>OW028745.1:757500-10757500 GCA_932294355.1 Aporophyla lueneburgensis | reverse complement strand
TATTAAGTATAGATAGAATATAGTTAGGGTTGCCACCCGTACTTTATATTAAAGTATTGTACGTTATTTCACATAAATGTACTCTATACCTTATGAGAAAAAAACTTTTACAAAAAAAAAAACTACCGACTCCCTTAAAAAAAAACACTACAATGTCAAAAATAATTTTAATTTCAAAAGTCGGTGTCTTAGGATCTGTATTTAATGTTTTTTGCCACCGGTTTCCGAATTTAAATTTATTTTTGACTTTCTAGTGTTTTTTTAAGGAAGTTGTTTTTTTTTTTTTTGTAAAAGTTTTTATTTTCAACTTATTAGTTATGGTAGATACTCCGCACTAATCTAATCGCGTTATTCGTTCATTTGTCGCACAAATACTTAATGCAAATTTAAAACTTAAATGGTTTTCACATGGACCCCATTGTCCGAATGTAACCAAATTATAAATGGGATCATTCGGAAAGCACCAGCTTTCAGATAAAAAAGAATCATCGAAATCGGTTCACCCAGTCAAAAGTTATGAGGTAAATAAAAAAATACAGTCGAATTGATAACCTCATCCTTTTTTTGAACATACATACATACAATCACGCCTTTTTCCAATGGGGGTAGTCAGAAACCACGGAACGCCACCTGCTACGATCTCTACTCACTCCTTTTGCCTCTTATAATTGGTTCTATTAAAAGATAATATAAGATTATTTATATCCTGTTCATACAATTGGTCATACACACACGCTGGTTGCGAGTACTACACACCTGATCTTTCTTAACCCTTTTTTTGAAGTTGGTTAAAAATAAAGTACACGAAAATACTTTATTATGCAAGATGTGATTTCTTTGGGATTTTAAAAAAACTAGTCGTAAATACTTTATGCAACTCGAAATTTATTTGATGCAAACTGCAAAAAGAAATAAAAATTGTTTTGAAATATAATAACAAAGAAAAATAAATCGTACTTTATTTTTATACCATGTACTTTCTTCTTACCTATAATAACCAAAGTATGTACTTTAATTGCATGAAAAAAAAGGTGGCAACCCTAAATATACTTAGTATAGATTTGATTATTTAAGGATTTGATATTTTATGATTATTTCATCATTAGGTAACACAATAAAAAAAATATCTTACCTGTGTTAAACACGACTTCACCATAAAGTATAGGCCATGTTTTATCCAGTGACTGGTATTCTATTACTCTTAATCTGGTGTGTATTCTATCTTCCAAAGGATATTGAAATACCACATAGTTATCATCACGATCTTTCACTTTAACCCAACTTTTTGGTACACATTCGTATTCATTAAGAAGTTCACTTCGATTTGAAGTTAATATTTTGACTACTAAATATGCCCCATATTCGTCCATTATCTGTAAAAAAATATGTTATTTATAGAAACAGTCGCACACGTGATTGTTCGTATGCAAACATTTATGTACTGCGTTCTAACATGCAATGTGAAATTCGACCGGGTCACTATTACGTCATCCATTCGTTGAGGCGCCCCGGTCCGCCAACTGCAGTGTTTGCTAATATCTGTACATACCTATTATATGATGATTATAGTAAATTAATAATAAAACTTGAGTGAATGATTTTGTGCGAAGTTTTATTATTTATAGTTTGCATGGCAACATTATATAAATATTCGTTGTAGCAACGTATACCCCGTACCAAAATGGCCGGCGAACCGCGTAAACAAAACAATGTCTGTGTTAAATTTATTTATTATCTACGGTTAAAGATATCTAACGTCTATAAATAGTCAAGTACTTAATTAAACAATAACTTACCGAAGCAATACTTTCTGTTTTCACTAACGATGTCATTTTTTGGGTTTATGTAACGGCTAAAATATTAAGAGCACTAATAAAATATTCAACACAGACGTATCGTTTCCACACGGCGTCAGCCGACGACTGAGTTGAGTGAGATAGCAGACAGTCTATGGCCGAGAGCGCTCGCCCTTTTTTTACCATTCAGAGGGGAATAACCGGTCACCGATGATTACCTGGCCGCACTTGGGCTCAAGTCGCAATACAAGTATAACGAGTACGCGGCTGTGTTGTGTCTGCATCTTGTACTTACTTTTTACTTTACGTATCGACGCCGAACGCGGTCTGTGCGTTAAGTCGAGATGGCACTAGGGCCAATCAAAACCATTTTACGATTTATTTACGAGTACATAATTGTGTTGTCGAACCGAACCATAATAATGGAACACATTTGAAGCTCTGAAGTAGTCGGTTAATAAAAATGACAAAGGGACAATTTTTTACTATCGGAGCTAGGTTTAATTAGTGCAATTACCATAACTCTCAAAATAATTTAGTGAAACATAAGGGTCGTTTTCCATTAGGTAGATAGGTTAACTCATACGGCGTTTCTAAATTTATCAAAGATGTAGGTAAACAACAATGTCTGCTCGTTTTTATTTCGTCATTTTGTTGAGTGATGTAATGTTGCAATTATAATTAAGTAATACTATTTCCGCGCATAGATTAAACGATTTGAATTTAGATAATTTCACTTTGTTTTTATACCTACAATTTTTTTTTTACTGTTGTTTTATTAAAAGATTACTCGTAAAAAAAAGTTTCAAAAACAGAAAATTGCTAAATTCCTATACCAAAGGCTTCTTATCCGCACTTTAATTTTACTCTATTATTTCGCTAAATATTGGGTAAGTACCTATTTAATTTTGCACTCACATAAGCCTTTTTCTGAGAGATATAGGTACACCTGTGTTTGGCTGTTGGCACAAGTTTTATAATTCTGGTCGTGATTAGAGTCAATTTACTGTCATTTGGTGTAACATCATCGTGTTGCTTTGGTGGTAAGTTGGTAACCGTCATGATATTTTTGTTTTTGCTGCCGCGGTAGCTTTTTGCAAAGACACTATATTTTGAAAATAATGTATAGTATTGTCCAGAATAGACATAGACTTTTGGTATTATGCATTAAATTCGACGTAAAAGCTGAACGGGTCACTTCTGATATGTGAAATAAAAGACTGCCTTCGTCAAGGGCGGATCCAGCTTTGGTGCCAGGGGGGGGTCACATAGTCGTGGTCAAGTCACAAGAAGTTATAATTTAATTTTTATAATCTAGACAAATAAAAAAAATTGGAGTGTCTGTTTTTAATATTAAAATAACCGCTTTTTACTAAGCGTATATGGATGTATACACGGTACATATACCAAAACAACATTTTTTAAATTTTTGTCTGTATACCTGTTTGTTCCGGCTAATCTCTGAAATGGCTGGACTGATTTTGAAGGGACTTTCACTGGCAAATAGCTGATGTAACAAGGAATAACTTAGGCCACTTTAACTTTAGAAAAAAAAATAGGATCTCACGAAAACAAATAAAACGAATGAAAAACTTTTTTGTTAAATACCACGTGGACGAAGTCGCGGGTAACAGCTATATGAATTACTAGCTTTTCCCGCGGCTTGGCCCGCGATGATGTCGGAAATTAACGCAGGTATTTTTCTAAAATAAAAGAATTTTTCTAAAATAAAATTAGCCTAAGTTACTCCTTGTGACATCAGCTATCTGCCAGTGAAAGTCCCGTCAAAATCGGTCCAGCCATTTCAGAGATTAGCCGAACAAACAGACAGACAGACAGAAAGACAGACAGACAAAAATTGTAAAAAATGTTGTTTTGTTATATGTACCGTGTATACATCCATATACAATTATACATACTATGAACACTTCGTAAAAAGTGGTTATCTTAATATTACAAACAGAAACTCCAATTTTATTTATTTGTAGTATGTAGTATGTCTGTATGTATATATTGTATATATAGTCCTACTTACTACTAATATTATAAATGTGAAAATATGTATGACTAGCTTTTGCCCGCGACTTCGTCCGCGCGGAGATCGGTTATATCGTAGCGTAACGTAGCGTAGGCGAGCGCTAAGAAAGGAAGTAGGTATAATTGCACAGACAAAGTCGCGGCCAAAAGCTAGTAAACTACAAAACTTCTTTATACACCACATTTTTTGCTAATCTATTAGGTACTGTGTGCCAAAATTATCAGACTACTGGACGAGCTTACGCGGGAGCAAGCCACATAGAATTGCCCGCGTGACAAACAGTTTTCTCTCAAGTCTATACTCGCAAATTTTAATGTCTGCCCTTGTGATTTGTTTATGGTCATTGCAAAGCAGACTTTAAGGGGAAACTGTATTCGTTTGAATACAAAGGGAAGATCATTCGGGATCAAGGGAGTTCTTGGTAGAAATAAAGTTTTCCCTTGCGCATATCCAGTTATAACTACACTCAGCGGCACGGAATCTTGGCCAAGCGCTTATCTCGCAACTACTCGCAATAAAAAAAACTTTAAGTGTTTCCAATGATTGTTTGTTATGACGCTAGGTCAAAAAATGTTTACCCTTAGTTCAAGAGGGTAATTCATAATGTTTGAGTGCACTATGGCGTAACTTTAAATGTTTAGTTGAATCGTGTCATTTGAGCGACTAAGTTGCAAGTTTAAATTTGTGTGTTGTAAAAGTTTACAGTTACCTTATTGAATTATTGTGGTTTTGTGCTTATTATTGATTAACTGAAGGTGCTGTAACACCAATAAAAATGCCAATAACACCAGCACAGGTTGCACAGGTTGTAGCATTAATCGGCCAAGGATTGACACAGCGTGAAGTTGCTGTGGTGCTTAATGTACCACGTTCATCGATGCAGTATGCGCTAAAACGATACCAGGAGACTGGCCACTATTCCCGTAGACCAGGCAGTGGAGGTGTCAGATGCACGTCGGCCCGGGACGACCGATATATTGTCCGGGAAATTTTAAGAAACCGCTACGTGACCGCTGTTGAGATACGCCAGCGGCTCCAAATCGCAAGGGGCGTGAATGTTAGTGAGCGTACGGTGAGAAGACGAATGGAGGAAGTGAATTTGAAAGCCCGTAGACCAACACGCGGTCCAGAACTTCTCAGACATCACCGAGTAGCTAGACTGCAATTCGCCCGTGAACACGCCAGCTGGACCCACGAGCAATGGGTTCGAGTTCTGTTCACAGATGAGTCTCGAATTGCATTGCGCGCTCCAGATGGTCGGGAGCGAGTGTGGATAAAAAGAGGAGAGAGATTTCTTCCCATTACCACCACACAAACTGTGAGTTTCCATAGAGGCTGTATAATGGTTTGGGGAGGAATAAGTTCCGATGGTCGTACGGAGTTGGTTATCATTGTTAACTGGCTAACTGCAGTCCGATACAGCGGGGAGGTCTTCCAGGAACATGTTTTGGTATATCCGGGATATATAGGGCACGACTAATTTCTCCTAATGCACGATAATGCACGTCCAAACGTTGCACATTGCATTGAAGAATACCTTCAAGAAGTTGGTATTCCAAAATTACAGTGGCCAGCTCGTAGTCCGGACTTAAACCCAATTGAGCATATCTGAGACATGCTCAAAAGAAAGATAAAGTCCACCTCCGACCCGTCAGTAACTCTTCAGCAACTTCGAAATGCAGTACTGACTGCTTGGGAAAGCATACCGCAAGTTGATCTCAGAAACATCATTCAGAGCATGCCAGATCGAATGTAAGCGGTTATAAAGGCTAGAGGAGGAAACAGCCGATACTGAAACGACGAAAAAATTACCAATTAAGGTTATTTTTTAATTCAATAGTGTTTTTAAATTGATGATGTAAATTCCTTTTTTTCTGAAAAAGTGCCCAATTTAATAACTAAAGTTATTGGTGTTGTGACGTTTTCATTTTCAAGTTCCAGAAGCATAAGAATCACTTACTGAATTCACCTACCCTTAGTTCAGTGTCAAAAATACATTTATGTGCGAAATATTGTGAAATTTACATGTGGCCAAGTTTCCGTGCCGCTGAGTGTATTTTGTTTTAAGTATTGTGCAATTTATGTGAAATAGTTGTTGTTTTCGTAATCAGCAACCCGATAAACCATAAAAACGATACTCATATTGATTTTCAGAATTTTTCACCCCTTAGGGCTTACCTTTAGGGGTTGAATTCTGAAAGAGCCTGAAACATTTGTTTAGTCATTTATTGATAGGAGTACTCCTGTGAAGTTTCGAATAAAATAGTTTAACTAATCTTGTTTCCCCATACAAACTATCAAGCCTTTTTTCACCCCCTTAAGGGTTGAATTTTCAAAAACCTAAGGATACGTAATTGTTTATTTCTAATTGTTAATCTAAAAACAAAGTTTCAGGCTTCTAGCTCTTAAATAACAGACTTCCATATAAAATTTTAACCCCATTTTCACCCACTTAGGGGGCGAATTTTCAAAAATCCTTTCTTAGCGGATGCTTACGTCATTACACCTATCTGTATGCCAAATTTCAGCGAAATCCGTTCAGTAGTTTCAGCTGTGCGTTGATAGATGACTCAGTCAGGCTTGCCTTTTTAACCGACGAAAAAAAAAGGAGGAGGTTATCAATTCAACGCGTATATTTTTTTTTTTATGTATAACGCATAACTTTGTACATGGTAGTCCGATTGTGATAATTCTTTTTTTATTGGAAAGGGTATACTCCCAAGGTGGTCCCATATAAATTTGGAAAACAAAATCGAACCCTAAGGGTCGAAAAACAGGGGATGATTGATTGTTCACTCACTGATTGTAATGTATAACCACGCATAACTTTATACAGAGTATTCCAATTTTGATAATTTTTTTTTCATTGGATGGGGTATACCTTGCCAAGTATTATTAGTACATTCAAGCCACAAAAACATATAAAATAAAAACTTTTTAACAAAAAATTAAACCGCTGAAACAACTGAAAAGCAAAAAATAATAAACCTTAAAATTTTGAGTCGGCGCTGAAAAATCAATGAACAAAGATCACTAAAAGCGCTAAAAGTTTTTATATATTTAGAATAGATTGGGTGTCTGTTTCTCAATCACGCAAAAATGGTTGAATGGATCTGGATCGAAAATGGCACACAGAGTATATATTACTTATATTATATAAAGGTAATATATACTCTGTGTGCCATTTATTGCCCTGGATTAACATATTCTTACCGCGGTAGTACGTTGTCTTGCGTTAATTGCCGACATCCACGCGGGCGAAGCCGCGGGCAAAAGCTAGTCATAGATAAAAGTAAAAAGTAGGTATTTTATTAATGTATGTATAGTCTGCCAAAACGGGTAGAAACGGCAACTAAAATTTCATTACTTTAGAAACCCTTTCTCTACTAATCTATGGTAAAGTACAGGTTTCTTGTCTATGATACAGGTACCGAAGACGTCAGTCAGAAGTAATAATTTCCGTCTAAGGGTCGGTTCGCATCTGATGGAAGATGCGTCGAGCGTATCATCGGTCGCGTCTATTCGGTCGAATAGTATATTTTCATATCTGACGGAAGATGCGTCGGGCGTAATTTACGTCGGGCGTAATTTACCGTAAATTTACCCTTAGGGTTCGATTTTGTTTTCCAAATTTATATGGGACCACCCATATAAATTTGGAAAACAAAATCGAACCCTAAGGGTCGAAAAACAGGGGATGATTGATTGTTCACTCACTGATTGTAATGTATAACCACGCATAACTTTATACAGAGTATTCCAATTTTGATAATTTTTTTTTCATTGGATGGGGTATACCTTTCCAAGTATTATTAGTACATTCAAGCCACAAAAACATATAAAATAAAAACTTTTTAACAAAAAATTAAACCGCTGAAAAAACTGAAAAGCAAAAAATAATAAACCTTAAAATTTTGAGTCGGCGCTGAAAAATCAATGAACAAAGATCACTAAAAGCGCTAAAAGTTTTTATATATTTAGAATAGATTGGGTGTCTGTTTCTCAATCACGCAAAAATGGTTGAATGGATCTGGATCGAAAATGGCACACAGAGTATATATTACTTATATTATATAAAGGTAATATATACTCTGTGTGCCATTTATTGCCCTGGATTAACATATTCTTACCGCGGTAGTACGTTGTCTTGCGTTAATTGCCGACATCCACGCGGGCGAAGCCGCGGGCAAAAGCTAGTCATAGATAAAAGTAAAAAGTAGGTATTTTATTAATGTATGTATAGTCTGCCAAAACGGGTAGAAACGGCAACTAAAATTTCATTACTTTAGAAACCCTTTCTCTACTAATCTATGGTAAAGTACAGGTTTCTTGTCTATGATACAGGTACCGAAGACGTCAGTCAGAAGTAATAATTTCCGTCTAAGGGTCGGTTCGCATCTGATGGAAGATGCGTCGAGCGTATCATCGGTCGCGTCTATTCGGTCGAATAGTATATTTTCATATCTGACGGAAGATGCGTCGGGCGTAATTTTGCATTTCCGTGATAAATCGTTCTGTATCAAACATTTTCAATGCAAGAAAACTTCGAACGGTCATTACACAAACGATCTCCGCTGATGTTACGCCTAGTCTGAATGCATCAGTCAATATACGCGTGGCGCGACGGTGCCGCTCTTTACGTCGGCCGACAATGCGTTGACGGAAACGGAACAGACGCTGTACGCGCGACGCACTAACGCATCATCGGTTAAGTGTGAAAGGTTGAATGTTTTCTCAAATTGTCTGTTCTGGCGTTACGCGACGGATTATGCGCGACGCATCTTCCGTCAGATGTGAACCGACCCTTAACACGTTCGGCCCAGCAACGTCTTACAACGACAGATTTGTACAATTTATGGGTAACACAACGTCTAATCACGTCTAGTAAAAATATGATATTATTAGTACTACGTCTTATAACACCAGGAAGCCATAGTAAATTCCTTATAGTTGAACTTTGCGCCGCAACACTTGCAAATGTCAAACATCTAGAGCCACAACAAATCCAATTGCGGCTTAATTTTATAATAACACTCTACTATACTTGAAGAGCAGAACATTTATTTACGTAGGTCCATTTAGTATGAGAAAATGATGTGTGACAATGTGCGCACCTCATGAGAGCGGCGCTGGACCGAACTTGTTAAGCTAAGCGTCCACAGGCCAGATCGGACGCATCGGACGCATCGCATCAACCGCATTATTTTTTCACACTGCGTCCACTGTATCGGCAGCGATCGGATTGCCGATGCAAGTACCAGCAATCAGATTGCCGATGCCAGTTTAATTCGGATTTATAATATAATAATAATAATAAGGCAACACCGTGAACAAGACGTCACACATTTCGAATAGATATAATTTAAATAGTAAAAATATTTTTGACCCAAATTTATAATAGATTTCGGTTTTACAGTGAACCTAGACCTAAAAATATTACAATATCATTATTAAAAAGAGACTATATCGCAGCAAAATTAAATAAATCCAACCAAAAACTACAGGATCGGGGGTGACATGACAGATGTCATCCCCGAACTACAATAATTAGAAAATGAAAAAACCATGACGAAATGTTAACAAGATCAGCGGCTCGTCGCGCACGCCCACCACCTCCGGACTCGTCGCTCAGCTCCGCCTCGCCGCCGCCGGTACCTAGCCCCACTGCGGGCGTTGTGAAGACACCGGCCGTGGCAGTTGCGTCGAGCTCGAGTGACGAGTATTTCTCTCCGCCCACGACGCCACCACCTGCTCGTCGACGGGGAGGACGCCGGCCGCCGGACGGCTTAGGACCTCGAGGCCCACCGGCCTCTGATAGGGTCCCAGCTCCCGGCGGAAGTGTGCAGCGCATGAGATGGACACAATCCATCAATGAAAATGTCATGCGCTCATACTATGGGGCTACAGAGGGGGGAAACAATCTGACCGCGTACCGTGCTCGGATGCTCTCTCTGTTTCAGGTACTTGAGCCAGCTGTCAACGTTTCGGCACAACGACTGTCGGATCAGGTGCGGGTCATCCAAAGTCATCGTATGTTGGATGACACTGTACTTGATCGCTTGCGTAATGAAATGTGGAGTAGCCATGTTATCGCCCCCACGCCGCAGACTGCTGCAGTACCAGCGCAGCCTACCACAACTTATGCTGACGAGGGATGGGATGACAGGGCTACAAACGTAAGTACCCATTGCAATGATGAATTGAGGAGCGCTTTGGAGTGTGCGATTCAGGAATATCGGTTCATGACTCCCGAGCTTAGACCACGCTTACCTCGTTTGCCCAGGCCGCATAACAAAAATAGGGCACTGGTGGCGGCTTTGGATTCGCAGTTGTCAAACTACTTTGATGACTGCGAAGACCTCACCGATACTCATTCGATTCTGTACTGCGCGGCTGTAGCTGCATGTCGTGTAGCTCACGTCAAATTCCCTAATGACTCTAGAGCTATACGACCGAAACCAGCCGTACCAGCTTGGCAGTGCAGAATTGAGCGTCGTATTGCTGGGGCCAGAGCCCTCATCGGCAAACTAATCTGCTTCAGGGAGGGCAACACTCGCCCTAGAGTGATGCGCTTTGTGAGGCGGGCGTTCTCGGGGATATCAGCCCTCGGGACTATATGTCCCGTGTCACAGAGCGCATAGACTCCCTGAAGCAGAAAGTATATGCATGGGCAAACCGTATTCGTAGGTATAAGCGGCGAGTGGACCGATATACTCAGAACCGCACCTTCCAGAGTGATGAAAGGTGGGTTTATAGGGCTTGGGAGCGACCGGTCCAAGGTGTGGCGGACGCGCACCTGCCGGATAATGATGCCATGTGTTCTTTTTGGCGCAGTATCTGGTCGGTGCCTGTCAGTCACACCGAAGGGGATTGGGCTCGAGAAGTCGAGCGAGCTTGCGATCCAATACCAGAAATGGGGGCTGTTACCATCTGCCCCCAAGACGTAGCTCGTGCAGTCCGTCCATTGCCCAATTGGAAGTCTCCAGGGCCGGACGGGCTGCACAACTTCTGGATCAAATGGTTCATTGGATCGCATGCTCGCTTGGCGGCTCAGTACCAGACTGCATTGGAGTCTGGTTCGCTACCCCAGTTCCTAACAACAGGAATTACCCACCTGCTCCACAAATCAGGTAGTACCGCGGAACCCAAAAATTATAGACCGAACACGTGTTTGCCGACGGTCTATAAAGTTCTTACATCCATTTTGAGAGCTAAAATGTACAATCATATTGACACCAACTCCATCATGTCTGTCTCTCAAAATGGATGTAGGAACGGGTCTCGCGGTACTAAGGAGCTGCTCCTCATTGATATGGCCATTAGCCAACAGGTTCGCCGTTCCCGAAAGGATCTGTCGACATGTTGGATAGATTATAAGAAGGCCTATGACTCGGTGCCACATACATGGCTCAAGAGGGTGCTGGAGTTGTATAAAGTTGATGCAACTCTGCGCACCTTCCTGATTTCATGTATGGGGCAGTGGAGGACGGTCCTTCGCTATCCAGGATGTCGAAATATCCAAAGGAACAGCGAACTGATAAGGATCGAGCGAGGCATATTTCAGGGTGATAGTTTGAGTCCGCTTTGGTTCTGCTTAGCCCTGAATCCTCTGAGCACACTGCTTGAGGATTCAGGTATAGGCTATCGGTTGAGGAGAGGTGGTCAGGTTATATCTCACCTCCTTTACATGGATGACCTTAAACTCTTTGCTCCCAACAATTTTCAACTAATGGAGCTACTGAAGGTAACTGAAACCTTCAGTAGCGCCATCAGGATGGAATTTGGTGTGGACAAATGTGCGGTCATGCATGTAAAGCGAGGGAAGATTGTGGAATCCGCGGGAACCCAACTCTCGGATTCCATAAGCCTCCGAGCCCTCTCCGCATCCGAAACCTATAAGTATTTGGGTATGTCGGAAGCGTTGGGCATCAATGTTACTGACATGAAGCAATCGTTGAAGGAGCGCTTCTTTGGCCGCCTGAAGAAAGTATTTAATAGTCTTCTATCAGGCGGAAACAAGGTGCGCGCCTTCAACGGTTGGGTCATGCCGGTTTTGATGTACTCTTTCGGCATACTCAAATGGACTCAAACCGAACTAGACGCCCTGGATAGGAGGGTCCGTACGCTGCTGACTGCATATCGAATGCATCACCCACGGTCATCGGTAATGAGGCTGTATATCCCGCGAAAGTGTGGAGGTCGAGGCTTTTTAAACGCTAAGACTCTCCACAATCGCGAGATATGCAGTCTCAGGGAATATTTCCTAGAAACCAACGTGGGGATGCATCGAGATGTGGTGGCGGTTGACAAGGGCCTCACCCCGCTCTCCTTGGCTAACGAGAACTGGCGCAAACCTGTAATACTTGACACCAATGAACGCATGGAAGTATGGCAGAGTAAGGAGCTCCACGGACGCTTTTGCCGGGCCCTACATGGACCCGATGTAGATATACTAGCGTCCGTAGCCTGGCTGCGTTTCGGTGACCTCTTTGGGGAAACCGAAGGTTTTGTCTGTGCAATTATGGACGAAGTTATGATGACGAACAATTACCGGAGATTTATTGTGAAAGACGGCACGGTTGACATCTGTCGGGCATGCCACCGTCCAGGGGAATCAATTAGGCACATAATCTCCGGGTGTTCTCGTCTAGCTAACGAAGAATACTTGCATAGACACAACCTAGTAGCCAGGATTATCCATCAGCAACTTGCTCTTAAATACAGCCTTGTGGAATCAGAAGTGCCGTACTACAGGTATGTGCCCGACCCAGTTCTCGAAAATGGAAATATCACATTGTACTGGGATCGATCCATCATCACTGACAGGACTATTGTAGCAAATAAGCCTGATATAGTGGTGATGGATCGAGTAGAGCGGCGCACAATGATTGTTGACATAACGGTCCCACATGACGAGAACCTCGTGAAAGCTGAGAAAGATAAGCAGATCAAGTATCTTGACTTGGCTCGTGAGGTTGTCGACATGTGGGATGTGGACTCAGCAATCGTTGTGCCGATAGTCGTCACTGCCAATGGCTTGATAGCCAAGAGCCTCGATCAACATCTAAAGAGGCTCTCGTTAGGCAGCTGGGTCAAGGGCTTGATTCAGAAAGCGGTACTTCTGGACACGGCTCGCGTTGTCAGGAGGTTCCTCTCTCTGGAGCCCTGACCGCCGGTAGCTTGGACCCTGTTCCCGATACCGGTGGGCTACTATTTTTTATATTTTTAAATGTTTTTATATGTTTCTGTACTAATATTTAAAAATATAATTTATAAGAGTTTACAAATTAATAAAGGAAATAATAATAAACCCGCAGGGCAGCATGTGGCGTGCTGTTGGGCAGTAGCGACCCCACGGACCCTATCTCCCGGGAGAATTCTTGTTCCTCATCTCTGGCTTGCCTTTATTGGCCGGCTGAAGTGAACACTGAAGAGGTTCAGAGCTCCCACCTCATTCTTGCCTTTATTGGCTGGCTTGAGTGGAGATTCGCAAGAGCAAACGTGCTCGGGGAAAGGAAGTATTCCAGTAAGTGCTCGTAGGGACTTGACCATCTTCCGGGCTCTGGGATTGCTCTGAAAGCCGTGGAATACCTCTCCACTTCTCAAGCACCTCAGGAAGTGTTGCCCCCTTGTCGCTGCGTCACTATGTGCCAGCGACGTTTCCCGGGGGCCCATTATTGAGTGTGCAAGTCACCCCCTGCCATTTTATCCGTGTATACAAAACATTGATCAGGCAGGGGCCATAGTCCTTTCATAGTTGCGGTTACCAATCCACTATAGCCATCCAAACCCATAGCCTAATTTGCTTTGTTTCCATATTCTATAATAGTTCTGCTCCAACCGGGGATTGTCCTTGGGTGCACTTGCATAGTGCATACAGGGATAATCGTCGGTTGGTGCCCCCTCATCATTTAAAATTTTCTAAGGGGCCTCTGCGAGTTGGCTTCGGCCCCTCGTACGCCTTCCAAAAGACCGGGATCCTAGGATCCCGAGATGTATTAACATATATGAAAATAATAATAATAATATTCCACAACTATCACACAACGCCATCTAGTCCCAAGCTAAGCAGAGCTTTTGTTATGGGTACTAGACAACTGATAAACATACTTATATATTTCTAAATACATACATATTATAGATAAATTACACCCAGACACAGAACAAATGATCGTGCTCATCACACAAACATTTGTCCTGGGTGGGAATCGAACCCACGACCTCCGGCATTGCAGTCAGGGTCACTAACCACTAGACCAACAGGCCTGTTAATTTTCTTAGTGATCGTACGTGTGTTTGTGAGAATGGAGGAAAGCGAAGAAGAATAATTTGTCGTGATTGCTTGTTTGTTAGCAAAAGAGGAAGAAAATGCAAGAACATCTAAAAAAAGAAAACATAGTATCTGAATACACGACATATTCAAGAAGAGATCGGAACATGGAGTATACCACGCACTATTTCCTGATCTGTTAAATGATGACATCAAGTTTTTCCAATATTTTCGTATGTCTCAAGCTAAATTCAATTTTAAAGCGTTCACTGATTGGCATTCCGTATGACGTCTTTGGCACGCATCGCGAAAGTTGCCTCTCAGCATTGGTGTCGGCATTGCCGATGTGCGATCCGTACAATGCGAATCAGTGGACGCACTTGTGTGACTTTCTATTCAAAAAATACTACGATCCGTTAAATGCGATGCGTCCGATGCGTACGTTACCGACCTGTGGACGCTTAGCTTAAAGCTAGCGGTTCAGTAGTTTTAGCAGGAAAGCGAGACGGACAGACAGAGTTACTTTTGCATTTATAATATTAGTGTGGATATAGTGTGGATGGATTGATTAAATATTGAAGGTTTTTACATAAAATCTATATTGTGACAAAAAAATATATATCCTTACTTAAAACCATTACCTATGTTTAACAATTTTAAATAGTGGTCCACGGTGGACCCAGCCCAGGGGGGGGTCATGACCCCCATGACCCACCCCCTGGATCCGCCCTTGGCCTTCGTGGATATTAGAATTTTAACGAAGAAATATCATGTGTTAAATAAAACAATACTTATCAGGGTCGTCCCATTCAGCTTTTTATTATTACCTATAGGTAACTAGCGATCCGTTTTCTGAAAACTAAACGGACGAAGTTGCAGGCCAAAGCTAGTTAATAATTAAATTTAAAACAATTATAGATTAGTATATTATCTAATCTACTGTCCACGCTAATGAAGCTCTAATATTTACAAATATACTAATAATAACTACTATAAATTAGTACCAACTGATATTCAGCTGCATGCGGTAAGACCGGAAGCCAACCCAGCAGTGGGAACATTATAGGCTGATTATGTGTGTGTAATATGTGACTACGAACAATTGATGTAAAGACAACGTTGAATAGTCATAGGAGCAATTCCCGTCATTTTAAGAACGACCGCATTCTAATCTCACTATGTCAAAAATCGCTGCTATCGGGGCTTCGGAGATTTGCAATAAAACTCCCGTATCGAGGTATGGTTGTTTAATTTGGTTTTAACTATGATTTGCAATGGAAATATGCGGAGCGTATAAGTTCGCGACGATGGTAAAATTTTGGACTAAAAATATTTAGCCTGGTCCTTTCGAGTAGCAAAATGTAACACATAAAAAACACTGAACGTCTTCACAATTATCGTGCAGGCGTAAACAATACATTCTGTATTTTTTTTTTTACATTGACTGTCGCGGAGACGACATTTCGACTAGATTTACTAGATTTTGAAGGTTTTTAAAATACGGGAATTATCATAATAATTACCATTCACTTGTTGTCTCACCCATCTCACTTGCAAGATTGCTTTCTCTTTCTTTTCAACCGACGAAAAAAACGGAGGAGGTTCTCAAGTCGACACGTAATACAAATACATATATAGTAATATATTTTTATGTATAGCTTTTTCTTACGCATAACTTTTTACAGAGTGTTCCGAAGTTCCGATATTGATAATTCTTCTTTTATTGGAAAGGGTCCCCGAAGTTGGTCTCATATAAATTTGGAAACAAACCAACCGTAAAGGTAGGAAGACAGGGGATTATTCATTGTTCACTTAACTAACTAATAAAAAATTAAGCATGTTGTAGTTAGTAGATTATAGCTACATAAAATTGTAAAATAAAAACGTTTTAAGGAGAAAAAATTGAAAAGCAAAAAATAATAAACTTTTTTTATTTAACCTTAATAAAAAATTTACTTCGCGTCCAATACAATAACGCATTCAGGGTGCTGATGGGGTTCCCCCGTTACTGCAGCGCATGTTTGCTGAAGCTCACGTGAATTGTTTCTACACGGTGATGCGGAAGCGGTGCGAATCCCTGGTCCGTAGGGTGCGGGGCAGCGCCAACAGCATCCTATCTATGATAGCAAGTAGGCTAGATAGTGAGTTTGTGAACCACTGCTGTAAGGTTTCAGCTGGGCCTGTCACCTTGCAGCAGTAATATCATAATCTGTTTCTGTTTTTGTAAGTGTGTTACTAACATAGTTTGTAAGCACTTGTTACTAACACTATGAGTCTTGTTGCTCGAGTTAAATGATTAAATAAAAATAAATAACCTAAGTTCTTAAGGTAAAGTAAGTATAACTAAGTAATTTTGAGTCGGGCATGCAGCGCCAAAATTAGACGGCGGCGGCGCACCGCGCCGCCATCGCGCATCACGCTTTGCATAATTAATTGATTTGATTGATTGGTTAGTTATTAAGGTCAAATAAAAAAGTTTTATTATATTTGGCTTTTCAGTTTTTTCGGCGGTTTAATTTTTTTTTTTAAGTTTTTACGTTTTTAATAAATCGAAATGCCTCTGCCCGAGAATCTGTAGATCCAAAATAATATTTTTCTTGAGTGACATTCGTTGCATTCCCTACTTAGTTGACGAGGACCTAAGGGCTACCGCAGACCGGCGCGACGTGATAATTAATCACATCGCGCCAGTCTGCAGGAGACTTTATGAGAAAACGTCAAGATTCTTAAAATTTTTGTTAGTAGCATAGGTACATAAGGGCCCAATCACACGTGCCACAACTATTAGTACGACAAGACATGGACACAGTAATATTACCGTGACATGGACGAGCGCTAATCACTACCAAAATTAATAGTTCAGTCACACTGATCACATTTTTTTTTTGACCGTCACAATTAACTGTATGGTGCTTCGATCAAAAATCTACTATTATGTATAAATGTGCTATTATTGATCGAAGGTGTGATGTAATACCGACCACATCAAGGCCACGTTGCAGTTACAAGGCCAGGGCTTGAGATACGGGTAATTTTGTTTAGCGATACCATTGGCCTTGGTGTGATACCGGTATCAGAGTAGAGGATTTTCTTATCAGTATCTTACCGGTACCAAAACCATATAAATATATCCGTAAGTTAGAGTGAGAAAACAGATAAAGGAAGTAAAAAGGAAGTAGGTATCGGTACCATTTTAGAACCGATACCCAGGTACCGAAATGGCAAGAGCCGCTAAGCACCGATACCTGAACTTTTGGTTTATTCACGATGTTTTAAATTTTTCTGGGATTTGTCTTCAAAAGTGGTAAGCTATTCTTATTACGTTCCGAGGAAGACTATACAGGATCAGTTTTTATCCAGTGCGCAAACTGTAACCATGAATTCAGCATATGATTCTAGACCCTCCAGCGTAGAAAATTTTCGTCGGCTATACAAAAAAAAAATCAGCTGTTCCATACATTTTGACCCCGTAGGTATTGCATTTTTCTATAAAACAGCAGATTTTTTTTTTTAAACCGATACCAAATTTCTGCGTAAGGTGGTCCAGAATAATATGCTGAATTTATGGTTACAATTGACGCACTGGATAAAAACTTATCCTAAATATTTATGACTCAAATATGTGCTTACTAACTACTATCAAATAGCACTTTTCCAAGATAATCAGGCCAGTTTTAATCGATGTTAAGTTTATCCTAAATTTTATTCCTTTACCTAATTTATCAGGTGAGGGAAATTGATAAGTGACATTGGTCCTATCAGTACATGAGATTCAACTGCGTCGTATGCAATCATATCTGTTTTTGCAATGTACAAACGCCAGCACATCGAGCTACTACAATCTGTCAAATTTCTTTAATAGATTTTCAACTTTATCGCTACAGCATTAGGTTCAAGGTTGATTGGGAGAATTTGACAGTTTCGGGTACTTTGATGTGCTTGCGTCTGTACGTTTGCTCTGACAATCTCAAACGCCTTCCTTTCGTATTCAATGTCCTGATTAGCATCCTGGTTTGAATCCTGATCGGACAGCTGATCTGAATCCATAATCAACTGAAACAAAAGTACCCACGTGATCTCTGTTTTCAATATGAAAAACATTTTGGCAATGAACACGATTCGGCGTCACTATTGCGTCATCCATCGAATGAGGCGCCCTTGGGTTCCTGTTGTAACTTGTAGGAACACACGGTATACATTTCCAGTTATAGCTGACCTGCCATTGTACAGGCTTTTCGTACAATGAGATATCGGCTTATACTGGAAATCTATAACTTGAGTTGTGGCCGTGCGTACCAAAATGTGTGTGGTATTTAATATGTGACCTTAAATAAAAATATAAAGTTGCCCGCGAACTTCAAATTATTGTTTTTTTTTCATATTGCATTACACAACTACTTTTTATTATATTGTATGTTATGTAAAAAAAATTACTAATATTATAAAGCTGAAGAGTTTGTTTGTTTGGTTGGTTGAACGCGGTAATCTCAGGAACTACCGGTCCGAATTGAAATTGGGGAAATTATTTTTGTGTTGGGTAGCCATCACGCTACAATCGGCGCTACAGCGGAGCAGCAACGAAAAGTGGACGAAAACTGGCAGGCAATTCGATGCGACGGGAAGGGCCACGGGAGCAAAAATTTTACACAGTCGAAGTCACGGGCAGAAGCTAGTTATTGAAAAAAAGCTCCCTGTTTTGAATTCCACCAGCTATTTTGACAGATAAACAAAGGTTTGTTGGCTTTAAATATTCTTGTTATCTATCTGTGATAATAAACATAAGCAAATGATACATTGACAAACATTTCCGTACCTATAACGAATAAACCGGAAATTAATAGAAGGGTTAATCAATAAAGTACCTATACCAATATTTTATAATACCTACATTGAATAAATCTACATCACGCTACAATCAAAAGGAGCGACGAAAAATGGTCGAAAACTGGCAGGTTATTCGATGCGACGGAAGGGTCTGGGGAGCAAAAATTTCACGCGGACGAAGTCGCGGGCGGAAGCTAGTAAATAATAATCAATGTCTCTCAATACAGGAATCAATATTTATTTCAATCATAACCCACAAATTCATTTATACGACCAAACTTCCTTGGAAAATATGTCAGAAAAAACACGTAGAAAATACCTAATAAACATATAACTCGAAAAATAAATCATATGAAGACACTGAGACCTAACTGCGAAATTCATTTACTCTACTGCTTACATATTGTATTTGTACCATTCATTGTTTATTCATTAAGGAACAAAACAAAATATAAACAGAAACATCCCAAAACCTCGATAGGTTTGTCATTATGTTGAAACAAACTTAATAATAAGGTAACATCATTATTTATGGTTAACACATAGCTTATAAAACATTGTGAGGTAGTAACTACATAATAACTAAAAACACATAGTGGCTTCTTCAGACAGTCGCGACGCAACTTTAGTAGAACAATTTCCACGAAGTTTGCATATTTTTTCTTCTAGGAGAACCACATCGCGCTGTCGCGTCGCGCCTGCTGGTAGGAGCTTTTACCTTCCGCGTCAGTTCAAACTACAAAAACGGTGACGGTACTGGTCTAGCAGCCCGTCGATGCTAATATTAATTAAATTAAATTTTATCAATTGTCATAACCCAACTATGTTGGGGTCGACTTCCAGTCTAACCGGATGCAGCTGAATGCCAGTATTTTGCATGGAGCGACTGCCTATCTATCCTCCACAACCCAGTTACTGGGTAATCCAATCCGGAACATCACTTCTAGGTACTAATATCATAATTGTGAAAGTTTGTGAGGATGTATGAATGTTTGGATGTTTGTTACTCTTTCGTGCAATCTCTAATGAAAGGATTTGGATTAAAGGAACACATATAGTTTATAACTTGGATTAACACAAAGAGTACTTTTGATGTCAGTAGTACATTCCCGCGGTATAATTTCCCACCTCCACGCGGGCTTAGCCGCTGTTAAAAGCTAGTTAAAATTAAACGATAAAATAGGGTGATTTGAAGGTCTTGAAAACAAAACATGCAAATAACGGATCTACACTGTTAGATCCTATATCCGGTCCTTACGGATATTACGTAAGGACCGTCGATACAAACAAAACGATACCTAACAATAAATACAGTCCGGCTGTAGAAAGTATGCGTTCCTGACGTGAGTGCGACAATTGTAGTAAGTAAAAAAGATCAAATACGCAAAACCCGTATTCGTTTGTATGAGTATGAAACTGACAGGTGTCAAGAGGGCATTGTGTCGATGGCGGCCGTACTGTAGCTATGTTGAGTAATAAAAAACATATTCACTGTTGTAACAACGGTGAATATGTTTTTTTTTACAAATAAGAACTAGGAACGTAAAAATGTTGAATGTTGTTGTTGTTGTTGCTGTTGTTGTTGTTGTTGTTGATGTTGTTGTTGATGTTGTACTCAACATTTTTGTACTAGTGAAAGCATACATTGTTTTAACAAAATATATAAAATCATTAAAAGTTAATTAAAGATAATGTCAGCCACAACACTGGGATTTGGATACAGGCAGAGGCTTCAAACGCAAAGTGTAACGAAACGTAACAAAAATACAAAACACTGACAGACGTCACTTCACTATATCGAGAACGAAAACAAAAACTTCTACCAGCAAACTAAAAATCCGGGGAGATATGACGTTAAGTACTTAAACGCCATGTAAAGGGTACCGTCATCTGCCAGGGTCGCGAGATTCGTTCGAAAGAGTTACCGTGGCCCTGGCATATGGGGTTTAGTCAGTAAAAGTCTGACACGCCCTTCTGCTCCACCCAGAGCGGGAGAAGTCATTTAATGATTTCCCACTCAAAAACAGGGTACCATCATTACACAAATGTATTTCAAAACGGTCAATGTAAAACATGCAAGAGGCATTTAAATCTGGACATTTTGCGACGAGCCTCCCCCGCGACCTTCTTTTAGGGGTCTGCGGTTGCAGGCGATTTAGATGCTGATACTGTTGACGAGGTGGAAGCGGCAGGTGCGGGATCATTGGATATTTTCGATTTCTTTGGATTTTTTTCATTTTCGTTTTCTTGCTCAGATTCTTTCCTCTTTGTTCCACTTGGTTTTGGTTCCTTTTCTTTGGAATCTGTAAGATATACGTATTATTTTGTAATGAGTGTCGTTATGTTTTGCCACACGACTATAGTTCGACTTTTAATTGTATTCAATAACTTGACAGTTCAAAGATAAATAATGTTACCATACTAAAACTTATGGTGTTACGATAGAAAAAAATGGTACAATTAATAAAAACTTTAAAAATTCGTCCGAAGGATGTGAAATATAAGAATTATTATTAATGAATAATGAAAAGTAATTTCCTTTTATAGAGCATATATCGTGTTTTTAAGACAAGTAATTAAATTTAAACTAAAAAGTTTGCATGTAAGTACATTATTTCAAGTTCATTGAATTTCGTTCATACTTACACTACCTCTTTATCTTTTTATTTTGTCAATATCTGGTTTACCCCTTCAACTGTCAAGTTACTGAATATAATTAAAGTCAATCTATAAATCGCGGGTTATTGATATTCGGAAAGTACCCATAATTATATTATGTTTTCCGACTTCGAGAACACAGAATACATACATACACACAATCACGCCTTTTTCCCATGGGGGTATGCAGAAACCACGGAACGCCACCTGCTACGATATCTACACACTCCTTTTGCCTCTTTAAGGTACACACATTATATGGGTACATTCCGAATTGCGCTACAATAGCATGAGCGCAATAACTGTGTCCCATGACTAGTTAAAGATATGGCCCTTCCCTTAATTATTATAACCATGAGAGCACTCAAAATAACAGGTGTTCTGTTTTTTTTTGATTCGCATCATATCTTTAAACAAACGTTTCATGGCGCTATGGGCGATTATGGCAATTTCGGAATTCATCCATAGTAATAATATCTGCGAGTTGCATGCTGTGTGCCCTTGTTGTAAACATACAATATAATAATATTATGCAGCATAATTATTATGCTGCTATTGGTAAAGCTAGTTAGAGCTCTTTTACACTAACGGCATGTTGCCAACGGCAAAAGTAACTGCAGCCGTCGGTGACATGCCACCTTCAAACATCAGTGTTATCACCGCGTGTCGACGGCTGCAGTTACCTGCCGTTGACAACATGCTGCTCATGTGTAAGAGCTTTATTAATAATCGGTATTAGTAAAATACCTATGTACAAATTCTTTATTGCCCGTTTATTTTTTATCGACTTAAAAAAAAGTTGGTGGTTCTCAATTCGGTTGTTTTCTGTCTCACAAGACATTTTCGCAGAAAAATTAAAATAACAAATATACTATAAACATTATTACCTGATTTTTCAAGTAATTCCAACAACCTCGAGTATTTTCTCTCTCGTCTCATATCATCTTTAATAAATTTAAATGCGTCTGCTTGAGAATCTATAGAACAAAAATAATATGTTTTATTGAGTGAAATTCATTTTATAAAATATAAGCGACTCGCCCCGGCTTCGCACGGATAGTAGAGCATATTATGCCGACATGTTTGTCATGTCATGTTTGAGTTCCGCTTGAATTTATGTTCGCGCTCGCTAGTTCTTATTTTGCGAGAACTTCTAAGATATTAATTTAATTTATATGATGTACAGGATTACCTGTACATCTTATAATCTTCGGCTGATGCAGAGACAAACAGATGTAGGTACATTTAAAAAAATTGCGAAATAAATATGCATTTATCTAAATATAGAGCTATTCATATACCTAGCCGTGTTCCGTGTGGTGTCAGACGCATCACCCCATTTGTTCTCGTGGGTGTCGAGACTAACTAGAGAATGGGCAGCAGCGTTCTCTATGCATTTTACCACCATACTGCGATCGCCAACCTGCCTGACAAGCGTGGCGATTATGGCAAATCCCTCCAATTTGGGGGAGGCCTGTGTCCAGCGGTGAACATAATCGTCTAGAATGATTATGATGACATATACCTACTTATTAAAAACGTTAAACCTGTTACAATAGCTTCTGTACATGATTTTGATACCCCCTGTTTTTTCTTTTTTTTTGGATGGGAAATCATCAAATTACTTCTCCCGCTCTGGGCGGAGCGGGAGGGCATGTCAGACTTTTACTGACTAAAACCCACCCGTGTTCCTTCAGTTGCCCATGTGCCAGGGTCACGGTATCTCTTTAGAACAATCTCGCGACCCTGGCAGTTTGATACCCCCTGCGTTCACATTTTTCGTCGGAAAACAGCAGTTTATTTTTTATTACTGCCCGTAATTTCAACTTCAGGGGGTTTTGGAATCATGTGCTGAATTTATGGTTACAGTTTTTGCGTCGATGCCGCTGCCACCCTTTACAAGTACAAATAAATCCTTACACACAAATACCCGAATATAAATACTTAAACAAATAATTCTAACATTATCTATGTTTATCTTTGAAAACAACGTAAAAATATGTGAGTACATTATGTATGTATATTTTATAGTCGTCTTCATAATTGTCTTATCACCTAAATGAACGGACGTCACAAAACAGAAAGATCTATGTGGCTAAGATAGTTTCATGCTTCTGACGTTTTCATTTTCTGGATATGATTGTCACAAGTGGAAGAGTAATAACGACGTCGACTATACGAATCCGATGACCAAATGTGTACTTACCTGATTCAAATAGCATATCTCCTTCGAATTGCGGCCATGCCACATCCGGTTTTTTGTTTTTTCCAAATTTTACTCCTGTGCCTAATAAGTCGTCGGAGGGTAATACATACTCGACAGTTGTCTGGTCACCAGTATCATAGTCGAAAGCACATAAGACCCAACTGCTTGGTATAACATTGTATAGGTCTGAACTATGTTCTTTGACAACCACAAATGCCAGAAAATCGTAATCAGAAGAATCTTCTGACTCCTGCTCTTCTGAATCCAGATCTGAATCCAGCTCTGACTCCTCTTCTGAACTCATTATCTGCAAAGGAAACAAAGATTTTCTGTTTACAATAAGTAGGACATTCTGGTAATTAGTAGATTCGACCTTGCTATTGCGTCATTCATTGAATGAGGCGCTTTTGGGTTCACTTTGTAGACCTGGCTACTCGTCAAGTTATACCAGTTTTAGTTGACATCACACTGTATAGGCTTTTCGTACATGAGAAATCAGCTTATACTGGAATTCCAAAGAGATGCCGTGGCCCTGACATATGGGCAACTGAAGGAACACGGGTGGGTTTTAGTCAGTAAAAGTATTATTACCGTGGTAAAAGTCTGACGCAACCTTCCGCTCCGCCTAGGCGGGAGACCTCATTTGCTGATTCCACACCCAAAAAAAAAAGCTTATACTGGAAATGTATAGCTTGACTTGTGGCCGTGCGTCCTAACATCTTTGTAGTATGGTATATATAATATACATACATACATACATACAATCACTCCTTTTTCCCATGGGGGTAGGCAGAAACCACGGAACACCACCTGCTACGATCGCTACACACTCCTTTTGCTTCGATTAGGTTCATACAATTGGTCATACACACACGCCTGCCTTGTAAATACCTTTTGTGAGCCGTGCTTCATTCATCCTCTCAATGTGATCAAACCGTCTAAGCATACTTTTTAAAATTTTTGTTACTACATCTTCTTTTAAACCACACCGTTCTCTTACCACATCATTCCTCAGCCTATCATTCGTAGTCACACCACACATATATAATATGTTATGTGACAATTAAGAAATAGCTGAAAAGTTTTTTGTGTGTTTAAAAGATCTACAGTAACTAGGGTTGCCAACCGTACTTTATAATAAAGTATTGTACGTTATTTTACATAATTGTACTCTATAGTTTATGAGAACAATAAAGTACACGAAAATACTACTTTGGGATTTTGAAAAGTTTAGTCGTACGTACTTTTCGTTAAACAAAATTTATGTACTGCAAAAAGCAAAAAAAAAAAATGTTTTTAAATATAATAATAAAGACAAATTAATCATACTTTATTTTTATACTATGTACTTTTTTTCTTACCTTTGTGTTTTTATGAGCCTAAGTTGCCTGAAATAAAGGATTGTATTGTATTGTATATCAATATGTATACAATATAATTATATACCAAATGAAAGACAGTAAATGAGAATACTGATTTAATTAAATTGTAACTCAGCCCTCTTCCTCTCTCCTAATTTTTGCGTGCCCGACAGGGTCCATATTTGATCTTGTACCATTTTATTTTTAACCATCTATGTAACATATGGAATGCAATAAAGAATTGAGTATTGAGTATTGAGTATTGTATCAATGTACTTTAATTGCAAGAAAAAAGGTGGCAACCCTAGGTGCGACTCAATTTGTCCCATATATATATATAACCTCTAAGTCCCTGAGATACCACATTTGGTATAGACACAATGGTTTTAATTGTGTCTGTAATTACGGCATTCAACAGGTATATATAATTTAATTTTTTTTTTAATGTAGGTACTTTTCTTGGATACAACGCACTTTAAAACTGTATTAGAAAATTGTTAAATTTTAATAATGATACCAATAAGTCTGTGCAATTATGGACGAAGTTATGATGACGAACAATTACCGGAGATTTATTGTGAAAGACGGCACGGTTGACATCTGTCGGGCATGTCACCGTCCAGGAGAATCAACTAGGCACATAATCTCCGGGTGTTCTCGTCTAGCTAACGAAGAATACTTGCATAGACACAACCTAGTAGCCAGGATTATCCATCAGCAACTTGCTCTTAAATACAACCTTGTGGAATCGGAAGTGCCGTACTACAGGTATGTGCCCGACCCAGTTCTCGAAAATGGACATATCACATTGTACTGGGACTGATCCATCATCACTGACAGGACTACTGTCGCAAATAAGCCTGATATAGTGGTGGTGGATCGAGTAGAGCGGCGCACAATGATTGTTGACATAACGGTCCCACATGACGAGAACCTCGTGAAAGCTGAGAAAGATAAACAGATCAAGTATCTTGACTTGGCTCGCGAGGTTGTCGACATGTGGGATGTGGATTAAGCGATCATTGTGCCGATAGTGGTCACTGCCAATGGCTTGATAGCCAAGAGCCTCGACCAACACCTAAGGAGGCTCTCGTTAGGCAGCTGGATCAAGGGCTTGATTCAGAAAGCGGTACTTCTGGACACGGCTCGCGTTGTCAGGAGGTTCCTCTCTCTGGAGCCCTGACCGCCGGTAGCTTGGACCCTATTCCCGATACCGATGGGCTACTATTTTTTATATTTTTAAATGTTTTTTTAGTTTTGTTTTTCTAATTTATTTAAAAATATAATTAATAAGTGTATAAAACGAAATAAAGGATAATAATACCAATAATTTTTATATCATCAAAAACCTGTGATTTATAGAAGAAATCACTAACATTTCACAATAATTGCTTAAAACATGCGTAACATGATAATTTGGCACACAAACAAAGACGACTAACCGCGCGGGGGGCTGAGGCGAGGAGCCGCATACCATGTGCGTCGACGTAATGGGAAACGAACTTATCGTCGAAAACAAAATAATGTTTGTGTCACAATTCCCTAAGTTAAAGAGGATAAAAACGTGTAAAAGTATAGTGAAAAAAACAATATCTTACCTTATACACAAAACTAGTTTCGGTGTCCTTGAATAATTTGTCCTTATTTTGATATTTTAGCGACGAAAATATTGAGTTCAGTAATAATAACGATTACACAGTTCGGTATGCGTGACGCCACTACGGCTTACGACGATAACTGAGCTGGGGGGTGGGAGGGCAGAGGAGCGCTCGCCCATAGAACATCGACGTCCGAAAAGCCGTGGTGTGGTAGCTCAATGGTAATGGCCTTATCAGAGCTCCATAGGTCACGGGTTCAATTTGTATGTAGACGGTCGAGTTTAAACGTCTATTTATCTCAGCCTCGGGGCGAAATTAACATAGGTACGTAACTTGCCACGAATTTTGGTTTATATATTATGTTTCCGTCTCAACAAGGTCAAAATAAATTGGCGAAATTCCGCGTAAGTGATGGATATTGTTAGCTAAACACGATACATGATATTTTTAATTAGTATTTATAGTAACTTGAATTATGACTTTAGAATATCAGTAGTTATTTATATTACTTTTTGTTTGGACCACAAAAGCGATCATATAAACGTTGTTAATTTTGTTTTTTTATGTTCAAATATCGATACCGACGATAGGTAAGCCACGTGCGCCCTTGGTCAGCCATATGACGTCCAGTGCTGGATATAGGCCTCTCCCAATAGGGGGGGAGGGGGTTTGCATAATCGCCACGCTTGGCAGCCGGGTTGGCGATCGCAGTATGGTGGTAAAATGCATACAGAACGCTGCTGCCCATTCTCTAGTAAGTCCCTTAGTCGCCTTCTACGACACCCACGGGCAGAAATGGGGTGACGCTATTCTTTACCGGCACCACAGTATTTATTACCTTAGTGTTATTTGGTAATTGTTTATTATGAACCAATTACGATTTTTTTTTTGGATAGGATCGTGTTTGCTGTTTTAAGGGCTGGCATTTCTTTTATGTCATCTGAGCGAGACCGAAAAAAAATGTCAGCCAAGACCGAGAATTTATAAAATATTAAAAACATAAAGGAAGTTGTACCACAGGAATAAATAAAATTAAAAAAATATAGTAAAACACAAACAATGTTTTAGTGTAGGCCAAGAATAATTTTTTTTCAGCATTTGCCCTTTCAAATTATGTCTCCTTTCATCATACAACTGCGCTTTGATTGGTCGGTCTGCGACCAATCGAGAGCGCGCGGCAACTTTAAAATACAAGAAGTACCCGTCTTTCGCGTAGTAGTGTCGGCAAAAACTTAGTTTTATTATTAAGTTGAATTAATTAATTAATTATGATGAAATCGATTAAATTCGTTTTAGTTTTTAATTTAGATTATAATAAATAGTATGAAATGGCAAGGTACCACAAGGCTCTACCTTAGGCAAAAAAATAATAACAAAACGATTATTAAAATTAAACAAAATTTGTGCAGGACGCCCATAGAACGCTACATAAGCACTACATAAGATCGCTTATCTAGTAATAAGTATATTATGATCAATGTAAATAATAGCACCTATAGGTTAGTTTATAGTTTGATTGTATTCAATTTAGGAACTAAGAAACTTTGTAATTGCGATCTATTCCGGAGTCAGGTTTGCTCAAGTCAAAACATGTCGAAACCTGTCCAAACCTCGAGACGCCCTTGCCTGCCTCTGATTGGTGGACTCGGAGTACATCGCAAAAACCTAAATATTAATTAGTTATGTTATTGGTTAAACCGAAATTTGGTAACTCGGCGCAGTCAGCGCAACTTGCACCTATGTGTATAAAGTATAAATATAGGGTAAGTTAAATTTTAAGTTTAGTTGTAAAATCCACGCCATGGGTGACTGATCAAAGAAATAAATACGTCTTCAAGTTTTAAAGTGAGTTTTAATAAGTGAACCGAATAGTAGTTCCTCCAATCCAGCAAACAAATAAATGTGAGGCCTATAAACCTCACATTGTCTGGTCCTTCGCGAGCCGGATTCGAGTGAAAACGCTATTAAACAAGACTCCAGTGTGAACTTATTTGAAGAATATTTATAACAATTCATCAAGAACAATGCCTGTTACGAGGTCTACAGGGAAAAAGGGTAGACAACCGTCGACTGTAGCTACAGAACGAACGGAAACCGCTACTGAAAACGCAAATGAAGCAGCGACTGAAACCACTACGGAAGCGACTACGGAAGCCACTACTGAGACTACGACTGAGACGACCACTACGGAGCCTACGATAACGACAGCTGATACATTGGAGGCCCCCGCCGCGACCGAGTCAACAGTTAAACGCACAGCTAAACAAAGAGTCGCCGATGAACCTAAAATCAAAGAAAGTGGTCGCCGTATGAAACCTACGAGTGAAAAAGTGTCGAAATCGCGTCGCGTAGCTAAAGCCAAGGCGGAGCTAGCACAAAGGTTAGTAGAACTAGCGACCGCGCGCCTTGCCGAGGTCGAAGCGGAATCTACCGATGAAGACCTATCCTCAGTGGCCTCGGAAGCTGACAATGATCAACGAGTGACTACGTGGCTACAAACAAGTCAGCTACTCGCCATCGCCGACCGACCACACGAATCTAACGTAAAGTCGTCGACTGAACCTGCAGTTCCAATGAACGCCGCCGTGTCCTGGAACATCCCGGCGACTTTACCGGCGGGAGCTAACACTACTGAACCCGAGAACATGCTGCCAGTGAGCACTGCCGCCGCTTGGCAGCCGAACCTTGCGACTGAACAGTCGCACCTGAACCCGCCGCCAGTAATCGCCGCCTGGCAGCAGAACGTCGCGCCTACGCAGCCACACCCGAACCTACTGCCAGTGTTCACATCCGCATCCTGGCAACCGAACTATGTGCCTGCGCAGCCGCAACCAACGCCAGCGCCAGCGGAACCTGCCGCACCCTGGCCGCAGAACTCGACGTACGTAACTACGAACACATCATGGCAACCGATCTACACTACGGCACCACATCACGATTACACGACGGGCTACGCCGCCGGGACCCGGGTACCGCAGTCTATGCCATCTACGCACGCCGCACGTCAGCCTACAACAATGGCCGTCCAAGAACCAAGGACGGACTTGAAAGAACTTGCTGCTGCGATCACGCACGCTGTGCAATCTACACAGTACCAGCAGCCCACGAGATACACCGAACTACCCTGTTTCAACGGAGCACATCAAGACTGGCTCACGTTCCGCGCCGCCTACTGTGAGACGGCACATAGACTAACAGCAGGGGAGAACATGTCCAGACTTAGAAGAAGCCTTCGAGGTCTAGCTAAGGAAGCTGTACAGGGTCTATTAATAGTGAACGCAGACCCAAGTGAAGTTATGAAATCACTCGAGCTACGTTTCGGACGTCCAGACTCAATTGCAATGGCTGAGATAGAACGTCTACGAACTCTGGCGCGCCTCACCGAATCTCCGCGTGATGTTTGTACCTTTGCTACTAAAGTTGAAAGTATAGTTGGAACTTTGCAAGCACTGAACTGTGGACATTATCTCTACAATCCTGAAGTAACTAAAGCTATTGTTGAGAAGCTCACACCTACTTTGAAGAGACAGTGGTACCAGTTTTCAGCGATGAACTCCAGAACCGAACCTGATCTACTGAAGTTCACCCGATTCATCAAGATCGAAGCTGAAATATGCAGCCCGTACGCACTGCCTGAAAATATCGCTGCAACCGCACAACCCACTCAACAGAACACGCAGCGACGCCAGCAACGGGTACATGCCACACAGGAAACTAACAAACCGAAGTGTGGTTTATGTGAACAACATGGGCACAGCATTGTGGAATGTGAACAGTTCAAGAAAGCAACTATCGATATTAGGTGGGACATAGCTAAGAAGAATCGGTTGTGTTTTCGTTGCCTCAAATACAGAACAAAGCAACACAGCTGTAAACCAAAGAAATGCGAAATAAACGACTGTGTCCACCTACATCACAAGATGTTACACGCCGACAGGAAGAAAGAAGAACCCGAGTGCCCCAAGGAAGAACAAGAGAAGGTACATTCAGCGTGGACCCCTAAGGTATCATTCCTGAAAATAATACCAGTACATCTTTCTGGACCGGCGGGAGCTGTGGATACCTACGCGCTCCTGGATGATGGCTCCACGGTAACACTAATCGACGAGAGCCTGGCCAGTCAGATCGGAGCAGAAGGATCATCTGAACCACTACGTATATCATCCTTCGACGGCGAACCTACAATCGACGTGACATCTCGACGAGTGAACTTCTGCATCAAGGGACTTCACACAGCGGAACGCAAGTTACAGGCAAGAACGGTCAAGCAGCTGGAGTTGGCTGCACAGAGGATACCTGGAGAAGCAGTCAGGGATTGTGAACATCTTCGAGACATAGCCAAAGATATAGTGACTGGAAATGCAAGACCCAGACTCCTAATTGGCCAAGACAACTGGGATCTTCTCATCACAATAGAAATCAAAACAGGAAAGAAGAACCAACCAGTGGCATCACTAACGCCACTCGGTTGGGTCCTGCACGGCAGCCACACACGAGCGCTTGGCCACAGAGTGAACTTCATCAGACACGCTGACACATACGACGATCTTCATGAACTTGTGAAGGAATACATCACAATGGATAACATGCAAGTCAATCCAAAGAAACCTATCAATGATCCTGATGAAAAAGCACTTCGTATTCTGCAGCAACATACGAAGAGGACCACAGAAGGACGGTATCAAACCGCTCTATTATGGCGAGAGGAGAACATAAAAATGCCAGGCAACTATGATAGCGCTATGAACAGGCTCATCAGCGTGGAAAAGAAAATCGATAGAGATCCAGAACTAAAGAAGAGGTACTCTGAACAAATGGAAGCACTAGTGTCAAAGGGATACGCTGAACCAGCTCCATCAACCACGTCAGAACATAGGACCTGGTACCTACCTCATTTCGCGGTTTTCAATCCAATGAAACCGGACAAGTTAAGAATTGTCTGTGACGCTGCAGCCAAGACCAGAGGAATATCGCTGAATGATCAACTGCTCACTGGTCCAGATCTTCTGCAATCATTACCAGGAGTAATAATGCGCTTTCGTCAGCACTCAATCGCCGTGACCGCTGACATTACTGAGATGTTCTTACAAATAGAACTTCGACCAGAAGACCGGGACGCTCTCCGCTACTTATGGAGAGGAGACCGAAGAGACAACCAGCCGCCTGAACAATACCGCATGAAGTCGCTGATCTTCGGAGCCTCTTGTTCGCCAGCTACAGCGATATATGTGAAGAACACAAACGCCGAGAGATTCCAACATGAACATCCAGAGGCAGTCGAAGCCATCAAAAGAAAGCACTACATGGATGATTATTTGAACAGCTTCGACAAGTTAGAAAAAGCAGTAAGAGTCTCACAAGCAGTGCGTAAAATTCACAGCGAAGCACACTTTGAACTCAAGAAATGGTCATCAAACTCTACCGCCCTACTTGAAGCACTAGGGGAGGTAACCGAGACTCAAGACACCATCAAGCTGGAAGACGACATCCAGACAGAACGAGTTCTCGGTCTGATATGGAGACCAACAGAAGACTCACTTGCCTTCAATCTAAACCTAACACGCATACCTCAGAACGTCCTACAGAACGACACGCCTACTAAAAGGGAAGCCCTCAGAATAGTCATGTCCCTATTCGACCCACTGGGACTTGTATCGCCGGTGACCATCAGAGCCAAGCAAATACTGCAAGAAGTTTGGCGTCGTGGAACAGCATGGGACGAAGCCCAAGACGGTGACTTAGCTGCAAGCTGGAAGAAATGGCTCGCTCAACTCCGAGCACTTGAACATGTGTCCATTCCCCGAACTTATCCAGGCTTCAGCACCACAGAATCACTACAGCTGCACATATTCACCGACGCAAGCGAATCTGCATACTCAGCAGCCTTATATTGGCGAACGGTCACCAGGGACGAAAGAACCTACGTCTGCTTGGTAACAGCCAAAGCCAAGGTGGCACCATTGAAGCTAATGTCAATTCCACGATTAGAGCTTCAAGCAGCTGTGCTTGGTGCAAGAATGGCGACAGCGGTTAAGGAAGAACATGAAAGAGTACCAGAATCAACCACGTTCTGGACCGACAGCAGAACTACACTCTCATGGATCAGGACTGGAGCCAGGTCTTACAAACCATATGTCGCTCACCGCATCGCAGCCATCGAGGAACACAGCTCCACCAATGAATGGCGCTGGATCCCGACCAAACTGAACCCAGCAGATGACGCTACGAGAGATGTACCAGAACACTATGATGCAGATCACCGCTGGTTCCACGGTCCCGAATTCCTCCGAGGACCCCCAGAAACATGGCCAGCTGATGAGAAGAACCCTGTCATAATCACAGGAGAAGAGAGAACCTGCAGCATCATAGACAAGAAAGTACAGATCAGCGAGGCTATACCAAACGTCAATAGATTCTCGCGATGGGAGAGGTACCTACGAGCCACAGCACGAGTTCTACAGTTCCTGCAAGTTTGCGGCCAATCAGGGGAGAATATTAACTACAAGAGAACCAAGAAGAACAACAGAGACGACCCTGATTGGAGAAGGAGTAAGCAGATGGTGCAGGTCAAACCGAAACAGAGACTACAGGTCACAAATAATCACCTGCCTCTCACCGCTGAACTTGTACACCGTGCCGAAAGTCTGATCCTGAGAGCTTCACAACAGCAATCCTTCCAGGAAGAAATAGAAGCCCTGATGAACAAGAAGCCCATCTCACGAAGCAGTCGCCTACACGCATTGTGCATAGAATTCATCGAAGGAGAGATTCGTCTGAAGAGCAGAATAACCGCCATGACGGACATCACAGAACGACTGAAGAAACCATTGATCTTAGATGGAAACCACGCCACGACACGATTATGGATCGAACACGTCCACCGTAAACTACATCACGCGGGCACAGAGACCATAGTCAACGAGTGTCGTCAGCAACATTGGGTGCTACGTCTACGACCAACCGTGAAGAATATTATAAGCAAGTGTCTGCGATGTCGTATAAAGGCAGCCTCTCCCCCTCAGCCGATGACAGGGGACCTCCCTTCCTGTCGATTAGCACATCATCAGAGGCCATTCACCTACACCGGGTTGGACTACTTTGGACCATTAACGATCACAGTGGGACGAAGTCATCAGAAGAGGTACGTCGCCTTATTCACGTGCCTGACGACGCGTGCCATACACCTTGAACTTGTGGTATCGCTCAACACGGATTCAGCGATCATGGCTTTACGACGTATGATGGCACGCCGAGGATGTCCAGCACAGCTATGGTCCGACAACGGGACGAACTTCCACGGCGCCGAAAAAGACGTCGACGACCTAGTGTTCATCGTAGATGGCAACCTCCCAAGAAACATGTGGATCAGAGGACGCATCTGTGCTGCATTCCCCGGCCCTGATGGAGTGGTGCGCACAGTGGACGTATCGACGAAAGGAGGTATCCTGCGACGTCCAGTGAAGAAGATAGTGGTACTATCAATAGACCACGGCGATCCTGCACCGGAGGCTACAACTGCGACGCCAGCAGCGGACGACGCACGGCGGGAGGAATGTGCAGGACGCCCATAGAACGCTACATAAGCACTACATAAGATCGCTTATCTAGTAATAAGTATATTATGATCAATGTAAATAATAGCACCTATAGGTTAGTTTATAGTTTGATTGTATTCAATTTAGGAACTAAGAAACTTTGTAATTGCGATCTATTCCGGAGTCAGGTTTGCTCAAGTCAAAACATGTCGAAACCTGTCCAAACCTCGAGACGCCCTTGCCTGCCTCTGATTGGTGGACTCGGAGTACATCGCAAAAACCTAAATATTAATTAGTTATGTTATTGGTTAAACCGAAATTTGGTAACTCGGCGCAGTCAGCGCAACTTGCACCTATGTGTATAAAGTATAAATATAGGGTAAGTTAAATTTTAAGTTTAGTTGTAAAATCCACGCCATGGGTGACTGATCAAAGAAATAAATACGTCTTCAAGTTTTAAAGTGAGTTTTAATAAGTGAACCGAATAGTAGTTCCTCCAATCCAGCAAACAAATAAATGTGAGGCCTATAAACCTCACAAAATTGTTTATTCTAGGTACTTATGGCCATAGATATTGTGCAAAAATGCACGTAAATAGATCATAACTTCTATCCGTTCATGTTCTGTTGTCCTTAGAGGTAATCACGTAACACACTAACAATAGATAAAGAGGGCTTTAATTTTGACAGTACAACAACATTCATTGCGTTATTTACGCTGTTGAGCATACATTTTTTTCGAGAATAAGCAATGGACTACCAATACACTTTAAAATGATTTTATAGATTCGAATTCATAGTGTGCGCAATTAGGGTGCTGGGCTGGAACGCACGAGGACACTTCCTCGCATTACTTATCAAAGAGAAAAACCACAAAGCTATGGATGCGATAAACATAGGTAGGAAGTTGCAATTAGTGTTGCAAAGGACTCGAGTCCTCGAGTCGTAATTTTAAAGACTCGACTCAATTATGCAAGACTCAGTGTGCTCAAAAGGCTCGAAGCTGAGCCCGAGTCATTGTCGAGTCTACAAAAGGGACTCGAGTTTTAAAAAGGACTCGAGTCTTAAAAACGACTCGAGTCTTAAAATGAACTCGAGTCTTGTAGCTCATCATTTGAAAAAACTCGACAGATTTTTTGTTAGCAAAGTTACATCATAACCACTAATTTGAATTTATTGCCTTCTTTCGAGTCTTTTCGAATGATGAGGTACAAGTTTCATCTTCATGGTCCGAGTTTTTCTTTAAGACTCAAGTTCTTTTTAAGACTCGAGCCTTTTTTAAGCCTCAAGTCCTTTTTAAGACTTGAGTCCTTTTTAAGACTCGAGTGCTTATTTGTAGACTCCGAGCCTTTTGAGCACACTGAGTCTTGCATAATTGAGTCGAGTCTTTAAAATTAGGACTCGAAGACTCGAGTTCTTTGCAACTCTAGTTGGCATATAAAGAAAAATCAAAGTCTTTCAATACAGTAATCAAAATTTATTTCAATCATAACTCAATACATAGAGGTTCTACACATTCATTCATAACAGACGACATAGAATTTTTGAGAAATAAAAAACAAATCCAAAATGTCTAAATACACACAACTTAAAAATAAATCAAGCGAAGGCACGGAGCGAATAAAATATGTTCTGACACTAGTTACTACATCAGTACATTAATTAAGAAACAAAAGAAATTAAAAACGGTAACGGTGATTAGAGCGTTGCTTTTGGTGCTGCATTATCTGTAAAAATAAACGACGATTAATAAAGATGTTCGAATATTTGTTACTCAATCACGCAGAAACGGCTGAAAGGGTTTGCATGAAATTTGACAAACAGATAGTTAATAACTTTCGCGTGATTGTTCGAAAGGGATACCGTGACCCTGGCACATGGGCAACTGAAGGAACACGGGTGGGTTTTAGTCAGTAAAAGTCTGACATGCCCTCCCGCTCCGCCAAGAGCGGGAGAAGTCATTTGATGATTTCCCATCCAAAAAAAAAAAGATAGTTAATAACTTGGATTAACACATTTTTGTAGGATAATTTCCGACCTCCATGCGAGCGAAGCCGCTGGCTAAAGCTAGTTAAAAATAAATAATAGTGGTAGGTAATTGGTCATTATTATAACTGGCCTGTTAGTCCAGTGGTGATCCTGACAGCTAAGACTGAGGTCGTGGGTTCGATTCCCACCCAGGACAAATCTTCGTTTGATGAGCACAATCATTTGTTCTGTGCTGCGTGTTATTTATCTATAATATGTATGTATTTAGAAATATATATTTAAGTAATTTATCAGTTGTCTGGTTAGTACAGGCTCTGCCTAGTTTGTGATCAGATAACGTTGTGTTGGTTGTCCTAAGATATTATTATTATTATTAATAATCAACATTTCAGATGCGTAGGTAAAATAATTTACAGTCGTTATATGTATACAGGATTTTTTTTAACCAGTGCGCAAATTTCCTTTGGTGGTTCAGCATCAGTAATAGAACACATTTCAATTATTTTTTCAATACTTCTTTTTAAATTTTTATCCGACCTGAAGTCAGTAAACTGTGGACACCCTACAGATTTCGTAATATGATATTGACAAGAATAATAAGTCAATAATCGCGCGCCGGCGTAGGTACTTCGAACTTCTTAGAATTTTGATCGACCGAACAGCATCCTCGTCGGGAAAGACTTGGGCCTGGGTGCGGCGATCGGTCGCCGCCCAGGCATTGTTAGGACATTGGCGCCTGCCCCGCTAAGGTACTCAGATCGACACGGTTTTGTTGCCAACGGCATCGGTCAGGTCTGGGGGCCCACGGGGGACTCTGTTGTGGTCCGTGCCATTTTGGACATGGGAGCCCAGGGTTGCCTTTTGTCTATTGTTTTGTTGTTTTGTTTGTATTGTTTGGGCGAAATTGTTTTCTTGAGCGCCTTTGGACTGCGGGACTTGGCTGGGACGAGCCAATTCGGGAAACCCTGTTGGAAGATTGGCTCCAATTTGTATCCGCACTCCCTGCAGTCAACGAGGTCGTGTTACCCCGCGCTATCCTCCCCCCTGGGAGCTACACTGCTACCCTTGTTTGTGATGCGTCTTCGCACGGTTATGCAGCTGTTGTTTGTCTGCGCACCGTCTGCGCGACAGGCCAGGTGAATTTGTCACTGGTCTTGGCCAAGAGCAAGGTGGCCCCCCTCCGGACGGCCCTGACCATCCCTAACTTAGAATTGTCAGGGGCGGCGCTTCTTGTGCGTTTATTGAACCACGTTGCTCACACTTTGGGTGGAACTGTGGACATTCGGGTTTCTTACGCCTGGACGGACAGTCAAATTGTTTTGTGTTGGTTGAAGACGTCCATCCACTCTTTGGAGGTCTTTGTTGCGAACCGAGTGTCCCAGATTCAAAATTCTGAAACGCCTTTGATTTGGAGGCACGTGCCTGGAGATTTGAACCCAGGTGACGTGGCCTCACGTGGGTGCATGGCACCTCGCTTGTTGCTTACCCCCTATGGTGGGGACCAGACTGGCTGACTCACCCCAAGGATGATTGACCTCGATCGCCAGTCTTGATGTCGGGTCCTTTGCCCGGGCTCAAGGTGCTCGCTGTTGGAACGAAGGACCCTGATTTTTGTTGAGTCGATTTAGCTCCCTCGACAAATTGTTGAATTGTTGGTGACTGATCGTCACATTAAGAACTCGCATGCCGGTTGCAATGCGCTGTTGGCCATTCTGCAGCGAGAGTTTTGGATATTGTCGGGAGCCGTTAGTAAGTTGAACCCTTTTTGGACCATACGGGTCTTTTGTTGTTTGGTGGTGACGGTTGAGGCACTCTAGCCTTCCTTATGGGGCCCGTCACCCCCTTTTGTTGCCTAAGGAGGGCCATTTGGTTAAACTGTTGTTGTTGTTGATGTTTGGTTGTTGTTGTTGTTTGTTATTGTTTTGACCCGCCAGCCTGCCCCCATTGGGGGGGTATTTTGAGGCCGTGGTGAAAGCGGCACAGGGACTCTGGCGCAGATTGTTGGGAGACGCCGTTCTCACCTTTAAGGAGTTAGCTACGGTATTTTGCCGCATTGAAGCTGTATTGAACTCGCGTCCATTGTGCCCGCTGTTTTCGGACCCGAACGACTTGGAGGCCCTGACCCCAGGACATTTATTTTTTTTTTGATTTGACAGCCACTTGTCGCCCTGCCGGAGCACCCTTTTGTCGATGTGAGCCAAAATTGGCTATCGCGGTTTCAGTTGGTGCAGCAGCTCGCTCAGAGTTTTGGAAGCGTTGGAGCTTGGAGTATTTGCACATCCTCCAGCAGCGCGTCAGGTGGACTGATAAAACGCAACCTTGTCGGGATTGCCAAGTGATTAGCGGACGGGAAGGCCCGTCCGGGGGGGGTAGATGTTCTGGACCGTATAAATTAGTTACTTTATGCGCCTACGTTTCTAAACGTGTAACAGAATGACATCTGACTTGTCAGTTTGATTTTGACACTTGACACTTTTTTTGATTTTGGTGCTTGAAAGGGAATGGCGGGTCCTCTTGGCGTCCCGACCCCTTTTGTTAAATTAATCCCTTTAAATTGATCCGTTTGTGACAATTAGTCGTGATCCAATTGCTTTGATTGTTAATAACCCCAGTTTGAAGTAATAACACGGGTTGAATTTTGGATATATCTTGTAGAAATAGTTTGAAGGTTAAGCGAAGTGACGCTTTTGGAAACCGCATGCTGTGATCGCCTCCAGCCTTGTTGCAGCGGATGGTAACCTGGAAAACCCATTTACAATGTCACTACACGATACATATACACTCACTTACATACATAACTCCAGGTAGGCACCAGAGCAGGTGTTCGTCTACCACAGGTAAGTTCTTTTGTTGTATTGTAATTGTTTGATTTGATTGTTCTGCTCCGCGTACGGCGGACTAGTTTCGCTAGCCACTTCTTGTCTCCTGGACCCCACCATCATTTCTTCCACTGCGCTATTGAAATGCTATTGTAGGGGGTCTAGCCTGGCAGTGAACAATGCATTAGAATTACAAAACATCCTGTTAATAATTTTTACGTGTCATGCGGTAGAGAACGTACCTACCCAGCTGATCATTCCATCTCCGTTTTAATGAGACAAAATATCGATTTAAAACTACGTCTGCGTCATCATAATGAATAATATTTTTATTTTTTAGTTATTCAAATGTTAATTTTTTACTTATGGATGTGTTAGTTTCATGAAGTGGGCTGCCGTTGTAAGACGACTAAAGTGTTACGGTGTATAGATTACCTGTTTCACTTGTGTCATTAGACTTAATCATTCAATTTCCAAGACTCCTTGTAATGTTTCTTTGTCTTCGGCGACCAGTTCTTTATCTATGGAATAAACAATGTTGTCTTTGTCAGTGACATTTACTTCATTGAAATAATCATAGTTGACTAAATTTTATTCTAAGTATAGGTTGTGAAATATGAATGAATCCATAGCTGTGTTAAGCCTTGAAAACGACAACGGCAAGTGAAAAAACTGTGGACATCAAAAAACTAAAAAATAAAGCTGGGTCCACACTTGTATCATCTTATTGAGTATTCGTATCCTAAGTACGGACGCCCATTTTGACCGCATCGTATAACTATGTTATTGCACGCTGATTGGGCCAAATATCACGTCAATAGTTTACAAGAGCGTGTAGCGATAGCGCGTATCCTGTTTGATGTACGGGAAAAAGCCGCCTAAAGATGGAACACGGTACGGAGCAAATGACATAGTCGTATCGTGACTCGGTATCTAAACGCATCCTTACGAGGTAAGTCTATATTGTGGATTAGCTCTTGCCCGCGTGTATGTCGGAAACTAACGCAGGTATTTTTCTAAAATAAAAGTAGCCTAAGTTACTCCTTGTTACATCAGCTATCTGCCAGTGAAAGTCCCTTCAAAATCGGTCCAGCCATTTAAGAGATTAGCCAGAACAAACAGACAGGCAGACAGACAGACAAAAATTGTAAAAAAATTGTTTTGGTATATGAACCGTGTATACATCCATTTACACTTAGTAAAAAGTGGTTATCTTAATATTACAAACAGACACTCCAATTTTATTTATTTGTATGTAGTATGTATAGATTATAATAAATGTGCCTGATACCAAAATACTAGATACGTGGTTAAATACGCATCGGGATGTATCAGTTATGGCGCGAGGCATGATCGCGTATTATTTTGCGTACAAACTGGGGTCAATGATATACGTCGATACTACGCGACGTCTCCGTCATCGTCGGATTCACTAAAATGATACAAGTCTGCACCCTATTTGCGTAACGCACTATCAATCAGAATCTCAATCATTTTGAAGACTACTTCTAATCCATTGCGTCATACCTATGTTCGAAATAATTGTCGGCTCAAAAACGTAAATTACGCAATAAATTTTGTTGAATTGTCGATTCCTACTGATAGGAAGATACGCAATTACCCCTCAGCCGGCGTAGCATGACCAATTCTATATCTATTCTTCCAAGAACAAATAAAGTTTCTTATGTATTTTAATTCTGTAAAAATGTTTCTATCTCATCAGGAAAATAGTCATCATACTTGACATCGTATTTTTGTCAACTGAAGAGTAGAAACATCTCTTCTTTTCAGTTTTAGACAATTTTCTACGATACAATCTATCATTTTGTCTTCTCTTCCGTCGACAAATTCCATTTCTATGGCGGTCATGCTACGCGTGCTGGACTAAATTTGTTTCTTTATTAGTCAACGTTCACACAGATGTAATAATATCACGATAAAATCCCGCCGCGAAATTTTTATCGTGTTTACGTCGACTTATACTGCCGTTGGTTTCTACTATTCATAAAAGTTCGTTTTCAGGGATAGAAATGTATTTAATTTTGCCCTCATTAAGGCCTTCTTCAGAGATATACACACCTTCTTTTGGTACAGGTGCTCTAATTCCTGGTCCTGGCTCCGGAAGTCTTTGAGCCAATTTACTGTCATTTGGTGTCGCGTCACCGTGTTGCTGATTTGTTGGTAATGGTGATGATGGCTTTGCTGCTGCATTATCTTTATATGTAGAAATTATTTTGAGTAAATAATCAGTTGCATTGTCTAGAGTAGACATCGTTTTTTGGTATGAATCATTGATTTCACCATAAAAGTTATAGCAGTGAGTATGAAGTTGCTTTTTAGCCTCATTTTTTTCTGATTCTAGTTTCTTATCTAATTCTTCTGCAATCTTTTTTGATTTGGCTTGAATATTTTTATCATTTCCTTGGTCAGATTGTTTCCTTTTGGTTCCACTCTGTTGAGGTGGATTCTTTTCTTCAGAATCTATGTGCGAGGAAGACAAAATATTTTATTAAAGTGACATTTATTTTTTAACTTTATTATAGACGTTGAAAACCACAACATTAGTAATAATAATCAAGGTGCTGAATTGGAAGATACTGAGGATTATGGTTTGATAATGTCTGACGCTGGTTTTGTAATGAACTTGAACATGGGTGATATTTAGGTTACCATTAAAAATATCATTATAAATAATTAGATTCGAACGATTAGTTAAAATTTCGACGTGATGCTGAAGGTCTGTCAGGCGTATGCTGCCTCACACGGGCTTGTTTATAATATTAAAAAGTGCAAATACATTGTCTTTAAGGCCGGCGGTGAATGCCCGGATACTATACCCAACATTACCCTAAACGGCTTGAACATCAAAAGAGTGACAACATTCAAATATCTCGGGCATTTTCTCACGGACGACCTTAAGGACAATGATGATATTGAAAGGGAGCGTAGGGCATTGGCTGCCCGAGGTAACATGCTGGCCCGAAGATTCGCTCGGTGTAGCAAGCTGGTAAAGGTAACTCTTTTTAAGGCATATTGCCAGAGCTTTTACACAGGGAATCTTTGGGTCAACTATACCAAAAGGACGCTGAATGACCTACGCGTCCAGTACAATAATATTTTTAGGATGCTGTTGAGACTGCCACGATGGTGCAGCGCTTCTATGATGTTTGCACAAAACCGAACTGACGGTTTCCACGCCGTCATTCGCAAGAAAACCGCGTCGCTGTTGTCAAGGTTGCGGGCGAGTGGCAACAGCATTCTAAAAACGGTGGCGGAGAGTATTGACTCACCGATTATTAAAAGTTTTGTGAGAAGGATAATCACCGAACATTAATTTGGGGATGTCCTTTTCACAATACTGTTTTTTCTATGTTGTTTTGAATTTTGTTTTACCTACTAACACTAGTATTAAGTTGTAATGTTGTTTACTAACCCGATGGATCATTGTTGTCCGAAAAATAAAGAATATATATATATATATATATATATATATATAATAATTATAAATATTACCTGATTCGTTCGAGGTCACCCAACCATCCTCATCTTCAAATTTTTTTTGTCGTGCATTGGCTTCTTTTATGTATCGTAATGCTTCTGCTTGAGAATCTATGAAGCAAACATATTATTTTCTATTGACTGGTATTTTATCCATACTAATATTATAAAGCTGCTATAAGAAAACTTCAACATAGATCTCTATGGAAAACCATATTTACAACTAGCTTTTGCCCACGGCTTCGCCCGCGTGGATGTCGGAAATTAACGCAGGTATTTTTTTTAAATAAAAGATTTTTTCTAAAATAAAAGTAGCCTAATTTACTCCTTGTAACATCAGCTATCTGCCAGTGAAGTCCCGTCAAAATTGGTCCAGCCATTTCAGAGATTAGCCGGAACAAATAGACAGACAGACAGATAGACAGACAGACAAAAATTGTAAAAAATGTTGTTTTGGTATATGTACCGTGTGTACATCCATATACACTTAATAATAAGTGGTTATCTTAATATTACAAACAGACACTCCAATTTTATTTATTTGTATAGATGTTTTTGATATTTGTCCAAGTTTTTATTGTAATTATGAAACAATCTGTGTTTTTTTATGTTAAAGTAGAGTATTTTTATTATTCACTAAACAGGTAGCTATAAGAAAACTTCAACATAGATCTCTATGGAAAACTTTATTTACTTACAATGTTTTTGATATTTGTCCAAGTTTTTATTGCATAATTATGAAACAATCTGTGATTTTTTATGTTAAAGTAGAGTATTTTTATTATTCACTATGTTTAGAGTAGCTATAAGAAAACTTCAACATAGATCTCTATGGAAAACTATATTTGGGGGCATCCATAAATTACGTCACACGAATTTCATGATTTTTGACCCCCTCCTCCGTCCTTGTCACAGCTGGTCACATTTGTGAGAGCCCCCCCTCCGTAGTGTGACGTCACAAATTTTATAATTTTACATCTAGAAATAATTATTGAATTAAAACAGCAATTCCGTTTTTTCTTTTTTAATAAAATGATCATCAAATCAAATAACACTGCAAGAAATTAACAAAACAAAAAACGATTAGGTAATTATATTAATTAAAGATCAAACTTAATCATCTTGAGTCCTTATAGGTAGGCATAGCAGCCACATCGTTCTTGTTTGGGTTGTTAATGTCAGGAATATTCGTTGTGTCCACATCTTTCTCATCGAACCATATAGAATCATCGTCATCATCCAAACAAAGAATTTCTCTGGCACGTCTAGCAGAAATTCTTTGAGGACGAATCTTCACGATGGGCAAAACTTGCTGTTTCTTATGTATTTGCTTGTGTTGATTAGTGGCCTTTATGATGCAAAATATAGACAACAAATGCCATATGATCGCTTAAACAAGTATGCCTCGATACTGGGGCAATAGCTATCATACGAATATGTGTTTTACTTAACACTTACGATTTTTTTTTTTTTTTTCAGGATGGGAAATCGTCAAATGTCTTCTCCCGCTCTGGGCGGAGCGGGAGGGCGTGTCAGACTTTTACTGACTAAAACCCACCCGTGTTCCATCAGTTGCTCATGTGCCAGGGTCACGGTATCTCTTTCGAACAATCACTTAAATGTGACGTCACGAAATTTAGGACCCCTCTCACCCCCTTGTCACACAATGTCACACTTCGTCGACCCCCTCCCTCCCCCTTAACTTGTGACGTAATTTATGGATGGCCGCTTTACAATGTTTTTGATATTTTTCCAAGTTTTTACTGCATAGTTATGAAACAATCTGTAATTTTATTAAGAGCATAAAAAAGGAAATTAATAGAAAAATATTTTTTTTTGGAAAGATATTTATGAAACAATCTGTGATTTTAAATAGTAAGATTGTGAATGTGACACAAAATTTGTCATTTTTGTAAAATGACAAATTTTGTGTCACATTATTATAACAAAACTGAATGAGTTAGTCTTTTAAATAATAAATATTTTCTTCTATCGACATTTTTATTTCTTAGTCCCCGCACTATGCAAGTGATATTCGTAGGTGTGCTTCGTGAAAAAGGAAATTAGTTATTTTAAATTTTTATTTGAAGCCCACCTACGGGTGTGCTAAGTGGAATACTTTAGGTGTGCTTCGTCTGGGTGTGCTTCGTTTGGGTGTGCTTCATGGAATACCTCGATTTTTTAGTGTGGCTAAAACTTGTGCTTGAAAATATTGGTACCCACATTTCTTTTGCTGATATTCGTTACTCCTATTAAACGGCTTTGGCATTTTGATTTGTATTTAAGTACGAGGTGTTCGTACAAATGACTTAAATTTACTAAAATTTGTAGAAGTGTGTCAAATTTAGATAAAATGTTTTTTATACATTTTGAATACGCGACTGGTTTTCATGAAATATTAATTTCTTTGTATTCGAAGATGGAGGCCATATTGAACAATTGAACATTTATGGAAGTCAGTGTGTGTAATTGGTGTGTGCGTGCGGTGTATTAAAATGATGTACTTACTCGTGTCCAATAGCATTTTACCATCGAACTCAGGCCAGTCTTTTTCCGGGCGTTGAGTTTTCTTAAATTTTAATCCTCTACCTAATTTAGCCCGTGACGGAAATTTGTAGGTAACAGTGGTCTGATAAGAACGACCACCACATTCTTCATCGAATACGAGCCACGTACTTGGTATACAATCATGCTTATCATTAGCGAATGCTCTCACCACCACATATGACTTCCAGTTATATTCACAATCAAAATCAGAATCATCTGAACTCATTATTTATCTGTAACAAAAAAAAAAATATGTTTGTAAGGTCACGTGACGATGGTGTGAACAATTTAACGAATTGGCGTCACTATTGCGTCATCCATTGAATGAGGTGCCCTTGGGTTCGATTTGTACCTAAATGTTTGTCGTGTCTTATAGGTATTATGTGTGTGCGATCACAGAACACGGAGGGTTTATTGGTCTAGTGACTGGCCTGTTAGTCTAGTGGTTAGTGACCCTGACTGCTAAGACTGAGGTCGTGGGTTCGATTCCCACCCAGGACAAATCTTTGTGTGATGCAGTGGCGAGGTGTAATTTTTTCGAAAAGAGAAGCCGATGCGAAGTCGGCTTTAACTTACTGACTCATCAATAAAGAATACTTACTATCATTCTAAAATTAATATAGGAATATAATGAATTAAATACAATTAAATTGAACAGCTGAAAACCGAATAAAATATGCAATATTCCTCTATCTCGTTCTCGCTGACGCATTGTTCTATACCTGTCTCTGTCATAACCCGTTGTACAGCGGCTTGCTCTCGTACATATCAAGCGGTGCCACGTGACCTAAAGTGACATCATTACGGGATCGCTGTTGTATGAATTTTTAGTTCCCGATTATGACGTTTTGGCGCCGGGTTAATTTAGAACATTTCTCTTTTGTTTTAATACAAAGCTATAAATAACCTTTTTTGTTGTTTGAATGTTATGGTGAATTAAATACCCGTAGTGTAACTATATTTATTGACAATAGTAGCCACTATTTACATACTATTGTATTTTTAATAGTGATAGAGTTACCAATGCGAATCCCCGAAGGCAAGCCGGTAGGAATCGTGTTATATGGTGCTTTCGCCACTGGTGTGATGACTGATGAGCTCAATTATATGTTCTGTGTCTGGGTGTAATTTATCTATAATATGTATGTATTTAGAAAAATATAAGTATATTTATCAGTTGTCTGGTTACTTTAGTACAGGCTCTGCCTAGTTTGGGATCAGATAACGGCGTGTTGGTTGTCCTAAGATATTTATTGGTCGATTCGCACAAAATTCTTAGGAAACGTTAAATTTTATGGAATAAAAGGTACAGTAGTGCACTAAAGCGATGTAGTAGGTACGTTCTTTCTTAAATTTATTGCATAAATTCAAAATGTGACAATAGCCTAATTCGTATTTCTGGAATTGGAATATCATATACTAATGAAAATTCGCCCTTTTTGGGAGTGTTATATTATATCGACTGAGTAATATTGTGCGCTAAGCTACCCCGCGAAATTCAAACTTTCATACGTTTTTAGGGTTCCGTTGCCAAATGGCAAAAAACGGAACCCTTATAGATTCGTCATGTCTGTCTGTCTGTCTGTCTGTCTGTCCGTCCGTATGTCACAGCCATTTTATTCCGAAACTATAAGAGCTATGCTGTTGAAACTTGGTAAGTAGGTGTATTCTGTGAACCGCATTAAGATTTTTACACTAAAATAGAAAAAAAAACAATAAATTTTGGGGTTCCCCATACATAGAACTGAAACTCAAATATGTTTTTTTCATCAAACCCATACGTGTGGGGTATCTATGAATAGGTCTTCAAAAATGGTAATGAGGTTTCTAATATCATTTTTTTCTAAACTGAATAGTTTGCGCGAGAGACACTTCCAAAGTGGTAAAATGTGTGTCCCCCCCCCCCCCCCGTAACTTCTAAAATAAGAGAATGACAAAACTAAAAAAAATATATGATGTACATTATCATGTAAACTACCAACGAAAATTGGTTTGAACGAGATCGAGTGAGTAGTTTTTTTTTAAAACGTCATAAATCGTAAACCGCAATTTACCTTACATTCAATCAACTGAAATATAAAAATTAAAAAATATATATATGTTTAAACCGAAAATACCTACAGGTTTGTACGGAACCCTCGGTGCGTGAGTCCGACTCGCACTTGGCCGGTTTTTTGGGAGTGTAATATTATATCGACTGAGTAATATTGTGCGCTAAGCTACCCCGCGAAATTCAAACTTTCATACGTTTTTAGGGTTTCGTTGCCAAATGGCAAAAAACGGAACCCTTATAGATTCGTCATGTCTGTCTGTCTGTCCGTCTGTCTGTCGGTCTGTCTGTCTGTCCGTTCGTATGTCACAGCCACTTTTCTCCGAAACTATAAGAGCTACGCTATTGAAACTTGATAAGTCGATGTATTCTGTGAACCGCATCAAGATTTTTACACTAAAATAGAAAAAAAAGTAATAAATTTTGGGGTTCCCCATACTTAGAACTGAAACTCAATTTTTTTTTTTCCATCAAGCCCATATGTGTGGGGTATCTATGAATAGGTCTTCAGAAATGGTATTGAGGTTTCTAATATCATTTTTTTCTAAACTGAAAAGTTTGCGCGAGAGACGCTTCCAAAGTGGTAAAATGTGTGTCCCCCCCCCCGTAACTTCTAAACTAAGATAATGATAAAACTCAAAAAAATATATGATGTACATAACCATGTAAACTTCCACCAAAAATTGGTTTGAACCACGGATATCGAAGGATATGCCTTGGGGGCGTGGCACGTGCCGCCTCGATATTATAAAATTGGTCTTATGTTCGAGTGCCGGCTGTACGCATCATTCAGTCGCTTTGCGATTGCGTACAGTGCACTATTGGTGCGTAAAAAACCAAAATGCCGAGTTGTGCAGTAATTATTTGTAAAAATAGGTCAAATACTATCAACCTGAAGACAAATGGCGTGTCCTACCACCAGTTAGTAAATAATTAAGTCACTGTTTTATATTTTAAATCAATTTTTAAATGATTTACTAACTTACGTTCGGAGCGACTCGAACTAACCCGAACTAGCCCGAATCTTCCCGAACGAAACGAACGTTTTATATGTAGAGTGGTGCAATCGTTTGCGTGCGGCTGATTTTATCGATATGCGTATTATTGCTGTTGAATATTTTTTTTACAGAACTCAATGGATATCCTCGTATTACTTGTATAGTAAAAGAGTTAAATTACTTATTAATTAAATGTTGTTTAAACCAAATTAAGACATTATAATTCCAATATAGTTATTCGTGAAGTGTAAAAACTAAAGTAATATTATACCTAAAGATTTTCACAAATTAACAGTTTTTAAGTACAATATGATAAGTAACATGATAAATAAATATTATATTTCATCGAACTACTTATATTTGGTAAAAAAAAATACAATAATTTGTTTTCGATATGCAAAAATATTCTTTTTTTTTCATCTGTCTATTTGGCGGTTTCGTAAGGCGAGCCATAGACGATTAATAATATTACGCAATATTATTGAGCGAGTAAGATTAGTATTGAAGATTGCGATGGTTAAATATTGTTGAAAATAAAAATATATTTTGCGTAATATTATTTTATTGATCACTAAATCGCACGCCCATCTTAGTCAATCATAAAGCCGAGCAGCCAAGATTCGAAGTTTAAATTAGAGAATTCGCGGTCCGTCGCTATTTAGTCAAATCTACAAATTCAAATTAATGATTCTCCATATTTACATTTTACTGGACAATAAATAATTTTATTTGATTTTTATTTTGTATTTCCTTATTTTTATTATAACAGTTCCCACTGCTAGGACTCAAGCCTACTCTTTATTATACCCGCTCCACACTCACGAACGACGTAAACAGCGAGTGCGCAAACTGAGAGTGGTTTCGCGGCTTTGCATTTGTATATTGCGCTTTTCTCCGCTGGCAGTGGAAACACCGTGAAGACCACAATCGTCCGAATTCGATCCTGTCAGCATTTAAAATAGTTTGCTAGATGGCGCTATTTTAATTCCATTAGAAATATGTCTTAACGCGATCGAGTTTGAATATGAGTATAACATTAGCCTAACTGAATTAAACCAAACCTAATGTAGGTAGGCATTTGTGTTTTTTTTTAAGGTTAAGTAATATATTACTTATTTTATTTATTTATACAGCATGATAAGTAACAGAGAGCACTCCCTTTTAACCGATAATACAATTTTTTTTAAATATGCCCATTTTATTTTAGTAAAGTTAACTATATTTTCGGAAAGGTAAAAAAAAATATTTAAAGGAAATTAAACGAAGTTATTATAATACAAGAATGTGCTAAAATTAAATATCGATAAAAATAATCGACCATCGCTTTCGACTCCCTAATTGCATGCGTGTGCATTGGATTTTCGCAAATAGGAAGTATTTACAAGTGAATGCCCCGCCCATTCTATGTATGTGTGCTATTAGAAATTGATTTAGTGTAGCTGCTTTCTTCTTTGTGTGCGTGTTCAAATTTTAAATGTGTGTCGTCAGTACACTATTTGTTAATGTTGTAATTTTTTGGGTGGGAGATAAGTGGCGACACTAGAACTCCTTACTATTCCGCAATGAAGGCATATCTCTGGATATCTATGGTTTGAACGATATCCAGTAAGTAGTTTTTTTTTAATACGTCATAAATCGTAAACCGCAATTTACCTTTCATTCAATCAACTCAAATATAAAAATGAAAAAAAAAAAACATTTAATTTCATAAGCATAAACCTTATACATAAACCGAGGATACCTACAGGTTTGTACGGAACTAGTGTTGCCAGACGTCCCGTATTTCCCGGGACGTCCCGTATTTTAAGCATAGTTTAAAATGTCCCGGCGGGACTGACTCTGTCCCGTATTTGAACCGTAATTCGATTTTCATGATGAAATTGATCCAAATATTCACACACGCAACGTTCGTAAAACGTACTGTTTACATTTCTGACTCGGCTCAACTCGAGGGACTGTGTTGTGTGAAGTAACTTGCACTTGCAGCCCGCCAAGTCCAATGACAAAGTGACAAAAGTGGAAGAAAGTTATCGAAGGGTTTTTGAATACCGAAATCCCTAACATTTTCTGAATTTTATCCTTCGTTTGTACACGCTTTATATTAGCTTCACTTGTAAGTATGTTTGTTTGTTTGTAACCGACTCCTTATAGCGCGATTTTGACCCACTTTAAACGACCAGCTTTCATTTAAACTCTGTAGACTCATCGAGAACCGATGACAATACTATAATTTTATAAATTTGTGCCATTATTCTTGCCGGGATTACCAGGACAGCAAAAAACTGTCTTCGAAAACTACGTTGACATACGTCTCAACACCCTAAAACCGTGGGGTGCCTGATATCAATAAAAAAAATACCTTAAAAAGCACCCCACGCTATTTCCATTATTTTCTACTTTTTAGTTTGGTTTTCTATGGAAGCGTGTTTTTTAGTTTTTTTTTAACTATTATTTATTTAGTATTCCTAGCTGAAACTGTTGCGTGTAACTAACTGTTTGTTAGCCATAGATTAGGCAGAATAATTTTAAACCTTTGCCTCAATAGACGTAATGTCAATATAGTCTATGACAACAAAATGTTCTTGTCTTCTCGTGTAATTTTTCTGGTGTAATTTCCCGTAATAAATTAAAAGCTTAAAGTAATTGGTGGTTTCTGTGCCTTAAAAATATTAAAACTGTTTTGCAGATGTTACTTAATTGAACTGATGAAAGAAATAATTGTACCCCTAATTTAATAAAAAGCGAGTTGATGACCGTTTTTAATTACGGTTATATGTAATTGCATCGATTTTTACAGATATGTTAAAACGAATAAAAATATGTTAAAACGGGCTCGACCCTCAGAAAAATAAAAAACACTAAACAATTTTGTCTTTTATTTGTCCCGGGTAAAAAACTGTAATCCCGTATTTTTGCCCATTTAACCATTTGTCCCTTATAGGCCCAAAAAAATCTGGCAACCTTATACGGAACCCTCGGTGCGCGAGTCCGACTCGCACTTGGCCGGTTTTTTTAAATTAGCAGCGTAGCTAACACGGCCTACTGTGATAAGCAGTGATCGAATATTCGGATGCATATTTACCTAATGTTACTATTTAGCTGTGAAAGCACGGAAGCGGCTTCGTATTTTTTAATAAAGCCGGGTTTCTTGGATCTTCATATTTATTTAAAATTAATGTTGTTGTTTGTTATTATTGTTGTTGTTGTGAATTAATGTTTGTTTGTTTGTGTTTGTTGTTGTTGTTTAATGTTTGTTTTTTGTTTGTTTTGTTTGTTGTGTTTTGTTTGTTTGTTTTTTATTTTTTGTTACTATTTTATTTTGTGCGTTTTGTTTGTGCAGAATAAACAATTTTTCTTTCTTTCTTTTCTTTCAGATGCAAATACGTGGGTGAGTGTGGTATGTGTTAGTTAAACAACACACAAAACACGGTAAAAACGCGCATTCCTTATTAGCCAACATTTCAACTTTAGGTGAATATGCATCGGAATATCCGATATCTAGTGATAAGTTTGAGTCACATATTATCACAGTTTAGGTACAAAAACCGTAAAAAAATGCGCGACTCAAACCTCTGTGATAGCACAGAGGCCGTGCTCACCCTGCAAGATGTGGATTAAATATGGATCGCGACGGTAACAAATATAACTTTACTAAATTACGAGTATAATAATTAAAATCATCATTCCAAATAACTTCATTTAAACCCATTCATTTCAGGTAAAATTTTAATTTAATAAGTGTGTCTCGAAAACGCGCCAAAGTGCCCTGCTGACCTACAATTGGCAAAAACAAAAGAATTCTAAATTTCCAAGCATTTTTTTATGTCACCAACACACCGGTGATTTCTAGAATCGCTAATAATGAATTGAATAAAATATTCGTAGATACCTCACAAACAACGACGAGGAGCTACGGGGGTGTAGCCGACCACCACTTGCGTCTGTATTGCACGTAATACGAAACAGACTTTAATGTAAACAAAACATGCGTCAAATTTCATAAACAAAGAGAAGATAAATAATTTATTCTAATATATCTAGTAAACAACATCTCACTTACCCGAGAAAATAGTTCCGCCTTATACAAAACAAAACTTAACTGGATATTTTGCGAACGCTTATAAATTCGACACATGCGTCTCGACTTACGCACGACGATAGATAAGCTGGCAGGGCAGCGCTTGCCGCCATTTTTTTCTGTGACGTAGGCGTTCACCAACATTTCACGTTGATTCTAAGCATTTTTAAGCATCCATACCGAAGTTACTCTTTGTGAAGCAACATTTGCAGGTAGCAACGGATAACTAAAACTTACTAAAAAGTAATAGTACATAAACGGTTATCTGTCATGTTGCTCTACACAAAGTAAATTCGTTGTGAATTTATGAATGCACATTAGCATTTAGACACATTTGCAACTTTTCCGAATGTATTAAATAATAAACTATTTTTAAAATACACATATCTAAACAAAAACAATAGGAATTATGAATCACAACGAGCTGTGTTCATATGAGCCACCTTGAACTAAATAGGCTCGTAATTGTAAATGAGTAACTTGATCTGTGCCTTGGGGTACCTATAATGTCTAGCGGGGACAGGCTATGCGTTGTTGACAATATGATTCTGATCGAACGTCAGAATGGTCAGAATTTTAGCGCGCCAATTGGCGCGCTTGACCTTGACCGTAGTTTTATAGCCTTGGAATGTATTGCCCCCATCGTCGTCAACACCATAATAAATTCAGGATTCATGGACTCTGAAGATCTAACTGAATTTATTAAGGCGAAGACGCCAGCCCGCAATTTATTGATTATTTTTGAATGAGTATAATTCTGTACATGTTTATAACTACGCAGGACAGGCTTGGCCAGAAGTGGTCATAATATTGATAGTCCAATAGCTACATCATCAGAATTTTTGTACGCCAACTGGCATATCATAGAAAAACTATAAATACTGGCATTTGTAACATCTAACACACTTGTAACCTAAGCTTATTGATTGATTGTGCCTGAATAAAGCAGATCGTCGTGAATGTGGTTCAACAGCGGCTTCCAAGATATCATAAAAGTCGTCAGACGACCACCGCCACGCAACCATCGATGTGAAGATCTGCGAGAGTGACTGGCACAAGCCAGAGTCACATAAGAGACCTCTTCGGTGACTCGAGTAACTTCGAACTGCCCATCAGGTACATACATGTATGTGATACGGTCGCGAATCTTATTTATTAAAATAAGATTCGCGACCGTATCACTATCCCGAAAAAAACCCGCACCGCACGCCCGCCGCCCGCCGCCCGTACGTAGTGATTACACTACGTATATTATCTGAATCTGACAAGAATATTCGAATTTCGCGGAGTAATTTTAGTGAATACATCTTAATAACTAGCGACCTGCTTTGCACAATTTCTACGAGTAGACAGATCGTGATCGTGTCATTGTGCTTTATTTAATCAATGTAAGGTCAATTTTGTATTGTTATCATCATCAATTCATCATCAACATTTCAACCCGGAATCAGCCACTGGGTAAACGCCTCTCCCTTTTTAACCCCCGACGCAAAAAGAGGGGTGTTATAAGTTTGACGTGTCTGTCTGTCTGTCTGTCTGTCTGTCTGTCTGTCTGTGGCATCATAGCTCCTGAACGGATGATGCGATTTCAATAAAAAAAAATATGTATTAAAGGTGACTTATCTGCGAGTGTTCTTAGACATGTTTGATGAAAATCGGTTGAGCCGTTTAAAAGTTGTGGGGGGGAAAGTGGGGAAGAGTAACCGAATGTCAGCAAATATACTCGAGTGGGGTCTCAAATGAAAGCGCACTGAAAGAGAAAGAATATTGATGAATTAATCGAGAGTGTTCTTAGCTTCGTTTGATTCTACATTATATTAAGTATATACCTATAAAAAGTACAAAATAAAATATTCAATATAAATTTAAAAAACCCCCGACACAAAAACCTAATTTCCCTTTAAAAAGTAAAAAATAATAAAAAATAACTCAATCTTAAAGTACCTAAGAATGTATTAATAATTCAAAAAAAAACGTCGCGTTGGGGGACCGCTCCGCGAGTGCAGACGTCGTTGACTGCTTAGTTAGGTAGTAAGACTATTGGTAATTAAATTGTTAGGTTTGAAGCGGTCCCCCAACGCAACGCGGCGTATTTTTTTGAATTATTAATACATTCTTAGGTACTTTAAGATTGAGTTATTTTTTATTATTTTTTACTTTTTAAAGGGAAATTAGGTTTTTGTGTCGGGGGTTTTTAAATTTTAAATTTAATTTTTTTCTGGCATACTTCTCAGTTCCGGGCGTCTCTCATCCTATGCGTTTCCCGCGACTTTGACGATACCAATAACCCAACGCGCTTTTGGACGGCGTTGTATTATATTGTAGATAAACATAAACAAACAATCGGAGTAGATGCTCTAACTGATAGTGAAAACTGCTTTAAATTTCTTCGCGTAATTTCTCGAAGAACATCGTTGTCACGCAGCCCCTATAGCTTTAATTTGTTATATTTATGTTTTGATAGAGGGAATTCAATCATTATTTAAGTGTGTGTAAATATAAATGTCGAGATGATCCGTTGTTTCATTTTCGTGCGTATGTATTCTTTTCCTCCTAGTTGTATCAGTATGTTTACCAATACCTAGGTACTGTATAACAGATGAGATGAGATGTTCATAAAACTATTAACTTCCTTCCTTGAATTAAAAAGGTACATAAAAAGATGAGTTTTGGAATGCTACTCCAATTGATTATCCCAAAAACAAAGAATTCGGCAACAATTATTTTGTTACATCAAGGTCAAACGTAATCGGATTCTTTTTGGTGTGACTCATTAATAAACATTTGTGTTCGTAGTTGAACGCGACAAAATTATTATATAAAAACTAACTTTTTTATAACCCGTACTAAAATATTGCCCGGTTGATGGCAATAGGCCGGTGATGTTATGTAAATATTATTTGTTATCTGTGAACGACCTGTGATTACATTCATAGACGTTTGCTAATAGTTTAACTGCGTAGAATACATTATCTACAAAAAGTGTTATGTCGCGATCATCATCATCATATGCCTAGCCTTTTCCCAACTATGTTGGAAGCATGCTGGTCTCAGCTGTCATTCGTTTTTAGAGTTTTTACGGGTCGTCAGAAGCCCGAAAGTGTGACAACCAGTCTTACCAAGAGGTATCGTATTACCCAGTAACTGGGCTGTGGAGGTCAGATTGGCAGACACTCCATGTCAAATATTGGTATTCAACTGCATCTTGTTAGAGTGCCTAGCCTATTCAGATTTGTTATGGGTCGTCAAGAAGCTTTAAAGTACGACAAACCAGTCTTACTAAAGACTTTCGCATTACCCAATAACTGGGCTGTTGAGGTCAGATTAGCAGTCGCTCCATGTAAAATACTGGTATTCAACTGCATTTAGTTAGACTGCCTAGCCTATTGACATTTGTTACGGGTCGTCAAGAAGCTCAAAAGTTTGACAAAACAGTCTTACCAAAGGCTTACGTATTACCCAGTAACTGGGCTGTGGAGGTCAGACTGGCAGTCTCTCCATGTAAAATACTGGTATTCAGCTGCATCCGGTTAGACTGCGTAGCCTTTTCCAAACTATGTTGGGAAAAGGCTACGCAGTCTAACCGGAGGCAGCTGAGTACTAGTATTTTACATAGAGCAACTGCCTATCTGATCTCCACAACCCAGTTACTGGGTAATACGATACCTCTTGGTAAGACTGGTTGTCAGACTTTCGGGCTTCTGACGACCCGTAACGACTGTCTAAGATTTACGAAAGACAGTCAGGACCAACAGTTTAACGTGGTTTCTGACGTACGGAATGGTCTTGGTGTGTAGAGGTTGGTCAGCCATCCATAGACCAGCCGCAGTAAGCGGAGCTTAACCTGAACGATTAATTCGTACCTCTATTATTACTTAACCCAAACCAAATATTCTTGCAATTTTGGATTGAATTCTCAATTTGCAGCTCTCGTAAAATATGAAAAGGATTATATTTGTTTGAATATTGTGGAAACTTTTAGTAACACGAGAGTTTTGCATTTTATTGGTACCTAGGCGTTTCTATTTTATGGGAAATGTATTTTTAACGAAAATCTGTAAAACTCCTCATTGCTATGAAAATTATAACATACCTATCTACATTGGCTAGGAATTTCAGGCCAAGAAACATTGCGATGATAAATAGTCATTAAGAAACATCAATTCAGTTAAATATTTGTGTCCCTTTATTGTTAGGTAGGTATGCATGCAGCATCAGCAGAGACTACGTTTGGTCTAGTGGTCGCGATCGCTATTGCTGTGCATGAGGTCCTTTTTTTGTGGGTCAAATCATCAAATGACGTCTCCCGCGCTGGATCGAACGGAAGTGTGTGTCAGAATTATACTGACTAAAACCCACCCGTGTTCCTATATGCCAGGGCCATCGGAACTCTTTCGAACAAATCTCACGATCCTGGCAGGCATCGGTCCTGACAGGTAGGACCGCTTCAGTTTGCTGAGATGTCTCTTTGATGCGCGCGTGGAACACTATGCGCCATCGACACGGGCTTGGTTCTTACCCTTTTGCTGCTTCGGTGCTCCGCCCAAGCAGGACACACCTCCACCATACGATCCACCGTATCCTCAACACCCGGGCGTTTCCTCCCGCCTTATCTTGAACAGGAACCTCCCGAAGCATCCATTCCCGGTGAGGGTGCATGAGGTCCTGGGTTCGATTTCCAGTTCGGTAGAGTAAAAAGTTATTCGACTTTTCTGTACGGAATTTCTCAGTAGCAGCCCAGACTCTGGATTTGAGCCCAGTTGATAGCAATAGGCTCGCCCCTTACTACATGAGACTTTAACATAGCAAGCGAAATGCGGGTGCACAATGGGTACACCCCTGCCCAACTCTTCGTGGCAACAAGGCGTGATGTTATGTTATGGTAGAAACAGTTAATTACTTAAAATATCCGAAATATTGCAGTACCACAATTGAAAACAAATACGTAACAACATAAAGGTACTTTTAAACATAATTAGAAGAAACTGTACAGAGTGTGTTGAACAGATTCAAACAAAATTAACCAACTAAATAACAGCATACATATGTATACCTATTGACGTGATTGAAATCGCTTACTTTACAAGCGAAAACGTTGCAGGCCTTGTAGACTGTAGGCAATTTTCCATTTTATTAAGTACTTGTTGACAGTCGTACATACATTGTTCTTCCATACCTATTAATACTGTAATTTAAAACCATTGTAAAACCCAATTATTTTTAAAAGAGTAACCATGGAGGTTCTTGCCGGCTCTTCTCCAAAGGAATCAACCATTTGGAACCGTGCACTGACGTTTCATAAGTGCCCATGTTGGTTTATGGGAAATAAAAATATTTTTATTTGATTTGATTGAAGTACGAGAGGAAGTAAGTTTCATGAGCTGTATTCAGTTCCACGAAACGATGGCCATAATAATCGGTAACGTACAATTTGCTTGAAAACAAACTCGGGTGTATGTACTTTGTACAAAATCCGTGGAAATTTGTGGGTGGAACATACCAGGTAGCTAAAAGATACTAGGAAGTTAAAGTACTACAGTATAGCAAGCTGAAGTGGCATTAGGCCTGCCACATTATCCTTCCATGTGGAGCCGAACGTAAAGTATAGCGTCACCCCATTTCTTCCCGTAGGATTCGTAAGAAGCGACTAAGGGATTTACTAGAGAATAGGCAGCAGCGTTCACTCTTACCACCACACTTCAATCGCCAACTCGCCTGCCAAGCGTGGCGGTTATGGCAAAGCTCCACTAATTGGGGGATGCATATGTCCAGGCGTGGACGTCTTACGGCTGAAATGATGATGATTATCCGAAGAACCGATGACCGCTGGGATAGACATGTTCTTGAGCAAAACTCCGAATCGGCAGACGTATGGCAGGACGCCCTCAGGCTAATTGGAGTGACGATCTTCGCAGGGTGGCTAGTAGCAGCTGGATGAGAGTTGTCGTGAATCGCGTTGCATGGCGTCTAATTAGAGAGGCATTTGTCCAGCAGTGGATTGCTGGAGGCTGACGATGATGATTACACTCAATCTGCGTAGCCTTTTCCAAACTATGTTGGGAAAAGGCTACGCAGTCTAACCGGAGGCAGCTGAATACCAGTATTTTACATGGAGAGACTGCCAGTCTGACCTCCACAGCCCAGTTACTGGGTGATACGTAAGCCTTTGGTAAGACGCCTGCCGGGGTCGCGTGATTGTTCGAAAGAGATACCGTGACCCTGGCACAAGGGCAACTGCTGGAACACGGGTGGGTTTTAGTCAGTAAAAGTCTGACACGCCCTCCCGCTCCGCCCAGAGCGGGAGAAGTCATTTGATGATTTCCCATCCTGAAAAAAAAAAAAAGCCTTTGGTAAGACTGTTTTGTCACACTTTTGAGCTTCATATAATAAATGAATATGTGCAATGGGACAAGACTTTTGATAAAAGAATTGCGAGCCAATGTGATTGTAGCGACCATCATCACCGGCCCGGCGGCTGGACAACTCGCTCACATTCCGCGGATCCCGATGATACCGACAGATTTGCCTATTTCCTTTAAAAGATTACAGTTTCCCGTCAAGGTATCGTTTGCCCTTACAATAAATAAATCCCAGGGTCAAACTTTTTCAATGGTAGGCATCGATCTCAGAAAAGAGTGCTTTTCTCATGGCCAATTATATGTTGCACTTTCTCGAGTAGGATCTCCTGAAAACCAATATGTTTTAATGCCATCTACAAATACTACTGCGAACATAGTGTATAGTGAAGCATTAAGGTAAAGAGAAAAAAAATAAAAATAAAAGAGTTAAGCAGGTACGAAACAAAGAAATGTAACACGAATAAAAAGCCTATAAAAACATACATACAAAACAATTTTTTTTTTCAGAGAGCTTAAAAAATAAATGTCCACCCGTGCGAAGCCGGGGCGGGTCGCTAGTTTGTTATATTTATGTTTTGATAGAGGGAATTCAATCATTATTTAAGTGTGTGTAAATATAAATGTCGAGATGATCCGTTGTTTCATTTTCGTGCGTATGTATTCTTTTCCTCCTAGTTGTATCAGTATTTTTACCAATACCTAGGTACCTACTGTATAACAGATGAGATGAGATGTTCATAAAACTATTAACTTCCTTCCTTGAATTAAAAAGGTACATAAAAAGATGAGTTTTGGAATGCTACTCCAATTGATTATCCCATAAACAAAGAATTCGGCAACAATTATTTTGTTACATCAAGGTCAAACGTAATCGGATTCTTTTTGGTGTGACTCATTAATAAACATTTGTGTTCGTAGTTGAACGCGACAAAATTATTATATAAAAACTAACTTTTTTATAACCCGTACTAAAATATTGCCCGGTTGATGGCAATAGGCCGGTGATGTTATGTAAATATTAATATCTAGTTGACCGAGCTTTGCTCGGTATTTTTTGGTAAATTGTGTAAATAAGTTTATGTTCAAGTTGATTATATTATCGTTAAAGTTGGTCATTGAAAACACGAATAAAACGACGTTTCATAAAAATGAATCCTAGCTAGATCGATTTATCGCCCCCGAAAACCCATACTAAATTTCATGAAAATCGTTGGAGCCGTTTCCGAGATTCAGATTATATATATATATATATACAAGAATTGCTCGTTTAAAGGTATAAGATTTGTTATCTGTGAACGACCTGTGATTACATTCATAGACGTTTGCTAATAGTTTAACTGCGTAGAATACATTATCTACAAAAAGTGTTATGTCGCGATTATCATCATCATCTGCCTAGCCTTTTCCCAACTATGTTGGAAGCATGCTGGTCTCAGCTGTCATTCGTTTTTAGAGTTTTTACGGGTCGTCAGAAGCCCGAAAGTCTGACAACCAGTCTTACCAAGACGTATCGTATTACCCAGTAACTGGGCTGTGGAGGTCAGATTGGCAGACACTCCATGTCAAATATTGGTATTCAACTGCATCTTGTTAGAGTGCCTAGCCTATTCAGATTTGTTATGGGTCGTCAAGAAGCTTTAAAGTACGACAAACCAGTCTTACTAAAGACTTTCGCATTACCCAATAACTGGGCTGTTGAGGTCAGATTAGCAGTCGCTCCATGTAAAATACTGGTATTCAACTGCATTTGGTTAGACTGCCTAGCCTATTGACATTTGTTACGGGTCGTCAAGAAGCTCAAAAGTTTGACAAAACAGTCTTACCAAAGGCTTACGTATTACCCAGTAACTGGGCTGTGGAGGTCAGATTGGCAGTCTCTCCATGTAAAATACTGGTATTCAGCTGCATCCGGTTAGACTGCGTAGCCTTTTCCAAACTATGTTGGGAAAAGGCTACGCAGTCTAACCGGAGGCAGCTGAGTACTAGTATTTTACATAGAGCAACTGCCTATCTGATCTCCACAACCCAGTTACTGGGTAATACGATACCTCTTGGTAAGACTGGTTGTCAGACTTTCGGGCTTCTGACGACCCGTAACGACTGTCTAAGATTTACGAAAGACAGTCAGGACCAACAGTTTAACGTGGTTTCTGACGTACGGAATGGTCTTGGTGTGTAGAGGTTGGTCAGCCATCCATAGACCAGCCGCAGTAAGCGGAGCTTAACCTGAACGATTAATTCGTACCTCTATTATTACTTAACCCAAACCAAATATTCTTGCAATTTTGGATTGAATTCTCAATTTGCAGCTCTCGTAAAATATGAAAAGGATTATATTTGTTTGAATATTGTGGAAACTTTTAGTAACACGAGAGTTTTGCATTTTATTGGTACCTAGGCGTTTCTATTTTATGGGAAATGTATTTTTAACGAAAATCTGTAAAACTCCTCATTGCTATGAAAATTATAACATACCTATCTACATTGGCTAGGAATTTCAGGCCAAGAAACATTGCGATGATAAATAGTCATTAAGAAACATCAATTCAGTTAAATATTTGTGTCCCTTTATTGTTAGGTAGGTATGCATGCAGCATCAGCAGAGACTACGTTTGGTCTAGTGGTCGCGATCGCTATTGCTGTGCATGAGGTCCTTTTTTTGTGGGTCAAATCATCAAATGACGTCTCCCGCGCTGGATCGAACGGAAGTGTGTGTCAGAATTATACTGACTAAAACCCACCCGTGTTCCTATATGCCAGGGCCATCGGAACTCTTTCGAACAAATCTCACGATCCTGGCAGGCATCGGTCCTGACAGGTAGGACCGCTTCAGTTTGCTGAGATGTCTCTTTGATGCGCGCGTGGAACACTATGCGCCATCGACACGGGCTTGGTTCTTACCCTTTTGCTGCTTCGGTGCTCCGCCCAAGCAGGACACACCTCCACCATACGATCCACCGTATCCTCAACACCCGGGCGTTTCCTCCCGCCTTATCTTGAACAGGAACCTCCCGAAGCATCCATTCCCGGTGAGGGTGCATGAGGTCCTGGGTTCGATTTCCAGTTCGGTAGAGTAAAAAGTTATTCGACTTTTCTGTACGGAATTTCTCAGTAGCAGCCCAGACTCTGGATTTGAGCCCAGTTGATAGCAATAGGCTCGCCCCTTACTACATGAGACTTTAACATAGCAAGCGAAATGCGGGTGCACAATGGGTACACCCCTGCCCAACTCTTCGTGGCAACAAGGCGTGATGTTATGTTATGGTAGAAACAGTTAATTACTTAAAATATCCGAAATATTGCAGTACCACAATTGAAAACAAATACGTAACAACATAAAGGTACTTTTAAACATAATTAGAAGAAACTGTACAGAGTGTGTTGAACAGATTCAAACAAAATTAACCAACTAAATAACAGCATACATATGTATACCTATTGACGTGATTGAAATCGCTTACTTTACAAGCGAAAACGTTGCAGGCCTTGTAGACTGTAGGCAATTTTCCATTTTATTAAGTACTTGTTGACAGTCGTACATACATTGTTCTTCCATACCTATTAATACTGTAATTTAAAACCATTGTAAAACCCAATTATTTTTAAAAGAGTAACCATGGAGGTTCTTGCCGGCTCTTCTCCAAAGGAATCAACCATTTGGAACCGTGCACTGACGTTTCATAAGTGCCCATGTTGGTTTATGGGAAATAAAAATATTTTTATTTGATTTGATTGAAGTACGAGAGGAAGTAAGTTTCATGAGCTGTATTCAGTTCCACGAAACGATGGCCATAATAATCGGTAACGTACAATTTGCTTGAAAACAAACTCGGGTGTATGTACTTTGTACAAAATCCGTGGAAATTTGTGGGTGGAACATACCAGGTAGCTAAAAGATACTAGGAAGTTAAAGTACTACAGTATAGCAAGCTGAAGTGGCATTAGGCCTGCCACATTATCCTTCCATGTGGAGCCGAACGTAAAGTATAGCGTCACCCCATTTCTTCCCGTAGGATTCGTAAGAAGCGACTAAGGGATTTACTAGAGAATAGGCAGCAGCGTTCACTCTTACCACCACACTTCAATCGCCAACTCGCCTGCCAAGCGTGGCGGTTATGGCAAAGCTCCACTAATTGGGGGATGCATATATCCAGGCGTGGACGTCTTACGGCTGAAATGATGATGATTATCCGAAGAACCGATGACCGCTGGGATAGACATGTTCTTGAGCAAAACTCCGAATCGGCAGACGTATGGCAGGACGCCCTCAGGCTAATTGGAGTGACGATCTTCGCAGGGTGGCTAGTAGCAGCTGGATGAGAGTTGTCGTGAATCGCGTTGCATGGCGTCTAATTAGAGAGGCATTTGTCCAGCAGTGGATTGCTGGAGGCTGACGATGATGATTACACTCAATCTGCGTAGCCTTTTCCAAACTATGTTGGGAAAAGGCTACGCAGTCTAACCGGAGGCAGCTGAATACCAGTATTTTACATGGAGAGACTGCCAGTCTGACCTCCACAGCCCAGTTACTGGGTGATACGTAAGCCTTTGGTAAGACGCCTGCCGGGGTCGCGTGATTGTTCGAAAGAGATACCGTGACCCTGGCACATGGGCAACTGCTGGAACACGGGTGGGTTTTAGTCAGTAAAAGTCTGACACGCCCTCCCGCTCCGCCCAGAGCGGGAGAAGTCATTTGATGATATCCCATCCTGAAAAAAAAAACAAAAAAAAAAAGCCTTTGGTAAGACTGTTTTGTCACACTTTTGAGCTTCTTGACGACCCGTAACAACTCTAAAAAACGAATGACTGCCGCGACCAGCGTGCTTTCCGTGCACGGAGGGGTCTTGGTATGTCAAGATGGTCACCCATCCGTGGGCCAAGCGCGGCCGATGAAGCTTAACCTAATCGATCAACCCGTGTGGCTGTTATCACTCAGTCCGAAATTCATGACTACACTATAACGTAAAAGTACAATAAATAAATATCTTTGGACAACCAACACATCGTTGTCTGATCCCAAACTAGGCAGAGCCTGTACTATGGTAACCAGACAAATGATAAACATACTTATATATTTCTAAATACATACATATTATAGATAAATTACACCCATACACGGAACAAATGATTGTGCTCATCACACAAACATTTGTCCTGGGTGGGAATCGAACCCACGACCTCAGTCTTAGCAGTCAGGGTCACTAACCACTAGATTAACAGGCCAGTCAAACAATAACGAAAGAAGAAAACGAAAAAAACGAAAAAAATGTAATAAGAAAACGAAAAAAAAGCAGAAAAATCTAAAGTCATTTATTCAAATTACGCTGAGAATCAGCACGCCTCGAAGGTCAAAATGACAATAAACAGTCCAAATATGAAAAAAAAAAACTCATGCCGTTAAGCTTGAAATGGTAACAGACAGATTTTACTAATGCATTCATAATATTAAAATATGGATCTTCAGAATCAAAGGAAAGGAGACAGAGAAAGGGACGAGAGTTCACAAGCCCTTTGTTCAACAATGTACTCCTAATCAATGGATGACGTCACCAGCTTCGTATTTTGAAATTCAATCAGCCATTTTCTCACTTAGGCTGAGAGGCGTCGAGCTTCCCCTCCTTAAATTAAGCTTTCATATTTTGATTGCGTGTACGCTTTCTACGCTTTTTATGAAAATGCGTGGTTACGAAATATATGAAAAATTTCCGTTTTTATACAAGTCACGGCCGTGTCCGTGGGTTGAAGTTGAAAAATATTTTTATTTTTAAGTGTATAAAGTTTCAACCATCTAAATGATTATATATCATTTAGATGGTTGAAGCATCTGGTGCCGATTCTGTTGTACACCGAACTAAAGTAACTAAACCATCTCTAAAATTCCTTACTTTTGGCTATGAAAATTGTAACGGTATTCTCTCATTATCAAAATCGTGTCAAAATAATTTTTAAATTAAAAATCTTTTAATTTAAAAACTATTTTGACACGATTAAAATCGAATTTGACAATCGCGACTCAACGTGTGTATTTTTTTTTCTTTTGACTTCGCAACATGGTACTTGTGTGCGCTACGCAATGAATTTTTTGAGAGACGAAGGCGCGCGCAATGTTTCAGCCTGGACGTGTTTTATATGATTTTTTTCACTTTTTGTTTGAAAAATATAAAAAAAAAATATTAACCACGTGTTGAGATTTCTATGTGCAGGAGTTTCATAAACGGGTTCGAAAATTTCATTATTTTTGCGATAGGACACGCCATTTTCCAGATATAAGCAAAGGAAAAGGAAAACAAAAAATACGGTACTATCTTTGCACATGAAGGCGAGGCGTTGGTGTGAATTTTAGTTCATGACCACTAGTTTTATTCCACACCTTTTTAATCGCGATTCATATAAAATTCATATAAATAGTCAGATTTAGTTAAAATAAATTATTATAGTCAAAATTTTTGGTGGAAACCGGCAAACTCAAATTAACAAAATCGTCATTTTCACTAAACTAATAACTCAGTGCAACCTTAGTGCTGTCAAACTAAAATATAGTTAAGTTGTGTCACTTTAGTCTATTTCAGAATAGGAAATCGTTGTTTGACAGGAATAAACCAAATTTTAGTGATTTTTAGTTTATTTTAGAGAATTTTGTGACAACAGAATCAGCACCAATGCCTTACGTTAACACCATATTTTTTGCCATTTCTCAAATTTCATATGATGATCTATTTATTACTTTTATGTTTTCTTTATCTCAAACTACTAACAATAAATCTGCCTAACGTTTTCCCGACTATTTTTGGTGTCGGGTTCCAGTCTTAGATATAGGGTGCAGGTGAATGCCAATATTTTAACTATTTGGATTGACTGGCTTATGTGACCACAACACCACAGTTATTGTGTAACACGATGCCCCTTATTAAGACTGTTTGTTAAACTTTTGGGCTTCTGATTACCCGTAGTGACTGCCAAATTCATCCATGCCATTTACGAACGACAGCCGGAACCAACGGCTTAACGTGCTTTTTAAAGCATGGAGGGGTCTCGACATGTAATGCAACGTCATGCAAGACCCCTCAAACTACTAACAACAAGAAAATAAACCAGATGAAATAGACAGTGAAAACGCGAGCGTCTCAAATTAAATAACATGCTGACATATTTTTTTTTATCATAACAGAAGTACGAACATAAAATATCTTCTCTTCAAATATACTATTAACGTGGAAGCGCCAGATTACATTTGCCTTAGCAAAAAAGTAACATAAATTGAATTTCGCGGACGCAAAATTTGAAGCAGACGATATAAGGGACATACTAGAGAATAGGCAGCAGCGTTCTCTACGCATTTTACCACCAAACTGCGATCGCCAACCCGCCTGCCAAGCGTGGCGGTTACGGCAAACCCCCCAAATTACCTAGAGTCATATGTCCAGTAGAAGACGTGTTTCGGAAACAACGACAAACAATACATCCGCAACGATGGAACGTATGGAAATACACACGGAGGGCAATAGAAAAACAATAGACTGCTGATTTCAACACTATCGTCACGGACAAAACTGTCCATCGTTTGCCTACTTAATGTCTACTTAAAAACAGATTACCAAGTCACAAACTCGATTACTACGCAGGACACTGACAGACTGCCGTCTACAGCGAACGTTCACAACAGGGTGACGACCAATTTGCATGACAATTACTAGCCGATTCATTTTCCCTTTAATCTCGGCCAACGGGAAATAAATTTAAATACCGTATTTTATTAAATTCCCTCCGGCACTCCGGCAAGAATGTTTTGTGTTGATGGTATCGAAAGGTTTATTATTTTGTGTGATGCCTATTTTCACTGAAAAGCTCAAATACTAATAATAATACCAACGTATTACTATCCCACTACATGTCAAAGACCTCTTCTCATACAAAGAAGGCACGGGACGAGGTAGCGATTTCAGACTTATTTTAACTGTAAAGTTTCCTTTCGTTGTTTTTCAATTACAGATGTCAGTAAAGTTCAAAATAAACTCTGCAACTTCTTCATAAATGCAAAAGTAACATTGGGAAATGTCCGTATTTGACCCCACAACCTCTGGCTCTAGCCAATGCATCACGTGGTGGTCAAAGGTTTTATAAAAAGAATACGTTGCTATCTATAATATTTGTTACCTTTTTTTAAGGCTTTTTTTACCTACCCTGGTATGGTATTTTATTGGGGACATTAGTAACAAAAGAATTGATATTATGAATTTGAAGATAAAATAAAGCTGTTTTTCTACTACCACCATCAACGGGACGTCGACGACGCGTGTCCACTGCTCGTCTGAGCGCCGGGAACTCAGCCCCCAAATTCGCGAGTAGTTTGGCGCGACTGTTAGACTCGCCGACAACTAGCCGATATTCCAGCAATACAAAACATGTTCGATGTTGTCCAGGCATGGACGTTGCACCAGCGGTTTTCGCCCGAGTTTCATTTTGTCTATCATAACATGCTGAGCTGCCAAGTTCTGTCACGGTCGATAAACGGTCACCGTCACCAGGACGTCACGTTCGGTTCGAATTAGCTCATTTCTCGTCGAAGTTCCATTGATGGTGACATTAGATAAACGGCCTATGGAACATAATTTTAACTATCTTGGTGTTTGTCCAGAAGACCTAGAGAGACAAGAGTGATACAAAAAAAAGTCAGAAATGTATCGGATTAATGTTTTTTAAAATACAAGTTTGTGTCAATCTTGTTGAAAGGCGTTGTAGAAATACGCTCTCTGGTATTAAAAAAATGGTAAATAAATCCTGCCAAACTGCGTAACAGTTGGTCGGCAGGATTAGCGCTCGTTTTATTAATTTTGGTAACAATCAATCATCATATCAAAGGTAGTCAGTCACTAACCCAACTCATTACAATTATTGATACTCGAATATGAGGTTCATCACCTTTCCTATAAGTACACAGTATTGTCAGATATCACTAAAACTACTCGAGCTTCCTGCAGATTAAAAATCCAATCCAATATTGAAGCAACAAATGGAATCGTCCAATAAAGTCCTAACAATACGATTAATTAATCGAAATGTACCAGTATCCGAGCAACATTTAATTCTGTAATGAATGAGCTTTGCGAACATTTTATTGGTTTAACATCACTCTGGCGCACATTAACCGGTATTTTGGTCATCCATTTAGTAATTACTTAACGCATCTATCTACCTAGTGTTGTGGTTGTAGTTGTTGGCTAATTACCTACTAAGTTTTTGATTATCTATAGAGTGGTTTTCAACTCACTGTCATTTGAAGTTATTAGAGTCGTTAGGTACTGAAAACGAGATACTGTTAGATACTGTATTATATGATAATGATACAATATCTACCTACATCCTTTTTATTATCTGTGGTCTGTCTGCCTGTTTGTTCCGGCTTATCTTCGATACTTCTGCACCGATTTTGACGTGACTTTCACGAACAGATAGCTGTTGTTATAACAAGTATTTTGCTAAGCTTAGACTTTTTGTTTCGATGGCACGTGGGATAATTTCCAACATACATGAGGGCGTAGCCAAAGGCAGAAGCTATTTAATTATTTCATAGAGTACCTAAATAAGATCTTTTTTTATTTCATAGAGTAACACAATAACCGCCTATTGTGTTATATAGATGAAATATTAATGAGAAACATGCTTAAAGTTTTAAAGAAACGTATATTTTACTAGAACACGTCCATTACAGAACAAAGGAATTATCTTACATCAATCAAATCGAACACATCAATTTCATCTTCTAATATTTTGTATCAGACCAGTATTAACTACGTCTGTCACAGTCACACCTTATTACATTGAAACTTTCTATTTTATAACACCCCCTCTCAATGTAATAAATAAATACTTCTAAACTAAACAAAAATAATAACCAATAACTAATTAATTATTTAGGCCACACATGTTTACAAATTTGAACAATTTACTATTATTCAAAGCTTTTGTAAACATGTCAGCGACTTGTTCGCCTGTTTGAACATATTTAATACATAACTTTTCTTTTTCAATGAGCTCCCTAATAAAATGATATTTTAATATCTATGTGTTTTAATCTCTTTACATTATTAGTGTTAGCAATCATTATGGCTGACTGACTATCGCAGAATAAGATGGCGGCTGGAGTTACATTTCTTACATTAAAATCACATAATATATATTGCTCAGCCAACATGCTGTAACGTTGTGTTAATATTCACATATTCAATTAATTCATGATCAACGTTAATTCTTAACTTATAAAAACATTATCGTAATATCGTCAATGGAATGCAAGGAATGCCTACACATTCTTTTTGGTGTTGGAGCAGTACGACGTGATGTTCTGCGTGACGTCATAAAAGGAATGTCATTGTGGGTATCAGTAAATAGTCTTTAATCGTGTAGTGGTGAAAAGTCATGCTAGGCGGGTAGTTCTGAATCAGTCACTTCCTATTGGTGTCGTAGTCGGACGAATGTTCTCGATATTCACCGAAGTAAGGCGCGTACGAGTATATATATGCTCGTACAGGACGCGATAGCTCACTTTTATTACTAAAACTTTCTGGTTACACGTTCGCAAAATAGTATCTCTCTGTATTAGATTCTTGCGACATTACCCGTGTCCAGACTTTTATTTTTATTAAGTTTGTAGTGACTTAAGTTCTGTTAATCAAATATATTTCACAAGTGAAGTGTTTATCCCCGTGAAGGGTAAGTTTGCCAAACCAAACCAAACTATTATTATAACTGCCAGCTCATGTTTTATTTTCTTTACTGAGTAGGTACCTAGACATAATTTATTTTGTGTTCATATTTTTTATTGTCTGTTGGTTTAATTCTTTTTAAGCCTCGAGTGTGTCACACGCTCGCAGGGCCAATCGATGTTTTATGTGTTAACGCTTCTCGCTAATTCAACTACGTGTACTTACCATGTAAACTCCGCTCTAATGAGGACCAATACTCACAAACGCCTTAGCGCCTTATGTCCTAGGCTTTCGCTTACGCTGCGAGGTCATCATCAGAGAGGGGTTGCAGTGGACATTTATTTAACGCTGGACGTTGATTCCAGGGAACAAGATTGGGTTTTAAATTACCCTCATCGACGTTCGTTGAGTTCAGCTGACTCACCCTTACCGAACGTTCGAGACCTGCGCACACGTCACCTGGCGGCACCCACCTGCGCGCCTTACCATCTCGTCTCTGCAGCCTCTTCCACCTCGGGGTCAACTCCTCGGCGTCGGCGTCGCATCGCTCCAGCTACGCGATAAGCCAGGGCAGTACATAGTGCGCCTACTTCCACGGAGCAATAAAATTACCAAGTGACGGCCTTGTATTTCCACGACCCGAAATAAATTTATTGTTGTAAGCGTTGGTGAGATTTTCATTTTATTTTAAATACTCCCATACGTTACTCACTTCCTGCCATACTCATTGCTACATATTCAGCCTCGGTAGAGGAGATACTAACTGTACTTTGCTTTTTCGAGCACCAAGATATCAGACAATTAGCATACATAAAACAGTAACCTGTGGTAGATTTCCTATCCCTCAAATCACCCCCCTAGTCAGCATCACAAAACCCCACCAATTTATCATCTTTACAGTTATATATTAACTTATATTCTAATGTGTGTTTAATGTATCGTAGAACTCTTTTCAAAGCTACTAATAACAAGTTAGTTGTACACTTATTATTTTCAAATTCCTTAGTATTAAAGTTCTGATCCATAGGAGTACTAATTGGTTTACATTCATACATGTTAAATCTCTTAAGTATGTTTTCCAAATATTTCTTTTGACATAATACTGTAACACCACTTTCTAAGTTTTGTGTAACATTAATTCCCAAAAATTCTGAGATCTAACCCAAATCTTTCATTTCAAATTCCTTATTTAAGACTGTTTTCAAATGTGACACATATTTCTCATTACTACCAAAAATTAAAATATCATCAACACATATAAGTACATACATTTTCTTATTTCCTTCACAATTAAAATATAAAGATGAGTCACACTTAGATCTTTTATACCCTTCTCTAATTAGAACAGAGTTAAACTTATCATTCCAGTATTTTGGAGAATTTTTAAGCCCGTACAAAGATTTATTAAGTTTTGCAATACACTTGTTGTTATCATAAGCACCATCAGGCAACCTAATATACACTCAGCGGCACGGAATCTTGGCCAAGCGCTTATCTCGCAATAAAAAAAACTTTAAGTGTTTCCAATGATTGTTTGTTATGAGAGTACGTCAAAAAATTGTTTACCCTTAGTTCAAGAGGGTAATTCATAATGTTTGGGTGCACTATGGCGTAACTTTAAAGTTTTAGTTGAATCGTGTCACTTGAGCGACTAAGTTGCAAGTTTAATTTTGTATGTTGTAAAAGTTTACGGTTAGCTTATTGAATTATTGTGGTTTTGTGCTTGTTATTGGTTAACTGAAGGTGCTTTAACACCAACAAAAATGCCAATAACACCAGCACAGGTTGCACAGGCTGTAGCATTAATCGGCCAAGGATTGACACAGCGTGAAGTTGCTGTGGTTCTTCGTTACGTTCGTCGATACAGTATGCGCTAAAACGATACCAGGAGACTGGCCACTATTCCCGTAGACCAGGCAGTGGAGGTGTCAGATGCACATCAGCCCTGGACGACCGATTTATTGTCCTGGAAATTTTAAAAAGCCGCTACCTGACCGCTGTTGAGATACGCCAGCGGCTCCAAATCGCAAGGGGCATGAATGTTAGTTAGCGTACAGTGAGAAGACGAATGGAGGAAGTGAATTTAAAAGTCCGTAGACCAGCACGCAGTTCAGAACTTCTCAGACATCGCCGAGTAGCTAGACTTCAATTCGCACGTGCACACGCCAGCTGGACCCACGAGCAATGGGCTCGAGTGCTGTTCACAGATGAGTCTCGAATTGCATTGCGCGCTCCAGATGGTCGGGAGCGAGTGTGAAGAAGAAGAGGAGAGAGATTTCTTCTCATTACCACCCCACAAACTGTGAGTTTCCATGGAGGCTCTATAATGATTTGGGGAGGAATAAGTTCCGATGGTCGTACGGAATTGGTTATCATTGATAACCGGCTGACTGCAGTCCGATACATCGAGGAGGTCCTACAGGAACATGTTTTGGTATATTCGGGATATATAGGGCACGACCAATTTCTCCTAATGCACGATAATGCACGCCCACACGTTGCACAATGCGTTGAAGAATACCTTCAAGAAGTTGGTATTCAAAAATTACAGTGGCCAGCTCGTAGTCCGGACTTAACCCCAATGAAGCATATCTGGGACATGCTCAAAAGAAAGATAAACTCCATCTCTAGCCGGCCAGTAAGTCTTCAGCAACTTCGAAATGCAGCACTAATTGCTTGGGAAAGCATACCACAAGTTGATGTCAGAAACATCATTCAGAGCATGCCAGATCGAATGTAAGCCATTATAAGGGCTAGAAGAGAAAACACCCGATACTGAAACGACGAAAAAATTACCAATTTAGGTTATTTTTTAATTCAGTAGTGTTTTTAAATTGATGTTGTAAATTTCATTTTTTCTGCAAAAGTGCCCAATTTAATAACTAAAGTTATTGGTGTTATGACGTTTTCATTTTTAAGTTCCAGAAGCATAAGAAACACTTACTGAGTGCATCTACCATTAGTTCAGTGTCAAAAATACATTTATGTGCGAAATATTGTGAAATTTACATGTGGCCAAGTTTCCGTGCCGCTGAGTGTATACATTTTCCTTTATTTCCCCATATACAAACGCCCTTTTCACATCCATTTGATAGACAGGGAAATTTAATTTTGTTGCAATAGCTAAAAACAATCTAAAAGTAGATAATTTTGCCACATGTGCATATATTTCACTATAACTCAATACATTATCCTGTTCAAATCCTCGAGCTACCAACCTAGCTTTATATTGAAAATCACAATTGTTTTGTTTTATTCTAAATACCCATTTAGTACTAATAACTTTCTCATTACCTGGTGGTTGATCACAAACTTTCCATGTGTCGTTATCTTTTAGTGTTTGTAGTTCCCTCTGGATTTCCTTCTTCCATTCAGAGGCATCTGGACTCCTCATAGCCTCTTCATATGTTTTAGGTTCATTTTCTCCTACTAAAACATTATTGCAATTGTAGAATTCAGTCTGTTTCCTGACACGTTTGTCTTCAGAGTTTATAGCAGGTAATTCAATGTTCTCAGCCTCATTCCATTCATCAGTGTCACTTGGTTCGTAAAGACTGCCTTCTGACTCACTCTGTATCTGTATAGTTTCCAAGGTGTCATCACAATCTGCAGCTTGGTCTCGCAGCTTTTCAGTGTCAACTGTGGTTTGAACCTCTAAGCATTCTTCAATTAGATTATCTGTTATACATGGCACCATTGATGACTTTGGTTTTTGTTCCATATTTTCTTTCACAAAAACAATGTCCCTTTTGATTTCCACAGCATTTTTATGAGGTAAAAACACCCTGTATCCTTTTGTTGTCTTTCCGTAACCTACCAATATACCCTTTTCACCTTTTGGATCCCATTTATGCCTTTTTTCTTTTGGTATATGAACATATACTGGAGTACCAAATATTTTCAGGTTATTAATATCAAATGTTTTATTTGACCACAATTCATATGGGGTTTTTCCCTCAACAGAGCTTTTCCCAGTTCTGTTAATTACATAGGCTGCTGTATTTATGCTCTCTGCCCAAAGTTAAATTGGCAAATCTTTAGCATACAACATTGTCCTGGCTGCTTCTACTAAAATTCTAATTTCCCGTTCGGCTCGACCATTTTGTTCTGGGGTAAAAGTTACTGATGTTTGATGCACTATTCCCTTTGCCTGGAACATTTCTCGTACCTCTTTATTTACAAATTCAGTTCCATTATCACTACGAAACATCTTTACTTTGTTTCCCGTTTCATTTTCAGCTTGAGCAATGAAATTTCTAATACACAATTTAATTTCATGTTTTCCTTTAACAAAGAACACTTTTCTGTATTTTGAAAAGTCGTCCTTAAACACAACAAAGTATCTGGAGCCTCCAATTGACGTCTCCTCCATCGGTCCGCATGTATCTGCGTGAATTATTTCACAAGTCTTTGAGCTGACGTTTTCACTTTTAGGATAAGGCAGACCGTGAATTTTGCCTTTCATGCAGCTCTCGCACGTTGATGAGTCGGACAATTGAGATTTATTAACGTCAATGTTATTTTTCTTCAGCACGTGTTCCACATAAGATATATTTTGATGTGCCATCTTTTCATGCCATTCATACAAATCCGAACACTTAACATCTGCAACGTTAGCTTTGCATGTATTCAAATAACGAAACTCCAAATAATACATATTTCCATTGGACTTTGCAATAGCCATCACCTTATTTTGTTTATAAAATTTGCACACAGCCCCGCTTGTCACAATGACATAACCTTTCATGATAGCACAGTTCACAGAAAACAGATTTGTTTTCAATTCGGGAACGTGAAGTACATTATCTATGGTAGTGTCAAGTCAATCCATTTATTGCCGTTCCAAACCTGTGCTGCCACCTGTCCACAACCCTTGACACTAATTTGCGTTCCGTTCCCAACAATTACTGACTTATCTTTCACGACAGAATACGAAGTAAACAGTGCGTAATCACAGCACATATGCTCACTTGCACCCGAATCCACCAACCATTTTGTTTTATTGAAATTTACATCGGGTTCACTGTTCTTGTCCATAATCACAAATGCATTAGGTACTTTCTTTGTCCTTTTTAAAGCGGCATTGACTTTTTAAGTGTCCTGGTTTATTACAATAGTAACATTTCATACTTGGGCGATGATCCTTATTACGAAAATTGTCTGTTTTATTGTATCTACACTCACTTTGATAATGACCAAGTTTGTTACATTTATAGCATTTGACAGTTTTCTTGTTTACGTTTTTAGCCACAAACGCTGACGACGATTGCTCATTCCCGCCTTTTTCTTTAATTCTTTCTCCTTCTATTAACAATCTAGCGATTAGATTATCGATGGTCTGCTTTTCATCTGGAGCAGATCCCCATGCTGAGACGAAATGTTTATAATCCTCTGGTAAAGACATCAGAATCTTTGTAATAACGAACTTGTCAGATATTGCTTCGCCGAGCTGTTTCAATTGATTCTGCATCTCCTGTATTTTTGATAAGAATACAGACATATCTGACCCTTCGTCATACTTAAATTGGAAGAAGCGTTGTTGAACTATGTGAACGCTTGTTTCAGATTTCTGTTCATAAATATTTAGCAATTTACGCCACATACTTGCAGAATTGTCACACGAGATGACGTGCAGCATAACTTCTTCTGACATTCTTGTAACCAACAACATTTGAGCTTTCGCATCTTGAACTTCCCAACGAGTACGTTGTGCTTCATCCTCAAGTTTAACCGAAGTTCCATCAACTATTGTGTAAAGACCTTGACCCCGCAGTATCACGGATGTTTGGAATTTCCATATATTCCAATTTTTGGAACCTTCCAGTTTCATACCTTAACTATTCTGTATGGACTCCATCATTTACTATAACCTTCCTTCCGTTCTTCCTTCCTGTAGGCTTTCTTGCAAGCTTTCCTGCCTTGTCCTAATATTTAAAACAAGTAATTTTCTTCCCGGCTCAAAAATGGCGACCTCTGAATTTACACGCACACCGATTTTAATTTCTTCTTGCACTACAGTATTTCATTAAGCATATACTAATATTTATTTTCTCATAACGGTTAGTGCTCTGGGCCCATAACCAGATGAAATATGAATGAGAAAAATGCTTAAAGTTTTAAGGAAACGTATATTTTACTAGAACACGTCCATTAGAGAACAAAGGAATTATCTTACATCAATCAAATCGAACACATCAATTTCATCTTCTAATATTTTGTATCAGACCAGTATTAACTACGTCTGTCACAGTCACACCTTATTACATTGAAATTTCTATTTTATAACATATATTCAGTCTTCATGGAATAAAATTTATAAACTGTCAGTTTCAATTTTATTCTCACTAATAGCATTAGTAATAAGCGTAAACTTATGCTATAATGCCGCTGGAAGGTGTCTTGGTATCAAATTGATATCAGAACTCTGCTTAGCTAAAGTCACGGGCACAGAATGTTCTTAATAACGCGATTAGGTATCATCAGGGAATTTAATCGTTTGTCAAATTGACACACACCTACGTTAATTTGTTGTGTTCACGTAATACTACTGTTAAAAATGACCGTTACGTTTTGAATGTATGGTAGATCATTTGCTTTCCTGACTTTGCTATTTTCATTAACAAGAGTTCAACGAACTCTTCGACAATTCGTCAGAGATAAACTTGAAAACCTCAGGATTGAACGTCTGCGGCAGATTTCATGTCTGTGAACGTCATTCAAAGTCATTACCCAATTAAGCATTGAAGCCTGATAGATTGGCAGCCCTGTGGCTCTGGTTAACCGCCCATTGATAAAGTTACAGTCTGATTTTGATAACTGAAGTAAAGAAGTGGTAGACATAATAATTTATGAATCTCCAAGTTTTGATCAGACAATCTTTTGAATCAGAATTCCATGTTAGCTATAAATTGTATCTAGATGACAATAATAACAAATGAATAGATATGTGTTGACTATGATTTTGGACGACCAGGAAGTTTTACGCGTTTTTATTCAGAGTTCTAAAAGCTGTCGTAAAGCATTTACATATTTGTGAAACTGATATTTTTCTTCATTTACTTTGAGTAAATAATATCATCAACACTGCTCTCTAACCAGTGAAGGAAAACATCGTGAGGAACTGGAATGTCGTAGAACCAAACATTTGAAGACATGAGACATCTACCCGCACTGGGCCCGCGAAGTAGATTACGGCTCACTCTCCTCTCATCAAGAGGAGGCCTGTGTCCCGGCAGTGATAACGCTGATTATGACCGCCTATTTTGTAGCCAAAAAATCAGCATTGCCATATAACGTACCAAAACGACCGTGATGATAAGTCGGCTTTCTCCAGTTTTCGGTAAGTGGTTGGTACCTTTCTAATTACATACAAACAATCATAAGAATTTTCTATTAGAGAATGGGCAGCAGCGTTCTCTATGCATTTTAACACCATACTGCGATCGCCAATCCGCCTGCCAAGAATGGCGATTATGGCAAAGCCCCCCAAATTGGGAGAGACCTCCCCCAAACATGTCCAGTAGTGGACGTGTTACGGCTGAAATGATGATGATGATGATGGAATCATAAGAATATAATATAATATATTTCTGAGTATATGCATTAAGATCTTAATATTAATAAACAACTTCATTGCCGGTTAACAAATCATAGCCTAACCTTTTCCCAAATATAATGGGGTCGGCTTCCAGTCTAACTGGATGCAGCTAAATACCAGTATTTTACATAGAGCGACTGCCTATCTAACCTCCACAACCCAGTTACTGGGTTACACGATACCCCTTAGTAAGACTGGTTGTCAGATTTTCGGGCTTCTGATGACCTGTAACGCCGGTGCAGAAATATTAAAATTATAGTACAATTCATAGTCATGAAGATAATTTAATATTTCTCCATCAAAATAACTATAAATTAGTTTGAAATGAAAATGGTTATTGTTAATTAAAGATCGTAAAGGCTATCAGAAGCCGGGAGAAGTGTTATCAAACTATTAATGTTGATGCTCTATGAGTATTTCATTGCCATAGATAAGAGACTTACATAACTATAAGTTCAGACCGCACATGTTGAGTTCAAATCCGTTTGATATGATTCTAACCAATAGGATTAAAACGTGGCTGAGCCTATCTCCGTGTTGAGTAATAGTATAGGAAAAACCCATATAAAATAACATCACACCTGGATTCCTCAAAGGGTTAAGCAGAGCTGCACTCATAGGAGCACGCATAGTAGGACGCCAGCTACTACAATCTGCCAATTTTCTTGAATAGATTTTCAACTTTTTCGCTAAAGCATTAGGTTCAAGTTTGATTGACAAAATTTGTCAGTTTCGGGTAGCTTGATGTGCTGACGTCTGTACATGCACATTTAACCAATAACGTTTAAGCCAGGGGTTAAGCCTATTGATATAAACCGGGCACAAATCCAGATTCCCGGCTGCTACTTAGGAATTCTAGATTGAAAATCCCAATACTCTGCCCGACGCCGGAATCGTACCCAAAACCTCAATCTCAGAGCTTGTAACCACTAATAAAACGATACAGAATGAAGAAACCCTTTACCTGGGAAAGAGACCTGCCTGAGTTGCGGGCCCTCAACAAACGCAGGTATTGTGTCAGCTAAGACAGTTTTTCTCATTGTTGTGAAGATTTTATTGAGTAACCTCTTCATTTGAGTGATTAGGTGATTGAGTGAAATGATGTACGTGACCATACACGAGGATAAAATATTTGACTCTAGCTTCTGCCCGCGACTTTTCTCCACCCGTTACATCACATCGCCTGCCACGGTAGTATGCAAGATTTGGCATCGCAAGATTTGGGTTATCAAATCCATTTATTTTTTTGTACTTCTGGAGATTAGCGCGTTCAAAGGCAAACTCTTCAGCTTTATTATGAGTAAAGATTGACAGTTAGTTTAACTGCACCGGTTGTCTCGTGTTCGTAAGCGCGACTGCTGAGCGTGGGGTCCTGAGTTTGATTTCCTGGTTGGGCAAAGTGTTATTGGGTTTTTTCATAAGACGTTTCGTAGTAACAGCCCGGAGTTTGAAAGTTCGAGGTGTGATACCTCCATGCCTCCTGCGTCTGACCTCTCTCCGGTCGTGTCGGATTGCTGTCCCATCGGGCTTTGAGAGTGAGAAAAGAGTGAGTACCCCTGTGTCTGCGCACACGCTTGTGCACTATAATATGGGTAGTCTCCGTTGAGATTGGCCGCCATGGCCGAAGCCATGGCGGCCAATCTCAACGGAGACTACGGAGGCTAGAGGCGACAACGGAGACTACGAGAATACGGTCTGGAGGACTATATATAGATGGACAACTCGGCAACAATATTTCTCGATTCACCCATTAATATCTGCCGTCACGATGGCACCCCTCTTTCATCATTTGTGAACCTCTACATAAGTGGCAGCGAAAAATGTGACAACCGCAACAACCGCAACCTGTTACCATGGATTCCGTACATAATTCTGAACTCCAGCGTTGAAATTTTTCTAATTAGATTCGTGTACCGAATTCAAGATTTCAGGTTAACAGGTTGTCAGGTTAAATGATCACTGTACTGTTCACTTCTGCCTACCTCTTTGAAGAAAACGAGTGTGATGTTATGTTATGTTGTGAGACAAGATTTAACAACCTATTCAAACAATTTGAATAGTTATTCAACTCGGTTGAATAGTTAGTCAAATCTTGTCTAGTCTAGTATAATCTCGAACGTAGTTGTCGTTATTATTATGCTGAAAGACTATGTACATTTGAAGTTTTAATACGAAGATTTTTCGTCCGAATCCGATACTAGCCAATATTAGTTTTAGATGTTTTTGTGTTTTACCATCAATCAGCCCTTTTTCCTCACGGAATAATTCATGAGAGTTATTTATGGGATGTCACGTATTGGTACGTTGTTTCTTTGTTTTCTACCCTTTAAACCTTCCTATAACGGGGTACGCATTGGAAAGGGTCTCATAACGGACAATAGTTATGTAAAGGGTCACCATTTCATTGTTCAGGTGGTGACAACATAGAGTAATCGGAAAACTTGGATAGAAATCACCAAGCTTTAAAACATCAAGTGTAAAATCTAATTTTAACTGTGAATGTGTTTTTTTTAACTAGTTAAGTACAGAAATAAATTAGTTAGCTATTTAATACGTGTCTACAAAAAGAAAAAGAGAAGTGGTTTATTGTGCACAAACAAAACTGACATTACAAAAGGCATAAAATACACATAAATACATACAAAGTACCAAAAAAACAGTGACACAATTTTATTTTGGGTTAAGAGACTATCTGTTGTTTGAATAACTTAGAACAGATCTTGTTAACAGCCATACGATTATTAAACATAAGTGAAGTATTTTTTCAAAACGCAGGCTTTATAACTCTCTTGAGAGTACTAGTGGCTCAATAAAATCGGCCGCAACTAAATAGTTGTAGGTCATAAGTTCAACCCTTACAGGAGCTAAACTTTGCGTAAATAATTTCATTACCACTACCTACTCTAAGAACGGTGAAGGAAAACATCGAGAGAAAACCAGCATAATTCGAGAATCAAACATTTGAAGACATGTAACATTGAACATGAAAATTCGTTTATTTCAACCCGCTCCCACCAATCCCTCTCACAAAGATTAGGCCTGTGTCCCAACTGTGGGAACAATATAGAGTGTTTATGTATGTAGGGATACCCCTCTCCATAGTGCCGATTGTTCATTTCATCTTCCTTTTATTTTTTTATCTATATCGTCATTTCTCTACACACGACTTTATTCAACCAATAGACTAAAATCCTCTACTAAGAACATACGAATTCTGAATCTTACCTGCCAACCTCAGCAGTAACCACAAACTTTTATGTAGGACCTAATTAGTTTTCTATCCGGTCCGGGTTAGGGACCGCATTCCCGCAGTCCCGGGGTCCCGGGATTTCAGCCCCGCCTCAATTGTCACACTTACAAGTGATATACGAGAAGGTAATGATCCTTTTACCTTTTCGCTGAGTATCAGTTCCTTTCTTACTGGAAATAGAACTGTGAGGTTGGCAAATAATTCCATTTTTCTTTGGGTTTTGGTGTGGACGTGTAGTCGAAGTCTTCAGATAATTTACTACCAGGTCGCGATACTAATGTGAAAGTAGACTTAGACAATTTTTTATAAAAAATTCATGGAAATTGTCATCAAATTGTCATGTCATCTTCTAGAGTCGAGGTGTGGTGGGTTGCGGCAGGCTTTATATAATTTACTAGCTTCTACCCGCGACTTCGTCCGCGTCAAATTTCTTGCTCCCGTGACCCACCCCGTCGCATCGAATCACCAGCCCGTACGTAGAGTTGAGTAATCAGATTGTTATATCAAGTAAGATCTGGTCTGATCTGTATTTTACACCAGTGACAATCCCATTTTTATGTCCACGCAATCACTTTCTGGAAGAGATCGCAGAAAGCGATAAGGCCGCCCATTGTATGTTTTTTGTGTTAAATGTTCTTGTTGTAATATATTTTCTAGTGTACAATAAAGCATATACATATATAAATTAATAAATAATATTCATTAATCTCAAATAATGTAAGGGAAACTTCGTTCAAAATTAAAAACTTCTGCTAGATAAGGATTATATCCATGGTTATGAAAACACCTTCGCAAATAATGCATTTTTTATTACGAATTTGAAAAAACATAGTGCGCCAACCTTAAAGATGGACATATGCTGTCGCGGACTTTTTGTCTACTTTTTAAGAGAAACAATTCCGGCTTACATCGTTGTTGCGTTACTTTAACCGTTTCTGCAGCGCACGCAACGAAAGCTCTTGAAAGTAATTATTTACCCCGTTTTTGCAACATTTTGCATTGATGCCTATCGGTCGCAGCGTGATGTTATGTAACCTATAGCCTTCCTGAATAAATGGGCTATCCAACATTGGGTAGTAATAAAAGCTCCGACAAAAAAAGAAGAATTGTCCTTACTGAAAATATTAAATCTACTACTAGCTAAAATACTGACTTTCCGACTACTTTTGTCCGAATAAAAATGACGAAACGACCGAATGAGATACTGAAATCTCTGAAAAATAAACATGACTGTTTATTGCTATAATACGTTTCTACCAGCATAAATTACGTTCTACTGAAAACTAAGCTTTGTAATTTTTATCTTTACTTGCCTAGTATTAATTCATAAATTACCTTTCATATTTCATAGACTGTGGTGCTATTTTAACTGTAACATTATACTGAAAATATTATTCTGAGTGGTTATACAGAAACTTATAAAAAATATAAAAATATACTTGTAACAAAGTTTACTTGCATCATATATCATGAATTTTACTTACCACGGGTATGTTTCGATATCGGTAGGCGTTAAAAAGTTAGAACAGCATGCAAGCAAGCATGCAGCAGGCATGGTTACTGTCACGGCTCCGGCGCTGCGGGGCTCCGGCGGTCCCACGCGAGCTTATCGTCGCAGACGGTTTAACGATCACCACTGCAGCTTCGTCTTGCTGGCCGGCTTCACCGGCCAGCCTCAGCTGCGGCGGCGAGCGTTACAACCACCTGCTCCTCAGCTCGCGGGCACCTCGCCCCTCTGCGCCTACGCGATTCTAAATTACACTCTAGGGGTAGGGCAGACAAGACTACGTGGAGTCGGATTTACAGCGATTCGTTTCTGTCACAAAAACCTAACTTGTAGCAATTTTTTACCACAACAATTTTATTATAAATGAACATTCGGCAATATACACTTTATATAATAAAATACTTAGGAAATATGACTTTATAAAGTCATGCAAATTAGGAGACTTAATGATTATAGTATTTGATATTATGACAGAATAGTTTTAGAAGCAAAGATCATTATGTAAAACAAAATTTAGATTTTTTGAATATTATGGTAACTGACGTTTATGGCTAACGTGTTATTGAAAATGATTTTCGAACAAACAATTTTAGGAGAAGAAAGGATGAGGAAGTACCGTATTTTCATCATTATTAAAAAATAATTTTGATAACCAACAATAGAAATTAAAACAGTGCATGCAAGTTGTAAAAATATGATTATTTTGACAAAACCTCTGTTGTCGGTAACTTAGTAATTTTGTCGGAGGTTCAGTATTCTATCCGGAAGTTTAGTTTTGTTATTCGAAGATCCATTTATTTTTAGGAGAAAATGTAATTTGAACATGCTCTTATTTGTTGTTCAATTGGATATTTTTTTTTTCGTTTATGTTTTGGGTTTTTTGTCGGTAATTCATTAAAACGCTGGTTAATTAGAATAATAGTCGGCCACAGATCGCTGGAGATTAATTTGTTTTTCGGAACCATTATTATTTCCCTCCAACATTTAACATAGTTCCTGAGATTTGTACGTTCAACCAAACAACCTCTTTAGCTTAATAATATTAGTTTAGAAATAGTATAGTATTTAGATTTGATAAAAATTAAAAGAGTTATAGTGAGTCAACCTTAAAAGATAGACATATGCTCTCGCAGATTTTTTTTTAGAACTTTTTAAGAAGAACAATTCCGTCATACATGATTGTTGCGTTACTTTAACCGTTTACACAGCGCAGGCAACGGAAACTCTCAAAAGGAATAAATTTTCCAATGTTTATGTAAGCAATGCCTAACAGGATAATTTAGCTTCAAACTCAAAGTGCAAAATATAAACATTAATAATTCTATCACAATTTCATTACATTAATACTTAAGTACCTGCCTACTTAGAAACGTTATCGAAAAGCTTTTATGATATTAAAAATGAAAAATAGTAATTCTCTATGAATCGAAAAGCTTTTATGATATTAAAAATGAAAAATAGTAATTCTCTATGAAAAATCTTTTACATAGAGCTGCTTGATTTATGACTTGAAGATACGGTCGGATAGAGGCGTAATCAACAAGCAAATACTTTACCGACTCGTAGATTCGTAGCGCGCCGCTACGGTGCGGGCGCTACGGCGTAGCAACGCGATTGTCTCTACGGAGGTTAAAAAGGTTTTCCATGCTGAATTTCTTTTCACTACAGATTTGAGCTTTAAAATAAATGTAAACCGCGGCCTGGAAATAGAGTTCCTGAAAGCAATAGGTAAATGCTTTTGCCCAGCATTGCGACGGAAAAAGCTAAACAAAATAAAAACTTTTCACAACAATATCAATCCTGTCTCACCTGAAAATAATCGTAAATATGGTTATAATATTTGGCCATTAAATTACATCTTGATCAGCCATTCAAAAAAGGTTCCGAAGAGAGATTATAAGGGAAAACAGAAATAAAAACGTGGAACCATTGATTTGGATGATTCTTTTACAGATGGCCGTATTTTTTCTCTTCAGTGACTAATTTTTACGTGTTTATTCTTCAAAAGAAACGTGTTATTTTGTTATGTACATTCGATGAACCAGTAGTCCCAAAGAAATTCTGTAGTTTTCTGTGTGTTACCTTGATGTTTTTCAAATCACCATTAATTATCAAGCTTTTATTACGAACTAACTTCTGTCCGCGACTTCGTCCGCGTAAAATGTCTTGCTGCCCGACCCTCCCCGTCGCATCGAATCGCCTGCCTGTGCGAGGTCTTCGTACTCGTGAGTTTTTTTCTATTTGCTCTGCTCCTAGGGGTCCTAGCGTGATTTATATAGTCTACTAGCTTTTGCCAGCGGCTTCGCCCGCGTGCAGGTTGCAAAATTATCCCGCGGGAACATACTACCGGGATAAAAAGTAGTCTATGTCCTTTTCCAGGCTCTAAACTATGTGTGTACCAAATTTCATTTAAATCGGTTCAGTAGTTTTAGCAGGAAAGCGAGACAGACAGACAGACAGGCAGACAGGGTTACTTTTGCATTTATAATATTACTAGCGAGTGCCCCGGCTTCGCACGGGTGGACATTTATTTTTTAAGCTCTCTGAAAAAAAAATTTTGTTTTGTATGTATGTTTTTATAGGTTTTTTATTCGTGTTACATTTCTTTGTTTCGTACCTGCTTAACTCTTTTATTTTTGTTTTTAATTTTTTTTTTTTTTTATTATTGTTTTTTTTTTGTTTGTTTTTTGTTTTTGTTTTTTTTTTCTCTTTACCTTAATGCTTCACTATACACTATGTTCACAGTAGTATTTGTAGATGGAGTCTGCTCCGCCAGGCGAAGTGAACGTTCATCGCTAGATTCCCTTGCGCGTGCTCGTGACAGTCTGTCTCTATTACCAGCAAGGCGCTGTGAACGTTCGGCGCTAGATTGCCGTTGGTGTACCTGCGACGATCTTACATTCTGCTCCACAAGGCGACGTGAACGTTCATCGCTGGTTTCTCTAGTGCTTGCTCGTGACAGTCTATCTCTATTTTCAGCAAGGCGCTGCGAACGTTCACCGCTAGATTCTCTTGCCCGCGACTGTGAAACGTATTCTCTTTGACTAGCGAGACGTACAGAATTTTCTGAAGAAGATTCCCCATTGCGACGTATTTTTGCTAATCTCGCTTGGGAAGTACTTCCAGATAGCTGCGATCGTTTCTTTTTAGGCATATTGTTTATCTTGGCTTTATGTTAAAAAACCCTACCTATCGTCAGACGAAAATAAATACCAGTTTTTCGAAAATAATTCGAATTATTTAAGAATATATTTAAGAAATATTGAATGAAATTTTTAATTTATAAGTATTTTTGAAAAGAACTTTTGATAATGAGTATCTAAATAGTTCCGAAATCAATTTTAATAAGTGCATTAATTCAGTAAATTTACTCGATTTGGCCGCGTCCGCTGCGTAGAGAGCCGACCGCGCGAGTGAGCCGCGCGGCAACCTGCTTCATAGATGTGCACCCCCCTCCCCTGCGGTTTCGCCGTGCGAGTCGTGCGACACCATCATTCATTTTAATACCAATTACAATTTTAAATTCGTAATATCTTTTGAAAGGATTGTCCGATTGGAATAAAATAAAAAGTAATTTATAGCTATTGAAACAATCTTGCTCAATAAATAGTTTATTTGGATAAGGATTAGTATTTGACGATAATATGATCCATAAACATACGCTAATAATTTTAATTACTTTTATTCTATGGAAAAGTGGTTATAATGGCTAAAATATAAATGTTTGGTTTATACTATCGCGGACTTTTTTGTAGGCATTATTGAGTTCTACAACTTTTCCATAGAAGTCAACCATACATCTCTAACCATTTAGGCAGCGTTCGCGAGAATCGTTAACGTACGGCAGTTTTTTCGACGCCTTACTCCACAATTTTCACTACCACGAAAAATTCTATCTATTTTCCGGGATAAAATATAGCCTATACGAATTCGGAAGAATTCCTCTAAGTAATGGTAAAAGAAATTTTGAAATCGGTCCAGTAGTTTTTGAGCCTATTCAATACAAACATACAAAAATACAAAGGTTTCCTCTTTATAATATTAGTATAGATTAGTGTGGATAGCGATACATGGGCTTATCCAACACTTAACGTAGTTCCTGATATTAGTAAGTTCAACTAACAAATTCTTAAGCCTCATTATATTTGATTACAATTAAAAACGTTATAGTGAGCCAACCTTCAAACACAGACATGTGCTATTGCGGACTATATAATTCCGTCATACATGATTTTTACGTTACTTTAACCGTTTACGCAACACACACAACGAAAGCTCTCAAAATGAATAACTTTTCTCCGTTTTTGCAACATTTTTTATTGGTTGCAGCGTGATATTATACAGGTTTATAGCCCTCCTAGATAAATGGGCTACCAAACAATAATAATATCTTGTCCTAAGATATTATTATTGTTTGGTAGCCCAAACACAATTTTTTTTTTTTATTCAAATCGAAAAAGTAGTACCCTGAGATTAGCGCGTTAAATCAACAAACAAACTCTTCAGCTTTATGATATAATTAGTATAGAAGTATAGATAAGGCCAAAGACTGGGAAGTTGTTACAACATAACTTGACCCCGAATTATATAGAGTTGAACTAAAGTTTTGATTACAATAGCGTTCGGCTCCATTGGGAATTAAATGGCGGTCCAATCTCGTTTCGTTCCTTAGGGAAGCGGTCTCATCTGTACGTATAAAATACATTGTATATTTGAGAAGAAGTTTCCGATAGCAAAGTAAACATTGTTGGCTTTCCTATTAAGTAGGAGAAGCATCATATTATAGAATCTATACTAATATTATAAAGCTGCAGAGTTTGTTTGTTTGATTGAACGCGCTAATCTCAGGAACTACTGGTCCGATTTGAAGAATTCTATTTGTGTTGGGTAGCCTATTTATCGAGGAAGGCTAGAATATCACGCTAAAACTAAGAGGAGCGGAGCAGTAATGAAAAACGTTGCAAAAACGGGGAAAATCGCACGGGTAGGCGACTTGACGCGACCGGAAGGGTCGGGGGAATAGGAAATTTAACGCGGATGAAGTCGCGGGCAGAAGCTAGTGAACGATAAATAAAACGATGAGTCGTATTCATAACATAACATCACGCCTCGTTTCCCCATAGGATTGGCCAAAGGTGTGCCTATAGTCATATTTATAATTAAATCAATAAATTACTACATAATTATTATAAAACATAATCCCTCCGCTGTTACTGTCTGTCTGAGTATATTATTCTAACTGCTGGAACACAGGTCTCCTCTCGTTGAGAGGGGATGGGCCATAATACACCACGCGAGCCCAATGCGGGTTGGTAGATGTCACATGTCTTCGAAATTTTGGTTCTTGGACATGCCGGTTCTAGGACACCTCTGGGCCACCTCTACTCTGTCTGTTTGAATGTAATAAACTCAAAAACTACCCAACAAATTTTCATATGGTTTTAACCAATGCGGAGTGATTCATCAAAAAGGTTTTGGTGATTAATTAATTATTTAGTTGTGTAAACTGGCTGAAATATGACGATTATTGTTGAAGATGTTGGAAAAACATAGCGACTGGGATCTTTTAATGACGTGTGCCGCGTAAACTTCGCGGTTGGTTTAGTTTAGTTCTATAAATAAAATAGTAGTACGTTCTTGTGGAATATTCATGACATGGACGTGAGCAAAGCCGTTAAAAAATACGAATCGAATAAGTATACATTAAAAATACACCACACAATTTTCACTAAGAAAAACAATCATTCACTCGTAAAAACGATTTAAATAGATAATCATAAATTTTACAAGTAGATATTATATTAATTGCTTAAGAAATAGGTAAATGGCTTTTGATGTCGCAGCTGTTATAGAAATTCGGGTCATATTCATAATCCTTGTTTAATTCAATAGAATCTTGTAAAGTTAAGAGATTAAGATAACAATTACACAGAGAATGAATGAATAGCTCATTCATTCTCTTTTGTGCTTCAAACAGTTAGGCTAAATCGAAATCTTCAAGGCATTATATTATTTTATAAGGGCTTTTATCATTTTATAAACTGTCCAACTAATTTATAAAAATAGGAGCACGTTATAACGACATTGTTGACGGAAACCATCTTCATTAATTTCCACCCCATTTTAGTTCCTAGTGTTATTTATTTATTAAGGTACACCAACAGATTTTGTGTATAATTATCTAATTATTATGTATAATTATCTAAAGTACTGCGGTAATAGCCTTGGAGAAACATAGGCACTCAGTGATTTTAGAAATAGGTGACAACACATGGCATAATAAGGTTGCCTGGAGTAGATTACAGAAAACCGTAAGTAACAGATTTTTTTTTAGTTTTGTATTTTCTAGTGTACAATAAAGCATATAAAAATAAATAATTATAAAACGAAAGGCTCTAGAATTTATAAATTATAGCTAAATACTTAGTATTCTCTCTAAAGGAAATTAAATTTAAAGACGCTCAATTTTGCAGTTTGGCCCTCTTAACTAAGACTAAAACTTAAGCAATGTAAATTGAAATATAAATGCAATCATAAAAAAGAGTATAGCTTTTAAAATAAAGTATCAAAAAGTAGGGTTTCCAAAATATACTAACATAAAAAATTGGATAGCGTGTTCCGGTACTTCTTTACTTTGACTTTACGTGATGCTGTGAACATCCACGATAATATCTTCACGTTAGAAATTATAAAAGCGCACATTAGGTAAGCAAAGCAAAACTTACCAACATTACTAAGTTCTTAATACTTTCAGGCAAGTCAATATCGGTCCTTTTCTGTCTTAGCCACCAACAATCTTTTAAAAATACCCTTTATGTTACGGCTTCCTGAGCAGAATATTACAAAAAAATCCAAAACAAGAAAGTTACCTGGCTCATAAAATTCTACATCATCGCAAACTGTTCTTTATAAAAATAACCCTCTTTGTAGTCTGCTCATGAAATTGTAATTTGCCAGATTCTGGCTTAAACTTTTTTGATAATTTGAAGTATTTTTAGTTATTAAAAATCTTTGAAGGAATCAAGGCCCAAGGAATAATGATATTAAGAAGCGACTCCTGCTCCTAGTGCCTACAGATAAGGGCGTAAGATCCGCTCAATAAAATCTGGATTTACACTTGCGGTTCGGCACGCGTAAGGAATGCTTCGCACTCGACACGACACGCTTGTTTAAAAACTATTCATCATGTCAATACTTGTTGGTTGAGGTTTCGCTATAGAAACTTTCGAGCAGGCCAATTTATGATAAATATAAGCTACATTTGCAATCATATTATTCTTTACACATAAACTGTGTTGAGGCGAAAATAGGAATGCGTTTTGTTACGTTGACGTATCCACCACAGACATGTTTTTTTTTTTAATTATTAATATTATCTGTAGGGATTTGGGGGAGGCCTTTGCTCAGAAGTGGGACAGTGTAGGTTAATTAAAAAAAAAGTGGTAATTAAACATTCATGAAATATTTTACAACATATAAAAATCCATACAAACTCGACGCGTAATGTAAGGGATTACTAGCTCAGGATCAAGATGAGTGGAAAAAGGAAAGGGACGCCTTTAAACAGAACAAACAAAATAAACAGTCTTTCTTTCTTTCTTTCCTTTGCCCTGCAGTGGGACAGTACAGGCTGATTTCATAAAATCCATACTAGATTTACAAATTAAAATCGTAATACGTGCAACCTTACCCTTTTGACAATGTATTCATAACCCCCATTTTGTTTTGGGAAAGCGTGGATCACAGAATGGTGGTAAAGAGTTTAACGGCAATTGTATCGGTGATATCGGTTTACGCACAAACTAGATCTGCAAAGAAAAGTGTGCGCTTCGGGTAGACTATCTTCAGAAAAACGAAGACATGATGATTTGATCTATTATAGTGAAAGTCTCGAGAAGAGCTTACTATAGAAATGATCCTATGAAGTAAGGTAATACCCATCGTAATACTTGCATAGTTTATATTACCAAGATTCCAAAATACAAGTCTATGTCTAGTCAAGTGATAACTCTATGTAGTTCAAATAATTTTCTCACATTTTTTTAGATCTACCATCATAGTTTGTAAGCTGAGGGAGAGAAAACTTCATACAACGTTCGTGCTCGATTTGAACACCCGAAAATTATAGAAGCGCAAAATGTTTCTGGTTTAACTGTACCTTGTTATAATCGTACATGAGTAAACTTTCTATAAAATTCTTCTTATTTTATAGTTCTACACAGAGTCCCAAAATATTAAAGTTATCGGGTCGACTTAGGAACTAATCTTGTTTAATGTTTGTGCGGTTGCACTCACCGATGCGCATGCCATTTGTATTCCCATGAGGCTCAATTCACACTGTCGCTCTGATATACAAGATTATGGGTTAACGGTCCGATAAATTTATTCTGAAACAGATATATGAGCTTCGGCAATGTGCAGTGGCACTATTGATATTATCATCAGAGGGTAGCGGGATTGTGAACAGAGTGAAAATACTACTTATATATATAGTATAGGTACACATACCTATTAAGATTATGTGTACATATCTATACTATATACTATCTATATCTATACTAATATTATAAAGCTGAAGAGTTTGTTTGTTTGATTGAACGCGCTAATCTCAGGAACTACTACTGGTCCGAATTGAAAAAATCTTTTTGTATTGGGTAGCCTATTTATCGAGGAAGGCTATAGGCTATATAACCTTACGCTATAACCAAGAGGAGCGGAGCAGTAATGAAAGATGTTGCAAAAACAGGGAAAATCGCACGGGTAGGCGATTCGACGCGACGGGAAGGGTCGGGGGAACAAGAAATTTAACGCGGACGAAGTCGCGGGCAGAAGCTAGTAATATTATAAAGCTGAAGAGTTTGTTTGGTTGAACGCGCTAATCTCAGGAACTACTGGTCCGAATCGAATTTTTTTTTTGTGTTTGGTAACCTATTTATTGATGAAGGCTATAGGTTATATTACATCATGCTACAATCAAAAGGAGCGGAGCAGCAACGAAAAATGGTCGAAAACGGGCAGGCAATTCGATGCGACGGGAAGGATTAGGGGAGCAAAAATTTGACTCGGACGAAGTCGTAGGTAGAAGCTAGTATCCTAATAAAGTAAACTTAAGGAGTTTGTTTGTTTCTTTGAACGCGCTTGTCTATGAAACTGCCAGTCGCATTTGTAAAAATTCTGCTTTTATTTAATAGCCCAATTTTTACGGGCTGTTTAATATTATTACCTTACAACGTAGTGGATCAACAAGACAAGAAAAAACAAATACATTTTGAAACTCAAAAACACCTATTTGGATTTCATATAGCAAATTGATCTTTTTCTCCCACGAATACCGATGTGCGTAGCGGTGATGATCCGAATATACGAATAATCGGCTGAATATTCTGTTAAAAGTTAACCGAACAGTATATTCGGCCGAATATTGGGCAGGATTTGGCGCGCCTTACCGTGCGTCGAAAAAAATTAAATCTGTGCTTGTCGAGCACGTTGAAGCGCACGTCCTTTCCGGCCGCTCACACCGCTAGCCCCAGATGATCCAGATTATTAGCAAAAAAACTTTTTTGATTATGTTAAAAGAGTGTCACTTGTCCTTAGAATTGTACTACTTCTTATGTTTATAGATATTTTAATACATTATGGTTAAGTAGAATGTTCGTCATTTTCGCCGAATATTCGAAAAACTAACATGAAACTAATGTTCTGTACATTCCACACGTCTACTTCAAAATGCCATTTAAAATAACATTTGTATTTTTAGATGTACCGTGTGGTTCCGGTACCGTGTGGTTCCAGTCGTAAAGAACAGCACCACCCCATTTCTCCCCGTGGGTGTCGTAAGAGGCGACTAAGGGACTTACTAGAGAACGGGCAGCAGCGTTCTCTATGCATTTTACCACCATACTGCGATCGCCAACCCGCCTGCCAAGCGTGGCGATTATGGCAAATCCCCCCAAAAATTGTACCGGTCAAATTAGCGGTGAATGGGTGAGGCCCATGTCCAGTAGTGGACGTCTTGCGGCTGAAATAATGAGGTATATATTTTACAAATCCATTTTATCCATAACTCCGTTTTTAGTATAACCTTTTAGAGTTGTTACAGAAACAAGTGCCACACATTTTCAAATTACTACATATTAGGTAACATATATAAGTTCATCTGTCGAAAGGCCAGCAGTACAGCTATTTCCAGCGGGTCAGTTGTTTGAGTTAAATGAGTTTGTTCTTCGTCCCGTTTGTTTAGCATAAACGGAGTTATAATAGAGAACTCAGTTCTCTAAAATATTTAGGTGAATATAATATTGTGCCTATTGTGATTTAGTAATAATAGTGCTTATATAATATTTCATTTATTGGAATAATGTTCAGACTGAATATTAGACCAAGACCTTTTAGTTCATTTCTTAATGGTGGTCAGATGGAAAACATCGGAAAAGAAAATGACATTTAACGTGTAAACATTTATGGAATTTAAAATTATAATAATTTATATAGTTCATTATATTTTTTTTCTTCTTCGTGTAGACGATTTCACTTATACCTATATCCTACTTTAATATAAATGTGAGAATTTGTGAGGATGTATGGATGTCTGTAACGACAAAACGGATTCGGATGAACACAGATCGTTTGTAGCCTGGATTAACATATGGGGACTTTATTATCCCGTGAGCGAAGCCGCTGGCAAAGGCTAGTTTTAGAAAAACTTGGACCAGCAGGATAGTTACGGAAGACACTTACAGCAGGAATGTCTTTCATTTCGAAAGTTCAAACATTCATTGCATTATTTATATTATTGAGCAAACATTGGATTATTACTCGAACACAAACAATGGATTAGTAAGACGAATCAAAAACATTCTTCAACAGTGTTAGCGTTGGCCTTATCATATTTTTTACAAATAGCTTTCTTCTTTTACTGCATCGTTCGCAAATTGGATTAGTATACAACACTCATACCGCAATAAAAAGATAAGCCAGTCAGGTTACTACATATTCATTGAATTTACATACATTTATGTATACGCTCACTGTTATGAACCCTGTCTTGAAATGAGATGTAATTTTATTCCTTATCGTACTTACAAGAATCAGTCTCGCTATTACCATATACTAGACTTAATACAGCAGACACAATTTCTTCTCCTTCTTAGCGGGTCGATAGCAATCTGAATATAGTCAGCCCAGAATTTGGTGATGAGCTTAGCACTTTCAGTAGCGTCCATCAACTCCTGTAGCGTGCTAACAACAGGACCCGTTGGACTAAATACCATGTGCCGTATTGTTTATGGACCAGCACCACATTTACACTCCAAGACTTGTCTGTGAAACTCCACCTGAGCCAACTACAAGATAATCATTTTGTTAGAATACCTGAAACAACTGACATGTAAAAATTGGTTAAAAGATGACTTTGGCAAAGCTCTCTTGATACTAACAAAGCGGCAATTGCATCTGTCACTCAAAGAGAAGTTGTTTGCATGTGCAATTACACTAGGAACTTCAAGCTTCAGAACAGAACAGTAACGATAATAATTAGCATAATGAATGGTTGTCCTTGCAAAAAAAGAACGCAAGCAGCATTTTATTTTTACGTCAGACACAGATATACTTTAGTTACTTTTATTAAAAGTATCAAGATTGTGAACAGAGGTTGCCCAATGGCAACGGCCCCGACTAGCGAAGTGCAAGTCGTCGCTCCGAACCCGAGCAGGCAATTTACTTTGTATAAATAATTTCATTACCAAAACGGTGAAGGAAAACATCGTGAGGAAACCAGCATGTCCTAGACTCAAAAATTCAAAGACAGTTGACATCTACCAACCTGCACTCGGCCCGCGTGGTAGATTACAGTCCACCCCCACACGGGGAGGAAGCCTGTGTTCCACCAGTGGGAACATTATGAACTGACTAGCTTCTTCGCGCGACTCTGTCCACGTCAAATTTTTTGCTCCTCCGACCCATCTAATCGCAATTTTCTTGTTTTTTGCTCCTTTTGTAAGGGCCCTACCGTGATGTTAAAGCGTTTAGCCTATAGCATTTCTCAATAAATGAATCAGTAGTTCCTGAGATTAGCCCGTTCAACTAAACAAACAAAATCTTCATAATATTAGTATAGATTCCGCATAATGTTATCAAGATTATTTAAGCGACCCCATACGATCGAATTTCGACTTATTCCACTAAAAAAACAGAAGCAAAATGAGAAAAGCTCTCCAACAAAAAAATAAAGAAACCCCAACCATGAAAGTAGATTGAACATTTCTTATAAGTAGAGGCCAAAGGAAAAATGAGCTCGTTGACACTTAATAAATTTACAAAGGCTTGCCCTTGTACCCTGCGTGCGGCTGGTAATGAGCCCTACACAATATCGGACATTAGCCCCCCACACCACGACATTAGCCCCAACACTGTGACATTAGCTGCTGGACGATGATATTTTCTTGTTGGCCCGGATTTTTATTATCATTGTCACGAATTTTATATTGGCAAGAATATACGTACCTTTTTTTCCGTGTGAAAATCCTCATGGATGTCCTCTACCGTGGGGTGGGTGGAAGGGTCTGTCAGATTTCTACTGACTAAAACCATGCGGTGTTCTGCAGCTACCTTTAGCCGGGGTGCTGGAGTGCTTGCGCATATCGTCACGCTCCCCCGGCCAGGTGTTAGCCCGCATGAATACATGCGGACCCCGTCACCCTAACGGTCACGAATGGCCGTACGAGAAGAAGAATATACGTACCTAGACCTACTTTATCATTTTTCAGGGCAAATATATCTAGTACCTATATTCGATTTTTGTGTAACTAAGGTTGATTACCGAAGTGAGGGCGAAATTGTTTTCAAGTATTGCTTAATTAAAATGTGCGTTTCAAAATATGACACGTTCTTCTCTTAGTTCATTGATGCACAAATATGAATCATAAATACGGAGTACCTACGTAGTTTATTTACAGAACTTAGTTGTATATTTATGCCGTCAAATATAATACAGCAGAATCTTTCACATTATACTATTTATTTTATTTTTATTTTAAAGTTTATTCATTTCATAACCAACCGGTTTTAACTCATAAGTTATAGAGGCCTTCTTTTGAGTATGGAGATACCTGTAGCAGAAGATCTCCCTTTTCCATATTTATGTGAACAACATACAAAGCCTGTTAATTTTACAAAATTAAACAATATTAATATATAACATTAATTCCATGTTTCATCTATTGAAGGTACTTGTCCAATTTATTTGCTAAATCTTAAATTTCAGCGAAAGGAACATGACCTTTGCTTGGATAACCCCTAATAGATCAAAATTTGTTTCAATTTAATCTCAAGAAGGCTCCACTTTCGGAAGCAAGGAGGCGATTAGTTAAATCGGATCTCGGAAAATTGGGACTTTACTCGAAGGGTCAAATGAGACAAGCGGAGGATTTAACTAATAAAAATATTAAGGGGCTAAAACAAATTTAATTCCGTCCGTAATGAGTATTTAAAGAGACTTTTTATAACCTTCAATTTATGTTCTCTGTTGTCTTGAATTAAGAAAGACATAAAATAAAGATGTAACCAGTCACCCTAAAAAATATCTATTGAGATTCTGATGACATAATATAAAGTAGCATAATAAACAATCCAGGAGTATCAAATTGCCGCACTGAGGTGTCACTCGTGGTTGCAAGCGTGACTGCTGAGCGTGGGGTCCTGGATTCAATTCCCGAGTCGGGCAAAGTGTTATTAGGTCTTTCCATTAGGAATTTCTTAGTAGCAGAGTAGATTTCTTAGTTCCCGGAGTTTGGAAGTTGGCGGTGTGGTACTCCCGTGCCTCGGAAAGCACGTTAACCTACCTACACTATAATATCTCCCGCGCCGATTGCTAGTCTACGTTGAGATTGGCCGCCGTGGGCGAAACACGGTCTGGAGCACTATATAAAAAGTAGCTTGCCATCCTTATCGTTTTACGCATAGCTTAAGGTTGCTTCTAGTCAACCCCTCCTATGAACATGCGAAAAACCCACCCACAAGCCAATGAGCATAAGCCTGCTATGCTTATACTTATTAGCCTACAATGTTCCTACCGCTGAAACAAAAGCCTCCTTTCTTCGAGAGGGAGACAAGGCAATATGGTAATAGATTTACACATGTAAACAAAACATTTGTAGACTTTATTTTTGTGCGAATTTTCTTAAAATTGTGTTTTTCACGTTCAAATCTTATACCTTTAAACCAGCAATTCTTGTATATATATTATATATATATAATCAGAATTTCGGAAACGGCTCCAACGATTTTTATGAAATTTAGTATATAGGGGTTTTCGGGGGCGATAAATCGATCTAGCTAGGATTCATTCTTAGAATATGTCGTTTCATACGTGTTTTCAATTATCAACTTTATCGATAATCAACATAAACTTGTTTTTTTTTCTTATTGGAAGAAAAATAACAAAATGTAATTTGTATTTAAATATAATTTCTAAAAAACGTAATTTACCAAAAAACAAAAAAATACCGAGCAAAGCTCAGGCATCGAGGTACTGAGCTCTTTAAACTAAACACTTGTAGTGTCGTTATTGATGCCGCTTGCTTACATATTCTTTTAAAAGAAAACACGCGGAGAAACGGAAAAGATAAATCACGACGAAAGGGCTTACTATCACAGAATAACAATGTCTGTGGAAATCCAGGCGATTTGTTAAAATGGACGTTTAAAATTATCGCACTATTTCGAAAAAGACTAAGATACATGCACAATTGCACATAACATCACGCCTTTAATCCCCAGAAGGTAAAACCGGTGGACCATATAGTACCCAAAAATTTTGCCAGTTATGATTGAGTCCCACGTTACAGAGAGCGAGCCTATAGGCATTGAAAGTGGTATTGGCCCCAGTTTACGATTCGTGACTTCGTGCAGATGCCCTCCTGCCTTGCTTGGGTCGAGAAATTCTTAAGAAACTAAGATACTTGAATGCATAAATTCTGCACGCACGAACGCACGATTGAAATTACTGTGTTGTTTTTTCTTGGAAATATTTGTGAACTAAGAATTGTTAAAAATAATAGAAAGTACCTACTACTTCAATCAACTACCACCCAAGTTAAACCTTTTTCGATATATCCCTAAATATTTTTTCACCTTTCATCTCAAGCGACCCAGCTTACACAGCTTAGTTTGTTATGTAGTCTTTGAAGATAACGCTTCAATAAAGTGTATGGTCTCTACTATGAATATAACACTGGATTATTTCCCTTGAGAGTCGTACCGGAGATTATATCAGCAGGACGGGCAATAGTGTCAAGCTATATAATATTAACATCACAGGTGTCTTTTCCGAAGTAATCAGTTTCGGGGTCGGCTGCAGGGTATCAATTTTATTTTTACCATGCAGCCTGCACGAATAGTATGACCACTTCTACGAATAATAGACAGTATAATCAGACTATAATGTTGCCACTGCTGGAACACAGGCCCTTCTCTGAGAGAAAGAGAGGCAGTGGGCCCAGTGCGATTTTTGGTTTTAGGACACGCTGGTTTCCTGACGATGTTTCCTTCCCCGTTTTGAGAGCTTACTCTCTGTAACTTTAGTATTCCCTTTTTACACAAAAAGGCATGACTTACGCGTGGGTTTATGTTGCACGTGTTATACAATAGTACCTATATGATACGTGTGACTTAAATAGTCCATTATCGACGGCAAACGTTAAGTCACACACGTATCGTAAGGTACTTATTCTACTTATCTCCTTTTTTTCGTCGTTCCATCAATGGTGATGATCGCGACCATATACGACGTGTCTCCAAGTTATGCGGTTTTCTGCTGTGTGGACCGCTCGACAGACAGTGCTTCCAACAGCCTTTTTGATCGTCTGTCTGACCGTCTTACCAGTGTCTTACATTTCTTTTCACCGTTTTTGACATTGTGCCGTAGTAATCTTTCTGCAATCTGTAAGTTCGTCTTTTGTCCTCTACAGTGATCATGATACGCGAGCTGTGGGTTGTATATGTCCAATAATAGAAGCTTTACGCATCACAGATTTTACCTTCATTAAAATCCATTAAGAAATTTACCGGTTGATATTTATTTACATTTGAATTTATCAATGAAGATTCATTCAACTGTTCACAGGTACGTCCGCGTTTTACAAACAAATCGATAGGTCACATGATGACATGAGCCTGTAGCCGAGTGTAGGTACGTGAACACAATATCGGGGGCGGTGAGTCGCGGCGAGATCAAAGCGAGCGCGCCTTTGATGTGCCGCCGAGCGCGCCCGCCGACCGCGTGCCCGTGCCCTGCCAAACACTGCCTGATAATAATCTCATTATTAAAAATATTTCAATACGCTGTTGAGTTTTGACTGCCGAGGTATTTTAACTAAAATGTACCCTTTACGCAAAGTTATGAGCTGAAAATAAGTTGATAGAGACGTTGATCCTTTTCAGGAGAAAACAGGAGGAGAAGGCATTTATAAAGAAATCTGCAAGTTATAATGTGAATGTATTGCGATAAATAAGAACCCGTTTCCTGATGTTCAGAATATTTATCATGCAAAGATGGAGAGCTTCGCAGTTCTCTGAAGTCTTCCCTAATAATATTATAGATTCTTATTACTATTATTTCCTGATATTTTTCGGGACTCTGACGTTTTGGAGCTTTGGAAGACATACGAGGGGCCGCAACCAACTAGTGAGAATAATGCATGACTGTGCTAAATGAATTGTAAATGTCAAAACAGTTCAACGATTTTCATGAAATTTAGTGTACAGGGGGTTTCGGGGGCGATAAATCAATCTAGCTAGGATTCATTTTTAGAAAATGTCATTTTATTTTGTTTTCAATGACCAACTTTATCGATAATCAATTGAACATAAACTTATTATTTTAAACACAATTTACCTAAACATAACGAGCAAAGCTCGGTCATCCAGATATTTATACGTTTAAATAGTGTAATTGGCTTCGGCCGTTCTATTTAAAATAAATAAATCAGTGACCGAATATTAATACACATCATACATATTCAGCCTATAAATTCCCACTGCTGAGACACAGTACTCCTCTCGGTGAAAGGGAGTCAGCCTTAATCTACTACGCGGGCCCAGTGCGGGTTGGTATGTCACATGTCTTCGATTTTTGGGTTCTAGGACATGCCAGTTTCCTCCACCAGCGCCAGCGCTGGGACTCTGTCTCGCATAGGGTCACACCATTATGCTGAGTGATGGCCGTTTTGCGTGGAAGTGAAGCATGTTTTCCCACACCTTATTTTTTATGATTGTATAAAGACCAAAGGTCTTTCTGTGCGTCATGTTTGCCGCAAATAAACGTATTTTCTTTCTTATTTCATGATGTTTTCCTTCGTTTTGTGAGCAATGGTGGTGATATTAATTATTATTACACAAAGTAAAGCGCCTGCCTGGGTTCGAACCCACGACCTACAACTCGTAAGTCGAGGCCGATACGACTGGGCCATCACTGCTCTCTGATTATTATTTGCCATATTATTTTATACCTGTAAAAGAACGACACAGAACATTGCCTGAAAAACCATTCAACTGCAGCTGCAGACCAGCGCAGACAATAAACAAAACTCTAAAAATCAAATAAACTACGCCACAAACAACCAACAATTCATAAATAAACCACAACAACACGACTTCTTCTACAAAATAATAATAAAGGTGAACGCTCACTGCCACATATGTGTGTGTGGGGTGTGTGTAATCCTGTAAACGTTCCCGGTTCAACAAGAACCACCGTTCAAAGCTACACGTACTTACTACATACTTGAGTACTCATGTGCAATCCTCCCGATCTTTTATTCCAGTAAAGTTGTCAGACCTATCTCTAAACGTCAATTTACTTGGCAAAAGAATTGAAACAAAGCGTTTTATTTCAAAAGAAACGACTTTTACAAAACGTGACTAATCTACAATCTATAATGAAATGACGTCGAAATTGATTTAGATACAATTTGGTGAGTTATGGAAATTCTGTTCGTTTGTTTATATTTGAGTTTTGTTTATTGGAGCTTAGATATGATAAAATAAAGGAGCGTTTAGTAGTTTTAACTAAAATTGTTTATTTAGGTATAACCAATTTTTGCAGCAAACACAGCTTCAGTTTTTTCCAGAGGTAAGTACATGGAACTCGAAATCTTAGAAATTAAATAAATTTGCAAGAATTGTGGAACATTACAAGGGCGGGTTTTTTTTTAACAGTTTCTGAAACAATTCGCCAAAACTACCACACAAAATTATTATTACTTTAATTAAATAAATAAAGCTTATAAAATGAGTTCATTCATCTCGAAACGGCTGGTTGACACTTCGCGTGGCCCAAGGGCTGGTTTTCACCTTGGCCAGAGGCTAAGCATTGCATACAACGTGGTAATGCCGCCAGTCTCTTGGGTATATTACCAGTCGACAGCGATGCGGATAAATTTCTCTACAATATATTTTAATTTGTAATTTTTTGTTTGTAGTTTTAGTTCACTTAGATCCACTACATTTTACTGTACTGATCACTTTTAAATTAAAGTTGACATAGTATAATAAACATAGAAATACACCCCTAATCATAGTTATTAAATTAAGAATGTCCAGTGTCTGCCAAATTATAATAAAAAGATGTAAGTGTGAATCTTTGAATTTTAACTCATTCACAGATAAAACTTTTAAAATCGATAATAATAATTATCAGTTCCCGAAACATTTTAGTAGTTTATTCATTATTCTCAAAACCGTTGGAAAGCAACTTCTGTGATAGCAGAGACTTTTCATTGTAGGAATAATTAATTTATCAGGTTATATTGTTTTTAACTTAACAATGGCTCTAAGGCGTACTAATGAGTCGTAGTACATTCTAAAAAAATTACAGCATTCAAATATGTACATATCGGGGACAGTTTGTAAGACGCTAGTCTTTACACTTTGCGCAAGTGTACGAATGATTGGTCTGTACACTTGTGCTGATGGGAACACGGGGATGAAGAATTAATCCACCCGCGTTGAGTGTGCTAAAATCACTGATTTATTTTCACTTAGCCAGTTCGGTAAAGTGATCGCGCGTATGCAAACGCTGATGTAGCTTAACCTACTTAATGTTACGAAATGTGCGGGTTCACCGTACAGTTAATATTTTTAAATCTTTAAAAAAGCGGTCTAAATAAATTCATATTATAATTCAGTTTATAAGGGATACTCTGATTTACCTATAGGCCCTGAAAAGCAGTAAGCTTTTCATAATACATACACATACTTAACGTACAAAAGGAATCATCATCATTACTACACAAGGAATGGTTGAAATAAGGATAAACGATTGTGTAAATTCTACGAGAAGTTTTTTAATATGTTAAGTAAATCTTTATAACACCTACTCATAGCTCCAATGGTGTGTAAACAATTGTTGGGCATCTGTTTGACACATTTTTACGATCAATGCTGTAGTAGATTATAAATGACGTCATCGTATCACTATGATCAGTTTATAAGGGTGCGTTTACATTGGTACAAAAATGTGTCTTTAAACATCTAAACGTTAAAACGATCACATCTATAATATTAGTAGGAAAGCAAGATATGTGCTCTGGTACTAATATTATAAATGTGATCGTATTTACGATTAGATGTTTGTCTATCAATCCCTCAAATCAAATGTCATTATCTAAATTAAGCTGAGAGTCAGCACTTTTCAAACATCAAAATTACATAAGACAGTCCTGCGAAACGCCCGCCGTTCACCATTTTCTAGTGCTTTAGTTGGGAAAAAGAAGTGGTCCAACGAACTCCCCAGCAGCATAGCTGTCTGTTTACTTAGATAAACTTGTTTCTATACAATATGTATTGAATAGGTACAGTAGGTAGGCGAAGTAATTAACATAACGAGACACAGAACATTAAGTTCAATTATCAGCTAGCCATGCCAAAATACCAACAAAGAAAATGAAAACTATACTCAAGCAAATAAAAAAATTAGCGGCAGGTTAATCGATTTTGCCTGTTTTAGAATCTATATTAAATGGTCATTGAAGAGAAGTGTTCTGACCCTGTAGGCCTTTGGTCCTAAGGGCCCGAAAAACCTCGCCATAATAATACCAGCCTTTTATTATCTCAATACAGGGTAAAGGCATCTTCCCATACAAAGAAGCCGGATTGATTAATCACCTCTGGTGGGGCTCCGACGGAAGGCGAAATTAGGTACCTTCGACGCGGTCCGAAGAAAACTGATGTACGCAAGTGTCTCGCCTAGGGACAGGAAGTGAGGGAATCGTGCACCTACCTCCTCGTGTGGCCGCTCGATCTACCAGCAGCTCTGCTCCGGAGTCTTCACAATTCGGCACCACGTGTCGGCTTAGTCCAGAGGCACAAACACAGCACCTCAGTTTTACCGTCGAAGCCACAGAATACACCACTAAAGAAACAGCGGGACTGCTATGAACTTATAATATTCATATTATATCGTTCTGCGATAAAATAGTACAGCGGGTAAAAAAAAAAACACAGCGGGAATGCGATCACAACGGAATCCATATTTGAACTGTTATAATGTCTTTCTCGAACTAGCCATAAAGATGGCGACGCTCGTCAAGGAGGTGCACGATGCTGATTGGCTGGTAAAGGACTAGCTTGACATCTTGCGTAATAGTTTAACAAAATAAAATAGACAACAACCTCGCAGATTGAAAATCACTTCAAAATTGGAATTGTGTCGAATAATAATAATATCTTAGGACAACCAACACACCGTTATCTGATCCCAAACTAGGCAGAGCCTGTACTATGGTAACCAGACAACTGATAAATATACTTATATATTTCTAAATACATACATATTATAGATAAATTACACCCAGACACAGGACAAAGGATTGTACTCATCACACAAAGATTTTTTCTTGGTGGGAATTGAACCCACGACCTTAGTCTTAACAGTCAGGGACACTAACCAATACACTAATAGGTCAGTCAATTTTTATTTTTTTATTTAGAATTAAAAACCTGTAGAGGATTCTTTTAAAAACAAATGAATTCATGTTCAAAATCGCGGTCACTTGAGTGAAGTTTACTAAACATACCACTTTAGTTCGTAATCCAACATGGACGGCAGTAAGTGAAATACTGGTCGCGTTAAAAGCTTGAATTTACATTTATATTGATAGTAAGTAGCGAACCGGTTAGCTAACGGGAGCGATTACATTGTTGCGGTGGAAATTGTATCTTGTTTAATTTATGAAACTTCGCACGTTTTTAGCAAATTACAGACAGCAGCTACGTTTTGTACTAATAAAAATAAAACCGCCCAAGTGCGAGTCGGAATCGCGCATGAAAGGTTCCATACCCTTACCTTTAAAACGGCAAAATAATCACGTTAAATATTTATTTTATTCTGTTTTTATTATCTGTTGTTATAGCGGCAATAGAAACACATCACCTTCAAAAATTTAAGTCTCTAACTATCACGGTTCATGAGATACAGCGTGGTGACAGGCGGACGGACGGACAGCAGAGTCTTAGTAATAGGGTCCCCTTTGGGTACGGAACCCTACAAAAATATTGCAACCACAAATAAACCTAGGCAATAATCAGGAAACCTGTGGCGAATTTTTGGATTACCATTCTTTGCAGCGGTTATTTTGAGTTTCCGTGTTCAACAGTGGTAATTTAATGGAATATAAAGAAGAAGTCTGTAAAGCTAGTTACTCCACCGATGTAACCATGTCCTTATAGGGTGACGGATAGTGGTTTATATGAGAGAAGGCTTTGGCGCCAGACTGTCGCGACGTGTAGGCGTTGGTTGGCCCTTCGTCTTTGATCCCACACATGCCAGCGCTAGGACACAAATAAATAAGTAGTTTTGTCCAATTATCGTAGAGAAGAAAGTAATAATAAAATTATTATCACGTAGTCATTCTATTGTCATGAATGTAATATCAATTTTAATCTGCATATGTTATCTGTGCAATTTTTGATGTATTTGGATCGTTATTTTTATTTCGATATTTATTTTTAAGTCTACCACTTTACAGTTTGCAGCTAAATGATAAATTATTATATTAATATCCGTAAATTGGTTCCGACAAAAAGTTTTATACGTCAAAATAAATTTTGTTTTAAAACCAGATGACGTAGATTTTTCCTAACCGACTACTCTGAAAACATATATAAACTCACGCCTTTTTCCCATAGCGGTAGGCAGAAACTATAGAACGCCACCTGCTACGATCCTAACATACGATTTTAGCTTCGTTTATGTTCATACTTCTGGTCATATTGTGAGAAGAAACACCGAAACAAACACATGGGTCACAGTTTCTTTTAAAGTCCAGTAGATAATCTTAGCTGCCTTAGAACGTCGTAATATGTAGGTACCTTTCATTCTGTGTTTAAAAAATAATAATTGAATGTGTTTTTGACACATACTCTGAATTCAAATAAGGTTACCTATTATATAACCTAAACACGTGAACCTTTAAAACAAATAGGCAGTTACTATCTACAAAAATATTTTTCCACGTGGCATTAATCAAAATCAAATGAAAATACATCTGCATTTCACTCACCACTGTAAACGAATAGCCTTTTTGCCACAAAACATATGGTTTCCCGAACCAAGCAAACACTCAACTGTCGATTTGTTTGTTTATCGATATCAAAGCTACATATTATGTATCGATAAAAACTTGATACACCCCATCAGGCGAACCAGGCTGCGGTAAATAAACACTTCTTGATTTCCAATTCAATTGGTTATCGATATTTATTGGCACTCGATTATTAATCGAATAACAAGATTCTTACAAAAGAAAAAAGTTGAGTTTGTGAGTTTGTAGGAAGTAATCTCTGCAACTACCATTTGGAATAGAAAAATTCTTTTGCACTGATATCATTTAAATTTTTGAGGAAGGTTGGTTGCAGCACGGTGGTCACACTACGATCCTTATGGCAGAATGAAAAAAAGCCGGAAAGAATGCAAAATGTCATCAAAGTAATAGCGCGAGCGGGCAATGGTATACAACGCAACGGGTCGGACGCGAAAATTTCACTCGAACGAAGTCTCAGGCAGGCTAGTCTAAATATATACCTAAGCGTCAACTTCACAACCGTCTCCTTTTTTTTCGCCAATCATCATCGAATTGAACTCTCCGAATAAGTATTTTAACCGATAAATATGCCAGGTCATGCCGGACCGAAACGGAACCGAGGGTGCATTAGTGCCTCACATGGTTTCAATCTGGCAAAGCCTTGCATACATCAATCCCACGAGTACGGAGATATCGCGGCGGACGCTCCTGTGGAATTGTCAACACTTTCCATACAAACCAAGCTTGTCACAGATTACTCGCATAAATGACGTATAGAAACTGAACACGTTGAATGACAGAAGTTGTGCACTCAAAAGGGTTTTCAATGCCACGAATTTCACTAGTACTGGCGCTTCTACATGGGCGCGGCGATTCCGCGGTCTGTGATCATCCTGATCAATACACCTTCACGGGCTCTATCACTTCATCACATATTACGTATACATAAAGTCACATCTTCTTCCTACGAGGGTAGTCAGAACCTACAGAACGCAACCTGCTTCAGTCCTTCCATACTTATCTCTTGCTTCGTATATGTTCATACTTCAGGGTCATATATATGTCGGAGATGGCTGTCAAATACAAATTGTGGGTAGTCCGCATAATTTGCTATCCTTTGTTTTTATTATCATTAATTTACGTGATTTTTCTATCAGATTGTGTCTAATAAATTGGAACTTAATTTATTGAGTACTTGGTGTCTCACTAATTCATTTTTGGCAACTTATTTCGATAGTTGTAACCGGTAGTTTTGTTCAAAACAATAAATGACATGTCACTTTAAATTTTAAAATGATTTACGTAGTGAATTCATCATTTGTTATTTACGACAATTATTCTCATATTGTTTGATTATTTTACAATGTAAGTCTTATTTAGTTAAGCATACTTTAGTGTTTTGTATCAAGTAAACACGTGGCGTACTTCCGCGCGCCATTGGACTGAGTTGTCATAGATATTATGGCGGGACATTGTCCTATAAAAGAGCTTGCACTCAGTGAGCAAGTAGTTGTTCAAAATATTGTTTGTAGTTGTTAATAATATTGTTTATCCCAATAAAATGGGAACGCCAAATCCTGACGATATATACCGCTCGGCACTCCTCCTCCTCCTCCTTCATGATCCGACTTCAGAAGTGGGATTAGGTTTAGCCCAGGAATCGCAAGTTGTTGGTGATCCATGGCGAGTGATGTTAGAGCTTCAGAACCATAATATGGCTCAGTTAATTGAAGCGATTAAGTCGCACTTTGCTTCACCTGTTGAAATTCGTTTGCCCGATTTTTATCCAGACCTACCCGATTCCAATGCTCAGTCTTTCGGAAAAATCTCTTTAAGGTGGCAATCTTATTATTGCCCTCACTAAACCCTTAAAGGGCAGTGCTAAAGCATGGCTCTCCCAAGTGTCGTATCCAGGCATGATCTGGACTGACTTTAAGTATCTCTTTCTGTCTCGTTATGACGTTTTGGAAACTGTTGCCGCTACTCTCATTAACCTTCATAATAGTCAGTCAAAAGAGGAAGAATCTTTAGTTGCATATGTCAGTCGACGGGACACGTCACTCCTCGCTGCCCAAAGGCGACCGGAAAGCGGTCGGGAGGTTCAAGTGAACATCTTGAAGAACCGGAAGTCGGTCTTACGATTCTTGAATCGAATTGAGGCTGGTGATGGGTTATTATTAGCCTCTTAGTAGTGTTCTAAACGAATCTGGTGAGTCGCTTTCATTTTGTTATGACTCTGGGGCTGAACGTTCTTATTGTTGTAATATTTACTGAAGTTTGTCTTGCAAAAGTATTTCTTGATAAGTCAATATAATGAGAACAGGACATTCTAAAATATGTACCAAACAATTTCTGAGTAACGTAGAAATTGATGATGTGGTTTTCTGCAGGCTTATGATTTTGACATTATTTGTATCAATCACCAAAGCAAATCAGGAACGTGTTAGTATTACAACTGTCTAATAGTTGGCTTTTAGCTGAGCTTATAGCCCTGGGTGTATCTAAAGGGTTCCGATATGAGAAAGTCGGATACGATTAGACTAAAGCTATTTTGAAAAGTTCCAAGTTGGAGACTTTGTTAAAATACATTCTAATGGTGATTTTTCCAATTGTGTTGAGTGCCAATTGGATTTACAAATGTGCCCATGATCATGTACAGAAAATACCTGAATGTTCAGATAATGTTAGTGTGATGTCGATGTTGACACCGATAATGATTCATCTGATTCTGACATACTATAGCTAAATTGAAAAGATGTCTATGTTGACTCTTGTTTGGAATGTCTATCTTGACGCTTGGATGTCTATGTTGACTCCTGGATTTGGTGGTTGATCTTGACGCTTATGCGGGTTGTCTATGTTGACGCCTATGCGGGTTGTCTATTCGACTCCAAATTACTTGTCAAATCCCATGGTGTGATTTTGGCTGGGAGACTATGTCTCTACTTCGCTTGGATGTCTATGTTGACTCCTGGATTTGGTGATTGATCTTGACGCTTATGCGGGTTGTCTATGTTGACGCCTATGCGGGTTGTCTATTCGACTCCAAATTACTTGTCAAATCCCATGGTGTGATTTTGGCTGGGAGACTATGTCTCTACTTTATTTGAGCTATGGATTTATCAGTTTCAGTATGATCATTTTGAATGGTTGCGGTGCAACTGCTATTGGTAATAATTTTATTGGACTAATTCAGTATTTTTCTTTCCGATGTACTTTTTGTCAAGGCTTTTTGTTTGTCAGAAAGGCCGAACGATGATCACAAAGAGAATTTTCTTGTCAGAATCACACGAGGTCGTGTAGAACGTCAGTTCTGGCCGTGTCGGAGATGGCTGTCAAATACAAATTGTGGGTAGTCCGCATAATTTGCTATCCTTTGTTTTTATTATCATTAATTTACGTGATTTTTCTATCAGATTGTGTCTAATAAATTGGAACTTAATTTATTGAGTACTTGGTGTCTCACTAATTCATTTTTGGCAACTTATTTCGATAGTTGTAACCGGTAGTTTTGTTCGAAACAATAAATGACATGTCACTTTAAATTTTAAAATGATTTACGTAGTGAATTCATCATTTGTTATTTACGACAATTATTCTCATATTGTTTGATTATTTTACAATGTAAGTCTTATTTAGTTAAGCATACTTTAGTTTTTGTATCAAGTAAACACGTGGCGTACTTCTGCGCGCCATTGGACTGAGTTGTCATAGATATTATGGCGGGACATTGTCCTATAAAAGAGCTTGCACTCAGTGAGCAAGGCAGTCTATCTTCAGATTAGACTCATTACAGAGCTCCTGCTCCCGACACTGTCGGTTTACCTGGTACAGCGCTGCTGTATATTCACATAGCTGTATTGATTAGCTGATAGCGAAAGATACACTTTGTATTTGGGTGGCTTAGGCCTCTATACGAACTGCAACCTTAAGAGTTTGTTCGCTGTACTGTATTGTTATTACCTACTTTATCTTATAACCGTTTTATTCAAGTTTTTCTAACTTAACAGACAGCTGTGCTGCTGGGGAGTTTGTTCCGCCACTTCTTCTTCCCAGCTATAGCACTAGGAAGTGTCGAAGGGCGGGCGTTTTGGGGGACTGTCTTATGTAACTTTGACGATCAAATGTGCTGACTCTCAGCCTAGTTGAATAAATGACTTTTGATTGTGTTTCTTTTTTATCATTTAATTAATATTGTAATACAACTTGGTAGTTGTTCATAATATTGTTTGTAGTTGTTAATAATATTGTTTATCCCAATAAAATGGGAACGCCAAATCCTGACGATATATACCACTCGGCACTCCTCCTTCTCCTGACGATCTGACTTATATATATTCACGCCGATTGCGAGTACTATGCACCTGACCTTTAGAAGAACATCACCAATAAGGTACAATATGTCCGTCTAGGCTATCCTAAGTTCCGAATCACATCTGTCTTGTTAATACTCTTTGTTATTTACCTTTCATTCTCTCTACATGAAGAAACTACCAAGTACCTTATTTTCTAAATAAAAGTAGCAACCTTCCTCATACCGTATTTGCAAACATAACTCGATTCGTTCTCATAAGCTGTATCGATTAAAATGGCTTACTTGGTATTCAAATCTCGTCCCCATGTACCTGTGGATACGATCTGAGGGAATCGAAAGATATACCCGTGTCGATAATCTGTGATTGGACACGTGTCGGATTATGGCGTGGAGTCTGAAGTACGGATTGTATGGAGTTAGGAGATCTTTGTCAACAGTGTCGTTTGGTGTCATGTTTAAAGAGGAAGGGAATGGTTGTTATATTATAATCGGTAAATACGGTTACATAGAAGAATAACGGCGATAAAGATAGTATATGATCGAGTATTTCTTTAGTTGCTAATAAAACTCGGTGTCCTTGGATTGATTCTGTTAATAAATTCCTTATGTATTTTGTTTGTCTTTTTTTATAAAATCATTTGAAAATATTAACAATCGTAATCCGCTATCGGCAACAGGGCCCAAGCTACCGGTGGTGAGGGATCTTGAGAGAGGAACCTCCAAACGATACGTGCACGTGCCATATCCAAAATTACCGATTCTGGCTAACGAGAGCTTTATCAGGTGTTGCTCGAGGCTCCTGACTGTTTTGTAATTGGCCTTCGCGACTATCGACACAATAACTACTGTATTCACATCCCACATTTCGACAATTTTACGTGCCGGATCAACATATTTTATCTAAAAACTAGTTTTATTACTTTTGACAGGCTATTTTTATTACGTTTGACCACTATCTTATCTATACTAATATTATAAAGCTGAAGAGTTTGTTTGTTTGGTTGAACGCGGTAATCTCATGAGCTACTGGTCCGAATTGAAAAATTCTTTTTGTGTTGAGTTGCCTATTTATTGAGAAAGGCTATAGGCTATATAACATCACGCTACGATTAATAGGAGCGGATCAGCAACGAAAAATGACGAAAACTGCAGGCTGTTCGATGCGACGGGAAGTGTCAGGGGAGCAAAATTTGTCGCGGACGAAGTCGTGGGCTAGTAAGCGAATTTCCGAAACTTTCACAACTTTTAGAATACACAGCTCTGGCAAAAAAGATAAAGACGAACAGAAAAATAAAACATAAATATATTCGTGTTTTTATTTTTTTCTAACACGAAATTAAAATTAATTGCAGTAAAACCGCTGGTCGGCTGACACGGCACGCCAACATTAATGATATCCGACGGGCTCATGTCACCGCCGGGGTGCCAGCTGTCCTAGAACTCACTGGCTAGGCACGCGACGGACGGTGGGAAGAGGCCAGACGAAATGACCATAATGCCTTAGGAGCTAGGTAGGCGTTTGGGTGAGTTGGTTGACTCTTCATGAGACAAGAGGAATGACTTATTTTTAGGTGAAAGAATCAGCATTGCCAACCAACGTGGCAACGCTGCCAGACTTTTGGGTACTTTTCCCACTGACAGCGATGCGGACGAATTCTTTGATGATGTGAGCTCTTCCCTATTTTTCTTTATGTACTTGTATTTTATTAAGTATTAGTTTGTATATTCTTTGAAATTGTTAGGTAAATAGGTACCAATAGTAAATAATCTAAATTCATTGTTGGTATCTTCTTAATATTAGCGTGTCGACGCCAAAACTCGACAAAGAATTCGGCTACATGTTCGGCGCCATCACTAGCGTCCTGTAAACTGCAGCTAACAGTATAACACAGGACAAGATATTAAGTGATTCATATTATGGAATAGCACCACATTTTCATTACAAGGGGAAGTCCTCTATGTATCTCTACCTGAACAGCTTTTCCTTGCTTTGACCAACCTGGGTCCAGAGACAGACTCTGGAAAATACTTCCACGTTACAAAACAACTCATGCCCAGTTGGGACGTCTTCAATACGGAAGTAAAAACACCTACCCAAAACACTGTCCTAAATAATAATAACAAACACAACAACAAAACGTTGACGCGGAAGCAAGTCGCATTTATACAGAACGTTCATTTACCCGTGAATTTCGCAATCCCACAAATAAATTCCCTTACAAAATACAGATACTTAAACTCCCAGCAGAGTATTGTACTAGGAATGCAGAAATTCTAGAAATCACCCGAGGGAGTAGCCCGAAGCGATACTAAACTGGGGCATCATTTGATCGAATAATCGTACCGATTTGCTCAGCCATGGTCGATAGATGCCTTGTCGCTTATCGAGATAGCAGTTACGACAAAGTTGTCCAGAACTTTAGTATAAATTGTGCGATATTTTGATGTATATTTTAGATTTGTTTAAGTATGTATATTTATCGTCTATTTTGTATTTGAGATATTAGTATTAAGGTGTGTCCAAACATAAAGCGGCATTCGAGCGCGGCTGCCGCGCGCGGCTTGCCGCGCTATGATTGGACGATTGCCGCGCGCGGCAGCCGCGAGCTACCTGCCGCGCGCGACGATCGCCGCGAACGGTGTTAGTGTTGGTTCGCCAGTGGTTGTGTGTGGACGGACGTATTTTATCAAATAAAATGGATAATGAAACAGCAATTCGTCTTATTGAAATTTATGGCTCCCATAGTCCATTATGGGACACTAGACGTAAAGAATATCACAATAATAATGTGAGAGAAGATCTATGGGATGAAATAGCAAAAACATTCGTACAACCAAAAGCAGCTTTAAAATTGAAAATGAAAAGTCTTTTGAGTTCTTATAGAAGGGAGAGAAACAGAGAAAAAACAAGTAATGTCACCGGTTGTGGTAAGTTTAATCTTATTACATTTTATAATAGTAGGTACTTATTAATAAATCTCTGGCTGTTTACATTTTCACTATACTAATTCTTAATTATCTCTAAACGCGTGGACCGAGTTACATGATTCAAACTGATAAAATGGTTTTAGACCTAGACCTTTTATTTGACACCATAATCGTTAAGATATCTCAACAAACAAAAAATCTAATTTTCAAGTTACCCTCGCGATTATCCAACATGTATGAAATGCGTAATTCAATTCTTTAATAAGACACAAAATCAGCTTATGTTTTAGTTGTTATAATGTTCTTTTTTCTGTTGCAGGTAGAAACAAGGCCTATAAATCTAAATGGTTTGCTTATGAAGCATTTAGTTTTTTACATGACAGGAATAACCCTATTGATGCAGTGGTAAGTACCTATTTCTTTTATATTTTTATTAGACTATAGCTTTCCGCCAGCGGCTTCGCCCGCGTGGTCTGGTTGTTTTTTATAAATTATAACCTAATGTTACTCAGTGAAGATGTAGCTTTGTAATAGTAAAAAAAAAATCAAAATCGGTCCAGTAGTTTTTGAGTTAAATCGTAACAAACAAAAAAATCTTTCCTCTTTTTAATATTACTTTAGATGTAACGGCCATATTATACATACAGCCCGCATACTGCAAAATCTATGAGATCAAATAATGCTAAGGGGCTGTTTATTAATTTTGGCCATTTTTAACCTAAGGTTATGCAATTATTTAATATCTTTCTTGCCAATCAATTGATCCGTTTGTCATAAAATATCTTGACAAAAAAAATACGAATATCAGAAGGAGTGGTAATAAATTGATTTGGAGTAAAGGTAGCTGTTTCAATCGTCGAATCATTTGTTTTTTTTAATAAAGAGTCTCTGCGAAGAAAGTTATGCAAGTGAACAGTAGCTAGAACTATGGTTTTGGCTGATTTTGGGCTTAAAATCATTGTACTTCTCAATACTCTAAATTTTGCCGACATGATTCCAAAAGCATTTTCTACTACTCGGCGTGCTCTTGATAGTCTATAGTTGAAAATCCTTTCTTTTGACCCTTTTGGATGAATTCCTGCAAATGGTGTCATCAAATGTGTGCTTAATGCAAAAGCTTGATCTCCTAATATTACATATGGTATTTTAGTTATGTAGGGTATTTGTAAAATTTCTGGCGCTGGTACATTAAGTTGATTATTTTCTACCTTTCGATACAATTCGGAATGTTTATAAACTCCTCCATCTGAAATTCGACCTTGGCTTCCTATGTTAACATACATAAAATTGTAGTTTGCGTCTACTAATGCTAATAGCACGATACTAAAGAACTTTTTATAATTAAAATATTCAGTGCCGCTACGAAAAGGAGCTTGAATAGTTATGTGTTTTCCATCTAACGCCCCAATAGTGTGCGGAAAATTCCATTTTTCCTCGAAGTCTTTAGATACTGCTTTCCAATCTTGCTCTGACACTGGTAGCTGAAAAAAAAAATAATAACGTTTTATTTATTTTGTTTCAGGATTGTGGCTCACCCTCAGAGCCGGGTAATACAGAACAAGCTATTCCGGTACAAGGCATTTCAGAACAAGGCACTTCAGAACCAGGAACTTCGGAACCAGGAACTTCGGAACAAGGCACTCGAGACCAAGATACAAATACCAAGAAGCCAAGAAAAGAAATGCCCGCTAACAAGAGGACATATCAAGAGTCAGAGTATGATGCTGAAAATCAAATGATAGAAGAAGCATTAGAAGTAATGCGAAAACAAAATGACAGTAGTAATGATCCTTACGTTGCTTTTGGCATGCACATAGCAGCCGAACTAAGAAAATATGATGCCACTATGTTTACGAGAGTCAAACATTCAATAAATACTATACTATACGAAGCTGATATGGAGCTCCTCAATCAATCATCAACACAAGAATATAACGCTGAAAACAGACGAGGATATTTCACTTCACAGTTTACCGATCTTGACTCATCATCTTCTAGTAACATGGGTACTGGCCTTACACAATTGATTCGCGATTTAGACACGGATGTAGATTAATATTGTGAATTAGTTGAGAACAACTGTGATTGACGTATGATGATTGTGTTGTATTTAATTACTACTTAATTATGAAAATAAATAAATAAAAAATATAAATTAAAAATCTGTAGTTTAAAATATTTCACCAAATAATAAAAATAATATAAGTAATAAAGTTCATAATAATTTACCTGTACCATGTCCTTAAGAGCTCTCACTATGGCATCGCACACTTCTGGAATTATTGTTGATATTGTTTGCTTTGATACGTGAAACGTGTATTGTAGGCTGGAATAGGAGTCTCCTGTAGCCAAATAACGTAACGTTATTGCAAGTCTCTCCTTCGACGTTATTGCCGTTCGCCAGTGAGTATCCATTTTTTTAATAAATGGTTCTACCAATGTATGTATGTGTTCGAATTCTTCCAAAGATAATCTTAAAAACTGTGGCGTTCGGTAGTTGATTTCGTAATAGATCCCTTCCAGATTCTTTGTCCTTTGTTGAAAGAGTGGTCGCATCCAACACTGCCTTTTTTTAATACACTTTCTTTTATTCCTTCTTCTACGTAATTTACGAATAATAAGCACAGCAACAACACACGCGGCCGCTTTCATTGTAGTTTGAATACGAAATAAAGAGCGCGGCGTGTCTCGGACATGCCGCGCATCACTGCCGCGCAGAAGGTTTAAACTAGGCGCGCGGCAAATTTGTGTCCCGCGAATGCCGCGCGTAGCTGCCGCGCACCTTGCACGCCGTGTTTGGACACACCTTTACAATAATATTGTTATAGCTGCTCTATTTATATAAGGTAGAATAACATAAACCCATTAGATGTTTTTGTAACATTTTAAACTTACTAATTCACTTTATCACTAATTTCTGTTAAAATAAACATTGAACGCTGTGTTACAACACACATGATAGTTTTACACTAAATAAAGTTTAATTAAATTCAAAAACATCATTTTCTCCACGATTAACCGAAAATATAAATACATGGAGGAATCTAGCAGTACATCGACAGATTTGTAAACAAAAGGATGGTTAATTACGAAAGCGAGCAAGCATTGAATTCGCGACAAAGCGTTCCTGTCTAATTTCAAAACTTCGGTTCTTGAGTTTATTACACTTTAGAGTTTACTTTTAAAACTTGGCACAGAAGCGTGACTGATTCGAATCGAAACTCGTTGTAACAAGATTTTCTTTCTTGATTATACTTGTAATATATTATGAACTTTGAAACAAGTTTCATGAATATGAAAGGGCCGGATGTTGTCCCAATGATTCATAAGAATTGTTTACAGTTCCTTAGCCTTTTAGAAGCTAAAATATGTAAACACATTCATGAAGTTCAAGTATGTTTTTGTAATATCCGGATCACACATATTTATCGAACATAATACTCTGTTAATCAAATTTTCAGAGCTTTTCTATACTCAAGGTTCTTTGATCCTTATGTAGGTTGACAAAGGTGCCATCGCATTAAGTGTACTACGTGAGCTCGACAAATGGATGTGCGAATAACACTTGTGCAACAAAACTGTACTGCAACTCACCATAGTTCGAATGCACGCTTGTGCGAGACACTGAATCTAGTCGGTTCTAGCACTCACCGGCCGCTGCCGCGACACCGCTCGCTTCGCTCGCTCGGCTCGTGCGTAGGAGGTCACAGATTTAACCTAACCTAGTGTATTATGTGAGCTCGAGTGTGTCGCACAAGCGTGCATTCGAACTATTGTGAGCCGCAGTACAGTTTTGTCGCACAAGTGTTATTCGCACATCCATTTGTCGAGCTCACGTAGTACACCCCATCGCATTTGTTATTTCAACCCCGTGAAAACCAGCGGGGTAATAGTGCAACACACTTACATTAGGAATGGCTTTTATTTTGACAGTTCAACAACATACATTGCGATTTTTCACGTTGTTGAGCAGACCATTTTTTCGATCACATGAAGCAATGTATTAGCAATAATTATCAATATTATTCATATTCTCATTAATAGTGTCTTGCGCAATTAGGATGCTGTTATATTTATCTTTATCTTCCTGACCTTGTTCCATATAACCTGGGGTCAACACGTTTTCCTCTTCCACATTCCCTTGTTTAACATCACACAATCATTCAAGACCTTTTCTATCGATAGCCTGAAACCTGTTTATTCTCTCGGATATTTCAAATTTCGTCATTTCTTCGTACCGCCATTTTATTTCTGCATAATCACTGAAAGATGTAAAATTAAAGCCTTCATGAAAAGATTTCACAGCCAATCTAGCCAAAGCTAGCTTTGAGCTCATTTTGACAACTGCAAAATGTTTAAAAGATTATACTTCACGTTGAATATTTAAATTTAATTTTCTCGGCATTCGAAGCCCTTTACTCCGTTCGTGATCACGGTAAATGGATAAAATTATTATTAATCAGTTTATTTCAGATAAAAACATAATCCATAACATTAGAAATTACAAAAATACAATTAATACAGGGATATAAATTAAAATTCAAACACATACAATTATTATAATTATAGGTTAGTAAAATCTTATGCACTATGTTAGTCAACACCCATCACAATACGCATCCACTTGTTCTGCATAGGGCAATCCGCACGAGATACAACCATCTGCAGGATACTGTTGCTACTGCCTCGCACGCGCTGCAACAACGAGGCTACTTTCTTGCGTATCACCGCGTAAAAGCCGTCCGTTCTCGCTTCGGCAAACATTCCGGACGCACTACAATAGCGAGGCAGCCGCATCAGCATCCTGAAGATGTTGTTGTATTGGACACGCAGAGTACTAGCAGCCCGGCGAGTAAAGGCTACCCACAGACTGCTCGAGTACAAGGATTGGCAGTATGCCTTGAAGAGTGTAATTTTCACTGCCCTCGAGCAGCGAGCAAACCTGCGCGCAACCATATTCCCCCTGACTGCCAATGCTCTACGCTCCCTCTCCATGTCCGCGTCATCATTCAGATTTTCTGTCACAATATGACCCAGATACTTGAAGCTGCTCACCACACGCAGAGCTGCACCATTAAGCATAATAGGCGGAACATGCACTGGACCACGCTTTCCACTCTTGAAAATGAGCACTTCGCTCTTCTTCGAGTTATACCTCAGTCCATGTTCCGCCGCGTACGCCTCACATATTGACAGCAGCTTACGTATCGCCCCCACTGACAGTCCCAGCAGTACCATATCATCCGCATAACTGATGTTATTTACGCTCACTCCGTCAATAAAACAACCCACATGAGTACTGCTGAGTCCGCCAATGAGGTCGTTAACGTAAAGATTGAATAACAGAGGAGAGGTTATCCCCCCCTGCCGCACGCCACACTCCATGCCATATGCATCAGACAGCGCACCAGCCCATCTCACTTGGTTCCTCTGACACGTGTACCAATGGCGCAACACGGAGATCACTTCAGCCGGCACACCCGCTACTTCCAATTTGGCCCACAGCTTGTTATATAACACCCTATCAAAGGCCCTGGATAGGTCCAGGAAGCACGCATACACCGGCGTCGCCCTCCCCGTGTAGTACCCGACAGCCTGCTTAAGACACAAGATTGCGCTCTCTGTTGACAGCCCACTCCTGAACCCAAATTGGGCATCATTCAGCTTTATGTGCTGCAGGAGAATGTTGTTAAGCAAGCTGTCAAACACTTTAGCCATTATAGTGGCCAGCGAGATGGGCCGGTAGTTTTCCTTATCTGACATGTCACCAGTCTTATTTTTGACAATCGGTACAACTATTGTCTTGGTCAGCTCCTCAGGTAAGTAACCGTGGCATAAACATAAATTATAAAACATGGAGAGCACACGCGGCAGGTGAGTTCCAGCATACTTTAGATGCTCAATGCTGAGGCCATCATGACCAGGAGATTTACCACTCTGCATACCAAGAATCACTTTAAGCACATCCCGAGCAGTAAATTTAACAACTCGCTCCTGGCCGATAACCCCAGCACCGTCACATCGGCTTGTGTCGGAATCAGACTGCGGCTCCACCTTGAAATAATCTTTGAAAAGATTAGCTATCATAGTATGATCATTAATACCATTTACACTCACAGGGAAGCCAGACTTAACATTCATTTTGTCCGTGTGTTTCCAAAACGTTTTAAAATCTCTGGCCGTGTGTTGTGATGCTAAAATATCCATTTTAATCATATCCTGTCTATCTTGACACCATTTTAATTGTTTTTTGAAAGCCCTTCTAGTCTCACACATATTTAAATACAGTTGGCCATTATTAGGCTTCCCAGCTTGAACCCACGCCAAAAAATTTAGCCTAGCTTCCCTGTGAAAACCTGCCACATGTCTATTCCAACCAGCAACATAGCCACCTCTCCTCCGTGACTCGCCTTGCTCATTAGTACTGGCTGCAGCCTCAGACAGGATAGAAACTAATTTTACATACATGTTTTTCAATATGGTCCTGTGTTCTATATTGTGACAAATGCCATCACAGCAAGCCGAGAGCTCTCCAGGAAAATCAATTTCCCTCAGTTGATAATGACACCTTTTTTGATACTTTTCAATTTGCCCATTCGTACGCTCGCCCCATAAAATCTTATTAGATGTCAATGTACGTATCACCCCCTCCTTACTGCTAACATGGCCTAGGTCACATTCAATAATGAGCGGAAAGTGGTCAGACCACTGCACATCCCGTTCTACCCATACACGTTTTATAGATGGCAGTGCTGCACTCGTGACAATACAATGGTCCAACCACCTGGTACACCCATGCGCCTCACTTACAAAAGTGAATGTATCAGATTCGGCGCCTAACATTTTCATGTCCACACAGGTCCAGTCCTGGTCATTACAAAAAGCCAGCATTTCATCACAAAAAAGCTCTTTAGGATGCGCATTGTAATCACCTAAAATATAAATTGCTTCCGTGTCTCTGTTATCGTCAATAATTGAACAAATTTTACTTAAACATTGTGTAAACTCAGGTAAATTTTCAGAACAGTTAGTAGGCATATAAATACTAAATATTATCACAGATTTATCACTTACATAGTTTATCTTCACAGCCGCTAAGCGAACGTACTGCAGTAGTGTGTACGAGTGTGAGTTGCATTGTTTAATGACAATAGGAGTCAATTTCGCTTGACAACCATTATGGGGTACTCATTCATTCTTCGTGTGTAAAGAATAGCATCATTCCATTTCTTTCGGTGGGTTTCGTAAAAGGCGACTAAGAGATTTATTTACTAGAGCATGGGCAGCAGCGTTGTCTATGCATTTTACCACCACACTGCGATCGCCAACCCGCCTGCCAAGCGTGGCGATTATGGCAAGGCCCCCCAAATTGGGGAAGGCCTAAGTCCAGCAGTGGACATCTTACGGCTGAAATGATGATGATGATGATGATCACCTGCCTAGCCTTTTCACAACTATGATGAGGTTGATTTCCAGTCGAACTGAAAGCTGCCAATCTGAACTCCACAGCCCATTGGCTGTGTAACACGATACTCCTTGGCAGTACTGGTTGTCAGACTTGTCGGACTTCTGACTACCCTAAACAGCTTAACGTGCTCTCCGAAGATGGATGATCAGTCAATTTAAAAAAGTAGGCACGAGTAGGTTCAATATTACATAAAGATTTAATAACTTTCTCGAGTGTAGCTCGAACCTTTTACCTATCTATGTACCTACGTAGCTATCATAACATCTAAAATACATAATATCTGTAATATACCGTACATATATTTGTCTAATGTGGTTATCGCCTAAAGCCCTTGTTAATAAACTGTCACGCCATATAACCCCTTATACAAACTATGAGATTAATCTTTGGCGCAGTTTATCCAGCTTTGTAGGCGGGATGTCGAGAGCCATGTAGTTAGTTATATACACAGGTCAACAAGTTTAATTAAATGTTAACAGCGGCAGTGTGTCCCTTGTACAGTTGGCTCAACAGACACGTTTGCAGGCAGCTTAGTACACGTACTTTTAAAAGCCCTCAGAAATTGATTGAAACTAACTTCAAAGAGACAATTGATGGATTGATTCGAGAGTTTTTGTAAACCAAAAAAAAAAGTATACCCGCTTAGCCAAAATAACACTGAAAATTACAGTGGAATACTAATTAGAATATTACTATAACATAACATAAACGTAGAGCTAAATGGAACGGTCTGGAGAAAGCTTTCATCGCTAAACTAACCTAACAGTACTAACCTTATTTTGAGTACAAATCTAATATTACTAAAAATATAATAAATAACTACGCAACAGAGAACTAATATAAGGTAAGAACTACATGTAAGAGTTCAATAAAGCTAATATATAACATAAGGACAGGACAAGAGGCTATAGTCAGACACCTTTAGGCTAGAGGGGCGGCGATGTTCGCAGGGCTGGTAGCAGTTGGATGAGAGTTTCCGAAGATCGAGCTGAATTGCGTACAATTGAAAAAGCCAATGTCCCAGAGTACACATCTAGGCTGATGGTGATGAAAGCATTGTACGATAGCGCTGTGTAACAATATGGTGTACTAGCTTTTGCCAAATTTTAACCAAATCTATTCAATCGTTTTTCGTGAACGAGTAACAAAGATGAACATACACACTTTCACGTTTGTACTTTTTGTATTTCTTATTCGATTACTTACCTGTTTTGTTGACTGTACATCGAGGACACATTATTAGTAGATGAGCTTGGCCCTTTATACTTGACTTTGAAAGAAAGATTATTCATTACTTAGGGCGAGTTCAGGTAACTTTAGCCTTAAAGTTAACGTTTACCTATGTTCAAGTTAGCTTTTATAAAAGAGTAAGTTGAAAATTTGAAAGAATATTTTAGCTACTTTTATTTTTCTTTTGAAATATGAATTAATTTCCATAAAATGTTAACGATGCTTTTCCTTAAAGCGCAGCGCAGATTTGGGCGGGTTGTGCTGCACTGCACAAACCCCTTTTCTTCAATTTCTTCAAATTCGTCTCTGTTTTTTTGTATGTATGTTCCGTGATATCTGCGGCACTTGTGGAAGAATTTCGAAAATTATTTTTTTGTATGTAGGGAATGCCTCAGGAATACTCCCGTATACATTTTACAGTGGACCCCCGGTAATCCGGCCCCTGTCTAACCCGGCACCCCCTGTAATCCGTCATGTCTATTAATTTTATTATTGAATATTTTTTTGACAGTCTTCGCTAATGTAGATAATGCATGATAATGATTTCCGTTCAGAAAATGGATCTGTAATTTGTCGGATTACAAGGTACTCTTTTGCAAAAAAATCCGGACTATAGGGGGTCTTCTTGGGCAGTACTCTATAATCCGACAAATTTGATAGTCCAACACTGCCCTGCTAAACGTTTGTTGGATTACCGGGGGTCCACTGTATTTGCTTTCTTTGGTATTTTTGGCGTTAGCCTCGATAGTACATTTTCAATCCACTTTGTATATCTAGATGACATTTTACTGTTTCCTGTCACTATTGCTTACACATTAAGTAGGAAATACGAATTGGTGTGGGGTAGGTACCAGAACTAAAAAGTGAAAAATAAAAAGAAATCGGTTGTTTTCTTTTGTTTTTTCTTTTTTTGGAAAAAGATCTGCCTGTGATCTATCACACTGTAATGTGTGCCAGTCGTTACTGAGAAATTCCTCTCTCGACTCCAATATACATGTAAACAGACGAGTAACACTATCCACTCAAACATATAATGTCATTCACCTTCCGATCATTAAACCTTTGAAACGTACAAAATTTATTACTTTCACCTGCACCAAGCGCACATATTTATAAAGGTTCTCTCACTGGGAGGGCAGCTTTGTCATTCAAGCCTCTCAAAGAAGCTCTGACGTATCTAATCTATCTATACTAATAATACAACTAAAGAGTCTGTTTGAATGCACTAATCTCTTGAACTACCAGTCCGCAAAAATCTTCTTTGCATTTGATGGCCCCATCAAACAAAGTAATAGTGCTGGCCTGTTAGTCTAGTGGTTAGTGACTCTGACTGCTAAGACTGAGGTCGTGGGTTCGATTCCCACCCAGGACAAATGTTTGTGTGATGAGCGCAATCATCTGTTCTGTGTCTGTGTGTAATTTATCTATAATATGTATGTATTTAGAAACATATAAGTATGTTTATCAGTTGTCTGGTTACCATAGTACAGGCTCTGCCTAGTTTGCGATCAGATAACGGTGTTGGTTGTCCTAAGATGTAAGATACGTAAGTGCGGGCAGGTGATGTGATGCGATGGGGTGGGTCGGGAGAGCAAGAAATTTGTCGCGGACGAAGTAGCGAACAGAAGCTAGTTAGTTATAAAGTTCCAACCACACGTGCGGGTTACTTTGCTACTTACGCGTAGTTCAAAAGAGCTGGAAGGCTGAACTCCAAGATTCTCGGCCTGTACCATACTTTAAAGTTTCAATGGTAATTTAATCACGTACAGCGATTTGTGTAACTTTAAATACATACTCGTACACATCATACTTACACACTCATGGAATACAGAAATATTTGCTACTTATTTATAATCTTCTTTTACTTAGCCTAGAAGCATGAACAAATGTGTTCCTGAGGAACCTAAGACCCTAAGGAAGATTTTTTGAAAATTCATCCCCTCTAAAAGGTTAACTAGAGATAAACAAGATGAAGGTTGTTTGGATGATCATAATTTTTTGGCAATGGGAAATTTCGTCGAGTTTCATTAACTCTGGAAGCCAACCCCAACATAGTATAATGTTAAACAGATAGATTGCTATAAAAATCCATAGTGGTCAAAATGCTGAATCACTTTGCTTAATTCACAGGCTTAGCTTACCCTATTATTTGGCAAAACACAAACGCCAATTTCGTTTTTCCAAGACGATCACATAATATGTGGTTTTCGATATAACCTCCCTGACGATTACAGTCGAACAGTTTCAAAAAGATCACGGACCGAATCTCTTCCCAGTTTGTTTTGTCATTCTACTTCCGACCCTCGGCAATGTGTTTGCCTTCCTCTTCGATTTTCGATAATAACAGTATTGCGTGTTTGTTGTCACGTAGTTGACCTTTAAGGCTGGTAGACTGAGGATGAATCAAGGGTCTGCTTATAAAGACAAATTTACAAAGAGTTTTAGTTATTACTAACTAAGGAAAATATCCCGCGGGAACGTACTAAAAAGGGAGATAAAAAGTAGCCTATGTCCTTTCTCAGGCTCTAAACTATCTGTGTACCAAATTTCATTTAAATCCGTTCAGTAGTTTTAGAAGGAAAACGAGACAGACAGACAGAGTTACTTTTGCATTTATAATATTAGTGTGGATTAATAACATAACATTACGCCTGTAATTCTCAAAGGGTTAGGCAGAGGTGTACCTGTAGTACATCTACATTTGCCAGTTCCGTTTAAAACAGATGTAATAGGGAATTTGCCAATTGCCACCAACCAAACATAAATCCAGACTCCGGCTGCCACTGACAATCATCATCATCAACATCATCATTTCAGCCGAAAGACGTCCACTGCTGGACGTGGGCCTCCCCCAATTTGGTGGGATATGCCATAATTGCCACGCTTGACAGGCGGGTCAGCGATCGCAGTATGGTGGTAAAATAGAGAACGCTGCTGCTCATTCTCTTCCTTAGTCCCTTAGACGCCTTTTACGTCACCTACGGGAGGAAATGGGGTGGCAGTGGCGCAGGTAACTAATAAGCCGATTCCTGTCGGCTTCCCTTAGGAAATTATGACAGTCAGTAGTTCTCAGCAGTGTTTAATAATGACACTGAATGTATTTAATCTTACACCATAAAATTAAAGTACATATTACAAAACCCCAACCTACATAAAAATATATATTTGTCTTTATATTCCTACGAAAACAAAACATTTAAAGTGCGCGCGAATTTCGCGCGGCACCGCGCGTGAAGATTTCTGCAGTATAACTCGCTGACAACGCCAGGTTATGAAGTACATCAATTTCTATACAAAATCATCTCGTCTTTTTGAGGCCTTGGGAAGCTAGAATAAGTCAAGTTATGAATGAGTTAGACAGAGTAGGAATATCGGTCCATTCGTTGAATTTCGTAAGTACTCGGTTCGTGTCGGATGGAAGGCCCCCCCCTCCCCGGCCCCCTTGGCTCGCTCGACGCAACAATAATTTTGTCATTTTGTTGATGCTTGTAGTTAGCATTTATTTCGTTGTATTCATATAAGTCATTAGTGTAGTATTAGTGTAACAATTAGAATGAGATAATTGTGAGTTTGTTGTGAAATTGTGCGTTCGCAATTAGGAATTTGCGGTAAGTCGATAGATTAGCAAGTTGAAATTACTTTTTTAGAGTAGATTTAAAAAGTTATTAGTTGGATGGCGGCATTAATAGTTTTAGATTGTTGTGTGATAGATTATTTGTTTCGTGAGGAAACATGCTTTTCAAGGTTAAGTTTTGAAAATAAGAAACACATAATTAGATTAGGTCGTGCGATGGGTTTTTCAAACATTTTAATGTTTCCCTTTACGATAAATATCAATGGCGGACTGGTAGTTGTAAATTGAATAAGATGTTTTGTTTTCCATGTTTACTTTTCTCAGATTCTAGTAGTTTATGGAATAAAGGGGGCTTTACAGATATTAACTCATCGAATTAATTAATTAGAGACACAATAGAAAGACAATTGCTTATGTCGAACTGTGTTACTCAAGGGTTTAATAATCTGATGAATTCATAAAAAAAAACATGTTTAGACTGACATGACAGACTGAATATGCTTTATATTCGTAGCTGTTTAGATTTACATGACTTTGGGAATAGTACGATAGAACCATTTTTCACTAATTTGCATGAAGGTCATAATAGGAAAGTAGGTCGAAATAGGAATTTAATGAAACGGTTTATTGACTCCGTTATTTTGTTAGGTAAACAAAAAGTAGCTTTTCGCGGCCACGATGAAGGTCCGAATTCTGATAACCGCTGTAACTATATTGAAACCTTGTTATATCTGAGCAAGTATGACACCGTAATGGACTCTCATTTGGAACTATGTTCTTCAGTTCAGTACCCCGCGTTTTCTAGTCTCTCTAGTGATATTCAAAATGATTTAATACATAGTATTGCATCCCTTTTACGAGACCACATTAGAAACGAGATAGATACCTAAAGCTCAATTTCTGTCTGTAATGATTGACGAAACTCCCGATGCCAGTCATAGGGAGCAATTGACTGTAATTTTTCGATATTTATCTGAAACTGGAATCGAAGAACGATTCCTAGGTTTTTACGATGTTAGCGAAAGTCGAACTGACAGTTGTTAGAAATACTTGACCAGTATCGTTGTAGGAATAAGTTTTTAAGTAACAGACTACGAACGGACTACGTGCGCCACGTCCGGCCTAGGTAAGCATTTTTTTTTGCTCCGGCGTACCTCTCTAATAAAATCACCCTTCGCCACTGTGGGGTGGTGCTATTATTTTCGTCTGGCATTACACGGATACTATCAGATAGTTAAACCCAAAAACACTTAGTCCGACCAGGTAATTGAACCCAGGACCTCTTGCTCTGTAATAGCGCATTCACTATTTATATGTACCTCCCTGCACGATACTCTCGGCGGACATCGTAGGTTATGTGCTCCAGTAGACGAAAACACGCCGAGGATGCAGTTATTAGAATCGCACTGCAACTTCAACGCATTCATGGTAAGTATTGAATTGTAATGTGCCTGTCGTCATGGAAGAAGACTTTTGGCCGACGATGCGACGGAACACCACGACAGTATTTATTCGCGGACAAGTCCCACCAGAAACTACAAAGATAAGCTAGTGAAACATAGTTTTACGCTAAATTTACCAACACAATTTCTGTTATATACTTTACGTATTAATGTTAGTTTGTAACGTAAACTAGAAAGAAAGAAAATACGTTTATTTGCGGTAAACATGACACAGTAAAAAACCAAACACAACAAAAAATTTAAAAAAAGCTGTGGGAATACATGCGTCTCATCCACGCAAAACGGCCATCGCTCAGCATAATGCTGTAACCCTATGCGAGACAGAGCCCCAGCGCTGGTTTTCAGTGACAGCCGGCGCTGACGTGATGACGTTGAACGGGCCATTATTGCCTGAAATAAATGTCTTATTATTTTTTTAAACAAAACTAGCTGATACTTAGAATTCAGAACATTAGAATTAATGTGAGTTTCTGTTACTGCAGCTACATTTTCAAAATTATGGTTGACCATTAATGTCTCTCGCCAGGCAATAAACTATGTGGGGCATACTGTGGTAACTGCTGTCATTCGAGAATTATGACCAGAAACTGTGTTTGACGTTATAGTTAGCTAAATCTGGGTCTATTCTACTTATACTAAAACTTACCGCCTCGTTTTTCTTGTGGACACAAACGCGACTGCTGAGCAGGAGGTCCTGGGTTCGATTCCCAAGTCGGGCAAAGTGTGATTATGGTTTTCCATCTGGATTTGCTCAGTAGTAGTCCGGAGTCTGGATTGAAATTGATTGTCAAATTCAAAGCCATGTAATGAGAAAATCTAAGGAACACATGACTAAGTAAGTTCTCTACATGAATTCAGGTCCAAAGAAGCGAGGTAGAGCCCTTCTTACTTGGATGTCTGTAGTCAACAATGACCTGAAGCAAGCGCAAGTTAATGACTCGAAGACCCAGAACCAGAAAATATCTGGCGAAGAATGACGAGGAGAGCCGACACCAAATGAAATGGAATAAGTCTATGCAAACAGAGTCCTGAGTCTAGATTTATGGCTGATTGATAGCAATAGGCTCACCCCTATTACTTGGAATTTAATACAACTGGTGAAATGAGACGTGATATTATGTTGTAAAATTAAACCACCATAAGTCAAGCGATTGTTTTTTATTGTGTGAAATAAACGAGAGTTAACACAAAAAACTTCACAAATGATCGGCGTAACAATGCAAAAAAAGAAAAAGGTCACCGCTTTGGGACCTCTGCGCTGTCGCAAATATAAAATTAATTTCACATTTTCTTTCGCGAACAATGGAACCAGTTCTTTTGTACGATTGTTTTGCGGTATTTTAATCTTAATACAATGTACTTTCTTTGAAATATGGAATGTAAATGTACTTCGAAGTTATTTATATACAAGTCTTGTTTAGTTTGTTAAGATTAACTTGAGCTAGTGAGATTAAAGTGATGAGTTTTCTCAGAAAGGTCAGACTAAAATTGTATGCAGGTTTATATTTGAGTCTATTTGATGGTTTATTTTAATTGAGTTGTGGATTAAAGTAAGATGGAATTAACTCTCCGTTTGTATCATGAAAATTACTTTTGCTTTTCGTCTGGGGATTTTAAATTTTGTTTTTAATGAGCTTTTTCCAATGGATAATTCGCATTTCCATCGCATCGCAGTTGTAACTGTCATAGTTTGTACTATTGTGTGTTATTACATAATATGTAATATTACGTGTTTGTGTGTATTCATAATCATAATCAGCCTATATTGTTCCCACTGCTGGGACACAGGCCTCCTCTCGGTGAGAGGGAGTGGGCCGTAAACCACCACGCGGACCCACTCTGGGTTGGTAGATGTCACATGTCTTCTAGTTTTTTGTTCTAGAACATGCCGGTTTCCTCACGATGTTTTCCTTCACCGTTTTGAGAGTTGTGTTTGTTGCCGCGTTGTTATTCTTAAAGCGGTTATCACCGTCATTTAGAAAATCTTTTTGCGGGAGTTTTATGATTTCTTTATTCGTAACTTATATTTAATAAAGAAATCTCGATGTTCAGTCAAGTCGTTGAAACCTTACAAAGTAGAGGCAGGTTACTAATTAAATACGTTTAGCATTTACAGCAGTACCAAAGTCAAACTCAAATCAATTATTTAAAATAGGCACATACTAAAAGGTTCTTTTGAACGTCAACATTAAAATAGAATTAATTCTAAGCGCCCACCAAAAGATAGTTTCGTATGGAGAAGAGTGGTTTTACTTTATAAGGTACCGTGTGGTGCCGGACGCAAAGAATAACACCACCCCATTTCTTCCCGTGGGTGTCGTAAAAGGCGACTAAGGGACTTACTAGAGAATGGGCAGCAGCGTTCTCTATGCATTTTACCACCATACTGCGATCGCCAACGCGCCTGCCAAGCGTGGCGATTATGGCAAAGCCCCCCAAATTGGGGGAGGCCTAAGTCCAGCAGTGGACGTCTTACGGCTGAAATGATGATGATGATGATGATGAATTTTATAAGTGATGACGATGCACCTAAAATACGATAACCATACCACAATAAGTAATAAGAATTAAAAATGAAGCAAACTTACTTATTTAACTATTATTACCGTCACAATCGTCAAATTCCTTTGATGTTCCGCAAAACCATGAACATAGTGAACCTGTACATAACATTAATGTTTAATTCATCCAGTTAGCAAGCTTACACAGTATCAAAGGTGCGCAAACACCGTGTCATACCCATGAATATTACATTAGTGTGTGGCCGGCTTTGCCAAGCCATGTCGGTTACCGAAGTACATGTGTTATGAACTGGGTTGGTAGCCACCAGTGGCGACGGTATTGTTGGATTTGGGTGCCATATTATTATGTTTTGATGAAATTCCTTGAGTTGACATACAGTAATGTATGAAACTACTCATAACTAGATATTAAAACACTCGTATAATACCTTCTATTATAACAGTTTCATAAACTATTTTTAAACCTACGCAAACGTCATCATTTTCATCATTCTAGTTGAAAGATGTCCATATAGAATAAAGACGTCTACATAGGCTTCCCCAAACTCCGCCACTTCGACCGGTTTTGTGTTTCCATCATTCAGCGGATTCCTGCGGCCTTCACAAGGTCATCGGTCACAGCCCGAAGAATTGCCAAACTTTAGTGACAGTGGGCAGGGCACATTGCTCGCAGAACAGATGGCTGATGTGGCCGAAAGGTTCTGGAGTAAAGTTGGAAGACCTCTCACAGGGTGGACCGATTGCTAAGCAATACCGTTTCATCCTGCCAGGGTCGCAAGATTTGTTCGAAAGAGATACCGTGGTACCGAAGGAACACGGGTGGGTTTTAGTCAGTAAAAGTCTGACACACCCTTCCGCTCCACCCAGAGCGGGAGACGTAATTTGATGATTTCCCACCCAAAAAAGAACCGTTCCATTTTCCAATATACCTGGTTTATCTCTTTCTACGTTTTGAATAACAACCAAGAGTATTTAATGAATTCACTGTGTAAACAAGGAAAAGAGTGAGAAAACTAAAAAAAGTTAATTAATTTGAACTTTTATATTTTAATTTGACCTTCTGGGAAGATCTCGGACCCGGTTTCCATCTTGAAAGGGCCTGACGCAGCGAGTTGAATATTAATTACTAAAGCGCCTGTTTCTATTTATTTTCTGTAGATTCTAGCTTCTAGGAAAATATAGCTTTATGGGACAAGTTGAAATAGTATTGTGCTGGCAGTCATGCCCACTACAATTACGTACATAAACATAAACTCACGCCTCCTTCCAGAAACTACAGAACTTCACCTGCTACAATCCTTCGTTTACATTTATACATCTGGTCATACAGCAGAACGCACAATTTCTACTACAATTAGATTAGAAAGTAAAAAAAAGGTATTGGTATTTTAATAAGAAGTTGTAGGTCATATTTTGATAAAAGATACGATGTGTCGAAACGGCTGAACTGATTTTGATACAGCATGTTTACCATCGCTAGCAAGCCTTCTTTTAAATAAAAGAAAACCGCACCCAATTCGGTTCATCCGTTTAAGAGCTACGGTGCCAAAGACACATACGGTGACAGAGACACATAGCGGTCAAACTTATAACACTCCGCTTTTTGGGTCCGGGGTTTTTTTTGTGGGTGGGAAATCATCAAATGACTTCTCCCGCTATGGGTGGAGCTGAAGGGCGAGTCAGACTTTTACTGACTAAAACCCACCCGTGTTCCTTCAGTTGTCCATATGCCAGGGCCACGGTACCTCTTTCGAACAAATCTCGCGACCCTGGCAGTCTCGTGACCCTGGGTCTAGGGTTAAAAACATTGAAAGAAAACATCATAAGAAAACCGGTATGTCCTAGACCCAGAAATTCCAAGACTTGTGACATTCACCAACCCGCATTGGGCCCGCATGGTGAACTATGGCGTAATCCTTCTCACTGAGAGGTCTGTGGTAATTTTATAGACTGTTATGCTAAATAGTTGGTCCCAAACAAGACCTGAGTCTACTAACATAATTACTATCGTGATCCCAGTCGTACAAATAATGTGTACATGCCTACATCATATTTCATATCAAACGCTACTCCTATTTTTATTACATCACTTTTATCTCTTCACATCAAATCTTCAGAATCCCTAAAATAACTCATTTCTAAGCGAAACTTTGCGAATATCTTATAAACATGTGGCTGCCTTCAGGCGTATGGGGTACCCAAGAGATTCGTAAACCGTCACCAACACAGAAACCCTCTTTGCCGTTGAGATCTCCATATCAGGGTTAGTCAACCCTCGGGACAGTCTCGTGGACATTAATGCGAAAATTTTGCTAACATTGCGAATGTATATTTAGACGGTCATGTATAATATGTCTATAAATTACAATGTTTTGAAGAGTAAGTTATGGTTTTAGGCCTAATTGCATGGATATGATTATTAATTTGGAAATGTAATACAAGTATAGTTAACATAATATCACGAGGTCTACGATTTAGTACACCTGCGTTTCGCCAGTTATGTTTAAAAAGGTTTGTTAGGAAGATCAAAAAGTGATTTTTTAAACCACCATAAATTTAATCAACATGGTGGTTATAAATAAAATGTTTTCAGGAGTTTGTAATATGTCAGTTTACTTGAACTCAGATACTAATTATTACTTGACTAGGTTATTTAAAACTACCTTATGGCTAACTAGCTTCTGCCCGCGACTTCGTCCGCGTCAAATTTTTGCTCCCCTGACCCTTCCCGTCGCATCGATTTACCTGCTAGTTTTCGTCCATTTTTCGTTGCTGCTCGCTCCTTTTGAGTTATAGTGAGTCAACCTTAAAAGATAGACATATGCTCTCCTGGATTTTTTTTAGAACTTTTTAAAAGGAACAATTCCGTCATACATGATTTTTGCGTTACTTTAACCGTTTACGCAGCGCACGCAACGGAAACTCTAAAAAGGAATAAATTTTCCCCGTTTTTGCAACATTTTTCATTACTGCTCCGCTCCTCTTAGTTGTAGCGTGATGTTATATAGCCTATAGCCTCCCTCGATAAATAGGCTACCCAACACAAAAAGAATTTTTCAATTCGGACCAGTAGTTCCTGAGATTAGCGCGTTCAATCAAACAAACAAACAAACAAACAAACTCTTCAGCTTTATAATATTAGTATAGATACATGCGTTGCAATGCCTTTTCCATTTTTTTAGGAACCTTTTACGCCGCGCACATAAGAACTTAACATAGTTTCATCACGATTAATCGAGCCCATTTCGATTTTTGCAAGGCTATAACGCACGATCATTGATTTTTATGCAATACTAGCTAGCCCGATAAATGTTTCCCAGTCCTAATTTCAATAGTTCATACAAAATTCTCATGGACAATGCAACTTCAGATATCTCGATTTTCTGCTCTTCTTTTGGGTTTTTTCCAAATTTTTCTTTTTTAGCAAACCACCTCTGTATTAGAGCTTACAAAAAAACGAAGCTAACACACAGTAATTGATTTTTAGATACATAGATAGAAGAAGATTACCGACCTACTCATTTTGTATCACAACACATTATTAACATATACTGAACGAAAGTTCGTTAATGAAGCATCCACTTAAAGTATAATTTCCATAAAAAGTTTACCAACGCTACATGAAAATATAACTCCAGTCAATTCATTACTTCAAGCAGTTTTGTTAGTTAAATGCGGACTTAACTTTTATTACGTACACTACCCTTTTTTTTTTTTTTTTTTTCAGGATGGGAAATCATCAAATGACTTCTCCCGCTCTGGGCGGAGCGGGAGGGCGTGTCAGACTTTTACTGACTAAAACCCACCCGTGTTCCATCAGTTGCCCATGTGCCAGGGTCACGGTATCTCTTTCGAACAATCACGCGACCCCGGCAGGCATCGGTCCTAGTAGACCCCTACACTGCTGCTGACATCTCTTTGAGGCGCGCGTGGAACACTGCGCGCCGTCGACCCGAGCCTGGTCCTTACCGGGCGGCGAGCTACCCATTGCTCGCCACCCGCAAGCTCGCGCCTACGGTGGCCGGGAGTCCGCAATCGACTCCCGACGCACGTACCCTACCCTTACAAATCCAAAGTTCTTCTTTATGATTAAATGAATTAAGTTTAACAATAAATCAATAAAACTAAGTTGTTTATTTGCCTGTTTACACCAAGTCTTTCGACAACACAAAACATCTCTCGAAAAATTCTTCTTCTATCACTTTCTGTTTTATTACTATTCAGATATTGCTATCCCTGTTACGCGATTGAGTCATCCTGAAAACGACATACGGGCGCTGTGATGGCGCCTCATAGTCTGGACATAGATATGGCCAACAAACTTATTTAAATCGACTAAGTTTCCGTTCAGATTCAAGAAATAAGGTTCGTTTTCCCTAAAGCTAACCGCAGCCAAAACTACCCCATCATAGGAGCGCAGAATTACGTCATCCCCAATCTTGCCAGGTCATAGTCAACCAAAATAGCATGGCCTACCGTTATATACGATTTAAATAAAAATGGTAGCTCCCACAAAATAGTTGACATAAACTTCTTTTTGAGAAAATGGGCCCAAGGTTGTGTTCCAGTTGTATTTAACAATATTGGAGTTTAGTCAAAACAAGACCCAGGGGCTGGAGAAAGCAACCTTGGTCTAGTATATTGTGTTGAATGTGGAATACTATGCCTGGATAATGTTGTGTTATATCTTGGCAGAGTATCTTGGCGACCTGCTTTAAATAGTTTTTGATAGCACGTAGTGAAATCCTGAATAATGTGGCAACATTTCGTTTAGTGACTGGAATATATAAGTCTATTAAGTTCTTATTTGAAAAAATATGTTAAGCGTTCATATTTACATATCCTCTTAATCATTGCACCTACCACGTATGTCTCTGCACCACCCAAAGGTTGACTGGTAGAAAATGCCTATGGCATTAAGTCCGCCTCTGTACATTAATGTGCTTGAAGTATTAAATAAATAAATAAATAAATAAAAAATACCTCAGTTATGTTTTTGTACGTAAACTATCTCACTTTAATAAATAATTATCTTACAATATTTTTATAATTTAAAAGCTAACACTTTCAAAAATAATATGTAGGTACATGTATTAAAAAAAGACCCATATTGTATAACAACTTTGACCGCATTGTTGTCAACAGGAAAGCGGTACCTTTAACCTCGGTAAAAGGCTGGAAGCATTGCCACGTTGTTTGGCAATGCTGATTCCTTGGCCAAAAAATTGGCCTGCCCGCTGGTGAAGTAATTAGTGTTTCTTAAGTTGTATCCATCCAGTTTATATCAGTTAAGTTATATGAGCAGTAGTGACTTAGTCATAACGGCCGCGACTAATGACTTGTAAGTCGAAGGTTCAAACCGGTGTTTTACTTAATGTAAATTATTTCATCACCACTGCTCTCAAAACTGTGAGAGGAATCATTGTGAGGTGACCGACACGTGCAAGGCGTGTGATATCTACCAACCCGCACCAGGCCCGCGTGGTGGATTACGGCCCATTCGTCTCGAGGCCTGTGTCCCAGCCGTGAGAACATGCTGATTATAATACATTTTCTGTGTGTTTTCCAGTTACCAAAAAAAACGGTATCTATAATGTTTTATGATAATAGTTACGCAATAAAATATTTATTTATACAGGATAAATTTTTATCCAGTGCGTAAATTGTAACCATGAATTCAGCATATCATTCTAGACCCACTTGCGTAAAAATTTTTCGTCGGTTTTACAAAAAAAATCTGTTGTTTCATAGAAAAATGCAATACCTACGGAGTCAAAATGTATGGAATAGCTGATTTTTTTTTTGTATAACCGACGAAAATTTTCTACGCTGGGGGGTCTACAATGATATGCTGAATTCATGGTTACAGTTTGCGCACTGGATAAAAACTGATCTTGTATATTTAAAAATGCTTTTATCGTGCTTCGTCATGAAAACCAAACGTGAGTGCCAAACATCCCGATTGCTTCAATGGAAGCGGGTGAAATATTGATTACAAAATTCCAGGACAACAAGTAAAGTTAAATAAAAGCTTTTAATTAAAAAATACCAACGAAGATTAATCGGGTTTTGCTTTTTACCTTGAAGTAATATAATTTGTAATCCTAACCTCCAAACTCTCTTCCATTTTCCTAATAAATAAAACAATCTATTTTACGATCGCCCTGTATACATGCTAACTATAACATGCACGTTACTCATAAACAAGTACAGTCAGCAGCACATTTGTGATAATAATCTGACATTGACTACGGCTTTATACAATAAAATTCCTAATTTTCGAGGCAATTTTTGTAGTGTAAGTGTTGTTGGAGTGTGCATGTCAAAACTCTTTGAAGATGATGTCCTCCGTGGAAGTTCTATGGAGCCTCCATGGAATAAATGAAACACCAGATAACATCGTTAAATATTATGAATACGATTTTGTCACTTCTTGACCTATATTTTTCTGTAGAAAATGTCCGAAATATAATACAATTTATTTTACGGATATACTCGTATGTCTCTGATTCTATAACTTTAACAAGTGTTTCGACTACTCCGCGGTTGACTGTACACACATATACAAGCTGACTTTTAAAATAATCGACAAAATATAAAGGGATGTTCTACGCATCCACATGAACTACTTTTCCTATAGAACAAAATTTCGAAGTCACAAATTAAATGATTTTCTCTTATAAAGGTAAAGTCTCCAAAAGAGATAAGTAACCAGGTCACTGGATATAGTTGATGTTTAGTAAGAAACTTATGTATGTTTTCGAATGAAATTTCATTTGATAAATGGATTGATAGCTTTCTATAATTTTATGTTAATTTATATCGGATTCTTAATAAACTACATCTATATCCGACGACCCTGGTTACTTATCTCTTTTTCTGACTGTACAACCCGATTGGACCCTTTTTAATAAGGTCGAATTTTTTCGCCTTTTATAAACTTTTTTCTAAACATTTTTGAGGAAATTCGAAACAATTTAAGGCAATAAATGCTACAACAATGTGAAGGAAGGCCCGACTACCCAAGACAGGTTAAAACAATGTAAGTAAGGCATGTAACCCTGAAATGCGGTCGACAGGTTATAATCCTTTATACATTAAACAAGCGTCTTAGTTCCTTGTCTTCGGGATTATGTATAGTGAAATGTAAAGGTAATATCCTGACAGTTACGTGTCTTAGTTTATACCTACTGTTGGTTATGATATTAATATTAGTTGGGCTATTTAGCTGTTTATGAAGCGTCAAGGGCATGCTTATTTTGCCCGGCATTTAATGAGCTTCAAGTTAGCCCGCTGTCAAATGTCATATTAGCGTTCATCCCACGCGGGCTGGCAACGGCGCCTTTTAAGTGGTTAAAGTACTATTATTTCAGCTAAGCACTAGATGGTATTTAAATGTGCAAAGAGACAAGAATTGGCAATTTTTTTTATTTTTATGGGCAAACAAATAACAAAATAACTGTAAAATAATAACATGTAAACATGTCGAAATACCAAAAATCTACTACTTAACTGAAAAAAATAGTACTTTGATTTTAACTTAATAAAATAATCACGAAAACCCACTTGAAATTTGAAGTTGCCAGTTCGCGTTGGATGAACGGTCTTAAATTGCGCTCACAACTGTGACCTGACATCATACCGCATTTTTTTCCAGAAACAATAACTAAATACAGACAGGTATTAATTTCTTCCCTACAAAAAATTTCACATAATTTTCATTATAAAGTAAAACATCCGAAGTTTAAACTTTATCCTTTCAAATCCTTTTTTTAACACAACAAGACAATGCCAACAGACAAACAGCTATCCCTTCATAAAAAGCGCAGTATCGCATCGCACACGGGCCCACAGTACATACAGCAACACACCAACCTCGGCCAGTATAAGCAGACCTCTCATTAGACACGGGGCCTACAAAATACGAGGTCAGGTAAAACTGGAAATTATACCTTGATATGTAGCCGTGTGTACAGTCAAATGAACTATTTAGTGTACAGACAAAAATATACATCTTTCCATGACCCTACGTATTTTTAACTACATACAACATATAGTCATTGTATCAACAGGGCTTATTCCCCGAAGGTAGGTTAGGCAATGGTGAATGCATGAATTAATGTGAATTGTGAGAGTAATAACTTTTAAAGCTTACCTGCTATACTTAAGAGACTGATGACAAAGAACTGATTACTCAGCAAGTTCACAATATTAAAATTTGTTACAAGTTTTCTTATTGCAAAATATCCTCCGACGGAATTTCGGTTGCGGCTGGCCGCCGTAAAATTGAACCAAATTGGTTAGTCTCTGTACTAGCCAAGTAAGTAGGAGATAGTTTAGTGAAGAATTGTCTGCGAATACAAAGGTACACTCCTTACTCCCTCCTCTCATAATCCGATGAAGCGGCAACGCGACACCACCTGAGGGGCATTAGGCTGGGCACGCCACAATTGCGGCGGTAAGTCCCCTCTTTGAGGAGTGGATAGAGAGGTGCCACGGCATCCTCACCTACCGCCTGACGCAGGTTCTCAACGGGCATGGGTGCTTCGGTAGGTTCCTGTTCAGGATAAAGCGGGAGGATACGTCCGGGTGTTTCCATTGCGAGGATCGTCTGGAGGACACGGTGGAGCATACGGTGGAGGTATGCCCTGCCTGGGCGGAGCACCGCCGTGTCCTCGTGGAGGCGATCGGCGGCGGCGACCTCTTGCGTCCGGCCCTGGTGCGAGCCATGGTACGGAGCGAGAGGGAATGGGAAGCCGTCACCTCCTTCTGCGAAGCAGTAATGCTCGCGAAGGAGGAGGCGGGGCGCGTGAGGGAGTGGCAGTCTCTGCGCCCTCACGTCCCTAGCCGCCGCAGGAGGAGACGCCCCGGGCGTCGGGAGTCGATAGCGGACTCCCGGCCACCGTAGGCGCGAGCTTGCGGGTGGCGAGCAATGGGAAGCTCGCCGCCCGGTAAGGACCAAGCTCGGGTCGACGGCGCGTAGTGTTCCACGCACGCCTCAAAGAGATGTCAGCAGCAGTGTAGGGGTCTACTAGGACCGATGCCTGCCGGGGTCGCGTGATTGTTCGAAAGAGATACCGTGACCCTGGCACATGGGCAACTGATGGAACACGGGTGGGTTTTAGTCAGTAAAAGTCTGACACGCCCTCCACCCAGAGCGGGAGAAGTCATTTGATGATTTCCCATACTGAAAAAAAAAAAAAGGAGCATTAGGCGCAGGAACAACGGCTTTACGTTATCGCCGAGTCACGGGGGTATCACACCACCAACTTCCAAACTCCGAGCTGTTACTGATGAATCCCTTATAGGACAACGATTACCACTGTTCAACCAGGTAATCGAACCCTAATTGCACACTATCAATCAGAATCTGAATAATTTTGAAGAATTCTGCTAAACCATTGCTTCTTATGTTCGAAAAATGTGTCTGCTTAACAACGTCAATAACGCAATAAATGATGTTGAACAGTAAAACTACTGTTAATTATTACTACTGTTAGTCAGTCCTCAGGAGCTCATGCGACCACAAGACCAATAGGGACGTTGTCTACCAAATAGTTTGTTCGACTGTATATACGGTACGCGAACAATATGCGTGATGAGTTCTCTTGTTTTACACGCCATACAAAAGATAACCTACATCACCGGTGCGGCTTATACCGAGCCGGTTTAACGAAGTACTGACGCAAATTAGAAGTGGGTATGGTGATACCATCATGAGAATGTATCGGACATTATGAACATAAGTTAGTTTACGGTTAAGAACAAAGTGGAGTTGAAATATCCGAAGCGTATCGGCTTGATACTGTAGTAACAGTATTATTGAATTTTTGTAAAGAATTTATTTTATTTATTCATCTTTCCTAAAATTCAATAATTTAAGATGGAATGCTTTAAGGTGATGATAATCAGGAGGCACAATAAGGTAATAAACAACATTGAAAAATGAATCCAACCGCTAACATGCTACTTTACTTTTTTTGACCTAAGTTTTAATTTAGGGATTACTTTACACATATCGTTAATTTATTACATTAAGTAGTTGTGCATTTTGTAGCCTCAAACATAGGTTCAGGCAAATTAGCAACTATGCTCTATTTTAATTGTTTAAGATATTTATTGTAAATATGTCCCTTTTAGCAGTAAACAAACAGTTTATATAATTTATAACCAGAAATAATTATACATGAAAACCCATGCAAATATCTATAACCTCTACGCTTTTCTCTGCGCACTGCTACGCCGTAGCACGTTACTACGATTTGCTACGACCGCTACGCGGCTACGAAATAAGCAAAACAGAATACAAAATGCATGTATTGTTAAATTATTTCGCAAATAAATTGCGAAAGGTCCCTCATATAACTTTTTTTTATGCTTCCCTAGTCATTGTTCGCGCAATTTGAACTCGGCTATCGAGGGAAATTACTTTTTCTTAATAGCCCCGTGTAAACTGACGGGGTCTGGAATCCATTTGAACATTTTAATTTTAACTTTTATTAGCAACTCTGGAATTTACTTAAAGATCTATAGTGTACCCGGTGAAGGTCTAATTACGAGCTCTGCAAAGAAATGTCTCCGAAAGGTATTTTTAAGTGATTTATATTTTAGTAAAATCTCGACTTTAATATTTAAAAAAAATCTTCAATTTCTAAAATTTTTCTTCTATTTATCAAAGCTTCATTTCTATCTAGAATTGTATACTTAAGTGACATATCGATAAGATAACTCGTAAATTAATTCAAAATTCAATTAGTGAGATTACCTCTTTCCAGTTTGGCGAAATAAACACATACAGGGACAGTGAGGACATAAAATTTCACGCGGACGAAGTGGATGGGCATAAGTTATTTAAAGCTTTTTTTTAGTAGGTGAGAAATCATCAAATGACGTCTCCCGCTCTTGGGCGGAGCGGGAGGGCGATTCAGACTTTTACTGACTAAAACCCACCCGTATTCCTTTAGTTGCCCATGTGCCAGGGCCACGGTATCTCTTTCGGACAAATCTCGCGACCCTGGCAGAATTATTTATAGCTTAATATGAAATCTGGTTAGATTTCAAATTTTATGTTCCTCGACCCAACCCGTTCCAACACGTCGTCCGTCCGGGATATTATTTTTACTTCGCGTTTTTTTTTACTTTTTGCTTGACTCTTTGGGATCGTAGCGTGATGCTAAACAAGCAAGACCTTCTACAAGAATTGGGCTATCAAATACAGAAATATTTTTTCAAATTCGACTAGAAATTCCAGAAAATAGCGCGTTTAAAAATTCTCTTCAGCTTTATTATCAGTATATATGTAGATAGATATAGATGAAACCATTCACGTTTACATACGCCACATTGTATACAGTTCTAAAATTAGCTCAACTTCCTTTGGTTCAACAAAGCTTCCGCTCGTAAATTACAATATTATTGCTCGCACGCATATACGTATGTACCTACTGCAGCGTAAATTCGCTGCGGACAAAACTTTTTGGTTTCTAAGTCAACCTTTTTTTAGAAACACTGGCCTTTATATTTTTTGTTCTATTTCAAATTTCGATCCTGTAAAATCTTACGCCAAAAATTTTTGCTTGTCAACTGGCAGACTGCAGATGGGAGCCGAACGTTTCACATCATTATTTTTATTTTCGGAACCCCTTTGTTTAAATTATCAATTTTAGCCCTAAAATTATATAACTAAACCTACGTGTGTCTATCTGGTGCTACTTTTAAAATTGCTCATATCGATAAAGTTCTGTGTGCAACTCTTCCATTCAACTGACGACGACCATACAAGCCGAATTTCGGTTTTTCCCCCCGACGGGCTATCAGCCGTCGGATTAAACTGAGGTCAGCGGCGTGTTGCGGACGTTTGCCGCGGACGTTTGCCACCGACGCAGAGCCAGACGCCCTCATAGACGGCTCCTTGCTGCCGTCGCTGCACGCAGCACTGACAGTGTCCTTCTGGATAGTTACGCCCGGCTGGTTATAAGGAACCTTTTAACATTACCTATTTTTTCTATTTTTCTGTAATAGATTATCTATTAATAATTTTCTATTTTACGCATCCTGATGTAACGTGTATTTCACGATTCAACTAGGTGTTCGTTATAAAAAAGGAACCTATAAATCGACGTGCATAGGCCTAGTTTTTTAATCGAATGCAATCGTTTTGGGGATAGGTCGTGCGCGAAGATAATTTCCGTTATATCTGATTAACCACTAAGTTTGACCCGTCCCTCTTCTTAAACAAAAACCAAATATTTTATAGCCTCATCTGCCTTTAACCATATACTTGTTTTTTATATTTTTTTATATTACTGCTGTATTTTTTATTATTTTTGTTTTGTCGAAATTATAAAGTGGTGTGTATATGGTGTTTTTCTTTAACCGTCTCGCTACACTACGTAGGTAATTCAGTTTAGTTAGACCACCTATATAACTGGCGATAAGCAGGTGTACTTACGGTACACCTTCGCCCAACTCTTCGGGGAAATAAGATCGTTTTGCTTGTTTTATACCTACCTACTTATTTCCAAATGGGTTTATAATATTGAAATTATGGTCAGTTATACCAAATTATGGTTTTTCCACATATTTTACCCGCATGCGGCGAAGCAAAGCGGAATTATTTTTTTTACGGATTTGTATTATGTTTGTTCATCTGTTCCCTCATCAGTCCTAAACTACTTATCTCAGTTTGACAAATAAGGTATCGTTGGAAGTGTCTTGATCGTCTGCTGGTTATAGGTTGTGGAATACGTCCAATGCTTTCAGATGAGAGTAATAATATGTCATACTTTTTAGAGCGTATTTTACTGTACATACTCGCGTAATACGATATTTCCAAAATCTTTTAGAACCAATTTAGCATTCGTGCTTATAAACTTTTTATATCTAAATCTGATCGGACGGTTGAACATTCAGTAGGCATAAAGTAATATATGAGATAAACCCTAAAAAGTAAATAAAGGTGAACCTAGACTCCACCAAGTACTCACTTTTATTTACTTTTTAGGGTCTCAACCAAGTACAGTAATAAAATCAATGAAACAAGTATTTAAAATAGGTTGATATTATCTTTGGATACAAGTAAAATATCTATGTTTATATAAACTATAGAAATATTTTGAGATCTTATGATCTGTTTCATAAAATAATATCCATCAATATGGACAACTTTTCTTGGAAAACTTTTGTATTAGTCGAAATAGACTACTAGTATTACTAAATATGGAACACAGATTTCGATACGTCAAGAACATGGATAAAAGATGAGTATTATCTTGATGGGTTTTCTAAATGTTAATGTTTCTAAACATGAAAGAGAACTCTGTTGGCATTGATACTTTATTTTAATGCTATCTAAATAAAAATACCTACTTGAGAAATTTCTGTCTCAGAATCATCATCATCATCATCATCATTTCAGCCGTAAGACGTCCACTGCTGGTTAAGACCTGCCTCCCCCAATTTGGGGGGCTTTGCCATAATCGCCACGCTTGGCAGGCGGGTTGGCGATCGCAGTATGGTGGTAAAATGCATAGAGAACGCTGCTGCCCATTCTCTAGTAAGTCCCTTAGTCGCCTTTTACGACACCCACGGGAAGAAATGGGGTGGTGTTATTCTTTACGTCCGGCACCACACGGTACATAGCAGAATCATAGCTGTCCGTGATTGTATTTATGATTCGGGGTGACGACGAAGGATCAGCACCCTAATTTTGTAACATACTATTATAATCAGCCTATAATGTTCCCACTGCTGGGACACAGGCCTCCTCTCAGTGAGAGGGAGTAGGCCGTAATCTACCACGCGGGCCCAGTGCGGGTTGGTCTTCAAATTTTTGGTTCCAAGACATGCCGGTTTCCTCACAATGTTTTCCTTCGCTGTTTTGAGAGCAGTGCTGATGAAATTATTTACACAAAGTAAACCGCCTGCCTGGGTTCGAACCCACGACCTACAACTCGTAAGACGGGGCCAATGCCACTGGGTCACCACTGCCCTTAACACACAATAAATCAGAATCGACATCATTTAGAAGGATATTGTTAATCTTCAAAATATTCGAAAAAAATCGTCTTCACAACAACGTAAAAATGCAATGAATGTGGTTGGACTGTCAAAACGAAAACTATTCGTACTAAATTAATAAAAAAACTTTATTAAGTTCAGAAGAAACACGGTACAATATTTCAAACTAGATTATATAACTAGATTATATAGAACTAGATTAGAACACTGATTTTTATAAATGGCCCGGATTCCCAGTGTCGTGCGGTACCTACAGTCTCTTCCAAATAAGGCACACATGTACATGTATATTGGTGAAGTTTATTTAGAAGAAACAAAATAACAAATTATAATTAAAAACTTATTTAAAGTGCATTAAAAATAAAATAGTACGGAAATACTCCGCAGTTCCTTATAATTAACTGCAGAGACAGAAAAGTTCATGCAATATACTAATAACGTACCTTAAATATTAAAAACAGGTCACAATTTATTCAATTACAGCAGCTTTGATTAATTACATATTATAACAATACCGAATACGACACTAATTGCATGTCACCAAAGCTCGCGTGCGGCACGGACTTACGAATGTTAAACTTTGTTCATAACAAACACCAGTGATTTTTGTAGGCAGTAAAAACGTGTTATTTATTTCATGTTTAGAAGATTTACTGATTCGTGTGATTTCCAAGGTATTTTCTGAAAACATTATTAGGTCTTTTCATTATTTAGATTAACCTTGTAAGACCCAACGACCTAATTTAATGACAAAAATAATTAGGCACTCCGGCCCAAAACAGTTCTTAAAATCATTATATTATGGCCCAATGACCTAAAATTATGACATAATATTTTAAACCTATTTTTTAGTTTAAATAAACCCGCCGATTCAAATCTGTCATCAAAAATTAATTACCGTGGAATACAGCTAATAAATACCCCCGGAGAAATACTCCCTAAAATAATTAAGTCAAGAGCTTACCTATCATTTAAACACATTTTTAGCAGATCGAAGTTCTGTGCCTCAACCACTTGCAACTTTTTTTAGTAAGTACATTGGGTCGTAAGTTATATCGACTTAAAAGGTTGGGCCTTATGAGGTTAAGGGCCCACCTTGAATGTGAATGATAGTAGGATGGGCGTGGTTTATGGCAGGTCAACCTAAAGTGGCCGGCCGCCACAAACTTATATCTGAACCGTTTATAGAGAATAGGAAAACCAGCGGCCAAAAGTTGAACTAATGACAGAAAATTTCTCGATATAAAAAACGTTACTAACTTAGCATAGCCTTGCTGTAAGCACTATTCCTGTCACTGTTGCACATCTATCAAACTGCAATAGCAAGGTAGAGACGGAAACATCTTAGAAAAAAGTACGTGAAAGTATCATTAATTTAGTCGGTCTATGAAATTTTTGCACATAGCGTGCGATGGAGTAGACAAATAATACAAATATTTAATTATAAGCAATAAAACTATCTTACAGCAAGAAATTATCTTCTTTATCTATATGTAATATTATAAATACGAAACTAATTCTGTCTGTCTGTTACTCTTTCACGACTAAACCTTATTCGTTACCCATTAACCCTATTTATTCCGCGACTTCACGTGCGTCCGCGTAACGTAAAATTTACGCAAACGAAGTCGCGGGAAAATGTGAAAATGTTGGGTTATACGAGATTGATTAACTCAACATAATTAAAAATATATAATAAACAATTCAAGTATTTATTAATTACTAGTGATCGCCCATTGGTCGAAATTCGACCGTCCTTCATTTGAATAGAAATACATTATTAAGTGAAAATATATATATATAATAATAAATATAAAAAAATAATATGGTTAAATTTGACATTCAGTAACACTATAGACAGATAATATTACAGACAAATATTCTCGATATGACCGTAGATTGAAAAAATGAAATAGGTTATATATCTATAAAATTAATTTATTACCTATATTTATACTTGACAATAATACAAACAAATAAGATCTTTATATTTTACCTATATTAACAAATAAATAAACTGAACTGAACTGACATTCAGTAAGACTATAGACCACAGATTTGGACCATAAACAAAAGAATATCTATGCATGTGTGTATTATTAAATATACGGTAATGAATAGTAGTGTGTGTAACGTGTTATTTATTGAAAATAATGTATTTTTACGCACAATTAAAAAAAATATTAGCATTCGTCACTTCTTCTCTGTATAAACTATACGTCTGTGAAATTTCATACTCCGCCCGTCCGCCCAATTTTCGTAAAAAGGGATCCAAAGTTTTCGCTTCACGTATTAATATATAGATTTACAACATGAAATTAAAAATAACGAATTAATCTTCTAGAGCTCTATAAATAAAATATGTGATGGTGTTTAAGAGATTAATAAACTTCAATTTCGTTTCACCGATCACTATACATTTATTTGGTAAATGACAATTACAATATTTTACATAGACTTCGTCCATTACGTAATACTAGTTATGATTTTTTTTTTTCACCTTATTTTACAAGTCATTTATATTTCCTTCAAGGTCAATTACGTATGGCAATGTGTATGATAAATGTCAAAATTACTTGACGTATACATACATATTTTAGTAATTACGTGTGACTGCGGTTAGAAAACCAAAACCGATATTATTGCCGATATTTTGTAACTATGTCTAGATTATATCTTTTTATTTGGGTGTTTTACCCGACTGCTGAGAGCAATGTGTTTATCAGCCTATTAACTCGTATGTATGTTTGTTCTTTTATTAACTTTATTTTTCATTACATTTACTTTGGGGTTAGGGGTAATTCAGAGATGGAGTACACAAATAATTTGCTAAACAGTCTTCATAAGATTATAGAAGTATGTTTAGTGTTATTCAAAACAGAGTAAAACACCATTGTTTTGATCATCCAATTATTTGATTTTGATTAAAATCTTGTAGGAATGAAAAATTATAAATAGCCAATATGTTTTCAGAAAGCACTATTGTAGACCTTTGATTACATATCAATTAGATATCGAGAAGCAGTGGTGGCTCAGTGGCAACGGCTACTACTTACGAGTTCAAACCCGAGCAGGCGCTTTACTCTGGGTAAATTATTTCAACACCACTGCTCTCAAAACTGTGAAGGAAAACATCGTGAGTAAATACGCAACACGCACGCGTAGCATGTCTTAGAACCAAAAAATTTAAGACATGTGACCTCTACCAACCCGCACTGGGCCCTCGTGGTGGATTATGTCCCACTCTCTCTCACCGAGAGGAGGCCTGTGTCCCAGCAGTGGGAACGTTATAGGCTGCTAATGATTAGGTATCAAACACGGTACATATAGGGTTCGAAACACCTAGGCCTGGCGTCAGGCCACGTGCCTGACATGGATGGCTTCGTGAAGGTAGAGAGAAGCTTCGTAGTCGGAACCAGTGTGAGACCGCGCTAGCAGGACTCAATATGCTGCTGCGTCCAGCTACACTAACGACGCAGCTCTATGTGTCCCGTCTACATTACACCACGAAGGTTAAGGAGATCGTGGAGTTTGTACGTGTTAAGTCCAACTGGACCTTAAGGGTCGAGAAGTTGGAACCGTGCCACAACACGAACTTCAAGTCATTCGTGGTGCGAGTTCCAACTCATCAAATTGAGACTTTCCTCAAGGAAGAGTTTTGGCCGAAGGGTGTCGTGTATCGGCGATTCCGCGGAAGGCTACGCGATACTACACAGCGCAACACGTCGCCGTCACTTCATGTACAATAATTATGTTTACGTGGTTTTTATTTGTATGTATGATAGTCTGTATGGTATTATGATTTGGGTCTTTGTAGCCCGAAATAAACTGATTTGATGGATATATTAAATTAAAATTTATATTTTCAATAAAACTTCACATCTGCTATAAATGATAAATGATTTTATTTCTGTAAGTAGGTTTGTACAAACACTTTTACATACCAATGTTATGTTTAAAACATACTAGTTCGGCGTTTGACACAGCCTGTTTAAATAATTACCCTTCTTTGGCCTGCTGTCAAGTAAAACCTCACCTTTTTTACAATTCTAATGCTACTCCATTCATTCGTTGTGCTCTTGCATTTCAAGTGACAGTACTTGACATATAGATATATTGTTGACATAATTCAAACCTAAAAACTAATTATATATTTTATTTTATTTCTAAATGAATGATTATTATAAGTTATTGGGATAAAACAGACGTTCTTCTCTAGAAAATAAGGTGTTTACTCAATATTATTTTACAAAGTGAGAATAGATTGTTGCTGTAATGCTTTAGTGAAGGTGGTGAATTCGATTTATTGTTATCATCATCTTATTGGTATTTCATTCTTGCAAAATGAATAAATTAATTGCCCTGTGCAGGCACTCCTAACCTTGAAGGTACTGTTCAGTTTTGGTTTATTGTTCTTCCCATTTTCATACATAATTTAGGTAGTCTCTAAATGGTAATAGAGAAAGAATGTTATATTGTTCACAGTTACAAAAATAGACACATATGCAGACGAAATACAAAGTTATTTGGAAAGCCAACACTTATTATATTAAATAATTACAGCAAAATGCTTAACTACTACCTTTTTCTGTGAACACAAATATTTAAAAAACGTAATTTTGATCGCACCGATTTGTAAAAAAGTGACATAGGTTCGTCGTCGATGAGCCCTACTGGGCGACTGATTTATGAACGAACGAGAGTGATGACACTATTTATGATAGGCAAAAGAAGAGATGGCGATAATGTGTGTGCGCTTGGAATAAAATAACGTATGTGCCAAACCGAATCGCCGTTTTTTATGAATGAAAAGTATTATTAAAACGAAAACTGTTTTACAAAAACTTAGATAGAATTATAATCAATGTTTTAAAGTAAACTATGTTTAATAATACATACGCATCGCGCCTTGAGGCTAAAAAAATCATAATCATAGATAGAACTTTGCGATTTTTTTGTATCGAGAAAATTTCATCGTATCGTGTATTCCTTTTACAGGATACTAGATCATATAGTCAAAAAACATACACTGAAAGATTAAGTACGGAAGTCATACGGTAAGAAAGGTACGCTAAAAAGAAAAAGCACGTTTATCTCGCTACGTCACCTTAAGTTTGGTAGATTACACAATAGTTTTCCAACGCCATAGGAATGGTGTCCGGTGACATTGGTGATGGCTGGTGGAGCAGGCGAGTCCTGGAGTGCAGACCACGTATCGACAAGCATAACATGGTACGCCCTTTTAGATGGACCGACGACCTTAAGAAAGTGACTAAGACGGACTGGATGCGGGAGAAAAGGATGTTTTGGCGATAGGCCTACTTCCAGCAGTAGACTGCTGGAAGGAGGCTGAGTTGATTGATTAAATTGATGTAAGATTGCTTCAAGAAACAAGTGAACACTTATGGAATTATGACTTATTATAACCACAAATCTGGTAGAAAACAGACGCGCAGCTTTTAGATAAAAACTTAAGAACTGAGATTCTATTATTAGGTTGAATTCGTGCCACATTTCAATGCCAAACTAACCGATCGTTAATTCCTACCCTCACTTTCAGTATCATAAGAACGCAGCGTCCCCAAAGCGCCAACCGTCGCGCCAAACTGGCGCCACCCGGCCAAGGACACGTGGCGCCATCGAGTCTGAATCCCGGGAAAGCGGGAAAGATACATTGATAAATAATACGACGAATGATGATTGTACCTATATTTTGCTTGCAAATATCTCTCTCAAAATAATTGATATTAGCATCAGCTGAATATCATTTCAAGGCCGTCCTATAGTTCCAATAGCAAGTTGAAAGTATTTTTTTAATATTCTGCACGTGTAAGCTAATCTTTTCCATTGGTTCATACCTATCTTTAAAAGGAGAAGCATCTAGACAATCGTCTAAGTTCACATAACCCTATTGATTTATATTTCATATCAATTATTTAACTTAAAGTTCATATATCAATCAATAAACATTTATTTCAGAAAACATCCATATTACAAAACACACATTATAAAACAACACACAATATAAAGCATTTATGGACAGTTACACACATTGGAATCGGTAGGAACCGTCCGCTGCTCACAGTGCAGTACCCAAACGTATATGACCGTTACACAAACCAAGAGGGGTGTATTGATGTTTTGAATTATTATAATTCTGTAAATATATATTTTGTTGAACATACAACCTAACACTGACTTGCGAAATAAACGAAAGAAAATTTGAATTTCGCGGGCTACCCGGGCGTTTCTCAAATAACAAAATGAATACCTACCCTTCTTTTGATGACGTATAAGCGTCAGCGCACACCGAACTGCAAAATGCTCGCGCACGCTCGAGCAAAATTTTGCAAAATTGTGCAAAATGTATCTTATGGCAATTTCTTACATTGCAAATTTGAATACACGTCCGAACTTGATGCCCGAGCGTGCTCGCGCATGCTCGAGCATGCGCGCTCGCGTCGCCGCCGCCGCGCGCCAGTCGCGCTCAGTATTGCCACAGCGTGAAAACTGTCTTGACGAGTGTTTAACTACGGCGCAACCGGCGTAAACTGGAAATCATGGACGAAAAAAAGATGATCGGTTTGGTGCAGCATTTTGAATGTTTGTACAATGTATCGAGTGCCAATGAAGAAATGAAAAGCCAATGCTTGGGAAAGAATATTTCAAGAAATGGGAAAACCTATTTTACCAATTTCTAACATAATGTGTAATATTCGCTAAGGCTGTACATTTTTCTTTTTTGTGGGTGGGAAATCATCAAATGACTTCTTCCGTTCTTTCGTGTCAGACTTTTACTGACTAAAACTCACCCGTGTTCCTTCAGTTGCCCATGTGCCAGGGCCATGATATCTCTTTCGAACAAATCTCGCGACCCTGGCAGGTGTCTATGGTTCTGAATCGAAACAAGCGAAGTAGAAAAAAAAAGGTACATTTTTCCCGCCATATTTCTTCTATCAATACTGTTCTTCACATATTCTTCAATGTTCTTCTTCCTCTACCAAAAGGGCGATAATTACTAAGTCCCAATCAACTATATTGAACACGCCTGCCAACGTCGGATTTTGCCATCAAACTGGTAATGCACGCCCGCCTGGCAACCCAGAGCATTGTCAACGGAGCTTGCTCACGGATGCGCGAGCATGCCGCCTGAATGCTCGAGCATGCCGCTTGCATGCTCGAGCAATCAAAATTTTGCGCGAGCATGCGCGAGCATTTTGCAGTTCGGTGTGCGCTGACCCTAAAGTATACTTAAAGGATGCTTTCATTAGTGATTAGCCTTGTCTGTGCTATTCAAGCTTGACCAGATAAAAGTTATACTTTTTTTTTTAATGAACCGATTATTATGGCGTTTTTCTAATATCTATGATTAAGGTCCCACCGTGAAAGTGAATGATAGTAGGATGGGCGTGGTTTATGGCGGGTCAACCTAAAGTGGCCGGCCGCCACAAACTTATATCTGAACCGTTTATAGAGAATAGGAAAACCAGCGGCCAAAACTTGAACTAATGACAGTAAATGTCTCGAAATAAAAAACCGTTACTAATTAAGCATAGCCTTGCTGTAAGCACTATTCTTGTCACTGTTGCACATCTGTCAAACTACAATAGCAAGGTAGAGACGGAAACATCTTAGAAAAAAGTACGTGAAAGTAGCATTAATTTAGTCGGTCTATGAAATTTTTGCACATAGCGTGCGATGGAGTAGACAAATAATACAAATATTTAATTATAAGCAATAAAACTATCTTACAGCAAGAAATTATCTTCTTTATCTATACGTAATATTATAAATGCGAAACTAACTCTGTCTGTCTGTTACGCTTTCACGACTAAACCTTATTCTTTACCCATTAACCCTATTTATCCGCGTAGCGTAAGATTTACGCAGACGAAGTCGCGGGAAAAAGCTAGCTAATATTTATGTACCGATGTTGGGTAATACGAGATTGATTAACTCAACATAATTAAAAATATATAATAAACAATTTAAGTATTTATTAATTAATAGTGATCGCCATTGGTCGAAATTCGACCGTGCTTCATTTGAATAGAAATACATTATTAAGTGAAAAAATATATCATAATAAATATAAAAGTAGGTAATAATAATTAGCATATAAGGTACTAAGGAGCTGCTCCTCATTGATATGACCATTCGCCAACATGTTCGTCGTTCCCGAAAGGATCTGTTGACATGTTGGATAGACTATAAGAAGGCCTATGACTCGGTGCCACATACATGGCTCATGAGGGTGCTGGAGTTGTATAAAGTCGATGCAACTCTTCGCACCTTCCTGATTTCATGTATGAGGCAGTGGAGGACGGTCCTTCGCTATCCAGGATGTTGAAATATCCAAGGGAACAGTGAACCGATAAGGATCGAGCGAGGCATATTTCAGGGTGATAGTTTGAATCCGCTTTGGTTCTGCTTAGCCCTGAATCCTCTAAGCACACTGCTGGAGGATTCAGGCATAGGCTATCGGATGAGGAGAGGTGGTCAGGTTATATCCCACCTCCTTTACATGGATGACCTAAAACTCTTTGCCCCCAACAATATTCAAATGATGGAGCTACTGAAAGTAACTGAACCCTTCAGTAGCGCCATCTAAATGGAATTTCATGTGGACAAATGTGCGGTCATGCATGCTCAAATGGACTCAAACGAAACTCGACGCCCTGGATAGGAGGGTCCGTACGCTGCTGACTGCATATCGAATGCATCACCCACGGTCATCGGTAATGAGGCTGTATATCCCGCGAAAGTGTGGAGGTCGAGGCTTTTTAAACGCTAAGACTCTCCACAATCGCGAGATATGCAGCCTCAGGGAATATTTCCTAGAAACCGACGTGGGGATGCATCGAGATGTGGTCGCGGTTGACAAGGGCCTCACCCCGCTCTCCTTGGCTAACGAGAACAGGCGCAAACCTGTAATACTCGACACTAATGACCGCATGAAGGTATGGCAGAGTAAGGAGCTCCACGGATGCTATTTCCGGGCCTTACATGGACCCGATGTAGATCTACTAGCGTCCGTAGCCTGGTTGCGTTTCGGTGACCTCTTTGGGGAAACCGAAAATTTTGTCTGTGCAATTATGGACGAAGTTATGATGACGAACAACTACCGGAGATTTATTGTGAAAGATGGCATGGTTGACATCTGTCGGGCATGCCACCGTCCAGGAGAATCAATTAAATACATAATTTCCGGGTGTTCTCGTCTAGCTAACGAAGAATACTTGCATAGGCACAACCTAGTAGCCAGGATTATCCACCAGCAACTTGCTCTGAAATACAGTCTTGTGGAATCAGAGGTGCCGTACTACAGGTATGTGCCCGACCCAGTTCTCGAAAATGGAAATATCACATTGTACTGGGATCGATCCATCATCACTGACAGGACTGTTGTAAATAAGCCTGATATAGTGGTGGTGGATCGAATAGAGCGGCGCACAATGATTGTTGAAATAACGGTCCCACATGACGAGAACCTCGTGAAAGCTGAGAAAGATACACAGATCAAGTATCTTGACTTAGCTCGCGAGGTTGTCGACATGTGGGATGTGGATTCAGCGATCATTGTGCCGATGCCGATAGTCGTCACTGCCAACGGCTTGATAGCCAAGAGCCTCGACCAACATCTAAGGAGGCTCTCGTTAGGCAGCTGGGTGAAGGGCTTGATTCAGAAAGCGGTACTTCTGGATACGGCTCGTATTGTCAGGACCTCTCTCTGGAGCGCTGACCGCCGCGGTAGCTTGGACCCTGTTCCCGATACCGGTGGGCTACTATTTTTTAAATTTTTAAATGTTTTTATAATTTTTGTTATTTTAATATTTAAAAATATAATTTATATGTTTGTACAATTAAATAAAGGAATATAAAAAAATAATATGGTTAAATTTGACATTCAGTAACACTATAGACAGATAATATTAAAGACAAATATTCTCGATATGATCATAGATTTTAAAAGTTAAATAGGTTATATATCTATAAAATTAATTTATTACCTATGGTTATACTTGACATTCAGTAAGACTATAGACCACAGATTTGGACCATAAACAAAAGAATATCTATGCATGTGTGTATTATTAAATACACGGTAATGAATAGTAGTGTGTGTAACGTGTTATTTATTGAAAATAATGTATTTTTAAGCATAATTTAAAAAAAAATATTAGCATTCGTCACTTTTTCTCTGTATAAACTATACGTGTGCGAAATTTCATACTCCTCCGTCCACCCAATTTTCGTAAAAAGGGTTCCAAAATTTTCGCTTCACGTATTAATATATTATAGATTTACAACATGAAATTAAAAATAACGAATTAATGTTCCAGAAGTCTATAAATAAAATATATGATGGTGTTTAAGAGATTAATAAACTTCAATTTCGTTTCACCGATTATACATTTATTTGGTAAATGACAATTACAATATTTTACATAGACTTCGTCCATTACGTAATACTAGTAATGAGTATATTTTTTACCTTATTTTACAAGTCATTTATATTTCCTTCAAGGTCAATTTCGTATGGCAATGTGTATGATAAATGTCAAAATTACTTGACTTATACATATGTACATATTTTTCGTAATTACGTGTGACTGCGGTTAGAAAACCAAAACCGATATTATTGCCGATATTTTGTAACTATGTCTAGATTATACCTTTTTATTTGGGTGTTTTACCCGACTGCAGAGGGCAATGTGTTTATCAGCCGATTAACTCGTATGTATGATTGTTCTTTTATTAATTTTATTTTTATTTGCAGTTATTTTGGGGTTAGGGGTAATTCAGAGATGGAGTACACAAATAATTTGCTAAACAGTCTTCATAAGATTATAGAAGTATGTTTAGTGTTATTCAAAACAGAGTAAAACACCATTGTTTTGATCATCCATAAAATCTTGTAGGAATGAAAAATTATAAATAGCCAATATGTTTTCAGAAAGCACTCTTGTCTACAAGAGTGCTTTGATTAGATATCAATTAGATATCGAGAAGCAGTGGTGGCTCAGTGGCAACGGCTACTACTTACGAGTTCAAACCCGAGCAGACGCTTTACTCTGTGTAAATTATTTCAACACCACTGCTCTCAAAACTGTGAAGGAAAACATTGTGAGTAAACCGGCATGTCTTAGAACCAAAAAATTGAAGACATGTGACATCTACCAACCCGCACTGGGCCCTCGTGGTGGATTATGTCCCACTCTCTCTCACCGAGAGGAGGCCTGTGTCCCAGCAGTGGGAACGTTATAGGCTGCTAATGATTAGTTATCAAACACGGTACATATAGGGTTCGAAACAGCTAGGCCCGGCTTCAGGCCACGTGCCTGACAAGAATGGCTTCGTGAAGGTAGAGAGGAAGAAGCGGAAGAAGCTTCGTAGTCGGAACCAGTGTGGGACCGCACTAGCAGGAATCAATATGCTGCTACGTCCAGCTACACTAACGACGCAGCTCTATGTGTCCCGTCTACATTACACCACGAAAGGTTGAGGAGATCGTGGAGTTTGTACGTGTTAAGTCCAACTGGACCTTGAGGGTCGAGAAGTTGGAACCGTGCCACAACACGAACTTCAAGTCATTCGTGGTCCGAGTTCCAACTCATAAAATCAAGACCTTCCTCAAGGAAGAGTTTTGGCCGAAGGGTGTCGTGTATCGGTGATTCCGCGGAAGGCTACGCGATACTACGCAGCGCAACACGTCGCCGCCGCCGTCACTTCGTGTACAATAGTTATGTTTACGTGGTATTTTTTATGTATGGATACTCTGTATGGTATTATGATTTGGGTATTTGTAGCCCGAAATAAACTGATTTGATTGATTGATTGATACATGAGATTAAAATTTATATTTTCAATAAAACTTCACATCTGCTATAAATGATAAATGATTTTATTTCTGTAAGTAAGTTTGTACAAACACTTTTACATGCCAATGATATTTTTTTAAATTAGTTCGGCGTTTGACACAGCCTGTTTAAATCATTACCCTTCTTTGGGCTGCTGTCAAGTAAAACCTCACCTTTTTTACAATTCTAATGCTACTCCATTCATTCGTTGTGCTCTTGCATTTCAAGTGACATTACTTCACATATATTGACATAGTTCAAACCTAAAAACAAATTATATATTTTATTTTATTTCTAAATGCATGATTATTATAAGTTTTTGGGATAAAACAGACGTTCTTCTCTAGAAAATAAGGTGTTTACTCAATATTACTTTACAAAGTGAGAATAGATTGTTGCTGTAATGCTTTAGTGAAGGTGGTGAATTCGATTTACTGATATGATCATCTTATTGGTAGTTCGTTCTTGCAAAATGAATAAATTAATTGCCCTGTGCAGGCACTCCTTGAAGGTACTGTTCAGTTTTGGTTTATGGTTCTTCCCATTTTCATACATAATTTAGGTCGTCTCTAAATGGTAATAGAAAAAGAATGTTATGTTGTTCACAGTCACAAAAATAGACACATATACATTCGAAATACAAAGTTATTTGGAAAGCCAACACTTATTATATTAAATCATTACAGCAAAATGCTTAACTACTACCTTTTTCTGTGAACACAAATATTTAAAAAACGTAATTTTGATCGCACCGATTTGTAAAAAAGTGACATAGGTTCGTCGTCGATGAGCCCTACTGGGCGACTGATTTATGAACGAACGAGAGTGATGACACTACTTATGATAGGCAAAGGAAGAGATGGCGATAATGTGTGTGCGCTTGGAATAAAATAACGTATGTGCCAAAACGAATCGCCGTTTTTTATGAATGAAATGTATTATTAAAACGAAAACTGTTTTACAAAAACTTAGATACAATTATAATCAATGTTTTAAAGTAAACTATTTTTAATAATACATACGCATCGCGCCTTGAGGCTAAAAAAATCATAATCATAGATAGAACTTTGCTTTTTTTTTGTATCGAGAAAATTTCATCGTATCGTGTATTCCTTTTACAGGATACTAGATCATATAGTCAAAAAAAATACACTAAAAGATTAAGTACAGATGTCATACGGTAAGAAAGGTACGCTATAAAGAAAAAGCACGTTTATCTCGCTACGTCACCTTAAGGCATTACAGGCTGCCACAGTGTGATGAATGTGTTGATAAAACATGCGCAGTCCGCCATCAAGGAAAAAACTCAAGTAAACATATCAGCCCGTTAGCCACCAGAAGTCAACACTCACGTCATGTCACTCCTGAATCCCCAATGGCATTTCTTCTTTTATCACTGGCAGACAACAAATAAATTTTATCCTCTCAACAATTCACAAACCTTTTGTTATAACGCTGAGTATACACAGCCAGCTCATCCGTCCCTGGAGCGCCAGTTGTCGCGCCATGGTGGCGCCTAACGGCCAAGGACACACGGCGCCGGCCAGTCTGCACCCCTGAAATGAGACGCTATTAGATGCCACGCTGGTGTGCACAAAGCTTAAGCGTGGGAGTATTGGTTTTGTGGGTGGACAGTTATCTGAATTAAAATGTTAGGTTTTTTTTTGCGTTATTTTATGATGTTGTTCGCATAATTTTTAAGAATACTTTTCTGTTTCGATTCGACGGAATGCTGATGTTATTGCTGATAAATCAAACATATATTGTATAAGTGAAATATAGCTAAAGTTTAGCTTGAAATATCTGTAATCTTGTAATGTTGGATTTTCCTATTATGTCATGTTGGAATCCTCTTCACCCTCGTTAGTTACAGTCAGCCAATAAAATGGTAACCTTTGCTCTATGATAATTACCCTTACTTCCTTAGACACAAAGGCGCTGTCTATGTTAGTTATGACCGTACGACAACAACATAACATAACGCCTTCTTACCCCGCATGGTAGGGCAGAGGTGCACCTCCACCCAGTTAGATAGGTACACCTACCGTGTACCCGCATTTCGTTAGTTATGTTTAAGTCACATGAAATCGTGGCGAGCCTATTGCCATCAACCGGGCACAAATCCAAACTCCGGGTTGCTGTTGTAAAATTCCAGATAGAAAAACCTAAATACCCTTGCCCTTACCTTACGAATAATAGGTAGATGTAATTTGGGCGAATATATATTATATTCTATTTTAAGGGCATTGGCGCTATATGTCGCGATACAGGACTAGTTCTAGTTCGGTTACAGATGCTAACATGTTATATACTGCCAAGCACTAGCCCGTAAATATGTGAAGTCTATTGTATTCTTTTCGGTGGTATTATATCGAGTCGATATAAATACCGACTCTATTTTTTTTAAATAGAGTCGGTATTTGTGGATATAATTATGGTATTTTAATATTTCCGATTATCATTCAATTGCCAGAAGTGTGATAAAATGCCATAAGGAGGACCAGAGAGACCACCAACCGGATGCCATGGTCTGTAAGGTATTTATGATATGCGTCTTTGTAGCCCGAAAGAAATTGAATTGATTTCATAAGATGTTTAAAACTATATTTTCATTGTAACTGTGCCCACCAAAACACAGTAAAGGTACCAACTTGTATGGTATAGTATGGTAAATAAATTACATAAAATGTTCACGTCACACTACACGGGAATTTTCCCTGACGTGAAACATAATGATAACGGAGTACTACTGTTGTGTTAAAAGCAAGTTATTTTTGTTCGCCTCGTGCCGCCACAGATAATACCGCGGAACACATGACGCGGGATATTTTATTTGATAAAAACGACTTCGAGTTACACTTTTATAAAAAGTAGGGAATTGTTTTTCAAGGAATATGTATGTTAGGAGTTATGAGCAATCTAATAAAAATCAATGAACTTCGTGTTGAAAGTGTATTTGTTTATTTTTAAGTTACCCTTTTTTGCGCTCCAAAGGTGTAAAACACGTTGTGACTACTAGCTTCTCTTATCGTTTACTCCTAAAGCAAATCTTAAAGACTAGTGGTATACAAAACTTTTGGAATAGGTACTTGTCAAAAAGTTGACAAAAATTGATATTTTTTCATTTCAGAAACAACCTCTACAATGGGTAGCTCGCCGCCCGGTAAGGACCAGGCTCGGGTCGATGGCACGTAGTGTTCCTCGCGCGCTTCAAAGAGATGTCAGCAGCAGTGATGGGGTCTACTAGGACCGATGCCCGCCGGGGTCGCGAGATTGTTCAAGCGAGATACCGTGGCCCCGGCACATGGGCAACTGAAGGAACACGGGTGGGTTTTAGTCAGTAAAAGTCTGACACGCCCTCCCGCTCCGCCCAGAGCGGGAGAAGTCATTTGATGATTTCCAATCCAGAAAAAAAACCTCAAACCATGTTTGATACATGTTTCTACACAGTCTTTTACAAGACTTGTCGTAAACGAGTACCACAACTTGTGTAAACGTACGTTAGGAGAAACTTTAAAAGACACAGAAAGGTCTGCCGTACCACTGAAATTACGTTGAGAACAACTAAGTAGGTAGATTCAGCATTGATGAATGCAGTGCAATATTTAAAAAAAGAAAATTATCTCTAGCCCCAATACTTGGCAGACATCTAACCAATTGTGATGAAGCATTGATAGTTAATCTGTTCACTACGATAGTTCAAGCGTCAAATCCACCATAATATGTAACGTACGATTTCTGAACTCTTGTCAAATATTCGTGTTAAAAATGTGTGTAAATTTTGCGTCATTTCTTTACTGTTATTTTTAATACTGTGTCTGTCACTTAATATTATGCACTTTGTTTATGTACATTAGTTAATTGAACAGTGTAGCAATTGTATACCAATAAATTGATTAAAACAGCAGTAACCAGTACACCTAAAATAAGATGGAAACTTAGATATAACATCTCCCAACCCTTGTTTATTCCAAAAGATGATTAATACAACCAATATTCATTACCCGTTTATCCTCGATTTATAAGCAATAGATACCCCATTTTCACCCCTTTCAGCCTAACTTTTAGCGAAGAAAACCTATAAAAACGATTGTACTATATACGAGGGTGTAAAGACCCCATTACGAGCTTGATACGTGGGTAATTTCCTCCACTCTCACCGAATATTAAACAGGCTTACTGCGGTGTGTTAGCTTTCGCGGCAATAGTTACCTGGGACTGCTACTTTAGGTAATTATTTTGATGGTTATGCTAGGCATGCAGGTAAAAGTATTTTGTTGTCATAATAACTATGATTTATGAAGCAATTATATTGAAAAATACGAAACTTTGCTCAATTTATTGGCCTCATTCGATTAGTTTTGAAACAAACAGACCTAAAAACAACGATATGTGTAGAAAACTTTGCTGGCAAAACAATGGTTTATCTCAAACTCATTTCATTCGAATCTAAAATCAATTTAATACCTAAATTAAGATGAATTCTTGACCATCATTCTAGTAGATCAATGCCCATTAATTCTATGCCCCGTGCCTTGTTATTTCGTTTATGCTTAGCATTATTTCTGACTTTTTTCTTTTTGATATGCTCAAGTGTTGTAGCGTGATGTTAAATTGCTGTTTAGAACCTCTCAAGAATTAGGCTAATAAATGCTAAACAAACAATCCAAAAATATTTTTATATTGTACTAGCTTCTGCCCGCGACTTTGTCCGCGTTAAATTTCTTGTTGCCCCGACCCTCCCCGTCGCGTTGAATCGCCTACCCGTGCGATTTTCCCCGTTTTTGCAACATTTATCATTACTGCTCCGCTCCTCTTAATTGCAGCGTGATGTTATATAGCCTATAGCCTTTCTCGATAAATAGGCTACCCAACACAAAAAGAATTTTTCATTTCGGACCAGTAGTTCCTGAGATTAGCGCGTTCAATCAAGCAAACAAACATATAAACAAACAAACTCTTCAGCTTTATAATATTATTATATTATATATATAATATATATAGTATTATCATCATCATTTAAGCCATACTACGTCCACTGCTGGACTTAGGCCTCCCCCAATTTGGGGGGCTTTGCCGTAATCGCAGGCGGGTTGTAGATCGCAGTAACGTGGTAAAATGCATAGAGACCGCTGCTGCCCATTCTCTAATAAGTCCCTTAGTCGCCTTTCACGACACCCACGGGATGAAATGGGGTGGTGTTATTCTTTACGTCCGGCACCACACGGTACGGCATTATAGTATAGATTAATCCAACTGGTAGTTCCAGAGATAGTGCGTTGATTCAACAAACTCTTCAGATTTATTGTATTACTAGCTTCTGCCCGCGACTTCGTCCGCGTCAAATATTTGCTTCTCTGACCCTTCCCGTCGCATCGCAGCCTGCCAGTTTTATTCCATTTTTTCGTTGCTGCTCCGCTCCTTTTGATCATAGCATGATCTTAAATGAAGGCTATTTACTACTCAATAAATAGGCTACCCGACTCAAAAATAATTTTTCAATTCGAACCAGTACTTCCTGAGATTAGCGCGTTCCACCTCCCATTTTAGAGAAGTGGGGGGTTAGAAAGAGACAAAAAGTAGCCTATGTCACTTTCCATCTCTTCAACTATCTCCACTTAAAAAATCACGTCAATTCGTCGCTCCGTTTTGCCGTGAAAGACGGACAAACAGACACACATACTTTCCCATTTATAATATTAGTATGGATTACTAGCTTCTGCCCGCGACTTCGTCCGCGTCAAATTTTTGCTCCCCTGACCCTTCCCGTAGCATCGAATTGCCTGCTAGTTTTCAACCATGTTTCGTTGCTGATCCGCTTCTTTTGATTGAAGCGTGACGTTATATAGCTTATAGCCTTCCTCAATAAATAGGCTACCCAAAACAAAAAGATTTTTTCAATTTGGACCAGTTGTGCCTGAGATTACGAGTTTTTATTAAGAAACTCTTCAGCTTTATAATATTAGTATGGATAATATTTGTTTTAATAAAACTAAACAAAATATCTGTCAAAGACTACAAACGACGTCATGTTGTTAGTACGCGACTACACATACTTCTTCGCTCAATCCTGACTGATAATATACAAAGTCTTTGAAACCCACATCGAACAGATGCTAACATAAAGCTGAGATACACCAGCTTCCATTCTAATAAGGCAGATGGTCTGTGTGTATCTCGCATCATTTCGTTTACAGGCGAGCGGTACTCGGCAAGGTAATGTTTGTAAAATGGAAAGAAAACACGCAATGTTGCGCTTACTAGGAACTTGGGAACCACTGTGTGAAATGAAACACGACGGGGGCTCATAATATTTTTTGTTAAAGGGGAAGCGCCAGTGTAGTTCGAAATTAAAATTTTCTTATATTTTTTACAATTTACCAGTCAATGTAAGGTTATATGTTATATTGTTTTTTATATTTAGAAAATTATAATCTTTAAAATAGCACCATCCCATTTCTTCTCGTGAATGTCGTAAAAGGTGGCTAAGGGACTTACTAGAAAATGGGCAGTAGCGTTTACTATGCATTTTACCAACAAACCGCGATCGCACACCCGCCTGCCAAGCGTGGCGATTATGGCAAACCCTCCAAAGGGGAGGCCAGGGGATATCCAGCAGTGGATATCACTCGGCCTGGAATGATAATCATAAAACATTAAAATCATCAATACAACCCTCTTAGATCATTTAATCATGATTTATTCATGAAAAATAAATTCAATCAGATAAAATAAAACTTGAATTTTAAGCGCATTCGCCTTAAACGTAAGGAAATTTGAATTTCCCGAGCTCCCTTCGCACACCCATCTTAAATAACAGTAGTGCTCTTTATGCGAGTTCTTTGTTTGTAAAGAATGATGAAAACGTGTTAATGGTTGTAAAAATTGAGGAAATTGTAGAAGTTTGTTGGTTATTGTTGTTGTTTACGTTGGTTTTGTGGTCGTAAGCGTTTAGCATTATGAATTGATTTGATCATCCTACCAGTACTAGCCTACGATGCGCAAAATTGGTCACTTACTGAACAAAAAAAGTTCAAACTCTACATTTGCTAACGAGCAATGAAGCGCAGCATAGTAGAGTAGGTGTCAAGCGTAGAGACCGAGTTAGGAACAAAATCCTTTTTTTTTGTGGGAGGGAAATCGTTGACCCGCGCCTTACTGGGTGGCGAGCTACCCATTGCTCACTGCGCGCAAGCCCGCGCCTGACTCCCGGCGCCCGGGATGTTTTCTCCTGTGGCGGCTAGGGGCGTGACGGTGCAAAGACTGCCTCTCCATCATGCGCTTCTGCCGCCTCCTTCGTGAGCATTACTGCTTCGCAGAAAGAGGTGGCGGCTTCCCATGCCCTCTCGCTCCGTACCATGGCCTGCACCAGGGCCGGTTCGCCTCCACGAGGACACGATGGTGCTCCACCCAGGCAGGGCACACCTTCATTGTATGCTCCACCGTGTCGTCCAGACGATCCACACCCGGGTGTTTCCTCCCGCCTTATTCGGAACTGGAACCTCCCGAAACAATCATATCCGGTGAGGACCTGCGTAAGGCGGAAGGTGAGGACGCCGTGGTGCCTCTCTAGCCACTCCTCAAAGAGGGAACTTACCGCCACAATAGTGGCGTATCCAAGGAACAACACCCTGCGCCCCAAAACTGAAGTCGTGGATGTTGGCGAAAAATGGGTAAGCTAAAGTGGGAGCAAGCTAGACACGTCGTGCAAGAAATGCACCCGGAGAGATGGGCAAAGATCGTCACTTACTGGAAGCCGGAGGAAGAATATCGCCGTCAAGGTAGGGCACGCCGAAGGTGCTGTGACGATTCGATAAGGTTTACAGGGCTGACATACATGCCCTGTAAAAGTCAGTAAAAGTCATGGCATGTCAGACTTTTACTGACTAAAACCCATCCGTGTGTTCCGTGACCCTGGCACATGGGCAACTGAAGGAACACGGATGGGTTTTAGTCAGTAAAAGTCTGACATGCCCTCCCGCTGCGCCCAGAGCGGGAGAAGTCATTTGATGATTTCCCATCCAAAAAAAAAAATTGAGAAGGAACAAGACAGGGTGGTTTGGAAAGAAAAGAGACTTTTGTCTAGCAGAGGGACACAATTTAGGCTAACAAAAATATCCTTTTCGGCAATTACTGTTGTTACTAATTACAATGTTGACAGAGCAGATTCCGCCAAACATTCTGTTCAGTTCATCAGATTTTTTGGTAATCATAGCTCATTTCCTGACAATTCCCTTTCGATTTGCTCGAGCCTACTTCCTGCTGGGGATGAGGCAAAGTACCTACCTATGTACTGAAATCTCGATTTAAATGTTACCTGCCTCTTTAACACGGTTTTAGAGATTTTGTAGCATTTCCATTTCCTCTTACTCCTATATTTCATAATCTATTGGTGATTAGGTTGACCTTTCAAAATAAAAGCTTAAACATCAGCTTAAACATGAATATACTTTTAGTTAGAACGATTTTTGTCAACAAAGTGCCTAGTGCCTCATTCCTCTACACAGGTCCACTGGGAAATCTGTCCTGATATAGGGTAGGTACAATAACAGTTACCTCACAGCCTATTAAAAAGTTACAACTCTGGGGCTTAGAAGAGCTTTTAATCATATATAACCGACGTGAAATAAACATACATAGGTTTGTTTTATAGCACTACAAAGCTTCGAAATTTCGAATAAACTATCATAATTATCACCTCTCTAGACTTACATGGGAACAGTGAAAGTGAAAAATAAATAAGTATTTACAATAGTAACTAATTTAGTATGTAATTATTAGAAATAATCAGAAGCAGGTATTTTTTTTTTTAAATGACTTCTCCCGCTCTGGGTGGAGCGGGAGGGCGTGTCAGACTTTTACTGACTAAAACCCATCCGTGTTCCATCAGTTGCCCATGTGCCAGGGTCACGGTATCTCTTTCGAACAATCACGCGACCCCGGCAGGCATCGGTCCTAGCAGACCCCTTCAGCACTGCTGACATCTCTTTGAGGCGCGCGTGGAACACTACGCGCCGTCAACCCGAGCTTGGTCCTTACCGGGCGGCGAGCTACCCATTGCTCGCCACCCGCAAGCTCGCGCCTACGGTGGCCACTACTGCCACTCCCTCACGCGCCCCGCCTCCTCCTTCGCGAGCATTACTGCTTCGCAGAAGGAGGTGACGGCTTCCCATTCCCTCTCGCTCCGTACCATGGCTCGCACCAGGGCCGGACGCGAGAGGTCGCCGCCACCGATCGCCTCCATGAGAACACGGCGGTGCCCCGCCCAGGCAGGGCACACCTCCACCGTATTCTCCACCGTGTCCTCCAGACGAACCTCGCAATGGAAACACCCGGGCGTATCCTCCCGCTTTATCCTGAACAGGAACCCACCGAAACACCCATGCCCGGTGAGAACCTGTGTCAGGCAGAAGGTGAGGACGCCGTGGCGCCTCTCTGTCCACTCCTCAAAGAGTGGACTTACCGCCGCAATTGTGGCGTGCCCAGCGCTGGGTTGCGACAATCGTACCTGCCATATCGCCATGAGATCCTGCCGGAGCTCTGTCCGCCGTGCCGCGATTTGTCGCGGCAGAAATAATCAGAAGTAGGTATTACATCTATAAGTTCGAATCTTAGTACTTTTAACATCCATGCTGCTTTTAATCCTCGTGTCAAAAGTTCTCGTATAAAATCAATGTTGCCACATGTCCCAAGGGTGGTTAGCATTGTAAATTTGTAACCCATAAACTATGAGTTAGTATAAATGTGATGATGATATCCCATGAAATGTCAACCAAATTGTAGAATTCTTACCAAACTCAATATAAACAAGCACAGGTTTGATTCAGTCCCAGCATCGCCAAACTAATTCGTTTTAGATATAAGATATACCAAAAATTCTTCTCACAAAATGGCGGACGATTCCCGCCTTTTGTAGGGAACTCAATGATAAATATCTTATAGCTGAGGTGAGGCGAGAATATATCGGGTAAAACTTGTATTCTTGATAGATGATCACGAATTTTTCACGATCCCTCGTGTAATCTTAAACAGCTGGATTTTATTTCTTTTCGAATTTCCGGGTAGAAGTTCGTGTAATCCGCTTTAATTTATGGCTGGCCACTTATTTGGCTTTTAAGAGATGGAAGATTGGTTCGAGAACTACGTTGAGTATACATATGTACGTATACTGTGATAAATGCCAACGTAGGTTTTTGTTTATTGCCGTTTTTCTCTCTTGCCGTTGCGTCTATAATAAAATTCAGATATTGAGACAAGGCATGAAGAGGATTAAAAGTGACAGTGATATGACAGTTTTTGCATAGAAAACACGGTAAATTCCGTGTTTATTGTTCAGATAAAAGTAATGTAAAGATCTAAATAAAATCGATTCTTAGGCCCATAGAAGCACAGAATTGATAAAAATACAACGTTTATAAGTAACCAAATTGACTTATTCAACAAAACATCTAGCCTTGACATTTACTTCACCATCAAACCTACAGACGCCCACAAAAATCAGCTACGACAATGAAATATTCGCCTTTTATGATCGTGAAATACATTTCGGCTGGCAACATTAAAACATTTACCGCGAACGTAAGATGGTAGAATGGTGCTCTGAATAATTTATGTGTTCGCTGTAGTGACATCATCTTGTCTGTGGTCTGACTATTGCGACTTGTTTCGCTTATAGTTTTATGTAAATGAACCGATTAGTGTGTTTTTATGGTTAGTTTTGTAAGGAATTAAGGAAGAAAGGAAAAATGTTTTATTGTCACTAAAACACGTGCCTGTAAAAAGATAAGTGAGAAGTTGAAAATGACTAAGTAGAACGAAAATAATACTTCGGCGCTATCTGATTCTTACATGTTTTTTTTTATCAATCTTAGAAATATTTTGCAAAACAGTTACCTAGTCATAAAGCAGCGATGTTTTTTTATGAGCCGGAACTAGATATTTGTTATTGGTGCTTAATTTTATTGGAAAAATGATAGACTACATTCCATTAGAATAACTACCAAGACACTTAGCGGGGGATGCCCACGATAAAAAAACTAACCGTAAATAGGTGCCCTCTCTTTCAATAAGCCTTGTCTTCCTTACAACGAAATATTTTTACAACAACACGGCATTAGGAAAACTTTTATTTCTCCCCTGTGTGAGGATGTTCTATTTTCTCTTGATTTTTCGTACGAAGGTCAGGAGGAACCGATAACCTAATCTTTGAGCATAATCCTATCTACCAATTTGTTAGCAACGTTGATATTTGATACAAGATTATTATATTGGTTCCTATATTTGGGGAAGAATGTTTTCGATGCCTTAATTTTACAAAAACAGGTATGTCACAAGACCTTTATAGCAAGGTCCCTACGATAAATTGTGGAACATTACGATTAATAAATAAAGGCTTCTTTAGACTGGCGCGATGCGACAGAGCGACGCGATTCTTGCAGAAAAATTTCCATTAGGTTTACACACAAATTTTTCTATGATAGTCGCGTCGCGCTTGTTTGTGGGAGCCTTTAGGCTAAAAGGCTAGAAAGTGAATGTTTATTTTTTTGTTGCTGTTTTCCCAAGTAAATCTTGGCATTGACCAGAGTTCTTTAAAAGTTAACGTCTATTTTAGAGCAGCAAAAGGTTACCTTAATATGCACTATATCATTTTAGAACATTAATTTCACGTTCACCAGACAGGAAAAAGAGATATCATAGCGGCATAAAACGATAAAAAACTTTTATTAAATTGTCATTTGTTGTCGTTTCATTCATAACCCAGTTACAAGCACAAGGCAATACCAGGAACCGTGCACCTAGGTTCTGATCTACGTTTTATACGTGCTCATTTAAGTTTATGTGTGAAATACCTATCATATTTGTTCGCTGCCAGACTAGACCTCACAATACGATTTCAATAGCGCAGTGGAAGTGTGATAATCGTGGGGCTCTAGAGACAAGAGTGGCTAGCGAAACTAATCCGCCGTACGCGGAGCAGACAATACAAGTCAAATAACTCACCTACAATACAACAAAAGAACTTACCTGTGGGTAGACGAACACCAGCTCCTTGGGGTTACCTGGAGTTATGTATGTAAGTGAGTGTATATGTATCGTGTTGTGACGTTACGAGTATTCTCCAGGTTACAATCCGCTGCAATAAGGCTGGAGGCAATCACAGCATGCGGTCTTCAAATCACTCGTTCCCAATAGCGTCACTTCCACTTAACCTTCAAAGTTCTTCAACAAGATATATCCATAATTCAACCCGTGTTATTACGTCAAATTGGGGTTATTAACAATCAAAGCAATTGGATCACGACTAATTGTGACAAACGGATCGATTTAAAAGGATTACTTTACAACAGGTCGTGGAATTCAACACGGCGACGATCCACCCTTTTCAAGAACCAACAGAAGTGTCAAGGTGTCAAAGTCAAACTGACAAGTCAGATGTCATTCCGTTCGATGGCGCGTTCCGAAGGCGCATAGAGTAACTAATCGAACGGTCCGAAACAATATTTGTTAAGTCATAAGTCTCGGCTATCATTCGAAGATATTTGACAGTCGTTACGGGTCGTCAGGAGCCCGAAAGTCAGACAACCAGTCTTACCTAGAGGTACTGGGTTGTAAATATCAGGTAGGTAGTCCCTCCATGTAAAATAATGGTAACACAGGCCCACAAAATAAAAAAGTACCCTGCGCGAAAGACCAGACCACCTGAACTTTATGTTTTCGGGGTCGCTGAGTCCGAATATGGTGCCAGAATAGCGAAGTTCATTCGCGTTTTTTCAGAAATCGGCAATACTGCTGAAAATTTAAGTTTTTCGTATAATATGGTTTATGGTGCTTTTAAAGGTATTTTTTTATTGATATCAGGCACCCCATGCTTTTTTCCATTATTTTCTAGTTTTTAGTTTGGTTTTCTATGAAAGCGTGTTTTTAAACTATTATTTATTTTGTATTCTTTAGGGTGTTTCGAATTTTGAGACGTATGTCAGCGAAGTTTTCGAAGACAGTTTTTGCTGTCCTGGTAACCCTGGCAAGGATAATGGCACTAATTTATGAAATTATAGTATTGGTGTAGTAATTGGTGATTCTAACTTTAAGTAAAGACTCTATTGATTCAGCGAGACATTTTTTGTATAATATATTTCATTGCATATATTTCATTGCATCATTGTGGGGTGCCGACCATCAAACTGAAAAACTTTCTCCAAAGGACCAACATCATAATTGCGAAAAAAATTATGAACTCTCTCATACAAAATTTAAATGTCAACTCGACTCAAATGTATGAGATAGTGGATTACATTTTCGAGCCTGTATGCCTCGTTGCTATGAGTGCAGATGAGAATCTATTACGGATCCATTCTTGGTTAAAATTTCATAATTCATCATCAGTTCATCAATGCATCGTCGCGGACGTCTTTGGTAATCACAGATTACTCAGAGTTCTAGCTAAAAGAGCAGCACCTCACTCAACAATTCTTTGTACACTTAATGACCTTGATTGATGCAGCATTGGAAGACCTCTCACAAGTTGGACCGGTAATCCGCTGAAGGCCGCAAGAACCCGCTGGATGTGGGAAGTACAGAACAGGTCGCAGTGCCGGTGCTTGAGGATGGGCTTAGTCCAACAATGGACGTTTTGTGGCTGAAATTAACATGATGATTACTTTTCAAGTCCGTCGGGTACTCAAACTGTAAAGCATTCATTTAAATTAAACTATTTACTTTATATTTAACACGCACTTTTGAAATGTCAAAAAGTTGTTCAGAATGTTGAAGGATAAGGCCCATTTGAAAACGTAGATCTGTATGGAGAAGAACGAGCAAGAAAATACAAGAACACACTTTTAAATCAAGAATATTACAAAATGCTCGGTAGTTCAGGGCTTTATTTATTGGTCTCACTTATAGTAATGAGACCATTAAATAGAGCCCTGAAAGATGGGAGATTAAATCGACGGAGCCAGTACACGAACATGACTCGCATTACCAATTCAATCATTTTGAGGGAAACCGAAAGATCCAATGCATGCGCCACCATAAGTGAAACATATATGGGAGCGTGACTATAGTATAAGGTTTTTACAAAACTTTTGTGTGCCTAAATGAATTATATTGAATAAAACATAATAGCAACATAAGTAGCTTAGCTATTAATTTTTGAACATTATAGACTGATAATGCTTATGTTAGCATAACTAACATAGCTCAGTGACAGGAAGTTAAACTGTTATTAACTTAGCAAGTCTAGTCAAGGTATACGAATGTAGTAGGAACCACAGTTAAAAAGAGAACAAAAAGTAACGAGCTTCCAAAAAACAACTCCACAAAATAACTTTAATTTCGGAATTCAGTGGCAAAAATAGGAAAATACAGTACTAAAAACACCGACTCCCAAAATGAAAGTTATTTTTGACTTTGTACATTTTTTTTGGAAGTCGGTTGTTTTGTTTCTAAAACAAAAACTTTTTTCAAGACATTTTCATAAAATCTTTTCACGCGAGTTTACCAACAACGTCCCCTTGTCAATATTATTCAAGAGCCAAAATATCCTTCTGGCATTTTGTATCATTTTCTTTCGCAGACAATACACAAACACTTGACGATCAATCAAACGTTAATAGCACAGCCGCTGATCAGACCGATACTTGCCAACATGCCATAAACTTGCAAAAGTATTGATGGATTGATTGAGTCTCTAATCCACTCACAATCTCCTCGCCAACTTCTGTTGAAGACGTTTATAGAGTAATTATAACAGATAGCTGTAATTAGTAGCTTTAGATTATAATATTTTCCCTCTAATGGTTGGTCTTTATGAGCAGATGGATGATCAATTTAGATGAATGATGTTTATCGTATATTTTTTGCTTCGTAAAGACGGTATTTTTAGTGCAGCTCTACGGTAATTCATTGAGGAAATTATGTCCATTAAACAGACTTTAATGTTGTGAATAATTGTATGTATATGTCACCGTATGATTGTGAACACCAACCGTTAGTTATATCTCCCTTGTAAGATTGTAACTGTCGACAGATTATGAGCTGTACCAACCTGTTTACAATGTAATATATTAATTTCAGAAAGTTTGGAATCTATTGGTGTCAAAACGATCAAATTGCGAACGACGATTTTATCACCCGTAAAATTTTGAACCGTCGTCGTTGATTTTTCGGTCTTGGCGGCAGCCAATTTGGTCACAGTAACTACGTCGTCAGTGGACCGAGACCAAATAGATTAGTTTAGGTTAGAACTGACACCACCCGCGGCTGAGCCAAGCGAGCGGTACTTCAGCGATGGTCACAGTTACTTCGCTATTTAGTATTCGCGCAAGGTGCGATCCGTCACATGCAAGTTTGGTACTAGTTCCAAAAATATCGGTTTGCCATGGGCAAATTATAAACGATTAACACGTTCGTTGCATTATGAGATCTATCAGATCTCTTGCAGGACTTTTGTATTGTGCGTTGAACATAATCGTGTTGTTTCACTCCTTGCGGGAGGATCTAACATGTAAAGTTCTTTAGGTATGAGTAGGACAAATATACATATTTGCTTCTCACTTAAAGATGAATTCAAGGACATTAAAAAAGAAATTAGAGATGGATTAGGTCCCTAACGCACAGTACTGTAATTATTTTCATTCCTTGCGTTAGGAGATATGTCGGTACTCGTGGAATCGTACGCCTCGTAGACGCAAGAGAGGGAAGGTGGGCGGCGCGGGCGCTGCGTGACTCGTTTTAGTGTTGTCCTAGCATCGACGTGGGAGGTCGCGCGCACGTTTGCAAAATAACACTCGCGTATATTACGTATTACGTGTTGATTATCATTTTTGTTATACAATGAGTGCTTATAAAAGAAAAAAGTGTAAAAAATCTATTTATTTTGGTGAGATTACCAACAAAAAATCAACGCCGGATTATACTGCTACATCGCAAATAAAAATTTTGGAAAATGTTCAAATTTGCCCTCCATTGGCTAATAATGACAGTGATTCTGATTATGAAATATTTGACGCACCTAAAAAGAAAATGATGAACCTTTCTACGTTGGAGCACACGCAGCTAAGTAATGAAAATAATATATATATCAGCCCATGTACTGGAAAACGATTTAGTGTACTTCAGAATACGATATCCAGTCCAAAAAGTAGTCATAATAATACCACATTATTGATGACGAATACTACAACGACTATACCTACTGATCCTATGACACCTACTCGTAGATTTTGTGGTACTGTTTCTCGTAACCATAGTGGTTTATCTACTCCTAGCTCGTGCACTCAAATGCTTACAGAAACATCCAACATAAATGCTAGAGCTTCTCCTATCTCATTGAATGCTTTATGTACATCAAGTAGGTGCTCGTCTTTAAATAATATTTCATGTTCGAACTTATTACCTTTAGAATTTAATGAAAGCAGTATGCAAAAATTGATTAAAACAACTATAAAGGAAAGAAGAACCACGGGTAATACAAACAATAGTCCATTTTCTTTTGAGTATACTTTTGAGGATGATGCGCTCACTTATGACGAAAAAGCAGAAAGAAAAACGACTAAATGCAACTTGAACAATAATTCACAAAAACATTTAGAAGAGAGAAACACTGAAAAGCAACAAGAAAATAATATAATAGGACAAGAAAAAGATCAGAATAAGCAAAATAGAAGTCTAGAAATACAGAATGAAAAAGTGGAAAAACTAGATCAGGACATAGAAAACGAAAAAACACAAGAAGACGCTCTGGAGACGCAGACTGATGAAGCAACCAATACTGAAATAGAAGAAATCGTTTCAAATGGAAGTGATGATGATACAAGTAAAAATCTCTCATCTGATATAATAAGTGAAGATGAAGATAATATGTCTGAAAATATATCAGAAAGTGAGGGTGGAGAACTTGAGGGTGATAAAGATTGGATTGACATTCCCGACAATGACGTATTGAGCTTCGATGAGAGCATACTTGATAGCGTGACAAATGTACCTATTCGTAATAAATTGCCCGTCGATATTTATAGTTTGTTTCTCACTGACGATATTATTGATAAAATAGTAGAAGAAACTAATAAATACGCAGATAAATATTTATTAGAAAAAGAAATTACAGCAAAATCACGCTTTAAAGCTTGGAAACCTACAAATGCAAATGAAATGCGTCAGTTTTTCAGTGTCATACTCACGATGGGCTTAAATAAGGTTCCACATTTTCACGATTATTGGTCAAAGAAATCCATTTACAGAAATGAATATATATGCTCTCTCATGGGAAGAGATAGATTTATCTTGCTTCTAAAGTTTTGGCATTTCAGCGATGAAAGGAATGATACTGAAGATAGACTCTACAAAATTCGACAAATACTTAATATGTTAAATAATCGTTTTAAAGATATTTTAACTCCAGGAAAATTTATCGTGATAGACGAATCAATGATTCCCTGGCGCGGGAGACTTATTTTTCGCCAATATATCAAAAATAAATCGCATAAATATGGAGTTAAATTATATAAACTATGTACTCCTGAGGGGTACACTTTTAAAACCATAGTATATACAGGTAAAGAAGGAAATCGCAGAGAAGTGAACCATGGAAAAAATGTAGTTATGAAGCTCATAGAGGGTCTAGAAAATGAAGGACGAGTTTTAGTAGCCGATAACTTTTATTCTTCTCTTGATTTAGTAGAGGAACTCTTAGAAAAGAAAACATTTTACTGTGGCACGCTAAGATCAAACCGAAGAGGACTTCCCAAGCAATTTATGTCTAAAAAATTGAAGAAAGGCGAAGTTGAAGGGATAATGCTGCCTAGTGGTGTAAAAGTTATTAAATGGCACGATAAGCGCCAAGTTTCAATGATAACTTCCTGTAAAGCACATAAAGCGTCTCTAGTAGATACAGGTAAGATACATAAGAGAACTAATGAAATGATCAGAAAGCCACTGTGCATTTTAACTTATAATGATAATAAAAAAGGGATAGACTACTCAGATCAAATGTCGGCATACTATACTACTTTACGACGAGGTCTAAAGTGGTATCGGAAAGTGATGATGGAATTTTTATTTGGTACTGCACTCATAAACGCATGGATAATATACAATGCAAATACAGACAAGAAAATGTCAAAAAAAGAATTCACAGAATCAATAATCGAAACATTCGGAGGCCGAAAAATTTCTGGAACAGGTATGATTAACTTATTATTGCACAAAATATTATTTTTAATACAACTCGTGTGACAACAAGCGTGTATATAAAACCTGCAGGTTTCTTGTGACATGATATCTAATGTAAAGCAGATACACTAGGCCATCCCTCTTGCCTAAGAGCGCTCAAAATACTAGATACATACTTGTGTACTTACCTACTGCGTTTTTCTCACCATTTTTGCAGAGTAGATGTCATGTTGTAGTACATTTTTTTGAGGAAACACATCTTGATTTGTTCTAAACATAACCGTTTAGGTTCAAGGGTATGCTGATAAATCCGATGGCGAGCGTGGTGGTGTCAGAAGATTGCCGTGGTCAACATACCTAACAGTTCTTCGAAAACAAACTGTTCTTACTCATAAAGGTAGCTAAAATCTCTCCAGAAACTTAGGTAATGGTTCCAGACAACGCGTAAGCTTAGCATCGTCAACTAACTGCAGCACGCTTTGCATGAAACTGAGCATATTATGCACTTTAATCATTCGAGTTTACTGAACAAAAATCTTCTTGGATACAATTCAAATAACATAAATTAAAGAGGGGAGACTTTATTTCCAACTAACATCTGCCTGCCTTTTTTTCGATATTACGTGGTTTTTATTTTTTTGTGTTTGAAACGCGTTATGTACCTACTTCTTCTGTTGATTGCCTGAAAATTTTTGGTTGTTTTTGAGATTGTCTTAGCTTAGTAGCATTTCTGGTGGGCTTTGCTACTTATCTCTAATGCTAGAGTGTTTTAATTATGTAAGCATTATACTACACAGGGGGAAGGGGGGGGGTTCACATCACTCTCTGGTAAGTTTCTGGTAGCCTAAATTTCGGTTATTAAAACAAAAACGTTGTTATAGTAAACTTACAAGAGACCTGTGACATCCAGCTTTTATTTAATACCTTCGTATATTTTTTTAAAGCAACAACAGCCTAAGTACAAAAATATACATAAGACACTCGAATAACAAAACTAATAAAATTAGATTCCATCGCATTTACTTCACTGACATAGTTGCATGCTGTTTATTTATACAATGCACTTTATTACAGAATTACCCGAAGGAAGATGTACTGATCATGTTTTCCAACGTGGCGACAAAAAAAGACGTTGTGTGGGTTGTTATGAAAAATTACGACGCACATTAAACAGCACTGACGCTTCTAAAAAAACTAAACGAATTGTTACCATTTGCGCGCAATGCAAGCAATCAATGTGCTTACCATGTTTTAATGAAAAACACTTTCCATAATTAATAAAACTTTTTCAATCGACAACTGAGATATTATTTTATTCCCATCACTACTTACTACACATATTGAACTATCTTCCGTTGCGGTACGAGATACAATCGATATCATTTTTTTTTTTGTTATTTGTAGTTTATTCAAATGTCATAACTGCGTGCGAACTTAGCAAAATATTAAGCAATAGGCTATCTTTCACCCACAAAAACTTCAAAATATATTTGATTATTTTTTTGGAAGATATAAACTATTTTGTAAACTGTATCTTTAGGAGACCGATTAGGTCTCAAACGCACCAAATGGTAGGTTAGTTTGGAGACCTTTTAGGTCTCCTAAGCACCAGCTGAAAGTTTTTTGAAAGTGATGGCGCAGGGAACGTGTTAAAATATGATAATGGTGCCGATTCTGTTGTACACGAACTAAACTAACTAAACTATCTCTAAAATTCCTTACTTTTGGCTATGAGAATTGTAACGCTATTCTGCAAGGAAAAATCTCTAAATTTAAAAATTATTTTGACACGACTAAAATCGAATTTGACAATCGCGACTCAGCGTGGTATTTTTTTTTTCTTTTGGTTTCGTAACGTTGTACTTGTGTGTGCATTGCGTAGAATGATTTTTTTGAGAGACGAAGGCGCGTGCTTGGGGGGCAGCCTCAACGTGTTTATATGGAATTTTTCACTTTTGTTTGAAAAATATAAAAAAAATATTACCCACGTGTTGAGATTTAAATGTGCCGGGGTGTACTAAGGGGGCCGAAAATTTCATTATTTTTGCGATAGGACACGCCATTTTCAAGATATAAGCAAAAAGAAAATAAAAAATACAGAACTGTTTTTGCACGTGAAGGCGAGGCGTTGTTGAGAATTTTAGTTCATGACCAGTAGTTTTATTCCACACCTTTTTAATCGCGATTAAAAATAGTCAGATTTAGTTAAAATAAATTATTATAGTCAAAATTTTTGGTGAAAACCGGCAAACTCAGAATAGCAAAATTGACATTTTCACTAAACTAATAACTCAGTGCAATCTTAGTGCTGTCAAACTAAAATATAGTTAAGTTGTGTCACTTTAGTCTATTTCAGAATAGGAAATCGTCGTTTGACAGGATTAAACCAAATTTTAGTGATTTTTAGTTTAGTTTAGAGAATTTTGTGACAACAGAATCGGCACCATTGTGATTGTAAATAGTTTGTCGCAGACTCGCAGTTCACAACTTTTCATAAGTTTATAATCTCGCGAGATAGATTACGATATTCATAATGATACGGTGACATAATTACTAGGTATAGGTTCCTACGTCAAATTTATACATTACTATCCAACTGCTGTAAGTTCTGTAACTGCAAGAGTTCACAGTAAAGTGCAGAAATAGTGAAGTTTCTAATTTATACTAAGACTTGATCAGGCTAGACAAATCTCTAAGTAAGTATTATTCCATTATCATTCATTATTTCAGCCGAAAGACATAATTACTATTATTCCAAAAGTTACAAAATTTCTCATTTAACAACCACATTATAACATCAGTAATTCTGAATTAAAATATCAAGTCCATTGTATGTCTGTCTATACTTATTTATTATACACGATTGGAAATAAGATAACGTACAAAAGGAAGCCGAGGTCCATTCTCTCGATATAATCCCCCACGAAATGATCCGATGGTTTATTCATAGCTCGTCACAAAGCTAAGAAAAGAAATCCTCAGGTTTGATATACACACCGTATTTTCTCAAATAACTTTCCTCTGGAATAGAGAGCCTTAAGTAAAGTCTAGGTAAACATAGACACAGAATGGCTAATATTACTCAGGCATTTGATCTAACTAAAATATCAGTATTTTTCGAGAAAATCTAACACTAAATGCGAAAGGGATTCACCCTTCTTAGTTATTTACGAAACAAGATAAAAGGGAACTTGTTTTCGAATTGAAATGACATAGTAATCGAGAAATGTCGAACTGTCCAACTTGTCGATCCCGAAATTTGGCCGGGACGACTATTATTAACTTCTTTTACATTGAATTGTGACCGCAACAGATACCAACGTTTCAAGGGATGTCCAGTTAAGAAAATTAATTGGTTGTCAAATGATGTAATTGATTGACTGCGCCAATTTGCTGAATTATAGCCATTTCATACAACTATCAAATAATGTTCCTTGTGATGCCAGATGTAAAGAATAGCACCATCCCATTCCTTTGGGTGTCGTAAGAGGCGACTAACGGACTTACTAGAGAATGGGCGGCACCTTTCTCTGTGCATCTTACCACCATACTGCGATCGCTAACCTGCCTGCCAAGCAAGGCGATTATGTCCAGCAGTGGACGTCTTTCAGCTGAAATGATGATGAATAATTAATTAGTGCCTACTTAATAGGCACTAATTATTTACATACAGGTTTCTTAATATACAGTTTGAGTGGAACATTAAGTCATTAGCATAGACTGGCTGGTCAGGACTTGCCTTTACTTTCAAATTTGAAAATCGAACGTTACTCCAATTAAGGTTAAGGAGAATGCGCTGAAGGTAAACTATAAGTCGAAAAAAAAATTAAGCGATCTTAGATTTATTTCAACCTAATTTCTTTTAAGTTGAATAAATAGTTTGCTCTTCATTAATTCTACTGAATTTTTAACACAAAGCGTTATATACATAAAGGAGAATGCGCTAAGGTAGCTCGCGGAATTCTTTACTTACATTTTTAGGTTAGTGTTAGTTTATATGTTATTAAAATATTATTTGCGACTGTAACCAATATAAGTGAACACAATTATAATCACTAGAATCATCAATGCAAAACTCTATAAGTTAGAATAGGCCTCAATAAGGCACGATTTCAGGAAATAGTCATTCACAGTCAGTAATTCTTTCAGTACATCTTACCACATGAACTAAATGAACTGAATGATTATTTTTGTGAAAACATTTCTATAAATACATATTTGTTATGGCTGCAGATCATATTAGAGCAATATAAAACCCGATACTTACCTGCAAATTGCAAAAAACGTAAGATTTTTAAATAATTTGGCAAGATACCTTTTTTTGTTTTTTTTTTTTGGATGGGAAATCATCAAATGACTTCTCCCGCTCTGGGCGGAGCGGGGGGGCGTGTCAGACTTTTACTGACTAAAACCCACCCGTGTTCTATCAGTTGCCCATGTGCCAGGGTCACGGTATCTCTTTCGAACAATCACGCGACCCCGGCAGGGGCGAGATACCTTTACGCTTACGTTTTAAGAAACGACTGTATACACAAGTTTTCTAACTTTGGAAATACCAGTCACGTGTACTTTGGAAATACCACCTACTACTACTTTAAGTCATATGAGTAGGTACACTATAATAATGTGTATTTTATCCTCGCTGTGAGGCCGTATAGCATCATAATGTGATGCATCTCGTCAAAAGCATATGGAGCTACGTGGAATAAATACCGTATGTATTCGATGCCGAGAATGTCATTCTATATGATCGCTCACAGCCATAAAAGTTCTTTGGTACTTGAGTATTTCAGCACAAAAATATCAACCGAAGAAAAGTGATCGAGAAACGCGTTTACGGGCTACAAAGTAACACAATCATTTGTAAAGGACTGTTTTCCTTTGCAAAACTCGGTTGGTCATCAAAATGACATTAAAGACTCCACCAAAGTTAACTCAAAGTTGTCTTGTCAAAACAAGTTACGTAACGTAGAAGTCGCTCCGTCAATTATGACCTCGCCAGACTTCAATTAGGTTGCTGTTCGATAACCATTCGGCAAACATTCGCTATTTCATCGTCAATAGTCGGCGCCACTCGTAAATCCCGCTTCGTTTACCAAGTATCGCCAGTGGACGCTCATTAGGCTGCCCTAAAGTACCTATTTAATGGTTTGTCAACTTTGGTAATATTAGAGGCACGGGTTTTTGCTAATTACTGAGAACAAGTTGTGTCCAGGACAAAGCGCCCATTCATAATATCAACCTTATGCAAATTTTGATAGGGTTGCCTTTTTTATTGCCGTTCAGTGGCGGTGTTGCATGAGCAATACCTATTTTAACGAACCTGGACATCAATAGCAAACGGCCTACATATTTGCAATTGATGTCCGTAGCCATTCTTTAAAGGCAATAAATTCTTACATTCATTTGTTTTACCCTTCCAAAGGGTGGAATGAAATGCCCTTTCAGAGGAGTTTTAGTGGCTAGAAAGAGAGAGAAAACAAAGGAGGAAGATAAGTTTGAGTAGATAATAATTCAGAACAGGAGGGTCCGCTTAAGATCTTTGTTTTTATAACTGAAGGGCCAAAAAGCTTTTGAACATTTAGTTAGATAAGACCATCAGTGTAAAAATAGCGATTCAAGCTTTAAGTGCGTATAAACAGGGGAATGGTGTTTTTAATGACACGCTAGGCAGATTGTTGTTAGAATAAAGTACCTAACTGGGTTGTGGCAGTCAGATAGGCAGTCGTTCGTTGTAAAATACTGGATTTCAGCTGCATCCGGTTAGTCTGAAAGCCGACCTCAATATAGTGGGGAAAATGCTAGGTAGATTGAGACTGTACCTAAGGTTGCAAGACCTTTGCTTAAGTTTAATGGCGAATGTTTCAACAATTCCCTAATGACATACATTTTGGACAAAGAAAATACACATTTAAAAAATATTCCCTTGATTTATCTTCCAAAAGATTAAGCAAAACGTTTTATAGGCCGGGTGACTGGCAGATTCGTCCCAGTAAATGAATTTGGGTCCCGCAGTGACATTGCCGTTTCGCAAATGAGTTCGGCTAGAACTGAATTGGAGTGGATTTTCGCTGGCTCGGCTATAGCTTAATCAAGTTACATCGTTAAGGGTTTTTATAAAGATAAATCTTTTAAAGATTAGTTTTGTGAGATTGTTCATTATAGGCAGTGGCAGAAGTTGATTAGCTTTGATTGGAAGGAAAGACTGGTAGGTAGGTGGCGTGCGGATGGGTTAAAAATGAACCTTATTCCCTTTGTCTAATATCTGTACACACTGCTACAAGTCAAACTATATATTTCCAGTTTTAGCTGTCCCCACATGATATAAGGTTTTCGTACAATGAGATGTCAACTTATACTATAAACGTATAGCTAGATATGTGGCCGTGCTTACAAGCTTACTACTCCTACTTTTTTTTTTGTTGAGTAATTGGTTTCCGGGTATCAGTATTTGATGTTCTATATAAGTTAACTTAGTAAGTTATAATGCGATCTCACTTGCACCAACAATGTTATCTTAGCAATAACGATCTGAATTACGAGGAAATCTGGTTAAATAACAAAAATGACTCACTCAAACGAAGACAGACATAATTTAGCTACTAAATAGATACCCAAATTACCATCAATAATAACATTTCAAACGCCATCAATCTATTTGCACACAACTCCATTAAACTACATACTAACAGCTCAATGGACACTGAATTTCGGCCAACCACCAATTAACCATTAACTAGTAGGTACTAGACAACTAGAACTTGAATATTAATAGGCACTCACTATATTTTAAACTTACTCTCAAAGACGAATATTAGAAACAATTGCATGTTTCACTAACACCGAACTACGTATTAAGGGGTACAGTAATATTCGTGCTGGTGTACAAAGTGACCCTTCACTGGGGTACAAAGCGGACCTTACTCAGGCTTAACGATTCTCCCGAAATTATTTCGTTACAGTACCACGGGTATGTATCAAATGGTGATTTGCTGAAACAACTAAGGGTTTTAGTAATGATCCTATTTTAATTTGTGCGTGTTTTGGCATTTAGGCTAGTTTATTTCAGGTATTTGTTTAGTCTTTTGGGTTTAGTTACTTATATGTAAAAGCTAATAGCAGCAGCAACTACAGTCTGAGTTCTCAAAATATTTTTTTAGACTTTCGCTTTGTATAAAATTACAACATTTGTCTAAAAACTGATTAGAAATTCAAGATTATTTAATCCTAAAGTAACGTTTTTCGATAACTTTGTAGTCTTAGGTAAACCTAAAATTAGATTGTTCGTTGAGAAGAAGGTCTTGACCTTTAAAATGTAATCAAAACTTGCATTCTCAAACGGGGAAGATATTTGCTGTAAAATAAAATTATAGTCGATGGGTAGGATTTTTTGCAAACTAATTTTATATTTTTATTTTATAATAAGGATGTTTTTTAAATGTAAATGATTTGTTACAAAAAAAAGTTCGTCTATCATTAGTACGATAGCAAATTTACAAGTAAAATTACTTCACTGAATATTTCTGTAAGTTTTATCGCCTTCATTTCCTTGCATAAAATATATCGCGTGTGGCTTAGCCAAAAGGAAAGAGGAATGATAATACATATAAGACTTGTTATAGAATATTTCTTAATAGTGACCTCAGACGAAAGACGCCCAATTTTATTGCTGAATACCTTTTGCCCGCGGCTACGCTAGAGTTTAGGTCGGAATTTATGCTATATCATAATTGTCCTATGTCCCAGGTCAAGGTCCATCTTTATCGAAATTCGTTCTACCGCTAAATCGTGAAAAGTAACAGTTATTTAAATAGACAGACATGTTTACTTTTGGTTTTATTAGATATATATGGATATTTTCGTCTTATAAATACTGCAATTATTTATTATCTAAGATAAACCAAAAAAAATATTTTCAGTTAAAGTTTTTTGGACATCTCGGTTTGAGCTGGACTCTATTAACAAAGTCCTAGCAGCTCTAGACAGAGAGACGTGTAAGGAGAGAAGGGAGGCATTTGCCGAGCAATGGGCTATTAATGTTTAATCATAATAATTTAAAAAAAAAAACAGTCTGCATCAGTTTGGCCTCCATGGACCTACACTTCTTTCCAGTCCCCTCAATTTGATGTTAAATAACATAGCAATTAATATATCAACTTCACTGGCGTAATAGTGTAGGTACCAATTTACACTTTTCACGGCTAAAACAGTATACCAGATTAAAATTGTAAAAAGATGCTGCGTCAGCGTTGCAGCTAATTTTATTAACCTGACGTTGAATGACTAGGAAGGAAGTAAAACAAAGCTGTTTTCAGATGTTCGTTATCTACAAAATGTTATGTAACAGAATTAATATGCAATGAATAGGCTCTATGCGTCAGTCAGACCGAATTTGATTTTGTTTTAACTGAAATCATAGTTTGTATTAAACTTGAATAATTGGAAAACCTATAATTTGCCAAGAGTTGTAATTTTATATTCCTAGCCTTTTCTCAAGTATGTGGGGCTTGGTTTCCAGTCTAACCGTAAGCAGTTTGGTACCAGTATTTTATATGGAGCGACTGCGTATCTTATCTCCACCACAAAGTTATTAGGTAAAATGGCAAGATATGTCTGTGTAATGTCTGACAACCAGTCAGACATTCGGGTTTCTGGCGCCCGTAACGATTGTAAGTACCTATTGTGATTGAATATCAAAATATGTCACTACCAAAGCTATACAAAACCATCTATTTATAGTCCGGTCAATTTAAACATCCAAGGTTACAAAAATTCCCACTTGGCTGAATATTGGTAGGATTGTTCAATACAATTATAAAGGAAATGTGAAAGGTCTTCATCGATCCGGCACGTGCAAAAAAATTTACTCGGGGTCAAAGGTCACAAAAACGGGTTTTTCGAGATTTTCAGCAAAATGGTAAGTTTTATCATAAAGTTAGTTCAGACAAAAATTGTAGATCAGATAATTGTCTATAAAAAATGTCAAAATACTCTTTTTCCTAAGAGCCACCGTTATTGAGATATAACGATTCAAAAAGTTGAAAGAGTTGTAATCGTCATAATATGCACACGTTTCCACACCACCTTTGAGGTAGTGTACTTAGCGCGTTTTTTAATGTGGTTTCCCCGGTAGGCCTATTCCACTGATCTTTTATGATTCTGTTTAATTTGAAACTATTGAATAACTGTAAATATTGACAAGGGTTGAAAATGATGAAAGAGGTGTAAATAAAAAAAAATAAAAAAATTATCCATCTGAATCTAAATTATCATTAACTTCTGCTTTCTCTTGTTCTTGTTCTTCTTCTTCTTCTTCTTCCCTTTCTTCTTCTTCTTCTTGTTTATCTTCTTCATTTTGGGTGTTAGTGAATTGTCCCAATAATGACACATCGCATGTCTCTTCGTCAACATCAAATAAATGTTCAATTGTTGGCAATTCAATATTGGAGCATGACCGGCCTTGACAGGTTGTACATGCTACAGAACAAAACAGTTCAACTTTTTTGCAACCACATTTAGCACTACATCCCTTTTTACAGTTGCAAAAAATGGTGTTCAGTAGTTTTTCTGGTGCAGATGGAAATAAAGTTTGAACTGGCTCTAATGAATTGTCGACCAACTTCCAACCCCAGTTTTTTGGGTCTAACTGATTACCAAGCCACACTTGAACTTAGTAATATACCCGAAAAAGATGTTGATGAGCAGCCGCTGAGGTTGGAAGAAGACATGCTAACTGCACTTGTTTTTTATTTCGAGTATTTTTAACGAAACATGCATATCTGAACTTATCTAAGCACGTATATTTTTTAGGAGCTCCATACATGAGCGAGAAGAAAGCGAATACTTATACATATTATGACGATTACAACTCTTTCAACTTTTTTAATCGTTATATCTCAAAAACGGTAGCTCTTAGGAAAAAAAGTATTAAGGCATTTTTTATAGATAATTATTTGATCTACAATTTTTGTCTGACCTAATTTTATGATAAGACTTACCATTTTGCTGAGAATCGTGAAAAACCCGTTTTTCTGACCTTTGACCCCGAGTAAATTTTTTTGCACGTGCCGGATCGATGAGGACTTTTCACATTTCCTTTATAATAGTGTATTGAACAATCCTACCAATATTCAGCCAAGTGAGAATTTTTGTAACCTCACCCCTATTTTTTAGTCTAATTTGACCGGACTATTATAGTACCTATCTATAGGTATGTACAAATATCGTATTGGCTTTACGTACCACGTAAGAAAGTATGTAATACAGTTAGAATAAAGTAAAACAAGATATATATTTTTGTTCGTCTCTCTTGACATTCCTGTAATGTTATGTCACTAAGAACTCCTGACGAGGGTCCGCCTGCTCACTACATGTGTATTATTTCTCCACAATTTCGAATGTTACCGAATATATAAGTGGATTTTTTCCTAATTATTGTCAACATATGAAATTGTTTTACGTGTTTTTGTGAGGTTCTTTTATTTTTGTTTTGCTATATTTACAATGTTATTGTTTAAGATATCAATTCTTAAACGTTGATTGCTGAACTAAAGCCTCGCGATGAATGGTCAAAGCGAAATCGCCTTTATCATCACGTCTGGGAAAACACATTAGATTTCGGCTTATTATATATTAACCATTTCCATACTCAAATATAGACAGACAAGAACAAAATAACACAAAAATAGGAACACTGGTAATACTTATTTTCAAAGAAATGTCAACTAGCATACCTGTGATAGGAAATTAAGTAGAGCAGTTGTATTCTTAGCAGATGGAAAAAAATACTTGATCTTAAATCCCTTTTATAGAACTCACTATCGAAGAAGAAATGCTTTTTCCTAACTAATGCGTTAATGAGTTAGTAATGACTAGACAAAAAGCTGGTAGATCGGTAGAAATAAAAATAAAAGCTAAGAAAATACTTATCTTTTACACAGAAATCCTACTCGTACTTCCTACTAATATTATAAATGTGAATGATTGTGAGGATGTATGGATGCTTATTACTCTTTCACGCAAAAACTACTGAACAGATTTGGATGAAATGTAGCACACAGTTAGTTTATAGCCTAGATTAACACATCTATCTGTTAATCCCGGTAGTACGTCCCCGCAGGATAATATCCCGCCCGGATGTGAAAATGGTGTGGTACTGGGACAAAAACTAGCCGATGTTACTTCTTATAACATAAGCTATCTGCGAGTGAAAGTACCGTCAAAATCAGTCCTACCGTTTCAGAGATTTGCCAGAACAAATATGTTGTTAATGTAAATACCGTGTATACCGTATGTATACAAGATTATTTTTAGTATATGCGAAACCTGAATATAGTTTGTTCAGAATCAGTAACTGAATCGATTCCAATAATTTTTACACCATGTTATATTTTGTACCAAAAATATTGAATTACGCGTCCAAGTCCCCGCGACTTAGTGTTTTGTTTCGATTTTAAGATTATCACGTCTTTCTCGTATTCAAACGTCCATTACACGGAGATGGTACGTACACTAGCTGTTTGAGGTGATCTGCATATGTTTTTGCGTGGACAACCAGGTAACTTATCAAGCTTATAACTTTGTGATTATTAACGATACAGTTTCGAAATTTTTTTCATAGATTCTTTACATAAAAATACTAGACCCGTGTTTCGGGTTTCGCATAAACAAAAATTAATGTTGTATATGCATTTAGTGAAAAGATTTTAATTTTAAATTACAAACAGACACTTCAATTGTATTTATTTGAATAGATAATTTATTGAGGCACATAAAGGTTTTGTAGTAAAAACCTATTACATACCATAGTCACGGTCACTTATATGTTTCGCTTATGGTGGCGCGTGTATTGGATCATTTGGTTCCTCACAAAATTGTTGAGTTGGTATCCACGCGTCATATTAGTGAACAGCGCCGTCGATTTAATCTCCTATCTTCCAGGGCTTTATTTATTGTGCTTACATATAGAAGTAATAAGGAATTTACCCAGGATGTTGAATATCTTGATTTAAAAGGGTGTTCTTGGAGTTTCTTGCCCATTCTCCATAGAGATCTATGTTTTGAAATGGGCATCTACCTTCAACTTTCTGACTTGCTGACCGATCTTTGACTTTACAAAAGTGCCTTTATTTTTTTTCTGGTTGGGAAATCATCAAATGACTTCTCCCGCTCTGGGCGCAGTGGGTCAGAGTTTAACTGAAGAAACACGGGTGGGCTACCCGTGTTTCTTCAGTTGCCTGAGTAAGGGCCACGGTAACTCTTCTCTAAAAAATATTCTAAAATATCTATCAGTCATAGAACAAAAAGAATACGTTGCCACTGGCCATAATATTTTTTTAGTTCAAAAATTAAAAAAATACAAACACAATATGCAAGTTTAATTTCAAAGATGCAAACTGGCTTTTGTACTAAATCGCCTGGAGGTGCGAGCTCAACTGGAGCCCCGGCTGTCTTTGACAAGCTTTGACTGCCTCGGGACTTCGGAACATGGAAACCGACACGACTCCTAAAGTCCTAACCAGTTTTGTCGGGTGATTTATTATACATACGTACAGTCACCAAAAGAGATAAGGAACCAGGTTCAAATCCCACCGAAGTGTGGGCTCCAAGTCCACGCCACGCGAAAGACAATCGCTCGGGTTTTCGCACCCGGCGACGTGATAATAATTTTCGGGAGATAAATTTTCCTGACACTGGGCAACGCGGTTGCTGACAAATACTGACCACCGATGTGGTGAAGAATGTATCCACGAAAGAGCGATGGTAGAATCCGAAAACGCGAAAATTACTGCAATAGGAAGACGCTCACGATAATTTTCATGAACCGTACGTATCAGCTTGGACATAAGAACCGCAGCGCAAAGTTCCAAGCGAGCAAGTGTGGTCACTTTGGTAGGGGACACCTTTGATTTCGCACACAATAATCTCACTGTGATATTCCCAGCAGGATCAGTAGTGTGTAAGTATATGACACATCCATACCCATTCATACTGGCGTCACAGAAGGCAACGATCAGCACAGTGCTATCACGTAAAACGCCTACATGTCGAGGAATTTTCAGAGATGAAATTAATGGAAATTCTTGTATGAACGCCGAGAACTTTTGAATAATGCTTTCGAGTGGAGTGTCATCCTAACCAATATTGGACAGCCACAACTCTCTGATAAGCAGCTTGGCATATATAATTATAGGGGCTACTAAGCCGAGGACATCAAATAATCGAGCGACTACCGACAGTATGCTCCGCTTCGTACACTTCTCTTCTACATTAAGAGTCTAATAGTCTTCTACATTAAGAGAAAATAAAGAAAGAATATGAGAGAAAAGAAAGAATTTCAAGACCGAGTGTCGAACACTTTAAAGTGTGGGATTCATCTTTGCTTTCCATGATTATTTTAATACAATTAAATATCACGGAAATACAAATAAAAATACCACACAACACCACACAAACAAAAAAACAACGTCTCAACGTAAAAAAGGGACATCTGGCTGCCGCACATTGTTTTTATAACATTGACAGTAAGCAAATTTAAGACTTATATGGTTTTCACATGGACTCCATTGTCCGAATAGAACCAAATTAAAATGGGACCATTCGGAAAGCACCAGCTTTCAAATAAAAAAAGAATCATCAAAATCGGTTCACGCAGTCAAAAGATATGAGGTAACAAACATTTAAAAAAAATACAGTCGAATTGATAACCTCCTCCTTTTTTAAGTCGGTTAAAAAGAACAAGTCGCCACTGGCCATATTAATTTTAATTCGAAAATTAAAAAATTACAAACACAAATCGCAATACGCAAGTTTAATTTCAAAGATGGTCGCTATAAAGGTCCACAAACTGGCTTTTGTACTAAATCGCCTGGAGGTGCGGGCTCAACTGGAGCCCCGGCTGTCTTTGACAAGCTTTGTGACTCCATCGGGGCTTCGGAACACGGAAACCGACACGACTCCTAAAGTCCTAACCAGTTTTGTCGGGTGATTTATTATACATACGTACAGTCACCAAAAGAGATAAGGAACCAGGGTCGTCGGATATACCTACTTGAAGTTTAATAAATTGTTGAATGTTTTCGAATGACATTGAATTTGATAGATGAACTGATTGTTTTCTAGAAATAAAATAAATTTTGATTCGAAAATATCCATCGGTTTCAAATCAAATCGAAATCTTATTTATTTATTTATTTAACCATTTATGTACACACATATATAAATAGACAAGAAGAATACAACAGAAAAATTGGTACAGAGGTGATGCTTATTTCTATAGAAATCTCTTCCAGCATACCCACGATAGGAGACAAGATAAAGAGATGTAGACAGCGTGCGTAAGAGTAAAAGAGAAAATAAAATACATATAATCAAAAACCATTCACTTAATAAAATTAAACAAATAATATAAGAATATACTTACATACATACAAACATACAGAGATACATACATATATACATACATAATATTTAAAATTAATATAATTAAAATAATAAATACATACACAATTATGACGATGTGGACAGATAGTGTTCTTTCACTCTTCTTTAGAAAACTGCTACATTTTTATTTCACATAAACGGACACGTACGACAAAGTCAGAAGATAGGTGCACGGTTTCAATTTGATGATTCCTATGGAGAAGAGCCGGCAAGGAACTCCATGTTTACTCTTTGTCATGTTACATTGTTAATAGGTATGGGAGGATAGTGTAGTCCTATCAATAAATAGGTACCAAGTACCTACTTACTAAAATAGAAAGTTGTCTACAAGGCTACAACTACAACGTTGTCACATTCACAAAATATATATATATATAAGAAAGTCGTGTTAGTTACACTATTTATAACTCAAGAACGGCTAAACCGATTTGGCTGAAAATTGGTGGGTAGGTAGCTTAGAACCAGGAAACGGACATAAAATACCTTTTATCTCGTAAGAAGATAAAGCTGAAGAGTTTGTTTGGTTGAACGCGGTAATCTCAGGAACTTCTGGTCCGAATTGAAAAAATCTTTTTGTGTTGGGTAGCCTATTTATTAAGGAAGGCTATATGGTACATAATATCACGCTACAATTAAAAGGAGTGGAGCAGCAACGAAAAATGGGAGAAAATTGGCAGGCAATTCGATACTATGGGAAGGTCCAGGGAAGCAAAACTTTGACGCGGACGAAGTCGCAGGCAGAAGCTAGTATTGTATTAAAGAATCTACATAAATGACAGTATTTCATATAAAATATAATAACCTATTTAAATCAAATGTCATTATTGCCATGACAACCAATAAGTTTCTTACTAAGCTTTAACTATAATCGACGACGCTGGTTACTTATCTATTTTGGTGACTGTACCCACCACCCACATACCATTTCCTTATGTAGGTATGACTGATATTTTTTTTTCTTTTGGCAAGTTTCCTTTTTATCTAAGTCCCTGGATGTTGGTAGGTATGGTTAATAGTATTCTTGCGACTCCACTGGTATAGGATGCTTGTATAAGTTCGCCAGAATAGGACTACGATTTTATGTAATACCTACTAGCCGTCACCAGCTGCTTGCGGTTTTAGAACCCAACGGCCCGGCACGCGACGATGGGAAAAGACCAGATGGAATGACCAAAATGCTCTGGATGTTAGGCAGGCCTTTGGCGTGGGACAAACCATGTGTCGACACCCTTACACCATCCCATCTTCCTAGTACGACGGGTTGTGCCGGGGCGGCTACTGCAGATGCAGAAATCCGCAAACGTCGAAAATATTTCAATCTAATTGGGGGTTATATATTCGGGCCGTTTGGTGTTGAAATACCAGGGCCATGGGGTCCGAGTGTCCAACTGGTTTTTAGAGACATCGCCAAGTGGTTGGTTTGTGTGTTGATAATAGACCGTTGTGTATTGTTGGAAACTGCTTCGTGGAAATTGCCTAATACAAGCACTATTCTTGCTTAAAAGGTACCGTGGGCTCCTTCGAAAGAGGTACCGTGACCCTGGTATATGGGCAACTGAAGGAACATGGGTGGGTTTTAGTCAGTAAAAGTCTGACACGCCCTTCCGCTCCACCCTAGAGCGGGAGACGTCATTTGAGGATCCACAAAAAAAAAGCCACTTCATATTGGCCGCTAAGAAACGCAGTTAGTTATAATAAGTACCTATTTATGTTCGTTAACGTATTGCTTTTCCATAGAGCATTGAGGATAAAATTTTAATTAATTGAAGAAAACATGCGATCAAAAAGTTTATACCTACCCAAATGCTTCTTTTTCCATTCAAGATTACGGTTACACTAGCCATAATATCTACTCATAATATCTACTAATGCAGGCATGCCAAATCTTTAAAAGTATTAGTTGACACCTTAATATATTCTGTAGTTTACGTAGATATCATCTATTTAATGCATTAGCATTAACCTAACCGTCTATTCACGAAAACATTGTTCACTGCAGAAGCACCCTAATTTCCGAGGGGCTACCTATTTAGCGCTTCCAGTGAAAATGTTAATTAGGTTTGGAGCTAGAGCGCGCGCTCTTCAACTTATCTACGTACATACTGAACTGATGTTAGTACATTCAGTTACCTCCCTAGTGTTTAGCTTTTAATGTTGGTTTTTCGTTAGCTAATTTATCGTGGTTTTGACTTTTTCAGTATGAAATGTTAGCCCTTTCATTAGTAGGTGCCTTCTGACTTCATGCGGCTAATAGAGGAAGAAGTATGAAAGAAAAAATATGTTTCGCCGAGCCCAAATATATTGGGATGAGGGTAGGAGAATGATAATTGAAAAACATTTGGTGTTCGCTGCCAGGCCAGGCCCCCATAGGATTTTAATTATTATGTGGAAGCGTGATAATCGTGAGGCTCTGGAGACAAGAGTGGTGAGCGAAACTAGTCCACCGTACGCGGAGCAGACAATATATAATTTAATTCAAATGAAGAAGCAATACAACTAACAAATGACTCACCTCATGGTTGAAGGAAACTGCTTCTGGGTGGTACCTGGATTTATGTATGTAAGTGAGTGTGTATTGTATTGTGTTGTGACGTTATGAGTATCTCCAGGTTACAATCCGTTGCTCCAAGAGGTCTGCCATCCAGACATGCGGTCTTCAACACTTAACCTTCAAACTATTTCAACAAAAGATATATCCTAAACCCGTATTATCTCACCAAATGGGGTTATTAACACAAAACAATTGGGTCATGACTTATGTCCACCAAAACGACCGGTTCTAAGGGATTACTTTAACTATAGGGGTCGCGGAATACAAGCGGCGACGCACGATTTTTCCCCTTGTTCAAGCACCAAGAGAAGTGTCAAAGTCAAACTTGACAAGTGACAGTTCTCACTCTGTTACACGTTTAGAAACGTAAGCGCATAGAGTAATAAACGGTACGGAACATTTACCCCCCCCCCCCGGACGGGCCTTCCCGTCCGCTAATCACTTGGCAATCTTGACAAGGTTGCGTTTTATCAGTCCACTTGACGCGCTGCTGGAGGATGTGCAAATACTCCAAGTTCCAACGCTTCCAAAAACTCTGAGCGAGCTGCTGCACCAACCGCGATAGCCAATTTTGGCTCACATCGACAAAAGGGTGCTCCGGCAGGGCGACAAGTGGCTGTCAAATCAAAAAAATGGCCCGGGGTCAGGGCCTCCAAGTCGTTCGGGTCCGAAGACAGCGGGCACAATGGACGCGAGTTCAATACAGCTTCAAAACGGCAAAATACCGTAGCTAACTCCTTAAAGGTGAGAACGGTGTCTCCCATCAATCTGCGCCAGAGTCCCTGTGCCGCTTTCACCGCGGCCTCAAAAATACCCCCCCAATGGGGGCAGGCTGGCGGATCAAAACAATAACAAACAACAAAACAACCAAACAACAACAACAACGAAACAACAACAATTTAACCAAATGGCCCTCCTTAGGCAACAAAGGGGGGTGACGGGCCTCATAAGGAAGGCTAGAGTGCTTCAACCGTCAACAACCAAACAACAAAAGACCCGTGTCGTCCAAAAGGGGTTCAAATTACCAACGGCTCCCGACAATATCCAAAACTCTCGCTGCAGAATGGCCAACAGCGCATTGCAACCGGCATGCGAGTTCTCATTGTGACGATCAGTCACCAACAATTCAACAATTTGTCGAGGAGCTGTATCGACTCAACAAAACTCAGGGGTCCCTTGTTCCAACAGCGAGCACCTTGAGCCCGGGCAAAGGACCCGACATCAAGACTGGCGATCGAGGCCAATCATCCTCGGGATGAGTCAGCCAGTCTGGTCCCCACCATAGGGGGTAAGCAAACAAGCAGGGCGCCATGCACCCACGTGAGGCCACGGCGCCTGGGTTCAAATCTCCAAGCACGTGCCTCCAAATCAAATGCGTTTTAGAATTTTGAATCTGGGACACTCGGTTCGCAACAAAGACCTCCAAAGAGTGGACGGACGTCTTCAACCAACACAAAACAATTTGACTGTCCGTCCAGGTGTAAGAAACCCGAATGTCCACAGTTCCACCCAAAGTGTGAGCAACGTGGTTCAATAGACGCACAAGACGCGCCGCCCCTGACAATTCAACTTAGGGATGGTCAGTGCCGTCCGGAGGGGGGCCACCTTGCTCTTGGCCAAGACCAGTGACAAATTCACCTGGCCTGTTGCGCAGACGGTGCGCAGACAAACAACAGCTGCAATACCGTGCGAAGACGCATCACAAACAAGGGTAGCAGTGTAGCTCCCGGGGGGAGGATAGCGCGGGGTAACACGACCTCGTTGACTGCGGGGAGTGCGGATACAAATTGGAGCCAATCTTCCAACAGGGTTTCCCGAATTGGCTCGTCCCAGCCAAGTCCCGCAGTCCAAAGGCGCTCAAGAAAACAATTTTGCCCAAAACAATACAAACAAAACAATAGACAAAAGGCAACCCTGGGCTCCCATGTCCATAATGGCACGGACCACAACAGAGTCCCCCGTGGGCCCCCAGACCTGACCGATGCCATTGGCAACAAAACCGTGTCAATCTGAGGGGTACCTTAGCGGGGTAGGCGCCAATGTCCTAAAAATGCCTGGGCGGCGACCGATCGGCCCACACCCAGGCTCCGCACCCAGGCTCAAGTCCCTCGCGACGAGGATGGAGGCCAAACTCCTCGTCCGCGCGGTGTCCCGAGCCACGCGCCATCGCTGGAAGGGCACATCCCACCGGATGCCTGAATGGCGGGGGGCGTGACTCCAAACGGGGATGTTCCGCCAATGGAGGGGAGGGAAGGTGGTGCTGGTCTGGCCAGCGCTGCCTAGCAACAAGTGCGTAATTGCCTTTACGCGGGGAGACCAAATGGCGGTCGCGTGTCTCCCGATCAACTTGCGTGGGGGGTGGAGTGCGGCGCTCAAAATTGCGGGCCTCTCCCCGGTTCTGAACCGGCGAGGCAAAAGCCCGGTGACCAACTCCATGGTACCCCCCCGTACGCGAACCTTCATCAGAGGCTGGTCTGCCAGCGTGGTTCGCGTTAGCGCACAATATGTCCAAATGGGACCCCCTACAAATTCTACAAGGGCGCGGGTTGGGGCAGTCCAGATGGAAGTGAGCCCCCAAACATGAAAAGCACAGACGGCGTGCACTGGCAACTCGGCGGCGGGCACTCACGTGCAATTTCAAAAAGGCCGCGCAAGTTGCCATGCCATGCCCCGTGTCCTTACAAAACTCACAACCAGGACGACTCTGGGTTCCAGCAAAACGAGCAGCGGGGCGACCATCAACAGGCCCGCGAGCCCCAGTCCATCCCTGGTCTCGTGGCCGGGAAGACGGCTGGCATGACTCAGTGGCAACGCCAGAGTTGTCCACAAACCGACACTCATCCTCCAAAAATTGGACGAGGTCACCAAATGGGGGAAGATGTGTGACACTATCCCCACCATACTTTTGCTCGAAACGAGCCCTCAAATCGGCAGGAAGCCGTTGCAGCACAACATGTACCAAAAGGTAAGACCAATGGTCCACCGGCAAGTCCAATCGCTTTAAAGCGTTGGTCGCTGCCACCAACGGGTTCAACAGGTCAGTACGCAATGCTGACAAACTAGTAATGACCGGTAACCCCAAAATCAATTCAATATGAACGTCAGCCAAACAACGTTTATTTTGGTACCGCCGGGTGAGTAGTTCCAAAGCGGTAGGGTAGGCTGAGTCAGTCAACGACAGATGCTGTACCAACGCTCGGGCCTCACCTTCCAGGACAGACAACAAATAGGCCAACTTTTGGGTGGGTCTGAGGTCCGAGCGTGCATCAACCAAACTTTCAAACAGGTTTTGGAAACCTAACCAGTGGTCCAAGCGACCGTCAAAGTGTGGCAGTTCCAAAGTAGGCAGTCTACTCAATAGTCCGGGACCTGAAACAACCGAGGTCTCCGGCTTGACCTGGACTGGTGTCTGGCTCTGCAATATTTCCCGAGCACGTTGACCAAGCAAGGACCTTGTCACGTGCTGCCTGGTCCAGCACTTCCAGAGCCACATCACAAATGTACTCGTTGTAGCGGGTGAACAGAGCATCAACGTTGCCGAGTCTCACGTTCAACTGCTCAAACCGAGCAAGAGTGATCCCTTCGAGATCCTGGCGCTCAGCAGTCACTGCAGCTGAAGTGAACCACCGTAGCTGTGTGGTCAATCCACTGATTGCCTCTCTCACCGCTTTGTGTGCCATTGCACAAACAATACAATTCATATAAACCAAACAAGAGAATCAAATAACAAGGTTCAATCAATCAATTACAAAATAACTACAAACAATCAAACTACCAAACTGTTAGTCAGCAACTCAAGAAATAACAAAATATTGGTTTTAATTCAATTCAACAACAAACTTTTATTTTAATTCAAAACCAATGTCAACGTTCAAAAAATTCTAATTTCAAATATTAATTTTCACAAACAACCATGTCAATGGTACAAACTCAATATTTTAATGTCTTCCTGACATTCAATACAACACAGAGGTCAAATACAACAACAAGAGGTTATAACATAGCCCAATCTAACCAACTCTATTAGCATATGCAAACCCGGTTGACCCCGGCAACATGAGTTACTCGTCTCAACAAATTTAAACTAATTATTTCAAATAAACAAGCAATCATAGTTATCAAATATTTACAGCGTATTACTACTTCCCTTATAGAGACTGCCAAGTAATTAGCCTACTGTAAATTACCAATTTGGTGGTTTTGTAGGTTAGAACCACGCTCTGATACCAGAATGTTCGCTGCCAGGCCAGGCCCCCATAGGATTTTAATTATTATGTGGAAGCGTGATAATCGTGGGGCTCTGGAGACAAGAGTGGCGAGCGAAACTAGTCCGCCGTACGCGGAGCAGACAATATATAATTTAATTCAAATGAAGAAGCAATACAACTAACAAATGACTCACCTCATGGTTGAAGGAAACTGCTTCTGGGTGGTACCTGGATTTATGTATGTAAGTGAGTGTGTATTGTATTGTGTTGTGACGTTATGAGTATCTCCAGGTTACAATCCGCCGCTCCAAGAGGTCTGCCATCCAGACATGCGGTCTTCAACACTTAACCTTCAAACTATTTCAACAAAAGATATATCCTAAACCCGTATTATCTCACCTAATGGGGTTATTAGCACAAAACAATTGGGTCATGACTTATTGTCCACCAAAACGACCGGTTCTAGGGGATTACTTTAACTATAGGGGTCGCGGAATACAAGCGGCGACGCACGTTTTTTCCCCTTGTTCAAGCACCAAGAGAAGTGTCAAAGTCAAACTTGACAAGTGACAGTTCTCACTCTGTTACACGTTTAGAAACGTAGGCGCATAGAGTAATAAACGGTACGGAACATTTGGAATCAACAAAAAAAAATGGACGAAAAAGTACTAAAAAGAACGAAAAGTCTGTGTGCCTGCTACGTGCTACGTTACTAATGCTACGGCACAAGCTACGGCGTAGCATGAAAAATTCCATATAAAACACGTCAAGGCGCGCGCCTTTGTATCTCAGCAAGTTCATTGCGTAGCGCACAAGTACTAAGTTGCGAAGCCAAAAGAAATAAACCGGCCAAGTGCGAGTCGGACTCGCGCACCGAAGTTTCCGTACAAACCTGTATGTATTCTCGGTTTATGCATAAGGTTTATGTTTATGAAATTAAATGTTTTTTTTTTTAATTTTTATATTTGAGTTGATTGAATGAAAGGTAAATTGCGGTTTACGATTTATGACGTATTAAAAAAAACCACTTACTAGATCTCGTTCAAACCAATTTTTGGTGAAAGTTTACATGGTAATGTACATCATATATTTTTTTTTAGTTTTATCATTCTCTTATTTTAGAAGTTACGGGGGGGAGGACACACATTTCACCACTTTGGAAGTGTTTCTCGCGCAAACTATTCAGTTTAGAAAAAAAATATATTAGAAACCTCAATACCATTTTACATTTTACGTATGGGTTTAATGAATTTTAATGACATGTGTCTCCGGGGACACATGTCACTCGACAAAATGTTCCTAGTGGGGACGAGGCTTTAGCCACTGCGATGACCGGAGGGCGACAGCGGCTTGCGGGGAGCGGGGGACGAGGAGCCGAGAGCCGCCGCCGCCGCTGTTAACACGCACCACCGGACCCATCATTTAACTCACGACACGGACCAGAGGCGCGCGTTCTTATAATCTAATATACGAACCTACCTAGATTTACAGTCCGCTATTTTATTTCTACCACCTCTGAGAATCACTAACAACCAGTCTTACCAAAGGTAACTGAGTTATGAAGGTAAGACAAGTAGGCGTTGCATGTATACTACTGGTATTCAGCGACATCCGGTTACAATGAAAGCCAACCACAACATAGCTGACAAGGTAGGTTGATTGTTTTCGTGTAGCATGTATGTATATACTAAGACGTCTGTAGTTCAGGCCAGGACACTGTAGTTAAACTCCGGTTGGATCCTTTTTTTCGACATCGGAAAACGAATTATGGAACTCAAATGGAGTCGAGCAGGATACCTGGCGTAATGACTGTCAAAGATCTAATAATGAAAGCCGGGAGCAAAAGCTTAATGTGCTTTAAGAGGGACGCAGGGTCTCGATATGTAAAGTTGGTCTCCCATCTATGGATAGACCGCGGGAGCATCGACTCTTGCGGTTGTTATTACTAAACCACGAGTACAAGGAAACATTGAAAGTAAAAACGCAATCTACTAACTTATAGCTACAATATCACACAAAACACCAGGTGCGTCATAACGGACAATCCCATACATTTTCGGTAAGATTTTCCCATACCCGTGGCCGATGGGGTAGCATTTACAACTTCGTGAAAACCCTTAGGGGGCTACAAAAGGTGTTTAGGGGGTATTTCCCTGCGTGTTTAATATCCGCAACCCTTGAATTTGGGAAATGCGAACACTCTGTAGGTAGATTTATGTACTTGTTTTGTTTTCCTAGTATTGAATATTATTTTGTTTGTGTGGAATTTGGTTGGGTATTGACTGTACCGCAAATTTAATAATGCGGACGTTTTTGGTGGTATCGGAATTCTCAGCAGCCGTACGAACTCTGGATTTGAGCCCGACGTCACCCGGTTGATGGCAATTTCGCCAGATACACATGGGTATTACCACATTATTTGTCGAAATGTGGGTGTACATACTTATCCACTCCGGTCCGTGTATTGCCGGAGTAGAATACGAAATTTCGACGCACAAAATATCGATAAATGCTAATACGATGCTATAAAATTGCGATGCACGTTACTGCGACAGATCTTCAATGCGATACTACTTGACTCCGATGCACGTTACCGCGAAAAATCATTTTGTGGAGCTCGTTAAGCTTATCATTTAGCTATCTACATTTAAAAAAAGTTAAATTATCACTTATCAGAAGGAAAATATGTTTTGAATGGGCCTAATAAATTATAAACCAAAACGCACAGTAAACAAAAAAAAAATGTTTTGCATAACGGTTGGTACAGTACGTAAATAATAATATATACGTAGAATTAATAAAAGAAAACAACAATCATGAAATATATAATTCACTAGCTTTTGCCAGCAGCTTCGCCCGGGGAGGTCGGAAAATATCCCGCGGGAACGTACTACCGGGATAAAAAGTAGCTTATGTGTTAATCCAGGTTATAAACTAACTGTAAAAAAAGCGTGTTTTTTAGTTTTTTTTAACTATTATTTATTTTCTATTTTTAGGGTGTTTCGAATTTTGAGACGTATGTCTCTGAGCTACTATGCTTGAACGTTTCCTGCGCATTAAAAACGTGACACACTATCAATCACAATCATAATACATTTGAAGGCAAATCCATTGCTTAATATATTTGAGAAATTTGTCTGTTCCACAATGTACCTACGTAACGCGATGAATGTTGCGGAACTGTCTAAATTAAAGATCTTCCTACTGTTATAGTATGTTACGTAAATACTCCACTGCTTTAATATTCTCTTCTTGCATAGGTTTAACACTATTTAAAAAGCATATAGTTAGTACGACGATTGAGGAAGTCGTGCAGCATTTGACAGTGAAGATCAATTAGACTCTGAGGGTCGAAAAGTTGGAATCGCGCACAACTACAGACCTGCTTGAGAAGGACTTTTGGCCGAAAGGTGTCTTATATCGACGTTTCTGAGGACGGTTACGCGACACCACGCAGCGGAATACGACGCCGTCAACATTAAATGTTTAGTTATAGTTTTGTTAGTAGGTATAAGTTTATTGTTATTGATTTTATGCTTATTTGTGTATTGTATAATGGTCCTTAGTTGCCTCAAATAAAGGATTGTATTGTAGTACCTTTGGGAGTATTAAATCTTATAACTCCTTAGCCGATTGTACATTATACTCTTTTCAATACAGATCAAATTAAAAGTAGTACCTATACCTACCTAACCTTTAGATCGAGTAAGTTTCAGTAACCGTTACTTATAATAAGGCCTACCCAATTCGGATTTAGTCTATTATTAGACTCGTACTCTGGAAAACTTTTTGTTATTGGCTTTTAGATATTGAGCTTGTAGACGTAAGCAAAAGTTTGTTACATTTTACTTTATTATTATTCAGGTAATATAATTAGCGAGGAGCTTGTGGCTAATTAATAACAGCCCATCGCTTGATCAGGTTAAGCTACACTTATTGCGATTGGTCTGTGGATGGGTAATGATCTTTACATACCAAGACGTCCGCGTGCTTCGTTCGTTCCGGCTGCTATTCGTGATCTTCGACAGTCGTTACCAGTCATCAAAAGCTCGAAAAGTTTGACAACCAGTGTTGTCGACAAAACGTAGCCCCGTTAAGAGCCATTTTACATTTTTCCGCGAATATCTAAGATTTTAGTCGCCTTATTTACCTCTCATCTCATCATTATAAATACTCTGGCATTGACGAATACATGTAAAAAATAGATCAATCTTTTGTTTTGTCACTTTTAGTAGAACATTTACAAAAACTGATTTGTTTACTTTGTAGTAATTAATCTCCCACAACTAGTTTTCGTAAAAATCAGCGCAGGGTCGATTTCAGACTCCTATTTCTATCATTAATATGTAGAAATTTGAGTAAAAAAAATACACAAAACAACAGACATATAATCTAGTTGTTACATTTAGTACAAGAATATTGATATTTAATAACATTAATTAGTAAAAAAATAAAGTCTTATGGCAATTTTTACGATTTATTCGCAAGTTTATCGCGTTTTTTTGGTTTGAATAAAGCATAATTACATTAAAAAATTCATGTCAATATAAAGTATGCTCTATAACAAATCGAATTCTCAAGTTTTATTTAAATCTGTTTATTTAATTAGACATAATATCGTTTTTGAAATCACTCTAAATTAGAATAAATTACGATGCACAAGCGGGCAGCGTTTAGTACGGCGCAAGCGCCCCACGGGGAAGGACCTGTGCCAATTTTTCCCGCGTCTCAGTTTACGGGTACTCGTATCGTGAAGGCAAAAATATGCTACGACTACAACATTTTGCTACTCTTCGCATTTTATTTTTTTTAATAAGAGTTTCGTTAATTATCAAGTTAAGCATTATTTTAATAGATTGTAGAAAAATGTTGACTAAAATAATTTATTTTAACTAAATCTGACTATTTTTAATCGCGATTAAAAAGGTGTGGAGTAAAACTAGTGGTCATGAACAAAAATTCACACCAACGGCAACGCCTCGCCTCACGTGCAAAAACAGTACTGTATTTTTTTTTCTTTTGCTTATATCTCGAAAATGGCGTGTCCTATCGCAAAAATAATGAAATTTTCGACCCCCTTTATAAGAACCCACACATATAAGTCTCAACACGTGGGTTATATTTTTTTTATTTTTCAAACATAAATGAAAAATTCCATATAAAACACGTCCAGGCGCGCGCCTTCGTATCTCAGCAAGTTCATTGCGTAGCGCACAAGTACTAAGTTGCGAAGCCAAAAGAAAAAAAACCGGCCAAGTGCGAGTCGGACTCGCGCACCGAAGTTTCCGTACAAACCTGTATGTATTCTCGGTTTATGCATAAGGTTTATGTTTATGAAATTATTTTTTTTTTTTTAATTTTTATATTTGAGTTGATTGAATGAAAGGTAAATTGCGGTTTACGATTTATGACGTATTAAAAAAAACCACTTACTAGATCTCGTTCAAACCAATTTTTGGTGAAAGTTTACATGGTAATGTACATCATATATTTTTTTTTAGTTTTATCAGTCTCTTATTTTAGAAGTTACGGGGGGGAGGACACACATTTCACCACTTTGGAAGTGTTTCTCGCGCAAACTATTCAGTTTAGAAAAAAAATATATTAGAAACCTGAGAAACCTCAATACCATTTTACATTTTACGTATGGGTTTAATGAATTTTATTGACATGTGTCCCCGGTGTCGGAGACATCGGGCGATGTCGCCCTACATCGCCCGATGTCTCCGGGGACACATGTCACTCGACAAAATGTTCCTAGTGGGGACGAGGCTTTAGCCACTGCGATGACCGGAGGGCGACAGCGGCTTGCGGGGAGCGGGGGACGAGGAGCCGAGAGCCGCCGCCGCCGCTGTTAACACGCACCACCGGACCCATCATTTAACTCACAACACGGACCAGAGGCGCGCGTTCTTATAATCTAATATACGAACCTACCTAGATTTACAGTCCGCTATTTTATTTCTACCACCTCTGAGAATCACTAACAACCAGTCTTACCAAAGGTAACTGAGTTATGAAGGTAAGACAAGTAGGCGTTTCATGTATAATACTGGTATTCAGCAGCATCCGGTTAGAATGGAAGCCAACCACAACATAGCTGACAAGGTAGGTTGATTGTTTTCGTGTAGCATGTATGTATACAAGATTATTTTTAGTATATGCGAAACCTGAATATAGTTTGTTCAGAATCAGTAACTGAATCGATTCCAATAATTTTTACACCATGTTATATTTTTACCAAAAATATTTAATTACGCTTCCAAGTCGCGGGCCTTAGTGTTTTGTTTCGATTTTAAAATTATCATGTCTTTCTCGTATTCAAACGTCCATTACACGGAGATGGTACGTACACTAGCTGTTTGTGGTGATCTGCATATGTTTTTGCGTGGACAACCAGGTAACTTATCAAGCTTATAACTTTGTGATTATTAATGATACAGTTTTGAATTTTTTTTCATAGATTCTTTACATAAAAATACTAGACCCGTGTTTCAGGTTTCGCATAAACAAAAATTAATGTTGTATACTAAGACGTCTGTAGTTCAGGCCAGGACACTGTAGTTGAACTCCGGTTGGATCCTTTTTTTCGACATCGGAAAACGAATTATGAAACTCAAATGGAGTCGAGCAGGATACCTGGCGTAATGACTGTCAAAAATCTAATAATGAAAGCCGGGAGCAAAAGCTTAATGTGCTTTTAGAGGGACGCAGGGTCTCGATATGTAAAGTTGGTCTGCCATCTACGGATAGACCGCGGGAGCATCGACTCTTGCGGTTGTTATTACTAAACCACGAGTACAAGGAAACATTGAAAGTAAAAACGCAATCTACTAACTTATAGCTACAATAACACACAAAACACCAGGTGCGTTATAGCGGACAATCCCATACATTTTCGGTAAGATTTTCCCATACCCGTGGCCGATGGGGTAGCATTTACAACTTCGTGAAAACCCTTAGGGGGCTACAAAAGGTGTTTTGGGGGTATTTCCCTACGTGTTTAATATCCGCAACCCTTGTATTTGGAAAATGCGAACACTCTGTAGGTAGATTTATGTACTTGTTTTGTTTTCCTAGTATTGAATATTATTTTGTTTGTGTGGAATTTGGTTGGGTAATGACTGTACCGCAAATTTGATAATGCGGACGTTTTTGGTGGTATCGGAATTCTCAGCAGCAGTACGAATTCTGGATTTGAGCCCGACGTCACCCGGTTGATAGCAATTTCGCCAGATACACATGGGTATTACCACATTATTTGTTGAAATGTGGGTGTACATACTTATCTACTCCGGTTATAGTATCGCATTGAAGATCTGTCGCAGTAACGTGCATCGCAATTTTGTAGCATCGTAGTAGCATTTATCGATATTTTGTGCGTCGAAATTCCGTATTCTACTCGTATTGCCGGACGTATAGAATAGCACCATTCCATTAAATCCCGTGGGTGTCGTAAGAGGCAACTAAGGGACTTAATAGATAATGGGCAGCAGCATTCTCTATGCATTTACCATCATACTGCGATCGCTAACCCGCTTGCCAAGCGTGGCGATTATGACAAATCTCCAAATTTGGGAGGCCTATGTCCAGCAGTGGACGTCATTTGGCTGGAATGATGATGATGATCATGAATACCAATTGGAAACATGATCTGAATGAACTCTATGAACATTGTTTTGTTAATACGTATAATAATTACATAAAAATGTACTTCGTTGTCTGAAAAACAATGTTTCCTAAATATTAATTATCCAAAATAAACTTCAAGTTATTGGAAGGTTTATCTGGGGTTACCATAAATTAAATATTTTGCTGCTTTATCATCGTAAGGGAAGATTGAATGTCTATCCCTTCAACAATGTGTAGCTGGGCTGGGTCGACAAAGTAGTAATCTAGGTTCCATGTGACCGGTCATACCGCTACGAGTATTTGGAAGATAATTATGCTGAAGAATGTGGAATTAGGTCTAACGTTGTTAAGTATGTAACGTGCAAACTTTTTAACACGAGGATGGAATTTACTGAGGGTTATGTAACACACATGTTCCGTGTGGTGCCAGGCTTAAATAATAGCACCATCTCATTTCTTCACGTTGGTGTCTTCAGAGGCGACTAAGGGATTTCCTAGAGAATGGGCAGCAGTTTTTTCAACGGAATTTACTGCCATACTGAGATCGTCAACCCGCCTGCCAAGCGTGGCGATTATGGCAAACCCCCCCCCCCAAATTGGAGGAGGTCTATGTCCAGCAGTGGAATGGTCTTTCGGAAGAAATGATGTTGGTAAATGTAACACAGTATATGCATTTAAATATATTCTAACTACTAAATAAGTATGAATCTTATCTTATCTTATATCTTTAAACGAGCAATTCTTGTATATATATATATATAATCTGAATCTCGGAAACGGCTCCAACAATTTTCATGAAATTTAGTATACAGGGGGTTTTGGGGGCGATAAATCGATCTAGCTAGGATTCATTTTTATAAAATGTCGTTTTGTTCGTGTTTTCAATGACCAACTTTATCGATTATCAACTTGAACATAAAGTTTTTATTATAAACAAAATTTACCAAAAAATACCGAGCAAAGCTCGGTTATCCAGATATTGGATATAATAAAAGATACAGTTCAGTTTTTTGGTTAATTTTAGTTTTAATAAAAGCTATAGGATGGTATGTTTATTGCTTTATTTCAAAATCGTCAACGTAATTTATCATCATGTCTAGCCTTTAGTGAACTATGTTGGAGTCAACCTCCAGTTTAACCGGATGCAGCTAAACACTAGTATTTTACATGGATCAACTGCCTATTTGAGCTCCACAACCCAATTAATGGGCAATACTATAACCCCTTGGTAAGACTTTCAGACTTTCGAGCTTCTGACGACCCGTAACGATCGTGAAAGATCCACGAATGACAACCGGGACCAACGGCTTAACATACTTTCAGAAATATGGAGGGTCTTGTTATGTACACATGTCCACTCATACGCGGAGCATAGCAAGAGTAACTTAAACTAATCAATCGACTCGTGGCTGTTATTAAGCCGCAAGCTCCATACTACAAACTTTTAGGTCAACTATTTCTTTAAACAGAATTCATTAAAAGTTTTAAAGGCATTTAACTGTTTAATTTGATTCAACTATAGTTCTAACAGTGTTTACTTGTTTTTCACTTAAAGCACTGCAATTAATAAAACATTAAGTTTAAAAAAAAAACAAACGACCTTACATTTATATCAACTTTATGTCATTTGAGTTGGATAGGAGTTTGCTCTTCATAAATTACTATTACACTTTTGACATAGAGCGTTTATAGATTGTTTCGATAATTAGGATGAGTACTAAGTTATCAGTAAGTGAGTGAGTAGGTAGTAGTGGTAAATTATGAGAGCAGTGGTGGCCCGGCGGTAACTTACAAATTGTAGGTCGTAGGTTGGAACGTAGACAGGCTACATTTTGTGTACATTATTTCAACACCGCTGTTCTTTAAACGATGAAGAAAAACATCGTGAGGAAACCGGCAACATCTACCAACACGCGACCGCGTGGTCGATAACGGCCCATACCCTCTCATAGATATGGGGCCTATGTCCCAGCAGTGGAAAGGTTATAGGCCGATTATGTTTGTACCACTAAGTTATCATGTACTAAAGTATAGTTGGAGGAGTAGAGGTGACCCTCTAGTAGCGACCAAGACCAACAACTTATAGGCTGATTATGTTTGTACCACTAAGTTATCATGTACTAAAGTATAGTTGGAGGAGTAGAGGTGACCCTCTAGTAGCGACCAAGACCAACAACTTATCGGTCATGGGTGACAGACACTTTACTTTTTGTTAATTATTTCATTACCACAGCTCCCAAACGGTGAAGGAAAGCTTTAGGAGGGCACCGGGATGTCTTAGAACAAAAAATTCAACAGCATGTGACTGCAGCCCACACTGGGTTCACTTGATGGATTACTGCCCACTCCTTGTCACTGAAAGGAGGCCTCCGTCCCAGCAGTGGACACATTATAGGCTGATAATGCTTAAGTTTGCATAAGCTAACATAGCACAGTGACAGGAAGATACACTGGAATTAACTTAGCAAGACAAGTCTATACCGTCGAATGTAGATACCACGGTTAAAAAGAGAAAAAAAGTAACGGGTTTCCAAAAAACAACACCACAAAGTGAAAAATAACTTTTATTTCGTATTCCGTTGGCGGAGAAAGGAAAATACAAAACCAAAAAAGCTAACTTCCAAAATTAGACGTACGAGTGCATATATTAGAGACTATTTCGTGTTTTTTTTGCCATCGGTTGTTAATTCTGAAATAAATTTTTCACGCTAAACCTTTTCACGTAAGTTTACTAACAATGCCCCCCTATAAATATTATTCCAGAGGCAAAATATTCTTGTAGCATCATGTAAAATTAACGCAGACAGTACACAAACACTTGACGATCAATCAAACGTTACTAGCACAGCCGCTGATCAGTCCGATACTTGCCAACATGCCATAAACTTGCAAAAGTATTGATGGATTGATTGAGTCACTAATCCACTAATAATCTCCTCGGCAACTTCTGTTGAAGACGTTTATAGAGTTATTATAACTGTTCGCTGCCAGGCCAGGCCCCCATAAGGTTTTTAATTATTATGTGGAAGCGTGATAATCGTGGGGCTCTGGAGACAAGAGTGGCGAGCGAAACTAGTCCGCCGTACGCGGAGCAGACAATATATAATTTAATTGCAATAAGTACAATACAACGAACAAAAGAACTCACCTGGTGGTAGACGAACACCTGCTTCTTGGGGTTACCTGGATTTATGTATGTAAGTGAGTGTGTATTGTATTGTGTTGTGACGTTATGAGTTTCTCCAGGTTACAATCGAGGAGCGGCCTCGATTGTAACCTGGAGAAACTCATAACGTCACATACAAATTCAAGAGGTCTGCCATCCAGACATGCGGTCTTCAACACTTAACCTTCAAAGTATTTCAACAAAAGATATATCCTAAACTCAACCCGTATTACTTCATCAAATTGGGGTTATTTAACACAAAACCATTGGGTCATGACTTATTGTCCGCAAAAACGACCGATTCTCAAGGATTAATTTACAAAAAACTCGCGGAAGCAAAAATCTATCCGACGCTTTCAAAGACCAAAACTAGAAGGGGGTGACAAGTGTCAAAAGTCAAACTTGACAAGTCAGATGTCATTCCGTTCGGGCGCGTTCCGAAGGCGCATAGAGTAACTAATTTAAACGGGATGAAACAATAACAGATAGCTGTAATTAGTAGCTTTAGATTATAATATTTTCCCTCTAATGGTTGATCTTTATGAGCGGATGGATGATCAATTTAGATGAATGATGTTTATCGTATATTTTTCAACCGACGAAAAAAACGGAGGAGGTTCTCAATTCGACGCGTATATATATATATATACGCATAACTTTTTACATAGTGGTCCGATTGTGTCAATTCTTCTATTGGAAAGGGTATACTCCCAAGGTGGTCCCATATAAATTTGGAAAACAAAATCGAACCCTAAGGGTCGGAAAACAGGGGATGATTGATTGTTCACTCACTGATTGTAATGTATAAACACGCATAACTTTATACAGAGTAGTCCGATTTCGATAATTATTTTTTCGTTGGATAGGGTATACCTTGCCAAGTATTATTAGTACATTAAAGTCACAAAAAATTATAAAATAAAACCTTTTTAACAAAAAATTAAATAGCCGAAAAACTGAAAATCATAAAATAATAAACCTTAAAATTTTGAATCGGCGCTGAAAAATCAATGAACAAGGATCACTCAAAGCTTATAATTTTAAGGTTTATTATTTTATGCTTTTCAGTTTTTCGGCGGTTAAATTTTTTGTTAAAAAGGTTTTTTACTTCACAAAGACGGTATTTTTAGTGCAGCTCTACGGTAATTCATTGAGATTTCAAAGAAATTACATTAAACAGACTTTAATGTTGTGAATTATCTTTTTTTTTTTAATATCTTTATGACAACCCACACAACATTGTCTGATCCCAAACTAGGCAGAGCCTGTACTGTGGTAACCAGACAACTGATAAACATACTTATATATTTCTAATTACATACATATTATAGATAAATTACACCCAGACACAGAACAAATGATTGTGCTCATCACACAAAGATTTGTCCTGGGTGGGAATCGAACCCACGACCTCAGTCTTAGCAGTCAGGGTCACTGACCACTAGACTAAGAGGCCAGTCCAGTATTGTATGTATATATCACCGTATGATTGTGAACACCGACCATTAGGTATATCTCTCTTGTAAGACTGTAACTGTCGATAGATTATGAGCTGTCCCAAACTGCTTACAATATAATATTTAAATTTTCGAAAATTTGGAATCTATCGGTGTCAAAACGATCAAATTGCGAACGACGATTTTATCACCCTTAAAATTGTGAACCGTCGTTGTTGATTTCTCGGTATTGGCGGTAGCCGATTTGGTCACTTTAACTACGCCAGTGCACCGGGACCAAATGGCTTACTTTAGGTTAGAACTGACACCACCCGCGGCTGAGCCAAGCGAGCGAACCGAGCGGTCCCGCGGTAGGGGCCGGCGAGCGCTACTTCAGCGGTGGTCGAAGTTACTTCGCTATTTAGTATTCGCGCAAGGTGCGATCCGTCGCATGCAAGTTTGGTACTAGTTCAAAAAATATCGGTTTGCCATGGACAGATTATAAACGATTGAAATATGTATAATGCGATTGTAAATGGTTTGTCGCAGTTCACAACTTTTCAAAAGTTTATAATCTCGCGAGATAGATTACGATATTCATAATGATATGGTGACATAATTACTAGATATAGGTTCCTACGTCTAATGTATGCATTACTATCCAACTGCTGTAAGTTCTATAACTGCAAGAGTTCACAGCAAACTGCAGAAATAGTGAAGTTTCTAATTTATACTAAGACTTGATCAAGCTAGACAAATCTGTAAGTAAATATTATTCCATTATCATTCATTATTTCAGCCGAAAGACATAATTACTATTATTCCAAAAGCTACAAAATTTCTCATTTAACAACCACATTACAGAGACACATTATAACATCAGTAATTCTAAATTAAAATATCAAGTCCATTGTATGTCTGTCTATACTTATCTATACTAATACTAGTGGTCGCCCAGAGGTCGAAACTCGACCATTACTCGTTAATATATACAAATATTAGGTCTTTACCTATGAAATTGCCGTTCTGCAGTACTGGCCATTTCAAATCAATATAATTTTTGTTTGTCTAAGAATTCTAATTTCAAATTAATTTTATTTTAAAAACATGGAATTCTTTTTCCAAGAGTAGTCATTTGTTTATTGATTAGTGTTACATTTTCATCGCATTTCAATCTTTTTCGTCATCATGGATACGTTAAAAATTCGAGTAATTATGGAATATGAGTACCGTCGTGGCAGCAACGCGGCACAAGCGGCACGCAACATCAACGACGTTTACGGAGCTAACACTACAAACCAACGCACCACCTGTTATTTGCTCGCTTCCGTTCTGGAAATTTCGACCTGAAAAATGAACCTCGCGGTCGTCCGAAGACTGGTCGACAATGACGAATTAAAGGCGATTGTGGAAGCTGATGATACACAATCTACGGCTGAATTAGCAGCAGCTTTCGACGTTAGCGTCAAAACAATATTTGTCCATTTGCGTCAAATTCGCAAGGTAAAAAAGCTTGACAAATGGGTGCCCCACGAACTCAGTGATCGCCAGCGCGAAGTACGCGTCGAGACGTGCCTTGCACTGCTCAACAGACACACAAATGAAGGAATTTTGAACCGCATTGTTACCTGCAATGAAAAATGGATTCTGTTTGATAACCGCAAGCGCTCAGCAAGTTGGTTGGATCCTGGTTCAGCACCTAAACAATGCCCTAAACGAAAACTTACCCCTAGAAAAGTGATGGTCACTGTTTGGTGGTCTAGCGCCGGTGTGATTCATCACAGCTTCTTACCAAACGGGGTGAGCATTACTGCAGATGTGTACTGTGAAGAACAGAACTCAATGATGGAGAAGCTGGCACATCTCCAACCAGCATTGGTCAATCGCTTGTCTCCGCTGCTTCTGCACGACGACGCGCGACCTCATACTGCACAGCAGACGGTCTCCAAGTTGCAAGAACTGGGGTTGGAAGCTCTCCGTCATCCGCCCTACTCACCAGACCTTGCGCCTACAGACTACTACTTTTTCCAGAATTTGGATAACTTCTTGGCGAGAAAAAAATCAATACCCGAGAGGCAGTACAAAATGCCTTTGAAGATTTTGTTGCCTCCCGTCCAGCTGATTTTTTTAAGAAGGGCATCAATAAACTGCCACTGCGTTGGCAAAGATGCATTGATTGCATGGGTGATTATTTCGATTAATACAAATAAAAAATACATGAAAAAAATTCGTTTAATTTTTTTCATACAAAACGGCATTTTCATATAAAGACCTATTATTCGTTTTCAGCACTATTTCTCCAAATAAACTTTAAATGTGCCAAATTTCATACACCGCCGTTCGCACAATGTTCGTACAACGATGTGCAAAGTTTTTGCTTCACGTATTAATACATTATTCAGATATATAGATTAATTCAAAGTATTATATAAGATTACAGTTTTGATAGGTGACAGAACAGCATTTACTTCATGTTGTCATATTTATTACTTATGGTTATACTTGACATATTTAGCAAGACTATAGACACAAAATATTAAAGACAGATATTCTCGATTGGACCACAGATTTCGACAATAAACTTTCGTAATCCATAATTATATTTGACATTCAGTAAGGCATAGACAAATAATACCAAAAACAAATATATACTCGATTTGTGCATGTGTGTATTAAATACACGGTACTGAATAGTAGTGTGTGTAACGTGTTATTTATTGAAAAGAATGTATTTTTACGCATAATTTAAAAAAAATATTAGCATTCGTCACTTCTTCTCTGTATAAACTATAAGTGTGCGAAATTTCATACTCCTCCGTCCGCCCAATTTTCGTAAAAAGGGATCCAAAGTTTTCGCTTCACGTATTAATATACAGATTATAAAAAGGTAACATTTGTTTGTAAGTTTGTATGTTTGTAAGTTTGTATGTAGGGGGTAATCTCCGGAAGTAATGAACCAATTTTAAAAATTGTGTCACTGGTAGAAAGCTACATTATTAGTGCTATAGGCTATAAATTATAAAGATATCATGCATATTAGCCGAACTATCTCAATTTTTGTCTAGCCAGGCGGAAAAAATTGCTCTTACATCAGAGTTATTTGCATGCGCTGCCTTAACAGTTGTATATAATTCAAAACAATGTATGGCAACCTGGTCCGCTTTGAATAGTTCTACAAAAGAGTCCGCGACACCATATTTCTTTCTTTTATATTTTAGCAGATATAGTAGCTTTTATGTGTAAAAAATAAGTATTTTTCGATGTACTTACCTTTGGACGATTTTTTTACACAACAAAATATTAAAACTTATCGAAAAAAAATATTATTATGATCACAAGAACATCACAGAGATACGATTTGCCCCAAACAGTATGTCAACTGGTTAAATAGTTTCGAAGATAATATAAAATTACTAAATCGCAAAATGCCGCCGTCCATTCACGAACCGCATTAGAGTGCTTTGTACGGACGTTTTATCCATTTACCCATAGACGACAAGCTTTTGATGCTATTATTGACGGTATTATAAATAACAGGAGTAAAATATTTTTTAGATGCCCCAGGAGGCATTGGGAAAACGTTCCTCGCAAATTTGGTATTGGCAAAATTCAGACAATCCGGGAAAAACAGGCTAGCTGTTGCCTCTTCAGGGATTGCCGCAACTCCATTAAATGATGGGAAAACAGCACACTCCACCTTTAAGCTACCACTGACAGTATCATTGGAATAACAGTCAGTATGCTCCATACGTAAAAATGGACCGCTCGGGAAACTGTTATAAGAGACATCTTTAATTATTTGGGACGAATGTACCATGAGTCATAGAGCTCATGTTGAAGCAGTAAACCGAACGCTCAAAGACCTCAGAAACTCAGATGCTGTTATGGGTGGTGTTACTTTTGTTTTTGCGGGTGATTTTCGGCAAACACTGCCTGTAATAACAAAAGGAACATGCGACGATGTTACCAGGGCATGCTTAAAATCATGTTACTTATGGAGTTTCGTTGAAACTCTCAATTAACGAACAAACATGAGAGCTCATTTGAGCGAAAACTACGATAACGACTTTTTGCATCAACTACTAAATCTTGGAGAAGGAAAAATTAGCTGTCCTAGCACCAACAATACTAGCAATGACATTAAACTTGAGGATAGATTAGGTCACATATTACATAGGTTAGAACATCGGATAGACGCTATTTATCCCGGTCTTGAAAATTTATTGGAAAGAGATTATCATTGGCTTTGTTCCAGGGCAATAGTGTCTCCTAGAAACGATACAGTGAATGAGATAAATAAACTGATTTTAGAGAAAATTCCCGGTCAAGTCAAACACTATAAGTCCATTGATATGATGTGTAATATTGAGGATACAGTGCACTATCCTCAAGAATTTTTAAATTCTTTGAGCCCTTCTGGCTTACCTCCTCATGACCTTATGTTAAAAGTTGGCATTCTTGTCAGGCTATTAAGAAACTTGAGCCCCCCCAACATGTGTAATGGCACAACGCTGCTTATAAAAGAGTTGCGGGAGAATATAATCGTGGTGACCATTCTCACAGGGCCAGCAGTGGGACGACTGGCTTATATTCCGCGGATACCCGTGATTCCGACGTATTTACCCATACCGTTTAAAAGGCTACAGTATCCCGTGAAAATCTCCTTTGCCCTCACTATAAATAAGTCCCAGGATCAAACATTCTCTCTGGTGGGCATTGACCTGAGAAAGCAGTGTTTTTCCCATGGACAGTTATATGTTGGCTTATCTCGAGGTGAAACTCCTGAAAGACAATATATTTTGGTACCAAATAATAGCATTACATCTAATATAATACACAGAGAAGTTTTGAACAATAAAATTTAACAAAATTTATTCAATCATAATCATTTCATTCACTCATTTGAAACCCGGTTATATAGCCAAAGTGGCATGCAAATACATACATACATACATATGCAATAAAAACAAAACCCTCCTTTTGGCAGTCAGGAAATAAATCATAGCACTCAGTACTAACCGAACCACACTCATAGTTTCATCACAAGTTAAAATGTTTACTGTCCAACGAAGTGAGCACGGGTCAGCTAGTTTATTATACAAGATTGGAAATAAGATAACGTACAAAAGGAAGTCGAGGTCCATTCTCTCGATATAATTCCCTACGAAATGATCCGATGGTTTATTCATAGCTCGTCACAAAGCTAAGAAAAGAAATCCTCAGGTTTGATATACACACCGTATTTTCTCAAATAACTTTCCTCTGGAATAGAGAGCCTTAAGTAAAGTTTAGGTAAACATAGACACAGAATGGCTAATATTACTCAGGCATTTGATCTAACTAAAATATCAGTATTTTCCGAGAAAACCCAACTCTAAATGCGAAAGGGATTCACCCTTCTCTGTTATTTACGAAACAAGATAAAAAGGAACTTGTTTTCGAATTGAAATGACATAGTAATCGAGAAATGTCGAACTGTCCAACTTGTCAATCCCGAAATTTGCCCGGGATGACTATTATTAATTTCTTTTACGCAGGTATCTGTTGCGGTCACAATTCAATATTGTGACCGCAACAGATACCTGCGTCTCAAGGTATGCACAGTTAAGAAAATTAATTTGTTGTCAAATTGATTGACTGTGACAATTTGCTGAATTATAACCATTTCATACAACTATCAAATAATGTTCCGTGTGATGCCGGATGTAAAGAATGGCACCATCCCATTCCTTCCCGTGGGTGTCGTAAGAGGCGACTAACGGACTTACTAGAGAATGGGCGGCAGCGTTCTCTATGCACTTTACCACCATACTGCGATCACGAACCTGCCTGCCAAGCAAGGCGATTATGGCATCCTTTCACCCCTTTGGGGGTGGCTTATGTCCAGCAGTGGACGTCTTTCAGCTGAAATGATGATGATGATAAATAATTAATTAGTGCCTGTTAATCACAAGAATCAGCAATACAAAACTCTTTAAGTTAGAATAGGCCTCAATAAGGCACGATTTCAGGAAATAGTCATTCACAGTCAGTAATTCTTTCAGTACATCTTACCACATGAACTAAATGAAATGAATGATTATTTTTGTGAAAACATTTCTATAAATACATATTTGTTATGGCTGCAAATCATATTTAGATCAACATACAACCCGATACTGACCTGCAAATTGCAAAAAACGTAAGATTTTAAAATAATTTGGCGAGATACATTTACGCTTACGTTTTAAGAAACGACTATATACACAAGTTTTTAACACGCTTTTATTAGGTCGACCTGTATATAACTATGTAATGGAATCTAAGGTAACTAATTTAACCATCTTCCAAGGATCGTAGCGTCATGAGAATTGTCAGCTGTATGTAGTTCTGATGACAATACAATAATATGGTACTGTCGAACTGATCTGATGATGGAGCCGGAAAATATGAACTGGAACTTCATGATGTAACATCGTAGTATAGCTGTGTTTGAACTTGATAGAAAAGTTTTGTAATGAACTTTGACCACGATTAGGTTTCAAGGTCTGATGATGAAGCTGGAAGATAGGCACTGGCATTTCATGATGGAATATCGTATCATAGCCGTGTTTGGACTTGTTAGAAAGGTCTTGTAATGAACTTTGACCACGATAAGATTTTTAGTTTGTACGTGCATTTATAAAAGCGTGTTTTTCTAGTGATTTTTTAAACTATAAATTTATTTAACTTTGGAAATACCAGTCACTTGTAATGACCTACTACTACTCTATACTACTCTAAGTAATATGAGTAGGTACACTATAATAATGTGTATTTTATCCTCGCTGTGAGACCTTATAACATCATTATGTGATGCATCTCGTCTAAAGCATATGGAGCTACATGGAATAAATACCGTATGTATTCGATGACGAGAATGTAATAAAGAATATCGCTCACAGCCACAAAAGTCTTTGGTATTTGAGTATTTCAGCACAAAAATATTAACTGAAGAAAAATGATCGAAAAACGCGTTTGCGAGCTAAAAAGTAACACAATACCAATATAAAGGACTGTTTTCCTTTGGAAAACTAGGTCGGTCATCAGAATGACATTAAAGACCCTACCAAAGTTAACTGGACGTAGTTATGCAAAAAGGATCCAATCCACAACTTGGTCAAAAATGAGTTAAGTGCACCAAACTGATCCAAATTATACATACTACAAGTCAGTAAAAACGACCTAGCTAAAAATAGCCTTATTTTTCGTGTACTTTAATTTTTTTAAACCAATGGTATGGCGCTTCTTATTTTTTTTTTTTTCAGTATAAACTATTTAAACTTTCTGGTTCTTAACTAGTATTTGTACCAGAATATGTTAATATACCATTACTAATAAAAAACGTGTTAATATTTCACAGACAATTTTTTTTTTAAGTAATGAAAAAAATACCTATTGAACTTAAAACGTCAATAACTCAAAAGTAACTGAATGTGGGTTGGATCCTTTTTGCATAACTACGTCCAACTCAAAGTTGTCTTGTCAAAACAAGTTACGTAACGTTGAAGTCGTTTCGTCAATTATGACCTCGCTCAACTTCAATTAGGTTGCTGTTCGGTAACCATTCCGCAAACATTCGCTATTACATCATCAATAGTCGGCGCCGCTCGTAAATCCCGCTTCGTTTACCAAGTATCGCCAGTGGACGCTCATTAGGCCACCCTAAAGTATTTAATGGTTTGTCAACTTTGGCAATATTAGAGCCACGGGTGTTTGCTAATTACTGAGAACAAGTTGTATCCAGGACAAAGCGCCCATTCATAATATCAACCTCATGCAAATTTTGATAGGGTTGCCTTTTTTATTGCCGTTCAGTGGCGGTGTTGTATGAGCAATACCTATTTTAACGACCCTGGACATCAATAGCAAACGGCCTATATATTTGCAATTGATGTCCGTAGCCATTCTTTAAAGGCAATAAATTCATACATTCATTTGTTTTACCCTTCCAAAGGGTGGAATGAAATGCCCTTTCAGAGGAGTTTTAGTGGCTAGAAAGAGAGAGAAAACAAAGGAGGAAGATAAGTTTGAGTAGATAATAATTCAGAACAGGAGGGTCCTCTTAAGATCTTTGTTTTTATAACTGAAGGGCCAAAAAGCTTTTGAACATTTAGTTAGATAAGACCATCAGTGTAAAAATAGCGATTCAAGCTTTAAGTGCGTATAAACAGGGGAATGGTGTTTTAATGACACGCTAGGCAGATTGTTGTTACAGAAAAGTACCTAACTGGGTTGTGGTGGTCACATAGGCAGTCGTTCGTTGTAAAATACTGGATTATAGCTGCATCCGGTTAGTCTGAAAGCCGACCTCAATATAGTGGGGAAAATACTAGGCAGATTGAGACTGTACCTAAGGTTGCAAGACCTTTGCTTAAGTTTAATGGCGAATGTTTCAACAATTCCCTAATGACATAAATTTTGGACAAAGAAAATATACATTTTAAAAATATTCCCTTGATTTATCTTCCAAAAGATTAAGCAAAACGTTTTATAGGCCGAGTGACTGGCAGATTCGTCCCAGTAAATGAATTTGGGTCCCGCAGTGACATAGCCGTTTCGCAAATGAGTTCGGCTAGAACTGAATTGGAGTGGATTTTCGCTGGCTCGGCTACAGCTTAATCAAGTTACGTCGTTAAGGGTTTTTATAAAGATAAATCTTTAAAAGATTAGCTGAGTGAGATTGTTCATTACAGGCAGTGGCAGAAGTTGATTAGCTTTGATTGGAAGGAAAGACTGGTATGTAGGTGGCGTGCGGATGGGTTAAAATGATTAAAAATGAACCTTATTTCCTTTGTCTAATATCTGTACACACTGCTACAGGTCAAACTATATATTTCCAGTTTTAGCTGTCCCGCATGATATAAGCTTTACGTATAATGAGATGTCAGCTTATACTATAAATAAACGTATAGCTTGATCTGTGGCCGTACTTACAAACTTACTACTCCTATTTTTTTTTTACCAGTATTTTATATTCTATATAAGTTAACTTACTAAGCTATAAATACTATTTCACTTGCACCAACAATGTTATCCTAGCAATAAAGATCTGACTTATAGGAAATCTGGCTATTTTTGTTAAATAGCAAAAATGAGTCACTCAAACGAAGACAAACATTATTTGACTACTAAACAGATAGGTACCCAAACGACCATCAATAATAACATTTCAAACGCCATCACTCCTATGCACACAACAACTCCATTAAAGTACTTACTAACACCTCAATGGGCACTGAATTGCGGCCAACCGACAATTAACCATTAACTAGTACTAGACAACTAGAACTTAAATATTAATAGGCACTCACTAGATTTAAACTTACTCTCAAAGACGAACATCAAAAACAATTGCATGTTTCACTAACACCGAACTACATATTAAGGGGTACAGTAATATTCGTGCTGGTGTACAAAGTGACCCTTCACTGGGGTACAAAGTGGACCCTTACTCGGGCTTAACGACCCTCCCGAAATTATTTCGTTACAGTACCAGGGGTATGTATAAAAGGGTGATTTGCTGAAACAACTAAGGGTTTTGCAAATGACCCTATTTTAATTTGTGCGTGTTTTGGCATTTAGGCTAGTTTATTTCGGGTGTTTGTTTAGTCTTTATGGGTTTAGTTACTTTGTGGCTAATAATAGCGCAGACTTTAATCTGAGTTCTCAAAATCTTTTTTAGATATTCCCTTTGAATAAAATTTGTCTGAAAACTGATTAGAAATTCAAGATTGTTTTATCCTAAAGTAACGTTTTTCGATAACTTTGTAGTCTTAGGTAAACCTAAAATTAGATTGTTCATTTAGAAGAAGGTCCAATATCCTTTACAATGTAATCAAAACTTTTATTCTCAAATGGGGAAATATTTGCTGTAAAATAAAATTATAGTCGATGGGTAGGACTTTTTGCAAACTACCTTTATATTTTTATCTATACAAATTATCTATACATCTATACAAATAAATAAAATTGGAGTGTCTGTTTGTAATATTAAGATAACCACTTTTTACTAAGTGTATATGGATGTATACACGGTACATATACCAAAACAACATTTTTTACAATTTTTGCTGTCTGTCTGTCTGTCGGTCTGTCTGTCTGTCTGTTTGTTCCGGCTAACCTCTGAAATGGCTGGACCGATTTTGACGGGACTTTCACTGGCAGATAGCTGATGTAACAAGGAGTGCCTTGGGCTACTTTTATTTTAGAAAAAATATTTTATTTTAGAAAAATACCTGCGTTAATTTCCGACATCCACGCGGGTGAAGCCGCAGGCAAAAGCTAGTTTTACAATAAGGATGTTTTATTTGTAGCAATATTTAAATTTAAATGGTTGTTACAACAAAAAAAATCATTTATCGTTAGTACGATCGCAATCTTACACGTAAAATTACTTTACTGAATATTTATGTAAGTTTTATCACCTTCATTTCCTTGCATAAATTTATATATCGCGTGTGGCTTAGCCAAAAGGAAAGAGGAATCATAATGTATAAGACTTGTTATAGAATATTTCTTATTAGTGATCTCAGCCGAAAGACGCCCGATTTTATTGCGGAATAGCGTCTGCCCGCGGCTACGCTCGAGTTTAGGTTGGAATTTATCCCATGTCATAATAATTGTCCTATGTTCCAGGTCATGGTCCATCTTTATCGAAATTCGTTCTATCGCTAAATCGTGAAAAGTAACAGTTATTTAAATAGATAGACATGTTTACTTTTGGTTTTATTAGATATATTCAGTATGGATATTTTCGTCTTATAAATACTGCAATTATTATATTTATTATCTAGGATTTACCAAAAAAAATATTTTCAGTTAAACTTTTTTGGACATCTCGGTTTGAGCTGGACTCTATTAACAAAGTCCTAGCAGCTCTAGACAGAGAGACGTGGAAGGAGAGAAGGGAGGTCTTTGCCGAGCAATGGGATATTAATGTTTAATCATAATAATTAAAAAAAAACAGTCTGCATCAGTTTGGCCTCCTTAGACCTACACTTCTTTCCAGTCCCCTCAATTTGATGTTAAATAACATAGCAATTAATATATCAACTTCACTGGCGTAATAGTGTAGGTACCAATTTACACTTTTCACGGCTAAAACAGTATTCCAGATGTAAATTGTATAAAGATGCTGTGTCAGCGTTGCAGCTAATTTTATTAATCTAACGTTCGTTTAAACAAAGGAAGGAAACTATGAAGGAAGTAAAACAAAGCTGTTTTCAGAGGTTCAAAAATCAAAAATCAAAATCAAAATCATTTATTCGCGTAAATAAGGTACAGAAGGTTGGTAAAATATATGAATTTGTTCTCTTATTCTGCCTTTAATTTCGGCGGGCAAATATAAGCTAAAATTACACATTTCTTATTAATTTAAATTAAATTATAAATCACAATCATGCAGTCATTATGTAGATAATCCCACTAAAATTGTATTACTGAATTAAATAAATGTCAACATAATAATAAAAGAATAATAAAAGTAATAATCATAAATGTCAATCATAATCATTTCAATAATGTGAGAGATTCGCCACCCAATAATAAAAGAAACATAATTCAAAGTGACCGTGCAGTTTATAAAACTTACAATTTATAACCTAAAAGCTCATATACAGTGTATTTTGATTTAAATTAATAAATTGATCATAATCATGCAGTCATTAAACAAGTAATCCCATTAAAATTGTATTATAGAATTAAATAAATGACTATGCAATAATGAAAAACTAACAAGCATAAATGTCAATAATAATGTCAATAATGGGAGAGGTTCGCTACAATAATTATTTGAAATGGTTGTGCAATTAACAAAACTTACAATTTATAATCCAGAAACTCATGTACACTGTAAAAGCATTTTTCAATTAAAAACCTCGTCAAATTATTTTTAAATCTAGAAAATGGTAGCGTTTTTATGGAATTCGGTATTTTGTTATACAATTTTATGCACATAATATAGCTGTTGTTACCTGTAAGTGTGAGATTCGTCCTCGGTTTAAATAACTTATTAGTATACATAGATCGTGGGGCATAGTAGTTCGTTGCTTGCTGGAAAAGTCTCGTATGTTTAAAAACAAATATACAGCATTCTAATATATAAATACATGGTAGCGTTAGTATTTTATATTTCCTAAAGAATGGACGACATGACTCTACTTGCTTCAACCCAAATATAGCTCTTAGACACTTTTTTTGCATTACGAATGCTTGATCTATCTCCACACAACGACCCCACAGGATAACACCATACCTTAGAGTGGAGGTTATGTAGCCATGGAAAGCCGTTATTGCGGCATTTCTGGATACCTCGCAGCTAATACGTCTCAGAGGATATATAAACTTATTTATTTTAACACAGATGTCATTTATATGATTTTTCCATGAACAAAATTTATCTTAATTGATTCCAAGAAACTTAACAGAGTCAGTTTCTGCCAGGGCGACCCCTTTATAAGATATATTTAGTGCCAGAGGTTTTGATCTATAGGTATGAAATTGCATGAATTTAGTTTTATTAATATTAACTTTTAAATTATTAGTCTCTAGCCACTCTATAGTTCTTTGAAGAACGATGTTTATTTCTTGTTCGTACGAATTTTTATCTCGTCCTTTAATTATAATTGTAGTATCGTCAGCGAACAGTACACATTTATGATTTATAACTTCTGGGAAATCATTTATGTAGAGCAAAAACAATGGCGGCCCCAAAATACTGCCCTGCGGCACGCCATATCTATTACACATAAATGAAGATTGGAATGATTCTAAGGTTTTAGTTTGTTCGTTATAATTCGTTACTTCCACTGATTGTACTCTGTCGGACAAATAAGATTCCAGCCAGTTATATGCTGTTCCTCTGACTCCATATCTGGAAACCTTTTCCAATAATCGTTCATGAGAGACGTGATCAAATGCTTTACTCATATCCATGAATAAAACTGTAACAGGTATTTTCTTATCAATACAGTCCGTTATTTCTTTTATTAATTGAAAGGCTGCCAAAGATGTACTTCTATTTTTACGAAACCCATTTTGTTCGTCCTTAATAATCTTGTGCTTTTCAACGAAGTTTGCTAATTTCTTATGAAAAGCTTTTCAAAAATTTTGGAAAATATTGGTATCAACGTCACGGGTCTGTAATTGTCCATTTGAGTGCTATCCCCTTTTTAGGGTTCCGTTGCCAAATGGCAAAAAACGGAACCCTTATAGATTCGTCATGTCTGTCTGTCTGTCTGTCGGTCTGTCTGTCTGTCTGTCTGTCTGTCTGTCTGTCCGTGTATGTCACAGCCACTTTTCTCCGAAACTATAAGAGATATGTTGTTGAAACTTGGTAAGTAGATGTATTCTGTATACCGCATTAAGATTTTTACACAACAATAGAAAAAAACAATACATTTTGGGGTTCCCCATACATAGAACTGAAACTCAAAAAATTTTTTTTCATCAAACCCATACGTGTAGGGTATCTATGAATAGGTCTTCAAAAATGGTATTGAGGTTTCTAACATCATTTCTTTCTAAACTGAATAGTTTGCGCGAGAGACATTTCCAAAGTGGTAAAATGTGTGTCCCCCCCCCCCCCCCCGTAACTTCTAAAGTAAGAGAATGATAAAACTAAAAAAAATATATGATGTACATAACCATGTAAACTTCCAAAGAAAATTGGTTTGAACGAAATCCAGTAAGTAGTTTTTTTTTAATACGTCATAAATCGTAAATCGCAATTTACCTTCCATTCAATCAACTCAAATATAAAAAAAAAACATTTAATTTCATAAACATAAACCTTACGAATAAACCGAGGATACCTACAGGTTTGTACGGAACCCTCGGTGCGCGAGTCCGACTCGCACTTGGCCGGTTTTTTTAATATAGGTTTCACTATTGATCTCTTTAATAGATCGGGAAATATTCCTTGTTCTAGAGAAAGGTTAACCACATGTAAAAGTGGCTCTAGAATTATGTTGACTGACAATTTTATGATGTCAGTGCGAATATTATCATAACCACTAGCTTTGGAATCATTTAGAGACATCACTATTTTTTTAAGGTCACTAGCATCCAGTGGGGACAAAAATATTGAATTACTGATTGATTCAATATGATCCATTTGTTTTAATCTTGAATCTTTTTTATTATCAAGGCTATTGGTAACCGTGTTAATGAAAAAATCATTGAAATGATTTGCGATAGAATCAGGACTTATACACTCAATATTGTCCACAGAAATTTTTGAAATACATGAGCGTTTTATATCTGTGCCAGTATGCTTTTTTATTACATTCCACGCTGCCTTACACTTATTTTGAGATTTATTTATGTATTTGGTATTATTATTTTTCCGAGACGTGCAGATGGGAAAATGGCGTAATCTCTTAATTCCCTTTTATAGAAAACATAAGCAAAGAAATAATGCCTATTCCTAGCCTATTGCTAAACTAAAAGCTGGTAGGTCAGTAGAAACTTATCTTAACTTATCTTTTGCATAGAAATCCTACTTTCTACTAATATTACAAATGTGAAAGATTGTGAAGATGTATGGATGTATGTTACTCTTTAACGCAACAAATACTCAACGGATTTGGAAGAAAGGCACACAAATATTTTATAACCTGGATTAACACAGGCTACTTTTTGTTGTTTTCGGTGGTACGTTCCCGCGGTATAATTTCTAAACTCCACGCTGGCGAAGCTAGCCTATTCTTGCACCTACATTAAGTTAGTGTATTTACACAGATTGCCCTTATTCTGACCTAGATAATGCACAGGGAAACCGCAGCATAATGTAGCTTGTTCAGATGGATGCTGCTACTTTGCCGCCTCATCAGTTATATAGCGGATCTTTATTTACATAATAAAATCTACAACAACAGAGGACTTATATATTTTTGTACGTGAAAGATAGTAAGTTTATCATCATTATGAAAGTTTTATGTCCTTATAGAATTGAATAATGTGCTTTTTTTTGCGGGTTAGTGGATGTCACATGTCTTCGAATTTTTGCTTCTAGGACATGCCTGGCATTTCCTCACGATGTTTCTCTTTCACCATTTTGGGAGCAATGGTAATGAAATAATTTACACCAAGTAACACCGTAAGTTAAGACCGCTGCTACTTGGCCACCTCTGCTCTTAGTACGGGATTTAACAGGATAACTTAGTAGCATAAGCATAATCGCCTCCCAGCTAGATGGGCCGACGACCTCAAAAAGGTGGCTGGGACAGACTGGACGCGGAAGGCGGAAGAAAGGGTGTTGTGGCGCATTATGGGAGAGGGCTATGTCCAGCATTGGACTGCGACAGGGGCGTAGCTACCGCCGTATCTGCCGTATCAATTATATGGGGCCCCCGGGGGCCACGGGGGGCCCCCGACGTGCGTAAACAAAAATTAATCCATGTACATGATCTTCAAATTATCAGACAGCGACTATCTCCTGATTTTATATACACATTGACATTGATGAATTTTACCTATACAATGACATTAATATTTACTTTTAAAGTATTATATTGTTTTAATTATTGTAAATGTGAAGATTAAGTGGATGTTATTTTTTTTTTTCTAGGTTCCTTTTCTTCTCATTTATTTTTTATCACAGTCTGGCAGTTTGAGTAATTTATGCGACCTACACAAATGTCCCTTCTTTGGTATTGTTCGTCGAATCATTGACCTCCTTAAGTTCTGAGTTGAGCTGCATGATTACTGACAAGTGCGTGCACTGATTGGACAGGTCCACTCAATCTGTGTGGTTCTTTCCTTAAAAGACCACTTCAGACACCAATCCACATGGTCTTCACATGATCTAACCAAATTATGTCTGGACTTTAAAAGAGACTGTGACCTCTGAGTTTGTTTCGGCCTTTCTTCTCAGAGTAGTCAGATAGGAAACGCCGACCTCATCTAGTTTTAAAAAATATGATTGACTTGTAAAAGTGTTTGTACAAACCTACTTGCAAAAATAAAGTCATTTATCATTTAATAAAAACTTCACAGTTTTTATTTTATTTCAGAAATGACAAAATTCACAAAAAGCAATTTCTTTTTTCCCGCGTAAAGCGTTGCGTGTGATAACCGATGTAGGGTGTTACCAAAGTTGGTAACACCCTACATCGGTTATTGCGGGCCGCGGGATTTCCCCGTTTATATTATTTTTCACATAGGATGGGTACAGTGACACTTAGTCACGTGACTTAAATAGTGAGGTCTCTTTGCGTAATGAATTCGATTATTAGCAAAAATCGAGAAGTTTTGCAATGAAACATTAATCGATTTTTTAAAATAGATGTGGTTAGTTATAAATAATTTCTAATAAAGATTTTGGATGTAAAAAGAAAAACACAACAATTCATAACAATCATTTTAATCTAATTCGTTGTCAGATTGCGTTTGCAAAGACGAACAGATATCCGAATCACCTAAGTCAATAATAAACTCATCTCCGCTCTAGTAAAGTCGTCCAGCGCAGATAATAAAACATTCAGTTTAAACAACTTGCACAATAAGAAACACACGGAAACAATTCGAAGTAGACGCACTCGTAAAATAGCCGATCTGATTTATTGATTATGGTGCGTCAATCTCTATTACTGGGCGGCTCATTTCAAGCATCAAACGCTTACGATATTTTTTTGTTTTCTCGTTTTTAAAAATATATACACTTGGTAAAATAACTTATTAAACTTGGATAACATTAGAATTATGTATAATCTCCAGTTTGTCGAAAAAAAGGCAAGGAGAGTTATTTAATTTGAATTGTTTATAAAAGTTTTGGAAAAAGTGGCAGATAGATAATTATTATGAATAAATTTTTCATTTAATTTTATGCAAACATTTTTTTTCCTTTGGTGAGAAATCGTTACCCTTCATAAGGGCCCCCAAACAATTTTTTATACGGGGCCCCGCCAAGGCACGCTACGCCACTGGACTGCGATAGGTTGACTTGATTGATAAGCATAATCAGCCTATAACGATCCCACTGCTGGGACATAAGCCTTGTATCTATGAGAGGGTGGAAGCCGTTATCGAGCACGCAGGCCCATTTAACAGATGTCACATGTCTTAAAATTGTTGGTTCTAGGACGTGCCGGTTTCCTCACGATGTTTTCCTTCACTGTTCTGAGAGCAGTGGTGATGAAATAATTTACACAAAGTAAAGCGCCTGCTTGGGTTCGAACTCACGACCTACTTACTACTCATAAGTCGCAGCCGTTACCACCATTGCTGTCATAGTTTACTACGACTACCTATTCACTCACTTACTGTTAACTTAGTACTTATTCCTAACTAGCTTCTGCCCGCAACTTCGTACGCGGATCCTGTTGCTTATGCCAGTGACAACGGGGTCGTCAAAATCGAAGATTGAAAAGACTGAAAAGTCTGATGTAGAATTCTAAGGCCCGGGGAAGGGACAACAACGGGATGAGCGAGACGATTGGAGTCGTTCCAGATCTTTCATTTTTGTATGTCAATAGGAAATGCCCATCAGACTAAGCAACTTTTGCTAAGACGTCATTCCTTAATATGTTATTAAGAGTTTTACTTAAGATTTCCACAACAGGTGTTCCAGATCTTCAAATGTATTCTCACAGCAGAAAATGCTCTTCACGTGGAATATTTTTTGCTATGGCACCATTTTTATATCTTTTATATTTACTTTAGCTGGTCTGTTGCGGTCTGCATCAGGTGTTCATTTTCCAAAATAAATTATGTATAGCCTATATGTTGCCCTGACTTAATACCTTTACAACAAAAAACTTTTCTTCCCGTTACTCCGCAGTGGATTCCAAGGGTACACTGAATTAACAATAATATTGTAAATAACTTTAAAAAAATTCTTTATAAACTATACTTGAGGTTTTTCCTTCAGGAGCTAATATATAAAGACCGGAAGCGTTGCTGACCCTTGAAAAAGCAACATAAAGTTGGCCATGAGAAAAACAGTCGGTTGCCAGGTCAACACCAGCGGCTTTAAGCGTCTGCTCTTGTTCCTAATTATCGTCACAATTTATAAACGCTTTATGTTAAATGTTCAATAGTAATTAATGAAGAGCAAAGTATTTATCCAACTTAAATGACACAAGGTTGAAATAAATGTAAGGTCGTTTGTTTTTTTTTAAACTTAAAGTTTTATTAATTGCATTGCTTTAAGTGAAAAATAAGTAAATACTATTAGAACTAAAGTTGAATCAAATTAAACAGTTAAATTCCTTTAAAACTTTTAATGAATTCTGTTTCAACAACATTACCCTCTTTGGTAGCATGGGGCTCGTGGAAAAGTAATAACAGAAGCATGGGTCGATTGATCAGCAGGCTAAGCTATGCATGCCACGGTTATTCCGTAGATGGGTAGACATGTTTACTTACTAAGACCCCTCCGTATCTCTAAAAGCACGTTAATCCGTTGGTTCCGGCTGACATCCGTAGATCTGTGTCAGTCGTTACGAGTCGTCAGAAGCTCGAAAGTCTGGCAGCCAGTCTAACCGCCCGGCACCTACTGGAAAAATGAGATGGTGCTAATCTTTACGTCCAGCACCACACGGTACAAGTGTGCTACATTTGCTTGTAGACAATACCATCTTCGAGTTCAAAACTTTGCACGTTAAATACTTAACAATGTAAGAGCTAATTCCACATACTTCAGCATAATTATCTTCAAAATACTCGTAGCGGTATGACCGGTCACATGGACCCTAGATTACCGCTTTGTCGACCCAACCCAGCTACACATTATTGAAGGGATAGACATTCAGTCTTCCCTAAAAAATAAAGCTTAACGATCATAAAGCTTCTATACATAAAGCAGCAAAATATTCAATTTATGGCAACCCCAGATAACCGTTCTAACTCTCTGAAGTTTATTTTGGATAATTAATATTTAGGAAACATTGTTTTTCTGAAAACGAAATACATTTTTATGGAATTATATATCTACGCATTCACAAGCCAATGTGCGTGTCCATACAAAGTCCCTTCCGATCATGTTTCCAACTGATATTCATCATCATCATCATCATCATCATCATTCCTGCCGAAAGACGTCCACAGCTGGACATACGCCTCCAATTTGGGCGGGTTTGTTATAATCGCCACGCTTGGCAGGCGGGTTGGCGATCACAGTATGGCAGTAAATTATATTGAAAACACTGCTGCCCAGTAAGTCCCTTAGTCGCTTTTTACGGCACCTACTGGAAAAAATGAGATGGTGCTAATCTTTAGTTCCGGCACGACACGGAGTTGATATTCTTTCTAAGTAAATTAAATTGATTATAGAATGAGATATTAATCAGGAAATTCTTTAAATGTGTTAAAAGATTAGCCAACATTAGTTTAAGTGTTATTTCGTGTGCTTGTGCTTATTTATAATATTCGATGTATTTCTCATTACTCGCTAATTTAACTCATTAGTGATTGAAACACTTAGCTATCTGATAATAACGATGTATCACTCAAATAGATGCACTCGAGCGAGCTTGAAATATTGTGATTAATAATAATATTAATTAGCATTCAGTAATTGCCGATTTGGTTTCACATTAGTGCATTCGTTAATTAGGAAATGGACTAAATTGATTTGTATTTGGTATTAAATTCAGCAGCAACAGTGAGCAGTGGTGGCCCAGTGGTAACTACCGCGACTTGCGAGTAATGTGGTCGTAGGTTCCAACCCAGGCGCTTTACTTTGTGTAAATTATTTCATCATCACTGCTCTCAAAACGGAAAACATGGTGGCGTAACTGGCATGTCCTAGAACAAAAATTCGAAATCATGTGGCATCTACCAACCCGCACTGGGTCCGCGTATTGGATAACGGCCCACTCCCTCTTACCGATGGAAGTGAGTCCCAGTAGTGGGAACATTATAGGTGATTATACTGTAAAATTCTGCCACACTGGACTAGAGGTCACTAGCGCAACTAACCTGTGCATGAAGTACAGAATTGAATCTTTACATTCCACAGAGTGTTGTATGTGATGTGTGGTGTTGTTGTGTGTTGTGAGTGGTGTTGTGTGTTGTGTTGTTGTCGTTATACCTAGGAATTACCAAATTTCTTGTCGAAATGTGGGTGAACATACCTATCCACTCCGGTCCGTGTGTTGCCGAACGTAAAGAATAGCACCATTACATTTCAAGTCAGTAAAAGTCTGACACGCCCTCCCGCTCCGCCCAGAGCGGGAGAAGTAATTTGATGATATCCCATCCAAAAAAAAAACCCGTGGGTGTCGTAAGAGGCAACTAAGGGACTTACTATAGAATGGGCAGCAGTATTCTCTATGCATTTACATACTGCGAATTGCTATCGCCAATCCGCCTGCCAAGCGTGGCGATTATGGCAAACCTACCCAAATTGGGGGAGGCCTATGTCCAGCAGTGGACGTTATTCGGCTGAAATGATATTGTTGATGATACTTATCTACTGACTACTAGACTCAGAAATTTCGTAGTAACGCTATCGATTCCACCAAAAACGTCCGCATTAACAAATTTGCGGTACTGTCAATACGCAGCCAAATTCCACACAAACGAAACAATATTCAAGACAAGGAAAACAAGATAAGTACATAAACGTACCTACAGGGTGTTCGCATTTCCCAAATATAAGGGTTGGGGATATTAAACACGCAGGGAAAGGAAATACCCCCTAAACACCTTTTGTAGCTCCCTAAGGCTATGCACGAAGTCGTAAATGCTACACCATCGGCCATGGGTATGGGAAAATCTTACCGAAAATGTATGGGATTGTCCGTTATGACGCACCTGGTGTTTTGTGTGTCATTGTAGCTATAAGTTAGTAGATTACGTTTTTACTTTCAATGTTTCATTGTACTCGTGATTTAGTAATAACAACCGCAAGTGTCGATGCTCCCGTCTGTCAGACTCTTACTGACTAAAACTACCCCGGTGTTCCGTCCCACACCTACGTCGGGGACCACGGGAACCAATGCGTCTTCCGCGATCCCTGACTGGTTCCGGCCCGCCTTTGCGGGCCTCCTCACGTTAGGGAGGGAGTGAGGTGTTAAACTCCCCCCCCCCCCCGTACATCACAGAGAGGCGCGCGTGGAACACTACGCGCCACTATCTCGTGTCCTAAGGTATAGGAGGCGACGGATGTCCCCAGATCCGTCGCCCCTGGACCCATTTAGGGGGGCTGGAAGAGGGCGTTGTCCGCCCTCCGCCGACACGACGCCCGGTGCGCCTGCTGATTGAACCCATCCCTAGACCAACCTGAGTGATTGACCCGTGCGGCTATTATTATTTAACCACAAGCCCCTCGCTAATGATAATACTTGAATGAAAGTAAAATGTAACAACAAAAGTTTTTTACGTCTACAAGCTCAACATCTAAAAGCTAATAACAAAAAGTTTTTCAGAGCATAAGTGTAATAATAGACTAAATCCGAAGTAGGTAGGCCTTATTATAAGTAACGGTAACTGTACCTTATCCAATCTAAAGGTTAGGTAAGAACACTACTTTTAATTTGGTCTATATTGAAAGGGGTATAATGTATAGTGGGCTAAGGATCTATAACATTTAATACTCCCAAATGTACCAGCTAAGACCTTTAAGTAGTGTAACCTAATCAGGTAGAGAATTTTAATACTGCGGAATAATTGCTAACAGAAGAAATGGCTTTCGTTTTGACAGTTCAACACGATACATCGCGTTATTGACATTGTTGAGCAGACATTTTTTTCGAATATATGAAGCAATGGATTAAATTTATTCTGGTTGTGATTGGTAGTGTGTTCGCTTCTTTATTCTCTTGTGTGTGTGTGTTCTCTTCTTTATTTGTATTACTTCTATAACATTTCTGATTTATGTACCTTCAAAAATATTGCATGCATCGTATTAACATTTCTTTCTTATTTTTTACTAGCCGGTGATGTCCCACTGCTGGGCAAAGGCCCTACTCTCTTTCCACGTCGATCTGTCCAGAGCTGCCATGTATCAATCTTTATTAAAAGAGTCCAACTGATCCCGCCATCTCCGCCGCTATTAACATACTTAAGCAAAATTTTCGAGATGTGACTTTGCCTACTGTTAACTACGCTTGTTAATAGGTTACTAGGATTACCAGAGGAATAAACATTACGAACGTAAACTGCCTTAAGCCATTGAACCCCTAAACATACAAATTCAAAAGCTTTCATACATATTAAGTAGGGTAGATAAAAGAAGGCTGCATTATGACATTGCATGGTGTTGATAAGCCGCGCTTTTCATCTCGGCTCGTTTCGTTCAGCGCTATCTCTCCCGGCCACCGATCAACCGTATTGAGTGTCGAGCCATCGACAAATCTGTCAACGAACGAGATGTTGTTATCAATATATTGCTCTGGACTATGGTTCCAACTCCAATGATTTTAGAGGCATCGAGATGTCGTTTTCTCTTGCTCTTGCAAAATAAGTAGGTATGTAGGTATGTGACTTATTGTGTATTTATCGCGTGTTGCCGGATGTAAAGAATAGCACCAACCCACTTCTTCCTATGGGTGTCGCAGAAAGCGACTGAGGGACTTACTAGAAAATGGTCAGCAGCGCTTTCTAAGCATCTTACCACCATACTGCGTTCGCCAACCTGCCAAGAGTCGCGATTCTGGCAACACCTCCCCCCCCTCTTTTGGCAGGCTTCTGTCCAGCAGTAGACGTTGGTTGAAATGATGATCTATGTTTCATGTATGTATGGCCAGATCTTAGAATTGATCATTTCATGAAGTGTTTGGTCTTTTCATGAAAAATGAAATGTGTTTGACGTAATGGTCTGCTAATATTCACAATATCGTTAACCTTCAACCTTTAATGATATGTAATTCGACGTTTGGCCATTTCATGAATGTAGGGTATCGTTTAAGGTGTAGTAGAAATGAAAATTACTTACAGTAGGATCTTTTGTATTGCTCTTATAAGGAAATTCGTTTCTTTTTTGTAATGGTCGAAAACTTCATGAAATTATACATTCTAAGATTTGTTTACGATAATATGTATGTAGTATATGGATATTTTGGCTACTGAAATGACATTGACATTGCAGAACTTATATTGACAAAACAAGATGGCGCAATTTGGCCATGCGCCAAAATAACCTCGTAGCGTTGTAGTTTGTACAAAAAAGTGTGTTTATTTCAAAGAAAGACAAGTCTTTACTTATCTTTTTTTGAAATTAACACACTTTTTTTTTCAAGAATAATACATTTACTGAAACAAATGTATAAGCTTGAATTTATTACGCAAACAAAGCTTCTTGGAAAACACGCAATCGTAGGCCGTAGCACAGTGCGAGCTACGCCGTAGCATGTGTCGTAGCTTTATCAACGTAGCACGTAGCACGCATAGATTTTTCGTTATATTGCTTTTTTAGGATATTAATAGTTATAGTAGTCGGCGCCAAATAATATAATGATTGATTACCTACGTAGAGTCTTCAAAGATTTAGATAATTAATCTGTTTGTTGTTTGGTGCCCACTCAAAATTTGTTTTTTAAAAAGTGATAGTATTTATAAATAAGACATACTCAAGTTGAAGAATTATTTATTTTTGTTTTTGGTTCTTTTTCGTCGATTCAATTTTTTGTTAAAAAGTTTTTGATTCATCATGCTCCTACTCTTATCCCAATTTATTTGGAGTTCGTGAAACATATATTTTTCTTCTATCTTTCTCTATTAGTCAGCCTTGCGCTGTTTTTATTTTACTATATTCAATCGTGCAGTTAGAAGGTAACTATTAGTGAAATATTACATATCAAAAAGTAAAAACCGTTAAATCAGCTAACAAAAAATCAAAAATAAAGCTGTGAAAAATATATGAGAACATTAGGTCTGTAACTGATTGCACTAACACAAGTTCAGAATGTACGTAGGTACATAGGTTGAAAAGCGCGCGCTCTAGTTCCAAACCTAATTAACATTTTCACTGGAAGCGCTAAATAGGTAGCCCCTCGTACAATTAGGGTGCTTCTGCAGTGAACAATGTTTTCATGAATAGATAGTTAGGTATTAGCTTTAAATAGATGATATCTATGTGAACTACAAAATATATTAAGGTGTCAACTAATACTTTTAAAGATTTGCCAAGCCTGCATTCAAAATAACTATTGAGTAGATATGATTGCTAGTGTAACCGTAATCTTTAATGGAAAAAGAAGCATTTGGGTGGGTATAAGTTTTTTTGTCGCATGTTTTCTTCAATTTATTAAAATTTTATCCTCAATGCTCTATGGAAAAGAAATACGTATAGGAACATAAGTAGGTATATATTTTTACTTATCATATTATATATAGAAAAAAACAACTGTTTATTTCAATTATCTAAGTGCGTTTCTTTACGGCCACCCTTAAGGCGCCACCTTTTACGGAAGGAGTTGCTTGTAGTAGGGCTAGGGATGCTTGTGCTTGATTTTTATTTGACTCTTTCCTACTCTATACCTATTGTGTACCGTTTAGTCTGTGCTAAAAAATAAAGCATTTTCTTTCTTTCTAGTAGTAGCCAACTTCCCCAAGACATTTTCCAACAATACACAAACGGTGTAGACAGAAATAATACTTTTTAACTATTTAATTTATGATTATGCCACTCGTCGGTACAAACAATTAGGTAGGTATTCCATAAGATCTCAATCCTATTCTGACGAACTTATACAAGCATCCTTTAGCAATGGGGTCGCAAGAATGCTATTACACATACCTATCAACATCCAGGGACTTAGAATAAAAAAACTTGCCTAAAGAAACAAAAATATCAATCATACCTACATAAGGAAATGGTATGTGGGTGGTAGGTACAGTCACCAAAATAGATAAGTAACCAGCGTCGTCGATTATAGTTGAAGATTAGTAAGAAACTTATTGGTTTTCATGGCAATAATGACATTTACTTTAAATAGGTTATTTTATTATATAATAAATACTGTCATTTATGCAGATTCTTTTATACAATATTTTGTGAATGTGAGAATGTTGTAGTTGTAGACAATTTTCTATTTTATTTAGTACCTATTTATTGACAGGCCTACACTAACCTCCCATACCTATTAACACTTTAATATGAAACAAAAAATATTTGGCATTGTAAAAGCCAACATTTTTTTCAAGAGTAACCATGGAGTTCCTAGCCGGCTCTTCTCCATAGGAATCCACAAATTGGAACCGTGCACCTATCTTCTGACTTTGTCGTAAGTGTCCATCTAGGTTTATCTGAAATAAAAATATTTCGATTTGATTTGAAACCGATGGATATTTTCGAATCAAAATTTATTTTATTTCTAAAAAAACAATCAGTTCATTTATCAAATTAAATTTCATTCGAAAACATCCAACGGTTTCTTACTAAACTTTAAGTAAGTATATCCGACAACCCTGGTTACTTTTCTCTTTTGGTGACTGTACGTATGTATAATAAATCACCCGACAAAACTGGTTAGGACTTTAGGAGTCGTGTCGGTTTCCGTGTTCCGAAGCCCCGAGGGAGTCACAAAGCTTGTCAAAGACAGCGGGGGCTCCAGTTGAGCTCGCACCTCCAGGCGATTTAGTACAAAAGCCAGTTTGTGGACCTTTATAGCGACCATCTTTGAAATTAAACTTGCGTATTGCGATTTGTGTTTGTAATTTTTTAATTTTCGAGTGGCGACTTGTTCTTTTTGTTCTTTGACTGATCAATATTTTAGAATGATAAAGTAAGTAGAAGCAACGGCCACATGAAGGTAGCATTACGATTTTACTAGTAAATAACAGAGTTTAGAAGATTAGGTAAGTTTGCAGTAAGTATCTAATTATGACATCCAAAGCGAGTTACCAACCTGTGGTCTGTGTAAAAGCAACCTATAATTTTATTCTAAATAATAAATTACAATCGCATAATAATATATAGGTAATTCACCACATAGCGTAAATTGAAAAAATCAAATATTTTTAATTCTACGAGGTGAAAAAGAATAAACGCAAGTCTTGAAAGTAGTTTGTTCAGAATTGACTACATTCAGTAGTCAATTCTCGAGTCGATCGCGCAAATATTTTATAGTGTAGATTTACTTTTTTCTAAAAATTTCAATTTTGCCATACTTTATTACCGGTCACAGGTGGAGCCAAAAAAAAATATGGCAAAAAAATATCACTCAATTTTAAATGCACAAAGTAATGGGTCAACAAGATTTTCTTAACAATAATAGATAACTTTCAAAAAGTTTAAGCCTTTGTAAGAGGCTCTTAACTTGATACTCTAATTGGGGACTTGGGTGTATGATGAATTGATGATATTATATTACTAAACACAGATTACTCAGAGTTCTAGCTAAAAGACCAGCGCCTCACTGAAAAATCATTGCACACCATCAAATGTATAGGTACTTTGTTGCGTACAGGAAAATGTAGCGTTGGAAGGCCTTCCACTATTTCGACCGATGACCTGGTGAAGGCTGCAGGAATTCGCTGAATGCGACAGGTACAGAACTGGTCGCAGTGGCGGTGCTTGAGAGAAGCCTATGTCCAGCTGCGGACATTTTGTGGCTGGATAAAGATGGTGAAGACTTTGTAAGTCCCTTGGGTACTCAAACTGTGAAGCATTTATTCGTCAAAAAGCTGGTCAGCAAGTTGGAGGTAGTTGCCGATTCCAAAACATAGATCTTTATGGAGAAGAGAACGGGCAAGAAACTACAAGAACACACTTTCAGATCAAGATATTACAAATCCTGAGTAAATTATTCTTGTTCCTTCTATAAGTGAGACCAATAAATAAAGCCCTGGAAGATAGAAGATTAAATCGATGTCGCCTGTTCACGAACATGACGCGTGGATTACCAACTCAACTATTCTGTGGGGAACCGAATGATCCAATACACGCGCCACCACAAGTGAAGCATATAAGTGACCATGACTATAGTATTACAGGTTTTACTACAAAACCTTTATGTGCCTAAATAAATTATATTGAATAATACATAATAGCAACTTAAGTAGCTTACCATTTAATTTTTGTTTCACAAAAAAAATGCACATTATTCACTTCTATAAGGATATAAAACTTTCGTTATTTAGATAAACTTATTACGTTTTATGCACAAAAATATATAAGTCCTCTGCTCTTGTAGATTTTATTATGTAAATAAAGTTCCGCTATATAACTGACTAGCTTCTGCCCGCGACTTCGTCCGCGTTAAATTTCTTGTTCCCCCGACCCTTCCCGTCGCGTCGACTACCCGTGCGATTTTCCCCGTTTTTGCAACATTTTTCATTACTGCTCCGCTCCTCTTAGTTTTAGCGTGATTTTATATAGCCTATAGCCTTCCTCAATAAATAGGCTACCCAACACAAAAATAATTTTTCAATTCACCAGTAGTTCCTGAGATTAGCGCGTTCAATCAAACAAACAAACAAACTAACTCTTCAGCTTTATAATATTAGTATATAGATGAAGCGGCAAAGTAGCAGCATCCATCTGAACCAGCTCCATTACGCTGCGGTTTCCCTGTGCATTATTTAGGTCAGAATAAGTGCAGTCTGTGTAAACATACACTAACTTAATGTACATACATAAATAGGCCAGATTATATCATCAATAGTTTTTGCCAGCGGTTTGACCCGCGTGGAGGTTGGATATTATCCCACGGGAACGTATTACCGGGATAACCAGTGCCCTATACAAGTGTTAATCTAGGCTATAAATAAAATATCTGTATGCCAAATTCGTGTCAAAATCTGTTCAGTAGTTTTTGCGTGAAAGAGTAATAAGCATCCATACAATCTTTCACATTTATAAATTTGGTAGGAAGTACGAATAAGATTTATGTGGAAAAGATAAGTATTTTCTTTGCTTTTATTTTTATTTCTTCCGATCTACCAGCTTTTTATCTAGTCATTACTAACGTACTAACTCCTTAGTTAGGAAAAAGCATTTCTTCTTCGATAGTGAGTTCTATAAAAGGGATTTAAGATAACGTATTTTTTTTCTCTCTCGTCTAAGAATACAACTGCTCTACTTAATTTCCTAACACAGGTATGCTAGTAGACATTTCTTTGAAAATAAGTATTATCAGTGTACCTATTTTTGTGTTATTTTGTTCTTGTCTGTCTATATTTGAGTACAGAAATGGTTAAATAAATAAAAATACCTTGATATCCAATCTGTGTGCCCGACGTGTGACGTGGTTATGCAAGCTATTGTCCTTTTGACCGTAATTATAATACATTGACATTAACAAGGGAAATATCCACTTATATATTCGGTAACATTTGAAATTGTGGAGAAATAATACACATGTAGTTAGCAGACGGACCCTCGCCAGGAGTTCTCAGTGACATAACATTACAGGAATGTCAAGAGAGACGAAGAAAATATATATCTTGTTTCACTTTATTCCAACCGTATTACATACGTTCTTACGTGGGACGTAAAGCCAGCACTTATAGAGAGGTACTGTAAATAGACGCCTTTGTATATTTCTCTTAGGTAGTGACATATTTTGATATACATTCTCAATACCAATCGTTACGGGTCTTCAGAACCCCGAAAGTCTGACAACTAGTCATCCAGTAATAATTGGTTTGTAGAGGTTCGATAAGCAGTCATTCATTTTTTTTTTTTTGATCATTTCAGCCGAAACACGTCCACTGCTAGACATAAGCCTCCCCCAATCTGGGGGGATTTGCCATAATCGCCACGCTTGGCAGGCGGGTTGGCGATCGCAGTATGGTGTTAAAATGCATAGAGAACGCTGCTGCCCATTCTCCAGTAAGTCCCTTAGACGCCTTTTACCACGGGAAGAAATGGGATGGTGCTTTTCTTTACGTCCGGCACCATACGGGACAAGCAGTCGCTCCATGTAAAATACTGGTACACAACTGCTTACGGGTGTACTGGAAGCCGACCCCAACATAGTTGGGGAAAGACTAGGCCAGTGATAGCTGATTAACTTATACTTACGATACTTGCAATATCTTAAATCTTTAAGCGAGCAATTCATATATATATATAACGGCGCGTGATGATTTAGACGATTTATTGTAACACTTTTTAAAAGCTGTAATCATTATTTTTACTCTATGGTTGAGAATTATTTCGTTAGTGGTTATTTTAATTTAGAGCGGGTAGCACCGAATGGGGTTGTGAGTGTCATGGCGGCGGAAGCGATCACTTTTTGATGCGATCGCTTCGCGGTGCACATGCATAAATCCATTGGCTCTGAACTTCAGTTGAACAATTAATGTGATTTTATTTAAATCAGTGTTTATCTTTGCAATCGTTACTTTTTAACGTTAAGTTTTATTGTAATTATTTTAATTAAATTGATTGAGTTATTTTGCGAGTATTATTTTTAAAACGCCTGCAAATACACGGCCGCTATGGAGGACGAACAGGGAATTGTTCAGCAGCGACACGTGGTGTCTCAGCCGCTCGAACATCCGTCATCAGAAGTGGTGAATGACGGAACGGTGCAGGAAACAGCCTACAGGTGTTGATTTACTATCAAGTGAAAATCGTTGGAAATTGTTATTCAAAATGCAGCAAAGCCAAAAGATGGAATTGATTCGTGCGATTAAAGAACCTAGTTCAGAAGGCAATAAACTAGTCTTACCTGAATTTAATCCCGAGTCTCGAGATAGCGATGCTTGAGCTTGGTGCAATACCGTCGATTTGTGCATGGAAGAAAAACAAATTTCTAGTAGTAGGCTGATTATTACAATGAGTAAATCCTTAAGGGGTCGGCAGCTTCTTAGCTGTCTCAGAATACTTTTCCTGGAATAACGTGGCCTCAATTGAAAGACCTATTTCTTGCTCGATACGATTGTGTGGAAACTCCTGCTGCTATGCTATTTAGGCTATTATTTGAGAGTCCTAAGGAAGGAGAATGTTTGTCTGCTTATGCAAATCGATTTCTGAGCACATTACTGAGCCAATGGAATAACTATTCCACTGAAAAGATAGCAATAGCTGTAACTATGTCGCATGAATTAAGTGGTCGACACTTGATTAGTTTAAAAAAAACTTTATTTAAGTGAACAGCGTTACAGTACATAAAATAGTAATGATTATTCTAGTTCTGAGATTGTATTTATAATTAATTATTGCTAAGTTTACAATATTCATATAACCTACTTATTTGCTATTTTGAGTGGAGGTGGGTTTGCTGACAAAGCAAATAGTGTTAGGGTCGTCACACTTAACTCCTCCCTCCCTAGGAGAGAAATTATCTAAAGGCAACTCTGTCGTCTTTAGAGAATTTCGTCTAAATCTCTTAATCAACGATTCTCTTTTTTGAAACAAAAACCCTGTGACGAGTACTATTATAATGGCGTAAATACTTATGGTCCATACACTGATTTTGTCACTGATTATAATAGTTTCACCATCACTGACACTATCACTATATTTGGCCTGGTTCAGCAGTTCCTTGATGTCGCCTAGATCTACTCCTCTGAGGTCCATCTGCTTGGCTGACGGGGTGACATCTCTGCGTAGCTCGGGCATCTGTACTGGTGGCAATCTGAAGGAGACTAAGCTGGTATTCGTGGGTGTTGTGATTGAGATACCGGCAATCTGTAGGGTACAATGCTGACTTGGCACCATTATGTATGTGCCTTGTAGATTGTGTCTGCGGGTCTCATCTTCGCAGTGTTCCGTTGCAACAATTTCCCTTTCCGTGTATATCAACCAATGGATGCTGGATATAGGCTGCAGCTTGGTTTCTTCTATTTGCACTTGGTGTTGCTTGCAATTACTAAAGTTATGTTGTGATAACATGAGCTGTTGGATACATGTCCATGTGATTCATGCTCCGCGTATTGTACCATGTTGTCATCTGAACAGAGATATGTCAAATCTTCTATTTCTTTACAGCCATCGACTACGGATCTGTATTTCGACTTTTTCACTGTTAGGTAAGGATATTGGGGTATAATGATATTAGGTTTTTGGGTTATCTGGTTATAGATTGGAATGGGAATAACTTTATAATAATTGTATGTATCTTTGTCTACTAATGGAACTTCTAATATAAATATAATTTTATTATTGTCTATATATCCCTTAATTTCTATATTTCCTTCTAATTTTACTAAGTTATCTAAGGTTAATGGATAAATTAAGTTATGGTGTTTTCTTATGACATTAAGGATATTAAATAATTCTGTGGAATTTACTATGGATGGATGTAATATGTGCATCCTACTAAAAGCAATTGCAGTTTCCAATTCATAAATAATAGAATAAATAGTACGGCAATTATTTAAAACCTGATTCATACTGTTCATTACGGTTAAAAGGTTAGAGTACTTGGTTTGATTTTGAATAAGTGTTTGGAATTGTTTTATTTTGTAATTCAAATGTTTAGTATTAAAATTAATGTCATCAGAAACATTGAGTAGTTTATCAAAAGCCTTCTGCATTAATGATACTTTTCGTTCTATTGAATGTTCCCTATTTCCTAAATTACTAATCTCTAAATTAAATGTAAGGTCCCGTAGTAGTTGGTACCTTACACTTGTAGCTTTAAGTAAGAAGTGGTAAGTCAGTACTTGGAGTTAGGCGAGTTGATGTAAACACACACAGATTCGGTAACACTAAAGGTTTATTAGAGTACCGATCACAACAAAGTAAAAGTGGGTTGGATGCTAATCCGCGGTGTTCGCGTAAGTATGTAATTCGTCAACTAACTTAAAATCATATTAAACATTGTTTTAAATACCAAAGAGAAAAGTAGGTTGCTGCGTTTGCAGCCTGACGGAATGTACGTAAACCGTACATGCTCCCGAGGGAAAAGGCGGGATGAGCATCCAGTACATAAAACGTTTTAAAGTAAAAATTCCAAAACGCAATAATAAAAAGTATAGACCGTATAAAAGTAGGTTAAGTAAGTAAAAATATAAAAGTAAGACATCCCAGAACGTCACAATAAAAAGAAAAGACAGTAAAGTAAACATTAGTAAGTAAGTAAAATTAAACATGTACACATAAAAACAATAAGCTTTACTGCTCCTCAAAGTGAAACAGTTGTTTCGGCCTCGCGTCGCTGTATAGTGGCTCCGGCGGTGTCGAATGGCGTATTTCTTGCATCTCGATTTCGACTTTGTTGTCGATTCCTGTAGGTTGTCTTGTAGGTGGCCTTTTAGTTTTCTTATGCCATAGTCTCCTAATCCAAATGTAGACAGCAAACGAAGCAGCTCCTCCCAACAGCAGAGAAGTCACAGAGTAGAGATATATGTCGTGACTCGATATATCTATCCCTTGTGGTAGTCTTTCCTGCTCTTTCTGCTGAATTATTTGCTTATCTATGTTTCTGATATTTATTGCAGATGTATCCAGTTCTGTCATATTCAGCTGTGCGTTTTTCCAACTTAGATCAAATAAATTGTTGATAGTCGTGTTAAGTGTAGGTACTTCAATATCCGCCTCCATGTGAAATTTGCTTCCTAAGTGGTTATAGGTGAATATTGTCGCATCTTTCTTTTGTAGTATGCATTTTGGTTTCAAGGCAATCACCCCAGTACCGTTGATGACTGCTGGCGTAACTTGATCGCTACATATGACGCGCATCAGCTGTCTGTCGCATAATGTAAACAACCACCAGTTAGGTTTATGTAATTGGATCCAAGTTTCTTTGCAAGTTACATCATTGATGACGCAGGATAATGAAGTTTGTTGACTGAATACCTTGGCCTCGCAAGGTGCGTCCTTGTCTTGTAAGCTAAATACCGGCTGACGTGAAATGCATGTGTACTCGTCTTCTCCGTATGGCGTGCATTGGCGCATGTCTTGCTCTTCCATAGTGATGTACGAATTTTTCACGAAGTTTATGGCGATATAATTGGAGAAAGGCTGCACGATTCTCAATTGTCCTTGTTTCTGGAATGGTATAGGTATTACCCGGTATATTTTGTAGTCCTCATCGCTCAAAAGTGGAATATGCAATTCGAAAAGTAGAAAGTTGTTTGTAATCCGAGCCTTGACATGGATTAGTTCGTAGATGTCACGGAAATCTTTTTGTATGTCCTTTATCGGTAAGGCTAGTCCCTGTGGAAGTTTTCCAGAGATGATGTTCAGCTGTTCTATTATTTGAGATGCAGGAAACAAGTGTGTATCCAAATGACCTCGATAAATGTTGGCGAGAGCATTCATTAGCATTTCTTGAATTCTATGCAAGTCGCTCAAAATTAAAGTTGATGATAAAGCGGCAGAGTTCACGTCATTTGCTGTGTATAAAATTTGTGCTCTGTTCTCAATTTTTGTGATTATGTTGCAAGTCTGATTTATGTAGGTTTGTATTGCGTGAAATTGTTTGTCCATAAATTCCGTATTGTTTTTAATTACATTGTTTTCAGCCTCTATGATCAAAGTTTGATTCTTCATCAACTGTAACAAGTAATTATCGTTGATTTGCAAGTTTTGGATATCCTTCTCGTACTTTTGCGCAAAGTCTTCATCCAAAACCCCGAAAAGTGTTCTGGCTAATTTTCCGATTCCATCAAAGTAGCCTCGTTTTTGTCGCGAATGCTGAGAAAGTAACATAGTGTTATAATTCTCAAGGTGATGCATTTCATGACGTAGGTGTCTGACAACTGCTTCGCATGGTGTAAACTCGTGCGCGATTCTTTGACAGAGTTTATCAATTTGGTTTATGTAGTCGTTCATGTTATTCGCAGCTTGCCAGTAGGACGTTAGGTTGTAATAGATCAGTAGAGTCCATTCATCATGTATAAGTTGCAGTTTTCCGGCTTCATCGAAATAAATAGGTTGATTGTTGGTTATAGAGGTCACCTTATAGTTGTTTGTTACTGGTGACGATTGTGCAGTTCCTAACATTCCTATTAAAGTTATAAGAGCGAAAGTCAGGAAACTGTACTTGTTGGTTCGCGTGCTCCTTTTTCTTCTTTGGTTTTCAGTTATTGTATCTTCTTCTCTTTTGTTATTTGTTGTTTCTTCGGTAGGTAGCAGTGTTTCTTGCTGTGGTAATGGAGTTAGTTTAACAGTGGGTCGTTTTATCACTCCAGTTTTTGTTTTAAGGGTGGCCACTCGTACTAGACCATCCTTACCGGGATGAGTTTCCATCACTCGTCCCATGGCCCATTTGCCAGGAGGTAAGTTTGTTTCCTTGATTAGGACCACGTCGTTTAGTTTGAGGTTTTGTACAGTTCTGTTCCACTTGCTTCTAGACTGTAAGGTGTTCAGGTAGTCATTGGACCAAGCTTTCCAGAATTGATCCAGCATGTGCTCCGTTAGTTGCCAACGTTTTCTCAGATCCATCTTTCTGTTGTCAGGCTCCGGTTGAGGTAGAGACAACGTAGCACTGCCAGTTAGAAAGTGGCCAGGAGTGAGAGTGCTGTAAAATTCCTCCGGATCTTCTGTTAGCTGACATAGAGGCCTCGAGTTTAGGCAGGCTTCTATTTTCGCTAGTAACGTAGTGAATTCTTCCCAGGTCAGTTTTTGATCCCCAAGAACCCGCTTCAAGTGGTGTTTTAATGATTTGACGGCTGCTTCGAATATCCCCCCCGCACTAGGCCAAGCAGGGGCGTTGAAGTGCCAATGAATTTCTAGTTTCCCAATCTCGTCAAAGAACTCAGGAGAGAGTAGCTTCTTGAAGTTACTGAAATCCTCTCTCAGTACTTTGGATGCTCCAACGAAGTTCGTGCCGTTGTCTGAGTACATGTGAGCAGGCGTTCCGCGCCTCGCGCACATTCTCTGAAGGGCCGCAATAAACGCTTCCGTGCTTAGTTCTGAGACTAATTCGATATGTACAGCTTTCGTAGCCATACAGACGAAGACCGCGATGTATGCTTTTGAGGTCTTCACTCCTCTTCCTTTGTTAAGTTTCACGTCTACGTGACCAGTAAAGTCAACACCAGTGTGAGTGAATGGACGGCTTGGTGTTACTCTTTGTTTTGGCAGATCGGCCATTAGTTGAGCATTGTCCGTAGAATTGTAACGATGACATTTCACACAGCGTCGTATTCTTCCCTTTACCGCCCGATTTCCAGAGACTATCCAGTATCGTTGCCGTATGTAAGTAAGGGTCAGACGGGCTCCTCCATGAAGCGTCATCGAATGTGCTTGGTCGATCAGTAGTTCAGTGAAGCGGCTGGAGTAGGGTACCACTGCGGGATTCTTCATATTTGCAGGAAGATCAGAGTGCTGTAGTCTTCCGCCTACGCGAATGATTCCCTTGCTATCCAGATAAGGTTTGAGTTTGTAAATGTTGCTTTTTGGTGACACAGTTTTATTTTGTTTCAACTGTTTGTGTTCTTGCGCAAACTCGCTTTGTTGAACATATTTTATTATATATTCTGCTGCGTATTGTAGGTCAGTTGTTGTTAGGTAAGTAGCGCTTGGTCGTAATTTTTGCTTTAGTGATGCAATATATCGCACAATTCGAGCAGTAATTCTTATTACTGAAGTCAGCGAACTGTGGTTCTTCAACAACTTGTAAACAATATTTTCAGTGTTGTAGTTTTTCGAACTGACGTCATTGGGTTCGACCCTGTTTGCTTCGCTTGTAGTAAAGTGGCAATTCACATTATGAGGTGTTTCTGTTTCTGCAAAGTTTTTCAGAAACATAGGTCCGTTCCACCATAAGTTGAACTTGACTACTTTGCTCGGTAGCAAGCCTCTCGAAGCGCAGTCAGCTGGATTAAGTTCCGATCGTACATAACACCATTGTTGAGGTGGAATTACGTCTTTTATTTTCCCCACTCTGTTAGCTACGTATCTTTCCCATCTTGAGAGGTCTCCCTGAATCCAAGCTAGCACCACCTTGGAGTCACACCAACCATAATCTGAAATCTCATGCTCCGTTAGTGATTTCTTCACTTTTTCCATGAGTTGGGAGAGTAGTAGTGCTCCGCATAGCTCAAGTCTGGGCAATGAAGTTTTTTGAGTAATCGGCACTACCCTAGTTTTTGATACTAGTAATGTGATCCTTGGGTCGCCCTTTTCGTCGATTACTCGGCTGTATATGACGCAAGCGTATGCCTTTTCGCTTGCGTCACAAAATCCATGTAGTTGGATATTTTTCTGCGTACTGCCAATCCATCTGTTTATTTTAATGTTTTTAATTAGATGTAGTTCTTTGTTTAGATGCCGCCATTCGTCTTGTAACTCAGTAGGTAGTTCAGCATCCCAGTTTATTTTAGTTAGCCACACCCTTTGGAATAGTAGTTTAGCTGACACAGTTATAGGCGCCAGCCAACCCAAGGGGTCGTATAGTTTGGATATTTGTGATAGCAGGTTTCTTTTAGTTAGTGGTTCGTTGTTGTAGTCGTCTATGGACCAGTTGAATATGAAAACGTCATCTTTTGGATTCCAACTCAACCCCAACGTTTTCATTGATTCGTCGCCTCTAAAATCAAATGTACTTTTCGATATTTGATCTTCGTCTAAGTGTCGTAGAAGCTCAGGATCGTTGCTTGACCATTTTCGCAGATTCATTCCGCCTCCCTTCAGTAGTTTTATGATCGATGTTTGAATTTCCTTTGCTTGTTTTGTAGAGTTGTGGCCGCTGATTAGGTCATCGACGTAGAACTGATTTAGCAATATTTCAGCGGCCTTTGGGTATTTGTGGCCGTCATCGATAGCAAGCTGTTTGAGTGTTCGCATTGCTAGCCATGGAGCACTTTTTGTCCCATATGTTAATGTTTGCAGTTGATATTCTTGTAAATTGTCTTTTGGTTGCTTTCTCCATAGGATCTTCTGTAGATGTTGTTGATCCGGATGACACCATATGGAACGGTACATTTTTTCAATGTCCGCTGTGTAGACGTATTTATAGCCACGCCATTGTAATATCAATGCTTGGATGTCCTTTTGCAGATTAGGACCTTTTTCCATTACGTCATTTAGGCTACATCCACCCATGGTCTTCTGGGAAGCATTAAAAACAGCTCGTAGTTTTGTTGTTGTTGATTGTTCTCTCAGTACTCCATGATGCGGTAAGAAGATTGCATCTTTGGCGGGTGTCGTGTTTGAAAGCTTCATGTGACCTAAATCAATGTACTCGCGGATGAAATCTTTGTACATTGATGCAAGTTTAGGGTTTCTGTCGAATTTTCTTTCCAGTTGTAAGAATTGAGAGATTGCGATCGACTTTGAGTTTCCCAATTTTTCTTCATAACGAGGAATCAGTGGCATCTTTACAATGTATTTTCCGTCGCGATCTCTTTCAGTAGTCATTTTGTAGTAGTTTTCGCACCAGTCGTCTTTAGATGTGTCCTCAGTGTTCTGAATGATGTCTTCTGTCTCCCAGAATCTCTTTAAGTCGTTCAGGTCGACAAGAGCGACATGGCAGTTAAAAGTTTCTAGCTTGCCGCATAAAATCCATCCTAAACGGGTTTGCTGAGCTGTCGGCGTTTGGGCATCTCCCTTTAGGACCCCCTCTAATATAACTTGCGAATAGATATCCGCTCCCAGCAGCAAATCCACGCTCCTTGATAAGTTGAAGTCAGGATCCGCTAGTTTCAGACCTTGTAGCTGAGGCCAGTTTTCTTTTTTAAATGTTTTGTTAGGTAAGTTGTTCGTGATCCTTTTCATTATTAGAGTGCTGACTGAAAATGCAAAGTCAGTGCATCTTGATTTACACTCTAATTCTAGTCGTCCTTTACAATCTCCCGAAATCGTACCTACGCCGGAAATTGTAGCGTTCATCCTTTTTCTAGGTAGTTTCAGTCGTTGAGCCGCGTTCTCCGTGATGAGGTTTACTTGAGATCCTTGGTCCAGTAAAGCTCGTAACGTTATAAAGTCTCCTGTTGATGTCTTTACTTGAAGTTCTACTGTAGTAAGTAATATTTCCATAATGTAGTTGTTTGATAAATGGTTCGAACTATGTTGGTTTGTTGATGTTGAAGGTTGATGTTCCCGTTGTTGAGAACGTTGACCCATATTGTTCATATTGGAACTTGGCGACAGTTTTTGCGCTGAATAGTGTAACATCGTATGATGTGGTTTATTGCACTCTTTGCAAGTTTTGTTCGACGTGCATTCTGTGTCTCCATGCTTATACAAACAGTTTTTGCATATTTGTAATTTCCTTACTGTGTCATTCCGTTGCCGTGTGTCCATTTCAATGAACTTTGGACACTGCATGATCACGTAAAAACCGCTGCACAGAAGGCATTTACCGTATGACGCATGGTATATTCTTGATGTTTCTTTTCTATGTGGTTCATATGATGGTTTATTGGAGTTAAATTTCGTTTTGTTGCTGAATATTTGTTTATGTTGGTTAGATGCATCTTTTTGGTAACCCTTTGCTGCTTCCAACGCCATGAATTTGGTCTCCAAGAACCCCAAAAATTCACTCAGCTCCGGGACTTGCTTTGGATGCTCTAATTCTCTAGTGTATTCAGTATATGATGTTGAGTCCAACTTCTGTGCCATCAAGTACACGATTATTGGATCCCAGCTTGATGTATTTAGACCGATGTTATGTAGGCCATTCATGCATTCGTTGATTACGTCATGCATTCTCTTCAAGACAGCAGCATTGACCTGCTGGATGGATGGTAACTCCATCAAAGTATTCATCAAGTTCGTAAATTGGAGTCTCTTGTTGTCGTATCGCTGAATAAGAATATCCCAACAAGTTTCATAGTTTTCAGCGCCGACCAAATGTTGAACTAATCGTTCCGGCTCTCCTTTAAGCTTAGATTTTAAGTGTTGCATTTTCTGCGCTTTCGAAGAATTTGCATTGTTGTGGATTGTCTCCAGAAACATATCCTTGAACGTAATCCACTGACTGTAGTTTCCAGTGAATTCCGGTAGTTGAATCCTCGGTGCATAGTTTTGGTGGTTTACGCTTGTCCATAGTTTCGAGTTGAGAGATCTTTTCATGACATCGTACTGACGTTCTTTGTTGGCGAACAAGTCGTTGTATATTTCGTTTGACCCTTTCAAAATAGCTTCTAGCTCCCAGTGACATTTCTCTACAGTGTCCCACTTGGTTTTCAGGACGCTCCGGTGATCCTCTAACTCCCATTTTTCAGTTATGGAGTCAATTTCTATTTTGGACATCGCCCGTTCTAGTGCTTTAATGTGACATTCTTGTCGATCAAGCAGTTCCTTGGTCTTGGTATCTACTCCCGTAGGATGAGGAATGACAACTTCAGCCTGTTTTCCTTCCCAGACCAACAACCGCTGCAGTATATCAATCCTGGTGGATTCATACATATGTTTCGTCTTTTCATAAATGTTTCCAGTAAAATATTGGATTTCTTTGTCCTCTCGTTCAAGTAATACATTGTGTCTATTGCCAAAGTCTTGCCAGAGGTTTTCCAATGACACTAACCTTTGAGTCAGGTACTCCTTTCCTTTCCGAGACGCGCTGTCCTTTTGGTAGTTAGTACAGAGACGTTTGATTGACTCGAAGACTTCGTTTTGTGCAGTGATTTCGCTCATCTTGATGTAGTCGTTTCGGTAATCGAAAGTAGTAGTAGTAGTAAGATGTAGTAGTAAAGTAGGTATTGAAGAACACGTAGTTCGGTGTCTTCTAGTTTGTAGGCCTCGTATTGCCCGCAGTTCACGTTGTAGTCCGGAAGCTGTAGTAGCAGTAGTCGTAGTAGCAGTTGGCTTGTTGCCGCAGTTGAGTCTTGTTTTTCCGCTTGATTCACGAAGAAGTTCCAAAGTATCCCCTCTTCGTTGATTGCTCAGAGCTCTTGTACTCTTTTTACGAATATGCGCGCTTTCTCAACTTGACTGGTGAGATCCGCTTGTGGAAGGCCAGCCAAGCCGATTCGCTGTCGTTCCAAGAGATACAATTACCCCAAACTGTGAAATACTCGAAGGACCATTAAATGTAAGGTCCCGTAGTAGTTGGTACCTTACACTTGTAGCTTTAAGTAAGAAGTGGTAACTCAGTACTTGGAGTTAGGCGAGTTGATGTAAACACACACAGATTCGGTAACACTAAAGGTTTATTAGAGTACCGATCACAACAAAGTAAAAGTGGGTTGGATGCTAATCCGCGGTGTTCGCGTAAGTATGTAATTCGTCAACTAACTTAAAATCATATTAAACATTGTTTTAAATACCAAAGAGAAAAGTAGGTTGCTGCGTTTGCAGCCTGACGGAATGTACGTAAACCGTACATTATATTTTCTAGCATCTTCGTTATCTAAATTCCCTGTTATTACCTTAATAAGGGATCCTAATGGGTTTAAAATTCCCCTCCTAGTTCTGCTAGCGGGTAGAATCTGTTTTAACCTATCTTTTGTCAATTCGATAAATGACTGTATTTGTACTGTCAACCCTATAAGTTCCCTATGTATCTCGCTATTACTTTGACTTATGATTTTTAACTTATTATACTCTTCTATATTATTTTCTAACTGAACCGTTAACGAATTTACATCTATGGTTTTAATAATATTCCAATGGTTAGTCCTCATCAGAGCTGTTCCAATCCGAATCGGAGCTATTCCCGGATTCTGGTCGATCCTCTGGATGTTCAGGGTCGTTCCTTGGTCCGCTAGGACGAGCAGTGTCATCCACCACCTGTGAGGGGCGTTTGACATTTTTTAGTGCTACTTTAGTATTCCTATTTTTAAGTTTAACTGGGACTATGTTACGTTTGGGTTTCCCAGTCACAATTGCCTTTTCGTATCGCGGTAGCTCTTTTGCTTTCCTAGTCCTAGTATTCTTCATAAAAACTATGTCACCATCCTCCATTTTTGGTGGGTTTTCCCCTCCTTTCTTGTCCCTAACTAAGCCTTTATGTCCGATCATTTTACTACTTAAATGCTCATAAAGGATTTTTAATCGTTTACGATGATCTTGTAATATCTTTTGCATTAAAGTCTTGTCCCTGTCAATATCAAAAGCATTTCCGGACTCCGTGTGCCCAAAAACTACTTCGCAAGGTGTAAAATTCGTAGCGCTATGAATAGTGTTGTTATAACCCATAATGGCATACGTCATAACGGATGCTGCATCTAAGCTAGATTGTTCATATTTTGCTAATCTGTATATTTCGATAATTGTGGAATGAAATCTTACCACAATTGCCATGGAGTTAGGGTTGTTAGGTGTCCCTATGTGCTGCTCAATTTTATATAGACTTAACATTTCCTTGAGCAATTCATTGTTAAACTCGGTACCTGCATCACTACTAATTTTTGTAGGTACTCCATACATACTAAAGTATTTGATTAGAGCTCTCACTACCTCGGGTGTGCTTTTGTTGGGAATCTGTATTGCTTGACCTAACTTACTAAATGAGTCCACTACGGTTAAATATTGATTTTTCTCTATGTATAAGAGATCAATAAAAACTTCCTGGAATGGACTGTCTGTAGTTTGAGTTAATTGTATAAATGGTTTTAAAGGTTTCCTGTCATACTTCATTTTCTTACATTTCTCACATGCATTAATGATAGCTGTAACTGTTTCCTTCATATTGCTCCACCAATATGTTCTTTTTAATTTCATTAGAGTCTCTCTAATACCTCTATGACAGGTCTTGCCTTGATGATATTTGATAACTAAATCTTTCTGTTCACTTTCGTCCGCAACATTCACAACTCTTTCAGTACATTCGACAAAGTTTTGAGTTCCCTTTTTGTAAAGTGACGTAGCTACATTAACAAACGTTTTTCTATGGCAATGGTCCTCAAAGTAAATGAAGTACATATTTTTGTAATCTATGTATTCTTTAAGAAAATTTTTTACCAAGTTTTCACTGTTATTAGTAGGTAGATGGACTTCCAAAATATTTTGTTTGCCGTTAGAAATATCTTTTACACAGATATCGTCCCTATGCCAGGTGAAAACATGAATTTGTCTAGCTTTGGTATCTATCGCCTCATTAAGGATAGGAATACCTTCATGTTCCCTATTAGATATTGAATTTGCTGTGGCGACGTCGCTTTCGGACTCAGATAATTCTATCGTCTCTATTTCCGGCTCTTTAACACTAAGTTTTACGATTTCTTCCGTCACATCTTTCAAATGCTGCTGTAATCTCGCTTCCTTCTCATCTACATTCACTACCATTGATTCTGAGTCATCTTTTGTTATATTAATTTTAATGCGCGATAAGGCATCTGCATTTGTGTTTTGTTTACCTTTCTTGTAATGTATATCGAAATTATAGTCTTCTAAACGTAAACGCCATCGAGTTAGTTTACTGTTCGGTTCTTTTAATGAGTTCAGCCATGCCAAAGGTCTATGATCAGTATATACTATAAACTTTCGACCATATAAGTAGGGCCTGAAATGTTTGACTGCCCATACTATGGCCAATAACTCTTTTTCTATAGTACTATACCTAGATTCAGTATCGCTTAGTTTTCTACTGGCAAATGCAATTGGTTTGTCTGACCCTATAGTACCTTGAGAAAGTACTGCACCTATCGCAAAGTTTGAAGCGTCGGTTGTGAGAACAAACGGTTTTGTGAAATCAGGGAATTGTAACAAAGGTGCATGTGTCAGCAATTCTTTGCACATTTCAAAACTTCTTTTATATTCGTCATTTATCACAATCCTTTTTCCCTTCTTCAGACATGCTGTGAGAGGTGTGGTTATCTTAGAAAAATCTTTGATGAACTTCCTATAGTAACCTATTAAACCTAAAAAACTCTTAATCTCTGTTACTGTTTTAGGTAAAGGATATTTCAGGATAGCCTCTATTTTATCGTTGTTAGGCTTAAGGCCATCCTTAGTTACAGTATGTCCCAAGTACATTACTTCCTTTCTTAAAAACTCTGATTTGTCGAGCTGGACTTTTAAATTAGTTTTCCGAAAACGCTCGAAAATCACTCGTAATTTCTCTATGTGTTCTTGCAAACTGGTAGAAAATATAATGACGTCATCCAGGTACACAAGGCAATGCAAGCCTTGCAAACCTCTGAGAACGTTATCCATTGCACGTTGAAATGTCGCAGGCGCTGTTTTCAAACCGAACGGCATTCTGTTGAATTCGTATAAGCCGAATGGTGTTGAAAACGCGGTTTTTTGTCTGTCTTCTTCTTGGATTTGCAATTGATGGTAGCCAGAAGCAAGATCTAAGGTGGAAAAGTACATACTCTTCCCCAACTTATCAAAAAGATCATTGATATTTGGCAAAGGGTACTTATCGTCCACAGTTATCTCATTCAAACGTCGATAATCTACTACCATCCTCCACTTTTGTTGTCCGGAGGCATCTAATTTCTTTGGAACAAGGTGGACCGGTGCACTCCAAGGAGAATTTGATTCTTGGATAACATCGTCCTGTAACATTTTATCTACTTGACGCCTAATCTCTTCTGTTTGAGCGGGCGGCAACCTATAGGCCTTTACGTTAATGGGATCTTCGTTCACCGTTCTAATTTTATGTTTCACCTCGTTAGTGAAAGATAACGGTATGTCTTCACAATAAAAAATCTCCTTATACTCCTCACAAATATTCTTAATCATCGTTCTTTCTTCTTCATTCATGTGTTGTAACCTTAATTTTTTAAAGTTGTTTGATAATAACTCATCGATTCTGTCTGTGTCGTTTAAATGGTTAACTAAGATTTCGCGGTGATTATAAGGTTCTACCTGAAATGGACTAGTGACCTTGAGGGTCATTTCTATGTCCTTGCAGTTCTGAATGACCGTATACGCGTATCCATTTACACAGTTAACTAACGCACATGGCATTCGAATTCCTTTAGTTAATTCCTTAAAATCTAAAATAGCCTCTCCATGATTTAAGTTTACGGGAAGTTTTACCCTTAACTCGCTACGTGGTGGTAAAATATAAGTATCTTTTAACGCTGGCGAATAAACAAAAGGTATGTCAGTAATTCTGGTGCATAAAGTTAATGTTTGGTAATCAATTTTCGCATCTAATTGTTTTAATAAATTACTGTCCAATAACCCGTCATAATTATTGTCAACGTCGTAAACGTAAAACTTGTGACTTTCAAAACTATTAAATATTTTGGGTAAGGGAGTTATAACAACTTCTGAATGCATGCTGACACCATGAGTACTGACTACTTCAAAAGGTTCCTTGTAGGTATTATTTTTAAAATAATGGTAAGCGACACGCCGACCTATAAACGATCTGGAACTGCCAGAGTCTAACATGAACACTGCATTTCCTAGCTCTGGAACTACAATGTAAGGCAAAGAACGATAATTAGTACAATTTAAAGTTATCTTTTCTCACTGTATGAGGCCCTCAGGTAAAAATTCTCAATTTGGTCATTCTCGTGTGATGTGCTTGGTTGTGGTTCGTAATCGCAGGTATTTTGTTCATTATTATCATATGTTGTAAATGAGTCATTATTCGTATAATTTATGCGTCTAGAGTTTGCAGTTCGCATGGTAACGTCGGTGTTTGAACCCGAGTTTGCCGGTGTTGCATTATGCACCGATGACGTCCGCGGCGCGGCCTGCTGATTCGACCACGGCGCTGACCTACTTTGTTGTGGCGACTGATTTTGAACATTATTTTGATTTCTAAAAGAATTTCTTGATTGAATTGAATTACTTGGAGAACCTGAACTATTCTGTACATGTGTACTGGATTGTTTTTGTGGATTGGGCGACCGTTGGGAATTGTCATTATTGTTGAAAGCTTTTCCTGGCGGTTTAGAATTTTTATTTCTGTTATTTTTGGATTCATAAACCGTCTGAAAGTTTTGTTCTTCTAACACTACTTTCAAGGCATCTTCTAATATTGTCACATTCCTCAATCGTACCAACCTAACTAAATAAGGAGGTAAATTATATAGAAAAACATTCAATGACGAATTAGTATAAATATGCTGTTTGGCTTGACGTAAATTTGCATCGTCTACTGTTTCAATTATTTTTGCAATCAATATACTACGCAAGTTTTGAATCCTATGACAAAAATCTAAATAACTTTCATTAGGATTTATTTTCATAGACTCTAACTCCAATACTAAACAATCTTCGGTTCTAGGGTCACCAAAATGTTGGCCCAGTAATGTTTTCAACTCCAACCAAGTACGGATATTATCCCGTTCCCCTACTAGGTTCGCGGCCTCCCCTGTTAATGTACTAGTAAGAACGTGGAAGAGATATTCGTTTTGGATTTCTCCCCCTTGGAATGTATTTATAATATATTCACATTTCTTTATAAAAAGTGGGAGTTGTCTAGAATCGCCATTAAACTCTGGAATAATTTTTGCCATTGTTGGCGGAACCTGCATGATTTGATTCATTTTGAAATAATAAAACACCGAGAAAGAGAGAGAAAAGAAAGGGAAAGTATCACTAAATTCCTAACTAAAGTTAATCTTATTACGCTAGTTATATCGTAATAAAATAAAATAATGTTATCGCGGTATTGCTCAACCCGAAATAACACAACACATACAATTAAAACAAAGAGGACAGTGATAAAGGAAAACAGAAGGGATAGTGAAGAAGTTTTACTCACAGTCCTGTAGTTACTCCCATCTCCTCCTTGTGACTACTATTTCGAAACTGCGCCAGCCGTTGTGCCCGGTACTTAATAGATTTGTTTGTTCGGCGATCTCTGTTAAACTGTTGAAACAGACGTCCAGCTACGCTTGTAGAGTTGTATACGTCGCAAACTGACTACAGAGATCCTACCGGCTGCGCCAATTAAGTGGTCGACACTTGATTAGTTTAAAAAAAACTTTATTTAAGTGAACAGCGTTACAGTACATAAAATAGTAATGATTATTCTAGTTCTGAGATTGTATTTATAATTAATTATTGCTAAGTTTACAATATTCATATAACCTACTTATTTGCTATTTTGAGTGGAGGTGGGTTTGCTGACAAAGCAAATAGTGTTAGGGTCGTCACACTTAACTCATGCAACGAAAATTAAACCGCGATTACATCGATTGGCTTTCACTACGGAAGTTGATACTCGAGTCAGATTACAACAGGAATTGCTTTTAAGTATCGCTAAAGAAGACTTCCAATGCAAGACAAATTAAATGCACCTGGTGATGCCAAGAAACCAAAGTTGGACCAGTCAAGGCGTTACTACAACTGTGGCAAACAGAGCCATATGGCAAATGAATGCTGACTAAAAGCTCTCGTGATTCTTCTGCTAATACTAAATCTCAGTTTTCAGGAAACAGTAAATCGCAACCGGCCAAAGACAGCGTTCCGAAGAAAGCTTCGCTGCCGGTGACCTGTTTCTTCTGTGGCGAGCCGGGTCACATCGCCACAAGCTGTCCAAAGAAGGAGACTGACTCCAGCAACAGCCGAGTTGAGAAACGTGTGGATATCTGTACCATTAAGCCAGCTACAGACCTACTTTACGCCGAATCTGGTGAGTCGTTTTCGTTTTGTTTTGACTCTGGTGCTGAGTGCTAGTAATTGTATGAAGTATTTAGATGAAGTCATTATCCCCTCTCTTAGTGTAGATGAGGGTAATACCTTCTGTCATTACTGGTTTCCTAATATGAATTAGTTGTAGTAATAGTTTGTAGGTAACTGCATCACATGTAAGGTGTCTAAGTCACATTCGGGCAAGGTTCAAGCCAAGCTCCATCCAATTCCTAAAGTTACGATTCCATGGCATACCATTCACATGGATGCCACGGGTAAACTAAGCGGTAAACGATATACCAAAGAGTATGTTTTTGTTTCTATCGATGCTTTTACAAAATACGTTCTGTTGCATCATACTATGAACATTGACGCTCACAGTGCAATAAAAGCTTTGCAATCAAGTGTGTCCCTCTTTGGTGCACCTACGCGTGTATTAGCGGACCAGCAGTGGCGTGCACAGGGTTTTATGACCGGATAGGCAGTTCAAAAAAAAAAAAACGTCTGTCGTAATTGCTCAAGTTAGTGAAGAAAAACTCACTAGGTGGTTTAAAAGGTTGAAATGGCGATTTCCTGATGATGCTAATAAATGATTTCGGCCACCTCGAATATCTAATCCAAGTGAGTGATAGTTACAGAACACGTCACTTTTAAGAAATCCGATGTGGCCTTGAACAAGGACCTTCATGTGATTCGTATATGTAAATATATGTATATAATAAGTAAATTAAGTATGGGTAACAGTAAAAATAATAAAGTAAACAAACTCATTTATAAATGACATCTACGCGCCTATCTTATTTTAAATATGATTTTAAATCATCTTCATAAAAAGGTGGTATGCGTCTTCATTCGACCAATAATTCTTTTTCCGTCGAAAGCACAGAAAGATGTGTACTCGTTGTTGACTTTGTGTGTTTCTTAAATAGGTACGTGAGAATACGTTTTAATGAAAATGAACGTTCTGTCGATGCGGTGCTTGCTTGGATAGTAACAATAAACTTCGCTAAACGTAAAACTTCTTCGTAACACTTCTCTCAATACGATAATTACCAAATTTCAGTGGCGTGCACAGGGTTTTATGACCGGGTAGGCAGTTCAAAAAAAACCGTCTTTCGTAATTGCTCAAGTTAGTGAAGAAAAACTCACTAGGTGGTTTAAATGGTTGAAATGGCGATTTCCTGATGATTCTAATAAATGATTTCGGCCACCTCAAATATGTAATCCAAGTGAGTTACAGAACACGTCACTTTTAAGAAATCCGATGTGGCCTTGAGCAAGGCCCTTCATGTGATTCGTATATGTAAATATATGTATATAATAAGTAAATTAAGTATGGGTAACAGTAAAAATAATAAAGTAAACAAACTCATTTATAAATGACATCTACGCGCCTATCTTATTTTAAATATGATTTTAAATCATCGTCATAAAAAGGTGGTATGCGTCTTCATTCGACCAATAATTCTTTTTCCGTCGAAAGCACAGAAAGATGTGTACTCGTTGTTGACTTTGTGTGTTTCTTAAATAGGTACGTGAGAATACGTTTTAATGAAAATGAACGTTCTGTCGATGCGGTGCTTGCTTGGATAGTAACAATAAACTTCGCTAAACGTAAAACTTCTTCGTAACACTTCTCTCAATACGATAATTACCAAATTTCAGTGGCGTGCACAGGGTTTTATGACCGGGTAGGCAGTTCAAAAAAAACCGTCTTTCGTAATTGCTCAAGTTAGTGAAGAAAAACTCACTAGGTGGTTTAAATGGTTGAAATGGCGATTTCCTGATGATTCTAATAAATGATTTCGGCCACCTCAAATATGTAATCCAAGTGAGTTACAGAACACGTCACTTTTAAGAAATCCGATGTGGCCTTGAACAAGGCCCTTCATGTGATTCGTATGTGTAAATATATGTATATAATAAGTAAATTAAGTATGGGTAACAGTAAAAATAATAAAGTAAACAAACTCATTTATAAATGACATCTACGCGCCTATCTTATCTATACTTTATACTTTAATATTATAAAGCTGAAGAGTTTGTTTGTTTGTTTGTTTGTTTGATTGAACGCGCTAATCTCAGGAACTACTGGTCCGAATTAAAAAATTCTTTCTGTTTTGAGTAGCCTATTTATTGAGGGAGGCTATAGGTTATAAAACATCACGCTACAACTAAGAGGAGCGGAGCAGTAATGAAAAATGTTGCAAAAACGGGGAAAATTTATTCCTTTTGAGAGTTTCCGTTGCGTGCGCTGCGTAAACGGCTAAAGTAACGCAAAAATCATGTATGACGGAATTGTTTCTTTTAAAAAGTTCTAAAAAAAAGTCCGCGAGAGCATATGTCTATCTTTTAAGGTTGACTCACTATAACTCAAAAGGAGCGAGCAGCAACGAAAAGTGGACGAAAACTAGCAGGCAAGTCGTTGCGACGGGAAGGGTCACGGGAGCAAAAATTTGACGCGGACGAAGTCGCGGGCAGAAGCTAGTTTTAAATATGATTTTAAATCATCGTCATAAAAAGGTGGTATGCGTCTTCATTCGACCAATAATTCTTTTTCCGTCGAAAGCACAGAAAGATGTGTACTCGTTGTTGACTTTGTGTGTTTCTTAAATAGGTACGTGAGAATACGTTTTAATGAAAATAAACGTTCTGTCGATGCGGTGCTTGCTTGGATAGTAGCAATAAACTTCGCTAAACGTAAAACTTCTTCGTAACACTTCTCTCAATACGATAATTACCAAATGTATTTATCTTTGAGCAAGCCGCGGGATAGAAATCATATAAATCTGCAAATCCCGAACAATTCCACACTGTACTCGAACTACTAAATTAGCAAGGAAAACAAAATAATTTAAATGTGTGTCTGTAAACAACAACACAGCCGGTTTTATGTTTCTTAATTATTACTATGAAACTTACGAGTTGCATTACCTCTTTGCTGGGTTAATTCTCGTACATATTTCCCTTTAGATACACTTTTTAACAAACACACATTTTCAATACAAACCTCACAATCGAACAATATTTTGGAAAAAAAAAACAAACAAAAGCGTAGTACTTAAGTAAATTTCGATTTACTTAAGTACTACGCTTTTGTTTGTTTTTTTAACTAAAACAGTTCAAAAAAACTAGTTGAAATAAGCAACAAATCGACCTAAATATTAACGTTTGTAAATGGATTAATCACAACAAAACTCAGTCGAAATAAAAACATAAAACAGCGCGCTCCACGTGAAAGAAATCAATATGGATCCTTTCGTAACAAACAATTTCTAAATTTTGATAGGTAACTAAAACGTTAAACTAAACGTAACTTGATCGCATAATACTCACAGCGCGCCAATAATGGCGCAGGGATGCCTGTGATTGGTTAGCCTGCGGCAGGAGTTCGCTTTATGTGTGCAATGTATAGACACGAAAATGTAGAAGAAATTACCACTACATGCGTACATTTATGAATGAATTGTAGACACTTTCGATCGCTGTCTGCTTGCTCCGCGATCTGTGAACGCGTTGCCGTAGTAAACGGTATGAACGTTGCTACTAATTTATATTGGACGTTTGAACTTTTTGAGGACCAGGGTAGGTGTTTTGCGGAGAAAGAGTTTAGGGATTTTTGTATAACCCACAATATTAGTTTACATTTGATAGCCACGGGTTCCAGTCGTGCTAACGGGCAAGTAGAGCGAGTTATGTCGACTTTAAAGAACATGGTAACCGCAGTCAAAACAGGTAACCTTAAGTGATGGCAAGCAGCATTGCCTGAAGTCCAACTTGCTATCAATTGCACCATGAATCGTACAACTAAAGCAAGTCCTCTAGAACTTTTGATAGGGAAGGTTGCTAGACCCCTTCAGTTAATGACCCTTGATACAGACGAAACAGACATTGAACTCGACGAGATCAGAGAGCAAGCAGCTCAGGCAATAGAGGCAAGTCGTTATATAGAGAAAGCTAGGTTTGATAAAAAAAAAGCTAAAGTAAATTATTTCAAGGTAGGTGATTATGTTCTGCTAGAAAATCATGAACGCAATAAAACAAAGTTAGAGCCAAAGTGTAAAGAGACTTATCAAGTGGCTAAGCTGCTTAATGGAGACAGATATTTGCTTAAAGCGTTGAACTCTAATCGGACGCATAAGTATGCACATGACCGTATACGGCCTATGCCCGATTGCTATGTTCCTTTGGAGTTGAATGTTGGGCTGGAAATGCCAATTAACACCATAGAGTCAGAATGTTCCGTTAACGGCGCAGTCGCTGGTGAGTAATTCATTTGATGTTTCGTAGCCTGTGTGGCACTTGACTAGCCTGTGTGGCGCTTGACTAGCCTGTGTGGCGTTTGACTAGCCTGTGTGGCGCTTGACTAGCCTGTGTGGCGCTTGACTAGCCTGTGTGGCGCTTGACTAGCCTGTGTGGCGCTTGACTAGCCTGTGTGGCGCTTGACTAGCCTGTGTGGCGCTTGACTAGCCTGTGTGGCGCTTGACTAGCCTGTGTGGCGCTTGACTAGCCTGTGTGGCGCTTGACTAGCCTGTGTGGCGCTTGACTAGCCTGTGTGGCGTTTGACTAGCCTGTGTGGCGCTTGACTAGCCTGTGTGGCGCTTGACTAGCCTGTGTGGCGCTTGACTAGCCTGTGTGGCGCTTGACTAGTCTGTGTGGCTTGAGTAGCATGTGTGGCACTAGTTGACCTTTGTGGCATTGGCCGCCGTATAAGACACTTAGTATTTCCTTCGTAAGACTTGTATGTACTGTTTTTGAAGTATTCCAAAACTGTTAAGTAGTTCATGATTTACAGTGTAATGCTGCCAAAATTAATTTGCTTTTTTTTTTTAGGCTGGCAATACTGGTAGCCGGCCGTCAAAAATTTTGGTGTTAGAATTAAATTGTAAAATTAATGTAATTTGCGTTTAAATGTTTAAAAACGTGTTCGATTTCGATAGATATAGTGATAAATAATAAGGATTAATGTTTGTGAGATATTTCGTTGCAAAATCAATGAAATAACAATAAATCAGTACCAGCTGTCATCCAACGGACGGATTTGAAATCACCACCTAACCCGGGGAGTATTTCTTTTAATTTAAGCATATTCAACTATAATCTTATTCGATCCCATTGCACCTTTTGCCCTTTAACGTTCATACTACTTGTAACAGTGATCTATGTCGTAAATAACCCTTTATTTCTCCAAAATCTATTTGACATTAAGTTCATGCACTATTAGGACAAAATCACATAAACAACGGTAAAGTTCCCATACAAATCACTGTTCCATATTATTAGACATCCTTTTTTATGTTCAATTGCTGAATTAGGACCACCATAAGAAATTAATGTTAGGAACTGAATTGAACAATATAATAGTAGTATGTACCCCCAACCATTTAGTTATATTTGCACATATAATTAAAAAAAACATTTTTTAGTATTTTCACTTTTTACTGTTGTTAATAATTATTATCTCTTTTTCATTCATAATTGAGATTTCACCCTTTTATTAGTATTATTCTTGTATTTTAGCTCTTTAAAATTTGAACTCCCGTCATTTACTATCTACTTCTCACCCCTCTCTCTTATTCCTTTCACACACTTGGTTAAGTTTTAGTATGTCAGCAGTAAATTTAAGGAGTGAATGGGGGGCGGTGTAGAACCCCCCCTGTGAAGGAAAAGTTGCGCAACCCCCCTCTTTTTGAGAAATATTTTTTTTTATATTCTAACCTCACTTTCGAATTTTCGTGTATCGACATCGATTTAAAGGCCAGAAAGTGTGGGATTGACGAATAAAACGAATAGGGGTCAATATTTCCATTATGGACCATCTGGGAGTAGGGGCGCGCATAGTTTTTTTTTATAGGAAAGTCGACGGAGCCCCGCTTCGCGGGGCTCCTACTTCTGTGCGGTTTAAAAAAAAATTACCACGAAGAGGATGGCGGGGTCTTTGACCCCACCATCCTCTTCTAACCTAACCTGTCCAAGTCGGGGTGCCCCGAGTCCAGAGCTCGCTTCGCTCGCTCTTGTATTTCTACGATTTATGTTATTATTTTTCTCGTAAACGAATTATTTTTCAAACTTAAAATTTTACGTGGAGGCTGTTATATGTAATAATATGATCTTTCTGTGAAAAAAATATGGACTCCCAAATCGTGGGCTGAGTTACTAAAGGTAAGCCACACACATAGCTTTCTCTTCTCTCATTCCAGGGTGCCTCTAGGGTTGATCTGTCAATATGTTGACCCGTAGAGCTGCATCCTTAGAGGAAAAACTGAGGGCTACGTTAAAGGAATTGGATTCTAGTAAAAAGCAGTGCAATCAGCTGATACAGGAAAGGGAAGACAGTGAGGTCGAAATAGAGTTAATTAATAAAAAGAACACTGACCTTAAGAATCAGTTGGCTGAACTACATGTACAGCATATGGACATACTTGACCAGCATCAACACCTTCGTCAAGTAGTGTCAAATTACCAGCATTGCAGTGACACCTACGAACTGGCTTTGAGACGGATATCAGAACTGGATCTGGAACTAAGCAGAAAGAAGAAAACTTAATAAATTAAACACAAAACTTAGGCAAAAAAATCTAAATTTAATACAAGAATTGAAGAAGTGTTATAGTGATTTAAAGTTATGTAATACTTTGTATGATACGGACACTCAGCACCTTCGGGATGAATTGTTAGTTAGGGAATTTGCACTAAAGGATATCTTTAGTAAATATGAGGCTACTCAACAAGACCTGAGTAAGCGCATGCAGGAAGCCTGTGAGTTAGCAGACCTGGTCAAGTGCAATGCAGAGAGGTATGAGTCTCTGACAAATAACCTCTCTTTTAGCTGCACTTGCTCCACGGCACCTCAGCCTCAACTTGAAACACCCACACCCTTAGCAACTCAGCCAGTAAATAGCCGTATTACTGATGATAATAGCCATATTAACACAACCTATATTTTTTCTGACAAATGTGGTCAAGGTTATGGTAGCATATTTAATCAAGTTTCACAACAGTATGTAATTAATAATTGTTCACCCGGTGCCAGTATTAGCCAATTATTAAGTAAAATTAAATTGTCAAAAATAAACCCTGGTTCTACTGTAATATTATTATATGGGGATAGTTTAAATGCTAGAAAAAAAGAAATAATTCAATGTGTCCATTTGATGTTACACCTCAATGAGACCAATCACTGTAAGTTTATTTTCTGTGCCTTGCCTTATTCACAATACTTATCTGAGGAGCAAAACAGACACATTTATAATTTAAATTTATAATAGGACTAGTTGTCACAGTGACGCTATTTTATATTTTGATTGTAATCAATTTATTGCTGATTACAAATTGACAAATTATACTATGTATTTGCCACCTAGTTGTAGGCGACAAATTGCTAATCTTTTAGCATACAATTTACACCGTACTGTTAGTAGTGGTACTAGCACCACTTTTGTATCCACTGTTGATACACCTAGTAGTTTAAACTATTAGGTGCGACAACGGGTAAGCTGCATATGTTGAATGTTGTTCATCAAAATATGCAGGGTTTGCCCGGCAAAGAACTAGAGTTAAGTTTATTTATCCAAAACCATGATGTTCAGGTATTATGTTTGACTGAAAACTGGTTGAATGAACATGAAATAGTGTTTATGAATGATGATTTTTTTACTGTGCAAAGTGCATTTGTGAGAAAAAGTGCTATACGCGGTGGATCACTAGTTCTTGTTTCAAACAAGTTGAAATGTAAACAACGTTTAGATTTAGTTAATCTTTCCATCGAGCGCACTATTGAGTTGTCTTGTGTTGAACTAGAGCGTTACGTCATAATATGCGTTTATCGTCCACCCTCTGGGGATTTTATTCGTTTCGAGTCGGTCATGGAGGACTCACTCAATAAATTAAAATCAATTAATAAATGTATAATTTTATGTGGAGATTTTAATATTATAATATTTTAGATGTTACTCCATTAAGTATTAGACTGCTCAATCTGTTTAAGTCATTTAATTTAATAAACTTGTTTTTCGAACCTACTAGGATCACTGCATCGTCTTCGACTTGTCTTGATAATATATTTAGTGATTGTGATGCCAATAATAAGTTGGTGTTAATTGACTTAACGTCTGACCACTGTGGATTATTAGCCAGCTTCCCTTTGCCATTACTAAAAAAGCCGCATAAAATAGAATGTAGGCCCTATACAGTTAGTCGTTGCAACAAATTTAAAAATAATGTTGCTCATAGGATTACACCATCTATAGTAGAACACGAGAATCCTAATGAAATCTATGGAGCCCTTTTTGATATTGTGCAAAAAGAATACCAATCTACTTTCAAGACCAAAACTATTGACATTAATAGCACCTCTGTTAGCTTCAACCAATGGGCTACTCCAGGTATTTATAAAAGTAGAGCGAGACTATACGAGTTATATGGTTTAAAAAAATATATATTTGATACTCCTTTTCTAGAGTATGTCAGAAATTATTCAAAGTTATTTAAAAAAATCTGTGCTTTCGCTAAATCTAAATTTTTAAGCGATCAAATTAAAAATTCAAACAATAAAATAAAAACCACTTGGAAAATCAATAACAATGAAACGGGTAAATCGGTTAAACAGGAAAAAAAACTAGAGATTATGATTAACAACAAATTGGTTAATAAAGCTGCCGATGTAGCTGAGGCATTTAATGAGTTTTTTGCCAACATACCTATAACTACAACTTGCTCCTTAAATTCGTCCCCGTCTAAAGCTGAAAACCTTTTGCATAGTAGTGTACCCAGATGTAGTCGCTTATTTAGTTTCGAACATGTAACGCCTCGTGACGTGGTTAATATTTTTAAGCCACTTAAGTCAAAAAACACTGGAGATTACTGGGGCATCTCCATTAAACTGTTAAGTAATATAATAGACATCGTAGCCCCCTATCTAGCTGTAACTTTTAATAAATGTGTTGATTCGGGATCTTTTCCTGACCTCATGAAGAGTAGTAAAGTCATACCATTATTTAAAACAGGTAATAAAAATAACGTTGGCAATTTTAGGCCCATTTCTATCTTACCTGCATTTAGTAAAATATTTGAAAAGTTAATACTCAAGCAGTTGCTAAGACATTTTAATTTAAATAGCCTCCTTCATAATGAGCAATATGGCTTTACAAAAGGTCGTTCGACAACAGATGCGGGTGTTGCTCTGCTGAAACATATTTTCAACGCATGGGAGAACTCGCAAAAGCTTTTGATTGCGTTCACCATGACACACTTTTGCGTAAACTACGTCATTACGGTGTTCAAAACAAAGCTCTCAATGTCATAAGTTCTTATTTACAAAATAGGCACCAATGTGTAGATGTCAATGGTGTAAAATCTTCCGGGCTACTAGTTCAGTTAGGTGTACCTCAAGGCTCAATACTGGGTCCATTCTTATTCTTAGTGTATATTAATGACTTACCATTCTATTTAAAGAATATCTGTGACATTGTACTATTTGCTGATGATACCTCACTTATCTTTAAAGTAGACAGAAATAGAAAAGATTTTGACGACGTGAACAGTGCGCTTTCAATGGCTACGGATTGGTTTACCACAAATAACCTAGTTCTTAATGCTAAGAAAACGAAATGTATAAAGTTCGCCTTACCGAATGTTAGGAATCTGGGACCCAATGTCGTTTTAAATAATCAGGTGCTTGATACTGTACACTCGGCAGTTTTTCTGGGCATAACAGTAGACGCCAAACTTCAGTGGGGATCACATATATCAAGCCTAGCGGGAAGGCTCAGTTCGGCCGCCTGCGCCGTAAGGAAAGTTAGACAGTACACGGACGTTGATACAGCTCGATTAGTCTATTTTAGTTATTTTCATAGCATAATGTCCTACGGCATTCTGCTGTGGGGCAAAGCCGCCGACATTCAAAATATTTTTGTTCTTCAAAAACGAGCTGTTCGAGCGATTTACCAACTAGGTGCTAGAGTTTCTCTGAGAGATTTGTTTAAAGATATTGGTATTCTTACGGTGGCATCACAATTCATCTTCGCCAACATCTTATATATTAGGCAAAATATACACTTGTACACTAAAAACAGTGATATTCATAACATTAATACTAGAAATAAGGACAAACTACGTGCTCCCTTTCACCGGCTTCATAAGGTTCATAATTCTTTTGTTGGTCTTGGTATTACCTTTTATAACAAGCTGCCCTCTGCTTTGCTAGATTTGCAGTTTAATGAGTTTAAAGCTAAAGTAAAATCCAACCTTTGTTCAAAGGCATACTATTCTATCAACGACTACTTAAACGATAAGAATAGTTGGTCGCTGTGATTAACTCAAGACAATGTTTATGTTCTTTCAATCCAGAATTAGCTTTCCTACTGACAGTTTATATGGGTAGTTCATATATTTTTTTTTTTAATTTTATTTTTTTTATTTTATATTTTTTTTTATTTAACTGATTTTGTTAATTATTTTTTATTTTCTTTTAATTTCACTTATTGTGGACATAATCTACTCATTACAATGATTTTAAATGAGTTGTAATGCAACATGTAGTTAGCTAGCGACCTCGTCAGCTGTTCATAATATTCTTGCCTGACCAACCGGCAGCAAGTTCGTCATGCTCCCTTAGATGTCACTGCTTGCGGTAGCGTCGGGGGTCGGGTTACCACCTTCCCTCAAATATGGCGAGGGGGGTAATGGCTGACCTTTGCGTTATGCTCGTGAACGGGTGCTGCTTGTGGTGACTGGTCGACTTGCTGACCATGGTTTTTGTTATTGTTATTTGTATTAACTGTTATTTTATTTTACTCTGGAGGTCCTAGTTTAACTATTGTAACTTCAACTTAGCTATATGCATCAATGTATGTATAATGTATATGTATCATTTTGCATCGTTGAATATGTAAGCGAGCACGCCCTTTATGCCTGGAGGCTTTATTTAAGTTTTACGTTCTGTTTACGATTTTGTTTTATTATTTATTTCAGCTTGAGTTTAGTTTTCAATGTTTTGTTCGTATATTGGCGTGTGCTAGCTGACATATGGCGTATAATGTATGTTTTATTTTGTTTTATAATATTAATTACTCACATGATATTGTATAGAATCAAGTTCTTCTAACTTAACAGACAGCTGTGCTGCTGGGGAGTTTGTTCCGCCACTTCTTCTTCCCAGCTAAAGCACTAGGAAGTGTCGAAGGGCGGGCGTTTTGGGGGGACTGTCTTTTGTAACTTTGACTTTCAAAAAGTGCTGACTCTCAGCCTAGTTTGAATAAATGACTTTTGATTTTGATTTAATTTAATTTTATTGATTCGTCAGGGAGACCCAACGGAGTAAAGCATAAAGCACTATGTCTATTGTTCACAGATGAGAACCATACACACGAGGACGTGTGATAATGCAGGACGGCCGTAACGGCGCGTGATGATTTAGGCGATTTATTGTAACACTTTTTAAAAGTTGTAATCATTATTTTTACTCTATGGTTGAGAATTTATTTCGTTAGTGGTCATTTTAATTTAGAGCGGGTAGCACCGAATGGGGTTGTGAGTGTCATGGCGGCGGAAGCGATCACTTTTTGATGCGATCGCTACGCGGTGCACACGCATAAATCCATTGGCTCTGAACTTCAGTTGAACAATTAATGTGATTTTATTTAAATCAGTGTTTATCTTTGCAATCGTTACTTTTTAACGTTAAGTTTTATTTTAATTAAATTAAGTGAGTTATTTTGCGAGTATTATTTTTAAAACGCCTGCAAGTACACGCCCGCTATGGAGGACGAACAGGGGATGGTTCAGCAGCGACACGTGGTGTCTCAGCCGCTCGAACATCCGTCATATATAATCGTCGTCGTCGTCGTCATCGTGTGTATAATCTGAATCTCGGAAACGGCTCGAACGGTTTTCATGAAATTTTGTATAGAAGGGGTTCCGGGGGCGATAAATCGATCTAACTAGGATTCATTTTAAAAAAATGTCGTTTTATTCGTGTTTTATACCGACGAAAAAAAACGGAGGAGGTTATCAATTCGACGCGTATATTTTTTTTTATGTATTCGCATAACTTTTCACATATTAGTCCGACTGTGATAAAAAAAAAAATATTGGAAAGGGTATACTCCCAAGGTGGTCCCGTATAAATTTGGAAAACAAAATCGAACCCTAAGGGTCAAAACATTGTGATTGTTTGTGAGTGATTGATTGTTTGATTGTTTGTGTTTGTTGTTGTAATTTATAACCACGCATAACTTTACACAGAATAGTCCGATTTTGTTTTTTTTTTTTTATTGGATAGGGTATACCTTGCCAAGTATTAAGTACATTAAAGCCACAAAAAATTATAAAATAAAAACTTTTTAACAAAAAATTAAACCGCCGAAAAACCTGAAGAGCAAAAAATAATAAACATAAAAATTTTGAGTCGGCGCTGAAAAATCAATGAACAAATATCACTCAAACGCCGACTCATAATTTGAATATTTATTATTTTTTGCTTTTCAGTTTTTTTCGGCGGATTAATTTTTTGTAAAAAAGTTTTTCAATCATCATTTTTAGACCAACTTTATCGATAATCAACTTGAACATCTTATTATTTTAAACACAATTTACCAAAAAATACGGAGCAAAGCTCGGTCATATATTGTATATTAAACGAATATGTACCTATCATAGAAATAAACAAAGTCGCCTTCTGTGTCTGCCTGTGTAACCGCTTCGAACTTCCAAACTAAACTTTGGATTTAGATGCCAATTTTAATGTCTTTCAGAGAGTTTATTCCGGAACACGTGCGTATTTTACGTTAATATTTAACTATGAAGTAGTACGAAACTCTCGACGTTTTCAAGCGTTGACATTGCATTCCAAATCATTGTTTTCCAATGTTTTAAATTTAATATTTGCGCAAGAAACTACGATTTCAGTTAAAAGAAAATCAAAGTCTGCCTGACTGAAGCTGCCTGTATTAATTATGTAACATAACATTTTGCAGGAGGCGAATATCTAAAAGCAACTTTTGTTTTTCTTCAGTCGTTCCTTTGTCTATACGAGCGTCAGGTCAATAAAATTAGCTTCAACGCTTACACAGCATCTTTATACAATTTAAATCTTGAATGCTGTTTTAGCCGAGTAAAGTGTTATTGGTACCTCAATTCTATTACGCTCGTGAAGTTGATAGATTAACTACAAAGAATATACCATCCACTTGAGTGGACTGGAAAGAGATGTAGGTCCTCAGAGCCTAAACTGATAAGATCTGTTTTTTTTTTAACCATTAATACTCATTTTCCACGTCTCTGAATCCAGAGTGAAGAGAGCAGTGCTGGCCCAGTAGTATCGGCCCCGACTTACGTGTTGTGGTCATAAGTTCGAACCCAGGCAGGCGCTTCACTTTGTGTAAATATAATTTCATCACCATTTGATTTCAAAACGGTGAAGGAAAACATCGTGAGCGAAGCGACATGTCGTAGAACCCAAAATTCGAAAACATATGACATCCACCAACCCGCACTGGGCCCGAGTGGTAGATTACGGCTTACTCCCCTCACCCAGAGAAGGCCTGTGTCCCAGCAATGGGAACGGTATTGGCTAATTATGCTGCAGTCCAGAGATGCCAAGAACCAATCTTTGTTACAAGAGACCAGTGCACACCGCGATCTCCAAAAAAAATGGAACTCAAAATATACATAGGAAATCCTATAGGTATCTATACTAATATTATAAAGCTAAAGAGTTTGTTTGTTTGTTTGATTGAACGCGCTGATCTCAGGAACTACTGGTCCGAATTGAAAAAATATTTTTGTTTTGGGTAGCCTATTTATCGAGAAAGGTTATAAGCTATATAACATCACGCTATAACTAAGAGGAGCGGAGCAGTAATGAAAAATGTTGCAAAAACGGGGAAAATTTATTCCTTTTGAGAGTTTCCGTTGCGTGCGCTGCGTAAACGGTTAAAGTAACGCAAAAATCATGTAGCACGGAATTGTTCCTTTTAAATTCATAGATGGGCAACAACCGGCCCGCGGGCCGGATCCGGCCCGCTGTAAGATATTATCCGGCCCGCGAGACATTTTGAAAAAACCCAATTTAAAAAATATTACATTAGGTACTTATACTCACGGGAGTGACAGTGAGGCGCCAAACATCAAATCCTTTGATGTTTGCCGCCTCACTCTTTGGAATCGCCGCCACTCGGCTTGCTCGATCAAATTCTTTGAGGTTTGCCGCCTCGCGGGCGACACATCAAAAGATTTATTGCTTCTCAATTATTCTAAACTAGTTTATTCCAGATTATTCCTTCATTTTGCCTATTTAGTGGGTGGATGGCAAGAACGTTAGTTCAGTTCTATTTGAGCTACCGAGGTGATAACTTGGACAAGCGATATCCTAGCTAGCGAACTGCTCGAGCTGTCAACATGCTTTGTGACTTTGTGTGCATCTTGAGTGGTTACTAACTATAGTTTGTTATTAAGTTTATTGAACGAAAAGTAAACAAAAATGATGTCTGGTGGAAAGAAACGAAAAGTAGATACAGAGGGTCGCCAGTTTCAAGAAAAATGGACTGAAGAATTCTTTTTTATCTTGCACAATGGTAAGCCTATTTGTTTGCTATGTAATGAATCCATTTCAGTAATGAAAGAATTCAATATAAAGAGGCATTACTCAACTAAGCATGCTACGCTGCACTCACTGACAGGACAATTAAGAACAGACAAAATCCAGAAGCTTACCGCAAATTTGGAAAAACAGCAACAAATGTTTCATAAACAAAGAACACAACTTGATAATGTTGTGAAAGCTAGTTTTATAGTTAGCTCAAAATTGGCAAAGGCATTAAAACCATTTGCCGAAGGAGAATTTATCAAGGAGTGTATGTTAGAAGTTTGCAGTATTTTGTGTCCCGAAAAGAAAAATGAATTTGAAAAAATTAGTTTGTCAAGACGAACTGTTGTTCGACGTATAGAAATGATGGCTAATGATATAAAAACAACATTGACTGACCGTATGGCTGGTTTTGAATCATTTTCCATAGCATTAGACGAGAGCACCGATTTGTCTGGCACAGCTCAACTGGCTATATTTATTCGAGGTGTTGATAAGGAGTTCACTGTTACTGAGGAATTGCTTGCTTTACAGCCGCTTAAAGGAACCACTACAGGAGAGGATATTTTTATTGAAGTTCAAAAGGTATTCACAAGTTTTGGCTTGCCATGGTCAAAATTAATTGGAGTATGCACTGATGGTGCACCTTCTATGGTCGGCTTACGTAAAGGTTTCATCGGAATTTTGAATGAAAAAGCAACAGAATTAAATGTGCAAAAAGACGATTTGATAGTCCTTCATTGCATTATCCACCAACAGAACTTGTGTTCTAAGTCCATTCGACTCCAGAATGTTATGAATGTGGTAGTAAAAACCATCAACTTTATTCGATCCCGAGGTCTTAACCATCGTCAATTCAAGGCGTTTTTGGATGAAATTTCAGCTGAATATAACGACGTAACATATTATTGTGAAGTCAGATGGCTGAGCAAAGGAAAAATGTTGAAACGGTTTTACGAGCTTAGAAATGAGATAGCAGACTTTATGAAAATAAAAGATAAACCACTATCTGAATTAAATGACCCAACATGGATATGTGACTTAGCATTTCTGGTCGATCTTACAGGCTATTTGAATGATTTAAATTTGAAACTTCAAAAACAAGGACAGTTAGTAAATGATTTGTACAGCCATTTGAAAGCGTTTCAGATCAAACTACGCTTGTGGGAGTCACAGATGCTGTCTGGTAATAGTTACCATTTCAACACGCTCTCTGCGTATGAAAATATTGCTTATGCTCAATATGCTGAAGAACTCAAGTTACTGTCGGAACAATTTTCGAACAGATTTAGCGACTTCAAAAACATGGAAGACTGTTTCACTTTATTTGCTACTCCTACAAAATGTAATGTACAAAATGCTCCAATACACTTACAAATGGAGTTGATCGAGATTCAAGAAAACTCACTCCTAAAATCCAAATTTGAAGACGTAGAGTTGTGCGATTTCTACAAAAAATACCTAGAAGAAGACAATTTTCCGCAGCTTAGAAAATTTGCAAGAAGATTGATTTGTGCGTTTGGCAGTACTTATAAATGCGAACAGTTCTTTTCATTGATGAAAGTTAATAAATCAACACATCGTACAAGACTGACTGACGATAATTTGGAAAATTCTTTACGTCTTTGTATCAGTCGAATTAATCCAAATATCGATGGATTAGTTTCCCAAATTCAAGCTCAAGTGTCTCATTGATTTCGGTGTATTTTACTTTCGTAGTTTGTAACAATTGCAAATTTAACGATTTAATTATAATGTACCATTTTTTTAAATTTCATTTTGTTATTTTAATAAATTGTACTATAATAACATTGTCGTATTATTTCATGTCTAACATCTATCGCAAAAAATATGATCACTACTTAAAAATGCACTAAGTACTTACCTACTTTTAAACGCGGCCCGCGAACGTATTTGCACGCTAAAGTTTGGCCCTCAACATGTCAAAGGTTGCCCATACCTGTTTTAAAAAGTTCTAAAAAAAAATCGAGAGAGCATATGTCTATCTTTTAAGAGCGAGCAGCAACGAAAAATGGACGAAAACTAGCAGGCAAATCGATGCGACGGGAAGGGTCAGGGGAGCAAAAATTTGACGCGGACGAAGTCGCGGGCAGAAGCTAGTAATAATATTATAAAGCTGAAGAGTTTGTTTGTTTGTTTGATTGAACGCGCTAATCTCAAGAACTACTGGTCCGAGTTGAAAAATTATTTTTGTGTTGGGTAGCCTATTTACCGAGAAAGGCTATAGGCTAACATCACGCTACCAGTAAAAGGAGCGGAGCAGTAATGAAAAATATTGCAAAAACAGGGAAAATCGCACGGGTAGGCGATTCGACGCGACGGGAAGGATCGGGGCAACAAGAAATTTAAAGCGGACGAAGTCGCGGGCAGAAGCTAGTAACAAATAAAAGACAAAAATATCCTTACTGAATACAATAAAAAACTTTTTAACAAAAAATTAAACCGCCGAAAAACTGAAAAGCATAAAATAATAAACCTTAAAATTTTGAGTCGGCGCTGAAAAATCAATGAACAAGGATCACTCAAAGCGCCGACTCATCATTTTAAGGTTTATTATTTTATGCTTTTCAGTTTTTCGGCGGTTTAATTTTTTGTTAAAAAGTTTTTATTTTATGATTTTTTGTGGCTTTAATGTACTAATAATACTTGGCAAGGTATACCATATCCAACAATAAAAGAATTATCAAAATCGGACTACTCTGTACAAAGTTATGCGTGTTTATACGTTACAATCAGTGAGTGAACAATCAATCATCCCCTGTTTTCCAACCCTTAGGGTTCGATTTTGTTTTCCAAATTTATATGAGACCACTTTGAGAGTATACCCTTTCCAATAGAAGAAGAATTGTCACAATCGGACCACTATGTAACAAGTTAGGCGTGTTTATACGTTACAATCAGTGAGTGAACAATCAATCATCCCCTGTTTTCCAACCCTTAGGGTTCGATTTTGTTTTCCAAATTTATATGGGACCACCTTGGGAGTATGCCCTTTCCAATAGAAGAAGAATTGTCACAATCAGACCACTATGTAAAAAGTTATGCGTGATCATACATAAAAAAAAAAAAGAAAAAAAAAATATACGCGTCGAATTGAGAACCTCCTCCGTTTTTTTTCGTCGGTTGAAAACCAAAAGTAACTATGTCTGTCTATTTAAATAATGTTCCTTTCGGTAGAACGAATTTCTATAAAGATGGACCATGACCTGGGACATAGGACAATTATAAAATGGAATAAAATCCGCCCTAAGCGCGAGCGTAGCCGCGGGCAAAAGCGATTAATTAATAAAGTTCGGCGTCTTTCGGCTGAGATCACTAACAATAAACATTCTGTAACAAGTCTTATTCATTATAATCCCTCTTTCCTTTTGGGTAAGCTACACGCGATATACAAAGTTATGCAAGGAAATGAATGCGATGAAACTTACATAAATATTCATAAAAGTAATTTTACTTGTATACGGCGATCGTACCAACGATAGAGGAATTTTTATTTTGTAACAAACCAATCATATTATATACTAGCTTTTGCCCGCGGCTTCGCCCGTGTGGATGTCGGAAATTATCGCAAGAGGATGTACTACCGCGGTTCATGTATAAAGAAAGCTTTTGCCCGCGGCTTCGCTCGCGTTAAATTCGGGGTAACACGGTTCCCCTTTCCTGATTTAGAACACAGAAGAGAACTCGGAACAGAATGTTATTTTAATACGCTACTGTAGACGAGATTATATGTCTTTCCATTTGGGGATAGAATGTAAAGATTCTCCACCCCCCATTTTAGGGAAGTGGGGGATTAGAAAGAGACAAAAAGTAGCCTATGCCACTCTCCATCCCTTCAACTATCTCCACTAAAGAAATCACGTCAATTCGTCGCTCCATTTTGCCGTGAAAGAGGGACAAACAGACAAACACACTTTCCCATTTACAATATTAGAAATCCATAGATTTAAATATTGCTACAAAGTAAACATAAAGTACAAAAGTGGTTTTTAATAAATCCTACCCATCAGCTATAATTCTATTTTTACAGCAAATATATTCCCCATTTGAAAATGAAAGTTTTGATAACTTTTAAATGTCAAGATTTTGGACCTTCTCATCGAACAATCTAATTTTAGCTTTAGGTAAGACTACAAAGTTATCGAAAAACGTTACTTTAGGATTAAACAATCTTGAATTTCTAATCAGTTTTCAGACAAACGTTATAATTTTATACAAAATGACTGTCTAAAAATAGATTTTAAGAACTCAGATTGAAGTCCGTGCTATATTAGCCACTAAGTAACTAAACGCCCGAAATAAACTAGCCTAAATGCCAAAACACGCACAAATTAAAATAGGGTAATTACCAAAAAATGTCTGTCTTCGTTTGGGTAAAGAAATTTTGCTATTTAACAATATTCCTAGCCAAAATCTTACTCATAATAAATCAAATCAAATGTTTATTTGCTAGTAATACATTGTTGGTGAAGGTCAAATCTTATATTCTAAGTAAGTTAACGAGTAAAGAACATCAAATACTGGTAACAAAGAAAATAAGATACATAAATAATTTCTACAGATATTAAACAAAGACAATAAGGTTTACTTTTAACCCATCCGCACACCACCTACATGGCAGTCTTTCCTTCCAATCAAAGCTAATCAACTTTGCCACTACTTTTATGTAACAATCTCACTCAGCTAATCTTTAAAAGATTTATTTTTATAAAAACTCTTAACGATGGAACTTGATTAAGCTGTAGCCGAGCTAGCGAAAATCCACTCCAATTCAGTTCTAGCCGAACTCATTTGCGAAACGGCTATGTCACTGCGGGACTCAAATTCATTTACTGGGACGAATCTGCCAGTCACCCGGCGAACAAAACGTTTTGCCTAATCTTTTGGAAGATAAATCAAGGGAATATTTTAAAAATTTATATTTTCTGTGTCCAAAATTTATGTCATTAGGGAATTGTTGAAACATTCGCCTCTAAAATAAAGGTCTCGAAACATTACAGCCTAGTCTTTTCCCAACTATGTCGAGTCGGCTTTCAGACTTAACCAGATGCATCTAACCTCCAGAACCCAGCTACTTACAGCCTTTCATTAATAAATAAATAATAATAAATATCTTAGGACAACCAACACACCGTTATCTGATTCCAAACTAGGCAGAGTCTGTACTATGGTAACCAGACAACTGATAAACATACTTATATATTTCTAAATACATACAACTTATAGATAAATTACACCCAGACACAGAACAAATGATCGTGCTCATCACACAAAGATTTGTCCTGCGTGGGAATCGAACCCACGACCTCAGTCTTAGCAGTCAGGTTTACTAACCACTAGACTAACAGACCAGTCCAAAAACTCCATTCTCCTGGTTATACGCACTCAAAGCTTGAATCGCTATTATACACTGATGGTAGTATGTCCAACCTTATCTAACTTAATGTTCAAAAGCTTTTTGGCCCTTCAGTTATAATAACAAAGATCTTAACAGAACCCTCCCGTTCTGAATTATTATCTACTCAAACTTATCTTCCTCCTTTGTTTTCTCTCTCTTTCTAGCAATCACAACAATATGAAGACCACTAAAACTTCTCTGAAAGGGCATTTCATTCCACCCTTTGGAATGGCAAAACAAATGAATGTATGAATTTATTGCCGTTACTGAATGGTCACGGACAAATCGATATTGCTCATACAATGCTGCCTCTGAATGGCAATAAAAGAAAAAACCCTATCAAAATTTGCATAAAGTTCATATGATGAATGGGCGCTTTGTCCTGGACACAACTTGTCCTGAGTAATTAGCGAAAACCCGTGTCTCTAATATTGCCAAAGTTGACAAACCATTAAATACCCTAGAGCGGCCTAATGAGCATCCACTGGCGATACTTGGTAAACGAAGCGGGATTTACGAGCGGCGGTGGCGCCAACGATCGACGATAAAATAGCGAATGTTTGCCGAATGGTTACCGAATAGCAACCTAATTGAAGTCGGGCGAGGTCATAATTGACGGAGCGACTTCTAAGTTACGTAACTTGTTTTGACAAGACAACTTTGAGTTAACTTTGGTAGGGTCTTTAATGTCATTTTGATGACCGACCGAGTTATGCAAAGGAAAACAGTCCTTTGCAAATGATTGTGTTACTTTGTAGACCGCAGACGCGTTTCTGGATCACTTTTCTGTGGTTACTATTTTTGTGCTTAAATACACAAATGCCAGAGGCTTTTGTTCTATATTACATTCTTGTCATCGAATACACACGGTATTTATTCCACGTAGCATCATATATGCTTATGACGAGATGCATCAGAATTTGATGTTATACGGTCTCACAACGAGGATTAAATACTAATTCATGGATGTACTCACATTATTATAGTGTACCTACACTAATTTCTTAGAGTAGTATACACGTTACTGGTATTTCCAAAGTTAGAAGAACTTTTGTAAACAGTGGCTTTCCATCTATGCGTAGCCGTCTGTGGGTAGCTCGCAAAATATTCTTACGATGTTTGTATTTCGCAGGTCAGCATCACGTTGTAAGTTCGAAATATAATTCACAGCAGTAACAAAATTTATTTATAGAAGTTAGTTTAAGTCATAAAAATCATCAACAGCTACAACCCTTTAATTAAATGTGTATTTCTTGTAATAATTTCTGAGGCCAATTCTAACTTTAGAAGTTTTATTGCTGATTGTAATGATTATAACGCTGTTAAGCCATATTTGTTACGATCTCAATTCCTATTTTATAAACATACAATCTGGCACTGACCTACAAATGAAAAAAAATTGAGTAACGAACTCCGCGGGCTACCTTAGGAGTATGCCTCCTTAACTTTAATTGGAGCCACGTTCGAGTTTCAGACTTCAAAGTTAAGGCAAGACCTGACCAGTCAGTCTAAACTAATGACTTAATGTTCCACTCAAACTTTGTCTTCTGGGGACAAGATGTTTGTACACACAGTAAAAACCTAGATCCCAGGTGAATATTGAAAACCTACCTATTCTACATAGTAAAATTGCGAGATTAGCAAAGTGACGAGGTGCTAATTACGTTAAAATCAACATTATTATCATCATCATTTCAGCCGAAAGACGTCCAGCTGGACATAAGCCACTGCCAAACGGGTGGGGGTATCCCATAATCACCACGCTTGGCAGGCGGATTAGCGATCGCAGTATGGTGGTCAGTTTGCTTAGAGCAAACTGGTGCCCATTCTCTAGTAAGTCCCTTAGTCGCCTTTTACTACACCCACGGTTAGAAATAGGATGGTGCTATTCTTTAGGTCCGTCATCACACGGAACTGTATTGTATGATAAATATAATTTCTTGTGTTTCTGGTCTTAATTAACCCTGCAGTGGTCGCGCGGATTACAATTTTAATCCAGGGTTAATTTGTAATACATAAACAGCCTCTCCAGGGACAAACCACGCATCGGCAATGCGCGAGCGCTACTGAGTGGGGGCGGGGACTATAGAACTTAAAATACATGGAGTCTCGGCTAACGCACTTGAATTGTTTTTGAAATATTTAATTTTTTTAATACCCTGGATTTCAATTGTAATCCGCGCGACCACTGCAGGGTTAAGCCAATGAGTTGGGTCAGTCAGGGGTCAGTATATTCTAATCACAAATGTCATTACTTATTTGATAGTTGTATGAAATGGCTATTATTCAGCAAATCTGCGCAGTCAATCAATTTGACAACCAATTAATTTTCCTAACTATAGATACCTTGAAACGTATCTGTTGCGGTCACAATTCAATGTAAAAGTAGTTACTAATAGTCGTCACGAGCAAATTCCGGGATCGACAAGTTGGACAGTTCGACATTTCTCGATTACTATGTCATTTCAATTCGCAAACAAGTTCCCTTTTATCTTGCTTCGTAAATAACTGAGAAGGGTGAATCCCTTTCGCATTTAGAATTAGGGTTTTCTCGGAAAATACTGATATTTTAGTTAGATCAAATATGTACCTGAGTAATATTAGCCATTCTGTGTCTATGTTTACCTAGGCTTTACTTAAGGCTCTCTATTCCAGAGGAAAGTTATTTGGGAAAATACGGTGTGTATACCAAACCTGAGGATTTCTTTTCTTAGCTTTGTGACGGGCTATGAATAAACCATCGGATCATTTCTTGGGAGATTATATCGAGAGAATGGACATCGTCTTCCTTTTGTACGTTATCTTATTTCCAATCGTGTATATTAAATAAGTATAGACATACAATAGACTTGATATTTTAATTTAGAATTACTGATGTTTTAACTTGTCTTTGTAACTGTGGATGATATAATGTAGCATTTTGTAATCTTCGGAATAATAATGCTTGCCAATTTTTTTTACAAAAGTCTGTGGCAATAAATCTGGTATCGTTTATTCGAAAAATTGTGAACTGCGGCTAACCATTTACAAGCGTTAGAATTATTCGATAGTTTATAATCTTTCCATGACAAACCCATCATTTGTGAACTAGTATCAAACTTTCATGCGATGGATCGCACCTTGCGCTAACACTAAATAGCCAAGTAACGTGACCAACTTGGAAGTAGCACTCGCTGGCCGCAATCGCGGAACCGGTCGCTTCGCTCGTTCAGCTCAGCCGCGGTTGGGTCCAATTCTATCCTAAACTAACCCATTTGGTCCCAGGCTTAGTTACTAAGACAGATTCGGCTACCACCGAGACCAACAAATCAAGGATGGTTCATAATGTTACGGGTGATACAATCGGTCAGACTGTGAACCCTGTTAGCAGTTCACAATATGACAGTTTTTACATGGATAGATTCTGAGCTTTCGAAAATGGATACGTGACTATATGTATTGTAAATAGTATGGCAAGTTTTCGACGGTTTACAATCTCACGAGAGAAATATAACTAACGGTGATCACCATCACCATACGGTGACATATAGAAATAAAGATTGGTTGTGAAAATTATTCCACGTTATTGACGTCTGCTAAGTATTTGTTTTTTTTAAATATCATTTAGAATACCGCAAAGCTGCACTATGAATACTCTCTTTGCGAAGCGAAAATTTACGATAAACATCATTCGTATCTAAATTGAGCATCAATTAGCTCCTAAAGACGCTGCCATTAGTGGGAAAATATTATAATCTAAAGCTACTAATTACAGCTATCTGTTATAATTACTCTATAAACGTCTTCAACAGAAGTTGCCGAGGAGATTGTGAGTGGATTAGGGACTCAATCAATCCATCAATACTTTTGCAAGTTTATGGCATGTTGGCAAGTATCGGTCTGATCAGCGGCTATGCGTTTGATTGATCGTCAAGTGTTTGTGTATTGTCTACGACAGAAAATGATACATAATGCTACAAAAATATTTTGGCTCTTGAATAAAATTGACAATTGTAGTCCTTTTTAGTAAACTATGTGAAAAGGTTTTGTGAAAATGTATTGATAAAATTTTGGTTTAGAAAAAAAAACAACAGACTTCCAAAAACCACTACAAAGTTAAAAAATACTTTAACCAATTTAAAATACCAAACGATGCCAACAGGCCACAAGAAACACCGAATCATAACTACCAGTCATAGTAAACTCAAAGATGGACTGGAAGCTTGATAGACTTATGTATTGATATGTACTGTACGTACTGTGTATGATAAATGGCTTAAAAATATCACACTCGGTAAAGCGAAAAGATAAAGACTCAGAATAAATGAACGAGTTGAGTCATAACTTGATTGAGCAAGCCAGGAAAAGATGTCACATGTCTTCAAATGTTTGGTTCTAGGACATGCCCGGTTTCCTCACGATGTTTTTCCTTCACCGTTTTGAGAGCAGTGGTAATGAAATACTTGACAAATAGTAAAGTGCCAGTCTAGGTTCGTCCCTATGACTTACAACTCGTAAGTCGCGCACCACTGCTCTCATAACTTACTACTACTACTCACTCACATACTGATAACTTTGTACTTATTACTAATTATCGACACAATTTATAAACGCTTTAAGTTAAAAATTCAACAGTAATTTATAAAAAGCAAACTCCTATCCAACTTAAATGACACAAGGTTGAAATAAATGTAAGGTCGTTTGAATTATTTTTTAAATCAAAAGTTTTACTTATTGCATTGCTTCGCTTTAAGGCTCGTTCAGACTAGCGCGACGCGATGGTCGCGCGCGAATCGGACATTTATATCCGTAGAATAATTTCTATGAAAAAAAAACATCCGACTTCCTTATAAAAAACACTACAAAGTCAAATGCTTTTATCTGCAACCTCAACTAACGCAGTAGACAGCAGTACCGTCTCTAATAATGAATGAGTAGTACTCTGATGTGTTGTGTGGGATGCAGAATGTAATGTGGTTGTGTTTGAAGAGTTAGCACTAGTTGTATCCTACGGCGATGCCTGTGTATTAAACGCAACAGCTGACGTTGTGGATGCTCGCGGCACTGAAAATTTCGGGAATCAAGGAAGTGACAAAACATTACTATTTAAAAATGTATTCATTGCTTTTCGAAGTATTCTCCGCGAAATTTGACACATTTTTCCATACGATGGAACCAATCATTGAAGCAACCATTCCATTCGGAAGTCGGGGTTTCCAAAATGGCCGTTTTGTTGGCGTCCACAGCTTCTTCAGTTGATGAAAATCTCTGACCACGCAATTTATTCTTTATTTTAGGGAAATTATAGAAATCATTAGGGCTTAGGTCTGGGCTGTACGGCGGATGGTCTAATAATTCTATATTTTCTTGCTCTAAAAACTCTTTTGTTCTGTGCGCGGTGTGAGAGCTCGCATTGTCGTGATCCATCACAACAATGCGAGTTCTCACACCGCTGTGTGTGGATGATACGGCGGTTGCGGTTCTCTTTATGGAGTTCAGAAACGACCTGTGGCAAACAAATGCTAGCATACCATTTTGCATTAACCGTTCTTTGTCCCTCAAGTGGAATAGTCGCAACATGGCCGGTTTTGGAGACAAACGTGGCCACCATTTTTAGCAACACTCCGTGAACGAACAATTTTTGTTGGCTTTAACTCATTTTCGAACACCCAAACTCGTGACTGGTTTTTTGTTTCGGGTTCGGACGCATATATCCAGGATTCGTCACCTGATACAATGTTGTACACAGCATTTGAGGACCCTGCGTGGAATCTTTCGAGAGTTCTGACGCACCAAGTAACGCGAGCCGCTTTTTGCTCTTCACAGAGCGAATGCGTTATCCATCGGGAAAACAACTTTTTTACACCTAATTATTCATGCAAGATTATTTGTATTTGACTCATGCCAATGTTTAAAGTTGCCTGAATTTCGCGGTATGTCACATGTCGATCCTCCTCTATCAGCTTACGTACAGCATCAACGTTTTCTTGGGTGACTGCAGTTTTTGGACAACCTTGACGGAGATCATCACTGAGCTTGACACGTCCACGTTGAAATTCAGCAAACCAGCGATAAATTGTGGTTTTGGATGGGGCTTCATCACCAAATGCAGAAATCAACCGGTCAACACACTGCTTTTGTGTTAAACCACTTCGAAAGTCATAATAAATCATCGCTCTTGAATTTTCTCGACGACTAAACAAGTTTGACAAAACCTTATGACAAGACCGAGAATCTTTTTTAAATAAATAAATGGTATTTGATTTTTAAAACCAAGGAGTTTTCAATTAAAAATATTTTAATATGACAGGAACAGTGGAAATATTCCATTCCCGATACTTTTAATGCAGCCTATGTAACTTTAACACTAGATTTACCAAACCAGTCATTTTGACTGGTCGTGCAATTTCAATTCAAAATTCCCATTACATATAATATTTGCTTTCCGAAATGATGTTATGACTTTTGTAGCTATAAGTAGAGAATACATTTTATGAATTTAATGTTACTTTATATCAAAATCAAAATCAAAAGTCATTTATTCAAACTAGGCTGAGAGTCAGCACTTTTTGAACGTCAAAGTTACAAAAGATAGTCCCCCCAAAACGCCCGCCCTTCGACGCTTCTTAGTGCTTTAGCTGGGAAGAAGAAGTGGCGGAACAAACTCCCGGAAATATATATTAGTAACAAATATATTTTTTGTTATTAACATTTATACGTTTACACGATATATATACGTTTATACGTAAATCTAGTGTTAATTTCGAAAGTCGGTGTCTAAGGATCTGTATTTAAGGTTTTTTTGCCACCGACTTTCGAAATTAAAGATATTTTTGACTTTGTAGTGTTTTTTTTTAAGGAAGTCGGTTGTTTTTTTTTATAAAAAGTTTTTATTTTTAACTTTTTAGTTATGGTAGATACTCCACACTAATCTAATCGCATTATTCGTTCATTTGTCAAGTACTTAATGCAAATTTAAGCCTTATAAATATGGTTTTCACATGGACCCCATTGTCCGAATGGAACCAAATTAAAATGGGACCATTCAGGAAGCACCAGCTTCAAATAAAAAGGAATCATCAAAATCGGTTCACCCTGTCAAAAGTTATGAGGTAAAAAACTTAACAAAAAATAGTAAAAAATAAAAAAATACACTCGAATTTTATTGATAACCTCCTCCTTTTTTTGAAGTCGGTTAAAATCGCGCGCGACCGTTCACACAGGGGCGACCTGTCGCACTGCGACATGGCCATATAAATTGTTCTACGGATATAAATCGCCGAATCGCGCGCGACGTCGCGTCGCGCTAGTCTGCACTAGCCTTTAAGTGAAAAACACGTAAACACTATTAGAACTAAAGTTGAATCAAATTAAACAGTTAAATGCCTTTAAAACTTTTAATGAATTCTGTTTCAACAATGACTGAACATTAAATTGGCTTATGGCTAAGTAATAAGAGCAGCACGGGTCGTCAGACGTCGAAAGTCTGACAATCAGTCTTACTACGGGGTATCGTATAACCCATTAATAGGGTTGTGGAGATCAGATAGGCGGTCACTCCATGTAAAATACTGGTGTTCAGCGGCATCCGGTTATACTCGATCCCAAACTAGTTCGCAAAAGGCTTGCAAGGTTAGTTGGTAATTGCAGTATGGTGGTAAATTGCATAAAAAACTTTGATGCCCATTCTCTAGTAAGTCTCTTAGTCACCTCTTACGACACCCATGGGAAAAAATGAGATGGTTCAATTCTTTACGTCAGGTATCACACGGAACATGTGTATTACATTAGCCTAAAGAAAATTCCATCTTCGTGTTCAAAACTTTGCACGTTAAATACTTAACAACGTAAGAGTTAATTCCACATACTTCAACATAATTATCTTCAAAATACTCGTAGCGGTATGACCGGTCACATGGACCCTAGATTACCGCTTTGTCGACCCAGCCCACTCACGCATTGTTGAAGAGATATATATTCAATCTTCCCTAACGATGATAAAACTCCTATAAAACAGCTAAATATTTAATTTATGGCAACCCCAGATAACCCTTCTAACTCTCTGAAGTTTAGTTTGGATAATTAATATTAGGAAACATTGATTTTCTGACAACGAAATACATTTTTATGTAAGTATTATACGTATTAACAAAACAATGAAAATAGAGTTCATTCGGATTATGTTTCCAATTGATATTCTTGATCATCATCATCATTCCAGCCAAATGACGTCCACTGCTGGACGCCTCCCAAAATTTGGAGGGTTTGTCATAATCGCCACGCTTGGCAGGCGGGTTGGCGATAGCAGTATGGTGGTAAATGCATAGAGAATGCTGCTGCCCATTATCTATTAAGTCCCTCCAGGGGATGTAATGGAATGGTGCTATTCTATACGTCCGGCAATACACGGACCGGAGTAGATAAGTATGTAAAGTATGTACACCCACATTTCGAAAAATAATGTGGTAATACCCATGTGTATCTGGCGAAATTGCCATCAACCGGGTGGCGCCGGGCTCAAAGTTCGTACTGCTGCTGAGAATTCCGATACCACCAAAAACGTCCGCATTATCAAAATTGCGGTACTGTTAATACCAACCAAACGAAACAATATTCAAGACAAGGAAAACAAAATAAGTACATTTTTTCCCGTGGGTGTCGCAAAAGGCGACTAAGGGACTTACTAGAGAATAGGCAGCAGCGTTCTCTATGAATTTTACCAACATACTGCGATCGCCAACCCGCCTGCCAAGCGTGGCGATTATGGCAAAGCCCCCCAAATTGGGGGAGGCCTGAGTCCAGCAGTGGACGTCTTACGGCTGAAATGATGATGATGACATAAATATACCTACAGAGTGTTCGCATTTCCCAAATACAAGGGTTGGGGATATTAAGCACGCAGGGAAATACCCCCTAAACACCTTTTGTAGCCCCTAAGGCTTTTCACGAATTTGTAAATGCTACCCCATTGGCCACGGGTATGCGAAAATCTTACCGAAAATGTGTGGGATTGTCCGTTATGACGCACCTGGTGTTTTGTGTGATATTGTATGCTATAAGTTAGTAGATAGCGTTTTACCTTTCAATGTTTCCTTGTACTTAGTAATAAATAACACAGCTGCACGGGTATGAGCACGCCACAATTGCGGCGGTAAGTCCCCTCTTTGAGGAGTGGATAGAGAGGCGCCACGGCATCCTCACCTTCCGCCTGACGCAGGCTCTCACCGGGCATGGGTGCTTTGGTGGGTTCCTGTTTAAAATAAAGCGGGAGGACACGCCTGGGTGTTTCTATTGCGAGGATCGTCTGGAGGACACGGTGTAGCATTCGGTGGAGGTGTGCCCTGCCTGGGCGGAGCACCGACGTATTCTCGTGATGGCGATCAGCGGCGGCGACCTCTCGCGTCCGGCCCTGGTGCGAGCCATGGTATGGAGCGAGAGGGCATGGGAAGCCGTCACCTCCTTATGCGAAGCAGTAATGCTCGCGAAGGAGGAAGCAGGGCGCGTGAGGAAGTGGCAGTCTCTGCGCCCTCACGTCCCTAGCCGCCGCAGGAGGAGACGCCCCGGGCGTCGGGAGTCGATACGGACTCCCGGCCACCGTTGGCGCGAGCTTGCGGGTGGCGAGCAATAGGTAGCTCGCCGCCCGGTAAGGACCAGGCTCGGGTCGACGACGCGTAGTATTCCACGCGCGCCTCAAAGAGATGTCAGCAATACTGAAGGGGTCTGCTAGGGCCAATGCTTGCCAGGGTCGTGAGATTCGTTCGAAAGAGTTAACGTGGCCCTGGCATATGGGCAACTGAAGGAACAGGGTGGGTTTTAGTCAGTAAAAGTCTGACACGCCCTCCCACTCCGCCCAGAGCGGGAGAAGTCATTTGATGATTTCCCATCCAAAAAAAAAGCTGCACGGGTAGATTTTGTCGCGGTTGGTCCGTGAATGGGAGACCATCTTTACATACCGAGAACCCCTGTGCCTTAAAAATCACATTAAGCCTATACTACCGGCTATCATTCTTTGATTTGTGACAGTTGTTACGCCTGGTGTCCTGCTCATATGAGTCTCATAATCCGTTTCCCAGTATCGTAAAAAGGAGTCCAACCGGAGTTCAACTACAGTGAACTACAGACGTCTTAGAATATGCATGCTACACGGAAACAATCAACCTACCTTGCCTTTTCTCAGGTACCTATGTTGTGGTTGGCTTCCAGTCTAACCAGATGCCTATCTCAGCTTCACGACCCAGTTACTAGGTAACGCAATAACCCTAGTAAGACTAGTTGTCAGACTTTCGGGCTTCTGACGTCACATAACGACAGTCACGAATGCCAGCTGGGACCAACGAAGCATGGTTGGTCTTGGTATGTAAAGATCGTCACCCATCGATAGTACAACCTGATCGATCGACGAGTGGCTGCTTTTAACCGACTTCAAAAAGGAGGAGGTTCTCAATTCGGATATTTATATATATATATATATATATATTTTATGTATGTATATAATGGCCATAACTCCGCCATATATAGACGGATTTGCAATATTATATTTTTGTTCGAAATAGGTTTGACACCGAAACTCTTTAAAAAATTACAGCAAATCAACCCCGACTTCTGCTATCGCATAAATATGCATTGTTTATTTGGAGTTAGTGTGAGGTAGATACCATAACTAAAAAGTTCAAAATAAAAACTTTTTCCAAAAAAAAACAACTGGCTTCCTTAAAAACACTACAAAGTGAAAAATAACTTTAATTTCGGAAGTCAGTGTCTTAGGATTTTTCTTTTCCGAAATTAAAGTTATTTTTCACTTTGTAGTATTTTTAAGAAAGTCGCTTGTTTTTTTTTTTTGTAAAAAAGTTTTTATTACAAGCTCCTCTCGCTAATTATATTACCTCAATAATAATAAGTAAGTAAAATGTAACAAACTTTTGCTCACGTCTACAAGCTCAACATCTAAAAGCCAATAACAAAAAGTTTATCAGAGCATGAATCTAATAATAGACTAAATCTGAAGTAGGTAAGGCTTATTATAATTAACGGTTACTGAACCTCACCTGATCTAAAGGTTAGGTAGGTACACTACTTTTAATTTGGTCTGTATTGAAAGGGAACGTAAAATCGGCTAAGGACCTTTAAGATTTAAAACTCCCAAAGGTACTACAATACAATACAATTCTTTATTTCAGGCAACTAAGGACCATAATGAAATACATATATAAGCATAAAATCAATAACAATAAACTTATACCTACTAACAGAACTATAACTAAACGTTTAATGTTGACGACGTCGTGTTCCGCTGCGTGGTATCACGTAACCGTCTTCAGAAACGTCGATATAAGACACCTTTCGACCAAAAGTCCTTCTCAAGCGGTCTGTAGTTGCGCGCGATTCCAACCTTTCGACCCTCAGAGTTCACTTAGTATTCAGTGTCAAATACTGCACGACTCCCTCAATCGTCGCACTAACTATGCTTTTTAAACAGTGTTTACTCTACGCAAGTAGAGAATTTTAAAGCAGCGGAGTAATTTCGTAACACACTAACAGTAGGAATGGCTTTCATTTTGACAAATCAACAACATTCATCGCGTTATGTACATTGTAGAGCAGATTTTTTTTTCGAATTTGAAGCAATGGATTAGCCTTCAAATGTATTCTGATTGTGAATGATAGTGTGTCACGTTTTAACGTGCAAGAAACGATCAAGGAAAGTAGCTAAAAATAGGTAAATATTTGGTAAATTTGTCACCATTTGCTGCATAAAACATGCATAATTGAAACCTAAATGGAAGAAGTCACTGGTTCCTGAAATACAGGTACTTTAACCTAGCTCTGAAGCTAGGGTCTCAAATTTTCTGTAACCTGTTTTTATGGCAATAAAGAAATTTATTATTATTATATACTTACCCAAAATTAACGCTGAAAATTTTCGAGATGAGACTTTGCCTAATGTTAACTACGCTTGTTAATAGGATACTAGGATTACCAGGGGAATAAACATTACGAAGCTAAACTGCCATAAACCATTGAACCCCTAAACATACAAATTCAAAAGCCTTCATACATATTAAGTAGGGTAGATAAAAGAAGTCTGCATTATGACATTGCATGGTGTCGATAAGCCGCGCCTTTCATCTCGGCTCGTTTCGTTCATCAAAACGTTTTGACAGTTCAACACGATTCATCGCGTTATTTACATTGTTGAGCAGACATTTTTTTCGAATATATGAAGCAATGGATTAAATTTATTCTGGTTGTGATTGGTAGTGTGTTCGCAATTAACGTGCAAGATATATTTGAGCAACGTAGCTAGAAGTAGGTAAATAATTGGTAAAAGAGAATGATATACAGTTATACAGATAAGTTGAATCTCTTTTTAATTTGTGTTACGCATAACAAATATCTGATAATATACCTTCATGAATATTACATGCACCAAATTACGAGGTGAAACTTTGCCTAATGTTAACTACGCTTGTTAATAGGATACTAGGATTACCAGGGCAATAAACATTACGAACGTAAACTGCCATAACTACACCATTGAACCTCTAAACATACAAATTCGAAAGCCTTCATACATATTAAGTAGGGTAGATAAAAGAAGGCTGCATTATGACATTGCATGGTGTCGATAAGCCGCGCCTTTCATCTCGGCTCGTTTCGTTCAGCGCTATCTCTCCCAGCCACCGATCAATCGTATTGAGTGTCGAGCTATCGATAAATCTGTCAACGAACGAGATGTTTTTATCAACATATTGCTCTGCACTATGGTGCGATGCCTCTGCATCGAGATGTTGTTTTCTCTTGCTCTTGCAAAATAAGTAGGTATGTGGCTTATTGTGTATGTATCGCGTGTTGCCGGATGTAAAGAATAGCACCAACCCACTTCTTCCTATGGGTGTCGTAGAAGGCGACTAAGGGACTTACTAGAAAATGATCAGCAGCGCTTTCTAAGCATCTTACCAGCATACTGCGTTCGCCAACCCGCCTGCCAAGAGTCGCGATTCTGGCAACACCTCTCCCGCGCCTGCCAAAAGGGGGGGGGGCCTTTTGGCAGGCTTCTGTCCAGCAGTGGACGTCGGTTGAAATGATGATCTATGTATCATGTATGTATGGCCAGATCTTAGAATTGATCATTTCATGAAGTGTTTGGTCTTTTCATGAAATGGATGTGTTTGACGTAATGGTCTGCTAATATTCACAATATCGTTAACCTTCAACCTTTAATGATACGTAATTCGACGTTTGGCCATTTCATGAATGTAGGGTATAGTTTAAGGTGTAGTAAAAATGAAAATTACTTACAGTAGGATCTTTTGAATTACTCTAATAAGGAAATTCGTTTCTTTTGTGTAATGGTCAAAAACTTCATGAAATTATACATTCTAAGATTTGTTTACGATAATATGTATGTAGTATATGGATATTTTGGCTACTGAAATGACATTGACATTGCAGAACTTATATTGACAAAACAAGATGGCGCAATTTGGCCATGCGCCAAAATAACCTCGTAGCGTTGTAGTTTGTACAAAAAAGTGTGTTTATTTCAAAGAAAGACAAGTCTTCACTTATCTTTTTTTTAAATTAACACACTTTTTTTTTCAGGAATAATACATTCACTGAAACAAATGGATAAGCTTGAATTTATTATGCAAACAAAGCTTCTTGGAAAACACGCAATCGTAGGCCGTAGCACAGTGCGAGCTACGCCGTAGCATGTGTCGTAGCTTTATCAACGTAGCACGTAGCACGCACAGATTTTTCGTTATATTGCTTTTTTAGGATAGTAATAGTTATAGTAGTCGGCGCCAAATAATATAATGATTGATTACCTACGTAGAGTCTTCAAAGATTTAGATAATTAATCTGTTTGTTGTTTGGTGCCCACTCAAAATTTGTTTTATAAAAAGTGATAGTATTTATAAATAAGACATACTCAAGTTGAAGAATTATTAATTTTTGTTTTTAGTTCTTTTTCGTCGATTCAATTTTTTGTTAAAAAGTTTTTGATTCATCATTCTCCTACTCTTATCCCAATTTATTTGGAGTTCGTGAAACATATATTTTTCTTCTATCTTTCTCTATTAGTCAGCCTTGCGCTGTTTTTATTTTACTATATTCAATCGTGCAGTTAGAAGGTAACTATTAGTGAAATATTACATATCAAAAAGTAAAAACCGTAAAATCAGCTAACAAAAAATCAAAAATAAAGCTGTGAAAAATATATGAGAACATTAGGTCTGTAACTGATTGCACTTACACAAGTTCAGAATGTACGTAGGTACATAGGTTGAAAAGCGCGCGCTCTAGTTCCAAACCTAATTAACATTTTCACTGGAAGCGCTAAATAGGTAGCCCCTCGTACAATTAGGGTGCTTCTGCAGTGAACAATGTTTTCATGAATAGATAGTTAGGTATTAGCTTTAAATAGATGATATCTATGTGAACTACAAAATATATTAAGGTGTCAACTAATACTTTAAAAGATTTGCCATGCCTGCATTCAAAATAACTATTGAGTAGATATGATTGCTAGTGTAACCGTAATCTTTAATGGAAAAAGAAGCATTTGCAGAAAACATGCGACCAAAAAACTTATACCCACCCGGTATAAGTTTTTTGGTTTGTTGTCGTATATAGATTTCCACAACAGGTGTTCCAGATCTTCAAATGTATTCTCACAGCAGAAAATGCTCTTCACGTGGAATATTTTTTGCTATGGCACCATTTTTATATCTTTTATATTTACTTTAGCTGGTCTGTTGCGGTCTGCATCAGGTGATCATTTTCCAAAATAAATTATGTATAGCCTATATGTTGCCCTGACTTAATACCTATACAACAAAAAACTTTTCTTCCCGTTACTCCGCAGCGGATTCCAAGGGTACACTGAATTAACAATAATATTGCAAATAACTTTAAAAAATTCTTTATAAACTATATTTGAGGTTTTTCCTTCAGGAGCTAATATATAAAGACCGGAAGCGTTGCTGACCCTTGAAAAAGCAACATAAAGTTGGCCATGAGAAAAACAGTCGGTTGCCAGGTCAACACCAGCGGCTTTAACTGTGTGCGCTTAAATTGAAAGGGGAAATTGTTGGGGATGCGCGATGGGTATGCGCTGTATGAACACAGTCTCACCGGCACCACACCCAGTGAGTATTATAGCAACAATTATATTACGTTGTAAAGCGTTGACAATAAGACGGGTTCCGTTGCACAGTTTTGGCGGAGTTAAATTTCGCATCAGCATTATGGGAACACCGACTTTAAGTCTTATTTTATGAGCAGGGAGACCACTCGCTGTAAGTGAATTGAGAAACTCAACTGGGTAATCATAACGTTCGCGATCAGCGGACAGTCGTGCATCATATTCTTCACTGGTCTCTAGAGACCTGGGTGTAGATGCATAAATACGTTGAGAACGCAAGCGAGCTTCGCGATCCGAAGATGTTTCTACGGAGCGAGTTGCAGCCTGAACAGCATCAAGTCTATCTTGACGCTCTTCGGTAGATTCTTGGGATCTTATGATCCTCAATCTTTTAGCTCCTTTGGAACGTTGGAAAAGATTTGACCTCTTTCTAGGCATGGTTATAGTTTTATTCTGAAGATATCTGATCAATTAAAATCTAAGTGACTGCTCGCCTGCGTTACCGGGTAGGCTACCGTGTCACGAAGATAAATGGAAAAGGAAATTAAACACTCGAATACCATAAGCCCGAAGGCATATTTCTTCGATAATATAAAATAATAAATGGGAGTTTTAGCCAGTAGAGTCAAATTTTCAATGATTCGTAGAATTTTCATCGAAAATCGGTCCTAAACCGTTACTGCCTTCACCGCGTGGAGATCCCAGCTTATGTTATTTTATAATTATACAGTGAAATTAGTGGTAGCTTTGATTTCCACATCAGGTGTTCCAGATCTACAATCTTTATACGTCAACAGAGAGTGCTCATCAGGCTGAACAACTCTTGCTAAGAGGTCATTCCTATATATGTTATAGTGTAGCTGGGCTCTTGGAGTTCCACATCAGCTGTTCCAGATCTTCAAATTTTATACGGCAACTGAGAGTGCTCATCAAGCTGAAAAACTCTTGCTAAGACGTCATTCCTATATATGTTATAGTGTAGCTGGGATGTTGGAGTTCCACATCAGCTGTTCCAGATCTTCAAATTTTATACGACAACAGAGAGTGCTCATCAGGCTGAACAACTCTTTCTAAGACGTCTTTCCTATATATGTTATAGTGTAGCTGGGCTCATGGAGTTCCACATCAGCTGTTCCAGATCTACAAATTTTATACGACAACAGAGAGTGCTCATCAGGTTGAACAACTCTTGCTAAGACGTCATTCCTATATTTGTTATAGTGTAGCTGGGCTGTTGGAGTTCCACATCAGGTGTTCCAGATCTTCAAATTTATTCTCTTAGCAGAAAATGCTCATCACGTGAAACAATTTTTGCTACGGTACCATTTTTGTATCTCTTATAGTTTAGCTGGTCTGTTGCGGTTCTGCATCAGGTGTTCAAGTTTCCAAGATAAATTATAGCCTATATCTTGCCCAGACTTAATACCTATACAACAAAAAAAAATCATTCAAATCCGTCCAGTAGTTCCGAAAATTAGCGTGTACAAACAAACAGACAAACAGACAGACAGATTTTTTTTTTTGGTTTCGTGCTCTATTACTGTTTCTAAACCTCCCTCAATTATTACTTTTTTAATATATTTAATGTACAGACACAGTTTTTTTACTGTTTTATTATAGAAATATATATATATATATATAGAGAGAAATAGAATATAGATATAGATGTTGATTGACTTTTTTCAAAAAATTTCAATTTTGCCATACTTCGTTACTTGTCACCGGTTGAGCCAAAAAAAAATATGGCAAAGAAATATCACTCAATTTTAAATGCACAAAGTAATGGGTCAACAAGATTTTCTTAACAATAATAAATAGCTTTCAAAAAGTTTAAGCCTTTGTAAGAGGCTCTTAACTCGATACTCTAATGTGGGACTGGGGTGTATGATGAATTGATGATATTATATTACTAAACACTGATTACTCAGAGTTCTAGCTAAAAGAGCAGCGTCTCACTGAAAAATCATTGTACACCATCAAATGTATAGGTACTTTGTTGCGTACAGGAAAATGTAGCGTTGGAAGGCCTTCCACTATTTCGACTGATGACCTGGTGAAGGCTGCAGGAATCTGCTGAATGCGACAGGTACAGAACTGGTCGCAGTGGCGGTGCTTGAGAGAAGCCTATGTCCAGCTGCGGACATTTTGTGGCTGGATAAAGATGGTGAAGACTTTGTAAGTCCCTCGGGTACTCAAACTGTGAAGCATTTATTCGTCAAAAAGCTGGTCAGCAAGTTGGAGGTAGTTGCCGATTCCAAAACATAGATCTTCATGGAGAAGAACGGGCAAGAAACTACAAGAACACACTTTCAAATCAAGAATTACAAATCCTGGGTAAATTATTCTTGTTCCTTCTATAAGTGAGACCGATAAATAAAGCCCTGGAAGATAGGAGATTAAATCGATGTCGCCTGTTCACGAACATGACGCGTGGATTACCAACTCAACTATTCTGTGGGGAACCGAATGATCCAATACACGCGCCACCACAAGTGAAGCATATAAGTGACCATGACTATAGTATTACAGGTTTTACTACAAAACCTTTATGTGCCTAAATAAATTATATTGAATAATACATAATAGCAACTTAAGTAGCTTACCATTTAATTTTTGTTTCACAAAAAAAAATGCACATTATTCACTTCTATAAGGATATAAAACTTTCGTTATTAAGATAAACTTATTACGTTTTATGCACAAAAATATATAAGTCCTCTGCTCTTGTAGATTTTATTATGTAAATAAAGTTCCGCTATATAACTGACTAGCTTCTGCCCGCGACTTCGTCCGCGTTAAATTTCTTGTTCCCCCGACCCTTCCCGTCGCGTCGACTACCCGTGCGATTTTCCCCGTTTTTGCAACATTTTTCATTACTGCTCCGCTCCTCTTAGTTTTAGCGTGATTTTATATAGCCTATAGCCTTCCTCAATAAATAGGCTACCCAACACAAAAATAATTTTTCAATTCACCAGTAGTTCCTGAGATTAGCGCGTTCAATCAAACAAACAAACAAACTAACTCTTCAGCTTTATAATATTAGTATATAGATGAAGCGGCAAAGTAGCAGCATCCATCTGAACCAGCTCCATTACGCTGCGGTTTCCCTGTGCATTATTTAGGTCAGAATAAGTGCAGTCTGTGTAAACATACACTAACTTAATGTACATACATAAATAGGCCAGATTATATCATCAATAGTTTTTGCCAGCGGTTTGACCCGCGTGGAGGTTGGATATTATCCCACGGGAACGTATTACCGGGATAACCAGTGCCCTATACAAGTGTTAATCTAGGCTATAAATATATCTGTATGCCAAATTCGTGTCAAAATCTGTTCAGTAGTTTTTGCGTGAAAGAGTAATAAGCATCCATACAATCTTTCACATTTATAAATTTGGTAGGAAGTACGAATAAGATTTATGTGGAAAAGATAAGTATTTTCTTTGCTTTTATTTTTATTTCTTCCGATCTACCAGCTTTTTATCTAGTCATTACTAACGTACTAACTCCTTAGTTAGGAAAAAGCATTTCTTCTTCGATAGTGAGTTCTATAAAAGGGATTTAAGATAACGTATTTTTTTTCTCTCTTTTCTAAGAATACAACTGCTCTACTTAATTTCCTAACACAGGTATGCTAGTAGACATTTCTTTGAAAATAAGTATTATCAGTGTACAGACGCCAACACATCAAGCTACTACAATCTGTCAGATTTCTTTGATAGATTTTCGACTTTATTTCTAGAGCATTAGGTTCAAGGTTCATTGGGAAAAATTGACAGTTTCGGGTAGCTTGACCTGGTGGCGTCTGTACCTATTTTTGTGTTATTTTGTTCTTGTCTGTCTATATTTGAGTACAGAAATGGTTAAATAAATAAAAATACCTTGATATCTAATCTGTGTGCCCGACGTGTGACGTGGTTTGACCGTAATTATAATACATTGACATTAACAAGGGAAATATCCACTTATATATTCGGTAACATTTGAAATTGTGGAGAAATAATACACATGTAGTAAGCAGATGGACCCTCGTCAGGAGTTCTCAGTGACATAACATTACAGGAATGTCAAGAGAGACGAACAAAAAATATATCTTGTTTCACTTTATTCCAACCGTATTACATACGTTCTTACGTGGGACGTAAAGCCAGCACTTATAGAGAGGTACTGTAAATAGACGCCTTTGTATATTTCTCTTAGGTAGTGACATATTTTGATATACATTCTCAATACCAATCGTTACGGGTCTTCAGAACCCCGAAAGTCTGACAACTAGTCATCCAGTAATAATTGGTTTGTAGAGGTTCGATAAGCAGTCATTCATTTTTTTTTTTTGATCATTTCAGCCGAAACACGTCCACTGCTAGACATAAGCCTCCCCCAATCTGGGGGGATTTGCCATAATCGCCACGCTTGGCAGGCGGGTTGGCGATCGCAGTATGGTGTTAAAATGCATAGAGAACGCTGCTGCCCATTCTCCAGTAAGTCCCTTAGACGCCTTTTACCACGGGAAGAAATAGGATGGTGCTTTTCTTTACGTCCGGCACCATACGGAACAAGCAGTCGCTCCATGTAAAATACTGGTACACAACTGCTTACGGTGTACTGGAAGCCGACCCCAACATAGTTGGGGAAAGACTAGGCCGGTGATAGCTGATTAACTTATACTCTTACGATACTTGCAATATCTTAAATCTTTAAACGAGAAATCTCGGAAACGGCTCCAACGATTTTCATGAAATTTAGTATACAAGGGGTTCCGAAAGCGATAAATCGATCTAGCTAGGATTCATTTTTATAAAATGTCGTTTTATTCGTGTTTTCAACCGACGAAAAAAAACGGAGGAGGTTATCAATTCGACACGTATATTTTTTTTTATGTATGCGCATAACTTTTCACGTATTAGTCCGATTGTGATAAAAAAAAAATCATTGGAAAGGGTATACTCCCAAGGTGGACCCGTATAAATTTGGAAAACAAAATCGAACCCTAAGGGTCGGAAAACAGGGGATGATTGATTGTTCACTCACCGATTGTAATGTATAACCACGCATAACTTTACACAGAATAGTCCGATTTTGATTATTTTTTTTTTATTGCATAGGGTATACCTTGTCAAGTATTACAAGTACATTAAAGCCACAAAAAATTATAAAATAAAAACTTTTTAACAAAAAATTATACCGCCGAAAAACCTGAAGAGTAAAAAATAATAAACATAAAAATTTTGAGTCGGCGCTGAAAACTCAATGAACAAATATCACTCAAAGCGCCGACTCATAATTTTAATTTTTTTTTTTTTTTTCAGTTTTTTCGGCGGATTAATTTTTTGTTAAAAAGTTTTTCAATCATCATTTTTAGACCAACTTTATCAATAATTAACTTGAACATCTTATTATTTTAAACACAATTTACCAAAAAATACCGAGCAAAGCTCGGTCAAATATTGTATATTAAACGAATATGTACCTACCTATCATTGAAATAAACAAAGTCGCCTTCTGTGTCTGACTGTGTAACCGCTTCGATCTTCCAAACTAAACAATGGATTAAGATGCCAATTTTAATGTCTTTCAGAGAATTTATTCCGGAAGACACGTGCGTATTTTACGTTAATATTTAACTATGAAGTACATAGTACGCTCGCGTGATTGTTCGAAAGAGATACCGTGACCCTGGCACATGGGCAACTGATGGAACACGGGTGGGTTTTAGTCAGTAAAAGTCTGACACGCCCTCCCGCTCCGGGAGAAGTCATTTGATGATTTCCCATCCTGAAAAAAAAAAAAAAGTACATAGTACGAAACTCTCGACGTTTTCAAGCGTTGACATTGTATTCCAAATCATTGTATTCCAATGTTTTAAATTTAATATTTGCCCAAGAAACTACGATTTCAGTTAAAAGAAAATCAGAGTCTGCCTGACTGAAGCTGCCTGTTTTAATTATGTAACATAACATTTAGCAGGAGGCGAATATCTGAAAGCAGCTTTTGTTTTTCTTCAGTCGTTCCTATGTCTATACGAGCATCAGGTCAATAAAATTAGCTTCAACGCTTACACAGCATCTTTATACAATTTAAATCTTGAATACTGTTTTAGCCGAGAAAAGTGTTATTGGTACCTCAATAGGCTTGTGTCCGTTAAGAATAAATTGGATGGTTAAGAGTTTCTAATGATTAATCTTTATGTGCAAAAAACAAACAACAAAATAGTCATTAATAAAAACTAAAGATTATTTTTATTTTTAGAAAATAAATTCAGTAAAATTAGGTTTTCAGTCACGTGACGGTAAACACCAATCAGAAAGTGTGACGTCACGCCGTGCAAAACATGTCCGAAACGTCATTTAAGTTGTTAGCGTATTAGATAAATACTATCTTAGATTTAAAATTATATCTATTTGAAGTTAGTTTCGAAGTCGTATACTATTCGCTATGGAAGCAGGATTTGATAAAGCAAATAGCAATAATTTACCCAAAGTTGATGTCGTTATGCTTGGCAGATTTTTCGCAACAAACAGTGACTTTTGTTCATCAGAATTCCGCAACGTGAAAACTTCTATGTAAGTAAATAATATTTATGCGCGCATCTTAATTAGATTTCAGTATTGCACACATTATATAAGCTATTGTTTTAACATCGTGTTGTAGTAGTAATAGTATAATACTTACAGATTTTTAGCTAGGGTTTCCGAAGTTAGTGTGCTATTATTATAATTAATAGTATAAAATTAATTTCAGTTCCTCACGAGCATCTTATGGAGATGACGCCGTAAGTTACGTGCAGCTTCAGCGTGACGGCAAATTATGTACTGTAAAGTGCAAGATATGTCCTGAACACAGAGTTCATGCAAAATTATATGGATGCACACTGGTTATCGACGAAGAAGATGAGGTCATTCTTTCTGACCTATGTCAAGATTGTGTAGCTTCACAGGGTGGTTGTAAGCATGCTATAGCATTTCTTATGTGGGTTCATCGCCGAAGTGAGGAGCCATCATGCACTTCAGTGGAGTGCTATTAGAAAAAATCAAAACTTTCCAGAGTCGGTAGTAGCATAAAATATATGACAGCAAAAGACTTGTCTAAGGGTAGTCCCATATTGCCAGCAAATTCGTCTGTTTTGTTTAAGTTTTTGGCAGAGGGAAGGAAGAGGAAAATCGCAAACTGTGAACTTTTAAAATATCAACATACTTACTATCAAAGTGAAACAGAGGCTGTGTCTATGCAACAATTAATATGGGAGATTAAAGAAAAAAATGTTGATTTATTTTTGCAAAATGTTCTAATATCTGATTATTTAGTAAAGTTAGTTGAAGAAGAAACAAGGGAACAATCTAAGAGCAGTCTTTGGTTTGAACTGAGGTATGGTAGAATAACAGCTTCTAAAGCTTTTGAAGTTAGCCGATGCAAAACAAATGACGGCACACTCATATCCCTCATACTGGGTGGCAAAATTCCAGATACTTCATCAATGAAACGTGGCAGAGTCCTAGAAGATGAAGTAAGAAAAACTGTGGGAAGAAAATTAAAGAGAAAAATTAATAAGTGTGGGTTCATATTAAACCCAAAGTATCCAATGATTGCTGGTTCCCCAGATGGAATATTCGAAGATGGCATAATTGAAATTAAATGTCCTGTTAGTGCAAAGACATATAACAAGTACATAAAAAATGGAGTAGCTGCAGAAAAACATAATGCCCAAATGCAGCTTCAAATGTATTTAACAGACAAGAAAAACTGTTATTTTTGTGTAGCTGATCCTAATTATGCACAAAATAAGAAAGTGGAGATATTAAGTGTACCATACAATCCTGAATATTTATTGAGAATATGATTGTAAAGTTATCGAACTTTTGGAAAATTAATGTATATCCATTATTGTATCGGAGTGTGGAATGCAGTTCTACACTTTGATGTAATATAATAACAGATAAACATTACAAATTTTATTAATTAAAAACATAATAAATAAAAAGAGACATCTTAAAGTTTCAATAGTTTTATTTTATTAAAGAATCCTGCAAATTGATTAAACCACATGCTATTATCAGTATGTCATCAAGTATTTTTACAAATTTAAAATTAATACATGCATGTGGTTTAAGCATATAAAATTCACGAAGACGCCGAATAACTCTCTCTATATGTATCCTTAGGCTGGCTATCTGTTTAGTTAGCTTTGCTTCACTTTTACTCATTTTCACTCCTGCTTCAACACTTGGAGGCCTTACTAGCGTGATACCATTTTTTTTCAGATACTGCTCTACATGTTTAAATCCCCGGTCTGCCATAACACACATACCACTTTTCAATGTTTTTACAAAATCACAAGATTCAACCAAACATGTGTCAGTTGTTCTGCCTCCAAATCCTGGAGAAATATAGCTCACCAATCCGTTTGGTGTACAGGATATTAAATATTTAATTGTGTTGGCTTTCTTGTAATCTGACCAAGTTACAGCTTGGTTTACTGCCTGAGATGGCTTTTGTATCTCAATTTCAAGGCAGTCTATAATGCAACCAACATTATAATATTTATGTCTGAATGCCATTGGTAAGTTCCTTAAGATCAATTCACTGTCTAGCTCCACAATAAAAGCTCGCATAACACTGGCTATCAGAGGTATATTTTTTGAAAATATCTTGCTTAAATATGACGAAGTCATTCCATAATCATCTGACAACTGGTTGAATGTACTGTTCAATCTTATTTTATTTAAACAGAGCAATAAATAATGTTTAGGTATACATAATTCACCAATTAGTAAATCAATCACAGAGTAACAACTGTTTGGAATACCAATATACAATCGAGGTTTTTTTTTCAATTTTTTTAATTGTTCTCTCTATGTTCTCATTTGCTTCTATTTTTTTGTCTTCTGCAATTAATTCACTACAAGCAGAAGAAGATTGTAATGAATGCACAGATGATGAGCGACTGCTGGTGTCTACAGACGGCATATATGAAGAAATATCACTGTTAGAGTGCTCTTCTTCAATCAATATATTTCTTGTAACTTTGCTTAGGCCAGACACAGAAGGTCCTGATCTTACAATGGTCTCGGCTTTGAATGGGGATGTGAAACTAGATGTTAGTTGCGGTTTCAAAGGTGATAATGCTGCATCCATTGATTTCACTTTAGCTTGGACAACTTTACTTCTGAACTTAGGTGTAACACATGCTTGAACAGATTTATTTGCTTTCTGCGCACTTGAAACTTCTTGCACTATGACTTTATCTGTAATAAATACAAATAAATAGTATAATAATGATAATAAGTTGCAATACTTGTTGATTAAAATTATATTAAACCATTTAGAGTAATAGTGATCTTGCTTTCCACGCCTAAGGTTGTGGGTTTGATTCCCACTCAGAACAAACATTTGTATAATGAAAAATTTGATTGTTCTGTGTCTGGGTGTTATTTATCAATTTATTCATGTATGGTTGCCTGCAAAAGTGCATGGACCTCCAAAGCTCAAATGATTTAGGTTTTATTGGATATCTTTGACTTTTTTTAAAAGATTAGATTTAAATCACATGTATTAGAAGATATTACATAAAAATAGTATTTAATATAAATATTAAACCATAATGGTAAACCATAAACCCAAAAGTGTACATAACAATCTAAATCATTTGAGTTGGGGAGGTCCATGCACTTTTACAAGTCACTGTTTATATATCAGTTTCGCTGATAACCACAGTACAGGCTTTGCCTGGTTGGGGATAGTTTGAGTGAAATTTCCACAGTATTTAATATTAATATTGTATGTGTTGTTTAGTATATACCTGAAATCGTATCAGAAGTAGTTTTGAGAGATGATGTACTTGGTGCACAACTTTGTACTGGTTCCTCAACTGGTTCGTTGAGACACTCAGCGATGGTCATCATTCTTTGTTTTTTTATTAAATATGGGCGTTCTGTGCTGGGGCATGTCCTTTTCTGTCTGTCTTGTTGACATGCAAATTTAGTCGGAATGCAATTTGGTTTCATGCGGATTTGTGAAACTTTTCCCATAACATGGTACTCAGTATAATTGACCATATCATTTGGCAGCTAGAAAAATAAGAAAAGTATATTTATTACATTAAATAATAACACTAAAACAAAAATTTTAATCCTTTTTCAAGTTTTAAAAATTCAAACAACATAACTTCAACGCATACACAACAATTTTTGAAAAGTTCTGTGTCTACAAAATTTATCAGTTTTGCTTTAGACTTAGATAAATACAGTTTAGGCTGTGTGAAATACTTACATCAAAATGATCATCACAAAAATATATTCTTGAATGTGTTGATAAAGTTTGAACATCGTCCCGCCTTGCAAGTTTTAGCCACTTTTGCATGCCATTGTTTACGGCAAACGTGATGATCTGTATTTATATCCGCTATTAACATCTCTTGCATGCTGACAATTTGTGTTGTATGTCTTGTACTCATGTTTGGGCAAATAAATGATTATCTTATCTTATCTTATCTTATCTTAGGATTATTTCGCACGGCGTGACGTCATCCAAGACGCCATGACAGTCTTGAGCATTTTCGAGCTAAATTTAAATCCACTTTTTGAAAACGCAAATACATAATGTAAATGGTGTTTTTTTTTGCTTATAAAATGTTTTTTCTTCAGATCAGATATTAAGGTACTGAATTAAACAGTTTTCCAAATTTAGTCAAGTAGCCTATTCTATTACGCTCGTGAAGTTGATAGATTAACTACAAAGAATATACCATCCACTTGAGTGGACTGGAAAGAGATGTAGGTCCTCAGAGCCTAAACTGATAACATCTGTTTTTTTTTTAACCATTAATACTCATTTTCCACGTCTCTGAATCCAGAGTTGAGAGAGCAGTGCTGGCCCAGTAGTATCGGCCCCGACTTACGTGTTGTGGTCATAAGTTCGAACCCAGGCAGGCGCTTCACTTTGTGTAAATATAATTTCATCACCATTTGATTTCAAAACGGTGAAGGAAAACATCGTGAGCGAAGCGACATGTCGTAGAACCCAAAATTCGAAAACATATGACATCCACCAACCCGCACTGGGCCCGAGTGGTAGATTACGGCTTACTCCGCTCACCCAGAGAAGGCCTGTGTCCCAGCAATGGGAACGGTATTGGCTAATTATGCTGCAGTCCAGAGATGCCAAGAACCAATCTTTGTTACAAGAGACCAGTGCACACCGCGATCTCCAAAAAAAATGGAACTCAAAATATACATTGGAAATCCTATAGGTATCTATACTAATATTATAAAGCTAAAGAGTTTGTTTGTTTGTTTGATTGAACGCGCTGATCTCAGGAACTACTGGTCCGAATTGAAAAAATATTTTTGTGTTGGGTAGCCTATTTATCGAGAAAGGTTATAAGCTATATAACATCACGCTATAACTAAGAGGAGCGGAGCAGTAATGAAAAATGTTGCAAAAACGGGGAAAATTTATTCCTTTAAGAGCGAGCAGCAACGAAAAATGGACGAAAACTAGCAGGCAAATCGATGCGACAGGAAGGGTCAGTGGAGCAAAAATTTGACGCGGACGAAGTCGCGGGCAGAAGCTAGTAATAATATTATAAAGCTGAAGAGTTTGTTTGTTTGTTTGATTGAACGCGCTAATCTCAAGAACTACTGGTCCGACTTGAAAAATTATTTTTGTGTTGGGTAGCCTATTTACCGAGAAAGGCTATATAAAATCACGTCAATCCATCGCTCCATTTTGCCGTGAAAGACGGACAAACAGACAAACACACTTTCCCATTTATAATATTAGTATGGATTTAAATATTGCTACAACGTAAACATCATTGTATAAAGAAAGTACAAAAGTGGTTTTTACTAAATCCTACCCATCGGCTATAATTTTATTTTTACAGCATATATATTCCCCGTTTGTAAATGAAAATTTTGATTACATTTTAAAGGTCAAGATATTAGCCTATACCTTCTCCTCATCGAACAATCAAATTTCAGCTTTATCTAAGACTACGAAGTTATCGAAATACGTTTTAGGATAAAACAAGCTCGACATTCTAATCAGTTTTCAGACAAATGTTGTAATTTTATTCAAAGCGAATATCTAAAAAATGATTTTGAGAACTCAGATTGAAGACGCTGCTATTAGCCACTAAGTAACTAAACCCATAAAGACTAAACAAACCCCCGAAATAAACTAGCCTAAAAGCCAAAACACGCACAAATTAAAATAGGGTCATTACTAAAACCCTTAGTTGTTTCAGCAAATCGCTCTTTTATACATACCCGTACTGTAACGAAATAATTTCGGGAGGGTCGTTAAACCCGAGTAAGGGTCCACTTTGTACCCCAGTGAAGGGTCACTTTGTACACCAGCACGAATATTACTGTACCCCGTAATATGTAGTTCGGTGTTAGTGAAACATGCAATTGTTTTTGATGTTGGTCTTTGAGAGCAAGTTTAAACCTAGTGAGAGCCTATTAATCTGTTAAGTTCTATTAGTCTACCTAGTAAATGGTTAATAGTCGGCTGGCCGCAATTCAGTGTCCATTGAAATGTTAGTAAGTAGTTTAATGGAGTTGTCGTGTACAAATGGAGTGATGACCCTTGAAATTTTGTTATTGACAGTCGTTTGGGTATCTTTTTAGTAGCCAAATGATGTCTGCATTCTTAGCTAAGGTCAGTCGTTTGTTACATAAAATCAAAAGTCTGCGTCGTTGGTCCAGTCGTAGCAAGCGCTACTGCTGAGCATGAGGTCCTGGGTTCGATTCCCAGGTCGGGCAAAGTGTTATTGGGTGTTTCCATCTATAATTTCTCAGTAGCAGCCCGGAGTCTGGATTTGTGCCCGGTTGATGGCAATAGGCTCGCCCCCTATTACATGGGACTTAAACATAACAGGCGAAATGTGGGTGTACTATAGGTACACCTTTGCCAAACCATTCGGGGAAACAAGGCGTGATGTTATATGTTATAAATAGTTCGTACAGATTATAGAAAAAGAGAATAAGGTCGATTTTTAACCCAGCCTTTCCTTCCAATCAAAGCTAATCAACTTCTGCCACTGCCTATAATGAGCAATCTCATTCAGCTGATCTTTAAAAGATTTATCTTTATGAAAACCCTTAACGACGTAACTTGATTAAGCTGTAGCCAAGCTAGCAAAAATCCACTCGAATTCAGTTCTAGCTGAACTCATTTGCGAAACGGCTATGTCACTGCGGGACCCAAATTCATTTACTGGGATGAATCTGCCAGTCACCCGACGTACAAAACGTTTTGCCTAATCTTTTGGAAGATAAATCAAGGGAATATTTTAATACTGTAAATTTTTTCGTGTCCACAATTAACGTCATTAAGGAATTGTTGAAACAATCTCCAATGCAAAAGTAAACCAAGATCTCGAAAACAACCTGTATCTGTCAAGTATTTGCCCAACTATTTTGAGTTAGACTTTCTGACTAACCGGATGCAGTTGAATACCAGTATTTTATATTGAGCGACTGCCTATCTGACCTCCACAACCCACTTACTTACAGCCTTTCATTACATTAAAAAGTCCATTCTCCTGTTTGTACGCACTCAAAGCTTGAATCGCTATTTTTACACTGATGGTAGTATGCCAACCTTATCTAATTTAATGTTCAATAGCGTTTTGGCCCTTCAGTTATAAAAACAAAGATCTTAACAGGACCCTCCCGTTCTGAATTATTATCTACTCAAACTTATCTTCCTCATTTGTTTTCTCTCTCTTTCTAACAATCACAAAAATATGGAGACCACTAAAACTGCTCTGAAAGGAAATTTCATTTCATCCTTTGAAAGGACAAAACAAATGAATGTATGAATTTATTGCTTTTACAGAATGGTCTTGGACAGGAACGTTCGCGGCGCCTCGAAACCAGGAAAAAGAAATCAAATTGACGCCGAACTGTCACGCAGGGGCATTCACATAGCTAACCTACAGGAAACAGGGATGAACGCAGGAACATTTAGCTCCGCACACTACGACTGGTACGTCTCAGGAACTGCAGGTAACGCACACCGGGGTCTTGCAGTTTTATTAAGAAAAAATGCCCAAGTAGAATTAGTCAACAGTAAAAAGGACACCCACGTGATGTCAGCTACTCTTGAGATTGGCATGGGAAATGACAAACCAACTCCTCTGTACATAATCAACTCACACATCAACAGCTGTTCCGCGAAAGCAACCAGATCATTCACAGGCTTATTAAACTTTATTAGACAAAAACCAAGGAAATGTACTATCATAATACTCGGCGACTTCAACGCCCATATAGGTCGACAAGACACATTAACCTTCCAAAGCAAAGGGTTGATACAACAAATCCTTCACCATAAATTTTCCAACTACAACGGCGAACTATTAATGGATATAGCCAACAGGGAAAAATTTCAAATACATGGTCGAAGGGTTCTCAAAAATCGCAATTGGATCACATCATCACGCCACAGGCAGCAGGAAAACTTTTTCACTTTATTAAAGGTGAATGGGTCACCGGTCGCATCTCCGACCATAAAATAATCTGGGGACTACTAAAATCAAACTTAATTGTAAATAAAAACAAAAATAAAACACTAAAGCAAGACAAAGGCACCAAGGAAACAACAAAGGAGCCCAATTACTTCAATTACAAACAATGCAACTATGCTGCTCTCAACAGAGCAGCCATCAAAACAAAATATCTCAATACTCAATACTCAATACTCAATTCTTTATTGCATTCCATATGTTACATAGATGGTTAAAAATAAAATGGTACAAGATCAAATATGGACCCTGTCGGGCACGCAAAAATTAGGAGAGAGGAAGAGGGCTGAGTTACAATTTAATTAAATCAGTATTCTCATTTACTGTCTTTCATTTGGTATATAATTATATTGTATACATATTATTATTATGTTCGTGTAGATAGATATAACATATCAGTTGTTAATTACATATATTTGCACGAGATTACATTATTATTATTAAATTCTTACAAGTTTTCACTTTTATTATGTACTCAATTAGATTAATTATTATAAGTATAAATACCATATACATTTATTTTAATAAATTATGAGAATTATTTAAGTATTCATATTTTTATATTCTTTACTTAAGTATCTGTATTCAATATTTAATTTAATATTTTATGTACCTATATATTTTATTAATATTTATTTTATTTTATAATGTTTTGTATCAGAAAGAGTATTTTATTTTTCAATAGATTTATCATCTAGAAACTCCTTTACGGTGTAGTATGCCTTGGATTCAAGAAATCTTTTCAATTTATTTATAAATATATTTGTTTTGTTTTCTGCTCTAATATTATTTGGTAATTTGTTGTAAATTTTTATGGACATAATTAAAGGGCTGGTTGAGTGCATTTTGATTCGGGATTGAGGTTTGTTTATTTTGTTTTTGTTGTGTCTAAAGGTGTATCTTTTTTGTGTCTCTTCGCAAGTAGTGTAGAAATCTTGATGTTTTTTGACAAATTTACATAATTCTAAAATATATAAACAGGGAAGTGTGAGTATTTTATGTTTTTAGAAGTGTGGTTTGCAGCTATCTGTTTGTTCTATGTTTGTTATTATTCGAATTAACTTCTTTTGTAAAATAAATATGGTTTGTGAGTCTGTACTGTTACCCCAGAGCATGACCCCATAGCTGAGCCATGCCTGGGCATATGCATAGTAGGTAACAAGTGCAGTTTGTAGGTTAGTGGTTTTTTTAATTTCGCGTAAGGCATATGAGAATTTGGATAATTTTGCTCGTATTTTTTGTATGTGGGATTTCCAATTTATGTGGGTATCTATAGACAAACCGAGAAGAGTAAATTCATTCACTTGTTCTAGTTTTTTGTTATTGAACATAAAATTTAGTTTTAAAGGGGATTTCTGATGTGGATGGAACGTAATTAGTTTAGTTTTAGTGAAATTAATTTCTAGATTATGATCTTCCATCCAGTTTGCAGCTGTAGAACGAAGGGAGTTTAATTTGGCGTTTATATTTTCGTCGGTTCGGCATGAGGTAAGCAAAGAGATGTCGTCAGCAAATAATACACAAGGTCCGTTAATAGATTTAGGGAGGTCGTTAATGTAAATTAGAAACAAAAGGCAACCTATTACGCTACCTTGAGGAATTGATGCGTTAACTGTTTTCCTGTCCGATCTTATTTTAATTATTTCATTACTATTTTTATCGTAATATTCAATTTCTATTATTTGTTCCCTATCTTTTAGATATGAGGCAAACCATTTATGAGCTTTTCCTCGTATTCCTATTCCTTGTAACTTATCTAATAATATGTTAAATTTTACCTTGTCATAGGCTTTATTCATATCTAGCAGCATACCTATGGCATAGTTTTTATCATTAATGATAGTTAGAGCCTCTTGTACGTATTTATAGACCGCTAACGTAGTAGACCTATTTTTACGGAAACCGTTTTGGCAGTCGTCAAGTATTTTGTACTTTTCGCAAAAAGAATAAACGCGGTCACACATAGCCTTCTCAAAGATTTTAGATGCAGTTGGTAACAGCGCGATAGGGCGATAATTGTTAGGGTCGGTTTTAGAATTTTTCTTATGTATGGGTTTTATCAGAGCGTGTTTGAGTAAATTTGGAAAAATTCCTTCTTCAAATGATTGGTTAACTAGTTTATAAAATGGTAGGGTCAGTTCATCTGCACATTTCTTAAGTAGAAATGGGGGAAGTTCGTCTAATCCAAAGCTCATTTTATTTCGTAGATTTTTTATTATTTTATTTATTTCATAAGGATCGACAGGGCTGAGAAACATAGTGTTTTCTGTGGGGCACACCTCGGGAGCTCCCTTTGCCAATGAAGGTTTTTCCCCAATTGAAGCAAAGAAGTCGTTGAAAATATTAGCTACTTGTTTAGGTTCAGTTATCAAAATATTGTTTTTATGTAATTGTATGTTAGTTTTTTCGCTTTTTATTGATTTATTTGTTCTTTCGTTTATTATACTCCACATCGTTTTAACTTTATTTGTTGAATTTTTTATTTTGTTTATAAATTGTAGTTTTTTTGCTGTTTTAACAGATTGCTTTAGGGTTTTTTCATATTTTTTGTAATATTTTGATAATATGGGGTTGCTTGTTTTAGTGGTAAGTATTTTGAGTAGTCTTTTGTTTTTGCAGGATAATTTAATACCTTTTGTAAGCCAGTATTTTTTATATTTAGTTTTTATTTTTATTTGTTGCAAAGGAATACACTCGTTTAAAATTTTATCTAATGTATTATTAAACGCAGAGTAGTTTTCATCTATATTTTTATTTGATAATATTATTTCATTCCAATTTTGTTTTTTTAATTCAGATTTGAAGTTTTCTATATTTTGGAAAGTATACAATCGTTTTTTTGGAATCCAGTTAGCTTTTTTATTATTTTCGCTAAGTATTTTCATGTGAAAAATGGTAGCACAGTGGTCGGAAAAACCTAATTCTTCTACGGTAGCTTTAGTGTTTCTATTATTAAAATTTGTAAAAATTAAGTCTAGACATGTTGAGGTAGTTTGTGAGATACGTGTGGGGACTTTGATGTGTTGTATGAATTTATGTTCCAACATGAGGTCTAAGAACAGATTAGTTTTTAAGCAACTGTCTAAGACGTTTATATTTAGATCTCTTCGATTATCAAGATTGCATCACAAAAAAAATAGCAAATATGGGAATCCCAACAAATGAAAACACCGAAATACCCTGGAATACCATAACGGATGTACTAAAAGCCGCTGCTCAGGAAACTTTGAGGCTTCAGCCAATTTACTCAAGGGACCATCGAATAGCCCTCGCTAACGTACAAAAGGCCAAATTCCTACAAAGCAGGCAACCGGATAACCCAAATAGGCATAATCGCATCAAAGAATGTCAGACAATACTTCAAAGGGTTACATATCTTTTTTTTTTTTTTTTTTTTTTTTTTTTTTTTTTTTTTTTTTTTTTTTTCAGGATGGGAAATCATCAAATGACTTCTCCCGCTCTGGGCGGAGCGGGAGGGCGTGTCAGACTTTTACTGACTAAAACCCACCCGTGTTCCATCAGTTGCCCATGTGCCAGGGTCACGGTATCTCTTTCGAACAATCACGCGACCCCGGGGGTTACATATCTGGAGGAACAAAAAACATGCAGAGCCTGCTTCTCCGGACTGGGTAAAACGCACCCCGCAAAACGCATGCAAATGCCCTATTCATTCTATAGGAAAAACAAACAGCAAACGAAACGCCGAAAAAGAACCGCGTTCATACCGATGTCCAAATGGGAGAAAATACTAAAACAATACTAAAACTCCGAGGACCGTCGCATACCAACGGTAAACATAACAAAACCGATAATAGAAGCCCAAGGCGAAGAACCGACGGTGGCTGAAATAATAGGAATCATCAACAAAATGCGAAACGGGACGGCCCCCGGAACGGATCAAGTAGTAATCGAACTTTACAAAGCGATGCCCCAAACATTACAGGGAGCCGTAACTAAACACATCATTAAAGCCTGGTCAGAGAACACAGTACCGGACACGTGGCTCGAGACTGTACAGGTACCAATTCCAAAAAAAAACAATCCTTAAGATGTGAACGAGTATCGCCGCATAACGATTTACAACACGGGCTATAGAATTTACGCTACATACTTACTTAAAAAACTTGACGACATAATAACGGAACTAGGCAGTTACCAAGCGGCTTTCTTAAACAATAGATCAACAGATGACCAAATTTTTACGCTCAAAAGGGTTCTAGACGAGGAATGGCGTGCAGGTAAACGAACGTACGTTCTCGCCCTCGACATAGAAAAAGCATTTGACAACATTGACCTCAAGGCATTAAGAGACATATTATTACAAAGAACCAACAAATCTATGACCAACAGGATAATCACGGCATGCTTGAATGAAAGAACATGCATCAAATAGTGTGGCCAGCAAAGCAGCTGGATTATCAAAGGAAAGGGAGTTAAACAATGTTGCCCCCTGTCCCCCCGCCTTTTTACATTGGTCATCGATGAAGTTCTGAGAACCCTCGAAGAGGAAACTCATTTAATCAAACTAGATCAGGACCGCGAAATCTCCCTCCCCCTAGTCTTATCATTTGCGGACGACCTTATTCTCACTACAGATGAGCTAGAAGGACTAAAACGCATCTTATACCACATAAAACCCTTACTTAATAGTGTAGGCTTTCAAAAACAAAAATTATAATTAGGGACCCCATAAAAACACAGAAAACGACCCACGTGACTCTCAACGGAATAAATATACCAACAGCAGATGAAATCAAATACCTAAGCATAACGTCCGCATTAAGCAGAAAAAACTCAATTAGAAAACGATGCCAACAGGCCACGAGAAATGTTAAATCATTACTACCATTCATATTGAACTCAAAAATGGACTGGAAACTAGCTACACGTATGTATCGAATGATTATCGTACCTTGTATTATATATGGCTTAAAAGTATCAGCACTCACAAAGGCGAACCGTTCAAGACTGAGAAGATATGAAAGAGTTATCATGAGAGACTTGATCAAGCATGCTAGGAACAAACCGAGACTTAAGAAAATGCATCAAATCTTAGACGGTAAAACTATAACAAAACGCATAAAGAACCACAGGATGTGCTACCTGGCACACATTTTCAGACGCTCTGAACCACACCTGTTACATGCAGCAATGCAGTACAGGGCCAAATCTAAAAAGGTCGGACGACCTATTTACACATGGAATGACAACCAAAAACAGGACATGAAATACTTCGACAAGGAAATCCAGTTTTGGAGGGACACGGCTGGAGACAGAAATAAGATCAAGAAAGCGGCTAGTGATATCTACAAAAAACCAGCAACTGATAGCAGCGAGAACTCGGCAGACGACCAAGAAAACAACAACATGGAACATAGCGAATTGACATAGAAAAGAGCCAAGCAAACGGTTAACCCCACCAAAAGATGCATCGGTGAAGCTCGACCTGGATCAACATGCCGGCGACGACGTGAAAAGATGCCCTCCTATAGACAAATATCACCCTTATCTCCACTAGTCCAATGCTTACTTAAGACTGCATAGTCGGTAGGCTCGTAATCCTTTCCTATCCTATGGGCACGTCTTCCCTACCATTACAACGCTCCCCGGTCTACTTCTTGATATGCAATGGCCCATGTCGCAACATGAAATATGAGGCTTCAAAGGCTAGTGCAAATCTTGGGTTTCATTCGATTAATCGAGTCTGGTCAAACCACGCTGGGATCGGTGCAATTCATTTCATTTCATTTTACAGAATGGTTTTGGACAAATCGATATTGCTCATACAACGCTGCCACTGAACGGCAATAAAAAGACAACCCTATCAAAATTTGTATAAGGTTCATATGATGAATGGACGCTTTGTCCTGGCCACAACTTCTCCTGAGTAATTAGCGAAAACCCGCGTCTCTAATATTGCCTAAGTTGATAAACCATTAAATACCTTAGAGCGGCCTAATGAGCATCCACTGGCGATACTTGGTAAACGAAGGGTGATTTACGAACGGTGCCGACGATCGACGATGAAATAGCGAATGTTTGCCGAATGGTTGCCGAACAGCAACCTAATTGAAGTCGGGCGAGGTCATAATTTACGAAGTGACTTCTACATTACGTAACTTGTTTTGAGAAGACAACTTTGTGTTAACTTTGATAGGGTCTTTAATGTCATTTTAATGACTGACCGAGTTATGCAAAGGAAAACAGATTGAAAAGAAAGGAAAACAGACAAATGATTGTGTTACTTTGTAGACCGCAGACGCGTTTCTGGATCACTTTTCTTCGGTTAATATTTTTGTGCTTAAATACACAAATACCAGAGGCCTTTTGTGGCTATGAGCGAAGTTCTATATTACATTCCTGTCATCGAATACATACGGTATTTATTCCACGTAGCATCATATATGCTTATGACGAGATGCATTAGAATTTGATGTTATACGGTCTCACAACGAGGATTAAATACTAATTCATGAATGTACTCAAATTATTATTCATTAATTATTATTGTTTACGTACACTTATTTCTTAGAGTAGTATACACGTTACTGGTACAGTAGAGCGTCGATTATCCGAACTAATTGGGGGACAGGAGTGTTCGGAAAACCGTTTTTTTCGGATAATCGAATTGTATTGATTAATTACATATTTATGTACAGGTGAAAGAAAACCTTTTTATGTTTAGACATATGAAGGGCTAATAAGAAGAACTGGCTTAGTCACATTCAACAAAGTTAGTGTTGACATTTAAAGTTTTGATATCATTTTACAGCTAACTTAAAAATATTTCTCATAAATAATTGATTTTAAAAGAAAATATGATATAGTATCGATCTTGGGATCGTCATCTCCATAAAAATTATTCGTTTCACATTCGCTTTGGCAGGGAAGAAGTGGCTTAGTCATGGAAAGAACTAGTTGTTCCCTATTAAATCCAAAATGCAGCCCAATTTTTAAGTGACCCAGCGAGTTCTTGCCTTGTTTTAGATACGCGTATGGTAAAATGCGGATTTTTGTAACCATAGACAAACAAAACAATTTGTAAAAAAGGGACTTAGCTGATTCTGCCCTCTGTCTTAAGTAAAAACAGTCAAATTATGAACGGGCCTGCAAATGCCGAAAGAGCTCACAGTCTGGCCAATTTTATCACCCGTGAAGTTGTGAATCGTTGTTAATTTGTCGGTCTTGGCGGTAGTCGGTCGCAGTAACTAAGCCAGGGCACCTCGACCCTCGATTTGGTCGAGGTGCCCTGGCTTAGTTAATGTTAAATAAAATGTCGCGAGATAGATTATAACTAACGGTGTAGTAACAATCACAAGGTGACATATACATACTATACATAAAATAATTCACACGATAAACGACTGTTTAATGCTATATTATAAAATATTACGATAAAATACTGCTGAGCTACACTATAAATACCGTGTTTTCGAAGGAGAAAATATACGACAAACATCATTCATCTAAACTGAGCATCAATCTGCTCATAAAGACCAACCATTAGAGGGAAAATATTATAATCTAATGCTACTAATTACGGCTATCTGTTATAATTACTCTATAAACGTCTTCAACAGAAGTTGGCGAGGAGATTGTGAGTGGATTAGGGACTCAATCAATCCATCAATACTTTTGCAAGTTTATGGCATGTTGGCAAGTATCGGACTGATCAGAGGCTGTGCTATTAACGTTTGATTGATCGTCAAGTGTTTGTGTATTGTCTACGAGAGAAAATGTAACATAATGCTACAAGAATATTTTGGCTCTTCAATAATATTTAGAGGGCGTTGTTGGTAAACTTTTGTGAAAAGGTTTAGCGTGAAAAGTACATTTTAGAAAAAACAACCGAAGCCAAAAAAACACTCCGAAGTCTGAAATACGTTTAATTTTGGAAGTCAGTGCTTTAGGTTTTGTATTCTCCTTTCTTTGCCATCGAATGCCGAAATTAAAGTTATTTTTCACTTTGTGGTGTTGTTTTTTGGAAGCCCGTTACTTTTTTTTTTCTCTTTTTAACTGTGTACCTATTACATTCGTATGTCTTGACTAGACGTTGAAGACAATAACAGATTCTCTTCCTGTCACCGTGATATGTAAGCTTTTGTTATGAACCCAGTGTCGGTTGACTGATGTCGTTGAATTTTTTGTTTCTACGACGTGCAGAAACCTGTCGCACGATATTTCTCTTCCACCGTTTTGAGAGCAGTGGTAATGACATAATTTACACAAAGTGAAGCGCCTGCTTGGGTTCGAATCTACGACCTACAACTCGTACCTACGGCCATCACACTCTCTCATAGCTTACTACTCACTCACTTACTAACAACTTAGTACTTATTCCTAATTATCGTCACAATCTATAAACGCTTTATGTCGAAAGTTTAGTAATTTATGAAGAGCAAACTCCTATCCAACTTAAATGACACAAGGTTGAAATAAATGTAAGGTCGATTGAAATATTTTTTAAATCTAAAGTTTTACTTATTGCATTGCTTCGCTTTAAGTGAAAAACACGTAAACAGTATTAGAACTAAAGTTGAATCAAATTAAACAGTGAAATGCCTTTAAATCTTTTAATGAATTCTGTTTCAACAATGACTGAACATTAAATTGACTTATGGCTAAGTAATAAGAGTAGCGCGGGTCGTCAGAAGCTCGACAGTCTGACAATCAGTCTTACTACGGGGTATCGTATAACCCATTAATGGGTTGTGGGGGTCAGGTAGCCAGTTTTTTTTTTTTTGATGGGAAATTATCAAATGACTTCTCCCGCTCTGGGCGGAGCGGGAGGGCGTGTCAGACTTTTACTGACTAAAACCCACCCGTGTTCCATCAGTTGCCCATGTGCCAGGGTCACGGTATCTCTTTCGAACAATCACGCGACCCCGGCAGGCATCGGTCCTAGTAGACCCCTACACTGCTGCTGACATCTCGAAATTTCTGAGTCTAGTAGTCAGTAGATAAGTATCATCAACAATATCATTTCAGCCGAATAACGTCCACTGCTGGACATAGGCCTCCCCCAATTTGGGTAGGTTTGCCATAATCGCCACGCTTGGCAGGCGGATTGGCGATAGCAATTCGCAGTATGTAAATGCATAGAGAATACTGCTGCCCATTCTATAGTAAGTCCCTTAGTTGCCTCTTACGACACCCACGGGTTTTTTTTTTTTTGGATGGGATATCATCAAATTACTTCTCCCGCTCTGGGCAGAGCGGGAGGGCGTGTCAGACTTTTACTGACTAAAACCCACCCGTGTTCCATCAGTTGCCCATGTGCCAGGGTCACGGTATCTCTTTCGAACAATCACGCGACCCCGGCAGGCTCAGACAGGCAGTTGCTCCATGTAAAATACATGACTGTGTTCAGCTGCATCCGGTTATACTGATACCCGTCCCCAGCATAGTTCGCAAAAGGCTAGACATGATGATTAGTCACATTAAGCGATTTTGAAATAAAGCAATAAACATACCAACCTATGGCTTTTAATAAAACTAAAATTAAACAATAAACTGAAGAACTATATCTTTTATTATATCCATCCATACTTATTTAGAAGTTAGAATCTATTTAAATGTATATACTGTGTTACATTCATCATCATTATCATCATTTCAGCCGAAAGACCAATCCACTGCTGGCCATAGGCCACCTCCAAGTTGAGAGGTTTGCCATTATCTCCACGCTTGGCAGGCGTGTTGGCGATCGCAGTATGGCAGTAAATTACATTGAAAACGCTGCTACCCAGAAAGTCCCTTAGTCACTCGCGCGAAAAAATGAGATGGTGTTATTCTTTACGCCCGGCATCACACGGAACATGTGGGTTACATTCGTTTTTAGAAAGTTCCATCCACATGTGTTCAGAACTTTGCACGTTAACTACCTAACAAAGTAAGAGCTAATTCCACATAGATGAGCATAATTAAGTTGAAAATACTCGTAGCCGTATGACCGGTCGCACGGACCCTAGATTACCGCTTTGTCGACCCAGCCCAGCAACGCATTGTACAAAGATAGACATTCAATCTTCCCTAACGATGATAAAGCTCCTATAAAGCAGCAAAATATTTAATTTATGGCAACCCCAGTTAAACCTTTCAATACCTTGAAGTTTATTTTGGATAATACTGATTAAATACAAATAATACTGATACTGATAAATACTGATTTATGAAACATTGTTTTTCTGAAAACGAAATACATTTTTATGGAATCTATACTAATATTATAAAGCTGAAGAGTTTGTTTGTTTGTTTGTTTGATTGAACGCGCTAATCTCAGGAACTACGGGTTCGAATTGAAAAATTATTTTTGTGTTGGGTAGCCTATTTATCGTGGGAGGCTATAGGCTATATAACATCACGCTACAACTAAGAGGAGCGGAGCAGTAATGAAAAATGTTGCAAAAACGGGGAAAATTTATTCCTTTTAAGAGTTTCCGTTGCGTGCGCTGCGTAAACGGTTAAAGTAACGCAAAAATAATGTATAACGGAATTGTTCTTCTTAAAAAGTTCTAAAAAAAAGTCCGCGAGAGCATATGTCTATCTTTTAAGGTTGACTCACTATAACTCAAAAGGAGCGAGCAGCAACGAAAAATGGACGAAAACTAGCAGGCAAATCGATGCGACGGGAAGGGTCAGGGGAGCAAAACTTTGACGCGGATGAAGTCGCGGGCAGAAGCTAGTTATATCTAAATACGCATTCACAAGCCAATGTGCGTGTCCATACAAAGTCCATTCCGATCATGTTTCCAACTGATATTCATCATCATCATCATCATCATCATTATTCCTGCCGAAAGACGTCCACAGCTGGACATACGCCTCCAATTTGGGTGGGTTTGTTATAATCGCCACGCTTGGCAGGCGTGTTGGCGATCACAGTATGGCAGTAAATTACATTGAAAACACTGCTGCCCAGTAAGTCCCTTAGTCGCTTTTTACGACACCTACTGGAAAAAAATGATATGGTGCTAATCTTTAGTTCCGGCACCACACGGAATTGATATTCTTTCTAAGTAAATTAAGTTGATTATAGAATGAAATATTAATCAGGAAATTCTTTAAATGTGTTAAAAGATTAGCCAACTGGGGTTGAGAATTTGAGGACTATGTGGGTCATTGTTTCACTTTTGATTATGGTCTGGCAGTTTGAGTAGTTAGTGGCAATATCTGTGTAGTTCTTTCATCAAAAGACCATTTCAGACACCGATCTACATGGTCATCCAATGATCTGACCAACAAAATTATATCCGTTTCTTTTTTTTTAATATACACATTGACACTGATAATTTTTTATATATACAATGACATGAATATTTACTTTGTAAAGTATCGTATTGTTTGAATTATTGTGAATGTGAAGACTATGTGGGTCTTTTTTTAATTTTGTTTTCTTTCGTTCTCAGTAATCACGATCTGGCAGTTTGAGTAATTTATGTGGCCTACCCAAATTTCCTTTCTTTGGTACTGTTCGTCAAAGCGTTGGGCTCCTTATCTTCCGAGTTGAGCTAAACGATTAGTGACAAATGCTTGCACTGACTGGACAGGTCCACTCAATCTGTGTGGTTCTTTCTTCAAAAGACCATTTCAGTCACCAATCTACATGATCTTCACATGATGTGAACAAGATTATGTCTGGACTTTAAAAGAGACTGTGACCTCTGAGTTTGTTTCGGCCTTTCTTCTCAGAGTAGTCAGTTAGGAAACGCCGAACTCATCTAGTTTAAAAAAAATATCATTGACATGTAAGTGTTTTTACAAACCTACTTACAGAAATAAAATCATTTATCATTTATCATTTAACAGTAATTTATGTGGTGGTTTTAAAGTGATTTTTCCAAACACGAATGTTTACATATTTGGAAAATAGATCATGACCCCAGTTTAAGTGTTATTTTGGTGTGCTTGTGCTTATTTATAATATTCGATGTATTTCTCATTACTCGCTAATTTAACTCATTAGCGATTGAAACACTTAGCTATCTGATAATAACGATGTATCACTCAAATAGATGCACTCGAGCGAGCTTCAAATGTTGTGATTAATTATAATATTAATTAGCATTCAGTAATTGCCGTTTGGTTTCACATTAGTGCATTCGTTAATTAGGAAATGGACTAAATTGATTTGTAGTTTGGTATTAAATTCAGCAGCAACAGTGAGCAGTGGTGGTCCAGTGGTAACTGCCACGACTTGCGAGTTATGTGGTCGTAGGTTCCAACCCAGGCGCTTTACTTTGTGTAAATTATTTCATCACCACTGCTCTCAAAACGGAAAACATGGTGACGTAACCGGCATGTCCTAGAACAAAAATTCGAAATCATGTGGCATCTACCAACCCGCACTGGGTCCGCGTATTGGATAACGGCCCACTCCCTCTTACCGATGGAAGTGTATCCCAGTAATGGGAACATTATAGGTGATTATACTGTAAAATTCTGCCACATTGGACTAGAGGTCACTAGCGCAACTAACCTGTGCATGAAGTACAGAATTGAACCTTTACATTCCACAGAGTGTTGTTGTATGTGATGTGTGGTGTTGTGTTGTTGTCGTTATACCTGGGAATTACCAAATTTCTTGTCGAAATGTGGGTGAACATACCTATCCACTCCGGTCCGTGTGTTACCGAACGTAAAGAATAGCACCATTACATTTCAAGTCAGTAAAAGTCTGACACGCCCTCCCGCTCCGCCCAGAGCGGGAGAAGTAATTTGATGATATCCCATCCAAAAAAAAAAAACCCATGGGTATCGTAAGAGGCAACTAAGGGACTTACTATAGAATGGGCAGCAGTATTCTCTATGCATTTACATACTGCGAATTGCTATCGCCAATCCGCCTGCCAAGCGTGGCGATTATGGCAAACCTACCCAAATTGGGGGAGGCCTATGTCCAGCAGTGGACGTTATTCGGCTGAAATGATATTGTTGATGATACTTATCTACTGACTACTAGACTCAGAAATTTCGTAGTAACGCTATCGATTCCACCAAAAACGTCCGCATCATCAAATTTGCGGTACTGTCAATACGCAGACAAATTCCACACAAACGAAACAATATTCAAGACAAGGAAAACAAGATAAGTACATAAACGTACCTACAGGGTGTTCGCATTTCCCAAATATAAGGGTTGATATTAAACACGCAGGGAAATGAAATACCCCCTAAACACCTTTTGTAGCTCCCTAAGGCTTTGCACGAAGTCGTAAATGCTACACCATCGGCCATGGGTATGGGAAAATCTTACCGAAAATGTATGGGATTGTCCGTTATGACGCACCTGGTGTTTTGTGTGTCATTGTAGCTATAAGTTAGTAGATTACGTTTTTACTTTCAATGTTTCATTGTATTCGTGATTTAGTAATAACAACCGCAAGTGTCGATGCTCCCGTCTGTCAGACTCTTACTGACTAAAACTACCCCGGTGTTCCGTCCCACACCTACGTCGGGGACCACGGGAACCAATGCGTCTTCCGCGATCCCTGACTGGTTCCGGCCCGCCTTTGCGGGCCTCCTCACGTTAGGGAGGGAGTGAGGTGTTAAACTCCCCCCCCCCCGTACATCACAGAGAGGCGCGCGTGGAACACTACGCGCCACTATCTCGTGTCCTAAGGAATAGGAGGCGACGGATGTCCCCAGATCCGTCGCCCCTGGACCCATTTAGGGGGGCTGGAAGAGGGCGTTGTCCGCCCTCCGCCGACACGACACCCGGTGCGCCTGCTGATTGAACCCATCCCTAGACCAACCTGAGTGATTGACCCGTGCGGCTATTATTATTTAACCACAAGCCCCTCGCTAATGATAATACTTGAATGAAAGTAAAATGTAACAACGAAAGTTTTTTACGTCTACAAGCTCAACATCTAAAAGCTAATAGTGCGAACAAAAAGTTTTTCAGAGCATGAGTGTAATAATAGACTAAATCCGAAGTAGGTAGGCCTTATTATAAGTAACGGTAACTGTACCTTATCCAATCTAAAGGTTAGGTAAGAACACTACTTTTAATTTGGTCTAAATTGAAAGGGGTATAATGTATAGTGGGCTAAGGATCTATAACATTTAATACTCCCAAATGTACCAGCTAAGACCTTTAAGTAGTGTAACCTAAGCAGGTAGAGAATTTTAATACTGCGGAATAATTGCTAACAGAAGAAATGGCTTTCGTTTTGACAGTTCAACACGATACATCGCGTTATTGACATTGTTGAGCAGACATTTTTTTCGAATATATGAAGCAATGGATTAAATTTATTCTGGTTGTGATTGGTAGTGTGTTCGCTTCTTTATTCTCTTGTGTGTGTGTGTTCTCTTCTTTATTTGTATTACTTCTATAACATTTCTGATTTATGTACCTTCAAAAATATTGCATGTTTGGAAGCGTATGGGTGCGAGTAAATGAGAGGCAGGACAAAGATTGAGTTTAAGTATAATAAAGTCAAGGTTAAGATAGAAACAAGTGATAGGTGAAATTATAGAAAGAAAGGAAACGAAATCAAGATGGAAAGAATACAAAGTAAAGTTCGTTAGGATGGCGGTAAGAAATACGAGTTTACGCGAGCTAATAATAATAAGCGGTAGCGAGCCAAAGCGACGAGGATTCGCGATGAGGGCTTCTGGCTGACTGTCCGGCGGTCCACGCCGTCTGCGTCTTGAGCGGGCTGCGGAGGCGCCGCGGAGCGCGGCGTCCAGGGTGAGGTAGCAGACCGGTTTCCGCGGCAGGCGGCACTCGCATAGATGGTCGGCGCGCGGTATGCGCGCACCTTCACGCCAACAAGAAATGATAGGGTAGGTAGGCATACTGCGAACAATTATAAATGTTAGTGTGGGTCTGTTAACATGACGCCACAGGACCCCCTTACGAATAAAAGGGCCACTTTATTTATACCGTTCAGGGAACCTTACTTGGCGACCTGAACGAGTAGTGCGCAATAGTCGCGCGTGCGTTGAGTCATGGCTCTGTGTCTCAGCGTCATCATGACATGCATATGCTGGTTTTAGTCTGTCAATTGACACCTTCACAGTTTTATTATTGAGCGCTATGTCGAATGTCTTTGGACTTCTTGAAACGACCTTATGAGGGCCGCTGTAAGGTGGTTCCAGCGATCCGCGGAGCAGATCTTGGCGCAAGAACACATGCGTAGACGTATGTAAATCCTTGTGCTCGAAAACCCTACGCTGTGAATGGTCTGATGCTGGACATGGGCGTAGGTCGGACATTCTTTGTCGTAAAATACTGACAAAATCTGGGTAATCTACCTTGTCTTTTGCTGCGCTGAAAAATTCACCGGGGACGCGTAACTGTTCTCCAAACACCAACTCTGCTGGTGAACACTGCAGGTCCTCTTTGCAAGCTGTCCGTAATCCTAAAAGTACTATAGGAAGAGAACTAACCCAATCCTTCGTACCGTGTGACATCAAAGCTGCCTTAAGCGTGCGATGTAAACGCTCAATCATGCCGTTGCAGGCTGGATGATACGCTGTTGTCCTTGCTAACTTGATTCCATACGTTTTTGCCAAGTTTTGGAATAAGTGAGATTGAAATTGTCTACCTTGGTCCGTTATCACCTTCTTTGGGCAACCATACCGAGCAATCCACTCCAACACAAACGCCTTTGTCACAGTCTCCGCTGTCATGTCAGGGAGTGGAATCACCTCAGGCCATCTGGTGAACCTGTCAATGATAGTGAGACAGTATTTAAAATTGGAAGATACTGGTAGTGGTCCTATTAAGTCCATATTAACCTCTGCGAATCGAAGATCTGGTACGTCGAATTTACTAAGAGGAGATGTAGTATGTCTTGTTACCTTAGACTTCTGACATGGAATGCACTCTCTAACCCAAGCTCGTACATCTTTCCTAAGGGAAGGCCAAACAAAACGTTCACTGAGAATTTTGATGGATGCCTTTGCGCCAGGGTGGCTTAGGCTGTGCAACGTCTCGAACACACGGCGTCTGTGGGTAGCTGTCACGAACGGTCTGTGTTTTGCCAAAGAAACATCACAATAAATATGTACGTTTGAATTTGGTACTTGCGCTAACTCCAGTGTCAACGAATGGTTACCCTTCAGGAGCTGTTGAAGCTCTGGATCATCACGCTGCGCAAGGGCAAGCTCCATAAAGTCCACTGGCGCAGTGACTGCCTCAATCCGAGACAATGCATCGGCCACCTGGTTGTCCTGCCCGGAAACGTGCTGGATGTCAGTCGTGAACTGAGAAATTAAATACAAATGATTAATTTGTCTTGGTGATCCTTGTTGGTCTTTCTTTTTAAATGCACTTATCAGCGGCTTATGATCGGTGTACACAGTGAAATGTCGTGCTTCTAACATGTGCCGAAAATGTTTGATGGCTTCGTAAATCGCGAGGAGTTCGCGATCATAAGCGCTGTATTTCTGCTGCGTGGGGCTCATCTTCTTCGAATAGAAAGCTAAGGGCTGTCAGATGTTATCCACCTTCTGCTGTAAAACAGCTCCTAAGGAAACATTGGATGCATCTACTACCAATGCCAGCTGCGCATCAATCACCGGGTGTACCAACAGTGCAGCATCTGAAAGGCTATGCTTACAACGCTCAAACACTTCTAATAATTGAGCAGTCCACTTCACTGGTTTCGATCCCTTCATGTCTGGACCTGCCAATAAATCATTAAGTGGGGCTTGTAACTCTGCTGCATTTTTCAAGAAACGCCTATAAAAATTTAGCATCCCTAGAAATCTTCTTAAGCATCTTATAGTCTGAGGCGGTGGGTAATTCTGAATAGCCTCCACTTTCTCCTCTAATGGGCGTACTCCCTTTTCTGAAACAGAATAACCAAGAAAAGTTACCTGCGGCTGACCAAAATTGCACTTAGCTACATTGATGACCACTCCATACTCCTCGAGGCGTGCGAACAGCTTACGCAGATGTTCTTCATGCTCCTGAGTGTTTCTAGAAGCTATTAAGAGGTCATCGATGTACGGAAAACAGAAGTCGAAATCTCGAACCAATCCGTCGATAAATCGTTGAAACGTCTGTGCAGCGTTCCTCAGACCAAATGACATAAAAGGAAATTCAAACAACCCAAACGGTGTCGTGATGGCTGTCTTGTCTATGTCTGCTGGATTTACTGGAATCTGTTGATATGCTTTGACTAAATCTACGACTGAGAAAATAGTGCTTCCGTGTAAATGCTGTGAAAAATCTTCTATGTGACGTACCGGGTACCTGTCTGACACCGTCCTAGCATTCAGTGCACGGTAGTCACCGCATGGTCTCCAAGTGTCGTCGTGCTTGGGCACCAGGTGCAGAGCAGACGCCCAAGGTCCACTGGAGCACCGAGCTGTCCCTTCCTTAACCATAGCTTGGAACTCTGATTTGGCGATCTTCAAACGATCTGGTGCTAAACGGCGTGGCCTGCAGAAAACGGGTGGTCCGGGCGTTGTATTAATAAAATGTACGGTAGAATGACGTACCTCCCTTGGTGCACCAGACGGACGTGAGATGGCTGGAAATTCTCGCAACAGCACGTGGTACCGAGAAGTACCAGTAACAGCCTTAACGCTGGGAATCGCCACCTCCGCTGTAGCTCCACCAACAAAAAAATTAGTTAATCCATCAATCAACCTATTCTTGCGGCAATCTACTAATAAATTATAATGGGAAAGAAAATCATACCCAATAATCGGTTTGGTCACATCTGCGACTACAAACTTCCAGCTAAACTCCCTGCGTAATCCTAAATTCAGCTGTAAATTGATATACCCGTACGTGGATATAACAGAATTATTAGCTGCGCTCAGGTCGTAATTTACACGTACCCGCTTCTCATTTAAATAACTGCGAGGGTAGACGCACAGATCAGAACCCGTATCGACCAGAAAAGGTTTTTTAGATTGAAGATCTATGACGAATAAACGGCTGGAAATACTGCAACAATCGCTCGCCGTCATTAGCGACTGGCTTTGGCGTTTTCCGAAGCAAAATCACATGGCTTTATGCAGTGATGAGCTTTGTCTGCAAATTTGTGATGGTACCAACATACACGACGATTGTCCGCCATTTTGAATGAGCGGCCTCTTGAATTACTTCTCGAACGGGAGAATCGCCGGTTACGGCTCCTATTTGACCTACCGCTGGTACGAGGTTGCCGATCTACCTTTGTGGATAATTCATCTAGCTTCCGCGTGAGACTGGCTATTTCTGTACGCATTACCTCAAGTATGCTCCCTGCAGAGGATGAAGTACTCGCGACCTGGGTCACCGGGTTCACCGGAGCGATCTCTAATACCCGGTCCGCCAGCTCCGCAACTGCTTCCAGGGACGTACCATCCTGAGACGCCATAATCGTCTGCAGGCTGGTTGGTAGACGGCTGGTCCAGATGGTGCGTAGAAAGTCGTCAGGTTCATCTCGGCCAGCCAGGCTCTGCAGGTGGCGAAGAAATGCTGACGGCTTGCGGTCTCCAAGTTCCTCATGAATAAGGAGTTGACGCACTTTCTTTTCCTGGGAAACTGACAAACGCTTAATTAGCTCGGTTTTAAGCTTCTCGTACTTATTACTAGCTGGTGGATTTTCTAAAATATCCTCTAGTTGAGCCATAATGGAAGGTTCTAGATTACCGACCACAGTAAAATATTTTGTCGCATCAGAAGTAATGCTCGACAAAGCAAACTGGGCTTCAACTTGCGTAAACCATAGCGCAGGTTTTTCAGGCCAAAAAGGAGGAACACGTACTCTAACCTTAGCGATCTCTGCTGATCCTAATGCTGCAACCAACGCCTCCGCAAGATTTTCTTCTGCCATCTCTGCAATGACTTGCAGAAAAAAAAATTGCTTGTCGTCAACGTTTCCTTCGCGAACGTTCCGGAAAGTTCTCTAACGCCACGCGGTCGCGTCACGATATCTTCGCGCCTTGTATCACGTCGGGGTCACCACTTTTGGAAGCGTATGGGTGCGAGTAAATGAGAGGCAGGACAAAGATTGAGTTTAAGTATAATAAAGTCAAGGTTAAGATAGAAACAAGTGATAGGTGAAATTATAGAAAGAAAGGAAACGAAATCAAGATGGAAAGAATACAAAGTAAAGTTCGTTAGGATGGCGGTAAGAAATACGAGTTTACGCGAGCTAATAATAATAAGCGGTAGCGAGCCAAAGCGACGAGGATTCGCGATGAGGGCTTCTGGCTGACTGTCCGGCGGTCCACGCCGTCTGCGTCTTGAGCGGGCTGCGGAGGCGCCGCGGAGCGCGGCGTCCAGGGTGAGGTAGCAGACCGGTTTCCGCGGCAGGCGGCACTCGCATAGATGGTCGGCGCGCGGTATGCGCGCACCTTCACGCCAACAAGAAATGATAGGGTAGGTAGGCATACTGCGAACAATTATAAATGTTAGTGTGGGTCTGTTAACATGACGCCACACATGCATCGTATTAACATTTCTTTCTTATTTTTTACTAGCCGGTGATGTCCCACTGCTGGGCAAAGGCCCTACTCTCTTTCCACGTCGATCTGTCCAGAGCTGCCATGTATCAATCTTTATTAAAAGAGTCCAACTGATCCCGCCATCTCCGCCGCTATTAACATACTTAAGCAAAATTTTCGAGATGTGACTTTGCCTACTGTTAACTACGCTTGTTAATAGGTTACTAGGATTACCAGAGGAATAAACATTACGAACGTAAACTGCCCTAAGCCATTGAACCCCTAAATATACAAATTCAAAAGCTTTCATACATATTAAGTAGGGTACATAAAAGAAGGCTGCATTATGACATTGCATGGTGTCGATAAGCCGCGCTTTTCATCTCGGCTCGTTTCGTTCAGCGCTATCTCTCCCGGCCACCGATCAACCGTATTGAGTGTCGAGCCATCGATAAATCTGTCAACGAACGAGATGTTTTTAAATTACCAGATGCCATGAAAAATGATACAATTAAAAACTTTAAAAAGAAATTAGTGGCCTTCCTAATAGAAAAATGTTATTATTCGATTAATGATTTTTTAATGGACAAAACTTTTTAATATCACATGTACCTAATTTATTATTTATTTTGTTCTAAAGTAACATTTCGATTTGACAATTTTTATTATTAATGTATGTGTATTTGTAATAATTCTGTGCCTTTTTTTTTTATATAATAATTCTAAGTGTGACAAAATTTGTAATTTAATTTGTAATTTAATTATTTGATATAAGTTTATAAATTTTTGCGTGCCTATTTCCAGGCAGAATGTACATGGCTCACTTTTATCTATTCCACCTGTATTTTTATGTAACCTACATTCGTTGCAAATAAATGATTTGATTGATTGATTGATTGATTGATATATTGCTCTGCACTATGGTTCCAACTCCAATGATTTTAGAGATGTCGTTTTCTCTTGCTCTTGCAAAATAAGTAGGTATGTAGGTATGTGGCTTATTGTGTATGTATCGTGTGTTGCCGGATGTAAAGAATAGCACCAACCCACTTCTTCCTATGGGTGTCGCAGAAGGCGACTAAGGGACTCACTAGAAAATGGTCAGCAGCGCTCTCTAAGCATCTTACCACCATACTGCGTTCGCCAACCCGCCTGCCAAGAGTCGCGATTCTGGCAACACCCTTTTGGCAGGCTTCTGTCCAGCAGTATACGTCGGTTGAAATGATGATCTATGTATCATGTATGTATGGCCAGATCTTAGAATTGATCATTTCATGAAGTGTTTGGTCTTTTCATGAAATGGATGTGTTTGACGTAATGGTCTGCTAATATTCACAATATCGTTAACCTTCAACCTTTAATGATATGTAATTCGACGTTTGGCCATTTCATGAATGTAGGGTATAGTTTAAGGTGTTGTAAAAATGAAAATTACTTACAGTAGGATCTTTTGTATTGCTCTTATAAGGAAATTCGTTTCTTTTTTGTAATGGTCGAAAACTTCATGAAATTATACATTCTAAGATTTGTTTACGATAATATGTATGTAGTATATGGATATTTTGGCTACTGAAATGACATTGACATTGCAGAACTTATATTGACAAAACAAGATGGCGCAATTTGGCCATGCGCCAAAATAACTTCGTAGCGTTGTAGTTTGTACAAAAAAGTGTGTTTATTTCAAAGAAAGACAAGTCTTTACTTATCTTTTTTTTTTAAATTAACACACTTTTTTTTCAAGAATAATACATTCACTGATACAAATGGATAAGCTTGAATTTATTATGCAAACAAAGCTTCTTGGAAAACACGCAATCGTAGGCCGTAGCACAGTGCGAGCTACGCCGTAGCATGTCGTAGCTTTATCAACGTAGCACGTAGCACGCACAGATTTTTCGTTATAATGCTTTTTTAGGATAGTAATAGTTATAGTAGTCGGCGCCAAATAATATAATGATTGATTACCTACGTAGAGTCTTCAAAGATTTAGATAATTAATCTGTTTGTTGTTTGGTGCCCACTCAAAATTTGTTTTATAAAAAGTGATAGTATTTATAAATAAGACATACTCAAGTTGAAGAATTATTTATTTTTAGTTCTTTTTCGTCGATTCAATTTTTTGTTAAAAAGTTTTTGATTCATCATTCTCCTACTCTTATCCCAATTTATTTGGAGTTCGTGAAACATATATTTTTCTTCTATCTTTCTCTATTAGTCAGCCTTGCGCTGTTTTTATTTTACTATATTCAATCGTGCAGTTAGAAGGTAACTATTAGTGAAATATTAACAGTGAAATTATAACAAAAAATCAAAAATAAAGCTATGAAAAATATATGAGAATATTAGGTCTGTAACTGATTGCACTAACACAAGTTTAGAATGTACTAAGCACATAGGTTGAAAAGCGCGCGCTCCAGTTCCAAACCTAATTAACATTTTCACTGGAAGCGCTAAATAGGTAGCCCCTCGTACAATTAGGGTGCTTCTGCAGTGAACAATGTTTTCATGAATAGATAGTTAGGTATTAGCTTTAAATAGATGATATCTATGTGAACTACAAAATATATTAAGGTGTCAACTAATACTTTTAAAGATTTGCCATGCCTGCATTCAAAATAACTATTGAGTAGATATGATTGCTAGTGTAACCATAATCTTGAATGGAAAAAGAAGCTTATCCTCAATGCTCTATGGAAAAGAAATACGTATAGGAACATAAGTAGGTATATATTATATTTTTACTTATCATATTATATATAGAAAAGACAACTGTTTATTTCAATTATCTAAGTGCGTTTCTTTACGGCCACCCTTAAGGCGCCACCTTTTACGGAAGGAGTTGCTTGTAGTAGGGCTAGGGATGCTTGTGCTTGATTTTTATTTGACTCTTTCCTACTCTATACCTATTGTGTACCGTTTAGTCTGTGCTAAAAAATAAAGCATTTTCTTTCTTTCTAGTAGTAGCCAACATCCCCAAGACATTTTCCAACAATACACAAACGGTGTAGACAGAAATAATACTTTTTTAACTATTTAATTTATGATTATGCCACTCGTCGGTACAAACAATTACGTAGGTATTCCATAAGATCTTAATCCTATTCTGACGAACTTATACAAGCATCCTTTAGCAATGGGGTCGCAAGAATGCTATTACACATACCTATCAACATCCAGGGACTTAGAATAAAAAAACTTGCCTAAAGAAACAAAAATATCAATCATACCTACATAAGGAAATGGTCTGTGGGTAGTAGGTACAGTCACCAAAATAGATAAGTAACCAGCGTCGTCGATTATAGTTGAAGATTAGTAAAAAACTTATTGGTTTTCATGGCAATAATGACATTTAGTTTAAATAGGTTATTTTATTATATAATAAATACTGTCATTTATGCAGATTCTTTTATACAATATTTTGTGAATGTGAGAATGTTGTAGTTGTAGACAATTTTCTATTTTATTAAGTACCTATTTATTGACAGGCCTACACTAACCTCCCATACCTATTAACACTGTAATACGAAACAAAAAATATTTGCCATTGTAAAAGCCAATTTTTTTTTTAAAGAGTAACCATTGAGTTCCTAGCCGGCTCTTCTCCATAGGAATCAACAAATTGGAACCGTGTACCTATCTTCTGACTTTGTCGTAAGTGTCCATCTAGGTTTATCTGAAATAAAAATATTTCGATTTGATTTGAAACCGATGGATATTTTCGAATCAAAATTTATTTTATTTCTAAAAAACAATCAGTTCATTTATCAAATTAAATTTCATTCGAAAAAATCCAACGGTTTCTTACTAAACTTTAAGTAAGTATATAACGACAACCCTGGTTATTTTCCTCTTTTGGTGACTGTACGTATGTATAATAAATCACCCGACAAAACTGGTTAGGACTTTAGGAGTCGTGTCGGTTTCCGTGTTCCGAAGCCCCGAGGGAGTCACAAAGCTTGTCAAAGACAGCGGGGGCTCCAGTTGAGCTCGCACCTCCAGGCGATTTAGTACTAAAGCCAGTTTGTGGACCTTTATAGCGACCATCTTTGAAATTAAACTTGTGTATTGCGATTTGTGTTTGTAACTTTTTAATTTTCGAATTAAAATTAATATGGCAAGTGGCGACTTGTTCTTTTTGTTCTTTGACTGATCAATATTTTAGAATGATAAAGTAAGTAGAAGCAACGGCCACATGAAGGTAGCATTACGTATTTACTAGTAAATAACAGAGTATAGAAGATTAGATAAGTTTGCAGTAAGTATCTAATTATGACATTTCTTTTTTTTTTTTTTTTTTTTTCAGGATGGGAAATCATCAAATGACTTCTCCCGCTCTGGATGGAGCGGGAGGGCTAGTAGACCCCTACACTGCTGCTGACATCTCATTGAGGCGCGCGTGGAACACTGCGCGCCGTCGACCCGAGCTTGGTCCTTACCGGGCGGCGAGCTACCCATTGCTCGCCACCCGCAAGCTCGCGCCTACGGTGGCCGGGAGTCCGCAATCGACTCCCGACGCCCGGGGCATCTCCTCCTGCGGCGGCTAGGGACGTGAGGGCGCAGAGACAGCCACTCCCTCACGCGCCCCGCCTCCTCCTTCGCAAGCATTACTGCTTCGCAGAAGGAGGTGACGGCTTCCCATTCCCTCTCGCTCCGTACCATGGCTCGCACCAGGGCCGGACGCGAGAGGTCGCCGCCGCCGATCGCCTCCACGAGGACACGGCGGTGCTCCGCCCAGGCTACACGGCGGTGCTCCGCCCAGGCTTAATTATGACATCCAAAGCGAGTTACCAACCAGTGGTCTGTGTAAAATCAAGCTATAATTTTATTCTAAATAATAAATTACAATCGCATAATAATATAGGTAATTCACCACATAGCATAAATTGAAAAAATCAAATATTTTTAATTCTACGAGGTGAAAAAGAATAAACGCAAGTCTTGAAAGTAGTTTGTTCAGAATTGACTACATGCAGTAGTCAATTCTCGAGTCGATCGCGCAAATATTTTATAATGTAGATTTACTTTTTTCAAAAAATTTCAATTTTGCCATACTTTATTACTGGTCACTGGTTGAGCCAAAAAAAATATGGCAAAGAAATATCACTCAATTTTAAATGCACAAAGTAATGGGTCAACAAGATTTTCTTAACAATAATAGGACTCATTCGTCAACTCGCGCGCAATTAACTCGCTCGCTCGAGCGAGTTGGCACATTCCGATCTTAATTATTTTTGGTGTCGTCAACTCGCGACTAGAGCGAAAAATGGTACAGTCATCTATAAAAGTGTTATAATAAATTTAATATAGAAACCTACTTTATAAGTATAAGGCGTTGTACGATTTGAATTTGAAATAAAAGAAATGTAGTTTTTTAATAGATATATTATGTATTTATAATTTGCCAAACATAAAAAACTGCTCATATTTATGTTACCTACATTTTGGAGATTATCAACAATATCACATTTCTTAAAGATTTTTTTTTCTCAAGATTTTGGATAATAACCTAGTATGTAACATGACTAAAACTAAACAAATATAACAACGTAAAATTAACAATATGAAAAAAATACGAGTATACCATTTGGCTAATTATTACTTAATACTACTATAAACAATCATAGTCTTAGGAACTATAAAATCACAGATCAGGGTTTGTTTTAAATGATTTTTATAACAAACTTTAACATATTACTTACTAATGACAACAATCACAGTCTTAGGAACTATAAAATCACAGATCAGGGTTTGTTGTAAATGATTTTTATAACAAACGCTAACATATTACTTACTAATGAAAACAATCAGTCTTAGGAACTATATAATCACAGATCAGGGTTTGTTGTAAATTATTTTTATAACATTTTTCTCTGATGTACTTAAATAATTTCTTAAGAAAGATAGAAGATTCCAATTAGAATATAAATAATGTATTTAAATTCCTTATTACATTCTATCTAGCTATTTTCTAACTTTCGTTTTGTAACTTTCTGTTTTGTTTTTTTTTTGTCTGTAATCTGTTAGTCCTGTTACGAAGCAAGCAACTACTTACCATAACTTTGTTCCCTCAAGCAATGAAGCAAACCAAACGGCTTTTTTCAAAGCCACCGGAGGTATGCAATTGCTGATATGTTTATTATATTCAATCTAGCACTAGCATGCCTTTTTTTTTTGGATGGGATATCATCAAATGACTTCTCCCGCTCTGGGCGGAGCGGGAGGGTATGTCAGACTTTTACTGACTAAAACCCACCCGTGTTCCTTCAATTGTCCATGTGCCAGGGTCACGGTATCTCTTTCGAACCATTACGCGACCCCGGCAGGCATCGGTCCTAGCAGACCCCTTCAGTTTTGCTGACATCTCTTTGAGGCGCGCGAGGAACACTACGCGCCGTCGACCCGAGCTTGGTCCTTACCGGGCGGCGAGCTACCCATTGCTCGCCGCCCGCAAGCCCGCGCCTACGGTGGCCGGAACTCCACTATCGCCTCCTGACGCCCGGGGCGTCTCCTCCTGCGGCGGCTAGGAACGTGAGGGCGCTGAGACTGCCACTCCCTCACGCGCCCCGCCTCCTCCTTCGCAAGCATTACTGCTTCGCAGAAGGAGGCGACGGCTTCCCATTCCCTCTCGCTCTGTACCATGGCTCGCACCAGGGCCGGACGCGAGAGGTCGCCGCCGCCGATCGCCTCCACGAGGACACGGTGGTGCTCCGCCCAGGCAGGGCAAACCTCCACCGTATGCTCCACCGTGTAGCACTAGCATGCCTTCAGTGAGCTTTGGTTACCTCATTCACCGCACGACAAGCAAGAGTGAAATTGAAGAAAGAAGAGGAAAGAAGATGATGGATGAATTCACTTTTAATTTATTGTACCTAACCAGTAGTTTATGAGAAAATTGCGATGATACATACTTACATACTCAGTCGAAAACTGAACTTTCTTTTTTTGAAATCGGTTAAAATTTTATTGGGCTTGCCTTATTTTGAAACCCTAGGCACGCCACTGTTATTATACATAATCATTGAGTAATTTCGCCAAATGGTAACTTAACAAAAGCTTTTCTTAGGAAAGAAAGATTCGAACCGCGAGCAGAATTTCACCCTCAGTTAACCTACTCTATACGTTTAATGTCTTAAACATGTGAAGTAGGTTGAATTAAATTAAATGTTAAATTTATAAAAACACTTTTGTAGACGACTGTAAATTTTCGCTCAGTCGCGAGTTGACGACAACAAAAAAAGATAAAATCGGAATGTGCCAACTCGCTCGAGCGAGCGAGTTAATTGCGCGCGAGTTGACGAATGAGTCAATAATAGATAGCTTTCAAAAAGTTTAAGCCTTTGTAAGAGGCTCTTAACTCGATACTCTAATTGGGGACTGGGGTGTATGATGAATTGATGATATTATATTACTAAACACAGATTACTCAGAGTTCTAGCTAAAAGACCCGGTGAGAACCTGCGTCAGGCGGAAGGTGAGGTCCTGCCGGGGTCGCGTGACTGTTCGAAAAAGATACCGTGACCCTGGCACATGGGCAATTGATGGAACACGGGTGGGTTTTAGTCAGTAAAAGTCTGACACGCCCTCCCGCTCCGCCCAGAGCGGGAGAAGTCATTTGATGATTTCCCATCATGAAAAAAAAAAAAAAAAAAAAAAAAAGGCGGAAGGTGAGGACGCCGTGACGCCTCTCTATCCACTCCTCAAAGAGGAGACTTACCGCCGCAATTGTGGCGTGCCCAGCTTCAACGCTTACACAGCATCTTTATACAATTTAAATCTTGAATGCTGTTTTAGCCGAGTAAAGTGTTATTGGTACCTCAATTCTATTACGCTCGTGAAGTTGATAGATTAACTACAAAGAATATACCATCCACTTGAGTGGACTGGAAAGAGATGTAGGTCCTCAGAGCCTAAACTGATAAGATCTGTTTTTTTTTTAACCATTAATACTCATTTTCCACGTCTCTGAATCCAGAGTTGAGAGAGCAGTGCTGGCCCAGTAGTATCGGCCCGGACTTACGTGTTGTAGGTCATAAGTTCGAACCCAGGCAGGCGCTTTACTTTGTGTAAATATAATTTCATCACCATTTGATTTCAAAACGTTGAAGGAAAACATCGTGAGCGAAACGATATGTCGTAGAACACAAAATTCGAAAACATATGACATCCACCAACCCGCACTGGGCCCGAGTGGTAGATTACGGCCTACTCCCCTTACCCAGAGAAGGCCTGTGTCCCAGCAATGGGAACGGTATTGGCTAATTACGCTGCAGTCCAGAGATGCCAAGAACCAATCTTTGTTACAAGAGACCAGTGCACACCGCGATCTCCAAAAAAATGAAACTCAAAATATACATGGGAAATCCTACACTGAGAAAAATGTCATTTTGGCATAATCTTAAAATATCGTGACGTTGGTTTAAAATAGATGCGTTGTCTTATAATATGTTGATAATAAGTAAATATTACGCTAGAACTGAAATGTGTTAAGATGGAATCGAATTTTTTGGGTAAATAATGCAATATTATGATACTTGTCATCGTAAAAATTTGTAATTATGAAATAACATTGTCTTCTTCAAATAATAACACAATGTAATAGAAAATGGTCCACTGTCCCATAAATTAGTATGATAATTATAAATAAGATTCTAATTAAAAAACACAATGACAGTCACCGTAATATAAATAGATTTCATAGTTTAATATGAAGAAGTATCTCTAAAAATACGATGACCTCCCCCTAATGTACTATATTAAATTATAATGCTTTAAACTTATATTTTTAAAGTAAGCATCATTTTTTAATATTACAGTCATATTATTTTATGTGAATCCTATGATAATACGATTAAATAATCTCATATTTTTAGAGTAAGCATCAAAGTTCAATAATATAGTCATATTATTTTATGTGTATCCTACTAAATTATTATTACAGAGACCCATTTATGAGTAGCATTTGAATGATGTCCTACAAATTTAAGGTGACGGCATTATATAATGAGGTCTCCCTCTCTCACTTCATTCCGCCGCCGCGCCATTTCGGTCGGCCATTTGTATTTCACCGCTACAGCCGGCAAGTCACGACTCACGACTCGTTTAATTAATAGCAATAACAATTCCATTAGTGCCAGTGAACGTGTTTGATCAGTGCAAAAATGGATATGGCTACGCGTGATCTTTTGAAGAAGTGGAATTTGGAACGCTACATCGATCGTTTTGAAAGTAAGTTGACAAACCTACCTAGTAAGTTGCTAGCATGAGCTCACACATTACATTCACACATTCTAATTTCTAGCAAGAATAGGGTCAGAGTGTCGTCTTAGAGGCACTATGAAAATATACTTAAAAAAAATTCGCGACCAATTTCAAGGTCACAGTTCTAACATAACCTTACCTATGGATCCCTTCGACATCGTTTTTACGACAAACGGTTGGTCGGAGACAAAAAACACCCAGACACTTTTAGCCTTTCTAGGTGTTACATACTATAGAATCGAGAAAATAAACGATTTGCGAAAATAACACTTTTTTGGCCGCTGTACACTCCAACCAAGAATAGTCTTGTCGTATGGTACCTACCCACCTACCTAGATATACGTTCATATTTATATTATACACTAGATTCGATGTGCAACTGCAACCCAAAAAAAAACAAATAGGTAGAGTGCGTCTAAACTAAAATGACGCGCCCCACTACCGCATTTACCGTAGTGTACGTATACAAATTTAAGTAGTGGGGCGCGTCATTTCAGCTTAGACGAGCTCTACCAACCTACATTTTATAAAGTCGATGCGACGTAGTGCATTTCACAGCTGCAATCAGGGCGCTGTTAAATTTACCTTTTTTTTCAGCTGAAAGAATTGATATCGCAACAATGCAGATGCTTAGTAAACAAGACATACATAGTATGTTCCCTCAAATAGGGGACAGACTCCGGTTTGAAGCAGCTCTGGCCATGTTAAAAAGCGACCAACCAAAAGATATGGTTTGTTTTCATGTTAAATTGTATTTCAAAAAAGTAAATTTTGTTTTAAACTTTTTGCTTACACATGCCCTGCGTCGCTTAAATGCACATTCTCCTACTTGCATGTAGGTAGGTAGGTACCTACTTATTAACTTTTATTATTTTAAAGTCTTCTTAAGATACCTAACAATTTAACCGGTGCAGTATTTATTTAAAAAGTGGAATAAAATCATAACTTTTCATCAGTCTTGTTAGTTTACCAACTAAGTACATTATTATTACCTTTTTAAATTTTTTGTTAAATTTCAGGATAACTCCTACAATTCATCACTCTTTGAAGAGGTCCTGAGGAATGACTTGTTAACTAGTCTACCTTGTAACTTAGAGCCTCTGCCACCGTGTGAAGGACTGCAAAGCTCAATCCTCAACCAAGACTGCGAAGCAGGACTTAACCAGGAAAATTTGGTAAGTTCTGCAAAATTGTAGAAAAGTACTCGTACTTACTGTTTTTTGGTTCAAGAGCAATATGTATTAATTTGTAATTACATCCATACTAATATTATAAATGCGAAAGTAAGTTTGTCTGTCTATCTGTCGGCTGGGGCAGGACCTTTTCACATTTTCATACCTAAGACACTGAACCGATGCAAAATTTGGTATAGACATTCTTTGAGACCAGGATCAGTCCTGATCTTGATCGATTAGTTTTTATCAGGGCCGGATCAAGGGACGAGGGCAGGACCGTTCACACCTGCAATGCTGAACCGATTACTAGTAAAAAAATATAACACTTCCCTTGAGTTATCTCCGGCTAGGGCTAGCTATAGCCTGTTAGTTAACGGTCGCACTCGGACACATTTAGTGATTATTTCAACGATTATTGAGGTTAATTGACCGTACATACTCATATTATCACACCTTTTTGTTACATGTACTATTATAACATTGTCTCAAAGTAAATATTATTTTAGGATGGTGACATACTGGTGATACCACTGGACTCGTCGTCGTCAGTGGGTGAAGCAGTTAGACAAGAGTCCACCGGGAGCAATTTAGTAAGTTATTGCCTATTATCCTGTACTTTTGATAAGGAATTTAAATTGACATTCAATATTGTTAACCCCCGGCGTAAACAGATAAGTTTAACGTCTGTACCTGTCCTGTCCTGTATGTGTGTACGGACGGCCGTTTAGGAGCTATACTATATGTCACAAAGATCAGTAATATATTTGGAGTTGGTGACAGCTATAACTAACAACTAAATGCATGATGCCTAGACTGGCATCGACTCCAACTGATCATTATACTGAATGGAAGGTAGGTATTGAACCTGTATTTTCAACATTTTAGTGACATTTTTTTTTAACTTTTACCTTGCATATTTAGTTTGTAATGCCATACTTATACTATTTGTGTTTCAGGTGAATACCATACTGAATTCATCAGTCGAGGGAAAACAAATAATAGCAATTGGGCAGAAAACGGGCACCTTACCCTCAAACGTGCGTGGGCGTTTATGCAAGCTGCTTATGGAGAAGCTCATTACGGCCGAAAACCCGGTACTTCTGACAGATTCGCAGCTGCTTGCTCTATCCTACGACATTGGCAGATTATTTAAAGAGGAGTCACCACCCCTATACTACGCGCCGTACCTGCCGGCTGATGCTTACCAGGCTAAGCGCAATATCTCTGGCTGGTTAGTCACCGCCAGAAGGGCTCGACGGCAGCATTTAGTTTCGTTGGGCCTTATTGAAAAGCCCAAGTCACGTTCTCGCTCCAAGTCCAGTCCTAGGCTAGACACCCCTCCACTCGCTGGAATCGACCTGACCGGGCTTAAAGAAGGTAACTCCTTTTCAAGAAATTTTATGTTTTCAGATTGAATTAAATTATCAAGAACAAAATTATTGAGAAAAATATCTGAATTAGTATAAATTTTCGTTACAAATTACAAAATATCTGAATCTAAGAACCGTTATTGTCATTGTACTAATTATTAATCGTTTTAATTTTTGTGTGCAGGTGAAGTGGAGGACGTAGCGTCAGCATTAGAGCAGCTGTCAAGTCCTTCAGCTGGTCCGTGGCAGGAGGTCAGTGCCCTGTGGCGGGAGACGGTGCGAGCTCGCCTCCGGTACTTGTACTACGAGGAAGGGACATTACAGGAGTACTTCAATAAGTATCCTATCCTGAAGTCAAGTGATGGATGGCGACTCCTGACTCATGACTACGAAGCACTGTTCCCTGATAAATCCGGGGGCCTCGACGCCTTGGATGCTTCATCGGAAAACATACTAAAAGCTGCTCAGCAGAAGCTTAACACCACAAAGGACTCGTTTCTTCGTCGAAAAATAGCTGATACATTGGCAATTTGTGACGGTAAGGAAATGATTCTGTTATATAGTTCTAGGTGCTCGACCTCCCTGGGTCGGTGAACCCGTTATAAAATATATAGACAAAAAAGAATTTAAAAATTATCTAACATGGTGCAGTCGTTCAGAAGTAACGGGCGGGCGGACACACATTTCGGCAATTCATTTTTACTTATATAGATAGATTTTATTTTGTTCTGATACTTTTCCCTATTTGCTCAGTTAATGATGATGTGTTGTGTCAAATATACTATTATTATTTTCTTTCCAGATGAACAACCGGAGACAAAATTAATAGCAGCGATATTGCTACTCGGCTGTCTCTTTAATATTCCTCCTGCCCGTCGATCTAGAAAAGACTGGCAAGCTTCACGAGCGGAGATATTGGATGGATTTGTGACCATCGTGGATGATGACGCAGACGTGCAAGTGGTAATTGAGGAGCGTCGCCAAAAGCTTCAAAACCTAGGTATTAGCCTCCAACCATTTATAATTTGGTGCCGCCAGTCAGGTGTCTCCTTCACAGTATGTGACAATACATTTTACAAGTTCACAACACTAACTGAGGCTGTTGATGTGACTTTTAAAATATTTCATGCTACTGCGGCTAAATATCCTACTGAAAGCTATAACATTTGGCTTATTATCCAAATTGGTTTTTACAAAGTCAAAACATCGTACGATCGTATGTCACAATCTGTGAAGGAGATATTAGTTACTCTCGGAGTCACAATTTAAATTAAGATGAAGTGTCACAGTTGTAAAAGGACTTTTCCCACGTTTTCTTCACTTATTACCCACATAAGGAAAGAATGTGAAAAAATTGATATTACTGGAGTTTATAAATGTGGTGAAGACGCATGCTACCGGTATTTCACGGACGTTAGACAATTTAGAAAACATGTTAACTTAAAACATTTGAATAAAGTAAACACTCGTTATTTGCCATCCACCTCAAACGAGGCTTGCGTAGTTCCTATGTGTGAAACAGAGACTACCAAAGTAGCAACTGAGCACATATACATTGAAGCTGATAGTGAACCGGAAGTCCTTGATAATGCTGATAGTATTATTCATAAAGAAGTTTTGAAATTTATTTCAACGCTCTATGTAAATCCCTCTGTATCTCGATCGTCTGTACAAGCTATGGTTAGTCATTTGCAAACCCTTCTTGACAATATCGCACCGTCTTTAATGTCCGTATTCGGCCCTGTGCTAGCTGATGAGGAAAGCATGTCTGGAAGCGAAATTAATAAACGACTTCATAAGTTCAACACAGCTTTGAAGGGCATCTTTTTTCCGTTTCGTTCAGAATATTTGAGATTCCGAGAATTGAATTTATTAGGTTCTTTTATACCACCACATGAAGTAATCGTTGGTTATTGTCCTGACATTTCACAAAGGAGTAACACTTTAACATTACACACCAAGCCACGTACAATGCAAGTAATTCAACTTCGCCAGGTTTTGAAGAATTTTTTTTCCATTGACACTATTTGGAAAGATGTAACGGATTATTTGAACCACCTAAGGGGTAATTTAATAATCCGTGAAGAAAATCCGATGAGGCCAATGTGTCTAGAAAATGTAATGCAGGGATCTGTATGGCTGGCAATGTGTACACCGCAGGCGTCGGACATTATTCTTCCTTTAGTAGTATACTATGATGATTTTGAAATTGGAAATCCTTTGGGGAGCCACGCTGGGGTGCATAAGCTTGGTGGTGTATACGTTTCCTTGCCAGCACTCCCACCACATTTATTTTCATTGTTGAATAACATTTTGCTGTTAGCTATTTGCCATTCTCTGACAAAACTAAATATGGAAACAAAGCTATTTTTGACCCTGTTATTGAGGAATTGAATTACTTGCAAAACAAAGGAATTTTTATAGAAAATAAGTTTTTTAAAGGAACCGTAAAATTGAAGGTTGTTGCTATAACTGGCGATAATTTAGGCCTGAATTCAATTCTCGGGTTTACTGAAAGTTTTTCAGCTAACAAGTGTTGCAGAATCTGTAACATTGACAAGAAAGGTTTGCAAACTGCTCTATATGAAAACAGTAACTTGCTTAGAAATATGACTTCATACTACGCTCAATTGCAAGAAAACGATACACCTAACACGGGCATTAAAGAATCATGCTGTTGGCTTAAGGTGACAGGATTTGATTTATTTCAAAATGTAGCAGTAGACCCAATGCATGATATATTAGAAGGTGTAGCTCGTTATGTAATGACCTTTGTCATAAACCACTTCCTTGCCGAAGGTCTTTTAAAGATCTCAGTATTGCAACAAAGAATAATTTCATTTGATTATGGACCAGATAGGAATTCAAAACCAAGTAATTGTTTAGTTGTCCAAGGTTCGAAAGTAAAATTGAAAACTTCAGCATCAGAAATGCTTACCCTTATTAGATACTTCAGCCTAATAGCCGGGTTTTACATTCCTTTAGAAAATAAAGTATGGAAATTATACATTATGTTGCGGCAAATCACCGACAGGTTATTAAGTCATAGGGTCTTCAGTGACACCAATATTCAACTCCGGGTTATAATAGCAGAATTTAATCAATTGTACACGGAGCTAACAAAATCACCCCTGCAGCCAAAGTTTCATTTTCTGACTCATTATCCTACCATGCTAATGAAGTTCGGCCCCGTACGTAACATGTGGGCTATGCGTTTTGAAGCCAAGCACAAGGTATCTAAGTTAGTGGCTAGATCATCTTTTAATCGAGTCAATGTTTGCAAGACTCTAGCAATAAAATGTCAACTTATGCTCAATGACTTGTTTGTGAAAAATACAATACCTACAACAAAAATACTAGGAAAAAAATCTGCATTAAATTCAGGAGACACTGTCAAGTTTTCTCTCGGCACTGGCGTTGTCCTCAAATATTCGGTTACTTCCGCTACAATAGCTGGTGTTATATGGCAGCGGAACTCTATTGTTACTGTAGATATAGATGATGAACAATTCTTACCCACTTTTGGCCAAATTGATGCAATTTTGGTGACAGATACTGAAGAGGTTTTTTTCCGTTGCTGTATGTTTGAAACTATTGAATTTAATTCTCATTACAATTCTTATGAAGTTAAACGTGGTAATGATTATCTGTGCTTTCCTTGCCAAAATGCCGTTTCTCCGTGTCCTAACACGCTCACTCTAATGCGAGGTAACACGTCATATATTACAAGTAGATGGTACCTAGAGTAAAAATTTCAAAATTCTGTAGGTATTCTAACGGCTTACGGTTGCTGCTATAATACCTTGAAAATGCGCAAACGAGTTAACTCGTTTGCTCATTTTTAAGGTGTTTTTATTTTGAATCCAGTAATATCAATTTTTTTTGGAAACGTTTACATAATTATTAATTATGTACTTATACCGTACGCGGCGTTGCTAGTTTGAGGCACTGCAGAGTCCAAGGGCAGTTATTTTTTTATAGCAGAGTGCGCTCAACTAGTAATCTACCCTTAGTTACGGTATTTATCGGATATCCCTTTAGGATATCCTATAAAGACGGCCCGATAACGGTGTCCGCATAAAGTAATGGTATGAGCCAGCACCAATAGCTGGTTTAAGGTGAACGCACACTTATCAGAGCCGAAGGAGGCGAAGGAATCAAATTTTAGAATTACTTAAATGAAGTCCAATGTAACTTCGCACACTTATCCGCACCGAATCGTACGACCTTATTCGTCCGATTCGGTGTAAGTGTGCGAGGTTCCATAGGATTTCATACAAGTAATTCTAAAATTCGATTCTTTCGCCTCCTTCGGCTCTGAAAAGTGTGCGTTCACCTTTAGTAATAGATTTTAAAGTAAAGTATTTGTATGAGGGATAGATTAGTCTCATCGGAGTGTTTATAGTAGCACTTTACTTGAAAATAGATATTTACTATAATAATATAACCAATTTATTGTATGCAGCTTTAAGGTGAAAGCGTCAGGGTAGCCCGCGAAATTCAAATTTTCTTACGTTTTTTGCAATTTGCAGGCCAGTGCTAGGTTTTGATTGAAATGTTAGACGCGGGTGTAAGACGTATGTAGTACAACTTATGTACTTACACCCGCGTGCAACATTTAATTAACATACAACCTAGCACTGGCCTGCAAATTGCAAAAAACGGCTACCCTGAAGCAATCACCTTAAGGGCAAAAATGTTTTAGTTATAGGTACATTAATGTAAAGTTTGTTATTTTTTGTAAATTAAATTTCTACTCGTCTCAACCTTTATTTTAATTTGTAAAAACTAGAATTATTGAACATAATGTATATAATGATTCTTTATAATGACCGACAAATAGATACTGTAATCATTAAGGCGAGGATGTTTCTAAACAAAACAGTCTTCTTTTATACTGAATATAAATGTTTAGAGTATATAATAATTATTCATTCATACTATGGAAATAAAAATACCATTCAATTTTCTGTTTAATTTATACATACATCCCTTTTCACCTTCTTACCATTCTTGCCAAGGTACTTTTTTCTATTTTTTTTACTTACTCTCCATTTTTTTAAGGTTCAAGTTTAGGGTTCTTCAGTTTTTTTTAATGTTGAGCTCACACCTAATAATATTTAAAAGGAAAGAACCAATATTGGATACTTAAAAATAAGGGGATCATGTAAGTCCAGTGGCGCCCTCAATTATAGGAGGATTGTGATTTCTAATAATCCAAACAATTTCTGTGTAATCCACCAGTATTTAGTTGTAGTCCTACTGATGGAGAATGAGTAGAACTACAACTAATCACTGGTGTATTATAGAGATATTAATTGGTTTATTAAAAAACACAATCCTCCTATTGAGGGCGACCTCCGTAAGATAATAGGCTATAACCAGAGATATGAGGAAATAGTAGGAAAAGTAAGAGGACCTAACCTAAAATACGAGGAGGTTACCGAAAAATAGTAGGAAAAATAATAGGATATAACTGGATATATGAGGAAGGCACCGGAAAATAGTAGGAAAAATTGTATGACATAACTGAATATGTGAGGAAGTCACCGAAAAATAGTAGGAAAAATAATAGGATATAACTGGATATATGAGGAAGGCACCGAAAAATAGTAGGAAAAATTGTATGATATAACTGAATATGTGAGGAAGTCACCGAAAAATAGTAGAAAAAATAATAGGATATAACTGGATATATAAGGAAGGCACCGAAAAATAGTTGGAAAAATTGTATGACATAACTGAATATGTGAGGAAGTCACCGAAAAATTGTAGGAAAACTAATAGGATATAACTGGATATATGAGGAAGGCATCGAAAAATAGTAGGTAACTAAAACTAAATCCATGGTGACACATCATCTTAAATACTGTTATCATCAACATCAGTATTATCATCGTTCTTTTTGGTGAATCACTATGCTCCGTCCTTTGAGTGAATTTATCATACTTTAAGCTGAATTCACCTCTTTTATGATTGTCAGTTTTCTCAGTGTATAGGTATAATAAATAATTACAGTATTTATAAGACAAAAATATCCATACTGAATACAATAAAACCAAAAGTAACTATGTCTGTCTATTTAAAAAATGTTCCTTTCGATAGAACGAATTTCTATAAAGATGGACCATGACCTGGGACATAGGACAATTATAAAATGGAATAAAATCCGACCTAAGCGCGAGCGTAGCCGCGGGCAAAAGCGATTAATTAATAAAGTTCGGCGTCTTTCAGCTGAGATCACTAACAATAAACATTCTGTAACAAGTCTTATTCATAATAATCCCTCTTTCCTTTTGGCTAAGCCACACGCGATATACAAAGTTATGCAAGGAAATTAATGCGATAAAACTTACATAAATATTCATAAAAGTAATTTTACCTACTTGTATACGGCGATCGTGCCAACGATAGATGAGTTTTTATTTTGTAACAAACCAATCATATTATATACTAGCTTTTGCCCGCGGCTTCGCCAGTGTGGATGTCGGAAATTATCGCAAGAGGATGTACTACCGCGGTTCATGTATAAAGAAAGCTTTTGCCCGCGGCTTCACTCGCGTTAAATTCGGGGTAACACGGTTCCCCTTTCCTGATTTAGAACACAGAAGAGAACTCGGAACAGAATGTTATTTTAATACGCTACTGTAGACGAGATTATATGTCTTTCCACTTGGGGATAGAATGTAAAGATCCTCCATCCCCCATTTTAGGGAAGTGGGGTTAGAAAGAGACAAAAAGTAGCCTATGCCACTCTCCATCCCTTCAACTATCTCCACTAAAAAAATCATGTCAATTCGTCGCTCCATTTTGCCGTGAAAGAGGGACAAACAGACAAACACACTTGCCAATTTATAATATTAGAAATCCATAGATTTAAATATTGCTACAAAGTAAACAAAAAAAGTACAAAAGTGGTTTTTAATAAATCCTACCCATCAGCTATAATTCTATTTTTACAGCAAATATATTCCCCATTTGAAAATGAAAGTTTTGATAACTTTTAAATGTCAAGATTTTGGACCTTCTCATCGAACAATCTAATTTTAGCTTTAGGTAAGACTACAAAGTTATCGAAAAACGTTACTTTAGGATTAAACAATCTTGAATTTCTAATCAGTTTTCAGACAAACATTGTAGTTTTATACAAAAAGACTGTCTAAAAATAGATTTTAAGAACTCAGATTGAAGTCCGTGCTATATTAGCCACTAAGTAACTAAACCCATAAAGACTAAACAAACGCCCGAAATAAACTAGCCTAAATGCCAAAACACGCACAAATTAAAATAGGGTCATTACCAAAACCCTTAGTTATTTCAGCAAATCACCCTTTTATACATACCCGTGGTACTGTAACGAAATAATTTCGGGAGGGTCGTTAAGCCCGAGTAAGGGTCCACTTTGTACCTCAGCACGAATATTACTGGACCCCGTAATACGTAGTTGTTGGAGAAACAAGCAATTGTTTTTGATGTTGGTCTTTGAGAGCAAGTTCAAACCTAGTGAGTGTCTATTGTCAGTTAAGTTCTAGCTGTTACTAGTTAATGGTTAATAGTCGACTGGCCGCAATTCAGTGTCCATTGAGATGTTAGTAAGTAGTTTAATGGAGTTGTTGTGTACAAATGGAGTGATGACCCTTGAAATTTTGTTATTGACAGTCGTTTGGGTATCTGTTTAGTTGCTAAATGATGTCTGTCTTCGTTTGGGTAAAGAAATTTTGCTATTTAACAATATTCCTAGCCAAAATCTTACTCATAATAAATGAAATCAAATGTTTATTTGCTAGTAATACATTGTTGGTGAAGGTGAAATCTTATATTCTAAGTAAGTTAACGAGTAAAGAACATCAAATACTGGTAACAAAGAAAATAAGATACGTAACTAGTTTCTACAGATATTAAACATAGACAATAAGGTTCACTTTTAACCCATCCGCACACCACCTACATGGCAGTCTTTCCTTCCAATCAAAGCTAATCAACTTTGCCACTGCTTATAAGTAACAATCTCACTCAGCTAATCTTTAAAAGATTTATCTTTATAAAAACTCTTAACGATGGAACTTGATTAAGCTGTAGCCGAGCTAGCGAAAATCCACTCCAGTTCAGTTCTAGCCGAACTCATTTGCGAACCGGCTATGTCACTGCGGGATCCAAATTCATTTACTGGGATGAATCTGCCTGTCACCCGGCAACAAAACGTTTTGCCTAATCTTTTGGAAGATAAATCAAGGGAATATTTTAAAAATTTATATTTTCTGTGCCAAAATTTATGTCATTAGGGAATTGTTGAAACATTCGCCTCTAAAATAAAGGTCTCAAAACATTACAGCCTAGTCTTTTCCCAACTATGTCGAGTCGGCTTTCAGACTTAACCAGATGCATCTAACCTCCAGAACCCAGCTACTTAAAGCCTTTCATTAAAAACTCCATTCTCCTGGTTATACGCACTCAAAGCTTGAATCGCTATTATACACTGATAGTAATATGTCCAACCTTATCTAACTTAATGTTCAAAAGCTTTTTGGCCCTTCAGTTATAATAACAAAGATCTTAACAGAACCCTCCCGTTCTGAATTATTATCTACTCAAACTTATCTTCCTCCTTTGTTTTCTCTCTCTTTCTAGCAATCACAACAATATGAAGACCACTAAAACTTCTCTGAAAGGGCATTTCATTCCACCCTTTGGAATGGCAAAACAAATGAATGTATGAATTTATTGCCGTTACTGAATGGTCACGGACAAATCGATATTGCTCATACAATGCTGCCTCTGAATGGCAATAAAAGAAAAAACCCTATCAAAATTTGCATAAAGTTCATATGATGAATGGGCGCTTTGTCCTGGACACAACTTGTCCTGAGTAATTAGCGAAAACCCGTGTCTCTAATATTGCCAAAGTTGACAAACCATTAAATACCCTAGAGCGGCCTAATGAGCATCCACTGGCGATACTTGGTAAACGAAGCGGGATTTACGAGCGGCGGTGGCGCCAACGATCGACGATAAAATAGCGAATGTTTGCCGAATGGTTACCGAATAGCAACCTAATTGAAGTCGGGCGAGGTCATAATTGACGGAGCGACTTCTAAGTTACGTAACTTGTTTTGACAAGACAACTTTGAGTTAACTTTGGTAGGGTCTTTAATGTCATTTTGATGACCGACCGAGTTATGCAAAGGAAAACAGTCCTTTGCAAATGATTGTGTTACTTTGTAGACCGCAGACGCGTTTCTGGATCACTTTTCTGTGGTTACTATTTTTGTGCTTAAATACACAAATGCCAGAGGCTTTTGTTCTATATTACATTCTTGTCATCGAATACACACGGTATTTATTCCACGTAGCATCATATATGCTTATGACGAGATGCATCAGAATTTGATGTTATACGGTCTCACAACGAGGATTAAATACTAATTCATGGATGTACTCACATTATTATAGTGTACCTACACTAATTTCTTAGAGTAGTATACACGTTACTGGTATTTCCAAAGTTAGAAGAACTTTTGTAAACAGTGGCTTTCCATCTATGCGTAGCCGTCTGTGGGTAGCTCGCAAAATATTCTTACGATGTTTGTATTTCGCAGGTCAGCATCACGTTGTAAGTTCGAAATATAATTCACAGCAGTAACAAAATTTATTTATAGAAGTTAGTTTAAGTCATAAAAATCATCAACAGCTACAACCCTTTAATTAAATGTGTATTTCTTGTAATAATTTCTGAGGCCAATTCTAACTTTAGAAGTTTTATTGCTGATTGTAATGATTATAACGCTGTTAAGCCATATTTGTTACGATCTCAATTCCTATTTTATAAACATACAATCTGGCACTGACCTACAAATGAAAAAAAATTGAGTAACGAACTCCGCGGGCTACCTTAGGAGTATGCCTCCTTAACTTTAATTGGAGCCACGTTCGAGTTTCAGACTTCAAAGTTAAGGCAAGACCTGACCAGTCAGTCTAAACTAATGACTTAATGTTCCACTCAAACTTTGTCTTCTGCGGACAAGATGTTTGTACACACAGTAAAAACCTAGATCCCAGGTGAATATTGAAAACCTACCTATTCTACATAGTAAAATTGCGAGATTAGCAAAGTGACGAGGTGCTAATTACGTTAAAATCAACATTATTATCATCATCATTTCAGCCGAAAGACGTCCAGCTGGACATAAGCCACTGCCAAACGGGTGGGGGTATCCCATAATCACCACGCTTGGCAGGCGGATTAGCGATCGCAGTATGGTGGTCAGTTTGCTTAGAGCAAACTGGTGCCCATTCTCTAGTAAGTCCCTTAGTCGCCTTTTACTACACCCACGGTTAGAAATAGGATGGTGCTATTCTTTAGGTCCGTCATCACACGGAACTGTATTGTATGATAAATATAATTTCTTGTGTTTCTGGTCTTAATTAACCCTGCAGTGGTCGCGCGGATTACAATTTTAATCCAGGGTTAATTTGTAATACATAAACAGCCTCTCCAGGGACAAACCACGCATCGGCAATGCGCGAGCGCTACTGAGTGGGGGCGGGGACTATAGAACTTAAAATACATGGAGTCTCGGCTAACGCACTTGAATTGTTTTTGAAATATTTAATTTTTTTAATACCCTGGATTTCAATTGTAATCCGCGCGACCACTGCAGGGTTAAGCCAATGAGTTGGGTCAGTCAGGGGTCAGTATATTCTAATCACAAATGTCATTACTTATTTGATAGTTGTATGAAATGGCTATTATTCAGCAAATCTGCGCAGTCAATCAATTTGACAACCAATTAATTTTCCTAACTATAGATACCTTGAAACGTATCTGTTGCGGTCACAATTCAATGTAAAAGTAGTTACTAATAGTCGTCACGAGCAAATTCCGGGATCGACAAGTTGGACAGTTCGACATTTCTCGATTACTATGTCATTTCAATTCGCAAACAAGTTCCCTTTTATCTTGCTTCGTAAATAACTGAGAAGGGTGAATCCCTTTCGCATTTAGAATTAGGGTTTTCTCGGAAAATACTGATATTTTAGTTAGATCAAATATGTACCTGAGTAATATTAGCCATTCTGTGTCTATGTTTACCTAGGCTTTACTTAAGGCTCTCTATTCCAGAGGAAAGTTATTTGGGAAAATACGGTGTGTATACCAAACCTGAGGATTTCTTTTCTTAGCTTTGTGACGGGCTATGAATAAACCATCGGATCATTTCTTGGGAGATTATATCGAGAGAATGGACATCGTCTTCCTTTTGTACGTTATCTTATTTCCAATCGTGTATATTAAATAAGTATAGACATACAATAGACTTGATATTTTAATTTAGAATTACTGATGTTTTAACTTGTCTTTGTAACTGTGGATGATATAATGTAGCATTTTGTAATCTTCGGAATAATAATGCTTGCCAATTTTTTTTACAAAAGTCTGTGGCAATAAATCTGGTATCGTTTATTCGAAAAATTGTGAACTGCGGCTAACCATTTACAAGCGTTAGAATTATTCGATAGTTTATAATCTTTCCATGACAAACCCATCATTTGTGAACTAGTATCAAACTTTCATGCGATGGATCGCACCTTGCGCTAACACTAAATAGCCAAGTAACGTGACCAACTTGGAAGTAGCACTCGCTGGCCGCAATCGCGGAACCGGTCGCTTCGCTCGTTCAGCTCAGCCGCGGTTGGGTCCAATTCTATCCTAAACTAACCCATTTGGTCCCAGGCTTAGTTACTAAGACAGATTCGGCTACCACCGAGGCCAACAAATCAAGGATGGTTCATAATGTTACGGGTGATACAATCGGTCAGACTGTGAACCCTGTTAGCAGTTCACAATATGACAGTTTTTACATGGATAGATTCTGAGCTTTCGAAAATGGATACGTGACTATATGTATTGTAAATAGTATGGCAAGTTTTCGACGGTTTACAATCTCACGAGAGAAATATAACTAACGGTGATCACCATCACCATACGGTGACATATAGAAATAAAGATTGGTTGTGAAAATTATTCCACGTTATTGACGTCTGCTAAGTATTTGTTTTTTTTAAATATCATTTAGAATACCGCAAAGCTGCACTATGAATACTCTCTTTGCGAAGCGAAAATTTACGATAAACATCATTCGTATCTAAATTGAGCATCAATTAGCTCCTAAAGACGCTGCCATTAGTGGGAAAATATTATAATCTAAAGCTACTAATTACAGCTATCTGTTATAATTACTCTATAAACGTCTTCAACAGAAGTTGCCGAGGAGATTGTGAGTGGATTAGGGACTCAATCAATCCATCAATACTTTTGCAAGTTTATGGCATGTTGGCAAGTATCGGTCTGATCAGCGGCTATGCGTTTGATTGATCGTCAAGTGTTTGTGTATTGTCTACGACAGAAAATGATACATAATGCTACAAAAATATTTTGGCTCTTGAATAAAATTGACAATTGTAGTCCTTTTTAGTAAACTATGTGAAAAGGTTTTGTGAAAATGTATTGATAAAATTTTGGTTTAGAAAAAAAAACAACAGACTTCCAAAAACCACTACAAAGTTAAAAAATACTTTAACCAATTTAAAATACCAAACGATGCCAACAGGCCACAAGAAACACCGAATCATAACTACCAGTCATAGTAAACTCAAAGATGGACTGGAAGCTTGATAGACTTATGTATTGATATGTACTGTACGTACTGTGTATGATAAATGGCTTAAAAATATCACACTCGGTAAAGCGAAAAGATAAAGACTCAGAATAAATGAACGAGTTGAGTCATAACTTGATTGAGCAAGCCAGGAAAAGATGTCACATGTCTTCAAATGTTTGGTTCTAGGACATGCCCGGTTTCCTCACGATGTTTTTCCTTCACCGTTTTGAGAGCAGTGGTAATGAAATACTTGACAAATAGTAAAGTGCCAGTCTAGGTTCGTCCCTATGACTTACAACTCGTAAGTCGCGCACCACTGCTCTCATAACTTACTACTACTACTCACTCACATACTGATAACTTTGTACTTATTACTAATTATCGACACAATTTATAAACGCTTTAAGTTAAAAATTCAACAGTAATTTATAAAAAGCAAACTCCTATCCAACTTAAATGACACAAGGTTGAAATAAATGTAAGGTCGTTTGAATTATTTTTTAAATCAAAAGTTTTACTTATTGCATTGCTTCGCTTTAAGGCTCGTTCAGACTAGCGCGACGCGATGGTCGCGCGCGAATCGGACATTTATATCCGTAGAATAATTTCTATGAAAAAAAAACATCCGACTTCCTTATAAAAAACACTACAAAGTCAAATGCTTTTATCTGCAACCTCAACTAACGCAGTAGACAGCAGTACCGTCTCTAATAATGAATGAGTAGTACTCTGATGTGTTGTGTGGGATGCAGAATGTAATGTGGTTGTGTTTGAAGAGTTAGCACTAGTTGTATCCTACGGCGATGCCTGTGTATTAAACGCAACAGCTGACGTTGTGGATGCTCGCGGCACTGAAAATTTCGGGAATCAAGGAAGTGACAAAACATTACTATTTAAAAATGTATTCATTGCTTTTCGAAGTATTCTCCGCGAAATTTGACACATTTTTCCATACGATGGAACCAATCATTGAAGCAACCATTCCATTCGGAAGTCGGGGTTTCCAAAATGGCCGTTTTGTTGGCGTCCACAGCTTCTTCAGTTGATGAAAATCTCTGACCACGCAATTTATTCTTTATTTTAGGGAAATTATAGAAATCATTAGGGCTTAGGTCTGGGCTGTACGGCGGATGGTCTAATAATTCTATATTTTCTTGCTCTAAAAACTCTTTTGTTCTGTGCGCGGTGTGAGAGCTCGCATTGTCGTGATCCATCACAACAATGCGAGTTCTCACACCGCTGTGTGTGGATGATACGGCGGTTGCGGTTCTCTTTATGGAGTTCAGAAACGACCTGTGGCAAACAAATGCTAGCATACCATTTTGCATTAACCGTTCTTTGTCCCTCAAGTGGAATAGTCGCAACATGGCCGGTTTTGGAGACAAACGTGGCCACCATTTTTAGCAACACTCCGTGAACGAACAATTTTTGTTGGCTTTAACTCATTTTCGAACACCCAAACTCGTGACTGGTTTTTTGTTTCGGGTTCGGACGCATATATCCAGGATTCGTCACCTGATACAATGTTGTACACAGCATTTGAGGACCCTGCGTGGAATCTTTCGAGAGTTCTGACGCACCAAGTAACGCGAGCCGCTTTTTGCTCTTCACAGAGCGAATGCGTTATCCATCGGGAAAACAACTTTTTTACACCTAATTATTCATGCAAGATTATTTGTATTTGACTCATGCCAATGTTTAAAGTTGCCTGAATTTCGCGGTATGTCACATGTCGATCCTCCTCTATCAGCTTACGTACAGCATCAACGTTTTCTTGGGTGACTGCAGTTTTTGGACAACCTTGACGGAGATCATCACTGAGCTTGACACGTCCACGTTGAAATTCAGCAAACCAGCGATAAATTGTGGTTTTGGATGGGGCTTCATCACCAAATGCAGAAATCAACCGGTCAACACACTGCTTTTGTGTTAAACCACTTCGAAAGTCATAATAAATCATCGCTCTTGAATTTTCTCGACGACTAAACAAGTTTGACAAAACCTTATGACAAGACCGAGAATCTTTTTTAAATAAATAAATGGTATTTGATTTTTAAAACCAAGGAGTTTTCAATTAAAAATATTTTAATATGACAGGAACAGTGGAAATATTCCATTCCCGATACTTTTAATGCAGCCTATGTAACTTTAACACTAGATTTACCAAACCAGTCATTTTGACTGGTCGTGCAATTTCAATTCAAAATTCCCATTACATATAATATTTGCTTTCCGAAATGATGTTATGACTTTTGTAGCTATAAGTAGAGAATACATTTTATGAATTTAATGTTACTTTATATCAAAATCAAAATCAAAAGTCATTTATTCAAACTAGGCTGAGAGTCAGCACTTTTTGAACGTCAAAGTTACAAAAGATAGTCCCCCCAAAACGCCCGCCCTTCGACGCTTCTTAGTGCTTTAGCTGGGAAGAAGAAGTGGCGGAACAAACTCCCGGAAATATATATTAGTAACAAATATATTTTTTGTTATTAACATTTATACGTTTACACGATATATATACGTTTATACGTAAATCTAGTGTTAATTTCGAAAGTCGGTGTCTAAGGATCTGTATTTAAGGTTTTTTTGCCACCGACTTTCGAAATTAAAGATATTTTTGACTTTGTAGTGTTTTTTTTTAAGGAAGTCGGTTGTTTTTTTTTATAAAAAGTTTTTATTTTTAACTTTTTAGTTATGGTAGATACTCCACACTAATCTAATCGCATTATTCGTTCATTTGTCAAGTACTTAATGCAAATTTAAGCCTTATAAATATGGTTTTCACATGGACCCCATTGTCCGAATGGAACCAAATTAAAATGGGACCATTCAGGAAGCACCAGCTTCAAATAAAAAGGAATCATCAAAATCGGTTCACCCTGTCAAAAGTTATGAGGTAAAAAACTTAACAAAAAATAGTAAAAAATAAAAAAATACACTCGAATTTTATTGATAACCTCCTCCTTTTTTTGAAGTCGGTTAAAATCGCGCGCGACCGTTCACACAGGGGCGACCTGTCGCACTGCGACATGGCCATATAAATTGTTCTACGGATATAAATCGCCGAATCGCGCGCGACGTCGCGTCGCGCTAGTCTGCACTAGCCTTTAAGTGAAAAACACGTAAACACTATTAGAACTAAAGTTGAATCAAATTAAACAGTTAAATGCCTTTAAAACTTTTAATGAATTCTGTTTCAACAATGACTGAACATTAAATTGGCTTATGGCTAAGTAATAAGAGCAGCACGGGTCGTCAGACGTCGAAAGTCTGACAATCAGTCTTACTACGGGGTATCGTATAACCCATTAATAGGGTTGTGGAGATCAGATAGGCGGTCACTCCATGTAAAATACTGGTGTTCAGCGGCATCCGGTTATACTCGATCCCAAACTAGTTCGCAAAAGGCTTGCAAGGTTAGTTGGTAATTGCAGTATGGTGGTAAATTGCATAAAAAACTTTGATGCCCATTCTCTAGTAAGTCTCTTAGTCACCTCTTACGACACCCATGGGAAAAAATGAGATGGTTCAATTCTTTACGTCAGGTATCACACGGAACATGTGTATTACATTAGCCTAAAGAAAATTCCATCTTCGTGTTCAAAACTTTGCACGTTAAATACTTAACAACGTAAGAGTTAATTCCACATACTTCAACATAATTATCTTCAAAATACTCGTAGCGGTATGACCGGTCACATGGACCCTAGATTACCGCTTTGTCGACCCAGCCCACTCACGCATTGTTGAAGAGATATATATTCAATCTTCCCTAACGATGATAAAACTCCTATAAAACAGCTAAATATTTAATTTATGGCAACCCCAGATAACCCTTCTAACTCTCTGAAGTTTAGTTTGGATAATTAATATTAGGAAACATTGATTTTCTGACAACGAAATACATTTTTATGTAAGTATTATACGTATTAACAAAACAATGAAAATAGAGTTCATTCGGATTATGTTTCCAATTGATATTCTTGATCATCATCATCATTCCAGCCAAATGACGTCCACTGCTGGACGCCTCCCAAAATTTGGAGGGTTTGTCATAATCGCCACGCTTGGCAGGCGGGTTGGCGATAGCAGTATGGTGGTAAATGCATAGAGAATGCTGCTGCCCATTATCTATTAAGTCCCTCCAGGGGATGTAATGGAATGGTGCTATTCTATACGTCCGGCAATACACGGACCGGAGTAGATAAGTATGTAAAGTATGTACACCCACATTTCGAAAAATAATGTGGTAATACCCATGTGTATCTGGCGAAATTGCCATCAACCGGGTGGCGCCGGGCTCAAAGTTCGTACTGCTGCTGAGAATTCCGATACCACCAAAAACGTCCGCATTATCAAAATTGCGGTACTGTTAATACCAACCAAACGAAACAATATTCAAGACAAGGAAAACAAAATAAGTACATTTTTTCCCGTGGGTGTCGCAAAAGGCGACTAAGGGACTTACTAGAGAATAGGCAGCAGCGTTCTCTATGAATTTTACCAACATACTGCGATCGCCAACCCGCCTGCCAAGCGTGGCGATTATGGCAAAGCCCCCCAAATTGGGGGAGGCCTGAGTCCAGCAGTGGACGTCTTACGGCTGAAATGATGATGATGACATAAATATACCTACAGAGTGTTCGCATTTCCCAAATACAAGGGTTGGGGATATTAAGCACGCAGGGAAATACCCCCTAAACACCTTTTGTAGCCCCTAAGGCTTTTCACGAATTTGTAAATGCTACCCCATTGGCCACGGGTATGCGAAAATCTTACCGAAAATGTGTGGGATTGTCCGTTATGACGCACCTGGTGTTTTGTGTGATATTGTATGCTATAAGTTAGTAGATAGCGTTTTACCTTTCAATGTTTCCTTGTACTTAGTAATAAATAACACAGCTGCACGGGTATGAGCACGCCACAATTGCGGCGGTAAGTCCCCTCTTTGAGGAGTGGATAGAGAGGCGCCACGGCATCCTCACCTTCCGCCTGACGCAGGCTCTCACCGGGCATGGGTGCTTTGGTGGGTTCCTGTTTAAAATAAAGCGGGAGGACACGCCTGGGTGTTTCTATTGCGAGGATCGTCTGGAGGACACGGTGTAGCATTCGGTGGAGGTGTGCCCTGCCTGGGCGGAGCACCGACGTATTCTCGTGATGGCGATCAGCGGCGGCGACCTCTCGCGTCCGGCCCTGGTGCGAGCCATGGTATGGAGCGAGAGGGCATGGGAAGCCGTCACCTCCTTATGCGAAGCAGTAATGCTCGCGAAGGAGGAAGCAGGGCGCGTGAGGAAGTGGCAGTCTCTGCGCCCTCACGTCCCTAGCCGCCGCAGGAGGAGACGCCCCGGGCGTCGGGAGTCGATACGGACTCCCGGCCACCGTTGGCGCGAGCTTGCGGGTGGCGAGCAATAGGTAGCTCGCCGCCCGGTAAGGACCAGGCTCGGGTCGACGACGCGTAGTATTCCACGCGCGCCTCAAAGAGATGTCAGCAATACTGAAGGGGTCTGCTAGGGCCAATGCTTGCCAGGGTCGTGAGATTCGTTCGAAAGAGTTAACGTGGCCCTGGCATATGGGCAACTGAAGGAACAGGGTGGGTTTTAGTCAGTAAAAGTCTGACACGCCCTCCCACTCCGCCCAGAGCGGGAGAAGTCATTTGATGATTTCCCAACCAAAAAAAAAAGCTGCACGGGTAGATTTTGTCGCGGTTGGTCCGTGAATGGGAGACCATCTTTACATACCGAGAACCCCTGTGCCTTAAAAAGCACATTAAGCCTATACTACCGGCTATCATTCTTTGATTTGTGACAGTTGTTACGCCTGGTGTCCTGCTCATATGAGTCTCATAATCCGTTTCCCAGTATCGTAAAAAGGAGTCCAACCGGAGTTCAACTACAGTGAACTACAGACGTCTTAGAATATGCATGCTACACGGAAACAATCAACCTACCTTGCCTTTTCTCAGGTACCTATGTTGTGGTTGGCTTCCAGTCTAACCAGATGCCTATCTCAGCTTCACGACCCAGTTACTAGGTAACGCAATAACCCTAGTAAGACTAGTTGTCAGACTTTCGGGCTTCTGACGACACATAACGACAGTCACGAATGCCAGCTGGGACCAACGAAGCATGGTTGGTCTTGGTATGTAAAGATCGTCACCCATCGATAGTACAACCTGATCGATCGACGAGTGGCTGCTTTTAACCGACTTCAAAAAGGAGGAGGTTCTCAATTCGGATATTTATATATATATATATATATTTTTTTTATGTATGTTTATAACGGCCATAACTCCGCCATATATAGACGGATTTGCAATATTATATTTTTGTTCGAAATAGGTTTGACACCGAAACTCTTTAAAAAATTACAGCAAATCAACCCCGACTTCTGCTATCGCATAAATATGCATTGTTTATTTGGAGTTAGTGTGAGGTAGATACCATAACTAAAAAGTTCAAAATAAAAACTTTTTCCAAAAAAAAACAACTGGCTTCCTTAAAAACACTACAAAGTGAAAAATAACTTTAATTTCGGAAGTCAGTGTCTTAGGATTTTTCTTTTCCGAAATTAAAGTTATTTTTCACTTTGTAGTGTTTTTAAGAAAGTCGGTTGTTTTTTTTTTTTTGTAAAAAAGTTTTTATTACAAGCTCCTCTCGCTAATGATATTACCTCAATAATAATAAGTAAGTAAAATGTAACAAACTTTTGCTCACGTCTACAAGCTCAACATCTAAAAGCCAATAACAAAAAGTTTATCAGAGCATGAATCTAATAATAGACTAAATCTGAAGTAGGTAAGGCTTATTATAATTAACGGTTACTGAACCTCACCTGATCTAAAGGTTAGGTAGGTACACTACTTTTAATTTGGTCTGTATTGAAAGGGAATGTAAAATCGGCTAAGGACCTTTAAGATTTAAAACTCCCAAAGGTACTACAATACAATACAATTCTTTATTTCAGGCAACTAAGGACCATAATGAAATACATATATAAGCATAAAATCAATAACAATAAACTTATACCTACTCACAGAACTATAACTAAACGTTTACCTAATGTTGACGACGTCGTGTTCCGCTGCGTGGTATCACGTAACCGTCTTCAGAAACGTCGATATAAGACACCTTTCGACCAAAAGTCCTCTCTCAAGCGGTCTGCAGTTGCGCGCGATTCCAACCTTTCGACCCTCAGAGTCCACTTAGTATTCAGTGTCAAATACTGCACGACTCCCTCAATCGTCGCACTAACTATGCTTTTTAAATAATGTTTACTCTACGCAAGTAGAGAATTTTAAAGCAGCGGAGTAATTTCGTAACACACTAACAGTAGGAATGGCTTTCATTTTGACAAATCAACAACATTCATCGCGTTATGTACATTGTAGAGCAGATTTTTTTTTCGAATTTGAAGCAATGGATTAGCCTTCAAATGTATTCTGATTGTGAATGATAGTGTGTCACGTTTTAACGTGCAAGAAACGATCAAGGAAAGTAGCTAAAAATAGGTAAATATTTGGTAAATTTGTCACCATTTGCTGCATAAAACATGCATAATTGAAACCTAAATGGAAGAAGTCACTGGTTCCTGAAATACAGGTACTTTAACCTAGCTCTGAAGCTAGGGTCTCAAATTTTCTGTAACCTGTTTTTATGGCAATAAAGAAATTTATTATTATTATATACTTAACCAAAATTAACGCTGAAAATTTTCGAGATGAGACTTTGCCTAATGTTAACTACGCTTGTTAATAGGATACTAGGATTACCAGGGGAATAAACATTACGAAGCTAAACTGCCATAAACCATTGAACCCCTAAACATACAAATTCAAAAGCCTTCATACATATTAAGTAGGGTAGATAAAAGAAGTCTGCATTATGACATTGCATGGTGTCGATAAGCCGCGCCTTTCATCTCGGCTCGTTTCGTTCATCGAAACGTTTTGACAGTTCAACACGATTCATCGCGTTATTTACATTGTTGAGCAGACATTTTTTTCGAATATATGAAGCAATGGATTAAATTTATTCTGGTTGTGATTGGTAGTGTGTTCGCAATTAACGTGCAAGATATATTTGAGCAACGTAGCTAGAAGTAGGTAAATAATTGGTAAAAGACAATGATATACAGCTATACAGATAAGTTGAACCTCTTTTTAATTTGTGTTACTCATAACAAATATCTGATAATATACCTTCATGAATATTACATGCACCAAATTACGAGGTGAAACTTTGCCTAATGTTAACTACGCTTGTTAATAGGATACTAGGATTACCAGGGCAATAAACATTACGAACGTAAACTGCCATAACTACACCATCGAACCTCTAAACATACAAATTCGAAAGCCTTCATACATATTAAGTAGGGTGGATAAAAGAAGGCTGCATTATGACATTGCATGGTGTCGATAAGCCGCGCCTTTCATCTCGGCTCGTTTCGTTCAGCGCTATCTCTCCCAGCCACCGATCAACCGTATTGAGTGTCGAGCTATCGATAAATCTGTCAACGAACGAGATGTTTTTATCGATATATTGCTCTGCACTATGGTTCCAACTCCAATGATTTTAGAGATGTCGTTTTCTCTTGCTCTTGCAAAATAAGTAGGTATGTAGGTATGTGACTTATTGTGTATTTATCGCGTGTTGCCGGATGTAAAGAATAGCACCAACCCACTTCTTCCTATGGGTGTCGTAGAAGGCGACTAAGGGACTTACTAGAAAATGGTCAGCAGCGTTCTCTAAGCATCTTACCACCATACTGCGTTCGCCAACCCGCCTGCCAAGAGTCGCGATTCTGGCAACACCTCTCCCGCGCCTGCCAAAAGGGGGGGGCCCTTTTGGCAGGCTTCTGTCCAGCAGTGGACGTCGGTTGAAATGATGATCTATGTATCATGTATGTATGGCCAGATCTTAGAATTGATCATTTAATGAAGTGTTTGGTCTTTTCATGAAATGGATGTGTTTGACGTAATGGTCTGCTAATATTCACAATATCGTTAACCTTTCAACCTTTAATGATATGTGATTCGACGTTTGGCCATTTCATGAATGTAGGGTATAGTTAATTTTAAGGTGTAGTAAAAATTAAAATTACTTATAGTAGGATCTTTTGTATTGCTCTTATAAGGAAATTCGTTTCTTTTTTGTAATGCTCGAAAACTTCATGAAATTATTCATTCTAAGATTTGTTTACGATAATATGTATGTAGTATATGGATATTTTGGCTACTGAAATAACATTGACATTGCAGAACTTGTATTGTAAAACAAGATGGCGCAATTTGGACACGCGCCAAAATAACCTCGTAGCGTTGTAGTTTGTACAAAAAAGTGTGTTTATTTCAAAGAAAGACAAGTCTTTACTTATCTTTTTTTGAAATTAACACACTTTTTTTTTCAAGAATAATACATTCACTGAAACAAATGGATAAGCTTGAATTTATTATGCAAACAAAGCTTCTTGGAAAACACGCAATCGTAGGCCGTAGCACAGTGCGAGCTACGCCGTAGCATGTGTCGTAGCTTTATCAACGTAGCACGTAGCACGCACATAGATTTTTCGTTATATTGCTTTTTTAGGATAGTAATAGTTATAGTAGTCGGCGCCAAATAATATAATGATTGATTACCTACGTAGAGTCTTCAAAGATTTAGATAAATAATCTGTTTGTTGTTTGGTGCCCACTCAAAATTTGTTTAGTAAAAAGTGATAGTATATATAAATAAGCTCCATACTCAAGTCGAAGAATTATTTATTTTTGTTTTTAGTTCTTTTTCGTCGATTCGATTGTTAAAAAGTTTTTGATTCATCATTCTCCTACTCTTATCCCAATTTATTTGGAGTTCTTGAAACATTTATTTTTCTTCTATCTTTCTCTATTAGTCGGCCCTGCGCTGTTTTTATTTTACTATATTCAATCGTGCAGTTAGAAGGTAACTACTAATGAAATATTACATATCAAAAAAGTAAAAACCGTTAAATCAGCTAACAAAAAACCAAAATTAAAGCTGTGAGAAATATATGAGAATATAAGGGAGGTAACTGACTGCACTAACATAAGTTCAGTATGTACGTAGGTAGGTTGATGAGCGCGCGCTCTAGCTTCAAACCTAATTAACATTTTCACTGGAAGCCCTAAATAGGTAGCCCCTCGTACAATTAGGGTGCTTCTGCAGTGAACAATGTTTTCGTGAATACAGAGTTAGTTATTAGCATTAAATCTATATATATAAAAGAAAGTTGTGTTAGTTACACTATTTATAACTCAAGAACGGCTGAACCGATTTGTCTGAAAATTAGTGGGGAGGTAGCTTAGAACCAGGAGACGGACATAGGATACTTTTTTTTATCCCGTTCGACTATAAAGAGGAAACATTTGATTGTTTGTTTGTATTGAATAGGCTCCGAAACTACTGGTCCGAAATGAAAAATTCTTTTTGGGTTGGGTAGCTTATTTATTGAGGAAGGCTAAAGGTTATATAACATCACGCTACGATCAAAAGGAGCGGAGCAGCAACGAAAACTGGCAGGCAATTCGATGCAACGGGAAGGGTTACGGGAGCAAAAATTTGACGCGGACGAAGTCGCGGACAGAAGCTAGTAGATGATATCTACGTAAACTACAGAATATATTAAGGTGTAAAGTAATACTTTTAAAGATTTAGCATGCCTGCAATCAAAATAACTATTGAGTAGATATTATGGCTAGTGTAACCGTAATATTGAATGGAAAAAGAAGCATTTGGGTCGGTGTAAGATTTTTGATCGCATGTTTTCTTCCATTTATTAAAATTTTATCCTCAATGCTCTATGGAAAAGAAATACATAAGTTTACCAACATAAGTAAGTATATAATAGTATGTTTTACTTATCATAGCATAAAAAGAAAAAAAAGTGTTTTTTTTTTTCAATTATCTAATTGCGTTTCTTTACGGCCACCCTTAAGGAGCCACCTTTTAGAATAGAATATAATACATTTTACTGTCTCTGGTATTACAACTAGTAGTAGGTACACACATACACAAAACTATAATACTGGAAGCAAGAGGTTTAAACCCAGCATTATGCTTTTTAAGCAAGGAGTTGCTTGTAGTAGGGCTAGGGATGCTTGTGTTTGATTTGTATTTTACTCTTTCCTACTGTAAACCTATTGTATGCGTTTTAGTCTGTGCTAAAAAATAATAGATTATTAACCAAGGGGATAAAGCAGTGTCTTCTGTCGCGGGTGACGATTTAAATCGCGAGCGTAACGAAGGACTCGCGGTTTACTCCCGAGCGTAGCGAGGGTGTTAAAAACTTAAATCACGAGCGAAGTGAGGGATTTAAGACGAGTCCTGAGTTAAACGAGCGATTTAAGTTCACCCAAGACTAAGACAGCTTTATCACCGAGGAAAATACTCTACTTTTCGTACCATTTGCGAAAAAATTAACACAATAATAATATGAGATAAGCATTTATTAAAAAATAATGACAATTAAAAGTAAAATAAACTTAACGTTTATGTATTTGAAGAAAACAAAAACGCGGCAATTTCCTAGACTAATATTTTTTGTCGGAAAAGCAAAGGCATCAAGCTCATACGGCCTCGTCGGTTTTCGTAATTTTATTTAATAATCATAACTGCATAATATATGCGTATTCCTTTTTCAAAAAGATGTATAATTTATAAACAAACTCAATGGTGTAAACACAGATGTAGCTCAGTATAAATTTCGGTAAGTATTCCAAATTTAAATCACATTCTCCCCCTAGAGTATGAATGAAATTCATTACAATTTTCTTTCCCTGTTTTTAACAGATTAAAAATGACTACTGTTATGTTAGCTTTTTTGGCATAGAATGTCACTTTTTTGAGCAAGTGGTACGAAAAAAGTATTTTCCTTCTTTCTTGTATTATCCAAATTCCCCAAGAAATTTTCCAACAATACTCAAACGGTGTAGACAGAAATAATACTTTTTTAACTATTCAATTTATGATTATGCCACTCGTCGGTACAAACAATTAGGTATAGGTATTCCATAAGATCTAAATCCTATTCTGGCGAACTTATACAAGCATCCTTTAGCAATGGAGTCGCAAGAATGCTATTACACATACCTACCAATATCGAGAGACTTAGATAAAAAGAAAACTTGCCTAAAGAAACAAAAATATCAATCATACCTACATAAGGAAATGGTATGTGGGTGGTTGGTACAGTCACCAAAATAGATAAGTTACCAGCGTCATCGATTATAGTTGAAGCTTAGCAAGAAACTTATTGCTTGTCATGGCAATAATGACATTTGATTTAAATAGGCTGTGGACAATTTTTTATTTTATTAAGTACCTGGTACTTTTTGACAGGCCTACACTGTCGTCCCACCTATTAACACTGTAATTTGGATCCATTGTAAATGGCGATTATTTTTTTTAAACAGTAACCATGGAGTTGACTTGCCAGCTCTTCTCCATACGAATCAACAAATTAGAATGCAGTGCCCATTTAGGTTTATGTGAAATATAGTCGATTATTAACCAAGGGGATAAAGCAGTGTCTTCTGTCGCGGGTGACGATTTAAATCGCGAGCGTAACGAAGGACTCGCGGTTTACTCCCGAGCGTAGCGAGGGTGTTAAAAACTTAAATCACGAGCGAAGCGAGGGATTTAAGCCGAGTCCTGAGTGTAGCGAGGGATTTAAGTTCACCCAAGACTAAGACAGCTTTATCACCGAGGAAAATACTCTACTTTTCGTACCATTTGCGAAAAAATTTTATAATATGAGATAAGCATTTATTAAAAATAATGACAATTAAAAGTAAAATAAACTTAACGTTTATGTATTTGAAGAAAACAAAAACGTGGCAAATTCCTAGACTAACATTTTTTTGTCGGAAAAGCAAAGGCATCAAGCTCATACGGCCTCGTCGGTTTTCGTAATTTTATTTAATAATCATAACTGCATAATAAATGCGTATTCCTTTTTCAAAAAGATGTATAATCTATACTAATATTTTAAAGCTAAAGAGTTTGTTTGTTTGTATGATTGAACGCGCTAATCTCAGGAACTACTGGTCCGAATTGAAAAAATCTTTTTGAGTTGGGTAGCCTATTTATCGAGAAAGTCTATAGGCTATATAACATCACGCTACAACCAAGAAGAGCGGAGCAGTAATGAAAAATGTTGCAAAAACAGGGAAAATCACACGGGTAGGCGATTCGACGTGACAGGAAGGGTCGGGGGAACACGAAATTTAACGCGGACGATGTCGCGGGCAGAAGCTAGTGCTTTATATACAAACTCAATTGTGTAAACACAGATGTAGTTCAGTATAAATTTCAGTAAGTATTCCAAATTTAAATCACACTCTCCCCTTAGAGGCTGTTTTAAACAGATTAAAAATGACTATTGTTATGCATAGAGTTATTACATATAATATATCGATATTGTTATGTTAGCTTTTTGTGGCATAGAATGTCACTTTTTTGAGCAAGTGGTACGAAAAAAATATTTCGATTTGATTTGAAACCGATGGATATTTTCGAATCAAAATTTATTTTAGTTCTAGAAAACAATCAGTTCATTTATCAAATTAAATTTCATTCGAAAACTTGAATGTTTCTTACTAAACTTCAAGTAGGTATATCCGACGACCCTGGTTCCTTATCTCTTTTGGTGACTGTACGTATGTATCAAAATCAAAATCAAAATCAAAATCAAAAGTCATTTATTCAAACTAGGCTGAGAGTCAGCACTTTTTGAAAGTCAAAGTTACAAAAGACAGTCCCCCCAAAACGCCCGCCCTTCGACACTTCCTAGTGCTTTAGCTGGGAAGAAGAAGTGGCGGAACAAACTCCCCAGCAGCACAGCTGTCTGTTAAGTTAGAAGAACTTGATTCTATACAATTGTAAGGAGGTAACATTACGAGACACAAAATATTAAATTAAATGATTTGCCTTATGTCAGCTAGCCAACCCAATATTCCAAGAAATAAACTGAAATCTATACTCAAGCAAAAGCAAAAAATATTTTTATAAAGTAAATAAAAGTACCAAATAAAAGCCTCCTGGCATAAAGGGCGTGACAGCTTACATATGCAATGCTGAATCACGTTCACATAGCTGTTACGACCCGAGTTACAAGTCGAGGCCACAAAATGACAAACTAGGACCATCGGCGTAAAAACTAATAAACAGGTAGGTAATTAACAACAATACCAACATCAAGGTCAGCAAGACGACCAGTCACCACAAGCAGCACCCGTTCACGAGCATAACGCAAAGATCAGCCATTACCCCCCTCGCCTTATTTGAGGGAAGGGGGTAACCCGACCCCTGACGCTACCGCAAGCATTGACATCTAAGGGAGCATGACGAACTTGCTGCCGGTTGCTCAGGCAAGAATTGAATGACAACTTGTCGAGGTCGCTAGCTAATCATTTTATGCAATACTAATCATTATAATATGTCAAAGCATAGAACATGTCAAAACCAATAAATACACAAAAAAAAATGACTAACACAGTAAAAGTATAATAAATCAACCGACAAAACTGGTTAGGACTTTAGGAGTCGTGTCGGTTTCCGTGTTCCGAAGCCCCGAGGGAGTCACAAAGCTTGTCAAAGACAGCCGGGGCTCCAGTTGAGCTCGCACCTCCAGGCGATTTAGTACAAAAGGCAGTTTGTGGACCTTTATAGCGACCATCTTTGAAATTAAACTTGCATATTACGATTTGTGATTGTAAATTTTTTAATTTTCGAATTAAAATTAATATGGCCAGTGGCGACTTGTTCTTTTTAACCGACTTCAAAAAAAGGAGGAGGTTATCAATTCGACTGTATTTTTTTTTAATGTTTGTTACCTCATATCTTTTGACTGGGTGAACCGATTTTGATGATTCTTTTTTATTTGAAAGCTGGTGCTTTCCGAATGGTCCCATTTTAATTTGGTTCTATTCGGACAATGAAGTACATGTGAAAACCATATAAGTCTTAAATTTGCATTAAGTATTTGCGCGACAAATGAACGAATACCGTATGTTTGTTACCTCATAACTTTTGACTGGGTGAACCGATTTTGATGATTCTTTTTTTATTTGAAAACTGATGCTTTCCAAATGGTCTCATTTTAATTTGGTTCCATTTGGACAATGGGGTCCATGTGAAAACCATATAAGTCTTAAATTTGCATTACGTATTTCCGTGACAAATGAACCAATAGCGCGATTAGATTAGTGCGAAGTATCTACCACAACTAAAAAGTTAAAAAATAAAAACTTTTTCCAAAAAAAACAACCGACTTCCTTAAAAAAACACTACAAAGTCAAAAATAACTTTAATTTCGGAAGTCGGTGGCAAAAACCTTAAATACAGAGCCTAAGCCACCGACTTTCGAAATAAAGTTATTTTTTACTCTGTAGTGTTTTTTTAAGGAAGTCAGTTGTTTTTTTTTTGTTCTTTCACTGATCAATTGTGGCGTTCCGCGCATAAAGGTACCGGATGTCGGCAATTAGTTTCCGAGTTATTTGCGTTTTTGTAAAATCGGATGAGAATATGGCATTTTGTGATTTTTACTGATATTATTGTTCTACAACAAATTCGCTACAATTTGATACACTTAACATCTACAGACAACATTTCTAAGCACATTTTTTTTTAAAGGAAATGTTAAGTAAAAACGTACCTACCAGATGTCGGTAGGTATTATAAAATGTCGATATTTTCATAATGATTATGTTGAGTTTTGGAATTTTAATACTATTTGTATATTAGCAGTACAGTATCGGTAATGTTAGTGATACATTGATGCATATAATGTGTTGGGATCTATGTGGAAAAATCTACGTAACAAACGAGTAGAACATTGTTTTTTTGTAACCTTAACTTTCAAACTCCATTTTCTCGAAACTAGTTTTTTTTAGAATTTCAACTTTGGAGTCTGTTACACAAAAAGTATTATAAAATATATTTTTTGTAATCACCATAATAAAGGGATCTCTTCTAGATTCTACATCCGGTCTTAACTCAATACCTACCTCCCTACTGGTACCTTTATGCGCGGAACGCCACATTTTAGGGGAGTACTACGTGAGCTCGCTAAATGGATGTGCGAATAACACTTGTGCGACAAAACTGTACTACGACTCACAATAGTTCGAATGCACCCTTGTGCGATACACTCGAGCTCACATAGTTAGTACACTAGGTTTTTTTTTCTGGATGGGAAATCATCATATGACTTCTCCCGCTCTGGGCGGAGCGGGAGGGTGTGTCAGACTATTACTGACTAAAACCCACCCGTGTTCCTTCAGTTACCCATATGCCAGGGTTACGATATCTCGCTTGAACAATCTCGCGACCCTGGCAGTGGACACTAGGTTAGGTTAAGTTAAAACTGTGACCTCCTATGCACGAGCCGAGCTAGCGAAGCGAGCGGTGCCGCGGCAGAGGCCGGCGAGTGCTAGAAACGACTAGATTCAGTGTGTCGCACAAGCGTGCATTCGAACTATGGTGAGTCGCAGTACAGTTTTGTCGCACATTTTAGAATAATGAATTAAGTAGAAACAACGGCCACATGAAGGTAGTTTTACTTATAATTGGGACGATCTAAGAAGTCGGATATGACGTTTCTCATTTGACATGCCGCGATAACTTCGTATGAACGTGTATGTAAGAAACTGAAAAATCAAATTCATAATCCTAAATAATTACTATGTTACCCATACTCTATAACAACGAGTATCATTCGTAAACCTCAATTTTAAATTTGTATTGAAAAAATGCACTAAAAAAAAAACGAATTAATCGTTGATTAATATCCCGACAGGACGTTTTCACAATGTCATGTCTTTGGGTTGGTTGCCGTAGTACTGTGACCGTGTAAAAGCCGTATTTTGCCGAATAAAATTGATTTAATGAAAAATCGTTACTTTTACAAACATTAGGGGATAGTTGGATAATACCGCGCGGTTGATAATACCGCACGTCAGCGTAATTCAAAAACTATCCACTAGTTCTGCGATGCAGTGCGTATATGTACATCGAAGCCGGACATGCCTACATCCTTCCCCGCGCACCGCCATTACGGTCCGAGTGACGACGAAGATAACATTTGTTGTAGATGTTTTTTTCGTTACTCCTTATAATTTTTGTATACTTTCGGAAAGAGGTAAGTAATACTGTATTTATATGTAATACTTTGATACTATACATTTTTAATGCTTGTATACTGTAGAATTAATGTCAGAATACGTTTTTACCTACTATAATAATTTCCATATAATTTTGAGGTAAAAAAATTAAATGGTCATGTTTGATAATTCCGCGCTGGGGGCGCGCAGAAGAAAGCTAAAGAAAAGAAACAAATTAAAGGAAAGTCTATCAAGAGAAAAGTTTTGAACAGTAGCGAAAATAGTGAGGATGAAGATAAAGCAAGAAGAAAAAGGTCAGGCAAGGAAAAAAGAAAGGCAAAGGGAAGTCTAAGAAATGTATCGACAGCAGCAGTGAAGATAGTATGCGTGATGTGGCCCTTGCTCAACTGTGCGATGATGATGAAGATGACGACATAGAGAAGAAGCAAACAAGTAGAGCAAGAAAATTACTTAGAATGGTATTTTTTTTTTTTACTTTTATTACTTACCCATTTGTGTGCAGTTAATGTGGGCACGATATTATCAGACCAGTTTGATAATACCGCGTCTTTACTTTTTTTTGTAAATTGACAATAATTACTTTTTGTTTAAATTTTGGAAGTTTTTGTTATGCGGTATGCGTACCTGAATAAACGTCCTACTAATTACTCAATTTTGTTTCTTTTAATATCAAACAGTTTCCTAATTATAGGTCAAAGTCTTTAGGGGCTCGGTAATATCCAACTCTCCCCTACTTTAAAAAACGAGATAAATGTACAATAACTGTATTATTAAATATTTAAACATATAAAAACAAAATCTGATCACATATATTTTTGCCTTATATTGATATATGAGTATTTTGATATTATAACGCCACTGGTGCATAATACACAATGTAATCCGCCACTGGGGCATAATACATAAACCTTCAGGAAGAAATTAGTATGTCGAGTTTTAGTTTACGTCTTGTTTTCGTTTTGAATCTCGCCCAAATATAAACTTCATTGGAATTTTTGTTAATAACTGTTAAATATTATAAACTCGTACGTGTAATTAAACGATATTCCTCAAAAATTAGTTTTATACTATCTAAATATAAAAGTCGATTGCAAACACGAACTATTTTAAATCGATAAGTCTCAAGAATCGCATTTTAAAGCAACCGATTTTATTTCCCCTCACTACACAAAGTATTTTGATAGCTGTCATATCCGACTTCATAAATCGTCCCAATTATAGTTACTCGTAAAGAGCAGAACTCAGAAGATTAATTATGCAGTATCTAAGTAATCTAATTATGACATCCAAAGAATACCAAGTTACCACTTACCAACCTGTGCTCTGTGTAAAAGCAACCTAGAATTTTATTATGAACTAGCTTTTGCCCGCGGCCTCGCCCGCGTGGATGTCGGAAATTAAGTTACTCCTTGTTACATCAGCTATCTGCCATTGAAAGTCCCGTCAAAATCGATCCAGCCATTTCAGAGATTAGCCGGCACAAACAGACGGACAGACAGACAGAATTTTTTTTTTTAATGTTTTGGTATATGGTGTAAACATCCTACTTACACTTACAAGGAGAGTACCAAACTTGGGAATCACAGATTCCGTTGATTTTTATTTATGTTATAGAGTAGTCTCCCCCCAATAACTAGGTAAAATGGTAAGACGCACTTCACCTTCATTTTCGAGAAAAATGAAAGTGAACTTTAAAGTTCATGTCCACTCGAATCAACAAATTAATAAAAATAAATGAATAAATTTGGAAAAAAAATGAGTTGAGTAAACTACTAAACAATTTTTACGTGTTACACTAATGAAAACTCGTAGTCGAATGACTTTTTTTTCTGGATGAGAAATCATCAAATGACTTTCTCCCGCTCTGGGTGGAGCGGGAGGGCGTGTCAGACTTTGACTGACTAAAACCCACACGTGTTCCATCAGTTGCCCAGGTGCCAGAGTCACGGTATCTCTTTCGAACAATCACGTGACCCCGGCAGGCATCGGTTCTAGTAGACCCCTTCACTGCTGCTAACATCTCTTTGAGGCGCGCGTGGAACACTACGCGCCGTCGACCCGAGCCTGAAGTCCAAATTTTGGCCAATCGTATTCTTACACGTCCCTTTCCCCAGGTAGTAGATGTTGGATCAGGTAAAATTAGGGGGAGAGGGGTCTTACACAGCAGGAGCGTATAATAACTGAAAAATATACGTAACAAAATTTATTTACGGTAAAAATTCCCTATTATAATAACGAGTATTTTTTTAATTAAAATGTTTAATATTATATTATTATTGATAACAATAAAATAAAAATCTATTAAAATTGACAAAAAATTGACACAAAATATATAAACACATACATACTTATTAATATTATAAAGCTGAAGAGTTTGTTTGTTTGATTGAACGCGCTAATCTCAGGAAATACTGATCCGAATTAAAAAAAACTTTTTGTGTTGGATAGCCTATTTATCGAGGAAGGCTATAGGCTATATAACATCACGCTACAACCAAGAGGACTGGAGCAGTAATGAAAAATGTTGCAAAAACGGGGAAAATCGCACGGGTAGGCGATTCGACGCGCCGGGAAGGGTCGGGGGAAAAAGAAATTTAACGCGGACGAAGTCGCGGGCAGAAGCAAGTCAGATATATAATAAATTTAATATTAAATAACTTCAGCATTTGAATTATTTATTGATTAAAATAAAAATAAATATTTATAAAAATAAATAAGTCGACACCTCCTACGTAGAGTAATCAACAAATTTCGAAATGTTACTTTTCTTTATTTTCGTACTTCTAAATATGTGGACTAACGTCTGCAACTATTAAAATTTCAGTATTTTTAATAGAAGGCCTCGTTAATTAGACTACAAAATGTCGTATATTCACTTTTGTCCAAGTATAAAATCGTATACAGTACTACCGATACAATACGCGGGGGTCGGAACGCGCGGACGCCTCGTATCTATCAGTACCGACAGAATACGTGGGGAAAGACGCACGCTCATCGCGCGGCGAATGCATTTCTATATTTTTGTTATTTTACAGTTGTTGTTTTGTACGTATACGTAAAAAAGAATTTAAAATGTCATCTAGAGCACAAATTATTCTTGATCTCATAACAAAAGAAAATAATGATACAATACGAAAAAAAGGAACCACTGAAAATTTAAATTATGAAAAAAAAATACAATATTATAGTTAAAACAACGCCTGTAATTGAAGAACCTGAAAGAAATGAAGGTATGAATTATTCTATATTGTTATTTGTAGTAAAACTTGTATTTTTTAAGTAAACGTAATAATTTGTAGTCTTACTGATGTAAAATATCGTATGTTATATTTACTATATTCTACGCTGTTTTTTCTTGAAAAAAATATATCGTATGTATTAAATACGATATTTTACACCGGAACAGAATTAAAAATTATGTCGGAACATGTACATACGATGTTTTACGTTGGGATTTTATATGGTTTTTTTTATCGTAGGGTCAAGTGGGGGACAGTGTAACAGGGGGCACAGTATAACATCAAGATTAACTCTGTCCTTTTCTAATTTATCAATGGTGTTTCTTTACGTGTTTTGTTAGTCTCATGCGCCGCTATCTTAAATAGCTGTCATCGGACAACAAATTGCTGGATGAACGGAAGAATGCTCGAAAATAGGTTTTTCGTAAAAAAAATTGCTAAAAATTTTGAGAGTGAAGTTTTGTTCTTATTTGAAAAGTAATAAATTCTGGTGAGTAAATATATGTTCCTCTTAATCTTCGATTAATTGGTGTTTAAATAGTAAACAAAGTTTATTTCATTTTTTAATCTAGAAATTTTAACGAATTTTTGTTTGATACAATATGGTGTGGGGTACAGTGTAACGGAGTACAGTGTAACATGTTATAGTGTGCCCCCTTTGAATATTACTTTGTTTTTTAAGTGTGCTACATTATGAAATGGCTACACACCACAAACTGAAGATGCCACTGTCTTGGGAAGCTAGAAATATCGCAGGAAAAGATTGGTTAGATGAATTTAGAAAATGGAATCCTGATTTAACTTTGCGAAAACCAGAAGCCTGCAGCCTTTCAAGAGATTTTTTATAACAATTTAGAAAAGTTAGAGAGAAGTGAGAAGGTTTTCTAGTTTTGGTGATGGTATAAAACTATTTTGCCTTGATGAGACCGGTACGACCACGGTACAAAAACCAAAAGAGTTTTAGCATCAAAAGGATTAAAACAATAAATTAACAAGTGATGAAAGAGGTAGCCTTGTGACAACATGCTGCGCAGTTTCTACTACAGGCACTGCCCTGCCACTCGCGATGGTATTTCTTCGAAAAAATTTCAAATCACACATCTTGAAGAGAGCACCTACCAGCACATTGGGTTTAGCGCAAACTACGGACTGGATGACCTCTCAAGTTATTTCCTGAGGTTACAAAGCATTTTGTAAAGAAGATAAGCAAAAGCAGAAGCTCAAAAGATAATCCATTGCTTTTTATACTTGATATTGATGGTAGCCACTTAGCTCTGGAGGCTTTGAACTTAGCTAAAGAAAACGGCATGACTTTGCGTACCATTCCGTCTCATTTCAGCCACAGAATACCTACAGCCGCTTGATGCATCAGTTTCTGATCTCAGAAAACTAAAAAAATAATTAGTTTCCAAGTATAAATTCGATATTATATCAAGCCTAATATGAAGGTTAAAGACTGCTGATTTTATGGTAAATTATAAGAAGACGATATAATAAAGGTTTTTTTTTTCTAAAAATCAAAATGATTTTTTTGTTACACTGTCCCCCACTTGACCCTATGTACTACTTCCTATCGATTACTTCGTTAAGTTATATAACTTACTACAATATACGTGTCAGTAAATCTTAAAATTTAACAAATTACATTTTCTTTTGCCAGAATGACCAATGCCATCGGATGCAGATATGAATTCTATTGACCAAATGATGAGTTTTTGTCTAATTCAGATGTAGATGCCAATAACGTCCGTCATGGTAGGTACCAAAACATCGCCAAGAAGTACGTTTTTTTTATTATAGAAACTGATTTTTAGTGTAAATTTGTGCACTATTACATTGTAATAAATATTTTGGCACCCGTAATTAGATAAAATGCTCTATTTTTTAGGTCAAATATCGGAAGTCCATCAAAATATTGATTAAATTCCGAAGATGTACTCAAAGTTACTAATATAGAAGCAAACGGGACAAAAGAAGGGGAACCATGTCAATTTCCTGGTATGTATATAAAAATAATATTAATAAATTATGTAATTTATAGGTACACAGTAGTAACTTGAAATTTATTATTTTCAGAATCATTCGAGGATAATAGTAACCGGTCCGATGAAAATAACACACCCATTCCATCTCCAGAGTGTACTACAAACCATTTAGACTACAATTGTAGTACATACTTCTGTCCTTGGTATATTGAGAATGCTATATAAGAACCGTATTCAGTAATTTCATCTACTACCGATCTACTATCAACATCCCAAGCGAACACCCCGTTTTCTTCATTTTCCGAATCAACGCCGAGTTGTTCTAGAAAACGAAAATGAGACTACTTATTATTTATTTTTTATTTTACAGGATTATTACGCGTTGAGCATTATTTTTTGTACCATTCAAATGAGTCTGATAGTGTTATTTTAAAATTAAGATTATTAGTAAATACGTACAAGGTGTAAAAAATTAACATAGTTTAAGAATAGTTACTGACTGCATAATAGTTTTCTTACATTTTTAAAATGATTAAGTAGTTTATACTACTTGTCTAACCAAAAAGTATCACGGTTATTAAAACAAGAAGAATTGACAATGTTATGTTTATTTGTATTACTTAGAAGATTTTTGTGTTTAATCAAAGTTTATGTTATATTGATGGATCTCAAAGTAAGAGATTTAAAAAAAACATAACGACTAGTGGTCGCCCAGTGGTCGATTTTCGACCATAATTAACTCAATAAATAAAACTAAATAAAAAATAATATGGTTATATTTGAGATTCAGTGACACTATAGACAAATAATATGGGATCCAAAGTTTTCGCTTCACGTATTAATATATAGATTATACTCGTAGTACTAAGATATCTTAAAATAATTATGACTTTTTGTAATTCATATGAATAATAGTGACGTTTCTATCAATAAAAATGTTTAATTTCATGTTTTTTTTTACTTTCCTAAAAAAATATTCCTGATTATTTTTATTACAATAAGATTACAAAATGTACTATATCATTATATACAATTTGAACGGAGAAGAATGTATAATCTATTATTTACAATAATTATTTATTCACTTTTTCAGAGTAGAATGTAGTATCTATGACATACATCAAATAGTTTTGTGTACTGTCCAACGTAATTCAGAGTAAGTATGACATACTACAATTTACTTTTTATGATGGTCGACGTAAAATATCTTAAGTGAGTTTTCTCAAAAACCAGAAAAAATATGAATTAAACTACTACACAGGATTAATACCTACCTATATCGTAATTCATTTGCAAATTTTTAAAAATATTGGTTATCATCTCACTGAACAATCATCAATAAACAATGATCAGATCTTTGAACAGCTGTACTGTAAAGTTGATCAAACGCACTTACGATATTATTCGTAGGAGGTGTCGAAGTACTTAAATAAATTTGGAAAAAAAAGAGTCGAGTGGACTTGAACTTTAAATTTATTTTTCTCGAAGGTGAAGTGCGTCTTACCATTTTACCTAACTATTGAAGGGAGACTACTCTACAACATATATAAAAATCAATCGAATCTGTGATTCCCAAGTTTGGTACTCTCCTTGTTAGTAAAAAGTGGTTATCTTAATATTACAAACAGACACTCGAATTTTGTCTCCCATGTATGTATAGATGTATAGATAATCAATTACAATCGCATAATAAAATATAGGTAATAATTCACCGCACAGTACCTATATTTTGAAATATAAAATATTTGTAACTCTACAAGTTGTAACAGAATAAACGCAAGTCTTGAAAGGAGTTTGTTCAGAATTGATTACTGAATCGATTGCGGTAACTTTGAGCATAGATAGGTTTTTTTTTTAATATGTATTTTGCCATACCTACTGAATTACTGGCCGCCGTGCGCCAGTTGACCCAAAAACAAAATGTAATACTCAATTTTAAATGCATCAGTAATGCTGGGGTCAACACGATTTTCATAATAATAATAGATAGCTTTAAAAAAAGTTTAAGCCATTGTAAGAGGCTTCTAATTGGGGACTGGGGTGTATGATGAATTGATGATGATTATTATAATAGGTGTGCATGATGCATACACCCATAGTTTAACACTACAAATGAAGATGGCACTGTGATTGCTCTATAAAGTTCAAGCGATTCCAAGAGATGGCAGTGATATCAATATTGCACTTGTTCGGATACACGGCCTTGGATTATTTTCTATGAGGCACTTTTTTACTGTCAGCGTTTGACTTTGCAATGAACTATCATAAAATATTATCAATAAATATGCATAATACGGTGAAAATAAAAAAAAACTAAATTATGCAAAACACCAAATAAAATCCATAAAGAAGAGAAGTTTTTATTTTGTATACCAAAGTGACTGGCAAGTGGCAACTCTTAAAGTTTGCTTTGTTTCTGGTCTCTTGGCTGTATGGGCTCAGCTCCCTTTGCCTGTCCCAAAGAGGGACGAAAAGAACCAAAAAAAAAACAAATGTTTCTGGTCTCATCACATGACCCTTTTATTTTGTTCCCGTGATCAAATTGTGGAAATTCAAAATAATTACGCGCAATGGCCAAAGTAGAAATTGACGTTGATGTCATGCATGAAAATTCACTTGATAACAGGTAATATGCTGTTGAATTTGGTGTTATTTGTATAGTGCATTATATAATGAAGATTTAAGGCACCGAAGGTCATTGCTTTATAGTTTTGCAACTTGGCAGTCAACGCAGTTCTCTCGATTTAGATTTTATTTTCAAGTGTTGTATTTAATTTATCACATTTATTTGCAGTGCAGATAGTGAATATTTGGGCATCGTAGATGACGGATCGTTTGGTATGTAATATCGATGTTTTTTTTTTACTTTTTATTTTCATTTTGTACTAAAGCCACTTCTTGTTTACTGTAGCACAGAAACCCTAATTCGCTGTAACAAGTTTCAATTTAATTATCTGTCTGCATTAAGTAGTGTCATGACTTTTATTTAATTAAGGTTAAATTAAATTACGATAAATTTTCAGGAAGTAACGAAGGTAGAACTATTGTACCACAACCTTACTTGGATTCTAATGAGCATTCTACTACTTCTTATAACTTCAAGGATATCTGTAAGTTGCATTATTTTATTACTCAGAGATTTCATGTTTACAGACAGTCAATGTGACACAACTGTGTAGAATGGGCAGGAAACATCTAAGGAATATGCTTTATCATTCTAAACATGTTACTAGATCTATTACGCTTAAAATATATCATTGATAAACAACCAAACTTACTGATGGTTTCCTCAAACACTACAAGCTAATGCTTGGGCCATTCCTTGGCTTCTAGTGGTCAACATGTCAAAAGAAAGGAATATCTTCAGAAGTGTATGTGAATAGTTTTGCGCTTTAATATACCTCTGTAGCATTCGCCAATAAGAAAACAAATTTTGTTTTTCTCCGGCAATAACTATACCAGTTTAAATGTTTGCCTATTTATTGCTATCATCACAACTATAAATGTTATTATTTTATCATCACTCTATGACTTTCATGCTATGAAGATGAATAATAAAGTATAGAATCTACATTGGCTAGGCTAATGAGGCATTAGGGCATTCCAAATTTAATTATTTTGCTCTCTTTACAGCTGGAGCAGTGAAGTATAAATTAATAACCATGACAGGAGAAGAAGCTGGGATAAACATGGCACATTCACCATCTCCTGGTAAGTATCGAGTTTTTATGGCTGTCTGTTAACTTCACCATCTTTTCTGCCCTTAAACCAATTTATTTGGGGTTGGTGTAATATTTTTCTTTCTGATTGTCTTTACTTTTTCATGAATGGGAACTAAATTAACTAAGAGGGTTGTGTTAATGATTTTAATTCTTTAAAGCTATATTTATTATTATCGCGAATCATATTTTAATCAACATAAACTCTGACACTGACCTGCTGAATTGCAAAAATAATAAGAAAATTTGAATTTGAATTTTGCATAGCAGGGTGAAAGTGCAAACTGCAATATTGTGTCTGAAATCTGCATCTTTGAGTCCCATATCTCAAGTAATTTTATTTTGATACTTATTTAACAATCAGGGATTGATCAATCAGGTTAAGCTACGCTTACCACAGTTAATTTGTGGATGGGTCCATCTTTACACACCAAGACCCCTAGTTGCCTCGGAAAGCACGTAAAGCCGTTGGTCCCGGCTGTCATTTGTGGATCATTGACAGTTGTTACTGGTTATCATAAGCCTGAAAGTCTGACAACCAGTATTACCCAGTAACTGGGTTGTCGAAGTCAGATAAGCAGTCACTCCATGTAAAATACTTGTATTCAATTGCATCCGGTTAGACTGGACGCCAACCAACACATGACTTATTTAACAATCAACAATAGTTTCAATTTAAGTAATTATAAATATTTACAGATGCAGAATATTATGTGATCAGCAATCCTGTGGAGGTATTTGGTAATACACCTACACCAAAGAAAAACACTCGGAGAGATCCTATGGCAGCAAAAGCAGTCACTGCAAAAAAGGTTTGTTCATTTAAGTATTTTTAACCCCCGACGCAAAAAGAGGGGTGTTATAAGTTTGACGTGTCTGTCTGTCTGTCTGTCTGTCTGTCTGTGGCATCATAGCTCCCGAACGGATGATGCGATTTCAATAAAAAAAAATATTTATTAAAGGTGACTTATCTGCGAGTGTTCTTAGACATGTTTGATGAAAATCGGTTGAGCCGTTTAAAAGTTGTGGGGGGGAAAGTGGGGAAGAGTAACCGAATGTCAGCAAATATACTCGAGTGGGGTCTCAAATGAAAGCGCACTGAAAGAGAATATTGATGAATTAATCGAGAGTGTTCTTAGTTTCGTTTGATTGTACATTATATTAAGTATATACCTATAAAAAGTACAAAATAAAAAATTAAATTTAAAATTTAAAAAACCCCCGACACAAAAACCTAATTTCCCTTTAAAAAGTAAAAAATAATAAAAATAACTCAATCTTAAAGTACCTAAGAATGTATTAATAATTCAAAAAAAAAAAAACGTCGCGTTGGGGGACCGCTCCGCGAGTGCAGACGTCGTTGACTGCATAGTTAGGTAATAAGATTATTGGTAATTAAATTGTTAGGTTTGAGGCGGTCCCCCAACGCGGCGTATTTTTTTTTTGAATTATTAATACATTCTTAGGTACTTTAAGATTGAGTTATTTTTATTATTTTTTACTTTTTAAAGGGAAATTAGGTTTTTGTGTCGGGGGTTTTTTAAATTTTAAATTTAATTTTTTTAAATCCAATGATGAGCCTCAATGAGTTTATAGTCTTCCGAAAATTAAAAAATATGCCTGACAATTTGACAAATGCGTGCCTCACAATAAAAGCACAAGCAACAAAACATTAATCCCTATAAAATGTACATTAATTTATATTGTTGGTTTATTTTACATTTGGGTTTATTATTTGTCATATTGAAGCATATTGTCACTTATAGGCACAATATTAGAAAGTGATAAGTAATTTATTTTGATATTTTCACATAAAACACAAATTAACAATACTAATTTTAGCCAAGGATCTACGATTTGCACTCAGAAAGGCACTTTATATATTTTAATTTCATCACCGGTGCTCTCAAAATAGTGAAGAAAATCATTGTGAGGAACATGTCCTAGAACTGTTTAAAGATGATTGATATCCACCAACCCCCACTGAACCCGTATGGTAGATAACAGCCGAGGTCCTGTCACAGAGAGGAGGCCCTTGTCACAGCAGAGGGAACATAGCACTCTGATTATTTATGCAGCAGCCTACTCCTCGAGAAATGTGCTGGACTTACTGGACTTGTTGTATTTTGTACCATATATTTGCATATAAATATATTATAAAATTCTAGAACACTAATAATGTACAGACGCCAACACATCAAGCTACTACAATCTGTCAGATTTCTTTGATAGATTTTCAACTTTATTTCTAGAGCATTAGGTTCAAGGTTCATTGGGAAAAATTGACAGTTTCGGGTAGCTTGACCTGGTGGCGTCTGTACTTCCTTTTTGTTTTGATAAGATTTACTCCTTCCTCAAAAGATGCCCATCCTTTATACTGTACATACCTACCATGGTTTGCATATCCATGCCTAAACTCAACTCAGATTTCACATACAACTGTGCTGTATGCAGTTGACAAGCCCCACTTAACGTATCTAGGTCAATAACCTCTCAATCATTGTAATGTATTATTCCAGCGCGATGACAAAAGACGAGCGACCCACAACGAGGTAGAAAGACGTCGCCGGGATAAAATTAATAGTTGGATCTCCAAGTTGGCTAATCTTGTGCCTAATTCTGGACTACCAGACTCTGCGAGTAAAGGAGGAATATTAGCAAAAGCCTGTGATCATATTACTGATCTGACAGAGAAACATAAGAGGTTAGTAAAGATTCGCACGGTTATTACGATTTGACACAACATAGATTCTTAATTATAAGCCTTAATTTAATTTTACCTGTCCCGGTGTTTGTAGTGAAATCTTGCAAGTTAAATTTCACCCATTTCCTGGTTTCCAAATGAACTGAATTTTGGCATGCATATGTAAATCGGAAGACAATGCAATTTCATTATAAATAATATGAAGCTAATCTGATGATGGAACTGGTAGGCGGTTATGGGAACTATGAACTTAAATTACACAACCCCATAGAGTTTGGGCTTTTTTGATTTGTCTTGACAAGCACTCTGGTTCTAAATAATGGAATAACATGTTAAATAGATGAAACATAAATACCTCTTTAAAAGTAAAAAAAAAACCGGCCAAGTGCGAGTCGGACTCGCGCACCGAGGGTTCCGTACAAACCTGTAGGTATTCTTGGTTTAAAAATAAATGTTTTTTTTTTTAATTTTATATTTCAGTTGATTGAATGTAAGGTAAATTGCGGTTTACGATTTATGACGTTTTAAAAAAAACTACTCACTCGATCTCGTTCAAACCAATTTTCGGTGGTAGTTTACATGGTAATGTACATCATATATATTTTTTAGTTTTATCATTCCCTTATTTTAGAAGTTACGGGGGGGGGGGGGGGGGGGGACACATTTTACCACTTTGGAAGTGTCTCTCGCGCAAACTATTCAGTTAAGAAAAAAATGATAATAGAAACCTCATTACCATTTTTGAAGACCTATTCATAGATACCCCACACGTATGGGTTTGATGAAAAAAAAAATTTTGAGTTTCAGTTCTATGTATGGGGAACCCAAAAATTTATTGTTTTTTTTTCTATTTTAGTGTGAAAACCTTAATGCGGTTCACAGAATACATCTACTTACAAAGTTTCAACAGCATAGCTCTTATAGTTTCGGAAAAAAGTGGCTGTGACATACGGACGGACAAACAGACAGACAGACAGACAGACGGACAGACAGACATGACGAATCTATAAGGGTTCCGTTTTTTGCCATTTGGCAACGGAACCCTAAAAACAAGCTTTTAATGAACTTAGAACTTCAATATTTTCTAAAAAGCTTAAGGCGTGAATATCCTTATTGCTCTTAACCTTTTGACCGCCAGAGTCACGTATAGATGACAAACCAAAACGTGCCCAGCACGCCACGGTCACGATACCGTGACAGACTTTTAAACGTAAATAAAACTCATAAAACAACATTGTTTTTATTATTTCCTTTGCTAATTATGTTCCTTGACTCGTCCTAATTTATATTAGTTGAGCTTCTTTCTTTATATTTCATCCGTATTAACATAAGATGGCAAAAACTAACACCAATTATAAAGTTCGAAAAACATAGTGCCCTCAGCGCCACAGTCATCATATCATGACACGTAGTGATGTAGCTAGCAATCAATATAACAAGAATATCGAATTTGACAGTAACCTACGTTATATTTAATTTCTTTAAATTATTCAACAATAAATAAATAAAACTTTTGATATAGAAGTTTAATGATTCAGGAATCATGAAAATGATTTAAATATGATTAAAATACTGAACTATCTGCTCATTAAATGTCGGTGTTAGTTAATTATCGATAAATCATAATGAGTGTAATGCCCATCTCCATCACACTTTCATATTGTCTGTGCCTGGAGCGCCAGAGTCATCTAATCGTGACAATCCGATGACGTCACATGTGGTCGATTTGTAAATAGAGCTGTTCCTTTACTTTATCAGTAGTTTGTTCTCATTACTTTATTATTCTGAAAGACTTTTTTGTGGGTGGGAAATCATTAAATGACGTCTCCCGCTCTGGGAGGAGCGGAAGGGCGTGCATATCAGACTATAGTCATCGGAACATACATCCTTGTTTAACGATACGATTGTGTTATAAGTCATTTGTTTCAAATAAAACTACAAAGTGAAGTTCAGATTTTATAATTAAAAAGAGAATAAAATTCATGTAAACCATTTCAAACAGCTATAAGCTCGGCTGGCGTGTCATAAAATAAACTCGTATCCGATTGAGGTTTGTTTGAATTAAGTTTCATTCGTTTCCGAGGATAATATTGTCCCTTTCTTTGTATGTATTATAATATTTGTACTTATAAATCTTGAGTACAAAAACTTCGTTTAATGATTAAAATACAAATTCATTTGATGATTTAAATTTGCTTTCGCCTATTTTCGTCGTATTCTGATAAGTATTTATCAACAGTAAATGGTTTTTTTTTTCAACTGAGATATCATCCGTACCTACGTGGCGGTACATTAAGGCATTATTACTGGTTGTTCTTTCAGAGAAACTTAAATCTATATAAATAAAAATGAATATTAAATAAATAATGGCTCGACTGATTCGTCTAATATTTTGTACTTCGGAAGATTTTCTCGACTGTTGTTTTGAATTGTGGATTTAACGCCGAAACTGTGACACATGTCGTATCATTTTTACCATAAAAGACAAAGCGGGATGAAATAAAACTCCTTTATTATATATTCTTGGTATAGTAACCTTTTATTAAAAACATACTATATGTTAAAAAATACGTGGTTAATGCTTTATCGATATAATTTCGAACTCACTACTATTTTGTAGGTATTAAAGGATGAAATCATAGCTTGGCGCTGAGGGCACGATTTTACTTTTTTGTCGTGGCGCTCAAAAGGTTAAAGATAAGCTTAAACTTGTTCGAAAATATTGAAATTCGATATTTACGTAAGTTTTCTTTAGTACTTTTTATTTATAAAATTATTGTTTAAAAAAAATCGTTGCTTAATGTTGATGTACCCATAAACATTCCGGAATAAAATTCACTAAATCATGAGGAAAACCGTATCAAAATCCGACGTAACTTTCATTTATAATTTGGAGAATAACCTATGAAATAAATAGGTACTTTGTCCTAATAATAGTTCTATCTTATTAATGTACTTTTTTACAACACGGTTATTAAGTGTATTGATGTAACCTATCACTAATGTTGTGTGATATTATAGATAACAATGAAAACGCAATGTTCGCAGTTTCCTGAATTATAAACGTTGATACTGTTTGACGTAAGAGATAGGAGATATAAACAATCATTATCTCGATGGCAGCAAAGTAGAAACGGACATCTACATTTTGATGAAAATGCTTTTTTTTACAAAAATGAGCTTATATAATTATAATCAATCGAAAAATCCAATTCATGGAGAAGGTAATTTTAATGCATCATAGATTTCATGTTAATCGATCCATAAACTCTTTAAATTACCTTTATTTTTTACTAAATCTGCTCTCCTGTAAAATTGCGAGTTTGTAGATGTCCGTTTCTACTTTGCTGCCATCGATCTGTCACTCTGAAACTAAAAATAGACGAGATTATCCTGCTATATCATTTGTAAAACATAAGGCGGGAAGACAGAGTAATACTCAATAAAATTCTCGGGATTACCGACTTGTTTTAGACTCAATCGGAGACTATTATTATACAGGGTGTCCAAGAACCTGGCGTCCAACTGGATTCCCACGATGCCCCAAGTTCTAACAGTACTCAGAAAAATATTTTAAAAAATCCACCCCATGTACTTACAGAATTATACTGATTTCAAAAAAAAAGGGGAAATGAGCACCCTGTGACATACTTTTGAATGCTGTGACTGCTAATGCTGATAATTTCGATATTTCTTGGAGGTTTTGTAATCTAGGGTATTGCTGTGTCTAAATAGAATGTAAAAATAAAGTACTTATTGTACCATTTTAAAATAAAATATTATTTTAACTAAAGGTGATATGGAAAACTATTGAATTTCGCAACTTTGACCGACTGTAGTGTAAAAAAAATGTACCAAAATAGTATGGCAAGTGACGTCAAATTTTGACGCGTTTATTCCTCTTTTTAAAAAGGTATAATACTTACACATTAATTTGAAAAAAAAAAATTTGATAATATTTTTACTCAACAACCCAATTTTTACGAAGTGCCTACCTACTAACGGTAACTGTCGGACCCTTTCTTATCTTAGAAACTGTTATGTTACTACTATTATTTACTTCGGTTCCAAGAGTGAGCAAGAAGGAAATACACACAGGTAGATGGGTTCCCAGTAGAATAAAAGCAAAGAATGTTAGTTTAAAGATATTTTATTACAATAAATGTTCAAAATGTTGACCACCCGCGGCAATACAAGCTCTCACTCTCCTTAAAAAGGACCGCTTTATGTTTCGCGAGTAACTTTTTTGACGTATCACCTGCACTGCTTGTGTTATCTTCTCACGAAGGTCAGCGATGTCATTAATGGGCTTCGCATAAACGAGCTCCTTCATAGTTCCCCAGAAAAAAAAATCCAGCGGATTTAAGTCAGGTGAGCGGGCTGGCCACGGGATTGTTCCTGATCGCCCAATCCACCTGTTCGGGTATTGCTCGTCCAAAAACTCTCTAACGGATACGCGAAAATGTGCTGGACAGCCGTCGTGTTGGAACCACATATCTGGTGGGGTCTCTTCTAGTAAGTTTGGCAAATCATTTTGAAGAAAATTTAAATATGATTCGCCAGTCAAATTCTCGGGCATCTCAAATGGACCAATAATATTCCCACAGAGAATACCGGTCCACATGTTCACTTTGAACCGGTACTGGGATCTATCTTCTCGCATCAAGTGCGGATTTTCCACATGCCACTCGTGCAAGTTGTGTAGGTTCATGTAGCCATCCTTCTTAAATGTTGATTCATCTGACCACAAAATTTTGTCGATAAAGTTTTCGTCTTCTCGATGTTTTTGCAGGATTGTTTCACAAAACGCGACTCGGCTCGGATAGTCTCGAGGTAAAAGACTTTGCACTCGCTGTACGTGGTACGGATGATATTCTTCTTTTTGGAGAATACTGTGTGCTGTGCTCTTCGGTATCCCCGTATCAGCTTCTATTCCTCGCACAGAGATGCTTGGATTTGCCGACACCGCCTCTAAAACTTCATCGCGTATGAAGTCATTTACGGGTCGTCCTTCACCAGCTACTTGATTGGGGAACCGCCCGTCACATAGTGATCTGTGCACATTAATGAAAACTCGATGGTCGGGATATCGCGTAGCCCTCGGATACCTTTCTCTGTAAAGTCTCGCTGCAGCTCGTCCATTACCTCTACATTCTCCATAAATGTAGTGCATATTTGCGTATTCTTGCGGAGTGTAGGTCGCCATGGTAGCACACACAAAACACAAACTGTCCAAACACAGGCAAAGGTCGTCGTAAAGAGTTCGTTTCAAAGTCCAGAGCACAAAGAGTAATCGAGTCCAATAAACAAAGCTTTAAATCGTAGTACGTGATCAATGGTAACAATAAGAGAGAGGTGCGTAGTAACGGCAGGAGGCAGTGACGCGTACTGACCGTACTGTTATCCTAAATAGCACGATCCCAGATAGCGTCACTATCTATCTCACTCGCACCTCTAACCTTTTTCTCCCTCACTCTTACCTGAATAATGGGGTACCATAAAGAAGAACCAGCAAATCGCAAAGATAGTTTCTGTCTTGCTCCCTCCTGTTGTAATAACGAATCACTATGGTGAGATGCATGCACATACCGTCCCTTACCCCTTTACTCTTGGAACCGAAGTAAATAATAGTAGTAACATAACAGTTTCTAAGATAAGAAAGGGTCCGACAGTTACCGTTAGTAGGTAGGCACTTCGTAAAAATTGGGTTGTTGAGTAAAAATATTATCAAATTTTTTTTTTTCAAATTAATGTGTAAGTATTATACCTTTTTAAAAAGAGGAATAAACGCGTCAAAATTTGACGTCACTTGCCATACTATTTTGGTACATTTTTTTTACACTACAGTCGGTCAAAGTTGCGAAATTCAATAGTTTTCCATATCACCTTTAGTTAAAATAATATTTTATTTTAAAATGGTACAATAAGTACTTTATTTTTACATTCTATTTAGACACAGCAATACCCTAGATTACAAAACCTCCAAGAAATATCGAAATTATCAGCATTAGCAGTCACAGCATTCAAAAGTATGTCACAGGGTGCTCATTTCCCCTTTTTTTTTGAAATCAGTATAATTCTGTAAGTACATGGGGTGGATTTTTTAAAATATTTTTCTGAGTACTGTTAGAACTTGGGGCATCGTGGGAATCCAGTTGGACGCCAGGTTCTTGGACACCCTGTATAAACATTTTATAACTGTCATGGAAACTCAAAAAAACAATTCCTTTTTTCAGATTAGAGAAACTGGAAGTTGAGAACGAGAAACTCGTGCTAGAAATATTAAGACTCAATCAAGAACTAAGCGAGGTGCGCAAAGAGAACAGTTCTATGCGCAACCAGCTTGCCGACAACTGCATAGTGTTATCCCACAGGCCAAAGGGTCAGAAATCTTAGTTCTAGTTTATAGTGAAGTGTAGAACTTGATGACTGACTAAACCAAGGTGCTGAAAGCTGTGTTTGTGAAGTGACAACTGAATGATTAAGCTAAGTGCACATTGGATTCAATACTGTCGTTATGACTAGCCGATGACTTGTTTTACTTTTTTAAGCTGGTAACACTTCCTTTTTTTTGGGCCACATGACTCTGATCAAGGGATGTTTCGTTTCAACATGAATAAGTTATTAAACTGAATGGATAAATAGGGCAATACAGACTACGAAAATATTATGTGGCCTGACAAAAAACATGTGAGTAACTGCTGACGAAAATTTAAGACGGTTGCAACATGAAAATGGTTGAATGCATGTTCATAATTTAGTTTTTAGTAACATTGCTAATAAATAGTTCGCACGGCCACAGGTCAAGCTATAAATTTCCAGTATAAGCTGACTTCTCACTGTACGAAAAGCTTATACAATGCGGGGTCAGAAAAAACTGGAAATGTATAGCTTGATATGTAGCTTGTAGTAGTATCTGTACTAGATGAAACAAATAATGGATATTCTCAAGGCAGCTTACGCAGTATTGTGCCCATGTGAATAATTAATGTTTATTTTGTCCTATTATTTTAATTCATGTGCATTATGTACTTCCATAATGATTTGTTGTTATTATTTTCGTTTTATGAATATAATTAGTTGAATGTTTTTAATTCTGTTGCTTCTGTGAGTTGATTTGATGTCTATGTTGCGAAATTATAACTCATAAGACTTATTTGTTTATTTATACATAACATACAAGAGACGGTAAATCTATGGCACACAATAATATTGTTAAAACTTGGTTAAAATTATGAATTTATGACAGACCATTTTTTTACTTATTTCTTATGTCATGTGTTTCCATAAAGGTTTACTGTCTCTACATTTCTCCACTTACATCTGTCACTGCTAATATTGTTACAACCATTAACCTCTAAGTCCCTGAGATACCACATTTGGTATAGACACAATGGTTTTTAATTGTGTCTGTAATTGGGTCAGGACCAAATTCTTTGCATCGTTGCACAACGGAAATCACAACAGAAAATGTTACACTGGAAAAATGTATCTCACTGGAATTTGTAAAGGTATGAGCACATAATATTATAAAGGGTATAATAATATTAATAATATTGTTCTGTACTCTGTATTAATAAAAAATAAATTAGAAATCTACCTAAGCGCATTACAGCGCATACCGTGTGGTGCCGGACGTATAGAATAGCATCACCCCATTTCTTCCCGTGAGTGTTGTAAGAGCCAGCAGCGTTCTCTATGCATTTTACCACCATACTGCGATTGCCAACCCGCCTGCCAAGCGTGGCGATTATGGTAAAGCCCCCAAATTGGGGGAGGCCTATGTCCAGCAGTGGACGTATTACGGTTGAAATGATGATTCCACTAAAACACCACTCCACGTAAAATAGACTTTTTGTACTTTTTACTAAAACTTTAAATTATTAAACGGCACATCCATATGTGCACCTACCTTTACAATTTTCCGTTGTGACACGTAGCACAATTTAGTGTCATTCGTAGCACACTGGAACAAAAAACCGCGAAAACCAAACTAATAGTGTTTGCAGTTAGTGAATTTAACTGGTAAACGAAAGTACGCTAGTAAATTCCAATATTAAATTAAGTAAACTTGTAGATGGAACACTGCAAATTCACAGAATATTTCAGGAAATAGTTCAAACATCCACACAAATACAATAATTTATAATGACACACTTGACACGGAAGACATTTTTCGATCGGCAGTAAAACAACACGGCCGCAGTATCCTGAAGTGGTTTACAGACAATGCGCCAGTCCTGCCCAACATATAAACGAAATTCCCAGCTGTTAAGGATTGAGATATTGAATCTATGCTGTCGCACAACTGAGTGTCACAATGGAAGCATTTTTGTGACACATTTAAATTGTTTATTATTAAAAAACCGATTGTGCTTGAATTCAGTTTAATGATTAATATGATATCGTTATACCCCAAAGGCTATTAAATAAATAACATACACATGCTCGCGGTTTGTTTTATAAAGAAGATTTAATATGTTCTAGGCGAGCTGAAGTATGGACATTTTTACCCCAACAATTAATGCAAAGAATTTGGTCCTGACCCAATTACGGTATTCAATGGGTTAAAGAATGTAGTCAGAATACATTAATAGTAATTTAAATAGATGTGTCTGTGATCATGGCACTAAACTTTAGATGCCTAAAGAATTAGCTGTAAGGAATTAAATCCAAAATAGTATGAGTTGAAACTGTATACAGATATTATGTAACTTCATGTTATGGTGACACGTATAATGTTTACGGATGGATTGCAAAATAAAAATTAGGATGTCGTGTAGTACAAACACAAGTGTCCGTCTCGATTGCTCGGACATAGTGTTGTAGAAGAAAAATGACTACGTCTACCATTAGAAGGAATTTGTAAAACACTAACAGTGAAAGTCGCAAATTCGCAAAAACAATTTTCAGAAACTTACAAATAGTTAGGGAGGTGGCGAGCATTTCGGTATATGATTTGCACACGTTTGACGTCGAGGTGGATTGCAGTTTAAATCATTTCGAATCGATTTGGTCTAATCAATTAAGGTTCTATGTCGCTGCGTTTTCGCGTTACAGCGGATTGAAGTTGCTTAAAAAAATCGGGGTATTAAATCATTTGCACATGTATGCCTCTGGAGTACATGGTCACAATCATCTTGGAAACGAAGAAAATCGAAGAGGCAGACATTCAGGACTCTGCATTATCATGCGACGGAGTTGTAAAAATGTCAAAAAAAAAAGCTCTACTAAGTCATTTGCACGCGGTTCTCATTGCGCCCATTCGATTCACTATGACTCTGTGGATTCGAAAAAACATGTGGCAGACACTTTGCTCACTAATTTTCAGCTGTATAACTGTTTGAAATTCACGGAATCAAGGGACAGCGAGTATTGCATGGGATTATTGTTATTGTTTATAGTTTTATTCTTATAATTTTGTTTAATATTATCCTCTAAACTCACGGTAACGATTAAACTTCTGGAGCTGAAATCTATGCAATCATATTTTTGTCAATGCCAAGCAGAAACGAAATGCGCTTGGAACTCTAATTAGAAAGTATTTTTTTTTAATTGCATGCTTGAATGTAATCTGAATAGGATTTGGATCTGGATAGGAACAGTCTTTAACTTTTTAAATCGCGCGTTATTTGTGTAAAATACGTATAAAGATATAAATATAAGCTGTATATAGATATACGCTCTATACATTTAGTTTCACAATACGGAAAAGGTCGGAACTGAGTTATACCGTTCTCACTCATATTCCCAAAGAAAAGAGAGACACCACGAAAGGATCTATGGGGATATTTTATACCTGCTTGGTTCGGTGCGAGCGTCGGGTTGAAAAAAGTACATCAAATGATCTGCCTTTGGAATATCAGAGGCCTGAACGTCTGCCTCATCGATTTTCTTGGTTTTCATAAGTAATTCAAACATCTGTCCAAGAGGCAGACGTGTGCGCATAATATAGCATACCTTCATTTTTTTACATTTTTCGAGCACTGTCAATAGACAACGCAGAGGCAACATATTGGCAGACTATTTTTCCGTGGTTCTTCTCATTGTTTTTAATCGAACAATTCAAATCTGCCAAGTGTGCACTTTATATACAGTTCTTTAAATCATAAAAATAAATTAAAAAATTGAATACTACAAAAGTCAGAGCCCTGTATGTCTGCCTTTTCGATTCTTTGTGTTTCCAGGATGACTGTGATCATCAGCCCCAGCGGCAGACGTGTGCGCATAATATAGCACACCTTTTTTTTAAACATTTTTGAAACGCTGTAAATTTACAACGCAGCGTCACTATGGTAACAGACGAGGTCCTTGATGTTTCTTAGGGTTTAATTGTCACTATTAATAACGTCTGCCTTGTGTGCTGATCATATCGAAATTTTGCTCGCCACCTCCCTAACTAAAAGGTTTAAACCATGGCCGCGCGGTCGGCACATGGAGAACCGCGCGGCCACGCAGTTCTCTTAAACGGAGCTTAGTAGAGGACCCATTCTTTTTTGCTAACCACTCATGCGATTTCGTAGAAAATGTAGATAATAAAAAGAAAGCCCTAACAGAACTTCGGTTTTCCATGTGCCGACCGCGCGGCCATAGCATTTACGTTCGGTAGGTCGTGAAGTACAAACATTAGGGCTTTATTCTTACTATCTACATTTTCTAAAAAACCGCATGAGTGGTTAGCAAAAAGAATGGGACCTATACTAAGCTCTGTTTAATAGAACTGCGTGGCCGCGCGGTTCTCCATGTGCCGACCGCGCGGCCATGGTTAACCCTTTGTAAATTTCTGAATAATATTGTTTCTAGGAATTTGCGACTTTCACTATTAGTGTTCTCCTTCTAATTGCAGACGTAATCGTTTTTCTTCAACGACACTATGTCCGAGCAATCGAAACAGACACCGAACACAACAGGTCTTTGCCACATTCACGTTATAGTAATGTTTTACGGGGCATCTCCCGTGAAATTCAAATTTTCTTAATCTTATTGATTTAATGAAATTGTAATTTGCTATTAACTTGTAACTGAATGACCATAACAAATATGGCTTAACAAAACGTCATTATGATCATACACTGGTTGTATTGATGTTCTAAATGACAATAATTCGTTGAATACCGCAATAACAGAAACAATTAAAAAGCCATTGTGTTTCGCGTGTATCTGTCCGATCCGTATCCGTTCCGGCATACAAAGGGTTAAACCATATTTGTTACGTGAAACATATTTTGATCAACATTTTCAAATTTTGAATTTTGCTGGCTTCCCTGGCGCCTTAGTCAAAAGCCATTCGTGACACTTATGTTCGAAATACTTCTCACATTGCGCTGTTTTAAATTTGTTGCAAAACTTATCGATGGTAACCGATAACAGTGACTATACGATGCTACTTGATACTTGTGCTGGGGTACTTGATTATTTGCACTTGTCCTTCACAAGTGTAAGTTTTGTATGCAGTCCGTCTACACAAGGCAAGTTGACGCTATCGAGATTGATGAAATTATGTCACTGATTATTTCTGGCACTGGTTAAACCTAAACAAAATAATCTATTTAGTGCTGGATCCCATTTGCACTGAATGACGGCTAATTAATAAACAAACAGTAAATTATTTATTTTCTTGTTTCGTGCTAATGGGTCCAAAAAACCTGTATGAATGTTCTAAAAATAACTATGTATGTTGTTCTAGTTATAGATTTTTATATGATACTAGTTATAGCAACTTACAAATTGTGTAAGAAAATAGTTCTAAATTAGGGTATGTTAGCTTTAAGAGTTGATTTGTTCTTTATTTAACAATTGGCTTACAATTGACTGCATTTAAATCCTCTTCAAAATGAATCACTTACAAAACTTATACCTACTGGTCATGTTACAGGATTAATCAGTTGTATTTTGTAAAATTTTTTTATGTAGCACTGTCCTACTTGAATATAATCAGGTGTTGTTGAGACTTTCGTGTTTTATTGTTTTTTTACCTTCGAAAAAACGTGTTAAGCTACTCTGCAACCTACACGCTTCGAAAGCGTCGCCGCAGACAGACGTGGCGACAAAGATCAGTCGCTCCGGTAGCATAGAAAACAGTAAGTTGTTTTAAATTGACATTAATATCAAAGGTAATCTTTTAGTTGGGCTTTAAGTTGGCTGCTAATCTTTAAGTAGAGTTATATCTTTAATATTCCAATCCGATCTAAGCCCATGTTTCCCAAGAGCGCGATAAAATCGCAGCTGGATTTTTCGTTCACTGGATTCTAGGTTGAATCAAGCATTCATAACCTAACAGAATACAGCGCGAGTGAGTCTCAGCGCGTCGAATAAGCAGTGTTCGATTTTCAACTGTCGGCGCTAAGTAGTTTTTTTATCGCGCTCATTTGTACAATCAACTCAGTCTATCGCAGTCCACTACTGGACATAGGCCTCTCCCATGTTGCGTCACAACACCCTGTCCGCCGCCTTCCGTATCCAGTCTGCTCCAGCCACTTTCCTCAGGTCGTCGGTCCATCTAGCTGGGGAGCGTCCCACACTACGTTTGCCGATACGCGGGTCTCCACTCCAGCGAATATTCCCAGTAGCCCCCGCGGGGATTGCCACCGAAGGCAAATGGGAATAAAAATTCCCAGTTGCCACCGGTGGTGACTGGGAACTCATTGCCCCCACTTCAGTTTCAGTGTACATTGCTTTCTCCATCGTAGAGAATAAAAGGATGAGGCAACTTATCCTAAACCTGCCTCTAATTTCTAAAAAAAAAAGACAAAGTGCATTAAAATATTTTTTTATTTTGATCTCGATATGAATAAACTTGTTAAAATTAAACATTTGAACTGATATTTTGTATCACAGATAATCAGACTCTTAACCCATTGAATACCGTAATTACAGACACAATTAAAAACCATTGTGTCTATACCAAATGTGGTATCTCAGGGACTTCGAGGTTAAAGACAGTAATTAACCTCTAAGTCCCTGAGATACCACATTTGGTATCGACACAATGGTTTTTTAATTGTGTCTTACGGTAATTGGCTGGTTAAATTAGGAAAGTAATACATAGTAATAATTTCTTAATAAATACGTATTATAAACAAGGCTGCAAATTATGCCAACGTAGTACTTCCAAGACATAAAGCGTTTTCTAGCTACCACACACCCACCCATGTTAGGTGAGCTCCTACCAAGTTATGCCAGCCATGGTACTTCGAAGACATAAAGCGTTTTCTAGCTAGCATACACCCATGTTAGGTGAGGTCTTACCAAGTTATGAAGCGAAGACATAAAGCGTTTTCTAGCTACCACACACCCATGTTAGGTGAGCTCCTACCAAGTTATGACAACCTAGTACTTCGAAGACATATTAATAAGGAACTTTTTTGGATGATTTTTTACACCTTGGGTCCGAAAAACCCAAATATCTTACGGACCCTTATTTAAAAAAAAAAAAAATATAGCTTATGTTACTCGCGGATAATGTAGCTTTCTAATGGTGAAAGAATTTTTAAAATCGGTACAGTGGTTATTGAGATTATCCATTACAAACAAACAAACAAAAATACAAACATTTCCTCTTTGTAATATTAGTATGGATTAGTGTAGATAAGAGGCAGGGTTAGGATAAGTTGCCTCATCCTTTTATTCTCTACGATGGAGAAAGCAATGTACAGCGAAACTGAAGTGGGGGGCAATGAGTTCCCAGCACCACCGGTGGCGACTGGGAATTTTTATTCCCATTTGCCTCCGGTGGCGATCCCCGCGGGGGCGACTGGGAATATTCGCACTCCAGGACTCGTCTGCTCCACTGGCCATTGGCCAGCCCACTGCCACTTCAGATTGCTCTCTCTCTCTTACTCTGCGAGCTATGTCGGTAACTCCAGTTCTTTTCCGGATAATTTCGTTTCTGATTTTATCCTTCAAAGAAACTCGGAGCATAGCCCGCTCCATAGCGTGCTGAGCGACCTTGAATTTGTGGACGAACCCAACTGTCAGTGTCCACGTTTCGGCACCGTATATCATTACGGGCAAGACGCACTGGTTGAAAAGCATAGTCTTCAGACATTGCGGGATAGGCGACGAGAAGACTTGACGAAATTTTCCAAATGCTGCCCAACCTAACTGGATCCTTCTGTCGGCTTCCTTCTCAAAATTGTGTCTACTAGCTGGATGACTCATTTATACGTAGGCTTATAATGATTGCAGCAGGCGTAGCATGACCAATTCTCTCTATTCTACCAAGAATAGGAAAAGTTCTTTCTATTCAATTCGACACCTTTTCGGCCCGAGCACGATGCGACCCGTAGACTCGGGTTTCTATGAAGACAAAGACAGTTATGCGTGCGTATGATTTGATTTTCCGATAGATTTTAATTGTTTTTTTTTCCAAATTTCTGTTTTTGTTGTTCTAGTATGAAAATGTTACTTTAAATGTGTAGTATTTATTGCTAGATCAATTTCATTACATGTTATTCAAAAATAATAAAAAATTCTATGCCAAAGGCTTCTACTCCATTCACCTATTACACCCATTTTTTTTTCAAGACGTTAAAAATGTCACCCGGTATAATACTGTAAAAAAATTTACCCCCAACTGAAACTCCAACTCAAAAGTAAAGAAAAATTAGTCGTCATGCTCGACATCGTAGAATTTTGTCGACTGAAGAATAGAAATATTTCCTCTCTTCAGTTTTAACATCGCCGTGCCATTTTGTCTATTCTTCCGTCGACAAAACTCGTTTCTATGGTGGTCATGCTACGCGTGTTGAAGATGGGTATAAAAGGAAAAAATAAAAAAACCTTAAAATTATGAGTCGGCGCTTTGAGTGTTCCTTGTTCATTGATTTTTCAGCGCCGACTCAAAATTTTAAGGTTTATTATTTTATGCTTTTCAGTTTTTCGGCGGTTTAATTATTTGTTAAAAAGTTTTTATTTTATGATTTTTTGTGGCTTTAATGTACTTATAATATTTGGCAAGGTATACCCTATCCAACAATAAAAGAATTATCAAAATCGGACTACTCTGTACAAAGTTATGTGTGTTTATACGTTACAATCAGTGAGTGAACAATCAATCATCCCCTGTTTTCCAAACCTTAGGGTTCGATTTTATTTTCCAAATTTATATGGCACCACCTTGGGAGTATACCCTTTCCAATAGAAGAAGAATTGTCACAATCGGACCACTATGTAAAAAGTTGTGAGTGTCAGTGAGTGAACAATCAATCATCCCCTGTTTTCCAACCCTTAGGGTTCGATTTTGTTTTCCAAATTTATATGAGACCACCTTGGGAGTAAACCCTTTCCAATAGATGAAGAATTGTCACAATCGGACCACTATGTAACAAGTTATGCGTGTTTATACGTTACAATCAGTGAGTGAACAATCAATCATCCCCTGTTTTCCAACCCTTAGGTTTCGATTTTGTTTTCCAAATTTATATGGGACCACCTTGGGAGTATACCCTTTCCAATAGAAGAAGAATTGTCACAATCGGACCACTATGTAAAAAGTTGTGAGTGTCAGTGAGTGAACAATCAATCATCCCCTGTTTTCCAACCCTTAGGGTTCGATTTTGTTTTCCAAATTTATATGAGACCACCTTGGGAGTAAACCCTTTCCAATAGATGAAGAATTGTCACAATCGGACCACTATGTAACAAGTTATGCGTGTTTATACGTTACAATCAGTGAGTGAACAATCAAACATCCCCTGTTTTCCAACCCTTAGGGTTCGATTTTGTTTTCCAAATTTATATGGGACCACCTTGGGAGTATACCCTTTCCAATAGAAGAAGAATTGTCACAATCGGACCACTATGTAAAAAGTTGTGAGTGTCAGTAAGTGAACAATCAATCATCCCCTGTTTTCCAACCCTTAGGGTTCGATTTTGTTTTCCAAATTTATATGAGACCACCTTGGGAGTATACCCTTTCCAATAGAAGAAGAATTGTCACAATCGGACCACTATGTAACAAGTTATGCGTGTTTATACGTTACAATCAGTGAGTGAACAATCAATCATCCCCTGTTTTCCAACCCTTAGGGTTCGATTTTGTTTTCCAAATTTATATGGGACCACCTTGGGAGTATACCCTTTCCAATAGAAGAAGAATTGTCACAATCGGACCACTATGTAAAAAGTTATGCGTGATCATACATGAAAAAAAAAAAAAAAATATATACGCGTCGAATTGAGAACCTCCTCCGTTTTTTTTCGTCGGTTGAAAAAGGTTTCGATTTATCAAACATTTTTTATCTTGTGTTCTCTAATTACTTAAGTCAGTTTCTAAGAATGGTAACTGGTGCCTGTTTTCAGCATCGCTGCTTTTTGCATAAATAACTGTAACATTTACTTTTTGAGCTTCTACTTCTTTTTTAACTTCTACTTTTTCTTCTTTCGTTTTTAAGAACTGTTTCCTTATCCTAGTATCACTTCGTTTTTCATTTACGACTATAACTTTTTGTTTTTGGACTTCTACTTCCACTTTTTCCTCTATTATATCAATGTCCTGATTTTCTTTCTTGTCTGTTTCGTTTTTTCTCTTAGCTTTTGTTACCTTACTAACTTCTTTTTGAACTTCTACTCTTGCTTTTTCTTGTACCTGTGGTATAGTTTCGCTTTTTAAGAAAGATGACTGTTTCCTGATCGTAGCATTACTGCCTTTTGCAAATGTGACCGTAACTTTAGGTTTTGGAACTACTACTTTTCTTTCTTGTTCCTCTGTTAAATCAATGTCTATAATTTCATTCTTGTCCGTTTCGTTTTTTGTCTTAGCTTTTATTACTTTCCTAACTTCTTTTTGAATTTCTACTTCTACTTCTTGTTTTTGCGGTATAGTTTCGGTTTTTAAGAAAAGTAGCTGTTTCCTGATCGTAGCATCACTGCCTTTTGCATATGTAACCGTAACTTTTGGTTTTGGAACTTCTACTTTTTCTTCTGCTATATCAATGTCCATAATTTCTTTCTTGTCCGTTTTGGTTTTTTTCTTAGCTTTTATTACCTTCCTAACTTCTTTTTGAACTTCTACTTCTACTTTTTCTTGTTCCTGCGGTATAGGTTCGATTAAGAAAGATAACTGTTTCATGATCGTAGCATCACTGCCTTTTGCATATATGACCGTAACTTTTGGTTTTGGAACTTCTACTTTTTCTTCTTGTGCTTCTGCTATATCAATGTCCATATGTTCTTTCTTCCCTGTTTTGTTTTTATTCCTAGCTGTTTTTATCTTCGTAACTTCTTTTTCAACGTCGACTCTTTCTTCTTCTTGTTTCTCTGGAATATCAAGATCCATATCTTCTATTTTGCATGTGTCATTCTTTTTCTTATCTTTATTTACCTTCCGACAGGAAGCATTTTGCATGTGTTTTTTTAAATCGCATTTTTTAATAAATTTCAATCCACAGTAGTCACATTCGTAGAATTTTTTACCTGAAATAAAATAAAAATTTAGAAACGGAAACATTTTAGTAGAATTGAATTGAATTTTTTTGATTGATTGAATTTCTGCAGAACTCGAGTGCAATAAAAAACTAAATGTGCCGTTACTTACCAAGATGTGTAAGGATGTGCCTTAATAAAACATCTCTACGAGCGAACAACTTCGGACAATATGTACACGAAAATGGAGTATCGCCAGTGTGTGTCCTGCAAAAAAAAATCCAATTCAATATTCAGCTATATTTTTAATGCAAATAAAACAAGAAACAGATAGAAAGATTTATGTCTAGTTCTATTCGGAATCTGAGAAAGTTGGACTTAAACTCCGCGATCTGTAGTTTCAGCCACCCATGGGAAAAAGGCAGGAGTCTTAAGTACGCATGTTTGTAGAAATCTTATGCTACGTTGGTACCTTGCAAAATTCCGAAGCGATTTACTACTATACTCCATTTAAAATTGCATTCGATAGAAGTTAAAAGAAGTTCTTTTTAATTTACACTTTATAACAAAAATAAAAACTTTTTACAAAAAAAATAAAACAACCGACTTCCTTAAAAAAACACTACAAAGTCAAAAATAACTTTAATTTCGGAATTCGGTGTCTTAGGATTTGTATTTAAGGGCTTTTTGCCACCGACTTCCGAAATTAAAGTTATTTTTGACTTTGTAGTGTTTTTTTAAGGAAGTCGGTTAAAAAGTACATTAAGCTTGTTACAGTTACAATTACTACCAATCTTTTTCTAATCACCTGTCACACTATATTATAATCATTTTAACTTGTGATGTTAATTTAATTTAATATTTAGTATCGTCTTAAATCTATCCACAATAGTTATAACTTTGTAAAAAAATATTACAATTCTGCTTCTACGAGCCTCTTTTTTTCTATTTTATAAATGGAGTTTATGTGGCGAAAAATATTATGACATCAATACGAAGAAAGCCGTTTTTGAATTCCAATACACGCACAATTTTTGAATTCGTTCCCGCATTGCTATTCACAACCATTCGACCGAAGGAGTTCTCTCATTGCTGTTGGCAACCCGAAAATTTTGACAGTGTTAAATCAAGTAAACGTCTACCAATTCTTCTGGCAGCTAATTGCCGAAAGCAAGTCAAATCAAGTGAACTCGCGACAATCTTAGAAGTCCGATTTGATGTTTCTCATTTTACATGCCGCGATAAACTCGTCTACGTAAGAAAATGCAAAATCAAATTCATAATCTATACTAATATTATAAAGCTGAAGAGTTTTTTGTTTGTTTGTTTGATTGATTGAACGCGTTAATCTTAGGAACTACTGGTCCGAATTGAAATTCTTTTTGTGCTGGGTAGCCTATTTATTGAGGAAGGCTATAGGCTATGTAACATTACGCTACAACCAAGAGGAGTACAGCAGTAATGTAAAATGTTGCAAAAACGGGGAAAATCGCACGGGTATGCGATTCGACGCGACGGGAAGGGTCAGTGGAACAAGGAATTTAACGCGGACAAAGTCGCGGGCAGAAGCTAGTCCTAAATAATTACCATGCCCAAAAACTATGATCGAGTATCATTCGTAAACCTGAAATTTAACTTCACATTTAAAATTGTGACCGTTTAAAGCCGTTTTTTGTCTGAATAAAATTGATTTAATCAAAAATCGTTACTTTTACAAACATTACATTAAAAAAATTAGTGAAATCATTTATTTACTTGACCTCACCATAGAGCAACACGGACCACCGGCGGACCGGAGGGGAGACGCCATAGCGATTTTTCCCGATACCAAACTGTCTGTCATTTTTTGCGGGGGGAAATCTGCTCTACCCACACTTTCTCAAATTCTCACACAAAAATAATCGTCTGTTACTACGAAACTCACACATAAAAATTAAAACATACACTAACAATTTAACACATACATAGATACATTTTGTGTCGTAACAGTTCAATGAGATGACGCAACTACACTGACAAGTTGCTTACAGCCGTGGTTGCAACTACTGTCGATACGCATTATCGATAAATTCAAGAACTCGGTTCGGAATATTACGTTTAAAAAGTGATAGAAAGATAGATATTATAATAAAGATTGACTTTATTTAAAAAAAAAAAAAAAACTTTATTTATTATGTACATACATACTACAATAATTATCATTTAGCAAAGAAAATTAAGGTTTACGTCATTTTAAAAACTAGATAGAATTGTATTATCACTGGTTTTTAAAGTGGATTAGTTTTGTATAAATATGAATACATTTTTGTGGGTCTGCTTTTTGACTTGATTGACGAAGTACACGGAGATGTCAACGTATCAGGAATAGTGAGTGTTCTGTCCCGATTATTATCTGTGCGCCTAACGGAATGCGCGTGTAACGAAGTGACATCTAACTTGTCAGTTTGACGTTGACACTTGACAGCCTCTTGATTTGCCGCTAAAAAAGCCCCGTCGCGCTATTGGAACCCCCGCGACGCTTTTGTTGAAATTAATCTTTTTAAATCGATCCGCTTGTGACAATTAGTCGTGATCCAGTTGTTTGATTGTTAATAACCCCTAATTTGACGTACTAATACGGGTTACGTTTGTTAAAACTGAAGTTCTTGAGAGGGATGGTCGCCGCTTGGTATCTCGCGATCTGTTGTAAAGTAATCCCTTAATCCCTGAGAACCGGTCGTTTTGTGGACAATCTGTCATGACCCGATGGTTAAGTGTTAGTGACGCTGTTGGGAACGAGTGATTTGAAGACCGCATGCTGTGATTGCCTCCAAGCCTTGTTGCAGCGGATTCCAACCTGAAGAATACTCGTAACGTCACAACACAATACAGATACACTCACTTACATACATAACTCCAGGTTGGCACCAGAGCAGTGTCCTTCAACCAACAGGTAAGTTCTTTTGTTGTACTGTAAGTGTTTGATTTGATTGTCTGCTCCGCGTACGGCGGACAGTACGCTAGCCACTCTTGTCTCTAGAGCCCCACGATTATAACTCTTCCACTGCGCACTTGAAATCGTATTGTGAGGTCTAGCCTGGCAGCGTACAGTGAGAGTGGCACTAATGGCATCATAGATGATAGTCTGTCATTTGGTAGAGTGAATGATTTTTGATGACTCTGGAAAATTAGGTTTAAATCTGTTAATTTTTTAAGTTGAGAAATCTAAGCTTCATTTCGCCACTATGACTAATGTGTAGTACATCAGGTAGACTGTACGCTGTTTTACCTTTTCCGTGATATAAAAAACTTCCGGGACAAATACAGTGTAGCGTTAGAGTTGGTTTGGTGCCCTCGACTAATCTCCTCCTATTGTTCGTAAAACACATGAAAGTCAGAGGTCTTGAAATGATTTGAGTAAATGACACTATTTCTTGTGGGAATCCAGGTTAGTCTATTATTACAAAATATCTTCCATGTATCCCTTAAATTTGGATCTTTAGGAAACCTGCAATAAATAAATTAAAAAAGGATTGTGTGGTTTTTATGAAACCACGATAAAAGTGAAACATTTTTTTCACATTATAGACATTTAACTAAAATTTTTCGGAATATATGCAATAGCTTAATAAAAAGACTTAATTTAATGTTCATACGAAATAAGTTAAATAATAAATTCAAGCACTCAAAATTGAATTAAATCCATAAACAACAACATGCACCAGCGAGCGCCTTTCACTTTATCCCTAATTCGCGGCCGACCGTCACGCGACATGCAACACACAGACGAAAAGTGTGAGACGAAGTAAAAGTTTCACTTAAAAAAAAATGGTTTAAGTTCACACGTAAGTAGTAAGTAATTTTAATAAAACGTGTTAACTCGTAAGTTTTGTAATATTTTTAATTTATACAACTATGTACATTAATATAAAGCTTACATTATAATATTTTAAATAAATCAGAAAACTTATTCTCAAAAATTTCTCTGTATGAATATAGACTCCTTTGCCAAATTTATCGATAACTATCCACTAACAAACCAGTAACAACACTATCGCTCGGTGACAGCGTCTACTCGGAAACAAACTCGGATCAGTCGCTCGACCGATCCGCATATTGTATGAGCCCTCATACAATATGCGGATCGGTCGAGCGACTGATGAACGGCCTGTGTTGGTAAACAAATCCGAAACAACACGACCGATAATATTGTAATTTTTAAGTTTTATGGAAGTAAATGGGAATAATGTGATTAAATATTAGTTACATATGAAAGGTAACGCCACCTTATTGTAAATTTGACGTGGCAGATCTCTTTTTGCAGCAAAATACAGAACAATTCGTCATTTTTGTAGGACATCAATTTAGTCGCGCAACTAGATTTAGTCTACTGAGCAGTGCGGCTGCAACTAGTTTTATTATACGCATAGGACCGCGTGGACTTGTACTTTGACAGAGGGGAACGCCTGCGTATGGCTACTCCCCTCTGGTCCGTGTTGCTCTATGGACCTCACGCTTATTTATTATTGAAATGAAATAAATGACTTTATTTTTGCAAGTAGGTTTGTACAAACACTTTTCACACGTCAACCATATTTTTTTTTTAAACTAGATGAGGTCGGCATTTCCTATCTGACTACTGTGAGAAGAAAAGCCGAAACAAACTCAGAGGTCACAGTCTCTTTTAAAGTCCAGACATAATCTTGGTCAGATCATGTGAAGACCATGTGGATTGGTGTCTGAAGTGGTCTTTTAAGGAAAGAACCACACAGATTGAGTGGACCTGTCCAATCAGTGCACGCATTTGTCAGTATTAATGTTATTCTTGACGGCCTGTCCAGGTTTCGTAAGGGTACATACATATCAGTGGCTTGTCCTAATCTTGCCTCCAGGTACGCCATTGGTGCATAATATACAATGTATTTATTATACATAAGCCTTCAGGACGAAATCAGTATGTCGGATTTTAGTTTGTGTCTTTAGTTTGGCTTTGAATCTCGCCCAATTTTAAACTTCAGTGGAATTCATTTAATAACTGTTAAATATTTTAAACTCCTACGTGTAATAAAACGATATTCCTCGAAAATCTGTTTTAAGCAATCTAAATACAATTGTCGATTACAAACTCTATTTTGAATCGATAAGTCTAAAGAATCGGATTTTAAACAGCCGAATTTTTTCCCTCACTACACAAAGTATTTATGTATTAGCTGTCAAATCGGACTTCTTAGATTTTCGCGTCTGAAGTAAAAATTGTCTCATTTTCGACATAGCTTCTGTCGAACGGTAGTGAATAAATATGCTGTACTAACTATATTGGCTCAGGATAGCAATTTACAACCGGACCAATCCAATCCAAAAATATGGCCCTAAATAAGGGAGAGAAATACAAGAAAAACGCTACTTGCCTCAAGTGAGGTGTCAAATCTGATTGCCTATAGAATCCCTTGTTGCAATACTCGCAGGTTACGCTGTAGTCTTTCGTATGTCTCCTCATATGCAAGGCGTAGTTCGATTGCCCACGCAAAACGGCACCGCAATGTGTGCAGACAACTTCCTAGAATAAAAATATCGTCATCATTATCATTTATGACGAAAGACGACCACTGCTGGACATAAGCCTCCCATAAAGGGGGGCTGCTATTCGTGTCTACAATCAGTTACCACCAGCAATGAAACTATTTAATGGAAATATGTTTAAAAAAATTGAAAAAACTGTTATTTGATAATGTATGTGAGTCTAAGTGAGTTTTTTGATATAAAATAATATTTGGAAGAAATTATAATAGGTTTCTTAAAAACTATAGCATGTCCGGCTTGGGTAGACCGTTAAATCTAAAAATGTAATGTTTATTATTAAGAACGTAATGTAAACAGCTTTGCAGTAAATATATCTTGGTCTTTATATATTATCTAAATACTAAAACAGCAGTACTTTACACGAGTGGCAGATTATTCAATTAAATGAAAACCAACCTTTCCAGTAGGTTTCTTTCTCTGCTCATTTGTATGAGTGATCTTATGCTTTTGTAGAATAAAGTTCGTCTTGAATTCTTGCAGACAATAATCGCATTTGAAAATCTGTGCCTTTGCTTCTGTCTTTAGCTGCAAAAAAAACAAAATTCAAAAGAAGCAAAAAGTAATTCCGATACCGGGAATCGAACCCGAGCCTCCTGGGTGAGAGCCAGGTATCCTAGCCACTAGACCATATCGGATAATAGGGGAAGCACTAAATAGTGCATCGTAAATTTCTACATTGCAAATAAAATCAATGTAATTATATTCATTTATACAATAAATCCATTTCTATTCAAATCCTATGTAACGGAGCGAGCTATGGCCATCAACCGGACACATCCAGTCCGATCCTAGTGAAAGATACGAAATTCTTTGGTTTACTATAGGTGAACCTATGGCTTACCCTCGACGAAACAAACTTATGTTATTTTCCTATAAAATATTATCCTAAATATAGATAACAAACAAGACATAATTACAAAAAAAAACTATCTTTCCACTATATTCTTCTGCACGCGTAGCATGACCACCGTAGAAAGAACTTTGACTATTCTTGGTATAATAGAGATAGAATTGTCATGCTACGCCAGCATAAAACGGTACAAATCTTTCTACAATCTTTAATTCTGTCTTTAATCTTTCTACAATGTGTAATTTTGTCTATTCTTCCGTCAACAAAACCCATTTCTACGGTGGTCATGCTACGCATGCTTGCAGAAATTGTAATATCATGGCATTGACAATATACCTGCGACATATATATTTTATGTACTAGTATTGATTCTATCATATCTGGTTGACCGAGCTTTGCTCGGTATTTTTTGGTAAATTGTGTTTAAAATAATAAGTTTATGTTCAAGTTGATTATCGATAAAGTTGGTCATTGAAAACACGAATAAAACATTTTATAAAAACGAATCCTAGCTAGATCGATTTATCGCCCCCGAAACCCCCTGTGTACTAAATTTCATGAAAATCGTTGGAGCCGTTTCCGAGATTCAGATTATATACAAGATTATTTTTAGTATATGCGAAACCTGAATATAGTTTGTTCAGAATCAGTAACTGAATCGATTTCAATAATTTTTACACCATGTTATATTTTGTACCAAAAATATTTAATTACGCTTCCAAGTCGCGGGCCTTAGTGTTTTGTTTCGATTTTAAAATTATCATGTCTTTCTCGTATTCAAACGTCCATTACACGGAGATGGTACGTACACTAGCTGTTTGTGGTGATCTGCATATGTTTTTGCGTAGACAACCAGGTAACTTATCAAGCTTATAACTTTGTGATTATTAATGATACAGTTTTGAAATTTTTTTCATAGATTCTTTACATAAAAATACTAGACCCGTGTTTCGGGTTTCGCATAAACAAAAATTAATGTTGTATATATATATATATATATTGTATACAAGAATTGGTCGTTTAAAGGTATAAGAATAAGATATTATTCTATATTTCTATATATTATATATTTATGTGCCCTGCGCAAGAAGGATGGCGGTATTCGTCCCATTGCCGTAGGGTCCACTTATCGGCGTATCGCAGCCAAAATTTGCTGTGCTTTCTACAGTGAAACACTGGCCAGTAAATTCCAGCCCCTACAGCTGGGGTTTGGCTCCAAAGGGGGCTGTGAGGCTGCGGTACATGCATTATCCACATACCTCAATAACGATAAAGGTGAGGTCATCCTTAAGGTTGATATTAAGAATGCTTTCAATTCCGTAAACAGGGACACCTTGTTGACAGAAGTCCAAAAAGATATACCCAAAATTTACAGTTTTCTTTATCAATGTTATAGGTACCCCTCTAAATTACTTTATAAAGACAACCTTTTGAAATCAGCCGTTGGATGTCAACAGGGCGACCCTCTTGGGCCAGTCATTTTTAGTTTGGCAATAAATCCAATTATTCGACAACTAAATTCTAAATTCAACGTTTGGTATTTGGATGACGGAACCCTAGGAGGTGATGTAGACACAGTCTTAAAAGATTTAACTTTTTAAAAGAAAAAATTAGTTCCATTGGCCTAGACCTTAACCTATCAAAATGTGAAATTTATCTTCCCCAAACCACTGACAGACAGACTACTATAGCAAAGTTTAATACAATAGCACCAGATATCAAAATAACGGAAAGAAATTCTCTTCACCTCCTAGGGTCCCCAATTTTTGACGAATCCTTTCCAACGTTCATTGAGGAGAAAATACAGAATTTTTATGATGTCTCGGAAAGACTTTTCAAAATTAACATTCATTCGGCCTTCACACTGATTCGGTACTGTTCTTTTGGACCAAAATTAACATATAGCCTTCGCTCCTCCCATCTATGGAAGCAGTGGTTTTAGAAAAAGTAGACCAAATAATTAGAAACACTCTAACTTCGATACTAAATGTGGCCCTGGACGACCGAGCATGGCAGCAAGCCACACTTCCCATTCGCCTGGGTGGTCTCGGCGTCCGCAAAATTTCAAGTATAAGTTTACCGGCCTTCCTCTCCTCGGTCCACAGTACCGATAAATTAACCAGGAATATTTTATCTTCCACACTAGTCGCTTTAGAAGTACCGTGTTTGACCGATGCGTTGAATGCTTGGAAAATGGCTTGTCCAAATACGGTTTTGCCCGACAACCCGTCCTCGCAGAGACAGTGGGACGTGCCGCTCTTCAGTATTATACGGAATACCCTAATAAACACGTCACCTAATACTGTCAAGCGTGCCCGTCTGCTGGCTGTGGGAGAATGGGAGTCAGGCTTGTGGCTTCAGGCGCTCCCATCATCCACCATAGGTACTATGATGGATGACTCATCGTTTCGGCTCGCTACGTGTCTCCGCTTGGGCGCACCTTGTATTGCTCCGCACCGCTGTCACTGCGGTGAAGCTGTCGACAATCTAGGGCACCATGGCCTGTCCTGCTGCAGGAGCGCAGGCCGCATAGCACGGCACGCCAGCATAAACGATATTATTCGTCGAGCTCTTGTCACCGCCGGCGTACCAGCGGTATTAGAACCAAACGGCTTGGTACGTGACGATGGGAAGAGACCAGACGGCATGACGTTGTTGCCTGGTCGACACTTAACGTGACCAGAGGGCTGGGTCATTCTTTGGCCAAAGAATTAGCATTGCCATTCAACGTGGCAATGCTGCCAGTCTTCTGGGCACGTTTCCAGATGACAGTGATGCGGACGAGTACTTCGACGCCTAAGTGTCCTTTGTTTTTGTATTTATTTGTATAGTTGGTTATCTATTTTACAATAGTATATCTGGAACTTATTGATAAAAGTACAGATAGCGCGCGAGTTGAATGCAGTCGGGGTCTGAGGTAAAGAGCGGGAGGATCTCCCCCCGCTATCCGCACGCCCCACCTCACGCGCCTGCAGTGTAGTGCTGTGCCATCCTTGTCAACTATCGTACGTTTGCCGTGTTATTGTGTTAATACTGAAGTTCCCGTGTTATTTTTTTTATTTTAATAATGACTGATCCGAGTTCATCAAGTTCCGTTACAAATAAACGAGCTTTTATTCATCGCCAAGCACGAGAAATGGCGAAAAATGTTTTAGAGATGTGTGTTGAAGAAAGGCAGAACAAAAATTTTACATTTAATTTGAATAATTCTTTCGACCGAGCAAGCCGTTATACCGGACTTTCCAAAAGAACATTGGCTGCAATTCAAAATGAGTCTAAGAAAGGGCCTCTTTGTTCTCCTTCTAAAAAGAAAAGGCCATGTATTAAAAAGAAAAATTTAAATGTCGATGATTTTGATCGAAGTGTTATACACAGAACCATTGAAGAATTTTATATAACTAAAAAAATTGTTCCGACCTGCATTAAACTCCTCGCAGCTATTCGTGAAAAAATCGAGTTTCCATGGGGAGTGACCAGTTTAAGAAAATTATTAAAAGACATGGGATATAAATGGCTTAAATGTCATAATAAACGCAGAATTCTGGTGGAAAGGCCTACTGTTGTATATGCACGGTCAAATTATTTGCGGAAAATTCGTCAATACAGGCAAGACGATCGAAATATTTTTTTTCTAGATGAAACATGGATAGATAATAACCTCACTTTTAAAAAATGTTGGCGAAATGAAACGATCGACGCCGTGTTGACAGACACAAGCTCCACAAACAGGCTTATTCTTGTTCACGCGGGATCAAGAGTAGGGTTTTTAAATGGGGCAAAACTACTTTTTAAAGCTGGTACTACCTCAGGTGATTATCACGGACAGATGAACAGTGTTAATTTTGAAAAGTGGACCACTGGTATGTTAATCCCTAATCTACCGCAAAACAGCGTTGTTGTGATGGACAACGCGCCGTATCACAGTGTGCAAGAAAATAAAGTCCCAACAAAGTCCAGCACCAAACCTATAATGTTAGAATGGCTAACAAAGAATAACGTGGAAGCTTCAATCACGATGAGAAAAGAAGAGCTCTTCCATTTGGTTCAGTTACATAAACCAATAGAAAAATCATTTAAAATCGATGAATTCATCAGGAGTCATAGCCATGTCGTAGTAAGACTACCACCGTACATGTGCGACCTCAATCCGATTGAGTTGGCTTGGGCAAAAGTGAAAAGAATAGTACGGCATCACAATGTTACTTCAGATTTATCCCTAAAAAGGTTAAAAGAAGTTACGGAGCTGGCGGTTTCTCAGGTTACAGCGGAAGATTGGCGTGGCTTCGATGATCACGTCATAATTTTAGAAGAAAATTATTGGCAAAGAGATGGATTAATTGAAGATACCATAGATCGATTCGTCATTGAGGTCAGCGACGGCGAGGATAGTGACAGCGATTCAACCATATCTGCCATTTCTGAATCTGATTAAAAAAAAATTATTCCGTTTTGTGAAATGATTATTAAAAACGTGTGATAATTATGATATTGTTTTTTTTTCATCATGTTATGTAGTGTAAAAAATAAAATTAAACTTATAACATTGTTTAAATTTATCGACATTCATTACTCATTGTGGTCATCAATAATTATAATTAGGTCACAGCACTACCGCATTCCTAAGCTCTGCATTCAACTCGCGCGCTATCTGTAGGTAAAAAAAAAGTATTAATTCTTGTATTTTATAGTTTTATCCGATATATCTGTCCCATATGTTGCAACTGCCATGTTTTGTCTCTGCAACACCCTAAGGTTGACTGACAGAAAATGCCTCAAGCATTAAGTCCGCTTTACAGTTTCTTTGTTACTTGTGCATAAAGTTTTAATAAATAAATAAATATAAAACTGGATAAACTTTTTAACTTACCTTACATACTTTCACATGTCTAGCAAAATTTGTGGCATCTCCGTATTTCTTTCCACAATTATTACATAATTGTTCAATACGGTTTTTTCTATTGTATTCCGGTTTTACTATTTTAATATTATGAATTTTCGACATATGTACACTTAGTGCTCGACCACCATTATACTTCTTTTTACACAATTTACAGTATGATTTTTCTATATCAAATATGTCTTCAGGAGATTTATCCAAAATATTTAAAATTGCTTGGTTGCTAGATTTTGTTCCAGGTGTATCATTTACTCCACAATTCCGGCTTTTTGTAAGTTTCGGCTTTTGGATTGTTATATTATGTGTTTTTGAAAAATGTACACTTAATGCTCTGCTAGTGTCGTACTTTCTGTCACACAATTTACAGTAAAAAATGTCCATGTCATATTTGTCATTCGGGGGTATTTCGGACATATGAATTATTTCTTCTATCTTAGGTTTTGGTTTATTGCAGTATCGGGTTTTGGGTTTAACTATTTTAACTTTATGAAATTTCGTTAAGTGGGTGGATAATGCTCTGCTAGTGTCGTACCTTATTTTACACAATTTACAATAAAAATGTATCATATTAAATGTATCATTCGAAACTGTATGAGAAATGTATTTTAGCTCTTCTTTCTTAGATTCTGTTACAGCTGTGTCATCAGTAGATACATTCATATCAATATTCTTTGACTCATTTTCTTTAGCAGCAATAGGTTTCTTCCAATCTCCTGATGTAAATACTCTATTTTCTCTTAAAATATCTTCTATGTCAAATTCTTTTGTATCATTTTGGAAGAATTCTTCAAATATTTCGATATCTCCTTGGATATCGTGATATGGTTCTATGTATTGTTCCATGTTACTATTGGTATCAATCGTACCAAATAATATATTTGTTATAGAAGGTGTGGAAGCTGCTGATGCAGCTGGGAACTCTATGCATTGTTCTGTTTTAGTATTGGTATCAGTTGTATCTAGTTTGTCACCAAATAATATGTTTGTTATAGAAGGTGTGGAAGCTGCTGATGCCGCTGGGAACTCTATGCATTGTTCTGTTTTAGTATTGGTATCAGCTGTATCAAGTTTGTCACCAAATAATATGTTTGTTATAGTAGGTGTGGAAGCCGCTGATTCTGCTGGGAACTCTATGCATTGTTCCATTTTAATATGTGTTTCAGTTGTATCAAGTTTTTCACCAAATAATATGTTTCTTATAGTAGGCGTCGAAGCTGCAGATTCGGCTGGGAACACTAAAAATAACAAAAATAGAATGGAAATGGAATTAGAGTTATAATTTAGTGACTATTTTAGTTTCGGCATAGATATGAATAATAAGAAAATTAATGTGATACAATACAAGTGAATGGAACATACAAAGTATTAAGTTTGTTGATTTTACCTTGGGGTGAAACTAGTATATCTTCCAAAGAAAATAGTTGATTATCAGAATTCTTCAAAGCTTCTTCTAAATTTGTATCTATTGTACATGGTTTATCTTCCAAAAAGGCTTCAATATTCATGCTGCTATTACTGATATCGTTACTAGAGTGCATGGGGCCAATTACACCTTTTGGTATTTCAAAGTCTGGTGTATCCATTTTGTCTCTTTCTAACACATCAGGCAGTGATGGTAAATCTAAATTACTTTCTAATTTCTCAGTTGTATTAATGCCAAGATCACACATTTCTTTCACATTTGAATCAGTTTTGAAAGTATTACTTCCTGAGTTAGCCATGTCTTCAAAATCAGTTAAACTCAAATCAAGTTCTTTCATATTTTGATCAGTTTTAAAACAATTACTTCCTGATTTAGTTGTATCATCAAAACTATTTAAACTCAAATTGTATAATTCTTTGAGGCTTTCATTATTTTTGTTGATATTGCTTGCTGGTTTTTCAAAGCTCCCAATGCTGTCTAAACTAAAATCACATAATTCTTTTAGACTTTGAACCCTATTGTGGATTTTTCTTTCTGCTTTTTCTTCACCATTAAAACCATCTAAACTAAAATCACACAATTCTTTAAGATTTTGAGTACTTTTGAGATTATTACTATCAGATTTTCCAATAGCGCCTAGGCCATAATGACTTATTAATTCATTTTGATTACTTTTAATAGCACTGGTCTCCGATTTTCCATTTCTTTCAATTTCTTCTATCTCCACAATACTTATTAATTCTTTCAAACTCTTATTACTTTTGACAGCATTTCTCTGTGTATATTCAATACTATCAACTTCGTCTGCGCCAAAATTAGACAATTCTTTTAAATTTTGATTTGTTACAAGAGTTTTGTGTACTGTTTCATTATTACTATTGATTTTTTCTAAACCAAATTCACATAACTCTTTCAATTTTTGATTACCTTCGACAATTTGACTATCAGATGTTTCCATACCTTTAGTTTCATCTATGTCAAGTTTATTTACTAACTCTTTTAGATTTTGTTTATTTTTAAGAGTATCAATTTCTGATTTTCCCATACCATCAATCCCATCTATACCAAATGGAGATAATTCTTTCAAATTCTCGAAACATTCTGATTTCTGAATAGCGCTACCATCCCCAACGAAAATACTAAGTTCTTCAATATTTTCCTTTGTTTTGAATGCATTTGTGAAGTCGGCAAGGATTTTTGTTTGTTTCTCTGTGTTTATAGTGTTGAAGGTTATTTCCTCCAGTTTTTGCTTCGGCGTATAACAGCAATCATTATTTACACTGTGTGGTGTTGAGAATGGACTGAAACTGGAAATGTTAACATAAAGTAAAATCATTAGTTACACAGAAATCACAAAACCACACATAACTTGTTGTTTAGACAAGTCCATGAAATGTCTAAGTATTTTGTTTATCAAACCTTTTTAATTAAATACCAAAAAAAAAAAACTAGTTAAGATGTCTCTAAATTATGCTCAATTTGCATTTAGATTAGGCACTACCACCTCTAGCTAGTTAGTATAGCATTATTTATTGCAACTTACCTAAAATCCAATCTGAAGTCTGTATCAATTGACATATCATCCTGGAGCCAATGGGAATCAAGCGAGTCATCCAATACATCAGCCTCTTCTTCTATAACCTCTTTAATGATGCGTGCCTCTGTGTAAGGCATCTCTTCACCTTGGAGGATGTCCGTCATAAAGTTACGGATACTTGTGCATGTTGATTCTAGAAAATGTTAAGTTGTTTATTAGAGTGATTTTTAAAGTAACTAAGAAGTAATGATTTTTATAAATTGGTGTTTTAATAGGTTACAGCAGGAACATCTACAATTAATATTGATGAATACATATTACAGGAGCCCAAAACGTTACTTGTACGGTTAAGGCATTTACATTGTGGCGGAATAATCCTGTTGGTATTTGGTGTGTTCAATATATTTTTGCAATTTAATGAGTATTGTTTTACATTACCATTGTCATCATCTCTACATTTTTGGGTTGCTGGTGTACTATTGCCACTTGTCATCGGAAAACTAAAAAATAATTAAATCATTTTAATAAGTAAATGAAAATAAGAAGACAATAAGTTTTATGTGAAACAGAAGACAAAATGGATGGCAAGGGAAAACCTTTACAAAACACAAATTTTACTGATAATAAAAAAATTTCGTTAACAAAAAAAGTTTCGTAGACAAATTATCTTCATAACATATTTCATCATAAATACCGGAATGTATTATCATCACTGTTCTTGAGGAATGTGCAGAAATCCACCGGATCCCCTACATCTTTTAAAGCTACATAATTTCTAAACCGCTTATCTGAATTTCGACAATTCTTCTTAAACTTGCAGGCTTGCTTCATATTCAGGAAACAATCCCTACATAGCTGGAATGTGAAAGCGTCATTTCTTTTCACCTGAAAGATAAAAGTTTCCAAGCTTAAACCCAAAAGCCCAGATATTATTCTGAATCCTATTACAAGTGACGTTCTTGATACAATATATACAACTAAAACTTGGCTTAAAATCAGATTTAGTATTTTTAATGGTTGTCCGATTAAACTTTGAATTTCAAAAACGGCTTTGTTTGTGTTTTAAACCTGGGTCTAAAGAAAAACTTTGTGTGTAAGGTTACAAATGATTTATTCAGTGGCAGCATTAGTTTATGTGCTAAAAGCCAGCGTAGCTTGGACCATGTAGAGTGTGGATAACATAAAATACATTTCTAAGGATCGTAGCAGGTTGCATTCTATAGTTTCTGCCAGGTAGGCAGAAACTGCAGAATTGGGGTAAGCTGTGAGTTTATGTTTGTAATTAATATATTTCTAGTATTTGGGAACCTCAAAGTTTCATGGTCATGGGTGAACTCAGGGCCTTATTTTACCAAGGCACAGTCTGTTATTGTTATTCCGTATCAATCTTAAAAAGGTGGCTGGTACTTGTTTATTTTTTTTTTTACTATGAACATATGATTAAGTAAATAAACAGGAATTGTCAGTAAGCAATCCAAAAGTTTGATCCGATTCCATGCTGGGATTCAACTTGCGACCCCTAAAACAACAGCCAATTACCCAGCCACTGTATTTATGAGACACTAGCCATCATCCATCTTAACTGTCAGTGAATAAGAAAGACGTTATTAGACGATTTCTTAGTTTTATAGTTGCTTAGCAGTTTAAACATAAACATCACACATAACATCACGCCTTGTTTCCCCGAAGGGTTTGGGCAGAGGTGTACCTACTTATAGTACACCCACATTTCGCCTGTTATGTTTAAGTCCCATATGTGTAATAGGGGGCGAGCCTATTGCCATCAACCGGGCACAAATCCAGACTCCGGGCTGCTACTGAGAAATTCCAGATGGAAAAACCCAATAACACTTTGCCCGACCTGGGAATCACCCCAGGACCTCAAGCTCAGCAGTAGCGTTTGCTACCACTAGACCAATGAGGCAGTCACAGCAGTTAAAGAGCAGTTTAAGTTATATTAAATTACTTATTAGCTCATAGGCTAGATTGTAATGTAATTAAAGTATCAACTACATACAAAAAATAAAAAAACTAGCCATCAAGCCAATAGGCATCTGTATGCCAGTCTGTCTTAAAACGATTAGAGTACCTGTAAGCCGGTGGAATATACAAACAATCTCCTGTTTTTCTCAGTATATTGTAGCAGCTCCATTGGTTCGTCGAATTTTATGAGACAACCTCTACAGAACCCCTCCATGATTTAAATATATATTTACGATGATTGTTTTTAATTATTCCTTCTTAGTTTAGTTAGTTTTTCATTCGAAAAGAACATTTTATTTCTCTAACTAAATTAAAAACGTCGTTTTGTCTACCGCCAGACAACAAAGACAAATTACGACTAGGCTTGTTGAAAAAATATCGATACATCGATATATCGATATTATTTTTAATGTATCGATATTTTTAAGTGATATTTAATATTTCGATATATCGATTAATCGATAAAAAATTCCAAGTATCGAAAAGGTATAAAAATCGATATTTTTTTTCAGACCAATAAACATTTATAAGTTTTAAGATTTAAAAATCCTAAAAAGGAATATTTTCTTTTTATACTATGATCTTTTTAACAAATTACATTTTATGCATTTTTTGTTTATGGTCGACTCGATTTGCTGCTTTTTAAGTTTTTGAGTCACGCGTATTTCTGCATTTGAGTACCTTCCTAGTTCTCAACCGCATTGTCAAAAGAAATACGTTTAGAACATAGACGTAGCGGAAAATATTCGCCTGAACGTTTGACTTCAGGCCAAAGTTGTCATCTACGTCTACTACTACTACAATTCTCTCAAACTCAGAAAATTCTACGCCGTCGTTGTGATCTTGACATGAAAAAATTATGACAGATATTGCTGCAGCTTCAGCAAACTCCAGTTTACTTTCAACCTGTGATGATATGCCTAGCGAACTAAAGCAATATCCAGCCTATAATACCCAGAAAAGGGAATGCAACGAAATTCTGGTGTGATTGTTGCCATTTTATCCTAGTCCTTTCTGACATAACTCTAAAATATTTGATATCGGCAGCGTCCTCGGTTTCCACAGTGAGAGTGGCATCTGCTGTAAATCTCGCAGTACCCAACAACAGAAGTTGGCTTACAGCCGAGCACATAAATTAAAGAGTTTTTTATGTCTGTATCAGATAAATATTGGTTTGATTATTAAATATTTTTTTTTATCGTTGTTCTTAATTGATTAAAAATGATGTCTATTGTTAAGTATTTATCTAGTTATGTAAGATGATTGCAGTAGATGAGGCCAAATAAAATTTTTAGGCACGAATATTCTCGGTCAAATCATACCGATATATCGATGTATCGATATTTTTTAATAAAAATATCAATATCGATATTGATACTTTCAAAAAATATCGATACGATAAATATCGATACTTTATTGCAATTCCGACATCCCTAATTACGACGTTTGACGTTTCTTTCGGTGATATATTGTTGACAGCAGACTGAGTTGCCGTAGCCAAAAAACCGAAGAAGTAAGAAGAGAATCTCAGTTCTCTTCTTTCTTTTCGGTTTTCAGTATTCTCTGCTCTGTGCAAGCTCTGTGCTATACTTAGACCTTGCCCTTTTAGGTTATAACAAAGATTTTAATCTTTAAATGGTCTAAACTGCTACAAAACGACAGAGTTGGGGATCCTAGCGAGTACCCTAGCTACCAAATATAATAGAATAGAACTACCTAGCTGACTTTAGGTATAACATTTTGTGGAAACTTAGCAAAAGATAGTAGGTGTTTAAAAGATTTGCAACAGTTTTATTTTTATTTTGTCTTTAATTTTGTTTTTCAAGATAATATCATTCGTGAATGTATGTTTCATGCAGCGGATTCGAACAATTCAGTACTGGAACGTTCTAATTTTTTTTTTTATTTTTTTTTATTTATTCCTGACCATGGATACATGTCCTTCAGTCGTAATCATTAAACATACTACTCTTATTCTCAGCTAAGTACATCCCGAAACAATTAAATTTTTTCTACAGTATTCAGTAAATATCTAAATAATGAATTGAAATAAACTGTGTTGGAAAGTAATTCCTGAACGTGGCGGGGAACACATAAAAGAGTTTTGTTCTGCTATATCACTAATTTCACTGACAAGTAACAGTCTTTGCATGTCGAACGATTCACAGTCTAACGTGTTTTATATCCGCATTTTCTTCAGAACAATAGGTACATTTGCTTTCACTGATGAATCTTAGCTTCAATGTCTTCAGTAATTACTTTAAAATATGTATTTATGTTTTTGTTGTATTCTCTTCCGTTTCATCTTCACAGTCTTCATCTTCAAAGTTTTCGTGTGATTCGTTCTCAATTAGTAGCAAATCATAGAAGATCTCGTCGTGGAATAAAGCAGCTGTTTCAATGTTAACATTTTCGTAGAAATCTGAACTGTTAACATCAATTTCTTCAACATTATTTGGTTTTTCATCCATATCTTGAATTATATTAATAAATATAAAATTATTGAAAACTTTTTGTATCTTTCCCGCCAAAATCGGAACGTTCTAAAGAGCGCGAGAGTTGCCATGTCTGTCCGATAAAACAGTAGCTATCTTCTTTAACACGCTTTTATTCGAATCTTTGAACGTGATTTTCATCCCCTGCAAAACATTGGGTTAGTTAAAAACTTTGCACACTTACTAAGAATCGATGATACTAAAAGAATTTCATAAATTTGTGCAATATTATGCTGGCCAGAACCCAGAAAAAACACGCTCTAATAGAAAACCAAAATAAAAGTAGAAAATAATTTTAACAATTATTTTTATGTTATCTATTTTAACTGCTGATCCTACTTCTATTGAAAGATCCCGTAATTGTAGATATTTTTTGGTCACTTTATTTTTAAATCATGAAATATTCTTAAACTCGATCCTTCAAGCTTTGACACAAGACGTTTTTTCTGATGATGTTCAAGGTCTGACTTGGCTAGTTCTCATCTACGAATTATATTATAGCCTTCGCAAGTTCTAAACCTGTCAATTGTCGGTTCTTATTTTATTCTTCCGGAAATTTGGCTTGCTGGTAGAAACTAAACATCGAATATAATAATTCGTATATGAGAACTAGCCAAGTCAGACCTTAGGCTACAATATATTAGCTTAAGTTATAAGAAGAAATGATATTTTTATGTAGATACTAGCTTTTGCCCGCGGCCTCGCCCGCGTGGATATCGGCAATTAACGCAGATATTTCTCTAAACTAAAATATTTTTTCTAAAATAAAAGTAGCTTAAGTTACTCCTTGTTACATCAGCTATCTGCCAGTGAAAGTCCCGTCAAAATTGGTCCAGCCATTTCAGAGATTAGTTGGAACAAACAGACAGACAAACAAAAATTGTAAAAAATGTTGTTTTGGTATATGTACCGTGTATACATCCATATACACTTAGTAAAAAGTGGTTACCTTATTATTACAAACAGACACTCCAATTTTATTTATTTGTTTAGGTTACCGGAAATGTATGAAATCTAGGAATTGTATACATTGCCTAGGTTTATACAATTCCGAAGCTATCTAAGAAATGTATAAACTATTGTTTTACAATTGTATATAATTCCAATATCGTATTAGAAAATGTATAAAAAGCGCCATAATAAATTGTTTTCAAATCTTTTTCCAAGCTAGGCGACGGAGCCCCGCTACGCGGGGTTCCTATTTCTGCGTGGTTTATAAAAAATAACCACGAAGCCACTTCTAACCTAACCTATCCGAGTCGGGGTGCCTTAAAGTCCCGATTGCATCCAGTTTCTCCTAATATAACTACCGTTACGAAATGGATAAGGAAGGATTGCATTATTTGTCACTGTTCTAATTTTTTTCTTAACTTAAATGGCAACTTTTCTATTGCCCGCCGTCATAGTCATTTCCAATTCGAGAGCCAAAGAGTATAATTATAAAGCATCAAAAAATTCGTCTGCATCGTTGTCAACAGGAAACGTGCCCAAAAGGCTGGCAGCATTGCCACGTTGTATGGCAATGCTGATTCTTTGACCAAAAAATAGGCCAGCCCTCTGGTCACGTGAAGAGTCGACCAGCCGCTTGGCAATGTCCCGGTATATTATGTGGGCACTCGGACCCCATGGCCCTAGAGTTTCAACCCCAAACGGCTCGAACATATAATTTCCAATTAGATTAGAATATTTGCGCCGTTTGAGGGTTTCCGCACCTGCAGCAGCCGCTCCAGCACAGCCCGCCGTGCTAAGAAGATGGGATGGCGCAAGGGTGTCGACACATGTTGCATCCCACATGTACTTTTTTTTTTTCTTTGGATTTAAACTTAGATTGTAAATTATGTAAATATTGTAAGATATTGTATATAAGAGTATAATAATAATATGGGAGTTAGAGCAGTAGACAATTAGACGTCATTTTTGTGTCATTTGCGAGAAATAAACACTGTCAATTTCACTGTGTATAAATATTTATTTATTCAAAAATGGAGAATAACACTGAAACTCAAGTAACTATCAACAAGCCAGGGAGAATCCTGCATTTTTGTGATGGTGTTGACGAAGAAATAGTGGAGGAAGAAGCTGCTGAATTGGCTACAGAGCCACAGGAGACGACAAATGTGGATCCGGTAAGTAAGCGATGCATTCTTTGTTTTATTACCTTCAGTAAGACCTTGGTTGAATTCGTTTCTATTAATATCCATGACGATAAGGCTTGTTTATTACGCTTCATTTATTTTCGGAGCCTTCCGAACCAGGTAGGCAGTATGATGTTGATTTGAAAATCGGAGAAATGTTTCGTGTTTTGAGTTGGTACTTCGCTGTATTGTATTGTAGTCCTGTTATCAATAACAGGAATGTTAAAGTAAATACCTAAGTAATAAGTGATGGGATAACTGTTTATATAATGAGAAAATTTAGCAAACTATGAGCCAATATTAAACTGCAATAAACAATAAAAATGGCAAAGGAACGAAAAATCTCGTTTTCATTTTAATTACATTGAAAATGATGATGGTAATTTTATATTACCTTTAATTTTATTGGTTTCTAATCATTCTTTCATAATTAATGTTGAAAAAGGTTTATAAATAATGCAGATTCTTTATGGCACACCAACAGGAAAAATAAAAAAATAAAACATAAATAAACAAATTGGAAAGTACAATAGGAACTCAATGCATATTTCCTTCAACTAGTGAAGGAAATATGCATAACTTAAATAACTATGCTGTAATTGTGTATGATTTACTGTTATTCTTATGTTCATGTTTTGATGTTTTCAGAAAACACTGCCTTGGGGCCCTTGGTTCTCCCATTATGCCTGGAAATCTGGGAACAAAATGTTAAATGCAGTTGATTATGCCGGAGAGTCACTTGCTGGTTTCTTTGGCATAACCACACCGAAGTATCAAATAGAAATTGACGAATATGAAAGAGTGAAGGAAGAAAAGCGGAAACTTGAAGAGGATTCTGCTGGATGGATACCGAAGAATGCTGGTGGAGATATACCTTTAGTTCTAAACGAGCCTATAAAGGACTTGGACAAACCTGCGGAAGTGTAGTGGGGATAATATTAAATAGAATTAATTTCCTTATAATCTCGTTGTGACTAGATTGCAGTATTTTATCTCACAGTGACCTAATTATTTTAGAAAATGGATTATATGTCATAAAATTTCTGGGTTCATATACTTAAGAATGATAAATTCATAGAGTTAATTTAACATTTAAAAGAAATATTTCATTTTTGTCTATGAGGGAAATGGGTACTTTTTGTAATGTATAAGGTGTATCTATTCATACACGAAATATTTTAAGAGGTACAACTGTAGGTGGTAAAGAAGCTATAGAAGCAAAAAGAAAAAAATTATCTAAGCATTTTTGAATTTTCGTAATAATTATAGTTTTAAAACTGTTTGAGATGTTTTGCATAAAACCTTTACTCCAAATTCTATGAATGGCCCACCTGACGCTGCGAGGGCGGCGCGACGGGACGGCACGAGCATGGCCGCGGTGTCTCGGGCCGTAAAAAATAAGGAGCCAGTATTTCTTTACCACCTACAGCACGCGTAGCATGACCACCGTAGAAAAGGGTTTTATCGACGGAAGAATAGATAAAGTAACGTTTCGGGTACACAGTACGACGGCAGCAAAGTAGAAAGAGTCCACTGCACTTTTTATAAAATTTACTCTTCAACATGATTCGACTCAGAATTATATTCAAAGGCAAAACAAAAACTACATGGTCACCCATCCCAAGGCTGACCTTGCGAAATGCAGCTTAACCTTGGGAACCTGCGACAAAACGCCACACATAAAGTAAATGGTCACCCATCCAAAGGCTGACCTTGAGAAGTGTAGCTTAACCTAGCGAACCTGCGACACAAGGCAAAACAAAACCTACATGGTCACCCATCCAAAGGTTGACCTTGCGAAATGCAGCTTAACCTTGCGAACCTGCGACAAAACGCCACACATAAATTAATTGGTCACCCATCCAAGGGTTAACCTTGAGAAGTGTAGCTGAACCTAACGAACCTGCGACACAAGGGAAAACAAAAAAAATATTTTGTAAAGGTAATATTTATAAAGCATGCTTTACGAAAGGAAATAAATATGGTATAATCAAACATAACGTATTAATTATATATTATGTTAATATGTTAATTATCACATCAAAAAAAATCGCATCGATATTGAAACTTTGTTGCCTAAGTCCACTAATTTTCAGTATGGGCCACTGCGTGGCCACGCTCACCACGCCAAAATTTAGGTTTACCCTCGCCCATAGATGTTTCACGTCAAAAGTGCAGTTGAGTTTTTCTACTTTGCTGCTGTCGTACTGTGTACCCGAAACGTTACTTTGTCCAATCGTCCGTCGACAAAACCCCTTTCTACGGTGGTCATGCTACGCATGCAGGTGTACTTCTTAAAATATTATCGTGTATGAATAGATACACCTTATATAACATTTTCTAAGCATTTCTAACATAGTGTTAATGTCTAAATCTATAATGTGCTAATGTAATTTGCATAATAATTATCATAGTATGATAGTTGAAGGAACTGAAATGATAAGAGCTTTATTTTGATATTTATGTTGTTTTTTCGAAAAAAATCAGAAGATTGCTAGGAATAATACTTTATTGGCTTTAAAGCCATTCACAAAGCAAATTTTTGGTTGAAAATTAATGTCAATAAAATTTTCAAATGACTTAACAATGAGACTAAAATATTGGTAAAACTAATGTTTATTTTATTTATGTAGTAATAAATATACAATATTATTGATAGTAGCTGGATGTTGTTTTAAAATTGCTTCTTATTTAAAAATTCTACTCCATTGCTAACGAAGTTCAAGTATGCTAATATGATTATTTGTTTCAATGTGATACTAGATGTCGCTACAAGCGTGGGTCAAATTTGAAGACAGCGGCATCTGTTGTGCAGTAGCAGAAACTAAGTAAATTGCTTTGTCGCCTCAATCGTTAGAGTATTTGGCAGTAGATGGCGATGTTAGCGCCATGCGAGGTATTCGGGATTCCAAGAATAACAACGCTGTAACAATCAGTACCTATTTTATTTTATGAAATAGTTTGTTTAAAAAATATTGTCATTATAGGACCTTTCCAGACTACTGTTTTCTAGGATTAAACACGATGGTGTTATGATTTTTTTAATGAAGTGTATTGATAACTAGTCAATTTTCAGGTAGGTTTGCATATGTTTGGTCATATTTGCTTAGAATGTTGGCCACTTTTTTTTAGTTTACTTCTAACTTTACTAATTTCCATTTGTTTGGTTCAAAAAAGTTACCTTATTTTCAAAGAAACAAGGTCCACTATCGCCTGAGGTCCTCTCACATTATAAATTACACCCCTATAAAAACGTGAAAGGACCTATGTGACATCAATTTCTTTGCCTAATTTTAGACTTTAGTAGTTGAGAATAGAGTCAAATATCACTCGGCAAGTGACCATATGTTATTGTTTGTCGGTGTTTAGCATGTGATATGTCGAAATGTAAACGGTTCGAGCGGTGTCCGCAGATCAATATGCGTGTTGCGCGGCCCGTGAGGGTGTTCGCCCCGTGCGATTGGCCAGCGTATGGGGGGCGGGGCAACCGTGTGTGAGGCGGCGCGCGTTCTCGCACGCGACGCGCCGTTTTGGCGCCAAATTGGGCAATAGGCATTCCATTTTCAAGTTTCGCGAATGAGTATTAGGCCGTAAGCCACTAAGATAAGCTAAGGCCGTTGACTAGGGTAATACTTTTTGAATTTTATCGTCTATGGTACGACCCGTACGACGTACAATATTAGAGGTTTGGGAGCCATTAGTTAGAACTTTATGTTTTGTAGAACAGATTCAAGTTTTATTTTTATTTTGTTATAACGTTTTCGTTTTAATATTAAATGTTGATAGCCAGTTTATACAATTTTTCGAACGCTTACTAAAATAATTGGGTCAAAAAAAAAAAATCTCTTCATTCAAGTAAGTAGGTAAGGCCAAAGTAACTTACCTAGTGTAAGTACATAAAACCCTAACTATTGAAAACAGAACTGAAATAGGCACCTTTTGGGTGCCTATTTCAGTTCTGAAGATAAATAAACTAAAGTTAACTCATATTCCAATGATTAAGTACTTAATGTGTAGTTACTTGAGGCTTATCATTTTATTTTCATGGCAATGCAATTTACTGTAGGCACGGACAAGGTACTATACCTAACTAATAAAATAAGCTCACCAATGTTGCGGCCGCCAACAATATTAAAACATGAATTATGTCTTCCACCCATTTATGGCAAATTTACGACAAACGCATGTAATTATTAACTAATTCAATAATTCGTTAACAGTGCAGGTCATTCCAGACAATATGGCACGGGACAATAAACACGCACCAAGGTTGCCAGTTTAAAAAATATTGCGAATTAAAAAAGGCGCGTGGACGGCGGTCGAACTGGTTTTAAAAAGTAAATGAACTTGAAATTCTGGTTTTTGGTTCGCGTTTTCTATTGTGATAGAATTTTGCGCAGATTTGCCAAACATAATGATTTTGTATGGAGTTTGAACTAGTTTGCTTGTGCATGTATTTGAAAAGGTGTTAGTTTTGTAAAATGTATTTCTATGGTTGTCAGGGAATTAGTGCAGAATGCAGATTGTCAGCTGTTTTTAGATTCGCGAAGTTTATCAAAAAAATTATAAAAACAGGTTGCTGCAATATCCGCACGTGGACATTGTCGGGGGCTTATTCTACTAGAAATTGGAAAAGATAAATTCAGTAAAATTGCCTATTTCAACACATACTTAATATAGGATTATTACTTTCACTTTGATACGTGTAGGTATTTAAAAATTATACTTACTAAAAATATTGTAAAATTCTTGACACCACTCTCCCATGCACCCTGCCGCTCTCCCTTGAAATAAATAGGTACAACAGGCTTAAAACTTAGCATTTCGTCTGTCGATCTTCCTGTCTTGATATTTTTTATTTAACAGGCCGGATCCCGCCTTACACAGGCCATAGGGACTGTATTATAGGTACCTACTGTATGTACTTACCCTCCATGAATATTTAGGATTAGGTACCTATCACAAGATAGAGATAAGCGAGCGATGTTCCAAGTTATGGCACATCATTACTTTTACGATCCAACTTTTAAGAATAGGATTTGATGTTTAGATATCTCTAGAGAAAATATCAACAGTATTTTCTTGAAAAATATCCCAAAAAAGAACTTAAGTATAATTTACCCGGTACTTATCTAAAAAACTAGTAATGGCTGTTAATGCTATTAAATCATTGCAAGATTTTGTTACCACTCAAAAAACCTAAATTAAAAGTTTGCACTGTGGATAGCGTTTATAGTGAAGGTTTTACTTGAAAACACGTTTTAGGTACTAGAAAGCTTTTTATTTTGTAGGCTAACTTACGCAGTCCTACTCCTGGGCAAAGGCCACCATCTATTCCTATGATTCGCGAGCCCACGCGTCCTCATTCCAAAAACTACCATTTATAATACTTACTACCTACGTTCTGTTGGTATCTGCATAGTTCAAACCTAAGTTGGTGTTTAAATTTGACACAATCTACTAGTTAGATTGACTAAACTAATGCCGAACATCTATTTAACTCTTTTAAACCAAGTTAAAGACGAGGAGCTTGTGGCTAAATAATAAAAGCCGCACGGGTCGATCGAAGTTTAGTTCTAACGTGATTTTAGAGGCACAGAGGAGTCTCGATATGTTATGGATAGCATAGCTTAAGCCGTTGCGCGTTGGTGCCGGCTTTTATTTGTATATCTTTCACAGTCGTTGCAGGTCGTCAAAAGTCCAAAAGTTTGACAACCAATCTTACCACGGGGTATCGTATTAAGTACTCAGTTACTGGGTTGTGGAGGTTAGTTAAATTAGGCAGTCGCTCCATGTGAAATACTGGTATTTAACTAAATCTGGTTAGACTAGAAGTCAATCCCAACATAGTTGGGAAAAGGCTAGGCAGATTAAAACCATGTTAAAGATTCTTAAAAACGCTGACTACGGCTATGTCTTATCACGTCGAACTTTTATAATTATGTTATTGCATTGGAACCGTTTTGGTTGTTGAACTTTATTATTTTTATTTGCTTCACAAAACGATGACATTTTTGTGCCATAGTTAAAACTTTTTAACAAAAAATTAAACCGCCGAAAAAACTGAAAAGCATAAAATAATAAACCTTAAAATTTTGAGTCGGCGCTGAAAAATCAATGAACAAAGATCACTCAAAGCGCGTTTTTATTTTATAATTTTTTGTGACTTTAATGTACTCATAATACTTGGCAAGGTATACCCTATCCAACAAAAAAAGAATTATCAAAATCGGACTACTCTGTATAAAGTTATGCGTGGTTATACATTACAATCAGTGAGTGAACAATCAATCATCCCCTGTTTTCCGACCCTTAGGGTTCGATTTTGTTTTCCAAATTTATATGGGACCACCTTAGGAGTATACTCTTTCCAATAGAAGAAGAATTGTCACAATCGGACCACTATGTAAAAAGTTATGCGTGGTCTGGTCATACATAAAAAAAAATATATATGCGCGTCGTTTTTTTTCGTCGGTTGAAAATGTAGGTACTTCAAACCGGCACACTCTGAAAAGAAGCATTTTTAAGTAATAATAGTTCGACTCTATTCTTCTCATTTAATTTCATTATTGAAGTTGCTATTTTTTAAATAACAAATTCGTGTTACATATAATAATATTTATTTATTCAATCCACGCAGGTAGAATGCAACGCTAATTCTATCGATATTCAAATTTTTGCACAAGCGTTCTTTTCAACCCCACACAGCAGATGTTCTACTTTTAACTTTGCATGCATTCGCAGTGTTGTTTATTAAAAAAATCTTTTGTGGCCATTTACAAAATAAAGTTTGCAACACAATACCTCATGCAAATTAGGAACGAACCTGATACGGTAGGCCGTAAATGCATTTGATTTCTTTGCGAATTTGAACTGTATATTTGTAAAGATAAGCTTTCAAATTAAATTGCATAGTGTCGTATTTTTGTTGCAATTCTCGAAAACATAACAACCAACTTTGTTTTGATTACAATAAAGTCTAAAATGTCTTGGCTGAGTGACGGTTAGGAAAGAAATTTGCATAAACGACGCACACCTTTCGCGTTGATCCTTTTTATGCAATTTGACTGACAGTTTTTATTGAATAGTAGATATTATTAGATTTTTATGTATCGGTTTTATATACTTCCGATTTGAGACGGTTTATATACCTACTTTAATTCACTTTTGAATGTAGGTATTCGATTTTAGGTAGGTAAGCCTGGATTGTAGTTTCTATAACTACTATTTATATGTTTAGGTATTTAGGTCATCATTTCGTATTATTCAGGCATGCAGCAAAAACCTCGAAGTGTCTAAAGGAACAATCTACTGTTGTATTTTCACCGATGGCTTTGAGTTTTCTTCACGTTAGGTTCATATTCTTCTTATTTTGACACGTCGTCACCTTATTTCTGTTTTTTAATAGTTTTCGTAATATACTAGCTTTTCATTGGTTCACCGAATGAAGGACCAATTTCCTTAAAAGAGCGTAGGTACTTATTTTAATCAACTTTTTCCCTACAATACTTAGTGAAGTCCAAAAAGTACCTATCGGTAAAATTCTAAATTCGATTTTCAAATTCCGTTTTCGGTCATTCTTATTTCAAAATAGAAAGAATAAAAGTACAACAACATAAAAAAATTTTTCTTCCCAAATTACAGCCAGAGCTAACATCTTAAAATATTAGTAGGACCTTGGCTTGAGCAACTCCGTCGGTCGTCCCACAGCTCATCCAAGATGCACATCTGTAGAACCGCTAGTTACACGCTAGGGGAACATTTCCGGTGCATAAATAATAACAATAAATTGTTAACTATTAGAAAGGGGTGTGCCCTGTATGCAAAATAGTTAAAGTTCGATGTTGCTGTCGGGTTTTGCAACGTGCGTGCCCGCTCACCGGTTGGGGTTGTAGAGTATGTAGAGATTTCTTTGCTAGAAAAAAAAACAATTATTGAGAACTTAAGTCTTTAAATTAAACATCCAAAAAGCTCGGTACATATTTCTTAACTTCTTGGCTTAGGAAAAGTCAGCCTCAAAAAGAAGTAGAAGGTATAAATACATCGACTTGATTTTCTATACCTAATATGTGATCCAGGCTTATTGTACTATTAAAACCGTCTATCTTCGAAGAAAAAACTGATTATTAGCTTTCTGTCCTCTAAACTAAGGAAACTACTTATTTCCGCGGTCTTCAAGCTGTCAAAATGTTTTTAATTCGATTTTAGAAATACTGCAATATTTTTTGACAACACCTTGTATGAGATTTAAAAACGACCCAATGCATTATTTGCTGAATATCAAAAATAGATAAACTGATACCATCGAATTCTAAACAAAACCAGTTCTGACCGCTGCACATGAAAAAAATTCGCAAACCAGTTTCGCAAACCCTAAATTGCGAGGGGACACTTAAAAACTTTTAATATAAACACAATGACCGACGAACGAATAACGGGTGGGCAGTGTCCATACAATGGGCATACTAGCCGATTAATTCGCTACACAATGACCAGGGGCTAGGCCGAGAGGTCATATTTAGGTAGAAGGGTTAAGGGTCAGTAAGGGTTATTGGTAAATAGGAGCGTATGCCTGAATGCCAGGGGAGTGACGCGGCGGCCAAGTTTTGGAAAACATGTCGCTGTTGACGGGTTAGAAATTTATGTGTTTTCGTGTTTGGTTTGCAGTGCAGATTTTTGAATTTAAAAATAATATGGTCGAGTGGCTTGGTTTGGGTTTGGGAATAATAAGAAAAATGGTTAGTAGTTTTCGTTGAATACTATGTGACGATTAGATTTTATGATGATAATTAGGTAATATGGAACTTATTAAACTAACCACACAATATCATCTGAAACTAGTGGTATGTCCTACCAAGTACTACCAACTAAGCAAAATATTTTAGATGATCATACTTGTGCCGTAAACAAGAAATAAAATATTGCTTTTTTGTTGATTAATGATAAATCCGTGCACTAACTGGACAGGTCCCCTCAATCTGTGTGGTTTCTTTTCTTTCGTCAAAAGACCAATTCAGACATCAATCCACATGGTCTTCACATGATCTGACCAAGATTATGACTGGACGTTAAAAAAGACTGATCTCTGAGTTTGTTTCGGCATTTCTTCTCAGAGTAGTCAGATATAGGAAACGCCGACCTCATCTAGTTTAGTAAAAACATAACTGACAGGACGTAAAGAATAGCACCATCCCATCTTCCCGCGGGTGTCGTAAGAGGCGACTAAGGGACTTACTAGAGAATGGGCAGCAGCGTTCTCTATGCATTTTACCACCATACTGCGATCGCCAACTCGCTTGCCAGGCGTGGCGATTATGGCAAACCCCCCAAGTTAGGAGAGGCCTATGTCCAACAGTGGACGTCTTTCGGCTGAAATTATGATGACTGACTTGTAAAAGTGTTTGTACAAACCTAGATGATATCTCTTAGAGCTTTTTGTCTGATAGTTTTTGTGTTCGGTACAATATACCGTATTGTAGATTTTAAAGGGTTATACACTTTCTAATAAAGACAGTTTGAGATTTATTGGAGGTGCCATTTTATTATTGTTTCTTGATACTCTGTGAGTTTAGTTCTTAAAATATTGAGGTTTGGATTTGACTTACAAAAGTAGATAGCTATTTAAATGCCATCTTTAGTTAGTCACTAAATAAGAGGTTAGATAGTGGCGTCCTCACGTATGGTAATGGCGAATTCTGCAATTTATTATCCGTCAAGGGTGGATTATAGGAATGGGCAAGGACCGGTTTTGTAGCGGCCAATCGAAGGCTTTTTTCAACAATCTAACACGTTAACTGCCATGGTGAAAATCAGAAAAAGTAAAAAAAATACTTAGTGTTATTTCACTTTCAATAGTTTATTTATCCCATAAATACATATAATATCATATTTATTACATGATATACCGCCCATTTTCATAATTTCATTCCTAACTTTAATTTTGACTTCATACTTTCCAAAAACTGTAAGACAGTACCTAAATGTAAAAGTGTTTGTACAAACCTACTCGCAGAAATAAAAACATTTGTCATTTATTAATTTATCACAACAACAGCAATAATTTCAACTCGCTCCATTTTATCTTAATTATAAAATCACGTAAAAAGTCAATGAGACCAGAATACTTGAACATAATGACATCAGATGGAATCAGGAGCGATACTTATCGTACTAAATAAAGCACTCTTCTGTCAAATTGAAAATATGTGACGCATGCGTGCCAAGTGTGAAATTGTAGATGATATCTCTTAGAGCTTTTTGTCTGATAGTTTTTGTGTTCGGTATAATAGACCGTATTGTAGATTTTAAAGGGTTAGTGGTACACTTTCTAATAAAGACGGTTTGAGATTTATTGGAGGTGCAATTTTGTTATTGTTTCTTGATGCTCTGTGAATTTAATTCTTAAAATATTTGAGGTTCAGGTTTGACTTATTAAAAGGAGATAATTATTTAAAAAGCGCCATCTTCTTTAATTTGTCACTAAATCACTTCAATGTTGAATAAATATTTGTTTTTATTAGTTTTCTGTTTGAATACAAGTAATTACAGTATAAATACGTTTAACTTTATACAACAAAAAAAAAAATATTGATGGGACAAAAAAACCGACATTTCGCAAACGCAAATTCAACTTTAACACTGATATAACGAACCGTCACGAACCGCATACGCAGGGTTAACTCTTTGTACGTCACATTAAAAAAAATATTCAATGCACTACCGTCGTGTCTAACCCTTTCGCGGCACACAAAAAGACCAATTTTATATGCGTACCCGGTGTCTCATTTCAATAAAGTGTAATAAAAAAAAAAGATAATTTTTTTTACCCACGATGCTTTGGGGTCACATTTTTTATAAGGGTTGAATCCTTAATTTGCAACAAGGTGCATCGAGAGATTTAAATGAGTTCTATAGTGAAAAAGTCGATGGGGTACAGTTTGGTTCTCGGTTATTTTTTCCCATAAGCGATATGACAAAAGATGTTATGGTGTTTGTCGTTGATGTGTCGAACGTTAATAATATTATTGACCTGTAGGGTACCTTCTTTCTCATGATCTGTTTAGAAATGGTTTACAAAGACCTTTGATGAGTATTATTTTGGGATCATTCTGCATATCAACGGTTTTTTTTTGTAAATTAGTACCTAAATACCTTTTCGCTATAAAATAGTGTTGTAGGTACATTTTTGCCACGGTTTTAATCCCTTAATAAACCTAACTGGGCATTCCAATCGGTAAGTACATTCCTAAATGGCCGTTTTTTACACTACCGGCTTGTGATGTCAAAACAGTGTTTCCCTAATACAGGGTAGATTCGTATACCTGGGTAAATCAGTAATCATTATTATTACAGCCGGAAGACGTCCACAGCTGGACCTAGGCCTCTCCCAACGTGGGTTGTTTGCCAAAATCGCCACGCTTGGCAGGCGGGTTGGCGATCGCATTTTGGTGGTAAAATGTATCGAAAATTTTGCTGCCCATTCTCTAGGAAGCTCCATAGTCGCCTTTTACGACACCTTCGGGAAGAGATGGGGTGGTGTTATTCTTAACGTCTGGCTCCACACGGATCGAGGGTACCTACAATTTAATGACCTGCTAATTCTTAGCCAATAATTTAAATATCCCGTGAGTGGACCGCTCAGTGGTGTACCGAATAAGACCTATTCGTCAATAAACATTGGTCGTTGCAAGTATGCGTGTTTTTATATGGGCTTGGATCTTATTTTTGTGAAAATTCAAGCATTTCTTCGTCTAACCTGCAGCCTACATTCCTGCCTATACCCACGATACCTATGTTCCACGTAGTACTTAATTATTGATACATACAACGTACATTACGATGGCATTTACTTAATTATCTATGTACCGCGATCCACGTTCGTCACTCGCACTGGATTACGTTGTCTTAAATTATTAACACGTCCATTACTGCTTGCTATCAATCAATACGGCTTTCAAATTTGAGAGGAGGCGTTATTTGGGCTGATAAATTATCGTATACAAAATAGATAGGTATAGTCCTTCAGACCGTATTTCTGCCATGGCGGCCAATCTCAACGGGGACTAGCCACCGTGGAAGATATTATAGTGCACAAGCGTGTGCGCAGACACAGGAGTACTCACGCTACTCTCACTTTCATTGTCCGATGGGACGGCACGGCAGTCCGACACGACCGGAGAGAGATCAGACGCAGAACCAACGGAATAACGTGCTTTCTAAGGTGCTTCCAAACTCCGGTGTGTTACTAAGTAATTCCTAATCTAAAAACCCAATAACACATTACCCCCCTTTAACTGCCCCGTTGGTCTCGTGGTCGCAAACGTGACTACTGAGCGTGGGGTCCTGGTTATACAAAATATAAAAGTACTAGCTTCTGCCCGCGACTTCGTCCGCGTTAAATTTTGGCTCCCGTGACCCTTCCCGTCGCATCGAATTGGCTGCCAGTTTTCATCCATTTTTAGTTGCTGCTCCGCTCCTTTTGACCGTAGCGTGATGTTATATAGCCTTCCTCAATAAATAGGCTACCCAACACATAAAGATTTTTTTCAATTCGGACCAGTTGTTTCTGAGATTAGCGCGTTCAACCAAACAAACAAACTCTTCAGCTTTATAATATTACCAGATAAAAAGTATCCTATGTCCGTCTCCTGGTTCTAAGCTACCTCCCCACCAGTTTTCAGCCAAATCGGTTCAACCGTTCTTGAGTTATAAATAGTGTAACTAACACGACTTTCTTTTATATATACTAGCTTCTGCCCGCGACTTCGCCCGCGTCAAATTTTTGCTCCCCTGACCCTTGCAGAAAGTTATGACCACCTGGTACTTCGACGGCAACATTTTTGTCATACCACGTTTTATAGTGACTTGTATTCTCTTTGACGTTTTATGTCACGTCTTATGGGAACGCGATCAAATGGGATAAAAAGTATCCTATGTCCGTCTCCTGGTTCTAAGCTACCTCTCCACCAATCTTCAGCCAAATCGGTTCAGCCGTTCTTGAGTTATAAATAGTGTAATTAACACAACTTTCTTTTATATATAACTAGCTTCTGCCCGCGACTTCGTCCGCGTCAAATTTTTGCTCCCCTTACCCTTCCCGTCGCATCGATTTGCCTGCTAGTTTTCGTCCATTTTCGCTCCTTGAGTTATAGTGAGTCAACCTTAAAAGATAGACATATGCTCTTGGGACTTTTTTTTTGAACTTTTTAAAAATAACAATCCCGTCATACATGATTTTTGCGTTACTTTAACCGTTTACGCAGCGCACGCAACGGAAACTCTCAGAAGGAATAAATTTTCCCCGTTTTTGCAACATTTTTCATTACTGTTCCGCTCCTCTGAGGTGTAGCGTGATGTTATATAGCCTATAGCCTCCCTCGATAAATAGGCTACCTAACACAAAAAGAATTTTTCAATTCGGACCGGATTCGATTCGGAGATTAGCGCGTTCAATCAAACAAACAAACTCTTCAGCTTTATAATATTAGTATAGATAATTAGTTGACCCAGCGAACTTCGTATCGCCTCAGATTCAATAAATGTTGTTATAAACGTACCAAGTTTGACAACCTGGTACGCGGTGGTGATCTGGTAAGCGTTTTCTAGCTGACACTCATATGTTAGGTTAGCTCCTACCCAGTTATGATGACCTGGTACTTCGAAGGCATAAAGCGTTTTCTAGCTGACACTCCTTTGTTTGGTAAGCTCCTGTCAAGTTATGATAACCTGTTACTTCGAAGGCAACGTTTTTGTCATAGTACCACGTTTTATAGTGACTTGTATTCTCTTTGACGTTTTATGTGACGTCTCACGGGAACGCGGTCGTAAAAAGGGGAAAAAAAAAAAAAAAAAAAAACGGGATAAAAAGTATCCTATGTCCTTCTCCTGGCTCTAAACTACCTCCCTGCCAATTTTCAGCTAAATCGGTTCAGCCGTTCTTGAGTTATAAGTGAAGTAACTAACACGACTTTCTTTTATATATATAGATATCTGGTTGACCGAGCTTTGCTCGGTATTTTTTGGTAAATTGTGTTTAAAATAATAAGTTTATGTTCAAGTTGATTATCGATAAAGTTGGTCATTGAAAACACGAATAAAACGACATTTTATAAAAATTAATCCTAGCTAGATCGATTTATCGCCCCCGAAACCCCCTATATACAAAATTTCATGAAAATCGTTGGAGCCGTTTCCGAGATTCAGATTATATATATACATATATACAAGAGTTGCTCATTTAAAGATATAAGATATAGATAGATCATCATTACATATTATAAAATAAAGTCACTTCGCTGTCTGTCTGTCCCTATGTATGCTTATATCTTTAAAACTACACAACGGATTTTGATGCGGGTTTTTTCATTAGATAGAACGATTCAACAGAAAGGTTTATATGTATAGAACATGCATCATATAGTAAAGAAACACTGATAATTTTAGAGGTTTTTAATGTGATGTCATAAATAAACTCATTTTTTTGCGCTTACATTGCGAACGCTGGCTGTACCCTACGAAATAGATCAAAATAATGTACTACAGTATTGTACACCTTACAAAATTCTACAAAAAAATCCGCGAAGGTATATGTCTATCTCTTAAGGATAACCCATAATAACCATTTTTTATCCTTTAATTTTTATGAGAAATAATGGTTTATTTATGAAGCGATTTTAAGCAATACAGCATTAATTCTTATCTAATTATATACATTTGATATGTTGTGCATTTCATGTAGATCAAAATTGCCTTTTACAGCATATCATTAAAATTAATATTTTAGAAGATATCAGAGATTATAATAAAATAGCCGCAGAGCGGCTAGCGGGCCTTTCCGCGTCCGGCCATCTCGCTTGGTAGCGGTTGGGTAGTGCAGGATTAGTAGGATTGTAATTCATATTACTTGGGCTTCATAGTAAATGCATATCATGTGTGTTCAAGGTACTCAAAATAAAGCTAATTGTATTATTCCAAGTAAGAGACCGCGAAATATGGCTTAGATGTTTAGATTTTTGGATGGATTTGGATTTTTGGTTATCCTGGATACTTACCATATATAGCATACCATAGATATTTTATCCCGGTAGTAGTTTCCCGGGTGATATTTTCCGACAGCTATACGAGCAAAGCCACTGGCCAAAGTACTATTCTTATAACTATGTTTAATTTGGTGTCTGGGAAATAACTGAGTGTTTATACAACATTAGTTTTTGTTTATGCGAAACCCGAAACACGGGTCTAGTATTTTTATGTAAAGAATCTATGAAAAAAAATTCAAAACTGTATCATTAATAATCACAAAGTTATAAGCTTGATAAGTTACCTGGTTGTCCACGCAAAAACATATGCAGATCACCACAAACAGCTAGTGTACGTACCATCTCCGTGTAATGGACGTTTGAATACGAGAAAGACATGATAATTGTAAAATCGAAACAAAACACTAAGGCCCGCGACTTGGAAGCGTAATTAAATATTTTTGGTACAAAATATAACATGGTGTAAAAATTATTGGGATCGATTCAGTTACTGATTCTGAACAAACTATATTCAGGTTTCGCATATACTAAAAATAATCTTGTATAGGTAGAATAGGAGCGTTAAGAAAAACCAGGAAGACTTATATTCAATTCAATCCAGCCCTATGTCGCAGTCTTCTTACTCTGAATACTATTAGTTTTATTTTAAGTACATCAAACACACAAAATATGTAAGGATCGTAGCAGGTGGCGTTCCGTAGTTTCTGCCTACCCCCATGGGAAAAAGGCGTAATTTTATGTATGTATAACATGGATTAATACATTCTTACCGCGGTAATACGTCCTCTTGCGATAATTTCCGACATCTACGCGGGCGAAGCCGCGGGCAAAAGCTAGTATAGATATAAAGAAGAAATTATATATCCAAGTCAGAAATGATCTGACGTTCTTGAATCTTACCGTCCAACAGATTGAGGTTAGACTGACATGATCATTTTATTACTAAACTAGCTTCTGCCCGCGGCTTCACTCGCGTGTATCTCGGAAATTATATCACAGGAACGTGCTACTGGGACAAATGTAGCCTATGATCTTCCCCGGGATGCTATCTTTCTTCTTACTAAATGTTACTTAAAACTGTTCTGTGGTTTTGGCGTGAAAAGGTCTATGTATATTGGATTTCATCAATTGTATGGTCCTTTGATAAAAATGGTCCTCCTCTGGTCCTTCGATTTTTTGGCGTTGTAGACAGACGATGTGTCTACAACGCCAAAAAATCTCAAAGGAAAAGTAGTGTCCATCTAAACACCTCACAATCATAGTATTAAGCTTTGGTGAAGAATAAGACGCCCCTTAAAACGTGGCTGTCTTAGAAAGCGTCAGGGATTATGTAAAGAGGTTAGACAGTGGCGTCCTCCCGTATGGTAATGGCGAATTCTGCGATTTATTATCCGTCAAGGGTGGATTATAGGAATGGGCAAGGACCGGTTTTGTGGCGGCCAATCGAAGTCTTTTTTCAATAATTTAACATGTTAACTGCCATGGTGAAAATCAGAAAAAGTAAAAAAAAAATACTTAGTGTTATTTCACTTTAAATAGTTTATTTATCCCATGAATGCATATATATCATATTTATTACATGATATACAGCCTATTTTCATAATTTAATTTCTTACTTTAATTTTGACTTCATACATACAATCACGCCTTTTTCCCATAGGGGTAGGCAGAAACCACGGAACGCCACCTGCTACGATCCTTACATATGGCAAAAGGAGTGTGTAGAGCACATTCCTTTCGCCTCTTTTAGGTTCATACAATTGGTCATACACACACGCCGGTTGTGAGTACTACTGAATTTTGACTTCATACTTTCCAAAAAGTGTAAGAGAGTAAATGTAAACAAAAGTTATATAGACACAGTGGTTTTTGCTATAGCTGAAAAATTAATAAACATGGTCGCCGGACAGCAACGACATGTTTAGATTTGGTATGTGTTGTCGGTCATATAGTCCGACAAGGCCTGGATGGAAAAAAAGTGTCGGACACATAATCCAACATGGCAGTTAACGTGATAAGGTACGAAATATAACCTGTACTTGACCTTGATCCAGTCTGATAAAAACGGATTCGTCGTATGCAAGAAGTACTTACCTACATAAAACTTGAACAAACTAGTTGTGACGTCATTCAGACGCTGTTTCAATGCAGCTGATAATTAGAAGAGAACCTCTTTAACACATTGCTAGGCAACACCAACAAAACACCATCTTAAAATAATTTCCTCGTCATAATCCTAGATACCTGCCTACTATTGCAGCGGGCAATTTTAGCGTTCTGTCCTGTACAGGATTTCCCTTTGCGACGTGTGCCTTCATACAGGAAAACGTTACCCCCCCACACACCCGTTGAAACACCCTCCACCCTGCTTAGTTGACGAATAAAGAGAGGGTTAAGGCGTAAGCGGAAAGCGGAGAATTTAATGGACAAAGGAGTTATATTGTCTTTTGGAGGAATTGCTTTGCTTCAGTACAATCTGTTAATATTTCAGAAAAACTGACCTTAAGCTATGCCAATGAATAGTGACATCGATATTGACATTTTCATGCTATCAGGATATTTAATAGTTTCTCATCATTATAAGAAAATCTAATCTATGTATCTCACTAGTCTGTATTGTCCCACTGAAGAAACAATACAGACTATTCTCCTTCCAGACCTTGCTCTTCCTTTTCACACCATTCTATCTTTTGCTAGTGCCGACCAGTCCCTTCGGTAGAAGTCAAGCTCAAAGAAAGTAGTTTAGATTATGATTGATAAGTCAGTTGCTTTTAGCTTAAACAATGTCAAGTGCCTTAGAAATGAAAACACTCCACGTTTATTACATTTTTTTTTTCAAAATCAAAAGTAATTTATTCAAACAAGACTGAGAGTCAACACTTTTTGAACGTCAAAGTTATATAAGACAGTACCCCAAAGCGCCCGCTCTTCACTGCTTCCTGGTGCTTTCGCTGGGAAGAAGACGTGGCTCAACAAACTCCCCAGCAGCAAAATCTGGAGTCGGTCATTCGTTCTTGGTTCGGCTCGTTTCTACTATTCTTGTTAGTTGAGAATAACATACATTAAGATCTAAATCAATAATCTAGGACCCCGAAACTGAAGTAGACAGCTTATCTATACTAATATTATAAAGCTGAAGAGTTTGTTTGTTTGTTTGTTTGTTTGTTTGATTGAACGCGCTAATCTCAGGAACTACTGGTCCGAATTGAAAAAATCTTTTTGTGTTGGGTAGCCTATTTATCGAGGGAGGCTATAGGCTATAAAACATCACGCTACAACTAAGAGGAGCGGAGCAGTAATGAAAAAAGTTGCAAAAACGGGGAAATTTATTCCTTTTGAGAGTTTCCGTTGCGTGCGCTGCGTAAACGGTTAAAGTAACGCAAAAATCATGTATGACGGAATTGCTCCTTTTAAAAAGTTCTAAAAAAAAGTCCGCAAGAGCATATGTCTATCTTTTAAGGTTGACTCACTATAACTCAAAACGACGTGGACGAAAACTAGCAGGCAAATCGATGCGACGGGAAGGGTCAGGGGAGTAAAAATTTGACGCGGACGAAGTCGCGGGTAGAAGCTAGTAGCGTATAAAATCTCAACTCTAATCACAATAGTCTGATCCATGCCCAACTTGCTGGAGTGTCCCAAGTGCCCGTTCACCTGCACATCAAATGATCTTAAAAATGCCCCTGATGCCGCAATAAACGTGGCCACATACTGGGCTTAAACGGTATAGTATAAGACGTACGAGTACCATCGACATGAAAAGAAGAAGAAGATAACATTAGTTGCTTCAGTAAGAAATCTTAGCCTTTTTCGCGGTCTTGCTAGACTTGCACCACCCACCTAAACATGCGTTACAGGGCCACCCTGCTTAGGCGACCAAACAGCGGGGTGGGTATGTACCATCGCATGATATATAGTGCCCCTTAAACTTAAACGGATTACCTTTGATATATTACGTGGATTCGCAATTCAATCTCGAATAGTCGATCTCTCCGATGTGATTGCTTTTTGAAAGACATTCGTTGTAATTACGTGTCGACGCTCGTGATTCGAATAGAGATGTTTATGGATGCTTAATGCAGGCTGTGTGGTTTGGCAAAGAGTTTTGGAGATGCTATGGCAAAATTTGTTTTAGTAAACGTTGATACTCATTATTGGAATTAAAGTGACTACAATAGGAGACTAAAGTGTTTATAAATAGTAGAAGTACACTTTATCTAATTATTTTTTTTGTACCTGCCTAAAACTCTTCAGGGTGTTAAAGAGGAATTTAGAAATCAAATCTGAGTGGAAGTATCAGAGATTATTTTTGTTTGAGTGTGGTACAGTCATACAAAAACTCTTCGATTTCATTTTATTATCTGTATATTAATATGTGGAGCAAAAAGTTTGAACCCCTTTTACGAAAATTACGCCGACAGTGGAGTATGAAATTTGGCACAGTTTAAATGGAAAAGGAGCGCAAAAGTATTATTTTTATATATTTATGCATCAGAAATACATTAAGTTTTTCATTGAATTATGGTCGAATTTCGACCACTAGGCAAACTCTTTTGAGTATACATGGACATATTTCTTAGATCTCTTTCATAGATGTCCTATTAGAAAAACTTTGTCACAGCCCCTAACTCACTAGCCCAATATTGCTCTCTATTTTTAAGTATACAACCGTTGTAAACTTCAAACAATCTTCAATATTCTACGTACTTTTAAATTATAAGTCGTGGCAGGCATTGCTTGGCAGGTGAGGGGTGCCCACCGTGTGGTTTCTTCCCCCTGTATCCTCGGTACCTCAGGTTGGTTGCTGTGAAACAAACCGCAATGGAGGGGTACGCATCACACATCCTTTCATCACTTGCCAAGGAGCGAAGGGCATGTGGGTACGGAGTTCAGAATCGATGGGTGGTGGATGTGGTATATTGTCTGTCGGTACATAATTCTTTTACTCATTATTTATTGACACCACTGTAAGAAAAGTGGATAATAATTCCAATGCAATAATTATTAACACTAATTAAACTGATCGTAGCACGATAATCCATTGTCGTAGCTGATCGTAGCATCTCGTAGCACTCATCGTAGCAGCCTACGAGTAAATTATCGGTGATGTCTTCTACGCCACTTTCTTTATAATATACTAGCTTTTTCCAGCGGCTTCGCCTCCCTATTATACATACAAACCTTCCTCTTGAATCACTCTGTCTATTGACGAAAACCGCATTAAAATCCGTTGCGAAGTTTAGAAGATCTAAGCGTACAAACAAAGCTAAGCGTAAAGCTAAAGATTATCTCTTCAGTTGAGTATGTCGTTTTAGTATAAGAAAGTGCTTTAGATTTTTCAGCACTTTTATATATCTCGTAGAATATAGCTACGATAGCAGAAAACCTAGAACTTTTGAATTATTTGCTGGTCAAACATAAAAATTATCCTGCAAAATATAAGGCAGTCTCCTCCAAAGTACAACATATCGGCGAGTTCGTCGTTCTCGATAGGGCGTGTACACACGGGGGTAGCGCGGGGCGCGCGTGGACAGGCATTCGAAATGAAGAGTGCTCCACAACTACGTCTGTCTGCCCTCTGATGTTATGTTGTGTGGAGAGTGATTCTGCAATGGGCTTCTATAATGGTAATGTTTAAAAAGGTTTTTTTTTCTATTTTTGAATAAGATATAGAATTATGTGTTTGCATTTTGAACTGCATTATTTTTTTTCTAGATGACGTTGAAAATTCTTAGAAATGGGTCACAAAATTTTTATTCCGATATCTTTTTAAACCGATGGTCTCGGCTGTCATTCGTGGAAGTTTGAAGGTCGTTACGCGTCGTCAGAAGCCCGAAATCCACCAACCAGTCTTACCATATTCTCCAGTAACTGGGTCGTGGAGATCAGATAAGCAATCACTTCATGAAAAATACTGGTATCCAGCTGCATCCGGTCAGACTGAAAGCCGACCCCGAGTGAGGAAAAGCATAGGCAGATCGATTCATCTGGGTATAGCTAGTAGTAACTGAAAAACTATAAGTCAAGGCTTGTTCTCACATAGGGGCAATTAGTGCTTCTGCATTTCTTATAATTAATCATAGTAATCAAAACCGTTAAAAAACTAGTTGCAATCTTCATCATCAGCAGCCTATAATGTTTCCACTGCTGGGACAGAGGCCTCCTCTCAGTGAGAGGGAGTGGGCCGTAATCCACCACGCGGGCCCAGTGCGGGTTGGTAGATGTCACATGTCTTCGAATTTTTGGTTCTAAGACATGCCGGTTTCCTCACGATGTTTTCCTTCACCGTTTTGAGAGCAGTGGCGATGAAATAATTTACACAAAGTAAAGCGCCTGCTTGGGTTTAAACTCACGACCGTAAATCGTAAGTCGCGGCCGTTACCACTGGGCCACCACTGCTCTCTCTGCTCTCTGCAATCTTATCTTAGCGAAAATCAATATCAAAAGTATAACAACATTTAGGCGTATTGTTACAGACTGAGATAAAGAGAATGCGAGCGTTCTCTAACGTTAAGAAGAATTAATTAATATTGAACCTCATTTCAAGAAGCAGCAGGCTGCTTGTTGAAATGAGGTTCAATATTATTATGAATCCAATATGAGAACAAAGCACGAAGGCATAGTTATTGAAAGATCAATGGTTAGCTACGAGCTGAATTACTGAGCTTTTGAAACTTGATCAAAACTTATTTTCCCCTCAAACCTTTCCGTGAACTTTTAATAAACAAAGTCGTTCTCCACACTCCCAGAACATCCACAAGGGTAGTTCTCCACTCATATCTTGGGCCGCGACTCCCGCCTGCTAATGGCGACCAACGTTTATATTGAAATACTCCATCGAATTGCTGTGTAGCACTGCTGAGGAATCCGGAGATGAGGACGTGGCACTCCATGTTCTACTTTAATAGGACCGAGAGGTTTATGGCCAGATTGTGACAAGGAAGTGCATTCCTGTGAGTAGGTTTTATGGTGTGTGGAGAAAAGAAATTAATAAGGGACATTTTTAAAGGGTGAGGAAGAGTCTGTTCGTGTGTTACTGGCCTTTATTACTAAGCTTAGAAAAAGTTACCTATAGTGATAAGTGTCAATAAAAGAAAAAAACTCTTTTTTTTAAGAAGTGTCATTATATAAGTTACAAATGGTAATATTATTCTAGATTTAGACTGGAAACCACGAATAAAATGAAGGCACCAAAACCACGACAGGCTGCGTCCGCCGTCCGTCCTTCTTTTTTTATTTCCATTACAACTGTCATCCACGTCCTACAATATTCTCTGCAATACTGAACAACAAACCGTGAAGCTATTTACATTCCAGGTAGCGAGCATACAATTCGCGGCCGGTTGTCATGGTTACCCCAAGATGGCGGCCGTCTGCTGCGGTTTCAAACTTCGCCTCTAGTTCCAAATTGTTCCAGGAGTATTTTAGAGCGGCGTACGTATGTACGAACGTGCATAATTACATTATGTACGCCCAGCTATATACCACGGTCCCACTAATTACTGGTACGGTTAGCAGCGGAGTTCGGATCGTACATAGATTAAGGCGGAATTTGTCGCGGAGATTTTGATAGGTGATGGAGGGTAGAAAAGTTATCAGGTTCATCTTTGCTTGATTGAACAGTTTACTGGATAATGTTCCGACCAGGGGAGGCCTGGTAGTATCAGCCTGGACTTACGAGTTAGCTGTGGGTTCGAGCCCAAGCAGGCGCTTTACTTCATGACCACTGCCCTAAAAATGGTGAAGGAAAACATGGTGACGAAAACAAGGTGGCCTAGAACCAAAAAATCGAAGCAATGACATTCATCAACCTGCACTGGACCCGCGAAGCCTGTGTCCACTATAGGCTGATTATGCTATGTTATGATTTGATGTATAACGAAAAGAACTAGGAAATTCTATGTTTAATTTAATAAAACTAGTGGTCGCCCAGTGGTCGACATTCTACCATAATAATAAATCTATATGCATATCCATTAGAACTAAATAATATGGTTATATTTGACATTCAGTAACACTATACACAAATATTCTCGATATGATTTTAAACATGAAATAGGTTATATATCTATAAAATTAATTTATTACCTATGGTTATACTTGACATTTAGTAAGACTATAGACACAAAATATTAAAGACAGATATTCTCGATTGGACCACAAATTCAACAATAAACTTTCGTAAAAAAGGGGTACATAGTTTTCCCTTCACGTATTAATATATAGTATATTATTTTAATATATTATGTATATCTACAAATTGTCGGAAATTAATTTATTATACGTAATTATATTTGACATTCAGTAAGGCTATAGACAAATAATACCAAAAACAAATACAGACTCGATTTGACCATAGATTTCCAAATAAACAAAATAATATCTATGCATGTGTGTATTAAATACACGGTAATGAAAAGTAGTGTGTGTAACGTGTTATTTATTAAAAATAATGTATTTTAATGCATAATTAAAAAAAAAAATTAGCATTCGTCACTTCTTCTCTGTATAAAGTATAAGTGTGCGAAATGTCATACTCCTCCGTCCGCCCAATTTTCGTAAAAAGGGATCCAAAGTTTTCGCTTCATGTATTAATACATAATATTATATAGATTTACAAACTAATCTTTTAATCTCAAACTTGTAATATTCATACTGATATTTCTTTATATCCTATTATACATCATATACCCACCTTATTTGTGTAAAACAAAATACACGAAAAAAACCCGAAGCTAATTTCAGTATTTCCTCCCCGACTTTTCTGCAGCCAGTACTCCTGAAGGATTAGTTAAGGAGGATTTAATAAGAGTTCCTTAGATAAGTGTAGCGAGCGCTCTTCTATCTAATGCTCATCAACTTAAACACCTCTCGAGGAGGAGGCTGCGCAGGTCACCTGAACGAACAGATTTTAGTAATATGTCGTCATACAATGTACGTAGAAATAAAAGTAAGTAGGGTAGCTTGTATGTTTTGTTTTGTAAGCGGGGAAGGAGGAGATTTTTCATATCCTTATGAATTGAATATTAGGAAAAGGTTTTGGTAGTACCTATTCGTTTTCTTTCATAACTTGTAATAATCGGTCGAAAAGAAAGTGTAGATAGTATTCTTGAAGTTCTTCAGTTAAGGTGAAGGGAAGACTGAGTCTGATTTTCTGGAGGATATAGGATTATCTGGAGACTAAAGGATCACCAATTCGTAATTGTTCGAGTGCCTGTGGCTGTTTTCAAAATCATTCAGGAATTTAAGCAGAATCTAGGATTTTGGAAAGTTGCCAATGCTGTACCTACATAGATAAGGAGGCAAGAGAGAACTGGTCGAAACTAGGAGCACTATTTACCTTAGTCTTTTCATGAACCTATACATAAACAACAGCCTTGTTTCCCCTAACAGTTGGGCAGCGGTGTACCTTTAGTACACCAACGGTTCGCCGCTATGTTTAAATCCCATTTAATATGGCGTGAGCCAATTGCCATCAACCGGGCACAAATTCAGACCCCGGACTGCTACTGAGAAATTCCAGATAGAAAAACACAATAACACTTTGCTCGACCAGATAATCGAATCCAGGACTTCATGCTCAGCAGTGGCGCTTGAGACCACTAGACTAACGAGGTAGTCAACCATGCATGACCTATACATAACATAACCAGCTTATAATGTTCCCACTGTTGGGACAGAGACTTCGATGAGAAGGACCCATTCACCAATAACCTGTGTAAAAAAACAAGAAAATTGGAATGTCTCCAAAATCTATGAACGTCATTGCACTCTCTTCACTAGTCGTCAACCGTTCTTCATACTGCCAGGTCCTCGGTATCTCATACTCAATACCTAAAGAACACTCATCACGATATAAAGACAGTGATAAAACTTGTATGGTTTTTTGATGACCCTCGCCGTCGTTGGCGTCATAAAACGGTTTACGACCCGTATAGGATGAAGGTTCAGAACGGACACGAGCGAAAAATATGAAAATCTTATATCTGGAGCAAGGCAACAAGAAGTCTAGGTGTTATAAATTGTAGTCTTTGCAATGGTTTACTGATACATTGTAGTTGCTAGGTATCCAAACAATGTTTTATCATCTCAAAAATAATTGGGAAATCGTTAGGTAGTTTTCTCAGCCGGGTAATCCCCTAAGATGATTAAATTGCTTATTTTTTTTCCTAATTATGCCGAAAAACTAAAAAAATTACTCTCCCTCCTTTTAAAACCTAAGGAACTGTTACTATTAGTTGTGTGTTTAGTCACCAACCCGGCGAAAGGTTTTTTGAAATGTTTCAATGGGTTTCAGAGTATTACTTTTTCCAACACATCACAAACAGCTTGTGTGATACTATTACTATATTAATTATTCTGTCAAAGAACGGATTAATGCTGTCGATAATACTTAGATACTGGCTAATACCGATATACTAGATTCACAGAATCTTAGTGATTACGACTAACAACGTTCGTTCACGTTCTGAGAGCTGTGTTCATGATACATGACTAAATCAAGACAAAGGATTATTCGTTGAAATAGTCTCAGGTCGATGTGATTGTTTTTAGTATTGGTACTTTACAGCTTAAACTGTCACATAGAAGTGACAGTTTAAGCTGTAAAGTTGTAAGGATTAAGAATTTTCTTATTTCTTCTAACATTTTAAAGAAATGAATAAAACATCCGATCCATATTACGATACTACAACCCAGGCGAAACCCAAACGAACGGAGATACTGTACAAAAAAGGCTATCCCATCAAAAATATAAATGTGAAATGAGAGCCAAGTTCAATATTATGATATTTGTCTTGGTTGTTGACTTCAACGACAAAAGAAGTGAGATCTAAATGGGTGCCAAATTCAAGGGTTAGTCCAGAAATTTATTTATAACTACATAAAATATCATTTCTTCCTATAACTTAGGTTAATATATTGTAGCCTAAGGTCTGACTTGACTAGTTCTCAATACGAATTGTTATGTTCGATAGCTAGTTTCTACAAGCAAGCCGAATTTTCGGAATAATAAAATAAGAACCGACAAGTAACAGGTTTAGAACTTGCGAAGACTATAATATAATTCGTATATGAAAACTAGCCAAGTCAGACCTTAGGATACCTACCCACCTACCTACCTTAGGACCTTATAACTTAATAATAAGTTATAAGAAGAAATTATATTTTATGTAGTTATAAATAAATTTCAGGACTAACCCTTGAATTTGGAGCCCATTTAGATCTCACTTCTTTTGTCGTTGAAGTCAACAGCCAAGAAAAATATCATAATATTGAACTTGGCAATCATTTCACATTTACATTTTTGATGGGATATCATTACTTTTTGTACTTAAATTATTAGTAGGTACTTATTTATAACGAAATTAATACCAAAGGGTTTTTGTTAAACTACCGTATTTTCCTACGTTTACGGGGTATAATTGTCTTTTTTGTGTTATTTTCTATATTTTCTTGTATCTTTGAAATGTTCGAGTGAATTGCCAATTCAGTATCCGGTTTTTTTTACGCGTTTTCTGTTTATATTTAAATTGGCCAAGTCGGGGCGGTATAACGCGCGCAGACGATTGTACTCTACAAGAGAGCTCACTAGTGCCTTGATTTAACTTGTATCTAAACGGATAAGATGTTCTCCATCTAAGGTTTTAACTCTGGAGAGTCCAACGTAAGCCTGCCTTTTACTAAATATAGAGGAGCCTATGTCGAGAATTGTGATATGTGGGTAGTAATAGCATATGCTAAGCAAATAGGGGATTGTTCCCTGTAAACATATACATTACTTAATATCTGAAACTTGGTCTTGTCTCGTTCTAGTTCGTAAATTAAAACCGTTAAAATCCACATAAAGACCAGCTGTCATAAGCTTTGATTGCTGATTGCTGATTCTTACATTTTTTTCCATACATACAGTTATTACAGGCACTAAGTACATAAGTGTTCCTAATAGAATCAATTATGTGAAAAATTATAATAAAATGATAAAAAATGACCAGTTTCTGATTTATTCCTTTGTATTCACCTAATTACCTATCTGCATGCCAAATTTGAACTTTCTAGGTCATCTGGAACTGGGTTAGAGTTTTGATCTATAGGTCAGTCAGTGATAAAAATGATGATTTGTGGACGTGCATATCTAAATAACCGTTTGAGATGTGCTTATGAAATTTGGACCACATATGTATCTTGCAAGTTTCAATACATTAACCAAATTTGACACGTTTATGTGAAACAGTTTTTGAGTTATAAGGGGGTCAAAAGTGGTTTCAAATGGTTCGTGTAATGGTTCGTGTAAAATTACACACGGTGCTGCGCGCCAGTTCTGTTATTTGAACTTGGCTTGACACGCTACCGCGTGTCTAGATTAATCGATTCTGCGAAAGTACGGAAATAAATATGGCTATTGTAGTCGTATGTCAACAGACAGGCGGAAATGACGTGAACTTAAACTGAAGACTGATGCCGAGATCTATAAACGTTACCTACCACATATTTTGACTTCAAACGGTTCCTGTCTGTCGTTTGCACTTCTAGTTTGACAGTTGTGTGGCATTGACAGGATTGACGCTTACCTACATAACGTTTTTAGATCTCGAGCCGAGCAGTTTTAGAATTATAATAATTACGAAAATTCAAAAACGCTTAGATAAAAATGTTCTTTTTGCTTCTATAGCTTCTTTACCACCTACAGGTGTACCTCTTAAAATATTTCGTGTATGAATAGATACACCTTATACTAGTATACATCCAATAAGAGTTATGAAAAAAAGGTGTCTTAGAAAAATCCAAAGAAAGTGAAATATATAGTGCTGCTCAGTCTTTGTTTTAGTGCGTCGTCTTCAATCTTTTATTATGAATAGCCGAGCCGTAAAAGTGACTTAAGAGCTAAGGTCATGAATTTTGCACAGGATTTTTATATGTTTTATGGCATACATGCTCTGCTGTTGGTGTCTATATGACAAATTCTTGGTTGTTATTTTATTTTTGTTTTTACAGCAAAGTTTATACGTGAAAGAGATGATGTATTGGCTTTGTTTTCACGCCTCTTTTGATCATCTCGTTTGGTATACAAATAGTTTTGTCTCCCGAAACGAGTGTAGTTATTTAAAAAGCTAGTTCAGAATAAATCTTAGTCAATTGTTTCAGGGACTGAGATGTGAAGCTATGTAAATGAGTACAACATAAGTATTTATTAGTATAAATTTCCAGGAAAACGGCAATTCAGTAACCCTTATGGGCTTAAGGGTTTATCCACGCTATTGCTTCTTAATATGCATCGCGTCTTGTGCAGGCGCAGAATACGGTCATTTTTTGTTACACGCCTTTTGTTTAACTTTATAACCATCATCATCATCATCATCATCATCATTTGTGGGGGCAGTTTCGTTTTTGGGGGGGGGGGGGGTCGTTTTTTGGGCTCACCTTACCTAACTATAAGACCTACTGTATCACCAAAAATCACACTAATAAATACTTTGACTATGACTTTGACTTTGACTTTAGCCCAAAGCTCCGCCACTTCTACCGACTCTGTGCCTCCCGTATCCAGTGGACTCAAGATCATCAGTTCACCATGTAGAAGGCCTTCCAACTCTATATCTTCTGATACACCGTCGCCACTTCAGAACTTTTCAGTCCCATAGGCCGTCTGTTCTGCTAACAATGTGCCCTATCCACTGCCACTTAAGTTTGGCAATTTTTTCAAGCGTTTGCTGGCTAGGGAATGTTTCAGATCACAAGAAATCATAGTTGATATTTCGAATCATATCGACAATTAAATATAACCTTCCATTTACGAACTACACATGATTTCAAGAAAGTGACCAGCGCTTACCGTGTAACATATTTATCATAAACTTAACGACGAGTTTCTATAGAGAAGTCTTCACATAGAAGATACCTACAACCTAAATAATACACAACAAAATCCCTTACATAGGTACACGTTATGTAAGCAGTAGGCCGAAGCAATATCCGTTCAGTATCGTCGGCTGTCAGTTTATTTATGTGAAAACATGTGGAGTTAGAGATTCTGCGAGCAAATAGCTACAGATGAGTATCACTATGTAGTTTATTTTGTGAGGGGAACGGCTGGAAATATTTCTTACTTATTTATTTTTTGTAGTTTTTTTAATCGTCTTACTAGCATTTCACGACGTTGCGACAAGTGGCGCCATCTGTCTAGTTTTGATGTTGGAATCACCAAAGAGGTCAGACCAGTGTGACACAGGCTGGTAACTGTCACTCTAGCTAAACATTACGGATCTATGGTTGTGTGGCGACTGTCTTCTGATGACAGAGATGATGTGAGGGATGCCGCTGTCGTAACACATCCAAGAAGAACTGCTAAATTCCGGCACAGTTTTGATGATATCAAGTTGCTGAACTGATGAACACTTATCACCAAATACGAAAGACGTCCAGTTCTGGACATAGGCCACGCGAAATTTGGGCAAATAATTTATAACGTGGCAAATATGTTTGCCATATTTGCCACGCTTGGCAGGCGCGTTGACGATCGCAGTATGGTGGTAAAATGCATAGAGAACGCTGCTGCCCATTCTCTAGTAAGTCCCTTAGTCGCCTTTTACGATACCCACGGGCAGAAATGGGATGGTGCTATTTTCACGTCCGCCACCACACGGCTGACATGACCACGTAAGGTGAATACTATCCTGTGCCGTTTAATTGTATATGAATCGAGTTGGGTCATGGGTCCTTTGTGTGAAGGCGATTTCGCAAATGTCTTTTTTGGATGGGAAATCATCAAATGACTTCTCCCGCTCTGGGCGGACCGGGAGGGCGTGTCAGACTTTTACTGACTAAAACCCACCCGTGTTCCTTCAGTTGCCCATGTGCCAGGGTCACGGTGTCTCTTTCGAACAATCTCGCGACCCTGGCAGGCATCGGTCCTAGCAGACCTCTGCAGTTCTGCTGACATCTCTTTGAGGCGCGCGTGGAACACTACGCGCCGTCGACCCGAGCCTGGTCCTTACCGGGCGGCGGTAGCTCGCCGCCCGGTAAGGACCAGGCTCGGGTCCATTGCTCGCCACCCGCAAGCTCGCGCCTACGGTGGCCGGGAGTCCGCTATCGACTCCCGACGTAAGCAAATGTCTTTGCATTACAATCTTATACAACGCATCCTATATCATCTTTGTGTTCTTTGTTACGATATTGTTACGAACATTCCAACTCATATTATCTGTGAAATTTGACAAAACGGTAATTATCAAAAGAACGAAAGAATGCGGTGTTCACTGACTTATAAAAAATTAAACGAGGTATTCTATTCGAGGAATGTGTGGTGCCGGACATAAAGAATATCACCATTACATTTCTTCCCGTGGTTGTCGTAAGAGGCGACTAAGGGACTTACTAGAGAATGGGCAGTAGCGTTCTCTATGCATTTTATCACCATACTGCGAACGTCAACCCGTCTGCGAAGCGTGGCAACCATGGTAAACCCCCCAAAATTGGGGAGATTGTATGCCTATGTTCAGCAGTGGACATAATTCGGCTGAAATGATGATGATTCTATTCGATGCGTTCGATGCGATGCGATTCGATGCGATTCGATCCTAATATCGCCCATAAGCACTTAGATATTTGTTAATTAATGAAGCTTTTAGTAAATGACTGCCTATATACTTCCAATAATTCAAAACACATAACCCCGAGCACATAAACCACCATACTCCAAACTAATTTGTTACATCTAATTCGATCCTTAACAAGGCGATACCGTAAACTTACCGTATATACCTCCACGCACACATACACATCGTATATATTCATTTAAGCCTTCCTAAAGTAGCTCCACACTGTAGGAGACACGCACACACACAAGCCAAAGCCGCAAGGCACGTAACATAAGGAGCTTGGAAATTAATTTAGCTCGGAACTAGCTGGCAAATGGATAGACGTGTGAGCCTGGGGGGGAAGGTGCCTCCCTAAGGGGGTGAAAGGGGGGGTGTCGGGAAAATTCGGCGTTTAGGTGAGCCTTTGTGGTGAGACCGGTTGCGCTTAGCAGTAATTGTGTTCCGTTGTATATGGGTAGAGTTTGATTATAATTGATATTGTTATGTGAAGTCGCCGGTAATGTATATTCGATGGTTGTTTTCTTATGGTTTAGGCTGTTTCTTGTGTGTATATCCGAAGACCGGAGTCATAAGGTCTTCGGGATCTATAGATTATTGGAGCGATTGGGTAGGTACCAAGATTTAACATAACAGTTAGCTCTCAGTTTGTAGCTTAGCTGTCAGTTTGTTTCGAGACTGATAAACCTTCTAATATTATTTCTTTAATCAGGTAGGTACTTACAACAAACTTCGAAATTACCGAAACTAAAAAGATTTTTTTTAACGAATAAAGTTTTCATGAAATATCAATCACGAGGTTTATATTAACTTAGAGGCTTGTATTAATGATATATTTTCATATTTTGTTCAACATACTACCTAACACTAACCCGCAAATTGCAAAAAAAAGAAAATTTGAATTTCCCGCGATTTCCACTTCAGTTGCACCTTTTTTGTTTTACAATAATGGTACCGATTTCTGTAACTTATTTCTTTTATTTTCGGCTTATAAGCAAACTAAATAATTAACTTGCTAACTACTAATTTTCGGTATCCACTAACGTTCGTATGGAACACAGAAACCAAATTAGGAAAGACGACCTGCGTCAAATTCAGGCAACTCAAACTATGTTTCAAACCCAACACCCGTATGCAAGTACTCGCGTGCAGGAATATGAAGTAAGATAATATATTTCTATCTTTTGATCAAACAATATTGATTAATATACGTAATTCTTATTCTGCTTCTAGTATAGAGAGTGGCTAGGATATCGACGCGCAACTGTTAAAAATGGATTCAAAACAAAATTTTACGTCGGTTATTTAAAAACAGCTGTTCCATACATTTTAACCGCGTAGGTAGGTATTGCACTCGCTTAATCACTTTTCTATGAAAAATCATTTTTTTTTCTATAACCTACGCGTCTGTGCCACCCTGAATGTTATCGTATAAGTTGTTAAGATACAAAAAACCTCTTTACCTGATTAAACTTGTGTGCTATTCTATGATTCTAGATACCTAAGTCTAGAAGATGTAATTGTCTTCCTAGTAACCGTGACTATACCTTTTCACCCACTTCAAACATCTAACAGTACCTATCTAATGAAATACACGTCAATATCCTCACGTCAAAGGTCGCACAATATCCGTGCGTATCACACAAACACACACACACGCATACAATGTCGGCCATGTTAACATACATACACGTAAAGTACCGCCGTCACTCCGGGCGATTGCCGGATAACCAGCTTATTAATATCCGGGGCCGTCTCCTGTGTATGTCTTTGATTTATATTTTATATACGTAGCTACATAGTTATTGTGGGGGGAATTGTTGGGTAGGGATTTTTGACAGGATGTGTAGGTAAGTACTTACTGTTTAGAAAAATTGTGTACAACGACTAGTCTTAAAGACGGATATCGTTGTACATTTCTTTACAAATTATTCTCTTCTTATATCGTCTATAAGTAATATTACAATGGCAGAACCTGCAGATTTTTAGTAGGTGCAGATGCGATTTTATATGTTTTTTTTTTCCAACAAAGAAGAAACTAATTTAAGCAATGTTTGGGTTTTTTCTAAGAATCCGATTCCATGCTGAGAAAAAGCGTGTTAAAAATAGGTCGTTCGGGTTCAGACATTATCTACTGAGTACCTTCTGTAGGGTTCCCTCTATCTGGCAGAAACTTGATGCTCCGAATTTTATTTGGCATAACACACTTGGCATAATCTTATTTAAACGAGTATTTGTAAGGCATATTTTTTTTTTAGCATAATCATTGTTTGGCCGAATGTTTATATGTCCGACTTTACGCTGGCATACTTTAAGATGGCAGAATTTTATTTCGCATAATTACCTTTGGCAGACTTAAAACTCTGCATAATTTCGTTTAGCATAACATTTATATAGAGCAATGATTATTTGGCATAATTTCACTTGGCATACTATGAAGATGGCAGAATTTCATTTAGAATAATTTTGTTAGGCATATTTTCATTTCTATTAAATTGCATTTTTACCTTAAATAAAATGAAATAGTGTCTCAAAAAGTCAGTATATGTTGTGCTACAAAAATTATTGACAGAAACGAATCGCTGCAGGACCGACTCCACGTAGTCTTGTCTGCCCTACCCCTAGAGTGTAATTTAAACCCGCGTAGGCGCGGAGGGGCGAGGCGGCCCGCGAGCTGAGGAGCAGGTGATTTTGACGCGCGCCGCCGCAGCTGAGGCTGGCCGGCGAAGCCGGCCAGCAAGCCGAAGCTGCGGTGGTGAGCGTAAAACCATCTGCGACGATGAGCTCGCGTGGGACCGCCGGAGACCCGCAGCGCCGGAGCCGTGACAGAAACCATGCATGCTGCATGTTGCATGCTCGCCTGCATGCTGTAAGCTTGCTTGCATGCTGCATGCTTGCTTGCTGCATGCTTGTTTGCATGCTGCATGCTTGGTTGCTTGCATGCGGTATGCTTGCTTGCATGCTGCTTGCTTGCTTGCATTCTGCTTGCTTGTTTGCATGCTGCATGCTTGTTTGCATGCATGGTTGCTTGCATGCTGTATGCTTGCTTGCTACATTTCATATTGAAGAAGCATGCAGCATGCAAACAAGCATGCTGCATGCTTCTTCAATATGAAATGTATGCCAAAAGATGATTCTAAGTTTAAAGTTTCTGAGATATGATAGTTCTGCCTTTTAATAAGTATCGATATGAAATTATGCCAAGAGACGATTCTGACTACGAACTTTCTGCGATATGATGGTTCTACTTTTTAATTATTATGGAATAAAATTTATGCCTAAAGATGATTCTGCCTTATAAAATTATGCGTTGTGAATGTATGATAAATGAGTGTATGCCAAACGATTTTCTGCGAAATGAAGTTTATGCCATCCGCTGTTATGCAAAATAATATTATGACGAAAAAAATTCTGCCATAAAGGGTGGACCCCCTTCTGTAATGTACCTACAATAAAATGCGAATAAAAATACTATTTAACGAGACTCCACATAATGCCGTGGACTTCATTAAGCATCATTTGTAAGTTTAAATTTATTGTTATAAAAATAGACATGCATGCCTTTCAACTTTGAATATCTGCTATATCAATGCTACCGTTTTGACTTAGGCCATGCCAGCTGTCTGCCAGTCCGAGTCTTATTTCGACATTCAGAATCAAAATTCTGAGCTTTTTTCCTGTTTATTCACCACACAACAATTAAAACAAAAATACAAGTGAAGTCACAAAACGGTCGACAGTTGACCTACACTCAATGCGCATTCAACTATAGAACAATAAAAAACGTTCCATTTACATATCCGTCACGTTACGGTTAGCTGACAACTACGGCCCTTTCAAATATCACGATCAAAGAAATAAACTGAGATTAATTCGCGCCCTGTGAAAACAATGAAGGATCTCGCCCTAACAAAGGGTTAGGACAAAGGGCACGAATGGAGTTTAGTCTATAACTCTGCATGTGACTTCTAAACTTATTGTTTTAACGTTTGACAAACGAAAACAATGCTAGAGAAATTAATTCGATGCTTGCTGTGTTTTTTTTTTAGTTTTGTATTTGGAACGCGGCTATTTTTAATCCGTGTTGAATTTATTTGTATATTTCTTATTTAAAATTCTGACAGAGGTCTACCTCTATTATGAACACTTATATTGAGCAGTAAATAATTAAAAGAAAATAGTTATTGATTCCGTGAGAGATTCAATTCAATACCATTTCTGCTTTCCACCTCTTCTTGTTTCGTCAAGAAAAGCAACGGGTAAGGTTAGTACTAACTAATATTTATAAAAAATAACGGTATTGTAAACAAGAACGAAAAAATAATCATTTCACAAAAGTAACCGACTCCAATCAATCAAAATTCCAATAAAGAACTGTACATGAGTAAAAAATAAATATTAAGTAGACATGATTTAAAAAATGGCGGCAATTTTCTTTCTTTTTCTCTGCCGCTGAATTGCAGACTACGGCATGGCTTCAAAAAGTCTATCAGAGCGGAATATTCAGTTCGTCAAATGGTAATCAGAGGGAGGCATTATACGTTATGGTTCAAATATCACAAGCGTAGTCTGTACGAGATTTTACTTTTACGAGAAAATAAAAAACATAGATAACTTTGATTGAAGATAATACCTACTTTAATATTTTTATCTGTTGAAAAAAATGCGTATACTTGATGGAAAAAGAAAGTGTATTACATGTCATGAAAAACACATTTTCTCATCAAGGGAAAAAACTTTCAGTTCCCAGGCACGTAAGCCTACTCGAAATTATTTTATTTGCGTGCGAGGTTTTTGCGTCCTTATGTAGTTGGATTAAGGTTGAGTTTAGTTTGTGTGTAGTCGACAAAGAGTTAAAGGTTTAATACACGTGACTGTGAGAACGCTAGTTGTTACGGTCGTAACAAGGCGAGCGCATCAAAGGACGTTTTTCAAAGAGAACGTGATTCTCGACCGATGCTCTAACAAGTCCGCCCCCGGGTGACTCGGGGGAAACTCGACAATATATTTTTAAGAATTACAATTTTATTTGAAGGATTGTGCGGGCAATGTGTTTTATGCAATGCATGCTTGGTGTTCTGTTTCGTTGGGCTTTTGTTTAAGAATGCGCGTAAGTTTTGAAATTTTAAGACAAAGAAGTATATGGAAATACCTCGATAGAACAATTTGATAGTTTCAAATAAAGTAAATGACATGGGTTATTCACCCATGTTTTAATGTGGACACCTATGTTTATGTCTACGCAAATATTAATTGGGTAGGGTACCTCAAGCATAAAAAAGACATTAGCAAAAAAGGACGTAATCAATACAAGACGTCTTTCTACCCACATAGAAAGATTTCAGCGACTCCAAAAATTTCACTACTTCACTACTCATTAAAACAAAACACAATCCTAATCAGTTCCAATTTCAAAACATCACATAGCTCCCAAACACTCATTCGCTTCGCCCCCCTAACTTCCCCTTGGCAATCCCAATAGTTTCGATAGTTCCCCGGTTGGGATTAAACCGGGGAACGGATAACATGGGGCATGTGTCTTCGGCGTCACCTCGGCGATACTTCACCCCACTACAAAGGTGGGGACTGATTGAAAATCCAAGCTGTATGCGGTGCCTACTGTATTAGGCTTAATGCTTTGAATTGTAGGTGTGCTACGGAGCCTTTGTTCGTGTTTTCTGTGATTTCTAGGCATCGGTATTATGTAGTAGTAAGTAAATATGCCATTTCTTTCCGTGGGTGTGTAAAAGGCGACTAAGGGACTTATTAGAGAATGGGCAGCAGCGTTATCATTATACTACGATCGCTAACCCGCCTGCCAAGCGATTATGGCAACCCCCCCCCCCCCCAGTTTGGGGGAGGCCTATGTCCAGCGGTCGACGTATTTCGGCTGAAATTAAGATAATGATGATTAGGTGAATATGTGGTAGGTTTAGAATATGAGACAGTTCAGCCTAGAGACTACGTCACTTAGAGATGAGTACTAATAGAACAAGTAGAGAATTAATACTCTAAGGCCCCGTGTACCACGATACACTTTTTAAATGCGTGTAACGCTAAACTATGTGTTTTAAACATCATTGTGTCTCCTTCATTTTCATATGTTTGACAGAAACAGATCGAATGTTTATTGCTGATAGGATACAATGATTTTTGGTGCTAGCGGGTCTTGAAATTGATGTTGGGGAGTTCATTCTGCAGTCAGTTGGCGATATGCTATTGATGATGAAGCCTCGAATGAAATAAATTGTGTTTTTGAGTACATAGGCTAGCGATAGCGCTTTCTACTTTCATTTATATTTGACCTTACTGTTAATCAGTTAGAAAATAATTTTAGTACTTTTGATTAATCAAAATGAATATCAATCTCTCATGTAAAAAGTTTGAGTGCGATATCATAAGATCACATTCATCACTATAATTAAAATTCGCTCAAACTTTAGCAAACGTCCTTTTACAGACACTTTCATATAAGTACTTACCTACTTTTATAAAGTTATCGTACCTACACTTACCTTTGTATACCTATTATATTTGTGGCGAAGGTAAGAACGCTAGAATTTGTCTCTTTCTCTCACTGTGACAGAGATTTATAGTGGTCATGTTCGGTCGATCTCCCTCCGACAGCGTCTGGGCACCGATCATACATTATGGCGATGTTATAATTTAAAAACGTTTTTTGAACTTTATTGTGTAGGTACAAAGTAAGTAAAGAAAACAGTTATTAGAGTAAAGTAAATCTACAAAAAAAAACCGCACAGGTTGTACTTTCAGACACAGATTTTTTTTCTTTTCAGTTATATTAGAGCTTAGGAAATTAATAGTAATTGGTTATGTTTTTTATATTGTATGTAAAAGTTATAGGCATCTAACACATTTATTCACCGCATAGGTACTAACTCATCTCACACTAGATTTGGTTTAAAATTATCGAATTAAGTTTGTTTCCATGGAATGATTATAATTTTAATGTCGATCTGGCCATTTAATTTAATTTGAATTAAAAGCTAGTTAGAAAATACATTGGTGGTAGAAAAGTTGCACCTAGGAATAATGGTCTGTCTTGTGCATCATTATAATTTCATCCGAAAGACGTCCACTGCTGGACATAGGCCTCCCCAAGCACCGCCACATCTACTAGTTCTGTACTTCCTGAATCTAGCGGATTCCTGCGGCCTTCACCTGGTTATAGACCCACTTTGTGGGAGGTCTACGGAGGGCCACATTTTCCAGTCGCAAATTCACTAGTCTTGTTAAAAGGAATAAATAAAACAAGTAACGTTTCCAAATAATTTGGCAACATTTATTAAAGACAATCCACAAAAATACATTTCATATCACTAACAGGTACAATTGGCAAATCTTACATGGTACATGAAAATTACATGAAAAATACAACAAACATCAGTTAAACAAATAGCTACATTATTTCCAACATTTAGTAAACTAGTGAGGGCTTAACTTAATTTTACGCAACATAAAATAAAGGGACCTACGACCCGTAGACATACTACTCGTAACTAGTAAATGAACCGACCGAACGTAATGGGGACCGAAGAACCAAATATATGGGAGTATGGGAGGAGGGTAGTATGTAGTTCCTGTATTAGATTTATGTTTTGTTTGCTCTGTATTCGGGTAATTCCGTAACACACTCATAATAGGAATGGCTTGTGGCTAAGTTATAGCAGCCGCACGAGTTGATGGATTAGGTTAAGCTACGCTTGCTGCTGTTGGTCCACAGATGGGTGACCATCCTTACATACCAAAACACCTCCAAAAGCACGTGAAGCCGTTGGTCCCGGCTGTCATTTGTTGATCTTTGACAGTCGTTACGGGTTGCCAGAAGCCCGAAAGTTTGACAACCAGTCTTTTCAAGGGGTATTTCCCAGTAACTGGGTAGTGGACATCAGATAGGCAGTCGCTCCAGGTAAACCCCAATATAGTTGGGAAAAGGCTAGGCAGATGATGACTCACAAAAGGAATGACTTTCATTTTGACAGTTCAACAACATACATTGCGTTATTTACGTTCTTTAGCAGACAAAAATTTTCGAACGTATGAATCGATGGATTAGCAAAATCTTTCCAAATTATTCAGATTCTGTTTGATACTGTTTTATGCAGAACGCTGGAGTTAATTTTCTACTAAAATTGCTGTGGTGCAATTGTTGGTATTTCGATTAAAGTGCACAAGTAATTAACTAACTTAAGTGGTGTTGATAATTGCCAAAAAATCATTTCATTTTTTTTTTTCTGTGACTCTTAGTAGACGTTATTTAATATTCTTATCCCCTTGCAATATTTTATGTCTTTTTTTAATTGCAACAGTAATAAGTTTCTGCTGCCTTTGTGCAAATTCGGAGTTAGAACCATTTATTAGGTGGAGAGGCGCGGAGTATTGGAATGAATGGTTTTTTTCATTTATACATCATTCACACGTTGCTATTCTTAGCCAAATACCCAAGTCAGTAAGTCCATTTTCATGTCTCGCAACAGACTTTTCTTAAAAGGGTAGGCTTCTAATAGAATTCCAAACTTCGTAGAACGTACTTACCGTACAAATAATATTGAGTATATTCGAAACACGTGTAAGCAGAATAAAAGTAGAATATTCCACGGGCGAACCCGAATGAACTATGTACTTGAATACCTTATTTTCGTTCGCATTTAATCTAGAACATTTAGTATTAAAAACTTATTATTGCCAAGTACGTTGTAATAAAGTGTTCTTTGACAAAAACGCGCTCGTACAGCATTTTATTTAAAGAGACCCAATTTTAAGGCTTTGAAGCATAGGGAGAGCCTCTATATCACGTATAGGGTAAAACGCCCACTCAAACACACACATATTATTATACGTATGTACATAGAGAGCATATAGCCTGGGGGCCCGTCAAACGCCCTGAAAGTCACGTATGCCTGGTGGCCTCGCAATGTTATTATCCAACACTTACGCACGAACATACACTCACGCATCTATACATGTATATCTGTGTGCGCTATAGATGTGCGTAGGTAGGCGAGCCCGGGCATCGCGGCCCACACGACCCCGACCGAAGGGACAAAGCGAAACGGGTTTGTCCCAAGGGAAATTCAATATTCGGGACTAAACCTTAACTCCCCCTTAAGACACCCCGTCTACCACCCCCGGAATGCTTATATGGCCACGACGTGTATCGATTTTCTTGCCAAATGGAAGATTGGTGTCGAACCGTTCTCGGCGGACGAATGAATGATGTATTGGAGTGGCGAGTGAATACTTCAAGTGTGTGTGTGCCACCTTCGGGGTTTTGTGTTTAGCCACCGTATCGGCTCTGATGGAAATCTCCTTCGGAAATTGACGTGAATTTTTTATTTCGGTAATGCATTGCGGGATGAAAGGGGAGGTGTTCGGTAACCGCGTATTTCTTTGAGCTCGACGCCAATTATCTCTGAAATGCTCTTTGAGGTGACTGATTGGATCGCAGCCGTTGCTTTTAGGCCTTCGTTGCTCACTGTTATGAATATTGAGATTTCTGTGTGGAATATTGTTACAGCTTGGATCATGGAAGGTCGCTTATTATCTTAATGGATCGAGAAGCATTAGCTGAAGTAATCTCCCTTCTCTATAGATCCTCTATTCATTAAAAATGAGAAGAGAGTAACTACATTTCTAAGAGTGGGATCTTATTTACTTTCCATATGGATGTGTAGAACACATATTTACTATATAAACTGGAGCGGTCCCTGCATGACGTACTAACTTATTCACAAGCGAATCCTTTAAGGGGAAATCTCGACTTTTATGTACGTAACATGCCATAAAGCGTTGCCATAAACTTTCCTCGTAAAATACGTTACAACCAAATTATAAATATTTACTCTATTTGTTTATTACTTGCGACGACATCAAATGGCTATGAAATTCATCTTAGTGAATAGGAACAAAGGAATTCATTAAACGATTAGATCGTACCTTTATCTATATTTTCAGGGCTGTCTTATGACTATGAAAACCACAGAACAGTAAAAAACTAAAAGATAAAAAATTTTCAACAGGTTTACATATCGTGCTTATTGTGGCGCATTTTAAATATTAAATTGTAATATACTTCTACTTGACTACTAACTAACGTATCTAACGTTCTTATATCTTATCCTACATAATAATGTTGTTTTATCCTTCTACTTTTACTGCGTATGGACTTGACTAAAAAGATTTTAAGCTGAACATACCTTCATTTTATTTTTTTTGGATGGGAAATCATCAAATGACTTCCCCGCTCTGGGCGGAGCGGGAGGGCGTGTCAGACTTTTACTGACTAAAACCCACCCGTGTGCCTTCAGTTGCCCATATGCCAGGGCCACGGTAACTCTTTCGAATGAATCTCACGACCCTGGCAGGAATAAGCACCTGCCTTAGGTATGAATAACGGTTATGTTGTATTGAAGTAATCTAACCTAATATCATAAAAAGAAAAGAATGAATTATGACTGAACAGATTTGGATGAAATTTGGCACATAGGTAGACCATGACCTGAATTAGGAGATAGGACCCACGGAATCGAGATTTATGAGGTAAACCGCAGGGCGCAGCTAGTTTAAAATATCTAAATTTATCTTAACGTCTATTAGAAAACCTTCATGTAAGTCAGTGGATTAAGAAAAATATTAAAGAGAAAAGCCTTTCAGTCTCAATAAAGAAGTAAATCAGATTTCTTTTATAAATAAACGTTAAGTAAAAGATAGCTTTTGACTCACAAAGTTCAGAGCAGCTATATTTTTATCTGACTAACTGATCTACTCCGTTCTTTCTAAAAGTTGTATATAAATTCTTTGCCTTTTTTACTGTACTTCGGGAATTTATATTATGTTACTAGCTTACTGCCCGCGACTTCGTCCGCGTCAAATTTTCGCTCACCTTCCCGTCGCATCGAATTGTCTGCCAGTTTTCGTCCATTTTTCGTTGCTGCTCCGCTCCTCTTAGTTCTAGCGTGATGTTATATAGCCTTTCTCGATAAATAGGCTACCCAACACAAAAAGATTTTTTCAATTCGGACCAGTAGTTCCTGAGATTAGCGCGTTCAATCAAACAAACAAACTCTTCAGCTTTATAATATTAAGTATAGATTAATTGGTAGGTAATACCGAGATACAAGAACTATTACGGGACACAAACGAACGCTTATCTGATTTATGACGTTCCATCAAAAAATTTGGTAGTAACAAATAATGTAGGACTTAATTATAAAAATAAATATAAAAAAAACCTAAATTATTGGATTTTTGTGATGTTTCTGTTTACATTTTGTTTCGTTCCTTTATGAATCAAAAAATTTAAAAAAAATGTATTTTCAGATGTCTACAAAAATTTCTGTAGGTGTAAGCAAGATTTCATCATTTTTAGTTTGTTTATATATGATAGAATTTTCATATGCCTTAATTAAATCTGTGAACTCAAACTCTATGAGTGTGGCAAATACTTTTTATTCATAGTTACAAGGTAGCACCTATAAAACAATACCGATAAAATAAGTTTGCAAATAAATCGTTAGAAATTCCTAGAAGAGACATGATCACGATAGTTGACAAAACAATCAACACGAAATTCTATCCACTCATTACAAACAGGCATTACAAACAAAAAACAAACGAAAAGCAAATTGTGCGCAAACAATTTAAAGCACAGAACCTGTGTGTCTACATTAAACACACACACACACGCTCATACGTAGAGGACATTAGTATTAGTGGGTTTCGGCCTTTCAAAGGCCCCTTAGATCGAGGGGGCATGTTTGGGGTAAGATTGAGCGTGGGTGAGATGCGGGGGAGGGGGCGAATTCCAAGATGGCTGCGGACCGTGCCGGCCATAAGGGTAAAATAGGAGCCTTTATATATTTATATGTAGTTTATACTTGCATTGGTCAGGCGGCCTCCTAGATTTGCTATCGATTTCTGCTTAGTTCTGTAGCGACTTCGTGCGGCTTTTGTGGCGTGAATTGCATTTTTGTGTAAAGTTGTGTTTGACTGTTCTTTGTGATGTTGCTTGGAGTAAATTATTGACTTATTTATTAGATTAGGGATAGCTGAAGCTCTGAGCATTTCTATCTAAGGATTATTATTATAAGCCTGTCTTTTTTGTCTAACTGCAGGGCAAGGCTTTCTATTCAGTCTCATCTTAATATATAGGTATAGTTTGGATAGATAGCTGTTTAATATTATTCTAGTGAAGGGTATTTAAATTAATATTAATACAGCAACTATGTACTTAGGTATGAAATTCTTAATCTTCGTTGAGGGACAAGGGAGATCAAGATTATAGTAACTGCGGGGTCAAATTAAATTAGTTAGCAAAACTCTACAGACGTGATTAGTATATGTAAAGACGAGAAGATCAATATCTAAACACGATAAAACAAAATCAGTTTCTTTGTGTAAACTGATATTTCATGTGACTAAACTAATTGCGGTTGATGACTTAAAAAAAAGGAATCCAATTTATTTATTTTGTATTTGATCACTTTTAGATATCGATCGTCGGAGAGTTTAGCTAGCTAATTCAGTTAGACCCAGTACACTTAACTACAGTTAACTTTCTTATGTGTAAAGCCGCCCCAAACAAACTAAATCATAGGATTGCTTTTATTTTAAAGCCACGCCGCAATAATTAACCAAGAAAACATAAACGTTTATCTAAAGTGCTAACTAATAAATAAGTTTTTAAGCCAATAGAATAAGGAAACAAAATGAACAAAATTAAAGAATCGGATCTGTGGTTAGCCATTTCAAAGTAAATAAAATGCCTATAAAAACTTGGAGATCTCATTATCAAGTGGCGTAAAGTTTTTTCCCTTACGTACGCCAAACACGAAACTTTCTGAATATTTATTTCGTGAACTTTTAACATAACACTTCTTGTATTTATTGAGTGATATAAGTTTATATGAGTGTTAAAGGGCTGTAAGGGTTATTTTATTGTAATAAGAATTATATTGTGTTTAATGTCAGATTTGATGAAATAATTTGCAATAATATTTAAATATAAGAAAACTTGCTATTGAATGCAACGACTACAATGTTTAACAACGCATTTGTATGGATTAAGTAAGTAATGTATTATTTAATTGTACGTTGCATTCATTCTGCGTTGGTAATAGGTTGTACCTATTTATTCATTGCCACAAAATACAAGAAAAACAAAAAAAAAAAACTAATACTTTTACATTAATGAATTCTACCACATCAATTTACGCCAAAACCTTTCACAAAATGAGTGACAAACAAAAACTTTCTTAATCCATAAACAAGTTAGAAGCACGACATTTCCTTTCAACCTCTCAATGTCCATTACAGCAGACGTTATACATAATTCAATAACCTTACCACCTACCTACATACAGCAAAACGTACCTAACTTCAGCCGGGTCCAGCCAAGGAAGGGTTCCACTAGGTGTCATAAATTACAGCCCTGTTTATCGGGCGGAGGGGAGAGGGGGACCCTCCCGTGGTTTTACAGTTTATCGTCCCTCTGTATGGGCCCTCCGTAAAGCGAAGGGTAGTGAATTACAGAACTGTTACTCAGCGGAATGTACCCCCTGAAAGTTTGAGAAAAAAGGGACCCTTAAGACTGTCCATTGCGTGGGGTGGTTTTGTGTTTAGAATGTACTGTTTAAAGGTTTTGAGTTTTTAGCACGTCGTATGTTTTTCTGATTCAATGATTGGTGATTGATAGCCGTTTCTTGTCACGTTACGATACCCTTTAGATTACCATAGTACAAACAAAAACGCTAGAACTTTTCAAACTGATCATGAATAAACTTACTTTCACTTAATTAGGTACCTTCTTAAATACTGTGTTTTGAAATATACAACTAACACACCTTTTTTCACTAATACTGAAAAAAACAGATACATTTCCTCTGTAAGTAATTAAATCAATATCAAAATAATTTATCGGCGAAGTTGTGAAAGTATCAAGTTTGTTCGGTCGGAGTCTCGCTGCCTTCCATACGCGCGGTCAAGCGGATTTCGAGTCACAGAATCACAATTTGTATAGAAGAGACACAGAAAAATACTTTTCATACAGTTTCTGTTAGATTGTAGAAATTACATAGAGTTTAATGTATAAGTAAGTGTAGTGTACTGGGTTTATAAAATGGTGGTTTGGTACAGTGTGCTATGTATTACTTAAATACAGTGCAAGTCACTAAAGAGGTAGAGTTCAAAAATTTGCAATTATAACTGAGATAATTGCTATAATGTCGCTTTGTTTAAATCTTAACGTATTTTATGGTGTGAGTTATGCGAGTTCCTATGGGACAAACTACTACATACCGACTAGTTCACAAACTTCTACTTATAGGATAAGCAATTAACCGGGGTAGTAAGAATGGATAATGGGGGCTTGTGGGTAAGTAAAAACAGGCAACAATGTTCGCTTTGGCTTGCTGTTGTTGGTCGGTGGATGGAACTTTACATAATAATCAAGATCCTTCCGTGCATCGGAAAGTAGTCATTCGTGGACCTTTGATAGTCTTTACGGGTCGTCCGAATCCCGAAATTTGGCAATCAGTTTTACCAAAGGGTGTCTGGGTTTGTGGAGGTCTGATAGGTAGCTGATCCATGTAAAATCCTGGTATTCTGCTGCATCTGGTTAGACTAGAAGCCAACCCCAACATATATGGGAAACGCCAGGTATGCCAACGATAATGAGTTAGAATGCACAATGTTACCAGTTAATTAGGCATATTGTTTGAAGAAAATTAAAAAATGTTAAGTCAAGTAGTAAGCCAAAGGCATGGCTTGTTCACGAATATAATTGTCCTAATAACATTAATGTAATTTTTCAAAGTTATGTACTATTTCCGATAGGAAAAAACAATGAACGCTTTGTAATTACAAAAGTTATCATTGTAATTATTATTATTTCATTGTGTTTCATGATGGTGCAATGTGCTGAGAAAGTGGACCTAATCAGTCCCTGCTGGACGGAAAATGCGGTGTCTAACTGTTGTAAAATTTACAATATATAAGAAATATCTCGGTATCAACAAATTATAGGTGGTGAGGTAAGCCATTTATATTTCGTCGGATAATTAAGAAAAACACTTTTCCTAGATATTGTGGGGTTGTGGTTAATGTTAAATTAAATAAAATAAAAAAAATGATTAGGGTTTAATTATAAATGAAAATAAACTGACAATTAAAATTCAGTAGGGGGAATCTGAGAAAATTCAGTAATAAAAGATTGTTCCAGTAATATAAATGAACCATAATTATGGCGTATCCTCTTGTATTATATTTTTTTGTTACTGTGTGTACATAAATAAATAAATGAAAATACAAAAAAAAAAGAGTGAAACACCCAAAACAGTACTTCAACAAGAACAAAGTTTAGATGTCAAACATTGGAACCACGCCATGTTAACACAAACGACTCACGCAAAGCAATATGCATAAGTAACAAGAGAAGACGATACAAGACAAACATATTGTGGCAAAAAGCACATAATACCAGTGCCATAACAATTTTGGGAGGTCTAAATTACTCTGTGGCAGTTGACAATGTAGGTGGAGGCGTGCGGTCTGAAGGCGCGGGGAAGGGGCCGGGCGGGGGGGTAGTGACACAGGCTACCGGTCACCACCGCTCGTATTGATTTGTTGTATCGCTCGTCCTGCAACACCCATCCCTTTCTTGCACACCTACATCACAATGGTTCTCTCTCTGTCTTACACGTGTCCCTCCCGCGCACACGTGGGCACATACGCCGCGTATGTGAACGTTCGTAAGTGTGCGAGGATTACTATGTGTTTCGCGTATGTGTGTGTTGGGGTCCGAATATTATGTACCTACGCATTTTCGACAGAGTTTTCCTTATACTGTGTTACGGACACCGTCTTTTTCATTTTGTGTGAAAATATTCTTCGGTCGTGTGCCTTCAATAAAAAGTTTGGTAAAATTAGTTTGCTTTATTTTAACGTAATTTCACATTTATATTGTCTTAGTTTTTTGAATGGTATTCAATTATTCGTTCTCATTAGTTAGTCAGGTTGTGATTTCTTTTAGGATATCGGCGCATGGTTAGATAAAATATCCACTATGGGACACCACACCATACGACTACCGTAGTTTATGGTTAAAAATACACTAAGTAAGACCGGAAAAAGAGGACTTTATGAAGTTTTTTTGCACACAATCTTATTAAAGCACATTTCAAAATATGACAGAACCTTAAAAAAAATTAGCGTGGTGTTCAAATTGGCAGCATCGATTCTGCCGGACAAAAAAAAAAAAACAAAACTTGAAAGCTCCAAATTTAAATTTAATAAAGACTCGCACACACGAGTTTAACGAAAGGGCGTGACGACGTGACTTTGTACAGAAGTCCATACATGTGTGCTTCAGATTTACAGAGGTCAGGTCACACTTATGTACTTCATTACAAGTAAGAGCAGAAAAAGGGAAAAAATGTGAAAGCGAGTTCGTGTGATGTACGAGCGTTCTTATATTCAACAGAGGAGTTTAACTTCGTCTGAAAGTTTTTAGACTATTTATATTTTTTGTCGCAATGGATATTTTACTTTTTTTAGACTGAGCAAAGGTGTAGGTTCTTGATTTTCACTTTATATTGTCACGTAGATTAGAAAAAGATGCATACTGGGTTCAAAGTTTAGGTGTTGGAGGTCCAATATCTACGTACCTAATTGATTTGAAGGATTTTTGAGGTGCTTCGTTTGATTTTCAGCAATTCTTTTGAATTTTGGATTTTATTATTTTACTTGTAACTAATGGCGTAGTTTTTAATACTAAGTATTAATACCTTTTCAACCTACTACTAAAATTAATGAATATCCAATTTGGTCTAATAAATGATAGATAATTTTATTTCTGTAGATGAAGGTGCAGTAGGTTTGTACTAACACTTTTACACGACAACCATATTTTTAAAACTAGATAAGGTCGGCGTGTCCCATCTGACTACTCTAAGAAGAAAGGCCGAAACAAACTCAGAGTTAGAGATCATGTGAAGACCATGTAGATTGATGTTTGAAACGGTTTTTGAGGAAAGAAGCCAGGACCTGTCTAGTCATTGCACGCATATGTCAATAATCGTGCAGCAGTAAAAACATCGCGGTGAGATTTTTTCGCGGACTGAATCTTCTTCGCGCTCCGAGATTTGAAAATCGAACAGTGTGTTTTTTCAACGCGCTGCACGCGATTCTCAATGCCCGGTTTAATACTGGGAGTTAAAAATCCCGCTGCAATATTTTTGAGTCCGTAAGAACGTGGTGTTATGTTAAATGTAGAAATTAACCCTATCTGTGCTGGAAGATTTAATTTTTCGTATCGTTTCAAAATGCCTCTTAAAACAGTTTAATTTAAGTAAACCAAATAATGTTGCCATACCTACATATCTTCACTCTGCCTATACACTAAACGTCACCGCTCCATGGGGCGTATGTGCTAATTACAAGAACACAGGACCCGCATACTAACTAGCCAGCGAATGTCCCCCGAATACTAAGTAGGTAGCATACTTAATTGCTTACAACTATGTACTGGAGGCATGTACACAGATGCTGGGTATATCTATATCGATTGAAATTATGAGAGTGTTAAATAAATACGGTAAAATTTTGAAAATGTGTGAAATAAACGTATAAAGCATTTTTTTTTGTAGTTTGTAATAGGTACTGTGTCTTCAGTTGGACAAAACCCTTGTCTCTTTTTTTTTAACTGACTATACATAGTGGCAGGAAGTGTGATTCGTGGTGTACATGATTCTGCAATACGTACGCGGTTAAAATGTATGAAACAGCATATTTTTTTTTAATAATCTATGTTAAAATTTATCGCCAGGCGTTCAGAATCATATATTGAATCCATGATGAACAGTTGCGTGTCCATATCTCTACCACTCCGTATAGCATGCTTTTCATAGCTATAAAATATGTTTTAGGTGAGCGGAATTTTTAAGCGAACTTACTACATACGATACATTTCTAAACACAAAGGAATAACGCTATAAATCATGCGTTAATTTAGTTACAGGGCTTTTAGTTTGAGATTGACTACCCTAATTGACTAAGATATTTTTGATCACGATCCGACCCATTGCTAATCTATCCATACTTAATATTATAAATGGGAATGTGAGTGTGTCTGTTTGTCCGTCTTTCACGGCAAAACGGAGCGACGAATTGACGTGATTTTTTAAGTGGAGATAGTTGAAGGGATGGAAAACGACATAGGCTACTTTTTGTCTCTTTCTAACCCCCCCACTTCCCTAACGAACGCGCTTATCTCAGGAACTACTGGTTCGAAAAATTCTTTTTGAGTCGGGTAGCCTATTTATTCAGGAAGGCTATAGGCTATATAACATCACGCTACAATCAAAAGGAGCGGAGCAGCAACAAAAAAATGGATGAAAACTGGCAGGCTGCGATGGGACGGGAAGGGTCATTCATCGTCATCATCAGCCTATAAAGTCCCACTGCTGGGACACAGGCCTCCTCTCGGTGAGAGGGAGTGGGAAGGGTTAGGGGAACAAATATTTGACGCGGACGAAGTCGCGGGCAGAAGCTAGTTGCTTCATAAGTTCGAAAAATTCGTCTGCTCAGCAACGTAAATAACGTAATGAATTATGTTGAACTGACAAACTGATAGCCAGTCCTATTGTTAATGTGTTATCCAATTATCCCGCTGTATTTGAAATATATGCAGGTATAGATATACTACGTGCTGTGTTGCAACTGAACTGTTCAGTTATATTAAAGAGCATTTCCTCACAAAAAAATTGTAAGTACGAGAGTACTTTCTACATTTCCAGCTATTCTTTCTACTAATATAATAAATTTGAAAGTGTGTATTTTTATATGTTTGAGTGTTTGTTACTAAATCGCGCATATACGACCGAACGCATTTGGATGTTATTTAGCACACGGATAGTATATGAACTAGATTAACACATAGTATCTACATTTTCTATCCCGATAGTACTTTCCTCTATGATAATTTTCGACCTAAACGCGGGAGAAACTGCTAGCAAAAGCTAGTATACGAATAAAAAGTGTACTAAAGCCCGCATCGTAACGATAAAACATCAAAATAATCACGACATTAGGGTTCGTTCGCGTCACGCCTAAGAAATTGTTTGGAACCCCACATTTTTACATAACTAGTGCAAAAGTAAACAAAGTAACGCAGAGAGGGAAAGTTTCCTCGTTTTTCATCCCCCAGGACCCTCGCGAAGGGACGTAGCTCAAATTTCCGACAAAATAATAGCGTTTGAATTTAATTTCAATCTCACTTTCCATCGTGTGGGTTGAAAAATAACTGGTTAGAGATATTACCTATACATACTACAAAGTAGTTTTCTTCACAAATGTTAACAAAAAAACATTCATATTGCAATATAAACAAAGACTAAACTCGTATTCTCATTAAACCTTCATTCGTCTGCATTCATTCTACTCAACGATCTTGAAGAAACGCAGTCGCTTGAACTTGTAACCTTTTCACCTTTGAAAGACACACGTGCGTTCAAAATTATAAATTAAACGTAAAATTTTCAATAAAACGTTACCCTCCGTGGAGAAAACCGGTCTGGGATACCCAAGCTGCGAAAATATTAAAAGTTTTGTATATAATGTAGCGAACACGAGGGTCATTCGGCCAATCAGTCCCCTTTTGAATGACCGACGGCGACCCGAACGCGCGTCGGTCAACTCTGAATAATGAAATTCTAAAAAAGGAACAGGCCCGCCAATAAACAAACCGTATATCATTCGTTATTCAAATATATTTTGGTGAATGGTTGACCCGAGCCCACGCGACCATTTGATGGTTAAATATTTTCAGTGGGCAATACTGACCGCCGGGTATAATTTATGACTTGTGAATTTGAAACAAATATGTAACCTTTTTAGAGCTGATTTATTTCTCCAAAATAGGTACGGATTAATCTTTTATTACGATGTTAACACTAATAAAAATTGACACGAACAGTTTATGAATTTAAAAATGTGCAACAGTGTGCAAATTTAATGGAATCGCCCTAATTGTAACGATCTACTTTATTAATAAAATGACTTGTAATTAGGCGGGGGAGAAAAAGGCGGTAAAATTGTATTACTTTGCCAGTTGCCTTTTAACACGACCAAAGCAGTGTTTTTGCTCCCCCACATTTATAATTGTATTAATTGTTGAGACTGAAACCTTTTTAATTTATTTCCTCTTCTTCTTATGATATTATCTTCATGTTTTAGAGATTAAATGTGCTAGATGATTGCGCAATTTTGGTTTGAATATTTCATTATTACTACAGTTAATTTTGATATTGGTTTGACTTTTGAAGCGCATGTATTTATTTGTATGCATTTCTTTTTTTATTTTAAAATCGTCGTTTACTAATCAGAGCCAAACACACTTAAGATCTTAATTGATCATATCCATAGAGCAATATCATTTGGTATCAGAATTAAACGAAGTGTAGACAAATCTAAAGTTAGTTCCCGCAGAGAATCCAATTTAAGATGTCACTGACAATAATGACTAAACGCGGTTTCGTTGGTCTCAAAATGTCATGCATGTAATCTTTACATAGTATAAAACATAGTCGCTTCCCGCGTCTGTACGCTTAGATCTTTTAACTACTACGCAACGGATTTAATACGGTTTTCATCAATAGACAAAGTGCTTCAAGAGGTAGATTTATATGTATGATACACGGGTAATGCCACTGGCAAAAGCTATATCAGAATAAAACGACGTGTAGACAAATCTAAAGTTAGTTCCCGCAGGAAATCCAACTTTAGATGTCACTGACAATAATGACCAGACGCGGCTTCGTTGGGGTGAAACTTTCTTGCATATAATAATGTTTAATAAACTTGTCTTTCGTATATATGTTTACGTACTTAGGTGTTTTCTGTTATCAAGTTAGTCATAGGTAAATGAACTGGAAATAACAATTTATTTCTTTGAACGGTTTGTGAGAATCCTGTCGGAATTAGGGAAGGTTTAGGGAAAATAGAATTCGTGTTATACTTGTATAAATGAGGTTTGTTAATTATACTCAGGTCATTATTTTTAAACTGAATCAAGCAGAATATCCAAGCCCACTTAGTTTTATTAAATATTTTTCTTAAGAAATGTCGACTCGAAAATGAAAATGGGATTCATAAACACAGATATTCAAAACATTTTTGTATATATCAGTAATGAGAACAATAAATAATAATACATGCCCGTCATGTTTCGCAAACCATTGGTCTTAGCAATAAAATTATATACGCCTACAAAATAAAGCGTCCCCTAGCAACGACATTCTGCATGCAAAATTAAATTTTACAATCCGAGCCGTTTCAATATAGGTAATATTAGAAATTTATGTCCCGTGTTTGACTGTCCCTTCGTCATAAATTTATTCTGTCTGGGTAGTTAAGTTAGGTAGTTGTATTATGTATTAATATTTTGTTAAAATAAAATATGAAAACATTGTGTTATCCTTCTTTCGTTTGGAAAAAATAGATACATTACTTGCTTGTTTTTTTAAATCTTTTAAAAGTTTGGCTCATAATTCTATGGATCGATAGTACAATCTTTTGAAATATAACATAGAATTCGTATACTCTTCTATGTTTTTTGACGGCTTATTAATGCATTTACTCGCCCGAAACGGGGGAATTGACACTTTCAAATATTATATTATTGTTGTAGGCGATTCACCCACAGATAAATTAACTTCGTATGCATCTATAAATAAGCCATCAGACAGCATATAAGACTCTATGAATTGTATGTTAGACTTTGAAAAGATTTCGATCCATAGAATTTTAAGCCATCATTTTAACAAAAGTAATTTTGCGTAGTGTTTATTGTTGCAATCTAAACGAAACGATTGGTTTGTTCTGAATAGTTTCTAAACTAATTCATATTGTGCGTAGGTTTATAATATACAACCTGTGTAGGCTTAAATATTTAAATTTTGATATTCAGGTTACACGTGGTAGATAAAAGGGTAAGTTTGTTGTTCTTACAACAATTTACAAAAATGTGCATATTCTTTTTATGCCAGGGCGCCCACCTAGAACCGCTCACGATAAATACCACACACACATATTCAAAAAGAAAAGAAGATCGAAAACAAACATCACATCGTGCACTCTAAAAATAATAACATATTATGTCCCTTCAAAGTGCTCGTCTTGAAGCGTACCTCCTTGCCCTCCCTCCCTCTTTAGCCGTACAATAACTTCACCCTCACATGGTCATAACGAGGCCCGATAAGGGTCTCCGAGACCCGAGGTAAATCACCCTGTATCTGGGGGTGACACCCCGCCTCTGGCTATATGCGGGCTGCTATGTACGTTGGACATTAGATTTTGAAATGGCAGAATATTTTTTTTTTAAGATGACAGATTTGGGTGTCTGTTTTTTTATTACTGAAAGAGTTTTTCTGTAAGATAGGTTACATTACTAAGGGAAAATTTCACCAAACTTTTATACCTAGAATAAGTCATATCCAGAGAATAAATTTTGAATTTTTGACAGTTTATTCGTACTGAAAGTGTCAAACGTCGATTTAATTCCCAGGATAAAAGATATCTGACGTCGGTAAAATCTGCCCTTAGAATCTTTTCTTTTAAATGTTTTTTATAATAAATCTATTCGGAACTTAAGGCAGTATCTACTTATTCAAGTTACCTTATAGTGCCCTTTTAAACCGACGAAAAAAAAGGAGGTTCTCAAGCCAACATGTAAATTTTTTATGTATGATCGATTTATTACGCATAACTTATTATTGTGAATTTTTTTTTGGTGCGGTTGTGCTTTGAGATTGATTCCTTTAAAAATGGAAAATCAATTCCACCAGTAAGTGTAGGAAAAATTTCCCAAAATGCGTTGTTTAGGAAAAAAAGGAAACCCTCGATGAAAGAAAGTATATCAAAATATAAACCTTTTAGTCTAAGTTAAAAGATATTTTTCAGTGTGTGAGAAACCATAGTGATTAATTAGCTTCTACTTTCTTGCCTTAAGATATGGTTCTTAACGTCATTGGTTTGACAATCGCAATATGTAGGTAGCTTCAGGACGCTTCAACGAACAAAACAACGACATCGCTTACGACAAACAGCATCCAACTCATACAATATCCATAAAAAACACACAACACACACATTAAAGATTAATGTCTAAACAAAAATCAGGCCTGACGTGCCCCTTCAGGAAAATAAAAATATCTTAGAGGAAGGCTTTCCCTCGAGGAAACTGGTGAGTCTAATGTTTTCTTTTTTTTCCATCACACGGGATGACGGCGTAATCCATCAGGGGTGAGGGGCAAAGGGAGGGTGATGATCGATTTTCTATACGAAAGGGACCCCCGTAAAACTATGGTTATTGGATATTTCGGCCGAACATCATCTTGGGACGCACTTGTTTGGTTTATGCGCTGGGCTTTACGGAACAAAGGAGTTAGTGGAGACGCTAATAAGTATTTACTTCGGTTAAAAAATGTAGCCTATGTAGGCAATGTTTTTTTATTTTTCAAAAATCGATACAAAACACATGTACATATTTTATTATATTTTTGTTCTTAATTCAAATGTTAAATAAACATTGAATTGTTTTAACTTTTCTTTTTGATCTTCAGAGGCAAGATCTGTACCCGCTAAGTTTTGTTCCTATGAGTACAGTAACAATATTTATTTTTAATCTACCTTTATATGGTAGTTTCATAAACATCTTCATTATTCTCTATATTCAATTGAAGCGAGATATTTACAATATTTCTACAAAAACCGTTCTTATTAGTTTCATGTGACAACAAACAAGAAAAATCAAACAGTAGGTGAGTACCAAAAAATATTCTTCAGAGTCATCTTCATACCTTTCCTTAAGCATTTGCGTTCGCTCCAAAATAGGGGTGGATTTATGTTAACAGGAAGTGCCCCGGCGAAATGGCGTCCTAAGCCTTCAGATACGGTTTATGTACCGTACGCTACAATACGTGCGCTGCTCATACACGTTATTAATTTCAGGAGAAATCAGTTTGTGAAGCGTTTCAGTTTGTAAGTTATACGTTTGGCTAATATTTGTAAGACCTACATTTTCTTGAGTACCTGAGTTTAGTTGTTTTATCACGAAGCTGTAGAATGAGAGGATTTTAGAGCATAATGTTTTAAGATTAGCCCGTTGTAGGTATAATCACTAATAACAATATTAAACACATGTTTAGGTGAAGTGGTTGTCGCTATGGAAAATTCTTTTTTTCAAATCTTACTTTTTAAAACTAAACATGTCTTTCAGTAGCAAAAGATAGCCTGTCAATGGTCTAATTGAAATAAACTAGTGATCGCCCATTGGTCGAAATTCGACCGTACTGCATTTGAATAAAAATACATTATTAAATGAAAAAAAATATATAATAATAAATATAAAAAAATAATATGGTTATATTTGACATTCAATAACACTATAGACAAATTGTTGACGCTGTACTACTGTGGAGAGGGTTCGCTGGCGGGATGGTGATGGCCAGGACCAGGACGTAGGTGTAATAAGTAGATAATACTTCTACAGGACTCTCTTCTTTATTTCCTTAAATCTTCTTAACTGCTGGATATGGAACAATATGGAATGAATTATCACAGAAAATTGCTCTGTTTTTATAGAATTTTCCCAATTATTTTAATTAATTATGACAGTTTAAAATGCCATAATTATAACCAGCCTGTACAATCTATGACCAGCCTGTACAATCGTGAGGCATACAACCTCTATAGTTTGCACACGACACTAAGTTTTGTATGGGAAACTTACTAATGCCATACTTGACACTCCCCATAAAACCACAAAAAATATTTCTCATAAATCTTAACAAAATTCCTAACGTCGCTAATACAAATAATATTAAAGACAAATATTCTCGATATGATCATAGATTTTAAAAATGAAATAGGTTATATATCTATAAAACTAATTTATTACCTATGGTTATACTTGACATTCAGTAAGACAGGCACAAAATATAAAAGACAGATGTTCTCGATTGGACCACAGATTTGGACCATAAACAAAAGAATACCTATGCATGTGTGTAATAAATACACGGGAATGAATAGTAGTGTGTGTAACGTGTTATTTATTGAAAATAATATATTATACGCATAATTAAAAAAAAAATATTAGCATTCGTCACTTCTTCTCTGTATAAACTATACCTAAGTGTGCGAAATTTCATACTCCTGCGTTCGCCCAATTTTCGTAAAAAGGGATCCAAAGTTTTCGCTTCACGTATTAATATATAGATAATTTGACTTTAAAAACAAAGATTACCTTTTTTTTTTTTCTTTTTCAGAATGGGAAATCATCAAATGACTTCTCCCGCTCTGGGCGGAGCGGGAGGGCGTGTCAGACTTTTACTGACTAAAACCCAACCGTGTTCCATCAGTTGCCCATATGCCAGGGTCACGGTATCTCTTTCGAACAATCACGCGACCCCGGCGGGCATCGGTCCTAATAGACCCCTACACTGCTGCTGACATCTCTTTAAGGCGCGCGTGGAACACTATGCGCCGTCGACCCGAGCCTGGTCCTTACCGGGCGGCGAGCTACCCATTGCTCGCCACCCGCAAGCTCGCGCCTATGGTGGCCGGGAGTCCGCTATGGACTCCCGACGCCCGGGGCGTCTCCTCCTGCGGCGGTTAGGGACGTGAGGGCGCAGAGACTGCCACTCCCTCACGCGCCCCGCCTCCTCCTTCGCGAGCATTACTGCTTCGCAGAAGGAGGTGACGGTTTCCCATTCCCTCTCGCTCCGTACCATGGCTCACACCAGGGCCGGACGCGAGAGGTCGCCGCCGCCGATCGCCTCCACGAGGACACGGCGGTGCTCCGCCCAGGCAGGGCACACCTCTACCGTATGCTCCACCGTGTCCTCCAGACGATCCTCGCAATGGAAACACCCGGACGTATCCTCCCGCTTTATCCTGAACAGGAACCCACCGAAGCAGCCATGCCCGGTGAGAACCTGCGTCAGGCGGAAGGTGAGGACGCCGTGACGCCTCTCTATCCACTCCTCAAAGAGGGAACTTACCCCCGCAATTGTGGCGTGCCCAGCACTGGGTTGCGACAATCGTACCCGCCATGTCGCCATTAGATCACACCGGAGCTCTGTCCGCCATGCCGCGATTTGTCGCGGCATCGGAGTTTCGCCCCGGCGTTTCGCCTCCTCGCGCCACTCCCACATGTGCGCGAGGACCTTTGCCTCCAGATCCCATGGACAAAGATTACCTTAATATCCTTATAGCCTTCTAATTCTTCCACAATCAATCTGTCAAGCTTTTTACCAACTATATTGGCGTTGGCTTCCATCTAACCAGATGCAGCTGTATACCAGTACAGTCAACTGAGCGACTGCCTATCTGACCCTAAAAATCCGGTTACTGGGTAGCACGATATCGATAATATGTATGTATGTGTGTATCTATGTATTTATATGTATTATTTTCCGAGTTATATATCCCGTATATTGCACCTGCCATGTTGTGTCTCTACATCGCCCTAAGGTAGAAAATGCCTCAGGAATTAAGTCCGCCTTTGTATTTTTTACTTGTGCAAAAAGTTTTAATACATAAATATCCACCCTTTGGTAAGATTGGTTATCAGACTTTTGGGTTTCTGACTACCCGTAACGAAAGATCTACGAGTGACATCCAGGATCAAGTTTAACGTCCTTTCCATGGCCCGAGGGGGTGTACCTAACTAAAGATGTTCACCTATTTATGAACTGACCGCGGTAAGCGTAGTCCAATCTTCAATTGACACATGCGGCTTCTTTCAAACAACGAACTCGACCATATGAGTTTCAAGTAGGTACAACTTTGACTAAACAACGTTCATGTGCCTACCACGTTCTGTGTAAACAGGGACCAAGGGAATATTCACTTGTGTGTTTACTAATTACACCATAAACCCTTGGTATGTGAAGTTTTCTCTTAGGAACAATTATGGGCTGAGAAACTTTATTTTGTAGGAGAAAGCCTGCTTCTTCTATGGCCCATCGAAAGTAACTGCAGAATTTGTTACGTTCTTCCAGAATCACACTACTATGAAGTCCTATAATTTTGGCTTTAGAGAATGCGACTAATCAGTCCTTTATATTTCACTAGCTGTTAGTTGTGACTTCGTCTGCATGTATTTCAGATGTCATATTTGTAAGTTCTAATATCCAGGATGAAAGAAGCCAATTTTATTGTCTGGGTCTTAGCTATCTGTATGTCAATAGTTTTTAACGTTTGTTTTAGTGGTTTAGACGTGAGAAGGTAACGGATAAATAGCCAGAGTTGGTCTCACATTTTATTTACTTATTTATGTACAATTTACCTTTAGAAATACTATTAACATTACAGTAAAAGGTAAATAGCTGCCAGTAACAGTCACAATATCCGCCGTAGTAGTTGATTCTGTATCACAGTGCATATAATCTTACTAATATTATAATTGTGAAAGTTTGTATGTTTACATGTTTGGACGTTTATTAGTCAATCACGCAAAAACAGCTGAATGGATTTGGATAATATTTGGCACGCTGACTGCTTATAACCTGGATTAATACTTAGAATACTTTTATCCCGGTAGTACGTTCCTGTAAGATAATTTGCCGCTGGTGAAAGATACTACATTATAAGTATTAATATAGACGAGTGTTTAACTATATCCTAGTATACAAGATATAGACAGATCTGACTATCCACCTACCCTTTATCAACAATACATTGCTCCATAAAACTGAAGCAGGCTCTATCCTATCCTCACATATACGTCAAACACATACAAGTAAAATATAATGGCGATGTCTGAGTTTTATGACGTCACGGGACCCGTTGAAAGCTCACGGCTATTCGGGGATAAGGCGGTCGTTAGAGGGATGTGCTAAAAACTGATATGCCGTCGGCTATAGGGACTATAAAAGATATAGACCCGTTATGGGGTCGCGAAGGTTCTTCGGCCGATATTTATCGTAAATTTCCGTTTTCGCTGTTTATGGGAAATTGATTTTTAGGTAGAAGGGAAGATTTGCTGCAGTCATTTTTAGATATTATTTTTGTTATGCAGCAGTGGTGGCACATTGGTAGCAGCCTCGACCTACGAGTTGTGGGTCGTGGGTTTGAACCCAGATAGGTACGTATCTATCTGGGTTTACTTTGTGTAAAATATATCACACTTTTCTCATAACGGTGAAGGCCTCTATCCCAGCAGCGGGGACTTATAGGCCGATCATGCTATGCTTTATTGCACCGTGGACCCTCTAAAAGCCATTATAATTTTTGAAGCGTCATGGTTTCAAAATAGCAAATAAGAAATTAAATTCGTGTGTGCAAAACGGGACGTTTCTTATATTTTGTTTACAGTTGGGAGTTTCGTTGCCTTATGTAATGGTAGCTCATACATAGAGATGAGCTTATAGAAGAAGAAGAAGACATGGTGCACCGACTTCAAATAAATTAGGTGCAGGGAAAGAGAATGAAGATAAGTAAGTACATACCTTTTTTATTTTCGGTTTTGGGACTTTTGTTAAAAAATGTTCTATCTAACCTATACAGACCAATCATTTATTTAATCTATTCTTAATATTATAAAGCTGAAGAGTTTGTTTGTTTGTATGTTTGTTTGATTGAACGCACTAATCTCAGGAACTACTGGTCCGAATTGAAAAAATCTTTTTGTGTTGTGTAGCTTATTTATCGAGGAAGGCTATAGGTTATATAAGAGCACGCTACAATTAAGAGGAATGGCGCAGTAATGAACAATGTTGCAAAAACGGGGAAAATCGACGCGACGGGAAGGGTCGGGGGAACAAGAAATTTAATGCGGACGAAGTCGCGGGCAGAAACTAGTTCGTAATATAATCATCATCATCTGCCTAGCGTTTTTCCAACGATGTTAGGGTCGGCTTCCTGTCTAACCGAATGCAGATGAGCACCAGTATTTTACATGCAGCGACTGCCTATTTGCCTCCATAACGCAACTACTGGGTAATACGATACCTCCTGGTAAGACTGAATATCAAACTTTACGGCTTCTGACGACCCGTTACGACTGTCAAAGATCCACGCATGACAGACGGCTTTACGTGCTTTCCGAGGCACGAATAGGTCTTGGAATGTAAAGATGGTGACCTATTCACGGACTTTACTAAAGAACTTAGGCACAAGGACCCTATATTACTCTTTATAATAACAAAATAATCGGAACAGCTGATTGTACACTTGACACTTTTCTCTTAAATTCCAGAAATCACATCACACACTATTACGAAAAACAACTTTACACAACAAACTTCAGAATCAAACTAATCTTAGTTGAACGCAAAAGTTAATAAATATAAGCTCTATTGAAACTGTTTATAAATCTAACCTCTTCGCTACCTCTGCGCGTACGTATGGAAATTAGATCAGAAGGTAGCGCTGGCGCCGATTTGAACACCAACTGTCAAATACTTAAATAAGTTGAGACTCTATGGTTACTTAGAATTTTTTTCTAGACTACAGTACCAATGATATAATGATTATCATCTTTTTTTTTTGGATGTGTAATCATCAAATGACGTCTCCCGCTTTTGGGCGGAGCGAGAGGGCGTGTCAGACTTTTACTGACTAAAACCCACCCGTGTTCCTTCAGTTGCCCGTGTGCCAGGGTCACGGTGTCTCTTTCGAACAATCTCGCGACCTTGGCAGGATTATCATTATCTGCCTATGTTTTTCTCAAAGATGTTGGTGTCAGCTTCCAGTCTTACTGGATGCAGCTGAGTATCAGTATTTTACATGACGCGACTGCCTCCACAACCCAGTAACTTGGTAATATGATACCCCTTGGTAAGACTATTCTATTTATACTTCCCATGTTATTTATAATTTGATATAGGATGTATTTTAATAGTATTTTTCAATAACTGTTCCTCTCAATCAAAGCACCTGCCATGTAATCTCTTCACCACCCTTGGTTGACTGGTAGAGAATGCCTAAGGCATTAAGTCCACCTTTGTACCTTTTATGTGTGCGAGAAGTTTAAATAAATAAATATAATAATGCGATAGCTAAATAGGTACATATAGATATTTTAGTTACGAATTTGATAAACAATCTTAGCCCGAGAAGTCAGCTTTGCCTTGTTTAACAGGAAAAAAAATCTTAGAACTCTTAAAGCAATTGTTTTAATAATAGTTCCACACAATAGGCATAACGGGTAGTCCTCTATGTAGGGCTTGTATGGAGGCTGAAGAAACCGTTGGCATATGCTCTTTGAATGCAGAGGCGTCACCCAGATTAGGACAGAAACTCTGGGGTTACCCAGATCTTACAGGGATGTTCTTAACATACCAGGAGATTTAATCAACTTCTGGAGATAGGCTGGTTTGAATAATCACTGACGGCCGCCATGGGCCACGCACAATGGTCCACCTAAAGAACCAAATACGGACACCAAACCCTTTATGATTACATAACAAAATTGTCTTAAAGACTGTCTGTCTTACACTTGACACCTGACAACTCATAATTTGACACTTGACAATTAAATTCCTGAAATCACATCACACACTATCACGAAAAACAACTTAACACAACAAACGTCAGAATCAAACTAATCTTGGTCGAACGCAAAAGTTAATAAATGCAAGCTCTATTGAAACTGTGAATAAATCTAACCCCTTCGCTACCTCTGCGCGTACGCATGGAAATTAGATCAGTAGGTAGCGCACATTTGTACAGAGATTGTCAAAGTTTTGCGTCGTTGAGTTTTAAATATTTTTTGATCGGTTGATATTCAGATTGATTGTAAATTATATGTTGTGTAATTTGGTGAGCTTTTTGATTATATGTAGAAAATAATTTAATAAAAATAAAAAGTATATTATTATTAACTATATTAGGAATAATTATGTTACAGCCATATTAACCATTAATTTTACGGGCTATACAGTGTTGATCATGTAGTCCAATTAAATGGCTTGGCAATCTTTCTTTTTAATGCGTTTATTTTGTATAAAATCTAAAGAAAATAAAGAAATCAGGAATTGTTTAATAAAAATCACGTATATCTGTCGTAAATTTTTGCGTCATGTTTACTGCAAATAAAAATATGTATTTTGTTTCTTTTTGTCAACTGGCAACTCGATTAAATTAAACAGCAGCTTCATAACTTCTAACCGTTTCTTCACCACTACCTGTGCAACTTTGGGAAACATTATAAGAGATCGTATGTCGCGATTGTGCAACATTTTTTGCCGGCGCTCATTAATTTTGAGTTGTATGTACAGACAATAGTAACCCTTCCGGTGCGCGCCGCGGTCTCCCCGGCCATTGTGGCATTATCACTGCATTTGTGTTTCCGGACGCTTCTTTTTATTATGTAGATTAGAGGCTTTATCAGACCCGGATTTAGATAATACTGCATTTGCGTTTCTAAGCTTTGGATTCGCATACAAAATTCGCGCGTTTAACAGATACATTTTATTTTAGTTTGGGTCTTTGGGTACAGAAAAGGTTCAGTTATGCGGGTGGTTATTTTTAAATTTAATATCCTTTCTTTCACCCTCATTGTAACGTCAAATAATAAACACTAACTGCCAATCGACATGACCAATCATGCGTAACGTGAGATCAATGGAAAAACAGCAGTCAAATAAATCTAACGAGGACTCTTACATCTGCATGTCATTGGAATAAATCAAATCACCATTGAATGCATCCGTAAAATATTTTTGAACTATTTTGAATGTACCATGCGTTTGATAGTCCTAAAAAAATCATCCCTCGTAAGTCAACTCGTTCACTGACACGTATTGAACGGATATAAAAAAGTTACACCCATATTTTGCACTTCCCGATATCGAATAATAGGGTCTATTTATGCATTCTCGATAAATGAAGAGTATTTTTTTACTTCTATTATAAATCAAAATGTATTATTTATCTTTAGAGAATCAGAATCTGCATCCTATTGTTATTCGGGATATGCGGTGTGTCAAGGGTGTAATGTTTTTATGGATTGTAGTAACGTTACTGATTTTTTAATAATAATAGTACAACACTACATAGCAAATCAAATCAAATCTTACTACAGTAATAAAACTGCACACATAGCTCCAATATTACGTCGTTTCGGGTCTAGCAGATTTTATCGGTTGCATAAATTGAAAGGAGAACAGGCCGCCATTTTGAATATTTGAAGGACCGAGGGTGTATTCGACCGTAGGGCAGTAATTACTTGATTGGAGTCAAGAGGTGGCATGCCGAGATACTGGCTGGGCTGCATTGTTGTTGCCGCGCCTTGGCGGGGCTCGAGCGTTGCGCTCAAGTGTTTTATAAAATGTACGGCATGTCAGATTCACACCTACAGCGTTTGAGGGTTAACCGTCTATTAGAATTACATGCTTTTAAATACAGAGTTGATGAAATGAGTTACTAAAACTTTGCAAACGTGCTGATTTTCGAAATATCTATAAAACAAATAAAAAACTGATTTCCTCAATTCATACTCCAACTAGCTAGCACTTTCAGCGGTCATTACCAAATTAAAACATTAGATTTATATTTTCATGTTTTATCATGTTTAGTTATTTCGGAGTTGCGGTAAATAATAACTTTAACCCCGTATAAACGCAAATTATTATTCACATAATTCTATGTGTAATAGTAGAATATAATTTGCATAATATAGGTATGCTCTTAACAAAAAACCTTTTGAATGTAACCCTGTCGAATATTTCAATGAATCGGCTTATCAATTAGTGAAATATCGGCAACATACAGCTTGCACTAACGCATATTATTACATCTAAACGAATTCAAAGAGTAAAAAGTTCAAAAAACATCTGACACTGGCAAGGTGACGGGAACAGAAAAAAAATGTCACACACAGAAAACCCGGGGCCTATAATCCGTTCTATTATGCATATAATTATTATTTCCGATACTTTATCAAAGAAAATAACAGTCCTTTTTGCATATGGGTTTTTGACGGAAGTGTGAATGAAAAAAATGTCACCCTCAGGTAGTAAAAGGGTGACCCAGACGGTTTTTTATGAACGCAATACGAGTAGAAATGTATTAGAGAGTTCTATAAGATGATTATTATGCATGCATTCTCAGGAAGATTTACCCGACACTTTGCCTCAGGCATGTGTGAAGGACTTCCTTAGGGTCTAGAGTTGTGGGGTAGCATTTGAGGGTTAACGGAAAAATTACACAAAGTGGACCCGGATTTATTATTATAAAAAATTTCGCCGCATATTTTATTGGACTTACACTCAAAAATGTATTGTATAAAAAATCTGTTACTTTTTAATGCAATTGAGTTCTCCCAAAATTAGAACCAGTAACCATACAAAAATTATAACAATTTTAAGGTACCTATAAGGACCACTGCTTACAAACTTTTATATTTAGATAGTTTTACTATTGATTATATTTTACTTTTGTTTTCATTCATGTTGCCATGATAAATTCATCACTGACAGTAACATTTAACGTTTAATGGACAAATTGCACAAAGTGGACCCGGATTTCATATAAAAAATATCGGCGTATATTTTATTGGTACCATTAAAATATTCGCCGATACGTATACATACATATAGTACATAAACTCAAAATGGAGCATTGTATAAAAAATAGGATGCGTTATCATATCATACTTATCATACACTTATGCAAACATTCCATCAGTTTTGTGATACCGGTTAGTATGTTAACTACAACAAACTACTTTACACAAGGTGACTAAGACAAAGCAGGTCGAGATTACAGATTTAATTAACTCAGCCTATCGCAGTCCACTGCTGGGCATAGGCCTCTCCCAGGCTGCGCTAAAACACTCTTCCCTCCGCCTTCCACAGATGTATCCACTCTGCCCCAGTCACCTTTTAAAGGTCGCCATTAAGATTCAAGATTCAATCATTTCAAACATAGAACACAAAAATCAAGTAATACACGAACCAAAAACTTCATTCACAATTTTTTTTCTAACCCTAAAAAGCGTACCCATCTTGTATTCAGGGTAACCCTTTGTGCTACTGTTTGTTTGTCATATTTTTTATGGGTTTTAGTCCAGGTAATCCCGTGTCCTCTCACATCGAATGGGTTGTGACGTATAAAAGGATTATTTTTTAATAGATAATTAATGATGTTAGTGTTACGGTTTGGTTGGTAAGAGCTGTTTGTACGTATTTGCTTTTGCATGAGTATTTATGATGATCGCTGTAGTTAAAATTTGGATGGTAATTTATTTTGATAAATTATGCTGCGTGTAAGCTCATAGATAAAAAATGATATTTAAATTGAATATAAGTAGTAATATTTTTAAAATAAAAAAATATTTCACAGTTTATTTTTTTTCTATTTTATTTGTTGATTACTAAATATTCCCTATGGAGTCTAGGTTTGTGCCCGTTTTATGGCAATAGACTCGTTCTCTATAACATGGGACTTAAACAAAACTGTCGAAATGTGGATGTAGGTACTATTAGATATATCTCTACCTAACCCTTTGGAGATTATTGCAATCGGGCGTGGTGTTCTCTTATTATATTCTTAAAGCTATCACAGACAGGTGCGATGCTTTTGCGCGAACATACTGGAGACAACTTTGCGCGAACATATAAATATACTAGAATAATTTCTATGAAGTTTAAAAAAAGATAGGTACCCAAAAAATTTATACCTAATTTTAAAATTAGATATAAATTTTCTGTGTCATTTCTAGAGTTGTTGACCAATTTACAGACCAAAGAACCAATAAATAAAAAGTTGATCTATTACACCTACATCTTCCTTTGCGCGGACATATAAATATACTAGAATAATTTCTATGAAGTTTAAAAAAAGATAGGTACCCAAAAAATTTATTTTAATTTTAAAATTAGATATAAATTTTCTGTGTCATTTCTAGAATTGTTGACCAATTTACAGACCAAAGAACCAATAAATAAAAAGTTGATCTATTACACTTACATCTTCCTTTGCGCGGACATATAAATATACTAGAATAATTTCTATAAAGTTTAAAAAAAGATAGGTACCCAAAAAATTTATACCTAATTTTAAAATTAGATATAAATTTTCTGTGTCATTTCTAGAGTTGTTGACCAATTTACATACCAAAGAACCAATAAATAAAAAGTTGATCTATTACACCTACATCTTCCAAAGCCAGCTCACAGAGGCGCGACCTCGAAGCAGTTGAGTGAAGAAATGAATGATTTAGTAGCCTTATACAGGTCAGCAGTTCAACAGTTCAGCACTCCGACTGGTTGCTACTGAAAAATGCAGAATCAATACTTACACTGAATAGGCTAACTGCATTCATTTCAAGCTACAGGGAATCTATCTATACTAATATTATAAAGCTGAAGAGTTTGTTTGTTTGTTTGATTGAACGCGCTAATCTCAAGAACTACTGGTCCGAATTGAAAAATTCTTTTTGTGTTGGGTAACCTATTTATCGAGGGAGGTTATAAGCTATGTAACATTACGCTACAACTAAAAGGAGCGGAGCAGTAATGAAAAATGTTGCAAAAACGGGGAAAATTTATTCCTTTTGAGAGTTTCCGTTGCGTGCGCTGCATAAACGGTTAAAGTAACGCAAAAATTATGTATGACGGAATTGTTCCTTTTAAAAAGTTCTAAAAAAAAGTCTGCGAGAGCATATGTCTATCTTTTAAGGTTGACTCACTATAACTCAAAAGGAGCGAGCAGCAACGAAAAATGGACGAAAACTAGCAGGCAAATCGATGCGACGGGAGGGTCAGGGGAGCAAAAATTTGGCGCGGACGAAGTCGCGGGCAGAAGCTAGTTAGCTATAATACTATGCTTTATTACATCCAAAGATGGTGGAGGGTATCGGCGTTAATTAGTATAATATAGAACCAGTTTCGATAAATAGCTACATATATAAAAAAGGAAGAAAGATACTTGGGAAAAGAGAAGGTTTTTGCCTTACCTTTTCCCAACTAGGTTTGAGTCGGCTTCCAGTCTAACGCGATGCAGCTAAAAATCAGTATTTCACATGGAATTCTGGTGCGACTGCCTATTTGGCCTTCACAACCCATTTACTAGGTAAAACGATACCCTTGATGAAACTGGTTGTAAGACTTTTGTGCTTCTAACTACCCGTAACGACAGTAAAAAAACTACAAATGACAGCCGTCAACATCGGCTTAACGTGCTTTATTAGGCACGGAGCGGTCTTGATACGTAATGTATGGTTACCCATACATGGACTGACCTTGGCATGAGTAGCTTGACTCGTACAGTTTCTTATTCACGAGCTCCGAAGCTATCGTCCTTAGAGGTCATTATAAGAAAAAATCTCAGCTATCGGAGTCGCGAATGACAAAAACAAAAGACAGCTGTTCGCGAAAGTTCATCGACCTACGGCAACGTGGCCGTAACTTTCATTCTTAAAGCGTACCAAGTTAGTAACCTACTTTTCATTAATAAGGCAAGCTAAAAAATGCAAGAAGAAAGTATCAAAGATTGAGCGAGCGAACTTCGCTAACAGCGCGCGTAAGAAACAAGGGGACACGCTGCAGGAGATTGTAAGGACTTACAGAAGAAAAAAAAATGGCAGGAAGTTTAAAATAAACTTGCAATTTGTGGATACTTTTGTTCAGTGCAACAAGCACATCATATAAGCAAGAAAGGAATTTGCAAACAAATTACGTTTCTGCCCTATAAAGGGCAGATGCAGGGCAAATCCTTGGCATTATGGCCATCCGCCCTATGAAGGACAAATTTTGTTGCTGCTCTGTTTAGGGCAAAATGAAATTTGGAGACGTCTACTAGATTACGGTTGATTTTTGAGTTACAAAATCGATCGTTAAATTAGAATAGTCAACTACAAACTTTATTTCTACCGTATAAAGTGTAAAAGTAAAATTGTAGCCGACTAGTCTTAAGGTTCTAAAAAAACTATGTGTGTGGGTGAATGTGTTTTACCAAATTCTATTCCATTTATAATTAATATTTATTGCAGTTACAGAGATATTTCATCATTCAATTTAGTAATATTGACAAATTATTCAAAACAGTAAAAAAGACAGGTATTTGCAATGTTGCCTATATTTGAAATCGATTTTTTTTTTCATTTAAATTAAACGACTATGAATTATGTTGGGGTCGGCTTTCCATCAAGCAAGATGCTGCTGAATTGATGTATTTTACATGGACCGACAACTTATCCAACCTCCAACACCCAGTTACTGCGTAATACGATACTCCTTGGTAAGACTGAATGTCAAAACTTTCGGCCTTCTGACGACCCGTTACGAACGTCAAAGTTCTACGAATGACAGCCGGGATCAACAGCTAAATGTGCTTTACGAGGCACGCAAGGGTCTTGATATGTAAAGATGATCCATCCCATCTTCGGACCAACCGCTACAAGCGTAGCTTAACCTGATTGAGACGTGCGGCTGTTAATGCTTAGCTACATACCCCTCCATTTAAATTAAACGACAATTTATTAAAAAACAGGTTAAATAAAAAATAAAAAACCATCTCTACTTCACATATGTACTCTACAATCCACACGACTAGCAGCGCAATGCAATAGAAAAAGTCCACGAAAACTAAAAAAGAAAAACAGAAAAATGCCGTCCACCGTAATGTCAGCGTCAATTTTTCCCGGAGTTTCCCGCCAGACGTCGAGACGTTGAAAAAAAAAAAAATTAAAACGAGCCGGCGGCGAAAGTGAAAGCACGCCGTCTGCCACGTAATTAGTACAATGGAGTTTCCTGACTTTGAACTCAACGATATCATTTTTGTTCATCTTTAAATTATCGCCCTTTCAGTAAAATGTTTGCCCTATTTTTTGTTTGTAAGTTTGTCGGTTGCGTTTGGAAGATGGATGCATTTTGTGTTGGTAGTTCTGATTTAAGTTAGTGTGTACTGTGCTGGTGTTTCGGTTTCTCTAAGCAGACTGTGCTGACATTGCTGCTAAGCATTTAGTGAATAAGGTAAGCTCATGTGTATTAACTTTTTTGTAAAAAAAAAACATTTATAAAATAAGATATAAGTAAGGTTTATTTGATAAAACATATTTGCAAAACAATAAAAATGTGCATGCAGCGGGGCGGGCATGGCCTTTGTGATTGACTTGAGTCACGCATTTTATCACGGTTTTTGGTCCCAAACTGTGATAAAAATGTGTGACTTAAGCAACTAGGCTGTGCTTGCCCCGCAGAATAGTATTAAGTAAATAGATACAAGTACAGACCGGTTTGCCATATACGATGTGGTGCAAATATGAATAGTTGTCATTGTTAATGGTCAACTTCAATTCAATATAATTACTTTTAAATAATTTCAGCAAACAACAATAAACTAAAAATGTCCACAGTAAAAAAAAACACTCATAAAACTACTTTACGTTACTTAATTTCATTAAGCCTTTCTGTCGTATTCAATGCAAAAATTTAAGCACATACATTATGAAGTTAAAATTGTACATTTTCAGAATACATTTTTTCCATTAGCTTGGAGCATTACGATTCAATACAGAATGTTACTTAGCCACACGAGAACCATAAAGGCGCCCATTCAATACACAAGATAGGGAGAAAATGGAATGGTCTAGACTAGACCGGCTATCGGTATCTATACCTAACTTTTGTTGGAGTACCTCTGTCTTTTGTATATATGAAAAAAAATGTGAGAGCTTTGTTTTTATGTGCAAAGCTAACACTACTAACGTGTCCTTACCGAATAGGTAGGTAAATGTTTTCTATTTTATTCTAATGCAGTATAGTGTGTGTGTGTAGTGTATAATATAGTGTAATGTAATGTGATGTAGTATAGTGTAATATAATTTAGTGTAGTATAGTGTGATGTCATTATCATTGGTCCATATAATTTACGTTAGAATGTGAAGATTGGAATCTATCAACTGTTATCCTTGTAACCAAATAATCTTATACCTTTAAACGAGCAATTCTTGTATATATATATATATATAATCTGAATCTCGAAAACGGTTCCAACGATTTTCATGAAATTTAGTATACAGGGGGTTTCGGGGGCGATAAATCGATCTAGCTAAGATTCATTTTTATAAAATGTCGTTTTATTCGTGTTTTCAATGACCATCTTTATCGATAATCAACTTGAACATAAACTTATTATTTTGAACACAATTTACCAAAAAATACCGAGCAAAGCTCGGTCAACCAGATATTAGCATATAATATAAGGTAATAACAACAATTTATTGTTCAGCCTTGCAAATTAAAGGACTAATAATTTAAATCCATTGATGTACCTATCTAAATGGATTTCATTATTAGTGGATGTGGATTAATTAGTTATTAATTATTAGTAATTAATTAGTATTGTGGATTAATTAAAAATCTATACACCGTGACATTTTAATCGTTTTACAACGGCAGCATGGATTTGTAGTAGTCATTGGATAAATGAAGTGGTTCATTTATCCAATGACTACTACAAGTCCATAAAAAAAAACATTTGAATAACTAAAAAATACAAATATTATTCATTATGATGACGAATGGCGTAGTTTTTTTATATTTTGTCTCATGGAAAATGGAGATGGAATGATCTAGTCGACTCGTGCGCTGGATAGGTATGAATGTTCTCTACCATATCGATACCGGAAATTTCAATTGTCGTAAAGGACATTTTGCCGAAAATTAGTTATATATATATTTGGAATCAGCGTTGCAAGCTCTATCGATTGGTATATTTAAAAAAATTCTATCTTTAAAAAAAAGCCCCTTACGACCTGGCTTTCCAACAGCTCTAGCGCGATTTTTTATACTATTTGGGATGTATCGTAAAAATAATTTTCAATAGGGGAGGGTAAAGTCATGTTTTAATTATTTAAGAGGTCGTAATCCTCATTTTTGCATTAAACTTTTTATACGACATTCTTAACCACATAATAAAGATATAGTCTTAACCCTTACGACCAAATCCATGCTTTGTTTTAACTTCCGTAATTAGGGCGTAAAGGACGTTTGCAATGTGTCTGTTATACATACCGTTATGTAATATTAACGTATGGAACCTCCACGCGTGAGAACAAAAAGTTTTAAGTTTTTTTTTTTGTATGGGTGAAAACACTGAATGTTAATTTATTTGAAAGTGAATGGAACTGAAGGGCTGATGCTCACAAGAGGTATTGTACCATACACGGCGATCAAGGTGACATCAAATTCATATACCTTTCAGTGCCGCTTCGCGCGAACCAAATTTTTGAATTTTCGATACGTGATTTTTCAAATCTTTGACATGGTCAAATGAAGTTGAGCATCGATTTACTTGTACTGTCGTTAGTTAATAGCCTATTAATGACTTTTTTAATGAGAATAATTAAATACAATATAGATCAAATACTTTTTTTTACAATATTGCATAATCAGTCATAATCACGCTGATTAACAAGTGACTAAAAACTGATGTTACTAAGTCCCTCATTTGTTAATCACCGTGACTATGGCTGAGTTATAATGACACGCCCTTCCGCTCCGCCCAGAGCGGGAGACGTCATTTGATGATTTCCCAAACACAAAAAAAAAGACCTCTAACTTATTATTTTCCGTAAGAGTTGTTACATATATCACAAGTCGGAGATGAGGTATTTGATAGATGGGAAGTGATTTTGCCATCAGTCATGGTCGTAGGCATCGAGTGCTTAACACAATGGCCTCCCATAATAGAAGGCTGCAGGTCTTCAATCTCGTTTCCAATCGTAGCCTGTTCTTCAACTATGTTCAACCTGTTTTCGTTTGAAAACTTAAAATATAATGGTCTGCAGAACATTGTGAAAGATGGCTCTGGATTCTCCCATATCACTTCTTTGCCACAAACTAAGCGCAGGGGCTCAAACGAACATATAAAAATGCTAGAATCGTCATCCTCTGCCAAAGTTTGCTTATACAAACTTTGCCCTGAAGCACCATCAAAACCCCACTTGAATATAAGTATACATTCTTTGCCATGCAGTGAAGATTGTACACGAAAAAATATTCGAAGTCTAGCCACAGTTTTGTTCAAAATAGCTTGAAGTTATACTTTAACCCCTCTTTCCGTGACTTCTATAGCATCTTTTGGCGGATAGCAGTTCTTCTTCGCGTCAAGGATAGCTGTATAAGAAGGATACAATGGTATTCCTTCTTCTTTTGCACAATATATTAATGTTATATACTGCCACTTCGAAAGCTTCAATGAGGTCAAAATACCTAAAGCTTTATCAGCAGAATATATGGGCATAGTTTTCTATGCCTTTAACAATTCCTTTATCTTTGTAGCTTCTTCGGGATGCTCCGAGACTAGTTTAATGATATCTGCTACATTCTTATTTTGTGCTTTTAAACCAGTTGCATGAGCAAGACTTTCAGTTCTGTACGTTAGGAGCTCTTCCACTCTTCTGTAGCGGACTTAGCTTCCCAAATGGTTTTCTTGGACTCACAACTGATGTTGATGTCCCAACACTGCACGTTTCCGGTCCACAGGATGTTGATGCACCCTCATTTATAGCGAAGTCAGAACTGGAAAATGGTTGCTGTTCTACTAACACCATAGAAGGGGTTGTCTTTTCTCTCACGACCTCAGGCCATTTTATGTCCTTTTGCAGCTATGTCTCATATTTTTTTATGAATGTACGTCTCGTGCGATTACGCGAAATCCATTTGTTCTTCAACGAACACAAATGTCTGACAGAATTGTTTCACTTCATTCTTTTCATTTTTGACAAATCAACTTTATTCGCAAAAACTTCAAATAACGTTTGAGGTTGTTAAAAAAAACTGGTGTTTGCCACAAACAGGAAAATGTCCAAATTGGTAACAAAACCTTCCATCACAACACAATAAAATTATAAATATAACGTAATAGTGCAAAACATTTTGTTTAAATTTTGAATTCCTATTAGAACAATATTTTTACTACTTTTTTACTAAATATTTGAATAATAAATATTTTTTTTTTAATTTCACTTGTTTTTACTACATATTGTAGGTATTTCTATTCAAAACCTTAGGTTTTTTGTTCCTTTTACCCCCTTAGTCTCTGGTTTAATTGACCTGTACTATCCAATGATAATCAAGATTAGTCCTTTACGACACATCTGACTTTATCATAACCAATTTTTCGTGGCTGTAAAGTACTTCCGTTAATTTTTTTTGGGCTGTAAAGGACTCTCATTTTCGTCAATAATTATGTTTGGTTTATTTTATTATTTTTTATGGATAGAACACGAAAAAATAGTGAGAGTTTCTTTTGACATCATGAATATAGTACTTTGTTTGTAAAAGATATAAGTCAAAAACAATATTTTTTTTTGTTTTTTGGCTCTACTGAAAACTCGTGTTTTGTCCTTTACGACAATTGAAATTTCCGGTATCGATATGATGCGTAAACATTATTAACACGATGTTTCATAATTCTAATGCATTATGAATTTTTTTAGTACGTATTTTCTTAATTGGTAACATTTTTTAATCACGCTTAGAGGATGTATTTTATGTCGGTTACCTTGAGTTGACAACCTTTGTAAGACGACTAAAATGACACGGCGTATATTGAAAAATTAATGACACTGAATAAATGTAGATTGGTCTTTAGCAGTTCTTAAGATACAGTAGGAAGCCCTTTGTACACTGCCGGGGTCGCGTGATTGTTCGAAAGAGATACCGTGACCCTGGCACATGGGCAACTGATGGAACACGGGTGGGTTTTAGTCAGTAAAAGTCTGACACGCCCTCCCGCTCCGCCCAAAGCGGGAGAAGTCATTTGATGATTTCCCATCCTGAAAAAAAAGCCCTTTGTACAGAGGTGGGACATTAATAGCTGAAAATGAACTAATTATTGAAATATTATACCGAACATTCAATACAATACTACAACGAACATAAAGACAAAAACGTCATACGAATAACTAAGTTTTATCTGAAAAGTATTAAAAACGTAAAGAACTCTATGTCATCAATCACGCCACAAAGGACCAAATGGACGAGGGATGAAACTTTTTACTTTTCACTGAAGTTATAAGTACTAACGTCACCTACGTCACTGACGTCACATGAAACTTCATTGACCCTTTCCTTTTTAACACGCTTTTAATAGGTCGACCTGTATGTAACTTACTATGTAATGGAATCTAAGGTAACTAATTTAAGCATCTTCCAAGTATCGTAGCGTCATGAAAATTGGCACGTGTATGTAGTTCTGATGACAATACAATAATATGGTACTGTCGAACTGATCTGATGATGGAGCCGGAAGATATGAACTGAAACTTCATGATGAAACATCGTATCATAGCTGTGTTTGAACTTTTTAGATAATTTTTATAATGAACTTTGACCACGATTAGGTTTCAAGGTCTGATGATGAAGCCGGAAGATAGGCACTGGCATTCCATGATGGAATATCGTATCATAGCCGTGTTTGGACTTGTTAGAAAGGTCTTGTAATGAACTTTGACCACGATAAGGTTTTTGGTTGTTACGTGAATTTATAAAAGCGTGTTTTTCTAGTGATTTTTTAAACTATAAATTTATTTCATCTGTAGCTATTCATGTACTTACTCATTGTACGTTTTTGTCTTTCGTCGTCTCGACGATTTAAAATAAATCTTATTTTTTTTAAATAGTATAAATATAATGGATTAAATACTCCCGGGATAAGCCTGGGGTTCAACATAAAATATTATTATACATACATACACAAACTCACGCTTTTTTTCCATGGGGGTAGGTAGAAACCACGGAACGCCACCTGCTACAGAAAGGTCAGAAAAATATTATTATATTTAGAGATATAGGTATCTAAGTACTTTTAACATTTATAGACCATTTTTTATTAAGTACCTGGTACTTGTTGCTAGGCTTGCACTGTCCTCATATATTAAATCTGTAATTTGAAATTTGAAAAAGTTATAAAATACATTTTTTTTTCAACGGTTTGTTACCTAGATGTCCATGGGAAACGATCAAACGAATTTCTGACATTTCATAAGTGCCCAATATTTTGATTTCGATTGACTTTCAAGGTTTATTATCACCTTTACTTACATAGGGTTGTCGAATTCAGGCATAATTATTAAAATAAGACAAGATGAATCAAAAGCCCCTTCAGTATAAGCTAGTTATTTTTTTCATCTTTAGAATTAGTTGTTTCTCCCAGATGATTCAACTAAGGCTACTTTCCCAATCTTCTTGAATACCAACCAAAGTTTTATAATATAAATAGCAAATAAAATTATATTAATCTGTCAAATCAATCATGTCAAAAAACGCCCTACCCGCAAACTCATACAGCAAAACGACAAACGTCAAAGTACAAAAGTAATTTCCACGCGTCATCAAAAGGGACGAAATGAATGCCTGAAGCCATACCTGCCTTTAATTTGGCGACGAAACCCTAAGAATAACCATACGGGCAAAGCGAATTTTTCCTCTCTTTATTGAAAACTTGAAAATTAATTCCTTCATCTAATTTCCTCTACGTGAAATATGAGGCCATGTTATACCTCGACGCACACAGGCGTGCGTGACGCAAATTTCGTTACGTAGCCATAGGGTTGCCGAAACTACCCCCCCGCCGCCCCGTGGCATCAATCTTCACCCCCGCGCCACCTACGATCGTATAATACAATAATATATGTCTAACTTTCGGACCGGCCCTGTAGGTAGCTCCATCCCTGTCTGTCTCAAAAGATAAACGGATGATAGAGAGGGATGGCTATAGGTGTGGGGGCGTCCTAAAGGGTGTAGGGAGTATGTAGGGGGTGCTATTGAAATTGAAGCGGGGTTTAGGCGCGGATGACGCCTGGCTGGAGAATGGATGGAAATTTCCTCAATTTAGCGTTTTCGCCAACAAAGGACGTTGTTTAATTTTTGGTTTTTGTCAGACATTGAGGTGTGGTGATTGTTGTGTGGGCAGGTGGATTGGTAACAATGGGGAAATATAACTTTGTGAGGGAAACGGATTTTTATTTCTTTCTTTTGCTGAGTATTATTGTTGCTAACTTTACTCTTGGTTTGATATAGGTAATGTTGAGTAATGTTTTTATTGTTTCAACTTAACTTTTAGTTCAGGCGATCGTTTCCCCTAATTGGGGTGAATTTCATTTAATAATAAGAAAGAAACCTTAGAATATATTCACTCTTTATTTTCGTGTAACTTTGACCTTAGACTCCAACATCCACTAAGGGCGGATTTCACCAACCACGTTCAAGAGCTGTTAGCGTCATCATTTTTGTGGAATATCAACACTGGCAGCTCTTGAACGCAGTTTAGACCTGATCGAGTTCAATTTCATTGGTGAAGTGGGCACTAAGTTAAATAGTGTCTATGAGGTATAAATCCATTTTTTCCCGTGAGCGTCGTAAGAGCGTCTAAGGGACTTACTAGAGAATGGGCAGCAGCGTTCTCACCATACTGAGTTCGCCAATCCGCCTACGAAGCGATTATGGCAAACTCCGGAGAGGCCATTGTCCAACAGTGGACGTTTTTTGGCTGAAATGATGACGAGGTATAAAACTTCGCCGAGACTAATTTCGGAGACTTCGGTATACCAACCTACATTTGAAAAAAAGTCTTTACCGTAAACTATAAATCTATGACATTCAGGTCTCTCAGTACAAAGGGGTATACAAAACAAGGCGTCCCCACGTAATCCGAACGCAATTAATTAAGACGCACAAAGTTTTACAACGGCGATTTATATTCGCGGCGGGTGCCACCTATTTGTGTGTGCCTTTATCTTTGTTTAGAACTAGCGGGCTCCACAATTAGCAAAGGCTTAGTTTGGAGTGTGTGCGGAGTTTGGTATTCGAAGAGCCGTTTCTCTCACAATTACGTAGAAAATCTATATTTGTTATGTTAAATGGAAAATACACAGTAAAAACATTTTTTAAATTATTCTAATCAGCTGTTGTAGTAGATTAAACATCGCGGAGTTATGTCGCGTCAACTTGTTACTTTTTTTAAAGCTGGCAATATTATTCAATGAAAAATTTTATTTAAAGAAAATTAATAAATAATAAAAAATTGTTTATTTGTGTTAGATTAGGTTAATAATAAAGTCGTTTTTTTATATGTAGATTGTTCATTTACATAACAAGAATCTGCTACATACACCATAGTTTCCGTAAATGTAGTTTTAAGTAAATATCTTAATAAAAGAAACTTTGAACTGAAGTTGCGACAAGATTTCCGTTCAGTTTTCAAGGCTTCACTATTTTAAAACATACAAAAAGATTTTTACACTTAGGTTCTGGTATTTTTTTAAAAGACACGAACTATAAAGAAAAAGTACCATTTCATAAAATTTACTTCAAACTCTTTAACAATATTTTTCTGATTTATCGGATTTAAGTTTTTATAATTTTTCATCTCTAATGCAATGCTAAACATATTAATTCAAAGTGTTTAGCATCAGGCTAAACACAACCGATTTGGAATTCAGAGATGAATCTAACCGTTCTACCTACATCATTCAGTATTGGTATCATCATTGTTATTTATAGAAAAACTAGCTTCTGCCCGCGACTTCGTCCGCGTCAAATTTTTGCTCCCCTTACCCTTCCCGTCGCATCGATTTGCCTGCTAGTTTTCGTCCATTTTCGCTCCTTGAGTTATAGTGAGTCAACCTTAAAAGATAGACATATGCTCTTGGGACTTTTTTTTTGAACTTTTTAAAAATAACAATCCCGTCATACATGATTTTTGCGTTACTTTAACCGTTTACGCAGCGCACGCAACGGAAACTCTCAGAAGGAATAAATTTTCCCCGTTTTTGCAACATTTTTCATTACTGTTCCGCTCCTCTGAGGTGTAGCGTGATGTTATATAGCCTATAGCCTCCCTCGATAAATAGGCTACCTAACACAAAAAGAATTTTTCAATTCGGACCGGATTCGATTCGGAGATTAGCGCGTTCAATCAAACAAACAAACTCTTCAGCTTTATAATATTAGTATAGATAATTAGTTGACCCAGCGAACTTCGTATCGCCTCAGATTCAATAAATGTTGTTATAAACGTACCAAGTTTGACAACCTGGTACGCGGTGGTGATCTGGTAAGCGTTTTCTAGCTGACACTCATATGTTAGGTTAGCTCCTACCCAGTTATGATGACCTGGTACTTCGAAGGCATAAAGCGTTTTCTAGCTGACACTCCTTTGTTTGGTAAGCTCCTGTCAAGTTATGATAACCTGGTACTTCGAAGGCAACGTTTTTGTCATAGTACCACGTTTTATAGTGACTTGTATTCTCTTTGACGTTTTATGTGACGTCTCACGGGAACGCGGTCGTAAAAAGGGGAAAAAAAAAAAAAAAAAAAAAACGGGATAAAAAGTATCCTATGTCCTTCTCCTGGCTCTAAACTACCTCCCTGCCAATTTTCAGCTAAATCTGTTCAGCCGTTCTTGAGTTATAAGTGAAGTAACTAACACGACTTTCTTTTATATATATAGATGTATCTTAAGGCGCTGTTTTTAAGCGCGCCGTTCTATGGCAAGATAAGTTAAAATCTATATGAGCCTTACATCTGCGGCAGACAAACTCGTTCGTCGTCACATACGTTGTACTACTTAAGCGAGAACAAAGATTTATTCTTGAGTTCAAACAATTTCGCTCTGGTTTGCATTGTCCGGGCTTATAATAACTACATTCGTTTTCTCAAAAACGCACCCTTTCATAGCACGCCAAATTGCTGAGATTTTATATCAATTTTCCATTGAAAATTTTGCAACACTCCCACGGTTACACAACATATCCAAAACCACCGACAAACACATTCAACCCTTATCAGCTACCATCGCCAGAAGTACCCACACTTACGTCCCATTTAACTGTTCACTACACCTATCAAGTATACATCTTATAAGGTATATAGGGAGCCTTATCTCCCGCGTCAGGCCCATACTTAAGCTCGAGGGGTAACTTGAAATAGGAATAGTCGCATTAGGCCCAAAATTACAGGCGACCGTCACTGCCTAACGTGGTAAAATTGCCCAGCCACCTGGGGGGTTTAACCCTCTAACACCCCCTTAGTTTAGCGTCGACTTGGGACTTTAAGGACAGGACCATCCACTCAAATTTCAACCTAATCTTCCACTGTTTATAGTCTACTTTCAATTGTGTATAAAGTTTAAGATCTTGGACTTTGGAACAGCAAGTAAACGTTAGCGTTTGACCCCACTTCGCATTTGGGTCCACGCGGCCCTCAGAGGGGGAGGGTTGTGTTAGTCATCAATAATGTTAGAGGTAAGCTTTAGTGGATACGTGTGCTATTCGTTATGTGAACTGCTCTGTACAGGATTTATTTAAAGTCGGTACAACTGGCTGTAGAGAAACTTTTCAACCAATGTTAGTTATGAGACTGGTTTGGGTCCAAAAAGTGGGTTAAAAATATGCTAGGTTTTAATAAATTCTGTTGTCAAAAGGTGCAGGAATAAAGAAACTGAAAGACTTTAAAAAATAAACTGATCTGAAATCTATCTAAATATGATTAGGATACAATAATACATCTAAGATTTGTCACGTGTTTGTCACATTCTATAGAGCTCTATGTGTATAGTAATATTATGTAAGTAGGTACTTAATATATTAAAACAAAAAAAACATTGCACACTTACAATAACATTTTAAACAAGCAAACAATATGATAACCAGCCATTTCATACCAAATCACATCCCAAAAAACTCAACATTCATTTTATTTCGGATCTCCACGCTCAAACAATATCTCCCGTCTTATCCTTACTAAGGCGTTACGAGACGACCACGTAACGACAATCTCACGGGGCGCGGCTTATCAATCACCGCTGATGGAAAACCGCTAGACCGTGGGGAGTATACTCCTCAAGGACTTAGATTTAGAGAGGTACACGCATCGAGAGGTTTGGGTAATGGAAATAGTAGTGTGTTACTGCCTTTATTTTTTGGGCTGTTCTTTTTTTGAATTATGTTTTTGTTACACTTACACTATGTGGTTTAGCTAAGAATGACAAGTTGCAGTTGGTAATGTATATTATCTATGTTTTCTTAATCTGAAGTTTTTTACTTAGAATAGTTGTAGCAAGATGCTACGCCGTAGCACCGTAGGCATTGTAGCAGTCAAAGTAATGAAACGAATAAAATGGTAGCATTTTTTAAGTTATTATTTTCGTACTACAATTATGAACTTTGAACACCCAAATCTCCTTTTTTGGTTTTGTTCGTCACATCGTTAAGCTTGTTAAGTTCTGAGTTGAGCTGCGCGATTAGTGACAAATGCTTGCACTGACTGGACAGGTCCACTTAATCTGTGTGGTTCTTTCCTGAAAAGACCATTTCAGTCACCAATCTACATGATGTTCAATGTTGTGACCAAGATTATGTCTGGACTTTAGCCTCTAAGTCCCTGAGATACCACATTTGGTATCGACACAATGTTTTTTTAATTATGTCTGTAATTACGGTAATTGACTGGTTAAATGAGACTGTGACCTTTGGTTTGTTTCGGCCTTTCTTCTTAGAGTAGTCAGTTAGGAAACGCTGGCGTCATCTAGTTTTGAAAAATATGATTGACGTGTAAATATGTTTGTACAAACCTACTTACAGAAAGAAAATAATTTATTATTTATCAATATACAAGCAATGCATTCATACAATGCATGGTATAAAAATTACCGAATGCATAATGTTAACGGTAATGTAGTGCCCTCTATCTTCGCGAACTTGAATCAAAATTCGATTTCCAATAACGATTCTATTCGATAACAGATGTCACTATGCTGCTCTAGTTGTCCAAATAGAATCACTTTTTCCTATTTTCTAATCAGAATACTGTCAGTATTCAAAATCTTATTATATAAAAAAAACCTTATTTGAACAATAAGAAGAATTATACTAGTTAACAGTCCACTCCAAGGCAAAAGAGCTCTGAATGATAAAATACCACTTTTCTTTTCGGAGTTTCTTGCCCGTTGTTCTCCATAGTTAGGAGCCTACTTGCTACTCTTTCGAGTAGGCAACTATCTCCATAATTCTGCCTGGTCAACCCCTTGACATTTCGTACGTTCCTTCTCTTTACATTACAATCAGCTTCTGATGTTCTCACGGCTGGGCCTCTTCTCTGTGGGAGGGAGTGGGTCATAGTCCACCACACATTCGATTTTTTGTTCTAGGACATGGTAGTTTATGCACGATATATCCTTCCCGTTTTGAGTGTGTAAAGTGCCTGTAATTAGTTTAGTTGAAATAAATGCTAACCTTCTTTTTACAGAACGCGATCTAGCTTTAGTTCTAGCCTAAAGCTCTCAGCTAATTTTAGCATTTCAAACTTTATTTCGATTTAGGTAAAGTTCTTCACACAAAAATAACAACTTAACACCAGACTCGACTGTCATTTTTGTAAAAAGAACTACAGTTTTATACGGGTTCTAAATTTAAAAAAAGAACTGGCTTGTTGATTTAAACCTTATCTATATACAAACCTTGTTTATCAACAAGGAGGTTTAAGTTTAATCGAAAATCGTCTAATAAAAGAAAGATTACGTCACAAAACCCTAAAAAGGTTAACATTACATCCAATCACAGTGTACTTTATTACTTCAACAGCTAGGTACTACTCAATTTGAGCTTAAATACACAGCACCGACATTCCGGGGAATTTACTGTCGGGGCGCTGTTCCCCGGCTTCCCCGCAGGTGAATACCAACTGTCAGCGTTTCAAGATGGACGGGGTTAAAGGGGAGAAGGGGGTGGTATGGGGTAAGAAGTACCTATTTGTCTTGTAGGAGACATGTGATCGTTTGCCGCGAATGTTTGTTTATTTGTCTTTAGTATGGTGTAGTGAGTTTCATGTATCGGATGGCTAATGCTGTTTGCTGTTGGGTTTGTGTTGTAAATAAGTTAAAGGTTTAATCAAAAACCTATATAAATGTTCCGTGTGATGTCGGACGTTAAGAATAGCACAATCTCATATCTTCCCGTGGGTGTCATAAGATGCGACTAAGAGACTAGAGCATGGGCAGCAGCCTTTTCTATGCATTTTATCACCATACCGCGATCGCCAACCCGACTGTGGCGTGTTGATTATGGCGCACACAAGCGTGGCGATTATGGCAAACTCCCAAATGGGAGGAGGCATATGTCCAACAGTAGGTGTCTTTCGACTAAAATGATGATGATGATATAAATGTATATAAATGCTGTTCGTTGTAATGTGGGCTTTATTAAGATGACTTAAGCCGCACAATTGGAAATGGAGTTGAATTGATTTAGTATCAATCCCCCGTAAGCATATCACTAGAGAATGGTTGGACCGATTTGACTATTTCTTATTTTAAAATGTTAAAAAAAGTCCGAATTATTTTTTAAGGACAGAAAAATTTCGGAAAAAAAATCCGAATAATTTTAAAATTAGCAAGAACACTGTACTTTTTTCTATGGAAAGTTTGTATAACCCATTTGGGCAAGACGACTGTCGGATTAGTTAGTAGGAAATAAATCGTCCTGAAACCACAGAATAAAAAATCTATTGTGCTGAGTTTAGGTTTTAAGAACATCCAAACCTTCGCTGTTTTTAAAGGCGTTTAAGTTTTTACTTAATACTGTTTCTTTAAACAAAAAGCCAGTCTAAGTCTCATACTTCAAGTTGTACCAAGATACGATTTATATTAAGATTACTTAATTTTGAACAATTATATTTTTTCACTATCTTTTAATCAAAATCAAACCATAGCATAAAAATAACACATACAAACAACTACACAATGAAACGTCAGACTACACCACAAAAACATAGACATATTAACCCTCCACAGCCGACGTGCCAAAAACTACAGCCATGCATCCAAGCTGTCGCCGTTGTACCCAACTTACGTACTTGCCATGTAACCTGGCATAACTCACCTGCCTCAGCGATAACTGCCCAACTTTGGCTGCAGCATAAACCACGGCCCAGTAATTAGAGGGTTATGATTAAGAGTTGCAGTTCGTAGTTCTGCTGTTTCGTGTGTGTTCCATTTTCAAATAGGAAAAAAATAGTGAACGTTTTTATTTTATTTTGAATGAGGTTTTAAAGCCGATGAAAAGTAATAAGGGTGACCAGCAAAGATATTGGGACGATAACGACAAAAACATATTTTTATTACAAAATCTGCTGCTGGTAGTAGTAGAGGAAATAGAGCAACTTTTTCAAGGATAAGGGCACTAAACTATAATTAATTAGATCGATGACAGAGTTTCCTGAGATTTTCTTTCACGTTACTGAATATCTATGTAGGCTGCCTATTTTCAGAAGTCCATAGCGGACTCCTTAGGCCCAGGCTTGCGGTACTGCGCGTTGTGTTCAACGCGTGCCTCAGAGATATCAACAAAAAATTAAGGGATCCGATGCCTGCCAGGGTCGTATTTCTTCGAAAGAGTTACCGTGGCCGTGGCACAAGCAACTGAAAGAACATGGGTGGGTTTTAGTCAGTAAAAGTCTGATACGCCCCGCCCAGAGCGGGAGACGTAATTTAATGATTTCCAACCCAAAAAGAAAAAAAAGGCAACTTATTTTGAAAACCAGTAAAAATATAAATCTCGGTACTTCGATATCCAGAATGTTCTATCAGTATGAGAAACGGTGCGTTCAGAAAGAAACGACATTCCATTATCTCCGCTAACGGCACTACTATAAGACGAATAGTGCCAAAATATGATTGATAAGAAACACTAGGTATATTCCTTTTCAATGCTCTCAGCTTTAGCTTAGTATTCGCTGTTTGTTTGTCTCGATAGGAAAGTACAAAAAGGAAAGATAACATATTGAAAACATGTCGAATAGTAAAACGTTGAAAAATATTGCCGTTAGATATTTCTGTTTCTAAGTAAATGTCTTGTTTGATGACAATAGCAGAGATATCGACGCAAACTGTAACCATGAATTTAGCACATGATTCTAGACGTGTTGTTTAGAACAATTCAATACAATATGGTCAAATAGAATGGAACAGCATTTTCTTTATAAGTAACTTATAATTTCAACGCAGGGGAAATTCAATTAATTTCCAGAATTCTATACTGAATCAAATATTTCGCTTCGATGATGCTACTCGTATATTTCATTGTAAAGCTGGTACTCTGCAGGTTTTTGAGTTGCAGAAAGGTGAAGACTTAAAACTTTATTCTGTCCTCTCTTCTTTATGGGGTTTCTTGACCGTTTTTTTTTCATAGATACCTACTACGCTGTAGAAATGGCAGCTTGCTTACTTTCCCTGATTTAATGACTCCTTGGTAAAAGTGTCCAAAAGTTGTGTCAAACTTAAAAATGCTTTGAGTTTGAGTTTACTATGAAATCTTGAATATTATTACTAAGGCGGATTGCCATTGTATTAATAATAATATTATTATACCTACCAATATATGGTTTATTAACCAAATAGTTTTGTGATATTTTTATAACTTAAGTACAAATAAGCTACTCGTATTGCTTTTGTTACAAGGGAAACATAATTTTAAAATTTAACTTGGTTAACAAGACTTATTTAATAAATAATTTGAATTTTCAGGGTCAATCCTGTATTTTAACCATGATATAATACAAAACAAAACTAAATTCAAATATAAATACCTACAAATAAGTCTTTAATTCGCTAAATCTAGTATATCGAACCAAAAATCCATAACAGTATTGATCTCAATTCGTTTTTTGTTATCGTTCATCAACGTTAGATATTTCTAATTCACCTCACCAAACAGTATCTTATAAGAACCCAATTTCCTACTAAAAACATAAAAATCTGACTCAACCCTTTCCTATAATTTAATTTCTCCCCAGCCAATATTTACGCATTTTAAAATGTAAAAGATCGGTAGCCCGGTTTGCCGTCAATGTATGGGCGAACAGACTTACCGGGTATAAGCCGGATCAGCCCGGGTAAATACACCGGGTACCTAGAACCGGGACGGATATCCCGTAAAGATACGGTTTTAAGCTGGTAAGGATGATTTTAGGGTTAGATTTTATAGTTTTAAAACAATCCTTTCTGAATTAAGAGCGTTCATCCTGCGCGGGCTGGCAACGTCGCATTTCAAGTGTTTTTTCATGATTATTTTGTTGAGTTTAAATCAAAGTACTATTTTTTTTCAGTTAAGCACTAGATCAATGGTATTTATAAGTTTTTATGCAATTTTTTGCAGTTATTTAGTATTTACCTGTTAAAATCGAAATATTTTCGATTTGCAGTAATTAATAATACGTGAAGGGAAAACTTTGGATCCCTTTTAACGAAAATTGGGCGGACGGAGGAGTATGAAATTTCGCACACTTATAGTTTATACAGAGAAGAAGTGACGAATGCTAATATTTTTTTAAATTATGCGTTAAAATACATTATTTTCAATAAATAACACGTTACACACACTACTGTTCATTACCGTGTATCTAATACACACATGCATAGATATTCTTTTGTTTATGGTCCAAATCTGTCTTTATCATTTTGTGCAGTGTTACCAACACCCAGAAATATTTACCGCTAAAGCTTAAGTTAAAAACCCCTAAAATTGCCACAATTACAAAAAAAAATCCGCTAAAAAATTATAATGAAAATAACCAACGAATGTTCAGTAATCATAGACCGGCACACAGTAGTCATATTTGTCTCTATTATTACGCGACATTTTTTTAATCATTCACTCTGCATTCTTAGTATCGAGGAACCGTACTAGAAGTCGCTAATACTTTTATTGTAATCAAAAACACAATGAGAAATGTAAGATGGCAAAAAATCCCTAAGAATACCCCTAAAAATGGAACGCCCCCAAAAAATCTCAATCCTCTTATTTACCCCCTAAATTTGGGAAAACCCCTAAGTTGGTAAGCCTGATTTTGTGTCTATAGTCTTACTGAATGTCAAGTATAACCATAGGTAATAAATTAATTTTATAGATATATAACCTATTTCATTTTCAAAATCTATGATCATATCGAGAATATTTGTCTTTAATATTATTTGTATTAGCGACGATAAGAATTAAGTTTAGATATAAAAGAAATATTATTCGTGGTTTTATGGAGAGTGTCAAGTATGGCATTAGTAAGTTTCCCATACAAAACTTAGTGTCGTGTGCAAACTGTAGAGGTTGTATGCCTCACGATTGTACAGGCTGGTCATAGATTGTACAGGCTGGTTATAATTATGACATTTGGAACCATCATAATTAATTAAAAATAATAGGAAAAATTCTATAAAAACAGAACAAATTTCTGTGATAATTCATTCCATATTGTTCCATATCCAGCAGTTAAGAAGTATTAAGAAAATAAAAAAGACAGTCCTGAAGAAGTATTCTTTACTCATTACACCTACGTCCTGGTCCTGGCCATCACCATCCCGCCAGCGAACCCTCTCCAGAGTAGTACAGCGTCAACAATTTGTCTATAGTGTTACTGAATGTCAAATATAACCATATTACTTTTTTATATTTATTATTATCTATATTTTTTCATAATAATGTATTTCTATTCAAATGAAGTACGGTCGAATTTCGACCAAATGGGCGATCACTAGTACAAATAAAGGTATTTTTAAAGAGTTAATGCTTAAAATAATTATAAATACTAACGAACTTAGAGTTTGGTAGAAAAATATTTGTAACTAGCTTCTGCTTGCGACTTCGTCCGTGTCAAATTTCTTGCTACCCCTACCCGACCCGTTCGCATTGAATCGCCTGCCCGTGTTAGGTTTTCGTATTCACGACTGATATCACGCGTGATGTTATATAGTTTATAGCCTTCTTGATAAATGGGCTATCCAACAGTATACGTAGTTCCTGGCATTAGTACGTTCAACCATACCAAATCTTGAGCTTTATAATATTAGTATAGAATTGTTTTATATTTCATAAAATAATCAGGAAAAAACTAGAAATGCAACGTTGCCCGCCCGCGCAAGATGAACGGTGGTAAATCACAGGGCTCAATAAAACTGTATGAAGATCAAATTATAATTGAACTTTCTTTGTGTGAGAGGACAGGTTTGCTTGGCTTTTGTCCAAACCAAGGTTGATGTCTCTTTTTGTAGTGCTGGGGACTTCCTCTTAACATCCAAAGAAACCTCACCTCGCTAGGAAGTGGTCAGAGGAGGGTGTTTTGGGGGACTGTCTCATGTTATCACTAGCAGTGCCCGTGGCTTCACGCGCTTGTATATCGGAAGTTATCTCACGTAAATGGGCTACCAGTCCAAAAAGCTTATTTTACTCTATGTCACATCAGTTGTCAGCCAGTAAAAGACATATCAAAATCAGTCTAGCCGTTTCTATACTGCCATATGAATTTAGTAAGCAGCTGTAATTTTGACGGTACAAACAGATACCTCATATATATTTGTATAGAGTATAGGTGACGTTCATAAAGTGCTGATTTTAAATACATTTTGAGTGACTTTTGACATTTTAAACCATTGGCTATTTACTGCTTACTGAACCGCAATTTATAATACCTAAACTCATGCCATGCCACTATAAAATAACATACAGTAACAAATACACACTTTTAGTTCAAAAACATGTAAAATTGTGCAACATTGTCTCTTTACTCGCATGTTTGTCGACATATCACTCGTTTTACTGAGAAATAAAACTAAAATGGCAACTGTCCTTTGTAAAATTTTATCTTTTTCAGGTCAATACCTTGCTCGACATGAGAAAGATTGTTATTATGAAACGTTAGTGTGTTAATACGTGAGTGCCTAATAAAGTCAATCGGTGTTGTGCTTCTTAAGTTCTGAATTGAGCTGTACGATTAGTGACGAATGCGTGCAAAGAACACAGATTCAGTGGAGTTGTCCAGTCAGGAGAAGTCCTCTCAAACTGTTTGGTTTTTTCTTCAAAATACCATTTCAGATACCAATCTACATGGTCTTCACTACATTATGTGACCAAGATTATGTCCGTTCATAGAGACTGTGACGTGTGTACTTGACGTGTAAAAGTGTTTGTACAAACCTACTTACAGAAATAAAATCTTTTATCACAAGACTTTTCCCAACTATGAGGTAGATTATAAAGATCGACTTCCAATGTAACCGGATGCAGCTGAATATCAGTATTTTACATGAAGACTGTCTAGCTGAAATCCATAATCCAGTTACTGGATAACACGTTCAGTCGAAAGTCGTCCACTGCTGGACATATACCTCTCCCAATTTGGGGTGTTTGCCATGATCGCTACGCTTGATAGGCAGGTTGGCGATTGCAGTATGATGGTAAAAAAAGCATAGAGAACGCTGCTGCCCATTCTCTAATAAGCCCCTTAGTCACCTTTTACGACACCCATGGGAAGAAATGGGATGGTACTATTCTTAACGTCCGGCACTACATGGAACTTTTCTTACGTTTTTGCAAGTCAGTGTCAGATTGTATGTCAACCCTTAAAAAACATAATATAATTATAATCATTAAAATCATCAATACAACCCTTAAAGTTCATGTCGCAAATTTCGCGGGTTTCTCCAGCGTTTCCCTCGTAAACACACCGTGTAGTTAGACGATAAACATACATACATACCAACTTAAATTATAGTTTCCAATTAGGCAACTCCGTGTTATCCACTAATCTTTCCCAACAACAAACTTCGATCCTTTATACATCTTAATTAAATTTCCCCACATCCTACACATCAAAGAGGTAGTTTTTGCCCAATCTCCCCTATAATTAGACCGCCGGCGAACCCCGAAGTTCCTTCATCAAGATACGCCTCGCGTTAGTTTAGTCTTAGTTTAATGTATGCACATTATCTAAGCAAGTTCGGTACGCTTCTATTTCACCCCTGCCTCCCCCCGTTCGTTACGTGTGCTCAATTTAGTTGGTGCCTCACATAATGTTGTGTGTGTGTGTGTGTGCTATGTCTTTGTACTTAAGGTAACCTATATAGGGCGTGTTTATTGAAAATGAACTATTGGTACCTACCTAGTACATGGTTTTGGGAAAAATGTATAATATCGAACTTTTCTGCATTTCCTTGGCCGGTGCTAAAAGTCTGGCTTCAATGAAGATAGTACCTACTTACCGCAGTGACCTTTTAAGAAAGTCATTGTAGTATCACCGCTGTGACTTGGAAAAGACTACTGTTAAAGGGAATCATTGTTGCTGTCATGTTACCTATTCATACCTTCTTTCAAACATTTTGGTGTAATTATTAAAGTAGGGTAAAATTTTGTTTTTGCTGGTTCATTGAATGTTGAAAATTACATTGAGCGGGAGTTTGAAATCGTGTTTTAGTCGTTCTTGTTGTCTTACTTAGCAACACCCTAGACGTAATTAATGATTTCCAGGGCCCTAGGACTAAAAAAAATACAATTTACAAATCTGTAAATCTTACAAGTGTCGGTAAATTGAATGTAATGGAAAAACCGTGGCAATATGTAAATAATTTTAAGGACTTTTGATTGTAACTAAACATATTTGATATTTCTACGTTACGATTTTTTTCTACAGCTTAACAATTTTGTAGAATTGTAGACTTGTAACGTTTTCCACTTAGGTAACAATACGATGACGTAGAAGACTTCAAAGTTCAACCAACACATTCAATATATAAGTACTCTCTCAGTCGACTGTAATCGGTTCATTCGTCATTCCCATACGTAACTCGCATGCTAAAGTTCTGAGAGCAATTGGAATTCACTTTGTGGGCAATAGTTGAACACTACAAGCGTTATTATTGGAACCGCTCGAGATTTCAACTGTCGCATGCTTTTGATGTCGAGTGATTATATAATAGTGGGTTAGTTTGCGAGGCAAACCTCATAACCAACTCAACCTGTATTGAGTACTTATAAAAGATTTATTTTACTAACCAAAGTTAGTAAAATAAATCTTTTATAAGTACTCAATACTTAATACATTTTTAATAAATGAAATCATCACGTTTTCTACAAGGGAAAAAGATAATGCTTTTGGCTTTAGACTTAAAAAAAGAAAAGTTTTCCAATTAACTGCATTTGTTTACAAAAATAAGTTGTGGTTTGATGTAATTACTCTATACCTACAGTTTCATGTGAGGAACTTACAAAATTATTGTCTTTTTATAAGACACAAAATTCTTCCACATTTAATTTCATACTGATAAATATTTACAAAGCCCTATCACAAAAACTTATAAGATTACTTAGTTTCCAATTAATTCCTTTTACATTTCATACAAGCTCTTCCGACAGACGTTGTCTTGTCAACATTTCAAAAATTTATACTAAATTCTCATACAAGTTGAGTTCCTTTGGGTTATTCCTAATTTTATTAGTTTCATACAAAATATTAAAGTCGGTTAAGCCGTGTTTAAGTTTTAGAGAGACTAACGAAGAGCAATTGATTTGTATATACGGAGATAAATATATACCAGTTTTCCCTAAAAAATATATACCAATATCCACAACATACCCTGAGCATGTCAGCTGTCAGGAATTGCTCATAACATCTAAACTATCAAACATGACGGGTCGCCTGTAATTTTGATGTTCCTTTGATGTCGGTAAGGGGAGGCGAACGCTGTTTGTCGCAAATTAATACGTAAATTATTGTTTGAAAGCGGAGAACAAAGATTTTGTCATGTATAGAATTATATGGTTAATACCTGAAGTAATCGAGTAGTGGAGTAAAAAAATTCCAAAATGGACGAAATGTGATTCTTCAGGAATGATGTGGGCGATGAATTAGTTTAGTAAATGATATCGTCAATGTGTGTGTAATCATCTAGGGATTCTAAGGGTTAGGTAATAACAGCAGCATGGTAATCTCAAGTTAAGCTACGCCTGGTGCGGCTGGCCCATGGATGGGTGACCATCTTTACCAAGACCGCTGTGTGCCTCGGAAAGTACTTCGGAAGTTGTTACGGGTCGTCAAAAGCCCGAAAGTCTGACAACCCAAAGACTGGGTTGTGGAGGTAAAATATTGTATTCAGCTGCATACGATTATACAGGAAATCGACAACAACATTATAGGTAAAAACTAGGAAGATGATGTGTGTGAAATCATGTTTAGCGAAGATATATAAGGTGTATCTATTCATACACGAAATATTTTAAGAGGTACACCTGTAGGTGGTAAAGAAGCTATAGCAACGAAAAAAAAATTCTAAGAGTTTTTTTTTTAAATTTAACATTTATAAATTATTTGATGCACATAAGAAATATTGGCCCCTTCTTATTTTTTACGGCCCGAGACACCGCGGCCATGCTCATGCCATCCGGTCGTCGCCCTCGCAGCGTCAGGCGGGCATTCATAGAATTTGGAGTAAAGGTTTTATGCAAAACGTCTCAAATAGTTTTAAAATTATAATTATTACGAAAATTCAAAAACGCTTAGGTAAAAAAATTCTTTTTGCTTCTAAAGCTTCTTTACCACCTACATGTGTACCCCTCAAAATATTTCGTGTATGAATAGATACACCTTATATATAGAGCCCCCAGTAGCTACACAGACACACTTTTACATCATTATCGAGTCCACTTCCAACAGCGTGTACGGCACATCCAGATGAAATTGGCGGCAGGAGCTTGACGTCTGAAAAAATCTCAAGTCGTTTGTGTTGTGGGTTCCAGCTCTCTACCTAGAAGCTATACCATTAAGGAAGACTTTCGACTGAAAGGTTTGGTGTACGAACGTTTTACGTACGTACGACATCACCGCAATACGACGCCGGCGCAGTCATCACTTCGTTTACAATAGTTGTATGTTTAAGTTATGATGTGTATGTACCAAAACGGTGAAGGAAAAGATGGTGAGGAAACCGGCATGTCCTAGAATCTAAAACTCGAAGACAAGTGACTTCTACCGACCGGCACTGGGCCCGCGTTGTGAATGGACGAGGACTGTGTCTTAGCAGTGGGAACATTATTGACTGATTATGATGATTACGAGCTATATTTATCTATACTACCTTTTGGCCGCGGCTTCGCCCGCATGGATGTCGGAAATTAACGCAGGTATTTTTATTTATTTATTTATTTATTTAAACTTCTCGCACACAAAAAGGTACAAAGGCGGACTTAATGCCTTAGGCATTCCAAAATAAAAGAATTTTTCTAAAATAAAAGTAAGCCTAAGTTACTCCTTATTATATCAGCTATCTGCCAATAAAAGTCCCGTCAAAATCAGTCTAGCCATTTCAGAGATTAGCCGGAACAAAAAGAGAGTTAGACAAAGTTTAAAAAAAATATTATTTGGTGTAAGTACCGTATTTACTTTCATATGCATTTGGTGAAAAGATGTTAATTTGAAATTACAAACATACACTTCAGTTTTATTTATTTGTATGTATGAATGTATAGATGGGCCTGCGTCGCCTGAAATAAAATGTTTATTATGAATACTCAAAAAATTCGCGTAACATGCTGAACTTAGAGCCCTATAAGTGCCATTAATTTCAGCAAATCAAGCGAAACCTTACGATCAAACGTAATTCGGAACACATTACTTGGCTACAAACTAGCTTAATATGCAATACAGTGGGTTTAATACAACAAAGCAATAAATTATTACATAAGCCGAATCGCAGTACATAGTATGTACAGTACATAGTAGCTATGTACACAGCTTGCAGACAAGTCCACGACTGAATACATTATATGAGGGTAACAAAGCCTCGTATGTACCTATTGCCCACCAAATTCTAACTCTTGATGTGGTTTAACACACGAGAGGTTGCGGTTACTTAATTATTCCCTGTCTTGAAGTTTTATGAAGAAATAATGAGAATCGTCTGGTTCAATGTATACAGGATGTAAGGGTAAACACCGTTGTCACTTAACCCATGGGTAATTTGACTTAAATATAAAATAACAGAGCGAGTCAAAAAAATAAAAAAAAATATTTTCCTAAAAAGGTTTAGAACGGATTTTATCCCACACCACCCGCAAATTCATGGATATGCGCAAGAGTGACGTAATCACTACAACGATCGCCGGCCGTCCTGCCACCCAAACAACACATAAATACATATTACCTGTGATGTAACTTTCCCATCATACTTTTCCTGGTTTAGGACAGGCACAAATACCTATCTTAGGTTTTGCGTGACGAGTCTAAATGTAAATTTGATTCGAAATGGCTTTGGATTCTAAATGATTTGAAAACATATTTTTTTCATAAACCAAACCATTGGGTAGGTACTTTTGGCGTATTTAAAAAGTTAATCACAATTTTATGTACAGTTCAATTAAAAATTAAATTGAATTTACACTGATTGAATAAAATATCTAATCTACACTTACCGACCTACATTAACCTCAACACGTGTTCAAAATGGGTTCCGTCCAACATTTCCGTTCGCACGTTTACGGAAAAACGATGTTGAAAATTATTTTCCTGTATTCGGTTTTCATTTACCTGGCTCCAGTAATGTTCATTATGAACATTGTAAATCCCCACCCTTGCACTGCTTCGTCCGCAAACAAAATGGAAATGTTATTGATAAGCCAATGCGAAAATACCATCCATGGTATGCGGTCGTTATCATTTAGTTCTAGGACCGGCTGAAATGATATGGATGTTGACGATCGATGAGGAGAATTGTCCATAGTGTCCAGTGGGAAACATTGAAAATTGAACCGCGCCGGTACAGTGAACTGGCCGTAGGTACGTAGCCTTTGTGTCGCCGCCAACAACGTTTCACGGGTTGGCACAGGTTGTCCAGGGAACAATTCTGCGTAAATCCTACGCGCCCCGTTCAGATTATTACCCGCAATGGCGTAAGGCCGAACCATTTCGGTCCACTGTTCATTTGTGTAAGACATTGTAGCACTCAATTCACGCGTGAGAAATGAGCGACGCTACGACGCGGCGTTACGTGCGGTCGCTAGCGAGACTGACAGATGATTGACTGGGGTTGTGACCCGTGCGTCGGCGTCGTGCAACGCGGTGTGATTCCCGAAGTTTGTTGCCCTCGCGCATAGGGTGAAATGTTCTTGTGGAAAAATACAGATTTTCTTTAAAAAAAAAGTTGTTGTTGTTTAATTAACGAAACCAAATCATTGGTTTCAAGGATAACGGTGTTTACACTTACATCCTGTATAAAGCGAGTAAAGCTTGGTAAATCGCAACATGAAAATAGGGAATCTACTTGCATATTGATTTTTTTATTCGATTTAGGTACATCGTCATTAAATAGTTAAAAAAATAAGCCTAAGTTAACTAACTTAGGATTAACTATCTGTCTAAGGCATTAAGTTTGTGTGCCAGTAGTTTAAAAATAAATAAATAAAAGTTTAATAGCCAACTGACACTATAAACGCTTTGGTGCGTTTAGTGTGACGTATGTTTATGGCATGAACTAAATAGCAAACACTCCTACATATAAGTTCCTTGCTCTTACATCACATTGACATTTATTGTTGTCTTCGATTTCTACGTCTACTCTCTCTGACCAATGGTGTCACTTCTTCAAAAAAAAAAAACATTTTTGCACTTTTAAATAAATAATTTCTAAATAATAAAGAATTTATTATCGAAAATATTGATGGAGTCATAGTTCGAAGTAAGGTTTTAGGTTTTTACAAACTTTTTTACAAACTATCTACCCACTAAATCTAGGTTATATCTAGGTTTTATCTATCTATTCTGAGAAGAAAGGGAAAAACAATCTAAAAGGTCACAGTCTCTTTTGAAGTCTAGACATAATCTTGATCAGATGTGAAGACCAATAGACCCACGTTTAGACTAGACTGGACCGTGTGTTGTGGCGCTGCTTGGGAGAGACTTATATCCAGCAGTAGACTGAGGTGGTGGTGGTTTTTGGCTAAGTTGATTGAAGATATATTATAAAATAACTTCAGCATTTCCTTTATCATCAACTATTAGCTAGAATATTGGCAGATCCCGCTACCGCATATGCCCTGTACTACTTCCGCGCGGGTGGGTAAGCGACAAAGGCGGAATTTCGCCAGAGCCATCCACCCACAAACAAACAGCCAGCCGTTTCGCATTCCGTCCACTGGAGTCTTGTGTGACGTGCCGAATTCAACCCTGCGATGTTGGCACAGTCAGTACATCATGTATGTATGTTTGTGTATTAAGTAGGTATAAGAGGCTTACAGACAGTGTGTGGTATAGATTGGTATTTGCTGTCGTGGCAGTTTGTAGTAGGGGTTTTACTTAGAGGACCAAACATTTCATAACAAAAGATTGTTTAGTTTTTTCTATGACTATGTTTTGTATTGACATGGCTATTCTCTGCCACCAAAGTATCCTAACAGTAGGGCGAGCAGGGTCTCTACTGTGATAGGCTTGGGTTTTTATCACTTTTTGGAAAAAAAAACCGAGATAAAATGCGTGATTCAAGCCCACCACAGAGGCCGTTCTCGCCCCGCAGATATGATCAGTACTACCAGGGTTGCGAGATTTGTTCAAAAGAGTTACCGTGGTCCCGGCATAGGCAACTGAAGGAACACAGGTGGGTTTTTGTCAAAAAGTCTGACACACCCTCCCGCTCCGCTTGGGAGACGTCATTTGATGATTTCAACCCACAAAAAAAAAATATATGATCAGTAAAGCTCCATTGAAACGATGCAAGTTTCTTGCCTTTGGCATACAAGAAGATTGAAGCAACCAATGACTTGACAGTGTTTAGACGATATACACTATTTAAGGTGATTGCTAAGGTAGGTATGACTTTTACACGGAATAGTCATTCAATGAGCTTAGAGGGTTGCATTGACGATTTTAATGATGATAATTCTGTAAATATATAAATGTTACGGCCGTGTATCATATTTTGTTCAACATGCAGCATATTTTTTTTTTGTAGGTGGGAAATCATCAAATGCCGTCTCCAGCTCTGGGTGGAGCGGAAGGGCGTGTCAGAGTTTTACTGACTAAAACATACCCGTGTCCCTTCAGTTGCTCATATGCCAGGGCCACGGTACCTCTTTCGAATGAATCTCACGACCTTAGCATATGGGCAACTGAAAGAACACACATGCAGCCTGACACTGATTTGCAAATTGCAAAAAACGTATGGAACTTTAAATTTCGAAGGCTTCGAAGGAAGTTTAAAAGAGGTTTTTTTATTATTGCTTTAATTTATGGTATGTCACAAACAATTAAGTCACACCGTGTTAAAAGGCTTTTTGATGGAATTTTTGCAGAAGCTTTTTTTAATCGCCACTTTAAAATGCCAGTGCATGTTTATAAAAACCTATATATAGCCTTTTGGCTTGTAATTCTAGGTAGTATTTCTTATTAATAACCTAACAGAAAGAAAGAAATAAAGATGGTAGTGATATGTAGGAATCACAAAATATATAAAATACAGGGACAGACCTGTCTTCTAAAATCACTTGCAGGCACGTAGAAATCTGGTACAAAATCGTATGTTGTACCATATAGCACGAACATAGTAGATGTTGGAGGGTTATTTACCCAGCGTATTTGCCCCGGGCGGGGCGCGGACCGACGGGTTACAAACGTTTGCATTACCAACTGGATATCAACTAGTGATGCTGTGCTATCGATAGAACAGTAATTGGAAATCTTACTATTTTAGTAAGATTACTGAAGTTACGAGTAAGTAACCCATGCAAAATAGAAAATCACAAGTTGAAATCTGACACTTAAGAGTAAACTAAGCGATGAGATATTTAGTTAATATTTGCGTAAGTATAAGTACTTACATTCCTATGGAAAATTCAGATTCTTCCTCAGCAGGTTCAGGGAAAATTAGAAATGGTGGTTATACGGAGAGAAGACCTGACTTAACTATTTTATTCAGTTTCTAGGACATGGCAGAAAATAAGTGGCTTTTATTTAAATCAATCAACAATTTTGTCGATATTCGACATCAGACCCGCCCCTGCCCTACTGTCAGCGTAGCCCGTGGTGCTTGCGGGGCGAAACCGAATTTCCGAAACGTCTAATAAGTTGGATGTTAAGCTGACAGCAGCATGTACTATGTACATGACAACACCACCCCAGCAAGACCTTCCAACCCCCCCTGCGCCATATATTTATAGTAAGATCAACGGGGGATGTAGGAGGAAATGATAGGTCTCGTTAAAATGGTCCGTTTCGGCGTGTGAGTCTCATTTGCCGACGCTAGTTACTACGTAGTTCAAGATTCAAAATTAGGAAATGTTTAGTTAGACGTTGCAAAGGGTGAGCTTTGTACACATTGCATTTTGGGAAATAATTGCTTGCTCGTATTTAAATCTGTAATTTAAGACACGAATTCTTACTTCAGAATCCTGAGTACCAGAGTCTCATTACGAAATATTTTGGATGGCAGTGGATAAAGAATTTTGTATGAGCAGATACCTAATATGAAAACACGGTTATTAAGAATAACGTTCGCAGTAATGTTTACCCTTTTAGAATTTATTTTTGGAAATGGTTGTACTTAAATAAAAAGAGATGAATGCGTTGGTGGGGTTTACTTCAAAGCACTCGCAATGATAAGGAACGGGACAAATTGAATAAATTATGTATACTTTAAGCTCTTAGTGAATTGGTATTCATAATCGGTTCAAAATCAAAGTATTTTATTTCACACTAGCTTCTGCCCAAGACTTCGTCCGAGTTAAATTTCTTGTTCCCCCGACCCTTCCCATCGCATCGAATCGCCTACCCGTGCGATTTTCCCCTTTTTTGCAACATTTTTTATTACTGCTCCGCTCCTCTTAGTTGTAGCGTAATGTAATATAACCTAAGCCTTTCTCGATAAATAGGCTACCCAAAACAAGAATAATTTTTCAATTCGGACCAGTAGTTCCTGAGATTAGCGCCTTTCAATCAAACAAACAAACTCTTCAGCTTTATAATATTAGTATAGATAAACCTACATGGGCAATTATGAAACGTCAGAAGCTGGGTGGACGGTTCCAATTTGTTGATTCCTATGGAGAAGGGCCGGCAACAAACTCCATGAGTACTCTTTCAAAAATAATGAATTGGCTTTTACAATGGGTTTCAATTACAGTGTTAATAGGTATGGGAGGACAGCGTAAGCCTGTCAACAAGTATCAGGTACTTAATAAAGTAGAAAATGGTCTACAAGGTCTACGGGGCGCGTGAGGGAGTGGCAGTCTCTGCGCCCTCACGTCCCTAGCCGCCGCAGGAGGAGACGCCCCGGGCGTCGGGAGTCCATAGCGGACTCCCGGCCATCGTTGGCGCGAGCTTGCGGGTGGCGAGCAATATCAATAGCTCGCCGCCCGGTAAAGACCAAGCTCGGGTCGACGGCGCGTAGTGTTCCACGCGCGCCTCAAAGAGGTGTCAGCAAAACTGAAGGGGTCTGATAGGACCAATGCCTGCCAGGGTGGCGAGATTGTTCGAAAGAGATACCATGACCCTGGCACATGGGCAACTGAAGGAACACGGGTGGGTTTTAGTCAGTAAAAGTCTGACATGCCCTCCCGCTCCGCCCAGAGCGGGAAAAGTCATTTGATGATTTCCCACCCAAAACAAAAAAAAAGTTCTACAACGTTCCCACATTCACAAAATATAGCATTTGTACATAACGCAATGGAAGGTATATGTTACTATGTTCCGCAATTACTCCGCTGACTTGGAGGTAGTTACTTGGAAAAACCAAGGACCTTATAGAGGTGTTTGGAGTTCATCTCATCTTTCATTAAAAGGGATAATTCTCCGATCAAGCGGGTGTTTTGTCTGATGAAAGAATCTTTACTAATATTATAAAGCTGAAGAGTTTGTTTGTTTGTTTGATTGAACGCGCTAATCTCAGGAACTACTGGTCCGAATTAAAAAAATATTTTTGTGTTGGGTAGCCTATTTATCGAGGAAGGTATATGCTATATAAAATCACGCTACAACCAAGAGGAGCTGAGCAGTAATGAAAAATGTTGCAAAAACGGGGAAAATGATAATGATAATAATCTTTATTGACATAGATTTTGTACAAAATTTTTATGAATTCCCTAGCTCCTGCGCTAGTGTGTGTAAATCGCACGGGTAGGCGATTCGACGCGACGGGAAAGGTCGGGGGAACAAGAAATTTAACGCGGATGAAGTCGCGGGCAGAAGCTAGGCTACATAAATAATTATCAGGGCTGGTGGTGATCTAGGGTAAGTGTCTCTAAGTAACAACCCTCAGATGATTGGTTCGATTCAAGCCTGGCAGATTGGTCTGACTTATCAATTACTGTACGTGGTTAGACACTACATACGTAAGGACTAAGGACAGTAGTAACCGTAAGGAAAAACATCTGGAAGTACTTGACACGGCCAAGAAACAATTCTAATGAAACAAATCAAAGAAAGAAGCAAAATGTCGAGGTTAATAGACAAGAGGACGCGTAACAGTTGGAATATTTTAAATAGACTCACTCCGCACTCAGATAGGCCGAAGTAAAGAAAACCTGCTCAGGTGGAGATTCAAAGATGACTCCGGCCTGGAGTGTAAATAGGGTACTGTCCCACAAACAATGCGGCACTTGATATCTTGTCCAGCGTGTCCTTTTGTTTGCACGCTACAGGAGTTGATGGACGCTACTGAAAGTGCAAAGCTCGTAGCCAAATTCTGGGCTTACTATATTTAGATTGCTATCGACACGCTAAGAAGAAGACGTTGCTATCGACACGCCAAGAAAATATGTATGGAGAATATTGAGACTGTCAAAATACGTTAAAGAGCTCTATCTAGTCTATCTAGAATGGGAAGTAGAAGAATATAATAATGGCGTTTTGACTAATGTTAGGAGCTAATGCTGAATGTTTCAGTCCTTTCAATTCAATGGAATTTATTATTAGAAGCTGGGCAATTTGTATTGAGTCTATAAATTTGTCTTTAAAAGTTTTAATGTTTCGAGACTAGTTAGAAAATTCTAATAAGACTACTTCTGACAGGATATTATTTATCTACTGTGCAGAACTAGCACAAATATATGTATTTTGTACAAAAAAACAGTATTCTTGAAGATGTCTAATTAGTGGAACATTTGATTGCTTGAACACTGCTTTCTACAACACTAAGTTCTCGATAAATAGACCAATACCTACAAATAATCATCTCTTCATCAGTTAAGATTACATAGAGGAACTTATGGAGTACAAGTTTGAGGTTTGACAGTTAAAAGTGTCTGTTGAAGATGAAGAAGAGAAGACAGATTAATCAATCTTCTTTGAGTTTTCCCAACTATGTTAGGGTCGGCTTCTATGTGCAAGGAACCGGATGCAGCTTTTACATGGAGTGACTGCTTATCTGACCTCCACCATACGATATGGTAAGACTGGTTGTCGGACTGTCGGGTTTCTGTCGACCCGTAACGACTGCCAAAAATGGTGTTTCACGGAAGTTAATAGAATGAAAAACTATATAAATTCTCACAGACGCAATCAGCAAAGAAAATGTTTAAAACCTAATTAAAATACGTTGTTTACAAAACTTCTTTCCCTAAACAAAAATATTCTCTAACAAAACTTTATTCAAGTCTTCCATTCCTTCGATCGTATTTATCATAAAAACGACATTCAACAAGTGTTGCGAACAAGAATCGAGTGTCGAACGTTAATGAGCCCTCCCCCCTCCTCCCCGCGGATTAACGGACTAATTAAGGGAAAAACGGGAGAAAAACTCGGCCAGTCTCCCAGACGATCTACTTCCATTTGAGGTAGGTCCGGGACGATTTTTACGTCAGTTTTCAAGTTGTCTTTTGAGAATTCTTTGCTTGGTATGGATTGGTCGTTGATGATAATTTTTTGTAAGAATCTAAAGTTGAAAGAGGTGAATGTTTTATAAAGTTTCTTAGCTCACGTAGTTTCTTTTCACACAATTATATTACCTTTTGATCTAAAGACACGCTAAACTATTCATGTTTATATGATAGACACAAGTTTTTTCAAATATGGAGAATATTGAGACTTTGTCAAAATACGTTAAAGAGGTAATTATCTAGAATGAGAAAAAGAAGAATATAAAAATAGTGTTTTGCCTAAGGTTAGGAGCTAATGCTGAATGTTTCAGTCCTTTCAATTCAATGGAATTTATTATTAGAAGCTGGACAATCTGTATTGAGTCTATAAATGTGTCTTTAGAAGTTTTAATGTTCAGAGACTAGTAAGAAAATTCTAATAAGACTCCTTCTGACAGGACATAATTTATCTACTGTGCAGAACTAGCAAAAATATATATTTTGTAAAAAAAACAGTATTCTTGAAAATTTCTAATTAGTAAAACTTTTAGTTTTGCAAAGACAAAATATTCTTCAGCGGCCAAGACGCGAAAGCGCGACTACCCGTGCTCCCGCGAACATTGCCGCGTTGAGCAATCATAATGAATATTTTATTTTATCATAGCGCCCCGCAGCCCGCGCCCCGCGCCGCCGCCCCGCCCCCCAGCCATGAACTTGACACCGAGCGAAAAATTAGTTCACAAGGCGAAAGTGAACTTTGTACAGAGTTTGCACTTTTTGAGCGAACCTAGACTGAGATAAAAGAAGTTTGAGACTTGCCGAGCTCGAGACGCTTGTAGTACAGCCGCTTCACTGCGTCATCGCGATACCTGCCCGCATTGCCACCTTAGACTTAGACAACTACCCGATACCTTGGTATCACTATAGTTTTAAACACATAATTCTCTCTCTCGCTAATTAACCGCACAAAGCTCTAACTTATCAAATAAGCCTTATCCACGGAACCCCTTTTTAAACAGTTCAAAAAGCAGCCGAGAGCAGGCTACTTGTGAATTAACATACTTTGCTCAAAGCTACCAAACTAACCGCGTATGAGAAAAAAAAATCTAACGTATTTCACGCATTCACTCAGTGTATGAGGCTAATTAAAAAAGTACAGAGGTTGGTTCCGCGAGTGGTGTAGTTCCGCTACTCTCCGGTAGGTGGAGCTTTTCGCTTTGACGAGTCTTGCGGGCTTTTTGTGGGCTTATGGCATGTTTGTCAGGTTTCATTTTTTAATGAGGTCGTGTATTCGTGGCTCGGTGGGGGATGGCGGTTGCCCGGCGCTGCTTTGTGCCGCCGATAAGCTGAGAGAACATGCGCCACGCAAAGGGAGCCGCACGTGTGTGCGTTTATGAAAGAGTTACATTAAGGCTTGCTGTTCACTTATTCATGGCGCACAGCGGATGGGAAGGTTATTAGGACGGGACGCTTGCGGTGGCTGATACTAGATCTCTTTGGGGAGCATCGACTATAGGTAAGAGACATGGAAGCTCCTAGTCAGTCAAAGTATATATGTGCTAGTTCGACACAATAAGTAAAAGATTTCTTGACAGACGGACTCTTACTAGAATTAGAAAATTCTTATGATTATTCTTATAGAATTGTCTCTGAACTAAAGAACTTTGGAAGTACTTGAAGACATGCTTGCACACCGAATACAGATCGTTCAGCTGCTACTATTAAATTTCATTGAATTTTTTGTTGGTTTTGAAATATTCAGGATTCATTAACTTTCGCTGAAACATAATTCTTATTCGGTAGATAATTAATAGATGGTTTTTAACTAGCTGTTGCCCGCAACTTTATCTGCAATTTCGGACTCTATCTGTGTGCAAATTTTCGTTCAAATCGGTTGAGCCGTTTTAGCAGTTTAGTGTTCATGCTATGCAGTTGTACCTAACAGAAACGAATTGTTATTGAATTTTAAGAATGGCCATCCATCATACAGCGTGATACGGATATTAATGCGCAATCCTAACCTACCAAAAACACATAGCATATGATGCTGTAAGTACAGCAAAAAAAAAATGTTCCAAACATTTTGTCCACGTAGGTATAGCACTTTTTCATGAAACAGAAGATTTTTGTTTGATAATTGACGAATAATTTCTACGGTAGGAGGAGTAAGATACCCTTGTATATCGTATCAGCGGGGCGAGCACGGCCTAGTATGATACGCTGAAGTCACACATTTTTATCACAGCTTGAGAACAAAAACCGTGGTAAAACGCGTGACTTAAGCCTATTATAGAGCCCGCAGATGTCGTCACGTGTGGCTATTTTATTTCACCACCCTTCAGTTCCAGGTTTGATTTACAATTTACTGTTGAAATCAAATAATTAACCAAAAAAGGTATTGCTTCATACTTGTCTTTCACACATACGACGCAAAGTTTGTCAATGGCACAATAATGCAGTGAGGCAAATGAAAAATAAAGTCACTGTCTTCGATGTTTATATAAGTTTACAAATAACAAGGTATGGTGTTACATAATGAAAGATAGGCTATACCTGTTAAATAAAAAGTGTAAACTGTGAAAAATTGGCAAAAAGTAAGTTCTAAATCTAAAACCTAACTACTGAAAAATCACGCTCTGAAAAGTATGAAACAAAAAAACATATATCTCATCTGAAAGCCGTAGTCCTCAATTTTTGTGACGTCACATAATCTTTAACCAGCAGACATCAAGACGCTTCCAACGATATCTCATTTGTCAAATTATGATTAGCATTTTAGAAGTTATGAGGGAACAGATGGACAAACAAACATACATAGACACATATGTACATAACGGTCAAAATCATAACCCCGCATTTTTGCTTCGCCGTAGTCGGATAAAAAGTACTGCTGATTACACAATGTTGCATAAAATAAAATAAAACAATGGCAAGCTTCAGAAAACATAATTAAAGTTTAGTAGTGTTCCTGATTCAATACATGTATTACATTAACGATTAAAATTGGAGAAAGTTATTTATAAACAAATGTAAATACAGATTTAACAGCAGAGGTAACTGCGTAACACCATAAAAATTGCAATACCTTTCATTTTGAAAATTCAAAAAGATTCATTATGTTATTTACATTGTCGAGTAGACCAGCACCCTAATTGCGAAACGCACAATTTATCCGAATCTGAATGGGATTGAAGATTATTTCTAAACCATTGCGTCATTTGTTCGAATAAATTGTCGGCTCAGCAACTTAAATAACGCAATGAATGTTGTTTAACTATGAATATTAAACCAATTCCTACCGATAAAAAGTTCCGCAATCACCCCTCTGTTTTAAAAACATATAAAGTCAAATTGGATTAGGAATTTAGATGGTAAAAGAAACTTTGTGTCTGAAGTTAGTCATAATGTCACTATAATTGTTTAAATACTTAAGTTTAAAATTTTCTAAATTGGCACCTTATTTTATTTACCTAGATTCATGTTATTTCTTACCATTTAATTGTGCATTCGTGTGCATCTATCTATCTTAAGCAATCGGGGTGGTGGCTCCTAAATTAACTGAAAAGATACATACGTACGGTATTTCAGAAGCCATTTTTCATCATCATCATTTTAGCCAAAAGATGTCCACTGCTGGACATAGGCCTCCCCCAAGCACCACCATGTCGACCAATTATGTTCTTTTCGCATCCAGCGGAAGCTTGCGACCTTCAGCAGGTCATCGCATCGGTCCGCCTTTTGGGACACCTACCAATGCTACACGGCCTCCAGTACGCGGTCGCCACTACAGAATGTTCCGGTCCCATCGGCCATCTATTTTACGAACAATGTGCCTTGCCCACTGCCACTTAAGTTTAGCAATTCTTCGGGCTATGTCGGTACCTAGGTTCGCCTACGGATCTCTACGTATCTAATTCGATCACGTAGGAAAACTGCAAGCATAGCCCTCTCCATTGCCCTTTGGGTGAGTTTCAGCTTTCTTATGACGTCCATTAATCATACCAAAATCGATCAAACCGGGGAGGAGTATTTGAACCTGACAGCCTCTCATGGACTGCTACCGGCACATACAGAAGTAACCCGTAGTGTGAGTGGTACTTGTTTTGACCATGTTTTGCTAAAAAGTTCTTACTGCACGCATACCCTGATTCCTCAAACTACCTTAACTGACCATTATCCTGTGTTAGTTTGCATGGACCGTAAACGACCTCGAATGTATATGAACACAACGTACAGTTTAGTAAATAATGAAAAGTTAACTCAAGACCTAATACAAATTGGTCTTTCCCCAATATACCAGTCTAATAATCCTGATTTTTGTATCAATCACCTAATAACCACGATACAGAGCGCAATAAATAAAAACACCACAATTATTGCAACATCAAGGCAAAAAAGGATTATAAAACCTTGGATAACTCCCGGGCTGTTAAGGTGCATGAAAAATAGAGAAAGGCTACACAAAAAAATTAAATCATCTCCAGAAAACGAAGTACTGAAACTTACATATACGCGGTACAGGAATTTCTGTAATCGTATCTTGAGAAAAGTAAAACGTGCTTATGAGAAATCAGAGGTTGAAAAAGCAAAAAATGATCCAAAAAGACTCTGGAAGGTCCTTAAGGACATTTCTAACATGAATAAGTTTACTAGTCAGCCAAATGAACTTCTGAAAATTAATTCCTCGCTCGAAAAATCTTTGAATGAAATTAATAATTATTTCATAAATGTGGGGAAGAATTTAGCTGAAAACATTTTAAGTCTTATCAATTCTCTTTTTTTAATAGAAGTACTGTGTATAAAAAATCTATATTAGTTTTATATTATATCAAATTAATAAAATTTGAAATGTTGGCTAAAAACCTCCCAGTTCGTTATCAGAGAGGTATGGCGATGTAGTCGAGATACAGGTTTTTCACCTAGTTCGGCTACAGATGCAACCCTGTTCTATTATTTTCATTATAGCCTACAATTTTTTCTTTAAACAAAATGGTTGTTGTAATGTTAATATATTTTTTTTGTGTCAATAAATAAATTATCTTAATTATCTTATTGTGAGCAACTGGCACCACGCACTGGTCAAAGACTTTCGTCTTGCTACACTGCTGTATGTGGCATGAGGAGATATTACGAAGCTTCCCGAATGCTGCCCAGCCAAGTAATTTTTAGGACAGCTCAAATAAAATTAAAATTACAGTGGTTCAGTAAGGACAGAAACAGTACTGAGAAAGGTATTCATGGGGTGACTTAAAGAAAGTTACACATTCATCAGTATTTAGAAGGCTAAAGCTGTATATCTCACCACTTTTTCCAACAAATATTGTTTTATTAACATTATTAAATTTAATGGCAATAATCGTAGACGAAAATAGAGGTTATAAAATACGCTTCAACCCTTAAATTAAAAATACCATTAAGGTGTATTAAAGTTTGAATTTCGGTTAAGTTTACACATATTCAAATCACAGCTTTTCATTTGTAAGTTGTAATACAAATTGTCATAATTTTCTTCAGATTAATTTGGAATAGACTATCCATAATGCAGTTGTAGGTAATTTTATCAGTCTTCACTAAAGTTACAAAGTCAGTTAATTTATTTTTTCTAATATACATATAAAAGTCACTTTTGAACATAAAAATAAACAGTTTTTTTAAATTATTGTTGACCCTTCCAAAAGGTGGTTTCGTATGGAGAAAAATGAGCAAGACACTCCACTGTTACTCTTTTAAAATGATTCGCAATATTTTGTATACGTGAAGACGGTACACCTAGAATAAAATGATTATACCACAACAGGTAAAAAGAATTAAAACGAAAACAGGTAAGTGACAAATGCTCACATTTACTATATTTTAGAATTTCCAAAGAGCCCAGTGACGAATCTGTTCCCGCCAGTTGCTATCGCTTTCATATTGTTCAGTACGGTATTATCAAGTTTAATGTAACATTCATATGAAACGAATAAGATGAATGCGTGTCGTGACAATGAAATAGTCTGAATAATATGACGGTGTGATTATTGATGAAAATCAAGGCAAGACTTAGGGCGTATTACACCAACAAAACTGTAGCTACGCGATCAGCACATCTAAACCCCGTTTAAGAGCTGTCAATGTCATCATTGTTGTGGAATATTGACACTGACAGCTCTTTGAACGCAGCTTAGATGTCCTGAAAGCGTTCAATTGATTGGTGAATTTGACTACTAGGTAATGAGGAAACGGGAAATACAGTAGAGCGTCGATTATCCGAACTAATTGTGGGACAGGACGTTTTTTCGGATAATCGAACTGTATTGATACAGCCATAATATAATATTTTTGTACAGTCGAAAGAAAACCTTATGTTTAGACATATCTTTACTGGAAACTAGTTTATATAAACAAAATTTAGTTTATCAAGTAACGGCTACTTAGGAGTGACATATGAGTACATACAACTAACAGTTCGAGACAATTTCGTTTGTATTGTAGCGCGGGAGGAGAATAGCACGCGAGAGTCGGGCGGGCGTAGAAGTTCGGATAAGCGGTCGTTCGGTTGATCGACGTTCGGATAATCGACGCCCCACTGTATATATTTTTCAACTCTATTTCAGACACGGCATCCCGAGGCAGATATTTATGTAGATATTCACACTTGAAAGTTTTGCTAAACATGTGATTTTTTTTGCTAATACTGCTGAAGTCTTTACAGAATGGCTTCTGTTTTGAAATTTTTTGGATAGAGTTGTCAAAACTTATTAAGTTTTGACTCAATAACTCTGACTCTTTTTGCTGATGACAGCACGATAATTGTAAAAAATAATAAAACTAGAAATTATGAATGTGATAGGTATCAAAGACGGATTGCAACAATCAATTACCTGGCTTGAGAATAATAATCTAAAATTAAATTTAAATAAAACTAAAATTATGCAGTTTCGACAAAGATTGACCACTCCTGACCTAAATATAACGGTTGACAATAATATAATTGAAGAAGTAGAGCATATCAAATTTCTAGGCTTGACAATTGACTCTAAACTGACTTGGAAACAACATGCATCAAATCTTATAACAAAATTAAGTAGGTTCGCCTTTGCTCTATACAAACTTAAGAAAATAGTTAATCAGGCAGCTGTTGTAGCCGCTTATTATGGCTATGTAGATTCCATATTACGATACGGAGTAATTTTTTGGGCAAATTCCTGCGAAAAAAATAACATTTTTAAAGCACAGAAGAGGTGCATTAGATCGACGTGTAGTCTTAAACCAACGGAAAGTTGTAAACCGCATTTCAAATCTCTAAAATTACTAACGTTACCTTGCCTTTACATGTACGAGACCGCATTGTTCGTCAAAAAAAAAAAAAACAATGAATTATTTAACAAAGCTTCAGAGCAGCGCTATAGATCGACAAGACAAAGATATCGACACGAACTATGTCTAAGAGCCTCAAAAACCGCCCTTACGCACAAAAGCATCCTCTGCGTGGCTCCTAAAATATTCAATAAAATACCAAATGACATTAAAGATCTAAACTTGACACAATTTAAACGGAAACTTAATATTTTTTTAATTGAAAAATGCTACTATACCATTGACGAATTCCTTCTTGACAAAATTTAAACAGTAAACTAAATGATGATTATGTATTTATGCTTGAAAATGAAATAATTTGACATTTTAATTGAATTCTAAATATTTATATTTCAATTTTTTTTTAAATATTTAATAGTAATCTCTGTTATTTTGCATGTAAAATCGATTTAAATTGTTTATATTGTTAAATAGTGTATGCCCTAACGGGTAGTTTTTTGAGCTCACCTTACCTAACTATAAGACCTACTGTATCACCAAAAATCACACTAATAAATACTTTGACTTGACTTTGAATAAAATATACTTAATTAAAAAATTAAATTTTCAAAACTCAACAACGAACGATTGATGACGACGAACATTGTGCTTTGCAGTGCCCTGACATAGTTCATGTGAAAAACCGACATTAATATATTGGAAAAATGTGTGATATGCATGAGGTGAGAGCAAGTTAATATAAAGTCTTATAAGAAAATTTAAACAATGGAAGTCTAGCGAAGCTTATTAGGCGTCTCATTTTTGTCTCAGTGGGTACTCCACGACCGCGGTAACAGCTCATGTCATAATAAAAAAAAATAAACGAGTCAGTTAAAAGTTTGAAAGCGAGTCTAACCTATCTGTTTTACTCGGACCAAGCGCTGGACACCTACGAAGTAGGTTCTATTGTACAAAAAGAAAGCTCATGCAATAAACAAAGCGAGTCTTTCGTATAACCACGAGAAGTGACCATATTTTCAATATTTGTTAAAGTAAGAATCTTCAAAAATATTTAATAAATAAACTCAAAACTAACTCATATAATTTCATTCAATATTTGAATCTGTCTAACAAGACAGAAAAGTTTGTAACAGCGCCACCTATCCACGAGTAGCTAGTTCCGCTGTTCACCAACAGATGTCTTGATCAAGTTCGTTTTGTAATCTGCTTGGAATAGCAACGGTGGAAATAAAAAAGATATGTTTAGTATCGGAACTAGAATAATTTAAATAGCAATAAAATACATTTTGCTATAGATCTAAATATAGCGTTTCGAAATCAGGCTGATTTCAATATTATTAGTAGTAGGTAAAATACGAAGCGTAACCGACCTACTAATATGTTTGCAAGTATCATACTTACAAAAAAAAATATGGTTATATTTAATAATGATTACTAACATGTTGTGGTAACCCAGTAAGGCTAGGGACGAGTAAAATATTTTCTTCTAAGTACGTATATGAAATGGTTTAACTCTTTAGTACTCACCTCTGTGAGAAGATAATCTATGGAACCATAAAGAGGCCAAATCAAGAAACTTCAATCAATGCCAGAAAAAAACAAAGAAAAAATTCCAAACACGAAAATCTGTTGCAATAGGCTGTCAAATACAAAATTCCTGATTATTTAACTCATGTGACATCATTGTATATTTTTGGTAATTAAAAAAGGGGAGAAGATGACAAATCCAGTGTGTGGGTGTGCGTAGTAGATGTAAACTTTTGGGTGGTGATTTGAGTGGTGAAATGATTCGGTGGAGGTGTTGCCTCGTGCTGGCAATGCTGTTGCTTCTGCCGGCAAAAACCGGCTCAAAATTAGAGGATGATGAAGAGGACGAGTAAGTATCAAACCTAATACTGACATTTTACAAGATATGTACCGTGAAATCTCTATAAACATTGTGAGAATGAGGTAGGTGTTGCAGTAGAGATTCATCCACTCGGCTCATCATACATTGTCATGTCAAAATGACATAGTATCTTACCTTACAAAAAGTGACTTGTAAATTATCAGTAAGGAATGTGTAAGCCAATTTATGCATGTGACAACATCCTGTAATTTATTTTAGAGTGCTGATAGATGCCAGTCCCAACATTTTTCACACATTATAGAATTCTTATTTGTTTAATTCTGGAATTTACCAAGTAGATTTGTGGCCTCGCTTTTGGATAGTTATGGTCTATGCCTTTAATACTTGAATATGTATACGTCTTATGTACACATTATGATAGTTTTCTACCGCAGTCTCATGATTTGCGATTCATAAATTTTGTGTGCCTAATATTTTTTCTTCTGATTCTAATCTTTTCTTCTCTTCCCCATGTAAGCAGTAGCCGTGTCACCCATATCTCAAGTAATAGATTCAACTCTCGTCTTTCAAGTAATAGATACAACCTTCAACTTTCAAGTAGAAGGGGTGAAGAGAACGAAGAGGATGACGATGATGACGAGGAGGAAGAGGAAGAGGAACCTCCAGCTGCTGCAGATAAAGGGGAGAGAGTAACAGTGGTGCGACGACCGCCGCCGATCGTGCAGCCGACGGCGAAATCAATGACAGTTACACGGACGATAAAAAAACGCCCCCTCGAATGTTATGTGTGCGCTTATAAATCCGAGACGCCGCTAAGAGCGTGTCTGGATCCCACAAAATACAGGTATTGTCAACAAGATGTTAAAATTATTCCAACCAACTAGACATTCATTTGTAAAGTTTTAGTCTATTCCGCGTAAGGTACTGAAATGGTATATGATTGAATGCCAGATCTTTTTAGCCGCAGATCTTATTTTTGTTGATAAGGCGACGTTGTGGTACCAACTTGTATAATGATTATTAGGTATATAGTTGAATGCCGTAAAGAGAGAACCTCATACCTAAATAAACATATTCCTTCACCCATTCGTTGATTTGCTGCTAATATAATATTTGGTGTTTGGATATCTAATTGTGTTTTATGAAAGTTATACGCATTTTACAAGATTGTCAGGCCATGTCATCTTCTTAGTTATGTATTTATTTAAATGCTCCAACGAAATTAAAATTTCTCAGAGCTCCCACCAAGACACAAGTTACCCATAGACACCCGAGCCATTACATCGTCGCGATAACAAGGTACAGTACCTGGGCGTTAATATGGCACATCGAATTTTGGAAAGAGAAACTCACATATAATATCATGTACTCTTTTTTTGGTATGCTCAGCACAATATCTACCTATGATTGTTTTGTTTATTTCACAATATTCTTTATTTTATGTCTTGTTGCTGTTGTATTTTGTCTTTATCAAATAGATGCTTTCAGTTTCTATTCCATATATGAACTATCTATTTCATTAAAACAGACCTTTTCTAAAATTTGATGTGCTATATTAACGTCTGTGTACTGTATATAAACGGAGATTGCTCCTGTTGGTGTCTTTATCAGTCAATTTATCGTTGTTGTTATTTCCAGAGTACACACGATCACATGTCACAGTTCGGAGGACAAATGCTTCACGTCGGTGATATCAAAGGGCAGCTCCTACGAAGCGGTGGTGCGAGGATGCCGGTCCGGCTGTGTTGGGTCGCCAGAGACCACGTGTTGTGAGGTAGGCACTTTATACTTATCTACTTCACTATCACTTTTCAACCCACATTGACCAACTGGATTAGCCTAGTTCGGTTCTAAAATAAGTCTTAGGTAGAGATCTATTGTTATATAGCCGACATATGCCCGGTTCTAGTTTGCACTTGTAGTATGGCAATTGTACTTTGAGTAAGAACGTGCTGAGTAGCAAAGTTTCTAGATATTTGCCTTATCATCTCTTCTTCAAAAACGGTTGATCCAAATTGTGACTGTGTATACTGACTGTATTCTCAAATTATGAGCATGTAGTTATTTTTTTGTGTACCCTATAAGGGTAACAAAAAATGTGTGCTTGTGTAGCGTCAATAAGTTCATGGTCACCGTCTCGTCAATGTGGATATCAAGGGTGTAACCAAAAATGGTTTAAATTGAAAGAATGGTTACGCTATTAGGTGATATTTTGGCCTTGCTGATACTTGAGACTGTCATTGTTTTAAGTGTATACCAATCACGAAGTATTTTTGATAGTTTTTATTAATTTGTTCTTCGATTTCCAGTTGAACCGCTGCAACAATCAAGCGTTTGCGATGCCAATGATATCGCCCCGCTCGCTGACCGCGGCGAACAAGTCAACCAAGTCGATACCACCCACGATACTTTTCTTCGTCACCGTTTTGTTGGTGCTTCAAACCGTGGTTAAAGTAGCCTTTGTGTAAACTGGGACCCACCATGAGGCATCCCACACTTGCAGCTTCGCGAATAGAGACGTCTTCAAAAACGATTTGCACAAAAATCTGGATCAATTAAAGCTATTGACTCTAAATCCTTCTATTCTAAATATATGAATTTATTTCTATTTTTAATGGGGCCAAATTTTTTAAAATATAATTTTTGCTGTCTTGCTCAGTTTTCATCATCATCTGCCTAGCCGTTTTCTAACAACGCTGGAATTGGCTTTATGCTTACCTAGATGCAACGGAATCCGACTTCAGTATTTGACATGTTGAGACTGCTTTATTTACTACGTTTTTGCTAACGTGCTCGACAAGAACTTCCCTTTCTGTCTCATGGTGGGACACCAGTGTACCTTCAGCTTATTTTGTAAGATTAACTTTCTATACAAAATCAGGACTAAATCATGTACAGGGAAATTAACAAAGTACAAGAATGATATTGTGTGAGGTGATTGTGAAAATTTGTGGTGAATTTAATAATATTATGCTGTGTTTGTAAAGTGAAATATATTTTTTGAAATTTTATCGCACATTTTGTACTGTTTTTCGTTATCAAAGTCAAATTAAAACATTCAAAGAATTAGGTTTCTATTACCTTGAATTTCAGAGTTAATTGTAACTTCACCGAAGTGGATTAATTAAAATTCAAAGATACACACCCGCTGTAACCTATACGAGCCAATTCTGAGAGCCACATAATTGTACAAAAGTTCTCCAAATTCCTCAAAGGAGGTGCTCAAAGGCCGCCCTCGTGAAAGGCCTTATGATTGAAAGGCGCAAGGGAAGGGTCACTCGACCTCTGCGGTCAAGCCGCCTTTCCGCCCAATTGAGCCGTTTCCGCCCGCTAGGGGGCGCTGATGTGAAAAGGGCATGAGTTATTGCCGACTATACGTTACACCAAATATTTTTTATTGGAGGAATAATGTTTGGGTGTTAAATTAGCTGTTTAGTTTTTTAAACATTCTTGATATTCTTTTAGAGAGTAAATGTGGCATCGCTTCGACGCAAGTGGAGGCGAAATTTAAAGAAAAAATAAGGAGAGGGAGGAGGGTAATTTTTTTTAAAGTTCATTTTATCATTTTTATAATAAAATAAAAATTAATTACATAATAACAACAATACGCCTGTATACCCCAAAGGGTTTAGATATTTTGAAATATGGTGTGTGGTTGTGTGGTATGCCTCATACCTTCAGTAAGCCTTCAGTACATTTCAAAATTCTATTTTTCATCGTAATATACATATGTCCAAATAAACAATATTTCCTTCGTCATAATTACTTATGTCTTGAACGTATAATAAATATAAACTCACTCCTTTTTCCTATGGGCAGAAATTACAGAACGCTTAATGCTTAGTAGAAGAATTGAACTTAATAATAGAAGAAATAGCATAACAACTTTAAAATGCCAGTCTTTATTGCATCCCTTTTTAATATGTTTTTTTCTTTATACTTCCGCATCACTTACCGAGGTGTCAGACCCGAACATATTTTGACTATCATAATCTCAACCCCTAAGGCACTCACCACGTGTGAAAACCCATAGGAAATTCCAATAAACCCAACAATTTCCCCTCGAAATACCCTCAATTTGGGGTGTCCAGCGTGTTAAAAAGCCAGCTCACTTGTTCTCGACATATGGAGCAAATCACTTGAAATCGAGATGAATAAAACCACAAATCATGCAGTGTTTGAAGACTTTAGCTGCAAAGAAATAGGTGTTATTTTTGTTTGTGTTTTAGTTCGAAGAAAAGTTGGTACGAGTTAAATTTTTAGGGTGAGAAAACTCGATATCCGGCCGGACTTGTGGGTGATTTTTATTGGTTATAAACAGGGGAACGCGTGTTAGCCGTGATTTGGGTCGGCTGAAGTTCGGTCAAACAATGTGCGAGGGTGTGATGTGGTCGTGTTTGATTTGAAAGTTAAGAAGCTTGTTTCTTTTAGTTTTTGGACATTGTAACTTTTACTTTAGGGTGTTTAACTTTCAGATGTAAGTATAGGGGGATAGAATTAGAATTTGAAGCGTGTGTTGTATGTTGAGCCTGTATATTTTTAGGTGTGTAAGAACGATATTAAACTAATGAGCGTGTATTCAACTTACTGGGTTGTATGTGGTGCTTAACAAAGCATATTAGCATAAGTAATTTCGTAGTGCTTGTAACATATTGCGAGGGAGCAGGAACGAAAAAAAAAATAGAAATATAATAAATAAATAAATAATAATAAACGTCGTGGAATGCGTGCTTCAATTTCTACCTTCGGTTCAGAACCTCGGGGAAACGGGAAGATCATCTGTTGACGGTACTGATTAAGGCGCGGTAAGAAGCAAATTTTTACCCAAGAAACTAAACTTATAGTCTGGCGGTGACGATGGTAACTTTTTCAAGTATTAAGGCGTTGCCCAAACGTATGGACACCGTGAAACGTTGGTTTTTGGTCCCAAATGTAGGTGTATTGGTATATATTAGACGCCAGAAAAAATATTATGAAATTTATTTTCAAATGTTCAACGAAAAGATCTCTGAAATAGTAAAAAAAAAAAATATTATTGTGATATGAAAACGTAAAACAGAGCTTAAAAAAGTGTGGTCGCATAATTCTCAAACATATTTTTGGAATGATAAAAAGGGAATTTATATTAACTAAAGGTATATCAAAAAATTGTTTTTAATTTAGTTAAAACTGCAAAAAAACCTTGTAATTTCGACACGCATCGCTATATTGAACCTTATTTGTGTTTGAAATAAGTCTCTCCGATCCGAATGAATAAAAACTATTCAGGTTTAAGTATCAGAACAACGTTATTTTTTCCCAATATTTTATAATTTCTTCCTCTAAAATCACGTGCTTTAAAAATATGTAATAGCCATATCAGTACACAACAAGGATTCGCACCTGGTAGGTGTATGACAAAGACACGGAGGCAATGATCGATCGAGTCATTTGGCACGCACCATCGGTCAACACTGAGATTTGCACAACACTACACTAGTGAGGAGCGTGGGCAGAGTAGTTTATAGTCGACACTAACTCTATATCTTATATCTTTAAACGAGCAATTCTTGTATATAATTATATAATCTGAATCTCGGAAACGGCTGCAACGATTTTCATGAAATTTAGTATACAGGGGGTTTCGAGGGCGATAAATCGATCTAGATAGTTTTCATTTTTAGAAAATGTAGTTTTATATGTGTTTTTAATAACCATCTTTATCGATAATCAACTTAAACATAAACTTATGTTTTTCTTTTTCTTGGAAGATAAATAACAAAATGTAATTTGTATTTAAATATAATTTCTATAAAACACAATTTACCAAAGAAAAAACCAAAGCTCGAGTATCCAGGTACTAGATTTTTAAAAGGAGGTGGATGTATAAGGTAAGGTTGCTCTATTTCGATTAGGACCTAAAAAAAATCGTTGTATCTAATTAAATCTTGATAGATATATCGAGATATGTTCAAGGATTTACGAGATAGATAATACGGCGTAGGGTTAATTTGTGCGAAACGACTAATAACGTTTCGCACAAATTTATCACCAACCCGCCTGGCAATAAGCGTGACGATTATGGCAAGCCACCCCAAAACCAGGGGTGGGCTATGTCCAACAGTGGACGTCTTTTGGCTGAAACCATGAATGATGTTGAGATCAGTAAGACCACCCTTCAAACTAGGATAATCCTGTACTTTGCAGGACACTTCGTCACTCCTTGGGATTTATCGATATCGCCATATCGATAACTTCCAACCGAGCCCACTCAGCACTACCAAATAGTGACAACCTTTAATACGCATTATTGACCGAATGATGAATGATCTACGCAGATTTGGATCAATAAAATTATGCAAGATCATCGCGTCATTGATTCCTATATTGACCGATTTACTTTGTTGTATAAAATATTGCGTATTGTGGACGTAATATTCGTGTCCATGACATTTGCGGCTGTGTCATTGGGTAATGCTTAGTCATTGTTGTAACGGTTTTATTTTTGTGTTAAATATCGGTAGAAAGGACGAGTTTGATGTTATATTTTACTTGTTCTTATTTGTTTCACCGTGATTCATATCTGTAATTGCTGGCTCTGTATTCATTAAAAAGAAAGTAAGAAAATCGGCAAAGTGCGAGTTGCATTCGCTTACAGAGGGTTCCATACCACTGTACAGTAATATCTTCGGTCGAAGTGGCGGTGCTTGGAGGTGGCCTATGTCCAGCAGTGAAAGTCTGTCTAATGATGATGATATAATTACAGTAATATTAACACTCAATTATTTAAAAAACGAAACATATTTCTCGTATGGGACCCCCGTAATTTTTAACTTATTTAATTTTTGTTAGGTACAGCAACAATAGGAATACACACTTTGTAAAAATGTCAACTGCCTAACTAATACGATTAATGAAATATAGCTCACTGCTCGACAGAGACAATACGGGTGGACGAACAGCGGATGCTCAAGCTTCGGGTACAGAACCCTAAAAATGATTTTTTTAGTAAAACCAAGGAACATTATAAACAATTTAAAAAAAATGCAACTCCAAATATTATTTGAATTTAATGCAGTATTTCCCATCCAATTATTTTTACACTGCAGTTATAAACTGACTTCGAACAGAAAAGGAGAAATGAGAAATTAGTTTATTTTTCGATCGTTGTTTTTTCTTTCTACTTTCAAAGTTTATTATAAGAAACAAAAACGAAAATCAATCAGCAATTAGCTGCAAGTCCATTTATTTTCCTGAAAAATCAAGGCAACCTAAATCCTAAATTTAGCTGGTACAGACAGAACAAGAAGTAATAAAGCGCAATAAAAGGACGGAGCAATAGCAAGACGTTTCGTTTTACAGACGCCTGAGCAACACAAAGACTGCAATCCAATCGGACGCCCATACGCAACGCAAGGTAACTGCATTTTTATCGTCTAGACATCTAAGCTCTACTTTTTAGGAAATATAATGCTTCTTTTGTGTAATCTTTTACATAATCAGCCTATAATATTCCCACTGCTGGGACTTAGGCGTCATCCAGGTAGGCCCATTGCGGGTTGGTAGATGTCATATGTCTTCGAATTTTTTGATTCTAGGATATCTTTCATGATTTTGAGGGTAGTGGTGATAAAATAATTTGTCCAAAGTAAACCGCCAGTCTGAGTTCGAACCTACGACTCGTAAGTTGTGGCCATTATCACTAGGCTATCGCTGCTTCTCGTAATCTTTTATCATTTGAGAAATGGGATCGTCCGGTCTTGTTAGTAAAAAATCCCCGATAGAGTCGTGCAAAAATGGACATCATCGCCCCTCTCATTATCACGATTGAAAGGCGAGTAAGAATCGTAGTCTTGAGGGCCCAGACTAGTGACAATCGCTTTTATAGGTTTTCGTATTTCTACATCTACTTTTCGGTAACTTATGTTAGTCCTATCAAGTTTTGGTTTTTTCATTATCGGTAACACTGACAGTGTCGCTTCACATAGTGTTTTTTTTTATTTTTTAATAAATCGAACGGCAAAATGGTGTATTTGAACCGAAAATATTTCCTCTTCTTTTCTATATAAACTAAATGCGATATCCGGTTTGTTGGCTGCCGTTGTGACCCGTGGTCGAACCGACAAACTAATATTTATAAGCGTATTTCGGAACAAAACTACAAACCCTTTTCGCTGTAAGAGCTCAATAAGTTTCACTCAAAAATACATCCGGATGACCATCTATATACAAATGTTGATATGCGTTACCAAGTGCTGAAATACAACAGTAGCAGTGAGTAATCCGCACACTGTCGGGTTTGTTGGCCGCCGCAGTGACCGGCGGCCGGTCAGACGGACAAACAGTAGATATTTGCGTACGCGCCGTTTTTTGTTGGCACTCTGCCAGGTGACCGCGGCTGCACTGCAACTGTGTACAGGATGAGGGTAATAGGATATTAATTGGTTTCTGAAGAAATCTGGTAATTTGTTGAGAGTGTGATATGGTCTAGAGATTTTTTTTTGATATTGATGGAGAGATGGCCAAACGAAGTCAGGGTGTTTTTCTGTAATTTTATTTAGGAACCTTTTCAGAATTGTGTTTTGATCATGTGTCTGCATGAGCTCTCGAGAATGGCTCATTAAATATAAAATATAGTTACAAGGACGAACTTAAGTCTTTTTACCTATATGTGTGCCCAAATACCAAACCAAACCTTGGCTGGCAACTTTGCATCGACACTCCTCCAAAATGCTGTTAAATTTAAAATAGAACCCATGACTGAACGCTGACTCCTAAAATACAGATCCAAGCCGAGTTTGGGTGGTTAGAATCAGATTTGTGACAATATATTCGTGTGCCATTTTATTATGAATTCACTATGCTTATAACTATATTTCTAAGTGCCATATTTGTTTTCAAGTAATTGAGTATTTTACTCAAGTATAGACGCCAGCGCATCAAACTACCCGAAACTGTCAAATTTTCCCAATCAATCTTGAACCTTATATTATAGCGATAAAGTTGAAAACCTATTAAAGAAATTTGACAGATTGTAGTAGCTTTTTTTGTTGACGCCTATACAATGAGGCTTCTTCCATGTACCACTTTTCAGAAGCAATAACTTACAAGTCGCTGAAAATTAAACTTAACGACACAATGGAAAGCAATTGGTCCGCTTTACGAAAATTACGTTTTCCTTTATATAAGTTACCAGTTTCTTTAAAATATTCCCACAATAAAGTCCACCCACTGTTTGTTGCACAAAGTGCATTAACATCGTCCGAAATATGTATGTATTTTTGTTCGAACGATAAATAGCCGGAATTCGGTTGCGCGCCGTTGCTAAATATTTGCTGATAACTTCTCTGTTGATGCATTTATGATCAACAGTTATTTCTGTAAATGCAGAAACAGGATTTTCGTTTTTAATTTTTTAGGGAACTTTTTGTGAGTTTTGAGGTATTCAATTTACCAAATAGTACAGCTCTAGGTCTGCAAAATCAAAGTAAACTAGATATGCACTACTCTAATATTTGGTTTTGTAGCCAATATAATAAAACTTCACTCAATCACTTGAAATTGACGTAAAAGAGAGAATAAATTTCTAATGTCATTTAAAGCCAGACTTTTAAAGCTTGAGAATGTCCAAATAATGCTCAGTAACAGACTTTGCATATGATACATTTAACTGTTATATCCCGGTCAGATACATTTCATTAGGAAGGTATGGAAAATCTTATTTAAAGTTTTGTCTCAGTTTAAATAAGGCACAAAATACAATAATACTCCCGCAATTCAATTCATACGGCTCACGGTAAAGCTAATGATGTCTCACAGGAGCATCTATCTGTCACTGGTTATATCTGGTGAAGTCACCTAAAGGCTAACAAAGAGGTCTACGCTAGGAGTTTACCTACCTTGATCGAATCAAAAATGAAGAGATCCGCAGGATAACCAAGGTTGCAAGCCCAAAGACTTGCCAAAATTCAAGTGGCACTGGGCTATACACACACAACATTCACATGGCTCGCAGAACAGATAGGGTCGAAAGGCTCTGGAGTGACGACCGCGTACTGGAAGACGTAAACTTGGAAAGCTTCCATAAGGTGGACCAATAACCTTGTAAAGGCCACAGAAAGCCGTTGGATGCGGGAAGTTCAGGACCTGTCGACATGGCGGAGCTTGGGGGAAGCCTATAATCTTTCAGTGGACGTCTTTCAGTTGAAATGATGACAATGATTTCAGTTCAGCAATAGGTCATAACAGAAAACCTGTACAATCAATGTCTACCTTTCAATTCAACCATTACTACTTTCCCTAATTTGTCGTCTTTGTCGAAAAATTAAACTACTTTGTACAAAAGACACTTCTAATACCTCCTCCACATACGGGCAGTGTCCAACTAATCTAACCAAGTATGCATGACCCTGTGGGTACTGTGGGTAGTGGGTAGATAGATAATAAATTCACTTATCTCTTACTTTGCTCGCTCACACGGCCAAGTTTTTCGACTTAAGATCTTAGTTACCACTAGTTTGAACAGGGGTAAGCTAGTATGGATTCTGCTGAAGATTAGGGAAGTCATTTTCCTAACATATCATCATGCCTGTGGCATGTGTTTGGCAGAGGTGTCCCTATTCTTTTGACCGCGTAGCTGTTGCAGTTTTCTATGAAACAGCTGAAAAATTTCTACGCTGCAATCATGTGCTGAACATTTTAAGTAGATAGATTTTTTTTAGTATCCATTTGGAGTGACTTTTGAATAATATGTCTCCAAACGTAGATATTAATATAATATGACCTACCGGCGTAGGTCTTTATCTAGAATTAGATGTACACATTGTCTGTTTTGTTAATTCTAGTTTATTTTAGAACTACCATCTTTCGTGTAAAATAATCTTTTTGAATGCTCTCATAAATATTTAGTAGCGTGACGAGGTTATTGTTATTTGTTTATGTGACTATATGGTTTCTAAATAGTCTAATTGATTTGCAGAGCAGTTAAAAATAAAAATAATGTGAATTCTTACAATGTTCTCATTTGTGTCCGCGAAATTAAAATTTTCTTCCGGTTTTTGCAATATACTGGTTCCTATCAGGTTCTATGCTTATTTAAGTATGATTTTGGGCCGTAACAAATATGTCTTTAAAGATTTTCTTTTAGGTATAACTTTAATAAAAAAAAATATAGTAAAAAAAACTTTTAACGTACTCTGTCACGAAACTAAAATATGTGTGCCTTTCAGCCGGATAGCTTCAGTGGATGTGAAAATTTCAACACATACAAGTGAAGTTAAATAAAAACGTTTACTTAAAATAAAACAGAATCCCTTTCCTCTCTATCCGACCGAAGCGGGCAGTCGCTAGGCCGCGAACGTCCCCCAGATCCCATATACGGGTCTGATTGAAAAGTTCTTTAAACCACAAACTTCACAACTACTCTAGAAACGGTGACTTCACAAGTCCACGTACTGCTTCCAAGCTTTGTTTGAAATTCATGCCGTGTGGAGAGTTTGTTCCTACTTAGAGTGGAAAGATTTCCTACATTTGTATAGATAGAGATAAAATGTTAAACGAATTCTAAGTTACATATATGTATGTGTGGTGGCGCTATGTTTAGCTTTAGTTAGAGAGAAACCTTATTTATAGAAAAGTATGTTTCACTTTTTAATTATATTTTAACGTTGAAAAGTCACAAAAAAGAAAACTAGATAGACGTTAGCTTAATAAGCCTATGATGTTCCCAGTGCTGGAACTCAGGCCTGGAACTCAGGAGTGGGTTATAATCTACCACGCGGGATAACTGCGGATTGGTAAATGTCACATATATCCGAATGATTGGTAGATGTCACATGTTTTCCTCACTATGTTTTCCTTCACCGTTTTGAGTGCAGTGATGATGAAATTATTTACACAAAAGCGCGTGCCTGTGTTCCAACTCACGACCTATAAACCCTAAGTCGAGGCCGATGGGCCATTGGGCTAACACAGCTCTCAAAGACGTTTAAGGGCTATAACGAAAACATATTTCATGTTTATGTCTTTTAACACAGCATAGCTTACTGTGATATTTTCCAGTGGCAAACTTTATAACCCCTTGAAAAAAAGAAAAAGCGTACTACAAAACGCACCAATTATGTGTATGAAAGCCAACCAAAACCCGACCATTAAATGAAATACTGATAACGTCCAACCCGTCCAAGCTGTGCGTCTCAATTCAACAAACATTTTAATATATCAGCATTACAATATTAACTTAATAAACTTCAGTGGCCGGTGGGTAGACAAGTAAACAATGCAATATTATGAATGCACCTCTGCGACCAATATATTAAACAGTGTAATACTAAACGCGAAGTCAGGACAAAACTATATACTAATTGTTGGTTGTGCAAGCCAACACAATGTTGCATGAATGAATTATCATTCTGAATTAAGAGAATTGTCGGGTTTAGAATATGTTAGAGATGGCGTATGATGGTTTTATGTAGATTTTGACGAAGAAGTTACGGGTAGTGTTAATAAAGATCATTATCACCACCATAATTTGGATTTGTCGGGCTTATCCTTTTTTCATCATCATCACCATCTACCAAGCTTTTTACTGAGTACCAATATTATACAAAGACCGACTACCTATCTAACCTTCACAACCCAGTTACTAGACTAGTTAGTTACTTGGCAAGACTGGTTGTCAGATTTTAGGGTTTCCCTTACGACTGTCAAAGATCCACAGCAATCTCTTACTTAACGATTGGCATTAATCCCAAGATATAATAAATATCTCAGGACAACCAACACACTGTTATCTGATCCCAAACTAGGCAGAGCCTGTACTATGGTAACCAGACAACTGATAAATATACTTATATATTTCTAAATACATATGTACATATTATAGATAAATTACACCCAGACACAGAACAAATGATTGTGCTCATCACACAAAGATTTGTCCTGAGTGGAAATCGAACCCACGACCTCAGTATTTGCAGTCAGGGTCACTAACCACTAGACTAACAGGCAAGTCAATATGAACCAAAATATGAGTTATTTTGATTTATGAGCAATATCGATTGTTTGAAGTTGGGTCATTTGTCAGCAAATATTTAAAAAAATCTGTAATTATTTAAATTATTTCGTGAGATTATGTGAATTAGTTCATGAGATTCATGTATGAGATGATTGTCCTCCTTATTATAGATCCAAGTGAATCATTTGTATCAGACTTATTTTGTTGTTTAAAGCTGTTGATAAAGTCAAGTCCGAAATCTTCAATCAAGACACAACACACCAAATAATCGATATTATATTTTCTAGCACAAATCTACCACATTACTATGCTGTCGACACCGTAATCATCATTCGTAATGTATTTAATGCTGGAATTCAGACAATGCCATGAGTCGAGGCCAGCTGTATTATAAATTCGTGTGATCAATGTTTATTGTCCCTTATTGCCTTCGAGAATTACAAGGTGGTCAGTGCAAGATCATTTGTATGCAATTTGGGATAAATTGACCACCTGGAAATGTATGTCAACAGCTATTTAGTGGTAATTGATGTGGGGTTTTGGTGAAATAGGCGTTAAGTTGACTGATTTAGTAGGTTGTGTGTGTGAGCTGTTTTATTGAAACTATAGTTTGGCCGGTAGTTTGCAAACTAAGGTGTCGTCGTAAATATGTGACTGAAAATGGTAGAATTGGCACCTTTTAATATTAGTTTTTTAGTAAGTAAATCAAGAGTTGAAGAGATAAGGGGTCAGCGAAAAGTATTTGTTTGTTCAAAGTAAGACAGTCTTATGATCTAACCAATAATGAACTGTGTAGATATATTTCTGGTACTACCTCTTACTTGTCAATAGGAATTGTTCCGATGAAGCATCTCTTTTGGATTAGTTTCGATTATGTTTAGCTTAGTATCAAACACATTCATATATGTATAGGGTGGGAATAATTCAGCACATGATTCTGGACTCTCGGAGTATGAAATTTAGGTCGGTTTTATAAAACCTGCTGTTTCATAGAAAAGTGAACCTATTCGGTAAAAATGTATATATTTGGATCCGACGATGATGATTATGATTCAGAATCATGTACTGCATCAATGAAAACAGATTGTCTGTCGATGTTTGTGCCACCTTATCATAATCGCACCTTTAGTAAAAAATAAAATAATAACTAAATTACGATTGTTGGAAAATAGCCTTTAAATTTTTGCAAACACGATGCATTTTCCAACAATCGTAATTTTGTTATTATTTCAGTTTACTATTAAAGATTATTATCTTAGTCAATTGATGCCCTATACAACCAGCCTAATTACCAATGGAACACAACTAACAAAAGTCAACTTGCCCTAGCAAGGCAGGTCATCCGGACACCCCACGCGGCCAGGCCTCAGTCAGGCCAAGCGCGCATATTAAAACATTATTCAAGCCATCATTACCATAATAAATGTTAATAAAGTCAGTGTACATGCACATTAGTCGACAGTAAATCATTTGTGGGCTTGCTATTGGTTTTTAGCGGCCTGTATCAATTATGGCGAGGACTATGGCGAGTGTTCCTGGGTTGGTAAGTGGCTTTACATCAGGCTTTTTATCGCGTGTTTATTAGTATTTAGACATTAAGGACACTAGTGCATTTAATTAAGGGCAGTAGTGTAACGAACGGCAACCTTAATCGAGGTTCTCACGGGTGTGTTTTTCCCGCGGCGATTTTTTACGCACTCTGGATGTTTAAGGCACTGCTTAGTGCTACCAATAGTAATATTTTATGACGCGTTGGCGTGCGGTATTTTGGATTCTCAATGTTCGGCCCATCACCGAGAATTGAAAATCCAGTGCACGATAGAATCTCGCAGTGATTTTTTCTGTTACACACATTTTGTATGTTTTGGTTGCACTGAATTCTTTAATATAAAATATGTTTTGGTTTAAACAAATAGATTTACAGATACTGTTTCGGTATATAGAGTTGGAATAATTAAAATTAAATTCTTCCAATTCTACGGTCCAACTTACGAACAAAAAGGTTACAGTTCAGGTTAAAGGTTAGAATTTAAATTAAATTTATCCAAGTCTTCTTAAGCTGGATCATCATCATAAGTTCCGAACTGTACCGAAAGACCCCCGATTTGGGGGGTTTTGCCATAATCGCCACGCTTGGCAGGCGGGTTGGCGATTGCAGAATGCTGATAAAATGCATAGAGAATGCTGCTGCCCATTCTCCCGTTAGTTCTTACGACACTCACGGGATGGTGGATGATGGATGGTGCTATAATAAACCTGGCACCATACGGACAGCTGGATTCGTAACAGTTCAATCTTTCAGCTGAAATATAAAGGCTAAAATGATTATTCATTCAATTTAGTCATCAGGTACAAAAACTTATAGAGTGACTAATGTGAACGGTAAATACAGTTGCGAATCTTTTTGTAACAGTGAAAACTTTTATGGTAACGTTACATATTAATGGAGATTGTGGAAGTAGAGCAACATCCACGCCAATCCATTGTATCGCGGGCGTACATAATCGCAGACCTTACGACTCGCGCCCACGTGATCGTCCTGCGGGACGCACTGCTAGCAGAACGTTTAAAGCGGGAACATACCAACTATTCGACTAACTGTAGGTGGGCAGTACCTTTGCCTTTAGTCGAGGTCATGCCTCAACGAAGTGCTGGTCAGCTGTCTATCATTGCAAAATAAATATCATATTTTATTGATCAAAGCTCAAATTGCAGTGAGCAGGTTAATTGCATGACATACAATACAGAATGACAGTTTTCATTTTGACAGTTCTACGATATTCATTGCGTTATTGCTGAAAAAGGTCATTCTTTCAGCTGTAATGGTGATGATGATGGTGATATATTTTTTAGAGTATCTACTCAAAAAATTACTACTGTTGAAAGGTTGGTCGTGTCGTGCACAGTTCCAGTTCATCTTTCCTTCTAGAAAAAGATAGGGAAATATTCTCCATAGGCACTCTTTTTAATTCTTCAACAGTTTATGTTGAAAAGAGCTCACTATATGAGCACTTTTCATTCCATGTGTAGGCCAGGACTAACAGTCGAATCACACTCGTCTTATTGTAAACGCCATGAATATTCAACAACTGTTTATACGTTTTAAAGGGCTTATGATTTGCTATTGAAGGCTTTCAAATTTTGGAGTAGGCATTAAATTAAAGTAGATATTAGTGCAAATTAAGGGCCTGTTCACGAATCTACTGAATATGGACACGGTCGCATTTGTGAGAACTGCACTAGACGTTTGAGCCTGTGTAGTTGATATTGCATTAATGTTTTCGAAAATTTAGTATTGCATTTGGAAGGTCCATTAGTATATCTAATATATAAAATCTAATATATAAAATTCTCGTGTCACAGTTTTCGTTGCTATACTCCTCCGAAACGGCTTGACCGATTTTGATGAAATTTTTTGTGCTTATCCGGTATCTATGAGAATCGGCCAACATCTATTTTTCATCCCCCTAAATGTTAGGGGTAGTCCACCCCTAAATTTTTATTTTTTAGACAAAATGTTTAATTTCTATTTTTTTATGATACAACATACAAAAATACATACAATCCTCAATTTTCACCCTTCTACAATCAACCCTTATTTTTTAATAGCCATTTTAGTAATTTAATCATTTTTCCTCTCCGGTCGAAACCTGATCAATCGTCATTTAATTAGTTATCGCCTAGGAAATTATTTATATGGCAAAACAACGTTTGCCGGGTCAGCTAGTATATATATAGGACTGTAACACAGGCGTGCCTCGGAAAGCACGTTAAGCCGTTGGTCCCGGCTGTCATTTGTGAATCTTTCAAAGTCGTTACGGGTCGTCAGAAGCCCGAAACTCTGACAGTCAGCATTCATATAAAACAAATCATATATAATCAATATATGATATCAATATATTATAATATAATAATAATAAACCCGCAGGGCAGCATGTGGCGTGCTGTTGGGCAGTAGCGACCCCACGGACCCTATCTCCCGGGAGAATTCTTGATCTTCGTCTCTGGCTTGCCTTTATTGGCCGGCTGTAGTGAACACTGATGAGGTTCAGAGCTCCCGCCTCATTCTTGCCTTTATTGGCTGGCTTGAGTGGAGATTCGCAAGAGCAAACGTGCTCGGGGAAAGGAAGTATTCCAGTAAGTGCTCGTAGGGATGTTGACCATCTTCCGGGCTCTGGGATCGTTCTGAAAGCCGTGGAATACCTCTCCACTTCTCAAGCACCTCAGGAAGTGTTGCCCCCTTGTCGCTGCGTCACTATGTGCCAGCGACGGTTTCCGGGGGCCCATTATTGAGTGTGCAAGTCACCCCCTTTTTTTTTTTTTTTTTTCAGGATGGGAAATCATCAAATGACTTCTCCCGCTCTGGGCGGAGCGGGAGGGCATGTCAGACTTTTACTGACTAAAACCCACCCGTGTTCCATCAGTTGCCCATGTGCCAGGGTCACGGTATCTCTTTCGAACAATCACGCGACCCCGGCAGGCATCGGTCTTAGTAGACCCCTACACTGCTGCTGACATCTCTTTGAGGCGCGCGTGGAACACTGCGCGCCGTCGACCCGAGCTTGGTCCTTACCGGGCGGCGAGCTACCCATTGCTCGCCACCCGCAAGCTCGCGCCTACGGTGGCCGGGAGTCCGCTATTGACTCCCGACGCCCGGGGCGTCTCCTCCTGCGGCGGCTAGGGACGTGAGGGCGCAGAGACTGCCACTCCCTCACGCGCCCCGCCTCCTCCTTCGCGAGCATTACTGCTTCGCAGAAGGAGGTGACGGCTTCCCATTCCCTCTCGCTCCGTACCATGGCTCGCACCAGGGCCGGACGCGAGAGGTCGCCGCCGCCGATCGCCTCCACGAGGACACGGCGGTGCTCCGCCCAGGCAGGGCACACCTCCACCGTATGCTCCACCGTGTCCTCCAGACGATCCTCGCAATGGAAACACCCGGACGTATCCTCTCGCTTTATCCTGAACAGGAACCCACCGAAGCACCCATGCCCGGTGAGAACCTGCGTCAGGCGGAAGGTGAGGACGCCGTGGCGCCTCTCTATCCACTCCTCAAAGAGGGGACTTACCGCCGCAATTGTGGCGTGCCCAGCACTGGGTTGCGACAATCGTACCCGCCATGTCGCCATGAGCAAGTCACCCCCTGCCATTTAATTCGTGTATTTACAAAACATTGATGCGACAGGGGCCATAGGCCTTCCATAGTTCTTGGTAACCAGTCCATTTTAGCCATCCAAATACAAAGTCCAACATCTTAGTTTCCATATCCTGCAATAGTCCAACACCAACCGGAGGTTGTCCTTGGGTGCACTTGCACAGTGTATACAGGGATAACCGCCGGTTAGTGCCTCACTTCATCTAAATTTTCTAAGAGGCCTCTGCGAGTTGGCTTCGGCCCCTCGTACGCCTTCCAAAAGACCGGGACCCTAGGGTCCCGAGATATGTTAACATATATAAAAATAATAATTTAATGTTTTTATAATTTTTGTTATTTTAATATTTAAAAATGTAATTTATATGTTGTAAAAATTTAAATAAAGGAAATAATAATAATACATAATATAATTAATAATACATGATATCAATATGATATAATATCAATTATATGTATCAATCATATATTTGGGTTTTGCAGGTCAGATGGGTAGTCGTTCCGTGTAAAACACTGGTATTCAGCAACGTTCAGTTAGACTAGAAGCCAACCCCAACATAGTTTAGAAAGGATTGGGCAGATGATGAAAGAAGAAGATCTAGCAGCAGCAAAAAGAGAAGTAGTAAATATAACTTATCAAAACTACAAACACTGCGGGTATCACTCTATTTACATTATATCAAAACTCTTTGACGTCATAAGCTTTCATTTCATACCAATTGCCAAAGTACTGGACACATTATAATCCTAAATACAAATCTAATAAATCATTCTAGACATAAATCAAAACATTAATATTAAATCAGTCTGTGAAATAGAACCAAACTTACTGTCGAATTCGTAATGACCAACGACTTAAAGTTACTCGAAGCTAACCTTCAAAAGGGTATTGTCCCGAAATTGCAACATAAAATCTAACACGTTTCATGTCAAAGTATGTACAAAATCATGGCTTTAGAGAGCGGGTTCCCATAGTAACCCCATCGCCAAAGTACTGGACACATTATAATCCTAAATACAAATCTAATAAATCATTCTAGACATAAATTAAAACATTAATATTGAATCAGTCTGTGAAATTGAACCAAACTTACTGTCGAATTCGTAATGACCAACTACTTACCGAAGTTAACCTTCAAAAGTGTTGTCTCGAAATCGCAACATAAAATCTAACACGTTTCATGTCAAAGTATGTAGAGAATCATGGCTTTAGAGAGCGGGTTCCCATAGTAACCCCATCGCCAAAGTACTGGATACATTATAATCCTAAATACATATCTAATAAATAATTCTACACATAAATTAAAACATTAATATTGAATCAGTCTGTGAAATTGAACCAAACTTACTGTCGAATTCGTAATGACCAACTACTTACCGAAGTTAACCTTCAAAAGTGTTGTCTCCAAATTGCAACATAAAATCTAACACGTTTCGTGTCAAAATATGTAGAGAATCACGGCTTTAGAGAGCGGGTTCCCATAGTAACCCCATGGTGCAAGCCCAGTGATTCGGGCCGCAGAAGGCCGCAGTCGTTATCGGTCAACGCGCGACCTTTGGGAAGATGCCTCGCTTGCACAATCACTACCTTTAAGCTTGTAAGGACGCAAGGTTTTAGGAAATAGGGATTTTTGTGAAATGGTGAACAGTATAACATAGTATAAATATTTGTTCACATAGATTCTGGATTAGAACTACAGATTTTTTTCTTCTATTAATTCTGCAGTTCTAATCCAGAATCTATGTGAACAAATATTTATACAATGGTGGTTTTTGTGGCCCCAAAAAACGAATCAAATTCAAATAGTTTTAGTTTGTAGAACAGGGGTAAAGTAAAAATGTCAATAAGATTAGCAAAAATGAATGCATATCCTTACGGAAAAAAGGCGTGAATTTATTTAAGTATGTATAATAGGAAAAAAAACGAGCTACTGTTATTAATTTATCACATAAAATTAAAAACGTGCCAATTGCCCATAAGTCTTTGTGGAGTTGTTGATTCGCCCGCAAACAAGTAACTTTGTGAGAGTCCACTTATAAACCACATTAATGTCTTCTCTATTGTGTACCTACATAATATAATTTATGTACTATGTAATCATAGCATCACCAAAATTGCCCGCCAAAAATGTACCTTTGTACTATCTAGCATTACTTCTTCCAATTTGGCTGGGAGGATGGTGACATTTGTACGCACGCGCCGGCCGCGGCCGCTTGACCTTACCACCAAACTATATCGTTGTAAATTCACTTGCCATTTAAACCTCTTCTGCAATATCTCCAGAAGACTTTATGAAAAGATAATTTTTTTTGTCTTCCTGAATATCTTTTCCTAAATTTGCAGCCTTGTATCATCCTGCATAACCTTATCCCATCCGGCAGAGACGGTGACATTTGTACGTTCGCCGGCCGCTTGACCTATAGACCATCCGAACAATATCGCTATATCTCCACTACCTGACTTGTTTAGCACAAGATTACAATCCTAGAATAGCTGTACCTGAAAACTTGTGAAGTATGCTCAGAATGCGGTTTTGGTGTCAATGTATTTATTATAGGGACCATTGTGTACTGATACTTTGACCATATAAATTTTATTTGGGCCACGATTTAGACTTGGAGATTTCATTTCTTTATTTGGACTTTGGGTTTGTGGTATTTAAACGATCCTCAAGAGTATTTCTACACAATCCACATCATCATCAGTGTGGTAAAGGTAACCCGGTCGAAGCCCGTTGCAAACCATAGCAGGATACCTTTCCCTCATTTACTCACTATCTACCACCAGTCGAGAATTTTCCTGCCGGGATCAACCCTCCGTGAGCCATTTGGAACTCCCTGAACCGTCTTTGAACCCAGGTAGATGTAAGTCGACCCTCGTAAAGTCCCCAATTTACCTCGCTGGAACGACAGCAGGGTGTGGATGTGGAGCTATTTCACAAATTATGCTCCACCTCCTACATTTTCTATGTGCCCCAAAACATGCCGCCAAGTTGACTTCTGTGCTGCCATCTATAACACCGTGGAAGTGGCGAAGTTTAATAAACAATAAAATTTAATAAGTGTCGTACCAGCGATACTGAAAAGAAGAAAAAGCTGAAAGTTTTAACCGGGACTTAAGCTTTCTCAGCGGGTTTCCGCGATCAATCCATCATTTCAACCTACTGCAATCTACTGCTGAATATAGGACTCTCCGAAACTGCACCACAACACAACACTCTATCCTCCACCTTCCGCATGTAGTCTGTCCCAGCCACCATTTTGAGATAGTCAGTTCATCTAGCTGGGGGCCCCACACTACATTTGCCGATACGCGATCTCCACTCTAGGACTACGTTTGCTCCACCGGCCATCGGTCCTTCGACAAACATGAGCAGCCTACTGCCTCTTCAACTTACTATGCAAGCTACCTTTAACCTTCACCAGGTCCAAATTATGTGGATTACAGATGTAGATAAGTACTCCAAAAACGTGACAGCGGTTCTCATGATAAGTGACAGAACTAATTTTATAATTGAAAAAAAAAACGTCATAGAAACTCCACAGCTTTCTATACTCCCAACATTTCTAGATCACCATACTTAATTTACGTCGGTTAAATTGTACGAAAGCTTGTTAGCTCTGTAATGCCAGTGAGCAGTGCTCATATATCGAGAGTATTCGTGCTAAGGATGTAACATTCCCAATCATTGGAATTGTGCCCCATGCCATATAGAGACGTTACCTGGAGGTAAGCATCTGTAATTTATGAGAGATTTGATGCCAGATTTAGAGTTCGGTTTGAGTAAATGTACGCGTTATGGTGGACGGTTTCAATTTGAAGTTTGATTGAGAAGAAAGACTGTTAGGTGTTCTGTATTATCTCTGAATTTTAAAGGTTTTATGATTTAGAATTCATGCTAATATCGTCGTTGGTACTAAAGACGACCTGCCAATCTATTCTGTAACAATCTCACCGTGATATCTTAGGTGAAGTGAGCATGAAATTAGTTGTTATTCCACCTGATGCTAGGGATTCACACTATTAGCAGGTCACTCCAAGCTCACTTCACTTTTGTCTTCACGGTGAGATTATGTACAGAACAGATATGCTGTATTCATGGTGGCATGCACACTTTAACTAAGAATTTAGTAAATGATTCTAGATCCTCCAGCGTAGAAAGTTTTCGTCGGTTATCAAATTAAATTCAGCCATTTCATCAGAAAAGTGTAATACTAGGTACGCGGTCAAATGTATTTAACAGTAATTTTAACAACTTACAAAAAATTGCAAAGCAACAAATAAAAATGTGTTGAAACTTGTTTTCGTTGATGACTCAGTCAGGGAGGCGTGACCGCAAATGGTGCCCACAATTTATGTATTACCAGATCAAAAAGTCCATCTACAACATTCTGTAAGTGTCCGCTGACATTTAGAACTAGCCTCAGATTTATCATTGTTACCACGTCTAATAGCACAAATTGTCGATCTGGATCCGATCCGATTCATTTTAAAACTCCTCTCACGAAACTATTGACCTTTGCGCGTTCTCATAGTTATGAATAATATTCTAGTAACAAGGGAATCTTTTAGCAAATATGGCTGTATGGAGGACAATAGATTTAGCGCCATTAAAATTCAATAAGCGGCAGTGTACCAATAAATCTTCATAGAAGGCTATCAGAATAGGAACTATCTGATCCAGAATATAGGCGGTCATGGGCCTGTGGCCATTGTATCGGGCTGAGCCAAAAGCTATTCAAATAGATGCCCATAGAGGGTCGTCGGCAATTTGTGTCCGACGAAGTGTTTTGACACCTTCATACATAAACATTTCACTGTTTAAAAATGGTGGGGCGGTTGTACCATTTGGTTACGTATTTAAACTGAGATTTACAAAAAATTTCACTCAGAGAGAAGCACCAATGCAACTGAACGCGATCAGCACATTTAAACGGCGTTCAAGAGCAGTTTTAATCTCCCACAGAAAATAATGACACTTACAGCTCTGAAACATAGTTTGTTTGCTGTAGTGAGTTGTGGCGGAGTTCATGATGAATTTTATAATGATTTTGAACAATCTATGTTAGTCAGTACCGACACAAATCTAATTTCAACTTGAATGAATCACTGAGTTTATTCAAAAAATGGATCAAGCATCGTTATTATGATGGTTGATTCACTTTGCTTCTTGGTATTGCAGAATGCATTATCAGCAAAATTATTTTTCTTGCCAAACAGAAGTACTTGTGAACAGTCGAAATTCTCCACACATCCAGGGTCCCTCTAAGCACGAAATCCGTACTTTCGGTCAAAGTTACGGGTGATCTCTACTCCGTAGACATAAAACAAAACCGGGTCCGGAACTAACATTGAACGACAACACAATTTAACAGTTGTCTTTAAGCCCGATGTGTATTATCCGTTCGAAAAAGTGAATTAATCGGGAGTAGAGTTCATTTCAAAGTACCGAACGACTTTCTGAGGGACCTGTATCTTCTTTGAAGGACTTAGAGAGAGGGACATCATTAAATTACGTCTCCCGCTCTTCGTTTCAGACTTTAACTGACTAAAATCCACCCGTGCTCCTACAGTTGCCTGTGTCAGGGCCACGGTAACTCGTTTGAACAAATTCGCGACCCTGGCAGGCATCGGCCGTAGCGGACCCTTTCAATACGTGCTGACATCTCTAGAGAGCTCTCTAATGATGACTGATGTAGTGTCCACCACTGTCTTCAGAAACCTTTAAAAGTTTACCAACCTACTGATTGAAAGACGACGTAAATACATGACTTTACGGCAGATGGCTCTGCTTTCTCCAACTAAAATAAAACACAGTTTCGACTTTAAACAGAGTTAACACACCGATGCAACTAACCCCACAATGACGTAATATATTTTCTACCCGCTATTGTGTGCAAGGTGAATGCTTATTATTCCGCGTGCTGCGGTCACCAGCCGATTATTATTCCCCTATTATCGTAATATAATAATATTATTGCGAGGCCCAAGATGGGACGGAATAAGGAAACGGATTGAAGAATTGCTTTGTGATTTATTGACATAAGCGGTTTGTTGGCTTCCACTTTTCTGTTTTCTAGGATTTCACTGTTTGTGTGTAGGATTTTTTTTTGGTTTCATAAATTTGTTGCAATCGTTTTATTTGCAGGTAATTTATCAGCAGTCTCTTAATTTATTTGGGGTACGCGTCGTCTTCTTCTTTGTAGACAGTATATATTATCTTTTTTAAATTGTATTTTTAAGATTGGCTATATGGTAAATACAAAAACTGTCAAATATTTCGCTATATTGATTTATTTGGTGCAACGATATTAATTATTGCGATTAATAATTAATATCCTAGTGCAAAACAGAGTAACATTTTATAATTCCATTTCGTACTATTGACTTTATTAGCAACATATTTGACAGCTATTCGCGACGTTGCCAACTTTCAGAACGGTTATTCTTAAGTCAACTTTATTTTAAGAAGTATACACCATTTCTTCTCTTAATTTTATTTTACTTAATTCAACCTTATTTTATTTTGTTCAGATACAGATGACTTTAACGTCTGTGAAAATTTACACAAAAATAAATATTTTCTGGGCTGATATTTCAAGTCATCATCAAATTAATTATTTTTTGATTTTATCATGTTTAGGTATACATATATAACAATCGTGACTGCAAAGTTTAGCTAGTCAATTTAAAACAACCCTGTATGTACGTTCACCAAACGATATAAGTAACCGATCGGATACAGATCGGCCCCTCAACCCGTCTTCCCAGAGACAGTGGGATGAGCCGCTCTGCAGGTTGGTACGGAATAATCTAATAAATACTACTGAGCGTGCCCGCTTGTTGGCTGTGGGAGCAGTGGTCTCGAACCTACCGATTTTTCGGTATTTCTACCGATATGGGCTCTGTTCTACCGAAATACTGAAATATAACGAATATTCTACGATTTCACAGTACACATGGAAATGTCATTTACCGATTTTGGGTACAAATATACCGTTTTTAACTGGCAATTCTACCGATCTCGCTCAATGACGTTCGAGACCACTGTGTGGGAGAATAGGAGTCAGGCCTCTGGCCTCAGGCACTACCGTCACTCAACATAGGTTCTATGTTGTGTGACAATACTTTCCCGCTCGCTACCTGTCTGCGTCTGGGCGTTTCTTGCGGGGCTTCGCATCGCTGCCATTGCGGTGAAGTTGTCGACTGCCTCGGACACCATGGCCTATCTTGCAGTAAGGGCGCAGGCCGTTTGGCTCGGCACGCCAGCATTAATGACATCATCCGGCAACCAACGCAACGGCTTGGCACGCGACGATGGGAAGAGACCAGACGAAATGACCATAATGCCCTGGAAGGTGGTTAGGCCTCTGGTGTGGGACGCAACATGCCGACACACTTGCGCCATTCCACCTTCCCTGTACGATGGGATGCGCTGGGGCGTCTGCTGCAGGTGAGGAAAACCTCAAACGGCGAAAATATTCCAATCTCATTGGAAGTTATATATTTTGAGCCGTTTAGGCCATGTTTTGGCGTTAGGGCTATGGGGTCCGAGTGCCCACTTGCGTTTTACGAGACATAGCCAAGCTGTTGGTCGACTCTTTTTTTTTTTTTTGGATGGGAAATCATCAAATTACTTCTCCCGCTCTAGGCGGAGCGGGAGGGCCATGTCAGACTTTTACTGACTAAAACCCACCCGTGTTCCTTCAATTGCCCATGTGCCAGGGTCACGGTATCTCTTTCGAACAATCACGCGACCCCGGCAGGTTGGTCGACTCTTCACGTGACCAGAGGGCTGGCCTATTTTTAGGCCAAAGAATCAGCATTGCCATACAACGTGGCAATGCTGTCAGCCTTTTGGGGACTTTTCCCATTGACAGCGATGCAGACGAGTTTTTGAAGCCCTCTGATTTTTTTTGTCTGTTTTTATAAACTTTATATACTTGTATATAATATATTAATTTTAGTGTTCAATAAGGAATTGTAAAATAATTAAATTATAATTTATAATAGTAACCAGATTCCTCGCATATACGTTTGGTAAGAAACCGATGAAACTTTACAAATAAAACATAATCTTATGGAAAACAAACACTATATTTACCAAACTAAATTTCATTCTAAAGCACCCATCGGTTTCTTAAACTTCAACTATATCCGACGATTGGTGACTGTACTTACTTACTTAGATAGACAGGTAGGTAGTATTGTTAGTGTTTAGATATAGCACTAAGGTTACGGTACACTGGATGTCGTAAAATATAAATGCGTTTCCCACTTTCCTTTTGTGAGTTTCGATGCGTTTTATTGTATATTTTACTTAATATACGTAGATACATTTTGCTTTGAAAAGTGTAGCATTGAACACTTTTTGTTTTTTATCTATTATTTTTTTTGTTGACTTGACTTTTCTGCAAAAATAAGTCAATTTTTCAAAACCAAGTAATCGTAAAATCGATGTTCAAAATCATGTAGGAGCAGTGGTGGCTTATAGTAATATAGGTCGTAGATTCGAGCCGAGACAGTCGCTTTACTCTGTGTAAATTATAATATATCATCACCACTACTTTCCTTTAAAAAAGGGTGAACGAAAACAAGGTGAGAAAACCGGCATGTCCTAGAACCAAAAATTCGAAGACATGATGTGAAAACGACCAACCCACACTGGGCCCACATGGGTTCCTTCTCACACAGAGAAAGCCTGTGACTCAGTTGTGGGAAACCTTATAGGCTACAGCTGATGTTTTCAACTATAATCACGAAAAACAAATGAAAAGAAATGGATGTCTCTAGAAAAATATTGCAGTGACTCTTCCAACAACAGAACACAATGAAATGAATTACCGTCATCCAGTTCCGCTATACAAAACGTAATGAACAAGAGACAGAACATACGACATAATTATTCCGTGGACTGACGCAAATCTGGGGGCAGAGTTCAAACGAGATCCATAACTCATTCACACAACTCCTAGCGGGATATTATCGACCACAGCCTAACGATATCCCCAACAAAGTTTCTAACAAACCACCAGTACATCCACCCAAATGTATGGGCAACTAATAACGGTGTAAAGCCATTTTGTTTAAGGTTACAAGAGAACACACGTCCCAATGACTGGATAGGTCACCCGTGTGAGGGTCTGAGGTCAAACCGGGACTGAGGTCAATGTTATGTTGCATTGTTATGTAGATTTGTGACAATAGTATGACAAGTATTTTTATCAACAATGTGAGGAAGAAGGGGAGATGTTTTGGAACAGGTTTGTTTGTTATTGGTTGAAAAGTAGGTGATGAAAATACACTATAACTTGTGTTCCTTTTTTGGGATTGAACTAATATAAATTTCGAGTACTAACCTATTATTTGATCATTTTGGAGGTAGGTACGCTCACCAAAAGAATTAAGTAACCATTCGTCGGATATCGTTGAAGTTTAGTAAGAAAGCGATGGATGTTTGAGAATGAAATTTAATTTAATTCATCGAAAACTAGTTCTTCTATCAATTTAATATTTCATTGGACAGCATCCATTTACTTCTTACTAAACTTCAACTAAATATGACGACCCTGTTTACTGTACAGACTCACTAACTTAGTCTGTTAGTTAATTTATTTTTGCACGCTTTATATTAGCTTCACTTGTATGTTTGTATGTTTGTTTGTTTGTAACCGACTCCTTATAGCGCGATTTTGACCCACTTTAAACGACCAGATTTCATTAAAACTTTGCACATCTGTCAAAGACCGATGACAATGCAATATTTTCATAAATTTGTGCCATTATCCTTGCCAGGGTTACCAGGACAGCAAAAAAACTGTCTTCTAAAACTACGCTGACATACGTCACAAACTACGCTGCATACGTCTCAAAATTCGAAACACCCGAAAAAATAGAAAATAAATAATAGTTTAAAAAACTAAAAAACACGCTTTCATAGAAAGCCAAACTAAAAAGTAGAAATTAATGGAAAAAAAGCGTGGGGTGCTTTTTAAGGTATTTTTTATTGATCAGGCACCCCACGCTTTTTTTCCATTATTTTTTAGAATAAAGTCAGATTGAGATACACCCCTTTTTAGTTGGTAACAAAATTATTTCGGTTCACACATTTGATATTTTGTGGTATCATAGGGTCGAAATTTTACTTGGATGTTGTCTGTTCTTTACTATAAATTTTTACCAATGGATTATTTAATCCTGCATAATTAATGTGATACATGCACTGAATAACCTCTTAAGTACAAATACCAGCACACCTTATTTATGTAGATATACTTAAAAGGATGCTAGCAAATACTGATACTCCTGGCAGAATCTAATTTATAGCATGTATCCTATGTTTATGTAAATAAATACACAGTTAATCAGTAATTTATACAGCTGCGGTGTTGGATCGTCACGGATTGCCCACTTAATTATAAATATACTTAATAAAAACATAAATTGTCGTGATCTAGGAAAAGCAACAAAGCATAACGTAGTGTTATGCTTTAAGACAAGGTATAAGATCCAGCGGATTTTTAGTACATCATTCAGCTACTGGAAAATCAGAACCGCCCATGATTGTCTTTGCTCCAGCCGACTTGGGTTTATACTGTACTTAGAGATTTCCAAGTCTGCCAAGAAGGCTCACAGATGGTTCCGTAAAATTATCAGATGGTTTATACAGCTTCCATCATATCGTCTTACTGTGAAGCCGTTACTATCAATTATATCATTGCTATACCTACAAGTGAATTGTGGTAGAGTGTAAGTCGGTCTTGAAAACCATTTTGATTGTAATGCCCTTACGGGGCCAATATTTTATTCAAAATCATAGAGAAATGGTTACTATAAGAAGGCACACTCAGCGATACCCTTAAACTCAAGTTAGCTCGAAACATACGAAAAGAAACCTTTATATTTTGTCTATTTTACTGTCAAGATAGCATCCTTAAATAACGGTAGCCATAGTTCTCTACGATTCTTATGCATTGCGTCGCACAACCGCGGTCTATTGTTACGTTAACCAAGATGTGGGTTGACATCGCGAAAGCTGGTTGTCTGTCCTCATCGCGACGTGGTTCCAACAACTTAATGATGTCATCTACTGTAGGACATTGTCATCCTGCCTAGGTCTTTGAAGAATACTGTATTGTTAAGTGGATTCTACCTGTCCACTTAGCTGTTGATAATATGACAATGTTTAGAGAAATGGTTGAGAGGGCCACTTCTCGGTGTACAAATGCTGATTTTAGCCTTACAGGTATCCACTATCTTTGACTTGTCTGGATTAAAGATTGCATAAGCCTAATCAGCTTGTAATGTTCCCAATGTAAGGACACATGCCTCCTCTTGGTAAGAGGACGTGGGCCCAATACGGCTTAGAAGATGTCACGTGTTTTAGAATTTTTGGTTCCAGGACATGGCGATTTTCTCGCGTTGTTTTCTTTAACCATTTACAAACAATTTACTCAAAGTAAAGCGCCTGTTTGGGTTCGAACCTACGCCCTACAACTCGTCAGTCATTGCCACGTTCCCACTACTGCTCTCTTGTTTAAAGTTTGAGTCTAGCCATTATGAGTTCTATGGCAACTCAACAACTAAATTTTTTTCCAAATCTAAGTTCGGCGCTTGCTGATACCTGTACTGAAATATTTTTAACATTCACATTACATCAGAGTAATAGCAGACGCACGTGTCGATCGACTCCCGTTGCTGGTCTGTAGATAGGTAATACTCTTTCCATATCAAGATCCCTTTGTGACTGGAAAAACACATTAAGCAGTTGGCTCCGGTTGTCATTCATGGATCTTTGGCAGTTGTTACGGGGCATCAGAAGGTCGAAAGTATGACTGACAGCTAGTCTTACCAAAGGTATATTGTTACCCAGTAACTTTATTGTGGAGGCAGTCACTCCATGTAAAACAATGTTATTCATCTGCATCCGGTTAGACTGGAAGCCGACTACAATGATAGAATAAGACTACATAACTGAATAGGTTAACCCTTTTATAGGGATCCTACTAAATTTTCCAGCAAATTCCTTAAACGACAAGGATGTATCTATTCGGAAGTGACATGTTTACCCGCACGGACAGAGAGCCTGAGAACAGATGCTATCGGCATCTCACTCGCGCACACGTCGCGATCGAGATAACTCGTGTCATGCGCGAGAGCACGCTCTTGTCAATTTTTACTAGGACTACTTAAATGTATGAGGATAAAGTTTTGTTGAGGATGTTACTAGTGACTACTTCATTTTGAGGAGTTTTTAGACATGGTTTCTCGGATATGGCTAGCTTTTTATAGTCAACTAGCTTCTGCCCGCGACTTTGTTCGTAAAATGCTTTGTTTTAACATAAACTATATCATCGCATCGCCCACCCGCAATATTATTTCGTTTTTCTCTTACCGTTATTTCTGCCTTTTATTTTTCAATTCATCCTGGCCCTTAGTGTCGCAGCGTGATATTCACCTATAACCTTCCTCAAGAATTGGGCTGTCAAACATAAAATATTTTTTTCATATTCGACTTTAAAGTTAAATTACCATCTTACAAACCCAACTTACAAACCAACAAATTGTACCTAAAGATTTATTGGCAACGCTAGTTTATTTAGGAAACAAAGTTTCTATCATCATTTATAGTAGTTAGTTAGTTTGCCAGATTTTCTGCCTTTCTAGTCTCAAAAGTCTTAAGTAGCAAGGACACAACCGAACTTATTGTAAGCTTAAATGCTATTTTTTTCACTACACACCATCTAAAACGTCCACTAAATAGTTAAAGAAAGACACTTGTCCTAATTCATCGGACATGTGAATGATTGATTGCTATTAGTGCAAACAAAATCTAGATGAGGTGGCAAGACGACCTAGATGCGTATTCCAAGGGTAGGATCTAGATAGCCTTGGAAAATTATGCCTGAATTTTGGAGGAACGCATTCGCTGGGTGGGACAGAGTAGCCTAATGAAAAAAAAAAACCACATCATCTCAAAAAACCGAAAAAAAAAACAAAAGAAAGGAAAATTTTAAACCTGCACAGATAACATGCACATTATGAAAAATAAAATATAAAAGATACAAATTAGCCAAAAGCCCCGAAGTCAACTAAAAAAAAAAACCATACCCCCAAACCTTTGCTAAAAAAAATTAAAACCTCATTGGCTGTCGAAAGTGGTAAATTAGCGTAATTGCTCTCAAAACCGTTTGTATTCTAATCGGGGAAGGTACGTGCGATGTGTTATCTGCTGGTTCCCATGGTCGTGTTTATAAATGACCGTCCGGAGGTCACTGATGCTACAGCTGATGGTCATCGCAGTCTCAAACGGGACAGCGACACTGAGAAATGGGTACGTTTCGGATTTTGATTTCCGGATGTTCTAGAGTTTGTGGTTTTAAGTAAGATGGTTAATTTGTTTTTGAAGTTGTAAGGCTGTCAGGAAGTTAGTTTTGGGTCGAGAAGTTTGAAAGCTAAAAGTAGAATTTGAATGATGGACGCCCAATTTTTAGGGATCGAATGAATCCTGTCGATAATTACCTACATTTTGACAGAATATGATCACATCAAACTTACCTCAAATCGTTGACATTAATTATGTGATTAAATTTCTTCAAATTTTCTATGACCTTGCATTATAACTGGAGATAATAAACAAAAAAAAATTAAAAAACAATAACCAGAAAACCCGAAACTGGATCAAGACATTATCAAAAATCTTCGACCGTAAAAATTGGCCCAAAAAGTATCATCATCGGCAAAAATTCCGTTTGTGTATGCATGCATGCGTGCATGCATTATACAGTACAATACACATTGCTTACCTGACCATCTTGTGTGAAAACGATAGCATTTAAACACTCGTTATTGTTGCTAACTGTACTTTGGGTAGTTTGCGGTTTTTAGCATCGGTTTCAAAGGGGCATGCAAGATTTTACATTTTTGTGAAATAGTCCATCTTTCGTATTGTTTTTGTAAATTCTGTTATGCCATTCTTAGATTTCAAAGACTTGCGTTTAAGGGTAAAGGACAAATCACCAAAGTGAACAATTTTCTCAATGGGACCAATTTTGCAATCGCGAAAAAAGTAATTAACTGATGACAAATAAAATGTCATACAAAACTTAAATATTTACTTGACCTAAATTTATGGGAAGGGTGAATTTTTTTCGCGATTACGATGTTGGTCCCATGGAGAAAAATATTCCTTCTGATGGTCTGTACGACACCCTTAAATTTAGCAGATCTTTGAAAACTAACCTTCAATGAGCTTTCTTTTTATTTGATGACAATTGCAAAAGCGGACGGTCTTTATTAAAAAAACAATAAGCATACATACTAAACAAAGATAAAAATTTCCTTGGTGAATTTGAGACATACATCCTATGTATGTTTAAAATTCACCAACGAAAATTTTATCGTATGAATTTGAAGACTGGGTTGAGCGGATGTCAACGTAAGTAATCTTAGGTGTACTATTAAGTAGCATCAATGACATCATCCGTCGTGCTCTTGCCGTCGCCGGGGTGCAAGCTGTTCTAGAACCCAATGGGTTGGCACGTGACGATGGGAAGAGACCAGATGGGATGACCATAATGCCCTGGAAGTTAGGTCGGTCTTTGGTGTGGGATGCAACATGTGTCGACACCCTTGCGCCATCCCTTCTTCTTAGTACGGCGGGCTGTGCTGGAGCAGCTGCTGCAGGTGCGGAACCCTCAAACGGCGCAAATATTCCAACCTAATTGGAAATTATATGTTCGAGCCGTTTGGGGTTGAAACTCTAGGGCCATGGGGTCCGAGTGCCCACATAATATACCGGGACATTTCCAAGTCGACTCTTCACGTGACCAGAGGGCTGGCCTATTTTTAGGGTTCCGTTGCCAAATGGCAAAAAACGGAACCCTTATAGATTCGTCATGTCTGTCTGTCTGTCTGTCTGTCTGTCCGTCCGTATGTCACAGCCATTTTATTCCGAAACTATAAGAGCTATGCTGTTGAAACTTGGTAAGTAGATGTATTCTGTGAACCGCATTAAGATTTTCACACTAAAGTAGAAAAAAAACAAAAAATTTTGGGGTTCCCCATACAAAGAACTGAAACTCAAAAATGTTTTTTTTCATCACACCCATACGTGTGGGGTATCTATGAATAGGTCTTCAAAAATGGTAATGAGGTTTCTTATATCATTTTTTTCTAAACTGAATAGTTTGCGCGAGAGACACTTCCAAAGTGGTAAAATGTGTGTCCCCCCCCCCGTAACTTCTAAAATAAGAGAATGATAAAACTAAAAAAAATATATGATGTACATTACCATGTAAACTACCACCGAAAATTGGTTTGCTCGTTCAAACCAATTTTCGGTGGTAGTTTACATGAGTATCGAGTGAGTAGTTTTTTTTTTTAAACGTCATAAATCGTAAACCGTAATTTACCTTACATTCAATCAACTAAAATATAAAAATTTAAAAAAATATATATTTTTAAACCGAGAATACCTACAGGTTTGTACGGAACCCTCGGTGCGCGAGTCCGACTCGCACTTGGCCGGTTTTTTTTTTGGACAATGAATCAGTATTGCCATACAACGTGGCAATGCTGCCAGCCTTTTGGGCACGTTTCCTGTTGACAACGATGCAGACGAATTTTTTGATGCTTTATAATTATTTATTTTCATAAATACATGTACCTACATTTTTTTATTTGGATTTAAACTTAGATTTTAAATTATGTAAATATTGTAAGATAATGTATATAAAAATAAAGTTGACATAGTATTATATTATAAAGTCTTAAAAAAAAAGTTTGCAATGAATCAAGTTCTCTTCCGAAATGCCACTGTCCTCTAAATAACAATTGGACCAAATATCAAAAATCAATAACCCAACCTGATACCAACAAAGCTGTCGATAATAAACCTTAATAGGTACAAGTAAATCAGGTAGTGTGACCAGTAATACATTCATATCTTCCTACTAAACATCCACTTAGTAGGCAATAGTTATTGAATTACACCATGGAGTGATAAATTAAATGATTAAATCTAATATTGGGCCTATTTATAAATCGCTGCATATTCTACCTACTCCCCATGAGTCACAGTTTCAAAATTTGCAAATCAACTCAAAATGTTTGCAACAATTCGACAAGATTCGTTTTGCTGTTCTGAAACTACATCTCATAGGATTATGAAACTTATGCCTGATAAGATACGGTTGAGTTTAGGTTTCAGGCAGCTCGTAGTGATGGCAATTATTGGGCCATACTTATGATTGAACGGAACAATGAGTGCGTGGGAGTAGTTTAGTAATATTAGTAAAAATGTCAGATGATAATGAAATGTTTCTGTAAAAAATTACCATTTTGTTATTTGGTTAAATATTAGGCTGTAATGACCTTTTATTTTGTACGTACCTAATGTTGCGTAAAGTAATTAATATGGGAGCTTTTATTTCTTGAACTTTTCCTTGCGCCGTTTTTCGCAAGCACCCTTCTAGTGCAGAGGTGTATACTAATCGTGTGATTCTTTATCAAATTTTATGGCTTTAACTATGCAGTGGTCTATCAGCTGATGTAATGGCAATTACAAAAACAAATGTATGTCCAAAGATAAAGCTGTTGAGCATCAAAGTCAATTCAGATACGTCACCAGGGTAGTCGTGATATTGTTGAACATCTTATTTTACAACTGAAAACACCAATTCACAATAATTTATTTATTTGATGTCTGATGGTTTAAAAAACAAAACAACACGCTTTCATATATACCCAAACTAAAAAGTATAAAATAATTGAAAAAAGCTGGGGGTGCTTGATATAAATTAAACATACCTCTCAAAAATCACCTCACGCTTTTTTTCAATTATTTTCAATTTTTTAGTTTGGCTGTCTGAAATAGGATTGTTTTTTGCTATCTTAGTGTTCCTGGCCAGGATATTGGCACACATTTATGAAATTATTCCAAATCAAAATCAAAAGTCATATATTTAAATAAGGCTGAGGATCAGCACTTTTCGAATGTCAAAATAACATAAGACAGTCTCCCATAGAGCCCGCCCTTCATCACTTCCTAGTGCTTTAGCTGGGAAGAAGAAGAAGCGCAACAAACTCATATTTCTCTACCCTATTGTGTTATCCTCGGTCCCTGATAAGTGTGCTAAGTTTCAAATTAATTTTACGTCTTGAAGGGGGTTTGAAAATCACGTTCAAAGTTTCCGTTACATACATACTTACCAAGCGGAAAAAAGCGTGTTAAAAAATAGTCTACAAATTATTCTGTTTACCATTGAATACATTCCGCTAATACAAACAGAATACCATCTAATATCCCTAACAAGTTAGTCTAAACACTTTCCCCGTTATAATTTATATGCAGTAAGTTGTACTAGCCGGTCGGTATAAATTATACCGGGACCAATTTGTGCGAGGTAATTATTGTGGACAAATGAGAGCTGAGACACATTCTCTACTAGCTTTTGGTATACTGCACTGTTATAAATTGTAGTGTCTTCGAGTGGTTCTTTGTAGTGACATGTTTGTTTTCACGATTTAGTTATTTTTTGACAGTTCCATCAACCACATACACTGCGTCATTCGCGTGGTTGAGTAGAAACATTTTCGCAACATAAGAAGCAATGGATTAGGAATATTCTTCATAATGATTCAGATTCTGATAAATAGTCTGTATGCCTGTACTCTTGTTATGAACCTCTTTTGGCTTATCCTGAAGAGTAGACGAAAACGGAGTTGCTTTTTCTTGGCAGCAACCACAAGGCTTTTAAACAAAATATTCATTTTTCCATTTTTTTTCTGTTATTGCTATGAAAAATAACAATTAGTAAGTAACGGAATCGGATAAGATAAGAAACAAAATATTCAACAGCACACGGGATGATCGGATGTTCCCACTGCTGGGACACAGGCCTGCTCTTGGTGAGAGGGAGTGGGCTATTATACACCACGCGGGCCGAGTGCGGGTTGGTAGATGTCATATGTCTTAGATTTTTTTATTCTAAGACATACCGGTTTCCTCACGATATTTTCCTTCACCATATTGTGAGCAGTGGTGATGAAATAATTTTCACAAAGTAAAGCTCCTTCTTGGATTCGAACTCACGATCTACTTACTACTCGTAAGTCGCGATCGTTACCACTAGGCAACCACTGCTCATTGGTCTCTGAGAAACAAAAGAATAAGACATTTTCGACAACAACGAAAAACGCCCCATTTTTCATCAGTCGAGTATACCATACCGTGTATACCGCCATGGGCGTAAAGCCCCACAATGTCGACCACCACGCGCAGTGTTCGCACAAACACTGCGCCCACGCATGCATTAACCAGTGATTAACTTGTAGTGTGGGTAACACAATCGCTTTTTGTTTTCAAATAGTCGCACTTTAATTTTCATAGAGCGGAAGTGACTCATTAATTGTTTGGTTGGACCTCGTCCAGTCTGCTAGGAAGACCGGCTGGTCTAATCTGTTGTTCAAATCTTACCGTGAAAGCTTCGGTGAAGTGAGCTATTATAGCACCTGTAGCGCTCTCTCTCTCTCTTTGCCTAGCCTTATCCCATTTCATTTGGGGTCGGCTCTCCTTGTCATTCTTCGCCAGATGTTTCGGTTCTGGGTCGTCAAGTCATTTACTTGGACTTGCTTCAGGTCATCGTTGACTACATACCTCCGAGTGAGAAGCGGTCTACCTCGCTTCTTTGGACCTGTATTCATCTCGAGGACTTGCTTAGTCATATGTTCCTTGGGTCTTCTCATTACATAGTCTGTTGTGCTATTCTGTAAAAATCTCAGCGTGATAACTTTGCTGAAGTGACCTTAAAGTAGGGTGTCATCAGTATTAATCCTAACTAAGCTCTTTCGAACAATCTCGCAACCCTGGCAGGGTTGCGAGATTGTTCGAAAGAGACACCGTGACCCTGGCACATGGGCAACTGAAGGAACACGGGTGGGTTTTAGTCAGTAAAAGTCTGACACGCCCTCCCTCTCCGCCCAAGAGCGGGAGACGCCATTTGATGATGTACCACCCACAAAAAAAAACCCTAGCTGATGCTAGGGATTTGTGAGCGATCATTACATCTGGTGATGTAATGACAGCTCACTTTTAGGTCACTTCATCTAAGTTTCCACGGTGAGATTTTAACAGAATAGATCGGCTGTTGTTAGGGATGGACACTATTAACAGCTCTCTTCAAGTTTACTTCGCCTATCTTTTCACGGTGAGGTTTTTACAGAACAGATCAAAATTTTGAGGCATTTGTTTATTCTTTCAACGGTATATTTGCTACTGAAGTTAAAGGCTTTACTTAGATCTTCAGAAAGACCTACCCTGAACTTAGAACCTTATTAAGTTTTCAAGGATAACTAAACGCATTTTCATGTAAATACTTAAATTTTAATGGTCCAAACTGTGCAGCTTGTCTAATCTAGAATGTATAGTCCTCCAGACCGTATTTCGGGCATGGTGGCCAATCTCAACGGAGACTGGCCATCGGCGCGGGATATATTATTGTGCATAAGTGTGTGCGCAAACACTAGAGTTACTTACTCTTCCCTCACTCTCATAGTCCGATGGGACGGCAATCCGACACGACCGAAACTAAACTAAAGAGATTGTTGGTGAACTTAATAATTAAAATGTTCTGATCGTGATTTTACAGTCGTAGTTTACCTTTATAAAGTATGGTAAACAGTAACATATTTTATTATTTTGGTCGGAAAATGAAGATTATACTAAATATAAGTCGGATAGTTTTAAAATTCATTCACGGTTTGGGAACAAGCTTTTTAAATTACATGTTGGTAAAAGTTTTTATCAGATAAAACTGCAAAATAAGCTTTATCTTTGTTCGTGTATGAAACATTTACGTTTTTAGGGTACCGTACCCAAAGGGTGCTACCGGGAGCCTATGTCCGTCCATCAGTCAGTTAATTCGTTCACCTGTCTGTTAGCGGGCTGTATCTCTTAAACCGTGGTAGGTCGACAGTTGAAAGATTTACAGAGTCTTTATTTTTTTTGTCGCTATAACAAAAGTAGCAGTGGAAATGAGTAGTGGTGGCCCAGTGGTATCGGTCCCGACTTACGAGTTGTAGGTCGTGAGTTCGAACCAAGGCTGGCGCTTTACTTTGTGTAAATAATTTCACCACCACTGCTCTCAAAACGGTGAAGGATAATATCGTGAGGAAACCGGCATGTCCTAGAACCAGAAATTCGAAGATATGTGACAGCTGTCATTCCTCTCTGGGCCTGCGTGGTAGGTTACGGCCCACTCCCTCTCACTGAGAGGAGGCCTGTCACAGCAGCAGTCGGAAAAATATAGACTAATTATGATGACGAAGATAACAAAAATGAAAAAAAAAAATGAAAAGTTACTAATTAAGGATTTACAAGAAGCATGTTTTTCTTTTGGCATTTTTTGCCATGTGTTACGGAACCGTTCGTCTACGAGTCTGACCCACACTTGGCCGGTTTTTTAAGTAAGCTTACAACTTTTCTCATAATAAAACAGTGTTTATAACCTGAAAACGTGTCACAGAGTACGCTTACTAAGCCGAATTCAGTTTACCAAATCCCTGTAGAAAGTTCTAGATGTGCAACTAACAAATTGGCAACGCGACGCGAGGGGTGGTAGGTCGCGCATGCGCGCCGGCTTGCGCGTGAGTGGACGCACGCTCGAGCCGCGCGCCCATTCGTCTTGTTTAAACCCATTTGACTAATTATTACTGTAAAATTGTTTGCAAAATTGTCTTGTAAACTTGGTATGGAGTTTTGAGATATTAGTTGCGTTATGTAATCTTGTGTTTTGAGAATTACTTCGTTGTTCTGTTATTCTTATTGCCTATTCCGCTTGAGCCAGTCTGTTCTAGTAAAAGGAAAAATATTCAAGCTTCACTGGACATTCTTGTTGGCATATTTTTTTATTAGAAGATGCAGGTATGGAATCGAAACCTGACTTAACTTCAATTTTCCATCGATAATTTGGACATCCTCATTTTAGCTAAAAGACGTCCACTGCTGGACATAGGCCTCCCCTAACATGTGAGAATCGCCACGCTGGTTGGCAATCGCAGTTTGGTGGTAAAATGCATACAGAACGCTGCTGCCCATTCTCTAGTAAGTTCTTCACTTCTAGTAAGTTCAGGTTCCGTTAAGTTTCACACCAATGGTAAGAAATGGGATGGTGCTTTTCTTTACGGTACGGCTTTACATTTAACAGTGATTATATTTATTGGAAATACCAAAACTTTACATTGATAATTTGGATTTAAACTCATTCACACAAACCGTATTTGCTTTGACCCCGACCAAACAAATCGAACCTTCCTCCAACCTTTGATTGAAAGATTACCCGCGTAGGCGCATTCGAATATTATCGCACACACACACATACACGCATATCCTTTCCACTTTCCCCTGACACTGATACCTTTCGATACTCTCAGTCCTAAGCGAAGATGAGTAATTTAATGGAGGCGTGTTTATTGAAAATTATCGTATGTCCGACCGGCGCCGGAGCACGCACCATCTTGGCGCAGATAAATCAATCAGGGATATTATTCAATGTTTGAGCTATTTGTTTGGCTCGTGTGTTGGTTTTAGTGTGGAAATTGTTGTAGCTTTGAGTTTAGCGAAGTTGAATGGGATAATTAGTGGCGAAATTATAGTGCAATTCATTTTAATTGATGTCTGAATGAACTTAGGCTATAAGTTCTAACTTTAGGCTACCATGGCATCCTGTATTCTCACTCGTTTCACTTGTTTTTCGCATTCCATCGTCTTTTGGTTGTAATAAGTAGACACGACTCCGTTTCAATTTGGATGAAGACCACACTGGAAATATTCAAAACAGAAATCATAGAATTTAGTAGTAGACTTAAAACAACTGTAGATCGAATATGAGAACTCCATTCCTTTTTTAAAATCTTTATAGACATTTACTACTACCATGTAGAGTTTAGCGCCTGCTTGGTTTAGCACTAACTTCTGAGTTGGTTGATATTTGGTTGATTGGTTGGTTGTGGTTTGGTTGATGGTTTACGACCGCCGATTTAATAATACGAAATAATATGGTTTAAAGGCTATATTGGTTTATACAATTAATTACAATTAGGAAATGGTGAACGTAATCTAAACTAGCACTAAGATGGTTAGATGTCAGTTACACGATTGGTCGTCGGACACGTATGTATGTAGAAAAAAGAACAGTTTCCTTTATTCGGTAAAATTCATAAAAAAAATATGTATCTATTGTAAAGACTGTAGAAGCATAATTTAACCGTCATATTTTTAAATCTGTGTTACTTTGTGATTGTTTACTCAGTAAATAACTTAAAAAAATGTTTATTAAGTATCCCTGGCTGATGGTCTGTGAAAACTAAGAGCTGTAACTTTTTATACATTTTACTACAAATTCCTAGATTCGTACAATTGTTTTAAGTCAACAACTAAATTCTAAATCCTAGGAATTTTATTTCAGTTCACACTCACATAGAGCTGGCAGGCGTATAAATAAACATAGGAAATACCATTCTCATATTAAAACAAATCTGGAGATACTTAGCCTAAGTCCGGCTCACTATCAGGGCTCCAATGATGGTTCGCACTTAGCCCCCGTCGACGATCACGATTCCCATACTAGCCATAAATATGTACGGTACCGGTGATTACGAGTCTAATGCGAAATATTAATTTAAATGTACTTATAAGGCCGATTGTATGGGGGGCAACTGTGTGGGATAAATTGAGAGCGATTTAAAAAAAAATGCAGCATTAGTGTGATAGTCAGTTCTTCAAGATTCTTCTATTGAATCATCTCGTGAATATGACTACTGCAAAATTACTTGAAATCCAAAAATAGGCCTAGCCGTTTCTCATCTATTTTGCGGTTGACTGCCAGTCTTACCAGATCCAGCTGTAAATCCATATTTTCCATGGACGACTGGCTATCTGACCTTTACAACGGGTTATACGATACCTCTTGATAGGACTGGTTATTAGACTTTCGGGCTTCTTACTAACCGTAACGACTGTTGAAGCTTTTCAAATAACAACCGGGACCAACAGTTTAACGTCCTTCAGTGGTATGGAGGGGTCTCGATTTACTTTAAGCAAAATGATAATAATAATATTAAAAAAAAAAAGGGATGTCCCATGACATATTTTGCTTGATTCATCTCAAAAAATATCTGAATTTGATTTAACATTTCTGGATTGAATCAGGCACGTTCCGTTTTATGAGACTACTTTTCTGTGTTTTGGTTGAACGTGTGCAGGCCTCCTTAGGCAGTAAGTGGTCATACATTTCAGCAGATCGCGTTTAAATCGCCAGCGCTGTGATCTGGCCATACCACCGTCCGTCAAAGTCTGCTTCAGATACGTACGTGTGACTGAGCTTTATTTCAAAATATATTCTATAACCAGGAACTACCTTATTTATATACTGCTTAACAAATAAATAAACGACAAAGATGTGATATTACGGGTTCGTTGCAAGAGTGGATAGATCGGAGTTTTCCTAAATAATCGGTTTACGATTATGTAGATTAGCGTGGATTTAACTTTAGTTACTAAGGGAGAATATCTCTAATGAAATACACAATTAACTTACCATCGCAATTCACTGTTGGACATAAGCCCCTCTCATGTAGCGCCACAATACCTTATCCTCTGCCTTACGCATCCAGTCTGTCACAACTACTTTCTTTAGGTTGTCGGTCCATATAACTGGGGGGCGTCTCACGCTTGCCGATACGCGTTCTCCACTCCAGGACTCGTCTGCTCAATTGATCCTTCTACAGATATGGCCAGCCACTTCAGCTTGGTTACTTGTGAGCTATGTCGGTAACTCCAGTCTACACAATCCGTGTTATCTTATTTGTGGAATATTGACACTGAGCGCTCTTGAGCGCGGTTTGCATTTGATAGTCGCGTTCAGATTCATTGGTGAAATTCACCCCAAGGAAACTGCCACCAACCACTGCCAACTAACAAATTATCTAATTATGAGCTTCGACTTATTACTGTTACTGTAAGCTTGCATCATCTGACTATCGGGCAAAAGGCCTCTCCAATGACTTCCAGCTCTTGATGAGCTTCGATACAGGGCTCAACTGGACAACTGGTCGTTTGTTTTCACCAGCGCGTTCAATCATCCTCTAACGGGGTCTGGCGCGACGCCTTCTGGCTGTGTCGGGGCTCCACGTGGTGGTTATTTTGGCTGACAGCTCATACGCTAGACGTGGTCAGACCAGTCCCACTAAAATGTTATTAAAATGTAATATTTCTTTCGACTTAGGATGGTCTGTAACCCTCTAACGTAGCCCTCTAAATGTTTATGTCAACCGCATTTACAAAGCACAAAAATTAAATAAACAAAATGATTAATTAAGGCTCTATAGCCCGATGTTATCTCTCTCTAAGTCCGTGAGAGTACGGGGTGCGAACATGTATAGGGGCACGCAGGAAGCGCGGGCGCAGATAATGAGATGTCGGTGTGTTCTTAGTGCGGGGCAATGAATTAATAGTGGCATTGCTATCTTCATTGCGGTCATACTACGTCGAATACACACATTAGCGAAGCTCGGTCACGAATGGAGCTTCTTGGAGCTGGCTGGTACTGTGTTTTGGAGTTTTTGGTGTGAGTGGGAATGTTTAAGGGAATTCAGGTTGTGCCTAATACGGGTTACGGGTCGAGCAGTGGTGGCCCAGTGGTATCGACCCCGACTTACGAGTTGTAGATCATGGTTTCGAACCCAGGCAGGCTCTTTACTTTGTGTAAATAATTTCATTACCACTGCTCTCAAAACGGTAAAGGAAAACATCATGAGGAAACCAGCATGTACTAGAACCGAAAATTCGAAGACATGTGACATTTACCAACTCGCACTGGGTCCGCGTGGTAGATTACAGCCCACTCCCTCTCACCGAGAGGACGCCTGTTTCCCAGCAGTGGGGACGATATAGCCTGATTATGTGTATGTGTAATATGGGTTCGGTGATGTAAAAATAACAATAAAGTGTATACTGAGTGTTATGATGGTCTGTTTATGTTATTCTCGGGATTTATAGATACTAAACAACACATAATTTAAAAAGTTTGAGTATGCTTCAGGTGTTATCGATTGGCAGAACGTTTTGTTAAACACGAATTTACTAATTTAGTCAGATCTGATATCGAAAACAAGCAAAAAATATCTTAATACGTAGAATGTAAAAATCACTCAAAATTTATTTAAAAAGTTCTGGAATTGATGATTCGCTCACAAACAAATCAACTTTATCCGAGACGCTTAAAGAAAGTCATATAGGTATAGTTTAAAAGTTTCAACTGACTCAATTCAACCGAGTAAAGTGCAAATCGAACAATAAGCCAAAATAATCACAATTGGTTTAGGATATAAAAGTGACGTACTTCAATTTCGTCACAAATGAGACTTATTGCACCTTAAACTATTATTTCACCTTGAAGGTATCATCCACTCCGTACTCGCCAATAATTGCAACAGACCCATCTTTGCTCGCATACAATCCACGATTGTCGATGAAATGCTCAGGAGAGCAATTTTCGCTTTATAAATAAATTCGCTCAATTATAGGCGCTAAAGTGCTGAATACTAAGATGATCTTCAATTGCATCCGTGCCGCGTATATCTTTGTTCTCACACGGTTATAATTGGATGCTGCATTCAATGTTTTGAGATTTAAAAGGTTGCAATTTTGCTGTTTGAGATTTTGAAATCCTTTATGGTTGTTCTTGTTTTTGTCTTCAGTGATTATTTAATGTCTTGGAGCAAGATTAATTTATGCTTTAGCACTTAATTCTTGGTGATTTCTGAAAAAGTCTTTTTTTAACGTTAGCTTGTTTTTTTTTCACTCAAGTTTTCTTTTGCTCCATGTTTATTTTGCTTTCGTTTTTTTTTAAGCCGCTTGATGAGAGTGATTTTGGATAACTAGGTGTCATATACTTTTGAAGAACGTAAATATTTGCAGTGAGACAAGATAAGAACACAAAATCACTAACAGAAACGATTGTTATTATCCCGAAACTTTAGAATGAATAGTGCAAATCTTAAGACACCTAAATTAAGGTTGATAATCTATACTAACTAGCTCAAACTCTTCACGCCTTGCAGTCGTACCGAGCATAAATTCGTACGATCAGTCGACAGGACCCGCACCACCGACCTATTTCATAAACTCACGAAGAAAACTTACTTAAACCAGCCTCCAAACAAGCTAATACCAACTTTACTCCTTCGACTTTAGAGTTGGGTGTGCATTGGTGGTGATATGGCGGAAAGTCGTGTGTTTTCGGTTACCATGGCGACCGAAATGTCGGTGAGGTGCAATGCAATAGTTTAATCTAGCTGCGGGCACGACCACACGAACTCGCCGCCCGCGGAGGCCTTGTGAGATGAGTAGCACTGTGTGAGGTTAAACTTTTGGTTTAAATTTGACGTGAAACAATTTCTTATTAAAACACGGATTAACCGTTCGTTCGCGTTTCAAAGAGATGTCAGCAAGACTGAAGAGAACCAATGCCTGCCAGGGTTGCGAGATTTGTTCGAAAGAGTTAGCGTGGTCCTGGCATATAGGCAACTGAAGGAACACTGGTGGGTTTTAATCAGTAAAATCTGACACACCCTTCCGCTCCGCCCAGAGGGAGAAAAGTCATTGGATGATTTCCCACTCACGAAAAAAAATACCGTTCAGTTACTGCACAATGTGCATAACTGTTGAGGTGTTGGTGGTTGTATATCTTTCATCGAACGCTCATTATAGCGATTAGAACACAGTGTATTTTTTTGAGTCTCACAACTTGTTTTGACTCACGTAGATATAGACATGACAGCTGAAGTAGCCCGATTGGAAGACAGGAATTCACTAAAAACAAAAGGAAGTTCTTTATCATCAATATCCTGCGCCGAATGTAGACAAAGTTAGATGAGATTCCTGTGCATAAATGCCCAGTCTTATGATTTAGACACATTCCGCCAGACATAACACCTTAGACCGAAATTGATTCTCTTCATCATCATTAACCATGGCATCCTCTTCTTTACAAAGTCCTTCAGACATTTCCATATTCACTAAACTCAGTTTAAGCACAGTGTCGTCAGGCGCCAACGTGTCACCCAGTGTCGCAAGCGCAGCGGACGACTAAATATCAGGCGCATCACTACCCTAATGACTCGTACAAATAGCTTCCACGAATGTACTACGTAATGTATCGCCGCCAGCGTATAATAATATGTTTTCAGTTTTCACATACATTTTACATGTACATGTATGTGGGAAGCGGGTCTTAGAGTTGTGATGTGTCGAGTTTGGATGTCTCGTTCTGTGCGTTGTCTGAAATGGAAATTGATTTTATTATTTACTAGCTATGCCCGCGACTTCGTGCGTATGGATGTCGGTAAGCAATAGTTTCTTTCTCTAAAAAAAGCCTAAGTTACCCCTTAAAACATCAGCTATCTGCCAAAAGGCTTTTGAAAGCACATCGACAGACAAACATTGCAAAAATCGTTTTTTTGTTGTTATTTGTCTCGTATATAGGTACTTCTATTTATCATGTCCACTGTTGGACATAGGTTTTCCCAATTTGGGAGGGTTTTTCGTATTCGCCACGCTAGGCAGGTGGACTGGCGATCGCAGTATTGTGGTAAAATGCATAGAGAACGCTGCTGCCCATTCTCTAGTAAGTCCCTTAGTCGCACCCTCTTACGACACCCACGAGAAGACTAGGGATGGTGCTATTCTTTTACGTCCGGCACCACATGAAACATCCTTTTATGCATATAGGAAAAAACTGTTATTGTGCCATTTTAAACGGACATCTCAATTTTATTCATTTGCATGTACCTATGTATGGATGAGGTAAGCTTTTTAATTTCATAATTGCAGTCTGATCAAATAAAAGTTTGTTGCCTGATGAATAATTAATCTCTTATAATTATTATAAGAGTTTAATTAAGCGTCTGTTGTGTTGCGATTCAATGATGTTTAACTTTAACTTAATTCGGATATTCTTCCTGGTTACTAAGGTCAAATCCCAATGTACCCTCAACTTAAACTAGAAATTATTTAAGTTTGTATGAAGCATTTGTTAGTGCGCTTGCATATGACAACATAACTAGTTCCTTGAAGAAAGTACTCCAAGTTAGCTTACTATTTTGAAAGGATACCCGTGCCAGACAAAATGCCTAAAAATCAGAAAATCACCAAGTTTGAGTAACAAACTATCTTCGCAGTAGAACACAACAAAACATTCTAAAATCTAACAATATCTTTACAAAACATTGCTATTTGAAAGTAAAAGGGATGCTCTGCAAATATAGGTCACCATTCACACTAGTTTGTCCAGTTATACGAAAAATCCGAGATTATTGGTTGCGTGTGCGCACGACGTCGGCCGAGAACTGACGTTAATAAACACGTTTGGAACGTATTGATTTGTTGCCACGGTGTATCGAGATCTAATTTGTAAAGCTTCTGAAGGGGTTAAACTGTTTGTAAATGATTGGGTCGCTGGCTATTTAAATTAATTTTAATATTGGGGCTTGAATTGGTGACGTCTAATTGATTACCCCCCTATTTTTTGTTGACAGATTTGTGGACGTTGCTATACTTATAAACTGATTAATATGATACTGATATTTTTTATTGCTTGAATATAGTTTTCATTTTATTTGTTGGTATACTGGGTTAGGTAGCTGACTTAAGGCAAATGATTTGATTTAATGTTTTGTGTCTCTTAATGTTTACTACTTAATTTCGTATAGAATCAAGTTCTTCTAACTGAACAGACAGCTGTGCTGCTGGGAAGTTTGTTAAGCCACTTTTTCTTCCCAGTTAAAGCACTAGGAAGTGGTGAAAGGCCGGCGGCGTTTTGGAGGACTGTCTGATGTATTTTTGACGCTCCAAAAGTTCACCTTAGCGTAATTTGAATAAATGACTTTTGATTTTGATAATTTCGGAATGTCCCTTGTCTACAGGATTAGGCTTATTGAAAGGTGACGCAGGTTGTTTGAAGGTTAGATCGTCGTTTTATGATATCCACAATCAGAATCCATCTTGGATGCCGTAACATACATTGTTGTGCACAAGTGCTAAGCGTTATTTAAATAGCTATTTCACACAAACCAAAGATCACGAGAATTTTCCAATTGACAGTCGTGATCGACTACATACAACACGAAGGCACTATCCGCACCTATCTATAGGAAAATGTCAATCCTTTGCGAGGTTCGCACGCCGCCGTCCGGGGTCGTCCGATTCGGCCGCGTCCGGCTGTTGACATTCACGAATATTATTAGGCATTGTTTTGGTACTAGGAGTTCAGAAGAAAGGTAGATGAGACATTGGAAGACTGGTGCACAGTTTTGCTGCTTTTAACGACTCACAGTAATGCTGGCTGATATTGAGAAAAAAAAAGTTTTAGTAGGTAGAGTTTACGCAAACGCTTTACAAATGTCACTAAAGATCAACCTGAGAATAGAAAATAAGGTAATGTTGTTTTATTAAATAAAGATGACCAATATAAAAATTAATGAAAATGGTTCTTGCGACGAACATATACTTTATCTTTTAATGTTAAGTTTGTGTATTCTTGGGTAAGCAGATGCATTAATTGATACTTCTTAAACTTAAAAATATCTGAGCAGGTACGAGAAGCTTAATAATTAATGCAGCTATCCGTAAACGGACATAACAAGGCCCATATTGTTTTAATTCCACATACACTAGCGACCGACCCCGGTTTCGCATGGGGGTGGAGTGGATGTCGTCAAATCGGCTTATTAGTCGACTCGCACAAATTAACTCGCCCGACTCGCACAAAGTTAATTTATTTGTGGGCGAATCGACACTTTCAAAAAATTATAGATTCTATACTCTTTAGAGAAGAGAGGATAAGACGAAGAGATTTATTATTTTCCCTAATTATAGCATTTCAGTAGTAATATCATCGTATCTTATTTGCTTCTAATATCTCAGTTATAGGCTAGCTGGTATTTGATGAATGGCGGATGTGTGAGTAACTTCTGTGTGGGCGATGTGTCCGGCTAGTTCTCAAGACATATCACGAACTGGCCATAGGTTAGTGTGGCCACAGCTTACTAGTAGTTAAACTAACGAGGATTAACATTACTTAAACCTTTCCTAACTGACGGTACTAATTTGTACCGGGTGATTCCCCGTTAATTATTTCGACAATACGATCGCGCATTACGTATTGGACACTGACGTTCCTTTCGAATACCACTACGCTAGCCAATCACAGTGATTTATTTAAATTTTGCCTATATATCGCCCGCAAGTGACACTTTCAGGTAGCGACCGCCCGCAAGTGACAGTTTCAGATTTGAGAACTGCGGATTGCTTTTGTTTTAGAAAACATTTAAAAATAGAATAGACGGGGTAAGTGTAATTTGTTTTATATTATTGTTTAAGACTGTAGTTTTAACTATACAATTAATATGGTTTCAGAATATAATTTTAAATTTTGTGCTAAAATAATGATAAAAATGTACAAGGATTTATGAATACCGTCAGTGATTTTGGTTGATTTTTTTGTTGATAAAAATCAAAAAAAAAAATATGGCTTTACCTTCCTTATTCATATTATAAAGTTCAATTGGGAAATATCTTTCAAAATCTTTAATCCGGTAGGAAAGGGTTAAAGTTATTTCTGAAATATCAGATTATTTAATAACACTAGTTATTCAATTTTCTCAAACAGTTTGTTAATTAAATATTGTAGTTAATTCAGTTTACTGCTATACATTATCATCATCATTTCAACCGAAACAAGTGAAGAGGAATCGGTGTGTATTGACTTTTAAAAAAAAATTTGATTTTTTCATTGCAAGGGCTTTACTGACCGATGACAACTTATTAAATGGTTGCGGTTTGGAAGAAAACTTTCATGGCACAACTCGGTGTCACTTCGAAAAATAAATTTATATATACTTAGAGCGATTTGCACCATGAAACAAAAAAAAAAAAAAAGCCGAAAAAAATCCAATGCTAGACATAGGCCCCCCCTAAAATGGACGGGTTTGCCTTAATCGCCTTGCTTGGCAGGCGGGTTGGCGATCGCAATACGGCAGTAAATGCATAGAAAACTCAGCTGCCCACTATCTAGTGTGTGCTAGACATGCTAAGTACAAACACTGATAAAACTGAACAAGATTAGCAGATCAAAACCGCGTTCAAGAATTTTCAGTGTCATCATTTGTTGTTAAATATGACACTGACAGCTCCTGAACTTGGTTTTAAGATGAGCTAACTGCGTTCCGTGTTCGCGTTAGTTGTTAGTATGGGTTGTCAGTATGGTGCCGGACGTAAAGACCATCCCATTTCTTCCTGTTGGCGTCGTAAAAGGCGACGATGGGTCTTTCTAGAGAATGGGCAGCAGCGTTCACTATGCATTTTACTACGATACGGCGATCGCCATCCCGCCTGCCAAGCGTGGCGATTATGGCAAACCACCCCAATTAAGGGCAAATCGCTCTTAGTATTATGATTTATTTTCCAAAGTGACAGCAAGTTGTACGGTGAAAGTTTTCTTCCAAATCACACCTCTTTTATTGTTCTCTGGTCCAAAAAGCTCTTGCAGTGAAGAAGCAACATCATTTTTATAGTAAAAGTCAATACCTAACGTTACCTCCCAAGCTTTTAAACCAGTTCAAGGTATCAAAATTATCTTAAAAACATTTACCAGACAGTAATGCGGTATCGCAGTCAGCACTTAGATCGGTAACCTTTGCCCTTACCTAAGACTGTCAAGGATACCAGCTCCGGATCGTGGAGTGACGGATGTAATGGCAAGGTCCCACGTATGACGCCGATGACTGACAGGATTGTGTGTGTGCATTCTATTGTTTTTGACATTGACTTCTCAAGAATTTTACGATGGAGACAGATTTGTGAGTATGAGTCGGTATTAATTTAATTAATAAATATATATTTTTTATAAGATCTTTTTTTTGTAGTCAGCTTGGTTCATGCATAAAAATACGATATAATAATATTTACAAACGAATTACAATGATGTATTTAAGTATATTCAAAGTTATGTACCGTGTGGTGCCGGACGTAAAGAATAACACCACCCCATTTCTTCCCGTGGGTGTCGTAAAATGCGACTAAGGGACTTACTAAAGAATAGGCAGCAGCGTTCTCTATGCATTTTACCACCATACTGCGATCGCCAACCCGCCTGCCAAGCGTCGCGGTTATGGCAAAGCCCCCCAAATTGGGGGAGGCCTAAGTCCAGCAGTGGACGTCTTACGGCTGAAATGATGATGATGATGATGATGATGATTTAAGTATATTTCACTGAAAGTATGGAACATCAACAGCTAATTAAATTAGTGTTATTTTACTCCTTTTAAGAATAAATTTTCAAAAGTCTGTTAACAATGGCGGTTAGACCGCTTTGTATATAAAATATGTATTTTCTATTGTATTATATATTCATTCTTCAAATGAAATTGATCTGGCGATTGAAATAACGGTAAGTACAGACGACAGCACATGGAGCTACTACAATCTGTCAGATTTCTTTAATAGATTTTCAACTTTATCGCTAAAGGATTACGTTATAGGTTGATTGGAAGAATTTGGCAGTTTCGGGTACCTTGATGTGCTGGCCTGTGCTGTGTCATCTTGTGAAAGACAGGGCTCGTGGCTAAGTAATAACAGCCGCATGAGTTGATCGATTGATCGGTCAAATAGGCGGTCGCTCCATATAAAATATTGGTATTCAGCTGCATCTGGTCAGACTTGAAGCCGACCCTAAAACTGTTGGGAGAAGTCTTGACAGATGATGGTGACTTAATAAGTCATCTAAATCTTGGCATGACTGTTTTTTCTTGTGGGACCTTATTTCTATTTCTACTCATGAACAGATATCAGTTACACCGTCGTCCGTCTTAGGACAAAGACATGAGCATTGTTCGAAACAAAATTAATGGGAAAGAAAAAAAATCATGGAAAAACCGTATACAGAGTTCATGTGGAATAACAGGACAAGGGAACTAGGAAGGGCTAAACAAAGGCGTATTATCTAATCAAGTCAATTAAACAGCGGAATGAGGAAAGCATCGTGTGATGATCGCCAACAATAACTGTCCACTCGATAATGAGTGCTTTCTCATCTTCTTGTGCACGGCATTGTACGCTTTTCCTCGTGAAAAACTATACGGAGCAGCGGTTATGCCGTGTGGCTAACTACAGTTTGTTAATCGAGGGTTTATGTTAGACGGCTGGTTAAGTAATGACCTGTTTTGGTCAGTTAGTAGACGAGAATAAGATGCATAGAATGTGCTTGCGATTTTGTCAGTAATTAGTTATTAATCTATACTTATACTTTAATATTTTAAATGCGAAAGTAATTCTGTCTATCTGTTACGCTTTCATGACTAAACCACAAAACCGATTTTGATGAAATTTGGTACGGGGTAAGTATAAGCCCCAAGAAAGGATATAGGCCTATTTTTATTTCGGGACTTTGTCTGTATCTGCGATAACCGACATTTACGCGGAGGTCGCGGGCAAAAGTAGTCATTGATATTTTTACCCATATTAGGCTAAGTAGAAACCGTACTAATTTAGATGGGTATTCAATCCTGTTAAATTCACATGGATAATCACAAAAATAACGTTGACCAAACTATTTTGTAAAAGCACATTTTCTACTCATTTAGAACCAAAAGTAAATGTGCATTGCAAACGAATGTTTATAGCTTATGTAAATCAATTTTAAATTACCATTACATGATTACCATATACCATTTGTGATTACGATGAAGTCACGGCATTAAACTCACATTCGGTATTTTGTTCGTTTAAGTATCAATAAATCATTCCGTCAGTTTAAAATATTTTACCAAGTGATATGGCTAGGTACGTTATAGGTTGGCTTCAATAACCAAATTAAGGAATTAATGTTGCTATTTATGAATAACTCGCTGTGATTAGTCAAACAACATGAACCTCTCTTGTAGGTAATAAAATAATAATTGGCCGGTTAAGGACTTAAACCCTTTGCAACTACAAGGTTTAAGACCTTAACTGGTCAATTATTCTTTAGGTTAATCTGTATAATCTTAGAACATATGTCATATTTATTTCCATTGCCTGATACCATGAGACCCCTTCAAGCATTACTAGTAACCTTCCTAATCGGTAAGTTATTTATTTAGGCACAACAAACAGTAGTGTAATAATAAGTAGACATAGGTTAGAACTTATCAAATACAAATGCTATTGTTATTATTTTAAGTCATCAGAACCCTATTAATTAAGTAATGTTTAGTTTTATTCTGTTTTTAATTTTATTGTTCTTTCGAACAACGAATATTTCTGTTAATTAATATGTGGAAAACGTTGTCAGTGGTAAGTTAACCAACGATCAACCACTCGGTGCAACCGGATCTTCTCATATAACCCAGTATATGAGTTCGCGGGTAATTGCGTTCGACGAGCGCTTTTTCGACCGAAAAAACAACCATCTCTCTCATTGTTCCCGCCAATTTTCCCACATTTCGCCTTTTACAGTTACACTTTGGCTTCCTGATTTATTCGAAAAAAGTGTATAAATTGAATTCCTCATACATCAAGCGCGCCGGGATCGTTTCATACTTTTTTCTTGCCGGAAAAGATTGTCTTTGTTGTTAGATAATTCTTGGTGTGTGAGCTGCCCTTATTTTTTTAGCTGGGTTGTGTGGACTTGAGCTTAGAATATGAGTGTTAACATTATGGCCTGTTGGAATCTTCTTTTAAAGAGATGGGTAGTATTACTCATTTTGTTTGGATAATTGCGGCCACTTCTGAAAACTTTCAGTTTCTCAAGTCGATTTAAAGGTGCTAATGTGTTTGTATGCCTCTTAGCCTTTTCCCAGCTATGTTGGGGCGGCTTCCAGTCTAACCTGGATGTAGCTCAATATCAGTATTTTACAAGGAGGTATTGCTTATCTGATCCGCCCCAGTTACTAGGTAATATAAACACTTTAAGCACAAAACCGGTTGAAGTGGCGGAGCTTGGGGGAGGCCTATGTCCAGCAGTGGACGTCTTTCAGCTGAAATGATGATAATCCCCTTTGGTAAGACTAACTGTCGGACTTTCGGGTTTACTGACGACCGGTAAGTACTGTCAAAGAGCCACGAATAATAACTAGGGCCAACGAATTCACGTGGTCTTTGAGGCACAGAGTGGTCTTGGAATAGAAAGATGGTCAGCCATCGACCGCGACAAGCATAGCTTTATTGAGCTATCGCCCCGTACGGTTGTAATGTTGTAGAATGGCAAAGCATGAACTAGTAGACAACCATAGTATAAAGTGTGAAACGGTATCGCTTATCCGTTTACCATGCAACTCCGCAAAGTACAAAAGCTCCGAACTCCGTATTCCATCGATCAAAGAACGCATCCAAATACGGTCAAAACAAAACTTTCTCACTAATTCCACCGCGGATCGTGCAAGGAAGATTCACATGCGAAACGACCACTGCATACACGTGAAACTATCAGTCAAACTACTAGTTAAACATCTACATAAGTCACGTCTCACGATTCTCTACGAGTAACAGTTTAATAATGTCCGCGAAGTGACCCACCACGACCCCAGTGAAATACGGTTGAACGGACTTGGGGCCATATTTTCCCCCATGCATCGTACTAAAGTCGTGTCTTCCTTGGTGGAAATAAAACGCGAGGTCCATCTCTAGGGGCATCGGTGCCTCAGATGCGCTATTTTAGACTGCATAGCCAAACGTTTTAAGCACCCAAAACCGCTATTCAAAATCCAATCTTGCCACAACCAGATAGGGTTGCTTTCAGCTCGTGTGTTATTAACATATAAGTGAAATCAAAGTAGGGTGTACGGATAATGTCATGGGAAGAGCTCAATGAACGTGCGGACAGCGCGTGGACTGCCGACCGGAGGAACTTCCCAACTTATTAACCTCATTAGACAAATGAATTTCGGTTTTAATGCTTTCGTAATAAAGGCGTTATGAAATGCAGATAGAAACTAAGTAAACTTGTATGCTATACGGCTGATTTTCCGTCTTAATAAGTGTAAATCTGTTAAGTGTCATTGGTTTAGTTTTGGCGAGTTTGTTTCCATTAGTAAGCCGGTCATAAGGTCTTAATATTTCTTGGTCATGATTGTTTTGTTTCACGTCTGGTATTTTGTGAGTTTATTGGCCAATAATTAATATTGAAATACCGTTCAATTACCTATAGTAATCTTCGGCGATGGTCTTGTAAGCGTGCGTAAGGAGTTTATGGGTCGTAATTTAAGCGGCTGATAAATTATGAGATAATTAAAACATACGATTGAGAACATAATTCGAATCCATCATAGATATAAAAGGGGTGGCTTTCACTTCGAAATAGTTGTATTAACGTTGTCAATGCTGATGGATTTCATAATAGCTTTGTCAATGAAATCAGAACTGAATACAAGAATAATATTATGTGCAAGTAAAAAAAAAACATTCATATTATTAATAGTATGTTTCTTTTTTAGGCAGAGGGCAATTAATATACCTACCTACATAGAAGATTATGTTAAAAAGATAAGTATCATACCTGCTTAGAATTGAAAAGCAGCGCTTATTAATTGCTAATTCTTTACATTACACTAATGCTACTTCCCACTATAATATTATAAATGTGGTTTATGAAATATATTAAATAATATTACACAACTTTGTATGTTTAGATCCAGACGAATATTTGTTACTTAATCACGCAAAAACGGTCGAACGGATTTGAATGAAATTTTTACACAGATAGTTGATAATCTGAATTAACACATAAAATACTTTATATTCCAGTAGTAAATAACGTTCCCGTGAGTCAATTTCCAACTTTAACATGGGCGAAGCAGCTGGCAAAACCACCATTAAAAACATGCTGTTATACATAGTTAAAATATCACTCTACAATATTTAAAATTTCTTATTAAAAAAACAAAAACAAGATGGTATCAACATCTCTATACGAATACCCGTGGGATGACGTCTGCCCTTTCCTGTAGGAAGCGTCGTGACTCAGTGACCCATTGCCTCGCCGGCCACGTTCATTTGCTAGCTTTGCATATACTGTGTCTATTTGTGTGTCTGTGTGTATGTGATGCCAGTGCATTGGTATAGTATAGTCGGTAAGTATTGCATTTACGTAGATTTGAGTAGAGATGCACGTCTAGAACCGTGTCTTGTATTGAAGTTTTACTTACGTTTTTGGGACTTTAGACGTAGGTTTTAAATATTAGGTACACTATGTATATTTGTGTATGTGATGCTAATATACAATGTAAGAGGGTCATTAACGCACAACCAGTCGTGATTCTGAAATGTCATGAAATTTTTCGTAGGTTATTATACGAAGAAATTGTTGTTTCATACATATTGACCGTATAATTCATGCACGTTTGTATGAAACAGTAATATTGTTTTTGATTACTAAAAAATATCTACACTGCGGTTTAGAATCATGTGCTGAATTCATGGTTAAAGTTTGTGATTTGATGTCCCTGTCATCGTGTATTCGGATACTGTAAAATTGCGTGGGCATGTTACGACGACACATTGCTAGTTATGCACAATACAACCAAAACGGTCGTCAAACCCAATTATTGGACTTCGGGACTTTGTTTACAGCAAGGCTCAAGACTGGCCTAGGACTAACATATTTGGCGCCAAGCTAGGACAAGACAACTACAAGAAGGTCCATGACCTTCAGCTCTGCCGGACCGAGTATAGAATAGAGGATGAATAAGATAATTACATAGTGTGGATATAAGCTGTGTTCCGTCTCCATCCTATTTCTTCTTGTGTGTGTCGTAAGAGGGGACTAAGGGACTTACTAGAGAATGGGCAGCAGCGTTCTCTATGCACTTTACCACCATACTGTGATCGCCAACCCGCCTGCCAAGCGTGGCGATTATGGCAAACCTCCCAAACTGGGGGAGGCCTATTTCCAGCAGTGGACGTCTTTCGACTGAAATGATGATAAGCTGTGTTGTATTGTTTTGATATGAAAACCATTTTTATAATAATTTATTTATTTATTTATTGATATGGCACTTCAACGACTTACTCACTAGGACATACACAAACAAAAATCACTTCCAGTCTTATATGTATATTGTGAGTACGTCACTTACAGAAGTGCACAGCACTAGCAGAGAAATAATGTTTTAAGAACTCGTATGAAACTGTTACATTAATTGTATACATAATTAACAAAAAATAAAACGATTATAAGCTAGGTTCATAAGTACAATAGGAAATACATGTGGTTAACAAAAATGAATAATAATAAAAATAATAAAAAGCTAAAAGGGTAGAGAATCTATGCAGATACAGTTAATGGCGGACGGCTCGTATGGCACTGGGGTCTTGAGGCTCCAAGCCAGTTAAAAGCCTCGTACGGAATAGACGGAAAGGGTTAGAGAAGATGTCGATGCTATTGGTTCGTGTAGCGATTTTATTGTAACCTCGCATTAGACGGTTCATGGGTGCGGTGCTACCAAGGTAGGTATAATGAATGAATGAAAGCTGACAAAACCCCTTGAATTTGTTAATATCATAAAATCTGACATTCAGAACCCCTCCGCTTCTATTAGCAGCATTAGCACCTAGTTTCCGTGCTTTCTCAATCAATTTAAATAGCGCCATTGTTGCATGAAAACGATTGTTCGTGGAGGCAGCCCATCACCGGATTCCTGCATAAATCAATAGGATATGTACGGCTGAGCGTTTAACATCTAACAATTATTACCTTTGACCTTATTTTGACATTTGGTTTGTGTCGCAAACGGCCATGAATGAGCCGGGATGGGGGCTATCTCCGTTTCATCAGCCTCACCTGTGAAATGTTGCATAAAAAGTTGGTTTACACTCTGAAGTAATTGTTTTTTTTTTTGGAATGGCAAGGTTGAGTTTGTAGACTGAAACACCACAATTGGACTCGTGCACCTAGGTTCTGATGTTTTATAAGTGCTCATGTAGGTTTATGTAAAATATTTTTAAATTTTTATTTTGAGTGAACTAATTTCTGGAACAGAAAAAAAATATTGATACTGAAATATTATAGGTGAGTAATAATTTCACTATGAAATGCACTATTATTTCATTATATAAATATGTTCGAGTTTTAATGTCAGAGCATTCTGTACCTAATTATTTTCAAGCTACGTGATAATTATCCCTATGTTCAGCAGAGGACGTTTCATGACTAAAATGGTGACGTGAAAACTTGTTCATTGTATCAAAATCAAAAGTAATTTATTCAAATTAGGCTGAGGATCAGCACTTTTCGAACATCAAAATTACATTAAACAGTCCTCCAAACGCCCACCCTTTCTTTTTTTTTTTCTGGATGGGAAATCATCAAATGACTTCTCCCGCTTTGGGCGGAGCGGGAGGGCATGTCAGACTTTTACTGACTAAAACCCACCCGTGTTCCTTCAGTTGCCCATGTGCCAGGGTCACGGTATCTCTTTCGAACAATCACGCGACCCCGGCAGGCAAACGCTCACCCTTCACGCTGCGAATAATTGCAACAACTGAAAAATAACCACCGAGATTAAAATACCTGACTTAAAACTCGAGAGTGCAGGCTTTTTTAAAAGCTTTGCAAACTTTAATGTCAAAATTCTAGGAAAAAATAACTTCTAACAAGATCACTTCTCTATAAATGTATTCTAAGCAATCAAAACATAAATAAACGATAAAGGTCATTCTGGTCAGCTACTGTCACAAATCAGCTTTTGTAACACCACTAGCCGAGTGACCTTCCGACAAAATTTCAGGTCAATTTGTCCATTCATTGTTAAAACATAAACAAAATCAAAGATGGCGGCTGCATCATCCATTTCGATTTCAATGACGCAAACTTTCTTATCGAACAATGGCATCGTATACTAAGTTTGAGACCTTTGTGCTCAGATTATATACTTGTGGCGAGAATATGGCAATAATTCGAGTATATAATATTGTAATTGTTTGTGCCTTATTGTGCCGTGTCTGTCTGTCAGTCAACTCACTTTCGATTTTGTGGTCTACATTGGCCGTGGACGGGTTATGTTAGAGGGTGATAGACAATAGGTGAATATTTAGAGTTTTTTTTAGAAGCACCTATAGACTTTTCCAACTATGTTGGGGTCGGCTTCCAGTCTAACCGGATTCAGCTCAGTACCAGTAGTTTTTAAGCCCATCTGACCTTCACAACCCAGTTATTGGGTAACACGGTACCCAGTGGGACTTTTGGGATTCTGACGACCTGTAACGACTGTCAAAGATCCACGAGTGACAATAAATTATTTCGTAGAGTATGTTTGTGTTTTTGTACGTTCTTAATGACAAATATCTTTTAAATTATAATAATACTAGTATGCTTATGAAAATATAGCATAATTATGCTTTTATTCTTAAAGGTACGTTATTTTGTATTGAAATACTTTGACACTACGGTGCAAATACCAAAAACTTGGAACTATTACAAATTCCATTGTCCCTTTCACAAATTAATGACTCTTTCCAGTCTTTTTCTATATCTAGCTAGGTACTAATAATATCAAGAGATACTTAAATTTGTGAGGTTTTATGTAGGTGAATGAGGGGTAATCTTGGAAACTACTGATCGGTTTCGGAAATCAAGTTCATTAATGGAAAGCTATACTATCACCGAGTGTCATGTAAATTTTTGTTAAAACCAGAAATTTGACGCGGACGAAGTCGCGGGCAAAAGTTCAACACCAGTTATAATTCGTTTTATCTTACTAATACTTCAGTCTCGCTTACCACCGTCCCAAGCTTCCTTGCTGTATGTCAATGTAGGAGGGTGCGCGAAATGCTAAGCGTGATCGATGGGATGGACTATGGCGCAAGCGCCGCGACGCGTGCGACGAGCCAACGTGTTAACTGGGGCATTGTTTAGAGTTAGGTACGTACTTTGAAATGGAACTTTGATTATTTTTGTATGTGTATTTAAATACAAAATACTTTTATTGCATTCCACATGTAGGTGTTCTTGGGTGGTAAACTTATAATTAGATCATATGGACCCTGTCGGGCACAGCAAGCATTTGTTAATTATACATCACTTAGCAACTAATATATTTTTTAATAATGATATTATATGAATTTTCTGTACGGAACCGAGATGTATGGCGGAAAAAGGAGAAGGCCAGTGATTCCGGGCTGAGATGATGATGATGAATTTTCTGATAAATTATAGCTATACGATAACTTATAGCTATAATACAAAATATAAGCAGTTATATATTGTAAAAAAAAACTATAAATGTCGTATGATTCCTTACATTCTGTCAGCGCGCCTAGTACATAATTTGAGAAATGAAAATGTAAAGGGGTGGGATCCCTGGGCACGCCACAATTGCGGCGGTAAGTCCCCTCTTTGAGGAGTGGATAGAGAGGCGTCACGGCGTCCTCACCTTCCGCCTGACGCAGGTTCTCACCGGGCATGGGTCCTTCGGTGGGTTCCTGTTCAGGATAAAGCGGGAGGATACGTCCGGGTGTTTCCATTGCGAGGATCGTCTGGAGGACACGGTGGAGCATACGGTGGAGGTGTGCCCTGCCTGGGCGGAGCACCGCCGTGTCCTCGTGGGAGCGATCGGCGGCGGCGACCTCTCGCGTCCGGCCCTGGTACGAGCCATGGTACGGAGCGAGAGGGAATGGGAAGCCGTCACCTCCTTCTGCGAAGCAGTAATGCTCGCGAAGGAGGAGGCGGGGCGCGTGAGGGAGTGGCAGTCTCTGCGCCCTCACGTCCCTAGCCGCCGCAGGAGGAGACGCCCCAGGCGTCGGGAGTCGATAGCGGACTCCCGGCCACCGTAGGCGCGAGCTTGCGGGTGGCGAGCAATGGGTAGCTCGCCGCCCGGTAAGGACCAGGCTCGGGTCGACGGCGCGCAGTGTTCCACGCGCGCCTCAAAGAGATGTCAGCAGCAGTGTAGGGGTCTACTAGGACCGATGCCTGCCGGGGTCGCGTGATTGTTCGAAAGAGATACCGTGACCCTGGCACATGGGCAACTGATGGAACACGGGTGGGTTTTAGTCAGTAAAAGTCTGACACGCCCTCCCGCTCCGCCCAGAGCGGGAGAAGTCATTTGATGATTTCCCATCCTGAGAAAAAAAAAAAAAAAAGGGGTGGGATCCTGGTGTCCTGAAACACAGGCCACGAGCCTAGTTTAGGCACCCGTCTCCCACAATATATACTTACCTGAATAATGTATAATTGTCGAATCTGACTAGTGTAAATTATGTATATTGTGGTGAGAAAATAAAGTTGATTGATTGATTGTAACAGTAAGTCTCGATTACATAAGTTAGGGCTTTATAAGTCTATCACTAAGGTATTCGTAAATCTCATTATGTACATCACACCTGTATGCCCGGAATTCCCAGTAAAGCAGAGGTGTAGGACCTACAGAATACAGTAAACCCACATTTCGCCAGTTAAATGCCATAAACTTAATAACACTTTGTACGACCTGAGAATTGTTCCCAGGAACTTATCAGTAGTTGTGCTTGTAAACATTAGACCAACGAGGTAATGACAAAAGAATACTGAATAAAAATCCGTCGAGGAATGTCGACGAAAACGACATTCATTGGCGGGATTAGCTGGACTCTAATATAGTCCTTGGAAAGTAGGAAGGCTTTTGCCCAGCAATGCGACATTAATGGTTAATAACAATAATAAAGCCGTTATTAGACTCAATAGGCTCGTCAGAATGCAGGCGTGCAACGACACTCCTATGCCACTCCGAGAAACACTAACCGTTTATTACAAATTAAACTCAGTAATTATAAATCTACTCTCAGCTGTATTTGTATTTACTGTAAATGAGTAGACAAAGTTATAACAATAAAATCTAGAATATAATAGTGAAATAGTGCGTTTGGTAGTGAAATTATGATTTACTTTCTTATAATTTCAGTATCAATCAATTTTACTTTGTTCCAGAAATTTGTTAGCCGAAGTAAAAAAAAATCCCTTAAATCATGGGCACTCATGAAACGTCAGAAGCTAGGTGCTCAGTTCTAGTTGATAGTTTTCTATGGGGAAGAACCAGCAAAAAACTTCACGGCTACTCCTTTAAAATCATTGGTAATCAATCAATACAGGACAGCATAGATATGTAAACAAATGACAGGTATATAACAAAATAAAAATAGCCAACAAATCGAGACATTATACAAGGCCGTCCAATTCAGGCACCAGTCTCTCACAAAGTTAGCTCCTTTTTACTGCACTATTGTCAAAGTTTAAAAAGTAAACCTGACCACTCAATAATTCTACAATACCAACGTACTCCAATCGAATTCAAACTTCCTCCCAGCATCTTCTCATAATTTAGCATCAGTAACGTATAGTTTGGCAGGCCGGGTGGCGACTGGCGGCGTGAGAGCGACCCACTGATGGACGTCACGAATACTGATCGTGTGCACACAGCCTAACTGTGCCTCACCTACATACGAGACGTGATATAATTATGTGAGACTGGGAAATAGTGGCTGATGATATAGGAAATATTTTCAGCTCGTTTGGGTTTTTTTATGATAGAGGTACGACGTAATGTCGAATTGTCGATGTTTGAGCTTGAGGCCGTACATATATTACCTAAAGTATCGGAAAAACAAAGCAAAGGCTGAAAAGAGTTTCCAACAATAACATCACACCTTGGAACCAAAGGGTTTCCCGAAAGGTCACCAGGCATGTCAAGCGCTACTGTTGATCATGAGGTTTAACCTCTAAGTCCCTGAGATACCACATTTGGTATCAGACACAATGGTTTTTAATTGTGTCTGTAATTACGGTAATTGACTGGTTAATGCCCAGGTCGGGGAAAGTGACATTGAATTTTTTTATATGAAATTTCTCAGTGGCTGTTCAGACTTAGGATTCCTGCCCGGTTAATGGAAATAGGCTCGCAGCCCATTACATAGTAGAAAAGTAGATATAGAGCAGAGTAGTAATAGTTTGAAAAAAAAAGGCAAATATAATTAATTCTTGCATGGAGGACACGTTAAAATAGCCTGCGAAATTACAAACTTCATTTAATCCAACTGAATTACTATATCATGAAAATCAAAGCTGACACAACACTAGGCAGATGAGATGAAATAAGCAATTATACGAAAGTGAAGCTCGATAAAAATTTAAAATAAATAACCATAATAGACTCATCAGAAATATACAGAACAATACAAAATTCGAGAAAATCTCTAAAGACACAACCCTAAAATTTACCTCATTTATTTATTAGCATACTTCAGCTTCAATATCAGGCTAAAGATGTGAAGATAAACTAAGTAGGGCCAGTACATTGCGTGAGAACCTTGCCTTCGGGAGCGACCTGCGACCGTTGGTAATCTAGCTGCTACCGGCCGGCTAATTTATAGGTGCACTACGCTTCTCAATGTCGCTAGTATAAGCATCATTAGCTGTATGGATATTATGTCACGAACTATTAATTAATATATGTGGTATTTCTACGGAAATATGTGTGTAGTCACGTATGTAACTCATAACACTCGGTTGTACAGACGCCAACACATCAAGCTACTACAATCTGTCAGATTTCTTTGATAGATTTTCGACTTTATTTTTAGAGCATTAGGTTTAAGGTTCATTGGGAAAAATTGTCAGTTTCGGGTAGCTTGACCTGGTGGCGTCTGTACAATAAATTAGCTAAAAAGTCAGAAAGTGTACAAGCTATTATTCATCATCATTTCAGCCAAAAGACGCCCATGGTTAGACATAGGCCTTCCCCAATTTGGGGGCGTTTGCCACAATCGCCACGTTTGGCAGGCGGGTTTGCAATCGTAGTATGATCGTAAAATGAGAACGTTGCCCATTCTCTAATAAGTCCGTTAGTCACCTTTTATGACACCTACGGGAAGTAATAGGATGGTGCTGTTCTTTACGTCCGACATCACACGGAACGTATACCAACATTTAAAAAAGGTCAAAGGAATTATATAAGTTGTATCTATTCATACACGAAATATTTTAAGGGGTACACCTGTAGGTGGTAAAGAAGCTATAGAAGCAAAAAGAAAATTTTTACCTAAACGTTTTAGAATTTTCGTAATTATTATAATTTTAAAACTACTTGAGACGTTTTGCATAAAACCTTTACTCCAAATTCTATGAATGGCCCGCCTGACGCTGTGAGGGCGACGACCGGACGGCACGAGCATGGCCGCGGTGTCTCGGGCCGTAAAAAATAAGAAGGAGCCAGTATTTCTTATGTACGTCAAAAAATTATAAATATTAAATTAAAAAAAACGCTTAGAATTTTTTTTTTCGTTGCAATAGCTTCTTTACCACCTACAGGTGTACCTCTTAAAATATTTCGTGTATGAATAGATATGACAACGACACCTTATATATTAGAAACATGTTTAGCTTTTATATATAAGGCACATAAGTTTAGCTTAAACTGTTTTGTTTTGTTATTTAGACTTAAGTACATACTTGTAATACTTCAAAAAATGAAACTATAGTGTTCAGTTTCTTCGATGGCTTTAACGTCGTAATGGAAACTACAACCTATTGTTAATTTAGTTAAGTTTATCTTTAAGTAAACTGTGACTAATTTGTTCTTTGAGAAATAAATGTTTTTAAACCGAACACTTCTTATGACTGCATCATAGCTCGTTTAAACAAATGACAGCTGACCGATATTATTATTAAGGACGGATTCCACAAAGATGACACTGACAACTCTTAAACGCAGTTTAGTTGTACTGATCACGTTCAGTTCCATCGGTGAAAGTGGCACGCAAGCTATTTAGGTACTACTTGCACTTCACTTGGCGTCATCATCATCATTTCAACTGAAAGACGTCCACTGCTGGACATAAGCCTCCTCCAATTTGGGGGGTTTGCTATAATCGCCACGCTTGCCAGACGGGTTGGCGATCGCAGTACGCTGCTGCCCATAATTCTCTACACTTCATTCATGCATTGCACTTTACTTGCATGCACTTGGCGTATTTGCCTAAATATTCACGTAACTTAATCGACTTAAAATGTACCTCTTACATATTGAGATACAGTTCATTTTATGTTAATGAAATAACGTTAATATTTGTGCAAAAACGTGAAGTGAAGTGCAGCATAAGGCTTCAGCTGCATCTGGTTGGACTAATAACCGACCCTAACATGGTTGACAAACAGTCTAGGCAGATGATAAAGAGGGTCTTAAAAGAAACCTAAAACTAGGCGATCAGACAAACAATGTGGTTGTTTGACATTTCTGAAATAATGTCTAAGAAAGAGCTACTGAAGGGGCAAGCAAGACTCGACTTCTTCCAAATGAAAAGGAGGAAATTACTTAATAATAAAATAAGCTCAAAAGGAATTGGATTGTTGATCTTGCTTCTTTTGTGTTACTTACTTCAATGGCTGCTACTTTCATTCATATCAAAGTTTAAATCAATTATGTACAGCATCCATTTATTTTAAGTAACCTGTGAGCGTTTGAAATCTTAACCGTTACCAATCGACCAATTTATATATTTTGCTTTTCAATGTCGCCGTGATTACTGTAATTTAGTAGCTAATATAACCTATTAATATGCGAATATTGAAGAAAGTTACTTTTACTACTTCATTTCTGCTAGTTGTAGTGTATCAATATTCTTATGATCCTTAGCATCCATGGCTATATATTAGTCTTGCCTTCTTCCTTTACTGTTTGTATTTTATTATTATTTATTATTTTACGTATTGTCTTCTACTATGCTTTCTACAATAGCTGAAAGGTACTACCGTAAACCGTATTAAAATAATACATTCACATAATTTCTTCTTATGTGTTTAAGAAGCATGTCCACTGGGTTTGCGTGATACTCTGTCCGTCCGACACGACCTGTGTGACCGTTTTCAATCGCCCCGTCAAATCATCGAATGCCTTAGTACGGGCTGGCTAATTTATTGACTTAGTGTATTGTAGAATGTTGCGATTATTATAATTAAAGGTTTAATTAATTGAGGCGAAATACTTCAGAACTGCAGAAATTCCTGAGACAGACATTGCTTTGAAACTAGACGAGTAAAATCTTGATGCTACAGGAATGTAGTGTCTTTGCATACAAAAGCAAAAGTTCTTAGTTTAAAAATGTTTGCTTTGTCATACATGCCATTATTCCGTGACCCACGATAAATTTAATTGACCACAGAGTTCGCGTGTCAGCCATCCTCTCTCCAATTTGTTTCTCGAAACCGACTTCGTGAATCCCTGACATGTTACGAAAAATATTCCAAGTGACTGTCAGCTCTTAACTTCGGTGCCATCTTCGAACCGCGGCTATAAATTAAGTAGCATTCACGGATAGGACGGCGTGAGAGCGTCCGACCGTCCGGCACGACCGGCACACACGACCGCTCTCGGTACATCCCGGACACGGAGCTTAGAAATATGGGATATGCCTAGAGAGCACGACGACTAGGTACTTGGGTATCAAACAGTAAATGTCCACTTCTAAACATGAGCCTTGCTATAGAACGCTCAAGTGTATGGTTACGACGAAATCGTGCTTTATCATAGCCAAAGGTTTTTGAAGTTAATATTGACAATTATATGTATGAGAAAACCTTGCTGCCCATTTGCATTCCCCTGTCCTCATGTTGGTATGAAAATGAATGCATGGTCAACTGAAAACGTCCAACCGGCCAATACAGAGGAAAAAACAATCAACTCATCTTATCACACTCCACTGTTGGACACGGTCCTCTCTGTCCTTCGTCTTCCAATCTGTCCCAGCGACATTATTAAGGTCGTCAATTCATCCAAAGTCCTAGCTATTTACTACATTCTCCTGACCTAGCCCCACGGTCATGTTTCATGACACCCACAACTAGGAAAGTTGACCTGCTCAGCCGTGACGTAGACGTTCATATAGGACGGGACGTTGGTACCGCAGCGTCCGACCGTCTGGCACGAACTAAGTCTACACATCCCAGACATGGAGCATAGAAATATGGGATATGCCACGAGGTAATTATATGAAACGAACTTTACTTATGAAAAAGTTTACTGGAGGAATTGAAATAATTTTTCGTGATGTATTCTCAAAGCTGAAATGGTTTTTGAGCTAAGCATGTTTAGTTGTATTTATGTAGGGAGTGAGTAGCTGAAGAAACATTAATTATGTAAACGCCGTGTTTTTTGATTCTGTAAAATGCTTTCTCTCACTCTTGAAAAATCATTAATGTTGTTTGGTTAGACACACTAGCAGCTACAAAATTCGCTGAGGCGTATGTATCAAAAAGCTTGGAGATATTTAAACTATCTATGTAATTCTTGAAGCAGTTAGTGTGGGAGCCATCACAGCATCTTCCGGGAGGCTATTCCATGCTGTAACAACTCGGTTGGACAAGAAGTGTTTCAAAGACTTTTTTTACGAGTTTTAACTTTACCCACTTACATGTTTTTTTGGTATTCAGAGTGTATTCTAGACATTTTGGTGAACATTGGCCATGATATGCATAAAAGGGCTTACCTCTTTGTCAGTGTAACTTTTGCTTAGATACTCGTTCCTACTCATTCCTCGTAAAACGACTTAACAAGGTCGACTTCTTTCGCGAATACATTTGTAGTTATACCTTTCCTAAACTCGTTAAAATGACGTATCTCTTTCGTTTCTTCGATCCACAATCTCAGCCTCTTTGTTATGTCATTCTGGCACAGAGCGATTTATCGGCGCGCTGTTTACCTCATCGTGGCGTTTGTGGAAATCATTAGCTGTTGCCGTTCTCTATCTGTTGGGAATTGGATTGCTAATTTGTATGATGTGTGTTTCAGATAAGTATTTCTTGTTATTATGAATATTATGTTATTGAAATAAAGGAAACACTCAAATAGCAAAGTCAAAGCATTTATTTCAATTAGGCCCAAAAAAGGCACTTTTGAACGTCAACTGTTACATGAAAATAGTTTTTTTTTTAGTTGCCCCTTCCAAAAGGTAGATTCGTATGGAGAAGGATGGGGAAGAAACTCCACCGTTACTCTTTTAAAATAGCAGTCTTTCTATCTCATCATCGTCATCATCCACACTCCGATTCCACTCGCAGGTGGGCATATGGCTCACTTTACTTGTGCCAGTCTTCACGTTCCTGTACCAGCCTCATCGAGGTTTTGCCCGTGATGGCAACAATGTCGTCCGCCCATATCGCCGCCGGACGACCGACATCTCGTCTTCCAGTTCTTGGAGGCCATTCTATCACAAGTCTTACTCCACCAGTCATCACTGTGCCTTATCAGGTGTCCTGCCTGACTTTCTAGTTACAATTGAATACAATTCTATATCAGGTTGGTATCCAATGTTGAGTTTCGAAAAATACATTAAGACAATATAGGTAAGCGAGGGTATAAAGTGTATCGTTTTTCGAAATGAATAAAGAATGTTAAAGAGGACCAGTTGTGTAATATCCTAGAACCAAAAATTCGAAGACATGTGTCATCTATTAATCCGCACTGGGCTCGCTTGGTGGATTATGGCCACTTCTTCTCACCGAGCGGAGCCCTGTGTCGCAGCAGTAGAAAAAAAATGTAAAGGCTGATAACTGATTTTTTAAGAGGACCAGTGTTATATTGCAGTATATTTATCAATCTCAGTTGTACAACTTTGGATAGGCTCCTTTACTGGTCCTTCACTGAAAATTACAGTACAAATCTTGCACAGGTAGGTAGCTGTCGTTTGTTTAGTACCTCGTTCGTTATTATAAACTGCCAGATCACAATCAGCCTATAACAACCCTCACTGCCGACTGCTGGGAAACATGCCTCTTCTCTGTGAGAGGGAGTGGGCCATAGTTTACCACGCGGGCCCAGTGTGGGTTGGTAGATGTCACGTGTCTTCGAATTTTTGGTTCTACTTCCCTAGAAATGGGTTTCCTCACGATGTTTTCCATCACCATTTTAAGAGCGCCAGTGGTGAAATTAAATACACAAAGTAAAATGTCAGATAAAAAAATATAAAACCGGCCAAGTGCGAGTCGGACTCGCGCACCGAGGGTTCCGTACAAACCTGTAGGTATTTTCGGTTTAAAAATATATATATTTTTTAATTTTTATATTTCAGTTGATTGAATGTAAGGTAAATTGCGGTTTACGATTTATGACGTTTTAAAAAAAAACTACTAACTCGATCTCGTTCAAACCAATTTTCGTTGGTAGTTTACATGGTTATGTACATCATATATTTTTTTTAGTTTTGTCATTCTCTTATTTTAGAAGTTACGGGGGGGGGGGACACACATTTTACCACTTTGGAAATGTCTCTCGCGCAAACTGTTCAGTTTAGAAAAAAATGCTAATAGAAACCTCATTACCATTTTTGAAGACCTATTCATAGATACCCCACACGTATGGGTTTGATGAAAAAAAACATTTTTGAGTTTCAGTTCTATGTATGGGGAACCCCAAAATTTATTGTTTTTTTTCTATTTTAGTGTGAAAATCTTAATGCGGTTCACAGAATACACCTACTTACCAAGTTTCAATAGCATAGCTCTTATAGTTTCGGAATAAAATGGCTGTGACATACGGACGGACAGACAGACAGACAGACAGACATGACGAATCTATAAGGGTTCCGTTTTTTGCCATTTGGCAACGGAACCCTAAAAACCATCTAACAAACTTCCAAAACCAAGAAACACAAAGAACCGTTGAAACTGAATGCAATGTACTAAACACACAATCAAAACCTATCTAATAACCGCGTTATTTACGTAAAGGGTTGTAAGGTAGGATGCAATCGCGCGGTCGAACAACGCGCCATAAACGCGTACGCTGCGTTTTACGAGCGTTTTCGCTTTCGCGCCATTTGCAATAAATCAGAGACGCCACCGAGTGGGCGATGTTGGTGCGCCCGGCGCGTCAATCCGAATCATGGTCATACGGTGTCGGAGGAGACGGGCGGTTTTGTTTAAGAATATTTCGCAATAGTAGAAATAATCGTGATACAAACTTACTCTTAGGTATAATTCAGATAAAAGTTTTTTGTATTATTTTCATTCCTTGAAGTGACAGAAAAAGTAGAAAAGAAATCGTTTAGTACCCTACAGTAATGAAAATTTAGCAGACCTCATAATAATCTTTTTCTGACGTTATTGTTTCAGGAAAGTAATAACAGCCGCACGGGGGGATCGATCAGGTCTTGCTACTCTTGCCACGGTTGATCCGTGGATGGGTGACCATCTTTATATACCAAGACCCTTCTATACCTCGGGAAACAGGTTCAACCGTTGGTCCCGGTGTTTAGGCGTTACGGGTCGTCAGAAGCCCGAAAGTCTCACAAATTATCTTACCATATGATATCGTGTTAAACAGTAACAGGTCAGATAGACAGTCGCTCCATGTATAATACTGGTATCGAGCTTCCTCCGGTTAGACTAGAAGCCGACCCTAACATAGTTGGGAAAAGGCTAGGCAGATGATGATTGTTTTTGGAAAAAGGTGGAAACATTATTGAATAACCATTCGGATTGAATAAAACCCTTTGATTGTCTCATTAGAAACATAATGAAAATAATAATTTTGATAAGAGTATCTAGCGATGGAGTTTCTTCTCCATACTAATCTACCTTTTGAAAGGGGCGACTAGATTCAATTCTATTTTAGTTTAAATGTTGACGTACAAAAGTTCCTCGTTTGTGCCTATTTGAAATAAATGCTTTGACTTTGATATCAAATCCAGTTCACATACATTGAAGAACAAGTACAGCGTTCTAAACGCAACCACACCGTCTCCCGCCCGTCTACAAAGTCCTCGTAACGGGACAAATTTCACTCCGGCGCCGTCGCCGCTCGTACGATTCCCCATTTTACTGTCAATACTTGTAAACGTCTCAATTTAGCCCAGCTCAATTGGCGCTAGTCAATATGTTATGGGCTGGGCCCGCAGTTCACATGGCTCTTCATGTAAACTTTATTTAAAAACTATAAACTTTGTTGCCTATTTGAGCATGTATGGAATTTACTGTTTTCTCGGAGACCATTTTGTTTTCTTACGGTTTTGCTGTGTATTGGTTTTGGTGATCTAACTCACATTGTAGGTTCTTGTTTTGAAGAGGCTGTTGGTAACTGGTTCTTACCTTGGAAAGACTGATGGAGATTGGGGGTTTCTTGTTCAGGTTCAATTAGTCTTTTTTGGCCACACTCACAGAATTATCAGGGAGCTTGAATTGCACCAATATCTCTTATATTGCACTTTATAAGATTGCTTTCCAATAATATTTTATCCCCGTGTTGGGGTTGTCCCATATATATATATATATATATATATATATCGAATTGCTATCAAATCACCATCGATATCGAAAACTAGGGAAATAAAGAAAAGAAAATTCAGTTAAAACTTTGTTCAAAACTTTAAATAACACTGTACAATAAGGTAACCAAACGACTGTTATGATTTCATTCATTTTTGGTAGCGATACCCAACACGTGGGTAAAGTATTGCCAGATGATTTAATTCGACCCTATAGCTATAGCTTAGCTATATATAGCTAAGCTACTAAACCATGGAAATAAACCAGGTAAATCTTTAGTGGGATGAGACGACATCAAAATTATATCTATGTATAGAAATAGGTTAATATGTGTATGACCAAAATAATAAAGTATATTGTAGAATCATGTGGATTCCTTATATAAGTTGAATAATATCACTTCACTGGCTCACCACCACATCAAGTGCTACCGTGCAGACCTGGTCCCCCGTCTCTGTTTCCCGCCATTTCTCCTGACTGACAGATGACATTAGTGACAGGAGCTGCATCCATTTGTGTGCATGAGATAGTGTTTACATATCTATGGAATAGATACACTACATATATCATCATCATTTCAGCCGAAAGACGTCCACTGCTGGACATAGGCCTCCCCCAATTTGGAGGGCTCTGGCATTATCGCCATGTTTGGCAGGCCGGTTGTCGATCGCAGTTGGGTTCGCGTGTTTTACCACCATTAAGAATATAGTTATTTTTAAAGTAGCTAAATTCCATTTATTTACTGCAATAAACCACATTATACCACAACGCCTACTTCTAAAGAAACAGCGAAAATCTAACAATGCTACCCAAAAGTAACCAAATAAAATGGACAATAGTAGTGAATTAGTGTTCCTCAGGCCAATTTGCAGCGTAAAGGGTTCCGTACACACCATAACAGGTTATCAAAGAGTCGTATGTTTTCATTAGGACGTGCACCTCTAAGGCGCTTTCTGCAGGATTCTAACAAGATTGCAGGGGAATATTGTGAGGTAATTTTAAATTGTTTTGCGTTTTGGTAATATACAGCGATTTCCGAAATGAATTCAAACAAAGAAGAAGTGCTATGTAAATCTAACATTAGGAGCAACAATACAGGTGTGCCACAAGGTAGTGTTACAGGGTCGTTATTCTTTTTGTTATATATTAACGACCTACCAAATGTTACTAAGCATTTCTACTCACTATTTGCGGATGACATTGCGGTAGTTATCACAGAGAGTAAAATTATTAATTATAATACTGAAATTAATGAAGCGGTTAATGCTATAATAACATGGCTTAATAATAATAATTTAAAAGTGAATATAGATAAAACTTCATTCGTTCAATTCCACAATAGAAAATCTAATTCTGACCTTATGATTACACATTCCGATCAAAAAATTAAAGAAGCACACGAAGTCATATTTCTTGGTATAACAGTCGACAGTGGCTGTACATGGAAACCTCATTGCTTAAAGGTCACAAATAAGATAAATCGTTTCGCTTTTGCCTTGTGGAGACTTTGTAAAATAGCGAATCTCAAAACCGCCCTCTTAGCGTATCATGGTTATGTAGCTTCAAACATTAGATACGGCATTGTACTATGGGGGAATTCTGTGCTTATAAATAGGGTGTTTATAGCCCAAAAACAGTGTATCCGTGCTCTTTGTGATGTGCCACCATTGACTTCATGTAAACCTCTTTTTAAAGATTTAAATATATTAACTGTTCCTAGTATGTACATATTTGAGTGCTGTAAATTTGTTAAAATGCACTCCGAATTATTTCAACGTCTTGGAGACACTGTTACGTTTAACACAAGATATCCTGACAGACTAATTATGCCTCAAATGAAAAGCCACTTATATCACAGAAGTTGTTTTCCAATGGTCATAAGGATATATAATAAATTACCCAAGTTATATAGAGAACTGCCAGTCAATCGCTTTAAAACAGTTTTATTTAAATGGCTTATAGAAAAATCATTCTATTCTGTGAATGAGTACCTAAACTATAAGGATTAACATTGACATTTATTGCTATTATAATTTGACAAGTGATTGACTTTATTGTTCTTAATTTAATAACTATGATTTTTGTTCGAATTTGATATCTTCATTTATTTAATTAATATTATCAATTACTTTGCATGCTAGGTTTAGCGAATTGTATTAGATACTGTAAAATAACCCGACCATCTGTAATGTACTACAATTCTTGCAAAAAATAAATTTCATTTCATTTCATTTCATTTCAAAATGTTTGTGATATGAGAATATTCTTGCTTGTCTTGCCCAGTGTATTTTTTTTTCAATTGGAAAACATGTGGAGGAGTGTTTCCACCAAAAAGTATCGTATAGCATTGAAATTTAGGAATGTAAGTACTACCGCTAAGTACTATCGCTGAATTGCGCAACGTTTTTTAAACTTCGATTATCCCAGATAAAAAACAGATGTTTTTCTCATACAGTCTTTTATAAATAAATTAAGAATTATTATTACCTTTTACGCGAACTGCGTAATACTTTTTCTATCACAAACCGAATAATTTTGAAGGGTATTGCCATTGCTTCATATGCTTGAAAATGTTGTCTGCTCAACAACGTAAATATCGCAATGAATGTTGTAAAGTCATTGCTACTGTTATTGTATCACGACTACTGTGTATTGTATGACTACTGTTATTGTATTGACTGGCCTGTTAGTCCAGTGGTTAGTGACCCTGACTGCTAAGACTGAGGTTGTGGGTTCGATTCCCACCCTGTGTCTCGGTGTAATTTATCTATAATATGTATGTATTTAGAAATATATAAGTATGTTTATCAGTTGTCTGGTTACCATAGTACAGGCTCTGCCTAGTTTGGGATCAAATAACGTTGTGTTGGTTGTCCTAAGATATTTATTATTTATTTATTTATTATTTACGTAACTACCCTGCAGAACTGGTACAGTCGTAGTAATAAAATGAGGCAAAATCTATCTTACCTACGATAACATAAGCTAAATGGGAAACCTCACCACGCTGTGTATATGCAAAAATTACAATTAGATTCTATAACAACTTTTTATAAATATTACCTGTGTAGCCACCTTAATATTGCCTCGTTGGGTTCGACTCTTAGGTCAGGCAAAGTGTTAGTAGCTCGGAGTCTGTATTTGTGCCCGGTTGATGGCAATATGCTTAGCTACATGGGACTTAAACATAACTGGCGAAATGTGGGTGTATTATAGGTACACCTCTGCCCTGAATTTCGGCACAGAGGTAGATTATGAGTAGGAAACGTCAGGTAAGAAAGGATTTTAGGAAAATCCTCCCATAAAGGAGTGAAAAAGGGTGTAGAAGTTTGTATGAAAGTCCGTCAGTTTCGAAGCTTGGATCTTCAAATTTTGAGTTAAGGTCGACGATTGAAAATTAATTTATTTCTTTTATCCACGCGGGCGAAGTCCATGGCAAAAGCTAGTATTATTATATTAAGCAAAGCTCATCGGTCAACAATACGAAACTAATTCAATAAAGGTGATAAGTGCGGGCAGCCAGGTGATAAGTCCGTAACTCCGAACTAATACTCCACTACTCTGTCCGGCCATCCATCTTAATTAATAAACGATCAAAAGATATTGTTTTATTGAAGCACAACACTACGTGGAAATTGGTAACGAAAGTGCTTAGTGGACGATAACATTACTTGTTCTGATTATTGGTGATGCCACTTCAGTTTTACTGATAAAAGATAACATATACATAGGTTTCATTGGGGCGTGTGGCTAAGTATCTTTTTAATTTTTAATTTCCGAAATACTTATTCTATATTACAATGTTTTTGCCATACAACGAAAACCTCTCAGGGTTTATCTGTGTGCTGGCAAGCCGCTAATAACATCCGCATGGGTAGATCCATTAGTACCCCTAATTAACGTACGCTTACTGTGGTTGTTAGTCTTTGTATAGGTGATCGTCTTTTCATACCAATACATCTCCGTTCCTGGGAAAGCACGTTACGCCGTTGGTTCTGGCTGTGATACGTGGATCTTTATAGTCTGACAACCAGTCTTATTAAGGGGTATCGTGTTAACCAGTAACTTAGTTGTGGAGGTTAGTCAAGTAGTTGCTTCATGAAAAATACTGGTATTCAGCTGATCCGACATGGTATGGAAAAGGTTTGGCAGATGATGACGCCATCTCTTTTTTAAAAGCCTACTCTGTCTCACTTTTGGGCAAAGGCATCCAACCACTGGGCACGCCACAATTGCGGCGGTAAGTCCCCTCTTTGTGGAGTGGATAGAGAGGCGCCACGGCGTCCTCACCTTCCGCCTGACGCAGGTTCTCACCGGGCATGGGTGCTTCGGTGGGTTCCTGTTCAGGATAAAGCGGGAGGATACGCCCGGGTGTTTCCATTGCGAGGATCGTCTGGAGGACACGGTGGAGCATACGGTGGAGGTGTGCCCTGCCTGGGCGGAGCACCGCCGTGTCCTCGTGGAAGCGATCGGCGGTGGCGACCTCTCGCGTCCGGCCCTGGTGCAAGCCATGGTACGGAGCGAGAGGGAATGGGAAGCCGTCACCTCCTTCTGCGAAGTAGTAATGCTCGCGAAGGAGGAGGCGGGGCGCGTGAGGGAGTGGCAGTCTCTGCGCCCTCACGTCCCTAGCCGCCGCAGGAGGAGACGCCCCGGGCGTCTGGAGTCCATAGCGGACTCCCGGCCACCGTAGGCGCGAGCTTGCGGGTGGCGAGCAATGGGTAGCTCGCCGCCCGGTAAGGACCAAGCTCGGGTCGACGGCGCGTAGTGTTCCACGCGCGCCTCAAAGAGATGTCAGCAGCGCTGAAGGGGTCTTCTAGGACCGATGCCTGCCGGGGTCGCGTGGTTATTCGAAAGAGATACCGTGACCCTGGCACATGGGCAACTGAAGGAACACGGGTGGGTTTTAGTCAGTAAAAGTCTGACACGCCCTCCCGCTCCGCCCAGAGCGGGAGAAGTCATTTGATGATTTCCCATCCTGAAAAAAATAAAATAAAGGCATCCAACCACTCCGAGGCTGTGCATCATCCTTACCATTTTGACGGAACGGATGATGATCTAGGTTTGATTAATATTATTTAGGAACCTAAAAAGTAAACTCATTGCTCATAGGTTTTTTTTTTGGAAAAAGCGTGTTTGCAATGTTTTATAAATAAGTATGAATTCCAAAGAGCTTTTGCACTAGGTATGGAACAGTAACTAACACATCGGTTCCTTTTTGTTAAAGTGTCGATGTCTATAATTTCAAATTAGAAAAGACCCACTCTAAATATGACAATAATCTCATATTTAATATTACTAGTGATCGCCCATTGGTCGAAATTCGACCGTACTTCATTTGAATAGAAAGACATTATTAAATGAACAAATATAGATAATAATAAATATAACAAAATAATATGGTTATATTTGATATTCAGTAACACTATAGACAAATTGTTGACGCTGTACTACTGTGGAGAGGGTTCGCTGGCGGGATGGTGATGGCCAGGACCAGGACATAGGTGTAATGAGTAAAGAATACTTCTTCAGGACTCTCTTTTTTATTTTCTTAATACTTCTTAACTGCTGGATATGGGACAATACGGAATGAATGATCACAGAAATTTGTTCTATTTTTATAGAATTTTCCCTATTATTTTTAATTAATGACGGTTCCAAATGTCATAATTATAACCAGCCTGTACAATCTATGACCAGCCTGTACAATCGTGAGGCATACAACCTCTACAGTTTGCTCACGATACTAAATTTTGTATGGGAAACTTACTAATGCCATACTTGACACTCCCCATAAAACCACAAAAAATATTTCTTAAAAATCTAAACTAAATTCCTATCGTCGCTAATACAAATAATATTAAAGACAAATATTCTCAATATGATCATAGATTTTAAAAATGAAATACTTCGATCAAAAATGTAATAGGTTATATATCTATACAATTAATTTATTAACTTGACATTCAGTAAGACTATAGACACAAAATCAGGCTTACCAACTTAGGGGTTTTCCCAAATTTAGGGGATAAATTAAGAGGATTGAGATTTTTTACGGGTATTCTTAGGGATTTTTTGCCATCTTACAGGTCTCATTGTGTTTTTGATTACAATAAAAGTATTAGCGACTTCTAGTACGGTTCCTCGATACTAAGAATGCAGAGTGAATGATTAACAAATGTCGCGTAATAAATATAGACAAATATTACTACTGTGTGCCGGTCTATGATTACTGAACATTCGTTGGTTATTTTCATTATAATGTTTTAGCTGATTTTTTTAGTAATTGTGGCAATTTTAGGGGCTTTTAACTTAAGCTTTAGGGGTAAATATTTCTGGGTGTTGGTAACACTGCACAAAATAATAAAGTCAGATTTGGACCATAAACAAAAGAATATCTATGCATGTATGTATTAGATACACGGTAATGAACATTAGTGTGTGTAACGTGTTATTTATTGAAAATAATATATTTTAACGCATAATTTAAAAAAATATTAGCATTCGTCACTTCTTCTCTGTATAAACTATAAGTGTGCGAAATTTCATACTCCTCCGTCCGCCCAATTTTCGTAAAAAGGGATCCAAAGTTTTCGCTTCACGTATTAATATATAGATACCATTTAATCACAACACATACACGACAACAATACATTAAAACAATTGACCACAACAATCATACTCGCTCCACCAAACTTCAATAAATCTATAAAGGAGCCCACCCACTAATAACACGAGTACATGATAAAGAGACTTATACATCAACGTGAAACAATCCGTACCTGATGATATACGAGGCGTTAGCAGTAACTATGACGCCCAAGGGTTCGTAAGCTTGTGAGTAAGGGTTTATGCACGTATACTATTTTCTATTAATGGGAGAAATTAAGAAAGTAGGTTTTCTGTTGGTTTCTTGTGTTTTTGGTGATTGAGAATACCTCTTGTTGACCATTTTACATATACATATAGAGGGTTGAACTTAAAATTTGCTGATTAAACTCTGTAGACGCTATTGGTATCGGATCGAAATCTAAACATGATGAAATAAAAGTGAAAAGATTTGGTTTTGTTTGCGTGGTCAGCAACCGCTGTTATTGTAGTTAATTGTGGTATTCATTGAGAAACACTATTTGCTTATGTTTTATCGTATTTGGATTCTGATACCCAACACGTCAGTGAAATCATTTTTTGTAATGGATATTTCAAGTAACTACAATAACTGAGGCCGATGATTCCACAAAAAAAGTCATGAAATTATTGGGTCTTGATATCCGTTGTGCCTCTGAGTTTAGCTAGCTAGTTTAAAAGGAAACCCTGTGTATGTACCGATAGTTAAACTTCAAGTATGGACAAACCTGAAAACATGAAAGAGAAAAGGTTAAGATTTTAGTAATCCAAATTATAAACCTGTTTTATCCTATTTAACAAAAAAGAAGGCCCGAAAAGCCTCCCTCGGACAACGGTGAAACGCACCGTTTTTTAGGCCTGCCTCAGTAACGACGGCCATCTTCAGGCAGCCAAAGTGTGATGACCTTTTTTGTCCAGTCCGTCCTCATTTCAGCCTTTCATCTGGATAGCTTAAAAGCATCAAGGAATAATTTTATTCGAGATAGCTGAAAATAAACATCCAAAACTGTGGTTCTACTGCCCAGTCCATTAAAACGATGTTAAACAGTGTTGCGTGGCTGGATGTTATGATATTGATAGGCAGGACGACGGACAGTGTCGCACAACAATTGCTACCAATAGGGTAATTGGCGACCGACCGCGCGCCAATGGTCGCACCATTATGTTTGTACACTGCAGGACGACATTATGTAGTAGCATGTGATTTTCTGTTTCTGTAAACGGTCATTTCGTAGAATGGAAGTGTGATATGCAAGCATAAAGTATGTGAGGGATTTTACAATTGGTGACGGTAAACTCGCCTGCCAAGCGTGGCGATTGTGACAACCCCGCCATATTTGGGGAGGCCTATGTCTAGCAGGGGACGTCTTTCGGCTAAAATGATGATGATGATGATGACGGTTAAAACACAATTTATGTTGTTAAAATTTAAAAAACAAGGCAATTTAAGTGAAAGTTGTGGCCTCTTAGTAGCCATTAATTATAACAGTATCCTATAACGAATATTTTCGTCTAACTAGAATGTTGATATATAAGAAAATCAGTTGGTACTTACTTGGACTGGCCTGTTAGTCTAGTGGTTAGTGACCCTGACTGCTAAGACTGAGGTCGTGGGTTCGATTCCCACCCAGGGCAAATGTTTGTGTGATGAGCACAATCATTTGTTCTGTGTCTGGGTGTAATTTATCTATAATATGTATGTATTTAGAAATATATAAGTATATTTATCAGTTGTCTGGTTACCATAGTACAGGTTCTGCCTAGTTTGGGATCAGACAACGATGTGTTGGTTGTCCAAAGATATTTATTTATTAGAAAATAGAAGTTATATTTTGGTTCACTTAATCTAAAGTGATTCCTCTTGATTGATTGATTTATCCTTGATGAGCATCTCGATTTTTAGCATTTTGTGGATAAGCATAGGTTTGCTATCCCTTCAATCAATAAGCTTATTTAAAACCGTATACCGTTGTTAAATATATCCGTATCCTTATTAATACTTTAATATCAGCATTTTTCTCTCTTAATACAAACACACAACAACAAAAATAAAAAGTGACCATAAAAGTCATTATTTCTGTCTCGCAGTGTAACATGGACGCAGCACGCGGTGTTATCAGGATGTCCCGTCGGCGTATCGAGTGACGACAACCTGTAATCGTGTCATGCGCATCGCACTCATGCGCCGATACTGTACCGGGCTGTGCTGATGTTTGTGGCTTCACGTGTACTTGTAATTTTACTTTGAACTTTTCACAGGAAAGATTCGTAAGTATGATGTCACGCACGACAACCTGAAGGTCACTGAAGCGTCAGAAAGAATAATGAATTATTCTGATATTCGGTTCATGAATCACACTAATCTCCGTTTTTCCTGTTTCTACCTGTTTCTTTATCACGATGCATCTGGAAATGAAAACATAATATAAAGAGCCATGGATTATAGAAGAACAACTGGACAAAAAACTCAGAGAAACTCACAATGATCAAAGGAAAAACATTGCTTTCCCTAGCATTTTTACATGAAAATACAGTTTGGCAGGGATATCAAAGCGCAGACTATAACTTGTGTGTAATGTAAAAAATAATCGCTGTTCCAAACATATTGACCACGTAGGTAATGCACTTTTCTATGAAATAGAAATATTGTTTTTTTTTTTTTTGATAACCGACTAACAATTTTTGCGCTATAGGGTCTACTAACCGTGTGGTGCCGACCGTAAAGTCCGTGGGTATCGTAAAAGGCGACTAAGGGACTTACTAGAGAACGGGCAGCAGCGTTCTCTATGCATTTTACCACCATACTGCGATTGCCAACCCGCCTGCCAAGCGTGGCTATAATGGCAAAGCTCCCCAAATCGGGGAGGCTTGTGTCCGACAGTGAACGTCTTACGGCTGAGATGATGATGATGATGATGAAGATCTAGTTGAATCATGTTCTCGATCCATGGAGACATGTCGCACATCGATGCCCTTGTCTTCTGCATGCCCAACAGGAATAGGTACGGTTAATATTTTTTTTGAAAAATCCATCTGCGAATGTTAGAGTCCAATATGCCTTTCAACATCAAAACTTTGCACTAGCCTTACCTATTTCACTAACCTTCAATACATTAGATCCATACGATCAGCATGGATATCGGTCAAGGCGTCCATCGATGGATAATGAGTTAAAGCCATCCCACGCCCCTTATTGTTCTTAGTCCGTTCGTCCGCCGCACACATCTACATATTAATATGAATATATCATACACACTTCTATATTACAGTCCCTTCGAGCCTTGCCAAGGGAATTTAAGTTTTATGGCTTGGAAGTTAAGGTCTGCGGGGGTGGTGGTCGATAGTAAATGAAGTAGTTGAAATGTACAAATGGGCTCATTGTCAGTCGAACGAATTTGCATGAAGTATGAAAGTTAAGGCGTTATAGAGACGTAATAGATGATTTGTAAAATGTATCTACCTAATGAATTAGTCATCTTTTCTTAGGGTTTCAATGTAAGCAAATTATGCGTGGCTGTCGTAGAGTTAAATGGATAATATGAATCAGAAACCGCCTATAGTGTTTTCACTGCTGGGACAGACGCCTCCAACACTCGGGTCCAGTGCGGGTTGGTACATGTCTTCAAAGTTTTGGTTCTTCTAGAACATATCAATTTCCTCACAATTGTTTTTCTTTACCGTTTTGAGAGCAGTCGTGGGGAAATAATTTAGTGCCTATCTGGGTTCGAACCTACAACCTAAACTCGGAAGTCACGGCCTTTGCCACAGGGCTAGCACTACACCACACTCACATTATATGACTATCACATTGTAGTTATTGTGTTAAATCTTATTTTATGACGTCCTATCTACTTTACTTTATTTAAGTGTGTGATCAAATTGGACAAAAGTAAAAGTTAGTCAGCCAGCATGCGTAGCATGACCGCCATAGAAACGGAATTTGTAGACGGAAGAGAAGACAAAATGATAGATTGTATCGTAGAAAAAATGTGTAATACTGAATAGAAGAGGTGTTTCTATTCTTCAGTCGACAAAACTTCGATGTCAAGTATGATGACTATTTTTCTGATGAGATAGAAACATTTTTACAGAATTAAAATACATAAGGAACTTTATTTGTTCTTGGTAGAATAGATATAGAATTGGTCATGCTACGCCGGCTGGGCATTATCTATACATATAATAAAACAGTAAAAAAACTGTGTCTGTACATTGAATATATTAAAAAAAAAAAATTGAGGGGGGTTTAGAAACAGTAATAGAGCACGAAACCAAAAAAAAAAGTATGTCTGTTTGTCTGTTTGTTTGTACACGCTAATCTTCGGAACTACTAGACGGATTTGAATGATTTTTTTTTTGTTGTATAGGTATTAAGTCTGGGCAACATATAGGCTATAATTTATCTTGGAAACTTGAACACCTGATGCAGAACCGCAACAGACCAGCTAAACCATAAGAGATACAAAAATGGTACCATAGCAAAAATTGTTTCACGTGGTGAGCATTTTCTGCTAAGAGAATAAATTTGAAGATCTGGAACACCTGATGTGGAAGTCCAACAGCCCAGCTATACTATAACATATATAGGAATGACGTCTTAGCAAGAGTTGTTCAGCCTGATGAGCACTCTCTGTTGTCGTATAAAATTTGAAGATCTGGAACAGCTGATGTGGAACTCCAAGAGCCCAGCTACACTATAACATATATACGAATGACGTCTTCGCAAGAGTTGTTCAACCTGATGAGCACTATCTGTTGTCGTATAAAATTTGAAGATCTGGAACAGCTGATGTGGAACTCCAAGAGCCCAGCTACACTATAACATATATACGAATGACGTCTTAGCAAGAGTAGTTCAACCTGATGAGCACTCTCTGTTGTCGTATAAAATTTGAAGATCTGGAACAGCTGATGTGGAACTCCAAGACCCCAGCTACACTATAACATACATAGGAATGACGTCTTAGCAAGAGTTGTTCAGCCTGATGAGCATTCTCTGTTGTCGTATAAAATTTGAAGATCTGGAACAGCTGATGTGGAACTCCAACAGCCCAGCTACACTATAACATATATAGGAATGACGTCTTAGCAAGAGTTGTTCAGCTTGATGAGCATTCTCGGTTGTCGTATAAAATTTGAAGATCTGGAAAAGCTGATGTGGAACTCCAAGAGCCCAGCTACACTATAACATAATAATATAGGAATGACGTCTTAGCAAGAGTTGTTCAGCCTGATGAGCACTCTCTGTTGACGTATAAAGATTGTAGATCTGGAACACCTGATGTGAAAATCAAAGCTATCACTAATTTCACTGTATTATTATAAAATAACATAAGGTGTGAGTACCTCCACGCGGTGAAGGCGGTAACAGTTTAGGACTGATTTTCGATGAAAATTCTATGAATCATTGAAAATTTGACACTACTGGCTAAAACTCCCATTTTATTTTATTTTATCGAAGAAATATGCCTTCGAGCTTATGTTGTTTGAGTGTTTAATTTCCTTTTTCATTTATCTTCGTGACACGGTAGCCTACCCGGTAACGCAGATGAGCAGTCACTTAGATTTTAATTGATCAGGTATCTTCAGAATAAAACTGTAACCATGCCTAGAAAGAGGTCAAATCTTTCCCAACGTTCCAAAGGAGCTAAAAGATTGAGGATCATAAGATCCCAAGAATCTACCGAAGAGCGTCAGGATAGACTTGATGCTGTTCGAGAACATCAGGCTGTAGAAACATCTTCGGATCGCGAAGCTCGCTTGCGTTCTCAGCGTATTTATGCATCTACATCCAGGTCTCTAGAGACCAGTGAAGAATATGATGCGCGACTGTCGGCTGATCGTGAACGTCATGCATTGTCTCGCGAGTCGGGGACTTTTACGGATAAAGAATTGCGCTTGAGTTCTCAGCGTATCTACACATCTGCTGCTAGGTCTCCAGAGACAAGTGCGGAACATGATGCGCGACTGTCCGCTGATCGTGAACGTCACGCATTGTCTCTCGAGTCGGAGACGTTCACTGATAGAGAATTGCGCTTGAGTTCTCAGCGTATCTACGCATCTGCTGCTAGGTCTCTAGAGACAACTGCGGAACATGATGCACGACTGTCCGCTGATCGTGAACGTCACGCATTGTCTCGCGAGTCGGAGACGTTCACTGATAGAGAATTGCGCTTGAGTTCTCAGCGTATCTACGCATCTGCTGCTAGGTCTCTAGAGACAAGTGCGGAACATGATGCGCGACTGTCCGCTGATCGTGAACGTCACGCATTGTCTCTCGAGTCGGAGACGTTCACTGATAGAGAATTGCGCTTGAGTTCTCAGCGTATCTACGCATCTGCTGCTAGGTCTCTAGAGACAAGTGTGGAACATGATGCGCGACTGTCCGCTGATCGTGAACGTGGCAACATATAGGCTATACATAATTTATTTTGGAAAATGAACCACCAGCTAAAGTAAGTATAAGAGATATAAAAATGGTGCCATAGCAAAAAATATTTCACGTGAAGAGCATTTTCTGCTGTGAGAATAAATTTGAAGATCTGGAACACCTGTTGTGGAACGCTTAAGTAAAACTCTTAATAACATATTAAGGAATGACGTCTTAGCAAAAGTTGTTTAGTCTGATGGGCATTTCCTATTGACATACAAAAATGAAAGATCTTGAACGACTCCAATCGTCTCGCTCATCCCGTTGTTTTCCCGTCCCCGGGCCTTAGAATTCTACATCAGACGTTTCAGATCTTCGATTTTGACGACCCCGTTGTCGCTGGCATAAGCAACAGGATCCGCGTACGAAGTCGCGGGCAGAAGCTAGTTTTAAATATGGAACATAATGGCAGTAAAGAAGAATAGACACAAATAAGCACAGTTTCTGTAAATCCTCTTAAGTTGCATATTTATTTCCAACAAGACGAACATTATTTATTTATTTATTATTATTTATTTATATATGCTTTATTTTACACCAGAAAATACATTTACAAAAAAAAAACATAACAACAACAACATAACACATACACACACGTTGAACATTCTTACTAATATGAAACCAAATCGAATTAGAATTGTAAAAAGACGATATTTTTTTTTATTTAAAAATATTACAAAATATTTTAAAAGCTAAGTATTAAACTAGTACCTAATATGTAAAATATAAGAAGGAAATGAATCATAGGGTATCAAAAAATTCGGCCAAGGAAAAGTGACCAAAAAGCTGGCAGCATTACCACCTTGGATAGCAATACTGATTGATTCTTTGGCCAAAAATACACCAGCCCTCGGGTCACCTGAAGAGTCGACCAACCGATTATTATATTAATGATAATTCTATTAAAATTGGGATATGAACAAGAGTATAATGATGATAACGCTGGCGATATGGCATACAAACCCACTTAACTTTAATAATTAATTTACTCTTCCATATTTGACAAAAAGTGCAATCTTGTAACGACTATAAAATTCACAGGCCTGCATTAAGACAGGTGAAAAGCTGTCAGTATTGCAGGATTGGGTGTTCCCAATCTTTACACTTCCTAAGGCTGTGCATTCTAAAAGCTGATATCGGCGCATATAGCGGTTAAATCCGTACCTGTTTTGATTAATTTGTTTATAATGCTGTACGGAAATATCGCTCTTTAAAGTACTATTGATTATGAAATGCAATTAATAACATCGTAACACTGAACTTTTAGGTTCAATTTTAAAAAGTATTTTGAAACTTACCAAAAGCCCTTTTTACTCATAAAACTGTTACAACATCGAATTTGGTGTTATTTTTCCAATTAATCGTAATAATATTATGAATGAGAAAGTTTGTACGTCGTTACTGAATCATGCAAAAACGACCGAACGGATTTGGATTGACCTTTGACCTGTATATACCATGGATTAACACATTGGATACTTTTACCCCGGTAGTACGTTACCGCGACCTCCACGCGGTCGAAGCTTCTGGCAAAAGCTAATAATTAAAATTGTAGTGCACTATAAAGCGATATTTCATATTACCTCATCATCATCATCATTACAGCCGTAAGACGTCCACTACTGGACATAGGCCTCCCCCAATTCGGGAGGCTTTGCCATAATCGCCACGCTTGGCAGGCGGCTTGGCGATCGCAGTATGGTGGTAAAATGCATAGAGAACGCTGCTGCCCATTCTCTAGTAAGTCCCTTAGTCGCCTTTTACAATACCCACGGGAAGGTGATGCTGTTCTTTACGTCCAGCATCACACGGGACCATACTACCTATCACACAATAATTAAAAAAAAAATAATTAAAGAACTGGTTAGTATTTGACAGCTATTACCGATGTTTCCACCTTTTAGAACACACGCTCCTAAATAGAAAAAACCCATCTCAGGTTGCCTTCCAACAAGAAAGCAGAACCAACAAGACATATTTACAGACCCACCAATAAACTTCCAATTAGCTCCATCTCTCTGCAATAGTCCATTCATTATAACAAAGAAGCATTGATGTTACTAATAAATAAGTTCTGTCGGAACGTCCGCCCACGAGGGGTTTCGCAACGCGTCTATTAAATTTTGATAGATCCAAGTATGACTCACAGATGCGCCTGCACAGACTGATATGATTATACAGGCTTACTTAACTATTGTTCGGATTTGCATTTAAATAGGTTTAATTGTTAATCGATCATGGTTGGCGAATATTGTATACCTTTATTTGAGTGGCATGTTTTGCTGGGAAAGGTATGAGGATTAGTCAGGTTGTGATTTTGAAAATGGTTTAAAACATGGCCGCAAAAGATTTGGTCGTGGAAAAAGATAGAACTAGATTTTGTAGCGGTCACAGTCGCTTTCGAGAATTTACAAAGTACTTCAATAATTGCTATTATTAAGACTTGTGTCTCACTAGGACACCACGATGGTGTAACCATGGTCGCGCCACCACCAAAATGTACACAGCTTCATGGTGGGTATTTCACCAGGCGTCCGATTGGTTGTGCAACCAACCATACGATTTCTGGCAGTGGGACTGGTCCCACGGCGGCTCAACCCTGGGGTTGAGCCGCCACTGGTATCCTTGTGAGATAGGGCCCTAAGTCTTCTATAGTATTTACATTTTGAAAAAATTCTATGATATTCGAAAAGTAGTTTTAAACTATTGGTAACCAACACCATAATGGCATCATAGACTATTTATCAGAATCTGAATCATTTTGATAGTTATAGCTAATCCATTCTTTCATTATGTTCGATAAAATTGTCTGCTTAGCAACGTAAACAAAGCCATGAATGTTGTGGAATTGTGAAAATGAATCCGATTCCTACTGATAGTGCTTTATGTAACTACCCCTCTGAAAGATGCACTTTTGTTTCACATTTATTTCAATATAACAGTAAATATTTCCCTCATATAATTACAATAATGATCATCAATTATACAAACAACTCAACGTTTAATACATCTGTCAACAACTTGATAAATCACACAAAAAAGCACAAATAACGGTACTCGATCAATTCAATAAAGCACATAAAAAGTGGACAACACATCTGCGTGCGCGCATTGCGTTCGATATTCAAAAACTTCTGTTTTTTTTTTGACAACAATGGTAACTTGACTACCGCGAGATCGTATGACAAAGATTTTTCTATTCAGCCTAGAATAAAGCTTCTATAAAAATATAGGTAGGTATTCAAATACTGTATTGTCTGTTACCGTAATGAAAGGTCATTTTGCGAAAAAAAAAAACTTTTTATAATGCTTTTTTTACTCCAATTTTCTCAATAGTAAAACCAACGTCAAAACACTTTCATTGTCTGTGGTAGAGCCTTTTTGTCTTGTTATAAAAAGAGTTATTTTCCATAGATTTTGGTTAATTTTCATTTTGAGACTGCTATGTTAAAACGTGAGGTGAGACGCCCTCCTGCAGTCGGGGTCGCGAGATTTGTTTGAAAGAGTTACCGTGGCCCTGGCATATACGCAACTGAAGGAACATGGGTGGGTTTTAGTCAGTAAAAGTCTGACACGCCCTTCCGCTCCACCCAGAGCGGGAGACGTCATTTGATAATTTCCCACCCACAAAAAAAGGTGGGACGCCCTCAGGCTAGGTCGAGCGACGATCTTCGCAGGTCGGCTGGTAGCAGCTAGATGAGAGTTGCCGAGAATGGAGCTAAATGGCGTGCAATTGGAGAAGTCTAGTCCAGCACTGGACTGCTATAGGCTGATGATGATGTTGTAAGTTTGCTCACCATCATCGTTTTCATGGTGATCGTCTGTCTAAGCCGATGATCCATAAATTATCGAGACTCCTCCACGCGTCGGAACGCACATTAAGCCGTTTGTCCCCGCTGTCTTTTGAAGATCTTAGAAAGTCTTACGGTAGTCAGAAGACCAAAACTCTGATAACTAGTATTGCCAAGGAGTATCCTGTTAGACAGTTACTAGGTTATGGAGCTTTATTAGCCAGTTGCTTATCTATACTAATATTATAAAGCTGAAGAGTTTGTTTGTTTGATTGAACGCGCCAATCTCAGGAACTACTGGCCCGAACTGAAAAATTATTTTATTAATTTTGTATTGGGTAGCCTATTTATCGAGGAAGGCGATTGGCTATATAACATCACGCTACAACTAAGAGGAGCGGAGCAGTAATGAAAAATGTTGCAATAACGGGGAAAATCGCACGGGTAGGCGATTCGACGCGACTGGAGGGTCGGGGGAACAAGAAATTTAACACGGACGAAATCGCGGGCAGAAGTTAGTTATAATATACTAATAGTAAGCTGCATCTAGTTAGACTGGAAGACGACCCCAACATAGTTGGGAAAACCTAGGCAGATTGATTAGGTCTCCCTAGTCTTGAATAAAATCTGTGTTCAGTTTTAATGAACACTTACATAAAATACACACGGATACTTGCGGGAACCTCAAAACCCTGGGGGTCTACTGTCTTACCACGAAATCCTTTAATTTGGCCGAAATTACCGTTGTTCCCTACTTCATAGCTGTCACCTATACACATTAGATCGGGGTCGGAACAAACAATGAATGACAACACGATTTGACAGTTGTCTTTAAGCCTGATGTGTTTTACCCGTTCGAAAAACTTCATTAATCCGGAGTGTAGGTAATGTGTTCATTTTGAAGTATCGAACTACTATTGAAAGGACCCATATCTTCGATGACTTAGAGAGTAGGCACCTGATACATGTAAGAACGCACGGCGATACACATACATTTCCAGTACAAGCAGACTTCTCACTGTACGAAAAAACGTTTTTCAAAAAAAAAAAAAACAACTTCCTTAAAAACACTACAACGTTTTGTGCCAGCGACTTCCGACTTACTAAATTTTGAAGTCGGTTAAAAAGCTTAAACAATGCGAAGTCAGCTAAAACTGGAGATGCATGATATGTAGCCGAGTGTACCATCAGCATGCATTCAATTAGGTTCATCTAATGATAGCAAAATTAAACCGGCTAAGTAATGAGAGACACCTAATACCGTTGTGTGGGTCTCCACAAGGTAACTTGATTAATTTCTTTAGTTACTAACTTAATAAGGCGGTTGAAGGATGATATGGTGAAGGGAGAGAGACTTAAGCAATCGCCTTTGAACTAATAAAGACGTAAGAGAGGTTTGGGTAGTGCAATAACTTTAATTAGAATGAACGTTTTTTGGCTTTAGAAGAAAGTCTTATGTTAATACTGATGTGTTTACAAACGGTTGTTTTTCGGTTGACAAATCGCATCTTCAGAATTATAGAGACGTAATTAGAACCAAACTAATTATGTCTCTATAATTCTGATATTTCAACTTTGACTCATAAAATGTTAAAACTCTTATTAAAACAGTGGTCTATGTGATAATAATAGGCCTCTGTTACATAATTAGGTCTCCATAATTCTGGAGGTGCGATTTGTCAACCGAACATGTGACTAACAAGCCTTGTCTTCCTTGAGCGGAGGTCTACACTAGCTATAGTACACCACATTTTGCCAATTATGTTTAAACCCCAAGTATTAGGGGACGTATTGACATCGACCGGGTACAACTCCAGACTCTGGGCTGCTACTGAGAAATTCCAGATATAAAAGCTGAATAACATTTTACCTGACCTGCGAATCGAATTCAGGATTTATGGCTTAGCAGTAGTCCTTGCGACCACTAGACGAACGAGGAAAAAAATGCAATTCCTGATTAGGAATATCAGGGAAGCAATTGTCCGGAAAAGAACCAGAGTTATACGTCATTGCTTGCAGAGGAAGCAACTTTAAGTGGCTGTGGGCTGGCCGTATTTGTCGAAAGACCGATAGCCAGTCGAGCAGACGAGTCCTAAAGTCGACCGCGTATCAGCTAACGTTCTGTGGGTGGCCCCGCAGCTAGATAGACAGATGACCTTTAAAAAGCGAGCTGGGATCTTGAATTTAGAATTTATGCTTTCATCATTTAAGAAAAAGAAAGAAAATGCGTTTATTTGCGGTAAATATGACGCAAAAAAAATAAAAAATAAAATTGAAGCACTAGAAAAATATAAAAAAGCTGGGGAAAATATGCGTCACATCCACGCAAAACGGCCATCGCTCAGCATAATACTGCGACTCTATGCGAGACAGAGCCCCAGCGCATTCAGCCATAAGACGTGCACTGCTTGACGTAGGCGTCCCCCAAGCACCGCCACTTCTACCAGTTCTGTGCACGGTCTCTCTTCTCGCTTCCAGCGCAATCCTACGGTCGCTACTCCAGACTTTCGGCCCCATCGGCCATCTGTTCTGCGAGTAAAGGGCCCTGACCATTGCCACTTAAGTTTTGCACTTCTTCGGGCTATGTCGGTTACCTTGGTTCTCTTTCGAATCTCAACGTATATTTTTACGCTACCCGCCATATAAGTATTTCCTATTAGCCATATCCTTAACTCATAGCTTTCACGTACAAATGCGGGCTTAACAAGAATTGATCAGCGGTGAGGTAAATCTAAGTGACCTCTGGCTAACCGTTGATAAATCTTATCAGCATGTTGTCCTTATGCTGCGTGCATACAAATGTACTCACCCGCATACAACATTCGTATAAAGAGTGAATGCGTTACCCGTTTACTATAAAAGTTAGTGCGTCATATATGTATCTACTCAATGTGCTTCATTAAAAAAAAAACAACGGTGAGATACAGATGAAAAAAATAGGGATACAAATTCATTGGTAATGTGATTACAATTTGTAGACAGTGATTTAAAACTCTTTCTCTTTTCTTTGACAAAATCTTCCTGTTCGTAACTTAATTTGTACTAGAAAATAATATTTGTATCAATATCATTAGATTATTACTAATGCAAATTATTATGCATTAGTTAGCTAAAAGCTACAGTGATTTAAAACTCTTTTTAGTTCTTTGACAAAATCTTCCTGTTCGTAACTTAATTTGTACTAGAAAATAATATTTGTATCATTATCATTAGACTATTACTTATGCTAATTATTATGCATTAGTTAGCTTTTACTTAAGGTTGTAGGAGGAAGGTACCGGTGTATGGCACACAGCTAATACTGGTACTGAAATCATCGTTTACTCTTACTTTTTAATACTGAAATCTTTGTAGGTACATTTTTTTTTTGTTGATAGATGAGTAAGACCCACATTTGTTAATATAATACTTATTTATTATATTCTTTTCTCGCACCACCTCGAATCAGCAGTAAGCGTCCAGGGTCGCCTCACCACCGCTTTCTGGGTCAACCGCGGCGGCATCGTCCTACTTCAAGCACCCATTATATAGAGAGCTTAGCCCAGCGGTCACCCTACATGCGGCTAATGTGAACCGCCCGATCTCATTTGAACCAGGCAGTATTTTTTGTCTACAAAGGAAAAGGGAAGAGACTCCTGGAACGATTAAGGGGAGACCTTTGCCCAGCAGTGGGACAGTAGATATAGTCTAAACAACAAAATCACCTAATTTATTAAAGAATACATCAGTCTGCGGGTGACTTTCTTGGGTTTATGGAATCTTCTACTGTTGCCAGACTATTTAACCTCTTTATGTATTTTGAACTTCTTGATATTTCAGAAAGGGTTAAACATACAATACCAAATATCTTGAAAACGACCGACAAAAGGAATTGCATCCATATCTGATCTTGCAAATCAATACAGGATCCAACTTATTGTTCAAGAAAACAGTCCTAAAATACTAACAATAAAAAATGCAGAAGTAATACCGTGAGAATTGGCCAAGAAACAATTTGCGTAACTGTAACTATGCATATTATTTTCTACACTGTCCTCGTCTTAAAAAAATCACACACGTTACTGTGGGGTACAGTTTTTGTACGTCACCCCTCATTTTTTTACTTATTCAAATCACAAGTAACTTTACCCTCAAGTTTTTTAGCACCAAACAATGGGTCCTTTTCTTTGGCCGAGTAATTTATTTTTTCTAACGGTCCAAGATGGCCCCGGGTCATAGGTGAGGCTCAGGATAGTTCTCAGGGCCGTTTTTTAAAGTTTCTTTTATCATTTTGCACATCTGCCAAATCTTTGGTAAAAAGATTGTGATGTTCGCGTGGGAAATTGATATTCGTCGCATCTGTAGTTTTTTAGTTTGTGTATTGGTCTGTTAATGATTTGAGTGTGCTTATTTGTTTGTATTGGGTATTTTGCAACGGGATGCTTTATCTGTTCCTAATATATATATATATATCTTTCGAACCGTTGCCAGAAGATTTAAAGTGATAAAGCTATGACTTTGCCATTTTGTGATTGAACAGTTTTTTAAAATTAAATACGAACCATAGAAAATCCTAACGGCATTAGCGGGTAATCAGCGAGCTTGCGTCCGCGCCCCCCGCCTCCCGCGACTCGACTAAAACAAAAACGCATTGTCCCATGACGTCACGGCGATAACTCATTTACGACTACCCGCATGTCGGTGAAAGAGGACAATATGAGGACAATCGATAATGCTAAACGCGAACACGTGTGCCGCGGACTGTGAGCGATCCTATTGTTTTTGTTTTACAAGCGCGGTGAACTTTAGAACGGTGCTTAGCGATTGATTTTGTTTTTTTTTTACATCGTGTAGATACGGTTTTCATTGCATCGGCACTCCAAGGCTTGCATTATCTTTTAAATTCTATGGATCGCGTGGTTTTATCATCACTTTGCCCACAGTAATGAAAGAAGTAGAGGTAAACACGAGAACATCAAATTATTTTTTCAAGAAGTCCTCTAAACGTTGTAGACTGATGATAGATAACATAACATAATATTTATTCAAAAATAAAAGGCTTAAAAATATGTACAGTTTTGCTTATATGTAAATTAATTTCTAAGATTTACGTGCTACTACTAACTAGGCAATCCTGTGTTTCAGGCACGAAGAGGCTAAATAGTCTTATAAAATAAATAAATAATCAAAAGTCTATCAGATATCACCAAGAAGACCAGGAGACATAACCAACTTCTGGAGGGAGGTGGGTTGGTTGGAATAAACACCGACAGCAGCCATGGCCCACGCACAGTGGTCCACTCAAAGGACTAAGTGCGGAAACCAAACCCCTATAACATAGAGCATAGATATCATCAAAAATTTTTCTTTTTCGGGAGTTTTATCCAATAAACCTTGCTCAAGGGCAAACAGCTGACAACGTAGCTAGAGGCTAGAAGTTTACACCAACAAAAATGTTTGATTGGGTTCATCATAAAAAGCCTCTTCCTCAACCAACAATGGACCAGGCCAAGCGTTACACATGTCTACAGAATAGCCATGAACTATCCTAAAGGATTAACCAAACGTATTCTTAACAATGACTACTGCAGATTTTTTATCTCTTTTTTTTTGGCAACACCTGGTCACCGTTTTTTTGGCCTTGTCATGGCCCGGAGATAAAGTCAGCGGATCCCAGATAAAAAATGGACTCAACGAAAGGAGTCGGTATATGGTCGGGGTATTTTTCAAAGGGTGCGGATTTTTAAATTGAATTTGATAAGTCTTTGAAAAGGTCCGAATGAAAATGGCTTTGATTTGTGGGGTTGAAGATAAGATAGTCGTATTGTTATGAATTGAAACTGACTGTGGGGTTCGATGAAGGTATTGCAGATTATTATTGGAGCTTTTAAACATAGTGAAGATTCATTTGGAGTTTATAGACTGTATTTTTTTTAGTTGTAATTTTTAGTTGTACTTTTGACATAGTAACTTCTGAATTTATAATTAGTAATTCATTCTATTTCACCTTTCTAACTTTTTTGTAGAAAAAAAAATGGCTGCCCATAAAAAGAAACGGAATTATATTTTTGAAACTGTACAACTAACCCCGAATGACTGTCACAAAACTTTAATCGTCGTGCGAATTCAAGCATTCATTATAACATTTAAATATTCAATAGTTCGTTACGTCAATGGCTTCGCTAACACTAGCCAAACAACGAAAGGTGACCCCTCAACTTTATGAATAAAAAATCTCACCCCCAGGGTTTTTTTAACCCTTTTATGCATATCCTGTGTCATGCGTGCAGTATTACTAGTCAAATTTAAATAATTTATGTCTTAGGTCCGTTGGATTTTGCATCTGCCCTTAGATAGAGTTATGGAAGATTTATAGGACGTGATCGTGATTATACGGGTTGGTTTAAAAGCCTGGATTGTTATTAGTTATTAGTAGTGTTTGTAAAAATAAAGTATGATTACAGTAACACAAACAAATAGGGAAAATCATTGAGCGATCAAACTGGCCCAGCGTAGTAAAGCCAAGAAAATTTTATGAAGGAAAGGACATTAAATATGAAGAAACACGCAAGCAATGAGCCTATATGTCTTTAAAATGAATTCCTATTTAATTAACTGGTCAAGGAAGCGGTCGTCGAACTAAAATGCTACACTAGTTTCAATACACTAATAGCAAGAGAATCAATTTCATTTGTTTTGTCTATTTGCTTGCTATCGATATGAGAATCAAAGGATGTTAAACATCTAGTAACGCCATTCCATCTTCCTGGATCGGTGTGCTGTGATAGCGCTGCTCCTGCTGTTGTGGAATACCTCAAGCAGCATAAGAATAACAATCTTTGGGGTGCGAGTGCTCATAGTCGTTTTAAGGTAATTTAGGAACCGCTGGTTGACACTTATGCGAAATAAATCAAATATATGCGATGTATCCACGACTATCGAGTTCAATCCAGGCAGGCACAGCTATGTTGTCCATCCTGCCAGGGTCGCAGATTACTTCGAAAGAGTTACCGTGACCCCAGAGCCACCAGAAGGAACAGTCAGTAAAAGTCTGAGTCTACTGCTCTCCTGCTCCGCTCCGGGACTGGTCATTTTGATGAATTCCCATCTAAAAATAAAAACAGGCACTTTACGAGAACTTTCCTGCCAGGGTCGCGAGATTTGTTCGAAAGAGTTACCGTGGCTCTGGCATACAGGCAACTGAAGGAACACGGGTGGGTTTTAGCCAGTAAAAGTCTGATACGCCCTCCCGCTCCGCCCAGAGTAGGAGACGTCATTTGATGACTTCTCATCCACAAAAAAAAAAAAACTCACTTTGTGTATTACCACTGCTCTCAAAACAGTTAAGTAAAACATCGTGAGGAAACCGGCCGATTTCAGATTCAAAACTTCGAAGATATGTGACATCTACCAACGCGATGGGTCCGTGTGGTGGATTATGGCCCACCCTGTCTCATAGACTGATTATGCTATGCCTTAAATCGACGAGTGATGACGCCATCATGACACAATTTTTCACACTTCTCCACATAAAGCTTAAATACATAATAAAGAACAATCAAAAATATATATTAATACCGGCTAGACAAGTCAATTGACACATTGAAAGTGAAAGGGATGCGCTCCATTGTTCGCTTGATTGTCGTTCGACTAAATATCGTGTCATTCTCAGTGCTGTGGCGAAATAGAACGATATCGATAAAGTTGAGAACGCCCTATGTGTTGGTGTGAGCAAATTTATGCGATTTTGGATGTGCCAACGGTCGTTAAAATAGTGGATCTAACAGCTGATAGTGAAAGTTTTTTTGTTCTAGTTTGTTAATCTTTTACAGGAATTAAGCATGTCGTGCGAATTGCAAACAGATTTTTTTTTTATTATTTAAATGTGTCACTTCGCCCGTTTCGGTCGAGTAAATTCGTGCGAATCAACTAATAAGCTCCACCATCGTATTATTAAATGTAATTACAATATTAAAGCCATAAATCTGCTTTAAAAAGAAATTAACCGCTTGTCCCAAAGCCCAGTTAGCTAACGATAACAGCCCACGATTTTTTTCCTATTGTTTTTACACACCCCTTTTAATTTTTTCTTGAACTCTCAGTAGCTCACCCCGGCATGTTTTTTTAGACACTTTTTATTAACATTAGTCGTATTTTTGTCATCTAGTTTATATTAAATTACCGTTTTTATAACGTAATGAATATGCGGGACGCCATTATTATAATTATGCATTTGTAAACTGACGAAAATGAGCTACCATTATCGCTGAGATTTTTTTGATAACGGCTGTCGGGTTTTTTTGTGGGATACAGTTGCAAGTTATTTTTTTTACTCGCTTTATTTTTATTAAAAAGTGGGTAGTAGTGTGAGTACAGTGTGGCTAAGTAATAACACAATTTCGAGTTCGATCGATCTGATTAAGCTACGCTTGCCGCGGTTGATCAGTGGATGGGTAACCATCTTTACATACCAAGACCTACCTTGGGTCCCTGCTGTCATTCGTGGATCTTTGACGGTCATTACCTACGGGTTGTCAGAAGCCCGAAAGTCTGACAGCCAGTCTTACCAAGGGGTATCGTATTACCCAGTAGCTAGGTAACTAGAAAGTCTGATAAGCAGTCGCTCCATGTAAAATACTGGTGTTCAGCTGAATCCGGTTAGTTTGAAAGTTGACCCCAACTTAGTTGAGAAAAGGCAGATGATGATTTGCATTAAAAATATTTATTTTTAATGACTACGAAAATTAGGAATTAATTAATTAATTAAATTCATAGACCCCAGCTTGGTTTGACCGGACACGATTAATCAAATGACCCAAGATTTGTCCTTGAAGCTTCGTGTATCATGGTGCTACAGACACCATTCAATATCAAGGAGCTATACATTCAGTTTTTAGGTAGAATTATAAATGCTTTACTTTTAAAATGATTAAAAACCGTCTTAAAGTGCAACTGCGTAAACCATAAAGCATTGACAAAGAAATATGAAAGCGATCGCCAACGTGTTTTTATTATAATTTCAAATTCAAAATTAACAAATCAATGGCAGTCATACGTGAAATCAACAATGACGATCGCGGATGTATCTACCCACAGATCTAATACTTCAAAAAGCTCTGCGTGAGAAAACTTAAAAAACTGGCTCGCACATAAAAAAATGCACTTTACAATTATCAAATACCCTCCAGAGATGTCCCTTGCACAATGCGCACACCTTGAATCTGCCGAAGATATAGTCTCTTAAAAAATGTGCATATGTTTTTATAAACACTGCACTCTCAGGATGCGTAAAAAAACCGTGGGGTGCATTCTAGTTTGGTAAGGACGCGGTTCCGACAGTGTGGGTCAAAGTTTTTGGCATTCTTAATTTGAAATGTTGCAGCTGTCAGGTGATTGGTTTTGAATTTAGAACTGGCTTTAGAACCTTGAATTTCATCAATTATTAAATATAGAATGCTTTGTCTTTTATTACTTACTATTGTATAGAATCAAGTTCTTCTAGCTTAACAGACAGCTGTGCTGCTGGGGAGTTTGTTGCGCCATTTCTTCTTCCCAGTTAAAGCACTAAGTAATAGTGAAAGGTGGGCGTTTTGGAGGAGTCTCTTATATAATTTAGACGTTGAAAAGTGCTCTTTCTTACCCTAGTTTGAATAAATGACGTTTGATTTTGAAGGAAAGGGCAAAACAGTAAGCATTTATTCGTTTACGGGAATGTTGAGCATCAGGTTTTTTATACAATTTCTCTCGTAGAGATTCGTGTTTTGAGTTTTTAGGCGGAAGCAAACAGTATCGGGCTTCCGGTCGGCTTTTTATTAATTTTAAAGTGGTCCGTTACTGTAATTAAATTAAAACTTTTTAGAAAGATGGAATCAGATAGAACTAATTTGTACCAGAAAGATTTTAAATTATGTTTGATTGATGGTTTCATGGAACGATCAATAAACTGTTATGATTGGATAAATGTTTTTTGAGACATTGGGACAACTGGAACAGACTTGTTGACAAAAAATACATAAAATTATAATTTCCTAATAAAATAAATAAAAATAAAGAAAATCATTGTTTTACAACTATTATTTGTATTTTTTACTGTAAAAATTTCATTGCGCTAGGTATGATGAAAAAATTGCATCCAATTCTTTCGCTCTTCTTCGTTAATATTCTAAACAGTAAAACGGTACCAACCTTAATGAGTCCCAGCAGCGACCCAATTTTTTAGGTCCATGTTAATTTCTTTTGGTCCCACTATGATAAATCTTTCATATAAATATCCGTTCATAAACTTTCTTGTATGTCACCTCACATATTTACACTTACCGTTTCCTGCCCTTTGCTTTTTTAACAGCGTTCCCACAACCTTCCCTGTGTTTTTTATTGTTTTTTTTTTCATGTAGATTAGAATTAACGGTAAAAATTTCTCCCCTAAGGATACTTTAATTTATTTCTTTGGCAACACAAGAGGAGATGCGGTTCTTCTTTGTCTGTGTTTGTCATGGTGTCAAAAAAGTGCAGGAGATTTGCAGTACTCATTTTTTTCTATTCCTTCCGGAGATTTACCGTTGTTTATTGATTAATACTATTTTGTTTTGATTGTCAATAGAATTAAATCTTTTTGAATTCTTATTGTGAAATGGTAACAAACAAAATGATATTATTCTCTTCTTCTAAAACTTTAGGTTGAACAAACTCAGCTTAGTTCAACAAATTGTATTTTTTTATGACAGTATTAACAAGTAAAATAGAACCATTATATTATGTGTATAATTAATACGGAAATCAAAAACTTGCACCCTTTTTTACGAAAATTACGCGGACGAAGGAGTATGTAATTTGGCACAGTTCAAGTCTAGATGGAGAGCAAAAAGTCAATGTCTTTATAAGTATAATAATTTTTACATTTAAATTCCACCACTAGCTATAATGAATGGCCTATAACATTTTTGTCATCATTAAAAACATGAAATTAAATCATTTTAAAATGTGATGCAATCCTTAACGATGGAACAGAATAGTTTATAAAAAACAGTACCTACACAGAAAAAAAACAGTTAAAATAATTAGAAAAGAAATATATTCAACCGAAACGTATAAATAACAATGCAATTATTTTTTGTGACAACCGTATTATGAGACGTTTGTTTTTGCAAACAATGAAACAAAATAAAAAAGTATGAAAATCAAACCCCAAAGGGTTCTTCAAATTAAAGCGTCATTAGAAATTTTCTAGAAAAAAAAAATGCTAACGTGAGAAAATTAAACCTGATTTTTTATGTGAAAAAACTGGCAACACACAATGTCGCGACCGTTGCAAATCATTAGCATACACTTTTTATTGCATTCGGAATTTAAAATTCATTTTTTTATTCGTTCACGGAGAGATTGGCAGCATATAATTATAGTAAAAAAAGGTTGCTACCTACCGCCTATTCTGTGGATCTTTTATCTGTCGGTCAGGTAAAGTACGTAAGTGTCGAATACAACAATGTGCTCCGGATTTCCTCTCTTTAATACGAGGACCAACCTTCGCCTCACGTGCAGATTTTGAATAAAAGTCCGTCGATTTTCCATGGGCGTGATTGATTTTCGAGATAGTCTTCAGTTTTTAGGGCTCCGTTGCCAAATGGCAAAAAACGGAACCCTTATAGATTCGTCATGTCTGTCTGTCTGTCTGTCCGTCCGTCCGTATGTCACAGCCATTTTATTCCGAAACTATAAGAGCTATGCTGTTGAAACTTGGTAAGTAGATGTATTCTGTGAACCGCATTAAGATTTTCACACTAAAGTAGAAAAAAAACAATAAATTTTGGGGTTCCCCATACATAGAACTGAAACTCAAAAATGTTTTTTTTCATCAAACCCATACGTGTGGGGTATCTATGAATAGGTCTTCAAAAATGGTAATGAGGTTTCTAATATCATTTTTTTCTAAACTGAATAGTTTGCGCGAGAGACACTTCCAAAGTGGTAAAATGTGTGTCCCCCCCCCCGTAACTTCTAAAATAAGAGAATGATAAAACTAAAAAAAATATATGATGTACATTACCATGTAAACTACCACCGAAAATTGGTTTGAACGAGATCGAGTGAGTATTTTTTTTTTAAAACGTCATAAATCGTAAACCGCAATTTACCTTACATTCAATCAACTAAAATATAAAAATTAAAAAAAAAAAATATTTTTAAACCGAGAATACCTACAGGTTTGTACGGAACCCTCGGTGCGCGAGTCCGACTCGCACTTGGCCGGTTTTTTATCGATAACATTGATCCACCGGAACTATTGATGGCCATTTATTCAGTCGATTGTACTTTAAATACGATCTCTATAATTATATCACTCTCATAAGAAAAGATCGATGTTTGACTAAGGTTATTTCCAATCTACTGCTCAGCTCAATTTAGAGCTCACTGAACGGACCAGACCAGACTAAGATTACAAAAAAACTCCAAGCTTTACTATGTATCAAAAATTAATTAAGTGATGTAATTAAATAAAAACGACAAAGCGCAATAAAGTCAACAAAAGCATTCATAAATTGCGGAGATTATGCAACGGCACGGCTTAGCGTCCTCTTCCTGGCTTTAGGGCCATAAATTTCATTTAGCTGCAAGGTGGTCTGACAAATTTGCGGTCGCTACGACTACTAACTGGTACTTTTACCTTATTAGACGCATAGATGAAAAAAATTGACCCAACTCTCGAACAAAGCTTACAGTTAGTCAATGGCTTAGAATAGCATTATTGTACACTGTGGCGTGTTGATTATTGTGGTGGGTGTACACATTGAAGTCTTTCTTTAACTAATCTGCCGGCCATGAAAAAAGGGACAGCGGGGGACAGTTTTGTGACAAAAAATGTTAGGGACATATTGACGTTTAGTTTGGACATCGATATATTTTTTTTCGGGTCCCCTGGGACTGTTGTAATTGCTGTGTAATTGTTTACTAACAACAGATAAGTTGTTATGTTTTGACAGAACTGACAATGAAACAGTAGTGGAGCTTTTAATAAGATTTGTGGACTATTGACAGCTTTAACTTAACCCACCTTTCTGAGTGCTATTGTCTTATTGTTTTCGTTAACAGATTCTTTCTTTACATCGTTTTTGTGTGAGTTTTTGTCGGGACTGGGAACAAATATCAATATAGGTACTAACTAATACCCAGTAGTTAGTGGTCATTTTTTCTAAATTGTGTACTATTTATCATTTCAGCCGAAATATGTCCTCTGATGAACATAAGCCTCCCTCGGCGGGTTGGCGATCGCAGTATGATGGTAAGATGTACTTACAGAGCACGCTGCTGCCCATTCTCTGGTAAGACCCGTAGTTACCTTCTACGACCCCCACGGGAAGTAGTGGGGTTTTGGGATATTATTCAGATTTTGAATTTTATTCTGGAACTATTATTTGGTCATCTTTATAAATTAACTCCTGAAAGGTTTATTGTAAATATAAATATTTTTATTACATTATTTTAAGTTAGAGAAATCGTTTGTATGATAATGTTAAGTACGCTGCTCATTTGCGTTACTATTTATGTCGTTTTTGACTGCCTAGCTCTTACTGTCATAGAGTAACCTTGGAAAATGTCCTAATAACAGACAATTTTTTAAACTTTTCGTTCTCTAAACCTAATAGAGCTTGGAATATAATTCCAAAGCCAAACTGTAGACAACATTATGACAAATATTACGTACATCGATCTTACTTAGTTTGCTAAAAATAAATATATCTTTTTTAATAAATATTTTTTTTGGCTATTGTTAGTAAGTTCTAACAGAGTGACCACTTTAAAAAAAATCTTTTAAAAAAAAGCTATTCACAAGCTTGTTTGAACTCGCTTTGCGGTAACATTTGAATCGAAGACTGGGAATCCAAGCTTCCACAAAAGTTTTTAAATAACATACATGAAGTGTGTACAGTGCAAAATATCCGTACTATTTCTGATTTTTTTTTAAGTGGTCACTCTGTTAGAACTTAGTAATAATAGCAAAAAAAAAATATTCCATTAAAAAAAATATTTTAGTTTCAGCAAACTAAGTAAGATCGATATACGTAATATTCGTCATAATATTGTCTACAGTTTTGGCTTTAGAATTACATTCCTAGCTCTATTAGTTTTAGAGAACGAAAAGTTTAAAAAATTGTCTGTTATTAGGACATTTTCCAAGGTTACTCAATGACAGTCAGTGAGAGCTAGGCAGTCAAAAACTACATAAATAGTAATGCAAATGAGCAGCATACTTAACAATATCATATTCATTACATTTGGCTCTGGGGGCACATTCTCAATAGTTAACCTGCTTATACCCTTTGATCATGGATATTACTCACGGGGAATACCATTGTTTCGCCATCTTAGACACACCTACGTACCTACAAGGACTCTCCGTATAGTTAATAGTTATATAACACTAGACGTGCTGACACAAAAAGTAGTCTACATTACTCCTTATAATATCAGCTATCTGCCAGTGAAAGTCCCGTCAAAATCAGTCCAGTCGTTTCAGAGATTAGCTGGAATAAACAGACAGACAGACAAAAATTGTATGTTTTTTTATGTAAATAGGTACCGTATATACTTTCATTGTGCATTTAGTGAAAAGCTGTTAATTTCAAATTACACAGACACTTCAATTTGATATATTTGTATAGATTTAAAGTCTATAAAAGCTAGCCATAATCGTCACTTTGACCACAGAAAAATTATGAAGATGCAAATTGCTCACATTATATGTTTAAGTATTATTAGGTCCCATTTCTTCCTGTGGGTATCGGATAAGGCGACTTAGGGAATTACTAGAGAATGGGTAGCAGCGTCTCTAAGAATTTTGTCACCATACTGCGATTGCGAACCTGCCTGACAAGCGTGGCGATTATGGCAAATCCCCACAAACCGGGGGACGCCTATGTCCAGCAGAGGACGTCTTTCGAATGATATTTATGGAGGTGCTATTTTCTGTATATAAGTATATAGTTGCTCAAAATAATTCCTATGTCAATTACTACCCTTATCTAATGCAGATAATGAAAGGTTAAAAGAACCTCATGAAAATACTCGTAGAAATTAATTACCTTAGCAACCGATCCATAGAATCTCTAGGTGAGATCGATTGTCCAACTCTTCACTACAAATAAAAACTTACACAAGTAAGTAAGTATCGATTTCTTTATCAAACGTGATTTTCCAAAATTGACCAAACAAAACACTGTCATTCCAATCTACCACTGACTATTAATAAAACAAATACATGTTTCATCAAATACGGAATATTACCGCTATTATCACCTACTGTCGCTTCAGAACTATATGAAAATTACATACCAATTTCTCAACAACAACGGGACTCTCAGAATTGACCAAAACAAAACACTGTGGTCATTCCCAATTTACCACCGACTATTAATAAAACTAATATATTTTCCTACAATACGCAACGTTTTTGCTATCATCAACATGACCAGCTGGAACCTACACTAGGTTCTCTTCGGAACTTTTAACAAAACAACATACCAAACTGCCTTTAAAAACGTGACTCTCCAAAATTTACCAAAACAAAACACTGTGGTCATTCCCCAATCTACCACCGACTATTAATAAAACAAATACAATTTTCCTTCAATACGTTACCGCTATCGGCTTGTGGTCGGTTTCTCTTCGTGAGAACACCATCGTGCACCATGGTTGATGGTAATTGGTGTCAAACGACGGATGCTGATTGTGCGGTTCGTCCGCTGATGAAGTCCGTGTTGCTGGTGTCTGTTTGATTGTTGGATTGTTTTGTTTTACCGACCAGTAGAGGGTTTGTGTGTCCGTACGTTTGTAGTTTGTAAAGTCAACGGAGACAAATTAGCTTCCAACTTAAGTGTTCGAATTTTCAAATTACAACTGTTTTTTGACAGTTGTATGAAACGGTTTTAACACAAGCAAATCACTATTATTATTTGACGTAAGGTATCAATTTGTCTGACAATTAATTTCCTCAGCAAACGTACCAATAGTCTTTGTCCATTGGCTAGTAATAAGAGGTCTTGTGTGATGTTTATAAGTCACAACTGTATCAAGATTACTTATATCAACATTGAGTATAAAATTTCACATACGAACATTTTCCTTTTAATTTCTGTTATGGAAATTAATGTCTATTTTTATATCGGTGTCATCTTGCTTAGCAGTGTTCAAATGCAAGCCGATGGTAACACTGTTTTTTTAATAGTAGGTAGCAAATTTTTCTGTTTTTGCTGCCCCTCGCACTGCGATCTCCGTACGCGCTTTTTTACATTTTCAGTTTTACCCATATTTATTTTATCTAAGCAGAATATCAGGCAAAGCATTACGACATTCCAAGCAAATCCGCAACAACAGGCTAGCTACTAATAATATTAGTGGTTTTCATAGTATTAGCTATCCGTTAGAGTTGGTGTCGTAGAATGTCTGCACCCGCGCCGTTCCTGACGAATGATTGAGGTGAGAGTTGAGAATGTACTGGCTAATATAATTTAAACATAAGATTTTAAACAATCTAGAATTTATGATATATTATTATTATTTCAAAAACACTTAACCTATTTTACAATTAATTTTAGTTACACAACGAAAACCTATCAGGGTTTATTTGTGTGATGGCGAGCCATTCATTTAATTCCTACAAACATTGCTTACCAAATTACAATATTATACTTTAACAAATATCAGCATCATTTATCATCATGATCTCAGTGAGAAATGTGGAGGGATAGCATAGACAATGTTCTGAAGTAAAATCTTATTTAAAGTCAGAATCCATTGAAACAAAAAAGTTGGAGGAAGTACCAGGACCCAAGAAAAGAAAAAGAGATTTTGGTGTAACCTAAAAAAATAGATGCACCCCATGGTATAAATCAGTAACTCAGAAGACATCAATAAAAACTATACTAGTGTTTTAAAGAGGTAAAAATGTTTAGGTATATGTAGAGAGTTGTATCTCAAATTCAGATTTGAAAAAATATGTTTTGTAAGCTATTGCCCAATTCTTGATGACAATTATAGGTTATTGAACATTACACTGCGACCCTCAGGAGCTGGGCAGAAAAAGTAAATTCAGAGAGAACGCGAAGCAAAACCGAAGTATAAGCACGAGCGAGCGACGCAATGCAACAGGGTGGGACTGTGGAAAAATAAATTTCACGTGAACAAAGTCGCTCACAGAAGTCTAGAAATTAAATAAAATCATAATAACCTTAAGAATACATAATAATTATTATATAAAGACGTAATAATATGTGCGACAAGTCTCACGTTAATTGTGTGTGGTCCAGGGTGACGCTGTCGGCTAATATTTGTTTGAGCGACAGATACTGTTGGAAACTACCACATGCCGCGCAGTTTCATAAGCGGAGCGATTTTGTGTCGCTCATGTTGTAAACATAGGTATTTACAATTTACACTTTTGATACCAGTAGCCCAGAATAATATATTTTGTAAATCACTGGTGACATCCACGGGGTGATTTAGTAACGCATTAATTGCTTACCAAATTGCTTTTATTTTGACAGTTCAACAACATTCATTGCGTTATTTACTTTGTTGAGCAGACGAATTTGTCGCATATATGAAGCAATGGATTACGAAGATCCTTCAAAATGATTCACATTGTTATTAATAGCGTGTTATGCAGTTACGTTGCTGAAATAAAAAAAATGTGTTTTAAAACTTTTTAGCTTAGTTTTTACGGATAATTTTCTACATTAAAAACGTATTTAAAACTGAAATAGATTACCGTTGTTACGGCACTATAAGATTTGGGCAATTTTCTTTGAACCAGAAAGCTATCAGCTAATAACTTAAAGACATGATTATAGACAGCAGTTACGTATAACTAATTTCTAAATATAAGGAAAACATTTTCGAAAAAATACTCAAGTTTCGCCGAAAGAACTAACCATCGGTCATCCTTATCGCTAGCCGCAAGATAACGTGACATGATATATTGTTATATTGCACAGAAAGATTTCAGGTCAAGCAACAGTCCACGTAAAACCGGATACAAGCAATTGTAAACTGAATATTTAGCACATGACGATTATCTATCAATCAGTCACTTTTTTTCTCCAAACTTTAGCTTATCTTTTTATTGTGAACGTCACTATCTCTACAATCTTTTGCAATAACACATAAAAAATAACAGCTGTTTTGCTCCAACCAGTATATTCTTAGGACCATATTTTTGTCATTCACGGGTCTAAATACCAAATACGGACTACGTCCAAGTAAAAAATCTTCCTCTCTTTTACATAACATGGATTTTATTTATCCTCCAAATCACCTAGGCAGTTTTTACACGCTTTTTTAATTAATAACTTACTATGTATAAAAATTTAGTTTTTTTTACAAAACTGACCAATAAGTCCAGTACGTTACCTAAATTGATATATGTAGGTACAGTTTGAAATGAAATGAAATGAATGAATGAAATGAATGAAATGAATGAAATGAATTGCACCAATCCCAGCGTGGTTTGACCAGACTCGATTAATCGAATGAACCCCGAGATTTGCACTAGCCCCTGAAGTGTCATGATTCATGGTGCTACATAGGCCATTGCATATCAAGAAGTAGACCGGGGGGCGCTGTAATGGTAGGGAAGACGTGCCCATTGGATAGGAAAGGATTACGAGCCTACCGACTATGCAGCCTTAAGTAAGCATTGGACTAGTGGAGAGAAGGGTGACATTTGTCTATAGGAGGGCATCTTTTCACGTAGTCGCTGGCATGTTGATCCAGGTCGAGCTTCGCCGATGCATCTTTTGGTGGAGTTAACCGTTTGCTTGGCTCTTTTCTATGTCGAGGTTTCGCTATGTTCCGTGTTGTTGTTTTCTTGGTCGTTTTCTGAGTTCTCGCTGATATCAGTTTCTGTTTTTTTTTGTAGATATCACTAGCCGCTTTTTTAATCTTATTTCTGTCTCCAGCCGTGTCCCTCCAAAACTGGATATCCTTGTCGAAGTATTTCATGTCCTGTTTTAGGTTGTCATTCCATTAGTAAATAGGTCGCCCGACCTTCTTAGATTTGGGCCTGTACTGCATTGCTACATGAAACAGGTGTGGTTCAGAGCGTCTGAAAATGTGTGCCAGGTAGCACATCCTGTGGTTTTTGATGCGTTTTGTTATGGTTTTCCCGTCTACGATTTGATGCATTTTCTCTGTCTCGGTTTGTTGATCGGGTCTCTCATGATAACTCGTTCGTATCTTCTCGGTCTTGATCGGTTCGCCTTTAGTCATATATCATACAAGGTACGATAATATCTCCAGCTGTGTCCGTACAAAACTTGATTCCCATGTCAAAGTACTCGTATTTCATGTCTTGTTTTAGGTTGTCGTTCCATTTGTAAGGAGGTCGCTCGACCTTCTTAGATTTGGCCTTGTACTGCATTGCTGCATGCATGCGTGGTGTGGTTCACCATGTGCTAGGTAGCACATCCTGTGGTTCTTGACGTGTTTTGTTACGGTTTTACCGATTTAAATTTGATGCATTTTCTTATGTCCGCAGTTTCCTGGTTTCCTTTTTTCCTAGCTTGGTCAATCAAATCATGACTCAACTCGTTCATTTCTTCTGAGCCGCAATAATGTGGTATTGGATTCGTTTTAGTTCTTCCAGCTCATCTGTAATGAGGATAAGGTCGTCCGCAAATGATAATACCATCGGGAGTGATGATTTCCTTTGTTTCTTTCGTCGTCGGTCGAAGCGGGCCGAAGGCCGAATTTTTTTCTCTCATTTGGATATCGGTACCCTGCTTTTTTTCGGTTTCGTTTGTTGCTTTTTTTTCCTGTGGAATGTGTTGAGCGTTTGCATGTGTTATGCGGGGTGATTTTTTTCCCTAGTTCGGTGAAGCATATTTGTATTCGTTGTCTGCATGTTTCTTGTTCTGATATTTAACCTTTTGGAGTGTTGTCTGGCTTTCTTTTACGTGATTATGAATATTACAGTTATTTGGTTGCTTGCTTTGTAGAAATTTGGCCTTCTGTAGGTTAAAAAGGGCTAATCGGTGGACCCTTGAGTAAATCGTCTGAAGAGTCAGAGTTACCTCCGTTAGAATGTTCCAGGGTACTTCGATGTTTTCATTCGTTGAGGTGATTACTACATTTGCTGGTTTTTTGTTATACAGTCTTGGTATTTTGGTTTGGTAGAATTTCTATTCAGCGCAGCACAGTTGCATTGTTTGACATACTTGGTCTCAACCGTTGTTACATTCGTACCTTTTCATTGTTTTTGTGTTTGTTTTTTTCCCCTTTTTGTTAACTGTTCTATGATATTTTTTGATCTTGGCAGTCCCCAAATTATTTTATTGTATTCTATTTGAAGTGTTTCTCTGTTAGCAATATTCATTAATAATTCGCCGTTGTAGTTGGAATCTTCATGCTGAAGCATGTGTTGCATCGAACCTTTGCGTTGGGTACTTCGACCTCGACCAATATGGGCGTTGAAGTGTCGTATTTGCAGTGCACCTGTCCTTGTTTTTCGTCTAATCAAGTTTAATACGTTTGTGAAGGATCGGATTGCTTTCTAAGTACAGCTGTTGGGGTGTGAATTTATTATGTACAGAGGAGTTGGCTTGTCTTTTCCCATGCCAACCTGCGGGGTAGGTGACATCGCATCCGTATACTTTTTATTGTAAACTGTTTCAATTTGGGCATCCTTTCTTAATAAAATTGCAAGGCCCCGGTGTGTGTTTTGGTTTTGATATGTAGGTACAGTTTGAAATGTAAAAACTGGCTCGGAGCTTTAGACTAGAACTGAAGTTAGATCGAGTCTCCCGCTGCCATTAGGCACTAAGCCATCACCCAAATTATCACATCTTCTGACACTTTTACAAGCCCGGCTTTCCATCACCGCAGTGCCCTCGCCATCGTCGCGGTCACCATATCCTTAACTAAATAACAATGATATCGTTTTAATTACACAGTCCGATGTCACAGATAACGAGATTTGCTTACGAAATCTTATATGTTTTAGTTTTAGGGAGTCATGGTGAGATGTTCGTCACGTGGTTTTGATCGCCACTTGTTTTTATACTGCATTGAGATGTTTAGGTTCGCTGTTCCTTTAGACTGTGACTCTAGGCGTTTTGTTACTGCAGCGTGTGGCTCTATTGACTTACCGTAGGCGTAGGATTGTTCAGTTACATCTAAGTTTCGATAAAATTACACAGTAACAAAAAAATGGTGTCATAATTATTGTCGGTGAATTGCAATGCTCATCGTCTATTGGTGAAATAAATAATAGTTTAAAAAACTAAAAAACACGCTTCCATAGAAACCAAACTAAAAAGGTGAAAATAATGGGAAAAAAGCGTGGGGTGTTTTTTAAGGTATTTTTTTGTTGATCAGGCAGCCCACGCTTTTTTCCCATTATTTTCTACTTTCTAGTTTGGTTTCTATGGAAGCGTGTTTTTTAGTTTTTTTAACTATTATTTATTTTCTATTTTTTAGGTTGTTTCGAATTTTGAGACGTATATCAGCGTAGTTTGTGACCTATGTCAGCGTAGTTTTCAAAGACAGTTTTTTGCTGTCATGGTAACCCTGGCAAGGATAATGGTACAAATTTATGAAATAATTGCATTGTCATTGGTCTTTGACAGGTGTGCAAAGTTTGAATGAAATCTGGTCGTTTAAAGTGGGTCAAAATCGCGCTAGAAGGAGTCGGTTACAAACAAACATACTAACATACAAACAAACAAACATACAAGTGAAGCTAATATAAAGCGTGTAAAACTGATATCCTAGAGTGCTAAATTGCTAAAAATGTTAGAGCGGAGTGTCATGATATTCCGACAGCAAAAAAGATATCGCTATCATCATGGCGGTTTTGTAACTGTCTGCCGAATTTGAATATTTGGTTATATATGGCCTTCGTAAATGTCTTGCAGATCTGGTAGCGTCTTGTGACGCATCGTTGAGCTCCCTAAAATAGTGTTGAGCTACACGATAGCTGATGGTTGCATGCCATCTGTTGGGACAAGTCATTTCAAAGCTGCAATAACTCTTTTTCCAAAAGGCCCTTCCAGACATAGCCCTGGATAGTTAGATTCATATAAAATTCGAATAATAGAGATTTTAAGAGACTATGACCTCTGAATTACTTTTGTTATTTCTTCTCAGGGATCTGTCAGCTAGGAAAATGCCAGCGCCATCTAAAAAGCGTTTTTAAATATTGAAGAATAAAAGTGTCTGAAAAGATCTACTAACGAATAAAGATTTCATTTCATTTCATGCTCAAACTCAACAGGTTTTTATTAAGAGCAGCACTCGTTATTGTTCTGTAGGTGTGTAAGAATGGGTATCACCGTATACAGACCCAACATTCTTACTGAAATAGCTCATTCCAAATTCAAACAATATTTCGGACATTATCTGTGACCACAAAACCAAGTAAGGAAACACATCAAACTATATAGCTATAGTCAGAGATAATTATGACCTAAAGCCCTTTTTGGCCAGTGCAATCTTTGAAACCCAAATGAGTGTAAGAGAACTATTAGCCCAGGAGCCAGGCTGTAGTTTCACAAGTGTAGTTTCGCCACAATCCCTCCGTCTTGCTCAGTTTAGTTTTAATTTCAATTTGCTTTGCAGTGTCCAGACACGACCTCGGATAAGGCGGAGTTATATGGTTGAGGTTATGTTGCAAGAACATCTACTAACAATCTTTAAACTATATTATTTGGAAATGGGCTCCCTTATGTAGAGATCAATGATAGTTTCTTTGTGGTTTAAGGTAGAGAATCAATAATAATGTCGTTAAAAATCGATGTTTTGTCGACTTTCTGTTTACCTCACAATCTCAGAGAGATCTTAGCTTCATTATGAAGTATGTTATATATCTTCTTCTTTACAGCGTGTTGATGGAAAATATAACACGGAAATATGTATACGTATAATTTTCTAAATTTATTGTTTACTAATTTTATCATTAGGTACTCACGTATTCAGGTGACAGGGTTTATAAGCCGCAAAATTGTTCTTGGGTGCGTGATGCCAGCTGATCTATAGGAAGATGTGACCTTTGCCAAGAATTGCTCAAGCCTCCTGATTTCTTCATTGTATCTAAGGAAATATCCGTGAAACAAAATCGTTGTACTCCTTTTTACGAAAATACGTGGACGAAAGAGTACGAAATTCGGCACACTAACAGTTTAAATGGAAAGGAGTGCAGTAATCTAAGAATGCATTGGTTAAAACCTAAAATTTAAATCAATTATGGTTGAATTTCGAACACTAGGTGACCACTAGTATGATTAGATACCGGTCTGCTGCTCTGGCTCTAAAAGCAACCTTTAAATAACCCAAGATTTTAGTAAGTAAACAACTAAATTACAAGCTTACAAATTTCTTTTGCACTCACACAGTGTGCCCTCATCCTAACAAGTTAATATCACAAGTTAGGATGGACGCAATTAGCTTGCGGTTAGACTTGCAACACTTGAATTATCCAACAGTCTGCTTTACCCCTTACTTGGTTACGTCATGCCGTATATTTTTATAATTACCGTTTTTTTTTTCGTAATTTAAATGGCTTTGTTTTGCTACAGATGTCCAGGTTCACTCACAGGAGAGCGCAAGCTTGATGAAATTAATAAAATCGAAATCAAATCAGCGATTATCATTCCCTGTGCTGGGATACAGTGCAATCTACCACGCGGGTCCAGTACGGGTTGGTAGATGACACATGTCTTAGATTTTTTACCAATAGGTCACCACTACTCTGGTGATGAAATTAGTTGGTTTCCCTCCATCCCTTGCGAGCTGCCTAACCCGTGCCTCTGATCGGAGACTTAGTCAGCTGATGTAGGCTGATGGATGTTACATGGTAAGAATATTACTGATAAGGGTGGTAATTCTACCATGAGTTGTTCAAACAACCTTCAGTTTATGCTAGTAGCAGTCTGCAGAACAAGTCAAAGTATCTGCATGTATTTACGTAACGTAACGTGTCGTCTGTGATCTCTTAACTCCACGTTCTCACATAATGTAAAAATATCGCGATGTGATTTTTTAGAAAACTGGATTTTCAACCCGTTACCGCTTAGAGTTAAAAATCGAACAGTCAGTTTTTTTGACGAGACATAGATTCAGTATCTTATTAAAATAAAATAACATAGCTGTTCTATTTTGTTGTTGCATTTAGACCGCGTAGGCATTGCATTTTCAACCGACGAAAAAAAAACAGAGGAGGTTTTCAATTCGACGCGTATATTTTTTTTTTATATATGACCACGCATAACTTTTTACATAGTGGTCCGATTGTGACAACTCTTCTCCTATTGGAAAAGGTATACTCCCAAGGTGGTCCCATATAAATTTGGAAAACAAAATCGAATCCTAACGGGTCGGAAAACAGGGGATGATTGATTGTTCACTCACTGATTGTAAAGTATAACCACGCATAACTTTATACAGAGTAGTCTGATTTTGATAATTCTTTTTTTGTTGGATAGGGTATAACTTGCCAAGTATTATTAGTATATTAAAGCCACAAAAATTTAAAATAAAAACTTTTTAACAAAAAATTAATCCGCCAAAAAACTGAAAAGCATAAATAATAAACCTTAAAATTTTGAGTTGGCGCTGAAAATCAATGAACAAGGATCACTCAAAGCACCGACTCATAATTTTAAGGTGTATTATTTATGCTTTTCAGTTTTTCGGCGGTTTAATTTTTTGTTAAAAAGTTTTTTTCTATTAAATGACTGAATAACCAACGAAGAGTGTTTACGCTAGGGGGTCTTAAATCATAAGTTGAATTTATGGATACAGATTTGTGCGTCTATGTAGTACCTACCTTACCCGTTCTGTATTTTTTCAAACTTTTATTCATTGACCGTATTATTTTTTTTTAAATTTGAACGATAATTTTTTCGAATTTCGAAACACCAAAATACAAGCCAGCCAATTTGAAAAATATTTTTGTCCTTTTGTCGAACATTTCAATCGCTCCAGATACATAAATTTTCAGCCAATACTAAAAGGACCTAATGTTTATGTGCCCGTAATGTATGTATTTGGCACATGGCGAGCCAGCCAGGTCGGTTCAAACATGTCCATTGTGCTTCGTACTCTAATATCTAGTTAATTCTGACTTTAATTAGCGTGTACTCGATTTCGCTTAGGAATTTGCTTGTACATTTTGTTACACTGATAAAATATTTTTTGAGAGAGCAATTTGGTCCTTTTGCGCTTAAAGAAAATACTCGGTAGATTATGGTCAAACTCAAAATTAAGATTGTGGTCAGCGCATTTTGAACGGAAATTACTTGAGATAGTCGCCCAAAATGCACGCCCTTCACCACTTCCTAGTGCTTTATCGTGGTGGACTTCTTTCAAGGAAGAGTTCAGAGTTACTGACGGGAATATAGGTACGAATCTATCAGGTCTAGGTTTGAGATGAAACATTGCGGACCAACTTATGATTGAAATTAAATGACATAAATATTTGAAATAGAATATTTTCTTCATTCGTCCAATTCTTTATAGAGTTTGTCTAAAATCATATAAGAGAACAAAAAAACCAGTGACATCGTATGTTACAAAATATTAGATTATTATTGTACCAGGAGACCAGAGGACAGGAAGGCGTCGTCATAACAGATGGAAACTAATCGTCAGACGGTCTACAATCATTAATACGCATTGGTATTCGTCCGAATGAGCAGTAACATTGGGTACACCCTTCGACGCAACTTCCTCTATCTAGCATCCCAACGGCAGTCAAATATCATTCTTATTTTAAAGACATTTAGGTTTGTAATATCAAAAATGAATTAAGGAATAGTTGTGCAAAAATATAGTGGCCAATTGTACGAACTATTGTTGATGTTGGACCATCATTAGCTGTATTGATATATCGACTGTGACGTCAGAGGATAAGATAATTTTTGCGACAAATCTGATTATTAGTTTTTCTAAATAATAGCAATCTCGGGGGAGTTAAATGATTATGGAATACACGACGTCCAGATTGACATTGAACATGGTATGAAATCCTAAACATGATAGTTTAATTGAAATGTAAACGTCAATTTCATGCTGATCAAAATGTTCGATCAGTTGAATACACTGCGCTGAGCGTGCAAAAAGATCTTATGCTGCATAATGTGCAATAACACGTACCCACAACACTTAAAAGCACAAGTCAAGTGCGAATTTACGACTATTTCAAGAAAAAAATACCTTTACCAACATTACAATTGAAATCAATTCTAAATACCCGAAAACTGCTAAAATTCACGAACGCATCATTACATTCGCATACAAAAGTGTTTTGTGCAAAAAAGAAACAACCGTGACGTAGGTGGTCTCGATTTTATAGCGTAAAATAATAAGGGCACCTATGTGTTCCATTCTATATAATAATGGGGGTACTATTTCTGTGGGCAGTATAATAATGGTTGGTCGTTCGCTGGGTGGTCGGATTATAAGGCAAAGCCGTGGATTAAGCCACATCGACACGTGTGCTTTTCTATGCCTTCGAGTGGCTTTAGGCGTCTGTGCGTGATTGTACCGCTAGATAAGGTAGTACTTTGCGTCTGTGATTAATAGTCTGAAAAACAATAATTATTACTAAAACTAATTCCAGTTGAATGTTTACAAATCAATGCCAGTTCTATCATATATAATGCTTTAGTAATTTTTTTTATCTAAAACTGTAAAGTTGTCCAAAATTGGCCATAATTGTACTTTGTTGGCTTTTTTTTTTGGATGGGATATCATCAATTGTCTTCTCCCGCTCTGGGCGGAGCGGGAGGGCATGTCAGACTTTTACTGACTAAAACCCACCCGTGTTCCTTCAGTTGCCCATGTACCAGGGTCACAGTATCTCTTTCGAACAATCACGCGACCCCGGCAGGCATCGGTCCTAGCAGACCCCTTCAGTTTTGCTGACATCTCTTTGAGGCGCGCTTGGAACACTACGCGCCGTCGACCCGAGCTTGGTCCTTACCGGGCGGCGAGCTACCCATTGCTCGCCACTCGCAAGCTCGCGCCTACGGTGGCCGGGAGTCCGCTATGGCCTCCCGACGCCCTAGGCGTCTCCTCCTGCGGCGGCTAGGGACGTGAGGGCGCAGAGACTGCCACTCCCTCACGCGCCCCGCCTCCTCCTTCGCGAGCATTACTGCATAAGGAGGTGACGGCTTCCCATTCCCTCTCACTCCGTACCATGGCTCGCACCAGGGCCGGACGCGACAGGTCGCTGCCGCCGATCGCCTGCACGAGGACACGGTGGTGCTCCGCCCAGGCAGGGCAAACTTCCACTGAATGCTCCACCGTGTCCTCTAGACGATCCTCACAATGGAAACACCCGGGCGTATCCTCCCGCTTTATCCTGAACAGGAACCCACCCAAGCACCCATGCCCGATGAGAACCTACGTCAGGCGGAAGGTGAGGACGCCGTGGCGACTCTCTATCCACTCCTCAAAGAGGGGGACGTACCGCCGCAATTGTGGCGTGCCCATACTTTGTTGGCTCAGCTGGATTTATTATAGAATATGTACGGAAGTGGAAATACTTTTGACCGCATACATTTGTGCTAATATTACGATCTTTTGTGACCTCTATAAATATTAACATTTTTTACGTAAACCTCGATAATTTTAATCTCAAAAAATTCAAAGGCAGCTTAACCGCCTACAAATAATTTCGGCTACCGTGAAACTCTAACATGATTATTTTTTTAAACTTCACCAGAACCCAACTACCGTCCACTTGATTATATACCTTCCTTATTGCTCAAAAAATAAGGTTTACAATTCAACAGTTTTGATTTAGGGAAGTACGAGTTATAACGTTGTATTTCATTGCAAAGTCCTTTTCAAAATGTGAAACGATCCGCGAAGAATTTGGTTGAAGCTAGCACCCGTGTTTGCTTTGCGGACATCGATTAAAAATTCCTCCGTATCTTGGCCAAATAATAGTATTAAATGTCTAGAGAATAATAGTGTTAAATTTCTTAAGATCCATCTCGAAATATGATGGATCTGTCGGTGGACTTTTGTTACAGTTTTTTTTGCTTTGATATTTGTACCTTCGTACGTGGACCGCCAATGAGATTAGTTGGCGTACTTATTGTAAACTGTACTTCAATGTCGGTTTCTATAAGTGATAAATATCGAAAAAATGTGATGATGCCGACAATTTTGCGACGAGCACGGTAGCAGCTTTCTTTGACAGATAAATTGGTTTGATCGAAGTTATTTTGTTCACAATATTACTTTGGGTTAAAAACACGTTCAATATTTAAATATCAGGTTTAAATTTTAGAAAAAAGAACGACAATTCTAAGGGCGGGTTTCATTAATGTTACTGAACACGATCTGCACATTTAAACCGCGTTCCAGAGCTGTCAGTGTCATCTATGTTGGGGAATACAGACACTGACAGCTCTTGATCGTATTTCAGTTTCTTCGGTGAAATCAACCCTAACTTTATAATTGTGCTGATAGCGTTCAGTTTCATGGTTGAAATCAACCCTAACTTTTTGACCACTTCAGTACTCTCTTCAATGACCGACTGCCAAATTCTGGAACGAAAATTATCGAAAAAGTTATGTGAAAAATTTTCAAACCGCGTTAACTGCTGCACCTGTATTGGTGGAGTGATTTATCAACAACCAATGGCAGTTCGAGAAACTGGCCGTAAAACTCATAGGACCAAACTACCACAAAGCTTGGTCCTACTATCCAAGTATGCACCACGTGCATCAAGCAGTCTACATCTCTGTCCCACACATTAACTAACCAATTTTGCCCACAACATTCAAACCACCAAAGTTTACCGGGAGGGTCAACCACAATTCCTTGGTAATCATGGTCTGTGGTCATGAACGTGGTGTGGTGTTGTGTTATGACACATTATCGCGCATGCGTTGACAGGCCCGCGCAATTTGCAATTAGCTATGGAAATAACACGCGCTCTGTGATACGGTCAACGTAGGGAGGGGATTTGTCGATAGTTTTCGATACTTTAGATGTAAGGCTTTGTTTATTTATTTAAAAGATTGCATATAAATTTGTCACTAGCTTTTGCCAGCGGTTTCGTATTGATAAGACTGCAAGTGTGTTCATAAGAAGTAATCCTGCCATAAAAGCTTGCGCATTTGGCAATGTAAGACAATCATACCTTACTAACAAATTTTGATTACAGTTTTACTTTTAATGACATGAGACCGAATGATTAATTTAACGTTACGTTAATAACAATTCGATTATGATATTTATTTAAAAAAAAATACATCAATATGTTTTTATTTGTAGGCGCTTGGGCGCAACAAACCATCTTTTAGCGGGCTATTTTTTTTTGTGGCTGGGAATCATCAAATGACGGCTCCCGCTCTGGGTGGAGCGGAAAGGCGTGTCAGACTTTTAATGACTCAAACCACCCGTGTTCCTTCAGTTGCCCATGTGCCAGGGCCACGGTATCTCTTTCGGAATAATTTCGCGACCCTGGCAGAGCAAGCTATTAATTGTATATTGATGAAGACGTTAAAATCCCTAGTAAGACGAAAACTTCGATATCGAAAGAGTGCATCCTTAAACCGTCTAGAGGTGAGGTGTCTCGTGTTCACGAAATAGGTGATCATTATGTAATTCACAGGGCTTTGGTATCACGGACCGTTCTGAGAAGCGACGGTCATAGGAAGTGAAGGAACTAGGTCCGTATACATATTATACCCGGAATGTAGGATGATCAATAACCGAATAGATATTGGTCTTGAGAGTCGAATTTGGTTTGAGAATTCGGCGTCTTAGAAGATTCGTTCGATGAATCGACAGTTTTATATATGTAATATATTATTTTGTATAGGCGACTCGCACGAAGTTTATTTATTTATGGGTGAATTAGGTTATTGTCACGCTTTAAATTGTCTGCAGTGAAGGGCATATAAAGGGAACATAGACTGTTTGAGAATTGAGATGGGTTGGAACAAACAGAAAGACAAAAGTTTATTTTTTTGTCATGAGTACCGCATATAATTTCACATGCATTAAGTAAAAAGCTATTTGACATTATAAACTGAAACTTCACATTTATTAATTTTATAGTTATATACCTTTTAGAATAGCATGTATACAAATGCACGATGTTTTTAACACGTTAACTGCCATGGTTAAAATCAGAAAAAGTAAAAAAAATAATTAGTATTATTTCACTTTAGATAGATTATTTATTCCATAAATACATTATTTATTCCAAAAACATGGCCGCCAGGCAGCAACGACATGTCCTGAACATGTCGTTGCTGCCTGGCGGCCTTTGGTATGTGTTGTCGGTCATATAGTCCGACAAGGCCTGAATGGAACAAAAAGTGTCGGACACATAGTCCGAGTTAATACATAAAATTGCCACTCAAATACATCTGAACAGTCAACCACCTACAAGGTTTTACAAAATAAAGTCGCCGGCTATCTTCGACCGGTATTTTATCGTTCGACAAATTAATTACCGGTCTAGCACCAGTGGTATCGGTATCATTAGCACCGTATTGGTGTCGTTCTCTTCGTTTCAGGTGGCCTTTATCTTATCTAAAGAGGACGTGCGGGCGGTATATAGGCTCCTTCATTGTTGCTAACCGTCCATTGAGGAGACAAACGATTTTGAACTATATCACTGAGTAGCAAAGTTGAAAATTGCTTGTGTTAACACGATTTTTTTTTGTAAATTTTCTCATACTTTTCACAGCTGGATTTTAAAGTTTATGTCAAGAGAATAAGGTTGAATTTTGAATGGTTTGAAGCGGTTTTTCCGGTAGTTTTACAACTCGAGCGGTGTCAAACGACAATGGGCAACTTGTTCCTTGATAGGTATGTAAATAAGTGTGTAGATGGATGACTGGTCACCCAACAGTTTGTTTGGCGTGAAGATAAGGAAATTGGTAGTGTAGTACTGAAAGGTTACTGTCGGTCATGTAGGTGATAACGGCAAAATAACCTGTTATTGATTAATTCAGTTTAATTTTGGATTTTTTAAAAGGAAGTTTTTAAGCTAAATAAATGTGTTTTCGTACCGCAATATACAAAACTAATTAGTAAGATAGAAATTTGTGCCCAGGTTAGAACAGTGGTGGCGTAGTGGTAACGGCCGTGACTTACGAGTTGTAGGTCGTGGGTTCAAACCCAAGCAGGCACTTTACTTTGTGTAAATTATTTCATCACTACTGCTCCCAAAACAGTGAAGTTAAATATCGTGAGGACACCGGCATGTCTTAGAACCAAAAATTCGAAGACATATGACATCTAGTACCCGCACTGGGCCCGCGTGGTATATAATGGCCCTCTCCTTCTCACCGGAACATTATAGGCTGCTGATGAAGATTGAAATTCTATAATTACAATAGTTAAACGGACTAAGCTTTTTAGCGCCAATTTGTGAAAACCAGTCGGTTTTCATGGCTTAATTTTTAGAAAATGCCTATCTCATTTGGACTCATCTAATCAATAAAATTATTCCAAGAGAAATGTACTGAAATAGATACGATATAACCTCAAGATTTTTATCTCAGCCAGTGTGTAAGAGAACAATCTACACAAAATAACAACATTACTTTGAGCATTCTGCATTACTAAAATTAATATAGGGCAAAATATCCAATAACCGAAGAGTATCACAAAACCACAAAGATTCGTATCGTTACAACCACGTATATCTAATTACATGCCAGTATTGTGCAGTTTTATCCCCAAAATAAACACACACAAAACTCTACTTTCACACCACTGCATAAAGCCGAAATTGCAAACACGATAATTCAAATAAAAATCGAACGCTTCGATTGAGTATCAAATCATTAAGTCACAAGTAACGTTACATTCAAAATGTTTCGGGACCATTGCGTTCTGAATTAGAATTTTCTGGCGCTATCGCCATACTGATGTCGTAATGGCTGTGGAAGGGGGACTTGCCACGTGAGTTGGGGTCCCAGTTGGTACCATTCGCGACTGACTGTCGTGTGCCCCACGCGACCTTTCACCTTAGGGGACAGAACAGGGAAAAGAATGGAGTAGAAAACAAAATATTTCACTTTGTATTTTTTCCTTAGTCTTTTTGCAATGTCATTATAAAACTATGATTCATGCCGAACTTGAATTTTCAGTTGTTTGCTTCTTGTCTTATGTAGCATAAAAGTTTAGCCAGTAATAACCTCTTATCATTGCGGAAAAGTCTTCAAAATAATCTGAAGGAAATGGCAATGTTGACTGAGTAAATTGACTGTTTAGATTTGCCTTTTTTGGAACTGCTAAAAATAACTGTTAGCAGTTATTGCCTGGCCTGTCAACTTTTTACATTTTCGACTTTTACGTTGTGTATGCATAATAATCGAGTAGAATTTCGTAAAATAATAAACAGCATGATGGTCAGGTTTTTAAAAGAGTTATTATTAGATACGTTACTTTTTAGCAGACCCTACCTACACGGCATGTGTCTTTACAAATACTTCTACATCTTTACAAATCTTTAAAAAATCTATGGACTTAAACATAAGTGGCAAATATGGGTGTACTATCGGTATTTACCTTTCTGCCTAAACTTTGGGATTACAGGCGTGATGTTAAGCGTTTATCCTACTTTAAGTGAATGTTTGTATGTTTGGATGTTTGTTACTCACACAATACGGACGAATTTATATGTAACTAGCTTTTGCCCGCGGCTTCGTGCGCGTGAATGTCGGAAATTAACGCAGGTATTTTTCTAAAATAAAAGAATTTTTCTAAAATAAAAGTAGCCTAAGTTACTCCTTGTTACATCACTAATCTACCAGTGAAAGTCCCGTCAAAATCAGTCTAGCCATTTCAGAGATTAGCCGGAACAAACAGACAGACAGACGGACAGACAAAAATAGAAAAAATTTTGCTTTGGTGTGTGTACCGTGTCTACATCCATATACACTTAGTAAAAAGCGGTTATTTTAATATTAAAAACAGACACTCCAATTTTATTTATTTGTATAGATGTATAGATTATTTGTATAGATTTGACACACAGATAGTTTATAACCTGGATTAACACACAGGATACTTTTTATCCCAGTAGTACGTTTCTGTGGCATTATTTCCGACCTCCACGAAAAGCTAGCTTCATAATAATTTACACGTTACTAGAAAGAAATTACAAAACAAACGCGTGACACCACGAAAGCGGCTCCATCCCCCCTACCTGCCTATAAATCGGGCTCAGTATGAATAACTATCAAAGATTATGCTATTGATAAATGAATGTACGGCACCAGTCAATTGCAGGGCATGGCGAAAAAACCCATGAATAATAATTTATATAGTTTTATGGCACAAATCATGGTTCGTTGCTAATGGGTGACCAGAGGGTCCATTTTATTAGATTTTTTCGTCAGACGATTAACGGAACGGGCCTACAGCTTCCGTTGGACAATGTGCCACATAAATTATATTGGACAAACAAGAGCGTTCCGCATTTGATATGCATGGAAATATTATTCAATGGGCAGTTCTGATGGCTATTGATTTTTGCTGTCTCTGTTTATTTTTGTGGCCTATTGATAGGATCTTCAATCACCATAATAACCAGACAAGAATATAGGTACGTTTTGTTGTGAAATATTGTTGTTATTACTATCTGGATTTCTCAGTAGCCGCCCAGAGTCTGGATTTGTGTTCGGTTGGTGACAATAGGCGGTTACATTGGACTTAAACAAAACTGGCGAAGTGTGTGTGTAATATAGATGCACCTCTGCCCAATCCTTTGGGGAAACAAAGCGTGATGTTACGTCTGTTGTGGAATAGTAAAAGTAAAAAATAAATAAATAATAACTTTATTTCCAATAATACAAGTAACATGAAGGCGATAGGTTAATACTTGAGCACTAAATTGCATAAATCACGTACCACTAACACCCAAGCGAAGACTAAACTTGTGTTAAGGGTGCCAGGGCTCTCTCTATTAATACATTTTTATTTTATACTAAACTAAACTAGTACGGAGTTACTTTGGGTAAGTAGCTATCGTTGAGCATTAATAGAAAATAAAGTGAATGAAACAAAGCAACAAAACAAAAAAAAAAACGAACTATTGAAATAAAAATATGCCTAGCCTAGCTAGTAATGTGTATAGCCTTTTTCTAGTTTCTGTGAATGCGTCGTGTATATGTATGCCAAAAGGATATGTTAGTCATTATGAATATCCATTAAAAGATCAATATAATTGTATATGTGTCTTTTTGTATTGTTACTTAAGTTCTTATAATACCACTATTATTACTTACAAAAGATGCATCAACAAGTATCGCTTGAAGCTAAATGAAGCGGTCACGCGTTGTATCTAAATCGCAATAAGCAATAGAAACCTCCTGCTTAAGTAGCTTATCCGTTATGTATTGTATTAATCAAAGGCCTACAGCATGTTGGAGCTTCACCTTTTAGTAAGAAACTTAAGGTTTCTTCATATTATAATAAGTTTGTGGTCGACTGTTCTTTTTCCTGGAGTTGCAAAGAGTAAAATAAAATTTAAAAAAATAAAAGGTTTAATTCAGAAACTTGCACAACTTTTACAGTAAATCTTACATAGGGGCCTCCTTTTAAGTAAAAGATATACCTGTGCTAGGAGGTCCCGCTCTCCAATGACAAAAAATGTAATGGTAAAAGTGGTGTACAAAATGATATTATTATTTTAACAAAGGAAATTACAAATAAAATCTAAAACAAAACAAGGCATGACTTGAAATATAACTAAATGTAAGAAAACAAAAATGTAACATTTAAAAAATTAAAATTAATTAAAATAAAACTAAAATTAAAATTAAAAAAATAAATAAATAGATAATAAGAGTGATTATATAAATGCCACCTTATGAACCTGTTTAATAATAGAACTATTTCCGCTACACCTCTAGAAGACGGAAATAAAATTCCTAATAGAATTGACAAGGGATAGATGTAGAGGTGCACAGTATAAAGAAATGTTAAAATAGCCTCAGGTACAATTTGCCTTGATTGCGTAATTATATTACAAACTTGACGTAAGTAGGGTATGCAATAAACGTTTGTTTACGAGCTTCATAATATTATTATAAGGATTCACGCTAAAGGACATCGTGAGGTTATAAAAGGTACAAACAATTGTGTAATCACACGGACGCATACAATACAGGAGATACAGAACGTAAATACTGGTGAAGACAATCAAGAATTAAATCATCATAAAGCATAGCTTTACTGGCCTCTATAAATTACTGTGTTATCAAGACGAGACAAACACAGGAATGACTAAATTAAATAAAACAGTGTGTTATCTGAGAACGTGTAATCAAAACGGACACAGGTCCTAACGTGAGCAAATAAAAATTGTTAATAGTGTAAGTACGTAACAGAGATATGAAAGATGAGAAAATGTGAATCAAGATATTTTGTCATCAAGAAAAATTTGACGTGGCGGAATTATGGAATATTTTTGTAGCTGAAGTAATTATCCATACTAATATTAATGAATCTTATAACATTATGGACGACTTTATTTATGATTTAATCAGAAAAACGAGTCACGGTCTTAATGAGGTAGATACGGCGCTTTAAAGTGCATTCGATTATGATCTCCAGCGTGAACTTTAGAGGACATTTTAATAGTGTTCAATATCGATGGATCGTTTATAAACTAATAATCAATACAAATAATAAACCGATCATATTAATAATCATGCAGTATAAGATCGGTAATGTTTTGTGTTATCATCGTTTTGTACTGATGGAAATTGGTTCCTCACAAATTAATATGGAATTCAAATTTTCCGGAACATTAAACTAAGTATTTTACTAATACTTTAAAATCAATTTTATTACCATTTTGGCCTAGATTAAGCCTAAGGCCTCAAGAAAGTCGGAGTATTTCACGTTTGCACCTTTTATAATTAAATCATCACCATACTCATCGAAAACAGTTTCCATATCATCAAATTCTACGTTTTGATAAATGATACGCTACTAAAATGTCATTAAAAATCAATCTCCCCTATACAGCTTCAAATCACGTTTAATATTCTGACTTACATAATTCTGCGACACAATGTGAGGGGACTAATTCTTAAGTAAACCCCGCACAGAATATTTACATACCTGTTAGTTGATAACGTTGATGTGAACAATCGTCGCCTGTTCCCCACTGAGATAAAGGGATGATAAAGGCTCTCAATGTGGTCAAAGGAAACGCCGTTGTTTGTCTTTGTATGTTTGATTTTACTTTCCTGTCATTAGATTTTATGGCCCATTTATTTTCTGCTATCTTCTGTGGCTGTTGGTCTAATCAAATGTGTGTCAGTCAATCTATGCATCTGTGTGCATATGACTTTGCAGGCGGTATTGTGAGGGAAATGTTTTGTGTTTTCTAGTTCTTGTCGCATGACAAGAATGTTTTCGAAATTGTAGATTTTGGATGAACCTCAGAGTATTTGTTAGCTAAATCAAATAGGTAGATTTGTACGACTAGATCGTTTACTACACCCTAATTGCGTATCTATCAGAAGCTGTATAATTCTGAAGGATATTGCTTATTCATTTATATGTTCGAAAAATTTGCCTACTCAACAAAGTAACTAACATAATGAATGTTGTTAAATTGCTAAAATAAAAGCTATTGTTACTGTAAGTGTGTTACATAATTGCCCCTCTGGCAGTCTTTCAAACTGACTTTGTCGTCAATTTTTAAGAGATAGGTGAAAAGAAAGATAAAACTTCCTAGTTTTTCCTGATCATCACAAGAAAATAACAGGACAGCTTATCTAATCGCGGAAGCGTTGGACATACAGTAAGCAGTTCTGAGCCAGGGAGCACCGGAGCAATGGTCGCTCAGATAATTTGAGGGGCAGCAAAGCGTTAAGATCGTTAACTTACCCCGCACATGACGTTTGTCATTTGGACGCAACTAATGTGCAGGCAGACGACTCAACCGAAACTGCAGAGCGATTTCTGGTTTCATCTGAGTATGGCAAGAATGGCAAAGTAGGAAATGTGGGGTTTTTCATTATGGTTGAGAGAGTTGATCAGAATTTAATCGTTAGTGATACTGTTTCAACGGATACCATTGTCTAAGATATGTATATGCATTTCTACACCCCAAAGCCTTTCATCAATTATTTTTAATGTATTGAAGATAAAGTATATTATACTCCTGCTACAGACTAGATTCTTTCTGAATTTGAAACCACATCTGGGTATATCACGAGTACATGCACATCTTAACTTGTTAATTATCTTAGACACTTATAGGTATCCTTGTTATGAACACCGCAATGAATACAGGAAATCTATTAAGTGTCTCAGTTTCATTGTCCCTAAATGCTGCTATTTTTACAATCGTTAAGCTCATTTTCGTCATAGCCACCATAATGACTTGTAGTCATGGCCAAGCAACGGACTAAGAGACAATAGGCGAATTGTACCGTGTTACGTTTAGGGCTGTCTCTTCGAAAATCTTGCAAATTGTTTTTCTCTATTGTGTCATCAAATCCATTTGGACCGTCTTTGAAACTTTCGACCAGCTTTAAAAAAAATAATCAAAACAAAGCGTTCAATACTTGTTCATGTGTTCGTACTTTAATAAAACAGTTGTACGGATCGATCGAGGTTAAGCTCTGCTTGCCGCGGTCTGTTCGTGGATTGGTGACCCTCCAATAGGTACAAATTAAGACCCTGCCATGCTTCGAACAGCACGTAAAGCCCTTGGTCCCGGCTGTCATACGTAGATCTTTGACAATCGTTATGTGTAACAAGAAAGGAAAAATCTGACAAACAGTCCACCAAGGGGTATCGTGTAACGGGTTGTGGAGGTTAAATACGCAGTCATCCATGTAAAATACTGGTATTCACCTGCTCTCGGTGAGACTGGAACCCGACCCCACCATAGTTGGGAAAAGGCTAGCCAGATTGAAATTAGTCGATGACAATATTTGTTGGACAGATGCGCTGTTTTAAGGTGCTACAATAAAGATTAATGTAATCCTTATACTACAAAAAATATTTATACAAGGCTTTTCAATTGGCCCTAATCTATTTCTTCCTATTCTCAGTCGGTTTCTCTCGGTTAATTTGTATACATTATTTCATTGCTTTATGCAGCGAAAATCTTTGTCCTGCAGTGCCAACCCTATCTACACATATGGGAGGACAAACGTAGGAACATGACCGGTGACCACGCGCTCGATCACCACTCGCCGTGACGATGTTTAAGAAGCAGCGACTCCGCAACTATTTGGACAATAGCTTGGGCGGCTAAAATGTTGGCTACGGAAAAACTCGTTTTTTAATGTTTAGTATGAGAATTTCGTTCACTGTAGATAAGGGATGGTTTTGATATCTCGACTAATCGATGTCAGATAGACCTGTGTCATTTTTGGAGGCCTGAGTAAGTTTCAATATAATTCAGCATATTATAAGTCGAACTGGAGATGATCGTACAATAAAATCAGACTCATTTCTTACCGTGGGTGTCGTAAAAGCCGACTAAGGGACTTACCACCATATTGCGATTGCCAACCCGCCTGCCAAGCATGGTGATTTTGGCAAAGTCCCACAAATTTGGGGTGGTCTATCTCCAGCACTGGACGTCACATGGCTGAAATGATGATGATCATACTAATACACTTCTAGACAATGGTTCTCCATAAGTTAAATTACGAAATAACATATTATCTATCACATGTGACGTGCAAAGTGCTATCTGTGTGAATCTTCATAACTGATCACTTTGATCTATTCTCCAAAATGCACCATTTTAGCTCCTCGTTTTACGGAACGCGACACTAAATTGGAAGATCGTAAAACCGTACGGTATCAAAGATTAGTTCGCCCAGCGATGTGCAGAGGGCGCAACCGTCCACTCAAGTTCAGCATTCACCTGTCATATGTTTGCGTGACAAGATCTAGTTTTGTTACTTTAGATTTTTTAAGTATATGCTCCGCTGGTTAGGTATATATTATGGCAATTTTAAGAAAATGGTAGGCGAATTATAAAAATGAATTTGGCAAATTGCAAAAGTGGACCTGTGTACCACATGCATATTTTTTGTGAAAACAAAAAGTTTCTCCTTTTAAAGAAATAAAAGACCAATCAATTCCTCGCTTACATGCTAAAATAGTCTATTCTCTAAGAATCTAGCTCCATGGGTCAATCTAGGGTTTAGACATAATTAAACTGGTTGCTAATTTAAATTGCTAATTGATTTTACATTTTGTGAACACACACACTAAATTATCGCTTGGTAAAATGTTTATAAATATGTGAAAATCATGAATTTGTCTAATAAATTAATTTATCTATCATTGCTTTTTTTACTACTGTGGTATAGTAATTTTATTCCAGATATATCATCTTTATATAAAGAGTGACGGTGGAGCTTGTTACCATTATTTTCCATACGATATTACTTTTTGGAAGGGGCAACTAGAATAATTTTTTTTTTATTTTGACTTGCAAAAAGTGTCTTCTATGTGCCTATTTGAAATAAATGATTTGACTTTCACTTTGAACCTCACCATGGAAACTTAGGTGAAATGAGCTATCAATAGTGTCAATCCCATAACATCAAAAGGAATGATTCATCTATGTTGGAACGGTGAAATTTTTATAGTATAGATCGGGTGGTATTATTCGCATATATATCATGAAAGCAGTCACTAATTCGTTTGTGGGAAGAGGGAGGATTATGGCAAATTTCTCTTCTCGTATTCATCATGATCACCATAATTTCGGCCAATAGAAGTGCACTGCTGGATCTCCACTAATCTCTGCCACTTCGACTGATTCTGTGCTTTCTGCATTCAGTGGATTCCTACGGCCTTTACAAGGCCATCGGTCTACCTTGTAGGAGGCCTTCCAACTCTACGTCTTCCATTATGCGGTTGCCACTCCAGAACCTGTCGGCTCCTCGTAGTCATGATTGGTTTCTATTATACATATATCCCTAAGTTCAGCAGTAGCTGAACTGGCCGATGTAATAAATGCCTCAACCCTTTCTTAAAAAACGCCATAACTTTTTTGTATTCTCTAGTTTCGTCAGGTGGGCACTATTAATAAAAATGTTATAAAAAAAAACAATAATGTGGGTGGCACGTGGTACACTTTTTATAAGTAAAGGCTTGAACAGGATGTTAGGTGAAAAAATCGGTCAATAGGTTAGCCTTGTGAATGAGGTACCGTATGTTATGTGTTTTTTTTTAGAACTCTATAAATGGCCAGGTATATTAGAAATCACGATTTGGGTAGTGTAATAAGAACAATAAGGCTGCAACTATTGCATCATCTTGCTGCATAATATGATTTCTACTAGTAGCTTGGTAGGGCATCCTTAGCAAAGACACCTTAAGCAAGTCATAACTGACCACTGCTGAAAATGGTTTTCCCAAGGGAGTTTAACAGTACCTAAGCAGGAGAATAGGACTGCAGAATCGCAACGGATTAAGACACTGCAATACCCAGAGAAGCAATTCATGTATCTTACTCATCGCTTTGCAGTTTGGCAGAGGTAATATATTTTGTAAAAACCAATCCTTGTGAATAAATACTTTTTTTATATAATAATACCACCAGGTATGCATGTTCTTTCAACTACCACAAAAAGTGGTCTCCCATATACTGAATCAGGTTAAAAAAATCTGTAAATTACCATATAACGAGTATATTCTATCTCGGTATCAAAGTCACTAAGAAAAAAACTTGAAAGGGTGGAAATTTTGCATATTTTTTGCGACACCTAATTCATCAAGGAATGTTTTTCTTCAGTTTTTTTTGTGCACCTTTATTGGGATTTACTTACCGTGTAATTTACAGCTTAGTTTTTAAACATACAAAAAACAAACAAGTTTCATGAATGAAAACTTTTTTGATGCAGTTTGTGAATGCGCTTTGTTAAAAGTTCGTTAACAATTTAACGAACACAACTTTTTTTTTTCTCTTATTTGGAGCTTGGGAGTGAAGGATGCGAGTTTGAAAATCTATACTTCTATACTTTATATTATAAATGCTAAAGTAATTCTCTCTGTCTGTTACGCTTTCACGACTAAGCCACTGAACCAATTTTGATGAAATTTGGTACGGGTAAGTTTGAACCCCAAGAAAGGACATAGGCTACTTTTTATTCCGCGACTTCGTCAGCGTCCGCAATAACCGACATTTACGCGAACGAAGTCGCGTGCAAAAGTTAGTTCCTTATAATTGAGCTTGTGGGTGCATAATGTAGGTATTCCTTTAATATTTTTACACTTAAGTTTTAACTCCTTGTTAAATGTAAACTGAAAGTCAGTCTATAAAGTACGATAACGTAGTTACATGCCGTGTTCAAATTCTAAGAAAAGATTTGTAGATACAACAATAATTTTTGATAACACTGAAAACCTTGTAAAACTTCAAAATAAAAAGAAAGTTTAAAAGTAGTTTTTAAATAATCTAAAAGCCTTCTGGTTGATATGGATATAAATATAATTGACATTAAACACGAGAGCTTATTTACATTTTTATTTTTACTTTTCCTAGTTTTGACTACCTTGACATTTACTGCACGTGTTTCTAACTTCATGTTGACGTCAAATCAAAGTACCCACTTTCATAGGTACACACTTCTTCAATAATTCGCTTCGTGTTAATATCAGCCTTGTGCCTTGCTAATGCCTCTGATATCAAGTAGCCCTGACTCACGCTCGTGTCGTGATGGGCGGGCGGGTAGGGCGGGTAGGGCGGGCAGGGCGGGAATAGCCACAGGCCACGCTCGCCGGCGCTATCGCCGCCCCGCCTCACGTGGACACCCCCCTTTAACCCCCCTGTGAACGTGGGAAGACGTGTGGTCTGGTAGTTTGTATTGGGAGTTGAAAGTTTCAGAAGATTTTTTTTTATTTGCAAATCTTTGTATGGGAAATGATTCTTACCTGGATTTCCAATTTGATATTTTTATCAGTAGTTTGCAGTTAGATAAGTGAACTTCTATTTAATTCTTGATTGTTTTATAAAAGAACTTCAGAGCTTGAACGCCAACATGCCTGATTTAATTTATTGTTACGTGTTTGTACTGTTTGAAGTTATGTTCAAGTTAAGAAAAACGTTTTAGAGTTTCCATTTCTGAAGCTTTTTGAACAGGAGCAAAGTTTGACCGTTCCGTATAGTGCCTGACATTGAGAATAGAATCATCCCATATTTTCCTGTGGGTGACGCAAAAGACGACTAAGAAATTTATTAGAGAATAGGCAGCAGCGTTTTTATGCCTTTTACCACCTTACTGCGATTACCAACCCGCTTGCCAATAGCAGCGATTATGGCAAACGCCCTCAAATAAGGGTAGGCGTATGTCCAGCAGTGGACGTTTTTTGGTTGAAATGATGATGATAGTTTGACATAGATGATCACATTGTAAGGTCACACTTACAGACATGCACACATTCTTACTTTAAGACAATCTTAAACTAGACATTGAATATAGAATCAACTCAAGTTTCCTTCTATTTGTTTAACTCAGGTAATATTTTTTACTCCTTGTTTAGGTGTTGCTAAGGCTAGCTCCCATGACCAAATTGCTCTCACCCCCTACAAAAATACCACAGTATCGATCAGTGGGGCTACTGGGCTAGGCAAGTAGCCCCTTGGTGGGGCGGCGATGTCCGTGCCACGCGGCGTGACCTCTGGCCTCTGCCCATAGTCGAGGATATTCGGCGAAGTAAGGTGCGCCGGTTGTTAACGTTTTTGTTAGTTAGATTGGAGATAGGGGTCAAGGAAGACTGATGCAGATGTGAGATGCATGTTTAAATATTGCTTGTGTTTTTAGTAATTTTATTTGCATTTTTTTCGGTGGGACTAGATTGGGTAAAGGTATCATATGATGTGGTTGTTGACTAATTATGTTCAATTGAAATCTATACAATACTATAGGTATATACTATAATATTATAAAGCCAAAGAATTTGTTTGTTTGGTTGAACGCGGTAATCTCAGGAACCAAATTGAAAAATTATTTCCGTGCAGAGTAGCCTGTTTATTGAGAAAGACTATAGGCTATATAACATCACGCTATGATCAAAAGGAGCGGAGCAGCAATGAAAAATGGACGATAACTGGCAGGCAATTCGATGCGACGGGAAGGGTCAGGGGAGCAAATTTGACGCGGACGAAGTCGCGGGCACAATTTATTACAAAATAAATGTATTAACGGAACAAAAAAACGATAAGATTAATTTATTCATAGGCTAAGCTGAGCAATGGAGCCGAAGTTGCAAGGACAAATGCACACGAGTATCAAACGAAGTTTCCCAAAACACTTAATTAAGTATGAGAAAACAAATAAATACAACACATAGTTAAAAAGACAATTGGCGAATTGCAATCAAACTCGTGTGTTTGTTAACACACTGTCAAATATAATCGGAATAATTTTGAAGTATATTGCTATCCCATTGCATTATATGTTCGAACAATTTGTCTACTGAACAACGTAAATAACGCAATGAATATTGTTGCCCTGTCGAAAATGAAAGCCATTCGTACAGTTTTGTTACACAATTACCCCATTGTCTTATAAGTCCTTTGTAATTAAAAAAAAGACAGGACCGATGATGACCTGATTTGATCTGGTTGATGATGATTAAATTAAATTAAAATTAAATTAAAATTTATTGAAACAAAAACTCAATTTACAAAAACACTGTGTTCGATAACAACTGCATTAGTATAAACTGTGTCGCAGTTATTAACGCCCACCTCCACATAGTAGGGTCAAACACAAAATACAAAATAGACAAGTAAAAATGAAAAAGTAAAAATAATGGAAATTAAAACGTAATTAGAATAATTAAAATAAATTAGAACTTAAAATTAAAACATAACAATATTTTCCCTGAGTAATTCTCTGTGACTTTGAATGGATGTGTGTGTGTGTGTGTGTGTGTGTGTGTGTGTGTGTGTGTGTGTGTGTGTGTGTGAGCGTGTGTGATGTGTGTGTGTGTTTGCGCATACCAGACATTGGGGTAATTGGAAAGTGAGCTTAAATTTTTACATATTTTTCTAGTTCTTCATAAGAAAGTGTATGAAGCATGATGATGATGATATAACATATGCAGTGTTATGGCAGTTAATGTGACCAGCAAATACAAATGATTTCCAAGTAATATTAGCATTGCAATCACTGAGATCTCAATCACTGCAAGACTTGAACCATGAAATGTTACTGCACGTAACGGATTATATGAGAACTGAATGTATATTTGTAGAATCTTATGAATCATTACTACTCAAACCTTGGACTTTTTTACCATGCAGTTTGCTTTAAAAATACATAGAACAATTCTAGCAAACATTAACACTAGCAGTGATCTAGATTGGCAGTGGATTGTGTCTATGATTCGGTGGCTCAGGCGGGTGTTAGAGTTGTATAAATTAGATCCAACCCTGCGCATCTTCCTGATGTCATGTATGGGGCAATGGAAGACGGTCCTTTGCTATCCAGGATGTCAAAATATCCAGAGGGACAGCGAGCTGATAAGGGCCGAGTGAGGCATATTTCAGGGTGATAGTTTGAGTCTGCTTTGGTTCTGCTTAGCCTTAGCACACTTCTGGAGGATTCAGGCATAGGCTATTGATTGAGGAGAGGTGGTCAGATTGTATTTCACCTCCTCTACATGGATGATTTAAACTCTTTGCCCTTGAAAATGTACAACTGTTAAAACCTTTAGTTTTATTGCAGTATTTGTTTCAAAACTATTATGAAACCATGACCATCCTCTTTCAGCTGACTCTCGTCGATCAGAAGAATCTCAGACAGACAATAAAATATTTTTCTGACAACATTAGTGAAGTTTTATAAACATAGCGATTAATCATTATATGCAAACCAACCACACCTCTTTCCCATGGGGTAGCCGGAAACTACAGGATTTCTGTAGTTTCTGGCTACCCCACTAACCTTCGACCTTACATACTCTTTTCGCCCCATTTACGTTTATACATCTGATCATATACCGACCTTGCTGAAGAACATCACCATGTCTTCCTAGAGTGTCCCAGCAGTAACGAGTAATTTTCCAAACATTGGCCAAAAAATGTTTTAGACGTAGGTCCGAAATATCTCAGCCTATTTCTTCGTACGTACTGTAGCACCGTTAGCAGCGTGTCGCACGGCACGTTCCGATAAATACAAAAGCAAATGGCTCACTGAGTCACGAAGGTCGAAGGGGATGACATGCAACCACTACCCAAATTCACCATCAGTGTAACTGGAAAAAAGGTGGAGTTGCATAAGGCTTAGGTTACTGTCAAGGAAAATTTTAATTGGATTGGTTCATTAACATGTTTGGTTTATGAACAGGGATACTTTCGGTGCCGGAGGTTAAGAATAGCACCACCTCATTTCTTACCGTGGGTGTCTCTTACTAGAGAATGGGCGGCAGCGATTTTTGCGCATCTTACCACCATACTACGATCGCCAACCCGCCTGCTAAGCGTGGCGATTATGGCAACCCCCTCAAATTGGGAGAGGCCTATGTTCAACAGTGGACGTGTTTAGATTGAAATGATGATAAACATGTTTAGTAGGATGGCATTTTAACCACTGTGAAGTTGGTTTGTTTGCTTTGATAGTTTAGAAGTTGTGATGCTCAATCGTAACCATGGTGCTACCCATTTTGGCTATCATTTCTTGGTGTGAAATATTTTATTTGGCTTTCAGATGAATTATTGATCCGCATGGTGCCATTTCTTGTGGTGCCGGACGTTAAAAATAGCACTATCCCATTTCTTCTCTTGGGTGTTGTAAAAGGCGACAAAGGGACTTATTAGAAAATGGGCAGCAGCAATCTCTATCCTATCATCCTACCACCAAACTCCGATCACCAATCCGCTTGCCAAGCGTGGCAATTATAGCAAACCCTGAGGGGGTTTGCTATAATTGCCTATGTCTTATGTCCAGCAGTGGACGCGTTTTGGCTAAAATGATAATGAAGATGACGGGCCCATATAAGAGTTACGAGGTTAAGTGAATATGCTTTGTAGGTGATACCAGTATTCATAAGTCATAGCGCAAAAAATGGCTACTGTTCTGATCATTTTATCTCCCAGGGATGTTGCATGTAGAAGCCAATGTAATTAAGAATTCTAAACGTTGGAAAAGAAACGAACACCATAAAGATTATTGACAAGCTACCTCAACTCAACAAAAGCGTTATTGCTAAATAAATTAATATTCTACGTAATAGGAAGATTTTATCTTTCATCAAAACATAAATTCCAAGGATGACCGTGTAAGATTGGGATGGATAAAAAAGGACAAAAGATGAACGTCGATATAATTTGTTGCTACTAACCGAATGTCCATAATTTATAGGCGAACGGTTTTGGACCTTATGGGGAAACGCAAACATTGGCATTAATAAGCCGAATATGGTGGGACTCTGATTCAAAAGCATCTAAAAAGAATATAACATTAGCTTTGATATAAATTTTATTGTACTTAACTTATTATGTTGAAACGGAACACGAAAAATAATTCGATGAATTTCGATTTTTCGCTTAAATGTAAAGCTATGCTTGCAGCGGTCGATTCATGAATAGTTGATCAAACATTACACATCAAGACACTTCCGTGCCTCAGAAAGCACGTAAGCCAGTTGGTCTCAGCTGACATTTGTAGATCTTTGGCAGTCGTTATGACTCGTCAGAATCCCAAAAGTCCGACAACTAGTCTTACCTAGGGGTATCGTGTTACCTAGTCACTGGATTGTGGAGATAGAGAAGTCGCTGCATGTATTACACTAGTATTCATTTGCATCTACGGCTACACTGGAGGCCGACTCCAAAATAGTTCCCAAAATATTAATAGTAAGGAAAAAGGTTGGCAGATTGATTGATATTTCAGCAGAAACTTAAAACCCGGTTTTAACGACCATTTCAGTACCAGAATTTTCATTAAACAATCTATAAAAATTTCGCCTCAATTTTTATCCTAATTTTAATTTGACGATTCGTTTTATACCTACTATTTTGTTCTTATATTCATGCCACTAGTAGTTATACTTTCCGAACCATAATGATTACCATATTTCTTTGAAGGATAATTATAATCAGAAACAAGGTGGAGGTATCGACCTTACTCTGCGACAAACATGGCCAGCCACTTCAGCCTTGAAGTGGCTGGCCATGTTTGTCGAAGGACCAATGGTCGGTGGAGCAGACGAGTCCTGGAGTGGAGACTGTGTATTAGGCAGCGTAGTGTGGGACGCCATCCAGCTAGATGGACCGACGACCTCAAACGGTTGCTGGGACAGACTAGACGCGTATGGCGAAGAATGGAAGCGCCAATGGGTGATAAGCTGACTTGATTGAACCATAATTAAAGGCTATTAAGATTCGCATTGTTCTAGAACAGTCCTAAACTCAGCCACTGTGAAGCGGCACCCTTCACATTCCTAAAAAACGATTGACCACCTGTTATTAAAAGATGAATCTGCTACATCAAAATATCGTCTGCTTACTCTTTTAATTATAGTGAAATTTATATTTTGTAGAGACAAATCGTTATGGTGTTTCTGCGTAGACAAGTAAGGTCAGCAAACGAAAACTTTAAAAAACTGGTCACTGAAAATTTTCGTTTTATATAAAATGGTGATAGTTTTTCACGAGAAAATTAATTCTTACTAAAAAGTATTCCATTAATCATTGTAGTTTTGTAAACATCTGTGCTCTCTGTGATATATTGGAGTGACGTGACTTTTCATTCAAGCAATATTCAACAAGATTTATTATGCTTGAATTAAGGTATTCAATCATTAGAAAAATTACTCAAAATTTAATGAGACGCCATTTTTTTTTTGCCTTTACTACGTCACTGATCTCCTCCTAATGTAGGAGACTTTTATGACTCTTACTGTATAACTTTTTGAGTCACCTTGTTATGAAGTAGTTTTTGCCCACATCTTCGCCCACGTGGAGGACTATAATCCAACATCATCATCATTTCAGCCAAAACTGCAGGACATAGGTGGACTGGCTGGGTGACTGGCCTGTTAGTCTAGTGGTTAGTTACCCTTACTGCAAAGACTGAGGTCGTGGGTTCGATTCCCACCCAGGACAAATCTTTGTGTGATGAGCACAATCATTTGTTCTGTGTCTGGGTGTAATTTATCTATAATGTGTATGTATATTTATCAGTTGTCTGGTTCCATAGTACAGGTTCTGCCTAGTTTGGGATCAGATAACGATGTGTTGGTTGTCCTAAGATATTATTTATTTATAGGTGCCCCCCGAACACCGCCACTTCGACCGATTCCGTGCTTCTCGCATCCAGTGTACTCCTGCGGCCTTCACCAGGTCATCGGTCCATCTTGTGGGACTGTAAATATCCCACGAAAACATACCACCCGGATTAAAGTATCCTTTGTGTTAATTCAAGTTATAAACTATATGTGTACTAAATTTCATTAAAATCCGCTTAGCCGTTATCGCGTGATTGACAAACATCAAAAAATCCAAACACACAAAATTTCACACTCTTGTAATATTAGGCGGATAGTAGGATATCAAATTTGTATAAATATAGATTTTACAATATGCATATAGTACGATAAAACAATTACTTAATTATACACACATTTTAACCGACTTCTAAAAAGATTTCATTGCAATCCCTACTTGCACAAAGTCTGGGCACGGACCGTTTTTTGTCGCTAAACGCCAGGCCATCTGGCAAGGGGTTTTTTTTAACAAAAAACAGTTGCCTGACCCTTTCTTACCTTGACTGGCCCACGTTTTTTATTTTTGGACCCCTCACAATATGTTGAATTAGCGTATTAGTAGATTTCTAAAGACCCGATGAAGTTTTTGATTGAACCAAACGGATTGTATGAAGTAACGGTTTTGTGTGGAGTTGCCCCTTTTTTGTCTAAAATTATTAGGAATTTAATAACGTTCCTTACACAATTACCTTTTTTTGCGTTTTTCTTTATTGTAGAAACAAGAGTCACCTGCTGCAGTATGTTTACTGTTTAAATATTGCATGTCTTAAAGAATTATACGGTCGGTCAGTCGATGGCATAATTCGGGTCTTTGTTTGTTTGTTTATCATTGTAAATCAAATAGTTATAAAGCTGAAAATTTTCCAACTGAAGGCATCTTGTAAATTTTTCTTGGTGTTAATTTATCTCAATAGATTGGGTAGAAACATTCAGTTAGTCCAAGTAATGGCTGCCAAAGTTTAAAAAAAATGTTCCATAAGACCGTTAAGACTTCGTAATTCGAACACAAAACGCACGCGTCAGACATCCACAACACGAATCAAGATTATTAATATATTTTGAAAGGCATCGCTCCCAATTTGAGGGTGTACGCAATCTGTCTTTAATCAAAGCGACAGCCTGCAGAAATCGTAATTCTCAAGTTCAAAAGCTCGCCGCCTGAGCCAATCGAAGTGCTTGAAAATTAAAAAAAAAATCCCGGCTGGCGGCCGAACGATTGAGGGAATGAGTGAATGAATGTAATATCGGTATGCGGATCTCTTTATTTATTGTATTAAATAATTTGTACAATAGTCCATGTGGGCCTTTGTTCTGAATGCGGGGGTTGTAAGGAATGCGCTGATTTTGCATCACCACTGTCGCGAGGGTTGCGTGCCGATCTGAGTTTTTAATTTGTTGATAAAATTCTTGGGTTACCAAATTGGCAATGACAGGTAATAAACGGAAGTTTTATGGCTCATTGCGATAGGGCTGACGAGTATGATTAATAAATGCCTGATCCACCTTCTACCAATATTATAAATGATAAAGTTGGTATGTTTAGATGTTTGTTACTAAAACATGAAAAAGCACCTGATCGGATCTTGATTAAATTTGGCACACAGAGAGTTTATATCCTGGATTAACACATAGGATACCATCATCCTTGCAGAACATTCCTGTGGACTATTTTTGGCCTCGACGAGGACAAAAGCTCGCTAAAAATTATTTGATGTTCAATCAATTAGTCAATTTGTTAAACAGAAAGTTGTGATAAATCTATAATTACTCCACATTCAAGATCCCGTAGTTACTGTACATTTCTCTAAATTAATCCACCTTTATAACTTCAACCAATAACGAAAACTACATAACCTTAATTAGACATAGTAACATCACTGGCTAAATAGCGCAACCTACTCACATGACATTCCCAAAACTAGGGTCACCTAGTCTCTTTTCACAAAAGCGTTACGTAATCCGTATATAACATCTAACTACCTACAATAGCTAAACTAATATACCGGTACAGCTTCAAGCACGATATTTGAATTAAACAAATTATAAATCATAGTAAAATAGCCTTGTGAATAGCCTTAGTTGTACTGTTAATCTTTTGTATGGGTTATGAGTTCTGTTCTCTAATCAAATGGGACATTAAAAAGAATTATGACTATATATAGTTGTGACACTGTGAATGGCAGATCTGAAGATGTATGGGGCTTAAGTGAGGTGTAACAAAGATTGTTGGTTGGTTAAGAAGTGACAGTATTGACCTGGTTGTGAATAGAAGTAGGTATAGAGTTCGTTTTGAGTCGTATTGAGTTCGTTCGGTATCGTGTGGTGCCGGACGTAACGAATTACACCACCCCATTTGTTCTCGTGAGTCTTGTGGAAGGCGACTAAGGAACTTATTAGAAAATGGGCAGCAGCGTTCTTTATGCATTTTACTACCACACTGCGATCGCCAACCCGCCTGACAAGCGTGGCGATTATGGCTAACCCCCCCTTTGGGGAGACCTATGTTCAGCAGTCGACGTCTTATCGTAGACATGATGATAATTAGAGGGTTCGTTTCAGAAGTTGTGTCGATTCTCTTTTCAGATCAATGGGGCTTTAGAAGACATATTGAAACATTGATGAGAATGTGTTTGCTAAACGATTCCACGATGAAATATTATTTTGATGAAGATTTTAATCACATTTTTTATCTTTCAAGTTTATCTTTACTAATAATTAAGCTGAAGAGTTTGTTTGTTTGAATGCGCTAATTTCCGAAACTACCAGATGGATTTGCAAAATTGCATTTGATGGCCTAATTCTTGAGGAAAGCTATAAACCATCACGCTATGACCCTTAGGACGCTAAGTGAAATCGAAGTTAAAGCGCGGGCAGGCGATGCGCTGGGTCAAGAAAATTCACGCAGACAACAAAAAAAGAGGTTCTACAGAGGAAAAAAAAATGTAAGCATAATGTCCAATTGGGTCCCACTAAAGGCATTATGACATCGCGGAGACGAAGATGGCGGGACGAGCTTGACTCATACCGAAAGGACTGGCCAGCACTAGCAAAAGACAGAATGCTGTGGAAAAGGGAGACGGAGGACATTGTCTTACAGTGGGACAATACAGGCTAGTTAGATTAGACTAGATAGAAGCAGATGTAGGGGGTTATGCTAAAATAAAACTGCAATAGTTTTAAATTGTTCAGGCTTCTAGAACATAAAAGTGTAGTACTTACCTCCTACCGTACAGATGTAGAAAGTTGGTATGAGCTAACATGAAAATGCATGTAGCACAAAAATGCTGCAAAATAAAATACCTTTCCCAAATATAGGTGTAGGCGTTGTAAGATCTGTTTGTCACGTTTTTCGCTACCGAAAACAATAATTTCTTGAATGTGTACATTTTTCGTCACTTTCATCGCGCCAGATAAGGTTACGGGTTGAACGCATGCGCGATAACCGCTTGATGGACGATCGCGTTAAACTGTTGTCACGCATCACCTAAAAAGATATAGACCTGGCAGGGAAAAGAACGTTAAGTACTGAAATGGCTGAAAATTTGAAGATATCATAATTAGCCTCTAATGTTCAAACTGCTGGGACACAGGCAGCCCCTCTGTTAGTGGAGTAGGGTAGTAACATCCTTCCAAAATTGGCAATAGCAATTTCAGTTTCTGGACATTCAAAGAGATGACTGATCGACTTGAGGACAATCAACTTACATCCTAAGCAACTTAACATCAAAGAAAGTTTCTAAGAGGGCGGTGAAGGAAAAGCCTTTTCATTTTGATTTTCAGAATCTTCAATTTATCGAAAGCTACCTTTGCTACTCACCTAACCGAATGTTAAACTATACCAACGAAACCATTGGATAACCTACAATGGGTTATCCAGCGATTACTATATGAAATTTTGTATCTTTGGATATTTGTTACTCAATTATGCCAAAACGACTGAACAGATTTGAATCTAATTTAACACACAGATAGTTTATAACCTGTGTTAGGTTGTAGATGATGGTAATGAAACGAGCAGGTTCAGACACTAAACAGTATTGCATTTATTTTATAAAAGGTTGGCTACACCTGGATCACCATATAGTATACTTTTTATTCCGATAGACCCTCCACTAAGGATAATTTTCGACCTCCACGCGACTAAAGCCGCTGTCAAAGGCTAGTCATCGAAAAAAACACCACACAATGCCTTCTCTACACATACCTTACACTCCAAACGGATACTAACTGATAATGCGCCGCTCTCTGATGGAGATTGATAGCATCACCGCCGCTATGTGTAAACACACCTTTATGTACGGGGGTGAGGCTGCAACCGGACTTGGGTAAGTGGTATACAGATATACAAGGAGCTATATGCTGTGAGAGTGACAATCATATTAGGTACCTACATACATGATAAAAAACCGGCCATGTGCGAGTCGGACTCGCGCACCGAGGGTTCCGAACAAACATGTAGGTATTATCGGTTTATGCATAAGGTTTATGTTTATGAAAATAAATGTTTTTTTTTTTAATTTTTCTATTTCAGTTGAATGAATGAAAGGTAAATTGCGTTTTACGATTTATGACGTATTAAAAAAAACTACTTACTCGATTTCGTTCAAACCAATTTTCGGTGGTAGTTTACATGGTAGTGTACATCATATATTTTTTTTTAGTTTTATTATTCTCTTAATTTAGAAGTTACGAGGGGGGGGGACACACATTTTACCACTTTAGAAGTCTCTCGCGCAAACTATTCAGTTTAGAGAAAAATGATATTAGAAACCTCAATACCATTTTTAAAGACCTGTTCATAAATACCCCACACGTATGGGTTTGATGAAAAAATGTTTTTTGAGTTTCAGTTCTAAGTATGGGGAACCCCAAGATATATTGTTCTTTTTCTATTTTAGTGTGAAAATCTTAATGCGGTTCACACAATACATCTACTTACCAAGTTTCAACAGCATAGCTTTTATAGTTTCGGAGAAAAGTGGCTGTGACATACGGACGGACAGACAGACAGACATGACGAATCTATAAGGGTTCCGTTTTATGCCAATTGGCAACGGAACCCTAAAAAATGCATTTTTGAAGTCCCAGAAGCGATGGTGGTGGTCCCAGAAGCTACGGTCACGACTCTTAAAGACGAGGTTTTGGGTATCAGGGTAAGTACTAATGTGACTTTTCGATTCAATCCATCAACATAATATCACCCGAAAGACGTTCACAGCTGGTGCTGGTTATATATAGGCCTCACCCAAACATCGACACTTCGACCGGAATATGTAATGAGTTACACAAATTAAAGCGTTTACCTGGGTGTGAATCCACGCCATACAACTCGTAAGTCGGGGCCATTACCACAGGGCTAGCACTGCTCTGCACGGACGCATATCTGTGGTACAGACAGTAGAACCTTATATATTACTTCCTAATGCACCCTTTTCTGTTGAGGCAATGTATCGGGGTAAAAGAGCTCTTGATGTACTGTGGGCTTATATCCTATGAGCATGCCATCGAGCAACTCATAATTAGCGTCTTCATCAGTACCTATGTTGAAGGTAAAAGTTAATCTATGATAGATTAACTTTGAAACCATCTTTACATACCAAGATCCCTCCATGCCTCCTAAAGCACGTGAAACCGCTGGTCTTGGCTGTCATTCTAAGATCTTTGACATTCGTTACGGGTCATCAGAAATCCTAGATTCTGATAACCAATCTTAGCTAGTTGGATCGTATTACCCAGTAACTAGGTTGCAGAGGTGTCAGCTGGCAGTCACTCCATGTAAAATACAAGTATTTAGTAGCATACGACTAATCGTACGCTGCTAAATACTTGTATTTTACGTTGCTATGTTGAGGCCAACATAACAAGTAGGGAAAATGAAGATGATAAGATTAACTTAGAAAAAGAGACTCATGTTCTCCTTTGACGTGGAGTTGCAGACACTAGCCCATTTTACCTAAAGATAAGTACGACAATTTCACAAAAGCTTATATGTACCTAGCACCTTTGTTCTTTAGTACAAAGAAAGATACACACTTTCCACTATAAGTCAGAAGGTGCGACATCACAGAATTCGGTTAGCGGTGGCTGTGCAATAAACATGTCGCGACGTGACCGGCGCAGGGGCACGTGATCTCCATGTATGATGGATATTTTTGTTTATTTATTTGTAATGCACATTTTGAAATTAGCTGGCTTTTTTTGGGTTTTATGGTGTCTGTTGTCCTATGTGTTTTGGTTAAATTGGGATTGATCCAAGGAAGATTGGTTTTAAACAATCTATTTTGGGTAAAGCTAGTATTGTTCCGAGAAGGAAAGCTTTTTAAACTATGTCTTTACGGGGTAGTGAAAAGCTTAATAATTGTGAGACTTATATTCCTTATTATTCATACAATAAACATATTGCGATGTATTTATTTAGACTAATGATCACCCAGTGGTCAAAATTCGTCCATAATTCAAAATATTAGCTTTCTGCACTACTTGTCTATATAATCTTTAGTTGTGCCTCCTCAGTCCAGGTATTTTTTGTTTAAAGTAAAAGTTTTTGCTTCACGTATTATTACATATATGTTCTATTACCTATCTGTATTTATATTTATCTACTGTTTTCAGCTACAAATTTTTATTTTATTTGACTTTATACATGCTTGTGTAACCACAAGTATTTTTTATCGGAAAATGACCCAAACAATGCAAGGTGTTATCATATAAAAAAAAGTTCTATATGACCAGATTATCACATCTCAATACCAAACCAAATATTGACCTCACCCATTCAACATCACACATTTATAATTAAATAATGAAACAATCTAACTTAACGACCCGCTAATACAAAACCTAAACTTAATTAATAAACCAAAAGCGACCAAACATCCGTTTGAAACCAAACTTAGGAACCGTCCACCAAAAAAACTTACCGAAATCTTTCCCACATGTGGTTAGTCCGACCACGTTACACCTACACTCCAAAAAAGAACACCTCACCTCTATTTTTGAAGCCATATAGTTTAAAGTCGATTGTTTAGTTTGAGGGGTGATAAAATTAATTTGGTTTGCGACTAGGTTTTTTCGATGGCCGGATAAATAGGTCGCAGGTTATTTGCCGTTGCAAGGTGCAAGCATTTCTAACGGAACTTTCGATGCTAAAATAAACTAAACGACAATATTTGACGTAGTAGTGCTATGGAGATAAAGGAAGTTTTTGTTTTTGTGGGCTAAAGCTGTGTTTGGTGGTGGGAAACTTGATAGACCGTTAGATTGAGGATGTGGAGTCTCAGGTTATGCCTGTGACATTTTATGTTTGTGTGGAGGCAGTTTAGAGAGCCTAGGAAAGCAATTAGATGTTAGTGTAAGGAATAATAGAATACATTGCTGAAATTGGTTTTCAACAAATATTTTCAATGCTTGGGGCTGCAATAAAAACTACAGGAATTTAGCTATACCTCCAAAATATCTTTTCGGGAATAGTCTTCAGGACAATGATTTATTCTACCAGCTCTAATGCTGCACAGGCATTCAATTATGAAAAACGGGCCAAATTTAAATACCTACCATTCGTATAAATATTTTTTCGTGTTACTTTTCACATCGATAAATTAAGAAGAATAAATATGCAACTTTCATTCAAAAGATTTGACGAATTAATTAAGAACTGTAAAGAAAACCAAGACATGTACTAAAACTACTATCACTGTTGGCCATATTTCATAATTAAAGAACCAAGAAGACGCATAATTATTTCTTCAACTTATTAAAACTCGGACCCATCACATCGCAGTCCCATCTTGACGCCGTAGACCAAACAGTGTTTAAAAATAGTAACGTATGTGGACAAAAAACACGAGCCGCTCATATGGACCGACTTTACGCAATATGGTATTTGACCCTTATAACCGGGGGATATTTGTTTTATCATCGGCTTATCCTGTGGGATTTGGTGTCAAATATGATATATTTCTATGAGAAACTGACAAGAAATACAGTTATATAATGCATGAATACTAAAAACACAATACCTAAATAAATTATATCTATCCACGTTAATGTTAAAAGTGCTTGAAACGAATTCTAAATAATCTATTTAATGACGTTATTATCGTATACGGAAGCATTAACAGTGCCCTATAAATGTTAAACAAAGAATTAATAGAAGCGACTGCACTGTGTGCCTCTCAAAAAACTATTCCCGCAAGCAATGCCCCGGTTCCGTGTCATTTCTCCTGTCTGGCCGACATGCGAACGTAATTACAACTATTGCAATATAATTTCATCGTAAAACAAAGGCGATGCACTCCTACGCTAGTTTTTTTTGCCCCCGCCGGGTCAGAGCGGCGCACTGTGTAACGGTGAGGCGCAAACGCAACGACTTCCAGATGCGTCGGTTAGCGGTATTTCACCGTGATTTTTTTTTCCAGCAACTGTAGCGTTTGTGACAGTGTGCGGTCGGTGAGAAACGTAAATATGGGGGTTGATAGTCACGTCATTTAATAACTGGTATATCGTTTTAATGAAATAGTTATGTTATTCAATGGAATTTGGAGGGTTTCATTAATCATTTAAGTGATTATAACTATAAACTATATTTGTTTCGGAAATCATATTTTAATCAACATACAACCTTCGCTGACCTGCAAATTGCAAATAAACTTTGAATTTCGCGGGCTAAGCTCCGTGTGTTGCCGGACATAAAGAATAGCACCATCCCATTTCTTCCCGAGGGTGGCGTAAGAAGCGAATTACGGACTTACTAGAGAATGGGCAGCAGCGTTATCTATGCATTTTACCACCATACTGCGATTGCCAACCCGCCTGCCAAGCGTGGCGATTGTGGCAAAGTCACCCAAATTGAGGGAGGCCTATCTCCAGCAGTGGACGTCTTTCGGTTGAAATGATTAATGATGACATAGAGCGTCCACCTGCAAATGAGACTATAATTGCACCATTCTCAAACCATTCGAATATTTAACATTTCGCAAACATTTTAGATTGTCATTCATTAAACAAAACAGAAATTAAACATTACATTACGTTATCTTTATGTAGGTTTACTAGGGATGGCCCGAATAAACGTTTCATATTCGGTACTCGGCCATATTCGGCAGGTTTACCGAACATTCGTATTCGGCATAAATGTCAAACAGATATATTCTTTAGTATAAACAGCTTAAATAAAGTACCACAAGTAGGCTCTTTTAACATAATCAAAAATTTCTGACACAGGGGCAAGATGGATAATGCGGAAGGAACGTGCTCATCAACGCGCTCGCAACTAAATTATTTGATATGTCGTGCCAAATCCTGCCGAATAATCGGCAGAATAGGTATTCGGTTCGCAAACTTTTAACCGAATACTACCGAATGAATATTCGTAATCGGCAAAACCCGTATTCGGCCCATCACTACTAAATACTAGTATAAGTAGCCGTTTGAAGTGCCAAATGTGGCATCATACTATATTACACTGGTACATCTATATGGACCATAAATTAGTTCACAGTTAGTGACCCATCTGGTCAGAGCTAATAAAAAATAAAGTACTGGTCTTAAGTACAGACACAAACTAAACTGTAACAGTAGAAAATATTTTATACAATGACGCCAATATTTTATTTTCTTAAACGATGAACTAATAGAAGAAACATTCTATTATGGGATGTCGCAAATATTTGAACTGAATTGATAATATTTTTATGTAAAAACAAATGTATGTTGGTTGACGTAATTTTCTTATCGTGCAAAAATGTATCATGCTCGTCCATTTTTATTTATAGAGATGGTAATGTTGATTCAGCAAATAATACTATGAAATTCCAACATACAGTGACAAAACTGTGATTTGGAAAAAAATAATGTTTCTGTAAACAAATGTTCCATTTTTTGTTAAACTTGTTACATAGTTTGACATATAAAAGGTATCCCTTTAAACTATCAACAAGTTTATTCCGAGTTTCTTGTTGATTGTTCTCCTGCCCTTAAACCCGCTTTATTTGATGTCAGCGCAACATGTCATTTTCTTCCATAATTCTAACCATAATTAACGTTGTCCATCCACCGTTTCCTTGGTCTTCCCCTACTCTTATGATAATCGACATTCATATTCAAAACTCCTCAAGACATTTTCTTCAAGGGTATTAGTGTGCCTATACTACGCCAATCGATTTCCATAAACAATCTGCTACCGGTGCCACCTTCAGAATTCCTCTTATGTAGTATCATTTCGTATTATAACCATTCGTGTAAGACCACACATCCCTTTTAGCATTCTCATCTCAGCTGCATGTAATTGCCTCTATTCATCCCTTTTGTGGCCCAAAATTTTTACGCATACAAGACAGTAGGTCTAACTATTGTTTTATATTGTATATTTTCTAATAAAGTTCGTGTTTCTGTATTTCTTAATAAATAATACAATATTGCATTATTAATCAAACAGTCTTATAAAGTAGCCAAAGATCCACAATTCCAGATTTTTATTTTTCGTACAAAGTTATTTCTGTGCCTCAAACTATTATTCCTATAAACATGTAGCAGCGACTGTCCCAACGGTCACATACAGCACGGTACGTAAATTCTCATACATGAAATACGATGTGGACATCAGTCCCACATGTGGCCCTCACGTGTGCCCCGGCGTCCCTCCTGTCAGACGCATAGTTACAGTATAGAAAGCAAAAGAAATGAGACTAGTGGTGACAGAGACGTTTACCGAATTTGATGCCCACTAGTGAGCTAAGACAATATTTTGGGAGAATTACGTTGTTGGTTGGTAATGGAGTATTTTTAAACCTACAAATATTAGAAGTTGTTTCCTCAATTCAAGGTATCGAAAACATAATGTTTCTAGAATCCAAAAAAGTAAGAAGAGAGTTTTTATTTATAATTGTGCTTTCAGTGCTGAGGATCGCGGCTCATCTAGTCATGTTTAATCAAAGAGATTTTCAATCAAAGACCTTAAAACTTCCTTTTATTAATTTTTGAACCCACAACACACCCATAACGGTCCAATATTTACACCATAAAAACATTTGATAATCATAAAAAATATAAAATGCGATGTCCATCGCATGACAAAGACTCGGGGCGTGATGCCACGTTCAAAGACTACAGCTGAAACGTTTTGTGACAGGTTTCATATCATAAATCAGTGAGACAGTCGGCCTACGTGAGAATCGAAATACAAGAGATGACCCAACTTCTCGCGAACTCAAAACATGGCATCTCGAGGATTCCGAAAAAATGGTACAAAATATTGTTACCTATCTTATATCAAAAGATAAAAAAATGGAGATGATTAATTTGCTTTTTCTCGTATAGAATATCGAGCATTGCATATCTACAATGTTCTTCTCTAATGTGTCGGCAAAGCACAGCCAAAGTTACATAAATACATTATATTATGTAAATAATTGCAACACCAATATTAACTTTACATTTTCCTTTTTATAGTTTCAACTACTTTACGTCAACACTTATATGAATTTTGGCATTTTATGTATTTAACTTTTTTGCTTTCAAACTTGTCCGCTTGGCTTCATATTAGAAACCAAGTCACTGGTCTTAAATAATAAACTTTTCGCCACCAAACCTTACACTATCGGCATCCAAAATCAAAACAACCCCTCGACACACATCAGTAGAGCGTTTCACCCGAATTAGTTTTTTGTCCCCAGAAATTCTGGTGACACCCAAAAAAGTTTACCGTTATGGACACCACGAGTTTTGCATAAATCATCTCGAGTGGAAGTTTGTGGTTTAAAATTATTGCGTCCTTTTACCGAGATGCCAAGTGAGATGTAAAAGACTCAAAGTTTACGTTAAGTCCATTGCAGAGTCCGTTACGCTTAGTGAAGATTTTTTAAAGTTCTTCGTTGACTTTGTAGTTCTTGTTGTCTTTTTAAACTTTTACTTTTACACTGGGGTGTAGACAAATTGTTTGCTTGCCGTTTTCAACACTATTTTTTTTCTGAATGAAGGTTTTCATACTGGGAATGAAGTTTTTCAAGTTGTTAAAAGGTTTTATGATGCCTTGTAATTTATATTTATATACAGGTTGGTAAGGATATCGATGCGCAAACTGTAACTATGAATTTAGCATATGTTCCTCGACCCCTTAGTGTAGAAATTTTACGTTGGGTTTCAAAAAAATATCAGCTGTTCCATAGAAAAGTGCAAAATCTACGCCCTCAAAATGTATGGAACAATTCATTTTTTAAATAAATTTTAACACAGTGGTTTTTAGAATCATAGACTGAATCTATGGTGGAATCTTGCGCATCAATGTCCCTGCCACCTATTATATTTAATTAGTTGCAAAAGGAAGCGTCCATTCCAAAAATCATGAAACGTAAACCTCGCCGTAACCTTTTTACAAACCACTCAAACCAAAACATGGTTGGTAGGTAAAAGTTTTTTACTGGATGTCCTTAAAATCATTAGTGTGCACAACATGTGTTGCAGATCCTATCAGGAGGGAGCAGGGGTGATTAAAAATAATGTTTATAGACACCGATCGCCTTGTCGAGAGGGCAAAAAAGTTTGGGACAAATTTCGGAATGACCGCATCTTTAGTTTTGGAGATAGTTATGGAAATGACCGGTCCTCTTGATGTTGTGGTTTGATTTGTTGCATGACAAAAAGACTCAGGACCAGCAGGTATTTTTGCATAAAAAAAATCTGTAGTTTATAAGGGTTATCTGATCTATGAGGAGAAAATGCTATTTTACTTTTAGTTTTTTCTCATGGCTTCATTATAACAACCTAAAAACAATGCAGTTGTAGTTGCATATTTTGCCCCTAAATTATAACCATTCTATCAGCTCTCCTTAGCCTTATGTTACGAAAAACCACGGCAGTTTCAAGAAGTTTAACCATACAACATTTTTTTTGCATCAGATACCTTCTTATATTCAGTGACGCTCTTCCACTTACAGCTCCCTTATGTAGGAGTATAGTGTTGAGTTCAAAGCCACAATTGCGCGTACCTATTATTATGTAGTGACAGATTCAGACTCTGGGTTACCGTCATCGCCTACGTTAAGTATGGAACCGTTACTATCAGTATAACCATTAAATTTAGTTAAAAGAAAGCAGTTGTTGATATACTTCCAAATATTTTTGTTTATTGAGAGAAATTAAATGAAATTGTTATTTATGTAAGTCGATCTAATAATATTCTTTACGTCCGGTACCGTGTGGTGCCGGACGTGAAGAATAACACCACCCCATTTCTTCCCGTGGGTGTCGTAAAAGGCGTCTAAGGGACTTTCTAGAGAATGGGCAGCAGCGTTCTCTATGCATTTTACCACCATACTGCGATCGCCAACCCACCTGCCAAGCGTGGCGAATATGGCAAAGCCCCCCAAATTGGGGGAGGCCTAAGTCCAGCAGTGGACGTCTTACGGCTGAAATGATGATGATGATCTAATAAGACACGTCGATATTTTATTGGTCAATATTTTAAAACTAGATGACATCTGCATTCCCTAGCTGACTAATCCTTGAGAAGAAATCCCGAAACATTAGGATTTTATGTGAGCCTAACCATGCAGAGCCATGTCTGGCCTATTAAGGAAAAAGCCATTGCAGCTTTGAGCTGACCCCTCTCAATAGACGCCATGCATACATCAATCATCGTGTAGCTCAACCCTATTCTAGCAAGCTGAACGACCACAAGACGCTAACAGATCTGCATTGGCATAGCTCGTAGGCCATATACAAAATACTGAAAACCGCCAAACAGTTAAAAAGACAATCATAATTCCATGTAGCCTGTTTGGACTCCTTCTCCTTCGATGGCTGCATGGAACGTCTTTAGGATCTATATTTACAACTGGTTTCTGAAGGCAATTACCAACTTACCGATGTAGAGCGTTTCTCAAGGGAATTAAGTAACTTTTGGTCCTCTCTAGATTCATTCCAATAGTTACTAGGCTATTTCGTATTTATTCAACACTTCTGTAAAAACATTCGTCATTTATGTGACAAGGTTTCACTAGAAACTATAGTAAAAGTTTATAGCCTTTTAATGCTCTGGGCTCGAGGTTACCAAGCAGGATATACAAACAAAATTACATGTTCATTTTATTCCATCAATCTTGCTATTCATCAACTCTTTCGTAACTATGACGTAACGTAAAAAACATGGCCGGACAATGAAGTCCCGGGTCCATCACACTAAGGAGGTGTATCAAAAGGAGATTAGATCGATAACGACCAACAATGCCTGTGGGAGTTCAAAAATAGAACCTCTACGAAAAAAAAAATCTAAGAAACATGAAACGAGGAATTATTCGCATCGTTTCCCTTGAGATTTTATAAAACCGTTTTTTCGTTGCAAAAAAGCATAAATGAGGGTGGATTTTGAAAAAAGTGGACAAAGGCCGAAGCACAAAGAGGTTTTATATGTGATTTTTTTCGTTCCCGTATAGTTTTTCTATTCACATGCCCACATGTAAGCCTACCTGTGATATGCTGGCATTTTTATAGTTGCTATAGAAAGTCCATCATCTATCACCTTAATTGTTCATTACTTTTTAGATTGGGGATTCGCGAGTGTAAACTCTTTTAAGCTAGTGAAGCGTAGCTACACTAAATTCAATGTAGAGTTGCATAAAAACCGTGATCTTTTTCAAAAGAAGTTGGGAGTCAATAAAAGTACAGTCAAGCACATAATCAGTAGGTACATATAGCTAGATAACGTGGGGCTTTTGGCAGTTGTAAATGTTGAAGTAATGTCAACGAAAGTTGTTAATCAAAATAACAAAGGATACATCCAAGCAGATTACCTAACGACTACACAGTCATAAAGCACACGCAGAAAAGAAAGTTGCTCACACAACTGCAAGCCAATAAAAAGTACAGTCACACACACAATTGTCACCTATTTTCTTAAAACTCGTGTCGCAAGCGACCGAGTGTTGAACACAATAATTTGAGTTTGAAACAGGGTGGAGCGGCGACAGATTGCGCACGTCCGTTAATGACAGGCCGCCGATGCGCGTGTGTCCAGCCCGCGCTCATTCAATGCAAATCCACTCGGAACGCGCTCTCGAATCGTTAGACTCGACAAATACACGAACGAAACGTGTCGTACATTGTGTAACCAACCGTAGGCAAATAGGCTCGCACTCGAACAGTGTTTGAATTGATTGAGTCAATTTGATATAATATTTATGACTTTGATGTGACCTGTCATGTTTTGGTTGGATTCTATCTTGGTATTATACCAAAATTGAATTGAAATGGCTATTCTTTTTCTCAGTAAGGTGATGAGTTAATATTTTTTTTTTTAAATTTCAAAAGCAGAGAATATTTTTGTAAATGGAATGATGTGTAATTTATAGCTTCCGTATACATAAAGTTCACAATTTTATTGTTTGCAGCACCAAGATAGCATATTTCGTAAGACATTTTACACCGTTATGCATCTTTGAAGATAAACCTCCTTAAAAGGATAATAAACACGCAGCACATTGCACATTTAAGGGTGTGTTTGTTATGAAGACATATTATCTGGGCACAAAAATCTGGAAACGTAAAGTTTTTAGTTAAAATGTTCCTCCCACAGTGAAACACGTCTGTTCTATAAAATGCTGCGGTCTTCATTCTCGTACACAATGACCTCTCGCGATGACAGGCCGCCTGCCCACGCGCACGCTTATTCTAATCACACCTATCTCAACGCTTACACAGCTCGTCCATTCATACATATTTGGACTGATTTTTTTTTTCATTTAATTTTTAAACGGCCACGAGTGGGCAGACGTTTTGTTTTGTTTTACAATGTGATGATAACTGATTAATGAATTATTAAAGTAATCTGTTGGTAAATCAATAGTGTTTAATCGTTCGGTCATCTCATACTAGCTAACGGATTTAAAAATGACGTTCACGTACTCCATTTCAAAAGATAGTAATTAATTTAAGATAACGTAACTTGTAGAATGTCCAAACTGGTTTATCTACAATGTCAACTGATAAAATATTGATTGTGGGTATGTTTTGGTAATTAATTGTGGGTGTGGTTAAATTATCAAGATACAACCGGGATCCCCCGGATTTCTTTAAGCGAAATAAGGAAAACACTTAGTTTTTTTATTTTAGTTCATGAAGCTTACTAGTACTAGAAACGATAAAAACAATTTAAATATGGACCTCCATAATACATGTTATACACGCTAAACAAAAACTATAAAAATTGATCGTACAAAAAATTACATGCGCAATATCTATTCTTGTTTCTGTAATTATCAAAAACAGCAGGTAGGTTGGCCTAGTGATGTAATGTTGTAACTACCTGAAACCAAACTTCATAATATTCTTAAGCAACTGGACCACAGCAATGAGAGAAAGGCTGTTCAAATTTAAATCTCTCAGTACTGACCAGTATGCTAATATCAACACAACAAAATGTCACTCCAAACTGTTGTCGATGACTGTACATTATTTGTGGGCACACCCTTTCCTTGACGCGATGGTTACAAAACAGTGGGTCATCGTTCATAGGAAATCATTCATGTTGTATATCCTTTTTTTATTTTTATTGTTTTTTATTTATGTTATATTGTGAACAGTTTTGTATGTGAATGTACCTACTTTTTTATTTCATTGAAACTTTTTGGGACCTATTGAAATTGAAAATTATGATAATTTTATTGGTTCTATCAATAAATGTTGATTTTCGTTTATCGGTGTTATACTCCTTTCTTCTCCGTGATTTTTGATGATTTACAAACAATAACATCACGCCCTTTAGATCCTGCTAGGGTCGCGAGATTGTTCAAGCGAGATACCGTGACCCTGGCATATGGGTAACTGAAGGAACACGGGTGGGCTTTAGTCAGTAAAAGTTTGACACTTGATGATTTCACAAGTCATTTGATGATTTCCCATCCAGAAAAAAAAAACGCCTTTTAGACATTTCCCGTGAGGTGATCTGTGCACCGATTTTTCGCTGGCTACGTTTGTCTCATGTATTAGGAATTAAAATATGGCATTCTTTTTTATTAAAGGCCTGTTTGCAATACATTTAAACGAATGCTGTTTAAAATATGACTTCTAAACTACCTAAAGTACGCTGCAAACCTATCCCTCTATCTTTTAAAGTATTTTATCAAATTACCCTTGACCAATGCTGATCCTAAGTATTTAATATGGCTCCCAAGTTACTCATAGCTATTAGATCCATGTTCCCACTCCGTATTCACGTTCTGAGTGTTGCCGGATGATTGTGAAAACGTCGGGAAAAATCAAGCCGACTGGAGCTTTACTGGCATTAGAGTTCAAAATGTCATGCTTCAATACCAAACAATTTAGACTTTGTGTTGTATGTAAGTGGGCTTAAGATTTTTATTAATTAAGGTTCAAAACAGTAGTAAGTCCCAAAAATTCTTGGCGTGGGATAAAAAATCCTGCTAAATTGTTAAACGCTCTTTCCCTTTGATCCATATCTGCGCTTACGCATTCATAACACTTACGGTACAATCATAGACAAAAGTAAAACCTTTTTAAAAGTTCACTTTCAATTATAGTCTTTTAGTACAGTCGGGCACAAAACAAAAAGTCGAAATAAATCATAAGTTGGTACAATGTTGTTCGTGAAAGATAATTGGTTTTGTCTATTTATAATGGGAGGTAAACGGCTCGTAATTAATGACAGCTAGTGATGAGCGGTGGATAGCTTTGTTGGTGCTCTGCCCACTGCGCTGCGTAGGATAGTAAGTTGGCTAGTAAGACTGTACTGTGTCGGACACAAGTGCTTTTAAAAGTGTGGAAATTGTGGCAGTAGTTTATCATGTAAGACAATATTGCTTATGTCAGGTAAAGTCTGTAAACACAGCCAGCACAATCAATGATTTTCCTTCATTTCTACGTACTACTTAGACTCTTTTAATTCCATTGAATGAAAAAGTTATTAAATGAAATTAGAGGATAATGTTGTTGATTTGAATAATTATTATTATGTCAAGCAATATTCCGTTCCGTGTGTTGTAGGACGTAAAGAATAGTACCATCCCATTTCTTAGCACCAGTGTCATAAAAGGCGACTAAGGGACTTACTAGAGAATGGGCAGCAGCGTTCTCTATGCACCTTACCACCATATTGCGATCACCAACCCGCCTGCCAAGCATGGCAATTATGGCAAATCCCCACTCTTGATGGAGACTTATGTCCAGCAGTGGACCTCTTTTAGTTGATATGATCAATAATGATGCAGCCATATTTAATACGATCGCGAATCATATTTTGTTCGACATACAGTCTTACACTAATCAAAATAAGGTAAGAAAAAATGAATTTTGCGGAATATCCTGAAGCCATCTTAATCAAAGTTTATAGATAAGATCTACTATTTGGAAACCAATATAATGGAATTCCGGGACATCGCCAAGCGGTTGGTTGACTGTTCACGTGATCAGAGCTGGCCTATTTTAGTTCAAAGAATCAGCATTGCCATCCAACGTGGCAACACTGCCAGCCTTCTGGGCACTTTTCCCACCGACAGCGATGCGGAAGAATTCTTTGATGCCCAGTGAGCTCTTCCATTTTTTAAATTTTATTTATTTGTACATAACACATTTTATTTTAGTGTTAATTTGTGTGTTGTATTAAAAACCCATCCATGGGTTAAAAAAAAAATAAAAAAAATGAAACCATTCGCACACATTCACCTCGTTAAGAAGTCACCACACATAGACCAACATATTGGCATGTAACATCGGTATGATATGTCACGCACTTTAGGTCATCTCAAAGAATAAATAGATTGGATGCAACCAATGAGTATCAGATAAACGTATTAAAAATTTCGACGTGAATTAAATATTCCTGCATAATTAACCGCTTTTTTAATTTTGTGCTGACAGTACCATAATCGTCAGCACCCACGATTTAAAACTTATTGCACACCGTATTGATGAGTCCAAAATGTAATTCATTTACAAAACAAAACTGAATCTTACTACCACGCAATAAGGAACACCCAATTTTTCTTATCTAAAGTAATTAATGGAGTTTTGAATGAAGAAAAATATGGTAACAATACGAATTAATCAATTATAATTGTTGGAATGGGTGCTTATAATGTGTTATAACTAAGAGCGAAAACGTAATTACTGTTAACACCGTTAAGTATAGTGTAGGTTGTTTAGCAAAAAATGTTTCTCTTGCGCTTGCGTGTCTTATTGTGCTGTTGTATGTAGGTAGTTTGTAGTCATGAAATCTAGGTTATGGATGAGTAAATCAGGGCAGGTTGTAAGTATATCTTAAGCACAATTAGCCTACAATGTGGTACAAACTTGACTGGTCTGTTAGTCTAGTGGTTAGTGACCCCGACTGCTAAGGCTGAGGTCGTGAGTTCGATTCCTACCCAGGACAAATGTTTATGTGATGAGCACAATCATTTGTTCTGTTTCTGGGTGAAATTTATCTATAATATGTATGTATTTAGAAATATATAAGTATATTTATCAGTCGTCTGGTTGCCATAGTACAGGCGCTGCCTAGTTTGGGATCAGATAACGTTGTGTTGGTTGTCCTAAGAAGATATAAAAAAATGTTGCCACTACTGGGACATAAGCCTCCTTTCTGTGAGAGGGGCACGCTTTCGAGTTCGTGGTTTTAGGACATCCTGCACCCTAATTGCGTGACACACTACTGATAAGAATTTGAATCTTTCTGAAGCATATGCTGCTAATTAATACATTGCTTCGTATATTCTAAAGTTTGTCTGTTCAACAACGTAAAAAACGCAATGAATGTTGTTTAAATGTAAATGATACCCATCTAGACACGCGGCAGCGTGTCAAGCCAAGTTCAAGTAACAGAACTGGCGAGCAGCACCGTGTGTAATATTACACGAACCATTTGGAGCCAATTTTGACCCCCTCATAACTCAAAAATTGTTTCACATAAACGTGTCAAATTTGGCTCATATAGTGAAATTTGCAAGATACATATGTGCTCCAAATTTCATAAACATATCTAAAACTGTTATTTAGATATTAACGTCCAAAAATCGTCATTTTTATCACTGACTGACCTATAGATCAAAACTCTGACCCAGTTCCAGATGACCAAGAAAGTTCAAATTTGGCATGCAGATAGTCTTCGCAAGTTTTAAACCTGTTACTTGTCGGTTCTTATTTTATTATTCCGAAAATTTGGCTTGCTGGTAGAAACTAGCCATCGAACATAATAATTCGTATATGAGAACTAGCCAAGTCAGGACTGACCATTAAACTTGGCAACCATTTAGATCTCACTTCTTTTGTAGTTGAAGTCAACAACCAAGGCATACATCATAATATTGAACTTGGCTCTCATTTCACATTTGTGTTTTTGATGGGATTCCTATTTACAGCATGTTACAGAATTACCCCTCTGGTTCTCTCACGATATTTTTCTTCACTTTGAGAGCAGTGGTGATGAAATTCAAAACACGAAGTAAAGTGGCTGGGTTTGAACTAACAACCTCCAAATCGTAAGTCGGGACCGATACCACTGGGCCACTACTGCTCCCCAGTATATCTATGACCTCTTCATTTATTGAGATATCATGTGTAAGGTCGAATTTTGATTGAGTTCGAAGAGGTTGTTCTGCAGCGGACTGCGATAGACTGCAATGACCGTTAGTAAGTCAAAGAGATTATCAAAATAAACTAAAGGCGAGTTGCATCTATTCATCATTCACCAACATTTCAGACGAAAGACAAGGGGTTTGCCATAATCGCCACGCTTGGCAGGGCGATTGGCGATCGCAGTATGGCGGTAAGGTTTCATAAAGAACGATGCTGCCCATTTTCTAGTAATCCCTTAATCATCTTCTACGACACCCACGCGAAGAAATGAGATACTGCTATTCTTTACGATTCGTCATATTTCAAGCAATCTACACAAAACCCTTGATATGGAAATCCGTAGGTAGTTTTTCAGTTTATCGACTTCAGATAGACACACAGACTCGATGGGAAGGTTTTATTTTATAAATAAGTAGTAACGAAAGGTGTTGTAAAAATTCAAAACGGTTTGAAAGTATTTGCAAAGTCAAAGTCAAAGCATTTATTTCAAACTAGCTTGTGCCCGCGACTTCGTCCGCGTCAAATTTTTACTCCCGTGACCCTTCCCGTCGCACCGAATTGCCTGCCAGTTTTCGTCCATTTTTCTTTGCTGCTCCGCTCCTTTTAATTGTAGCATGATGTTATATAGCCTACAACTTTTCTCAATAAATGGGCTACCCAACACAAAAAGAATTTTTCAATTCGGACTGAGATTAGCGCGTTCAACGAAACAACACACACAAACTCTTCAGCTTTATAATATTAGTATAGAGCATAGATAAGCACATAAAAGGCACTTTTAAACGTCAACATTTACATTAAAATAGAATTGATTCTAGTCGCGAATTCCAAAAGGATACCTTATGAAGAACCACCTCCCCACTCGTCTATGCCACTGGTCAAAGATTCCAGCCAACAATGACTCAGTTTTCTAACCACAGTTGTGCAACATCTTGAATCCTGGTTTAAACCAAGGTGTTCCTTGATTGAGTACTTAGAGCATTACAAATTTGATGAATAAAGCCTAACAAGGCCCATCTGCTATACAAACCGCACAACAGGTGACCACTAACTTGACCAGGACTTAATCTACATGCGCAGGAGACCGCAAAGCGCAGGTTAGAATTGTAAACGAAAGTTTCTCGGCATATGGCTAATGGTTTTATAAGGAGCAGGTTAGTAAACTTAGGCTATACATACGTATAGTATAGAAACCCTGGTGGGTGGGTGCTAACATATTGAATGAGTACATTTAAGGATTTTTTTTTAAAGCAACAGTGGCCCAGAGTCGTGAGTTGGAACCCTTTTTCTTTTTATGGGTGGGAAATTATCAAACGATGTCTCCTCTGGGTTGAGCGGAAGGGCGTGTCAGACTTTTACTGACTAAAACCCACCCGTGTTCCTTCAGTTGCCCATATGCCAGGGCCACGGTAAAGTTGGAACCCTTACAACGCTTTACTTTGTGTAAATAATATCATCATCACTACTCTCATAACGGTGAAGGAAAACATCGTGAGGAAACCGGCAGTTGCTTAAACCAAAATTCGAAGATATGTGACATCCACCAATCCGCACTGGGCCCGCGTGGTAGATTACGGCCCGTCTCTCTGAGAGAGAGGAGGCCTGTGTCCCAGCAGTGGGAATAATATAGTCTAATTATGGAGATTGCGATAATTTGCCGGTCAGTGTCAGGCTTTATGTTGAGAAACTGGCGTTTCAATAATTGCAAATTAGAAAGTGTATTGTGAAACCAATATGAAACTGACAGATTATTAGGTTATGTGAGAAGAAAAACTGTCCACATGCTTTAGAGACATTTCTGGTAGGTACTTACACCATTACAGCTTAAACAGCCTATAGTGTTCCCACTGCTGGTACTCAAGCCTCCCCTCTTCAATTGGGAATGGGCTTTAATCTATCCCAGTAGATGATCGCATGACTTTGTTTTTACACGCTTTATATTAGCTTCACTTGTATGTTTGTTTGCAACCGACTCCTTATAGCGCGATTTTGACCCACTTTAAACAACCAGATTTTTTCGATTTGTGCCATTATCCTTGCCAGGGTTATCAGGATAGCAAAAAAACTGTCTTCGAAAACTACGCTGACATACGTCACAAACTACGCTGACATACGTCTCAAAATTCGAAGCACCCTAAAAAATAGAAAATAAATAATAGTTTAAAAAACCTACCTTAAAACGCACCCCACGCTTTTCTCCATTATTTTCTGCTTTTTAGTTTGGTTTTCTATGGAAGCGTGTTTTTTTTAGTTTTTTTAAACTATTATTTTTTTACTCTATGACATGCCAGTTTCCTTACAGTAGGCTCATTACTACATATATATGCATATTATTATTATACTCGTACTTTAGGCACCTATTATGCTTGACTTGTGCCAAAGCCACAGTCGTACTGACTGTGATTTTATACATAAAAACCGATAACAATGGTTTTGAACTAAGCAATGTTTCTTAACATCATTGCTTTCAATATTTTTAACAGATTGAAATTATTATTTTCTTGCAAATAATTTCAATTAAACAACTTCTGGGCTATCATCATATCTTGCCAAAAAATGGAGATTAAGTTAAAAACCATACTTAAATTGGAATAGTGGTGGAATGGTCGTGTGTCGACCGGCTGTCAAGGATACGGTGTGTGGTAATCACTCTATTGACAATGCATAACGTATACTTGCCCTGTCCGAGGATAATTTCGCCTTGAGCCCGAACAGAGGTTCTATGGAGTTCTGTTAAGACTTGTATTTTTCTGTTTCATGTTTATATAGAAAACTATACATTAGGTTGATGACAGTTACAAATTTACACGGTAAAATGCATAGGAAGCTAATTTATTTTTCTATCGAAAAAAAAATGAAGACCCAGGAGCGGCAGAATAGATGACGTTAACTTGTGAGTATGCTAACCTAAACAAAACAAAAAAAAAAGCTAATCGCTATTTCGAGTAATAGCATATACACAGCTACAGGTCAGGCTATACTTAAATTTCCAGTTTTAGCTGACCTAGCATTAATTGATCGATGTCAGCTTTTACTGGAAATGTATTGCTTGATGGCCGTGCGTACCATGGCAACAAAAAGTTTTAGGAGCGCTAATTTTTGAAGTCTCCATGAATCCTTAACCCCGCGACCGCACAACAACATTTGGTTGAACCGCGAAAGTGGGATTGTTGCCATCATTGTTTGACACACACGAACTTGCGCTCACATGTCATTATTGAATCCATTTTATTTCTTTATTTTCACTCAATAACACACTGGGCAAGTAAAGTTATTGTACAGCATAAAGACGTTTTGTCCATTGTTGAAATAAAAGTTGGCTTGTATGGCATTTTAAGTGGATATTAATGAAGCATTTATATTGAAAAGGAGTAGAATAAAAATTACACGAAAATTACAGTGAGAATAAAATATACTGAGAGTAAAAAATAAGATAGTAGGTAAATAGACCTCAGGTCATTTTAAAGCGATACAAAATTGCTTTTTTGTAATATACATATACTTTATCTTTATTATGTTTTTTTTTTTTAATTTCTCACACATATTAGTGAAAACAACACTAGTAAGTAATACGTTTTTGTTCCTTTATTTGGCGGCAATAACAACCAATAGTCGATACTAACTATTTCGAAACTATGAAAAGGGATTCCAAACTCAAAATTTAATTTAAAACGTACATGACCTCCAACCCACATGGCAGCCCACACCAGCCAGTCATTGCGATTCGGTCCGCGTAGCCATTGTTTTACTTTTATTTATATTAACTCGTCGAAACTCCTTGCAATCCTTTATAATTGGAGATATCCTTCAATCTTTTTTCAACACCAAAGATTAAAGGGATAGCAATGTAGTTAATTACGTCACTATGCCCAAAGAAATGTTTCTTTTGTTAAGCACATAGGTGTCAGTTGTTTCCAAGTTTTGTTCACGAATAATTGACAGACACAAAGACACGCGACATGCACTCACAATGTATGACTTCATGTGGAATCCCTAATTTCGACAGCCCAAAGCCTCAGTTATGCCAGTACACCGTCAATTTTACTAAGACCCTTCTAACTGCAACACTGAATTGATTAATATAAAGGATGAAGGATCAGCTTAAAATGGTGTCCATAATTTTGTGGTCAATTGCAATTTTTATGACACTTTCTCTTGTTTGTACAACTCATTGCAATTGACGCTTTGGCAGGCGATCAAGTGTTTCAAATGAAGGTCCAAACGTATTTCGATGTCATCATTTTGTACGTCCAAAAAAAAAAAAGATTGGCAGTTCCCACTCACTTTTTTTCTTTATTTTTTCAGAAGCCCATTTGTTACTAGTGATGTGGCAATTGTCCTTTAAGTAACTCAATATAGCGCAACGGACTTTTGTCAAAATATTTACTTTTCCCAACTGGGACAACAAAAGAGGCTCTTAACGCTAATAATGCTGTTCAAGTCATTCAAATCCGAATCGGCATGTAATTGTCATTTTAATTTCGCCTGTTCTGTGTATGGGGCTTATTTTGTATGATAATAAGATATTCGAGAATCGATTGTTGTATCGATGCAGATCTTGAGATAACATAGTATCGAGTTGCGATGGTGTGTGTGACTCGATAGACAGCTGTGAATGGAAGTGCGAAGTTTTAAATAGATACGTAGGTATGCACGTAATAGTTATGTCGCTATCGTTTCTGTGTATTGGAGAAATCTTGAAGCTTTTAAATCGAAACTAGAGTACAAAGATCAAAAGCGAAAGAATCTATCTTTATATTGTATAAAAACAATCCACTTCCAGCGTTTGCACGCTTAGATCTTTTAAGCTATGCAACGGCTTTTACTGCGGTTTTCATTACTAGATATATTGATTCAAGAAATAAGTTTACATGTATAATATACGGGTAAAGCCGCTGGCAAAAGCTAGTATACTATAAAGCAAATAGTACGTCTTAAGGTAACAACTGCAATGTAGCCTGCTATTTATTCTTTCTTAAGTCTATTGCAAATTGCATGTCAGTGTCAGGTTAGTCAAACTGTATGTTGAACAAAATATGATTCCTGACCGTAACAAATATGGCTTCATATTATTACAATCTGATGATTTAATGATAATCATTAAAATAATCAATACCACTCATTTACAATTTCATGAATAGGTCATTCAATGGAACATACACACAGTGACGTGCAAATTGCAAAAAACCTAGGAAAATTGGAACCTCTGGAGCTTCCACCTTATTATATTCAACGAAAACATAATATAGGTACGTAGCTCAGTTCTGATTTGAAAAACAATATGTTTAGGTGAAGCAGATCCACCTCAACGATTGAACAGAAATTTATCAAGGCGTATATCCATTCTAGCGATAATTACTTGCAGTCCTCAAACTTTTGTTTCTAGTTAAAGAAAACAATAAAAAATAATTTAAAAAAATATTACATAACCCAACACAAAGTTCTGTTTTTAAAAACAAGCCGAACGTAGTCAACCATCCCATCCAAAAAACACACAATCAATAAACCTTACCACCTTCACAATAAAGTCCACCAAACAATCACTTTGAAATACTCGTACACATGCGGACAAAAACAGTGACCCCTTTGAACGGCCAGCTATTATTCAAGACTTTGTATGTAAATTCTAGGCTCTATACGACGTTCCCTTGACCCTCGTCATCAAGAATGAATTAGGAACCGAACTTGACCATGGGTCAGAGGTGTAGGTTATCTGTGATTGACATCTACTGACTGGTTTTAACGACTACTGATGTTTTTTGTTTGACAGTTTGAAGCTTTGTTTCCGTAGTTTAATTTTGAGTGAGGAGTTAAATTGTAGCTATATTATTTAAGTCGTATTTGTTCTATCTGTGGCAAAGCCGTTGGTACTGGCTGTCGTTTGTGGATCTTTGACAGTCGTTACGAGTAATCCGCAGCCCGAAAGTCTGACTACCAGTCTTACCAAAGGGTATCACCTAATAAGTGGTTTGTGGAGGTAATGGAGGCAGTCGATCCATGTTATATATTGGTATTCAGCTGTATTTGCTTAGACTGTAAGCCGTCTCTAACTTAGTTGAGAAATGGTTAAGTAGATGATGATGAGTTCTGAATGCGGCTTTACTTTAATGCATTCGTTTTACTTTTTTAATAGTGGTAAAAGTATGCTGTCATTGTACACGATGATCTACTAGTCAACCTGAAATCATCTCAAAATGTTCCGATCTAAACTTTGTTGTACGCCTTGTATAAACTCTTATTTTATTAATACTTAGTACTTGTTGACAGGTCTACACCATCTTTTATACTTTATTTTGGGAATGACATCTCGCAGTTCAACCTATGAGATTGTCGGTTGCTTAACCGGACTTGCGTTCTTTCATACATAATAATACTGTTATTTATAAACATTGTAAAAGTCAATTATTAAAAAAAAAGTAACTGTGGAGTTTTTTCCGACTCTTCTCCAAACATACGAAACATGCGCCAGCTTTAAAAAAAAAAACAAATAATTTGATTTGATGGGCAATTTTTTTCTTTATACCAGACTTTATAATAAATTTGGTAATGCTACGGCGCTTCCACCGGTTAGCTTTTTAATGGATACTAACCATGCCAGTGGAATATTTGAGTCACAGAACTATCATCCTGACAATCTACATAATGTAAACTATTAATTATTTCCAATACACCTGCCCAATCGATGGAAATGTCCGCTCACCCCTGACGACCGTGGACTTTTAGCCGGTCAATATACCGTGCCAGTTTGTGCCATACGCCACAATCTTCACATTTTTAGGGTGCCACTAGCCATGGCGTGGCAATAAACTTAAGTAAGAATATATTGGACAATAGCTTTCGTTGCCAAGGAGATTTCGTTCAAGCATGCAACATAAAAAAGTAGCAAGATTTTTTTTTTTCTTATAGATATCTATTTATTTATTTCAAGAATTGTGTGACTAAAAAGTGATTATAGTGTCGCAAAAAAGGTTAATTTCCTCTTTCCTGTTCTGCCTACGCATGCAATTAGTTCACTTACTTAGGTTACTACTCATTAACGAATACTAAAATTGCATGTATCCCAACGCAAATAAATAAATAAAAACGAAATCGAACAACAATACCCTTTCACCTGTACTTCTGACTACTACTAATAAATTCAAAATGCATTCTTAAAAATAAGGTCCAATTTTTAAAACAAAACCGTATTCGTAATTCAAAAGGCAGTATTATACTAGTGAAGTGACCCGTCAGAGGGCGGTAGGCAGCGGTCAATACCTCGTGCCTGCCACTACCACCCACCAATGAGGGTACGCTGATTCCGTGATTAGATTAAAAAAAGAATGATTTCAAAATTCGAATTACAAATTGTTTGGAGACCATTAACGTGAAGTGTCATGATTGTTTTTTATTTTAATTGAAGTAAAGTCGAAATGAAAAGTTATTAAGTTAATCAAATAGCTTTACTGTACTTTAGTTGTTACATTAGAAACGCATTTATAAAAACAGTATTTTTTTTACTTTTTTTATTATTTGTTATTTTTTCAGTTTTTTTTTCTACTATTTTTTACTATCAGTGGTCTTATTTATTTAAAAAAAAAAACTAAGTTGTCATTAACACGTTGCAGAAGTCAAGTTATAACCATATTTTCATGGTGACCTTAAAACGATTTATTCAAAGCATTTTTTTATTAACTAATAAAAAATGATTAGCGCCATAGGTCTACCTTAATAGTCTCCAAGCATTGTTTCACATAACAATATTCTTCAAGGTGTTATCTTCAAGGTTATACACAGACTTGGAAAAATACTGACTACTTTTGTGCCCTGATTTACACTTTCGACATGGGTTGAGTACATAATAGGCAGGTGATAGCCAGCATTTAAGAGTTCCTGATTAGAAGGAATATTGTAAAGAGAAGATCCAGGGTTTTCATTTAAAACTTTTCATCAGTTCTTTTGTGAAATTTCGGTTTAAAGAATTTATTTCCCATAAGAACTTACAGTCCACTTATAATGAGATACAAAGTAGTATGGTAATACAGTACAATACAGTTTCCTCTAGAGTGTTAGAAGTTACAATTTACACACATGTTTCTTAAGCTTAGTTTTAAACATGTTTATGTTATCGCATTCTTTTATGTCGTCCGGCAAATCATTGAACAGCTGTGCTCCTTCGGACAATTGGGTTTTTTACCGTAATTAGTGCGTACGCTGATAACTTCAAGTTTGTTTTTGCATCTATTTCTCAGGTTATATGATATTCTTTTTTTTTAGCTGTATGTTGGTTTTTATTGAGTTAGTGGTTATGTTTTTAACAAGAATGCAAGTGTAGTGAATGTAAAAGTATAGCTGTTTAATATTTAGTAGTCCCGTTTTTTCATAATTAAATTTGCATTTCTTATTTGCAAATAATCAAAGTGACCTGACCTCTCTAATCTGCCGAAACCACTCAAAATCTCAAGTAGTGCCCAACCCCAAAAAACCCAAGTAGTTTTGTCACAACAGCAATTATCAACAATAAAAACCTTAATACTCTGGACTCTGACTTCAAAACAGCCTATATTCCAAAAAAAATAAAGCATTAAAAAGTAAAGGGTAGCGATGTTATCGGTCTGAGGCTATCGCCCACACAATGTGGCACGGGCCCACCGATTGTTGGCGACCCCTGCTATTGTCTAACGGGTCTTTTGTTTTTACGAGTAGCCTGCCTGATAAGCAAAATATATATTGAAAAAAATGTTTTTGATACCTGTAAAAGTAGAATAGTATTTGGTTCAAATGTGATTACTGCAATTACAAAGTGTATTCAAGATAAGCATGCTTTGGTTCTGATAAAAAATAGATACAAAACAGAACAAAGTTGTATTAGGAAGGTAAGTTATCTGGCTGGACCTATTAAAGGTCTATAAAAAGGATGGTACAGGGTAGCAGGGATGGACATGCAAACTGAAATCATGGATTCAAAACATGATTCCAGAATCTAGTTGTTATATTTTTCGTCAGAATAAATAAAAAAATGCTGTTCCATACATTTGGACCGCATAGGTATTGCACTTTTTTATGAAACTGCAGATTTTTTTTTGGTAACCGATGCGAAGTTTCTACGTTAGAATACGGGGTTCTAGAATAATATGTTAAATTCATGGTTTTGTTAGTTTGCGCGTCGATTTGACTGCGACCCTGTAAAGAATTAGAGTACTCCGTTTCTCCAATCTATTTAATTTCTTTACTAGCTTGTGACAGCGCCTTCGCCCGAGTTGAGGTCGGAAATTATCCCGCGGGAAACTACTACCTCGATTAAAAGTACTATATGTGTTAATCCAGGTTATAAACTATCTATTTGCTAATTTTCATACAAATCCATTCCGTGGTTTTTGTGTGAAAGATTAACAAACATTCATCCATCCTAACAAACTTTCACAATTATTATATTACTAGTTATTTCTGCGACTTCGTCCGCGTAAATATTCGGTTATCGCGGACGCAGATGAAGTCGCTAAATAAAAAGTAGCCAATGTCCTTTTTTGGGGTTCAAACTTACCCCGTGCCAAATTTCATCAAAATCTGTTCAGTGGTGAAAGCGTAACAGATAGACAGAGTTACTATCGTATTTATAATACTAGTATAGATAGTCTAGGATTCCAGTTATTTTTATCAATTATACTCGTTTTTATAACTCATAACCTACATCATAATATTTAGTGGTGAAATACGAAGCGATATGCATTTAAGTGTACCGAATACATTATATCATCTTAAAAGCTTCTGCACACTAATTAAATTATAATTGATCTCGAGACCTTAAGTAAGCCTCTTTGATATGAAACAGCCCATTAACTATTGCTCTATTGAAACTTGGGCAAACCTATCAAAATTAAAATGGCATATATGTTATCAAACCTCTAATAAATACAATTTTGCGCTCATGCAAAATTATTCATCATCTTCATGTGCTAAGCCTTTTACCAACTATGTTGGGGTTGGCTTCCAGTCTTACTGGATGCAACTGATTTTATGTAGAGCAACTGATTATCAGACCTCCACAACCCAGTTCCTAGGTAACACGATACCCCGTGGTAAGACTTTCGGGCTTCCGACAACCCGTGACAACTGTCAAAGATCCGCGCATAACAGCCGGGATCAATGGCGTAACGTGCTTTCTGATGCACGAAGACTCTGCAATTCCACGGACCTACCGCTGCAAGCATAGCCTAAACGGATCGATTGACGGATGTGAATTTTATTACTCAGCAATAAAATAATAATAAAAACCATTCTGGAAACGCGCCAAGAGGACATATACTGACCTTATTGGTGATGTTCTTTAGAAAGGTCTGGTGCGTAGTACTCACAATGTACCTATGACCAGACGTATGAACCTAAACGAGGCAAAAGGAGTAAAATGTAAGGATCGTAGCTGGTGCTTCCGTAGTTTCTGCCATGGGAAAAGGGCGTGAGTTTATGTATGTATGTGTAAAAATCATCCAGTATTGTTCCACTACAAGGTAGACTTTTCTTTACCGCACTCAACTAAATCCTGAACATATATCGACGAAACCACAAGTTTGCGATAAATATTATTGGACCCTCGAATATAATCATTGCACCTCTTTTTGTGAACTTCACTTAATTCCTGTTTTGGGGTTCATAAAATACTAAATAGCCGTTTGCTAATGCGATCAACTTAGATATAGTTGGTAACAGTTCCAACCTTACCTGTTTAGTCAGTGTAGCCTAGCTTAGTTGCTGCGACCTACTGTCAGGAAGTTAAAAAGAGTCTCAATTATTAAAAAGTGTGTTTTAAGTAAAAAGCTCATTGATTAAAAAAAGACGGCTGTCATGAAAAAGTCAAAAGTTTTTTAGAAGATTACTTAAACATTTCCCAGTTCAAAGTCAGGCCAGCCAGTAGCCAGATTCCTATCAGGTTGCTCAAAGTTCAGCAGGACCTTTGAATATCAAATTCCTAGATTCAATAGTAAGTCATCGATGCAAGATGGTGGAGTTACAGACAATACTGATGGTTTTAGTACTCACATAAATTGTTTAGAGGTATATATATGTATATTGAGATTCAGAGGTATATAGTTGTTGGAGAGTAAGTTTATAGACTAGATTTATGTATGGGTTTGCCTATCATATATATTAAGCAGTGTTTTCAAAATGTGATTTCGATGTAGTCAGCTTTCCCAATAACATAACCTCACACCTTGTTTCCCCGAAGGTACAGTACAGTACACCCACATTAGCCATTTATGCTTAAGTCCCATGGATTAGGGAGTGAGCCTATTGTCATCAACCGGACACAAATCTAAGATGTCATGCTCATAAGTAGCGCTTGCGACCCTTAACCAATTTGGCAGTCAACTTTCCCAATCTTACTTGATATTATCTACCCACCTGTGGATGTACGGCAGACGCTACATCTTCCTATCACGACAATCGTCAGCATCATCATCCTCGTGATCTACAGAAAATGTGGCAGTAAGGTTTAGCTGAAATTCATGAAGTGTTAGCAAAAGGTTTGTAGTGATTTAAGCATATCCGTGTGGGCAATTACATTAGCACCAGTTACTGTCAGTACACAATGTACGTGGAAATTATTTTCTTTTATCTCTACTACTATTAATTTAATACTGGACGAAGCATCACTGCGAGAATATTATCACAAGTGGGAATACCTTGTTAAAAAGCCAATGAAAGTTGTCAGTAAAAATAAGGGCACTCGTAAACACTTCCGTAAATAAATCTGGTAAGCCTTGACGAAAATTATTTAGAGTATTATTGAAAAATAATGGTATTATTAATATCGAAGAAGACCATGAGTCTTGAATACTGTTATGATATTCTAACACGAAATTCAGCCATCGGAAAGACCTTGAATATTATGCATTATATACTGGCCCATAAAAATAAAATAAAAGGCACGGAAGCTATCGGCAAAAGTTTTTGAAAAGCCTATTTATAGTCGGGTTGTACGCTGCCAGACTAGACCTCACAATACGATTTCAATTGAGTAGGTGGAAGCGTGCTAACCGTGGGGCTCTAGAGACAAGAGTGGCTAGCGTACTGTCCGCCGTACGCGGAGCAGACAATCAAATCAAACACTTACAATACAACAAAAGAACTTACCTCATGGTTGAAGGAAACTGCTTCTGGTGCCAACCTGGAGTTATGTATGTAAGTGAGTGTATTTGTATCGTGTTGTGACGTTACGAGTATTCTTCAGGTTAGAATCCGCTTCAACCCGACTGGAGGCAATCACAGCATGCGGTCTTCAAATCACTCGTCCCAACAGCGTCACACTTTGCTTAACCTTCAAACTATTTATCCAAAATATGTCCAAAACCCGTGTTATGACGTCAAATTAGGGGTTATTAACAATCAACAATACGATCACGACTAATTGTCCAACAAAACGATCGGTTTTAAGGGATTAATTTACAATAGGGTCGCACACTCAAATTGGACCGACATCCCTTTTTCAAGCTCAATACCCAAGAGAAGTGTCCAAGTCAAACTTGACAAGTGACAGTTCTCGCTTCGTTACACGCGCGTTCCGTTAGGCGCACAGATAATAAACGGTACGCAACATCTACCCCCCCCGGACGGGCCTTCCCGTCCGCTAATCACTTGGCAATCCCGACAAGGTTGCGTTTTATCAGTCCACCTGACGCGCTGCTGGAGGATGTGCAAATACTCCAAGCTCCAACGCTTCCAAAACTCTGAGCGAGCTGCTGCACCAACTGAAACCGCGATAGCCAATTTTGGCTCACATCGACAAAAGGGTGCTCCGGCAGGGCGACAAGTGGCTGTCAAATCAAAAAATGGCCCGGGGTCAGGGCCTCCAAGACGTTCGGGTCCGAAGACAGCGGGCACAATGGACGCGAGTTCAATACAGCTTCAATGCGGCAAAATACCGTAGCTAACTCCTTAAAGGTGAGAACGGTGTCTCCCAACAGTCTGCGCCAGAGTCCCTAACCGCCTTCACCGCGGCCTCAAAATACCCCCCCAATGGGGGCAGGCTGGCGGGTCAAAACAATAACAAACAACAAAACAACCAAACAACAATAACAACCAAACAACAATAACAACCAAACAACAATAACAACCAAACAACAACAACAACAATTTAACCAAATGGCCCTCCTTAGGCAACAAAAGGGGGTGACGGACCCCATAAGGAAGGCTAGAGTGACTCAACCGTCAACAACCGAACAACAAAAGACCCGTATCGTCCAAAAAGGGGTTCAACTTAATAACGGCTCCCGACAATATCCAAAACTCTCGCTGCAGAATGGCCAACAGCGCATTGCAACCGGCATGCGAGTTCTTAATGTGACGATCAGTCACCAACAATTCAACAACAAAAAACAACAATTCAACAATTTGTCGAGGGAGCTTTATCGACTCAACAAAACTCAGGGTCCTTTGTTCCAACAGCGAGCACCTTGAGCCCGGGCAAAGAACCCGACATCAAGACTGGCGATCGAGGCCAATCATCCTCGGGATGAGTCAGCCAGTCTGGTCCCCACTATAGGGGGTAAGCAAACAAGCGGGGTGCCATGCACCCACGTGAGGCCACGGCGCCTGGGTTCAAATCTCCAGGCACGTGCCTCCAAATCAAATGCGTTTTAGACTTTTGAATCTGGGACACTCGGTTCGCAACAAAGACCTCCAAAGAGTGGACGGACGTCTTCAACCAACACAAAACAATTGACTGTCCGTCCAGGCGTAAGAAGCCCGAATGTCCACAGTTCCATCCAAAGTGTGAGCAACGTGGTTCAATAGACGCACAAAACGCGCCGCCCCTGACTATTCAACTTAGGGATGGTCAGTGCCGTCCGGAGGGGGGCCACCTTGCTCTTGGCCAAGACCAGTGACAAATTCACCTGGCCTGTTGCGCAGACGGTGCGCAGACAAACAACAGCTGCATAACCGTGCGAAGACGCATCACAAACAAGGGTAGCAGTGTAGCTCCCAGGGGGGAGGATAGCGCGGGGTAACACGACCTCGTTGACTGCGGAGAGTGCGGATACAAATTGGAGCCAATCTTCCAACCGGGTGTCCCGAATTGGCTCGTCCCAGCCAAGTCCCGCAGTCCAAAGGCGCTCAAGAAAACAATTTGCCCAAAACAATACAAACAAAACAACAAAACAATAGACAAAAGGCAACCCTGGGCTCCCATGTCCAAAATGGCACGGACCACAACAGAGTCCCCCGTGGGCCCCCAGACCTGACCGATACCGTTGGCAACAAAACCGTGTCGATCTGAGGGGTACCTTAGCGGGGCAGGCGCCAATGTCCTAACAATGTCTGGGCGGCGACCGATCGCCACACCCAGACCCAAGTCTTTCCCGACGAGGATGGAGTCCAAACTCCTCGTCCGCGCGGTGTCCCGAGCCACGCGCCATCGCTGGATGGGCATATCCCACCGGAGGCCTGAATGGCGGGGGGCGTGACTCCAACCGGGGACGTCCCGCCAATGGAGGGGAGGGAAGGCGGTGCTGGTCTGGCCAGCGCTGCCTAGCAACAACTGCGTAATCGCCTTTACGCGGGGAGACCAAATGGCGGTCGCGCGGCTCCCGATCAACTTGCGCGGGGGGTGGAGTGCGGCGCTCAAAATTGCGGGCCTCTCCCCGGTTCTGAACCGGCGAGGCAGAAGCCCGGTGACCAACTCCATGGTACCCCCCCGTACGCGAACCTTCATCAGAGGCTGGTCTGCCAGCGTGGTTCGCGTTAGCGCACAATATGTCCAAATGGGACCCCCTACAAATTCTACAAGGGCGGGGGTTGGGGCAGTCCCGTGGTAGTGAGCCCCCAAACATGAGAAGCACAGACGGCGTGCACTGGCAACTCGGCGGCGGGCACTCTCGTGCAATTTCAAAAAGGCCGCGCAAGTTGCCATGCCATGCCCCGTGGCCCTACAAAACTCACAACCAGGACGACTCTGGGTGCCAGCAAAACGAGTGGCGGGGCGACCATCAACAGGCCCGCGAGCCCTAATCCGTCCCTGGTCTCGTGGCCGGGAAGACGGCTGGCATGACTCAGTGGCAACGCCAGAGTTGTCCACAAACCGACACTCATCCTCCAAAAATTGGACGAGGTCACCAAATGGGGGGAGATGTGTGACACTATCCCCACCATACCTTTGCTCGAAACGAGCCCTCAAATCGGCAGGAAGCCGTTGCAGCACAACTTGCCACAAAGGGTAAGACCATTGGTCCACCGGCAAGTCCAATCGCTTTAAAGCGTTGGTCGCTACCACCAACGGGTTCAACAGGTCAGTACGCAATGCTGACAAACTAGTAATGACCGGTAACCCCAAAATCAATTCAATATTAACGTCAGCCAAACAACGTTTATTTTGGTACCGCTGGGTGAATAGTCCCAAAGCGGTAGGGTAGGCTGAGTCAGTCAACAACAGATGCTGTACCAAGGCTCGGGCCTCACCTTCCAGGACAGACAACAAATAAGCCAACTTTTGGGCGGGTCTGAGGTCCGAGCGTGCATCAACCAAACTTGCAAACAGGTTTTGGAAACCGTACCTGTGGTCCCAGCGACCGTCAAGTGTGGCAGTTCCAAAGCAGGCAATCTACTCAATAGTCCGGGACCTGAAACAACCGAGGTCTCCGGCTTGACCTGGACAGGTGTCCGGCACTGCAATATTTCCATTTGTATGCCATTGCACAAACAAAACCATTCAAATAAACAAAACAATTAAATTATCAAGTAACAAAGTTCAAACAATCAATTACAAAACAACGACAAGCAAACAATCAAACTACCAAACTGACTAATCAGCAACTCAAGAAATAACAATATATTGGTTCCAATTCAATTCAACAATAAACTTTTATTTTAATTCAAACCCAATATCAACGTTCAAAATTCTATTTCATAATTCAATTCAAATATTCAAATTCTAATCCAATTCCAAAATTAAGTTCACAAACCACTTTGTTGGTACACACACAATGGTACAACAATAATGAACCTTTATTCCAACTCAAAACAATGGTAATACTCAAAAATGCCAATAATTTTTCAAATATTAATTTTCACAAATAACCATATCAATGGTACAAACTCAATATTTTAATGTCTTCCTGACATTCAATACAAGACAGAGGTCAAATAACAACAACAAGAGGTTATAACATAGCTCAATCTAACCAACTCTGAAGCATATGCAAACCTGGTTGACCCCCGGCAATATGAGTTACTCAACTCAATAAATTCCAACAAATTATTTCAAATAAACTAGCAATCATAGTTATCAAATATTTACAGCGTATTACTACTTCCCTTATAGAGACTGCCAAGTAATTAGCCTACTGTAAATTACCAATTTGGTGGTTTTGTAGGTTAAAACCACGCCTCTGCTACCAAAATGTACGCTGCCAGACTAGACCTCACAATACGATTTCAATTGAGTAGGTGGAAGCGTGCTAACCGTGGGGCTCTAGAGACAAGAGTGGCTAGCGTACTGTCCGCCGTACGCGGAGCAGACAATCAAATCAAACACTTACAATACAACAAAAGAACTTACCTCATGGTTGAAGGAAACTGCTTCTGGTGCCAACCTGGAGTTATGTATGTAAGTGAGTGTATTTGTATCGTGTTGTGACGTTACGAGTATTCTTCAGGTTAGAATCCGCTTCAACCCGACTGGAGGCAATCACAGCATGCGGTCTTCAAATCACTCGTCCCAACAGCGTCACACTTTGCTTAACCTTCAAACTATTTATCCAAAATATGTCCAAAACCCGTGTTATGACGTCAAATTAGGGGTTATTAACAATCAACAATACGATCACGACTAATTGTCCAACAAAACGATCGGTTTTAAGGGATTAATTTACAATAGGGTCGCACACTCAAATTGGACCGACATCCCTTTTTCAAGCTCAATACCCAAGAGAAGTGTCCAAGTCAAACTTGACAAGTGACAGTTCTCGCTTCGTTACACGCGCGTTCCGTTAGGCGCACAGATAATAAACGGTACGCAACACGGGTATTTTCTTTGTTTAGAATTCATCCCTATATCGAATCAACAAGAAGTTACTACTGGAAAACACTGTCCGCATAGATTTTAACTTCTCTCCGTCTGTCTCAGCCGTCATCGCATCACTTTATCTATTAGAGGTTCTCTATGACGACTCTCCATCTGCTGGGGTTTTGAAATTCCCTTTTGTCGTATCGTGAAGAGAAAGAAAAATTGCCAAGATTAAGTGGCAGTGGGCGAGGTACATTGCTTGCAGAACAGATGGCTGATGAGGCCGAAAACTTCTGGAGTGGCGACCGCGTATCGGAAGACGTAGAGTTGGCAGGCCAGGCCAAGACTTTACAAGGTGGACTGATTAATTTCTGAAGGCCGTTGAAATCTGGTGGATGTGGGAAGCATAGAACCGATTGATGTGGCATAGATGTGGCGGCCTATGTTCAACAGTGGACTGCTGTCGTCGACAGAAATAATGATGATAATAAAGAGAAAGACGATAGAGTGATCGTGAGAGTATTCTATTCTATCGTGGTCTTCGTTTTTGTCGCTTTGTCTTTCTCTTTTTGAGAAATCTGACGTTTCAGCTATTTCGATATGCCACCTTATTAAACACACAAACCAATAAACTTCCTTATTATAATAGATATTCAAATTTAATACAAAATCTGTTCATATAGCGGGCTCCTTATTAACAATCTCAAGTTATTGAGTGTTGCAACCAACTGATGAGTAACGCTGTGAGAATATTCCTCAGCTAGTGGCGTGGGTGTGAGTACGTTAGCTTTGCATAGCTTACATCATGGCTTGGTTCGTTGGAGATTATAAGGCTAATGATTGTTTTTTAAAAGCCTTGCCCCGCTTTTAGAATTCTCCTGTTTCGCAATTTCGGTAATGGACATCATACCAAAAACCTAAAACTGAAGGAACCTCTTTAAACAGGCTACTTAGATGTCTGGAAAAACCTGATACGAGAGAGTCATTTAAGACTTTAGTATTGTACCAAATGTGTTATGCTATATGCTGTGTTTTATGCATGTGGATCTTCATCATAGCCCGTGTGATTTATGAACACAAAATAATGTGATCGTGCTGCACTCGAACCCATAGCTACCAGTTAAGCTGCAGGCATTTCGCCATTCCTCAAATTCTTTACCTCAATAGCTGTCTCTACAAAATTGGTACTCTGATAGACCAGAAAGCATTACCAGGTATAGCACATTTTAGTATATCATGCCACATTTATAAACAAAGATTTTTCTAATGAGTTTCATACGACAGACATAAACTGATTAAAACCACGTCAGTTTGTTTTAGTACAGTCATCAATTAAACGCTAATAACGGTATAGTTAACCTCTGCTAAAGAGGTCGGCAATTATCAACCTGTCGCCAGATGAATCGCAACAGAACCTTGAACTAAATGGGTATCTATATGTCAAATTATATTATGTAAGCAGTGCGAGATTATACAAATTACATACTCGTGGAGTGTGGCTACATGATTTACTTGGCCTGGAAGACGAAATTTCGGTCATCCAGCGGTAACATTATGGCCATCGCGGGAAAAATGTCGAAGAAGCTGGTACAGGTACGTAAGGATTCCAAGGGGGTAAGCAGAAAGTACAGAATGCCACCTAATATGATCCTTATATCCTTTTGCTTTGTTTTCGTTCATACATGTGAAGGCCAATTCTCGTTCTTAAAATCGTTTAACATCTAGTCGCAGTGTCACCTCGGCGACAATCAAATGTCAAAAACTTCTCAAAGATATAGGGAGACCTGAAGTATTTTTAACAGATTGAGACTGAGATCAGAACGTTCTCATAATTACGAAAATTGCCTACTATATTGTGAACATGACCTTTCTGAAGAACATCACCAATTAGTGATAGTATTCATTGCCATTAATCCGAATAAGCATAATTAGCCTAACACTCCTCAACGTGGACCCAGTGCGGGATGGTAGATGTCACATGTCTTCGAATTTTTCGGTTCTGTGACATGCCGGTTTTCTGACGATGTTTTCTTTCACCGTTTTGAGATCAGTGGTGATGAAATAATTTACACAAAGTTAAGGACCTGTCTGGGTTCGATACTCCTCGGCTCTCGAATTAAACGCAAATAATTAAGCTTATGCTTATAACGTATGAGCTTTTGTAAAATCTGCAGCAACTGGAGCTATGACTGACACCATTTCAATACTTTTTTTTACAATAGCAAAACCAACTGGTTTTCTGCCCTTTTCGTCTTTAACTAAGTATATATTAAGTACGTGCGGTAAATTAATTTACGATTAACAAGAGATACTATGACTTAGGTCATCTGAAACATATAATTTCATAAATACCACTATAAAATACCGCTGATTTAATCATAAAGTTGGAGCTAAAATAATTCAATCTATACTTATTGACTTTAGAGCTACGGGTGACATTTGATTCCAGATAACCTCTGGCTTTCTGAATTCTCAGGTAAGTACTTATTGAAATAAGAAATACAATATAAATCTACCTACCAGAATGTAGGTAGGTAGATTGATATTCTATTCTAGGAATAGGGTGACAGAAGAATTCCGTTTCTGGAAATGAGTTTTATAATAGTAAAAAAACTGAACTACGATAAGCTTAGATTTTAATGAGGAAATGTTGAGATTGAATCTTGAAGTGACTTTCGTATCTCTCTTTGATACATTTGTTTAAAGGTTTTTCAAGGCCAAGATCATGATTTTTTAAAATAATTACTGTTATTAAAGGTCTCTCTGTTTCGAATTGGGACGGCCAACCCACAACAGATTGCGATAACAAAGGCAGATGCTGAAAGATGTTTTAAATGTGAGATGTTTTCAAAATAAAGAACAAAATAAATTCATTCCAATCCAGAATTCAGGATGACCTGTGAAATGAAATTCCAAAAAAAAAACCTTCCGATCCAGCCTGTTCCATGCCGCCCTCTTCCAGCAATGCCCTAAGCTGAGGTCCGTCTGCCAGAGTCGCGAGATTGTTCAAACGAGATACCGTGGCCCTGGCATATGGGTAACTGAAGGAATACGGGTGGGTTTTAGTCAGTAAAAGTCTGACACGCCCTCCCGCTCCGCCCAGAGTGGGACAAGTCATTTGATGACTTCCCATGAAAAAAAAAAAACGAGATTCGTAATTACTTAGTTTTTAATTTGTAAGCCCTAGCTGCAGACCTTCATTTATTGAAGTAGCCACAGGCAAGTCCGGTTAAACAGCCGATAATTAATCACCAAGGATGACCTGCGATATTTAAGGTCGTAAGCGCTACTGCTGAGCATTGGTCCGATTCCCAATTCAGGCTGGGTTTTTCGATCAGAAGTTTCTTCGTGAATTGGTGCCGTTTGAACATAAATGGCTCGCCCATTATTACATATAACTTAAACATAACAAGCGAAATGTGGAAGTATTATAGCCACATTTCTGCCTTACACTTCTATTATCGCAAACGTGCCGTTATGTCGTTTAAGCTAAATTTTAAAACCTCCTACGAAACCGTACAATTTCGTCACATCTCATGACAGTTCACCGAAGCTATTTTGAGTCATGGTAGCTAATTACAATAGTGAGTATAAAGGTCATTAAGACAGCTCTCCGAATAAATGTGAAGTCTCCTTTCAATTTATAGTTACGTTGGCGGCCCTACATTAAGTAATAGCTACTGAGTTTAGATAGTGCACCGAGGTTTAGTGGTGGGATAGAGATTTATCGATAAAAGTAATCGCGGGTTACTACAAAAAATATTTACAGTAATTGTGTACGCTACGAAACTTGATCAACTTTTAATTACTGGACTCTACAAATTAGTTGTGAGAATATTATTAAATTTAGTCAACTGGAGTAGTCCACTAAGGTTGACTAATAAAATTCTATGTATTTGTTCGTACTAAATGGCCTAAATTTACAACAAAAAAAAATGCCTATCATGAATGTTTCATTGACTATAGAATTGAGAGCATGCTTTATGTACAGTGTTTTGCCGGACGTAAAGAACAGCGTCACCCCATTTCTTCCCGTGGGTGTCGTAAGAAGCGACTACGGGACTTACTAGAAAATGGGCAGCAGCGTTCTCTATGCATTTTACCACCATACTGCGATCGCCAATCCGCCTGCCAAGCGTGGTGATTATGGCAAAGCCTCCCAAATTGGGGGAGGCTTATGTCCAGCCGACGTATTACGGCTGAAATGATGAGCATGCTTTCTTGTTGCTGCTACCTTTTTGATAAGATTCATATAAAAATATATTTTTTTTAAATCCAGTTGTCCACCTCAGCTAGTTGCAGAAAATATGACTGACGTGTAAAAGTGTTTGTACAAACCTTCTTACAGAAATAAAATCAATTATCATTTCCCTATCAAAACTATGCAACTAAGCATATCGATAATTTAATGGATCATCGCGGCCCATCACTACCGCAAAAACTCGTTGACTTATTTGGCTCGGCACTTGATTAGGTGTATCGTAGGCGCGTTCCCATCGCGAGGTACACATTCATCCTAATTAGCACCAAACATCGCTCATAAACAACAATGTAACACAGTACTGTCCCTAAATCACTGATAATGTCCTGTGTCTTATATTTTGTAGAGGTGAAGACGTTAAAGGCTCCTGCAAACAGACGTGACTCTACAGCGCAAAGCGACTCTAACAGAATAATTTCTATGAGAACTTCATGTGGATTGTTCTACCAGAATCGAATCGCACCGTCACGTCGCATCTGTCTGCGGTAGGCTTAAAAAGTATGCTTAGAGAGTTTGATTATGTTGAGAGGATGAATGAAGGGCGACTAACAAATATGTTTCCAAAGTAGATATGAATGGAAATACCGAGAGGAGATGGTCTAGGAGGACATATAGTGACCTTATTGGTGATGTTCTGCTGAAAGGTCAGGTGCGTATTATTCGCAACCGGCATGCGAGTATGACTAGATGCATGAACGTAATGAAGGCGAACGGAGTGCATACGGATCGTAGTAGGTGGCGTGGTGCAGTTTCTGGCTACCCCCATGGGAAGAAGGAGTTTACTTATGTACTATGCCTAACTATATGTTACTATGTATGTATATGAGGACGTTTTGTGCCTTTTGTGCGCAGTTAAGGGGTAACCCGTCTATTCTCTTCTTCACAAAGAATATGGACTATTTTTATACCTAGCTACACTAGCTTCTGCCCTCGACTTCGTCCTCGTCAAATTTTTGCTCCCCTGACCCTTCCCGTCGCATCCAATTGCCTGCCAGTTTTCGACCATTTTTCGTTACTGCTCCATCGCCTCACGTCCTTTTAATCGTAGCATGATGTTATATAGCCTATATAGCCTATCTCAATAAATAGTCTACTCAACACAAAAATATTTTTTCAATTCGGACCAGTAGTTTCTGAGATTAGCGTATTCAACTAAACAAACAAACTCTTCAACTTTATAATATTAGTAAAGATTAATATTAGATTGGTAGAGTGTTTTTAAACACGCCAACATGCTGCTGCGCCCTGCTGTGCCTACGACGCAGCTGTATATTTCACGCCTGCACTACTCCACGACGATTGAGGAAGTAGTGCAGTATTTGAAAGTGAAGACCAACTGGACTCTGAGGGTCGAAAGGTTGGAGTCGCGCCACAACATCAACTTTATGTCGTTCGTGGTACGAGTTCCAACTAGGGCTTCCAAAATTACGGAAATGTCAATTACGTAACTAATTACGCAACTTTTTTCTCCAATTCCGTAATTCCGTAATTACGTAATTTTTCCTATTTTTTTTAAATTGATTATGAATTTTTGTAAATATTGTAGATAGAGTATCTACAATTTTTACAGTTATCTTTTACTATCTCAAATTCAAGGATGTATCAAAATAAACACAATATTTAAACAAAAAAATATTTATTTATATTTATTTATTTTATTTTTAATTTTTAGAAAGCTTACAGACTAATAACATTATAGTAACAAGAATATATAACTAAATTGCTAATAACAAGCCTCCGCAGATAGATACAAAAAAAAAAATTCGTTCCATGACAAAATAATCTAACACTGTACTGTCAAATTATCGATTCATTTAAAGAGGTGGTTAATTTTTTTTAATTGTTATGAATTATTCAAGAACTTAGTTAAGTCAAACCATTTTTTATCGTCCCGAATATAATCTTTCTTCTTGAAAATGTGATCTCATAAATGACAAGGCATTTAAAGTTTTGTCACCTAGGGAACTTCTTAGTTTATTACAAAAATATCCGGCGGATGAAAAGGCTCGCTCGGCTTCAACACTTGTAGGCGTTATCGAAAGTAAATAATTATACGCTGCAGTCAAAAAAACTTCGCGACCGCCGCCAGCGCTGTCGTAAATGCACATTTCTACCCTAATAATGGAAAGGAGATCTGGGTTTACTGTTGAAATTGTTTTATTTACAGTCACTTTGTTTATTTCTTTGTCTAACGGTTGTGCGATTGTCAACTCCCCGTCATCATCGTCACTGGTAGCAATTGCGTCCGATGCACTCGGTTGTGGTTGTGAATTAGTGCTTTTTTGAGTAGAATTATATTTCAACCGTTCCAAAAGTTCCGCTATGTACATTCGTATATCATCCGACGATGGTTTCGTGAAATATTCTGAGGCAGCTGTTTTAAAAAATTCCTCATTGTTATGCAAATATTGCAAAACACCGAATACATTTGTTCGCCTTTCCTTAATTCTCTTTCTAAGAGATGTGGCTAGTTTTCCACTGAGATCGTTTGACTGAAGATTAAGTTTCTCTAGCATGAATCGAAGCGCAGCGTCGGCCGTCAATAAGTTTGAATCACGGCGACATAATGACAAAACTGTAGTTTTTATTACATCCAAGCTGTAATGAATGTCGTGAAGGTCTTGGATCTCTTCGTCTGTAAATTTCGCATTTGATTTCAAATCTAATAACGCCTTAAAAACGCATGATTTTAATTTGAGAAATCGGCCTACCATATCTGATAAGCTGTTCCATCGCGTTTTACAGTCTAGTATTAGGTCAATATTTTTACCATGTTCTTCTAAAATGTACTTTTGCAACAAGTCGTTTTTCAAAGGGGAGTTTTTAAACGATTTTATTAGATCTCTTAATTTTTTTATAGTGCCTTTGTATAAAAACTCCGATTCTGGAACTCTGGTCGATTCTACAATAAACGCATCCTCACCTTCTTCAATTTCCTCTTCTTCTTCAGCGCCGGTATTTGAGACATCCTCCTGGACTTCAGGTTCTGGAGATTTTTGTGTTTTATATAAAACATCCAGGACTGCTAGTTGTATCCCATGAGCCATACACAATTGGTGGTGGCCGTCAAAATTTCTACCCATTTTGACCATAACACTCGCTACATCTGTTGTGAAAGCAATTATGTCGTCTTCCAGACTTAAACCGAAGTCACTCAAATGTTGCTGTAATAATTGAGTGCCTACTTCAGCTGGCATTGATCTCTGTATCCGTACAAGTCCCAAATTTTTATATTTGGCCATATCAAAGTCTTTATTGTGGATATTTATATTCATATACCTTTTATTACGGGTAGACGTCCACTCATCAAACGTGATAGTAAATCTTTTATTTTCAGACTTCATAATTTTCAATTGATTTTTCAGTTTGTTTTTTGTGTTATCTCTCTGTTTTAGAATTATCTGTGTTATAGTCGTAGAAGATTTCGGCACATCGTAGCCAGAGTTTTTAAAAAGATATCTCAGATCTTCTGACGTACAAAATGTGCTCAATGGTATCCCATCCAATGCAGCCATTCTGGCCACTCGAACCTCCATATTTGAAAAATAATCAGTGAGTTTAATTTTCTTTTGTGAAGGTTCATTCGTACGTTTTCGTGTTTGAATTTGACCACTATTAGACGTTGATGTACTCGGGCTTTGCGACTCCTGCTGTTGCGGCATCTCTCCGATATGCTTGGCACGCATGTGAGTGTGTAACGCTCCAGTTGCGCAACCTGGAGTTTTCAATTTTTTTTTGCAATGCTTACATTCAACACTCTGTCCATTATCAGCTCTCAAGAAATGTTCCCAGATAGAGCTTTGTGTGCGTTTGTTCAAAAACTCCTTGTATACAGTCTTATTTGAAGAAGACCTGAAAAAAAATAAAAGGAAGTTAGGTTAAAATGATATTGGTTAAACATAGTTGTCAACTCATTACAAAATAATGTAAACACTTATTTTGTAGCCAAACGTTTTTTTCTTCTATAATAGGCGAAAGAGCATGCTTAGTTCATTCATTCCTGATTTAGAGACGAACTATGAGGAATTTCAAATTTTTGATAGGTACCGACCTTTTATGTTTTAATCAGTGTTCTTAATTAATATATATTTGGGAACCTAGATATTCTATAATCTAATCGGAATAAATACACCTTAAGAAAATGTTTGATTTACAAATTATTTTGTATGAACTATGCATGCTCCACGCCCCATGAGGTTTTTAATGCCCTTTTAATACTAAATAAGACTGATTTAAGTACTTACATCTTTGAAGAGATAATCCACACATTCAAATTTCAAAGTCACCCACGATAAAGATACAACTGCTACAAATTGTTAATATTTGCGCGCATTTACCACCAACTTTTAATTAAGTATCAGATCAAGTGTCAACTGTGCCGAGAGTCTAGCGATGTGAGCTGAACAACCGACAATTGAGCAATGAAACTACTTTCTTTTTAGTTAAGAATGTGAGGAGCATAGTAGTTCCCCTAAGTTCCCCGTGGTCGTAGGGACTTTTCGTCAGGGACTCCCCGGCCTTGCCGACTCGCCAAGTTGATATATTTGAACTCTATTCTGTACGTCTTAGAACTATTTTTTGCAAAATAGATATAAAATAAACTGCGGGGAATACCCTATTTGTACAGTTTCGATGTAGGTATATAGTATAGTGTTGCCACATTATAAATGTGTACGTATAATGCTTTTTTATTGGTTGACTATTTTGATGGATTGATGATACCAATAATTACGTAAGTACGGAATTGACATCTTCAGTTACGGAATTGAAAATACTTTAAAATGAGTTCGTAATTACGTAATTGCGTAATTACGTAATTACTTAATGGAAGCCCTAGTTCCAACCGACCATCTACAGACCTACTTAAGAGAGGACTTTTGGCCGAAAGGTGTCGTATTTCGACGTTTCCGAGGACGGTTACGCGACACCACGCAGCGGAACACGACGCCCGCCGTCTTCATTACGTGTTTAGAGACAGTTTAGTTTAGTTTTATAGAATATGTATTAGTTTATAGTTATTGATTTTATATTATTTATGTATTGTTTTATGGCCTTAGTAGCCTGAAATAAAGGATTGTATTGTATTGTTGTATTGTAAACTGTTTTTATTCAAACGTAAACTGAATGACGAAAATATAAGGGTTCTGACTTTGCCATTCGGTTAAGGAACCCTGAAAAAGGCTTGATAAATTTAAGAATGGTAATTTTACCACTATTTATTGGTTTTGTATAAAATCATTTTAACTGAATACCAGAAACCAATTAATAGATTTTCATTGACAATGAAGATTTTATGAGACAGTTCGGCAATTTTCATGATATTTCTGTCCCCACTAACTTTAGAAACTACAAATACATCATACAATAACCTAAACTAAAAATAGATCCATAAGACCATTCTTTTTCCTACAGAATTCAGAAAGGGATAGAGCGCAAAAGCTTTCCTACTCCGGTCTGCGACGTTTTTACCCTCATTACTTCAAGAGATCTCCAAGCCCCACAGAGAAATATACACTACTCAGCGTTTGGACTTCACACCTTGGGGAAAGATCTTCATAAAAAGTGCCATTTAAAAATAAATGTTCGCCCATAAATGCTAAAATTAGAGGTGCGCCCAATAAGTGGGCTGTTGCTTGCCCAGGACAGAAATAGCCCGGTATTAGGGTGGGTCGTGGTTCAGACTTTTAATTTGAAACGGTCATGGTTCTGGGACTACGTCATGACAAGCAAAACAAATAAATAATTTTAAATGTGTCGGTGGGAATGAGGGGTAATAATGCGCTCTACTTTCTTGTTTGAGTAGTTATAGATTTAGTAACAGCATGTCAAAGTACTTATTCTTTAGTAATAACCTTATAAAATAAAATCGGGATTTTAATTTTTATAAAATTAACTAGGTTTTGCCAGTGTCTTTGCCCCCGTATTTTACAAATAAACCTTCCTCTTGTATCACTGGCTGTTGGTAAAAACCGCATCAAGATCCGTTGCGTAGTTTGATAGATCTAAGCGTTCTTTATATTCATCTTCATATTACTTTCAAGTTAGGTGTATATACCTATGCTTTCGAATATCTGTTTAGTGATAGTTTTTTTTTATGGATTACTATCCTCGTATTTTTTAAAAGTTCTCTTATCATTTTGTAATAAGTGGAATCTTACAAAATGCACCAGAAGCAAAGTATGAATGTAAATTTTTAGTTAAGCATAAACCATGCAGTTTCTGCAAATGTAACATACGTGTCTGAACCAACAAAAAACCCTATCCTAACATAAGCAAAGTTAACCAAAATCTCCAAAGAAACGGTAACATTAACTGCCCACCACACGTGTTCATAACCACGTCCTTGAAAGGGACCCAACACCAATCTATTTCAGTATAGGCCCCCAAAGAGGGCACGGCTGCTATGAACTTATAATTTATGACAATCTCAGGATTATTATTTAATGTATTTTTCAGGTTGAAATTATTTATGAGTACTTAGTGAATTATGAGTAGAAATAGAAAACGTATGTCAATGAAGATACGGTAAATATCATAATTTTATAATATTTGGAATAAATTAGTAATCATTATTTTGATCTAAATACCTGATTAAATAACTATACATATCGATAGCATCATTTAAGGCCTTTGGATTCTTTTTTTTGTATAGCTTCTAGGTATTCCGAGACTTTCAACTTTATTTTTAAAGTTGTTAGAAGTCTGAAGGTATTCTAATTTGGAACAAAAGTTAGCTTGGATCAATGCTGTTGCATTTTATTTTAGCAAAGGTTCGACTTGGAAGAACTGATGAGGATTGATGGATCAGGTCCGTGGATGGGAGACCATCTTTACATACCAAGACCCTTCTGTACCCTCAGTCATTGGTCCTGGCAATCATTCATGGGTCTTTGTAATTGCATACGGATACAAATCTGTTTTTTTTTTTTTTGGATGGGAAGTCATCAAATGACTTCTCCCGCTCCGGGCGGAGCGGGAGGGCATGTCAGACTTTTACTGACTAAAACCCACCCGTGTTCCTTCAGTTGCCCATGTGCCAGGGTCACGGTATCTCTTTCGAACAATCACGCGACCCCGGCAGGCATCGGTCCTAGCAGACCCCTTCAGCGCTGCTTATATCTCTTTGAGGCGCACGTGGAACACTACGCGCCGTCGACCTGAGCTAGGTCCTTACCGGGCGGCGAGCTACCCATTGCTCGCCACCCGCAAGCTCGCGCCTACGGTGGCCGGGAGTCCGCTATGGACTCCCGACGCCCGGGGCGTCTCCTCCTGCGGCGGCTAGGGACGTGAGGGCGCAGAGACTGCCACTCCCTCACGCGCCCCGCCTCCTCCTTCGCGAGCATTACTGCTTCGCAGAAGGAGGTGACGGCTTCCCATTCCCTCTCGCTCCGTACCATGGCGTACTAACCTGTCTGACTGTGGTACCGTGTGATGCCGGACGTAAAGAATAGCACCATCCCATTTCTTGGTGTCGTAAGAGGCACTAAGGGACTTACTAGAGAATGGGCAGCAGCGTTCTTTATGCACTATACCACCATACTGCGATCGCCAACCCGCCTGCCAAGCGTGGCGATTATGGCAAACCCCCCCAAATTGGGGGAGGCTTATGTCCAGCAGTGGACGTCATACGGCTGAAATGATGATGATGATGATGACTGACCTGACTTAGCAAGGGGTACTGTCATACCAAGTAACTGGGTTGTGGAGCTCAAATAGGCAATCGCTTCATGTAAGATACTGGTATTTACCTGCGTCTGGCTAGACTGGAAGCCAACCCTACATAGTTTACAATGAAACACATGAAATCGTTGACAATAGCAAAGTATTATCAATGATTTCTTGTGTTAATCTTATCTTGTATCTTTAAACGAGCAATTCTTATATATATATACATATATATATAATCTGAATCTCGGAAACGGCTCCAACGATTTTCATGAAATTTAGTATACAGGGGATTTCGGGGGCGATAAATCGATCTAGCTAGGATTATTTTTTATAAAATGTTGTTTTATTCGTGTTTTCAATGATCAACTTTATCGATAATCAACTTGAACAAAAACTTATTATTATAAACACAATTTACCAAAAAATACCGAGCAAAGCTCGGTCATCCAGATATTGTATTTTATTCACCATGCTGTATTATTTGGGAACTAAAATTATCAAACCTCACAAACAAGGAAACCATTTGCAGCCTTCGTTTTACTAAAACTCGTTGATCCAAATACCAATCGGTGCAATGCCAAAGTCACATGCAACATACTATCTTGTAAAAAAAAATGTCGTGTCAACAAATACGAGAACTCGATACATCGGTATAACGTTACGTGACTCAAATTGAGCAATTTTCTGTATCCTGTCCCACATCTGTCTCAGAGGATGATAGAAAAAAGTATCCGTTGAAACGTTCAATTATAGAATGTACCAGTTATGGTGCAAAAAAGTGGGAACTCAGAACTTGGTTCTTTATCCATGTTCTAAGTTCTTATTTAGTAAAATTACGAAATCTTAAAGTAGTCTCAAATTTAATCCAACTACCTCTATGTTGTGACAAAATGTTCAGAATATTTGGGCTCCAGGGCTACTGGCTGGTGACTACATTAACTCTTGTTTTAACTGTACAAGGTTCGAGGATCTCTTTAAATGAAGTATTCTTTGTTGGTATCTTTATTTACGGTAGACTTTTTTTTTATAATCTTTATTGGGAAAAAAAGGCTTTAATCGCTGAGCGATTATGCCAGCCTCGTAGATTTACAAAATATGTATAAAATAGGTTACTGGTTTAGGTTACGGTAGACTTGGTTTTCTGCTGATTCATGATGATTTATAACCATTGTGGCTATAAATATTAAGTACGGAATGAGGTCAAGAGTGTAAGCACTTATTTAGCTTCTGCCCAACTATAACATATTCAAACATTATATGGCGCTCGGTATTGCTGTAGCTTTTACTGAATCTTTTTTGGTGATCGGAGCTACTGCTCTTCAGAGAAGTACCAACTTGAAAATCAGCTAAGTATCTGGTTTTGTAATTACCTTCCTGATAAAAAAAAAAATTGGTTGCCTGTAAAGTCGGTATACGGGCGAAAGTTTTACGTGACAACGACTTTGAGTGGTAAAATAATTTTAATGTGAATATTCATTCGTATAGTAGGAAGAAGGATGAAATAATAGTAACAATTTAAAACATTTATTTATACAAAGAATTATATTTAAAACATTAATTGCATTTAAGGGACGCGTGCCTTTCACTTTTTATGTCTGTCTCTCTCGCTCTTAGGCGGGCTAACCATGCCCGAGTGGAAGGGACGCGTGCCTCTCACTCGCTCTCATTGTGAGCGCATAACGTGAGCGGAGCGTAACGCAGTTTCTTGAAGTGTCACCCGGCAAACCAATTTATAAGACGTTGTCACGTCAAAAAGTGGATAAGTCTGCTGTGGAGCCTGGTAGGTCTATATTCTAAGGAAATGTGAATTGACTGTGAGAAAGATGATATTATATATAAGGAACCCTTTCTTATAGATACGCATAAGAAAACCTCCTTGTGGTGCCGGACGTAAAGAATAGCTGTTCCTTTTCTTCCAACTCGCTTGCCAAGCGTGGTAATTATAGCAATCCCCCCCCCCCCACAAATTGGTGGAGACCTATATCCAGCAGTCGACGAATTTCGGCTGACTATGGTGATGATGAAGATGATGACAAGTAAGGGTAGCTGATATTTAGCCTTAATTCTAGAAAAATGCCGAAAAATGCAGTCTATTCAGAATTTTTAAGCTTCGTGTACTTTTCAGTCCACCAAATCCATGACATTCACACATTGAACTTGAAACTGTGTCAGGATTCTAAACCAAGTTTTATGAATGACGTAAAACATAGGCTTTTGTTCAAAACAAGAAAGTCAAGGCTACGAGCTATGACATTGCTATATTTGCATTCAATACAAAACTACCTTTGATTTCTTTCTGAAAAGAAAATTGTTTTGACAACCGGGGTGGTTGTATAACAGAGAATCAACGAATGAAAATATTTAACAATAATATATTTCAAAACACTTGTTAGATATTCTGAAAAGTAATTTTGCAAATATTTTGTTTTTAGTTCAATAAAAAGACACAAAAAATAATCCTAAGATGGTATAATTTTCCCGAAAATATACTTTCTAAGAGGTATTCATGTATGTACCTCTGTGTATTTAAAACATTTTCACCGTACAAACGAACGGAAAATTATACACCAAACGCGACAAGGTTTTCCACGCCGCCTAGCGTCGAGTAGCGACGTGAAAACTCACCCCACACAACCAAACTACAAGCGTATACACCACCATCCCTTTCCACACAACCACACACCCCTACATATGAACGAGATAGACATACATCGGTCATTATATCCAGATTTCCACTCGAGAAAACGTACAACCCTTTAGTTGTCTCTATTATCGCCGTTCATCTGTGACAATTAGACAAGGACGGGTATAGTGCGAAGGTTTTATGCCGCTGGACATTAGTGACCACGATTTTTAAAAGGTTTGTGTGTAGCCTATCACGGTGTGCTTGGTCAAGCGATTCGGGATCTTAGGCTGGGTTTAGAATGTGGATTTCATACATGAAAATTGTATTTGAATAGTTGACAATTTTAAAACATTTTGTTTTTGTTAATCGTTTTACTAATTAAGTAACTACAAGTTATTATCTTTCTAGGATTGCTAGATTGTTAATTAGCATTTAATAAAAAGTTGTTTTTTGTTAATCTAACAAAAAACAACTTTTATTAAATGCTAATTTAACAATCTGCCCTAATAAACATAAGAAACAGAAACAGCTTCTTCAAAAAACATCGACCACAAAACAACAAAAATAACGAAATCAATAAACAATCAATCATTTAGAACAATTTCAAAATTTCAATAATCGAACAATCCCGCGAACTTCGCGACTGAGTCGAGAAACAATTATGAAAAAGTTCTTTTTCGACGCCCGTTCTCGCGCCAGTTAAGTCCCGACTGACACTCATAAAACTTATTAAAGTCAAGGACCGACCAAGATAAGTTCGTCGGCGTCTTAAGTAAAATAACGGCGGCGAGGGAAAAAATGTGCCGCGAAAACTTGCCAGCGAGAGTGAAGATCTAGCTTTACGTGTTGCGCTTTCTTGAATTTTTCGGTAATGTAGTTTTATGTTCTTCCTCTTTTATTTGAGCGAATAAAGTTTATAAGAAATTGAATGTGGAGCGGTTTGAAGGATTTAAAAGAACACTTGTTAGGGAGAGTTTGTTGTTCTTATTTAGAAAGTTTAATTTCTGTCACATATTTACAGCATACTAATTTTCTACGCATTTTACAGCTTGATTTTTACAATGACGCTACGATGTTGACGCGCTACGAGCCGCGTAGCGTACGTAGCGGCCTGCTACGCCGACGTATCGTTTACTCAATGACGGCAATGTAAAAAAGCATAGACGCATTTACGGTTCTTTCACTAGTTATGAAAGAAAATGCATATTTTTCATAATTTGTTGTACTTTCTTAAAATAAAAAGGCTCTAGATATCCTAATTGCATAATCTAATATTTAATAAAGTAAAACCAACAAGCTCGTTCACTGTGCGATTCTTAAAAGAAACGTCTACTAAGTAAAACAAAAGAAAACTTTATAAATCCCCTTTCTACGAGTTCTTAATTTTTAAAACCGCCTTGAAAACGTAGACTGACCGTGCTCGGGTCCATTCAATTAAAAATTCCATCTCCTAATCGAGTCATGAAATATGCAAGCAAATATTATCCCTTTTCTTTTGTACGCGCTGCATCTTCGCCCCACCCGCGCACGCACACCGACGCACGGCACTTATGATTTATGCCCGTCTCACTCCCACCCACGCGTCTGGTGGTAGAGCACGCGTGACACGGTCTCTGTCGATCAGCCGAGGCGGTGGCGACCGCGAGTAACCCCTGGCCACTTCGTGCGGACTCGCACGCGCCGTCGTCGGCCGGCCGAGCGAGACAGCGCGAGTTGTGGACATGCGGAGGCCGCGGAGCCCTCGCGCGAAGCGAAGGGACACAGGACAGACGCTCTCGGACATCGGGCGAGAGCGGGCGGCCGGCCGCGCACCTGCCTCGCACCGCTTCGCACGCGTGACGTGCTTGATCGCGAGACGCTACTTCGTATATCGTAAACACGAGACAATAGTTAAAAATTCATTTTATTTCTGTTTTAATTTTACCGTTATATTATTCGAGGAGTATAGTAAAATTTTCACCGGAACAATATAAATAAAATTTAATTAATCGGACAGTGACTGAAAATTTTGTTTGTTCGGACTGAAAAGTGAAGAAGTTTAAACAGATGCTATTTAATGAAGTGTGACCAAATGAATCGTTTACCAAATCGCAGGATCGCCACTAGGTGTGGATAGATTAGATAGGGCACTGAGACGCTCATTCAAGTGTTGATAAGGCCCTCTTTATGACCAGTCGATTTTGGCGAGCAAACATTCGACTGACGTGTGAACTGAATCACCACAACATGAAAAGGAAAAAGTAAGACCAGAATTAGTTGGATTTTAATTCGTGTACGATGAAGAAATTGAGAAGATGACTAAAAGTTCTATTGATGTTTACCGTTGGACATTCAAGGGGGGATTTGTGATAACACGACCTCCGTTATCAATAACGTTTTAGAAATAGGACGATAAGCCGCTGGACCGACGGCGGCACATGTGAAGTGAGCTAAAGAACTGTCGTGAGATAGCTAAGATATTAAGATAAATATTTCCGAGGATAAAGAAGTTATTGAAGATCTAAAAATAGGTGACCAAATCAAGATGAGAATTAAGATGCCAGCTGTACGCATCGCGCAAGGTAAGTCAGCAGAACTTTAACTACTAAAATGTTCCTACTGGATTTAATTTTTTGGTGCTGTCAATTGCATCTACTAAGTAACTTATGATAAACTCTTAAGATGAAATGTTTTTAAATGTATTAGTATGTCCTAACAACTGTAAATTAATATAATGTGAACAACACAAAAAGACAAAAAAAAAATGTCAAGAACTATTAATTTAAATTCTAAAAATTTTGCACAGCCAAAATTGCTAAACTCAAAATATTTTTATGCCGTGTCCATGCAAAACTTCATCTTACGCTCCACAAAAACATCATCTAAATAAACACACAGTCCACATGCACAATGTGGCAGTGCCGGCGAGACTCTATTCATTCAGGCAACGAGCTACTTAATACCGGAGCTTGAGACAATATTGACACGCCGTCCGTGGTCATCACATGTCCGAAAGGGAAACATGAAAAGAGGACTAAGTAGCCCCTTTAAAATATTCATACCAGTCCTCCCGGTGTTGGGGATACTGGGCAGTTTGATACAGAAAATTTAAAAGCTACAATTTGTGTTATAGCAGCTGTAGAAGATTTGAATGATAATATAAATCATGTAGACAAACCTAGTAAGATGGTGATACTGTAAAAAAAAAATGCAAAGAATGTATGTGACCAAGTTTTTACAAAAATGAAATCCATCATTGATTTCAATTTGTCTAGAAAGAATATGTTTTATGGAAAATTAATTTGCAATGCAAATTATAGCCACTTGCACTATGTCAATTATTATATATGTTTTGTATGTTATAACCTTAGTCCAAGTACTAAGGTCAGCAGTACTGTATCATTGTAAGAAGTTGCAAATCATAATTAATGTATGTACTAGATGCAAAGTTGTTTTTTTCTTTACCTTCAAGATCATAAATGCAACAAACTATTTTGTGGACCAAATCACTATTTGCTTCAATATCATTGGCTACTTTCAGGATGAGAATATTGTGATTAATAAAATCGTGTTGGAATACTTAAAATAATTTTATATGCCAATTAAGAATAGTAACATTAAACATTAGAAACTGTTTTCTGAATACACATGCCTTTTCCATTGTTTCTAGATTAGATTCCCACTATCCAACAGTTAGGTGTATTAATTAAAAATCATAAGCAAAAGTGTAAGCATCTAATGTTCTTTCCCATGCTTTACTTAACTCACAATAGGATGACCAATGAGTTTGTAATTTTAGACCGCCAATTACTCTCATAGTGCAGTTTTTACGTCCCACTCAAATTCAGGTGACTATATTTTTATTTAGAGAACTCTGTTTCTATTACATTGACAATTGGTTGGCCTTATTTTGAATATATTGAGTTACCGTACGCCCTGTATTTATAATTTATTTTAAATGAACGCATCTAAAATTAAACTCGTATAAACATAGTCTAAATTCTTTGTTAGCTGAATTTGGGCTATAAATATGTCCACCCATAAGTCATCCATCTCATAGATTTATTTCCAGCCTTTGCATAATTTGTTTAAATTCCATCAATTTACAATTCATTCAACAAAACCAGCTCGTACAAGATCGTTCCTTTGTAATATATGAGCCTGCGACGGCCGGCCGTCGACTCTCGCGCACGGTTTCCTCTCAAAACTAGCGTTATCGCAGACATGGGCAATTAGTCCAAGTTGACCGGAGGCGACGGGCGACTCGGATTGGTCGGTGGCAGAGTGACGTCACCGTCGTCTGCGGCCGTCGCGCCCGATTGGTCGACACGCGTCATTTCGTCGATGACACGTTTGTTCTTATTTTGAAACCAAGAAGTTCGAGGTACGCGGGTTTTGTTGTGAGTAACAATGGGACCCCCTTTACACGTACATGAAATTGGATGCCATTATGTGGTCGTTCTTGTATGTGCATGCTTGTTCAAGACCAGTAATTACTGGAGGTGACATTTAAGCCATAAGTACTAACTTCCATAACCGGGCCACATTTTAAATCTGTCACAACAGCTATCACAAAACAAAATTGTGTACCCGTTAGTGAACGGCGCGATACCGCAAAATTTAAAATTTAAAAAGTCGTCAAGTTTTAACGCGATCCCAATTATGTCCAGAGGCAGAAAACCTTCTGGCTTTTTAAAACCCTCCTCAAAAGTATGAATTAGGGAATCGTAAAATTACTTTATCAGGTGCGAGGTCAGACAGACGGGGGATACCGCGAGCGTAACTTTTGAACAAACTTTTAAAAATCCAAGTTAACTTTCGTGCCGTGCCCGACCGGGCTCTAAATAAAACATTAACAGAGGTACCGTTTTGTTTTTACTTCGCGTTTGTCACTAATTGATATGGGTTTTCTGTCCTCTGTAGACTTTTAATTGATATTGTTTTTGTTTTGTTTGAATGAAATCCCTACATCGTCATTAATAACATTTTGCTCTCCAAATATATGCAGAAAAACTTGATATGCTCCAGAAATAATAAAAAGTTTAATACTCTTATTTGCTGTATCATTTTTTATTGACCGCTTGAGGTTTTGTTTAATTGTTTCATTTATTTGCCATTGTGTTTGATACAAAACTGAACGGATGCGGCATAAAAGGACCGCACGTCAATTTAAACATTGCCTATATCTTGTCCTTTGCCGCTTAGCGATTCAATATGTCTTCATTAAGCGAATATCGAAGGATCGCATTTACAAACGGAACTCTCAATCTTGATCCTTGGTCAGGAATTATTGGACCTCAGTTAATCCTTGCGTCTTCATACACCGTATATACGGTGGGAATGGCAAATATAGGGCTGGGCTATTCCTCAATTATGAATATTGATGTTGATTGTGTTGATAGTATAATTAAAGCAATAACGGCAGTATCTTGATTTAACGGTCAAGTTACCCTTTCTCACGTTATAGACGGCGACCGCGCTGTTTACAAAGGAATCATGATTAACGAGCAATAAATATCACAAAGCACGCTAATAGACCTGATCACCTATTTCAATTGCACGCACTCAGCAATAATGCATCCACGCGAACCAAGTCGTGGGAAAGAATTCCCATCTCCTTGTGCTTGATCCAATAAATTGAATTCGTCAAGACAACATATTTTAGCAATTGACAACCGACGTCCATTAGAGCAGTATAAGAGAAAGCTACATCAGATAATTTATTTCGCAACATATTTAAATTATGGGAATGAAGTTAATTTTCTTATTTAGAATAATGATTGTGCGGACGGCCACCCGTTTTGAATTTCCAACTGGACCGGCTTCATTTTATGCCTTTTTTTTGAGCGCGTCGAACGGCGTTTTGTGTTTGTGATTCTGAAGATAAAGACGTATGGATTTACATATGTTATGTCAGCGGAGGTCCTGGTAACATTTAAATTGGATTTATTAGTCCGGTCCCATTAAACAGTGCAGAACAACGTTGGAGGCATTCTCGATATGATACTGAACATTTTAGAATTGAATGAAAAAAGTTTCATAAATGCAGATGTGGAGGCAGAAAAAAGGGGACAATCGTCAATGCATAATGTGAAGTAAAATCCGCAGAGATTCAAATACTTTGCAGTGGGACTTATTAGTACTTAGTGAACAATTAATCAAAACTTATTCTGTTTCCATCACTGTACCGTTAGATGATTTCTGGTAACTATTAGTTGGATAGTACTATAATATTGCCTTAATAAATAGTTATTGATTCTCTACCTACCTAATAGACAACAAAAACGGGACATACTGGAGAAGTTTTTTGCCAAACAAACGGACTAAGCCAAAATGAAAAAAAAGAACACTGCTGTTTTTACAAACAATCCTTTCCCAGAGGAAAGGATTTATACAACTAACAATACAAATCCAGTTACAAACAATAACAACAGTAGCCCAAACATAGACTTTTTTGTTCAGGATTTAATCTATGACATTTAGATGAGTCAGAGAGATAATGGCTTACAGCACTTCAAGTAAACTTATCTTGTACAAGTAATCTGTATTTTGAGTTTTTTTTTAATCAATAATATTTAGAGTATCGATTAAGATCATTACATTGTAATTTTCAAAAGGATTGAAAATGAAATTATCAGTTTCAAGAAACGCAGTATCTTATAAAACGCTTTAAAAAAAAAAGTACCAAAGGGTTCACTCAATGTGGGTCTTGTCTTAATTCAATTCATTGCTTACAATAATTAACAAACAAGATTACATAATAAGACGTTGGAAGGTCTATTCATCATCAATCCGATCTTTTAAGCTAAATCTCTTTTGACCAATGTCCGCCCATTAGGCTCTATTAAGAACTTAAGATAAATACAGAGCTTAAACACAATGGAATAAAAAATGTTCATAACAAGAATTAATTTATTATGAGCAGACCACGATCAATAGCCAGGGAGTGGGTGGACAGTTTCTCAAGAGTCCATCTTTGTCAGGCTTTGATACCAATTTGTTATTGTCGGCCTTTCAACGTTAGACGATTTAAAGTTTGGTAGGTGTTAGCTTTATATAGATTTAAGACTTAACAAAGAACCTTTACACGAGCCCCTTAAGCGTATTGATCAAAAACGGAATCATTAACACTCGAAAAATATTCAAGCTAAACAAAAGATGTTCAGATTTTATCAAACAGACCTCAACAACAGGTTGACAATGGATCAAAATTCGATAGAGGCACCTGAATCTCCAATATTTTCCCATGGTCAAACTCCGATAAACACCTTGACAAAAAATCTATTCCTACCTTTGACAAACAATTGGTCAAAAGGATTTTTTTGGCCAAAACAGGCTCAGTCCGCACCCACATGAGTCGGATCGCCGATAATATTAACAATACGGAATAGGGTTGGTATCCGAAGGCAAAATAACTATTGTGCATCATTATGTGACACCCTTTCATCAATTTTAATAGAAAAGGGCTTACAAGTGTCACTTTCTTTCATTTTTTTTTCTAGGCAATGCTCTATTTTCTTTTCACAGAACCATTATTGGTAGAAATATAAATATGAACGATTTTGAAGTCACATTTTGCATCTACTGTATAACAACGGTAGTTACTTTTTAAAAATGATGTTACCTAGCTATTTACACATTTTGGATTCAGATATTTTAGAAGTCACCAACTCAGATACCACATACTTGAGGTTTGAAAGATCATTTATTCTCATAAAAATTACAATTCACCTACATGAGAATAACTAAAACTGGACATAAGCTAGATCACAAAAAAATCATTACCTTTACTATCATATTTAATATCTTCTTCAGCATCCACATGTATTATAACCAAATTTTATTTACTATGCAGGTACAAAATCTTCCGAAACTTGATTGAAGGGAAGATTGCTACGTGTCAGATTCTACCTTATCCCCATCAATTCATCCCAAACTGTCGGCGGATGAATGATTTCTTCGTGACCATTGTCCAATATCTTTTGATTCGGCAGTTTAAACTCTCCGATTATTTTTTTCTGGCATATGGCCATACATGTCAGGTTGGACAAACGTGGCCTTAACAGAGCATAGTTTTGTATTGTTGGAGCTCATCCAGATTTGATCCTTTTTTGTGGTTTAATTTAGATTTTTGCTATTTTTTATCCTCGTGAACGATTTTGCTAAGAGTTATTCAAGGTACAACAAGTTGTTTATTCAGTTTCACGCAATGTACAATTAACTATAATGATACGCTTAAAGTATAAGAAATTCAAAACATAAAAAAAAATACTAATACTCTACTAAATGCATTCTGCATCTTGCATCATCTAGCGAAAATACTACGCAAAACGTTACATTCAATAGACATTTGTCTTTTTAGCAATACAGAGATTGGTTTCGTCTAAATACAATCATCAAATACGAAATTACACTACTCAATCTAACACCACAGACCAATAAAATTACAGATAGGCCAAAACTTAGGTCACGGATCAAAATATGTTGCAATGTCTCTAAAGCTTATTGTTTAAGATTAAGTGGGTGTTAAAAATCATAAGACACACAGCTAAAGGAGTGAAAGATGATAGCTCGATGTACGTTCAAGATTTATATTGTGTTGTAAGGCTTGTCGGGTATTGTTCTAGTCATCACGTGTGCAGTGTGGGCGTTCCCTCAGATTTATTACAGATAGCCCTTTAACTAAATATTGTTAATGTTTGGCACGATTCGATAAGCAGATATTGTTAACGGGATATTCAATTTCCAACAACTGTTTTATAGCTTTCTTAAAAGGAAACCAGTTGCTTAAAAGTGGTCGATAATTATGGCCGTCTAATATAAATCCGCTGATAAATAATCTCTTAGTAATCACTACCGCCATCTGGCGTCGCATGTAGGTGTCGGCGCAATACTGCATTTCCGGTTACCCAAGCTGTACCGTCATAAGGTCGTATCTGCATTTGTATGCTGGGAGCTTTCCCATACCGGGCAGTTCGTGACCGCTCGCCTTGTTAACGCGATGACCCGACTTCAGATTATGCACTTACATCCGTTTGAATGATGACTGCTTAATTGAGGCCATGTGAAATGAGCAAGAAGGTTCGTGTATGTGTAAACAAAGAATATTTTTTGCACAAGAATAATAGTGTGGCAGCGTTCTAGATGAGCGAGTTGAACTTTTCTAGGAGGTAATAGAAAAATTGCTTTGATTTACTACTTTGTTTACAAAGGAAACAGAGAAAGCTAAAAATCAGGAAAATAAAGGCGGAGGATCATTATTCTCATGCCCCTATCCCAATATATTTGAGGTCTGCGCAACGTATATTTTTCTTCCATCATCATCATCATCATCTTCATCTTCATCTACCTAGCCTTTTCCCAACTATGTTGGGATTGGCTTCCAGCCTAACTTGATGCAGACGAATACCTATATTTTATATGGAGCAACTTCCTATCGACAATCTAGTTATTTCGCCATTGTCGTCATCTCGGTAGTCACAAATTAAAACGGACAGTAACATTGCAAAATGGTTTGTTCAAAAAGGGCAAAATATATAATCCTTACTCGAACACATTGAGGAATACCTTAATACAAAAATTAACAAAAACACTCTACACGCAAATAGCAAAAACCACAAGGAAAAGTCCCTAATCCTACACCTACCACAGACATAGCAACTAACTGTAAACGCAGAGGCGAACAGGCGAACAGAACGATAAATTTGACGGCGCGGCCGCAGATCGGCTTTCTTCCGATCGGTAGATAACCGACGACCGACGACCCGCGTGCGAGCGGGCAACATAACCCATTGTCTGCGCCGGAGACTGTTCAAACGTTAGAATTACCCTACACGTCTGTTTTGTATGAATACGAAGTAAGTTAATTGTTTTAATTCATTCAGAAATAGAGTTTATTGAGACATATTTCTTTAGTGGGTACTGTTTTACTGTTATAGTGGTTCTAGTTTTCCACTACATGAACGGTATTACTATTGTTCCGTTTAAAAAAAAAGTTTCAACTTTATATCTGCGTTTATCTATATTTTTGCAAGAGTAAGAAATTCCCAATTTTTTTTTTCTTAATCTATTAGCCATAAACTGTTATTCGTTTTGGCAGACTTTATGTAAGTTATTGTTAATTTAATACACATTTTAAATAAGTCAAAATTATACGAATCCACTGAAGATAATACATAACACAAAAAAAAAATCAACTTAACACATCAAAAAACAAATGAAGACACGTCTACAACTAAACAACTCTGTGACAAGAACGAAGCGAACCATTAAATTCACGCCACGAATAATTGGTTTCATCAATGTACCTTACTCGTAGAATACACCAATTTAACTTGACACCCCCTTCTGCCCTCCTGACGTGCCTACTTACATGACAGAGGAGAAAATACACCCTGTGGTAGAGGTCATATTATTTTGGAAGTATACTTGGTAAATTATGAGAATAAGTTCAATGAGTCTAGGTGATCTGAACACTTTTTATGGTGGAAGAAATCTGTGTAACACATATAAACTCATGCGATCGTTATTTATATTAAGACATTTACTATGTAATCCTGACGATAGAAGCCATGCTAATGATATTCATAAATTACAAAGACTTGCTTAAAAATATGACTATTATAGAAAACAGAACAGAATCAAAAACACAGACCAAAATTCCGTTTCTGTACAAAATCAAAACAATGTAACACCGTTCATCATATTTGCCAAGAATCCCTTTCGTGTATCCCACGCTGTCATATTTTTTCAAGACCAAGGTGTCATCCAATCCTTTGGCAGATCCGTCATCAAAACACTTGACAATACTGTCCACAATGTGTGCTTTGACCAGAATCGGAGCATATTGTGGGAACGATTTTTTTTTGGTGGTCCTTCCGTACTGTGTTTGCAGGTTTATTTAATTGATGTTGCGATGAAGTCAGGACACACACGGGAGGTTTTCTGTGACTTGAAGGATAAAGAAAGGAAGGTACATCATCTGTTCTAGAACCAATGCTGTTTTGAATTCTCATTTGGATTTAAACGCCTTTTGTACCATAATAAGCTTGAGTATCAAAGCTTTTCAACCGATCAGTACTTTCAAAAACTCCAACATTCCCATTGATCCTGCAACAAAACCTTCATATTCTTGAAGATGTAATAAGAGAAACACAATAAATATCACTCATAAAATTCGCAGGTCTATAATCAGAACAGTATTTCACAATAGCGGACCACAAACGCGATATTCGAAACGAAACCGCGGACGCGTCGACAACACTCCCGCGCATCACGCGCCGCCATTGTCCATTCTATAATTACCAGGTCGGACGGAAGACGGACCGCAGACACCTGTTCCGTTTTCACACGGCCGGTAACAGGTAAGTTCAGCCGAAATTTTCGGATCTCATCTTGGACAACGGTGGTGTGATTTGGATAAAAAAAATGATTTGGCTTGGATCTATTTGGATAAGGATATTTAGTGGACTGGGCGACAAGACAGTAAAGTTCACGATTAGCAATTAGCAAAATTGCTGATATACCAATTTTACGTACTTATAAAACATTTTGGACGTTTACATCTAGTTTCTTCTTTCTTTGCCCTAATGTTATTCTCTTTTATTAGTTAACAATCACTAATACGCAATGTTTAATCTGCAACTATTGTATTGTTTGCAAAAATATCCCTGTCCGAAACGCCACGCGCAATTTGTCGCAGGAAAATCAAATTATATTATTTATTCCCCATTATTTGCGTCAGCCTACCAGATGTACACTCCATGTCAATCTTCCATGTTTGTTTACCTAGAAATAGCAAACATTATGTCGTGCTGGGGTCACTACCAAACATTTTGGACTTCTATTCGATTGCCATAATGTTATTACGAGTCTCGCGGCAAATCTCGAAGATAATTTCTTTATTCAATTACTAGAAGAAGAAATAGAAGACTAAATAACATTGGAAGGACAAAAGGTGAAGATCAAAATTCGGTACTGCGTTTGTAGAGATTTGAGAATAAATTTCAGCTGAGTTTACTCAGTTCATGGTGGTTATCAAAAGTGATATGGACATCGATCCTAAAGCCGTAGTGAGCATCACAAAAACCACGTCAAACCAATAATTCATGCTAAATATAACGCGACACAATTATAAGTCATCCATCCATTCTGATCTGTGCAAAATCATATTCATCCACTAATACCATTTTCGCAATGACATGCACTTTTTGCCATTCAAATGGGGACAGTTGTGTTTTTTCTATATGAACGTTAGAATCCTGTCCCTATACTTCGGTACTGCAAACGATTACGCATATTTTTGCTCACACGTTATTAGGGGTGCCGTGTGTGAAAAAAATGTACTATTATAAATAAAAGGAGCCCAACAAAGGGATGGGAGAGCGATCGGGGTCACTAGGAAACGGCGGTTTTGATACGGGATTTTTTTACCTGGCACTTTGGGGGATCTTTTTTCATTAAAATTTCGGGCCTCGAATTTTATAGAGGTAGCCAGTCAGTCTGTGTTCATCTGCGAAGATGATCACATGCTTTATGACTTCGAATATCTTGGTAACTCAGTGGTCAGTGAACATCGGACTTCAACTCTGTTCAGTTTTAAGTTAGTGCTTGTGCTGTTAAGTTTGAACTCTTGGACTACATTAAGTTTTGAACACTCACAGTGAATTTGTGGTGAAGAAAAATGGATTTATCAACGCGGAGTAAGTCAAGATTTTTCGACTCTGGCATCGACTTAAGACGAAAAGGTATTTTCGCTTGATCTGAAAATTTTCCAACTTCGATCGTATTGTTTATGTGATTGTCGAACTCGAGTTAATAGAGAGGTTGGAGGCAGCAATAAACGGGGCAATAACCAATACTGAAGACAAATTGGAAAGTAATAAGGCAGTGAAAATGATATCTGTCCCCGAAAGATATCTGTGTATGAATCTGAACGAATCGGATGCCGTTCACATTAACATATAAATGAGTGCGTAAGTGGACTGAACGTTATAGTGTAATATATCCCTGCGTATAGATCGGCCCTGAGTTATATGGGCTATATAAATTGATATGATTTAATTTGGGTATTATGCTGAGATTAGATTGATTGCTGACTAAATAGAGATAAGGTCTGTCTATTATAATATGTAAAGTCAGATCTGTCTAGCTGTGTATCATAGGATCTTTTTTGCATGACTATTTTATGTTGCATGCCTATTATAATATTTTCGTCTATGCTATGTTATGAGATTTTGTTAAGATTCTTACGCAAAGTCTACACTGACCTGATACTTCTAATTTTCTTCAGTAATATTTTCCTCAAAAAGTTCACAAATAATCTCAGAGAAAGTTATATAAATATGCATTTCCGTAAACTCCACACTGTATCAACATAAAGCGATATTTAAAAGTATATTTCACATAAAACTGCATTCGTCTGCCGCATTGACCGCAAATACTCGACCGCAGAGGCTGTATGTCAAAATAATGACCGCGAGGGTAACAGGCGAGGCTAGGATGCGTTCACGATCTTTGTTTTATTTCAAATATATGTTGGTTTAATGGTGATGTATTATGAATAGCTAGGAATTTTGCTGAAGACATTTATCTGATAGCAACAAAGAGGAGACCGTAGAAAAAAAATTATATACATTTTTCGTAGCTAAGTTTTGATTAATAATAAAAACTAACGATAAACAAGTTGATTCTTATTAGAAATTGTTTGTTAATATTAGATTATTCTTTTAGTTCTCTCATCGTTATCAATTTCAGCTTAATGACCTCACAATTCCAAGAATCGTTCATCATTCATTTCCATTTCTTAACTCATTACGTAAATTTCTTCCCATACTTTTATTGTATCATCGCTTTAAAATTGTAGGTCTCATATAAGTTTATGATGGTTTAAAAAGTCCATTTTCAGTGTAACAGAGCAAGGGTTGTAGCCAATACTGGCACCAGTCCCGACCGGACGAAGCTTTATAACCCCACTTTTATAGCTTTAGGAAAAACTATATTTCTTATTGTGCATAGAAAGACATGCATGCATTATATTTATTTTTCGCTGTGTGCAAATTTTGGTGTGTGAAGTTTTGGGAGACTTAATGCCTTTTGAACTGCTATATTCTGATATATTTACTTGCCCGTGTTAGCACAATTGCACTTAAGAAAATTAAGGTCATCTTGCTCAATAATTTCTATACTTACCTTATGAAAACCAAGGCTTTTAATTGACCAAAAACGGCCATCTGATTGAAGACTGACTTTCATTCAAAATCATAACGTTCTTCTATGGAATCTACCAGAAAAACCATAAAAAATACTCATATCGATTCTCCATCACATACCCAATCAGTAAATAAACTTAGGTACAGTAAACCGGAGGCACTTGTAGTAATAAATACAGTCAGCGCCAATAATTAGTGGCGGGCAGTTAACGACAGTGCGGTACTGGAATTAAGATTTTTGCCATAAATGCCCGGCGTGGAGATAAAACTGCCGGAGTAAGGATTAGGGGTTAAGTGTCCGCTTTAACGGGTATTGTTCTAGTGCTGCGAGTTATCGATGTCGATAATATGAACGTCTCAAGAGTGTTGGGGAAAGATAGTGAGCCTGGGTCGGTAATTAGGTTAGGTTGATTATGGCAGTGTTTGTGAAGGTATACTTTGGCAGCTTTTTCAGAGCTGATTGAAGATCAACCTTATTTAAGTATAGTTTAGTATTCTAATGTAAGGAAAAAGGTTATCTTTAAAAGTTAAAGGTAATCTTTTACATTTTAGAAACACAATTTGGTTTAGACAAGCAAAAGGCTATCTAGCTTTAATAAAATAAAATAGCGATTTCTATTAAAATGTAATCCATAGTATTTTGTGATAAATTTTTATGTTGGGTACTTGCACTACTATTCTATGCCAGAAAACTTCCACAAATATTGTCTATCGTTTCTATCGATAATTTCCGTTCCCATCCCTATGCCATTTCAGTGTAGTGGCAGACAGTCCGGTGTGGCGTTTTTATTGACACTCGTGCCGTGACAAATATCTTCAGGAAGACACACCACACTCCTTCCCCTGTTCCACGAGGGTAGGTGCCGCTGAGTATACGACCCGTATATTTTGATACGAATTATTAAAGATTTTATTATGAAGCATAATGCTTGTGACGAAAATAAGCGAATATGTTAGAATTTCTTATTATACTTCTCGATAATTTAATTTGGAATTGAATGCATTTTACAAAAATGAAATCATAATTAGATGGTAATTTAACTGTTACGTTGACTGTACTTGCAAGCGAATTTAAAAGCAGTAGAATTGATTAGTAAATTATGTTTATTTGGCACGATATTTTATTTCTGCTTCATTGGGTTTGAACTCTTATTTCAAAGAAACAATGCTTATTTTTGAATAACAAGAGCAAAATTAATCTCAAAGTTAAACTGACATTGACACCGTTCAGAAAAATTGACAATATAAATTTTCACTCTCGATTTTTATAACCAACATTTTTCTATTAAGGGTTGTCCATCCGACTCCCCAGGCGCGGAATCGTGTTACACACCTAAAGCGAAAAAAAGAGAAAAAAATTCAAATCCCTCTAACGAAGAGGCCAATACACAGGAGGCCTCTGTTTTTCTCCAGTTATTCCGAATATTCCGCCCAGTATTGGGTATCTGTAACACGATTACTGACCCGACCTTAATTTGATCAGCCACCGACGTGGCCGCTATTTTTTCGTGTTGTCACCCCCGTGGGACACCTTATTTACCTGTGCTATGTAAAAAAGCAATATTGATAAACCATCTCTTTTTGTTGATGACCCAGGAAAGTTTTTAAATCAAGGTGTAAAATGTGAGATCCGTTCTTGTGTCTTCTGATATAACGTTGCACGTCCTAGGAAAAAGATTTTCTTGAGTATATTTTAATTTCCCTCTAATTACTTTTTCATGTCGTTTTGGTTGCACAATGTTTTCAATTTAAAAAAAAACGTAGACAAAAATTCAATTAATTTCTGCCAAACTAGACAAAATAAGAATCAAATAAAAAGGAGGTTCTCTAGTAAAAAAAATAACAAATTCAGCATTGGACAGTGATCCCTTTAGCTCCCTTGGGTCGAGAGGAAAAAAACAACAAGATAAAGATAATCAGCCGTTTTTGTCGCTCGGAATTACGTCGGATAATTTGATTAGCTATCGGTGGGCGAGAACCGTCCCCTTAAGAGGTAATCCTATTTTATAGGTAGGCCCTTTAATCTGATAGATGCTAGGTGTTTTATATTGGAAGCTTCTGATTGTATTTTATGTTTATTAGTTATTACAATGACTCAGTAAACGACCGTTGTTATCAATTAATCATCTGTTGTTTTGTATCTTTTTAAAACAGACTATGATTAAATTTTGTATATCTACTATTATTTACTATAAGCAGGGAATTTCCGATAAGAGGAAATAATTATCATTTTAGATAGTAGTGTTTATTTTCCTCAGAGCCGTAATTTTTGATTGACCGATGCGGCACTCTCGAAGCATACTTAACACAACCTATGCAGTACATACGCAAAGTACACTTAGCCGATGGAGGGGAGTATTTCGCGTTATGTACCTTAAATCAGTATTTAAGGTACATAACGCGAAATACTCCCCTCCATCGGCTAAGTGTAATTATAGGTAAAAAAGCAAGGGTTGCAGAGTGGCCATGTTGAGAAAAGTGACGTCATTAGTACGCTGTTGACACAACCCGCCTTCTGACGTGAATGGCGAGGCTAAACTGGCTATATGGGCGTGTTTCCAATATGAAACTATGTGTTTTAGCTCGGTCGTTATTACTGAAACAGTTTTTAAAATAAGAAAAAAAACTTTACAAAAAAAATTAGACACCTTACAGCAGCAACTTTAGTGCAGAAAAAATTCAAATGCTTTAAAATCGTCATCAAAACTTACAGAATAACGTCAATGAATATGACAGACAACACACTATAAAGACGTTTTAAATTACCAACCCCTAAAAACGGACGTGGTCGGAAAAAAAGAAAAAAAAACTTAAGAATTTCAAATCACACAAGTGTCCAGCCAGTTCTACAACCACAAAAAAGCTCCTGATAAATTAAAACAAGCCTTAAATCTCAATTTGCCGACACAGGGCCGTTTCTATAGGCCTTTGTGGCGTATGTCCATTTCCGACAACGCAGCCTTTGAATAAAGTAGCTGTCAAAGAAGCCGATGTCAAAATTCTTTGGCATTCATAAGTTGGTAAAGAAAACAGAAATGGTAAAAAAAGAAAATGAAAAGTTTTTGCTCACTCAAGCTTTGCCTGTCAAGCGGGGTAAGCAGATGTCCTAGATGTCCTTTTACATTTAGTAAGATTCAAACATCGGTACGCTGCCGTTGAAATTTTACAAGATTTTGACAACATAAATTATATTCCAATATGAATGAAACATTTTGTTCAGACGAAGATAGATTTTCTTACTATCTGTTTGATATACATAACTCTATGAGGTCTGAAAACTGTTAAGATAGCATTGTTCATCTTAACATATTAAAAAACAAAGTCTCTGTACGCTTAGATCTTTTAAATTACGTAACGGATTTTAATGCAGTTTCTTTTTTTATCATCAATAGATAGATTGATTCAAGAAGAAGGTTTATATGTATAGTATGCAGGCGAAGTCACTGTGAAAAGCTAGTAGCTTATAAATGAGGCAATCATGTCATACTCTGTCAAAAGCCTGTGCAACATTAAGGAGAACTGAGAAGGACTCGTTCTTCTCCTCTAGAGTTCTTTCAGTGATATTTGTAATTCTGTGTATTTGGTCGACCATAGAGTGTTGTTCTCTAAATTTGAATTAGAAATTCTCCATTCATTAGCTTACATATTAGGTATACCAACAAATACATTACAGCAGTAAAGCATAATACGCCTAAATCATCTTCAATCTCGCCATGTACCACACCCAAACGGAACGCACAAACCAAATTCACAATAACCGCACACAATAAACACCCCCGCAACATTTGATATCCATTCTTATTATTTTTATTTTCGATTTATTGTCGTGAAAAACGTACAATTTCTATACACAATCGTTAGGGTCCACGATCCCCTGCCAATTAACATTGGACACGGTGGTCAGAGCTATGTCAAAGTTAGACATATTTTTTGCCCACAGTGACACACAGCAATCAATAAACATCAATCTTAAACATTATAAAAGTAAATCCAAAGTTTCAACACTCCGTCAAAACCGTTAGGAACGTTTCGCAAATTAACACAGTGATACAATTCGCGGGCGGTCGGGACAAAACGTAATTAATAATTAATGCAACGAACGGCCAAGTAGAAACTTTGCTAACACAGAAGTTACTTCTGGCGCTGGCGTGACCTTTTCTGTGAAAAAACAAATGCAGAGATATAACTGGCATGTTACGCCGTGTGTAGTAACGAGCTAATTTAAACTTTTCGGTCTCGCAGTCCTTTCGGAGGGTGTCTCCCTTCTCGACACCTGAGGCGACTGTCCTTGGTTAGACGCTACTTTTCAATAAAACAAAAATAAAATGCACGCGCTTCTTATATTGGTTTTCTGTTGAGAATAATTGATTTCACTTTTGGGTTTTGACGTTTTTTAATTGAATTGTCGGTTTGACGTCTTCTATAGCGGAAAACCTCGGGCCTTAAAAATACCCTACAGCTTTATTTTGCAGTTTATGTATCATAAACAAATTGATATTTCAAATTAGTTGAATGACTTTCTGTGTCATCATTTCAGTTCCCAATTTAAAGCTCACACGTCAGAATACATGTCAATCATGAAAGTGATATCAAATATAACCCCACATTGCCACAAAATTGATCCATGTAAAGCATTCAAAACCGGGTCACGCTACCCTCGACATAGATAATCATAAATCACTTCAAACGTGAAAATCAAATATTTATGTGGGTGTAAAGTTTTTGTCCACACGGCGCATGTGTGGTGACCACTGTCCACTGGCGAGGCGGTGGGTGTGGCCTATCGTGTGTCCGAGTTGACCCAAAGTCCACCTTTTCACGTAAAATTGATAGGGTTCGATTGTGTAAGCGTTTATGTACCTACTTGTAAGGCTGTTTACATTTACACGTTGGATTTAGAAAGGATTTAGTGCTATGATGTGCGATAGTACTTGAGTCGTGAAGCAATATCGTACCTATTATGTTGGAAGATCGCTCGTTGCATAAGTGTAGTGAGATCGAACATCGGTACATTAGTACCCATATCTAGGATGCTAGATAGAGGTTAATTTGAGGGCTGCTATATAGTGGGAAACATTATCCAAAATCTGATGCTGTTCTTATTTTTTTTTCGTTCCAATTACGAATGATACTTTTGTTTCCGTCTTTCTACGACAGTATCACTAAACGTTGTTTGATCAGGCACAGGAAACATCCACCACTACTTCCCCAGGAAGTGTTCCCATTTGCCACGAGCCATCACCTTTACAAATCTGTAAAAAATTAACATCAATAACGCGTGCATTTACATAATATACCCTCTAAACAAACTAGGTACGGCCGTACAAACAATGGCCGTCGAATCACGTAGTTTTTTTCCACTATATTAATTTAGTTCTCGAGTTACAATGCAATACAGCCCCTATAGACATTACTGTGCTGCCTACTTTACAAAGAAATTGAAAGAAAAAATAATAATAACACGAGAGTTTGAACGTAGAATGTAAGGGCGTCTACACAGTACTTATGTGAAATTAGCTCGCGAACGAGCTTTGATGTGCCGACCAATTGTCCGTGCGAAAGCGCCTTTATAATCCGAGGCGTCGCGACCGTGTCTTGTGTACAGCTATTTATATTATGGTGATGTCAATTAATATGTAAGGAGTTAATTATGTACGTGAGATTTCTTTGGGGTTAGCATTTGGGCAGGGAAACTATCCTACGTGAACTATTATTGGTAGGTAGTGTGAAGAAACGGTATGGTTTAAAATACTAAAATAAATTACAAAAAAAAAATTATTAAGGTGTATTAGTCGATTTTTGTCGTCCAAATCGGGAGAATCGTTGCTTTGAATAACACAATATTTTCTTTCGGTGACTCACATGAAAATAATTTATTTTTGAGCGAACTAACAATTCCAGAAATACGTATAAGGTAATGAGCACGTTTTGAGTAAAGACTGGGAGTCTTGCGATAGGAGCGACGCGACTCTCGTGGAACAATCACTATGAAAACTTCATCGAAATTGTTCTGGAGATCTCGCGTCGCACCTGCCTGAAGAAGCCTTAAAACGTTAAGGAAACTACGAGGTTAAGGAAAAAGTACATTAACTTTATTGAGTAAAATACAAAACTTGCCAATTGCATAATACGTATTTCTGGAATCGTTGGTTCCCCAATAAATAAATTAGCTTCGTGCGAGTCGCCTATAGAAAATATTTCAAAGTGACCATCTACCCGATTTCGGCCAGTCAATACGTGCGAATAGACTAAAAAGCCATGCGAAAATTCGAAGTACAGAAGCCACCAGGTCAAGCTACCCGAAACTGTCAATTTTTCCCAATGAACCTTGAACCTAATTCTCTAGAAATAAAGTCGAAAATCTATCAAAGCAATCTGACAGATTGTAGTAGCTTGATGTGTTGGCGTCTGTACATTTTATTACATTGTAAAGCACTAATTTAGATATTTCTTAGCATAAATGTCACCGTGCAAAAATGCTGAATTTAGCTATGACTAATTATATTATTAAAATCATTGATTTAACTTCACTTGTATGTCCTGGAATTTTGCAATCAATATTTCACTCACTTCCACTGAAGCTATCGGGCTGAAATTTGGCACACCCGTTTGGTTATCATTATAATGCACGATAGAAGCTTTTTTTTAATAAAAAAAATAAGTTTAGGTCTAACATATCATTTTAGCTTACATTGCATATCGAGGAGTCTCCATTTAGGCATAGAAATACCTATAGTTGAAGGCTCCGCTCTGCCCTTGCATTATAAATATACAAATAACAAAAGAAAAAAATAAGAAAGAAAATACGATCTATTGTATATGTGCGTGAGTGTGATTGTATGTGTGTGTGAGTGTGATTGTATGTGTGTGTGAGTGTGATGGTGTCATGGTCTAAGTATGTGTGTTTAATATTAACAAACATATTTTTATTAATTTTTATTTCTTCCGTTGAGGCAAGATTTCTCCCTAGTAAAGTTTCAAATCACAAGGTTCTTTGGACAGCTCCAATTCGCAGAAACTAGTACTTTATTAAAACGATTGATCTCTTCAGCTCGCACCTAAACCTTTCAATAATAAATGAAGCTAGACAGTTTCTTAAACAGATGTCTAAAAATTCAATACTATTGTCGTAGAGATTACGTCTAGAAATAGAATCACAGAATCGGTTTTTCCCAACTATGACGGGTTTTTTTTTTTTCAGGATGGGAAATCATCAAATGACTTCTCCCGCTCTGGGCGGAGCGGGAGGACGTGTCAGACTTTTACTGACTAAAACCCACCCGTGTTCCATCAGTTGCCCATGTGCCAGGGTCACGGTATCTCTTTTGAACAATCACGCGACCCCGACAGGCATCGGTCCTAGTAGACCCCTACACTGCTGCTGACATCTCTTTGAGGCGCGCGTGGAACACTACGCGCCGTCGACCCGAGCTTGATCCTTACCGGGCGGCGAGCTACCCATTGCTCGCCACCCGCAAGCTCGCGCCTACGGTGGCCGGGAGTCCGCTATCGACTCCCGACGCCCGGGGCGTCTCCTCCTACTATGACGGGCTCAGGTTTCAGTCTAAGCAGATGCTCCTGAATACCAGTAATTTGCATAGAGCCACTGCCTATCTCCACCACCCAGTTATTGGATAAATGGCAACGATTGGGGTAAGACTGGTTGTCAGCCTTTCGGGGTTCTAAAGACCAGTAACAATTGCCAAAGATCCATCAATGACAACCGGGACCGGGCTTAATTACTTTTCGAGGCATGCAGTGATCCTGATATATTAAAATAGTCACCCATCCACAGATCAACCGCGGTAAGAGTTGCTTAACCTTGTTATTACCTAGCCACAAGTCACTTAAATATAACAATAATTTAATTACAGTATCTATTCACAAATAAAACTCAAGATCAAAAACATAATTATAAACTATCTCGCACACCTCTAACATCTGTTCCAAAAGAACCGATTAACTTTCTTGTCCCAAAGAAAATAACCCTTTAAATGCGGACCGCAGAGTAAGACGGTTATTACAGGCCTTTTGTACCCGGCTAAGCGGTCAACCCTACAACTGACACCTCACGGTACCGTGAAGGCAACAACATGTAATTAAGTGTCATTTAACACTTAAAAGATTGAAAGAAAGTGTCATTCATTGCCCATATGCCGTGGTCCGTGGACGAATGTCGTGCAACACTTTTTTTGGTATAATTAGCACGGACTGTCTTGTCTTTTGAAAAGTGTGTCACGTTTAGCAGCGGTCGTTTGCGGTGGCCTGTTAAATATTTTGTGGATATGCAATCCTTGAAATTGTTGGGATAAAATTAAGAATCATGTTCCGTGTGGTGCCGGACCGTAAAGAATAGCACCACCCCGTTTCTTTCCGTAGATGTCGTAACAGGCGACTAAGGGACTTACTAGCCAATGGGCAGCAGCATTCTCTATGCATTTTATCACCATATTGCGATCGCCAACCCGACGGCCAAAAGAAAAAAAATCCTGCCAGGGCCGCGAGATTGTTCGAAAGAGATACCGTGACCCATGGGCAACTGAAGGAACACGGGTGGGTTTTAGTCAGTAAAAGTCTGACATGCCCTCCCGCTCCGCCCAGAGTGGGAAAAGTCATTTGATGATTTCCCATCCAAAAAAAAAGAGTGGTTAAAATGGCACAACCCTCCCTTTGGGGAGGCCTATGTCCAGCATTGGACGTGAAAATATTGTTTTGAGAATTTTGTTCCTTTGTTGGATAGTACGTTCTGGAATGGCGCAAGAACGGCTGAACGGATTCGGATGAAAGTCACACTGATAGTTTTACACATAGGGTACTTCTAGGTTTTCCGTCATTCACGCGAGTGTATCTGCGGGCAAAAGCAAGTTAGTTAAAAAAACACTTTTTCTACGCATATTCGAACTCCAATAATCGTCTTATTGAGTAGGATACCAATAATTTTTATGACAGACGGTAATGAAAAAATCATGGGCTTAATGCAATATCTATAGAATATCTCATATCTAAAAAAACCTTTCTGTTCCAGAATTATATTGTATGCTAATTTAATAAATTCTGACACTGCATTCTGTGTCAGAACTTATCAGACCACCTCTTACCATCGTACCACGGTCCTAAAAATCACAGGTATCAAACATTTCCTTACCTTCCAGCGGATGCGGACAGCGCGGCAGAGGGTGGTGGGTCCCCCATACCCGGGGTCCCTGCAGACACCCTGACTTGCGGGGCCTGTCGCAGGGCCTTCGCCCTTGCTGACATCGTACGCTTCATCCAGCATAAGGTGTCCTCCTGTGATAAGGACCTGACGTCCTATCATTGTTATAGTGCTGGTGAGTTTCAGTTTTATTTATGAATTTGTATTTTATTCTGCACCTGAAATTATAAATTTGAGGAAATGAGACATCTTTTAACTACAAGTTAGTATCACTAATTGTCTTTTTACTACAATTTAGTATCACTAAGGTTGGACTTTTAATCCTATTCAGTAACTTGACATTTCATAGAAAAATAATGATACCATACCAACACTAATAGTATCGGGTAGTGAACGATTTCGCGTTAAGAATGAGTGATAAAAATGGTTTAAATTAAATAAAACTTTAAAAAATATTTTTTAGGATGTGGAATATAAGAATAAGTAATAATTTTTATTAACAGTTATTTTCTTTTTTATTTTCTTCTGATAGAAACAAAACCAAATATAAAAATCACTTAATTTTATCTTTTTTTTTACTATAGTCATTTTATTTCCTCTGGAAGCCATAGATAATGTATATATCGATATAGTATAATATATATCGTGTTTTAAGACAAGTTATTTTTAAAATACAAAGTTTGCATGCAAGTACATTATTTTAAGTTCATTCAATTTCATTCATTCTTGCACCACCTCACTATCTTTTTTTTGACAAAACCTGGTAACCCTCCAACTGTCAAGTTACTGAATAGGATTAAGGCCTCATTTACGGAGACGCGGGGCGTCGCGCGTGGCGTTGGGCGGCGCGGCCCGCACTGAATTCAAACATATAGCGTTGTATGAGTGCGTTTACGGAGAGGCGATTTTACACGCGTTTGTTTGAAATGGAGCGTTCTTTACGGCGGAGCCCGCGGCGGGCAACGACGCGTCGCACGCGGCGTTCATCGCGGCGGCGCACGCGGCGGCAATTCTCGATGAAGCGGTGCCCGCGGCGGAACCTTCTGCCTATCTTATTTGGAAATTGCACAACGCAGACGTATTTACCGTCACATTGGACTACAATATCATAAACTTTTTTAAATTTTATGATAAACGTGAATTATTTAATATAAAAATTGGCCCAGTTTAGAGCATCGGAACACGAGAATTTTAGGGAATATGCAATTATTTATATGTCAATAAGAGAAAGTGGTTATGATGTATTTCATGGCTATACACGGATGTCTACTACAACTTTTGATTACATAGTAAATAACATCGAAATAGTCGGTTTTATTGAGAACCGCGCGTGCGCCGCTACACGCTTAAAAAGTCGACGCGGCGGGCAACGCGGCGGGCACCGTCACTCTGCCCGCCTCGCGTCTCTATGAACAACATCGTATATTGCCATATATTTGTCTTTACGCGTGCAATGACGCGGGCCGCTTCACGCGCCGCCTCTCCGTAAACAGCAAAAACATCCGACGCGCCGCGCGACGCCACGTGCACGCGCCGCGCGACGCGCCGCGTCTCCGTACATTTACGGGCCTAAAAGTCCAACCTTAGTTGACCAACGGGGTTGTTATCTGCATACTAATATTATTAAAACTTATAAAATTTTTGAATACCATAAGTTATGTTGAATTATTAGGGCCCATTGCACCAAATTGTCAAATGCGTTTATCATCTTCAACAGGTTAACAGAAATAAATCATGTTTTAAATTCGTTTAGTGTTAAACTAATTTAATAGTATGTGGTAGAAGCGGGCTTTAATCTAAGAAGAACCGCTTGGATACCATGGGCACCGGCAAATTTATTATCTGAATCTTGTGCTTCATGATGCGAGGTCAATCATTTTTGCACATCACGTTGGATACGTTAGGTTATCTCTTGTCCTTACAAGAAGTAACTTTGTCGACTAGTGCAGAAAAGTTGAATAACAATTAAGAGAATATAGAATGCAAGATCGTCACCACTGCTCTCAAAACGGTGAAAGAAAACATCGTAAGGAAACCGGCATGTCTTAGAACCAAAAATTCTTAGACATGTGACATCTACCAAGCCGCACTGGGCCCGCGTGGTGGATTATGGCCCACTCCCTCTCACTGAGAGGAGGCCTGTGTCCCAGCAGTGGGAACATTACAGGCTGGGTCATCATCAGATGAGAATGCAAGAGCGAGCGAAGAGATTTAGATATTTTTTCATCTTGCTTCATATAGAATAGGTTTTATTTCGTCTGTACATACAGAAAGCTTAAAAATTAAGATATAGTTAGTAGTATTCAGGAGCGAGTGACGCAAGCGCGATAATGTTAGTGCCCAGCCTAGGGTAGATTAGGCTTTCAGGACCAGGAGTGGAGTACTTTGCCGACTAATGCTATACATTTCGAAATTGCCCAGAAATTTTAGGAACTCGCCACAAATAAGTGACGTTCATTATAATTGTAAATTCATTTTATTTTATTTTTTATTTCCGATTGTTTTCACATCTGTGTTACCTATATTTTGAAGCTAGGGAGGTGCAAGTACCCTTTTTCCACCCGCCTTTGGTGCCCATGTTGGGTTCTTAATAAAATTCAAAACTTTTACAACTCCAACATACTAGATTTAGAAGCTACTTACAATGACTTTACACTGTAACTTTCCCATCACAGGGCCCAATTCCGACCAAGAAGATGGCTCAAGGCCAGGCCAGGTGTCGAGCGGGAGCACCAGCACTCGGAGGCCATCACTCCTCACTGCGAGGAGGCCTCCGAGCAGCAGAGTGCATACCCCTCCCCTTGCTAGCCCTTCCATAGCACATCCTGACCTTTTAGAAGATGGAGGTGCTTCGAGCACTCCTAAGAGGCTATTGGACGGTAAGTGGTTTCTCCTTTTACCTGTAAAACAATGATACAGTAGAAACTTAGGTATGATTTCGATTCCTAACTATAATATAATATCCTGTTATATCAAAGAACCATCATTTAATTTGACTTGAATTGCAAATTCAGAATAACACTAAGTATAGTTATCCCGTATTTAATGTTAAGTCTATTTAAGCCGCCTTATTTTTTTTCTATATTGTGACTCAAAAAGTATAGTTATTGCATTCAAAATATCAAAGCCCCACCACGCCTAGATAGTTAGTAACGGTACTTTTAATTCTATAGGTGACGCAGGAGTCTCAACGCCTAAAAGGCGAGCCTCAACGTCACCGATGCCATCAAGTTCCCCTGACGAAGACATAAAGCCGAAGATCAAGCAAGAACGTATGGATACCTCAGCGTCACCTGAGGACCTCAAGAAATCGAGGACCGAAGTTGCTGATGCGGAATCCAATACTATGCATAGTGGTAAGTGTCTTTTACTTTCAATTGTCATGTTAACTGAGAAAGTGAAACGTTTATTGGTGATTCTATTCGCTATGGCAAAATGTCTTTAGTAGCTCTTTTAACATCCTGTCGGTCCGGAAGTCAATAAATTCATGCTTACATTTTGAAGTTCTCTAATGATGCTCTTAAACAAACCACAATAAAAAATCTTAATGATAATGTCTCAAAATGTTTGTGAAAGAACCTGTCTTAATGCAATTATACATCATTAGCGACACCCACTTGATGACCGTGAAGACAAAAACATTAATTAATCTCTTATTTAAAATGATAAATGTTCAAAATACAAATAATGTTAAACGTAGGTACTTTGCATTATTAATTAATAATACATCAGACTTGCGCTTTCCATCAGTTTATCATTCAGTTTCAGTAGTTTTACTAAAAACATCAATAGTGTCACTAGTGTCTACATCTTTTCGAACTACATCTCTAAATTCCAGTGAGTCGTCACTTTTCAGAGCAGAACAGTTTTGTCTGTGATTCAACCAACCAAAAAATTCCATAACCAGCCAAAAGGCGGAAAGGACACGTGCGAGAGAATGCCATTTTTACACTGAACGTCACGTCATCGGCATGACGGTCCGGTGTTTATTATATTAATGATTCTTTCTTAGCTTCAAAGGATTCTTTGGAGACAGTGTTATCTTCACGATACGACTTTGTCACGCAAGATGTTGCACAATGACAATGTTGGACAATCATGTGGGTTTTGCTTCGTCATTGCCTGTCCATACATTTTGGATTGGGAGTTAATCCTGTCTTTGGTAACAGGATGTTTCAAATTCGGTTTTATTTTTCTTGGCATGTGACTTTTGTATGTACTGCACTAAGAAAAATCCGCCTACTCTTGGCTACGCTACGGTGATTGGAGGAGACCGGTGTCCAGTAGAGGATATCTCATACTCATCATTTCCCTAACCTTTTCCCAACTAAGTTGGGATCGGGTTCCAGTCTTACCGGATGCAGCTGAGTACCAGTATCTGATGATTTACCTGTAATTAAATATTGATAGTCACTTTTGACACCGAAAGAAACGAAATATTAGCACTCACATACGTCCCGTGATACAATCGTGTTTAAATTTAGCCAACCTACTTATATGAAATTCTAATGATACTAATAATATATAATATTTTCAACGTTTCAATAATATCTTCTATAATAATATCTTAGGACAACCAACATAACGTTATCTGATCCCAAACTAGGTACTATGGCAACCAGACAACTGATAAACATTCTAATATATTTCTAAATACAAACATATTATAGATAAATTACACCCCACCATGATGTTTGATGCAAATTCAAATGGCAATCAATGACTACCCTTTGTCTAGCCTTTAACCTTTTACTTTTATCTCAAAAACAAGGCTTCACTCTAGATCCAGTCTTGAAAATCATCTCATAATAGCTTTTCTTATAAATTCGCTTAAAAATAAACTCCCTAATCCTTCAAACCGTTTCAATAAAACGTAGAATAAATAAAAACGGAGGTAGCCGAACATCTGTATAAGCGAGCAATCTTGCGGGGGTGGTTCGAGAAATAATCTATCCGAGACTAACCCTTTGTGCCACCAGATGTGCTGTCATTTGACACTTTTGTATTAAACCCGTTGCACAACAAAGCCTTCCTTAAACCCGAAAATTGTGCACCGTTCAAAATTTTCGACCCGCATTCTGTCAACTGCTTTATGAATTATGAAATGGCAACTCACAAAGGAGAAGAAAAAATATTAATTATTTGCTCGTTATTGTTGCTGTTTTGTTGTTAAACCACAACAGCGAAAGTTGTATTTGCAAACGCCATTTTTACGATATTTTTGAGAACAAACTATTGTTACGGTGGAAAAGTTTAAGGAAAAAGATAACTGTTAACGCTCGCAAATCTATTTATATTGGTCACATATTATCACATCTTTATATAGCAATCGCTAGCCACTCATCTTACTGATAACTAAAGACCACAACTTTTCGTACTGTTTTTGAACGCACTGATAAAAATATCATCCGATTACTAGATACCAAGTTCAGTTTGATAATCCAATAGGTATGAAACGTCATTGTTATATCTGGACAGTAAATGTGACGTTATTACGTTGCTGTATCGGGGTTGCGCTATCCAAGTGTCAATTGCAGGTTGGCTACAGCACCGGTTGTTTCGGATTATTGGGTTTATCCTAAACGTTCATATTAACCCTTTCAACTGAGCTGTCAGACCAACCAGTTTCAATATACCACGGGGGCCCATCACAATAAAATATAGCAATATATTAAATAGATAACAAGAAACAATAGAGCCAAGTCCATAAATCCACTCGACTTTTAAAACCGCATTCATAACGGAAGCTTATTGTCAAAACAAGAACATAATTCTAATGGTGACAGTAAGTCGCGACCTCGTGCCAACTTAAAAAAGGGATCTTAATTTTAATTGTATTATTCCGTACATATTAATTAACCCCATCGCTGTACGAACAGATAAAGGGGATGATTTAGTAGAAAAAAATTATTTGCATGAGCACACGATTGACGCACGCGTATTGTTGTCATCTGCCTTTTGTGATGACCCTTACATTAACCGTGACCGAGTCAATGACTAAAGAGCTAATGTTTTATGAATAACCTGTTCAATATTCAACCTTTGTACATCGTATTTACAGTTCAAAGTCGAGTTTTATCCGTTGGGCGTTAATGGCTCTCCGTGTCCCGATGACTACGATATTATAATTGTCAAAGATGCTACCGAGGTCCCATTGTTAGAAACGGTCTTTTATAATTTTTTCAAAGATAAAAAATGTTTGGCGTGTTCCTGACACGTGGAACACACTCATGCGTTTGCCGTGACCTATGGAACTCCTTTAAGCGTGACACAATGCTTGTGGATATTTTTAGTTTTTGTATAAACGGGAAGGTGGCTAAGTGGCGGCTTTGGAATAAGTGGGTTTTAATTTTAGACATGACGTCTGCGACTTTGTGAAATGTGAGGGGAAGTTTGTCTCGTGACTACCGCGTGTCCTTTCAGTTGTGAACGTATTTAGGAGTTTTACGTACTTGAAAAGTTGATATTTTTGCAATTGTCGCCTGTTTTACTTCGTTCAGGTGACATTTAGAGGTAACAATAGCTCTTGGTTGACACGGCATAAGAATCTGTGTCCACAAAGTGTCGCCGGAGTCATTACCATCACAAAACGGAGTGAACCAATGGCCGTCAGTTGTTTGTATCAAAACAAATATTGTATCAAGTGTGGATGAGTCCAGTGTTTGGTCTTCTTTGTTTGGTTTACGAATTAATGAAGGATTGTCGGAGCGGATACGTGTTCCGTATTCATTTAACATTGTTGAAACTAAATATTTTTTAGAATTTATTCATTCTCCCTCCTGTACCGGTTTACTGGTCTTATTTTTTATTTGAAAAGAGATTATTTTTTTGTTCTTTTTTAAATTGTATGCCATGACCCTCTGAGTGAAGCATGGACAATGATAGCCGGATTGATTTCTGCAGGGCCCCAGATGAAATTATCGTTTTAACCCGTCATGCACGGTCTGGCGCACCTCAAAACGGTCAGCTGCTGCGGTCCAAACAAGCGAACGCTTTTTACTTGCCCACTCGCGCGAAATAAACGTCAACAATGAATTTGAAACGGGCTGTTCTATCTGTGAACTAATTACGCATTCATAGACCGTACTTCTGATAAATGATCGCCCCCGCAAATGATTCCTCGATTAACTCCCGTCCAAGATATTTCCATATCAAGACATGTTTTCTTAAGGGTCGGCCACAAAAGGGCCATCTCGGCGCCCAATCTTTAATCCTATCTCGGGGACCTTTGCGGGCGAATTTAAATTTCTTTAGAAATATCGTCCTTATTATATACGTGCGGGTTTCTATTCCTTGCGACGTTCGTGGGCGAGATAACGTAAGTTAAGTCCGAGGAGAGATTGTTGTGAAAAAACTACCGCTAACTTTGACGAGATCCCATCTGCTGGGTGCTGTCCATTCAAATTTGATCCCTAACGCTGATGCGTAAATCTGCATTTCGTTCGAGAGCTTTTGGATTAGTAGAACCTTATTTTGTATATGAGGTGATAAGTCTTTATGAGGGGTCAACCTTTTCTATAGTGAACCTCACCCTTTTAGTGAAAAGAGTCCGTTGATAGCTGATTTAGGAATGGTGATAATGCCTTCAGTGTGTGTAAATATATCATAGATTTATTTTATGATAGATTGCCTCTCGACTTTCAGTCGTTGGTTCTAGTAGATTGGTAGATTATGTGGGTTATAGATACCTATATGATGTGTTAGGAATTTTAAAGGATTGTGTTGCATTGTGCGGTGCAGTGTGCAGTTGAATAGCTGTCATACTTGCTTTGTGTCCGTCCACGTGGGGTGCGCGGAATCCGTTAATTAAAATTTGCGTTTCGATTGGTAGCTCTGCAGATGTAGGGTTAGATGTGACTAATTAGTTGAAGTATGTCCTGTTTGTGTTTGGGTGTTCAGATAATAGAGATTTAATGGAAATGAAAATTGTATTTATGTAAGTAGATTTTCTAAGATTTTCTTCTCTTGAAAATTAGATGGCGATGGCGATGGACATTTTCTAGCTGAATGATCCCTGAGAAATAATTCCGAAACCAACTCAGAGGTCTTGAGCTCTTTTAAAGTCCGAACTTTATATCATTAGAATTTTACATGACTCTAACTATACAGGGCCATGTCTAGAAGGGCCTTTTGAAGAATGAGCTATTGCAGCTTTGAGTTGACCTATCCCAACAAACGGAATGCATGCATCAGTCATCGTGTAGCTCAGTCCTTAATTATGCAATACACCCAACAAGATACAGTTATGGATAAAAGAAACAATATAATTTTTAATAAGAATACAAAACGATATCTTTAAATAATATTTTAAGGAAGAAAATGGTTATGATAGAATCAATATTTAGGAAGACTAACCACTTGACGTGCGGAGAATAGTTTGATGAGGTTGATTATATCACAGAAGATACATACGACTTGGATGGTGCTCTAAAATTAAAAATAATATTGAACTCAATGCGTCTTGGAAATTGGGTAGGCTTTTGGTGGCATGCTTCCTGTCGGACCATTCCATCTTCCTAATACCGTGGGCTGTGCTGCAGGAGCAGAAAACCTTAAGTGGTGCAATAATGGTGAAAATTAAGACTGGGGCCGAGTGCTCATCGAGTAGTTCGCTACATATACATTTCTAAACGGTTGATCAATTCTTCACGTGACCAGATAACTGACCTATTTTTACGTCAAAGAATCAGCATTGCCATCCAACGTGGCAACGCTGCCAGCCTTTTGGCCACTTTTCCCAGTGACAGCGATGCGTACAAATTCTTTGATGCCCTCCCCTGCAGCTCTTCCCTTTTTTCCTTTAAATAGTCATTTTGTACTCGTACCTACTCGTATATTATGTTAAAGATTTCCAAATGACGTCTGCAACTATTTAAGCTAAGACCCTGCTTTCTGGGCACGCCACAATTGCGGCGGTAAGTCCCCTCTTTGAGGAGTGGATAGAGAGGCGTCACGGCGTCCTCACCTTCCGCCTGACGCAGGTTCTCACCGGGCATGGGTGCTTCGGTGGGTTCCTGTTCAGGATAAAGCGGGAGGATACGTCCGGGTGTTTCCATTGCGAGGATCGTCTGGAGGACACGGTGGAGCATACGGTGGAGGTGTGCCCTGCCTGGGCGGAGCACCGCCATGTCCTCGTGGAGGCGATCGGCGGCGGCGACCTCTCGCGTCCGGCCCTGGTGCGAGCCATGGTACGGAGCGAGAGGGAATGGGAAGCCGTCACCTCCTTCTGCGAAGCAGTAATGCTCGCGAAGGAGGAGGCGGGGCGCGTGTGGGAGTGGCAGTCTCTGCGCCCTCACGTCCCTAGCCGCCGCAGGAGGAGACGCCCCGGGCGTCGGGAGTCAATAGCGGACTCCCGGCCACCGTAGGCGCGAGCTTGCGGGTGGCGAGCAATGGGTAGCTCGCCGCCCGGTAAGGACCAAGCTCGGGTCGACGGCGCGCAGTGTTCCACGCGCGCCTCAAAGAGATGTCAGCAGCAGTGTAGGGGTCTACTAGGACCGATGCCTGCCGGGGTCGCGTGATTGTTCGAAGGAGATACCGTGACCCTGGCACATGGGCAACTGATGGAACACGGGTGGGTTTTAGTCAGTAAAAGTCTGACACGCCCTCCCGCTCCGCCCAGAGCGGGAGAAGTCATTTGATGATTTCCCACCCTAAAAAAAAAAAAAAAAAAAAAGACCCTGCTTTCTTTATTAACCACTCGACTATTCCACTTAGAATCAATAGGTACATAACCACAGTAACTATGAAACCACATAACATGATATGCCTATTCTCCAAACTTGCTTTTGCCAGTGGCTTCGCCCACGTGGAGGTCGGAAATCACCCCACGGAAACTTACCACAGGGATGAAAGTAGCCTACGTGCTAATCTAGGTTATAAACTACGTATGTGTGTGCCAAATGTCATACAAATCCGTAAAGCCATTTTATCGTGATTGAGTAACAAACATCCAAACATGCAAACATACAAACTTTCACATATATACATAATTATAGTAGGTTTTGCCCGCAGCTTCGCTCCCGTTAAAAGTAATAATAAATATGGTTCTTTTTTTTTCATAAAAAGTATCCTATGTTACTTCTAATACCTCAAAGAATATGTGTACAAAGTTTCATGATGATCGGTTAAGCAGTTTTCGCGTGAAAGCGTAACAAATAAACTTACATTCACATTTATAATACTAGTAGGTATTGTAGACTCTGATAAACAAGCAACACTTAAACGCATCGGTGCGCTGAATCAATTTTAAAGCGTCCACCTACCCTCGCTCAAATTTTATTGTTTTTCCAACATTTTTTGTAATATGTGGTAATGGTCGTCACACATGTGTCGGCAAGTTGTTATGAGTTTAAAATAGCCCCACACAACGTGTCGGGGACGAATTTTTGTGAACATTTGTGTCTTGATTTCGGGTCTCGAAACGTGATGTGAACATGTTCTGAGATGTTAGGGGTTGTTGGTTTACTTGTATGTTTAAGTGTTTGCTTGTTTTTGGTTTAGAGAATATATTTAAATGATAAATGATTTTATTTCTGCAAGTAGTTGTACTAATACTTTTGCACGACAATTATATTTTTTTAAACTAGATGAGGTCGGCGTTGGCTATCTAACTACTCTGAGAAGAAAGGCCGAAAGGAGAAACTCAGAGGTCACAGTCTTTTTTAAAGTCCAGACATAAGCTTGGTCAAGCCCATGTGGAATGCTGTCTGAAATGGTTATTCTTCCATATACTGCATTAGTTTTGATAGTATTTAAGAATTTTTTCATCAGTTCTACCAAAAACACTAGGATGATTAATTATGAAATCTTGTGCTTATAAATGTATACAGAGGTCAAACAAAGTTATTTGCTAAATGTCACCTGAAACAGGGAAAAAGTGCTGATATCTGAAATAGAGATATGTTATATCTTGTCAGACCCCAATGTTTTAAATCTGTACAAAATGTCATAAAGTGTTTAATTTGACTTATAATTCCTTAATGGATATCTTTCTGAAAAGAAATTAATTTATGAAACTTAATGGTTTTCTTCAATAGGTAGTGTCCTACAGTATGACTGAGTTACATATTATCAGATAAACAAAATGGCTGAAATGGTCTGGGTTTAAATGTCAGGCAATTTTTTTTTTCTTCAATTTACCGAACGATTATATTTAAAAATGTTTGCTTGCCGAATTTTGAAACCATGGCTGGACTTTGATCTATCATAATACCTATATTTGCAAAATCAGCATCTATTTTAATCTATTATATCCTAGATATCTATATATTAATACGTGAAGCGAAAACTTTGGATCCCTTTTTACGAAAATTGGGCGGACGGAGGCGTATGAAACGCACACTTATAGTTTATACAGAGAAGTGACGAATGCTAATATTTTTTTTTAATTATGCGTTAATATACATTATTTTCAATAAATAACACGTTACACACAGTGCTATTCATTACCGTGTATCTAATACACACATGCATAGGTATTCTTTTGTTTATGGTCCAAATCGGTCTTTAATATTTTGTGCAGTGTTACCAACACCCAGAAATATTTACCCTTAAAGCTTAAGTTAAACATCCCTAAAATTGCCACAATTACTAAAAAAATCCCCTAAAAAATTATAATGAAAATAACCAGCGAATGTTCAGTAATCATAGACCACACAGTAGTAATATTTGTCCATATTTATTACGCGACATTTGTTAATCATTCACTCTGCATTCTTAGTATCGCGGAACCGTACTAGAACTCGCTAATACTTTTATTGTAATCAAAAACACAATGAGAAATGTAAGATGGCGAAAAATCCCTAATACCCATAAAAATGGAACGCCCCTAAAAAATCCCAATCGTCTTATTTACCCCTAAATTTGGGAAAACCCCTAAGTTGGTAAGCCTGATTTTGTGTCTATAGTCTTACTGAATGTCAAGTCAAGTATAACCATAGGTAATAAATTAATTTTACAGATATATAACCTATTTCATTTTTAAAATCTAAGATCATATCGAGAATATTTGTCTTTTATATTATTTTTTATCTATAGTGTTACGGTGTCAAATAATGTCAAATATAACCATATTATTCTTTTATATTTATTATTATATATATTTTTTTCTTTTATGTATTTCTATTAAAATAAAGTGCGGTCGAATTTCGACCAACAGGCGATCACTAGTTTATACAAATAAATAAAACTGAAGTGTCTGTTTGTAATTTCAAATTAACAGCTTTTCACTAAATGCATATGAAAGTAAATACGGTACTTACAACAATTTTTTTAAACTTTTGTCTGACTGTCTGTCTGTTTGTTCCGGCTAATCTCTGAAATGGCTGGACCGATTTTGACGGGACTTATTGGCAGGTAGCTGATGTAATAAGGAGTAATTTAGGCTACTTTTATTTTAGAAAAAAAAAATATTTTTGAAAAATACCTACGTTAATTTCCGACATCCACGCGGGCGAAGGCGCGGGCAAAAGCTAGTATTAAATAAATATTCATTCGTCCATAGCTCGAGTACTTACTTCTCAAGGTTTTTATTTGAACTTCTTTTCATCTCTTCATTTATATCTATCGGAGTCTTACTATTTGAATTCCTATGATAACCACTTAGTACCAAAAGCGAGTGTAAATTATTTTTAAATCCTGACTATTTCTGGAAAAAATATAGCTTTTCTGTTTCCATTAAATTATTTCAATAATTCTGACCAATAAAGTGCCTCCCTCTAAAACCCTAACGCTCTACTTACATAAGGGTGTAATTGCGAGGGTGTCGACGTAGTAACAATTTGTGGAGTAATGTGATAGTTTACAAAAATCACTGTTTTACCGCTTTTGGGAGCGGCCATAGACGAGCCGCTGACGGTTTTATTAAATGTTTAGCTAATTAGCGTTTTATTATTATCAAACAGTGTTTAGATACCGTATTATAAATATATTGTCTTTTATGATAGGAGAAATATTTATTTCATACAAATTTAAATTCTTATTTGCATTATATAACACAACTGACTATTTACTCTCGGTACTGAATTAAATAACTATACAAATAAAAGCAAAACTACTTTATTAGATCATCATCTGCCTAGTATTTTTCCAACTACGTCGGGGTCGGTTTCTAGTCTAACCCGATGCAGCTGAATATCAGTATTTTACTTGGAGCGATTGTCTATCGTATCGTGTGGTGCCAGACGTAAAGAATAGGATCACCCCATTTCTTCCCGTGGGTGTCGTAAGAGGCGACTAAGGGACATACTAGAGAGTGGGCAGCAGCGTTCTCTATGCATTGTACAATACCACACTGCGATCGCCAACCCGCCTGCCAAGCGTGGCGATTATGGCAAACCCCCCCAAACAATGACAAGCACTTATAAAAAACAGCCCCTAGTACCCGGCGGCCCACCTACCCTTGGCTATGGTAGCGGTCAAGGCCACGGTGAGGCAAGGGGTGCTAAGAATCCCCGGAAGAGATCCAGCTACCACAACCACCGACAATTGGACCTGGCAACATACAACACGCGTACACTCCGGACCGACGAGAAGATCGCCGAGCTCGAGGAAGAATTGAGCAGGTTACGATGGGGTATAGTAGGGTTATCTGAAGTCCGAAGAGAGGGGGAGGACTCGATAATCCTGAATTCCGGAAACCTGCTCTTTTTCCGGGAGGGCGACCAGCGGTCCCAAGGTGGTGTCGGGTTCAGCGGGTCAGCAACGTTGTGAAGATCGAGAGTGTGTCGACCAGGGTGGCGTTCCTTATACTCAGAATATCCGCAAGGTATTCGCTGAAGGTCATACAGGTATACGCCCCGACCTCAACACACCCCGACGATGAGGTGGAGACCATGTATGAGGATATTTCCAGAGCCATGCATGGTTCCAAAACTCACTTCACCGTTGTTATGGGGGACTTCAACGCGAAACTGGGCAAGCGAAGCGATGATGAGTTGAGAGTGGGGCAATTTGGAGTTGGACGTCGGAACCACCGGGGTCACCTACTGGCTAGTTTTATGGAGAAGGAAGGCCTCTATATGATGAATTCCTTCTTCAAAAAACGTGAGCACAGGAAGTGGACCTGGCAGAGTCCTGACGGTGCAACCAAAAATGAGATTGACTTCATTATGTCGACGAACAAGCAAATATTCAATGATGTCTCTGTAATCAACGCGGTGAAAACCGGAAGTGATCACCGCATGGTAAGAGGCACAATGAATATCAATATCAAGCTGGAAAGATCTCGGCTGATGAAGTCAACGCTCCGTCCAGCACCGATCCAACTTCAGAACCCCGAGAGCTTTCAACTCGAACTCCAGAATCGTTTTGATTGCCTAGGGAGCTCCGTGGACGATTATAACGATGGGTTCGTGGAAACTGTCCATACGGTCGGGTCTAAGTTCTTCCAGATCCGCCCTACGAATAGAAAAAAGAAACTCTCAGATCCAACATTACAGCTCATGGAACAGAGGCGCGGAATGATCCTGCAGTCTTCAGAAGCTGCACTCGAGTACCGGCAGCTAAATAGACGGATCTCTAAGTCAATGAAAAGTGACCTTCGCCTCTTTAATACGGAACGTATTAAGGACGCGATAGAGCGGAACAAGGGCTCCAAAGTCTTTGCAAGAGATCTGTCTATTGGGCAGAGTCAGCTTGCCAAACTGAAGACCGACGATGGCAGAATTGTGTCCGCCAAACCTGAGCTGTTAAGAGAGATTGAGAAGTTCTATGGACAGTTATACACGTCCACCAGAAACCCCGTTATGAATCTAGCTAACGACCCGAGAGCTAGATTGACTCGACACTACACTGAATATATCCCGGACGTCAGCTTGTACGAGATTAGGATGGCTCTGAAGCAGCTGATAAACAACAAGGCACCGGGTGATGACGGAATTACGGCTGAGCTCCTGAAGGCCGGCGGGAAACCAGTTCTAAAAGCCCTTCAGAAGCTATTTGATTCCGTCATACTCGAGGGCAAAACGCCACAGGCATGGAACAGAGGTGTGGTGGTACTTTTCTTTAAGAAGGGTGACAATACCCTACTTAACAATTATAGGCCCATCTCACTTCTGAGCCATGTCTACAAGCTGTTTTCAAGAGTCATCACGAATCGTCTCGCGCGCAGGTTCCCGAACAAGCCGGATTCCGTAAAGGCTTTAGCACCGTAGACCACATACATACGCTGCGGCAGGTTATACAGAAGACCTGCCTCTCTGCTTAGCGTTTGTGGATTACGAAAAAGCCTTCGATTCGATCGAGACCTGGGCTGTATTGCAGTCTCTTCAACGGTGCCAGATTGACTATCGGTACATCGAGGTGCTGAAGTGTTTGTATGAAAACGCCACTATGTCAGTCCGGCTCCAGGACAAAGCCTCGAAACCTATCCTTCTGCAGCGAGGGGTGAGACAGGGAGACGTAATCTCTCCGAAACTGTTCACCGCTGCACTGGAGGATGTCTTCAAGGTTCTGGGCTGGAAAGGGGCTGGCATCAACATCAATGGCGAGTACATCACTCACCTTCGATTTGCCGACGATATAGTAGTCATGGCTGAGACTATGGAGGACCTCAGTACAATGCTCGATGACCTCAGTAGAGCTTCCGAAAGAGTGGGTCTTAGAATGAACATGGACAAGACAAAGGTCATGTCCAATGCTCGTGTGATACCCACTCCAATGAAAATTGCAGGCACTACACTCGAAGTTGTGGACGAATATGTGTACCTAGGACAGACTGTCCAGTTAGGTAGGTCCAACTTCGAGAAAGAGGTCAATCGTCGAATCCGACTCGGCTGGGCAGCGTTCGGGAAGCTACGCAATATCTTCTCGTCCCACTTACCGCAGTGTCTCAAGACAAAAGTCTTTGACCAGTGTGTGTTGCCAGTGATGACATATGGCACTGAGACGTGGTCGCTCACAATGGGCCTCATAAGAAGGCTCAAAGTCACCCAAAGAGCAATGGAGAGGGCTATGCTTGGAGTTTCCCTACGCGATCGAATCAGAAATGAAGAGATCCGTAGGAGAACCAAGGTTACCGACATAGCCCGAAGAATTGCCAAACTTAAGTGGCAGTGGGCAGGGCACATTGCTCGGAGAACGGATGGCCGATGGGGCCGGAAGGTTCTGGAGTGGCGACCGCGTACTGGAAGACGGAGCGTTGGAAGGCCTCCCACAAGATGGACCGATGACCTGGTGAAGGCCGCAGGAATGCGTTGGATGCGGGAGGCACAGAACAGGTCGAAGTGGCGGTGCTTGGGGGAGGCCTATGTCCAGCAGTGGACGTCTTTCGGCTGAAATGATGATGATGATGATTGTCTATCTGACCTCCCCATACCAGTTACTGGGTAATACCACACTGCACGAAAACGGTTTATCAGACTTATGGGGTTCTGGCGACCATAACGACAGTCAAATATCCACAATTGAAATCCGGGACCAACAGTTTAACGTGCTTTCCGGGGCACGGAGGGGTCTTGGTATGTAAAAGTGCAAGACACTGTCACCCATCTACTAACCAAACGTGGCAACCGCAGCATAACCTGATCTATCGACTCGTGCATCTTTAATTGCTTAGCCACAAACCACTGCGCCGATGAAGTGTAATTGTAACAATGAAGAGTGGTGTCATATCTATATATGTATATACCTAATTTCATACATACATTTAAATAGTTACAACGTAATAATTTAATTCAAAAAGATCATTTAAAACCAGCCCTTTTGTTGCTCCCAAACAGAACAAAAATCAACAGACCAAGAAAAAATATCCATTCACAAAGCCATATACTTACTTAAGTATTTATTCCTTTAGTTTTTCTTACTTCAACACTTAATACGGAATATTAATAGTTAGTAACAACTCAGGTCGGGGTCATTTCTTACATAGCTCACCATTACCTTTTGTTATTTCGCAAAACACTTGTGCACTCCTCATTGTCGGTCAAATCGGTCAATTCGTATACATATTTGAACAATAAGTCACAAATTATTTTTTCAGTTGCGTCCTTATGACCCAGACGGCATTGAATGACGTCATGTCTTCTTAATGACCTGTAGCTAATATTGTATGGAAAATTTTATTTACTTGAATTATCTGAGGGTTTTATATATTTAAATATTAATGATAATTATGATGAATGCACACACACTGCGTTAGCCCACGTTCACACGGATGTAAAAATATTGCGGAAGGATTTTTTATACACCGGATTTTCGACTCTCGGTGGCTGAGCGTAGAGTATCTATCAGAGTTAGTCCATTTTATTTCCTAACTATTACGTGAATAAGTCATTCAATGTTATTAAATGAACTTGGAGGCTTGTATTGATGATTTAAGGATTAATATCTGGATGACCGAGCTTTGCTCGGTATTTAATTTTTTATTTTTTCGTAAATTGTATTTTTTCGAAATTATATTTAAATACAAATAACATTTTGTTATTTTTCTTCCAAAAAAACAAAAAAAAACATAAAATTTATGTTTAAGTTTATTATCGATAAAGTTGATTATTGAAAACACGTATAAAACGACATTTTCTAAAAATTAATCCTAGCCAGATCGATTTATCGCCCCTGAAACCCCCTGTATATCTGGTTGACCGAGCTTTGCTCGGTATTTTTTGGTAAACTGTGTTTAAAATAATAAGTTTATGTTCAAGTTGATTATCGATAAAGTTAGTCATTGAAAACACGAATGAAACGACATTTTATAAAAATGAATCCTAGCTAGATCGATTTATCGCCCCCGAAACCCCCTTTATACTAAATTTCATGAAAATCGTTGGAGCCGTTTCCGAGATTCAGATTATATATTATATATACAAGAATTGCTCGTTTAAAGGTATAAGAAGGTATAATTCTGTGAAGCCGTACTTGTAACAGTCGCGATCGCGAATCATATTTTGTTCAACATGTAACCTCACAAATTGCAATAAACGGCTACCATCAAATCAAAGTCTAGGACATGCCGGTTTCCTCACGATGTTTTCTTTCACTGTTTTGAGAGCAGTGGTGATGAAATTATTTACACAAAGTAAAGCGCTTGCCTGGACCCGAACCCACGACCTACAACTCGTAAGTCGGGGCCGATACCAGTGGGCGACCAGTGCTCCCTATGATGCAATACGCAAATAAAATGCTGATACACAGGTAACGTTAAATCGGAATAGTATATCTTTACAAACATTCACTGTATTTGGCGACCAACCAGTTCTGGCCAGGAAAGTTGTATTTCGGAAAATTTTATTTTTCTCACAAACAACAACATGTCTCCTAGTTATGGGTCACAATTTGCACCATTCGGGGTTATAACTTCGCACTAGTGTAAGGCTAGGTGCTCACTGTAAGCGGTTTGGGTTGACCTCAAAATGACGTTTATCTTAAAACTTGAATACTTCTATATGGACTACTAATACGATATTACAAAGCTGAAGAGTTTGTCTGGTTGAACGCGCTAATCTTAGGAACTACTGGATCGAATTGAATAATTATTTTAGTAATGAATAGCTCGTTTATCGAAAAAGGTTGTAGGTTATATATTATCATGCTATGACCCTTAGGAGCCGAGCAAAAGGAAAAAGTTACGAATGCCAAGTACTCGCACGGGCAGTCGTGGGACAAAAAGAAATTTTCCATGTACGAAGTCACGGACAGGAGCTAGGGTGTAATAAATGAGCATCTGATTATAAAAGAAAACTATTTTATGAATGTGCATGTACGGCAGTGCCTTAAGCAAGTGTGGTGACCAATGCTCATGTCTTTTCAGTATAAGAAGAGGCCTTGAACGATTATGTAATTATATTATACAGCAGAAAGATGTAGAAAAATAACTCTAACAAATTGACTTTAAAATCATTTCTTTTTCCGATGACTCATATAAAATCCAACATCAGCTTGACAAATCATTAACACTCTAATACCAAACCAACTTTTCCCCACTCTTTTACACGCTAAAAAGTATAATCCCTATATATTAACATTTTTATAACCCGCTAATCGCTGGCAGTCTATACAAATCCCAAGAGGGGGTTGTGGAGCGCGGGCGGAAGGGGAAGGCGGTCATTCAGCGCAGCGGCGCGACGGACATCCGCCGCATAACAAGTCGATGGCGACTCTCTACGGAACGCCGTTCTTATTTCAGATTTCGCATAGATTCAAATATAAAACGCATTTTTGAGTTCGGCTTCACTTCGGAAATCATCGTTAATTGCTCGGCGTTTTAATGATTGGCGGTTTGATTGTAACGGTTTGTTTTTTGAATTTGGATTGACGTATTTTCTTTTCGTTTTCCGTCTGTCTGTCATGGCAGTTGAGTTATTTGTGATTGACTCAAAGTTATTTATTAGCCCAGAATTTAATTTAGCGATCTATTTAATTTGGAACAGAAAAGCTTTTCCTTTACACGTTTCTACAAAATCTAGACATATTACAAATATCTAAGTAAATAAACAAGTCTGTAGTACACACTCCGGTTGTCTGTAGTTTCTAGTGGTGTCCGCAAGAGGCGCTGGGGTGCGAACAACTGTTGTCGTCGCCGGAAGCAGCGCTGGCGGCTTCCGGCCGAGGAATGTTCTATATGGGCCGTTAGAATTTCGCGTTTTCAGTTTTAAGTTTTATTTTTCCTGCGAAATGTGTTTGCGTTTTTAGATTTTTATAAATTGTAGAGAGATGAGGAATTAGTTTTTAGTCCGGTATTGCTAAGCTGTAAAAAGGTTTTTTTGACGAATGTTTAAACAAATCTTCGCTTTATGACTTACTTAGTCAATCGTAGTGATTAAAATGACTCCGTAGCAATTTCGTTAACAAAAGCATAGACCGTAGGTAAACCATTTTTCCTGGGTTACGCAAATTCAAGCAAAGTAACAGTAATAAATTTTCGCGTCTTTTAAATTAAAATTAAAGTTGAGACAAAAACCGAAATTTTCTTACCCTTTCATTTTAGCCAAACACCAACACAACATACCAGAACACTCACAATTCTCACCCAATAAAAATTACCGAAAAAATGCATACATACATAAATTACGGTACTCAACGGTCGCGACAACCGGATACGCTTTCCCGAGCTAAACGTCCACCCGGTGGGTGGTGGGGTCACTTCGGAACCCCCCAAGCCCCACAGGGCTCCCCGTGTTTAAAAATTTCACTCCCGGTGCTTCCCAGCCCACACAATGCCCGGTAATCAGCGATTGCCTTTTGAAATCGAAACGCTCATTACACATTTTTTCTCGTGCCCGGATAACCGGTGCGTTTTCCGGACGATTCTGTAACGTATTGATATTTCTTGTAGCGATAGTTTCTGATTTAAATTGGGAAGTGGGTTTTTAAAAGTATCCATAAAAAATCTGTTTTTGTTTTTTTTTTTTAAATATTGTAATGGTGTTTTCGAAGCCTTGCGCTGAATTCAAAACTTGTTTAGAATTGAGTGGATTTAATAAGATGTCATTTTACTTTTCTAAAACCTGCATCCTTTTTTTTTTTCAGGATGGGAAATCATCAAATGACTTCTCCCGCTCTGGGCGGAGCGGGAGGGCGTGTCAGACTTTTACTGACTAAAACCCACCCGTGTTCCATCAGTTGCCCATGTGCCAGGGTCACGGTATCTCTTTCGAACAATCACGCGACCCCGGCAGAAAACCTGCATCCTAATCCTAACACACTATTCAATAGAATCTGAATCATTTTGAACATTACTGCTAATCCATACTTTCAATTGTTCGAAAAAACGTTACCTACTAACGCAATGAATGTTGTGGAACTGTTGAAAAGGGAAGCGATTCCTACTGTTAGTGTATTACTCAATGACATCTTCGACTTCCTATCCTAATAATGAGAGAAAATAAACTTTGGATATTTGAATGTTTAGATTTTTGGATGTTTGGTCACGTAAAAACCGACGAATTTAAGACCCGACTAACAAGAACTAGTCGGCTTTAGAATTGTTATACATAGATTATTTTTCCATTTTATACGCGGTTTAAACTTTATACTGATGCAAGAACCGTAGTATTTTTTGCCATATGACTACACACAATTCTTAGACATACTTACACGTCTTAAAATTGCAAACTATCACATACACCGTTTAATCCCACCAGCCGACCACCCAAACGCCATCCCACACGTCTTTTACCACACTTAATTATCAACCACACATGACCACAGATGGTATCGACCACCAATTGAAAATACAAACCGATCAGTAATCGCTGTAATCCGGTATCAATCGAATTGGTTCTCTCTACCACCGTTGGTTATGTTGACCCTACTTATGACGTTGTAGTGACGCTTATCGTACGGTTAGCAGAAATATCGATGGTTAGATTCTGAGGAAAAGATTGTTAGGTTATCTTTTACCGATGGAGGTATTAGCGAGTCATTGCCGGTAATTTTTATTGTTGATAACTGAAGTTTTAACCTAATTTTAAAATTAATTTTAGCCTTGTAAATACGAATTTGTTGATAACATATATTTTATTTCTGGATCTCTGGTCTATTTTACAAAAGGACACAAAATTGACAAATGAGGTTACCCAAAATCGGTCGAAATGGCGTGTGAGAGGACTATGTGAGAGGACCAGCAGTGGGCGTTTTTCGACTGAAATAATGATAAAGATGATGAGGTTACCTTTTAGGTTACTGATTACCTAATTAGTTTTATTACAAACCGGTATAGCCAAAACTATATTGTCCTAAAAAGGAAAATATTAAATATGTATATTTTAAATATGTCGTTCTATCCGTCCAGTACCGTATGATGACCAAAACTCAACACAATGAACAATGGTCGAGTGACTCGGGACAAAAAGGTCACAATATTGATATCGCGATAAATCTGTGTACAGGCTGATGTTAAAATGTTCCGTCAATAGTTCCACCGTCCGCCACTATCCGTCACCGTCCGTCACCGTCCGTCAAACAGGTTCAAGAGTACTTATTTACGAATGAGCGGAACAATCGATCATGAATAATGATTGCCTCATGAGAATATTATTATATTTCATTTATCATTTTAATTCAGTTTTTTTTTTTCATTTGCCTGTGTAAAATACGAATAGGTACCAACTGTTTCATTTTGTACTCTTAATTTTCTAAAAACAATTATCAGATTCCTTCGGTATTTAGTCATAAAGATAAATAATACATTAGATTTTTCAACAGATAGGTGTGTATTTTTATGATACATATATATATATATGTGCAAGTCGATTGCTATAGCTGATATGCATGGTCACCAAAATAGATAAATAAACAGAGTTGTCGGATATAATTGAAGTTGAATCAGAAACCGATGGATGTTTTCGAATAAAAATTTTTGTAGAAAATATACAGTTCATTTATAAAATTAAATTTCTTTTCAAGTATGTAAATTGTTTTATGAAACGCTATTTTAATGTTACTAAATATGTAATAATACAAAATATGATTTAGTTCATATTATAGTTATAAAAAAGAACTATTTACCATAAGTACCTTCCACTATCTGCACGATTCTATGAAGACTGCAATCAGAAAAAAATCATAAAAAGAAACAACTAAACTCAGAGTGAACACCCTGTACGTGTCATCTTTCCGGTCGGTCACAATCTGACCGTTACATTTCAATAATCGTCTTAACAGTGAAGATCGCTTATCTGCCGCGCCCACCGTCTGGTGATGCGCAAAGTCGATAAATTAAATTAATTGTAAATACTTACCTAATATCATTTGTGTTGTACTAGTCAGGATCTTTGGAGTTACATCGATAATTTAATTTTATTATGTAATCACCCAACTGTCTGCCAGGGTCGCGAGATTCATTTGAAAGAGGTACCGTGGCCCTGGCATATAGGCAACTGAAGGAACACGGGTGGGTTTTAGTCAGTAAAAGTCTGACACGCCCTTCCGCTCCACCCTGAGCGGGAGACGTCATTTAATGATTTTCCATCTAGAAAAAAAACCCGACTGCAGCAAAATCGAAATAACGTAACCTGTACGATTTATGCCTTAATGACTTGTGTCTGTCTTGTGTGTGTAAGACTCCCGTTTATCCGATGGTAGGTATTTTGTTACGATCGATGTCTTGTATCACCATTTGAGTTGGCGTTTTGGTTTTAGATATTAATCGTAGGTTTAATATTTTAACTCCCTTTTTTACTATAAAACGCTTTTATTTAATTTCAATTGTGTGTCCCGGGGTTTCGTAATCAAAATTTCACCCAATTCAACTGAAACTATCGGGCTGAAAGGCACACAATGCACGCTAAAAGTTGTTTTTTTTTTAATATTTTACATATATTTTTTAATTATTCGGTTAAGTAGCGTTAGTGTTTCATTCCATAAAGACAAGATACGGTCGCGAATCATATTTCAAGCAACATACGACCTGTATGTTAATTGCAAAGAATGGAAAAAATTATAATTTCGCGAATTACCTCATTCATCTACCTTAAGGTAAATTGATTGCAATATGCATGTGTTAAATTTCAGGGTTTTAGATAAATACGATTACATACTTTGTGTATATCAAAATAGTTTGTTAATTAACGATGCAATCAAATTACTTTGTGTGTAAATCCAAAACTATGTATACTTAAACATCGTCAAAATACTTAGTCGTTATTGTAAAATTGTACATTTTATATCAGTACTTACACTAAAACTGCATCGATCATTAAAACTAGCCGTAGTTTAAAAATTATCGATAGAAATATAAGTGATCTCGTGACATCACTACAAGATCGCTGAGACGTGATTGTCTTCACAATAAAATGTGTCTCGGGTTAACAATGAGCAATCAAATTACTGTCAGAGTAAGGCGGGCTGGACGCGCCTTGACCGCATCTCCTGAACTATAGAGCGGAACCAATGAATTAGGTTATACACGTAATGTTTTAAAGGTTCAGGCAATGTTCTTGAAAGTAATTTGAAGACTGACAAAAATATTAAAAGAAAAAAATCGTTTGATTCTGGAAAAACCGACAGAAGAAAGACCAAGAAATGACATACCTAAGACTTTTCGCAACTGTTCACCCCGTACATATTGCCATATTCAAATAAAAGCAACTAAGCTACCGTTTAATAAAAAAGCCTCTATTCATTTTTCCCTTAGCGGGCCAGTGTTACATACATAGATTTCAATATCAACCGTCTTAACCCGCGCGTGCGTACGTGATCTCAACCCGCGTATATTTCATAAGATTTTAGAGGTGCATGAATCACGCGAGACACGGAGCGGCGATCACTCACCGCTCGCACCAACCCTTGGACCTCCAACTGCTTAACATGCGTACCGCGCAGCCACTAGGCCCAACACTACGAAATGTGAGAGCTATTACTAGACACTTTGCCCCTGTTAATATTGCTCTAAATCTTACATCGGAAAGCGTTTCCATCTTCGTCGATCAGTTTGATGTTACGTGTTTTTAACCGGTGTTTCTCCTTGTCTACAGAACCCAGCAACTATGTATGCTCGACGTGCAAAGCGCGTGTTCACTCCGCATGGAGGCTACTCCAGCACGTGCAACACGTGCACGGCGTCAAGATTTACGTGGAGGCGATGCCGCAACAACAACCGAACAAGCAAAACCACTCGACGTCAAGTACTTCTTCGTCGAGCTCGGGCTGCTCATCCACTGGCGCGCCTCTACCACCACCCAGCTTGCGCCACCACCCTTTACTGCCACCTCCAGACATGCACTCGCCGTTTGGAGTTGGTGGACTACTCAGGATGCCATTACCAGGCAGTTTACCGCCATTGGCTCATCCTTCAGTTCCTCCAACGCCACTGTTCGCGCGGCCAAACCACCACGATCATAGATTTAGGATGGAGCAGCTCGTTTCAGAGCAGTTCCGCCACCATGGTCTCAACTTGGCAGCTGCGGCTGCTGCTGTAGCGGCGAACTCAATGCCTCCACACCAAGCATTCCCATCACCGGCAGACCGGCCTCCCGTCGTACCAACCTCGGTATCGGGCCGAGACAGAGCCCCACCCGTATCTCAGCCCCTTTCACTTGAACCCCAGCTGGATTTTTACTCGCAGCGCTTGCGGCAACTGGCCGGTACGACCAGTCCAGGGGCGGCCACAGGCAATTCCAGCTCTCCTAGCCCCAGGAAGCATTCGCCTCCGTTCGCTTCCCCGTCGCCCTCCAGAGTCGGACAGACTCCTCCGGTGGGCGCCGGACCCGGAACGGTGGACGCGCCTCGCGACGCCAAGAGGCCGCACAGTTCGACTTCACCCGAACGCCGAATTGAACCACTCGCGCTGGCAGCCGATGCACCGCCTACGGAGCGTCCGACAACAACGCCACCAGCCAAGCGCAACACTGATGAAGGAGTTCATTCCTGTGAATTTTGTGGAAAGAAATTCCGATTCGAAAACAACCTGATCGTACACCGGCGCTCACACACAGGTGAGAAACCTTTTAAATGTACAGAATGTGATGAAGCTTTTGAGAAGGCATCCAAGTTAAAACGACACATGAAAGTGCACAGAGCGCCTGACGCTAATACGGAAGAGGGTGAATCAGGTGGTGATACAGGTGAAGACGACTCTGACGACGAATTGGAGGATGAGGAGTTGGATGGGGAAGAAGAGGAGGATAATGAAGATGGAGATGACGTTGAGGAGGCGGAAGACCTAACTGTCTCAAATAGTAGTGCTCCGTCTGCGCCAACGAGGAAACAGACACCCATTATGCCCAACAATCCACCGAGTGCCTCAGTTGTTGGTGAACTGATGGACAAGTTTGGGTTATCTAACATTGCTCAATACAGTGAAGCTTTCAAACAAGCTTTGCAAGAATCAGGAAATTCTCTGAAGTGGCAACTAGCTAAGGATAGAGACAATAACAATGGCCCACCCAGTGACAAACCAAACGGTATGCCACCGACCGCCGCGCTACGATTGAAAGAGGAATTTGCGAAAATGCCACCTCAGCCGCATCCTCTTTTCAACCCTTTTGAGAATCCTTTTGAAGCGTCCAAACGTATAAAATTGGACATGGATAGAGGTGAAGGTTGGTGGTTGCCGACCTTACACGCCCAAAGACCACCCGATAACATATTCGACGGCCTCAAAAATAGCGGAAATGGTTTACTGCAGAACCCTTTATTGAAATCGAAAGAGGGACGACGGAACGACACCTGTGAGTTCTGTGGGAAAGTCTTCAAGAACTGCTCAAACTTAACGGTACATCGACGGTCGCACACCGGAGAGAAGCCGTACAAATGTGAACTCTGCTCATACGCGTGCGCACAGAGCTCCAAGCTCACGCGGCACATGAAGACACACGGACGACTGGGCAAGGACGTTTACCGCTGCCGGTTTTGCGAGATGCCCTTCTCCGTGCCGTCGACGCTCGAAAAGCATATGCGGAAGTGTGTTGTGAATCAAAGTAATGGTGCTCCCTTAGCTCTATCCGATGACTCTAATGCGTGCCGTGACGAGGCGTCGTGACTCTACCCGTGGGGCGGGCTCCGCCTGCTGCCGCCCGCGCCGCCCAGCCAGATCTTCTAAGATCTACTCCGGTCACGTGTTCCGTCGCGTTACTCCAGGAAGTACGCAAGATACGAGCGATCGCGTCGACCGGACTTAGGCCGATTTATGTTCAATTTCTAGTCTTAAGGATTGAATATTGGCGAATTATCGTTTAAACGCACGCAATATGAGCCCAAAAGTTTGCACCGAAGGGCATTAATTTAATTATTGTAATCGTAAGTGACATATCTTCCTCGTACTGAACAGTCTTGATTCCCGTTGTATTGTTGATGTTAGTTTTTTCTATCATTTCTGTTCGTTTGAAAGCTGTAAGTACGTCTGTGTTTATGTTACATAATTTCGATCTTGTTTTGACATGTTTTTTATTTATAGAAAAATGTGGAAACCAATGCCAAAGTTAGCTATGTTGATTTAAATATACTTACTATTTAGTTTTTAAGCTGTATAGTGTCAATTAAATTAGAATTCTTTCCAGTATTTTCTAGGATCTTCATAGTTTGATGTAGTATGTGTTTCACGAGTAAGTTGTTTCGTAATTTTAGTATATCGTGTACAATAATAAGCGAAATGTTTCCTATCCTAGATAAACAAACTTGTGTACATATTTGATGTAAGTTTATTTGTGTAAATCGAGTACCTACCTATTGATGTTCATATTTATAGTCGATAATGTTTCAAGGATTATAACAAAATTTGGTGAGAAAACGGTGAGTTTCCTGTAATCGATAATTTATTTATAGCATTGTAGAAAGCGACATTGAAATCGATAAATGGTAGGTGTTATTCGTAAAGAGGTACTTGTATTTTTAACTAGCGATTAAATTATTAATTAAAAATTATCACTGTGAGATCGATATTCGTTCATGTGCTATTATTTCTTGTGGAAACTAGTTATTTTATTAAGACTGAAACCCATATTCCAGTTTAATATTTTTAAATAATTTCTTCGTGAATTTCATTCGTACCTAAATTAGTCCAAACGTGAAATCTTTCAGTATACGTACTTAATGTAAATTATAGAATTTATATTAGATAGTTTTAAGTAAATTATAATAGAAACATTTTGTCGTCCATATCTGTCTCCTCACTAATTAGGTCTTCTTCAGACGATGTTAGTACAAGAGACAGTATTCTATAGATGTTTACTAACGTTGTGTGAACGAGACCTAGATCTATTTGGGCATTACCTGTTTGTGTTTTAAAAATATTTTTTCAAACAATCATTTTTTTAAGAAATAAAATGATTGTTTAGTAAAAATATTTTATGAATCATACTTGGGATGTTTGAAATCATTTAAATGTTTCACCAACTTTCTCACCCAGTTGTATTAAAATTGTACAGTCGAACCAGTAAATTAATGTAATTACCTCTGTTTTAATTTCATTGTGTGGTTGGTAAAATAGATATGTTAGATTGTAAAATGAGAAAAAAAACCTTACAAAAATTGTGATTAATTTTCCCATTTTTAATATTAACATTTTTTGTGAATAAATAAAAGATGGGACGAGAATGGAGACAAAATAGAGAAAAAAAAACTAAGACAAATTTTATTGTGTAACTACGTGAAAGATGAACTGTTTTTATTATTTTTCATTTTTATTATTTTTATTTCAATAAATATCCACGATTTGTTAATCAATTTTGTCGTTTGATTTACCCATTATATCGCAGAAATGCAAATATGTTCCAGCCATACAGTTAAAAATGCCAATACCTACTATAAGTTAATACAGGCTACCTAAATGCATTCTCTACGTTATGATATTCATATAACTACAAAAAAAATATACGAAGAGTAGATAGGTAAATACTTATCAGTTTATAGTAAGTATAATAGTAGTAATAACTAATAAAAAAAAACTAATCGATGAGAGGAAAAAATTAATCGCACTTACTGGTACACTACTTGAGAAAGCGGAGCTTAAGGTACCTAAGTAGTTTTCTTTATAAAATAACATTTATCTACCCACGGACAGCTAAAAAAAATACTAAATCTCTTTTCTAGTTCAACCTAGGAGGTTATCAAAGGGGCAAGTCAGGGTCAAGTTCTGAAAATATAATCAGAACATTCACACGTTGATCTCAGTCTGAATAAACAATAAATACATTTTTGACAAGTTTTTGACATTTGATTGTCAATTACAAGAATTTGCCGTCTACTCAGCCTTAACCGCACTATCCTGTGGATATTACTAAATTGAGACAAGGGCATAACATTTACAAACTAGGTAACTACAGCGGGTTCAGCCGTCACTGGGTGAACGCATCAAAGCAGCAACGGTCAGATCATACTCGCACCGCGTTATGTTCGAGGTATTTAATTCTACAGCATGTAACTTCACGCTCATATTTCCTGTAAGATAAGCAGAGATGCAGGTATAGTACAACCGTTGACGTTCTTAAGTTCTAAGTTGAGCTGCACGATTAGTGACAAATGCGTGCACTGACTGCACAGGTCCACAATCTGTGTAGTTCTCTCCTCATGACATTATTTCAGACACCAATCTACGTGGTCTTCACTTGTTGTGACCATGATGTCTCAGAGTACTCATATAGGAAATTCCGACCTCATCTAGTTTAAAAAATATAACTGACGTGTGAAAGTGTTAGTACAAACCTACTTACTACTAAGTTTTGAAGTCACAGTTAACTTAATGTTATATAAAACGGGCACCAACTCAGATTCCAGGAGCTACCGAAAAATCCAATTGGAAAATCCCAATACTTATCACTAATACTAATACATAAGTAGAAATACATATTTAACAAACGTAATAGGTATGTAGAAAATACATACTGTTCGATTTATTGATTGCCATTGCTTCACAGGGTTTGTTCGACTTCACAAAAAGTAGAAAATTCGTTTTTTTTTTCGAAGAAGTTTCAAGATTTGTGTATTATACAGATAAACCTTTCGGGGAAAAAATCTCTAAATAATGTTAGTATTCGCATCAAAATCTGTTGCGCAGTTAAGAAGAACTAGTAGTAAGTAGACTGGATGTCTCCATTTTGTATCCTATCGCATATATGGAAGACTACATTCGGCAAGATTTCTTACCTCAAGGCCATCTCTTCTAAAAAAGATTAATTAGCTAATAGAGCAACTCTTCACTTGATTAGTGATTTATTTATATAAGATACTTGCTTCATATATTCGTTATTTGTAATTGGTTCAGAGGTCACAGTCCGTTTTAAAGTCCAGATTTTATCTTAGACAGGTCATGTCAAGGCCATGTAGATTGGTGTCTAAAATGGTCTTTTGCTGAAAGAACCACACAGATTGAGTGGACCTGTCCAGTCAGTGTTTATATTGTGATCGTGGAAAATATAAGAAGCTCAATGATTCCATGAACAATATCAAAGAAAGCACATTTAGGTAGGCTGCATAAAGTAGACAAACGTGTACTTAAAAAATTCAGATGCTGCTGAAATGAATGATGCTGAAACTCAAATATTGTTGAGACACTGAGTTATTTCCAATGTAATGATAAGTGGTGAAACCATCATCAAATTGTTCTATGTGCTTTACATAGTATAAACTGTAGCAGATTTCTAATAGAAGCTAAAATCCAAGAAAAAGGGGTTCCCATGGAGAGGACTGTCTCTATTCAGCAGTAGTTTGCAATAGGCTGAGGATATAATGCTCTAAAAAAATATACGGCAGGACTACTTCTGTATGACGGAGCACAGCTTTACAACAAAATGCCTCGGAATATAAAAGATCAAAACTCCATGTATACTTTAATAAAATCTCTCAATAAACACATTTTAAATAAATAAATAAATAAAATCATTTTAATTCGGACAACTAAGATCCATAAATTGTTAGTAACAGTTTTCCTTAAAACTTTTAATTTAATTTTAGCGGATTTTAAATTTTAGGCTATCTTCGGGTACCTACTGTACTACTCTAACCATTTTTGTCATGTAACCGTCGCGTTGCTTAATGTTTTCTAATTAGAAATACGCTTTTTTTTCTCAAATCAGTGAATGTAATTCTTTCGGAGAAATAAATTTCTTAAACCATAAGGCGTTTTACTGTCTACCTAATGTAAAATATGAAAGAAAGGAAAGAAAGAAAACACGTTTATTTGCGGAAAATATCGAACTGTGCAGCAAACGATCAGTATAATTAATACATACCTATACATTATTTTTTGATGTAATACATACACTAGTTTACAAAAAAAAAAATATTTTTTTGTCCATGACATGAAACATGTATTATTTATGTAGGCTATGGATGGTAATTAAAAAAAAAAAATTTACTTTTCCTAGCACGTCACAATTCTCAGATATAGATGTCTTTGTTTTCTACCTACCCGCAATTGGTTAAATACGTTTATAATTATATTTTTTAAACAACTATATGGTTAAACATTTTTGGGACCAAAATATGCTAGGTGACTATTGTTGGGCTGTTGTGAGAGATATAGATGCAAATATTTATAACAAAAGAGCAAAAATTACCCATTTTTAACTGTCAATTGTTTATTTAGATGAAGTTTTCTGTAAAAATCTTCTTAATAAATATTTAAAAAACTGACGTGCTGGATTTATTTAAATATTTTTTCCGAGTTGTAGATACCTAAAGTAACGTAACCATGTATATTCCATTTCATGGACAAAACTCATGTAAACTAGTGATATTAATAAAAAAAACAAAAAGTATATAGTTTGCAACTGCAATAATTAAACTGTTGTTGATTATGAGACCGTCACGATAAGTTATTATTACCATTAGTGACGTAAGATGAGAGGATCTCAGCGTACGTGACACGACAGATGGCGCAACAAAACGTCTTTTCTGTGAGTTACGCATTCAAGTGATTTTTTTGATTGAAGAAGGTAAATAAAGAGTTGGTGATTGGACTGAGTATCGCTAATAAAAATATTGAGAAGGTAAATATGGCGTCACAGAAAGCAGATTGCAGTTAAGTTTAAATAGTGCACTTAAATTAGGATTTATCCTTCTAATAATTTATCAATGAGAACGATTGTGAGCATGGATGGATCTGCCGGGGTTGCGTGATTGTTCGAAAGAGATACCGTGACCCTGGCACATGGGCAACTGAAGGAACACGGGTGGGTTTTAGTCAGTAAAAGTCTGACACGCCCTTCCGCTCCGCCCAGAGCGGGAGAAGTCATTTAATAATTCCCATCCAGAAAAAAAAAGCATGGATGGATGGATGTGTCCCTCTTTCGTAAAATTTGTTAATTAATTTACGACCTCCACGCAAAAGTTAGTTTTATAATCATTTCGGTTTCTCTGCTTTGTAAAACCTTTACTGTTTTCATATTTGCCATGGGAAACTTTACTGCCTCTGTAAGCAAAAGTAGAACATCTGACACAAAGAAATAATTACAATTTTTATTTAGTTTTGGCCTCAGATTTGCATTTTTCTTACGGTGTCAGTGTAGGTATAGGATAAAAGTAAGAGATCTGTGGAGATAAAAAGAGATGAAACGAAAAAAAAACCGTAAGCTGTACAAAATAATCTCATGAAATAAAATTAACCATATTTCTTTTTTAAGTCGGAGTAAGTAGGTATGTCGGTGTTTCGTGTAGATTGGTCAGTCAATGGGATAGTAGCAGAGTCAGGGCAACAAATTATATTTTCATATCATCATCATCATTTCAGCCGTAAGACGTCCACTGCTGGACTTAGGCCTCCCCCAATTTGGGGGGCTTTGCCATAATCGCCACGCTTGGCAGGCGGGTTGGCGATCGCAGTAAGGTGGTAAAATGCATAGAGAACGCTGCTGCCCATTCTCTAGTAAGTCCCTTAGTCGCCTTTTACGACACCCACGGGAAGAAATGGGGTGGTGTTATTCTTTACGTCCGGCACTACACGGTACATATTATATTATATTATATTTTCATATACTTAAATGTTATTATTGGAAAGTGCCTTTTCATGGCCTATTCAATATATTATTTGTCTTTGATCTTGTCAACTTTCTGAATGTTTACTTTACTTAATATTATTCCAACGATGTCCTCAGGTAACAAGAAAAGAGCTAAGTTGTTCCAATAACTTAATTTCACTTGCAGTTTCAAGCTTCCGTTCTGACTTAAAGAAAACGATTTTTATTACTCAGGTGTCTATGATTCTTTTTAGGGTTCCGTACTCGAAGGATAACAAACAGGACCCTATTACTAAGCCTCCGCTGTACGTCCTTGCTTCTGTCCGTCCGTTTGTCTATCAGCGGGCTTTTATGTCATGATCTGCAATAGGTAGACTGTTGAAATGTTGACTATATGTGTATTTCTGTTGCTGTTATAACAAAATATAATAAAAATAAAAACAAAGTTAAAAATCAAAGGGTGAAGAAACTTATTTTTTTTGGCTTTTTTGTATTGTGGTACGGAACCCGTCCTGTGCAAATCCGACGCCCACTTGGCCGGTTTTTGTTTTAATAAGTTTTATTAAGTATGAAACGATAATTTTATAGTAGTTTAAAGCTCTAGAGTACGTCCAGAGCTTTCGCTTTCTCGTGGTAGCCCTGGTACCAGAATGGGTATGGCGACTAAAATAAGAAACAGTTACGAATTTTAGCTGTTCATTTTAAGAGGACGAATCCACGTTGGCGCGCTTAAAACAATAATGTAATGGTAATGTATTAATTCAAAATGGTTATAATCGGTCGAATGTACCAAGTGACTTTTTTCATTTTTTCGTATTTTATATTGTAGGTACTAGCTTCTGCCCGCGACTTCGTCCGCGTTAATTGTTTTTGTATGTTTCTGGTCTTACTGTGCGTCATGTTTGCCGCAAATAAACGTATATCTTTCTTTCTTTATTTCTTTCTAAATTTCTTGTTCCTCCGACCCTTCTCGTCGCGTGCGATTTGCCCCGTTTTTGCAACATTTTTCATTACTGCTCCGCTCCTCTTAGTTGTAGCGTGATGTTATATAGCCTATAGCCTTTTTTGATAAATAGGCTACTCAATACAAAAAGAATTTTTCAATTGGGACCAGTAGTTCCTAAGATTAGCGCGTTCAATCAAACAAACAAACTCTTCAGCTTTATAATATTAGTATAGATTTCTCAACAATGTTTATTAATTGAACCCAGCAACCAAAATCGATTCGCACGAATTTTCTCTGTAGAATCGACACTTTTAAATAAAACTTCATTTTCTACAGGCGAATCGCACGAAATTAATTTATGTATTCGCGAATCGACTACTCCAGAAATTTAAAGTGTCGATTCACCAGATCCGAGCTTGTAAAATTCGTGCTAATAGAGTAAAATGCCTTTGAAACAAATGCTACTTTTTTAATTATGATACTGACTCTAAATTTGCCCGAGTGTTCTAATGCAACCAGAATAATTTCTGTGACAGCCGCAGGCAAACTTTACAGTGAGTCATTATAATTAGGAAGTTGGAAAGTAAAGAGAAGAGACAACAATTCTTTTTTGTCTTAAATAGGTTGATGCCTAGTACTTTCTCGACACAGTATCATTATAAAAGTCTGCCTTAACTGAGCACTATTAAGTTGTAAATAAGCTAAGAAAATAAATAAAAAGATCAAGGCTCATTTTCATCCAAATAATGAATGTAACATTAAAGAAATACATACCTATCTATGACGAATAAAATATATATTTTGTAAATTGGTTTAAACCAACAGTATTACACGTCAAAAACAAATACATATTCAAGCTAGATGTTTTCTATTAAAGCAGTTTACTTTGAGAAGAAAAACCCAATTGAACTCAAAAGTCTCTTTTAAATTGAAGACATTATCGTAGTCTGATCATAAATTAAACAACCATTTGATTTCATAATTATCAATATATTCATTATTCTACATGTTCAGATGAATTCCCTTGTCTAATAAGATAAAACATCATGTCATTACCTCATTAACATTTTGATAAGAAACTGATTTGAAATGGCACATAGTGGCCCTGTGCAACGACAATTGACAGCCAAATAAAACTTTACTCAAATTAATTCTGATATGATTAAAATATTTAGGGTAATTCAAGTCACATAATGATTAACAACGTATATTATTCGATTATTCCCAGTATTCATAGACCTATTTAAGCAGTTAAAATAATTACCTATAAAAAAAAAACAGAAAATGAAACTCATTGTTATTTACTATAACTTTAGGGTACGTAAGCACTTTCTTTCTGCAAAAAACCTGCGTATATTCTAGTTAAATTAAAAAAGTAAGTTAGGATCACCAAATCACAGACGAAAACTTCAAATTCAACTCTGCGCTACGAAGTGCTACGAGATTTTACTGTTTGTCTACTAGCGCCATCTAGCATCGAGTAGCGGAAACAAAGTTACGAACTTGCGACAAGAACGAAAAAATTATAAGGAAAAATGAATAAAAACATTGTTTAAGTGAATTACTTTTTAATAAAATATTTTGTTTATTGTTTAAATACTCTGAAAAAAAGTTCTGCTGCTGGTTTAAGCTGTTTTGTATTTTTTTTTATTGGTTGGATATTTATTAAAACATTTCTATAGATACCAGGCTAGTAATGGTTATAATAAAAATAGAAAAATGATTATTTCATCAATTATATTAATTACATTGTTCACTTTGGAGTCACCTTTTAAGCAAAGATTTGCTTGTAGTACGTGGCTCCGCTCTTCCAGTTTACTTTTACTATACATTATATGAAGTGATTATTTACCACCGTTATTTAAATTTATAGATCTACCAAATTTTAACAAAGTTGAGTGTGTTTTTTTTCCTTAATGATATGAAACTGTTTATTCACTAAGTTAAATGCAACTTAAATGTTTATTGGAATCCGATATATGCTGATAAACATTAGTCAGTATACCTATTGGAAAAAACATTAATTCCCATATTAGATTATTGAATTTCGATGGTTTCGCATATCGATATTTTGTATCGAATTCGACAAAAATCCAACAGATGGCAGTTGCATCGCATTTTTGTGTTTATGTGTCTGCTAAATATAGATGGCAGCACTAAAGTATTGTTTATATTGAGGATCCTGCTCACAAAGGAAGTTACCTGCTTTTAAGAATTTATAGTAGTAGTAAGTAAGTATGCATTATTGCACATATTTGTGGTCATCTTTGAACATATAAATAATCTCTAAGAAGTTAACAAAACTGATGAAATATTATTTAAGAATATAAAATCCGAACTAGGTACTGGTAGTTTAATTTTCACACTTCCTGAGTTTAGGTCCAAAACTCGGATGCTTACGAGGTAGGTAGGTACTGTTAAGGTTGCTTATAATATTGTAGATGGGTATAATTACTTTCGTACAGTCGAACTGTCAAACTACTTAATTTGTATCTATTTATTTGTTGCAAACTAGTGATAAAGTTGTGGATACCCATTTATAAATGTAGGTGTGTTCTGTGGGGTTGACCACAGGTATCTTAATAATAAAACAGCGTTGTTGCATTGCAGTAGATGCCGTAAATTACTGTTCGCTGTTACATACACTCCCGCCTTCTTCCTATGGAGGTAGGCAGAAACAAAAGAACGCCACCTCGTTCACGTTTTTTTTTCTCCCTTACGTTCATCTTATCACAGTTTAATGGAATCTCTTTTAGCCAAATAATGATTCACAACAATATTTAGAACTTATTATTCAAGTAAAAAGTGAAGTAAATATTTGTGAAGTAAGTTACTACTTATCGTTACTAGGTCCTAGATTATTAAACTACCAAGTAAAACAATTAAAAAATAAATAAATCTCAAGATATTTTTTAGTTCTTATTAGAAAATTAGCATTGAATTGTTTTCGTATAAGCACAGTCTACAATGTGGCTATTTTTACCGGAGGCTCTATCATTACTGGCAAATATGCACCGGATCATAAATGTCCAGTTTGTTAGTTTCGTACTGCATAACCTCCATAAGTTCTGGGTTGAGCTGCATGATTACTGGGAAAAGAGTACACTAACAGGACAGGTCCACTCCCTGTGTGACTATTTTGTTAAAATACCATTTCAGACATCTACCTATATGGTCTTCGCATGATCTGCCCAAAATTTTCTTGACTATAAAAGAGACTGTGACCTCTGAATATGTTTCGGCCTTTCCTCAGAGTAGTCTGTTTGGACATGTCTAGTTCATCGTTCATTAATATGAACAAAAAAAAAAATGAATATTAATATATTGATTAACATATCACAGCCGTCTAAAAATATTCTTATTAGTTAAAATATTTTTAAAATAAAAGGTAAATGTAAAGGTAAAATTAAGGTTGTTTACTTTGGCTACCTTATATTGTACAGGTAGGCTATAAATATATAGTTTTTTGATTGCATTGCAACTTTCAAACTTATTTAAAATAGAATAGAGAAAAAATAGTAGGCGAGATATTAGGCTAAGCCAAAGGAAGATCATAAAAATTAAATTTTGTAATATGCTCCAGGAATGCTTACAAAATTATCTGCACAAAAGTGTTTTATTGATAAACACGTTTGAAAAAAACAACAAAACGTGCGATGCTTGATACCAACTGGTGTGAATATTTTATCGACAGATACTGACAAGTGGAGTCAGTATAAAAATACCTCAAAACTCTCTACGCTTTGTTTACATTAAAATGATTTCATTTATTAATCACTCTATCTCTATTAACAATTTTTTATTTGCTACTTTTCAAGTTTGTTTTTCTATTAAAGCGTGCTTTTTAGTTTTTTTTTAAATATTATTTATTGTGTTCTTCCTTTGGCTCCCGGTACAAAGGGACTTTCAGGGCTGTGTTAATGATTGTTATACCTTCTTAACTTTATCAATGTATGGTGCACTCACTGATACATTGTTTTTTTTTTAACTAGTACATTTATTTGTTCATGTTTGTACTCTTCTTGGCGGGACACAAAGAATCTAAATAAGTATATTGTAACATCTCATACACCGTGTAATTGTGTTTACAAATAAAAGTTTCGTATTCTTACTAACAGTGACAGAATGTATAACTACAGTTACTCTTAACACACCATCCTATCAGAATTAAAAACACCCTTCCAACTTTCCAACATTCCCCAATAAGAACTCACCCTAACTTTCACCCAAAAAAAAATATTCCAAACAGAAAAACCCTCGTCACACTGACCGGTACTCAGCGTCACTACTCGTGTGACCGGGGGCTATTTGACCAATGAACGGCCAGTATGTGCCACGCCCCCTACGTGGACATCGGTCAGATTTGATTTGGGGTGATTGATTGTGGTGTTGAAATGTGCCTACGAACGTTTGGGTTTTTTTCTGTAGAGAATTTAATGTGTTTATTTTTAAGACTGAGGTTTGGAAACTTAGTTTATTGAGTTTTATAATAGGTAACAGGAATTTGAGAAATATCATATCTTAATATAGCATCACACCTGTATTTCTCCAAGGGCTAGGTAAAGGAGTATCTAGAAAGAAAGAGAGAGTAGAGATAATAGCTTATTTGATGCTTACTTACAACCTTCTCGAGTCCGCTAAAAGTTATTGGCAAGAAAGACGAGACAACAATTGATTTATATTAAAATATATTTTTTTATTAAGTCAGAATCATAAATTTTAACATCCAAGTTCTTACATACGATATACAACACAACTAACTATTAACTCTAGTTACTAAATACAATATTAGTAAATAATTATATTTATTGCAATGAACTCGTTAATTGATAAAAATTAAGAATAGGATATACAACAATAGGCGTCATATTAATAAAATGCTCCACTGAAACGCATGTTTCATAATTTTGCTTCTTTAGTGCGTTTAGTGAAAGTGCTCAAGTGCTGTTGAAACGGCTGTTGGCCAAGAGGCCAAAGAAGAAAATATAAAAATGGATTGTATAGTGGACGCATTCTAGAAATATTCATCATTTCAGCCGAGAGATGGCCACTGCTGGACATAGGCCTCCCCCAATTTGGCCACGCTTGGCAATAGCATAGAGAACGTTCTGCTGCCAATTCTCTAATAAGTCCCTTAGTCGCCTCATACGACAGCCACGAGAAGTAATGGAATAGTGCTATTCTTTACGTTTGGCAACACACGGAACAGGAAATATAATTAAAGTTCATCCCAGTTACTACGGAGAGCTCGCTAGAAGTCTCCAAGTGCACCCAAATTTCGCCAGTTATATTTAAGTCCGATGTAATAGAAAATAATGAGTCTATGAGTAATGGATGTACAGACGCCACCAGGTCAAGCTACCCGAAACTGTAAATTTTTCCCAATGAACCTTGAACCTAATGCTCCAGAAATAAAGTCGAAAATGTATCAAAGAAATCTGACAGATTGTAGTAGCTTGATGTGTTGGCGTCTGTACCTATAATATAAATGAGTGAACTGCAGGTATCGCAACTTTTCACGTCTCACTTCAAGTCTTCACTTTTACAAGACTTTCCGTCATAGGCATTTGCTTTTATTTCTTTCAACCGATATGATGTGTAGATTACTATACTCTTAACTAATTACTCTTCATAACCGTCAAATTCTGAAATACTTTAGGATAGTCTTAATAGTTAGTGCCCTACATAAAATTTAAAAAAAAAAACTAAAATAATAATATCACAATCTCTGTAAATGTGGTGCCAAATCAAAAAGTGACCGTTACGTCCATTATTGTTATTTTAAAATTACTTTTATTATATTATTATAATTGAAACCATCTGCCATTTTCAACAATGCACTTTTTTGCACACAATTCGCAAGTGTAGTGAGGGTTCTATTTCTAGTCAAACAGGTTTGTAGTTTGCATTCATAAATACAGTAGATAGAGTTATTCGTCATTTATATCATAAGGCTGGCATATGGCCACAAATAATAATAATGGATCTGGAATGAAACTGGACTTTAGTCCAAGGCTCCTTTGTCAACATTTTCAAAGACAAAGTTGCATATAGACGCATCTGCCGCAAAAGTGGCCTACGATTATTAAAAATATTACAAATGGGTATAAATAAAACCTAATTTAAATTCTATTAATATTATAAATGTGAAAATTTGTGATGGACATTATGTATGATTTTAACTCTTTCGCGCAAAAATGCTGGCACACAGACAGTTTATAATCTGGATTAAAACATAGGGTATTCTTTATCCCAATAGTACGTTACTGAGATATAATTTCCAACCTCCGTGGACGAAGCCGCTGGCAAAAACTATCACTACATAAATTCAAATTAAAAAAAAATGTATTTTAAAACTAAATCAGTCTTATATTTGTAGATTACCCTTATAACCAAAAAGTTATTTTACTGAATAAAAAATATTCAGTATTTTTTTTTGTAGTACATATTTAAATATTTGTAGTTTTCTTATTAGACAATGTTTATGAACATAAGGTAACTGTTTCTGTAGTGTAGAGTGCTGTTACAAATTTGTCTTTACTACTTGATCCCTTTTTGTAAATCTATTGTGCTATGACTGCCTCGTTGGTCTAGTGGTAGCAAGCGCTACTGCTGAGCATGAGGTCCTGGGTTCGATTCCCAGGTCGGGCATAGTTTATTGGGTTTTTCCATCTGGAATTTCTCAGTAGCAGCCCGGAGTCTGGATTTGTGCCCGGTTGATGGCAATAGGCTCGCCCCCTATTACATGGGACTTAAACATAACAGGCGAAATGTGGGTGTACTGTAAGTACACCTCTGCCTAACCCTTCGGGGAAACAAGGCGTGATGTTATGTCTATTGTGCTATGCTCGTGTTATGCGATGGTTTTGGAGATCAACTCATTTTCAAAGCAATGGAATATGGCACAATACATTTATTCGTAGTTAATAAGTTTCATTTTCAATTTGAAGACATCTGACAGATAGCAACCCGCACTGGGCCCGCGTGGTAGATTACAGCCTACTCCATCTCACAGAGAGGAGGCCTGTCCTGCCGGGGTCGCGTGATTGTTCGAGAGAGATACCGTGACCCTGGCACATGGGCAACTGATGGAACATGGGTGGGTTTTAGTCAGTAAAAGTCTGACATGCCCCGCTCCGCCCAGAGCTGGAGAAGTCATTTGATGATTTCCCATCCAAAAAAAAAAAAAAAAACAAAAAGAGGCCTGTGTCCGAGCAGTGGGATCGTTATAGTATGCGAATGCGATGCAATGTGGGAATGGTAATCTATACTTATATACTTATAATATTATAAAGCTGAAGAAGATTACCGCGTTCAACCAAACAAACAGGAACTACTTGTCCGAATTCAAAAATTATGCTTGTGTTGGATAGCCTATTTATTGGGTAAGGCTATAGGCTATCTAACATCACGCTACGATCAAAAGGAGCGGAGCAGCAACGAAAAATGAACGTAATCTGGCAGGCTATTCGATGCGACGGGAAGGGTCAGGGGAGCAAAATTTGACACAAACGAAGTTGCGGGTAGAAACTAGTGTGTTATACTGTTGATGAACTCTAAGGCAACCTTTTCGACAACTGTAAATAAAAACTAAAAATAAATGAACTCGACAGCTCCATAAGAGCTGGAATAATGAAAGCAAGCGTTACATCAGACAAAACAAGAATATTTTACCAGTAAAAACTTATTTTCAAGCTCCGTTAACCCTCCAACCGTTAATACAACAATTCAAAACTAATAACTTATCGTCATATCAACACGATCAATAAAAATAATAAGTGAGGACATATGTTTCAAAATAACTAATAAAACTATTTTATTATCAGAAAACAACATTTTTACCCCACAAAGAGCACGCGACGAAGGGTTGATTTAAGAGAAAAACAGGGAAATAGGTCGGAGAGGTCATTTTGTACCGGGGGCTGAAGAGAAAGGGTTAAAACGCCCTAATAACTGGCCACACAGGCCCGGCGTGGGTTTGATGGAACCGGTTCAGTGAAATATTGACCGTTTTATGTTTTACCTTTTCTGTTAGGGTTGAAGAAGAATCCTTCTATATAATATTTTAATGTGGATTTCTGTATGTTTGGATGTTTGTTACTCAATCATGCACAAACGGCCAATTTGGCACACAGTAAGTTTATAACCTGGATTAGCACATATGATACTTTTCATCCAGACAATTCAATCCCGTGTGATAATTTTTGACTTCTACCTGGGCAAAGCCGCTGGCAAAAGCTAGTTTTTTTATCATTTTCACATCTAAGCAGATGCTTAGGCCATGCTTTTGATTGTGTCTGTTTTAAAGCCCTTCGAAGATACTCTCTAATTACACGGTTGCATACGAAAATCATTTGTTAGTACAGTAGTGCTATTCTGTAAAAATCTCACCGTGATAACTCGGGTGAAGTGAGTTTAAAACGAGTTGTCATTAGTGTCAATCTCTAGCATCAGATGGAATTACAGCTCACTTTTAGGTCACTTCACTTATGTTCTCACGCTGAGATTCTAACAGAATAGATCGGCTGTACGCATACGGGCCCAGTGGGTGGCCACGTTAATAGCAGGGTCAGTGGCATTTATCATCATCATCAGCCTATAGCAGTCCTCTGCTGGACATAGGCCTCTCCAATTGCACGCCATCCAGCTCGATTCTCGGCAACTCTCATCCAGCTGCTACCAGCCACCCTGCGAAGATCGTCGCTCTACAATCAGGAATAGCAAGGCGGCCGGGAACTGGGGGCCGTGGTTGAATTTGGCTTGCCATTGAAGGAAATGCCCATAATCACCACGCTGGGTATGCGGGTTGGCGATCGCAGATCGCAGCTTTTCGCACTAATGACGCTGCTGCCCGCCACTAGTCTGCGCTATTTAGCTGCGACGTTTGATTAAAAATGATTATCCCGCCATCTGTCGGTTGTCAGAGCCTCGTTTGTTAATCAGCAGGGTGCACCACGAGCAAGTGAGGATGACTTGGGGCACTGAGGTTGTAGGTGTGCCCCCTTACACCCCTTGATATTTCAGCAGATGGGCCATGTTCTGGAGAGCACTGCACTCACATTGATTGTCAGACGGGTCTATAATTCACCATTTTGCCAATTTGTATTTGCAGAGGCCTACTTAGGTACGCAGTCTACTAAGTGCTTACCATCAAAATCAGCCTATAATGTTTACACTACAGAGAGTGAGAGGGTGGTACTCCACTTCGTAGGCCCCGTGCTTGTTGGTAGATATGACGTCTTCGATTTTTTGGTTCTACGAATAAAATTAGTAGTAAAGCATTTATACTATATATACCTACTATAATATTATAAAGCTGACGAGTTTGTTTGTTTGATTGAACGCGGTAATCTCAGGAACTGCTGGTCCGAATTGATTTTTTTTTTTTGTGTTGGGCAGCCTATTTATCGGGACGCTACAACCAAGAGGAGCGGAGCAGTAATGAAAAATGTTGCAAAAACGGGGAAAATCGCACGGGTAGACGATTCGACGCGACGGGAAGGGTCGGGGGAAAAGGAAATTTAACGCGGATGAAGTCGCGGGCAGAAGCTAGTGTAGGAATAAAATATAAGTAAAACATCCACCGTTTGGATAGCAGTGGTGATGAAATAAATGACATGATCAGCCAATAATGTTCCCACTGCTTGGACAGAGGGTCCTCCTCCTCTCGGTGAGAGGGAGAGAAAAGCTTAAAAAATAATATTATGAGAATTTACTTACATGCATACATACAAATAAACATATATACAGACTTCAAAATAAATATCACTAAAATATTATTAATTATAATGTAACTAAATAAAAAAATACATACACAGCTGTGACGATGTGGCTAGATAGTGTTCTTTTACTCTTCACTAGAAAACTGTAACAATTAAATGCAAATTATATAGGTATACTTGGGTCCATGCCACACAAGCAACTCCGATCTTCAACTCTCTCTCTGGTATGCAACCTATAAAAATATTTCATGATGTGACTTCATTACCCAACGTCTTACGACATACTTATCTACAGGATAGACACCAGACACTAACCCTTTTTAAACAATAATCATACTTATAGGGATACTTCACCTAAAATCTTAATAGTAGGTAGTAAGGTGATACCAAATGGACCATTAGATAGGTACCTACGCTGAGGACTAACGACTATCCATTAGGAAATGAGATGACGCTCGTTAGGACAAACTGGTACAGCAGGTAGAGGCTGCCCATTCTATTTTAGAATTAAAAAGTCTTATACCTAAATCTAGTGATATCTATATAATAGTACGTGAAGCGAAAACTTTGGATCCCCTTTTACGAAAATTGGGCGGACGGAGGAGTATGAAATTTTGCACACTTATAGTTTATACAGAGAAGTGACGAATGCTAATATTATTTTTTAAATTTTGCGTAAAATACATTATTTTCAACAAATAACACGTTACACACACTACTATTCATTACCGTGTATTTAATACAAACATGCATAAATATTCTTTTGTTTATTTGGAATTCTATGGTTAAATCGAGACTGTATTTGTTTTTGGTATTATTTGTCTATAGCCTTGCTATAGCCTTACTGAATGTCAAATATAAGTTTATTGTTGAAATCTGTGGTCCAATCGAGAATATTTGTCTTTAATATTATTTGTCTATAGTGTTACTGAATGTCAAATATAACCATATTATTTTTTTATTTAGTTTTAATGGATATGCAGATAGATTTATTATTATGTTCGAATGTCGATCACTGGGCGACCACTAGTATTTAAGAAAATTGATCAACTAAGATCAATTTTCTTAAATATATCTCAGCCTTCTAATGGGCATCATCATCAGCATAGGTTTTTGCAATATCCTGCATCCCCTACATTGGCTTTCAGTATAACTCAAAGCCGCAGTGGATTATTAGTATTTAACATAGAGTGACCGGACATTTATTGTTCCGTGTGGTGCCCGACGTAAAGAATAGCACAATCCCATTTCTTGCCGTGGGTGTCGTAAGAGGCGACTAAGGGACTTACTAGAGAATGGGCAGCAGTGTTCTCTATGCATTTTACCACCATACTGCGATCGCCAACCCGCCTTCCAAGCGCGGCGATTATGGCTATCCCCCAAATTGCGGGAGCCGGTGTCCAGCAGTGGACATCTTTCAGCTGAAATGATGATGACCGGATATACGGCTCTTTCAAATTGTTTGCCACAAAATTCTGTGCTTCCCAAATTAACTATTCAAGTTGTTTTACTTTTCGTTCGACTGTCTATCTGGTTAGGAAAGTCAACTTTATGTTTGCATATTTGTGGTCTACTTTCAGGTAGTTGTTTTCTCTTTTGACGGAAGTAAAAACATAATATAACGCACGCATTGTTTCCCCAAAGTATAACATATTATCCTATAGTACGTTTAAGTCTCATATTATAAGGGCGAGCCTATTTCTATCATCCGGGCCAAAATTCTGACTCCGGGCTGCTACTGAGAAATTCCTGCTAGAAAACCCAATAACACTTTGGAAGTTCTGGGAACCAAACCCAGGACCTCATGCTCAGCACTAGGACTTGCGACCACTTTACCAACGAAGCAGTTTGGTATCGAAATAATCTCGAGCGTTAGATCTTTTAAACTACGCAACGGATTTTAATTTGGTTTTCATCAATAGACAGAGTAATTCAGGAGGAAGGTCCATAAGTATTCTGCCAGGATCGCGAGATTGTTCGAAAGAGATACCGTGACCCTGGCACATGGGCAACTGAAGGAACACGGGTGGGTTTTAGTCAGTAAAAGTCTGACACGCCCTTCCGCTCCGTCCAGAGCGGGACAAGTCATTTGATGGTTTCCCATCCAAAAAAAAAATATTCATATGTATAATACGAGGGCGAAGGCGCTTGCAAAAGCTAGTAATTAATATACAGCATACTTTTGTTCAAATAAACACACCTATTCCACACAAATAGTCCCATTTCAGCAATACAATCACGAACGTAGCTACCTTACTTAACGTTACTAGTAAAGAGTTCGCCACCGAGCTAAAACTGAGATTACAAAAGATCATACTCAGTAGAAACTGTACAAATACACAATAACAGTGCTGCTCAAGTCTCTAAACAACTGAAACCACGCCTCCAACATTCAAAATCTTCATTAAAGACCATTCTGTAGAATGTAATCAAAGCAATAGGCAAAATAGGTGTGCATAGTTACGAATATACCAATATAATTTGACCTCCCTCTCCCCTCTAGTTTGCTCTCCGATCAGATTAGAAAAGGGCCGACAAATAATCGCAGAGAGCTCTAATTTGGATGGCCGGGTTGAGCGCTACAATCCGAATCAAAATTCAAAACCGCGCTCTCTCTTAATCCCTGTTGAGGATCACAATAAAAGGTAATACATTTTAACTCCTAGTAAAGAAGTGGGCCATTTTGGACCTTATTGCGATTGTGAGAGGGATTATAGCACCTTGGCTGCGGCAAAAATAAGATTATCCAAGCGAAAGTAGAAGGTGAAAGGGAGACATTTTGTTGTAAGGTAAGGCGCACAGTGTGCTTCTAAAGGATAATGACTTGATTTTGTTTCAATACTCCGAACTTTTCAATGTTTTTATTTGAAGCAATTAACTGAAGTATTGCCAAATCGTTTTGGTCATCGAAGTCAGTCCATGAGGGTCCATTAAAATAAAATAAACTAGAAATTACCCATAAAATTTAATTAATTTTCATACTAAAATTTTTAAACAAAAATACAAACACAGTGGCAGGGACATCGATGCAAACCTGTTACCATTCATTATGTGATTCTGGACCATCTGAAGTATTTCGGTGTTTATTTAAAAATAAAAACAATGAAACTGTTCAGTAAATTTTGACAGCGTAGGAATAATAACACTTTTCTATGAAACTGCAGCTATTTCTTATTGATAAAGGACGAAAAGCTTCTACTCACGTTGTCTCAATACGACTTAACGGATTTGGATAAAATTTGGCACAAGGGTAGAAGAAGGTCATTTGTAGAAGGATATAGGCTACGTTTTATCGTGGATCACTGTAGAAATTGCAGACCACTGACAGTTAGTTAACAATGGAAATTATCTAATAATTTATTTATATAATTATATTTATTAATTAATGTAATTAATATCTGGTTGACCGAGCTTTGCTCGGTATTTTTTGGTAAATTGTGTTTAAAATAATAAGTTTATGTTCAAGTTGATTATTGATAAATTTGGTCATTGAAAACACGAATAAAACGACATTTTATAAAAATGAATCCTAGCTAGATCGATTTATCGCCCCCGAAACCCCTTGTATACTAAATTTCATGAAAATCGTTGGAGCCGTTTCCGAGATTCAGATTATATATATACCTACATATATATACAAGAATTGCTCGTTTAAAGGTATAAGATGCCTGCCGGGGTCGCGTGATTGTTCGAAAGAGATACCGTGACCCTGGCACATGGGCAACTGATGGAACACGGGTGGGTTTTAGTCAGTAAAAGTCTGACACGCCCTCCCGCTCCGCCCAGAGCGGGAGAAGTCATTTGATGATTTCCCATCCTGAAAAAAAAAAGGTATAAGATATAAGAATCGGGAAGGTATCAAATCATGTTATACCATAGTGCGGTGAAGCAATAAATGTTGCGAATTATCTGTGTTTTTCTTCAGTAGTCATCCAAGTCCATCCTAGTATACGCCGCTCCTACCAGCGCAGGTGTCGGCCAGCTATAGCGCGGTAACTCGCTCGCCGCCACTCATTTGTGCTCAGCAATTAACTCGCTCGTTCCGTGACGCGAACACCGATGTCCCCTGTTTCTACAAGTACGCTTGTATGTTTAGTTTTATTTACACAGTTTTTGAAAAACATGTAGGATATATAGACAATGGTGTGGGAGATAATAATGGATATTTCTTTCATCTAAGGTTTTTGAATACCTGTGCTAGTTTCTAGCAAAGTAATTTCGACGATTTGGTTGTGTTCTATTCTAGGAATATTGTAAAACTAGCTTTTGCCAGCGGCTTCGCCCGCGTGGAGGTCGGAAAATATCCCGCGGGAACGTACTACCGGGATAAAAAGTAGCCTATGTGTTAATCCAGGTTATAAACGAACTGTGTTCCAAATTTCATCCAAATCCGTTCAGTAGTTTTTGCGTGAAAGTGTAAGAAACATCCACACATCCATAAATCAAACTTTTGCATTTATAATATTAGTAGGATTGGTATTCATGCGATAGAAGGGTGACAAAGCGATCGATTTATGGCTAATTAGAATGTAATTTAAGGACTTCTAAGGAAATATGGCCGTAATGTTTTCGTCGTGTGCTGCCGGCCGTAAGGAATAACACTACCCCATTTCTTCCCGTGGGTGTCGCAAGAGGCGACTAATGGATTTACTAGAGAATGGGCAGCGGCGTTCTCTATGCAATTTACTAACTACTGCGATCGCCTACCGCCTGCGTGGCGATTATGACAACCCCCGTAAAATTAGTGGAGGCCTATGTCCAGAAATGGTCGTCATTTGGCTGAAATTATGAATGATTATGAGTTTCTAACAAACTAATTTTGAAGATTTGTGTGTGTTCTATTCTAAAAAGGCCGGAAAATTGCCATTCATGCGATAGAAGAGCGACAAAGAATTCGATTTATGGCTAATTAGAATGTAATTTAAGGATCCTAAGAAAATATCTTTGGGTAAGGCTTCCTTCGCATTCAATGCCATTTTACAATGTTATCTTTGTTATTAATATAACAAAGCTAAGCTAATGCTAGACTAATTAATTACATTTGTATCCAACTAATTCTTTAAGCCACCCCAAGAATCTCCAGATTTTAAATCCACAAAAAACAAACATACATACAAATAAAACCATATCTATGTCCATTATAACTGTAGCCCCCTACATCAGGTAGCGTACATTCGCCGGGCGAAGTAAATAACAAAGAAATATATAACACAAAAGGCTTCCAGGGGGAATGTGGACAATTTTACACGAGTATTTACAACCTCGCTGTCCAACGGTCTCGGGAACTTGCCTAGTGACGGGACAAATGCTTTCCTATCGATAAAATGTACGCTATTGTTTTTTGAAGACAATATTTTCAATAAGCCGTGTTGCCTCCTATTGTCCATTATTCGATAACAGATTTTAAACTGCTTCTGTGTTTGTGGATGTTCTTTTTCATGTTATGTGCGGCCTTAATTTAAAAAAAAAACAAATATGTACGATCCACATCAGTTTTTGTTACAAATATGTATGTTCGATCCTTGTGTTTCCAGACGTCCAAAATAACACCATCCCATTTCTTACCGTGGGTGTCGTCGAAGTTGACTAAGGGACTTACCAAAGAATGGGTATCAGCGTTCTGTATGCATCTTACCATCATACTGCGATCGCCAACCCGCCTCTATAGCGTGACGATTATGGCAAACTCCTTTTGGTGGAAGCTTACGTCCCGCAGTGGAAAAGTTTCGGCTGAAATGATAATGATGATGCTGTTTGTTCGATCCGCATCAGTTTTTCATATTTGCTTTATTACAAAATAATTTCAGTCTATTGACATATTATCTCCATTATGGAAATCCTTAACTTTTAATGGTCTTTCTCTAGCAGGTCAACCTAATTACATTAAGTTGACGAAGTACAGTAATGAATGTGTTTTTTTTTTCATTTTGTTTTACAAATAAAAACAATATAGGTATCTAAGCATAATTATTTACCGAAACAAAATATTATTCCCCAAAAACGAAAAAAAAAACTATCGACAATCTTTCCCCGCACTAGGAGAGCCGTCATCAACACCGCATTCGGAAAATCTACACTTAACCAGAAGAGCCAGCCCTCCCATTTATCCTTACACTCGCTGTCCCGTAGAGTGGGGTACAGGGGTACCCCCCTTGGGAGGGGGTCTAATTCGGGGGGCAAAAGGGCATCGGGCGAAGCTAAGCGCTACAAGCGCTGATTACCACTTTAGCTAAACTTTATTCTTTGCTTTTGGTGATTTAAGTTTTGTTTGTAGGTGAGACTAAGGGTAGGTCACTGGATAATGTTCGGATTCTTTTATTTTTCGTCTTTTCCTTGAGATTTTTTTAAAGTTTTAAATAGATGACGTACAATAGATATTCTTGAGAGTAAAATAAGAATTACCTGTCTGAATACCTGTCTGAATATTTTCTACCATCTTTTACTGTTCTTTAAAATTATGTCACAACCAACATTAACCAGATTAGTTACACCAATTTATACAAAAACCAATTAACACTAAACATAAAATCCAGTATCACTAAACACCAAAAACAACACATAATTAAAACACCATACGTAACAGAGGGGAAAAGTTATCTGTACGTAAGCGCCCCCACGGCGAGAGTGGGGTTAGGGGGACCGGGCGTTCTGGCCCATCAGTCTGGCCACGGCAATTCAGATGATGAATTAATCCAACAAATGTGACGGTATCACTTAGCCCTAATGCACGGGTATAATGTTACCCCGAAAATTTCTCGCGCAGAATTCGGGCGCTTCACTTCGAAAATCTCCGTCGACTTTAATGTGCGACAGTCCTTTGTTTCTTTATAGGGATTATGTTTTGCGACGCGTCTGGAGGTTAATGTGTGTTTTTCTTATTCGTGGGTAGTGGGAGGGTTGGTTTAAAATGTTTGTTTTACTATTATGCTGTGGCGTATTATTTTTTTGTCTGGTCGCAGGATGGAATGGGTTGATTATGCTGAAGATTTGTAAATAGAAGCAACACATGTGCGACGTTTAAAGAACAAATCAATGCGTATTTATTTGTGTAGTGCGTGTAGGTTGCGGGAATCGTGGCAAAAAAAACCTTGTTGAAAAAAATTTGTTACTCAAATTCCTGACATTAAAATAGTCAAAATGGGACAGAATTACCAAGCATTATTTCCTCGAACAAAACATTACAAACAGTAAAGTCCTGTCCTAATCCACAAACTAAACCACATAGAGATAAAGTTTACAAGAAATCCCCGAAAGATGTCGCCACACATCAAACTAAAACTCGTTACAAAATGTGACTACTCCGAATAAAGGTGTTGTTTTAATTACATTATCAGGCTGGCACACGCGTGGGGGTAGGGAGTACCCTTCTCACGGGTTGAAAGACATTCAAATAATAGTCTTCGAGAAAAGTGGGACGTGGGGTACAATGTACCCCGAGTTGGGAAGTTTTGATTGCGTTGCTGGCTGTCACGGTTGACGGGTTCGATGAATTGTTCTGGAGTTGCTGATGTGTCGATGTTGATTGTTTTTATGTTTGTGTGTGGCGTGTGTTTGTAGGGCAGTAGAATTTTCTGAGAAATTTCATGTTTTGGCATGTGCAAAGTTATTTTTTTACTTCTACTTTGCTGGTAAATAGAAATTCGTTGTATTGCATAGATGACCTGGTGAAGCACGGAATCAGTCGAAGTGGCGGTGCTTGGGGGAGGCCTATGTCCAGCAGTGGACGTCTTTCGGCTGAAATAATGATGATGATGATGTTTTGCATAGCAGTCTTCTGTATTAATATCGTAGCCTTCTTAATCATTATCGGACAGTCACCAATAATTACAAATAGGCTGTCTAGTGATCACATCATTGACCTATTTCATTCTTTAGCTGACTTTGTAATCCAAGTGATCTTGATGATAAACTGAGATCAGTTTAGTCATAATCACAGAATACTTTTGTTTGATTTTAATAATGCTATAGAGTATAATTTCCAAATACACTGTATTTTTGTAATGTGAATAATATAACAAAGAACTTTGACCAATAAAAACGAATAAACGCAACCCAAAAATACGTTCAAACAACACGGTTGACGATGCCAAAACGCGCCACAGACTGCACACACACAAATCGCACAAAACAATCATTCAAAAACTTCGCGACACGCACACAAGCACACTTTAAAAGTATTCCGTGGGGGTACAGTTGACCAATAGCATGCATTTAACCCTTTACAGGGATTAGGGACAAGCATTGTTTCAAAACCCCGAGTTTCGGTCCGCCATTTTGTTCATTTAAAATAGACGGTGTGACAATGGGTCACTATTGTTCGTTGAAAACGCTAGACGGACGCCGAGTCTGCACTGCTGACGAATGTAGGCATTGTTTTTTTCTAATTTTTGCATTTTTTATGCATTGCCTGCGTTCTGGTTTTAAGCCGGCCATCGTATTTGATGAAAAGATTTGCGGGATGTAAGATGGATGCGGTCTTTTGTTATATGAAATGGGTTCCAGTCTGGTGGGTCATTGTGTCAATCGATTTATTACTAGAAACGTTACCGATTCTTCTTCATAACTACCGGGTAATGGTTCTTTATTGTGTTTTGACACTCCGCAATGACTTTGGACAGCTATATTTAGGAAAAAAAAATAGCAATGTTATTGTCACAACTTGTAATTTGAAGAAAAAAAAAAAAGAAATTATAGTTAAGATTTATTCAACAAATGACACATTTTAGAATTAGTTACATACGGCTACATATCAACCTATTCATTTCCAGTTTTAGCTGATATCCCTTTTTATAGGCTTTCCGTACAACGAAAAGTCAGCTTATACTAGAAATTCATAGCTTGATTTGTCGCCGTGCGCAAAATACGCGCTCAGACGCGGAGTTGCGGACACCAGCCCGTTCTACCTACCTATTGTCACCGTGCGTCGCCGTACTCGTATCCTGGAAAAAAATCACAAACAAGACTGCTGTCATCACAAATCACCAACAAGCTGAGAGTCAGCACTTTCTGAACGTCAAAGTTACATAAGGCAGTCCCCCAAAATGAATGTCTTGAGTATCGATGGCTTTAAGAGTACGGGGAGACCAAAGAAACGATGGATGGACTGTGTGAATGTTGATATGGTTTGAAAGGGAGCAGAGACTGTAGAGATGACAACTTATGGACAAAATATAGAAGAAAAAGGACATTCAACGCAACATGTCTTTTTCTATCATATTTTCTATATTAGTTGAAAATTCTAGTTGAACTCTAAATTGGAACAAAGGCAAAAGAATAACGATGATTTAAAACTTCAGTTTATATTTAATTCGATCATCAACTATACATTAAATCAAATTACATTATACCCCCAAACAATAAAGCTCGTGCCGTATTCAAAAATACATTTATTTCCAAATCCGGATTCCCAAAAACTGGAATTTCAAGTTTCCATTGTCACGTTGTAAACTTAGGGTCATAACAACTAGATCAATGCATTGTGTACGTCGGGCGACGGCGCGGTGGGTTTATGAACATAATATGACCCGTTTTGGGCAATATTGTCCAATTTTCGGTAATACAGTTTTGTCAACAGCGGGCGTGTTAGACCGGGTCTATTGTTGTAGGGTTAACTTTGACAAATTATCAAAATGTTGAAAATAATGTGTGTTGATAGTTTTTTTTTTTTTTGACAAAGGTGTGAGGTTTAATAACAGTGAAGAACGATATTATAATTTATCTTTCGCTCCAAATCTGAGGGGCAGTTCTCGCAACTTTAAGAACTTTCAGAGTATGATCTCAGTTTCAATCTGAGAGTTTTTGATATTTTATTACGCCGAAGTGAGACTGCGACTAGTTTTTGAACTAAAAACGTTCAAAATCTGAACATTTTTAATTAAGAGAATTGACCTTTTAATCCTAAATTTCAAGTGAAGTAGTGTTAATACTTCGGTCTATGTGTTTCGAACTTTAATATATAAATCACGTGTCACTATATTCGTATACGCTAATCTCCGAAACCACCTAACCGATTTTAATTAAATTTTGAAAATATGTGTGGCCAACCATTACACTTTCACAAAATTGACCCAAGTCCATCTTGAAAGATAGGATTGTCTTGGTCTCGATAGATGACGATTCATGCGAAGTAGGGGCGCATCGCTGGTAGATTTGTTACTACAAATACTAGATGCTAGACATTTAATGACAATTAACAACTATCAGCCATGATTGAATTTAAGTTACTACTATATAATGTACAGACTAAAAACTACAATTAAAACATAGTTTATTATTTTCCACATAATAGAAATAAGAATAGTAGTTACAAGAACTCGATTTTTATAAAATTTTAAGTAATAAAATAGTGGCTAAATAATAACAGCCGCACTGGATGTTTGAAGGTTAAGCTACAGTTGCCGCGGTCGGTTCGGGGATGGGTGAAAATCCTAACATATCGAGATATCTCCATGACCCGGAAATGTTATTTCTACATCTTCGACAGTTGTTAAGGCCCGAAAGTCTGAAACCAGTCTTACCAATGAGTATCTTATTTTCCAATTAATGGGTGTTGGAGGTTAGATAGCCAGTTGCTCTATGTCAAATACTGGTATTTCACAGCATTCGATTAGCCTGGAAGCCGACCCCAACATAGATGGGAAAGGATAGGCATATTGAACAAGAGCAAGGTATAGTTTCATAATATAATAATATCTGGTTGACCGAGCTTTGCTCGGTATTTTTTGGTAAATTGTTTTTTAAAATAATAAGTTTATGTTCAAGTTGATTATCGATAAAGTTGGTCATTGAAAACACAGATAAAACGACATTTTATAAAAATTAATCCTAGCTAGATCGATTTCTCAGCCCCGAAACCCCCTGTATACTAAATTTCATGAAAATCGTTGGAGCCGTTTCCGAGTTTCAGATTATACAACATTAATTTTTGTTTATGCGAAACCCGAAACACGGGTCTAGTATTTTTGTGTAAAGAATCTATGAAAAAAAATTCAAAACTGTATCACTAATAATCACAAAGTTATAAGCTTGATAAGTTACCTGGTTGTCCACGCAAAAACATATGCAGATCACCACAAACAGCTAGTGTACGTACCATCTCCGTGTCATGGACGTTTGATTACGAGAAAGACATGATAATTTTAAAATCGAAACAAAACAGCGCGGCCCGCGACTTGGAAGCGTAATTAAATATTTTTGGTACAAAATATAACATGGTGTAAAAATTATTGGAATCGATTCAGTTACTGATTCTGAACAAACTATATTCAGGTTTCGCATATACTAAAAATAATCTTGTATATATATACAAGAATTGCTCGTTTAAAGGTATAAGATACCATTATTGCAAATTTGGTTCCGTGTGGTGCCGGACGTAAAGAATACCACCATCCCATTTCTTCCCGTGGGTGTCTTAAGAGGCGACTTAGGGACATACTAGAGAATGGGCAGCAGCGTTCTCTATGTACTTTACCACAATACTGCGATCGCCAACCCGCCTACCAAGCATATCGATTTTGGTCAACCAACCTAAATTGGGAAACGCCTATGTCCAGCAGTGGACGTCTTTCAACAAAAAATATCGCAACTTTACATAAAATTCCATTCTAGTTCCCCACACACAAAAACTTAACCCGTCAATCTTTAAATCCCTCAACCCACAAATCTCCATTCCAGTTCGAATCTTCGATTGAGAAGTAATCACTCTAACTATCCAATCATCAAAATTGCATCGTAATGAGATAAGTCTGCCCATTTGAATGCTTTGTTCGCTTAACCATGCTTGGGCGAGCACAGGCTGAGCAGAACACCTGTGTCTTGGATACAAACGCTGATTTCATTTATTGTAAACGTTTGTAATGTAAATGTTGATTACAATGTGTTAAATGGGTTTTAATGTAGTGAAATTTAAGTTTGGCGAGTCTGCTTATTTTGAATCGGTTTGAATTTCGAATGGAAGTTTGTCATAAAATCTGATTGCATAGTTTTCTAGGTACAGACGCCAGCACATCAAGTTACCCGAAACTGACAAATTTTCCCAATCAATCTTGAACCTAATACTCTAGCGATAAAGTTGGAAATCGATTAAAGAAAGACAGATTGTAGTAACTCGATTTACTAGCTTCTGTACAATCTCTAACAGAGATAAGTAACCAGAGTAGTCAATTATAGTGACAATTTAGTAAAAAAAAAATGATGGATGTTTTAAATTAACAAGCTTTAACTTTTCATAAATATCCATAAATTTTTGATAAGTTGAGGTATTTTTTACAGATTGAGACTGAGATCAGACTATTATCGTTTATTAATTTATTTATTTAGGATCTCCAACAAAAGATGTACACAATACATTCACACATAAATAAAGGGTAACATCAGGTATTAAGTAGGAGTACTCTTTCACTTATAGGAGACCACAGCATGCACAACAGTGTTAGCAACTAAGCTAACAAAGTTAAAAAAAATATTATACGTAAAATTTGGTAACAGTTTAAAAATTATTAAAGGACACAATAAAAAGAAGAAAATGAAACATTTTGAGATACTTACGTTCTTAAAATTATGAAAATTACATCACTGGTCGCGCACCGCGCCGGTTGCGAGTTCTACGCACCTGACCTTTCTGAAGAACATCGCCAATAAGGTCACGGTATGTTTCCTTGATACTAGCTATTAAATAATAGGTGTTGTAATTAAAAACTTATTTTTTATTAAATTAAATGTCATGCAGTCTTAAATTTTCTTATTAATAATTTTGTTTTAACTTTAGAACGATACAAATTTCTTTTTTTAACAAAGCTACTAGATACTTTACAATATAGGTAAGCTTGTAGGTAGTAAACAGGGATTTATATTAGCATACAAATGACTGCCTCTACGCCATTGGCCGATGGGACCGACCAGTTAAATTATTATAATACAGTACTATTTCTTCTCTGTGTTTCAAGGTATTTATTAACCTTTGTACTTTAAAGCATCAATTAGTACTAATAATTCACATGTGATGGGTCTTTCCGGACATAAAGAATAACACCATCTCATTTCTTCCCGTGACTGTCGTAAGAGGCGACTAAGGTACTTACTAGACAATGGGCAGGAGCGCTCTCTATGCACTTTACCACCATACTCCGATCACCAACCCGCCTGCCAAACGTGGCGATTTTGGCGAATCCTCCTTTTGGTCCAGGCTTATAGACATAAGCCTGGACCAAAAAGAGGATTCGCCAAAATCGCCACGTGCAGTGGACGTCTTTTCGCTGAAATGATGATGAATTAACGGTCTATTGAACTAATCCTTTCTTAAATATACAAATGCAAAAATATTTTTTTCTGTTTGTAACATTTTCACGCCTAAATATTAGGGATGCCCGATCTGAATCGATCTTTCAGAAGATCGATTCATGACCATACGATCTACTGATTTTTTGATACGATCTTAGCCAGATCGAATCGTATGCGCCTATAAGATCGTATGGAAGTTACGATCCGTTACGATCCAGAAGATCGATTCAAAGCAAAAAATCGGGCATCCCTAAAATATGCGAAAAAGAACATGAGAGATAGGTAGGTAACATGAGATTGACTAGATAGACAGATAGGCTAGTTTTTAGCCCGGATCATAGAGGCAGTCGCGGCAGATGCTACGCATTCGAGTCAGTTACTAAAAAATGTAGCATTATTTTTATAGTAACTGACTCGAATGCGTAGCATCTCGTAGACGCCTACGGCGTAGACCGTAGTATACGTGCTACGACAATTTCTTAAGAAGGAACAATGTTTAAAACACTAACGGAGACTGAAAAGTTAATATTTACTGAAATACATGTTTTGTATGCGTAATATGTTAACCAAAAACCATAGCAATAAAAGGGGCTAATCAAAGCACCAAAACAAACAAAATGTACGCAAAAATTGTCTTCAGTTTTGAATACCGGGTAAAAATAAAAAGGTGGGTATAGTAAAAAGAAATGGAGCCAAACCCACGCAATAAGCAGGGCCAATAAGGACACTCGGCAAACAGTGTAAATTACCAATTAGTAAGCCTTTCATAGTGATACTGGTAAACAGAATAGTGGCGGTAACAGAAATAGGTTCCGTAGAAATATTTGAATAAATCGTATAAATTATGATGTTTTATGAAACTTAAACCGTTAACTTATAAGACACATTGTTTTACTTAAATGTTATTACCTACATTTTTACGCCAGAAGTCTAAATATATGTTATGGCATGTTGTGTATTTGTAGGTACTTAATTAGATACTTAGGAAAATATTACAATGATATCCATTTAGATCGATTTATTAAAAAATAAGTACGTAGGTACTTACTTATCGCATTGTTAAAGTTAATAATGTCACTTCATTTTATATGATATATTATTTACTAGGAGCTGATGCCTGCGTGGAGTTCCGAAATTATCCCACAGGACAATCTGCTAAGATAAAAGTATTCTACATCCTAATCCAGGTCGTGGTCTATCTGCGCGCCTTTGAATGAAAACTGTTCAGCTGTTAAGACTTGAAACTGTAATAAACAATTATACAAAATAATTTTAATATTTATAATATTAGTTGGTATATTACGGCGCCGTCAATATTTGATGATTATGCCAATGATAAATGATAATTGATTTTATTTCTGTAAGTAGGTTTGTAAAAACACTTTTACACGTCAATCATATTTCAAAAACGTCGTCTCTAACTACTATCTAACTACTCTGAGAAGAAAGGCAGAAACGAACTCAGTGGTCTTAGTTTATTTTTTTCAGTCCAGAACCTTGGTCAGATCATGTGAATTCTATTTTATTGAATAAAAAGTCCAGACATTTTATGAATCTAATTCTAGAATAAAAAATTAAAATATGGAACCCTAAAAAAAATCTAACCACAATCACCTCTCGATCTCTAAAAAAAAACTATCGTCACTCCCCGTGCTATATTGCGACACCTTAATTAGTAGCTGGCAACACCGAGTGGTTGGGAATTGCCACTTTTTTCTACCATTGTGCCTCTTTATCGCCACTCTCGCCCCGACTCGTGGGAGTCACGTTGCTTCGATGTGCCAATTAAAGTACGATACCAATTGTTTCTGCAGCCTTTTGATATGCAGTTATAACGTTTACGTGTTTGTGAATAGTTTTTTTTTTTTCATTTTTGTTTTTATTTCTTCTGGAATATTTTGTGGTGTTGGCTTCAATCGTGGCGTGATCAAATATAATTGCATAGCGCTTGCTATTTGCTATGAATTTATTTTTAATTTATTTAGAAATAAACGTATAATGTTAGTTAATTTTGTCGCAAATCTACATATTCATTGCTGCTTAGTTGCATGCAGTTCAAGCCTAGGGGCTTATAAACAATATTTAAAATTTAGACAATTCGGACAAAAGCCTCTTTTCCTCCGATTCTTATTCTTTCTCTTTTTGGGTCGATTGATCAGTAACACTTTTTTTCTGACCTCTTCTAGCAATATAACACGAGAATTAATATTAACTTTATATCTGACATTAAAAAAAGGTTTTTATTATATTATTATTTACATAACTTATACAATACATTTTTAGCCTCAAACGCTGCATACTCATTTACTAAACCAATTTCAATACACAGATACTAAGCAGTATTTATTTTATTCACCGACCCATCAACCAAGTCCATACAATCCTAAGTATTACAGAACAAATACGAGTGAAGGCGAGCACACTTAAATATTTGAACTGCATTAAGCGTGCAGTGGAACAATCGCTCGGAACTTGGAACCGTTCACCGCTTCGATATAAACGTTCGCCGCTTCGATATAAACGTTCACCGTTTCGATAAAACCACCTATGGTTTTAAGAAGCAAACGGCACTTAAGCGGGACCCGGTTATGCAAGATGGTAGGAAGGTTTTATTTATTGTGTCAAAGAATAAAAATACTAAGCAGGTTTATTTCTACTAAATTTGTTTTGCAAAAAAGTTTTGGAAGAAATAATTCCGTAAAATAAACAGCAGTACTTGGTACGAATATTGATGAAGATGATAAACATTGTGCTCAATTTGAATAAACTTTTGAAGAACATAGTAGATACATAAATTGATAATTTTGTCTATGGGATAAGCAATGAAATAATTTTACAAAAAAGCAACTGTTTTAAACATTTTCTATTTTATTGTACTCCACACTATCTTTTTGAAGAAAAATATTCAGATCCATGAGAATTTTTTAAACTAGGAGACATTATATATAATTTTATATTTCCTACATTACAATATCACACCCATATTTGCAAAAGAATTGAGAAAATGTGGATAATTCATCCACATTTAGACAGTTGTGCTAATCTTCCATTTGCGTAAATCTTCAAGTTGTTACTTGGCTCTCTGTCGAATGACGCGGTCGGTCGAAGCGGGCTGTCATTAAAAGGCTTTTAATTCTTGATGGCTCCACTCCCAAAGTAGCCAATACACTGATCTGGAACAAAAATATGAAATTGTTTTAGTTTTTCTGACTACAGACTAATACTTCGTGGTTTTATTTTAGTGTGGATGATATCCAGGCCTGTTTTTTGGGAATAATCGTTTTGAGCTTTACTCCCGAGGTATTAGTGGTAAGGTTCAATAGATCTAACCACGAATAGGTGGATTACCGTTAGTACCCACTAGGCCATAGTAGGATTAAGTTAAATATAGATATTTATATGTCACAGATAGATTGTTAAATCCACTGTTTTACATAGACGCTAGCTGTCTTATAAAACAAATCTGTTATGTAAAACAACTGCGCAACGTTTAGCAATTTTCCATAATAACTTAAGAACACGCAGGATTGCATAAACGTTTTGCATTTAACAAGGCAGCGACTCAATGATTAGAGGGTATGTAGATCAGCGAGAAATTAATCGTCAGATTGTAAATTTTTCATCTAATTATTGTGACTCGTGGTTCTGTGTCTCATAACAACAATACTAATGTCCAAACAGAATTAAATAAAACGAGTAACATGAGTGAACACACACAAAAATACTTATTATTACAATTTTAATATTCAGGTATCAGAGTTCTATGAAAGTCCGTCCTAAAAGTTTCAAATAGCCAAATAACTACCACGAACTTGGAAGTAGCACACGCTATTCGCTCTGTGGCACCGTTTGCTGCGCTCGCTCAGCTCGCTCGCAGTTTGTTACACAAATTGGTCTGAATGAATGCCCCAGCTTGTTTACTGTGACCAATTGGGCATAAGGGCGTCTAAACGTGGGTATCAGTTTCGTTATACGTAACGCGATGAAAATACAGCTGATGTTGTTGAGCTGTTTTATATAACGCAGCTATTTTGTAAAACAATTCGACAATCCGTCTGCTGCATACAAACTCGCATCACAGATAATAATAATTACATAGAAATTAACTTATTTCACGATTGAGTTACGCCCGATTTGTCACTGTTTATACCTAGATTATCTCATCATGCTTGTTGATATAACTAAAATCTATTTACTAACAATTTCCTTACAAAGAAATTATCGCATTATATACACATAAAATCCAAGGTCTCAAGACACAGTATAACAACATCCCTGCCACTTACTCCCACATTGACGTCACAACATCTATCACATACATACATAAGTACCTCTAGCAACATATAGGTACGTTACATCATTTTTCCTTTGAAAACCATAATGCCAAGGGGCTTTTGTTGAACTACCGTTGACATGCAACGTTCTTTCAATGCACTCGAATCAGCTCATTAAAGTCTTTCCTCCGCGCCATTTCCTTGGTATTTTCAATCCTTGTAAATGTTACGTTGTTACTCGATGTTCGGCTTATTACGTCACGGCATTGTTGCTTAGTTTTTTGTACTGGATTATGGCTGAGAGAGAAATGGGTTTTCATTTTGTGCTAAGATTATTTATTGTTTGTTTTTAAGATTTTACAGTATAATGTCGTCGCTATTTCAATAAAGTAATGATGAATCTTGATATGGAAATCTAGGGTATATATAATTCCCATATGTCGTGGTGGCCCATTTCTTATCTGAAACGCATCTTACGCCCCAAGATGCGAGTTCAAACCCAGCAAGTACCAATGTGACTTTTTCAAAGTTATATGTACTTTCTAAGTTGGTACTTACTCTTAGACACCACCGACTGACGGTGAAGGGAAACATCGGGAGGAAACCCTGGACTTCGGTCTGTAATTGCCAAGCCGCACTGAGCCTGCGTGGTGATCAAGCTCATTCCTTCTCTGAGAAGTGGCCTTATCCCGATAGCCGGGACATTACAGGCATTTTGTACCGTGTGGTGCCGGACGCAAAGAATAACACCACCCCATTTCTTCCCGTGGGTGTCGTAAAAGGCGACTAAGGGACTTACTAGAGAATGGGCAGCAACGTTCTCTATGCATTTTACCACAATACTGCGATCGCAAACCCGCCTGCCAAGCGTGGCGATTATGGCAAAGCCCCCCAAATTGGGGGAGGCCTTAGTCCAGCAGTGGACGTCTTACGGCTGAAATGATGATGATGATAATTCTCCAGTAACTGGGTGGTGGAAGTGAGATATGCAGTCGCTTTATGTAAACTACTGGGACTCAGCTGTTTTCAATTAGATTGGAAGTTGACCCCAACATAGGTGGGAAAAAGCTGATGATGATGATGATGATTGAAAGGTCGAGTATTTTTATTCTATTTCTAGGCTACGTGGCATTCTCATAAACGCTCTCTTTCTATAAAAAGAAACATGAAAACTAAATTGATTAAAACGTTCAGTTTGAGATAGAAAACTTTTCAATATACCAGTTACCTTCTACAAAAATAAAGAGACAAGAAAAACAACACAACAAAATGTATTAACTCAATCTAACCAAACTTTTCACTGGCTAAACTCCATCCCAAAAAAAGCCCAGAACACACGATCAAAAAAAGTTAACCAAAAGACACAAAGACATCAATACATCCTCGCCAAAAGAACAAACTAGCTAACACAACAAGCCCCAGTCTGTTCCAGACTTTTCCGTTTGCTATGACACTTTGAGTCGACTCACTTTTTAATTAGCGTATTTTTCTTTGTGGCGGCTCCGTGTAAATTAGCCTCTGATGTGAAGTGCGGCAAAGCTTGCGCCACAGAGGAACGACGCACCATCATTGCCCTGGTTTTATGGAAGGCTTTTGTGGAGACATTAGCGTATTAGTTGTGTGTGTGGGAGGAAATACGTTGTAGACTGTAGGGAATTAAAATTAGCCTGAAATTGTTAGATATTATTGGCCTGTATTGTAAGTCGGAAGAGTGGAATAACTTTTTAATTTTTTGAAGGTAATAAATATAAACCTGTTTAGGCTTCGCCATGATTTGAGGTGTCCGTCACAAAATTAGGTCTAATGACCTGCAGTGGTCCAGTGTCTACTAATCTTAAATCGTCAAGATGCAGTCATTTAGCAAATTTCGGACTTGTAAAATGCATTGAACCACAGAACCGATCGAAGTGGCATTACTTGGGGGGCTTATATCCAACAATGAACGTATTTCGGCTGAAATGATAAAATAGTTCTTGTCAAGCAGGAAAGTCAAAGTAAATGAATACATTTTATTAAAATAATCGTCTACTTATTTAAAATAATTAAGTTCCAATAACCTAATTCCGTACCGTGTGGTGCCGGACGTAAAGAATAACACCACCCCATTTCTTCCCGTGGGTGTCGTAAAAGGCGACTAAGGGATTTACTAGAGAATGGGCGGCAGCGTTCTCTTTGCATTTTACCACCATACTGCGATCGCCAACCCGCCTGCCAGGCATGGCGATTATGGCTAAGCCCCCCAAATTGGGGGAGGCCTGAGTCCAGCAGTGGACGTCTTACGGCTGAGATGATGATGATGAACCTAATTCCGATGCCAATTAAATGCGTAGATACTTATCATTATAACGTCGTCATAATTCTCAACTATAACATAACTTTGTTCTCGTAAATTTTCAACAAACAACACAAACACTACCCAAAGGCATTGTAGCACATTAGAATTTTAACTTTAGCCGTTTCGGAGGCAAGCAGATTAACAAATCCCAATCACGGGAGAGATTCGCGTATTCATACCAAAGTTTTCCGCCCAGGAGAGAGACAGAACATATAAAACCAACCTATAGTAAACGAGACACAGATATTCTAAGTGTGAGGGCCTCAGTACATGGGTCTGACATAATGATATATTAATTTCTGTCGCGAGCTTCCATTGTTTTGGTAGGTATTTTACGACGTGACGTATGGTCATTATGTTTTCATAGTTTCATAAAGGCGAAGAGATGATTCAAAGGAGTGCGTTGGCGTGTGCTTAATGATATAGAAGTATAATGCGTGTGATAAATTGCTTTATTGCAGATTTATGTTGTTCTGTTTCTTAGTAATTATGGTTGTGTTTTACATACATATTTTGAGAACCATACCGACAATTCTTTATCTAGAAGTGTCTGGGTCATAAAAAAATAAATAAAAAAAAACTTTATTTTCATAACACAATTACAGATTTACATATTATTTTATATTAAGACAGTTAAAATGAGCTTGAACTAAAATCTGTACACAATTATGGACAACCCTGCCTCTCAAACTAGGTAACCTGTATCTTCAGCTTAGTATGTGATGCTATATTATTATAGTAGACTGTGTCGATCTACCTGAGCGATTCAATATAATAAAAACCAATTTAAGTATATATTTACGTGATGAGTGTGTGTGTGTGTGTGTGGTGTGGTTGCATGTGTGTGCGTGCGTGTGCGTGCGTGCGTCATGAGGGCAATATGTAGTGTTTTATCAAAAGGTGACTGTGCCTATCTTTCTGTTTAACAATACAAAAAAACACTAGAAAATTGAACCTGCGAATCCAGTAACTCTATTTAATTTCTGCATTTTTTTTTTAATTTAATTTTTCTAGAGTCTAGAATAGCTTCACAAATCCACATTGTAAATTCAAACAATTTATTGTCTTTCCTTTTTCTTGTTTTAATTTTATGATGAACCACTAAGTACCTAATATAATTAAAATTGGCGTATAAACATAATGGATGCTTGGTGTATGTAGGTAAGTATCATACACAGAAGCACCACTTTTGATACACCTAGTAGTTTAAACTATTAGGTGCGACAACAGGTAAGCCGCATATGTTGAATGTTGTTCATCAAAATATGCAGGGTTTGTCCGGCAAAGAACTAGAGTTAAGTTTATTCATACAAAACCATGATGTTCAGGTATTATGTGTGACTGAACACTGGTTGAAAGAACATGAAATAGTGTTTATGAATGATGATTTTTTTACTGTGCAAAGTGCATTTGTGAGGAAAAGTGCTATACGCGGTGGATCATTAGTTCTTGTTTCAAACAAGTTGAAATGTAAACAACGTTTAGATTTAGTTAATCTTTCAATCGAGCGCACTATTGAGTTGTCTTGTGTTGAACTAGAGCGTTACGTCATAATATGCGTCTATCGTCCACCCTCTGGGGATTTTACTCGTTTCGAGTCAGTCATGGAGGACTCACTCAATAAATTAAAATCAATTAATAAATGTATAATTTTATGTGGAGATTTTAATATTAATATTTTAGATGTTACTCCTTTAAGTATTAGACTACTGAATCTGTTTAAGTCATTTAATTTAATAAACTTGTTTTTCGAACCTACTAGGATCACAGCATCGTCTTCGACTTGTCTTGATAATATATTTAGTGATTGTGATGCCAATAATAAGTTAGTGTTAAGTGACTTAACGTCTGACCACTGTGGATTATTAGCCAGCTTCCCTTTGCCATTACAAAAAAAGCCGCATAAAATAGAATGCAGGCTCTATACAGTTAGTCGTTGCAACAAATTTAAAAATAATATTGCTCATAGGATTACACCATCTATAGTAGAACACGATAATCCTAATGAAATCTATGGAGCCCTTTTTGATATTGTGCAAAAAGAATACCAATCTACTTTCAGGACCAAAACTATTGACATTAATAGCACCTCTGTTAGCTTCAACCAATGGGCTACTCCAGGTATTTATAAAAGTAGAGCGAGACTATACGAGTTATATGGTTTAAAAAAATATATATTTGATACTCCTTTTCTAGAGTACGTCAGAAATTATTCAAAGTTATTTAAAAAAATCTGTGCTTTCGCTAAATCTAAATTTTTAAGCGATACCATAAAAAAATCCAGTAATAAAATAAAAACCACTTGGAAAATTATTAACAATGAAACGGGTAAATCGGTTAAACAGGAAAAACAACTAGAGATTATGATTAACAACAAATTGGTAAATAAGGCTGCCGACGTAGCTGAGGCATTTAATGAGTTTTTTGCCAACATACCTATAACTACGACTTGCTCCTTAAATTCGTCCCTGTCTAAAGCTGAAAACCTTTTGCATACTAGTGTGCCCAGATGTAGTCGCTTATTTAGTTTTGAACATGTAACGCCTCGTGACGTGGTTAATATTTTTAAGACACTTAAGTCAAAAAACACTGTAGATTACTGGGGCATCTTCATTAAACTGTTAAGTAATATAATAGACATCTAGCTGTAACTTTTAATAAATGTGTCGATTCAGGATCTTTTCCTGACCTCATGAAGAGTAGTAAAGTCATACCATTATTTAAAACAGGTAATAAAAATAACGTTGGTAATTTTAGGCCCATTTCTATCTTACCTGCATTTAGTAAAATATTTGAAAAGTTAATACTCAAGCAGTTACTAAGACATTTTAATTTAAATAGCCTCCTTCATAATGAGCAATATGGCTTTACAAAAGGTCGTTCGACAACAGATGCGGGTGTTGCTCTGCTAAAACACATTTTCAACGCATGGGAGAACTCGCAAAATGCTATCGGAGTTTTCTGTGATCTCTCCAAAGCTTTTGATTGCGTTCACCATGACACACTTTTGCGTAAACTGCGTCATTACGGTGTTCAAAACGAAGCTCTCAATGTCATAAGTTCTTATTTGCAAAATAGGCACCAATGTGTAGATATCAATGGTGTAAAATCTTCCGGGCTACTAGTTCAGTTAGGTGTACCTCAAGGCTCAATACTGGGTCCTTTCTTATTCTTAGTGTATATTAATGACTTGCCATTCTATTTAAAGAATATCTGTGACATTGTACTATTTGCTGATGATACCTCACTTATCTTTAAAGTAGACAGGAATAGAAAAGATTTTGACGACGTGAATAATGCGCTCTCAATGGCCACGGATTAGTTTACTACAAATAACCTAGTTCTTAATGCTAAGAAAACGAAATGTATAAAGTTTGCCTTGCCGAATGTTAGAAACCTGGGACCTAATGTCGTTTTAAATAATGAGGTGCTTGAAACTGTTAACTCGGCAGTTTTTCTGGGCATAACAGTAGACGCCAAACTTCAGTGGGGATCACATATATCGAGCCTAGCGGGAAGGCTCAGTTCGGCCGCCTACGCCGTAAGGAAAGTTAGACAGTACACGGACGTTGATACAGCTCGATTAGTCTATTTTAGTTATTTTCATAGCATAATGTCCTACGGCATTCTGCTGTGGGGCAAAGCCGCGGACATTCAAAATATTTTTGTTCTTCAAAAACGAGCTGTTCGAGCGATTTACCAACTAGGTGCTAGAGTTTCTCTGAGAGATTTGTTGAAAGATATTGGTATTCTTACGGTGGCATCACAATTCATCTTCGCCAACATCTTATATATTAGGTAAAATATTCACTTGTACACTAAAAACAGTGATTTTCATAATATTAATTTAATACTAGAAATAAGGACAAACTACGAGCCCCCTTTCACCGGCTTCATAAGGTTCATAATTCTTTTGTTGGTCTTGGTATTACCTTTTATAACAAGCTTCCCTCTGCTTTGCTAGATTTGCAGTTTAATGAGTTTAAAGCTAAAGTAAAATCCAACCTTTGTTCAAAGGCATACTATTCTATCAACGACTACTTAAACGATAAGAATAGCTGGTCGCTGTGATTAACTCAAGACAATGTTTATGTTCTTTCAATCCAGAATTAGCTTTCCTACCGACAGTTTATATGGATAGTTCATATAATTGTTTTTTTTTTATTTCACTGATTTTGTTAATTTATTTTATTTTCTTTTAATTTCATTTATTGTGGACATAATCTACTCATTACAATTATTGTAAATGAATTGTATTGTAACATGTAGTTAGCTAGCGACCTCGTCAGCTGTTCATAATATTCTTGTCTCACCAACCGGCAGCAAGTTCGTCATGCTCCCTTAGATGTCACTGCTTGCGGTAGCGTCGGGGGTCGGGTTACCACCTTCCCTCAAATATGGCGAGGGGGGTAATGGCTGACCTTTGCGTTATGCTCGTGAACGGGTGCTGCTTGTGGTGACTGGTCGTCTTGCTGAACATGGTTTTTGTTATTGTTACTTGTATTAACTGTTATTTTATTTTGGTCCAGAGGTCCTTAGTTTAACTATTGTAACTTCAACTTAGCTGTATGTATCAATTTGCATCGTTGAATATGTAAGCGGGCACGCCCTTTATGGCTTTATTTACGTTTTAAGTTCTGTTTACGATTTTGTTTTATTATTTATTTCAGCTTGAGTTTAGTTTTCAGTGTTTTGTTGGTGGTATATTGGCGTGTGCTAGCTGACATATGTGAATAATGTATGTTTTGTTTTATAATATTAATTACTTACACATTATTGTATAGAATCAAGTTCTTCTAACTTAACAGACAGCTGTGCTGCTGGGGAGTTTGTTCCGCCACTTCTTCTTCCCAGCTAAAGCACTAGGAAGTGTCGAAGGGCGGGCGTTTTGGGGGGACTGTCTTGTGTAACTTTGACGTTCAAAAAGTGCTGACTCTCAGCCTAGTTTGAATAAATGACTTTTGATTTTGATTTTGATTTTGAAGTATCAAATGCTCTTAATGACTACCAATCTCAACAGAGACTAGCCTTCGGCACAAGACATATTATAGTGCACAAATGTGTGCGCAGACACAGATGCACTTTCTCTTCCCTCACTCTCTTAGTCCGATGGGACGACAATCCGACACGACCGTAGAGAGATAAGGCGCAGGGCCAGCACTGGGTTACCATACCGCCAATATCCAAATACCGGGCTGTTAATAAGAAATTCTTGATGGAAAAACCCAATAACACCTTAAAGAAAGAAAAAATACCGGCCAAGTGTGAGTCGGACTCACACACGAAGGGTTCCGTACTACCGTACAATATTTAACACTTAAATTTCTTACTTTTTATTTTATTCAATTTAATTGAAACTCCTTTAGTATTATTTTATCATTTTATTGTTATAGCGGCAATAGAAACACACACTTTGAGAAATTTCAACTGTCTAACTATTGCGGTTCCTGAAATGCAGTACGGACGGATGGCTGGACAGTAAGACGGACAGCGGAGGCTCAGTAATACACATGTGTGAGTGGCGCGAGGAGGCGAAACGCCGGGGCGAAACTCCACTGCCGCGACAAATCGCGGCACGGCGGACAGAGTTCCGGCAGGATCTCATGACGACATGGCGGGTACGATTGTCGCAACCCAGCGCTGGGTACGCCACAATTGCGGCGGTAAGTCCCCTCTTTGAGGAGTGGATAGAGAGGCGCCACGGCGTCCTCACCTTCCGCCTGACGCAGGTTCTCACCGGGCATGGGTGCTTCGGTGGGTTCCTGTTCAGGATAAAGCGGGAGGATACGCCCGGGTGTTTTCATTGTGAGGCGAGAGGGCATGGGAAGCCGTCACCTCCTTCTGCGAAGCAGTAATGCTCGCAAAGGAGGAGGCGGGGTGCGTGAGGGAGTGGCAGTCTCTGCGCCCTCATGTCCCTAGCCGCCGCAGGAGGAGACGCCCCGGGCGTCGGGAGTCGATTGCGGAGTCCTGTCTACCGTAGGCGCGAGCTTGCGGGCGGCGAGCAATGGGTAGATCGCCGCATGGTAAGGATCAAGCTCGGGTCGACGGCGCGTAGTGTTCCACGCGCGCCTCAAAGAGATGTCAGCAACAATGAAGGGGTCTGCTAGGACCGATGCCTGTCGGGGTCGCGTGATTGTTCGAAAGAGATACCGTGACCCTGGCACATGGGCAACTGATGGAACACGGGTGAGTTTTATCCCATCCAGAAAAAAAAGGCTCAGTAATAGGGTCCCGTTGACATCCTTTGGGTATGGAACCCTTTATTGAACAGAATACGTAGATTATCTTCAATACCTTTTTTTGTGGGTGGGAAATCATCAAATGACGTCTCCCGCTCTGGGCGGAGCGGGAGGGCGTGTCAGACTTTTACTGACAAAACCCACCCGTGTTCCTTCAATTGCCTATATGCCAGGAATATGGTAACTATTGCGAACAGATCTCGCGACCCCGGAAGGATCTTCAATACCTTTATATATTCACCGAAAAACATTCAAAGTTTACAAACCGAAAAAACTCTACCTTCCTATATTATATTGGTTTATCACTATTATTACAATTACGTCCTTACGCTGCCTACCAACGTTCCGTCACTAATGAGGGACCATCTTTGATATCGATATTCTTGTATGTACCCCTACTTTGAGCATGCAACATAACGACTACCTTTGATAAATATTATACCATAAATTATTAAGGTATAATATTTAGACTAAAATTATATAGTACGACTAGCTTTTGCCCGCGGCTTCGCCCGCGTGGATGTCGGAAATTAACGCAGGTATTTTCCTAAAATAAAAGAATTTTTCTAAAATAAAAGTAGCCTACGTTACTCCTTATTAAATCAGCTACCTGCCAATAAAGGTCCCGACAAAATCAGTCCAGCCTTTTCAGAGATTAGCCGGAACAAACAGACAGACAGTAGATAGACAGACAAAAATTGTAAAAAATGTTGTTTTGGTATATGTACCGTGTATACATCCATATACACTTAGTAAAAAGCGGTTATTTTAATATTAAAAACAGACACTCCAATTTTATTTATTAGTATAGAGTATAGATATACCGTTAGGTACGGGGTTGAGAAACAAACATCCAATCATACAAATGTTTAAATTTATAATAATTAGGAGTACTTAAGTACGTTTATTATAATTCATATTACTTCTTAAGTACTACTTCATACTACTTCTCTATTCTTCAGAGTATCATGTGTGTTTGATGTACTTAATAAAATTAATAGTATTCAAAGTAAGAAGACTGCGACATAAAGCTAGATTGAATTAAATATAAGTCTTCCTAGTTTTTCTTAACGCTCCTATTCTACCTACACAGACACTCAATTATTTACCAGACACCAAATAGAACATACTTATAGGAATGGTACTTTGGCCAGTGTCTTCACCCGTAAAGCTGTCGGAAAATATCACCCAGGAACCTACTACCGGGATAAAGTATCCTATATGATAAGTATCCAGGATAACCAAAAATCCAAATCCATCCAAAAATCTAAACATCTAAGCCTTATTTCGCGGTCTCTTACTTGGAATAATATAATGGATAGGTTTATTTTGAGTACTTCGAACAGACATGATATTCGCATTTACTATGAAGCCAAAGTAATATGAATTACAATCCTACTAATCCTGCACTACCCTACCGCTACCAACCGGGACGGACGGACGGCCCACTAGCCGCTCTGCGTCTATTTTATATAATCTCTGATATCTTCTAAAATATTAACTTTAATGATATGCTGCAAAGTGCAATTTTGATTGACATGAAATGTACAACGTATTTTATGTATTTAATTGGATAAATATTAATAAATAATAAATAAATAAATAATATTTATTTCAGACCATCAGTCCATATTTTAAAACACTACAGTTTTACACACAAAAAATAAAAAGAAACAAAAAGATACACAAAAAATACAAAAAAGCTCTATTTTATATACTGGAATGACGCACTGTGAGTGGTCATCCAGTTCCACATCAATGGACTGTCCACTCTGTCGGCCATGATAAAGAACGATACGGTATTGTTTAAAATAGCTTAGTTAATGACCCAGATTTTTTTTTTGTTATATATAACAGATAAAAGAGGTTTTTCTAGGGTATCCTTAGGAAATAAACATAGACTATCATGGATTTTTTCATCGATATTTTTAAAATATATAATTCCGTGGTACATTAATTTGATTTATCTCGTAAGGTTAAGCCAGAGTTTGCGATTTAAGCGCACAAAAAATATGTTTGTTACGAATACGACATCACATTAGAAATGTTTGAATTTCTCGGATTTTCTCTACTATAATATGTATGTAAACTACTTTTAAACCTTCCTCTAAATCACTGTGTCTGTTGATGAAAAACGCATTAAAATCCGTTGCGCAGTTTAAAAGATCGAATTCTAAGCGTACAGACGCAGCAAGCGACTTTAATATTATGCAAAGGTTATCTAGAAAAAAAAAACGCCATCCAGTGGATGTCTACGCAACTTTGGTGTCAAACGATACGATGAATTAACTTACACCGCCACCGATTAGGGATTCTTGGAACTAACCTTCCCAGTTTATACTGGGAATGTATAGCTTTTTTTTTTTTTTTTTTTTTTTTTTTTTTTCAGGATGGGAAATCATCAAATGACTTCTCCCGCTCTGGGCGGAGCGGGAGGGCGTGTCAGACTTTTACTGACTAAAACCCACCCGTGTTCCATCAGTTGCCCATGTGCCAGGGTCACGGTATCTCTTTCGAACAATCACGCGACCCCGGCAGGCGGAATGTATAGCTTGACCTGTAGCCGTGCGTACTATAAAAAAGAAACATTTAATTTTCAAATATTGAGACCAACAATAGAGATAATTAAGAACTTTGATAACAATCTGTTATATAGTTTTGGAGTTTATTGGCAACATACATCGTGACACAAGATTTTTATATATATAAGATGTTTCATACATATATGTAATTTCATTAAAAATAATACAGTTGAATTGAGAATCTCCTACTTTTTTAAAGTCGGTTACAAATAAATTACTGGTCTTCTGCTGCATCTGGTTTCACTGGTAGCTGACTCCAACATATTTGTTTAAAGTCTAAGCAAATAGATTTTTAGTTTGATACTTTTAATTGTTATCTTTATGTGTTTATTTCGTGGTGTATTAAAAATGTATGAATTGGTTTGATTGTGACATCTAATTATGTAATTAAAGTAAAATTATGTGTGCTGCTGTAGTGGTGGCCCAGTGGCACATAATAATAACATAATCAGCTTTTAATGTTCCCACTGCTGGGCAAAGGCCTCCGTTCTTTGAAAGGGAGTGGCTTGTAATCTACCACATGGACCTAGTGCGGGTTGGTAGATGTATTTTTTATTTTTTATTCTAGGATATGCCAGTTTCATCACGATATCTTCCTTCAATAATTTGAAACAGTGTTGCTTATATTCCTAACACAAAGTAAAACACCTAACTGGGGTCGAACCTACGACTCATAAGACGGACCGGCACCACTACGCCACCACACACGGTCGAAAAGCGATTTCAATATCAAGTATGGTTTTTTTTGTTAGATCTGCAGCAAGCTAAACGCTTGGAAATAATAACTTTTAAACCAACGAAAAGAATGAGGAAGTTCTCACAGAAAGGTGACAAGGAAGTTCTCGCAGGGACATCGATGCCGAACCTGTTACTGTAAATTCAGTACATGGTTTTGGAAGCCGGTGCTGAAATTCGTCGATTATCAATAAAATAGCTATGTAAATGCATGCGACATTTCACACAGGGGTTTCGACACGGTCATAAAAATCGTTCTACGGATATAAATCGCCGAATCGCGCGCGACCATCGCGTCGCGCTAGTCTGCACGAGCCTTTACACACATTTTGACCGCGTCTTTATGGCAATTTTCTATGAAATACCTGATTTGTTTTTTTTTTTTTAATAACTGACAGAATATTACTAAGCTAGGAAGTTTAGACTCATGTGCTGATTTCATGGTTACAGTTTACGCATCGCTAGCCCTACAGGCCTTTTTTTTCCTACGAAAAAGTAACTAAGTGGCTCAACCGTTCTATTTATTTTTATGATACCTCTTAACACAGCCCCACAAGGGCTTAAGTATTTTCCCAACAGTCTCACACTACAAAATCTTTCAATAAACACTAATTAATCCAGTTTCATATTACTCAGCGTTAGAACTAGCAGGTCATTAGTTGATATGACGTCACTACGCTAGGGGATGATAATTAGCGTCTCCAATCTACCCTTATAGCATATGGCGTGTCCTGCAAGTCATGGCATGGGGGATCTATGTGAGATTCTTATGGTGTAAATGTATTAATGGGATGGGATGATTTTTCAGTTAATTGCAATTAAAATGTTTTAACACTTAAAGTTTTGTAACTGCCCAATTATCAGAGTCATCTTCAAAAGAAAAAGAGAATAAATTATTCTGCACATACAGAAAAAGAAAAAATCTACATCTCTCATACATACGTTATACAGCAATAATAAAATACACACACAAATATAAATAAGTCAAAATTGGTATTGGAATAACCAAAAATAATAACAGAAAACAACCGACTTCCAAAAGAACATTAGAAAAATAACTTTTTGAAGTCGTCTTTAGATTTGTATTTTAGCTTTTTGCAACCGACTTCCGAAATGTATTTATTTTCTACTTTGTAGGGTTTTTTTTGGAAGTCTGTTGTTATTTTTTGTATAAAACTTTTTATTTTTCAATTGTATAGGCGAGATACCTACCCCACACCTATTCGTCTATCACTACTTTTGCTAGGTAAACATCAGTGACAGGAAGTATTAGAACATTATCAAAATAGACTAAGTGGATTAAATAGGTATTATTGAATCTAACGCAAAAACTACCTAAGCAATACCTTTGACATTATTTTAAATTTTACAGAAAAAGCCATTAGTGGTATTTAATTAATTGCCTCCATACTCAGCTGTAATATTTTTCTACATTACCTATTAGGTTTAATACTTAAAATCTGTTTGACTGAAGAAACTGGAGAAATATTTTGGAACGCACCCAGAAACTCGTCTTGATGAGGCGCCAACATTATACAAAAAGAAAAGGACATTCAAAATGTATGTGACCACAACGTTTCGAGAAGTTATGATTCGTTATATGTAGTTCAAATGATTTCAATTACTCTGTGTTAAAACGTATATTTTGGCATTAAACAGCAAGTTTAAATTGTAAACAAATAAGTTCATAAACTAAAACCCGACTACTGAAAAATCACGCTCTAAAAAGTATGAAACAAGAAAATATTCTCATCTGAAAACCGTGATCGTATGCTATTTTACCCATTTATGCATGCTTTGCAGGCTTATGATTGCTTACTACTGTTAAAATGAATAATTTAATAAGGGGAGATTCCATACGACTACAGTTTTCGTATGAACATTTTATGTGACGTCACATAAAATGCTCATGCGAAAACTGTAGTAAAGGAACCCTCCTTTATAGGTAACCAGCAGACGATTAAGACGCTTACCCAAATCATAACCCTCCTTTTTGTTTCGCCATAGTCGGGTAAAATGGAAAGGCGGAAGGAAGGTCTTTGACCTCTTGTGGAACACAACAGGATGAAACGTGATAGATATTCGTTTTATTTTAGTCCAAAGCGAAGGTTTTGCGCCATTTACAGGCTGAAATTATTAATTTATCTTCATACGATAATCACCATAATAAATATTCATAAACTCCAACATACACCATAAACGAAAACAGCACTCCAGCCGCCCATCAAGAGACAATAACAGCAACTTCACGTATTAATTATTATCAAAATCACCAAAATATACACAAGAACTACCTACGATGTTCGAAATATTTCACTGGATATCCGACATTTCTTATCCTACCCACTTAAAACATTCGAAGGGCAATGGGTCCTCTGAGTGTCATTCATCAACAACTCTCTACTAACTTTGTATGTACCCAAAACCTCTTGTTATTTGCCACCCTACACTATAAAATTGAACCGAATGTGCTTGACCACACCGCTTCAAAATAAGCTTTAAACTCTCTCCACAAAGTTTAAAATTGTTTGTTACACCAGCTTAAAACACAGTCGTTTTAAAGCATTAATTATCGCGTTCAACCCCCATTTTAGGGTAAACCCTTTAGGAAATTTTCGTCCCTTGCTGGTCACCCTTCGAGGTCCAAGCCAAGTCATTAGTATGCGCTATGTAAACGAAGGTATGTTGAAAAGGTTCCGTTTAATTTCGTAGATATTTGTCGTTTGATATGCTAAGAACAGTGACATTTGGATAGGGTACTGAAATGATCATTTGAATATATATGAGTACAGTAAAAGGGTTGTCTGTGATACTGTTTAATATGTAGAATTTCTTGTACATGGTACGTTTAATTTAAAGATGGCATTATCATGGATGAGGGATCTGTAGCGAAGCGGAGCTAACAAAACTTAAGAAATACGATATGAGTAGGATTAATGAAAGTACTAAGAATATTCGATAAAATATTAATGCAATAATTGGACGTCACGTTGTGAGCACGTGTTTGTAATTTCGTCTAAGTATGCCTGGACACTTTGAGATAGCGACACCCGAATTGCATAACACACTATTAATCAGAATCTGATTCATTTTGAAGGATGTCGCTTACCCATTGCTTCTCATGTTCGATATATTTCTCTTCTCTACAACATAAATAACGCAAACAATATTATTAACTGTCAGAATTAATACAATTCCTACCATTAGAGTGCTACTTATTTACCTAACTGTAAGTAGTTATTAAGATCTTTGTAACAACAAACAGTTTACTAGCTTTTGCCAGCGCCTTCGCCCACGTATCTATACTAATATTATAAAGCTGAAGAGTTTGTTTGTTTGTTTGATTGAACGCGCTAATCTCAGGAACTACTGGTCGGAATTGAAAAATTATTTTTGTGTTGTGTAGTCCATTTATTGAGAAAGGCTATAGGTTATATAACATCACGCTACGGTCAAAAGAAGCGAAGACGCAAATTAAAAATGGACAAAAACTGGCAGGCAATTCAATGCGACGGAAAGGGGAGTGAAAACTTGACGCGGACGAAGTCGCGAGCAGAAGCTAGTTATACATAAAACCTTCGTTGAATCATTCTCTCTATTGATGAAAACCACATTTAAATCCGTTACGTATTGTAAAAGATATAAGCGGACAAACGCGGGAAGCGAGATTGTCATAATAATAAAATCCATTTTAAAACACATCGAACATAGTGAACAAAGTCAAACCATTTATTTCAAACTAGCTTTTGCCAGCGGCTTCGCCCGCGTAGAGGTCGGAAATTATCCCGCGGGAATATACTACCGGGATAAAAAGTAGCCTATGTCCTTTCTCAGGCTCTAAACTATCTGTGTACCAAATTTCATTTAAATCGGTTCAGTAGTTTTAACGGGAAAGCGAGACAGACAGAGTTACTTTTGCATTTATAATATTAGTGTGGAAGTGTGGATAGGTGCACAGAGGGCACATTAACGCATCAAAAAAAAAAAATGATTGGCCCCTTTCGATACATAGTTTCGTATGAAGAAAAATAGGCAAAAGACCGTTTCTCTTTTAAAGTGTTTCACAATATTTCGTAAACATTTTATTCTTAATTATATCATTATCTATATATTAATACGTGAAGCGAAAACTTTGGATCCCTTTTTACGAAAATTGGGCGGACGGAGGAGTATGAAATTTCGCACACTTATAGTTTATATAGAGAAGAAGTGACGAATGCTAATATTTTTTTAAAATTATGCGTAAAAATACATTATTTTCAATAAATAACACGTTACTCACACTACTATTCGTTACCGTGTGCTTAATACACACATGCATAGATATTTTGTGTCTATAGTCTTACTGAATGTCAAGTATCACCATAGGTAATAAATTAATTGAGAGTGTCAAGTATGGCATTAGTAAGTTTCCCATACAAAACTTAGTGTCGTGTGCAAACTGTAGAGATTGTATGCCTCACGATTGTACAGGCTGGTCATAGATTGTACAGGCTGTTTATGACATTTTGAACTGTCATAATTCATTAAAAATAATAGGCAAAATTCTATAAAAACAGAGCAAATTTCTGTGATAATTCATTCCATATCCAGCAGTTAAGAAGTATTAAGATAATAAAGAAGAGAGTCCTGAAGAAGTATTCTTTACTCATTACACCTACGTCCTGGCCCTGGCCATCACCATCCCGCCAGCGAACCCTCTCCATAGTAGTACAGCGTCAAAAATTTGTCGATAGTGTTACTGAATGACAAATATAACCATATATTTTTTTATATTTATTATTATGTATTTTTTTTCATTTAATCATGTATTTCTATTCAAACGAAGTACGGTCGAATTTCGACCAATGGGCGATCACTAGTACAATTAAATTAGTAATCAGTTTGATTTAGTCTAGACTCTAGATTGTCCTATGGAGCAGGGCCAGCATCATTCAAAGAATTCTTATCTCGGATTTCATCTTCTAATATGTAATATGCTTATTTACAAAGTGAACTTTTAATGTTAGTTTTAAATTTTCTTTTATTTAATTACATATATCAATCGAAAATATCGATACCTTGTGATATAAATATGCAATATGAAAAAAGATGTATGTGCTGATAATCTAAAAAATTGTTGCAACAAGCACATGACTGTAATTAAACAATCACTAATTAAAACGTAAACAACGACCAACCTACTCAATAATAGTCCAAGAGCCACACTTCACTTCCTAATAATAACACATTTACATCTATCAACGCAACAAACACTGCATACCTGTCACATTAGTTCGCTCCAATGCGCTCCCTTGCTCTTAGTTTATGCAAAATTAGTTTTCCGATACAAAACCCCTCGTGTCTAAGCCGTATTAGCTTATCTTTCCACTTGGCACGCTATAAATTGGTCAAAATCTCGTTGGCTCCTCGACTTTGCCACGTATTCCTAAGAGGTAGGGTGGCCAGGTTGTGTAAAAGTTTAGGACGCGTGACTTTGCCTATAGAATGTCCTTCATTATTCTTTTTTATTAAACTGTGATATAATACCACTACGATACAATACGAATCTATCAATATTAGTTTGAATTTTTAGGATTCCGTACCGAAAAGATGTCAACGAGACTTCGCTGTCCGTTCGTCCGTCCGTCTGTGAGCAGGCTATGTCCAATGAACTGTAAGGTAGGTAGGTGAAAATTGCACAGAGCGTGTATTTCTACTACATCTGTAACAACGAATAACAGAAAGCAAATAGATAAAAAAAATATGAGGATCTCCATACAAAAATCTTCTATTTATTGGGTGTTTTTTGCCTTGTGTTAGTCCGAATCGCACTTGGCCGGTTTTTTAACCGACTTCAAAAAAGGAGGAGGTGCTCAATTCGACTGTATTTTTTTTAACAATTGAGTAACCATACAGCAATGTACATAGTAAAAAAAGTAAAAAGTTTATTTCACAATAATATTATCTCGTGACACATTACAAACCTAATGGTATCAACGCGTTGCACAAACGAATCCAGTTTCGATCTTACAGTTATAAAATATAATAATTATGTAGATAGGTAGTATCATGCGTTCATAAGTAAAATTTGTTGAAATGTGACAATGCTGTAGCAGGAAAGAGTGAAATGTCATAAATAAAATAGAAATAAGTCACAGAACACACAGTCAATAAAATACAATGTCAAATTCAGGTCACAGAGTTGGAATTTAAATGCCAACGATTCTTACTGACGACTATATTTTGCATTATCCACCACTCAGGCCCAGTGCGGGTTGTAGATGTCAAATGTCTTAGAATTTATGTTCTAGGACATGTTGGTTTCATTAATATGACTTTCACGGTTTTTAGAGCTGTGGTGATGAAATAATTTACACAATGTGAAGAGCCTATATGAGTTCGAGTCTACGACCCACAACTCTTTACCACTGTGGTTTATCACTGCTCGTAAGTCCATAATAAGGTAACTAGGAATTGTCCCAAAACTTCCCTCCCTCATATCCCCCTTACTCCCAAATCTAGTGGCTCCTACGAGTGGTATCACCAGTTAGCTCCGTTCACCGAGTAGAAAGATAACATCTACTAACAACAATATGGTCTATTATTGCCTAACATAGATTATACACAGTTTTGTTTATGTATTGTATTGTACATAAATTATTTTTGACATGTGCTTACTTGGAGGGTAGATGGTAGATTGGTGATGATTGGCTATTATTAAACAGTAACTGGTTTAAATTATTAAGAGGTTTTAAAGGACATTAACATGTTGATATACATATAGCAAAGTATTTAATCAAATATTGTTTGAATATAAATTAATCAGTAATTTATATAAAAACAATATTTGATTAAATACTTTACAAAAAGATTTAAGCAAAATCAACCTATAATGTTCCCACCGCTGGGATGCAGGCCTCTTCTGCGTGAGAGGGAGTGGGCCGTAATTCACCACGCGAGTGATTTGGCTCGCGTGATATCTACCATATAGATAGATATCACAAGTTCTCGAATTGTTGGTTCTAGGAGATGCCGGTTTCCTTACGATGTTTTCTTTGACCGTTTTTAGAGCAGTGGGTCACCACTGCTCTAAAAACGGTGAAGGAATAAATAATTTACACAAAGTAAATCTCCTTGCCTGTCAAGGTTATAAACAGCTTAGGATTAAAATCTATATATGTATATATATAAATGTTGTGTTGGTTTGTGTACGCTTCAAAAACTCAAAAAATTCTACACCGATCGAGCTGAAATTTTAGCATGATATATATCCGCATCAAGGATTGTTTTTATCTATTTTTTGCATCAGTAACATATCCGCGACCGCGAAAAAACACTTTTTTTAACGATCAGCTGTGTACCAGTGACCGCGCCATCTGCCGGAAGCGAGGAAAACACTCGCTGACAACCGCAATAGTAATGGCGTGCCATAGCGAAGCGTGGCAGGGTACAGCTAGTCAATTATAAGAATTAACTTGTATTAAAAACAACAGCAGACAAGTTATTACTATGATGCAATGTGTTGCACATTGCATCATAGTAATAACTTGATAAATATACCTAATACCACCCCATTTCTTCCCGTGGGTGTCGTTAAAGGCGACTAAGAGACTTACTAGAGAATGGGCAGCAGCGTTCTCTATGCATTTTACCAACATACTGCGATCGCCAACCCGTCTGCCAAGGGTGGCGATTATGGCAAAGCCCCCCAAATTGGGGGAGGCCTAAGTCCAGCAGTGGACGTCTTACGGCTGAAATGATGATGATGATGATGAATGTGTTGCACATAACCTCAAAACAAACCCGCCTCGATTGTACTCGTTTCGAAACATAAAAAACTACATCTACAAAAAAAAAAAAAAATCGGAAAACACCGACTAACTAATACCGAAATAATATTTTTTATCTATGTCACTTTCTAATAAAAGGACAGTGTTATTTTAACATCATAAACATACAATTTGTAAAAAAATAAACGTTTTTTTAAGCTAACTCAAAAACCACTAATAGATCCTACGTGACCAAATTTATAAGGGACAAGTATATCCTATCAAACAAAATATTTTTTCCAATCGTTTTATAAATAAAATCATTTTATTTCAGACAAATAAAATCCATATACCTATTGTTAGTAACAGCTTCACTTAGAACACTAATTTTAGTAACTTAAACTAAAGACGAATTATAACCGAGCAGAGCACCCAACTATACACAACGACAAATGGCAACTAGGGTATAAGGGTATAAGTTTTTTATTTTTAAGTTTTTTAAAAACGGAACCACTCGCTTACACACTACGACCCTTCCTCCTTGCTTGCGGCTAAATTTTTTAACACAACAAGTTTCATTATCAAACTAACACAGAACTAAGATACGGTGCCTCCACAAAGTAATCTTTACACTCCCCTCTCCAAAAGCTTCGAAACTTGTGAACAAAGTTGGAATAACTTTGGAAGACCAAGGGCTGTTTAGAAAGGACCCCTAACTTGGCCCGAGACTGAAATATTAATGTAGTTTCACAGAATCCTATATGAGAGGTGTATATGCTTTCTGGATATTTGCTAATGGCTCGAGTAGTCCAGTTAATATCGATACGTCTCTATAGATTTTCGGGCCAATGATCCTCTAATATTTAGTATTGAAGTTTTGTGTTGAATTTCTGACAGCGAGAGCGTGTTGAATAAAGTTATTCAGTGTGCGGTTTATTTTTCCCCGGCTACGGTGAAAAGGCGGGTTATGATTTTCCCCGGCATTTATGTATATAAATGTACGTGGGTATGTGCGTGTTCATCTATTCCGTCACAACTTTTAAACTTCTAATCATAAATTGAACAATAAGGTATCGTTGGAAGCGTTTTCATTGACCGCTAGTTATATATAGGCTATGTAACGTGGACATAAGCCGAAGGATAAAACATTTTTTTTTCCGATGACGCCGTGTTGGGTTACAAACGCAAGGGAACATTTAAAAAAAAATGAAACCCGACAACTGACATATCACATTCTAAGAAGTATGACAAAATATTGAAAATAAATAAGAAAATATTCTCATCTGAAAACCATGGTCCTATGCCATTTACACAATACATTCTAACAGTAGTAGGTAAGTTTTCAGATAAGAAAATTTTCTTTTGGAAGTTCATCAGTAACCGTTGAATTGAGCTAGAGTTTACTATAATATCACTTTCTTTTTCACAACTAAAATAAAGCATAATAAGGTAGTGGAGCGGGGGACACGTTGTTACAGGGGTAAGAAGTTACACGCCTTTTTTTACCGGGATTTTAAACTCTTTGGTGGACATTGGACTCATTTGTTTTCTTATTACATCGTGCATTACATAAAAACGATCAGTGACCCGCCAAGCGCCTAGCTGCTAGGTTGTGTGCATGTGTCTCGATTTCAACCGAGTAAGTAAAAAAATCCTTTACGAAATTTTTGACTCCTGATGTCTACATTTTTTATTTTCTCACAATTTTTAGCCTTGAACGTTCATAATATATCTACCTTTAATTTGAAATGTTGTTTTTTTCTAGTATATCCATTAATGATGACTTCAATTTATATTAAAAAACGCGCCATGGGGCAGGTTGCTATAATTTTTTGGGGTAAGTTGGTGTTACCTGCAAAATGTGGGCCCATGTCAAATGTGTAACGGGAAACGTTCACTCATTCATTTGCATTATTTGCAATTCTGATGAAGACTAATTTAATATTAGTATGTGATATTGTTACCTACCTCTATACAAATAACTATATATTTTTCTATAATATAAGTGCCTTAAAAAATGTTAGAATCCAAAGTATTTTAGTTAGCTAAAAGTTTATTAAAATAACGAATAAGTATAAATAATTTACTACCAGTTGTTATTTGCCGACGAAGTTTCTGTGTTTTTACAAAGTCAAAGTCAAAGTAGTAGTAGTAGTCAAAGAAGTTCCTGCCTAAGTTATGTTATATTTCTACAAAAAAAAAAACTTCAAAACATACGATACCTAGATATTATAATTTCTCATACTTAAATAAAATAAAAGATTTATTATTGATGATTTAGTTTATAAGACGTAACAACTAGCCCCAAATCGGGGGTAAGTTGATACAATCAACTTTTTTGGTTAAATTGTCCATTGTGAAAAAACTACATAAATTTTAATAACTTTTCAATCATATTTTAATAGCTGAATAGACATACTAACGATAAAGCAATCAAATATATAAATTATTTGATAGCTTTTGTCATATTGACAATTACCTAAAAATTTTAACAACCTGCCCCCTGCTCCCTACCTACATAGAAAAAAGTAACAACGTGTATCTTGTTCTGTCTTTAAACGCATCATTAAATTCATATTCAAACAAAACTGAAACTTGCAGCGTGCAGCAAAACTTTTCTTGTCAACTGTCAACTGAAATTGAATCTCAATCTATACAGAGAGTAACGGTCCTCGGTACGCCATTGCGTGGAAGCACAAACACGCATACACACAAACACACATGCACAAATATAGATACGCGGACGACGCAACACATGCAAACAAAATTCGCACACAAACAGAGTTGTCGGGCAAATTTTCAACATGGCACACCAAGTTAGGGGTGGACTACACTCGTGTCCTTCCTTTTGATTGCAATTAATTCGGAAACTAGGGGGGCGACGGGCGGTGCGCGGGGCTGGAGGGGGGAGGCAAAGGGTTCGTTCGGCCAATGCGCAGGGCCGAACTTGGGAATGGATTGTTGGAGTTTCGTAAAGTTGGTACAAGTGTTCGGTTTGGTTAGCGGTCTTTAGTTCTAGTTTTGTTTCTATTGATTCGCGATCAAGTTTTTGTGGTGGGTTTGAGTATAACGGTATTTGATAACGAGGTAAATAATTTTAGTTAGCCAATTAGAAGCATTGGAAATAATATTGAATTGAATTGATTTCTGTTGAATCTGTATTATACCACTTTTTTGGAAAATGTAAATTGTTTTGGGCGAAAATGCTACTTGCAACTGTGTTGCCTGATTTATAAAAATCTGTCTTGATATTTTTCTTTTTGGATTTCATATAATTTCTTTTTCTCAACACTTTCACCGTGCACCCAAACCATCCTTCTGCAAGAGTAGTTTTTAAAAGTTTTTCCGGCTGAATATCTACAAGAATTCCTCCATCAAACTCCCACCCTGGCTGTCAAACGGTCTAGCCCGCCATTACCCGGTGAAAAATACCCAGACATTTTTATCCCTTACTTATAACCTGTTAGGAGGAGCCTGTTTTCTTTTTGCAATTAGTGACTTGGGATATTACTGTCTCAATATCTGTGAGACGAAACAACCGCCATCAAGGGAGAAGACAGGTTGGTTTTCGCGTTTTGAATACTGTAGTGGCCAGCATTCATATAGTTTAATGCATATTTGAAAAATACGAACTCGTTTTACAGCGCCTTATAGTTCTAATCTTATCTGTAATCTCTACACAGTATAAAACAAATTCTCTTCCCGCCGTCTGTACGCCTGAATCTGTTAAACTACGCAGCTGCTTTTAACCGGTCAATTACCGTAATTACATACACAATTAAAAAACTATTGTTTGCATACCAAATGTGGTTTCTCAGGGACTTAGAGGTTAATGCTGTTTTCATCAATAGACAGACGGATTGAAGATGGCAGTTTATCTGTATGCATAATACATCCTTAATGAGTTCTAACTCATTGCCTTTTGTGCCTTTTCTCTAGAAAAGACAAAAAAATCCAAGATTTGTAATGTGATGTCGAAAAAAAAAACATATTTGGTGGGCCGCAAACATTGTAAACGCCGGCTAAATCTTACGAGATAGATCAAAATAATGTGCAACGGAATTGTATATCTTAAAAAGATCTACAAAAAAGTATTGTATGGTATATGTCCATCTCCTAAAGATAACCCTCAGTAACCAATTTTATCTTTTACCAACATATTTTAAAAAAACCGGCCAAGTGCGAGTCGGACTCGCGCACTGAGGGTTCCGTACAAACCTGTAGGTATCCTCGGTTTATGCATAAGGTTTATGTTTATGACATTAAATGTTTTTTTTTTAATTTTTATATCTGAGTTGATTGAATTAAAGGTAAATTGCGGTTTACGATTTATGACGTATTAAAAAAAAACTACTTACTGGATTTCGTTCAAACCAATTTTCGGTGGAAGTTTATATGGTTATGTACATCATATATTTTTTTTAGTTTTATCATTCTCATATTTTAGAAGTTACGAGGGGGGGGGGGGGGGACACACATTTTACCACTTTGGAAGTGTCTCTCGCACAAACTATTCAGTTTAGAAAAAAATGATGTTAGAAACCTCAATACCATTTTTAAAGACCTATTCATAGATACCCCACACGTATGGGTTTGATGAAAAAAACATTTTTGAGTTTCAGTTCTTAGTATGGGGAACCCCAAAATTTATTGTCTTTTTTCTATTTTAGTGTAAAAATCTTAATGCGGTTTACAGAATACATCTACTTACCAAGTTTCAACAACATAGCTTTTATAGTTTCGGAGAAAAGTGGCTGTGACATACACGGACAGACAGACAGACAGACACAGACAGACATGACGAATCTATAAGGGTTCCGTTTTTTGCCATTTGGCAACGGAACCCTAAAAATTGGTTACTTTACTATTACAATTAAATGCGTTACGAATTTAATGTAGATAAATTGAAAATAATTTTAATTAAAATTGCCCTTTACGGCATATCAATAAAATAAATATCTTAGGGAGTTATCGCAAAATAAATATACTACAGCGCGCGAAAATAAATTCACGTAATAACGCGCGCGTATCCTAAACAGAGTTTTGAAAACAGACACTTCAAAATGTTATGTGTGTATCCAATGGATTTAACATTTATTTAATTATATGAAAAAATTAAAATAAATTTACTTTTGAATATTGCATGGCAAGTGACCGTAGCCAACTAACTTTTCCCCAAGTGTATTGGGGTCAGATTCCAGTAAGTCGAACCTGACACTGGAAGAATTTTCTAAATTAAATGAAACAGTAGTGTTATTATCATCTAGCCATTGCCCAATATACCTACTTAAAGAATCACTCATCATAAAATATGCAGTGTGGCATAAGACATCAACGAGTTAACTGTTATCATGGATTCACCAGTACAAGATTTAAAACCCCCAGCGCTGAAGTTTACAGTCGATAATAAAAAACACTGCTATTCCATATATTTTGACCGCGTAGGTATCACACTTTAATTTGTACGCTAGGTAGTCTAGATCATATGCCGAATTCATAGTCACAGCTTGAATCTTCATGTCCCTGCCTGCTTGTATTAATAACATTCACAATGTGAAACACGTACTGCATACATCAAACATTATGACACACAACCCTTTCATCGCTACCTGCTATTAATCATATTACCCCTTACTTATTTATTGCTCAAAAATCACCCCAACCAACCCTTTCATCTCAGTTTCACCTTCAACTTTTCAATGAAACAGATTAAACTTAAAAATACAAAATACACTACAAATTGATGTTTCATCCCATTTTCACCTTTGACCCGTGTCTACCATCATTGTCACACAGCATCCCCTCATGACACTTGACCTTAAATGACCATACAGTTACATTCAGATCATAACCTTCACTCAAATGTAACCGGTTCAGATTCATCTCATGAATATCTCTATTGAAAATTGCTTTGGGTCAAAATTGACCACGAGGATGCAAATGAGGGGTTGGTACTGGGTCTCTATCTTTCTACAATAATTATCTATACTATATATAGTAATATTATAAAGCTGAAGAGTTTGTTTGTTTGATTGATCGCGCTAATCTCAGGAACTACAGGTCTGAATTGAAAAAATATTTTTGTATTGGATAGCCTATTTATCAAGTAAGGCTATATGCTATGCGTGAGGGAGTGGCAGTCTCTGCGCCCTCACGTCCCTAGCCGCCGCAGGAGGAGACGCCCCGGGCGTCGGGAGTCCATAGCGGACTCCCGGCCACCGTAGGCGCGAGTTTGCGGGTGGCGAGCAATGGGTAGCTCGCCGCCCGGTAAGGACCAAGCTCGGGTCGACGGCGCGCAGTGTTCCACGCGCGCCTCAAAGAGATGTCAGCAGCAGTGTAGGGGTCTACTAGGACCGATGCCTGCCGGGGTCGCGTGATTGTTCGAAGGAGATACCGTGACCCTGGCACATGGGCAACTGATGGAACACGGGTGGGTTTTAGTCAGTAAAAGTCTGACACGCCCTCCCGCTCCGCCCAGAGCGGGAGAAGTCATTTGATGATTTCCCATCCTGAAAAAAAAAAAAAAAAAAAGGCTATATGCTATATAACATCACGCTACAACTAAGAGGAGCGGAGCAGTAATGAAACATATTGCAAAAGCGAGGAAAATCGCACGGGTAGGCGATTCGACGCGACGGGAAGGGTCGGGGGAACAAGACATTTAACGCGGACGAAGTCGCGGGCAGAAGCTAGTATAGAGATAAAGTTTGTGAGTTTATTTGTAGGCAGTAATCTCTCGAACTACAAGGCGTATTCTTTTCCATGTGATAGTCTTATTCTTGAAGAAGGCTATAGACTATTTAACATCACGCTTCAACCCTTAGGAGCCGAGCAAAAGGTAAAACAGTCGGAAAGAACGCTAAGTATAAACGAAGTAATTGGGCAGGCAAGCGCTGGTATATGACGCGACGGGTTAGGGGCCAAAATTTCACACGAACGAATTCACGGGGAGAATTTACTAAAATATAAATGAATAAAGTAAATGCTTAAAAAATCATAGGATTTTAAGTTTAATAGTCACATAAATAAGTAACGCATACTGCGCAATGATACGTATCCTTCTATTGCGCTAATTTTAAAGTGATATTGATAGAAAGATTACATAGGTACAGTCAGATTCAAAATATTGGGACAAACAGATTGTAAAAAATAATCTCAACAACTAAAAATGGTAAACATTCTCAATAAGATAAAGTTTTGTCCGAACGTGAACTGTCATTATTCTGAAACATTATCTGTGTCATTGATTTGTTTTATAGTTGTAGATCATTTTGAACCGTCTGTTCGTGCGTACCGATATTATCGATGCTGACTATACACACGAAGTGAGACCGTTAAGGCTAGAACACATTGGTGGCGGCGACGGAACGGATGGAATGAATTCTCTGCTATGTCATCCTCCGTTGGTTTGCACTGTGCCTAAAACTCGCTCTATTGACAGTTGAGTCGTGTTAGTTACTTTGTAGTTCTTGCTAGTAGATTGGAAAGCTTTCCAATGCAGACGTCAAAGACACTACGAAATAAATACATTATGAAGATAAAAAAGGTTGATGCTTCCCTTGTGGAATAAAATTTTAGAATAGAATAGAATATAATTTATTTCTGAGTATATGAAACATTGAGATCTTAACATTAATAAACAGCTTCACATATACTACCATTTCCGGTGTGGAAATATTAAAATTGAAGTTTATCGTTTACTAAGCCAAAGTCAGTCAGATGAGAGAGCAGTAGTGGCCCAGTGGTATCAGCCCCGATTTATGAGTTGCAGGTCGTGGGTTCCAACCCAGACGGCGCTTTACTTAGTGTAAATAATTTAATCAGTCTCAAAATGGTAAAGGAAAACACCTTGAGGAAACCGGCATGTCCTTGAACCACAAATTCGAACATATGTGACATCTATCTTCCCGAACTGGGCCCGCGTGCTAGATTACCACCACTTGCTCTCACCGAGAGAAGGACTGTGTCCCAGCAGTGGGACGGGTAGAGGCTGATTACGCTAATGCTTATCCAAAGTCAGATTACACAAAAATAATACTAAACATTTAAACACAAGACCGAAGATCGAGGCGGTAAACCCGGATGAGACTCGCACGTACCAAGGCAGCATGATAAAAAAGGCGTAATAGGCTGCCAATGATTATGATAATGTAGAACAATTCGAAAGAAAGAGATAGATCTATGTTAACTCAAGAAGGCAGCAAAATATTTCAGTATATAATACATGACCACCGTGCACTGTCATTCCCATCCAGCCTGTCCCCTTGCTGCCCTCTACTAGCGATACCCTATGCTGAGCGACGCCATTCTCTCACATCTATATGGTGCATTTTTTCAAAACGCTATAATTCTTGTCTTTATGTTTCATTAATCATTTCTGTCTAATGACATACACCTCTCCTAAATTGGGGGGGGGGGGGGGGGGGGGGGGGTTTCCATAATCGCCACGGCAGGCGGGTTGGCGATCGCAGTATGTTTTTAAATGCATAGAGAATGCTGCTGCCCATTCTGTAGTAAGTCCATTAGTCGCCTTTAGGACACCCGTGGGAAGAAATGGCGTGATGATATTCTTTACGTCCCGCACCACACAGCACTCTCTATGTTTATAACTATGTATACATTTGTGAAGAGAGATAAATAAATACCTTGCACTCTCACAGTGAGAAGATCAGAATTCTTAGCAGAAGACACATAACCAGCTATAGGCACATTTCTGTTTCTTAATACATTATAGGCGCGATGATATTTGTTGTATGTTGCCAAAGTTTGACTCAAAGCTACCCCAAAAATGACAAACAATACCAGATCTATAACTCATCCTATATCTCCTTAATCACAATCGTATCCGTACAAATTAATCTGCCATATCTCAAAGACAGTTTGGAAGTACGGATGCCTAAGGCCATACGGCTCTAGCCAAAACAAACTTGTCTACATTTGTTACAATTATTACTCAAGTCCCATTTAACGGCGGGTAGTTTTGGCTTGGACGTGACTCTAATACGGCTGTTAATAGTAAGGTAGAATTTGGCTTTAGGGTTTAAAGAAAGTTTGTGTTATAAGGAAGTGGGGTAAGCTGGAAGGGTTATGTTTTGTTTTTACCAGACTACGTGACCCAAATGAGAATAATATGTTTGTCAGCCTATTTATTAACACGCTTTCGCCTGTATCTATCTATGTATCTATATATATCTGACTATGTAACGAAATTTGGAACTCAAATTTCACCCACTACGAGATCAGATTAATTTGAAATTTTGCTCACTTTTGGACCGATGACAATACAATAATTTCATAAATGTGCCAGAATCATCAGGACGCAAAAAATAATCTATACTAATATTATAAAGCTGAAGAGTTTGTTTGTTTGTATGATTGAACGCGCTGATCTCAGAAACTACTGGTCCGAATTGAAAAATTCTTTTTATGTTGGGTAGCCTATTTATCGAGGGAGGCTATAGGCTATATAACATCACGCTACAACTAAGAGAAGCGGAGCAGTAATGAAAAATGTTGCAAAAACGGGGAAAATTTATTCCTTTTAAGAGTTTCCGTTGCGTGCGCTGCGTAAACGGTTAAAGTAACTCAAAAATTATGTATCACGGAATTGTTCCTTTTAATAAGTTCTAAAAAAAGTCCGCGAGAGCATATATCTATCTTTTAAGGGTGACTCACTATAACTCAAAAGGAGCGAGCAGCAACGAAAAATGGACGAAAACTAGCAGGCAAATCGATGCGACGGGAAGGGTCAGGGGAGCAAAAATTTGACGCGGACGAAGTCGCGGGCAGAAGCTAGTATTGTAATAATTTGGCTTCATAGTAAATGCGAATATCATGTGTGTTCGAAGTACTCAAAATAAACGTAATTGTATTATTCCAAGTAAGAGACCGCGAAATATTGCTTAGATGTTTAGATTTTTGGATGGAATTGGATTTTTGGTTATCCTGGATACTTACCATATACATAGGATACTTTCTCCCGGTAGTAGGTTTCCGAGTGATATTTTCCGAAAGTTATACGGGCGAAGCCACTGGCAAAAGTACTATTCTTATAAGTATGTTTAATTTGGTGTCTGGTAAATAATTGAGTGTCTGCATAGGTAGAATAGGAGCGTTAAGAAAAACCAGGAAGACTTATATTCAATTAAATCCAGCCCTAAGTCGCAGTCTTCTTACTCTGAATACTATTAGTTTTATTTCAAGTATGTACATCAAACACACATGATATGTAAGGATCGTAGCAGGTGGCGTTCCGTAGTTTCTGCCTACCCCCATGGCAAAAGGCGTAATTTTATGTATGTATAACATGGATTCATACATTCTTACCGCAGTAGTACGTCCTCTTGCGATAATTTCCGACATACACGCGGGCGAAGCCGCGGGCAAAAGCTAGTAGTTTATAAAACTAAAAAAAACGCCCAATTTACTTTTGATCTTCAATAATACACAAAACTAGTCCAGTAATTATTTGAACCCATACTATTTATACAGGCTTCTTCTTAATCGTATCGATACTCTTTTTAGGGTTCCGTTGCCAAATGGCAAAAAACGGAACCCTTATAGATTCGTCATGTCTGTCTGTCCGTCTGTCTGTCTGTCTGTCCGTCCGTATGTCACAGCCACTTTTCTCCGAAACTATAAGAGCTACGCTGTTGAAACTTGGTAAGTAGATGTATTCTGTGAACCGCATCAAGATTTTTACACTAAAATAGAAAAAAAATATATAAATTTTGGGGTTCCCCATACTTAGAACTGAAACTCAAAATTTTATTTTTTCATCAAACCCATACGTGAGGGGTATCTATGAATAGGTCTTCAAAAATGGACTGAATAGTTTGCGCGAGAGACGCTTCCAAAGTGGTAAAATGTGTGTCCCCCCCCCGTAACTTCTAAAATAAGAGAATGATAAAAGTAAAAAAAATATATGATGTACATAACCGTGTAAACTTCCACCGAAAATTGGTTTGAACGAGATCCAGTAAGTAGTTTTTTTTAATACGTCACAAATCGTAAACCGCAATTTACCTTTCATTCAATCAACTCAAATATAAAAACTAAAAAAAAAACATTTAATTTCATAAGCCTAAACTTTATACATAAACCGAGGATACCTACAGGTTTGTACGGAACCCTCGGTGCGCGATTCCGAATCGCACTTGGCCGGTTTTTATTAAATTATTTAAATGGGTCGACTAGTCTTCGGCCACTTCGACTATGGTAGCCCAGTAGCCCACGGCTGCGACAAGTAGGTCGTAGGTTTGAACCCAGACAAGCGCTTTACTAAGTGTAAATAATTTTATCACAACTGACGATTTGACGATATGTGACATCTACCAACCCGCACTGGTGGAAAATGCAGACAAAGTTACCGTTAGCGTCGCAAAGGTCTTACTAAGTGATCATTTCATAATCATAGCATCAACTAGTCATTGAGGCCACATTCTATCTGATAAACTTCTGTAGACAAAGTACTGTTGAAAATGTCGCACAGGCTTATTGATTTTTATTTTAACCACTACAAAAGCCACACACATACCATTAAAAATACATAAACATTTTTATCGAGCCGAACCCAATTAATCATTTCACTAGACATTTACCCACCAATGAGCATGTATGCACATTGTCCAGTTCAGACAGTCACACACACATAAGACCCGTAGACCCTAACCACAATGGTGGGACAGAGCATGAATACGCTCTAACCCTTCAGGTCCATGCGGCAATTATTCAAAGAGAATAGTTTAACAGAAAGGATTGTAAGGACTCTGTCCCTTTACCCTAAAATGCCACATGGCAACGGGATGAGCAAATAAAATCGAACTTTCTTTCAACGAGGCAAAAGTCGGAATTTGAATGAAATTTTTTTGGTTGATATAAAATTATTTTAAGGAGTCGAAAATTCAGTATATTTAGAATATTTATACATTTGTCCGTGGCGGGTGTACGGACGGCAGCGCGGATGAGACCTCGGCAAGTACATAATAGGTACAGTGATTTAGTACGGCGCTGCTGGTGATTTTAATGTAATTAGTCTGGCCGAATGTTACCGCCATTCTGTTTGCCCCGACAATGCGGAAACGTAATGCTCTTTGAGAGAATTTCAGAAATTTTGGCGAGTAAGCTAAATTATTTGCACGAAATAAATAAAGTACCGCCAGTGAGTTCTGGCGATCCTTCATTATTTCTGTAATTCGGTTAAAGTTGTATTTTTGAATTTCCGTAATATTTTTTTTTTTTTATCATTCAGTGAAATACAGACTAAAGTTAATTTAGGACATTGCTATCTTTTTCTTTCTAATGAAACAAGAACGAGACAGAACAGCAACTTAGACAATTCTAAAGTGTTACTTGTTTTTTTTTTCTATCGCGGTCTATCAGTAAGAGACAACAATACAGTTTTTAGTTTAGCTGGTGGATAAAAGAATCGGCACCTACGTGCATTGAATCATGTTTTCCTATGCCTGAAAACTGTCCAGATGTTGAATTAAAAAAAAAAAACAAACGGGTACGATCTAAAACCCCTGGATAACAAATATTTTTTAATCACACAGTAGGTAACCACACCTTATAAAACTATCGGATATAAGAAGAAAACTATAGCAATGCACGTAGAAGTAATTCCGTTTCACACGTTTCTAGGATACAGTATGTAATTACAAAACACAATTATTCATTTAAGTGTTAATGCCTCTTAAAACGAGTCGCGTAAAATATCAAGTGTACATCCACATTCTGCGCATATCTTCTTATAGTGTGGAGACGGACTTTAAAAACGATGCAGGTTTAGGTAATAGGTAGAACGGGCTGGTGTCCGCAACTCCACGTCTGAGCGCGTATTTTGCGTACGGGTGGGAAATCGGTTATTCGATCCACCCCAGCTCCTCGAGAAAGGCCAGCAACGCCTTCATGTTGCTGACTATCTCACGTAGGGATGCAGGTTTATATAGGGAATGTTTTTGTAGGTAGTTTTCTTAGTGAGGGGAGTGAATAAGAAGATACTTTTAATACGCATCCATTAAGTTCTCGTATTATATTTTTTTTGAAGGTAGAAGTGACTGGTCACGCCGAAAGGGGTAGGGCCCTAGGAGAACACAAATAGTGGCCTTATTGGTGATGTTCTTCAGAAGAGTCAGGTGCGTAGTATTGGTAACCAGCGTGCGTGTACGACCAAATATATGAACACAAACGAAACAAAAAAAAGTATTTAAGGATCGTATCAAGTGGCGTTCTGTAGTTTCTACCTACCCCATGGGAAAAGCGTGAATTTATGTATATGTATTTTTTTATCTTAAATTATTTTGTTTTCGAAAAGAAAACTGTTTTTATAAGTCAAACGATTAAACGTTGTTTAAAAAATATCTAACCTACTTCAATCACCATAATCAGATTAAATTACTATAGGTTTGATACAAAAATATTTGTACAATCATAAAACTACATAATATACAGGATGACAAGCATCTACGCGCAAACAGACACAATCATTACTGACGATATTTTCGGAGATAAAAATTTTGTTCCCCTGATTTTACTTAACTCTAGTAGTTTAATAGACAAGACCAAATCAATAGACCTACCAACTCTTATTACTTCGATTTTAAAACAAGCCTACTCCACACTAACCAAACCCGAGTTGGGGTAGAACTGAAATTGTGAAAACGGCAATGACCATGCGAAATAGTGATCATCAAAATTCCATGAGCGCCGTACTATTAGCAGGCGGGGGTTGAAACTACCCAGCTCGACCTCTTTGAGCCACGCCGTTATGATAACGGCCTGGCTTATTGGTCAGTTTTTTGGCATAACTTTTAGAGAATTGATACTACATTTTAGTAGATTTTTTAGGTTTTTGTGGGTAGCTTTGGTAGCAGTTCAAAGCCAATAGTTATTGGTTAGTGGGTTATTTCAAGGAAGGATTGGTCGGGATTTATTTAAAAAGGTTATTAGTTTAATTTGCTGAATAAATTTGTAAAAAAATAAAATAAAAAAATGTACTAACATTCTTGCTTTACATAAAATAAAGTCGCTTCCCGCTTAGATCTTTTAATTTTCGCAATAGATTTTAATGCGCTTTTAATCACTAGACAGAGTGAGTCAAGAGGAAAAATGTTATGTATAATACGCGGGTCAAGCCGGTAGCAAAAATATCTGGGCAGGCTGAACGAGTCTGCCCGGGTTCAGTATTTTCTGTGTATTTAATGGTTCTGCACGCGTAGCATGACCACTATATAGAAGGAATTTTGTCTATTCTTGGTAGAATAGAGATAGTTTGTCGACGGAAGAATAGACAAAATCACAGACTGTAGAAAGATTTATGCAGACTTAGCATGGCGCTTTCATTTCTACAAAGAATAGACATAGTTCGTTTCTATAATTTTGATATCGCACCGTAAAAATCTTTCTGCAATCTGTTACCTTGTCGTTCGTTTCTCACGATCTTTGTCTACGTCTCTTTAGATGTAGACTATTTTCAACCGACGAAAAAAAACGGAGGAGGTTATCAATTCGACGCGTATATTTTTTTTTTTTTTTTTATGTATGACCACGCATAACTTTTTACATAGTGGTCCGATTGTGACAATTCTTCTTCTATTGGAAAGGGTATACTCCCAAGGTGGTCCCATATCAATTTGGAAAACAAAATCGAACCCTAAGGGTCGGAAAACAGGGGATGATTGATTGTTCACTCACTGATTGTAATGTATAAACACGCATAACTTTATACAGCGTAGTCCGATTTTGATAATTCTTTTTGTGTTGGATACGGTATACCTTGCCAAGTATTATTAGTACATTAAAGCCACAAAAAAATATAAAATAAAAACTTTTTAACAAAAAATTAAACCGCCGAAAAACTGAAAAGCATAAAATAATACTTAAACCTTAAAATTTTGAGTCGGCGCCGAAAAATCAATGAACAAGGATCACTCAAAGCGCCGACTCATAATTTTAAGGTTTAAGTATTATTTTATGCTTTTCAGTTTTTCGGCGGTTTAATTTTTTGTTAAAAAGTTTTTATAGAAGAAAGTTTTCTATCCAAACTGTGAAAATCGCAGTGACAACTGTTAGTTGTATAAGGTAGTGAAGACAATTTGATTTTGTAATCGCCATAACTAATCGAGTTGATTTAGATTTAAAACAAAACAACAACCGTGAGTAAATAAATAAAGAAACTTTGGATAAATTTACTTTATTGTTGTTAATTTTCACGTTGTGTGAACCATCACTTTGTCTATTCTTCCGTCGACAAAACCTCTTTCTACGGTTGTCATCCTACGCATGCTGCTGTATTTGGGAGAACGGTTCGCCTAAATACAGACGTGACGTCTTGCTGCTATATCCTACTATTTTTTTTTTAGTTTTTCATGTAATTCTGGTGGCTTTGCTTACCTACAGACTCAATGGTTTAAGTAAGAATGACTGATTACGTTCTAATAAGAATACAGTACCGTGTGGTGCCGGACGTAAAGAATAACACCACCCCATTTCTTCCCGTGGGTGTCGTAAGAGGCGACTAAGGGACTTACTAGAGAAAGGGCAGCAGCGTTCTCTATGCATTTTACCACCATACTGCGATCGCCAACCCGCCTGCCAAGCGTGGCGATTATGGCAAAGCCCCCCATATTGGGGGAGGCCTAAGTCCAGCAGTGGACGTCTTACGGCTGAAATGATGAAGAATACAGCTTCCTATTTGTAGTATTACAGAACTACATAACCCAGAGACAGAAAATTATTCTAACTACAACATTTCCAGTTAGAATATTTGGTTACCAACCTGTTTTTATATCTATTAATACGTTTGTTCTTCAATCAGACAGCACGTAATCTTATGAGCGTTCAATGTTTCCTTGACACGATCTTTCTAGGTTCTCTATTCTTCTCTACCGGATTTGTTCAGCTACAGGTAATTCTTTAATCTAACTGTATACTGCCTGAAACAAAAGAAATACGAACACTTAATAATCTTTCTTTAATTTTCCCACTGCTGGGCCTCGTCTCGATGGGAGAGCGGGACGTTGGTAGATGTCATATGTTTTCGAATAAGTATTTAGTTCTAGGACATGCCGGTTTCCTCACGATGTTTTCTTCCACCATTTTGAAAACATATAAGTAAAACAAATTCAAATAATTTATTTGGATATAACGTTATGGCCCAATATTGTTTCTACTAATGTACTATTTCAAATAGTAAATTAGTAGAAACAATATTGGGCATGAAGATAACTTCTCATCTTCATGCCCAATTTTGTTGTTTTTCTGTGATATTGTTTTTTTTTTTTACAGATTGCAGACAACATCAAAAATTTTCTAGACTAGATCGATTATTCTAAACAAACGCTGAAAAGAATAACTGAAATAACCACCCTAAACATAGCTAAAATAGAAACGCGCCAAATACTCAACCTCCTTTTATTTCGCAGCTGCCTAAAAACAAAAAGCGCTCAACGCATACCACAGAATGAGAAGCTCCAACAAAAACAATTGTTCCACATACCATGTCATGTGGAGCTGGAAATTATGACTCCAAGAATGACCAGGCGGAATGTGGAAGGCCGAAATTCCTGGAGGGGTGGGGAGGTCCCCCCGGCACCTAGAGAGGTATGTGAACGAATTAGGGGTGCAATCGTAGTCTGGAATTCACATTTTCTGTACCTAGTAGTTTAATTTTATAGGAGTTGGGAAATGGATGCATTTTTGTTGGTTTTGTGCTTGTTTCATAGTGTTTTATTATATTTTTTTTCTTATTCTGGGTTGCAAGTTATTTTTATTTATGTTATATCTACTATTTGGGATACTTACACCTAATTTATTGTGTTCGTAAACAATATGAAGTCGTAGGCCATTAACAAATAAAAAAAATACAAACAATTTAGACTAGGCACAATTAACTAATATATATTATATCTGGAATACTCATATTCATGCTGGACTGCCTCGTTGGTCTAGTGGTAGCATGCGCTACTGCTGAGCATGAGGTCCTGGGTTCGATTCCCAGGTCGGGCATAGTGTTATTGGGTTTTTCCATCTGGAATTTCTCTGTAGCAGCCCGGAGTCTGGATTGGTGCCCGGTGGGCCGGCCTAGGCTCGCCCCCTATTACATATGGGACTTAAACATAACAGGCGAAATGTGGGTGTACTATAGGTACACCTCTGCCTAACCCTTCGGGGACACAAGGCGTGATGTTATGTATGTATGTATGTCATATTCATTCCGTGTGTTGATCGACCATCTTAGGTGCTAATCTGTGTGTTCGTCACGTAATGTCACGGAATAAATTTCGTGAATTTAAGAGAGTCAAAGATTGTTGTGGTGTTTCTTGTCAGATTAGTCAAATAGGAAAACGAACTCAACTAGTAAAGAAATACATTTGTAAACTTGTTTGTACAAACCTACTTACAGAAATAAATCTCATTTAATGATAAATGACTTTATTTTTGCAAGTAGGTTTGTACAAACACTTTTACACGTCAATCATTTTTTTTAAACTAGATGACGTCGGCGTTTCCTATCTGACTACTCTGAAAAGAAAGGCCGAAACAAACTCAGAGGTTACAATCTCTTTTAAAGTCGAGACATAATCTTTATCAATCGAACCCTTGAGCTGTAGCGCACAACCAAACATCCCCTTACCTTTTTAGTTTGCAACGTTACATTCACGCGACTATGTCAAATAGAACGTTCTAACTAGAATGATTAGAATTCTACTTAGTACGTTCAACATCATCTGCTTATAATTTTTCAATTATCACCCTTCCACGGAAAATCGCAGCAAGCGTAGCTTAACTGGTTCGATCGAGCCGTGCGGCTGTTATTACATATCCACAAGCCCCTATCAAATGACATTCATCTTTAAATTGCGCTACAGATTTTAATGCGGTTTTCATCAATAGACTCAATAGACAGAGTGATTCTTGAATCGCCCACGTATTTATACATATAAAATTTCCTCTTGAGGAAGTTTTATATGTATAAATACGTGGGCGAGGCCGCTGACAAAAACTAGTTCAAAAATATTGCTTAAAAATAGAATATCTTTCCTTTTATTAACCGCTGTATAATTTTACGAGAGCGGTGGTGCCCCAGTGGTAACAGCCGCGACTTACGTGTAGCCTTTCGTGAGTTCGAACCCAAGCAGGCGCTTTACTTTGTGTAAATTATTTAATCATCACTGCTCTCAAAACGGTGAAGGAAAACATCGTGAGGAAACCGGCTTGTCATAGAACCAAAAATTCGAAGACATACGTGTCATCTACCAACCCGCACTGGGCCCGTGTGGTGGATTTTGGCCCATCGCCTTTCACCGAGAGGAGGCCTGTGTCCCAACAGTGGGATAGGCTGCTGATTAATGTATAATTTTACAAAGATTTTTCATATCTACCAAACCCACACAGCAAGTAGGTACTAATCCTACGCAGTTCACAACAAGCAACTATCGGAAGGCAATATTGTTTGTAAACGATAAACTTGTTGTTTGTGCACAAATATAACCTTTGCCTTTAGGATGGGTACTTGCGTCATTATTGTAGTACCCTTTCGCCATAGAATTTTCTAGTCTAATACCAAAGTTCACTATGTTCAGCGGGGTAACTGCGTAAGAGCCTTATAATCCCATTGATAATCATTTTGACTACACAACAATATTCATTACGTTATTAACGTAGTCTAGCAGACTTTTTTTTAAATTTTGCAGTAATGGATTTTGAATTTTTTTTTACAATTCTCCATATTGTAATGGAAAGTAAATTACGCAGTTGGTGTAAGCTCAGGTAGGTACCTATAAAATTTTAATATTATCCTGTAATTGTTCTTTTGTTGTCCTAGAATTAAAAAAAATCGAAGACATCATGTCACGTCAACCAATCCGCACTGGGCCCGCATGGTGAGATTTTGTCCACACACCTTCACAGAGAGGAGGCCTGTCTCCCAGCAGTGGGAACATTGTAGGCTGATTATAATAAAGAGGGTAGATATGCGGAATAAGTCTTTATTTTCTTAACTTCCTTTCTAAGTCGGGGCTTAAAAAGCCAAGTAAGTGAGAGTAGCCTACCCAACACCTAATTTAACATCGTACTGTAGTGCAGTGCTGAGTCAGTGTTTCTCTTATACAGAAGACTCCATGGTCACCTCACACCACAAACAAATCAGCGACCACAAATCCGCGCACAGAACAGCACATTTTTCATCCAACACATAAAGGTATACGCCCACACCACACATACGCGAACAAACGCACAATGCGTAGTTACGTATTAATCATGCGATACGCGGCCGGAACGGTCGGTCGTTAATCATTGAGCGGCCGGAACACCGCCCCCTCCCGCAATCTGAAGGGGGCTTTTTGTTAATTAATCCGCACTTATGTGACGCTTTTATGTATTGTCGGTGATTCTGCTGTTACTATAGTACTTGAGCTATGTGGTGATCGTTTTTTGGCTAACGATGTTGTGATCGATTGGTCTACAAAAACTTGCCATCGTGGTGGCTAACACTATTAGCACCTACGAGTGACTTTGTAGTCAGTCTATAATGTTAACGCTGTTGGGTCACAGACCTCCTCTTTGTGAGATCCTAGTACGAATGCATTTGAAATACATATAGAATGGCCAATTTAAATAGCACTTATAATTTAGGTTGTGACGTAACCTTTTTGGAATTTAGGTAATCATTTTTAATAACAACTACGTACAAAATGCGCGACATTTCAGCTTGTAGCATGGACCAGCAAACGCGCACCCTCTAGGAGAAAATTAAGAATTAAGCTAGGTAAAAAGTAGCGTTTTTTACTCCTTATAATAGCGGAAGTCTCGCCAAAAACTGTCCAACCGTTTCGGAGATTAGCCAGAATAAACAAACAATAAGACATTTTTTGTTATAGGTACCGAATATACTTTTATAAGTATTTAGTAAAAACGCTGTCATTTTAACACATGCACTTAATTTTGATTTATTTCTATGTATATATTTATGAAAATCAATAACTCTAAGCCAATAAAGACGTGATGTAAATTATGAACGTAACGCAGATAAAAAATAAATATTAGGTAAATTGTTTTTGTTTCTGGTAAAATCTACCCAATATGAGTTGCACAACAAAAATACGCTTACTCCTACTGTCAATGGCATGTAATTTGTTGGATTAAGGACTCCCTCCAAAAAATTAAAACTCAGCATCAAGGCAAACATTCACCAATAAAAGTGGTCGAAAATAAAAATTGGCAGCACACCAAACAAATTAATTAAAACAACACATTCATAAGGAGCAGACCAGCGTAGGGTTGCCTCCATCACTCAAGTTTTCTTCAACGGGTATAAAATTATGTTCGCATAACATCTCCATCACGCGCACACCCTACATTAATCATGTCGAGACAAGACTATTTATAGTATTAGTATACGTAGTGTGTGCGCACCTTTATCCAGCTTCTTGCAAATGATTCTATTTGTGAAGGAAAATTTGTATGAGTTCGCGGTAAGGGGTCCTGATTTGTTTTGAATTTGGTTTTGGTGGGATTTTTCATTTAGAATATTAGTATACGAAGTGTGGACTCACCTTTATGCAGCTTCTTGCAAATTATTTTATTTGTTGAGGAACATTTTTACGAGGTGGGTAAGAGATTTTAAATTTTGTTTCGGGTTTCGTTTTGGTGGGTTTTTACAAATTGTTAAGTTGAAACTGATTTAAGCGATAATGTCATTTATGTACATCAGTTGTTCTAGAAAGAATTACACGATAAATACGAAATTGAGTAATTGTCTATTGAAGGTTCAGAGTTATAGGTGTCAACGAATGGTCTGATCTAAAATTTGAATTAGAACCGTGCTTTTAACGTTTCATAAGTGCTATGTAGGTTTCTATGAAATCACAAAACTGGCATTTTGTATTGGCATCTAAAAAATCAATATTTTATCGAACGCAAAGTATTAATTTTAAATCACGGTAAAGATGTTTATCAATTTTGAATTTCGTTAAACTTATGCGTCGACTTATATTGCATGGCAACTAACATCAACCATTGTCCTATTATTTTAACTGACTTTCTTCGACCTTACAAGCATTCACTAGTGAAACCCGTCTGTCGCCTTAAACGTTATAAAATTTAGCTTAAATAAGTAAAACAAAAATAACCATTAAAAAAAAAAACGAAGAAAGCTGAGGTAATATTAACAGGCAGAATAAACATCACTCAGAGCCGGCCATGTTAGTTTCAAATATAATGTTGCAGATAATGAGAAAAATATTCAATTAACGAAACCCCCTTTGCATACACCTCCCCATTGATCACAAGATTGCAGTCCGAACAACAGCTTGCAGACCCCTTATATACTCAAAGTATCACAGAACTATTGAAATACTTTTAACAAAGTCTATGACGCCATTAATGTCCATTATCTTTCATCTCTGTCGCACTTGGTCCCGTCCTTGTCTCCACCCCCGTCTAAAGAACGGAAGGGACCATTGTCTGTGTGACAATACAAATGTCGAACTTTTGGATGTAAAACATGCATTTGTATGTATGTGACGTTATGATCTTACGTGTCTATGGCAGTAAAAGATATTTGATTTTGAAATTGCCTCATAGCTGGAGTTTCTTAAGGCTGAATTATTCTATGAAGAATTTTGGATAGTCGATTTTTTTGTGGGTTTATTGATTTAAATACTACTAACAGTCAAAGTCGAAGTCAAAACATTTACTTCAAATAGGCACATAGAGGCACTTTTAAACGTCAAAATACAAAAAAAAAAAATGTAAATTGCTCCTTCCAGCACGCGTAGCATGACCACGATAGAAACGAGTTTTGTCGACGGAAGAATAGACAAAATGGCACGGCGATGTTAAAACTGAAGAGACGAAATATTTCTATACTCAGTCGTAAAAATTCTACGATGTCGAGCATGGCGACAAATTTTTCTCTACTTTTGAGTTGGAGTTTCAGCTGGGGGTACATTTTTTTTACAGGATTATATTAATTATAATTATCAATACAATATTCTAAAATCGTTTAATCCCACTGTATGACTATTTAATGAAAAAGTCCTTAGCGTAGTCAGTAGTTAGTATCAATTACATTAGTTGCCACTCTTGCTATAGAAAGAATAATTATTGTCTTTGGCTTCATAGAAATCGGAGTCTACGGGTCGCCCCGTGTTTGGGCCGAAGAGATGTCGAGTTGAATAGAAAGAACTTTGTATATTCTTGGTAGAATAGAGATAGAATTGGTCATGCTACACCTGCAGGTAGCGTTGCCAGGCGTCCGGATAAAGCCGGACACAGTCAGGCTTTTTGGTTGCGTGTCCGGCCGAATTAGGAAGTGTCCGGCCTGTTCGGCTTTTGTAAGGCTTTCAGTATTTTTTTGGGATTTTGAATAATTAATCATAATGATGAACGATTCATTTAATTTTATTGTTGTTTCATTCTAATTTAAGAAGACTTTATTGTAAATGATAAAAACCTTGTTTTACTTTTGTACTGTCGTTTTATACTAAGAAAAATTAAGGGCGTCCGGCCTTTTACCCAAATGTCCAGCTAAACTGGCTGGTCTGTCCGGCTTTTCGGTTTGAAGGCCTGGCAACCCTACCTGCAGGCAATAAGCAAGAAAGACGAAGAATCTAGAATGAAATTACAACTCCCACAATATGTAAATATAATCAAAAATAAAGCAATAGCAGGTACATTAACTATGTGATAGGTACAGGTGCTCACATATTTAAAATATTGTTAAAGTAGATGATTTTCCTAATATTTCAATAAGTAATCATTTATTGTGCTAGTTGAATTAATCACAGAATATAAAATCTATGTTATAATAATTATAAATTATGCAAATTAATTAGCAACCAGTTTTATTTTTCCCACAATGTAGATCGTAGTAAAGGAGCAGCAATAGCATGTTTCCAAGCATTAAAATCTGGGATATAATACTCTAATTTGTAATATGCTTCTTTCCAAAGTGTAGTTTTAATATAAGTTTTAAATTAAAATACAATTTATCATAAGTTATTTTGTTGTAACATTCGACACAATACCCCATTATTATAAAGGATGTGTGTACATAAATACTCTGATAATCTGAAAATGGTTGATCTATTTATCTTCACTATATATAAAACTAGCTGACCCAGCGAACTTCGTACCGCCTCAAAATCAATAAAACCCATGTTAGGTGAGCTCCTACCAAATTATGCCAACCTGGTACTTCGAAGACGTACTATTACAACTTGGGTCCGAAAAACCCAAATATCTTACGGACCCCTATTTAAAAAAAATAAAATATAGCCTATGTTACTCGCAGATAATGTAGCTTTCTAATGGTGAAAGAATTTTTAAAATCGGTCCAGTGGTTTTTGAGTTTATCCATTACAAACAAACAAACAAACAAACAAAAATACAAACTTTTCCTCTTTATAATATTAGTATAGACAAGAACAATATCAGCGATGCAGTAGTCCGGCTTCATACTTTACATCTTAATTTTGTGACTAAACTTGGTCATGCCTCTACAAACCCCTTAGCTATCACTGATGTTCATGATCATTTCTGCCAAAAAACGTCCATTACTGGTCATAGGTCTCCCCTTAAAGAAAGTCAAGGTCAAAGTCAAAGTATCTTTATTGTGGGCATATGTAAGTTACAGGTCTTAACAATATATTAAAGTATCAATATGCCCTACCTTATAGGCATACAATAATTATGTAGGTAGATATTGGCATAAAAAATTTGGAATTATTATAGATGGTAAGTTATTATAAATGTAAAAGTACAGTGAAACTATCACATGGTCAATACTAATGCATGTCAAATACTGTGAATCTAATACATGGCCAATACTTATATATGTCAAAATACAGTGGGACTAATAAATGGTCAACAATTCAGGAAATCTTGGATCGTGTAGAATGCTAGGGAGAGAAGGGAAGAGAGGGTTCACTGAACTTACCAATGGAAAAAAACATGAAGTATCCCACATATGTATGTTATACATGCAGGTACTGTTATTAACACACTAGTATTACATATTTTGGCGTATCTGTTGTAAAGATACGATACTGTACTAACAGTTGCATCATATGCATCATATCTATTTCAAGGAATTGTTTCATTCCTTACCAAATCTTTAGAGCTCCACATAACAACAAAACATTCAAAGTACAACGAAAATGTACCAAAAACATTGTTGAAAGATATTTCTCAGCAGAGTAGTCAAGTTGAAAGTGTACCGCGAGACTTACACACGAGAGAGCAGGAATAATGAGATACCAACTACTCACTTGTTACAAAGAAAATTCGTCTGTAGGACGCTATGGACAGACGCACAGTTTTGTGCATATTTTAGTGTTGTTTAGCTGTCTGTTTTTAAAGATTTTAGAATGTTCTCCATGATAAAGGTGAGGTTATATGATGTATGAATCTAAGCTGTTCGAAAGTGATCATTTTAGCTAGTTTTAAGATTTTTTGGTTTGGTCGAAAATAGCTAAAAGATTGCTTAGATTATTTTTTGGAGTTTATTCCTTTGCGTCGGAGCTGACACTAAAATTTTTTTTTGTACATTTACTTTTATCGCGTTTAGTTTATGTCAATCAGGTACCAGAAAAAGTACAATGTAATGTGTGAAAAACTTTATGGATGTCATACAAAGAAAATGTATGTGGAAGGAAGCTATGGATAGAGTACAGTCACGAGCACTAATATGTTTGCACTTAGCCACTTTAAAAGTAATTGTCTCCTACTGTACTGATTGTAATTTTATGTTATTACGATATGAACAATAAAAAATAAAAAAACAATCAAAACATATGTCGTATTAAATAAAATCTCCAATAATTCACCCCTTCATGAAGGGCTGCAAACTAGACTGATGACATTTGTAAATATTTCCAAATCGAAGATTACAAGTACAACCTCCCAATAACCGGACTACGAATTCAGTTAATATAGGCGTTCCCAATTTCCTAAGTCACGTTTTGTTTGACTACGCGACTTATAACTAACTTCGTAGGCGCGTAGCAAAACGGCTACGGGCTACGGCGTAGGCGAAACTGCTACGAGGTCGAATTACGATGCTGCGGTCAAATCTTGGGTAGATGAATATTGTTTATTTTGTACTCTCGTAATAGTTTAGTAATATTGGTTCCGTGTGGTGCCCGCAAAGAATAGCACCATTGTATTTCTTCCTGTGGGTGTCGTAAGAAGCGACTAAGGGACTTATCAGAGATTGCGCAGCAGCGTTCTCCATGCATTTTACTACCATACTGCGGTCGCTAACCTGCCTGCCAAGCGTGGTGATTATGGCAAATCCCCCCAAATTGGGGGAGGCGTATGTCCAGCAGTGGACGTCTTTTGGCTGAAGTGATGATGATGATGATGAATAGGTGATAGGTAATAAATACCTGAACTTCTAATAATAACTCTTTATTAGTGGTTGTCATGCTAATCATGTGTTTTGGTTTAAATAGGTTTATTTATTTAAATTTTCTGTTAAGTATATTTGTAGAATCTTTTATATTTTGTGAATGTGAGAACATTGTTGTCAAATTAAACTGGTGGTCGGTTTGTTTTCCGCATGTAACTATTTGCAAAAATCATTAAAGAAAACTAGCTAGTCGTACCGTCAAAACCCCATGGGAAAGGTAATTGATTCCTTCCGTCCTCTTTCGTAGAAAATTGAATTACTTATTTTAAATATTCTTCTTAGATTATTTTTTATATAATCTTCCTTATTTTTATATAGAAATTATAAGTACACAGGATGAGTGTGACGTTGCCTTTGTACCCACGTGATTGCTTTAATTATCTATTTTGTAACTTCGATCGGTCAGATTAAGCTAATTCCGCGGTTTGTCTGTGGATGGGTGACCATATTTAAACACCAAGACCCTGCAATGCCTCGGAAAGCAAGTTGAGCCGTTGGTACCGGCTCAGGAGGAGACGTCCCGGGCGTCGGGAGTCCACAGCGGACTCCCGGCCACCGTAGGCGCGAGCTTGCGAGTGGCGAGCAATGGGTAGCTCGCCGCCCGGTAAGGACCAAGCTCGGGTCGAAGGCGCGTAGTGTTCCACGCGCTCCTCAAAGAGATGTCAGCAAAACTGAAGGGGTCTGCTAGGACCGATGCCTGCCGGGGTCGCGTGATTGTTCGAAAGAGATACCGTGACCCTGGCACATGGGCAACTGAAGGAACACGGGTGGGTTTTAGTCAGTAAAAGTCTGACACGCCCTCCCGCTCCGCCCAGAGCGGGAGAAGTCATTTGATGATTTCCCATTCAAAAAAAAAAAGCCGTTAGTACCGGCTGTCATTTGTGAATCTTGGGCAGTCGTCACGAAAAGTCAGAAGCCCGAAAGTTTGACAACCAGTCTTACCAAAGGGTATCGTTTTACCCAGTAACTGGGTTGTGGAAGTCAGATAGGTATTCGCTCCTTTTAAAATATTGATATTCAGCTGTATCCGGTTAGACTGGAATTCAGCCCCAAAATGGTTGAAAATACTAGGCAGATGATAAATGGACGTGTTAACTAGAATTATAATAATTCTAGTAAGACGTTTTATTTGTCATATTCGTGTGAATGTTACGATGAAAACAAAAAAGGTAAGCAATTGATTGGTTGTGCGTTACGGTTTAAGGGTTCAATTAATAATAATTTGACAGGCCTGTTGGCCTAGTGGTTAGTGACCCTGACTGCTATGCCGGAGGTCGTGGGTTCAATTCCCACCCAGGACAAATGTTTGTGTGATGAGCACGATCGTTTGTTCTGTGTCTGGGTGTAATTTATCTATAATATGTATGTATTTAGAAATATATAAGTATGTTTATCAGTTGTCTAGTACCCATAACACAAGCTCTGCTTAGCTTGGGACTAGATGGCGTTGTGTGATAGTTGTGGAATATTATTATTATTATTCCCTTTATTCATTTTTACAGACTTATAAATTATATTTTTAAATATTAGAATATAAAATAAAAACATTTAAAAATATAAAAAATAGTAGCCCACCGGTATCGGGAACAGGGTCCAAGCTACCGGCGGTCAGGGCTCCAGAGAGAAGAACCTCCTGACAATGCGAGCCGTGTCCAGAAGTACCGCTTTCTGAATCAAGCCCTTGACCCAACTGCTTAACGAGAGCCTCTTCAGGTGGTGGTCGAGGCTCTTGGCTATCAACCCATTGGCTGTGACGACTATCGGCACAATGATCGCTGAGTCCACATCCCACATGTCGACAACCTCGCGAGCCAAGTCAAGATACTCATTATTATTATTATTAATATCTAATAATATATATTGTAAGACAATCAACATACCGTTATCTGACCCCAAACTATGCAGAGCCGGTACTATGGTAAGCAGACAACTGATTAACATAATTATATATTTCTAAATACATACATATTATAGATAAGTTACACCCACACACACAAACAAATGATGACACAGAACAAATGATTGTGCTCATCACACAAAGATTTGTCCTGAGTGGGAATAGAACCCTCGACCTCAGTCTTTGCAGTCAGGGTCACTAAACACTAGACTAACAGGCCAGTCAAATTGATAAATTGTATGATTTTCTGAAAGTAGGTTTGTGCAAATGATTTCGCACTTTATTTAATTTACTAGTTGAGGTCATTTCCGACTGAGTGGAGGTCAAATCATTCGTTCCATGTAAAATATTAGGATTCTTTTTAAACTGAATGCCAACCCCAAATATATTGTAGTTGGGAAAAGGTTAGGCAGATGAGGATATCATACAAGAAAATAAAGTGATGAGATTTATGTAGACTTGTTTTATAAAAATAATATCCTTTTCTAATATGCATAGCCTAATTCTGTAGGACGTAGCTTGATCCCACGATACCCACGGGAAGAAATGGGATGGTGCTATTCTTTACCACCGGCACCAAATGGAACACCATGACCTGGGTCGGATCAAAACATTTTTTTACAAGTAGTATACTCCCGTGAGATAAGTTTGTAAATAACTCAACGCGGCCGAAGCCAAACACAAAAACTGGTTTCATATATGTATATTTTGTATAAGATACCTTATATGGTAATCGCTGCAGCTTCGGTATATGGTAATCCGGAAGCTACCTGTTACCTTTTAAAAATTTTATGAGAAACAAATCTTATTCCTATTCAGATATGGTCCCGCAGCGACCGATGACATCAACATTGCATTACACACTACCCTGTCACTAACACGATAACACGCTCATCGGGCCGCCATTCCTCAATCACGGGAGCGGTTGATCAATCATATCTGTAACTCAATCGGCCGCCGCCGGATATGGGCCTCCACAGCGTGCCAGCCACCGCCCATTTTAACTGCACATAAACGAGTTTTTAGCGGGAAATTGCCAAGTCTAGCTTGGGTATTTAGAAAATATTGTTATGTTTAATGGAATCTGTTTTCTTTTATCCGATTGTCTTGAACTGGTTTTGTATGCAAGACGTCTGTCAAATTTAATAACTGAAGTAATAATAATATCCCAAACCAATAATAAGTAGCATTAAAGGCAAAACTATTTCTAAAATAAACGTAATTAAAACGGGGAAACTTTCGGGACATTTCATAACTAAAGTTACAAACGATCATACACAGTTATCCATCTATTAAATACAATGAAGCAATATATACATCAGCACAGGTACATAATTATAAGAATACTATCGTCTAAATTAATATAATAAAAGCTTACTTCCGAACATAAAAAGTACTAACTGGATCAATTGGAACATTTAAACAAGAAAATCACCCAATTAGAAACACGAACTAAAAATATCCAAACCTATAAGATACGCAAACATTCTTCTTAAAAGTCATTCACACAACCCTACCAAAATCGCTAAGTAACAAACAGCGCTTAATTGCCAAAAACGCCTCTTTAATACAATTCCGCTTGGCAAAAAAGCGGCTGCATCAACTTTGAATCGCTTGAAACAAGGTTTAAAAGCTGTAAAGTCTTCACGGAGTCTTCCACTTTCCTTTTCGTTACAACTTCGCTGCATTTTTCACCCGGCAGCGTCGAGTACTTTCACTACTAACTTTTAAATAAGGTTTCTGATACTTCACGTGTTTAGTCTGGGAAAAATGGTGGTGGAAATGGAAGATGGGGGCTGTCTTATAAGAGTTAATTAGAGTGCAAGGTTAGGTTCTGAGGACGGTTATACAATGGAGTACAAAAGTTCGGGTAGGTAGATATCACATTCTTCCCTCTCGATGTTTTTCCTCACCGTTTTGAGAGTAGTGGTGATGAGATAATGTAAAGAAATCCTATTTGGGTTCGAACCTACAAGCTCCACCTCATAAAGAGTGGAGTTAAGTAACGTTAAGAATAAAAGTGACTGTATAAGTGACTAGCACTTCGTCCGCGACTTCGTCCGCGTGACTGACGAGAAAGGATTTCTTCGGAATTTATTTATAACTACATAAAATATCATTTCTTCTTATAACTTGGGATAATATATTATAGCCTAAGGTCTGACTTGGCTAGTTTTCATATATGAATTATATTATAGCCTTCGCAAGTTCTAAACCAGTTACTTGTCGGTTCTTATTTTATTATTCCGAAAATTTGGCTTGCTGATAGAAACTAGCCATCGAACATAATAATTAGTATATGAGAACTAGCCACGAGACCTTTGGCTACAATATATTTTCCTAAGTTATAAGAAGAAATTATATTTTTTGTAGTTATAAATAAATTTCAGGACTGACCATTGAACTTGGCACCAATTTAGGTCTCACTTCTGTTGTCGTTGAAGTCAACAACCAAGGCATATATCAAAATATTGAACTTGGCTCTCATTTCATATTTATGTTTTTGATGGGATAAAATATAGCCACTGTTACTTGGTGATAATTTAACTTTCTATAGATGAAAGAACTTTTAAAATCGTTTCGTAGTTTTCAAGTTTATCCATTACAAATATACATACACAAAATCAAATCTTTCCTCTTTATAATATTAGTTTAGATTTAGATATTCTTCAAAATGAACTGGTGCTCGCAACCAGCGTGCGTGTAGGACCAGATGTATGAATGTAAACGAAACAAAAGGAGTAGGTACCTTAGGATTGTAGTAGGTGACGTTCTGTAGTGTTAGACTGTTCCCATGGGAAAAAAAAACATGAGTTTATGTATGTTATGACATATTGACGATTCCCGAATTGGACTTGTTTGCTGATGAATGGAAGACAATAATGTTCGAATGTACGGTTCTGTGAGATGACAGTGATTGGAAATTAAAAAAAATTATGAATGGGTAATTTTCTGTACTTAATATAAAATAATAAATAAGTAAATAATTAACAAACTACATACTCATCTATAGTATTCATTCGATTTTATTGGTATTGGTTAATTAAAAAAGTGGTTTACGCTACTGAAAATGTTCGAATGCTACACAAACTTTTGGAACTAAGAAAAGCAAACGTAATAGTACATTTTTAAGTTAGTTAGTTAACTTTTATTAATTGCATGGTTAATTTTATCAAAATAAGTTAGCAACATGGATTTCATTCATTCATTATTTCTCAAAGGGGTTGAAACAATACCCACTTAATAAAATAAGATACCCCATGATCATTTATAATCCCGTGAATCAAAATAATTTCTGATCTAAACAATAACTTAATCTTTTATTTTCATCAAGAGTTTTCAAGTTCCATACCAACAGTCAAGAATAAGGTTTCAACAAGCTCTTTCACCTAGCAAGCTAGCGCCCTCTGTAGCGAAGATACCTCGTTAAAACATAGTTTTGTTGCGTGCTACTCGATAATAGATGGCGCTGTTTCACGTTCTTTTAAGATTCAAAACGGGTATTGTGTGATCTGTTTGAACGAATTGGAAAACTTTTATAGGAGTTTTTAGTCTATAATTTTTGGGTGCCCGTATATTCAGCAATGATAACTGATTAAACGATTTGAAGTTTGACGAATTCTAGCTAGTTCTTTATTGTTTATAAAAGCTTTGTTAATTACCTAGGTAGGTGGCAACTGCGGCGAGCGATGGAAATAGCAAAGTCCAACACATTTGGGGCAAAACATAAGTAAACATAAATATGATTTATTTTCCATTACTGATATGGCATAATTTCTTAATTATTTTTCACCATAGGTTAGTGAAATATCCAGCTCAAATTATTAAAAAGTTTAGGTACTATTATTATGATCGAAAAAAATAACCGGGAGTAAAGAAGTCGTATGCTTTATTATTTCCACACTTCACCTAAAAAATAACAAACGACCGCCCAAAATGCTAAAATACATTCACATACCACAAAAAAAACGTCCAAAACGGAACGTCATGTACATAATTCTAAGGGTAACGCCACAAATAAGACGACAGTCGGCGAAATATCTATTTCGGACCGCGCCGGACCCGCGTCACGCTGTCACGGACGCGCCGGAGGCCCGACAGGACCAGGCGTGAGGCATGAGCGGCAGCGGGAAGTGGAGAATTAGCTAAGTGATTGTTGTGTCTTTTTAAATTAGGCTGACTGTCTTCACACCTTTTTGGCTTAATGTTTTAATGTCCCATTATATATTAAATCAAAAAGTTGTGGAGTCAGTTTTTCTAAGTCATATCAAGCAGATTTTGTTCCTTGAGTGCATGTTTCTTGCTCAGATTTGATCTTATTAACTTCTTACTCAATACAATGACGATTTCAATAGAACCATCCGTATTTAACACTTAAATCTTCGTTAGCAGTTTGGTAAAAAAAAACGTTGCTCATGGTATGATTTAAAATCATCTAGGTCTGTAACTCCTCTTTCTTCGTGGCGTCTTACGAATCGGTCGTGTTAACTATTTATTACTTAAATAATTTTTGCATTTTAATGTTTCTGGCACTCGGAAATATTACTTATTCTACTGGCCATAGAACTCTAAATTAAGTGCTATCTGTGTGGTAAAGTGAAGGGCAAGCCCGACCTTGACGAACGCGTAGTGCCTGTGCGAACAGTACATACTGTGCCAAAATAATTGCCGTCTTTGTCTTGCGCGCTCGACGGTTGAGTACCTAGCTTGTTGCTACTCGATTGCACCTGCGACAGCGTAAACAAACATTCAAATACCTCCTATAACGAGCGCCGAAGAATATTTCTACGATCTAACGCAGCTGCACTTCTACTACAAGTACGAACGATGACTACTATGGACACGTCGCTGAATAAATCACTGTCAGATACTGATGTAAACCTATTGGGAAACACAAATAAGACCCCACCTAATTTTGTTTTTCAACGTGTCAAGAGGTTCAGAGAAGATATGGATGATTGTCTCTCTAGGCAACTGAATGAATTTAAAGAAGAGATGAGGAAGATGATGTCTCTTTTTTCATTTAATCAAGGTAATGAGATGTCAAAAATCTCCGCTACTCTGAAGGAAATTCAGCTATCAAATGCCAATATTGAGAACTCGATAGCTTTCCTTACCGCACAAAACGACGACATGAAGAAAAAAATTCATCAATTAGAAATCGAGGCGAAAAAAGATAAGGAGTACATAGTCACATTAGAGAACAAATTTGAGGACATGCAAATTGGCAGCCGAAAATCAAATTTTGTAATAAAAAACGTTCCGAAAAAAAATAACGAAACCAAGGACGATCTTATAGATATGACTATATCTCTGTCGCAAAGCATTGATTGTAAAATGAATAAATATGACATTAAGGATATTTACAGACTGCGAGGTACAGGCAGAGACAGCAATCAGTCACCTATTATTGTTGAAATGAGTTCCACTCTTTTGAAAAATGAAATACTAAAGATGGGAAAAGCGTTTAATATCAAGCACCGTACTAAATTATGCTGTAAACACATTGGTTTCAAAACGCTGGAAGATAATCCCATATTTATTACGGAACATTTAACACCAAAAGGATCTCGCCTACACTTCCTCGCCAGAGATCTAGTAAAATCCGGCGCCTATAAATATTGTTGGACAGCCTACGGTAAGGTGTATGTGAAAAAGGACGATCAATCGCCGACTATCATTGTTAAAAGTGAAGACCAGATACATAGTCTGACTCTGCAGAATTGACTACATACATGTTGCCTACGGTATTTATGCCACCTTACCTATTATACTATAAAAATTGTATACAGTATTACCGCTTCGTTCCGTGTTTTTTATGTCACCCGCTTTTTATGCGCTGTGCTAATCACCATAGTCATAAATAGTTATTATTTAAAATGTCGTAACTTTATATCACATATGCTCACACATAACTCATATACATGCATTATACACTTACACAACAATTATTTATCCAAATCAATCTTACTTCTTATAGACTTATATATCACATCCCCTACCATAAATCATTTATACTTATACTCATCGTTACTTACATTTGTAGTGCATTCAGTCGTTTATTACATATACCTCACATTATGTCGTATACTACGGTACATTAATAATACAAAAAGAGCAATCGTTCGTTATTATACTCGTATAAATTCTACATTAACTTTTCTTGTAATCATTAATTATGTTAAAACAACAATTACCACTACTTTAAAGCATTTACTCCATGTAATGACATTCATTCTATTAAAACCCGAACTAAATGAGTGATACGCTGCAAACAGTTACTGATATAGATAATTTTGAGATTGCGCGCACCTTTGAATGCGACACTAATGAGCTATCGAAACACATTTTTGTTAAGAAAAGTGACCTAACTATTTTTTCACAGAACATTAGAAGCATTTATTGTAACTTTGATGACTTTTTACTGACACTGTCTACATTTAACTTCGAAACAGATATTATAATATTTACAGAATGTAGGTTAAACTCTAGTAAACCTATTCCTCACCTTAACAATTACAGTTCATATATGACCTCAAACCAGTTAAACCAAAATGATGGGGTAGTCGTTTATGTGAAGAGTGCACTCGAACATCAGGTTAGAGAAATACCACTATCTCAGGCCTCCTGTCTAAGCCTGGAAATATTTAATAACGTAATTTTGTGTATTTACCGATCACCGTCAAGCTCAAACACTGAGAGTTTTGTCGGTTCGCTCAACAATCATTTGGAGACCATAACACCAAATAAAAACATTATTGTGGCAGGCGACATAAACATCAATATCATACCTAAACCAACTGAGCAGTCTCATGAACTGAAAAATAGAATGAACTACCTTAATATGTTATCTTTGCACGGTATCCTCCCAGGGCATCTGTTGCCAACAAGAGACAAATCATGCCTGGACCACTTCATGCTTAAAGTTAATAAGAAAAAGTTTTCATCCACTATTGCTATTCTTAAAACCACAGTAACTGACCATTATACAACCTTACTAGTATTATCTAAGCAAAAATGCTTATTAAATGTTCGTAAAACTAAGACTTTTGTTGACTTTGAACAGGCCTTACATTATTTAAAAGAAAGGAATTTGAGTGAATTACTTTTCTGTGATGACCCTAATTCTCTGTGTACTCTCCTGATACAAACTCTAGCTGAGTCCATTAAATTAAATACAATCACTTTAAAGATCCCCAGCAAAAAACGCATTTTAAAACCATGGATTACCAATGGTATTTTGCGCTGTATACAAAATCGGAATAGACTCCAAAATAAACTTCGTCAAGATCATACTAATGAAATTCTAAAAATAACGTACAGGCGTTACAGAAACTACTGTAATAATTTAATTAAAAAACTAAAAAGGCAATATGAAAGGAATATTCTATCTAAATCAGTTAATAACAATAAACTACTGTGGAAGAATATAAAAACTATTACTTACTCACAGAAAACAAATACTTATGATGCAGAATTATTAAAATTTCAGCCAAACCCGTCTGATTCAGTAAATTTTATTAACAATTATTTTTCTAAAATTGGTCATAACCTGGCTCAGCAAATTCCACCTACAACCGACAATTGCTCCCTCGGTTTGAGCAGTAACGAATCTAATTTAGTAAATTCTTTTGTGCTTCTTGAAACTGACGCCGACGAAGTTTACAGCATATTAATTAACCTAAAACCTGACAGTGCCCCTGGCTGGGACAACATCTCTACGAAATTTTTAAAGTTTATAGGCATGGAAGTCGTCCCTATCATAGCCCACCTTGCGAACCTATGCTTTAAAACTGGCATCTTCCCTGCTCCGTTAAAAATAGCCATTATTACTCCTGTGCACAAGGGTGGGGGTAGAGACGATATTAATAATTATAGACCAATTTCTGTCCTTAGTAGTATATCCAAAATTATTGAAAAATTAATAAATGTCAGGCTTCTTAATTACTTAAACAAATTCAATATAATCTCCGACTCACAATTTGGTTTTCGTCACGGTATTTCCACTGAGGACGCCGTCACTTCACTAACTTCATTAGTATCTAATCATCTTGACAATGGGGATAAGTGCCTAACTATCTTTTTAGACCTTAAAAAGGCATTTGATACCGTCTCTACGCCTATCCTTGTAAACAAGTTGGAAAAAATAGGTATTAGAGATGTCGCACTTGATCTGTTTAAGAACTATCTTTCAAATAGGAAGCAGAGTGTCAAAGTCGGGCAACATATAAGTGATATCACAGATGTATCATATGGCGTCCCCCAAGGAAGTGTATTAGGTCCAACGCTCTTCTTGGTATATATAAACGACCTGTGTAACATGAAAATTCCTAATGCCAAAGTCTTGTCATACGCCGATGATACAGCTGTCATCTTCTGTGGTAAGACATGGCACAATGTGCAGCTAAGTGCTGAAACAGGAATGTCCCAGGTTGCGAATTGGCTCAATGCTAATGTTCTGACATTAAATACCTCCAAAACAAATTTTATATGTTTCAGTATTTGCAATCGTACTCAACCAACCAACGATTTTCGAATCATTATACACACTTGTGATGGTACCAATGTTGATAATTGTAACTGTTCTAGTATTGATAAAGTTTCTAGCACAAAATATCTAGGGGTTATGCTGGATCAGAATTTGTGCTGGTACCCTCATCTTGAGCAAGTTGCCAATAGAGTACGTAAGCTAAATTGGATTTTTAAGACTCTGCGTCACGTGGTGCCTAGGTCTGTTCAGAGTAGCAGTAAGCCTGTCAGAAATATGCTCACACAAATATATTTATCTCTTGCGCAATCAATATTGATATACTGCATACCTGTTTGGGGTGGGGCAGCAAAATCTAAATTCATCCAATTGGAGCGAGCACAACGAGCCCTGCTCAAAATAATGTATTTTAAAAAAAGGAGATATTCTACAGAAAACCTCTACAAAATTAGCGATGTATTGTCAGTTAGAAAATTGTACATTACTCAAATAATTTTAAAAAAGCACAAAACCTTGCCTTATAATGCAGAAATTCACTCTAGACGAAGGAAACACGATATAGTTCAAATACCGAAAACTAAGACCAAATTCGGATCTATGCAATTTAGTAAACGATCAGCTCAATTATATAACAAAATAAATAAAGAAATTTTCGTATATGCAAAATCTTACCATATATGTAAAGAAATGTTGATTGACTGGATAAAACCACTGACATATGAAAACACTGAATCTCTCCTACAAAACGTAACCTAAGTACACGACCCACTCACACACACTCAGAGACTCTCCCATACCTACACGTACATTCACACTCCCATACACATACAACCACACACTCATCAACACAACCAACTCATGCACACGCACGCACACGTTCACATAATAATATTTTGTTTTATTTTTGTTTTGTTTTGTTTTATTTTATCATGTTCTGTTTTATTGTGTTAAGTAAGTACTTACTGCTGTGAAGGAGCGGAGTCTTTGAATACAGGCATTATTTGCTTAAATGAAGACTCCAAACCTAATATTGTTTGTGTATAACTTTTGGACACAATAAACGTTATTATTATTATTATAACTCAAGTAAAAACAGGCAGGCTGAAGGTGGAGTGGGCCGGACACGTCGCGCGAATATACCCGGAGACATGGGCAAAGATCGTCACTCATTGAACGCCGGAGGAAGGACATCGCCATCAAGGTAGGCCACGGTGAAGGTGATGTGATGATCTGATAAAGTTTGCAGGCCCAACATGGCCAGAGAACGCGCAGAACAGGGAGGTTTATAAGGAAAAAGGTAAGGCCTGTGTCAAGCACAACAACAGCAAAGGAAAAAGACTACATTATATTATTCTAAGCATGAAGTCAAGCAAAAATTTACCATAAACGTTGCTTAAAGTTAAGAAATGTTTAAAAGTAAAAAAGATTATGGTTTAGCAGACCTTTCATCATCATCAGCCTATAATCTTCCCACTGCTGGGACACAGGCCTCCTCTCAGTGAGAGGTGGGTCGTAATCCACCATGCGGGCCCAGTTCGGGTTGGTAGATGTCACATGTCTTCGAATTTTTGGTTCTTAGCCATGCCGGTTTCCTCAAGATGGTTTCCTTCACCGTTTTGAGAGCAGTGGTGATAAAATAATTTACACAAAGTAAAGCGCCTGCTTGGGTTTGAACTCACGACCTACTACTCGTAAGTCGCGGCCGTTACCACTGGACCACCACTGCTCTCAGCAGACCTTTATTCTTACTTAACAAGGTTAGAATCATAGGTCAACAGAAAAAATATTGTTTTCTTTGTAGTTTTAATAGATAATTATCATCTACAGGCTGTTAAAATTTAACAAGCATAAATTAAGAAAATTCTGTTTTCTTATAACCTGTGCCAAATCCAAAAAATGTTGCCAAGTTAACGTGAACACGTGAGGGGGCATTTCTTCAAGCAACTGGCTACGTGTAAACACTGTCACTGTCACGTTTAGAAAAAAGGGTGAGATACAAAGCAATTTCTAGTTTCATGCAAGTGTAATTTAGTGAAATGTTTCCAGAGGACTTGGTATCATGTCTGGGCATTTTAGTTTAGTATTTTTATGAATGAATTTCAAAAGTTAAAAAATGTTTTCAGTAAATCTGAATGTGTTTGTTTTTATTTTACTGTATTGTCATTAGCAATATCCCTAATATAATAAAATAAACAGCTTGATTATTTTTATATACTTCACGATAATTATAGGAAGTTCAAATAAAAAATATTTTTTGTGATTATATATAAATATATTTATATAACATATATTTTTAAATTAATTTAAAAATTCAGATTATCTTAAACAAAAATGGCTCCACAAAATTGTCTTAACAGAAAAAATAACATTAAACGAAAACTTTGATGACTTTGCCAATAAACTCTGCATTCATAAACTACCCACATAAACTAAATGTTTACTCTCCCAACATCAACTTCACTAACTCGATACCTTTAAAAACAAACCAGCCTATACTTAATTCAAGTTTCAAGTTACTCTCATACTTAATTCATAAAGGAGCTACCCAATAACCGAATTCGGCAAATATTTCCAAGTCAAACATACGAAATAGAAATCAAAACTACACAATCGTTGTATAGTAGCCATGGGTCGATCTGACGGCCCCCTGTATCTACTGCCCACAAAACACGACACAACGAAATGTGTTCCTTATTTTCATCAGCGTTAGGGTTGGTTTTGGTTTGTAGTAGAGGGGTCGTTATAATGTTTTTTGCTATTCAAGGTTGTTTTGAGGGTGTACTGCCCACAGCTAGGGAGTACTGCCCGCAAGGGCCGGTCGGTGCTGCGTTTGAACGGCGGGAGAGTTGTATAGGCGAGTAGCCTGGTTTTTGGCGCATAGTTTGAAGGTATGACTGCTACGTTTGAAGCGCGGACGCGCTTGTATAAAACTTTTATTGTGACCAAATTAATTAATTAGCTACATGAATGTTAGTTAAAAGTTGACGTCTGTTTTATTTATGAATCAATTAAATATAGGTAGGTACTGTTGTTGCTTTTTTTTTTTCATTTAAGGTAGAGGAATTGCTATTTTCCAGTAGTTGACTGATAAAGCGTAAAAATCTTATCAAAATGAAAACTAAGTTTTTTTAGATTCTTGCTTTACACCGATAGCAAAATAAGTATATGGAATAATAATATATGGAAATGGACTGTCCCACTGATAACACCCAACACCCTCCTGTAACCTATATAATTTGAATTGGAAGACCCACGCATGACTTTCCCAAAAGGAAAATGGTCAAGTAACTATTCCAGTCAGTTTGCTTGTCAGTACGAGGCTCGAAGGGGTATCCGCTGTGCATACATTAGGCACAGATATCGCAAAGCTTTTCGGTAGGATTAAATTAGTTAACTTATTCGCCTAGTTGTTTTGTATTCCTACTGAAACTGTGACGTAATCGTTTGTGAAGAACATTACACAAAAGATTACGTCACAATGGAAAATTAAGGTTATGTTTTAATTAGGTAAGGGAATCACCTGGTAGCTCATTCTCAAATGATTTAAAAATAGAATAATTATTTTAGAATATTCTCACATTTGGACATATTTACACACAACTATGAATTAAAATAAATTAAGCCGAAATGATCAAGGTAAAGGGTGTTTCATGCTTTTATCAATGAAAATGAGTACTTTAAAGGGACGAAGCTTCTCAAAAATCGACATTCGAAAGGGTACACACCTTTCTAAATAAACAAAAACCATCTACACTAAGTTTGAACTTAATACTTCTTTGTAACCCTTACAGTTATTAAATTCTACATATAATGAAATTGAATAATCCAATAAATAACCTATGTCCATTACAACAAACCTCCATGTTTCTTACGGAAATGAAAAAGGCTGGGGTCCCGCTACGGTCGAGCACGGGTCGAGTAAATAACGAAGAGGTACGGGTTTTTATTGCTATCTGAATACATACTGTATGTATAATATGTTAGGATATTTCAATATTATGATATGGGAACTTTAGCATTGATTACAAAAAGTGTACCTATGTAAGGATCGTAGCAGGTGGCGTTCCGTAATTTCTGCCTACCCTCTTTAGTAAAAAGGTGTGAGTTTATGTATGTAATATTACACCTCAGTGAAATTCTCCTGCAACTTTTTAAGGTGTTATTGGCAGTCATTTTTAGGGTTCCGTTGCCAAATGGCAAAAAACGGAACCCTTATAGATTCGTCATGTCTGTCTGTCTGTCTGTCCGTGTATGTCACAGCCACTTTTCTCCGAAACTATAAGAGCTATGTTGTTGAAACTTGGTAAGTAGATGTATTCTGTGAACCGCATTAAGATTTTCACACTAAAATAGAAAAAAAAAATTTGGGCCTCCCCATACTTAGAGCTGAAAATCAAAAAAAAAATTCTTCAAACCCATACGTGATACCCCATATCTATGAATAGGTCTTTAAAAATAGTATTGAGGTTTCTAATATCATTTTTTTTCTAAACTGAATAGTTTGCGCGAGAGACACTTCCAAAGTGGTAAAATGTGTGTCTCCCCCCGCCGTAACTTCTAAAATAAGAGAATGATAAAGCTAAAAAAAATATATGATGACATAACCATATAAACTTCCACCAAAAATTTGTTTGAACGAGATCCAATAAGCAGTTTTTTTTTTAATACGTCATAAATCGTAAACCGCAATTTACCTTTAATTCAATCAACTCAAATATAAAAATTAAAAAAAAAAAACATTTAATGTCATAAACATAAACCTTATGCATAAAATAATAGGTCATATAATGCAAAATAAATAATTCAAGACGACGTGTAACACGAATTGTTTCCATTCTTACAGCCCATCATCATCTGCCTAGACTTCTCTCAACTATATTGGCGTCGGCTGCCTATCTGACTTGGTAAGACTGGTTGTTAGACTTTCGGAATTCCTAGTAACAACTGTCAAAGATCCAAAAATGACAGGCTTGACCAGTTTAACGTGCTTTCCGAGGCATGGAGGGGTCTTGGTATATTAAGATGGTCACATCCATGTACCTACCGTGGAAGGGCAGCTTTACCTGATCGACTCATACGTCTATTGTTACTTTGCCACTAGCCCTATCCTTACAGCATAATGCTCCCAGTATTAATAATTGCATCGTTTAGTACTTACAGAAAATTAAATATTTTGACACCCAAATTGGCTTACAAATACTCGAATTAGAGTCGAAGCAAAACTATATGGCATATTATAAACATATATACCTTTTCACAGCTTGGGTTCATCGTGAGGAAACCAGTATGTTCTAAAACCAAACATTTTAAGACACTGATATCTAACAACCCACTTGCTCTCGCAGAATGGAGGCCTAATCCTAGCAGTGGCAACAATATACACTGATTATGCTTATGCTGGCTACCTAGTTATTGTTAATATTGTGAAGTAGAGTAGTACCTTCTAGTCCACTTCACAATATTAAAAATAACTCGTACTCGTGAAGGAATACGAATTTCAGCAAATAAGAAAGGTCAGCGTCAAGTACAATTTCCCTGAAAAATGCAGGTAATATCTTCAGCTGAACTTCATGCAAGCATTGCCTGGATTCCGATGGAGGTACTACGGAATTTTGAATATAACTTGTGTGGAATTTTTAGTTTTATGCAGGTATATTATATGCTTGATCGAACAGGGGTCGTGTCTAAGAGGAAACGGTATACAAGAGTAAGAATTATAACCGGAACCGAGTCTTAAGATTCACTTTGATTCATAGTTGTTACCGCTGAAGAGAATAATCATAAAAATTCTGACACCTTTAAATGGTCAAGAATTTGGTAGTTCAACTTTATGGGTAAACTTGGAAGTAAGAAAGTTACATTATCATTTTAACAAGGCTAATGACTTCATAATCAGCCTATAATATTTCCACAGCTGGGACACAGGGCGACTCTCGGTTACTGGGCGTGGGCCATAATCTATCACGCGGGCCCAGTGCGGGTTGGTGAGTCACTGGCTCTTTTTTTTTTTTTTTTTCATTATGGGAAATCATCAAATGACTTCTCCCGCTCTGGGCGGAGCGGGAGGGCGTGTTAGACTTTTACTGACTAAAACCCACCCGTGTTCCATCAGTTGCCCATGTGCCAGGGTCACGGTATCTCTTTCGAACAATCACGCGACCCCGGCAGGCATCGGTCCTAGTAGACCCCTACACTGCTGCTGACATCTCTTTGAGGCGCGCGTGGAACACTGCGCGCCGTCGACCCGAGCTTGGTCCTTACCGGGCGGCGAGCTACCCATTGCTCGCCACCCGCAAGCTCGCGCCTACGGTGGCCGGGAGTCCGCAATCGACTCCCGACGCCAGGGGCGTCTCCTCCTGCGGCGGCTAGGGACGTGAGGGCGCAGAGACTGCCATTCCCTCACGCGCCCCGCCTCCTCCTTCGCGAGCATTACTGCTTCGCAGAAGGAGGTGACGGCTTCCCATTCCCTCTCGCTCCGTACCATGGCTCGCACCAGGGCCGGACGCGAGAGGTCGCCGCCGCCGATCGCCTCCACGAGGACACGGCGGTGCTCCGCCCAGGCAGGGCACACCTCCACCGTATGCTCCACCGTGTCCTCCAGACGATCCTCGCAATGGAAACACCCGGATGTATCCTCCCGCTTTATCCTGAACAGGAACCCACCGAAGCACCCATGCCCGGTGAGAACCTGCGTCAGGCGGAAGGTGAGGACGCCGTGGCGCCTCTCTATCCACTCCTCAAAGAGGGGACTTACCGCCGCAATTGTGGCGTGCCCAAGTCACTGGCTCTTGGATTAATATTTTAAATGGGGTAAGATAGTAACAAAATGAAACTGTTCTGAAAGTTAGTCCTTATTATTGTATATAATTTCTGGATGAATACCTAAATACATTTCCTAAATGTAATTGAAACAAGAATTTGATTTCCAGCATCCAACAACAAGAATTATCTGATAATGAAAACAAAATGTAATCCCCTATAGCTATCCTTTTCCCATTTCGGCACGAGAATAACTTATATCGTGATACTAAGTGTGACTACTCAGTGTACAAAACACAGTTCTATGCGAACGCGTGCCCAGTGTGGGTTGATAGATGTCACATGTCTTCGAATTTTTGGTTCTAAGACATGCCGGTTTACTCACGTTGTTTTCCTTCACCGTTATGAGGGCCATGGTGCGACGAGCAATGACGTACTCATTGCTCGTCACACCATGACCCTCATAACGGTGAAGGAAAACTTGTAAGTCACGACTCTTACCACTGGACCAACATTGCTCTCCACTGACTTATAAATACTTTTTCCAAACCCCTACAAATCAAGTCAACATAATCCCATATCCCGAATTACCTCCTCAGTCCATACCTCTCCCAAATCGATAGAAAGCAAACAAGCAGTGCAATATTGGCAACAAACAGTCGGGCACAGTCGGACACCGCAATTTATAAGCGAGCCTGCCAGAAGAAAGGGTCCGCGGCCTGTTATTGTATCGGAAGGTGGCCCGGCCTAACGGGCTTAGGCCACAGGGCTAGGAGTCTTATAGATAGATGAAATCGTTTTATTTTATTATTTTATATTAGCCTTACCCCACAAGCAAGAATTCGCCTGTTTGGTTATCGAATAACAGAACTACAGGACGCTCCTAGGCATAAAAGAGGGTGCCATCTTAATTTCAACCGAAAGACGTTGACTGCTGTACATAAGCCTCCTCCGAAGGGGAAGGGACGCTTGGTAGGCGGTATGGTAGTAATATGCATAAAGAACGCTGCTGCCCATTCTCTAGAAAGTCCCTTAGTCGCCTTCTTCGTCACCCACGGGAACAAGTTGGATGGTACTATTCTTAGCGCCCGGCACCACACGTAACAAAGATGAGCAAAGAGGTTAGGCGTTGTCTATTAATGAATGACTTTCAGATTTTAAGTAATTAGACGACCAGCAACATCCTGTTGTATTTAGCCAAATAACTATCACCGCCTCTCCGTCGACTTCTAAATGCTGAAATGACAGTGGTTTTTCTAAAATAAGAGTACTTTTGGTGTTGTGAACCACACATCATTAAAAAAGAAACTGATGCAGACCACTACGTTGCCAACATAACTACCACAACCAGCCTTTATTGTTCCCACTGCTGGGACACAAGTCTCCTCTCAGTGAGAGGGAGCGGGCCATAATCCACCACACGGGCACAGTGCGGGTTGGTAGATGTCACATGCCTTCTAATTGTTTGGACATACCGGTTTCCTCACTATGACTCCCTTCATCGTTTTGAGAGCAGTGGTGATAAAAATATTTACACAATGTAAAGCGCCTGCCTAGGTTCGAACTCATAAGTCGTGGCCAATACCACGGGGCCACCACTGCTCCCTGGATTATATTCGTTTACGAACTACGTGACATGTACTTTTATTCATGTCTTTTTTTTTGGATGGGAAATCATCAAATGACTTCTCCCGCTCTGGGCGGAGCGGGAGGGCGTGTCAGACTTTTACTGACTAAAACCCACCCGTGTTCCATCAGTTGCCCATGTGCCGGGGTCACGGTATCTCTTTCGAACAATCACGCGACCCCGGCAGGCATCGGTCCTAGCAGACCCCTTCAGTTTTGCTGACATCTCTTTGAGGTGCGCGTGGAACACTACGCACCGTCGACTCGAGCCTGGTCCTTACCGGGTGGCGAGCTACCCATTGCTCGCCGCCCGCAAGCTCGCACCTACAGTGGCCGGGAGTCCGCTATCGACTCCCGACGCATGACTTACGCTTTATATTTCTCTTCTTCATATATGTTAATAACAAGTGTAGTTTTAGATGTATTATATTCGTCTAGTATTAATGTAAGAAGTATTTAAAGCGCGTGAATCTCAGTGAGCGTGTTTGTGAACAATTGAGTGAGTCGTGGCTATGTATCCCTACTTGCTCCATTCTATGACATGACCGAGGTATCCTACACCTGCGTTTGGTTCTAAGGACTTGGGGAAAACCTTCCATAAACAATAACCTACATATTTTATAGAAAGTCATAGTCATCAATTTATTCCCTTCTATGCCCTCCCTCCCTGCCAGGAGGTGCCGGATGTTAGGAATAGCTTCATCCTATTTCTTCCCATGGACGACTAAGAGAGCACAGGCAGCAGCGTTCTCTATGCATTTTACCACCATATTAAGATCACCAACCTGCCTGACAAGCGTGGTGATTATGGCAGACCCTCCCAAATTGGGAGAGGCATTGCACAGTAGTCGACGCCTTTCGGCTGTTATGATGATGATGAATGATGCCCTCCCTCCGATTACAAGTGTTTTAATGGAACGTTATAACAAGGAATTATAAAACTAGAAAAAAACAATTAAATTAAAAATTCGTCCTCCTCTAGTCATTCACAGCTCTACAGGGTCACATTTGCAAATACAAGCGTTACGTTTGTATGAGTGTGTACTTACACTCTGTCCCTTACGCACACAAACACAAAAGGGACAAAGGTCACCGTCCACAGCCTTCTTATATTTGTTTAAGACGTGTATTGTGCCCAAGACCCTTATTTTAGCGATACATTTGTATATTGTATTGTATGTAATACCTGCCTTTTATACGAGTATAACTGTAGATATTGTATTAATTTTTGGAAGGGAAATTGGTATGAGATATTCAGATGTAATTTCCAGTAGTCTGATGATCTTTTCTCATTCCTATTTCTTCCCATGGGTGTCGTAGGAGGTGACTTAGGGACTTACTAGAGACTCACAGTCCTCAATTTATTTCCTTCTATGCCTTCCCTCCCTGCTCTGTGGTGCCGGACGTAAGGAATAGCACCACTCCATTTCTTTCCACCGGTGTCTTAGGCGACTAAGGGACTTACTAGAGATTAGGTAGCAGCGTCACCCGTACGCAAAATACGCGCTCAGACGTGGAGTTGCGGACACCAACCCGTTCTACCTATTACCTAGGTAGCAGCGTTCTCTATGCATTTTACCACCATACTGCGATCGCCAACCCGTCTGCAAAGCGTGACAATTATGGCAAGCCTCCCTAATCTTGGAAGGCCTTACGGCTGTTATGATGATGATGATTGAACGTTTGAGAGATGGTCTTTTTACACCCTTCATAATTAAGCTTATAGAGTTGGGAGCAAAAAAGTAAGGATCGTTAAAAGCGATTTAGAAACCACGTGTAAATTACAATTAACAATCATATACGAAATGTTGTTGATTTTGTTGATTTACTTGATTTTTCAGACGTTTCGCAGTGTATTTCCATATGTCTGAACGTACAATATAAAAGATCGTTTCAGTAATTACCTAATGAATGAGCTCCTTTTTTATTTTTGCTGAGAACTATAATGCGAGATTTAGTTTGTTTTGAAAGTTTATTTCATGCAAATACTTTTATTTTTCGGCAAATGGATTGATCTTGAACTGACACTTATTTTTGTTGTGTTCATTTTATGAACGAGAGTTCTGAGTAGCTGAAATCAACACCATTCCATTGCTCATTTTCTTTAAAATATGACTAAGTTATTTAAATAAACGGCTAAACCGATTTTCATCAAACATGTCTAAGAACACTCGCAGATAAGTCACCTTTAATACATTTTTTTTTTATTGAAATCACATCATTCGTTCGGGAGCTATGATGCCACAGACAGACAGACACACAGACACGTCAAACTTATAACACCCCTCTTTTTGCGTCGGGGGTTAATGAAAGTGGTAAAAACTGTAATCGCCTCTGTAACACTTTTAACTAGTGCTTATTTTTAACAAAAGAACATTTGACACAAATATTGAAATATTCATTCCAATTAAAGGCTTATCAGTTTTGTTAATACCTTACTATATAAAAGAATTAACTCCTCATAAATCGTGAGTTTATAGTATGTTTCAACTCTTAATACATTATAGTGTCTCTTAAACTACAAATCGTCTGGCAACTTCTATTAAGTTAGATCCAATAGAACCTCCAGACGCACTCAAACGTACCTATAACAAAAATTATATTCATACATTTCACTTCTGAAAACTGCTAAAGGACTTCAGTAGTATAACATTCTGCAAATCTTGTTCATATTCTCTTGTGCTTATGATTCTGAAGAACGCACAAAGAGTAGTTTTTCGTTTATAGAAATGAAATTGTTAATTCTGTAAAGGTGTCAGAATAACTTAAAAAAAACACGACGTCATTAAAAAAAATACTAAATGGAGTCGAAATTTCCGATCTGGCTACCTCTGATCAGAAACGGCAAAACAAACAAAAAAAGCAAAACAATGTTTGAAGATAATGTAGATTAGTGCCTGGAATTTCCGAGGCACGGAGAGACTGTATGTAAAGATGGTCACCCATCCACGAACCAACCGCGGCAAAGGTAGTTTAACCTGATCGATCGACTGTTATGTAATGATCGTATGTAATGTTATTTTGACAGGCCTGTTGGTCTAGTGGTTAGTGACCCTGACTGCTATGCCGGAGGTCGTGGGTTCGATTCCCACCCAGGACAAATGTTTGTGTGATGAGCACGATCATTTGTTCTGTGTCTGGGTGTAATTTATCTATAATATGTATGTATTTAGAAATATATAAGTATGTTTATCAGTTGTCTAGTACCCATAACACAAGCTCTGCTTAGCTTGGGACTAGATGGCGTTGTGTGATAGTTGTGGAATATTATTTATTTTTTATTATGTTATTACATAACCACATAACTACATCAAAGCAAAGATTTTCAATCAAATAACTTCAAATCAGCGCTAACTACGTAAAAGTGTCCCTAGATCTATAATACGTCTGGCAAATAGAGGCTGGATCTAATAGGGCCTCCAGAGGCTCTCAAACGATCAATCAAAATGATAGGTAATTCAGTTACACAGCCACTGGACGTATATCGCCCTATCTGGTACAGGCGATCGGGCAAGTGTTGGGAGTATCAAAGGCTTTTTTTTTTTCAGGATGGGAAATCATCAAATGACTTCTCCCGCTCTCGGCGGAGCGGGAGGGCGTGTCAGACTTTTACTGACTAAAACCCACCCGTGTTCCATCAGTTGCCCATGTGCCAGGGTCACGGTATCTCTTTCGAACAATCACGCGACCCCGGCAGGCATCGGTCCTAGTAGACCCCTACACTGCTGCTGACATCTCTTTGAGGCGCGCGTGGAACACTACGCGCCGTCGACCCGAGCCTGGTCCTTACCGGGCGGCGAGCTACCCATTGCTCGCCACCCGCAAGCTCGCGCCTATGGTGACTATCGAAGGCTTAATACAGATCTAGTATCTTTGTTATTATCTTTTGTCTGAGTTAAATATAAAAACCGATACGGTTTTATTTAACTTTGACATTGTTTAAAAAGTTTGTAAGTAAAAGAAAAATCCACGAGGTGTAACAGCTTTCTAATTATGATGAAATTACGAAGAAGACTAATGGATTTATTTTAGTAACAAATATTAAAAAAAATGGCTAATAAATATATCTGTTATATATGTGCTTAAAAGGGATTTGAATGTATCTCTACATTCTTATTTCATTGTTGATATCAAAAATCTTAATCATAATATATTTATTAACACACACAAACTCGTTTGAGAGACAGCACTTTTTGAAAGTCAACATTACCTATATAAGACAGGCCCCAAAAACACCCGTCCTTCTTCGACCGTTTTCCTTAACCTCTAAGTCCCTGAGATACCACATTTGGTATGTAAACAATCGTTTTTTAATTGTGTCTGTAATTACGGTAATTGACCGGTTAATACCTTATAGTAAGAACGAAACATCAAGGTTTCTTGCAATGTCCAATACAAGATATTATTTGATTTTAAAGTCTGTTTCAATTTAGGCAACTTAGCATTTAAGTTTTTCTATTTTCATAATATCTTCTTCGTGATTTTGTGTTCGCGTGTACCCCTTGCATCGCCGACCACTGATCGTATCCCCTATTCCCTAATTAATCGTGTATCGCGCCAGTCTCGGATCTTCCCCAGTGGATGACCCATCTTGATTCGATCAACTCTATTTGATCTGACTTCTGTATTTTATCTTGTGTGTGCGTACTTATTGCACCTATTTCCGAAGTCACCCCAACTGGGTTGTTCAAAGTTAACGTACATTGATTTAATCACGGTATATTACTTTGCTTGTATTTTATCTTTATTTGAATGATAGGAAATTGCAAAAAAGATTTGTAAAAAAAAATACTCTTATGGATAAAAGTGCAACGAGACTATATAAAGCAATGAACATGTTCATAAAACCAGCGGGGCAAGCACTGCCTCTGTAATAGGCTTAAGTCACGCATTTTATCACAATTTTTTCTCCCAAACTGTGATATAAATATGTGATTTAAGCCTGTCACAGTAGGTCGTGCTCGCTCCGCAGGCTTCAGAAACATTGAAATCATAATAAGAATGTATTTTCAATGGCTTTTTCCTAAGTTTATTCTTGGTATGAATGCATTTACTTTTTGTACATCAAAATACTATATAAGCACAGATAATAGGTAAGTGGAAACATGAATGGTCACGCGGACGAAGCCACGGGCAGAAGCTAGTTTTACTTCACCAAAAATGTTTAAATCCCGGTTCATAAAAAATAATTGGCTTATGTTTAACTTACCACCAGATATAGTAATATATAACAGACAAAAATAGTAAATGATCACCAAAATTAAACCCGCATTTTAATGTAGAATTATAACCAAAGTTGTAACATCTCGCTATCCTATTTAAGTAAAATGACTCCAAATAAATCATTTTTAATCGAAAAGTGGTAAATGATCACCAAAATTAAACCAGCATTTCAATGTAAAATTATAACCAAAGTTTTTACATCTTGCTATCCTATTTAAGCAAACTGACTACAAAAAAATCATTGTTAACCCAAAAATAGTTAACGAACACCAAATTATTAAGAGTGTACTACGTGAGCTCGACAAATGGATGTGCGAATAACACTTGTGCGACAAAACTGTACTGCGACTCACCATAGTTCGAATGCACCAATGCACCATAGTGCGACACACTGAATCTAGTCGTTTCTAGCACTCGCCGGCCGCTGCCGCGGTACCGCTCGCTTCGCTCGCTCGGCTCGTGCGTAGGAGGTGACAGTTTTAACCTAACCTAGTGTACTATGTGAGCTCGAGTGTACAAGCATGCATGCATTCGAACTATTGTGAGTCGCAGTACAGTTTTGTCGCACAAGTTTTGATTTGGTGATCATTTACTACATTTGGTGTTTAAATACAATTTGAAGTGCAGTCATGACTAAAATAGCTAAGACTATTGTAATTTTAGACTGAATTTTTCTGGTGTCAAGTATATATTTATGGTAAAAGAACTAAGGGTATCAAAACATTTTACGGTGGTCATTATATTTAATCCCAAAATAATTCAGCAAGAATAAGAAGAGTATGCGCATGAAATATGACTGTGTAACAATTAAACATTCTATACTTACTCCAGCGCATTCGCTTGTTTAGTCAAAATCGACCTTTAAACAAAGCGTCGTACGTTTATCAGAAGAATAGATATTTAATAAAAAATGACGATAAATACTTATTATTTTAGGCTTAAAACATGACTTAAAGAAACAAACTCACTTTCATAAATATTATATTAACCTGAATAGTTTAAGATCACAAAACACAAATCCTTCCATCGTAGCATCATCAGATAATACATAGTTCGTTAAGCAAGGGTCATCCCGAGGGTCAAAGCTTCGAGGATTATCTACCTTCAGTAATTGCTTACATTTAAGTACCTTAGCTATCGGTATACTTACTGAAACTTGGTGAATAATGGATGGGAGGTATATTACTGATTGTTTAATGGGGTATCTTGATTGCGGAGTGTTGGGAGCATGTTTATGGTGAAGTGTTTTAAATTAAAGTTGATAAAAGTCTTACTGAAGAAAATGTTACAGGATTTGGTAATGTAGGTAATTATATTAACGGTTGTTTGGAGTCTCATAATAATTGATAATTGATAAAATGTCCACGGTGGAGCATACGATAGAAGTGTGCCCTGCCTGGGCGGAGCACCACCGTGTCCTCGTGGAGGCGATCGACGGCGGCGACCTCTCGCGCCCGGCCCTGGTGCGAGCTATGGTACGAAGTGAGAGGGCATGGGAAGCCGTCATCTCCTTCTGTGAAGCAGTACTGCTCGCGAAGGAGGTGGGTCGCGTGAAGGAGTGGCAGGCTCTACGCCCTCACGTCCCTAGCCGCCGCAGGAAGCGATGCCCCGGGCGTCGGGAGTCGATAGCGGACTCCCGGCCACCGTAGGCGCGAGCTTGCGGGTGGCAAGCAATGGGTGGCTCGCCGCCCGGTAAGGACCAGGCTCGGGTCGACGGCGCGTTGTGTTCCACGCGCGCCTCAAAGAAATGTCAGCAAACTGAAGGGGTCTGCTAGGACCGATGCCTGGGTCACAAGATTGTTCGAAAGAGATACCGTGACTCTGACACATGGGCAACTGAAGGAACACGGGTGGGTTTTAGTCAGTAAAAGTCTGTCACGCCCTCCCGCTCCGCCCAGAGCGTGAGAAGTCATTTGACGATTACCCAAACAAAAAATAAAATTGATAAAATATCTCGGTAAAAATGCATTTCAACGAGCAGTGGTCTAGTGGCAACGGCCACGAATCAAGAGTTGTAGTCATAGGATTGAAGTGACAGTCAGGCGCTTAACTTTGTGTAAATTATTGCATCACCACTGCTCAAAACGGTAAAGGAAAACATCGTGAGGAAACCGGCATGTGCTAGAACCAAAAATTTAAAGACAGCTCTACCAATCAGCACTGGGCCCGCGTGGATTGCGGCCCACTCCCTCTTGCTGAGATGAGGCCCGTGTGTCAGCAATGGGAATATTATGGGCTGATTATATTATGTAAGGCATATAATTGTATATATCACTGCTCTTGTACAGTACTCATCCATAAACATTGCTTTGTCAGTCGATGACTAGCATAATAACTATGGACCATAACCGTCTTCCTTAGATACGACCTCTAACTTAACATATGACTACAGCAGCTTAATGCAATTTTAAGACAACACAAAATAACATCATGACTTGTTCCACAGAACGGTTGGGTAGAGGTGTACCTATGGTACACCAACATTTTGCCAGCTATGTTTCAATTCCCTTGTGGTGGCGACCTATTGCCATCAACCGGGCTTCAATTCAGACTCCGAGCTGCTACTGAGAATTTCCAGATAGAAAACCCAATAACACTTGGCCCGACCCGGGAATCGAACTCAGGACTACATGGTCAGCAGTAGCGTTTGCGACCACCAATAAGGCAGTCAAATCGAAGCAGCCAGTCAGTGTTTTTAAACTTAATGTACCTTTTTTTGGGTGGTAAACTATCAAATGACTTCTCCTAAGAAGGGTTAGACTTTTCTTCACTTAACCCACCCGTGTTTCTTCAGTTGGCTGTACTGGGGCTATGGTAATTTCGAACGCTTATTGTACTTGAAAGCTATACAGAAAACCTAAAGATAACATATATAAATGGCCAGGTATGTAGTTATATGCAGATTACTGAAGCAGCATAGAAAGCGATAACCCTTTAATAAAGTTTCGTATTACGATCCCTGAAACCGTTGAAGTGTTTATAATTTTAGCTCATCGTGGGCCTAGAGATATTCGAGATCGATTGGTAAGAGGCTGCCGAATATATTAATTCTGTAATGTATCGTAAACATGGGAAAATTATCTAAATTGTTTGTAGGATCATGCTTTTGGAAGGAACGTGTTTTGGCTACAAATGGACGAATTGTGTCCGGAAGAGTATTCATCTATGCTATGTAGGTAGTTCTTTCCCTGCTAGGGTCACGGACTTGTTTGGAAGAGTTACCGTGAACCTGGCACCAGGCAGCTGAAGGAATACGGGTGGGTTTTATTCAGTAAAAATCTGACACGCCCTCCCGCTTCTCCCAGAGCGGGAGAAGTTATTTGATAATTTCTAACCCAGAAAAAAAGGTATGATGCTGTGATGTATTTAGAGACACGTATATAGGCATAAAAATGTGATGATTTGCTAATACTGAATGGAATTAATGGTTGTTATGTCTTTGGGTAATCAATTAACGGTACTTAGACGATTAAAAACGGTTTGGAAGGTGGCAATATTGAATATAAGTTGGATCTCGTTGGTCTAAGTGGTCAAAAGCGCTACTGGGAATTAGATCCTGTTCGATTCTCGGATCGGAAAAAGTGTTATTGGGTTTTTCTATCTGGAATTTCTCAGTAGCAGCCCGGACTCCGGACTTGTGCCTGGTTGATGGCAATAGGCTCGCTCCCTATTACATGCGATTGAAGCATAACTGACGAAATGTGGGTGTATTATATTTAGGTACACCTTTGTCTGTCTAAGCGGAACAAGGCGTGATTTCTAATGTTTACTAAAAAAAAGAAGTTGAAGTTACCAAGTAGCTGTTGTAAATTGAGAATACGTATTCCGACATGACATCTTTATTTTTGAGAAAATACACGCTTTTATACCTTTTCGTGCAAAATAGTAAATTAAGCAATTACAATTGATGTAGTATGCAAGAGTGCAAAAGCGCTTACTCATATGAAAACGGCATCATAAGAAGGACAAGACCAAAGATCAATATCAAAGAGACATTAAATAATTCCCACGCGTCTAAAAATTTAATTCCCGAACTATCAAGTAATACGCGAACTTAACCCTCGAGAGACAACGGGCAAATTTTGCAAAAAGCAACGCGCCTCGGTACATCGGGCCCGGCAAAGTTAGCGGTGTAATCGATACGGCCTTAGGGTTTTGGGTATAAATTAGAAGTTCCATCGATCACCGACGCCCTTTGCCCATCGGCTCGTACTTTATTGATAGTGAATGTTAACCGATAGTTCAGTGAGTTACGCGGAACGGCACATGTATTTTTGGCCGGGTTTATTTGTGCCTCTGAACCTATTTTACGCGCGATTTAGGGTTGATGTCGGTCGTATGGACTGCTGTGTCCTTCGTTACAGAGACCTTTTTTTTCAGGGTCATCTTAAAAAATGCTCTTTGGCTCCCAACGTTGGTTACTACCTACTGGAACCAAAAAATATTAATAATTAAAATGATTCATGGTCATCATTATTAACTGTCTAGCCTTTGCAGCCTAACTAGAAGCAGCTAAATACCAGTACTTTATATAAAACGACTTCCTTTCTAACCTCCACAACCCAAGGTAAGTCTGATTATCCGACTTTCGGCCTTCTGACAACCCGACTGTCAAACATTTACGAATGACAGCCGGGACTAATGACTTCACGTGCTTTCCGAGGCTCGGAAGGATCTTGGTATGTAAAGATGGTCACCCATCCACTGACTAACCACGGCTAGGGTAACTTAACCTGACCGATCGACCCTTGTGGGAGTTATTACTTAGTCACAAGCCAATATAAAATTATCATCATGAAAATATTGGATACGCTTTCATAAGAAAATATTATCTTTAACATAAAAGACTAAAGATAACACAAAATAATCATATTAATGACGTCCCATAATCCAGTTACTGCCACATCACATGACCATACCAACGAAAAATTACGGTACACTATTAAGAATTTTATAATACAATAAAGAAGAGCATTACTTATAAAAGAGATGCTCGGGTCTGCCTATAAACATACATAGGTAAAGGTAAGGAGCACTTAACGTTTCCTAAAGGATACATTATTGAGGAGAGCCTTAAAAACAACATTTTTACATCCTACGGTCCTGCGGCGCATATTTTATTGCGGGTTGTTGGGATGACCCTCGCATTGGACTGTGTAGACTTAAGAAGAGTAGACAGGGATGCAATTTTTTGGCACCTTCTTTTTTAAAAGCTTTTATTTAACTTTCATCAACATTAAAATTAACCTCTGCTGGAAATAGGCTTCCCCCAAGCACCGCCACATCGACCAGTTATGTGCTTCTCGCATCTGACGAATTCGTGTGGCCTTCACATAGGTCCATCTTGTGGGAGGTCTTCTAACGCTACATCTTCCAGTACGCGATCCAGAACCTTCCGGTTCCAACGGCCATCTAATCTGCGAGCAATGTGCCTTGCCCACTGCCACTTTAGTTTGACAATGCTTCGGGCTATGTCGGTTACCTTGGTTCTCCTACGGATCTTTTCAGATCTGATGGACCTATGTTATGCAATACCTATGTTACACAAGGAATGCATGTTCAAAATGCTTACTTTAAAAAAATGCAAGCCACTTTTGGACATGCATTCTTTTAAATTATCTCTACACCTACCAATTTACGATAGATATCATTGAATATTTCATTTAATCTTTTGATTTTCATTTTCGATCCTGTACGTCATCCTGCTGCTGCGTCAACTTCTTCCACCAGGATTGCACCTGTAAGAAGAAAAACATTTTATTATTGTTGATATTTTAGTACGTAAACAACTGTTGAGGGTTCTTTTATTTTTTGTTTTGTAACCTCATATTTCTGACGTCGAATCAATTAGCTTTCGCCAGCGGCTTCGCCCGTGTGGAGCTCGTAAATTATCCCACCGTAAGCTACTATCAAGATAAAAATCCTGTGCTAATCCAGGTTATAAACTATCTGTACCTATGCCAAACATCCAAATTCATTCGGCCGTTTTACGTGACTGAGTAACAAACATCCGAACATCTAAACAATCAAACATACAAACTTTCACATTTACTGTATTATACATAGTAGAATAGTGCTAAGCTCGTATCCAAATTCTGGGCTGACTATATTTTGGTTGCTATCGACACGCTAAGAAGAAGAAGTAGGATTTAAGTAGTTGCCCACATCACCTACCGCTACTTAAATTAATTTACCATCCCCAATTTTCTCAAAACAAATCGTTTCAAACTATCCTGTCTAATCTTCGTACCACTATGTCGGTTACCTGGCCGTTCCCGCGAGGCCACGGGGGCCTGATGGACTGAGCTCGCCGCGCAAGGGTTAACCTAAGTCAACGTAAATATTTGAGCGATGTATGCACGCTCGCCTTACGTAGGTATCAGTGTTGTTTTAAAGCTTGACATTTGTAACGTTTTTCGGAGGGCTAAGTTTGGTTGGGATTAGTGTGAATAGGGTCTTAAACTTGAAGACTGGACTCCAGACCGTTCTTCAGTGGAAACAAAACCAGTATGAGCTGGTCTAGTCTTCTATTGAAACTGCGTGATACGCAAGACCAATGCAAGATCATATTACAAAAGATGTATAGCCTATTGCACTCGGTCATCCCTTGGACAGTTTTTTAGGTCTACGCTCTAGCGTTTCCTCTCTTTTGGCGATGGCATTCACGCTCACTTATCAGACACCGCATGAATTTTCTAGGTAGAATAATTTGGATATCATCATCATCATTATTAGCCTGCTGGACATGGCCTCTCTAATTTCATGCCATTCAGCTCGATTCTCGGCAACTCTCATCCAGCTGCTACCAGCCACCCTGCGAATATCGTCGCTCCACCTAGCCTGAGGGCGATCTACCTTACATTTGCCGACTCGCGGTCTCCACTCAAGAACAACGGTCATCGGTTCTTCGGCTAATGTTGCCGGCCCATTGCCACTTCAGCTTGCTAATTCTATGACCTATTTCGAAAACTTTGGTTCTGTCCCTTAGAGATACTCCGAAAACTATAAATGTGGATATTTTAATCTACAATGTGCAAAAAACATTCTACTAGATTTTGATGGATTATTGACGTCAATATCTAAGAAGTTCCACGTGGAATTGGCACGTGTTCCAACTTATTTCTACTCAAATCTGCAATACTTAACACATCGATGCGCAGTTCAACGCCTACGTTTCCTTCCTTAAGCTTCCACGTGCATTCTAATTCCTGAAGTATCATATCGACGGTTGAAAGGCTATTTGATCTAAGCGACATTTGCTGAAAGCGACATTCGAAAAATAAAACTTTGAATACTCTCCTGCTACTTTCAGCAAATGTCGCTTAGATCAAATAGCCTTTCAACCGTCGATATCATAATATTATTAGATACATTTATCTGCTCGTTTGAATCTTGTCATTGTTGTGAGAAATACTTGAAGCCATCAAAATGTAGTAAAACTAAAAACATATTTCGTTGACCATCTTTAAAGAATGATGTAACCAATATTTTGATTATAAGAGTGTGGATATAGATTCTTGTACGTTTTCCTCCATAAGTACCTACTACACTGGAATGAGCTACTAGCTTCATCTTTCTGAATGACTGAGTCCATTACAATTCAAATATAAATGTAAATGGTTTCATTGAAATAAATGCCTTTAAATTTGACTTTGGTCATCAGCCTAAAAGAAATCCAGAATCAATTGGAAAAGCAAAGGTGTTTTACGTGCTTCCACCAATTTTCTAAATGACGTCAGTAGGTATTGTATCCGACGGGAACCAGTCAAAACCAGTTTTAGCCGGTCAATATTATGTTTTGGCTGTTGCATATCATATAATAATCACATTAGCTGGAAAAGGTGACCACCGAAATGATGGCTAACAGAAAAGTATGGCATAAAAACGTCGTAAGTATGGTAGAAAAACGTCGTATTGCGCCGACCCCAAATAACAATTTATAGATTAGGGCAGGAAAATATGATGAGGATGCTTCAATTTTAATTAGATGCCTACCTACCTATAACCAATACAGAATTAAATTCCGATCAAAGAAAAAAGATAGGGTTCAAACCGTTATAATCTCACGGAATAAATAAAAATAAATATCAACCAACAACCAACACACCATTATCTGATCCCAAACTAGGCAGAGCCTGTACTATGTAACCAGACAACTGATAAATATACATAAGTTTCTAAATACATACATATTATAGAAAAATTACACCCAGACACAGAACAAATGATTGTGCTCATCACACAAAGATTTGTCCTGGGAAACTGCATTTTTAATTAACTTACAAAATAACCAATAAATACATCAATTCCAATTGAAAGAAAAGAAAATAAACATTGCATAAAACGCATTAAGAAAATGAGACGTATAGACAAACATACTGTTCGTCTTGGACTGACAAATACGAGGGTAGCACGTGAGAATTGCGAGGAGTTTTATCCCGGGTTCGACCCCGGAGCCGTCCCTTGTGGCCACCGGCCGAAAACTTTACCTTTGACCCTCCAAGAGAAGTATATAGAGCTGATGGTCGTTTGGAGTATTGACAATCAATATTTGTGTTACAATCATTTTTAAAGTGCGAGCGAACGTATTAGTAAGTGGCTTATTAGTCGAATCAAATCAAATCATTTATTCGCATAAAATGCAGGTATTTTACAGTATAGCTGTTACAGAAATATAATGAGCCGGGTACATTTTACCTGAGTTTCGGCATGCAAAAATTTTACAAATATTTAATCAAATCTTGAACAAAATTATGAAAAAGTTAATCAATTAATAAATTATTATTACAAGTCTAGGTCATGCACAAAGGAGTATTAAATAATTTCAATAAAATTAATCAATTTGCACTTGTTTAGTTACCCGAATCGGCCGGATTAACAACTTTGGAAATACGTACTAGGCAATCGGCACGAATTTGTATTTTATGCAATTAAGTTATGACAAAAAAATAGCACCGGCCCTAGGTGTTGTAGAAGGCGACTAAGGAACTTACTAAAGAATGACGCTCTATATACATTTTACCATAATACCGCCAACCCGCCTGTCAAGCATGGCGATTATGACAAACCCCACCAAATGGGCCTATGTCCAACTGTGGACGTCTGTGGGCTGAAATGATGATGATGATGAATCGACAACTCTAAAAAGTCCAGTTAACGATTAACCTACAAATAAATTAACTTCGTGTGGTGCGACTCGCCTATAGAAAATAATATATTAATTGAAAGTTTCGATTCGCCGGTTCGGGCGAGTAAATTTGTGCGAATCCTCTAATAACCCATCAAAGCTTGTTTCTTCTATGTATGAGAAGACTTCTTTAGCCTGTATTGGCAGACTGATGTTTGAAGAATACTTGTAAGCTGCATAAATTTTTAGAACTGCTTACAACATTTTTGCTATCCATTTATCCTGTGAAGACTGTCCTATAAGTCAATTATTCTCCTATTAGTATATTCCTCCATTTTTCGTTGATCTACTTAATCAAAGATCTAATTTTTACAGCAACTATTATAAAATGCTAACGTCAGTTGCCACTAATCAAAATTATTTTAAGAACACTTTACATGGGAACAGCCCTGTTATACCATTGTCATATTATTTCCGCGACTATCCACTCCACATTTATCCACCATGGCTGTAGCAAGTCCGGGGGCATCTCAACCATTCTTATCTACTTACTCCGCATCTATAGCAAAACGAGCCTCCTGAGGCCTGGCCCGCCTCTTACGGCCTGTCAATGACTAGTAAAATTTAGAACCGGCCTACCATTGATATAAATGTTTTTTTGTTCCCAAAACGGCCCTTGAAATTGTAATTTAGTGATGTCGTCGAATGAGACGGTGTTTCGAAGTGTTGTAATATCCATAGAAGTTGATGATAGTAGTGTTGTATCGTGTTTTGTTTTTTAGATTGAATGCTTGTATACTTTACTTTGTTGTTACTATGTGGAATGTTTTTGCTCTGGCCTATGCATTTTTTACAATTAGGGAATTCTGGTTTACTTCAAAACTTATTTTTGTATCAATCTGGACTGCTTACTATGTTACAATCAGGTCCATAACAAGAAGTAAAGTTATTGTATAGAATCAAGTTCTTCTAACTTAACAGATTGCTGTGTTGCTAGGGAGTTCGTTGTGCCACTTTTTCTTCCCAGCTAAAGCACTAGAAAGTGGTGAAGGGCGGGCGTTTTGGGGGACTTTCTTATGTAATTTTGACGTTCAAAAAGTGCTGACTCTCAGCCTAGTTCAATAAATGACTTTTGATATTGGAAGGATAGCAGTAACACGATTTGTGTAATTGTTTGTTTATGTCTCAGTTGCTGAAAGTTAAAACAGAAATAGATACAATGTCTTTTCATTCTGATATTAGTCTATCTGTGATCTGAGAGACTCAATCGATTTACTTCAGACGACACGACGACGTCCAAGAACGTAGACTGTTGAACTCATACACAAATATATATATTCTTACGTATATTGTATTATATTTCATATGTTCGGCAAACATTTGAAACTGATTTTAGAAATGCCGATGTTATTATTAAATAATACCTACTAGCCCGCGTCTTCGTCCGCGTAAATATCGGTTATCGCGGACGCAGACAAAAGTAGCCTATGTCCTTTCTTGGGTTTTAAACTTGCCCCGTACCAAATTTCATCAAAATCGGTTGAGTGGTTTAGCCGTGAAAGCGTAACAGACAGACAGAATTATTTTCGCATTTTAATATTATTATAGAGTACTAGCTTCTGCCCGCGACTTCGTCCGCGTTAAATTTCTTGTTCCCTCGACCCTTCCCGTCGCATCGAATCGCCTACCCGTGCGATTTTCCCCGTTTTTGCAACATTTTTCATTACTACTCCGCTTCTCTTAGTTATAGCGTAATTTTATATAGCCTATAGCCTTCCCCGATAATATAGATAGAAGTATAGATTATTTCATTACTTTTGGGATTTTTAAAAACATACTTTACCACGTTAGTATAAAAACAGTTATACTTTTTAACCAGCCCGACTCTTGCTGCTCTCTACCAGCGACCCAAAGCCGAGGTCCGTACCACACAGGGATGCCCTTAGCTAGTATTTGCTCTAGCATTAATTTTTTAAACCCTAGCTGGAGGTCTTAATTTATTATGGTAGCCACAGGCAAGTCCGGTTAAGCAGCCGACCACAACATGCGAGATGTCACTCGCAAAAAAGAAAACTATGCCTTATCTTTTTGATAGCATTCCTTTTCAACCCCAATACATACATCGCCAGTATATTCCCTACCAGGTCGAGCTCTCCCATGCTTCCAACCAAGCATGCATATGATCCATATCTGACTATAATCTGCAACATATTAAATTTCAACCAGATTTTTGGAGTACGCTTGCTTGCATACGTCCCTGGCAATTATGAAGGATATAAAATGTTAAGTGAAACATTTATTTGAAATAAAATACTATAACGTAAGTGCGGTTTTACTCTAGAAATTGATAAAAATTGAAAAGCATAAGTAGCTAGTTCGTATTAGCTTCTAAGTTTATCAAAAAACCGTTACTTTATAACATTTTAATAAAGAATTATGCAATTAAATATTGTAGACTAGCTTTAGCCGTCGGAAATTATCACACAGGAATGTACTGCCGGGATAAAAAGTATCCTATGCGTCAATTTAGGTTATTATCTATCTGTGTGCCCAATTTTATTCTAATCCGTTATGCTGTTTTGCTGTGATTGGGTAACAGACATCGAAACATTCAAACATACAAATATTCACACATTTATAAAAACTAGTGGTCGCTCACTGGTCGAAATATTACTATAATTCACTGTAAACTTAATGTATTTCTAATGCTTTTGTTTATAAACTTATAAGCTTTGTGCACTCCTCCTCAGTATAAACTTTAACGGGTACATACTTTTTGCTTCTCGTATTAATTTACTGTATTATTATTTTAAAGTCATCATCATCATCATCATTTCAGCCGCAAGACGTCCACTGCTGGACATGGGCCTCCCCCAAGCACCGCCAATTTGACCGGTAAAATTTTTTGGGTGATTTGCCATAATCGCCACGCTTGGCAGGCGGGTTGGCGATCGCAGTATGGTGGTAAAATGCATAGAAAACGCTGCTGCCCAATTTTTAGTAAGTCCCTTAGTCGCCTCTTACGACACCCACGGGAAGAAATGGGGTGGTGCTATTCTTTACGTCCGGAACCACACGGTACATTTTAAAGCAAATTACTTTAATTTAGTCTAAAATTCTGTACGAACTACTCTAAAGGTTTTTCAAACTATCCTGCAATTATTATGAATATTCACTTTATAATAGTTTTGTTCGCATTCAACAAACGAAACCAAGCAATATTTTTCGCAAAATCGCACCTGGTGATTTCTCCAACCAATGACTGACCAGTATTTTCCCCCTTCGCATCCCCCTCACTGACCAATGGCCGACCGGTTTTACCCCTGTCGCGTGCTGTCCAGTTTGTCCACTAGGGGCCGAGTTGTCCCGACCGTCGACCCTTAGCCACGCGCAACGAATATTCGAATTTCGAATACCCGTTTATCAGCGTTTAAACATCGAATGGACCTCGGATGTTCAAAGGTGTCAGAGACGAAAAACCTTTTGTCAATCCGATACAGGTATTTATCCCACAAAAGTTTTGACACGTACCATTTATTTGACCACTTATTGGCCACAAGAGGGTCGAAGATTCGTCTCCCTAAACCGTTTTGTGGTGATAAAATTTTAGTCGCGTGTTACAGACCTGTTTTTAGATGATAGCGTACAATGGGAGTGTTTGTCAAATAATAGGATGAAACAGATATTCAGAGATTTATATTGTTGGTTTAATGGATAAAGTTAAATATCCTGTGATTTATTTGCTTTTGTGTCTGCACGTATTTTGAGCATACCTTTTTTAAATGGGATTTTTTATAGATTTGTTGTGGTTTTACATTTGAAACTTGTAATATTGGTTTGATTGAAGTAGTTTTGTCGTCCTAGACAAAAATTACACAATTTAGTTCGTCAAAATGAAGAATATTTGGATAAACAAAAAGTAAACTGCGGATTGCCTATCATCTATGGAAGGCCTAACACAAACCTCAGTAAGTGGGTACGAATTTAATATACTACGCTCCGAAATGCTGGGACAATTGATTACTAAAAACCTCTTCATTTGTATTGTACGTAAGACCGTTCGGTCGTCCAGAAACAAGAGCAAGGAGGGCCACATTCCTCATAATCCCGCCCTAATGCCCTGTCCTCTGCAAGGGACATTTCCATTTATTATTGAGCACTTAATTTATGTGTTTTGTTATGGACCGACAACTGGCACGGCTACCCTAAGCAAATGTATAAATACTTGCGCGAAACAAAACCAAAACAGAGTTCTATTTTGCACTGCGTATGTTCCAAAATGATTCGGCAAATTGGCGCCGTTTAAGGCAATTTAGTCCAACGCGAAAAAACTGCTTCATCGGACGTTTTAAAGTGGGCAAAAACAAGCAATTATAAACTCTTTTTCATTCAGCAGAGCGTGCAAATTTGAGGAAACCAGAAAAGTTCTTTTAAATCTTTTCGACTTCAAAAATATGAAATTTTAAAAGTAGAACTGAGGCGATGCTTTGCGAATTTCTGCCAGAAGTTTTGGAATACAGAGTTTAAATTGGTAAATTTATTGGTGTCACATAAGTCGTTTTTGGTAATAGTTCGATCACTTAGAATTGTTTAGACAATGTACCCAGCAATCCGTTCTCTTCAGAGCCAGGTTTTGTTTAAGAAGGGGTGAAATGACATTCGGGATAACTAAATCCGAGGGACTTTGTGGAGTTTAGAGGTCATTTTTCAAAATAAGTAATCGGGCAATGGAAGTTTACAATAGTCAGAGGATTATTGGCAGAATACAGTTGGAAAGGGAGTTCTTGGATCATTCAGTTTTGGAACGACTTTCGAATGGAGATTCTATTTTTGAATCGAAATATTGGTTAAAAGGAATGGCCACTTTATAGGTTCATAACATGGTTTTTTTTTTGTTGGGGACCTTATAAGGCAATACTCTAGATCGCCGTTTTAAATAAAGAAAATTGCACTGGGAAAGCGACATTGCATTTTTCCCGCAGGTTTTAATTATCCTTCTTTGGTAAACGTATATTGTTTTCAGAAGCCCACAGCCTATTTTAACGAAATAAAAATTCATAAACCAACAAACAAAATCTACAGAGAGAAAAAAACTAAATGACTCAGCTCAAAGTGGTATAATATGATATTCAGAGAGAGAAGAGCGCTTCAAACATGGCGTACATAATGCCTATGAAAGCATAAAAAATCAAGAAAATTCCATGTGAACCAAAACACATGGAGAATAAACATACGAAGTAGATACTTACAAAAATATGAAATTCACCACAACATTTGCTGGGGACGGCGAGTTTCGTACGGTTGGCAGAAAAAGCGAAACAACTTTTCTAACAACAAAAAAAAATGAATATTATTGGTAATTCTCTTTCTCAGTTCATAACTAAACCTGTACCATGTTATTATAAAACAATGTTTATCTTTAGAATAACCTGGGTTTAACTTTAAACTGTTGAAATATTTTTAATTTCAATCTTAATTCCGAAAAATGTAAATTTTGAGTCTATTTTGCCAGTTTTAATACAAAACTGACAAGTTAGACTCGGGGTAAGTGTATTTTTTTCTAAAATGAACTTTAATTTTGTCCCTTTAAAGTTCTAAATTCAAAAATAAGCATTTTTTTTAATAAGGCTGGTAACGTTTATATAAATGCTGTCATGAGGTTTAAGTTCATCATGTGAACCATAAAGTTTTTAAACACAACGGTGTAGGTTTATGATTACCTACTAAAAGAGGCCAAAGAAAACTTTGCAATTGCACTATAAAATTAAAAAACTATTCAGGTTGAACAAACTGGCAAACTTAATAAAATGCATTGAAAAAGTTTTTGTACACTACGCAACATAGAACCTTACACAAAACAAAATAACAGAAGATAATATATTTCTGAAGACTTTTTTGCTGACTCTACCTGTTCAGTCGTCCATAATGCGAGTTGATAGGTAGATGTATTAAAAATAGTATACATTAGACACGAATACGACATAATATAAACATACGTATATAATATTATGTGAATAATTCTATTTACCTCATGTAAAGTGTATTAAAGAAGGATTACACCGCGCTTTGTAGTGGAGCCCACATGAAAGTTACCGACAACAAGATTTAAGTAATAGAAAATATATTATTAATTGTGTTACATCGAAAAGGGCTTGGATATGTAGAAATTATTGTTATGAGGAAGACAAAGTGAAGTTCTGAAAGAAGGATTGTTAATTTGGTAAATCAAAAAGTAGCAGTTCACCTTATGCGCTTAGGGTGAACAATAATAAAAAATACAGTTAAAACAAATAGCTAATTGGACGAATAGAAAACTACACTTTTTTGTTTTTTAGCCTATGTTTTGAGGGGCCATACTACGCACATTCTGACTTTCCACCACTTTTTGAGCTCCGCTTTAGTATCACGACAGAAGGCGAAGATCTTAAAATAATTTCAGTGGCATAGCGTATCAATTATCACTATCATTTAAAAGGAGTAAGTGGCCAACAGAGCAGTGGTAGCCAAGTGGTAACGTTCGCGAGTTACGAGTTCTAGGTTGTAGATTCGAATACAGGCAGGCGCTATACTCTGTGTAAATCAAATCAAATCAAATCTCAAATCTTTATTGCATTCCATAATGTATGCAGGTGGTGGGTATTCATATATGTAGAAACAATTATGGACCCTGTAGGGCACAGCAACATTTTAAATTCTAATTAGAATAGAGGAAGAGCGCTTTAATTATTTTCTTATAAATTCTTAATATTGGTCTGTATTTTGAACACTAATATATTAAAATGTATATTATTATTGTTAATTACGTATTTATTTACATATTTCATATTGTAATTCGTATATTTAGTTTCTACATTTTAATAAGAATTTTATTTTTATTTTAATCATGTTTATACTATTTAATTATTATTTATTATTACTATTAATTTATTTATTATTGACATTATTGTGCTATATTATATTATACCTAATTATTATATGTCATGTGTGTGTATGTGTGTGTGTGTAAATAATTTCATCAGCAGTTCACACAACGGTGAAGGAAAACATCGTGAGGAAACGGGCATGTCTTAGAACCAAAAACACACACACATGTGATATGTGACATCTACCAACCCACACTAGGACCGCGTGGTAGATAACAGTCCACTCCCTTTCGAAGAGACGAAGCCCACGCCCCAGCAGTGGGAACATTATAGGCTGATTATACTTATATTAGAAAGCCTTGCCTCATTCTTTGGGTACAGCATTGAAGATCAGCGCCCCATTTTCCATCTATTTTGGGACTACGACCTTTATAGGTTATTATTTTCATCCATTTCTGTTTTTCGGATTGTTAACATTAGCCTTTTACTTCAGATCTTCATCTCTACAAATTTGGCTGCAGCAAAGTCAAAAAAAATATATTTCAAATCGGCACACATAAAAGGCACTTTACAAAAAAAAAATCTAGTTGCTCTTTCGAAAAGATAGTTTCGAATTGAGAAGAATGTGCAGGAAACTCCACCGGTACTCTCTTTAAAGATGTTTAGCAATGTATTGTAAACATTAATTATATTATTAATATCTGGATGACCGAGCTTTGCTCGGTATTTTTTGGTAAATTGTGTTTAAAATAATAAGTTTATGTTCAAGTTGATTATCGATAAAGTTGATCATTGAAAACACGAATAAAACAACATTTTATCAACATGAATCCTAGATCGATTTATCGCACCCGAAACCCTCTGTATACTAAATTTCATGAAAATCGTTGGAGCCGTTTCCGAGATTCAGATTATATTATATATTTATACTAGAATTGCTCGTTTAAAGATATAAGATATATGTAAAGACGATGCACGTCGAATAAAATTAGTATACCAAAATAGATTTACAAAAAAAAAAGATTAAAAATAAAGCAATGACGGGTAAATTAAAGAAGCGATAGGTTTTTGGTGCTCACATATTTAGAAATACTGTAAAAGTAGACGATTTCCCAAATATTTCAACAAGTAATAATTTAGTTTATAAGTTAAAATAATCACAGAACATAAAATCTATGTCATAAAGATTAAAATTATGCAATTAAATTAGTAATCAGTTTGATTTTGTCTAGACTCTACGTTGTCCTATGGAGCAGGATCTTCTTCTCTCTGGATGGCTTTTGCTGTGCGATCCTTTCAGCCGTATCTTTTCATTTCGCCTTATCATTTATTAGCATTACAACTTGAGATTTCCATCATTATAGCCACTGCTAGCCAACCGTAAGTATAATTTAAGCGGGCTATTACTCCAGCACCGATAATAGTTACCTATTGTCAGAAGCCTTTCCTCATTCTTAACTACAGCAATGAAGATTTGGCATCTCACCTTACATCTTTTTCGGGACTAAAAACCTTTGTAGATTATCCTATTCTATTTGGTATATTTCAAATTTTTGCCTTTTCACTTTTGGTCTTAATTTCTTTGGCTTTTGCTGTGCGGTATTGTACCTTATGATATAAGCATTACAACTTGAAATTCCCATCATTATAACTGCAAGGCTAGCCAACCGTAAGTACAATTTAAGCGGGCCATCAGTCCAGCACCATTAGTTACCTATTGACATATAAACAGATCGCTACGTGCCGCTTGTCCAGAAGGACACTACTACGGGTTTGTAATTCGATCTTATCTCGAATCTTGAAATATATCATGATACGTCTGTAGGTTTATAAAGGGTGAATTTCACCAATGAAACTGAATACGATTAGCACGTTTAGATAGGTCTGTTACGTTTCATTGGTGAAATTCACATTCAAACTGTGACTAGGTAATCAAATTACTTGTTTAAGTTTTTTTTGCATTAAGTGTTAACGTAACGTTGGTCACAAGCGCGACTGGTGAGCATGATGTTCTGGTTTTTTCATCTGAAATTTCTTAGTAGTAGCCCGGTGTCTGAATTTGTGCTCGTTTGATGGTAACTAGCCCGTCTCGTATGTAATAAAATGGGACTTAACCTCTAAGTCCCTGAGATACCACATTTGGTATCGACACGATGGTTTTTTAATTGTGTCTGTAATTACGGTAATTGACTGGTTAAACATAATTGGTGTTGCTGCCCAATCCTTCGGAGGAACAAAGCATGAAATTTTTTAATAAGTATATGTATTTCATAACTTTTTATTCATTTACCAACAGATGCACATATGTACGTAGCCTGAGTATGGTCATACTATAAAAAAAACCTCAATAATAAACTGGACATGGTTGTAATATTTACCTTGTGACTTAAAGTCAAATAAAACCAAGAGGACTATTCTGAATAAATCTCGCCGTGAAAACTTAGGTGAAGTAAACGGTCATTGCACTTAAAATGGCAGACCTGATGAGATATTCACAGAAAAGCAGGTCGATAATGAGCGGTATTAAAATGTCAAAAACTAATAAAAATAAATAAGCGCTGTAATTATAGCGAAATGTGAAGATTAAAAAAAAAATGTTTTTAGAGTAAGAAGAGGAATAATGCACCCATTTGGCCAGTGGTAAAACCAAAACTAAGCGACGTCAGCGAAAACTCGTAGTAGAGAGACGGACAGTTGCTAAGATTAATGTGGTCTCCAGTTTTAGTGAAACTCTTACTCCGGATATCCAAGAGGTTTTTGTTAAAAAAAAAACTGCACGTAAATCGTATAAACCATTATCTACGAACCCTGAAATGCAACGCGCGGTCCCAAGTACCCCCGCGAGTTTAAAAGTACGTATAATGGAAACTAATAAATAACACTGGCAGGTTTTCACCCTAAACAAACATCACTCCACACCTACAAACCAGTCATTGCCACATCGTCATGATAAAATACCGTCATAAGCCGAAAGCCGAAAAACTGGACCCCTATAACTGACAGTAATTTGTCTCAAGCACTGAAAACGTCTTCAGTTTAACCCAATACACTCGGTCCTAAGTAAACTTTAGGTAAACTTAAACGGCCGAGTCCCTTTCTCGACCACATTCTAAATAAATAACATCTAATGGGGGACATTCATCAGTGTTTCCACGTTTTTAGGTGGGTAGACCTCACTCCCCTAGCTGTCTGCTGTTTTGGAAAAGTCCTTTGCGAACAAATCCAGGAAATTGCAAACACGAAATTCAACTTTACGACATTAGGCTAAGGTCTCATTCAGTTTGGGTAATTTTCGGACAAATTACGTTTGTTAAATACACAGATTAGCAGTGGCGAGTGCAGAGATATGAGAGGGGGGAAGAATGGTGGGCGGCGGGGTGGCACGGGGGCCCACCCAACACCCTTTTTTGTTATTTTTTGTTGCATTTTTTGCGTGAGCGCGTGCGGGGTTTTTGGACTGCATAGGTAAGTAATATTATTTGTTGTAATTAATGCGAACATGGCCGTCGAGTGTGCTTTTAAATTATACGGCTTCTGTGTACTTTTGTGTGTTCCATTTAGAAATGAATTAAAGACATACATTTAAAAAAATAAGTTTCGTATTTGCACTTTTTGAAAAGGTAATTTTGTAATTTTTTTTACTTGTAAATACGTTGTAAATGCAGTTTTCTTGACATTGCTAACTTCAAAATACACAAAAAAGAAACGAATCATCATCGATTTTTTGTCGGTCTGTTGATTCAGACACGAACGATGTTTTTTTTTAAAGAATGATTTCGTTACAAACTCTCCAACACAATCCACTATTACCTAGGAGCTAGGTAGGCCCCGTATATCCCGATTATGTAACATTGAAAAAGGTCGGTAGATAAGTTGGACAGCCACGATTCTTGAGCGGGGCCGGTGTCACCGTGGACAGAAGATAGCGCTGATGAGGGTCACTCGTGCCTTTCCTACCCCATTTGTACTTGTACAAGCTTTCCTTATATTTCAATATTGGTTAAAGGTGGGTTTTTTCTGTTTTGTGTAGTGTCCTTTGAAGGAAAAATATGGAAAAGCAACAATTGCTACTTCAATAGGAGTTTGCAATTCTGGCGTCGTTTAATATCTACGTGAGTTTTAAAAAGGAATTGCGAATTGAAACAGTTACTAGAAAAATAGTTTCGGAGATTGTAAGTGGTATATAATCGGTTTCAATAAGACCATGTATTTTTTGTGTTGCCAAGTGGGCGTGCACTCGCCTGTTAGAAAGCGATGTATGAGGTCTACGTTTTAATCAAACGCCTCACCGGGTTTCGCTCTAACCGGATGCTGCTGTGGAGTAGACCACGTCGGAGTCACCACTGTGGAGTAGACTCTGTTGTGTGAGATAATGAAACGACGATTCACTGTAAATTGTTTATTATAACTGTCACAACTGAAGGGGTACACAGTACTGCTCCGAAACGCGGTACAGAGCCTTCTGGTCGGCTACGAATGCAACATGCATCGTATGTAAATAGCGTGCCTTTACACTGCTGAATAGTCATCCAGTATGTTACATGAAGCACATACCTATCTGAGCGTCACATCCCATTTACTTGCTTGTCAGACTGTAGGGCTTCTGCTGACCCACGAGTAACAACCGACCAACGGCTTAGCGTGCTTTCCGAGGCACGGGGGTATTGGTATGTAAGAATGGTCAGCTATCTATGGATGAATTGTGACGTAGCATAACCTGATAGATCGACGTGTGTGGCTGTTATTACCTACATTGCAAGTAACTATGTAGACCATTTCCAAATGTGGCGTTCCGCGCATAAAGGTACCACTAGGGAGGTATTGAGTTAAGGCCAGATGTAGAATCTAGAAAAGTCCCTTAATTATGCTGATTGCAAAAAAAAAAATTCCTAATGCTTTTTTTGTAACAGACATCCAAAGTTGAAATTCTGGAAAAACTAGTTTCGAGAAAATTGAGTATGAAAGTTAATGTTACAAAAAAACAATGTTCTACTCGTTTGTTACATAGATTTTTCCACATAGATCCCAACAAATTATATGCATCAATGTATCACTAATATAACCGATACTGTAGGTGCCAATATACAAATAGTATTAAAACCCAAAACTCAACATAATAATTGTGAAAATATCGACATTTTATAAGACTACCGACATCTGGTAACTTTTTTCCAAACATTTCCTTTTAAAAAAAAGTGGTTAAAAATGTTGTCTGTAGATGTTAATTGTATCAAATTGTAGTAAATTAGCTGCAGAGCAATAATCAGTAAAATCACAAAATGACATATTTTCACCCGATTTTACAAAAACGCAAATAACTCGGAAACTAAATGCCGACATCTGGTACCTTTACGCCACAAATAATCCACCAAATTTCTAAGTTCTAATCAGATCTCTCTGATTCCTCATACCTTACCTTATACTGGAAAAGTATCAATGTTGGTAGAATTTAAACATTTGTAAAAGCATAGCATGCAGAATGTGCAATATTACGAATTTGTGCCGAAACCGACCGGTAACAAGTTGGACTGTATTTCAGTAAGTTGCCGATAGCCAGAATAACCAAACGTTTGGGTAAATGCAGGACAAATCACCAATGACTTATGACCAACAAAATACAATTTCGTCATTTTAGTAATTTTCATTTTTCTTTTGTAAGTTTTCGTCGAATAACATTATAGGTACGCTTGCGGCAACTAAAAACTTCGGTTTATAACTTCTTTCGTTATAATACTTTAAAAAGTAATTAAACCGTTATATCAACAAATATGTAAGTATTTTATGAATCATTTTCAAACAGTCGTGTCGCGTGTATCTCCTGGGACTACACATGTTTGTAATTCCTAGACTGATTTGATTTATTTATGTTAAATGCAGTTTACAACGCACTTTTAGTAAAAACTGTCTGGTGCAAATAAACAAAAAAAACAGTATTTTGTATTTCGAACTTTATTCGGAATGTACAACATTCGGAACTATTATAATGTACAAATAGAGAACTTAAATTCAGTTCTAAAATATTTTATTGTGTCTTTTATGAACTATACACACATACAAAACAAGAATGTATACATTGACCAAAAATTGTTTGATTGACATTGTAGCTACAATTAAGGATGCTCAAAGGTAGCCCGCGAAATTGGAATTTTGTTAAGTTTTTTGATAGTCCTACGGTTTTAGGGTTCCGTTGCCAAATGGAAAAAAACGGAACCCTTATAGATTCGTCATGTCGGTCTGTCTGTCCATCCGTATGTCGCAGCCACTTTTCTCTGAAACTATAAGAGCTATGCTGTTGAAACTTGGTAAGTAGATGTATTGTGTGAACCGCATTAAGATTTTCACACTAAAATAGAAAAAAAAAAACAATAAATTTTGGGGTTCCCCATACTTAGAACCGAAACTCAGAATTTTTTTTTTCATGAAACCCATACGTGTGGGGTATCTATGAATAGGTCTTCAAAAATGGTATTGAGGTTTCTAATATCATTTTTTTCAGCACCCAATGTGTTATACATTTTGTGATTACACATTGATAGATACAATATTATCAATAAATTAAAATAATTCGATGTAGGTACCATTATTTCGAAGACATGTGACATCTACCATCACACACTAGTTCGGCGCTGTGGAATACAGTTAAAGGGTATAGCAGGTGGGGTGCTTGGACAGGAAACCTCCTCGTGTGCCCGTGGGTTGGAGTTCCCTTATGGATACGTCCGGGGGGAAGGCCAATCTCCGGGACGGTGCATCCTGGAGTGCGGGCAAGGACTCCCCATTAGGTACTCTGTGCCAAAGGGGTCTCGGTGCCCGTACGCTAATGTCCTGTCGGAGGAACGCTCCACAGTGTGTCCCTCTGAGCTCTTAGCAGAGGCGCACAGCGGTGTAGTTAGAGCGGGCTCGGTGTGCACTAACCTGCCGCCGGGCAGGCAAGAAGGAGTCTCCTCCTTCTGCCACCGTTAGTCTCGTAGCCCCGAAGATTGTCACGGTCATGTCTCTGACTTTTGACGGGGGTCGAGGGTCTTGGCTTAATCGCCCGGGCCGCGAGGTAGAAAACCTCTATAAAAAATCACCCCAAACCTCCAAGCGGCGGCGCACCGTGAGGGAGGTTGACAGCTTGACTAATGGGTAGCTTAATTAGTCACTAGTGCGACCCACTGAATTTTTGAGACACACGTGGGAACTATCATGGAATTTTTTTTAAAAACCAAAAAACCAAAAGAAGTGGAAGGGTGCGATGCGGGGTCGGAGTCCGACGCCGCGTCGAGCGCGAAGGGCTCGCGTACGAGCCCGGAGCGACGTGTGGAGGGCGCTGCTGGTGGGAACCGTAAGGTCTCCCAGAAGCGCCCTAAATCGGGGGCAGGGCAGGAGTCCTCCTCTGACGGCGGGCTGAGCTCGGCCCGCCGGAAAATATCACGGCGTGGTGGGCTCCAGGAGAGGGGCACCGGCCGAGGACTCCCCACCAAGGAGGCCAGCGAGTCGAGCCGAGTAGGCTCAGCCGAGCTAACTCCGGGAGGGGAGAGACTCACCACGGAGGGGCATCCCTCTGGAGGGGCTGGTAGTAGGGCCCCCTCAGAGTCCTCCGGTGGCGAGTCGGATGCTGCCAGTGGCTCGGAGCAAATGGGCAGGTTCGCGGAGGTCGTGGCTGCGGCTATCAAGAGGGCCACCTTGAAGAGGCTTCAGACTTCCAAGGATAAGGCCATATCTGCAGCCACGAAGGCCATTGTGGCGGCCGCGAAGGCCATTCACTCCGGGCCACCAGTGGATGGGGTGGCAGAATTGCGGGCGGAGGTCGCCCGCGTGACTGCCGCCATGCAGCTCCTCCGAAAGGAGAACGCGGAGCTCCGGGCGGACCTGGCTGGGCCGGCCCCCAGGTGGCGTCGCAGGGGGAAGCGCGGCATGGGCAGGGCGCGCCCCCGCCTGCCGAGGCCCAGGTGCTGGCCCTGGTGCGGCGGGAGCTCGCTGCCTTCCAGAGTAGATTTTCTGCACTGGAGGCCGTAGTCCTGCGCCCCCCGCTGGCGGCAGCACTGTACACACTTAATACGAATAGACAAAACATCAACTTTGTAGAAAAATAAAGTATTGATAAGCTATTCACAAGCTTGTTTGAACTCGCTTTGCTGTAACATTAAAATCGAAAACAGGGCATCCAAGCTTCCACAAACGTTTTTAAATAACATGCATGAAGTGTGTATAGTGCAAAATATCCGTAAACAGATTTTACATGTTTTGTAGACAGTTATAAGTGAATGAAAATCTATCGTTTCTGTACTTACGTTTTTAACGTTTACGTAACAATGTAAAGATCCCGGCAAACATCTTGAACACTGTTCGATATACTCTTCTCGCTCTTGTGTGTTCTCCCGCCAATGCGGAAGAGCGAGAAGGGTATATCAATCGGTGTTAAATAAGTGTGCCACGAAGTATACAGGCACAGTCTATATCAGCCATTGGTTCCCAACCTTTTTTTGTCTACTGCCCACTTTAAGAATAAATTATTTTTTAACGCCCCCCTTTTTAAACATACTTAAAAACCGCTAAGTACTTATAACTGATTATTGAAACGCAAATTTATAGTATTCGGACAGAGTATCTTTTATTGAAAATAAAACAAACATAATCAATTCTTATATAAAAACTAATGTGAAGGTTGAATCTGATGCTGTTCAATAAGTTTGTTGATATCAGGTTCCAATTTACTCAAAAACAGCCGCAAGTCGCCACGTTCGGTAACACGCAAACGATTTCTCTTTTTAGTAAGCAGCGTTGCCACAGCACTAAATCCACGTTCACACAAATATGACGATGGGAATGCTATCAAAAATCGTTGAACAATTGACCACAATCCAGGGTACAATTGCGGGATCGGTTTTTGTAGCCAAAATTCTTGATATCCATTTTTGAACTTGATTTTTATTTCTTCGTTTGTTGTCAATTCTATAAGTTTTGTCTTCCAGCTGAGGTGACATTGCTGTGTTGACATTTGAAAACGGATCCAACACCCAGTCTGGTATTTTCAAGTTTAAAATGTCCTAGTATCGTTCGGTGAAGTCAATGTGGAGGTTTTCCAAATGTTGGCAGTAGGCAAACAAGTCGCCGTTACTGCAGTATACTGATAAATTCGGAAAATTGTGAAACTCACGTCTGCCCATATTTTTTTGTGTAGAAGCAGTTTGGCTGCGAAAGCAGCAACGACATTTTTTGTTTTAATTAAATTTAGTTCATCGCCTTGCAGTTGGAGGTTCATGTCGTTGAACATTTTTATACAGGTCTGTCATATAAGCTATATCATTCTTTGATGTTATGAGCTTGTTGCGCAGTTCTGTATCTTTAGTTTCCAAGAACTCTATCATAGAGTCAAACAGGTTGTAAAATCGAATCAGACAATTGCCTCTTGACAGCCAACGAACTTCAGTATGAAGCAACAAACGGTTAAAATCTTCGTCATTAGTAACACAAAGCTGATGAAATAATCTATCATTCAAAGAGCTGCTACGGATTTTATTAACTGCTTTGATGACATATTGCAGTGATTGAAATAGTCGTTCACTTAAGTTTCTAGCAACCAAATGTTGTCTATGAATAACGCAATGTATAGCAAGGACATCTGGAATTTTATTCTTTAAGTATGCTATGAAGCCTTTATGGCGCCCTGTCATAGCCGGAGCGCCATCCGTAGCAACTGATATAATATTTTTCAAAGGAATCTCTTTCTCTTCACAAAACTTTTCCGATGTATTGAATATGGTTTCGCCTTTTGTATGTGTCTCCAAATTTCTGGCAAACAATAGTTCTTCACGTATTTTCTCATCTTTAATAAACCTCACGTAAGATAGCAACAACGCTTCATTAGTTGGTAAAGTGGACTCATCGAGCTGAATTGAGAATTGACTAGTCCTCAGATGATTGCACAATGATTCTTCAATGTTTTCAGCCATTTCATCAATTCGTCTTTGCACAGAATTATTACCTACTCAAAGGAATTTTTCGGATAATATCTGCGGCCGGTTTATGAAGCACAGTAGTTATTACTTCCTTTATTGCTGGCAAAATTAACTCTTCTCCGATGTTGTGTGGTTTGCCTTTTTGAGCAATTAACAAAGAGATATTGTACGAAGCTCGAAGTCCGTCGTCATCTTGCTTAGCAGCCGCCGAAAATAGTTTTGATACACTTGGCTGAGTATTATGCTTCTTCTCTAGGTCTTGAAAATATGCTACATTCTTTTCTGTCTTATCCGGATGCATTTTCTTCAAATGATCTTGCAGTCTTGAAGGCTTCATTGCTTCGTTCGAAAATGTTTTTAGACATAGAAGACACAAAGGCGACGACGGGTTTGTGGGATTTTCAATAAATCCGAATTTAATATATTCCGCAGAGTATTGCCGTCTCTTCTTTTTTATTTCCGACATTGTTTTGTTTTAAGAAATACGTAAGTGTTGAAATCAAGTACTGCTTATCTATTATGCACGAAACCGCAAATGAAAATAAAATAAATTTACGTCGTTTTTATAGGATTGCATAAGCAGCACGCACCAACAGGAATAAGACAAACGTGCATAAACTCGTTTATCTCATTCGACGCCCAATCGTACTCGACAAGCAAGAACAAGTATTGTAGAACCAGCCGATTGGTATAGGAATGTACAATTCGGATTATTTAACAAAAACTTGTTAAAACATGATTGCCCGCGGTCTTTTATATGGAACCGAGTTTGAGCTATATCTTAATTAATATTAGTTGATGTTCACAAGATGTAGTCGAGAGTCGAGAGCTCAGTCGGTGTCTAAGAGTCTTCCTAGCTAGGTAGATGAAATTATAAATCGACCCCAAAGCCCTACACAATGCCCCCTTTTTTTTCTGGGTCTCCGCCCCCTTTTAGGCCTGCAGCGCCCACAAGGGGGCGTTATCGCCCACGTTGGGAAAGACTGGTCTATATTAAGGGTCTTGAATAAAAATACACTTGGATCTGCATACTTTGAATTCGATTTGCGTACTTAACTGTACGCCAAACCCTTACGGGGTTAGCAGAGTGGATGGAGAATAACTTTTAACTTTATTAAACATTTCATTTAAAAATTGTATGTGTAGTGTCAGAAATAGGGACCTGAGCAATATTTTCTTTTTTTTTAATATGTTGCAGGTGGAGGATTTCAATGAAACTTGTAATAGTAAAATCAACATACTAAGTACTATTTCTGGGATTTTTTTTAAAGTGGTCAGAACTGTAAGAACTTACTAATAATAGCCAAAGAAAAATTATTTCATTTAAAAAAAATATATATTTTTAGCAAACTAAGTAAGATCGATATACATAATATTTGTCATAATGTTGTCTACAGTTTGGCTTTGGAATCACATTCCTAGCTCTATTAGTTTTAGAGAACGAAAAGTTTAAAAAATTGTCTGATATTAGGACATTTTCCAAGGTTACAATGACAGTTAGAGCTAGGCAGTCAAAAACTACATTAATAGTAATGCAAATGAGCAGCGTACTTAACAATATCATATTCATTACATTTGGCTCTGGGGGCACATTTTCAATACTTAACCTGCTATACCCTTTATCTCACAGATTTGATACTTGTGACCCAACAGTGGGCACATTATAAAAATAAAACATTACCAAATTCTATCCTACCTAACACCAAAACTGACGTCACACTACCAAAAGCAGCTGGCAAAGGCTAGAGAGGAAACGGTAACTGAATGGAACTAAATTCCAGGCGCCTCCATTGGTACAGTCGCGACCGTTTCACTGGCCGGACTCGTTGGAATGCTGTTAGTAGTTCTCGGCGCGACTGTACGCTTGTATGTACTTCTGGTTTGGTATGAAATGAATGCTGGATTTTTTATAGTTGGCAATGATTTTTTGAAAATAGAATTTTGTTTAGTTACATTGGACGAGGACTGAAACTTAGGACTTTAAAGAGGACTGCTGACTTGGTGTAACCAAGGTGAGTGAGTAACTATGCCGTAAAATAGTGTAGTGATAAAACACATATAGTGATAGCAATATATCTATAGGCCTACTATAGGTATACTACTGTCCAACCTTTCGTGAAATATAACAGGCGTTATGTTATAAAGTGATAAGATTTTATACTAAAGTTACAAAAGAAATGCCGTATAAAGCTACGACGTTTAAAGCATATTTTAATAAAATTATTTCAATTAAATAATGTTCTCTTTATTTGTTGACGTAGCTGCGAAAATCTCATTGTTCGTTTTCTATCACATATTTACTAGTAAACCCAGTCTTTATCCACCTGAACGGAACATTTACCAAAAACGGTGCCTAAATATTTTTCTTTAACATTCAGAAAACATACCCACATAATATCATAAAATATACTATCAAAATGCGAAAGTAAAAACCCGAAATAAGACACCGCCTTTTGTTTTCATTGTTTGCGTACCTATAACGAGACGCGAGCAACGTAACAAAAACAAAAGAAAATGGCTCTATTATGTGAAAACAACCCAGAGACTACCACGGTTATATTCACCCGTGGGCTGAATTTATACGATATACTCTGTATTCAGTTAGCCAGCCTTATCTGACACCTCATACGCGTTCATTTACCTCCTCAAACATCTATGTTCGCAAGTACCGCGAAGGGGGTTAAGTTCCACACTACGCTGGCGAGGAGAACATATTTCGAATATCCAAAAGTATAAATTTCTCCGGTAAGCTATCGACTTACTTTTTATATTCGACGGAATCGTGGTATCGGGAATGGGCCACTGTTTTGAAGACAAACAGGGTGTGCTGGTTGAGCCATTTTCTGAAATCCTTGTAACCTATACACCATGTATATCTTACGTGTTTTTGTTTATGATTTGTTCGAGTGCCTGGTACGTAATCCTGAAGAGAGAATAGAGCTCTTTGGATAACTTTTGTTGTTAAAAAAGAAGGTGAATTTTTGCCTTAAAATAAGTTAAGGCGAACATTCAATTGTAAAGATTTCGTGAATGTTTGCCTTAATAAGGGGATGGTTAGAACATCGAATCACTGCCATGGATTCAGAAACCCCAAGCGTAGAAATTTTTCGTCTGTAATTTAAAAACTAAAATAGCTGTTCCATACGTACACTGTGACTTATGTATCGTATTTTTCTAAGAAACTTCAATAATCGACGAAAAATTTCTAGGCCAGGATGTCTAAAATAATGTGGTGAGTTCATGGTTACATTTACATTTCCGAATCGCTGTCCCTGCCACTCTGTATAAGTTTCATATGTACTCAACATTACATTATTAATAAATATAGGAATAGGAAACCCATTGTCAAGTTGCTTTAATTCAAGAACAAAGTTATATGCTCTATTGAAAAAAAACGATCATATTTTCATACCCAAATCAGACTTTTAAATAAAGTTTCACAGATATATACAAGTAGAACATAATTTAGTATTTTCCATACCTCATAGCGTTGATATAAACAGTGCTATGTTCTACAGAGTGATATAAAAATGCATGAGACAGCCGTGATGTCTGTATGAAGAACACAAACAGTACAAAAACTATCTAGAATAAATACTAGACTGGCTAAAACACAAACTCCGCCTATGAAATCACATAAGATTTCGAAAAAAATATTTATATGAAGGGTTCATTCACATTTGGTAACTTATAAAAGAATAACTTTTTTTATCCTTTTGAATTTTCAGAGTACAAAAGTAAGCATACAATTTTAAGAGATACTGCTACTCGCTTTGAAGGTTAGAAATAACACTATCATACAAACAGAAAATGCCCAGCCAGATAACAGAAGACGATTCGCCCTTGAATCGGTCCCTAAGCAACTAAACTTATCAATCAAAAGTCTTCAAGTATTCCCTTTATCCAAAAAATCAATACTATCAATCGTAGAACAGTTACACCTACCAACAAATCCAGGCAAAATGGGCAAGAACTTACATAGACATAAAACTACATACCCACCACTACATACTACGAAAACCTCAACAAAAGCAGTTTCTAATGCTTGCGTTCTCCAAACCTTAATCTTTTTGTACCTCTAATTAAATTAGCAAAACCCAGGAGCGCGGAAACTGGACACGCACACAAAGACACCCCCCTTTTCTAACACACACATACACCGCACACAATTAGAGGACGACGTAAAGTGAAAGGACCGTGGGCGTGTGTGAGTGAGATCGCCGTGCGTGTGTATGTGTGTGTTTTAGTTAAGGGTCGTCATTTCTCTTGGACCCTCCCCCGTAGTGTCCGCAGAAAGGTGAGTTAAGATAGAGTTATATAGAGCTGTTGATACCACTTTTGGGATTTATTTAATAATTTCAAGTTATTTTCAGAATGATTCTGATGAGGATGCTGCATCCTGCTAATCCTGCTGCATGCTGCTAATCGTGCTACTGACTTGGAGCGTCCTGAGCCACGCGACCAAAAAAGCCCACTACTGCAACACCGTCAAAGTATTGAAGTGTCGGTGTGACTATTTTGTGTTTTGTTTTTCTTCTTTGTTTAAAAAAAGCAATTTACAAATTAGCCCTCCAACTAATTGTAACATTACTTAATATTTCGTTGTGCTCAGTATAGGATATATAGATATCATATGAAATGTAACGAATAACTGCCGTCTTTCTCTATAGTTAGACTTTAAACTTTTAAATGATATTACAAAAGGCGATTGCAACGTCCAATCGTTAAATAAACAATACAAGTTACGATTTCAATTCTTATATTTGACATTACGTCGTCTACGGCAAGATTTCTAAATCTCTGTATAATTTCCCTTTTTATGTTGAATTTTGTGAAAAATATGTCTATAATTAAACGTCATTTAATTTCCCAGGTATCATTTAAACTATAAGAATTACATGCTCTTAGTTCAGAAACATTACAGAGAATACTGATATGTACAATCTGTGCTTAGATTCAAAGATGATTATATTAAGATCTTTGGATCTCTATACTTATGTAATCTTTGAAAATAACTAAAACAAAAAAAAAAAACAAATGACCGGTATCATCAACTCTATACATTTCCATCAGACAAACAGACATCCCCCAGCATCCTCCCTCGGACTTTAATATTGATCAGTGTCCGGTGGCGGTCAGGTAGTGTCGGCCACGAGCCGGCGCATGCGTCATACCTGCCCTTAGAGCAGACTCTTTGTTGCAACTATGTACGGCTTGTAGGCTCCAACCACTTATTAGTTGTTTGAGGGTAGAAAAGTTGTAGCGGTATCTATTGGTATTGACAGTTATTTTTGGATGCGAGGTATTGAAAAGTTTTAGGGTTCTGTTCTAAAATAGGGTTAGGCTTTGAAAATTTGTGGGTTTTTACTTTCGATTTTGATTTTTCTGTAAAAATTCATGAACATGTGGGTAATGAATGCTGGAGACTTCATAGATTTGTAATAGTGCTAGTCTAGCCTATCATTTCATATCTGCTCTTATAGTAGACTCTTTGTCTTCTTGTTGTAGGTTTTTAGGGTAATAAAGTTGTAGGCTATTTGGTATTGATAGTTTTTTTGTTGGATAAGTTTATTAATTAATTAAAGGGCTGTGTTCTGAAATACGGTTTATTGACTATTTGACCCAATTTTTGTTATTTTCGGTAAATTGTGGATACCTATAGAGTATTAACTAATAACCTGTATGCAAAAATGAGTTTTTTGTTGGTTTGTTACGCTTTCACGTTAAAACGGCTTAACGGATTTGAATGAACTTAGCACACGATTAGACTTTGTCTCAGATTAGGACATAGGACGTTTTATCCCGGAGGCCATAATTAGCATATAATGTTCCAACCGCTGGGACACAAAGGTACTCTCGGTGAGAAGAGACAAGTATAGACAAGTAGAGTCTTTCTTGCAAGTGTGTGTGACTTGTAAGCTAGACCATTTTATGAAAGTCAAAACATTTATTTCAAATAGGCACATAAGAGGCACTTTTGAACGTCAACATTTACAATAAAATAGAATTGATTTTAGTCGCCCCTTCCAAAAGGTAGATTCGTATGGAGAAGACAAACTTGATTCATGATAATTTATGGGATGGGTATTAATAGTGACCGTTTTTTGCGGATGTTCTAAATTCTGTTACACTTTCATGTATGTTACTTGGCTGCGTGAAGGATTTCGACTTTCGCTTGTTTCAAATATTTCCTACATTATCATAGGTATATTTTTAAGAGAATGTGAACTTTGTTAGAACTATGTACGACTTGTAGGCTCGGCTACTTATTAGTTTAGGTTTACTAATTTTGTCAGGGTATTAACAGGTTTTTGTTTTGTTTGTTTCGTTTTGAAAAGTTTCTACTTTTTTTTCGTTTAATGAATATCACCATCCCTTTTCTTTATGTGGGTGTCGTAAAAGGCAACTAACGGACACACTAAAGAATGGACAGCAGAGTTCTCTATGCACTTTACCACCATACTGCGATCGCCAACCCGCCTACCAAGCGTGCCGATTACAGCTACCCCCCATTTGGGGAAAGCCTATGTTCAATAGTGGACGTCTTTTTTTTTTTTTTCAGTATGGGAAATCATCAAATGACTTCTCCCACTCTGGGCGGAGCGGGAGGGCGTGTCAGACTTTTACTGACTAAAACCCACCCGTGTTCCATCAGTTGCCCATGTGCCAGGGTCACGGTATCTCTTTCAAACAATCACGCGACCCCGGCAGGCATCGGTCCTAGTAGACCCCTACACTGCTGCTGACATCTCTTTGAGGCGCGCGTGGAACACTGCGCGCCGTCGACCCGAGCTTGGTCCTTACCGGGCGGGGAGCTACCCATTGCTCGCCACCCGCAAGCTCGCGCCTACGGTGGCCGGGAGTCCGCTATTGACTCCCGACGCCCGGGGCGTCTCCTCCTGCGGCGGCTCGGGACGTGAGGGCGCAGAGACTGCCACTCCCTCACGCGCCCCGCCTCCTCCTTCGCGAGCATTACTGCTTCGCAGAAGGAGGTGACGGCTTCCCATTCCCTCTCGCTCCGTACCATGGCTCGCACCAGGGCCGGACGCGAGAGGTCGCCGCCGCCGATCGCCTCCACGAGGACACGGCGGTGTTCCGCCCAGGCAGGGCACACCTCCACCGTATGCTCCACCGTGTCCTCCAGGCGATCCTCGCAATGGAAACACCCGGACGTATCCTCCCGCTTTATCCTGAACAGGAACCCACCGAAGCACCCATGCCCGGTGAGAACCTGCATCAGGCGGAAAGTGAGGACGCCGTGACGCCTCTCTGTTCTTTATGCACTTTACCACCATACTGCGATCGCCAACCAGCCTGCCAAACGTGCCGATTATAGCTAACGTCCCCATTTGGGGAAAGCCTATGTTCAGCAGTGGTCGTCTTTCGGCTAAAATGATGAATGATGATGATGATGATGATGATGCATGTTGAAGTGTATCAATATTTTTGGTGGACTTTTGTACAACTTTTAAGTAGAAGTGCTGCTTCTCAAATTACGGACTTTTACCCGAGCTACGGCGAAACAAAATGGAGGGTTATGATTTTGACTGGTATGTATGTTCATCTATTCTGTCATGACTTTTAAGCTACTTATCATAATTTGACAAATGAGGTATCGTTGAACTGCCGGGGTCACGTGATTGTTCGAAAGAGATACCGTGACCCTGGCACATGGGCAACTGATGGAACATGGGTGGGTTTTAGTCAGTAAAAGTCTGACACGCTCTCCCGCTCCACCCTAGAGCGGGAGAAGTCATTTGATGATTTCCCATCCAGAAAAAATAAAAAAAGGTATCGTTGAAAGCGTCTTGATCGTCAGATAATCATATTTAACCTCTAAATCCCTGAGATACCACATTTGGTACAGACATAATGGTTTTTTAATTGTGTCTGTAATTACGGTAATTGACTGGTTAATGACTATGGCACAGTAAATATAATCTATACAGTATTTTGACTCGGCCCTATCCTAGAAATAACTACCTACAGCACGCGCGGTACGTAAACACGCGGTAGACGCGTTAGGGCTGCCCGCAAAAAGTATTTTGACTTCATCAACCTACTTGAGTTTCTTTGATTGTAAATGTTATATTTTTATATATAAAAAAACATGTGATAAAGGTGGAAGATGTAAATTATATCAACTTTTATTTATTTTTAATTACGATACGATCTTTGCTGGACCGATTCAAATCCTGCGATTAAGATCGTTGATCGATTCAATGATAAACGATCGAAATGATCGATCCAAATCAATAGATCGGGCACCCCAGGCTGAGAAACTACCTGCACTACTACGAGCGTAGTTAGGTCTCTCGTTTGTCACTTTTTTCCCCTATCCACTTACTTATTTAATAATCCTGGTATTTTACTTGGTGTAAAAAGCAAAATACCTATCTATTAAAAAAGAAACAAATTTCGTACTAGTAGGTATATAAAAAAATCTTGTCTTTCCTTTCGAAGTTTCCAGGGTAATTTAAAAAATGTATCTCTGGGTGCATTATACAAGAATTCAAGCAACCAGAAACAGCAAAATATAGTTTATAAGTTCTATTTGCCATATTAAGTAATCATCTTGCACTGATTTATTATTAAATATCCACAAATCGCACGCTAACTGCTTACAAACAAAACCATAGTAACACCGCCCGCCATCCATTTATCAAAGCGGTGCGTACGCGACTGCGTATGTACTCGGAGTGTACCAGACTCGAGGCGCGTAGGTATGACTTGCGTTCCGAGCGTTTGTATGAAGATAGACTACTGTATAGGTATCTTTACCGTGACTATGGCGTATAGACTCAGGAAAAAAAATCTAACCTGTAATATAAAACACTTCCCATGTGTATATGCTTAGATCTTTTAAACTAAGCAAGGGATTTTAATGCGGTTTTCATCAATGGATACAGTGAACCTATTAAAAAAATACATTTAAACAGTAGTAAGCGATCATAAGATTTAAAGGACAGTGGCATAAGACTACAACTCTTTTCTGAACATCACTCTGAAGATGTATTATACACAATAAAATATATCATGTGTAAGTTGTTTATAACTATTGCATAGTTTGTGAATAACAATTTCAGATGTGAATATTTTCTTCTTAAAGCGTGTAGTTTCAGTAGTCTTGTATCAGTTCCTGATCAAAGTTTTTTCTGCGATACGATCCAACTTCTTGCCTTAAAATATACCTATGCAACATTAGTTAAAGTCAGCACGTGTCTCAAAGATACAGTCAACTGCACATTTTTGTTACACTTGCACAAGAAAAACCGCCCTTATTGCTACAACATAAATGCGTTGTCACTGAGAAATTGCTACCAATGACGGGCCGTTGACTATACATACTATGTGTCCTTTGAAGCGTTGTTGCAACTTTGCAGGAGTAGTCTGGACGGTTTATTAGTTCGCTATTGAGTCTAATGAAGGGACTTGATGAATAACTTTCCAGGGTGTTATTCAGAAGTGATTACTGTTCTGAGAAACGGTAACTTGGCTTCAAAGGTGGCAGATATTGTATAGCATACCTCTTTCACGTTATTAGTTGGTAATTTATATACCTTTTCCTGGAATTCTTATGTGCATCTTAGCGTGATCTAAGTGGTTCAAAAATAACAGTCGCTCGGGTTGATCGATCAGGTTAAGTTAGTTGATAGGTGACCAGCTTTACATAACAAGACCCCTCCGCGCTTCGGAAATCACATTTAGACGTTGGTCCCGGTTATCATTCGTGTATCTTTAACAGTCGTTACGGGTCGTCAGAAGAACGAAAGTCTGACAACCAGTCTTACCAAGGTGTATCGCATTGCCCAGTAACTGGGATGTGAACGCCCAGTTGCATTCGGTTTGACTGAAAGCCGACCCCAAAATAGTTGGGTAAAGGCAAGACAGCTGATGATCTAAGCATAAAGAATATATAGAGCGTTGGAATATTTGGACTTCAGCAGTAAATCAGCGTGAGATGGTCACTATTTTTGACATGTCTAGTACAGTATGCAGCGCTGGGGCTCTTAATTTCATAATCGTTTTTTGGGGGTTTATTTATAAATTAGACATTAAATAATCTGGAAAAGAACCGAAGTTACTGACACAGCTCGCAAAGTAAGCAAGCTAAAGTGGCAGTGGGCTGACCATGTTTGTCGAAGGACCGAAGTCCGATGGAGCAGACGAATCCTGGAGTGAAGACTGCGTATCGGCAAGCGTAGCGTGGGACGTCCCCCTGCTAGATGGACCGACGATCTAAAGAAAATGGCTGGGACAGACTGGCTACGGAAGGCGGAGGACAGGGTGTTGTTGCGCAACTTTGGAGAAGCCTATGTCCGGCAGTGAACTGCGACAGGCTGAGTTGATTGATTGATTGATTGATTTATAAACGCACTTTAAAGATCTGAGACATTTAGACGTCAAAATAAATGGCTAAGCGATCATTACTTGACTTTAACCAACTTTTTAGACAAACCTCATTAGTTATGTTTTGTTTATTCTAATTACTCATGCCAATATACGAATGTTGTTTCTTTGTTTAAGAATGGACGATTATTTGATCTTTCATGGAAATATAGACGAAAACCAAACACGTGCCGAACTCGACCCTTAATTTTCTTTGAGGTTAGATTTTGCTTGTAAGTTAGTTTGGATAAAGGTGAAGTATATTATATTGTAATGTTTCTTTGTCGACGGTCAGAGGGCTTACCAAAGAGGATAATAATGATACAACTCCGAAGATATAAATAGTTACATACAGACGAATTGAGAAAATCTAATCTATCTATTTCTAAGGTACTTGACAAGTAGTGAATCTCTTTAATTTTAAGTGTACTACAACGTCACATTGAGTTAAGCCTGTAAGGATATTATATGTATGAAGTTGATAAATAAATCTTCCTTTTGGAAGTCGGGTAGAAAGAAAAACTTAATACATGACGCTTACTTTTAAAGAATACGTTAAACACAACTGACCTAAAATAACAAAAGGAACTAACAAACAAACAAAAAAAACAATTTTCTTATAACTACCCCACTTTCAAGGAATTCCACCCATGCATGGTACAGCATATTTACGCGAAACAGAATTTTCCACGAAATCATATGATAGTAAGGAACCATGATATTACGTTATCTGAAAACATTATAGTAAAAAGATTTCCCCGGTTTAATATCAAAGAGAAGTCCCTAAATTCCGTATCATGTAAAGAACACTTTCAATATTGGGATTGGTATCCCTCTGGCCGTAACAGGGTTTTATTAGATCCCACTAAAGGGCATCCCCGCACAAAGGTAGCACAAGAAACCCTTTTTCTACCTTACTTCAAATATATTAACTGTCCCACTACCTTTCATGACCAGGATACGTGTTATGCTGGATGCGACAAGGGGTGAAATAAAAATAGGTTTAGTTTTTTAAACCGTAAAACAAAAGAAAATACACAAAGAAAAATAACTACCACAAAAATATAATATGTGTGTGTATATTTTTATCTTCTCTTATATCGCAGGTATGCTGGAAGAGATTTCTGTAGAAATAGGGTATCTTGTGCTAGTAAGTTACAAATATTTCTGTTGTTTTCTTCTAGTCTGTTTATTTGCGTGCGCAAATGGTTAAATAGATAAATAAAAAGTTATGTGAAAATATACGTCAAATCCACGCAAAATGACCATCGCTGAGGATAATGCTGTGACTCTATATTCGTTAGGCGGTAATATAATAAGAACAGTCACTTGACTGTCTTTAAATTAGATTCTAACAAATGCAAGCAAAATATCAAAGAAAAATAAAATACTTTGACGTAACGATTCACTCAATTTGACAACCTATTCAGAAAACATAAGTTAAAGTAAATAATTAATTATTAGCCGAAACTATGATGGGCAAATAGCAAGGTATCGATTTTATTTATATATCCTAACTAGCTTCTGCCCGCGACTTTGTCCGCTTACATTTTTGCTCCCCTACCCTCCCCTTCTCTTCAAACCGCCTTCTCGCATGAGGTCTTCGTATTCGGACCTTTTTTTCTTTTTGGTCGGCTCCTAAGGGTCAAGGGTAAGGTTATATGGTTTCATCATTAAATGGGCTACCCAAAATTAAAATATTTTTTCAATTCGAACCAGCAGTTCCTGTGATTAGGGCGTTCAACCAAAGAAACAGTCATACAAACTCTTCAGCTTTATAATATTAGTATAGATGTAGATAACGAGTGAGCTGTAATCCGGGAAGTAGAAACTATACCTCAACTCAAACCATTTATTTCAAATAAATCATTTTGAATTCTCAAGGGGTTGGTCAGTCAGTAATATAAAGCTAGTTGCCCATTCCAAAGTGAGTATACCTGTGGAGAAAAACTGACAAGAAAATCTACAGACACTCTTTTAAATCTAAATATTGGTTATATTATTAATGTTGAAGTAATACATGTGAGCATAACGCAGAACGTTATAAACGTTCGTAAATTAATTTAAAATAAGCCGTGACACTACGTGATGATCAGTCCCTGATAGTGTCCACTCACGAACACGACGCACGGATTACCTCCACTAAACTCAACCATTCTGAAAGGAGCTAAGTAATCCAATATTGTTGGTGGTATGAAGTGAGGCAGGTCTCACTTATTTCACTCTATAAACAAGCAAATGAAAGAATTTTCAGTCATCGCATCTGACAATTCCTAGATCCAGGCAATTCCTTTTCGTAATAAAAATGTAGCCACTTCCAGAAACACTTGATCAATGTACGGTCTGCTATTTGTATCTGTTGTACTTTTGTCAGGGGAAATCATGCCTTATATCTACAGTTATATAGACTAATACGGCGTTGCCTGGCTATCGTTGCGATGGTGACCGACGATTACTTCGATATACATACAGCGAATATAACGCTACGAGGTATGAGTTGTATCGTTTCAAGAAGAACTGATTCTTGTCAGTATTTTGGAGATTAGTTTGCCTGAGAGGTGCAGGGGAGAAAGTATGATGCGGTGTTTAATTAATAAATGGGAATGAGTATTTAGAGACTATCTGTCTCTCTTAAATGAATGAAGACTATGTGGGTATTTTTTTTTGTTTCTTTTTTCTCAAGTAACTTGCAATCATGATCTGGCAGTTTGAGTAATTTATGCGGACTACCAAAATATCCTTTCTATAGGCTTGTTCGTCGAATCGTTGATATTCTTCAATTGTATGTTGAGCTGCACAATTAGTGACAAATGCGTGCACTGACTCGACAGAGCAACTCATTCAGTGTGGTTCTTCCTCAAAAGACCATTTCAGATATCAATCTGCATGGTCTTCACATGAGGTGACTAAGATTATGTCTGGACTTTAAAAGAGACTGTAACCTCTGAGTTTGTTTCCCTTTCTTCTCAGAGTAGTCAGATAGGAAACGCCGACCTCATCTAGTTTTAAAAATACTAGTGGTCGCCCAGTGAGGGACATTCGACCATAATTAACTAAATAAATAAAACAAAAAAAAATAATAATATGGTTATATTTGACATTCAGTAACACTATAGACAAATAATATTAAAGATAAATATTCTCGATATGGTCATAGATTTTAAAAATGATATATGTAGGTTATATATCTATGAAATTAATTTATTACCTATGGTTATACTTGACATTCAGTAAGACTATAGTCACAAAATATTAAAGATAGATATTCACGATTGGACCACAGATTTCAACAATAAACTTTCGTAAAAAAGGGGTGCATTGTTTTCCCTTCACGTATTAATATAAAGTATATTATTTTAATATATTATGTATATCTACAAATTGTCCTAAATTAATTTATTATCCATAATTATATTTGACATTCAGTAAGGCTATAGACAAATAATAGGTACCAAAAACAAATACAGACTTGATTTGACCATAGAATTCAATACACGGTAATGAATAGTAGTGTGTGTAATGTGTTGTTTATTGAAAATAATGTATTTTTACGCATAATTTAAAAAAGTATTAGCATTTGTCACTTCTTCTCTGTATAAACTATAAGTGTGCGAAATTTCATACTCCTCCGTCCGCCCAATTTTCGTAAAAAGGGATCCAAAGTTTTCGCTTCACGTATTAATATATAGATTATTGACGTTTAAAAGTGTTCTATGTTCTATGTTATGGGGTTTTGGTTTCCGCACTTAATCCTTTGAGTGGACCATTTTGCGTGGGCCATGGCGGCCGTCGGTATTACTCCAACCAGCCCACCTCCCTCCAGAAGTTAGTAATGTCTCCTGGTCTACTAAGAACGTGCGTGTAAGATTTGGGTGTCCCGAGGGTATCTGTCCTAATCTGGGTGACGCCTGTACATTCGAAGAGTACATGCGCAACGGTTTCCTCAGCTTCCATGCAGGCCCTGCACAGGGGGCGGTCCGTTATGCCTATTGTGTAAAAGTGTTTGTTTAGCGGGCAGTGTCCTGTGATGGTGCCCGTCATCAGACGCAGACCATCCCCCTGTCCAGGCGTAGCAGACGTCTGGTTAGCCTGCCATCCGGGGATGGCATAGCTTCCCTGGACTGCCTGCAGCCTGGTGCCGAGGTCCACCAGCTCTCCGCTTGTGTGTGAGTAAATTCCTGCAGCCACCTGCGTAGCTGGTTGAAGGGGATGGGCACGATGGGCTCGGGGCCGCAGACTGACGCGCTGGATGCCTTTCTCGCCAGTTCGTCAGCAGCATCATTGCCTAGTGATCCACTGTGTCCTTTTATCCATTGCAGTGTCACTTTGTTGCGATTAGAAACTGTTACCCGTTCTAATGCATTATGACATTCTAGTGTAAGGCTCGAGGTTAAGTATTGTTTGGCTAGGGATTGGAGGACTGAGGCGCTGTCGGAGAGTATACGTATATGGGTGTCCGTAACTGTTCTGGCTTCTATGGCATACGCCGCCTGTATGATGCCCATTCCGCCTGGTAGACGGTGTTGAGCATTCCCAGTGGGTTGGATATTTTTATGTTTAGGTCGTGTGAGAAAACTCCGACTTCGGTTCCAGAGGAGGTCTTTGAGCCATCAGTGTAGACTCTTAGCTCCTCCGGGCCCGAGTGGTCGTTTTGTTCTTCTGTGAGTATAACGTCATAGTGCTTTTGAAAGAAGTATAGTTTTGGGGTTTTATCGCAGGGTGATGCCATCATTGGTTGTCGCTTGATCGCATCGTCCCTAATGCGTGAGTGCTTGACCCTCGAGTCATTGCTTAGGGTCCCTGCTATGTTCAGTCTTAGGGCAGCCAGGGCAGCCTCCTCCCGCACGATCAGGTGTAGAGGTGGTAGCCCAAGCATTACCTGTAGGGCAGCGGTGGGTGTAGTCCTCATGCAGCTAGTGATGGCTACACAAGCGAACCGCTGCACCTTTTCAAGGTCTTTTTGGGCTGTGCTCAGGTCTGTTCTGGGCCACCAGACTATTGAGCCATATGTAATAATTGGTCGAATAACTGTGGTGTATAGCCAGTGGGTGACTTTGGGGCTGATTCCCCAATTCCTGCCAAGCATTCTCTTGCACTGCCACAGGGCTATGCTGGCTTTTGTAGTAATGTAGTTGGTGTGCTTTGCCCAATTCAGCTGTTTGTCCAAGAATATGCCCAGGTATTTGGTTTCAGTTGATAGGCTGAGGGTGGTGCCAAACAGTCGTGGCAGTTCGAGATTCGCGAGTGTTTGTACAAACCTACTTACATAAATAAAATCATTTATCAATTAATGAATGAAATGCTTCGACTCCAGCATGGTTTAACCAGACTCGATTATTGCTGATAAATTATATCTTGATAGATAAATGCCTGTATGAAGCAATTGCAAGTAGGTAAAATCAACGGTGATGGTCTGATCGATGACACTAGTAACCAGTATCAGTTAGCAAATGTGGGGGCAAGGGAATTCGTAATAATAGATGAAAGGGGGCAGTCCGTGGACAAACAAGTTCGTTGGTTTATTAGTACACTAGTTGTAGCCCGTGACTTCGTCTACAATGCAGGATGAAAACATCCTTATGTCCTTACCCAGGTCAAGGTCTATATATGTACCAAGCTTCTTCTAATTCAGTTCAGCTGTTTTAATGTGAAAGCGTTACAAATAAGCAAACTTACTTTCCCATTTGCTTAAAAAATATTAGTTAAGTAAGGTTATCTCAGTAACTGGGTTGTGGAGGTCAGATAGGCTCCATGTAAAATACTGGTATTTAGCTGCCTCCGGTTGAACTGGAAATTGACCCTGAACATAGTTGAGAAGTGGCCAGGCTGATGATGAGGATTAATTAAGGTAGGTTAGCAAATATCCAATATATAAAATTCTCGTGTCACAGTTTTCGTTGCCATACTCCTCCGAAACGGCTTGACCGATTTTGATGACATTTTTTGTGCTTATCCGGTATCTATGAGAATCGGCCAACATCTATTTTTCATCCCCCTAAATGTTAGGGGTTGTCCACCCCTAATTTTTTTTTTCATTTTTTAGACAAAATTTTTAATTTCTATTTTTTTATGATACAACATACAAAAATACATACAATCCTCAATTTTCACCCTTCTACGATCAACCCTTATTTTTTAATAGCCATTTTAGTAATTTAATCATTTTTCCTCTCCGGTCGAAAACTGATCAATCGTCATTTAATTAGTTATCCCCGCCTAGGAAATTATTTATATGGCAAAACAACGTTTGCCGGGTCAGCTAGTATAGGTATATTTTTCAAATAATCTACGGGTTAGAGCGATTACCGTGGTGATTAATCCATACTTCCATACTATATACTTTATACTATAATATTATAAATGCAAAAGTAACTATGTCTGTCTGTCTGTCTCGCTTTCCTGCTAAAACTACTGAACCGATTTAAATGAAATTTGGTACACAGATAGTTTAGAGCATGAGAAAGGACATAGGCTACTTTTTGTCCCGGTAGTATGTTCCCGCGGGATAAATTCCGACCTCCACGCGGGCAAAGCCGCTGGCAAAAGCTAGTTTAAAATAAAAGACATCTCCTCAACAGTTCAGTTCTAAGCAAAGATGTTAATAATTAGCCAAATGTTTCACCCTAAACTTATATCTCCCAACAAATCCGTAACAATAAAAATCTCTTCCAATCCAAACAAACATATTTACATGTACCCACGTATTCTGCATCTAAATTCTTACAAACTAGAGCATACGGACGTAACGGAGTTCATATTTCATTCGGAACTAACTTCGGGAAATCAATGGCCCGAACGATCGTATAGCTCGGCCAATATTGTCTGGACAGACGGATTTATGTAGGAGTTTTGTAGGTATTGTGAAATAAAAGGAGATTTAGTCATAGACTCTGGTTATTAGGTCAGTAATAGATCGAAACATAATTAGCTTTTCCATAGACCTCTACCAAAAGTGGGAGGGTTTGCCAAAATCGCCAAGCTTGGCAGGCGGGTTGGCGATCGCAGTATGGTGGTAAAGTGCATAAAGAACGCTACTGCCAATTCTCTAGTAAGTCCCTTTGTCACCTCTTACGACAGCCACGGGAAGAAATGAGATGGAGCTATAATTTGTCATCTGGTTACTATACGGAGCAATAATTAGTTTTTATATTTCGCTTATTCGTAAATGAAAATTTGTAGAGGGCTTCGTAGCTTAGTAATAACAGCCGGACGGTCGATCAATCAGGTTAAGGTATGCTTGCCTTGTACCGTTTGGTGCCGGACGTAAAGAATAACACCACCCTATTTCATCCCGTGGGTGTCGTAAAAGGCGACTAAGGGACTAACTAGAGAATGGGCAGCAGCATTCTCTATGCATTTTGCCACCATGCTGCAATCGCCAACCCGCCTGCCACGCGTGGCGATTATGGCAAAACCCTCCAAATTGGGGGAGGCATAAGTCCAGCAGTGGACATCTTACGGCTGAGGTGATGACGCTTGCCGCGGTCGGTCCGTGGATGGGACCACCTTTAGATACAAATACACACATCACGTTACAATATTGGTATAAAACTGATTTATTTATTTATTTAAACTTCTCGCACACAAAAACGGTACAAAGGCGGACTTAATGCCTTAGGCATTCTCTACCAGTCAACCAAGGGTGGTGAAGAGATTACATGGCAGGTGCTTAGGTTGAAAGGAACAATCAATAAAAATGTATAATAATGAATTATAAATCAGAGAGAAACACTAGAACATAAATAGATTATAAACTAAATATATACATACATATTTGCTATAATACATACTTATAATATATATAAATATAAATATATATATATATATATATATATATAAATCTATAGATACAAATTCAAGGTAGAGAGGTGTTGAGATGACTCTACGCTATTTGTTATGAAAATAACTCTGCAATTTCCGCTTAAATGCAAATCGACTGGTGGCCGTCCTGATATCGAGAGGAAGCGCATTCCAAAGAAGAATGGACTGAATATGAAAGGAAGAATGAACAAAGTCAGAAGAATGAGAAGGACAAAGTAGAAGAAGATTGTTAGAAGAACGCAGATTCTTAGTGTGAGAAGAACATAGATATTGGAAGTGAGACATAAGATAAGAAGGAGGAGTTGGAGAGTTGAGAAGGGAGAAAAGCGTAATCAAAGCGCGCAAACTTCTTCTTTGGCGAATAGACATCCATTTGAGCTCAGACCTATAGCTCGACACATGGTCATACTTCCTGAGGTTAAATATGAATCGGATACAATTATTGAGCAATCTGTCGAGCTTATCCAGCAAAACTGCATTCAAATCAAAGTAGCACACGTCACCATAGTCGATGATTGGGAAAATCAAAATCTGCACAAGCATGGTCTTCGTTTTAGCGGGCAAAAAGTTCCTCAGACGATACAGGGATCGCAGAGTACCGTTGACTCTTTGACTGACACTAGACACCTGGCGTTGCCAGCTCAGTGTCGAGTCAAGATGCAAACCGAGATCTTTCACCGTAGTGGACATGGGTATGACGGTACCATTAAAAATGAGAGGAGGAAGAGAGCTAAGCGTCACCCTACCCATCATGCGCAAGCTTCCAATAACAATGGCCTGACACTTTGTAGGGTTTACTGACACTCCGAAACTATCAGACCACTTTTTTATTGCATCCAGGTCTCGGTTTATATCCGCTATAGCGTCCGGTAAACTTTCTACCCACTCAGCTGTATACAATTGTAGATCATCAGCATAAAGATGATACGAACACCGAAGACAGTGAGTTATAAAATTAATGAAGATGGAGAATAACAATGGAGAAAGAATACCGCCTTGTGGAACACCAGCATCCAGATCACGCCAAGTCGACGAACTCTCATCAACGCGAACCGACTGCCGACGTCCCCGAAGGTAAGAAGAGAACCATTCCAGAGCCTCAGGCGAAACCATAAGATGAGAAAGGATAGAAAGAAGAATATCGTGACTGACGGCGTTAAAGGCATTAGAGAAATCAATTAATACCAGAACGGTAACCTTGGTATCCTCCATGGCTTCTCTAATGTCACCAGTCACTTTAAGGAGCGCAGAGGATGTACTATGCCCAGGCCTGAATCCAGACTGGAAAGAGCTAACAAGGTTGTTCCGGTGAACAAACCCTGTAAACTGCTTGTGTACGCAGGCCTCAAGCACTTTAGAGAGGAAGGGGAGAATGGAAATGGGTCGAAAGTCACTGGGGAGGGAGGGATTGGAAATTTTAGGAAGTGGGCGGACATAAGCCATACGCCACAGGGATGGGAATTGTCCGGAATCAAGAGAAAAGTTGATGATGTGGCTGATTAACATCCGTCTCCTCACACTTCAAGTCTTTTTGGTCTTTTTGGTGCAGCTGTTAGATCCTTCAAAAAAATACATCACTAGTGTCCTATACACAGCCCACATCTATAAGACAAGGTACCACACATAAAGTATATTACGCCATCTATTTTAATTCTCCCAATAAAACAGAGAGAGCTTGTAATACAATCTTACATAACATGACACTGCCAATAAGAAACGGCCAAAACACGGTGTTAGCAAAAATGGATGCCCAGCAGAACAGAAAACACACTAATGGTATCATAAACTTACATATATAAACCAGCCTAACATGACCTATATTACAGAGCACTTAGATAAAAAGGAGAGGTCAAGTTATGCCAGATGCGTAGATCCGAATGTACTATCGCGCCATTTGCGTTTATTGGCCATTTGGCCAGTTCGGAATTTGAAATCTGTGTTCACTCTAATTGATTCCTCCCCTTTCCATATTCTAATAAATTGGGTTCTCGGATTTATTTGCGTTAACGGATGTTTTTACCCTTTCTGTTCTTTTTTGGAGAATTTCTTTCAATTAATTATCATTTTTACATTTTATTTGCATGGGTTTATGGATTACGGTTTGCCTTTTTTGCATATTTATGAACGTGTGCATTAAAAAAGCTAATTAGTGAATACGTAATTAATAGTCACAGTAAAACATAAGACAATATCAAAATAAACAAACCACGAACCGAAACCTTCCAAGTACAACCAAATCCTTTAGAAATAAAATATTAAAAACCTCAATTTATTACTACTGAAAAATTCACCAAGCTACTATATTTGTGACGTCATAAAATTATATTACATTCGTTCGTAGCGGTCGTAGCTCGTAGCAGTTGTAGCGGCTACACTTTCATGGCGTAGCGGGGTGCTACGGAGGGTGGATGGGGGGGTTACTGACCGCGACATTTGTTGCCCGTCCACCCCGGGTGTCTCGGATAGCCGACTTAATGTACTTAAGTTGTGTGTGTGTGTGTGTGTGTGTGTGAATGAGAGAGTGTGTGTATATTGGGCTCTATTAATCTGTTGCGGGGATTTTACCTGACAATTTATTGAATAGGTTGCGGGTAACATTGTTTGTTTGGACGCTGTATTGAGTTTGAGGAAAAAGAAAAGGTGTAGGTTCATCATGGTCATTATTATCATTACTTTGTCTTTATACCAATTTATTTTGAGTCGGTTTTAATATGTTGTTTTTATTTTCATACTTCTCTATTAGGCGCCATCTCGGTAGTCCCCCTTTCTAGCTTTATAATCTTTCAGACAGGCCATCCGCCGTCGGTTCTTTGGTCTTTCTCTACTCTTATAGCTAGATAGGTTATGGCAAATTAAAAGAAATAGTAACCGCACTGGAATAAAGAATTGACTAACTCAAACTCAAAGCATTTATCTATTTTGAATAAATCAATTACATGCACTTTTAAGTTGGGCGGTGTATCAGAAAAATAAAGCTAGTTGCCAAAGCATAGTAAGTGCCTATGGAGAGAAACGGGTAAGTAATTCCATGGACACTCTTTTCAGTCGAAATTAACAACAAAACCAACGTTTATGTAACAAACAAAAAACTTGGTTACATCATTTATGTTGAAATTATGAACTCACATGAAACCAAACGCAATAGAAAAGTGAATCTGCCAAAACAGACATAAAAGTTTTGTTTTTTTTTATCGCTTCGTGAATTTTCACTTATGATGTGAAGTCTTCTCAATAAATCAAAATGGTTGTTATAATAATTATTCCGAGTCGTTAAAAAAATATATAACCGACGGAAAAGGAATATATGGACAAATTGTTTTAATATACAACAATCTAATATAAAGCCCAGAAGAAAAACATTAAGTTCATAATATGCTCTCTCTAATGGACACTACGAAAAAACAATACTTTGTTAATCATTCATTTAAGTTCCGTAATTTTATAACTACCAACAAAACCGTTCAATTACTAGCAAAATATGACCAGCACGCAAATTAAATAGTGCACATTCGCGCGACCCTAAACTGCGAACAGGGGTACATATGACCACCGCCTCACCCCCTCGGGGGCGGGTCCGGTGGGGTGAACTGACCGCCACCCTCGCCCCCGGCTTATTTACAACGGATTTTATTTGCACACGACGCGGCCAAATGTATCCTTACTTTGTATGTTTTACTTTAGATGTCTGAGTTTGCTAGTGTATTTGGTTTTTGAATAATTAATTTTAGGTGATATTTTAGTAAAATGCTAAATTAAAGTACAAATGAATTCAAACAGATAATTTGCAAAGAATATGTAATTATAAACAAACTTGGTTTGAGTGACGCCTTACTAAATAAAATTATAACGACAATTTACTTTTAAAATTTCATTCCTGTCTATGATTTCAAATAGCTAAAAACAAAATAATGTATTATAAGAGATGCGTACTAATTTAATTAAGTTAGCGATCGTGCACGCGGATTTAAATCTTTATGGGTATGCTATAAAATAAATTTAATTGGCTTTGATGTAATATTCCAAGATCATACCATTATTCCTTCAGACATTGCCAACAAAACTATGTCAAGGATCCATACATAAAGCTACTCATTGTTAAGAAAATCGAAAGAGGAAATAGCAAAGAGACGACATTAACAATGCCTTGTATTATTATTCGAACAAGCAAAGTCCTACTCTTTACGCCACAAATAACAACGTTAACAAACTAACATTGCAAACATACTCATGTCGCGGAATAATTGGAGCTATCCGAGCAACTTGGAGAAAAATACCAGCCATCTCCTCAGAAATATGTTACGTCTGTACTGAGCCATTGTCCTTTGAAAAAAGAATATCGCATAACGAAGTTGAGTTCCGACTTTATATCAAATATCACGCATGACGCGACTCCCCCCTGCCTCCCCGACGTAGGAGGGCAATAAAAAATAATATATTGGAATATGTTGGAAATAACAGCGTATCATCCTTCTTGGATACCGTATGAGGACATTCGAGCAGACGAGTCCAGCCTCCTTTTATTGTCTCGGGGAACTGCTGACGTACGTAACGACTTCATGTTTGTTATATCGTCTTGTATGAATAAAATTATGCTACTCGTTCTTACAATAGGCGGGGTAATAAGGAAAGTCGGCCGGAAAATTTTGATGGTTTATTAAAAATGTGTAGCGTTTCGGAAATACGAAAATAACATATAATGGCTGTTGTGTCGTGAGTGTTGCTTCAGGTGGGAGTTCCAGGCTAACTCACGAAATTAGAATTTTCTTACATTTATGGCAATTTGCAGGTCAGTGTCAGATTATATGGCTTTACAAAATTTTAATAATTAAAATCATCAGTACAATCCTCCAAGTTCATTTACTCCCATTGAATGAATTTTTCACAAATATTCTGACACTGAAAATTCCAAATTCGCGGGCTGTAACGGACCCCTTAACATTTAAGTACCGAAGTACGTTTCATTTTAGATAATATTCCTGTCACAAATCTAACACATCATTGAGCAAAAATAAAAGAGCTGTAACAACTTACCTTCATAATTAAAACTAAAACACAACACCATAAACACATTTTCGCACCTCAAACTCAAAACTCGATACATCACTCAATCGATTTTAAATCCGAACCGATCGATTGCGCACACGCATACCGTAGACGCGATCGTTAAGGAATGAATCAGGAAGTAAGGTAGACCCCGCGGGTCAGGTAGCGGGGTTTAAGAATTACCGGCGCGTTAAAGGGTTAAGTCACAAAAGGTGTAATTATTATTAGAGGGTTAAGGGGCACACAAAAGAAACGAGACGGTTGCAGGGTTACCTTGAGGTTGCTCGCGTGTTAGTCGGAAATGTGTCTAAAATAGTTTAGTTCTAGTCTTTAGTATCTCAGTTGTGAAAGTTTGAGATGTGTTACCCTCTAAGTTTAGTACTTATAGTTCATTTTTACCCGATTGCGCGACATAAAGGAGGGTATAGTGTTTAGGAGCCTTTGATGTATGTATTTATATGTTTGTTCCTTAGTTGCACTCTAGATATCAAACGCGTGGATGGATTTGGATGATTCTAACGTCAGTCGATTTTTTTAAATCTTGCCAGTGTCACTAAATACATGATAGTTTCTCTATAATCATTTTTGGCGGTCACAAAGTTCTCTGTATAATCGCATAATAAATCTTGTTAACGTGAATATTCAATATATTTACTAAAAAGAGGCCGGCCCAAATAGAGGTGGCAAGATGACCTAGATGCGTATTGCAGGGGTTGCAGGTTGGATCGAAGTGGCTCTGGGAAAGGATTCCTGGAGGTGGGTTGGAAGGCTTTTGTTAAGCAGTGGGTCAGTGCAAGGTAATTAAAAAAAAAAAGTGTAAAATATAATAAGTAAATTGCGAGCGACTGCGTAAAAAGTGAATTTAAAAAAAATGGAAACAAGAAAATTTTGTTTCTAGACGTTGACCATTTAACTTAACATTTTATTTCAAACAATCTCAACGTGGGGTTTTTTTATTTTCCAAACCCAGATAGTAATTTGGCAGATGTAAAACTCCTAAACTAAAAATCTAAACTAGAAATGTCAGATTACTATCAGAGATTAAAAAACAAACTTTAGTGATATTAAAATATATCTACATATTCTTCTATGTAGATACAGACTTTGTATCATTTTGTGTTTATTTATCGATAAGTAGTCAGACATGAAGGTTGAGATTAGCACTTACTCGTTTACCGTCGATGTCACATTACTTTCCATCGTAATTCACTTTTCTCACCGAAATAACACAATAAAGGAAACACTATCTTCTTGTTTTGAACACCGAAAACTAACTAAACCAACGAACCATCAAATAACCTCTAAAATCGTTTACATTTTTGCGAATAAAGTCTACCTGACTACACTTTCACGTGTGAACCGACTGTCATCTTGCTAAAACTAACCCTTCACATCATACTCAATGTACCTGAAACGACCCGACCCAATAATTCATTACCGAACAATGCAACATAAACTTATTTTTCTAGTAATAGTAATAACCCTTTTTCGCGCTGTCTATGCGACCCCTTGCGAATTTTGACACAAATAAAACACCCGTACCGAACACAAATATTTAAGAAGAAAAAAAAGCGTTCGCTTTTTAACTTTGTCTCTGGCCATAAATCAGTTCAGAAATAACAAACCGTTGCAGTTATACGTTCGATATTTTAACTGAAGCGTAATCGATTGACGTTTTAAAATTGATTTTTTTTTTACTTACTCTGACATTTCCTACAAATATTAATAAAATAATCATGGTGCAGGCAAAATACACGATATATATATATAGAATATTCTAGATGGGTATATAGCAAGCACAATATATTTAAATATGTATTAACACTTCAAAGTAAAGTATTACAATAAAACAAAACTTAATTGTCTTATAAATTAGATTAGGTACTTTCTGATAAATCGCAAAGAAACCCCATAACTCTACAATTAGAACAGCTCCAGTGTTAGGAACATAACAAAAAGAATCCTATAATTTGTCAAGTGCTGCACTCATAGATGTAAGATTAGATTCAAAGGTAATTTCGTACTTGACGTGTGCCACCGACTGCGCTGACTTATCGCCTAATTTGCTTTTATTATGTAGATTTTTGATCTGATAAGTGAAGAGGCACTTCTAACTACTTATTCGCGTAATATATCAGGCCGATTGAAATAGATTACTCAAATCGTTCGTTGCGTACTACTTATAGTTGTGATGTGTATTTTGTATAGTGTCTTACGATGATTTATATTTTTGTATGGTAAAAAATTGGTGTTACAACAAACCTTGGTAAGTGAATTTGATTAATTCTACTAATATTATAATTTGAAAGTTTGTTTGTCTTCATGTTTCTTTCTTAATCACGCAAACAGCTGAATGTAATTGAATGAAATTTATTTATTTTTTTTTTCTTTGTTTCTGTCCATCAGTCCATTAACACATAGAATACTTTTTATCCCGGTACTACGTTCCTGGGATAATTTTAGACATCCGCGCGGTCGAAGCCACTGGCAAAAGCCAGTGACCATATCTGCTTTACAGTATACTAGAAAAACCCACAAACAGAACTCTTCAAACCTTACTCAAAACGAACCGTTTAAAAATTATTACAAACACCTAAAGCGAATTTCGCTGCCTCCATAACATTGATCAGCATTATAATCGTCAGGATATTACTACCCATCACCATTGCTTCCATTAAAAACCATAAAAGAGCTCTAAGCCTGCATCTGCTCGGCATTATACTCTACTAGCGAATTAGAATAGAACCCTCTATGCAAAAATTGAATAGCGTACCACCCCATTATCATAGATCAGGTATACGCAAAAATTGCAACATTCATTCAAATTAATAATGAAATAATAAAAGTAGTCCGTGAGCAGTGAAAGGGTTAAGTCGGTATTGTTGAGAGAATAGGGTTCGACTATAGCGTGTCTTCTAACGGTATTCGGTGTCATATTGTGCGAATTATACTTCGTTATGATATGTTTTAGCGTAATTGTAATGGTTATGTATCTTGTTATATACCAGATTGGTAACTGATAACTTGATATGTGGTTGGTTAATCCGGTTTTATGTTGTTTTTGACGTTAGAAAAGTGCTGATTCTCAGCCTAATTTCATTTTTAGATGACTTTTGATTTTGCTTTTCTAATTTTTATTTATCTAATAGTTTATGTACACACAGTTTAATAAATAGTGATACAGCAAAATCATACAATTGAGTACAAAGATACTGCTTATTTCTTACAGCATACCTGCGAAAGGAGCAATGAAAACGAAATGTGGACAAGAGTGTCCCAAGAAGAGAAAATATGAATATGTCTACTCTTAAACTAAAATGGCATACTAGCATAATATTTTTTATTATTTGATATAATTTATTCTTTATCTTTACAGGAAACAAAGTCATTATTTTTCTAGAGTATTAGATACTTACATATATATACCCAATTATTTACAAAAACCACGTAACCTATAAACGTTTCGGCTCCATGTTTTATGTTAAAATTTTTCTTAACCTCTAAGTCCCTGAGATACCACATTTGGTATAGACGTCGTTTTTTAATTGTGTCTGTAATTACGGTAATTGACTGGTTAAAATATCATCCCAACAAAAAAAAAATCGACTCATCTTGTAAAACTCAATAGCACAAGATTAAAAATAGATTTTCAATAATGAATCATTAGCGTAATTAGTTCTATCGATGATTCATTTTAATTATCGAAAAGGTCGTTCGGGGTCATGAGAATACACTGCTACGAACGATTTCACACCAATTCACTCTTGACATCGCCAAATATTGAACAATTGTCGAAAAAAAACATTAAAATCGAGGGAAACGGGGTTAAAACGACATGTTTTGGGGTAAAAAAAGATTTGTGATATATTATTTGGAACAACACTAATTATATTTGTATAGGTTTGTAGATATGGGATCATTAGAGTTTTTTTTTTTGGCTTTTGTAATTGATAGGGTTCAGTATTTTGGCGTTTTTGAAAGTTTTTGGGTATTTATGATGGTTAATTTATTGCCGTGTCATGAACCTATGAGAAATTTTAACTGAAAAGTGTTTTTCTTTCCTATTTTTGCTGTCAAAATGCAAAATAAATTTAGCTAGTTATTTCATTATAACAGGTAATTAGTAACTTTGTATGACAATCACATTAACTATGTAATTTAATGTCTGCGGTAATTCATTTTAACATTGTGCTACAGGAATGTGAGGAGAAAGGTTTAGAAAGAGAAGATTGAACTCTTTTTACTTTGTAACCCTTTACAAATAAGGAAACACACCTTGTGAAATTATGTTACATGGCCATGGGCATGTGATTATGTTACTAACAATAATAATAAATACAGCAAAAAGTTAACTCTAAATCCGAACACTCCAAATTCTTTTTTCAAATAATTCTGACACAAAAAAAAAACCGTACAATCAATTCTATTTTGTACACTGGCAGCTTACACCGCTACCAACACTTCGAACTATATTTTTTTCGAATGCTATTGTAACTTTTTGCTAGAGTCAATGAGTGCGTTTTTTTTCTGTCAACTTTTTTTAACAAAATCCTATTTCTCGGATTTAAAAGGATTTAGACACTGTTGTGGCAACAGTACCGTTTGTGGAGAACGATATTTGTTTTGATTTAGTGTTTTTATTGTTCGAGATTTTCCCACGGATCTGCGATGTTTTTATTAATTATGGTTTTGTAAAATATTGGTGTTTCTATTTAAAAATAATATTTTACTCCAAATATATTTGCTGTTTCCTACTTCAAGTTACTAACAAAACAATTATATGCCCTTATTCTACAAATCGAGTGACTCCAACCCCCACCATTTTATCATTGAAATTCCAATGTATAATGCAATATTCACGATATACGCTGACACCTACAAATAAAAGAAAATCGAAATACAATATTCATGATCATCAAAAATTCCGACCCTTAGAAGCCAACCAATTTTCGTCCCAAAAAAATCGCTACAAATCCTAATTCACCCTACGTCCCCTATTATTGGGATCCAATCTTACGACCCGATACTTGGCTTATCAACATTCGGACACCATAACAGGCATTCGGAGCCTCATACATATTTTAGGGGAAGCTCACCCCGTTTGGTCAAACTGTCAGTAATGATTTGCTGCCGTTTCCCTACCAAACGCCCCCAGGAAAATTTCCCAAAATACGTTGAACCGTCATTTTGTAGGAGACTTAGAGTTAAAGGGGCCAAGTTATACTGGATAGTTTCTCGGATCGGGGGCGTTAGAAAAAGTTAGATTATCTACTATTTTTTCGGACGCACGGCTGCCGGGGTGGATATCGGCGGAAAATATGGCTTCCTATTCTCGTATATATTTGGGTTTTTTAGATGTTTCTCTATTTGCTCATTTTATGGTGTAGGTACAATGTGATGGATTTGTTAGATACCCTATTTTGTATACGGAAGTAAGTAAATACCCAAAAAGTAACTAACTAAAAAAGCTTTCGATCTCCTACTATTAAACTCTGCCCGACTGGGTCCATACACATCTCATTTTAAGTTACCATCTAAGTAAAAATTGTGGAATACAATAATGATTAAGTACTAAGTAAAAGAAAATCATTAAAATCTCACAAAACACCAATTTACATATTCAAAAACAACCACCACTTTCAGTGTTGTTAAAATTCAGTGCCATTAGATAAATGGACTGACAAAGGACATTTCTACACCTAAAAGTAGGTCCCTTTAACATTGGCCACTGTGTACACAACCATTAGCCAACAATCGCAACTTTTCCAACACATTATTAACGTACGCAATCGAAACGTCACCACCAGACGTAGGTTTTCGTTGCACAAACAAACATTTAGGTTTATTTGGTAAACATCGAATAAGTAATGAATGGAGTGCTAAAATGTATATTTCTCGAACATCTATTTAGTCATCATCATGACACGTAATATTTTAGAACGTCACATCCTTGATTAGACGTTTGCTAACACCTCTAGTACTTGACCACTTCACAATATCAAGTTTTTCTGACAATTTACTTTTGACTGGTATTCTATTTTTCTTTACTCCATAAATTACAGTAAGACGGTAATATTTGGTACGGTTATGATGAATTTGAACGTATCCAGTTCTTTTCCGTTAAAGAAATTACATCTAATCAAAGTAAAAACCTTTGAAGCACTTCTTGTCTAACCAAGTTTTAACAGCATAGAATAGACTCCGGAAAAATGCTGTGATGGCTCCCACACTAAGAATCGAATAGAAAAATTAAATATCTCCAAGCTTTTTGATACATACGCAACAGCTAATTAGTTGCTAGTGTGTCTTATCAAATAATAATATTTACATTTAAATAAAGTTCATATTTGCAATATATTATTATGTAACTCTACCCCTTTTTTGTGGTGATTTCCCATCACCAAATTACGTCTTCCACTCTGAGTGAAGCGGAAGGGCATGTCAGACTTTTACTGACTAAAACCCATCCGTGTTTCTTCAGTTGGTCTATATGCCAAGGCCACGGTAACTCTGCGAACAAATCTCTCGATCCTGGCAGGCATCGGTCCTAGCGGACCCCTTCAATACTGCTGACATCTCTTTGAGGCGCACGTGGAACATTACGCGCCGTCGCCGTCGGCCAGGTCCTTACGCCTTCCGCCCGCAAGCCCGCGCCTACGGTGGCCGGGAGTCGACAATCGACTCTCGAATATAACGCTACTCCATTATTAGCATACCGCACATGAACACTCCATTTCTCCATTCTCCATGCCACCAGCGGAGCAACGTGACACCGCCAATGGCCGACGGATTCGGCACAGCAAATAGCATTTGTGGGTTGACAAACAACTTGCTTCGGCTATCCTGTTTCTTATCTAGTCAACGGAATGGGATGGAAGTTTCTGGCGATGTTGGCGAGTTAGCTGGATTTATTCACTGGGTTTTAGATTTCCACTAAGCTCTTAGATTAGATAAAGTCAGGCAAACCGGCTGCCAACTTAAATCGTCCGTATATTCAAATCACAACTGTCATTCTCTGACAGTTTTATGAAACGGCTATAACACGGCAAAATTACGTTGAGTATCAATTTACTTAATAATTAATCTTCTAGACTATCTGCTTATTAATGAAATTATAAGTATTCTGAATTAAGATACAGTTCGACGCACATCAGTGGTAACGCTTTAAGGAGGAATACCGTAATTGCTGCTATGATACAAAGAAAATAAAAGTGAAAGTGTTGCTTTACACGTTTCTATAAAGTTAAGTAGATACATAAACATATACATACAAACATAACATAAGCATACCTACATACATAATCAGTCTATAATGTACCCACTGCTGAGATACAGGCCTCCTTTCTTTGAGAGAAAGTGGGCTGTACCTAATCTCCCACACGGGCCCATTGCGGGTTGTAAGATCTTCACAATGTCTTCGAATGTTTGGTTCTAGAAAATCCCAGTTTCCTCACGACGTTTTCCTTCACCGTTTTGAGAGCAGTGATGATGAAATAATTTACACAAAGTAAAGTGCTTGTCTTCGTGGTCTTTACCAACCTACGTCCTACCACTCGTAAGTCGCAGCTGGGTCACCAATGCACACTTACACAAATATTAATAAATCAACCGATTTATGTAGAAGTGAAAGTAATTCAGCTGTTTCAGGGAAATTAATTTTTATGATGACTTATCTCTCTAACTTAGCTCTAACAAAATATTCTAAGAGTTAGATACCTACCTACTGAAATTGCCTTATCAAAATATTTTCCATAGGTAAAAGTATCTCTTACTAATGTAAATACATTTGAAAACATTTATAAGGCAAATGGCTATATGAAAATATTATTTGCTCGAGACTGTTGAACCATCACAAATAAGTTATCATAACTTGTTATAACGAAAGAAAAAATATGTTCATGTTTGTTCGCCCTCAAATGTACAAAACTAGCTATGTAGACTAAGATATAGAAGCGTCAGACACATTGGTAGGCATAAATGTGCTTTGAAAAATGACGGTCGGAGGTCAAAGTTATCCCACGGGAACGTACTACAGTGGTAAAAGGTATCCTATGTGTGTTAATCCAGGTTATAAAACTAAGTTGTGCCGAATTCCATCCAAATTTCAAATTAGGTATATTCAGCCGTTTTTGCATGATTCAGTAACAAAAATCCAAAAATCCAAATATCAAAACATCCAAACTACAAATAGACATTATCTATAGATAAAAAGTCGCATGGAGGGGGCACGATGATTTTTCGTTACGAAAGGAATTTTAATTCAACCGCAAGATGTGTTAGGATTACAAAAATCCGGCGAGAACTAAATAACACATTTAAGTGAAAAATTTAATCTCTTCATAAAAAGTTAACTTTTTAGTTTTAATGGACCTAAAATTCAAATTTTCACTAATTATTATTTAAATTGAAACATTCTAACCTAAAAACTCACATATACACAATACGAATCACTATACTCGCAATTTAATAGTTTTAGAACACAGATTATATTATTACATGATTCAAAAGCTAATTTTGTTGTATTGACATTTGCAAATAGAAATATTTACAGACGCCCCTAAAATACCAACTTTCGCCTCCAGCAGTCTTCCTAGAGGCGCCACGTGCATAGGCACAATACCACACTCGACAAAATCTCCTTTCATAGTCCAGACAGTCAATCACACACGCTCGACGCGTCTTCGCCTCGCTCCGTCTACCGGAATAAAAGCCTCACATGACCTGAACACTGAGTCGCTTCTGTTAGATTTTGTTATCTATGTCTTGGATAGATGTAGGATATGACATAGTGTGGGATGGTAGAAAAATGGAGATGTCTGCTTGGAATATGCTGTGATTTTAAAAATATATATGGTAGATTGTTTTATAGTGTCCATTTAAAGTATGGATTAAGAAGATGTGATGTTTTAATTTTTATTTGATTCAAAAGGAATAACAAACAGCTACAATATAAAACATAGGGATTAGAAATATACAAAACTAGGCATTATTCGAACAAACGATGCTATTCACGGATTATTTCATTCCGATCGTCTGTTGCTGTCCTCTACCAGCGATGCCCTAGCCGAGGTCCGTACCCCACAGGGGGTGCCCTTAGCGAGTAGTCGCTCTAGTTTCAAGTTTCTAAACCCTGGCTGGAGGCCTTAATATTATAAGGTAGCCACAGGCAAGTCCGGTTACGCAGCCGAAAATCTCATAGATATACATACGAGATGTCTTCCAAAAAAAATTGTTCAATAAGGTTATAGGTATAACAGTAGAATTGTAATCGCTAAGATTGCAATTTTTTTTATACTTATCAATTAATTAATTAATGATAAGGAGATATATGACCCCGATAAGCTGGCATTTTTTACTTGGCTTTGACGAGAATTTCTCCTTCTCTGTAACAATTTATTGAAAATATGATTTCCGTTTGAAGCATATCAGTGTTGGATAGCTAAAGTCATTTCATGAAATAAGTTTTTTTTTTTCTATTTGATAACATAATTTGTCAAACACTATGAATGACATTACAATAAACTCATAAAGATCCGTATCTAACCCGTCATTGACTTCCTATCTAACCCTCCAAACGGGCAAAGCAAACAGTTGCATCTTAACCCTTCAATACTCGCCAAATCCCTATCTCGTGAGAAACACGGAAGACTCAACCCTGCACCTGGTATCCCGTAATAACAGTTAGCAGACAAAGGAACCCTTTGATATCCGCTGCGGGTCAAAAGGACCCTAAGAAAGAAAAGGGTAATCAAGGGTTAGACAAATGTCAGGTGACGACAGATGCTTCCTAATTCGCGTGAAATTATTTTTCTTTCAATTTAGTGCCATGTTTCTGATGGAATCTCACGTTGGCTGACGATGTGTGAAAATTAATAATCCTTTGAGTTTTTATTTTTAATGTAGCGATGGTTAGGTTAACGACTTTTTTGTACAGATTCACGGTAGTTGTATATTTGATTTTTATATTTTATGAGGAATTCCAATCGTCACTCTGTGGATGTTCCAAAACGGAATAAAATAATAATATTTCTGCCAATCGGAGAATTAAAAAAAACAATTAAGTGTATTTTGTGTTATGGCGTGAAGAATATATCTAAATAGAATAACACAAATATAAAAAGGGGAGACCTATGTCCAGCAGTGGACGTCTTTTGGCTGAAATGATGATGATGATGATGATGATGATGATGATGATGAAATATATAAAATAAATATATACATATTTAGGTAATGTTGCCCTGTTTATTATTTTTGGAATTCGACAAAATATTATAATTCCGGTATAATTCAACACACACAAAAACCCCGTCTTAATTTTATTAAAAGAAACATACCTCTCACAAACACAATACGCCCACAATCCACGTCAATCTTCGATACGATACCACTTCAAATAATTAATACTCATTGAGAACATCGGTCAACCCTCCAAACGTCAAAGACCGGATATAAACTAACCGCCTTTTCTTTACGCTTCACAAAAAACGACAAAGGTGCCGCAAAAGGGTTGGCAAGAAAAAAAAACGTACAAATAAAATGCAAGTTGGACTCGCACACGAAAGGTTCCGTATCACCGTACTATATTCAGAACTAGATATTATATTCGAGTTTGATAAAAAAGGACGGCTAAAACGCGTGTCTTGTAGACGACCCTTTTTAATTTGATTTGCGTTTAATTTTAATATTTGTTGGTATGTTAGATCGTGGTCATAATAGTACAAATTTCAAGAATTTTAAAAGAAAAAGATACATCCCTGATATAGACAGATAAAAAGACGGTGGGACAGAAAAAATAAAGAAAATACGTTTATTTGGTGAAAGCATGACGCAGAAAAATAACCCAAAATAAGACAAATTGGAGAATGATATTCATCACATCCACGGCAAACGGCCATTGCTCAGCATAGTGCTAGGACCCTATATAAAACTAGCCCCAGCTCTGGTTTTCAGCAACAGTGACTGACGGACAGCGGACAGTTAGCGATAGGGTTCCGTTGACACCGCTGAATACGGAACCCTAACAACGCAGAAGAAAAAAACTACCTTAGAAATGTTACGCCAATTTTGCTTTCAAGGGAAATTAGATATCCTCTTACAATGGAGACGGGCTTAACCCCTTTGTGCGTGTGGGAAAAATTGCGGGATCGTATTAGGTGTCCCGGTAACAGCAATGTGTTGCGTCTTTAGCACCTGATGCGGCATGTGAGGGTTAGCAGCACCGTTAGCTTAACTGGATCGACAGTCTGGAGGTTGTCAGTTGTGTAAGGCAACGGTGCTTTGGACCAGTTTGTTGATTTAGTTATCCATATGTCAGAAACACGGAAGGAAATGATAACTTGAAGTTACGGTACAATGAGAAAAGGGTTGCAGTTTTTAGAGATTTTATTTTTGACTTACGGGTTTGTGTGTCGTATATTCGAACCTTGACAGGTCCTATACTTTGTATACATTATTACATCACCACCACTCTCAAAACGGTGAAGAAAAACATCGTCAGGAAACCAGCATGTTTAAGAAGAAAAAAATCTATGACATGTGACATCTACCAACCCGCACTGCACCCGCGTAGAGGATTATGTTCCACTCCCTCTCAGCAAAAGGAGGCCTAGGTCCCAGCAATGGGAACATTATGGGCTGGTTAAGCTATTGAGAAGTTTTGTTAGCCATGTCTATAGTGTCAGTTGTTTTTAACCGACTTAAAAAAAAGGAGGAGGTTACCAATTCGTCTGTATATTTTTTAATATTTTTTTTTATGTTTGTTACCTCATATCTTTTGATTGGGTGAACCGATTTTGATGATTATTGTTTTATTTGAAAGCTGGTGCTTTCTGAATGGGCCCATTTGGTTCCATTTGGACAATGGGATCCATGTGAAAACCATATAAGTCTTAAATTTGCATTAAGTATTTGCGGCGACAAATGAACGAATAACGCGATTATATTAGTGCGGGTATCTACCATCACTAAAAAGATATAAATAAAAACTTTTTACAAAAAAAATAACAACCGACTTCCTTAAAAAAACACTACAAAGTAAAAATAACTTTAATTTCGGAAGTCGGTGGCAAAAATCCTTAAATATAGATCCTAAGATACCGACTTCCGAAATTAAAGTTATTTTTCACTTTGTACTGTTTTTTTAAGGAAGTCGGTTGTTATTTTTTTTTTGTAAAAAGTTTATATAAAAATGAATTCATCATAGTCATTAAAAAACTCACAATAACATTTATGTGTGGAAATTATTCCACGGGACCTTGCTTGCTTGAAAATAATTTACGTTGTTCCTAACCTTCGTTAATAGAAAATCATGTTTATATTGTATGAGTATATACAGTTGTTGGTTGGCCAAAATAAATAAATAAAATAAAATATCAGTTATCTGCAGGCGTTTCAGATATTATTCGGAACAAACATACAGACCGACAAAAATATGTAAGCACTGTTTATACTTTCCTATGCATTTAGTAAAGTTGTTAATTTTGACATTATAAACAGACACTTTAATTTTCTTTATTCAGATATATATCTTATATTTTCTTGTACCTTTACCTGCTTCAAAAAGTGAATAGAAAGATCATATATCTCCAAACTTTTTTATACATACGCATCAGCTAACCAACATAACCTTCTCTCATTCTTTCTACCTTAGCTTCACCTGGACAAATTTAATTTTCAATCAATCCTCCACCATTTCACAGATTAACTCTCACCGTCCTACCAATACGCTCACAAAACGTTAGCATGTAAGCGCAACATCAACCCGTCAGATCCGCGGCTTGGTCGCGGCGGCCCCCGCACGTAATTTCCCACAGGATACCTCTCAGCACGGATGACTAATGCCCGCCGGACGGTACTCAGTTCCTACCAGGAATGGCGCTCAACACTCGTGTGCTCTTTTTATATTGATTTTTTTTATATATTTAAGATGCTGTATTGAATTATTTGTAAAGGGAAATAAATTATATAGAAAAATAGTCTTATGATATTTTTTTTATTTTCCAATCTTTCCTTTGCTTACGAAATGACTTCATCAATACCGAATGAGTTAGGATTAAATTGCTTGTAAGTCTATTAGGCTAGATTGTATTTAATCATTAGTTCTTATTAATTAGAGGGTAAATTAAAATAAACCAACAAAAAAGGAACTGAAAAGTAAAAATAAGCGTTTTACTTTTATTAAACTTCTAAAAAGAGGCAAAATGCCTCCCCCAAGTTCTTCCAGGAACTCTTTTCCTGCGCCACCACGAACCCGCCCTCGTGGTAGGCATCCAGCTCATCTCGCCGCCGCTGTTTGAACCGACCGCAGCGTTGCCGTCCATCTTCAGGCACCCATTTGATTGAGTGGAGACTTTTGCCGAGCGATCATCCCGAATGTGGCTGATGTGACCCGCCCAATCCCATTTGAGCCTGGCAGCCTTCTTGCCTACGTCTATTATACCCGTTTTGGAACGCAGCATGATGTTCCGAATTTTGTCCTGTCTTTTTACACCCAGAATACTGCATTCCATCGCTCATTGGCAAACTCCATGGCAGATCTTTTGCGACTCAGTGAGCGATCAAGCCTGAACACCCCGTAGGTCAGGATGGGCAGGAACATAAAATCACCCTTTCAATTTATTGTTTGTGAGCGAAATTATATGGTGTCTATTCCTAGTAGCACTAAATTACCTGTTTTCTCAACATCAGACACTAAAAATATTTGCCAAAATATCTCTAAGGCCTATCTGTTACATATTGCGTCACACATCCCAAAGAAAAGCAATACATGCCTATACCAAAACATAATGACACCAGCATTTTTCAGATGATGAACAGCCTCTTAACAATGCTGGCATAATCGAATTACCGATACATAATCGATACATAGGATATCGAATCGAATACTTGGACGTATCCTCTGTAATGCTATATTGATGATTCTAGCACAGACTGATTAATGGTTCCGCAATGTTGGATACAATAGGAACTCCAAGCCTTGAGCATTCCAGGGTCAAAACGAAACGGCTGAATCGAATAAAGTGATACACATCGCTGGTTTAGTTCGAAGAATACTTGCTGTAGGACTCGGTAAAGCGTCAATGTAAATCGTAGTGATGTGGTCTTGGTCGTTTTCGTTGGGTTTTAGTACAGGGGTTGAATATAGGGTTGTCGCCAGAGCGGTGACTTGTAATTTTGCGTCGTGTGTATTATGTTGCGTAAAAAATATACCGCCGTGGTGGACTTAATATTTATCTTATTTTTTCGTTATGGGAAAATATTTCGGCTGTACCTACCCCTTCTACACTCCTTTTACATTTACTTTAGATAGATAGTTAATTTAGCAGAAGTTTTGGAACTAGAAATGATAGTTTTCACGGCTTCGAAACTCCAAAAATCTTAATTCAGTATCTTTTAACTTACACAAGAATACAAAGGCAGTAGATTTCCAATGTGGCATATTCTGATGTGACTTTTCTTTTTTCACGGCTAAGTCTTCTTAAAATGACACATTGGACATGTGGAATATGGTCCAATTACCAGACGCATTGATAAAGCGTGATCACCAATTTTAATGTTCGTCACTAATAAAAGATCTTGAAATACGTCATTTCAAAAAGTTTTTTCTCTTTGGTTTGTTGCATTTATTAGAAACTAGCTTTTGCCAGCGGCTTCGCCCGCGTGGAGGTCGGAAATTACTCCGCGGGAACATACTACCGGGATAAAACGTAGCCTATGTCCTCTCTCAGGCTCTAAACTATCTGTGTACCAAATTTCATTTAAATGGGTTCAGTAGTTTTAGCAGTAAAGCGAGACAGACTGACAGAAAGACAGACAGACCGACAGACAGAGTTACTTTTGCATTTATAATATTACAGATTACAGATTATAGTGTGGATGTGGATTGTAATTGTCGACAGGACATAGTGTTTATTGTATAAATATTGATAATTGTACTTATTGTTTACCTAAACTCGAATCATTTTCCTTTTTTTTTCGAATATTGTTTGTATGAGAAACATGCAACCTTTCTGTAACTTGCAAATAAACAATTTTTAGATTATTACTTTCTCCACTACACAAAATAAAATTGTTTATACGTTGCATACATTTAATTGTTTACCCCCTTACCTGTGTGTTATATTCTCGCCATGGGAGCCATCACCTACCCGCGGTGTGCCAAAATTATTGCGCAGTGGGTGGTTACCCTTGCGTAGACGGACAATGCGAGTAATTTTAAATTATTTAATAATGTACCTGTATGTAGCTTATGTATGTAAATGGTTGATAGTTTATTTTGGTTATTAAAAGGGAAAACAATTGGTAAAAAAAAATGAGAGCTGTGGTTGGAAAATTGTATGGTTATAAAGAAACAGTTAAAAACCGACTACTGCAGAGTATGGTATTTGGATCCTGGTGTTCTCGCCAATTTTTTCTTGTCAAATATTCTGGTATGATGTCCTTTGTCCATTTTTGCAGCCTACCAAAAAAATACTTTAAAATAAAATACCTAGTAGCCGCGACTTCGTCTGCGTGTATTTTGTATTTCATATTTTTTTAATATCCAAGATGAAAAGTAATTCATCAGTTTAGTAAGGCTATGATTCTTTTCTAGGTCCATTGCTACCTTTGTCAAACATAACAATCATATCAATGGCTTACGCCTAAAAATTAGACAGAGAGGAGTTACTTTCCCATACATAAGTTATTAATAATTAAAACTTATGTTAAATACAAACTTTTATTAATCAACTGTATATGATATTAGCAGGAATTAGGATCTATATAGGAATTATTAATGACATTTTACCCAATGCCCTTGAACTACTTACAAAATAATGACGTAGCATTCCGTCCCATTTATTTTAAAATTAACTGACGAGCTCGCAAGCTGTCGGGTCCAAAAATCAATGGTTTTTTATCTTTAATGGTTAACCCTTTGTCGCTGGGACCAATCGATTTTCGAACCCCGACACAATACAATGCACATTTTAAAATTTAAAATCCGATATCTGTACAGAGGATTTTTTATGTGACTACGATGCATTTTTAACCCCTTCAACGTATGTCTATCTAGTACAGTGTTTGTTAAATAAATGATAAGCAGTTAGTTTCAGTCAAATATTTAAATTTATCAAAAAACAACGATATTATATTTAAATTTACAATGTCGAACGTACAGCACTTTTTCATATTTTTTTAAATATCATCTTCATAATCGTTTCAGCCGAAAGATGTCCACTGCTGGACATAGGCCTATCCCAATTTGGAGGGGTTTGCTATAATCGCCACGCTTGGATGGCGGGTTGGCGATCGAGTATGGTGTTAGAATACATAAAGAACGCTGCTGCCCATTCTCTAGTAAGTCCCTTACCCACCTTCTACGACACCCACGGGAAGAAATGAGGTGGTGCTACTCTGTACGTCCGGCAACATACAGAACATTTCGAACCCAAAGATCAGTAAACGGGTAACTAATTAGGTAAGTTATGAATATTTTTTAACCCATGGAAATAAACATCGTCAAATTAAGCCATTCTAATTCCAAAAACACCAGCAAAACAATTCAAAACCTAACTAAACTCCAAAATTAAAAAAATAACGGTTCATTATAAAAAAGTTTGAGCGCCAACGTTCGCGGATTGTGTAACCGCGCGGTGTCTGTACGTGACAATTTAAACAAATTCTGGGCCATTTGGCTTCTGGGGTGGCATGCTTTTTTTAAGGACTTATTTTGAATAAAAAAAGCGCCATTGATCCACATTCACCCGCCGGATGGGATGCGGGATAAGTGTGTGGTCTGTAATGAACGAGGTTTTAGTAAAAGGTGGGTCTAGGTTTTTTTTTCGTTTGCATATTGACATGAATAGAGGGAGCTGGTTAAACCGTGAATGCGAACGAGGGCAAAAGCAGTGTAGGGCTACCTATACGATTTTTATTTTTTTATTACTTAAAAAGACTAGCAGTAGACGTCTTTTAAGTAATAGAAAGCCAGGCTATTTAACAAACAGCACCATTTTTTTGAGCAATCTTTTGGAATTTACTTATAAAGTTATCTAACTATACGAAACTTTGTTTAAAAACACACAGACACAATACATATTTACAAATCCACCCCAAAAATCAAAACTATAACCCTGTAAACATTCAGCGTTCTCAGCGAGTGGTGAATATTTAATATGTTCGCGCCATGTGCGATCTCATTGACAATGGCGACTGGATCCCATACGTAGCCGCGCTTTCTTCCAATAATCCCTTACCCCCGAGATAGAGTTAGCCCACCCTAGAGAGAGGATTTAGAAATGCTGAAGGTGTATAAAAACCGTGCGCAGTGATAGGGTTAATATTTTTTGTTAGATGTGACGTCAGCAAGTTTTTGATGTTCGATATTTGAAAGTTTAGGATCGAGTTGATTCTATAGCGTGATGTAAGAAAAGTTACTTACTAAAAGTATCACTAACTTTCTTACACTAATACTAATGTATTATGGTGGATTTGCACTAACATTATTGTGGTATTTTCAAAATAAGCTTCTACTAATGTAATATTATGTCAATGGCCTTATCACCATGTTTCAATAGGTGTTCATATTAGCAAGCAACAAGGTTTTCAACAAAATGACGATAGCATTTTTTTGGGTGAAAAATCATCAAATGATGGCTCTGTTGGGAAGGGAGGGTGTGTCAGACTTTTACTGATTAAAACCCACCCATGTTCCTTCAGTTGCCTGTGCCAGGGCCACGGTAACTCTATCAAACAAATCCGGGACCTTGGCAGATGTGACTTTTTTTTTTTTTTTCAGGATGGGAAATCATCAAATGACTTCTCCCGCTCTGGGCGGAGCGGGAGGGCGTGTCAAACTGTCAGACTTTTACTGACTAAAACCCACCCGTGTTCCATCAGTTGCCCATGTGCCAGGGTCACGGTATCTCTTTCGAACAATCACGCGACCCCGGCAGGCATCGGTCCTAGTAGACCCCTACACTGCTGCTAGCATGTCTTTGAGGCGCGCGTGGAACACTGCGCGCCGTCGACCCGAGCTTGGTCCTTACCGGGCGGCGAGCTACCCATTGCTCGCCACCCGCAAGCTCGCACCTACGGTGGCCGGGAGTCCGCAATCGACTCCCGACGCCCGGGGCGTCTCCTCCTGCGGCGGCTAGGGACGTGAGGGCGCAGAGACTGCCACTCCCTCACGCGCCCCGCCTCCTCCTTCGCGAGCATTACTGCTTCGCAGAAGGAGGTGACGGCTTCCCATTCCCTCTCGCTCCGTACCATGGCTCGCACCAGGGCCGGACGCGAGAGGTCGCCGCCGCCGATCGCCTCCACGAGGACACGGCGGTGCTCCGCCCAGGCAGGGCACACCTCCACCGTATGCTCCACCGTGTCCTCCAGACGATGCAATGGTGACAATTCTTTCAATCAAATTCGAAGCTTCGAATTTCAAAAAGATTCAAAAGTCACATCAAAAACAAAACACTGCGATCTTAATTAAACTTAAATCCGTTTAAACGATTCTTAATTTAAAACTTTTCCAATATGAATGCAATGGCCAATCACATTTGTGTCCGAACCATCCATCACGAGTACCTCCCACACCGTGTCGCTCTCCAGATATCATTTATTAGAGGGTAGACAGATCAATTTATATACAGAGAAAGGAGGGTCATTCTAATTGAATGTAAAAAATCGCCTGTTGGCGCCCAACGTGGGGCCGTTATGTAATTTTAATCCCATCAAAAACATAAATGTAAAATGAGAGCCAAGTTCAATATTATGATATATGCATTGGTTGTTGACTTCAACGACAAAAGAAGTGAGATCTAAATGGGTGCCAAGTGCAATGGTCAGTCCTGAAATTTATTTATAACTACATAAAATATTATTTCTTCTTATAACTTAGGATTATATATTGTAGCCTAAGGTCTGACTTGGCTAGTTCTCATATACGAATTATTATGTTCGATGGCTAGTTTCTACCAACAAGCCACATTTTCGGAATAATAAAATAAGAACCGACAAGTAGCAGGTTTAGAACTTGCGAAGGATATAATATAATTCGTACATGAAAACTAGCCAAGTCAGACCTTAGGCTACAATATATTATCCTAAGTTATAAGAAGAAATAATATTTTATGTAGTTATAAATAAATTTCAGGACTGACCATTGCATTTGGCACCCATTTAGATCTCACTTCTTTTGTCGTTGAAGTCAACAACCAATGCATATATCATAATATTGAACTTGGCTCTCATTTTACATTTATGTTTTTGATGGGATATCATTACTTTTTGTACATAAATTATTAGTAGGTACTCATAAATTTATAACAAAATTAATACCAAATGGTTTTTGTAATAAGTGTTCGTAATAGAATCAATTAAGTGAAAAATTATAATGAAATGATAAAAAATTACCAGTTTCTGATTTATTCCTTGGTATTCACCTAATTACCTATCTGCATGCCAAATTTGAACTTTCTAGATCATCTGGAACTGGGTTAGAGTTTTGATCTATAGGTCAGTCAGTGATAAAAATGACGATTTTTGGACGTTAATATCTAAATAACCGTTTGAGATGTGTTTATGAAATTTGGAGCACATATGTATCTTGCAAATCTCACTATATGAGCCAAATTTGACACGTTTATGTCAAATAGTTTTTGAGTTATGAGGGAGTCAAAAGTGGCTCCAAATGGTTCGTGTAATATTACACACGGTGCTGCTCGCCAGTTCTGTTACTTGAACTTGGCTTGACACGCTACCGCGTGTCTAGATATTAAAATATGGACGCCATACGTTGTTTGAATTTTGTACGGTTGTTAAGGTTTGGTGGGTTTTTAATGATAGATTATGTTTAATTGGGTGCTAACAGATATATTTTTAGAGATCTGGCCTTCGTCTAGCAAAAAAGTTGAGAAATAATACTTTAGAGCAAACGTTCAGAAGTAATTTCTAATGCATGTGAAATAAAATTAAATATAATCTAGAACCCAGAACATTCAAAACACTATTTTTAAACACACATCTCGCTTACATGTGACCCTAGCCATTATGTTAAAATAATTTCTTTGATTTATGTTTTCTTAGATAAGTAACAAAGATACGTCACTATATCTTTGTATAAAACTGCTCAAACTATCTTGGAGCCACCCCCTCGGACAAGCAGTCAGGTCGGTACATATCGCTGAAAAATCCCATATCTCCCTACTAGAATCATACGCTCGCCCGCACACGCCTACATACATATATTTGTTACTACGTAGAGAAACTGGAAGTGGCTTAGAAAATGTTATACCTTATAACTGGGCTAGGTTCTTTAACCTTTCCTAAATATTTGTGATGGTGATCTTAATTTTACTGAGTTTATTTCACCTTTCGCCTAATGATTACCTCGCTGTAAAGGTTTAGTTAAGAGCTAATCTGGGCTGTCTTAGGACTTGTCTATGTCTTCTCAAAGAAAGTGTGCATATCTGTACGCACGGCGACAAATCAAGTTATATATTTCCAATATTTATAAGCAGAATTTTCATTGTACGGCAAGCCTATACAAAGCGAGGTTTGTTAAAACTGGAAATGTATAGCTTGCTATTTAGCCGTGTCTCCACATTTGGTAAAATAAAATATTAACAAAAAATAATATTGCAATGGTTATTTTGGCGCTGTTGTCGGAACAAAAAATGTTAACTGCGTTCGTGATTTAGTATTGATTATACGCATATTTATTAATTTGTTTTTAATCTTATGATGAATCAAACGTATAATAAAATGTATTTATAATACAGTTGATATTTGAATCCTCTTGCAGTACAAGTAGATAGTCTCCATCCGTGAGTGCCACATCCAGTCTACATTATAATACATCTGTGAAATATATAGTCGCAATACAGATTTTTTATACATTTTCTGATACATTTCTTTTCGAATGCATCTTCGAGGGCGATATTATTTGTGATAGTGTAGCTGATGCGTTATGAATACAGAGTGTGTTTTAATAAAGTAGGCGTTGTTCCGCGTCACCCTGTATATGGAGGTGATTTTCGTATGTTTTTAAATTCCGTGTAGCTGACAAGATTTGTAGATGGAAACTGCCCATTTTGTTTTGTAAAATATAAGTGTTTAATAATATAGGGCTGCCTCATTTCTCAAGCTACTGCTGCGCATGAGGTCCTGGGTTCGATTCCCACGTCGGATAATGTTATTGAATTTTTCCATCTAGAATTTCTCAGTAGCAGCCCGGTGTCTGGATTTGTGATGGCAATCGGCTCGTCCACTATTAAATGGGATTTAAATATAACTCTGCTAACCCTTCATGGAAACAAGGTGTAATGGTATGTAATGTAATAATATATAGGCGACATTTTATATTGGGAATTTTGTGTATGAGCTATGTGGTAATATTATGCATGATCATTTATTTGTCTTTTAATACCAGTAAAAAGTCAATCAAGGCCAAAGTCATTAAAACGTATCACACAGCTCAATAATGAAAAAGAAAGCTACCTTTATCGGTATCTACCTATCTATAATTACCTACCTATCATAAAGAAAAATATACTGTTTACAAAACCTCACTATTTATTTGAGTTATTAGTTTTACGTTTAAGTAAGACATTGATTTACAATACAACTAGATACATCATCACTAGCTAACAGCGTTCCACTGCTGGATATAAACCTCTCCAATTGCACATCATTCATCTCGATTCTCGGCAACTCTCATTCAGCTGCTACCAGCCACCCTGCGAAGATCATTGCTCAACCTGGCTTGAGGGCATCTTACCTTTCATTTGCCGAAACGTGATCTCCACTCAAGATCATCGGTTCTACGGCTAATATTATATGTTGATAACTTCATTTGTTGATAGTTCTCATTTCGGATTCTTTCCAACTAGATAAAACAATATCAAAACATAAGACAATCCACACAAACACAGCGTAATTTAACCACACAAACAACAGCCACTCAGCCCCTTAACCCTCTCAAATAACACTGAAACGTACAACACAAATAAGTAAAAGTATCGAAACCGAATCATCGAACGTTTAGCGTCAGCTCACGTACAATCTATATAAGTAAAAGGTCATATTCTTTACGACTAGGTACTTTCTACTCATGTGTGCGATACGTGACTGTACAGCACGGAGAGGGTTAGGAGTATAATCCTGGTAAACGTAACGTGAGATGATCTAGACGTGGAGTATACAGTATGGTGGAGTGATGTTTGCAGAGAAAATGATCTTAGATTGCATTTTGTATGTAGGTTAACTAAGTAAGCCATATGGGTAAATGAAAATTGATTTTTAGTTACGAATCTAAACGATGAAACGAAAAAAATAATTTAAAAAGTATATACAGGGTAATTTAAAAAAAAATAGCCCTGCCATATATTACGACATATTCATGCAAATACAAAATGCCATTATTTTGTGAAGTGACGAATAATGTCTACTAATCATGGGCCTGAATTCAGCACAAGATCAATTAAATAGTTTCAATTTGCGCATCAATGTTCGCCACCCTTTCTTTTATAATCTCTAAGAAGACAAACTTAGGTTGTTGATGGTCACCTCTGTATCTTTAATTCAATAGTTTATTTTACTTAATAACTGTTAATCAATTTACTAGGTTTCTGAAAACATTTAATGGGTTTAAAATAGGAAAACTTCCGTATCTTAAAACTAATTTATATCCACTAAAAATAAAACCACAGTCCCATATAAAAATAACAGCACCATTCCAATAAATTACCATAAAACATTTCACTACAGTTCACAGAACAGCAATACGTCCAAAACTTAACAAATAAAACTAACTAGAATTAAATTCTCACAAAAGTTTATGAGTAAAATGGTACCGAAACAAATAAACTAGTGTCCCGGCGAGTATCGGGAGAGATGACGTCATAAAACAAATGTAAGCCACCAAGAGTATGGAAGAACAGCAGATCGTAAACTCGGTACCAATAATCCAACGTCGACGGAAAAAATAGCCATAGTAAAAACTCCTATCCCTACCTAATATCCCGAGAATATTATCAGAGAGTCGTCGGGTCATAACCCGAAATTGGTTTCGGGGTCCGTAAGTCCCCAGTTTTATACGTCGCATTATGAAGGCCGTCAAACGAATTCACGTAGAAAATCGAATCTATATACGGTGATATCGCCGTCTCTCCGTCCTGCCTGGCTTCAGATAATAAAATAATATACCTCTTTTTACGCTGGTGGGTTCGTTCGGTCTTGGTGACCATGCGTAGGTGAGAAATGGGTTGGATTTAATTGGCTTATATCCTAGCAAAAATATCGTCCCGTTCAGTACATGATCTTTTAGTACCTTTTGGAGCTATAGAAGATCGTATAATGGAACTGATAAAAAATTGAAACAAAATAAGTGTTCCACAGGTATTAAGTTGGAACAGAAAAAGTTTTTTCATTTCGCAAGGCCCACACGAGCGTACGTGAAATAACAAAAATTTAAGAACAAAAACGTATAAAGTGCCATAAAGGAGCTTTTGTCTGTGCCGCCGCAAAAATCTCTGGGATGGTAATAATCGGGCATTTTACATAAGAAAATAATATATTATTCAAAATCCACTGTGGAGCACACCGCCCCATGTACTTATCGGTAATAATGTGAGCTCTCCAGCGAGGTGGGAAACACACGGGCATAAGTCCGGAATACCGGATTTATGATTGTGTGTTTTGCCAGGTTAAGTTAAAAAATAACTAGATGGACTTCTGTTGATAGTTTTTTTCATTCTGTAAATATTGCAACTGATAAATAATTTTAATTTATCGAATTAAATAGATTTATAATATGATCACTTTTATCCACCAAAAATATTTTTAAAATAATTGAGGTTGGTGTAGAATCGGACTATTCTGAGAAGAAACACCGAAACATACTCAGAGGTTAGTAAGTAGCCATTTTAGGTACTTATTTAAGAGGTGCTTTTTTGTGATTTAACCAGTCAATTACCGTAATTACAGACACAATTAAAAAACGATTGTGTCTATACCAAATGTGGTATCTCAGGAACTTAGAGGTTAAGAGGTGCTCATAAGTCAATAGTATCTAATATCTAATATGCGCTATGCCTCAAAACCATTTCATGACATGACACTTTCTGAAAAAATATATATATATTAGCTTCTGCCCTCCTTTTATTGCTGCTGCGCTCCTTTTGATGGTAGCGTGATGTTATATAGCCTATAGCCTTCCTCAATAAATAGGCTACCCGACTCAAAAAGGTTTTTTCAATTCGAACCAGTGGTTCCTGAGATTAGCGCGTTCCACCCTCCATTTTAGGGAAGTGGGGGGTTAGAAAGAGACAAAAAGTAGCCTATGTCACTCTTCATCCCTTCAACTATCTCCACTTAAAAAATCACGTCAATTCTTTGCTCCGTTTTGCCGTGAAAGACGGACAAACAGACATACACACTTTCCCATTTATAATAATAGGTCTTTAACTATGAAAATGCCGTTTTGTATGAAAAAAATTAAACGAATTTTTTTCATGTATCTTTTATTTGTATTAATCGAAATAATCACCCATTCAATCAATGCATCTTTGCCAACGCAGTGGCAGTTTATTGATGCCCTTCTTAAAAAAATCAGCTGGACGGGAGGCAACAAATTCTTCAAAGGCATTTTGTACTGCCTCTCGGGTATTGAATTTTTTTCCCGCCAAGAAGTTATCCAAATTCTGGAAAAAGTAGTAGTCTGTAGGCGCAAAGTCTGGTGAGTAGGGTGGATGACGGACAGCGGAGACGAACGATTGACCAATGCTGGTTAGAGATGTGCCAGCTTCTCCATCATTGAGTTCAGTTCTTCACAGTACACATCTGCAGTAATGCTCACACCGTTTGGTAAGAAGCTGTCATGAATCACACCGGCGCTAGACCACCAAACAGTGACCATCACTTTCCTGGGGGTAAGTTTTCGTTTAGGGCATTGTTTAGGTGCTGAACCAGGATCCACCCAACTTGCTGAGCGCTTGCGGTTATCAAACAGAATCCATTTTTCATCGCAGGTAACAATGCGGTTCAAAATTCCTTCATTTGTGTGTCTGTTGAGCAGTACAAGGCACGTCTCGACGCGTACTTCGCGCTGGCGATCATTGAGTTCGTGGGGCACCCATTTGTCAAGCTTTTTTACCTTGCCAATTTGACGCAAATGGACCAATATTGTTTTGACGCTAACGACGAAAGCTGCTGCTAATTCAGCCGTAGATTGTGTATCATCAGCTTCCACAATCGCCTTTAATTCGTCATTGTCGACCAAAGTCTTCGGACGACCGCGAGGTTCATTTTTCAGGTCGAAATTTCCAGAACGGAAGCGAGCAAACCAATAACAGGTGGTGCGTTGGTTTGTAGTGTTAGCTCCGTAAACGTCGTTGATGTTGCGTGCCGCTTGTGCCGCGTTGCTGCCACGACGGTACTCATATTCCATAATTGACGAAAAAGATTGAAATGCGATGAAAATGTAACACTAATCAATAAACAAATGACTACTTTTGGGAAAAGAATCCCATGTTTATAAAAAAATAATAATTTTAAATTAGAATTCTTAGACTAACAAAAATTAATTTGATTTGAAATGGCCAGTACTGCAGAACGGCAATTTCATAGGTAAAGACCTAATATTAGTTTGGATATATTTACCATAATCAGCCAATAATTTTCTCACTGCTGAGACACAAGCCTCCTCTCAGTGATCGGGAGTGAACCGAAAGCCACCACGAGGACCCAGTACGGTTTGGGATATTATGTAGCAAAGGTTTTTTTCTGTTTTTTTTTTTTACAATTTACTCTAAGTTTAACCAATTGACGCCCAAATTAATAATTGTTGTGTATTTGTCTTTTAATTAAATTGCACTTGCCATGTTTTGTCGCTGCATCACTCAAAGGAAGGCTAATAGAAAAGGCCTATAGCAACAACACTAAATCCGCCATTGCACTTATGGTCATTTAATTGTGCGTAAAGCTTATAATAAATAAAAAAGTAATTTCCCAATTTCCAAAATCTTAAACTTACCCCATTTTGCTTCTCAGTTTTTTCCACCTCACGGTACATCTCTGGCAAATAAAAATAGAAGCAAGCCGACTCGGCGAGATCTATGCGAGAGCCCGACTATAATATCTCTTGATTCAAAGCCCCCTTTCAGTAGGACAGGCGACGTACTCCGAAGACCTTAGCAACCAGCTTGGTTACGGTTAGTAGGTATTTTAGTAGGTTGGTAGTTTTACATTTAATGTATTACATGAAACGTCATTATTTAAGGCTGGCTTGGTAGAGGGCGATTTTTTGTAGCGTGTCATCGCGATACAGTTGCTCCACTTTTGCAATTATGATTAGAAACTGTCAACTGTAATAAGTAAGTTTCTTTTTTAATTCGAATCTTGGTTTAAGTTAAATACTGACAAAATGAACAAAGTGGTCATTTGTTAAGATAGTTTATCAAATAAGTAGACACTTAGCATGTCAAATAAGTAGAAAAGTATTTTAGATGACTAATTAATTTTTAAAATATTGTTTACGTGACACAGTGGCAGGCTGCAATACAATACAAGGTCAAATTGAGTTGGCTAGGAAAATTTCGCAGACGAGATCGGTATAGTTAAGTAATGAAACAAGCAAAACGTCTGTGAATTTTACTCACAAAAACTGATTTTAAAAGGAATATTTATAGGTAGTTACTATAAATATTCCTATTTTAAAATCAGTTTTAAAATAGGAATATTAGTCAAAAGGAATTATATGTGATCAATTACCGGCTAACCCTAAAATAAAAGTAATCCAGTACTTTTCTCTTTTAATATGTTTTGTCTGAGAACTATAAATTGAGGATTTAAAGCTTCAGAATAACGTCCATGTCATAAAAAATCTTAGTTTAAACCGATTTTCACGTCAAAATTTAAAAACTGTTTCTCCTCGTGTGTACCGAACCTTACATCGCCAATACCACCCAACCACCCACATAAATCTGTGGGGAAGATTTGGACATAATATTTTCGTGTACAGATAATATTTTTTTCTGATATTTCTTGCACGTACAATACTTATATGTGTGTCGCACAATTTTAACTGTTAAAGTTGCGGCGTGATGGAATTATGTAAGATACAATTATTTTTAATATTTACATGAATTCATCATCATTTCAGCCGAAAGATGTCCACTACTGGACATAGACCTCCCCCAATTTGGGGAGGATTGCCATAATCGCCACGCTTGGCAGGCGGATGGGCGATCGCAGTATGGTGGTAATTACTTAGAGAACGCTGTTGCCCATTCTCTAGTAAGTCCTTTATTCGCCTTCTACGATATCCACGGGAAGAAATGGGTTGGAGCTTTACCTCCGGTTAGTGCGCGGTTATTTTTTCTTTTATAAATAGAGTTTTTTCCAAGACGGCAAGCAGAATTCATTGTATAGTTTTTGAGTGTTCATAGATAGAAAATGGATAGAGTTAGTGTATTAAGCTTCGAAATTATGTCAAATCCTACGTCTACTTACATTTGCCTTCTAAAATCTAAATACATGCTGTTAGTCGCTTTCATTCATCGTCTACACATGACCAAACCATCGAAGCATACTTTGTTAATTTTTCGCTGACTAAATTTGCTAATAATCCCGAAGATAGGCGTCATAGCATTAATCAATTAACACCTTCGGCGCCTGTGTATCATTTTTGCTCACACTTGTTTATACAATGTGTATCAAAAATGATAAACATGGCCATGGAGATATGAGAACACACAAAAGTATTTGGTAGGCCAGTGTATCATCAATACTTAATATTATAAAGCTGAACAGTTTCTTTGTTTGTATGATTGAACGCGCTAATCTCAGAAACTGCTGCTCCGAATTGAAAAAATATTTTTGTGTTGGGTAGCCTATTTATCGAGAAAGGCTATAGGCTATATAACATCACGTTACAACGAAGAGGAGCGGAGCAGTAATGTAAAATGTTTCAAAAACGGGGAAAATCGCACGGGTTAGTGATTCGACGCGACGGGAAGGGTCGGGGAACAAGAAATTTAACGCGGACGAAGTCGCGGGCAGAAGCTAGTTTTTGATATACAGTCTGAAAACCATGAAAAAGAGAAAAGAAAAAGAAGATTGAAGCTTAAAACACATGAATATCTATATACTTATAATAAAACTGTAGAGAGGTCCATTCTGAACATTGAATATACATTCAAAATTAATATTGGAGGATGAATGGTGATCGATACTGATGCCAAAAATGCAATCAGTAATTTTTTTGTCTGTCTGTCTGTATGTGCACGCATGGGTCAAAAATTACTGAAGGGATTTTAACCAAACTTGGTACGATTGCAGTCCATACTCCTGGGCAGGTTATAGGCTATATAATATAACGCTAAGATATATAGGAGCTGAGCAGTGACGATAAATTTGAAGCAAGTCGGATGAAAATGCGCTTTTGAGCTCTTATCCTCGCATACGTTGATCATACACCAAAAGTATGTATTACAAAGATGATGGTCTTCAAAAGATCTACAAAAACAGTCCTCAATAGTATATATCTATCCTACTAAATTCGGTACACAGTTTATAACCTGGATACTTTTAATCCCGGTAGTATGTTCCCGCGGGATATTTTCCGACCTCCACGCGGGCGAAACCGCTGGCAAAAGCTAGTAATACATAAACCACATAAATAACAAAAACAAAGTGTGATTCTGCAGATTATACTCTGTGTTATTCTTTTAACACTTTCGCGCCAAAAGTGTTAATTAGGAATGGCTTTCATTTTGACAGTTCGACAACATTAATTGCGTTAATTACGTTGTCGAGCAGACAAGTTTTTCGAACATACACCGTGACATTTTAATCGTCTTACAACGGCAACCAACTTCATTGTATCCAATGACTACGCAACCATAAGAAAAAAAAAAATTTACATTTGAATAGCAAAAAAATAAAAATATTATTCATTATGTCGCATAACGTAGTTTGTAATTGATATTTTGTCTCATGGAAAATGCATATGGAATGATCTAGTCGACTCATGCGCTGGGTAGGTATGTCTGTACCGTCTGATACGTAAACATTATTGGGGTAAAATCCAAAATTTTGAGCATTTGCCCAATATAAAGTGTCCCAACCATTTTTCTTAAAAACTATGTCCGTTAGATTTTTACGACGATTAATACTAAACGAAATGGTTATTTGCCCAGCGCGCCAGATATTCCAAGTTATACAATAATACTCGATAGCAGAGTAAATTAAATAATTTCTCCATAAACGGGAGTAAATTGTGTAAAAAAAATGCCATAATAATTTTGGAGTGTGAACTTTGAGCATATTTCTGAATAAGTTTTATGTCACATATAGGCTAAATATTGAATTCTACAGCAAAAACATATAATTGGCAAACTTTTTCAAATAGATGGTGTGAGCAAATAACGGCTATAATATTCTTATTTTCAGGTTTTTTTCATGATGTGTGATACTAAACAATTGTGCTACTTTTTTTGTGCAACCGTTTTCATTGGCAGTTTCTTAAACTTGACACAAGGTAGGTAGGTAGGGCTTTCGGTTTGGAGAACTCTCAATACTGCGCATAATTGTCTATGGCAGCTAGAGATAAGTGGCCGTCTTGAATCATTTGCGATGTCAAAATCAAAGTAATTCAGCGTGGTCAGAAATTTTTCGGTAGGTTTTTCGTTGATTTTTACGACAATTGTTGTGTTTTAACTATGATTTATAGTGTTGTAGGTACAAAAAAGCATGGACTTTTGTGTAATGTTTATTTCAATACTATATACATCGTAGTTTCGGACTAATCAGTATTAACTCACTGTGCTACCACACAATTATGATACGTTTGTGTTACTTTTGTATCACTGGTTGGACAAGTTCTGTGTCATCACAATTGTGCTACCATTTTAAGATTGGGATACACTTAGTTCTATAGTTGTTTACCATTTGAGAAAGCAATCAATAATTGAGTATTAGGAATATTTTTATTAAGGAATTTGCTAGTGAATCTTGTACCAGAAAAGGTGGGTAAGTGACGCTGATATACAGATGCAGAGGGTGGATTCACCTGTGTGAGGGTGGATTCACACAGGTGAATATTGAAAACAGGTACCCCTTAGGCCTCTTGTTAACTGACAAAGGGCAGTCTCTTGCTTGTCCTGTGTTCTTTAATTTTAATATTTTGTAACGAAGCGTGAGCCCACGGTGCATATTAAGCGGACGCAGTGCGTGAACAAATGATCACACTCATTTAAAGAATACTGCACAACCTGACAACGATCCGTTGTGAAAATTCAAAACTTGCTCAAGATTATAATTTTGTTATAATTTCGTCTGAGGGCAATATAATTTTTATAAACTATACGTTTATAAAACTCCTAATGTACCCTCAACTTTATAGATTTTTGCTACCATTTTGTGCCACTATTGTGTCACCGTAGTTTTAATTTCTGTGCGACTTTTGTGTAACCGTCGCACAACATTTTGTGTCATTTGCGTCAATATTTTGGACTTCACCCATTAACAGGATGTTTCATAAATTCTAGTGCATTATTTATTTTTCTTAGGAACTATTAATTATTGGTAACAATTTTTTAATCACGCCTAGAGGTATTTTATGTCGGAAACGTTGTGTGGCTTACTGGACCAACAGGCCGTATTACTACTACGTTGCCAAGCTAGGTAGTTAGTTACCAAAGTAGTACCTATAAAGGGTTGTACAATTTTTTCGGGATTAAATATTAAAGTAGGTACGTTAGTACCTACTGAAACCCAAAGAAAGTATGAACTTATATTTATGACAAAGTTCTGTGTAAAACCATTTACATACACCATTTATTCCTTTATCATAAAAAGAGGCTGTCACATCCACAGCCTCCGAAGGTCTACCAATATCTCATGAGATCATGAATCTTAAACTAGGACGGCAAATAAAAAGTGTCGCGTGTGTCCCTCGAATGAATTATGAAAATATCGATAAATAACTGAGGCCTGCCCGATATCGGTTTCAGACATCACTAGTTTTTAGGGTTCCCTACCAAAATGGTAAAATGAACCCTAACGGTGTGACTGTCTGTCTGTCACAGCTGCATATCACAAGAGTTATAAATGCTATCAACTTGAAATCTGGAATAGTTTTAGATGACGTTTGCCAAACTATTTTTCAAATAAGAAAGATTAAAATATATTTTTAGGATATAATTCTCGCAACCGGCGTGTGTGTATGACCAATTGTATGAACCTTAAAGAGGCAAAAGGAGTGTGTAGAGATCGTAGCAGGTGGCGTTCCGTGGTTTCTGCCTACCCCCATGGGAAAAAGGCGTGATTGTATGTATGTATGTATGTATAATTCTTATACCTATAGGTACATAATTATATTAATTTGTTTTAAGATATTGGATATTGGCTTTTATTTGTTTTAAGGGATTAAGGTGTTTTAGCACTAAATTTAACCACACATGCATAAATTAATGAAATTGTTTAACTAATTATTTTCTTCGATCTCGCAACCAGAAGAAGACACGCCAGTTTCATAGCAACAGTGCTTATACGTAGTGCTTATCAAGAACATAAAATATTGATTTTTAGATACAAAGAAACGTCGATACGGGTGAAAAACGTAAAGCCGTCTGTCCATCGCCGGGACGAGACGTCAATGAGAACGAGATGACGAAGCTGAAATAGCGATACATATATTTACTATAGCCGTGTGTCCACCGCTACTCAGTCAACGGGATGAAAAAATCGCCAAACATTATATTTATTTAAGGTCAAAAGTAGGTATGTAGTTACGTAGGTAGTGAGTATAGTTATTAAGTAACAACTAAGGTATACCTATAGCACACTTTGCTTCCTATAAGTATATACGTATGTAGGTACACTACGAAAATAATACTTTACCTTGGCGATGTAAATATTATGGGCAGGGTTTTCGGATTAGTGAGGGACTGAAATATAACTCGATTGGTACACGGTGATTTAACCATAAATTTACGGGCGAGGATCATTTACAGTTCGAGATCTTAATTTGGTTTAGACGGGATATCTAAAGTATAGCAATTCTGAAAATAGAGTTGGTGGTTACACTTTGACCTTTAGGTAGCCTAGCGTAGTACGAGGTATCAGTAGAATGAGAGAACAGCATTAACGGCGTTGGCAGAGAAATCGAAATGCAAACTGTAACCATGAGTTCAGCACAACCTCGTCAAGACATGTTACGATTACTGCTTTCGAATCGTACAGTCGCGGATGTCCAATCCGCGAAGGATTAGAACTTTCTATTCGGGCCATTCTTTTTCGAAATCGCAGCGGATGCAGTGTGCTTACACCTTAAGTTGTAAGCTTAGTTAAAGTTAAAAATTAGTCAGGAAGATGTAAAAAAAAATACGTGAAAATGACTGCCATAATCGCCACACTTGGTAGGCGAGTTGACGATCGCAGTATGGTGGTAAAATGCATGGAGAACGCTACTGCCCATTCTCTAGTAAGTCTCTTAGTTAAAATCACAAAACTTACCTACCAACTACTAGAAAAAGTTCCATTCAATTTATTTTTATTCAGTAACAATTCAAATTGCGTTCGAATTAAATAATTAGTTGATGAAATTAGACGCACAAATATAAACATCATCAGCAGCCTATTATGTTCCCACTACTGGAATACAAGCCTCCTCTCGGTGAGAGAGAGTGGGCCATGATCCACCACGAGGGCCCGGTGCGGGTTGGTAGTTGTCACATGTCTTCGAATTTTTGGTTCTAAGATATGCCGGTTTCCTCACGATATTTTCCTTCACCGTTTTGAGAGCAGTGGTGATAAAATAATTTACACAAAGTAAAGCGCCTGCTGGGATTCGAACTCACGACCTTACTACTCGTAAGTCGCGGCCGTTACCACTGACCCACCACTGCTCTCAACAAATATAAACGAATACATGAAATTCAATACAAAATATTACACAAAACGCCCTCATCCTGGCGGGCCCGATGTTCAGTGCCCGATTACGTGGGTCAAAGCGTAACTAAGAGTATTCGGGTCATTAGCAAGCACACTAGCGCCGCCAGCTCCTACATCCGATGTTCCATCATTTGGAGAGTTTCCAGTTTCACGACTGTTGTTTGACCTATGTAACCTTAATTCATAGTTTGATGGTGCTCATTATTTAAAATCATCCTCAGTCGACTAATAGCAGTCCACAATTATTTATTTCAACATCATTTCAGCCGAAAGACGTACACTGCTGGGCATAAGCCTCCCCCAATATGAGAGAGTTTGCCATAATCGCCACGCTTGGCAGGCGGGTTGGCGATTGCAGTATGGTGGTAACATGCATAGAGACCGCTGCTGCCCATTCTCTAGTGATTCCCTACTAACTAGAAAATAGGCAGCAGCGTTCTATGTGTCGTAAGAGGCAACTAAGGATAGTCACCTCTTACGATACCCACTAAACACTAATGCCCGTTGTCAGTAACATTAGTTGAAACCCAAATGAATGCCTAAAATAAAGTAAATTGGATTTCAACACTCGGCTTAGCGCCGAGGGTAAAAATCCAACAGTGTAATTAATGTTGACGTTAATTTAGGTTGTTTTTTGATATAAGTGAAAGCAAGCACTAGTCTATTCTAGAATAGATTTTAGCTATAAAACAAAAACAAATGGAGTTTTGAACATAATGTTCAATTTCATCGTGCTTTGTGCTACGAATTGAACCATAAGTAAGTGTCTAATTATTGAAACTACTTAGTAATAAAATGGTGTAGACTATTCTCACACAAAAATAAAAAATCTAAGTAGCTATCTAAACACAATTTATGGTTAAAGAAATTCATTTCCCAATAAAAGAATACAAATATTTTACTTAAGTTTGTTAAAAAAACTGAAAATATATAAAATAGTATTATATCAACTTAAACTAAGGAGCTATTATTTTCTGTACAATAAATCATTTCGTGCACAAATTAATATTTATAACCATGAATTATTGTTTTCGGCAACTACTGCCCACCTCATCAAAAACAAAAGCACAACCCTATTAACATACAAATAGATATAAATACACCATTAGAAACAAATTGCAACAATTTCTGGGCGCCTCAACCCCATATGCTAAGGGAAATTGCTATACACGGTGTTGAATGTAGCCGGCCGTATCTGTGTTTACATCTGGCCGTTACAAATGTGTTACATCAAGACAGTGGCGAGGACCGCGTTACTTATCTAGCCATACTGTGTGATAGGGCTGGCACCTGCGAGTTTTGTGGTCAAAACATTATAGGTAGATTAGGGCTCCTATAGTACCTTCTAGGAGCCTTAATGCCTTTTTGTACCGAGATCAATAAAACACGTTTGTGCAGGGGATACAGCTAATTTTTCCTAGAAATCGTTCTACGGATTATATTTTTAACTTCTTGCTTGGGCTTGTCAAATCAATCTCTCGCCTACGTTTTTTAGTCTGATTAAAAGCTTTTATTAGCTTTTATTTGTTCTGAAATTTTGCAATCAATATTTCACTCACTTCCACTGAAGCAGTCAGGCTGTTTTTAATAAAAAAAGCGTTGCTGTATTGGTTTAAAGCTGATTTACATCCGTCACCTCACAGTTCAGGTGCAGTTGAAAACCAGCGTCAAGCACTATGTTTTCGAGCATTTTTGCTGAACTGGGCTTTTTTGGCGCATCCGTGAGTCACACTTTAATGCTAGTTTCCGACATAGCACTTACACTTTTCTTTCATAAAATATATTGTATGCCTTGTAGTCTGTGCTAAATAAATGTATTTTACTTCTAACTCTAATATTAAAAAAAAAAAAAATATTATTTCAGCTGTCTTAATTAGTTTGAGAGTTCGAATGTTTTAAAATTATTATAGCCAGCCTAAACAACTGTGAAGTCGATTCATACAGACAACCTCAACAGTATTTAATAGATATTATTGGCGCACTGATATAGGCCACGAATGTTGTGACTTTTAGTTAACCTGAAAGTTCTATGTTGGATAAAAATGCTATTCTGAACATAAACCTGCTGTTCTCCATAGAACTAACATTCTAACTGTATTTTAATGGAAAATCCCAACACAATAAATAGACAGTCAATAATATTAAGTACGTAGGTACTTACTTAAATACATGTTCGTATAACTCTCCCTAATACTAATATAACAATTACTAACAAATAAGCCACTTAACCAAATCAACAAATTAATATTCATTGATCCACTACCCATCACAAATCAGCCTATTCAAAAAAGGACCCAAAATATGTAAATTGTCCATTTGACCTTTGACCTCACAGCATCCCCTGTTCTCGATTTGATCTCGCCTTTGTAACACGTGGACATTCATAACCGGTTTTTCTTTAGCAGCATCCCCTTGATACACTTTTGATCTTGTGTCTGTCATAATATGAGCTTTTGTGATGGACACTTGGTGTTTATTTACTTCTGTAATGGTCAATAGGTAGGTCAGTTGAGGTCATCTTTTGATATTGATGTTTAAGTAGAGCTATATAGAAGTGTAATTTATGTAACACCGGTCTTTCTCTAACAGCATCCCTTTGATACACTTTTGAATTTGTTTTGGTCATAATAACACCTTTTGTGATGGACTCTTGGTGTTTATTTACTCCTGTAATGGTCAATAGTTAGGTCAGTTGAGGTCATCTTTTGAAATTGATCTTTAAATAAAGCAATATAGAAGTGTAACTTGTGTAACACCGGTATTTATTTAACAGCATCCCCTTGATACAGTTTTGATCTTGTGTCTGGCACCTTTTGAAATGGACACTTACTCTGATATGGTCAATAGTTGGGTCAAATTAGGTCATCTTTTGATATTGATATTTAAATAGAGTGACATAGAAGTGTTATTTATGTAACAACGGTCTTCCTTTAACAGCATCCCCTTGATACACTTTTGATCTTGTGTCTGGCACCTTTTGTAATGGACACTTACTCTGTTATGGTCAATAGATGGGTCAAATTAGGTCATCTTTTGATGTTGATCTTTTGGAACCTGAAGTTGGTGCTTATAATATCAAAAGCAGTTTATTCTGTGGGGTCTTTGGCTAAGTAAAACCAGCTGCACGGTTCGATCGATCAGGTTAAGCTATGCTTGCCGCGGTTGGTTCGTAGATTAGTGACTATCTTTAAATACTCCTCCTTGTCTCGGAAAAACATTTAGCCGTTGGACTCAGCTGTCATTTGTGGATCTTTGACAATCGTTACAGGTTGTCAGAAGCTAGAACGTTAGTCTGACAGTCAGTTCTACTAAACGGTATCGTATTACCTACATAGTAACTGGGTATTGAGCTGCATCCGGTTAAACTGTTAGCAGACCCCAACATAATATCTCATCATCATCTCGTCATCTCACTTTATCTTCACTTCTATCGCAGGTATGCTGGGAGAAATTTCTGTAGAACTAAGCATGACCTTTGTCAGGCGCGGTCCGAGAGGGGGGGTTCTAGGGGTCATGACCCCCCCCCCCTCCCCAAAGTCAGCCATGCTGTCGAGACTCTGAACGATTTGCCTGAAAAACCCAATAATACTCCCGACCTGAGAATCGAACCCGGGACCTCATGCTCATCAGTAGCGCTTTCGACTACTAGACCAACGAGTAGATGTACCTTCCTAAAAATATTCTTCAGTACTCATGGTGACCCCTCCCCCCAAAATCATAGGCTGCGACCGCGCCTGACCTTTGTACGCATTTTTCTGTTCCATTCTTGTCTGTTTATATTTGTGCATAAATGATTGAATAAATAATTAAGAAAAGGCTAGGTAGATTTTCTGCTACATTTTCTTCTTTTTTTTTTTTGCTAGGGTTTGACACAATCAAAAGGTATTTCGAATGGATCGGCAGAGGTTACAAAAGAGGTGTGTGTAGTGTAAAACAATGACGTTTTTATTATTAGTAACAGAGAGCCATGCGTATAAGACCTTTGACCTTACAGCATCACCTGTTCTCATTTTGATCTCACCTTTATACCACATGGACATTCAAAACTGGTTTTTCGTTAACAGCATCCCCTTGATACACTTTTGATCTTGTGTTGGTCATAATAACACCTTTTGTGATGGAAACTTGGTGTTTATTTACCTCTGTAATAGTCAATAGGTAGGTCAGTTGAGGTTATCTTTTGATATTGATCTTTAAATAGAGCAATGTAGAAGTGTAATTTGTGTAATTTAAGAGGGCTTGATCGGGGTGAGTATCTGTACCATCATTGGATATCTTACTTTATTATACTATGGAATATTTTCTATGTGAACGTTTTTATTGTTTGGATGTTTGATACTCAATCGCATTTGTTACGCAAAAACGGCTGAATGGAATCGAACGCAATTTGGCACATAGATAGTTTATAACCTGATTAACACATGGGGTCGTTTTTATCCCGGTAGTACGTTCAAATGGGATAATTTCCGAGCACAACGCGGGCAAAATACACAAAAACCTAAATGGTTTTTTTTTTCAGTTTTACCACATTACAGCACTCATGATAAATGTTTGTCTTGTCACACTTTTTTTTTTCAGGATGGGAAATCATCAAATGACTTCTCCCGCTCTGGGCGGAGCGGGAGGGAGTGTCAGATTACTGACTAAAACCCACCCTTGTTCCTTCAGTTACCCATATGCCAGGGTCACGGTATCTCGCTTGAACTATCTCGCGACCCCGGCAGGGTCTTGTCACGCTTGGACTCTTCTTCCATTGGTCCATTCTTGGACCATAACCAGATTTTGTTCTGAAACAAAGTCACCATACTCTTCTGTATATTAATGTATATTTACGGCAGCTGATGAATTTTTATCAGTTTAAAGTTCAGACATAATCTTTGAGGATGAACCACATAAGATTGAGTTGACCCCTCCAACCAGTGCACACACTTGTCACTTATAGAGCAGTTCAACTTAGAATTTATGGAGCTCAACGATTCGACGGACAGTACCAAAGGACATTTGAGTAAGCCGCATAAATTACTCAAACTGCCAGATCATGATTAAAACTAACTGAGAAAAAAAAAATTACCCACATAGTCTTCACAAGAATCTTCTTGTGAAGAAGAAGAAGAAGTAAATGTACTGGAGACATTTCCACGGGTGTATACAAGTTTGTTTTACTTTAATTTTCCTTCACGAGTACGTGTCAGCCCTGCAGGTACAGTTAAACACGCCATATGTATATCTCAGGCAGTGACCAAACACGCGCCGCGGACTCACGGAAATGGATAGCACAAAGACATGAGTAGAGAGGCACTCATATTAATAGTAGCTTGGTTTGGCTTTCTGCAGTGAAATTTAACTTAAAAGCGTGACTCATCTGCAAAGCCTATTTCTAAGTTGGGTTCAGCTCCCAGGCTAACCGAATGCAGTTAAATAACAGTATTTTACATGGAGCGACTGCCTATCTGACCTCCTCAACCCAGTTCCTTCCCCACCACCAGTCCCTTGGTAAGACTGGTTGTCAGACTTTCGGGCTTCTGACGACCCATAACGACTGTCAAAGATTCACAAACACATGACAGCCAGGATCAACGGCTTAACGTGCTTTGCGAGAGTCTTGGTATGTAAAGATGGTCCATGAACCGACCGCAAGCGTAAGTTAACGTGATAAATCGATCCGTGCGGCTGTTACTAAATACTTAGCCACAAGCCCCTCTCATAAGCATGACTATAAATAATATTATAGAGGTCTGAGGAACAGGTGGTAAAGTTCACTCTACCTCTATAGAGAGGACATTTTATACATGTTAGTTGCGCGGTAAATTCTGCTTGGCAATTATCCCTCTGATTTTTGATATGACAAAAATAAGTAAGTATAATTGACAGTTCATTCAGAGAAAAAAATAATAATAGTGTATTTAGATGGTTTGGTCATATTGAGAGGATGAATGAAAAGCGACTAACAAAATAAATTCACGAGGCAAATATGAACAAAAATCGAAGGTCTTAAAATATTTTCGAAGCAATTACACTGACACGACTCCATACCTTCCTCTGTTGCAATAGACACTTTCATCCGCACATTTAACAAGCTGATCGTAAGCACGGAGGTTCAACGTCTCCGACTATATAAATCCTCACTCTACGTAAACAATTATCCTTCATGAAGAACATTAATTTTCTTGAAAAATCCCTCTTAAGAGCTGTTAAATATATGTAGGTAAAATATCAAAAGGGCACAATATACGAGTAGGTAAGTCAGTTCCGTGTGGTGTTGGACGTAAAGAATAGCACCAACCCATTTCTTCCCCCGGGTATCGTCAAAGGCGACTAAGGGACTTACTAGATAATGGGCAGCAGCTTTCTGTATAAATATTTTTGTTGCTGAATAGTTGAAAATGGCTCAGTAGAGATAGAGTGAATAGATCAAAGTATGGGAACCTTTTCTGGAAAATATGACAATGTACAGTCACCAAAAGAGATAAATCACCAGGGTCGTCGGATATAGTTTAGGTTTAGTGTAAAAACCAATGCAAATTTTCAAATAAATTAATAGATCAACAGTTTATCTATCAAATTAATTTTCATTCGGATACATCCATCTGTTTATATCCAAAAACCCTTATTACGTATCACTTTTGGTGACTATAAGTACACACATAACATCACACCTAATCTCTCCAAAGAGTTAAGCAGACCTACAGTACACTTACATTTCGCCAGATATAATTCTAACAAGGACAATGTTTTTCTATGAAAAATAAAACAGTAGGTATGTTGTTATGAAACTATACAAATTCATTCGTAGCATTTGTAGCATTTCGTAGCTACGCTCGTAGCGTTGGGGACTTTCATGACTATATTTTTTAAAACAATCAACGTACTTACCTACGAGAGCAGAGATGGTCTAGTGATAACGGCCGCGACTTACGAGATGTATGTCATAGGTTCGAACCCTGACAGCAGCTTTAATTTCTGTGAATTACTTCTTCACAACTGCTCTTAAAACGGTGATGGAAAATATCGTGAGGTAACCGGCACGTTTTAGAACCAAACATTCGAAGACATGTGACATCTACCGATCTGCACTAAGCCCGCGTGGTGGATTATAGCCCATCTCTCACAGAAAGGAGGCATGCGTCCCAGCTATGAGCAAAAATAATTTTCTGTCAAGGAACGCAATAATTAATGCAACATATCTAGATATAGAAATATTTTACTGCTTCCAGTTACAGCCATACCAAACAAGTACCAACCGAGACATCCCGATACCCACTAATGCCACATTAGTGACCCAACCCATACAATGGCGGAATACCCAGTATTACCCAGTTATATTCCTAGAGTAGTGGCTCGAAATCTGTTAGATCACTTTAAAGTACCCTTCCACCCTAAAGTTTTAGGTTAGGGACAGTTCGGGACCTCCGGGATAGGGACCGCTGCTGATAGCGCGGAATAAACATTATACAGAGGTACTCGAGACTCGAGATACGATGCGTCATTAGGCGTTTTTATTGAGGTATGGATAGGTAGGATGGGTATAGATGTTCGATCGAGATTTTGACGAAGTAGGTAAGTCTCTTTTTGTACATTTTGGTAATTAGGTAACCGCCAATGAATAAGCCGTACGCCTGAGCGTTTTTTGAGTCAACGACTTTTTAGCCCCCAACGCAAAAATAGGGTTGTTATAAGTTTGACTGCTATGTGTATCTGTCTGCGACACCATAGCTCTTAAACGGGTGAACCGGTTTGGGTGTGGTTTTTTTATAAAAAGTAGACTTCCTAGCGGTGGTTCTTAGATACACACACGCTCACGCTTTGGGGTAGGCAGAAACTACAGAACGCTACATGCTACCTGTAACATATACGAAGCAAAATTGTAAGTAGGTAAGGATCGTTTAACACATATGTATTTTATCAAAACCGGTTCAGCCGTTTCGACAAGATGATCTTTTGATCAAAATATTACCTACAACTTTTTGTTACACTTAACATACTGTTTGCATTGATTGTATTTAACACATTATCATTCTTCTTACGGAAATATGTAGTTACCGAACCTGTACTAGACATATTACTCTATTATACAATGATACTTAACAAAGTTTTGATAAAACACTTTCCTATAACAAGCAAAGAGCAGTAGTGGCCCAGTGGTATCGACCCCGATTTGCGAACTGTAGGTCGTAAGTTCGACCCCAGGCAGGCACTTATCTTTGTGTGTTTAATTTCATCACCACAGCCCTCAAAATGGTGAAGGAATATATCGTGTAGAAACCGGCATGTTCTAGACCCGAACAATCGAAGAAATGAAACATCCACAAACCCGCACTGGGCCCGTGTGGTGGATTTTATGGCCCACTCCCTCTCACTGAGAAGAGGCCTGTGTCCCAGCAGTGGGAACATTATAGGCTGATTATGTTATAACAAGGAATTATTTATTGATAAATTTTCTGGCCAGGAATGAAATCCTAACAAAATCTAGCGCTACCATTTCATCCCACCAAAATTTCATTGCCCTACCTACAAAATTTTTTTCCTCCGCCCACGACACACAAACATACGAGCGTGTAAACAAAATCATAACGATGTGTGCGTGAACCCATTTTATCAGCCAATGGTCAAGCGGTCAGCGCAGGAGGGAGATAAAACATACAATTTATCATTTATGTGAGAGAGATAGATACTTTAGGAGGGGAGCTCAACCCTTTCATTTTTATTTGGGGACCGTTTTTGCACACACTAGTTTGTCAAAATGTAATATGGCGAATAGTTTGGAAATGTTTTTTAAACTCTTGCGTTATCAATCTTTATCGAAGTATTTTATTCGAATAAGTTGTAGAAATATTTCAGTTAAAAAAAAACCGTTAAATCTAACTCTTGCGAATAACCTACATACCTACTTAGACAAGATAATAAAAAAGTCATTTATTCAAATCAATTCAAAATTATGCTACTACAATACAATTATTTAAGTTGAGAATAAATCTAAAAAAAAAAGTCATTTAATGTTGACACCGGCTATCTTGGTCTATGTGCCCAAAGGCAAGATAATAAGACAAACTAAACGAATTGCATGAAAAGTCAACACAACTTCGAACGAGCTCTAACTTTCCTATTCACTCCATTTGCCACCACATAGCCAGAGACATGAGAACAAAAGTTATAACCAAGAGTAATTTAACTCAATAAACTTTACATAGGCTTACTATAGGTATGTATATTTTTCAGTGGGCCGAGGGATTACCCACAGAATTACTATTGATTTGGGAGCGCACCCGCTCGGCCGCCTTCCAAATGAACAGGCCGAAAGTATTGCTCTAGAGTTGGTAACACCAGTTTAATATTTTTGTCTACGTTGTTTAGTTGGCGATCGCAGTATGGTGGTAAAGTGCATAGAGAACGCTGCTGCCCATTCTCTCGTAAGTCCCTTAGTTGCCTCTTAGTACACACACGGGAAGAAATGGGATGGTGCTGTTCTTAACGTCTGGAGCTACACGGACTGCGATGCGCTGCATGGCAAACCGCCTCAAATTGAGGGAAGCCTATGTCCAGCAGTGGACAACTTTGGCTGAAATGATGATGATGACGTTGTTTTGTGAGTAGAGCGGAACACATAGTTATTAGAAAGGTATGACTTCGTACCTATATTCATCTTATTTTATTCTTCTTATATATATTTCGAATCCAAGACAATCTCCACAGATGGGGGTTCACGGACGACTCAGATCTGTAGTGCATATGTGGCCCCTCTCTATAGACGGCCCACCTTCCATCCTGCGCTGCATACCCTGCCACCTGTGCATTTGATGATCTTATGACAGCGTTAGTCAACGGAGTTCCGGCAGCTGAATTTTGGGCCTAAGGTGTTTAAACTATTTGCCGTCGATACGCTAAGAAGAAGGTAACTTCTTCTTGAGTGTGGGATTAATTATTATGTCACGTCCGTAAATGTGTCCGTGGCATCACAGTGGCCCCTATCTGAATACCAGCGCTGCGGTAGTTGTTTTTTTACAAATATCGCAGCATAATGCTGAGATAGGAGACTTTTTGGCCTCGCACAGGTCTTACTCTTTTAATTTTATATCTTTTCTTTAGTTTCTATGTTCTTTTCAATGTTTTTATGTCCTGTGCGTGTCGCAAATAATTTTTTTTTCTTTCTTTCATTTAAAGCCCGCGTTAAGTAGGTAATGTGGAAGAAAAATAAAGGAGGGAGCTTCTCCATCGAATGGAACTTACGGACTGTCGGATCTGCGTTGTCGCAGCATTGCATTGTAACTTATTTATGTAACGATAAAAACACTCACGAAAAGGTAACGAAATTATTAAAATGTGCATAGTTCCTATGCTGTTTTATCAATGCCAATGCAATACCTCTCACATAAACCCGAAAAAACAGACATAAAGATTGGACTGGAAAAAATATGAAGGAAATTCGCAATAGTAACAGCAGCTCTATTAACTTCCAAGGCAAAAGTTCGCAAGGCCCAACCTGAATTTATTAAGCTGGACCCTAGAAAGGTTTGCCGTATGCAGATAAGGGATTTATTTAGCGGAAAGGTCCGTCCCTGGGTTAACGCTAAAACGCCTTTTGGGTCGACGATGACCAGGATTGGGACCAAATTTATTGTCGGCTTTCGGCTTTCGCGTTGATTTATTCGGCCCCGGGTGAATGGAATCAACGGACCGGTTGATAATAACGCTTGGTACGACGTTTTTGCGTAGGCATAGAACATGTTTATGTGAAAATGTTTAATGCTGATAAATTGGGAGGGTGGGGGATTTTTGTAGGTGTCTTGGGCTGGGGCTGCTCCTTTGCGTCTAGGATAAGTGTAGTGTAGTTTTGACGATGTAAGAATATTTAATTCTGACTAGCTGCTGCCCACAGCTTCGCTCTCATTGAATATAACACCACGGGAACGTGCTTCAATGACAAAAATTAGCCTATGTAACTCGTTATAACATAAACTATTTGAAAGTGTGTCCTGTCGAATTCGGTCCAGCAGTTTCGGATATTACCCGGAACAGACAGCGATACAAAAATAAAAATGGTTATTGCGACATTATTTGTATAGAAGATTTATAGATAAGAATGCTAGTTTTATTCAGAAACGACTAGCTAATACCTGACCAGCTTTTACGTTTGACTTTGAGGATCAAACCATCCATACACTGCTATGAATACGTTACGATACACGGCCAGCGAAATCCGAAGGCCCTACTAGCGAATTTCTGAGGATTGGTCTTTACGCTTTGGTTTACATATCTAGTGCCACTAGCAAACAGAAGGATGCTTTCATCATTCCTTGCCTTGCTTGACATGTTCTCTTTTTACCTAACCATCACAATCATTTACCTAGCTTTTTTCCTACATTGAGGTGGCTTCCAGTCTAACCGGATGCAGGTGAAAACCCAATATTTTACATGAAGAGACTGCATATGATCTCTACAACCCAGTTACTGGGTAATACGATACGCATAATAAGAGTGGCTGTCAGACCTTCAGGTTTCTAACGACCCGTGATGACTGCCAAAGATCCACAAATGACAGCCGGGACCAACGGCTTAACGTGCTTTCCGAGGCACTCTTAGTATCTTACCGACTAGCAAAAACAAATTTAGAAAAGTAGCTTATTTTTGCCAGTCAATCCGATCATCTGCCGGTTGTAGTGGTAAAGAAACCACCTCCATAATTACCTAATTACCGGAGCACTGGAGGCCAGTCTTCTTCACCAAAAACTAAAAATTTCGGTTCCATAAATTGAACACGACATAGCTAGTTGTACAAAGTTTCTCACAACATATTGGTTCGCAAGGTTGTAGGGCACGGACGTGCAATGCGAGTCGGCCGCGGGACGGTACCTAAATGGCGCCAATTACGCGCCGGCCGGTACGTGATGCGACTCGAGATGGCGCGGCTGTGGCGGTTGGATGAGTGTGGATGTGGCGCCAAAATAAGGAGAAAGATATAGGATATTAGTAGTTATTAAGACAAAAAATTACAGATTTTCTCAACACAAGTTCTCCCTAATACAAACGAGAGAGTTAAGATCTCGCCTGGATTAGAGAGAACTTGCTTGTAGGACTACTATTGAAGTAAGCTCTTTGTAGTTTATTTTGTTTTGTGATTCAAACAATAATTTTCAAATATTGGAACCTACTCCGATAGATAGGATTTTTGGATTTTGAATTGGATTATTTTTAAAATGGGAGTTCAATAGTGAGCGTCATTTTAACGCTCCCCGAATTAGAATCCAACTAGAAATTTAGTAGCGACATCTATATTTCGAAATTTAAATGTAATCAAAATGTTAGTTTGACTATTCCCTGACAGATGGCACTATACGAATATTTGACTAACACAAGCAAGGTAAGGATATAATTATTTATTTATTTTTACTAGTGTATTGTGTTCATTAAAATAAAAAAGTATTGTGTATAGTTATGAGCCCATAATTATGAGTAAGCCATTAGTGGTCAGTAAAGTGTAAAAGATTCGATGATAATGTAAAAATTTAAACAAAAAACACCAAAACGTACTCAGTTCTGAAAATTCCAAGTCGCATCCACTACCACTTCACGTCAAAACAACTCTGACGGTCCTAACCCAAAAGTTCGCCCTTTAAAGTACACATGTAACAAACCAAAACACGTGCGTTTTACGACTAGGGACGCTCACTAAACTACTGAAATCGTTCGCGAATGGAACGCCATTTTTTTTACCTCCGTGAAATATGAAACCGGCCGTTGTTTGCACGGGACATAGGTACGTACCCACGTTGTCGGACAGTGTTGGTAAATGATTGATAGTGTCAATATTTTGCGGGTAACCCGCCCATTATGTGATTTGTGGGCGTCGGATGCAGGTTATTCAATCTTTTGTGTGTGAATATTTGATGTTTATTATAAACTCATTTGTTAGCGATTTTGTTGACTATTTTTTTTTTGTCTTTATATTTTTTTTTCGGAGGTAAAGAATAGCACCATCCCATGTCTTCCCGTAAATTTCCGTAGCGATTATAGCAACCCCCCCACTCCTCCACCTCAAATTGGGGGCCTATGTCCAGAAATGATGATGATATTTTTAGACGACTACAATAAACACTGTTCTCGTTTTAACTCACACGGGCACTGACCTCTATCTAATACGCTGGACTGGCTATCCCATACAAAATGACAACTATTTGCTGTGCCGATTCAAAGCGCCCCCAGTGAGAGTTCTAAGAACTAATAAGATTGCAAATGGCCGTTGTTTGTTGTATTTGAGCTAAGCGTCTCTGCGAAATAAAAAGTTTTCTAAAGTATTTACTGTGATTGTGATTTAGATTAAAGTGTTATAATAATGACAGTGATTATAACATAGCTTGTATTGTTCGTCCAACATGAAATCGTGCGTATATTGTAAAACACGATACGAAAAAGGCAGTGGTGTCACTTTTCACAAGTAAGTGTATCTAAATCATAAATACTTATTAGAAAACCGCTTAAAGCAGTGTATTTTTACAATAATAAACGTTTACGTTTATTATTGTAAAAATACACTGCTTCTGTTCGAGTTTACGGGATTTTACGAACATTTTTACTTAACCAATAACTTTTGTTAGGGATGTCAAAATTCATATCGATACTTTCGTAATATTATATTAAGATGTAAAAAAAAAACATGCTTAACAATAATGTTTATCATCTTTGTTAAAATAATAATACGCACATTATTATGATCTGTAATAATAGCAAAACACTTTAAGGTTTATTATTATTAGAGTCAATAACAAATAATTTAACACCTATGATTCATAATTCTCATTAAGTGTTCTATATAATTATAGATATACTATATTATTTTAATTTTTTACCCATACCTACTATAATGTTTCTTTTAATTACAGGTTCCCCTCCGATTACACTCTCAAACTTTGGTTAAAAAATATGAAGGTTGTCAATTGGACTCCAACCATGTATCATTATCTTTGTTCTAAACACTTCACGGATGGATGTTTCATAAAACATCAGTCACGGACTACATTGAAAAAATGCAGTATCCCCACAATATTTCTTGGTGAGTGTACATTCATAGTACCTAAGTAAATACTTTGTCGGTATCCAAGAAATATTATTGATTATCTTAATAAAATAAAACTTTTGTTTTTCTCAGAAACTAATTTGTCCTTGGTACAAACTGAGATGCTTAAAGACGCTGACCAACCAACGAGATACCAATGCCAGAGTGATATTGAAATGAACTTGGATAAATTTAATTTACCTTTAGTACCTGTGCAAGTCGGGTTAACAAATTATGATTGCAAATATATTGAAGTTAATCCAAAAGAAATATTGCCATGTGAAGCCCATGCAGGTAGTTATGTAAAAAAAAATTATCTAAAATACTGAACATGGTTTACTGATGTACTAAGTTGGCGACTAACAGTGGTTAAATACTAATACTAAACAATGTTTAATTTTGTGCCCTTGTGTAATTTTTTTTTAAAATATACGCGTTCATATCGCATGTTCTTTGCGTATCGGAAAACGTAAAGGTGGACCGATGACCTGATGAGAGTCACTAGAATCCGATGTGGCGACGCTTGGGGGAGGCCTATGTCAAACAGTGGACGTCTTTCGGCTGAAATGATGATGATGACATACCTTTCCAAATTATTTTCAATGATATTTTCACTATCTAATCATCCTTCTTTGAATAATATAAGTAATGAAATATAATTTCTTGTTACAGTTCCAAGCACAAGTTACAACACAAGCAACTGTAGTACACCAAAGATATCTAGAACTTTAGCGGAAATCTGTTCTAGTGTAAAATTAGATCACCGCTACGAGAACACCCCAAAATGTTCCAAAATTAAATTGGAAAGGGTCAAAAGAGCCTTGAAAATGTCACAAGCCCGAATTAAAGTATTGTCTCAAAATGTGAAACGTATGAAAATTACCGTGTCTACTTTAAGATCTGTAATTGCTGATTTAAAAAAAAGAAAACTGGTATGTGATGAATGCTGAAAATATGCGTACTACGAAGAAATACCGCCTTGACGACGATGATCCATCCTCGTTACAAACCGAGTTAGGTGAATTTTTACATATATTTTGGGCTATACCCGACTCTAATATTAATGAGACTTCCAAACAATGCATTGGCTATATTGCAGGTTTTGTAATTCGATCGATTCGAAAAAAAATTAAATGTGATGAATGTTTAATGGCCTGTGAAGCTGTACCACTAGATGCAGTGTCAAATAGGAGAAATGGGGTAGCACTTATTATCCAAAAGCAGAGAGGTGGTTTAACTGTGCCCTCTGTGAGTGTAGTCAATATTTGTTTTATGGTGGAATCATTATTCCGACAAGCATGTAAATATAATAAAAATAAACCACCTATAGAGTTGAATTTTCCTGCAGTACTCACTGCAAAGGTAATAAGGAACCTCTTAACAAAAACAAATGAACTGTTTCCTGAGCTAGAAGATCATTTTAGAGATAGTTATGTCTCAGACAATTTTCACAGTCATTTAAATATTCTTTTAAAAGAAATAATAACTAAATATGTAAACATCCGTTTGTTCGCAGAAACAAAAAAATATTCTTTATTAATAACTGGAGAGAAGGTTAGACATTTTTTGACTCGGCAAATAATATGGGCTCGACAGTAAGTTTTAATTAAACAGTTATTAATCCATCACGAAATAAAAACTTCTACCGGCAACGTTCAGGACAATAATGTATCCATATTAACTAATTCTAGTGCAAAGCGTGCTAAAATAAATAAATTTAATGTTGATGATTTTACGAATGCTGAAAATATGCGTACTACGAAGAAATACCGCCTTGACGACGATGATCCATCCTCGTTACAAACCGAGTTAGGTGAATTTTTACATATATTTTGGGCAATACCCGACTCTAATATTAATGAGACTTCCAAACAATGCATTGGAAAACTTTTTATTTCGCAGAGACGCTTAGCTCAAATACAACAAACAACGGCCATTTGCAATCTTATTAGTGTCAAAAAAATATTCTTTATTAATAACTGGAGAGAAGGTTAGACATTTTTTGACTCGGCAAATAATATGGGCTCGACAGTAAGTTTTAATTTAATAAAATATGTGATTTCAGAATGCTTTTTTATTTCCCTGTCCCTCTCCCCTGCGGTAATTAAGTTGTTACAAGTTAATTACCGTAATTACAGACCTAATAAAAATTTATTGTGTCTCGTACCACATGGCGACATACGGTATCTGACTAGTAAAAGATAATCCCTTCCTTTAAAGAGTGCACGATAAGACAATTAGAGGTACTTAATTTACTATTTTACAGAATTTTATTATTTATTGATCCGATAGTTAACTTTTATCCGTTAAAGGGCGAATTTCACCAAACTTTTATACCTAGAATAAGTCATATCCAGAGAATACATTTTGAATTTTTGACAGTTCATTCGTACTGAAACTGTCAAACGTCGATTTAATTCCCAGGATAAAAGATATCTGACGTTGCTAAAATCTGCCCTAAGGAGAACAAGGAAGGGGTCAACTTATTATGAATTACAGTCCATAAACAGTACTATATACTGCTATTTCAAGTTATGTTTTATATGTAAAATATCTGTTTATTACGACTATCTATAGTTCATTGGTTTAGTTAGGTACTCAACTAGTGCAGACATGTCTTTTTATTTGTGTTTTAGAAACAAAATATATGCCTATATTACTTGTTTTAAATTAATTATCTATGATTTTAGTAAATCCTAACGTATTTTATGTTATAAAACGTATTCCACGTTTTAAAAACATTACGTTTAGAAGACAACACGAATGTTACATGTTAATAATTATCTAAACCAATTTAATTTATAGAAAATAGTAACAAAAATAGCGTTGGTAATATTTCTATCATTGTAGTCGATATCAGAGAAGTTTTTATCGATAACAAACCATTTGTTGTACATCACTAGTATTAGTTCCATTCCCCCTCACTGCTGCCGTCAGCGCCAAAATGGCGATTTTCAAATAGGCACAATAAATTGATAGCGGTAGCCAGTCCAGCGTATTAGATAGAGGTCAGTGCACACGGGTCACAATGGCCAAAACTATTTTTTTCTTCATCGAACCAACCCATTTGCATTTCTACTAAGGCGTAAATAATAAAAACAATTTCCAACGAAAAAATAATTTATTTACACAATTCTGATAATAAATTACAATTTGTCTACTTACACAAATAACTGGTTATTGTCAATGTAATTTCATTTTAATACATTGTGAATTTAAATACTTGCATATGGTTAACAGACCTACCAAAAGTGCATTCAAATGGAAAATATATAGCCTTAACAAATGGTGTTACCGATATTTTGCAAATCTGGGGGTACATGACACCCCCGCCAAGATGAGCCTTCTAATTTATTTGGAATTAGACCTGGTAATGACATTAGAAATGAAAATTTAATTTATTACACAAACATACATTTAACTAAGTAGATTTCTAATAATATCTAGTGCCTAAATTGAACTGGGGTTTTGACATAATATAATTCAGGTTTTATTATTCAGAGATCTCGAATTTATGGTAGAAAATAAATCAGGTACATTTCCGTGGCCAGGAATGGGCTATTCGATTTCAGATATAAGTAAAAGGTAGAAAAATTTCGACAATACAATAAGAATGAAATTTAAATTTTATTGAATTTTCTCTTAATATTATTTTTTAATATTGGATGGCAGTAATAATATTTATTTAGTGGCTAATTATTATCATATTAATAGCATCGTTTATTTTTCATCAAGAACAGTAAAATTATTGCTTAATTCGGGAAAGAAAGTTCAATGAAACTGTGGCTGTGGTTAGGTTTCGTAACCCTTATGTTCTCCTTTTATAGTTAAGGTTGTCGTAATTAAAAAAGTAAAAGTTTTACAAAAAAAAATTAGCAAGATATTAATCCTGGTATTTAGATAATAACCGTTGTATAATTCGGGCCAAATAAGTTTTATTTTTAAATACGCACAAATTTTGCTGACACTAGCGCCATCCAGTTATTATTGGAAGAACTTACAGCGTTTTGGTTACTCGTTTGTTTAGTATGTTCAAGATAGATGGCGCTTTAAGAAGACGTACCTATTATTTACCAAACTGTTATCATTTTATAGATAACTATACATTGATTATTTTATTTGATATTTTATTAATTGGCTATAAAAACTACACTAAAGATAATTTAGATACTATATAAAAGATTTGTATATACTTACTGATAAACTACAATTTACTAGTGTAATTGAATTTTCTATTGGATTTTATATAATTACTAGCTTCTGCCCGCGACTTCGTCCGCGTCAAATTTTTGCTCCCCTTACCCTTCCCGTCGCATCGATTTGCCTGCTAGTTTTCGTCCATTTTCGCTCCTTGAGTTATAGTGAGTCAACCTTAAAAGATAGACATATGCTCTTGGGACTTTTTTTTTGAACTTTTTAAAAATAACAATCCCGTCATACATGATTTTTGCGTTACTTTAACCGTTTACGCAGCGCACGCAACGGAAACTCTCAGAAGGAATAAATTTTCCCCGTTTTTGCAACATTTTTCATTACTGTTCCGCTCCTCTGAGGTGTAGCGTGATGTTATATAGCCTATAGCCTCCCTCGATAAATAGGCTACCTAACACAAAAAGAATTTTTCAATTCGGACCGGATTCGATTCGGAGATTAGCGCGTTCAATCAAACAAACAAACTCTTCAGCTTTATAATATTAGTATAGATAATTAGTTGACCCAGCGAACTTCGTATCGCCTCAGATTCAATAAATGTTGTTATAAACGTACCAAGTTTGACAACCTGGTACGCGGTGGTGATCTGGTAAGCGTTTTCTAGCTGACACTCATATGTTAGGTTAGCTCCTACCCAGTTATGATGACCTGGTACTTCGAAGGCATAAAGCGTTTTCTAGCTGACACTCCTTTGTTTGGTAAGCTCCTGTCAAGTTATGATAACCTGGTACTTCGAAGGCAACGTTTTTGTCATAGTACCACGTTTTATAGTGACTTGTATTCTCTTTGACGTTTTATGTGACGTCTCACGCGAACGCGGTCGTAAAAAGGGGAAAAAAAAAAAAAAAAAAAAAAACGGGATAAAAAGTATCCTATGTCCTTCTCCTGGCTCTAAACTACCTCCCTGCCAATTTTCAGCTAAATCGGTTCAGCCGTTCTTGAGTTATAAGTGAAGTAACTAACACGACTTTCTTTTATATATATAGATAATACAATATAACAGTGCCTATAATATAATATCCCTCAGGCTTATAGAATATAATCGGTCATGGAGAAGTTATTGCTATCTAAAAATTTGATAATCACAAATTCGGAACTAAAATTCATCACAAAAATTACACTAAAACAATAATTTTATTTATCACTGTCTCTTAAAGTTTAGCACCGGAATAATAAATAAAATAAATTAATAACTAGATTGAGTCGTACCTGTATTAACTTCATTAGTGGTTTAACAGATCCCTATTGTGTCCTAACTCCTATTTGAATTCAGAACCTTAGGGTAATTTACAATCATTGGCACTTGTTCAATTATCAACTTTAGCAACATATAGTTTAAGTTGATTTTTGAAAGATAAAATGTTCCAAAATGAATTTTGGTTGCAATTAAATTTGAACTTTGTTGTGTGTGACATTGAGTTTTTGTTCCAAAACTGGACATTTATCTAAGATTCTGAATTGAAGTTAACATTAATCCTTAGTAACGATTTGCACTATAGTCTTTATTATCCGGTTACCTTTCTCGTAATGTAGGAGGTTCAAACCTGGGTCGTTGATTTTCTCTTCTAATAAGTTTATAAGCTCCACTCGTATCGTTTTTAGCATTTCTGCGACCTGGAAATATGAACATTGTAATAATTAATATTCTATACTTAATATTATAAAGCTGAAGAGTTTGTTTGTTTGGTTGAACGCGCTAATCTCAGGGACTACTGGTCCGAATTGATAAATTATTTTTGTGTTGGTTAGCCTTCTTTATTAAGGAAGGCTAGGTATATGTTATATAACATCACGCTCCAATCAAAAGGAGCGAAGCAGCAACGAAAAATGCTCGAAAACTGGCAGGCAATTCGATGCGACGGGAAGGGTCAGGGAAGCAAAAATTTGACGCGGACGAAGTCGCGGGCAGAAGCTAGTATAGTATACGAGTGAGGTCATTCCGTAACACACAGTAGCAATGGTTATCTACGTAGTGGTGCGGACAAATTTTTCGAACTTAAGAATAGATTAGCAATATCCTTAAAATTATTCAGATTGTAATAGCGTGTTACGGAATTAGGATACGGGCCAACCTTATCACTTTGTTACTTAATTCAATTATATTATGTCTTGAAATCAAATTCCCTTGAAATTCTCCTGTCATTACAAACAGAATTGATACAAGAATGTCTCATTAAGAATTAACAATAACTGAAATACTGAAAAACTAAAACATAAAATGTTTATGAGCGTACAAAAACGACGTGAAAAGTAAAATAGGAAGGTAGTGATAAAAAAGTTAATTTTAACTAATCACCACAACACCAAACACAAAGTAAAAGTAGATGTATTACTAGACGTGGCATACATGGCAGCGTACTAAATAATAAAGGATTTTTATTTAATTTTATTTGTTTGCATGGACCGTTCCTATGAACCCGTGAATCGTCCATTTGTCAACTTACTTCGTGTTTTTCCACTTGGAACATGATCCAGCCATCTTCTAACGATACTATGAATGTCCCGCTGTGTAGTTCCACTGACAAACTGCAACCTGGAAACAACAAAAAGATTAGTTTTAAGAGCAATAATAAATTAAAACTATAAGCACGTTAAACCGTTGGTCCTACCTATTGTTCGTGCCTGTTAGTCTAGTGGTTAGTGACCCTGACTGCTAAGACTGAGGTCGTGGGTTCGATTCCCACCCAGGACAAATCTTTGTGTGATGAGCTCAATCGTTTGTTCTGTGTCTGGGTGTAATTTATCTATAATATGTATGTATTTAGAAATATATAAGTATATTTATCAGTTGTCTGGTTACCATAGTACAAGCTCTGCCTAGTTTGGGATCAGATAACAGTGTGTTGGTTGTCCTAAGATATTTATTATTATTATTTATTTTATTTTTTATCTTTGACATTCGTTACGGATGGTCATAAGCCCGACTGTCTCACAATCAGTCTTACCAAGCGGTTTCGAATTAGCCAGTAAACTGGTTTGGGAAGGTCTGATAGGCAGTCCTTCAATGTAGAATACTGGTATTCAACTGTATTTGGTTAGACTGGAATCCAACCTCAACATGGTTGTAAAAGGCTAGGCAGATGATGAATCAATAAATCAAAACTAATGCTTTATTTATTTTAGATTCAAGTATAGGAGTTTAGGAACTTACATTAAAATAGCCAGAAATAGTAATCTTTTCTGTCGCTTTTGATTTTTCGGTAATCTACGACGTATTCATTACTAGCTTCTGCCCGCGACTTCGTCTGCGTAATTTGTCGGTTATCGCGGACGCAGACTAAGTCACGGAATAAAAAGTAAACCATGTCCTTTCTCAGGCTCTAAACTATCTGTGTACCAAATTTCATTTAAATCAGTTCAGTAGTTTTAGCAGGACAGCGAGACAGACAGACAGACAGAGTTACTTTTGCATTTATAATATTAGTGTGGATAATAAGCTTAGGAAATAAACTAAACTAAACCATCATCATTTCTACCGAATAAACTTCCACAGCTCATTGACCTCCCCTAAAGGGAGGGGGTTCGCCATAATCGCCACACCTGGCAGGCAGGTTGGCGATCACAGTACAGTGGTAAAATGCATAGAGAACGCTGCTGCCCATTCTCTAGTATGTCTCTTAGTCGTCTTTTACGACACCCACGAGAAGAGTTGGTATGGTGATATTCTTTACGTCTGTCTTTAATAAATCATACTAACCAGAAAACAATACAAGCGGCAGCTGTGGTACCATGGAACATTCTCTTATGAACACCCTGCTAGTCTTGACCTTTTCCTGGTACACCATATAAGGGCTGGTAAAATATCCGATTGAAGAGTTTACTGAAGACGGATGTAAAGCCACGTAGCCGTCAGTTTTCGTCTTGAATTTCAGTTCGTCTGGAGTCGGTTGGCGTGGGATAGCCCCGCCCGCTTGCATGTGGAAAGATTTTTCTGGTGTTAGGACCTGGAATGAGAAGATTTGTGTTCTGAGTTGCTGGTCATTAAAACTGATTTAAATTAGGGCTGAAAAAAGATTATTTTAATAAAGAACCGTCTTCCAAAGAGAAAAACACTACAAAGTGAAAAATAAACTTTAATTTCGGAAATCAGTGTTTTTTTTTATTTTATTTTTTATGTATGGCCACGCATAACTTTTAACATAGTGGTCCGATTGTGACAATTCTTCTTCTATTGGAAAGGGTATACTCCCAAGGTGGTCCCATATCAATTTGGAAAACCAAATCGAACCCTAAGGGTCGGAAAACAGAGGATGATTGATTGTTCACTCACTGATTGTAATGTATAAACACGCATAACTTTATACAAAGTAGTCCGATTTTGATAATTCTTTTTGTGTTGGATAGGGTATACCTTGCCAAGTATTATTAGTACATGAAAGCCACAAAAAAAATATAAAATAAAAACTTTTTAACAAAAAATTAAACCGCCGAAAAACTGAAAAGCATAAAATAATACTTAAACCTTAAAATTTTGAATCGGCGCTGAAAAATCAATGAACAAGGATCACTCAAAGCGCCGACTCATAATTTTAAGGTTTAAGTATTATTTTATGCTTTTCAGTTTTTCGGCGGTTTAATTTTTTGTTAAAAAGTTTTTTTTTGAAGTCGGTTAAAAATGGGGAATTTTGTATGAAACTGGTGTCATTAAATTGTTGCAAAGATTCAGAAGAACTCCGAAGCTGGCAAAATGGTGTCAATACTTTTAAAGTTAAAATATTGAATTACCTTGACTACATTCGGGTACAAAGCTGCACATAGAATAGCCGCCAGCAATTTGTCGTTATTTCCATTCGTGTTTAACTGAAACAGACAAAATATGTTATTTTTAATATTATTCTAGAGCTCTACTCTAGACCAGTAGAGAAAATGGGTATGAGAATTAATTAAATAAGCTAGGACTGTTAGAAACGACATTTGAAAGCACAAGAGCTTCCAAGAATATACGATTTTTTTTATCAACAATTCTTATTAACTCAATCTGCCTAGTCATTTCTCAATTATGTTGGAGTCAACTTCCAATCCATCCCTAATGCGGCTAGATACCAGTATTTTACATGGAACGACTGCCTATTTGTCCTCCACAACCCAGTTACTGCATAATACGATATCTCTTGGTAAGACTGATTGTCAGACTTACGGGCTTCAGACAACCCACAACGTCTGTCAAAAATCTACGAACCACAGCCAGGACCAACGGTTTAACGTACATTCCAAGGCACGGAGGGGTCTTGGTATCTAATATAGATGGTCACTCAAATACATTCATAATCATCATAATCAGCCTATATTGTTCCCACTGCTGGGACACAGGCCTCCTCTCGGTGGGAGGGAGTGGGCCGTAATCTACCATTCGGGCCCAGTGCGGGGCGAAGGTGACCGACCAAGCGTAGCTACGTGTAGGTACTCGGCTGGTAGGTATTAGCTGTTCGGTCGGTCAAAATTTTAAGAAGTTCGAAGTACCTACACCGGATTGCGGTTATTGACCTATTCCTATTGTCGATATCATATTAGGTTCGAAATATGTAGGGTGTCCACGTTTTACTGATTTAAGGTCGGATAAAAATTAAAAAAAGAAAGTATTGAAAAAATAGTTGAAATGTGTTCTATTACTGATACTGAACCACCAAAAAAAAATTGCACATTGGTTAACATATTTTCCTGTGTCTCTTAAGTCGCTGCCGATACCACTGGGCCACCACTGCTCTTAAATGCATTAATATCTCAGAAATTAAGAATGATAGCTTATTCCTAGTAACTTTACCTCATCTCCAGTTAAACTAAGCACGGAATCCTTCCTCATTTTCTTCCGTAACGCCGGCATGTCAGGGACGAATCCTATAGACGCAAGCAAGCCCAAAAGTTGGTGCTTTATATCGGCCAACATTAGCAACGTCTTGTGGGATAGGAAGTTCTCGCTGGCGAAGACTAACGCAGCGTGGGTACTGCTTTTCATTGCGTTTTGCCATTTCTGTAAACAAAATTGAATGTTTTGTTCTATGACTTAGAGTAGTAGCATTAAGGTTCATATCAGGGTGCAGAAAATGTTCGGACTAGCGACGTAACAGCACGTACAAATCATCATAGACTATACGCTTATTCGTTTTATAGTTGAGTCGCAGTTGAAATTGTAATAGTTTTTTGTTACTCTGACCTGCCGAATATTGCCGAAAACTCGCCGAATTCATAAAACCTCGTTTTTCGAGGTTAAGGTGAAATGGGTCCCAAAGAAGATGTTTAGACGCATTTCGGCTGCACGCAAAATCAATTTTTGTCCTCAAAAACTACAAATTTGCGTAATTTTTTTTCATGATTATTAAAATTGAAGATTTTTTTTAGTGAATTATGAGGGCCAATACACGATTGATATAATTTAAAAACGAAAAAAACGGTTTTATTCGATTGTAATTAAAGCAATTTCAATCATATTTCGTCTACACGTTGACCATTAAAGACATTAGGGGATTATGGGTTTATTTTAATGTAACAGAGCAAATAGAATTTTAGAAAGCAATATTTATAAAAAGCGTGCAATGATATTGCACATCCCTCCGCTCCCGCATCCTGTCAGTCGGCCGCAGCGCGTCTTAGAGAGCACCCGTGTACAACTTTATTGCGCCCGTTGTCGCCTACTACTCAAGCGAACATTGAAGTGTAAACACCGATACTTAGTCACAAAAATGGTGAATAAACGCAATAAAATAAAAAAATATTCAAGACTGCAGCTCAAGAAGCTGAAATTGATGAATTTGAATAGGTATGTACATGTTTATTATCCCAAAAAAACACCAATTTTGACATTTGACACTCACATAGTAACTCGTATTTATTGTATAAGCACACAACTTTCGTTTTGTAATAGAGATAGATATTATGTTCTAAAACTTCCATGTACCCCAATAGCTTTATACATATGGTTTATTATGTTTTTACAGAAGTCGTATCAGCACTGAGTCTGACATTGCGGAGTTGCCAGCTGACTCACAAGAAATTAGTAAAACCGTCACTCCACCACAATTGCACAATTTTATCACAAATCTGAAGACACTGATAAATGACCGGGAGCGTATACAAAAACGAACCACACAGCAACGTGAAAGCACTGAATGGTTGCAAATCAGAAGATTGATGATAACGGCCTCCAACTTTGGAGTAGTAATAAAGAGAAAAAAAAGTTTTGCTGCTCTGGTGAATAACATTTTGTACAAATCGAATATTTCATCCGTCGCATCTGTAGCACATGGACTCAAAAATGAAAAATTTTCGCTTCAACAACTGAGCAGCCAAGAAAATTTACAGATTAGGGACTGTGGACTTTTTGTGGACAGAGAATTTCTTTACATTGGTGCCACGCCGGACGGAGTCGTTGGAGAAAATACCATCGTTGAGGTCAAATGCCCAGTAGCTGCTTTTAAAAACGGAATAGAAAATACTATCAAACAAAACAAGGTCCAAATTCTAAAGTATAAGAAAAAAAATACCAAAGTTACAATAAATAAAAATAGTAACTGGTACTATCAGGCTTAAGGGCAGCTACGAGTGACGGGTAAGCAGCGGTGCATTTTCGGGATATGGGGAGGAGAAGAGAAAAAAAATGGAAATTGTATACATCCAAAAAGATGACGACTTTTGGAAAAATAAAATGGAGCCAAAACTTGTCAACTTTTATCACACACACATTCTTCCAGAGTTGGTAGATTCCCGCCGAAACCGGGGTATGCCTTTGAGAGGCTCTGACAAAGAATTTGGAGCCGATAGTGGACCCGTAATAGAACCCCGCTAACGTAATGAATGATTTTATTTTATTAAAAATTAAAGTTGTTATAATTAGTTGTTTTTCATTTCTACATGGCAATTTTTTTATCAAAACCCAAATTTTCATCTAGGTTGTTCTACCAAACTCGACCAAAATGTATGAATCAGCAGATTTTTTAATATTCATGATATAAAAAATCTGCTGAACATTTTGGTCGAGTATGTACCTATCGAATTTTGTAAAAAACAGAATTTTTTTTTTCCGTGATTTCAGAGTTGGTCCCATAGTGAAAGTTGTTCATATTCATGTGTAGATCACCCTATGAAAATTTGGGTAGTGATAAAAAATTTCCTGTGTAAAGAACCAATTTTTGGAAAAACCGGTTTAGATTCATCTCTAGTACTGGTACCCATTCAAACAACGAACCAATTGGGATTGTTATAGGAACTCATAAGTAGGCCAGTATTCGTAAGTAGATAGATATAATAATAAAAACACTAGTGTATGCGCGTAATTAAAATATGATTTTATATATATTTATTGCACCATATTATGTACTCATTACATACTTCACGTAAATCTGCAACTTGCTGAGTCAGTCCGATCGCCGTATGTGCGAGCCTCTGCAGAAGTATTTTGGTTCACGAGAGAGGGTCACGCTTACAGCGGTCGGACTATAGCTTGCCGGCCGAATGCGGCAGAGAGCGGGGCCCCGCGTGCCTCTTACCCGCCCGCGTCTGCTTCACCCCCTCGAAACGTACGTGACCACGATACCATTTCGCCTTAACAAAAACGGCCTGCCAAAGTAACTGACAACAATTTACTGTCCAAGAGAAGTTATCTTTAAATAGTTTATACTATGTCATGTGTGTATGTAATCAAAGTCGCATTTAGCATTTGTGCGCTTAGATATTTTTAACTACGAAACGGATTTTAATGCGGGTTTCGTCAATAGACAGAGTGCTTCAAGAAGAAGGATTATATGTATAACTAGCTGTGCCCGCGGTTTCGCCCGCGTGGACATGAAAATGGACGTAGTACTGGGACGAAAAGTAGCCTATGTTACTTCTTATAACATTAGCTAAGTATATGTGAGTGAAAGTCCAGTCAAAATTGGTCCAGCCGTTTCAGAGATTAGCCGAAACAAACAGACAGACAGACAGATAAAAAAATTTAAAATTGATTTTATTATGTAAGTACCGCATATACTTTCATATGCATTTAGTGAAAAGCTGTTAATTTGAAATTACAAACAGACACTTAAATTTTATTTCTTTGTATGGGTGTATAGATACGCGGGCGAAGCCGCTCGCAAAAGCTAGAACTGAATAGATTTACGTATGTAAAATAAGATAACGATATCTTACCCTATAGGCTCTCAATGTTGTCAGCTGGTCACTTTGTGAACATGCAAATTCTCTTCGTTTCGCGTCTGCCTCCGTCTGAAAAACATAGTAAAATGTTTATTACCCATCGACATGCATCTTGACTTATGCATATAATGAGACACTGACTCCCAAGACACAGTGTATAAACCTAGTTTGGGAGCCAGGGGACCTATGCTTATGATACCATTTCAGTAAGTTTTATAGTAACGTATGTAACTATAATGTCACTATTAAAAAAAATATTATTATTTATTTAATGTCGACTTCTGACAGATCTTATTTTGCATTATATCTAATTAGAATAAATGTATCATGGAAGTTTGGCCCAAGTAATACAAGTTTTCGGGCAATTTTTTTAAACAATTCTAATGTATTATTTTCATCTCTTTCATAAATAAATAAATACAATAGTTGGATCAATGGCCGAACATAGAAGGCAGTATTTCGTAAAAAGGTCCCTCTGGAACCCTAATGACCGGTAACTTGGATTTTGTTCCCGATACCACCAGATCACTTTATTTTTTTCAAAAATATTTATAAAGTTTGAAAATAAATAACCATTTTGTAACCTCACCTTCTTTCCAAACGGAGCAACAAAAGGACTTTTATGGCTCAAAAACGCAGCCATAGTCAGCGCAGAGTCCACACAACAGAATATAGCCCCGAACAGCATAAGCTTGCCTATCCTGACGTCTACGGGCAAAGCCGCTAGATGCTTGCCCAGCGCTGTCAGGCTAAATGCCTTGTCGAGTGCGCCTATGTCTTGGAGGCGGGAGAGAGCGCCATCTATGTTCTGTTTTGTTGGTGGTTCTACTGTTTTGCCTGGAAAGATAGAAAATGGAGAACTGTTAAAAGAACAGTTCTTTTTTTAAATGGGGAATTGTTTTTTTCTGCGCGCTAATCTCTAAAACTACCGTCGGATTTGAAAAATGTTGCATTTAACTGCCCAAATTTTGAGTAAGGGTATAGGATATTTAAAACCATGCTACGATCCCTAGGAGCAGAGCAAAAAAGTCAAGAAGAAGGCTAAGCGAAATCAAATTAATAGCGCAGGCGGGCAATGCGATGCGACGCGATGGGTCGAAATAACAAGAAATTTTAATCAATAAATAATAAAAAAACTAAGAAGGGAAATACCCTAACAAATAATATTTGTTATTCTGAGCCACAACCACGAGCGGTGGAGAATTTTTCCAAGCGCACCTAATGAATTACCTGAATTATATTCAAATCCTGTTATATTCAATGGCATAGAGCTGTGACCGACACATAAGCAGATGTGTGTCACGTTAATTGAGACAATCACCTAAGATTTCATGTATACTCATATCTTGAAACAGCAGCAGGATCTTTCCAATAGACACGTATGGCGTGGCTTCTCGTACTACATATCGACGCTTGAAAGGCGAAATTGACTAAGCGACATTGTGGCCCTATGTCGCTTAGTCAATTTCGCCTTTCAAACGTCAATATGTATGAATGATAATGCACACGCGGCCTAAAGGCATCAGCATACGCTGTCAGCCTCGTTATCACGAAACTGCACACATTGTGAGTCACAAAAGGAAACACTCACCTAAAACCTCATGTGTACTCATATCCTGGAAGAGCGGCAGGATCTTGATCTTCAGCAGTAGTTGTTCGAGAGGTACCCGATGTATCTCCGGCACGGGTTGTTCCAGGATGTGGTAGTTATAGCGATGCGATGTGAACAGATGCACGCACACTCCCGGCATGACGCGGCCCGCACGGCCTTTGCGCTGTTTGGCGTTGGCGCGGGATACCCACACCAGGTCTAAGGATTCCATGTTGCGGTTGGAGTCGAATCTGGTGGGTTAAATTGTAATTTGTTGATGGAATACTATTTCATGAAAAAGTCAGAGGGATCAAATGGACTTGTTTTAATGATTATGTTAAAACCATTTTTAATTTATTTCAGACTTCATTGTAGTCCCATGGACTACAAATAAGTCTGAGTAATCCAGTTTACTAGCCACTTTGTATGAGCCGTCCTATAAAGGAGAGTGAAGAAGTGACCGTCCACTTTAAGGTCCTAGGTACCTTGAAATGACTGTCCAGTTTACTGGCCACTTTGTATGAGCCGTCCTATAAAGGAGAGTGAAGAAGTGACCGTCCACTTTAAGGTCCTAGGTACCTTGAAATGACTGTCCAGTTTACTGGGGGTCTAAAAAGGCCACATTAAGCATTTCTGCTAAAACTAATTCATATTGTGAATTCCCAGCAATACCTTAGCAATTCCTCTAACTTTCGTAAAATGGTGACACATATTAGCGATATCATACTCAATTCAATTCATATCCGAATCACATTTGGTGTAAATGTTGCAGCATGAAAAAAATAAAGACCGTAATTTTACCGGTAAATATTTCTTTGAAGATTTAATAAATACAAGTGATTATTTCTAACTGTTGAAATGTTATTTAATTACAGTATGCATAAAAAATATAAAAATGTCACAAATAAGCCCTGAAAAGGGAAACTAGAAACAACAAAAACTTTATAAGCTGGCAACGAATACATAAAAGTTTTCCCTTAAATGTCATAATTAGTGTGTGGTCTTAATAATCTGTGGTTATGTCAACAATAAATATCTTTTTTTATTTGGTCCTTCGAGCAATTTTAGGGAACCGGGAGTTTGTGTAATCGGTACTTTAACATAGTAACGTTTATATACATAAAATTAAATAAATATAAAACGTTCTTCTTTCTGTCCCTCACCGATATTGGCTGAATAACGTATAGACGTACTTAGAACTAGCGTACTCAACAGGCGCAAGTAAAGGGACTGACATACTAATACGCCATTAGAACGATAGCGGTTCGGAATTCGGTTCCAAAAAACGGGTTCACCGATATTTTGAGAAGTAACACAAATAGTATCAAGGGCAGTAAAGATGGACATACAAGGGATAAACGAAGTTATAAGAAGCCAAGAAGCAGATTACAACGAACTAAGACAAATATTCACCAACATCAAGAAAGACTCAGCATCAAGGAAGACTCTAAAATATATCACGGAGAGGAAAACTCAACTCACAGAAGTATTTACTAGAACATCCAAAAACCATTCACTACTACAAGACCAAGATGTGTTGTGTGATCACAAATACATCACCACCAACTACTTTGGGTCTATCAACGCACTGTATACGCAGGCAATTGAATACCTGTTAAAGTGTGAGAAAAGACTACAGGTAGTAAACCAACTATATGAGCCAGAAGATTTACAACCCGAGGAGGAAGAAGGGAGTAGCTCACCCAAACTATTTATTCAACTATTTCGGATTAATCAGATGCAGAAAAAGTTACAATCGGCAACTCAATTAATTACTGAAGGGAAAGCAAGTTGGTACTTAGAATCTGTAATGACTACTTTGCAAAAACAATGGCAAGAAATTGAAGAAACACATGTACTCATTCTAATGGAAGATAGTACGTTAGAACACAGCTATTTTCACGAGAATATGTTTGAGAGAACGCAAACGGAATTCGACCTTGTGATGGGAAAATTATTTGAGATGATAGGTCAAAAATCAACATACAATCATAAAACTTCGGTTAAGTTACCACAAATAATAATTCCAACATTCAGTGGAAGTTATGAGTCATGGAATTCCTTTTATGATTTATTCTTGAAAATAGTCCACGAAGATAAATCGTTGAGTGACACAGAAAAGATGCAGTATTTAAAAACGCATGTACGAGGTGACGCCGCTAAGCTGATCAAGCATTTAACAGTTTGTGACGCAAATTACATAACTGCATGGAATTTGTTGACAAGACGATACAAGAATGAAAGACTAATCATTACTAAGCATATTGATAATATTCTAAGTATGTCGAAAATAAAGAAAAGTAATGCCGCGAACTTAAAAAATCTCCATGACACAATAAACGAAAACCTAGAAGCACTAAAAAATCAAAACATCGACATTTCAAGTTGGGACCCCATTTTGACAAGAATACTAAGTAGAATATGGGACTCAGAAACTGATGAAAAATACGAACATCAACTATTAGAGCCTAACAAAGTACAAGAGTTTTCGGCAATGATGCAATTCTTAGAAAAAAGGTTTAAGTGTCTGGAAACTTCAAGCACTCTGAGAGAAGAAGCGTTTGCTCACAAATCGCGCCATGAGTCTTCAAATTCAACTACCAAACAAGTAGATCAACGTGTATGCTGGTTTTGCCAGAGTCGCGAACACAGCATTTACCAATGTACTGGTTTTAAAACGCTATCAGTACAAGAACGCAATAACATCGTAAACGAAAAACAGAAGTGCAAAAACTGTTTGACTCATGAAACGTCGGTAAAGTGTCACAGTGATAAAAGTTGTGGATACTGTGGAAAAAGAGGTCATCATTCCTATTTACACCATCATAACAATAATGTTACTACAAGAAACGCAAAAACTGAGCCAAACAAGGAAAATGTATCGACCCCGTCTACAAGTAAATCCATGAAAAAAACTGTGTCCAACATGTCTACTATTTATAACAAAACGAACATACCAAAAACCACACTACTAGCGACGGCCTTAATAAAAGCTCACTCGTCGGACGGGACATCGCATTTACTGAGGGTTCTATGTGATCAAGGTTCAGAGGCATCATTTTGTACAGAAGAGGTTGCCCAACTATTGGCATACCCACGTATTCAGATACATACTGAAGTGATCGGGATTGCTGACGAAAAACCTAAAACATCGAAAAACTCTATCAATGTCGTGCTACAGCCAAGATTTCCGAGCGAATATAGGTTACCAGTCACACTTATAATACTACCAAAACTAACTGGCTGTTTACCAGAGAAAAATGTACTAGAACTAAAATCGGATTGTTTACAAAACAAACTATTTGCCGATCCTACATATTACAGAAGAGGACCAATAGATATAATATTGGGGGCTCAAGAATATAGCCATTTACTACTAAACGGATTACACAAGATGCAAGACGGAATCATCGCTCAAAATACCGAATTTGGGTGGATTTTATCCGGCATTTGCGGCGATACAACCAATACTAATACAGTTATCAGTATGATGACACGGACTACAGAAGTTCAGCAACTAAATAAGTTTTGGGAATTAGAAGAAATTCCTGAAAAATACCAAGTAACTAACGAGGATCAGGCTTGTGAAAACTATTACCAAAAAACAACTATAAGAAATCCAGATGGGACATACACAGTGAAACTTCCATTCAAGAATCAAAGCGTAGATTATGGGAATTCGCGCAAAAAAGCTATTGCAAGACTATTACAATTAGAACGGAAGTTCGACAAGGATGGAAACTTACGGAAAAAATACCAAGAGTTTCTCAATGAGTACTTAGAAATGGGCCACATGAGGAAAGTATCGAGTACTGACTATTACCAAGGTAAATACTATATACCACATCAACCAGTCATTAGAGAAGATTCACTAACTACTAAGCTACGAGTAGTATTTGATGCGTCGAGCAAATCAAGTACTAACATAAGTCTAAACGATAATATGTTTACGGGACCAAGACTACAGCAAGAATTAGCAGTGATACTGTTACGTTGGCGTAAACACAAGATAGCATTTATGGCGGACATCGAAAAAATGTACCGATACATAAATATCAACAAAGAAGACTACACCTACCAACGAATAGTATGGAGGAATTCACCGAAACATATGATCGACGAATACGAATTAACTACTGTGACGTATGGAACTGCAGCTGCCCCATACTTAGCGATTAAGACGCTACAACAACTCGCTGCTGATGAAGAAGCGAACTACCCAATAGCCAGCCAAAGAACTCTCCAGGACTTCTACGTGGACGATATTTTGTCAGGAGATACAAATGTTGAGGCAGCAAAAAATTTACAAGAAAACTTAATAAATATGCTACGAAAAGGCGGATTCAGGCTACGCAAATGGTCGTCTAACAGTGCTCAATTGTTGGAAAATATACCTAACGAAAGCAAAGACGACCAAGTGATGAAAATACCGCTAGATGAAACTAGAAAATCCTTAGGGGTATTATGGTCACCATTAGAGGATAGTTTCTGTTTTCAGATCACTATTAATCAAAATGAAAAACCAACAAAACGATTTATTTTATCAGAAATAGCTAAGATATTTGATCCTCTGGGATGGTTAGCACCTGTCGTCATAAATATGAAACTGATGATTCAGGAACTTTGGACAAATGGCACAGAGTGGGATCAGCCCGTAGAGGAAACTAATAAAACAAGGTGGATTGAATTACAAACACAACTTAAGACTATTGAGAAGATTTCCATACCAAGATGGTGTCATTTTTCAAATAAATCGAGGGTCGAGCTGCATGGATTCAGTGACGCTTCTGAAAAAGCGTACGGTGCAGCAATATACTGTCGGATACAAAATAACAACACATTTAACGTAACCCTGTTGCAAGCTAAGTCAAAGGTAGCGCCAAAAAAGCAGAAAACTACATTAGCAAAGTTGGAGTTATGTGCAGCTTTATTGTTAACCCAACTGATGGAAAAAGTGATTACTGGAATGGAAATGCAAATCGCGAATATTTACTGTTGGACGGACTCCATGATTACTCTCGGTTGGATCAAGGGTGAAGCTGAGCGATGGAAGACGTTCGTAGCTAATAGGGTATCAGAAATACAAAGAACATTACCAGAAGCAAAATGGAATTATGTAAATACATTACAAAATCCAGCTGACCTAATTACAAGAGGCATTGCACCAAATAAATTACAAAACTTATCACAATGGTGGAATGGACCAGAGTGGTTAAAAAGTGATAACATGCCTAGTACGAAAACTGTACCAGAGATATGTGAGGAGATTAAACGATGTTATCACGTAACTATTATACCAAAAAACAAAATCTGGATAAGATTTTCAAGTTTCAAAAGGATGATACGAGTACTATCATATTGCTACAGATTCGTGAATAAACAAGAATACAAAAAACCATTAAGCTGTGAGGAAATTAATTCAACAACTAAAAAACTCCTCCGCTTAGTGCAACAAGAAGTATTTGCTGAGGAGTACAAAACAATTAAAGCCGGACAATCATTGAAGAAAGGAAACATGTTGTCATGCCTAGATCCATTTATTGATAACGAGGGCTTACTGCGAGTAGGAGGAAGACTTCAAAACTCCAGTCTACCATACGATCAAAAACACCCAACTCTGTTATCTCATGACCATCATGTAACATTAATCATAATTCATGATGCTCATTTAACTACATTACATGGAGGTAATAGTATGACCTTAGCGTATATAAGACAGAAGTATTGGATACTTGGAGGAAAGCGAGCAGTGAAAAGTAGCATTAGAAAATGTGTAAAGTGTACTAGATACAGATCATCTACCGCCACACAAAAAATGGGTTCATTACCAAAACCAAGAGTGACGGAATCGTACCCATTCAGTCACACAGGTGTGGATTATGCTGGACCAATATCAGTGAGAACAATGAAAGGAAGGGGACATAAATCTTACAAAGGCTACATTGCGATATTTGTTTGCCTATCCACGAAAGCGGTACATTTGGAGCTGGTAGGCGACTTATCAGCAGAAACGTTTATAGCAGCACTACGGAGGTTTATGGCACGCAGAGGTCCAGTATCACACATGTACAGTGATAACGCGACGAATTTCGTAGGCACTGCCAATTACTTGTATAAAGAAATGTTAGACATAACCCAGTCTGACGACTTTCAAAACACGTTGACCAATGTTGGAATACAATGGCACTTTATTCCTCCATCATCCCCCCACTTCGGAGGGATTTGGGAAGCAGGAGTAAAATCGATGAAACACCATTTGCGTAGAGTGATAGGAGAGCAGACACTAACTTATGAAGAAATGAGCACGTTCTTACACCAAACTGAAGCATGTTTAAACTCAAGACCATTATGTGCACTCAGTGAAGATATAAATGATAACACTGTGTTAACACCAAGTCACTTTCTAATAGGCAGAGAAGCGGTAGGGGTACCAGACCCGCTATCGGAAACTAATACAGATCATATAAACAGATGGAAACAAATCCAAAAAATGAAAAAAGATTTCTGGAAAAGCTGGACTAAAGACTATTTACACCAACTTCAACAAAGGTACAAATGGAAAACTAATCAAGGAAACTTGTCGGTTGGAACTCTAGTAATTATAAAAGATGAAAAAGTTTCGCCTAGCAAATGGCCACTTGCAAAAATAAAGGAAATACATATGGGCAACGACGACCTATCCCGAGTAGTGACACTTCAAAAGTCGTCAGGAACAACTCAAAAACGATCAATTCACACATTAATACCATTGCCAATTGAAACAAATACGTGTAGTAGTAGCAATGAACCGAAACAGTCAATACAAACAAATACCGTTACAATCCTAAGAAAAAACAAAACGAATCAACCCAAACAATGTAATAAAATATCTAAATGGTTCACGTTGCTATTCATCATGTTACAAATATTGGGTTCAGCAAAATCAACTACAACGACATACTCTGTAAAAACAGTACCACCAGGATTTTATGTTGAAAAAATAGGAACGGCAAGCATTGATAGAGGAATGTTTAGGATAGAAATAAATTATGAAAAACAACACCTAGAGCAAGACCTTGTCAAAATAAAAACAATGACGTCACAATTCAGTCAACTATGTACAAATGCTGAACAAATAACAGCTTCCGGATTTTGTAAACAATTACACCATCATTTGTTAGAAGAAACATCAAAATTAGAGCGAACTAAAGAATATTTGACAGAAGTGAACCAGATTAGGAAGAAAAGGGGAATATGGGGAGAGTTACTAACTGCTATCTTCGGAGTGAATGATGAGGCATACCGAGATATAGACACATTAAATTTAAACCAAAAAAAGTTAATTGAAGCTGCCAACCATCAAACCAAATTCATGATATCAACAATCTCACAAGTAAACAAAACTGAAGAAAGAATAAAACAGAAACTTATAGGATTTCAAACTAAATTAAACCAAGTCATAGGTTACATCGAGAGTAACAACCATTGGTTCAGTACAGTCGACCACAACAGTGTAAACATACGTATTATGCAGACTTACCAGTTAGCATATAATTACATGGAAGAAATCATGGATTATTACAACGGACTATTAGAGATATACTTAACCAAGGCGACAGTATATAGTGTTTTAACACCAAAGAACGTCACTGACCTAATATCATCAGCAAACAAAAAATTACCATCTAAACTAAGAATCGTTCAACAACAGTTACTAGACACCAAGATATATGAGAACAAGACTCATTTAAAAGTATACGCCTATTTTCCTATACAAGAGATAACTAAATATACTTTAATGTATGTTACACCAGTCCCAAAGATAAATTCTGACAAGTCAGCCCAAAGTATAGAAGTACATAAAGCTTACATAGGGTTAGATTACAACAACGAAATGTATTTTGACTTGGACTATGAGGAGTTCAAACGTTGTTTAGAATGGACTAACCATTTTATTTGCTTTCCTGGGGCCGTGAAAAACATGCAATTAAAAGAAAATTGCATTGTAAATCAACTATTCAAAAACCAAACACAGACGAAATGTCCTACTAAAACATACTATTTATCCAATAAAATAATATGGAAACAACTTTACATGCCAAACACTTGGTTATTCATTGTACGAGATCGAGTTACGACGTCAATACTTTGTGATGGACAAAGAGAAGAATTCGAGCTTCAAAATGTTGGTGTAATACGAATCGCAGATAACTGCATTATTAAAACAACTAATAATATGTTAACTGCCAAAAGAATTGTTTCAGTACCGATAGTAACATCATACTCAAAACAAATAGACTTTCCCATAACAACGCACATGGTGACTAAATCCATGCTAAACATTACCAAAGAGGAAGAAGTCGTAGATAACTCAAAGGAGATTTTTCAGAATCTAGTTACTCAAGAAAATGCTTTACAAACCGAATTAGATAGCACTATTTGGAGTCAAATCAGTTCTCACGCATACTTAACTAGTGCGATATCGTGTATAATCATGTTTTTAATCTTTTTGTTTTTAGTTTGCTACGGCCCAGCCATACTGAGATGGATTGGAGTCACATTGCAGCACAAGACCAGAAGAACAAGTCCCGAGCCAGAAAACCAACCAGCAAGAGAACCAAACTCGCTTGCTGCCAACAAGACAACTACCAAACCGACAACAGGCCAACCAACTATCACAACGGAACCTGTGTACAGTTCACCACGTCAACACGAAACTATCGAATTATACCAACTGGAGCCTAGGTCCTGAGAGGCGCCAGAATGTTCAACCGTGAACATACTATAGTTGCACGCGCCAACAATAGTATCACAGCGTCAGCGACACACATACGGTCCACGCGCCGGCAACACCAGCACACCGTCAGCACTAAGATGTGGCCTACTGAGATCTTCGCTTCATCGGCTCGATACACACACGACACACATGTAAATAGCCATCAATGTGTATTTACCACAAAAATTGTATATAATTAAGTTCATTATTGTAATAAAGTTAGTCATCAAGCTGGAGTCGAGTGTGATTTATCTCCTTACTTCCTCTTACTGTGGCCAAGACACCTTTAGCCATCATCGGTCCTATGAGTCCTATGTGTACATTTGCCTAAAATTGCTCGAAGGACCAAATGTACACACCGGGACTTACAGCTTAGTACGGCCGGTGTTCCAAGTGTGTACGATGTGACTACGTTTGAGATAATTGAACCTGGATCAGTACCTAAAGCCCAACTGACGCCAAACCTAGCCCTACAGTAACTACCTAGCACCCCAGTTATCCTAGCCCTAGCCTACCATACAAACCACACCAAACGTAGGTTACGTTGGTTATACGAGAGGGAAGTCTGTCACAAGGAGACCTACGGTGACAGACGGAGTTTGGGTAGGAAGAGGGTTTTGTGTACGTCGTGCAATGTACACAGGAAATGGTTTTCTTACTGCCGATCCCACAGACTCATAGGACCGATGATGGCTAAAGGTGTCTTGGCCACAGTAAGAGGAAGTAAGGAGATAAATCACACTCGACTCCAGCTTGATGACTAACTTTATTACAATAATGAACTTAATTATATACAATTTTTGTGGTAAATACACATTGATGGCTATTTACATGTGTGTCGTGTGTGTATCGAGCCGATGAAGCGAAGATCTCAGTAGGCCACATCTTAGTGCTGACGGTGTGCTGGTGTTGCCGGCGCGTGGACCGTATGTGTGTCGCTGACGCTGTGATACTATTGTTGGCGCGTGCAACTATAGTATGTTCACGGTTGAACACCTTAGCAATTCCTCTAACTTTCGTAAAATGGTGACACATATTAGCGATATCATACTCAATTCAATTCATATCCGAATCACATTTGGTGTAAATGTTGCAGCATGAAAAAAATAAAGACCGTAATTTTACCGGTAAATATTTCTTTGAAGATTTAATAAATACAAGTGATTATTTCTAACTGTTGAAATGTTATTTAATTACAGTATGCATAAAAAATATAAAAATGTCACAAATAAGCCCTGAAAAGGGAAACTAGAAGCAACAAAAACTTTATAAGCTGGCAACGAATACATAAAAGTTTTCCCTTAAATGTCATAATTAGTGTGTGGTCTTAATAATCTGTGGTTATGTCAACAATAAATATCAACAAAATTTAATTTAATTAAATTTCATGCAAATTGGGTAATTTATAAATACAGAGTAAGTAAATACTTGTTTATCTTAAATCAATATTTAATTGTATCACTGTTCAAAGGTATTTAATTGGACGTAATAATTTGTAGGCATGGAATGAAAATTCTGCTCGTCTTTCTGCATTGATAGTGGAAGTTCTGTCGTTGTTAAACCCTTCATCAAGATCACTGCAGCGTCTACTTCTGACCAGACTCGTGTGCCAGCACCAAGCTCTACCCCTGCCGATGCTACAACAGCGGCTTTGACTCTTCGAACTCGGCAATCAAGATACCGCAGTGAGTGTAGTTTTATAACCCTACAGCTATTTTTATTGAGACTAACGATTGAAAATGATTATGATGTTATTTATATAGCGTTTTTATGTGCCCTCTGGCTCGACATAAAATTGAGTACCTACTATCGTTAACATTCATGAAATATATAACGAAATACAAAGAGGAAAATAAACTAAATTTTACCATTTAACTAAACACTAACTAAACACAAAGAGCTATTGGGCTCCAAGTCTACTATTGTTGTCAACCTGTCATTACTGTTGGTCTTAGGTTGTCTTAAACAATGATATTATTATTTTCAATTTCATTTTATTTCACAGGTATGTTAATTATTGACTGATGATTTGACTTTCTTAAAAACCACACATTTTCTTTTTTAGCCTGGTGAAGTTGTTCCAAGCAGTCATTTGCCTCTCCGCAGCTCCGTGACTACCATCAACACATAAAATGTTCATAGAAAAATAAACTGATGTACTATAGTGTATATGTTAGTTTCATTATTTGATTATTGCTAGATTTTTATACAGTACATGAGAATTGTAAATTTATTAAAATATTTTAACTTTGTGTATTGTTTTATTCAAATGATAGGTATAAAGGTAAACTGTATGTCCTATTTTATAGGTACACACTACCTAATGAAATTGGAGTGAAAGTAAAGTAATATAAGGCCTATGTCCCATGTAGGGGTCTACTAGGACCGATGCCTGCCGGGGTCGCGTGATTGTTCGAAGGAGATACCGTGACCCTGGCAAATGGGCAACTGATGGAACACGGGTGGGTTTTAGTCAGTAAAAGTCTGACACGCCCTCCCGCTCCGCCCAGAGCGGGAGAAGTCATTTGATGATTTCCCATCCTGAAAAAAAAAAAAAAAAAAGGCCTATGTCCCACGTAGGTTGTAGATTTTTATTAGGGTTCCGTAACCAAAGAGTAACCAGGACGGGACCCTATAACTAAGCCTCCGCTGTCCATTGGTCCGTTCATATGTCTGTCTGTGAGCGGGCTGTATGATGTGAAAAAATAAATATACCTACATATTTCCTCTGGAAATGTTTATTACTTACCGGGTGCAAATCACAAAAATAAGCTAGGTGTGAATAGTGTGTACTTTTGAATAAGTATTTTTTCAACTGGGCACTGAAGTGTAATGAGTTACTGGTAATCTACAGCTATCACATTGTTTTATACACTAACTTGGTGTTTCATATAGTGTACGCCCTTGGTAACCTATGAGCCAGATGCTTTAGTACTAAGCGGATCTACTCAGTGCCTGAAATCTATACTTATAATATTATAAAGCTGAAGAGTTTGTTTGTTTGTTTCTTTGATTGAACGCGCTAATTTCAGAAACTACTGGTCGGAATTGAAAAATTCTTTTTGTGTTGGGTAGCCCATTTATTGAGGAACGCTATTTAACATCACGTTACGATCAAAAGGTGCGGAGCAGTAAACGAATAATGGACGAAAACTGGCAGGCAATTCGATGCGACGGGAAGGGGAGCGAAAATTTGCTCCGGGCGGAAGCTAGTATGATTATAAGATTGAAGTCATTTGTAACATTCACAAGAGTAGATGGTAATGTCCATTTAGAACTGCTTCATTAAAACTGACTACTTCATTACTGTTCTTGAAGGTAGGTTGTATGTTTATTTCATGTAAGATTTTTGATTGATCGTTTTTAATACAGAGTAAGTCAATACTTGTTCATCTTAAATCAATATTTAAATTTAATTGTTGTATATACATATATGTTGTGTTGTGTATATGGTGTGCGCCCATATTAGCATGTGGTATGATCCAGATGCTTAAGTACTAATTGGATCTACTCAGTGCCTAAAATATGAATAGAAGATTGTGGTAATTTGTAACATTCACAACAGTAGAACTAGAACAACACTTTTGTACTGGAAGACGTAGAGTTGGAAGGCCTTCAACAAGGTGGACCGATGACCTTGTGAAGGGCGCAGGAATCCGCTGGATGCGGGAAGCACAAAACCGGTCGAAGTGGTGGAGCTTGGCGGAGGCCTATGTCCAGCAGTGGACGTCTTTCGGCTGAAATGATGATGATGATGATGATGACAACACTAGATGGTAGTGTCTATTTGGAACTACCATAAAACTGACTAAGTACTTCATTACTATTCTTGAAGGTAGGTAGTACCTACTCATGCCAGCGCGGCAGTACATATGTACGGCTCCAGCTCATGGACCTTATCACGACATATATTTTGCCTTTAGAACCCAAAAAACCTGGAGGACCCATATTTGAAACGCTATGTCCATTTTTCGAAGTGCCACAATTCGTTGATGACTTAAAATGGACTACATATCACGAGCGTGCTCAAGAAAATTTTCTTAAGGCCTAAATTTGCCATTATTACTATATTTTTTCACAAAATCCCAAATATGATTTGTAAAATGATCCTCTTGACTAACTTCTTATGATTCTGCTATTTGACATTAAACTTCATTATAGCAATTCATATAAAGTGTACCATTTTACGAATCTCCATACAAAACTGTCAAATAGATGAATTGCGTTAAACGAATTGTACGCAGAACATATTATGAATTGTCAGTTTGTGACCATTTTACGGATTATAATATGATTCATAATATTTTCCTCTTATGATTCTACCAAAGTGGCCTTTTTAGACCCCCTGGCCACTTTGTATGAGCCGGCCTATAAAGGGTTAAATTATAAACTATTTTAAGTTCTAAACATACAAAAACCCAAAATAAAATTGTGATTAATCAAATCAGAATATTCAAAAACTCATTTATAAATATGAATTGACATTGTCAAAGAAAAATATAAATAAAAATGTCAGCATTGTATAAATAGTAAAATGCAAATTGTAAAATGTAATAAAAATGTCAAAATAGTAAAAATTTAAATATATTGTATATATACGCTCGCGAATCCTATTTTAACTGACATATAAACTGACACCGACCGACCCCCAAATTACAAAAAAAAAACGTAATAAAGTAATAATTTCAGCGAGCTACCCTAGAGCTTCCCCTTAATTTAAGCTTATTTTCACAGTTGCATTCGTCAACATCAACAAATGCCGTCGTTTATGAGTACAATTCATTAATATTTATTATTTAACTTAGACACAACACTGACATTTTAATGTTTTGCCATGCCGCCGTATCATTACAATGCTTCCATGCGAGATAGCATGTCGAGAGTATCACTTGTGTTTCTTTAAAAGGACGTTTCTTCTCCTAGGTCTCAAATAAAACTACAAAATACCTTTTCTCCTTCATCCGTCCGCAATCCACGACGAACACGCAGTCGTCTATAGTCACGGAGGTCTCCGCTATGTTAGTAGATAACACTATCTTGCGAACTCCTGGTCTAGGCTTCCGGAACACAAGCGCTTGTTCCTCGCTTGATAACGTCGAATGGAGTGGTACTAGGAGGTATTTGCCAAATCTGAGGAAATAGAAAGAATTTTATGAAGATTATGTTATATCATAACTCATAACACTACACATTTTCCCGCAGCTTCGCTCGCGTTAAAAATAACAATAAATATATAATATCTGGATGACCGAGCTTTGCTCGGTATTTTTTGGTAAATTGTGTTTAAAATAATAAGTTTATGTTCAAGTTGACTATCGATAAAGTTGGTCATTGAAAACACGAACAAAACGACATTTTATAAAAATGAATCCTAGCTAGATCGATTTATCGCCCCCGAAACCCCCTGTATACTAAATTTCATGAAAATCGTTGGAGCCGTTTCCGAGATTCAGATTATATATATATATACAAGAATTGCTCGTTTAAAGATATGAGATATATATATATATTTTTTTTCATTAAATGTATCCTATGTTACTTCTAATACCTCCATGAATATGTGTGCAAAGTTTCATGATGATCGGTTAAGTAGTTTTCACGTGAAAGCGTAACATACAAACTTACATTCACATTTATAATATTAGTAGGACATGCTTCACATTTTGCTTGTGGCTAAATACAGCTCCCAGGTCGATCGATTAGGTTAAGCTATGCTTGCCACGGTGACCATCTTCACATACCAAGACCCTTCCGTGCCTCGGAAAGCATGGTAAATTCGTGTATTTTTGACAGTCCTTATGGGTCGTCAACAACCTGAAACTCCAGTCTTGTCAACTGGGTTGTGCAGGTTAGATAGGCAGTCGCTTCATGTAAAATGCTGGTATCCAGCTGCATCCGGTTAGATTGAAACCGACCCCACGATATTTGAGAAAAGGCTAGGCAGATGCCAGCAGTGAGTGAGAAAGAGCAGTGGCTGCCCAGTGGGAACGACCGCGACTTACGACTTGTAGGCACTTTACATTGTGTAAATTTTTTCGTCATCACTGCTCTTAAAACGAAAAAAAGTATCGTGAGGAAACAGGCATGTCCTGCAGCATGGTTCTACCATCAATTCGAAGATTTGTGACATTATTAACCCGCAATGAGCCCGCGTGGTAGATTACACCCCACCCCCTCTCGAAGAGAAGAGGCTTATGTCCCAGCAGTGGGACACGATTACTGACAAATGCTTGCATTGGCTCGACTGGTCCACTCAAATCTGTGTGATACTTTCCTCAAGAGAACATTTAATAAACACACCATTGTCTCTCATCTCATATACATTGTCTTCACATGATCTGACAAAGATTATAACTGGACTTTAAGAGAAATTAAAAACAATCTCGTTTTCCTGAAGGGAAAATGTATGTAAAGTCACCAGTGAAAATATAACTTACTTGGGATTAAAAGTATGACTCTCAGCAAGTTGGTCGTGTAAAGACATAATCTCTGCGATGCCTGGTAAGAACACCAATATGGCGCCCTCTCGCGGCCATTCATGGTCACCTCTTACAATGTATGTCAACACGTGCTCTACAAGCTCCAAATTTATCTGAAAACCAAATATAACATTTCATCTCAAAATACTAAGTCAGTCAAAAAGTACAAAGGAAATTAAGACATATACTATTGTTTTAAGGCTACATCTTGAATGCAAGATAAACGGCTGTAGGGAAAAGTTATGCATCATTCAGCAAGAGCCTGCGAAATTCTTCTTTTTACGTTTTTTGCAGTTTGCCAATCAGTGTCTAGCATAATCAACCTACAATTTTCAAACTGTTGGGACACGGGGTTCGTATTTGCGAGAGTAGTGGGCTGGAATCTAACACGCGGGCCTCGTGCGGGTTGGTAGATGTCACATGTTTTCGATTTTTTGGTTCTAGGACATGCCAGTTTCCTCACGATGTTTTCCTTCACCGTGTTGTGAGTAGATTTGCCGCGAAAACTAGATATTAATCGGTATTCGGCATTACTCGATTTTTTATTATTTTCGTCGAATACCGAATAATTTTAGACAGTATTATTTTACATTTGGCTAACAGTTGTCTAAAATAATTTTTTTATGAAAAAATAGTGTTAGACACTGGGGTTATACGAAGCGAGGTATTCCCCGTAAAAAAGGTACAAGAAAAGGATTGCCAGCACATCAAAATGTAAAAAAAAAACCAGCCAAGTACGAGTCGGACTCGCGCACCGAGGGTTCCGTACAAACCTGTAGGTATTCTCGGTTTAAAAATAAATGTTTTTCTTTTAATTTTATATTTCAGTTGATTGAATGTAAGGTAAATTGCGGTTTACGATTTACGACGTTTTAAAAAAAACTACTCACTCGATCTCGTTCAAACCAATTTTCGGTGGTAGTTTACATGGTAATGTACATCATATATTTTTTTTAGTTTTATCATTCTCTTATTTTAGAAGTTACGGGGGGCGGGACACACATTTTACCACTTTGGAAGTGTCTCTCTTAGAAAAAAATGATGATAGAAACCTCATTACCATTTTTAAAGACCTATTCATAGATACCCCACAAGAATGGGTTTGATGAAAAAAAAAATTTTGAGTTTCAGTTCTATGTATGGGGAACCCCAAAATTTATTGTTTTTTTTTCTATTTTAGTGTGAAAATATTAATGCGGTTCACAGAATACATTTTCTTACTAAGTTTCAACAGCACAGCTCTTATAGTTTCGGAAAAAAGTGGCTGTGACATACGGACGGACAGACAGACATGACGAATCTATAAGGGTTCCGTTTTTTGCCATTTGGCAACGGAACCCTAAAAACGGTATAATATGAGACTGATTTTCTTTAACTTCTTTGTTGTCTTTTCTCATAATATCAGACATTTTTTAGTTTACAGTAGCAAATAAACCATTAGTAAATTCAAAACTAATGAAAGCGTGATGTTATTATATATATATTTTTTTTATAACAAATAAACATATTTTTTTAGACGAATTACAATGGCGCGTTATTCGACATTTTATTATGTGACTATTAGCTATTCCGTGTGGTGTCGGACATAAAACATAGCTCTATCCCATTTCTTCACGTGGATGTCGTAAGAGGCAACTAAAGGACAATGGGCAGCAGCGTTCTCTATGCATTTTACCACCATATTGTAGTCGCGCCAAGCGTGGCGATTATGGCAAACCCTCCCAAATTGGGGGAGGCTTATGTCCAGTTGTGGACGTATTTCGGCTGAAATGATGTTTAGGTATAACAACTGTTCGGGGCATCGCTAGTTGAGACCAGTGGTGATGAAATTACCATGCACAAAGTGTCGGGGCCGGTACTACTTGATTTCCACTGCACTATTGAACATAGGAATGCTATAATTTAATCTATACTTATAATATTATAAAGCTGAAGAGTTTGTTTGTTTGTTTGATTGAACGCGCTAATCTCAGGAACTACTGGTTCGAATTGAAAAATTATTTTTGTGTTGGGTAGCCTATTTATCGTGGGAGGCTATAGGTTATATAACATCACGCTACAACTAAGAGGAGCGGAGCAGTAATGAAAAATGTTGCAAAAACGGGGAAAATTTATTCCTTTTGAGAGTTTCCGTTGCGTGCGCTGCGTAAACGGTTAAAGTAACGCAAAAATCATGTATGACGGAATTGTTCCTTTTAAAAAGTTCTAAAAAAAAAGTCCGCGAGAGCATATATCTATCTTTTAAGGTTGACTCACTATAACTCAAAAGGAGCGAGCAGCAACGAAAAATGGACGAAAACTAGCAGGCAAATCGATGCGACGGGAAGGGTCAGAGGAGCAAAAATTTGACGCGGACGAAGTCGCGGGCAGAAGCTAGTCTATACTAATATTATAAAGAGGAAAACTTTGTATTTTTGTTTGTAATGGATAAACTCAAAAACCACTGGACCGATTTTAAAGATTCTTTCACCATTAGGAAACTACATTATCTGCGAGTAACATAGGCTATATTTTATTTAAAAAAAACTAGGGGTCCGTAAGATATTTGCGTTTTTCGGACCCAAGGTGTAAAAAATCATCCAAAAAAGTTCCTTATTAATATGTCTTTGAAGTACTAGGTCGTCATAACTTAGTAGGAGCTCACCTAACATGTGTGTGTGATAGCTAGAAAACGCTTTATGTCTTCGAAGTACCAGGTTGGCATAACTTGGTAGCAGTGGCGAAAGCACCATATAACACGATTCCTACCGGCTTGCCTTCGGGGATTAGCATTGGTAACTCTATCACTATTAAAAATACAATAGTATGTAAATAGTGACTACTATTGTCAATAAATATAGTTACACTACGGGTATTTAATTCACCATAACATTCAAATAACAAAAAAGGTTATTTATAGCTTTGTATTACAACAAAAGAGAAATGTTCTAAATTAACCCGGCGCCAAAACGTCATAATCGGGAACTAAAAAATCATACAACAGCGATCCCGTAATGATGTCACTTTAGGTCACGTGGCACCGCTTGATATGTACGAGAGCAAGCCGCTGTACAACGGGTTATGACAGAGACAGGTATAGAAAAATGCGTCAGCGAGAACGAGATAGAGGAATATTGCATATTTTATTCGGTTTTCAGCTGTTCAATTTAATTGTATTTAATTCATTACATTCCTATATTAATTTTAGTATGATAGTAAGTATTCTTTATTGATGAGTCAGTAAGTTAAAGCCGACTTCGCTTCGGCTTCTCTTTTAGAAAAATTTACACCTCGCCGCTGCTTGGTAGGAGCTCACCTAACATGGGTTTTATTGATTCTGAGGCGGTACGAAGTTCGCTGGGTCAGCTAGTAAATAATATAAGATAATAATGCTATAATAGAAGAAATTTGATTTTGAAAATTTTTATATACATGAATTGTTCAATGGCTATGAACTAACGATACACAAGTCGATACGACGATACACAATCAAATTTCTCAATGATGAAAAAAGATATTCGCGCAAACTCAACGCCATTTGGAAGAGCAATGTGCTTATACTTTAAAGCATTGTGTGTATTTATTCGATAGCTAAATTTGTCGCGATACTACATAACCGTGAAAACACGCTAAAATCGTGTTTTTTGCACTTTTAGGTTAGGATATCTAAAAAATGTGATGTGATGGAGCAATTCTGAGGCCGAATTTGAATTCAGTGACCCAATATCTACGGGGAATGACTACTCTCATTCAAGGTGCAAGAGTCACGTTGGGCTGTGTAATTAGCCAAAATATTTACCTTCTCAGAATCCATAAGATACATATTTTTGCACGTAGTCTTACTGCAGCTGGGATATCGGGCGACCATCTGTCCGATGTTAAGGTTGTCGTCTCGTATGGACACTTTAGGCGGTTCGTTAGCGTCGGCTCTGACGTCGCAGGTTTCTAGCTCCGTTTCTAGGTCATGTTTTCGGTCACCTACAAAAGGTTTTAGTTAAACACTACCCGTGGGCGATAAGTTGAATGCGAGTCCCCCGCCCGCTTCCCCCGTACTTCCCCGATGGTGCCCGTGTACAAACACGCCAATGTGACGTCACCGCGCTCAGGTCTCAACATATCGCGCACGTGTAATATCGTTGTAAACTTTAATTTCAACAAAAATATGAGCACAAGAAAAATATAAATCAATACAAATCAATAAAATTGAAGTGTCTGTTTGCAATGTCGAAATAGTCATACATGCAAGCATATAGGGTACTGACAACAACAAATTATTTTTTTTGTTTGTTTGGAATCCTGAGGAAGGGCATAGGCTACTATTTATCGACATACTACGCGGGTGGAAGCTAGTTTGTTTTTTCTGTGGTGGGTGGGATATCATCAAATGACATCTCTCGCTCGGAAGGGCGTGTCAGACTTTTACTGACTAAAACCCACCCGTGTTCCTTCAGTTGCCCATATACCAGGGCCACAGTATCTCTTTCGAACAAATCTCGCGACCCTGGCACGAAACTAGTGTCTGAATAAATATGAAAATAAATACGTTTAATTTACCTTTCTTCATTTTTCTAGTGTAAGGGCCATTTTCTTCTAATACATAGTTGGTCATCTCCATTATATCTTCTAAAAATAGTTGCTCCACTGGGAATGTTCTGCCTGAAAACCAAGAAAAAGTATATTTTAGTGTGTTTGTGAATCACTCAATTTTACTTAACTAAGGAGTCGTCAACATCTATAATACGTTGAAAACACCGGTTCTCCTCCAATCACCGAAGTTAAGCAACATCGACCACGGTCAGTACTTGGATGGGTGACCGCTTGGGAACACTGCGTGACATTGACATTTTAACATATTTTCATGGGATATACTCATTTTTACCTTAAATTGTTAATTAAACACATTGTTACCTGGAATCTCCAAAACTGGAGCCTTGTTAAAGTAATCCGAAAACAGATCAGCGTTTAAAGTAGCACTCATGAGTATGACTGTCAAATCTTTCCTCACTTTGACAAGGTCCCTCAATATCAACAAGAGGAAGTCGCTCTCTTCAGACCTTTCGTGAACTTCGTCTACTAATACATGGGTGACGGACTTCAATTTCGGATCGTATTCTAGCCTCCGAAGTAATATACCAGTAGTGCAGAATGTAAGGCGGGTTTTGGACGACACTTTGCTTTCTAGTCTTATCTGAAAATTAAAGACAGAATATTCAGAAACATAATGGTAATCTTTGAAGGACTTAAATGCCGGTGCTGATAGGGTACCTTTTGTTCAATCTCATTATTCTTGTCCTTTGGACACTGGTATTTTTTGGAGTTAAGAATTGATTCTCATATATCAGCCCGGTGTGAAAATGTACAGGGAGTAAAATCAAACTTTCTCCGTTACGTTACGCGTTGCGTTACGTTACGTTATGCGTTATGTTACATTTACTAATCAATATATTTTATAATCGTTCGTAAGGAGTAAGCTTCAGTTGTGCGTCGGAGCTGACACTCACAATTTTTTTTTTCCGAAAGAAAGAACGGAGTCTTTATTACATCACTTTCATGTCTGTTTGTCACTGAGGTTTTTCTCTAAGTCCACACGAAGATAGAATTTGAATTATCAAGACCATGAACCAAGGTCAGTTCGATCTTAGAACTAAAAAGGTCAATTTATGTTTAAAGAGACAAGAAAAAAGAGTTACAAGAAATAGAGAAAAGAAGAGAGAGAGCAAGATCTTTTTGCGGATTCGAAATAACCGAACTTCTTCTGCTCAATATTCTAAAACAAATTCTATCAAATATTACATACCTGGTAACCAACAACCTGCCCAGTCCTCTCAACTCTCTCTTCAGCCACTCTATCAGCGACACCAATAGCTGATATCCGTCTGGGCTGCGTACACACGATCTCTACGTGTTCGGCGCCATCTTTGTTATAGTTTTCCAACCAATTGTCAAGGATGTATTGTGGTACTTGTGTACTTTTACCACAGCCGGTTTCTCCGCTTATGACAACGACCTGGAGAGGATTAGCTTTTGTTTTTAATCTTTTATACAAAATATCATAGTTATAAACCAAATAGATGGGTTGCAGTTTATGTCATCATCATCAGCCTATATAAGGTGTATCATATTCATACACGAAATATTTTAAGAGGTACACCTGCAGGTGGTAAATAAGCTATAGCAACGAAAAAAAAAATTTTCTAAGGGTTTTTTTTTAATTTAATATTTATTAATTATTTGACGCATATAAAAAATACTGGCTCCTTCTTAATTTTTACGGCCCGAGACACCGCGGCCATGCTCGTGCCGTCCGGTCATCGCTCTCGCAGCGTCAGGCGGGCCATTCATAGAATTTGGAGTAAAGGTTTTATGCAAAACGTCTCAAGTAGTTTTAAAATCATAATAATTACGAAAATTAAAAAACGCTTAGATAAAAATGTTCTTTTTGCTTCTATAGCTTCTTTACCACCTACAGGTGTACCTCTTAAAATATTTCGTGTATGAATAGATACACCTTATATTGTTCCCACTAGTGGGACACAGGCTTCCTCTCGGTGAGAGGGAGTGGGCCGTAATCCTCCACGCGGGCCCAGTGCGGGTTGGTAGATGTCACATGTCTTCGAATTTTTGGTTCTAAGATATGCCGGTTTCCTCACGATGTTTTCCTTCACCGTTTTCAGAGCAGTGGTGATGAAATTATTTACACAAATTATTTATGTAAAATGGTCTAATAGCCATGGGCAACCAACATCTCAAAGAACAGCACCCTAATTGCGTAACATACTATCATACAGTGGCTCTAGTGTGAGTTTCTTTTTAACATTTCAACTTTACGCATCGACCATTTTTTTAAATTTTATTATGTACCTGGTGCCTGTTGACAGGCCTACCATGTCCTCCCATAACTATTAACACTGTAATTTAAAACCAATTTTTAAAAGAGTAACTCCACGTTTCGCTAGCTCTTCTGCCAGCTCTTCTCCATAGGTATCAACAAATAGGAACCGTGCACCTAGCTAACGTGACGTTTCATAAATGCCTACGTAGGTTTTTGTGTAATAAAATATTTTGATTTTGAACCACATTCAGCGCTTATATTGGCTCATCACCATTCCAAGGGCTCAGAATATGAATAATTTTGAACGATATTGTTCGCTTTTTTTCTTTGCTCCATTGCTTCATATGTTCCAAATGTTGTCTGGTGAACAACGTAAATAACGCAATGGATGCTGTTGAACCGTCAAATTAAATTCCATTTCTACTGTTAGTGTGCAATTTACCCCGCAAGTGAGGCCACCTCAATTAGTATGTCATAATTAGATATTTTGAAAAATACTATAACCATAAAACAATGGTGGCATGACTATAAGAGTAGAAGGACACCAAAGAAACGATGGATGGACTGTGTGAATGTTGTTATGGATAGAAAGGGGGTGATTACTGAGATGACGACTAATAGAGAAGTGTGGAAGAAAAAGACATGTTGCTCCAACCACAAATAAATTGGGATAAGGGCAGGATAGAATGATGATGAAGATGTTAATTACGATTGTTTTAAAGCGTATTTTTTTCTGTTTCAAACAAAATTATAATCAAGTATTTGTTTGAAAGCTTTTACTGCATGGATTCAAATTATCATTACTTTCATGGATATGAAAGCCACGATATTTGAGACGGTTCAGGGCTACCTATCCCATATTATAAATCTTATCTTATATCTTTAAACGAGCAATTCTTGTATATATATATATATAAAACCAGCGCTGGGGCTCTGTCTCGCATAGGGTCACAGCATTATGCTGAGTGATGGCCGTTTTGCGTGGATATGACGCATATTTTCCCACATCTTATTTTTTTATTTCTGTATGTTTCTAGTCTTACTGTGCGTCATGTTTACTGCAAATAAACGTATTTTCTTTCTTTTTTCTTTTTCTTTCATATCTATATGAATCTCGGAAACGACTGCAACGATTTTCATGAAATTTAGTATACAAGGGGTTTCGGGGGCGATAAATTGATCTAGCTAGGATTCATTTTTATAAAATGTCTTTTTATTCGTGTTTTCAATGACAAACTTTATCGATAATCAACTTGAACATAAACTTATTATTTTAAACACAATTTACCAAAAAATACCGAGCAAAGCTCGGTAAACCAGATATTGATACATTAACGCGTGTAACAGATTATCATTACAGCAGTATATTCAGGAAATTGTTTACAATATTTGCAATAGATTACAACTGAGATTTCTGGATTATGTTAATTGCTCTTTATAACATAATAATTGATTACAACTCAACATTGACGTTTATAAGTAGCATTAGATAGTTAATTCGTGCAATATCAACGTCATTCTAGGATAGGACCGTTGTTTTGTCAATAGTACTTTTAATAACATTACTATCACTATGCTTCCGATTATTATGTGGAGCGGAATTACAAGATAAGTACCTACACTTTACAGTGTAATAAATTGAGCCAACTTCTCTAATGAGAAATTGATGGATGATCATGGTAGGAAGATTCGTAATTTAGAGGATAAATAGTCGTCGCAAAATTAAAAAGTCATTAGGCGGAGAATTAGAACTTTTTGAACGACAAAGTTACATAAGACGGTCTACCACTACTTCCGTGAACGAACAAAAAAAGTCAGACGGAAGTCCAGAGAAAACTCAGTCCTGTATTACAGAACGTCACTCAATACTCAAGTATTATTACTTAAAACAAGATTCAACCAATCAAATGGCTTGAAACCAGTCATGCTTGAGTATTGAGTGACATTCTATCTATCTATCGGGCCGGCTCGCGTAATGGCCGAGCCGACCGACTAATGTCTGAATGTGTGCGTGCGGCCTGTACGTACTACAGCGCGCTAATAGATTTGATTGAAACATTTTTTTTGCTAGCAAGAACCTACCCGACATTTTTTGTTCGTCCATGACCTCTTCCTAGTGCTGGGAAGAAACTCCCCAGCAGCACAGCTGTCATGTCCAGTTTTAAACTGGCAAGACAGAGTAAGGTGAACACACTTATCGACGCGGGATCGACTTGAGCCGGTCAGAAAAAGTTTGATTTCCTTGCGATAAAAGTGGAAAAGACGTAATTCGCCTTTTTTCGGTTTGGACGCGAGTCGACACTGCGTCCATCATATCACCTCATTTGATACCTGCATCTCAATGCAATAAAAAAGGTCTGGCTTAACATTTGAAGCTGCATTTAAACTCATTTTGAAACTAGTTTCTGTTCGCAACTTCGCCCGCGTCAATCGCATCACACGCCTTTTACTTCCTTTTCTCCTAGAGTTCTGACTTATTTTTACTGGTCTCTCTTATCTCTCTTATCTTATCTGGTCTTACTTATTTTTACTGTACTCGTCTTACGGTCATAGCGCGATGTTAACCTTTTTTAAACCCACCCGTGTTCCTTCAGTTACCCATATGCCAGGGCCACGGTATCTCGTTTGATCAATCTCGCGACCCTGGCAGGGCGATGTTAACCTGCCTCAAGAATTGGGCTACCAAATTATGAAGGATTTTTAAATTCTGACTGGTTCCAATTACTCCCTACATAAAAACAAACAAATTGCACTTCTTTATAATATAAGCATGTGCATAACATCTCACTTCTACAACGTGTCATTCAGACTCTGTTTCTAGGCCCAGACAGCACAGAGCTTGCTGTGCATGTATGATCAAGTTCATAAAAATGTATGCAAAAAAATCTTTTCACATCCTTGCTCAGATATGTGGCGAAAAACATTAGCTTACCTGTGATTTTTTGATGGTATTCAATATTTCGTTCCTCTTCTTCCAAGCTGGCAATTTTCTTCTGCCCGACATCATTCTATTATATCTATCATTGTCTCTCTTCTCTGCAAACCGTTTAGCTATCTCCTTATTTTCTCTGAATATCTCTTCGAAGTTAATATTAGCTCTATTATCTCTATTTCCACCCTTTTTATAATGTGATGGTAAATTCTGTTTACTACCGGAATTTTCTATTAGTTGCGGGAATAAGGCATCTGTCGTACCAGGAAAAGTTCTTGTATCAAATTGTATAAAGTTTAATATTTCTTCCTCGTTATTTAGAAGTTCGACAAGGGAGTATACACATGGTATACCATCCTGGGCTAGGATTTTAGCTTCATCTAAAAGTCTTAATGTTATTTTTAGAAAGGTAAGCTCTGGTATTATCTTAGTTTTGTTCTCTGTTTTGAAGAATATTAAAGGTGGTTGGTAGGGGTAAACGGTGTCATCAGGGAATCTTATTTCTAATTCATAAGTTATTTTTGTGTTTTCTTTAGTTGGTTCTGGTTCTGGCGCTTTGTCTTCCTTGGATTCGTGTAGAAACTTGCATTTTGCGCCAAATCTACAAGGACCTCTGAGATACAATTTACAGACCTCTTTCTGTTTCGTTTTAACACTGCTAGTATAATTTGTGTTCGTTTTTTTCTTAGGAACTTCTATATCTTTGCTTTCATACATTTTCGTTAGATAATCGAGGTTCAATTTGACAATCCATATATTATTGTCTTTCGTTTTGAAGCTGGTATCGTAAATCGAATCCAGAACAGCCCTTTCGTCATTGACCATTTCAATCAATTCATTTTTATTCGGTGCACTTTCTGGTTTATCTTGGAAATCAATTTGGAAGTATTTGAGGAAGAGTATTTCTAGTGCTTTATCTATGTTTTCAGCGGCCACTTCTAGAGCTTCAGAACAGTGGACTTTGTGGAAATTGTATCTGAAACATACAAACATATAATTAATGTAACTGAACATATTAAAACAATAAAAAAAAGAAAGAAAAACCCTTATTTGGACACAATTCGTGCCATGCCAATATACCAACAAACAAAATGAAACTATACTCAAGCAACAAAAATCAAAAATGCAAACAAAGCATAATACCATAATGAAAGCCTCTGAAAGCTTACATATGCAATTCTGACTTCTGTTCACATAGGTGTTACAACCCCAATTACAACACGAGGCCACAAATGATAAACTAGGGTCATCAACATTTAAAAAAAAATTGGTAGATAATTATTAATAACAATATCAACATCATGGTCAGTGAGACGAGCAGTCACCACAAGCACCTGTTCACAACCATAACGCAGGGACCAGCCATTACCATTTATGTTGATTGCCATACTTATATTATTTTTAAGTATGTTGATATTTTAATACACTTTTACACGCCAGTGTATTGTTTATCAATATTTTCAAAACTAGATGGTGCCAACATTTCCTACCTTACTCATCCCTGAAAAGAAATGACAAAACAAACTCTGAGTTTGGTCTGTCATGGTCTCTTCTCTGGCAGAAAAGAAAGCTGCAGATTAAAACATAAAATACTGCTCAATAAATACTCTCCTAATTTTAACTCATAAAAACAATCTATACTAATATTATAAAGGTGAAGAATTGTTTGGTTGAAAGCGCTAATCTGAGGAACTACTGGTTCAAATTCAAAAAATATTTTAGTGGCTAGGACCTATAGGAGACCAGCAAGAAGAAAAAGTCAGGAGTACAACATACACACACAGGCAGGTGATTTCATATGCCAGGGTGGGTTGGGGGAGAGAGAATTTTGGTGCAGACAAAGTCATGGCAGAAAATAGTGCAATCATACATAGAAAACAACAAACCTCTCCAACTTAGCAAGCGCGAATGCCCTGAGCCTGGCCTCAGAGGTCTCAATCTCAGGTTTAACAGTCAATGAGTAGTCACAGCCTCCTTGCACGATGAGGTTACCTCTCTCCATCCAGTAGCGGTTACCCAAGTTTGAACCTTTATCCTGGAATAAAATAAAATATATTTTACAAATGCTGAGGGGACACCCTAGGAGAACATATAGTGACCTTATTGGTGATATTCTTCAGAAGGGTCAGGTACGTAGCACTAGGACCCGGTTTGCGGGTATGACCAGATGTATGAGCTTAAACGAGGCAAACGGAGTATGTAAGGATTTTCTGTAGTTTCTACCTTCCCCTCAAGGAAAAAAGGCGTGATTGTATGTATTTTGTATGCATATTTAATAATATAAGAAATTATACATTGAAGTGACAATATTGCAGGAGAGCTGTCCTACAATTTTGGTGTCACAACAGTGAAGTCATGGTAGTCAATTTTGCGGTCAAAACAATCCTACTTATGTTTATTATAAATGCGAAAGTTTTGCAAAAAGTGACAAAATTTTTTTTTTTGAAATTTGTCATACAGAAAGTTTATAACCTGGATTAACACATAGGGTATTTTTTATTGTGATAGTAAATTCCCAAGGGATAATTTTCGAACTCCATTCGGGCAAAGCTGCTGACAAAACCTAGTACCCAATAAATTCTACTAAACAAAGACTGTTCAGAGGATTTATCTGGCCAGTATAGGCAATAGGAAACAATTTCATAGTGCATCTTATGAAATGGGAACATTCTTATTACAAATATTCAATAACTAAGGTTCGACTTTTAATCCTATTCACTAACTTGACAATTAGAGGGATACCAGGTTTTGACAAAAAAAAAAGATAGTGAGGTGGTGCAAGAATGAATGAACGTGAAATAATGTACTTACATGCAAACTTTGTAATTTAAATTTAATAACTTGTCTTAAAACAAGATGTGTACTATATTGATATATATGTAGTCTATGGCTGTCAGAGGAAATAAAATGACTTTAGTAAAAAAATAAGCAAAATGAAATGATTTTTATATTTAGTTTTGTTTGTATCAGAAGAAAATAAAAAAAGGAAATAACTGTTATAAAAATTATTAATTATTCTTATAATCCACAACTAAAAACGATTTTTTAAAGTTTTATTTAATTTAAAACATTTTTATCATTCATTCTTTATGCGAAATCGTTCACTACCCCCACACTATTAGTTTTAGAATGGTATCATTATTTTGCGTTCAACCATAAATAAAAGTCAACATTTTAAGCAATTTATACAATGACTTAAACATGTTCACAATCTAATTTTGTTGGTTTCTAACACAATGTTGGTACTCTTATGTTAAAATAAGACATGATATGTCACCATTAAAAGAAATACTTACAAAACATTGCACAACTGTAACTGACAGCTCCATGGACTTAGGACCTATTGTATTATGATATTTAATGAAATTTATTTGGCATTGAATTTAATTAAAATATTTAATTAAAAATTAAAAGAGAAGTTATTAAAATTTTGTTAATCGTTATTTAAGTAGATAAATATTTTACCTTACCTTATAAACACTGGCACTTCCAAGTTTAAAGTCAGGGCCATGAATAAATCGAAGTGTCTCCAAAACAAGTTTCTGTGACTCTGAATTTAATCTGACTGTTTGCATTTCCACTTTAAGGTTAGGATGAGGATCTTCTTCCTGAGGCTCGACTTTAGCCTTCCTGAAAAAAAAACACATTGTTTGAGACACTGACCAAGACAAATTGCTGTGAGATGTTGTAAGTATTTTATCATACCGTATACGAGGGTCCGCCGGTTCCCGGAGGAAGAAATCCTGGGCCAACTGTCTGCTTTCATGGTCCATTGTTGTTAATAAATAAAATAAGTATTAAAAAACAGAAAACGTAGATGAAAACTATGACAAAAACGTACAATTTACAACAAGACGTGTGCAGGCAAGGCAAATCGCTTAGTCTGCTGTCAAATGTGCGTTTCGTTTAAACTCAGTGACTATGGGACGTCGTTCGGCAAGCCGTTAATTTCAATTATTTTTGAAGTATCTAACAAAATATTTAGAAATTATCAAAATTATTTGAATTGATGATAGAAGACAAATTATTATTCTGGTTTTCTCATGTTAATTCGTTTCATTACAAAATTGCAAGGGGAAACATAAACTTAGCTGAAGTAAAAACAAAACGAAGAAAAGATTCGTTCCGTTCTACTCAGAAATTGTCAGAATCTTTTACTATTTTACTTATTTGTCGCGATTCCAGTCTCCAGTGCGCAGAACGTTTATAAAAAGATACGTACATTATATTTATGTAGGTTTCAAAGCATATTCTAACTATCTATCGATAATAAGGCGCATGCCTGACCTAGCCAATACAATGGACGCGCGAACACTAGATCGTCATGTTCATTTTGTTCGACGAACCCAAATGCTTGGTCACACCGACTGAGGGCGCATCTGTTTTTCCGAACATGAACGCGACTACCGCATATTCACGCAAACGATTATTTTAGTTAGGACGCGGGATTAGAGCATGATTTTAATAAATTCCATGCACAACGGCATGTAAATCTTGGGTTGATTACACACACGTGTGCGATATCATAATGCTACAATTTAATGAAAATCAATGCGGTGGTTTTACAGAACTATTTTTCTCTAAAACGTGCTAAGTTTACATTAAGATGTTGTTGATCGCATATTACCTATACATAGGTATCTTGTTAATTTACAATTGTAATCCTGGGTGGAATCGTACATTCCTACACGCCATTGTAGTTGCTGTACTATCCACTGTATCTAGAAAGATAGGTAGCCAGGTTTTTTTTTTTAAATACGTGACATTATGGATGTTATGTGATCACACTGTCTCGGTAGATATAATAGGTATACCATAATCAAGATCCATAGTTTGATCTCACTCTCTATTATGCCTAATAGAATGCATGTCAAAGTCACTAGTTGGCCAAACGCGTAAGCACTGTAGAATCAGAGGGCCGCCAAAACCAACCAAAATAAAATATCTTTTGATAGTTACATAATAAGTAGTAAAAACAAGATTGAATTACAATCTTCTACCGGAAAATTAAACCGCCGAAAAAACTGAAAAGCAAAAAATAATAAACCTTAAAATTATGAGTCGGCGCTTTGAGTGATCTTTGATCATTGATTTTTCAGCGCCGACTCAAAATTTTAAGGTTTATTATTTTATGCTTTTCAGTTTTTTCGGCGGTTTAATTTTTTGTCAAAAAGTTTTTATTTTAAATATGTTTTGAAGTATAGGTACCCTATCCAATAAAATAAGAATTATGAAAATCGGACTACTCTCTATAAAGTTATGCGTGGTTATTTATGGTGTATCTATTCATACACGAAAAGTAAAGAAGCTATAGAAGCAAAAAGAAAATTTTTATCTAAGCGTTTTTGAATTTTCGTAATTATTATCATTTTAAAACTGCTTGAGACGTTTTGCAAAAAAACCTTTACTCCAAATTCTATGAATGGCCTGCCTGACACTGCGAGGGCGGCGACCGGACGGCACGAGCATGGCCGCGGTGTCTCGGGCCGTAAAAATAAGAAGGAGCCAGTATTTCTCATGTGCGTCAAATTATTTATAAATATTAAATTTAGAAAAAAATACATTTTAAAAAATTTTTGTTCGTTGCTATAGCTTCTTTACCACCTACAGGTGTACCTCTTAAAATATTTCGTGTATGAATTGATACACCTTATATATTATAATCAGTGAGTGAACAATCAATCATCCCCTGTTTTCCGACCCTTAGGGTTCGATTTTGTTTTCCAAAATATGGGACCACCTTCGGAGTATACCCTTTCCAATAGAAGAAGAATTATCACAATCGGAATTGAGAACCTCCTCCTCCTCGCGTCGAATTGAGAACCTCCTCCGTTTTTTCGTCGGTTGTAAAACATATTTGGTCGAGTGCACCAAGATTGTCATTTTTTGGTATCAAATGGGTCTGACACTGAATTTGGTCTAGTAGCAAATTAAAAATCAGAGAAGGAACCTATAGACATTTTACGGAGGTCGATAAGTAAGCAAACCTACCTTCAACCTAATTAGTTGGGCAACGGCAATGTCGCCAGGGTGCTAATAAGTAGCCAGTTACGTACGATTCCGATACACGCTCTACAAGAATGTTCACAGATCAAAAATCATCAAATCACGACATTTTTCGCATCCATTGCTACATTCCTACCTACTGTTGTTTGGCGGCCATGTAAAAACGCGCGAAGGACTTCAAAACTTTTAACGTCTTTCATGTCATGTTTTTTGGGAATGTTATACATTTGGTGTTAATGCAACGGTAGAAACCAATTTATATTTTAATACTGCTAACTTTTAGTGCTAACCATTTTCTGGTTATGAGCGCATTTGACAATTTTCAAATTTTGTCGAACTAATTGATAAGTCGAAAATGCCTGAAAATGTTAAGTAGGTAGACACTTAAGCAAAAGAACATCCTTTTCGAATGATTGATTGTAAGTAGTATGAAGGTTTTAGAAGTATTCAATGGCGCTGAAATACATACCTACTTGGAGATATTAATATTACTAATCCTGTCACTAATAATGGCACTTCAGTTTGGAACAACAGTAGCAATCATCTATTTAAATTGATAAATAAATCGACACAGTCAGTATGTAATGTTTCTACTGCTGGAACTTGGGACGGAGTATGAGAGGACCGTAATCAACTACAAGCTATTCAGTTATTTTACCTAGGATTCTTTTCGTTCGTCAAAATGACAGTGGTGTATAAGGCTCGAGCACATTTGGGCGCACCACATCGTAACGCATCGGAAAAATCCTCCTGTGACACTTTTCATACGTTTTGTATGATCTTGTAATGGACGCCAAATGTTTGCAAAGTTTTTGCTCTGAAATACTTGAATCTTATTTTTTGCAAAGGTGGTGGAGGAAACCGCCCGCTGTTAGCTCGAACCTACAGTTTCATCGAATTTTTTTTTTTTTTTTGTATGTACGGAATCCTCAAATGACGTTTCCCGCTCGGGGCGAAGCGCGAAGGCGTGTCAGGACTTTTACTAATTAAAGTCCACCCGTGTTCCTTAAGTTGCCTATATACCAGGGCCATGGTAATTCTTTGGAAACTTCATCGCATCGGTTTCTGATAAACAAGTTTTATCAGTAGGTAAGTTAGAGGGAATCTTCAATTGCCAATCTGACCGCTTACCTGTTGAGTTATTGCATACAATTTATTAATATTTTTTCCTGTCTCCACATTTCCTTAGCACCGACTACTTGTTAGCGTACTACTGACGTAAACTGTGGATTGTAGTACCTCATTAATACACGGATTAGGTACTTGTTTTTAATATATATGAGGTGTATCTATTCATACACGAAATATTTTAAGGGGTACACCTGTAGATGGTAAAGAAGCTATAGAAGCAAAAAGATTTTTTTTATCTAAGCGTTTTTGAATTTTCGTAATTATTATAATTTCAAAACTACTTGAGACGTTTTGCATAAAACCTTTACTCCAAATTCTATGAATGGCCCGCCTGACGCTGCGAGGGCGACGACCGGACGGCACGAGCATGGCCGCGGTGTCTCGGGCCGTAAAAATAAGAAGGAGCCAGTATTTCTTAATTGCGTCAAATAATTAATCAATATTAAATTTAAAAAAAACCCTTAGATTTTTTTTTTATTCGTTGCTATAGCTTCTTTACGACCTACAGGTGTACCTCTTAAAATATTTCGTGTATGAATAGATACACCTTATATTTATCTACATACGTCTCTGTCTACATACGCCGTGCATTATCTGTGGGGTAATTACGTAGCACACTGTTAGTATAGCACCACCCCATTTCTTCCCGTGGGTGTCCTAAAAGGCGAGTAAGGGACATATTAGAGAATGGGCAACAGCGTTCTCTCTGCATTTTATCACCATACTGCGATCCCCAATCCGCCTGCCAAGCGTGAGGAGTATGGCAAACCCCCCCAAATTCGGGGAGGCCTAAGCCCAGTAGTCTTTCAGCTGTAATGATGATGATGATTTTTAGTGTGTTACTCCATTTTTTTTTTTTTTCAGGATGGGAATTCATCAAATGACTTCTCCCGCTCTGGGTGGAGCGGGAGGGCGTGTCAGACTTTTACTGACTAAAACCCACCCGTGTTCCATCAGTTGCCCATGTGCCAGGGTCACGGTATCTCTTTCGAACAATCACGCGACCCCGGCAGGTTACTCCATTACCCTCAATCGTCTGATAATGATTCCAAAGTTTTTGAATTTCAGCACTCGGCATCTTTTACTGGCCGACCGCGGATGGTTACAAAATTAAAGAAACAGCTAAGTCATTGACACACATTATGTACCAGTAGGAATGGCTTTCATTATGATAGATCAAAACATTCATTGCATTATGTACGCTGATGAGCAGATGGACTATTCGAACGTATGAACCAAGGGATTAGCCTTCATAATGATTCAGAGTGTGATTAATAATGTGTTACTTGATTAGGTTAGTACTCTTGGAAAACATTTTGGACTAATGCAGATTTTAAAGAGGTGGGTAGTAGGTGATGCTTTATTTAAAATAGCGGTTTTATCAATCTTTGAACAATATGTTCCCGTGTGGTGCCGGACATACAGAATAGCATCACCCCATTTCTTCCCGTGGGTGTCGTAAAAGGCGACTAAGGGATTTACTAGGGAATGGGCAGCAGCGTTCTCTATGCATTTTACCATCATACTGCGATCGCCAACCCGTTTGCCAAGCGTGGCGATTATGGCAAAGCCCCCCAAATAGGGGGAGGCCTATGTCCAGCAGTGGACGTCTTGCGGCTGAGATGAACAATATATTTGCGCTAGGGGCAGGAAAAATAGAGTGGTTTGGAAAATTATACCCATCTATTGAAGGTTTTTCTTTTCTTTTCCTGATGATTATTGACTTCGACAATGGACACTATACAAATTACGTTACGCAAGGTATTGTTAGGGTTCGGTAGCAAAATGGTAAAAAGGAACCCTTTTGGTACGTACTCAGTCCGTTTGTCCGTCTGTCTGTCACAGCTAGATATCTCAAGAACTACGATGTTATCAACTTGAAATATTGGAATAGTTTTAGATGACGTTTGCCCAACTATTTTGCAAATAAGAAAGTTTGCAACATGGACTTAAAGTAGATACATGTGGAATATCATATGAAAGAAAAGCTATTTGCACATTCTCAAAAAAAAGACCGTTCTCCCCTTATCTCCGAAGTTTGCATAGAGAAATCTCTGAAATTATTCTGTTGACGGAAGTTTATCGAAGAAAAATAAAACGATGTCTCTAAATATAACACTTTTCAGAAATTATCAACAAAAATACATTTGTTTCACTATCCGTCAAGAGATGGCGTTGACGTAAAACTGCAATAATATTTTTGCAGTAACATAATACCTACTATAAAATATTTGGTGCGTGAGTCAGACCCGCTTTTGACCGGTTTTTCTTGTAATATACCTTTGCACTTTCAGTCTTAAAGCTCTTGGTGCGTTCCTAACATATTGAACGTAGCAGATTCACATACAATATTATTTTAGCACTGGCTTTTGCGAATCAGTATATAAATCAGACTACTGTCAGTAGAGTGGTTGTGCCTGTCGGTCAATTCCGACCTTTGAATCGAGGAACCTTTGTCTCGATTCGAACGTGAGTAGGTACGCGTAGAGTAAAGAAGGCATAAGCAAGTCAATTCCTTGTAGTTGAATTAATCAAGTAAAGGCTTCCGGAGACAGGCACGACGCGACAACAGCGCGACTCAACTCTAGTAGAATATTTTTTTTTTAAACTCCATGGGAATTGTTCTAACAGCATCGCGTACCTAGCACCGTCGCATCGCACCTGTCTGCTTGAGTCTTAATTTTGATTTTCTTATACCAATGGTGGCTTCTAAAAGTGAATTGGTTGAAAACACTTATACATATTATAAGTAAAGCAAGCTGATAAATATGAAAGAAGAGAGAAAAGAACATGCGTGTATACAACAATCAAATCGACAAGTCACACACAACAAATGGCAACCGATTGTAATGCCTTGCTCTTCGATATCCATAGCTTCTTTGCTTTGAAAAATGGTCTGCTGTCTGCTCTATAAGAAAGGGGTTGCGGACTATTATAATTTACTGTGTGTTAACGCATTACCCGCAGGTCTTTTTTATAATCTTCTGTACCTACATTTCATTCATATACAGTTGCTGATCAGCTTTTAGAGAGAAACAGGGTATAAAGTACACTCATACTCTATAGAAAAGGGAGGATCCTTTGACCAAACGGGTGTTGTGGCCGGTGGGCAACTGCCCGATGATATTTTTTTTTATTTGCGCGGTAGACTCTGCTTGCGCGATGCAGGATTTTAAGTGACGTCAATGTATCACACGTAGTTTGCATGCGGTGGTGTAGATGCCGCTACAAGCTCACGGGGGTACACGGGGTAACCAGGTTTTCAAGACGAAAACTTGGTTTTACTAGTCTGAAATCTCATAAAAGAAAAGTAAGTAGTTTAGATCGCTGTCGCTGATGCAGAGAACTGTTGTATATATAGGTTGTCCATTTCTCTTCCAGCTGCCAAATCATCCCATTTCATCCCGTGTCGTAAGAGGCGTCTAAGGGACTTACTAAAGAATGAGCAGCAGTGTTCTCTACACATTTCACCACCATACTGAGATCGCCAACCCGACTGCCAAGCGTGGCGCTTATGACAAGCCCCTCCAAAATGGGGAAGGTTTATGTCCAGCAGTGGTCGTCTTGTTTTTTATGTCCAGCAGTGGTCGTCTTTTGGCTGAAATGATGATGATGATTCCAAATGTCCCTGTGCCAACTCTTAGCATTCACTTCGACCATGCATTCGTTAAATAGTATACAAATAAATGCAATATTGCACAGAGCAGTGATTAAGGAGGCGACTTGAATACTAATCTCGTATCGGAAGACGATCGGAAACGTTAGCATTGATGGCGAATGGTGAGGTCATGGAGAGTCTCGGTTTTACGACTTGTAAGTAAGTTACGTGTTTGTTCTAGATGGGTGTTTTGAATAAGACAAGTAGCGACGGTATCTATTTTTGAGTATGACTAGCTATTGGTGGTCAAAATTACGCGTATATGTTACTAAAAATGCAACGTATATGTACCAACTTGTCTAGGTAAGTAGTTGGTAGTCGCCTAGCTTGGTCCTGTAGGAAATGGAAAACATCGCATCGCGAGGAACCCAGGTATGTCCTATAGCCAAGTATTCGAAGAAATGTTCTCCTATCACCGAGAAGAGGTCTGTATTCCAGCAGTGCGAAAATTAAAGGATGATTTTGTCCCTAGATCCTTCCACTATTCTCCGTGTTTTGTGAAAAAATGTAGATTTTTCGTATGCGCTGCAGGATAGTTAATGGGCAGCTTTAAAGTCGCTTAGAGTACCGTTCGTTAGGTACATACATAGAACATTTTACTATTATGAAATTCCATAACAAAACCTAAGTGTAGGTAGTGCCCAGTTTTCATACATTAGGTACTACTGAATAGCTATATAAAAATGGCGCACATGTACGTACATAATAGGTCTTTACCTATGAAAATACCGTTTTGTATGAAAAAAAATTAAACGATTTTTTTTTCATGTATTTTTTATTTGTATTAATCGAAATAATCACCCATGCAATCAATGCATCTTTGCCAACGCAGTGGCAGTTTATTGATGCCCTTCTTAAAAAAATCAGCTGGACGGGAGGCAACAAATTCTTCAAAGGCATTTTGTACTGCCTCTCGGGTATTGAATTTTTTTCCCGCCAAGAAATTATCCAAATTCTGGAAAAAGTAATAGTCTATAGGCGCAAGGTCTGGTGAGTAGGGCGGATGACGGAGAGCTTCCAACCCCAGTTCTTGCAACTTGGAGACCGTCTGCTGTGCAGTATGAGGTCGCGCGTTGTCGTGCTGGAGCAGCGGAGACGAGCGTTTGACCAATGCTGGTTGGAGATGTGCCAGCTACTCCATCATTGAGTTCAGTTCTTCACAGTACACATCTGCAGTAATGCTCACCCCGTTTGGTAAGAAGCTGTGATGAATCACACCGGCGCTAGACCACCAAACAGTGACCATCACTTTTCTAGGGGTAAGTTTTCGTTTAGAGCATTGTTTAGGTGCTGAACCAGGATCCAACCAACTTGCTGACCGCTTGCGGTTATCAAACAGAATCCATTTTTCATCGGAGCTAACAATGCGGTTCAAAATTCCTTCATTTGTGTATCTGTTGAGCAGTGCAAGGCACGTCTCGACGCGTACTTCGCGCTGGCGATCATTGAGTTCGTGGGGCACCCATTTGTCAAGCTTTTTTACCTTGCCAATTTGACGCAAATGGACCAATATTGTTTTGACGCTAACGTCGAAAGCTGCTGCTAATTCAGCCGTAGATTGTGTATCATCAGTTTCCACAATCGCCTTTAATTCGTCATTGTCGACCAAAGTCTTCGGACGACCGCGAGGTTCATTTTTCAGGTCGAAATTTCCAGAACGGAAGCGAGCAAACTAATAACAGGTGGTGCGTTGGTTTGTAGTGTTAGCTCCGTAAACGTCGTTGATGTTGCGTGCCGCTTGTGCCGCGTTGCTGCCACGACGGTACTCATGTTCCATAATTACTCGAATTTTTAACGTATCCATGATGACGAAAAAGATTGAAATGCGATGAAAATGTAACACTAATCAATAAACAAATGACTACTTTTGGAAAAAGAATTCCATGTTTTTAAAATAAAATTAATTTGAAATTAGAATTCTTAGACAAACAAAAATTATTTTGATTTGAAATGGACAGTACTGCAGAACGGCAATTTCATAGGTAAAGACCTAATATTACCTAAGCTTTATGACGACTAACGTTGGGTTTGGTCATTCATTGTTCCACTTATCATTTGTTTTGCCGCCTTTCGGTGTACGCACGAACTGGGAAAATAAATGGTTTCTAAACACGACCTTACGACCGGTCGCGTATTAGGTAGCTACAGAATTCATAGAATATTTGCTCCATTACCAAAACAAAACGCCGTATTTTGGTCATAAATGCTTCATGGCTGCTGCATGCAGCTTCGTGGAAGGTTTTTGAGGAAATTTTTGTAATCGTCAAAACGCATAAGGTAAAGTGTGCTGTGAAATATGAGACTTTATTAATTCCTACATAAGTATTTCATCTAAGAAAACGCTGTCACCAATGATCGCAACATGACCTAGAGGCTTTACCCAATTCTCAATTCCACACTGAGAGTTGAAAACTCCTAAAAACGTGGTGATCCTTTCAAACTTTCCAGCAATGCTGCATTATGGCAGAAATTAGTAAAAGAAGAAATAGTAGGTTACGACTTTATTTTGTACTCAAGAAACTTGTTCTACCTGTATCTATACCTACAAATAATAAATTAAAGTCACTTTTCGTGTATGTATGTCTGTGTGCCCGCGTTGTTCTTCGAAAGTACGCAACGGATTTTGATACGGTTTTCCATTATTTATAAATATTCCGTAATTTAGGTTTATGTGTAAGTAAAGGATATTAACCAGTCAATTACCGTAATTACAGACACAATTAAAAAACGATTGTGTCTATACCAAATGTGGTATCTCAGGGACTTAGAGGTTAAAACAGCTGATCTTACCTAACGTATCAAAATACACCTAGAGGAAAAATATAGTCAGCTACGTGTGAACCTAAACGTTATTTCCTCAACAATTTACCCAGGTCGGTATTAAATAACGTAAGTATACATATATACGTGTTTTCAACGTCACATACCTACTGTAAATAAATGGGATTTCAAGATAATTAAAAACACTAGCTCCTGAAAAACAGTGTACACTAGCGCAGGAGCTAGGGAATTTATAAAAATGTTAGTATAAACATACATACATACATACAATCACGCCTTTTTCTCATGGGGGTAGGCAGAAACCACGGAACGCCACCTGCTACGATCTCTACACACTCCTTTTGCCTCGTTTAGGTTCATACAATTGGTCATACACACACGCCGGTTGCGAGTACTACCCACCTGACCTTTCTGAAGAACATCACCAATAAGGTCACTATATGTCCTCTTAGGGCATCCCGTCCCGGTGTTTCCACTCACATCTGCCTTGTAAATACCTTTTGTGAGCCGTCCTTCATTCATCCTCTCAACATGACCATACCATTTAAGCATACTTTTATCAATTTTTGTCACTACATCTTGTTTTAAACCACACCGTTCTCTTATCACATTATTCCTCAGCCTATCATTCATAGTCACACCACACGTTCTAGTAAAAACTTGTGTCAAAAAAGATTATTATCAATTAAAAAATAAATTTCATTATCATCATCATCATCATTTGACGTCCACTGCTGAACGTAGGCCTCCCCCAAGTCTGCCAAGGTCGCGAGATTTGTTCGAAAGACTTACCGTGGCCCAGGTCTAAAGGCAACTGAAGGAACACGGGTTGGATTTAGTCAGTAAAAGTTTGATACGCCCGCCCGTTCCGCCCAGAGCGGGAGATGTCATTTGATGATTTCCTACCCACAAGAAAAAAAAGAAAAGGCCTCCTCAAGCACCACCACTTTGACCGGTTCTGTGCTTCTCACATCCAGCGGATTAAAAATTAAATTTATTACGTAAATTTACTTACCCACTGATACTTGTAATACATTGAAAGAGTTAGTCACTCCATATAGGTGTAGCGTAACGCGTGATTGTAAATTTTGACCACAATTAGTAAGTAGGCTATTTGGCTTATATTTATTTACGCATTCGTCCATTGTATTCGCATTTCACTGCAATCCTTATACATGAGGCATCGGTAGGTATACCTATGTTTTTACATGTCATATTTTTTACCTCCGCAACTATATTAATATATGCGTCAATTAATTCAATATTTTCGAAGTTGAATTATAAACTTTCTTGGGTAATCGTTACCACAAAAGCTGATGTCTGCTTATTGCACCTCATCATGATAACAACGACAACTTACGAGTTGTACCTAGGTCATTGGTTCGAACCCTGAGGGCCTGCTCTATGAAGGGGTCTACTAGGACCGATGCCTGCCGGGGTCGCGTGATTGTTCGAAAGAGATACCGTGACCCTGGCACATGGGCAACTGAAGGAACACGGGTGGGTTTTAGTCAGTAAAAGTCTGACACGCCCTCCCACTCCGCCCAGAGCGGGAGAAGTCATTTGATGATTTCCCATCCTGAAAAAAAAAAAAAAAAAAACGGCCTGCTCTATACTTTGTGTAAATTATTTCATCACCATTGCTCTCAAAACTGTGAAGGGAAACATCGTGCGGAAACAGGCATATCTTGGAAACAATCATTCAAAGACATGTCACATCTGCCAACCCGCACTAGGGCCGTGTGTTGTATTACAGCCCTCTCGAAGAGTAACCTCACCAATTTAATTCATTGTCCGAACGGCAGCCAATTAGGTTGATTGTCGGTGCCCAATTACTTATACCGATTGTAATTATATTATACTAATTAATCTTGAAGTGGTCTCAAAACGGAGAAGGAAAACCATCGTGAGGAAACCGGCATGTCTTAGAACCAATCAGTCAAAGACATGTGACATATGGCCAACCTGCAGTGGGCCCGTGTAGTGGATAACAACCCTCTTGAAGATAAGAGGCCTGTGTCCCAGCAGTGGGAACATTATAGACTGATTATACTTATGCCGTAATTGTTTATTTGCACATAGCTTTAACTTAAATACTAATTGCAACACGCTAATATCTACCTCTCCAAGTAATATTAGTTAAATACACAGGGAAGTGTACCAATCGGTGAAATAATTGGTTCAGACGACGACAGTGTAATCAGTGCTAATAAGTAGCTCAGTACCAATTAGAATAATGCATGATTTATGCAGGAGCACAAGTATCTAAAGATGACATTGTTTCTTTAACTTTAGTTCTGAAGTACATACCTCTGTTCATAGTAAGAAATTATGGTAATTAAAGGAGATGAGAGAAATCCTGTAACTTAAGCCGAGAAGCCATTTAGTGCAAGTGTTGGTGAATGGTCTGTAGTTATCTTACATCGCATGAGTAAAGCATTTGGCGTTAATTGTTAATTTGCTTTTCCATCAGAGCTATGAAGCTATGCTGCGAGGATGTGAAAGTAAAGTTACGAAAATATGTGACCGTTTCTACGAATGTTGAAAGAAATGGCACTAAATATCACACACAGGATGTATACCATCGGTAGTTAGATTTTTTTAAATTGGTGATAGGCCCCCAGATCAAACAACTGTATAAGAAACTAGACAGACTCTCAATAAACTGTTTATCGAGAGGAATAGCTAGATCAAAAATATTTAGAACGTGAGTGAAATACACTTTTGTATACAGAGATGATTATGACCCCATTTCGTTCAACTGAATTTGAGAAGGAAATGTATGTAGGTTGTTTTTATTTCCTTAACAGTAAAGCAATCGTAAAAAGATCATAAGATACATGAACCAAGATGCGTTTTCCTCGTTTCCAAAACTGTGGACTTATGATTTCGGCAAAACGTTGATAGCTTTGAGTTTAATGGCCATGATCATTTACCTGATTAAGAGCTTATAATGCTAAAGACGCTGCAGTAAAATGATAAAACTCCAAAATACAAGACATTGACCAAATTCGTGTAAAATTTGCAAACAATGAACTAATATTCACCTCGGCTTGAAGATGACACGGAAATATGACGGAAGGATGATATGAGGAGGATGAATCAAATATATTTGAACCTTGAATTTATTGCCAAAACCACAAGTCTATATGTGACAACGCGTGTTGAGGAAATAGGAGTAAATCTGTCACATAAAGACATGCTAGATCAATAGACGCATAAACACTAATATATTAATGGAGATTTGTACTCAGAATGATATTTTCGTGCCAAAATAATGGCGAATGGTAGAAAATTCAATATATCGAAAGCTATTTATGAATCTAATTCACAGTAGGAAGCTAAAAGTGGAGTTAATGAGTGAGTTTACAGTACAGAGGGACAAAATTATAGAATGGAAGGTGAATAAAGAAAGATCAAAGATGTCTCTATCTAGAATTTAGCGAAATCATAGAAATTGGTAACAAATGAGGGGTTTGTGGCTAATTAATAACAGCCGCATGGGTCTATCGATCAGGTTAAGCTTGGCTTGCCATGGTTGGTCCATGGACGGGTTACCATTTTCATATATTTAGACCCCTCCGAGATTCTGGAAGCACTTTAAGCCGTTGGTCCCGGCTATGATTCGTAAATCTTTGACAGTCCTCAGAATCCCGAAAGTCTGACAACCTTTCTTGCCAAGGGGCTGACCCCAACATAGTTGAGAAAAGGCAGATAATAACATACAGGAAATTTTTTTAAACAGTGCGCAAATTTTTTTTTTTTGGTGGTTCAGTATCAGGAAAAGAACACATTTCAATTAATTTTTTCAATACTTTTTTTTCATTTTTATCCGACCTTAAATCAGTAAACTGTGGACACCCTACATATTTCATAATATGATATTGAAATAGTAATAGGTCAGAAACCACGCGCCGGCGTAGGTACTTCGAACTTCTTAGAATTTTGACCGATCGAACAGCTAATAGGTACTAGTAGCTATGCTCGATCGTTCACCTTCACCACCGCGCCGGCGTAGGTACTTCGAACTTCTTAGAATTTTCACCGATCGAATAGCTGGTAGGTACCAGTAGCTACGCCCGGTCGTTCACCTTCGCTGCCGCGCCGGCGCCGCGCGTAAGTTACCATAAAAACCAGTTTCAAAATAAACATCTTTAGTTAACGATAACTTATTTTTTTTTGTACTAATTTTAGTACAAACGAGTTATAATAACCATGAATTTTTTATTTTGATATATTTATATCAAAATAAAAATTTCATGGTTATTATAACTCGTTTAAGTTTATTTTGTTAAAATTTGCGCACTGGTTAAAAAAATATCCACTATTTAAATTGACAAGAAATATTAAAACAATCAAGCAACACATATTTAACAAAGTAATTCTGAAACCTGAAACAGTTGTTTCCACTTTTAAGCTCGTTGGATCGAAAGACCCTTGTCCCATTTTTGAATATTTGCCCATCATTGAAATGACTGTCTATAAACCTTAATTAGCCATTGTTCAACCTTCAGATGGCCACAAGAATGACGCATGAACTAGTTCGGGCTTTCTCGTTAATACCTTTAAACCTGAAGGAGGATTAAAGCGAAGATTAGCACGGCGAGGCAAATATTTGTGACTGATGATAGTGACGAGTTTACTCCTGTGACTGCTGTGACCGGCATTTCAAGGGCATTGATCTTTTGGAAACATTGGAAGATTTCCGTGTTGACGAGGCTTCACATAATCCATGTTGAAATTCTGGCGACAATGAATTGCTTGATAAGCATTCATTTCGATTAAACGGGAACTATTGAACTGTCTGTACTGTACTGTACTGTAACTGTAAAAACTCGGTGAGTTAGGCAGGAAGCTGAAGCTAGTTACCCATTCCAAAACGTAGTTCTCAAAGAAGAAAGAAGGGCAAGCAAACTCCAAGGACGCTCTTTTAAATCAATATATGGGTAAACTTAGGTAAGGAAGTTATTTCATTTTCCTTGTTGCTTGTTTAAATGAGAACAATGTAAAAAAGGAAGACAACATTCCAAATATAAGATTAAAAATAAGTTAAGAGAAAAACCAACCACAACTGACAGCGCCAGTTCACGAACATAACGAACGTAATCACCCTACAGCTTATCCACTGCTCAGACGCAGACCTCCACTCTGTGAGAGAGAGCTTTTTGGATACAGTAACTTTTAGCTGTACGAATCACAGCTTTTGTTTGATCAGCATTGTATAAGTTAGGCTAAGGTCTCGTGACACGATGACGATCGGCTACGAAAAGTTAGGATTACACGTCAACGCCCACTGTTTTTATGGTTTAAAACAAATGCAATTTGATTCTGCCATGTGATCTAGAAATTATAAAAATCGCACTGATCATCGCCGTGTGATCGGGGCTTATTACCATATTATAGACCACTAGCTTCCGCCCACTTCGGCAGCGTGGTATGTCGATAAATAGGATATTTATCTATTTATATATATGTGCTTCCTTAGGGTTCAAAGTGCCTCCGTTCCAAATTTCATCAAAATCTGTCACCCGTTTGGAGATTAGCCGGAAGCCGAAACACACAGACAAAATATGAAAATCAAACTTTTTTTGTTAAACGTTTACGCGGTCATATAAATGCATTTAGTAAAAAGATTATACACTTCAATTTTTAATTGATTTGTTGACGATAGATTTTAATCACTTTTTTGATGCGTATTTTATTTAACCTAATGGTCGCCCAGTGATCGAACATAGACTTTATTCACTTTAAACTTAATGTATTTCTTCTACTCCGTTGTCATATAAAAATGTAAGTATTTTGCAATCTATCTCCATATAAAATTTAACTGTGCCTTTCATACTGCTCCGTTCGCGTAATTTTCGTAAAAAGAGTTTTATTTTTGAGTGGGCAACCATCAAATGACGTCTCCCGCTGCCCGGTCAAATGACGTCTCGTGTCAGTCTTTTACTGACTAAAACCTACCCGTGTTCCTTCAGTTGCCTATGCCAGGGTCGCGGTAACTCTTTCGAACAAATCAGCGACCCTGACAGAGACAAAGTTTATGCATCTTACTGGAAGTTGATTAATGTTGGACGCAATGAATTGTAAAAATGTACAGGTAAGGAACTGTAGTTCAAACTTGCCGCTGAGTACGTGATAAAACTCTTGTACCGCACCGACTGAATGAAATAGTGACTGTTATTGTGAAACCTGTAAGTCCCTAATACCTACCTGTCCTATCCTTGAAGCAATGAAACTTAGAGAAACCGTTATTCGGTTCCTGATGCAAAGAAACTTAGAGAATCCCTTTTTCTGATTAACTCTTGCGTCATTGGCCACTTCTTCATTTGAATTTAAGGAGGATGCGCTTAGGCATATTGTTAGGGATCATCTGCCTAGAATAATCCCAACTATGTTAGGGTCGGCTTGCAGTCTAACCGTATACAGTTATATATTAGTACTAGCTTCTGCCCGCGACTTCGTCCGCGTTAAATTTCTTGTTCCCTCGACCCTTCCCGTCGCATCGAATCGCCTACCCGTGCGATTTTCCCCGTTTTTGCAACATTTTTCATTATTGCTCCGCTCTTCTTAATTTTAGCGTAATGTTATATAGCCTATAGCCTTCCTTGATAAATAGGGTATCCAACACAAAAATAATTTTTCAATTCGAACCAGTAGTTTCTGAGATTAGCGCGTTCAATCAAACAAACATACAAACAAACAAACAAACTCTTCAGCTTTATAATATTAAATAATAAATAATTATAGTATAGATTTTACATGGAGCGACTACCTACCTGACCTCCACAACCCAGTTACTGGGTAATACAATACCCCTTGGTGAGACTGGTTATCAGACTCTCGGGCTTCTGACGACCCGTAACGACTGTCGAAGACCTACGAAAGACAGCCGGGACCGACGGCTTAACGTGCTTTCCGTTACCCATCCACAAACCAACCACGACAAGCATAACTTTACCTAATCGATCGATCTATGCGGCAGTTATTACTTAGCCACAAGGAGGATGCGCTTAGGATTTATTTTTTGTGGGTGGGAAACATCGATCACTAAGATGGTGGGAAATCGTCAAATGACGTCTCCCGCTCTTGGTGGAGCGGAAGGGCGTGTCAGACTTTTACTGACTAAAACCCACCCGTGTTCCTTCAGTTGCCCATGTGTCAGTGTCACGGTATCTCTTTCGAACAAATCTCGCGACCCTGGCAGATGCGCTTAGGATGCCCACAAAATTCAATTTTTCTAAACATTTTTGCAATTGCTGATCAGTGTCAGGTTGTAGGTAAGTTGATTAAAATGTGATTCGCGGCCGACTATTTCATGAAAAGTCAACAGTTATCCACACTAATATTAATATCTGGATGACCAAGCTTCGCTCGGTATTTAATAATTTTTTTTTTTGGTAAATTGTGTTTTTTCGAAATTATGGTTAAATACAAATTACATATTGTTATTTTTCTTCCAATAAAACAAAAAAACATACATTTATGTTTAACTTTATTATCGATAAAAATGATTATTGAAAACACGTATAAAACATCACATAAACGACATTTTCTAAAAATGAATCCTAAAAATGCCCCCGAAACCGCCTGTATACTAAATTTTATGAAAATCGTTGAAGCCGTTTCCGAGATTCAGATTATATAGGTATATATATACAAGAATTGCTCGTTTAAAGGTATAAGATATTATAAATGGGAAAGTGTGTGTATCTGTTTGTCCATTTTTCACGGCAAAACGGAGCGACAAATTGACGTGATTTTTTTAAGTGGAGATAGTTGAAGGGATCTTTCTAACCCCACACTTCCCTAAAATGGGGGGTGGAACGCGCTAATCTCAGGAACTACTGCTTCGAATTGAAAAAATCTTTTTAATCGGGTAGCCTATTTATTGAGGAAGGCTATAAGCTATAAAACATCACGCTACGATCAAAAAAAGCGGAGCAACAACAAAAAAATGGTCGAAAACTGGCAGGCCGCGATGCCACGGGAAGGGTCAGGGTCAGGGGAGCAAATATTTGACGCGGGCGAAGTCGCGGGCAGAAGCTAGTAATTCTATAAATACAAACATATGTTACGGTCGCGAATTATATTTTGTTCAACATACAGCCTGACACCTGCAGATTGCAAAGAGACATAAGTTAATTTTAATTTAGCGGGTTACCTTTTGCTTTTCTTAAAGGGTTTCGAAAATAGTCGTGTTTCGGTTTCGGTTTACATCCCATTAACAAATTAGAAAGAAAAGAAAAAAGAAAATGCAGAAAAAGAGAAAAACACAAAAAAAAAGCTGGGGGAAAACTTGCGTCAGAAAGTTGTGATACTTATTTTCAACAAGTCTCGTAAAACAGTTGTCAACAATATGTGTAACAATGTCGTGTATAAAACATGTAATACACATGAATAAATAATTATTTCAGACAAGCAACATTTTAAATAGGTAGTTATCAAAACATTTGAAATTTTGCTTGTTGGAATTTTCGACAAGTTTTCTAAAAAAATAATAAACAAGTAGTCAATACAACTTGTTGTAGGTGTAAACGAAAAAAGTAGTCACAACATGTAGAAATCATCTATACTATATACTATATATTATATATTTATATATTAATATTATAAAGCTGAAGAGTTTGTTTGTTTGTTTGATTAAACGCGCTAATCTCAAGAACTACTAGTCCGAATTGAAAAATTCTTTTTGTGTTGGGTAGCCTATTTATCGAGGAAAGCTATAGGCTATGTAACATTACGCTACAACTAAGAGGAGCGGAGCAGTAATGAAAAATGTTGCAAAAACGGGGAAAATTTATTCCTATTGAGAGTTTCCGTTGCGTGCGCTGCATAAACGGTTAAAGTAACGCAAAAATCATGTATCACGGAATTGTTCCTTTTAAAAAGTTCTAAAAAAAAGTCCGCGAGAGCATATGTCTATCTTTTAAGGTTGACTCACTATAACTCAAAAGGAGCGAGCAGCAACGAAAAATGGACGAAAACTAGCAGGCAAATCGATGCGACGGGAAGGGTCAGGGGAGCAAAAATTTGACGCGGACGAAGTCGCGGGCAGAAGCTAGCGTTTTATATCTTTGTACAAACTCGGGTAAAGACATCGCTTATCCTGTAGTTTCTTTCGTACGTCAAAAGGCGTTTTAATAAACACTTCAGAGTTAACCATGACGTGTACAGTCTTTCCAAAACGTTTCTTCATCAACACCAAATCCTATTACATTTTCTTCCTTCCTGCTCTCTTTAACCTTTTCTTTCCGGCTTTTCCTTGAATTTAATCGTTCGTGTATCCTTTCTAAACCAAGTGTTAAATGTCACACTATTGTTAATGTTGTAACGGTGGTAGATATCAATGACGTAGATGTACTGACGTCATTGGTAATAACTTACTAAACTATTGACACCTATGGGAGTATTGTTTTTCCCTTGACTGACTAATCTAGATGACCACCTTTTGGTACACAATAACCCCCAGTCTAGTACGTAGTTATGGCTTCTAGTTGATTTTAAGTATTAGAATTGTAAGGAATGTTAAGGTAAAAGCTCCTGGGTAGACCGCAAAATTCATAATTTCTAACGTTTTTTTTTTTAATTTGCTGGGCAGTGCTAGGTTATGTTGTATGTTGAATGATTATTTCATGAATAAGTCATTCAATTGAATTGATATAACTAATAGTGTTAAATTGATATCATTTGATAGACCATCGTAAAAATCTATTATTTTTAAAACAGTAACCACGGTATTTCTTGCTGGCTAGTCTTTATTGGAATCATCAAATTGGTATGTACCTAGGTTCTGACGTTTTATGAATGTCCATGTAGGTTTATGTGAAATAAAATATTTTTTATTTTGATATTTATCGAACTCCCTCCTAAATATTTCAAATATTATGTTCACTGACAACGTGTTTGATTGTTGGAGAACGAGGAATACTGACCTACCGTGATACAGTTTTTACTAGTACGGAGGTCAGTGTGAATTACTCTCTAGCAACCATTTACGGTTGACATGAGATCTTATTTGTTTTTATCTTGTTGTTTTTAGGGTTCCGTTGCCAAATGGCAAAAAACGGAACCCTTATAGATTCGTCATGTCTGTCTGTCTGTCTGTCTGTCCGTCCGTATATCACAGCCATTTTATTCCGAAACTATAAGAGCTATGCTGTTGAAACTTGGTAAGTAGGTGTATTCTGTGAACCGCATTAAGATTTTCACACTAAAATAGAAAAAAACAATAAATTTTGGGGTTCCCCATACATAGAACTGAAACTCAAAAATGTTTTTTTTTTCATCAAACCCATACGTGTTGGGTATCTATGAATAGGTCTTCAAAAATGGTAATGAAGTTTCTATTATCATTTTTTTCTAAAGTGAATAGTTTGCGCGAGAGACACTTCCAAAGTGGTAAAATGTGTGTCCCCCCCCCCGTAACTTCTAAAATAAGAGAATGACAAAACTAAAAAAAATATATGATGTACATTACCATGTAAACTACCAACGAAAATTGGTTTGAACGAGATCGAGTGCGTAGTTTTTTTTTAAAACGTCATAAATCGTAAACCGCAATTTACCTTACATTCAATAAACTGAAATATAAAAATTAAAAAATAAATATATTTTTAAACTGAAAATACCTACAGATTTGTACGGAACCCTCGGTGCGCGAGTCCGACTCGCACTTGGCCGGTTTTTTTTTTATAAATACATATAACTCGTTGTACTTAAGGTTGTTATTGTGCTACTAGAAATAAAATTGTTTTTTTTTTATAATTATGTTAAGCACTACCTATAACGGTCGCGAAACATATTTTGTTCAGCATACAGCAAGCCAAACGAAAAAAAAAAGAATTTCACAGGCTACCCGACAGCTTTTATCTTCAAGGTTTTAATAAGTTGTAGTGGAATCACAGACATGATACTTTTGTTATAACCATTTTTTCATTCGATTTTTCCAACACCTTATTAACACCAAGATTCGTGGTATTTTATAATTTCCTTTTAATTTTATTTTCACTTTCAAACGGAATTATTGGACGGGTCACTCTTTTCAGTTAAGAGCGCACCGAGGGGTTTGCGAAATAATTGCGGTTGTTTGATCCCTTGCTGTATTCTGATTTGCTCTACAAATCGTACTTGTAAGTTTCGTAATTGTCTTATTAAAACTTGAAAGAATTTTAATCAATTAAAGCAGTTGTTGTTGTTTTTTAACACGCTTTTATTAGGTCGACCTGTATGTAACTAACTATGTAATGGAATCTAAGGTAACTAATTTAACCATCTTCCAAGGATCGTAGCGTCATGAAAATTAGCAGCTGTATGTAATTTTGATGACAATACAATAATATGGTACTGTCGAACTGATCTGATGACGGAGCCGGAAGATATGAACTGGAACTTCATGATGGAACATCGTATCATAGCTGTGTTTGAACTTGTTAGAAAAGTTTTGTAATGAACTTTGACTACGATTAGGTTTCAAGGTCTGATGATGAAGCTGGAAGATAGGCACTGGCATTCCATGATGGAATATCGTATCATAGCCGTGTTTGGACTCGTTAGAAAGGTCTTGTAATGAACTTTGACCACAATAAGGTTTTTGGTTTTTACGTGCATTTATAAAAGCGTGTTTTTCTAGTGATTTTTTTAACTATAAATTTATTTATAACTCGTTCTGCTCGTTAACAAAAAAAAACTTTTTTGTATGTTGTGGATAACGGTGTGAGTTGCACATTTGTACTTATTCAATAAGATAGTTTATAAGATTTAATGTGTAACTGTTTGTTATTCCTAATTAATAAATGATACATTTTAGAAACACGATTCCCTGTATTTTCCTCGATAGCTTTCTTTTTCCAAATTTATGTGTAAAGAACCAAATAAACCCTTACTACGGCGTTAGTAAAATAATGTACATGTTTTCTATAACGTATTTAATTTACATCTTTAAAATGTGCATTTGCTTAAGTAATACGAAGAAAATGACTAAATTAACTCGCAAATCGCACATTCTAGCCAGAGCCGTCACGCTACAATTGGCGCTAGAAGCTCGGTGCGCTCTTAAAGCTGAACTGATTAAACAACATGACTTTGAAAAAGAACAGATTATAAGAAACTCCAAAATTTCATCACTTCACGTTTCATCATTCACGTCCTTTTTTAGAATTCCGGGAAAAACATTTAAGTTTATAAAGAAATGCGTAAATTATTAAAGATAACTCGTTTATTAGCAACGGTAAAACTAATTTAAGTTATCATAAGGCTAATATTATCTCATCAAAAAATGTTACCCGTTCTTATTGACACATTGTTAATCTGTGTTTGATCACGCAGTCCATATCTACTGAATGTTAAATTATTACAGAACTAGAGGGAAAATACACATGATAAAGTTAGGTAATTTTGATGAGTTGGCTGGTGAAGTGTTGGCAAGATGAATGGCCTGATAAGACAAAGGCGGTGACAGTGCGCATAGCGGGAATAACCTGGAGGAGTGTGAGAGTAAACTTAGATGGGAGATACCACATAACACTTGCATAAATACCAAACGTCTCAACGATAACTCACACTACAACACAAATGTGTCAATTAAACAGGAATAGAGTGTAAAGTTCACTGACATCTTCTTTAGAAAAGGAAGGTTCTTCCAACCAGATGGATGTTTTGTCTGGTGGGGTCACCATGTTCGCTACAGCATATTCCAAATCCGAGGAATCTAGGTTCCTCGGTTTTAGAAGACAGCTTTTCTCGATTAATAGACGATTTTTTTTTAAATCTCAAAATTAAAATTAAAATGTAAGGCGTAAATGTATTTTTAATACCAAATCATCCACACTATATTATATAATATATAATAATATTATAAATGCAAAAGTAACTCTGTCTGTCTGTCTGTCTCGCTTTCCTGCTAAAACTACTGAACCAATTTAAATGAAAGGAGGAGTAGCGATAAGCTAAGGAAATTGACCCCAATTTGACCAAAAATTTAATAATATGTTTTTTATATTTTTTTTTTTTTGTAAAATACTGGACACGAACTTTACGCTTAAATAAAATAAAAGTCCAAATAATTGCGTTTTGCTCACGAAATAAATCAACAAACTGAGGTCAAAATGGCTTTTTTTAGGAAAATTGTACCTTTTTTTAGCATTTTTTTTTCAGATATGAGCGCATCTTTTTAGCAGTTTAATTTTTATGTGTATATATTTGTTAACATCTAAAGAACAACATGTAAAAAAGTCATCGTGCTAAAATAATGCGCTCATAGTAAAATAAAACTTTTTTAATCTTGAGCGACTTATTCAAAAAATACACAGCCCCGCAAAAAAAAAACATGTACTTGTTATTAAACCACATGGTCTTTACGTATTTTGAGCTGCCAAATCCGAATCTGGACATAGAATTAACCCTACACCCTCCAGTTGTTCTCCAGGAACAAAAACACTCTTGAATTTTGCAGTAATGATCAGCCCAACAAACAACAAAAAAAAATTGCACGTGTTATTAAATCACATGCTCTTTACGTATTTTGAGCCGCCGAATCCGAATCTGGACACATAATTAACCCTACACCCTCCAGTTTTTCTCCAGGAGCAGAAAACGCTTAAACTCTACCGTAATGGTAATATTAAAAATAATTTTTTTTTTCATGTTTTTTATCAGACTTCCTGTCCTTTTTAGGGCTTTTTGTATCATATTATATGTTATAAGGTAATGTAAACGTAAAGTTAGTATGATTATTCAAATTTTCTTTTTAAAATTATCACTACTGCAAAATTCAAGAGTTTTTTGCTCCTGAAGAAAAACTGGAGGGTGGAGGGTTAATTATGTGTCCAGATTCGGATTTGGCAGCTCAAAATACGTAAAGACTATGTGGTTTAATAACAAGTACAATTTTTTTTTTTGTGGGGCTGTGTTATTATCGTATACTATTACTGCTATCTTCATTTCACCTTGACCCCCCACTCTTCATTTAAATCGTGCATTGGTAATGTCAATGTAAGGTAGGAGCTCGTGCTGTTGGGTACTGTGCTCACATAGCATCAATACTGTGGTATTTATCATATCAAAGAGATGAAACCAACGTACAGCGTGACATTCATTACAGTCAGTTTCTGCAGGACGCAGCAGTGACGCCAAGTGCGGGTGGTCAGATGATTCTGATGCAGAATAGATACCATTTTTTCAATATTTTGTTTAATTTTTCTTGTGAGTTTTAATTTATTGCATGCTAAACCTACAAATATATGTAAAATTCAAAATATCTTATAATGTTGCATACTTAATTAATTTAATCTTTATTAATTGTGTTCATAAAAATTATAAAAGATATTTCTGGAAAATGAATTGTATTTTCTTTACGTATAGGGCTCGCCCGCTCCTCGTTTGGTCTCCGGGTAGTAGAATAGGGCCAACCCATCACAGTCCGTGGGTGTCGTAAAAGGCGACTAAGGTAGCTGCTGGAGGATGTCATTAGTTCCCTCACACCCAAGCTAAGGTTGCCGTGCCGAGAGCTGCATGGCTAGGGGGGAGCCTAGTCGCGAGCGTGCCTGTTGTCTGGGATCGGGCGTCCCCAGGCAGTAACCAGCCTTACCCCTACATGCGGGGCTCTGTAGGGTGTCGACAGAATGTATTCCCTTGCTTTTCGTGGGAATTCAATGAGCATAAATAATAATATAAAACTCGGAGGCGGCGGTGATGCTCGCCACACACCACGTCATTTGTTTCCACGGGGCGAAAAGCGAGCAGCGGAATGTCGCTTAGCAACGCTGAATGTGCAGGGAGGTATAAAAGATAAGATGGATGAGGTGTGTGACATAGTGAAGGATAAAAGGATTGATGTGCTATGTGTGAATGATACGAAAAGAAAGGGAGTGGACACGACTAAACACGGATCTCTGACCGCTATCTGGTCTGGTGTTCAAGAGACACAAAGAGCCTGTCAGGGTGTGGGAGTTGTCCTCTCCGAGCGAATGATGAAATGTGTGAAAGAATATGTTTGTGTGAGTCCTAGGATTTTATGGCTGAGAGCGAAGGTGGGCCTAAACCCTATCTTTATGCTGTGCGTCTATGCACCCGATATGGGAAGCTCACCGTCGGAGAGGGATGTATTTTGGAATAGCATAAGGGATCTAGTGAATGAATGTAGAGCAAACGAGAAGATTGTTATGCTAGGTGACTTTAATGGTTGGGTTGGTGTGAAGAGGAATGGGTATGAAAAAGTATTAGGTGCATTTGGGGATGACAGAGTGAATGAGAATGGAATGAGTCTGCTAGAGATATGTATAGAGAAGAATTTGTCAGTTATGAACACTATGTTTAATCATAGAAAAGTTCATAGGTATACGTGGGAAAGGCAAGACAGTAGAAGTATGATTGACTTTGTGATTGTGGATGAAAGATTAAAGAGTAAAGTGACAGATACTAGAGCATATCGGGGTGTTAACGTAGGGACAGATCATTATCTGGTGATGTGTCGGATGGATGGTCTGTTCAGACATTGGCGTCACCGAGTTCGAGTTCCTGTGACTGCACTTGAAAGAATAAAAGTAGAAAGACTGCAAGATGTGAAAGTGAAAGAGGAATACAAGCAGGAAGTAAAGGTGAAGACGGATAAAATATTTGATGATACGAATGATTATAGTATGGAGGAAGTATGGGATATTATGAAAAATAGTATGGTGCAAGTAGCCACAAAAGTATGTGGTGTAGCACGGAGAAAAAATGGTAATAGAATGAGTGATTCTTGGGTAGATGGTGATGTTAAAGAGGTTGTGCGGAAGAAGAAAGAGGCCTGGCTTAATGTGTTAGCCTATAAGGCTCAAAATAGGGTGAATCAGGCAGCGAATGTGACGGATGGTTTGGAAAGAGTGAAAAGGAAATACTCCGAATTGAAAGTGAGTGTGAAAGAGATGGTAAAAATGAAAAAGCATGAAAGGCAAGAAAAGTATAACAGGAAGTTCTCTGATAACTTCAGGGCCAATGTTAAGCTGTTTTGGAAACAAGTAAGATTGGCTCGCGGAGTGACAGGAACATCGAGTATGAATGTTATAAGAGCAGAAGATGGATGTTTACTAAATGAAGAATGTAAGGTCTTGGAACGCTGGAAGGGATACTTTGAAAGTTTATTCAGTTGTCAGGACAGTGTGCAAGAAGTGGGCAACTGGGCAGATGCCAGTTTAGAAGACCCTAACTTAGAAGTAGATGAAGATAATGAAATAGAAATAGAAGAGATAGTACGAGCGCTGAAAGGTATGAAAGTTGGGAAAGCTGCAGGATATGACAGAGTGTCTGCTGAAATGCTGAAGAGCGGTGACGGGGTGGTAGCAAGCCTGTTGTGCCGGATCTTTAATATGTGTTGGAGATATGGCCGTGTACCGGGTGATTGGTGTAAGGCTGTAATCGTACCACTATATAAGGGAAAAGGCTCACAGCAGGAGTGTAAAAACTATCGCGGCATTAGTCTTTTGAGTGTTGTCGGCAAACTGTATGCGAAGGTTTTGATAAATAGAGTGATAGGAGTGACCGGTGAGAAAATATGGGATGTGCAGGCAGGATTTAGAGAGGGGATGGGCTGTATGGATCAGATCTTCTCCCTAAGGTGCATAGCCGAAAAGCATCTGGCAAAGCACAAGAAAGTCTACTGCGCTTTCGTTGACTTGGAGAAGGCCTATGACAGTGTGTGCAGAGAAAAACTGTGGTCAACACTATCCATGTACGGTGTGGATTGGCGCTTGGTACGGGCACTGAAATCTTTATACAAGGATTCCAGTGCTTGTGTTAGGATAAATGGGGCATACACGAACTGGTTTTGCATCTCGAGGGGTGTTAGGCAGGGCTGTGTAGCGTCACCGTGGCTATTCAACTTGTACATGGATAGTTGTCTGACAGATTTGAAAGAGGGTGAGTGTGGATTGACTATGAGTGAGTTGCCTGTCAAATGCCTTCTATACGCAGACGATCAAGTTCTACTTGCATCGTCAGCAGAACAGTTGCAAGACATGGTGACTGTAATGGATGAAGCATTTAAGATGAAAGGGATGAATATAAATGTGAATAAGACGAAGGTCATGGTGTTTGAAAGAGAAGAGAACGTATCGGTGTGTGATGTGAAAATAAATGATAAGAATGTGGAGCAAGTAAGTGAGTTCGTATATTTGGGGAGTTTGTTTACAAGGGATGGAAAGATTGATAAAGATGTGGAAAGAAGAGTGAATGCGGGAAATAAAGTAAATGGTGCTCTACATGCAATTGTGACCAACCAACTGATGTCCAATAAGGCTCGACTGGCTGTTCACAATGGTGTACTGGTGCCTACGCTTATGTATGGGAGTGAATGTTGGGTGTGGCAAAAGAAGCATGAAAGTAGAATAAATGCTGTGGAAATGCGTTCCTTGCGAAGCATGTGTGGTGTGACTATGAATGATAGGCTGAGAAATGATGTGATAAGAGAACGGTGTGGTTTAAAAGAAGATATAGTGACAAAAATTGAAAAAAGTATGCTTAGATGGTTTGGTCATGTTGAGAGGATGAATGAAGGACGACTCACAAAAGGTATTTACAAGGCAGATGTGAGTGGAAACACCGGAAGGGGACGCCCTAGGAGGACATATAGTGACCTTATTGGTGATGTTCTTCAGAAAGGTCAGGTGCGTAGTACTCGCAACCGGCGTGTGTGTATGACCAATTGTATGAACCTTAAAGAGGCAAAAGGAGTGTGTAGAGATCGTAGCAGGTGGCGTTCCGTGGTTTCTGCCTACCCCCATGGGAAAAAGGCGTGATTGTATGTATGTATGTTCCCGCGGGATGATTTCCGACCTCCACGCGGGCAAAGCCGCTGGCAAAAGCTAGTAATAGATAAAATGAAATTTAAAAAAAAAACTAAATTTGGGGTGGGCCACCCTTATCTCTTAGGGATATAAAAATATTTTATGACCTATTCTCAGATCTACGGAATCTGCAAAAAATATATGATAAAAATCGGTGAAATCGCTTCGGAGGAGTTTGGTTACAAACACTGGGACACGAGTATTTTATATATGTATAGACAGATGTACAAATCTTTGTCTTTAAGACTTAAATTTTAAATTATGTAAATGCTGTAAGATATTAAAACGAAAAATATACCATCTTGTAAAATAAAAATTTAATTCCATCATTGGAGCCTTCAAAGCCTCGGCAGTTGCCATCTATTTTTTTTTAATTTTTTTTTTCAGGATGGGAAATCATCAAATGACTTCTCCCGCTCTGGGCGGAGCGGGAGGGCGTGTCAGACTTTTACTGACTAAAACCCACCCGTGTTCCATCAGTTGCCCATGTGCCAGGGTCACGGTATCTCTTTCGAACAATCACGCGACCCCGGCAGGCATTGGTCCTAGTAGACCCCTACACTGCTGCTGACATCTCTTTGAGGCGCGCGTGGAACACTACGCGCCGTCGACCCGAAGTTGCCATCTATTATTTCGTCATCTAGTCATCAGCTGTCTTATTTCATTTGTTACTCCTGTTTCATACTAATATTATAAATGGGAAAGTGTGTGTGTCTGTTTGTCGGTCTTTCACGGCAAAACGGAGCGACGAATTGATGTGATTTTTAAGTGGAGATATTTGAAGGGATGGAGAGTGACATAGGCTACGTTTTGTCTCTTTCTAACCCCCACTTCCCTAAAATGGGGGGTGGAACGCGCTAATCTCAGGAACTACTGGTTCGAATTGAACAAATATTTTTGAGTCGGGTAGCCTTTTTATTGAGGAAGGCTATACATATAACATCATGCTACGATCAAAAGGAGCGGAGCAGCAACAAAAAAATGGACGAAAACTGGCAGGCTGCGATGCGACGCGGCGACGGGAAGGGTCAGGGGAGCAAATAATTGACGTGGACGAAGTCGCGGGCAGAAGCTAGTTAGTAATAAATATTACTAATTATTTACATTGCAATAAATTTACATGCATGCCGTCTGTTGGGACAGGTTAGCTCAAAGCTGCAATGGATCTTCCTTTGAAAAGCCCTTCAAGATACGGCCCTGCATTGTTAGACTTACATAAAATCATAAAAATATAATGTTTGGACTTTGCAAGAGACGATGACCTCTGAGTTTGTTTTGGCATTTCTTCTCAAGGATCAGTCAACGAGAAAATGCCGGTGCAATCTAGTTTTATAAGTATTGACAAACAAAATATTGTCATGTAAAAGTGTCATAACAAATCTACTTGAAAAAATAAACATTTCATTTCTTATGCTTCCCTGGCAGTGAAAAACTTGACTTCCGGTCTAACCGACAAGAAGCTTAACTTTCATAGAAATAAATGGCTTAAAGCGCCAATTTATTTCTTTTCGTATTCTTGTGACACATACAATTACATAGATACCATGTCAAATGGTCTTAAGAATAAAACAGATGTACAGACGCCAGCACTTAAAGCTACTACAATCTGTCAAATTTCTTTAATAGGTTTTTTACTTTATCGCTAAGTTATAAGGTTCAAGATTGATTTGGTTTTACAGCTTGTAGGTAGCTTGATGTTCTGGCATCTGTATCTACTTAAGAACTAAGTAACTTATTACAAAAGTACGGAAAACGTCCGGGTTCACGCAAAAAGTACTTCCGAAACAAACAAATGCTTTTAACTTTAACACACTTTTTATTATACTAATTGAAATAAAAACACTTTTGAAGATTTTTGTAGAATGCTAAAGTGGCTCCTGTAGAAGAAGTTACTGTTATTAGTACAAACTTTTATGTAGCTGAGGTAGGTAGATATACCCATCAAAAACATAAATGTGAAATGAGAGCCAAGTTCAATATTATGATTATGCCTTGGTTGTTGACTTCAACGACAAAAGAAGTGAGATCTAAATGGGTGCCAAGTTCAATGGTCAGTCCTGACTTGGCTAGTTCTCATATACGAGTTATTATGTTCGATGGCTAGTTTCTACCAGCAAGCCAAATTTTCGGAATAATAAAATAAGAACGGACAAGTAACAGGTTTAAAACTTGCGAAGGCTATAATTCCTATATGAAAACTAGCCAAGTCAAGACTGACCATTGAACTTGGCACCCATTTAGATCTCACTTCTTTTGTCGTTGAAGTCAACAACCAAGGCATGTATCATAATATTGAACTTGGCTCTCATTTCACATTTATGTTTTTGATGGGATATCATTACTTTTTGTACATAAATTATTAGTAGATACTTATTTATACCAAAGTTATAACAAAATTAATACCAAATCGTTTTTGTTATAAGTGTTCCTAATAGAATCAATTAAGTGAAAAATTATAATAAAATGATAAAAATTTGCCAGTTTCTGATTTATTGCTTTGTATTCACCTAATTACCTATCTGCATGCCAAATTTGAACTTTCTAGGTCATCTGGAACAGGGTTAGAGTTTTGATCTATAGGTCAGTCAGTGATAAAAATGACGATTTTTGTACGTTAATATCTAAATAACAGTTGGAGATATGTTTATGAAATTTGGAGCACATATTTATCTTGCAAGTTTCACTATATGAGCCAAATTTGACACGTTTATGTAAAATAGTTTTTGAGTTATGAGGGGGTCAAAAGTGGCTCCAAATGGTTCGTGTAATATTACACACGGTGCTGCTCGCCAGTTCTGTTACCTGAACTTGGCTTGACACGCTGCCGCGTGTCTAGATTCACTGACAGACAACATATAGCCTAAACCATTAGGTCTAAAAATAGGGAGAGTGAAAGTGGAGAATACAGGTTTTTGAAATATGAAGGGCTTAACTTTCATTACCTATGAATTTTAATAAAGTTTGGCAATAGAAAATCCTATCTGGCCATATACAATATTTACTGTACAGTTACCAAAACAGATACTTATCTGTAACTAAACTACAACTATAGATATCCGACTACAATGGTTAAGTAACCATAAAGTTGAAGTTTAATACCAACCCGAAGGATGTTTTCGAATAAAATTTAATTTAATTCGTAGAAATCTACCAGTTCATTTATCAAATTAAAAGTATATCAGTCGATTTTGGTAAGTTATCGCTTTTGGTGACCGTACATTGCCACTGTCAAAACGGTGAAGAAAAACATCGTGACGAGACCAGCATGTCCTAGAACCAAAATTCGAAGTCATGTGATATCCTTTTTTTTTTGGATGGGAAATCATCAAATGACTTCTCCCGCTCTAGGCGGAGCGAGAGGGCGTGTCAGACTTTTACTGACTAAAACCCACCCGTGTTCCTTCAGTTACCCATTTGCCAAGGCCACGGTATCTCGTTTGAACAATCTCGCGACCCTGGCATGTATGTGATATCCTAATCTGCAATGGGTGGGCGTGGTAAATTACGGCCAGTTGCCTCTCACAGAGGGAAGGCCTGTATCCGAGGAGGGGGTATTATTATGTGGATTATGATTGCCAAAAAAGGTGTAAAAAAACATCTGGAAAATCTATGACCGTTCAATAAAAGAAAGAAAATCTTTGTTTCTTGACAATTTACATATTCTATGATGAAAAATTTCAGATTTTCAAAGAGCTCGTGCAAAGTAATGAAAGACTAGAACAGCAGCAATAATTTCATCTGACCCATATTACTAAAATTCAGCCAAATTTCGATACATTATGTTATACGGTATTCCAATAACCAGTCAATTCAATCGCCCACTGACGTTCACTTCCTTCATAGTGCCACATATAAGGAAAACCCCTAACTTATAGCTGCCCCATACGTCATCGGCAAGAGGCTTGGCATCATCAACTGCCTAGCCTTCTCCCAACTACGTTGGGGTCATTTTCCATTATAACTGGATGTAGCAATAAATATTATATGGAGCAAATGTTTATCTGACCTCCACAAGTACCAGCTACTAGGTAAAACGATACCCTTTGGTAAGACTGATTGTCAGATTTTCGGGATTCTGACTACCCGTTACGACTGCCAAAGATCCACAAATTAAAGCCGATATCAACGGCTTAACGTGATTTTCGAGACACGGAGGGATATTGATATGTAATGCATGGTCATCCATTATTATGAGGCTTATTTGTCGCTTCATCATCATCATCATTACAGCCGTAAGACGCCCACTACTGGACATAGGCCTCCCCCAATTTGGGAGGCTTTGCCATAATCGCCACGCTTGGCAGGCGGGTTGGCGATCGCAGTATCGTGGTAAAATGCATAGAGAACGCTGCTGCCCATTCTCTGGTAAGTCCCTTAGTCGCCTCTTACGACACCCACGGGAAGAAATGGGGAAATTTGTCGCTTAGCACGAATTAGTTTGTCCGAATCGGGCTAATCGATATTTTCAAATAATTTATTATTTTCTATAGGCGACTCGCATGGGGTTATTTTTTTTTTGAAAGCGTATCTACCAGTCCAGAAATAGATAGTTTTTTTTTTTGGAATTACATCTAGCAGCCGACAACCTCATAGGTTGACCACCTATGAGGTTGTCGGCTGCTGTTAAAAAACTTAAAACCGGGGCGATTACTCGCTAAGGGCACTTGCGTACGGACCTCAGCTTAGGGCATCGCTGGTTCTGGAGGCAAAGGTCCTCGCCCACATGTGGGAGTGGCGCGAGGAGGCGAAACGCCGGGGCGAAACTCCGCTGCCGCGACAAATCGCGGCACGGCGGACAGAGCTCCGGTGTGATCTCATGGCGACATGGCGGGTACGATTGTCGCAACCCAGTGCTGGGCACGCTACAATTGCGGCGGTAAGTCCCCTCTTTGAGGAGTGGATAGAGAGGCGTCACGGCATCCTCACCTTCCGCCTGACGCAGGTTCTCACCGGGCATGGGTGCTTCGGTGGGTTCCTGTTCAGGATAAAGCGGGAGGATACGTCCGGGTGTTTCCATTGCGAGGATCGTCTGGAGGACACGGTGGAGCATACGGTGGAGGTGTGCCCTACCTGGGCGGAGCACCGCCGTGTCCTCGTGGAGGCGATCGGCGGCGGCGACCTGTCGCGTCTGGCCCTGGTGCGAGCCATGGTACGGAGCACGGAATAAAGAAAACTAGAGGAAGTGCCCCTCACATATCGCGCGCGTGTCAACATTAAGCGCAGATGCGCAACATTTAGCTTATTCGCCGTCAGATACTTGTCGCCTTCTTGTCGCGATTGGATGTCTCAGAAATACGCGAAATATTACAAATTATGCCTTGTTGTGCGGTTTTGACCTGCAAAAACGAAAGCAGAAAAAAAATGTATATTGTAGAGGTGTATCGTATCATTGGTTAGTGCTAAACTTTGTTAATTTTTAATATAATTGATTTTAATTACAATACCACATGTTATGACTTCAATGCAAACTATAAACAACCTTATGTTCATTGATACAAAGTCTAAATGCACTTGGTCGTCATCTGGACAATCACAAACTAAATTCTAGTAACTTCCGTAAAGTAGGTCGGTATCGATCGTTTTGTCTGATTTTAGTAAGGAATCAATAGCTCACATAGCTGGTTAAATAATAAGACAGTTGATAACATAAGTGTGATATTTGCGTTAGTGCTTTAGTAACAGAAAACAAATCAATAATTACATAGATTTATTATAGGTAAGGCTAGAGCGGGTTATTATGCCCATCAGAATCTGTGATTAAGTTATGTCAGACATCCTAAATATTTTATAAGACGGTCATATATTTAATAAAGATTATATCATGACTGAAATAATGCACCAGTTTATTGGGTCATCAGTATTCCAAAACATAAGCTATAACCAATTAGAGGATTTTCCTACGTCTAATCATATTACTGTCTTAATGAAAGCTATCACGGCAAAATATATTAATATTCGACTATCAAAATGGCAAATATTAAATAAATATGTATTATTTCAAGGTCAGTAAATATTTTTAGCACCATCTGTTATCGTTTCATTTATCGTTAGCTTCTGGCAGCAGCTTCGCCCGCGTACTTAATTTTATGAAAATAATATTACCCCCCTACATACAAACATACAAATATCTCTTTAACATTGATATTTTAACGATAATCAACCTTTTTGGTTATTAAGCATTTGTATGATGTTAACAAATTACTACATTGCTCACCCGCATAAATTACGTAACATCAATATTAATATATCGATATATGTCTACATCTCTAACTTTTTTTTTTGTACTCACCACAAGAGATTACAAGTGCATATGAATATGACATCTATTTCAAAGGAGCTAGCGTTCTGAATAGAATGAATTGGTTACAGCGCCATCTAGCGTTGAGTTGCTGAACTCGTTGTAAACTTGTCTATTTAAAGTTTTTAGACGAAAAACGTCTTTATTGTTTGTGTCATGTCAAATAATAACAACTTTCATTCGTTGCAATAAGACACAATTTTTGAAAGCAATAAGAAGATGATTTGTAAAAGTTGCGTTTGTAATTTGTAGCCAATCATATCACTGTTTTTTATGTGTGTAATGGAGAATTTGATATGCAAATGTGTGAGTTTGGCGACACTGGTTCCCGTGCTTAGCCAGCGTAGGGGCACTTCTCTGTATTCTTTGTTCTGTGGTACGGAGCGAGAGGGAATGGGAAGCCGTCACCTCCTTCTGCGAAGCAGTAATGCTCGGGAAGGAGGAGGCGGGGCGGGTGAGGGAGTGGCAGTCTCTGCGCCCTCACGTCCCTAGCCGCCGCAGGAGGAGACGCCCCGGGCGTCGGGAGTCGATAGCGGACTCCCGGCCACCGTAGGCACGAGATTGGGGTTGGCTAGCAATGGGTAGCTCGCCGCCCGGTAAGGACCAAGCTCGGGTCGACGGCGCGCAGTGTTCCACGCGCGCCTCAAAGAGATGTCAGCAGCAGTGTAGGGGTCTACTAGGATCGATGCCTGCCGGGGTCATGTGATTGTTCGAAAGAGATACCGTGACCCTGGCACATGGGCAACTGATGGAACACGGGTGGGTTTTAGTCAGTAAAAGTCTGACACGCCCTCCCGCTCCGCCTAGAGCAGGAGAAGTCATTTGATGATTTCCCATCCTGAAAAAAAAAAGGGCGTCGCTGGTAGAGGGCAGCAAGGGACGAGCTGGATCGGGATAGTCATTATCTAGGAACAAATTTAAAGCTATAGGCTCAGCGGTGCGGGCTGGGTCAAGCAAGGGTCGGGGTGGACTTGGATTGGAACGTCGCGACGGACCTCGGCGGTGAGGACGGAAGGACGGCAGTCTGTGATGGAGTGCTAGTGAGTTTAATACTCTCCTTGAGAAGAGTTGTAGCGTCATCGGGAATGGTTGAGGTATGTCTCGGTCGGTGAATCCTACTAATGCGAGAGGGAGTGTAGCGGGAGGCTGCTGCGCTTCTCAGCAGAGTCGAAGAAACGCTTGGAAATGTTTTTCATGAATTGCTGAATGCTGGGCATTCTGAGATCTAGAAATACGTAGTAGGTAATTGGCACGTTTAGAATTTATGCAATAAAGTAATGAGAAAAGATCATTGCAATTATAAGTGAAATATAGCAGATATAATTAAACTTGTGCCAGTTGCCTACTACGTATTTATGGAGTGGTCGATTGACTGACAAATAAATTCAATTAATGCGAGTCGTCTACAGAATCATTATATTATTTAAAAGTGTTTATTCGCTCCATTCGGGCGAATGAATTTGTGCAAATCGACCAATAAGCCGGGAAAACAGTTATAATTTTCTCTTCAAAAATGAACGAAGGGCGGCTTACAATAAGTATTCACAAGGCAGATGTGACTGGATACGCCGAAAGGGGATGCCCTAGGAGAATATGTAGTGACCTTATTGGATGTTCTTCAGAAGAGTCAGGTGCGTAGTAGGTACTCGTATCCGGCGTGCTTGTATGACCAGATTTATGGACTTTAACGACGCAAAAGGAGTCTAGAAGAGTAAGTAAGGATCGTAAATGGTGGCGTTTTGTAGTTTCTACCTACCCCTATCGAAAAAAGAATGACTTTATGTATGTGTTTGTAATTTTTATTAGATTTTCTTTCAGTTTCCAAAACTTTGTCGGTGCCAGCGCAGAAGTGAGTTTGGTGCCAGGTTTCAGGTACTTCTGTACCTACAAAGGTTGAGCTTGACTCAACTAAACAGTAACGTAAGAATAAATAAACATTTCTCGCAACAGTCAAGACGTGAAACTCAAGTAATTCCCAAACGCTCCGAACCCCACGTAGGCTCGACTCAACAGGATAAGAGAAATGAAATCCCGTGCTTGTGACGTCAAACCTTAGCAATTATAATATTGGGCAATGATCAAAGGTCACCAATATTGTATACATATGTAGGTAGGTACAGACGCTAGCACCTGAAGCTACTACAATCTGACAAATTTCTTTAATAGGTTTTCAACTTTAATGCTAAAGTATTAGGTTCAAGATTGATTGGGAAAATTTGACAGTTTCGGGTACTTTGAAGTACTGGTCTGTACTATAATTCCATTCAATGCATCACCCAACCCTAACTTTATTCATGAGCACTCTTTATGTACGGAACTCCGTGATAATTTGAATCAACAACGTAAAATGTAGACGGAATCATCAAAACTACAACATCTGGTACATGAATGACTAATTGTATACGCTATTAAAACACAATTAATTATCAAATTATCATTTTTTTTTTTTTTTTTGTATATTTACCGTTTCCAATTTATCACTGAACAGTTTCTTCCATCGTCAACACTTGGAAGCCTATTTAATCGTCCCTAGGCTACGTCAAGAAGTGCCTGAAGAATTCGCTATCAGCCAGTGATGTAACTATCTTATTATCAAACGCAGAATCCCCTTTAATCCTTGGCTATAAACGAAATCTTTCGCCTCGAAGTGTTAACATTAAGACTGCGTCAGAACTAGTGCTATAACTATGTCGGTAATAACCTTACTTATTATCCTTTACGACGAGTTAATTCGTGTCGTTGTCACACAAATATTTAGAGCTTGCCGTATAAAAAAAGGACGTAAGAGCAAGCGGCGCACGATTCGCATGCGCGCGCGCTGGGAAACTCATTCTAACGCATCGACGGCTCGGGCCGAACGTCGGTCAATCGGGAAGTGTCATCTCAATTCACTATTATTTACCACGATGTACATACGAACAGTAAAATAAATAAAAATTTGAAGTGTATGTGTAATTATCTTCAATGAAGACCTTTTTAACATGTGGTACAAAAAGAGCAGTGTGTGTCAGCTAGATCTCAGTCTACCCCTGAATCGGTTCATAGAAACATTGGAGATTTTGAGATTTGTATTGCTACAGCTGTTAATCCCCCTACAAGGGACGATATGGATTATAAAACATTTGTGATTGTAAGTGACTATAGTTTGAAAATTTGAAGACAGTGATACGAAGAAGTGTTTATAAGTGTAAAGATTTTTTTCGGAGAAGTTTTTACTAAAGAAGCTAGTCAAGATGATGTCCAAAAAGCAGCTGGCCTGCATGCTTGCGCTGCATATCATGTATTTGTTGGTGGGCGCAAGCATATTCTACCACATCGAAAGCCCACTTGAAGTCAAGCAAAGGGCTGAAGATAAATTAGAAAGGCTTGAAATTCAAAGTAAGTCAAAATTAAAATGTGTGTCTAATATTGTTTATGCCAACGATTTTATCATAACACTTTTGCGTTGAAACGCTAAATTGTTTATATTTTTTCGTGTCAGATTAGTTTACGTTAAAGGAGAGGAAAATTATTTTTGTGTAACTACTAAGAAGTGATATTATAGTAATCGGTTAATACTGGACTGATCTAACGAAGATGATACCTATATGGAAACGTCTACGAATTCCAAATAATTTTGGTACCTAAATTATTATTCGATTTGCATCACAAGAAACATCGAGCGTGATTGGTTATTAATTAAATGTTAGATTATTATTTAACTAGAATCATTAGATGTGACAACCTACCAGTAACTTAATCTGTTAAGTGAATAAAATCAATTTTCAATGTATAGTTCGTAAATAACACTCCATCATGTTGGCGCCCTATCGAAGCACTTCAAAATAACTGTGCTATCATGATTAAAAAATAAAAACAAATAACCGCGTATTGTCTCTGACTTACCATTATTCTATTTGCAAATAAATACTCGAAGAAAATAAATTGCGTTCTGTTAAAGAAAAATAGAATATTTATTTTCTTTAAAATAGAAATGTGTGCTAGCCAGTGTTATCTTTGACACTATATTGGGTCTATTCTGAAATATGTTTAAAGGACCCTGACTTTAATTTAACTACACACATTATGTATCTTCTGCCCTAAACTCATGACAATTAGCCTGAAAAATAGTCTGTATGTATATTTTTCTAGTTAGTTATTAATAGATAGATAAACTGCGTTTAATTGTCATTGTTCTGCAACGTGAGTGATTAAGGATATCGATATTTTTTCCTGCAAACATCAGGTGCGATTGATTTATTTGTAGTATCTAGTTTAGATAGATAAAACAATAATATTATCGTTATTTCTATTTTAATAAAATATTTGCAATATTATTGTTTTAATTGCGGTCTTCAGTAAAAAAAAAACATCTTCATCATTCACGCGATCCTCTCCCTCAATCTTTAATATACTTATAATGTACGTATAAGCTGATTTCTCATTGTACAAAAAGCCTATACAATGCGAGGTCAGCTAAAAATGGAAATGTATAGCTTGATATGTAGCCGAGTGTACTATCTATTTTCCCAATTTTCAACTTGTAACACCTGCAGAGATTTAAAAAAAAATGCTGAATGGACCAGTTGTTGACCTCGATCATGTCTCATGGAAAGCCATAGATGACGACTACAATGGAATTAGCGTGCCCAAAAGATCGGAGTTCCACAGAAATCCAATAGTTGCACTTACAATACCTTCGTACCAAAGTAGACCATCACAAGTTACTCTACGTTTTTACTTAACTTATGGCCCTTCAAAAGTTCATTGCCACATAGACACCCCTTGGCTGTGAAGGACTATTTCACAATTAGATAGAAGTAGTGATATAATATTATGTGTAACGCACAAAGATGGCAGTTTCGATGAAAATGTAGAGCAAAGAAAATCTTTTTCAATATATCGGCAGAATATTTTCCTTTCAGCCGATACAATTAAGCCTATCTCCGTAACTCGGAGAACCTCTCTACATAATAGACAATGTGTCATGCCATTGTTATTACCACGAGACCAGATAAAAAACTTGAGACTATTGTCTGTGGCTATGAGAATCTCTTGACTGCAACGTGCACTTCAACTTGCCAATCAATAAAGAAATAGGAGTGGGACCTTTATCGTACAGATGCACATTGAGCTACTACAATCTTTTAAATTTCTATAATAGATTTTCTACTTTATCGCTAAAGCATTAGGTTCAAAGTTGATTGGGAGAATTTGACTGTTTCGGGTACCTTGATGTGCTTGCATCTGTACCTACCTATTTTTAGCCCCCGAAAGCAAAAAGAGGGTTTTTATAAGTTTGACAGCTATGTGTGTCTGTCTGTGAGCCTGTTTGTTGCACCGTAGCTCACCCGTCGGTGAACCAATTTGGGTGCGGTTTTTTTGTATTTAAAAGCACGCTTACTAGCGGTGGTTCGTAGACATGGCTTAACAAAATCGTTTCAGCCGTTTCAATAGGACGACCTTTTTGTCAAAATATTACCTACAACTTATTATTGAACTTAAACGTCCAATATATTTTCTTTACTTTTTAGAGGTTTTTGTTTTGGTCAGGGGTGTTTAATTTCATTTACTTTTTTGTAAAAAAAGGGTAGGTCCTTAAATAATTCAGTAAAACTATGTCAATTCTTGATCAAAAGCACAGAATAAGGAAAACTATCGGAGTCTTAAAAGGTGCCACTGAAGGTGGGTAATTCCAAAATAAATCTTAAAATAATTTTGATAAAAATAAAACATTACCATTTTACCAACCGGCGGTAACATAGTAACAAAAAAAAAGACATTAAAACAGAGCAGAACAAGGCAAAATGTTGCTTTTACTTATCCGTATAAAGCAACATATTTGTATGGATTGAACTGGGAATATACAGGTGGCAGGGTCATTTAGACATTTTTTTTCTTATTTTTTTTTTTTAATTTCCATGCATTTTGTTTAGAATAATCGGTGACGCGTCCTGTATAACACTTTATTTTGAAATAATATTTTCGCATAAAATGAACAAATCAAGGAAAGCTTTTATTCGGAAACAACAAACTACTTATCAACAATATGGTCAGCGTGGGTTCAAAGTGTTAGCTTTCATCAAAAACTATCGATCTCAATAAAATTTATAAATCTACCGTCAAAAACCGTTCAATTTTAGGTAACCGTATTGGCAACTCCATGTTGGTAGATGCAAATGGTGCCTTTGTTAATGCTACATATCATTAAAGCTTAATCTTATCCCAATAACTAGGGGTTCTAGTTTTACAAGATGCAGCTCTTCCAATATTTTACACTGGCTGCACCCCGCAGTTTCACCCGCAGAACTATGGATCCCGTGGGAATATAGTGACAAAAGAGACCTTTACTCGAATCAAGGGCACTCGAACAATCACGCGACCCCGGCAAGGGGTCGCGTGATTGTTCGAAAGAGATGCCGTGACCCTGGCACATGGGCAACTGAAGGAACACGGGTGGGTTTTAGTCAGTAAAAGTCTGACATGCCCTCCCGCTCCGCCCAGAGCGGGAGAAGTCATTTGATGATTTCCCATCCAAAAAAAAAAGGGCTTGGTCTCCCCATGTGCCAAATTTCATTCAAATACTACCCGTATTTACTTGGTAATGTGTATGCGATATTGCTTGTTCTTTTGGTAAGGATGTTTGTCAAACTTTTGAGCTATTACCACTGTTATCGATGCCCTTGTTCATTATACTGTACCAACGCCCTAATTCAAAACACTCAATTAATCAGAATCTCATTCATTTTAAAAGTTATTGTTAACCCATTGTTTCAAATGTTCGAGAAGTTTGCTTGTTCAGTAAAGTAAATAACGCAATGAATGTAGTTGAACTGTGAAAAAAAATACAGTCGAATTGATAACCTCCTCCTTTTTTGAAGTCGGTTAGGTTGACCTTCAGCTCCTCTCCTCATATCATCATCCACAGCCCGCTTCACCCACTGCACAATAGGCCTCTCTTTTCTTGTGCAAATCCCCCCGCTCCTGTTCCAGCCTCATCCACATTTTTCCCGAAATGGCATCAATGTATTCCGTCCATCTCGCCGCCCGTAAATTTCATCTTCACATACTTGGATGCCACTCTGTCATAGCCTTACTCTACCTATCACCACTGTGCCTTGCCAGGTGTCCTGTCCAACGCTAATTGATTTTCATAATACGCTTTCCGATATCGGAGACCTTCGTATGTCTTCGTATCTTGAAGTTTGGAACTCGGTCTAATAGCGTAATGCAAAGCATGGAACGCTTCATGGTTCTCTGTGCAACTCTCAGCATATACGTGGTCTCCTGCGTGAGCGAGCCCCTCTCAGTACCGTACGTCATGGTGTGGAGAACACATTGGTTATACTACACTGGCTACTCTCTTGGGTTTAATTAATCGTAAAAATAATTTTAAAACATTTATGTTAAAGGCATTTATAAATTACGAGTAAACAGCCATAAAATCAAATGCGCTTTGAATAAATACTTTTCTAATCTGTACGTAATCTGTATACAGTAATATATATGTAAATAATATCATTATAACTCACTAATGCATATATTATAACCTCTAATAAAATAATCTCATCTTGTGTACCTATTATAATATTGTAATTCTCCGTTCAGTCAAGTTACTGCTTCGTATATGTGCAAATATAACTCGGATTTTCTATACATAAACATTAATATATAGCCATCATTCATATTTAATAATTAAGTTCTATGAAATAATGAATATTTATTTGGACAGGACAAAGAGACACTAACGAAATTCATTAACGGTAGATTAAAAATAGAAACAGTATGAACAACATAAAGGACTGCATATAAAAACATTATATCTTCTAAGGAACTATCGGTCTACACAAAGAAATAAGTTTTTGAAACATCACCCTAGGGCGTGGAAAGTACGGGATGTATGAATAAATGCAAATTTCAAGCTAGGACTAAGCGTGACGCGTGATGGCTGGCCATGTTTGTTGAAGGACCGATGGACGATGGACATGGAACAAACCAGTTCGCCATGCTTAGTGTAAGTTTGCAATCCCAGCTAAATGCACCGACGACCTTAAAAAGGTGGATGGGGAAATAGAGTGTGCTGTGCAGAGGAGAGGGTATTGCGGCGCAGACTGGAAGAGGTCTATGTCCAATATTGGACTGTGATAGGCTGAATTGATTGATTGACTAAGCGTCAGAGCCTTGAAATCTCTTCCAACATATTTTCGAACACTCAAAACTTCCTTTACAGTATTTCTGTCACAACAAGACCCCTCAACGTGACAGGGACAATATGAAACTTTATCGGCAACATAAAATAGAGCTGCGTTTGAAAAGTCGAACAAAAATAAAAGCAAGCTTTGAATCTTTTTCACTTGAATGTATTTTTGAAGTAAGCAACGTAATAGTAGATTATTAACCAAGGCACAGTGGAACGAATGTATGGGAGCGGTTGGACGTAGACATGTCCGAAAAATAAGAGTAAAATTATGACAAACTAATGATGCCATCTTATTCGATTACTTAATGCCTTCATAAATTGTGGTGATGAATTTCTTCATAACTCCCATATTTCGGGAGTAATTTGAGAAAATGTGAAATTTTACTATGAAAATGAGTGTATCGAGCTCTCTCCCTCCTGATTCCGGGCTTGTTTCAAGTAGCGGTCTCTAATATCGTAATGCTATTACTAAGAGCTATATTTAATACTAAGACACATAGTGCGCCAAATGTGCACTTTCTGGGATAAAAGGAAATGAAAATTTAAAAAAAAAAACGTTTTTTCCCCATTTGTATTTACTTTAAACCGCAGACAGACTTATTAAGAGGTCTATAAATATATTATATATATACAGAAATATATATTAACAAAAATATTCACAAGAACTGATGAGAGTATGACTTTTAAGTAAGTTGATAATAAATTACCTAGTTTCATTAAAAGTACAATAAATAATTAAGATGTAAGCTCTAATTTACTAAGTTACACATTTTAAAACAATAACATCATTTAATTATCTTCGTCATCATCATCATCATCAATTAATTCAAATTCAGAATCGATGTCCGCTAAATCATTTATGTTAACAAATTCGATATCACTTTTCTCAGAATCCGTAAGCTCATAAAATTCCTTAAAAGAAGATTTTTTTACAAACTTATTTCCTTTTGGACGGATACTTGTAACAAGTGGATCAGAAGACAGTAAAAGATTGTGCATAATATCTTCATTGCATGAGATACTGCTATGCTTTCGAGAATGCCCCTCTCTATATTTTCTAAAATCTTTATTTCTAGCCTCAGATGCCTCTTCGGATAGAAAACCAATGGGCACAATTGACATGTTCTGAACTATGTCTGGCCCATGCATTAAAATTTTATGAAGTGAAGAAGGCATATAATACCATGGGTATAACTCCACGTAAAGCTTAGCAGTATCAAAGCAGAACTCTCGGAATTTAGTTACGTTGATCTTCTCTCCTGATGAAATACACTGCAAGATCACACAGATTTTTCTTAAAAGCATAGCATCTATTCCGGTCAGTTCAGCAGATTTAGTGTAGTTTTCAAAAAATCTCCTTGCCGAGTTGCCATTGTTGGTGGATCCACTGCCTTGTTTCACAACATCGAGAAGTAAGCCCGTTTCTCTTCTTACAGCCTCTTGAACTCTTTTCTTCCTGTCATCAACTTGCCTTTTTGCTATATCACCCCTTACTTGCCATGATTTTATGTCTAATTTGTAGGAAATGTGTAATAAGCATTCCATTGAGCGAATCCAAGCGTGAAGGGTGCTTAAGCTATATTTATACATGTCCTCGTTTGCGTGTTTATATTTGATTAACTCTAAATTATTCTTTAGGACAAGCCTTGCATATGTCACACACTGAAGCTGCTGTATTGGATATAATGGAATGAATTTTACCATCAATCATTGTCAACAGCAGTTGGTGTTTGACACTAATTCCATCAGTGATGGTGGATGGAGTTAAGGCTTCAATCTCTGCTTCGATTTCAGCCATCTCTCTCTGCACATTTTCTTTGGTTTCCTTTATAAACTTAAACAATATTGGCCGGCAAAATGAAGTGGAAGATGGTCGCTCGTTTTCCCAAATTGTTACACCTTTTGAGACGAGCCGCAGTGGTACAAGACTAATCATAAAATTACTAGCAAGATCGATTTGCTCATCTTCACTCGTCCTTTGATGATAAATGCTTTGGCTAGATGATCCGTCAAAACCCCATTTGCTGGTCAATACGAGCTGTTGATTGGGATCAACAGGGGTTTCTAACGACCTAATAAGTCTTCTTGAGGTTAAATCCATCAAGGCTTGTAATTTGATTTTTGCAGAGCTCTCTGTAACTGTGAGATCTTCTTTGGCCGGATAGCACTTAATTTTTTCTTTAACCAACATGTAGTAACTCGGGTATTGAAGAGCTCCTTCTTGAGTGTTGAAATCCCGAAGAATGTTATAGCGCCATTTCGATAAGTTCATCGATACATAAAGAGCCAATGCCTTCAAAGGGGATATTTCCCGTACCTGAATTGATTTACCTTCAATGAAGGCTTTGATTTTTGAGGCCTCTTCTGGATTCTCCGTCAAGTATTTCATAACATAAGCTGTATCGCTTTGTCCTGCCTTTTGAAGCGCCCTTTCGGCCGAAAACATAATTTCAGCGCTGCTACTGCTGCATGAAAGACTATCTTCAGTGCGTCTTCTTTTTTGCCGGTTACTAAGGTCCTCAAAAGATTTACGAGGACTAGGATGTGTACAAGTTGAAGCATCAGATTTAGCAGGAGAAATTATGGGCTCGATGACGTCACTTATATTTTCTGTAGAAGGTTCCATATTTTCATTCTGTAATTCCGGCCATTGAATTGCAGCCTGTAGCCAAATCTCATGTTTCTTCCGAAACTTATCTGTGCTTCTTCCAGACTGTGTCCATTTTGCATAAATGCGGTAGCAAAATCGACGACACCAGTCTTTTAAACTTGTTTCAGCACTTTCACATAACTGAACACAACTGTTATCTTTTAAAACACTGAACAAATAGTTAAAGTCGCGTAAATCTTTATGTGCGCGTGCGCATAAAGCAACGTGAATATCAAGATTTGTATTAAAATTTGGAAAATATATTGCGAGATTAGCTTGGATACAACGAGGTGTAAATCAACACTGATTTTAAAGTTACTAATAGTGACCTATTTATATAAAATCCAGGTATCCCAGGTATCCTTTGTTAAATATTGCAAGGTAATTAGTTATTGTGATAATTAGTAAATGATGCATGCTAAATTAGTGTATTAAGAGCCATTTAGTAATTAAATAATAGCAATGTTCTTATCAGTAATCATTAGTGCATCAGTTTTATATGTAAACCTTAAGTCCCTAATTATATATCCTAATTAGCTTATATCTTCTCTAATTGGCTGCTCAGAAATGTTATTGTAATAAGGTAAACCTTTAGAAAAACGGTTTTAATCAACAAAATAAACAAAAAATAAAAAAATTGTGTTATAAAATAAACATCACTCTTTATCCCAGAAAGTGCACATTTGGCGCACTATGTGTCTTAGTATTAAATATAGCTCTTAGTATTAGCATTATGATATTAGAGACCGCTACTTGAAACAAGCCCGGAATCAGGAGGGAGAGAGCTCGATACACTCATTTTCATAGTAAAATTTCACATTTTCTCAAATTACTCCCGAAATATGGGAGTTATGAAGAAATTCATCACCACAAGTTATGAAGGCATTAAGTAATCGAATAAGATGGCATCATTAGTTTGGCATAATTTTACTCTTTTTTTTCGGACATGTCTACGTCCAACCGCTCCCATACATTCGTTCCACTGTGCAAGGGGATAAAGCAGTGTCTTCTGTCGCGGGTGACGATTTAAATCGCGAGCGTAACGAAGGACTCGAGGTTTACTCCCGAGCGTAGCGAGGGTGTTAAAAACTTAAATCACGAGCGAAGCGAGGGATTTAAGACGAGTCCTGAGTGTAGCGAGGGATTTAAGTTCACCCAAGACTAAGACAGCTTTATCACCGAGGAAAATACTCTACTTTTCGTACCATTTGCGAAAAAAATTACACAATAATAATATGAGATAAGCATTTATTAAAAATAATGACTATTAAAAATAAATTAAAATAAACTTAACGTTTATGTATTTGAAGAAAACAAAAACGCGGCAATTTCCTAGACTAATATTTTTTTGTCGGAAAAGCAAAGGCATCAAGCTCATACGGCCTCGTCCGTTTTCGTAATTTTATTTAATAATCATAACTGCTTAATAAATGCGTATTCCTTTTTCCAAAAGATGTATAATGCTTTATATACAAACTCAATGGTGTAAACACAGATGTAGTTCAGTAAACATTTCGGTAAGTATTCCAAATTTAAATCACATTCTCCCCCTAGAGGATGAATGAAATTCAGTACAATTTTCTTTCCCTATTTTTAACAGATTAAAAATGACTATTGTTATGTTAGCTTTTTGTGGCATAGAATGTCACTTTTTTGAGCAAGTGGTACGAAAAAAGTGTTTTTAGCGTAGGATTTAGATTGTCCATAAACATTCATTCGTATAATGAGTATGTTGTTCTTTTATCCCAAAATTAGACTAGTCATGTTGCATTCAAAATAATGACCTGAATGAGTAAATTATTCATTTAGTTCTACGCTGAGATAAATAAAAAAAATGTGGATCAACTATTTTTAGCCTTGCAAGTACGGTAAACATTAGTGTAAATACCAACGGTGTTTGTAGAATAACCCAATTTCTTGATTCATACTGCCCCTACGTGCCTCGGAAAGCACGTTAAGCCATTGATTCCGGCGGTTTTTGGTGAATCTTCGACAGTCGTTACGGGTCTTCAGAAACCAGAAAGTCTGACAACCCGTCCAGGAGCTCCGTAACCGTAACCGAAACTATCGGATATCCGATATAAAAATGTATCCGTAACCGTAACCGAATCCGAAATAAATAACATAACATAACATCACGCCTTGTTTCCCCGAACGGTTAGGCAGAGGTGTACCTATAGTACACCCACATTTCGCCTGTTATGTTTAAGTCCCATGGAATAGGGGGCGAGCCTATTGCCATCAACCGGGCACGAAAATAAATGTTTCGGATAATATCGGATTTGTTATTAAATTTTTATTTTAGGTAGATTAGATAACACTCAATATATATTTATAATCATTTTTATTTTAAATAGCTGTAATAATTACTCACAGACTGATTGTAATTCCTACCAAATGGTGACATATAAATAAAATCATTTTATTAGCTATTTGTATTTTACTTTTGAAATTCCTTAAAAGTTTAATATCCGTAACCGAAATTATCCGAAACTAACGGATAATCCGAAATAATTTCATATCCGTATCCGTATCCGGTATAATAATCATTCCTACATCCGTAACCAATCCGTATCCGAAATTTCATATCCATAACATCCCTAAGCCAGTCTTACCAAGGGGTATCGTATAACTGAGTTGTGGAGGTTAGATAGGTAGCTGCTCCATGTAAAGTACTTGTAGTCAGTTGCATCCTTTTAGACTGGAAGCCAACCCCGACATAGCAGAGAAAAGGCTAGGCAGATGATGACACCGCCCTATTAATAACACCACCCCATTTCACCCCGTGGGTGTCGTTAAAGGCGACTAAGGGACTTATTAGAGAATGGGCAGCAGCGTTCTCTATGCATTTTACCACCATACTGCGATCGCCAACCCGCCCGCCAAGCGTGGCGATTATGGCAAAGCCCCCCAAATTGGGGGAGGCCTAAGTCCAGCAGTGGACGTCTTATGGCTGAAATGACGATGATGATGATGAAGTTCAAATTAACAATTAAGATTTAATCTTGTGGGACCTACTAACATAAATAACATGAGGTGAAAACTACCGGTCAATTAAACCGTATCTGTTTCGGATAACTCCGCAAAGTTGATTGAAAGAATTGAACCAGAACGCTATTATCCTAGATTATTTAAAAGCAATAATATTGATGCCGTCGGGCAGTTACGGAACGAAAACAATTGACGGTTAAGAACACCATGAATGAAAACAAATACACATTTATTTCCGTGTGGTGCCGGATGTAATATTCAATTTCTTCCTGTGGGTATCGTAATAAGCGACTTACTAGAGAATGGGCAGCAGCATTCTCTATGCATTTACCACCATACGGCCGCTAACCCCCCTGCCAAGCGTGGCGATTATGGCAAACACCCCGAAATTGGGGCCTATGTCCAGTAGTGGACATCATTCAGCTGAAATGAAACATTTTGTCTTTCTCCCCGTAAAGACTTGTGTAACTTGCGTACTATTTTATGTAAGAACTACCTGTACTGACGACTTCTTCCGCGTCGATATTAGAAGTTATCCCTCGGGAACCTGGGACTAAATACATTCTATTTTACTCTTTATAATATCAGCTACCTTCCAGAGATAGTTCCGTTACAATCGGTCCAGGCGTTCAACAACAAACAGACTTTTGTTACATTTACCGAAAATACTCTCATTACTCTCATATATTATAAAAAAAGCTGTTATTTTGACACTACACTCAAACACTTCGGGGTATTTTATTTCCACAGATAACCGTCCTTGTACGTATTATCTCTGTCAGTCGTCACCTCAGCATTTAATTCCTTCTTAGGTATCTTTCTCTACCTTCATTTTCATCCTTCTCTCTTTGCTTAAAACCTTGAACGCGAAACGCTTTTCAACCCATCAATCTGTATTTGTAAACAAAGGTTGTAAAGGGTGTAATTGTTATATTATAGAATTTCATGGCATGGCTTTCGTCAATTAAGTAAATGAATTTACATTATTTCAGTACTATCTCTGATATGCAAGTTATTCATGTGTAACGCAGGTCATCGTCGTTGACACCAGATCTTTTCATTCCTGATATTATTTTTCAATTATACTCTGAGACCAGCCTGACTCTCAATGACCACATTTAGGCACCGTATGTCATAGCGGCCAGGACACTCTAGTTGAAGACCTTGGTCTTCAGCAGCCTGCTGTACCAGAGACGGTTATTTCCTTCTTGTTATGCCATAACACTATTTTCACTTTCAATTTCACTGTATCAAGTATTTACCTATTGCTCCAAGAGAAAAATATCTTGTAAGTAGAGCAGCATCTTCAGTTCTTCTGTCTATTCTTAAGTCTTTAATTTTTATTGTAGCTATTTCATAATTATTATTATCTAAACTATAGTATTACAAAGCGCAAATTTTTTATTTGTATGTTTGTTACTCTTTCGCGCTATAATGGCTGAACAAATTTGTATGAAATTTGGCACATAGGTAGACTATGATCTGCAGAAGGATGTAAGCTACTTTTTATCCTAGATCACAGACGAAGTCGCGGACAACAGCTAATAATTTATATTAAAGGAGTAAATTAACTTTGACGTAAAATTACGTCAATTGTATGAACTAAAAGTGCTATGGAAATTCCTAAAACATATGGTTGACGTTATGTTGATTTGTTTTTTAATAAACTAGGCTAATAATAATTCTGTACTTATGAATCAAGAAAATGGTTTCCTCCACTATAGCTTAGTGACGCAATTTACTAGCAAGTAAACAATTGCAGGACATTCTAATTACCTTTTCATATATTGTTCCTAGAATTCTATATTTTACCTGTTACATCATAAACTCATCAACTGAAACAAGTGACACTCGGACTTAAAGAATGGTAGGGAATTCCCAAAGAGGTGGAGGGTGAAGTTCATTACTAGTGATCATTTTTTTTTTAATTATTGTTATGTATTAACAATGCACTATAATATAAATATATTAGCTTTCTGCACTCCTTCTCGTTATAAATTTTAACTATGCCATATCGATGGCAAAAAGTTTCAAGTCTTTGGCCCAAAATTTAGCAGCACGAACTCCGCTCACTGACGCAGTCATAAGATCATCAGCTGTACAGGTGATACGGCATACGATTCGGGAAGGAAGGTGGGCCTCAGACACCTTGACCCTGACACATGGGCAACTGAAGGAACACGGGTGGATATTAGTCAGTAAAAGTCTGACACGCCCGTCCGCTCCGCTCAGAGCGAGAGAAGTCATTTGATGATTTCCCATTCAAAAAAAAGGTGGGCCTTTGTCTGTGAGGAAGTTACGCACTTGAGATTTGAGTTGTCCGTAAAACTCCATCTGTAAAGATTGTCTTTACTCCTGCCGACTTGGGTTCGAAGTTCATCTAAATTCTAAATGAACGACGATAATCTCTAAAGATTTCAAAGTCGAAGACGATAACGCGTGACTGGGTGGAAGGCTCTCAGATGTAACCTATATTGTTCCTGCATATCTAATATACATTTATCATCACATCTCTATGTATGACAAAGTAGCTATAGGTATACTAATACAGTTTGACATTGGAGAGTGCTACGCCCCTATGTGGTAACACAAGCCTATCAGACAAAGAATTTAGTAACACAATTACTCGCATAATAATCTGATAATTCTATATTCTGTTATAGTGAGCTTGTAATTTTCCCAGTGCTGGGAAACAGGTCTGCTCTATGAGAGCCCATAATCCATCACGCGCGTCCAGTGTGGGATGGTCACATGATATCACATGTCTTCAATTTTTCCTTACGATTTTTCCTTTGCCGTTTTAAAAGCAGAGGTGATGAAATAATTTACGCAAAGTAAAACTCCTGTCTGAGTTGGAACCTACGACCTAAAACTAAGTCGCGGCCGTTTCCACCGGGCCAACACTACTCTATATTCTATAGCAATTTGCAATGATGATTGCTTTACTCTAACTTCAGTTGCATGTAAGCCCGTACAATATCATCACCAACATAACAATGACCTTTTTTTCTCAATTAAAATAACATAGATCACATAAAAACGCTATAGCATCCGACGGCGAAGTTTCATAGTCTCTTCAGTTTCGTCTAAGAAACCTACAGAAGAGACCTACAGGTGCAAACTTTGGACTTTCGATCGATCCTTGCAGATTTAATCGATTCAGAAACCAGCTCAACAATACATGTTGATCTACTTTTCTTTTTTTGTGACTGGCTTCTCGTAGGTCATCTTAAGAGGTGATCGGAACTGGACGTTCCTGCGTTTGCCTTAATACAGCAACGCAAGACTACACGTTAAGAGCACCACCTATGAGGTACGGACCCCGGCTTAGGTCGCTTGGAGTGGATGGCAAGGGACAGGCTGGTTCAAATCAATAACGAATCATGTGCTGAATTCATGGTATGTCCTTCTGTCCGTGCCTGTATATGTACTACCAGCTCTAGTACAACAATATTTAGCCGCAATTGTATTGATCTGTTACCTATGTTGTTTACATACAGTTATAGCTCAGCCATAATTAACGCTGAATCCATTGTTATTTACCTCATTGTTCTAACGTATATTTTTATGTCAACATTTATTTTGCGTTCACTTAGATCTGTTTTCCTTGTCGGCTTAAAAGTAGTACCTATTACACCTGATTGTTTAAATGATAAATTACTTTATTTCTGTAAGTAGGTTTGTACAAACAGTTTTACACGTCCGTTATATTTTTTTAAACTAGATGAGGTCGGCGTTTCTTAACTGACTACTCTGAGAAGAGAGGCCGAAATAAACTCAGAGGTCGCAGTCTGTTTTAAAGTCCAGATATAATCTTGGTCCCATCATGGGAAGACCATGTTTGTTTAGCGTCTTCATGTTTATCCTCTACTAGCTTTTACCCGCGGCTTCGCTCGCGTTAAATTCGGGGTACCACGGTTCCCCTTTCCTGATTTAGAACACAGAAGAGAACTCGGAACAGAATGTTATTTTAATACGCTACTATAGACTATATTATATGTCTTTCCATTTGGGGATAGAATGTAAAGATTCTGGGCATTGGACACACGCGAACATGCTACATACAATTGTCCATGAGAAAATCACGGCTTTTCTAAATTCACCCCAGCCACCTAAAAAATAAAAAATAAATGTAGCCTATGTCACTCTCCATCCCTTCAACTATCTCCACTTAAAAAATCACGTCAATTCGTCGCTCCGTTTTGCCGTGAAAGACGGACAAACAGACACACACACTTTCCCATTTATAATATTATAGTATGGATAGTAGGTACTTCAAGACTTTCGAGGTCATATAATACCGGGATCAATAAAAGGCGTATTTTTATAAAAAATAGTCTTTCGACATAGTTCTCATATGAAGAATTTCAACATGAATGATGTGACCAATTTTTAGGGTTCCGTTGCCAAATGGCAAAAAACGGAACCCTTATAGATTCGTCATGTCTGTCTGTCTGTCCGTCCGTATGTCACAGCCACTTTTCTCCGAAACTATAAGAGCTATGCTGTTGAAACTTGGTAAGTAGATGTATTGTGTAAACTGCATTAAGATTTTTACACTAAAATAGAAAAAAAAACAATAAATTTTGGGGTTCCCCATACTTAGAACTGAATCTCAAAAAACATTTTTTCATCAAACCCATACGTGTGGGGTATCTATGAATAGGTCTTCAAAAATGGTATTGAGGTTTCTAATATCATTTTTCTCTAAACTGAATAGTTTGCGCGAGAGACACTTCCAAAGTGGTAAAATGTGTGTCCCCCCCCCCGTAACTTCTAAAATAAGAGAATGACAAAACTAAAAAAAATAAATGATGTACTTACTATTACCATGTAAACTACCACCGAAAATTGGTTTGAACGAGATCGAGTGAGTAGTTTTTTTTTAAAACGTCATAAATCGTAAACCGCAATTTACCTTTCATTCAATCAACTTAAATATAAAAATTAAAAAAAAAGCCATTTAATTTCATAAACATAAACCTTATGCATAAACCGAGGATACCTACAGGTTTGTGCTGAACCCTCGGTGTGCGAGTCCGACTCGCACTTGGCCGGTTTTTTTGTAATGTTATTTTGATTTAAAAGAGTGAAGTTTCTTGCTTGTTTCTCTCCATAGGTATCTAGTACGCATTGGAATGGGTAACTAGCTTCATTTTTCTGACTGACTGACTCGTTGACAACTCTAAAGTGCCTGTAATTGGTTTGTTTGATATAAATGCTTTGAGTTGAGTTTGTAATAATCTCGTAATTATTTCTAGAATTGAAACTACGTCATGACGGGACGTAAGCTCTCCATGCTGTCTGTCTACTTTTTTTACTATTATTTTATTAACATTCTATGAAATGGTGTTTATCTCTTGAAGCAAGCCATCAACTTATAAAATACTTGTGGAGGTGACATGGCTAAAGTCTTCAGGATCTTCACAGGTACAATGTACCAATGGGTGTACTGTTAATAATTGTATTTATATTTTTGAGACAACCGAAGGTGTAAAATCCATATCACGCTAGGCATTAGTTGATACTTTGTTCCTTTCGATTAAAGTCATCTTTAAAATCACTATTCATATGATAAATATGTTCGGTTACTGGACATGATACTTGCTCGATCTTATTACAATTGGCTCTACTTAAAAAAAAGCAAGTAGTTTGCTAAAACCAAAGCTAAAGAGATTTAAAAAATCTAACGCATTATCATCACCTGCTCTCCTTACATGATACGATACTTGGGTTTGTGCAACGTTTTCTTTTTCCATTCTCCGTTGTTTGCCTCATCAAAACAATCACTGCCTTCGTTTTCATATCATTTCTCACATAGTACACCAATCTTTGCTTAGACCTTCCTACCTCTCTACACCTATTTCCATTTATATTCGTCACTCTTTAAGTCTCATGAGTTCTGCCGGGGTCGCGTGATTGTTCGAAAGAGATACCGTGACCCTGGCACATGGGCAACTGATGGAACACGGGTGGGTTTTAGTCAGTAAAAGTCTGACACGCCCTCCCGCTCCGCCCAGAGCGGGAGAAGTCATTTGATGATTTCCCATCTTGAAAAAAAATAATAAAAAGTCTCATGAGTTTAAAAACGAAGTAGAAGAACTAAATAAGCAATTCTAGATAACTACACGTCTCTCATTATGGAAATATAAATCTCTCTCTCTTTTCCTTACAACAAATGGCATCATAACATATGAGGCAAACAATAAATGAATCAACACCTTAAATCTCCAGGATACAAATATATGATTATCTTATCATTACATCACGCCTTATTTTCCCTAAGGCTTGGGCAGAGGTGTACATGTATAGTACAGGAACGGCGAACCTCTATCTATCTCCGTGCCATTTTTTCACATATGTAAAAAAGAAATATTTTTTCTTCTCTTTTAATTCCGTCCCGACGCGTCGAATCGCCTACCCGTGCGATTTGCTCCGTTTTTGCAACATTTTTCATTACTGCTCCGCTTTTCTTGGTTGTAGCGTGATGTTATATAGCCCTTTAGCTTTCTCGATAATTAGACTATCTAACACAATTTTTTTTTAAATTCGGACCAGTAGTTCCTGAGATTACCGCGTTCAAGCAAACAAACAAACAAATTCTTCAGCTTTATGATATTAGTATAGATTAAATGTGCCATAACGTGCCAACAAACAATCTTGACTTAGTGGGTATTGGAAAAAAAAACAATATAGTTTCACAGTACTACCTTCATTATTATGTTATAGCGACTATTAGTGCGACTTGTGCTGTTACAAACTACTTGAATTAAGTTATTTAAATACTTCAATTGAGATCCGTGCCCATATCATTCTGCTACGTGCCACGCGAGTCATTGATTTGCTATCCCTGGTTTAGTAGATAGCTGACTAGTAGTAGTAATTAACTGCCCCGATAATCTCGAAGTCTCAAGTGCGAATGCTAACCGTGGGGTCCCGGCGTTGTTTACTAGGTCGGGTAAAGTGATACTGGGCTTTCCCATTATGGATTCCTTCTTAACACACTAGAAGACTATATCTATAGTAGATACACCCACATTTCGCCAGTAATGTTTAAGTACCATGAAATAGAGGGCGAGCCTATTGCCATCAAATGGGCTACTGAGAAATTCCAGATAGAAACACCAATAACACTTTGTCCAACACGGGAATCGATCCCTTCATGCTCAGCACTAGCACTTGTGACCACTAGACCATCAAGGCAGTCAATTCGAGTCGAGATTAGTTTATCATGACGCTAGCTTCTGCCCGCGGCTTCGCTTGCGTGGGTGTCGAAAAGTATCCCACAGGAGCGTACTACCGGGATTAAAAGTACCCTATGCATTAATCCAGGTAAACTGTGTCTTATCGCACTGCTTGCTTTATCTTATCCGACCCAGAGAATAAAAAGTTTCACAAAAAATTCAACCCCCATTTCTCCCTCTTATGGATGGAATTTCAAAAAACCCTTTCTTAGTGGATACTTACTCTTCACAAAGAACACACGCTCCAAATTTAATGTCTCTAGGACCAGCGGTTTAGGCTGTGCGTTGATATATCAGTCAGTCAGTCACTTAGGATTTTGAATTTTATATAAATAGATAGATATAATCAAATCATCCACTAGATAATATAAGTAAATCACATTTACATAAATGTTTCATAAGCTTTATAGAATGAGGCTACAAAAATAACGTGTTATAAATAAATATGTAACCACATAAATAATTACATTAACCACATAAATATTATATACTCCAGAACTTTAATCGAATTAGGTTATAAAAATATAATTATTGCTCCATTTATGTTCCGCTTTCATTTCCTTCCGTGTTCTAATTAAATATTATCAAATTAAGTGCACATCAAAGAGTGCCCACTTTGTGAACATGATCTATTTTTTAACATCTCGATTAAATTCTTTTTAGTTCAATACAGTTTAGTTTCTTTGTACAAGCTTTGAGAACGAAGTTCTTAGTACAATTGGCGAATGTGAGCTAGACCGTATCGGCCAAATGCGAAGTGAATTTATCCTAAAAACAAACTTAGCATTGTGGTTGAAAAATGTATGGAATACATTCCGATAGATAGCAAATGGGGAGGATTTGATATAACTATGTACGCCGCATTGTTTTCATTTTAACTTCGTTATACATTATACATGTACATACATATGAACGTTTTTATTTACATATCCAAAAACAACCATTAGGCTGGCAGGGCTTTTTTTTTCGGATGGGAAATCATCATATGGATTCTCCCGCTCTAGGCGGAGCGGGAGGGCGTGTCAGGCTTTTATTGAGTAAAACCTACCCGTGTTCCTTTAGTTGCCTAGGTCGTATCTACGTCTGGCATCAAATTGGCACCAAATCAAATGAGCAGGGCTTGACTCTTAAAACTACAAACTTCTTCAAAAAAAAATAAACCAACCGACTTCCAACAAAAAACGCTACACAGCGAAAAAATAATTACTCGGTGGTTTGTGTATATTTTTAATTTGCGTCCACTACACCAATGTGTTATTTTTAAAGTTGATAAAATTAACCTTTATGATTAGCAACTCTAGTCTAGCTGAATTTTGTTCTGCAATGTAGGATAATAATATTATCTGCATGATAATACAACAACTATAATATCGACTACTATTTCAATATATAGAATAAGACCTATTCCTAAATTAATTCAGAATCTTTCAAGCTTTTGTCCAAGGCTGGACATTGGCCTCCCAAAGAAAAAAATGGGCTTGTCATAATCGCCACGCTTGGCAGGCGAGTTGGCGATCTCAGTATGGTGGTAAAATGCATAGAGAACGCTACTGCCCATTCTCTAGTAAGTTCCCTAGTCGCCTCTTACGACACTCACGGGAAGAAATGGGGCTTTCAAGCTCTAAGCTTATTTATTTATCGTCTTAATACTATTTTTTAATGGGTGTATTCTTAAAAAATCTCTTAGGTGAAGTTAGCTGTCAATCCCTAGCATGAGGTGAAAGTCTTGATCTAAAAGAAGTGAGCTTGAAGTGGGTGGTCATAGCTTTAAACTCACTTCTCTTAGACCACGTTCGCATGGATGTCAAATATCGTGGTAAGTTTTTATCGTGCACTGGGCTCACAACTCTCTTTGTTGAACAGAGCATTGAGAATCCAACAGAGTGTGTATTTTCGACGCGCGGGAAAATACACACTGTTCGAAATTCAACTTGTGGCGGGTTGAGGATTTAGGGCGCGGAAAAATGTGCCGCGATTTTATTACGACCGTGGGCTCGTGGGCTTAAATTTTAACGATGAGATTTAAGGAAGATGTTAAAAAAGTTACTTGAAATGGTTTGACCAGACTCGTTTAATCGAATGAACCCCGAGATTCGCATTAGCCCTTGAAGCCTCATATTTCATGGTGCTACATAGGCCATTGCATATCAAGAAGTAGACAGGGGGGCGCTGTAATGGTAGGGAAGACGTGCCCTTAGGATAGGAAAGGATTGCGAGCCTACCGAATATGGACTAGTGGAGAGACGAGTGGTATTTATCTTTATCTTTTCACGACGTCTTGGGCATGTTGGTTGAGGTCGAGTTTCAAGATGTTAAAAGTTCCTTCATGATTTATTCTATTTTCGATTGCCCAAAAAACCTTCCACTATAAAATTAATGACAATAGAATAGAATTAATGATTGCCATATTTGCATTATTTTTATTGCCGGCTTTTTATGGCTCAATCAGTACCTATCAGTATTATTATTTACACACGTATTAGTATTGTTTGCTAAAATTATTGTATTTTAATGTTCAAATAATTATTATGATAACATAGCTATACATTATTATCCCTTTGAGTCACCCTGGTAACATGGGGAATCAATATACCTATAGGGAAATAATTTTAAAAGATCAATAATTAATTATTTATTGTGTTTTATAAAAATATAATAAAAAATATTTGTCTTCGGTGTACAGTAACGCCCCCTATTACAAATCTAGGACTAAAAATAAAAACTTACAGTCATAGCTAATAATAATGAAAATAAAATTATTTTAATGATTTGTTTTGCAAGATTTATTTACAAATAAAATCAATAGAACAAATGAAGATCTTGTTAAAAACGGTTGCCAGTATTTATTCAAATTATATGATGCATTCGAAAATGGTGACAGATGCCGACCGTGTTGCCAACAATATCGTCATGTTGCCATCTTATAAATTACCTATAATTAGTTTAGTAGACTAAGACAAAACCAATGACGTGACAAACATAACGATCGTTTAAACTAACCGACACGTTTAAGCAAATGAAACCCGTAATTATAGATATTTTGAGTCCATTTACCTTATAGTTAATACAAGATAAATGTATGTATATATTGACGATGTCTTGTATATCTATCCTTATACTTGATACTTAAAATATTTACTTTTAAATTCTTTTCTGTGATTGGTTACTAAAAAGTGTAATTTAGGGCGATGATCTTTACTTTTTGTTCTTCAATGGCTGCTGGTGCCATGTTTTCAAATAGTTTAATGGCACAAGTTCTTTGGTACAGATATTTTCTATTGTATCAGTTATTGTTTACGTCAAATCATAAACAAAGAGTAGAACTATTTATTCCTCTCTGCCCTTATAATAGTTTGCATCAATATTGTCTACCTTGCACACTATTGTAAGTCGATTATTTAATAAAATCGATAAACAAGAGTTTCGCATTATGAAAAATCTTTTAAGTTTTAAATAGCACCCTACATTTATCGAGTCTTATTGGATTGATTCCTGTTGATCTATCAGTAAAAATCTCACCGTGCAAACTATGGTGAAGTGAGCTTGAAGTGTGCAGTCAATAGTGTCAATTCATTGCGTCAGGTAAAACCTGACGCCGAATCTTCTTCTTAGCGTGTCGATAACAATATAAATACAGTTAGCCCAGAAATTGGCTACGAAATTAGCAATTTCAGTAGCGTCCATAAACTCCTGTAGCGTGACAACGGGACACGCTGGACAAGATATCAAGTGCCGCATTGTTTGTGGGGCAGCATCATATTTACACTCCAGGGCGGAATCATATGTGAATCTCCATTTGAGCAGGTTTTCTTTACTTCGGCCTACCTGAGTTCGGAGTCTATTCTATGACTGGGATGACAGCTCACTTTATCTATGTTTTCACAGTGTGATTCTTAGAGCACGTTCTTGTGGGCTAGGGGCTTATAGCCAACCAGGTCGATCGATTAGGTTAAGCTACGATTGCCGCGGTTGGACCGTAGATGGGTGAAAACCTTTACAAACCAAGACCATCTCCGTGCCGCGGTAAGCACGTTAAACTGTTGGTCCTGGCGATAATTTGTGGGACTTGGACAGTCGTAACGGGTCATCAGAAGCCCGAAAGTCTGACCACCAGTCACACCAAGGGGATCGTATTATCCAATAACTGGGTTTTGGAGGTCAGATAGGCAGTCACTCCATGTAAAATACTGTCGAAAAAACACACTGTTCGATTTCAACTCTCGACGCAAATGAATCTTCAACGAACTATGAACTTGGACTTATAGAATAAACCGGCTGGTCCTATTCATGTCTTGTCATAAAATGGGTTTTGCCCATTTCTTCCCGCGACTGTCGTAAGAGGCGACTAAGGGACTTACTAGACAACGGACTTACTAAACAAATCACCTTCCCTCAAATATGGCGAGGGGGGTAATGGCTGACCTTTGCGTTATCCTCGTGAACGGGTGCTGCTTGTGGTGACTGGTCGTCTTGCTGACCATGGTTTTTGTTATTGTTATTTGTATTAACTGTTATTTTATTCTACTCCGGAGGTGCTAGTTTAACTATTGTAACTTCAACTTAGCTATATGCATCAATGTATGTATATGGATCATTTTGCATCGTTGAACATGTAAGCGGGCACGCCCTTTATGCCTGGAGGCTTTATTTAGTTTTTAAGTTTTGTTTACGTTTTTGTTTTATTATTTCAGCTTGACTTTAGTTTTCAATTTTTTTGTTGGTATATTGGCGTGTGCTAGCTGACATATGGCGAATAATGTATGTTTTGTTTTATAATATTAATTACTTACACAATATTGTATAGAATCAAGTTCTTCTAACTTAACAGACAGCTGTGCTGCTGGGGAGTTTGTTCTGCCACTTCTTCTTCCCAGTTACAGCACTAGGAAGTGTCGAAGTTTTGGGGGGACTGTCTTTTGTAACTTTGACGTTCAAAAAGTGCTGACTCTCAGCCTAGTTTGAATAAATGACTTTTGATTTTGATTTTGATTTTGAATGGGCAGCAGCGTTCTCTATGCATTTTACCACCATGTTGCGATCGCCAACCCGCCTGACAAGCGTGGCAATTATAGTAAACCCCCCAAATTGGGGGAGACCTATGTCCAGACGTCTTTTGGCCGAAATGATGATGATGATGATGATGTTGCTTTTTCATACCTAGTTAATTTTGTATCTAATTAATTACACTATTCAACAAAATTTTGTAACAAGAAAGGTGTTTACTAATTTTGACTAACCTACCTTCCCTCATTCTAACACCATATTTATATTGATTGGATCAGTTCTCGTTTTCAAGTTTTGTTACAATTGTGGCGATATAAGTTTTGAAACTCAGCGAAGTTTGACGCCATTAGCAACTTAACTTATTTGAAAATATTTGTAGGTCCTCAAATCAGGCAATTGATGAAAATGAAATATTCAAAAAAAGCCTAGTTATTTAGAAAAAGCAGCTTCGGAATCATCAATTAATGTGGCTTTTAATTTTCTTGGCAATCACCGCTTAAATGACTATAAAAGTGAAATTTGAAATATAATTTAAAAAAAACTATTCGTATTTGATACATTTTAATTATATTTCTATTGTCCTTATTCTTGTTCTAACCATAATTAGACAAAACATTTCATGTTACTTACAAAAAGTTTTTTTTTTGTTGACTAGTGTTATGTACGGAAGAAGCAACTCGTCCACAAACGCAGATCTTAGTCTGTTGATAAGCCGCCAGCACATTTGATCACTGTAATTCCATTACCTTTAAGAGTGATACAAAATAAATCAAACCTCTACGGATTGGGTTGAGACAACTAATTGCTTCTCACTACCACATAATGGGTGTACGACATAAAAATGGCGTTTAATGAGAACATTTGTATTATCAAAGTGTTCTCTGATTCATTGCTTACTTCACTCAATCGATTTGATGACGCAAAAACTACGAGATAATACGTTAGTTCAATAAATAATTAGTCTGATATTTTAATGATAGATTTTCCCAAGATCTTTTAATAATCTGGGAAATAGTGTGGTCTCTTTCTAGACAGTTTTTATCTGTTGTAGTTTAATGTTTATTTCTACTGCAATGCAATCTTATGCGATAAGGTTTAGATCACTATGGTGGTGTGGTGAATTTGCATTTTTAAAGGAAAATATTCTTATTCTTTAAATAGCTTCTCTGCAACCCGCGGGCCACGGGATCATTGCGTAACACATGCATTGGCAATCGATCGCAATGCCTTTCATTTGGACAGTTCAGGCACGTTCATTCCTTTATTTCCGTTACTGAGCAGACGAATTATTCAAACCCATAAAGCAATTGAATAGTAATTTGCTTCAAAAGCACCGGATTGTGCTAAGACGCACAGTTTTTGTAAATGAGAGAGAACGGAAGAAAAAAACGGAATTGCCTAGAAGCCAGTTAATATTAACAGTAGTGTAAGCATTACTAAAAATTTCAATCGGTTAAATAAACTTAATGTAGCTAGAGACATATATTTATAATTAGATTAACACAGACTTATATAAACAATTTTTCACTATATTTATCCCCCCCCCTCCACACATACACATACCAATAGGTTCATCAATAAACCTCATCATAGTTGCATTTATTATTAGTAAATAGTAGTCTTAATATTAATATTTATGTTGTGCTTGTCTTACAACTACTGATATGTGTTCATATTTTAGGCGAGGACGCTGGCACCCTAAACACAAGTTAAATCTTACATTGGGTGCCAGAGTTCATCGAAAACACTCACTCCCTTAGTTGTAATGCTGCATAGTATTTAGATAAGTGTTTTTGTACAAGTGAAGGTAATAAAAATCATTATTTATATTTATTTATTTAAGTTATCTCTGTTCCTTTCTAGGCACCGTCGCAATGGAACGAGTGACTGAAGCAGTGGGCCCACGTTTCTTGAGTGATCTCTTCCATGCATTTTTAACCCCCGACGCAAAAAGAGGGGTGTTATAAGTTTGACGTGTCTGTCTGTCTGTATCTATATGTATTAAAGGTGACTTATCTGCGAGTGTTCTTAGACATGTTTGATGAAAATCGGTTGAGCCGTTTAAAAGTTGTGGGGGGGAAAGTGGGGAAGAGTAACCGAATGTCAGCAAATATACTCGAGTGGGGTCTCAAATGAAAGCGCACTGAAAGAGAATATTGATTAATCGAGAGTGTTCTTAGCTTCGTTTGATTCTACATTATATTAAGTATATACCTATAAAAAGTACAAAATAAAAAATTAAATTTAAAATTTAAAAACCCCCGACACAAAAACCTAATTTCCCTTTAAAAAGTAAAAAATAATAAAAAATAACTCAATCTTAAAGTACCTAAGAATGTATTAATAATTCAAAAAAAAAAAAACGTCGCGTTGGGGGACCGCTCCGCGAGTGCAGACGTCGTTGACTGCATAGTTAGGTAATAAGACTATTGGTAATTAAATTGTTAGGTTTGAAGCGGTCCCCCAACGCGGCGTATTTTTTTTGAATTATTAATACATTCTTAGGTACTTTAAGATTGAGTTATTTTTTATTATTTTTTACTTTTTAAAGGGAAATTAGGTTTTTGTGTCGGGGGTTTTTTAAATTTTAAATTTAATTTTTTTAAACGTTAATTCGAACTCCATTGCGCGATAAAAATCTCGCTGCGATAATATTACGTCCGTGCAAAAGTAGTCTAACTGTTTTGGTTAAAATTGTAGATACATTCAGTTGCTCGCAATCTTTTTCGTGTTATATTATTTTCCACTTTCTTCCCGCCGCGGTGCAGTCACTTGCAGTGTTGATGCCAATCTTAATCCCTTAATCTTCCATCTAATTCGACTGAAAATCATAGAGCAACTCCCACAACGTCGTAAAACCCCTTCATAAATTAAAACCCAAAAGTGTCCTCTAAGAGACAACACAATCAAAATTATATTCATAAGCGTGACCGCGCATTACTAGTCAACAAACTATATTATGTAGTTAACTCGTAATAAACACATTAGGGATAAACAAATGTTTACGTCTCCAAACAAGCTGGATTGCCTTAAAATTGCAACTCGGTCATGAGCAATGCAGCATAAAACAGGTCCTAGAATGTTGAATGACTGGATGCGTCACTTGGCTTTTAATACGGATACTTATTATGTATTTTTTGGTGAATTAAACATTTCTATAGGCTCACTTTGCGGTCTATTGTGATTTAAACAGACAACAAAACTGGGGGCCTACTCACTAATTCCGTCAGCGAAGATACTGGCCCATTCGGAATACGTAGTTCAAAACTTCGAAGTGAGTCCTACTACTGATATATTAATATTTTTAGACCTGAAAAAACACATCTGGAGTAGAGACAACTATTAAATTCTGATGTTATTCATTCTTAGTTCGGGCCGCAAATTAATATTTTATCCATAACTGATATTGAATTGAAATCGTCTGTAATTTCGGCCAGAACTACGAACTACGGGCTTAAGACGAATTCCCACTGAACCTTCATGGTCCAGACCATCGGTGACGATGAATCGGGTATAATCGGCTTCGGTTTGTCAGTGACCCTAAATCGTGTATATTCGGCGTTGATTCGGGTACACTCGGCTCTCTCTTCTATAACCAAGAGTGCACAAACTAAAGCTCTCTTCTACATTCCTAAACGTCATCATTCATAGGGACTCCATGCACTAGACTAGCAGATCCTATTATGAAATTAGGCCAAATCCAATATTCATCAACGTCCTTTGTACTGCGATAAATTTTGTATATTATCGTGTTTTACTGGTAAGTCCATACTCTTTAACTGCATGTTCTTTCAATTCTGTGTCACCATTTAAAACTTTAACTTCTTTAGAATAAAGTTCAGTATTCTAGAATTTCTGTGGCGTTATAAAAAACTGTCGGGTCGAGTTTTTCATCGTATTAACCTATAACCTAGCTTTAAAGATACCTTATTTGGCGGGAGCAACATTTTATCTGTCGCGTAGTGCTGATTTATTCAATCAACTTTTTCAACTGTATATATGCCATGCCTATTTGAATTATAGACTTATTAAGTGTATGCATAATGTATGTTTATTTAGGGCTTATTAAATGAGGACATTTTTTAAACTACATACCTACTCGAAAGAAAGTACAAAAATTCCAAAATGTGTTGACCTGTTGCGTAAAAACATTTATGATATTTCAAAATAACACATATGTCGTAATCATAATATAAAAAAGACATAAAACTTGGTGGCGAAAGAAACCACAAAAAAAAAGAAGTCTCACCACAGGTTAAAAATCTTTCAACCAGACACTAGACGGACCTTACTAACTTAGGTACCCTCTACTAACTTGAATCTGATACACTTTTAACTTGTTTATAATCCTAAAAACTAAAGAGACTAGACCTGACGAATAAATTCTAAAAAATCATGTCACCTTGATGAAATCGCGCATCCAACCTTCTAGAAAAGAATTCCTTGCCACAATTTCCTAATTCAAACAATAAATTGGTAACTAGACTCCTGGTTTATGTCGGTATATTAGAATTCTTTCGTCGTGTGAGGAAGGCATAAGGATAATGGTGCTACTACATGAGGCCGGCCATACAGACGTCCTTAAGTGTCGAGTCGGCACCTGAATCTTTGATGATAAATGCACGAACTGTTTCCTTAAACATCTTGATCTATTACACTATTTAATTGTGTAACATGTTTTGGAAAGTCACAGGTCAAGTTTGCCTGTTTAAATGTATGACCTGAACCTCTTTAGTTAAATAGACGGTGAAGGAAAATGGTTTATATCTTCGTTACTTTTTATTGTTGCTGCAAGTATTTCGGTGGGTGAAAAGGGTCAAGTGGGACTGTCAACTTTAAATTAGGAGATTGTAGGTTTATTATTCTATGGCTAGCTTGGTGCTGTCACGTTCTGTCCGGTGCTTTCCATGGCTCTCTTAACGTTATGTAATTTAAAGCAGACCAAAACTATAAAAATGTTATCCACGTTATGTGAGGCTGAAATAGTAGTAGGTAATTGGTAATTTCTTCCATATTTGGAAAGAAAAGAACACATAATCAGTCTATATTGTTCCCACTGATTAGACACAGGCCTCCTCTCTTCGAGAGGGAGTGGACCGTAATCTACCATGCGGGCCCAGTGCGGATTGGTAGATGTCACAAGTCTTCGATTTGTTCTAGGACAAGCCGGTTTCCTCAAGATGTTCCTTCACCATTTTGAGAGCAGTGGTGATGAAATTATTTACACAAAGTAAAGCGCCTGCCTGGGTTCGAACCCACGAACTACAACTTGTAAATCAGGACCGTTACCACTGGGCCACCACTGCTCAAAGAAATAAACTTGCCAAGATTTACGGTAACTTGCATTTTCAAAACATACCAAAATGATGTACGGCAACTCTCAGTTTCAAACGAAAAGTACATAATTCGGGACTATTTTTTGTTAAGGAAACCGACATGTAAATAGTTTTGTATTCTGATCATGTAAGTTGTAGCCGAGAACTGATGTATACAATCTGAGAGAGATCTACTACAGGTAGCACTAAACGTCATAGCGATGGTCCATGTTTCAACGATGACCGCAATGATTAAAAACCCAAAATCGTAATCAATTTACATATGTTTACGTGACAGTGATCAGGCCACCACTACTTATTGGATCTTTGGGAATCCCATATTAGAATTTAAGAAGTACCTAAGAAACTGTACGTCCGGGGAAGTACTAACTCTGAACTTATTTCTACCGCCAAGCAATGTGTCCTAATTTGAAGATCATGAAACTTTTCAACTTTGTACAGGATTTTAGATAGGGACCGGGTATTGAATAGAAATAAAAACACATGGATTGTGTACAGTTAGTTTCTATAATCATTTTCATAGCTTACTTTTTATTATTTTTATGCCTAACTTTTTGGCATTCTCTATGGGATACCATATTATTTAAATGACCACCTCGGCTTCTTATGGTAGAGTGATTACGAGAGGTCAAATTTTCCATTTGACATAATGGCACCTCTACCTGATTGAGGACGCGTGTGATGTTACCCTTTAGGTCTTTGATAGTTCATGGCTTGTTCGTACATGGTCTTGGAGGCCATGTCTTTTCCTCGAATTTTGAGATCGGGAACCCGTTGAATTTTTCTTTCAATAATTTGACTATTTCTCAGGCGGCGCCAGTTGTACATTAGTTGGGGCTTGGCGGCTTGTTGAAACCAGAAGGCCAAGTCTCGTAATTAAAAATGTTCAAAATTTAGTCACTGTGTCACCGCGGCGAAAAGCAAATGTCAAAAACTTGTCAAAAAAATATGGAAACTCGAGATATTTTTGACAGATTGAGACTAAGATCAACTGTGCACGTTCTTAAAATTACGAGATTGGTTCCTGTGATGTCAGTCAGGTCTCATCTTGATAAATGCCGAATATTTAACTACTCAAATATTAAGAATTTACGCCGATAGATAATCTAATATGGTCGCAATCGACTGTTAATGATTCCAATTGTAAAACCTTGTATCGGAAATGGTAACTAGTATTCCAAAAGTACACAAATCATTTCATGGGTTGCCTGCTTATTTTCAACCGACGAAAAAAACGGAGGAGGTTATCAATTCGACGCGTATTTTTTTTTTTTTTTTATGTGTGATCACGCATAACTTTTTACATAGTGAACCGATTGTGACAATTCTTCTTCTATTGGAAAGGGTAGACTCCCAAGGTGGTCCCATATAAATTTGGAAAACAACATCGAACCCTAAGGGTCGGAAAACAGGGGATGATTGATTGTTCACTCACCGATTCTAATGTATAAACACGCATAACTTTATACAGAGTAGTCCGATTTTGAAAATTCTTTTTGTGTTGGATAGGGTATACCTTGCCAAGTATTATTAGTACATTAAAGCCACAAAAAATATAAAATAAAAACTTTTTAACAAAAAATTAAACCGCCGAAAAACTGAAAAGAATAAAATAATAAACCTTAAAATTTTGAGTTGGCGCTGAAAAATCAATGAACAAGGATCACTCAAAGCGCTGACTCATAATTTTAAGGTTTATTATTTTATGCTTTTCAGTTTTTCGGCGGTTTAATTTTTTGTTAAAAAGTTTTTTACCTAATAACATGAGAGTACCAAGACAAATCTAGAACTACAAAAGTTACATTTTGACTATTAACAATTGTCTTTATCGTGTGATCCTGCCCTGATAATCATTAGTTTTAATAGTATCGTTATTGAACTACATATAATTACTGATATCTACCAAAGCATCCCTTGCTAAATAGTGATCTGATTTCAAAGAATTTTGGTCACTTCCAACCTTGGATGACCTCCAAGCTGCATTTCCTTAGAAACAAGGTAGTCGTCGCCTTCACAGCATGAGTCCATTACCTCTAATATCTTAAATATGTTCATGTGACATCGTATATATAAGTAAACATACGAAGGCTTCTGCAAACCAAGTGTCGTGCTCTGAAAATTAGCCTTAAATTAGAATTGTCGTCTGCCATCCTTGCTTCATGAAAATACAACGTCAGTTGCGCAAACAAATATTTTGTATATTTCCTTTGTTGAGTTTTGGGATGTCGGAATGATTGGACAAGTTTCAGATTTACCAGTAGGTGGTATTGATACAAACTTTTTGTGGTCATAGAAACATATAGCAGAAACTACGGAACGCCACCTGCTATAATCCATACATACTTCTTTTGCCTGCTTTTGCCTTTTATCTTGTAGGTTCATCTATCTGGTCAACACGCACGTTGGTTGCGAGTACTACGCACCTTTCTGAAGAATATCACCAATAAGGTCACTCTATGTCCTCCTAGGGCGCCTCCTCCCGGCGTTTCCACTCACATCTGCTTTGAAATTTTTTAAATATCATTTGTTAGCCGCCCTTCATTCATCCTCTCAACATGCCCAAACCATCCAAGCATACTCTTTGTGGCGATATACGACACTTAACTTGTGACTATTACTAGTTGCGATATAAAAAGATTATTTTTATATTATATACATACTATTCTATCTATACTTAATACTTACATAATATGTATATATATAAAAATGGATGCCTATTTCCCTTGGTCACGCCATCACGCGTGAACGGGTGAACCGATTTGACGTTTTTTTTTTGTTGGTGTTGTTATTGTCAGGAGAAGGTTCTTATGAAAGAAAAAATTTAAAAAATTGCGCGGAAAAAAAAGAAAACGCTTTATGGTTGGCATAACTTGGTAGGAGTTCACCTAACATGGGTATATGGTACTTGGTGCTCTTTGCTTTGTGTTGGTGGGATCTGATAAGTAAACACAATATTTATTGATTCTGAAGCGGTACGAAGTTCGCAGGGTCAGTTAGTACTTAATAATATTATAAAGCTGAAGAGTTTGTTTGTTTGGTTGAACGCGCTAATCTCAGGGCTGAATTGAAAAAATATTTTTGTGTTGGGTAGCCTATTTAATGAGGAAGGCTATAGGCTATATAACAATACGCTAAAATTAAAAGGAGCGGAGCAGCAACGAAAATATTTCAGAACTGGCAGGCAATTCGATGAAGGGTCAGGGGAGCAAAAATTTAACGTGGACGAAGTCGCGGGCAGAAGCTAGTCAGAGATATTGCCATGTCTGTTAACCTCGACAGAAAACTGAGAAGGATTATCCCGTGGTTTTGCCCTGAAGTCATTAAAATGGATACTCAGTAAAGATGCCGTAGCCTACAAGTAGAAATCTGCGGAAAATTATCCCCTATGAATAATTGATCGTGATCAATATTTCAACCACCGAGGTTGGTGCGTTGAGAGAATATTAATTACGAGTTTATTAATGACAACAATATTTTAAAGGGAAACTCATCGTTGAACCTTCACAGCTCACACTCTCATGTTTATAATTAGTTGAAAAGACTACTTTGAAGCGTAGTTTGAAGACTATAAAAAGGAAGAAATAGAATAATCAACGTACAATTACTTTTTTGTCTATAGTGAGATGGTGAACATTAGCGCAAAAAAAATTTCAAGAATAAAAAATCGGAAAATGTGACATCATATTAACCCTAGCTGGGCTCGCATTGTGGATAACGGTCCACTTTCTTTAACAGAGAGGAGTCCTGTATCTCTACAGTGGGATTATAAAAACATGAAGCAATCTTATCTACAGTAATACATTTCCCAAAATGTACTTTAACAATTTACGCTATAACCTAGTTGACAACTATTACTTACGTCCACACTTGACATAGATATCCCATTTATCCCTTTAAAAACTTGTTAATTCTTTTACAAAAAACATTATTTGAAAGACCAAACAGACTGAAGAAGGTTAGAGACCTTTTAAACTAATCAAATAGACCTATAAATGGGTATTTTTAAGGCCATAATGAAGCTCATGAAGCGTTCACGATTTCTCAAGTTTCTCTGTCACATGTTTAAATAAATAGTAGCGATATTATTATCGTCGATAAAACGGTTAACACGTTAATTCATGGTTGATGTGATAATTAAAACGTTTTGCCTGTTACGTGAGGCGTTTCCACATCACGCACCAATTTGGAAAAAAGTCGTGTTTTTATTATATTTCTTCTTCACATTCAATTTTTGCTCCATATTCTGTTGAAACAGTTCTTCTACCGTCACCAATAATTGTAGAAGGGTGGAGATACGCAATCCTAGGTAGGTTTGTGTCTTTACTCTTGATTCAGGGTTTTCTGCTGCAAACCCTGGATCGTACGGATCGTCAGAAGTCCGAAAGTCACAATCATTCTTATTAAGTGGTATCTTATTACCAGTAACTGGGTTGTTGAGGTCACTCCATCTGTCCTAACATTATAAAGTTGAAAAGTTTATTTGTTTGGTTGAACGCGGTTAATCTCAGGAACTTCTGGTCCGAATTGAAAAAATATTATTTTTGTGTAGGGTAGCCTATTTATTGAGGAAGGCAGAATGTAAAATATTGGTATTCAGATTAGACTGGAAGTCCCCAATTTAGTTGAGAAAAGGCTAGTGAAGATGATGCTGATACGTCATCATCTTTCCTTACTGGTTTAATTAATACTTCTTGTGTTTTCTAATAGTAGTCGACTCCATCGGTTTAGTATTTTTTTTCGATTCAGGGATCAACTGCTTATTCAACTTTCTATGACTTTAATAGTGCACATCATTTCTTCAGAGAACCATGTAAAACAGTGATCCTCCATAAATTGATTTAACAGATGTACTGGATGAGATTTTTTCCTCAAAAGCTCATTTCAGACACTTACCTAGGACCATCCTCACATGATCTGACCAAAGTTATGCCTGGGTTTTACAAGAGACTGACTACAACTTAGAATTTCTTTTCAGTGGTAGTCAGATAGGAAATATCGACTCCATCTAGCTTATTTTTGAATCCCGACGTAAAAAGAGGGGTGTTATAAGTTTAATCGCTGTGTGTCTGTCTGTGGCACCGTAGCTCTCAAACGGGTAAACCGATTCAGGTGCGGTTTTTTTCTTTAAAATTAGGTTTTCTAGTGTGGTGGTTTGATCAAAATCGTTTCAGCCGTATCGACACGACGATCCTTTGATCAAAATATTGCTTACTACTTCATATTAAACTTAAAGGGCCAATATGTATATTTTTTTTTCTCCCTGAAGGTGTTCGTTTCGGTCGGGGGATTATTAATTGATTTTTTAACTTTTTTTTTAATATGGCGTAAAGAAGTGATTCCGATATCTTCAACAATTTCATTTCAAAATAAAGTTAATTCTATGGATTATATAATTGTTAATGACACAGTGTAAATACACCCTTTCTTGCATTAAACACATGATTACCATGTACAACTAGTTGATTTCTGTGTCAGCTTCATTACCTTTGAATCGATTCTCTTATCTTGTTATCGAATATGTATGTAAGCATTAATTGTCCTCGATTACTTAGGGTTGGTAGAATTGCAAGTGAGCAATAGAAAATGGGCTAGTGACAGAGATTCAAGGCAGCAAAATAGTTCGGAAAGGTTCAAATCTATCAATCCAACTATGTTTGTATCGTCGTCATCATAACCAGCCTATATTATACCCACTGTCCGGACTCAGGACTCCTAGCAGTAAGAGGGAATGGGGCGTAATCTACCACGCGGGCATAGTGCGGATTGTCACAGGTCTTCGAATTTTTGCCTCTAGGATATGCCGGTTTCCTCACGATGTTTTTTTTTCACCGCATTGAGAGCAGTGGTGGTGATATTATTTCCATAAATTGAAGCGCTTTTCTGGGTTGGTACCCGAGGTCCGTCCTCGCGACACTCCCGACTAGCGAATAGTCCCCCCCGACCCTTGCATGAGCCAGCTCGCGTCGCTTAGCCTGTAGTCTCGAATTCATCCCCAAATAACGACCACTCAGATCCAGCCTGTCCCTTGCTGACCCCCCTACCAGTGACTCTCTAAGCCGAGGTCCGAACCCCACCGGAGGTGCCCTTAGGTCTTAGTCGCTTAGTTTGTAGTTTTTCTTAAGTTTGTAAGCCCCTGGCTGAAGGCCTTAGATTAACGTTTAAGGTTATTCGCAGGGAAAGCCCGCTTAAGTAGTAAAAACCCAAGGTTAATTACGAGAAGACATGTCAAAAAAAAAGGGTTGGAACCCACGACTCACGACTCGCCAGTCGGGGCTGATACCATTGGGCCACCACTGCGTCCTATGCAACTCATTGGAACTACTGATTAAAAAAAAAAACGAACGCTATGGGACTATGGGTTCTATTCACATTTTGCCAATGAGCGTTAATAAGTGAGGGCTTGCATAATGTGGGTAAATTTGACTTCTAAAAAATTTAACCGCCGAAAAAACTGAAAAGCATAAAATAATAAACCTTAAAATTATGAGTCGGCGCTTTGAGTGATCTTTGTTCATTTATTTTTCAGCGCCGACTCAAAATTTTAAGGTTTATTATTTTATGCTTTTCAGTTTTATCGGCGGTTTAATTTTTTTGTAAAAAAGTTTTTATTTTATAATTTTTTGTGACTTTAATGTACCAATAATACTTGGCAAGATATACCCTATCCAAAAAAAAAAAAGAATTATCAAAATCGGACTACTCTGTATAAAGTTATGCGTGGTTATAGATTACAATCAGTGAGTTAACAATCAATCATCCCCTGTTTTCCGACCCTTAGGGTTCGATTTAGTTTTCCAAATTTATATGAGACCACCTTGGGAGTACACCCTTTCCAATAGAAGAAGAATTGTCACAATCGGACCACTATGAAAAAAGTTTTGCGTGGTCATACATAAATAAAAATAAAAAAATATACGCGTCGAATTGAGAACCTCCTCCGTTTTTTCGTCGGTTGATAAAAATCAAGAATATCTTTGAAATAAGTCATCAATGTATTGATTGTTTTATTGGAAAATAGTTATTATTGACAACCTTATTTAATACATTTATTACTTTATTGACGCCACAGAAAATTGTTTATTTTGTAAATGTTCAATGAAGTTCTCTTGATTTTAAGTGTTGCAATTGAAATTAAACATTCCATTAGCTACTGTATCACTTATCACGATAGCTTTGTTATCATTAAGGGGTTTTTGACGTAGGTAGTAATGGAATCCTTCATTCATTTTTCTGACGCGTGTTCTGGATTTTATACTTGATAACATCAATTGATACTTGAATATAAGAACGGTCTACTTTTCACATTATTATCAATTTTATATCAATGAATGTTAAAACAATGATTATGGAGTGTTTTTCGTTATGGCTTGGCTTGGTTGGCCAAATATGTATTTTATCCTTGTGGTGCCCGAGGTAAAGAATAGCACCATCCTGTTTCTGCCCGTGGATGACGTAAGAGGCGACTAAGGGACTTACTAGAGAATTGACAACAGCGTTCTCAATGCATTTTAACACTAGACTGCGATCGCCAACCCGCCCGCCAAGCGTGGAGATTATGGCAAACCAAAAAATTTTAATGTCCAACAGTCGACTTCTTTTGACTGAAATGATGATGATAGGGTATGAAATAGGCCTATGCCAAGAACTTAGACCAAGTTCACTATGATTATGACTTGTATGGTAACGAAGAAATCAAAGAAAGTATACCTAATAACGGAATATCTTATAATCAGCCTATATTGTTCCCACTGCTGGGACACAGGCCTCCTCTCGGTGAGAGAGAGTGGGCCATAATCCACCACACGGGCCCAGTGCGGGTTGTCATCGAATTTTTGGTTTCAAGGCATGCCGGTTTTCGGACCACCGGTTTTAGGACGTTTGACGGAATATCAGATGAAGTAAATTTGTGCTAATTCTTAGTCATGCAAAATAAGGTTGACCGTCTACTTCGGAGCTAAACATGTTTGAAATTAACTTGTGCAAATTATTTGTTGAATTAAATCAGATTTGTACTTAATCCAGTCTGATTAACGCTGATACCTATTGAACTAGCTTTGAGTTAATGATTTAAAATGGTTAACACATTGAATTCTGGTACGAATAGCTCTAAATATTATCAGTCATCATGACCAAAATTATGACTCTGTAATATTGTTCATATTTATGATGATGATGATTTAAAGATAAACATTATTTGCCCTTATTTGTAACTGAATTCCTTTACAAAAGCGTGTTTTATTTTAAAAAACATACTTAAGTACTTTGGTTTTCATATTATGATGCCCATCACCATTTCATATGGCCTCTAAAATAAACACTAAAACTAGTTAAGGTTGGCAAGAAATATAAGGCTTTTTATTTATTCATTATTATTATGATGAGCTTTCGTGACTCCGTTCTAATGCTTACCAAATATACAATTTGACCGCTACTTATTCGGTTTGCATATCATAATTCAAACTTCATTCATATACCTGTCGTCCACGTGCATATTAAAAATCTATTAATCGTCCTTTGCACCGGTCTTGGCAGTGACATCGACCTTCAATCCACAATAGTACCATTCAATCGTCCCCTGTATCGTAAATCGGTTTTATATTCATTTAATGATAATAATACAACAACAATGAAGACCGCGCCTTCGTTTCATACGCATTGTGAAGAAGTAGAATAGACGCTACTGTGCCAAACCACAAATGGCTTCCGTGGATTTCAGAGGGATTTGGATTAATCAGGTTGTTTGATACAAGTATAACTTGTATGGGCATTTGGACAAACTGATTTAAAAATTCAAATGGAATAAAAAGAATTAAAGAGAGATGAAAACCGACAACTCATGTTTTATTTGAAGAAATTCGTTTATATTGTAGGAATAATATGAGTAAATCCTACCGTCTCGCTGTCGGTGTTCCTTCTGTAAGAAGGTGCGATTCGGAGCGGTAAAATGAAAGCCGCCGGGTAGGTCTTATGGAAAACTTATAATAACGCCAAAGGAGTAAATAGTTGTAATTTAAGCACACATAAAACGGAGGGTTGAGAAGCACAGATAGATTAAGAATTATTCGCCATAGTCTTCTCAAATCCCTTAGAAGCGGTAATGTGTAGTATTGTAGTTTTAAAAGGTACCGTAAAAGGATAATCTTTGTTAAAATCCCATGACTAAGTAACAATTAAACCATTTCTTCGCGCTCTATCAAAAACATAGTGTGGCTTCTACGGTTCAATGACTACAATACGTTTTCTCTCATTCATACGAAAATCAATTAAACCTTTTTGCTACCCAACAGGGCAGCACTCTTCTACTTTTTATGACCTCTAATCAATACGTAATCCCATACAATTTGTGATAAAAACAACTAATTTGTGTTAATTCGCGCGTAAAATTGTCATTTGTAAAAACTCGGTTAACTGCTTAATTAGGGCCCTATATTTTCTTATTGTCGTGGCCATTTTGTTAGAAAAGAAACGCTAAATGATTCTGTTACGGTCCGACATTGTTTAAAATTATATTGGGTTGACAAGGATGTCACGATATACATTAATTAAATACAATATGTGTATTTTGTTGCTTTTTAACAACCTCGTTTGTTATTTATAGCGAGAAATTAAAGTTAACAATCACGACTATTCGTTTGAAAACCTCGCATACTTGTCGATGAAAAAGTTCCACAATCTGTGAGAAATCCAGCAAAAAATTTGTAACCTTAAACTCTTTTTCTCTAGAAACGTTATTTTGTCTATATACACGTTGTTTTTATACTGTTTAGTCGTGTATGATATCAAGCATTCAAGAAATTATCCTGCTGCATCGGTTACATTTAAGACTGTACCAAAAACAATTTTTCATAATTTCAAATGATAAATTAATTTATTTCTGTGAGTAGGTTTGTACAAACACTTAAATACGTCAATCATATTTTAAAGCAATATGAGGTCGGCGTTTCCTATCTAACTACTCTAAAAAGAAACTCATAGGTCATAGTCTCTTTTTTAAGTCCAGACAAAATCTTGGTTAGATCATGTGAAGACCATGTAGATTACTATCTGAAATAGTCTTTTGAAGAAATAATCAATCAGATAGAGTGGAACAGTTCAATTTGTCACTCACACAGTGATATCACTCAAACAATTCACTAATTTGCGTCATCTCTTAATTTCAGACCTTTTGTACGAGAACTACATTCCTGATGATCCAGAGAAGCAGGACACGATTCTTCGGAAGCTGTCCGACTACTGCGGCAAATCCATGTTCAACTATACCACGGAAGACGCTGAGCCTCCCTTCAAATGGGACTTCTACCATTCCTTCTTCTTCTCTTATACCGTTGTCAGTACCATTGGTAAGTTTTCGCTCATCTACTTTTTTGAGGAGATTTGTAACATTCTTCAAAACTATACCTTCATAGTTAGCTTAATAAAAACCTTCACAAGTGCTGGTAAGTTTGAGCTAAGTAAACCAACTATTTTCATTTGTATTAATGTTAGTATGATAATCATTTTTACTTTACGTTCATGGCAATTATACGGTCACCTTATTCACCATGAGGGTATATTTATGGTTCACGCGTGGTTACTGATAATTTTGTCTTGTGGTTTTCTCATTATACGTATGAAGTTAAAATAAAAAAATCATGCGGAAATAAAAATACTAACGTTTCAGCATGTATGTCGTCGAGTCTGTTTTATTGCATACCAATGACCGTTGCCTGATCTGAGATTTTTCACGATTTTTTTTTTTTTTTTTATTAAATATGGATACTCCAATAATTACATATAAGCCCCTTAGTTATTGCTACAGTTGTAAGCCTTATATTATATCATTTGAATAAGTAATACAATAATATAATTACAGGTTCTCTTGTTAGTTCTGATTTTAATATTTATTATCATCTTCGTAATAATACATCTCTACATAATTAGTTCAAGATTTATGCATTTACCGCGTAGATATTTTCCACTATTATCTGATTTGCAATAAGACTCTCATTTCCTGCATCATTAAGAATCTTATTAGTTACTTTGTGTTTAACTTTATAGTTTCTCTTTGTTTCCATTTCTTTTCAATGCCGCTAATTGTGTAACTTATTTCTCAACAACACAAATTGTTTCGTTTTTAAATTGCCATGGTGATGAAATGTTAAAATACAACGATATAGTTTGTGTAAAAGCGGGACATACTTTATGGGAGTCTAGTACTCATGAACATGGCTACGTTTTATCCTGGAACCAACTTTAAAATCGAAAAAATCTGCATGCTACATTTATGCTCGTATAACTCGACAAACTGTAGAGGAGAAAAGTTTTTAGCTTTCATATTTCAAAATTGGTCCCACAGTAAAATCACAGTTGATGATTTTCGTGTAATTTAACACTGTATAAAATACAATATGATCTATTTAGTCCCAAGACAGTTAGCATAAACAAGACTGCCTTTTGTGAATTAATATATCATTATCATTATTACAGGTTACGGTAATTTGGCGCCAACTACGCACTTGGGGAGAATCTTGATGATATTCTATGGATTGTTCGGTATCCCCATCAACGGTATCCTGCTTGCAAACCTCGGTGAATACTTTGGCATGCAGGTAATTTGATTTAACAGTATTATTTTTAAATGTTCTTAATAATTCGACCATAATGTGAAGTCATACCCAGTTCTTTTCAGAGTATAGTAGCTATCTTACATATATTTGTGTTTACACTGGTTTTAAATATTATATACGTAAAGCCGGTCATTCTCGAAAGAGATTCTCTTTTTATTGATCTCTTAATTTTCAATTCTCATTCAATTATATTTTCAATAAGATTGCAAGTTATTTTTTGTCTTACTTATATTTTCAACTGTTCTGTTACTTTAGTTTAAAGTGTTTAAATAATAACGATAATAATGGAACATTTGTCTCTATTCCAGCTAATATCAGTATATCGCAAATACAAAAGAAGAAACGAAAAAAGAGCCCACAACCTTGGCTACCACTTCACCAACCTTGGCATGTTGGGCCAGATCTTCCTTTACCTGGTGCCTGGCTTCTTGTTCTTCATCTTCTTACCTGCCTGCATCTTCATGGTGTTCGAGGGCTGGGATTACGTTGCCTCTATCTATTATGCCTTTGTTACCCTTACTACTATTGGTTTCGGTGATTTAGTAGCAGGTACGAACTGTTTATTTTTCTTTGACAATAGTTTTATGTGAATCATTATAATGTTTCTATATTTTAAGGAATCATCCTTTAACAATCTTTTCTTCTCTTCTCTTTTCTATCTTTTTCTGAAGAAAAAGACGAAAATCTTCTTCTTTTCTTTTATTTTGTCATTCTCCTTGTCGATGGCAATGTATATTAAGTCAGCTCAGAACTTACTTACGAGTTTATCGTTATCAGCAGTGTCAATTTTGCACGTTACAAGAACTTATACGGCTCGCAGGACATGACATCAATAGTCCCATACTCGTAGTGTCAAATGTTAAAATTTCTGAAAATGCTTTTTCTAAATAATAACGAAAATTTTTATATTTTCAGGTACTGTGAATAACGGCTTCAAGTACGGCTACTTCTGCACATACCAAATATTCCTTATCATCTGGATTACCTTCGGTCTTGGCTACATTGTCATGTTGCTTGGATTCATCACCAGTGGCATGAGATCGGAGCGAATTCATAGAATAGAACAGAAGTTTGCATGTCAGTTCAAGAACACACAAAACAAAATCTTGCAAGGCTTCACGAAGGATCTATCAGCACTTAGGAAAATAATTAATGAAGCTAATCTAATAAAGATAAAGGTAATTTTCAAACATTTAGCTTTGATAAACTTAGATAATTCATTGCTTGTAGTAAGTACATGCTGAAAGAAAAATAAATCTTTGTGCTCCTCAAATTACGTTCTTGTACTTACTACAGGTAGGTAATATGGGCAACACAACGATTAAGTTTAATTCAAATAAACATGTTTTCCGTCCTATAACTAGAATTAATAAAGTTCATGAACCCACAATTATCGCAAAAGTGACACTTATTCTGTTTACTCTGAAAGTAGGTGAAAACTACTGAGTACTAATATTTACCTCTCTTTATCTTTTCAGCCGGTGTACGTAGAGGCCTTACCACCGCTATATCGAAGTTCGAGCTGCCCCATTTTCACATATGACGTTGAACCAAGATTCCCCATGTACAAAAGAAAACGAGCGAACTCAGAAAATATTCAAATTTCTGCAACGGACATGCTTCGTATTCAATCTGATACTGATTTACTTGGCATCGATAAAGAAAAGACATTTACTGCTTCAGCTATAGTGAAACCAGCAGAATTGTTAGCACGGGTAGTCAATGTACTGGGAGGTTTGGAACAAGCACAGAAAGATCGTGTTGATAAAGGTGTTCATCTATTTGACGATGAACATATTTTAGCAAATGAGAGGCCACCTAAGTTTAGTATAGGTCATGACTATTTACCAAACACTCCAAAAAGAACTAGAGCATTAAGTGTAGCTGTACCTAATTATCAAAAGGAATTCATACCGCAGGATGTTCATGAGCACACATGGACTAACGGTGAATCAGCAGAGAAATTCAGAAGAGAAGCTAACCTTAGAAGTGGAAAGTTATCACTGCCGTCTAAGGTCCTACCAGAAGATAACGTATTATCACAAAATATAATCACGAGGTTTTTTTTACGAAAACCAAGTTCGAATGAAGTCCCCACTTCCCAAGCTATTAACGAAAATGTTAAAGATACCTCAAGACGAGGAAATATGTTCCCCTCATTTAATGAAGAACGGAATGAAGCGGAAGCATATAAAGAAAAAACAAAAAGAGGTAGACATAGTATTTTCCCAACCTTTGACTTCAATAATGACGAAGAAGATTATCTAGCCAAGTCATACCTTGAGAAAACCAATCGTGGTCGACGTAGCATTTTTCCAACATTTGATTTCTCTGAAGATGAAGACGCAGCAGCTGCAAAGGAATACCGTCAAAAGAGTAAAAGACATAGCATTTTTCCTACATTCGATTATAGCGAAGATGAAGACGCAAAAGCTTACAAAGACAGAACCAAATCCGGGCGGCATAGCATTTTCCCTACATTCGACTTCAGTGATCCGGATGATGACGCAGATCGTTACAGAGAAAATACTAAACGAGGAAGAAGAAGTATTTTCCCAAGCTTCAATTTTGGCGGCCTATCAAGTAATGATGAAGATACTGTAGATGAAGACGAAGTAAAGAAATATCAAAATCGTACAAAAAAAGGCCGCCTCAGCTTATTTCCTACTTTTGGCCGATCTAAGAAAAATGATGACGACGTTATGCCGGAAAGTTCAGACGAATTAGTCGACTATAAAAATAAGACTCGTTCTGGGCGCAGTAGTTTATTTCCATCATTTGGAGCATCTCGCAAAAATAGTTCTCCTAATGTAATGTCAGGAGACTTGGAAGCTACCATAAAACAATTCAATAACCAACAAAGACAAGGCCGTAATCTATCTCTTGAAGAACCTGGTGAATTCTCAAATGATTTAGAGCGTTATAGAAACCGAACGAGACACGGTCGTAAAAGTTTATTTGATCCTGATGTTAATATCTCTAATCTTCCTGAATCTGAGCAAGTAGAAGTTTTAGAAAATACAAGTGTGGCTGATCTTCTTAGAGCTTTAGCAGTTTTGGAAACAGCGGCTGGTTCATCTAACGACCCGCCCGGATTATTGGAATTTATAACAGAACCCAGCGCTGTTTCATCTAGAAGACGTGGTTCAGTAAGACCAGATTTTTCTATACCTACACCGCCAAGTAGGGATAGTCTTGAAGAGAATAAATCAAGGCGTGCAGATGATTCAGGGCCACGACGGAGAAGGGTATCTGCAAGAGCTGCAGCTCCGCAGTTTACTCCGACACTAGCAACTGTGGTTGCTGGGGCTGAGTTGCAAATACCAACAGCGACTGCTGCTAGGGAAAGTCGAATGTCGATGTTGCAGCAACCGCCTCCTCCTTATTCAGAGACTGCTTCTGAAGAAGAAGCACCTAAACCTCGAACGAGGAGATATTCCCCCGCTCCAGCAGATGCTGGACGGTCGAGTACGGGTCCCGTACCAAGACTCTTCTCTCGTATGCGACGAGAAAGTCCTAGTGCAGAAGAAGGAGATTCCAGGCGATGTAGTTTAACAGACATAGTTGTAGACAACTTTAAAGACAAAGACAATACGTAACCCAAGTGCCTTTTTAGCAAAATATAGACATAATTATTTAATTTATATTCGAAATAAGTTAGGATTAAGTAAGTGATGAATATAAGCCGTCCAATCATCATTGTAGTTTTAATGTTCCCAAAATTATTCAAGTTCACTTATTATTATTTGCCTCCCCTAGCTTTTGGCCACGGATTCACCCGCGTGGTCTGGAGTAAGTCTACGGGAACACACTACCGGGATAAAGCTGTCCTATGTACTAACCTATATATGATTTGTGTGCCTTACAAATCGTGAAAGAGAGCTGTCTCGCGCTTGTTATGTTAGCCCTGCAGACATCATTTATCACTGCACTGACTGGTTGCTTCTTGAAACTTAGGTTCATACCACCTATCCAACAATTTTTTGAGAAACATTACGATCAAATTATTTAAAGTCATCCATTAATCTAAACACAAATAACCCGGAGGGTGTTACGCTATGGGGGGAGGGGGGGAAATATCACTATTTTCGGCCTAAGTAAGACATTTAGTTTTTGAGATATTTGCGAAAAACTATTAAAAATATATATTCCATTTTTTCCTTTTAGTTAAGCGTTCATGTTTCTCGATTATGATAGGAAATCTAAAAATATGCTCTATATGTAATATTGTACTATCTGGTGGATAGTCAAATCAATTCGAATCGGACAGTGTGTTCGACAGTTGGTTTTGTTTTTTGTTGAGATTATCAACTAACCCCATATTCCTGGCCACCGTAGGCGCGAGCTTGCGGGTGGCGAGCAATGGGTAGCTCGCCGCCCGGTAAGGACCGCGTCGGGGTCGCGTGATTGTTCGAAAGAGATACCGTGACCCTGGCACATGGGCAACTGATGGAACACGGGTAGGTTTTAGTCAGTAAAAGTCTGACACGCCCTCCCGCTCCGCCCAGAGCGGGAGAAGTCATTTGATGATTTCCCATCCAAAAAAAAAACCCCATATACCATTTCAATGCCTATTCAATCTAAAAGTATGGGATGGTTGATTGCAAAGATGAAAGATGGTTGCAAAGACATTAACGCGCAACCATACCATGTATTCACCCAGCGTTACAAGTGTTGCAACTATCGTCAGTTATTTAAATAAGGAAATGTTTTAGCATGCATTTTGAGCGCACTGCACTTTTCTATAAAATAGCAGATTCTTTTTTATCATCTTCGAAAATATTCGAAGTGATTGCTGACTTTTGTTTACAGTTTTTGCAATGGTATAGACTATTCTGTATATGACCATACCTTTATTATCTACGGTGAATAAAAAGACTACAAGTTGTGACAGAATGAGCGCAAGTATTGTTCAAAATTGGCTAGTGAATCGATTTCAGTAACTTTTAATATGAGTATTTTTTTCAAAAATAAAAACTTTTTTACAAAAAAAAAACAACCGACTTCCTTAAAAACACTACAAAGTGAAAAATAACTTTAATTTCGGAAATCGGTGTCTTAGGATTTTTATTTAAGGTTTTTGCCACCGACTTCGAAATTAAAGTTATTTTTCACTTTGTAGTGTTTTTAAGGAAGTCGGTTGTTTTTTTTTTGTAAAAAAGTTTTCATTTTTAAATTTTTAGTTATAGTATCTATCCCGCACTAATTTCAAACAAACAATGGATATTTATGCGATAGCTGAAATTGCGGTTGATTTGCTGTCATTTTTAAAAGAGTTCTGATGTCTGTCTCCGGAAGTCATCATCAGATTTATATGAAACTTATATGGGACCATTTCGGAATAAACCCCTTTCGAACAAAAAAAGAATTTTGCAAATCCGTTCATATATGACGGAGTTATGGCCGAACATACATAAAAAAAAAAAAAAAATATAAACATCCGAATTGATGATAACCTCCTCCTTTTTGAAGTCGGTTAAAAATGAATGTATTTTGCCATACCTACCGCCGATGCACCCGAAGAAATTTAAATTTAATTTCAATGCAATTAGATTACATTTTAAATCCATACAGAAAGCTTCAAAAATAAGTTTTGCCCATTCAAAATCAAAAAAATCAAAATCAAACGCCATTTATCCAAACTAGGCTGAGAGTCAGCACTTTTTGAACGTCAAAGTTACACAAGACAGTCCCCCCAAAACGCCCGCCCTTCGACACTTCCTAGTGCTTTAGCTGGGAAGAAGTGGCGGAACAAACTCCCCAGCAGCACAGCTGTCTGTTAAGTTAGAAGAACTTGATTCTATACAATATTGTGTAAGTAATTAATATTATAAAACAAAACATACATTATTCACCATATGTCAGCTAGCACACGCCAATATACCACCAACAAAACACTGAAAACTAAACTCAAGCTGAAATAAATAATAAAACAAAATCGTAAACAGAACTTAAAACGTAAATAAAGCCTCCAGGCATAAAGGGCGTGCCCGTTTACATATTCAACGATGCAAATTGATATATACAGCTAAGTTGAAGTTACAATAGTTAAACTAGGACCTCCGGACCAAAATAAAATAACAGTTGGTAAATAACATTGTATTATACTTCGAACTTAATACTCAGATTGGGGTGATAAGGTCTAAGACGTAATTATGTTAAATGATTTATACCTATACTAGCTGACCTTACTGATGTTGTCCTGTTTCCTAGAACTCGATAGCAGCGCCACCTACCGGGACCAATAGTGAATCTAAACCATCCAAGGTGCCACCCAAACGCATACAAAAAAATTCATTCAAATCGGTCCAGCCGTTTAGGAGGAGTTACAGTACGTACAGTAGAATTATATATTAATTATATACATAAAGATTCTGTAACAGCCACAATCGGTAGGTATACTAACTTCTTAAAGAATATCTGTGACATTGTACTATTTGCTGATGATACCTCACTTATCTTTAAAGTAGACAGAAATAGAAAAGATTTTGACGACGTGAATAGTGCGCTCTCAATGGCTACGGATTGGTTTCCCACAAATAACCTAGTTCTTAATGCTAAGAAAACGAAATGTATAAAGTTCGCCTTACCGAATGTTAGGAATCTGGGACCCAATGTCGTTTTAAATAATGAGGTGCTTGATACTGTACACTCGGCAGTTTCCTGGGCATAACAGTAGACGCCAAACTTCAGTGGGGATCACGTATATCGAGCCTACCGGAAAGGCTCAATTCGGCCGCCTACGCCGTAAGGAAAGTTAGACAGTACACGGACGTTGATACAGCTCGATTAGTCTATTTTAGTTATTTTCATAGCATAATGTCCTACGGCATTCCGCTGTGGGGCAAAGCCGCAGACATTCAAAATATTTTTGTTCTTCAAAAACGAGCTGTTCGAGCGATTTACCAACTAGGTGCTAGAGTTTCTCTGAGAGATTGGTTTAAAGATATTGGTATTCTTACGGTGGCATCACAATTCATCTTCGCCAACATCTTACATATTAGGCAAAATATACACTTGTACACTAAAACAATGATATTCATAACATTAATACTAGAAATAAGGACAAACTACGTGCTCCCTTTCACCGGCTTCATAAGGTTCATAATTCTTTTGTTGGTCTTGGTATTACCTTTTATAACAAGCATCCCTCTGCTTTGTTCAAAGGCATACTATTCTATCAACGACTACTTAAACGATAAGAATGGTTGGTCGCTGTGATTAACTCAAGACAATGTTTATGTTCTTTCCATCCAGAATTAGCTTTCCTACTGACAGTTTATATGGGTAGTTCATATAATTGTTTTTTATTTTATTTTTATTTAACCGATTTGGTTCATTAATTTTTATTTTCTTTTAATTTCACTTATTGTGGACATAATCTACTCATTACAATGATTTCAAATGTGTATTGCAACATGCAGTTAGCTAGCGACCTCGTCAGCTGTTCATAATATTGTTGCCTGACCAACCGGCAGCAAGTTCGTCATGCTCCCTTAGATGTCACTGCTTGCGGTAGCGTCGGGGGTCGGGTTACCACCATCCCTTTTTCTTTTTTTTTCATGATGGGAAATCATCAAATGACTTCTCCCGCTCTGGGCGGAGCAGGAGGGCGTGTCAGACTTTTACTGACTAAAACCCACCCGTGTTCCATCAGTTGCCAATGTGCCAGGGTCACGGTATCTCTTTCGAACAATCACGCGACCCCGGCAGTACCACCTTCCCTCAAATATGGCGAGGGGGGAAATGGCTGACCTTTGCGTTATGCTCGTGAACGGGTGCTGCTTGTGGTGACTGGTCGTCTTGCTGACCATGGTTTTTGTTATTGTTATTTGTATTAACTGTTATTTTATTTTACTCCGGAGGTTCAACTTAGCTATATACATACATCAATGTATGTATATGTATCATTTTGCATCGTTGAATATGTAAGCGGGCACTCCCTTTATGCCTGGAGGCTTGATGTTACGTCCCGTTTAAAGTAGTTTCGGAACGCGCCATCGAACGGAATGACATCTGGCTTGTCAGTTTGATTTTCACACTTGACACCTCTCTTGGTTTTTGGTGGGAAAAAAGGGAACACGTCGCCGCTTGAGTCTCGCGATCTTTTTGTAAAGTAATCCCTTACCCCGGTCGTTTTGGTGACAATAGGTCATGACCCAGTTGTGTGTGTTAATAACCCCTATCTTGGTGAAATAATACGGGCTGAATTTGGATATTTCTTGACATTGAAGAACTTTGGAGGTTAAGTGATTTGAAGACCGCATGCTGTGATTGCCTCCAGCCCTGTTGCAGCGGATTCTAACCTGAAGAATACTCGTAACGTCACAACACGATACATATACACTCACTTACATACATAACTCCAGGTAACCCCAGAAGCAGTGTCCTTCAACCACCAGGTAAGTTCTTTTGTTGTATTGTAGGTGAGTCATTTGTTAATTGTATTGCGTCTTCACTTGAATTGTACTTATATATTGTCTGCTCCGCGTACGGCGGACTAGTTTCGCTCGCCACTCTTGTCTCCTGGACCCCACCATAATATCTTTAATAAATGACTTTTGGTTTTGATTTTGATTCTGTTATTTTCTGTTAGTCTTTATTAATAACATTTGCGTATACAGCTCAGAGGTGAGTGCGAGGAATAATAAAAAAACAGAAATGACGAGAAATTACTTTTATTTAGTACCTTCAGATTGTTTTAGACTTATAATATTGACTTTCAACTAGTCATTACACTAATATAGTGTACTTAAAACAAAATAAATATGTATTTATGAATTTACTATTATTGTTTCATGGAACATCTAATTATTAAAAACTATGGTATAAAATTGGAGAACAAAAAACAATGTCTTCCATGCAATTACTGTATTTCAGTTCTTTTACACTAGCAATAATTAATTTGTTCTACTAATTGGTCAGAATTCGTTCAGTTTTAATAGGTACTTGAAATAACCTAGAAATATAATATTACAATTATTCATTATTGAAACAAAAACATTAACACTATTGGTGGTGCCCAAACCTAACCTAACATTGAGTATTTTAAACTTAACAATAATACACATACATTTATAATACTATGGATTATTTACAAGAAATATAAACAAGTATAGGTACATAGTCGTGAAGGGGTGCGATCAAAATAATCGCGACAGTTGACATGTTTTTGCGATGCTCAACTTTCGTCTGCTCTTCATCCATGCCTCCGTTATCAAGAATAACGTCTCCTCTTCAAGCTGTAACTTTAAGGACGCAAAGTTTAGCGTCGCATAAACAAGCCATCAGATCTGTTCAGCTCAGTACAACTACTGAAAATGCATAACAGTACAACATCACTGTGCACAGTCAATTCTCATGAGATTTCTCTCAAGTCGCGATACTTCAAGTATCGAAGCTATCTTTTCGAATATTTTTTTCTAAACTAACGTTAACGTTGGCGTAGCACTTTTCTATGTTGCCATTATCATCTTTAATGAGAGATTCGAAGATTGAGATAAGGTTGTTCAGTCCGATGAGGTAACCATCTTCGTGGTTGCCAACTTCCCAGACAGAATTGTGGTCTATACTAACATTGTCTGGAACGGGGACAGTCTTTGCGAAGTCTATCATCCAGAGGGAGGCCCGCCTTTTGTCGTGGACGAAGAGTAAGGAGCTGCCGATGAGTTCATGAGATCTGAAGAACGGTGACTCTTTTAGTGTATCCCTGATGCTCTTCAGTCTTTCTAAATATTTCGGCTGCAATAAAAAGGGGTATGACATTAAAATAATGTTGGGCACAATAGAGTTTTAAATACGCGTTTGCAAAATTGCCTGTTTTTAGAAACCAGCTTAAGTATTTTATAAAAGAAGATTTTTTTGTAAAATAATTTGAATGGCATGTAATAAAATTCTAAATCAGAAAATTTTGTGACCCTTACCGCAGCATTTGGAAAATTGCTTGTAAAATCTTTGAAGGCTTCAACTATTTGTTCCCTAGTTTTGGTAGTCTTAAAGTCTTTGGAGCTAGTGCCGTCAGCCTTCTTGACACCGTCTATCCTAAAGCCGAGGGTCGCAGTGGAACTGATGGTCTCCCTCCAGATCATGTACCTCGGTTTCGTAACGCCTTTACTCCTGTGCTCTTCTTCCGTAGGCGCTTTAGGGTCTATCTGGATCATCTTCTCGTACATGTCCTGGAAAAAAGAAAACCTTTTTTTAGAATATTGAATCTTGATATAAACAATACTATGTGGAGTGGGTGGATTATTTGCACAGTCTTGATATATATATAGTTTGTTTTGTAAACCAGTGCATTGGTAGTGAAGGTTAAAAGCTTTCAAGAATTAATTTAACGGCTTTAAACTTATGCAGTATTGTCTGAGGCTTAAGCGATCTCAACCCACGCGTTGACATAAATCAGATATTCATTTTCAAGACGCTATACACCATCACGTACTCGTTGACCTTTCGACAGTCATTTGTTATAAGTTCAACTGCCCTTCCTATAATCTATTCATAGGCTATTAATTACTTGCTATTTATAATACAATAATAGCCAATAAGTAAAAATACCGTTTCAATGAGTATAATAACTCTGAGATTATTTTTATAACTGGTTTGCTTACAACATAATTACGGTTGTATATGTTTGGTTCCATATCATTGACGTACAAACTTGTAATTAAGACGGGTTTATCAATGCGTCTACACATTCTCCTGACATTGTCGGATAAGCAATGAACTCTATTTAACGATATTATGGAGTTCGAGAGAATAACGAAGCTTTCTATCAGTTTTTTAAAGGCTATTTTACTGATTACAAAAAAAAAACGAAGTTTCTTTTGCAAGTATTCATGACATTTAGCACGTTCACATTTTAGATACCCAGTGGGAAATTAGACACGCTCACATTTTCAAGCTCCGAATAGTTTATTTGTTTTTTTTTTTTTGAATGGTCATTCATTGATATTCTACAATTTATAATATGTACGCTTATTACAGATTTTTACATCAAAAAAAAAATTATGGTAGTCTTTGAAAGAAAGGAGATCATAGTAAGTAAATTGAAAATCTCAGCAACAACGTCTGACGTAGCAATGACGTAGATATCTTAAAGAATAAAGCGCACGTTTAAACAGTAGTACGTGATGTCGTTAATGTGAACAGTGTATTATAGGTAGATAATAGTTATGTAAGTGTAATACAATGATATCGACATGGTGCAGAAACATGTGTAAAGACTATTACTTGAGATGTCAAAGTGTGTAAGATCACTGGCTGATCAATCAACTTTGGCCTCTGAATCTAGCAGAGTGGAACTTCATTCACTGATGAACATTTCAACTTTGACATACTCTAGCCGATAATATAAAATTTGTTTAGCCAGAAAAAGAGGAAATTCCCTTGGAATACGGTTTCTTTCATAGTCTTACAAATAGGAGTGTGTTTCTGTTGATCCAATATTATAACGTGAACAAAAAACCAGACATAGTAAAATAATGTACTGAATATAGTCCAAGGTGATAAACTCACGCGCATATAGAATGCCTTGATTAAGGGAAGCGAACAATTTACTTCAACGAGTCTCATCATGTTGTTTTATAACACTATGTAAATTTTCTTTGAGTAGCTGAACTATTATTATAGCAATGTTTATCATAATTCGAGCCACCCACTATGAGGGTTTAAATTAGTCCGCAAGAAAAACTCGAAGTGCTGTGGAAAACTTGACAAAATATCACCACTTGTGACAATTGACCATTCAACATTATTAGGAAAATTCTTTATCCCGAATTCCCAAAATACCAGGAAGATAGACATGACAAAAACATCACTGACATAACCCGATATCACAGGATTGTTTCCATCACTTTCTTCCTAATGGCTAGAGTAGAGACAGCTATAATTTCGCCAATATTAACCAAAACTATGATTTAATGATTACTCACTTTTCTTAATTTAGTCTTCTCTTTAGCCTTAGCGAGTTCTTCTTCTAGGTAAGTCCTGACGCCAATCTTGCAGTCCATGACGCATGGACTATCGAAATCGCTCAGCAAGTCTTGTAGTTGTAAATACACTGTATTGGAATGCTTGGTTAAGGAAATATTCGTTTTAAATCACTGGATTCACATTCAGTGGTGTTTTACAGATTTGCATAGAATACAATAACATAAACGTTTTTGTCTTCGATTATACAGCTAGTAGAATAAATGATATTTGTTTTTCTCAAAACTTTATTTATTATAAATATTTTAATCTTGTGAAGAAGTTTTCATACAAATCCACGTTTTTTATTATGTTCCCTTCTTGTGGATGTAGCGAGTGTTAATTAATAGTTTATTCATGAACATCAAAATGGAGTTCTTAGCTCTATGTAGATATGAACGTCAGAAAGAAATTTTCAAGCCTTAGGTCTGCTCATGTTGTAAGTCTTATTGAAAATAGGTTATTAGTTAGTTTTGTAGTAAATTATTTGAAAAAAGGATACATTCTCCGTCTTCACAGGTGACTTGTCCCTTGTATTCAGGTACGAATGGTCTTAGAACATCTTTCATCAGCAACTGGAATGAGAAGAAAATACAAGATCAAAACAAAATTCAAAACATACTAGAAAAGGAAATCTTGATCAATTCAAATCTTAAATGTAAATGACGTATTCATTGTTACATATGACGCGTTAGATAATAATAATACTTTTGAAGTAAAATTAGAAATAATAGAAAACGTGTAGCTATCGTTTCTTGGTAAAACACTATCTAATCTTCAGGCTTGATTTTCGTTGAGAGGTCAACAGAAATGTAAGCTATGTCATCATTAACACTGGTGCCATCTTCAGGCACGTGCTGAAGTATACGGCTAAAGATAAGAATTCGAAGTAAGTAGCGAAAGTAGATGCATACGAAAAGAGAAAGGTAGAGCAAAGGGTTATGAAAAGATAATTCTTGTATATAAATGCATGTATACACACACATACATAGATGATGATTAATTTGAAGCTAAAGATTTTGATGAAATGCCTCAAGACAAAATTTATTTAAAACACATAGTAACTTATCGCCCATACGCAAGTACACAAAATTTAAATGATATTGGTGACGTGCGATTTGCTAACATGCGTTCTTTTATGTAACGTTCGCACGACGCCATGTTTTATTCAATCTTTGCAAACATACACACGTCAAACGCCTGTCGTCCAAACTTAGGCGAACCCATTTTTCCATGACGCGCATAACATGACAGGCCGTCATACATTATTATTTTCGACAAATTCAAATACACATGAAAATTTCCATGAAAAACACTATTCAAATAAACCGATTCTTTCAACGCATTTTCTTACAAAGTATGCCTACGTGCATTGTTACTCAAAACAGAAACATAATCTGTTCGAGCATTATATACAAAGAAATTCGCACGTCCAAAATGTCCAATGACGTCAAAGTGTTATCTGCGTTCGTTTGTGCTTAATTATTATTAAATCTTATTGTTGTTATGCTACTGAAGCTCACCAATTTTGTTTCTGTTCATAATGAATGTCTGAGATTTTAAGTCCAATATTGTATTGATTATATATATGAAAATAGACAAAGCTCTGACGCTGGTCAAAGTCAACGATTTTGTTGAGATTATATAAAAACCTACAAAACTATAGCAATAAAACTGCGCATAATCCAACTGTGCTGTCTAATATTTTTTTATTAACAGTCACGTACGGCGTTTTGCGGTATGATAAAGGAAAAATAATAAATTAACAATCCAGCAAAAACACTCGGTCACAACAAGTCAAAGCTTTTGTGTGATAAATGAAATTAGAGGTTCCTGTACCTTAGCCTGGAAGATTTAAGGTTAAAATTTTATTGAAGAAGAATACCGCATAGTATATACTTGCAGGTGATAACGAGACCACAACGTTGCAGGGAACAACAGAAAGAAAAGTTTGTTATGCAGAAATAAATATATGTGCAACACACCAATAGGGCAATACGCCAATAGGCTATAATTACTTTGAAAAGTATAGCCAGACGTACATACGGATACATATATTAGAAAGAAGGTAAAGCTCCAGGGTAAGACTCAAAGTTGAAGTCATACAATTTGCGAAAAAACATAATGAAACCGTTGACCTTATTTTTTTTTTAAACTAATTGGGAAGTAACTTTATTTTTGAGGTTTATGACTTGGAACCCCTCATTAGCTTGATGATACTTTGTTGTTAACTCACGTCATGCGAATCTTCACAGTCAATTGTTATTTGATCGATCTTTGAAACAATATTAGCAACCACTTAAGTAATTAGTCGCTTTGAACCCAAACAATGCACAATTAGCCCAACTTCGGATCAAGGATCAACTGATCCTTGATCCGAAGTTGGGCTATAAAAAGTCAACTGACTTTTCCAATTTTTTTTTTTTTTGTTTCCAATTGTTCTGAGGGCAACCATCTTTATTTCAACGGTTATTGACTTGATCAAACCGCGACAAGTAGAGAAAAAATTAGCTGATTCTCAAATTGGGCAATTCTGTGTGGTGTTATTTTTTTTAAGAAAATTAACTGAATCATTGTTTTAAGCTTAAAGTGATTTAGTGAATCATTTTGGGAAATAAGAACCGGATGTATTAAAGACACTTTAGTTAAACAAATACTCTCATCAAACAGTTTAATGAATTTATGATGATCATAAATTATATGCTCTTCATAGATTGTAGAACTGTTTGATGAGGACAAAAACGACGGTAAAATTGGTGTTTGTAAGAGGATAATTCCAACACTGAACTATATACAGATATTAATATATTCATATCTTTTAAATGGAAATATATTTTCCGTGCCTATATAGATGAAGATATTCTTCTACGCATGAATGGATTCACATAACACAGCCACGTGTCGTAAGTAGTAAGCTCTAGTAGTAATGATTAATGTTTCCAAGAAATTATTTTTTGGTACTACTAACACACAAAACGTAATACGTAAGGTGTATTCCCAACGGATCTATTTCTCATACTCATCATCACTTTTATTGGAAATGATGATTAACCAAATCGTGACATGAATTAATGGGAAGTAAGTTTGCAAGCTTTTGGTTGATGGTGATCATTTAAAAGAAAAAGTCACTCTAAACAAAGCAGATAAACTATTGATAAGAGACACTATAGTGGAAGAAGCCACTGTTACACATGATAGATAATACACTCCACAACACCAAAAGCAACAGTACTTGCAAGCTGAAGCGCAGTGCAATGTCCTTTACCCCAAAGATGGAACGTGGAATTTTAGTCACGTATATATTTGACTTAATACACCATTATTTCCTACTGATTCCATAAATATCGTATAACATGTATAAATGAATGCCAAAACAAAATTATTTTACTGATATGTACCTGAAAACACCTCTCCTCTTGGGGGCACAGTTTCTTCAAAATGGTGCCTTGGTCAGGTCCCGCCTTGAAGTTGCCCTGATGACCAGCGAGCTGGATCCAAGGATACCTCTGCTTCTTGTAGGTTTGGAAGAATGGCGTCCACTGCACTATGTTACGTAGTTTACGCCATCTTTCCGATTGCTGTAATGGAGAAAGAAGAAATTGAGACACTTGTGGAAGCAATTATTGATCATGGTGATGTTTGAGATCATTAAAAAGACAGACAGTGTTAAAAGATTTTGTCATGTGCACATAATTTATAGACAAGGCCGAATTAGAATTTACATATTTAATTTTATCTAATATTCATCGATAGTTTCTTGGTTTATGATAAGAGATGATTTGATTTATCTTGATCTTGCTTGACAAACTGTTATTGAACATCAGATATTCATTATCTTTTTATTAAGATAGTTATATGTATGTACATAAATACTACAGCAAAAAACAAAGCTGAGTTCACACAGGACACAACAACCGATGATCAACTCAAAAACTTAGATAAAAACAAAGATTCGATGAAAACAATGGAATTAATGAATAAATAAGAAAGAATACTACTCCTGTGGGCCCCCTATTCATAGTATTTTTCCCACATTACGCGTGTATTGACTGTCTATTTGTTGACGTTATTATAGATAATTATGATTAACGTCGCTTGTATGTTTCCTACGACCCACTTTTATAGGTCTTACATTTATTTTGTAGAATTGAGTAGGCTTGCGAATGACGTGCAGTGTTTTATGATTTTGTTATCACTTTTAACATAAAAATGGCGTTTGTGTCGTCAGGCTGTGTTTTATAGTTGCCTTATTGGTTTTGTGATAGCAAAACAGCTGGAAATAGCCTTGGGTTTAGTTCCCATGTTTAGTTTAATTGGATTTAAGACTTGGAATTATAAAATAATATATTCCTTGCAACATGGGCCCTAATATTGTGCCTTGGGCAACTCGTGAAGCCTATCATAGTGGAAAAACTTCAGCATACAATTTTGTCATACTGAAGTAATAGTTGAGGCCCTTTTTTTAACCATGTACTTAAACCGATATATTAGTTACTTCACAGCACTCATACATATATGGAAATACAGTCTTGTACTATTTTAAAATGTTCCAATTAATGGAACCGAGCAAAGTTTATGTCAATACGGATAATTCATTTCTGTTAATTAATAATTATTATGATGGATAAACAGGTAACTCATTAGTTCCAGTAAATAACGATACAGTTCACAATAACACAGTTAAATATTCAATTAATATTTGTGATGGACAAATAAATTCCCCTATATTTACTGATTTCGATGACGTATTTTGAGTGCGTGGTATTATGTTGTCAGTTGATGATGCTGCACGTTCGCATAATAATAGTTTAGCCTATCTAAAGACTGTAATGAAAGATGATTGCATGTGTTCTTTCAAGTGAGTACAAAAGAGCATAAGGGCATTTTAGCATGTTATTAATGCCATGTGCCTAGTTGAACACCTTTTTACAATTCTACCTGAGTCATAAAAGGTGTCTGAGGAATTTTTGTGTCTAAGGGATTGACATCTCTTTCAACCATCATCAACCCGTTTGCTGAAAACGATATGTGTGTCAATGTATCTCCAAGTCCATTCCTTGCTGAACGTGGTCTTCATTGGAAATTGGACTTTATGTTAGACTACTTTTAAAATCATATTACTTAATGCTATACTGTCTCTTTGTATTTGGTACTTTGAAAGGAACTGCTCTGATCAAAATAAATCGAATATCATTATTATAGTTATTGGTTATTGCCTCATTTTAGTTGAGAAAACCAGTATTTAGTCATGTCAATCCAGTTTTTTGTCAATCCAGTTTTTGTAAAACATAATTTTGTTGTTATTTAAGCATTGAAAACCAGATTGATAGGTTAAGATCTGTTGATTCAAGGAAGAACAAGATTATATCTTATCCATGCAACTTTAGTTGTATACATACATGTAATAACTTGCATTCTTAATTGAATTTATTACAAGAATATTATTCTATGAATGAATGTAACCAATTTAAATATGAATATTATGAGTAGAGATGACTAAAACTTGATATACCTACTTATGTTATTATTGAAGAACACGTTAGAAAATTCAAACAAATAAATCACATTAAAAAAACTGGAAAGCGTTAGGTACTTAAAATATCTAGACAACAGGACCTTGTAGAACCATTCTTATACTCATGTAAAAATATTTTAAAATAATAAAACTAAACTACTATATAAAACCAACCTTTTTATGGTTGTGCACATAAGCACAGAAGACAACATCCATAAAATCCTCGATAGTCACACAAATATTTGCCGAATACATGGTCAATAATCAATAACACTACCACAACAACACAAAAACGAAAGGTTTAAACAGCTAAAAACGAAACACGTCGAATGCGCAAGGATATCAGTCAAGTAATGTCTTTGCAACGGCGCGAAACACACTGAACAGCCAGTCCGTTACTTCGCCAATATAAAGTTATTTATCAATCCACTGACTCACTGGGGGACGTTGTAGACCGCAAAGACCATACTATGACGTCAATGTATGCGTCGAACCGTCGGCCACATTAAATCCATGGATTTACGGAAATCCAATTTTTCATCGTATTGTTCCAAAAACTTTACTTGTATGTATATCAAAACTCCATCCAATTTCTTCATTTATGTAGTGACGCACGTCTTGAGAATTGATTAGGTTCAATGCACTAATTAAAATGTACATTTTTATTATGTTAACCAGTATTGTTCGTTGTTACTTAAAAACATGCAATTAAAAAGGGTTCATTTAATTTATAGCTATGAAGTGTTTAGGAAGGATTGGTCGTTATTAGGTACTTGAACCAAAATTGCTTTTCTGGTTTGGTCGACCTTGACACGACTTACTTATTTGAAAATTTAATCATCTCCTACATCCATTTTGTTTCATTTATTTTTAAATATCTTTTACGTAACATATTTTATTACATCTCGAATAAAAGTCTTCTAGAGATTTTTTTTTTCCCTACAACATATTAAGATACAAATGAATACTATATATTTTAAGTTTCTTTATTAGTTCTAGAATCAAAAGTCATCATGTACATTGTATATTTCATAATAAAAGCTCCGTTTTATAGATGTTCAACCAGATTCTAGTTAGTAATTAACAAGCAATTAAACGAATTGTTTCTCTGAAGTGGCATATGTCATTGGAGTATATCTGTTGATTTTCTTAACAATTCTCATCATCACATAAAGAGGATCTTGATTGAGGATGACTCTACTTGGTGGCAATAAAACGGATGGTTCGAAAAATTAAAGCTAACTCAGATTCTTATATGGAGTCACTATAAGTGGCTCCTTGATTCTAGAGTTTTCTACGCCAATTGTTAGAATCTATGTCACTTAAAATGTATTATTGTAAAGTTTATGTGTTGTGTTAAAAGGATGTTTAATATTTATGGAGGGCTTGTAGCTAAGTAATAGCAGCCGCACGGTCGATCAGGTTAAGCTACGTTTGTCGCTGTTACTCCATGGATGGGTGATCTCTACATACAAAAGACCCAAATGCCTCGGAAAGCACGTAAAGCCGTTGGCTCCGGTTGTCATTCCTATATTGACTTTCCTATATTTGACCGGCCTGTTAGTCTAGTGGTTAGTGACCCTGACTGCTAAGACTGAGGTCGTGGGTTCGATTCCCACCCAGGACAAATGTTTGTGTGATGAGCACAATCATTTGTTCTGTGTCTGGGTGTAATTTATCTATAATATGTATGTATTTAGAAATATATAAGTATGTATCAGTTGTCTGGTTACCATAGTACAGGCTCTGCCTAGTTTGGGATCAGATAACGGTGTGTTGGTTGTCCTAAGATATTTTAAGAAGATATTTTATAAGATATTTGAAGATATTTATTTATTTATATCTTTGACAACGTTACAGGTTGTCAGAAGTCCGAAAATCTGACAACCGATCTTACCAAGGGGTACCGTGTTACCCAGTAACTGGGTGGGGGAGGGAAGATAGACAGTCGCTCCAATTAAAATACTGGTATTTCGCTGCATCCAGTTAGACTTGCAACCGGACCATATCATAGTTGGAAAAAGGCTAGGCAGATGATGTTAGGGTTATGTGTGTGAGATTTGGACACTTCTTACCTGGAGAGTTGGTCTTGTAGACAAATTTATAATAGTTATGTGATCAGTACAACAGTTGCTTAGAACTGAAAAGCTTCCATGTAAAACACCTTTGTTCTTTAGTTGCATTTAGTGCCCTAAAGGTGCTCAAACAGTCTAACATAGATGTAGGGTTTAACGTTATTGCTCACCAGTCATAAAAAATATCCAGGGGAACCATAGTACAAGTTATTTGAGCTTATGTGTTGTGCATAGGTTCCGGAAGACCTATTCTGGACCTGGCCTGTTCCGGACTGGTGTAGCTGCAGTCAGATAATTTAGCCTGACTATTTTGACTTTACCAACGAATATAATTATACTCTCCTAATATGAGCATTTGACTTAAAGCTTATATTCTAAATTACTGCTTATATTCTAAATTTTTCGAATATTTGAGAATTATTTAATCTATCCTTAAATTGATTGCCAGCCAGTAAAAATAAAACGGTTTGTACAATTTTACAACTAACCAGGCCTCTTATCTTAAATTTACAAACGTTTCGCCTGCAGACAATTCTGAAGTATCACGAAATACACGTCAAAATATCGAAACAAAATCACTAAAAGTGGAATTTACTGCGTAAAATATAGTTTCAAGCGTACTACGTACATACATTTTTAATTTTCAGATACGCTATCCAAAGTTGGCAGTATTTATAAAAGTGTAAAATATCTGACATATAATGAACACCATACATTTTCTTGACCTGGAAACAGGGATATTGGTATATTCTAACGCGAGGATAATAAAAGAACAGGACAACACCAGGTTCTTCCATGCAACGTAAGTGATTAAGCGAACAGACGTAGTTTCGCCATTCATATAGATAGTCATAGAGATATCACGAAATTCGAAACAAAAGGAAGAGTATTCTTCTTCTTTTTGTTGCGATTCTGGACATGCCGAAAAATTCTTGCCCTCTACCAGACACCGTTCTCAGATGAGAACAGTGACTGATGGAAGGCAATCTGTTACCTTCTGTTGGTTTCTACTTCAATCATTAGCAGGAAATTTTAAAACAATTGAGTAATATGCAACTCCATGACCTAATTTTTACAGTTGAATCATACATTTACAGATGTATTTACGTAGTTAGGTACTCGGCTAACGTCATAATGAAATATAGTTGTTATTGATTAAATATAATGATTTATAATTGATAAAGCAGCTTACAATGCAACAGAATTTGATGCGAAATCTGAAACTGTTTGCGTAAAGGTTGCAACAGTACTACGACCTACGTCACTACTAGTTTATGATTACAATAAAGTTATCGAATTCATGAAAAACATTATTTGATTCCGTTGCTATAGGTATTCGATAAAAATGACGTTATATATTTTTGCGAACACGTCATGTCTTTATTTTAGAATCAAAATGAATTAGCAGACTTAAAAGAAAAGGATAATGTTTCGAAAAGAAACCCAAAGGAAAAGCAAAGACGTGGTACATCCGGGCAATGTTGAATTCAATACGTAGTTAATTTTCTAAAAGGAAGACCATTTCCATAGCTCATAAAAGAATTCTACCCATTCCCTTTGAATGTGGGCTTTTCCAAAGACGAGGATAATATATAGTTATAGGAATGGTTACGCTTGGTAGTGCGATGTCGCAAATGCGTTTGCGTGGTTTCATGGTCCTATTCGCGCGAAATGATTTGTTAGTCATTCGCGATTCACATGAGTTACTGCAATAATCGGCACGTAAACGAATGCAACGTTGGTCGTCACCACTTCTGCGTGCTGGCGAATCCAGGCCATTCATATTTCCTTCTGACGAAATCGATTTGTCAGAGGTCTTAGATAACGTAGAAAGTACGTACGATGACGTTAAAGATTCAAATTAGTCAATGGTTATTGCCCCGGACCCTTGCTCGACCAAGACCACGCCGCTGAGCCTGTAGCTTTAAATTCGTCCCTAAATAATTATCAGATCCAGCCCGTCCTTTACTGCCCTAAGCTGAGATCCGTACTTCACAGGGTGCCCTTAGCGAGTAGACGCTCTAGTTTTAAGTTTTTAAGACCTGGTTGGAGGCTTTATTTTACTAAGGTAGCCATAAGCAAGTCCGGTTAAGCAGCCTACAACCTCATAAGTTGAGCTGCGAGATGTCATTCTCTGAAAAAAATGGTTACTGACTCGTAACCTAATGTTAGTTAATAACTATTGTACAGAATCAAGTTCTTCTAACTGAACATGGCTGTGTTCCAGGGAAGTTTTTTGCGCGACTACTAAATACTTTCGGCTGATGTTTTGCTCTGCAGTTATTTTGATCATGTTGAAAGTTTTGTGAGAAAGTCCATCGAGACGTTAGCTCCTTAATAAATGGAAGTACTTTGAGAATAACTGTTTAAATTGGGTCCAAAGGTTAACAGAATTATTGGAATACGTTTTTATGATAACCAAGAGTAGCGTCTTCATTGACGTCACTAAACGATAACTTAATAGTAGATTTCGACCCCATTAAATTCGATTTGACATGACTATTGATATTTTTACAACAGTAATTTTCGCCTCATTTAAGCACAACATCCCGCACAATCACACTGGACTCTGGACATAAAGGAGGTCTATGTTCCAACAGTAGCAATGCTAGAGACTGATTATGACGAGCAAAATAATCATGATATAATTTACAAATGCTACAAATATGTATGGAACTTCAGGTGTTCACACGGGTTCCATCTTAGGTCCTTTTTTACACCTTATTGATAGGATTGAGTACATATATTTTCTATTTCACTACTGCTTACAATATAATTTAGCATTGGAAATACTACATTATTTATTTCGTCGTATTATATTAGAGAACTGACGTAACTTATGCACATTTAGTAAGATATACTTAGATTAATAGATTGTAATCAGATCCGTTATTATTCTAAAAATATATATAAAAAAAAAAAACAAAGTTAAGTAAAAATAGTTAATCTTTGATCTAATCAATGCTGATTGTTAGATATCTGAGGAAATGACATTGACTTTTTGACGCAATCAACAAGGAATCAAAATGCAGAATATTCATCTAGGTTTAGAAAATCTAGGTTGAATATATTGTTTTCTTTTAATAGATACTTAGGTGTTTATCTTGAAGATTATATCCGTGAGAAATTCTATTTAGTGCGCACGACATGTCAAGGAAAACAGCAAGAGGAAACCGACATATCATAGAACCAAAAATTCGAAGACATGTTACATTTACCGACCCGCACTGGGCAGTCGTGGTGGCCAGGCCCTCTTTTGTTTCGATGGGAAATCATCAAATGACTTCTCCCGCTCTGGGCGGAGCGGGAGGGCGTGTCAGACTTTTACTGACTAAAACCCACCCGTGTTCCTTCAATTGCCCTTGTGCCAGGGTCACGGTATTTCTTTCGAACAATCTCGCGACCCTGGCAGCCAGGCCCTCTCACACAAAGGATGGTTGTGTCCGAGCATTGGCAAAGTTATAGGTTGATGATGCTATGCTAATTGGCACCTTACTCCGCATGATCCCTTACTACCAAAACCTATGGCTAAATAATTAAAGAAACTTTTGAGATGTTCAGAGTGTAAAGTTCAATCAACCTCTGTAGAAAAAGGAGGATCCTTCGACCAGACGGGTGTAGTGTCTGGTAGGCAACTGCCCGACATTTGATGTCGGGACGTTGTGTATTCGCTAGTTGCGCGGTAAACTCTTCTTGCGCGATGTAGGATTTTGCGCGACGTCAATGTTATGCGTGGCGTTCACATGTAGCGGTGAATATGTCGCTACAAAACTTGTAATTTTTTGGAATGTTAGAATGTCACCTGTCACCTGTTCTATTAAATAGGCCAAGTGATATAGTGGTCTAATAATATTCTCAACGTCATCATAGCTTTTAAAATCAATTTCCTGTTTTGAAAAAACATACAACGTTACAACGAAGTTTATCAAACAAACATATTTTTCATACTTAGTATTAAAATAATCCTATCCCGTTAAATATAACAAAACAACGAGGAAAACCCCGACTACTCAGAATAGGAAAATAACAATGATTATATTGAATTTAAAATGATAAGCTATTCCTGCGTTCGTTTCCATGGGACTTGGTTCCTCATGGAAACTTTATGGGTACCTGGCTTTATGGGACGTACACGTATTGTTTGTTCTTTTAATAAAAGTAAATAGTAACAATGGCATATTGGTATAGTCAGGGAATTAGTCGTGTTTCAAATCATTCTATTTTTTTTTACAGGATATAGTTTTAATAAATGTCACCATAGCATTATATATCTTGACCCCTAGCGTCGAAATTTTTTGTCGGCGGTCAATAAAAAAAATCTGAATTTTTATACATTTAGACCGTGTAGGTATTGCACTTATCTAAGAAACAGGGGATTTATTTTCTAGAATTATGAGCCGAATTCAAGGTTTGTGCACTATTTAACATTTTTATCCTGTTTAGCAAAGGCGATGTCGACCATTCTACCAATGTCTTAATGACATCACAAAAGCAAGTGTGCAAGAAAAAATAAATTGACATATCGAATCCTATATGCGGGAAATTAAGTTGGTAAACAATTTGCCAAAGAATTACTTTCATTGATTCGTATTCAAGTAGATTCTTTAAACCTCTCTTCTATGTATAACAAAAAATTGTATGTATAAAAAAAAAAATCAAAAAATTGTGAAGCTTAATAAGTCTCCCAAGGCATTCCATTATTTTTAGATATACCAGGGCCGTAGATTTTTTTTTATGTTTTGATTTCTATAGTTTCTTTCTGGTTTCATCCTAAATATTTTTTTAGAACTAGTGGTGGACTGATGGTGGACCCTGGATAGGCGATTTATCCAGTTTGTTTTGTAATTTAAATAATTTTATATTCTCTATGTTTAAGTGGCCATAGGAATCTGTTTTGAGAGAATCACAAGACAATTTCACACGAAACCAGTTTTAAAACTTGTTACTATTGTTGGCAGTTGTATGACGTAGTAGTGTTAGTTAGCGTAAAGATTAAGTTAGAAAAGAAAAATAATAAGACAAAAAACGATGAAATCTAAAATTTTTGATGAAGCGATACTAATTGTTAACACTCATAATTTAAACAGAATTTTGAACTATGCACACTTAAAAAATAATAAAACAGCAGACTGGCAATAATTAACACATTGGTGCTATATGAACTATAGACGCTAAATAACTTTATGATTATATAATATTGGTGAGTACACCACAACAAAAAACTCCTTTAAGATGTTAATCAAGCGAATTAGAAAAGCACACAACACCCAAAATTTATACAACGCACTAAACTTTCTCTGTCCTTCCTGTATTGTTGTAAATCATTAGAGAGAGACGGAAGGCGGTTTCACATGTATGGGGAAGTGGCCAGATGCCATTATGTCAAGTACATTTATGACGCACGCGCAGCCTTTGACAAAACGCATCTGCTAACAAGTTAGTCCTTTGCGTATGTTTGTGTATTTATATTATTTTTATTTGTTTCTTTGAAGTTGAAGCGAGGTGATTTAAATTTGATATAGGAAATAGGAATTCGTTTTCGATATTTTGAGAAGGTCGAAGTATATTACAAGGTCTCAATTCAGGGTTACGTGAAAAATGTTGGGGATCATTGACAGGTTAATGATCTAAACAATTTAGAGTATTTAGCTAAGTACTTACTAATATTTTTTCGATCACTGATGCTTATGTCTATTTACTGATTAACTTTATCTAGGTCAAAGTGATTCAGGGTTCAGATTCTACATTTTTATTTTTATAACACCTTATATTCAATTGTTATATTATTTAATATAACCTATTTGTTACCTTAATACGTAATAAATAGGTTCTATTAAATATTAAAATCATTAAAAGCTAGTGCTTTGCCAACGGCTTCACCAGCATGGACATCGAATATTATCACACGGGAACGTACCTTACTGCCGGGATAAAAACTATGCTATGTGTTAATTCAGCTTATAAAGTTACGGTGTGCTAAATTTCATCGAAATCCGTTAAGTAATTTTTCCGTGACTGTGTAACAAACATCCAAACACCTTAACATTCAAACTTTCACATTTATAATTTAAGTTGGATAGTAAGATAAATCAATATACGTTGATCGTTCAGGTTAAGCTACGCTTGCCGCGGTTGGGCCGTGGATGGGTGACCATCTTTACATACCCTGACCCGAGACCCTTCCGTGCCTGGAAAGCACGTTAAGACCCGGCTGTCTTTCGTAGATCTTAGACAGTTATTACGGGTCGTCAGAAGCCCGAAAGTCTGACAACCAGTCTTACCGAGGGGTATCGAATTACCCAGTAACTGGGTTGTGGAGGTCAAATAGACAGTCGGTTAGACTGGAAGGCGAGCCCAACATAGTTGGGAAACAGGCAGACAACGAGTAGGATGTAATCATAATTTGCTTAAAGCCCACCTGATGGTAGATGGTCACCTGTGTGTGGACATCTGCATAATACAAGTCAAAAACAAATAATTATTATGCTATAGCTCACGTTATTAGATAATATATTACAAAATCAATGTTTGTGTACGTGTTTTCGATACAAAAATAATTCGGTATATTCGATGTCACGTAACCACTTAAACGATTAGTTTTATACATTAGTTATAATAGGTAATTGTTATTTAATGTCTTCAAAATAAGTGAGTTTGTTATTTTATAAAAGTCTGGCTTCTGTTCGCGAGTTCATCCGCGAACAAATCTTGTTTCCCCGACCCAGCCCGTCGTATTGCATCGCCTTTTTTTTAAATTGGAAATCATCAAATGACTTCTCCCACTCTGAGCGGAGCGAGAGGGCATGTCAGACTTTTATTGACTAAAACTCACCCGTGTTCCTTCAGTTGCCCATATGCCAGGCCCACGTTATCTCGTTTAAACAATCTCGCGACCCTGGCAGGGTATTGCATCGCCTGACTTTTCAGTAATCAGTGCCATCTTCTAACTACCTCTTATGCACTAGGTAATCTCTTATTCTATCCCTTCGCGTAACACCACACATCCCTCTTAACATTCTCATCTCAGCTGCATACAGTTGCTTTTCATTTGTTCCTTTCGTGGCCCAACATTCTGATCCATAAAGGACAGGTCTAACCATGGATCTAAAGGGAATGCGAGAGTTTTTATTTAGCACTAACTAGGTCTAAATCATCGTTAATATTCAAAGAACCTATAATAATTTCCGGTCCTTAAATAGAAACAATAGCGTGCGCCGACGCATGCTGTTATACTCAAATTGATCCATTACATGAATTTGGTGAGGCCTTGGGGCCTTGATTCAGTAGACACGAATGGTAACTGAATTATCTAGTTGAAATGCCAAGTACATATGGAATTGATTGAATATATTCTTGATTGGAATGTCTTCTTGACCAATCTCCTCAATGGGGAAACCTGGGAAGGAGGATAAGAATTTGGAGCTAATAGGAACAGGGTGTCAAGTTCTTTCAACCTCCATAGAAGTGTGAGGATTCTCCGACCAGACAGTTCTAGTGTCTGGTAGGCAACGGCCCGAGGACTGATATATTCTAAATGCGCGGTAAACTTTACTTGCGCGATCTAGGATTTTATGTGACGTCATTGTGATGCGTAGTTCACATTTGGCGGTATAGATGCCGCTACGAGCTAAATGCAAATATAATTGTTCAAATAAAAAATAAGTAATTCATTCACTCTCTGGAAGATTATCGCGTTGAAACAGACAATCTCTTCAGCTTTCATCATAATCATTTCAGCCTAAAGACGTCCAGAAGGAAAAGAAAGAAAAAATATTTATTCACTACTAGACATAGGCCTCCCTCAATTTGGGGGTTTGCCATAATTGCCACGCTTGGCAGGTGGGTTGGCGATCGCAGTATAGTGGTAAGATAAAGCATAGAGAACGCTGCTGCCCATTCTGTAGTAAGTCCCTTAATCGCCTTTTATGACACCCACGGGAACAAATGTGATAATTCTTTAAGTCGCCACACGAAACTCTTCAGCTTTATCATCAGTATATAGATTCTTAAAATTATCCCTAATATTGTGAATTCCTGAGTCAGTTTTGTTTATTAGAATACTAGCTTTTGCCAGCGGCTTCGCCCGCGTGGAAGTCGGAAATTATCCCGCGGGAACATACTACCGGGATAAAAGTAGCCTATGTCCTTTCTCAGGCTCTAAACTATCTGTGTACCAAATTTCATTTAAATCGGTTCAGTAGTTTTAGCAGGCAAGCGAGACAGATAGACAGACAGAGTTACTTTTACATTTATAATATTAGTATGGAAGTATGGATAGTATGGATAACAAGTTGACCTATTGTACTGTGTACCCGGAAACCTAACCTCATGGTGTTAAATTCCTCTTAAACACAACAGTTGCATTCCTAGTACTAAATTTATAATTTAATGACGTCACAAAGCCACAAACATCGAATTTTCCTTCATACATTTTCCTCTCGATGGAATGTTATACGTCATCATTGTGATGATCAAGCAATTTGTGTCAAATTATTGGTCTTAGTTCGTGGAAAGAAAGTGTTAGCTGGGATTTCCATTGTGCATATTTACTTAGTACATTAGACTAACGGTATTATAATTAATTTTTTTTTACCTTAATTCGCACTAGAAGGATATTTATAGTGACCTTATTGGTGATGTTCTTCAGAAAGATCAGGTGTGTAGTGATCGCAACCAAACTGCGTATGTAACCAGATGTATGTACATAAGCGTAAATTTTAATTATTTTAGTGTTTGTTAAGCTCCAAACAAATAATTGATAATACATGTAATAAAGTCATTTATTCATTACAAATTAATAAAATACTTTCTAGTATTACCAGCTCTTACCAGGAGCTGCGATTTTTTATCGAAATCTGTTCAGCCGTTTTTGCATGATTGTGTAACGAACATACAAACTTACATATTTGCAATATTAGCAGGAAGTAGGATAAGACCTAGAGTAAAAATAATGGCAATAAAGTGCAATTATTATTATTCAATTATTGTTACTTTGTTTAATTTAGATTTTATCTTAATAAAGATAAAATCAAAATTGTTTCGTTCGCATGACGAAACTGAAGATATCCATATATGTATTTGAATTTCTAATTTGTAACAGTATCTACAAAACCTTCAATAATAATTTACATGTAATCGAAACTGTATATTTTCATCATATATTTATTCAGAATAACTAAACAGTTTTATAAATACAAGCAAGCACTTTATTGTGTAAATTATTTCATCACCACTGCACTCAAAACGGTGATAGAAAACATCGTGAGGAAACCGACACGTCTTAGAACCAAAAATTCGAAGACATGTAACAAGTGTCAATCCGCACTAGGCTCGCTTGGTGGATTACAAAAGAGAGGAGGGGACCTTGTGAAGAGACGAGGCCGGTGACCCAGCAGAACATTATAGACAGATTATGCTTATGCTGTAATTGTTTATTTAATTTTTATACTAATTGCATCACGTGAATATCTACCTCTCCAAGTAATATTAGTGATGAAACGGGCATTTCCTAGAACGAATAATTGTAAGACATGTGACATCTGCCAATCCGTACTGGGCTCGGGTGGTGGATTATGGCCTACGGGCTCACCGAGACGCGGCCTTTGTCCCAACAGTGGGAACATTATAGGCTGATTATACTATAAAATACAATATAGTAAAAAAAAATAGACTATTGTTCAAACAAAAATAACTACAGACTAATAGGTAATGATGACCTTCTGTTGCCTATCTGGTTAATCTATAGGGAAAAATGCCAAATTACTCCATACAATGCGAAATCCCGAGATTGTATGAATACCACGTCAGTGCTGTACTTGACATATTTTTTAGAGGACGAGGCATTGACATTCTAGTTAGAACCAAACCTACGACATTGAATTCGTTTCGTGTTTTTGCAACTAGGTATATTATTCGGCAAAAACGGTGGACCGAAACCACAGGAGGAAATCTATGGACTCGAATAGCAGTTGATAGAAAAAGAAGAAGTGGAAGGAAACGAAGGGGAACGTTGCTAATGGGCAGACAGACCAAGACAAGGAAGACAGACCAGCTTTGTACAACTTCTTCAGAATTTAATTCTAAAGCATAAGTTTCAAATGGTCTGAATAAATGGTTTTTATTGGCAAAAATAAAACAAAAGACTGGCACATGAGCATGGACACAGGCAACCAAAGAGAGGCCTGCAGTAGGTGATGTCGGGCTGCAGTTGGTGATATTAGCATCAGAACAAGCACAAAAATTGGCATAACAAGTTAGTCTATTTTTTTATTCGTTCTTTTCCTTGGAAGAGGGCCTAGTTCAGCATCGGACTGCGATGAAGGAACTTGATTAATGGGAACACTGAAAAGTTATTCCAGATAGCATGCCTAGAAAAGCTTTTCGGGAAAATTGAAACCGAAACGGTTATAGAGGATCCCTTATTTTTTTAAACGAAGTCAAAAAGAAGGAGGCTTGAAATTCGTCTCCAAACTATTTTTTTTTTCTTTTTTTGTATATATTTTTGCAGTGCTGCGATATCTCCGCGAATTGTGGATTTATTTCAAAATTAAATAATTTTTAATAGGTAATTGTTGTTGTTTGCTGTTTTTTTACTAAATAGTAATGTATAGGGTATGCCTTAAGGGTGGTCCCGTATAGATTTTATTAACTTTGCATGGATAGATTTAATTCCCTTTTTGTATCTTGATGATGTTGCAATACTTCCTGGCACTTTTGTGTACCAGGCAAATAGTGGTAGGGTATATATACGAGTTGGTGTGGGGATCATAAAAACCATATTTATCATAAAACTTATGTAGCTGTTAGTGGACATACGTAGGTTTGAACGACAATTTTATGTACGTATCGTCTATCATATACTACCTACATACATAGTATATATATTATTTGGCAATTGTTTCAGCTTGACCTTAAAAGTTCTTTGGGTTATGGTGGGTGTGTCCACGCTACCAAAATAATAATTGTCATATATGTTTGTCCTGTCAAACCTTTGACACTAACGATTCATGGGGAATTTCGGGCGGCTTCCTAAACTTTAGCAAATGACACATGCATGTTGCAAGAAACTGGAATGATTGCGGTAGGCATATTGTCATTTATATATACATATATCGTTTCGGAAATACCAAAAGATACAACAATTAGACTGTGTGAATGACAGTATTGTTATAATTGGTTAAAGTAATAACAAACGAACGAATGGATCAAATTAAACTACTCTTGCAGTGGGTGGCCCGTAGATAAGTGACTATCTTTACATATTAAGACCCTGCCAGGGTCGCGAGATTGTTCGAAAGAGACACCGTGACCCTGGCACATGGGCAACTGAAGGAACACGGGTGCGTTTTAGTCAGTAAAAGTCTGACACGCCCTCGCGCTCCACCGAGAGCGGGAGAAGCCATTTAATGATTTCCCATCCAAAAAAAGCCGTTGGTCCCGGATGTCTCTCGTATCATTGGTAGTAGTTACGGGTCGCCCGAAAGTTTGACAAAATAGTTTTCCCAAGGGGACACAGTTACACAGTACCCTACACTGTGTAATTGTGTTGTAGAGTTCAGATAGACAATCACTTCATGTAAAGTACTGGTATTCATCAGCATCCGATTATTCCCCCACCTTATGTCCCTGAATGTTGGGCAGAGGCCTACTTATAGTATGCCCATATTTCCAGCTATTTAAAGTAATTTCGTTATTTATTCCCATGGAATAGGGCACACGAGTCTGTTGCCATCAACCGGCAAGAAAAATAGCCTTATTAGGGAATTAAGATTAGAAATGTACGTATCACTAACACAGTATAAAACAAAGTCGCTTCCCTCTGTCTGTCCCTATGTATGCTTAGACCTTTAAAACTACGTAACGGATTTTGATGCGGTTTTTATTTAAATAGATAAAGTTTATCAAGATGAAGTTTTATACGTGTATTACGCGGGCGAAGCCGGTGGCAAAAGAAATATATGATATGTGATACTTATTTACAAACTGTGAAATAGGCTTTTAAGATTCCTGACACAATTTCTGTTTAGCTACAATTCACATCGTAAACCACTAATAACTATTAACTTACATAACTCATTTATCAAGGCAATAAATCGGACATTTAAACTTATCTATATTTATATATTCGGGTCTAAACGGCTTGATAGTACGCCGGTGCCTTTCCCAGGCATACAGTGCACATTGATGGACAGACAGACAAACTGTGTGTGTTTTTCTACAAATCTCGAGACAGATGTAAAGATAGCCGTGTTTGTGTAAATACCAGAAACTTGCGTTTTCTGAGAGACTTATAAAAAAATATTTTATAGAAATGTAAGTTAAACATTAAAGTATTTACTTTGATTAAATTTGTATTTACTGTCACGTGTATATATACATATATTATGTATTTGTACATAAATAACTTGTGAAGATCCGAAGTCAATTATGTCTTTAGAGAAAAATTTTTTTTTTTTTTTTTGCTAGCCTGCACTGTCCCACTCCTGGGCAAAGGCCTCCCTCCACTTCTTCCAATTATCGCGAAGCCGCGCGTCCTGCTGCCAGTTTGGATGGAACCTATCCAGCTCGTCCCGCCATCTCCTACGTGGTCTGCCGCGACCCCGCCTCACTGTCTCAGGACACCAGCTCTGTGTTACTTGGGCCCACAGTTTGGCTGGCATGCGGCAAACATGTCCTGCCCAGTCCCATTTCAGTTGGGCAGCTTTTTGAGCCACGTCAGCTATCTTTGTTTTGGAGCGCAGTATTGTGTTTCGGACGCGATCCGTTAATTTAACGCCGAGTATACTGCGCTCCATTGCTCTTTGGCAGACCTTGAGTTTGGACTTCTGAATGTTAGTCAAAGACCAAGTCTGTGCACCATAGGTTAAGACGGGAAGAATACACATGTCCATGAGCCTGCGTTTCAGTGTCATAGGCAACTCACCCTTCAAAAGATCTTTCATGGACCAGTAGCTCTTCCAGGCGTTTTCAGTTCGTCTTATGACTTCTTTATCTTGCCTCGCCTGGAACGAGACTACTTGACCTAAGTAAAGGTATTCTTGGACAGTACTCAATTCAGATGAAGACTGATCTGTAGACTTGAATTAAAACTATATAATCGATATTTTTATCCTCAATCTACATAATACTAGCTGTGCCCCGCAGTTTTACCGGCATAAGCATCCATCTCGTTAAAATATAGGGATAAAACGTAACAAATGTCCTAATCTAGGTCATGGTATACTTATGTGCCATATTCCAGCCAAATCCGTTCAGCTTTTTTGGCGTGAAAGCGTTAGGTGCAAACAAACGATAAAAAAAGATCTAATTTTTTCTCTTTAAGATATTAGTTAAGAATTTTACATAAATTCAAAATACGAATGTGCCAAGCGTGAAAAATACTTGAATAGTACTTACTGAACTAGGCAAAATGCAACATTTTCAGTTCTATAATGGATTCAAAGAGTTAAAAAAAAATAGGTCGCTAAATACTACTTTACAATCGTATCAACTAAGCCTTGTCAAAAGAAAACAACAGATAACAACTTTTGAATTACGTCAACGTGTCAGTATACAGGATGTTTCGCAGTGGCGTGCGGTCCATATAGGCAAAAAGACACTGCAGACCCTAGACTTAGATCTAGACTAGTTACTAATATTTCAATAATAAAGAAAATATGCTAAGTAATAAAATTATTCAAAAAGTTTAAACGCCTAATATAAATGAGAAGCAACGTTCATACCGTTCTATTAATGTACTCGCGGCGCAAGCAGGCAGCGATCGAAAGTGTCTTCAATTCATTCATAAATGTACGCATGTAGTGGTAATTTCTTCTACATTTTCATGTCTGCACATTTCACACAAAGCGCGCTAATAAAGCGAACTCCTGCCGCAGGCTATCCAATCGCGGGCTTCCCTGCGCCAGGCTAACCAATCACGAGCGGGACGCCCATGCGCATTATTGGAGCGCTGTGAGTATTATGCGATCAAGTTGAATATTACGTAGCCTCAAGCAAATTCCGATTCGCAATGATACAATTTTATTTGTCAACGTTTTCTTTGTCAAAATTTATTTCTTTCATGTGGAGCGCGCTGTTTTATGTTTTTATTTTGACTGAGTTTTGTTGTGATTAATTCATTTCCAAACATTAATATTTAGGTCGATTTTTTGCTTATTTCAACTAGTTTTTTGAACTGTTTTAGTTTTTCGATTTACTTAAGTACTACGCTTTTTGTTTGTTTTTTTTTTTTCAAAATGTTGTTCGATTGTGAGGTTTGTGTTAAAAATGTGTGTTTGTTAAAAAGTGTATCTAAAGGGAAATGTGTACGAGAATTAATGCAGCAAAGAGGTAATGCAACTCGTAAGTTTCATAGTAATAATTAAGAAACATAAAACCGGCTGTGTTGTTGTTTACACACATTTAAATTATTTTGTTTTCCTTGCTAGTTTAGTAGTTCGAGTACAGTGTGGAATTGTTCGGGATTTGCAGATTTATGTGATTTCTATCCCGCGGCTTGCTCAAACATAAATACATTTGGTAATTATCGTATTGAGAGAAGTGTTACGAAGAAGTTTTACGTTTAGCGAAGTTTATTGTTACTATCCAAGCAAGCAGCGCATCGACAGATCGTTCATTTTCATTAGAACGTATTCTCACGTACCTATTTAAGAAACACACAAAGTCAACAACGAGTACAACATCTTTCTGTGCTTTCGATGGAAAAAGAATTATCATCATCAGGAAATCGCCATTTCAACCTTTTAAACCACCTAGTGAATTTTTCTTCACTAACTTGAGCAATTACGAGAGAGGTTTTTTTTTTTTTTGATCTGTCTTCCCGGTCATAAAACCCTGTGCACGCCACTGGTGTTTCGTATACAGGATATTTCGTATACAAGGTGGCAAGTTAGCCAATGGGAGCCCCACTGCATTGAAAACTTAAGACTATTATTTACAAAAAAAAAAAGTAACAGCATTTTTTTTATAACCAGCTAAACATTTCTACGCTAGACGGTCTAAAATCATGTGGCAAATTCATGGTTACAGCTTGTGCGTCGATGCCCTCTGTATATGTAGTTAAAATCACTCATATAATTTATTTAAATTAATTAGCGATAAAAATCGACACCAAAGCCTCTATTTACATAACTTTGTAATGTAAGGTAATTCAACATTTTCTTGTAGTAAGTATTTTATGGTTATATTTAAATGACATGGTTAAGTATATTAACACGGCCAGTTAAACTTGAACCACGGCGAATACAGGAACTTTTTAATACTGGGCAAGGGTGTGGTTGAACCGAGTTAACTTGGGCACATTCCATAGAAGTCTGTCTCAACCAAATAGTGAACATGCGAAGAGTCTGTTCAGGTACAGCCGAAACACGTGCACCGCTCGACATAGGCCTAAGTACCGTCACTTGGAACGGTTCTGTGCTTCTCGCAATCATCTCGGCGACTAAGGGCCCTAGATGTTAAATAGCCTTCCTCAACAGTTGGACTATCAAATGCAAAAATAACTTTTCTAATCTTACTTACAGTTCCAGAGATTAGCGTGTTCAAACAAACAAACACTTCAGGTTTATTATATTGAAGTATATAGTATACGTAGATAATATTATTACACGCTTTATATTAGCTTCACTTGTATGTATGTTTGTTCGTTTGTTTGTAACCGAATCCTTATAGCGCGATTTTGACCCACTTTAAATGACCAGATTTCATTCAAACTTTGCACACCCATCAATAACCGATGACAATGCAATAATTTCATAAATTTGTGCCATTATCCTTGCCAGGGTTACCAGGGTAGCAAAAAAACTGTCTTCGAAAAACTTTTTACAAAAAAAACAACCGACTTCCTTAAAAAAAACACTACAAAGTCGGAAGTCGTAAGGAAGTCGGTTGTTTTTTTTGTAAAAAGTTTTTATTTTTTGACTTTTTAGTTGTGGTAGATACTCCGCACTAATCTAATCGCGTTATTCGTTCATTTGTCGCGCAAACACGTCATGAAAATTTAAGACTTATATGGTTTTCACATGGACCCCATTGTCCAAATAGAACCAAATTAAAATGAGACCATTCAGAAAGCACCAGTTTTCAAATAAAAAAAGAATCATCAAAATCGGTTCACCGACTCAAAAGTTATGAGGTAACAAACATACGGTATTCGTTCATTTGTCGCGCAAATACTTAATGGGAATTTAAGACTTATATGGTTTTCACACGGACCCCATTGTCCGAAAGGAACCAAATTAAAATGGAACCATACGGAAAGCACCAGCTTTCAAATAAAAAAAGAATCATCAAAATCGGTTCACCCAGTCAAAAGTTAAGAGGTAACAAACATTTAAAAAAAAAATACAGTCGAATTGATAACCTCCTCCTTTTTTTGAAGTCGGTTAAAAAGTACGCTGACATACGTCGCAAACCACGCTGACATACGTCTCAAAATTCGAAACACCCTAAAAAATAGAAAATGTCAGCGTGGTTTTATTAAGGACATCTCTGTTGGTTCATGGTTTTTATTTTTTTCACTAGGTTCCTTTATAAGTACCGAATTAAAAAGAAGGCTTTTGGCAGCGTTTTTGAAGTATCAATTTAAAATGGTTTTTTATACAAGGACCATATTGGTAATGTTAGCAAGTAAGTTTTAATGTATATTTAAAACATCGTTACTTTCCTAATACGATCCGTGTAACATGGTAATCGTGTATATTTAAAATATTTTATCTTTTTGCGGTGTAGAGGTACCGTGTGGTGCCGGACGTAAAGAATAACACCACCCCATTTCTTCCCGTGGGTGTCGTAAAAGGCGACTAAGGGACTTACTAGAGAATGGGCAACAGCGTTCTCTATGCATTTTACCACCATACTGCGATCGCCAACCCGCCTGCCAAGCGTGGCGATTATGGCAAAGCCCCCCAAATTGGGGGAGGCCTAAGTCCAGCAGTGGACGTCTTACGGCTGAAATGATGATGATGATGATAGTGTAGAAGTGGTAAAGCCAAAAGACGGGTTTACCCTTAATTTTGTATGATATGATATGATAATAGGTATCTTACTTCAACAAACACGAGGCAGCATTAATTTAAGTACGAATTCCCAATTTAAAAAAAATATAACTCTACCACTTACTTATTCCAAAAACAGCGAAGAAAATCATATGGATAATAGTATTACCTGAAAACAAACAACGAACTATTAATAAAACAAATCAATAACAGAAAAAAAAAACAAAACAAACACGGTAAAAGCCTAATTCAATTCACAAGCAACTTAACAATGCCTTAATTCCTTTTTCAAATTGATAAAAAGGCGAAAAAAAACTGCCGTAATTTTCAAATGACGTAAATCGCCACCGGAAATTGGCGTGTAAAACGCGTATCTATTGAAAGTTGCTGGTGCGCATCGAATGGAATCGGACAGTGCCAATTAGGTATCACAATGAGATAGTTTCGAGACTTCGTACAACCATTTTTTCTCGGCTGCCAGTTCAGCTACTGAATGGGTGTGTGTCTCATCATATCTAACCATTGAGATGATGTGCAGATCTTTTGTAATTTCGTATTCCTTTCTTATCATACAATAATAAGATTCAAATTCCTACAACTTTTTTCTATGCCAGCCGATTTTCAAAACTGTTGTTAAACTTATGTTTTGCTACTTTCAACAAAGTCAGTATCTTTAAAAATTTGTTGTCCGTCAACTACTTTATATCTTAATCGAGGGCCAACTTCCAAGCAATATTTCTGCCTATTGCCAAAGCCAATACGACAGTTCAATTAAGAAAACCAATAAAATATACAGACAAACTCACATTTGCATTTAAAATAATGATTAGAGTGATTTTTTATTGAAACAACCGAGCCGAAAACCATTTCAATCTGAAACTACCCGTTCAAGAATTCGCAATTTAAAATAGTAACTACATAGTAGGCCAAGGCAACAGACGTCAGTGTCGTTAATTGATTAAATAATGATATAGTCGTTTTGCTTAATTAAAACGGACACTTACTTATTAAAAGAGATAATAATAACACGTCTCAGGCTCTCCTAATTCACTCAGACATGTAAGACGTCGAATGAGTTATTAAAAAATTCAAAGAGAATTGTAACTGGTTGATATTTTGTAGCTATAATTATGTTAAGTTATAATCAACGAGTAACTGTATCGATATTTACGATAAAAAAAGAAAGTGGAGTGGCGACAGGGTTTAAGACAAACGAGAGCAAGCAAAGAACACGATATGACCTTAATTTACTTGTGAATTCCTTGCCGTTCTTTTCGATGTAATTTCAAATAAATATAATCGCAATTTGATCAATGCAAAACTAAAACTTGCTCACATTTTTCATTTTTATATTTCTAAGAAACCAGTCTCGGAAAGAACAAATAAGACAATATTGTTGACAGTATGAAATGATTTATTAAATCCAAGACAAGTGACATATCATATTAAATCGTAACTAATATGAATCATGTCAAACCTATCCACTTGATTGGAAACTATATCTTAGACTTTGGCTATAAAACGATGTTGGCTGCAACCTCAGTATTTTCAAATAACCTTTCGTTTTTAGATTCTAAATTTTTTATTCATTGCCGTGATATATTTTGTGCTGTCTATACCGATGTACTATTACTTTAATTAACTGCAAAATATCTGATCCGGCCATAAAAGGAAATTTACAAGAAACCACTATCAGTCAATGCAGCAGTGATGTGTCAATTACAAAAGCCTTAAATATCCAAAGAGTACTCCTGAATGCTGATAATAACTATGATAAAGACAAACACATCATCCAAGATGCAACTAAAAAATTCAATATGCATACAATCAATGTTAGTACAGATAGAAGTACCTCTAAACTAACAATTACTAAAGCTCTTAATAAACACATCAAACAATATTAACAAACCTTCAGACCACATAACAATATCAAACAGAATCCACCAGCTATTGTCACTTCCATCCACGCTCCGGTAGATTTGTTTAGACACACGTCACGCTTGATATTGGGGCTACAATACTATGTTTACATAGTCATACATATGATGTAGAACTAGGGCAGTGATGACGTCAATCCTCATTAACCGTGCAGTACATAAAACTACTGACAAACGCGAATTTTGTGTTGCGAAAATTGTTCACCTGGTAAACTATATATTATTATGAGGTTTGTTTTGGAAATACTCAAGCCACTTCTAATCAATTAGTAGTGAGCGTCTTCCACGGTAGATATTTAAATATTGACATAAATAAAATCGAAATTGTTGATAAGGTACATTCAGTCAAACGTAGAATTACTGTTCAACTAAACAATGGTTCAAAGCATAGTGTGAATCTTGTAACACTTTTTGTAAAATGAAACAATATGAAGAGATGCCATTAAACAATCACGTGTGGCTCTTAAAAGAAACCTTAAAAAAGATCAGACACGACTGAAAGCTATTACATTTCACGAAGCAACCAATGGCATTTAATTCTAAAATAAATATTATATTTTAGTCACGTAACTGACAGAAATATCGCAAAACGAATTGGACAACATTGTTTATGCTGAACAATAAGTATAATTGCAAGCAAAATGTTAAAGTAACTACGTAAAGCCAGCCAAATGATACAGAGACTGATGTCAAGATCGTTACATATTTTGGCATTTACAAACAAGGTCAAGTTTTTTGTTCCAATTAAACTTAATAAGCATTGGTTGGAACTAGCTGTAGAGATCCGAATCTCACTAAAGGTGACGAAACAAAAAATGCTTATCTGTAAAACCAACACAAAAATCAGGTTCAATCGATCGAAGATATTGTAAAAGAAGAAACAGCCATTTTAACAAAAGTCATATGGGCACAATCCATGGGTAGTCTGATAATTTTGGAAGTCACTCAACCTAAAGTCAAATTGATTAAATAAATGAAACGAATGGTTCAGTTGCTCAAAATTAGTATGTATACGATGGACTGCGTATCCACATGCCAAGAATTTCTTATTCAGTCTCATATTTTATAGAATATGCATTCTAAAAAATATGAGAGTGAAATAGCATACACCATAAAGATATAAAACATTAAAATGAATACTAAACAGAATATGAGACACATTATTATAAAGAATTAAATATAAAATAAATAAATAATTATAACGCAGTATAGTAAAAGGTAGTAAAGATCACTGACCTAACAACTAGCGCAAGGTAAGCAGGTAACAAGGAATTGATGACACAAGTGTTTATTGAGACATAACATTTTATGAACGTATGAAGTGTGGACGACATTCGTCAAATTCTACGCCTCATCGATAGTAACGGATGGTTAGACGACCTGTTACTTACGATTAAGTAATAAGAACCGACATACTTCCGACATAAGAATCAATCAACACTACGATTAAACCGAATAAGGTTCTATGTGCAGAACAAACTTTTCGATTGCCCGCTGACGTAATTGCTAAAAGTTGTTCTATCGATTCAACGAATAAATAAAGAAAAAGGAATTTATAGAGGTCTTTTCCCAACGCGAAATTTTCAAAACCTGACGTCGTCGTGTGGACTTTAAACCGCTCAAACCCAATGACGACGCATTGGGATTTTATGAGTCTAAGGTCTAAATTTTTGATTCTCCAAATTATCATAATATCGCTATTAGAATTAACTGTAATGTTCTTTTTTTAAATGGATTCCAAATCCGGATTTTATCGAAATGTGCGTCCACGATGATTTAGTCTAAAAACTTGTGTTACTTGGTTGCAGAAATCCCAAGAAATGACGACTAATATTTGTTAATTCCGGTTTAAAACGTCGAATCGTTTTGAATTTTAAAACTTTTAATGGAGTTATGTAAAATACAGAATTGTAGACACAAATCATTCTCGAACAAGTTGAATTTATATTTCAAAGTTAATTAGTTGCTTGCAGATGTATAAAACATTGCAAATGTGGATCCTTGAGATAGTCAGTTTGATGACACTAAATTAATTCACACCAAAGTGTGAATTAATACAGTACATTTTAACTCCACCGGACATGTTAAATGTATTTTAAAAATGAAATATAATTTGATTGAAGCAGTTGTATCATGTGACCGTTCCTTGTCAATCCAGGCATTATACAATTTCTGATTTATCTAAATAAATATTCATATAAGCTTCCAAGTAAATAAAGATTATCATATTTATTATCGAACATGTTAACATTTCAACATTGCAAATCGTAGGGAAGTATTGCACACAACTTAATTATAGTTAGTTCATTAGACGTTTTGTCATTAAAAACAAGCATTACAATGCAGTTATTATAATATCTATTTCCTCCTGTTTTTCCAATAATTGCAAAGTTATACTTAAAGGAAATATTTGAACACAATACACAGGAAAGTGGTTGACTTTAAGGGTTTGCCCGGCCAGATACAACACCGCATGATACTACGCCATATTGCACGCAGTATCAAGCTTGTGCGTAGTATTTAAATAGGCATAGTTGGGGGAATGACTGAGGTTTGTCACATTATACATATAATAGGTTAGTTTTTTTCCTTCCTTTCTTTTTTCCAGGTAAACGTAGGCGGGGCTTATTCCTAGAAAAATATGGTATAAAAATACGGCAAAACTATGACGATATTGTGGCCAAAACAAGTAAAAATTTTAATAGAATTACCAGCAGCATGATGGGTCGTTGAATATGCTCATATCTATCTTACTTTTCACGAAGTTCTGATTGTCTGTTAGGAGATGGAATTGTGGACATGTCTGCCTGAATGCATGTATTCCATTATCAAGACTGAAAACTTGCTACTAATACAATTTTTCGTCACAAACAAATGGAATTTATAAGGTTTGTCATTGGGTAATAAATAAATGCTTTCAATGCTTAAGATCCGTTTAAAAAATCGGATAAGATTAAATGATGACAGAGATACCGTCGTTACATAAACCAGAATAACAAGGCAGTCGGCAAAAAAGGTATCACATAACTTTCTGAATACTCTACAAATTCTTTATCCCCCAACACAATGACTTATTTAATACAATGTCCACAAGTTATTTCAAGTAAACAGCGGTTGGTTGGTTGCCCAAGCAGCTGTTTGCATCGGCAAATTGTGTCTGTAATGTGACGCATAATGTCTTACTGCTGGAATGCAGACGGCGTGTACTCTGTATTTACTAGATGATAATTATCGGTAAAGGTATGTGCACGGATGTCGATTTGTCGTGGCTTGGTTTTAGTTTTGGAAATAGGTCGGAAGTTGGCTACGGATTTGGGTAAAGTTTGGAGCGCGTTTTAAGATGTGTCGAGAATTTAAGTCATTTGAAGTTAGGTCTTTCTTACTTGTGCTCTCTACACTTATAAAAGTTTTTTTTTTTTCTTTTTGGGAATATACTACAGGTGCTGTTCTGGTGTGATGTTTTTTGTGTTACATAGTTACTGTTTTCTAAAATGAGTTTGATTTTAGAAAATTATATTTCATATGATTCATTTTTAATAGCCATTGGATGGGTACTTCATATTTTCGCGGTTGTTAATAATTTGAAAAAAGTCTCGAAGCTCATCATTTAGTAGAACGTGTTAAATTGCTGTAATATTTTTTGGTCCCAAGGTCTAACAATAAAACCAAGCCCTAACATACGCAGAACTTAATACGCCACTAGTGGTCCATTAACAAAATATATTAACTACTCTAGCACATAAAGAAACCCACCAGACGAGATTGTCAGACGAAATACAAAACTTAATTGCTTATAAATACACATAAAATCGTTTTTGTACAATTTATTGACAATTATTCAATAATTTAGTAAGTAAAATTATAGTTTTAGTAGTTTAGCCACGTTTTGGTGGCAATCTCGTAATTTTATGCGAGTTGACACTTGTCTTGTTTTGCACACTCCATAAACATATAAAGGTATTTATTAAAAAGGTCTGCTACTCGGCTGGCAAGTGTCCTTTACGATTGATAAACACATAAGTAAACCGATTTTTATACACTTTAAAGTACCTAGCAAAACCAGTCTATAATGTTCCCTCTGCAGAGACTCAGGCCTCCTCTCGTGAGAGGTAGTGGGCTGTTATCCACCGCGCGGGCCCAGTGCGGGTTGGTAGATGTCACATGTCTTCGAATTCTTTGTTCTAGGACCGGTTTCCTCACGGTGTTGTCCTTCACCGTTTTGAGAGCAGGAATTATTAAATTATTTAAGTCAAAGTAAAGCGCCAGTCAGGGTTCGAACCTACGACCTAACTCATAAACATGGCCGTTACCACTCGGCTACCACTGCTCTCTTTTTTTTTTTTTTTGTTTCCGTGATATATGGACACAGCCGTTTATAAATGACGTTAGCAACATTACGGTTGATCACAGTTGAGTCCCTGTTTTGGTAGATTTCTTTTTCTTTTTGTGAGTAGTGCCTTTATTTTATATAGTTTGGCTCTTTAACGCACACAACTACGAATAGACAAGCAGTGATATTAAAATATAATCTTTTTCATTGTAATTCGGGTTTGTTAATAGACAAACTCGTGTTTTCTTCGCTACGAAACAGTTGTAGATATATCTATGTATTACTTAATACGACCATTTGTATATCAGCAATATAAATTGCGTTCTAAAACTCAGCTGGACAACATTAGCGTCATTTATATGAGGCCAAACGACCACAATATATTTTATTTACGCTGCCTCATGTTCAACTAAACTAGTAATGTTTTAATCAGCTCCTTACACAATTTATTTCGTCGTTAATCTAGAAATAGAGACATTTGTGGGATTCTTGAAAACATAAGAGCATCAGGGAGCTATTTAATCAGCAAAATAATTTTTTTTTATTTATAATTTCGGTATAACTTCAGTAGGAATGGGTTATATTTTGGCAGTTCAACAATATTCATTGCGTAATTTACATTGTGAGGCAGTAATTTTTTTCGAACATATGTATTAGCAATGTCCTTGAAAATATTCAAATTCTGTGTTACGCACTAGGGTACAGATGAAATTCAGCGAGAAAACTATTGCAAAGATGTCGTCCAGTGACATTGTTACCTACCACAATGTCAATCTTTTAAATCGAGAATACTATTGACTTCGATACTACGTATATTCGATTCGATACCGTCACAATAGTCGTACATTGACCTCAAATCTAAATAACACATCAATCAAATTGATTAGCCGGTAACGTTAACACCAATCAATACCCAAACCAATACGTATCACGTTCAATTATTCTTCAATGACAACAAAAAATCAATGGAGCCGATTATCTTCCTAAATAAGGCTAGGAACGCGATACAATTAATCACTCGATTTATTAGCTTTAAACGTTACATGCCTTGCTCCGTAAACGCGCACATTAAACTTTTTTCGGCCGCCATTTTAGAATCGTAGTTCGTAAGTGGTCGTAAGTAGTCGGGACTAGTTACGATTTGCCGAAGGTGTGGTTCGACATACGAAAATAATGTTGGTCGCAAAATTAATTGCACGAAACGGGTTGAAATGGATCATAGTGATTAGTAGATAATTATTGGTAGAATAGAAATACGTATGTGGTCTGTTCCTTAAGTGTCTAATAGCTTTGTTCAGGTCAAATACTAACACAATCACTTAGTAATTATTAACATATAAATATGTATTTTATCATCATTACTAGCTTCTACCTGCGACATTGTCCGCGTCAAATTTTTGCTCCCCTGATCCTTCCCGTCGCATCGAATTGCCTGCCAGTTGTCGTACATTTTTTGTTGCTGCTACGCTCCTTTTTATTGTAGCATGATGTTATATAGTCTATAGCCTTCCTCAATATATAGGCTACCCAAAACAAAACGATTTTTTTCAATTTGGACCAGCAGTTATTGAGATTAGCGCATTCAACCAAACAAACAAACTCTTCAGCTTTAAAATATTAGTATAGATTTCTGCCGAAAAACGTCCACAGCTAGACATAGGCCTGGGATCAAGTACCGCCACTTCAACCGGTTCTGTGCTTCTCACATCCAGCAAATTTCTGCAGCCTTCACTAGGTCATCGATCCACCTTGTGGGTTGCCTTCCAACGCTACATCTTCCAGTACGCGGTGGCCACGCCAGAACTTTTCCGCTCCATCGGCCATCTGTTCTGCGAGCAATTTGCCCTGCCCACTGCCACTGCCAGAACGAAAAAGAGGCAAAAAGAGTATGTAGGTAAGTATCGTAACAGGTGGCGTTCTTTAGTTTCTGCCTACCCCGATGGGAAAAAAGAGTGAGTTTATGTTTGTCGTCATCATTTTATAATTCTGGTTCCAATATATTTGGCCGTGTTTTTCCATTCAACACTTTCTGTCTAACGGCAACATTCACTTCCTAACCTTTCTATGGTTTGTTTCTTTTCTTAAAATCATCCATATTCATACTTAATACTTATGTAGTAAATATATCAGTTATCATATTATTATTTTTTTTCAATTTCCGTCGTTTTGGTCTACATTTTCAATAATATGCTTCAATATGCATGGAAAAAGCATTCATAACTTTCATAGCGTACAATATCGTCAAAGACTTATTCAATATATACTTTTGTAATATTAAAACTGGTGTTTTTATGGAACAGTCCTTATGATTATAAAGCATTATTATTTATATTTTATACGGAGATATTTTTCCGTGATATGTTATTAATATATCCTGTTTGTTATAGGTAAATGCGTTACTTAATCATGTTAATTGTTAATGGCGTTCTGTGACGACTACAAAAACGCACGCATTTCATTTATTTGTAGGCAAAACGTCAAATCCAGAAATACGTATTGGCAAGTTTTAAATTGTATGTACTTTATTGAATATATATAGTTACGGTGATCATTTTCATAGCTTTATTGCATCAAATTCAAAACGTGTCAATTGCTACGTAATTCTGGAGTTGTCGATTCACTTCACCCACGAATAAATGAACTTCATGCGAGTCTTCTATAGAAAATAATATATTATTTAAAAGTGTAGATTCGCCCAATTTGCGGGAGTAAATTAGTGCGAATCGCACGTCAATTTACGCGGATATTAATACGCCCAAAATGTCTGGTCACTAAAATATAAATAGATTTTGCTAAAAAATATGATGGGTACATACATCATTAGTTCATTGTCAGCTGCTGAAGGATAAATTAGTAAAAATATGCAAAATAAGTATTTACAGAAATACAACTGATTAACGTACTTAAATAGTTTAATTAAATATGCAAAAAAAAGTTATTTCAAAATATTTACGTCATTGTTGCACTTTTCATATGTTAATTTACTACTAAGTCCCCCCTATCGATACCTTTTTGCAATTGCATAATACATATTATCTAGAAATTAGAGATGTGTTGCTATCACAGAAACAAAGATGACAGACATCGGTATCAGACGCTTCACTTTTTCTTAATTTTGTCATTGGGAATCTTTTAGGTACCTACTCAAAGTGACAAAAACTGAAATGAGCAGATGAATGTCCATTCTTATGTTGGTTTATCAATATCGTGTGAACGAAGAATGAAACAAAAGACATTTTTTTTAAACAATCTATTTCTAAAAAAAGCTCTATAAAGTGCAAAATAACTTTAATTTCGGAATTCGGGGCCAAATACCGAAAATACAAAATCAAAGCCCGCGAATCCGAATTTACGTGGTCTTTGGCTCATTGGCATTCTGCGTTGAAATGATTCGTTATTAAAAATCATTTGCTCTTCCATACATTTTGACTGCGTCGCTAGGTAATTGCACTTTTCTTTGAAATAGCTGTTTTTTTTTGTGACCAACGACTAAAAATGGTTTACCCTAGAGTAGTCAGGAATTATGAGCTGAATTCATGGTTATAGTTTGTGCATCGATTCCACCCTGTATTTATTACTTACTAGCTTTTGCCAGCGGCTTCGCCCGCGTGGAGGTCGGAAGTTATCCCGCGGGAACATACTACCGGGATAAAAAGTAGCCTATGTCCTTTCTAAGGCTCTAAACTGTGTACCAAATTTCATTTAAATCGGTTCAGTAGTTTTAGCAGGAAAGCGAGACAGACAGACAGAGTTACTTTTGTATTTATAATATTAGTATGGATAGTGTAGATTACATCAGGAAACAAAACATGCGGACAAAGCAGTGGTAGTTATGCATTATTCCGTGCTTCGTGCAGTACTTAAAATATATGACCCCTGTGTGAGTCGGTGTTTTGATCTGACAGATCGTATTCAGTTTCATTCATCCACAAGAACTACACGCTGCCGCCGCGTGCACTGCACATGCATTCGGCCTTTAAGATTAAGAATGTTTGCCAAAGAGAAACATTCGTAAGTCCTTATCTTCTTCATTTCTTATATTCTTCAATATTATTTATTTTCAAAATATTAACCAACGGCGATAAAAGTAAAGGAAATTGCATTAAATTGTAAAATAAAAATCTGTTTGCAAGAACTACTAGGCATGTAGCAAATGACACCAAACATTTAAAGTTTTCTTTTTTAACCGACCCCAAAAACTGCTATTAATTTTTAAATATTTGTTCTCCCAGAACCCCGTTATTTATAAACAGATTTGAAAAATTCTAATGCGTTGTATGAAATTAAATTAAAAATTAAACACGGAACAGTGGACTCCAACTCATTGGATATAGTTAAAACAGGAGCATCGTATCTCCTAATCACCGCCGGCGACACTGACGGTCACCAATCAACACTAACTGTATAATGGCACTATAATTATTTCCATCATCGTGTCTGACGTCAATTACTTTTGTTATCCTACTCTAACAATTAACTATTACTGAACTGCAGTCAACGCGTCCAACGCGTTCCATTGTTCAATCAGATAGTGTTGTACTTTCTGTTTTATTTTGTTATCTGTGACGTTAGCATGTTGTATGACTTCATTGCGGTTTGTGACTTTGTCGTGTTTAGGTAGACTAATTACCTACTGTTCTCGATACCTAATGGTATTGTCGAAGTTTCGGCTCATTCATTTAGTGGGTAGGTACCAACCCATTAAGGGGGAAGCGCCATTGAATGACTATTTTATGAAAAAGTCATTCAATGGGATTGAATGAATTTAGAGGGTTGTATTGATGATTTTAATTCTGTAAAGACATATTTGTTACGGCACAAAACATATTTTAATCAACATACAACCTGACACTGATCTGCAGTTTGCAAGTTCCAGCTAACTAATTATTACTATACGATCAGAATCAGTACTTTATTTGCTATGAATGTAGGTACAGGTGTAAGATGTTGCACGTAATTAATGAGATCGGCTACAGTCTACTCAACTGAACCTGAAATGGTTGCCCGTGATAGAACTCAATGGAAACAGCTGTGAGAGGCCTTTGCCAAAAGGCACACTGAATTAAAAAATAATCTTAATTAATTCTGAATTGAGGGATAAGTAGTATATTGATAGTATCCTCAATTCAGAATTAACTCAGATAATTTGTTTGTGCTGTTGTAATTACGAGCACAAAAAAAAAACAATTCTGAATTAAGGGCATTCGTAATAAAAATTAAGTGCATAATATACAATCAATAGCGGGTAAAGGTAATTTGGTGTTTTTTTTTATTTGTTCAGGTTTTAATGATGTTGTAGGTATGATATCGTGACTTAATTCTATTTGGTTCGCTCATTTCTTGTTTCATTTATTGATGTTCTCAGAGCACGACCCAGTTCCCCCGGTATATATTATGTCATCATTAAAATAAAAAGTATTAAAGTATAGGTTTTTTTATGGATAGGCAATCATTAAATGACTTCTCCCGCTCTGGGCGGAGCGGGAGGGCGTGTCAGACTTTTACTGACTAAAACCCACCAGTTTTCCATCAGTTGCCCATGTGCCAGGGTCACGGTATCTCTTTCGAACAATCACGCGACCCCGGCAGAAAGTATTGGTATCAGAGCATATTTTAGGTACCTACATTCTTCAAAACAACATGGATCATTTATTTTATTTACAACAAAAAAAACAATAACTATGCAACATCATCCGCCGAAACTTTTACCAACTATGTTGAGATCGACTTCCAGTCATTATGGGGGTACATTATTTTACATAGACTGACTGCCTATCTGTACCGTGTGGTGCCGGACGTAAAGAATAACACCACCCCATTTCTTCCCGTGGGTGTCGTAAAAGGCGACTAAGGGACTTACTAGAGAATGGGCAGCAGCATTCTCTATGCATTTTACCACCATACTGCGATCGCCAACCCGCCTGCCAAGCGTGGCGATTATGGCAAAGCCCCCCAAATTGGGGGGGCCTAAGTCCAGCAGTGGACGTCTTACGGCTGAAATGATGATGATGACTGCCTATCTGAACTCCACAACCTAGTTACTGGTTAATACGACCCTCTTGGTAAAGACTATCAAAGAAACAACAAACAATATGCAACTACTAACTTTTGCCGGCGACTTCGCCCGATTGGTTGTTGAAAATTATACCACGGTAACGTACCAACGTGTTAAAAGTATCCTATGTGTAAGGTATCCAGATTTTCGCAACTTTGTGCCAAATTTCGGCCAAATCCGTTCAACCGTTTTTGGGTACTTAATTGAGTAACATAAATCCAAACTTGTAAAACAAACTTTCAGATTTATAATATTAGTAGAAATCGAATTTAGACAAAATACACATCACCATTCACCATTTCAACCGTAAGAAGTACACTGCTGGACATAAGCCATTCATTTAAGGGGGTTTGCCATAATCACCACGCTTGGCAGGCGGGTTTGCGATCGCAGTATGGTGTTAAAATGCATACAGAACGCTGCTGCCCATTCTCTAGGAAATTCTTTAGTTGCCTCTTCCAACACGCACGGGAAAAAATAGGACTTGAACTACTGGAATGCCCCTTTAACACGTCTAATTTAAAACTTGCAATAAATAAACACAGCTACCAATAAAGCATAATACGAAATTACGCAACTCGAATCACGTACATTCGCGAACAAAAATGGCGCGACTAATATCAGGGACCACCGGTCCACAGTGGAACGAATGTATGGGAGCGGTTGGACGTAGACATGTCCGAAAAATAAGAGTAAAATTATGACAAACTAATGATGCCATCTTATTCGATTACTTAATGCCTTCATAAATTGTGGTGATGAATTTCTTCATAACTCCCATATTTCGGGAGTAATTTGAGAAAATGTGAAATTTTACTATGAAAATGAGTGTATCGAGCTCTCTCCCTCCTGATTCCGGGCTTGTTTCAAGTAGCGGTCTCTAATATCGTAATGCTATTACTAAGAGCTATATTTAATACTAAGACACATAGTGCGCCAAATGTGCACTTTCTGGGATAAAAGGAAATGAAAATTTAAAAAAAAAAACGTTTTTTCCCCATTTGTATTTACTTTAAACCGCAGACAGACTTATTAAGAGGTCTATAAATATATTATATATATACAGAAATATATATTAACAAAAATATTCACAAGAACTGATGAGAGTATGACTTTTAAGTAAGTTGATAATAAATTACCTAGTTTCATTAAAAGTACAATAAATAATTAAGATGTAAGCTCTAATTTACTAAGTTACACATTTTAAAACAATAACATCATTTAATTATCTTCGTCATCATCATCATCATCAATTAATTCAAATTCAGAATCGATGTCCGCTAAATCATTTATGTTAACAAATTCGATATCACTTTTCTCAGAATCCGTAAGCTCATAAAATTCCTTAAAAGAAGATTTTTTTACAAACTTATTTCCTTTTGGACGGATACTTGTAACAAGTGGATCAGAAGACAGTAAAAGATTGTGCATAATATCTTCATTGCATGAGATACTGCTATGCTTTCGAGAATGCCCCTCTCTATATTTTCTAAAATCTTTATTTCTAGCCTCAGATGCCTCTTCGGATAGAAAACCAATGGGCACAATTGACATGTTCTGAACTATGTCTGGCCCATGCATTAAAATTTTATGAAGTGAAGAAGGCATATAATACCATGGGTATAACTCCACGTAAAGCTTAGCAGTATCAAAGCAGAACTCTCGGAATTTAGTTACGTTGATCTTCTCTCCTGATGAAATACACTGCAAGATCACACAGATTTTTCTTAAAAGCATAGCATCTATTCCGGTCAGTTCAGCAGATTTAGTGTAGTTTTCAAAAAATCTCCTTGCCGAGTTGCCATTGTTGGTGGATCCACTGCCTTGTTTCACAACATCGAGAAGTAAGCCCGTTTCTCTTCTTACAGCCTCTTGAACTCTTTTCTTCCTGTCATCAACTTGCCTTTTTGCTATATCACCCCTTACTTGCCATGATTTTATGTCTAATTTGTAGGAAATGTGTAATAAGCATTCCATTGAGCGAATCCAAGCGTGAAGGGTGCTTAAGCTATATTTATACATGTCCTCGTTTGCGTGTTTATCTTTGATTAACTCTAAATTATTCATTTCTTTAGGACAAGCCTTGCATATGTCACACACTGAAGCTGCTGTATTGGATATAATGGAATGAATTTTACCATCAATCATTGTCAACAGCAGTTGGTGTTTGACACTAATTCCATCAGTGATGGTGGATGGAGTTAAGGCTTCAATCTCTGCTTCGATTTCAGCCATCTCTCTCTGCACATTTTCTTTGGTTTCCTTTATAAACTTAAACAATATTGGCCGGCAAAATGAAGTGGAAGATGGTCGCTCGTTTTCCCAAATTGTTACACCTTTTGAGACGAGCCGCAGTGGTACAAGACTAATCATAAAATTACTAGCAAGATCGATTTGCTCATCTTCACTCGTCCTTTGATGATAAATGCTTTGGCTAGATGATCCGTCAAAACCCCATTTGCTGGTCAATACGAGCTGTTGATTGGGATCAACAGGGGTTTCTAACGACCTAATAAGTCTTCTTGAGGTTAAATCCATCAAGGCTTGTAATTTGATTTTTGCAGAGCTCTCTGTAACTGTGAGATCTTCTTTGGCCGGATAGCACTTAATTTTTTCTTTAACCAACATGTAGTAACTCGGGTATTGAAGAGCTCCTTCTTGAGTGTTGAAATCCCGAAGAGTGTTATAGCGCCATTTCGATAAGTTCATCGATACATAAAGAGCCAATGCCTTCAAAGGGGATATTTCCCGTACCTGAATTGATTTACCTTCAATGAAGGCTTTGATTTTTGAGGCCTCTTCTGGATTCTCCGTCAAGTATTTCATAACATAAGCTGTATCGCTTTGTCCTGCCTTTTGAAGCGCCCTTTCGGCCGAAAACATAATTTCAGCGCTGCTACTGCTGCATGAAAGACTATCTTCAGTGCGTCTTCTTTTTTGCCGGTTACTAAGGTCCTCAAAAGATTTACGAGGACTAGGATGTGTACAAGTTGAAGCATCAGATTTAGCAGGAGAAATTATGGGCTCGATGACGTCACTTATATTTTCTGTAGAAGGTTCCATATTTTCATTCTGTAATTCCGGCCATTGAATTGCAGCCTGTAGCCAAATCTCATGTTTCTTCCGAAACTTATCTGTGCTTCTTCCAGACTGTGTCCATTTTGCATAAATGCGGTAGCAAAATCGACGACACCAGTCTTTTAAACTTGTTTCAGCACTTTCACATAACTGAACACAACTGTTATCTTTTAAAACACTGAACAAATAGTTAAAGTCGCGTAAATCTTTATGTGCGCGTGCGCATAAAGCAACGTGAATATCAAGATTTGTATTAAAATTTGGAAAATACATTGCGAGATTAGCTTGGATACAACGAGGTGTAAATCAACACTGATTTTAAAGTTACTAATAGTGACCTATTTATATAAAATCCAGGTATCCCAGGTATCCTTTGTTAAATATTGCAAGGTAATTAGTTATTGTGATAATTAGTAAATGATGCATGCTAAATTAGTGTATTAAGAGCCATTTAGTAATTAAATAATAGCAATGTTCTTATCAGTAATCATTAGTGCATCAGTTTTATATGTAAACCTTAAGTCCCTAATTATATATCCTAATTAGCTTATATCTTCTCTAATTGGCTGCTCAGAAATGTTATTGTAATAAGGTAAACCTTTAGAAAAACGGTTTTAATCAACAAAATAAACAAAAAATAAAAAAATTGTGTTATAAAATAAACATCACTCTTTATCCCAGAAAGTGCACATTTGGCGCACTATGTGTCTTAGTATTAAATATAGCTCTTAGTATTAGCATTATGATATTAGAGACCGCTACTTGAAACAAGCCCGGAATCAGGAGGGAGAGAGCTCGATACACTCATTTTCATAGTAAAATTTCACATTTTCTCAAATTACTCCCGAAATATGGGAGTTATGAAGAAATTCATCACCACAAGTTATGAAGGCATTAAGTAATCGAATAAGATGGCATCATTAGTTTGGCATAATTTTACTCTTTTTTTTCGGACATGTCTACGTCCAACCGCTCCCATACATTCGTTCCACTGTGCGGTCGTGTGCCCACGAGTAGACAGAAAACGTGATCTACGTACTAAAACTATGTAAGTGCCACTTACGCGGTTCCTTTAATTACGACTGTGTTCTATGTTTAGATTCATTTTTTATACTTAGGTCTTGTTATTGTACTGTGGTCTGGAACTTTTTGTTTGTCATTTATTTGGGATTGGGTTTTGCAAAAACTTCACTTTGTGCATTAAATATTCACTTTTTATCGTTTGCTATCTAGACCGCAGAAATGCAGTGAATTGCGAAACAATCGGGTATTTATTGCTAAAAGTGGTCTTACATATCTTAGAGGCTGAAGGAGAACTAAAACTTTGCCAACGTCAAAAAAAATCTGTTTCCTAAGAAAATAAAGTTTCCATTCTACTTCATTAAAGTGAGTATAGGATCATTATATCACTAAATGGCTAAATACGCTTGCCGAGATCGGCCCATGGGTAGATTCACACATAACATAATATGTATATCGAGACGAGACCTCTCCGTGCATCGAAAAGCACGTTAAGCCGTTGGTCCCGACGGTAGATCGTTGACTGACGTCCTAAAAATCCTAAAAATCTGACATCCAAACAAACCAAAGGATATCATGATACTCAATAGCTGGGTTTTGGAGGAAAGAGGCGGTTGCTTCATGTTAAAATACTGGTATATAATATATAAGATTGATTGAAAAACATACCTATAGATCACAAATATTCTCTTAGCTTGGCAGTACCTAATCCGCAACCGAGTAGATATATGGTTTATAAATAAATGTATGATAATGTAATATCATAACATTCATAACAAGTATGGAGAAACGTGACGTAAATTAATTGTAATATGAAGTGCCACTTACAAGTTATCTTCGGTTACAATGCTAAGTCAAATGTTTACCCTTTGATGTCTACTTATGTATACAGGTAGCATAGTTATCTACTTTCAGAGTCCTTTAAAGTTATTGAATTGTAACAAAGCAATTTGTATTTCTCTGCACAGAATCATTGGCAAATAATAGGTTTTTTTTTTTAATAAAAAAGGATTTGGGCCTAAAACAACTACTTTTGTGTCACAAAAAAAGCTTTAAACTATCATAAAATTAATTGAAATATGAAGAAATTAACAAAACCGAGTGAATTAATAAAAATAAGTAACCAATTAATATTCAGAGAACATACATTGTAATAATTTCAGGGTGACACGTGTTTTCATGTATTTTTCGCAGAAAAAACACAGTTTATTCACTTGACATTTCACATAATTAGAGCTTACAGCGGAATTAACAATAAAGTAAGTGTTTATTTAAACGAGGTAGCAGTTTACAGGACAGAAGGTAAATGCCAAGCAATAATATTTACGAACAAACTGACAGTAAAATTATCTTAATATCTCATCAATAAACACTGAACGCTATCAAGTTTACTCCAAAACTTTTAAAATGAGGATATTAAAATTCCAAAATATCGTTAAAATATAAGTCTCTCGGCGGCATCTCTTAGTACCAAATTTTTTTATTTTGCTACTTTTGTGGACAAAAGGAGCAAAAGTTTTTATTGATCGTTAAAGTGTTTTTAAGTAAAACACTTTTACGATCAAATTCAGTGACACAAATATCAACACGCGTTTGTCTTAAAACTAAGACCTCATTCTCATTGTTAAAAAAATACGGAAGCAGTCTTAAATCGAGCAAAAGCAAAAAATAATGACGCAAGTGACGACTACGTCCAATGACGACGTATTCTAAATGTTATTATTACTTGAGGACAATACAAGACGTATGAGACAGATTGACGTACGACACTTAAAGTATAACAAATGGATGACGAACTTCAACCCTCTATCAGCTGTGCAATTTCAAAACTTAGTTGCTAGGCATTGCATATATAAAAAAAAAGTATTTTTGCATATTTGACTTGCTAGATATTTTCCGATATATCATGCTCGTCAACACCATTTTTTTAGAAATGTCAGTTACTAGGTTTTGAAATTGCACAGCCGCTATGTCTAGCACAAGCGACCTTAATTGATTTTATCTTCCGATTTTTAACTATAAGCATGAATCTCCATATTATTATCATTTTATTAATTATGATCCGTAGCATTATCACGCATTTAAAAACATTTTTTACTGCATAATTATCAGCTGGGTGTATACAGATAGGTCGCGTACCAACGTATTGAAGTTTAGTATGGGACAGGTGAATATTTTTTTGCGATTAACATTATGGTCTTATGGAGAAAGTTGTTTATTTTGATAGTCTGTTCTATACCTTTAAATATAACCACGCATTTCTGATCGTTACCACGTGTGCTGTATAAAAATTAAAACATTTAATTTTTCACAAAAGTATTTTGAATGCGACAGTACCTAAACTCAACACTGATATTATTTTTTGATAAATATCAAAGGAATAAATTTATGACCGTCGCGGTCGTACCGATTAAAATGGAAAGTTGTGAAAGCGTACTCGAATGGGCAGGTGCATACGTCATCGTGGTGACATCATTGGCTGCATAATCTACTATTCCCGTTAAATGTGTGATTCCGGAATTATTCACATACGTTTCATCACCGCTTTTCGATTTGAACTTTTTTATCCGAAGACTTCTTTTTCGAGGTAACAAAAGATCTTTCTTCTTTAAAGCCCCTATGTACTTTCTTCATCAATCTATGGCTTAGAATGAGAATCTGCTCTACTACCTACTTCATTCAATTTAATAGTTGTTGCAACAACGACTACCTAAGTGTTATTAATAAATGTCATCATCAGCCAAGAGCAGTCCACTTCATAAGACATAAGCATAAGCTTCTCATATTTCACGTAATACAACTAGATTTTTGGCAACTCTCATCCAGCGAATTATAAATGGTATTCAAGGTAGCAGCGACATAAATCGTTCCCTGAATAGTCGTCATTGTCGATGTCGCTGCCATCCCGTTTAATCATTTATTTTGTCTTTGTAACACTTTTACGAGTCAAACAGCATCTTTACCAAAAACAGGAATCGTAATCGCTTTTAGCGCTTTTAGTTCGTAATATTTATTTCAAGACAAAACAAAACACAGAATGTTTTAATGTGGCGTGCAACATGTTGTCCGAAATCGATGTTCAACGCAGTAATTAGTCGAATTTGACGCGTGTTCTTTAGAATTTAATTCGTTTACCGAAAAATGTTAGCTTGACGTGTTTTCTTCTTGTAAATATTTTTGCCGGAGTACTATTGTTAGGTATGAAACGTACGTGGCGTGAGAAACATGAGCCGGTTTTTTTTCGTCGTATTTATTTATCAAAGGTCGTATACAGCCTTTGAATTATTTACAGTGAGTGAGCTCCTTCGAGTGATTATTACTTACTATTGTATAGAATCAAGTTTGTGGCTAAGTTACAACAGCCGCACGGATCGATCGTTCAAGTTAAGCTATCATCTTTACATACCGAGACCCTTCCGTGCCTCGGAAAGCACGTTAAGCCGTTGGTCCCGGCTTTCTTTCGTAGATCTTAGACAGTAGTTACGGGTCGTCAGAAGCCCGAAAGTCTGACAACCAGTCTATCCAATGGGTATCGTATTAACCAGTAACTGGGTTGTGGAGGTCAGATAGGCAGTCGCTCCATGTAAAATAATGATACTCAGCTGTATCCGGTTAGACTGGAAGCTGACCCCAACATAGTTGGGAAAAGGCTGGGCAGATGATGATCTATAGAATCAAGTTCTTCTTACTGAATAGACAGCTGTGCTGCTGGAGAGTTTGTTGTTGTTACCATGGACTCAGCTCATGATTCTGAACCCAACTGCGTTGCAATTGTAGAAACGATATTCGCTCGCTAATTTGATATTCATTCGCATTGCTCTACTTAAACATTTTGACCGCGTTGGTATTGCACTTTTCTAAGAAACAGCTGTTTTTTTTTTTTTACTAACCGACGAAAAAGTTCTGGGCTAGGAGGTCTAGGGGGTCTATCTGCAGTTAGCGCGCCGATTTTCCTGCCACCCGATATTCAAAAACAGAACAAGAAAAGAACAGAAATATAAGTCTAAAGGTGATTCCTCATAACTGTCATATCTCTAAGGGAAGTACATAAAGAGATGGAGACACCGTGTGTTAGAGTAGGAGAAAAAATTAAATAATTTTCCATAAGTATGCTTAATATTAAATTTCTGCCTCTTTAGTCTAGAGGTCCCAAACACTACCGCCAGACATGAGGTTCTGTGATCGATTCCAGGTCGAACACAGTGTTATTGAGTTTTTCCATCAGGAATATCTCAGTACCAGCCAGTCTAGAATTGTGCCCAGTTGATGGCAAAATACTCGCTCCTATTACATGGGACTTAAACATAAAGATGGCGAAATGTGTACTACAGGTACACCTCTATCTAACCCTTTCGGTTTTACATGAGTGTTGTTATGTTAATATCAACGTTTTATAAAAATAAACTTTCTCGATTATTTCCTTAATAATGATGAATGCATCAATATTAGTTGCGTAGTTCAGAAGAACAACAAGAGCAGACACACAAACAGACATGAAAAGTGACTTTAATTAATAATGTGTATATATGGACGTCGAATATTTATGTAGTAGATAGGTATACATCTAATTAATATTAGAATGTTTAAAAAATTATGTGGTTTTATTACTAGGTAAAAAAAAACTATCAAACTGAGGTATGCAAAAATCTGCATTTCTTTAGAAAACCATAATGGACGAAAAAAAATACATAGCTAGCTGCTTGCGTTTTTACCTACAATGAACGTCATTAATGACTGTATAGTTGATGACAAATAATAAAACTAAGAAGAATTTCAAATCCATAAAAAGTCTCGTATTTAGCATATAAATCGTCTTGATGATAGCAAGTTTAGATAATAACCACTTAAGGCAGAATTAACCGCACTTTAGAGAATAGGACTGCTCGCATAACTGAGCTCGATATGGTCAAAATAATGGCGTTTAGTGATGTGCGTACTTAACTAGTTTAGCCTATTGCTTTACTTGGCAACTAATCATCTATTGTCTCTTCTGAATCTTCTTGACAAGGTGTAGATCCCAATTGCTGTGGAGAAACGGGTTATGCGAATGTCTGAATTAAAAATACAAAAGAAAAAAATAACATTCACTTTGTTATTTGTTGAGCAGCAAAAATATTTCGATATGTATTCGAAAAATTCGGAAAATGATGGATTAGCAATATCCTTCAGAATTATACAAATTATGATTAATTTGTGTTTTACGTAATAAGGGTGCTTCATGAATGAATATCGTTCAAGAAAGTTCCTAACATTTACGAAGTTATTCGCTTTTCTCGGTAATGAAATCTTGCAAGTAAACCTATGAGGTTGTCGGCTGTTTAATCGGACTTGCCTGTGGATATCTTAATAAATTGAGGCGTCCAGCCAGTGCTTAATAACTTAAAACTAGAGCGAGTATACGCTAAGGGCGCCCTCTGTGGGGAACGAACCTCGGCTTAAGGCATCGCTGGAAGAATCGCTGGATCGGAGTGAAGCAATTATTCGATAATTGTTTGAGATTTATTGTAAGATATTCGCAAAAACAAATATCTCTACAATTAGGACCTATGATAGCACCTTCTGCATATATATAGAGGAAAGATAAATGCCTTATAAAAGCATTTAACACATTTATGCTACATACGGCAGTTCAGCTAATACCTAAGCTAATACGCCTACTTTACATAGGCTTAACATACGATCTATGTACTCTCGTAAACTAGAACAGTTATGTAGTCAATGTAGAACATTCTGTGATCATGTTAAGTGCAAATATATATAGATATTTAGAGATACAGATAATATTATGTCGTTTATTAATCTCTTATATTAAATACTAGCTTTTGCCAGCGGCTTCGCCCGCGTGGAGGTCGGAAATTATCCCGCAGGAACATACTACCGGGAAAAAAATATAAAAATACCCTATGTCCTTTCTCAGGCTCTAAACTATCTGCGTACCAAATTTCATTTAAATCGGTTCAGTAGTTTTAGCAGGAAAGCGAGACAGACAGACAGACAGAGTTACTTTTGCATTTAAAATATTATTATATAAGTAAGTGTGGAAGTGTGCATTTTTATAAAAAACATAAAAAAATTGTGGCCATAGGCTTCAGGGTCCAAGTTGCCGGTGGTTACGGCTCTGGAGAGAGGTACCACCTCACTATACGCACCGTGTCCAAGAGTATGCTTCCTTCTTTCAAAGAAATAAAATATGGAAAAAAAATATGGGTTTTTGCAATACCATATTTCGTGGACTTTGTGCGGGTTGGTAGATCTTAATCATAACAGCCTAAATGATCCTACTCAAGTTCATACACTAGATTTCGACCCTAGACGATCACAAGAAGATTGAATCTAGCCTATTTTTAGCCAAGAATCACTCCAACGATTCTCCAACTCAACTAAAAATAATAAAGACTGACATCATACTCATTCGGAGTTCAGATTGTTAGTCCATTAGTCTGTCATTTGATACCTGCATTTGAGCAGTTGGTTTTTGTAGAGCTGTTATGTCAGATAAATTATATTTTCTTTCTGCGGATCAAAAACAGACAGTGGCACAGGTGCTGGAGTCTTCTCGCAGGACTTCAACATACATATAGCCATACCGTTGGGAGTCCACAACACAGTGTTCCAGGCTGAATGCATTGGGATGCTCTTGCTGCTTCAGCCATCATGGCCAGGGCAGTTAAAGACCACTCGATCCGCATACTCTCAGACAGTATGGCTGTTCTGCAAGCGCTGGGCAGTCACTCGATTGACTCTGGGTTAATATACGAGTGCCACCAGCGCCTCAACCAGGTGGGTAGCCTCAATAATATAACCATTCAATGGATTAAAGGACACAGCGGTTCGCTAGGTAACGACGCCGCCGATGAACTTGCCAGAAGGGGGTCGAGCATGACACCGGTGGGACCAGAACCCATCGCGCCATTTTCCTTTGGGTTCCTACGCTCTCTGGTAAGAAAACGTACCAGGGATCTACACTGCAAGCTATGGGTGGACCAAAGTGAGTGCAGGCAGGCCAAGGAAGCACTTCCTACCATCGATGCCCGCCTCACAAAACAGGTCCTCCGGTTAGACAAGCGACAGCTGCGTATGGTAACAGCAGCAATAACTGGACATGGGTCGTTTAATAAACATCTATCTGTCATAGGAGTTACAGACAGTCCGCTGTGCAGGGCCTGCATTGGGGACGACGAGACAGCAGCGCACGTGCTTCTAAACTGCCCGGCGATCGCCACATACAGGGCCAAGTACTTCGGTAACCCAGGTACCCTACGTGAGATAGTCAGCAACATCAAGGCGTTGCTGGCCTTTCTCGAAGAGCTGGGGTGGATCGAATAACCGATTTCCCACCCTTACGCAAAATACGCGCTCAGACGTGGAGTTGCGGACACCAGCCCGTTCTACCTATTACCTATTTTCTTTCTGACGATTTGATGCAAAGTTTGCGCTCTGGATGTGGTCTAATTAAGTGAGTACTTTCTATAGGTACACGTCTACCTATCCCTTCAGAACTACTGGCTTTAATAAAATTTTGTCATAAATGTATATTTTCCCATACATCACAAAGTTTTACATCGGAATGATGTGCTCCGCATATCATACCTATAAGTTGCGCCTTGTTCTATTTCATGTCGTGAAATTATAATATTAAACACTACTTAATTCGGGCGTACATACTCATGCAAATAGAGCAAAAGAAGTGGAGGTGGGTAGGACATATGATGAGCGATAAAATGGGGAAGTGGAGCAAGAGAGTCGTAGACCCAAGGGACGACAAAAAAAGACGAGGAAGATAAAGCACAAAATTGACAGCAGCACCAAACTGAAGAAGAGTTGCTTAAGACAGGCAACAGTGGAAAGCCATGCATAGAGACCTGTGCCAATAGGCACGCTGAATTAAGGGACATAGTAAAGTTTTAATATTTTAAGTTTAAGTGGAACTGTTAGCATTTCAGAATAATATAGGACTTATTTATTTATTTAATTCGGTCATAACTTAATAGACAAACAGACAACGTGATTGTTGAGCAGATTAACAGACTACGTCTATTTTCCGTGTAATTAAATGTCGTCATACAGATATTCTGATTGATATTACCTAAATAAAGAAAAAAACAGGTTTCTTTATACTATTAATGTCACCAATTAGAGTTTATCTTCTTCCAGCTCGTTATTGTCACTATACTCTATGCATGATACGCTTATATTGGCTTAACAATTACCTTCTCGTCGATAAGACCACTTCTCCATACACCTACACAAATGTATAATTAGAGAAGAATGTTTTGTAACCCAGCGTTGCTAGCGTCTATTAAAATGTCGAATAGGTACACCCACATTTCGCTGGTTATGTTAAAGTCCCCGCCTGTTACGTTTAAGTCCTATGTAACGTGGAGAGAAACAAATCACTCCCGGCTACAACAGAGAAACTCCAGATGGAAATCAGGGCCTCATGCTTCAGTACAGCTTACAACAACTAGACCAAGGATGCAGTGAAATAGTAGGTACATTTAAAACCTAGAACATATACACTTTACTTGTGACATCTACCAACCCGCACTGGGGCCGCGTGGTGTATTATGGCCCACTCCCTCTCACCGAAAGGAGGCCTGTCTCCTAGGAGTAGGAACATTATAGACTGCTGATGATGACATATACCGGAAAAACAGAGTGAGTGTATACAAGGTTACAAATTCTAAAAGTGGTTAATTTTGACGCAAAAAGTCCGAAAAACCATGCACAAACATCGTGGCTTCTCACTACGCAGATAAAGATTACATCAGGGCAAGTGACTGATGACAGGTTATCTCACCAATTAAACTCTTATCATTCTTCTGATATGGCTGAAGAAAGTCAGGGATGCATTGGCCTTCACTAAATTCTCTTGACAGGAGAGAGAAGCTAATGCAAGTTAAGTTATGGAATCATGGATGCGAAGTCTTCTAAATGTTCATTTATTTTTTGTTAGTGATCATGCAAATTTTCATAGCGTTCTTAACAATGATCAGGCAGATCATGTGACTAAAATCAATCTTGTTGAATGCTCAGAGGTGAATTCAGCAATCAGCAAAGGTCACCGTTCCGATGGATAGCCTGTTTTCGATAGCCCGACATCTATACATACAAATTAATTAAATTGAAGTGTTTGTTTGTAATGTCGAAATAACAGCTTTTTACTAAAGAAAGTCCAAACGGTACGCATAACGAAAAAAAAAACGTTTTTAATATTGTAATCTGTCTGTTTGTTCCGGTTAATCTTCGAAACGGTTGAACTGATTTTTACTGGATTTTCAATGGCAGATAGTTGATGTTATAAAGAGTAACAAAGGCTACTTTCGTCACGGTAGTACATTTCCGTGAGATAATTTCCGACATCCACGCGGGCGAAGCAGCGGACACCATTAAATAATAAAGAACAAGATTCCATGCCAAGACAATGCCAAGATAATTTTCTGCTTACGCTAGGGATCTTAAGAGCAGAAAAATCTGTTTATTAAAAAAGTAGTTATCTATTAAAGACGTCATACATTTGTGTTGAAATGATCTGAGGGCGAGCATCGTTCATCAGTCTCATTTAGCGTTCATTATTCAGGTAAAACATGATAATTTCAGTACTAGTGAACTGAGCCATTCATTGTTTCATTACAAAACTGTTGGAATGACTCAAGTTCACATAACTGTGTAGTCACTGAAACAACTGAGGTTTACCTTATTTTTGATGTAATTTATTGTGATAGGGAAAACAATGATGGTCTAGACTTCTGAAGGTTTAAAAGTGTTTTGTTGTTTTTATTAACAATGAACTATTTTATCTTTTACAGTTACACAATGAAATGTGGTTGACTGACCATTAAATATAATTCTTTGGTCATAGTAAAAATATATCATCATATACCTAGCCTTTACCCAACTATTTATGCGGTTACCTTCCAGTGTAACCGGATGTAACTGAATACCAGTATTTTACGTGGAGCGACCGCTATTTGACTTTCAAATACCAGTAACTGGGCTAAAACCAGATACTGGGCTAAAATAACCCTTGGTAAAACTGGCTGTCAGACGACTGCCTAAGATCCATGAATGACATCCGGGACAAACAGAGTAACGTGTTTTCCGAGGCACGGACCCTCGTTATGTGAAGATGGTGTATCAGGTAATAATCATGGCCGTAGTTTCTTTCAATCTTGATGTGTTTATAGGTAGGTAAACTGGTAGGCTAGTATATAGCCAAATTGTGGTTAACTAAACTACTTATTCACTAACAGAGTCCAATTTATATTATTCCTACTCTGTCTTAAATTAAGAATATCAGCCGTTGTTTATTCGTCTTCTTAGGAAATTTTCCATTTTTTTTTTTCTAATTATAATCAATCCTTAAATAATGGGAATAAAGTCCAGTTTCGCGTGTACTTGTTGAGAGTTGACACCAATATAAAGTCAGACAGACCACAGAGGTTATCGCAGAGCTATAAGAGCAGACGACCGTTGCATAATTCGAGTCTGGTGTACGGTTGATATGCTGTGTTTTCCAATTAAATACACTGTGTTTACTGTGTTTGAAACAGGACAACTAAATATTGATGGCTATTTCCAGTGAACTGATTTGATAGTAAAAAACGACCCAAACATTGATCAAGATGATAATACAAGTGCAACAGTGAATCTTTCTGAATTCAAATCCAATTCAGATGACTTTGACAGAAATATAGTCTGAATCTTCACAAAGCACGGCTACAGGCTAGTTGGCATAGCAATATCTTATCCATAAGTGAAGAATAGTCATTGGGTGAAGAAAATCCAAGTAATGATAATAATAATGACGAAATTATAACTGATAACGTCTGAACAGCTAAAGAAAGACATAATGTTTTAGTAGCTTTTGATCCCGCTCGAACAGTTACAGTTGACTAAACAGGTTATAATTTTACTTTTCTATCATGTTTTATCTAACTGTCTTTATCTCAGACCCGGATTTGTACAGTATAATTTATTATTGTTATAATTAGTATAGTTAGAATTAGTATACTAATTTTATCTCTTAATTTACTTTTATTATCCATGTTTATGTATTCTTTGTTAAACACGTGATCCTAAGGTAAATAAGAATCGTTTTCAATTCTGAACTCGTACTATTTTTTATTTTGTTTGCGGCTAATATTATCTAACTGTAGAACATTGTGGACACGAGTTTTTAAATCTTCATATTTATCCACGTTTATATTAACATAGGGAATATTAAATATGTGCCAAAAGTTATATCGTATAACGTCCTGAACGTTACCGCGATACATGAGTGCGATATAACGATTAATTTTATCAGTGCAGTGGTGGCCCATGGTTTAGGCCCCGACTTAAGAGTTGGGTCATGGGTTCGAACCCAAACAGGCGCTTTACTGTGTTTAAATCATTTCATCACTGCTGCTCTCAAAGCGGTGAAAGAAAATATCATGAGGAAAGCGAAAAAAAAGTTCAAAGATACGTAACATCTAACAACATCTAACAACCCGCAATGGGACCCGAGTATTACAGCTCAGTCGAAAAGAGAAGGCCTCCAGCAGTGGGAACTTTAGAATATTTAAATTTCTTCTATTGCGCATCCTATTTATGTTTCAGTACGATAAGATGATGATGATGGCAGTCATATCTGAACTTTAATCAGGTCCAAAAATAGCAGAACTATCTCAATTATGATCTTTATCACCTAAAGTGTTTCTGCCACAGACTCATATATAATTTGGAACTATTTATAGTATCGAATCGTGACTACGAATACATACGGCACATAATAAAGATCTGTTCAACAATTCTAGAGAAACTAAGTGCACTTATCGGAAATCAAATAGTGAAAATTGAAATCATATTAATTATAATAATGATGCCGGGACCAACAATGTTTTCCATTGTGAAAGACTGCACGGTGGACATCTGTCGGGCATGCCACCGTCCCGGGGAATCAATTAGACACATAATCTCTGGGTGTTCTCGTCTAGCTAACGGAGAGTACTTGCATAGACACAATCTTTAGCCAGGATTATCCACCAGCAACTTGCTCTGAAATACTGCCTTGTGGAAGCAGAAGTGCCGTACTACAGGTATGTACCCGACTCAGTTCTTGAAAATGGCCATATCACACTGTACTGGGATCGATCCATCATCACTGACAGGACTGTTGTTGCAAATAAGCCTGATATAGTGGTGGTGTATCGACTAGAAAGGCGCACAATGATTGTTGACATAACGGTTCCACATGACGAGAACCTCGTGAAAGCCGAGAAAGAAAAACAAATCAAGTATCTTGACTTGTCTCGCGAGGTTGTCGACATGTGGGATGTGGACTCAGCGATCATTGTGCCGATAGTCGTCACAGCCAATGGGTTGATAGCCAAGAGCCTCGACCAACATCTAAAGAGGCTCTCGTTAAGCAATTGGGTCAAGGGCTTGATTCAGAAAGTGGTACTTCTGGACACGGCTCGCATCGTCAGGAGGTTCCTCTCTTTGGAGCCCTGACCGCCGGGTAGCTTGGACCCTGTTCCCGATACCGGTGGGCTACTATTTTTTATATTTTTAAATGTTTTTATTTTATATTCTAGTATTTAAAAATATAATTTATATGTTTATATACTGAAATCAAGGATAATAATAATAATGAGATTATAACTTTTACGAAGCCAAACTTGTCGTTAAATTCCTTAATAATTAATGTTCCATATATAACTTAAACCTTTACTTGGTAAACAAGTTCAATAATTATTTTAATTTTGTTTTTTGTAGTACCTACTTGGCTGTCAAAAATGTTATAAAGACCTAATTAATTCAGTAACGCAAAAAAAAACGACCAAAATAGAATCACGCCATTAATAGCCATTTTATTTTTGCTGTTGTTTTTCCTAGATATTCCACGTTGATTCCAATCAATTCATATATATAACGATTTGAAAATGTATGGACGCTTTTTTTTATACCTAACCTGATTAGTATTTTAAGAATCTTACGTTCGACGAGATTAAAAATTATGCAAATTCAACCAGTTCGCATAATGTAACCGCAAAACTTGTAGAGGTAATGAAATGTAAAAATAAAAATAAACATTTAGTGACTACAAACTTTTAAAAAAAATCACGAGAAGAATTTGGCAAACCAACTAAGAGAGAACGCATACCGACAGCATAACGATGACATCATAATGTTGCAGAATAGGTTGCTACAATTTATATTAACGATCAGTATGACATCAATCGTCTAAGTATTCTAAAAGATAAAGAAGCTAAAATCTTTCATGCATACTTAAACCATAACCTATTATACAAACTAAACAGAGACCGTATTCCATTTTCAGTGAATATTCAAATTGATTATACTTACGAATTTTGGAACTGCGTAGTTCCAAGTTTTTGTAACAAAATTAATTAGATGTGCGCGTACGTATGTATGATCTATTGTGTTGATGTTACGCGTGGGTAGTTGTTCCACTCCAAAAAGAATAATGGGCATTCGAATTTGAATAATTGGTTTGTTACGTTTAGTACTGTTGTTGTGTTTAGCGAGTACCAAAAATACCGTGGCTGGTATTAGGCTTGAAGAATGTTTCCAGGCTTTTTAAAGCATGTTATATGAAATTTTACGTTTTACACTTTGTCGTCATCTGCTTCTCACATTGCAATTGTTTCCTTTTTATTTAATCCCTCCTTTATGTTCTCAATATAACTGTCATAAGATTGTATTTTTTTCTCTTGTATTATTTATTCATTTATTATTCACTTCAGGTTACAAACATTATTGTAGCCCTAACTCTTGTACTAGGAATTTCTGTATCACAAGAGCGAAAACTATTAGCCTACCTATTATTTATTACTTTCCTCCTTCAGATTTTATCAAAATCATATATAATATTCTACAATCGTCATCCAAATTTTAAATGTGAAAGATCATCCATTAATTCATGAAGTCTACCAGCTTCTGTGTTTATACCATCAATATGTACAAAGTCTTCAGTAAACACCGGGTTGTCTCCAATCACGATTAATGGCATATGGACGGAATGTAATTCAATAAACGCAATTGAATTATTCTATTGTTGCTTGATTTCTTTGCTCTTGTTTATCATTAACTAACAGCCGAGGATCATCATAATTGGTTTGCTCACGTAATACAGTTACTATATCAAAGTTTCAAACAAGAGCATAAATATTTCTCTATTTTATATATCGGAACATTTTGTGTTCATAACAGTTTGGTATGGTGACATGATCAATTACACTAAAATCGTTTTTGTATCCTCATTAAGAACGCCTTGAAATCTGATTCTAATGACACGCACTTTCCTGACTAAGCCAATAGGTAGTTATTGAATACTTAGCTTGTATTGAATATATTAGCACAAAGTAGATAATTATATCGAAAGTAAAATATTTCTAATAATTTAAAGACTAAATTGACACCTTATACTGACTCTTTTTTATTCCAACGGTTTTTAATACATCAATACAAGGATCTGTGACCATTCAAAAGTAGATGCTGTAACATCCAGAAATAGAATAATCAGCCATTCTTAGTGTCAGCATAATAGATGGTAGACGGAAGTCTGGACCAATCTTTATGCAAGAAGTGGCGTGGGAGGTGATAAAGATGAGCGTGCTATAAAAATCGGGGTCATATCAATCTGGTTTTCAGCAATTGTTGGAAAATGTAATGCGCTGCTACTATTGTTTATATTAAGCGAAAGAAGCGGTCTAGACATTATGTTTTGGATATTAGCCAAGACATTATTGGTAAACATGTGATAGAAGGTATTGGATTTCGATTTATTGAGAATGTTTTTATATGTTCTAACAGAATTTTGATAGAATTAAATTTTACTGAGACGATATATTGCCAACACATTGAACTACCGATGTGATAATTTTTTTTCCCACTATAACACTAAAAGAATCTTTTTTTATCTTTAATAAACTAAGTAGGAATGATGACCAGCTTACAAGGATAAGAACTGAAATTGATGAAAACATTTCTGTTGTTTTTACAGCCGCAAAGTCATTGACCAATGTTTTATTTCAAAAATCTTTTATATATCCAACTATTCTTGGATATATGGTTAGTGTCTGGTATAAGCCATTAAAAACTGTCATTAAAAAAAACGACTCCGTATTCATGTGATGCTGACCCCATTCATGAATACTGACCCTTATAACATCTTTTATAATTCCCATATTTATTGTTTTAGCCTTTAGGTTGCCGTTTGACTGGGCTGATTATTTCGTCCTTGTTAGAACAATAGAGGGAGGAGTTGGTAGCATAATGAACAATGTAGGTAAGTATAAACAAACAGAAGATTATGGTATTGTTGGTACAGAGTATGAATCTTTCCGGTACTTAACTTTGTCGGATGCAGCAAAATTGTAACGAGGACACGTTTTTCGCATTGAAGATAACTTTGTGAATATAAGTCGAATGTCGAGGTCTTTGAAAGCAATTAGGTCTATTTTATATTTCAGTTTTTAATTTGTTTCGTTGTTATCTTCACCTCTTCATAATACGGTTCAGATTAAGATGAATTCAAAACCACAATACCTACGTTTTATCAAAATTCTGGATCCAGTTTCATTAAAATTCTTCTGAATAAAACATACGATGATAATTTATTGAGTATTTAAAACATTCTAAATAACAAAACCACAAAATATAGCACGGAAAGTCTATTAGTTAATGACAGCAAATAACAATGAAGAAGTAATTAATTACAATGACGTCATTTCGTCAATGACGTCCTTTACTGACGGTATTCATTAGTTCAGTGATCACGTGACACAAATTCTGTTACTTAATTTATGTAAAAACACAATAATGCCAAGCATTTTATTCTGAAAACTGAGTCAAGTTGCGGTGTAGCATGCAATTTAGATGACAAATATACATGAGTACATAATGCACTTGAATCTTCCTACGAAAGTGATGAATAAAATATACATAGGAATGCAGTCAGGTAATTTTACAACCAGCGCAAATTGTCCGTAGTTATATAATATAAATTACAGCTGTCATTATTTGACTGGCCTGTTAGTCTAGTGGTTAGTGACCCTGACTGCTAAGACTGAGCTCGTGGGTTCGATTCCCACCCAGGACATATGTTTGTGTCATGAGCACAATCATTTGTTCTGTCTCGGTGTAATTTATCTATAATATGTATGTATTTAGAAATATATAAGTATGTTTATCAGTTGTCTGGTTACCATAGTACAGGCTCTGCCTAATTTGGGATCAGACAACGATGTGTTGGTTGTCCATAGATATTTATTTATTTATATGTCAGTTGTATGAAATAGCTATAACACGACATATTTGTGTAGTGTGACTATATATTGACCTAAAAGATGGTAATATGTCTATAATGTATACATGTGATGGTTTTAAACAAGGTACAAAGTTCTTTGGGCATTTACTACGAATGATATCGCTCCTGAGACCAGGATGTACGGTCATACGTCACTTAATTAAAGTCATTTTATAAAACCTTTTAATAATTTCCATAAAACCCACGATATAGAATGAAATCAATCTGCTTTACAGGTAATCTATTTATCAACGTCATACTGACAGTGTCATGGTTGAGGAATCAAGAGATAATAACTTTATTTAAAGAATAATGATAATGTGGGTGGCTTATTTGCCCATTAATCATCGCTTAACCTTAAGTTACAACGTTTTCTTTGTCAACTTTAACTTTCAAGTATTTTTTTTTACCTTTATTGTCTACCATTTTGCACCCTGGCCTATTAATGAACTATAGTGAGCTAGGAACATCAGACTTACAATTTCTATGTATGATCTGCTAAAGCAATAAGGTAAAAAAAAAAATATTAATGGTAAAAATCACGTAATTTTACTATCCAATGACTTAAGCAAGGCATTCGATACCGATGATAGGTTCGTCGGACCAACACACTCAAACGATGTGATCATTGTAATAATCGTAAATACAATGTCACGATCTGTAATCAAACCAAAGAAACCAAAGAGTAATTTTAAAGCTGTACATGAAGCAAACTGCTTATACAGATTTACTTTACGTAAAAGTATTGTAATATGACGGTTTTCCTGCTGTTCCAATTATTAAAAACATGCATTCAATGTCAGACGAGCCAAACAAAGCGATGCGGTTAAAAAAACATTTTTTTTCTGCAATATCACATATTCTGTATTGAAAAGGAAATTCCCCGAGTTGATTGGACTTGGTTGAAATGATAAACGGTTGTATCATGCTTTCGACTAACTGGAGAAGAGTTCAATATACTGTGTAGAAGCTTAGAGTTTTTCTGAAGAAGACACTACAGATAACGATTGGCTAAATCAAAATGAGGGACAGACAAAAAATGAAGTAAAACTTCACGAAATAATACATTTACAATAAAGATACGGATGCACACAAGGAGCACTTTGCATAAAACCCGAATTACACTACAATACACTTATACGGAACAATGAGAGAACCGAGAAAGTGGGTTACCGGGGCAACAACGGTTAACGGTGGTTCGCCAACTACGAGGAGAGAGCATCGATAAACAATCGATCGTTGATAAATGATATCGATTTGTTACATCACCGGCAGGCAACTTGATGCGGGTGATTTTACTGATGTTGCCGTTTTTAAAAAGATATCGAATAACAGTCTACGAGATTTACGAGATTTGCCAAGTGCAGAGGATAGATTTCAATAGAGTATTGTAAGCAAAGCCAACCAATTAAGACTGAGTTAGTAAGCCATGGGGCCTAGTACTAATCAGTAATTGGGCTGTGGAGGTTAGATAGGCAGTCAGTGGAATGACTAAAATATACTAGCGGTAAAATAGTGGTTTTCAGTTGGTTAGACGACTCCAACATGGTTGAAAAAAGATTAGGCAGGTGATGATGTCAGCTAAATGTAAGAAAACCGATTTAATGATATATATAGACAATCCATGCATATACCAAAATAAATACATCTAATTTAAGATTCATTTAACGCCAAAGCTCTATTCCCAAACCGTTACTCAATCTACACGAAAAATGCATACAAATGACATTGACATACTTCAATCAATATTTATTCCATGAGTATTACTCGTGATTTGCTGATTCTAAAATAAGTACATATAAGTAAACCGGCACTACTTCCAACCACGTGGTCACAAGGACGTGAATTAGTTGTTAAAATTACAACCGTATATTAATGGCCGCTGGTTGTTAGAATAAATGGAAATAAAAAAGCGGATGCGATGATGTTAAAACGAAGAACAGTCTGTGAATTATAATAACTCTTTCATAGGTTCAAAAATTCCAAATATACCTGTAATATGCAAGTGGAACTTGTTTTTAAAAGATATTAAGTATCGATAACAAGCTTTTATATTCATATCAGACGGAATTAAAGGCATTTTTTTAACGAGAGTATAATATTTGGTTAATATTTTTTATTACTTTGAAGTCCACGATAAAGTCAAAATCATACTCGTATCTCAACTAAAAACGCAATATGCAGAAAACGTGAATTTATGTAAAACGCAAAATGTCTCTGTCTGTTTATATTTAACAGATTTTTCACAATTGGCTATAAACTTGTTTCTGATTTCAATCTTGGAATTTAAATTGGCCAATCCAACCGCTAAATTTCGGAAGATTGAATACTCTAAATCTAAAATTAGACATGTGTGGTGTTGGAGGAGGCAAATCAGGTCAAAGTCGGTCCAAAACCGGAATACATAGACTGTTTATCTGTTTTATGATTAAAATAACTACGCAAATCAGCTTTTCTTATGCTGACAATATACATATAAATCCGGTTTAATAATGAAATATATTCTTACTTAGTTCTCAACACCGTCATCGTTAACATGTTAAACAAGTCGAGCCTGCGTCAATACATTTTCTTGTTTAACCGAAAATGTCACAGGTGTGGAAATAATATTGGCACCTCAGTTATATACAAATTCACAAGTGTATCTTGTGACAAAATTTGCAATTCAATGTTCAATGTTAATTGACTATTGAATTGTTTCGCAAATGTCTGTTATCACATCAAACGTATGGGCTTCATTGACACTTTCAAATATATTCTAGAGACAATCAGCCATTAAGCTTTATTATACACCTGACATATAAGCAACGGAATGTAAGATTAATATCTCCATTATAATTGCCTAGTATATCATACAGCGTAATGCAGTAAAGATGAATTGAATGGTCTTTGGAAATAAAAATAAAACAATTCGTTAGGAACCACCGAAAACCAGTTTGTCGTGTATAATTTGGATTGAATTGAACATTCATGATGTAGCATAATCCATGAACAGTGACAAGACAAATTCCATTGTATCTAAAAGTTAGTGAATGAACTCTCGGCCAGACGTTTTTCGGTTCAATTAAGTCTGCGCGAACTGAAAACCTGTGGCTATCGTCATCGTCATGTGATGCTTCAAGTGTCTGAAACGTTGTTGCAAAATATTCTATCAATAATGTTTACCTTAGGAGGTGCTGGCTCAGGAACATCCGAATCCCACTCCGAACTAAGATCATCGCTGGAAGCCTCCGTGTAATCCTCAGTCCAGGGCACTTCCAAGAGGGACATCTTCATCTGGTCGTAACCAGGCGACATGGTCTGCGGTCCGTAGCCTGGTGGCAATGGACTGCAGGCCCTACAGTTCTCACAGTTACACGGTTTAGGTCCAAAAGTCTCCTTGGTAGGAGAATCATCTTTGACGACAGTCTTACTTCTTGAACTTCGTTTACGCGCACTCCTAGGCGATAGTCTATTATTGCACTGTGGTGGTATATAATACTTGGTGGGTTCAGATGATCTCCTTCCACTTCTTCCACATTCAGGAGTCTCTATCTTCACGGGGGTCAACAACGACATTTTCTTGGTGAGCTGTTGCCGCTCAGCGTCTGTCGGTCTGTCCTCAGCTTCCATGGTGTATCGTATAATGGGTATGGTGAACGCAAACTGTTCCGTGCACTCCGGCATTATTATGAAAACTCACTTCACGTACTGCCTCCAAATGTTTGGATGACAGTGTAACGACATTTTTATGCAAGGTCACTTTGATTGTCACTTCTGCTGCGCCGGCTATGGTGCGACGGACGCGAGCGTTGTGCACGCGAGTGGAGCGAGCACTGCGCGTACGTAGCTGCGTGAGACCCAGTAGGCTTCACGCGGCGCGCGCGCACAACTGAACCGCTCTACCAAATACTATGTCGATGTACAAGATATGCGGGTGATAGCCCGACACCAAACTTTTATTTAGAAATCAGTAAAGCCTTGTACGTGGCTTAAATTTTAATTTGCTCCAAATTCTGTGTTGCGATTTGTATCGCTCTATTTTTTACGAAAAATGTAGTATCGATCACAATTAATAACTGCGGTTTCCTTTTAGCCCATATATAGGTCCTTATACTTTATTGATGGCGTATGGTAGGGCTATTAATTAAAATTTGTGTGAACATATACCATATTAGAGTGGTCATGATTTGTAACAGCTTCATTTATGGGAATGATATTGTAGCTTTATTTAAATCACACATGTGTTCTAATAAGTTAGTTGTTCAATTTTTAAATTACTGCAAACCAAAAGGAGTTTGTTTAGCTGTTGAGTCATTTGTTTTTGCCAAATATCACTGTAGTTCTAATTTTAACAATTGTGGAGCAAATAAACTGTTAAGTGGAGACGATAATTATGTCAACAACGTCTGACTGGTTTTAATTGACGAATGGATATTGATGATGATAACAGCTCTTGTTTCTAAACATGAACCGCGGGGCAAGGCGGTGGACTAGTTAAAGTTCGCATTGATTCTACGAACGCTATGGTCTGTTGTGATTAAATGAATTTATGCTATGCACGCTGTTATCTTAATCAGACCTTCCGCGTAACACTAGAAGCTACGTCAAACATAACCTATGATGTAAAAGCAATATAGTAAGGAAATTCTAAGTAATGATAATAGTAAAATTATCATTAAACCATCGTTTTTCACCAAATATGAAAACTTTTAAAATAGGCAAGTAGATATTCCAGTTAGTGACACCAAATGTATTACGCTTATACTTAATATATTCGAAGCAAAGGTTAATACTACTGAACTAATAGCAACAATGGTTGATTTCAAAAGTAACAGACATTAAAATTCCTTTACGCAGGTAATGGTTGCCTAATCAAAACAATACAAATCAACTCCTACGCAAACCAAGGGAATAAAAACAAAATTAAAGATAAATGATTCATTTCTGTAAGAAGGATTGGACAAACACGTTTTCTACCTCACTTTTCTGAGAAGACAGGCCGAGGGAAACTCGGAGGTCACAGTCTTTTTTAAAGTCCAGTCATAATCTTGGTCACATCATGTGAAGACCGTGTAGATTGGTGTCTGAAAAGGTCTTTTGAAGAAAGAACCACACATATTGAGCTGTCCAGTCAGTGCACGCATTTGTCACTAATCGTGCACCTTAACTCAGAACTTAAGAAGCAGATAGCGAAGCGACCCAATTAAAATGGAGAATTAAGAACAATTGATAGCATTCCTACTTCGTATGATTATTTATAAACTGATTTGACTGTACTTTAAAAAACCGGCCAAGTGCGAGTCGGACTCGCGCACCGAGGGTTCCGTACAAACCTGTAGATATTCTAGGTTTTTTTTTTTTAATTTTTATATTTCAGTAGATTGAATGTAAGGTAAATTGCGGTTTACGATTTATGACGTTTTAAAAAAAAACTACTCACTCGATCTCGTTCAAACCAATTTTCGGTGGTAGTTTACATGGTAATGTACATCATATATTTTTTTAGTTTTATCATTCTCTTATTTTAGAAGTTACGAGGGGGGACACATTTTACCACTTTGGAAGTGTCTCTCGCGCAAACTATTCAGTTTAGAAAAAAATGATATTAGAAACCTCATTACCATTTTTGAAGACCTATTCATAGATACCCCACACGTATGGGTTTGATGAAAAAAAAAACATTTTTGAGTTTCAGTTCTGTGTATGGGGAACCCCAAAATTTATTGTTTTTTTTTTCTATTTTAATGTGAAAATCTTAATGCGGTTCACAGAATACATCTACTTACCAAGTTTCAACAGCATAGCTCTTATAGTTTCGGAAAAAAGTGGCTGTGACATACGGACGGACGGACAGACAGAAAGACATGACGAATCTATAAGGGTTCCGTTTTTTGCCATTTGGCAACGGAACCCTAAAAAGGCAGCTTTCATTGAAGATGAAACACGTTTTCTTCTTACATCCTCACCTGTTAACCGTAATTCACTCCCTTCGCTTTCTAAACATCCATATTTTCTCTGGCCTTCCTCTCCCATTCCTTAGAGTCCATTTATAATATGACATTATAATTCACAACACTTTCTAAAGCAGTTAAATATATAAAAAACTGCCTTCGACATGAACTTTCAATGAAGAAAATTGGAACACACTTGACAATTTTTTGCATCACCTCGTTACATCGTAAAGGGCACTAGCCCCCGTACAATAGGTAATAAATTGTCAAAATAATTTATTATACCTGTTAAATAATATAATACAATCGTATAATATAAAAACCGGCCAAGTGCGAGTCGGACTCGCGCACCGAGGGTTCCGTACAAACCTGTAGGTATCCTCGGTTTATGTATAAGGTTTATGCTTATGAAATTAAATGTTTTTTTTTTTTATTTTTATATTTGAGTTGATTTATGACGTATTAAAAAAAACTACTTACTGGATCTCGTTCAAACCAATTTTCGGTGGAAGTTTACATGGTTATGTACATCATATATTTTTTTGAGTTTTATCATTCTCTTATTTTAGAAGTTACGGGGGGGGGGGGACACATTTTACCACTTTGGAAGCGTCTCTCGCGCAAACTATTCAGTTTAGAAAAAAATGATATTAGAAACCTCAATACCATTTTTGAAGACCTATTCATAGATACCCCACACGAATGGGGTTGATGAAAAAAAAAAATTGAGTTTCAGTTCTAAGTATGGGGAACCCCAAAATTTATTATTATTTTTATATTTTAGTGTAAAAATCTTGATGTGGTTCACAGAATACATCTACTTACCAAGTTTCAACAGCGTAGCTCTTATAGTTTCGGAGAAAAGTGGCTGTGACATACGGACGGACGGACGGACAGACAGACAGACAGACAGACAGACAGACAGACAGACAGACATGACGAATCTATAAGGGTTCCGTTTTTTGCCATTTGGCAACGGAACCCTAAAAAGCAAGACTTTACGATCTTTTCAATGTAAAAATTTAAACAGGACATACATTGTGGGGGGAAAAACTTGTTGACTTTATGCTAGACGAGTGTGATCAAAACAGCATATGTTTGACAAAAAGATAATGTGTGTAACTTACATATTATTTCTAGATAAGAATAGGAGGAAACAAGAGCTACGTCTAAAAATAAAATTGGGGAAGCTTAGATATATTGCGCCAACCTCGGCACGCAGATGATAACGATGAAAAAGGAGGTTAGGGATTTCCCAGCATCTACTAATTGCAAAAGAATTGTTAAGTAAAGCTTTATTCAATGAATTTACCTTGTTTACTTTGTTTTTGAAAGTAGGGGAGTAAAATGACGTGACATGAAATTAGTCCTTAAGAATTTTAATAATTTTCTCAACAGAGAACTGTTGGCTAACTTTTAACTTCTCGAAACCTCTTTTTAAGGCTCCATACCAAAATCATCATCATCATCATTTATGACGTCCACTGCTGGACATAGGCCTCCTCCAAATTGGAAAGGTTTGCCATAATCGCCACGCTTGGCAGGCGGGTTGGTGATCGCAGTATGGTGGCAAAATAGTAAAATGCAACTCTTGTGGTGCCAATTCATCTGTTTGTCCGTCTTTACAAACAAAGTTTATTATGCGTCGCAATCGTTAAAAATGCAACATTGTAAACTGAAAACTCTTTTGCCTCCCAAGGTAGTGCTCATCCACTTTTTGCCGGATTTAAAGTATACTTCCAACTTCCACTTTCACAACGTGTCGGCGGAAATCTTAAAAATTCTTAACTTTACGACGAGCACTGCAAAATTGAATTCCATTCCCATCTCATTTTATTTTATTGCACTTGGCCGAGTGTTTTATATGTAAATTGTGCCGTCTGCTCCTTAAGGTCTACTTATTTATCACTTAACAAGTTATAAATCAATAAATAATTTACTTACAAAGATATCTTCTGTCTTTCATACATATTTAAGTTTTATGTTACGTCATACGCTTTTGTTTTAACATTTTAATTTTCAAAGGTGTCAGCCATATTTGTTTTTTGGTTATTCAAATGTGATTATGACAATAAGCGTATTGCGTTCTTGTTTGATTATTTCTATGAAGAAAATTTCTGATTGTAATAAATAAATATGTTCAACTTTTTTTTTTGGTAATTAAATGTTCAAGATGTAGAATGACGTCTCAAATAAATTGCGTCTGATTCAGTCTCTTATATTCGATTTTATCATCTTTATCTTAACATAGTATAAAACAACGTCGCTTCCTGCGTTTGTACGCATGGATCTTTTAAAACTACGCAACGGATTTTAATGCGGTTTTCATAAATAGAATCCCCCTAGGATTCAAGAGGAAAGTTTATATATGTAATACGCAGGCGACGCCTCTGGCAAAAGCTTTTTCAAGAAGTTTTCAGTTTTTTTTTTTTGTTATTCTTCTTTCCATAGGCAGCTAGGAATTAACAAGATAGAAATCGAAGAAGGAATTTATGTTATATCATATGAATTCTTGAATAAGATATCAGTTAGCGTAAAAGTGACATTGAATGATATTTCCATAACTTAGTTGAAAGTTTATTGACATTATGTTTCAAGCAAAGAACACCGTGTTGTTTAGCATCGTTTCCAAACAACCATTAAATATTCAAAATAAACAACATGTTTTGGCATAAATAAATAAATATCGTAGACAGAATTCATGGCAGCCCACGCTGCTGAGCCTGTAACATTAAATTCGTCCAAAAATAATTATCACTCCGATCCACTCCTGGGTAAAGGCCTCCCTCCACTTCTCCCAACTATCTCAAAGCCGCGCCTCTTCCTACCAGTTTTGATGGAACCTATCGAGCTCGTCCCGCCATGCTACAAGAACTCAGTTTTGCAAGCCAGTCCGGCAGAAAATTAATATGTCGAAGACTATTAATGTTTGTTTTTATTACTAAAGGCATTATGGGCATTATGATACCTATGGTGCCGGACGTTAAGAATAGAATTACCTCATTTCTTCCCGTGGGCTTCGTAAAAGGTGACTAAGGAACTTACTAGAGATTGGGCAGCAGCGTTCTCTATACATTTTACTACCATACTGCGATCGCCGACCCGCCTGTCAAGCGTGGCGATTATGATAGAGGAAGGCCCCCCAAATTGAGGAAGGCCTATGTCCAGCAGTGGACATCTTACGGGTGTAATGGTGGATTTTAGGCTATGAATTGTCTACAATTTATTGTCTAGATTTAAAAACTCAGCTCATAAACCAAAAAGCAGAACGAAAATTGTGCCTACAATAAAATACCAGTTCAACCCGGATCTTTCAGAAATTATTTGGATCACTTGCAATCAATAATATCCTTACTTAAATCCGCGTAATTATCCAAGGACGTACAAAGATAATCAATATATATTCTACTTGTAGCTGCAGTCCAACAACAACCTTATTGGGTCGAAAATAAAGACCACTTTGATACTGACAGATTTGAAAGTGACAGCATCCTAAAAGCAATCTTATTGTGACAAGACCAAAGAGCGGTTTGATTTTGACAGTGACGCAAAATCAGAGGTAAAATAAGTGGGAACAGACACTCATTGACATTTCAGTCTCAGTTAAAAGCAGTTAAAAAAAGAAAAATGTCGTAAGGATGTCAATAAGTCTTTCAATCCTAAAAAACATAGCAGACCACAATATTATGTACCCACCTTCCATCCTGCCCCGTATGCCCCTATCACCTATGCACTTGATGATCTTATGACAGTGTCAGTAAGCGGAGTTCACAAAGCTGAATTTTGGGCCAGAGATGTTTGAACTTTTTGCCATCGATACGCTCATAAGAAGATGCAAGTAGTTTCACCTTTCCTTGTGAATTTATGACGTGAAGGTGGCTTTCAGTACCACATAAGTAAACTTTGGCTTCATCATTATCATCATCTACCTAGCTTTTTGTCAACTATGTTAGCGTCGGCTTCCAGTTCAACCGCACCCGGTTAAACCCATCGGCATATGCACCCATCTGCATACCAGTATTTTACGTGGGTCGACTGCATATCTCACGTTGACAACCCAGTAATTGGGTACTACGACCTCTTGGTCAGACTGATCAGACTTTCGGGTTTCTGTGGACCCGTAACCACTGTCAAAAGTCCAGGAATTACAGCCGGGACCAATGGCTTAACGCGCAAGGTTTACTCTAATGCAAAATTGACTAAGGGTTCTATCTACTCGAGATGAAGCTAGTTGGTAAAATTTATCCTGTATGCGTAGCCTATATGCCTCATTTACTATAAAAAAGTGACTATTTCCATAAAAATCCTAACATTCCGGATGTACGTAATTCCTTGCCGTCGGGTTTTTTTTAAACACCAATAGATTTTTATATACGCAGCATTTTCTCACATTTTGAGGTCACTGCGGTCAATTAATATTATCTTGAGGTTTTAGAATTCAAAACGTTCAAAGAATTGAACCCCATAAAATTGTTGTAGTTTCTCAAGGAAGTATTTATGACGTACACGAGTTTTCCAAAGTTATTTTTATAAAATATGATAAGGTATAACCTGTACATGTATTCTGAACTGATCCCTTGATATCATTGTGGTCATGCGATGCGGTGATCAGAACTCATTATGTACTTATTCTCAGACTATTTATGTAACCATTGTGAATGAGAAATAGATAATGTATAATTTAGACTTATCTGTTGGCCCTTGTCGTTTTTATCTAAGGTTCAATGCAAATGATTTGACACAATCTTATATCTTATACTTGTATTCAGTAGTATCCGGGTAGATTTGAAGCCGAACCCTTGCATCATCTGCCTAACCTTTTGTCAACTATGTTGGGGTCGGCTTCCAGTCTAACTGAGATCTGATCTCCACAACCCAATTCCTGGGTAAAAACATGATACTCTTGCCTTGGTACGAGTGGTTGTTCACCGACACCAATAGCCCTCCAGACCGAATTTCGACATGGCAGCCAATCTCAACGGGCAAAATGCATATAAGCGGGAGACTATCTGTCTTTCAGGTATGTGTGCAGACTCAGGTGCACTCTTTCTTCCCTCACTCTCATAGTCCGATGGGGCGGCAATCCGACACGACCGGCGAGAGATCAGGCGCAGGACCAACAGCTTAACGTATTTTCCGACGCACATACCGCCAACTTCCAAACTCCGGGATGATACTGAGAAATTCCCAAGGGGAATACCCGATAACACTTTGTCCAACCTGGGTATCGAACCTAGGACTACTACCACGACACTAACGGGACAGGTAAAAGTGGCAGCTGATCTCGACGTACATAGTTAGGAAAATGGTAGGCAGATAGGACGCCAGCTTAGAAATATAACTCTTATAACAAAAACGTGATGATGACAAGCCTGAGTCCAGTTATATATTCTCACAAAAAAGGCTAGAATGCCAAAGATGAGTTATTATATTAACATGTCAATGTCATCAGAACATTCGCTAACATAAAATTAAAGCAATTAAAATTAGACCAGCACCTCGGGGCTTAATAATAATTTAACCATGTTAAATGAAAAATCTGAATTCTAAGATTCGTGCTTTGAATTTTTAATAGGTATTTTAATCTAATATCAATACAACATTTTGCAAAATTCGCATTTTGTTAAATAAAAATTACTTTATTTCCATTCTCACAATTAACGCACCGGCGACTGGCCGACTATTGTTTTTAAATTGTATAAATCACTTAGTATCTACACTGGCACCCAAGCTAAGTTAAATCAGCTAAATTATTCTCGGTTATTCATATAATAAAATCATTTGTAAGTCTAATCTTTGTAAGCTAATATAACTAGCCCTATTGTATTAGGTAAGCATGTGGTGATAGTTGTATGTAAAAACATCGCTTCTTTTTCCCCAAGAGTTCAGCACAGGTATATCTACAGTACTCCCACATTCCGACAGTTTTGTTTAAGTCCAATTTAATTGCGGGCGAGCTTATTGTAGTCAGTAGGGATCGGTTTCATTTTAACAGTTCCACATCATTCAAGGCGTTTTTTACGTTGCTATGCAGACAATATTTCGAACATATGAACGAATGGATTAGTAATAACCTTCAAAATGATTCAGATTCTGATTAATAGTGTGTTAAGTTAGAGTGCTGGTAGGTAATCAGGTAGATATTTCTATAGAATTCCATTGTGGAAATCTTCCCGACTAACGTCACAGTTTTATTGCCATTTCCAAAACAGTTTTTATGGCATCCCAACCACAATGTGACATGTCCGTGCTATCAAATTATACATAACAGTAATGACATCGTGCCCATTTTTGATATTTTTACGTGCTTAAATGACTATGACGTAGTTTCACATACCTACAACGATATATTACCGGTATAACTCGACGTCCACACAAGATTTTAAAATTGAATAGTGCGTATTTTCAACTTTAGCGCCGAGATTATCGAACAGTGTGGATTTCTGACGCTTTGGGATGCACTCGGTTCGATTTTCAACTTTAGTGTCGAGATTTGAAAATTGAAAAGTGCGTATTGTCGACGTACTGGGATGCACTCGGTTCGATTTTTCAACTTTAGCGCCGATATTTGAAAAATCGAACAGTATGTATTTTCGACGCAGCGATGCACTCGGTTCGATTTTCAACTTTAGCGCCGAGATTTGAAAATAGAACAGTGTGTATTTGCGACGCTCTGGGATACACTCCGTTCCATTTTCAACTTTAGCTCCGAGATTTGAAAATTGAAAAGTGTATACTTTCGATCTCTAGGATGCACTCTATTCGATTTTCAACTTTCGACACTATGTAGTGCATTGAAGATCCAGTGCGCGAAAAAATACTGCCACGATTTTATTACATCCATGATGGCCGTCGACTTACGATCGATAAGATAGGAATAATCTATTTCTGTGCAGAAATATCGAATGATAGAAATCGAAACCGATTGAGACAAGACTGTAAGTCACATACCGTGACATGGTGGTGTAAGGAATCAGTAACCGTAACATTGTAAATATTGTCTTCTATGTAATTATTATGATCATAATTAGGACTACGACGCGGGTCCAGTGCGGATTAGTACATATCACTCGTCTTTGAACATTTGGTTCTCGGAGATGCCGGTTTCACCGCTTTGAAAACAGTTGTGCTGAAATTAATTACACTAAGTAAAGCGCCTTCCTGGGTTCGAACCCACGACCTACAATTGGAAGTCGGGGCCGTTACCACTAAGCCACCACTGCTGTCATCAATTTGATCGATTAATTATTATGAACGTTACCTACCTACGTTACCGACCTATAAAGCTACGGTTGCCGCGGTTGGTTGATGGATGAATGACCAACTTTACCTACCAAGCCTCCCCCCTTGCCTCGGAAAGCACGTAAAGCTGTTAGTCTTGGCTGTCACTCGTACATCTTTAACAGACATTACAGGTCATCATAAGCCCGAAAGTCTTACCAAGGCGTATTACGGAGACAGTTACTGGACGCGGTTAAATCGACAATCGAACAGTCGCTCCATGTAAAATACTGGTATTCAGCTGCATCCGGTTAGACTGGAAGCTGACCACTACAAAGTTGGGAAAAGGTTAGGTTGCGGAATGTTCTTGAGAACATAGTTTTGAAATAAATAGTTCTTTAATTTGTTTTAATCATAACTAGTGATCGCCCATTGGTCGAAATTCGACCGTACTTCATTTGAATAGAAATACTTTATTAAATGAAAAAATATAGATAATAATAAATATAAAAAAATAATATGGTTATATTTGACATGCAGTAACACTATAGACAAATTGTTGACGCTGTACTACTGTGGAGAGGGTTCGCTGGCGGGATGGTGATGGCCAGGACCAGGACGTAGGTGTAATGAGTAAAGAATACTTCTTCAGGACTCTCTTTTTTATTTTCTTAATACTTCTTAACTGCTGGATATGGAACAATATGGAATGAATTATCACAGTTTGTTCTGTTTTTATAGAATTCTCCCTATTATTTTTTAATTAATTATGACGGTTCCATATGTCATAATTATAACCAGCCTGTACAATCTATGACCAGCCTGTACAATCGTGAGGTATACAACCTCTACAGTTTGCACACGACACTAAGTTTTGTATGGGAAACTTACTAGTGCCATACTTGACACTCCCCATAAAACCACAAAAAATATTTCTTTTCTAACTAAACTAAATTCCTATCGTCGCTAATACAAATAATATTAAAGACAAATATTCTCGATATGATCATAGATTTTAAAAAGGAAATAGGTTATACAGGGTGATTAGAAGATGGGTGCAAAGCTTTAAGGCGAAGATAGTACAGACAATTTAGAACCATTTAAGCCATGGTTGTCTTAGACGAAGTCTTACCAAATATTTTTAACCAAATTTTTAAGTTTTTTTTCGGAAATTCTCAAAATTTAATGTAAACTGCATAATTATGGCCAAATTGAATGATAAATGAATTCATTTTTTATTTATTTAATTAAAGTAATGTGTAAGCAATCAAGCAAAACAAGTTTTAGGCTTCTGTGTCATTAGACATTTTTTTACAGACATTTAAAGCTCAGAAAAAATTAAAAAATTGTACAATACGTCTTTTAAACCTTATTAAAAAAATAACGGAGGGTGCTTTTTTTGTTCAAACCTTTTTGAAGACATGCTTGATAATCGCTCTTTCTTTTGAGGTATCATTTATGCGGATATCTTACAAATTATTGAAATTAGGGCCTACAAACCAATTTGAGGGAGAAATTTTATATTTTAGGCAGACTAATTAAAACAACATTTGAATTAAAATTATTTATTTTTCATGTTCAAAATGACGGCCGTGATTCCTAATACAAGCACGGCCCCGTCTTCTAACTTCTGTAGTCGTTATTTTCAACATCATCTCCTGCTTCATTGTCTCAAACGCTGAATTTATTCTTTGTATCAATTTTTGTCTAGTGTTTATTTCTATGTTGTTATACACCAGTTCCTTGGCCCGGCCCCACACGAAAAAGTCCAACGGGGTCAGATCTGGTGAGCGAGCGGGCCAAGGGATGGGTCCATCCCTGCCGATCCAGCTATCAGGAAAGCAATTGTTGAGGTGTTCCCTTACATTTAAAGTCCAATGCGCTGGACAGCCGTCTTGCTGAAAGATGACTGGTCTCTTTCGAAGATCGGGACACCTGATTCCTCTACCAGCAGTGGTAAATCAATTTGCAGAAATTGCAAATAATTTTCGCCATTCAATAGATCAGGCAAAAGTGGGGCCCAATCAATGTTCTGCCAATTATTCCAGCCCATACATTCACAGAGAATTTCATCTGAAATGACACCTGCTTCTTAAAATGTGGATTGTTGTCTGCGTCGGCCCATTCATGGATGTTGTGAAAGTTTGTAATACCTTCCCTTGAAAATTTACTTTCATCCGTCCACAAGATTGATTTCAGAAACCACGCATCTTCGATGTCTCTGTTGAGGAGGAAACGGCAGAACTGAATTCTTCTTTGAGGATCTTGCTCTACTAGACCTTGCACACTCCTGCCATGGAACGGATACTTATCATTTTGGTGCATTGTATGCCACACCTTCCATTGACAAATGTTTAAATTTCGAGCTACTGCTCTAGTAATGGTAGTAGGATCCGCTTGAAATGCTGCTAAAATGTCTTCGTCGACGGCAGTTTCGTGTCTGCCCGGGTTGACTCCAGGTTCCACGCGGTGAAACCCATCTTGGGCAAGACGACGAAACGTGTTGTAAAACACTCGGACATTCGGTATCCTGCGATTCGGATAGCGCTCTTGATACATCCGTCGCGCCAAAGATCCATTGCCGTCTGCTCTACCGTACATAAATACGATATTCGCATATTCTTGATTGGTAAAAGTAGCCATAGTCACTTATCAATTAAGAAAAACAGCGTAGGAGCGCACTAAATGTCAACTTAACACAATTAAGTCAAAAATCAACACGTGCAGGAGCGCAAGGCTACGACTGGACACGGTGAAACAAAAAAGTTCAAAACTAACGCAAACAACACGTGCAGGAACGCAAAGGGCTACAACTGAACACGGTAAATTGTGAATCAACACGACAACGTCCACTCACAAGGGCAGTAGTTTGACTAATAAGTAAAAGATGTAACGGCTTCATCACAGACCGACTGACCCTGACCAAAGAAAAACGACTTTGTTGCCTCAGTAACTAAGACCATTTTGCTGTAAAAACCAACTCTTATCGCTTTTTGCTATTCATTGGGCGTTCTACCTGGAAATGCCGTCGCACCGCGCTCGGTGGCCATTGTTTAGAGAATCCCCTCAATGGGTTCCCCTCAATTGGTTCCTGCATGTGCCAAAAATTCTTAGAATTGAACAATGTTATCATTTCGAGCACATAAAGTATTCTTTTAAGCAAAAATTTTGTGTTTTGCTAGACTGCCTAAAATTTAAAATTTCTCCCTCGATTGGTTTGTAGGTCCTAATTTCAATAATTTGTAAGATATCCGCATAAATGATACCTCAAAAGAAAGAGCGATTATCAAGCATGTCTTCAAAAAGGTTTGAACAAAAAAAGCACCCTCCGTTTTTTTTTTAATAAGGTTTAAAAGACGTATTGTACAATTTTTTTATTTTTTCTGAGCTTTTAATATCTGTAAAAAAAATGTCTAATGACACAGAAGCCTAAAACATGTTTCGCTTGGTTGCTTACACATTACTTTAATTAAATAAATAAAAAAATAATTCATTTATCATTCAATTTGGCCATAATTATGCAGTTTACATTAAATTTTGAGAATTTCCGAAAAAAAAATTAAAAATTTGGTTAAAAAAATTTGGTAAGACTTCGTCTAAGACAACCATGGCTTAAATGGTTCTAAATTGTCTATACTATCTTCACCTTAAAGCTTTGCACCCATCTTCCAATCACCCTGTATATCTATAAAATTAATTTATTACTTGACATTCAGTAAGACTATAGACACAAAATCAGGCTTACCAACTTAGGGGTTTTCCCAAATTTAGGGGGGTAAATAAGAGGATTGAGATTTTTAGGGACGTTCCATTTTTAGGGGTATTCTTAGGGTTTTTTTGCCATCTTACATTTCTCATTGTGTTTTTGATTACAATAAAAGTATTAGCGACTTCTAGTACGGTTCCTCGATACTAAGAATGCAGAGTGAATGATTAACAAATGTCGCGTAATAAATATAGACAAATATTACTGCTGTGTGCCGGTCTATGATTACTGAACAGTCGTTGGTTATTTTCATTATAATTTTTTAGCGGATTTTTTTAGTAATTGTGGCAATTTTAGGGGTTTTTAACTTAAGCTTTAGGGGTAAATATTTCTGGGTGTTGGTAACATTGCACAAAATAATAAAGACAGATTTGGACCATAAACAAAAGAATATCTATGCATGAGTGTATTAGATACACGGTAATGAACAGTTGTGTGTGTAACGTGTTATTTATTGAAAATAATGTATTTTAACGCATAATTTAAAAAAATATTAGCATTCGTCACTTCTTCTCTGTATAAACTATAAGTGTGCGAAAATTCATACTCCTCCGTCCGCCCAATTTTCGTAAAAAGGGATCCAAAGTTTTAGCTTCACGTATTAATATATAGATGTAGGTAGTTAGGTGTACCAAACAGAGGGGTAACTGCGTAATACACTTACAGTAGAATGGCTTTCATTTTAACAGTTCAACGACATTCATTGCACTATTTACATTGTTGAAAAAATAGTTCGTTGGAACATATGAAGCATTGGCTTAGCAACATCCTTCAGAATGAATCTGATTGTGACTGATTGAATGTATTACGCAATAAGGAAGACTAAGTTCAAATCACTACCATACATAATAGTATTATTTAACAATTCAAATATAACGTAAGCCATTGCGTAAGTACCGTACACTGTCGTATTTATCTATTTAAATACATTTAAATATTTTCAAATTCATACCTAGTACACAATCAACCTAACTGGAGACGTCAGTTTGGCGCCACTTGCCATACAAATGAAAATATTTGTTTTAGTTTAGTTCTCAAATTGGCCGCGTGTCAAGGTTAACTGGGTATTTTATAAATCAAAAATTCGGTATACATTTCCAGCACCCTAATTGCGAGAATCTGAATGGGATTGAAGATTATTTCTAAACCATTGCGTCATTTGTTCGTATAAATTATGGCTGAGCAACGTAAATAACGCAATGAATGTTGTTTAACTAGGAATATTAAACCAATTCCTACCAATAAAAAGTTCCGCAATTACCCCAACGACCGTCATTTTCGTGGAGGTTTTAAGAATTTTCATATTAAATGGGTTATAGGTTTTATTCATGTTTGTACGGAGTGCCATTTGATTCTTAATATCAAATATAAGAAGCTTTCAGATGATATTATTTTTTGGTATAATATCTTTTGGAGCCTGATTTTTCAGTCGTCGGGTTTGGTTTTTTGAACTTACTTTTTTTGGGTTTATGCATATCTAATATAACTCCGTGTGGTGCCGGACGTATAAAATACAACCATCCAATTTTTTCCCTAGAGTGTCATAAAAGGCGACCAAGGGACCTAGTAGAGGATCGGCAGCAGCGTTCTCTGTGCATTTTACCACCAATTACAATCACCAACCCACCTGGCAAGCATAGCGATGATGGTAAACCGCCCCATTTTTTGCGGGCGGCCTATGTCCAGCAGTGGACGTCCTTCGGCTGAAATGATGGTGATGATATACAACTTACGTTAAGCACATACCTAACCATACTTAAGTTCTTTGAAAATGTGCTGTTTCATGATACAGGTGACTCACAACCGTAACTCATGCTATTTAATCACACGCGGTCATTGACGAAACACGGAGCGTTGACTTTGTAAAATTTACAGGAAAATCAAATGCAGTCAGTACTTTATCTGAAAGTCAAAGGAAATCGTGGAATAAATCACTTAAGGCGGAAGCGCCGAGGTTTTTTTTTGGCTGGGAAATCATCAATTCTTCGTCTTCCGCTCTGGGTGGAGCGGAAGGGCGTATCAGACCTTTACTAATTAAAACCCACCCGTGTTCCTTCAGTTGCCTATGCCAGGGCCACGGTAACTCTTTCGAACAAGTCCGCGATCCTAGCAAGAAGCGCCAAGGTAACCCGATTTTTCTTAGGTTTTTTTGCAATTTTTTAGGCCAGTGCCAATTTCGTGAAAAAGTTATTCAATGGTATTTAATTAACTTAGTGGGTCGTATTGATTTTAAGGACTATCTATATTTTATAAATATATACGTGTTGCAATCGCCAACCATATTTTGTTCAACATACAGCAGTCTATTAGACCAGTGTCAGGACAATGACATCTAAATTGCAAAAAATGACAGAAAATTTTAATTACCCACACTAGCTTAACGCGTCCACCTCAATATCGTCATCAAAATACGCACATTGATAAAACGGTAGAAGAAATGTTCCGTTTTTTAGTTTAGAAATTAACTGATGACGGGTTCACGAAACCTAAACCTGAAGAGTGAGTTAATTGTTTGTAGCATAATTTTCTGAAGATTTTTTTTTAAATTTATACTAATATTATAAAGATGAAGAGTTTGTTTCTTTAGTTGAATGTACTAATCTCAGAAACTATGTTTATTGTTGGATAGTCATGAATAATCAGAGACCATACGTAATCAGCTTATAATTTTCCTACTTTTGAGACACAGGCCTCCTTTCTAGGAGAGGGAAGGGCCAATAATCCACCACGCGAGTTAGGTGCAGGTTGATAGATGTCACATGTCTTCGACTGTTTGGTTCTAGGACATACCGGTTTCATCACGATGTTGTCCTACATCGTTTTGTGAGTAGAGGTGATGAAATAATTTGCACAAAGTAAATTGCCTGTCCCAGACTGGCAATTTACTTTGTACTTTGTGTTTTTGTCCACTGCGATAGGCTGAGTTGAATGTTTGATAGATTTTCAACGTTTCCCACAAATAAAAGGTTTTTTTTTTGCAATAGGCAATAATAAATAGAGGTTAACATTAATTCCAGTAAATAAATTCCACCTTGTAAATTTTTTGCAACAACTCTTTCTTCAAAGAACAGGAAACCACTTAAACCGGTGGCTTCCCAAAGAAATAACGGTAAAAAATATCGTACCTATTGTTTTCGTAGCTTCGACCCAAATTGCCTAGTTAATGACCTGTGTCCTTGTTTCGACCTGACATGACCTTGCTTGACCAACGGACACTTTTTCAAATGAATAGTCTGAAGTCATTCTTGGAATCTTGTGTGCATATAGGGTATAGTTTACCCGAGTATATTTTTATGAGGAATTTTATTATTATTGTACAATTATGTATAAGTAAAGGAATGGAAGGTCCGGTAGACCGGTTTTTGGGAAAAGAAGCCGGATTTTTAAACGGCTGCCGGAAAAATAAAATCTGAGGCATGCAACATTAAAGGCTAGGCTCTAGACACTTCATCATCTACCTAGACTTGTCTCAAGTATATTGGGGTCGTCTTCCAGTCTTACCAGCACGCGTAGCATGACCGCCTAGAAACGGAATTTGTCGACGGAAAAGAAGACAAAATGATAGATTGTATCGTAGAAAAATTTTGTAAGACTGAAAAGAAGAGATGTTTCTATTCTTCAGTCGACAAGAGTACGATGTCAAGTATGATGACTGTTTTTCTGTTGAGATAGAAACATTTTTACAGAATTAAAATACATAAGGAACTTTTTTTGTTCTTGATAGAATAGATCATGCTACGCCGGCAGATGCAACTGTGTATTCAGTATTTTACATGAAGAGACTGCCTATTGGACCTCCACAACACAGTAACTAGGTAAAACAAAACCTCTTGGTAAGACTCCAAGTCAGACTTTTGGGCATCTGACGACCCGTAACGAATAACAACAAATCCAAAGACAGCGACTTCCAAAATTAGTTTTTCATATTGTGTTTTCGTTTTTGGCGGCTGATTGTTTTTTATAGCATGCCGATTTTCGTACTCTTCACATTTTTCTCTGATGCTTTCAGCATTGCCGTCTTGGCTTATGTATTGGCAATCAAATGCAAATTCCAACTGCCAGTAGCCCTGCAGTAACCACTTTACATCAATCGTCCATCGAACCTATTTACCAAGCTAAACAGACAAACACATAACATCTATGTATACCAACCACATCGCCCAGTAAACACGACTAACAATTTTTTCACTTAACTTCTTTAGCGGTTCAGCACTAAACAGAAAACGGAGGCAAAACTATGACGCAAGCTTGTAAGCAGAACGTGTCTATAATGACCTTGGGAAAAAATTAATACGTCCTTTGCGTTCGTGTGTATTGATATGAAACTTGCTATGTGGTTATCTACGACCGTCATTAACGACGAAAAACAACAAAAAACATGTGAGGGGATTACTCTATGCCCATGATGAAGAAGTTTAATTTTTATCCGTTAAAATATCGTAGAAAGCCCCTAGAAAGAACTTTAGCTATGAACTCTGAGGCTTTTAAAGTCCCTGAGGAGGTTTCGTGAGGCAAATCACATCAGCCTCTAGACAAGGAATTTCACGAGGACCACGACTGTTCAGACAAGAGTGTTACGAAGAAGAAGAAGAGGAGGTTTGGTTGAGATATTGGTGATAAGATTTTACCCAACATGCTGCTGTTATATACCTAGTTGACAAGCTTGGTGATTTCGGCAGTACACTCGGTGATTTCGCAGTCCAGATATACCTACCGCAGGCCATGTTTAGTACAGAATATTGTCTAAGTTTATAAGTTTGAAGTATGAATGTATGACTTTAAGCGTAGTGGAAAACCAAAGACACGATGGATTAACCGTGAAGAGATGATATGACTAGAAGGGGGTTGACTATCGATGTGGAAAATAATATGTGACGACGACCACAAATAAATTGGGATCCCAGAAGAGATAAAGATATATCCAGCATAGAATATTGATCGACAACTTAATGTAGTTGTGTTTAGCATGTTCTGCTAGATGAACCAGTCTAAAACAGGTGAGTGTGACAGACCCGATGTGGAAGGCCAGAACTGGGTGTTATGGTGCAAATGGGAGTGATCTAGGTCCAGTACAGTATTGGCCTGCATTAGGCTGAATAATACCCGCACAGGTCGATTTATCAGGTTAAACTACGCCTCGCCGCGGTTGGTCAGTGAATGGGTGACCTTCTATACATACCAAGACCCCTCCGTACCTCGGGAAGTACGTTAAGCTGACGGTCCTGGCTGGCATTCGTCGATCTTTGTCAGTAGTGGTTACCCGGTGGTCACCCGTACTTTGTAATAAAGTATTGTACGTTATTTCACATACATATTTGTACTCAATACTTTATGAAAAAGAAATAAAGTACACGATAATACTTTATTTTGCAAGATTTGATTTCTTTGGGATTTTGAAAAGATTAAGGGCGTAAGTACTTTTTCTTAAAACAAAATTTATTTGATACAAACTGCAAAAAGCAATAAAAATATGTTTTAAAAAATAATAATAAAGAAAAATAAATCGTACTTTATTTTTATACCATGTACTTTTTTTTCGTACCTATAATAACCAAAGTACTCTAATTGCAAAAAAAAAGGTGGCAACCCTAGTCGTGTTATCAGAAACCCGAAAGTCTGACAACCAGTGTTATCGAGGGGTATCGTTTCACCCAGTAACTAGGTTATGGAGGTCATATAGGGAAAAGGCAATCTGATGATGATGAGGCTAAACTAAATACTCATCATAAACGTAGATATAAAAAATGAAAAGCAAAAAATAATAAACCTTAAAATTATGAGTCGGCGCTTTGAATGATCTTTGTTCATTGATTTTTCAGCGCCGACTCAAAATTTTAAGGTTTATTATTTTTTGCTTTTCAGTTTTTTCGGCGGTTTAATTTTTTGTTAAAAAGTTTTTATTTTATACATTTTTGTGGCATTAATGTACTAATAATACTTGGCAAAGTATACCCTATCCAATATAAAAGAATTATCAAAATCGGACTACTCTTTATAAAGTTATGCGTGGTTAAATATTATAATCAGTGAGTGAACAATCAATCATCCCCTGTTTTCCTACGCTTAGGGTTCAATTTTGTTTTCCAAATTTATATGGGACCACCTTCGGAGTACACCCTTTCCAATAGAAGAAGAATTATCACAATCGGACCACTATGTAAAAAGTTATGCGTGGTCATACATAAAAAAAAAAATACGCGTCGAATTGAGAACCTCCTCCGTTTTTTTTTCGTCGGTTGAAAAGATGACGGATCTTATCAATAAGCCCGGAAACCTTAAGTAAATCAAGTTACAAGAAAAGAAATAGTTAAGTGCACTCCAGTACCATGTTCTTCGTTGACAGTTAAACTGGCTATGAAATCCAATCATACCGTATTTGTATACAAATTGGTGCTGTTAAATATAAATAAAAGTATTTCTTCACACGTCATCTTACGTATGCACAAACGCATATATGCATTTTATGGTAAGTATATAATTTGTACATAATAAGCGTTCTTCACTTAATACTTCACTATTAACCATAAATGTTGTTCGGAAATCTTGAGTTATTTGTATTACGGTTGTTGTATTAGCTACTGCCGGGTAATTTTGTAAAGGGTTCCCGAAACACGAAACGCTCTATTGTAATTTATCAAAGTACTATAGTAATTTTGTGGATTGCATTTGGTAGAGGATCAATGCGCGTATCAATGTGTATCATCATTCATCATCATTTCAGCCGCAAGACGTCCAACGCTGGACATAGGCCTCCCCCAATTTAGGAGGGTTTGCCAAATTCACCACGCTTGGCAGGTGGATTGGCGGTCGCAATAGGTATGTTGGTAAGTAGTAGTAGTGATCGCCTAGTATTAGTCGCCTCTTATGATACCAATGGGAAGAAATGGGATGGTGAAAGAAAGAAAGAAAGAAAAGAAAGAAAATACATTTATTTAGCACAGTTGAAAGGCACATAACAGGCACATGCTATTTATTCTTTATGTCTGGCACCACACTTAACCAATGTGTATCAATACTTTGTTGGGCAAAATGCTACGTTGTTGACAATTTTTTCGGACATACAATGCAACGGAGTAGCAATATCCTTCTAAATTATTCAGATTTTGATTAATAGGTGTGTTCCACAATTATGGTGCCGGAACCTAAATATAAGTAAGTTTAACTTGGAAGTTCTCTGACCTCTACATTAAGCAATACCAATACTTACAGAGAGAATGCCATACTAACTTGGACTACTAAGTTAAGCTTGGTTAGAGTCCTATTCGGATTATTATTGGTGGTTCTCCTGCGGTTCTTACCTGACATACAGGTAGACAAAATAAACGTTTTAGTTTTATTTCAAGCTAACGATCACACTCATAGAGAAATAGTCGAAAACTGAGAACATTGACTGTCATGAGTTCATGACTTAGAATTTAAGCAATTCCAAATACATTTTCATCACGTTTCATACGCACATTTTGATTCATCTTTGTTTATCAATTCACGTATACATTTATTAAGAATATTGTTATTGTTCGTCATTTTAAGGTCGCGTCTTGTCACGTGAACGTCCAGCAAATGCGATTCGTCTACGACAGTGTGGTGACGTCATTGTTTAAGTGTTTTCTTGTTAAATAACCTTTTGAAGGCCAAGGCTAATAAACAACAACACGAAAATTCATGAGTTTTTTTATCGATAATGTATTTAAATACACTATTAAATACGCGTCTAGAATTACTAACAAAGACATTGTCACAGCCCCGGATCTATGGGGGGGCAAACCGGGGCCCATGCCCCGGGCGGCAATTTCAGGGGGTGGCAAAATCAAGCTTGGCAGACGTATGGTCTGCGTTAATGATGAGTTGTAACGATATAACTCATCATAACGCAACTTTACCATTGAGACGTCCAGTACTTTAAGAACATAAATTATTTTTCGCGAGTCGCATAGGATAGGTCAACAACCGCATCAATCGCACTCGCCCCGCCCGCAGGTATTGCAAACCGTGGTAACGCATGCATACGCGGCGGCGTAAATAAATAGGCTAAACAGAGAAAGAGCAGCGCTCCCATCAGTCTCCTCAACGTTCTCGGCATAATCTACGAGAGGCTTATTCATAAGCGTTTCAAAGCCTATGCCGAAGCGAAGGGGCTTATCTCTAACGAGCAATTTGGTTTCAGAACCCAACACTCGTGCGTCCAACAAGCCCACCGCATTGTAGAGCACAAAAGCGCTGGCTTCTAGCCTAATGCGATGACGGGCGCGTTGTTCTTCGACATAGCAAATGCTTTCGACTAAGTCTGGCACAATGGCTTATTAGACAAACTTTACCAACTCGGTGTTCCTGACCGTCTCGTGCTCATCCTACGAGACTTTTATCGAACCGCACCTTCCGCTATCGCATCGAGCGTTCTCTCTCTTCCCCTCATCCCATTCGTGCCGCAGTCCTGCAGGGCTCCGTGATATCTCCCCTCATCTTCACGCTTTTCACCAGAAATATTCCGAAAAGTAAACGGCCCAGTTGGCTCTATTTGCCGACGACACAGCCATTTACTCCACCGGTCGCTGTCAGGACGCTATCGCTCGTACTCTGAAAACTACGCGCCGTCGACCCGAGCTTGGTCCTTACCGAGCTACCCATTGCTCGCCGCCCGCAAGCTCACGCCTACGGTGGCTGGGAGTCCGCTATCGACTCCCGACGCATCACTAAGCCGGTTCCTTGGGCGAAGCAAGCCAAATACATAGGTGTGATCCTCGACCACCACCTTACTTTCAGGGAGCAAATATCGACGACGGCTCGTTCTGAAGTGGAGTCTTCCACTTCATTCTAACCGCCCGTAGCAAATTGTCCCTTAGGTGCAAATTGGGTATCTATCATGACTTATGCGTGCGTCGTCATCGCGCACGCTAAGCCACCACAACACATCCATAGGATGCAGACCCTCCAAAACCGTTTCTTTAGAAAGGTTACGAGTTCCTTATATGTCCATACCACCTAGATCTCAGAATAACCACCATTCAGCAGCTTATGAAACGCCTTGCAAAGCGTTTCTTTGACTCTGCCGTGAAGCACCCCAATCCCCTGATCGCGGCAGCCACCCGCTACACTCCCTCCCATATTAGTACGATTCGCCAACCGCGGCATGTTCTAACCATTCCCGATGACGCTACAAACCTTCTCCAGGAGAGTAGGAAACTAACTAGCACACTCAAGACACACAAACATAGACCGCCGTTCTTGCGTCCTCGCTGCCGAGGCACGCCGCGACGCCCCAATCCTTGTCCGCCCCGACCCTTGCTCGACCCAGCCCGCGCCGCTGAGCCTGTAGCTTTAAATTCGCCCCTAAATAATAATCATTCCGATCCAGCCCGTCCCTTGTTGCCCTCTACCAGCGATGCCCTAATCCGAGGTCTGTACCCCACGGGGGGTGCCCTTAGCGAGTAGTCACTCTAGTTTGAAGTTTTGTAAGCCCTGACTGGAGGCTTTACAGCCGACAACCTCATAAGTTGACATGCTAGACGTCATTAAAAAAAAAACAGAGCAGCGCTAGATAGGTCCTTGTGGCGTTCTATCTATATAAAGGTAAAAATATAGACGAGCGGGGGCGGTATTTTCAGCTTTTGCCCCGCCTCGAAAAAATTCAGGATCCGGGGCTGCATTGTCATATCACGTGTCTCATTTGATGTTATTTTTCCTTCTTTCTGTATTAAAGCAAGCTGATTGGCTGTCGTAGATCGAGCCCTCAAGGACTACGTAAAAGCGTCTAATATCACCACATTAACGAGAATACTTCAGCTATTACAAGAATAATTGCCACAAACCGTTATTACTTTTAATTTCGAGACATTGAGCTACCATCCGCGGGAAATTTGATTGGCATTTCATCTCCATTTTTACTTCATTTTAATGATGGGCGCCAATCTCTGTTGACTTAACCTTTAGGTCAACGAACTACTTAAAGTTATTTGGTAATTCATCGTTATTATTATAATTTGACTTTAAAAGTTTTGATTTAACTTCCACGGTATTTATTTTTGACGGCTTAAAAGGGTCGGTCAGTATTTGCGGTCGGTTTCATATTGAAATATGTAATGATGCTTTTTTTGTTTATTTTTCAGTCTTCGTGAGTCATTGTACTTTATTGATTTAAAGTGGGTGTGTGTGTTTATGAAACTTCGTATATGGCTTGTTTCTCAGGTATTCATATACTAATTGGCTGCTCTAATTGAATGACTCCGCATCATCCAACTAAGGATGTACTAAGGTCGCCAAAAGTTTGCACAATGCGTTGGTGATACTTTACTACTTTTTTTGATATTTTCTGTACAATGGCTACCTGTTCTAGAACAATAAGCCACTGAGGTAACCTAACTATAAGACATACTGTGTCACCAAAAATCACACAAATAAATATTTACTTAGACTTTGACCAACTTCTAGTATAAATGGTTAAGTTTCCATTATTACCTACCTTTGGAGGGGCTTGCCACTATTGCCACGCTTGGCAGGCGGGTTGGCTATCGCAGTATTCTGGTAAAATGCATAGAGAACGCTGCTGCCTATTCTCTAGTAAGTCCCGCCGTATTTACGACACCTATGAGAAGAAACGGGGTGGTGCTATTCTTTACGTCCGGCATCGGCACTACAATCTACTTCTTTACAAAAGAATATTGAAAAAAATGAATTTAAAAGTTGATATCAAATGTATACAATAATTTCTAAAAATATAGATGACAAAATGTTCATACAACTGCAGATTAAAAAAAGCTGTTCCAACAATAAGTATGTAGGTATGCGGATTTCAATGACACTCGCATTTTCTGATTGACGTCATGAATTTAACTATTGCCATACCAACACTCCTATAAACAGCAGACACGTCGACTTTCAAATTCTTGTTATAACCGATGTCTATTCTATCTACATAAATATTTAGAACTTTCGCAGGAACTTGCGTTTAAGTAATAAGCCACAGGGGTCGATCGATCAGGGTAAGCTACGCTTGCCACGGTTTGACCGTGGATGAGTGGCCATCTTTAAATATCATGCCACCATGGCGCCTCTGAAAGCAAGTTAAACCGCTGGTACCGGTTGTTATTCGTAAAACTTTAGCAGGCGTTACGGGTCCTCAGAAGGTTGAAAGTCTGACAACCAGTCATACCAAGAGGTATCGTGTTACCCAGTAATTGAAATGTAGTATACAAGAGACTGTTGGTATTGCCACGTTGTATGGCATTCCTTTGCTTTAGCATGCGTAGCATGACCACCGTAGAAAATGGTTTGTCAACGGAAGAAAAGAGAAAGTGACAGTTCGTTTCTCAAATTTTCTAAAGAGCTGTGTCTATTCTTCGTAGAAATGAAAGCGGCATGCTAAGCTTGCATAAAACGGTACAATTTTGTCTATTCTTCCGTCGACAAAACCCGTTTCTATGCTCGCGTAGCATGACAGTTCTATCTCTATTCTACCAAGAATAGACAAAGTTCTTTCTATGGTGGTCATGCTACGCGTGCTGGCGAATTTCCACTATTATAACTAACTCAATCATCATCTGCCAAGTCTTTTCCCAACTATGTTCGGATCGGCTTCCAGTCTAAGCAGCTGAAGACTAGCATTTTACATGGCGCGACTGCCTATCCGACCTCCACAAATCACGTACTGGATAAAACGTTACCTCTAGGTAATATTGGATGTTATAAATTCGGGCTTCTGAAGACGAGTGACGATTGTCAATGATCAACAAATGACAGCCGGGGCCAACAGCTTAACATGCTTTCCGACGCACGGAGGGGTCTATGTAATATGTATGTAATGATGCCTTATCCGCGGACTAATCGCGACCTTTTATTCTAAAAATACGTCAGTAGGACCGGAAAATTTCGGTGTTATAAATGTCAATGGTGGCTTAGGCTTGAGTCGTTTTATTATTTCCAATATAATAAACCTTAAAATTATGAGTCGGCGCTAAAAATCAATGAACAAAGATCACTCAAAGTGCTGACTCATTATTTTTTGCTTTTCAGTTTTTTCGGTAATTGAATTTTTTGTTAAAAAGTTTTTATTTTATATTTTTTTGTGGCTTTTATGTACTAATAATACCTGGCAAGGTATACCCTATCCAATAAAAAAAGAATTATCAAATACGGATTAAAAAAAAAATTATACTTACGCGTCAAATTGAGAACCTCCTCCGTTTTTTTTTTCGTCGGTTGACAAAAAGAAAGCTATTCAAAAATGGATCTCATGTGTAAACTTCACAATCTCAATCTATCTACCGGTGCATTTCTATTCAAATTCTCCCCATCATTGCACACATCCGTAACAAAACAATGCCTTCGACCCTCACCTAAGCATATTTAAAACGCATACATATGCAGTTCAGATTGATGCATCCCAAAAGAGGCGCGGGCGGCGGTAGAAAGCCTTTCAAAGAGTGGGATGACGTCACAATGACGCACGAGACGATGAAATATTCGGAGCGTGTCTGTTTACGTCACAGGGTAGACAAATACATAACATATGTATATAAGCGTTAAAGTTGGTAATTAACTGAGAGGTTTTATTGGAGACCGAAACGCATTTATGTGAGAGACTCTATACTAATACTATTGATATTATTATAATCTATATATCAATAGGTGAAGCAAAAACTTTTTACGAACATTACGCGGACGGAGGAGTCAAAAAGTTTATATGGACAAAGAGTGCAGACAGATAACGCACTAGTAGTAATAAACGAATCTTTACTAATTATAAAGAGCTAAAATTTGTGTGCGAATTTGTATATAAGTGGTAATCTCTAGAAATACCAGTCTCTACAGCTAAGCAAGAGTTCCTGGGTTAAATCCTCACGTCTGGCAGTATTATTGGGGTTTTCCATTACGGATTTCTAAGTAACAGTTTGGAGTTTGGAAGTTGGCGATGTGATACCCCCGTGCCTCGCAAAGCACGTTAAGCCGTTGGACCTGCGCCTGATCCAGTCGTCTCAGATTGCTATCCAATCGGACAATGAAAGTGAGGGAAGAGAGAGTGCTCCTGTGTCTGCGCAAACACTTGCGCACTATAATATCTCCCGCGCCGATGGCTAGTCTCCGTTGAGATTGGCCGCCTTGACCGAAATACAGTCTGGAGGACTATATGTGAACTTAAATGTAGAGTACAGCGGGGTAATCCCGTTACGGTCTTACAATGACAATTATTTTTAAAAGAGAAAACGTGGAATTTCATGTTAGCTCTTCTTCATAGGAAACGACCACTTGGAACCGTGAACCTAGCTTCTGACCTTTCACAAGTGAACAAGTAGGTTTATGTGAAATGAAATATTTTGGATGAATTAATTGATTGATTTTGCGAACCTATCCATAATTATAAAAAAGAAAACCCAAAGTAACATGGGTAAAGGTTAGTTTACAGTGGTAGACCTACATAATCGGCCTATAACGTTCCCACTGTTGGGACACAGGCCTCCTCTCAGTGAGAATGAATAGATCATAATCCACCACGCGGCTGGACCCAGTCCGGGATGTTGGATGTCACATGACTTCGAATTTTGGGTTCCAAGACCATGTCAGATTCATCAAGAGGTTTCTCGTCGCCGTTTTGAAAACTTTGGTGACAAAAACATACTACACAAATTAAAGTGCTTAAGTAAAGTTTAGGTTTCTCAGTGGAGATCGCAAAACGGCAAACGTAAGGTGGGACGCCAGGCTAGGTGCACAGACGATCGTCGCAGGGTAGCTGGTAGCAGCTGGATAAAAGTTGCCGTGAATCGTCTATGTTCTTGATAATTTTATAATTGTACAAGTATATGTTCTTATATTCAATACTAGCTTTTGACAGCGGCTTCGCCCGCGTGGAGGTCGGAAAATATCTCGCGTGAACGTACTACTGGGATAAAAAGTAGCCTATGTGTTAATCCAGGTTAATTTTTTTTAGCTCGAAAGCGCATTTTCCTCCAACTTGCTTCAAATTTATCGTCACTGCTCGGCTCCTATGTGTCTTAGCGTTATGTTATATAGCCTATAACCTGCCCAGGAGTATGGACTACAATCGTACCAAGTTTAGTTAAAATCCCTTAAGTAGTTTTTGACCCATGCGTGCACATACAGACAGACAGACAAAAAATTTACTGATTGCATTTTTGGCATCAGTATCGATCACCATTCATCCTCCAATATTAATTGTGAATATATTTTTAATGTACAGAATTGACCTCTCTACAGTTTTATTATAAGTATAGATTCCCCTTGGAACCACCAGCGTATCAGTACATCGTTCATACCAGCCAACCTTGTCTTCAGACACGTACGCTCTGGTTCCTTACGGCTGCGGAAGCCATAAGTTGAGTACAATGACGTCAGACTGACGCACAAGATGGCCGAGCATTCGAACCGTGTCCGATGACGTCACGGGACTGGGTCGAGACAGAAATGACTCAAAGCCATGTATGTAGAAGGAGAGAATTGTTGAGATAATTTTGATGAATATATAATGGAAGAGAATAAGCTGAAAGCCTACATAAAGTGACATTCAATGAGTGATGAAGATGATGGAAAAATTAAAAATATATGGGATTGAAATAAACTTATGAGATAGACAGACCTGAGGATAGCCTGCCTAGACCATATAGACCTATATAAATAGATCTGAGGGCTTAGATCAGTGGAAATCACTTCTAAAGTGTTTCATATTACAACAAAGAAACTACTAAACTTGCCACAGAAATGACATTAGCTTATTTTAATCCCACAATAGTACTGACTTGACCATCATTGATATCTCTCATAGATTTTCAGTTTGTCTAGGCCCTCAGCTCCTTCGTTTCTCTACTTTCATCAAGATTACCTCTTTTACAATTCTCTGCTTTTACATACATGGCTATATTTAACTATATTATCTGGGATATACTCAGACACTTTTTTTTTTGGATGGGAAAGCATCAAATAACTTCTCCCGTTCAGGGCGGAGCGGGAGGGCATGTCAGACTTTTACTGACTAAAACCCACCCGTGTTCCTTCAGTTGCCCATGTGCCAGGGTCACGGTATCTCTTTCGAACAATCTCGCGACCCCGGCAGGCATCGGTCCTAGCAGACCCCTTCAGTGTTGCTGACATCTCTTTGAAGCGCGCGTGGAACACTACGCACCGTTGACCCGAGCCTGGTCCTTACCGGGCGGCGGCCTACCCATTGCTCGCCGCCCGCAAGCTTACGCCTACGGTGGCCGGGAGTTTGCTATTGACTCCCGACGCCCGGGGCGTCTCCTCCTGCGGCGGCTAGGGACGTGAGGGCGCAGAGACTGCCACTCCTTCACGCACCCCGCCTCCTCCTTTGCGAGCATTACTGCTTCGCAGAAGGAGTTGACGGCTTCCCATGCCCTCTCGCTCCGTACCATGGCTCGCACCAGGGCCGGACGCGAGAGGTCGACGCCGCCGATCGCCTCCGCGAGGACACGGCGCTGCTACGCCCAGGCAGGGCACACCTCCATAGTATGCTCCACCGTGTCCTCCAGACGATCCTTGCAATGGAAACACCCGGGCGTTTCCTCCCGCTTTATCCTGATACTCAGACACTTCAGTTTTATTTATTTACGTATGCGGCAGTGCTGGTGGACCCCCAAAATATATTTTAAATTGGGAAATATTTCTAGGCTCATGTTCGGAAGCCTACAAAAACCATAGGAGTATCAAATACTAATTTAATTAATTAGCATTATTTCGCAAACCAAAGGTATACCGAGACACAAAACTGCGCTCCGAAACAAAGACAGCTGGCGTGGCTCAAAAAAGGCTGCCCAACTTAAGTGGAACTGGACAGAACTCCTCTGTCACATGATGTCATGTGACAGAGGAACCAAACAGCACAGGAGTGGTGCCCTGAAACAGTGAGGTGGGGTCGCGGCATACCACGTAGGAGATGGCGGGACGAGCTGTACGACGAGCTTTACGACGTACAGACGACGTTCCGTTAAACTGGAACTGGACGAGCCCGCGCGTCCTCCGCGGCTCACGAATTATAAAAGAAGTGGAGAGAGAGGCCTTTGCGCAGGAGTGGGACTGCTGGGGCTAGTAATAATTAAATAAGGAATGCAAGTCATATCCTGTGTACTTCCAGTAATTCCTTTTATTCGTGTAGTTAAGTGCGTCAGTACACCGAGTTATGTTGATGACTCACGGTTTAATTATTTGGTACCCCACGGTGCAACAAGGAACAGGAAATATTAAACGTGTATTGTTACCATTGTTTTATAATTTAATTTTTACTAAGATACGCATTAAATCCCTTAAAAAAGTACTCCAGGATATCCTGCTTAATTGTTCCCTGTTTGTTTTCGGTTTTGAAATCCCGTGGTTTTATTTATAGCTTAGTTGTATTTTTGATTCCATGTAATGTAGGTAAGCGTTAGTCACTCATGGAGGTTCACACAAAACCCTTTCAACACGTTAAAATTACAAAGAGATGGTAGAGCACAAAGGCATTACTCATAACATCACGCCTTGACTCCCCGAAGGGTTGGGCAGAGGTGGTACACCCACATTTCGCCTGTTATGAAAGTCCCATTAATAGGAGGCGAGCCTGTTGCCACCAACTGAGAACAGATGCAGACTTCAATCTGCTACTAAGAATAGTATTGTTCAGTAATAAAAAAACGGTTTTTTCAGTTCAGTAAACAAAAAAAAGGTTTTTTCACTTTGTTCAAAATCTGTCCTACTAGTGGGCTAAAGTAGAATGTTCACAATTCTCGTGTGCTTGAAAAAAAAACAACCAGAAATGAAAGGATCAAGAAATGGATGACTCTACATTAGCTTGAAAACAACAAGTCACCGAATGACGACGTAAATACAGTCTTATATTTCTTTGTGAACATCAAGCGTATGTGTAGAACGAGAGAATAATCGTTCAAAATTACGTATTATTTATGTCTACTTCATACTATGGCCCCTCGGTTGACAAAAGGGAAATGATAGTATTTCTGTAAGTAGATTCGTACAAAGACTTTATAGAGAAGATTTTACACGTCAATATTTTTTTGAAAACTAGATGAAGTCAGTGTTTCCTACCTGACTACTGTGACAAGAAAGGCTTTAACAAACTCAGAAGTCTCTTTTAAAGACCAGACATAATCTTGGACAGATCATGTGAAGCCCATGTATCATGCATTATGCTTACAGCGCTTTTTTAAATCAAGTATAAAGATGGAAAAACAGAAAATCTAACAACATCTTAATGCCTAATTTTAATATAAAACATAGTATTTATTTATTTAAAATTTCGTATATAACGCCCTAACAGCTATAATGCGCCGATTTTTATCGAATTCCGACCAATAGGCGACCACTGTAAATCTGCTAAGAATTATGTAACTGCCCAATTTTTCCTGTTTCTTGTTATTCTTCCGATCATTCTAAAAGTCACTTTCACTGTTTTCAATACTCATTATAAATAAAAATACTTCAAAGATGACAAACAAATATTTTAACGTGTATTATTTATTAATAAACAAACTACTCATCTGGCGTGTGAGGTTAAAAAATATTCAAATAATTTAAATGGGTAAACATAACTTTAATGTTTTTCTTTGTCTTTTAAGTACTTCGTCCGACTAAAGAACTTGTGAGTGTTTGCAGAAACACTTTGTATATTTTTCTCGTTTCAGCTGTAGCTAGCTGAATTCCACTTCGACCATCAAACCGAACCAACAAGGTTATCTTTGCACGCCATACGTACGATGCAAATTAAGAAAGAAAATAGTATTTTTGGGACTCGCACAGGGGTGCGAGTCCCAAAAATACTATTTTGTGCTCGTGGCTAAGTAATAAAAACCATACAGGTTGATCAATCAGTTTAAGCTACGCTTACCGCGGTCAGCCCGTGGATGGGTGAGACCTCTCCGTGCCTCGGAGAGTACAGTCAGTGCCCTACATTACCTGACCCATCTTACACAGAAGAAATGAGGAAAAGGGGTCAGGTAATGCTCCCAGCCGTCATTCTTGTATCTTTGACAGTCGTTACGAGTCGTCAGAAGCCCTAATGACTGACAGTATGTCTTACCTAGTGTTATTTATTTATTTAAAATTGGTACATAACACCCTAACAGCTATGATTCGCCAATGCGATGTTATTACTATACAGGTAAAAAAAAAAAAACAAAAATAGCATAAGTACTTAAATTAACAAAAAACACAAGAAATGGTCCTTTAAATATTTTCGATCCACTTCAGTGCTACTTCTGTGAACCTCGTCAGGCTGCACTGAAATATATCTACCTCTGTTTTTATATATCGGTCTACGCAGAAACTGGGTTTTGGTAGTCATATAGATAGTCGCTCCATGTTAAATACTGGTATTCAACAGCATTGAATGACACTGAAAGGCAAATGCAACATTTTTGGGAAATGGCATAGCAGATTGATTAATTTCACAAAAACATCACAAACTAAACTAAATACAATCATAAAAACATTTTTTTTAAAACAAATGAATATCTGTATCAAAATTAAAACAGAAAGTTCGCCATGTACGAGGCCAAACAGTTCCTATGTCAGCATGATGAGCAGCATTTAAAAATAAGTATCGCAGCGCTGGTATGTTCATATTTTGTTGGATTTCAATAGGTCTAACACGATTACGCGGAGTATACATAACTTCAATTTTTAATATATATTTTTTTTTAATATATCTTAGGACAACCAACACAACGTTATCTGATCCCAAACTAGGCAGAACCTGTACTATGGCAACCAGACAACTGATAAACATACTTATATATTTATAAATACATACATATTACGTATACATAAATTACACCCAGACACAGAACAAATGATTATGCTCATCACGCAAAGATTTGTCCTGGGTGGGAATCGAACCCACAACCTCAGTCTTAGCAGTCAGGGTCAATAACCACTAGACTAACAGGCCAGACAAAAATTCGAACTATGTATTTAAATTTGAAAATACTCGTTTCGTATATAATATTTACTTAGTTCTTCAGACTTTATTCATATCTTATGGGGACAGTTCTTAACGCAAAAAAATTAACCAAAATGCTTTATACCTTGTATAGGAATTGACGATAAATAATCGTTCGAAATTACTTAACTTTATCCGAAATTTTGTGAGCCAACCTTAAAAGATAGATATATGCTATCGGAAACCTTTTTTTTACAAGTTTTTAGGAGAAACAATTCTGTCATACTTGATTGTTGCGCAACTTAAACCGTTTATGCAACGGAAGCTCTCAAAAGGAATAACTTTTCCCCGATTTTGTAAAATGTTACATTTATGCTCCGCTCCTATTAGTCGCAGCCTGAAGATAAATTACCTAAACCCTTTCTCGATGAGTGGGCTATCCAACACTAAAAAAATCAATTCAAACTAGTAGTTTCTGAGATTAGCGCGTTCAAACAAATAAACTACTTTATAATATTATAATTAGTATAGAAATAAAGACATAATAACTACCTACGGAGTCATAAGGTCAATACTATAAATATATTATATAATATATATTGCATCGTTGCACAGGTCATTCAAACCACATCCCTGAATCCTAATACGGTTCGTGACGCAAATCAGTCAGAATGTCTATCACAGATTTTATTTATTACTGCTTATATACACAATGGTGAATTTATTTCAATAACATGGTACGCACCTGCCTAAAATAACAATGCCTGCATAATAAACTGTCATATTCATCTACCTAGCCATTTCCAAACTGTGCTAGGGTCAACTTCCAGTCTAACCAGATGTAGCTGCATACCAGTAATTTACATGGAGCCTATCTGAACTCCACAACCCAGTTGTCAGATTACCGGGCTTCTGACGACCCGACAAAGATACACAAATGACATCCGGGGCCAACCGCTTAACGCGCTTTCTGACGCACGAACGGGTCTCGAAATGTAGAGATGGTCACCCAACCACGAACCAGCCGCAACAAGCGTAGCATAACTTGAACGATCGATTCATGCGCCTATTATTACTTAGCCACGACCCCCCTTCCAACAAACAAACTGCCATATTAATATCTCGAAAATAACGTGTCTAGAACATTCTACATTATTATTCATCATTATTATGTAGGTCTGCAGGTCTTTGCCCAGACATCTCTGAATCCTGATGCGGAGTTTGACGCAAATTCAGCTCGTATCATGTCTATGGAATACTTTATTGTTTCTGTCATTGAATTATAATTAAGTATTGGTAAATATTCATTGGTACGCCCCTTTCGTCTTATGGTCGAAAACGCGCCTGCTGAGCGTGGGTTTGATTCCCAGGTGAGCAGTGTTATTGGGTTTTTCGAATAGGAATTTCTTAGTTATAGCCCGGAGTTTGGAAGTTGGCCGTGTGAAAACCCCGTGCCTCGGAAAGCACGTTAAGCCATTCGTCCTGTCCGGTCTTCACAGACACTCGTGCACTCATATCTCCCACGCCGATGGTTAGCCTCCGTTGAGATTGGTCGCCATGGTTGAAATATGTTCTGGAGGACTATATACTATTCATTGGTCGATTTATTCCTAAGCCTATGCTTAGATATTTAGGACCCTTGTCACACTCTAAAGTACCCAAGCATAGTTGGATTTGCGTCAAACAATGTTAAGAGGGCAGTTTTGGGTGCAGTTTTCGCGCAGTGGTAACGGCCTCGACTTACGAATCACGGGTTCGAATCCAGGAGCATCCCTGTGTAAATAATTTTATCAGCATTGTTCACAAAACGGTGGAAGAAAAATCCTGTTAGAAAACCGACATGTTCTACAACCAAGCATTCGAAGACGTGGCATTTACCATCCCGCACTGAACCCGCGTGATAGATTACAGCCCAGCCCAGCTCCCTGTCAAAGAGAAGAGATCTGTGTCCCAGCTGTGGGAACATTCATCATTTCAGCCAATAAACTTAACTGCTTAATATAGGCCTTCCCAAAAAGGGCGTGTTTGCCATAATCGCCATGCTAGGCAGGCGGGTTGGCGATCGCAGGAGGGTGGTAAGTGGAGACCGGTTCTGCCCATTCTCTAGTAAGTCCCTTAGTCGCCTTCTACGACACCCAAAAGTAGCCTATGTCGTTTTTCAGGCTCTAAACTATCTGTGAACCAAATTTCATTTAAATCGGTTCAGTCGTTTCAGCAGGAAAGCGAGACAGACAGACAGAGTCACTTTTGCATTTATAATATTAGTGTGGATTTTGGACCCTAGTCACATCCTAAGGTTCCCAAGTACAGTTGGATTTGCGTCAAACACTGATTATGGATCTATAGTAGTCTGTTATAAGACGTGACTCCTTGCTAAATTATTGTCGGATATCAAACCTCATGAATATTTTATTGATGCAAGTGTTAAGGGGTCAAGTTGAGTACTTACCCATGCCTGCGAAAAGACATTCCGGTTTCCTGACAATATTGACTTTACCATTTTGAGAACAGTAGTAATGAAATAATTAACACCAAGTAAAGGTCATATAAGGGTTCGAACCCACGGCCTATGACTCCTAAGTCGCGGCCGTTACCACTGGGCTGTATATTATCACCAATGATCGGAGTAGGTAGATTGAAATGGGATCAATGAACTGGCACGTATATATTAGTATGGATATGCCTCCGGGATTCCGGGATTTTGAAATTAATTTCAAATGTTATAATGTGTAGAATAAAAAATACATCAATATGAATAAGAAATGTTTAACCCTTCTGCTGTCTTTTTAATAGTATACAGGTGACCGGCCTTCTACAGTAACAAAAAAAAATGTTTATCTATCGCATTCTATAAATTTCTAATGTAGTACCTAGTTTAAAAATCCTTACTTTCACAATATTTGATTCAATCCCGTAAGTACCAAAATTAAATCCGGAAAAAGGCTTATCCATGTTGTGATTTTTATGACTATTCTCCGATCACTGATTATCACGAATATCGTTATCACTAAAGGCATATTATAAAAATACATAATGTAGAGCGCTGGTTAGTCTGAGTAGGTAATTGATGTTATGTGATTTTATACATCGGCTTTACTTATATGTTAATTAGCTCTTGTTCATCCTGTCTCCATACATAGCGATTGACGTAAACACTGACGTTAAACATCCAGTTTGTCGAGATGTAGACATTTTTTATTTGAGATTCCTGAGTGATAATGAAGGTACATAGTAACCAACATATACTGTCCTACCAGTACTTGTAGGTCACTATATGTATAATCAACTCAATAGAATGACTTCTTATTACACGCTTTATATTAGCTTCACTTGTTTGCAACCGACTCTTTATAGCGCGATTTTGACCCACTTTAAACGACCAGATTTCATTCAAACTTTGCACACCTGTCAAAGACCGATAACAATGCAATAATTTCATAAATTTGTGCCATTATCCTTGCCAGGGTTACCAGGACAGCAAAAAAACTGTCTTCTAAAACTACGCTGACATACGTCTCAAAATTCGAACACCCTAAAAAATAGAAAATAAATAATAGTTTAAAAAAACAAAAAAACACGCTTCTATAGAAAACCAAACGTGAGGAACTGAACTTCTATAGGAAACGCGTGTTTTCCAGTTTTTTTTTAAACTATTATTTTTTGTTATTCACTACAATCGAATAGTTACTACTTATTTAATTAAAAGAACATAACTCGCGCAATTTTGGGGGTATGTGGGGCCTACAAATCAGTAACGTACCTATTAAATTAAATATATACTTACAGCTGCACAGCTTTTCATAATGTTTTACACATTATGTTTGATGAATTTCGAATGTATAAAACGCTGAAGTACTAGACTATTAATCAAGTTCAACTTCTTTCGATAGTTGGTGAAATAAACCAACAACAGATGGAAATTATTATCACAGACTATTTATAATTTTATTATCAATTTAAATTAATCGAATATTTTTCATAAATATCAACTCTACAATTTAGTAGAGCAGTGGATACAAATACCTCACAGCGCCATCTGCAAAACTAAACATAAACTAAACGCAAAAGGATCGAGCTTCACCATGCAAGCAACTTGAATTCTTTACTTAATTCGCATCTCGTTCGCTAGATGGCGTTACCAGTAAGTATGTTGAGTATGTTTTCTTTTACAATTCACACGTGTGACGGGCTACGTCAATGTTTACAAACAAATTAGTACGATGTGTAGAACACAATAACGATTTAAGTTTCATAATAGACAGTAAGACAGTAATTTAAACATATTAAATACGATTAGGAATATACCTAACTGCTATTCAAAGGAACCTTTAGAACCTAAGAAGGAAAAACATGTTGCTGTTACAAATCGAACAAAAACTTTTCGGACAAGAATTAATTATTGTACTCATATTAATAATACAGGCAGACATTACCTGATCCGTCCCCAATTTGCATATATTTAGATTGAATAAGTGAACACACCTATATGATAGTTAAAAAATCACATTTCACTCACCTTTCTTAACGCCTTATTCACTTCAGAGGGACTGGGCATATAGAAATCCACAATGCCTAGCAGACAATCATCACACCGGCACACGTCACTCGGGAGCGAGGACATCGACCCGAAACTGCTGCAGCTGTCCATGGAATCCGTTCGCACCAACTTCCCCGTACTCAGCGCTTCCATTTTGGCGACCAAAAGCGACTCCATTAGGGATCTAGGTTTAGCCGGGGACCTTGATCTTCGTGCAAAGTCAGGGGATAATGGTCGACAATGTTCTAAGACGTCGGGCGATAGAGGTCGATGTCGCGTGAAGTTTAGAGCCGATAGGTCCGGAGATAACGCGCGTCGTGACAGGTCCGGCGATATAGGACAGGCCGCGGCGAGATCCGTCGACGAAGTCCGTGTGAGGGGCGGAGTAGCGCTCCGACAATGCGAAGACGTCATCTTAGTCGCCCGCATTGGTACTGATATTGATTACCGCATCACTAGTATGTTATTCTTTTGTTAAGCGCTAGCCGCAAGACGGCGTGTTAATGGGCATATCCTGGCTAGTTTTATTGTAGTTTCTGATTTTCGTCTCTCAGTCAAGAACTTCGACTAACCTTGACAATATTTTTTTATTAGTTAATTGTTACATCCTGTAACTTTCGATCGGTCAAAAACTTTGTAAGTAAAAGTATCCGTTTTTAATGCTTATGACGCCGTATACGAAATTTTGTCGATTTTGGTGATTTACTTGGTTTTACAGACGTGCTTTTACAGTTTAAATACTGCATTCACATGAAAGATCGTTTCAGTTATTTACTATCTAACGATTGAGCTCCTTTTTTATTTTTGTCGAGAATTAAAATGCGAAATTTAATTTATTTTGAAAGGTTAGCTAACAAACAATTCTTTTTAATTTCTTGCTTTATTTTTCGGGAATTGGAATGACCTTAAATTGTAGTTTATTTCTGTTATTTTAATTTTATGAACGTTAGTTCCGAATAGCCGTAATCGAAACCAAAACATTGCCAATTTTCAAAATACAGTGAAATAACTGTAAAATCACGCAAATCAACAAAATCCGTAAAATTACGTGTAGAAACAAAATCAACAATTGTGTCGCTAAAAATTCTTAGGCCTCTGATACAGCGTATATTGGTAGTTATTGCCATAACTTAACTAAAATCAGCGTAAATCAATTCCAAAAGGTTTTATAGACATGTCCGTAGCTGTTTATTGACTGTATCTGATATTAATTGTAGCGATAAATTATTTATTTTGTGCTGTTAAAATTTTATCGTTCGGTAAAGGTAATACACAGTATTTATGTTTGTTTACAACAGTTTAGTGTTTACTTTCTCTATCTTGAAGTTAATATTTGTACTGTATTGGTAGTACCTACGCTTATCTACTTACTTAACGATTTAAGGTATCTCTTGTGATAAGTAATGCTTTTTGTGATGTAGGTTTAGAAAATGTTATACTTACTGCACAATCTACGCCTTCGTTAAAATCTATCTGCAGAGCTATTCACAAGCATTTTACAGTCTTTCGTATCCAAAATGACTAATTCCGATTACCTCTTTTGCGTTTCCCCTGACAGCGTATAACTGTCAGAAGAATAGTGTTATAGTGTTAGTCTATTTGTTTTAAACCAGGTCAAAATTTTCGGGTTTTGTATTTGTGATCCGGTTTAATAGGACTCCTACGATAACATCGATTGATGTTCGATTCGGCACGTAGGCGTACCGAATGGTTCTGAACACTATGTAGAAAAAAAGTTATATTTTTGACAACATCTAAATTTTTCATAATCCTGGGCATTCATTGTTCATTTTAGTTTTTAGTCAACAAATCAGTATATTCCATAAAATCAAACCAATCTTCTGCACAACAATATGTTACTGCCAACAGTGCTTTAAAACTTTCCAACATTTGTAACAATGCAGCCAAACAGCCAGTATACGTTCGCAAGGACGTAAAATTATCGCAGGGGGATTTTATCGACCACTGAATTTCCATCTCTAGGTGTTGCACCGAGTATTGAGAGAGAATCCAACGGAGTACATCCAACCGCGTCGAAAGAAACACCGTGTTCGATTCACAACTCTCGGCGCTAAGGAGTGCTTTGAAAGCATCTTCAACGCACTCCTTTGGGCGGCGAGCAATGGGTAGCTCGCCGCCCGGTAAGGACCAGGCCTGTGTCGCTTCAAACAGATGTCAGGAGTACTGAAAGGGTCTGCTAGGACCGATGTCTGCCAGGGTCGCGAGAATTGTTCGAAAGAGATACCGTGGCCCTAGCACATGGGCAACTGAAGGAACACGGGTGGGTTTTAGTCAGTAAAAGCCTGACACGCGCTTCCGCTCCACCCTAGAGCGGGAGAAGTCATTTGATGATTTCTCACCCATAAAAAAACGCACTCCTTAGCGTCTCGAATCGAGTCTGAATTTTAACGTCCATTCGCACGTGAGTTTACAAGCCTACCCATAGTACCCATAGATCAGCATGACAAACTGCCCAACTAGCCGACAGCCACACTGTATTTGTTTACATCGCACGGTTCAAAGCAGGAGGCTATTATTTATTCCGCACACATACAAAATGTAGCCTTCGCACACCGTCAGGCCACACCTGCGCCTGAGTCGAAACGTAGAGGTAGAGGTTCTGGAAGTGTCTCGAGCCTTGATGTAGTAGAACTTTAAGCTTGGTTTTAATTACATACAGCTGTTACTACAACTTATGGTTATACAGTCGTCTTCATCTGTCTCGTCTTTTCCCAGCTGAATTGGGGTCGGGTTCCAGTCTAACCGGATGCTGAATACCAGTATTTTACTTGAAGAAACTACCTAACTGGTTTCTACAACCCAGACTGTGTGACACGATACGCCTTTTTTTATTTTTTTTTTCTGGTTGGGAAATCATCAAATGACTTCTCCTGCTCTGGGCGGAGCGGGTGGGTGTGTCAGACTTTTACTGACTAAAACCCACCCGTGTTCCTTCAGTAACCCATATGCCTGGGTTACGGTATCTCGTTTGAAAAATCTCGCGACCCTGGCAGTACACGATACACGGTAGTCAGAAGTCCGAAAGTCTTACCAACACGATACGCCTTGGTAAGACTTTCGGGATTCTGACTACCCGTAACAACTGTTAAAGATCCACAAATGACAGCCGAGACCAAGGCACGTGTCTTGGTATGTAGGTTAACCTGATCGGTGGACACGTGCTTCTGTTATTAACAAAAGGCCCTTGTTTAGTCGTTGATCTGGGATGATTTAAAACAGGGATGTTAAGGAGCTCCGTAACCGTAACCGAAACTATCGGATATCCGATATAAAAAATTATCCGTAACCGTAACCGAATCCGAAATAAAAGTTTCGGATAATATCGGATTTGTTATTACATTTTTATTTTAGGTAGATTAGATAACACTCAATATATATTTATAATCATTTTTATTTTAAATAGCTGTAATAACTACTCACGGACTAATTGTAATTCCTACCAAATGGTGACATATAAATAAAACCATTTTATTAGCTATTTATATTTTACTTTTGAAATTCCTTAAAAGTTTAATATCCGTAACCGATATTATCCGAAACTAACGGATAATCCGAAATAATTTCATATCCATATCCGTATCCGTATCCGGTATAATAATCATTCCTACATCCGTATCCAATCCGTATCCGAAATGTCATATCCATAACATCCCTAATTTAAAATAACTTCTAGTGAAGATGCTAAGCATGCTGAGCTCAAAGAAGATAGCCACGCACCATAAATATTGATACTGTTAGGTGACGCAAAAATTACTAAAATTAGATTCTTACGTTTTAAGAGTCAAAACTTTTAAAATTAATTGTTGCGGAAATATCATCCTCGCAAAAACACAAAGACGAAACAGGATAATAAGGTTATCTTGACTACATTCATAGAATTTCTAATAGGTTTACCTAGAAATAACATTCCAAAAACAAAAATTGGAAAACCAGGATATTATTAAAATTTTCCTTCCATCTTGAAGATGAGAAAATTAGCCAATCTTAATAATATTCTTAGAATTCTAATAGGATAATAATATTTATAAATAATTTTGGAAACCAAACCTAAAAACTTAAAATTTAGGATATTATTTTAATAGCGCTTCCATCTTCTTTATTTCCTCGTCAAACGGCACTAGTAACAAACCGTTGTATAATCCAATCTATGTTTCCTTCTCTAAAGCACGAAGCGAGAGATCATAATATATTCTCTATTGATCCACGATGCATTATTAATAATTATTATTTACAGCGAGGACATGATTTGCACACAAACGAACGGCTATGAATGTCTGGGAAAGAATTCCTTTTCATAAACTTGATAATTATGGTAGAAAAAAAATATGCGAACAGATGGTTTATAGTGGTACTTGAGAAGTATGGTGGGTTTTAAATATTAATTTTTTTTTTAGAGCAGTGGTGGCCCAGTGGTAACGGTCTGGACTTATTGTGGGTTCAAACCTAGGGCAGTAAGTACGGCCTACCGTGATAGATTTGAGTCAGACATTTTTATCCAAGTTTGGGAGCTAAAACCGTGACTCAAGCCTATCACAGAGGCCGTGCTCGCCCCATTCGCCATTACTTTGTGTAATTTATTTCATCACCAGTGCTATCAAAACGGTGAAAGAAAACATCGTGAGGAAACCGGCATATCCTTAAATCAATCATTCGAAGACATATAACATGCATCAACCCGCACTAGGCAGAGGCGTAGCTACCGTCGTATCAATGATACGGGCCCCCCAACGTACAGGACCCCCTCAAGTTCCGACGTATTATGAAACTTTTTTTAAATATTATAGGCGAGTGACCGCATAAGACCACGACTCGCTATGCTGTTCTCGTTATTTTGGAAAAAAAACAATGTCATCCTTTTGAGCTTGGCTGCAGTCTGGGAAAAAAGGGCCCCTAACAAATCTTGATATAGGGCCCCTTTAAGAGCTTCGCCACTGGCACTGGGTCTTGTGGATTATGGCCCAATCCCTCTCATAGAGAGGACCGTTGTGTCCCTGCAATGGAAATACTATAGCCTGATTATGCTTATGAGTATTGTTTCATTGGGACAAAAATTGTTGGTGTCGGTAAAATGAAATAAATCACAGCGTGGTTTGACCAGACTCGATTAATTGAATGAACACCGAGATGCGCACTAGCCTTTGAAGCCTCATGTTTCATGGTGCTACAAAGGCCATTGCATATCAAGAAGTAGACCGCTGTAATGGTAGGGAAGACGTGCCCTTAGGACGGGTGGTCTATAGGAAGGCATCTTTTCACGACATCTTGGGCATGTTGATTGAAACATTATTTGATATAGTCTAGTAATCAATTATTTTGTTGAAAATACTACGCCCACTGTATCTATCACAATGTCCACCAAAAACAAATTATCTAAAACCCATCTCTCTCTTGACTGCCTCGTTGGTCTAGTAGACGGCGCTACTGCTGAGCATGAAGTCCTAGGTTTGATTCCCAAGTCGGGCAAAGTATTATTGGATTTTTCTATCAGGAATTTATCAGTAGCAGCTGAATTTGTACATGGTTGTTGGCTATAGGATCACCCCCGATTACTTGGGACTAAAAACATAACAGGCTAAATATGGGTGTAGGTACTACTAGTACACCTCTGCCCTACCCTCCAGGGAAACCAGGCATGATGTTATGTCGCTCCATATGAATAATGCCAATCGACAAATAACTTTACCTCTCAATATTACACAATTTTTTGTGCAAAACAATAATAGACTCTAACCTCTAACCCCAGAAGGGCAAAGTATTATTATAATAGTAAAATAAACTAGCAATTTACCGTATAATTCCACAGCCATGTAATAATTCCCCTATCATAAATTGGCACGTGTTTAAAGCCTGTTAATACACTACAAGCTACAAATGTAATATATGTTCATTTTTAGATTAAATACACTAATAAAGTATTGCTCAACACACGCAGCGGATAATGTAGTGTATAGATATCTTTTTTACATTCGACTACTTACACTATTATATAGGCAATTATTGTAAATCATTTTGAAAGGGTGGAGATTCTTGTCCGTTCTTCTCGATACAAAACTACCTTTGAAAGGGGCGACTAGAGTCAATTCTATTTTAATGTAAATTTTGATGATCGAAAGTGCCTTTTCATCATTCATCATCATTTTCAGCCGTAATACGTCCACTACTGGACATGACCTCTCCCAATATGGGGGGCTTTGCCATAATCGCCACGCTTGGCAGGCGGATTGGCGATCGCAGTATGGTGGTAAAATGCATAGAGAACGCTGCTGCCCATTCTCTAGTAAGTCCCGTGGTCGCCTCTTACGACACCCACGGGAAGAAATGGGGTGATGCTATTCTTTTCCGGCACCACACGGTACGGTACGGTTTTATATACGTATCGTAAATAAATATTGGAGGTATCATGGATCAGGAAAAAAAGAAGAAATTATACTGATATGGAATGAATGCCAATGAGCCAAAGACCACGTAAATTCGGATTCGCGGGTTTCGATTTTGTATTTTCGGTTTTTGGCCCCGAATTCGGAAATTAAAGTTATTTTGCACTTTATAGAGCTTTTTTTTAGAAATAGATTGTTTAAAAATTATGAAAGTGCTTTTAATGTGTTTATTTAAAAGAAATGCTTTGATTTAATCATTTACATTTGGGGAAATTAACTGCTACACTTTACACCTTTCGTAAATTTTCATTATTACAGCAAACGCGTACAACGTTCAAAAATGACAGTTACGCTGTGATTACTGATTATACAAACAATTTAAGTTGGTTGTCAATTTGCGTAACAATTAATTGCCCTGACTTGAAATTTTCGGATCGCTCTGTAACTGAAAGTCAAAAACGTGAAATTACATTTTCACTGCCATAATAATGTGTCATCAATATGTGTCAAATCTTTTACCTTTAAACGAGCTAAACGAGCAATTCTTGTATATATATATATTAATCTGAATCTCGGAAACGGCTCCAACGATTTTCATGAAATTTAGTATACAAGGGGTTTCGGGGGCGATAAATCGATCTAGCTAGGATTTATTTTTATAAAATGTCGTTTTATTCGTGTTTTCAATGACCAACTTTATCGATAATCAACTTGAATATAAACTTATAATTTTAAACACAATTTACCAAAAAATACCGAGCAAAGCTCGGTCAACCAGATATTATACTATTAATTAAGCTAAATAGTTTCTTTGTTGAGTTGCTCTGGAATCACCAGTCGGATAAAAAAGATCTTAAGAAAAGTTATAGGCCAGTTAACATCATGCAAAGACTTTTAGGAGCTGAACATAAAGAAAAGTCAGAAATAACCCGAAGTGAAAACGAATTAAGATAGCGCGGACGATGCGATGCGACGCGGTAGATCGGGGGATAAATCAATTTTACGGGACGAAGCTAGTACATTATCAATTTCAATACATTTGCCATAAGAAAAGCCGTTTTGTAAAATCTGAAGTCCAGATAAATAGAAATATGTCAAGCTATATATTTTTACATTATAGCTGTCGTAGGTGACTGCCCTTATGCGCAGGCGCAGCGGGTGGGCCGCACCGCCATGTTGTCTGTCTCGATCTGATCAGTTCATCTATGTTAGGTTAAATTATATGGTTGTTTATGTAAGCTATTTGTCTAAGAATGTTTATGTTATAAGGAGCGTAAACTTTAATATTGCATTTTCTATTTTTTATTGACGTTGGTAAATCTCTCACCCAGTATTGGAAAGGCTATCCAATTTAATCACACCATCGGGGTTATTGCGTGAAAGACTGACAGTAGGAATGGCCTTCATTTTGATAGTTAGTTATTTTATTCAGTTTGTGTATCTTGATGACGTTCTAATTCTTCCTGTCGCTGTTGTTAACTTAGCAAGTAGTTGGTGTACGCACTGGTGAGGGGTAGATACCATAACTAACAAAGGAATAGAAAACATAAACAGAATTTAAAAAAAACCGCGACGGGCTTTATCAATTAGAATATGGAAAATTTTGAAGAATAGGTATTGCTATTCCATTGATGCAAGTATCTGAAAAAATGTCTACTCATTTTTTTCAAATACTTGCATTGATTTTAATCCAATCCACAATTGCCGGAGATATCGCGGAAAATACATAAAAAAATAAAAGTTATGAAAAGTAAAAAACACACTTTAATAGAAAACCAAATTAAAAAATTTAAAAAAATAATAAAAGATTGGATGATTAATAAACGAAATCATTTTAATGTAAAAAAGCGTGCGGGGCTTCACATGAATAAAAAAAATACTACCTCAAAAAGCACCTTAACTTTGAATTATTTTCTGCTTTTTAGTTTGGTTTTCTATGAAAGCGTATTTTTAGGTTATTTAACTATTATTTATTTTCTATTTTTTTAGTTGGGCTAGCTACATAAATTATGTTTTTTCGGTTTTTTAATTTTTTGCTATCCTGATGATCCTGGGATACAGGATCAGGGCACTTAAATGATTGTATTGCCATTGTTCCTTGATAAGAGTACAAAGTTTCAAATTGATCCGACGTTTTGAAGGAGATGAAAAACACGTTCATAGATTCCGTTACCTATATTTACCAAGCTAAAAAAAACATTTTTTTTAAACACACGAATTGAGAAGTCAGAAGAAGTCGACGTCGTCGTCGTCATTGTTTGAAGTCAGTTTAACATATTGCTAGAGCTTATTCAGTGTCTGGTACGTATAACTGAACACAGACACCATCAAATTTTGACTTTGACTGGCCTGTTAGTCTAGTGGTTAGTGACCCTGACTGCTAAGACTGAGATCGTAGGTCGATTCCCACTCAGGACAAATCTTTGTGTGATGAGCACAATCATTTGTTCTGTGTCTGGGTGTAATTTATCTATAATATGTATATATTTAGAAATATATAAGTATATTTATCAGTTGTCTGGTTGCCATAGTACAGGCTCTGCCTAGTTTGGGATCAGATAGCTGTGTGTTCATTGTCCTAAGATATTTTTATCATAAGATATTATTATAAAACTAAAGACCTAGAACTGTACCTCACCTGTCAAAAAGAACAAGTTTTTGCACCATATCACATGCGTGTAATGTCCATAAGTGTGAGACCGATGCCCTGTTCGATTAGCGATCCCGCGACATATCATGTTTCGCACGATCTATCATAGTGACAAGTTCGCAGTTCGTTGTGTTGTTCTGACGTAATGGATGTGGCGTAATAGGGTATGTAGTGTTGAGATTATGATGGATTAGAGAAGGACGCTACCAGTTTCGTATTTTGAGAAACTGAATCATGAAGGTCTTAATAACAAACATTCAAAAGTCCAAACTCAAGGTTTGCCAACGTGCAATGGAGCGTAGTATTCTAGGTGTCAAACTGGCAGACCATATTTGCTCCACCACACCGCGCTCCAAAGCATTGATTACTGACGTTACTCAAAAAGTCGCTAAGCTGAAGTGTGACTGGGCTAGCCACGTCTGCTGTATGCTGCTGTGGGTCAAAATTACCACTATCTGGCATTATTCTACGTAGTGGTTATTTTGACCCACAGCAGCCAAAAGGCGTTGCAGCAGACCCCGTAGAAGGCGGTGAGAAAACACAAGACCAGTAGTCCTGTATCGAAGAGCTGAAAGTCGGGAGAGACTTTTGCCCAGCAGTGGGATGATGCGGGCTAAGAGTTCCAGTCATAGAGTCATAAGATAATAAGTGCCGCTACAAAGCAATTTATGCTTTTTTGGAGTCTTATTCAATTATAGACACGTGTGTAATTCCATACCTCACTCCAAGATTGAAATGTCTATGAATCTCCACCTGAACAGGTTTTCCTGTCTACTGAGACTTCTTGGTTACTCAGTAAATAGTACCTAAGGCTAGGGTGTAAATGCTGTGCTGTTCCACAAACGATGGGACACTTAATATCACGTTCTGCGTGCCTTGTCAGCTACAGGATACAGGAACTGATAGAGGCTAGTAAAGGCGCCAAATGCCTTGCCTAATTCTGGGCCGGGACCATTTTGATTGCCATCGACACGCTAAGAAGAAAATTATATAGGTACGTATGCCAAAAATGATTAACGACTGTATCGCTCATCTCAACATCTAACAGCTTAATCATTTAATAAATCAATTTACATTTACGAAATCATTCCCTTTCGATTTGTTGGTTTTATCGTTTCAGTAGCCAAATAATTAAATTAATTATATATCTGTCCAACACCAAAATCGTTTAATTGATTCGTGACTACATTTAATTATTTATTTACGCACGCACTGAAATTCAATTAGCTGAATGCAAAATTAATAAACTTACGTATTATAATTTCTTCACACCACGCCGGATTGAGTTTGAAAAAGTTGAATTAATCAACAAACATGACAAGTTACAAATTATTATTAAAAAAAAAAAACTTTATAACTACACATGTAGGAAAGACTAACATCAAAATTGCTTATGTTATTGAAGCAATTAATCAACTGTTTGATTATAAATAATTTGGTCGAGTTGATTCAATTTTAGCAGCTCAATTAAAATTCGTTCTAGATACAAATTATTTTGAGATGAAAACAAATTATAATAACACTAGCTTCTGCCCGCGACTTCGCCCGCGTCAAATTTTTGCTCCCCTGACCCTTCCCGTCGTCGCATCGATTTGCCTGCTAGTTGTCGTCCACTTTTCGTTGCCCGCTCCTTTTGAGTTATAGTGAGTCAACCTTAAAAGATAGACATATGCTCTCGCGCACGTTTTTTTAGAACTTTTTAAACGAAACAATTTCGTCATACATGATTTTTGCGTTACTTTAACCGTTTACGCAGCGCACGCAACGGAAACTCTCAAAAGGAATAATTTTTCCCCGTTTTTGCAACATTTTTCATTACTGCTCCGCTCCTCTTAGTTGTAGTGTGATGTTATATAGCCTATAGCCTCCCTCGATAAATAGGCTACTCAACACAAAAATATTTTTTCAATTCGAACCAGTAGTTCCTGAGATTAGAGCGTTCAATCAAACAAACAAACAAACTCTTCAGCTTTATAATATTATTATAAGTATAGAAGATAACATCGTAGTATCCTTGGAGTTCGACTTACCAACGATACGGAACTCGATACTACGCTCTAAGAAACAAATCTTAGCATAAGCATCATCACCATCATCATCATCATCACCATCATCATCATCACCACCATCATCATTTGCCTGGCTTTTTCCCGACTAGAGGTCTTGGTATGTAAAGATGGTCACCCATCTACAGACCAGCCGCGGCAAGAGTAGCTTAACCTAAACTATCGACCCGTGGGGCTGTTGTGACTTAGTCACAAGCCCTTCATAATAATAAACAAGCATAATCATCCTTATAATGTTTCTACTGTTGGCACACAGGTCTCGTCTCTGTGAGAGGGGGTGGGCTGTAATAAGGGTTGCCACCTTTTTTCAAGCAATTAAAGTACTTTTGTTATTATATTTCAAAACATATTTTTTATTGCTTTTTGCAGTTTGCATCAAATAAATGTCAAGTTGCAAAAAGTATTTACGACTAATCTTTTCAAAATCACAAAGAAGTCAAATCTTGTAAAATAAAGTATTTTCGTGTACTTTATTTTTCTCATAAAGTATAGAGTACATTTATGGGAAATAACGGTACAATACTTTATTATAAAGTACGGGTGGCAACCCTAGCTGTAATCCTTCACGCGGGCCCGGTATGAATTGGAAGACGTCACATGCCTTCGAACTTTTGATGTAGTCGTTGATTATACAAGGAGCAGTGGTGACCGAGTGCTAACGGCCGCGACTTACTAGTAGTAGGTCGTGAGTTTGAACCCAAGCAGGCGCTTTACTTTGTGTAAATCATTTCATTACTACTGCTCTCAAAACGGTGAAGAAAAACATCGTGAGGTAACCGGCATGTCTTAGAACCAAAAATTCGAACCCGCACTGGGGCCGCGTGGTGGATTATGGCCCACTCCCTCTCACTGAGAGGAGGCCTGTGTCCCAGCAGTGGGAAAATTATAGGCTGCTGATGAGTTGATTATAATTATATATATTAACTAGCTTTTGCCCGCGGCTTCGCCCGCGTGGATGTCGGAAATGAACGCAGTTATTTTTCTAAAATAAAAGTAGCCTAAGTTACTCCTTATTACATCAGCTACTGCCAATAAAAGTCCCGTCAAAATCGGTCCAGCCATTTCAGAGATTAGCCGGAACAAACAGACAGACAGACGAAAGTTTAAAAAAATGATTTTTTGGTGTAAGTACCGTAATAACTTTCATATGCATTTAGTGAAAAGCTGTTAATTTGAAATTACAAACAGACACTTCAGTTTTATTTATTTGTATAGATTGCCATTAATTTCACAAATTGATCACCAAAAACTATGCTTGAAAATACTCATAACAGTAACTTAAAGTAACTTGAGGACCAACCAGTCAAGTTCAACAAAAAAAACCTTAATAGCGGGAAGTGCCCAGCATGGCCGACATACTTGTAGCCAATTAACTCCTTTACCGAGAAACATCCACATTATTTTGTTTATCATTCAGCGGCTTAAATTTATTAGTGGCGAGAATTTTGAGGAAAAAAACTTGACCCAATTTGTTGAATGAGTTTACTGGTAAATATTATGGATAAGCAAAATATTTGCATTGTAAGACAACCCGCACCAAGCCTGTGAAAATATTTTTGTTTTCAGAAATTGTAAAGCCAACAGTCACTTTTAAATTATTTTTAACCGACTTCAAAAAATGGAGGAGGTTATCAATTCGACTGTATTTTTTGTAGTTATCTCGAAAGAAGTTTTTTTTTTGCGGGGGCGATTCCACAATTCCATAAACTACGTGTTTTTTTTTAGGCAATCGACCCGTTTTATATTTCAGATAATAATGAAAGTGTTCTTTTTAATTGTGTTTTCTTCTGATTTAGAAGTACTTTTGACAATTTTTTTCTTTCTTTTTTTGTCGGAACGTTTGTTTTTTCTAGGAGTTATATTATTAAGAAATCTCACACAACGGTAACTGAATAATTTCCACTTTTTAAAGAAAAGAATTTGCATATCCAAGTTATACTCATCATCATCATAAGCGTATAGCAGTCCACCACTGGGCATAGGCCTTTCCAATTGCACGGTATTCCGCTCGATTCTCGGCAAGTTGTTCTCACACTACTTACCTAACTTACAATCCATTCCTAAACTACTTAATTTAAACTTGTATAAATATTTAAAAAAAAACACCACAAATCTAATACATATGTAATTCCTCCCAAAACAAAATATCATAAATATGAAATATCAAAACATTCATATATTCATTGGGCAGTGACCATACGACCATATATCAGAGAGCTGTAACTTAGATGCATTATGCTGTGAATTGCGCTCTAAGCTAAATGTCGCCCGTCATAGCTAAGTTACAGTTAAGTTATAGCTTAGCCAGTATGTTGATCAAACTGTACTGGGTTATTAAATTGATAGGACTGGTAAGTGAATATGTGTTGCGAAAGTTGGCCGTTTGTTTGTGTGGGAATGTGGGTAAATAGATTAGGTCTTTGCAAAATTGGAGATTTTATTAATATTGGTAGTAAGAATCGTAGCATGTAATGTTGTTTGTTTAACGGGACATGAAATGTGGTGCGACAAATACTTAAACGTGAAGAGCAAAAATTAAAGTATACATTAATTTCGACAGTAAAAGTCTATTAATATTACGGATTGAAAATCAAATCAAAGACTTTATAAGTTTCATTAAATAAGTAGGGGTAATTCGTTAATCAGGGGTTCCCAACCCATAAAATCATATTCCCTCGGTTACTTTCTTGACCCTTGAGAATTTAAGAGCAATTTCCCTTAATGATTTTTCAATTATAATTTAATAGTTGTTTTTGTTGGAAAAAGTGATAAATCAGATATGAAGTTGAAACCTCCTAAATACATTTTAATTTTTTACTAGCATTTCCTCTTTAGTGAGTAGTATATTTTGCAAAGAAATTAACCTGAAAAGGATCTATTCACATTTTTATCAAATACTTTTCAAAGAGAGGCTTGTGGCTGAGTAATAACAGCCACACGGTTCGATCGATTACGTTAAGCTACGCTTACCGCGGTAGGTCCGATGCCAAAGCACCTCCGTGCTTCAGAAGGCACGATATACCGTTGTTGGTCCCGACCGTCATTTGTGGATCTTTGACAGTCGTTTCGGGTCAAAAGGCCGAAAGACTGACAACAAGTCTTAAAGTCTGAAAGTCTTACCAATACCTATCGTTTTACTCATACACTAGGTTGTGGCGGTCAGAGAGCTCCGTGTAAAATGCTGTAAGGCAGCCGACATTAACATCGTTGGAAAAAGGCTAGGCAGATCATGATGATGACTTTTGAAACAGATTCTACAACTTCCAGTACCTACGCAACCATAGAGAAGATCCTATGTACGAACCGCGTATTTAAATTATTTTATTTCTGCAAATAATTTTGTCCGAAAACACTTTTCCACATAAATCATATTTCTTTTTAAAGTAGATGAGGTCAGCGTTGCCTATCTGACTACTCTGAGAAGAAAAGCCGGATCCAACACAGCGGCAGTCTCTTTTAAAGTCCAGACATAATCTTGGCCAAATCATGTGAAGACCATGTGGTGTCTGAAATGGTCTTCTGAGGAAAGAATCCCACAGATTAAGTGGACCTGTCCAATCAGTGCACGCATTTATCAGTAATCATGCAACTCAACTCAGCACCTACGGAGCTCAACGATTTCAAAAACAATACCATTTTGGTTGGCCGCATAAATTACTCAAACGGCCACTTTAATTACTCATCACAAATAAATACGTCCATACACGTGTCTTACAATTCATCTCCTGAATACAAACGCGATATTATGTAATAAACTATATCCAATATTTCATATCACGTAGCTCGTGACATTGGGCATAAATTGTACGGTGGCAGGACCACCGGCGCAGAACAGTTATATTTATAACTGTACCGTACATGGACGTATGAATTCGGCATGTTTGTCGCTTTTTATATTATTGTGGAGTCTTGAAGTTTCGGGTGACGCAAAGAATATTATCAAGGCAACAAACTCCCCAGCAGCACAGCTGTCTGTTAAGTTAGATAAACTTGATTGTATACAATAGTAGGTAGGTTACTATCAAATATTATATTATAGCTTGCGTGACACGCAATAAGAATAAATAATTGTTCCGTTTTAACTCTAAAAACTGTGAAAGCTTACTTTACAACATAAATCACTTTCAATGCCGAATCAAAAGTCATTTAATTCTTGTTCCAAACAAACATTGATAAATTGAATGAACACATCTATTAATTCTTTGAAAGCCTTTTTAAAAACATCACTATATATATTTGGCGTCATCCTATCAAAGCATTAAAAAGTTGCACAAATCCACAATTTCGTTTCAAATTCAACTCTTACAAAATAGCAAAATATTTAAAGTCATTGCACTTACTCTGGCCAATTATATGGTCATAAGCGAGCATAATTTCACACCTTATATCGGCGTGCAGCGGAACGGACACACCAATAAAATACTTAATTATATATAATTAGATGTGCCTTCATTCGCACACTCGGTTTCAATTACGACATACTGGTGAGCTTGTTTAGGACGCATGTGCACTGGGACACTTTCAATACTATGCTACTATACTATCTTTATGTTGATACTTTCAATTAACTATCACTGCTGTTGTCCCTCTTGTAGAAAGTAAAACATTTTTCATTTGTCGATTTGCAGCAAGAGCGTAAAAGATTAATCTGTATAACATTTACTTCGATACCAATTTATTATGTACGGCTCACATCGTTGGAAAGAAGTTACCGAATATGCTTCAGCAATACAAAGATTTAAAAAAAAGTATGTGCACAGTGTGATAGTGTAGTGACTGTCAAAGTTTGTTAATATTTTAAGTTATTTTCAAATTGTTCTCAAGTAAGTGAAATATTTGTAATTTCTTATTGAGAAAATAAATTTCTTTAACCATAAGATTTGACTTGAGAAGAGAGAGAAGATTAGTGGTCGACTTTACAGGAAAATATCAAAATTTACTCCTAATGGGTGATGGAAAGTGCAGCAAGGTATACTTATACACTGGTCTAAAATTAGCATAAAATTTATCATCTTACCGTCGAAATTGTTAACGAAGGCAAATTAGTGCCGTTCAGCAAAAGGGACTCTAACGCTAGTTTTGCAGCCAATACGAAGACAAATATGCATTGTTGTATACTAGTTGCAGTAGTAAATTCAGTACAGTTTAGACTCTATTTGTGTGCTAATTGCAGCATAAAAATGATACGATATAGAAGAATGATGACCTGAAGAAATAACTAAAGTACTCTGGATGCTAAAGGCACCAGACAAAACGTATCCTTGTCGTAAAATTGACATAGATTAACAGGTACGTAATTGTTACGGATATTTAAATCTCTTATTAGGAGCAGAGTGAGCAGTGGTGGCCTATTGGTATCGGCCCCGACTTACGAGTAAGGTCGTGGATTCAAACCCAGGCAGGCGCTCAACTAAGCGTATATAATTTCATCATTACTGTTGAACGGTGAACGAAAATATCGTGAAGATACTGGCATGCCCTAAAACCAAGAATACAAAGATATGTGACATCACCAACCCGCACTGAGCCCGTGGTTGATTACAGCCCACTCCCTCTCCAACAGAGGAGGCCTGAGTTCCAGCAGAGGGGCTGATTATGGAAATCTCTTATTAACACGAGACATAACAAACAGCTGATCCTCAGCTCATGGTAAAAAGATTTATAGTAAGGTTGTTCCGTATGTTGCTGGACGTAAAATATAGCATCATCCTATTTCTTCTTGTGGGTGTCGTAGAAGGCGACTAAAGGATTTATAGCGAATGGGCAGCAGCTTTCTCTATGCATTTTACCACCATACTGTGATCGCCAACCCGCCTGCCCAACGCGGCAATTATGGCAATCCCTCCTTAAGGGAAGGTTCATGTCCAGCAGTGGGCGACTTGCGGTTTTTTTTTTTCAAGATGGGAAATCATCAAATGACTTCTCCCGCTCTGGGCGGAGCGGGAGGGCGTGTCAGACTTTTACTGACTAAAACCCACCCGTGTTCCATCAGTGGCCCATGTGCCAGGGTCACGATATCTCTTTCGAACAATCACGCGACCCCGGCAGTGCGGCTGTAATAGTGATGATAATGAAGGTTGGGGCTAATAGGCAATCCAGAATGAACTGCACTTAGAGTAGAAGCAAACAGCTTGGAACTTGATACATCATCGATGCAGCTCGTTCGTAATAATATTTTCGTTCACGATCTACCGTGAATCATCTCAAATGACCGTAAGACATTTTGTGACTGCACACCTATAATTTTGCTGTCATAAGCGTAAAATTATGAACGGTGGCGAGTCAATAACTTATTGATCTCAAGTGTCTTAAAAATGCTTGTATGGACATAATTATAGGTGATAGTAACGTGTAATGTTCTAGTTTTAATTAAATTAATATCGTCAGGATGTATTAACATAAATGGTTTGGACCTTATGAATCAATTTTCATATAAATTGATTATGTTTATCAAAATTATGCCGCTTCGTTACTCATCTTTATATCATCATTACCATTAGAGGGACAATTCTGGTATTATTAAGGACGTCCACATATTATCTCAGTGTCAATCTGTCTAAGTACCTGTAGGTAATTGTCCTAAATTTTTGTCAGATTTCCATATTGCTTGTCGCTGAGAATAGCTTGCAATTTTGAATGATCTTAACAGACTTCAAAACGAGTTTATGTTCGACTGTATGTATTTCTTGATGTAAGTATCTAATGTAATCTAAATACCCTGTTTTATTCCAATGCAGGGCAAAGGCCTCCCACTCCCTTTTCCACAGAATTTTGTCTTTTGCTAGTGCTGGCCAGTCCTTTGAGGGAGTCAAGCTCATCCGGCCATCTTCATCTCGGCCTGCCGTGGTGGCATCGTGGTTTGATGGTTCTATTAGCCCATTGACACCTGAGATCGGGCAGACGTCTGGCCCAGTCCTACTGAAGTAAGTATATTCACCAGTATCTCTGGCAAAATTTAATGTGGATGATTTATTTTTAATGGATAGGTAGGGTATGCCTGGGTAGTCCCATATACATATTAACTATTATTAACTTTGCTTGGGTAATTTTTACATCAGCTTCGAAAATACGTATTTAATCTACTTTGTGTATATTGATGATGTTCTAATACTTTGTGTCACTGTTGTTTACATAGCAAGTAGTGGTATACGAATTAGTGTAAGATAGGTACTATAACTAAAGAGTAACACACTACAAGTAAGTGAAACATAAAGGCTCCCACAAACAGGCGGAATACGACAGCGCGACGCGCGACGCTACACTTGTAGAACAATTTCTATGTAAATTTCATGGAAATTGTTCTACAACAATCGCGTCGCGCCAGTCTGAAGAAGCTTTTTATAAACTAAAATACAGTTCCAAATACTCCGTCTTCCGAAATGAAAGTTATTTTTCACTTTGAAGAGAGGAGATTTTCATTCTGCTCTAATTAATGATTCTAATTAATGTAAACGTGAGCTAACTTAAAAGCAAAAATCAACTAAGTATCTTATCCTACCCGATCTCGGTAAATAAGCAATTCACTTCTCACTTTCCCGCGCCCATTCAGTACGGTACCAATTAAAAATAAGAAAAATACGTTCCCATTAATTCTCATTCAATTAACCATTTCTCGAACTGAATTAAAACGTGATAAATGACGGTCAAATCGAAGCCGCCACCTCGGGCGTAATCGTTTCGACAATCGACTTGCATTCGATTAATTACAGGGGTAGTCAATCTGCCTGCCACAATCGCGGATTTGTTCGAAAGAAGTACCGTAGCCCTGTCACAGGCAACTGAAAGAACACGGGTGGGTTTTAGTCAGTAAAAGACTGACACGACCTCCCGCTCCGCCTAGAGCGGGAGACATGAATTGATGATTTCCCACCCAAAAAAAAGCTAGTTGATTATTGCTGTGTGGGTAATTAAGTTTTGAGAGATGAAAAGAACAACTACAGGGTAGGTAGGTACTGAAACTATTGATATTTATAGTTATCCTTATCTGCCCCTACCCTTTCGCAAATATGTTAGGGACGGCTTCCATTGGCACGGCTAACTGGATGCAGGTGAATACCATTGTTTAATATGGAGCGACTATCTATCTGACATCCACTACCCAGTTACTGGGTAATTCGGTGATACCTCTTGGTGCGACGGTTGTTAGACTTTCGGGCTTCTGATTAGACGTAACAACTGTCAAATAAATGACAGGCGAGACGAACGGCTTGACGCGCTTTCCGAAGCTTCGAGGGCCTAGATATGCAATAGATGGTTACCCGTCCGCGCAGCGACATGACATAGAGAAGCGAAGCTAAACTAAATCAGGTTCAGTAGTTCAAGTATTTAAAAGGTTGAGTACCACTGCACTGACGAATTATGGATTATACGCATACCATTTTAGGGTACCCAAAATTATTTATAAACAAAGGTAATTTTCACATTATTCTTCGACGAAAGGGTAATGGTACGTAATTATGCTATTATTTCATTTTTATTCAAATTGTTAGGTTATAAGATGGTAATAAACGGTTAATTCGTAAATTATGATAATATGCTGTTACGAGTCGGGTTTGCATCATATAAACAATATGTTGGTTGTTTTAAAACATTTTCGCATGCAGTTCGAAATTCTAGTTCTTTACATAGTATAAAACAAAGTCGCTTACCGAGTCTGCCCGCTTAAATCTATACTTAATAATATAAAGCTGAAGAGTTTGTTTGTTTGTTTGATTGATTGATTGAACGCGCTAATCTCAGGAACTACTGGTCCGAATTGAACAATCTTTTTGTGTTGGGTAGCCTATTTATCGAGGAAGGCTATAGGCTATATACCAACACGCTACAACTAACAGGAGCGGAGCAGTAATGAAAAATGTTGCAGAACAGGGAAATCGCACGGGTAGGCGATTCGACGCGATGGGAAGGGTCGAGGGAACAAGAAATTTAACGCGGACGAAGTCGCGGGCAGAAGCTAGTCTATTATTACGCAACGGGTTTACCGGATTTTTATACGGTTTTCATCAATGGTTCAAGAGGAAGGTACATATTTTTAATATGCGAGCAAAACCGCTGGCACAAGCTAGTTAATTATATAAATAAGTAATACTTTGTAACAATATAATTCAAAAGTTTTCCTATGGAGCCTTTTATTCTGCTCATCTTCCAAATTGACCGACTCCTTCGACAATTCAAAATTGCCTGTTAATAATTAAATCGAAATAAAACCACTGAGTTTCTCTTTCTACTGGATTATACTCACATTTCAATCAAAACTATAAGTAAGTACCTATGGCTTTTCCAACTATGTCCTTACTTAAATCCGTACTCAAAACCGACAGAACCAAACCAAATCACGATCTCTTTTTACTGTTATTTATACGAATGTATAAAAGCAACATGTCCCTGATTTACGCATTGCAATTTTCTCACATTATTACACAAGACAGTGACAAAATTTCTCAAACAACACTTCTGCATTAAGAGCACCACTCACACCGTCCGAAACCGGCGCTAGCAAGCATTAATCACAGCTAATTACGTTTGAACCAGTTCTTATTAATTTGGTGTAAATGATGTAATTGGTGACAACATTAAAATATTGTGATAGTCATGTAGAATTTATTATTTTAATTCGAGGCCAATTTCTAAAACGGCCTAATTAATTGGATTAATTTAGAAGCTATTAATTGTATGATCACTTTTATCGTTGTTTCTCTTGAAGTAATTTGTAAGCTGTGTTTTAAGACGGATTATACAAGCCAGTGAGTAGTGACAGTAGTGGCTTAGTGGTAACCGTGACTTACGAGTTGTAGGTCGTAGGTTCGAACCCAGACAGATTCTTTCATCAGCATTTCAGCCGAAGGTCCGCTGCTGGACAAAGACCTCCCCCATTTCGGGGGGATTTGTCATAATCGCTAGGCTAGACAGCCTAAGTAACTTTGAGTTGGCGCCAAACAAGATTTGGTTAATTCTATAAATTTTAGGTATTTTAGTGATCTTTGTTCATTGATTATTTGGCGCCGACTCAAAAGTACTTAGGGCTTTATATTTTTTGCGTTTCAGTTTTTTCGACGGTTTAATTTTTTTGATAAAAAGTTTTTATTTTATAATTTTTTGTGGCTATGATCTTCTAATTACTACATGCTTGCAAAATCGGACTATTCTGTAAGAAGTTATACGTGGTCAAACAGTACCAATGAGTGAACAATCAATCATCCCCTGTTTTCCTACCCTTAGGGTTGAATTTTGTTTTACAAATTTATATGGGACCAACTTCGGGGTACCTATATCCTTTCCAATAAAAAAAGAATTATTAAAATCAGACTACTCTGTAAAAAATTATGCGTGGTCATACATTAAAAAAAAATATACGCGTCGACTTGAGAACCTTCTCCGTTTTGTCGTCGTTTTTATTTTTTCATATTTTTTATTAATATCAAACTGTTTACGAGATTTTCGAAACTTTTATTTTTAATTCAGTCAAGTTATTTAGACTTTTCGGCATTAAAATACGTATATACCTTATTCCTCCATGAAGTTCATACCATAAACCATACCTCAATAAAAATACTCTTGAAAAAAAAACAACTCACAAACAGGGAAAGTGAATTACACTGGAAAACATTGCACTAAAAGTTAATTTCAATCGTAAAATTAAATGTACACACATTGACATTTAAAAACTCATTCTGTTTGGGAAAAAAGCATTAACACCGCGGATTACGGGGGCACAATTATATTTTAGTAGACATTCATTACTTTTAAGACTTCATTGTACCTTATTACAGTTAATTTGAGAAAATAAAATGTGTTATTATAGCAGGAATTAAGATACTTTAGTATGTTTTTGACACCCCGTTGTGATTGTTTGTAGGTATGCAGTTGTTTTCTTGACATATCATAATACTTTAATTTTATGATTCCTCTCTCTCGCTTTTATCAAATGGGCTTGTTATTGTCCATGTACAAGGTCAAATTAAAATTACTGGCAATACTTTACCCACTTGTTTGGTATCGATATAACACCAAACTTGTAGGTGTGTCAAAAGAGCTCTAAATTATCAGAAGTATATTTAATTAGACCTAAGGCTGGCTATTTTGGGCACGCCACAATTGCGGCGGTAAGTCCCCTCTTTGAGGAGTGGATAGAGAGGCGCCACGGCGTCCTCACCTTCCGCCTGACGCAGGTTCTCACCGGGCATGGGTGCTTCGGTGGGTTCCTGTTCAGGATAAAGCGGGAGGATACGTCCGGGTGTTTCCATTGCGAGGATCGTCTGGAGGACACGGTGGAGCATACGGTGGAGGTGTGCCCTGCCTGGGCGGAGCACCGCCGTGTCCTCGTGGAGGCGATCGGCGGCGGCGACCTCTCGCGTCCGGCCCTGGTGCGAGCCATGGTACGGAGCGAGAGGGAATGGGAAGCCGTCACCTCCTTCTGCGAAGCAGTAATGCTCGCGAAGGAGGAGGCGGGGCGCGTGAGGGAGTGGCAGTCTCTGCGCCCTCACGCCCCTAGCCGCCGCAGGAGGAGACGCCCCGGGCGTCGGGAGTCGATTGCGGACTCCCGGCCACCGTAGGCGCGAGCTTGCGGGTGGCGAGCAATGGGTAGCTCGCCGCCCGGTAAGGACCAGGCTCGGGTCGATGGCGCGCAGTGTTCCACGCGCGCCTCAAAGAGATGTCAGCAGCAGTGTAGGGGTATACTAGGACCGATGCCTGCCGGGGTCGCGTGATTGTTCGAAAGAGATACCGTGACCCTGGCACATGGGCAACTGATGGAACACGGGTGGGTTTTAGTCAGTAAAAGTCTGACACGCCCTCCCGCTCCGCCCAGAGCGGGAGAAGTCATTTGATGATTTCCCATCCTGAAAAAAAAAAAAAAAAGGCTGGCTATTTTCCTGCCAGGGTCGCGAGATTGTTCAAAAGAGATACCGTGACCCTGGCACATGGGCAACTGATGGAACACGGGTGGGTTTTAGTCAGTAAAAGTCTGACAAGCCCTCCCGCTCCGCCCAGAGCGGGAGAAGTCATTTGATGATTTCCCATCCTGAAAAAAAAAAAAAAAGGCTGGCTATTTTCCTGCCAGGGTCGCGAGATTGTTCAAAAGAGATACCGTGACCCTGGCACATGGGCAACTGAAGGAACACGGGTGGGTTTTAGTCAGTAAAAGTCTGACACGCCCTCCCGCTCCGCCCAGAGCGGGAAAAGTCATTTGATGATTTCCCATAGCCTGGCTATTTTATTTGAGTATTAATCCTAGAACTGTCAAAATCAACGTCCTAATATTCACTCTGCTGGAACTGAAATCTACTCTGTTCCAGAGCTGAAACTAGTTGGAATAAACAAAAGTAAAATTAGGCGTGATTTTATATGAGTGTTATGTTAAATAGTAGATATCAAACTCGTTTTAAAAAACTAGTCAACTCATTAAGAGCTACTTTTAAACAGTATACACTATCATTAACATCATTCTACATCAATAACTACCGAATAAACACTCTCGGAATATTTCCTGCGGCTCTCGTAACGGTAAAGTTTAGCCCCAGGCAGTCTGTTCACCAAACAAGAGTATACATTACCTTATCTGTACCCAAATACATTACTACTAATTAATTTTAGGAGACGCATTCATCATTGAGGTTTTAAACGTGTAATTATTGGAAGTGGGTTCTGTAGGTGGTAATTGTAGCCGTGAGGATTTATTGTTAAACTATGCTTCTTGAGTTATTTACGTAGGTAGTTGTTTGTTGTTAAAATTAAAGCAATTATTGGTCAAGCTCGTGTTACGAAAGTTACAACAATCATATGTGAAAATCACAAAAAGTACCTGTCTAAGTTACATTAAGTAAGATTAAGTAAGATAATATGCTCCTTTTTTATACATCATAGAGAAAGATAAAGGTATTTAACAACGTCAAAAAGAAGATTTGTCCATTTTATTTTCTTAAACATTAAGTGACCTAACAGTTAAGTAAATAAAATAGAAAAAAAACACTAGAAGTGTATTGTATATCTTAAGTCTAAAGCGTAACTGGATGTGAGTTCTGTATGTGTTTATTAGATAGTAGTAGTTTTATTGTTTCATTTCTTTGTCCCTTTAGGTGTTTAGGTGGGCAGTTGTTTGTTGTTAAAATTAAAGCAATTATTATTCATACTCATATTACTTACGAAAGTTGCGACAGGCATTTATAAAAACAAAGTAAGTTCATATAATAAATTCATCGAAGGACAAAATAACCTAAGGGTATTTAACACCATAAGACAGAAGATTTTTATCACGGCTTTATTAGCTTGATATGTATGTATATACTAGCTTCTGCCCGCTTCTGCCCGCGACTTCGTCCACGTTAAATTTCTTGTTCCCCCGACCCTTCCCGTCGCGTCGAATCGCCTACCCGTGCGATTTTCCCCGTTTTTGCAACATTATTTATTACTGCTCCGCTCCTCTTAGTTGTAGCGTGATGTTATGTAGCCTATAGCCTTTCTCGATAAATAGGCTACCCAACACAAAAATATTTTTTCAATTCGAACCAGTAGTTCCTGAGATTAGCGCGTTCAATCAAACAAACAAACTCTTCAGCTTTATAATATTATTAGTAACTAGCTTCTGCCCGCGACTTCGTCCGCGTCAAATTTTTGCTCCCCTGACCCTTCCCGTCGCATCGATTTGCCTGCTCGTTACTGCTCGCTCCTTTTGAGTTAACCTTAAAAGATAGACATATGCTCTCGCGGACATTTTTTTAGAACTTTTTAAAAGGAAAAATTCCGTCATACATGATTTTTGTGTTACTTTAACCGTTTACGCAACGCACGCAACGGAAACTCTCAAAAGGAATAAATTTTCCCCGTTTTTGCAACATTTTTCATTACTGCTCACCTCCTCTTAGTTGTAGCGTGATGTTATATAGCCTATAGCCTCCCTCGATAAATAGGCTACCCAACACAAAAAGAATTTTTCAATTCGGACCAGTAGTTCCTGAGATTAGCGCGTTCAATCAAACAAACAAACAAACAAACTCTTCAGCTATATAATATTAGTATAGATATTAGTATATTAGTAATTAGTATATTAGTATAGATGTAACGGAATCTTAGTACGTGATTTTCATCCCCTTCAAAAAATTGAATTAATTTGAAACTTTGCACACTTAGCACGGACCAATGACAATACAATAATTTGTGCCATTATCCTGCCCAGAATCACTAGGATAACAAAAAAAAAATAGAAAACAAATAATAGTTTACAAAACTAAAAAACACGCTTTCATGTCCATGATATCAATTAATAAATACCTCGAAATAGCACCCCACGCTTTTCTACTTTTTAGTTTGGTTTTATTTAAAAGCGTGTTTTTTTTTAGTTTTTAATCTATTTATTTTTTATTCTTAAACTTCAAGTCTACAGCTGTTTAGAGCTTTGAGTTCACTTTTGGAAATTATTATTGATCGATACGAAATTGCAATTCTTTGAAACGATTTTATACTATGGTACCCCACCTGTAAATTGACACACAAACAAATGTTCTGCGCACAGACATTTATATAATTGCTTAGTGCTCTATTAAGATGTCTGATAACTGCTACTGCTATTTGTCTTCATTCTTTTTTACGGCACATCGCAGGCAGGTTGAGAAGGTTCACTACCAGACATGGCCCCGCAATTTGTCAAACCAATATAAAATTGTTATAATGTTTGTAAAGTACAAACATTATATTTTCATAATTTTAAGTGAGTCTGTTATGAAAAGTGAAAATGACCTCTGAGTTTGTTTCTAAAGGCGGACTTAATGCCTTAGGCATTTTCTACCAGTCAACCAAGGGTAGTGAAGAGATTAGATGGCAGGTGCTTTGTAATGCTTCTCAAAGATTAGTCAGCTAGAAAATACCGCCACCATTTACTTTTAAAATATTAACGTGTAAAACTGTCTTAAAAGATTTTAAATACACATTTCATTTCAACCAGTCACTAACGTGGAGACTGGATAAAAGTAGGAAATGCCCAATCCTTCGGGGAAACAAGGCGTGATGTTATGAAAAGCTATAAAGAAGCCAGGAACACGTGAATAAAACTAACAACAGAAAGCAAACGCACTAAATAATAATTAACTTTATCCACACTAATCCACACTTCCACACTAATATTATAAATGCGAAAGTAACTCTGTATGTCTGTCTGTCTCGCTTTCCTGCTAAAACTACTGAACCGATTTAAATGAAATTTGGTACACAGATAGTTTAGAGCCTGAGAAAGGACATACTTTTTATCCCGATAGTATGTTCCCGCGGGATAATTTCCGACCTCCACGCGGGCGAAGCCGTTGACAAAAGCTAGTATTGAAATAAAGTGTAGTGTTAGCATTGGAATGACTCAGCTGTAAATTGATAGAATCCAAAGGATGAATTCAACCTACTCCTACTATCAATGTGAAAGTTTGGATGATACTTACTCAATCAAGAAAAACGACCTAACGGATTATGATAAAATTTGGCACACAGATACTTAGTTTATAACCTGGATTCACACATAGAATCCTTTTTAACCCGGTTGTTCCTACGTCCTCCGTGCAATTAATTCTGACATCCACGCGGGCGAAGCTGCGGTGTGGTTGCGAAGTGAACCTTTTATATATTTTTTTATTCTGTGATCACAGTATCACAGTCTCGTTCTAACTATCCATCATTTATACGATTAAATCGTAAATTTTAATTTGTTTAAACTTTATTGACGATAGTAGATCTTATTTCAATTTGATTGCTCGTTAAAAATGTGGTTTAAACTAATGGAGGGCGATTATGTTCTTGTCTGTAATTGGTAAAAATCAATAAAAAAATGTATCGTAGTTAGAAGGAAAAATGGTTTAGATTGTGTAGATCAGTTAGAAAAATAAGTAAGGCAATGCAATTTAAAGCTATTAAAAATGTTGGCGGAAATAAAATCGCAAATGCGTAAAATATTTTTGTTAAATTTTGGTTTTCAGATAATAAAAGGAGATTGTGCAAATTAGCAAACTCACAGTCAGTCAGTACCTACTTGAGGTCTTGAAAAGCCACCCAACAATTTACTTTTTTCCGCGTAATGAATTTCATAGGTAGCCAAATTAGGTGATAATAAGAATTTCTCCACCACCAATTCTTCACCATTTTCTTTACAACAACCTCTGCAGGTGGCCCTTATCAAGCTCCACGGCCATTTACGGGCCATTCCAATTTGTTTAAGTTTTTACTTAACCAAGAATTAATGGAAAAATGTGTCTGAGAATCATTTAAATTCTGAACACGTTTGCAAATGCCTTGAAAACGACCATTTAAAGGCACCGGTGAGCAATACAATCAAATAAATAAATCTGCAAAAACTTGGGACATTTCCCCACATATCTAACCTTACCAAAACAAGTTGGCGCGTAGCACCCCGAGCTTTAGAGTAACCGTTTAATGCGTAATGTAATGAAATACATTCATGGTTGGTTCTTAAAGGCGATTACTTAAAAAAAAAAATTAAAAAAAGGTTTTCGAATATTATGTGTCTTTAGTGAACAATATCTGGATGACCGAGCTTTGCTCGGTATTTATTGGTATATTGTGTTTAAAATAATAAGTTAATGTTAAGTTGGTTATCGATAAAGTTGGTCATTGAAAACGCGAATAAAACGACACTTTATAAAAATGAATCCTAGTTAGATCGATTTATCGCCCCCAAAACCGCCTGTATACTAAATTTCAGGAAAATCGTTGGAGCCGTTTCCGAGATTCAGATTATATATATAGCTATATACAAGAATTGCTCGTTTAAAGATATAAGATTATGCCGTAACATAATCATTTTGAAAAAAGAATCATATGCAATAGAGTTCCTGCTTAAACGGGAAAGTGCCAAGATATCCCGCGAAGATCATATTTTTTAAAGTTTTTTGCAATTTGCGGGTTAGTTTCAGGTTGTATGTTCATTTAAATATTCGTGACCGTAACACGTAATTAATAACGCAATTGTGGTAATTAAAATCATTAGTTCAACCCTCTAAGTTCATTTAATCCCATAGTATGACTATTACCTGAAAAAGTCATTCGATGGGAGCAACCTATCGGTCATCCACTTTAAATACATATAATATTGCAGTTCGATTGCCGAAACTTCTGGGACGATTCCAGAAGATGTCCGACACACAAGAACATTTGAAATAAAATGTGACGTCTAAATACTTTGAATTTCAGGAGAATGAGTTGTAGCCATAAGGTAACCATCATTAGATCATGTCTAAATCCGTTGCTGCCCAGAACTCTTTATTATATCATTCAATCACGTCAAATGTAATAAATTCGCTATCAAAATCGTAACCCACGCCAGCCCTAAGGCGCACACGATCACAAAGACACTCCAGCGTAACAAATCACTCGCAACTTGTATAGCCATAACCGCAGCATGGGCAAAAACAGCACTACACTCGATCAACGTCTGAACCGATACTATACATTCTTGACGAAAACTGTTTGTGGACTGCATATGGCATGTACGCCGTGTTGCTATGCGATACGGCGCTATGGCGATCGGTAATGTCCTGTATTTTTTTGCAGACATTCTTTTTTTGAAATTGCTTGTTCCTCGTTTTCCAGTGTAATGCTAGATACACATGCAGCGACTTTCTCACAGAGTTTGATAACACCATCGACAATTATGCTGTCAAAATGTACATGTGTGAACGTTACGTTGTAAATTCCCTTTGTGTATACCTACCATATTCAAAACGGTTGGTGTAAACTAAAGAGTATGTGGAGTAAGTGACGAGGAATGTGTATGGATATGGATCGCCATAGGAAGACTACCAAGGAAAATACTCTTGCATTTTTTAATTAACCAGTCAATTACCGTAATTACAGACACAATTAAAAAACCATTGTGTCGATACCAAATGTGGTATCTCAGGGACTTAGAGGTTAAATCTCAATTTTATATAAGTAGATCTTTTAAGACATGTCTACCCATCAATATTTTATTGCTCGATATTTTGTTTGAAAGAGTTACCTTGGCCCTGACACAGGCAACTAAAGGAACATGGGTGGGATTTTGGTCAGTAAAAGTCTGAAACGCCCTACCGCTCCGCCCGTAGCGCGATAAGTCATTTGATGATATCCCACCAAAATGTTTCCAGTGATCGTTCTAAACGTTCTAATTATTACAAACAACTTCTTTTAATCATCCAGGTGATATAACCTGAATGTTTGACAAACTACGCCCAGCCTACGCGAAGCTATTCAGATTTATTTCTTGATACTTGTCTCGAACGATCGGATCGCGATCAAGACAAAGTTATGGCAATTATTTATTACACCAGTCTAAGTGGGCTGGCTGTATCTAGTTCATTTAAATACAATTCAATTTTCAAGGGACACTTGTCAATTTTACAAATTGCTTTTTGATCAGAGTTGATCGTGATAGCTTATGATGTCATAATTTTGATGTCTGTTGCAGTACCTAGCTATAAATCTTCGTCATAACTGAGAGTTGGTATTACTAAAGTACTAAATATAAGCATGCTTACGTTTGCATAATGTTATGCGTTTACTTGTTATTACGAAATAGGTTAAAACTGCTGTCTATCGTTTAGAGCAGTCTTATTTAAATTGTGCTCCACGGAGCTCTAGGAGTCCGTAAAGCCTCTGTGACTCGACCAATGAAAATTCATTAATGGGATACAAAAGATACAGTGGACTACAAGACTGAGAACATTCCACTTTGTCCCACTGCTGAGAGTGATGGGTAAAGTGGGAGTATCCATGAACCCGATTTTTGATTATGGTAGGGCTACATCAAATATTTCAACTTTAAAAGGGTTCGGTCGCCAAAACTTTTTGAGAACCTCGTCTAGAAGGTAATCCTTCGGTCGCCTACAACTCATAATATAAACTTTTAAAAAGTTAAGTATTTTGCACTTATTAACATGTAGAATGTACGTAATGTGGTTGCTTACAATTTATTGGAGCAAAAACTACAAGAACTAAACTGTACAAATAATTGTAGTATGCATTTCTAATTTAATAGGTGATAACAACAAAGCGCCGAGAACTTATTTATTAAATAAATAATTTATTGTTGTTAGAATCACTTAGTTATGTTATAGGTAATGTGCTAAAACATGTATGCGAAAGAGGGAATCTAATATGTACAAGATGCTATTACCTACCTATTAAACAAGAGGTCCTGGCAAAGTGTTATCTATACTAAAACAGTGAACCCCCGGTAATCCGACAAACGTTTTGCAGGGCAGTGTCGGACTATAGAATTTGTCGGAGTATAGAGTACTGCCTAAGAAGACCCCCTATAGTCCGGATTTTTTTACAAAAGAGTGACTTGTAATCCGACAAATTAACAGATCCATTTCCCGTTCAGTCATGCATTATCTACATTAGCGAAGACTATCAAAAAAAAAACCGGCCAAGTGCGAGTCGGACTCGCGCACCGAGGGTTCCGAACAAACCTGTAGGTATTCTCGGTTTATGTATAAGGTTTATGTTTGTGAAAATAAATGTTTTTTTTTTAATTTTTTTTATTTCAGTTGATTGAATGAAAGGTAAATTGCGGTTTACGATTTATGACGTTTTAAAAAAAAACTACTTACTCGATCTCGTTGAAACCAATTTTCGGTGGTAGTTTACATGGTAATGTACATCATATATTTTTTTTTAGTTTTATCATTCTCTTAATTTAGAAGTTACGCGGGGGGGGGGGGGGACACGTTTTACCACTTTGGAAGTGTCTTTCGCACAAACTATTCAGTTTAGATAAAAATGATGTTAGAAACCTCAATACCATTTTTGAAGACCTATTCATAGATACCCCACACGTATGGGTTTGATGAAAAAACATTTTTGAGTTTCAGTTTTATGTATGGGGAACCCCAAAATTTATTGTTTTTTTCTATTTGAGTGTGAAAATCTTAATGCGGTTCACAGAATACATCTACTTACCAAGTTTCAACAGCATAGCTCTTATAGTTTCGGAAAAAAGTGGCTGTGACATACGGACGGACGGACAGACAGACAGACAGATCGACGAATCTATAAGGGTTCCATTTTTTGCCATTTGGCAACGGAACCCTAAAAATATACAATGATAATAGACATGTCGGATTACCTGGGGTCCACTGTATTGTAAAGCTGAAGAGCTAAAAGATATTTTAGTGTTGGGTAGCCCATTTATCGAGGAAAGCTATTGACTATATAAAATCACAGTAGGACCTTTAGGAGCCAAACAAAAAGAAAAGAATTTACGAGTATGAAAACCTTGCACTGGCAGGCAATTCGATGCGACGGGATGGGTCGGGGGAGCAAGAAATTTGACGCAGACGAAGTCGCGGGTAGAATCTAGTTTATCATAATCAGCCTATAATGTTCCCACTGTTGGGATACAGACCTCCTTTTTCTGTATGAGGAGGCGGCCTATAATCCACCATGCGACCTCAGTGCGGGTTGGTAGATATCACATGTCTTTGAATTTTTGGTTCTAGGACATGCGAGTTTCTCTACGATGTTTTCCTTCACCCTTTTCAGAGCAGTGATGATTAAATTACAACAAATTACACGACCGTTACCATTGCTGTTGCTTGGTACACTGTACACACAGTGTACACTGTATTATTTGGTTCCATAAAGAAAAGTAAAAAACCATTTTAGAAACAAAAGACTGTGGCGCATTTCTTTTTTCAGTTAGCACCACTTTGTACCGTTAAAGTAATAAGGAAGAAATGAGTAGAAAAAAAAACGATTTCTCATTAAGAAACTTGTTCAGTAAACAATGGATCATTACTCATTATTGCCCGCGAGAGAAAAAGGAGTCTTAGTCATTAAGAATTAAAATATTATTATGTACTGTAAAGACTTCCCAATATTTAAGGGGGATACGCTAAGGTAGCCTGCAAAATTCCACTTTTTTACTTTTTATTGGAATATGGAGGTCAATTAACTCAAGAATTATAATCATTAAAATCATCCCATTTAACAAATAAACATTCTAATCCCGAAAAATAATCATTAAAATTTTCTCTTGTAATAAAAATATTTTAGAAAACTATTTCTAAAATATTTTAGAAATCTATTTCTAAAATATTTTTATTCGTATTTTTGTCTAAAGTTACACTAGTATCTTTAGACACTATAATTGTATGAGAACTTTACTACCGTTTGCTAAATATAATCTTTTTGTATAAGTTTTTATTAAATAATATTTTTTATTAAAATATATATAAATGGGATTATATGAACTTAGAGGGTTCTGTTTACAGAATTCATATTATTACAGTTTATTGAATTCTATAAATATACTTGTTATTAAGGCCAATCGTATTTTTTTATCATACAGCCATACCATCTCAATCATATTAAAAATCACAGAAGATCACCTGTTACGGGTAGTCAGAAGCCAATAAGTCTGATAACCAGTCGATATAATGTAACCCAGTAACTGGATGGCGGAAGTCAAAAAGGCAGTTGTTTCATTTAAAATACTGGTGTTCAAGTGTATTCGGTTAGACGGCCGCGTCGCGACGCCAAGGGACAAGGTTAGACAGATGATGAAAGATTACAGACCACATCTCTCGTTAAAAACAGACTCCGAACTGCGACTGAGAATTTCCAAATAAAAAAGCGCACTTTGCCCGCCCTGGAAATCGAATCTCAAGTTCAATAGTAGTGCATGCAACCACTAAACAAACGAAGCATAGAATTTTAATTGACTTCAAAACAATATTCAATGGATTTATATCAAAAGATTTATACCTACACAAATAAAAAGTGGTATCCACTACAAAGATAAACCCCGCCTTAATGTGTTTTCAACTAAGAAGGGGGCGAAGTCCCGCCCCACCCAATTAATATTCGATCAACTAAGTAACTCTTGCAATTTGTCGTGGGCCTTATTAGACGAATTTATTGCCTCGCCTTAATAGGCTCATTTTATTTTATATTGTTACCTTATTTAGCTTGCTGATAGCTTTATTTTGTAATTTAAAATTGTGGAATTTTAACTGTTAGTGCTCACTTTGGGCATTATGGCTTGTAAACGGTTCCGATATAGCTGTGATATTTATTCGGGGAAGTTAAAACGTTTTTCTTAGCTTAAATTGATGACACGCAATTTGGTTTGTGCAATTTCTTGATTCTCAAAATTGGCTATATCTGAGATGGGACGGCTGGACTATCTCACTAAAATCTTGCCTAATTATTTATGACAAGAAATAATAAATATCTAAATAAATATCTGAATAAATATCTTAGGACAACCAACAAACCGTTATCTGATCCCAAACTAGACAGAGCCTGTGCTATGGCAACCAGACAACTGATAAACATACTTATATATTTCTAAATACATACATATTATAGATAAACTACACCCAGACACAGAACAAATGATCGTGCTCATCACACAAACATTTGTCCTGGGTGGGAATCGAACCCACGACCTCAGTCCTCAGACCTCAGACCCAGAACCACTAGACTAACAGGCTAGTAAAAGTGAGTGAGTTTATTCACATTAGGCATATTTTTTTTCTTTTTGTGCAAATGGAGATTTTCCAGATATGTTTCAGAGCGTTCTTAATTCAAGATTTCGTCTGCACACATTAATTTTACAATCTTTAATTTCATACCTTAAAACCGTAAACACTTCTAAAGTGAAATACTACGTGAGAAAGAGCCCACAAATTGAGCATTATCTTTACGGCATTGCCCATAAAAAAGTTATCGATGCCTTACTAATTAAAGCCTTTAAAATCGAAGCAGCTTAAGAAGCGAGTTTTTTTGGAGGCAATTTACAAAACGACCAGTATAATTTGACCAGTGGCAGAGTACGGACCTAAATTGAAAATGTATGGAGTTTGACAGGACGGTCCCTTTTTTTCTTGACAAGCAGCGCCGCCCCTGAGTTTCAAGTTACGCTGGTCTTTAAGGACGGGCCTCGATTTCGTCGTCTGTTTACCGTATATTCATAAGTTCGCAGTAGGACTCGCTTCAGCACTTAATTATTGGTTCGTTGTATTTATTGGCAATTCGATGAACTTTTTCTGAGCTCGTCGCGGTGGGAGACCATTCTGGCATGTGGAGAACATGAATGGAATGAGGATATATCTACAGAAGTAACGTTAGCATAAGTATGTGTTATAGCAAGACCCTATACCGCTTAACCATATCTTGCACGCCCAAATTGTAATCGTATCATAATTTTCTTTGACCTCCTAATTTAATTACTTATGCCAAATTGATCATTTCATTAATTAACCGTTTTTTTTAATAAACCTTTTTCAGTGGAATTATTAAACCATCTTTTAAAAGTACTTTTAACATATTGATTATACTTCTGTAACTCCCTACTAAATGCCACATACCTCGGAATCTAAGGCGGCCAGTGGAAAATAAATTAATTGTTAGTAATTTCTAGGTATTTGCGTTTTTGTTTGGCGGCCTGACCGACTACAGCCGGACCGGCCCGGATACGTCAAGTGCCATGCATTCACTACAATGAGCAATCTTAGGCCTTGCCCAGGGTGGATACGCGGTGAATGGGACAAAAGCGGGCTGGGTGGCGGTCACAATTAGTTGGACACAGAGACCACGTTCGTGAATGTTCGCCGTCATTGAGACTAGTCATCTCTTAGCTGCTACGGCTTATATTCCCGCTTTTACTGTGGACACTTTTGATGTGTACGTCATTTTACATCGTTCTCACAAATTCAACATTAATTAACTAATATTTTGTAACAATACAATTTTTTTCTATTTTTCATATTTTGGATAGTTCGCTCGCCTCAGCACTAGGGCTTTCAGTCTCGATACATTTTTGAGTCCCGGGAAAAATAATCGAGACTCGACGGGGTCTCGAAAATCCCGGGATAAACGAGATTTTCGAGACTATTTCAAAAGTAGGTTTCAAATTACTCAAGTATCTTATATGTCTGCCGCATATCAGATGACAAACGGGCTTAGAGAACCACTGATTGGGACCCACTAAACGCACGACGCTATCGTGACAGGCCGAGATGAAGATGGTGAGACGAACTTGACTTCTACCGTAAAGACTGGCCAGCCGTAGCACTAGCAAATAACTGTGTCGTCTATTTGGATTGACAGATATTTAGTGAAGTATCCGCTGTTCAAAGTGTAGCAAAATCATAAAATTTAAATATTTTATTTCACACTAGCTCCTGCTCGCGACTTCGTCCGCGTCAAATTTTCGCTCCCCTTCCCGTCGTATCGAATTGCCTGCCAGTTTTCATCCATTTTACATTTGCTGCTCCGCTCCTTTTGATTGTAGTGTGATGTTATATAGCCTATAGCCTTCCTCAATAAATGAGCCGCTCAACACAATAGAATTTTTCAATTCCGATCAGTAGTTCCTGAGATTAGCGCGTTCAAACAAACAAACTCTTCAGCTTTATAATATTAGTATAGATAAACCTACTTGGGCACTAATAAAACATCAGAAGCTAGGCGTTGGCGGTAACGTCACTATATCGGTGTTGCCGGGACGCTCTAGCACCAGGGCGAGCACCTAATGCTTCGTCATGTCGAGATGGGCTGAGCTCCGCCAGACCCTATTCCGGTGGAGTGGGAACAGCGCCTTGCGCAACCCAGTGCAGGGTATGCCACTTTAGCGACGATAACACTCACTGTAAGGGAGTGGTTGACATGACGTGTGACGGGATGGCGACCTTACTTTTCGGCTCATACAAGTATTGTCCGGACATGGGTTCTTCGGTAAGTACCTACCTGTGCCGCATACACCGGGAGCCGACAGCCAGACACATTGCAACTGCCGTGACGACAAGGTGTGGTACACCCTTGAGGAATGCTCTGCTTAGGTAGTGCAGCGCCGTGACCTCGTCGTGGGGTTTGATGCTACGGATACTCTCTCATACGCGCTGTCACTTCCGACCATGGGCTGGACCATGTCCGGAAACAGGGTCCAGCTCTAAGTCGGAAGTGAGAGTATGTTGGACGCCGTCGCCTCGAAGGGGACAGGGAGGATACAACCTCCCTTCTAATCCGCAGCAGAGTCACCGGGCGCCGAAATGCGCGGAACGATCTCCGGCCGCCTTAGTGGGAGGCCTGCAGGCAACAGACTTGGGGAGTTTGTTGTCTGAACAGTGAACGGCCCGAGACGGTGGCACGCCATATTCCCCGCGTGCCTTTCTCTAGAAAAAATTGGTGACAGGATCCGTGTGAATTCATGCGGGCTATTACCTGGCCGGAGAGCGTAATGAAATGTGTAAGCACTCCAGTACCCTGGCTAATGGTAGCAGCAGAACACCGTGTGGTTTTAGTAAGTGAGAGTCTGACAGACTCCTCCACCCACCCCAGAGTGGAGGATATCCAAACGATAAAAAATGGCGTTTCGCCTACACAGAGTTTCTAAGGTCTGGATATTAAGTGAATTCGAGATAGCTTTTACTGTAGTAGACTCTGATTCAGTGAACTCCATTCCACTTTGACCAAATTTCTTTATTTTAGGAAATCATTCAAGTGTTTCAACTTAACTGGACCATTCGTATTACAATCAATGATTAATTGAAGTTCTCGGTGGAACTCTTCCTCTTCGAATTTCTTTTGATTGTTTGCACTAATTACGTCGCACTTCACAAAAGTGTAGTATGATTAAAATCTGTATCTTTCTTGAACAGGGATATTCAATCTCCACATATTGTATTAAATTCTAAGCTACACTGTTTTTATTGATTAATAGATTATTTTTATTGTTTATGTTATGTAATAAGACTAAAGTCTTGAAAGTCTCGTTATTCCCGAGACCAAATCTATTAGTCTCGAGTCTCGAAATTACCTAAAAATCGTCGAGACTCTCGAAATTTTCGAGGCCGAGGTTCCCGGGATGAAAGCCCTACTCAGCACCCGCGCTAGCCACCATGGGCGAAGCCTTAGAGATCTTAGAACTAACACAAGATATAACATTTTGTAAGCCATAAGGTAGTGATGAAGTTATAGTGCCTTTTTTATAACATTGTGTGTGGTCTGCAATAAAAGTTTATTTATTGTGCAAGTCCACACATGGCACAGTCATATAATTTCTTATCAAGATTAAAAAGTTTTTCTTAGGTTAACTTTTTAGTCCGCCAGTATCTTAAGGAAATCGCAAGGCTGTCTTTTCTTGATTTCTGATTAAATTCTTGGCGTAAAGCTTGTTTTTTTATTTAAAGAGTAAACTAGTCAATTTAAGAACTACGGTGTGTGGCTAAGTAATAATAACCGGTCAGATTAAGCTACGCTTACCGCGGTTGGTCCATGGATGAACTTTACATACCAAGACACCTCCATGCCTCAGAAAACACGTCCTGGCGGTTATTCGTGGATTTTTGGCAGTCGCTACGGGTCTTCCAAAGCCCGAAAGTGTGACAACTAGTCTTACCAAGGGATATCGTATTTTACCCAGTAACTGGGTTGTGGATGCCAGATAGGCAGTCGCTCCATGTCAAATACTGGCATTTAGATGCATTCGGTTTGACTAGAAACTGACCCCAAACGTAGTAAGAAGGCTAGGTGAATAATGGTAAAAGCTACTCACCTATAGTAGGTAAACACCATTTAAACCCCGTAAACTATCAAAATAAGGACTAACCACAGATGATATAATAATATTATATATCTAAGGACAACCAACACAACGTTATCTGATCCCAAACTAGGCAGAACCTGTACTACGGTAACCAGACAACTGATAAACATACCTATATATTTCTAAACATATTCATATTATAGATAAATTACACCCAGACACAGAACAAATGATTGTTGCTCATCACACAAAGATTTGTCCTGTGTGGGAATCGAACCCACGACCTCAGACTTAGCAGTAAGGGTCACTAACCACTAGAATAACAGGCCAGTCAAAAGATGCCAAACAGGCCAGATGATAAACATCTGTGTCACAGAGGCTAAATATCTATCTGGCAATGGAAATCTTTACACCATCTTAATTGGCAACTATACCAAGTTTCTTCACCAAACCCATCAAGTTATAAACGTGTCACCTTCAGAAGTACGTAAAAGTTTATGATACAGTCATTATTGGCACAAAATTCATGCCAACAACTAGCGTAGGTAATTCACGTTGGAATCGACGCCAAAAAGTCAAGAAACGGTCGTAAATCCTGCTTACTACATCGTTCCCGTTTAGAGTACATGACGAATGGCAACCACCACTGCTGACCTTTCCAAATGCCAGTTGGAATACGGCACAAGTAACATAAATATCACCAAGAACTTTCAATACAATGTGCAGAATTTTAACGAAGACATCACGGATTCTGGCGAGATCATAATCGAAACATGTTCTCTGTATCGTTCCTGGATAGGGCTGTCGAAGTATATTGGCAAAAGTTGAAACTTGCTATCTCAATTTCAACGTTTTTGCTTAAACTGACCGCCGACCTAACGGCGTAACACTACTCCGTCGCTTCATAAATGTGAAAAATTAGTCTGCTTTGCAACGTAAATAACGCAATGAATGTTGTTGTTGTTGTTGTTGTGTTGGTGTGTTATGCACTTACCACATTGTCAAGTGGTAACAATGGTCGACAAAATGAGATTTTTTCAACTGAACACAATCCTACTTGACAAATTCTGCATTGAGAAATGAGTATATCAGATGGATTCACTTATAGTATTTACTTAAACACAGCCCGTGTGGTGCCGGACGCAGACAGTAGTACACTTTCATTTCTTACCGTAGGTGTCTTAAAAAAGGAAACTAAAAGACTTATAAAAGAATGGGTAGCAATATTCTCTATGCATTTTTGTCAAAGCCTTTGAAAAGTGCAGCAGAAATACGAAACGCTTTAGAAATGATGTTCAGAAGTGTTACCAAAGTACAATAACACATTAAATTGCCTATAAGTCGCAAAAAAAAAGTCAAAACTACATAGAAAACACCACTTTACCTACAAAACAAAAAATACATCGGTAACCCTACCACCCATAATTTTATATTTGAGTGAAATGTTGCAAGTTGATCAGAGCGATCTCCCACAGAGTACATTTCGTAAATCACGCAGAGTTGGACTTGGAACATGAATATGGTAGACAGTTCTTATCTGACAATTTTACCTCATATGGCGAAGGGAATTCAGGCTATCAATAAGTGCATCAGCAGTATTCCAAACGATATACTGTTAGCTGTTAGCCTGTGAACACGTTCGGCTCTCACTTGCCTATTTGCAGTGAAAATACTGACTCTTTGCTTAATTAAACCTTTCCACAGAATACTGCAGAATTAATTTATAACTCTTGATTGGAAGGTAATGAGGTAGGTACAGAAGTTCGTGACTGCACGATTGTAACTACGAATAAATTTATGTGGCGCTGGTATGGTAACCACCACACAAATACGAAAATATATATAAGTAAATTTTTAAATTTTCTTAGCACCAACATTCTGCAACGTGAATACCATTCGTTGTTGCAGCTATTAGATCTTCACAGGTGTAGGGGAAGGCATGTGGTGCAAGATAACCACCCCTTATAACCACTAAGTAGGCTAACCCACGTAACTCTGGGTAAAGTGAGTTTATTCGACTGCTTTTCAATCAGAACATTACTATCTTGACCACAGATAGGCTAACGTACCTTAACCCTAATATAACTTATCCCCACAAACCGTTACAACCCTTATAAACGTAGGGGGTGGTTTCTACCCCTAAAAAGTGGATTCCGGAAAAATAAAAATCACGGGTTCAATATTTTTAACCGACTTCAAAAAAAGGAGGAGGTTATCAATTCGACTGTATTTTTTTTATGTTTGTTACCTCATAACTTTTGACTGGGTGAACCGATTTTGATGATTCTTTTTTTTTATTTGAAAGCTGGTGCTTTCCGAATGGTCCCATTTTAATTTGATTCCATTTGGACAGTGGGGTCTATGTGAAAACCATATAAGTCTTTAATTTGCATTAAGTATTTAAGCGACAAATGAACGAATAACGCGATTAAATTAGTGCGGAGTATCTACCACAACTAAAAAGTTAAAAAATAAAAACTTTTTACAAAAAAAACAACGAAATTAAAGTTATTGCAGTGTTTTTTTTTTTTTAACGAAATTGGTTGTTTTTTTTGTAAAAAGTTTTTTTAGTGTTATATCGATGTGCAAAGTTTCATTCTGACGGCGTTTCATCACTTACGACAGTTACGACGGTATTCCCCAAAACAAAACTGAACCGGTATTTCTCTCCTTTCAACAACAATATTTAATAAATCATTTTCATAAACATTTCACTTTAATAAAATTCTTCAGTGAACATTTCAAGTGGTAGGATTGCGTTTATATTACATTTTTTTTTGGTTTATTAAGGCGATGATGTAAAGTGCCGACGAAATAACCTTATCAACGTATTTTCGACAGTTTACTTCGACAACAAGTTTGTGTCATGTAATAATCTTGTGGACAGAATTTATTTTTATGACCGTAACAGCAAGTTTCACATGCCATTTTAAAATGTTTTTCCTTAAAAGAAAGAATGAGATATACGTGTTTGTTTTTGTCAAACAATTCGGTAATGAAAGTTGATACTTTAATGCATTGTGGACACTAAAAATATTTTATTTTTATTGCTTTTCGCTACGTGACAAGAACGCTAAATGTTTGTAAGTTTTCCCGAAAGTTTGAGACCATTGAAATTCAGTTTACCAATTGTACCAATAAATGAACGTCAAGAAGAAAACATTATACGTTCATTTACGACAAATCAAGCTATACATTTTCAGTATAAGTTGACTTCTCATTGTATGGAAAACCTATACATATAATTCGAGTTTTGTTGAAACTAAAAATATATAGCTTGATTTGTAGCTGTGTGTAAGTACATGTTTATTCCTATGCAATGGCCTTTTCAAAATAATTTTCAAATATGTCACCCATTGCGTCAACTCCACGCAGTATCACATGGATAACCCATAGGTTTTACATTTGTTACAGTTTTCAATTAAATTGCGCAGAGTTTATATTCTTTAATGGTTGACGTTTAAGTTTTAAATACATGTAACATACATAACATGTGTTCAAATCGCTGCGCAAGGAAAATAACGGTTTTCGCACAAAAAGAAAAGAAAATTGAGTGTACTACCAAATGTTCAAAGAAAAGACTTATTAAAATTATATCATTAAATAAAAAGAAATCATGATAAAACGATCGCAAAATGAACCTCAAAAAATAGTTTTCGTCGGACGAATCTCAAAATTTTGAGATTTAACTGTCATCTTCTTTACATAGTATAAAACAAAGTCGTTTCCCGTCTGTTCGCTTAGATCTTTTAAACTACGCAACGGATTATTTATATTATAGCACTGCACCCGCGATTTCGCCGGCGTGAAATTATTAGCCCCAACCCGCCACGTTACATCGCCCGCCCTCGCTCTTGTTTTCACTTATCACTCTTTTTGACTTCTTTGTGCTCGGCTCCTAAGAGTCACAGCGTATTGTTAAATAGCCTATAACCCTCCTCAAGAGTTGGCCTATGAAATACAAAATACATTTTTCAAATTCGTCTGCTAGTTCCAGATATTTCTTCCTTCAAACAAACTCACAAACATAGAAACTCTACCTCTTTATAATAGGTAGACAAATTTATATTTTATAAGTCAATGCTATATTACCTGGCGATAGATCGATCAATCTTTCCCAATCATCATAAGATTAACTCCAAATTTGTATTACCAAACTATTGATAGATAGTCCATCATCATTACTAAAAAACACAGACATAATAGATGCTGTAAGATCCAAAGGTTACGTCTTCATAATGTCTAGTTATCTCTGCTTGTCTGTCAGACATACAGACAGACTACTATTGACGGCTGACAGAACGAATTCGCGCACGTTTCGAAACTGTTCGCATTTGCATGTTCTGTTGTTTTGTATTAATTATTATTTAAATTGGCTGTAGGTAGACACAATATTGAGCCAAAACTAAAGACAAGCTACATTCTAACAATTTGTTACACATAGAGACCAAATGACTTGAAACCGAACACATTATCTTACCTCCATACTTTTTTTTGAATATTGCATATTTTATTTCAACAAAGATACTCAAAATAATTACCAGTCTGCAACTTTCTTATTAGCACAGAATTGTATCCAATTTGCATAACACAATATACCGTCTTACGCTGAGATGATGATGATTATTATGAACTTGCTATTTTCAGAGAAGAGACAAACATTAATCATTTTCAGTTTACTGAATGATTTTTATACCGTTTTTCCTTTCACACTTTGGTGCAGCGCAGACGACAGACTATCCGTGACGCACTTTTTAGTCTGTGAAAATAGAACCTATACAATTATATGCAGTAACGCACACGACGCGCAAAAGTCCGGCGCTTGTAGCCTTAGACTTTTTATGCGCCGCAGACTCGATCGCACAAAAAAACAACCGACTTCCTTAAAAAAAACACTACAAAGTCAAAAATAACTTTAATTTCGAAAGTCGGTGTCTTAGGCTCTGTATTTACAGTTTTTGCCACCGACTTCCAAAATTAAAGTTATTTTTAACTTTGTAGTGTTTTTTTTAAGGAAGTCGGTTGTTTTTTTTTGCAAAAAGTTTTTATTTTTTAACTTTTTAGTTGTGGTAGATACTCCGCACTAATCTAACCGCGTTATTCCTTCATTTGTCGCGCAAATACGTAATGAAAATTTAAGAATTATATGGTTTTCACATGGACCCCATTGTCCGAATGGAACCAAATTAAAATGGGACCATTCGGGAAGCACCAGCTTTGAAATAAAAAAAGAATCATTAAAATCGGTTCACCCGGTCAAAAGTTATGAGGTAACAAACATAAAAAAAAACCTCCTCCTTTTTTTGAAGTCGGTTAAAAAAGTGTGCCGTCTGCTTTGCCCCTTTATGAGCAAATTATCTATGTATTAAATATTCTGGTCACTTCTCGAAATACCTACTTAAGAATTAAAAATAAATCTATAAATTTCTAGTTAACTAATAAATAATGTATCGTGAACACAAATCGATATAAATCAACAACTGTCAATGAATTTTATTACGCCCATTTTCATTGTTTTATATATCAAACAATAGTAATTAATTCTAAGATATTCCGCCCAATATGAACCTTGACAGAATGTGTGTACTAAATTGTAAACAATATGAATTAACACACAACATCAATGTGGGAATAATTTTGAGAAGCGTTTTAAATCTTAAGAGCACACTTCTTTAAGAAAAAGCAAATTTTTCACAAAGTCCTCTATCTTAATTAATCGATCTTTACCAATAACATGCCAACTTCTTTTTCAATAACATACCATACATGTACCAAAGAAACTCTAAACTCTACACTATTATAAAGAGGTAAAGTTTAAAGTTTGTTTAGGAAGTAATCTTTGAAACTACCAGTCAGATTTGAAAAAATCTTTTTGCATTTGATAGCCCAATTCATGAGGAAGGTTTTAATCTATTTAACATCACGCTACGACCATTAAGAGCCGAGTAAAATGAAAAAAGTCGGAAAAAGCGCTAAGTGGAGCTAATAGCGCGGGCTAATAGCATACGACGCGACGGGTCGGGACCCAAACACGTCAACAAAGTCACGGGCAGAAGTTAGATAATACCCAAGTTTTTAGAAAAATTCTGTCCGTACCTACTTGTCATTTAGGTGCACACATTTCAAAGTCGCTTTCAAGAAAAAAGTCTTTAAGCTGATTTCTTATAGCGGTACCCCATCTACAAACCCTGATCTCTACATTCCTTAAAAATAAACAATCTAATAATCCACACTATATAATATATAATATATATAATAATATTATAAATGCAAAAGTAACTCTGTCTGTCTGTCTCGCTTTCCTGCTAAAACTACTGAACCGATTTAAATGAAATTTGGTACACAGATAGTTTAGAGCCTGAGAAAGGACATAGGCTACTTTTTATCCCGGCAGTATGTTCCCGCGGGATAATTTCCGACCTCCACGCGGGCGAAGCCGCTGGCAAAAGCTAGTCAAAAATATACACTCCATAGCACCTATCACTCTACTCGTATCAGATTCGTCTATGATAAGAGGCGTTGTACCGTGTAACACGGACGGACAGAATGAAATCTTTCGTTCTTACAAGTTGACTACGGTTCACACCACGGGCTGTCGCTTGTCTGATTATAATTCGAATGTTCTATGCTCTGGCGCATGTAGTTTTGATTCATATTGTGTTTATTTGATGTGATAGATGTGTTATTTTATGACCCGTAATAACGTACATTTTTTATCTGGTTAGAACTATCAAATTGTATATACTTTAACAAATTTTGAGTCGGCGACAAATCAATAATAAAATTATTTATTACCTACGTAAATACGTAAAGCTTTCCCGATTTCTACGTGCATATGGATAATTAATCAGTTTGTTGTTTGAGGCCTTCTCAAAATTATTTTATATAAAATTATACTCAAAATTATTTTAATATGGTAGGTCAATTACGCAATACTTAAAAGGTTTTTTTTGCTTTATGTTCTTTTTCGTTGATTCACTTTTTCGTTAAAAAGTTTTGATGGTAGCCCATAGCACATTTTGGAATTTCAAAACATAATTATTATTGTTAAAGCCAGCCGTGCGTTTTCAAAAATCTTTCCTTGGTTCCTAATTCTGTTAAAAAAAAGTTACTATAGTGTAAAATTTCACGCTTCTACGAGCAGCGGTTTAGACTGTGCACTGAGCAATGAAAGCTTTTTATTAAGTAAACGCTTATGATGTTTCTCGTTTCTCCATTGATCATAAACACAACTGTGAGACAACATTTCCACTATTTCCAAACTCATTCAACAGCTTATAAATCCTACAAAATTAAGTCATTAAAATCAATAAGAACAACATTTAGATAAGATCGCACCCAGAGTTTTCTATTAGTACTTAATAACGTACATACACAAGGTTACAATCTATTGTATAACTTTTGCTTGTCATGTTAATAAGGACACAAACTGTGCCACAAAAAAAAACTTTAATTCAATTGTTACATTCATACGCAAAGTGATACCTATTTATTATTCATGAATCTTGTCGCTTATGGGTTTATGAGTACGGTGGAGTAAGTAGGTAGTGACAGTCGATTTTTCCTCGTTTTTTTTTTTTCGTTAGCTTCTATCCTCGGCTTTGCCCGCGTGGATGTCGGAAATTCTCCCACGGGTACGTGGTGTCAGGATAAAAAGTGGTGTCTTTTCCCAAGATTTTATTATTTCCTTGCCAAAAATTATCGCAATCCGCTCGGTGGTTTAGATATGAAAGGGTAACATACAGACAGAGTTATTATCGAATCCGCCAAGTGGTCGAAATTCGACCATAATTCATTTAAAACTTAATGTATTTCTAATGCATTATTAAATTAAATATTTGCGTGCTGCACTCCTTCGCTATATAAACTTTAACTTTGCCAAATTTTATAGTCCACGTAATTTTCGTAAAATTTTTGCTTCACCTATTAATGTCAAGATATATGTATGGAATGGAAGTATGGATTCAAGAGACGGGCAGGTCTTTATTTTCGGCTGTGCATGTCTACCAACTTACAAAGATTTTGGCGGAACGGAACCTGGATCTTGATTTTATTTTCGGAGATCACTTTAATTTGCCGTGTGACCAAAAAGCAAAAAAATAATAAACCTTTCATTCATTTTGAGTCGATTTTTGTTCATTGATTGCTTGGCGCTGACTCGAAATGATTGAAAGGTTTATTATTTTTTGCTTTTCAGTTTTTTCGGCGGTTTAATTTTTTATTAAAAAGTTTTTATTTTATAATTTTTTGTGGCTATAATCTACTAATTACTACATGCTTGCATAATCGGACTATTCTGTAAGAAGTTATGCATTACAATTAATGAGTGAACAATCAATCATCCCCTGTTTTCCTACCTTTAGGGTTGGAATTTTCTTTCCGAATTTACAAGGGACCATTTTCAGGATATACCCTTTCTAATAAAAAAAGAATTATCAAAATCGGTCCACTCTGTAAAAAGTGATGCGTGGTCATACATAAAAAAAAATATGCGTTGAATTGAGAACCTCCTCGGTTTTTTTCGTTGGTTAAAAATAGATTGCCCTATTGCCTCAGAAACACCTGTATGTGCAGATAACCTCCAAAAGACCCTTAATTATAAGTTAAAGGGCACTAACTATATCAACTTTCCAATGGCAGCCTTACATTTCACCTTTCAGCTGATCAATTATATCTGTTTTTACGATTTGTTGAATTCTGATTATTCGATCATTTCTCTGAAAGCTTGCCCTTCCAATTAACTCACCCATATAATACCTACACATTAAGAGCGCACCGAACTTCAGGTTCTAATTAAAGCGTGACTCTGGCTAAACTGTGCGGATCGCGTGCTCTTTTAGTTATTATTTACATTGTATTATTAAAACAAACACATATTTTGTAAATGTAAAATATATACGTTATGGGAAACATGTAGCTTTGTTATTATTAAAAAAACTGATGACCTTCCGTTAAGTATTTACGCCGTACTAAGGGATTATTTTGTTTTTAGTCTTTACTTTGGATATTTCCCCTATCGTTGAAACTAAAAGTAATCGTGTTTCTAAAGTGTACGATTATACAGTGAATTACAAACACATTTTACTTTATTTTTACATGTTTTTACTTATCAAACTTCAAAACGCGGTCTAGTTTCTGAAATATGTTTGTTTAAAACACGGATATCTATGGTTTAAAAGCTCTCTTCTATCTGTGAAAACTTTTAATTAACCTTATTTTTGTTACTTTTAATCGTGCGCAAATGTTTAGGTAGCTGTAAACTTTCCTAAAACTATAAAATGAAATAAAAAACCTTAAATATCTTACTATTTACATAACTAAAGCTTAAGTAAAAACGATGTAGCTAGGAATAAAACGAACTCCATAATTTTGCAATTACGTATCGTTGCTTCGGTACGCTCTTAAATCCTTACTCACCAATAAACAAACACGCCAACGCCAACATTAACATACAGAACCAACATTGGCCCTAAATAAAATCATGTCCACGTCCAACTGCATGCTAACGCATATATTCTGCATATGATTTATATCACGAGCCGTGCGTGTATTCTATATTAATAATTATAACCACATGAATGTTTTCGCAAACTCATAATTGGGTCAAGATAAGTAATTATGCGGATAATTGCGTACGCGCAGCCTCTGAGTGATGGAGGTGAGACATTAATCAAGCTAAGTCCTGTTTTTAGCTGCTATTTGCGGTATTTTAGTTCGGTTTTGAAGAGTTTTTTAACGAAAAACCGATGTAAGAAAACTAATTACTTAGTATTTTAAATTATGGATTTGTATACCGTGTGGTGGCAAACGTAAAGAATAGCACCATCCCATTTCTGCCCGTGGGTGTCGTAAGAGGCGACTAAGGGACTTACAAGAGAATGGGCAGCAGTGTTCTCTCAAATTTTTTAAAACGTTACTGAGATCACCAATCCGCCTGCCAAGCGTAGCTTGGCTAGGACACGGTGGAGCATACGGTGGAGGTGTGCCCTGCCTGGGCGGAGCACCGCCGTGTCCTCGTGGAGGCGATCGGCGGCGGCGACCTCTCGCGTCCGGCCCTGGTGCGAGCCATGGTACGGAGCGAGAGGGCCGTCACCTCCTTCTGCGAAGCAGTAATGCTCGCGAAGGAGGAGGCGGGGCGTGTGAGGGAGTGGCGGTCTCTGCGCCCTCACGTCCCTAGCCGCCGCAGGAGGAGACGCCCCGGGCGTCAGGAGTCGATTGCGGACTCCCGGCCACCGTAGGCGCGAGCTTGCGGGTGGCGAGCAATGGGTAGCTCGCCGCCCGGTAAGGACCAGGCTCGGGTCGATGGCGCGTAGTGTTCCACGCGCGCCTCAAAGAGATGTCAGCACCAGTGAAGGGGTCTACTAGGACCGATGCCTGCCGGGGTCGCGTGATTGTTCGAAAGAGATACCGTGACCCTGGCACATGGGCAACTGATGGAACACGGGTGGGTTTTAGTCAGTAAAAGTCTGACACGCCCTCCCGCTCCGCCCAGAGCGGGAGAAGTCATTTGATGATTTCCCATCCAGAAAAAAAAAAAGCGTAGCTTGGCTATTATGGCGAAACCTTCAAAAATAGGGGTGGCTTATGTTCAGCTATTAAATTATGGATATTTTCATTTAACACAAAGCGATAGAGGTCATGGCTTATTGTTATTACCCATTAGTACTTACAGTCATCATTGTAAACATTTTTGAGTTTCTAGCTTCTGACATTTAAAGCCTCGCGTATCTACCTAGCTCATTATCATTTTGCTTACACCATTTTTCCTCACGTCTAAGTTCATGTGTAGTGATTACCAACGTAAAAAAAAGAATTAATTGCCGAACATAAGTACCTAATAAATAGTTCAATAACCTCCTCCTACTTAGGGTTCCGTACGACCTTATTACTAAGTCCCCGCTGTCCGCTTGTCTACCACAGGCATAGAAATCAAACTTATAACTATGGTCACAGGGCTGTCTTTTGAACTGTAACAGAAAGACACTTGAAATTCGCTTAGTGTGTACTACTATGGCTGATATAACAACAAATAGTTACCATAAAATAAAGGTATGGAATGAAGCGTCTTTTTTCGGCGTTTTTAGATCGAAGTTCCTTAACGTGGTTGCTGTAGAATTTGACTGGTGGAAAATGTCATACTAAGGAAAAAGTTTTATGCTCCTTCTATGCGACTGTGTCTCTCTCACTCTTTCTGTTATATACAAGAGTGTACATACACACTTGTATATAACAGAAAGAGTGACTGTGTGTGTGGTGTACAAGTATGTCGTATTTGTTTCGTTTTTGTCCGGCCGCGGGCGTTTTCTTTTACGAAAAAAGATTATGTACTATTAAAATATTGTACGGTAGTACGGAACACTTCGTATGCCGTCGACTCCCCTTGACTGTTTAATTTTAAGTCTGTTGTCAAATAAATAAGATACTAAATAAAATATTCTTGCCATTAAACACAGTGTTGCTAATTAAAAGAGACATAATTCAAAATTATCGTCGCATCCTATTAGTGTCTGTTAGATGAATATAAATGTCATGGCGTCTATGAAGCAATCATTTAGCCAATGGCTATTTTGTTTATCTTAATTTGGAACTGCTGGTACTTCCTACGCCTTAGAAATTAGCCCATTTTTAGGGTTTCGTTGCCAAATGGTAAAAAACGGAACCCTTATAGATTCGTCATGTCTGTCTGTCTGTCTGTCTGTCCGTCCGTATGTCACAGCCACTTTTTTCCGAAACTATAAGAGCTAGGCTGTTGAAACTTGGTAAATAGATGTATTCTGTGAACCACATTAAGATTTTCACACTAAAATAGAAAAAAAAACAATAAATTATGGGGTTCCCCATACATAGAACTGAAACTCAAATTTTTTTTTTCATCAAACCCATTCGTGTGGGGTATTTATGAATAGGTCTTTAAAAATGGTATTGAGGTTTCTAACATCATTTTTTTCTGAACTGAATAGTTTGTGCGAGAGACACTTCCAAAGTGGTAAAATGTGTGTCCCCCCCCCCGTAACTTCTAAACTAAGAGAATGATAAAACTAAAAAAAATATATGATGTACATTTCCATGTAAACTACCACCGAAAATTGGTTTGAACGAGATCGAGTACGCAGTTTTTTTTAAAACGTCATAAATCGTAAACCGCAATTTATCTTTCATTCAATGAACTGAAATATAAAAATAAAATAAAAAACATTTATTTTCATAAACATAAACCTTATGCATAAACCGAGAATACCTACAGGTTTGTACGGAACCCTCGGTGCGCGAGTCCGACTCGCACTTGGCCGGTTTTTATTTTAAGGAGGTGCTCTTTCTATGACAATGTGATGCAGGAAACTTAAGTAAATGGCAACTTTACTTAGTGAAAAATTCTAATCATCATCATCATCATCATCATTTCAGCCGAAAGACGTCCACTGCTGGACATAGGCCTCTACCAATTCGGGAGGGTTTGCCATAATCGCCACGCTTGGCAGGCGAGTTGGCGATCGCAGTATGGTGGTAAAATGCATAGAGAATGCTGCTGCTTTCTCCAGTAACTCTCTTAGTCGCCTTTTATGAAACCCACGGGAATACTATTCTTTCCGTCCGGCACACACGGAACAGAGAAATCTGATTACAATATTATAAATGTGTATGGTTGGATGTAACAAACATCCAACCATACACATTTATAATACTGTTGTGTGTACTTGTCACTGTGTACTTAATCCCGCTTAATTGGCTGAACGGATTTATATAAAATTTGGCACATATCTATACTATATATTATAATATTATAAAGCTGAAGAGTTTGTTTGTTTGTTTGTATGTTTGTTTGATTGAACGCGCTAATCTCAGTAACTACTGGTCCGATTTGGAAAAATATTTTTGTGTTAGGTAGCCTATTTATTGAGGAAGGCTATAAGCTATATAACATCACGCTATAATTAAGAGGAGCAGAGCAGTAATGAAAAATGTTGCGAAAACGGGGAAAATCGCACGGGTAGGCGATTTGACGCGACGGGAAGGGTCGGGGGAACAAGAAATTTAACGCGAACGAAGACGCGGGCAGAAGCTAGTCGTTTATAACTTGGATTATACTATTTAAGATACTTTTTATCGCAGTAGTATCAAAATCAAAAGTCATTTATTCAAATTAGGCTGAGGAACAGCACTTTTCGAACGTCAAAATTACATCAGACGGTCCCTCAAAACGCTCACTCTTCACCACTTCCAAGTGCTTTAGCTGGGAACAAGTGGCGCAACAAACTCCGCAGCCGAAATTTATCGGTAGTGTCATCCATTGATAAACTGAGGTAAGCGTACAAGTGTACCTTATCCTCACAAATGGTGTTCATAACCTGCGTTGAGTATGTAAGACATAAACTTCTGATACCCATATACCCATCACCACGCACTACATCAGTCTGAGACAACATGTGCTTACCATGTTGTCTATGGCCTGTTTATGTTGCTAACAAACCGCCATGTTTATGGTTTGTTTAATTTTTTTCTGACGCAAGTGGTAACATGTTGATATCGCAAAAAAAAAAATAGACAAATTCTTAAAGATGATTCGTACTTTCAGGAATGTTTCAGAACCTATGAATAATGGATGCGCGGACGGTTAATGTTGATGTGAGTGCTTACTTTGTCATAACTCTGCATATGAAGATACATATGCACAATTACAATTTTGCCTATGTTTCGCCCGCGTGGAGGTGGAAAATTCTCGCATAGGCACGTACTACCGGGTATAATATTTTTCACTTTACTGTAGATAAATAAGGAAAAATGCATTTTTACACATCATTAGAATGCAAAATCAGCAGAAGGGAGAAAAAAGGGCAGTCCAAAAAGGAGCGGGTTCTAATCCACCACGCGGGCCCAATGCGTGTAGGTAAATGTCACATGATTTCGTATTTTTCGTCCTATGACATGCCGATTTCCCCACTATGATTCTCAGTTCTTCACAGTTTTGAGAGCAGTGATAATGAAGTTATTTACACCACGTAGAGCGCCTGAGTTTGATACTACGACCTACAACTCGTTAATTTGCATGCTTTCTTACAATACTCAGAAGTTAAATATAAGCGGGATGTATTTCAAACCAGGTTTGAATTATCACCATAATTTATCACTGATAAGTGCCTAGTTTTAATATATCCTAGATCATCACTTTCTCTTCATACTTCCTGCCCGTATCCCTACTTATTTGAGGTCGGCGCAACATGTCTTTTTCTTCCACAACTGTCTATCTTTTTCCTCAATTGACCTCCATAATTCAATGATTTCTGATGGCTTCTGTAGGTACATAACGGAAAAACCGAGCCTGATTAACACTTCTTCAGTAAAAAAAATATACATAGACAATGGTGTAAATCAAAAGTGTCAATGTTTTGTTACAAGGAACCGGTTAAGGCAGTAAACTGTGTCTTGTTTTCGTGGTACGTGGCTTGAATTAAAATTTTCCCCTAAAGGGGTATGCTGAAGAATTGTGTTATGTGGAGACAACAAAATGACAATAAATATTAATACTGGCAACACTAGCATAGAAGTATTTATCCATACTAATATTATAAAGCTGAAGAGTTTGTTTGTTTGGTTGCGCAGTAATCTCAGGAACTACTGGTCTGGTGTCGGGTAGCCTATTTATTGAGTATGGCTATTTAACATCACGATACGATCAACGAGGAGCGGAGCAGCAACGAAAAATAGATAAAAACTGGCAGGCAATTCGATGCGACGGGAAGGGTCACGTCACGGGAGCAAAAATTTTACGCGGATGAAGTCGCGGGCAGAAGCTAGTAAACTATAAAATGAATCTTAACCAGTCCATTACCGTAATTACAGACACAATTAAAAAACTATTGTGTCTATACCAAATGTGGTATCTCAGGGACTTAGAGGTTAAGTTCGTAATTCAAAAATGTTTCTTTCGGACTAGCTAAATTAATAGTGATGCACTAAGTATGGAGTTTGTCGGTATTCGATTTTCTATGGTGACTATTCTTCCGTTGGTGGCAGACGTAAAGAATAGCACCATATCATTTCTTCCCATGGATGTCGTAAGAGGCGACTAAGGGACTTACTGGAGAATGGGCAGCAACGTTCTCTATGAATTTTACCACCATACTGCGATCGCCAACCTGCCTGTCAACCGTGGCGATTATAGCAAACTCCCCCAAATTGGGGAGGCCTATGTCCAGCAGTGGATGTCTTTTGGCTGAAATAATCATGAATGATGATGATATTCGATTGAATATAAACATAGGTTCTGGAAAAGTCATTATTATTATTATTATTAAAAATAAAAACTATTCATATTTTATTTTCAACCATCTTTAATTTTTATACTTTGTCTTTACACTAAGAAATTAAAAAGAAAACCGCATGTAAATCCGTTCCCTAGTTAAAAAGAACACCACAGTCAGTTTTTGCCTAGTGTACTTTATGTATATACTTCTAGTGCTTTATAGTTACAAATTTCTTATTTTAATGGTTATATGCAGATATTAGTTTTTTAATGTTCATTAATCTCACGACAACATACATTCACACTCATGTATGCCACAATATTATATTATTTGTACTTTTTAATTTATTATTACGGACACATATTTCTCTATGTATTAATTATTCTAGCGTATGGCACTCGTGGGTTGCAGCTGAAAATCAGCGTGAGTTGAGGCCCTTTTGGCATTATTATCATTGTTTTTGCGTAATTTTTTTTTAGGTTTAAGGTTTTACTTTAAAATGATATAGTGCGGATAAACGCAACTTTCTTTCTTTCATTAAACATAATTATAAATTAAACCAGCCTACTATTTGCCTACTGTAGAGCAAAGACTTATTCTCGTACAGAGAAGGTACGATTTAAGACTTATAGTTAGCTGTAAGTTCAAGTTTCTTGACGATATTTTTCCTTTAAGGTATCAGTAATGTCCAAGATAAACTAAGCAAGTAGATATGAATTGAAAATGTCACATAGATACTTTCCTGGATTCTAACCCAACCGGGGTTCGTTCCAAAATTAAATATACGAAGATTAATGCCATATCGTTGTCCCCACATTCTATACCTACCACATTTCACTAAATAACCTGTAAGATTCATGTAAAAGGGGCTTTAGCACCTATGTTATTAGTGCTAAATATTAATCATACAGGATGTGAAGTATTTTGGAAATATTATATTTCCGAGAGCTTTAAATCGCTAATATTACGAAATAATTGAGGTATAATAATATACGCAACATTTAACCTTTTTAAAGCTGTCTTTTGGTTGAATTAGTTGGGTTATTATAGCAGATTAGAATAGAAAATTCACTTTTAATTGAATTTAAGTCAAGTTCTATATTTAAGAAAAGATCATTTAAATAAAGAACTTCTTATCAATAAACCAAAAAGCAATTCATCTAATTCACACTCGACAATCGAACGAGTTCTAATATCTCGTTAATCGAAAATAATCGAGATGTGATATCGATAAACCGTTGTGGCAATTAGCGTCACGGTAAGCGCGAAGATCAACTCTTAGATTACTTCAATCAAATATTCTTGATAGTGGACCAAAAGGCGGTCAATTATCAAAGACATTAAAAAACGTTGTTTGTTTTTCTCGACGTAAACAATTGAATGCCAGGCTGTTATTTTTTAGACGTTTCCGGTTTCGATTCGTACTGATTTATCAATCTCATGATCGATTTAAGTCGAGACATTTTTGAGGTCAATTTATTTTTTGTTTTTATATAAACTACAATCAAAAATATTATTGTAAGCGTATTACGATATCGATTTACGCTAGATTTCAGTGAAAAACAATGAAATAACAGGCACGAAGTTATAGCAATAACACCAATATCTTTACCGATCGCTTAGTTACTTCACATGTCACAAACTTGCTTTACGTCAATTTACATTAAAATGTAACACAATACTGCACTCATTATAATTATCCGCACTGACAGCTAATCCGATGTAACCGAGCACTGTCACCAATCGGATTGTCACTTCAAATCGATTCATCAACACATCACTTAAAAATCGAATTTTAAATTCGGAATTCGATCGCGTAAATCGAATGCGTGTAAGCGGTCCAGTGGTTGTACAACTACTGGAGTAGTACTCGCAATAGTGTTGTGTCGGTTCGCCCCACAGCCTGCGACCGATTAATTCATGATTTAAGATAAGTTTGTGAGATGTGGGACCAAAGACATCGTCAGTTTTTTGGCGTATAGGGACGCATATGTGACAGGACGGGTTGTCTGATCGTCGGCTGTTCAAATTGTAACAGTATTTTCTAGTTGTTGTTTGATGGATGGACTCAATTAGTGTTGGGAATGACACTGAGTGATGGTAATCGGATAATTAACAATGTTTAGTTTAGTTGAGGTGCTGTTCCGGCGTTTAAGGTGTTAGTAGATATCCGTTAATATGTTAGAGTTAACCTGCAATTCTTGTGGCTTTTTAAAGTCGCTAGTCGGTTGAAGGACATTGAACTAGACACGACGCAATTGAAGTTTAATGTTATTATTACGTCTGGCGAGTTAAGTATTCTGCAAAATGTTGACAAGAATTTGGCTATATAGGTACATAATCTTCGTAAAAGTTGCTTCCACTGTTGCTAAGACTATCAGCCTCCTCCATATCATCATCTGGCTAGGCTTTACCCAACTATGTTGGAATCGGCTTCCGGATGCAACTGAATACCAGTATTTTATATAAAGCGACTGCCTATCTGACCTCCACAACCCAGTTAATGGTTAATACGATACCCCTTGGTAAGACTGGTTTTCAGACTTTTCGAGTCTCTGACAACCCGTAACGACTGTCAAAAATCAACAAATTTCAGCCAGGACCAATGGCTTAACGTGCTTTCTGAGGCACGGAGGGGTCTTGGTGTGTAAAGATGGTCACCCATCCACGAATCAACTGCGGCAAGTGTAGCTTAACCTGATCTATCGATTCGTGCGGCTGTTATTACTTAGCCACAAGCCCCTTCACATACTTATCTAAATTACCTACTTTGTATATTTTGTTGCCATTTCGGAAGGTCAAATATTACATATACAGGCCTAGGTGTACTTGGAAAGCTCTTAAGCATCTTACGTTCGTCTTCCATTTTTAGGGTTCCGTTGCCAAATGGCAAAAAACGGAACCCTTATAGATTCGTCATGTCTGTCTGTCTGTCTGTCTGTCTGTCTGTCTGTCCGTCCGTATGTCACAGCCACTTTTTTCCGAAACTATTAGAGCTATGCTGTTGAAACTTGGTAAGTAGATGTATTCTGTGAACCGCATTAAGATTTTCACACTAAAATAGAAAAAAAACAATAAATTTTGGGGTTCCCCATACATAGAACTGAAACTCAAAAATGTTTTTTTTCATCAAACCCATACGTGTGGGGTATCTATGAATAGGTCTTCAAAAATGGTAATGAGGTTTCTATTATCATTTTTTTCTAAACTGAATAGTTTGCGCGAGAGACACTTCCAAAGTGGTAAAATGTGTGCCCCCCCCCCCGTAACTTCTAAAATAAGAGAATGATAAAACTAAAAAAAATATATGATGTACATTACCATGTAAACTACCAACGAAAATTGGTTTGAACGAGATCGAGTGAGTAGTTTTTTTTTAAAACGTCATAAATCGTAAACCGCAATTTACCTTACATTCAATCAACTGAAATATAAAAATTAAAAAAAATATATATTTTTAAACCGAGAATACCTACAGATTTGTACGGAACCCTCGGTGTGCGAGTCCGACTCGCACTTGGCCGGTTTTTTTACAAATAAAATAGTTTTACAAGGCTCAACAAAAAATATAAACCAGTTTCGAGATACACAGAACATGTTGTTATAATATTTGATTATCGTACTTGTGAAGCATGCAGAGCAACTTTAAAAGTTGCACTTTGGAGAACTAGTTAGTACTGCGTGTCTTGTATATTAGTTTACTAGTTATACCCGCGGTTTCGCCTGCGTGGATATTGGAAATTATTCCACAGAAACGTGCTATTGCAACAAAAAGCCTATGTTACTCCTCATAACATGAGCTATCTACCTGTGAAAGGCTCAGTAAAAACTTGTTATTTTGACTTTACAAAAAGTACTTGATACAAGCATGAGTGTGGTCTTAAAATATTTTTAACAAATAAGAGTTTCATCATGAAAATAGTTACTCAAAATCAAAATCAATAGTCATTTCTTCTAACAAGGCTGAGAGTCAACACTTTTTGAACGTCAAAGTTATATAAGACAGTCCCCCCATAACGCCCGCCCTTCACCACTTCCTAGTGCTTTAGCTGGGAAGAAGTAGTGGTGCAACAAACTCCCCCTACTGAATTAAACACCAATAAAGAAAAACTCGGTAAACTTCGGAACACAGAATAAGTATGGAAGCTCTACGTACTAAAATCGGTTTTCTTAGATTAGGGCTCGATACAGTACCTATATCGAAACCTTTAACAACAAAGGTGAACACGAAGGATGGATTTCTGAATGTTCATTCACTAAATGGGTACAAAAGGGAATGATTATATTAGTATGGAGGTTCGTAATTTCTGAAGTTAGAAATGTGGAAGTTTTTTTTTTTCTGGGAATGACATCTCGTAGGTCAGCCTATGAGGTTGTCAACTGCTTAATTAACCGGACTTTTTTGTGGCAGGTTACCTTAATAAATTAAAGCCTCCAGCCAGGACTTAAAACTTAAGCGACCACAGGCTAAGGGTACGTCGATAATACGTCGTTGAGGATACGTCCGGGTGTTTCCATTGCGAGGATCGTCTGGAGGACACGGTGGAGCATACGGTGGAGGTGTGCCCTGCCTGGGCGGAGCACCGCCGTGTCCTCATGGAGGCGATCGGCGACGGCGACCTCTCGCGTCCGGCCCTGGTGCGAGCCATGGTACGGAGCGAGAGGGAATGGGAAGCCGTCACCTCCTTCTGCGAAGCAGTAATGCTCGCGAAGAAGGAGGCGGGGCGTGTGAGGGAGTGGCAATCACTGCGCCCTCACGTCCCTAGCCGCCGCAGGAGGAGACGCCCCGGGCGCCGGGAGTCAATAGCGGACTCCCGGCCACCGTAGGCGCGAGCTTGCGGGTGGCGAGCAATGGGTAGCTCGCCGCCCGGTAAGGACCAGGCTCGGGTCGACGGCGCGTAGTGTTCCACGTGCGCCTCAAAGAGATGTCAGCAGCAGTGTAGGGGTCTACTAGGACCGATGCCTGCCGGGGTCGCGTGATTGTTCGAAAGAGATACCGTGACCCTGGCACATGGGCAACTGATGGAACACGGGTGGGTTTTAGTCAGTAAAAGTCTGACACGCCCTCCCGCTCCGCCCAGAGCGGGAGAAGTCATTTGATGATTTCCCATCCAAAAAACTGGCCAAGTGAGAGTCGGACTCGCGCACCGAGGGTTCCGTACAAACCTGTAGGTATTTCCGGTTTAAAAAAAAAAATATTTTTTAATTTTTATATTTCAGTTGATTGAATGTAAGGTAAATTGCGGTTCACGATTTATGACGTTTTAAAAAAACCGGCCAAGTGCGAGTCGGACTCGCGCACCGAGGGTTCCGTACAAACCTGTAGGTATTTTCGGTTTAAAAATATATATATTTTTTAATTTTTACATTTCAGTTGATTGAATGTCAGGTAAATTGCGGTTTACGATTTATGACGTTTTAAAAAAAAAAACTACTCACTCGATCTCGTTCAAACCAATTTTCGTTGGTAGTTTACATGGTAATGTACATCATATATTTTTTTAGCTTTGTCATTCTCTTATTTTAGAAGTTACGGGGGGGGGACACACATTTTACCACTTTGGAAGTGTCTCTCGCGCAAACTATTCAGTTTAGAAAAAAATGATAATAGAAACCTCATTACCATTTTTGAAGACCTATTCATAGATACCCCACACGTATGGGTTTGATGAAAAAAAACATTTTTGAGTTTCAGTTCTATGTATGGGGAACCCCAAAATTTATTGTTATTTTTCTATTTTAGTGTGAAAATCTTAAACCGCATTAAGATTTTCACACTAAAATAGAAAAATAACAATAAATTACACAGAATACACCTACTTACCAAGTTTCAACAGCATAGCTCTTATAGTTTCGGAATAAAATGGCTGTGACATACGGACGGACGGACAGACAGACAGACAGACAGACATGACGAATCTATAAGGGTTCCGTTTTTTGCCATTTGGCAACGGAACCCTAAAAAAAGGGTTCCTGTAGGGTACGGACCTCGGTTTTGGGCGTCGTCAGAAGATGGCGACTAGGGACGAGCTGGATCGTAATGATTATTAGTTAGGGCAAAAGGCGAGGTTGGAAGGACGGCGGCGGTCTACTATCATGGGGGAGGGTTGTAGTGTCATCGGGAATGGTGGCAGTTGTTACTTGACTTCTGCTTAGGGGCCATCCATAAATTACGTCACGCAAATTTCATGATTTTTGTGACCCCCCCCCCCCCCCGTCCTTGTGACAGTTGGTCACATTTGTGAGACCCCCCCTCCCTAGTGTGACGTCACATATTTTGCAATTTTACATGTAGACATTGAATTCTTTTTAATATTTCTTTTATGTTTCATAGTACATACTTTAAATATGTAGATTCAATTTTGAAATGTGACGTCACAAAATTTAGGACCCCTCCCACCCCCTTGTCACACAATGTCACAATTCGTCGACCCCCTCCCCCCCTTTACGTGTGACGTAATTTATGGATGGCCCCTTATAAGTAAACCAGTTAGTTTCTGCTCGCGACTTCGAGTGGAATTTCTAACACTCCCGACCCACCCTGTTGCATCGTATCTCCTTACCACGTTATTACCTCATTTTTGCTAAGCGTTCATTTGCTCGGCTCCTAAGGGTCTCAGCATGGTATAAAATACTTAGCTTACAACCTTCCTCAAGAATTGGTCAATCAAATGTTTTTTAACCGACTTCAAAAAAAAAGCGAGGAGGTTCTCAATTCGTCTATATTTTTTTTGTTTGTTACCTCAGAACTTTCGACTGGGTGAACCGATTTTGATGATAATTTTTTTTTTATTTGAAAGCTGGTAATTCCCGAGTGGTCCCATTTCAATTTGGTCCAGTTCTGACAATGGCGTCCATGTGAAAACCATATAAGTCCTAAAGCATTAAGTATGTGCGCGACAAATGGACGAAAAAGTAAAACAATATCACGGTGACCGATTTCGAGGATTCTTTTTCAATGGATCCAATGGGTTATGTATGCTTTGGGGTTGGTCCCATAATTTTAAATGCTATTCGACGGTACTTAGTTCTAGAGATTAACGCGGTCAACAGTTTATTATAAGTACGTTTTTTTTTTTCGAAGTTAGAAACGTGCAAGTTACTACTTAGACTTCTGCCTAGAAGTAAAATATAGTTTTATCATTGTTTTCTGGAAAATATCCCTTAAGACTCCTGGGCAGTTGCTGATCAACTAGGAAACAAAATCATAAATCACAGCACATCATCTTTTCCGACTGCTTTATCTTTTTAATGTTCAACTAAAGACTCGCCTTGGTTATTGTATAATTTTAAGTTGTTTGTTTACATTTCCGAGGCCCTTAAACTTAAGTGCCTTCATAAATAAATATAAATATTAAAAATAATGAAGATTGCCCCAACATAACCATGTCTGCTTTTACCTCTGTAAATTTTAATGAGATGTTATTATTCCTGCTCTGCTGGTCATAATGCATTGGTGCATTGCCAGTTCAAATAAAACGCGCGCAATCTTTACCTATATTTAAGAGACCCGTGAAGGAGCATTACTTGTTGTCGTGATCTTATTTCCGTAGCTGTGATCATCTGTAGTCGTCATTTATTTTCTTAGCTTGTTTATTAAGTATGTAAGTCTTTAATCAAATCACCCTTCGCCACTGGTATGTATGTATATAAGTATCTATTATACAAGATATATATGATTATATCTACGTATTTATTATAATAAATTGTATCTATATTTTGCACCAGTGACAACCCCATTTTTATGTCCACGCAATCACTGTCCATTCCATGGATATCTATGGTCCATTCCAAGGATGCCTGGAAGTGATCGCAAAAAGCGATAAGGCCGCCCATTGTATGTTTTGAGTGTTAAATGTTTTTTGTTGTTATGTATTTTCTGGTGTACAATAAAGCATATATAAATGTTAACGATCTCAGATGATCACGATGAGGACGATGATCAGAATAAATATTTATTTTATTCTGTTTTTTAATATTTGTTGTTAGAACGACATCATCTATGAAAATTTCAACTCACGGTTCATGAGATACAACCTGGTGACAGGTGTACGTACGGACAGCGAAGTCTTATTTATAGAGTAATAGGGTAGTGTTTTACCCTTTGGGTACCGAACTCTTAAAATACACTGTTCGATTTTCTACTCTCAACGCTAAGCAGTACGTTGAAGATGCAGTGCACGTCTTTTTGCTCTCCTGACCCTTCCCGTTGCATCGAATTGTCTGCCAGTTTTCGACCATTTTGCGTCGCTGCTCCGCTCCTTTTGATTTTTGCGTAATATTATATAACCTATAACTTTTCTCGGTAAATAGGCTACCCAACACAAAAATAATTTTTCAATTTGGACCAGTCGTTCCTGAGATTAGCGCGTTCAACCAAACAAACAAACATAGAAACAACTCTTCAGCTTTATAATATTAGTATAGATTCCACTTTGCACTGCATGATCAGCCTGTTCCCAGCCTGGGACACGGGCGTCCTCTCTGTGAGAGGGTACAGCCACGCGGGCCCATTGCGGGTTGGTAGATCTCACATGTCTTCGAATTTTTGGTTCTAATGAATAACGATCCTCACGATGTTTTCCTTCACCGTGTTGAGAGCAGTGGTGATTAAACAGCTTACACACAAAAAGCGCCTGTCTGAGTTCAAACCTACGAACTACAACTCGTAAGTCTGGACCAACACTGTTCTACACCTACTATTAGTGTTCCTCTAAGTTCATTAAATCCCTATTAATTACTTTTACATAAACAACATTAAATGTTATTAAATGAACTTAAAGGGTCAATATCATCAATACATGAGGATATTAATGATTATAATTCTATAAATACATACTTAGTTACGGTCGCGAATCATATTTTTGTTCATCAATGACCTGCAAATTGCAAAAAAAAACCGAAGAATTTTTTTTTTAATGTTATCTCGCAGTTTAACCTATGAGGTTGTCGGTTGCTTAACAAGACTTGTCTGTGGCTACCTTAAAAAATTAAGGTCTCGAGCCAGGGCTTAAAAAACTTAAAACTAGAGCGACTACTAGCTAAGGGCACCCCTGTAGGGTACGGACGTCGGCTTAGGTCAGCGCTGTTAGAGGGTTGCAATGGACGAGCTGGATCGGAATTATTTCATGGGCTACTTTAGGGAAGGCATTCGAAGTATCAGCCATGAAGAGATATTGTGGTTTCTTACACTCCAAAAACTCGTGCAGTTTATTTATAAATAAATATTAACTGCAAAATAAAATACTCCTTTCTCGATACAAATCTACCGCATGCAATATAATGATCTTTTTCGTCAGACGACATATTATAATTGCAATTACTGTCAATCAGAAAGACGTCCAATTTATTTCAATTACCTCTGGGCCATAATTTGGTTCATTCATTATAATCATTACACTGTTCCACTTAAAGGGAGAAGGCATCCATCTTGAATGATCTTGAATTGCAATCGTAATTGGTAAAGCAGGTATCAGACGGTAGCTCTTCGCCCGGTAAGAACCAGGCCCAGGTCAACGGCGCGTTGTGTTCCACACGCGCCTCAAAGAGACGTCAGTACACATTGAAGGGTCTGCTGGGACCAACGCCTGCCAGCGTTGTGGAATTGTTCGAAAGAGTTACCGTGGCCCTGGCCTAGGCAACTGAAGGAACACGGGTGGGTTTTATTCAGTAAAAGTCTGACACGCCCTTCCGCTCCACCCAGAGCGGGAAAAAATATCATACGGTTCCCTTTTGTTCATTTCTATCGTTCATTCTGCATCTTTTACTCAAAGTTTTGAGCAGTGGTACTGGTAGCCCAGTGGTTACGGCAGCGCCTTACACTTTGTGTAATTTACGTCACTACTGCTCTCAAAACGGTGAAGGAAAATATTGTGACAACATCCATCAACCCGAGCTGGCCCCGCGTGGTGGATTAGGGCTCAATCTCTCTAACAGAAAGTGGAGGCTTGCGTCTTAGAAGTGGGACATTACAGGTTTTTACAAATTAATATTTTAATGAACCGATACAACAACGTTGGATTTCTCTACTCGGCATCCTACACCCGCCTACCTACCGGATGATCGAAAAATGAACTAAAAAAAAGTAGATGATAGTTCATTCCGAACAGTAAATGAAACAAAAATGAACATTCAGTGGAGCGTCTGACATCAGCTTAATGCAATGTCATCTTACTTTAATTTGGAATGCATTGCAAAGCAGATTCCAGTATGAATACGTAGGTACATCATGCTTTCATCGCATCTTGAAAGGCAAAGCTCTGCACTTAATATCCAAGCCACATTGTTGGAACATAATTGATTACAAACCAATTTGAGAATTAATTTAAGGCGCGGTAAAAAGCTACTTTTAAGTATTTGATAATAGCGCATCGCGGTATCAAATAAGGTTCAGAATAACAATGCGTTTGGTTTTTAATAAAATTAAAAGATAAATGCACACGGAATATTTTAACTACTTTATATGTTTTGAACTCTGTTTTATCATGATACAATTTATTTTCAAATATTTTGAATAAGTCTCTTCACGTGACCAGATGGCTTCACAATTTTTCGGTCCAAGTACCAGCATTGCCATACAACGTAGCAATGCTGCCAGCCTTTTAGGCACCTTTCCTGCTGACAACGGTGCAGACGATTTTCTGATGCCCTTTGATTCTTATTTTATATACCTAGGAATACTTGACTTTTTCTTAAAGACTTAGCTTTTAGTCGTTTCATTGAACAATTGAAAATACACTTTTATATTCTGGCTTGTATCCACCATGTCTAACTGTGCAACAATTACTGAGCGTTTTACGGTGTTCAATGTTTAAGCAGCGCCGTAAAGACCGCCATGATGGCTTCTAACATACTTTAAATAACTGTAATTTATCGTTAAATAAAATGTGATAATTTGTTAAGGCAAGAGTCAAATCGCTACTAATTATCAATACCCATTCACAGTACAACCTACTTAGACCTAGAAAGAATTAGGCAATGTCGTCTACACACGGAAAGCTATTAACTATTTTATGATGTAGATTTAGATACATAACATCACGTCTGTATTCCGCGAAGGGTTAGGCAGATAAGTGCACTTATAGTACACCCACATTTCGCCAGATATGTTTAAGTCCCATGTAATAGAGGACGACCCTAATGCCATCCACCGAGCACAAATCCAAACTCTGGGCTGATACTCAAAAATTCCAGATGGAAAAATCCCGTAACACTTTACCCGATCAGAGAATCGAACCCAGGACCTCAAGCTCAGCAGTAGCGCTTTGAACAACTAGTCCAACGAAGCTCAGATTTACTTGCCTTGTTCAAAAAATATTCACTCGAAAATAGACTCTACATAAAATAGATTTTACACTCATTCTAAAAGTAAAATCCTCGTCAAGTCACCATTTCAACGCAACTGCATTTCAGGTTCCTTGCAGCAGCTTAACAAGTTTTCAGAATCTGCTTTTTTACTCCTTTATTGATACTAAAATGATACCTTTATGGAAAATCCTCTTTATTGCCTAACATAATATATAACTCTTAGAATCAACAAATATTTACTTGCTCAGCTACCGACGTCTGGTTGCTAATATAATATGGAGTAAGATAAAGAAAACAAGTACATTATTCGCTTCATCCATCATCATGATCAGCCTAGCCTTTTCCCAACTGTGTTAGGGTCGGCTTCCAGTCTAACCAGATGCAGCATATTACCAGTATTTTAATGGAGCGACTGGCTATCTGACCGCCACAATCCAGTTACTGGGTAGTACTTGGCAAGATTGTTACTTACTGTTTCAAATTAGGTAAATAAATATTGTTAACGGAAAACAAAATTTCCTCAGCTATGGAAGAAATAGGGCAGTAACCGTGGTGTTCCTAATAGGCTTTTTTTTTTATTTACTGAATTTTTTATGGGAAATGACCGTTGGGAAATTCCTAATTTCCGTATTTCTTAGTCTGAAAGTGCCGTGTCTCCAACTCATTTGTGATTTCCATGCTCCAACATGTAAAGAGTAGGTATGCTTAGATGGTTTGGTCATGTTGATAGTATGAATGAAAGGTGGCTAACAAAAGGTTATTTATTGGCTATGGATTTACAAGGCAAATGTGAGTGGAAACGCTGGGAAGGGACGCACTAGGAGGAAATATAGTGACCTTATTGGTGATGTTCTTCAGAAAGGTCAGATGCATAGTACTCTCAACGGCATGCAGGCAACGGCATGCATGTATGCAGAGTTTATGTAAGTATACATGAAAATCTCAACCAATTTAATTTGATCCGTTTCCACAATTTCTTAGCAGCACTCACGCGCACCAACATCGTCGGAGCCACGCAAATAAATCACGAGTTGACACCTCATATATCTCCCGCACCGATATTGTTTTAAATCGATTCATTTCAATCGATACCCGACTAATATCGATCATTGGTCTCTAGCACACGCTCAACACCAAATACGCAATACGAGAAAATTCTTTAGATTTTCCCGAGAAGGGAATTTATTTTGAAAAAGTTCTAAGTTGATTTCCGTCTTATGTTATTTAGAACTTTGTCATAGTTCGGGGTCTGTTGATAAGTAAGTAATAAAACTGTTTTTAATTATCATTTGTGTCATATTAGTTTGAAATAGCGTCTGATTTTTAAGGATGTGTTTCGTCCGGCAATATTTTTGTAACTAATTTATTTTTACTGATGAAATTGTAGGACAAAATAATATATCTTACGCATTGCTTTGCCTATATTGAGAAGATTGTTGGAATATACAGGATGTTCGTGTAAGTGTCACTGTAATCGAGATACGATTTGATGTTTGTTTTTGAAAATTACCTGAATCATCGACTTTAAAACCCATATTTTTTATTGTTTGCACCAAATAACTTTATCGCATTCTCGAATGTATGATTATTCTGAGTAAAACATAAATTCTTAGCATAGATAGCAAAAAATACTTGACGACCTTTCAAACTCTTTAAAAATGAATCAATCTATGAAAAACAACGACACTTAGGGGTCTAATCTATGAGCGACACTTAGGACATGGGGTCTATGGGTGAGAAATAGCATATGACACACCCAATCCTCCAAAAAAAATTGTCGGTCCATGTGCACTAAAACCCTATATATGTTTGCATTTGAATTGAAACAACTATAGACGTACAGACGCACGTCAAGGTACCCGAAACTGTAAAAAAAATCCAATCAATCTTGAACCTAATGCTTTAGCGGTAAAGTTGAAAATCTATTAAAGAAATTTGACAAATTGTAGTAGCTTTATGTGCTGGGGTCTGTACACACAAACAGTGACAGTTACAGATGGTTGTCTGAATGTTATCGATAGTTGGGTAGTCGGACACCGACTGTCACAATATTTTATGTTATAGAATTGTCACAAATCGTAACGGCTCTTAATGGTAATTTGACGAACATTGATAAATTAGTTAAGTAGTTTGCCTGACGTCTTAAATTACTCGAATGGAGCACGGTATGTCAAAGGGGCTGTTATGGACCATTGCGATAGTAGGTACCTATATATCTACTAGGTATCTACTTATTTCGTCAAAAGCTTCTACGGATTTCTCATAATTTTTAACCGACTTCAAAAAAAGAAGGAGGTTATCAATTCGACTGTTTTTTTATGTTTGTTACCTCATAACTTTTAACTGGGTGAACCGATTTTGATGATTCTTTTTTTTTATTTGAAAGCTGGTGCTTTCCGAATGGTCCCATTTTAATTTAGTTCCATTCGGACAATGGGCTCCATGTGAAAACCATATGTCTTAAATTTGCATTAAGTTTTTGCGCGACAAATGAACGAATAACGCGATTAGATCAGTGCGGGGTATCTACCATAACTAAAAAGTTAAAAATAAATACTTTTTACAAAAAAAAACAACCGACTTCCTTAAAAAAAAACACTACAAAGTCAAAAATAACTTTTATTTCGGAAGTCGGTGGCAAAAAAACCTTAAATACAGATCCTAAGACACCGACTTCCGAAAACCCAGTTATTTTTGACTTTGTAGTGTTTTATTGAATTAAAACCCTCATGAACCGTGAAGAAGTTTTTTTTCTTTTTAACTTTATTTATTTATATATGCTTACTTTACTACACTTAACTACGTACTTGCTTACTTTACTTTTGCTAGCTTTACTTAATTTCTCGCGAAGCGTGTGTGTGTATGACCAATTGTATGAACCTAAACGAGGCAAAAGGATTATGCTCATATATTATAGAATATGCGCTATAATAGATTCGTAGTAGGTGTCGTTCCGTAGTTTCTGCCTACCCCCATGGAAAAAGTAAGGTTTACCTACGTATGTATGTTAATTTCTCATTACACATGTTGTTGTGGACAGCAAGTACTTAATCTAAAACATAAGCTTAACATTTGTGAAAGACTGGTGCCCGCAAAAAGGCATTAATACCTGTGTTACAGGTCCCAAGACTGACATGTGTACATATTAATTTAGATTAATGAACAAAAAAGAAACAGATACTTACTAAACAAAATCTAGAAACCTACATTTGAAATTAAACAAAAAGCTGTCGCCGCTCTCTTTAGTTGTATGTTCTTTATAATCAACTAGCTTCTGCCCGCGACGTCGTCCGCGACAAAGTTTTGTTTCCCTGAACCTTCCCGTCGCATCGAATTGCCTGCCAATTTTCGTCCATTTTTCGTTGCTGCTACGCTCCTTTTAATCGTAGCGGGATGTTATATACCATATAGCCTTCCTCAATAAATAGGCTACCTAACTCAAAAATATTTTTTCTATTCGGACCAGTAGTTTCAGAGCCTATTCAATACAAACAAACAATCAAATCTTTCCTCTTTATAGTCGAACGGGATAAAAAAAAGTATCCTATGTCCGTTTCCTGGTTCTAAGCTACCTCCCCACCAATTTTCAGCCAAATCGGTTCAGCCGTTCTTGAGTTATAAATAGTGTAACACAATTTTCTTTTATATATATAGATTAGCTTCTACCCGCGGATTTGCCCGCGTGAATGTCGGAAATCACCACACAGGAACTTGCTCCCGGGACAAAAAGTAACTTAAGTAGGTATGTCCTTCCGCAGCTCAGAGTGCCATCTATCTCCTTGCAAATTGTTTAAATGGTTTAGGCGTGAAAATGAAATGAATTTATAATTTTAAGTATGGATATTTGGTTATTATCACGAATCACGCTAGATTGTAATATGCCTAAATTTTTCACTGCGAACGGAAAGTATACGCCTTACAGAAAACTTAGAGCAATATTGTTCCGCAAAATGTTTCTGTCGTACTATGTTGCTCTACTGCGTGAGATAAACGAAGCCTTCAAAATACTGGCAGGCGCTCGATGACCGCAAACAATAGGTTCTCTTTTGCACACTTTTCAAAATAATATTTTTAAAGCCAATATGAATGGGGAAGTTTCTAACAAAAGGAAAAATTCATAGAAAAGAGAATTAGCCTTCTCTATAATTAATTTGTTGAAGAGTGGGCAAGAATCGCATAAAATAATAAACTCTAAAAGAACTATTTACAAACGGTTGTTTCAGAGTACGTAGTTTTCTAGGTACACTTAAAAAACAACCAATTACATACATACAATCACGCCTTTTTCCCATGGGGGTAGGCAAAAACCACGGAACGCCACCTGCTACGATCTCTACACACTCCTTTTGCCTCTTTAAGGTTCATACAATTGGTCATACACACACGCCGGTTGCGAGTACTACGCACCTGACCTTTCTGAAGAACATCACCAATAAGGTCACTATATGTCCTCCTAGGGCGTCCCCTCCCGGTGTTTCCACTCACATCTGCCTTGTAAATACCTTTTGTGAGTCGTCCTTCATTCATCCTCTCAACATGACCAAACCATCTAAGCATACTTTTTTCAATTTTTGTCACTATATCTTCTTTTAAACCACACCGTTCTCTTATCACATCATCAAACAACCAATTGTTAATTTAATTAAACTGTTATTAAAATAAGGCATCATTTTCATTTTATTAAGTGATTCACATCGTTTTTTTTTATTTTCAAAATACCATACCTACATGAAATCACAAATTTCATAAATAAAACAGTCCAAAGACCTAGCAATGGTTTATCATAGAATCTCATTCATGAATATTTTTCAGACATAAAAAAATACTAACTTGTTGAAATCCTATGAGAACTCTTACGTGAAAGCTCATCATGAAACCTTATGTAGATACAAGCGTCTTATAAAACAAAGACTCTGGATTTCTAACAACTCTGCGACGGTTATTATAGCTATCTAATTAATTCTCGTGATTGGTGACTGTTTTACAGCTCTACGGACGGAGAGACGGTACGAGAAAGGGTCTATCCTTTCTCGTACCGTCTACGCAGCCAAGATGACAGTGATCACATGAAATGAAGCGTTGAAATACATTGTCCTATGTTCGGGGGGTTTGGCTTCCACTTTGTCCTTCAGGTGGACCATTGTGCAAGGGCCATGGTGGCCGACGGTGCTTATTCCAACCAGGCCATCTCCTTCCAGAAATTGGATACATCTCCTGATCTGCTAGAACATATGAGTAAAGAAGTAATCAAATCAACAGCCGAAAACATCCGCTAATTCCTTCAAAACAAAAGTTATAGCAACAATTAAAACGAACACAGCTATCTTAACACCATCTGTACCTATACGAACACCTAACAATACTCAATAAGATAATTTATTAAACATCGTTTACGTCATAGCTTTATGTAATTACATCTCATGATGTAATTTGCGCGTACGGCTGATGCAAATGCATCTATTGTTGGTAAAACAAAAGGGTTTTTTCGCAAACTATGTATATAAGAACTTCAACATTGTCAGCAGCCTTGTTCCACCCTTTGCTGATTATTTAGGTCTCCCCCTTTTTGTGCCTGCTTCCTCATTTTTCAACCGACGAAAAAAAACGGAGGAGTTTGTCAATTCGACGCGTATATATATATTTTTTTAATGAATCACCACGCATAACTTTTTACATAGTAGGTAGTATTCGATTGTTATAATTCTTTTTTTATTGGAAAGGGTATACTCCGAAGGTGGTCCCATATAAATTTGGAAAACAAAATCGAACCCTAAGGGTCGAAAACAGGGGATGATTGATTGTTCACTCACTGATTGTAATGTATAACCACGCATAACTTTATACAGAGTAGTCCGATTTTGATATATTTTTTTTTATTGGATAGGATATATCTGGCCAAGTATTATTAGTACATTAAAGCCATAAAAAATTATAAAATAAAAACTTTTTAACAAAAAAGAATAAACCTTATTATTTTGAAAAAACTGAAAAGCAAAAAATAATAAACCTTAAAATTATGAGTTCGTGCTTTGGAATGATCTTTGTTCAGTTATTTTTCAGCGTCGTCGACTCAAAATTTTAAGGTTTATTATTTTTTGCTTTTCAGTTTTTTCGGCGGTTTAATTTTTTGTTAAAATTGTTTTGGAACATATGAAGCAATTGAAAGTGTGTGTTGGTGTGCGTGTGTTGTGAGTTACATAAGTGTGTCACAAGTGAACTCGTGTGTGCAAGTCTCATCCAGGTCTACCCCGTGATGTCGTTAAAAGAACTTAATAACATAACATATCGACTAGTGTCCCCGAAGGGTTGATCAGAGATGTACCTATAGTAACCCTCACGTTTCGCCGGTTATGTTTAAGTCCCATGTAATAGGGGGCGAGCCTATTGTCATCAACCGGGCACAAATCCAGAGGCTGCTACTGAGAAATTCCAGATAGAAATACATAATCCCACTTTGGCAGACCTGGGAATGAACCCACCAGGACCTCATACCGCAGTAGCGCTTGCGAGCACTAGACCATTGGACAATCTTTTTTTTTTTTTTAAAGTTTGTAGTTTGAAAAAATACAGCAACAGCCCACCCTTGACTTTGTTTTTACCTTACTATCAGCTATTCGAATTTAAGTATCATGATCAGCTATCAGCCAATAATGTTTCTAATGCAGGGACACAGGCCGTGACACGGAGCGGGCCATAGCCCACCATGCGGACCAGATGAAACTTGGCTTGGTTTTTATTATATTAAACATTAATGTAATGTGGTTAATCTTATGCCTTGCAAAGAAAGTCCGATGCGTCACAATATCTATGATAATACGAGAAGAAATAACCAAAGTTTTCAGTCGTGAGAGATTACCTACCTATTGATTTTTCAGTTATTCATAACCAAACTATTTTCCGTTTCTCACTAGTATTTTCTACCAAAATTCATAATAGAAAAGCCTGTTTTAATTTATTTAAGTGGTTGCAGAAATACCTATATTCAAGTAGGTACCTTTCCTATTATCCCATTCTTGATTATTATCGATAGTAAACTAACCAGTAAAATACCTACCTACCTACGCTCATTTATGACCTTTAAATGGAAAAAAGAAACATTACGCTAAAAAGAGACAGGTATACTTATTTCGATCGCTTTTAAATCGCCCCAAAGGTTAGTCTCGTGTTAGAGCGAGACCGCTAACATTCCCACGTGCCGCAGTCGAGGTCAGTTCGCGCGTCATTCACGCATGCGTTATGTCACTGTGTGGAAAGGGCTTTCGAACAAAGGAAATTAGTTTTGATCTTCTGCAATCGATTTTGCACTTTGTCGCGTTTACCGAAGATAGCAAATTAAATGGTTTTGTTGTTAATACGATTTGTGGTGACCTAATTCGCGAGTTTTGTCGTAGATTTATGGATATGTATATTAAAAGGGCATTGTGTACTTTTTGCATAAGTTCAGAGGTAGTGATTTGGGATCTTTACCGTTGTTTTGAAGTAGAATATCCCACTAAATAAAAATAAACAAGGTGATCATACAATTCCATCCTCAGGTTTTAAATTTCCACCTGTTTTTACATTAGGTATACGATTGTGCGAAGGCCTGGCGTACAAGATATCCCTTCTGGTAATTGCCTATTTCCAATAGTAGACCGAACCGAAAACCAAAACTAGTTTTTCCCTCAATCATCCTTTGCAACGCTTATAATAGATTCCTTTTGTTTCTTAGGAACATGATTGCCTACTACACTCGCAATCTATCCTATCCTACATCTTTCAAATATTATAAATATGATAGTTTACAAGGACTTGGATTAACATAAAGGATAGTTCTTATCCCGGTGGTACGTTCAAGAGGAAAAATTTCCGGTTTCCACGCGGGCGAAGCCGCTGGCAAAAATTAAATAGTAACTATACCTACGAGTGACGCAGGTATAATGATAAAACAAATATGAATATAGGAAATTCGAGTCCAATGTCGTAAACGAAATAAACAATAAATAAAATTTATTCAGCATTCACATAATAATAATAATTTTTACTTAAACAATAATTTATTTATTAAAACATAATGCTGCAAATTGCAAAAAAATAAAATAAAGGAGACTTACTTACTGAATATCTTTCAGAATTGATTCATGTCATTACATACATAAATTGATTACTTACAAAATAAAAGGCATTATTAAAATTTATGGAATGTTTTCTTTAATAATTACTAACCAAGAACATTATTACTATTAAAATAATCTCATAAGGCAAGACATTTTGGTATAAAATAATATCACTAAAAGAATCAACATTAACAGTTAACAAATATTAAATAACTACGAAATGATATGTTATTATTCTTTGTTATTCTTGATTGAATGAGTAATACAATAAATTGTTAAATAAAGAAAATAATAAAAACAAGTCTACTCTACATCGTAATACTTTTACGGTAAAATAATTAAATTAAATAGCTTAATAAACTTAGTGTAGTAACTGTTTAAAATTATGAGAATCATTAATAATATTGCTACAATAGTACTTTTCATAAGAATTGCATCTTTTTGCGAATTATAGGTAAGTCTAAAACACAACGAGGAAAGAGGAAAACCTGAAACTGACACTTTAGAGTTTGAAACATGTGTATTTATAACAACTTACTGACACTTATTTATTTACATACTAAACAGTTTAACTCTACTTGTATAATTTAAATTATAATTTGAGTATAAATAAGGAACAAAAATAATTAAAATAATTTCCAAAAGCCTCATAATATCGACTAATGAATAAATTTTGTATTCATCTTCAAAAAATAAGAATCATTTTTTTCACATCTCAGTATTTGAAGTTTTCAAATATGATAATTTGTTTTTATTTCATTTCTCGTTTTTCATAAGCATAAATATCGAGTAGCAACAATTCTTACGCCAATTCTCCATGAAAGTAACTCAGTAATATAAATAATTGAAATAACAATTCTAACAAGCAAAAATGGGAAAACAATAATTATTATTTGGTTTAAAAATGTAGGTATTTTCGAATGCTGCGTATTTGGTTTAGTATACAAATATTGAACCTCATTAGTTCAAAATTTTATTTATATTTTAAACGTTGAATCGATCCGTTATTGAACGATTCGAATTTTAAAAATGAAATAATAATCGAAACATGTTTTCTGAAAAGAGTACTTTTTGAACTGTCAATTATGGTGACAAAATAAAAATATTTTTTTAATTAAAAAATTACTTGGATATTTAAAAATACAGATGTTATTCTACCTATGCCAATCTAAGGAAATTGACAGTTCGTGGTTTCTATCTATTACCTATCTATTCATAAATTATTACCTATATTTTTTGCCGTTGATACTAATAAAATCATCATCAAGACAAAATTATTTTCTTTTTGAGAATAAATGTTGATCCTCACTAACCTCTCTAAGGGAAAAGGCCAAAGATATGTGAATAAATTATCTACCGAATCATTTAGCTACTATTAATCATTATTTATTACGCAGCAGAAATGCGAAAAAAAATATCAAGTTAGGTACTAAAATTCCAAATATTGAAGCTGCCTATTCTTTAAAAACAAGAACATTCTACGACGTATCTACAAGTTATTTAAAAATATTCTACCAGAGTTCTAAGTTTAAAAAGTAACCGCCAATGTCATCATAGCGATTCCCGCACAAACACATAAATCAGCCATATTGTTTTTTAAACGTCAAATAGAAGATGTCACTGGTAGTTAACCGAACTAAGAAAGTCTTTACATAAAAAACGTTGAATGTAGCAAAAGATTCAAGTTAGATCCAGCTGTGGTTGGTCCATTGCCGCCGATGTCCGCTCGCAGGTCGCTCAAGAGTCCTGGCCCTCAATCAGCGTTTATCATCTGGAACAAGGAATTTTACTTTTTAAGTTATTTCGAAACTAGAAGCAAGGGTATCTAAAGAGTCCTGAGCGACCTGTTTTAAAAGGACACACAATAAGGTTTTGGTTAAAAAGTTATGGGTTAGCATGGTTTCTTCTAGGGTTTGTCTATATATGCTTAGAGTAATAATTATTATTCTAAGTATATATGTATATTACCAGGTTATTCTCAGTTTTCTTTAGTTCTATTAACGATCATTTTTATCACAGAATTCGTTTTCATTATTAGCTCTACGGATTCGTATTATCTTCGTGTTATAGAATTCGGAATTTGAAAAAACGGTGCAATGAATTGCTTTAACTGAAAACAAAAATCCATACAATTAAAATATTTGTACAAGCTCTCCCCAAGACCAATTTTAGTCAACAGCTTAGTTAAAATTGAACTTTTTACAGTTTTCGGTGGAAGTTACTGTTGCTAGTAAAGATGCACTGCGTGCCAACTCCGTACCTACTAGTTCTCCAAGTAATAAAGTGAAATATCGATTCGGTTACTGCATAAATTGAAAAAAAAAATCCATTATCTCACTAAAAATAAACGGTCCATCCAACATTAAATTCTCCTCTTTACAATCAACTAAAGAAAAAAAAATGGCCGACTAGTGTCGCAGTATTTATGCAAATGATACCAATGACATTTAAAATCTGGTTTTCAACAACAGTAATTTCTTGTAGAGATGCTTCGGAATGGGGGGAAAAGTAATTCTCCTTGAACTTTAAACATTTCTACCGTGGGGGAAAGACAAAGGGACGATGTTGAGGAATGAGGAAGTCGGCTCCAAGTAATTGGTTTATGACAGCTTCGCGGAACTTTACTTATTGCCAGTCACCCGGCTTATCTTTACATACTTGTCTTATTAAGTACAACAAAAAATATTTCTGAAGTACCGTACCGTTCTATTCAGAAAGTTTTTTGGTACATTGAAGTACATAAAACATTGCGGCTGGGAACCCCATCTCTTAAATAAACAAAGAGTAAGTAAAATGTTTATCATCTTAGCCCGAAATCACCCACTGCTAATATAGACTTCCCCTTTTTTCACCAGACTCTTCCGTCCCTCATTCAGGTTTTCCCCCGACTTTGACGTCGACACACATTGCTTATGAGGGCCCTGGTTTCTGTAGCCTAACCTAGAGTCACTAACCTCTTGTTTGCTTGCCTCATAATGTTTTTAGCCCCCATCCTCATCGCATAAGAAACCACAATATGTTAGACTATATCACAACCAACAAAGAAGACAGACTGAACTATGCCTAACAGTATGAATAAAAAAACACACATGTCAGTTATGTATGTCATGTCATTTGCAAGGTATCACATAAGTTGCCAGCAATGACCGGAGAAGAGGAACATCATACAAATGCACTGCGCGGCCGCATGCAGCTCGCACACACGCAAAATTTAACTGCTTATATAGACACAGTCGTGTATGGATATAAGCGATTTGACACTTGCTCAATACTGGTAGGGCTGTCGAAGGATAAGCAAATACCTACAGTAGGTACATTTAGCTTTTTTTTTGTGGTTGGGAAAACATCAAATGACGTCTCCCGCTCTGGGCGGAGCGGGAGGGCGTGTCAGACTTTTACTGACTAAAACCCACCCGTGTACCTTCAGTTGCCTATATGCCAGCGCCACGGTATCTCTTTGTTACAAATTCGCGAGTCGCGACCCTGGCCGTACATTAAGTTTTAGAAGAGACTGTCGCACTCACAAGAATAAGTCACAAAGACGATGAACTTAAAAGGCAGACTTTTTCTAGAACTCGATGGGCCACATTATTACGGCATTTGGTTAAAATTTTGAAACGTATGAGACTATTTTAGGGTACACATCTTCTAAACCCCCCATAACAATTTTGTTTTTAATAATAAAAATAAAAATACATAAGTATTTTGCTAGGATAAGAACGTAAATATTTATGGAAAAGTTTGGAATTTACAGTTAAATAAATAGTTCAGTAGGAACTATTTATTATATAATTATATAACTGTAAATTCCTAATTTTTTACTGACCATTCAATAATTATTATAACATTACTTGATTATAAGCAGTAAAATGACGAAATGGGTTTTAGTTACGTGTGGGCAGTTAACAAATCGGAATTACTCGGTAGGAAATTTAACTTGGTAGGAAGGAGCGCTCGCCGCATCTTCAGTTAAAAAATCCTTATGGAAGGGTTAGAAGACCCTATCGAACCCTAAAATAGTCACACATTCTTTCTAAAGAAGCAACTTAAGTTTCTAAACCCAACCACTACACTCCAAACACAGTAAATTTATTTTCAGGAAGCAATAAAATGCCCTAGTACCTACCGTAATATTTGGCGAAAAGCCATAACTAAGAAAGAGAAAATTGATTCATGTACAAGGAGAATACTAACAGGAACAAAATTCTCATCAGTAAGCGACTATAAAGGGAGACCGTACTCTGATCTGACTAGGGTGAATGAGTCAAGTAAAGCACATGAGTGGACAGGGAACTAGAATCTATACAAACGGGATGTGATAACGGAAGCTCAGTAATTAACTATACCAATGCCTGTTATGATTGAGTCATTTCGAACAGTAGCAGATTAATATTTATGTACATCGTGAATTATGTATTATCCTCCTATTAATATGGAACGCACGTGCACCTCAGTTAATAAAACAGAAATACATAAAACAACAAAATGATAATTAAAATGCGCAAAAACTTCCATATACGTACCGAAACTACGCACATTAATGACGTTAAGTATTACTATAAAACAGTACGCAGCATAACAATTACACAACTCCAAGATAACTAGTCTAAATAGTAATTTAACGCCTTTGATAACTGTTTCACACACCATAAAGTTGTAGACAGCCCTGCGCTCGCAAACGTGTTACTCACACATACAAACCGCAACCGGTCGATTGACGTCAATGATGGGTGGGACGAGTGAATAAAAAAATATTTAAACTATCAGTTTACTACGGACGGAAACCGAGACAATCATAACATGGCATTGTTCAACAATACCCACGTATCGACAATCAACTCGACTACTTATTTGCAACTCGACTAAACACATCGTTTTTTGTGAACCATCGCAAGACCCAATCCTTTTGTTCGATCTCGTTTACAAACATACAATTACTTTAGTTTACATCATCAAGTGACGTCATTATTAAGAAGAACGTTAATGTGATTTTTATAACCTTTAGTAATGTATAGTTTATCTACGTCATTGAATTGAATGTATTATTAATGGCTTGAACGTCGTTAAATATGTAAATACAAATCGAGTGCGTTTGTGCAGCAAATCGATTTTACGCCATTATGAGCATATTAAATGGATCTAAAAAATCTTGTAGGTAAACAGCTGAAGTAAAAAAGATGTATAATACTTCCAAGCTTTCAAAATCCTCAATTTGATTCAATTGAAAACTAAACAACATAAACCAGGGCTCGCAGATTTAAAGTTCTATATAAATCTGCACAGGCTTTAATTAAAACTTAAGCAACAACAGTCAATAGTAACACTATAAAAGTTCGTAATGAAGACGATGTATGGATGCTAATAAACAATGCATTTGTCATAATTGGTGGGTAAAAGGTGTGAACAAAAACAAAAAGGACTGGACAGAAGGAGGAGTTTCAGTAGCCAACATATTTTTGAGAAAGATACTAAATGTAAACAGATTTTTTACGGAACAGTCTAAGAAAAAGACGGGTCACGTTGGTCTGACGTCAAAGTTAATGAGAACGTCTATCTTAGAAAAACTGTAACAAAAACTAAATATGCGTTGTCGAAAACTAATTAATGAAGGTAATTTTAGTTACGCTGATTTAATAATAAATCTCAGCGCTACTATATTATGATTAAACAACATTTTAATGAAACATCTTCTTAAAATGGAATAAATAAAACAAATCAGGAGATACAGGAAGGTAGTCTAGTTATATACGTATGTTTGTAAGCCTATAGTACCTAACTTAAATGTTATTAGAACTTTCCCATGTCACTCAAATTAATAAAACTATTGGTGGTATATCAAAGACCTTCTTGAAGTTTTAGCGAAACTGCAGTGGATATTTAAAAAATACTGTCTGTGGATTCCACAAGTTTTCCATAAATGTTGTGTACACACTATAGTTTAAAAAGTTCTATAGCACTACTGGTTTCATTCACATTCTCACGTGGCTTATGAATCTTATGACAAAGCTATTTAAAAACAAATTCTTTTAAATAATAATAACAATAGCAGTTGGTACAGTATCGTCTGAAGAGCCTTGTAACTTGTGACAGAACATCTCATGGACACGATTGACGTCAGAGAACGGGTGTTCAAATATCATTTCGGCAGTTTGACCCCAGCCACGGATTGTTTGGAGAGACATCCAAAATTAGCCACCGAAAGGTCATTATGTTCGTTACTATATAATTATTTTGATTTCATGTGGTTTGTGAGGATGGTCAAGTGTTTTTGGATATGTGTTTGTGTATTGTAATTCGTGATGATGAGGTTTGGTTTGAAGAACACAATTGACTATAAGCACACGGATGACACAGTTAGTTCAAATGTGACGAAATGATTATTTTCTATAAGCCAAAAAAACTTATGGTTATTATAGATGTCATATTACAGAGCTTAGATAAGCAAGTATCTGCGACAGCTATAAGGATAAATACGTAGAATTTATATCATAATCTGCATTAGAACTACCTATTTAGCAACAGGTATGCGAATATATATCCAAAAAAAAGAAACATTCATTCATCTTATTAACATAGTCAACTTTGCATGAATGCATAGCTTCTTGCTAAACAAATAGTAACAAGATGATAAGCGAAGATCAAAAGATGAACATAAGATTTATGATACTAAAGAGGAATTTGATCATTTACTATATACCTAAGACTGTTATAGACGTAACATTTTAGTTAGTTTTTGTTGATTTTATTCAACGCATTACGACGCAAAATTCCATTACCATGATTCCGAAAACTATATTCAATAGTTGCTCTTGAAACATTTAAAATAGCTATTCTGCACTGACCATTACTTAACTGCATTATACCGCAGACATTTGACATTAAAATAAAAGAAAAAACACTCTCTCGACTATATGAATAATGATGTTTATGAGACTGCATTGAAGCAAGACGCTTTCTATTAGAAATAGGAAGAGCTCACTTCATTATACTTTAGAAAGGTAACGTTCCACAGGTCTTAAATCTAAGCCTACACTACGCACGCTTAATTATGAATGCACATAAATCATGACACCGCTATTAAGGGTATCACGAGCATTGATAATTATGTATTCAAATAATGAGTTAAGGAACAAGACAAACCAGAATTTAAGTCACAAAACCAAGACGGTTTTTAAATTTTGGTTAACGTTTGACGTCAGTATGCAGTGTCCATCTAATCGTTATAAATTTACTGGCTACAAGAATATATATATGCATGAACTATTTGTTTTCTATAAAACTTAGATGTGCGGTCATTAACTCTAATGAGCCAAAAAGAAAAACAATTGACCGAAAGTAGAACCTTGAGGAACTCATTATAATAATTACTTGTAATAATATTAACTAGTTAAAAACAGACCAATTATTTCTAACTACTTACTATAATATTTTTATTATTTTGGCTTATTTAGAGGATAATTTGACTGTTACAAACTACGGATTGCTTTAGCACTTCTGACAAAATGTCTTCTGTGTATCTTTTACTCGAATGCTAAACAAAAAACTTTCGACAATCGCAATCTTAAAAAGTAGCAAAGCGCAATAGCAAAAGGCTTTGGTTGCTAGTTTTTATTACACGCATTCCAATTGTATAAAAAAGGGACAGAAACGCGGTTGATTGGTTTACCCATAAAGAACCATGGCGATGGACCCGCATCGGGTAATAAAGCAATCAAAATAATGACTGCGACGAAACTGTAACCAATTGAAATGCCACCATTTCTATGACTTTTTTCCCTTCGGTAGATGTTTAGCTTTCAACAACTGTAAATGCCATAGTTAAATTATTCGTACTATGAACAAAGAAATGAGAATGGATTAATGGGCCTTAACAAGGCTTAATTTTACACCTAGTCATCGAAGCAATTAATAGAGCAATGCGGACATTATTATATCACATGAGAGCTCGATAGGCGATAACTTATTTGATTACTGTCCTACTTATATAAGTCATATGATATACGTAGGAGAGTAATCGAGTAATCATATATTTTCATAAAATCGACTTTCAAAGGATTCTGAAAACCATTTTTAACCGACGAAAAAAACGGAGGAGGTTCTCAATTCGACGCGTATATATTTTTTGTTTTTTTTTTTATATATCGATACCGGAAATTTCAATTGTCGTAAAGGACATTTTGCCGAAAATGAGTTATATATATATTTGGAATCAGCGTCGCAAGCTCTATCGATTGGTATATTTAAAAAAATTCTATCTTTAAAAAAAAAGCCCCTTACGACCTGACTTTCCAACAGCTCTAGCGCGATTTTTTATACTATTTGGGATGTATTGTAAAAATAATTTTCAATAGGGGAGCGTAAAGTCATGTTTTAATTATTTAAGAGGTCGTAATCCTCATTTTTGCATTAAACTTTTTATACGACATTCTTAACCACATAATAAAGATATAGTCTTAACCCTTACGACCAAATCTATGCTTTGTTTTAACTTACGTAATTAGGGCGTAAAGGACGTTTGCAATGTGTCTGGTATGTAATATTAACGTATGGAATACATACCTTTATGTAATATTAACGTATGGAACCTCCACGCATGAGAACAAAAAGTTTTAAGTTTTTTTTTTTGTATGGGTGAAAACACTTATAGTTAATTTATTTGAAACTGAATGGAACTGAAGGGCTGATGCTCACAAGAGGTATTTTACCATACACGGCGATCAAGGTGACATCAAATTCATATACCTTTCAGTGCCGCTTCGCGCATACCAAATTTTTTGAATTTTCGATACGTGATTTTTCAAATCTTTGACATGGTCAAACGAAGTTGAGCATCGATTTACTTGTACTGTCGTTAGTTAATAGCCTATTAATGTTTTTTAATGAGAATAATTAAATACGATATTGATCAAATACTTTTTTTTTTTACAAAATTGCATAATCAGTCATAATCACGCTGATTAACAAGTGACTAAAAACTGATGTTACTAAGTCCCTCATTTGTTAATCACCGTGACTCTGGCTGAGTTATAATGACACGCCCTTCCGCTCCGCCCAGAGCGGGAGACGTCATTTGATGATTTCCCAAACACAAAAAAAGACCTCTAACTTATTCATTTCCGTAGGAGTTGCTTTACATATATCACAAGTCGGAGATGAGGTATTTGATAGATGGGAAGTGATTTTGCCATCAGTCATGGTCGTAGGCATCGAGTGCTTAACAGAATGGCCTCCCACAATAGAAGGCTGCAGGTCTTCAATCTCGTTTCCAATCGTAGCCTGTTCTTCAACTATGTTCAACCTGTTTTCGTTTGAAAACTTAAGATATAATGTTCTGCAGAACATTGTGAAAGATGGCTCTGGATTCTCCCATATCACTTCTTCGCCACAAACTAAGCGCAGGGGCTCAAATGAACATATAAAAATGCTAGAATCGTCATCCTCTGCCGAAGTTTGCTTATACAAACTTTGCCCTGAAGCACCATCAAAACCCCACTTGAATATAAGTATACATTCTTTTCCATGCAGTGAAGATTCTACACGAAAAAATATTCCAAGTCTAGCCACAGTTTTGTTCAAAATAGCTTGAAATTTTACTTTAACCCCTCTTTCCGTGACTTCTATGGCATCTTTTGGCGGATAGCAGTTCTTCTTCGCTTCAAGGATAGCTGTATAAGAAGGATACAATGGTATTCCTTCTTCTTTTGCACAATATATTAATGTTATATACTGCCACTTCGAAAGCTTCAATGAGGTCAAAACACCTAAAGCTTTATCAGCAGAATATATGGGCATAGTTTTCTATGCCTTTAACAATTCCTTTATCTTTGTAGCTTCCTCGGGCTGCTCCGAGACTAGTTTAATGATATCTGCTACATTCTTATTTTGTGCTTTTAAACCAGTTGCATGAGCATGATTTTCAGTTCTGTACGTTAGGAGCTCTTCCACTCTTCTGTAGCGGGCTTAGCTTCACAAATGGTTTTCTTGGACTCACAAATGATGTTGATGTTCCAACACTGCACGTTTCCGGTCCACAGGATGTTGATGCACCCTCATTTATAGCGAAGTCAGAACTGGAACATGGTTGCTGTTCTACTAACACCATAGAAGGGGTTATCTTTTCCGTCACGACCTCAGGCCATTTTATGTCCTTTTGCAGCTATGTCTCATACTTTTTGATGAATGTACGTCTCGTGCGATTACGCGAGATCCATTTGTTCCTCAACGAGCACACATAAGTCTGACAGAATTGTTTCAATTCGTACTTTATTCGCAAAAACTTCAAATAACATTTGAGGTTGTTAAAACGTGGTGTTTGCCACAAACAGGAAAATGTCCAAATTGGTAACAAAACCTTCCATCACAACACAATAAAATTATAAATATAACGTAATAGCGCAAAACATTTTGTTTCAATTTTGAATTCCTATTAGAATAATATTTTTACTACTTTTTTACTAAATATCTGAATAATAAATAAAAAATATTTTAATTTCACTTGTTTTTACTACATATTGTAGGTATTTCTATTCAAAACTTTAGGTTTTTTGTTCCTTTTACCCCCTTAGTCTCTGGTTTAATTGACCTGTACTATCCAATGATAATCAAGATTAGTCCTTTACGACACATCTGACTTTATCATAACCAATTTTTCGTGGCTGTAAAGTACTTCAGTTATTTTTTTTTTGGGCTGTAAAGGACTCTCATTTTCGTCAATAATTATGTTTGGTTTATTTTATTAATTTTTTTGGATAGAACACGAAAAAATAGTGAGGGTTTCTTTTGACATCATGAATATAGTACTTTGTTTGAAAAAGATATAAGTCAAAAACAATATTTTTTTTTGTTTTTTGGCTCTACTGAAAACTCGTGTTTTGTCCTTTACGACAATTGAAATTTCCGGTATCGATATATATATGACCACGCATAACTTTTTACAGAGGGGACCGATTTTGATAATTCTTTTTTATTGGAAAGGGTATATCTCGAAGATGGTCCCATGTAAATTGAAAAATTGGAAAGAAAATTTCAACCCTAAGGGTAGGGAAACAGGGGATGGTTGATTGTTCACTCATTGATTGCAATGCATAACTTCTTACAGAATAGTCCGATTTTTCAAGCATGTAGTAATTAGTATATTATAGCCACAAAAAATTATAAAATCATAACTTTTAACAAAAAATTAAACCACCGAAAAAACTGAAAAATAAAAAATAATAAACCTCAAAATTTTAAGTCGGCGCTTTGAGTTATTTTTTTCATTGATTTTTCAACGCCGTCTCAATTTTTTTGGTAAATCCATTTCGGCTACTATCGTAGGTATTTAAAACAAAGTTTGAGACCAATTCATTATTACGCTATTAAGAAAGAAAATTATACCGATTTCAAACCTTGTATACCACAAATATAGCCCATTTGCTTTGAAAGTTGATTCAAAATTGAGACAGCCAGACGCTTTAACATTACAGACATTTTCTCAGATAACGAAATATAAAAAGCTGAAAACATAGCAGTGACGCCCTGTATACAAACAATGTAAAACAATTGTCAATTATGTACAACCGCTGTAACTAATATGTTCCTGCTCCAGTTACCATGTACAATAACATTGGACACGTGAATGACGGAAGTGGGCATCCGCTTTACATACAAATAACTGTAACCCACGGATTAAATCCATCATTGCATAGGATATGAGGAATCAAACATCCTGGCGAGACGATAATCTGGCGCGTGGAATTTTGCTGGTAGGACATTTAAATATTTCGGATTTTATAGAAGCAATCGGCATTAACTGAGTTAGAATTTATGAAAATAGCAAGAAGTTTGTATTGGTAAAGGTGGCAAATACTTTGCATAATAATTCCGAGATATTGGAAAAAACATACAAATACCAAAGGCACAAAGTTGACAAAAATGCAAATGTTGAATACAGTAAAACTAGATGCTATGGTTGAGTTGATGCCCGCAACTCCACGTCAAAGCGCGTATTTTGCGTGCGGATATTGAAAATACTTAGTATGTAAATTGGTTTTCAAAAAGTGGTTGAAACCTCTCACTTAACTCGAAAGTCACAATATGTGCCGAAAATCTTATTAATGGTACACAAAACTGCAAAGTTAAAAGATAAAGATAAGATAATGATGAAGATAGAATATTCTTAAAAGATATTAATGCTAATTTTCTCATTAATTCACGATAGCAGATAATGTGTCGATTTTGAGATAAGAATTGAATTCCGAGCATGTTTATCTGATAATCTAAGAGAGATGTAGCTAAAAACAAGATAGATTTCCAATAGCAGAAAGAAATTCCTTGAAATGTTGTTTAACATTCTGGATGTGCTGTTTTATATGTTATGAAAAAGGTTAAGTTTGTCTCTTCCTGGTCCTATAACCAGCAAGTAACAACAAAATATCTTCTAATGAAAAGCTTCAAGCGTCGTCGGAAGTTGTTTCATCTCTTACCTATTCATCTATATCACGAGTCCCTTGAGCTTTTACTGGTCAGTTAACACAAACCCTCCAAATTATTGAGTTCTGTCGTGCATATAAACAACCTGTTTATAAGCAAATAAAAATGATTAATTGTCTTCTCTAACTGCTTAGTTAAATAAGGAAAACTTTTATGGAAGGGCACGAGCAGCTAAAAAATTGTTTGACGGTCGACGTTGAGTTCATTGGGTTTGAATTATGAATTCAATTTGGTGAAATTGATTGGAATTGCCTTTACGTGAACTTCAACTCATTTCAAATGATGCTGATGATGAGTCACCTGAATTTCATATTTATCTAAGCAAAAATTTTCATTTCCATTGTAGATTTAATTAAAGATCATAATATATGCAGGTATTTTATAACAATCAAGTTTATTTAAGTGTTTTCGAAAGTGGCGTCTGACTTAGTGCGTCAGCAGCGTTTCAAGTCAGTAGCTTGTGGTAGAAATGCATTAATTACCCTTGCATTATTTATCTTTTACAACGCTTTACACTTAATTAGAATATGGTTTATAATATTGTAACTGTGATCTTATAAAAAAATCCAATAAAAGTTATAAAAATACTGAAAATATCAGATCAAATGAAAGAAAACTTACCTTTTTTGGCAGGGTGGGAGACTCGAACTCGTCGTCATCGCGGCTGGACAGCGTGGAGCACGACGAGCACGCGGAGTCTGCTGACAAGGACCTGGACCTCAGCCAATCTACCTCCTCCTCCGTGGCTCCAACCGCCACCACTCCATCTGAGTAGTCGCTCACCACCACACTGGGTGTCCTCACGCATCGCCCCCTGATCTCACATCCCTCGCTACTCCTTCGCCCCAATTCCACATCATGAGCCTCAATCAATGTCCTCTCTCGTCTAGGTGACATCGTGTCGGGCGGAGGCGTGATATCCCGAGGATGTGAGTGTCTCCGCAGACGCGTCTCTAGTTCCACGGCAGAGTCGTCACTGAGGTCGCGACTGCGGCGCCTGACTGCGGCTCTGTCGTCGTCGTCCGAGGAGGAAATGTCTTCGAGTGGTGAGGAGGCCCGCGGTGGGCGGAGGTACTGCATCGGAGCAGGTTCGAAGCGGCGCAGGAGTTCTGAGACGCGCGGTTGCGCCTGTCGAGTGACGCGGCCGGTCGGCGGCGCGCGCACGCCCGCACTGCCGTTGGTCCTGCGTGGCGCGTGCGCGAGCGCCTCCCGCTTGTGCTCCGGCGACACTCCTGCGCTCAGCTTCAAGTAGAACAGGCTGTGGTTCAGCGCTTTTTCTCTCAGCACGCGGCGGAAGTCTTCGGTCGCCGCCGGCTGTCGGTTGTCTACACGTGGCATTTTTACTGAAAATTAAAAAATATATATTCACAAAAGTATACTTTTAAAAGCATTTTTAATTATTCCAGTAATTAATTAGCATTTATGTAAATGCGAATTCAGTCCAAATGAATAGATTAGAATATTTGGCGCACCAACATGTAGGTACTTCTGCTAATTTATTACCTACATGTCACTGTAAACATTATCGGCCTTGCAGCCTTTAAAAAGTGAAGGAAATAGAACAACGTAACTAATGTATATTTCTGTGGATGTGGTATGAGGCAAAGCGATTTAATTGGTTAATTTTAATTAGTAACACTATGTACTGACCTTGTTCTAATTTAACTGGTACACGAAAACCGTTTCAATAATTGGACATTTCAGTCTTATCTGGAACAAACAAATAGCAGTTAGGATATTTTTTTTAAATAATACAGGATGCTGATAAATGGTTTACGTCAAATAATTAATAATAATTGTGATTTAAAAATCAGTTCTTATCAATTCACTGATAGGACACGGGCTAGAACTCACTACACGTGCTAGAAATAATAATTAATCCGTTTTTTGTTACTGTGTGAGCTTTGTTACCAAAATTTGATAAACCACCAGATATCCACATTATAACAGAAGTTTAGATTACAAAATTATCCATTTTTAATCAGGCTTCCTACAACTGCAAAAAATCCCAGTATATTAGATAAACCGTCTATAGGCGACTTATGCTCTAAAGACAGAGTAAACTCCAAAATAATATGTGACATATATGCAGTGTATAGTCTGCAGATATGCTAAAAATTAATACAATATATAATCGAATCACATAAACTCAATACTCCTTCGCTCACACAATCTGCTTTTGCTCATAAACCACATACAGATGTGTGACCTATAAATATTTCCACCGGACCAGGCACACATAAATTGTTCGCATTAGAAATAGATAAAATTATACAATGAACAACAACAATAGATAAATTATTGATTTTATGACGTAAGACAACCGACCGTGAAAGTCCTACCTATTGGTCTTACGATCCAGAGATTCATAAGCAAACGGTCCAGATTATGAGAAACTGGATTGTGGCTCTTAAAACGTACTAACTACAGTTTTTATTAGTTTCATAATTGTCTAAATATGAAAGAGTTATTAACTCATTATATTTTATACAGAATTAAAATGAAATCTAAATAAATAACACCTCATCCAAAATCTATACTAATATTATAAAGCTGAAGAGTTTGGTTAAACGCGCTAATCTCAGGAAGCACGGAATAGAAAAAATCTTTTTTTGTTGGGTAGCCATTTATTGAGGATGGCTATAGGCTATATAACATCACGCTACCATCAAAGGGAGCGGAGCAGCAACGAAAAATGTTGTAAAAACGAGGACCACGCACGGGCAGGTTATTCGATGCGATGGGATGGGTTGGGGGAGCAATACATATAACGCGGACGAAGTCGCGGGCGGATGCTAGTAAAAATATAATATCCTTACCAAACTAAAACTACTATATGCAAACTAAAATATCATCATCATCATCATCATCATCATTTCAGCTGAAAGACGTCCACTGTTGGACATAGGCCTCTCCAATTTGGGGAGGTTTGCCATAATCGCCACGCTTGGCAGGCGGGTTGGCGATCGCAGTATGATGATAAAATGCATAGAGCACGCTACTGCCCATTCTCTAGTCAGTCTCTTCGTCGCCTTTCGCGTCGAAAAATTCCGTCGCATCGCTGTCGACTGGTTATGTACTCCAGAGGCCTGCAGCATTGCCATTGTGTTTGGCAATGCTTAGCCTCTAGCCTAGGTAAAATCAAGCCCTTATGTTACGAGAAGTCCAGCCGTTTGGAGGTTTCATTGAACTGACCATGAGCCCTCGGACCCAACAAGAATTTCAACCCCAAACGGCTTGAAGACATAATAACCGATCAGCACCCTAATTCCATAACAGACTATCAATCGACTCTGAATCTATTAGCTAATCCAATGCTTCATATGTTCGCAAAATTTTTCTATTCAACAACGAAAATAACGTAATGAATGTTACTGAAATGCCAAAATGAAAGCAATTAGTACGTTAGTGTGTTACGCATAGAGAGGTTTTTCGCACCCGCATAATCATATACTTTAAAAACATATTGCCGTTTGTCGGCAAAAGAGTAGAACCTACAAAAAGGAATACTCAGGTCGAATTAATAGACTTTTTTCTACAAATCCTATGGCGTGGGTACTAAACAACAGTAGATCTAATGCGATCACAACATAATTTGACAATGACAATTTCCTATTTAACTGGCCGTGATCATTCCCTACAAAGCAATTTAGAGGGCCTATGATTTAGCAGGCCTATATTGAAGTAGGTACCATGACGATACATTGAAACATATAGGACCGTATTTAATAGAAAATGCGTTTGGACTATGTTCGGAAAATCCCAGAAAATCTAGAATTATCCATATTTATTCTAAGCTTAGATATCTCAGCTCAAAGTAATAAAAGGTATTACGATAGAAAAGCAAACTGTTCTCGTCTACGTATATTTTTATGACGTTAAATATTATTGTTAATTCTTCGTTTACAAACATTAATTACAGCGTGGTTTGTTGTATCATATTTCTTACTCCGTCGTAATTATTACAAAATATGCAGAGTTCTCATTTAACAAGACATGTAGGCCACGTTCGTTCGCATTGACGTAAAATATCGCGATGGAATTTCATCGTGCAATCGATTTTCAATTCTCGATGTTGAACTGAAGATTGAGAATCCCACAGAGTGCATCTCAGCGGAGAGGAGAGAACTTTTCACTGGTTGTTAAAAAAAAACATTGGTATTTCATACATTTTGACCACGTAGTTATTGCACTTTTCAATGAAAGTGCTGGTTTTTTTTTTTTTTTGAAAGCTGTAGAAAAATCGAAAAAAAAGGTGGCTGGCATAAACTGGATGCGAAACGTGGAAGACAGGGTTTGTTTTGGCAAGACAGGGGTAGTTTTTTTTTTTAAAGTGCTGGGAAGGCCAATGTCCAGCAGTGGACTGCGATAGGCTGAGTTGATGAAGAAAAATTCGGTCTGCAACCATATGCTGAATTCATAGTACCAGTTTGCGCGTAGGTATATGTTGTTCCACCCTGTATATTGTTGTGACGCAGTATGTATGACTCTAAGAAATATTCAATAATTCAATGAAACAATAAAAGTACTCCCGGAATTTCAATTCAACACACATTAATTAATAAAAATTCAATAATATTGACGCATTCCAATCTTTCTAAAAGTGATTGTCATATAAAAAAGGAAAATCTTTATACAGCATGTATCTGAACAACCGTGGTACGCACGGCCATTGGTCAAGCTATAGATTTCCAGTATAAGCTGATATTTCGCTGTACGAACAGCCTATACAATGCGAGGTCAGCTAAAACTGGAAATGATGTAACCGTAAACGCGAAATACTGAGTTCCGATCATTTTTCGTGGATACGTTGTTGGTCCCAAAGGTAAAAATTTTCAGTTTGATGTTCTGTATCTTACCCTGGAATTACCACACATTGCTATTACACGCTATCCAGGGTCAAATCAAATGAGCTAACGAAACGGCACAGACGTGATATCTAAACATGATAAAACAAAAAATGTCGTGATGGGAGATAACTTCTGCTGAGTCAGGGATCAGGTTGACAGAAATGAAACTTGTGTAGGTGAAAGTACCACGCACCAGTCAGAAGGACAGTATAATTTACAGGCTTAGTTTTACATGAATAACCACACTAAGTTTAGTTGTATATTAATTAGATGGTTTTTTTTTTGGTGTCATCGACCGAAGTTTGTGTACTCGCTTTAAATATCAGTTTAAAATGTTTTTTTTTTTTTTTTGTAAATTTCACAGACGTTTAGACGACAAATTTTCTCAACTCAAACTTCAAGTCATTGAACATCATATCATTTTGTATTTTGTTCAGATATCGGACCGTCCGCGTCGTATATCTACCCATCGTTTACCTGTCACGTCTGTAGAGTTTTACTACCTAATTTAATTTGACCCTAAGTATAATAGGAATACATATATCTGTTTTCATCCTATTCAGCGAAATATAGCTTGTTAGTGCCTTATTGGTCTAATGGTCGTAAGCGCTACTGCTGAGTACGAGGTTCTGGGTTCGATTCCCAAGTCGAGCAAACTGTTATTGGGTTTTTCTGTCTGAAATTTCTCAATAGCAGCCCGGACCCGAATGATGGCAATAGGCTCGCCCTGTATTACATGGGACTTTAAAACATAACAGGTGAAATGTGGGTGTACTTTAGGTAGGTACATCTCTGCCCAACCCTTTGGGGAAACAAGGCGTGATGTTATGTATATATTATGGTGTTATGATAGCTTATTACATTGAAACAATGATTCGCTATTAGAGAACTCGATAATCCAGTTTTTCTATCAAACAACTACGTAACTTGATGACAGGTAATTGTATTGATGGTTCTCATCACCAATTAAAATGGTTATCCGTAAACGAGAAACAGAATACATCTTATTGATTCTTATTTCATAGACAATGTAACGATTGTTTTATGCACGCATTCAGACTTATTAGTCCATTCGCATGAATCGAGCGAATATACTAATTTAAATCATTTATTATTTTCTATAGGCAACTCGCACGAAGCTAATTTATGTGTGGGCATGGTCTAAAAAAACAAGGTCTGGCATTCCGAGAGTGACACATGCTTACGTCACTATCCAGTTGCCACTTTATTGCAACAAAATACGAAATTATGGAAACATTTTCAGTCACCATTCTGTTAAAAAAAATATATAAAACATTTAAATTGTGTCTAGCCTAGCAAATGAAACAATTCAATACGTATACCAACATAATTGTTAATTAAAACCACAATGTTTCATCGTATTCGCACAGGTAATAAATGTGGTTAGGGAGTTATTACCACCCACTACTGGTAACACAGGAACGGGTAATCTCATTGACATTCCGCCATTTTGTCGTGTATCGCTATTCTTGTTTTATACGTATGCCTGTCTCGCTCAGTGACAGTGTAAACAATGATTCCCAAAGTAATCAGAAATCCCTAGACTCCACTACTAATATTATGAATGCTGAAGTAAATTTTATTTATGGTAGGTACACACGTCTACATATTAAGAAATAAATTTCCAGTACAAGCTGACCTCTCATTGTACGGAAATCATATATATTGCGGGATCAGCTTATACTAAAAGTATCTAGATTGATAATATTTAGCCGTGTATACCTTTGTTCTCATAAATAGACTACCGAACCTTGGCTCACGCAGGTGAAGCCACAGGCAAAGGCTAGCAGGAATGTAATAATTAGGTCAATGTTTTATATGTTGAATTTCCCCAAACTGTAAAGTTTGAGAACCATTGATAGCGATGATGACGTCGTCTTGTGTCACCCACGTGACCAATGTGTTCTCGGAATGCCATACCTGGCGAAGTATATTATTATACCATGTGTGTGGGTAAATCGACAACTCTATAACGTTCGCACTGCTCGAACACAGGCCTCCTCTCGGTGAGAGGGAGCGTGCCCAGTGCGGGTTGGTAGATGTCACATATCTTCGATTTTTTTGTTCTAAGACATGCCGGTTTCCTCACGATGGTTTTCTTCACTGTTTTGAGAGCAGCGGTGATGAAATAATTTACACAAAGTAAAGCGTCTGCTTAGGTTCGAACTCACGACCTGCACCCTAATTGCGAAACACGCAATTTATTAGAATCTGAATGGGATTAAAGATTATTTCTAAACCATTGCGTCATTTGTTCGAATAAATTGTGGCTCAGCAACGTAAATAACGCAATGAATGTTGTTTAACTATGAATATTAAACCAATTCCTACCGATAAAAAGTTCCGCAATTACCCCTCTGTTCATGTTCACTCGTAAGTCGCGGCCGTCACCACTGAGCTACCATTGCTGGAACTGGCGAACTTACTATTTTTAATAATACCTATATTATTTTCAATTGGCGCCTAGCATGAACCCAGTTTATTTGTGGATGAATGACTCTATAAATACGTATAACGCAAATGGCAAGTTTTGAATTTTATGCTCTTCTCTGTAGGTAGTATTTGCAGTGACCTTTTTTCATAACTCTGTTGCATGGAAAAAAAACGTTTAGTTTTTGTGAGTGGCTTTTTTTTTGTGTGTGGGAAATCATCAAATGACGTCTCCTTTTACGGACTAAAACCTACCCGTGTTCCTTCAGTTGCCTATGCCACGGCTAGGCTACTCTTTCGAAAATATTTCGCGTCGCTGACGGGAACTCTTTCCACCTTGGCCTTTTTTTTTTTTTTTTTTTTTTTTCAGGATGGGAAATCATCAAATTACTTCTCCCGCTCTGGGCGGAGCGGGAGGGTCAGACTTTTACTGACTAAAACCCACCCGTGTTCCATCAGTTGCCCATGTGCCAGGGTCACGGTATCTCTTTCGAACAATCACGCGACCCCGGCAGGCATCGGTCCTAGTAGACCCCTACATTGCTGCTGACATCTCTTTGAGGCGCGCGTGGAACACTGCGCGCCGTCGACCCGAGCTTGGTCCTTACCGGGCGGCGAGCTACCCATTGCTCGCCACCCGCAAGCTCGCGCCTACGGTGGCCGGGAGTCCGCTATCGACTCCCGACGCCCGGGGCGTCTCCTCCTGCGGCGGCTAGGGACGTGAGGGCGCAGAGACTGCCACTCCCTCACGCGCCCCGCCGTGTGTTCCTCTGTGGCCGGACCACAGTTTAGTACTCAGATGCTATAGTTCGAAATAAATCCTACCTAAAGTCTACTTTCATCGGAATATATACATATTTTTAGTACCTCAAGAGATATCTTTTTAATTAACAATTTATGTGGTCCGGCCGCCAGGCAGTGCTCTCTGGCCGCGCCACCTCAAATTAAATAAAGTATAATGAACTATTAATAAAGCAATATCCCGAAAAAAACTACCTACAGAGTACCTTGCATACGACAAATATGGTCCAATAAACCCCTTTAGTTAAGGAGTTATTGGTCGTAGGGTGTGGTCCGGCTGGAAGGTATACTCTGCAGCAAGTCAATTTTGCAATATTTAATATTAACTATCCATAAATCAATTTATATAATAGTACCTTTTCTCTACTCTTCGTTGATACTTTTTTCTCTCAAGAAACTATTCATTTTGATTAATTAATCTTTAAAGTACGTGGCGCGGCTAGGGAGGATTACTTTCAGCAAATATAACGAAATATGCTTTATTTCTTGAAAACTGCTTAATAAGTACTTTATAAAATGACCTGGACTTCATCTATTAACTTTTATTTTTATTACCAACAATGATTATGATAAAGGTGCACTTTTTGGTTTTTGTTTACCTATCTACCTAAGAATAGGTAATTAATTTGACGAAGTAAGTGAACATTTTGGTTTTTAGGGTTCCGTTGCCAAATGGCAAAAAACGGAACCCTTATAGATTCGTCATGTCTGTCTGTCTGTCTGTCTGTCAGTCCGTCCGTATGTCACAGCCACTTTTCTCCGAAACTATAAGAGCTATGCTATTGAAACTTGGTAAGTAGATATATTCTGTGAACCGCATTAAGACTTTCACACTAAAATAGAAAAAAAAAACAATAAATTTTGGGGTTCCCCATACTTAGAACTGAAACTCAAAAATGTTTTTTTCATCAAACCCACACGTCCACGTGTCACGCGTCACGTGTCTATGGATAGGTCTTCAAAAATGGTATTGAGGTTTCTAGTATCATTTTTTTCTAAACTGAAGAGTTTGCGCGAGAGACACTTCCAAAGTGGTAAAATGTCCCCCCCCCCCGTAACTTCTAAAATAAGAGAATGATAAATCTAAAAAAAATATATGATGTTCATAACCATGTAAACTTCCACCGAAAATTGGTTTGAACGAGATCTAGTAAGTAGTTTTTTTTTAATACGTCATAAATCTTAAACTGCAATTTACCTTTTATTCAATCAACTCAAACATAAAAATTAAAAAAAAAACATTTTATTTCATAAACTTATGTTTATGAAATTAAATGGTTTCTTTTAAATTAAATGTTTTGTTTTAAACCTTAAGCATAAACCGAGAATACCTACAGGTTTGTACGGAACCCTCGGTGCGCGAGTCCGACTAGCACTTGGCCGGTTTTTAAATAAACAATAAGTATACGAATAACAAATATATAATAAAATAATAATAAATAATTGCGGCGGTAAGTCCCCTCTTTGAAAAATGGGTAGAGCGGCGCCACGGCGTCCTCACCTTCCACCTGACGCAGGTTCTCACCGGGCATGGGTGCTTCGGTGGGTTCCTGTTCGGGATAAAGCGGGAGGAAACGCCCGGGTGTTTCCATTGCAAGGATCGTCTAGAGGACACGGTGGAGCATACGGTGGAGGTGTGCCCTGCTTAGGCGGAGGACCGCCGTGTCCTCGTGGAGGCGATCGGCGACGGCGACCTCTCGCGTCCGGCTCTGGTGCGAGCCATGGTACAGAGCGAGAGGGCATGGGAAGCCGTCACCTCCTTCTGCGAAGCAGTGCTTGCAAAGGAGGAGGCGGGGCGCGTGAGGGAGTGCAGTCTCTGCGCCCTCACGTCCCTAGCCGCCGCAGGAGGAGACGCCCCGGGCGTCGGGAGTCGATCGCAGACTCCCGGCCACCGTAGGCGCGGGCTTGCGGGCGGCGAGCAATGGGTAACTTGCCGCCCGGTAAGGACCCCAGGCCCGTGTCGACGGTGCGTAGTGTTTCACGCGCGCCTCTAAGAGATGTCAGCAGCACTGAAGGGGTCTGCTAGGACCGATGCCTGCCAGGGTCGCGAGATTGTTCAAACGAGATACCGTGGCCCTGGCATATGGGTAACTGAAGGAACACGGGTGAGTTTTAGTCAGTAAAAGTCTGACACACCCTCCCGCTCTGCCCAGAGCGGGAGAAGTCAATTGATAATTTCCCAGGCAAAAAAGGCCTTCCATTTTAAAGTTGGAAAATAACTTCAAAAATCCTTTGTTTGTAATAATGATGACTATATTTTTAATACGCGGTTTTGGTACACCTCTTTTTCTCATTGTTATTTCTTGTTTAAAGGATTAAATGCTTAAATTCAATCTATTGACTTTAGTTTATTATATAAAACACTTTTCCGTCACTTACAATACCTTGTATTAACAAGTGTTAATATTTGATTATGAAAATATATTTGTTATTCCTATACTTATCGTTTATTTTAAACCAAAATTTTCACTTCGTCAAATTAAGTACGTATTCTTAGGTAGATAGGTAAACAAAAACCAAAAAGTGCACCTTTATCATAATCATTGTTGGTAATAAAAATAAAAGTTTATTGATGAAGTTCAGGTCTTTTTATAAAGTACTTATTATGCAGTTTTCGATGGCATAAAGAAATAAAGAATATTTCGTTATATTTGCTGAAAGTAATCCTCCCTAGCCGCGCCACATACTTTAAAGATTAATTAATCAAAATGAATAGTTTCTTGAGAGAAAAAAGTATCAACGAAGAGTAGAGAAAAGGTACTATTATATAAATTGATTTATGGACAGTTAATATTAAATATTGCAAAATTGACTTGCTGCAGAGTATACCTTCCAGCCGGACCACACCCTACGACAAATAACTCCTTAACTAAAGGGGTTTATTGGACCATATTTGTCGTATGCAAGGTACTCTGTAGGTAGTTTTTTTCGGGATATTGCTTTATTAATAGTTCATTATACTCTATTTTATTTGAGGTGGCGCGGCCAGAGAGCACTGCCTGGCGGCCGGACCACATAAATTGTTAATTAAAAAGATATCTCTTGAGGTACTAAAAATATGTATATATTCCGATGAAAGTAGACTTTAGGTAGGATTTATTTCGAACTATAGCATCTGAGTACTAAACTGTGGTCCGGCCACAGAGGAACACACCGCCCCGCCTCCTCCTTCGCGAGCATTACTGCTTCGCAGAAGGAGGTGACGGCTTCCCATTCCCTCTCGCTCCGTACCATGGCTCGTACCAGGGCCGGAAGCGAGAGGTCGCCGCCGCCGATCGCTCCCACGAGGACATGGCGGTGCCCCGCCCAGGCAGGGCACACCTCCACCGTATGCTCCACCGTGTCCTCCAGACGATCCTCGCAATGGAAACACCCGGACGTATCCTCCCGCTTTATCCTGAACAGGAACCCACCGAAGCACCCATGCCCAGTGAGAACCTGCGTCAGGCGGAAGGTGAGGACGCCGTGACGCCTCTCTATCCACTCCTCAAAGAGGGGACTTACCGCCGCAATTGTGGCGTGCCCCAATAATCCTAATGTTCTCAAATGGTTAGTCGGGTTTCACCATCATAAACTTCTCATTACAAGTTCACAGTCTAATAGCAATTGTCTGGCCCCTGTGACATGGGACTTAAACAAAAATGGTGAAATGTGGGTGTAATTTAGCTCCATCTCTGCCTAAATCTTGAGATATTACAGGCAATATACCTACTATGTAATTTTATGTTGTTCTCATTTGAGAACAACATAAAATAGGAGGATCCAAGCTGCAATCCCCTAAATAATACCATATCATCATCATCATCATCATCATCATCATCACCAGCCGAGCCTTTTCCCAGCTATGTTGGGGTCGGCTTCCAGTCTAACCGGATGCAGCTGAATACCAGTATTTTACATGGAGCGACTGCCTATCTGACCACTACAACCCAGTAACTGGGTATTAAGATAACCTTGGTAAGTCTGGTTGTCAGACATTTGGGCTTCTGACGACCCGTAACCGTAAGAGTAGCTTAACCAGATCGATCGATTTTTGCGGCTGTTATTACTTTGAGCTTTGCCACAAACCTCTAAATAGTACCATTTAATCTAATATATAAAATTCTCGTGTTGCAGTGTTTGTTACTAAACTCCTCCGAAATGGTTTGATCGATTTTTTTGAAATTTTGTGTGCGTATCGGGTAGGTCTGAGAATCGGACATCTATTTTTCATACACCTAGATGATAAGGGTGACCCACCTGTAATTTTTTTTTATTTTTTGACAATTTTTTCTGTTTTTATTTTATTACTAGCTTCTGCCCGCAACTTCGTACGCGGATCCTGTTGCTTATGCCAGCGACAACGGGGTCGTCAAAATCGAAGATTGAAAAGACTGAAAAGTCTGATGTAGAATTCTAAGGCCCGGGGAAGGGAAAACAACGGGATGAGCGAGACGATTGGAGTCGTTCCAGATCTTTTATTTTTGTATGTCAATAGGAAATGCCCATCAGACTAAGCAACTTTTGCTAAGACGTCATTCCTTAATATGTTATTAAGAGTTTTACTTAAGATTTCCACAACAGGTGTTCCAGATCTTCAAATGTATACTCACAGCAGAAAATGCTCTTCACGTGGAATATTTTTTGCTATGGCACCATTTTTATATCTTTTATATTTACTTTAGCTGGTCTGTTGCGATCTGCATCAGGTGTTCATTTTCCAAAATATAGCCTATATGTTGCCCTGACTTAATACCTATACAACAAAAAACTTTTCTTCCCGTTACTCCGCAGCGGATTCCAAGGGTACACTGAATTAACAATAATATTGCAAATAACTGTAAAAAAATTCTTTATAAACTATATTTGAGGTTTTCCCTTCAGGAGCTAATATATAAAGACCGGAAGCGTTGCTGACCCTTAAAAAAGCAACATAAAGTTGGCCATGAGAAAAACAGTCGGTTGCCAGGTCAACACCAGCAGCTTTAAGCGTCTGCTCTTGTGACTTGTTTATTGTCATGGCAAAGCACGTAGTCACAGGGAACTGTGTGCGCTTAAATTGAAAGGGGAAATTGTTGGGGATGAGTGGTATGCGCGGTATGAACACAGTCTCACCGGCACCACACCCAGTGAGTATTATAGCAACAATTAATTACGTTGTAAAGCGTTGACAATAAGACGGGTTCCGTTGCACAGTTTTGGCGGAGTTAAATTTCGCATCATCATGGGAACACCGACTTTAAGTCTTATTTTATGAGCAGGGAGACCACTCGCTGTAAGTGAATTGAGAAACTCAACTGGGTAATCATAACGGTCGCGATCAGCGGACAGTCGCGCATCATATTCTTCACTGGTCTCTAGAGACCTGGATGTAGATGCATAAATACGCTGAGAACGCAAGTGAGCTTCGCGATCCGAAGATGTTTCTACGGAGCGAGTTGCAGCCTGATGTTTTCGAACAGCATCAAGTATATCCTGACGCTCTTCGGTAGATTCTTGGGATCTTATGATCATCAATCTTTTAGCTCCTTTGCAACGTTGGGAAAGATTTGACCTCTTTCTAGGCATGGTTATAGTTTTATTCTGAAGATATCTGATCAATTAAAATCTAAATGACTGCTCGCCTGCGTTACCGGGTAGGCTACCGTGTCACGAAGATAAATGGAAAACGAAATTAAACACTCAAATACCATAAGCCCGAAGGCATATTTCTTCGATAATATAAAATAATAAATGGGAGTTTTAGCCAGTAGAGCCAAATTTTCAATGATTCGTAGAATTTTCATCGAAAATCAGTCCTAAACTGTTACTGCCTTCACCGCGTGTCCCAGCTTATGTTATTTTATAATTATACAGTGAAATTAGTGGTAGCTTTGATTTCCACATCAGGTGTTCCAGATCTACAATCTTTATACGTCAACAGAGAGTGCTCATCAGGCTGAACAACTCTTGCTAAGAAGTCATTCCTATATATGTTATAGTGTAGCTGGGCTCTTGGAGTTCCACATCAGCTGTTCCAGATCTTAAAATTTTATACGACAACAGAGAGTGCTCATCAGGCTGAACAACTCTTTCTAAGACGTCTTTCCTATATATGTTATAGTGTAGCTGGGCTCATGGAGTTCCACATCAGCTGTTCCAGATCTTCAAATTTTATACGACAACAGAGAGTGCTCATCAGGTTGAACAACTCTTGCTAAGACGTCATTCCTATATTTGTTATAGTGTAGCTGGGCTGTTGGAGTTCCACATCAGGTGTTTCAGATCTTCAAATTTATTCTCTTAGCAGAAAATGCTCATCACGTGAAACAATTTTTGCTACGGTACCATTTTTGTATCTCTTATAGTTTAGCTGGTCTGTTGTGGTTCTGCATCAGGTGTTCAAGTGTCCAAGATAAATTATAGCCTATATCTTGCCCAGACTGAATACCTATACAACAAAAAAAAATCTTTCAAATCCGTCCAGTAGTTCCGAAGATTAGCGTGTACAAACAAACAGACAAACAGACAAACAGACAGATTTTTTTTTTTTTGGTTTCGTGCTCTATTACTGTTTCTAAACCTCCCTCAATTATTATTTTTTTAATATATTCAATGTACAGACACAGTTTTTTTACTGTTTTATTATATGTATATCGATACCGGAAATTTCAATTGTCGTAAAGGACATTTTGCCGAAAATGAGTTATATATATATTTGGAATCAGCGTCGCAAGCTCTATCGATTGGTATATTTAAAAAAATTCTATCTTTAAAAAAAAGCCCCTTACGACCTGGCTTTCCAACAGCTCTAGCGCGATTTTTTATACTATTTGGGATGTATCGTAAAAATAATTTTCAATAGGGGAGCGTAAAGTCATGTTTTAATTATTTAAGAGGTCGTAATCCTCATTTTTGCATTAAACTTTTTATACGACATTCTTAACCACATAATAAAGATATAGTCTTAACCCTTACGACCAAATCTATGCTTTGTTTTAACTTACGTAATTAGGGCGTAAAGGACGTTTGCAATGTGTCTAGTATACATACCTTTATGTAATATTAACGTATGGAACCTCCACGCGTGAGAACAAAAAGTTTTAAGTTTTTTTTTTTGTATGGGTGAAAACACTTAAAGTTAATTTATTTGAAACTGAATGGAACTGAAGGGCTGATGCTCACAAGAGGTATTGTACCATATACGGCGATCAAGGTGACATCAAATTCATATACCTTTCAGTGCCGCTTGGCGCGTAGGTACCAAATTTTTGAATTTTCGATACGTGATTTTTCAAATCTTTGACATGGTCAAACGAAGTTGAGCATCGATTTACTTGTACTGTCGTTAGTTAATAGCCTATTAATGACTTTTTTAATGAGAGTAATTAAATACGATATTGATCAAATACTTTTTTTTTACAAAATTGCATAATCAATCATAATCACGCTGATTAACAAGTGACTAAAAACTGATGTTATTATGTCCCTCATTTGTTAATCACCGTGACTATGGCTGAGTTATAATGACACGCCCTTCCGCTCCGCCCAGAGTGGGAGACGTCATTTGATGATTTCCCAAACACAAAAAAGACGTCTAACTTATTCATTTCCGTAGGAGTTGCTTTACATATATCACAAGTCGGAGATGAGGTATTTGATAGATGGGAAGTGATTTTGCCATCAGTCATGGTCGTAGGCATCGAGTGCTTAACAGAATGGCCTCCCATAATAGAAGGCTGCAGGTCTTCAATCTCGTTTCCAATCGTAGCCTGTTCTTCAACTATGTTCAACCTGTTTTCTTTTGAAAACTTAAAATATAATGGTCTGCAGAACATTGTGAAAGATGGCTCTGGATTCTCCCATATCAATTCTTCGCCACAAACATAGCGCAGGGGCTCAAACGAACATATAAAAATGCTAGAATCGTCATCCTCTGCCAAAGTTAGCTTATACAAACTTTGCCCTGAAGCACCATCAAAACCCCACTTGAATATAAGTATACATTCTTTGCCATGCAGTGAAGATTCTACACGAAAAAATATTCCAAGTCTAGCCACAGTTTTGTTCAAAATAGCTTGAAGTTTTACTTTAACCCCTCTTTCCGTGACTTCTATGGCATCTTTTGGCGGATAGCAGTTCTTCTGCGCTTCAAGGATAGCTGTATAAGAAGGATACAATGGTATTCCTTCTTCTTTTGCACAATATATTAATGTTATATACTGCCACGTCGAAAGCTTCAATGAGGTCAAAATACCTAAAGCTTTATCAGCAGAATATATGGGCATAGTTTTCTATGCCTTTAACAATTCCTTTATCTTTGTAGCTTCTTCGGGATGCTCCGAGACTAGTTTAATGATATCTGCTACATTCTTATTTTGTGCTTTTAAACCAGTTGCATGAGCATGACTTTCAGTTCTGTACGTTAGGAGCTCTTCCACTCTTCTGTAGCGGGCTTAGCTTCACAAATGGTTTTCTTGGACTCACAACTGATGTTGATGTTCCAACACTGCACGTTTCCGGTCCACAGGATGATGATGCACCCTCATTTATAGCGAAGTCAGAACTGGAACATGGTTGCTGTTCTACTAACACCATAGAAGGGGTTATCTTTTCCCTCACGACCTCAGGCCATTTTATGTCCTTTTGCAGCTATGTCTTATACTTTTTGATGAATGTCCGTCTCGTCCGATTACGCGAGATCCATTTGTTCCTCAACGAGCACACATATGTCTGACAGAATTGTTTCAATTCGTTCTTCTCATTTTTGACAAATCAACTTTATTCGCAAAAACTTCAAATAACATTTGAGGTTGTTAAAAAAAACTGGTGTTTGCCACAAACAGGAAAATGTCCAAATTGGTAACAAAACCTTCCATCACAACACAATAAAATTATAAATATAACGTAATAGCGCAAAACATTTTTTTTAATTTTTGAATTCCTATTAGAATAATATTTCACTACTTTTTTACTAAATATTTGAATAATAAATAAAAAATATTTTAATTTCACTTGTTTTTACTACATATTGTAGGTATTTCCATTCAAAACTTTAGGTTTTTTGTTCCTTTTACCCCCTTAGTCTCCGGTTGAATTGACCTGTACTATCCAATGAGAAACAAGATTAGTCCTTTACGACACATCTGACTTTATCATAACCAATTTTTGGTGGCTGTAAAGTACTTCAGTTAATTTTTTTTGGGCTGTAAAGGACTCTCATTTTCGTCAATAATTATGTTTGGTTTATTTTATTAATTTTTATGGATAGAACACGAAAAAATAGTGAGGGTTTCTTTTGACATCATGAATATAGTACTTTGTTTGAAAAAGATATAAGTCAAAAACAATATTTTTTTTTGTTTTTTGGCTCTACTGAAAACTCGTGTTTTGTCCTTTACGACAATTGAAATTTCCGGTATCGATATATATAGATGATTTGGCATTGAAAAATACATACAACTCTAAATTTTCACATTTTTTCACCCGGCAAAACAACGTTTGTCAGGTCAGCTAGTGATCCTATAAAAAAACAATAAGCAAGCAAAAATGCCAAAAAACTTAAATGATTCCGCCAAATATTCCACTCACATACACATCTTGAATAAATACCATGATTACCAGCTAATTGTGATGTATGTCGCGTATACCGTGCGTGTCATCATCTGCGTACGATTCACTGATATTACGTTAATCTATGGGAGCGGACGGCACGTGCAGTAATCTTTATCGTTGCAACAGCTTTGGGCTTGAACAAGGATGTAGTTTCAGGAAGGATAAGATTTTACATAAGGTTAATATTATGTTAAATCTTAAATCATCTCAATATTCTTTTTAAAGACTAGTGAAACTCTATACTGCGCTCTTAAACGAAGATAGCTGACGTGGTTGAGGCTGCCCAACTTAAATTGAACTGGGCAAGAGATTTCTGCCGCATCTGGACAAACTGTGGGCCCAAATAGCACAGAACTGTTGCCCTGAGATAGGGAGGCGGGGTCTCGGCAGACCACGTAGGAGATGGCGGGACAAGCTGGATAGATTCCGTCAAAACTGGAAACTTGTCCTGGAACTGGAAGGAAGAAAGCCTTTGCCCAGGAGTGGGACAGTGTAGGCTACTAAAAAAATGTAGCGGTTATGTAGACTCTTAGTGAGAGGCCAGCATCTTTGACTGCATGATCGGTTCATGTCATTTAAAACTGTGGTCAATGATGACCTTATTCAATCAACATAAGAAAAATTACTAAGTAGGGCCCCGATTACGCGTCTCCTTTCCGTCTGGTCGATACATCACATGACCAGAGGGCTGTATGGTTCTTTAGCCAAAGAACTAGCATTGCCATTCAACTCTGCAATGCTGCCAATTTTCTAGGCTTTCTGAACGACAGCGATGCGGACAAGCACTTCAACAGATGAGTGTCTCTTGTTCTTTTTCTTCTTCGCGTGTCGATAGCAATCTAAATATAGTATTTAACCCAGAATTTGGTATCGATCTTAACACTTACAACAGCGTGCAAACAAAAGAACACGGTGGAGAAAATATCGATTGCTGCATTGGTTGTCGGACAGCACCACATTTTCACTCCACGGGTCTTTTGTTTTGATGTATTTATAATAGCGAATTAGTCATGTAATTTAGTAACTAGTGTAATAGTTCCTTGTGTTAAATATTGTAAAATTTATGTAAGTAAACAAATAAAACTAGGTACGTTACCAGCAACAGTTGGTTCTACCACCGTAGCTGTAGGCTGACAACAGTCTCAGATTACATTGGCTATCTTTGGACTATCTGAACAAAATTTAGGTATGTGACTATGACACCGGTAGTAGAGCAGAAATAACAACGGTTTCAATGTTACAGACTCAATACCAAAGCCTAATAAAGATTGAAACTCTGCTGTTCATGCAAAAGAAGCAAACATAAAGAGAATGGATAGTCCATTCTCTTTCTTTTTTATAAAAACAAAGTCTCAGAACCAACTGTACTTTGGTACAGATTTACGTCATAGATTATGAGCTCAGCAATAATTCCTCATTTAACATTCTTCCAAGTCATTATTTCATCTTAAAATGGGCAAAACTAATTAACTGGATTCCTTTGCACTTTCGGAAATTATAATATCTATAGGTAATGAAACATAATAATGATGATATTAAGCTCATTTCAGAATGGACTTCGTTTTGCAGGTTTAGGAGAATATGTACATTTTATGAAGTACAATGACTTGATTTTTAGACAAACCCCCCCAAACTGGGGAAGGCCTATGGCCAGCAGTGGACGTCGTTTGGCTGAAACGATGATAATGATGATTATGGTTATTAGTTGAAATATTGTGCGATTAAGCTTTGGGTAAAAATCAGGGACTTACTAGAGAATGGGCAGCAACGTTCTCTATGCATTTTACCACCATACTGCGATCGCCAACTCGCCTGCATAGCGTGGCGATTATGGCAAAGCCTCCCAAATTTGGGGAGGTCTATGTCCAGTAGTGGACGTCTTACGGCTGAAATGTTGATGATAATGAAAAATCAGGTCGAAACCTATAATTTGATCCTAGTGATACTGTGATTATTACCTGTTAAATATATGTAGTTGCCTTTTGATTTTTTTATTAGTCCATACTGTCCCACTGCCGAGCAAAAGCCTCCCTCTAGGCGTCCTCTCCCAGGGCCACCTCTAACCAACATTTACAGTACGCGTCTAGGTCGTCTCGCCAGTTCTTCTCGGGCCAGCCTCGGCCTTGTGAATCTATACTAATATAATATTATAAAGCTAAAGAGTTTGTTTGTTTGGTTGAACGCGATAATATCAGGAACTACGGGCCAAAATTGTAAAAATCTTTTTGTGTTGGGTAGCCTATTTATTGATCATGGCTATAAGCTATATAACATCACGCTAGGATCAAAAGGAGCGGAGCAGCAACGAAAAATGGACGGAAACTGGCAGGCAATTCGATGCGACGGGAAAGGTTAGGGGAGCAAAAATTTGACGCGTACGACGTCGCGGGCAGAAGCTAGTAAATAAATAAAACGGTGTCAGTCCATTTCACACAAAAAATTATTCTCTTGTCAGAAACGAATCCTAAAAATAACCTAATAAAGTGCCGCATCCACTCCACACCGGCTCTGTTCACACGGGCAGGCGTAGTGTCCTCAATCCGCGTGACGTCATACGCAGCCTTGCGCGGTAAGGGCAACACCACACGCACCAAAATAGCTTAATTTAGACAACTCCAAGCAAATTGAGCTTGATTGCCCGCTGCTGAGGATAAACGGACGAAACTGGATGTTTTTGTTTTAAGGTACAGAAAACGTTAATTGAATTTAACGTTTGTAAAAATTACTTACACATGTATCCCAAAACTCACTTCTTTCCCCATTGAAGTAGGTAGAAACTACAGAACGTCACCAGTAACCTAATTGCGAAACACACTATTAATCTGAATCATTTTAAAGAGTTTTTTTAATTCATTACTTCATATGTTCAAAGAATTTGCCTGTTCATCAAAATAAATAATGCAATGAATGTTGTGGAACTATCAAAGTGATTCCTAATGATAGTTTGATACGTAATTACCCCGCAAGTAAGGAAAAAAAATGTGGCTTGAATTTGGAAATAAAACAGACTCTATTCTTTGGGATATCACAAGAAGAGGTGAAAGAATTGCAACAATTTCACGATTTTGTTAAAAATACGGAAGAAACAAACAAAAAGCGTAACACATGCAATGCTCAAGTAACGCCACAAATGCAAGCGTTGCAAAGAGTTGCTGCAACCATTATGTTGTTGCAGAGGAACCGTTGGACGAGGAATTTATAGCGCAACAGTCATTTGTTTGAGTTGCGATGAGCAACGTTGCAATAATCCTCCTGTTAAATCCCCAAGAAGGCAGTCTGTTTTATTAGCCAAAAACCAAATTTATTGTAAGTATATGTATAACCGTTATTGTAAATTCTATATCTTCGACATCGTATAATACTTTAATTAGTCAGCTCTACATGATATTATGCCGAACGCTATGGATGCCAGGTGACCCCGAAAAATCATCATCATCATCATCATCATCATTTCAACCGAAAGACGTCCACTGTTGAACATAGGCCTTCCCCAAGGTCCACCACTTCGACCCGTTCTGTGCTTCCCGCATTCAGCGGATTACTGCCTTTACAAGATCATCGGCCCATCTTCTGCGAGGCCTTCCTATTTTACGTCTTCGTCCCGAAAAATCACGTACCCATAATTATTGATACAGAAGGACAGTGTGAGACTGCCTTTAGGTTAAAACCAAAACTTAGATCCCAATTATATATTAACGTTAATTTCTATTTTTTTTTTACCCCACTACGTTTAAAGTTCAAGTGGTTTGTGGTGCAAAGTACAACATAAAACATATGCAAATTGGTTGGTCGCACTTGATGTAGATGACTAAAATTTTTACGTAGAATTTGTAGTGAATTTCAAAGATTTCATAGATCAACTGCTTTATAGACAGACTTAAGGAATTTTGTTGCGCCACTGTTTATTTCCAGCTAAAGCACTAGGAAGTGGTGAAGGGCGGGCGTTTTGGGGGACTGTCTTATGTAAACATTGTCATTCAAAAAGTGCTGACTCTCAGGGTAGTTTGAATGAACGCCTTTTGATTTGATTGATCGCAGGAATAGAGGAAAACTAAAGATGGTCAGTGAAATGGATAGAGAAGGAGTGAATATTAAAATAGCATATAGAATAATAATAAAGCTCAAGAGTTTGTTTGTTTGTTTGACTGCACTAATCTCTGGACCACCCAGACAGATTAGAAAAATAATATTTGCATTTGATAGCTCAATTCTTGAGGAAGGCTATAGGCTACGTAATACCACGTTAAGAGCTTAGGACTCTTAGGAGCCGACCAAAGACCAAAAAATCTGAAAGAATGCTGAGCGAAAACGAAGAAGCATGGGCAGGCGATGCGAAGGGAAGAAGAAATTTCAAGCGGAGGAAGTCGGGAGTAGAAGCTACAGATAAGACGAATTTATTCTTCTTACATAAAAATTTGACGTATCGACCCCAAATAAATTGGGAATAAGGCCAGAATCAGGCTGATGAAGCAGAACCACTTGAAGCAAGACTTGAAGCGTTAATTTTAAAAGAACACTCCTTGGGCGTGCTCTCATAAATTCAAAAGACATCTTTCCATAACCTGAGAAACATTGGTGTACTTTGCAAAAATAAACTATCAGTTATCATACGAAAATCATTAAGATCCATGTTAATATGTCTATACGCAAATTATCATAGAATAACCGTAGAAGTGCCATTATGACGAAAAGCAATTATCTGCATATTATGATTCCTAAGCACCATGGGTGGTTAACATGAGTGTATACCTACTCATTATCTGCTTCTAATAATAACAAATATTTATTTTAGACTTATGCAGTAGATGCCCTTGACCATATTAAAGTGGTAGATATATGAAGAGAGGTATACAATACAACATATAACTATTGTAATGAAAGAAAAGTATAAATCGGCGCAGGAGAGCCTTAACCAGAAGTGGTCATCACCGTATTAGATATACCACATTTGCAAGGACGTTAAAATATCGTGGCGGAATTTTATCGCGCACTGGATATTAAACTGTCGGTGTTGGAACGAAAATTGAGAATCCAACAGAGTGCATCCCAGCACGTCGAAAAAAACTGTGTTTTGTTTTTCAACTCTCGGCGCCAAGTTGAAGAAAGTTGTCGAAGAACCAGTGCGCGAAAAAAAACTGCCACAATATTTTTACGTCCGTAAATAGCAGTATATTTTTCGTGAACGTGGTAAAACAGCGGCTCCTCTCACATCATATCTCTTATCAGATAATGCGAAGCGACGCTGAACCACGATCCTGTACGATTATGATACATTTTTGCAGAAACAACGATAAAAAAGAAAAGCTTATTTTTTCTAAAATAGAAAGAAAATACATAGATTTAACTAACACAGACACACGTGCATACAAAAAGATAAGAGCACATAAAAACCATGAAAACAAAACAGATATAGGTATATTTACGACGGATTTGTGCGAAAGATTAACCATGGCTCTGGCAACTGAAGGAACACGGGTGGGTTTTAGTCAGTGAAAGTCTGACACGCCCCGCCGCTCCACCTAGAGCGGGAGACGCCAGCTGGTGAGTTCGCACACAAAAAAGGCATATTTACGAACACAGGACATACATAGTCGGCATCTGCACGCCCTGACTATGACAAGAAGGCTTCCACTCAACATGATGCTGTGTTATGGGACCCGCATCACCACGCTGATGTTCAGTGATTACCCAAAAACTACGTACGAAAATCAAAGATTTTGACAATAGCATTCTATGCCCAGCAATGGACGTCTTTCGACAATCTGTGATAATGATGACAATTAAACAAGTATAAACTCCACTAAACACTTCTTATTAACTTTAAAATATCCTTCAACAGATCTAATATTGGCCAACAGGCAAGTTCAAGGCAAATACTACTGCCAATCCGGAAAAACCTGAGTACGACTGACGGTGAATGCGTCACCGTATTTGGAATCGAAAGTGACAATCGATCTTTCACAACATTTCGTGATATATGTATACAGGGTGACGGGTTAAGCTACGCTTGCCGCGGTTGGTAGGAGATGGGTGACCATCTTTACTTACCAAGATCCCTCGAAAAACATGTTTAGCTGTTGGTGCCCGATGTTATTTGTGTAGATCTTTGACAGTCGTTATGGGTCGTTAGAAGTCTGACCAGCAGTCTTACCAACGAGTATCATATTACCCAGTAACTGAGTTGTGGAGGTCAGATAAGCATTCGCTTAATCTATACTAATATTATAAAGCTTCTATACTAATATAATAAAGCTGAAGAGTTTGTTTGTTTGTTTGTTTGATTGAACGCGCTAATCTCAAGAACTTAAATTAAACTTAAACTGAAATTGAAAAAATCTTTTTTTGTTGGGTAGCCTATTTATCGAGAAAGGTTATAGGCTATAAAACATCACGCTACAACCAAGAGGAGCGGAGCAGTAATGAAAAATGTTGCAAAAACGGGGAAAATCGCACGGGTAGGCGATTCGATGCGACGGGAAGGGTCGGGGGAACAGGAAATTTAACGCGGACGAAGTCGCGGGCAGAAGCTAGTGTATAATACTGGTATTCAGATGCAGCCGGTTAAACTTGGAAGCCGACCCCAACATATCAAAATCAAAAGTCATTTATTCAAATTAGGCTGAGGGTCAGCACTTTTCGAACGTCAAAATTTCAAAAGACAGTCCCCCAAAACGCCCGCCCTTCATCACTTTCTAGTACTTTAGCTGGGAAGAAGTGGCGCAATAAACTCCCCAGCAGCACAGCTGTCTGCAGCATACTTGGGAAAAGGCTAGGAAGATAAGGATAATAACCATGGATTACAGTATTTGATTGTGAAGCGTTGAAATTATTCGTTGGTTATTAAAACAAAATCTGCTGTTCCATAAAATTTGACACAATACATACCGGCAAACTGTCATCCACTTGCGACAATCGACACAACCTTTCTCGGCCTTTATCATCCTCTTAGATTAGATTTTTCGCTTTAATTGCCACAAACTTCACAAGAACACACTAAATAACGACTTCTCCATCTTAAAACGAACATATCTATGTATATATTTACGTTCTAAATGCCTATTCACCAGGTACATTCACCTACAGCACTTGAGGTCACAACAAACACTAAGGAGGTAGTACTTGCGGTGCGGCGGAACGAATTGCAGGCAACTCGCATATTATAGTGCTAAGTCGTAAAGTCTATGACGTATTTCCAAATTGCGCAAGTCGATTCATTAAACGCCAAGTATTCACGCTTGAGTAGGTACTAGAAAAGATATTTTTTAGATTGTGGTTAATACGACAGGAATTAATACATTTTGGGTCGAAAACTTTGTCCTTTCAACAACAGCGTTAGTGTTCTGCTCAAATTAGGTGTAAATTATGTACATACCTATACATAATTTACACCTAATTTGAGCATGGTCTTGAAGGACCTTGGTCTGAATCCTGAAAATGCATTGGACAATCACAAGTTCAAACGTTACGGAAAAGGATTCATAAAATCATTAGGAAGAGAAGAGAACTGTAGCAAATTCAAATATTCTTTTGCCATAGTTTTCTTCTTATTATTATTGAGAGTCAAATTAAACTAGATTGCAAAATACTGCAGTAATGGTAGGTATCGAAACCTAACAATGATAAAAAAATGAGTTTTTTTTGGGTCATCAACCACCACCGGTAGTATTGTCAAAATATCAGTTTTTGTTTGTATAAACTTCGCAAACGCAACGGATATCAATAACAAAACACAATAAAACAAAAAAAACAGAATTTGTCAATTCATACTACAAGGTACAATGGTCGCTGGCCGAAAACAAAATCATTCATTTTTTTTTCATCGTTTTCTGGTGTCCATAGCCATCACGATAACGTCCGTGAAGTTTCGCCATATTCGGTAATTTAATTTGACCCTATATTTTAAGTTTAACCACACCGAGAGAAATCAGAAAATAATTGGAGTAAGTTGAAGTTCAGAGGCAATTTTGAAGGTCAAGACACGAATCCACTATAACAAAGGCTACTATTACGGCTAATATTTCTATTTCGTATAGGACGTTAAAGGTTGAAAGAGCAAGTCGTGCTTTATTTACCAACTATGTAGCTTCTGCCCGCGACTTCGTCCGCGGCCAATTTTTACGCCCCTGACCCTTCCCGTCGCATCGAATTGCCTGCCAGTTTTCGTCCATTTTTCATTGCTGCTCCGCTCCTTTTGATTGCAGCGTGAAATTATATAGCCTACAGCCTTCCTCAATAAATTGGCTATCCAACACAAAAATAATTTTTCAATTTGGACCAGTAGTTCCTGAGATTAGCGCGTTCAACCAAACAAACAAACTCTTCTCTTCTGCTTTATTATATTAGTATAGATAATAAATTGAGTACCCTCGCTACCAACTCGTACCAACGGATAACAATCATGTATTGATGCTACCAACGAATATTTTTAACTTGGTAAGAAAGTCTTGAAACACACAACTTGAGTAAAACAGGTCAGCACTAAAATAATGCTATACTATAGCCTCGTACAAAGCGTATTGGAGTTTTGCAGTGTTGTATGGAGACCACATTACGCCACACATAAATTACTCCTAGAAAGAGTTCAGAAACGGTTTATATGGCACCTCACATTTTCTAGGGGTAAAAGTAAACAGCTACTTTCATATCATTCTCGTCTCAAGTATTTTAAAATGCAGTCATTAACTACTCGAAGAGAAGTTACTGATGCCTTATTTATCTATAAGTTACTTAGAAATAAAATAGACTGCCCAAACCTAGTCTCCTAAAGTTCCGTGCCCCAGCCCGCTATCCGCGAAACCCCATAACACCATTGTACCCACCATTGCGCAGAACAGTTCTGGGTGCTAACTCACCGATTTCACGTCTCTGTAAAAACCTGAACAGCTGCAGTGATCGCACTGACGTACACCATGACAGCATCGGAAAATATTATAAAATTGTGGTTGAACACTTTACTCTCAACCAATAACCTCGCTACTGAATGTTTATTTTAATTTTAATATTCTAATTTATCTCTATTTACTTTAATCTTATGCATTGAATTTAATAATTTATTTCTATTTGTTAATTATATCATTCTGTTATTGTTCAAATATGTATTATTATTTTTTTTGTTATTGTATTATTGTTACGCATGAATTACCAAAAATTTTTGCATTATTTTAATTGTTAATATCCTTACTGTCTTTGTAATAATAGGTAAGTAAAACCATAAATGGTGCATGCTGTGTTAGCCTATAATTAATTGTTGCACTTAAGAATGTTCTGTTATCAAAATTATATTTAAATGTATTGTGTAAACAATTGTTGGCTAACCTAATAAACTAAAAACATTTTCTTTTAACAATAAACAATTATACAGTAATATATGCTCCCTCTGCATCTACAATTCGTACCCAGCGCTCTGGTAGACTTTGCACGCCTGCACTCCAGAATTCTTTGGGTTGTGATGTGAATTAAAAAAGTCGACCATTGTATTTTTGAGATCCGCGAGATTATCAAATCTTTTATCTTGGTTATTATTTTTTAAAGCTCGAAGCAGATAGGTGCTCGGTAGGTGCTAGGTCTGGTGAATACAGTGGGTGCGGTAGAACCCAGTAATAATGAAGCGATGCTACCAAACGGATAGTAAGACTACTACACAACTTTCGATGTTCCTTTAAGCTTAAAAGACTGCATGGGTGTCATATAGCTCCTTTCATATATTCATTGATTACTGCGAAAGGCGTTAATATTAATACCCTCCATTATTTTCATAGAAGCACAAATACTCAATATTTTTCGTCTCCAAAACACATCCAATACTAGATTGGTTCGGACCAGGCTCGGGTCGACGGCGCGTTGTGTTCCACGCGCGCCTCAAAGAGATGTCAGCATTAACTGAAGGAGTCTGCTAGGACCGATGCCTGCCAGGATCGCGAGATTGTTCAAACGAGATACCGTGGCCCTGGCGTATGGGTAGCTGAAGGAACACGGATGGGTTTTAGTCAGTAAAAGTCTGACACACCCTCCCGCTCGGCCCAGAGCGGGAGAAGTCATTTAACGATTTCCCAAAAAAAAAAATCTGGATTGGTCTCCACGAGAGCAATGCACATTGTCATCACCCGCGATATGGTGCAAAAATAGGTAAACCAAGACCGGCAACACCACTTTTTATTTCACAAACACTAAAAACCAATTACGCATTATCTATAGTAAAACAAACCATTTCAAAATGTTAGTATTGTAATTATAGTTAGAATCTATTTGGTTCCACAAGAGCGGCCAGGCGAGAAGCATATTTCAAGAGGACTTGACGGCCTAGATGTGACTGATAAGGATAAATTGAACTGATAACGTAAGTAGGTACGCAATACAACATGGAACGATGGCTGGGCAAAGAAAAGTAAAGGACTTATCGATGGAGAGGCCGAAAATTGTTGGCCTAAATGGTTAGAAGTAAGGAGGCCTGCAAAAATTTGTTAGCTTCTTTTCTAAGGTGTTTTGCAAGTAATCTATCATAATCATTTCAGCCGAAACACTTCCACGGCTGGACATAGGCCACCCTCAATTTGGGGGGTTTAAAATAATCGCCACGCTTAGCAGTCAAATTTAACGAGAGCAGTATGATGGTTAAATAATAAATCAAATAAAATAAATATCTCAGGACAACCACCACACTGTTATCTGATCCCAAACTAGGCAGAGCCTGTACTATGGTAACCAGACAACTGATAAATATACTTATATATTTCTAAATACATACATATTATAGATAAATTACACTCAGACACAGAACAAATGATTGTGCTCATCACACAAAGATTTGTCCTGGGTGGGAATCGAACCCACGACCTCAGTCTTTGCAGTCAGGGTCACTAACCACTAGACTAACAGGCCAGTCAGAGCAGAAATGCATAGAGAACGCGCTCATTCTCTAGTAACTCCCTTATTTTACATGGATCGACTGCCTGTGTGACCTCCAAAACCCGTCCCTAAAATTAATAATATTTCATATTATAGAATAATATTGCTAGTTTAAATACAGTCTTTCGACATGATTTATATGAACACTAGTTCAATTCTAACTATTTTATTAACTAATTCAATCTATTTCCTCATCAGTGAAAATAATATACTTAGATATTGATTTTATAGAGTCACATTAACAATTCAGTTTTTGTTCTTTTGTAAGCTTCCCAGTTGTCATAAGTGTAGTAATTTAACAAAAAAAAAAAACTAATATTTTCTACACACACTTCAAATTACTACCAGCGGTCGTTGACCGAAAACAAAATCATCAAAATGTTTTTTTTTATTATTTAAACTTTGACCGCGTTGATTTTTGATATGGACAAAACTTATAGGTTTTTTTTTTTTTTTTTTCAGGATGGGAAATCATCAAATGACTTCTCCCGCTCTGGGCGGAGCGGGAGGGCGTGTCAGACTTTTACTGACTAAAACCCACCCGTGTTCCATCAGTTGCCCATGTGCCAGGGTCACGGTATCTCTTTCAAACAATCACGCGACCCCGGCAGGAAAACTTATGGGTTGACTTGCTAATGTGACTACGTCACCGACTCGCAAAAGTGACGTGCTGTTTTTCTCCAAAGTTTTAAGGTGTGTTCTGCCTATTGTATATGTATATATTTTTAACCGGTCAATTACCGTAATTACAGACACAATTAAAAAACGATTGTTTACATACCAAATGTGGTATCTCAGTGACTTAGAGGTTAATTTTATCATGTTTAGATACCACGTCTACACGGAGTTCCGCTAGTTAATTTAATTTGAACCTATATTTACACCAAGTTAGGGATGTTCATGCGTAAAATATATCGATATTTTTTTCGATATGATATATCGTAATGTTGTATCGATATTTTGCGATATATCGTAAAAATATATCGATATTTTCGATATATCGTAAGTAATTTGTATTTATCTAGTTTATAGTAAAACAAATATTAGAAAGGGAGCAGGAATATGAGTACAAACAGCTAGGATTAAGAATCAAATCAACTGGATTTACTTAAATCGCAATATTTTTTCTCCAAATTTCTCCAAAACAAAATTTTGTTAATTAAGAAAAATGCGACGTTGTTAGCTTGGTAATCATCAAAGTTCTGAGCACAGCTGCATAAAAACTAATTATTGGGAATTTAATATGAATATTAGTTTTTGTATAAAATTCCCAATATTATTTTCTATTATTATAATAGTAATCTTTGACATCGTGTTTAAAATCACATGATACTTACTGTATGAATCATATTCTGTATAAAAACAAAACATGACATATATAATTGCCACAGCATGCTTCTTCTATACAAATAAATAGTAGGCAGCCTTTGATATCGTTTTTATATATCAATATGCAGACTTTTTTACAATGAATGTCGTAAACTGTATTAAACAAAACAGACTACCTAATTGTAATCAATCTATTACTATACTCTATTATTGTTATTTTATAGGATTTATTACACATACGCTTACAAAGAAGCCAGCGACCACAAATTATATATTGTTTTTACTACTAAACTATAGCAAATATTACTAACGCAGAGTAATATTTCGTGTCGGAGCGTTTCGTTTTTGGATTCAGGTATTTTCCAGTCTTTCTACCAATCGTAAAAATAAATTAAATAAAAATTACTAGACATGCAATATGATTTTCTTACGATATATCGAATGAAACATATCGATAGTATAAATCGATATCAGGTGATTCGATAATATCGAGTTGAATCGATATATCGCGAGCAAAAAATATCGATACTCGAAATATCGATATATATCGAGCACCCCTACACCAAGTAAGTCAAGTTACAACATAGGTAACTAAGCTATAACCCGTTGCCTGCTGATGAAACGTTCCATTTGAGGTTAGAATATCGTTTACATTTACTGCTAAAACTACACCAAAACCACACAGACCTAAATAAAAATGGCGTTTCAAACCATACGAGAACATTTCTTAAAAATATTCACAGTTCGAATAATAAACTGAGGAGTTTGTATCAAATTCATAATTCTTCCTTTTAATAGCAATACATAGAAACACGTCGTATAAGGAAATGCTGCTCTATTCTAACAAAAGGTACACAAAATGCCAGGTGAGGTCATCATAACTGTAACCGAACTTTATTGAATTGGAGTACTTTTACGTCACTTTATTTACATCTACGCTAATTATAAAGAGGTAAAGTTTGTACAAACGGCTGCAAATCAAGCTATACATCTCCAGTGTAAGCTGACATCTCATTATACGGAAATCCCATACAATGTGAGATCAGTTTATACTGGAACTGCTATCTTGATGTGTAGCCGTGTACAAAGTAATCTCTAGGACAACCAGTCGTATTTGATTAATTCTTTTTGCATTTGATAGCCCAATTCTTGAGAAAGGTTATATACTATTTAACATCATGCTACGACCTTTAGGAGCCGAGCAAAATGAAAAAAAAGTCGCAAAGAACTGTGCTCTACTCACCTCCCGACGGTTTACTAATGATAATCATAAAATACAATATATTGTCATAAATTACATTAGCATAGCGAGATTCAGCATAACAATCACTGTGCATAATTTAAGTTGGCATAAATGTTTTGCCATTATGTTTTATGCCATAAATCCTGGTTACATAATAATAATGACGCATAATTTTATAAAGCATCATGTTATAAAAATTATAAAATATGTATAGATAACTAATAAATATGTTCCTAGCTCAGCCGTACCGTTGCTTAATCCTATAGAGTAATTCCCAAATCATAATATATAATGAAATATGAAAAATCATGTACATAACACCTATTACATTATTTTTCATATTCTAAATGTTTGCAACCCCATGAAGACCCCATGGTTTCTTGAAATTTGTCAAAACAGTTATATTAATAAATATCTTTATGCAAAAGAAGCATTCATCATATACTATATATTATATCATGGAAACGTAACAGATAGAATCCTTTATCCCGGTAGTAGGTTCCCGGGTGATATTTTCCGACACCTGCACGGGCCAAGCCACTGGCAAAAGTACTATTTCTATGACTATGTTCAATTGGGTGTCTGGTAAATGATTGAGTGTCTGTTTAGGTACAATAAGAGCGTTAAGAAAAATCAGGCAGACTTATATTGAACTCAACTGAGCCCAATGTCGCAGTCTTCTTACAGTTTCATTTTAAGAACATCAACCCTCATGATATGATCATATTCTCATAAACTATGAATCCAAAGAATTATGAATTACTAGCTTCTGCCCGCGACTTCGTCGGCGCCAAATTTTTGCTCCCCTGACCCTTCCCGTCCCATCGAATTGTAGTTACTGAGATGACTGCGTTGAACCAAACAAACAAAGTCTTCAGCTTTATAATATTAGTATACCTACATAGATAATCCTGCTTACTACTAATCTTATACCTTTAAACGAGCAATTCTTGTATATATATATATATATATAATCTGAATCTCGGAAACGGCTCCAACGATTTTCATGCAATTTATTATACAAGGGATTTCGGGGGCGATAAATCGATCTAGCTAGGATTCATTTTTATAAAATGTCGTTTTATTCGTGTTTTCAATGACCAACTTTATCGATAATCAACTTGAACATTAACTTATTATTTTAAACACAATTTACCAAAAAATACCGAGCAAAGCTCGGTCATCCAGATATTATTATTAATGTGAATATTTGTATGATTGGATGTTTGTTTCTCAATCACGCCAAAATGGCTGAATGGATCACGATCGCAAAAGGCACACAGAGTATTTATTACCTATATAACCTAGATTAACACATTCGTACGTACACATACGTCCTCTTGCGTTAATTTCCGACATCCATGCGGGCAAAGCCGCGGGCAAAAGCTAGTAATAGATACACTACAATGACTTATCGTATTCTTGCTGAAGCTCAAAAAAAAACTCAATTCAGAATCCAATGAAATCACTGCTTCCTATTGTATAATATAAATCACATTACCTTACAACCTCTCTGAAAGCAAGTTCTTTTTATTTACAGAAATAATTCAAAAAAAAAAAACAAAACACAACAATCTGAACTATTCGTAATTCCGATTACAATAAGGTCGACGATTCAAAACAAACGAAGGCCACGTAATGTTTTAAACAATTTCTATGTAGTAAGAATTGAAATATTTTCATTGTAAGTAATCAATAAGCAATGTGAGCAGATGCAGTGCAGTTATGGTCTTACATTACGAGTTTTAAGATCGTAGGTTCGAATCCAGACGTGCGCTTTTTTTTTCATTAACCGTTGATGTCCCACTGCTGGGCAAAGAGCTCCCTACCCTCTTTCGACGTCTCTATGTCCAGAGAGCCGAGAGACTGGCACTTTACTTTGTGTAAATTGTTTCATCACCATTGCTCTCAAAGTGGTAAAGGAAAAAATCAACACACGAACTGGCATGTCCTAGTACTAAAGAAACGAAGACCATAATCCACGCGGAGATAGATTACGGCACACTCCCTCTCTCAGAGGGGGCCAATGTGCCAGCAGTGAGAATATTAGGTATTTAGACTGATTTTTGCAGACACAGTAATTGCTATTTTCTATTAAGTTTCTTTTTTAACAAAGCTGTAAGTTTGTAAAGAATAACGATCAACCCACTTACTTTGCACAGTGTCGTACGACTTAACAAATCATCGAGATTTCTGTACTATATTTAAGTTGAATATTTACGTAATATACACATAAAATATCCCGCAGATTTGAACCAGGGCAGGTCCCTTACTTTGTATAAATAATATCATCACCACTACTCTCAAAACGGTGAAGGAAAACATCGTGAAGGCACCGACTAGTCCTAGAACAAAAAAATCGAAGATATGTGACATCTACCAAGAAAATCAAAGAAGAGTTTTTCATCCTGTAATGTGATTGAAGAGTGTTAGAAAAATTCTATGGAATCACAATGTTTACCGATGGCAAATCCCATTGGGCATGTAATCGTATTATTTACTGAAAAATAATATAAATAAGGTAATGTTTAATTCCATACTTATTCTACTGCAGCATTTGCTGTCTGGTATTCGTGATTATTTCAACTGAAAAGGCGAAGGAATGAATCTAATTTAAATAGAATGTTCTCAGAAACTGCAATGTTTTTGCTATACAGGCTAGAAAAGACGGTGAGTAATAAGAATTCCTATAATTTTGCCTTTTTATACCTCTGTTGTTTTCTTGTAGTGAAAAATTCATGAAAATCTCAATAATATTGTTTACATTGTGGCACTTACCACAATGTAAACAATATTATTGAGATCCTTGACCTACATAATGTAGGAGATTATACATTGATCATCCGTGTGGTGTAGGACGTAAAGAATAGCACCATCCTATTTCTTCCCGTGGGTGTAGTAAGTGACAACTAAGGGACTTACTAGAGAATGGGTAGCGGCGTTTTCTATGCGTTTTACCACCATACTGCGATGGCCAACCCGCCTGCCAAGCGTGGCGTTTATGGCAAAGCCTCCCAAATTGGGGGAGACCTTTGTCCAGCAGTGGACGTCTTACGGCTGAAATGATGATGATGATGATTAAACACACTTAAAGGCTCCCACAGACAGGCGCAACGTGACAGCGCGACGCGACTGTTGTCGAACAATTTCTATCAAAACTTCATGGAAATTGTTCTACGAGAATCTTGTGCCACCGGTCTGTAGCAGCCTTAAAAATTTCAGAAAATGAAATCCATAATGGTAACAACATTAGCAGCTTAAGAAAGATTTATGGTTAAAAAATACTGTTTGTTCTAAAAGGTAAATCACAAAATAACAATTAATTACACAATTATTTGAACAGTAACAATGTAACAGCAATTCTGCACTTCATAATGCATAATTACACACCTCTTACAATTAACACAATAACATATGTAGCAGTAGCACACATAGAACTCCAACCTTCACCTCGTGGCAATAAGAGCGAGAATCGTATGAAAGAAATTTAACAAAAGACATTAACCGGATTAGAAACCGTGACGTCCATATGAGAAGTCTTGGTTATCGCAAAGTAACTGTGCATAATAAACTAACTTTTCCCACGTCAGAATGTTCTAGAAAGTATGGCACTTAATTATTTTCTCTGTAAGTAATAAAATGAAAAGTTTCAAGAATTTTTGTTTGTTTTGCTGACATTACGCAAGTAAAGTAGGTACTTATCTAGGAGCCCGTTGTTATGCTAATATCAAGAAGAATGTTACAAGAAAGATCGGTTTATTAGTCGTTTCGCACGCATTTACTCCCACGAAACGGGTGAATCAACACTTTCATTATATTATAATATCTGGATGACCGAGCTTTGCTCGGTATTTTTTGGTAAATTGTGTATAAAATAATAAGTTTATGATCGAGTTAATTATCGATAAAGTTGGTCATTGAAATCACGAATAAAACGACATTTTGTAAAAATTAATCCTAGCTAGATCGATTTATCGCCCCCGAAACCCCCTGTATACTAAATTTCATGAAAATCGTTGCAGCCGTTTCCGAGATTCAGATTAATATATATATACAAGAATTGCCCGTTTAAAGATATAAGATTATTTCCTATTTCTAAAAATTCCGATTCACCCACAAATAAATAAGCTTCGTGCGAATCGTCTGCAGAAAATAATATATGTTTTATTTCATTTCTTAATATAACATTTCAGCCTGCAAAGTTTTGAATGCAGGACAAAATATATATGCCTCCTCTCATAAAGAGCTGAAAGATCACTTTACTGATTGGATAGGTCCATTCAAATCTGTGTGGTTCTTTTCTCAAAAGACCAGTTCAAAGACTGATCTACATGGTCCACACATGATCTGATCAAGATTATGTGTGGACTTCAGAAGAGACTTCGACCAAGAATTTTGTATCACTATTTTTTCTCAAGGGTAGTCAGATCTGCCAGGGTTGCGAGATTTGTTCGAAAGAGATACCGTGGCCATGGCATAAGGGCAACTGAAGGATTACGGGTGGGTTTTTTTAGTCAGTAAAAGTCTGACAAGCTTTTCCGCTTCACCCAGAGCGGGAAAAGTCATTTGATGATTTCCCACGCACAAAAAAGGGTAGTCAGATACAAAATGTCATCTACATCAATTTTTTTTTTAATTCGTGTAAAAGTGATGCCAATATACTATTAAAACAATTTCATTTCTTTACAAAATTGTTTGTCGAATTTGGATCAATATTGCGATTTAAGACCAGGCCATCAAACCCTCGTTTAGGATTTGTTTATCGGCAAAAATTGTGAGTTGGTGACATGTTCGTAACATGCTGACCTTTACCATTTAACTCTGAATATCCTAATATACGCCGGGAGTGGACGCCCTAGGAGGATTTAAAAGTAACGTTATTGGAGATGTTCTTCAGAAGAGTCAGGTGCATAGTACTTTTAACCGTCGGTCGTGCGTGTACGACCCGCACCCTAATTGCGAAACGCACTATTTATCAGAATCTGAATCGGATTGAAGATTATTTCAAAACCATTGCGTCATTTGTTCGAATAAATCGTCGGTTCAGCAATGTTAATAACGCAATGAATGTTGTTTGACTATCAAAATGAAACCAATTCCTGCTGATAGCAAGTTACGCAATTACCTCTCTGCACCCTAAATGCGTAACAAACTATCTATAAACTATCTTGAAGGATATTGCTAATCCATTGCTGCATAAGCTCGAAGAATTACTGTGCTTAAAAACGCAATGAATTCAATTAGGCCTCATCAAAAACCAAAGGCCGTTGAATTTGTAAGACTTTCAAAATTAATTAGCCCATAATTTTAATAAGTACTTCAAAAACCTTAACTAACCAGTAATCTAATGAGTTTATAGCGTATGAAGGTAAGTATAATATGTAGGTATTAAGAAATGCGTAAGTAAGTAACATTGTTTTTTTTTAATATTTCCGTTAGCCTCGTTACTCCGAAACATATTTTGTAGGTAATCGTAAATTAGTAAATACTCAAAATAAATTATCATAATATGCCTTTAATGACCCCACTGCTGGACACAGGCCTCCGCTCTTTGCCGCGTGCTGGGTTACAGCCCATACCCCTTGTATGGGCTGTAACCCACCACGCGTCATAATGCGGGTTGGTAGATGTCACATATCTTCGAATTTTTGGTTTTAGGACATGCTGCGGTGTTTTCCTTCACCGTTTTAACAGCAGTGCTGATGAAATTAATTAACTAAGTAAAGCGACTGTAAGTTGTGGCCAAAACTATTAAACCACCACTGCTCAATTGTTTTTTTTTATAATGACATCTTGTAGGTCACCTATGAGGTCGGCACCTGCCTAACCAGACTTGCCTGGACTTAACAACTGGGTGGGCTATAGGAACACCTCTGCCTCACCCTTTGTTGAATTACAGGCGTAATGTTATATTAACGAAATGCAATTAGAACCGTATTATGTCTTCAATCGGTGTATTCTTTTCCCTTCTATGTTGGGTTCGGATTCCAGTCTAACAGAATAAAGCTGAATACCAGTATTTTACATGAAACGACTGCCTATCCACAACCCAGTTACTGAGAAACACGATACCCGACTGGTAAGTAGTAATAATTAACTGAACCTGGCAGTTAATTCAGTTTTGTATCATCACCAATAGCTTACATAGGATATGTCTAGGACGGCAAATTCCTAATCCTCAACCACGAATTCGTTGATTCATATACGACGAAATATAAACTACAACATCGAACAAAACACGCGCGGAATGTTACTAGCAAAATATTCCATAGGTATAGCCTCGGCGCACCGACCGCAAACAAACCAACAATACCACACCCTAAACTACATTCTATACCTGTACCGTTAAAGTTCACAATCACTTTGTCATTACTGTTATGTATTACGTCTGTATTTACAACCCTTATCAGTTTATTCATTAAACAGTGCTGTGGAACTGTTTAAGGCTGGGAACACACTGATGCCTCGTCGTGTTGCGCTGAAAGACTTTCCGGTTCGTAACTTTTGTATGGTACAGGAACATTTCATGTGGCTTGGTATGACAAATAAATAAAGAAAAGCTGGTTTATTTGCCAGATAAACACGTGCATACGAAAAGATAATTCATTCTAGTAATGAACATAAAAAATCTTTTTACACTTTCAATATCATTTTAATGTATCCATGACAATTCCTATAACACGTATACAATTGTATATATGTTATAGAAATTGTCATGAACAGTTAAAAATTACATTGGAAGTGTAAACTTTTTACTGATTTTGTCTCGTTTATATTACTGTGAAACCAATGTATACCAAGCTTTGACATAGTTTGATGGTTAGGTAATTTAGAAAAAAAATATCGTACACATATTTTTTGAATGTTAGAAGTTAAGATATTTTAGAAAATGTGACAATGGTGCCGATTCTGTTGTCACAAAATTCTCTAAACTAAACTAAAAATCACTAAAATATGGTTTATTCCTGTCAAACGACGATTTCCTATTCTGAAATAGACTAAAATGACACAACTTAACTATATTTTAGTTTGACAGCACTAAGATTGCACTGAGTTATTAGTTTAGTAAAAATGACAATTTTGCTTTTCTGAGTTTGCTGGTTTTCACCAAAAATGTTGACTAAAATAATTTATTTTAACTAAATCTGACTATTTTTAATCGCGATTAAAAAGGTGTGAAATAAAACTAGTGGTCATGAACTAAAATTCTCAACAACGCCTCGCCTTCACGTGCAAAAACAGTTCTGTACTTTTTATTTTCCTTTTGCTTATATCTTGAAAATGGCGTGTTCTATCGCAAAAATAATGAAATTTTCGACCCCCTTAGTATACCCCGGAACATTTAAATCTCAACACGTGGGTAACATTTTTTTTATATTTTTCAAACAAAAGTGAAAAATTCCATATAAAACACGTCCAGGCTGCACCGTAGCACGCGCCTTCGTCTCGCAAAAAATCATTCTACGCAATGCACACACAAGTAAACGTTGCGAAAACAAAAGAAATAAAAATACCACGCTGAGTCGCGATTGTCAAATTCGATTTTAGTCGTGTCAAAATAGTTTTTAAATTTAGAGATTTTTCCTTGCAGAATAGCGTTACAATTCTCATAGCCAAAAGTAAGGAATTTTAGAGATAGTTTAGTTAGTTTAGTTCGTGTTCAACAGAATCGGCACCAATGTATATACAGGGCGTCCCACGGACATGCCACATGGAGGGAAAGTACCTTGAATATTGTAGGTGGAACATTTTAATGAAAGAAGACATTATTTGAATTTAAAAAATAACTTAAACTGCATTCATAGATATTTAAATAATTTCATGGTTGAACCGGGAATCGAACCCGTTACACGAGAAAAATCATCATCCTGTAGTTTTATCATACCGATTGAAAGGCTTCATCATAAGGATTATTTTTTGCAAAATAACATAGTATCACGAATAAAAGGAAGACCATGAATTTTAACATTTTTATCAATTTTGTTCAGAAAAATGAAAAGCTGACATTGCCCGTAAGGACATACAACTGACATTATCATAAGTACCTATTACTAATAAATGTACCCACTTGAGAAGTACGCATCATTTACCTATTATAATTTAAGTGCATGATACAATAATAAAGAGATACGTAATTAGTAGGTACCAGGTCCAGGTTGTATGCAACAAATCGAAAAAACCGGGTTCTCTTAGTACATTTACGAAAGGCATATGAATACGGAAAGGTATTTAGAAATACTTGAGAGTTTGAGAAATGAGATAAATAATCTTCCGGTTGCAGAACGACAAAACCTTACTTTTCAGCAAGATGGGACTCCGGCTCATAACAGTCACAGAACAAGGGACTATCTCAATGAACACTTTCATCCCTGGATCGGGCCAAATGGACAAATAAGATGGCTGCCGAGATCCCCAGATCTAACCCCGTTAGATTTTTTTTTATGGGGTTATGTTAAAAATTTAGTTTACAAGAACCAGTATGAAAGTGTCCACGAGCTACAAGTAGAACTTAGACTTATTATTCTAAATATTCATCACAACAAGATCAAAAAATCGACAGGGAGCGAAATAATCAAAAGAGTGCGACTTTGTATTCAACACTTCGATCAAAAATGTACTATTATTGTGCTATTATTGATCGAAGATTCAACAGGAAGGGACTCATTTTTTGCATTTGATAAATTGATTAATTTTGTATTAAAAATGTTAAAATTCATGGTCTTCCTTTTATTTTTGACACAATGTTACTTAGCAAAAAATAATCTTTATGATGAAGCCTTTCGATCGGTATGATAAATCTACAGGGTGATTATTTTTCTCGTGTAACGGGTTCGATTCCCGGTTCAACCATGCAATTATTAAAATATCTATGAATGCAGTTTATTTTTTTTTTTTAATTCAAATAATGTCTTCTTTGAGTAAAATGTTCCACCTACAATATTCAAGGTACTTTCCCTCCATGTGGCATATCCGTGGGACGCCCTGTATATTATTGCTCGTGACTGTACAATCGCCTTTAAAAAAAAAAATGTTTGTTATTCTCATTTTAGTTATGGCACCTAAACCTGTGCATCAATTTATACACCACTACTTGCTATGTAAACAACAGTGACATGATAGATAAACACAGTGGATTAGTTATATCAAAACTAACGCAAAAACCACCAAAGCAAAGTTAATAAAATTTATGTGGATACAACTCCTGAGGCCCCTATTCATTAAAAAATAAGAATTTTCAAAATCGACCCACAATTGCCGGAGATATTGCGGATCATACAAACACAAAAAAAGAATTGAGAACCTCCGCCTTCATTAAGTCGTTTAAAAATACAGAAATAGTCGGCGCCTGCATGTCACAACTGTGACAAAAAAAAAAAAAAAAATAAAAAACCCCCGCCACAAAAACCAAATTTCCCTTTAAAAAGTAACAAATAATTTAAAAAAAACTCAATCTTAAACCTAAGTATGTATTAATAATTCAAAAAAAAAAATACGCCGCGTTGGGGGACCGCTCCAAACCTAACAATTTAATTACAAATTAGTCTATTACCTAACTTTACTTTTTGCGTCGGGGGTTAAAAAGGCCTTCACTCAGCATCATCATCATCATCATCTACATCATCATCAGCCTATAATGTTCCCACTGCTGGGACACAGGCCTCCTCGGTGAGGGGGTCACTCAGCATGAAAATATGCTATGGGTTTCACATCACTGATTTCCAGTGGTCACTCCCAGCAGTGTATTACCAGCTTTAGTCCATATCCCATGATATGTCGCGATAATTTCAACCAGGATGATGATAAGGTACTAATTGAATGTACCTAGTTCCACCATTATGGTGGTTCAGATAACATTTGACGTCATTGGTGTAGGGAAGTTTGATAGTGGAACTGATAGTAGTGTTTTGAAAATGTTATGAATTGATAAGGTTTTGTTTTATATGTTTGTTTAATTTAACACGTGGGGTTTGTAAATTGTTTAAATGAAGGGAAAACAATGTATTTTGTTAGGTTAGATAAATGTAAGACTTTAGATAGATAAGGGCAGTGTCACACAACTGCTGTAAAACTTTTGGATTGCATATTCTGAGAAGGAGTACGAGACTTAAAATTACTTTTCTTCCGATTGAATATGTATGCCATCATAATTGCGAAAAACTAAATTCGAAAACTGAAACCCGTCTACTGAAAAATAACGCTGTTAAAGTATGGAGCAAGAAAATACTCTTATCTGAAAGCCGTGGTCGGATGTCACTTCGCCCTAAAACTTATGATCGCTTACTACTGTTAGTTAGTTAATATTGTTTAGGTAGCATACAACCAAGGTTTTAAGACAAGAATATTTTCTTGGTTTGCCATTATCGCCACGGTTGGCAGGCGGGTTAACGACAGCTGGTGGTAAAACGCATAGAGAACGCTGCTGACAATTCTCTACTAAGTCCCTTAGTCGCTTCTTACGACACCCACGGGAAGAAATGGGATGGTGCTGTTCTTTACGTCCGGCACCACATGGAGCTCACATACAAACATACATACTGGTCAAAATAATAACCTTCCATTTTGTTTCGCCGTAATCTATATTATTAATACATGAAGCGAAAATTTTGGATCCCTTTTTACGAAAATTGGGCGGATGGATGAGTATGAAATTTCACACACTTATAGTTTATACAGAGAAGAAGTGAATGCTAATATTTATTTAAATTATGCGTAAAAATACATCATTTCCAATAAATAACACGTTACACCTACACACACTACCATACGTTTGACAAACACACACATAAATTCTCTTTTATTTATGGTTGAAGTCTGTGGTCAAAATTAGAAGAGACTAATATTATGTGTCTTTATTGTCTATAGTCTTACTGAATGTCAAACAATGTGTCAAATAATTAAGATAATGTTATAGGTCATTCATATCATTCAAACTTAAAATTAAAATGAATTATAGTCGAATTTCGACTACTAGACGACTACTAATCGGGTATAAATAAGGAATTACCACAGCAGTTTCAAAAATAATTACGAACTGTTTATCAATAGTATGTATTCACATTTGCAGATGTTTTCAAGCATGGCGGCGGTCTACTAGAAAATATTTCCTTTAAACCAGATCATATTCCGTCACGTAACAAGTTCTGAGAACACAATTAATCTTATTAGAAACACATTCACATCCGTTATTTGATCTGTATTACATCTGTGCAATGTACTGACGTCCATCTTTGTCTAGATTCAAAACAATAATTGTTACTAATACGTACTAAAACAACGGCTGTGACGATCATTATCTGCTTAGCCTTTTCCGGGTCGGCTTCCAGTCTAACCGGATACAACTGATTAATTTCGAAATTTATCCATTAAAGTGTTAGTAACATTTACTTAAGATATATTTTAATAAGTACATTGATTGATGATTAACAGTGATTAACTGATAAATGTTACTATACTATTGACGAATACTTAAATGACGTGACATTTTTATTATTTGGTCATTTCAATTATTTGATATTTTTTTTTATTTTGACATATGAATAATTTTAATAATTCCTCATTTAGGTCTGACATGTTGAGAGTATACACTATTTGTTTAATTAATTTTCTATTTTGATACCAACATAATGCATGATTTACATATATTTTTAGTTAATAGTAATTTGTAATTGTCATATAGACTTGCACACCATATTTTTACGCCTCTTGGCATAGCATAGCGCTCTAAATCAACATAAATCTGTATTTTTAATAGCTGTGTTAACAAATAAATAAACTAAAACTGAAACTGAAAATTGCTTCGAAGGCAGAGTACCAGTATTTTAAATGGAGCGACTGCCTATCTGACCTCCACAACCCAGTTATTGGATAATACGATAACCCTTGGTAAGACTTGGTTGTCAGCAGCGGCGAGGCTTAAATTTTTCTAAAAGAGAAGCCGAAGCGAAGTCGGCCTTAACTTACTGACTCATCAATAAAGAATACTTACTATCATTCTAAAATTAATATAGGAATGTAATGAATTAAATACAATTAAATTGAACAGATGAAAACGAATAAAATATGCAATATTCCTCTATCTCGTTCTCGCTGACGCATTTTTCTATACCGGTCTCTGTCATAACCCGTTGTACAGCGGCTTACTCTCGTACATATCAAGCGGTGCCACGTGACCTAAAGTGACATCATTACGGATCGCTGTTGTATGAATTTTTAGTTCCCGATTATGACGTTTTGGCGCCGGGTTAATTTAGAACATTTCTCTTTTGTTGTAATACAAAGGTATAAACAACCTTTTTTGTTGTTTGAATGTTATGGTGCATTAAATACCCGTAGTGTAACTATATTTATTGACAATAGTAGCCACTATTTACATACTATTGTATTTTTAATAGTGATAGAGTTACCAATGCGAATCCCCGAAGGCAAGCCGGTAGGACTCGTGTTATATGGTGCCTTCGCCACTGGTTGTCAGTGTTTCTGGCTCCTGACTGTCAAAGAATCACGCATGGCCAGGACCAACGTCTGAAAGTGCTTTCCGAGGCACGGAGGAGTCTAGGTGTGTATAAAAACTAAACCACCGAAAAAACAGTCACTCAAAGCGTCGACTCAAAATTACTTAAGTTATACTTACATTAGTTTAAGAACATAAAAAAGGTTTATTATTATTTGCTTTTCAGTTTTTTCAGCAGTTTAATTTGTTGTTGTTTTTATTTTGTAATTTTTTTACATGCTATAATCTACTAATTACTACATGCTTGCCGAATCGGACTATTCTGTAAAAAGTTATGCGTGGTCAATAATTACAACTAATGAGTGAACAATCAATCATCCCCTATTTTCCTACCCTTAGGGTTGGATTTTTCCACATTGACAACATGGGACCACCTTTGAGATCCCTTTCCAATAAAAAATAATGATCAAAAACGGACCACTCTGTAAAAAGTTATGCGTGGTCATACATAAAAAATACGCGTCGACTCTTAAGTCGACGCGTATTTTCGGAGGAGTTTATTAAAACTCCTCCGTTTTTTTCGTCGTTTAATAAAAAAAGTCAGTCATCCATCCATGTACCCAACACCGACACATCTTTCAAACACATAAGGAAATTTAGTGTTAGGAAAATCCTTGAGAATTGTGATTAAAACTGTGACGCAATGAGGGTGCTGTATTATGTTCATCTTACTTTCTTTAAATTGGCTATCCATCAGTTAACATACTCCATTTTTTCAGTAATAACTGTGAAATGACCTTCAGATAACAGCGGTGCGAACACGGCCTACTGTAATAGACTTGAGTCACATATTTTTATCACAGTTTGGGAGCATAAACCGTGATAAAATGCGTGACACAAGCTTGTCACAGAGGCCGTGTTCGCCCTGCTGTTATTAGGGATGATCGATGTTGGAAAAACATCGATGTACGATAAATATCGCAAAGAAAACATCGATGTTTTAGGCAAACTATCTATTATTTTTATAATTAAATTTATTTGATAAAAAAAAAACATTTTCAGTATTTTATGGGTACACTCTGCATGAACAGTAAGTTTTTAAGTTTTCCTTTTAATCTGTTCCTTTGTTGGTACAGATGTTGACCAGCCTTTTTCCGAAACTTTTGATGTAGCTGTGCAGCACAAATGTTTGAAGGCTAATTTCTTCAATTTTGGATAGGTGGATCCTAGGACTTGCCACAAAAGTAATGGATCCTATTTTAAATCAGCTACAGGACTTTTTAAATAATAATTTAGTTCCGCGAGCATATCCATGTCACGTTGTACAAACCAAATATTTTATTTTTATCGATTTTCTAATATTATTCATTGAGGTATCGATGTTTTCGAGAACTTAACATCAATGTTTTCCGGTAAACATCGATGTTTATGTACCATCGATGAATATTGATCATCCCTAGCTGTTATGTACGTCTCGTGACTGAAGTTGTTCGGTAATTAGCTTCGCACTTTAGACTTTATGTAACGATATTACATTTGTTACTTATTTCCATAACTACTTCAGCACACGACTGTTATGTCAGTTCTATCACTTGTTAGGGGGCGTCCATTAATTACGTGAGGTGTTCTAGGGGTGGAGGGGATCAAGCTAAATCTTTCCAAATGTCACTTAGGGGGGAGGTCTTGGCAAATATCACGTAATTATTTTTCTCGCAGAGGAAAATGATGTAAAATTGCGTGAAAAATTATTTCTACAATAGAATATGGCCAAATCTGAGACAATAGTACACTGATTTAAAAAAATTACTTGACTTAAGACCCAAAATCTTGAACCAAGAATACCATTTTGAAGAAAATTATTTTCTTGAGTCAAGAGAATAAATTCTTGAGTTAAGAAATTATTCTAGGTCTAAGTAAATTTTATTGTTTAAAAATGCCTCACGTAATTAATGGACGCCCCCTTACTCATAGGTATGGTATGTTCCAAAAGTATATGATGAAAATGAAAACAAATGGTTAAGAAATTGGTATTGTCATTGAATTTGGAACTAGCATCCAAGCATAATCAGCCTATAATGTTCCCACTGCTGAGACACATTGCATCCTCTCAGTAAGAAGGAGTGAACTGTAGTCCAACACGCGAGGTCCCAATGCGGGTTGGTAGATGTCACATGTCTTTCAATGTTTGGTTCTAGGAAATGATGGTTTTCAAGAGAAGTTTACATTCTACGTTTTCGAGCAGTAATGTGCAAACAACTTGGGTTCGAACTCATTACCTACGACTCGAAATTCGAGGTCGATATCGGGCGCCATCTAGTTTTTAAAATATTGACCAAAAAATGTTGACGTATAAAAGTGTCTTATAAGATCTATTTACAGAAATAAAAATTTAATTTAATTTCGATACGACTGGGCCACCAATGCACCCAAATGATTGCTATCCCAAAATGCTAAATAGATGATTATCATTTGACAATTGACATTAATTTTATAACCTCAATTTTCGTCGATGTTCTTACATTTACGATTTAATAATGTTATTCAAACAATATTTTTTTTTGGAAAACATGGTGCGATTTATAAAATTGAAACCTTCAAATTCTAAATACAGATGAGTCTCCTTTTGAGCGTTTGCATAAAATTTTACCAATACAGGGTTTGTTTACATTTTCATCAAAGAATTTAGAAACGAACTATAGTTTATTCGTTAGCAAACACTTTCATGACTTCAGAAAGAAGGCTTACAAGATTGGTGTAACGATATTACTTAATCAACCGCTCTCATCTGCTTTGTTTCCAGATAATTGGGTATTTTAATGTTCTCACTAGTCTTGTTTTGCCACTCTTCTTGACAGTGGCGTCCTTTGCTTTTCTGTATCGGTAGGCACTAGGTCGCCTGTTCTCTAGGTAGACAAACGCGGGTTTTTTTTAGGTATGGTAATTTAGTAAGTTTCTCAATAATTTCGGGACACACATTAAAATTTAATTGACAGACTGATAATGATTTTTCGGGGAAGGCACTGCTTATGTGCCTATTAGATTGCAATGTTTTCTCCACTGCTTCCTATTAAGTTATGAAATCGGTTACAAAACAATGTCAGCAAGGTATGATAAGCATATTAAGTAAAATGCTTATCTCGGCGGATTTTTATTCGTGCATTGTATTTTCAACTTTCAGCGTTGAACCGAGCATTGAGAATGCAATAGAGTGCATCACAGTACGTTGAAAAAACACCGTTTGAAATTGAACTCTAGGCGCTGAGCAGAGCGTTTAAGATCTAGTGCACGATTTTATTACGTCGGGAACGTGAGCTTAGATGGTTCTGCCAGGGTCGGGAGGTTTGTTCAAAAGAGACACCGTAGCCCTGGCACATGGGCAACTGAAGGAACACGGCTGGATTTTAGTCAGTAAAAGTCTGACACGCCCTCCCGCTCCGCCCAAGAGCCGGCGACGTCATTTGATGATTTCCCACCCACAAAAAAAAAACTTAGATGGTTTGGTCATGTTGAGAGGATGAACGAAGGACGACTCACAAAAGGTATTTACAAGGCAGATGTGAGTGGAAACACCGGGAGGGGACGCCCTAGGAGGACATATAGTGACCTTATTGGTGATGTTCTTCAGAAAGGTCAGGTGCGTAGTACTCGCAACCGGCGTATGTGTAACCAATCGTATGAACCTAAAAGAGGTAAAACGAGTGTGTAGAGATCGTAGCAGGTGGCGTGGTTTCTGCTTACCCCCATGGGAAAAATGCATGAGTTTATATATGTATGTGGAACGTGAGTTTAGTCCTACATTTAAGGTAGTAACATTAAGATACCACATTCCCGGTCATTCGGTCATCCATCAGTCTTACCAAGGGGTAGCGTATTACCCAGTGACTGGATTGTGGAGGTCAGATAGGCAGTCGCTGCATGTAAAATACTATAAATCAGCTACATCCGGTTAGACTGGAAGCCAACCCTTACAGGCAGATGATTCACGGTCATTTAAAATTATCATAGTAAATCCTAGTACTTATCTGTATTTGGTGCACGAGTCAGTTTACAGGTAACAAAATGAGTAACACTACCTACCTCTAACTCACCGGCACTAGCGGAAAACCGCCTACATTCGATTGACGTCAACGGGCAATCCGCGTTTAGGAATGGTGACGATTTCCGTACCTGAATTTACCTGTGTTTTAACACCCGCCGACCATACCTATTTTAGCGTTAAGGGGCCATCAATAAATTACGTCACACGGGGCGGGGGGGAGGTCGACGAATTGTGACATTGTGTGACAAGGGAACGGAAGGGGCCCTAAATTTTGTGACGTCACATTTCAAAATTGAATTTACATAACTTTAAAGTACTATTGAAACAACACATAAGAACTATGAAAGAAAAATTTTAAAAAAATCAATGTCTAGATGTAAAATTGCAAAATATGTGACGTCACACTAGGGAGGGGGTCTCACAAATGTGACCAGCTGTGACAAGGACGGGGGTTGGGTCAAAAAATCATGAAACTTGTGTGACGTGATTTATGGATGGCCCCTAAGTAACCTTGTTCAGTGAATTTCGGAAGGCGGTTGTTTTTTTAGCAAACATGTTTTTCATTGATCACTTTTCAGTGATGTGTACCTACTCACACTAATTCTTATACCACTACTCTCCAGGTGACAGGAAGTATTAGAAAATCATCACGATCCACAAAGTGGATTAAATTCGTATTATTGAAGCTAACGCAGTAACTACTCGAGCTAAGTCAATATTTTTAGGGGACCACCACTCCAGAAGCATAACCTACCCATTAATAAAATATATTTGAAAATCAGCAATAATGGAGAGCAGTGGTGGCCCAGTGGTAACGGCCGCGACTTACGAGCCGTGAGTTCAAACCCAAGCAGGCGCATTACTTTGTGTAAATTATTTCATCGCCACTGCTCTCAAAACGGTGAAGGAAAACATCGTGAGGAAACCGGCATGTCTTAGAACCAAATTCATCCAAATCCAAATTCAAAGACATGTGACATCTACCAACCCGGTCTGGGCCCGCGTGGTAGATTATGGCCCACTCCCTCTCACCGAGAGGAGGCCTGTGTCCCAGCAGTGGGAACATTATAGGCTGATGATGATGATTTGAATATCGGTCCACAATTGGCGGAAAAAACGGTTAACATAGGTACCTCCTCCCTCTTTTGAAGTCGGTTAAAAAGAGCGAAGAAATAACTCTTCGCCACATTTAGCATAGAATACCTCCTTTCACGTAACTCTATAAAAAACCGCACTCATAAAGTTATAAATTCGTTATAATTACGATATTAAGACACTCGTTGACAAATGATAAGAAACGCTAACATTGAAGACACGCCCCGTTTTCTTAGACATTCTTGCACTTTATTACACAGAATCTACACTTCTTTTCTTAGTAGAGAGTACTCAGCTGAGTATCAGTATTTTACACTAGCTTCTGCACGCGACTTCGTCTGCGTTAAATTTCTTGTTCCCCCGACCCTTCCCGTCGCGTCGACTACCCGTGCGATTTTCCCCGTTTTTGCAACATGTTTCATTACTGCTCCGCTCCTCTTAGTTTTAGCGTGATGTTATATAGCCTATAGCCTTCCTCAATAAATAAGCTACCCAACACAAGAAGAGTTTTTCAATTCGGACCAGTAGTTCCTGAGATTAGCGCGTTCAATCAAACAAACAAACTCTGCAGCTTTATAATATTAGTATAGAAGTATAGATATATATATAGTATAGATGAAGCGACTGCCTATCTGTCCTCCACAACACAGTAACTGGGTAATACGATACCGCTTGTTAAGACTGTTGGTCAGTCTTTCGGACTTCTGACGACCCGTAACGACTGTCGAGATACTGAGGGGAAGATGGTTACACATCCACAGGCCAACCGCGGCCAGCATAGCTTAACCCTACGACCGATCAACCCGTCCGGCTGTCATACTTAGCCACAAGCCCCTATAACACTGCCAGGGTCGCGAGATTGTTCGAAAGAGACACCGTGGCCCTGGCACATGGGCAACTGAAGGAACACGGGTGGGTTTTAGTCAGTTAAAATCTGATACGCCCTCCCGCTCCGCCCAGAGCGGGAGACGTCATTTGATGATTTCCAAGCCAAAAAATAAGCCCTACAACAAAAATAAACAAGTATTTTATAAATCTTATACCTTTAAACAAGCAATTCTTATATATATATATATATATATATATATATATATATATACCTAGTCTTGCCATAAATATTGTCACGAAGAAAATCATTTTTTTTTTATTGCATATAATATTTATTACGTTTACAGTGTGTTAGTTTAATACATAAATATAAAACAATTTAAAATATAAAAAGCTTATTCGAAGTGGTCTCCATTGGCTGCAATACAGTCCTTTAAAGTTGAGGCCAGTTATCAATAGAAACACGCACTCTTTCCATGGGAAAATTCTTCACTGCCAATCGTATGGATTGTTTTAGGGACTCTAAATTATCATGGCGTTTAGAGCAAGCCATACTCTCTAAAACTGACCATAAATCATAATCCAGCGAAATAGATCGGGACTAGACGACGGCCAGTCTTCAGCTCTGCTGAAGTCCGAAACGTTCACTTCCAACCAAGACTGCGTGGACCGAGCTTTATGACCCGGCGACGAGTCTTGTTGGCAGGACCATACTTGGTTATTGAACATGGTGTTGTTAAGGGGTTTAACTACCTTCTCAAGAATGGTATTTTGATACACTTGTGCCGATGTTTTGATACCTTTTTCACAAAAATATGGCTCGGTCACTCCTTCATAGCTAACACCCCACCAAACCATCACTGAAGTCGGATAATGCCCACGTTGCACTCTGTCGACTAACTGGGAAGCTTCCTTAGAGCTTTGAGCATAAATACGGTCATTTTGTTTGTTAAAATGTTGCTGAATTGTAAAGATTTTTTCATCCATAAACAAAAATTTTCCGTGACCTTCCCTTGCGTACCGCTTCAGTAGTTGTTTCGATTTTACCACCCTATTCTTTTTTAAATTATCAGTTAAAAAAATGACCAGTGCGCCTTGTATAGGCTGCAAGTCCTAAGTAATCTATTAAAATACGCGACATGGTTCCTGGGTGCTATCTTCATCTCCCGAGATAAAATCTTTTGCTTTCGGACAGGATTTCTTCGAATTCTTTCCCTTACTGCTTTGACCACCTTTTTCGTACGAACACTACGTGGACGGCCAGATTTTTTTCTGTCACAAACAGAGGCGATCTCATTGTACCTATTAATAGCCCGGTACAGTCACGAGCAATAACATAGAAACGCCCTTAAAATTCAAATTCATGTAGCAACATTAAATCGCAAAAATAAGTATGCTAACTGTATCCAAAAATTATGTAAACGTTAAATTGTGTCAAAATTAACTACACATTTTTATCAAATTTTCGTCAACAATAGATTACCAAAAAATAATATTAACTTTTAGTTACGTAATTATGAACGCAAGGAAATTTCAAAAACATGTTTACAGTACAGTTTCGAAATTATGTAAACAATTACAAAGCCGCAGTTTCAAGCACCTTGAGCTCGGAAATAAGTCGCAATTCGGGTTCAAAAGGAACCCAATTTTACCTAATTGACAAAACCAGAGTACATAAATAGTTATAGGATCTTATTGTATTATTTATTTTTAGATTTTTTATCATTGCGTTATACATATTGTGTCATAGTAAGGTAAAATTAGCCATCAGTGAGTGGTATCGACTCGCCCGTCCACTGTTTTTATTTCCGTGTACCGTCCTAAAACTATTGTTTTAGATTCCTTTTTGCTTTCGTGGTGGAAATCCTCATGGATGTCCTCTGCCCTGGGGCGGACGGAGGGGTCTCTCAAACTTCTACTGACTAAAACCACCCCGTGTTCCCTCGCACACTTGCACCGGGGGCTACTGGGACGCTTAAGCATTCTTCAACGCAGCCCTCGGCTGGTGCCGGCCCGCCACTGTGGACCCCGTCTGGTCAAGCAGGGGGAGTGAGGTGTTTGACTCCCCCCGCGACGTCTAAGAGGAGCGCGCATGGTACATTACGCGCCACCACCTCGGGTCATATATGATAGGGGGCGGCGGACGTCCCCGAGTCCGCCGTCCCTGGACCCATTTAGCGGGGCCGGTTGAGGACGTCTACCGATAATGTCCTCTACCGGCCCCCCTAAATACATGTATTTTTATGTATTTTTAGCAGGTGCACCAGGCGTCGGCAGAGGGTACTCTGCCGACGCCCGGTGCGCCTGCTGTGGGCTGGGAGAGCACTCGCAAACTCCCTCTCCCTTTCCGCTGCCTCCTTCTGCGACATGACGTTTTCGCTGAAGGAGATCATCGCATCCCACGACGCTGCGCCACCGACCATAGAACGGATCACAGCCGGCAGCGACAGATCGTTGCCTTCTTGCGAAACAAGGGTTCGACGCGGCTCCTCCCAAGCTGCGCATTCTGCAAGCGTATGAACACCGTGTCTTCCCGACAATGGACGCAGTGATGACACCGAGCGTCTGACTCCCTGCCTACCCGCAGCAACCGTGCCCCGAGAGCACCTGCGTCGCCCTAAATGACAGGGAGTCGTGCCTTCTCCGAAGCCAGTCGTCTAGCATCGGCCGGACCGCCCCAATGCTGACGACGATGACGAGGCCGGCGGGCTATTAGATTCCTACGGCAACATTGCAAATCATACAGAAGGGATAGGCGCGCATTACGGTTGTTTTTTGTTGTCGTGCAGTACAGCTGGATAAATATGTATTTCCTGTGTTATTGTGATTATTATTGAAATCGATATAAAATCAATAATAACAACGTGCCATATCGTATTTCTATTATGAAAACACTGATTTTGTAAGTCCTTGGTTTATTGCAGTAACCAACCCCTATTTATTTATAAAACTGTAGTTATTCCTGTAATAAACTTAACAAAAACAGGAAAAAGTAGGTATACACTTTCAATCTCATTTTAATGTATCCATGACAATTCCTATAACACGTATACAATTGTATATATGTTATAGAAATTGTCATGGATACTTAAAAATTACTTTGGAAGTGTAAACTTTTTACTGATTTTGTTTCGTTTATATTATTGTGAAACTAATGTATACCCAGTTTTGACACAGTTTGATGGTTAGGTAATTTAGAAAAAAATATCGTACACATATTTTTTGAATGGTAGAAGTTAAGATATTTTAGAAAATGGGACAATGTGTATATATTATTGCTCGTGACTGTACACAAAAATTTGACTAATACCAAGCGTATGGAGAGTTTTAAAAATTGCATTTGGCCCCATACCAACTTTGTGTAATGCAATCACAACGATTTGGTTCTCTTTATCACCCCACTCCATTTTCAGATCGCAAAATATTATACAATGTATTGGCGCCAAAATTAGAAAACTCAGTGAACAATCGTATAAAAATGACAGATTCCAAATTCAAATGTAATATCTTTCTTATTTTTAACTGTAACGGTATTTATGGCCAGACTAAGTATAATCTGAATCTCGGAAACTGCTCCAACGATTTTCATGAAATTTAGTATACAAGGGGTTTCGGGGGCGATAAATCGATCTAGCTATGATTCATTTTTATAAAATGTCGTTTTATTCGTGTTTTCAATGACCAACTTTATCGATAATCAACTTGAACATAAACTTATTATGTATTTTAAACACAATTTACCAAAAAAATACCGAGCAAAGCTCGGTCAACCAGATATTACTAATAATGCTTGGAAGAGCGAAGTCTCGTACTACAGTCTTTATACGCTTAAAAAGAGGCTCCAATCACCACTGATGTTAGTTGAAAACTTGTTGATTCCATTTTTTTCTTTTCTTGTAATTTTTTCGATGTCAGGTTGTATGTTGATCTAATTGTGATTTGCGACCTTCATTTATCAAGGTCGCAAATCACAATGAGATCAACAGATGTATTAATGTTCTATAAGTACTAATAAAATGCTTTTAATAAAGCAAAAGAGTTTATTTTTTATTTGAACACACTAATCTCTACAACTATCAGTCGGATTTAAACATTTTTTTTTGCATTTGATGACCCACCTCTTTGGAAAGGTTAAAGGTAACATCATGTCTCAAAGGAGCCGTGCTTAAAGAAAAATACCAGAAATAACGTTAAACGAAAAAGAATAGAATCGGGCAGGCGATGCAATGCGACGCGATAAGTCGGACGAAGTCCCGGGAAGAACCTATTGTACAAAATTACCATTATCAATACAACTCATACTATCTTATTGAGTGACTATTTCATGACAGCATGACATTTGAGATCATTAATAACTAAGGAAGTTTTATTGCTGGTTCTAAAGATTAAAAGTAAATATATAGGTACTTTTTTACGGTCGCGAAACATATTTTGTTCAACATGCTACCTAACGCTGAATTGCAAATGGGGAAACACAAAAAAAAATACTGAAATTGGCGGGTATCTTACCACCTCCCCCCTTAAGTAGAGATGATACTTGGTAAAGTTCTATAAATAAGTAGTCTGTGTATGACTGCGTAACGGCCAGGGCTGTCGAACTACTAGATTTCAGACCGGTTCCAATGTTAACGGCTTTTATGTATAAATACTCGAAAGAGTTTAAAAATAATAAGATAATGGCCTATTTATAACAAACTGGCATATTAAGGATTTTAAAAATGAAATAGCTGACCGCTTCATCATCAACATCTGCCTACCATATTCCCAAATATGTTGTGGTTGGCTTTTATTCTAACCGGATGCAACTAAATATCAATATTTTTCATGGAGTGACTGCATTTCTAACCTCCACAACCCAGTTACTGAGTAAGTAAACTCCGTTGGTGAGATTTATAAAAAAATGCGGGTAGCTTATTCATTTAAAAATAGTTTATAGTTACTTGCAAGAAAAAGTTAATAAAAAATGAATAGTTAATAGAACTAAAACGATTAACAAAATATTTACGCAATTATAAAAAAACTAGTCGGGCCTCGCGGTTTCACCCGCATATGTCTCGTTCCCTTGGGACAATCGGAATAAAAGTATCCTAATCTAGGTCGTGATCTATCCATGTGCCAAATATCATTTAAATCCGTTAACCTGTTATAGCATGAAAGAATTTCTAACTGACACACAAAAATAATTTTTTTCTCTTTCTAATGTAGGTTTCGATTACTTCAATACAACATAACCGTTAATCATACCTACCATTTAATAAGCCAGGGCCAAAAAACTAGCATGCGTCATATTGTGATAAGGCTGACTACCCTAAATTAATATAATATCACCGTGACGTTCAGATAGTACGGTGAGCACGTTCCTGACCGTTACGAATTGTTGACAGCTCTCAGCTGTCACAATCGTGACAAAAAATCGGAACGCTAATTATTGATGTGAGCGCTGTGAGCGATTATGGCATAATTTGGAATATACCTAGACCCTATGTAGACAAGACCATTAACAGGCAGAACAGAATGATAAAATAAGATTATATGCAACAAAGTCAACTTTTGCAAACGAGTATAACAAGTATTTCTTGAACCATAAACAAGATTCAGTGGTACGTAGGATTAGACATTTAAAATATCGCTTCATTTTAGTGCGCCTTAGATATAAAGTTCTCTAACTTTATTTGCATGTTTAATATCGTTAAGTCAAATGTCAAAATTAATAAAAACTACAAAAAAAAAAACACGTAATTTACCAATACTTATCTACATTATAAGTGCACGTGCACATGTGTACACACTAGCTTTTATCCGACGCATCGCCCGCGTGGAGTATCTGAGTCGAGAGACGCGACGAAGTCGCGGGCAGAAGCTAGTTAGATAGTAAAGAAAAATATTTCTATTACGCGTTTTCCTATTTATTCAATCATAATTAAAAAAGAGAGCATAAGTGATGAGACTCTAAGATATAAAGTAAGTGAGAGATAAGACTTTAAAGTGAGTTTGTATATTTGGGATTCAGTTTGCAAGGGATGGAAAGATTGTAAAAGGTGAAGAAATCAAAGCAAATTCGGGAAATAAAGTAAGCGATTGCGACCCACCACTTAATGTCCAAAAAGGCTCGACTTACTGTTCATAATGGTGTGCAGATGCCTACGCTTATGTATGTAAGTGAATGTTAGGAGTGGCAAGGGAAGCATAAAAGTAGAAAAAATGCTGTGGAAATGCGTTCCTTGCGAAGCGAAGTGTGGTGACTATGAATGATAGGCTGAGAAATGATGTGATAAGAGAACGGTGCGGTTTAAAAGAAGATGTAGTGACTATATTGAAAACAGTATGCTTAGATGGTTTGGTCAAGCTGAGAGGATGAATGAAGGGCGGCTAACAATAGTTATTTTTTGTTATACAAGAGTGCAAAGTTGCTTTTTAACCGCGTGCTCAATTTTGATGACCGAGCAAGCGAAGGATTCTAAAATTGAATCCCTATTAAATCTATAATCTATCTATAATCTATCTAGATTTAATAGGGATCGTAGTAGGTGGCATTCTGTAGTTTCTGACTACCGATGGGCAATAGGTGTGACTTTATGTTTGTATGTATGTGTCAATAATAAAGTCATAACGAAATAAATAAGTATGTGCGTCACTACTTTAAACATTCTTTAATAAATATTATATTATAATACCTACCTACTTACCTAGTTGATTTATTTCGAACGAATGTCATGTGACGTAGGTTTTATGTACTTATTTAGCCTCTTAATGTAGAAAGTCGTTTGTGGTTATTCATTCCAAAAATACTCCTCGTAATTTCTAAAACTATTTTTAGTTACTTGATTTACCAGTTTTCTAGAATCTTTCTGAACTACTTAGGCCTTCGGTGTACGAAATGTCTACGGGCCGTTTAAGGCCTAGAATTAACATATTATCTACTATTTACCACTATTGAAGGATATTCAACGTTCGGCTCGGCGCCAAAAGTGAAAATTGCCTAATTTGAAGTTTTTAGTAGAAAATTAGCATACGAACGCTGTAAATGGTCGGTGGCAAATAGCTGAAATAAAAATCCAAAGACACCGACTTCCGAAATTAAAGTTATTTTTCACTTTGTAGTGTTTTATTTTAAGTATTATGTATTTATGTATTCGTTTTTATGTACCTATCTCTTCGGCTAAATTCATGTTTTGCAGATTCCTCAGTACAGACAATAATGAAGTGAGGGCCCTACATATAAGCCATAAATCTGTAATGTCAAATTCTACAGATCTGGAAATTTCTTAAAATATTTAAGAAATTTTTAACTTAATTCTCAAATAAAAAATATTAACCCAGAGATAGTACTTACTGAGATTTGGCTATGCCACTTTATGCACGCGTCTGGATTGAGGGCCCAAGTTATTTAATCATAACAGTTTTAATTCACGTTTATGAAATTCATGGCCCTCTGCATTAAGTTTTTACTATTTTTAACTAATTTCCCTATAAGTCTTATTTCGTTTCGCAAAGGTTCAAAAAATGGGCCCTCAATCCAAAGCAAATTTTTTTTTGCAATTTTTTTTTTTTTGTAAATATGATTCTGTATGCATACCCTTATTATGAAAAAACTGTTTCACAGTAACTATTCGAAAAGCGACGAAAATATACGCTGCATATATAAAACAAGTACGAACCTACCTAGGTACTTTCATCCTCATCTCACCAATTCCGGTACACCACGCCAAAAAATTAGAAAGGTAACAATCACACTTATGTTAAGTATGATAACAGCCAGCTTGATCACGTGCTATCAGACGGAAACAACGTAGTTTCACGTATCACAATAATGATGATATCTCTATGAGAAAATATCTAATGCTAATCGGTTCCCATGCTTCTTTGGGTCCCGTTGAAGTGACAAGACCTTTAAGTAAGATACGAGAGCTTCCTGCCAATGAACGATTAAGTGACAGGTAATTAACAATGTCAAAGTTATTGATGTCTTTCATTTAAGAGATTTTAATTTGAGTTAATTAACTTAGTGGTTTTTGGGGTCCCGTACCTAAAAAGGATAAAAACAGTACGCTTACAAGCACTTCGTTGCCCGTCCGTCTGTCTGTCTGACAAGAGCAATTTTCTCAGGAATGCGTGAAGGTATCAAGTAATAAAAACTTTTTAACAAAAAATTTAACCGCCGAAAAAACTGAAAAGCATAAAATAATAAACCTTAAAAATTTTTTCGGCGCTTTGAGTGATCTTTGTTCATTGATTTTTCAGCGCCGACTCAAAATTTTAAGGTTTATTATTTTATGCTTTTCAGTTTTTTCGGCGGTTTAATTTTTTGTTAAAAAGTTTTTGTTTTATAATTTTTTGTGAGTTTAATGTACCAATAATACTTGGCAAGGTATACCCTATCCAACAAAAAAAGAATTATCAAAATCCAACTACTCTGTATAAAGTTATGCGTGGTTATACATTACAATCAGTGAGTGAACAATCAATCATCCCCTGTTTTCCGACCCTTAGGGTTCGATTTTGTTTTCAAAATTTATATGGGATCACCTTGAGAGTATACCCTTTCCAATAGACGAAGAATTGTCACAATCGGACCACTATTTAAAAAAATATGCGTGGCCATACATTAAAAAAAAAAAATATACGCGTCGAATTGAGAACCTCCTCCGTTTTTTTCGTCGTTCAAACCAGGTACAGCGGAATACTAATATTTTATTCTGGTTCTTGTGATACAGGAATTCCTAGTACAAGAGCCATAGCTACAATTATGTATGTAACCTGAAGTGAATAATTATTTACTTGGACTGACAGCCTATCCATCCTTTTTTTCCTTTTATCGATATTATACAATGTTTACATACCTACGATTCCAGAAAGATTCTCGAAAAAAATAATACTTACGTGAAAAGAAACCTGATTATCATCAACAATTCTTGTTTCCTGACAAAACCAGTAAAGACTACGTCATCAACTCGCGCAGACCGTCTGGGACGAACTAATGGTCGCGCGTCGGCGTCGCTTACAAAACGAGTGCTCAATTGGTCATAACTGTTAACCAGCGGATGGATTCACTTCTGTATTCCTGTCTGCATACTGATGCTGGCCGACTATGCGACTCAAATCACCGCCACTTATCTCAATGTAGATCTGTCTCGGGTTTATTCGAAGATCTTTGATACTCGACTACGTTCTGTAGGAGTATAAATGATATTCCGGGTTAGGTGTTCCGAGTTTTTGTCTAAAATAACTGACATTTGTATACAGTGTGCAACTGTAAGTTGTAACATGAATTCAGTACATTATTCATCATCATCATCATCATTTCAGCCGAAAGACGTCCACTGCTGGACATAGGCCTCCCCCAAGCTCCGCCACGTCGACCGGTTTTGTGCTTCCCGCATCCAGCGGCTTCCTGCGGCCTTCACAAGGTCATCGGTCCACCTTGTTGGAGGCCTTCCAACTCTACGTCTTCCGGTACGCGGTCGCCACTCCAGAACCTTTCGGCCCCATCGGCCATCTGTTCTGCGAGCAATGTGCACTGCCCACTGCCACTTTAGTTTAGCAATTCTTCGGGCTATGTCGGTTACCTTGGTTCTCCTACGGATCTCTTCATTTCTGATTCGATCGCGTAGGGAAACTCCAAGCATAGGCCTCTCCATCGCCCTTTGGGTGACTTTCAGCCTTCTAATAAGGCCCATTGTGAGCGACCACGTTTCGGTTCCATAAGTCATCACTGGCAACACACACTGGTCAAAGACTTTCGTCTTGAGACACTGCGGAATGTGGGACGAGAAGATATTGCGTAGCTTCCCGAACGCTTTTCAGCCGAGTCGGATTCGACGATTGACCTCTTTCTCGAAGTTGGACCTACCTAACTGGACAGTCTGTCCTAGGTACACATATTCGTCCACAACTTCGAGTGTAGCGCCTCCGATCTTCACTGGAGTGGGTATCACACGAGCATTGGACATGACCTTTGTCTTGTCCATGTTCATCCTGAGACCCACTCTTTCGGAAGCTCTACTGAGGTCATCGAGCATTGTACTGAGGCCCTCCATAGTCTCAGCCATGACAACTATATCATCGGCAAATCGAAGGTGAGTGATGTACTTGCCATTGATGTTGATGCCAGCCCCTTTCCAGTCCAGAAGCTTGAAGACATCCTCCAGTGCAGCGGTGAACAGTTTCGGAGAAATAACGTCTCCTTGTCTCACCCCACGCTGCAGAAGGATAGGTTTCGAGGTCTGATCCTGAAGTCGGACTGACATAGTGGCGTTTTCGTACAGACACTTCAACACCTCGATGTACCGATAGTCGATCTGGCACCGTTGAAGAGACTGCAGTACAGCCCAGGTTTCGACCGAATCGAAGGCTTTTTCGTAGTCCACAAACGCTAAACAGAGAGGCAGGTTATACTCTTCGGACTTCTGTATAACCAGCCGCAGCGTATGTATGTGGTCTACGGTGCTAAAGCCTTTACGGAATCCGGCTTGATCGGGAGGCTGGAAGTCGTCAAACCTGCGCGCTAGACGGTTCGTGATGACTCTTGAAAACAGCTTGTAGACATGGCTCAGAAGTGAGATGGGCCTATAATTCTTAAGTAGGGCATTATCACCCTTCTTAAAGAAAAGTACCACCACACCTCTGTTCCATGCCTGTGGCGTTTTGCCCTCGAGTATGACGGAATCAAACAGCTTCTGAAGGACTTTGAGAACGGGTTTTCCGCCGGCCTTCAGGAGTTCAGCCGTAATTCCGTCATCACCCGGCGCCTTGTTGTTTTTGAGCTGCTTCAGAGCCATCCGAATCTCGTACAAGCTGACGTCCGGGATGTCTTCTTCTTACAGTATTGTAGAATATTAATTAATAAATAATAGTTTAAAAAGACTAAAAAAACACGCTTCCATAGAAAACCAAACTAAAAAGAAGAAAATAATGGAAAAAAGCGTAGGGTGCTTTTTAAGGTATTTTTTTTTATTGATATCCGGCACCCCACGCTTTTTTTCAATTATTTTCTACTTTTTAGTTTGGTTTTCTATGGAAGCGTGTTTAGTTATTTTAAAACTATTATTTATTAAACTATTATTTATTTTCTATTTTTAGGGTGTTTCGAATTTTGAGACGTATGTCAGCGTAGTTTGTGGCGAATGTCAGCGTAGTTTTCGAAGACAGTTTTTTTGCTGTCCTGGTAACCCTGGCAAGGATAATGGCATTTTATGAAATTATTGCATTGTAATCGGTCTTTGACAGGTGTGCAAAGGTTGAATGAAATCTGGTCGTTTAAAGTGGGTCATAATCGCGCTATAAGGAGTCGGTTACAAACAAACATACAAGTACAACATAAAGCGTGTAAAAAGGTGTTCGGTTATCAAAAAAAAGATTCTTAAAAAGCGCAATAAGCAATAATAGTAACGCGGTTAAAATGTATGGAACAGCAACTTTTTTATCAGAGCGAATAATTTGAAATTGGTTCACGCACCAACGCGCGAGGATATCTCAAGGAAAAAAATAATTAGCTACTTTGTGCTTATTTAAAGTAGGTTATTAAATAAAAAGAACTTGGAAATTTTTGCAATAGATCGTAACCTATTGATTAGAAAGGTAAAAACTTACTGAAGAAAAAGTATTATCTTAACAAAAAATCCTTTTTAACTAATTAGAGACATAATTAAAGCTATTTAATTGCTGAACAATTTTTTACATACGATCTGCTTATTAACACACTTGATCGATATCTTTACATAGTATAAAACATAGTTGTTTCCCGCGTTTGAATGCTGACATCTTCTAAACTACGCAACTGATTTTAATGCGGTTTGCATCAATTTATATAGTGACTAGACTAGCTTTTGTCCGCGGCTTCGCCCATTTGGGTGTCGGAAATTATCGCAAGAGGACGTATTACCGCAGTTAATGTATTAAGAATGCATTAATCCAGGTTATATAGGTAATAAGAGAGCAGTCTCACAGAAATTTCCATCCCCTACTCAATTTTTTTTTTGCTCCATACAAACTTCCACCCCCCATTTTAGAGAAGTGAGAGGTTAGAAAGAGACAAAAAGTAGCCTATGTCACTCTCCATCACTTCAACTATCTCCACTTAAAAAATCACGTCAATTCGTCGCTCCGTTTTGCCGTGAAAGACGGACAAATAGACACACACGCTTTCGCCATTTATAATATTAGTATGGATTGAAGAGGAAGGTTTATATGTATAATACGAAAGAAAAAAGAAAGAAGAAAGAAAGAAAGAAAATACGTTTATTTGCGGTAAATATGACGCAAAAAAAAACGCAAACGATAAGGTACTACTTGTCTATTCAATTGTTTTTAGTAAAAGCACGTGCTTATTTATGCTTTTCACGAGAATAAAGAAACTACTAAAAAGTCAGCCAGTATGCTAATAAAACCGGTGTTTTTTAATGAAAATCTATAACATTTATACATCGAAACAGGCAAAAAAAGATGTAAAATAAGTTGTAATGTCATGACAACTTGAAATGTGTCTCTAGATATCATGAGGAATTTGACAAGATAACACAACTAATTTAACTTTGACATTTAACAAACAAAGCTTTGACATTTTCATAAATAAAGTCAAATCAAATCACATAAACCTACATGGGCAGTTATGAAACGGCAGAAGCTAGGTGCACGGTTCCAATTTGTTGATTCCTATGGAGAAGAGCTAGCAAAAAAGTCCATGGAAGGGAAAGAATACCCCATCCATTAATAAAAGTATATATTAGGTATATTACAAATAGGTAATAGATCAAGAATTTTCAAGAATTTAATACATAGACGCATTCCAACCTAGGATTCAGTAGGTACATGATTTTGGATGCGCCTGCGTGGAATTTTCCCTAGGTTATTGACATTTAGACACTTTTGTAGGAAACGACTGTTCTTTTTTTAAATAAATAACGAAAAATTTCATCACCACCCATTCAAAATCATGTTAGTACTGAATCCATTATGCGTCTATTCATTACCCAGGTTGTGCGTTGATGCCCTGCCAACCAGTATAAAAGAACATACTTATAGATGCATTGCAATGGAATAGGTAGGTGATCCACATTCTAGTAGTCTTCATAAGAGATGAAGAAATAAAGTATTGAATAGAAGCAATGTCAGATATTTTTAAGTGAAGCCTCTCCAGAAAAATAAGATAAAAATTTCAAAGGAAATTGATCCTTGCTGGACACAAGATGCTATGGACAGAGCATAGAGCAACACGGACCACCGGCGGCTCTGGTCCGTGTTGCTCTATGGGACAGAGTTCCCAATAAAATTGAAGCGCACATGACGTGCAATCCGCAATGGCGAAATTAGTAGAACAACATAACGTTCTTCTAATCTACATAACATGTTGTACTCCTAGTAAACGAGCCGTAAAATAATTAAGCGTCATATAAATGCTAAGACATGATATACAACGTCTACATTACGAGATAATATCTCGCATGTTTAAGATAAAAAGATTTATCCTCCTGTCAACTCTCGCACGACGAAAACTTTTCCGTGAATTCTCTCCTTTCTAGAAGAGGCGCACGCGCACCTCACACGATATACGATTAATAATAATCGAGTTATTACACGCGATAGAAAATCATGTAAATTATTTACGAAAAAGTATTTCGTGATGTGAATTTGTTGTGGTAATATAATCGTGAATTTAAAATAAAATGAAAAGTTATTTATTGAAATCAGGCAGAGTGAGAATCTGCACTGTTTTAACGTCAAAATACGTAAGACAGTTACGCCATAACATGTCCGCCCTTCACCACTTCATCATCATCATCATCATTTCAGCAGAAAGACGTCCACTGCTGGACATAGCCCGCTCCCAATGGCTTGGCGTAATCACCACACTTGGCAAGCGGGCTGGCAATTGCAATATTGTGGTAAAATTCATAGATATCACTGCTGCCCATTAAATTCTTCTTCACACGGAACACTTCACCACTTCCTTGTACCTATATAAGCTGGGACTGCGAAGCGGCGCAACAAACTCCTCAGCATTTAAAAATAATAAACAATGATTTCACCTCCAGTGGGAAAAAAATACCAGACAGTAGGTCGAAATTTCAGTACGACAATGTTTTTTTTAACCTGTTTCCTGTTACGAGTACAAAAAAAGGAAAAATCTAAACCGTGACAGTTGTACAGTCATTGTTATATTGTTTAATATTTTGTGCAAAATGGCCGAAAATAAACGCCAACAAATAACAAGGTTAAACCTTGACATTTGTTGGACAAAACAATACAAGTCGTAAAGCGCGGTCTGGTGGTCTTATTTCTCACCCTAATTTCAGGTAAATGAACCCAGATACAATTACCTACTTTTAATTAAGAACTCACTGTCTGATTCGCCACATACGGAAAAGACTTGTAAATTTTGAGAATCTTACTCAATCTGTTCGGGTTATTGTGGAAATGAAAGCCGATAATAAATTAATGGAAATACAACTTTACGTAGTTTTAAACAAAGTTGCTTCTCGTGTCTATTCGCTTAGATCCTTTAAACTACGCAACTGATATAAATGTGATTTTCATGAATAGACAGGTGAAGTCTAGTATATTAATAAATCAAATACCTAACCGATACAAGAGGGGCAGTGTCTGTTAATTTGATACAAATGAGATACATTACAAAAAAATGAGACACGATTTGAGCCATTAAAACAAGACTGACACGAAAACAAGATATGCATGTTTAGAAAATGTTTTTACATTAAATATAGACAAGTTACATAGCATTGAAAATAAGGGATCGAAAATAAGATAATTAAGGCACTGAATTAGTACACTTGGAGGAAAGGTAAATTACAACCACGGAAAAACTGAAATGCTTCTTCGCTTTTTAGACCGAACGGATTTCCTTACACAAAAAATACGTAAAAAAGAGTGTAGAATAGAGCCGTCAGCTGTCACAATATGATAGATTAATTGGTAAAACATAATGACCCATTCTCTATTACCTGGTTGCGGGCAATTAGCAAAAAAGAGCAGTCGGAAGACGTCGAGACGGTCGTTTGTTCCGCGCGGAGTCACGCTACTTCGGGCAATTTGAGCCATCATCGAGCAATATAATCGATTCTATAGCTTCCGTACGTGTGTGTTATCTATAATAATTTAATTATCATTCGAAAGTTACTGTGAATTAATGGGGTTTTTTGTTACCGAACAATGTTGGGTTGTGTATTGATTTCATACTGACGTTTATTCCTGGTTGACAAGGGCTCCTGGCCAATTAATAACTGCACAGATCGATTGGCTAGGTTAACCTACACTTGCCGTTGGTCCTGGGCTGTCATTTATGGAACTTTGACAGTCGTTACGGGTCGTCAGAAGCCCGAATCTGACAACCAGTCTTACCAAAAGGTATAGTTTTAGATAGGCAGTGACTCCATGTATAATTCTAGTATATAGCTGCATTCGGAAAGACTGAAAGCCGATCCCCAACCTAGTTCGGAAAAGCCTAGGAAGTTTATTTTAGTTAATATATTCTTGGTTGAGTTTTTGCTGCAGCAGACAAAAACTACAAAACAATTCTGATCAGTCAGTTCTGGTAGTCAGTCTTATTGGTATGCAATAGTTATTTTCAACCCACCATCTCGGAAAGAGTATTTTTAATCTTCAATATCTGAGTGGAAAAGCCGTTTTTATTCTCTAGAGGATAAAGTAAATTGAATTTAGAACATCGTGTGCACTAAGTTTGTGAATTAAAAAAAAACATTAAACCTATTTACTGCTACCTCTATGGTGCCGAATATATCATACAACTTTTTTTTAATTTGTTAAAAACTCAGACTCGGAACCTTCTTGGTGTACTTTTTTTAATTTACTTTGAGCGCCCCATTTTCTTTTCACGTCACTAACAAAAATATTACACTCTACTTAGGCAGCTGTAGCAACTTTACTTTCAATTTTTCTTAATTATACCTAAGTATTATTTGAAATAATTTAAAGATAATTCTGTAATACTTACCTATCACAATGTAGTACCTAATAAATATTCATACCTAAACTGAAATAAAAGTATCATGTGATTGTAAATGCTTTTTTGCATTTAGTCATTTCCTCGCTGAGGTGGGATGAAAAGTTACGTGTTGCACTCAGTGATTCAAAATTAGAATCCTGAGCGTTAGCGAGGGAATCAAAAGAGCACGAGGTCAAAAATCTTTGCACTCGAGTGCAACACGTAACTTTTCGATAACAAATTAAAAAATGTTGTATGATAAATTCGGCACCATGGAGGTAGAAGTAAATAGGTTTAATGATGTTTTGAATTCACAAACTTAATGCACACGATGTTCTAAATTCAATTTACTTTATCCTCTAGCGGATAAAAACGGCTTTTGCACTCAGATATCGAAGGGCAAAAATACTCCTTCCGAGATGGGGAGATGACAATATTTTTTATACGTTGTCAATTATTATTCTCATCCGAATCAAACAAATGTTAATTCAATATAATTATATAATTTAAATAACTAAAATATAATTTAGAAGCTAAGTAAGTCTTAAAAATAATATGTCAGCAATAAATTCGTCTATATCGTTATTAAAAGGAAAAGTGTCTATAACCCCAAAAAAAAATGGGATTATAATTATTGTCTAATGGCTTATACTATTTCTGTTGAGAAAGGACAAGAACTTACTAAATTGATACACACAATTTACAAAAAAGACAACGAACTTGACAAAAATATACATGATCACATCTAGTAGTATTCACTTTTAGACATTAGTAGATACTCTAAATACACGAGCCGCAGTTGATCCGCAGATGGGTGACCATCTCTAAGACTCCACCGTGCCTTGGAAAGCACGTTAAGCCGTTGGTCCCACGCGGGGTTGCGACAATCGTCGATAGGATCCGGCAATTGGGACTCGAGGTGGCATTGCACAAGTCCGAGGCCATGGGTTTTCATGGTCCTCGGAACGCGCCACCTGCGGGTTCCCAACTCACGGTAGGAGGGGTTCACATCGGCGTCGAGTCGACGATGAAGTACCTGGGACTTGTCCTCGACAGCCGGTGGAATTTCGTTGAGCATTTCCGACGTTTGGCTCCCAGACTGGAGTGGGCTGGGGCTGCATTAAAGCGGCTCCTGCCCAATCTGGGGGGTCCAAACGCCTCCTGCCGGAGGCTCTACACGGGGGTCGTGCGGTCCATGGCCCTCTACGGGGCACCGGTGTGGGCGCCCTCATTGAGACTGCGCCCAGCGCGCCGGTTGAGTGCAGCCCAGAGGGTCATGGCCATCCGGCTAATCCGAGGATACCGCACGATCTCGTGCGAGGCGGCGAGCCTCCTTGCCGGAGTGCCGCCATGGGACCTGGAGGCAAAGGTCCTCGCGCCACTCCCACATGTGCGCAACGCCGGGGCGAAACTCCGCTGCCGCAACAAATCGCGGCACGGCGGACAGAGCTCCGGTGTGATCTCATGGCGACATGGCGGGTACGATTGTCACAACCCAGTGCTGGGCACGCTACAATTGCGGCGGTAAGTCCCCTCTTTGAGGAGTGGATAGAGAGGCGCCACGGCGCCCTCACCATCCGCCTGACGCAGGTTCTCACCGGGCATGGGTGCTTCGGTGGGTTCCTGTTCAGGATAAAGCGGGAGGATACGTCCGGGTGTTTCCATTGCGAGGATCGTCTGGAGGACACGGTGGAGCATACGGTGGAGGTGTGCCCTGCCTGGGCGGAGCACCGCCGTGTCCTCGTGGAGGCGATCGGCGGCGGCGACCTCTCGCGTTCGGCCCTGGTGCGAGCCATGGTACGGAGCGTGAGGGAATGGGAAGCCGTCACCTCCTTCTGCGAAGCAGTAATGCTCGCGAAGGAGGAGGCGGGGCGCGTAAGGGAGTGGCAGTCTCTGCGCCCTCACGTCCCTAGCCGCCGCAGGAGGAGACGCCCCGGGCGTCGGGAGTCGATTGCGGACTCCCGGCCACCGTAGGCGCGAGCTTGCGGGTGGCGAGCAATGGGTAGCTCGCCGCCCGGTAAGCACCAAGCTCGGGTCGACGGCGCGCAGTGTTCCACGCGCGCCTCAAAGAGATGTCAGCAGCAGTGTAGGGGTCTACTGGGACCGATGCCTGCCGGGGTCGCGTGATTGTTCGAAAGAGATACCGTGACCCTGGCACATGGGCAACTGATGGAACACGGGTGGGTTTTAGTCAGTAAAAGTCTGACACGCCCTCCCGCTCCGCCCAGAGCGGGAGAAGTAATTTGATGATTTCCCATACTGGAAAAAAAAAAAAAAAGCAGTTGGTCCTAGCTGTCATTTATGGATTTTTGGTAAATGCAGTTGATCCGCAGATGGGTGACCATCTCTAAGACTCCACCGTGCCTTGGAAAGCACGTTAAGCCGTTGGTCCTAGCTGTCATTTATGGATTTTTGGTAAATGCAGTTGATCCGCAGATGGGTGACCATCTCTAAGACTCCACCGTGCCTTGGAAAGCACGTTAAGCCGTTGGTCCTAGCTGTCATTTATGGATTTTTGGTAAATACAGTTGATCCGCAGATGGGTGACCATCTCTAAGACTCCACCGTGCCTTGGAAAGCACGTAAAGCCGTTGGTCCTAGCTGTCATTTATGGATTTTTGATAAGTGTTGAGACGGGTTGTACGAAGCTGGAAAGTCTGACAACCAGTCTTACCAAGGACTATCGTATTAACTTTGTTGTGGAGGTCAGATTGGTAGTCGCTCCATGTAAAATACTGGTACTCAGCTTCATCCGGTTAAACTGGAAACCGGCTTCAACATGGTTGTGTAAAGGCTAGACTGATGGTGATGGTAGGAACTCACTATGAATTGCATCCAAAATTCCTTATTGAAAAAACCATAGTTAATCATATAAGCATAGCCATTACAAGTATGTACCTGTATTGTAGGGCTTCATCATCAGCCTGTAATGTACCCGCTGCTGTGGCATAGGGCTCCTCTCTTCGAGAGCGGGTGGGCTACAATCTACCAAGCGGGCCCAGTGCGGTTTGGAGGCTCCGGATTTTTGTTTCTAGGACATGCCAGTTTCCTCAAGATGTTTCCCTTCACCGTTATTGTAAGAAGTGATGATGAAATTATAATTTATGCCTGTCTGAGTTCAAACTCGCGACCTACAACTCGTAAGTCGGAGCCAATACCAATAGGCCACCACAGCCCTCCTCCACCATTGTGGGGCTTGGCAATGGTTTATTAGAAGTTAGCTTTAGAATTTAGTGAATCAGTCTTTCTTCGGATACATCGACCACGAATCCTAAAAATTTTATTAAACTAAAAATCAAAAATAATATGTATTTAAAAAACAACGTAAAATTCCCATTGATCCTTCCGGTGAATATCACCAACACCCACCCACTCGCACTCGACTGTTCGGTGCTGATAACATTATCACTAAACAAAGCACACTGGTATATGTTATCAAAAACATCGGTTAAAACATTTGTTTACCGAATAATCCTTATTATTCAGTTTATTTTTTCCAGAACTTCCATGACTGACAACAATAGTCAGTACCTAGTAAATAATCAGTTTTACCAAATACGTTTTAAAGTTTGTATTCGTCTGTCTTTAGTATCTGTTAATAGTCTCACCATAAGCAACTCAGTCCAGCTGCATCCAGTTAGACAGGAAGCCAACCCTAACATACTTGGGAAAAGGCTAGGCAGATGCTGATAAGCTCAGCTCTCGCAGTTTCCAGATCATGGTCTATCTGTGTATCAATTTTCACCCAAAATCGTACAACCGTTCATGCTTATTTGAATCCTCTCAAACTCCTAAATCTATACTTATATACTTATTATTTTAATATTATAAAGCTGAAGAGTTTGTTTGCATGTTTGTTTGGTTGAACGCGGTAATCTCAGGAACTACTGGTCCGAATTGAACAAATCATTTTATGTTGGGTAGCCTATTTATTGATAAAGGCTATAGGCTATATACCATTACGCTAAAATTAAAAGGAGCGGAGCAGCAACGAAAAATGTATGAAAACTGGCAGGCAATTCGATGCGACGGGAAGAGTCAGGGGAGCAAAAATTTGACGCGGACGAAGTTGCGGGCAGAACCTAGTTTATACTAAGAATGGGATTGACTCTAATGGGATGCGGGAAGCACAAAACCGATCGAAGAGCGAAGCTTGGGGCTTACTTTTAGTGTTCCTTTTTTGATTTATACAACTAACTCAAAACCCAAGCTAAATGTTGATATTGGTGATACTAATGGACATTTAGTTATGCTAAGGCTGAGCAATTAAGGAGTAGGTACTGCGTATAATACTTATGATCGCGTTTACCTCGGCCCCAATAAAACAATAGTTCAGTTTTACGACCAGAGTAAAACTAAGGAACAGAATACGTTGACATACTTGAATATTAGGGGCTCGTGACTAAAAAATATCAGCTGCAATAGTTGATAGAAGGTTAAGCTACGCTTGTCGCGGTCAGATTGTGGATGGGTGACCATCCACAATATATCGACACTCCTCCGTGTCTTGGAAAGCATGTTAACCCGTTGGTCTCGGCAAACACTTCTGGATCTTTAACAATCGTTACGGTAGGTCAGAAGTAGGGTTGCCAACTATACTGTTAAAGTTTTTAACTACATTATAATTTATACTGCTGAACAAAAATAAAGTAAACAAAATACTGTTTTCCGCATTAACATGATTAACACTATAAATGTTAGACTTTGACGCTCACACATAAAGACTGTAAATTAATAAGTTGCGCGAGAAGCTCTCAAAACTGCGCTTTTAAATCATTAAATAAATAAAATACTGTTAATTTGTCTAAAATACTGTTTAATATTCTTCTCAGACCTCAACATACTTTATTTCTTGTAAAAAAAAGTTGCCAACGCTAGTCAGAAGCCCAAAACTGGGTTTTAGAGGTCAGATAGGCAGTCGCTTCAAGTAAAATACTGGTATTTAATTCAGCTGCATTCGGTTAGACTGGAATCCAACCTCAACATAGTTGGGAAAAGGTTAGGCAGATTATTTTTTTATTGACTTGAATATAATGAAAAATCAATGTTGTTGGTTTCTTGATAAACCATTCAAGTAAACGGTTTCTTTCTTGTATTTTATTGTTGCTTTCCGATATATCTATCCCGTTTATTGCACCTGCCATGTTTTATCTCTGCATCACCCTAAGGTTGACTGGAAGAAAATGACTCAGGCATTAAATCCGCCTTTGTACAGTATTTTTACTAGTGCATAAAGTTTTAATAAATAAATAAATACATTATTCATTCATCAAACACATTATTTATTTTTATTTAAGACATTTATTACAGACGTTGTCCATATACTCTTAGTAACACAAAAATCCTTATAAGAATTAAAAAAAAAATGTGATTTTGAGTTGAATTCATAAAGTCAAGTGTCATGGACTCCTTAGTACAAAACTAGGTAAAAAAAATTTAAAAGGACAAGAAACTTTTTTCATCGCAAATGCTAATGAAAAGTTAAGGATGAAATTAATGATTTATATAAGGACATCCCATGTATTCTTGAAATAATAATTATAGAATTTATTTATTTAAAAATCTATACTTAACACGTTAACTGTCATGGCTAAAATTAGAAAAGGTCAAAAAATGTACCTAGTGTTATCTCACTTTAAATCGATTATTTATGCCATAAATAGATTATTTATTCCAAAAAACATGACCGCTAGGCAGCAACGATCTTGCATGTGTTGTCGGTCATAGAGTCCAACAAGGCCTGAATGGAACAAAAAGTGTCGGACACATATTCCGACATTGCATAAGAACAGGTCAAAGTTTGTTTGTAAATTTGTAGCCGCCAAAATTCTTTTTGTATTTGGTAGTCCAATTCTTAAGGAAAGCTTTAACGCTACAACCTCAAGGAGCTGTGTAAAAACTTTTTAACAAAAAGGTTGAGTGATCCTTGTTCATTGATTATTCAGCGCCGACTCAAAATTTTAAGGTTTATTATTTTATGCTTTTCAGTTTTTCGGCGGTTTAATTTTTTGTTAAAAAGTTTTTATTTTAAAATTTTTTGTGGCTTTAATGTACTAATAATACTTGGCAAGGTATACCCTATCCAACAAAAAAAGAATTATGAAAATCGGACTACTCTGTATAAAGTTATGCGTGGTTATACATTACAATCAGTGAGTGAACAATCAATCATCCCCTGTTTTCCGACCCTTAGGGTTCGATTTTGTTTTCCAAATTTATTTGGGACCACCTTGGGAGTATACCCTTTCCAATTGAAGAATTGTCACAATGGGACCACTATGTAAAAAGTTTTGCGTGGTCATACATAAAAAATAAAAAAATACGCCTCGAATTGAGAACCTCCTCCGTTTTTTTTTCGTCGGTTGAAAAGTAAAATAAACTGGCAGAAAACACGAATACAAAACAAAATAGTAACGTGGGTGGACGATGCAATGCTATAGGATATATCTATATATTAATACGTGAAGCGAAAACTTTGGATCCCTTTTTACGAAAATTGGGCGGACGGAGGAGTATGAAATTTCGCACACTTATAGTTTATACAGAGAAGAAGTGACGAATGCTAATATTTTTTTAAATTATGAGTTAAAATACATTATTTTCAATAAATAACACGTTACACACACTACTGTTCATTACCGTGTATCTAATACACACATGCATAGAAATTCTTTTGTTTATGGTCCAAATCTGTCTTTATTATTTTGTGCAGTGTTATCAACACCCAGAAATATTTACCCCTAAAGCTTAAGTTAAAAACCCTTAAACATGCCACAATTACTAAAAAAAATCGCTAAAAAATTATAATGAAAATAACCAACGAATAGTAGTAATATAATACACAGTAGTAATATTTGTCTATATTTATTACGCGAAATTTGTTAATCATTCACTCTGCATTCTTAGTATCGAGGAACCGTACTAGAAGTCGCTAATACTTTTATTGTAATCAAAAACACAATGAGAAATGTAAGATGGCAAAAAATCCCTAAGAATACCCCTAAAAATGGAACGCCCCTAAAAAATCTCAATCCTCTTATTTACCCCCTAAATTTGGGAAAACCCCTAAGTTGGTAAGCCTGATTTTGTGTCTATAGTCTTACTGAATGTCAAGTATAACCATAGGTAATAAATTAATTTTATAGATATATAACCTATTTCATTTTTAAAATCTATGATCATATCGAGAATATTTGTCTTTAATATTATTTGTATTAGCGACGATAGGAATTTAGTTTAGATTTTTATGAAATATTTTTTGTGGTTTTATGGGGAGTGTCAAGTATGGCATTAGTAAGTTTCCCATACAAAACTTAGTGTCGTGTGCAAACTTTAGAGGTTGTATGCCTCACGATTGTACAGGCTGGTTATAATTATGACATTTTGAACTGTCATAATTAATTAAAAATAATAGCCCGGGAAAATTCTATAAAAACAGGGCTTCTGTGATAATTTATTCCATATCCAGCAGTTAAGAAGTATTAAGAAAATAAAAAAGAGAGTCCTGAAGAAGTATTCTTTACTCATTACACCTACGTCCTGGTCCTGGCCAACACCAACCTGCCAGCGAACCCTCTCCACAGTAGTACAGCGTCAACAATTTGTCTATAGTGTAACTGAATGTCAAATATAACCATATTATTTTTTTATATTTATTATTATCTACCTATATTTTCTCAGTTAGTAATGTATTTCTATTCAAATGAAGTACGGTCGAATTTCGACCAATGGGCGATCACTAGTACTATGTTAAAACAAGAAATTTCACAAGGACGAAAACGTATTTCGCGGGCAGGAGCTGTCTACACTAATATAAGAAGAAGGAAAATTTTGATTATTTGTAAAATTGTTTGTGGTATAAACTCTAAATTGTTTCACCTATGGAAAGCTACATTATCCCGGAGTAACATGTGCTAAACATTTCTCGTGGATGAAGTCGCGGGTGAAGTGCTAGTAATGGGCTCTGTGAGATGATAAGGCTAAAAAGAGGCGATTATGGAAATGTCTACAGAAGTATCAAAGAAAAAGACATGATGCGCTGACCCCGAATAAATTGGGATTACAGCAGGAGAATGGCGATGATGATGAATTCCACCGACGTTTTACTTTGAAATACTTCTTGATAATAATAAATATAGAATCCAGGAAACAATGAATATTCAATTATTAACGTATTCTATAAAACTAGTTGTTTAGTACCTAGTTAATATTTTAGATTTTTCTGCTAGCATTTTCAAACATGCACAAGAGCAAACGAGTTAGTTTTTTGGTCTAGTAATATTATTTTTGCGATAACCGGATTTTGTTCGATACATTTTATTTAAATTTTTGTTTCTGTCTCAGTTTTAAGAACCTGTTCATGTTTGAGGAAATCTCTATTATTAGGTATTGGTTTATTATCTTCTATTATCCCGTTTATTTATTGACAAATGCCATTGAGTAAAGCTTTGTCTTTATCTATATAAGTCTTCTATAGTTTTTTATTTGCATTAAGTTACCAAAAAACATTAGTACCTTTTTTATTTTTAGTTCTATTCATAATCTTTTCACAGATAAATTAAAAAGTTGACTATCACGGAAATGGTAGTCTGTCACTGGTGCGTTTACTTGTTTTTTTTTTTTATTAAACGTCAATCATTGGATAGTGATCAATAATATCAATCGATTTCTTTACCGCGTATTATTCAGACTATAAAGTGCGCAGTAGGTAGGAATATGATTTTTTTGTAAAAAAGTTAGAAATTGTGAAGTTCGAAATGGTTAAAAGAAACGAATCCGCCACTTTCTTACAAAAACTTGGTACGCTCATGTTTCGCAATAACATTGAATTAACTTTAGTCACGAAATAATATGAGATATACGAAAAAATGAAAAAAACAAAAATCGTGAGCGGTTCTTGCTCATTTCCTTGCATAAGTAGTCCTGATATTTTTAGACACGACATTGAATATATACTGTTATAATGGGCAGTCATATACAACTATTTCGAATTCAAGACTAAGGGTGGACATACAGACACTGGTACAAAAGTCTGAACTGCGGGATAATTGCATAACACACTTTTTGGGTAAATCATCAAATGACGTCTCACGCTCGCGTATCAGACTTTTACTGAATAAAACCCACTCGTATTCCTACAGTTACCCATATGCCAGAGCCGCGGTATCTCTTTCGAACAAATCTTGCGACCCTGGCGGGATACACTAATAGTACGAATGGCTTTCAATTTATCAGTTCAACAACATTCATTGCGTTATTTACGTTGCCGTACAGGCAATTTTTTCAATATAAAATATATATAATACTCCAACATGATATAGATGCTGATTGACAGTGTGTTACTCAATTTAGGTCCTAATCGATGAGGGTAAATTAGCTAAAGCTGAAGAACCAGATAAAATAATGTATTTTTTTTTTCTGTGAATAGATCTGCAGTAATCTGAAGTAACGGAAAACCCACTGCAAGTATATTCTGTTAGTAGGCCATCTGTCTAGCAAGCCCTTCGATCGAATCGTCTCTGTTCCGATGTATCACAAAAAATGTACTCTATACAAGTGCCGACTCTTAACCAATAAAACAAATGAATTTCCATGTTAATTCATGAACATATACGGAAGCATGTACGTCCAGTCCAGCTACATGGACCGAAGACCTTAAAAAGGTGGCTGGGACAGACTGGAATGTGGAGGGCGGAGGATAGAGTGTTGTGACGTAGCCTGGCAGAAGTTTATGTTCAGCAGTTGACCGCGATAGCTGGAGTTGATTGATTGATGAAGTTCCAAGCACGGGACTGAGGTGGAGAGAATAGGATGAAAAAGAGAAGCAGTGAGACGGTGGAGACTATAAAAAAAAACAATCTGATGAATTGAGTAGCACCTCTTGTGAAGACGGTCAAAAATATGATCTAGTTTTTCATGTAAAGACTAAGACATCAAATAAAAGGAGAACGAAGCCAGCAGCTGCCTCTAAAAAAACACCACATATAACCATGCTATATACTCGCTACTTACTACAAAGGATACCGTACAGTTAACTCACAAAACAATTGATTCAAGAGTACAGAATCTATCTTCTATAGCTCGTAATGCGAGGTCATTAATCTAACACCATTGTATTGCTGCTATATATAACACGTTTCTGGCTACAACTGGAACGATAAGTGGTACTCAAATGTTATATTGTGAATCGACTACCTTTTTAAGCGTCTTTTTGTTTCTAAGATAAGACTATCGTGGGATTTTGCATATTCGTCTGAGATTTTTACAAGCAGTGACTATTCAAAGGGCAAATCAAGACAAGTGTATTTTGTACCTACTATATCGTCATCTCTTCTTTTTCCTTAGACACACAGCTGTTGGATATACACACATATAATGTATATCTAAAATGTTCCATGATTCAAATCATATTTACAAATATAGGAAATTGAAATGTACGTATTATTTATTTTTAAATATCTATTATTTAAGTCTTTATTATACACTTTCATATGCATTTACATAAAAAAATAAGTACAGCACTCTGGCTGTGTGTTTGCTCCTGTTAACCTCCGAAGCGGCTGTACCGATTTTGACGGGATATACACTGGCAGCTGGCTGATGTTATAAGGAACAATAAAGGCTTCTTTCTGTCTCAGTGTCCCGTATGATTCTATGACCATCATTCAATTTTCCATCTTTAAGTGAAGTAACACCAGCTAACACATAGGTTATTGAAAACAGACGTAAGTCTAGTCTATGTTATTGGCGCATCCTGGGTTTGCTTTGCTTTGATTTTGACATCCTGAATAAACATTTCATTGATTAATTTGTCTTTCTTTACAATTCCTTTCATTCTTGTCTACACACACACACACATACACATACAGGTCACCTGTATCCGTCAGGGAGTATTTCTACACGACATTCTAAACAACTTTCGCAATGACACTCATACCCAAATTGTAAAGAAAAATATTTTCATATATGCATCGAAATAGTCTGTCTACTATTGAAAGTTGTTTAAAATGGACTGACTCACCTCCTGACGGATATAGTTATGTAGTGATTAAAATTTTATCCTGTACTAGCTTCTGCCCGCGACTTCGTCCGCGTTAAATTTCTTGCTCCCCAGACCCTTCCCGTCGCGTCGAATCGCCTACCCGTCCGATTTTCCCCGTTCTTGCAACATTTTTCATTACTGCCCGGCTCCTCTTGGTTGTAGCGTAATGTTATATAGCCTATAGCCTTTCTCGATAAATAGGCTACCCAACACAAAAATAATTTTTCAATTCGGACCAGTAGTTCCTGAGATTAGCGCGTTCAATCAAACAAACAAACTCTTCAGCTTTATAATATTACTAGCTTCTGCCCGCGAGTTCGTCCGCGTCAAATTTTCGCTCCCGTTCCCGTCGCATCGAATTGCTTGGCAGTTTTCGTCCATTTTTCGTTTGCTGCTCCGCTCCCTTTGACTATAGCGTGATGTTATATAGCCTTCCTCAATAAATGGGCTAACCAACACAAAAATAATTTTTGAATTCCGACCAGTAGTTGCTGAGATTAGCGCGTTCAATCAAACAAACAAACAAACAAACAAACTCTTCAGCTTTATAATATTAGTATAGATATATATATATATACTAATATTATATATATATATATATATGTATAATATAATATATATAATATAGATAATCAAAACCAAATCTCAATAGTGAATTACAAATATTGTAACGCAGAGAGTGGGTCAGTTTTCTAGCACTGAAATAATCTTAATATTTTTTTGTAACTCCAACCGAGTACTATAAGGCCCCTCTTATAAACCCAAAATTTGTCTGACCTCCGCAATCCAGTTACGTTGGATAAGATGATACCCCTTGGCAAGACTGGCTGTCAGACTTTTGGGCATCTCACTACGTACCGTAGAAGCATGGAGGGGTCTCAATATATAATGGATGGTCACCCATCCACGGCCCGACATCCGCAAGCGGAGCATAAGCTCCGGGTTGATCGAAGAATAACTTCGATCAACCCGGCTCTTAATTTATCCAGGAATCGAAATTACCGGGGACATTCGTAAAAAAATGGATGAGAATAATTATTGTGAATTTTTGGCCAGAGTTCTGGTATTGTAATTTTAAGGGCCTGTTTCAACCCATCACAAGCTGGAACCCTAATTGCATCGCAAACTATTAATCAGAAACTGAATCATTTAACCCATTGCTTCATATGTTCGAACGTTTTGTCTGCTCAAAAACGTCATTAACGCAATGAATTTTGTTTAACTGTCAAAATGACAGCCTGCTACTGTTAGTGTTACAATTACCCGCTGTTCAAGTTTCTATTAGCATTACAAATTCTGTTCTATTTTTGAATTGACTGATTGATTCGCACATCGTGAAACCTGCCCTAAGACCCTTAAGTATTCCAGGGGTTAACCTTAACGCAATTTTCAATTCCACGTTGCTCTCAATAACAAGTCACGCTCGTTCGCGCCAGGATGACATTACGGGTTAACGTCCTCTTGCCTCGGATTGTGATCTGCACCGTTTTTGCTCAGCACCCGTAACGTTCGGGCGAGTCGGACGTGATTCGGTTGCTACTAAAACGTTGAATAAAAATAACAATTCGCAAAAGCGAATTGCGATATTTTTTCTCTAAGTGCGGATTTCACCAGATAAAGAAAATGCGAGCACGTCTAAACTACGTTTAAGAGCTGTCAGTGTCGATCATTATAATCAGAATCAGCCTATAATGTTCTGATCAAACGTAGGCTTCCTCTGAGAGAGGGAGTGAGCTAAAACGTGGGCTCAATGCGGATTGGTAGATGTGTGTTGGATTTACAATGACGATGATGACGATGTTTTTCTTCACAGTTTTTGAGAGCAGTGGTAATGAAATTAAACGCATAAAGTGCAGGTAGGCCACAATAATTTTGACATTGACAGCTCTTGAACGCGGTTTAAATAGCGCTGAACGCGTTCAGTTACATATGTGAAATTGACCTTAAATGTAAGTTGGTCATTTGAAGGTTGGCAGAGGTCACCAACGTTGAAATCTTCAGTACGAACTTTAAGGTCAAGTATGTTCTGCTACGGCTACATTGTCGCGATAACGAGAACTGCACTTCGCGCTCTTTCTGTTGAACAGCGACTCAGCGAGACCACGAGTAGCATGCGAAATAAAGCGCAAGAATTGTAGTTCGTGTTATCGAGACTATGTAGCCATATCATTACTATATTTTGGCTTTGTCAGAAAAAAGACGGTTTATTCGCATCTTTGATGTTAAGTAGGGTTCTGGGTTTTTATTTTATTTTGGATGCAATAAGGTTCAGTCCATTAGGTATTTGTAATTAATTAAGAGTTTTATTAAATTATTATAAATTTTAATAGGCTCTAGCTCATAACTACAAGCTATATGGTATGGTCCCTTTATTGCAATATACTAATGACATCAATGAAAAACAACTTGATAAATATGTCCATTATAGACAGTAAGTACAGGTACCCGCATACATATTCATACTTAAATATCGCATAGTTCCTATTAAGCAAACTGTCACTGAAGAAAAGTCGTTACTCACTCGTCTACTTCCTTTACTTGTTATACATTTCCCACGGTTGAATATTTCCGGAAATACGTTTATTTTCTTATGATTTACTCATCTGGCATGAAAGGTACCTATATGTACATGTAATAGACTGTTTAATTTAGTATGTTCTGACATTGGAACCAAAAATATGTGCCTATAACAATAAATTAGCCAGTGGAAACAGCACAATAGCCTCAAATACCAACAGATTGGTTGTTAGGCCTATAGTGTACAACCGCCATAATTTTATTAACCGTCAGTTGGAACTAAGAACACTAATTTAAAATTTAAAACTTCCATCTGTTTATTTGCTCATAACTGGCGGCTTGAATTTGGAACGCAGTTGTAAATAAAAAATTATGTATGTAGGTAGGTTTGTATTCAAATCCGATTGACACTATTTGCGAAAAATCCATTTATAGTTTTGATGTTTTGAAAAAAAAAAGCGTGTGACCATTAAAAAACCGTTCATTTTCCTTTTGTTTAGAAGAACAGTAGGTACAGTACCAACGAAAATGCAGTTGAACCTATGTATTGTTAAATTCCACAGCACGAAAACAATAGGCAATCTACAAAAACCGGTATTCAAATGGCACAAATCTTTCTACCATTAAAATCACAACAAAGAGCAATATCCGATAAAGGGTCAAGCAGTCTTACCTGCAAACTAACTCCGCTAGTACCGTTAACACTGTACACTCACACTTAAACACTTCAAAAAACAATTAGCCGAAGCAAGATCACGACCGTCGACCACCGGTTGCGCCAACCGACTACAACAACCACACATTCGCGGTTCGAGCTGCTCAGATAAGTGAATCTAGATAGTGCACTAAGGTAAAAGTGGGTAAAGGCGGGCGCACACGAGTTCACTGACGTTGATGGAAAACGTTTAAATATTGAACGAACGTACCGTGTCGACGATCTAAAGCTTCGTATAATTTCTAGGTCAGTTTACTTCTGTTTTGTGTCAATCAATTTTGAATTAAGAATTATGAGATGATGCACTTCGATGAAAATAGGGATGTGAACGAGCATGATTGTCTGACAGAATTCATACTAATCTTTATTCAAATCGAAGTATATTATTCCATACTTGTTCAAATATTGGATCATCTTTTACAATAATTTGTGATTAGAAAATAATTAAATACAAACGATTTTAACAACTCAAATAAAATATCTATATTGTAACGAATTCCGAATCTGAGTGAGACGTCTCGGTCAAAACATTTGAATGTTGAATACAGTTACAACTCTTCTAAAGTTCGGCATTTAAAATCTCAAGCAACTGTATTTCTATTTACATTCGAATAAGTGAATTAGACTGGCATCAATATTTACTCATGGGTAATTGGGCACATTTTTTAATTGAACTTGTGGACCGGAATCTTATTTTGTAACTGTAGACTATACAACTATGCTAAGTTATTGATATTGGCTACAGTTTATAATCCAGAATTTGTTGTGTTTCGCCATTTTGACATGAAAATGTCCAGAATGTGCCGGTGAATTATTGCAGTTATTGCAGAGAGAAAAATATTTGCTCGTTAGCTAAAAAAAACTAAAAGACACGCTTTCATAGATCCTTTTTGAGATATTTTTTCATTGATACTGCACCCCACGCTTTTCCATTATTTTCTACTTTTTAGTTTGGTTTTCTATGAAAGCGCGTTTTTTAGTTTTAAACTATTTTTTTGTTCGGCTAGCTACAAAAGCGGGTTTTTCGAATTTTTTTAATGAGATTAGTTATTAATAACCATTCGATCTCAATGGTTATTAATAACTAATCTCAATAAAATTTTAAATTCAGATTGTCGCTTCATTCGCTCATAACTGACAATTTGTAATTAGAACGTAGGTAGTTGTGAATAATGAATAATAAAAAGTAATGATACAAATTCAAAATGAAACATTATAATATTCAATTCATTTATAAAAAAAAAAAATATATATAAGGTGTATCTATTCATACACGAAATATTTTAAGGGGTACACCTATAGGTGGTAAAAAAGCTATAGAAGCAAAAAGAAAATTTTTATCTAAGCGTTTTCGAATTTTCGTAATTATTATAATTTTAAAACGTCTCAAGTAGAGACGTTTTGCATAAAACCTTTACTCCAAATTCTATGAATGGCCCGCCTGACGCTGCGAGGGCGACGACCGGACGGCACGAGCATGGCCGCGGTGTCTCGGGCCGTAAAAAATAAGAAGGAGCCAGTATTTCATATGTGCGTCAAATAATTTATAAATATTTTTTTTTTTAAACCCTTGGAAAAAATTTTTTTTCGTTGCTATAGCTTCTTTACCACCTACAGGTGTACCTCTTAAAATATTTCGTGTATGAATAGATACACCTTATATAAGATTGGATACTTTAACAAAATAAAATAACATACCAAATCAGAAATTAATTGAGACTGCGAAGTTTTTTCGTAGGTAGGTAACCCTCACACCGAATCTTAATTGTAGTCAGTCTTAAATCTCAACATTAAATCCAAGGCATTCTACATTGCTTCTGCAGCACAATATTGCACAGTTTGCAACGCCACAGTACCACGTACTTTTCTCCGAGCTACGCCAAGCACCACGGTCGATGACTCGGCCGTCTACCGTGAAAAATGTACCAGCTTCGAGTAACATGTTTCTTCAATTTATAATGAAGTCGGTTAAAAAAAAACTTTATCTAAGTGGAATCGGTAAATTGGAAACTACTACCGCAACAGGTACAAGTAAAAAAAAAATTGTAGTCATATCATTAAAATTAGATTTTTTCATATTTACTTTTTTATTAATTATTTCTATATGTTATTCTATAGAACCAGCCGAGCTATTCTGTAAAAATCTTACCATGAAAACTTAGGTGAAGTGAGCGTAAAGTGACACTCTTGACAGCTGTCAAGAGGGTCAATCCACCAGGTTGAATGACACTTGGAATAGGAGCTCACTTAGGGTCACTTGACCCAAGTTTTCACGGTGAGATTTTAACAGAATAGACCGGCAGGATACTTACTTTTCAAGACGAATCAAACGACCCCAAACTCGATGGGGTTCGGGTTGGCGTCCGGATAAAGCCGAACACAGTCAGGCTTTATAGTTGCATGTCTGGCTAAATTCGACGGTGTCCGGTCTGTCCGGCTTTTTAAATATGATCATTTTTGTCTTCACCCGCCTCACCTTGTATAGCTAACTCAAGTGAGCGAACTACCACTAGCACTGTCCTCCCCACGTTATTACTACTCAATTTTAAAAGCTTTTAAAGGAGATGTCTGCCAACCAAAAATAGCAATTCCTTCATGTTACAAAGATTTTAAAATGTAGGTATTTAGTATTAGTCTTGTTTAGTTTTGTTTTAAGACTAAAAAATTAAAGATGTCCGGCCTTTTTACCCAAATGTCCGGCTAAGGTGACAGGTCTGTCCGGCTTTTAGGTTTTATGACCTGGCAACCTTATATGGGGTCGTTTTATTACAGAATTCCTATAGCCGCTTCCCACCTTCTAACTCCATCATCAGACCCTGGATAGCACCTAAGACCAGAGACTTCGGGAAGACGATTCTAAAGCGCCCTAAAACGATGTGGTTGCGTTGTTTTATTAGAGTTCCCATGACTCCATCATCAGATCAGCTCCATGTCATAATAGTATTCGTCATCCGATTTCCAGGTCAATCGGAAATCGGGAAGGGGCATTAACAAAATCATAATTTATCTTTAAAAATTTCATTACAGGCAAGGGACCAATGAATCTAAGTAAAAGCTGGTAAAAAATAGCTAGTTCTAAATTCAAACTACCTACTACTATACATATTAGGAATACGAACATTTAGCGTACAAAATATTAAAAATATTAAGTACCAAGTTTCTGCAAATTTATTTAACATAACCATTGAGCACGTAGGTATGGGGTGGATACCTAAAAACCACAAAGCTAAGTAAAAAAGAAAACACCTTAAATATACAACTTATGCTTCTAATCGATAGAACGGAACAAACGAAATCGAAAATGATCTCAACAACTAAGAAATTTTTTATCTCAATTAGATGACGTTCTTGTCAGAATGATAGTTGTCGTGTACGGCTTTGATTCTGAACCATTCCGTGTGTCATCGAGTAAATATTTAATATTCATTGTGGGTATGATCATATTGAAAAGTCTGTTCGTCCCGATATTATTGATGTTGACCGTATAATCGACGTCATCATGACTGAAGACAGATCAGATGACGTTAGGGAGGACAGCAACAATGTATGTACGTAGTGCGGTCCATGAGTTGTTAGCCTCACATAGAAAATAAACAGATCGTAATTTGGTTTTTCCTTCATAAAGTAGGTACAAGTCTCAACATGCACTGTGTTGAGTTTCAACTTATTCCATTTGGTACTTTAGTTTTGAGAGCGATTTACATACATGCAGTCGAGTGATTTTCACAAAATGTATAAAATTGAATATCGGGCTGTTATAAAGTTTCTGACTAAAGAAGGTCTAACGCCAACGCAAATAAAAGAAAGATTGACTGTCGTTTACGGTGACTCTTGCCCTTCGTATGCAACAATAAAAAACTGGTCTAAGCTGTTTCGTTGGGGTAGAGAATCATTGGAAGATCATCCACGTGAAGGAGGCCCTGTCACAGTGATGACCCTAGAAAATATTCAATTTGTGGAAGATATTGTTCTGAGTGACCGTAGATTAAAAACAAAAGAAATTGCTGCACAGCCTGGACTTTTAAAAACAAGTGTTCTCAGAATTCTTTCCAAGCATTTACAAATGACAAAAATTTGTGCAAGGTGGGTGCCACGGATTCTTAGTGCAGTCCAAAACCAGCGACGTGTTGAATGTTGTGAAGAATTTTTAGAGCTTTGCCGCGATGACCAGGAAGCAGTTATTCAATCAATTGTGACGGGCGAGGAAACTATGATTCTTTACTTCGATCCGACGTCTAAAAGGGACTCGATGGAATGGCACAGAAAGGGAGAACTGGCACCAAAAAAAGCTAAGGTCACCCGAAGCGTTAAGAAGCTCATGGCTACAATTTTTGGGAGTGTGAAGGAATCCTTGTCATCAATTTCAAGGAAAGTAACACGGTTGTAAACGCAGCTTATTATAGTGACTTACTACGACAGTTACGCCAGAAAATTATTGAAAAAAGAAAAGGGAAATAACTCGAGGTGGCAGATTGCTTCACGACAATTCTCCAGTCCACACTGCTGCGATTTTGAAGTCTACAGTTAAGGAATGCGGCTACATAGAGATAAATCATCCCCCTTATAGTCCTGACCTGGCCCCCTCAGACTATTTTTTGTTTTCAAAATTAAAATCAGATTTGCGAGGGAAAAAAATTAACAACGATAAAGAAATTAAACAGGCTGTTTACGACCACTTTGATAGTAAAGATTCAGCATATTTTTACAGTGGCATAGAAGCATTAAGCCTCCTACAAACCGGCGCGACGCGGCAGCGCGACGCGACACTCGTAGAACAATTTTTATGTGAACTTCGTGGAAATTGTTCTACAAGAATCGCGTCGCGCTGTCGCGTCGCGCCGGTCTGAATAAGCCTTTAATCAGACGTTCTGAAAAATGTATTGTAATAAAGGAAGAGTATATTGAAAAATAATATTAGTTTTGTTAAATTTCCATCTGTCCTTCTATGTTAGGCTAAGAACTCTTGGACCGCAATACGTATTCTGTGATTTGGTACCTGTAGTTAGGAATAGACTAGGCAGATGGCTTGATAGGACTTAAAAAAAAACCGACTTCCTCAAAAACACTAGAAAGTGAAAAATAACTTTAATTTCGGAAGTCGGTGTCTTAGGATCTGTATTTGAGTTTTTTGCCACCGACTTCCGAAATTAAAGTTATTTTTCACTTTCTAGTGTTTTTGAGGAAGTCGGTTTTTTTTTTGTCAAAAAGTTTTTATTTTTTACTTTTTAGTTATGGTATCTACCCGCACTAATTCCTATACCACTAATCGCCAGGTGAAATTTAATACTTTACTACTGCTGTAAATCGTTGAGGAATTCCCTTGACTGTCTGTCTATGGTCTCCATCATCAGACCTGTTATGGTACTTATAAGCCTTATGGGAGCTTTCTCATCAATAGAAATGAATTAAGTTCAAACACCAGGTAATTGCTGTAAATCGTTGAGGAGTTCCCTCGATTGTCTTTTGGCTCCATCATCAGATCAACTCCGGACCTTAATTAAATAGTCGTGATAAAATTGGCACTTTGAACCGTATAAAGTAACCCCAACAATAGAGAACTGCTGTAAATCGTTGAGGAATTCCCTCAACTGTCTATGGTCTCCATCATCAGACCTGTAATGGCACTTATAGCCCATATGGGTGCAAAGTTCTCATCAATAGAAATGAATTAAGTCCAAACACCGCGTAATTGCTGTAAGTCGTTGAAAAGTTCCCTCGACTGTCTTTCGGCTTCATCATCAGATCAACTTCAGACCTTTATTAAATAGTAGTGCTTTAAGATAATTAATGAAAGAAATAAAAAACGCACTAGTCGCCACTACGATTTTCGAAGGTTCCCTTCGACTTCTCTGGGATGCCATCATCAGATCCTGGTTTCCTTATCATGGGACCACCCTTGGGATATCTCCTTTCCAACAAAAAAATAATCATCAAAATCGGTCCATATACGACGAAGTTATCGGTGAACACACATAAAAAAAAATATATATATATATATATACGGTCGAATTGAGAAACCTCCTCCTTTTTTTGAAGTCGGTTAAAAAGAAACACAGAACAGTTTTGAACACTGTAGGAATTCAAAAATCAAAAGAGCCAGAAAGCATTGGTAAACCCGTGGAAAGGCTACGAGTTACAAGTAGGTTCGAACCAAGACAGGCGCCCTTAGTGGTAATTGTTTCATCACCACTGCTCTCAAACGCTGAAGCAAAACATAGTGCAGAAACCGACATGTCCTAGAACCAAAAATTCGACGACATCTGACACATCTACCAATCTGCACTGGGCCCGCATATTGGATTATGTCCCACTCCCTCTCACAGAGATGAGGCCTGTGTCCCAGCAGTGGGACATTTCTAGGCTGCTGCTGATTGTATAACGGCACATTCTTGTAACTTAACCGGTCAATTACCGTAATTACAGACACAATTAAAAAACGATTGTTTACATACCAAATGTGGTATCTCAGGGACTTAGAGGTTAACCGACATCTGTGCTGCTAGGGAGTGGTGTTGAGCCACTTCCCAACTTAAGCACTAGGAAGTGAAGACTCTCAGCCTAGTTTGAATAAATTACTTGATTTATTTTTTTGTATTTTCGTTATTTTGCCACTTCTTATTTTTTTGGTGGGAATTCATCAAGTGACGTCTCCCGCTCTGGGGGGAGCGGAAGGGCGTGTCAGACTTTTACCGACTATAACCCACCTGTGTTCCTTCAGTTGCCCATGTCCCACGGCCACTGTATCTCTTTCGAACGAATCTAGCGACCCTGGCAGGGTTATTTTGCCACTGAGTTTCAAAATTAAAGTAATTTTTCAGTTTGTAGTGTTTTTAGGGTTCCGTTGCCAAATGGCAAAAAACGGAACCATTATAGATTCGTCATGTCTGTCTGTCTGTCTGTCCGTCTGTCTGTCTGTCTGTCCGTCCGTATGTCACAGCCACTTTTCTCCGAAACTATAAGAGCTACGCTGTTGAAACTTGGTAAGTAGGTAGATGTATTCTGTGAACCGCATCAAGATTGTTACACTAAAATAGAAAAAAATAAATGAATTTTGGGGTTCCCCACACTTAGAACTGAAACTCAAAATTTTTTTTTTCATCGAACCCATACGTGTGGGGTATTTATGAATAGGTCTTCTATTGAGGTTTCTAATATAATTTTTTTCTAAACTGAATAGTTTGCGCGAGAGACGCTTCCAAAGTGGTAAAATGTGTCCCCCCCCCCCCGTAACTTCTAAAACAAGAGAATGATAAAACTCAAAAAATATATGATGTACATAACCATGTAAACTTCCACCGAAAATTGGTTTGAACGAGATCCAGTAAGTAGTTTTTTTTTAATACGTCATAAATCGTAAACCGCAATTTACCTTTCATTCAATCAACTCAAATATAAAAATTAAAAAAAAAAACATTTAATTTCATAAGCATAAACCTTATACATAAACCGAGGATACCTACAGATTTGTACGGAACCCTCGGTGCGCGAGTCCGACTCGCACTTGGCCGGTTTTTTTTTTATTTGTAAGGCGGTTGGAATTTAAGACAATAATTTAGACAAAGTATAGCGCCCAGGGTTCGAACCCACGACCTGCCACTCGTAAGTCACGGCCTTTACCACTGGGCCACCACTTCTTTATACAATAGTACTTCATACAATAGTAGATAGCATTACGTAACACGGAACATTAAATTAAATTACTTGCCATATCTATGTCAGCTAGCACACGCCAATATACATACATACCTACCAAAACAGCAACTTCCGAAATGAAAGTTATTTTTCACTTTTTAACATTACAAATACTACAAAGCCTGTTGTTTTTCTATTCAGTTTCCTTATAACACCCCCATCATTCGTAATTCTCGCTCATATTTCAAAGTCGTCATTCTTTATCACTCGTCGTATTATGTTTTTGTAGTCATCGACATAGATCGTAAAAGAAATGACGGATATTAAGAGCATAGACACAGTTTAGCGGGTCATAAGCTATTAAACTCATTATATCATGGGAAATGAGAAATCTTCCGTCGTCGCGTGCGTGCGCGCACTATTGTTTACTGAAGATGATGACATTGTTTTATGTATGTAGTATCTAGCTCTATTGAGATAATATTGAAGACAAACTAGACCAGACCGGAGCTAAGGCAACGAATGCGCGAGTTATACCTTTTTTATACTTCCCCGTTGGTCTCGTGGTCGCACGCGCACCGCTGCAGCTGAGGCTGGCGTTTCGGGTTCGATTCCCAGGTCGGGCAAAGTGTTATGGGGTTTTTCATTAGAAATTTCTTAGTAGCATACACAGCCCGGGGTTTGGAAGTTGTTGGTGTGATGCCCCCGTGCCTCGGAAAGCCGTTGGTCCTGCGCCTGATCGTGATCTCTCTCCGGTCGAGTCGGATTGCCGTCCCATCGGACTATGAGACTGAGGGTAGAGTGAGTGCCGCTGTGTCTGCACACAAACTTGTGCACTATAATATCTCCCGCACCCAACGGTAGTGTACGATGAGATTGTCTGCCATGGCTATAATACGGTCTGGAGGACTATATGTGATAGATGTTTAATTCGATAATACAGGGTGGGATATGGACGTGGAACCTGTTACCATGGAATCAGTACATGATTCCAAAACCACAGCGTTGAAATTATTCGTGAGTCATAAAAAAAAATTGCTGTTCCATACATTTTGATCACGTAGGTTGATAGCCGACGAATACTTTCTACGCTATGTCTAGAAAATCTTGTGCTGAATTGATGGTTACAGTTTGCGTATCGATGTCTATACCTATGCCACTTTACAACATAACTAAACGAAATATTTCATTTTCGTTAAGAAAATTGCGTCAAACACAATTATTATCACCCTGTAAAGATAAGAAAAAAAATCTTTAAAACAAGTAGGTGAGATATTACGTGCCATACGGTGTATTTTAAAATCATCGTTACGTTTACTCCGCCCGTTCCCAAAAAAAGCTCCTAAACCTCAAATAAAGCTTAGTACCTGGATGCCCGAGCTTTGCTACACAATTTTTTTTTTGGTAAGTTGTGTATTTTAGAAATTATATTTAAATACAAATTATATCTTTACATATTATAAAATAAAGTCACTTCCCGCTGTCTGTCTGTCCCTATGTATGCTTAAATCTTCAAAACTACGCAACGGATTTTGATGCGGGTTTTTTTAATAGATAGAGTGATTCAAGAGGAAGGTTGTGTATTTTAGAAATTATATTTAAATACAAATTATATCTTTACATATTATAAAATAAAGTCACTTCCCGCTGTCTGTCTGTCCCTATGTATGCTTAAATCTTCAAAACTACGCAACGGATTTTGATGCGGGTTTTTTTAATAGATAGAGTGATTCAAGAGGAAGGTTTATATGTACATAACATGTATAATATAGCAAAGAAACGCTGATAATTTTAGAGGTTTCTAATGTGATGTCATAAATAAACACTTTTTTTTGCGCTTACATTTCGAACGCTGGCTGAACCCTACGAAATAGCTCAAAATAATGTACTACAGTATTATACACCTTAAAAAGGTCTACAAAAAAGTCCGCGATGGTATATGTCTATCTCTTAGGGATAACCCACAATAACCATTTTTTATCCTTTAATTTTTACGAGTAATAATGGCGTATTTACGAAGCGATTTTAAGCAATACAGCATTAATGCTTATCCAATTAAATACATTAGATATGTTGTGCATTTCATGTAGATCAAAATTGCCCTGTACAGCATATCATTAAAATGAATATTTTAGAAGATATCAGAGATTATAATAAAATAGCCGCAGAGCGGCTAGCGGGCCGTTCCGCGTCCGGCCGTCTCGCTTGGTAGCGGTCGGGTACTGCAGGATTAGTAGGATTGTAATTCATATTACTTGGGCTTCATAGTAAATGCGAATATCATGTGTGTTCGAAGTACTCAAAATAAACCCAATTGTATTATTCCAAGTAAGAGACCGCGAAATATGGCTTAGATGTTTAGATTTTTGGATGGATTTGGTTTTTTGGTTATCCTGGATACTTACCATATGTACGTTCCCGGGAGATATTTTCCGACAGCTATACGGGCGAAGCCACTGGCCAAAGTACTATTCTTATAACTATGTTTAATTTGGTGTCTGGTAAATAACTGGTTTATATAGGTAGAATAGGAGCGTTAAGAAAAACCAGGAAGACTTATATTCAATTCAATCCAGCCCTATGTCGCAGTCTTCTTACTCTGAATACTATTAGTTTTATTTTAAGTACATCAAACACACAAGATATGTAAGGATCGTAGCAGGTGGCGTTCCGTAGTTTCTACCTACCCCCATGGGAAAAATGCGTAATTTTATGTATATATAACATGGATTAATACATTCTTACCGGGGTAATACGTTCTCCTGCGATAATATCCGACATCTACGCGGGCGAAGCCGCGGGCAAAAGCTAGTTTCAATATAAATTACATTTTGTCATTTTTCTTCCAATAAAACAAAAAACATAAATTTATGTTTAAGTTTATTATCGATAAAGTTGATTATTGATAACACGTATAAAACGACATTTTCTAAAAATGAATCCTAGCTAGATCGATTTATCGCCCCCGAAACCCCCTGTGTACTACATTTCATGAAAATCGTTGGAGCCATTTCCGAGATTCAGATTATATATCTTATCTTATATCTTTAAACGAGCAATTCTTGTATATATACTAGCTTTTGCCAGCGGCTTCGCCCGCGTGGAGGTCGGAAATTATCCCGCGGGAACATACTACTGGGATAAAAAGTAGCCTATGTCCTTTCTCAGGCTCTAAACTATCTGTGTACCAAATTTCATTTAAATCGGTTCAGTAGTTTTAGCAGGAAAGCGAGACAGACGGACAGACAGACAGACAGACAGACAGACAGGCAGACAGACAGACCGACAGACAGACAGAGTTTACTTTTGCTATTAGTATGGATAGTATGGATAATCTGAATCTCGGAAACGGCTCCAACGATTTTCATGAAATTTAGTATACAGGGGGTTTCGTTGGCGATAAATCGATCTAGCTAGGATTCATTTTTAGAAAATGTCGTTTTATTCGTGTTTTCAATGATCAACTTTATCGATAACCAACTTGAACATAAACTTATTATTATAAACACAATTTACCAAAAAATACCGAGCAAAGCTCGGTCATCCAGATATTATACATATATACAAGAATTGCTCGTTTAAAGGTATAAGATTTGACATGTATTTATAGGGAAATCGATCTTATGAATTTATTTTTGACAAATAACAAATGAGCAAAATGACCCATGCTGTTGGGTATCTTTGCTCCTAGAAATAGTTTCTATGTAATCTCCATTGTTAAAGCAGTTGGGGATTAATGCTTTCCTAATTCAAACTCTGTTCCAGTTATAATATGTTCTGCTATTATGGATGATATTAATTGATGAGATATGGATATGATATGATATATTCACAATTTAATGAATTGTTGCAAAATTTTCAACGTAGAATAGGCGAAAACATTTTACAGAACAGGAGCATAATTACCCGTAGAGTAGCAAAGTAGGACCAAATTACGGTAAGTTAAAATGTTCTAAATCTGAGATTTATTTGACATTTGGCTTTGTTACCAGTGCGGTCATGTTGTGTCGTAATAGACTGGTTAATTTTCGTGGATTTTCCTTCACAACTTGGTACCTAGGTACCGGATTTTTCTTAAAACATTGATTGACTTAATAAGAAATGCGGCGTCAGATGAGTTGACTTGCATTCTGTTCTAGGATTTAAAAACACGTCATTTTTATTCCTAAATATAGAGTAATAACAATTTTATTTACATTTGTGATACATCACTTAAAATTAGTCAGTTATAGTAAAGATGAAGCCTTCAAATACCAATTCTAATAAACAAAGTTTATTAAAGACATGGTAGGTACATTTCCTGTAAGTATTCGAAATAGGGATTCCCCGTGACTTGAACAAAAACCAAATGTTCCTCAAGCTCTCTCTGTCTTTGCAAATAGGGCTACCAAAGACACAGTACCTCCTTAAATATATTTTAAAGTATTTGAGTGGTATTTCTGTATTTTTATTTTCAGAAATTACGCGGGTGAAATGCAGAAAACTTGTAACTTTTGAATTTGTTTGTGTCCTATGGTTTTAAAATGCATTAAGTTAATAGCATGTTTAAATAATGCTCAACAAATATTTATTTTGAAAACTATACCTTATAACCAACATCGTAAACATTTATTTATAACATCGTTATTTAGCAAAAAAAAATCCTAATAGGTTTTGAAAAATGGGTTAAAATAATTTCCATACACTTTATTAGTGTCCTTTTCATTTCGTTACACATTACATTATTCATTTTTTTTTCTGATGAACTTACCTGTTTAATTTTTATTTTAACAGTTCCTTCATATCAATAAATACCTATTATATTATTTATGTAGTTTTCATAATACACCTTTTTATAATATTTATTTACTCCAAATGTATTGTCCCTAAAAATAAATGTTTCGTTACTCAGGATTCGTTACGGGTTTAAAGACGTACGTTAAGTTTATAACGAATCCGTATTTTTTTTAAGTTGGCCGCATTACCTTCGAATTTTCTTTGACACATGTCAAACTACAGCCTTTTTATTACGGCGGAGAAAGTGTGTGTTTCGGTGAGTATTCAATTTGCTTGTATATTTTATCAGGGTGATTAATGGTGATAAATCAATATGTTTTATGCTTTAAAACGATGTTTTCTGTAATGGAAACTATTCACATGTTTCCAAAGATATTGTAATCCGCTGTAATATTAGTTGCTTTTGAAAAGCTATGAGATATTAAAATTTTTAGGTTAAATATTCTCAGATGTCCTCAGGGGCCATCCATAAATTACGTTACACGTTAAGGGGGAGGGAGGGGGTCGACGAAGTGTGACATTGTGTGACAAGGGGGTGGAAGGGGTCCTAAATTTCGTGACGTCACATTTAAAATCAATTTTAATCTAAATTTAACATTTAGATTTCAAATAATTATTTTGTTTAAGACTATTCGGTTATTAGAAAAGCTCTTTAACTTGTCAATTAAATGCCACCTTGTTATTTTTATAAGATTTATTTTTTTTATAATAAAGTTTGTTTCGATTATTTTCATTTGTTTGTTTTATAATTAGACGTTTACTGTTGAAATTATTTCTTGTGATTTAAATAAAAACAATTTGATCAGACTGAATTCGACTGATATAAGTGTAATTTTATACTGCCAAGTACCAAAAATTTTGTTGACAAAGTTCCTTTAAAAGTAATATTGATAAACGAATTATTTTTAACTAGCTTTTGCCAGCGGCTTCGCCCGCGTGGAGGTCGGAAAATATCCCGCGGGAACGTACTACCGGGATAAAAAGTAGCCTATGTGCCAAGTTATAAACTAACTGTGTTCCAAATTTCATCCAAATCCGTTCAGTAAATTTTGCGTGAAAGAGTAACAAACATCCACACATCCATACATTCAAACTTTCGCATTTATAATATTAGTAGGATTAATTAGAGGGTAAATAAAATTTAGTACAATCACCACTCAGTGAAGTAGATACTAATAAAAGATTTTGGAACGAAGTTCCTTATCGCGCGTTGCGAAAGGAGGCTAGACGGAAAAATTAAGACTAAAAGTTGTGTTTCTCTGTCTGTCTCTCTCTCTCTCTCATAGAAAGCAAGCCAGTTATTTTCGTTTCGTCTTTCTATTTCACATTGAACAGTGTGGTGTTGCGAACTCGCGACGATTATTTTTGTTGAGTGTACACAGGTTTTTTGTACATAATAAATAAAAATAATAAAAAATATTACAATTCCTTCACTAATTAATCGAAAGGAACTTCTTTCCATCCGGGTGTCCCTTGACACCTCTCAAGTTTTTTAACCGAATTCAAAAAAGGAGGAGGTTATCAATTCGACTGTATGTTTTTTTTATAATGTTTGTTACCTCATAACTTTTGACTGAGTGAACCGATTTTGATAATTCTTTTTTTATTTGAAAGCTGGTACTTCCCGAATGGTCCCATTTTAATTTGGTTCCATTCAGACAATGGAATCCATGTAAGTCTTAAATTTGCATTAAGTATTTACGGCGACAAATGAACGAATAACGCTATTAGATTAGTGCGGGGTATCTACCGTAAGTAAAAAGTTAAAAATAAAAACTTTTGACAAAAAAAAACCGACTTCCTAAAAAAAACTACAAAGTGAAAAATAACTTTAATTTCGAAATTCGGTGTCTTAGGATCTGTATTTAAGGTTTTTTGCCACCTACTTCCGAAATTAAAGTTATTTTTGACTTCGTAGTGTTTTTTTTTTAAGGAAGTCGGTTGTTTTTTTTTTCGTTAAAAGTTCTTGTTTTATATTAATTATAGTGAATAACTCGGAAATTAAATATTGACAACTTCTCATACGTCAAGATAAAAAACAATGTGCTTTCGGCACATTTGATATAAAACATACCATGTTCAAGTGACACATGAAGCCCTGAAACCTTCCTTATTGACTTTTTTACTTTTGTTTTCTGGCTTGCCTTGACCATATTGTATGATCTCACCTTTATAGTATCAGTTTCGTTATTAACTTTATCAGTTTCGTTATTTCTCAGGTGCGTTACTTTTTGAAAATTAGTGACATATTTTCTGCATTTCACCCACGCATTCATCATCATCATCATATCAGCCCTAAGACGTCCACTGCTGGACATAGGCCTCCCCCAATTTGGAGGCCTTTGCCATAATTGCCGCGCTTGGCAGGCGGGTTGGCAATAGTGCATAGATAACGCTGCTGCCCGTTCTCTAGTAAGTCCCTTAGTCGCATTTTACGTAACGTTATATACTCTAACGATTTTATAGTTTGTATAGCTCCATAGACAGTATAAAATCTTGATCATTCGTTTCGGTTCTCGTTCATCCGTTTATGCTTCCTATCCAAGGACAATACGACGAAATATAAAAAAAAAATACACTATAAACCTACGCAGTTACTCGGGGCTAGCTGGATTGCACCAACGCGGATGTATACGTACATCCGCGGTGGAGCAACCCAGACTGCCAGGCACTTCTTCTCCTGCAACCGAGCGGGTGGGCGGGTTGCGGATAGCCCAACCCCGGCTGGGGGATCGACCGTCTTGCGGAAGATCCTGCACTCGGGGCATCTTGAAAGAGATCCCGGACAAGAGAAGTTCCCGAAGGCCAAAATCCCAGGCATAGGGTAACCAATGACCATCTCCCCGTGTACCGCCATCCAACCAAACCATCCCTCCTCTTCCAGCTATCCCGTCAATCCGAAACCCCTAGGCCAGATCCCAGACCTAGGGTGACCCCAAAGAACCCATTCCGTCCGATAAAGCTCCTCCCTCCCATCCTCACATCCTATCGGTCCCAGAGGAGGGGTAACCTCTGCTCCAAAAAAGCCCACCCCCAATAAAAAAATTTCTTTTCAAAAAATGCAGCAGGAAAAAGAAATTACCCAGGTGGGTTCCGGCCAAGCCGGGGAATCCCACACCGCCCACGGCGGTCAGCCCCCATCGTATTCTGGGGGGGGCAACCGACTGCACCTTTTTGCCGCGCTGTTCAGCGCACTCGGCTGCTGACTCAGCGCCACTCTCACAGGCAGCGATAAACGCGCCCAGACCCTCGACATCGGCTGCGACAAACGCGCCAACAATCACACCCACGGCTGCGACCCACGCGCCAAACCCCACGACGCAACATGCGCCTCCCGCAAGCCTCTGGCAACAGAGCATCGTGCGGAATAGCGTGACTAACCCAGGAAACGACACAGACTGACACAGACAGAGAGGGACGGGGAAGGATGGCGAGCCTGGCAGCTCTAAAACTTTCTCGGGTGATGGAGTACGCCTGCTGCACAAGCGCGGAAAAGTCACGGCCCGGGAAAGAAAAAAGGTAAAGGCTCAGGCAGTACGCGACCAGACGTCGGTCCGCACAGGGGAAACCCCGAGCGAAAAGCGTCCGGACGCGGAGCCAAGCGACCAGCCGTCGGGCCGCACAGGGGAAACCCCGAGCGAAACACGGCCGGACGCGGAGCCACACGACCAGCCGCCAGTCCGCACAGGGGAAACCCCGAGCGAAACGCGGCCGAACGCGCATCAAAGCGGGCGAGGGCTAGTTCGCGCGGGGGAAACCCAGCGCGAGCAGCCTCCGCACGCGGCGGGATCTGCCAGGGTCGCCAGTCGACCCCTGACCTCCGACAAGACCCACGACCAACCCGGACCTAGGACAAGGAGGTGGCGGCGGCCTAGACCAACACACGCACAGGCTCCACCGGCAACAAACACCTTGCCAGGGCCCTCCAAGCCGCAGCCTGGACCAAGCGGTACAGGGCCGGCGAAGAGAGGACAACCGGACGACACGGCTTCACCGAGCACGCTCCAAGGGGACGCCAAGCGTGTGAGGGTCCACTCTGCTCAGGGGGAGCAGAGAACCTACGCTCGAGCCACGAAGGATATTCCTGCGAGGCTGGCCGTAGCGATCTGCTTCCCTCCCCCCTCCAGAGACCTGACCAAGGAAGAGGCCGAGTACATAAAGACGGCCCTAGAGGACTTCCTAATGGACACCGACCCGACGACACCACTCCCGGCCTTCCGTGGGTACCCACGGGTAGCGGAAGGCACCGTGCAGATGTGGTGCGAGGACGACAGTGACCTGGCTGACACAAGCCGCACCCAAAATCAGACTCCCTGACACTGACTTAACACTGACCGTACTGAAACAGTCCGACGTGCCCACCCGTGTCCGAGCCTCGCTCTTCGTCCCTCGTTACAAAGGGGACGTGGCCAGGCTCCAGAGTATTCTGATCCGTCAGAATACTTGGTACGACATTGCCAGGTGGTCATTGTACAGAGCAATCACCGTCGGTGGCGACAACTACGGGACGTATCTGGCCGTAGGTGTACCACCGGAGGAAGTTGACAGGGTCCTAGCCCGGGAGCGACGCATATCGTACCTCCTTGGGTCGATATACGTGCGCTTTTGGCCCACGACCCTACCCTCTGTCACCAAGACCGACAGCACTGACGTGACAACCGCACAAATACTGACACAGACGACTGACACCGACATTGCCCAACTCGAGCAGGTCATGGCCCGAGCAGCAATGGAGGACGACAGCGACACCTTACCACCCTCATCACCCGGCTGGAACGAACGATTACTCGCCTCGTCGCCGGATGACCTACACGAAGACCAGCTCAGGATGGAAGTAGAGGAAAGACTCTCCGATGGATGCAGCTCAGACTAACTCCACCCCACCACCGTCAACGCCCATACACGTCATCCAGATCAACCTCCAACATAGCCAAACTGCCACGGCCAACTTACGCAGAGCTCTGGAGGTTAAGCCCCGAACCATCGCAATGATCCAAGAGCCGTGGATCAGGAACAACAGAATCTGCGGCCTCAGTAACATCGGAGGTAAGCTAATTCTCAACACACACGGCGCAGACAAGCCACGAACCTGCGCCTACATACCCAAAGAAATCCCTACCACACCACTCACTCAATTCTGTTCCAGAGACCTGACAGCAGTCAGGCTCCAGACTGATGGTAACGTTCCAGACGTCGTACTAGCCTCGGTATACATGCCAGGCGAGGATGCGAACTGCCCGCCAAAGGATATGGCCGACCTAGTGCAGCACTGCGAACGTGCCAAACTGGACCTGATCATCTGCACCGACTCCAACGCCCACCACCCGCTCTGGGGTAGCGACTCGCCGAACTCTAGAGGAGAGGTACTATCCACCTATTTATTCTCTACTAACCTTAACCAGTCTTATTCATAAACGTCTCTTAAATTTTAATCAATTGCTAAGCAACTGATTAGTGAAATTCTTATTCATAAACGCTATTTAGCGCTAAGTAGTCGCTAACCATTTGATTAAAAGCTGTCAAAATTAAACACCACTGGTAGCTTGTTAAGAGGATGCTAAGAGGCAAGATGGCGGATTTTATTTGAATCAGCTGATCGGTTCAATAGGATTATTGTGTGCTTCAAGGTTATTTTGTCCATAATATCTAATTGTGGCTTAGTAAATATTGATTTCAACAATATTTACGGGATTTCGGAATAGTACAGGAGAATTAAATCATTTTGAAACGCTACGCGCCGACGGGAAATAGACGGAGGAAGACCTAGAAGGCTTGTTTACATCTGCGATGAGAATCATTCTATATTAGGTAGGTACATATTCTTCATGCAAAGTAAACGTGATACAGGATTTTTAGGGAAAGCTCAAACAGGAGGAGGCACAGTAGGTCTTAGGCCCCTCACATTCTTTGACGCCAGTTCCAAGACACAGAACTGAAGAAAAGCCATGTTGTGGCAGTCTTGCTCAAATAACAAGAGACATTTCATAAGCAACAATTCTATCTATCTAATCTAACTAGCCTATATTCTCACACTGCTGGGCAAAGGCCTCCCTCTCCCTTTTCCACACATTTCTGTCTTTTGCTAGTGTTGGCCAGCGCATGAGATGGACAAGATCCATCAATGAGAATGTCATGCGCTCATACTATGGGGCTACAGAGGGGGAAACAATCTGACTGCGTACCGTGTTCGGATGCTCTCTATTATACAGGTGCTTGAGCCAACTGTCAACGTTTCAACCCAATGACTATTGGATCAGGTGCGAGTCATCCAGCTTAATCATATGTTGGATGACACTGTACTTGATCGCCTACGAAATGAAATGCAGAGTAGCAATGTTAGTTAGCCAAGCAACAATTACGTTTATTTTAATAACGCTACATTTTTGTTCTAAATTCATATTTTTGATTTCCAATTATTCTTTCTCCGTAACATATGTTGCTATCCTTTTTTAACCGACGAAAAAAAAGGAGGAGGTTATCAATTCAAGGCGTATATTTTTTTTTTTTTTTTTATGTATGACCACGCATAACTTTGTACATAGTAGTCCGATTCTGATAATTCTTTTTTTATTGGAAAGGGTATACTCCCAAGGTGGTCCCATATAAATTTGGAAAACAAAATCGAACCATAAGGGCTGGATAACAGGGGATGATTGATTGTTCACGCACTGATTGTAATGTAAAACCACGCATAACTTTGAGTAGTCCGATTTTGATAATTCTTTTTTCATTGGATTGGGTATACCTTGCCAAGTATTATTAGTACATTAAAACCACAAAAAAATATAAAATAAAAACTTTTTAACAAAAAATTAAACCGCCGAAAAAACTGAAAAGCAAAAAATATTAAACCTTAAAATTTTGAGTCGGCGCTGAAAAATAAATGAACAAAATTAAACCGCCGAAAAATTGAAGAATTGTGGACCCTGTCGGGCACAGCAAAAGAAAATACAGTAGGTAGAGAGGAGGACCTATTGATTATCTTATAATGTAACTTATTCTAAAATAGTAATTAAAAATAGATGAAATACATGCTTTGGACTTTTCTAAACTAATTTCAGGGATTTATCATTTAAAATTTCGTTGTCGCTATAATAACATTTGCTTAACAGCAGCTTTTTTAATTTATCAGTAAATAGATGGCTTTTTTTCTCTGTCCTTATGGATTCTGGTAACTTGTTGTATATTGCTACTGTTTCGGTCAGTCACATGGTGGGCAGTGTTGTGTTGACGCACGTTAAAAATAGAGTCACGAGTGAAATTAATATCGAAAGCTTTATCCTAGAAATACAGAATCGTTCTGCGATATGGGACATGACTACAAAGGAGTATAGTGATCGTATTGCAAAAAAAGGTGTGGGAAGAAATCAGCACTTTATTTATAAAAGACTACATAGCTTCTGCCCGCGACTTCTTCTGCGTAAATGTACGCGGACGCAGACAAAGTCACGGAATAAAAAGTAGCCTATGTCCTTTCTCAGGCTCTAAACTATCTGAGTACCAAATTTCATTTAAATCGGTTCAGTAGTTTTAGCAGGAAAGTGAGACAGGCAGACAGACAGACAGAGTTACTTTGCATTTATAATATTAGTGTGGATAGTGTGGATTTTGAAACGAAAATTGTCCAAATTGTGACTGACTTAGCTGAAGGGGGTTAAACGCCAAGGCGAGCGCCGCGTGCGCGCCGCGAGCGCGCCGCAGGGCAGCTAAACGCGACGCTCACGCGGCGCGCTCGCGACGCTCACGCGGCGCGCTCGCGACGCGCTCGCGACGCGCGCGCGGCGCTCGCGCTACTCACACGCCCGAGGATCGCGCACGCCTAATGCGGGGGAGGCCTTAGTCAAACTTTCAACTGTAAACAAGATTTTTTAATTTTATTAAAATACATTGAAACCCTAGTCCATAAGCAATAGGAAGTAATATAGAATAGACACAAGTACCTATATGTTTTTAAAAGAGTATATTCATGTAAACAAGCTTATGGGACATGCAAATACATAGCTATTATCGGCTACGGCTTTTTAACAATACTTTGGTCAGTTTAAGGTTAGCGGATATAAAATCAGAAATAAATACCTGTATCCTCCAGCCTTTAGAGCTAATTATATTGTAATCTACCATCGGAAAACAATGAAATAATTATGTTATAAACGTATTAAATTATTTTATTCAAATAGAAATATCCGATGACATTGTTGACTTTGACTTTGTCCTGTCAAAGGCACCACAGATACAAATATCGTGGTAATGAACTTATGACAGCTTTATACTTTTAATTCGGTGTTTTAGTCAACTATATTGATTATAATCTGTGCTGCACGCATAATTTCCCCTCTATTTCGTGTCGTAACTAATTATCTGCTAACTAGCTTTTATGAATAAAGAAAAGTTAATCATTACTTAAGAGCTAACCATTTGCTTAACTAAACAGTGGCTAATCAGTGATTAGCGAGATTTTTATGAATAAGGCTGAACATTGTTAACCGAGGCTCTGAACCCACTTGGGTCACAGTCCGAGGACAAACAATCATTAAATGATAAATGATAAATGATTTTATTTCTGTAAGTAGGTTTGTACAAACACTTTTACAAGTCAATAATATTTTTTTGAGCTAGATGTGGTCGGCGTTTCCTATCTGACTACTCTGAGAAGAAAGGCCGAAATAAACTCAGAGGTCACAGTCTCTTTTAAAGTCCAAATAATATTGGTAACATTATGTGAAGACTATGTAGGTAGCTGTCTGAAATGGTCTTTAGAGGAAAGAACCAAACAGATTGAGTGGACCTGTCCAGTCAGTGCACGCATTTGTCACTAATCGTGCGGCTCAACTCAGAACTTGAGAAGCTCAACGATCCGACGAACAATACCAAAGAAAGGACATTTGGGTAGGCCGCAAAAATTACTCAACCTGCCAGATCATAATTACAACATACTTGACAAGTAAAGAAAGATAAAAGAAAAGAAGAAACATACCCACACAGTCTTCACATTCACAATGATTAAACAATATGATACTTTACAAAGTAAATATTCATGTCATTGTATAAATAGAATTTATCAATGTCAATGTGTATATGAAAAATCCGGAAAGGATCTCGGTCTAATCACTTGATGACCACGTTAGTCGCTGTCTGAAATGGTCTTTAGAGGAAATAACCACACAGATTTGAGTGGACCCGACCAGTCAGTGCACGCATTTGTCAATAATCGTGCAGCTCAACTCGGAACTTAAGGAGCCCAACGATTCGACGAACAATACCAAAGAAAGGACATTTGGGTAGGCCGCACAAATTACTCAAACTGCCAGACCAAAATCGAAAGTAAAATAATGACCCACATAGTCATCAAATTCACAGTAGTTAAAACAATATGTACATATAGTAAATATACATGTAGCTGTAAAAAAGAAAAAAAAATATAAAATAAAAAAAATATCAAAAATACCAAAATAAAATCAGAATAAAGTAGCAAAATAATATATAAAATCAACATTCAGTGCAGTTATTGGAGCAGCTCAATCCCAAGCAGTTTTATCCTCAATATAGTCTTTGACACTATAATAGGCTTTTTGACATAGTTTCCGTTTTATAAAAGATTTGAATTTATTTAAGCTTAGTTCTTGAATGAGGCTGGGAAGTTTATTATAAAAACGTGTACATTGGCATCTAAAGGAGCCACCTATTTTCTTGAGCCTGGTTGTAGGAATAACAAATTTGTTTTTGTTTCTAGTATTAACATTATGGATATCACTGTATCTTTTAAAGAGATTAATATTTTTATGTGCATACAAAAGATTTTCATAAATATACTGAGAAGGCACAGTCATTATATTAATCTCTTTAAATTTATCTCTGAGGGAGTGTCTGGGACTTAATTTATAAATTGAACGAATTGCCCTTTTTTGTAAAACAAAAATTGTCTGAATGTCGGCGGCATTTCCCCACAATAGAATACCGTACGACATCACACTGTGAAAATAACTAAAATAAACTAAACGGGCTGTCTCTAAATCAGTTAAATCACGAATTTTTCTAACCGCGTAGCATACGCGGTTAGAAAAAGCCCTTTTTTGTAAAACAAAAATTGTCTGAATGTCGGCGGCATTTCCCCACAATAGAATACTGTACGACATCACACTGTGAAAATAACTAAAATAAACTAAACGGGCTGTCTCTAAATCAGTTAAATCACGAATTTTTCTAACCGCGTATGCTGCAGAGCTAAGCTTTTTTGTCAATTTTTCTACATGAGGGCCCCACTGAAGCTTGCTATCCAGAGTTATGCCTAGGAATACTGTGGTATCTTCGGGTTTCAACTCTTCATTCTTTATGAGAACACTAGTTTCTACTTGTCTAACATGAGGTATCGTAAACTTAATACATTTCGTTTTTTTCTCGTTTAGAAGTAGATTATTAACATTAAACCAGTTAACTACATTTGCAAGGGCACTATTTACATTGTCAGTAACTAGCTGCTGATGTTTGAGTTTAAATAAAAGTGAAGTGTCGTCGGCAAACAATACTATATCATGTTTATCCTTTATGAGGTAAGGTAAATCATTAATATAAATAAGAAATAAAAATGGGCCTAAAATTGAGCCCTGGGGGACCCCCATTCTAATTACAGATCCAGGTGATCTTTTTCCGTTGACGTCAACTCTCTGAATCCTATCACTTAAGTACGAAGTAAGAAGATCCAGAGAGGCGTTCCGGATTCCGTAGTGGTGAAGTTTCCTGATCAATGTTTCATGAAGAACACAATCAAATGCCTTGGACAAATCGCAAAAAATGCCCAAAGCATCGCACTTCTCCTCCCATGCATTATAAATATGTCCTAAAAGTTCAACTCCGGCATCGGTAGTCGAACGACCCCTTGTAAAACCAAACTCTTTGTTATGTAATAAATTATGTTTATTAAAAAATCGTTGCAATTGATTTAGAATAAGTTTTTCAAAAATTTTACTAAAGGTAGGTAGCACTGAAATAGGTCTATAATTAGTAGGGTCTGATGAACTACCCGATTTAAAGAAAGGTATTATTTTACTGTTTTTCATAAGATCAGGAAACTCACCATGGTCAATACAATTATTAAAAATAACAGCTAAAGTAGGTGCTACAATATTTATAATAGATTTAGCAACTTCCACAGAATCACCCCATAGATCGGCGGTCTTTTTAATATTTAACGAGTGAAAGGTTTTAATGATATCTGTAGAGGTGATATATTGGAAATGAAATTCATTATCACATACAGGCACGTTTTCTTTAAGTAAGGACTCTGCGGCAGTCGGTGATGAGTTTAGAGAGTTAGTAATTGATTTGGGAATCTCTGCAAAGAAATTTTCAAAGGCCGCGGCGACTTGACAATCCGATTTAATTATACTGTTATCAATGACAAGACTGTAATCACTATTTCGATTGCATGACCTTCCCGTTTCGCTATTAATGATATTCCATGTCATTTTAATTACATTACTGCTATTTTTTATTTTTGAGCTCAAATAATGTGACTTGGCAACACTACAAACTTTTTTAAATAATTTAGAATAATTCTTAACATACAAATTAAATTCAACAGTGTTTATACATGTCCGTTCATCATACAATTCATAAAGTCGTTTTCTACTTTTATGTATACCAATGGTGGCCCAGTCACTGAAAGATGCGTTACTACTAACCGATAATGTCTTAGGTATGAATGTGTTATCAAATTGTGTGCAATACATTTTAAAAAAATTATTATATTGTTCGTTAGGGTCATCATTAGTGGGCAAGTGGTAGTTTACTCGAAAGTTTAGTTTTAAATCTTTCCAAACGATTAGTAGTTTTTGGGTTAACTATAACTATTATCTTTTTTAGTTACTTTTTTGTTTACATTTTGGATAATGATCAATTGTCCACAATGGTCTGAGTCTAATAAATTTATAATTTCTTTGTGGATTGGTTTAACATCGGTATAAATATTATCTAAGCAAGTGGCACTAGTGGGAGTTATTCTAGTGGGCTCCAAAAATTGGTTAGCAAGATTGTATGACTGAAACAAACTTATAATTTTAGTGCACAATCCAGATTTTTCTAACAAATTAACATTAAAGTCACCACAAGTGATGATGGACTTATTTGAATTACAGATTTTGTGTAACACTTCATCCATGACCTTTTCAAAACAATCATACAATCCTGAAGGAGGTCTGTACACACTTAATACAATGAACTGCTCCAATTCTATACAGGCTATTTCAATTATTCGCTCAACAGAGAGGCTCACAATATCTGTACGGTCTTTAAATTTAAGCTGGTTATTAACTAAAATTAATGAGCCACCATGTATGGCATTTACTCTGTTGAACGAACTACCAACCTGGTGGTTACTAAAATTGAACATGAGCTGGTGGCTTTTAAGCCAATGTTCTGTCATACAAATAATATCTATATTGTTACAGTTCAGGAATAAATCTACTTCTAAATCTTTGTTCAAAAACCCTTGAATGTTTTGATGCACCAGGTTGATACTATTTAATTCATTTACATTATTATTTGATTTTTCATTTGCCATCCTTACATTTTTGCAAGAGGTAGCCTCTATTGTCTTACCTTCCTATTGACCTGACGCTTGCTACAGAAAACGCGACAAACCTCATCACAAACTGGCACGTCTCGGATGAACCCTCCTGTTCCGACCACAGAAGAATCCGATTCACACTAACCACCCACACTAGGGAACCCGTACCGAAACGTAACCCGCGGCGCACTAATGTGCCCGAGTACAAACGCCTCCTGGCCTCCCTACTAAGTAGACATCTATCACGAGTAATAATAAAAACCCCCGAACAACTAGAATACACCGTCACAAAACTATCCAAATACCTAATCGAAGCATACCATGCATGCTGCAAACTAAGGGCGCCACGAAACAACAGCGAGAGAAATCCCTGGTGGAACGCCAACCTTAGTAAACTCAGAGATACACTACGCAAACAATTCAACAAGGCCAAAAACACTAGGCTCCCGGACGACTGGGAGCAATACAAAGAAACCCAATATACATACAAAAAGCAGATCAGAACTGCCAGAAGGGCAGCATGGCGAAAATTCTGCGAATCCATCGAAACCAACAACGAAGCCGCAAGGGTAAGAAAAATCCTCTCGACTGATCAGGATCGAACCCTTGGTGCGCTCAAAAAACCCGACAACTCATACACACTAAGTGACCACGAAACCAGTAAGGTTCTCCTGGAAACCCACTTCCCCGGCTGTAACCTCCAAGAGGTCAGGACGTGGGAAGCTGAACCAGAATGGACCCCAACAAACCTAGATTGGTCCAGGGCACAAAGCATGGTAACAGAGGAAAGGATAAAGTGGGCCATTGACACCTTTCGGCCCTACAAATCTGCAGGGCTGGATGGCATTTTTCCAGCCCTCCTACAGTGGGGAGCTGACCACCTGATACCATGCTTGGTGGAGATCTACCGGACCTGCATTGCACTCAGATACATACCCCTAGCGTGGCGCGAAGTGAAAGTCATTTTCATACCCAAGCCAGGCAAACCCGACTACTATACACAACCAAAAGCCTATAGGCCTATAAGTCTCACATCCTTCCTACTAAAAACCCTCGAGAGACTCTGCGATAGACATATCCGAGACGGACCTCTCCGAGTAAAACCCCTTCACAAACAACAGCACGCGTACTCCACGGGCAGATCAACAGAGTCTGCGCTACATAGCGTGGTCTCAAAAATTTAATGCGCAGTGGACCACAAATGCTCAGCACTGGCGGATTTCATTGACGTAGAGGGCGCTTTCGACAAAACTATGGTCAATAGTATCAGCACGGCTCTCGACAGACACAACATAAACCCGACCTTGAGCGGGTGGATCACCAACATGCTCAAATTGAGAGCTGTACAAGTTACAGTGAACGACACTACAAGGGCGGTAGTGGCGAAGGGCTGCCCACAAGGGGGTGTCCTCTCGCCACTTCTATGGAACCTGGTCGTAGACAGCCTCATCAAAACACTCAACGATAGGTTACTTCACCGTAGGTTACGCCGATGATATAACCATAATAATAAATGGCACCCATGAAAACAACCTATGCCACCTCATGCGCCAAGCCCTGAAAATAGTAGAGGACTTGTGCAATAAACACCAACTATCAGTAAACCCCACAAAAACCGAGATGATCCTCTTTACAAAAAAGAGAAAACTCGCGAAACTCGAACTGCCACGACTGTTTGGCACCACCCTCAGCCTATCAACTGAAACCAAATACCTGGGCATATTTTTGGACAAACAGCTGAATTGGGCAAAGCACACCAACTACATTACTACAAAAGCCAGCATAGCCTTGTGGCAGTGCAATAGAATGCTTGGCAGGAATTGGGGAATCAGCCCCAAAGTTACCCACTGGCTATACACCACAGTTATTCGACCAATTATCACATACGGCTCAATAGTCTGGTGGCCCAGAACAGGAAGCCAATTCTCGCGCAATTCGGATTCGTTATTGTCTCTCGATTCGTACTTTTCACTCGTTGAAATCGAGTCGAGCTATTCTCGCCACGTCGATTTGAGCATATCTCGGAGGAAAGCCACGCGATATGCCCTCGTTTACATGCGACATGCAAAGAGCGGTGGAGACCAGTCGAAACGGCCATGACGTCATTTCGAGGGGCGTTCGAACGTCAAACAGTCAGTATGTCATGATTGTGTCAATTGCGAAAGAACTGTATAAATTTTTTTAACAAAATATGTTACGTGTTCATAAACATCACAGAAGACGCTGCGATCGCCACGACAAGGAAAACACATACGAAAAAATTTATATTACTAACAACATTACGTAAACAGACAGTACATTATAAAAATCATTAGTTATTACGAATAGTCGGAGTCATGATCGCGGGCTATCCTCGAGTTTAGAAATCGCCTCTCTCGGGCAAATTCTTTATGAATGTCGAAAAATTATCGTCTGGCACTCGTGTTTGATGAGACTCCTAACGCGACCCGCAGGGCGAAGTTCGTTTTCGCAAGAATTTCCCAACGTTCGTTTGGGCCTTTGTATAGTAATTTCATGGATCACATAGGTATACAGCTGCGTCATTGGAACAGCAGGACAGTCCGGTTGGAGCACAACCGCACGCATGACGTCAGTTATACCCCCTCCTCTTCTTCTTCATCTTGAGAAGCTTTGATGTTATTGACCACAGTAAACCGTTTACTACCTATAATCTGTTTAATTAGAATATCATTGGCAGTCATTCTATTTTATTTAATTATTAATTTGATCAAATTTGACCGATGTAAACAAACAATCAAATGATGGCTTTAATTTGACGTGACGAATATCGGTTGACATTGACAAAAAGGCAGTAGTGATGCGTTCCGTTGCAGCAAATACTAAGGAGAACTTATTTTAATGTTTATATTGAAAATAAAAATGGAGTTACGAAATTAAGAATGATGATATTGATAAATGTTTATAAAATACGTACCAAATGCTGCTCAATTAGTGATGGGCAGTGGATAAATACTCGGAGGATAAATACTCGAGTTTTTATCCGAAACGGATAAATACTCGTTTTTACTCATTTTTATCGGATAAATACTCAAAATGATGGATAAATATCTTTTTTGCGCATCGGATGATTATTTTAAAATGTTAATGACTTTTATTGTTATTTAGGCTTTTCAAAATACTACCTACGTCATTACATTATTTAGTTCTAATGTCAATTGCCAGAGCTGTAATTGTATCAGAAGTCCAAATGTCTCTAATAGAACATGCTCTTTAGATACAAAAGAATCTTTCTTTGTTGAGAGTGTACTCTAATAGCCACATAATAGATTATCTCTGTGAAGGGCTTCTAAAAGTCAAGAAAAATGCAGCGAAGACAAGTTTGTTGTTGTTGTTGTTTGCCAACGCTATAAACATGCAAAGGGCTTTTCAATTAGTTAAAAGTGTTGAGCCTTTAAACTGCGCAGCACACACTAGTAATTTACTGGCTCATGGTGCACTGTAATGCGGTAGTTTCAAAAATTTATGCAGATATGATCAAATCTTTAATAAAAACAATTGGTTGTCTGTAAAGTCGGTATACGGACGATAATTTTACGTGATAATGTCTAAGTCCGCTGTTTTGGATAAATACTCAGTAAAAACGGATATTTATCGAGTATTTATCCATTTTGAGTATTTATCCGGATAAAATCCCAACACTACTCAATACATTTTTCTGACTTGAAAATCATTTTTAAAGTTGGTCGAAAGTAAAATAACGATTGCGTTATATCAATAGCATCGTTATGTAAAATGGATTACATGGTATGACGCATAATGGCAACATTTTTGTCCCTAAATTCGTAATTTACGATCGACTTGTACTGAGAATAGCTGATTTCAGATAATCTCACCATTTTAAAAGCGACTTAGAACGCGAGCGAAAACAACGAATGTGAGATTTACGAGTGAAAACGCGAGAATTGCCTTCCAGACCTGAGCACAGCCCAAAAAGACCTTGCAAAGGTGCAGCGGTTTGCTTGTGTAGCCATCACTAGCTGCATGAGGACTACACCCACCGCTGCCTTACAGGTAATGCTTGGGCTACCACCTCTACACCTGATCGTGCGGGAGGAGGCTGCCCTGGCTGCCCTAAGACTGAACATAGCAGGGACCCTAAGCAATGACTCGAGGGTCAAGCACTCACGCATTAGGGACGATGCGATCAAGCGACAACCAATGATGGCATCACCCTGCGATAAAACCCCAAAACAACACTTCTTTCAAAAGCACTACGACGTTATACTCACAGAAGAATAAAACGATCACTCGGCCCCGGAAGAGCTAAGAGTCTACACTGATGGCTCAAAGACCACTTCTGGAACCGGAGTCGGAGTTTTCTCACACGACCTAAACATAAAAATATCCAGCCCGCTGGGAATGCTCAACACCGTCTACCAGGCGGAATGCGTGGGCATTATACAGGCGGCGTATGCCATAGAAGCCAGAAGAGTTACGGACACCCATAAACGTATACTCTCCGACAGCGCCTCAGTCCTCCAATCCCTAGCCAAAAGATACATAACCTCGAGCCTTACACTATAACGTCATAACGCATTAGAACGGGTAACAGTTTCTAATCGCAACAAAGTGACACTGCAATGGATAAAAGGACACAGTGGATCACTAGGCAATGATGCTGCTGACGAACTGGCCAGAAAGGCATCCAGCGCGTCAGTCTGCGGCCCCGAGCCCATGCGCATGTACTCTTCGAATGTACAGGCGTCACCCAGATTAGGACAGATACCCTCGGGACACCCAAATCTTACACGGACGTTCTTAGCAGACCAGGAGACATTACAAACTTCTGGAGGGACGTGGGCTGGTTGGAGTAAATACCGACGGCCGCCATGGCCCACGCACAATGGTCCACTCAAAGGACTAAGTGCGGAAACCAAAACCCCATAACATAGAACATAGAACATACCTACACAGTTACGGATGAAACGTACATTTTAGTCCATAAGACTCCCTAATCTATGCTTGCTAGGAAGAAGAATAAGAGCTGAAAGTTTGTTATGATCACAATACTGCAGGTCAAATGGGCAGTCGCTGAGATTTAGCATTTTTCGAACGTCAAAATTACTTAAGACGGTCTCCCAAAACACCCGCCATCCTTCACTTCCTAGTGCTTGGGAAAAGAGCTGAGAAGAAAAAGTGGTGCAACAAACTCCTTTATATCACAGCTGTTAGACTAACCGACCAGTCTTATAAAAGGAAAAAAGCTAGGTAGGTAGATTGATGGACTACTCCAATATTCTTGCATGATATATTACTTTATAACTAAGTATCATTTTATGTCACAACATTGAAATCCCCAAAATCTTTTGATCAGCAAACAAGTTAGTTTTTAACAAAGAATTATTTTGTGTTGAAAATTATGTTATTTTCTAATAATTATTATTCAAGATTTCATCACAGGGGTTATTAGTTTATTAATTACATTTACTTTACAATAAGTATTAGTTAATAAAGATTATATACAAACAAAGATAATAGAAAGCATGACATGTGTAGTAAATGGCGTAAATTTCGCGTATGACGCAAAATTAGTGTTTGTAGTTAGTTTAAGTAAATAAGTGATTAAATGGTTTGATTGTTGTATCAGGAGGTAAAGTGGTTGCGTAGATTGTCGAGAAAATATTAGATTTTCGTTGTTATCTTTTGTTTAGATTGTTTTTTTTTTCTGTCTGGTTTCCGGCTGATAATAAAATTGATAAATTATCATAATAAAAAATGACAGCGTCCAAACAGTGTTCAGACGATTCAACTCATTTCTTGCTTCAATTTTATTGTATGCCAGAGACAAGAAATTTGAATCGTCTAAACGGGACTTAAGTAACGTCACTTCTGGTACATCTGGTGCTGAAGATCACACCAGATTTATCTTTATTTACCTCTTGATTTCAGCCTAAAGACGTCCACGCTGGACATATGTCTCCCACAAACTTCGCCACTTCGACCGGTTCTGGGTTCTTCCCGCATCCAGCAGATTCCTATAGCCTCCACGAAGACATCAGTCCACGTTTTAAGAGTCCTGTCTGTCCTGCTCTACGTCTTCTGGTACGCGGTCACCACCTTTTTTTAAGGACTATCACTTGGTTTGCTGATCAACATAATTCGGGGATTTCAATGTTGTGATGACACAACAATACTTTCCAAAGATGCCTTAATACATACTGTTTGCCCTAAATGTTTTAAATTGCGTTCTATGTCCGTGACACGATTGCACTGTTTTGTTATAGATTCAGAGGGGTAATTGCGGAACTTTTTATCGGTAGGAATTGGTTTAATATTCATAGTTAAACAACATTCATTGCGTTATTTACGTTGCTGAGCTACCATTTATTCGAACAAATGACGCAATCAATCAACTCAGCCTATCGCAGTCCACTGCTGGACATAGGCCTCTCCCATGTTGCGCCACAACACCCTGTCCTCCGCCTTCCGCATCCAGTCTACCCCAGCCACTTTCCTAAGGTCGTCGGTCCATCTAGCTGGGGGGCGTCCTACACTACGCTTGCCGATACGCGGTCTCCACTCCAGGACTCGTCTGCTCCACCGGCCATCGGTCCTTCGACAGATATGGCCAGCCCACTGCCACTTCAGCTTGCTTACTCTGCGAGCTATGTCGGTAACTCCAGTTCTTTTCCGGATAACTTCGTTTCTGATTTTATCCTTCAAAGAGACTCCGAGCATAGCCCGCTCCATAGCGCGCTGAGCGACCTTGAATTTGTGGACCAGCCCAACTGTCAGTGTCCACGTTTCGGCACCGTATGTCATTACGGGCAGGACGCACTGGTTGAAGACCTTAGTCTTCAGACATTGCGGGATAGGTGACGAGAAGACTTGACGAAGCTTTCCAAATGCTGCCCAACCTAGCTGAATCCTCCTGTCGGCTTCCTTCTCGAAATTGTGTCTACCAACCTGGATGACTTGGCCTAAGTAGACATACTCCTTCACAACTTCGAGAAGCGAACCCTCGATGCGGATTGGATTCGGCAAGACATGCGAGTTGAACATGACTTTCGTCTTATCCAAATTCATGCCGAGGCCAACCCGCCGGGAGGCTCCATTCAGGCTGTGCAGCATCTGGTCCAACTGTTCCAGCGTCTCTGCCATTATGACGATGTCATCGGCAAAGCGAAGGTGTGAGATGTACTCGCCGTTCACGTTGATACCCTGTCCAGTCCAGTCCAGCGTCTTGAAAACATCCTCCAATGCGTTGGTAAACAGTTTCGGGGATATAACATCCCCCTGTCTCACCCCTTTTAGAAGTTGGATGGGCTTGGTTTTTTGGTCCTGGATCTGGACAGTCATCGTGGCAGCGTCATACAAGCATCTCAACACTTCGATGTAGCGCCAGTCAATATGACATCGTTGCAGAGAGGCCAGAACTGCCCATATTTCGATGGAGTCGAAGGCTTTCTCGTAGTCCACAAATGCCATACACAGCGGCTGGTTGTACTCCTCGGTCTTCTGTACAATTTGCCGAACAGTATGGATGTGGTCTACGGTACTAAAGCCTTTTCGAAAACCGGCTTGTTCTGGCGGCTGGAACTCGTCAAGTCTCCTGGCGAGACGGTTCGTGACGACTCTCGAGAACAGCTTGTACACGTGGCTCAGAAGTGAGATGGGTCTGTAGTTCTTCAGCAAGGTTTTGTCACCTTTTTTGAAGAACAGAACCACCGCACCTCTGCTCCACGCTTCGGGCGTTGTACCCTCTTGGATGACGGAGTTAAAGAGACTCGCGAGCTCTGTCAAGACTGGAGCCCCGCCCGCTTTAAGGAGCTCTGTCGTTATTCCGTCATCGCCAGGTGCCTTGTTGTTCTTTAGCTGCTCGAAAGCCGCCCTAATCTCGCACTGGTCGACATCTGGGATGTCCTCCGTGTAGTGGCGCGTTAGTTCGGCTCGATGGTCATCCGCACTATGTTCCGCTTGTTTTGCCGTCCGCGTTGAGTATAGGTGCCCGTAAAAATCCTCGACTTCCTCGAGTATCTCGGACTTCGAAGTCACGATTCTGCCATCCCCAGTTCTAAGTTTCGTCAGATGGGACCTTCCTAGTTGCTGAGCGAACACTTTCGACCCTCGGTTCTGCTCAATCGCGACCTCAATGTCGCGGGTGTTGGAGCACCGAAGGTCGCGTCGCGTCAGCTTTCTGATCTTTAAGTTTAAGGCCCTCTTATCTGACGAAGACTGCTGCGTGGATGGCAACTCTCGTCTTTCCCTCATAAGTCCGAGAGTCTCTGAGGAAAGTTTGGACACCTTACTTTTCCGCTGTGACGGGAAAACTCTGCGGGAAACGTCGCGTAGTGCCTTGACCAACTCGTCGGCTTTCTCGTCAACGGTGCCAGTGGTTTCCAGTAGGGCGAATCGATTTTGAAGTTCCAGTTGGAACTTTTCGGACCCTAGAGCGGCTTGGAGCGGCGTAGGTCGGAGGATGACGCAATGGTTTAGAAATAATCTTCAATCCCATTCAGATTCTGATAAATTGTGCGTTTCGCAATTAGGGTGCTGATATCCCTGCAATTATTTTTCTACCCGACCTACCCGTATACAAGTTGTGGTTTTGTTTTCATCATCATACTGCGATCGTCAAACTGGTGTTCCAGCACGGACGTTTTTCGGCAGAAATGATTATGATGATTTCATAAAACTTGTTAAAACCATATAGGTACTGTTAATAACATATATTTATCATATATGCTTGTACTGGTTTTGTTTCAGACATGTCTCGTTCACGTTTGGAACATTTTTGAGACATTTTCAACAAGGACACTCGTAAATATGTATATTAAACAGTGTTTAACTATTTATGATTTGTTTTATAATACAATGTAGGCACAAAATGTAGAAGAAGGATATTATATGTTTTAGACTTTTTGGTGTAAGCACAGGTTAAGAACTCATTATATCTAGTGATGAAAAGATAATTTTTCACCAACATACCTGTTGCTTCTGACCATAGACCCTGCTGACAAATTACACTGGTAAAGAACATAAATATTCTTTCCTAAATCTAATCTTTATCAATAACCCTCTGACTATTGCATTCTAAGAACTGATCAATTTTTATTGTATGGTAAAACAGATACTGCATTGCATCGGTGTCGCTTGCGACCATAGACACTAATGACAAAACGAAAATCACCTCAATATAAACCTACAACAAAACTTCTGATCGTTCTAAGAATTCATCAATAAGCACATTTTGTGGTAAAAAAGATACTGCAACGAGAATTGGAAGGTACAATACCGTGCATGACACCGAAAACCTCAAAATTTACATTGACAGGTATTTATCAAGTAGGTATGGTACTACTAGAGAATGGGCAGCAGCGTTCTCATTGTATTTTACCACCATACTGCGATCGCCTACCCGCCTGCCAAGCGTGGTGATTATGGAAAACCTCCCCAAAATTGGGGGAGGCCTATGTCCAGCAGTGGACATCTTATGACTAAAATGATGATGGTGAGGTATGGTACAAATTATCCTGTAGCTCGCATAGAAAGGAAACTGTATATCATTTGCAGAAAAAAAAGACGTTATAGTAAATGTAGATAGCCTTATAATAAGACAATTGACAACCCTAGAAATCGCCAGAAATAGTAATTACAAACAGGCAACACCCAGCAGCTTATAACGTCAATGCTTACGTACAAGATGGCGGAAAATGTTTGATAATCCTTAAATAATGACGCAAGCTTGACGCAAGTAAGACTACGATTTTCTTCAACTGTTCTCACGAAATTCTTACATGCCTTGACCCACGTACTCCTTTTTCTTATACCACACGGTGTTCTGCTGCTACCTCTAGCCGGGGTGCTGGAGTCACGCCCCCGGCCTAGAGTTGGCCCCAAGAATTCATGCGGACTCCGTCATCCTTAGCGACCGCATACAGCCGCAATTCCTCTAGAAAGAGGCATGCGCAGATTACGGCCCGCCGCCACCGTCTCGAGCCTTTCACTGTTAAGGCAACAAACTCCCCAACTCTATTGCCTGCGGCCTAACGTTCCGCACCCTTCGGCACCCGGTGACTCAAATACGGATTAGAAGGGAGGTTGTATCGTTCCTCTCCCTTTCCGCCACCTCCTTCGGGACCATCACTTCCGACCTTGGACTGGATCATGTCCGGAAGTGTGGTCTTACCACCTACCCCCAAATAATCCCTTGTTAGTCAGCCAGAGACCAGGTCTTCATATTTATAACCTTCCAGATTCTGGTTCCAAATAAATCAATCAATGACTCTGTTGATTTTTAACCTACTTCAAAAAAAACGAGGTTCTCAATTTGGTTACTTTTTTTTACTTATTTTGCATGTTTACATCAAACATCTGCCATTTATAAATTGATTTGAAAAAATGTTTTTTGGTTTTTGAGGTCATGCTTACCTAGTGGTCCTATAAAAATTTGGTCAAGTTCTGATTATTAGTTTGTTAATTATGTTCAATAACATGTATTTTTTTACACTTTTATTTTGATGATGTTATAAGGAGCAAGCGTTGAGTAAAGCTTTAGAAAGAGTGACAAAAGCTTCGAATATTAAATACACCTTTGCAACAAGACGTCTGAAAAAAGTCAATGACAAACTTGGTCCAGCGATCACTCCTCCAATCAGAACTGTCTATGAATTGTCCATATTTTCTATGGCATTTAGTACGATTGGTTTAATGATAAGCTGATGATGAACGAGAATGGAAAGCAAACGAAGATAGGAGTAACAGGAGATCAGTCCCATGTTACGCACAGGAGCTCCTGCCTCAGAACGAAGACAGCTTCGTTCTGAAGAAGGAAGAAGAAGAAATGGAGACCAACGGTTTCGTGAAGCGATGTCATCTAGCTAACTATTAATTTTGTTAGACAACAAACTACTTTTTTTCTTTTAACTCTACATTCGAGCTTTTTTGAGTAGCATGTGTTCTGTATTTGATTCAAATACAAACGATACAAAAAACAAAACAAAAACACATCGAGTAATAAATATACTGATGTAATTAGAGGAAAACCACTTTAAAATTTTGCAGAGTCGTTAATTGGCTAAAAGACAACCACACCAGGTTAGTGTAAAAAACAATTAACACACGTAAAATACGAATAAAAACAGTCGTAAAGATAAACATGCACATTATCTCATCTGACAATTATAATACCATTTTATTAGCGCAAATGTTAATGCAGTTGTCATTAATGTTATTGCGTGGGTAGATCTTGTGTGGAAACAGCTTGAAAGTATTTAGGTAAGTTTTATTTGTGTTAACTAACAGCAACGAATTTTCAGTTCCTGAAAGGAAATTGCAGGAAATGGCTTCCCTCCGAAAGGTCAGGTTGTGTAGTACTCACAACACAAGTGGCCCGGCGTGTATGACCAGATGTATGTATAAACATAAAGGAGGTAAAAAAAAAAGTATGTAAAGACCGTGACAGGTTTCTGCCTAACCTATGTGAAGAAGGTGTGAGTTTAGGTTATGTTTGTTTAAAATTATAGGAGCACTTGAACAACACCACTAAAGCACAATACTATATGTATAGATAGACCCTTCATTCTTACCACAGGATAATTTTGCAAAGGATGAGAATTTCAACCCATGCAGAATGATTCCACTAACAACGATTCGAGTTAACTTGATTTTAGCGATGCTTCTAGTCTGTGCTAGATGTGAAAAAAATAAAAGTCGTTGACACCCGCCTTCCAATGTAGGTATTCAAATATTTCAAAACCTTTCTTTTAATTGAGAACAGTTAAACTATGTTTCTAAGTTTAAGTACGTAAGGCTCATCGTGACTGGGAACAGAGGACACTGTCGCACAGTGATTCGTCTAGTACAAGCTAGCGGGACAAAATTCATGACGTCATTTCCAGGAATTCGTGACAACAACTTGTAAACAACCCTTCCCAGGTAAGGAATTCTAAGAAATCATTTGTTTGTTACTTCAACAAGTAATTTTGTGGAGGGGTTAATGTTAATTATAAAGGAAGCGCAATTTTCATTTGTAAATAAGTTGCATTTTTAACACACTTGTGACACCATCTCAAATAATTGATATTAAAGTGAAACGATTTTCTTGTGATGGATTCTACTATTGAAGGTTACATACCTTCTACCTACCTTACTATTTTGACTTGATTTTAAAATAATACATGTACTTTTTTGCCGTAATTAGAGTTTATAAGTATGTTGAAATAATCCCACATATTTTTTCTTAACTTTAAACTTTAAAGGATTGCAACTTTTTTTATCCCAATGTATCCGGCTAGATTCTTCTGTATGTTATAATTAAAACATTCAGGCGTAGTTTAATTTATTTTTTGGCTCCCGAAACCGCCCGTAGATAAAGTAATTTACTTTCTTTCAGAACGAGCCATAACTATGAGAAAATTAGAGTTTTTCGAAGAATGGTTAAAACATAGTAAAACTGAAAGAGCAAGTCACATTTTTGATCATTTATGTGTACAACATAATCTACTAGATGCTTCTGAAGATTCACTGTGGAAACTCAAAATGAAAATTTCGAGCCTATCATCAAAATTAAACGAAAAGTGGACATCTTCTAAGTGTAATAAGGATGAATTTCTCATCAAACATAAAAATTGGTTAGAAGGATGCGGAATCGAAATGTTAGTGTGTGTGAATAAGCCGTGCCCTTCAACATCATCGGGAGTTCGTTCTGTAGGGCGACCCCAGAAAACCTTTGATGAGTCATCAATAAAAACAAAAAGACGGAGAGTAGACGATCTTTTAGAATCGCGAAGTGCAAATGAACTAATTACTGCAGCACAATTGGCAACACGGAAAGAAGGGCATCGAAGTGTTGCCAAACAAATTGAAAGTGTCGCGGCCGGTGAAAGTTTAAAAAAAAATAAGTGTTCTGAAGCGAGTAGGCGATTGAGTCCAGACGAAGCTTTAGCTTATTATGTAGACTCTAAATCTACTTCTCACTCGTACAAACAGACGAGAAAGTGGTCAATGAAAGCGGGACATCAAGTGTATCCATCTTTCTATAGCCTAGGTAAGTCCAAAGCTTCTTGCTGTCCTTCTGACGAACATATTTCTGTGACTGAATCTCGAGCTGAGATTAAACTTCAGGCGATTTTAGATAAAACGGCTGAATGATTAGTTGAAGCTCAGTCGAAAGTCATTACAAGTGTGTTACCTCGTTCATATTATACGTTAATAAGCAAATGGGGTTGTGATGGGAGTTCAGGGCATAGTACATATAAGCAGAGATTTGAGAACATCAACGCTACAGACGAATTTCTGTTCGTGTACTCATTTGTCCCCTTGAGACTACTTGACGGCGAAACTGTTATTTGGCAAAATCCACGACCTTCTTCTACCTTATATTGTCGTCCTATTAAATTCATTTTTAGCAAGGAGACAAATGAGTTTACGAAAGAAGAAACTAGTAAAATTTTGGATGAAATAAGTCAGCTTCTTCCCACTTTATGTAACGTTGATGGAACTCAGATCTCTGTTAAACACGATTTGTTGTTGACCATGATTGACGGCAAAGTATGTAATGCTTTAACAGACACGCGTTCAACACAGAAGTGTTATATTTGTGGTGCCACTCCGTCTACTATGAACGAGGAGTCAAAGGACTATCCCAGCAACCAAGAACGCTTTGGATTTGGTTTATCTACTTTACATGCATGGATCCGCACTTTTGAATGTTTACTTCATATCAGCTATCGTTTACAAATAAAAAAGTGGCAAGTTAGGGGAGACAACGATAAAGCTATTGTTAAGCAACGCTCACAAGAGATCCAAAAAGCGTTTAAAGAGCGCATGGGCCTTATTGTGGATAAACCAAAACCTGGGTATGGCAATACGAACGATGGAAACACAGCACGTAGATTTTTTTCTAATGCAGAATTAAGCAGTGAAATTACAGGATTAGACGTTAGTCTTATGCGAAGATTTCATGTAATTTTAAGAACTTTGTCATCGGGATATGACATTAACTGTGTAGATTTCGAAAAGTATTGTAGTGATACAAGAAAGTTATATCTTGATCTGTATTCGTGGTACTTGATGCCCGTTACTGTGCATAAAATTCTTGTACACAGTGCAGAAGTCATTAAATCTTGCCTTCTTCCTATTGGACAGCTTTCCGAAGAAGCCCAAGAAGCAAGAAATAAAGACTGTCGTAGATTTCGGGAACGACATACCAGAAAACGATCACGCTGTGCCACTAATACGGATCTTCTGAGAATGCTTTTGATTACGTCCGATCCTGTAATAAATACATTCAGAGAATTACCGCGAAAAAAATTCACTACATTATCACCAGAAGTTCTGCAGTTGATTGTCCCACCTTCATTATCATCCCAATCAACATCAGTTTGTGAATTTAGTGAAGCGGATTATTCATTATCGGAAGATTCTAGCGAAATGGAGAGTGGTGAAGAGGAATCTTCTGATGATGAGTATTAGATTCGGCTTGGTAGATTTTTCTTTTATTGTTAATATGTTTACCTATTTTATTTTGTAGTAATTTTAACAATGTATTAGTTTTAAATTTTATATATTAGATAAAACATTATAGTAGACGGATAATACTAATTTTGTACGATTTTGTTTCAAGAGTTATTTTATATGTATGGATAATTGTTGTTGTCTTGGACTATTATTGTATTTTATTTGATAAAGTGAATAAATAAAAACCTATTTTGCACATATTTCTGATTTTAATTTTGAAATACCGCGAGACATTTTTGTCTACAACATTTTTGTCATTTTAGTCTTTTTTTTATATACTACATGTATGTATAGTGCCTTGCCTGCATAATAAGAAGGCAGACGCAGCTAAACCGATAAACAAATAAACAAAACAGTAGACAAAAGTAGAACATTTGGTGACTTCTGCCATCTTGCATCCACACCTTTGGACTTAGAGAACACAGAACGGCTTAAGACACCTTAAATATACGTAAACAATTAAAATAAGTAAAAAAATAATTTTGTCTCGCTAGCTTGTACTAGACGAATCACTGTGTGTCGGCACGGGGGAATATTATAAAACTATGTTATGCCCGCTCGTTGCATGGTAGACGTTACATTAACGCTATTTATAGCGCACTGTCAAACTTTTTACACGAGTGGTCTATGAGTTAAGAACATAAAACGTGCCTACAATGGTCTCAGAGTACAATACAATACCATCTTTACAACTCCCGTGTTATTGTTTTATTTCAGGTATGTTTGCTGATGCGGTTATTAGAAGATATCCATGCAAGAATGCGGAAGACAACCGCGTCAGTCTTGGAAACTGTGCGGGGGAGTAGCAACAGAATCCTGAAAATGATATCAGATTGGTTAGCCGCGGCTGTGTTCAATCCATTCAACAGTCTGCATTATTTTCCAGTTTTATGTCTGCACCTACTCACCTACTCATATACTTTTAAGTTTTTTTTTTTAACTAACACTATTACACTTATCTGTCTGAAAATAAAATATTTTTATTTTTGATCATCATCATTTCAGTTGAAAGTCCAGCAAGGACATAGGACCGAGTCCGCCGTCCCTGGACCCATTTAGGAGGGCCGGAAGACAGCATTATAGGTCCTCTGCCGACGCCCAGTCCGCCTGCTGCGGGCCGGGACAGCACTCGAAAACTTATCTATAAATAGACATAACAAAATAAAAATAAATACCGCTCGACGTGGCGGTGCTTCGAGAGGCCTATGTCAGAGAACATAGGCCTCCCGAAGCACCGCCATTTCGACCGGTATTTATTTTTATTTTGTTATCACTGTTAAAAAATTAGTACAGCGGTAACACTGCGTGACAAAAAAAAAATTGTTTCAATAACATTGATTTAAATAGCTGATTTCTGTCAATTTGGGCCTGCTGAACACGAATATATGAATGAATTTCTTGTAACACGTACCATTTCAAAGTTATGATAAATTTTACTTCCACAAATGAAATAAGACAGTGTAAAAGTTTCAAATCAAATATAAACATGTTTAGTCACCAGTATTTTGAATTTAAATACAAAAATAGTAGTACTATTGCACACCTTGTTACTTGGAACTCTTCCTTGAGATTTAGTAATATATTTCCCACAAACATAACAAAACTTATCTGGATGGTTTATGAATTTACGACACAAACATTTCTTCATGGCTATTAAAAAAAATTGAGGAATTTTTTGAACAAAATTATATTAGAAACATCAAATAAGTACTTAAAACTTTATGAGAATCACCAAAAGTTGGGATTTACAATTAATAAAATTGTGAATTAACTTCTTTGTAAAGTTGTTAAGTTAAGCGCCTCTTTGCTTCGGTGGCACCACGACTACAACACTACCAATAAAATCCAAGTAAAACTATCAAATTGCGTTTCCTTCCTACTGGTCACTCAAACCTATAATCGTATTATTATTGAGGGTACATGAAAATAATCAAGATACCATAACTAAGAAATGTGACGTGTTAGATATCTACATCATGAGGCAATTTTGTTGATAACACTATATGACACAATTTCTCTAACAAATATAATATTACGTTAATTGCATTACTTATTCGATTATCAAGTATATAGTACTACTATTTTTTTATTTAAATTCAAAATACAGGTGACTAAACATGTTTATATTTGATTTGAAACTTTTACACTGTCTTATTTCATTTGTGGAAGTAAAATGTATCATAACTTTTAAATGGTACGTGTTACAAGAAATTCATTCATATATTCGTGTTCAGCAGGCCCAAATTGACAGAAATCAGCTATTTAAATCAATGTTATTGAAAAAATTTTTTTTTTGTCACACAGTGTAATTATAACCGCCATACCAGGTTCATTGTAATAAGGCAAAAATAGTGGTGAATTCTTTCCTCAAATAATAAATAACATGAGATAAATCAACGCTGTGACGTCAAAGAGCCGCGTGCGTACCAATACCTACATCACCTTGCATACAAATGAGCATGAGGAAGGAAAGAAGGGCTAGAACAATCTAGAGGAAAATAATCATGGAAAAAAGTAACTGTAGTGTAGCCTGTCTCAGCCTATTTTTAGCTCACTTTGATGAACCCGGTTAAAAGGTGCAGTTCTCCAGGTGCTAATGTTTTACGCTAAGTAATTCATCATTTTCATCATCCTTGCGTTATCCCGGCTGCATCCTTTCGGAGCCCGGGGTCCGATTTCCTGCTTTTAGCTCTCCACTTCGGACGATCTTGTGCATCCCTTATGGTGAGTTTGTTGGTACGCATGTCATCCGCTACGACGTCAAGCCAGCACTTTTTGGGTCTGCCCCTTCTGCAGGGACCCGGCGGAGGCGGCATGGCCAGACATTTGTTCCCCACATAGCTAGCCGGTTTCCGTAATACGTGCCCGTACCAACGTAGGCGATGATGATTTCCCATCCTGAAAAAAAAAAAAAAAAAAAAAAAAGGTGTATAGCTAGTCCATTGCTTCATATGTTTGAAAAAATTGTGTGTTACAGGCGTAAATAACGCAATGAATGTTGCTTAGCTGTCAAAATAAAAGCCATTCCTGATGTTAGTCTGTTACGCAATTAGGGCATATTATACAGGATAAGTTTTTATCCAGTGCGTAAATTGTAACCATGAATTCAGCATATCATTCTAGACCCTCTTGCTCAGAAATTTTTCGTCGGTTTTACAAAAAAAATCAGCTGTTTCATAGAAAAATACAATACCTACGGGGTCAAAATGTATGGAACAGCAGATTTTTTTTTGTATAACCGACTAAAATTTTCTATGCTGGGCGGTCTAGAATCATATGCTGAATTCATGGTTACAGTTTGCGCACTGGATAAAAACTGATCCTGTATAGGCAACAGTCTTCGATACCACTGATTCAAATCCGAAAACTCTGGCACTGCAAGAAGCTTTTCTATTGCTAAGAAACGTTAAAAAGAGAAACTTAACGCAAAAGATGTCGCGGGCAGAAGGTAGAAAACAAAAGCGCATAAATAATTATAAAGTGCGTAGATATCTAAGAAATAGAATTCAGATAATTCAACTTTTAAGATAATGAAGACAAAAAGTGCCCATACCTATATTTTGGCAAGAGATCCCGAGATGTTTTCGTTTGTGTCTATTGTTTCAGTGTCGTCTATGAGAATGTTATCACGGACATAATTTATAACACAAAGGTTTCTTGTAGAACTCAAATATAACACATTAATAACTTACTTCTTATAAGAAGCTCATAGTCAATGCGGACAACTTCAACAAGATCAAAGACCGTTACTTCCCGTGCGTTACTAAAGTCAAGAAACTGTTCTGCTCATTGAACAGGATTCACTCATGTGATGAAGAGGAACTTGGGAATTCTTATTGTGATGGTTGGTTAATTTAAAGAAAGAAAGATAAGTGGGTACGTCACGCGCCTCAGTTCTTTTGTGAGCTTCGGAATTTCTTAGCTCCTAGTCTCATTGCCCTGAGGTTTTGAATTAATATAGGTGAGCCCTTACATTCCTCTCAATATTCTTAAGTCTTTGTGAGCTTCTTGGAAGCTGATACAGTTTTCGATAAAAATTGAGGTAAGTATATAACTGACGGTATAAGTAAGCATGACTGCTGAACAACGGGTCCTGGCTTTGATCTAGTCTCAGTGTAGCTTTTCCCATTGCGAAACAAGGATTTCGAAGTTTACATTTCTGGCAGGATAACGCTATTACATGTGAAGTAATGTGGGAGGAAATAGGTGGACACTTTCGAAATGACATCTCGCAGGTTAACCTAGGAGGCTGCCGACACATCCACCGCCCCTTTAGGACCAGAGGTGACGGCGTGGTGGTCCACACGCACTCCTCTTAGACGTCGCGGGGGGAGTCAAACACCTCACTCCTCCCGCTATCTTGAGGTGGCTCGCAAAGCTGAGCCGGAATCAGCCAGGGAACGCGGATATAGCATTAGATACCGTGATCCCTGGTGGAAGTATGGGAAGAGAACAAGGGGGTAGTTTATTTAGTAAAAGTCTGACAGATCCCTCTACCCACCCCAAGGCCGAGATCTACGAGGATTTCCACAGTGAAATAAAAAAGGAGGTTTTTAGTTTCTTAACGGGACTTGCTTTAGACTGCCACAATAAGTGAAGGCCTTCAGCCAGGGCTTAATTACTTAAAATTAAGTGACTAAGCGCTAATTCCCTGAGGAGTATGGAATTCGGCTTAGCGTGTCGCTGCTAGAGGGCAGCAAGGGATGGCCTAGATCGTAATTATTATTATTTAGAGACGAATTTTATGCTACATGCGCGACCTGTTTCGATCAAGGTTCGGGCTGGACAAGGATTTGCACGTCACGGCGGGCGTGTCGGTATATTTTGAGTGTAGGTACAAGTGGACTTACAACTATCCTGGAGGAGGGTTGTGGCATCGTCGGGAATGTCTAGGGTATTTCTGGGTTGGTGAATCCTACTAATGCGGGAGGAAGTGTAGCGGGCAGCTGCCGCAATCAGGGCATTTGAGTGCTTTATAGCAAAGTCGAAGACAGGCATATACCTACTAACGTGATGTTATGTTATGAACTGAATGGAACAATTTATAACAGTTACCTTAACTAGCCAGCCAACCAGTATCGAGATTTGAGCCAGTTTTGTTTCCCCCATGTTTGCGAAGCCCCTACGTCTTCCAAAATTAATAGTAAACTAAAATCAACCTTGGAATAGATACCAACTGGCACCAAATTTTATGTCAGCCGTGTTGGCTAAGCCTAAATATTTGTATCAGAACTGTTTGTCACTCAATGACGTATTATTTACAATTCTTGACCTAAATATAAGTAGCGACAAAAACCGTGAGAAGGTAAAGAAATATTTTATATATGATGAGAACACCTTACATAAAGAGCAGTGTAGGTATGCTGTGATAAATAAAATGATAACAAAAGAACTCATTTTATCTCGGGCAGTATCCAAATTAAACATCATTCACCTCAGATTGACGTACCTCTTACCATTTTTCTTAGAACACAATTATGTTTACATTTTACAAAAGATTATTAGCACGTCATTCAGATAGTATAAGTATGTACCTACCTGTGTATCATCACCGTTTTCTGGGATTATGAGTTTTAACAATGGATTAGTAGACTATTATGCGGGGAAATGGGATTAATTAAAACCAAACTAGCATTGAATGACGCCATTCAAATTTTTCTTTAGGAGTGTTCCGTCTCAAAAATGTTTTTTCATCCCACCATCTCGGAAAGAGTATTTTTAATCTTCAATATCTGAGTGGAAAAGCCGTTTTTATTCTCTAGAGGATAAAGTAAATTGAATTTAGAACATCGTGTGCACTAAGTTTGTGAATTAAAAACATCATTATAGTAGATTATTAACCAAGGGGATAAAGCAGTGTCTTCTGTCGCGGGTGACGATTTAAATCGCGAACGTAACGAAGGACTCGAGGTACTCCCGAGCGTAGCGAGGGTGTTAAAAACTTAAATCACGAGCGAAGCGAGGGATTTAAGACGAGTCCTGAGTGTAGCGAGGGATTTAAGTTCACCCAAGACTAAGACAGCTTTATCACCGAGGAAAATACTCTACTTTTCGTACCATTTGCGAAAAAATTAACACAATAATAATATGAGATAAGCATTTATTAAAATAAACTTAACGTTTATGTATTTGAAGAAAACAAAACGCGGCAAATTCCTAGACTAATATTTTTTTGTCGGAAAAGCAAAGGCATCAAGCTCATACGGCCTCGTCGGTTTTCGTAACTTTATTTAATAATCATAACTGCATAATAAATGCGTATTCCTTCTTCAAAAAGATGTATAATGGTTTATATATACAAACTCAATGATGTAAACACAGATGTATCTAGTTCAGTATAAATTTCGGTAAGTATTCCAAATTTAAATCACATTCTCCCCCTAGAGGATGAATGAAATTCAGTACAATTTTCTTTCCCTGTTTTTAACAGATTAAAAATGACTATTGTTATGTTAGCTTTCTGTGGCATAGAATGTCACTTTTTTGAGCAAGTGGTACGAAAAATCTATTTACTTCTATCTCCATGGTGCCGAATTTATCATTCAACCTTTTTCTAATTTGTAAAACTTAGACTCGGAACCTTCTTGATATAAGTACTTTTTTTTTAATTAGCTTTTCGCGCGCCATTTTACTTTTCACGTCACCAACATTACAGTACCTAACAAAAATATTACACTCGACTTTTGGTAACTGTAGCAACGTTACTTTCAATTTTTCTTAATTATACCTAAGTATCATTTGAAATAATTTAAAGATTATTCTGTAATACTTACCTATCATAATGTAGTACATAATAAATGTTAATACCTAAACTGAAATAAAAGTGTGATTGAAATGCTTTTTTTTGCATATTTAGTCATTTCCTCGCTGAGGTGGGATGAAAAGTTACGTGTTGCACTCGAGTGCAGAGATTTTTCACCTCGTGCTCTTTTGATTCCCTCGCTAACGCTGAGGATTCTAATTTTGAACCACTCGCTGCGCTCGTGATTAAATTTTAGAATCCTTCGCTTGCTCGGTCATCAAAATTGAACACGCGGTTAAAAAGCAACTTTGCACTCTTGTATAACAAATAACTATTAACCTATTCCGAGATTGTTGACACCTCGTTAACATTAGGCAAACTTGGGTTTTCATGCTCAATTTGGAGTCTTCTAGACCGTCTGTCAACCATCGAGCAGTGGTCTCGAACGTCATAGAGCGAGATCGGTAGAATTGCCAGTTAAAAATGGTATATTTGTACCCAAAATCGGTAAATGACATTTCCATGTGTACTGTGAAATCGTAGAATATTCGTTATATTTCGGTATTTCGGTAGAACAGAGACCATATCGGTAGAAATACCGAAAAATCGGTAGGTTCGAGACCGATACTGAGCCCAGGTTGCGTCTGCCAGGGTTGCGAGATTTGTTCCAAAGAGATACCGTGGCCATGGCATACCTATAGGCAACTGAAGGAACACGGGTGGATTTTAGTCAGTAAAAGTCTGACACGCACTCTCGCTCCGCCCAGAGCGGGAGACGTTATTTGAAGATTTCCAACCCACAAACAAAAAGCTCATGTTGCGTTAGAAATTTTACCTTAGTATAAATGATAATGATTTAATGACTTTATTTTTGCAAGTAGGTTTGTACAAACACTTTTACATGTCAATCATATTTTTTTTAAACTAGATGAGGTCGGCATTTCCTATCTGACTACTCTGAGAAGAAACGCCGAAACAAACTCAGAGATCACAGTCTCTTTTAAAGTCCAGACAGAATCTTGATCAGATCATGTGAAGACCATGTGGATTGGTGTCTGAAGTGGTCTTTTAAGGAAAGAACACACAGCTTGAGTGGACCTGTCCAATCAGTGCACGCATTTGTCAGTAATCATGCAGCCCCACTCAGAACTTAAGGAGGTCAATGATTCGACGAACAATACCAAAGAAAGGACATTTTTGTAGGTCGCAAAAATTACTCAAACTGCCAGACAATGTAAAAAATTAAATGAGAAGAAAAGGAAACCAAAAAAATACAACACCCACTTAGTCTTCATATTTACAATAAACAATATAATACTTTAAAAGTAAATATTCATGTCATTGTATAAGTAAAATTCATCAATATCAATGTGTACTTATATAAAATCAGGAAATAGTCCCGGTCTGATCATTTGAGGACTATGAACATGGGGGTGTCTGAAATGATCTTTTGAGGAAAGAACCATACAGATTGAGTGGACCTGTCCAGTCAATGCACGCATTTGTCAGTATTCTTGCAGCTCAACTCAGAACATAAGGAGCACAAGCAACAGTAGGTACCAATTTAACCTCTAAGTCCCTGAGATACCACATTTGGTACAGACATAATAATAATAATTAATAATAATTTTTATATTTTTAAATGTTTTTATTTTATATTCTAATATTTAAAAATATAATTTATAAGTTTGTGAAAATGAATAAAGGGAATAATAATAATAATGGTTTTTTAATTGTGTCTGTAATTACGGTAATTGACTGTTTAAAAAAATGCTAAGTAGCTAGTAATCGCGCAGCAGAGATTACTGCTCAGGGTGCACCAGACGACTTCAGAAACGCAAACTGGGTGTTTTACCATTGAAAATGACCGTAAAAGTTTGTGAATGTTGAATAAAATCTGCCACCCAAGCTCAGCTCAAGCCTACCCAGCCTGCTGGTAAATCCGCCACTACATGACACTCCGCCCGGCTGGGCGAGCCAATGTTTTGTAGTACCTCTCGGTATTGTACTTTTAGGAACCTATTTTGGGTGCAGGGAGTTCCCAACAAACATATTAATAACTTTGCACATTAGGTAGCTAGAATATGTACCTATGTGGTAATTACATTGCTTTTTGTGCAATAACTCATATTTAATCAACACTTGCGTAACACAGCCTAGTGAAGACTGAGTGGTAAGAAGCAACCGGGGAAGACCTTTATCCGTATGCAGCATACGATGAAACTGATGAAATACAAATTACTGTTTACGTGAGTGGGACTTCCCATATCTGGGTGACGGAAGTGGAAAGAGTGCTGTGTAACCAACCATAACGTCACACCTTAATTCCCCGAATGGTTGGGGAAAGGTGCTACAAGTACACCCACATTTCGCCAGTTTTAAGTCCCCCCCATGTAATAGGGGGGCGAGCCTAGTGACATAATCCGGACACAAATCCACATTCCTGGCTGCTACTGAGACATTCCAAATAGAAAAACTCAATAACACTGCCCGGCCTGAGAATCGAACCCAGGGCCTCATGCTCAGCAGTAGCGCTTGCGACCACTAGATCAACCAGGCAGGGTAACCAATATACTGTTAATTGTATCATACTGATGTTCACTATGAAATCTTGCTCAGTTAGAATAAAGTATATGACGAATATACTGTTTTCACAAATATCTAGAATTACGCACCTAGATAAACAGTTTCATCTACTACTTGCAACATCGTGCATACACCTGGGCATGGCCGTGGTCGTTAAGGTAGTCAAGTAATCTATACTTAATATTATAAAGCTGAAGAGTTTGTTTGTTTGATTGAACGCGCTAATCTCAAGAACTACTGGTCGGAATCGGAAAAAAAATCTTTTTGTGTTGGGTAGCTTATTTATCGAGGGAGGCTATAGGCTATATAACATCACGCTACAACTAAGAGGAGCGGAGCAGTAATGAAAAATGTTGCAAAAACGGGGAAAATTTATTCCTTTTGAGAGTTTCCGTTGCGTGCGCTGCGTAAACGGTTCAAGTAACGCAAAAATCATGTATGACGGAATTGTTCCTTTTAAAAAGTTCTAAAAAAAAGTCCGCGAGAGCATATGTCTATCTTTTAAGGTTGACTCACTATAACTCAAAAGGAGCGAGCAGCAACGAAAAATGGACGAAAACTAGCAGGCAAATCGATGCGACGGGAAGGGTCAGGGAAGCAAAAATTTGACGCGGACGAAGTCGCGGGCAGAAGCTAGTTTCACAATAAAACTGGGAATATTTAAATTTTTTGGGACTTAGTTTAAAGAATTTTTTATGAGAATATCTTTTTACCACACATAGTGGCCGAATAAACTGTGAACATTCTCTTTATCCACTGCTGAGGCTAAGTAGATAGTATAATAGGCAATTCCACACAGATTGTTTAACAATAGAAGTGCGGGCGTCCCAAATTTGACCCATTTCTATGTTCTTCCTGATCTAATTAATATTTTGTTATGCATATAATCGTAACTTTTTATGACTTTTCATGAAATATGATGAATTTTATATTTATTACTAGCTTCTGCCTGCGACTTCGTCCGCGTTAAATTTCTTATTCCCCCGACCCTTCCCGTCACGTCGAATCGCCTACCCGTGCGCTTTTCCCCGTTTTTGCAACATTTTTCATTACTGCTCCGCTCCTCTTGGTTGTAGCGTGATATTAAATATAGCCTATACCCCTATAGCCTTCCTCGATAATTAGACTACCTAACACAAAAATAATTTTCGAATTCGGACCAGTAGTTCCTGAGATTAGCCCGTTCAAACAAACTCTTCAGCTTTATAATATTAAGTATACATTTATACGAGACTTCAACCACGTAATTGCAATATACATACATATTTTTTTACCCAAATTTACCTCAGTCGGTAAGTTCAGCGTTCTAGTGTTAAAAAAAAATAAGTTCGAGAAATGAACGTGCTTGACTAGATAGAGAGATAGTTTTGCTACGATGTCTAGGCAAATATTATTTAATGTTTAAAAAAACACAAGATACGATCAAAAAAAGAGCATTTATTTACTACAGTAACAGTCTTAATGTTAGCTCTTAGAATAAGTCCTAAGCCCCGCCCGAGGCCGCAGGCAGATTTAGGCTCTCCACAAACTTCACGGCTAAGTAAAAAAGTGCTATCTGAAAATTCTTGGTGAAAAATAATCACACGATCTGCGGCTAGCCCACTAAGACTACGTCTAGGGGTTCCGCCACAGTAATGCAATGTCCATTGACTAGTGCACTATGAATATAAAAATCTGGTTCCGTACAAACCCAGCACTGTAACGTCAAGCACTGAAAACTTGCCGATCTTTGAGGAATTTAGCCTGTATACCCATCGACACTGCGGCCTACATCCCCCAAACGTAAGTAAAATTATATTAATAACGAGTATTTACAAACAAAACGATCAATTCGAATAATAAATGTTATGTGTCATTCTGTTTCTACTATTTTCAAGATTAAATACTAGAGAATACAAATCGAGATATTTTTTTACAAACAAAAATAGCTTCTATTTAGATATGAAAGACAATCCCAATATGTTTGGATTAAAATGTTGATATTTACAAACAAATACAATCAAATATTGTAGATAATATTGAACAATATCATAAGTACAAAATTGATAGAAGAAATCTAATACATGTTATATCGTCACTACTTATCACTTTTTCATATTATTATGATTCGAAACATAGAATAAGAATACAGTTCAATTTTTTTTCAAAGACAATTTTTTTTTTTTTTAAGAGCAATGAACTACTTTTTACAATTACATTTTTTTTGCCATAAAAATTGGCAAAATTGAATTGTTTTAGATGGTCGGGCGATATAGTACCATAACGAGAAATAGTTATGTTATCATTGATAAGATGTATGTAAGAATCAAAAGTCACAAGTTAGTAAAACATCACACGTCCATCTATTATAAGTATTGATTAAAGTGAGTAACAGTATACAATCAATACTAAAACACATTAAGAACATGTCACATTGATTCATCTTAACAAAAATAAAAACCTTTTTCTTTTTTTTTCTTTAAACGAACTTTCTTTTTTTAGGAACTTTTTTTTTTTTTAAAAGTAATATTGAACAAAATATACATAAAAATAAATCCAAGGATTCTTCTCCGGTGACATCTTCTGTATTTTATAATCAAAGCTTTCGCCCAGAATTAGATGATCTCTTACAAAAATTTTATTCACAGCAAACTTCTTCCCTTTATTCTTGGACAAGACTCAACATCGTTCTGTGTTGATCTTTCAACTTGTAGGTAGTTAGCGTTCTACTCTTGTCTATTTCATTTATGTACTATTCTTGAATGGTGTGATGCATCTTAAATTCTATTTTGATTTCCATTTTCTGTTCCTCTATCACTTTTTGAAATCCACATCTTGTAGCTCGATAAAACTTGAGTATCTTTGTTGGATTCATGTGGTTTCCAGAATAATTTGAACATGTTGAACAATGTTCTTCCATTTTCTTGACCGAATATAATATTTGCATCATATTTAGTTTCTTCTAGATGTTAAACATTCCAAACAATGTTTTTATTTTTCTTTAGCACTATCTTCATTCATGTTTATTTTCTAATTTAACTAATCAATCATATCGTTCACACTATGCGGCAGAAAAGTTCCACATATCCATAGATTAAGTGAGTATAAAAACTACTTTCACTTAACCGTAGATAAACTAGAGAAGAAGTAGTGTTTTAACTAAAAATAATAGTTATTTATTCTCCATAACTAATATGTACACTGGCACAGCCCTATTATAAAGTTTTTGATTCACTTGACGAAGGCTTCGGGAGGGATCTTCCCTTCTGAGTTTAGTTGGTTGAAGACGAATAAGGCTCGTTGGAAGTCCCATCCTGTCTGTTGTAGGCAGCTGAAAAGAAAATAACATAACATTCAAATCATGGACTTAAAAAAAACAAAACATTATGTTATTAGCATGCAATGTTAAATGTAGTATTTAGTACTAACTGCTACTCCCGACGTCATTCGTGTATCTTTTAGTGTCGTTACGGGTCGTCAGAAACCCGAAACTCTGACCAACAGTCTTACCAAGGAGTTTCATATCATATTACACAGGAACTGGGTTGTGGAGGTCCGACACACAGACGCTCCATGTAAAATACTGGTACTGTACTTCCCATTGTTGGCAAGACAAATTTTGCCAACTAAAGAAGCACTGGATTAGCGTTGTCCTTCAAAATGATTCAGATTGTGCTAGATAGTGAGTTACAGAATTAGGGTGCTGGTTTGGTCTGTGACCTCATCAGTTTGGTTTGGTATTTCTTTTCAGAGTAGTTAGATAGGAAACACCAACTTCACTTTATCTTCATCATCGTCTCTAATCTTTTCCCAACTATGTTGGAGCCGGCTCCCAGTCTAACCGGATGCAACTGAATAGCAGTATTTTACATGGAGTGACTGCCTATCTGACCATCATAACCCAGTTACTGAGTAAAACTACTTGGTAAGACTGGTTGTCAGACTTTCGGGCTTCTGACGACCCATAACGACTGTCTAAAATCTACAAAAAAACAGCCGGGACCAACAGCTTAACGTGCTTTAGTATGTAAAGAACACACCAACTTCTTTGAAAACATGATTGATGTGTAAACGTGTTTATATGAACCTACTTATACAAACAAATAATTTATATCTATTAGCAGCAACTCACTTGATACTCCAATGGTCATTCATGCCGGTCTGTTGGCTGAGCATGGTCAGCATCATCTTCTGCGTCTCGTCCTGCGATGGTTGTGGCGGCATGCCGGGCGTTGGCGTCGGCGCGGGAGTTGGAGGAGTGGGCTCGATTGCGACACCTGAGGCGAACGCTTTGTCCTCCTGTGTTGTAAATAAATCATATTTAGTAGGTACTTGCTTGTATGTTTTGTATATTATTAAAATAAATCGATAAACTGGGGAGGAAACAGTGAAAACGGCGCTGTCGGAGCTAGTTCGCAACACTAACTAATAATACGCCTTGTATTATTAGTTTTTTTTTTTTGATGAAGTTTTATTTTATTTTAGCGAATATAACGCGTTGATGTGTTCCTAAATACTCCGTAATTGGAGTTCACTATATCTCGAAATACCCTAAAATTAGAAAATTGGGGCTTTTAGTTTTGTCCTTGCTTTTTTAAAACTATATGAGTTTGAGGAAACATTGGAAAAAAGTGATTATAAGGAAATATTTAAGGATTATGACATTTTCCATGTCAAATTGTTGATTTGACATAATGAAATCAACGAAAATAACGAAATAGTGAAATAAAACCATGAATCAATACGAAATGGAATGTATGAACGAAATGTCAAATTTATTGTAAGCCTAGCTATGATGACGCCATCTACAATTAGCTTTGGCCCTCCTTCCCCATTAGGTAACTTTCATAATCCCTGAAAATTCTTTATTGAAGATATAATATATCCAGCGTTCAACCAGTTAATTTTCAGTCAGTAATCAAAACAGCAGTGGGACACTATAACCTGAATGGAAGTAAGTTACTTCACTAGACAAGCATAGTACAGAATAAACAGTTTTCTGCTTATCTGGACTGGCTGACATAATAGTTATATCCCAGGTATTAGACAAAGTACACTACATGTATTGTAAGTAGACTGTTGAGGATTGGAACTCAACAGGAGTTATGCTGTCCTTCTTTAATGGTAACTACAAAGGCCAACAACGATTCTATTCCTGTTATGGAAAGCACCAATGTGGTTGGACCCAGATTTCCATCACAGCCACTGCAATATTCATATCCAAAATTATATAAAGAACACTCACCTGTTCCTTAGTGGTATTAGTGATGAAGAGCATATCGTTGATGATGCAGAAACCGCCGCCGGCGTTCGGCACGATAACGAACGTGCGATGGAACGAACGAACTGGGTTCCCGCTCGTCGTGGTCTCTTTATAGACGCCGTTCATCGTCAGGACAATCATGGTGGGCTGTGGAAGATAAGGTAATGTTTTGCTGACAGATATGCTTGACAAATTAAAAATACAGGATGGCAGATACAACACTGCGCACGAAAACGACGGGCGGAACATTGGACGAAACGTTTCTACGCTAGGGGGTAAAAATCATGTTCTTATTGCATGGTTTCAGTTGGCGCGTCGATGTCCCTGAAATCCTGTAGATATATGAGGTGTATCTATTCATACACGAAATTTTCATTCAAAAAGATTTTTTTTTATCTAAGCGTTATTGAATTTTCGTAATTATTATAATTTTAAAACTGCTTGAGACGTTTTGCATAAAACCTTTACTCCAAATTCTATGAATGGCCCGCCTGACGCTGCGAGGGCGGCGACCGGACGGCACGAGCATAGCCGCGGTGTCTCGGGCCGTAAAAAATAAGAAGCAGCCATTATTTCTTATGTGCGTCAAATAATTTATAAATATAAAATTTTGAAAAAAAAATACATTTAAAAAAAATATTTTATCGTTGCTGTAGCTTCTTTACCACCTACAGGTGTACCTCTTAAAAAATTTCGTGTATGAATAGATACACCTTATATAATTATGAAGAAGCTAGCCTTCAAGCATAGCTAATGTCTAAACATATTTTGTCTGATGACCACTAAAGGTGACGAGAAAGAAGAATATGCTTAAGACTTAAATGATTTTATTTCTGAAGTAGGTTTGTGCAAATATTTTACTTTGACACGTCCATATTTTTAAAACTAGATGAGGTCGGCGTTTCCTACCTGACTACGAAGAAAGGCCGAAACAAACTCAGAGGTCAGTCCTTTTAAAGTCTAGACATCCTCTTGATCAGATCATGCAAAGACCATGTGGATTGGTGACTGAAATGGTTTTTTGAAGAAAGAACCACACAGATTAAGTGGACTTGTCCGACTGGACAAGTCCACTTAATCTGTGTAAAAAAGTGTTAAAAACTCGTCGGAGTGTCAAGGTGTCAAAAAACAACGGACAAAAAATTTCGAGGCTTTTTGCCAAAACCGCAAACACATTAATTCCTTGCTATCGGTTTACCGAATAAACATATACACAAAAACACTTCACTTACGGTAAAAATAAGTAAATCCACAGCGAATCCCATAAGGTCGTGCTTTGTCTTCGGTAAGTCCGATAGGAATGACACGACCTGCAGTCTGCCCGAGCGCAGGTATCGTCGCCGGGACTCACGCTCCGTGATACGTATGATATTTCGACTGTTTGTGATGTATGAGTTTAGTCTGGAAAAGAAATTTGATTTTGATTTGATTAGACTGAGAACTAAAAAAATATGTATGTTATCGGGATTGGGGAGTATGTGTCTACACACTAAGACTATAGTCAGGGGCAGGCCTGTTCTGTTATTGAATAATCTGGGGTGGGTTTTAGTCAGTAAAAGTCTGACACGCCCTCCCGCTCCGGCCACAGCGGAAATAGTTATTTGTTATACAAGAGTGCAAAGTTGCTTTTTAACCGCGTGTTCAATTTTGATGACCGAGCAAGCGAAGGATTCTAAAATTGAATCACGAGCGCAGCGAGTGATTCAAAGTTAGAATCCTGAGCGTTAGCGAGGGAATCAAAAGAGCACGAGGTGAAAAATCTTTGCACTCGAGTGCAACACGTAACTTTTCATCCCACCTCAGCGAGGAAATGGCTAAATATGCAAAAAAAAGCATTTCAATCACAAGATGGACGTGGACAATTTATCAACAACAATCAAATAAAGTTACGTCCTTACTCAAAAAATAATAGTTGGAAAAAGTGATGACATATAAAATTGAACCTTTTAAATACAGATCAATGTGTCAAGTCACAAATTCAAACTGAATAAGATTTGTTTACATTTTCTTCAGATTCTTTTGGAACAGACCATATGTTCATTTGGCTGTAAAGAGCCAGATATGCTGATTTAATATTTATATATTTTTTCCTAAGTTATAAAGCTAATTTGAGAGAAAAAAATGAACGTTAAAATGCGTTCTCATAGTCATCCAGTTACTTTTCCCCAAATTTCAGCTCAATTTCAACATACCTTTGTGTAGCAGCATTTCGATTATCATTCGTCAGATAGCTAGCAGCCATGGACATGGTCGCATGTTCATGATAAGCCTCAAGCAACGGTTGCCTCGAATCGGCATCATAGATCGCGAAGTACTGAGTCAGAAATTCGCGCACCAAGTCCTGGCCTGCCGGGTCTACCAAGAATGATTGTTGCCTTGGTGGGAGACGCGCGTCTTCTACGACATCGAAACCGATAGCTGGGGGTAGGTCCACTCCATCCTGTTTGTAATAAATGGAAAGGTTACTGGTTTTTGATGGAGATAACAACTAAAGGTAGAAGGTAACCCGCGAACCCCCCCCCCCCCCCCTCCCCTCTTACAGAGAGGAGGCCTGTGTCAGTAGTAAGAACATTATAGGCTCATTATGTTGTATTTATTACGGTCGCGAATCATATTTTGTTCAACGTAAGAAAATTTGAATTTCGCAGGTTACTGGAGCTTTTACCCTAACACCCTTACCTTCTTAGAAAGAAAGGAAATGAAGTTGTGAAAATAATGTGTGCTATAAATAACTGCAAGTATAGTGGTAATTGCATTTTTTTGTGTTTGTTTCGGTGTAGTTTCAATAGGGCTTTTATTTACTATGACAACCACGCAGGTAAAACATAAGCAAGGGTATTTTTAATATACAGACTTTGAAGCTAATCTGCCTATCCTTTTCTAGAGGTCGACTTCTAGTCAAACCGGATGCAACTGATTACCAGTATTTTACATGGAGCGATTGCCTATCTGACCTCGGAAACCCAGTTACTGGATAATACCATACCTCTTGGTAAGACTGGTTGTCAAACTTTCAGGCTTCTATCGACCCGTAACGACTGTCAAAAATCCACAAACGACAGCCCAGATCAACAGCTTAACAGACTTTCCGAGGCACAGACGGAGCTTGGTTCGTGAGGATGGTCACCCATGAACCCAACCGCGGCAATAATTTGAAGCTATACTGTCTCTAATTACTACCTCTATTCTATCACGGTTACTTGCAACACTAAGATACTATTGACGCTTTACTTGCGCAGTGTCATAGCCAATCAGAGCCCACATCATACCATCATCTGCCAATCGTTGGTATAAGGAGGAACACCTCTGGCTGGTTGGCTGTCAACCTAACCTGTCACACAGCACACATCGCTCATTGAATACAAACGGGCCACAAATCAAAAAACATAAATTTTGTTGGGATCCACACTAATATTATCCACACTAATATTATAAATGCAAAAGTAACTCTGTCTGTCCGTCTCGCTTTCCTGCTAAAACTACTTAGCCGATTTAAATAAAATTTGGTACACAGATAGTTTAGAGCCCGAGAAAGGACATAGCATACTTTTTATCCCGGTAGTACGTTCCCGCGGGATATTTTCCGACCTCCACGCGGGCGAAGCCGCTGGCAAAAGCTAGTATATTATGTTAACACGTTATGTGATCATAATAAAAACATAAAACCTTTAAAATAATTATTTAAGGTAATTTATGTTTTTTGATTTTGTATTCAATGAGCGACGAGCGTAAGGGACGTTGGCACTAATACGATAAATTCAGCACATAAATTCAGGACAATGGTGCCGATTCCCTTATTCACAAACTAAACTAAATTTAAGTTCAGTGCATCTTTTTCTTTCTATTTCATTAAGGAAAGGACAGAAGATAAATTTTAGTTTAGTCCTGTCAAATTAATCAGCGCTTGACGTAAATTGACGTAATTTTAGTAGGCAAGTTTTTAATCACGTCTAAACTTGTATGGAGTAGTGACAGGCGCTGATTAATTTGACAGGACTAACCTAACATTTTTCTTTTGTCCTCTTCTTAATGAAATACAAAGAAAAAGATGCACTGAACTTAAATTTAGTTTAGTTTGTGAACAAGGGAATCGGTACCAATACCCCTGATTAAAACGGAAAACCGTCTGTTTCATACATTTTTACGGTGAAACTTTTGAATGATACAAGTTTTTTTTTTTTATAAACGGCGAAAAACTTCAACGCTGGTGGGTCTCGAATCATGTACTGAAATTAAGGTTAAAGTGCGCTTACACGTCCCTTACACCCTGTATCACAAAATATAAAGAAAATTAATCCTTAGATTCAAAACAGACAGCACGGAAAAATCTCTAGCCGCAATTCAAACCGACAGTATGCGAGAGCCAACTATGTCCACATTCATACAATTTTCTACTTTATCCAATGGTAATACGGTCCTATTTCCAATGGAATCAGTACATTGCTAGAGCATTTTCCGTTCTGTCTGAACTGACCTTTAAATAAACTGTTACTTACCAATTTGGTCAGCTTCGGAAACTTCTTCCGGACATCGCTGGAGACAACAAACAATATGGCAATGGCGTGAAAAAAAAATAATCTCTGAAACTCACATCTCAAGTTAGTTTCAGTAGATCTTAGAGTATTAATAAGACGAGCTAAGAAGCGCGTTCACTGAAATCTGTATCTTAATTTTGCAACTTTCTTAATGACAATTAGCTTTCATTTTAGCGAACGAGACCATTGTTTTGTCTAAAATATTACGTTAACTCGACAACTAGGTATATCACTGCGGGTGGAGGTCGATCACTTGTCACCCCTATGCCGTGAGCAATAAAGTTGAAAAGTGGTCGACATGTTGTTAAATTGGTAAAACTTAAAGCCTGTGATTAAGAGTGAGTCACGCAATTTGAGTAAGCGCTGGATGGAATTTGAATGATCTGGCACCTTTCAAAGTATAAACAAATGAACGCGAGGTTTTAATAGTTCTCTAGCTTGTCCAATTAATACCCTTAAAAGGAAATAACAATAATAAAATACTACCCCTTTATAATTTTAACTATAAAGGGGTAGTATTTCATTACATTAAAATTAATGTATGTATAAAAATATGCCTTTTGGTGTGGTATTAAAAATGTAGCGACTAAATAAAATTTGTCGCCAAATATTTAATTACCAACGACATTGTTACTAACTTTTTTATGGAGGAACACTGACTCCCAAATGTAAGGTAAAAACCTAGTTCAGGAGCCAGGGGACTCCTGAACTAGGTTTGTCTATCTAGGGAGCTACTTCTATGTTTTAAACTCTGTAACAACGTGGGCACTTTTTTAAATAATGAATCTTGTTATAAATATGTAGATAACAATATGAGAATAAATGCAAACTGCAAACTGGCAATACACGATTAGGCGACTAAGGGTCAGTTAAGACTGAACGATAAAATTTCCTAGCAATTTACTGATTCCATTGCTATTTGGACCATATTACGATAGCCTAAAGTAGAAAATTGTAATTGTGAATATCGACATAGTCGGCTCGCACATGGTTGCGACTCGGTTGCTCTTTTTTGGTTCTACTTTAGGCTATGGTAATACGGTTCTTTTTCAATGGGACCAGTAAATTGTGTACTTACTTTGAACTGACCCTTACGAGTTTTGCCAATCTTTGAATAGGTATACTGACTAACCTATAGGATGATTGAATTTTCGTATGCAGACTGGGAAAGGCATTAAATATAAGCATTGCAATTTATTCTCGTGTTGTTGTCTCCAACTTATACATTTATTTATTTAGATGTTTCTTTGACTCTTTGATGTTTATGCAACAGCCTCCGTGTTTAATGTTTTTTTACACATTGCATACCGTTATTTGATGTATCGTGCTTGTCGTTTTACACCGGTATACTGATAAAATCAGGAATAGCTATGTATTAGTCATTAACATTAATTAAAGTTGACAACTATCACTGATAGTTCCTATAAGTTATGTTATAAGATAATTACTATCTTATCTTCTATTCTATTGACTAGAATGTGACAAATTATTTAAATATTTCTTTGTACCGTATTCAGTATAACGAAATAATGCAATATGAGGGTGTGTTTCTGTATGTAAAGTCAGGGAAACCAATTTAATGTCGGATTGAAATACTTGAAATTACCGTTTTATACCCATTTTAGATGAACATGACTGTCAAAAGATGACAGACATATTTGTATTTACGGGTAATTAAAGTTGGTAGATTGTAAGCAACCGTTTTCCCTGACTATACCTACATACTTCTAATGGTTTATTTCCAGACAGTAAAATGCCTCAAGGAGATATTTTTCCTCGTATAACATGTTTGCAAACCGTACAATTAGTATGCTTTGTTTTTTACAGACATAAACAGTACATACGATTTTTATCGTACATTACAGTACGATAAAAATCATGGTATCAATGTTTACCCAAACACAATCAAATATAGGAATGCAAATCATTAAAGAGAGGCCGCAAACAAAGTTGTGTATCTATTTCTGTAAATCAACTTTTTAAGGAAAATCTGAGTTCGGATAATAGTCAAAGACACATTTTATAACTTGTTCATTATTAAAAAGAAAATGTATCAAGTGTTTATTTTGTTTTTTTACTTCTGCACAGGATACATTTTCTTAAAATTACTCAACAAATTTTACACGCAAGCACCCATCCAATCCTCGAAGCCACCATAAACCGGAATGCAAGATCATCACATTAAGATTTCATTACAAAATGTTGTGCCACCAAAATGAAATCATATTAATTCAATATCTTTTCTGAATGTCACAGGTATTTTATAAAGGGTCAAATTAGTTGGCAACCCACGTGTTAGGTATTGATACCGAAGACTAATGGAACGAAAACAACATATTTTGTTTTTCACCATTCACTGGGAATCAATCTTGCTTAGTGCCTAATGCTTTTGTAATTTTTCGTGGAACTTAAATATATTTTACGAATTTTTAGAAAACATAACATAAAAATCGTTTGGTTGCCTTAAAGTAAGTACAGACGCCAGCACATCAAGCTACCTGAAACTGTCCAATTTTTCCAATCAATCTTGAACTTAATTCTTTGACGATAAAGTTGAAATTCTATTAAATAAATTTGACGATTGTAATAGCTTAAGTGTTGGCGTCTGTACATGCCAGTGTCATTTAAAGTTTTGAACAAAGATGGGATGGTGAAAAATATGTTTTTTATTTCATTCGTTTTCGATTTCGATACCGATTAAGTGGAGAAAGTTTTGCCAACTCATTTAATTAGACCCTTTATAATCTTTAAGAGCCACATATTCTCTTTACAACACCCTCATCTTGCATCCAAGTTCAATATGTCGTATACTATGTCATATTGTTATTTGAATTAATTCTGTAGATCGTTGAAGCTGCGACCGTGTCCTCCACCTAGATTACGTCTAGGTTCGGGAGAAGGTGGTAGCAGTTTCTGAAATGTAATAAAAAAACAGGAGCAGAACAGACTGGTTATGAGGAAAAACACCCGCGGAACGAAAAGGTTCGGCATTTTTATATAAATATTCTTTTGGCATATTCATATTCATATTCTGGGGCACATAGTGTTACCTTCTTGAACAGTTTTTTCTTTTCTTTTGTTGTTTTTCTTTTCGAATACAAGTAATGGTTTTAAACTGTGAAAGTTTAAATAAAATCTTTCCATTTCGCGAACATATATCAAGAATGCGGCAAGAATTTTAATAAAAACAACAGATTACTAGTTGCAAACATTTGAAATTTAGATTTTTACAATTCTGCTCCTATTTGAATAATTAAACAAGTCACTACAGAAATATGTCGACTACAAAAATAATGGAATATATTTATAAATATAACTTTAAGAGAAATGTAAGTTTTCTCTCATGATAAAACATTTAAGTACATAATGTAATCTCCTAAATTACCATGTCCAAATTAGCTGACCATAATGTTGAACTAATCATTGCTTCTCTATACCAACACAAAGAACTACCCCCCTTACATATGCATATGCACTCGCAAAATCCCCAGTGTCTATTAAAGGAGAAATTTACAACAATATTAAGTTTTCCACCAATACATGTTGTATATAACACTACCTGACGTATATTTCGTGATCGTTAAACCTAGTCAGCAACGGATTGCCTTTCAGGTACAGCTCCACCAGTGGTAATGACTTCATTGGCTCCAGTGAACCGATGTAAGGAATCTGGAAATAAATAGAAAATAGTATAATCTTCAAAGAAAATCTCACTCAAAAAATTTGCTAGCTGCATTTGCTGCTGTTTGTTTGTTGCTGTTTTTGTTGCTTTGTATTTGTTTGCTTTTCTCAAGTCCTTAAATGGTTCTGATGACAGCCAGAAGCAATTCATTTTCTTACTCTAACTTACCCGGTTGTCACCCATATACAAAATCTTTAAACTCTTCAGTTTTGTAGCGAGAATCTTGAGATGTTCAATGCCATGCAGTTTGTTGTCATTGAGGTTTAATGCCTCAAGATCAGGAATATTTTCAGCAATGATTTCAATAGCAGCCAGCATCACAACTGGGCGGAACAGAGCGCAGAAAATATCGGCCAGCTCTGAAACAATGTAATGTTTAAAACATCGACTTCTTCTTCTACTGTGTTGATGGCATAATTTATACTAGTAACATTATAAATGCGAAAATAACTCTGTTTGTCGTTTACGCTTTCACGAATAATGAACTGAACTGATTTTGATGAAATTTGGTACGTTTGGTACGTCGTGGTAAGTTTGAACCCCAAGAAAGGATAGGCTACTTTTCATTCCGCGACTTTGTCTGCATCCGCGATAATCAACATTCACGAGGACGAAGTCGCGGGCAAAAAGCTAGTTACATATTTTTTTAACCGTTCAAAACAAGGAGGAGTTTCTCAATTGAGCTGTTTTTTTATGTTTGTTTTCTGAGAATACTGTTATTTATAAACTGATTTAAAAAAATCTGGTTTTCTTTAAAAAAATTCAATACATAATATATGTATTTGGTTGAGCTCTGATTACTAGTTTTTGAGTTAGGTGCAAAAATAAGTATTTCGTCCACTTAGTGTATGTTGATGACGTTATAAAACTTCCTGTCACAGTTATTTACTTAGAAGTGAACTAATACGAATTTGTGTGAAATAGTACCACAACTAAAAGTGAAAAAAAAAAGCAATGGACTTATGATAGGTCATTCTACAATCGGTATCAGACTTTAGTCAGTATCATACTTTAGTCTTTTGATATTTAGTATCGCTTGCTTAGCAACCCAAGCAGAGACCCACCAGCAACTCTATTTATGTCACTCATCAATATATTATCATATATTAATAACCTACCCGTACTTTGCACAGGTGCAATGGTAGCATGTCAAAACATTAATATTTCTTTGTCATTTCTCAGTTAAATGTTGAAGTATTATAAACTTTCTTGAATAAATGCTATCAAAGATGGTTAACGAAAACTACATCAAAACCCATTGCATAAATAAGATGCTTTAGGCGATTGCACAGACAGACACGAAAAGCAAACTTTCTTTTACCTGACTACAGTGAAGCAAAAGGGAGGGTTACGATATTGACCAGTATGTATGTGTATAGATGTGTATCTACTTATCATAATTTGACAAATGAGATATTCGAAGCATTTTGACCATCTTTCCACTGGTTATAAGATATGTGACATCACATTATACTGAGTTTGGTGGCCTCTAGAGGACATTGTTAAATATTAAATACTAGCTTTTGCCAGCAGCTTCGCCCGCGTGGAGGTCAGAAATTATCCCACTGGAACATACTACCGGGGTAAAAAGTAGCCTATGTCCTTTCTCAGGCTCTAAATTTCATTTAAATCGGTTCAGTAATTTTAGCAGGAAAGCGAGACAGACAGACAGAGTTAATTTTGCATTTATAATATTAGTGTGGAAGTGTGGATAGTAAAAACTGGATTTACTAAAAACGAGTTTTTTGTTTTTGCATGATGCCATTTTGGGTATTTTGTGGAAGGGCTTATTTAAAATTTCAGATATGTGTTCGTAAATATTGTTAGGTAACCACAAAATAATTTTAATAAAAATAAGTTCAAAATTTAAAAAGCAACTACTGAATCTTGCTCTAAAAATATGAAAGCTTTGTGAATACAATATATTCTTACAATAGTTAAAAATCATAAGGGAAAAGGTAATCTTTAGGGCAAAGTCACATACAAAAATACGGCATTCAGGTGAGAATATTTTCTTGTTTCATACATTTTCGAGCATGATTTTTATACTATCTAAAGAAGGCTTGAGGCATGTTATTTTTCATTCATGTTCTGAATATCCAAATAATGTTATAAAAAGATTGATCCATGTGGTCAACGTTATCTTTAAAGACCACATGGATGATCACATACACCTCACACCACATGACCACATGGAAAGTGATATTAGTTTTAAATACCTGTTTTTATCAGAATAATATAAGTACAGATCGGCTGTTCAATTTCAAAACCTAGTGTCTGAATTTTTTTTAACGGGTGTTTTTGCATTTACGACCTAATAGACCACCCTCCAGATACTAGGCTAGCAAAAAATCCCAGAAATTAGTCAAATACGAAGTTAAAGAAAGTCGGAAACCGACCGGACCGAACCGGTCTAGAGAAGTCAGAAATAGTTTTTCGGCTCTCCTGTAAAATTTAGTTTTATACCAGTATTGGGTTTTGATATTGCACAGCCGAGATGAACATGTAAGATGTATACAAGGAAGACTTCAATGTAAAGGGGTGCCTTTATGTTAAAGTTTTCCTTGTACACATAACATTGCAACATATTTTTAGTTCAGTACACAGGTGGCGACCTGAGTACTAAACTAAAAATATGTTGTAATGTTATTAATTTGAATTATCCTTAGACACTGCATTCATGGCTATGTCAAATTCTGTCAATTAATTTAAACACTATATTAAAATCTAATGCTGTTCTAGAAACAATGCGGCACTTGATGTCCAGTGTGTCCTGTTGTTTGCACGCTACAGGAGTTGATGGACGCTACTGAAAGTGCTAAGCTCGTAGCCAAATTCTGGGCTAACTCTATTTAGATTGCTATCAACCGGCTAAGAAGAAGAAGAAGAAAATCCAATATTATAAAAGTGAAAGTTTGGTATTTGTCATTCAATTGCACAGAAACGGCTGAACAGATTTAATAGAAATTTAGCATTCTTTTGATCCCATTTGTACATTTGCTAATTTCTGACCTCCACATGGGCAACAAGCAGAGAGCTCAGCATGGGCCGCTGACAAATACTACTTTAAAATAATTGTTCACAATTTTTTAGCTTTCTTACCTGGATCTGCATGAAACTTGGTCAAGTCCAATGCCTTAGTAGCAGGATTGTATCTCTTCGCCATAGCTAGCTTCATTTTCTCCTTCATTTCATCATCAATAGTAACACTTGGTACAGCATTTCTTACAATTACCATTAACTTGAAGCCGTCTGACATAGTAATCTTTCTGTCAGCATGGAACAGCTTCTCAGCTAGCTTAACATCATCCACATAGAAGACAGCAGCATTTCCGTTGATCTTGTAGTAGTGTGGTATAAAAATATCTGGTGAGATAAAGCTCAGTAGTGTCCGTAGTACAATATCTTTGTCATGTTTGGCTCCGTACGGGATGATAATTTGATACCATGGAAGCGGTCCCGGAATGAACTTTTTCTTGATCATTCCATGACCTGATCTCGGTGCTGGGGAGTTAAGTCGACCTCCGCGGCCTCTGAATGCTCGATTACGATGAACGTGTGGACCTCCAGCAGATCCTGTCATGTCAATGTCATCATCCAGCAGCAGTTTAGCATTGTTCCATTTGTTTTTTCCTTTATTCGTGCCTGGTTTGAAACTAACACGCCGTGTGTTACTAGTGTGCGACCTGTCGTCATGTTCTGTAAATTAAATTTATTTTAGTGGTACCTAGCTAGCAACAGGCACGGTTAACAAACATACAATATAATTGCGTCACAAAACACTGACACTGAAACACTGGCTGTTTGAAAGCCCTAACAACCAAACTTGCAAATGAAAACACTTACCAAAATGTTCATTGTTTTTAAAATTTCTAATTCTTCCGCCGTTTTTCGGCATTGTTCTATAATTACGCTGAATGATGAAGAATTAAACACCACAGTTAGTAAAGAAGAATAAGGTTAAAGTTGTGACGCACGACGCGTCCCTCACTTCGTAGTCAGTATACCTCTCACTTGAATATAGATTTTATGTAAATTAATTTGTTAACTTTCTCAAATAGTTACAGAGAGCAACACGCCAATGTTTTCTTGGTGTTAAAATAAGAAATCCTGCAAAATTGCAACAAATTCTGCACGATAACACGAGAAACGTAGGACAAGAGAATGACCCGAACGTAGAATGAATGAATTGAACATGACTTTCCTTCCATCATTCCATTCGCTTTTGTCTACTAGCGAGGAACATAAATCCAACCTCTATTATTAACTTAGATTATTAATTATGATTTCTACAGATAAAAAAATGTCACGATATTATGTAGAAAATAGAAAAGACTCAAATATCAATATTTAAATAACTAATTGAGTTCTAAGCCCTGAAAATCTCAAAAGTGAGTGATTAGTGAGTCTATAAAGTCGTTGGGGCTGATTGGGATAGTAGTAGATCAAATGAAATAATTTAATATTTTAAATCTTAAGTAAGATTCGCACGTACACGAACGATTTTTTTTATTAGCCATCACTGTCCCACTGCTGAGCAAAGGCCTCCCCCAAATCCCTCCAGACAGGGCAACCTCGATTCAGCCGTAACAGTACGCGTCTAGTCTAGGTCAACCGACACATGGGCATGTCATTTTTTTTATGCCGCGTCGAAACGCGTGAAATTTCTAGTTTCAACATAAATTATATCATATGGCATCTAATCTCACGCCCGCGCTATTCTTCGTTTTCGATTAGCGATGTTTGTGACTTTATTTACTTGGCTCCTAAGAGTCGTGGCGTGATAAATGCCTTTCTCAAAAATTGGGCTGCCAAATAGATATTACTCATATTCGATCGGTAGAATTGTGAGTGTTCACAAATTATGAGAATATAATGATTCAGTTCTCAATTAAGGTTTGCTTGCTTTCTTAGATTATTGTATTAAAATTCCTTAAAAATAGCACTTTCAAAATAAAGTGCACAGCTACATATGACAAAATTTTGTTTTGTTGGAATAAAGTGATGATAGAATGCGGTGTTATCAAATGCTTCTGGTTAAACATTTATTGTAATCATGATTTTGACGGTCTCGAATAAATTACGTTGTTGTTAAATCTCTTGTACCTTTTTTTGCTTACCCTACTCTAAACTACTCCTGAGGCTTTAAAGTCGCTCTATCTTACACGAGTTCACGTGTCTTTCTTTTAGTTTGGACGGAATCTATTCAGGTTATCGCACCATCCCCTACATGGCTTTCATCAAGGCACCAGTTATAAGTAATTTGTGACACATATAGAGATAGATTGCATGCATGGTGTTTCTTATTTATTTAGCTATAGAAATCAGACACGATGTAAAAAATGAACATAAAATTTACGTAAACAGTTTGTTAGCATTTATGCAGCAGACGTGTCATTGTTAGTCCCTTAAACAAAAGTATATTTTTAAATGAAAGTATGTAATTACGATTACACAATTAGTTTTTTACTTAATTCATGAATAATATTATTTTTATAATATGCAATTTATTTAAACACCCAACACCATCTCTATTTCATTGCAAATGCTGAATGAATGGATGAATGAAACGAACGAAATGATAAAATTTTCTGATTCGGTCCTGGCAATACTGACTTTTTTAGTCTATGCCTCTCTATTACATTCCAATACACGTAAGATTATATTGATTTTCCCGTTTTCCTTAGAGTTTGAATTTAAACGAACGAGTGTAATCGTTATTTCGCTTATATCATGAACAAAAGAAGAGATACTTGTTTCAAAATTTATTTGTACTCATTTCAGTTCCAAAACAAAGAAGAAAATGGGTGGCCATCGAAAACATTGAATTTATTTTCTGTATGAAACCAGAGCGTTTAAAAATAAAACTACCATAGACAACATTCGTGTGCTTTTCGAGTCTGCCATGTTTTGTCCTATTTGTCGCGCTTGATCAACGCGTTCGCGTTTACTGTCCAAAACTGTTATTTTCTGAATGTATTACGGGCTGTGTTTTGTTTACAAATAGTGTAGTTATTGGTGTTGTAATTATACTGTTTAAACTTTTCATCAGATAATCACTTGGATACTTGTGAGTGCGACAGTGGAGTTCGTATTTCATAAAATTTTATATTCGTTTGCTGGCCATCAACTGTCTGCATTCAGAGGCATTCCGTCGTAATTTTTGAAACATTCTGATCGGTATTAGTGATTTCATAATATTTTGTCGGTCGCGTCTGTGACGCAACCCACGTGCACATATTATAGCGAGCATCTCATGCACATTTGTTATTATTTTGTTCGCGAGTTCGATTCGGAGCAGTGAGGATCGGATCGGCGAAGGGAAACCGCGTCGCGCGTCTTGCTCGCTCGCGTCGGGTTCGGTTGAATTAATTAATTTGTGGGTAATATTGGACGGTGATTTCTAATCGGGTGTCAATCAAATAGTGCGGGATAGTGTTGTTGGTCGATGTGATTAGGTGCAGCGCACATAGCGCACACGTGACACGGGACGAGTGTTTGGGTGTCAGTCGGCTGCGGCTCGCGGGCGCCGCTACAGTCGCCTGCAGTGCGGAGCGCGACGGGCGTTAGAGGTGAATCACCGCTCGGTGCCGTTTTGATCGTGCTTGTTTACCCGCGTGTGCATAAGTGCGTGGAGCGGAAGTGCAAGGCATGTGCGCCGCGCGTCGGCGCCGATGACACCGCCGTCCGGGGCGACGGCGATTTGAGCGCGAGTGTGTGATAGCTATGTTTCTTGGGTTATGAGTGTGTGACAAAGTTGTAGTGTGCTGAGGACACTGGAGCCCCTAGACGGAGTTGGGCCCGCCGGGGCGGCCCTAGTGCTTCTCGGGGCTCCGCACGAAGGCAAAATGGCTGCGTGGAACCGCCACCACCATTTCAACATGCTCATGGATGAGAATGCCAAAAATAAGTGTAAGTATAATGATAACAATCAAAATTTTGCAACAAGACCATCGACAAACATGATTCTGTAGTATGGTAGTCAGTAGAATTTGGAATTGTAGTTAGTATAGGAAGATATGTTTTCCTCCTTCACTACAGCATGAATCCATAGATGTACATTTCACCATATTTACTGCTAAACACAACCTTATCAAAAGAGATTACACTGTAACCAGTCATTCCTGTAGAGCATTTATGTTGTGCCAGAATAGCATTTTTATCATTTGTAAGGTAGTTGTATTTTTTCGTCATTTTGTAGATCACCAGAGAAATAGAACACAAATCTTTATTCACTCAAATATGTGTAATTTTCAACTCTATGTGTACCAATAATGACAAAAATTAGGTGAGACAAAAAATAATGAACTACCCTCCCGTGCTACTTTATACAGGAGACATTGTCCCCTGGTTCACTAAAAACGATCAGGCTGTTAAATACCGCCTTAGTGGTCAAATTGGCTTCAGATTGGTGAATCTGTCATTGAACCTCACCAGATTAATTGCAGTGATTAGTTGCTAGAAATAACAACAACCAATCAGATCACAGAAACAAATAACACATGTTTCCATAGATTTATACAAGTTTTGTGAACTCAGGTAAAGTCAAGGTACCTACAGAGCACATTTTTTTTATATTTATATAATTTAAATATAAATTATAAGCACCAGTATATTATTCTTTGTGATGATTTTTAGCTGCAGCAAATTATTATCAGAACATTGAAGACTTCTTCCAAAGATAAAATTTCTAAACTCTCATGCTCAGTCTCTTAACTGTGTGTTAAACAATCCCTTTTGATCTTCCCAGTCTGCAACAATCCAAGTGAATCAAATCACATGGGCCCTTAATTCATTGGACATAACACAATTTTCCATGTTATGACCTCCTTTAATGGTACAACAGGCTAAACAAATGCAGGTGGATAAAGCCCTGTGGGTGTACATTGTTGAATGGACACAGCCCTCTGTGACCCACCTGTAGGCTATAAGTACACCCTGTCCTACATCCCTTTGACCCCGATTCTGTTGGCATTCTGTTGAGTTGCACTGTTTTCTAATACCAACTCTATTATTCATAATACCCACCTGAAACTTAACCATTTGCCGCAATAAAACCTCTTATGTAAGATTCCCACTCGTAGAATTCCGTGTATTCGAAAGCGGCGGCACCAACTCAAGAATTTCGTATTCCGACATGAAAATATCACGCCGTAATTAAGGTCTTAAATTCGGTGTCCTACATTTCGTAGTCATCCATCAATCAACAACAACAAATACAGCATACGCCATTTGCCGCGTATGCTACAAATAATGAAATAACCTAGCACCAAATTATTTTTACATTGTAAATACATATTTGATTGTTTTATGACATAATTTGGACTTTATTTTGGGGCGAATTATGATCGGTCCATATAGCCTCGACCCTAAAATTGTTTAACGCGGCGTCGACCTCCCCAACCTTTAACCTAATTCTGTGTTCAACCCTCGCAGATGGGTGCTTGCTGCTTGCATTGATGGTTCTATTCGATAACTCGACTATACGTCTTCAGTAAGACCTCTTCGAATGCATCGATCTAGCATATCGATTGGGTGAATCACATAATTTGATGCTTATATTTATTTGTTTACATACAAGTTCAGAAACGTTATAAACAACATCAGCTATTTCATTATAATTAATTCTGTAATTTAATAACGATCTCTGTAACATCAAACAGCAGTTTTGTCAGAGTGATGACCCGCTTTAAAGTCGGTAACACCTATATTTTATTCCACTTTCCGGTGGTGATGCCCGCGACTCTCACCTCCCACGCTTTTGGCACTACACCGGAGATCGTTGCATTTGCCAGTTCTATATAACACAAAGACTGCTCTTAATACCCAGTTTCTCGGAAAATCGGGACATGCTATCCCGGATTTAAATTAACATTTATAGTTCAATAATTTGCACAATATCCCGTTTACGTAAAATTTACGATAATTTATAACTGCTGATAAACTGAAATAATAAACATTCGTATTGCAAAATGAAGCACTAATTTAATGTCATTTTATATTTCAATAATGAATAAATGGTACACAAAAATATATATGAACACGGACTCTTATTTCAAATATGTTACGAAAAAAAGAAACTAGGTAGCCACCTTGGCAGCTGTTTGCACTGTTTACGGGTGAACGTTCTTTGTAAATAATCATCAGGGATTTCCGTAGAAGCCGTTTGGCTAAATGCGAAATCTTCCTTGCTTAGAAGGATAAGGAAGAAGACTTCAGGTAAATTTGCTAACAACCTATTTGAGATTCATGAATGCGAAATAAAACATGCTAATTTATCTCAAAATGTTTGAAGAAATAAATTTTTAGTAGAATGAATTAGAAGGAGCGAAATTGTCCCGCGACAAACATAAAACAAAGAAAACTGGATATGAACTACGCAGTTAAAAAAAAAATCTGGGTTAGGTACTGAAATGTCGATGAAAATTGTAATGCGTTGGTCGGGCCGCAGGCCCGCAGCTTGGGATCCGAGTGCCAAATATTTACGGCGGTCGTTTGTGCCGGAACCATTGGCGGTCTCGCATTTTTTCCGCCGCGATCAACTTTCATTCACTGTCTGAAAGCTGTTGCTACGCGGATGCTGGCCTCACGGTGCGCTGTCATTAAAACCAAACGCTCGTGCACCGCCGTCATGTAGATGATATCGTGTTGTTTGGAAAGTGGTCGCTTACAAGACTTACATTATTTAGTTTTGTACTTTGTGCCGATACCGCCTCGCTTTGCAAGATTATGAGAATATATTCCTGCCAGAATGTGAATCAAACATGAATGTCGTAAAGTTGCGTTACTCTGTGATTGCTTAATTCAATCAGGGTCAATTATGATCATTTGAAAAAAATAAAGAAAATACGTTTATTTGCGGTAAATATGACGCAAAGAAAAATAAAATTGAAACACTACAAAAATTCTCATAACTTTTAAACGTTGTCTTTAACTGTTGAATCGAACGGTATAGGCAGAGTGTACGAAAAAACTATAAAAAATTAATGTGTTCACATGATAACGAAGCCGATTACTAACCAGTTAGTTACACGTTGGTGGGAGCGCAGTCGGGCCGCCTCGCGAGTCACGCCGGCCGGTGAATGGTCACCTTTCTCCGACACACAGTCTAGACGACTTCGTTACGACCCGTGAATGAATTTCACATCGGAATGCGGAACGACGATTTATCGTTCCCCACCAAAATTGTCTGTACGCATTGTGCCGGTGAAATTGTCTCGAATAATTAGAAATTTCTTAGGTCAAAAGTCGTAATAAAGTAACATTAAGCCCAAGAGAGCGCCGCGTTTTAATGAAATTCAGAGCAAAACGGAATTAAGTTAACGCGATTGTTTGAACAAGAAATATATTTGTCTATACAGTTCATGCGATAAATGTTATAAAAGACATTAAACATGACTAATTACGAAACATTTCCGTCAATAAGCTCACAATAAATATAAGAGTTCATTATCAAGTCATTCGGGGTAGTTATACATTATGACAGCCGCGGACAATACCGCGCAGCGTGGGCAAAGTGTGTGGGCATTCAGGTACCCTTTGCAAATGGTTAAGATTTCTCCGACGGGCCAGTGATCGCGCCCCATTATTTCTGCGACTACGATTTCATTGCGCACTAACAAGGTATTTACATTTTGATTGGATTAGTTTCGCTTAACACAATACATATCATTCGACTACACACCCGACGTATTACTTAATATCTTTATTTATTTATTTTTAAATAGAACGGCTGAAGCCAATTACACTATCTATCTATACTTATACTAAAACTGTAGAGAGGTCAATTCTGTACATTGAATATACATTCAAAATTAATATTGGAGGATGAATGGTGATCGATACTGATGACAAAAATGCAATCAGTAAATTTTTTGTGTGTCTGTCTGTCTGTCTGTCTGTCTGTCTGTATGTGCACGCATGGGTTAAAAACTACTGAAGGGATTTTAACCAAACTTAGTACGATTGTAGTCCATACTCCTGGGCAGGTTATAGGCTATATAAAATAACGCTAAGACACATAGGAGCTGAGCAGTGACGATACCCGCGGGATATTTTCCGACCTCCACGCGGGCGAAGCCGCTGGCAAAAGCTAGTTTAAACATAATAAAACTATTTTGACATTTACAATTCATTCATTCATTTCATTCATTTTTCATTTATCTATCGTAAACAATAAAAAAATTGTCTCTTTAGGAGTCTTGCTCTTTAGAAAGTGTATCTGATAGCAATAAGGTAAAATCTAAAAGTATTATGCACATGATATCCCTACTCAGAGCTATATAAGGAAAATAAATTAAGTATTTTATTATAACTATGGTACGAAGTTGACGAAGTATGACGGAGTCAGCCCTAAAGTGCCCCTCGGTGTCATCGACCGGCAGCTAAGGTTTTTGCGCGTCCAACGGACTGTTATTTTAATAATTGAATGAGTATGGAAAGCATCATGACTTAACGGTAACTGGATGAATGTGTGATGTCTGATGATATCTCGTTTTAAAAAAGTTTGCACTCACTTTTATTTAAGAAGTCTTATTAAATTAATTACTAAAATGCTCATAACTTAAGTAATTGACTAAGCTACGAGTACCTACAGTGAACTATAAACAGTTTTGCATCAGTCGCACCGACCGATACAATATTTTTATCAGTTTATCCGACAGTGCCAACTATGACACGTTTATTTATTTTGCGACCTTCACACTCGAGTGTTCATTGCCCTTAGTTCAACTTCCTGTTCGAGACCTTTCAAGACCAAGCTAAATTGATCGTCATTTAACGGATATCAGACAGCAGTCTTTGACTTGGGGGTAGATTTGAAATTAAGAACAGTAATTAATCTCGTGACCTCAAAATCTGTTTTGAAATTGAGTAATTGGATCAATAAAATTGTGAGTGATTCAAGCATGTTTAAGTATCTTACTTCGTATTTATAACCTGAAATATGAACAATGAGTAATGCCGGTGTCCGTTTTGGTGGTGTTGCGCTAGCGCATCCCCATCGGGCCTCAGCGTCGTTGACCGCCGGCGGTTTTTGCACATCGACGCCGCAACGGTGGCCGCTTGCACAATCTAGAACGACACACTTATCTCGCTCGGATGCTGGACAATGGTCTGCGTCGGTGTCTTGAGATCTTAAGTAAATTGGCCGCCGAATATCTATGACGCATTCGATATTTGAAATAGGCGATGAGGCCCTACTTTTTTGTTTTAAAGGTTAGTTCTACAAACTTAGATGTTTTCTTTGCTCTTGGAGTTAATAATAGAAAAGTTAATAGTAAGGTAAAGTTAAATGTTACTTATGAAAGCCATGCACGATATCAAGAAGTATTTAGTATACAGCAAACGCATACGAAAGTACCGACAATCGTGCTTTTGCTGAGGAGCGGCTCTTTGACGCAAAGAAAATCCTGGCGGACAACGCCAGCGCCACCATTAAGAAGGCTAGTAACTTTATAAACTTATTTGGTTTTAAGCCAAGCCACTGATCCCGGCGATTAATTAATATTTAGCAGTAAATAAATAATATCTGCTGGCGTAGCAACAAAGCGAAGATTCAACCACGGCCGAGCTCAAACGAAAGTTAATCAACAATAATAATCGGTGTTATTGTTTTCTGACAATCTTTATCTTGTTTGACAGACAAATTGAGGAAATCGCGCTGAGTGATTTGTTGGGATTTACGAGTTCAAAACAATTGAGTGAACTGTAAAAGACCCTTCATTCACCGAAGATTAGCCGAACCGAACGAGACCGCACGCTTTTTGGTAAATTACTCGACTGCTGAACAGCTGTTCGTCCTAATTACACAGGAGGCGTGTTTAATTCATTAATTTCTTTGGCGTAAACCCTTTGTGGGATTTGGTCGTAAATTAAACAATTCACTTATAAATCTTCATGCTCTTGTTCCGTTATGGAATATATATTTAACAGAACTACAGGCGGCAATAAAGCTCTATGCCAAGTTGTGTACTCAGTGGAATGCTAACCCACCGCCCGCGGTCGTTTTTCCATTATACGGTCAACATAAACCCAAGGAAAATATTTTAAACGACATAACACAACCGAAAACAAGCCAAATGTCGTTGACAAGTCAAGTTCAACAACACTCGTATAGATTTTGGGGTCCGATCCAATCCATCGCTTAGCGATCGATAAGATACACAATCGTGTATCGCTTCCTTGTATCTGCCTATTCTAGTGTTGTGTCCACACTCGGTGCGTTTGCGCCGCGTCCTTTGCGTTCTATAAGAAACAGAAAGAGATAACACGACAAAGGAAAACGTTTGGCATGTGTGGTTCGAGCGTGAGGCAATAACGGCGCGGGCGCGGTGTTTTCGCGCACGTTTCGCCCCCGCGCGGGCCCCGGGTGAACGACCAGACAGGCGGGCGGCCGGCCGTTAAACCTGCCTTGGACCAGTCCTGTGGCCTCGCGGGCTTCGCGTGCTACCATCTGCAGCGCGCCGCGGTTGCCACACCGGCGCCGCCGACGACGTCTGTGACGATGTGACGCACTGACAGCGCTTCTATTTTTAAATTTAATTAATGACATCCTTGCAACTTAACGACCTTCGTGCTTCGGAATCACTTTGATTTGTTGATTTATAGACAACTGTTTTTTTATTGGATTTGTCCAAACCTTAAGTTCCAATCTACCTGGATTATAGCGACAATGTCAAGGAAAGGAGAGTGGGTGAAAATTATATGTAGACACGATGCGAGTACATAATATTTGTCACTTAGGTTAATGAATTAACACGCTTCAGTTGTTGTACCTACATAACTTATATTCTTTCTTCAAATTAGACACTCGCATGAAAATTATACACGAAGTTTCTTGAACAAAAACTTAATGGCGCCAAATGAGACCCCCCAACAAGAGTGTTATCACAATGTGACGCAAAACTAATCAATAATGTTGTTTTTTTTTTTATTCAATTGTCAATGAACACCTCTGTTACCACTCACGAAAGAATCCGATAAAAACAATCGCAAATACAAGATAGTAACCGTGTGAATTTAAGCATTGTTTACTAATGAGAATGATATTAATATGTCATGATATAAATTAATACAGATTACGTACACAATAAGACGTCCCCATTTGTTATCGCACACTTCATTAAATGGGTCACATTCTGATGCATTCGATTCTATTTTCCTCTCGGGCCGAGCGTGCGGGCCAAGGTGATGTTTATGCGACGCGCCCGCCGACCCTGCCACTATGAAAATCTACTGGATGCATTATTCTTCTTCCTAAGTGCTTAATAGAATACTCGCTGAATAATTCACAAGTTAAAGACGGCTAATAAAAGCGTGCTCGACAAGACGGTGGCGGTCGATATGTAAAGAGATGAGATCTATTCAGGAATAATATCGTGGTTGTTTACGGTGCGGCTCTCGGTTGGATTGCGTCGCAACGGTCGCTAGTTTGCTCGCAGCTCAGACGGACGCGATGGGGGGACACAGGTGGGATGGAGCGAACGTCTGCGTCGGTGCTTTTTCATTCTTTGTTTGCGTCGAGGATTTGCATACAATCGGAGAAATTGCGTGGCTGGCAGCAGCCGAGAAAAAAAGAATTCGTGTAGTTTTATGCATATGACTGTTGGAGGTGCGGGTCCTGCGCTTATTTCCCCCCCTAATACGCCAAAGATATTTTTGAGTAATCGCTAGAATTTCGCTGAAGGCGGGTCTCAAGTTTATTCCTGTTAGTAGAACTTTTATAAGTACATAATTGAATTTCTTTTACATTACGTTTCATTTATTCTTATCTTATTAAGTTGCAATGCGACGTCAAAGTAAAACAACGTAAGTAACATATTCTCGACATGGAGATTTGATAGTAAATCGTTCACCGATAAGCATGGGTCGATCGGTCGGTCAGTGTATAGTTTACCGACGCGTTTGTCATCGGAATCACGTGGCCTTCCGTTCGGTTATTACTAGCAAGCATTGGTTTCGCGCGTTAGTTGTGGCGGGCTGGCCGCGCCGACATAGCGTCCTTATCGACGGAGACGTGAAGTGCGCATCAACGCCGCCACGTGTATAAACATTGTTTCACAACAATAACACGCGGGTGACGCGGGCAAGGACGCCGACGATGCCGGCCCACCGCTCACCGACGCATCGATTCTTTAACAACTAAGTTCTGTGCTCATCCACTAACAAATACTCAAGTGTCCACAGTTCTAGACGGTGAAAAAACACGATGAGCGCATTTGCTTGTTTGCGTCCACTCCGGACGAGGATTTCTTACGATGTTTGGATTACTCAAGTGCTTCTTTGTGACTTAAAACGCTAATTTAGTGATTTTTTGTGTAGTGCAATTTACAATATAGTTTAATGTGGTGTAGTGATGGATACCTACCACGAAAGTGAACCTGGCAATAGTAAGTTCCACATTGTTATTGTGCATCGTTCTCCGAGTGGCATTGCTACCAGTAATGCATCAAGGAGATCGCCTTAATGGATTCCTCGAAGTCTCGACTCGAGAACTGCGCAGTTACATCGAACTACTATCGGCCATACATTTTACTTCAACTTCCATGACACGGTTTTAATGCGACCTTGTGCTTGATAATACTAAATTAAAGTTCTTCTGGACCTACAACAAATTGACTGGCTGGATAAAACTGTCAGACACAGAAGAGACCAATTAAGAGATCCAAATATGGAATAATTTGTCAATATTCTGTTCTAAACAAACGACCCTAAGTTGTTATATTTGATATTTATGTATCACATTATTTCCTAGTTCATAATCATCAAACTGACGTGACCTAACAGTATTATTTAGTCACTGGTTGCTAACCGCGCCAGAGATATCAATTGAGCACAAAACTTAATTAAAAACAATAGTAGAGTATGTGGACACAATGCGTTAAATTAATTTACTCTGAAAATTGCATTTGCGGTTCGTAAACAGCGAACGCTGGTATCTTGCACCTCCCACGCCAATGTACCGGAGGCTAGTCACATTCCTGACATACCTACCACAGGTTGTCGGCCGACCGCGGCCGGTTCCGAACGTTTGCGCAGCACAGCGATGACGTAGCGGCGCGTCTCCGGTCGTTCGTCGGTCGGCCCGGTACCTTCGTCACATACAGCCTTTCCACACCTCTCTTTGCACCACGATTACCCGATCTTCAAGGGGGAATACGGCCTTGTCTCAGGGGTCTACTTGGCCTGGACGGTTGGCGGCGTCGTTTAAATGCAAACTTGTTATAATAATATCACCGATCGTCGCCGCTCGGGTACAGAATCGCGTGCGCTTTCGCCGCGTGCCGTCTTTCTACGCCGAATTGTCATATGGTCCTAATGTATTTATCGTTTGTGTCATGAAAGGGAAATGGCGTTGTGCCTTTTTGTCACTGGCAGATGATCAAATTGAAAAATATCTGTATTTTACTGACATGGGAAGAAAGTTTTGGCAGGGATCGAATTTTATTGACGTTCTTAAATGTCTCTTGGGAAGAGTAAGGTTTCTGACAGAGAAAAATACATTTGTTAGATGTTCAGTCGTTTTGGTACGGAACTAAGAATGTTTGTAATGCTAATAGGCGGATGCGGCCTGATTTTCAATCGGAGCGGAGTCGTACATCCATTCATCTGAGCGTCCGGAGAGTTGAGTTATCCGGATGTAGATAATTTTAACATATTTATGTATGCCACGAGAATGTTATTGGTTTCACGATTCTGTCATGCATCTTCTGAGATGCATACTATTGACAACTGACTGCTAGTCTTACTATGTTCAACTAACTGAAGACTGACTAGCCTACATAAATACCTACTTATTCTGCCGTCATCCTTTCAATGCAAACATGTTTTAATATGAATCACTACTGGTATTTCTGATCGAGAGCTCTATTATTATATTACTCCTTATAAATCTAATCATCATCATCATCATTTCAACCGTAAGACGTCCACTGCTGGACTTAGGCCTCCCCCAATTTGGGGGGTTTTGCCATAATCGCCACGCTTGGCAGGCGGGTTGGCGATCGCAGTATGGTGGTAAAATGCATAGAAAACGCTGCTGCCCATTCTCTAGTAAGTCCCTTAGTCGCCTTTTACGACACCCACGGGAAGAAATGGGGTGGTGTTATTCTTTACGTCCGGCACCACACGGTACAACTCTAATGCTCTTTAATGGTATAAATCTAATGTTATTTTATATTATAATAAAATTATGGCCAATTGGATAAAAAATTCCAATTAAGTCATTTAAATACCGAACCCAGAATAAACGTTTCTTTTAGATTTTACTTACTTTCTTAAATCAACATCGCGTAATTTTTATTTAAGACATTAACCATGTTAACATTAGGCTAAATACTAGGCTTGCAACGAATATTCGGTTACTATTCAGTATTCGGCCGATTCGGCTGCTTTTATTATATTAATAATATGTAGATATTCGGCCGAATACCGAATACTTAAGTAATATATTTTGTTATAGGGAGATATATGGTAAAATGAAAAAAAAAAAAACGATTCATTACGTATTATATTCATCTTTTCATTTCTCTTATAATCATTTAAGTAGTCTTTGGTATATAACGCAGGCACATAATCATCTTCTGTATTACAAAAGTTAAGGATTAAGTATTTGAATTATTGTCGTAATCAAAATTTTGAAGGGTAAGATTAAAATATTCTTTTACTAAAATTTCTGTGACCTTTCATGATAAAAATGGGCGAAAATAACAAAACTCGTTTTTAATTTGAATGATACTCGTTTTATTCTGAACCAAATTACGTAAATGTCATACTCCGAATAAGAAAACTTGTACACATTACGAAACAGTCACAGTCTTATATGGGTTTCTTAGTAAAATATCGTGAAATTGGGGTTTAACCACAAGTGGCCCGAAAAGAGGCAGGATCTCGAAAAGGCTGTTGGCAAACTATATTTTTTGACGTTTGACAGTGACAGCGGTATAATGGTTAGGACAAACGAGCGCGAAACAATCACGTCTGTACAAGTTTTGGCGCTAGAATCCGGCCGAATACTTTTGCCTAATATTCGGCTATTCGGTCAGGGGCTCGCTGAATATTCGGTATTCGGTATACTGCCGCATATACTATTCGTTGCAAGCCTACTAAATACTCAAGAAAAATGCCAGCTTTCTCAAAAATCGGAAGTTGCTGATATCAAGTCAAGATAACATGTCAGTATGCTTATAGAACACAATTACACAATAGTACAGATGATGGACTTTGATCATTCAGAAGTAATCAATAACAATACATATTGTGACGAGACGAGACAGATCGTATATCCATTAAGTCTTCACCATTGCATTCCTTAGAAGTTCTTGAGTTATGATGAACGACATTGCACTCAGATTCATGTATCCACAACTTTTAGACCTTCACCTGGAGAATTACAGTAAATATCAAATTAAAACTTTTATGGACCCTTGACCTAAATATCTCAACTAGCCTGTAAACAGTACTTAAATGCACATCTTAGTATTAAAACCAACATGTTTATTTGCACCTTGTCAAACAAATATCCGAGTTCTCAAAACTATATTCGCACACAACAGTACACATTTCACAATAAACTACGCAGTTGCATGCTGGCCGGTGCAAATGTGTGTGTGACGATAACACAACGAATGCGTGAGCGCATACGTACTTGATAATAGGCCTGATAGCCTACCAATACTGACGCTACGTTTGTTTGATCGTGTGATTTTTTAAACTGTATTATGTTGGTTGAAACTGCTTTTGATTAAGCTTTACTTAAGTAATTAAATCTATGTAGAATGAAGGTATGTCGAACCTCTTTTTGCACTCCTTTTGAATATAGAAGGTCAACTTTGTGAACCGAAAGAGACATAAGCTCAACCAATGGCAATCTAAGTCCTTGCAAGGCATACTAACCCTCGCAAATCAAGTGACCAGCTTATTGTTTCACTTTATCCTTACAGCATAAACATAAATGCATGAGAGACAGAGACACCCACCTATGGTGCCACAACGGTATCTTGGCAAAAGTTTTAATTAGTAGTTAGCTATCAGTCTTTGCAGTTCTGTCCTAACAGTCGTTAGACGTTAGCGGAAATTAGCTTACTAGGTCTTTTGTAAGTAGAGTTACACCTAGATACACAAGTAATTTTAATTTGATTTGTATTCTCTTCTTTTGCTAAACAAAATCGCTGAGATAACGACTTTGTGTCTGGGGACAATGTAGTCATGTTTTTAAATATTTGTGAAATTTTGAACTGGATTAACCCGTCGTTCGCCTCCGCTGGTAGCCCTTTTTGAAGTTGGACGAAGTGTGCCCCAGCAGTTCCATGTACTTGATACGAGTTTAAATCGGCTAAAAATACGTAAACAGGTTTCAAGAACTCATTAAATTTTTATAATTCCAAACTGCTGCGAATATTTTTTTATCTCTATAAACTCTTGTTTATCCGACACCTGTTGCGTCAATAAAACGAAATGGCTTTAGAAATTAGGTCCAGTTTAAATAGATACCTGTGCAGGTACGTAATGAGAACTTGTGAGACGTTCAACAAACTTTTCGCTCATCAAAAGTACGTGGCGAGCCTCGAACTTCGATGTTTTATTTTTATTATGAAATGTCACGTCGTACCAGACGGTACATAAATAAGACTAAATTAACTTGTCTGCGACCTCTGGATTGAACACGACAGAGTTCACATTCTCACCTTAAATTACATGTTAAAACGAATTCTACTCACCTAACAATATTATATCTTTTAACATTGTGAACTCAACTCGCTAGAGGACACTTCGTTGTATGGGGTTTAATTTTATCAGGTGATTTAATTTTACGGGTTGAAAAGATTTTTTTATTGCGAGAAGGCGTTCATGATCGAAATTTATGGCCATTAAGTCTCGAATTAGTCGCGTAATTTTGTGTGAAGTTGTTTTAACGTTGGTAAATCCTGGAGAAAGTTAAATTCTTGTTACTTCGCGGATATTATATAATCAATAATTTCCATTAAATTACTTACCGTTTTCTCGATTCGCTGAGAAAAAAAATATGACTGCAAATTATTGCCAAAATAAAAGATTTCGCCGAACAAGTAAGTTCTGGATTTTTAAATATTGAGGGGAAACCTAAACATTTTATAGGTAAAGAATAAGAAAATAAAACTACGAAGATCTCACCGCAGGTTCAGACATACAGTGGAAGCATCCCCAGGAGGACAGCCCGATGTGAGAACTTTGGCGATAGGATACTTAGCGACTTGTTCTACGGTTTTGGTGGAACAAGCCAGGATTCTTACAAGCATCTAAACATGCTGTAAACTTTTGAACTACGTTGTTTTGCTGTGTTTAAATTACATGGACATTTTAGCTTAAAAAAAAATGGTCTACAAAATAACCTTTTTTGTCTAAGGGTTTCAGCATGAGCAAACACTTATGAATGTAGAATCCAGTTCAATAATGACTGTTCCAAATTATCCCATCGCTAATAATATCGATTTCTAACGTGTTTCCATAAACGCAGAGATGACGTCGTCCATAGTCCGTGAAACAAGTCAATCCGGAATGATTCATTCACCTTTAACATACCTACAAAGTATTCGGATCCGGCAGTATGTGGGCGGCAATCAGGTGAATAAAGCTTGTTCACACGGCAATTTGAGCTATTACGATACCAGATTGATTGAGATGCGATGCCCGCGCCGTCTACCGAACTAATAATGACTAACTTCAATACTGGTTCGTATCGAATTATCGCCATGAATCTCCGACGAATAGATCTCTCCACAGTTTATTTGAATTTTAATAACATCGATTAAACCAAATTGAGCTACAGCTCTAATATTAGTTTCTATATCGAGCATCCATTTGCGGTGATATAAAAATGTAGTCCAAAAATAGATGTGTAAATAATTGTGAACCATTGACCAGTTATTAGCTGAAGAATAAAGTATTTGCTCCACTGCAAGAATTATCAACGATTGTTTGATATAGCAGTCTTGAACAACAATAATTGAAGGGTTTAGCATAATATGTAATGTTGGTGTTGGAAAACCGAACAAAGTTATGAGTTTGTTTATTTGTTTGTATGTTTGTTTGATTGAACGCGCTAATCTCAGGAACTTCTGGTCTGAATTGAAAAAATCTTTTTGTGTTGAATCGCCTATTTATCGAGGAAGGCTATAGGCTATATAACATCACGCTACAACTAAGAGGAGTGGAGCAGTAATGAAAAATGTTGCAAAAACGGGAAAAATCGCACGGGTAGGCGATTCTACGCGACGGGAAGGGTCGGGGGAACAAGAAATTTAACGCGAACGAAGTCGCGGGTAGAAGCTAGTATTTATATAAAGTCAACGTTTATTTATAGGCCACGCTGAGTTTATTTAAAGTCGAATTATTGGATTACCATATATTTTGCTGTCTGGTAAGAACTTCCTGACAATATTTGGCAAACTTGGAACTTTTTTCTATCGTGTCCGTCTAATAAGGAGCTGCTCTGATTTTAAAGGGATGATGATTAATCGTCAATGAAGTTTTTCTCATACGATCGATGTTAAGATTTTTTTGTGAAATATTGAATGTTGGTCTGTGTTATCTTATGTAATTTATATGTTTGTTGCAGTGGGCGTGGTTGGCGGTGGCATGCCGGAGGCCGCTGGCGGCGAGCGGCGCCATGTGCCGTTGTACGGGAGACTGGTCGCCGAAGACCAGCTGGCGTCCATGTCCGCGCCCTCAGACATTCAGGTGAGCGCCACTGTGCGCGACCCCCGAGCTTTCTGCTGCTACCCTACCCCCGCCCAGGTAAATGATGCACGAGGCAGTTTGGGGGACTAACGTCCTGAACACAAATAAATTTTGCTACTCTCAAACTACAGTCCCGAGTAAGAATATCTTAAGATCGCTTCTAAACCCAATTTCATCAGAAGCAGGCTTTAATGCACTTGCATATACTCAAAGTTTCTTAAACCCGTGACCTCCGCGCCACACCTAATGTTTTATTAAAAGAGCCATTAACCACGCGCGTCTAGACATTACGCGCAAGTAAATAAATTAGTCAGTAAAGTGCCACTAATTACCTACTACAACTTAGTTCTCTTTCACTGAAACACTAGTGATGTATTTAGTTAGCGGTGAATACGAACTGGCAACGATCGATACATATCCCTCGTCTAGACTGGGTTAATGAATAAATGTGTCGGACTAGTGTATCCCGCGCGAAAATATTGGGTTTCCTTCTTATTGTCAGAGAGAACGTGTTTCAATATAAAACTTAATCACCGATGTACGCGTCGAGTACGCCTGGTGACCTTAATAGTCGGCGTATTAGGCGATTAGCCCGAATTTATTCGCCCGACGGGCGAATGGACACTATTAAACAATGTATAATTTTTTGTAGTTGATTCGCTCAAAATTTATCTATATGTGGACGAATAAACAATTCCCGAAATACGTATTAGGCAAATCACATGTTTTGTAATTTTATGCACTTTATTGCGTACTTTCTTCGTAACTTGTTTGCATTAAGCTCCGATTGTCTACTACGTAATTTTATTTTGAAGTTGTCCGTTCGCACACAAATAAATTATCATCGTGCGAGTAGTTTATAGAAAATAATATATTATTTCAAAGTGTTGATTCGCCCATTTCAGGCGAGCACATTCGTACGAGTCGACTAATAGGCTTAATAGTCCCGGGACTAATGTATGGTTATTTTATTACCGACAGTGATTGCGTTAGGGATATATTGTAGGTTCGCCGCAGGTGTGAACCGATTGTTCAACATTTTATTGAATAGATGTTTATACAAACCGTCTCGTGTATTAAGGCGACTACGTGCGTCTCTTACATAGCTTCATGAATGTTATGATAATTTTGCACTCTATTCTACCTTTTATGTTACCTATGATGCCTTTTATTTCAAAGTTTTAAACACTGTTTTGGTGGAATATATTTTACAGATTTCACCTTAACGTGAGTTCAAAGACCTATGCTTTGTTTCGGTGTCTGTAGTGTAGTGACGTCCGAACTGCCTGAAATGTCCTTAGCTTTTATTGCTTTTTGTCTGCTTTTTGTGTGTTAGCCGTTTATTAATGAATACTTCTCGCTTGCCCAGGCTATGCAGGCCCGAATACCACATCACTTTCGAGACCCCTCGACAGCACCGCTAAGAAAACTCAGCGTAGACCTCATCAAAACCTACAAACACATAAACGAGGTAAGTGTTTCACACTACAATTAATAGGTTTAAAATATTAAAATCATTCTTCTAGCACGTGTTATATCTGATATCACAGTAGGTAGTCGATAGAACATCGAATAACAATCGATCATTGCATCGAATAACATCCGATTGTTTGATTAATCCGGAATTAACCGGTGTCATCTGCGGTTATTAATTTACTTACTCCGTACCATATATGCAACCGCCATTGTTGATCCTCGCTCGAAGCTATTAAACAGCGAGTACTTTCATAATTATTGTTTACATGTCGTATGCGGAAATTGCTCATCAGCCTCGCATCATGTTTTCATTTTTAAAGCCGTTGTTATTTATAATACAGTGTACAGTTCATTGGCCGTTGTTACTGTTTTGAAAGTAATCGGTTCGGTACAATCACTTCACATACACGCATCCCACATAATATTGGCGAAGAAGGCGTTACAAGTACAAGCGTTGTCAGTTGCGACCTTTTTCGACATCGGTGGGCGCACCGTTGCTAGGAGGCGGCCCGAGGTCGCGTGGGAGCAGATTTATTGCATCGTAAATAAAAAATTCTCAATGAACTACCGACTGTGCTCTTCAATGAAGCGGTGACCGGGTTAATTCTGGTGCCATATGAATTTCACGGACTGGATTCCCTTTATGATCTGATTTTGATTTGACCTGCGAAATTTCTACAGAGTATGCCCTTGTCATAAACATGTAACAGTTTATTTTTTTTATTTTACGCTGACGTTTTTTGAATTTGCGTAATAACATAATATTAATTTAGCGTTAAAGATGGTTTATACGACCCATTAGTTGCAACTGTGTCAGAAAAGAAATAAAACTTCAAAAATAAAGAGTCGAAACTTCTTTGTTGACATGCTAAAATGTTAATGAGTGCAATAGCCGTCTGTCCGTGCACTTTAAACATGTTGTTTAGAAGTCAATCATGTCTTCACCTGGCCGCACTGCGCAAATGAGTTCCGTTCTAGGAAAACGATTTCCTTGCTACGCGCCAAGGTTTCTTAGACTATTCTGTCTAGTAGTTCAAGCTCTACTGCTGAGCTCAAGAGGTCGTGGGTTCGATTCAAGGATCTGGCTGTGTTATTGGGTTTACCCCTCTGAAATTTCTGAGTAGCAGACCGAGGTCTGAATAAGTGATGGCTTGGCGCCTGACAAGCGTGGCAAATATGGCAAACCCTCCTAAAAATTAACCGGTCAAAGTGGTGCCTCTTGGGGGAGGCCTATGCCCAGCTTTGGACATCTTTTAGCTGAAATAATGACGATGACGATGGCAATAGGTTTGCCCCTTTACACACGTAGGCTACGACTTAAATAAAACTAGCGAAATGTGTACTTGTACACTTCTGCCCAACCCTTTAAGGGTTAAAGGCGTGATGTTTATAGTTCGAAGATTCCTTTCGCCATCGATGTCTCGCTTACGACCAGTACGAGAGTACTAGCTTAACTATAAATGACCTTACGGTCACGTGCCACGTGCATGTTAAGTTTTCACCGCGGCGTTGGTCTGTCGCGCATTAAACGCTGCGTCACAGATTTCCTTTACACGAGCCACAAATGACGACACGAGAAACGTGGAAAGTTTGACGTAGTGGAAATTGTTTTCTAATATTATTTTAAAGGTACACTACTCCTTCCTTTGTGTGGAATAACGTCTTTCGTCATCTTTGTCAACCTTTCAGATAGAACTGAAAAATCCTCGTGCAGGCACAAGCCTTCTCTTGCTGCAATTCAAACCACGTGCCGAATGTGTCAATATTCCTACAGTTTTCTACTTTACGCTATAGGAACATCTGCCAGGGTCGCGAGATTGTTCGAAAGAGACACCGTGACCTTGGCACATGGGCAACTGAAGGAACACGGGTGGGTTTTAGTCAGTAAGTCTGACACGAAAGAGCGGGACGTCATTTGCTGAATTCCCATCCAAAAAAAAAGGGTACGTATAGCAATATAATCTCATTTTCAGAGCCAGTAAATTGCTCGGTCATTTTTCCGTTCGTCTGAACCCTTACTCTTATCTCAAAGTCGATACTAAAGTTGTAACAGTTCACAGAAGTCGTGATTACGAAGTCTTTGTTACTGATATTGACATTGATAATTAAAATCTTTGTGAAACATCTAAGCTTCTTAAAGGCGGTGATGTGAAGTGAATGGACCGCACACGCTCCTAATGGTTCAATAGATCACAACGTATTAAAATGATTATTCTTACTTACATCATCTCGGACTAAAGAGTATCTCACATTATTGATATTACCGTAAATCATGTAATATTCAGCCGGAACCAAACATCATAAGATTTATAAGCCGTATTAAGGTACAACATTCTATTTACAACCGTACAAACAAAGGCGGATTTACGATCTAAAAATAAGTTTCAACAACTCCAGTGTTTACCCCCAGGGAGCTCCTAACACCTTTTATTTTTATCTCATTCAATGACAAAGGAAATAGTGCGATGAAATTAGTTCACGTCAGTTAATCTGTGATGCTCCGAGCCTCCAAACATTCAATTTGAAAGCTTCTTAATAGTTTAAATAAAAAGCTTGGGTGCTCGAGTCCAGCCGATGCAATACCTCCACAGAAAGATGTGATCTTTGTTAAGAACTGCTTTAGCCTCCTGAATTGTTAATTGAACCATCAGAGAGTCTTCTATCATGGTACAAGTTACCGTGGCCTCCTTGGAAAACTTTAAATAAACTTCGTATCCAAGTAGATTGCAGCAAGGACAACCTCTAAAAATGAGGGTTCATAGATGGCTCAGACCTTCAGTATGTCATGTATGCGGTGTCTCTCAATAGATAATTAATGGCTCACATCCCATCCTGCACCTCATGCCGTCACCTGCAAAAGTGAAGACCTAATGGCTGCCCCAGCGAACAGTATTCGCGTTGCTGAATTTTCAGTCAAACAAATTTACAAAACTATTCCTATACAGATTTTCGTGTTAGTTTCCATCGACAAGCTAATAAGAGGAAGTTTTGAAAGAGAGCGTACTTTAATTGGTATTATAAATTGAGTGAGCTTGGTCTTCAGGTTTTTGTTCGGAAGTTTTATAATCCATTTTCCAAACGTTTACTACTGCCGTTCTGGAGCGGCGGCAATTAATCTTAGTATACGGGAGACACGTGGTGTCTCCCCTCGCTTTCTATTTATTTTCGGACGCGAGTATTAATAGAAAATATTCTATTTGCGTTTGTAAGGTGGTCATTGCCCTATTTGGTGGTGTGTTTACATGGCGCCCTGCCAGATTCGTGACGCGTCATGTGGGAGTTAAAGGTGCACGGGTATTAAGAGTCTAAGAACTTGCATGAGCTTGGCTGCCATAAACTAGGCTAGGAAGCGGAAGATAAAACTGAAAAGCTTTTAATCCTTTCATGCTTGAAACACACGGCGTTCAAAGAGAACTAAAATAAAAAGAAAAACATTTAGCAATGTGATCTCCAATTTTAAATGTAGCATCTAACAGTCGGTAGAAAAAACAGTTGGCAACTGAATTTCAATGCATTCTTCGTCTCGTATTGCAATTTTTAAGCGCAATACACATGCGTATTTTATTGGTTTACGTAATTCGTTTACGTAAGTGAAGCAGCGAGCTAAAATAATAGATTGCTATTAATGCACGGACTTATGCTAAATCTGGCCGTTTGTATTGCTCTGTCAATAACGTGTAAACAAAGAAATTCCACACTGCTGATGTTAACTGACCAAAAGGCCAAGTCTGACGTTGCTGTAACCGTTTTTTCGGGTCAAGCAACGTCACTTCCCCCCGCTTTTGCCTTTTCTCGGAACTTGATTTCTATTTCCTCCCGGCCTCAACATTTGTTTCGACTTGATGAACGACCAAAACAAACTGGACGTTTCGTTGTAAATTAGACACAGTTTGTTTCTTTGGCGCCAAGCAATTTAACCAATAACGATTTGTTTATAAATTCCTCTTTTCTTCAACTTTTATTGGAACCCTTTCCCGAGAATCGTGATGAAAAACTGCATAATTAAAATAAATAATTGTAAAGTATGTATTCTTTGGGGCTGCACTAAAGCGGCTCCTGCCCAATCTGGGGGGTCCAAACGCCTCCTGCCGGAGGCTCTACACGGGGATCGTGCGGTCCATGGCCCTCTACGGGGCACCGGTGTGGGCACCCTCATTGAGGCTGCGCCCAGCGCGCCGGCTGTTTGCGGCCCAGAGGGTCATGGCCATCCGGTTAATCCGGGGATACCGCACGGTCTCGTGCGAGGCGGCGAGCCTCCTTGCCGGAGTGCCGCCATGGGATCTGGAGGCAAAGGTCCTCGCGCACATGTGGGAGTGGCGCGAGGAGGCGAAACGCCGGGGCAAAACTCCGCTGCCGCGACAAATCGTGGCACGGCGGACAGAGCTCCGGTGTGATCTCATGGCGACATGGCGGGTACGATTGTCGCAACCCAGTGCTGGGCACGCCACTATTGCGGCGGTAAGTCCCCTCTTTGAGGAGTGGATAGAGAGGCGCCACGGCGTCCTCACCTTCCGCCTGACGCAGGTTCTCACCGGGCATGGGTGCTTCGGTGGGTTCCTGTTCAGGATAAAGCGGGAGGATACGTCCGGGTGTTTCCATTGCGAGGATCGTCTGGAGGACACGGTGGAGCATACGGTGGAGGTATGCCCTGCCTGGGCGGAGCACCGCCGTGTCCTCGTGGAGGCGATCGGCGGCGGCGACCTCTCGCGTCCGGCCCTGGTGCGAGCCATGGTACGGAGCGAGAGGGAATGGGAAGCCGTCACCTCCTTCTGCGAAGCAGTGATGCTCGCGAAGGAGGAGGCGGGGCGCGTGAGGGAGTGGCAGTCTCTGCGCCCTCATGCCCCTAGCCGCCGCAGGAGGAGACGCCCCGGGCGTCGGGAGTCAATTGCGGACTCCCGGCCACCGTAGGCGCGAGCTTGCGGGTGGCGAGCAATGGGTGGCTCGCCGCCCGGTAAGGACCAGGCTCGGGTCGACGGCGCGCAGTGTTCCACGCGCGCCTCAAAGAGATGTCAGCAGCAGTGTAGGGGTCTACTAGGACCGATGCCTGCCGGGGTCGCGTGATTGTTCGAAAGAGATACCGTGACCCTGGCACATGGGCAACTGATGGAACACGGGTGGGTTTTAGTCAGTAAAAGTCTGACACGCCCTCCCGCTCCGCCCAGAGCGGGAGAAGTCATTTGATGATTTCCCATCCGGAAAAAAAAAAAAAAAAAAAAGTATGTATTCTTCAGTCGGTAAATAATCTTGAATTATAATCAGTGTCTGTCTGTCGGTAGTTGTCTATTAATATCACATTGCGGTTTCGCCGGCAAAGTTATTGGTTTCAAATGACCCAATTGCGTCATGTTTTTTTGCATTCTGCTGACGGACAATAGATTTGTACATTTGCTTTTGTGAAACTCGGATTGACCCGAAAAACAATTGTCAATGTTTTTCTGACACAAATTATGCATTCGTTATACTCGTTGGTGGTTGTTTATTTTTGCACAGAGTACCTACAAGAAGAGATATTTCTGCAACTTATGTAGTTAGATGTCAACTGATATTGATCTACTTCATATTTGAAGCAGCGTAATATTTTTATCTGAACGCGCATCGCTGTAATGAATCAAAACACTAAAGACTCGGAGCGTGTTACCTAACCGCATACAATACCTCATCAATACAGTCTCAAATGGAGCATATAACACTGTGTGAAGCAACGGCTCTCTGCCTGCACTGGATGCAATAGGCGACAATGACTAACGCCTGCGGCCTGTGGGCGAATTTCGCAACGCGCCGACCCGTCGATGCCAATACGAATCGAGTCAAGGAGGTAGGCAATGCTTTAAGATCGAAATCTCACAGTACAGTCAACCACTGCGGTTGCCTTCTTTTTTATCCTTATCTTTAGACTGATCGAGCCGAACTACGATTAGATAGATGTACATTGATTTCTTCGAATCGATATTTTATCAAATGAATTGTTTCATCTTTATGAAATGCCCAACCATTCGTAAAATACAAATCCACATCAGAACTGTGACGTACTAACTCGCTTTTGAAAGGCTAATGAATCCGCTAATGAGTAAACATATATAAAAAGTTCCTAGACTTGTTACATACACATCGTAACATTTTCCCATCTGTACGCACTTTATGGAATTTGTGTAAAAACCCCACGTCACGAGCTACGCTTTCGCCCCATGAATATGATCGTGTTGATACGACACGAATGGCAGAGCATCAGCTGTTTGAGTTATCTGCTTGCAATTAATTGCGATATCGCCCATTCATAGTGGCGGTTAGTTTCACAAGAAAGTGTTCTATTCTCTTACATTAAATAATAGCTGTTAGTAACTACTTAAATAGTTGGCGATCCTATCATTAAAAGATATGTAAATATTTGATGATTAGGCAAAACAGTGCTTCTGATAAGATTCGGTAATATCACACTTTTGAGGGTTTCCTTCTTTGATTATTTTTTTATAAGGAGTTATCACATAGACAGGCACATACGTTGGAAATGCCATACAAGCCTCTTTCCCTAGACTAATCACGAGTACACGTCGAGCAAACAGTGTAATGCTAACGGGCCGACTAAAGTGAGTCAAGGTGAGTGTACGAAGTCACGCTCGTACTGTTGCCACCCGGATTATTGTACACGACCCGGCGCCGCCAGGCCGAGGTGCGGTCTACGGTCTACCTACTCTTGGAAACTCTCGCACCGTTTTCCATCAAGACAACAACGGCACGGTTCCAACTGCCAAAATGAACTCACTACCACTTACACATAGCACACAAAACGCTCTGACACCGACGACATTGTTTCGACCGCTTAGCGACAGATACATACCATGTACCGTGCCATACTAAAATAATATGTTGTATTGTTATAATTATATGTCTGACGGCTAGATTACCAGCAATGCTAAATGTAAACGCCGAGCCGCTTACAACGCGAACCGACTAAGTACGATATCATTCGTAATTATTAATTAACATAATTACTAAAACATTTCCGTGTTACTGTACCACCTCGTGATTGATTTGTTGCAAACAGTTTAAACAGAATTTACATGAGCATACGAATACAACCATTACATTATACATTTTAATTATTTTGTTTACATCACGTTTATGAAAAGTTGATTGGAATTGATAAGTTTCATATTGTATATCACGCAATTTGTACTAAAAACACATTTTTTTGCGATCTCAAGATATGCCAAAAATAAACGGTTACGGCTATTAAAATAATTTTCTGATTGAAAGGAATTAGAGCAACAACATAAAAGTTTCGTTATACCCTGTCTATACGGTTCGTAACAGACAGATTGCGTGTGCAAAAACAATGATCGACATTTGTTGCCAAAGGCCTATTACGGAAAAAAGCGCGTTAACCAGCGAACAATAAAACTATTCGCGACCTCCCCCGAAATATCGCGTCAGACTTGAACCCCGGTTGCTGTGCGGGTGTCTATCGGAATTTTGCGGGTGGTTGCGGACACGCGTCCCTGAAACACCCGGCCGATCGGTGCCAAGGTGTCCGACGGGTTACTAATTGCGTGTTAAATTTTACTTGACGTCGCTCAACCTTCGTCGAATGCCAGTGCATCGAGAGCTGTCTCAGCTGCTAATTTATTGTCGTACACAATAAACACGGAGATCTCATGAAGGTGGTTATTGTACACGATTTACTCGGAAACGTTCACGTTTACGTTACTCAGGTGGTCCTCCACTCACAACCTTGTCACAATAGCGAGGTATTGAAACTTTCGCGGGAATGGGGACGCGACTTGTCACCGCCGACTGTAGTCGCTTTGTTTAATTAATGAATCGCCGCCCGTTATTTTCTTTCATGAATGTTCGGCCAGTCCAAGTGATCGATTACACAGTGTTTCACTTAACGGTTCTGTATGGCCTGTCGTTTCATATGCTTAAGATTTGGTAACGCTCCAGGTACAAAGGAAAATACGGCAATTGACTTCGTTGCCGCCATAGTTGTGAAAGTTTTCAATATAGTTTTGATCCTGTGATGAAAAATATACTAGTAATATCTGGATTCGTCCTTAATAGGCAAGTATTGAGAGCCGTGGCGGCCCAGTAGTAACGGCCCTGACGTACGGGTTTTAGGGCGTGTGTTGGAACCCAAGCAACCCTTTTAATTTTCTCACCATTGCTCTCAAAACGGTGAAAGAAAATCGTGAGGAAACCGGCATGTCCTAGAACCAAAATCCTCATATCCGTCTGACATTTACCAACCAGCATTGGGCCCGTGTGATAGATTAAAGCCTACTCCTTTGAACCGAAGGGGCCTGTATCCAAGCAGTGGGAACATTATAGGCAGATTTTGCTAGTTAACTTTCAACTAATTATAAAAACAACTTTCAGCCAAAAATATAAACTCATGAGATTATACAACACACCTGTAATATTCACAACACTAATGATGGGACAAATACATAGTTTATTAACATGAACACAACAGGCGCTAGGCGTGTCGGTGGCACAGACTGTGTTAAAAACTAAAGTCCTACATGTGTAAGTTAACGGTGTTTACTATGAAATGTATGTCACGCCCATAACCCGTCTGATAATAAAGTGTTTCAAGGAGACGATTAAGTAACTATATGACTTATTATTACACACTCGCGCTGCACTATCCAATGCGGCGCCAACGGTTCATTTTTAACCGACGAAAAAAAAACGGAGGAGGTTCTCAATTCCACGCGTATTTTTTTTTATGTATGACCACGCATAGGGTTGCCAGGCGTCCGGATAAGTCCGGACACAGTCAGGTTTTTTAGTTGCATGTCCGGCTAAATTAGGTAGTGTCCGGCCTGTGTGGCTTTTGTTAGGCTTTTAAATATGATATTTTTTGTCTTCACCCGCCTCACCTTGTATCGCTAGCGCAAGTGAGCGAACTAGCACTGTCCTCTCCGCGTTATTACTACTCCGTCTATCTCCGTCCGTATGTTCGGCTTTTTTACCCAAATGTCCGGCTAAACTGACAGGTCTGTCCGGTTTTTTGGTTTTATGACCTGGCAACCCTAACCACGCATAACTTCACAGAGGGGGCATTTCACGTCAAGCGGACAAGGAAAAAAAAAGTGAGGTTCTGAAATTTGTTCATATTAGGTCCAGTTATACTTCTAGTAGATATAAATACGGTCACAATTTATTTTTTATATATGGTGTGTATTTGTCTAGTTATGGGTTCCCAAAGAATCGTCTAAATCGAAATTACGATTTTTTTGAAGAATATTTTCGTATTGAAAAAAATTACAATAATTTTTCAAACTAAGCGATTTGTATAGAAAATTACGTGATCTTTTTAAAAAAGTAATAAAATTTGAAAAAAAAATTTTTTTTTAGTCTTCTAAACATTTCAAAACAAAATTTTGGAAACTTGGACTATTTTTTTTAATTTTCTTATTTCAGAATATAGCTTAGAGAATCTAAATAATACACCAGAAGTTTTGAAATGGGATCTGCATTAGTTAAGGAGATAGGTAAATTAATGTATTACCTACATAAGACCAATTTTTGAACCTCTTTTCTCGACACTCATATTCGGTGGCCGGTAACTTCGGAAAGTAAATGTCAATCAATTTTTACATACTTCCCTCAAATTAACGATACGTAAAAACATTACGTAAGTTTAATTTGTATCATTTGTTACGTAACATACGGTCATAAGGTATATCCGAAGAGCATAGATAGATAAATACATACGAAGTTACACTAATAATTAAATACCAAAATACAACGCCATAATTTTCTGGGGTTTGCACAACGTAAATTGAAATAAATTGTAGCTTTAATTATCATACGGTGGAATAAATAACGTGTTATTACGAGAAATAATACAAAAACGTCCGGTAAAGTTTCAATAATTAAGTCGAGACGTGTGTAGACAACCAAACTCACGCTCCATGGGGCCTTATTATGAAACAATCGATTATTTCCCCACGTACTAAATATTTTCATATTGAATGAGACGATATCATATCAGGCATTAAACGTCCACATGTGAACGCGAGCTTTCTGATTGGCCACTGAAATACACTGACAACTCTGTCTGTTCCCCCGACAATGCGCACAATTATTATATTCCACTTGAAGAAATTAACATTTGAAAACAACCCGCTTTTATTTCGCCCCCGAAATAATGTCTTCATTTAATTTCGTGAGAAATATAATTTGTCGTCCCTTAATTTATAATTAATTTCTAAGTTTGTTGGATATTATTGTGCGGCCATTCGCCGCTAATTTAGGATTTTTGTCTCGGAGAACAAGGAGAACTTGGCTCCCTTAATTTCCATGCAACGCTTACTAATTACTATTCATTCTCGAAATACCTGGAATGAAAATTAGGCCCATATCAAATCATTCCATCATTTGTCTTTGGTGATTTATTCAAGTCATGTCGTAGATGCAAATTGTAATTCAATCAGCAACTTTTTAATACTAATCATCTATGTAAATGTCACGGAAAAATGCGTTTTTATGTAACATGGACTTACACTTGGCGTTACAAACGCAGTATTCTATTATTATGTGTCATTGTATGTTACAATGTTAAGAATCTCTGGCTCGAATTGACATGTCGACTTAAGGACTATCGCATTAACGAATGATGATGTGTGGGATAAATCTGTGAGTGAAAAAGGCTATATGTAATGTATGTTCGTGTGTTACTGCGACTTTCGTCCTTCACACAGTAAGCGGCTTTTAGCAGAATGAGGTTTAACCATTTCACTGCTTAATTGACAGCTCGGTAGCCTATCTCTTATCTCTACAGCACTGTAGATTGACCTATTTCCTTCAAGTTCCTATTGTTTCTATTATTATTGTCTGACTAGCACTTGTCTGGTTTTTCTCTCTTAAATAACAATCCCCGTTTTAGTAATTGGATTGTGTCAGGGCCGATCGGACCCAATAGCGATATACCGTAAAAGACTTACATGTTTCTAAGTCAGATTATTCAATGTGTTAGTACTTATCAGTACGTTACTAAGTAGAAATTTCATTGGTTGTTTTATAGTACAGCGATTACCTTGAAAATGAATATTGTTACTAACGATAAAACGGAGGAATTGCTTGTGTTTTGTTTAAACAGAAATTTATCAATTACTTAAATATGCTGATGGTTGGCGATGATTGAATTCTAAATAATCATTAATAAATTGAATCTCTTAAATAGCACTGGTGGCCCAGTGGTATTGGCCTTGACATCTACCAACCCGCACTGGGCCCGCGTGGTGGATTACGGCCCACTCCCTCTCACCGAGAGGAGGCCTGTGTCCCAGCAGTGGGAACATTATAGGCTGATGATGATGAAATAGAATCTCTTAGTGACTGGACGGTCCCTAGTTAAAGTTATTTCTCGTAAGGTTGAATTAGTGTAAGTAGAAGGCATCACAATACATAATCCCATACGTCTGTATAGCGCCCCACTCGGATGCAGTGCAGGTAATCACGTTTGCACGGTTACCAGCAATTAGCCGCCACTGTTTTCTAGTCGGCTGTCTCTTGTTACTTGCCTGTTCGTTGTAGCTGTTTGGGGTTAGAAGCGAAACACCAACTTCTACATATTTTGGAACGCATATTGTGTCTCGATGACAACGGTATCAAAATCTGTTGTTAAGTCGAAACGATTCTTTAAAAGTCAAGTTTTAAATCTAAACTAGATTTTTTAGAGGACGTTACATTGAAATTTTTGTTGCATATATATTTTTTATTAAAGCACTCTATTTTGATTGCTTAACAAGACAGTCTAGGACACCAGCGGCCAGTTTTAATAGTGTTGATTTTACGATGATTACTAAGTTGCTAATATAAATGTTATCTCGGCGTTTCCCTAATAAAATAAGTCTATTAGTGGTGTTGTAAAAGGAATGAAACTGGGGTGGTAAACAGAGCCATCCTCGTTTAGTGCCTCTACAGTGAGCGTTAATCTCGTTTTTCGCAATTAGTTGGCGGTTGCCTCTATTGCCCACCCCGGTGGGGGTAAATACGCTTCATCTTTTTTACTTTTCTGTTTTCTGTGTTTCATAGGTTTTTGTTCGATTTACACTGTACGTACTCTGTCATTGAGAAACTGGTTTCGTTCCAGTTTCACCATATGTGAAGACTTAAACGTACCATTTCAGAGAGGATAATATTTTTGCATCCCGTCATTTTGACGTCGAGACTCCATGTCACTTTACCATACAGTAATAACCATATTTAAATTTTCAGTCATTTTAAAAATAATACCTCTTTTGGAAAACTAATAGATATAAGCGCGGGTTCGACAAACTATTGTATTACCCGAGTGCGGGTCACCTTCACCTCCAGGTCATTGATGTCACCTTGTTTCGGAAACTTGATTGGCAACAGTTATCGCACACACAAAGTTACTGACTTTCATTCATCATTGTTGCTTCTGCGTTTCGTTTTCATTCTCAACTTTACCGCGTGAATAATATCACCGAGAGAAATCGCAGCACAGTTGGGTAACAGAGATACATTGCTCGTGTGTTCCAGAAACAAAGAATAACTTGATTTCCTACCTGATGCACGTAATATGCAAAAATACGAATTATTTCTCATGTATATAAGAGTGTTATTACTTCATATTTACCTCGAAATATCCTTCAGTCAAGTAGGTGATTAACGTTACTTGTGTGTTCATTCTCACAGTCGGTGCATGCAAGGCCGCTTACCCGACGAATGAATCAGCTGATGCCAGTCACTGATTCACTGCTCCGCTGCCGCACCGCACCTTGCATTGTCTAACAGCTGACTTCGATGTACCTCTACTAATATAGACATTTTCAATTAAGATTTTCAACTCGGTAACTCCTTATTCGACTTCTTCAACGTATTGCTTGTCTAGACGGTTTATACTTTGTCTAGTCCTCAAATGGCGGTGCGGTCAACGAAGTGAACTGTTTTTGGAATTCTAAAGATTTCGTAGAAACTGGATTAAGAGACGTGGTTTTGAATTTAATAAAACCCTTTGTTATAAGAACATATTTATCAAAATAATGCATTATTCCAGTAGAATATGTTCATAAATTCAGAGAGCATACAAACGATTATTGCGTTGTAAATGGTCACAACAAATATTGCAATACAGTCCAGTTCCGTCCAGTGTTAAATACGAAAATAGATTTGACCTAGCTGTTGTAATCGCGTGGGATTGCGGATGTGTCACACGCGTTTACCCAACCGGAAAAAACTGGATGTAATCCACCAATGCTGTTACCATAGTAATGATGACAGTAAAATGCATGGCGTTACATAAATTGCTCGAAATGCCGCCAGTCTGACTGAATACAAAGCAGTTACACTTAGAAGGCTAGAACGTTTAGTCGTTAACGAAGGGGTTGTTAAGTCCTATCGAGGCATAACACGAGTCTAGATTTAAGGACACTAAAACAATGGATTTCCCACTGGCAGTCGACGCTCAATGAGTCAGCTGATGTAGCAATGGCCTCCAGTGAGTCATTGCTGATCTCAAACAGATACGAATGTGCTCGTTGGATACGGCATGGTGACAGAACCAGCTGTCATCTGCGCTGTGAAAGCTGAACATGACGAAACTCTTTTAGTTGCAATACAACTCATAATGACTGCATAATATGACTTGATTTACTAGTTCAGCGAAATGTCTGTGCAACGATTATGAAGAAAACTTGATTCATACAGCATCACGTTCAGTTTTTAAATTATGCATTTTTTACCAATAACATCATTCAATGACAAAATGTATTGGTTCCAAAATTTGATATATTAAAAATCACAGTTTGGCACATCCATTTTCTAGTTTGTCAACTTCGGATGTGATCGTCCGCAACAGGCGAATGCGTCCGCAGATTTCGTAGCGTCCTTGTCATTAGCGACGTACTTGAAGCGATTATATGGCCGGAGCCGAATGATTGCCTCGTTAATTCCCTAACTTGCGTGTCACCAATTAGTTTTAAACTGCGTCTGAAAAATCTTGTAATTATTTCATGTTAAAGGTGACAGCAGACAGGAAGCCGCTGATTTGTTCAAGTTAGCCACGGACAAAGGATCTACAGTCATCAAGATTGTAAATGATGTAATGATGAAGAATTGTTTCGATAAAAAATCGGTTCTGTGAAATGTAGGCTTACGCAAGTTTGACGTAATTGACGGACGGAGTGCGAGTGTGACGTTGAGAGTCGCGGGCGCACTGCGATAACCACCCACTCTCGATTTCGTGCTGACGTCGCCCGTGATAAGTTGATGATTCGCGTTTTGCACACTTAACTAGATTAGAGCCATGGAGCTTAGGCGGGCGGTTTAGCGGACATTGCATCTGTCACCTATACTGCACCTACATCCTACGTGTGACCATTCTTAGTAAATGAAACTTACATAACAATTCTGAGAGACACTTTTATGACCATGTTAAATATTGCCAATTTTAATCGTACATATTTAACCATATATTTTGCTCAATGATTAAAAATATTTTTTTATTGATTGTCCGATCAAAGTCAAGTGGTTGAACTAACCGGGGAAAATTCACCTATCTGCTTGTATAAACATCCGTTCGATGCGATATGTAGAGATCACCTTTGCTATAGTTAGCGGTCAGAGCGATGCCCGATAATCTCTGTATTGACTACATCTTATAGGTATGGTCGTCTGTTGGTATACATCCAACATTAGGGACACTGCTCGAAAAGGAAATACTGCGAAAATCGTTCAAGGTAAAGGAAATAAATAATGTTTCACATGCTCAATAGTAAAGGTATTAGGAATTTAGGAGCATCCCAAATAGGGTCAGAAAAAAATATACAGGAAAAATCCAACATGTGTGCAAAATAATCGCGTGCTCTTTTGTTATGGAATTTAATATAAACCGAATCGTTGAACTTGTCCTCCTAATTATGTTTTTTGATCGGCCAACTGGTTTTTACCAATTTCGATAACTGACAATTAGCATTCTGTGCCGGCAACGTCTGCATCCGGCTTAAATATACACACATATATAATATTATCAAATTATTTAGTTGGCAACACAAAACAATATACGTGCAGCCCGACATCCGGTAGGTGTCATTATTACCCGGCGCGGCACTAGCTCAACTCAATTACCGTTTGACATTTAAACCCAAAAGGGCGTATTGTCGGAGCGCCCTATCCATTTGGTAAGTAAACAGAGACAATACTATTGCTCACTTCTGTTAACAATTACTTCTGAAGATGTTTTTGTATCGTTATAATACAATTATTTTGCCCTCGGTCAACCCCGGTGTAACCCATGGAGCTTCCTTGTTTAGGTTCACTAAAAACAGTCCTAGTATTCGCTGCTTGCGAGGGACTAACGGAAGGAGTAACATTAAGGAAACCATCAATCCAAATTGGGTACAGACCTTAGTTCTATGGTCGATTGAACTAATAGTTATTGTGTTTTTAATCTTAGTATAGCGAATGGGCTTGTGTGAACAATGCCACACATAGCCAAACATCCGGTGTGTTATCGCGCGAAAGTTTGATAGAAATGCGGCACGCACTAATCTTTATGAATGGACATGGTTACTTTTTTATTTGTGCCCGCGTTTCCTCTAGCTTTACCGTTGCTACTTTTTAGCTACGTCCCCCATTTTATCGCAAATTTTCGCACCTCGATATCAGTCAAAAAACGTAGTGATGACATTCAATAGAGACGTACTCGATTTTTTATTTTTAATCGCGCATTTGGTAAAGTAATCTAAAAGTACTACGTAGTTAACCGAAACCATTTTTGAGACAAGCATTATCATAACATCGCTTTGTTGTTAATTTACAGTATCTTTTATTCATCCGTCTCTTGCTGCTGGAATCGTTTACAAATATTTATCATGGACGCATATAATACAGTGCTGGCATCAGATTATCAGTTACACAAATCGATATTATTTATCATAACAAGTGGCATTTATTGTTGTTGGCAAATCTTTTGTTGCCAAGCACCTCGGTTCCGACATGCCATTTAACAGAGCCAATAAAGTGTCTACGTCACACAATAGATTAATGACATTGTCGGAAGCGCGGTTCTAGATCTTGCGAATCTAGTCTGTTACCAAGCGAGGCGGCCGGATGAATGGCAGTCTCCATGCGCGTGAGTGGATTGCGCAACGGCCGATGACGCAACCTGTCGCGCCTGCGCGGGACCGTTGCTTGTTAGTATGCAAAATAAGTGAAATATTCGTGTCGGCCGGCCATGGCATGCGCTTACGGTTTCGCTCCCTAGATTTGCGTGTAATTGTTTCAGCGTGAATTCGTTGTCGTTTAAGGTCACCTCATTTTCCTTTTTTTTTCTTGGTAACATTGTTTGAAACCTTTATCTGATTTTATGGTAGGTTAGTGGTACTAAGTACAATAAATCCTTGGTAAGATTTATACCATATTCTCTTCGTTAGCTGCGTAAGGTTTCCAGGTGACTAGGCGACTCTGCTTACATACTTCTGAAATTCCGACTATTCGCCGACCAACTTTTTTTTTAATTTATTTATTTTGGCTTCTCAACAGTGAGTCCACTCTTACTTTATAATTATGACATTGTAATCTTAACTCTAAGTGCCTCACTAGTTACAGAAAAGCACCACATGCACTACATTATGCGCAGATAATAACACAATGAATTTGTTGAACAAATTGCACGACATGGTAACTGGGAAGCTCTTTGCATCGTGAAGAGAATGTAGTTTCCACAGCTTTCACTGGTTCAGGAATTTTTATTAGTCATCTCAACTTCAATTGTTATTACTAGCAAAGCTTTCAACTGCGTGAAAAAATACGTTTGAGACTTTTCTTGATATATTGTTTCTAAACATTTAAACACGTGCTTTATGGAATTATCAAAGCACGTGTACGCTAATGTTAGCCTTGATGTCGTTTATTTTCACGCCCACAGATGATCTCTGTATTATATATTATATTATACTCCGTATCATTCGTTATTCCATAACAAATTTCTTTAATAGCTTCGGTATGTTCAAACATCCATGATTTAGAAATAATGTCTTGTTATTTTTAATTAATTACATTTGAACAGAAATATTGTCATTTAATTATCATAGTTGGAATGTAAATCTAATTTGTATGTTAATAAGCGTTGGGCTGAATAGTTCAACTAAAGTTGTGGTACAATGTGTTACGAGAATCCTACAATAAGCTAGTGGACGTTTGGTAATGTTAGCGCCGCCGAATGCGACACAAGCGGGCTGTGAAACTTTGCTCATTAGCCGGTTCGCGTTTATGACGGATAACGCGGCGTGTTGCGATGCACATCAAGGGTTTCGGCATTCGACCCGCGGCCCCTCGGCTTTCGGCCAATTGTTGCGTCGATACTCTTTAACACCTCAATGCCAGGTGTCCTAATTAGATCAACTTTATCGCTTTCATTACACCTTGGTTCTATAAATGGCTTTGGTTTAATTGATTCTAAATTGACCTGTAAAACTGAACTGAGGTTTACAGCTGAAAACTTGAATTTTTACTTTTTATCAGGCTTTGTTACCCCCCTTATTCTTGTACATTGTTTTGTTTTCTTCAAACTTCAAGAAGTAAGTTTAGAGTGCGTAAAAGGTTGTCGAAAGATTTGTTACACATTGTCAGTTGCGAGAAAGTTAGTTAAGCCGTTACTTTAGGTGTCCTCGTCACCTCAGCTCATGTTCCTGTGACAGTTTCACGCTCCATCAAACTATACATAATACATATGTTGTTCAGGCGAGCGTTTTCGCTTACTTTCGTTAAGTTGCAAATGTTGAAATTGGCAATAAAACAGTTTTTGTCAAGTTTTGTTTTTCATAAATTTACAAATAACAATGGACGTACTAGAGTTTATTTTTGTATTGTTAGTATTTGTGGTACAGATCAAAACACAAGTCGTTTCTCTATCTGTGTTTTGAATACGAATTTACTGTACTTTTTCAGTTTAAAAGTATAAAGCAACTCATTAAGTAACGTACCTTATTACATTCAATTTATACTAAGCGTGGGAAGCTAAATAGAGAAGCTAACACTCTTTTATCCATCAACACATGAAGATAAAATATAATCTTTCTGTTATCGTATTCGAGTATTCGCATAGCGCAAATTTTAAATATTGTGTCTGTGAAGTTGTAACAAAAACAAGTTTAATAACCTCATGGTCGTTGCCTCTCTCGGAGGCCAGGTATAGAAATCATAAACATCTTGCGAGAAACAGCGAAAATCAGCGCACCTTAAAGGACTACCTGACACAAAAAAGAACCTTAAATACCAAACATCTATTCAACAACCCTTAGCTGTTATATTCAAAGGTCACTGTATTTGATATACGACGTAACTACCAGGAAAAAATCTGCACCAAATAGGCTCGCCATAACACAAAAATATTGCAAAGGAGACCGATGCATTCCGGGAACTGCATTGAAGCGCAGTGTATAGGATGGGCGATCCAACTATCTAGTGAGCCGCCACGCGGTATTGAGACTTGCGCCGCTTTGTGTTGGGCCGATATTCGGCTGCTGGCGACGAGACGCACGGTGGGGCGTTGGCCTGTTGAGAATGTTTGCCGCTGACCTAAGTGGTCAATAATGATCTGTTATACAGTTTATACTACGTATTTTCTTTACTGTTTCTCGATAATGCGAGAAGAAGTATTATTTTAAGAGATCGAGATACTTTGATGTAGCGATAGCGGTGTATTTTTGTATCTTTTTCGTATTAAAACGAAGCCATTGCTGTTCTTACCGCTTAGTGTAATTAAAACGGCATCGCAAGCGAACTTCATTATGAGACTTAATCAGTGCACAGCAAGATAGTTACCTTAGGCACTGAAAAGCGAGTACATAAAATAATAGTTCCGCTTTTATGAGCTTATTATTCACAGAATTCAATGCTTGAACATTGTCCTCAATTAATTTGACGTTCTCGTAATAATTAACATAGAAATAAGCGCTTTTAACGGAAGTAATTAATAATTATGAACAAAAAGAAATCAAACGAACATCTTCATTATTATCAAGTAATTTTATAACCATACGGAATGTGTATGCTCAGTGTGTAATTAAATATGCGTGCGAATTGCTGTAGCAGTTTTGTCGTTGGCTGTACGTGGGTAGTGCAGCGCGTCCTAGATTGTCCGTGCTGGGTGGTCGGGCGGTCGACGTAGGATTGTTGTCGATTCGCCACTTTTTACCTGTTCATCGTCGATGAAAACGCCCGGTGCAGTCAGCCGAGATTGCTTTTAAACTTTTAAAAACTTGGAATATTTTTACTTCTCTCCTTTACCGATTAACTCTGTCAGCCAGTCTGTATTGCGAATTAAAGAGAGCAACGAATCATTTAATTCGATTTGGCGGTTTTTACCTTGTGGGACGCCTGTTTTTCCTTCACCTTAATAGCAGGTTAAAATTATTCTAATGTTTTATTTTAATTGTGAGGTGATTTGAGATATAATTAAAAGCGTTTGTGGCAACAGTTATGACCTGGATCGACGTTCAGTCGGGTGGTCTATAAATTTGCGGTCAGTTTTTCTATCGTTTGTCGGCGTTAGCGCTTTACCTTTTTATTAAACTCCGTGATTTAATCCAGCTCCTTCATGGAAGTTTATTATTATGTTAATAGGTAAATAATAATGGGAACTATTTACATAGCATGTTACTATGACAACATTTGTTTCGTAAATGGATTTTGTTCCTCCTAATTTTTCCTGTTGTCTCAAGCCTGTTGGTTTTGTTGAAAAGGTACAGTTGTTGAATTGCAAATATGTATGCTTACAATGTTACATTAGAGATTTTCTCATCTGAAAATATGTATAACAATAATACCGACAGAGGACAATGTTGAGGATGTATTTCGTTTCCCCAAAGGTCACTGTATCACTTACGGGAAAACAAATCCTGTAGGTTATAGAGACCTTTGTTTTATTGATGTTTATTTGGTAGAATTTCCCAATAACTAAGCCTTGTCTTAAACCTATAGCATCCGCTGGATGCAGGAAGCACAACCTATCGAAGTAGCGGTGCTTTGGGGAGGCATATGTCCAGTCGTCAGTAGTGGACGTCTTTGGGCTGAAATGATGATGATGATACAAGACCTTAGAAGCCTCATGAGTCTAGGGCACTGTGACCTTTTTTATCTACAGTGTAAAGCTCAAAATATAAAATCGTTAAAAACCATAATATACTTTCAGATGATTTCCTTTAACTTCGTCTTAATAACAAACGCCCACCTTTAACTTCCCAAGGACGTCCAGATAGAAATGAATAACAGATTCAAGTTAAAAATACTTTACCTCGTCTCTAGACGAATCCAAATATAGCCGTGGTAATAAACAGAATATCTTAAATTATACTTACTAAATTATGATACAATTCACCGTCTACCTAGCCGAGAGTGGCTCCTTATCTGGCCCTCACAACCCAGTTGCTGGTTAATGCGATACCCCTTAGTAAGACTGGTTGTCAGTCTTTTGGGTTTCTGATGACTGTCGAACGACTGTCAATGATTCACGATTGACAGCCAGAACCAACAGCTTAGTTTGCTTTCTGAGGAACGTAAAGGTTTCGGTATGTAATGCTGGAAGATCATCCACGGAGTAACAGCGGCAAACGTAGCTTAACCTGATCGATGGACCCGTGCAGCTGCTATTATTTAGCCACAAGACCAATATAATATGATACTTACTTATATTTAATACTAGCTTTTGCCAGCGGCTTCGCCCGCGTGGAGGTCGGAAATTATCCTGCGGGAACATACTACCGGGATAAAAAGTAGTCTATGTCCTTTCTCAGGCTCTAAACTATCTGTGTACCAAATTTCATTTAAATCGGTTCAGTAGTTTTAGCAGGAAAGCGAGACAGACAGACAGAGTTACTTTTGCATTTATAATATTATACTGTGGATTATGCTGCGTTACGCACATAACATGAATTATGAAACAATAAACTCCCTTAACTTTCTAAGAACGTCATGGACCCATGATACAAATAGAAATCGAATTGGATCCGAGCTAAAAATACCTTGCCTTGTCTGTAGGTACCTATCTCAATCGGGACACGCCATCCAAGAGACGCGTAGGCGTTGCCATAGGTACCATTCTAAGCGAATATCTATTTATAAAACATAAATAGAGCTTAGAAAATATGATTTATGATGGCAGTAATAGAAAACAGTGATTTTGTAATTTAGTGACGGTACCATCGTACTAGAACCTCCTACTCGCCGAGTGAAAACTGAAAATAAATGAGGGATTTCAGGTCAGATCAACGAGGAAAATATTTTTCCTGAAAGTTTAAAAGGTCAGAATGGTGGGTAGCAACGGCCTTATTTCTGGTTTTTACGTGTTGAATCAGTTTCCGTGCAAACGTGATAGTTATAAAGTACAGTCCAATCAAATACACGTGAATAATATAGCACAATATGTCCAGCAATGGACAGATTTAGATGTTTGAGTCTTTAAGCCGATATGGTCCGAAATACCGTAAACTGGAAGTTATATCATTTATATTTTGATATAATTAACTGTTGACATATAAAGAACATTGGCCATTTTTTACCTGACTGTGTATAGAAATGAAATAAATCTTAAAATTTAGGTAATTTAATTGTATTTTAATTATGCTTATCACAATATTAAAAGCAACGCAGGATATTTTTTTTTTTTAATTTTTGTATAAGCTTATTCTACGTCAAAGGTAAACTTATTACTATATTATGAATGCATAACACCTTTTTTTACGACGTTCCATTTTACACACTGCTATTTGACGTTATTCATCTCTGTTTCAAGTCTTATAAATTATTTTAAGTTTTTCAGTATTTCTTTATTCGTTTTTGTATCAAAATACTAAATAAGGAAATACTTATACGGATCAATTAAATATAAAATATAATTAAATAATTCATCTTGCAGTATATAATTGAGTTCGCACAACTGAAATGGATTTGTTTGCATCTGACAGTTCTGCGATAGACGTCTGCGCAGAAACACAGACTGTGTGTCAGCGCAGATGTCAACACAGTCCTACGTTGTTGCGCTTGCATCTCGTTGTGTACTTTGCGATAGCGAGGAATAGCAACTAACTATCGTTTATTTTACTGAAAATGTAATAGTAAGTATTTATGTATGCTGGAGAAACAGCAGTTGATGCTCGACACTCAATTTATAGTGACCTATTTGGTAGCGGCAAATCCTAACCTAAAAATAAACATTAATATTTTTTGGACTTCGTAGCGTTTAGATCGTAAAAATTACTACATGACATTATTTTATTAACTTACAGTCTTTCTACTATATCTTATAACTATACATACACTTTAGTTATCAGGTTTTTAAATGTATGGGGGGTGGGCTTGGTTCTTTGTTCATTGCAGTGATAAAGCATGTTTCTGGTACAGGATCCCCGTAATCTTTTATGGATAGACATAATTTTTTCTTTAGTTTCCTAAAGCTTAGTACGGTCATGCTTTAGGGTAGCCCGCTAAATTAATTTTGCATCTTACATTTTTTACAATTTTCTGGTCAACCAAAATCATCAATACAATCCTCTTAAGTTCGCAAAAAATCATCTCATTTCTTTCCATGGTGGAATAACTATTTCATGAGGGTTGTATTGATGATTTTAATGATTATAATTCTGTAAAAAAAAAACTTGTTACGATCACGAATCATATTAAGTACAACATACAGCATACTATATGTTCCAAATATCAAGATACTGACCAGAAAATAGCAACAAAACGTAAGAAAATTTGAATTTCACGGGCTACCTTAAGCACCGAGCAGCTGATCTGCTGCTAAATGTCAAATAGCCCGTATTCAGGGATGAAATTGGGGTCAACATTGATCGTCACCTAATCCTATTTCTCGTTTCACGTGTCGGCTGGCCCGCGTGGGTAGCGAATGTAGGCTTAGCTTCCGATTCCGCTATCCGTGCGTCATGCACTCGAAGCTGTGACGTCGGCAGCTCATTATGTACCTCACTTCAGTTACAGCGTATGCCTGTATTTTGAACAAGATAAACGTCACGGGGCTTTTATTGTTTGATGACGTGGCTTTTTTTTGCTGATTAGTTGTTTTTAGGTTTTCCACTGTGCGTGTTTGGAAAGACTGAATGATTCATAGAGACGTTTCGTGCGAGGGCGGGGTGAGCTGGGTAGATTTCATGTCGCCTAGACTTCAATAGCGCAATAAAAGTGTGAATGGGTCACTGCAGAAGTGGGATGATATCATTCTAGAAAAAGAATAGATATTTTACACAATTTATTTGAACCTAGTAATAATGTGAACATGCAACAGCAATAAAGTATACATCTGTATGTGCTCCATATCCTTCGATTCGGACGACGCCGGTTGAATTCTAATAAACGTGAACAAGCTGTAGACATAAGTAATAACAATAGAGCTTCCTAATCATTTACTTCGCCTTGTATACTTCTATTTCTTTCATATATTTCCTCATTTACATAGCGCCTTCCTATAATTGATAGTTTGCTCAAATTATACGATCTTACCGGCGACGTTGGAGCGTTTCGTACGAAATAACTATACGTTGTGCCTAGGCGCACAAGATTAATTACAGTTATGTCTCCTCATTGGCAGCTTGTAATTTGTGTAATGACGTCATTATACCGCCTTTTCTATTTTTAGTTTGGAGATAAAAGATAATTTTAGTTGTTTGAATGATTATGTGGCTTTGAGTAAAGTTATGGCTCTTTCTGACTTTTTTGAGGTTGTATTGTGTGACGTAATTCCCAATAGCGTCATGTTTGCGCTATTTACATTATTTACATTGCACAAGTCATGCGCTTTTCTTCGAGTGGGGAATAACCAGATGTAAATTGCAAATGCAGGCGCCTTCATTGATTTTTTTCCTCAACTAAATTTATTCATTCCGAGCTATTTATAACGCAACATATATTTAATGCCACGGTCGCCGCCTTCAATGATACCAGCGATGTGTTTATTAATATGTCCACGTGCAGACAAAGGATTTTATTTGAATACTATTTGTTTGTAACACAAGTACATCATTAAAAGAGAAGAAACGAGAGGATTTATTTCATCTTCATTTAAAAAACCAACCGGTTGCTATTGCTTGTTTTTAATGTGAATTAATAACGTAACTAATTCGTATCGTAAAACAACCACATTAAACTTTTATAAAGAGACTTTCAATAACCAAACACTGAAACAACATAAAACATTCACATGTTTACGTTGTCAGTCAGGTTCAAACGATCAATCGTCAGTTCATCGATAAATTTTATTTCCGTACACAATTATACGTTTGCGGAAAACTAACCCACCAACCTAGGGTTTGCAGCCGTTAATGGTTTCAGAGAATTAAAAAAAAACCCACAGGCTCTGATAATACTGCGGTTTGATTACCAAGAACTGTGGAGGGGTGTTTATTGAGTGCTCGACTGCCGACTACGACACAAAACAGGCAGGTACAGAAGGCTTACTTAATACAATGAGCAAAAATAGTAGCGAGCACACGGGCGCGTACGACCTCGAAACTATGCCAAGGGACGTACGAGTGATTTTTATTACGCACTCTCAAAAAACTCAAAGCATTTATTTCAAATAAACCAATTACTAGCACTTTTGAATTGTCAAGTGGCGGTGAGTCAGAAAAATGAAGCTAGTTGCCCATTCCAAAGCGTAGGCACCTATGGAGAAGATGAGCAAGAAACTCCATGGAAACTCTTTTCACTGGATTTTCAACTCATGGTGTTGCGACGAGTTGACATTCTAACAAAAAAACATCTCAGTGCAGTAAAAAAAAAATACACTGTTGGATTTTGCAACACATGGCACTGAAGGTGCATCGAAACTAAGTGCGCGTTTAAAAATCACCTGCGGGGTACGAGGTACGAGGGCTAAAACCGGATTCATGATACTCTGTTGGCATGTGGTGACGCCTTCTGACTCACTCAGCCAATCAAAACGCGTTGTGATTTGACGTAGTCCTGAACAGGTCCGTTTGATTGGTGTATGCTGAGTCAATACACAGATGTGTCGGTGACTTTAGGGCAGGCAAATGTACGCCAGTCGCGAGTGTGCTTGCACTTGCTGTACCTACGTAGACGCGTGTCTGCATTCTCGCCGGTTAACCCTATACATAACTATACTAATAATAAAGTTAAAGTTGGTTTGTTTGAACGCGCTAATCTCTGAAATTTCCAGTCGGATTTGCAAAAAATATGTTTGCATTTGGCTAGCTTAATTTTTAAAGAAGGTTGTAGGCTATTTAACATCGCGCCACTATGAAAAAAAGTCGCAAAGAACGCTAATGTAAACGAAGTATAGGATGCTACGGGTCGGGGGCCAACATTTCCCGCAAACTAAATCGCGAACAGAAGATAACAAAAATAATAAATTTGTTTATTTCAGATAACACGAATATATAAGGATCACAAAAACAATAGTTCAAGTAAAAATCGTTGGGGCCTGTATTAATGAAAATAATATCTAATAAATAGTATCACAGACACCAAAACATTCGTTGAATGGAGCCAACCTTCTGTATCAATCTATTTTGTGACAGTGACTTATCAGTTCAGAGTTCCGATTTCTATTGACATTATACAGCGTGATTCACTATAAAAGTGAATCTTTATTGCCTTTTTGACCCTTTCTCTTTGTTTACAAGCTGCTTGACTCGGCCGGGTATTATTATACCCTGAAATTCCCCATAGTAACTTTTTAATGGAGGTTTTTTAATACTATTTTATGTGTATTTCTCCGATATTGACGACGTCGGTGTGGGCAGTCGAACCTTGTGAAATATCGGCTGTTTAATAAATCATGTTTGACTTACTTACCTCAATTAAGATCAAGACTAACTATCATCCTTAAAAGGAGTATTAAATTAAATAATAAACGCCCTCTTTTTCCTGTTTTCGTTTCACTAGAGAAATTAGTCTGTCGATACATAGAAAAAATATTTATTGACATTCACAATACATAGCTATGACGTTAGTTAGTAGCTATATGTAGCTCTTATCTAGACGTATTTTCCAAATGAACAGTTATTTTGTTTTTGATTTTGTCCCTGTGATTGAACGTTGACCCTATTTTTTATTAACAGGTTAATTATTTTGTTTCGACCAATTGTGACTATAAATTATACATACGTGACACAAACCAATATAGTTACACAAAACTGTTTTCAATAATCGGGGAATAGCAGGGAAAACCAGAATTCTTGTTTTATTTATTTTTTTGGTTTATCTGCAACACTTTGTCTCGGGTTTTTACGCTTGTGACATCGAAATCGGAAATACAAAAATATGTGATTAATACGGAGCAAAATAAATTTTAACATCGTAGAACGCAGAAGTAACCTTAATTAAGAATTGAGTGTTTTTATTTACCAAGCAATTTTTGGCTATTTACTCCTGTTATACTTCAAAACTGTCTGTGAGAGATGGTATGGCTAGAAAGGGGCATCAACCGAGATGATGACTAATAGAGAAATTTGAGAAAAATACATGTGCGCCGACCTCAGATAGATTTGGATAAAGAGATGAGCCTCTAGAATTATAGCTGCCGCAGACATGCGCGACGCGGGTGCGATGCTTTGTCGCATTTATGGAAAAACGATTTCCATGTAGTTTTCATAGAAATTGTTTGAGTTGAGTTGCGTGAGTTCAGTCACGTTGTCGTGTCGCGCCTATCTGCGGGACCTTTATGCTTTTTGTAGAGAACTAGAAATGTGAAATGTAAATTGTGTAACATAAAACTAAATAACACAAAATAACAACATTTCCAATGTTCCCAAACGACAATCATGAAAATGAAATAAATTAAGCAGATTCCCAGTAACCTCAATGCATAGCATGACTCACACATTAACCTTTAGAAGTAGGTAGCGAATCTAAAAATACCGGGTATTGTTATCACGTGTATGTTGTTTACATTAATATCCCGACTTCCGAGAAACACACTATCGATTTCGTCCAGCTTGAGTGGCCCTAATGTAAACACGTGTATTGGTTCCATATAACTTGTGCACTCAGTCCCTTACAAAGTTATTTTACCTGTGTCAGCAACCTTATAGCGACTACAATAAAGATCACTGTACACTGATGCAATTCCTTTTCTTTCAGTGGTAAAATTATTGGTCCGTTTATTGGTCGACTTTATTGTCGACCTCGTAACTGCTTGACCGCCCTTAGGTTGAATGTCATTCGCACGTCATCTATTAATAAGGTCTTATTAGTCTATGTAAAAATTAGAAGTTTCAATTTAGTTCAAATAGTAGTAGTTTCTATTTTCAAAAGTGATGAACTTTTTTAAACTGATTTTTTTTACTGCAATTCGATTTTCAAACAAACGTTACTTGATGATCCGGCAAATGTTATCGATAATTCAATCATCCGAAAATTAAAATTAAATGTAGTACAAACGGCCTTAGGCTTTCAGTATACAATACATTGTCAGTTGAGAATACTTTTTCCAGAAATTCGCCATGCATCTTGCCAGCAATTTAACAGTCTCGTAAATCAGGCTGTCTCAGTTCGTTGAACACTAATTCAAACAAAGTCTAGACGAGTCAATAGCTAAGATATGCAAATGGCCGGTGTAAGCGCAATGTTGTAAATGTTGTACACGTTTGCTTCAATGAAGACCGACACTTAGGTCCAGATAACAGGTGTTAACTTTTACCTGTAAATGTAAAACACAAACAAAAAAACCATTTGCTCACATGGCATGATCATGGCCTTTGATTTTCTCGCTGCTGGTATACAGGCCTTCTCTCTTCGAGATGGAGTGGCCTGTAATCTACCACGCGGGCCTCGCGCGGGTTGGTAGATGTCACATCTCTACGATTTTTTGCTTTTGGGACATATCGGTTTGCTCATAATGTTTTCCGTCACCGTTTTGAGAGCAGTGTGGATGAAATTATTTAGACAGCATAGCGCCTGCCTGGGTCCGAACCCACGATTTACTACTCGGTAAGTCGGCGTGATATCACTAGACCACCACTGCTCTAAAAACCATCTGCTCGCAACTGTAAAATTTTCATTTTGCAGTTTTTAGGTGATTTTAATCTGAACAGCCTAAAACTCGTTTAAGCCCTCACCTTATGATGCCTTTTCAGTGTTGCCCTCGTATCTTTATAGATACGAGGGCGGCACTGAAAATTTCGGGAATCAAGGAAGTGACACAACATTGCGATAAGGCCGCCCATTGTATGTATTTTTTGTTAAATGTTCTTTGTTGAAATTGTTTTATGGTGTACAATAAAGCATATATAAATAAATAAATAAATAAATACTATTTAGAAATGTATTCATTGCTTTTCGAAGTATTCTCCGCGAAATTTGACACATTTTTCCATACGATGGAACCAATCATTGAAGAAACCATTCCATTCGGAAGTTGGGGTCTCCAAAATGGCCGTTTTGTAGGCGTCCACAGCTTCTTCAGGTGATGAAAATCTCTGACCACGCAATTTATTCTTTATTTTAGGGAAAGTATAGATATCATTAGGGCTTAGGTCTGGGCTGTACGGCGGATGGTCTAATAATTCTATGTTTTCTTGCTTTAAAAACTCTTTTGTTCTGTGCGCGGTGTGAGAACTCGCATTGTCGTGATGGAGGATGATGCGGCGGTTGCGGTTCTCTCTACGGAGTTCAGAAACGACCTGTGGCAAACAAATGCTAACATACCATTCTGCATTAACCGTTCTTTGTCCCTCAAGAGGAATAGTCGCAACATGGCCGGTTTTGGAGACAAACGTGGCCACCATTTTTTTTGCAACACTCCGTGAACGTACAATTTTTGTTGGCTTTAACTCATTTTCGAACATCCAAACTCGTGGCTGGTTTTTTGTTTCGGGTTCGTACGCGTATATCCAGGATTCGCCACCTGATACGATGTTGTATACAGCATTTGAGGACCCTGCATGAAATCTTTCGAGAGTTCTGACGCACCAAGTAACGCGAGCCGCTTTTTGCTCTTCACAGAGCGAATGCGGTATCCATCGGGAAAACAACTTTTTTACACCTAATTGTTCATGCAAGATTATTTGTATTTGACTTATGCCAATGTCTAAAGTTGTCTGAATTTCGCGGTATGTCACATGTCGATCTTCCTCAATCAGCTTACGCACAGCATCAACGTTTTCTTGGGTGACTGCAGTTTTTGGACGACCTTGACGGGGATCATCACTGAGCTTGACACGTCCACGTTGAAATTCAGCAACATAACATAACATCACGCCTTGTTTCCCCGAAGGGAAAGGCAGAGGTGTACCTACAGTATACCCACATTTCGCCAATTATGTTTAAGTCCCATATGTAATAGGGGGCGAGCCTATTGCCATCCACCGGGCACCAATCCAGACTCCGGGCTGCTACAGAGAAATTCCAGATGGAAAAACCCAATAACACTATGCCCGACCTGGGAATCGAACCCAAGACCTCATGCTCAGCAGTAGCGCTTGCTACCACTAGACCAACGAGGCAGTCGTAATATTATACAATAAATCATAGCTCTTGAATTTTCTCGAGTCAATTCCATTTTCTCAACGACTAAACAAGATTGTCAAAACCTTGTGACAAGACCGAGAATCTTTTTTAAATAAATAAATGGTATTCGATTTTTAAAACCAAGGAGTTTTCAATGAAAAAGATTTTAATATGACAGGAACAGTGGCAATATTCCATTCCCGATACTTTAAGTGCAGCCTATGTAATTATATTGTATAAAGTGCTCTACACGACGCTACGAGAGCTTTAAAATTAACCCTCTATGTGTCGAATGGATTCTAAAGCCATCATGTCATCACTTCTTTAAAGACTTTGTAAGGCGACGTAAACACGGACGTAAAAATATTGAGGCGAGAGTTTCATCGCGCACTGGGTTGACAAATCTTGGTGTACCGAGCATTATGAATCCAACAGAGTGTGAAAAACACAGTTCGATTTTCAACCTTCGGCGCTAAGCAGTGCGTTGAATATCCGGAGCACGAAAAGTCCCGCGGCGATACCTAGGCTTCTTCAGACAGGCCCGACGCGACTGTTGTAGAACAAATTACGTTAAGTTTTCTTAGAAATGGTTCTACGAAAGTCGCGTTGCACCTGTTTGCGGGAGCCTTTATTCCGTTCGTGTGTAACTCGACTTAGTCTTAAATCCCCGTCTCAGTCTGAAGTACATATTATTTGACAAATCTTCATGGTACAGATGTATTTCACAACGCTCGGGGACATAGGATCAAGTCGTAATTATGTGCGATGAAAGCCAAAAGCGTGACCTTTCCCTGGGTCGCTTTTAATGGAGATTTGTCTGGCCCAAACATGACCTTTGGACGGTTAACCTCAAACGATACATTATTAACGTCTTTGTATAATACTAACGTATACATAACAGTTCTGTACATTTTGTCACGGATGAGGATATCTCAGATATTTTTAAGTCACAACAAACTGATAATTATCATTGCCGACAGCATTGTTATCTTTGATTAAATTCACGGAAGACCTGCCGGAAATAACAACCATTAGGGTTTTTATTTGCTTGTTGCATTTCAAAGTAACAAGGAAGCTTACAATGCATCAGATATCGAAATTGGCGCCGTAAGGATATAGACACTGATTCATATCCTTTCGGAGAACTGAGAGCATAAATATGAGTCTGCAAATGACCGTCTAAAAATCCGGATGAGATCATATGACTTTCTGTCCCCCAAAACAGCTCATGAAAGCTTTGCCGCAGCGATTATTATTACAAAGAAGCTCGCATTATCTAATCGCAGTCATTAATCATTAGATTTACTCATCCCTGACACGGTTACTTGATATTTTAAAATACGCGTAATTCCAATATGGTGGCTTGAAAATTCAACACGGGACCACAGCGCAGGGTAACGCGTTAATATTTCACATACCCCTCTATTGCCTCTAAACTATGAAAGGAAAAATGAAACCATGAACTTATATGTACAAAGGTCTATTTTAATTTATTATTCAACGTAATAACAAGGGACGGTGGGTGTGTACCATTTTTAACTTCACTTGACTTCAAAAATAGAGGGGATTCTCAATTCGGTTGTATTTTATAAAAATGTTCGTTACCTCAGTGCTTTATCGTTTATAAATCAAATGAAAAAAAAAAAAGTTTGAAAGAGTATACTTACAGAGTGGCTCCATAAAAATTTGGTCAAGTTCTGATGAGTGGTTTTTGAGTTATGTTCAATAATGCGTCTTTTATTTTTACTTAGGTACTGCATGTTGATGATTTTATAATAATTATTTTACGTGATTTTGTGGGGTAAGGTACCACAGCTAAAAAGTAAAATATTATTTAAAGAAAAAACAATCGACTTTGTACCGACTGTTGATGTTTTTTTTTTTATATTTTACTTTTTATTTACTAGTTATAACAAAAAACTTGTTAGGTATGGTGATTTGCTATACGAAGTCTAAGTCAAACACCTAACAGTTTCATTTTTGTTTCAGGTATGTACCTATTCTGATGACTTCGATTCGTCATTGGATTGACGTAAGTGCAAATACATATATTATGTAGATTATTTTACAACCTCGACAGGGCGGTTCGAGGCGCCACGTAGGTAATTAAAGGTCTTAGTCATAAATACATAAACCAACAAGGAAAACTCTAAAACTGTTCCGCATAAACCTGTATAAATATTAAAGCTCCACTTCCCACGGAAGGGTGCGCGAAAATGTATAATCAAAACGGTCCGAAACTCGTTCGTCCGAATAGAAGAATTTCTTTGGAACAACAAGTTCGGTATGTTGATAAAATTTATCACCAAATAAAATAGCAATTGACAACAACCTGTTGCCATAACTCTTTATCAGCACGTAGCGTTGATATCGAAATTCCTTAAAGGATAATTTGCGTCGTTTTATCTCGTCGCCGCCTCTTCAATCCTACTGTAATATTGTAAATGAGATAGTATGTTTGTTACTCAATCAAGCAAAAACGACTGAAAGGATTTAGATAAAATTTGGCACGAGTATAGTTTATGACCTGCATTAACATAAAGCATACTTTTTATCCCGATACTACATGTCCATGGAATAATTTCCGAAGTCAACGCGGGCGAAGCCGCTGGAAATAGCTAGTACAATAAATACATTGCTGGAAGTCTGAGTCACCAATTTTTATCGAGTATCGACGAGCGCCACTCCTTATTTCGCCAGCTATACTTTGCACCGGTCTCCGCTAGCATTGAAGTTTAATCTTGTTGATTACAGAAGTAGACATTATAAAATAATCACTAAGTGGATTACCGGCGCCCGTCTGTGTTTGTGCACAACACTGTGTACGGACTTTTTTTATTATACTCTACTTTTATTTGTACTATTTTCATTGTTATTTACACTAAATTCACTGTCAGAATATATCGCTGTGCATTTTAATTGACTAAATGACAGTGTTTGCATATACATATACAGGGTATTTTTGTGTTTACTTTTAGAAAAATTCGATTTCCTTTAGTTTTGTAAAAGAAAACGTATTATTGCATAAATCTGTCAACTTAAAGTATTTTGTCATTAAATAATTGAAATTGATGTTATCTGTCTAAGATTTCAGATTATCAAGATATTTTTTTTTGTTCTTCGTGTTTGATAAGTTTTGAAATTGCGGGCTAAACTTAAAGCACTCTAAGTAGGGACTTACCTCTCATTGAGCCATAGCTGACCGTATCATCAAGAAAACCTCTTCAAGCTTAGTTGAAAAGGTGGCTACGAAAATTCTCTGCGTAAATCTTGTCTTAAAACAAAAATAGACATCTGAGTAGTGACTAGATCATTATAATAATTAGCCTATAATGTTCTCGCTGCGGGAACACAGGCCTCCCCACAGGTCTTCGAGAGCGAAGCGGGGTGTAAAGTACCACGCGGGCCCAGTGCGGGTTGTATCTTAGTCACTCAGCAAATTTTCTATAACAGACGGTGATAGCACAAACTCGACGAGTTAAAACTCTTTTGATTTAGCTACTAATATAAAAAAAAAAATAATCACTTGTGGTCACAACGTTATTTCCGCATGACATCAAAGTTGAAATAAACAAAAATGTGTATAGAATTGATAAAACAAATATATAAAAATAAAATTCATTTTTTCCTGATTACTCACTGTATCTGCCTGATAGCTAAGTTGATTGTATCACGAGTTAATAGCGTGCTCGGTACACGTGCACTCGTGCTACTATTTTTAGTTCTGTTTACTGTACTCAATGCATGTTTTACACTGTGACCCAGTAATGGGCTATGCCAAAAATATTTTTGACATTTGTTCTCGATTGCGAATTCCGGCTTTGTCAATGTCTTATCTCCTATTGGGTCCTTGCCCCCTTTCCAGTTAGAATTTTCAAATAAAGTACAACTTAAAAATTGTGAAGGAATACATCGTGTGGAAACCGGCACCTCCGAGAACTAATAATTTGACATGTGACGTCTACCAACCTGCACTGGGCACGCCTGCATTATGGCCCACTCCATCACAGAGAGTAGGTCTATGTCCCAGCAGTGGGAACATTTATCATCATCATCATCAGCCTATAACGTTCCCACTGCTGGGACACAGGCCTCCTCTCGGTGAGAGGGAGCCGGCCATAATCCACCACGCGGGCCCAATGCGGGTTGGTAGATGACACATGTCTTCGAATTTTTAGTTCTAAGCAGGGACCATTTTGGTTACCCGTTGAAAGGGTTTTTGACAGGGTTTTGAAAAAGTGTTGTTTTAAAAACCATTTCATATTTGTTACACTATTTTACGAATACCCTTATCAATGGATAACCTCTTCCTAACCCTTTCGATTTGATTACCTGTACATTCAAAAACCCATTCTTGGTGGGTTATACTTTTTAATGGTAAACCCTTTTGAACGGGTTACCCCTTCAACGACTTTAACAGTGTTATCCATTCGAACTACAAGTATTGTAATTTTATCTCTCGTGAATTTACTTTAAAGTACTAAACTGCATGCATTCGGCGGGTATGCGTCAAGTCGCAACACGCAGTCTAAGCAATAGCACTCCGTACACATACGATTATAGTTATTATTGAAGTGATTTTAAAGTTCAATGTATTTTTTTTCCGGAATAGTCGGGATTGTTTCATGTTTAAACTTGTCATTTTTATGGAATCATAAATGACATTCGATCAATCGATCATCTCGTCTCATGATTAGTGGTGGACATAAAAAAAAAACATCGATGTTTTTCTCGATTTAATGCATCGGATAGTGGCATCGATGTAATATCGATATATCAAAAAATACATCGATGGTTACTATACATCGATTGTTTTTCTATAAGGGGCCATCCATAAAATACGTCACACGTTAAGGGGGAGGGAGGAGTCAACAAAGTGTGATATTGTGTGACAAGGGGGTGGGAGGGGTCCTAAATTTCGTGACGTCACATTTCAAAATCAATTTTAATCTAAGTGTTAAGTAAAACACATATTCGTATGATAGCTATTGCCCCAGTGTCGAGGCATACTTGTTTAAGCGATCATGTGGCATTTGTGGTCTATATTTTGCATCATAAAGGCCACTAATCAAACCAAGCAAATACATAAGAAACAACAAGTTTTGCCCATCGTGAAGATTCGTCCTCAAGGAATTTCTGCTAGACGTGCCAGAGAAATTCTTTGTTTGGATGATGACGATGATGCTGTATGGTTCGATGAGAAAGATGTGGACACAACGAATATTCCTGACATTAACAATCCAAACGAGAACAAAGTGGCTGCTATGCCATGCATATGCCTACCTATATGGTCTCAAGATGATTAAGTTTGATCTCTAATTAATATAATTAATCGTTTTTTGTTTAGTTAATTTCTTGCAGTGTTTGATTTGATGTTCATTTTATTAAAAACAAAAAACGACGGGTTGCACTCCGGGAGTGCCGGCAGAAGTGAAAACTTGAATATTAACGTTGTGCATTTTTGATATTTTGGAATGGTTAGGGAATAATTTTGTACGAATTGCTTTAATTATATTATCTGTATAAAAGTACTATCATTTATGTGGTAGAAAACATTATTGCGCTATCGTACACAAACATGACAATTTATATTACATTAAAAAGTTTATCTCTCAGAAAAATCACTCTCCGTCCGTCTTACGAATTTTCGATCAGGTCACGTGTCCTGACGCGAGTTTAACATTTTTTACCCATTACAAAAAAAGTGCACAACGCCGCTAAAGAAGTTTTCACTTCAATAACATTTAAATTTCGGAATTGCTGTTTTAATTCAATAATTATTTCTAGATGTAAAATTATAAAATTCGTAACGGCACACTAGGGGGAGTCTCACAAATGTGACCAGCTGTGACAAGGACGGGGACGGGGGAGGGGTCAAAAATCATGAAGATTATGGCAATCCCCCCCCCCCCCCCCCCCCAAATAATAACAAGCACAAACAACAAACGGCCCCTAGTGCCCGGCAGCCCACCTACCCTTGGCTATGGTAGCGGTCAAGGCCACGGTGAGGCAAGGGGTGCTAAGAATCCCCGGAATAGATCCGGCTACCAAAATCACCGACAACTGGACCTGGCAACCTACAACACGCGCACACTCCGGACCGACGAAAAGATCGCTGAACTTGAGGAAGAAATGAGCAGGTTACGATGGGGCATAGTAGGGTTATCTGAAGTCCGAAGACAGGGGGAGGATTCGATAATCCCAAATTCCGGAAACCTGCTCTATTTCCGGGAGGGCGAACAGCAGTCCCAAGGTGGTGTCGGGTTTATCGTCCATAAGTCCCTTGTGAGCAACGTTGTGAAAATCGAGAGTGTGTCAACCAGGGTGGCGTACCTTATACTCAGAATATCCGCAAGGTATTCGCTGAAGGTCACACAGGTGTACGCCCCGACCTCGTCACACCCCGACGATGAGGTGGAGACTATGTATGAGGATATTTCCAGAGCCATGCATAGTTCCAAAACTCATTTCACTGTTGTCATGGGGGACTTCAACGCGAAATTGGGCAAACGAGACAGCGATGAGCTGCGAGTGGGGCAATTTGGAGTTGGACGACGGAATCACCGGGGTCACCTACTGGCCAGTTTTATGGAAAAGGAGGGCCTCTTTATGATGAACTCCTTCTTCAAAAAGCGTGAACACAGAAGGTGGACCTGGCAGAGCCCTGATGGTGTAACTAAAAATGAGATTGACTTCATTATGTCGACGAAGAAGCAAATATTCAATGATGTCTCTGTGATCAACGCGGTGAAAACCAGGAGTGATCATCGCATGGTAAGAGGCACATTGAATATCAATATCAAGCTGGAAAGATATCGGCTGATGAAGTCAACGCTCCGTCCAGCACCGATCCAACTTCAGAACCCCGAAAGCTTTCAGCTCGAACTCCAGAATCGTTTTTAGTGCCTGGGGAGCTCCGTGGACGATTATAATGATGGGTTCGTGGAAACTGTCCATACGGTCGGGTCTAAGTTCTTCAAGACCCGCCGTACTAATAGAAAAAAGAAACTCAGATCCAACCTTACAGCTCATGGAACAGAGGTGCGAAATGATCCTGCAGTCTTCAGAAGCTGCACTCGAGTACCGGCAGCTCAATAGACGGATCTCTAAGTCTTTGAAAAGCGACCTTCGCCGCTTTAATACGGAATGTATTAAAGACGCAATAGAGCGGAACAAGGGCTCCAAAGTCTTCGCAAGAGATCTGTCTATTGGGCAGAGTCAGCTTGCGAAACTGAAGACCGACGATGGCAGAGTCGTATCCACCAAACCTGAGCTGTTAGGAGAGATCGAGAAGTTCTACGGAAAGTTATACACGTCCACCAGAAACCCCGTTATGAATCTGGCTAACGACCCGAGAGCTAGATTGACTCGACACTACACTGAAGATATCCCGGACGTCAGCTTGTACGAGATTAGGATGGCTCTGAAACAGCTTTAAAATAACAATGCGCCGGGTGATGACGGAATTACGGCCGAGCTCCTGAAGGCCGACGGAAAACCGGTTCTAAAGGCCCTTCAGAGACTGTTTGATTCCGTCATACTCGAGGGCACAACGCCGCAGGCATGGAACAGAGGTGTGGTGGTACTTTTCTTTAAGAAGGGTGACAATACCCTACTTAAGAATTATAGGCCCATCTCACTTCTGAGCCATGCCTATAAGCTGTTTTCAAGAGTCATCACGAACGTCTCGCGCGCAGGTTTGACGACTTCCAGCCTGCCGAACAAGCCGGATCCGTAAAGGCTTTAGCACCGTAGATCACATACATACGCTGCAGCAGGTTATACAGAAGACCGAAGAGTATAACTTGCCTCTCTGCTTAGCGTTTGTGGACTACGAAAAAGCCTTCGATTCGATCGAAACCTGGGCTGTACTACAGTCTCTGCAACGGTGCCAGATTGACTATCGGTACATCGAAGTGCTGAAGTGTTTGTATGAAAACGCCACCATGTCAGTACAAAGCCTCGAAACCTATCCTTCTGCAGCGAGGGGTGAGACAGGGAGACGTCATCTCTCCGAAACTGTTCACCGCTGCACTGGAGGATGTCTTCAAGGTTCTGGACTGGAAAGTGGCTGACATCAATATCAATGGCGAGTACATCACTCACCTTCGATTTGCCGACGATATCGTAGTCATAGCTGAGACTATGGAGGGCCTCAGTACAATGCTCGATGACCTCAGTAGAGCTTCCGAAAGAGTGGGTCTTAGGATGAACATGGACAAGACAAAGGTCATAGCCACTGCTCATGTGATACCCATTCTAATGAAGATCGGAGGCGCTACACTCGAAGTTGTAGACGAATATGTGTACCTAGGACAGACTGTCCAGTTAGGTAGGTCCAACTTCAAGAAAGAGGTCAATCGTCGAATCCGACTCGGCTGGGCAGCGTTCGGGAAGCTACGCAGTATCTTCTCGTCCCATTTAACGCAGTGTCTCAAGACAAAAGTCTTTGACCAGTGTGTGTTGCCAGTGATGACATATGGAACTGAGACGTGGTCGCTCACAATGGGCCTCATTAGAAAGCTTAAAGTCACCCAAAGAGCAATGGAGAGGGCTATGCTTGGAGTTTCCCTACGTAATCGAACCAGAGATGATAAGATCCGTAGGAAAACCAAGGTTACTGACATAGCCCGAAGAATTGCCAAACTTAAGTGGCAGTGGGCAGGGCACATTGTTCGCAGAACAGATGGCCGATGGGGTCGGAAGGTTCTGGAGTGGCGACCGCGTACTGGAAGACGTAGAGTTGGAAGGCCTCCCACAAGATGGACCAATGACTTGGTGAACGCCGCAGGAATACGTTGGATGCGAGAAGCACAGAACAGATAGAAGTGGCTTTTCTTGGGGGAGGCCTATGTCCAGCAGTGGACGTCTTTTGGCTGAAATGATGATGATGAATATTTTTTCTATCTTAACTCTTTTTACAGAAACAATATCAGATTAAGATACAAATAATACATATTATTTAATTGATTTCCTACTATAATAGTCTGCTCCTACTTCCATCCAATGTTGATTTTTACCTTTTAAGTAGTACACTACTCGCCGCGGGACTTCTTTCATGAAACAAAGTCTATTTGGTTTAGAAATAAAAACAGGCATCTATAAAAAAAAAAACTTTATTACGTTTACATTTACTTTTATTAAATAGCTAGTTTTATTATATGTGATACTAAATTAAAATACACTTACTTACCTTTGTTCATTTTCAATATTCAGACGTTATTTAAAACTTAAAAAAGAAAACACCGTCCTATCAAACCGAGTAAGAAACACTAATGAAAGATTCGATATGATGTCAAACTTCCAAGGTCAATACATATTCCTCCACTCCAACGTAATTTAAAATGATTTGATTTAAAACCCTTTGATTACCCCAACAAACCCTTTCAAAGGGTTATCTTCTTCAATTGGAAATCATACACGAGACGGTAACATCTTTTACTAGTTAACTTATTGATAGGGTTACCCTAACGTTAGTGTTATGAACGGGCTACCACGACCAAGAGGTAACATCTTCCGTTACTGTAGGCGTACAATATGTAACACTTTCGAAAGAATTAACTTATATTCGGGGTTGTACGGTCCCTGGTTCTAAGACATGCCGATTTCCTCACGATGTTTTCCTTCACCGTTCTGAGAGCAGTAGTGATGAAATAATTTACACAAAGTAAAACTCCTGCTTGGGTGGGAACATTATAGGCTGATTATTATTAGTAATTCTTGCTCTGTTCCCAAAATTTCGAGGTTCCTACATATATTATAGGCGTTGATATATCAAACAGCAAGTCAATCACCTGTTCTTTTTAAACATCATTTAAAATGACCCTGTTTGAGATTATTTAATGAACGTTGATGTTAAAAAAGTGTTCCTGCAAATAGATTTATTACACAGAAATTCATTTGACAAATAGTATCATTCGCGAGATAAAGCCACTTGCCAACTAGCGGGAGAGTTATGTGTGATATTATGGTGTCATCAGATTATGGGAACTGTGATTAACTATTATTGTAATGTTCCATCTGTATATCAAAAGTTACAAGAATCATTTTGATAAAATATTTTATACAGGGTTGTTAATTAAAACAAAAATAACTAAGCAAGTACCAACATGTAAGTTAATAAAAAAAGAACACCAGTCGACGCGCATATTGACTTACGCAGGATGATTCAGCCAAATTACAGTTAGGCGCCAAAATTAATCTTATCATTCATGGAAACTAGTTCATTACATATCAACCTGCAGACGTCAAGGCGAACCTTACCAGGTAACAGGTTGATAACAAATGTATTTACTCATTGATAAATAAATATATTGCAGTACGCTATGCCGCAAACTTTGTTTACTTGATAAGCGGACGATTGCAATCATTTTATAAAGCCGCATCCAACTCGCTGAATAGCTTCATGTCGTGTCGACCTAGAGATGCATCCAATTTAAGAATTATCTTCAAATTAGAGAGGACGAACAAGTCAACCTTGGATAAAAAACTGGTATTCATTCACTCTTAAGCGGAATAATCATGCATAAGCGCCATGTCCGGAAGCCATTGACAAGTTTGTACAAATTGTTTAAAATATTCCCATACAGATGTGTCTGTCGGTGCTGACATTCTTGGTTCCATACACGGAGGATAATACAAGAGCTGATGTTCCCGAAACGCGCGTGGAGTATTCGCATTCCTGCTTGACACGATAATATCGATGCTCTCGATCCCGTCTCTATCCGTCTTCAAAAAAATGTTAACACTTTGATACGTCCGGACGCTACACATTGAATTTCCCACGTGTCTGATGATGTTACCATAAGTAACAAGTTGTAGCGAAAACGGTACGTTCTTAGAAACTGTGAGAAACTCGCATATCGATATATCGATACCAGCCGGGTTATCTACAGCCTTGTTTGTATTGAAATTTAGTGGAGTGCCTCCATCCTAAGTTATTCGCTACCCGCTCTTCGCTTGAACGGTTATCCGCCGCTCGTCAAACCGCCCCGGGGAAATTATGTGCCACCTAGCAATTCCTACGCATAGTGCTACTAGAAAATGTAATTAATTTCATATATTATTATAAAACAATGAACGCTTTTAAACGTCTGTGTACGATACATGTTCACATTTCTTTACACAAGTACATGAGTTTTTGTTTGATGGTGGTTTCACGGCACGCCTAATTAACATGAAAAACAAATTTAACTCGACTACTTCTTCCGAAATATATTTTACCGTTGATTATTAAATTACAAAGAAAAAGTTGATTAACGGTAGCTAGCGTTTCGTAAACACCTGAGCTGGCAGTGAAATGACAACCGATGCGTCAAACAGACGATTTCTGATAATTAAACATGTCACTGATTGTGTGTGGAGTTGATGAGTTGAGATGCCGCGGACGGCACGCTTAAGGCCGCTATTTTAAAGGAAAATAAACAAAAAACACACTCGGATAGGCCTGGTGGAGGGACACCTGTCTCTATGAAACAGGTTTGGTGCGCCGCCGCCGCATCGTTCGCGTCCAAACCGTGTGAATGGAAGTGATGAATCTTCTCATATGTACCAAAACTGGTTTCGGTGAGAATGAAGTATAATCAGCATTTTAGGGTTAGGATAATTCGTTGTTGCAGATAATTGAGCTATTATGTATTGTTTTATTGTGTTCTCGTCCCAAAACGCCAGTAGAGGAGGCACAACGTTTTTTTTTTTTTTCAGGGTGGGAAGTCATCAAATGACTTCTCCCGCTCTGGGCAGAGCGGGAGGGCGTGTCAGACTTTTACTGACTAAAACCCACCCGTGTTCCATCAGTTGCGCATGTGCCAGGGTCACGGTATCTCTTTCGAACAATCACGCGACCCCGGCAGGCATCGGTCCTAGTAGACCCCTACACTGCTGCTGACATCTCTTTGAGGCGCGCGTGGAACACTGCGCGCCGTCGACCCGAGCCTGGTCCTTACCGGGCGGCGAGCTACCCATTGCTCGCCCCCCGCAAGCTCGCGCCTACGGTGGCCGGGAGTCCGCAATCGACTCCCGACGCCCGGGGCGTCTGCTCCTGCGGCGGCTAGGTACGTGAGGGCGCAGAGACTGCCACTCCCTCACGCGCCCCGCCTCCTCCTTCGCGAGCATTACTGCTTCGCAGAAGGAGGTGACGGCTTCCCATTCCCTCTCGCTCCGTACCATGGCTCGCACCAGGGCCGGACGCGAGAGGTCGCCGCCGCCGATCGCCTCCACGAGGACACGGCGATGCCCCGCCCAGGCAGGGCACACCTCCACCGTATGCTCCACCGTGTCCTCCAGACGATCCTCGCAATGGAAACACCCGGACGTATCCTCCCGCTTTATCCTGAACAGGAACCCACCGAAGCACCCATGCCCGGTGAGAACCTGCGTCAGGCGGAAGGTGAGGACGCCGTGGCGCCTCTCTATCCAAGGCACAACGCTTGAATCACCCTCGCCTGACTTGCAGAAATACACAACAAATAAGATAGAACGTATATCCAGTAGCATTTTCCACATCGTCACTGCCAAGATATAGAGACAGGCGTTACTTTGTGTCCTCGCTCGATCATTATCAATCGTCTCCTCAGACGCGAGGACCTGACGAATTGGGGCTCGTTGGTCCTGCACCAAGACAGACCAAGATTAGCAGCTGAATTGCTTTTTATAGACTTAAGTCTTTATCTTACTAACTAAATAGATATATGTGAGCTTTACTGATATGTATGTATAGGTAATTACCACTCGTATAATCAGTATAATGTTGTTTTGTATAAATAAATCATAGATTAAGTTGGCTTAGTAAATGGTTAAACAGATAAAATTAATGCTCAGGCTGCAATGTTGAAATAAAAGAAAAACTTATCGGACTCTGTTTTGGTTAAAATTAGGAGAAAACGTATAACAAATAAAAAAATCACCCCGTAATTTTAACCGACTTTCAATTCTTTAATGGAAAGACAAAAGCGGGATATTCACGTAAATAATTCTGTTTTGGTTAAAATTAGAAAAATATAGCAAATAACAAATTTTAGCCCGCAGTGTTTACAGACTTTCAACCCTTTAATGCACATGCGAAACGGGATATTCCCGTAAATAATTCTGTTTTGGTTAAAATTAGGACAAAATAATTTAACACAAAACCAAGACAATTAGCAAATAAAAAAAAAATATTCCGCAATTTTAACTGACTTTCAACTATGTACTTGCAGAAACGGGATATTCCTGTCAATAATTATATTTCGGTAAAATTAGGATAGCATAGCAAATAAAAAAATCATCCCGCATTTTAAACCGACTTTAAACTCTTCAATGCACATGCCAAAGCGGGATATTCCCGTAAATAATTTAACCAATACGTGTTTGCATTTATATCCCATTGTGAAGTCAACAACCGTTGTAAATGTACCGCGTAGTAAATATTTTTATAGAGTCACACTCACAGTCAATTGCACGTGCTCAAAGTGAAATACCTACTGTCGGGAATCCCCCGGCCCGGCGCCGAGCCATGGCGTGATCGGACTTATTCCACTGTCGTACACGAAACTTATGGTTTGGGCTGTAAAATAAATTATTTATTAAACGAATTATTGGGTTGAACGCGTTCCGCTTTTGCATTTGTGTATTTTAAGCTGTTTTTAGCTGCGAGCTTTTTATTCACCCTGTATAATATTCATCATCTACTTCGCCTTTTCCAACTTAGTTGGGGTTGGCTTCAAGTCTAAGCGGATGTAGTTGAATACCAGTATTTTACATGGAGCAACTGCCTATCTGACCTCCACAATCTTGTTACTAAGTAACATACCCAGTGGTAAGACTGGACTTTCGGGCTTCTTCCGTTAACGACCACTCAAAGATCCACATATGCTTGCAGAGGCACGAAGGAATCTTTGTATGTAAATATAGTGGTGACCCATCCACGGAGCATGGCAGCTTAACCTGATCAACTGACCCTCGCGGCTATTATTACTGAGCCAACCCCCTGCCCCTGTATAATAGTTTAAAATAAAATTATACAGAGTATAAAATTCCTCGCATAGTTTTACGACTATGTCGGTAAGCTTTAGAAGCTGCTTCAATGTTAAGCTGGTGTCATTATGTGCTGATTTATGGAGCTCTTGCTGAGTTAACCCTGAAAAAGTCGGTCAAAGTTGAAAACCTCGACCTGGCTGAATTTACTAAGCTGTATGCAGAATCAGTTATAGGGACTGTAGTTAACTCTGCTTGGATTTTAATACCTACATTCTTTACAGTGGCTTAATAACTTTTTGTATTATTGCCGCTTATGTATTTGTACGTAATCTCGTTGTATTTATAGAAATAATTAACCTGTTAAAATCTTATCTGATATCACAAATGACTGACGCAAAATAAGTCATTCGCCTTGTTAATACTTATTTAAAATTATCTGATATCCAATTAAATAAATACTGCTAAGAGTAAAGTTTACTTACTTACGAAAAACGAATTCTCCATAATTCCCACAACAATTTGTGAAATAATCAAAGAATTGCAATGTTTTCCACCGCACTTAACGATATCGCATGTAATTGTAACAAAGGTCTCGTGCTATAATCGGCATGTTGTTAGGCCCAGTACGTGCCGACGACTGTAATTGTGCCACTATTTCCCCTTATTAAATATTTACATTAATTCCTTTCCGTGGAAATTGTCTTATTTATCTTTGAACGAGTTTTGCCACCGGTGTTGCTCGCTATGTCTCTGTAATTAGTGATTAAAATCGAATGTTCCATAATGACCGTTATTTTTGTATTTCCAACAGTTCCAAATTTAAACGTGGAGCTAAAAATGTTGGCAATGACGGTAACCTAAACATATGAGACCTTCAGCAGCTAAATGATTTGTTTACTAACAACGTTATTTAGAACTGCGTAAGAAAGGAAACATAATGGAGGTAAATCACATGAAAAACGTTACTGAAATCGCAAAGCGACATATTGTGACACCCACGTTAGTTTAAAAATAGCAATAAAACATCAATACATCCACAACAAAAGTTCTATAAATAATCGCACGCCGTAGAATAGGCTACATGTTTGTATTAAAGTAGACGCGTCAAGTAAATTATATGTTCAACACAATTAAGGGTACAAGCTTTTATATGCAATGACGACAACAATATATAACCGTGCGACTGTACCAGCTGCATATGTGACCAACAATACAGAAATCGTCGTCGACAATTGCTCAAGCGACATAACAACTGTTTATGTATGTATTATTTGACGATGCGCGACGACCTGACCGAAGGGAACTAATAATTTAATGAAAATCGTAGCTAGAAGCAGTGTTGCCTACCCTATTGATTTGATGGTAAATCTACCTTTGAGCTTCTTGAGTTCCGAGTTGAGCATGATTACGGAGAAATGCTTGCACTGACTGAACAGGTTCACTCAATCTGTGTGGGTCTTTCTTCCCCAATATACCATTTCATACATCAATCTACAGCGTCTTCTCATAATATGACCAAAATTATGTCTGGACTTTAAAAGAGACTGTGACCTCTGAGTTTGTTTCGGCCTTTCTTGAAAGGCCGACCTCATCTCAGTATGATTGAAATGTAAGTGTTTGTGCGGACGGCAATAGACCTTATCAGTACCAACATGAAAAGCGAGAAACAACAAAATAGGAACAAAAAAATAACAGAAAATGGTACCGATTCCCTTGTTCACAACCTAAACTAAATTTAAGTTCAGTGCATCTTTTTCTTTCTATTTCATTAAGGAGAGGACAGAAGATAAATTTTAGTTTAGTCCTGTCAAATTAATCAGCGCTTGTCACTACTCCATACAAGTTTAGACGTGATTAAAAACTTGCCTACTAAAATTACGTCAATTTACGTCAAGCGCTGATTAATTTGACAGGACTAAACTAAAATGTATCTTTTGTCCTCTTCTTAATGAAATACAAAGAAAGAGATGCACTGAACTTAAATTTAGTTTAGTTTGTGAACAAGGGAATCGGTACCAATTTCATTCCTACAGCTTTATGAACTTAGAGCGTTGTGTTGATGATTTTGATGATTATAATTCTGTAACTACATGTGTCTTACAGCCGCGAATAATATTTTAATCAACATACAACCTAGCACTGACTGCAAATTGCAAAAAACGTTAGAAAATTTGAATTTCGCGAGTTGGTTGGAGCATTCACCTTAATCCTAAATGTTTAGAATAAATACTGAATGTATGCATTTCGGATGTTCAAACGATTTCATTCTTTGTCTAATGCTACACGGTGGAATTACTATTCTGAAATTACTATTCACTGTTGTATACAGTTTTTCTCAGTGGTAGATTTACTGTTTTTTAGTCTGGTAGGCTTGGCAACACTGGCTTAGAAGCAACAATTACGGTGGGAAATGATTGCACCGAGACAATCTGGACGCGACTCGTTGCTGGATGATGTATTTTATTATTGTTATGCTTATGAACCACAATTGACTCGGAGCTCCTTACGTATTGTACTTTAGGGCCTCAATCTTGACTTTACGACTTTTAAATCTTGTTGTAACTGTACTGTTTTGACATGTTGATTTGATGCTTCAATTGCTACGCTGATCAAGTGGCAAAGAATACCTACATTGAATGGGTACACTATATAAATACGAAAAATTTTATTCCGTCAGTCACAAATACGAATTTCAAAATACCGATTTTCATAATTCCGAATGCTTCAAAATTCCGAATATAACAACTCCGATTTATCATTACTCCTATTTTTATAATTCCTAAATTTAAATATTCCTAACGTTTATAATTACTATTCTCAAAATACCGAGTTTCAATAGATTGAATAACAAAAAGTCCGACTTAATGATAATTTGAAACATCAAAAATACGAATTCCGATTATTAAAATACCGATTAATACAATTCCGAAATAAAAACGCCTTGTAAAACGAAATAGCAAGACAAATAAAATAAATAAGAAAGTATATAGCGGAAGAAGAAAAGGTATATAAAATAAGTTTAAAGAAAAAACTATATGACGAAGTACATTTTTACAGAGTGTATTGGTTCTCATTTAAAACTATGATTGTTTACTTTAGAATAAAAATATTTTGTTTCTAATAAAAATATTTTGTTTCCCTGCACCCTAATTGCGAAACGCACAATTTACCAGAATCTGAATGGGATTGAAGATTATTTCTAAACCATTGCGTCATTTGTTAGAATAAATTGTGGCTCAGCAACGTAAATAACGCAATGAATGTTGTTTAACTATGAATATTAAACCAATTCCTACCGATAAAAAGTTCCGCAATTACCCCTCTGGTCACAATTCTAACCTAACCTAACCCAAATGATTCACCAACAATAGAAAGGATCTGGCACTCGGCGGCCGCTGCCGCGGCACGCTCGCTTAGCTTGCTCGCCTTCGCGCTTTAATAGTCACAGTTCTAACCTAACCGAAGTGATTCATCAATAATACACGGGATTTGGCAAGCAGGCATGCAGCGTGCAAGCAGGCATGCAGCGTGCAAGCAGACATACAGGATGCAAGCAGACATGCAGGATGCAAGCAGACATGCAGGATGCAAGCAAGCATGCACCATGCAAGCAGGCATGCAGCATGCAAGCTGGCATGCAGCAAGCAGGCATGCATCATGCAGCAAGTCTTGTTTCTGTCATGGCTCCGGCACTGCGGGGTTTGGGCAGCCCCACGCGTGCTTATCGTCGCAGATGGGCTTAACGCTCACCACCGCAGCTTCTACTTGCTGGCCGGCTGCGCCAGCCAGCCTCAGCCGCGGCGGCGGGCCTTCAATCCGCTGCTCCTCAGCTCGCGGGCCGCCCCACCCCTCCGCGCCTGCGTGGGCTTAAATTACACTCTAGGGTAGGGCAGACAAGACTGCGTGAAGTCGGTTTTGCAGCGATTCACTAAATTTTGTAGCACAACAACATTTTGGCTTTAAGTTTATTCGAAGTATTGAAAATCGGAATGTCGTTTTTCGGAACGAGAACCCTTCGAGCATTTGATTCTTCGAACGTATGAAAATCGGAAAACTAACAAATCGTATTTACGACTTTCGGTAAAATCAATTTGGTGATTTCTAATAACAGACATTATAATTCTTAGGTATCATGAAATTCGGACTTTTGAAAATCGGAACATCGAAATTCGGAATAAAATATTTCGAAGTATTTAGGTGTTCCCACATTGAAGCGCTAAATAATACATGATTTTTATTCTGATTCTGTTATTTCAACTAATTACGGTATGGAATCCGATTTTTTATCATATGAAACTGGGTTATAAGTTAGTAACTGGCTAAAAATAAAAACCGTGATAATGATAAGTTACTGATGGAGGGGGCGATTAAAAATATGAACAATGGAATAAAAAAACATACCTACAGTGAAATACAGATTTTGTGTAATATGAATATAGTAAGATTCACATAAATACAATACTTACACTATACCTCATCGTTTGATAAGTAACGCCCGACCCTGAAGACTTCTAATGCTAGTGTTAACTATTACAAGTATCGTTTCCGTCACCAAAATAGGGTAACATGTCACGGTACTGTCACTCGATATCCATATCGGGGCTTCTCTGTCTATTCTCTTCATGTAACCCAACACGGGCGTTAGTTTGTATAATAACGTAATACCTTTTTCATTGCCCGATTTGGGAGCTAAAACAACTACCAGATACCAAACAAGTATAAAATGTAAACAAAAACAAAACGCGATGCCGACTGGTATTGCGATGCAGTTTTTTCAATCCAATAATGACGAGAAAACGATGAAATGATCGCATGTCTATCCGTAACCGCGCGCATTGTGATGAGTTCGGAATAAGTATAGCAAAATGTTTAATCGAAATGAATGTGCTGCTCTTTATTTGTAACTGCAAACTAGTCTTCTATTTTCACTGCTTCTGAATCTTTGAAGAAACTATGTTCGGACAAACCTTTGTAGTAATTAACCTGTAATGTTGTCACTGGGACACAAGCCTTGTCCCTTCGAGAGGGAGTATGCTGTGATCCACCACGCGGCCCGATGAGGTTTGGTATATGTCACGTGTCTACGATTTTTAGGGTTCCGTTGCCAAAAGGCAAAAAACGGAACCCTTATAGATTCGTCATGTCTGTCTGTCTGTCTGTCTGTCTGTCTGTCTGTCTGTCTGTCTGTCTGTCTATCTGTCTATCTGTCTATCTATCTGTCTGTCTGTCTGTCTGTCTGTCTGTCTGTCTGTCTATCTGTCCGTCCGTCCGTATGTCACAGCCACTTTTCTCCGAAACTATAAGAGCTATGCTGTTGAAACTTGGTAAGTAGATGTATTCTGTGAACCGCATTAAGATTTTCACACTAAAATAGAAAAAAAAAAACAATAAATTTTAGGGTTCCCCATACTTAGAACTGAAACTCAAAAAAAAATTTTTCATCATCCCCATACGTGTGGGGTATCTATGAATAGGTCTTCAAAAATGGTATTGAGGTTTTAATATCATTTTTTTCTAAACTGAATAGTTTGCACGAGAGACACTTCCAAAGTGGTAAAATGTGTGTGTGTCCCCCCCCCGTAACTTCTAAAATAAGAGAATGATATAACTAAAAAAAATATATGATGTACATAACCATGTAAACTTCCACCGAAGATTGGTTTGAACGAGATCTAGTAAGTAGTTTTTTTTTTTAATACGTCATAAATCGTAAACAGCAATTTACCTTTCATTCAATCAACTCAAATATAAAATTTTTAAAAAATACATTTAATTTCATAAACATAAACCTTATGCATAAACCGAGAATACCTACAGGTTTATACGGAACCCTCGGTGCGCGAGTCCAACTCGCACTTGGCCGGTTTTTTTGCTTCTAGAACATGCCTGTTCCCTCACGATGTTTTTCTTTCATCGTTTCGAGAGCAGTGACGATGAAAGAAAATTATTACTCATAGTAAAGTACCTAACTGGGTTCGAAGCCACGATCTAAAACTCGTTAGTCAGTGCCGATACCAGTCCTGCCAGGGTCGCGGATTTCTTCGAGAGAGTTAGCATGGCCCTGGCATAGGCAACTGAAGGAACAGAGGTGGGTTTAAGTCAGTAAAAGTCTGACACGCCCTTCCGCTCCACCCAGAGCGGGAAAAGTCATTTGATGATTTCCCACACAAAAAAAAGTAGGGCTGATACCACTGGGCCACCACTGCTCCGTAATTACATGCTAAAATTTCATATCGACGTCCTTTCTCAATTTGCCACAGAACAACAACAAACTTTGATGCCGGATTCTCGAAAATATACGCAGCTAAGTGGGTCCAGTCCTCTAGTGATCAAACACTCGCCCCCGACCCAAATTGGCCCTCACTTGTCACACTCCACAACCGTATTCACACTTCTCGCGTGACTAGCAAAAAAAATAAATCTGTATTACTCGCCCTTATTGGCACAATTAGCTACTAAGTAGGCCGCTTAATGTATCGCCATCGAAACTGTGTTTGCTGGTCATATTTTATTCGGGTGTTAGGTTTAACGTTTATTATTATTGTGAGGCAGTTGGTTTTTATTCTGTTTTTGCTTTTGCATTCGGTTTTTTATATAGTAGCTTTTGCCAGCTGGAGGTCTATGTTATCCCTCGGGAACGTACTACAAAGGGTAGGAAATATCCTATGTGTTAATCCAGATATAATCTATCTGTCTGCCAAATTTTATCCACAACCGTTCCGTCGTTATTCGCGATTGTATAACAAATATACAAACTTTCAGATTTTCAATATTAGTAGGAAGTAAAATGTGTGTTGTCATTCTTGTCTTAATAAAATATGTTGACAAACTGACAGGCTTGGGTAAACGGGTGATCAAAAACACTTGCTCTCCCCTTGAAACCTAAAGATCCTTTTCAAACACAGCCTCCAGATCTCATAAGATTTAACCTGGATAAACCTTATCCATTACTCAGCCTCCCTAAACTATCCAGCCCAGAAACCAGATAAGATTCTAAAACGTTTTACTTGTTTATAAGTTAATTCAATACGGCTCGTCTGTTTCTAGGCCTTTTGAAATCTTTGCCAAGTGTACCGTCGAGAATAGATGCAGTGAATGAAATAAATAGGACAAACTGAACATAATATGATGCACAACACGGTTTGGTTATAGCATTTACCTTGGAAAATCCTTCTCCAATACATATCTGTTGAGACGAATGTGGATTTCCCGGAATTTGCGAGTCAATGATTTTGTTTGTTTTCAGTAGTATCATTTAAGTAAACAGTTTATTATTCAGGTACAGACTGAATAATTCTCTGCGAAATATTATCGGGTTTGGAAAAACGAAGTCGTCATTCTTTTGTTTGTACCTGGACTATATAGTATAATGTTTTGATTATAAAGTGCATGCTGGCAAAAAAATCGAGTGGATGCGAAAGCCATGCGACACCTACGCGAGGCCCCAACGAATTCGCTCATCGGTATATTTATAGACAAACAGGATATTAACAGTGCGTTGACATCGGGACACAGGTGCCAGATCAATTCATTTTCAGCATCGTAATCACCAATTACTTAAATTATTCATCGTTTGATAAAACCTGTTAGAGTAACGAACACATCGATAGTAACTACCACAATATACGTGGGTCGATACTTATAGTTAAGCTTATCTGGCTCAATTAACATTCATATCGTAATTCATTGATTTTCATCATTTTCCTGTTGATTTTTATTATTGTTTTGAAGCTTTACAATCAATCTAACAAAACTTCTAAATACCTAATAAAAAAAAACAACAAATTTTATTAGTTTACACAAAAATATTTTAACGACGAACACAAACCGTTACATTATCCATGTTTCTATAATTCGCATATTTTTATAGGTGTATTAAATTTATCACACGCTAGTAACCTATTACGTTTTTGGATAACAGCGGTTTTATCGGTGTTTCGTCCGCGCTCTGTCACCGGGCGGGCGGTAGGTACGCGTCCTTGACTCGGCCCGGTCGTTGACACCGGCGCTGCGGGGGACGGCCCTACATTATGCACACGCGACTGCCTTCCCTCCCTTCTGATCGTTCAAGACGTGCTTTGGCGCCGCAGACACGCGTCACACACGCGGCGACCGGAGGGCTATTCAACGAATAAACGCAGCGATTTTTTTTTACCGCGCTTTTGATGCGTTCGACAATTGGAACGAAACAAAGTTGGGGTGTTGAGAATGCAGCTTTGATCTGTGGTACAATAAAGATGGAATAATAATTACGTGTTTGAATGTCGGTAAAAATATTCAAATTGATTTTTTAATCCGATTGTGATAATCCTATAACATTAATCTAATATCATTTATCTGCCTAATTTTAAGTACGAACGTACTATCAATTATTCAAATTCCATTTAATAGCCTTATAATCCCAAAAGTATGAACATAAACGTTTTCGTTAAAAATAAAAACATTTCTCAACAAAACTTTCATAACTGGCAACATCAAAACCCACTGAAGAACACACACGTAAACAAAGACAGTCGCCGCTAATGTCCATGTTCATTGACGTTCACGTCCATAGACGAGGATTTCCCGAGGCGAACCTCATCCCAGAGGAAATTAGCTTCTTATGTTTCACGCGTTTCCTCCGCCTGCGGACAATTGAATCTTCCCAACGCAAATTGATATTTTTTTGCGACACTCCGATTGCCCGATGCAATTTCCCAGCGTCTGGCCTCATCTACTTCGACGCTTCGTGAATCAAAAGTTGCTCAGTCATCCTCCGTACAGTTTTTTTCATACAACGTCTAACCCACATCGGTATAACGGACTCTGATCGGCTAGCGATTTTATATTGAATTAAAAGCTTTAAAGTTACCGTGGTTTAGCGCTAACATACTTTTATTGTGTTTACGACATGGAACAAAAGCTTTCGAAGTATTTACCACCTATTTCCAAGAATTATTCTCTTGCTTTTCTTCAATACCGCATACATCGAAAACCCAAGAAATATTAAACGTTCAACATAATATTTCCACATCAGTAAATTGTACCAAGTCAAACACCATAAAAGTGTGTGAGCATATAGAACTTTTTGTTGACGGATAACTTTATGAGTCCCCCAAACTTGGTGTAAGCAGCTAGGTGTCGAACAATAGAAATAAAACTGTCGGTACTTAATTGTTGTTAGTCTCACGCAACTCGTGTTTTATTATTTTTGGTAAGATCATAACTTTGACGGTTCTCAGTGCGATTGTCTTCGGGTGAAGCCAATGAATTTCACGACCCCCTTTCGAACGTCGCATTCGACGCCAATGTATTTGATCAATGCTTGTAACGTTGGTATGTACTTCGTTTTACGGCTCATAAATATTTTTTTTTGTTCCGTGACCCGTCTCAAATACCAGAATAACCATACGATAATCGATTCAGTGCGCATGTTACGTGTTTCAGAGACCCCATAAAGCTGTGTTTCCGCACTGCGCCTATTATAACTGTTTTACGACTGCCGACTAGGTATCCTCGGCGCATGCACGTATATTTCCACGGAGGGTTTTCGAGTACACCAATGTCTCCATGCTAAACGTGTAACGGTATAATCGCTCTCGTTTTATAGGGGTTATATTCGGGGTAATTGCGCCCCGCCGCGGCGCTCCTAACCTCGGAAACGCTTCGGCTAATGCCGCCACTTTATGTTGCAATACATTCTTCTGTGACCAAAAGCACTTTTATACCACTGAATTCGTGAAATAAAAACAAACCTGAAACGAGTGGCTTTTGATCGCGCTCGGCTGCCCGTCGACAATAATTCAGTTTAATATTTGAAATGGGAGTTTCGAATTTCTAACCCTTTGTCGGCGATTTGTGGGCGTGTAAACGTCTACCTCTATTTATCGCGAATAGATCGGGCTATAATGGCTGTTACAGGCCGACAGTGGTACTTGTTTGACCGTTCGCGCACTATATCAAAGTGATTGCTGAAACATTAGGTCGGACCGCGGTCAGGTCGCCCTCGTCTAGACGTCTACTAATTTTGACTCAACCTCCTGCCGATATTTAGTTAATCCGGTCGATAAAAATGTTTTGTTTCTGTATACAGTTACCGAATTGGATTTTGTCTTTCATCTAAAATTTAATTTTGTTCGTAATCTGAAGATTGTAATTCAATTCATAATTCACATCAAAATTGTCCTCATCGGCTTCCTAGCCGTGTGCTTATCTATTTTGCATCGATGTGGCACGACCTCTTCTTCCATACTTCTCAATTTGCTGTCATCACAGTAGGCATCACTTTTGTATCCATAATATCATCTTTCACACAATCAAACTCAAACCATGTATTTCTAGCAAACTAATCACAGGCACTTTTGAATTGTCAAGGGTTCGGCCAGAAAGCTGAAGCTGGGTTGCCCATTCCACACCATAGTAGGTACTTATGGAGAAGAATGATCAAGAAACTCCACGGCTCCACTCATTTAATCAAAATATTGTTACTAAAAATACATGCTTACATCATTCATGTCGAAATTATACATGTGAGAATGATGTAGAAAGATCCGCACGTTCAAAGCATCCGTTACAAAAAGAGATAAAACAAAAAAGAAAACATTCAGCAATTAAAATAAGACGTGGCAGCCAGGAGATGACCAGTCCCTACCGACGACGCCCACTCATAAACATGAAGCACGGATCAGCCTCTCAATCCTATCAGTAACCAAAAGATACCGACTTTGTCAGCTGAATTATATGCCTTATATTATGAGGAGGTTAAGAAAGTCGGGTTGCTATTTCTGGAATGCGTATTCGGGAAGGCCTGTTACATACACGAAACAAACGGTAGGGATTACGCACATCGCATTACCATATAATGGTGTTATTTGCATTCGGCCACTGAGGCTTATTTTACGCCCGTTTATTTTTCAGAAATCCAACCCGTTCACTGCAGCACAGTAATTTATGCAAAATACCGCACATGATTGGACGGCGGCGGACCCCTTTTTGCCTTTTTAAGCCTCCTCGTTTATAGTTTGGCTGTAGGTAATATGTGCCGACCTGACGAATTATGTGGTTGCTTCGGCAATTTTTCTGATCGATGTCGGCATGTGTTATTCCTTTTATTAACTGCTCTCGCTGCCGACAGACCTTGTTGTGCTATCATTTTCCTTCCTTGTTCGATTTAGACGTTTTGGTTTTTAACCATTCCAGATTTGAACAGTAAACAGGTAATTGAAACAATCATTTGGCAGAGAAGCTTCCTTCTTATATGCTAAAATTCAATCGTTTTTTATCACGAGGAATAAATTAGTTGTGAATAAACCCGCAAAGCTAAAGAATTTTAGTGCGAACCCGATGCCATCTCGAATATCGGAGATGCTTCTGGCTGTGTGCGCTCGACACGCGGGCCGGGAAAGAATTTCAATAAGTTGTTTTCATTTGCAAATTGCGCGCCGCGACGACACCTAATGGAATAGGAATCTAGGGGGCCGCGTGCCGGCCGTCGCACCAGTTCCGTTTATTGGATTATAAAGAGCTCTTTCGATGCGTTCACGCTTGTTCCGATTTTTTTTCGACTAATGAGATTTGTTTTCAAGAAAATTAACAAGGTTACCACCGTCTATAATCGTCTCACCGGTGACCTTTCTAACATTTCCTTAATGTTTACTCTATTAATTTTCAAAGACTTGTGGTGACGTTCCTCGCTCGATGAAGAAGGATCTTTGTCAGGAGGTGGGCTGGTGAAAAATGCGAGAGCGTTATTAGCATCCCGGGGACGAATTGGTATGCCGCGGGCATGTTCCGTTCGACCGCCATTATTCATTTATTCATGGGGCTCATGTACTTAGCACCAACGAGAATTTACTATGTAATATAGTTAATTATGTACTAAATAACAAAATTTATTGGTTATTCCAATACCTTCCGCGTTAAAACTCTTCTATTCCCACTAAATTTAAATTAAATTATAGCTTTCAGCTTAGTAATTGGTACCTTCTCTACCACAAAGTTGAAATATCCGGAACTTTCAGTTCGAACAACTAACTTGTTTGCCTTTAGTAAGACACATGAATGAAACAATGATTTGCAGCTTACCTATACGAATTATAGTTGAAATGTAAATACTGAAAACTCTTGTTACATAGATATTTCGGATGGATGAACTGCTTGCTGATGACAGAGACAGTTAAACTGGTTTCTTTGTTCTAAAACTACAAGCTCAACAATTTCTCTGTTTTCTATGATTGAAGAACAAAGATTTGATAATGAAACATAGAAAGCATCTATCAACTAATCATCATTGCATTCATTCAATATTATTTCAAGTCTTTACTTGAAATAATATTAAAGAATGTCCAGTTTCTAGAAACACCATCTGATTCATTACCCAAGTCACACATCACCTTTGTTTACCTTAAATAATGATAAGCACAACCAATACGTTTGTCGGGCATTATGCAAATACGTAACGGGGCCAAGGAACGCGGAAGCGTGTTTTCCAATAAAGCGAGCAATAAACGCATGCTCGTGGCCACCATCGATGTATGTAGTATGTACTCAGTACTGCGCGGGCGCCCGTGGACACATTCCAACTGGCCATTCAAAAGGTTACACCTAAATAAGGAATAATGACTGATGCGGTACGCGGAATCTTGCACTAGGAAACCTTGATACGAATGTGCCAAAATAATCGTTGGTTACGCTGGGAGACAGGCCCCTATCTGCAAAGGAGTGGGCCGTAGTTTACCACGTGTGCCCAATGCGAGTTGGTAGATTTCACGAGTCTTCGAATTTTTTGTTCTACAACATGCCGGTTTCCTCACGATGTTATCCTTAACTGTTTTGAGAGCAGTGGTGATGTTTTTTTTTTTTAACTCGTTATGTTGCAGCCGTTACCACTGGACCACCGATACTCTACTGTAACAGTACCTTCTTGAAATTGAATGGTTTTGGCGATCCTTGGCTTGATGCACAAAGATAAGGCTAGTGCACAATGATGCAGAAGACAAGCTTTTAACTATTCGTAAGAAATTGTTATGCCATTTCCCCACATTGATGAACATTTAAACCTTTCAGTGTATCTGTTCTGTTTGGTTGTAGTTTCGCCAGCTAATATCATCATCATTTCAAGCCGAAAGACGTCTACTGCTGGCATAGGCCTCACCAAAGCCCCGCCACTTGGACCAGTTCTGTACTTCTCACATCCAGGGGTTTCCTACGGCCTTCGCCAGGTCATCGGTCCACCTTGTGTGCCTTCCAACGCTACGTCTTCCACTACGTGGACGCCATTCCAGAACCTTTCGGCCCCATCGGCCATCTGTCTTGCGAGCAATACGCCTTGCACACTGCCACTTAAGTTTGGCAATTCTTCGGGCTATGTCGGTTACCTTGGTTCTCCTACAACATCAGCTGCAGCCAATACCATCAGTTGCGAGAAATATAACAGCAAATTTCGAGACCTAGAGATTTTCGACACCCAGATTAGTGCAGAAGTCCAAAGGCAATGAAATATCACACATAGCTATAGTAAATTGTACGTGCACGGACCCTTTTCAGAAAATACGAAATACGAATCTTACCGATATCATAAAGAGGGGAAGTTTGTTTTGTTTGTTGAGGTAATCTCGATAACTGCTCAATTGTTTTCGATAGTTCTTTCACAGTTTGCCAACTTGTTTCGTTCCCTTCCCTTTGAACTCAGGGTGCGAAGTTTTTGTTCTTCGTGATTGTGTCATATCTGTGTGCGATCTACAAACAAATTGTTGGAAATGGCAAATATTATATTGTAAGCTGAAATTGTGAGGATCTTTATTTCATTGATATTGGTTCTTTATCGCAATCACAATACAGTGGACCCCCGGTAATCCGACAAACGTTTTGCAGGGCAGTGTCGGACTATCGAATATGTCGGAGTATAGAGTACTGCTTAAGAAGACCCCCTATAGTCCGGATTTTTTTACAAAAGAGTGACTTGTAATCCGACAAATTACAGATCCATTTCCCGTTCAGTCATGCATTATCTGCATTAGCGAAGACTGTCAAAAAATATTCAATAATAATAGACAAGTCAGATTACAGGGGGTGCCGGATTAGACAGGGGCCGGATTCCCCCGGTAATCCACTGAATTTACTTTGGACTAGTTGCTGCTCACGGTGTCGACTGCATGCATGTCGGAAATTACGGGAACGTGGTACCGGGACAAAAAGTTACCCCTTATAACATTAGCTATCTATTTATATTGCCAGTGAAAGTCCCGTCAAAATCAGTCCACCCGTTTCTGAGATTAACCGGAACGAACCGGTAGACAGCCAAAAATGTTAAAGTGGTCTTTTGTTTCATAAGCGTTTATCTTTTGAAACAAAAGCTAAACAAGACTACAATCTTATTAATTTGTAAAGAAAAAGTCTTTTGCTAGTAGAAAACAGTAAAAAAATAATAAAGGGACACGCTCTTTCTGTCATATCAATAGAGCATCAAACAAGTGCATTTCCCAAAGCAATTTGTTTTTCATAGAATAAATGCGGCGATATCAGAGGTCCCTCGTAAACATGTCTTCAATAAAGTCTTGGAGTGACCCGTGCTCGCCCCGGGCACGACATTGTTCCCGGTTTATAAAATTACCCCGTTTAAGGAGTGCGCGGCTCAAAGAACCTTGTTGCTACATGCTTCACTTGTAGGGATGTTGGATCTTGGTAAGTACGTGTATGTTTTCGGAAGTTAGTGTGGATGTAACGGTTGCAGACTATACTCAGATACTCTCGTTTCGTGTCTAAAGTTGTATTAGATCAAATTTTGTGTTTTTGTTTTTTTCCCAGAATTGGTAACGGTTTTCAAAGTTGGACTAAAAAAAGTTGATATAATTTTTTGGGAAATAATATTTTCTCTTGTTTCTTTTATCTTACCAGTTTTGTGACGGTATTTCTTGTCGCTATACAGAATACTGGTATTTAAACGTTCTAGAGCAGTTGTAAAAAGTTCGATATTTGGGTGTCTTATCGTAACGCATCACATCTTCCGATGTCTTCCCAATTTAGTCATTTCCCTTGAATACTCGAGTCGGTGCTCGTTTAACGGACCTAAATGATGTGTGAAGGCTTTATTCGTCGTGTGATGTGTGTAAACCAACAACGTGTGCGCCCGATAAGTATTCAATACACGTCTCGACATAAATTAACCAACAGGTGTGTTCTACCTGAAATGAACATAAATAAAAAACAGATCAACCGCGAAATGGCAACATTCGTAATAAAGGTTCCCATACTACACGACTCTATACAGCCTTACCTTTTGAAACATGTTCTGCGGGAAGCTACAACCGACTATATCATTTCCAAGCCATTAAAAAAGCTGATCAAAATGTATTTATTTCTTTATCCGTAGTTAAATTAACAACGGCATTAAACAGCCATTTCAGACCTTTTAACACGGACTGTTTTTCACGATTTATGTTATTGAACCTTAAAAACAGATGAGAAGTGCTAAACGTCGCGCGCTCCGTACCTTTATTTATATTTAGTGCCTTTATTTATACCCGGTTCGGTGTATGCTAATGTTCCGAAACGGGATGCAGACAGACTGAAATAGCTTCTTACTTGTCACGACAATTCGCCCTTAAACCAGCTTCAGTGAACCTGTACCGTTACTCTGAGCTATTCCAACATGCGACTTCAGAGTAAAACCAAAATTACCGTGGCGTTTTTGCTGAGGTAATAGTAATAGATGCACAAAGTTTCCGAAAATGTTGGACCTCCTCTCACCGCTAGCTGGGCTAACTGGCGCAAAGTTTTGCTAAGAGAGAAAAATTGCGTAGTTTTAATCAAATTATAAGTTGCTTTGGGTAGCAGTTTCAAACTGGACTGTACTATAAATTAAATATTTTCATAAAAAGTACAGGTATCATAGCTTCTTCGTCTGCACAGTATTTAACATGTTTATGTCTGAAGAGTTTTAGGCAGAGGTGTACCAATAGTACACTCATATTTTGCCAATTATGTTTAAGTCCCATGTCATAGGGGCGAGCCTATTTCTATCAACAGCGAACAAATCCAGTCTCATCTGTTCTATGTATCTACATGCTGCATAGCTATGCACCGTCACAAATTCTGCGAACTGTTGTCAAATTCATATTCAAGCAATTGAAGCAGTAAATATGCAAAAAACAATCCCAGCGCAGAGAGCGCCATCTTGTACTTCGTCTAATACTTTACCATGACCTATTTCAGAGTGGATATAAAAGTGCATTTTAAAGGCTGACTCTGGAACTATTAGAAGTGTTCTGAAGACTTTCTCAGAGACGTTTGCGTGACATTTACAACGAGTGCTAATTGTCGCTCGACGGCTGCGGTTGTTACGGGAACAGACCTGTATCGAGTGTACTTTGCCGTGGATTTCTCTTGTCTGCATCTGATTTGAGCCGATGCAACTTTCGCTCCAGACACGATCTGGTTTTAACGACGTTGTCTCGCAACTGCATTTCTTCCTTTAAATTCCTGTTACATTGTTTCGTTTTAAATGCTTTTATCGTTGCTTAGTCGTCATATGTATAGGTATTTGGAAGAAGTCACGTATTTTATGTTGATCTAATCGGCGCTTGCAATCAAATGGTGATAACATTTGACTTCGTGTTATAGGTACGAGTTTAATTCTTGATGGATATCATTATCAAGATACCTAACAAGATTCAGCTTGGTGTAGCAGTAGAATATAAGACTGCGTATGAATGTGAACTTCGGTCGAACAGCTACTGCTTAATCCAAACGTCTCGACAGGCGTTACCCAATCGGCCCAGAATGCAGTCACCGGTGTCGTCTGCTTGTCGGGCAAACTGATCCGTGGGCGCACGTGTGCCAACAACAAACCACACCAATAACTACACGGCGAGAAAGACAATCTAAATCACATTTATAATCACAACATTAATTACAACCAAACGTCGTAAATTACAACAAATTCTTACCCCTAACCAATCAAATATTCATTGAAATTGTATTCCGTTTGAATTGCTTACTAATTCTTTTGTCAGTGAGCTCGAAATTATAATCCAATCCGCAGTTATTTTTTTCATAATAAATCGATATCCATAATTAGTTCCTGTATGGTAATCGAGGAAAAAATACGATATTGTGTTTAAAGGCCACCGACACGGCTCATAGGTCTCACGCCAAGCTACCTGGGATGGCTTTAGTGTTAAGCTATTTTAACTCGATGCAAAGTTTATAAATAGATGAGTAGCATCGCCTTCATCGGCTAAACTTAGTCGCTTCTACAACTTGACTGTCCAGTGGTATTTCTGGATGAATTTTTATCTTGAATTGTCCAATACAACATGTCGTATAACTTGTGTTAAATTTGTTTCTTGTGTTTTTATAACCAGGATGCCTCTTGTTATTTACGCACAATAAAACTTAGAAGAATTGTTTATCATTTTATCGCCGCTACATAAAAGTATCTTTAATCGGAACATTCCAATTTGGACACTTTAGTCGTACAAAAAAGAATTTCATTATAAATCTTGGTCGTTGTAACAAAATGTTTGATTGTTTGTATTTCGAAAGTGGCTATTTAACGGATCGTTTTACGTTGAGGTAGAATCGAATTTGAAGGAGATTTAAATGGATTTTTATAATTGGAACAGTCGGTAAGGCCTGCGGCTGTCAATAGTTAACCCAAACCGCGGATATTTAGTAGTTTTCCAAGTTTTCCCAGTTAGCGATATTGTGTTGGAGCGAAGTTCGCGCCGGGTCGCCCAGGGCGCGTCTCCCGCAATAACGTTTTCTTTCCCACAATCTTTGCTCGTGATAATTTAAAACGTGTTTGCGTACCATCGGGACGGAAGAGGGTGCCCTGCCCTTAGGTCCACAACAAGGACGAGCTCGTAATAAATGTTTATCGATATTAATTTTCTAAAAGAATTCCATTAGGTCTTTAAAAAAGATTTCATAAAAGTTGCTCTTGACTGTCGAATTATTTGCGCAACTTCGTGCATTTTATGTTTGTTTAAAAAACCAATTACAAATACAATCAATGAATTATCTCAAATCTGATCATCATTGGTGTTAATTAATTCGTTAATCTGAAATTGTCTATAAACTTTGTATTGTGTCGGATGTTATAAATCATTTCAGTGAATCTACAAGCAAGTAATTTGTTTGAAATAAATCACTCACAAAACACAACGTCTAACGGCCACTTTTAAAACTGAAAATGTGCCAGAAGATTTTTTCTATAAATCTTCACAATAATACATAAAAAAAAACCCCAATTGTCTTTCATAAAACGTCGTGATCATTATAGCAAATAAGCAATATATTATACGTTCGCTAGTTTCTCACAATTTAATATCTATCAAGCGTGTTATATAGCTATTGTCTTGTTATATATGTCCAGCTAATTGGCGGCCTGGCGTCTGATCAGTTGCTAGGACGCGTGACCAAATGCCGTTACCTTACCGAAGACCACTACTCATTCCGATTTGATGAGCCCAGCTTGATTGACTGCACGACCACATATAAAACCTGATTATGTGGACATATTTTTTCGAGAAAATAAGGCTCTCTTCCTAAGCTGCGAGGAAATTGACATTTCTATGATCTTATTTATGTCAGGAATGTCAAACTGATGTGCTACTGAGAACTGTAAGGTCTTATTATTACATTCGCTTTGCCCTCGTGGATGTGGGAAACTATACCACTGGAATGCATTTCCAGGTAAAAAGAAGCATATGTTACTCCTTATAATCATTAGCTGTATGTCCAATGCAAGTCCTGTCAAAATCGGTTCAGTCGCGTTTCGGAGATTAGCAGAGCAGAGACACTTCAATTTTATTTTATTGTGTAAATAAATATTGTAAATACGATATTGAATGTAAACTTTGACTCTAAAGGTTAGTAGTAGACATCAGTAGTCAGTTATTAGATCATTACAATTCTTAGCATATAAATAATTTAAGAATAAGGAAAATTATAATTATCCTCGTAGTAATAGTAACTCATTTCTATTTCCTGGATTGTCGGTTGCTACTTCCTTTCTGTTTTCTATATTATGCAGCCATGGGAATAATAATGCACATGATTATAAGTTATGTAGCGCATATGATCACAACCGCTAATCCATACGAAATTCAATTTCAATACAGTATCGCTGGCTTGTTATATAAAGACTTAACATTCAAACTGATGAATAAACAATCCTTGCATGCAAGGACATGCAAAAGAAACGACCTGCAGTCGATATCTGACCTTTGACAGAATTGAATAAAGTGCATGCGAGTAAAAACATTAGGAACAATGCTTGAAGCAATGTTCAATACATTAGCATAATTAAATAGCCCATGGAGACAGCGCACGACAAAGCTTGTCCACGTGACAATTCCAGTAATAACTTTCTCATTGTCACTGACCAACCAGGACTATCCCTCGCATGAGTTTATATTATAATGGAACCAATATACGTTGTATACACACTGTATGCGGGCGCGTCGCTGCCTACATAAATCTCTAGTGATAAATTAGACAATTCCATAAGATAGGGTGCACGCGCCTCCCTAGGGGCCACATGCAGAGAGGCCTTTGGGATAATCGACGGGACTCATGCAATTTGGCATAGTATTTATCGTCCCACGTGTGTGTACGCGCTTTTATGTTACCGGTCAATGTTTTGTTGTATAAACTTTACGAGCTGTAACGTTTACAAAAGGTTGACGGTGATTAATTGATGTTTGAACGCTTTTCTATTTTATTGTTGTTGCGATACGTACTTTCGTCACTAATCCTCGTCTTATTGCGTCTTCTACGCGACGTCGTCATGTGTGACGTGATGTATGTTATTATGTTAAACATGTTGTATATCATCTCTTCTAGTATGTTTGAGTTGTGATATACCAGAATTGACTATACAATGTTCCGGTCATAAGTTTCCATCGTTTAAAATTTTGTTTTTATTCGTATCCAGACCACATTGAACCCATTCAATGAACTCAGAGTGTCTCTAGTTTGAAATACTTTTCACCAATCACAATTGCGGCGAAGCCATCCAAACACTTGTTTTCAAAGTCCGACTGAGAGTCAACAATCTCTATATAGACCATACACGAGATGTGCAAGTTTAGTTTAAAGACTATTGTTTCAAACTTGATAACGACAACAACGGCATAAAACTTTTAAGTGACAACCGCTAGAAAAAGCTTTTGAGTAGAGCGATTCTAAAATGATCTAACCTCATCTAAAATTCAGCATATTCATAACATTCCTGTACCAGAGGGAATTTTATTCCGAGACAAAAACAACCACGAACCTAGAAATAAACAAAAATTACATCACATCGCGTTCGGATGATTCACGACCCACAACGTAACAAAACATCAATTTATCGTGAAAAAAATTCTTTCACAGCAAAACTGACCCGAAATAATAGCAGCTATATAGACAGTAGACGTCATTATGGTGTTCGGTACGTCAAAACACGCCGATGTTGACGACCCGAATGACTTGCATGATTCGCCCAGCCATCTCATATCGATCCCGCTTCGCCCGCCAGCTCACTTCACAGTTTTATACGTCAGAATAAAAACTTGTGTATTAATAAAATGTTTGTGTTTGTTTCAGGTAAGACACGCAACTGATAGAATCCTTTTTGCGATTCTGCTGGAACATTCCTACGAAACTCTACAAATGGAAATGTAAGAAATTGACTCTTTACATTCCATACGTAAAGATTTGTAAGTAGCACAACAAAAATGGTCGTGGATTATTTAAGACAGCAGTATCTCCCAAAAAAGGACAACAGAAGCCACTCGATTTTTTATAAAGTCAATTATCATAAATCAGTAATGAACCTCAAGTATACGTCATAGACCTCTTTTTGACCGATATCGATCCCAAATTTAAAATTAGGCCGATGTTTGTTGCCAGCCAATAACTTTCACCAAGTTCTTGGTAACACGTTTCTGAACTTCAGAATCCAAATGGGTAATATGATCCAAAAATAGGATGTAAGGCCGTAATGTAACTTGTTAAGTCGAAGACTATTTGCAGAGCACGTACACAACCAATTCTAGACATTTTATTTGATCCTTTAAAGAAAAAGGGCTGATTCTGCTACGTTTCTAGTTTACGACATCCCTATATATTTTTAATCCGTCTCTTTGAGATTAACTAGTATTGTATCGATTCGCTTCGTCATGTGAGGTTATTTTGGCCGCGGCTGTCTCGTGGGGCACCGCTGCTAGATATTTCAATCAGCCGGTCAAGGAACTATTACATCGCCACCGCGGCACCATTATCTTGGCCCGGAGATTGATGGCCCAATATCGCGATGGACTCCGATACCCATACATACAACGCTTTACATATACAGGAGCCTAATAAAATCGCAATACGGAACGCGTAATGTATGCCAATAAAAAATGTTTTTACTTCTCTCCTGCTATGTCCGGTGTTGGACTATTTATAGATAGTAGTAAAACAAACTAATTTGATCTACATTTTATAGTTTTATTTGCACGATTGAATTGCGTTGATATCAGATGATCAATTATATTTGTCTAATCAAATTTGATTTACGTGCTTAATTCTCTAGTCATTGCCCTCTTCGTGGTGTGTGGTATTTGTTTACGTCCTGATCCTGATATCGACAATTTGATTCTTGTTGGTATTAAAAAGGAACTGGTTCTGTCTGGGTATTTCCTCGCGTGATATTTTGTTGTTCCGTTCCATTATACCATTATTTAAAGATAAATGGCTGATATCAATCTGCAGACTTTGCTTTTTTTTTCAATGTCTTTAGTCGCTTTAATACTTTGCTAGGATGTTCATTGTGGTCACAGTAGAGCATTGTACTTTGAGACAATACTAGAATCAATTTGCTTTGAAGCGGATTAATTTATATTCGAGATATTCTCAGAAATCTCAGTGTTATGTCATCAATCAGTAAAAATAAAAATGCATCGGTGGTGGTACGACAAATTCGCCTCTCTATTCGAATAAAATTGATGGGAAGGCCAATATCGTAATGCGAAACACGGGTGTACACTACCGAACGACTATTTTGAGACCGTATCGGAACCCCGATCTATTTGATGGACTCGGTAGCGTGGTGAGGAATAAAACCCCCTGTGCATTGGACGCTAATCATGTTATGTGATCTAACTTTAGTGTTTTGAGTAATTGGGGATTCCCGAAATGTGTTCTAGGTCCGTTTTGTCCTGTTATAATAATAGCTTTAAATGACTATTTTTTTACACTGAAAGTTAACTTAGTAACTGTTATATATTACGAGTTGTTTAGTCTCGATTTAAACAATATCTATACTATATAATATTATAAAGCTGAAGAGTTTGTTTGTTTGAACGCGCTAATCTCAGGAACTACTGGTCCGAATTAAAAAAATCTTTTTGTGTTGGGTAGCCTATTTATCGAGAAAGGCTATAGGCTATAGAACATCACGCTACAACCAAGAGGAGCGGAGCAGTAATGAAAAATGTTGCAAAAACGGGAAAAATCGGACGGGTAGGCGATTCGACGCGACGAGAAGGGTCGGGGGAACAAGAAATTTAACGCGGATGTAGTCGCGGGCAGATGCTATCAGTAATAAAGAAACGCGATCTCATGTTCCGTAATTTATTATGTGACAAGAAGTTTGACAAGAAGAAAAACAAGACAAGGCTTCTATGGTGGGTGACACACATGGCACTCAAAGAAGTTTGCACACTCAGATTTTAGTACAGGCAGGCTGCATGCATTAACTTTATCATTATATGGCTCGATAAAGCAAGTTTATCGATTCTCTTAGCATAATTTCCATGTAAACGACATAGGAAATGCGCATGATTAATAACGCAATCAATTTCATCTACTCATCTCAGTCCAGACCAGTGTACGTTACACAAAAGTAAAAATGTTCATAACAATATGCTATTTGAATTTCAAAACGTCATAATGAAGGTAGCGGTAAAGGTGGAACGGTGGACGTAGAACAATATAAGTGCGCGCGCGCCTGCGCTGGCGCCGTAACGCTCCAGTTGCCGCGTCTGGCCATCCAGCTAGCAGACCAGATACATGATTATACAGGGGTTACCACAAGCTTTCTGCATGCTAAGCCAGACACATTATTATGAAGTAGTTGTTATGTTATGACTGACTGTCTGTGTCTTGCATACAGACTGTGCAATTACTTGGAATTACAAATTGAAAGAGTTTAGACTAGCTATTCAATGGAAAAATGTATTCGTTACACTACGTCGGTTATTTAAGACCACACCTGAGTCACGTGCTTACAGATGTTGAGCATTTGTTCGAATCTATTCCATTTCAATTTTAAAACTAGTCAGAAGAACACATTCTCGGAAAGTTAAGTCATTCTTGTTTAAAATACAGTCTGTTCTCGCAATAGTTTTGTTGTCAAATAATTCTTCGGCGATCGCCAGCAACTCCCGTGAGTCATACTTTTACTCTAATAATACGCCCCAAATTAGTTTAAAATAGAAGATCTCTCGGAGCGCTCCACTCGCAAATCTAAATAAAGAATTATTATCAGTTTAACGTTTGCTCCACTCATGTCGTGTGCCCGATGACGGCAACTATTTGTTCTCGCTGCTAATTATCGTTCCTGCGACTAGACAGTGAGTTACTGCCATGATGACCTACCTTAAAAATGTAAGACAATTTATGTACATCTATGGAACCTGCCCTTCAGCTTCATTTACGTGTTGCCTACTAAAAACTTGGCTTAGGTGCTAGAAGAAAAAAAAAGTTGCTATTTTTGTGGTAGTAAATAACGTGTAATGTTATGCATAATGTAAAACTAAAAAATTCTGAAAGCATTATACTAACATCTGAAAGCGTTGTAAGTTATGCTGCCATCGTCATTTATGCATTCATTTAATAAAATGATATTATTTTTATTTTATCTTACGTTCATTTCACTGAGAGGTTAAACTGTATAGAGAGCATTCGTATTCAGGATCGTTCGATTTACGATCTCTATTTTCGTACCGTTATATTCTGTCGACGATTTCCTCAGTTGACCCTTCGCAACCGGATGAATCACCTGACGGACATTTTCAAACCGGCACAGAAAAATAATAAATACGAGTTATTATTACTGAAACTAATTAACTCTCATGTGTTTACGTCTCTCATTTTTCGTAACAATATATTTTTGTTTCTCGCTGACCGCATTATGGTTTAATGGACTGGAAACTGGAAAAAAAACTAACTGTCAAAACGTCTCTATCTCTTTTAAAATAGTTTTGAATAATTTCTCAGCCATGAAGCAAGGCATCCCTCAGTTAAATGAGTGGTTAACGCGAGAGTTTACAATCTGGCAAGTTCCCACTTGTTAGTCGAGTTCGCAAACAGTTGACACGATTCGTCAGCCAAGTTCCGGCCCCCTTATGCACTTTTTTGGTCTTGAAATGCCACCAATGGAAACTTTCTCGTACACCTTTCGGCTGTCGAATTGCATATGGACGTGACAAGGACTGCATTTTAAACCATGTCATTTGATACACATTACGGTTCACTCGCTTAATAAGTTGCGGTATAACAAACGCGAATATGAAACAATTAACGGTACTCTTCAAACACCCGCGCACTCTATAAAAACTTAATGATTAAGGCAGTTCGCTGAATCTCAGTTTTCGGAATCGATCTTCGAAAACCCTCATCATCTTGGAATAATTTATAATTAGACAAAGGTGTGCGCCGATTTCAAAGGCATTGTAAGATACGCGACGGGTCATAAAGAGGGCACAGGTCGGCTAGCGACCTTGCGGGTGTATTCTGAGCAGCCGCGAGAGCTATTTCGGCGCGTCGACATCGATCCAAGCCAGCTAACTGGAGCAGTCTCATTGGCACCTGAGATGCATCAAGCTACATCGACGATTGCGAGATCGTCTTCCAACCACGTGAATCCTGCTGATGCCAATGCCTGACCGCCCTTGTCTAAATTTATCTTTCACTAGAATGTATTTTTGAGGTGAAAATTCATTGCCATTGTCAAAGGCACAACTTTCAGACGACACGGCATTAAGTTTTGATACAGCCTCTAGGGAGTAGCGGTTTAAGTTTCAATTTTGCATGTTTTTGCGGTGTTTTCTTACGATGTAATTGGCGTGGAACTTCAGTGCTCGACGACAATGGAATACTCGTTTATTTTTGGCACGATCGTAGTATGAACCCGGTAACAGAGTGTCGCGGTGACATTTAATTATACTATTACGTACGTCAACAGAGTCTGGTTGCGACTGGGGACGGTAATCATGACGTTTGCTCGACTACACATGATCGAGCATGCAGAACTGTTACGTACGATAAAACGTTTTGTTGCTAACCTAATATACGTCTGTTTAAACACGTAATTAAACAAACGGTAAGGTGTTATCCAGTAGGTATCTGAAACGGCATAAATTTCCATCGTTTAATATTTTATGTACTACTCTGTATATGTTAGATTGAATCAGTTATGAATTTAAGCAATTATATTCGAAATCAATCAATGAAAGTAGAAACAATAATAACTTACAAGTAGTACACGTGTGTCACGTAGAAAAAAATATGAATCATTGTTGAGTTGCAGTTCCGAGGTAGATTGCTCGAACATGTCCATTAGGCACAATACCTCATTACCTCAGTGCACTCGATCGGTCATCGTTCCCAGGCTCCCCGGTTTAGCTCATCAACGTAGCAAAATTACGATAAGATAATATGACATTGGCCAAAATTCTCTCGTTCACTTGAGTGGTTCGGTGGCTCAAGGTGACCGGCGGGTGCGTTGACATTCAGACGCCTTTATCAGAACAGGCGAGTTCACGGCGCGCCTATGTTTATTAGCGGCCGGGTTACCGACTGCTGCCGATACAACCCCCCCCCCTCTCCCACAATCATCTATAAATCACAAAACACGTCACTACTATCGCTCTTGATCAATCGAATTCCTAATAGCAAGGATTATTTTTAAATTCCTTTATCGTTTGTATTGTCTTTCGTAGAATTAAAGTTGATTTAGTAGGCAATTTCGCGACTATCCCGTATCCGACTTTCATCATCAGCACAGACGACGTCTAAGCATAATAAGTTCATCTTAGACGCACAGAGAATTTATCGTCATTTGATTTACATCGAGCTCATTGCATAATAATGTGATAACATTATACATGTCTAGTTAGCAACGGTTGTATATTTGCACTTCTATTTTAGTGTACGGCTTGAAGGCCGGTTGCACTGTGGCATCCGTCACTGCGGAATTCACCAGCGTCTTGCCTGCAGCCAATCTGTCGGCTAATAGCTAGAATTGTACGTTGCACTGTGAACCGGTGGATTTATTGACCGATATAGCCCTCGCCCGATTACACGCCAAAGGGTGGACGACCCCATTCGAGAAGACTTGGATGTCCGAATCTTGTTATGTGCCAATAATTTATTCGACAGCTTATTGGTGGAAGTCTTCTTGTCACAGTCACGGCGTGCTGCTGACGACTATTTATTTTCTGTGTTCATAAGCACAAAATCTGTGTTGTTTTCGTGTTTTTTTATGTGATCTCATCTTTTTATATGCACGTGTTTCTGTGACAAATAAATTTATTTTTCTTTCTTTTATTATATTTTCGAATTCGAGGATATGTGCTACCTACTTCATTATGTTTTGATTCTAATACAAAAAGACCGTCACAACTTGGCATTTTCTGTATACTGCGTGACAATTTTGATGAAAAATAGTAAGCTACTATTTTCTGAATTAAATCATTAGTCCTTCCATCAGGCTTGTCGAAAACGTGGTTCGATTTAGCGCCGTAAATCGCAGCTGTCTGCGCCTCGATTGCGAACTAACAGAGGCAATGATTGAGTGCAGCAAAGAACTCTATTAAACCCGAGATGGTATCTCGATGCTGTCACGTGACCCGATCGCCTGCGGCCTATACGAATCGCTGCACGATTCTGAATGCTCATGGCATTCGGTCTCCATTGCCATTGCAAGTGCGAATATATTAGCCCTTATCACTAATACCATAGTAAATATAATAGTGTCTAGATATGAGAAACGTAAACAATAACTGGTGTGTTTCAAGTGTTTCCCACGTGCAACAGCTATTAAAGATACTGGAGTTCTGACTTTTGTTTGTTGTATATGTTCCTGTTAATTATCTATGTGCTTAGATTTCGTCTATTTTGTAAAGGTCTCTTTACTGGCCAGGAACGTAACGTTATAATAAATTCCCAACTACATATTCAAAATCAAATTTCTTATACACGTCAAAGAGTCTACATTTTTCACGTACAAAAACACATTAATCATAGCAATAGCAACAAATCCAATATGTTTACTTGACAACAACTCTCGGTTGTCTTCGTCAACACAGCCGGCGGGCGTCGGGCGGCGAATAAAGGAAATAATGGAAATTATTCGCCGCGTCGCGACCCGCGAACGGTTATCGATGCACTGAGAAAAATGTCATTTTGGCATAATCTTAAAATATCGTGACGTTGGTTTAAAATAGATGCGTTGTCTTATAATATGTTGATAATAAGTAAATATTACGCTAGAACTGAAATGTGTTAAGATGGAATCGAATTTTTTGGGTAAATAATGCAATATTATGATACTTGTCATCGTAAAAATTTGTAATTATGAAATAACATTGTCTTCTTCAAATAATAACACAATGTAATAGAAAATGGTCCACTGTCCCATAAATTAGTATGATAATTATAAATAAGATTCTAATTAAAAAACACAATGACAGTCACCGTAATATAAATAGATTTCATAGTTTAATATGAAGAAGTATCTCTAAAAATACGATGACCTCCCCCTAATGTACTATATTAAATTATAATGCTTTAAACTTATATTTTTAAAGTAAGCATCATTTTTTAATATTACAGTCATATTATTTTATGTGAATCCTATGATAATACGATTAATAATCTCATATTTTTAGAGTAAGCATCAAAGTTCAATAATATAGTCATATTATTTTATGTGTATCCTACTAAATTATTATTACAGAGACCCATTTATGAGTAGCATTTGAATGATGTCCTACAAATTTAAGGTGACGGCATTATATAATGAGGTCTCCCTCTCTCACTTCATTCCGCCGCCGCGCCATTTCGGTCGGCCATTTGTATTTCACCGCTACAGCCGGCAAGTCACGACTCACGACTCGTTTAATTAATAGCAATAACAATTCCATTAGTGCCAGTGAACGTGTTTGATCAGTGCAAAAATGGATATGGCTACGCGTGATCTTTTGAAGAAGTGGAATTTGGAACGCTACATCGATCGTTTTGAAAGTAAGTTGACAAACCTACCTAGTAAGTTGCTAGCATGAGCTCACACATTACATTCACACATTCTAATTTCTAGCAAGAATAGGGTCAGAGTGTCGTCTTAGAGGCACTATGAAAATATACTTAAAAAAATTTCGCGACCAATTTCAAGGTCACAGTTCTAACATAACCTTACCTATGGATCCCTTCGACATCGTTTTTACGACAAACGGTTGGTCGGAGACAAAAAACACCCAGACACTTTTAGCCTTTCTAGGTGTTACATACTATAGAATCGAGAAAATAAACGATTTGCGAAAATAACACTTTTTTGGCCGCTGTACACTCCAACCAAGAATAGTCTTGTCGTATGGTACCTACCCACCTACTTAGATATACGTTCATATTTATATTATACACTAGATTCGATGTGCAACTGCAACCCAAAAAAAAACAAATAGGTAGAGTGCGTCTAAACTAAAATGACGCGCCCCACTACCGCATTTACCGTAGTGTACGTATACAAATTTAAGTAGTGGGGCGCGTCATTTCAGCTTAGACGAGCTCTACCAACCTACATTTTATAAAGTCGATGCGACGTAGTGCATTTCACAGCTGCAATCAGGGCGCTGTTAAATTTACCTTTTTTTTTCAGCTGAAAGAATTGATATCGCAACAATGCAGATGCTTAGTAAACAAGACATACATAGTATGTTCCCTCAAATAGGGAACAGACTCCGGTTTGAAGCAGCTCTGGCCATGTTAAAAAGCGACCAACCAAAAGATATGGTTTGTTTTCATGTTAAATTGTATTTCAAAAAAGTAAATTTTGTTTTAAACTTTTTGCTTACACATGCCCTGCGTCGCTTAAATGCACATTCTCCTACTTGCATGTAGGTAGGTAGGTACCTACTTATTAACTTTTATTATTTTAAAGTCTTCTTAAGATACCTAACAATTTAACCGGTGCAGTATTTATTTAAAAAGTGGAATAAAATCATAACTTTTCATCAGTCTTGTTAGTTTACCAACTAAGTACATTATTATTACCTTTTTAAATTTCTTGTTAAATTTCAGGATAACTCCTACAATTCATCACTCTTTGAAGAGGTCCTGAGGAATGACTTGTTAACTAGTCTACCTTGTAACTTAGAGCCTCTGCCACCGTGTGAAGGACTGCAAAGCTCAATCCTCAACCAAGACTGCGAAGCAGGACTTAACCAGGAAAATTTGGTAAGTTCTGCAAAATTGTAGAAAAGTACTCGTACTTACTGTTTTTTGGTTCAAGAGCAATATGTATTAATTTGTAATTACATCCATACTAATATTATAAATGCGAAAGTAAGTTTGTCTGTCTATCTGTCGGCTGGGGCAGGACCTTTTCACATTTTCATACCTAAGACACTGAACCGATGCAAAATTTGGTATAGACATTCTTTGAGACCAGGATCAGTCCTGATCTTGATCGATTAGTTTTTATCAGGGCCGGATCAAGGGACGAGGGCAGGACCGTTCACACCTGCAATGCTGAACCGATTACTAGTAAAAAAATATAACACTTCCCTTGAGTTATCTCCGGCTAGGGCTAGCTATAGCCTGTTAGTTAACGGTCGCACTCGGACACATTTAGTGATTATTTCAACGATTATTGAGGTTAATTGACCGTACATACTCATATTATCACACCTTTTTGTTACATGTACTATTATAACATTGTCTCAAAGTAAATATTATTTTAGGATGGTGACATACTGGTGATACCACTGGACTCGTCGTCGTCAGTGGGTGAAGCAGTTAGACAAGAGTCCACCGGGAGCAATTTAGTAAGTTATTGCCTATTATCCTGTACTTTTGATAAGGAATTTAAATTGACATTCAATATTGTTAACCCCCGGCGTAAACAGATAAGTTTAACGTCTGTACCTGTCCTGTCCTGTATGTGTGTACGGACGGCCGTTTAGGAGCTATACTATATGTCACAAAGATCAGTAATATATTTGGAGTTGGTGACAGCTATAACTAACAACTAAATGCATGATGCCTAGACTGGCACCGACTCCAACTGATCATTTTACTGAATGGAAGGTAGGTATTGAACCTGTATTTTCAACATTTTAGTGACATTTTTTTTTAACTTTTACCTTGCATATTTAGTTTGTAATGCCATACTTATACTATTTGTGTTTCAGGTGAATACCATACTGAATTCATCAGTCGAGGGAAAACAAATAATAGCAATTGGGCAGAAAACGGGCACCTTACCCTCAAACGTGCGTGGGCGTTTATGCAAGCTGCTTATGGAGAAGCTCATTACGGCCGAAAACCCGGTACTTCTGACAGATTCGCGGCTGCTTGCTCTATCCTACGACATTGGCAGATTATTTAAAGAGGAGTCACCACCCCTATACTACGCGCCGTACCTGCCGGCTGATGCTTACCAGGCTAAGCGCAATATCTCTGGCTGGTTAGTCACCGCCAGAAGGGCTCGACGCCAGCATTTAGTTTCGTTGGGCCTTATTGAAAAGCCCAAGTCACGTTCTCGCTCCAAGTCCAGTCCTAGGCTAGACACCCCTCCACTCGCTGGAATCGACCTGACCGGACTTAAAGAAGGTAACTCCTTTTCAAGAAATTTTATGTTTTCAGATTGAATTAAATTATCAAGAACAAAATTATTGAGAAAAATATCTGAATTAGTATAAATTTTCGTTACAAATTACAAAATATCTGAATCTAAGAACCGTTATTGTCATTGTACTAATTATTAATCGTTTTAATTTTTGTGTGCAGGTGAAGTGGAGGACGTAGCGTCAGCATTAGAGCAGCTGTCAAGTCCTTCAGCTGGTCCGTGGCAGGAGGTCAGTGCCCTGTGGCGGGAGACGGTGCGAGCTCGCCTCCGGTACTTGTACTACGAGGAAGGGACATTACAGGAGTACTTCAATAAGTATCCTATCCTGAAGTCAAGTGATGGATGGCGACTCCTGACTCATGACTACGAAGCACTGTTCCCTGATAAATCCGGGGGCCTCGACGCCTTGGATGCTTCATCGGAAAACATACTAAAAGCTGCTCAGCAGAAGCTTAACACCACAAAGGACTCGTTTCTTCGTCGAAAAATAGCTGATACATTGGCAATTTGTGACGGTAAGGAAATGATTCTGTTATATAGTTCTAGGTGCTCGACCTCCCTGGGTCGGTGAACCCGTTATAAAATATATAGACAAAAAAGAATTTAAAAATTATCTAACATGGTGCAGTCGTTCAGAAGTAACGGGCGGGCGGACACACATTTCGGCAATTCATTTTTACTTATATAGATAGATTTTATTTTGTTCTGATACTTTTCCCTATTTGCTCAGTTAATGATGATGTGTTGTGTCAAATATACTATTATTATTTTCTTTCCAGATGAACAACCGGAGACAAAATTAATAGCAGCGATATTGCTACTCGGCTGTCTCTTTAATATTCCTCCTGCCCGTCGATCTAGAAAAGACTGGCAAGCTTCACGAGCGGAGATATTGGATGGATTTGTGACCATCGTGGATGATGACGCAGACGTGCAAGTGGTAATTGAGGAGCGTCGCCAAAAGCTTCAAAACCTAGGTATTAGCCTCCAACCATTTATAATTTGGTGCCGCCAGTCAGGTGTCTCCTTCACAGTATGTGACAATACGTTTTACAAGTTCACAACACTAACTGAGGCTGTTGATGTGACTTTTAAAATATTTCATGCTACTGCGGCTAAATATCCTACTGAAAGCTATAACATTTGGCTTATTATCCAAATTGGTTTTTACAAAGTCAAAACATCGTACGATCGTATGTCACAATCTGTGAAGGAGATATTAGTTACTCTCGGAGTCACAATTTAAATTAAGATGAAGTGTCACAGTTGTAAAAGGACTTTTCCCACGTTTTCTTCACTTATTACCCACATAAGGAAAGAATGTGAAAAAATTGATATTACTGGAGTTTATAAATGTGGTGAAGACGCATGCTACCGGTATTTCACGGACGTTAGACAATTTAGAAAACATGTTAACTTAAAACATTTGAATAAAGTAAACACTCGTTATTTGCCATCCACCTCAAACGAGGCTTGCGTAGTTCCTATGTGTGAAACAGAGACTACCAAAGTAGCAACTGAGCACATATACATTGAAGCTGATAGTGAACCGGAAGTCCTTGATAATGCTGATAGTATTATTCATAAAGAAGTTTTGAAATTTATTTCAACGCTCTATGTAAATCCCTCTGTATCTCGATCGTCTGTACAAGCTATGGTTAGTCATTTGCAAACCCTTCTTGACAATATCGCACCGTCTTTAATGTCCGTATTCGGCCCTGTGCTAGCTGATGAGGAAAGCATGTCTGGAAGCGAAATTAATAAACGACTTCATAAGTTCAACACAGCTTTGAAGGGCATCTTTTTCCGTTTCGTTCAGAATATTTGAGATTCCGAGAATTGAATTTATTAGGTTCTTTTATACCACCACATGAAGTAATCGTTGGTTATTGTCCTGACATTTCACAAAGGAGTAACACTTTAACATTACACACCAAGCCACGTACAATGCAAGTAATTCAACTTCGCCAGGTTTTGAAGAATTTTTTTTCCATTGACACTATTTGGAAAGATGTAACGGATTATTTGAACCACCTAAGGGGTAATTTAATAATCCGTGAAGAAAATCCGATGAGGCCAATGTGTCTAGAAAATGTAATGCAGGGATCTGTATGGCTGGCAATGTGTACACCGCAGGCGTCGGACATTATTCTTCCTTTAGTAGTATACTATGATGATTTTGAAATTGGAAATCCTTTGGGGAGCCACGCTGGGGTGCATAAGCTTGGTGGTGTATACGTTTCCTTGCCAGCACTCCCACCACATTTATTTTCATTGTTGAATAACATTTTGCTGTTAGCTATTTGCCATTCTGCTGACAAAACTAAATATGGAAACAAAGCTATTTTTGACCCTGTTATTGAGGAATTGAATTACTTGCAAAACAAAGGAATTTTTATAGAAAATAAGTTTTTTAAAGGAACCGTAAAATTGAAGGTTGTTGCTATAACTGGCGATAATTTAGGCCTGAATTCAATTCTCGGGTTTACTGAAAGTTTTTCAGCTAACAAGTGTTGCAGAATCTGTAACATTGACAAGAAAGGTTTGCAAACTGCTCTATATGAAAACAGTAACTTGCTTAGAAATATGACTTCATACCACGCTCAATTGCAAGAAAACGATACACCTAACACGGGCATTAAAGAATCATGCTGTTGGCTTAAGGTGACAGGATTTGATTTATTTCAAAATGTAGCAGTAGACCCAATGCATGATATATTAGAAGGTGTAGCTCGTTATGTAATGACCTTTGTCATAAACCACTTCCTTGCCGAAGGTCTTTTAAAGATCTCAGTATTGCAACAAAGAATAATTTCATTTGATTATGGACCAGATAGGAATTCAAAACCAAGTAATTGTTTAGTTGTCCAAGGTTCGAAAGTAAAATTGAAAACTTCAGCATCAGAAATGCTTACCCTTATTAGATACTTCAGCCTAATAGCCGGGTTTTACATTCCTTTAGAAAATAAAGTATGGAAATTATACATTATGTTGCGGCAAATCACCGACAGGTTATTAAGTCATAGGGTCTTCAGTGACACCAATATTCAACTCCGGGTTATAATAGCAGAATTTAATCAATTGTACACGGAGCTAACAAAATCACCCCTGCAGCCAAAGTTTCATTTTCTGACTCATTATCCTACCATGCTAATGAAGTTCGGCCCCGTACGTAACATGTGGGCTATGCGTTTTGAAGCCAAGCACAGGGTATCTAAGTTAGTGGCTAGATCATCTTTTAATCGAGTCAATGTTTGCAAGACTCTAGCAATAAAATGTCAACTTATGCTCAATGACTTGTTTGTGAAAAATACAATACCTACAACAAAAATACTAGGAAAAAAATCTGCATTAAATTCAGGAGACACTGTCAAGTTTTCTCTCGGCACTGGCGTTGTCCTCAAATATTCGGTTACTTCCGCTACAATAGCTGGTGTTATATGGCAGCGGAACTCTATTGTTACTGTAGATATAGATGATGAACAATTCTTACCCACTTTTGGCCAAATTGATGCAATTTTGGTGACAGATACTGAAGAGGTTTTTTTCCGTTGCTGTATGTTTGAAACTATTGAATTTAATTCTCATTACAATTCTTATGAAGTTAAACGTGGTAATGATTATCTGTGCTTTCCTTGCCAAAATGCCGTTTCTCCGTGTCCTAACACGCTCACTCTAATGCGAGGTAACACGTCATATATTACAAGTAGATGGTACCTAGAGTAAAAATTTCAAAATTCTGTAGGTATTCTAACGGCTTACGGTCGCTGCTATAATACCTTGAAAATGCGCAAACGAGTTAACTCGTTTGCTCATTTTTAAGGTGTTTTTATTTTGAATCCAGTAATATCAATTTTTTTTGGAAACGTTTACATAATTATTAATTATGTACTTATACCGTACGCGGCGTTGCTAGTTTGAGGCACTGCAGAGTCCAAGGGCAGTTATTTTTTTATAGCAGAGTGCGCTCAACTAGTAATCTACCCTTAGTTACGGTATTTATCGGATATCCCTTTAGGATATCCTATAAAGACGGCCCGATAACGGTGTCCGCATAAAGTAATGGTATGAGCCAGCACCAATAGCTGGTTTAAGGTGAACGCACACTTATCAGAGCCGAAGGAGGCGAAGGAATCAAATTTTAGAATTACTTAAATGAAGTCCAATGTAACTTCGCACACTTATCCGCACCGAATCGTACGACCTTATTCGTCCGATTCGGTAAGTGTGCGAGGTTCCATAGGATTTCATACAAGTAATTCTAAAATTCGATTCTTTCGCCTCCTTCGGCTCTGAAAAGTGTGCGTTCACCTTTAGTAATAGATTTTAAAGTAAAGTATTTGTATGAGGGATAGATTAGTCTCATCGGAGTGTTTATAGTAGCACTTTACTTGAAAATAGATATTTACTATAATAATATAACCAATTTATTGTATGCAGCTTTAAGGTGAAAGCGTCAGGGTAGCCCGCGAAATTCAAATTTTCTTACGTTTTTTGCAATTTGCAGGCCAGTGCTAGGTTTTGATTGAAATGTTAGACGCGGGTGTAAGACGTATGTAGTACAACTTATGTACTTACACCCGCGTGCAACATTTAATTAACATACAACCTAGCACTGGCCTGCAAATTGCAAAAAACGGCTACCCTGAAGCAATCACCTTAAGGGCAAAAATGTTTTAGTTATAGGTACATTAATGTAAAGTTTGTTATTTTTTGTAAATTAAATTTCTACTCGTCTCAACCTTTATTTTAATTTGTAAAAACTAGAATTATTGAACATAATGTATATAATGATTCTTTATAATGACCGACAAATAGATACTGTAATCATTAAGGCGAGGATGTTTCTAAACAAAACAGTCTTCTTTTATACTGAATATAAATGTTTAGAGTATATAATAATTATTCATTCATACTATGGAAATAAAAATACCATTCAATTTTCTGTTTAATTTATACATACATCCCTTTTCACCTTCTTACCATTCTTGCCAAGGTACTTTTTTCTATTTTTTTACTTACTCTCCATTTTTTTAAGGTTCAAGTTTAGGGTTCTTCAGTTTTTTTTAATGTTGAGCTCACACCTAATAATATTTAAAAGGAAAGAACCAATATTGGATACTTAAAAATAAGGGGATCATGTAAGTCCAGTGGCGCCCTCAATTATAGGAGGATTGTGATTTCTAATAATCCAAACAATTTCTGTGTAATCCACCAGTATTTAGTTGTAGTCCTACTGATGGAGAATGAGTAGAACTACAACTAATCACTGGTGTATTATAGAGATATTAATTGGTTTATTAAAAAACACAATCCTCCTATTGAGGGCGACCTCCGTAAGATAATAGGCTATAACCAGAGATATGAGGAAATAGTAGGAAAAGTAAGAGGACCTAACCTAAAATACGAAGAGGTTACCGAAAAATAGTAGGAAAAATAATAGGATATAACTGGATATATGAGGAAGGCACCGAAAAATAGTAGGAAAAATTGTATGACATAACTGAATATGTGAGGAAGTCACCGAAAAATAGTAGGAAAAATAATAGGATATAACTGGATATATGAGGAAGGCACCGAAAAATAGTAGGAAAAATTGTATGATATAACTGAATATGTGAGGAAGTCACCGAAAAATAGTAGGAAAAATAATAGGATATAACTGGATATATAAGGAAGGCACCGAAAAATAGTTGGAAAAATTGTATGATATAACTGAATATGTGAGGAAGTCACCGAAAAATTGTAGGAAAACTAATAGGATATAACTGGATATATGAGGAAGGCATCGAAAAATAGTAGGTAACTAAAACTAAATCCATGGTGACACATCATCTTAAATACTGTTATCATCAACATCAGTATTATCATCGTTCTTTTTGGTGAATCACTATGCTCCGTCCTTTGAGTGAATTCATCATACTTTAAGCTGAATTCACCTCTTTTATGATTGTCAGTTTTCTCAGTGTGGAGGCAATTTGCCGAATAAATGGCCCGGTAATGATTGGACCCCTCCCGGCTTCGGTAACCACTCCATGTGAGGTCTGTTTGCGTACTAACTGACTCTGTGCATTGTCCGTATGTTTGTGGGATGTTTGGGAAATCTGATCGCTGTTACGTCAAATGAAAGTTTTTTAAACGTTTTCGGGATATATTGGGGGACTAAGTACTCGGATACGAGGAAAACTGACGCTCTTTTCCCAGATCCCCTCTTCATCATCATCATTACAGCCGAAATACGTCCACTGCTAAACATAGGCCTCCTCCAATTTGGGGGGGGGGGGGGGGGGTTGCCATAAACGCCACGCTTGGCAGGCGGGTTGGCGATCGCAGTATGATGGTGATAAAAGGCATTGAGAACGTTGTTGTCTATTCTCTAGTAAGTCCTTCAGTCGCGTCTTACGACGAAATAGAATACCATTACAATAAATCCGACAGAAGAGGTTGTAATATTTTTCTTGATTTCGCCTACAAAATCGACAAATAATTTGTCTGCATCTACCTACTGATTGACTGTTACATTCTTAAGGTCGGACATTATTAAGACCCCATTAAATTAACACCCTTCTTGTCACCAATACATCACGTAAGTTAAAAGGGCACACAAACAAATATTGACAAATTTTGGACTTTGGGCGAAAACTGAAAATTGATTAGGTCATTATTTCGCAGACTTCAGTCACACTGTTGCGCAATTCATGCGTAACAAATTGTGTAACACTCATAACAAAACACTAAGGTTGAGTAATAGCTTGCCACAACGTAAGTATTTGTTTTTATGTATATTTAAAACAATAATCGTTCTCGTACCACACGTGTAAACTATAATAGTATTTAAATCGTAATATTCCGTGTAGATACTGACTATTACCTGTTGGTTAATGTGATTATTAACTCTTGGTATCTGACGATATTATCTATTCCGCTTTGTACTATTTAGTTTATGATAAATACTTAGTAAATAAATCAGCTGACGCACTGACGGAATGTATGCAATTTACATGGTGTGTGATTTGAAATAACTAGTAAATTTTTTGAATTGCTGTCTCCTTTCTAGGTCTTGGCGAGTTTTTACCCGCATTATTTATGAACATAGTAACACATGATTTTAATTTAACCGGTCAATTACCGTAATTACAGACACAATTAAAAAAAGATTGTTTACATACCAAATGTGGTATCTCAGGGACTTAGAGGTTAAGCATTCAAAGTATAATCTTATCTAAAGAAATAATTTCATACTCAGTTTTTGATCGTCTCACGTTAGGCATTTAAGTTGTCAGCGACTGCGTCCTGATTTATCCTTAATACACATAACGTGTTTCATACTTATTTCAGCTGTAGACATTTTCAAAGAATAAAGTAAATTAATGATAAAAATAATGATCAATTATTTGCCAGTAAAAATCTAAATTCATTTAATAAATATAGTTCAGTTTGAAAATAAGATATCAGCGAGTAATTCTGAAAGTTTTTTTATTACTATTTCTTTTTTTGTTGTTACACTACGGTATGAATGTCAGCCGGCGCCACGCTAACGTGGCAAAATCTCTTGCCGAGCGTTTTGACGTTAATTACGGAGCACGCACGCCGCGTCACACTTCGCCCTGTGACCAACCAACCGCGTTTATTGTGTTTCCTTATTTTTACACGCCGATACCTTCACGCAATGTCACAACTAACACCACCAATTTTTGATACACCACCAAATATTATTGTTATTAAATATTTCACACCCACGAATTAGGGTCTCAGTCTCAATGTTAAACCAACGCTAAACCGAAGCGCCGTATTTTAATTCGAATAAAACAACTTCCGAGGCATTTGTAAATAAAATACACGTGCAAGGATTTACTTCCTAAAAACAGTAACAACTATTATAACTATCGTAAGACGCAAAGGTACGTGCATTTAATCGGCGCCGCACAATGAAAATGGAATTCCGTTTAATCTGAAGCGAAATGAAATACTCTAAACAGCGTGCTCTATCTAGGAATGGCCGGGATGCTCAGTTGCGACGTCGCGACGCCTCTCTTATGCATTTCCTTTATTTATGTACGTGTGCTTGTTCATATACGTATCTAACGTTTGTTTATGTACACCCTTGGACAAAGAAAACCGCACGAGATTAGTGCATATGTACGCTGTTTGAATCTGTTGTGATTTTTCACTTTAAATGCAATGCTGTGTCCATTGTGTGGTTTGGGAATGCGCCATAAATTCAATGCGATCGAACTGAATTCAGTCTCGTTTAGAAATTTTCAGAGACATGTTACCGCAAAGATTTTTGACTGATCAAAAATGGCGATACCTTGTGCGTGTGCCGATTGACCGAATGAATTAGGTCATTTATGTCTCTCTGATTTAGTGTCTTTTACAATGATAACGATAAAGATAAAACATGTAAACAATGCACTGTATTGTATGTTACAACATTTTTTTTGGACAAAGAATTTTAACTACATAGCGATTCTTAAAAAAATGACTAGTTAAGAGGCTGCAGTAAGATATTAGGGATTATATAGTACAAACAGTTAAGCAAAATATGCTTTGAAGATTTATAACAGAAGAGGGTTGGCGCTACAGCTATTAAATGACGCCAGGAATTTCCGGAATTCTATTCTCTATCAGCGAACGGTAGGCGCTACTCCACCAGAATATTATTCATCGGTGATGTCTACTGAACATGTTATAGACAGACATTCATAGTTGAAAATACCTTTAATCCCCCCCACTGCCAGGGTCGCGAGATTCGTTCGAAAGAGTTACCGTGGCCCTGGCATATGGGCAACTGAAGGAACACGGGTGGGTTTTAGTCAGTAAAAGTAATTTGATAACGTCCCATACAAAAAAAAAATCCCCCCCAAGTTGTATTAAAAACAGGTATCTATATTACTAGTTTACTTAGAATATCGTCGATCTTTCCTGCTGAGGTTTTTCCCGTATAATTAAGTAACATTTACTATAGCATCTGGTGAAATAACTATCGTAACACTGAAGTAAACATACGTATTTCCGTTTGATAATTGAATGTTATTAGAAGAAAACATTACAAGAACAAGAATAAAAATAAAGCACAAATGGTTAGACTTGAAATAACGATCAAGATGTGTATCGAAGTGGAGTTGTTGCAATTTTGTGCGATTTATCTCGTTAATCTTTATTTTTTCCGCCAACTCCACCACTGAGGCATGCGGATCGTTTGCGATTCCGGAAAAATGCCCCTGTCAACGACCGACCACCAGATATAGTCTGTACCCGTTATATTAGCCGAGTGATCGACCTGGACTCCTGCCACGATCCCGGCGCCCCAGCTAATTATAAACACTCACTCATAGAATAAACAATTCCATGCTAATACCACCAAGGAATAAAATTGCTTACACTAACACGAGCATCACACAATTAATGAGCTGTTGGAAACTATTCTATATCGCGTATGACGCGCTAATAGCTCCAATTCCAATACATTGACTTGTTAAGGCCGTTGAGGTCGATAACTCATAAATTCCTGTCACTGAGTAAATATTATGCTTTGATATTTTTATTTTTGTAACAATATTATTACATCCGAAACATCCGTCCTTAATCTAAAAACTTAATGCTCCCGTCAGCTAAAGAGACAGATAGAGAGAAACGCAGCTTTGTGTTCAACAGTCCTAAAGGCTATTTCTAAACTGCCGAAATCTTTTGCTCTTAGAAGTGTGTTGGTGTTGACGTGAGTGATACGCGTGGAGTCCCGAAGTGGCGCATGTGGGACGCGCGTCAACTGACCAAAACAACGAGGTCGGTCTTTATTCACGTATGCGGACTCGTCTACTTCAGCTGGAGAATAGGTATCGCAGCGATAACGAGCCAGTCGTGTCCTCGCAGCCGATTATTGCGGTTGCTACATCAATATATTTGTTCTCGTACATTTAAACCGCTGAAAATATAATTCGCATTAACAAGAGCCTCGTCGCGCGCTCTGTGGAGTCAGGTGTCGGTTGGATATCTCCGTCTAGCCTTGCGTTTAAAACTGTCAAGGCGAGCGTGGAGGGAGTGCAACGTGTGGCTTGTAAACTGTTTAGCTTGTAAACTCGTAAGCGGTGGTGCAGTGACCCATCAGCCGTGCGTGAAGACGGGACGATGGTGCGCAAAGGGGAGAGGTCCACTGCCACCCTGCTCAGGACTCTGGCCGACACGCTCCGCTGGCAAACTCTCCGCGCCGTCACTTTGGTGCGTTCGGTAAGCAACACTGCAACACGCTTCAACGCATACCGCGATTTAACCAATCACATTAGTGCACTTATTAACTTGTTGAATTATTTACGTAGAAGGACATTTCAAAATGTTAATTATAAGCTTTACCGTGTGGCAGTTTCTACTGATGTAATTTTAATTATCCTATAAGTCTATTATTTACAATACGCACAGGTGTGTACAACTGTTTGTAGTTACTCGTTATCGCTGTTTATGCTTACTTCTCGGTTTATTGACGTCATTGTATTGTGTGAAACTTGAGGAAATTCGATTTATTATCAGATAAACGATAACTCGTATGCTGGTTATATCGATTGACGTGTGGTACTCAATGTTTTTACATGTGCTCACGATGCGTCCGTGTGCCCGTCTCGGATAGTTCACGTGCGTTTATCGGAATCTTCGATATCTCTGACCTCAAGGGCGGAGATCACGTTACGTAAACAAGCGCAGTGACACCGTGCCATATCATCCGTTACCTTTGATGCACTCTTTATTATGAAATCCTGCCCCGTAATGTAATCACTGTTACATTGAAACTCAAGTTAATTTATTTGTTTATCTTCACAAAAAATGTTTTAAACGTTAACAAAATCATCGGAATGTCGGAAAATTCAACGAAAGCAATACCTAAATGTCAATAAACATGGACTATCAACAAACAAAAGATTTTGGCAGTCGGACACATTCACAAAAAGTTGATACACAAACCAACGAACCGATAAATTAGGTCAAATAAACGTCGAGTGCGATGCATATGTAACATAGAACGGTGAGCGAATTGTCGCATTTTGTTTACATACATGTGTATACGTAATACGAGAGCATATAGATACAGGTGCGGCGTAGACATTTGGCCGGGTCTAGCTCTGACCCAGTTAAAGCCCGCCATTTCTTATCTATTCTACTAGATGCAGTCGGGAATGACCAGTCTAGAGGGAACTTTGTTTCTTTCTTTGTTAAGTCCTGATGTGTAAACTAGTAATAGCTTGAACAGCTTAACTTTGTCTTGGAAGTTCGAACAAGTTACAATGTTGTTATTGCACTGCACCACTCTTGTCAAGCATATGGAGAAAAAGATCGTACCCCAAAATTTTAAGTTTATTTCAAAATGCTAACTAACGTACTTAAAATTCCTTAAAACCAGCTCTAGATTGTCCTGCTGACCGTCCCAAGAAGGTTTAAGAATTTATGTAGTTAAAATTGTGTACTTGTAGACCTAAATAGAAATAAATAAAAAAGGTTTCGACCTATTTTCATTGTGAAGTGTTTTAAAAGTTATTTTGTATCTTAACTAAAATCGTTAGAATTTGGGTTAAAAATAGAAAAAGCAATAGACAGGGATATTTAGTTACACTTGTTTTCCTTCAGTCCTAAAATAGATTTTGCTAAGGCTTTAAGTTCAAGGCGACTTTATAAAAGTTGAAAATTATGAGTCATAATTTTCACCTTTCGAATATGGGGGGCCAAGATCCTTCATCGATCGTCAATATTCATTCATCTATGATTGCGCTATGGCCACTGCTGTCTCATCTCATCATCTCTGTTGAATCCAGAGGTTTCGGCTTATCATCGTTATCATTTTATATAGTCTGCACTTGACTTCTAGATTTTTAACTCTTGGAGTTGAACCGAACATTGACAATCGTGTCGAAAAAAAAAACCACTGTTGGATGGACCGAGATATTTTGACGTCCGCGTGAACGTAGACTTCGTCATATTGTTGATACACAATGAACGTTGATGTTGACTGTTAATTATTGTTGTTGTTCCGTCCGTTTCTGCATCGCATTTGCTGATTCTTAGGGTGTCCTACCGCTGCTTTATCCGGATTGGGTGAAATGTTCTGAAAAACACTATAGTCCTCCAGACCGTATTTCGGCCATGGTGGTCAATCTCAACGGAAACTATCTATCGGCGGGAAATATACTATCGTGCACAAGTGTGTGCGCAGACACAGAAGCACTCACTCTTCTCTCACTCTCATAGTCCGATGGAATGGCAATCCGACACGAGCGGAGAGAGATCAGGCGCAGGACCAACGGTTTAACGTGATTTCCGAGGCACGGTGGTATCGCACCGCCAGCTTCCAAACTCCGGGCTATTACTAAGAAATTCCGAATGGAAAAACACTAATAACTATGATAACTCCCACTCAATGCTACACTTTCTTATCAACATCATCCTCCTGCCGACCCAATTTATTTGGCGTCGGCGCAGCCTGTCTCTCTTTCGATACATCTCTATTAGTACTCACATCGCCTTTCTAGCTTTGAGCCATAATTTATAAAAAGTGGTGCAGCCTAGACTGGGCGAACGTTTTACTAAAATTAATGAATATACAGCCCGGCGTTATAAATGATCTAAGACAACCAATATGACAAACATATAAGTGAGATTATATAGACCATATCCATGCGACCTACTTGTTACATCGCCCTTTAGTCATAGAAATGAGTCAGACTTATTGCATCAACGTCACTGCATTGATTCAACACTTCCTACTCGGTGACTTGTTTAAAAAGGATTCTAACCATCTGGAATATCATCAAGACTAATCGAATAATACGGTGCTAGTCTGCAGTCTTTGTGTGTAAGTGATAACTCATAACTCATAACTCTGACTCATGTGTAAAGAAAGAAACTTCTGGCATTGGCTTTTTTTTTTTAACCTTTAACATTAGCTACGTGTCACGTACATCTAATATGATTTGACACACTCCGTCTGCGAGTATGCTTTGCATTATGATCATCACCATTAGTCGGCATTCTCTTCGGGGCGATGGGACTCAGCTGTTGTGGCGGCGTCTGGGTGCTATTAATAAAGCTGTTAGGACCGTCACATACCAACAGACTCCTGTCTAGTGTCTAGTTAGAATGTAGGGAAATTTTGAAACTGGTTTTTAAGAGTTTCATAGCTTGTTGTATTGTTATTTCAGTTGTTTAACATCTGAAACTGTTGTGCCAGCTTGTGTGGTCTTGTTTGTAGAAGGAACTAAAAGTTGGCTGTCTGTATTCTGGATTTTTGACTTCGAAATGCGACCTGCATGATTTTACTATTTGGACATATAGTCTACGCATTTAGGACTATATAGTCCTCTAAGGGTTGAGCTACACGATGACTGATACATACATGCCGTCTGTTGGGACAGGTGAGCTCAAAGCTGCAATGGCTCTTTCTTCAAAAGGCTCTTCCAGACGTTGCCCTGCATTATTAAGCTCAATAAAATTCTAATAATATACTGTTTGGAGTTTGCTTCGACGTTTCTTCTCAGGAACAGCCGGCGCCATCTAGTTTTTTTTAAATATTGACCAAAATATGTTGACGTGTAAAAGTGTCTTTATTAGATCTATTTACAGAATAAACATTTTATTTCATTTCATAAATGTTATCATTTTTCATAAGGAGACAAAAGTTGATTTATACGGCATCGCTAAAGAGTAGTGGAAATATTAAGCTTTTAAAAATTACAGCAGGCATCAGCATTACCTTTGCAACATCGCTTTGTTTATAAAACATAAAATGCCTGATATATTCATTATGTTGCATCCGTCCGGCATGCATGCGTCGTAAAGTATGCTTTAAATGATCCTGTACGAGTATCGTACCTGGTCGCTTGTGGGCTGGCAATTTGTGAACCGTTACCTCATACACCCTCCAGCAATTTGTTGTTATTCAGACTATTAAGCCTACGTAAAAATATAAAGTGGTAGGTGGCATTTGATGAATATTTTGCGTGGTCCTCGGGAACACCCACCATCTTTAATATCAAAGTGTGGGTGGGAAATTATTAAGGTGGCCACCGCTGATATATTAAACCAATTTCCAACTTAATCTTTAATCCAAGATATTATTTATTTTATTCGTGCTGAATATGCTTGCAATCATTTATTGCGATAAATCTAGCTCTCCCGTAATAGACGTTAGGAATGCTGTAAACTTCCGAACAACTTTATTTAATCTTCGGTCTCTTTCTGACAAAATTGTCGCTTTTAAATTTGTTTCGAAACTTCATTTACAACTTCCGAGATTCTCGGCTGAACAGTGTATAATTCTGACTTTCTTGTTATGTAATTCGAAGGTCGAAATCTGTCTTGTTCCGGGGCCACAATTAGTGGAAAACTGTATGTATTGTACCAAAGGACCATTAGTTAGAATTGAAAGCTTGTTGTAGCATCTATTTGGCTATGTGTATGAGCATTGTAAGAAACAGAACTTGTTTCTCCGATACAAAATAGCATAAAGCTGTATAAAATTGCAGCTGCAGTGTGTGTGCAGGGTTGATCAGTGTTCGGTTCGTTATCGTGGCGGGCAGCAATACATCGGATCGGGAGCGCAGCGGAGTCTAGTCGACGTCGGCGGCGGCGTGCCGTATCGCCGGAGCCGCCATCCGCAGAGATGACTATGCTCGCTCTCATTCATTAGAGGGGCGGGCGGGCCGGGGCGCAAGACGTCGCGCGCCGCCCGACGATATCGATTTTGTCCCACTCTCCCCCCGTGCCCGGCACACACCCCCGCACTCAGCATCCGACCTCGAGTGCTCTCCTCTCGCGCCTACCGAACACCTCCGACAGAAACTACGCCTTAACGACATGACGCCACAGCTCAAAATTCCGATCCCCTACGCCAGCCTGACGTCCTCCCGCCGATCCCTAATGGACCCTCCGGCCGAAAGTCACTCGGTCGAGATTACAACGACGCCTCCGCCGTCCACGCCGTTGGAAAAAATAAGCTTTTTGTTACAATTAAAATGGTAAATCAAACCAATTTTAGTAATTGCGAGGTCAAACTTTGAAGTGGCGGCGCGCGCTGAGGGCGGGCTTTTTAAACGCGTATGATTTTTAATGGGCGCTCTTGTTCTTGCATAGTTGTATGACGGAATGTCGCGAAAATGTCACCTAATGTGGATTGCGCAAGTCCAATGCGACATCGTTTGTTTAAATTATTAGTTTGAATACATCGATAGCGAGACTTAAAGGATTTATCTACACCGCTACCCTTCACTGCACAGTTTGAACTCGATGTCTCTTGCGAATGTTTTAAGCTTCCACATCAAACCAAATTCTACTCCCAAGATCGCATTTTGAAAAGCAAACCTTTGATTTTCTCCGTACACACTTGAATTCGTAGTTAAATGTAGCAACTTTCTTTAATTAACTTATTTCATTCAGATATACTCGTTTAATTCCATGACAGTTATTGTGACAGCGAAATGACGTTCACATAGAATGTAATTAAACTGTATTAATTAACATGTTACCTTTATGAAAACAAAAACAGTCACCTGTTTTTTATTCAATAACAATTTCAGTTACATAAACTTGATGACTTTTGTAACTTATTGCCTTTACAATGTTACTGGCGACATTGCCACTAACATTGTCAAAAGAACATCCTACATGACCTTATTAATGTCATTAGAATACTACGAAACATTATCTAGAAAAATGTATGCTATTCTAGACCGAGCTATTTACGATACAAGTTACCTTAAGTGACGTAGACCGCCCACATGTAAAGTATCCGTGAATAAACCATAGCTGCAGAATAAAAAGAAAAAATGCAACATTTCTACCATTTTGTTCACCGATCTCCGATCTATGAGAGATAACAGAACTCTTGTTGTGGTAGGTCCCCAAAGTTATGCATCGTTTTCATTGCTAATCACCGTTTCGTACTGACATTTTATTAAACGTTAATATAAATTGCTCACAGCAGCTTTTTAAACGCAAAGGTGCATCTGATCGTTGAAAATTTAATAGCAGTAAATTGTCAGGCTAAATGACTTTGGTTAAGAAATTATTTATTAAGAGTGCGGTACATGCTTTTGCTGAAACAATTTCCATAATATTATCATTAATTATTGTGTTGATTTTGGGTTCTGCTTAGATGCTATTATATGTCATATCATTTAGCGAAACGTCGGCACCTGCCCAAAGTATGTTCTCTTTTGCTTTTTGATTTCTTTGCATTTATCAAAACGAATTCACGTGTGCCGTTACCACATGTTTTGATATACATACCAAAATTGCATCAGACTCAAGGCCGATTTCAGAAAGATCAGATAGGATACTTACTGATACTTATAAGATAACTAGATAAGCCAGACTTCCCAATCAAGACTTGTTTTTACCAAAATAACGACAATCGATCATATTTAGTTGACGTAACATTTTGAAAACAGATCGACGGTCCCTACGTACATAAAGACATGTCAAAACGAAGGTTTACAGGAGAGCGTTGTTTATGTTCAAAGCGCTCTAGAAATAATTGTATGTACAATTTTAAATATATTTTTTTCCATAATGTTTTATTAGCTTTAGGAACTTTATAACGGTATTTAAACATATTTTCTGTTTATGTAATTTCTTGGAAAAACTGATAGATGATTGTTTCTGCGCATACGTATAGATATCCGCATCTACGACACTTATTCGTCGTAAATATAATACTTGTTCTCATATACGATTTGTAAATGGCGTTAAATACGTAGGATTAAAAAAAATATTTATGCAGGTATGTGCATATGGAAAACCTAAATGCAATTGTGCATAAAAAAAAAAACATTTTTGACATGTCTTTATGTACGTAGGGACCGTCGAGATTTTGAATACGCTTTCCCGTTCGAGAGCTAAACCTGCAAATCGTTTACATGCAAAATAAAAGAACACATTTCGGTATTTTTCTGAAAGCTAATTCTCGTAATTAAAAATGTTCAAAATCTAGTCGCAATCTTATCGCAGCGACAATCAATGTCAAATTATTGTTTTAAACGTAGGTATTTGACAGATTTAGACAGAGAATAGGATGCGAACGCTCTTAAAAACAAGAGAATTGCCCTTATGGACTTTTCATAACGAAAAAAAAAGTTTGATTTACTTTGTTTATAAACAAAGTTGTTTTTTATTTTGTGATGCCAATGAATGTGTGGAAAAGAACAGAAATGCATTTCAACTTTCATAATCACCAAGAAGTCTGGTCGTTAGAGATGCATACGCGACAAGTTGTCAATAGCCATGTAGTGGTAGTCATGATTAAAAATATGCTGCATGTTAGGAAAGTCACTTGACAAAACCATAATTTAAGTATAAATGGTCACGATTGATTGACGTCAAAAGTAGAGCGAATTTCCCAATCGCATCCAATGACCTTCATAAAACATTGCAAAAATATAGTCTCTAACGGGTACACAAGATTACTTTCATCGCGGGAGATCGAGCAGTACCTCGGGCCTGTACAAAGAACAGATTTCCAACGCGCGAAGTCGCAGATAAAATCTAGCATAATGCATCTGGTCAGACGCCAGTTTCGGCGCCTACAAAAAATTACGTCATCTGAAAACAGATACACTTCTTTTAAGACTGCGTCTGGATATTATGTATATTGTGGCAAAGATAAATCAAATGATTTGTCTTCACGATACGTTTAAAAGCTTTTTGAAGGGGCGTCATTCAGGTGGGTAGAGATAAAAACTTCATCCATGTAAACAAAAATATTTTTAAAGGTCATGAACCTGAAATAAAGGATAAAAAACCGGCCAAGTGCGAGTCGGACTCCGCACCGAGGGTTCCGTACAAACCTGCACCCTAATTGCGAAACGCACAATTTATCAGAATCTGAATGGGATTGAAGATTATTTCTAAACCATTGCGTCATTTGTTCGAATAAATTGTAGCTCAGCAACGTAAATAACGCAATGAATGTTGTTTAACTATGAATATTAAACCAATTCCTACCGATAAAAAGTTCCGCAATTACCCCTCTGTACGTATTTTCGGTTTAAAAATATATATATTTTTTATATTTAAGTTGATTGAATGTAAGGTAAATTGCGGTTTACGATTTATGACGTTTTAAAAAAAAACTACTCACTCGATCTCGTTCAAACCAATTTTCGGTGGTAGTTTACGTGGTAATGTACATCATATATTTTTTTTAGTTTTGTCATTCTCTTATTTTAGAAGTTACGGGGGGGGGGGACACACATTTTACCACTTTGGAAGTGTCTCTCGCGCAAACTATTCAGTTTAGAAAAAAATGATATTAGAAACCTCATTACCATTTTTGAAGACCTATTCATAGATACCCCACACGTATGGGTTTGATGAAAAAAAACATTTTTGAGTTTCAGTTCTAAGTATGGGGAACCCCAAAATTTATTGTTTTTTTTCTATTTTAGTGTGAAAATCTTAATGCGGTTCACAGAATACACCTACTTACCAAGTTTCAACAGCATAGCTCTTATAGTTTCGGAATAAAATGGCTGTGACATACGGACGGACGGACAGACAGACAGACAGACAGACAGACAGACAGACAGACAGACATGACGAATCTATAAGGGTTCCGTTTTTTGCCATTTGGCAACGGAACCCTAAAAACGAGTTGAATTTTTAACAAATAATTTTCCTAACAAGAATCTTGTTAGGGTATACAGTAATTGCTCGCTGTTACAATAGTAATATTCTTCACCCACGCTTACATCCCTCGAGAAGCTACAAGAGTCTTTAGCGGCAAACTACAACGGTCTTTAGAGACCCTTTTATATATTTGGAAAGAAAATCGCCGTTTTGTGTCTCCAAAATTGATGGTGTAGTGTACTGAAACGGAAGAGTGGTGTCATCAGCTAGAAACGTAAATGACTTGCCAACATTTGGTAAGAAGATATTAGAAAAATACTAACTCATACTAATATTATAAATGTGAAATTTTGGACGTTTGGAGTTTTGTTACTCAATCACGCAAAAACTACTGAACGGATTTGAATGAAATTATATACTTTTCATTCCGGTATGCCGTTCCTGTAGTATAATTTCCGAAATCTACGTGGTAACTAACCGTGCCTCCGTGTTGAAACACCAAGGAAGTTGTTTCGAGTAGTCCATCTGAAAAGGAGAATGCCAAGGTTTCCTACAAGTCTCGGCCAGAACCGACAAAGATGATTAATATTTCATAAAAAAGGAAAATTATTATAGAATTTGATTGTATAACTAGTTTTTAACCGACGAAAAAAAAGGAGGAGGTTATCAATTCGACGCGCATATTTTTTTTTTTTTTTTTTTTTTTATGTATGATCACGCATAACTTTGTACATGGTAGTCCGATTGTGACAATTCTTTTTTTATTGGAAAGGGTATACTCCCAAGGTGGTCCCATATAAATTTGGAAAATTAAATCGAACCCTAAGGGTCGGAAAACAGGGGATGATTGATTGTTCACTCACTGATTGTAATGTATAACCACGCATAACTTTATACAGAGTAGTCCGATTTTGATAATTCTTTTTTTGCTGGATAGGGTATACCTTGCCAAGTATTATTAGTACATTAAAGTCACAAAAAAATATAAAATAAAAACTTTTTAACAAAAAATTAAACCGCCGAAAAAACTGAAAAGCATAAAATAATAAACCTTAAAATTTTGAGTCGGCGCTGAAAAATCAATGAACAAAGATCACTCAAAGCGTCGACTCATAATTTTAAGGTTTATTATTTTATGCTTTTCAGTTTTTTCGGCGGTTTAATTTTTTGTTAAAAAGTTTTTCTATTAGAAGTACACCAACAAAAGTTATAGTTCTTTTAAGTTGACCACTTTATACTTCTGATTTTAACAATACCATGAAATAAACAAATGATTTATTCAATTAATAACTTTTAGCACATTATCCTTGCATCATATATATATATATTATATTTATAGTAAGAACATACATTTAACATACCTATATGATTTTAGAATACTTAGGTATTAGGAAAAAAAAAACACATGTTTACTTTTTACAAATGACACGCGGGAGAAGTGAGAAGTCAAACTTTTTGACAATGACAGAAGTTGTTTTACGTCAAGTGTTGCCAGCGCTATAATAACATTATTACGAATAAACTATTCTAGACGGTATCGATAATCGAATTAAATTATTTTTAGTTATTATATAACTACAAAATGTATACTAAAAAATATAAATAAACGCTATTTATTATTATAAGAATTACGAGGTATGACGTAAGTACTTAAATACTTACTTACGTAGCTTCATATTGATAATTATTATTGTAATCGGTTTGCAAGTGTCCGTATCGATATTATTTTATTTTGGTATTGGCAACATTTCTAATTGAAGTTATAGCCTTGAAATGTGTTGATAAATTGAATAACTATTTAAAATTACTTTTCAACGGTGTACTTCTACAGATTTTATTTATATTGTATAATTCTTACTGTTTTATAGTATGAATTATCATTATTATAGAAAGTCTGTCGGACACCACGATGATTCGAGCCGATATTTGGCATTGTCCTTTGCTAGACACCTTATGTTAGCCTTTAGCCACATCACCAAAGTGGTAACTGAAAGCATCCGCTTTTGAAGCGACAAAAGACCAACATTTCTCTAAAAAGGGCTGCTGTTCAAGTTTATTCTAATTGTTTCTAGACTAACAGCCCAAAAAAGCCTTTCGCATCCCTTGCTAATTTATATATACAAAAGTAATTTAATAAAAAAGATAACGCATCTTTCGAAAAATAAATATCAAAACTCCAAAGCAGTTTGTCAAGAGAACATCCTAAATGTTTGTAATAATAAACTTACATTATGATTTATGAGTCCGCTGAGAGCTTCTACATCTAGTCGTACTTAAGAGCTTTTGAAATCATTATCGAAATGCTTGAGTATTTATTTACACAAACAGAGTAAATCTTCATTACTCCTTATCAAAATATTAATGTCACATTATCATTCAGAAAGTAAGTTATTAAATTAAACGGTCATAAACGTATCTCATAAAATTCCGACTGTCAATTTGTTTATCAACTATGTAAACATAATAAATATGTTCGATGCATGTTATTTATTAGTGAATAGTATCTGTTAGCTCGGTTATTATGGTAATGCTCCATCAAAGGCGTCTGTCCGGACCTGCCTCAACGAGGGGAACGCTTGGGGTAGGTTATGGTATTGCACTCGCCGATCCGCCGACTGCAAGGGTGGTTTTGCATAAGTATACCTCGGCTTATAGTTTACAGCCCTGAATGTGTCTGTCTAACCGCTGGATTTATGAATGCTGCGGTGCAATTATGACGTTTCGTACGAGTGTGCGTGTGTGTGTTTACGCTGTTCCGATTGCTATGCAAACTTTTGATATAAGCGAGTTAAACATTTTACCTGATTTAGTACTTGCCTGTACTTTCCCTCTGTCGTGGAATACAAAGATTTGTACGAAGTTGTTTTCAATTATCGATCTCACGGCCAGTTTGTTATAAATTTTAAATCAGTTATCTAGACTGGTACCGAGTTGAAAATAAACAGAGATCGATATGGCTCAGGCGATGACCGAAACTTCCTTGGGCCCCTCGACGTTTTAGGATCACACCTGAAACGCATTAGGACTAGAGAACATTACAGCCAGCCTCTACGACATCTTAAAACTTAGGCGAGTAGGTACCTGTTGGAGTTTTTTGCCGGGTCGAGTAATCCGACAGATGATTAAAAAAGCGTGCGTGCCCACTTGACGCACAGTGTTAGCTTTTTTGCGTATGTGTGCGGTGGCACTAATGAAACGGGCCCCGCCGTGCGTCGTGGCGGCCTACGTACGCGGGCCTTGCATTGGGTCGGGTCAGTGAACCTGCCCACCCACTATCGGGGTAAATATGCCGAATGCACACAGATGCGCGCGCCTGCCCCGCACACCCCCTCCCACTCGGTCGTCGGCGCTGCACTCTGCACGCATACACCCCCGACCCCTCTTAAAACTCCTAATTGATTGCACAAATTTTCTCGCAATAACTGTCTTTTTATGGTGTTAATGATGTAAACTTGCGCAGTTCCGCCGTTTTAATTGATACTCGACGACGTGATAAGTTGTAAACCAGAGTACCTAATGCGCGACGAATTTTCATTTGCATATCACCGCGGTGTCGTCGGCGGGACTATGAAAAATTAATTAGCATACGGCAAATTCTCTTTTTCGGGATTCCGTTGTGATCTTTAGCTTTTCGCTACGATAGATAAACAGTTTAAATTTTTTATTCATTGGAAGAAAGTTTCATTAACGCTCTTTATACTTCCGAGCCGGCGAAAACGTAAAATGTAGGCAAAATCTTTACTTCACAAAGTTGAGACCACATTTTTTTATTTCCGCCAGTGTTTCCTTCGAAATCGTTCAATTGAAATCTTTTATTCAGCATTCATTAGTTTTTATTTAGCTAAGATCAAAAGCAATCGGCGTCTTGGCACGAGTTTACATAACTTTGGTACAATCCGAAGAAAATGCTCCAGACGATCTATTATAAGTAGGTATGTACACGAGAAAGAAAAATGTAGACAGCTGTGTACTTTGTTATAGGACCAGAATATCTTGATAGCGCAATCGATATGCCGATGATCCAAGCATTACATCATCGAATGCATTCAGATGATATCACGGTGACGTAACGGCGCAATGCGTATAAATAAAAATTGAACGCGTCCGTGTGATGCCAACATCCCTCCATACACACAATAAACACATGCAATAAAAATCGCATAGAATTGCAATGCTATCATAAACGCGCCCGTTTTGGCATGATTGCCGCACAACGCGGTCTTTTAAACATCTTGAACTATTCAATTGTGTGATACATTGCTTATTTTATGTTTTTGTGGAGATCTGGGACTGAGAGGGAAATATTGTCGCTATTATTTATGCAGTATTCAGGAAACGGGGTAAAATAGCGTATTATATTTAAATATAATACTGCGTTGTTGTTTTGGAAATCGACTATATCTGTGACACATGATTGTGACAGAAGATTTCCTAAAGCAAAGGATGTTGTAATGAAAAATCCGATCGGTATACATTTATTCAAAAGGTGCGTTAAATTACGAGGGTTTTCATTAACTTGTTCGCCCAACTTTTCCACATGGCAACACAAAATTGACGCTTTAATTTCAGTCACAACAGCCCTTTCGGGAGTTAAGGTGCAAAGTTTTACTTTTTAATGTTTGTAAGTTTTAAATAAGAAACTGGCAACGTTTCTTATTCCGAGAACTGGGTATCTGCTCCTTGAGACTCAAGTTCCAAGAACTACTTACTAATTGCAAGGGCAAAATAGCAAAGTTTTAATTGATGTTTAACTTGAATGGCAATAAATATTGTAAAGTGGAACAATATTGTTCCCCATTAATATGTCAATTAAAAAGATATCGTTTTATTTTCTCTTTAGCGATTTGGTAATAAAGGCATAGTATGTAGAATATGACTGCATTCAAATGGGATCATTGACGCGTTTTTAGCTTGCTAGAAAAAAAACCTCTGGCAGAAAATGTGAGGTGTATTCGGCTCGAAAAGGACCAAAAAATCTACACACAATTTAAAAACTATTTCGAAAACATTAAAATGGTTATTTAATAACAACACAACCATACACCAACAAACTTAACCCCATATAAAAACTCAATAAACGAATCACCGCCACGAACAAAACCCCATTACTTTTAGTATCGACATTCCATAAAAGTTTTATTGGCTTAAATCAGCGCAACCCTCGGTACGCGTGGTCTCCAGGAAGTGCATGGCAGCATGGTGCTGGTGAATAATTAGGATACGCAGCGGTGCACCGCTCACTTCTCATTGGTCCACCCCTAATTGAATAACCGACTATATACAGAGATTAAAAGCGGCTGGAAGCGACAGTGATTTAGGTCGGAGGTTGATTTTTTTTGCTAAAGGTTTTAGTTTGTTTTCTGATCTTTCTGTCAATTAGAAATATTAATATTTTATTATGCAATTAAAAAGCACCGACTTTCAAAGTAACGGTGGAGGTACGAACCCCTAACGAATACCAAATTGGGCTAAGTTGGTTTTGGTTCTTTTTATTTTGATTTTTCACAAGATAGTCTTCATTTTTCTTTAAATAAATCTTACTTATTATATTACGAAGACTTCTCATTACGGTTTAACAAGCACCACGAGTCCGTGACCCATTTTTTTCGATGTTTTTACAAGAAGATGTAGGTAAGTTGATTAGCAATTGCTACGTTTTTACAAGCCTTTTTTTTATTAAATATTATTACAAAACCAGAGGAGTAATTGCGGAACTTGCTATCAGTAGGAATTGGTTTCATATTGATAGTTAAATAACATTCATTGCGTTATTTACGTTACTGAGCTTACAATTTATTCGAACAAATGACGCAATGGTTTAGAAATTATCTTCAATCCCATTCAGATTCTGATATATAGTGCGTTTCGCAATTAGGGTGCAGCTAGAGCTGACTAACATTGATTTGTTTTCACTTATTGTCTCTGGGCTAAAGTCATACGTGGTATATCTTACTACCGTTATTTGTGTATCTTTACCCTTGTGCAAAGTGGCTTTAAAGTCTAACTGAAAAATACATTTTTACAATGTACAGCGTGAGTATTCGGAAGGGTGGTAAGGGCAAGGACTTAAACAACTGGAGCTACTGGACATTATTCTTTAGAGAATATTCTTAACGTGTTATTTAAGATACGTTTCTGGTATTTACGATTTTGAAAAATAAGTAGGTACAGGTCAATATTTACCCGATAACTTTTTTGCTAACATTTGATTTTGTTAAAGTGTTAATATTGGGGTTTCCCATCTGGAATTTCTTAGTAGTAGCCCGGAGTCTGGATTTGTGCCCGGTTGATGGCAGTAGGCTCGCCCCATATTACATGGGACTTAAACATAACAAGCGAAATGTGGGTGTACTATAGGGGACACCTCTGCCCAACCAATCAATCAAGACGTGATGTTATGTTTTGATTTTGTTTCTCATAAAAATCAAAAACTCTACGGGACCAACCGAGTTTAGGTTACAAGAACTGTTATAAATGGTAAAAAGAAATAGCTGCGAGATATTTTTGCGCACTGGATTTTCCACTTTTGGTGTTGAGCCGATAATTAAAAATCCAACAAAGTGCATCAAATGAACAAACTGTTGGATTTTCAATTCTTGGCCCTAACCGTTGCGCTGAAAATACCACTGTGCGAAAAATAATCACTGCGATATTTTGACGTCCGTGCGAACGTAGGCTAAGATTGCGTCTATGAGGTGGTGGTCATACCACTTTTGTCACGAAATGTACTTATGGAGAACGTTGTTTTAATCGTGCTTTGTCTGTTGTGTTATGTCTTTTGTGTGCACCAAATAAACGATTTATCTATCTATCTATGTGAATTCTGTAGTACTGAAACCTCAGATAGTCTGGTATTTTAATCCTTATGCGATTCTACATCGTTTGCAAGGCACCGTCAAAATGAAATGTAAGAATTGTAATTTTCGAGATGACTGAAACGAATACTCTATTGTTACGCAGAAATCGCTGTAAAAAGTTAAAGACAGTTAGTTCTTACGACCGTTTTCTGTACATGCCCTTGAAAATCCTTTAAATTTTAAAAGTATTTTTTCTCACAATTATCATGTCAAATTTTAATGCCCATTTATAGATGAGGTGTCCTTATACAAATATCAAAACCGTATCGCTATTGGACCATATACCACTTTCTACACAAAATAGGACAGTCTCTTTTTACATATATTTCCAGCGATATTTGTGTGTAGTGTTTTGATTTTAAAGATTTCGTAATAAAACAGAAAATAATTAATAACCGTAGCGTAGCGTACCAACGCAAAACATTTCTAGTTTTGCTACATCATTGTAAAATGGGTTCGCGCCCTTTTGTTTCTGTCGCAACGGATGATTATTATAGTAAATGAATAATATTATTGAGAATTTAAGAAAATGTAACTGAATAGCAACAGTATTTACAGGCTACTGCCAGCGGCCTACGTCGCCTACGACATCTATGCGCTACGAATAGCTACGAAGTGCTACACAGTTTTTTTGGGCTACGCCGCCAAGACGTCATGCTACGCGAGACTAAAGTATTAGATAAAACGTTTATTGCGTACACTGATATAATTAGGATTCCAAAGTTGTATTGTATTTCTATAATTCGCAAAAATATTTTCCTTCTAGAAAATTAAATCCATTTTTTCAGTGCCACTGAACTTTTGACTTTGAACTCGGCGGTGAATATGATTATATTATAATATTTCAACCTTTTATAAATGACGTGAGAGGTATGAATGAAAAGACAAACAAAACTCGAGGTCTCATAAATCAGGTTTGGCAAGAACAATTTATTCAATATTTCACACGAAGCAATACACATTTTGTCAACATTACAACACAAACACTGTGTCAAAGGCAAGCAAGCATGGGTAGACACGTTTCGGAATTATTCGCCTCCGGATTAACAGAATATTATCTCGCATAACCTGTCACATTTCCCAGTAGCTAACATATTATTTTCGCTACATATTGAGATAAACAGCAGATGAGTTTCCGTATTGTTTATACAGTTTGCGTCGCGCCACGCTTATGAGTTAAGACGTTGTTAGCAGATTTGTATCGGGCTCGGTTTGCACGACAACTTCCTACCTACAGGTTGTGCAAGTTATGCTCTTCGCGTTTCCATCTCCGGCCATGTTCATTAGATAGTTAACCGACGACCGAATAGTGGATCACGTCTCGCTATCAGGTGCGCTGCAAACAAAACGCTCAATAGAGGCCGGGTTAAACATGCACGACGGGTGTACGGGTATAATTAAAGTTTAGGAGACGCTCACGTCGCCCGTTAACCTCGTTATCGGGCGCTGGAAGTGGGTGAGACGCGGTGGGGAGGGAGCCAGCCTCGGGGTTGGGGGGAAACGGGGAAAATCAATGACAGCCGCCGCGCGCCGTCTCTCCCCGGCCCGACGCGCTCATCTCGCGGCCACGTGCCGCGGTCACTGGCCTGACTCACCACACCATACTCTCCCATAACCACCATCATTTGTCTCCGCGCATCCTCGTCATTACCCCTCGGCCAATCAGAAACCCGTATTTAAAAATGTAACATGGAACTATGTGTATAATTCCTAATCCGATCTAAATTCCCAATCACCAAAAAAATCAGTAAATCCTTTCAGCGCACGTGTTATGCAGATGAGCGGCACAAATCAAAGCAAATAGCTTGACATCGGTCAACAAACAAACAGTTTAGTGGGACAGATAAGTGTGCGGGGTTGCACGAAGCCTTGCCAGTTGTTGGGGGCGCCCGCTCGCCTGTAAAACATACAATCTAATATGTAGGTCGCTGTCAGAAATTTGGGTTATCGTTTGGCCGCGTCGATATGCGACACTTCCGTAGCAACGCGATGCGAATGCAATGCACTCGCCGATATTATTGCTATGTCATGCTTCCGTGTTACGTCATACCGGCTTCTGAAAACCACATGTTATTGGTCATGTGACGCACTCTGACGCGTCCGTTACGTCACGATTTGGCGCCACAGCACAGCATAAAATCTCTCTGTATCTGTTAACTTGACAACCACCCATCGGACGCGGGACGTTCAAAACTTTTCGTACTTAAAAATATATTTCCGTGAAGGCCCCGAAGTTACCAACCAGTCGCAAAACAATGAGTCATATTCGGGGCGAGTCTCGCGGTACCTAATAAAAATTGGTAGCAATGAACTTCCTAGACCCAAATCCATGCGTCGCGTCGGTACCTACGTCGTCGATCGGCAGTCGGTACAAATGTTTTATATAAGCATATCGCGACTCGTCGTCGATCAATGTCAACCGCATATTTGGGTCAACGTCCGTCAACCGAGAATTCCCGCGTTCGTCTACTCTTCATTTCCTATAACGCATTCGACCACAATTGTGCAGTGTCCAGTTTTTAGGAATACACCGACTTATATTTCTGGATATTAACATACATCTTTCTTTACAAGGATTTAATGTATATTTTCTTAATTGAACCTCCTCTTTATTCCATTATGAAACTGTCAAAATAACGCTGAAAAACACAGTTGAAAAAGCTATGCTGTCATAACTGTCAGTCATCGATGGTGTAAGTCTGCAAAATATGGGTTAGGAACAAAAATGTAAAAAAAACAAAGCCATCCAATGAACTCATAATACAATATCTACAAACATTACTTCGTTCACAAAAAAACTGGGAAATATATCTTCGTTGAAAGTGAAAAATGAGGTGATCTTCGAATCTAATTATGCCTGATGTATTCAATTTTTCTCATCCTGGCTCACCATGTTATTGGGCTGGTAATGAAGTTGTCTTGTTACATACTTATTTACACGACAATGGGGTGGTAATGAAGTTGTCTTTCTTACATACTTATTTACGCGGCAACTGCTATAAAAATACTTCTACTACATCGAAGACCGCAACAGGTTTTAAATACATAATCAGCCTATACCGTTCCCACTGCTGGGAGCGTCCTCTCGGGTGAGAGGGAATAGGCCGTAATCTACCACGCGGACCCAATGCGGGTTGGTAGATGTCACATGTCTTCGAACTTTTGGTTCTAGGACGTGCCGGTTTCCTTACGATGAATTCGGTTTTAAATATCAGTTCCAAAATACTCATCTCCATTTATTTTGTCCTCAGGTATATTACGCGAAGAAAAAGCGGAGAGCGCAACAGTACCTGGGCGAGGATGGCTCGCACAAAAAAGAGCGGAAGTTATATAACGACGGCTATGATGATGATAACCATGATTACATCATCAAACAGGGCGAGAAGTTCCTCGACCGGTATGAGATCTCCTCGCCGATTGGGAAGGGATCTTTTGGACAGGTGAGCATCCATTACTCTTCTATCAGCCACTTATTTTAGCCTATCGAACTCTTCTGCTGCACATTAACCAAAAAAGGAGACCCGATCTCAGATTTGGCACTCCGGCGCCGAAGATTATTTCGACGTACCCAAAAAGCGATAAGTTGATAACCCTGAAAATATAATCCATTTCTGCTAAGAAGTAGTTAATGTTATTCTACTAAAAGTGACTAAAACTTGAAGCACTTGTAGTGTATTAGCTCATTTCCGATAATAAATTAAACGGGGCAAAGGTGCACCAAGAACTAATAGAATGTATGACTTATCAGGTGTGTTAAATACGTTCTGAGAAAAACAAATATGAGTAACCGTTGCACTTTGCGGTCAAGTACGTGATGCATACAATACATAATATTAGTTATATAGGTACTGTTATCAGTCCAGTACTAAGCTACTAACAGTCAGATTACTGAACATAATGAGTCTCTCCCATTGCCCTAGTAGTAAACACAGATAAGGAGCACTTCTCAAAACTGAGTTACCAATAGGATATTGTGTTGGCGTTTCCGCAGAATTGAAGACATGTGTGAATGATGATATGGATTGAAAGGGTATGACTACCGAGATGACGACCAATAGAGAAGTGTGGAAGAAAAAACATGTTGCGCCGACCACAAATAAATTTAGATAAGAGCAGAAGAGTGATGATGTTTCTACAGAAAATATAATCAATAAATGCAGATAGTTCGGGTGGAAAGGAAACATATGTTGAAATGCCATTCCAAAGTTGACAGACCTTTGGCTTGAGAAAGAAAGGGCTGTAACTTTTTCCATTTTTTCCGTCACATTCGACTGATATCGGGTCACTGTGTTGGCAGTGTCTGCCGAAATGGGAATACATTCTTCCAGATTAAGTGGGATCACAGAGTTTGAAGCTCATGCATGTTGGTCTTGACCATCTGAGACATTATGCTGTAAGTAATTGAAGTAGGTTAGCCAGATATGTTAACCCGTTGTCGGTTTAACCCTCCACACTATTCCATATCACGGCAACTCCTGAAATCCAGAATCATGATGACTGATGTGCCACCGCAAGTTGTTATGCTTGTCATAGAGTATTCGGATTCTTCACCCCTCTTCATAGGAAGGATTACTGTTTGCAGACCTCTGTCTATGTTAGTTAGTCATGATAATGTTTCCCAATGTTACAGGTTGTGAAAGCGTATGACCACGAGGAGCAGTGTCAAGTAGCGATAAAAATAATTAAGAATAAGAAACCCTTCCTAAACCAGGCACAAATAGAAGTCAAGTTACTAAAAATGATGAACAGAGCGGATCCTGAAAATAAGTATTATATAGGTGAGTGAAAACTTCAAATAATTTTTTTGAAAGTCTTGTACAAATGATCGCTTAGTCGACTGTTTTCAAAGAAATCAGCAATGTTAGGAGGATTTTTAGAAAACCTGATTTAGTTATGGGACTAAATTATACCGGGTCTACGATTGGTGATTGTTATAAATGAAGACGTCTTTGGTTAAGATCTAATAGTCAAGTTATCTACTGCTAGCTTTATGGTTATGTTTCACAACTGGGACAGAGATTTAAGTAACCAAACTTATAAATGTCTCATTGATCATTGCGTATTTTGATTTTAATTCAAAATATCTGGATGACCGAGCTTTGCTCGGTATTTTTTGGTAAATTGTGTTTAAAATAATAAGTTTATGTTCAAGTTGATTATCGATAAAGTTGGTTATTGAAAACACGAATAAAACGACATTTTATAAAAATGAATCCTAGCTAGATCGATTTATCGCTCCCAAAACCCCCTGTATACTAAATTTCATGAAAATCGTTGGAGCCGTTTCCGAGATTCAGATTATATATGTACATACATATATACAAGAATTGCTCGTTTAAAGATATAAGATACAATACAACAGTTTCAATGCTTAAAAGCTGCCCTGCAGACAGGCGCGATGCAACTTTGGTGGAAAGTTTCTATGAAAACTTCGTGGACATTGTTCTACTGAAGTCTCGTTGCGCGGTCCATGGCCCTCTACGGGGCACCGGTGTGGGCGCCCTCATTGAGGCTGCGCCCAGCACGCCGGTTGAGTGCGGCCCAGAGGGTCATGGCCATCCGGTTAATCCGGGGATACCGCACGGTCTCCTGCGAGGCAGCGAGCCTCCTTGCCGGAGTGCCGCCATGGGATCTGGAGGCAAAGGTCCTCGCCCACATGTGGGAGTGGCGCGAGGAGGCGAAACGCCGGGGCGAAACTCCGCTGCCGCGACAAATCGCGGCACGGCGGACAGAGCTCCGGTGTGATCTCATGGCGACATGGCGGATACGATTGTCGCAACCCAGTGCTGGGCACGCCACAATTGCGGCGGTAAGTCCCCTCTTTGAGGAGTGGATAGAGAGGCGTCACGGCGTCCTCACCTTCCGCCTGACGCAGGTTCTCACCGGGCATGGGTGCTTCGGTGGGTTCCTGTTCAGGATAAAGCGGGAGGATACGTCCGGGTGTTTCCATTGCGAGGATCGTCTGGAGGACACGGTGGAGCATACGGTGGAGGTGTGCCCTGCCTGGGCGGAGCACCGCCGTGTCCTCGTGGAGGCGATCGGCGGCGGCGACCTCTCGCGTCCGGCCCTGGTGCGAGCCATGGTACGGAGCGAGAGGGAATGGGAAGCCGTCACCTCCTTCTGCGAAGCAGTAATGCTCGCGAAGGAGGAGGCGGGGCGCGTGAGGGAGTGGCAGTCTCTGCGCCCTCACGTCCCCAGCCGCCGCAGGAGGAGACGCCCCGGGCGTCGGGAGTCAATAGCGGACTCCCGGCCACCGTAGGCGCGAGCTTGCGGGTGGCGAGCAATGGGTAGCTCGCCGCCCGGTAAGGACCAAGCTCGGGTCGACGGCGCGCAGTGTTCCACGCGCGCCTCAAAGAGATGTCAGCAGCAGTGTAGGGGTCTACTAGGACCGATGCCTGCTGGGGTCGCGTGATTGTTCGAAAGAGATACCGTGACCCTGGCACATGGGCAACTGATGGAACACGGGTGGGTTTTAGTCAGTAAAAGTCTGACACGCCCTCCCGCTCCGCCCAGAGCGGGAGAAGTCATTTGATGATTTCCCATCCTGAAAAAAAAAAAAAAAAAAAAAAAAAAAAACCCGTCTGTGAAAGCATTAATAATGTAATGTATTTAATGTTATATTTAAGAACCTGTAAACAATATGACATGTTTGACTGTGGATACGAAAAGTAAACATACCATGATTCACATTAATGTTTACATTTTCAGTTGCAATGTCAATGCAAAACACGTGACTGTGTTATAGGATAAAATAATATTTATTCTGATACATAATATTAACTTATCAAATATACTAACAAAACTCAGTACAATTTCATAAAGATCTGTCTGAATTAGGAATTTTCCGTCGGTATCTGTGTCGTTCATTAAATGATGGGTGGGATGAGGAAATCGAAGTCTTGTCCAAGTACGTTATATGTTTGAGTCCGCTGAAAAAATTGTTTAGGAGTCGCTTGTCTTATATTCATGTAGAGGTAAATTGACTTCACTGGTTCAGGCGACTCGGTCGTCATTACAAGATGTAAGCATCTGTCGGAAATTATCTCAGGGGATCACACTGCCGAGATAAAAAGTATCCAATGTCCTAAGTTCCTAACGCAGGTCATGGTTTATCCGTGTACAAAAATTTTAATCAGCGTGAAAAGTTTACAGAGTTACTTTCGTAACAATGATATTATATGTAGTAGCTTATGCCAGTGGCTTCTCCCGCGTGGAGGTTGAAAATCATCCCACGGGAACGTAGTACCGGAATAATACCAACAGCACAACCGTATTCTATGTTTATGTTAATCCAGGTTATAAACTATCTGTGTGCCAAATTTCATGCAAATCCCTTCAGCCGTTCTTGCATGATTGACCAACAAACATTCAATCCAGCCTTTGGCCGGTATGCTAGATCATGGCTACGGTGCATTTTTCTCAAGAGACAGGAAGTCTGAGTTCTTAAAACTGGGAGCATTTATTTATTTAATGTTAAGTAAATATTATTAATATGTTTTTTTTTTATGTTCCAGTGAAACTGAAATGTCACTTTATGTGGCGGAACCACCTGTGCCTAGTGTTCGAGCTGTTGTCGTACAACTTGTATGACCTGCTACGTAACACCAACTTCAGGGGCGTATCGCTCAACCTGACGCGCAAATTCGCGCAGCAGTTGTGCACGGCGCTACTGTTCCTTAGTCAACCTGGTAAGACTTCCAACATTTGTAAAGATATCGTAATAATAATCGAAAAAACGATTGAAAACGACGTAATTCCAAAAAGTTTTCAGTGATAGATGTATCTGAGATCAAAATAGCTGCTACTAATAAAGAGGCGCAAAGATAGGTGCACTAATATAAATCGCGCCGATACGGTACGAAACTTGAACCTTTGCCTCTGTGGGTTATCCTATGATGTTGGTGCTAATTCGGCAACGCGAACATTACCGAAGCGCAAACCTTTTCTGTTTTATTTGTACGTACCTAGTAGAAGCAAAGTTATTTACGAAAACTTCTAAAACTCTTCCTTGGAAGTCCATTTGTGCTGCAAAGAAGACAGAAGGTATGAATATTGATCTAGTTACTGTTACTGTTAGCCCACATCATGCTACTACTGGGCTCTACTGCAGTACACTGCTCGGTCCCTTTGACTTCCAGTTCTTTCGATTTCTATTAAACGTTCAACAATGACTTGGGAACTATACAACCTACATTTAACATCATTCCAAAAGGTACGGAGTTGACAGAAGCTCCATTTACAAGGATGTCCCGAAATTCCTTTGTCGAGCAAATCTCGATAAGATAGGCTCTTATCTACTATACTAATACCTCTCTCTTTTGTATTCCAGAACTAAATATAATTCACTGTGATCTTAAACCCGAGAATATACTACTATGCAACCCGAAAAGGTCAGCCATTAAAATTGTGGATTTCGGGAGCTCGTGTCAACTAGGTCAAAGGGTAAGTCTGCCTGTACTTTATACGTCTAACTCAACGAGATTTAAGTCTAGACTTAGTTTCTAGATAGACATGTTGTTACTTAAAGTTAAAAAAATGCCTTTGTAGTTTACATGTCAGTATTTCAAATTCAGTTTAGATGTAGCTGACAGTTTAGCCTGGAGCTAATTTTGTTAACTTGTTTTCAAAAAATGTATGTTAAAAATAATCTTCATAGAAACACATTCATTCCAGAAAACACAAAAATGAAAGAGCTGAACTTGCGTTATGTTATGTGATCTTAGATAATTTAAATTTCTAACTAAATTATTAACTTTTCTCCAGTCTAGAATATTAATTTGCAAGTACCAAGAAATTCAATAGAATACACTAAATTATTGGAGTGCACCTAACGCGACTCCAACCAATTTATAGACTCGATTCCCGTACACGCTAATTGCTAAGATAAATCACATCGGGGTCGTGTGATTCAGTGGTAGAGGAGGCCAGGTTATCGTCTTCTCTCACATATACTTAAAACGTAATACTACAATCGACAAGGCACACGATAAAACCCATTCATGTACGATGTCGATTAATTTAAATACGAATTATTGAGGTTTTGAATACAAAACGTCACTATTCACAAAATTATTAGGCCCACATTTGACTAAGTTATGTTTATTGCCATCAACTGTGGCAGTAATAGAAGAAAGAGAAATAGATTTAACTGTCACAGATACACGTGCATACCAAAAGAAAATTTACTCGAGCATAATTAAGAAAAAAAATCAAAGAAAAATAATCTAAATAATCCCAAGCTCAACTCAAAAATAATCTACGTTTGTCGGTTATGACTGTGATAAAAAGGCTTCCACTCAGCATGATGCTGCGTTATGGGAGACCCACAGCATAGGGCTAATTTTCATTGGTTACCCGCAAGTTTTTCTGAAAAAATCTTTTTGTCAAAAATTAATATAAATTCGTTGGTCTAGTGGTAGCAAGCGCTACTGCTGAGCATGAGGTCCTGGGTTCGATTCCCAGGTCGGGCAAAGCTTATGGGGTTTTTCCATCTGGAATTTCTCAGTAGCAGCCCGGAGTCTGGATTTGTGCCCGGTGGATGGCAATAGGCTCGCCCCCTATTACATGGGTCTTAAACATAACAGGCGAAATGTGGGTGTACTGTAAGTACACCTCTGCCTAACCCTTCGGGGAAACAAGGCGTGATGTTATGTATGTTATGTATGTAATATAAATTTGGCACGACCTGAGCATCAAACCCTGTACCACGGGTGTTCAGATGCCGTCCTCGCAACTACTCAATCTCGATTATTTAATAACCAATCCTTGAAAATTTATAAATAGCATTTCATAATCCGTCGTAGCGCCCTTACACTCATGAATGGAGGTATTTTTAGCTTCTTTTTTTGCAACGATTAGGTTAATTATAATTGTTTCCTTTTATTTATTTTGTTATCAGTTCAGTAGACGCGCTAATTAAGGTCATGGCATGGACTTGACCCTTGTTATCTTTCTTCAGTTTGTTCTAATTCTGGTAGTGGCAGTTAATTGCTACTTACATTGTAATTTTACTGAGATTTATGAAATCAATGTGGATGGTGTAACGGTTACATGACCTTAATTATGGCTGAGCTGGATAATACAACGTGTTCAATTTGATATCCCATAACTTTAGGCTATTTAGACCATGTCAAATAATCAACTGCCATAAAATAAAAAATAAATTAAATAAAGGTTTTTTTTTTCCTTGAATACGTGTGTTAAGTTTCATTGTTAAGTAGGTACGAATAAATCGTTTTCATTCAAACCAAAAATTCAAATTTAAAGATAAGAAAATGCGACGTTCTCATATTTCACGTATGGGTATTTTACATAAATAATCGCGACGTCGAATTATTTTGTACGAAAAATAAAAACGAAAAAAAAGTTCATATGCCAGTTGATTCTTTGACATGATCTCATAAATACCTTAGAGTTATGGTATATCAAAAGGAACACCTTGTATACGGAATTTTGAAAGTATTTAAAATGTAATGCGCTATGGTGCGCGAATGTCCCTCCTTATAATTTAGCAACGCGACAGCAATGATGCTCTTTACACCTTTCCAAGCGTATTACGTATTAAATCACAATTACTTATTACGCTTGAGATAAACTTTGAACTCCGATAACCTAAAACATTGGTTTAAATCACTTTAGGACTGTACTAACAGTTTTGTCGTACGATTTCTGCGTTAGTGACGAATGGTGCCCTTTCAAGATACTGAGAATGTCAAAATGTACTTCAAAATCTTTATCTAAGCAAATCATAACGTGCTTCAGGAAAATAGATGATGTAGTGATTCAAACACGGCATTTCTTTTCATTTATACTAATTACAGGCACTTTTGAATTGCCATGAAGTCGGACTGTCAGAAAAATTAAGCTAGTAGTAGCCCATACCAAATAAAAGTAGTGTCCTATGGAGTAGAACGGGCACCAAACTCCACGGATACTCGTCAATATCTTGATACCTGATTGCTATGTTCTAATGTTCCAGATATACCAATACATTCAGTCGAGGTTTTACCGGTCGCCGGAAGTACTACTCGGTGTCCCGTATGACCTCGCGATAGACATGTGGTCGCTGGGCTGCATACTCGTAGAGATGCACACCGGCGAGCCGTTGTTCAGTGGCGCCAACGAGGTCGATCAGATGAACAAAATCGTCGAGGTTCTCGGCATGCCGCCTGATCATTTGTTAGACCAGGTAAGACTTTTCTACTTTCTTTTTAGCTGCTCCTGAAAGCTAGAATCTGCAGTGGTTGACCTACTAGAAGAGCGCAGAGACAATGATGTTTCGAAAAGTTATTAAATTAACACCATACAAAATGAATCTAACAAAGTTTTTTTGTCATGGATAGAGAAAGGGTTGCTATGAACGAATTTGGCAACCTTTAATATTCTTGCTAAAGAGGGTAGTATAGCGAACTAGATTTTTGTGAAGGTGTCGTAATCATTTCAATCTAAACTCAACCATCTATCTAGCAGGTTTTCCAATGCGTTGCGTTTACACTAGCTTTAAGTATGCAAACAAATGTAAAACGTCAAAGGAATGTATCTAGCAGGAAATGTATTATCTGGTTTACTTGGTAATGTCAATAGATTGCTACATCAAGATATTTGTATGTTCACAGGCACACAAAACAAGAAAATTCTTCGACAAATTACCAGCGTCAGAAGGCGGTGGTTATGTCTTAAAGAAAGTAAATGGAAAGGACGGAAGGTGAGTTTTAATCAATTGTGGCATTATTTTGTATTCAAATATATAAATTCAAAATACATGCAATAGAACAGTTTCAAAACAAAGCTTAAGTTTCCCTTAAATTCACAGTAGAATACCAGGATTTGCAGTATCATAACTCTCAAATTGGTCTACTTAGCCATGTCCCGTTTGATCAAAAACAGTCATGATTATTTTTCTATCTTGCTGGTATGAGTTCCACATGCTGCTGTAAAAGTAAGCTCAGCTAGTTTGACCAACAAACTATATTTTTTAAATTATAAGTATAAGAAGGGTCTGTACGCATTGTCTGAATTAAGAAGCAGACCGTTTTTTTTTGTGGGTGTGAAATTGTCAAATGACGTCTTCCGCTCTGGGTGGAGCGGAAGTGCGACTCAGATTTCTACTGACTAAAACGCACCCGTGATCCTTCAGTTGTCTATGCCAGGGCCACGTTAACTCTTTTGAACAATTCCGCGACCCAAACAGGACCACCTTATTGGCATGAGTTCTACATGCTGCTGTAAAAAGTGGATTCAGATTTCCACTAACAATCATTTTTTTTTAAATTATCGTATGTATAAGAAGGGTCTGTAGGCACGAATAAAGAGGTAGATCTAAGGTTGTGTGTTCACGTGTGTTAATGTGCGCAGCGGTTACAGGAAGTACCGGCTGCCGGGCACGCGGCGGCTGCACGACATCCTGGGCGTGGAGGGCGGCGGGCCGGCCGCGCGCCGGCGCGGCGAGCCGGGACACTCCGTGTCCGACTATCTCAAGTTTAAGGTGAGCTGCAGGCGACTGTTCTATCCACTACTACTATTCTTCACTATAAGTATTACAGGAGACGTCTTCCCACAGCTCCTCCCAGTCTACTCCCAGCTGATCTATTCAGTTAAAATCTTACCGTGAGAACTTAAATAAAGTGATCTTCCAGTGAGCTGTCATTCCATTTGTTGCTAGGAATTGACTCAAATGCCAACTCGCTTTAAGCTCACTTCACCAAAATAATGGGACACCAACGGAGAGATTTTTACAGAATAGCACTTACTACTGATATGCAATGGTCTCTGTAGCACCATGAAATGTGAGGCCTTAGGAGCTAGTGCAAATCTTGAGGCTCATTCGATTAATCGAGTCTGGTCGAACAATGCTGTGGTCATTTCATTCATTCAAGTTTTGATATTATGCACTTGTTATTGCGGTTGTTTTTCATCAAATTAAGTCTGCCCTTCATAAACGAGTAGAAAGAGGTGTACAATTTTGGCAAGAAGACATAAGTTCTTTGAGCAAGATAACTTTGGGCTGCTACTGAGATTTCCTGATGAAAAACTCAATAATGTTTTGCCTAACCGAGGATTGAACTTAGAAGACAAACTACTAGCTAAACCAAGGAGGCACTCAGCTGTTGTTCCTTACCATAGTGGCATCAGTTCCTATTTATGACTGGTACTATACATACAGGATATCTGAAAGTAACTCAAACAATTGTCCCTCACAAAATTGAAGGGTTCTTCTGCTTTCAATCAGTCATATCAGCTACTTCATGTTTGAGCAAGCATGGAATAAAAAAAATATCATGATATGGAGAGCTTCTCACAAAAAGCCTCACATGAAATTCCAAACCTTAAAAACAAATTCAAACAATATTCCTAACTATTTCCAGGACCTAATCCTCCGTATGTTGGAGTACGACCCCAAACAGCGCGTAACGCCGTATTACGCGCTACAACATAATTTCTTTAAGCGGACCGCGGACGAGTCCACCAACACACAGCAAGCACAGTCGCATCACCAACACGGTTAGTTCCACTTTATTATTTACAACTTGCTTATTAACTAACGTTTCTTGAATATTCTCTAACATTCACAAAGTTCTAACTAAATGTTAATAACAAAACTAATAGCTTTGCTAACTCCCAAAACGTACTAACAAACACTTAATATACTTAAGTTTCTATAAAATCATGAGCCAAAAGCCATGATTGCCATTGGAGTATCAGTACTATCAATTTGGTTGATATAACATATTTAACTGGGAAATATTTAAAGATGTGCAATATGAGAGAAATATTATTTCACTTAAATCCCTCAGTAAATCTCGTGCAATCTTATGGTGCTTACACAAATATCAGGATTATATTATATTTCTAACAATGCCATACTAGTATAAGTCTAAAATGATTATTTCAAGCTTCTGTCGTGTTCTTTGCTAACATAAAACGCTTCACCATTTCATTTTAAGTGATTAATGCAAGTCTCAAGAATGTTCTGTGTATGAAATATTAATAAATATGGAAGTTACCCTGTTGTCGATCTATTTCGATCTTTATTAGTATTTTTAATGAATAGTCTATAAAAGTTGGCAACATTATTATGGCGAGACGTATTGCCACGGCTAAAATTCTTCAATCCCTTGAGAATTCTCTCAGGCTATATGTATAAAAATTGGAATAACAAATTATTCAGTATGCTCTAAGTAAAAGATCCCCTTGCACGAAAAGAAAATGTTTGCATTATGAAGAGGCAGATAAAGCCTTCCCTGGCCAAAAGCACAAGTCCCCCCTATAAAAACAATGGCCCCGTAACTTCCATTGTTTGTGTACATTGTTAACATTGGCTATGTTGTGGCGGCAGATGGCCCGTCGGACCCGCGATGACTAGAGCGGTCCGGCGGCCCCGGCCCGCGACACTAGCGCCGCCACACTAGTGCCTAACGATATCGTGCCAGGTCTGCCCTCACTCTACTCACTATCGGAATGTTATGCGCCCCCTCCGTAGCATGCGAGCATGTGGCTCACGCATGGCTTATGTGTACCTGCGATCTGCGGCCTTCGTTTACGACTGACTTTAAAAAGAGAACTGCTTTATCGACCACTCAAAAACAGATTTTGACGTAACTGACATAATGTCTTAACAGCGATTGTCTCAAAAAAAAAAAGAAAGGCCTCATATACGCGATGCAAGTTTCTTGTCTGTGGCATACCATAAAATTGAAGTAGCAATGCAATGAGTTGCATCGCCGAAACACTGTTTGAGCGGTACAACTTTTATTGTTGTTTCAACTTATGCTATGCCACAGATAATTAAATCGCACCGTGTTAAAGGCTTAATAAAGGTGATGTCGACGATCGTTGGCCGCAGATCATGACTTTTTTGTTTTTTATGTTTTCCATAATGTTCCTTTTTTATCTATTTATAAGTAGTAAATATTATAACCGTCTATCGTATTATCTCGATTATTTTCTAGTTTTTATAGCGACACCTTACTTTTCACTTATATAAAATTGTGAATGTTCTTTTTTTATTATGTGTCAACACTCGTCGAGTGCACTCTAGTGGTGCGCCGGCGTAATAGATTTTTATTTCACCAACCAAGCCATGTAACCGAATGTTTTAGGTGATTTATAGATTATAGAATGCAGGCTGCTTACTCTACAGATACTTGTCAATATCGATTCGTTTATATTTTTTACTAGAGTGCTACAAGGATTCTTTTGGCGCCTGAATGGCGATGCCAGTTGGTGGTTAACATTTGTGAATTGAGGAAAGGTTGGTCTAAGCCAATTATAGATGGCGTGACCATAGCTAGGTCCCTATGACCTACAATAAATGTGAATTTCGATCATTCATTCCTTTTTCATGTTAATTCATGAGTTAAATATTTCAAATCAATATTTATTCGATATGGAAAGTGTCACGATTGAAAACATTAAATATTTTTAATTTTTCCGACATAGCCTCCAACTCTGTTTGATTAAAACAATTCTCAAGGCACACTATAACGAATTATTATTGCAAAAATAAAATCCACATCACTCCTTGCATTTTAGCTTGTTTTGGGAACTAGTTATGATAGCGCCATTTTGACAGTTACATTCTCCATTGTCTGTGAACTATTGACAAAACAAGATGGTGGCGTTAGTTCCGATCACGGCCACGGGCTAAAAGAAACCTTGTACCATTGTAATTGCAAGCTGAAAGACGTCTGAGTAAAAGCTAGCGTCACGAGTCGTGAGCAAACATCTAAATAGTAAGCAGGCTTGAGTGCGGTGCAGTGGGATTAATGAGATTGTTTGCACAGTGGGCGCGCGCGTGTGGGGCGTGGGCGTGGGCGTGGGCGTGGGCGCGGGCGCGGCCGAGCGCATGGACGTGGAGGCGCGGCGCTCGGCCGAGCTGCTGGCGCCCGTGGGCCCGCTGGCGCACAGCCCCGTGGCCATCCACTAGCGCCGGCCCAGCGGCCCCGCCGGGCCCCAACCTGGACTGAATCCGATATTTATGATTCTATATTTTTATTTAATACGATAAGTCTGACTGTAAAGAAATATTATGGTGACGATTTGTTACGTTGTACCGTGTATTTGTATTATTTGTTTCTTGATCGCTTCACCGACAGTACTTAGTAAAACGTTCCGTGCGATCGCCGACGATCCCGTTCAACGCATCCGGACGCATCGAGGGCATCAGAGCTAGGTTTTTTTATTGTTACGCGATGCATATCAAGGACGCAATATGGTAGAAAATAAATATTGTATATAAAATTTAGGAAACCGACTAATCGATACAGACTGCGACATAAACTGGATAATCTATAGTTTAGTTACGATCTATGCTAGTTAGGCTTTCGTTCGGTTTTTATTATCGCAAGCTTTATATTCTTAAAGTGTCGGCAACTGATGACTGAAATTCAAAGGGCCAATGAGAATTTGTTTATACAAACGAAGAAATAGATTAAGTATTTTTGTTAATGCACAAATTGATTCGACTCGACACAATTACACATACACACTTAAATTATTTTATTAAAACTATGCCCTCGCATTTCAGAGTTGTTGTATAATGTAAAAATGTTTTATTTCCAATGTTTCTTGAGATTTGAGTCTCAGGTGTTTCATTTAACGCGTTAAGGTACTTCGACCCATTGGAATATTCAGACGTTGTGTAAAAACAGAGAATAGTGTATAGGTAATTCTATAAAACACAAAATGTACTTGTAGGTTATGAGAAATGTTGAAACATATATAAAAAATTTGGGTATTTCAGATAAGAGTTAATAAATTGAATTAAACTGACTTGTTCAACCTTTTTGGATTTGAATCTACAATAGACTAACCTCATTGCAACAGACTGGTTGAAACTTTCTAAACGGAGATATTTTGTATAGCATACACTGAATCACTGCCTTATTGTGCCGGAACTTTTTATGTGTGAGGCCCGCTACTAATTAACGACTTTTTGGTCGCTCGATATTAAATAATCAAATTATTGTCAATATTTGGTTATTGATTTTGTTGACTTTTATTTGTGGATGATCTTAAATTGCATTTAAGATTGGTGAGAATGTGGATGCACACATTCTAGATAAAGGTTAGCAAATATGATGTATAATATGAGAAATGGGTGATGATGTTATCTCAAGTTGTAGATACTACCGAGTATGTGTACAGTTGTCCATTGACGAGAAAGATCTTGTTAGTAGCGGTCCTGGGGCATAGCTCCTTTATTCTGATCATGTCGTGATATAGTAAAATTTTTATGTTGAATTATTTTTAGTTAAAAATTGACTGAAATGATTGTTCAGAATAAAGCAGCTATATATAACGAATTGCAACTGATAGCAAATTATTTCTTAACGCAAAATATTGTTGCGAGTTTTTATAAAAACCTTCCAAAAACGGATTTATTTTTAAACAAAACACATGTATGGTACAGCTATTCGTTAACATGAAGCATTAAAGTATTTTTCTATCTATAATTTATATAATAATATGTGCTATCTCTTTCGTTTCATTGTAGATTTGAATCTATTTCTAATCTCGCTGTTATGTACTATAAATTTTTCAAATATCTGTATAATATTTACTGTAATACTTTTCTGCTTCATGAGATATAGGGTTGTTAGAAAGAGTATAAGGGATAAATATGGGATACACGTTTACTTTGATAATGATAGAGCAATAATGAAGTAATCGACAGGCAGGTTTCCAAATGTATGTAAAAATGATTAAATTGTGTTCATCAAGTGTACCTAATTGTAATATACCTACATTATTATAATTGTTTTAATAATTTAGTTCCTTTAACTTGATAACTATGCTAAAATAGATGCTGTATCCACCGTATAATATACAGTTGTATGGTTTACTCACTGTAACACTTGTGTATAACTTAAGACAATGTTAATTTAATTTTGTGACATACCTACCTTGTTATGGTACCATGTTCAGGGGAAATCTGCCGTGACAATGTTTATATATGACAAACTAGTCGGGATGTTAAGTGATAAAGAACACGTAAAACACCAACCTTTGATATAGTTCTAACTAAATCCATTACTCAAGGATGGCCCTAGATGTTTGCGCTTGAGTATGTAATATACTATACTATTTATTTGTACTGTGACAGTATGGGATTATATGGAATGTGTGAGTTGGCATGTGGTGGTGCGCGAAGCGATGAGCTAAAATGTTTATTTCCTATCGGATTGTCAGTTCGCAGGCACTGTAACAATAAAAGGATAGAGCTTTATGTCACTAAGTTTTGTATTTTAAATCAATAAACGATAGCAATTGAACGAATTAATTTTATTTTCCTTAAACTTTCTTGAAATGGAAAACAGTTGTTGGTGTGCTTACAACCTCTGTCCGAATATATTCGGTCTCAAACCGAGACATTATCAACATTTTGCGCTGGCTAGACGATAGCGTGTAGCATTCAGTGTTTCTTACATAAAGCAGTGAATGCCCTTGTTTGATGCGGTGAACTAAATGGGGCGTTTGGCGTGCTGGAGAAGAAAATCGCTTGCTTGAGATATAAAAGTGAGGTTTGTATGATGTGTAAGGGAAGGATTGTCGGCTGATGAAGAATTAGGCCTCTTGTGAACGCCATGGTGTCTTATCGATACAGCGTGTACGGGCAGTTCGTCCGTACAGGGAGATGTAGTATGTAGATGTTGATGGACACGAATCACACGATGTATACAGGAAGTAAAATCACTCTTATGTGTCCGTTACTGATTAGCCAAACCGATTCGCTATCGTAAACAGAAATATTTCTTCCCGGTGAGGCTTGCAGGACTGTTTGTTCCAATAGAGGCGATCCGGCTCGAAGGACCAAAATGTATGGGCAGTTTGTCCTCGTTTCCTTTGCTCTTCTTAAATGTTTGGCGGGAGATGATCATCCCAGCTCGTTGTTTTAGACCAAGCTTGTTGAAAAATCAGCTTGGCTTTTACTGTAAGCGGTGATAACCAACCAAGTGGGTCGTACAGTTTGGATGTATCCGACAGCAGCGTGCGTTTTTTGTTTACGTCTCGTTTGTTGCTGAGTAATTTGTTTGTATGTAAACTGATCTACGGATAAAAAAAATAAAATAAAATAAAATCCTAGGCATTAATTGGAACCCGCGTACGCGCGGGTTCCAATTAATGCCTAGGATTTTATTTGTCGATAAAAGCTTTAAGCTGTCGCACAATTCTAGCAGATGGAAAAACGATTCGCACAACATGAAACGTTCGCTTCAAGTTACAAGGCTTTTATCGACAACTAAAACCTTAGTATCCTAACATACGGCGTAAAAACCGTAGTATGTCACGGAAAAAACAAGTCAGTTTTAAGAAAGCACACAGCATCTTTACTGCCGAACCATTAATCGATTTAGAAAGTTTTTAAATAATTTTGAAAATGAATCAACACAGCAAGTACCCCGAGAGTACTGGAGGCGAAACTGCTTGGTCGTGATACTACGCGCTACCCTGCGAGCGTGCTCGCTAAGCCGCAGAAAACTTAGTGGACACCTATAGCCTCTTCAGACCTGGAGTACACGTATGTGTACCTTAACTAAATATTTTTTTTTACTATTAGCGACATCTCTTGGCCGCTTTTGGTACTATTCAAATGTTTACTGATAGTATTAGTTCCTAAAAAAGCCGTTAACAAAGCTGTTCAGTAACAATAAGAGAATGAAAATTTCGTTTGAATTCAAAAGTGCAACGTTTTATTTTGAAGACCTCGACGCAGAATCTTCGTAAAACAGGTAAATATGTAAAAACATGACAACTGACAGATTTTTTTAAATTGTTGAGTACATAAAACGTTGCTTTCTAATACTTTTGCAAAAGATTTGAAAAAATATTGTATATTCAGTGATAAATCGTGTTTTCATTTCGAAGTACACATGTGTGTATTTCGGGACGGTATTATTGGATTTTTACTAGTGAGGAAAAATAATAAAAAATTATTTGCTTGGCAGATCATGGATGACGCAGCCATCGCAGAAGCACTTAATGCTAGTGACATGGACATCTCAGGAGATGGGGATGAGCCGGAGTATTTGCCACCTGACGTTTATGGATCCTCGTCTTCTGAGTCAGAAGAGGAGCATGTAAGCAGTGGAGAAATTACGTCTTCAGGTGAAATTCCTTCTACCCGTCAATTCTGGCTAACCAAAGAAATGGTTCCTCGCGGCCCTGCAATAAGTGAAGATGTACTCCTCAGCCAAGGCAGCTCAAAGACCAACTGTCTCTATACATTTTTTGAGTATCTTGATATAGACTTTTGGAAACTGACCGCAGAGCAAACCAACTTGTATTCTGTACAGTTGCGAGATTTGAGATCTGTTAATACTAATTTTATAGAGATGATACAATTTACTGGAATACAGATTATCATGGGGACTCTTAAATATCCTCAAGCACGGCTTTACTGGAGCAGGGAACTCTGTGTGCCCCTTATTAAAGACACGATGAACCGAGACAGGTTTTTCGAGTTACGCAACCATCTCCATTTTGTAGATAATACAGCAGTACGTACTGATGGCGATAAACTATGGAAAATAAGGCCTATTCTACAGAAAATCCTGCAAAAATGCCACAGCTTACCTCGATCATTGCACATGTCCATCGATGAGCAAATGATGCCTTTTGCTGGAAGGTGCGAATACCGGCAATACGTTCCATCAAAACCAAATCCACTAGGGCTAAAGAATTTTGTTTTGGCTGCGAGAGATGGTCTGGTGCTAGACTTTGAAATCTATGTTGGTTCAAATACCATACCCTAAGAAGATATGGCAAATCTAGGACTAGGAGCAGGAATCGTAAAACTACTCTGCCGCACAATTAACGAAAGCTGCGTGTTGTACACAGATAGATTTTTCACGAGCCTGAAGCTTGCCAATTATCTGATTGAAAATAAAAACAATGTTCATTTGACTGGCACTGTTATGAGCAATCGGGTTGGAGATGTATCGAAGAAATTGAAGACAGACAAACAGTTGAGACGTGGTGAATTTGATGTGAAAGTAAGAAATGACGAACAAGTAAGTGTGTTGAAATGGATGGACACGAAAGCCGTAACAATGCTTTCGACTTGCACCGGAAGCTCCCCAATGACTACATGTAAGCGCTGGTGCAAAATACAAAGGCGAAAAATAGAAGTACCGCAACCTTCAGTGGTCAAAAACTACAACACCTGCATGGGAGGTATCGATCTGTGTGACAGGCTCATAGCCTACTACCGAACCGCTATGCGTACAAATAAGTGGACTGTTAGAGCCTTTAGTCACTTTGTGGATCTAGCAATAGTCAACAGTTGGATAATGTATGTCCGTTGCTGCAACCAGGAGGGCATTGCAGTCAAAGACAGGCTCAGCCTACTGCAGTACAGGCTAAATGTAGCTACAGCCATGGTAAAATTTGCAGGTGGGAAGGTTGACTCTGATTTTACATCCAGGCCCAGCACAAGCAGAGTAGAAGTTGATGAGCCAGTTCATTCGTCCAGATATGAGCAGGGGGAGCCTAAAAGGGTTTCCTTTTAGGCTCCCCCTTTTAACCTCAGGTTTCGGAAGGGCCACCACTGCTCGGTGTTTACCGAGCAGTGGTGGCCCTTCCGAAACCTGAGGTTCGGTTGGATGGCGTCGGACATCTCCCTCGCTTCCTGGATGACAAGTTTGCATCAAAATGTCGACACCCGCACTGCTCCTCACAATGCCGTACCATGTGTACGAAGTGCCAAGTATACTTGTGCCAAGAGGCGAAATATGCAGACTGTTATGTTATATAGACCTGAAGTACACATATGTGTACCTGTGTTTTTCCAAAAACGAAAATACATTTATTTTTGAAAATAATAAAATTGTCTTATTTGAACCCTAATTAATCCTATTTTAGCATAAATTTAATTATATTTCATTTTTATAATGCTCACGTCTGTAGAGGATAGTGGACATGCTGTGTGCTGAGCCTCTCCAGATGTGCAATTCTCTATGTAACTATATGCATACTTTTTGATTTTAAGGTCAGGTGCGTAGTGTTAGCAACCGGGGCACAGTGGAACGAATGTATGGGAGCGGTTGGACGTAGACATGTCCGAAAAAAAAGAGTAAAATTATGCCAAACTAATGATGCCATCTTATTCGATTACTTAATGCCTTCATAACTTGTGGTGATGAATTTCTTCATAACTCCCATATTTCGGGAGTGATTTGAGAAAATGTGAAATTTTACTATGAAAATGAGTGTATCGAGCTCTCTCCCTCCTGATTCCGGGCTTGTTTCAAGTAGCGGTCTCTAATATCATAATGCTAATACTAAGAGCTATATTTAATACTAAGACACATAGTGCGCCAAATGTGCACTTTCTGGGATAAAGAGTTATGTTTATTTTATAACACAATTTTTTTATTTTTTGTTTATTTTGTTGATTAAAACCGTTTTTCTAAAGGTTTACCTTATTACAATAACATTTCTGAGCAGCCAATTAGAGAAGATATAAGCTAATTAGGATATATAATTAGGGACTTAAGGTTTACATATAAAACTGATGCACTAATGATTACTGATAAGAACATTGCTATTATTTAATTACTAAATGGCTCTTAATACACTAATTTAGCATGCATCATTTACTAATTATCACAATAACTAATTACCTTGCAATATTTAACAAAGGATACCTGGGATACCTGGATTTTATATAAATAGGTCACTATTAGTAACTTTAAAATCAGTGTTGATTTACACCTCGTTGTATCCAAGCTAATCTCGCAATGTATTTTCCAAATTTTAATACAAATCTTGATATTCACGTTGCTTTATGCGCACGCGCACATAAAGATTTACGCGACTTTAACTATTTGTTCAGTGTTTTAAAAGATAACAGTTGTGTTCAGTTATGTGAAAGTGCTGAAACAAGTTTAAAAGACTGGTGTCGTCGATTTTGCTACCGCATTTATGCAAAATGGACACAGTCTGGAAGAAGCACAGATAAGTTTCGGAAGAAACATGAGATTTGGCTACAGGCTGCAATTCAATGGCCGGAATTACAGAATGAAAATATGGAACCTTCTACAGAAAATATAAGTGACGTCATCGAGCCCATAATTTCTCCTGCTAAATCTGATGCTTCAACTTGTACACATCCTAGTCCTCGTAAATCTTTTGAGGACCTTAGTAACCGGCAAAAAAGAAGACGCACTGAAGATAGTCTTTCATGCAGCAGTAGCAGCGCTGAAATTATGTTTTCGGCCGAAAGGGCGCTTCAAAAGGCAGGACAAAGCGATACAGCTTATGTTATGAAATACTTGACGGAGAATCCAGAAGAGGCCTCAAAAATCAAAGCCTTCATTGAAGGTAAATCAATTCAGGTACGGGAAATATCCCCTTTGAAGGCATTGGCTCTTTATGTATCGATGAACTTATCGAAATGGCGCTATAACACTCTTCGGGATTTCAACACTCAAGAAGGAGCTCTTCAATACCCGAGTTACTACATGTTGGTTAAAGAAAAAATTAAGTGCTATCCGGCCAAAGAAGATCTCACAGTTACAGAGAGCTCTGCAAAAATCAAATTACAAGCCTTGATGGATTTAACCTCAAGAAGACTTATTAGGTCGTTAGAAACCCCTGTTGATCCCAATCAACAGCTCGTATTGACCAGCAAATGGGGTTTTGACGGATCATCTAGCCAAAGCATTTATCATCAAAGGACGAGTGAAGATGAGCAAATCGATCTTGCTAGTAATTTTATGATTAGTCTTGTACCACTGCGGCTCGTCTCAAAAGGTGTAACAATTTGGGAAAACGAGCGACCATCTTCCACTTCATTTTGCCGGCCAATATTGTTTAAGTTTATAAAGGAAACCAAAGAAAATGTGCAGAGAGAGATGGCTGAAATCGAAGCAGAGATTGAAGCCTTAACTCCATCCACCATCACTGATGGAATTAGTGTCAAACACCAACTGCTGTTGACAATGATTGATGGTAAAATTCATTCCATTATATCCAATACAGCAGCTTCAGTGTGTGACATATGCAAGGCTTGTCCTAAAGAAATGAATAATTTAGAGTTAATCAAAGATAAACACGCAAACGAGGACATGTATAAATATAGCTTAAGCACCCTTCACGCTTGGATTCGCTCAATGGAATGCTTATTACACATTTCCTACAAATTAGACATAAAATCATGGCAAGTAAGGGGTGATATAGCAAAAAGGCAAGTTGATGACAGGAAGAAAAGAGTTCAAGAGGCTGTAAGAAGAGAAACGGGCTTACTTCTCGATGTTGTGAAACAAGGCAGTGGATCCACCAACAATGGCAACTCGGCAAGGAGATTTTTTGAAAACTACACTAAATCTGCTGAACTGACCGGAATAGATGCTATGCTTTTAAGAAAAATCTGTGTGATCTTGCAGTGTATTTCATCAGGAGAGAAGATCAACGTAACTAAATTCCGAGAGTTCTGCTTTGATACTGCTAAGCTTTACGTGGAGTTATACCCATGGTATTATCAAGGGCGGATCCAGCTTTGGTGCCAGGGGGGGGTCACATACCTAGTCGTGGTCAAGTCACAAGAAGTTATAATTTATTTTTTATAATCATACATAAAAGTAAAAAGTAGGTATTTTATTAATGTATGTATAGTCTGGCAAAAACGGCAACTAAAAGGGCATTGACCAACTTCTATGGGACTTTGGCCACTTATAAACAAACAGTTCAGCTAATAACACAGGCCTACAAATTTTTAACCCAGAGACTAGACCTATCGTACCCGAGGGATTTTGATGCGCTGAATCCGAATCCGTGTTCAGAATGGCTCCTATACGTCTGGTTTTCGAGATATCTTAACCTAAAAGTGCAAAAAACGCGTTTTTTTCAGTTTTTGTGGTTACGTGACAGAAGGAAATAAATGATTATCAAAAAACGTTGTATGGCAATTGAAAGTATGTACCACCCTTCCCCTTTTAAACCTATTTGGATTTTTTCAAATATCTTTTTTTTTCACCAAAATATCGCTATTTGAAATTTTACACTTTAGCGTATCAAACCAACCACAAAAAAAAATCGAAAAAATTCTGCCCGAGACCAGACCATGTTGATCTTGTGTTTTTCGGGTCGCTGATTCCGAATCCAAATTGTTTAAAGAAAATTAAGTGATTAAGCTTACTGTTTCCAGGGTCAGGTGGGTTAGCCTGCTTATGGTTTGGTAGGGGTAGTTTTTAAGGGTTGTTTTTTGAGCTTACGGAAAATTCTGACCTTATAGGGTGAATTGGACCTCTGATTCGGAATCAGCGACCCCAATAAACACAAGATCAACATGGTCTGGTCTCGGGCAGAATTTTTTCGATTTTTTTTTTGTTTGTGGTTGGGTTAATATGCTTAAGTGTAAAGTTTCAAATAGCGATATTTCGTTGAAAAAAAAAGATATTTGATAAAATCTAAATAGGTTTAAAACGGACAGGGCGGTACTTTCAATTGACATCCTACAACGTTTTTTGTTAGCCAATTTTTTTTTTCCTTCTGTCACGTAACCTCAAAAACTGCAAAAAAACGCGTTTTTTGCTCTTTCAGGTTAGGATATCTCGAAAACCAGACGTATCCGAGCAATTCTGAGCGCAGATTCGGATTCAGCGCATCAAAATCCTTCGGTGATGTTAGGTCTGGTCTCTGGGTCTGAACTTGTGTTAAATTTTGTCGGCCTGTGTAATATATGATTGACTAGCTTTTGCCAGCGGCTTCGCCCGCGTGAAGGTCAGAAAATATCCCGCGGGAACGTACTACCGGGATAAAAAGTAGCCTATGTCCTTTCTCTGGCTCTAAACTATCTGTGTACCAAATTTCATTGAAATCGGTTCAGTAGTTTTAGCAGGAAAGCGAGACAGAAAGACAGACAGAGTTACTTTTGCATTTATAATATTAGTGTGGATTTAATAGTTCTTATCAGTAAGAATGCCAATATAAACCTAGTTTTGTATCAAGATTTATATTTACTTAGATCATTTTAACTTTTTATCGAAATTGTATATGCTTATAATAAAACTTGCTTTAGATGTGCCAGGTTCATCATAAATACAAGGCTGAACCTTGGTCCATGGAAGTGCCGGGGTAGTCAAGAAGGAGAGAATCGGAATCCGTTTAGAAACAGCCAAAGTAATCGCAATAAAACTTACAAAAACAACAAAGTGAATGAACACGATGCAAGAAAAAACAAAGTGAATGAAGTTATCATTCACTTTGTTTTTTTTGCACTCTTCATTTTGACAATTAACACAACATTTTTAAAACACTGTGTTGCCAAAAAAAAAAAAGATAATTGTATCGATACCTTTGGAATCGATTATTGTTTTATAGTTCTTCAGGTATAATGCACTCTTCAATTTATCACTTTTAAGTCTTTAATCATTTATATCGTATATTAGTACTTTTTAATAATATGATTTAATGAAAACTGCGTTAAATACAGTGGAGAGATTACCCTACACTTTAAATCGATTTGATTTTATTGTTTATGCAGATTTTTAGGGTTCCGTTGCCAAATGGCAAAAAACGGAACCCTTATAGATTCGTCATGTCTGTCTGTCTGTCTGTCTGTCTGTCTGTCTGTCTGTCTGTCCGTCCGTATGTCACAGCCATTTTATTCCGAAACTATAAGAGCTATGCTGTTGAAACTTGGTAAGTAGGTGTATTCTGTGAACCGCATTAAGATTTTCACACTAAAATAGAAAAAAAACAATAAATTTTGGGGTTCCCCATACATAGAACTGAAACTCAAAAATGCTTTTTTTCATCAAACCCATACGTGTGGGGTATCTATGAATAGGTCTTCAAAAATGGTAATGAGGTTTCTATTATCATTTTTTTCTAAACTGAATAGTTTGCGCGAGAGACACTTCCAAAGTGGTAAAATGTGTGTCCCCCCCCCCGTAACTTCTAAAATAAGAGAATGACAAAACTAAAAAAAATATATGATGTACATTACTATGTAAACTACCAACGAAAATTGGTTTGAACGAGATCGAGTGAGTAGTTTTTTTTTTAAAACGTCATAAATCGTAAACCGCAATTTACCTTACATTCAATCAACTGAAATATAAAAATTAAAAAATATTTATATTTTTAAACCGAAAATACCTACAGGTTTGTACGGAACCCTCGGTGCGCGAGTCCGACTCGCACTTGGCCGGTTTTTTTTTTTTTGGCAACACTTAAAACAAATTCAAAGCCAAAGACTTGGTCACATCATAAAAAATACCAAAAAAAAAAAAAGATTTTTTACAGTGTATTAATAAGTCATACAAAGTTATTAGCATCAGATATTTACTAAAATAGAATTAAAATTATTGGTAAATTACATTTTTGTATAGCAGCGTGTTTAAAACCCGGCCAAGTGCGAGTCGGACTCGCGCACCGAGGGTTCCGTACAAACCTGTAGGTATTCTCGGTTTATCCATAAGGTTTATGTTTATGAAATTAAATGTTTTTTTTTATTATTTTTATATTTTAGTTGATTGAATGAAAGGTAAATTGTGGTTTACGATTTATGACGTATTAGAAAAAAAACTACTTACTAGATCTCGTTCAAACCAATTTTCGGTGGAAGTTTACATAGTTATGTACAGTCACGAGCAATAATATATATACATTGTCACATTTTCTAAAATATCTTAACTTCAACCATTCAAAAATATGTGTACGATATTTTTTTCTAAATTACCTAACCATCAAACTGTGTCAAAACTGGGTATACATTGGTTTCAAAGTAATATAAACGAAACAAAATCAGTAAAAAGTTTACACTTCCAAAGTAATTTTTAACTATCCATGACAATTTCTATATCATATATACAAGTAATACAAATTGTTTACGTGTTATAGGAATTGTCATGGATACATTAAAATGAGATTGAAAGTGTATACCTACTTTTTCCTGTTTCTGTTGAGTTTGTTACAGTAATAATTACAGTTTTATAAATAAATAGGGGTTGGTTACTACGATAAAACAAGGGCTTACAAAATCAGCGTTGTAATTCGTTACCAAACGTAATGATTATTAATAAAGCCTATTAAATATAATAGTGTAGTTATGCGTAGTTTATGTTTAAAAAACAAACGTTATTCAAATATACAACATGTCCCGTGATTAGCGGACACCCTCTTAAGGGGTTATTGTGTTGTTATGAACAACTTTTACTATGGGCCCAAACAAGAAATCGCGAAAAAAAAAAACAGCTGTTTCATACATTTTGGTCGAATAGGTATTGAACTTTTGAATTATCCTAGGTCCGGTCCGGTCCAGATTCGAAAGGTCCCATAGTAAAAGTTGTTCATAATGGTGAGTACAATGACCGCTTAAGAGGGTGTGCGTTAATTACGGGACATGTTGTATAATAATTTATTTTAAATCACAATTTAATCAAATCAATAACACAGGAAATATTTATCTAGCTGTACTGCACGACAACAAAAAACAACCGCAATGCGCGCTTATCCCTTCTGTATGATTTGCAATGTTCCTGTAGGAATCTAATAGCACAATAGTTTTAGGACGGTACACGGAAATAAAATAGTCGACGGGCGAATCGATGCCACTCGCTGATGGCTATTTTTACCTTACTATGACACAATATGTATAACGCAAAATAATGATAAAAATCTAAAAATAAATAATACAATAAGATCCTACAACTATTAATGTACACTGATTTTGTCAATTAGGTAAAATCACAATTTGGATTCCTTTTGAACCCAAACTGCGACTTATTTCCGAGCTCAAGCTGCTTGAAACTGCTGCTTTGTAATTGTTTATATAATTTCGAAACTGTACTGTAAACATGTTTTTGAAATTTCCTTGGGTTCGTAATTACGTAACTAAAAGTTAATTAAATTTTTTGGTAATCTATTGTTAATGAAAATTTGATAAAAATGTGTAGTTAATTTTGACACAATTTAACGTTTACATAATTTTTGGACAAAGTTAGCATAATTATTTTTGCGATTTATTGTTGTTACATGAATTTGAATTTTAAGGGCGTTTCTATGTTATTGCTCGTGACTGTACATCATATATTTTTTTTAGTTTTATCATTCTCTTATTTTAGAAGTTACGGGAGGGGGGGGGACACAGATTTTTTTTAGGTTTCAGTTCTAAGTATGGGGAACCCCAAAATGCATTGTTTTTTTTTCTATTTTGTGTGAAAATCTTAATGCGGTTCGCAGAATACATCTACTTACCAAGTATCAACAGCATAGCTCTGATAGTTTCGGAAAAAAGTGGCTGTGACATACGGACGGACAGACAGACATGACGAATCTATAAGGGTTCCGTTTTTTGCCATTTGGCAACGGAACCCTAAAAATGGCCAAGTCTGGACAATTTCCTTTGTTTGGGAGTTCGCCACTGTTCTTTTCGATGCGTTCGTTCCCGAATAATATATTTGCCATCATACAAAATATTAATTTATAATAAATTGATTAAATATAAAAGTATTTACATAAAATCTATATTGTGACAAAAAATATATCCTTACTTAAAACCATTACCTATGTTTAACAATTTTAAATAGTGGTCCACGGTGGACCCAGCCCAGGGGGGGGTCATGACCCCCATGACCCACCCCCTGGATCCGCCCTTGGGTATTATATGCCTTCTTCACTTCATAAAATTTTAATGCATGGGCCAGACATAGTTCAGAACATGTCAATTGTGCCCATTGGTTTTCTATCCGAAGAGGCATCTGAGGCTAGAAATAAAGATTTTAGAAAATATAGAGAGGGGCATTCTCGAAAGCATAGCAGTATCTCATGCAATGAAGATATTATGCACAATCTTTTACTGTCTTCTGATCCACTTGTTACAAGTATCCGTCCAAAAGGAAATAAGTTTGTAAAAAAATCTTCTTTTAAGGAATTTTATGAGCTTACGGATTCTGAGAAAAGTGATATCGAATTTGTTAACATAAATGATTTAGCGGACATCGATTCTGAATTTGAATTAATTGATGATGATGATGATGACGAAGATAATTAAATGATGTTATTGTTTTAAAATGTGTAACTTAGTAAATTAGAGCTTACATCTTAATTATTTATTGTACTTTTAATGAAACTAGGTAATTTATTATCAACTTACTTAAAAGTCATACTCTCATCAGTTCTTGTGAATATTTTTGTTAATATATATTTCTGTATATATATAATATATTTATAGACCTCTTAATAAGTCTGTCTGCGGTTTAAAGTAAATACAAATGGGGAAAAAACGTTTTTTTTTTTTTAATTTTCATTTCCTTTTATCCCAGAAAGTGCACATTTGGCGCACTATGTGTCTTAGTATTAAATATAGCTCTTAGTAATAGCATTACGATATTAGAGACCGCTACTTGAAACAAGCCCGGAATCAGGAGGGAGAGAGCTCGATACACTCATTTTCATAGTAAAATTTCACATTTTCTCAAATTACTCCCGAAATATGGGAGTTATGAAGAAATTCATCACCACAATTTATGAAGGCATTAAGTAATCGAATAAGATGGCATCATTAGTTTGTCATAATTTTACTCTTATTTTTCGGACATGTCTACGTCCAACCGCTCCCATACATTCGTTCCACTGTGCGGGGTGCATGTAGGACTAGATGTATGAACGTAAATGAAGCAAAAGGAGTAAGGATCTTAGCAGGTTTTGATCCATAGTTTTGCATTTCCTTCACACACACTTTCTGCCATGGAATAATAGCGTGAAATTATGTTTGTATGTACTATGTTGTACTATTATAAATGCGGAAGTAATCATGTGCGTTCTTCTTCTAAAACATCGACAGATATGTAGCCCGGAATCCATCGATCGATTGTAAAGAGGCACTGAGGAAAAAAATGTATTTCTTCGCAAATCGATAGTTTCTCGATTCTACACCTAAATATAAGGCCAAAAGCATCGTGGTTATTTCTTTTAAACCACTGCGAAGTAGGAGTCATGCATAGCGGGGCTCCGTGAGCTTTGCCTCCCCTTTTCCATAGTGCCACTTTTCGGTATCATCTGACTCTGGGCGGCGAAGAACGCATGATATTTCGCTATATGCCAGCTAACCGAGAAATACAACGTGCATACAAAATTTTGCTCTACGGTAAGGTAGGTGCCTTGGAAGTATGTGCAATGTTTAGCGTGCAATGCATTGATGCTTTATCCTAGACTGATGGTGTGCTTCCTTTTGGTGGATATGAACCTACATATCATATTTAGATGGATGAAGGATGATAATATTGAGACAGACAAGTTGACATGAAACGCAGGAAGGTTTCACGGACGGCCATTTTATTTATTGACTTATTTAGTGAGTGAATGAATAGTTTTTTTTTAATAGCAGGCCAGATTTTAAACCAACATCAAGAATATAGCTGTCAATGTCACTCAAAAAATGCCAACTGACAATGACACCGTCACAATATTGACTTTGAACTACTTTGAAGTTTGGTTTGAGGCTACCAACCAACCAAACTCGCTTATAAAATTATTTATTAAAAGCACATTAAAAGTGTGTTTTTCCTATTTATCGTGCCTAGCCTACCATAAATAACAATGGAAAATAATGAAAGGGCTAGACAGGCTCAGTTTGAGTTAATGTTACATAAATGGAGTGGTATGTTTTCTCGTCTTGAATACAATATTTACCGGAGTTAAATAGCTATTAGCTGCGTCTTTTTATATTCTGCTGCTGCGTCAGCGAACGACATTTTGCGTTCCCGCAAAATATGGGCTAGTAAAATTACACATAAACAGTCAAAATCTGTTAAAAGCGGTTTGTCTTAGGGGCTTATATTTCGTCCAAGCATTCATTATTTGGTTCTTTAGTAGTCAGTTGCGTGATTGTCTATTTTTTACGTAAAGGATCAGCACTTGAGGAACATTCAAAGTCTAATTTACCTTTACCACAACTTCCTGTGTTTTCCCTTTTATTGAGAGGAGGCCTGTATCTCTGCAGCGGGAACAATGTAGGCTGATTATGATATGATGATCCTGTGTTTTAATTAATAACACCTAAGGTCAGTGGGTCGTCTTAGACCCGCATATAGGCAACTGAAGAACACGGGTGGGTTTTAGTCAGAAAAAGTCTGTCACACCCTTTTGCGCCCAGAGCGGGAAATGTCATTTGATGATTTCCCACCCACAATAAAAAAGGGGTCAGTTCCTTACATCATGAAATTATTTTATACCAATAACAAAATGTGTTTGTATTATTTCAGGCCTGGATAGTACAAGAAAAAAACCTGTGTGAGATGCCACTTCTCCACTGTCACCAGTGTAATGAACTCAGTGCTACATTCAGCCACCACAAACTGGTGGGTCAGAGATGACATCTGTGCCAGAAACCAGCAATGAAGAAACCACGATGCTTGGGAAAAGAAAAAGAAGATTCAAACGTAGTATGCCTGATGTTCCCTTGAATTTGAAAGAGAGAGAGAAAAGCAGGCATATGAAAGAAAGAAAGAAAGATAGCCAGAATAAAAAAATATACACTTAATTAAATATTGGTAGTTCTAAAGAGTATTTAAAGACGTAAAAGGCATAAGTATGAACATGTGTTCAATCATTTCCAATTGTTACAATATTTATAAGGAAATAAATAGAATTAAAGTTAAATATTTTGTTTCATTCTGCCTACCCTGCACATTGGTTCACACAAACCCAAACATATATGAATGTTAATTTCCTTACCACAACGCAAATTATACATAATTATTTTGAAGCATTGCTCCTGGGTACTTTCTTGGAGGTGCTAAGGTCACTCGCAAAATCCGTTTCTTTCAAATTGCAGGTCAGTGGCAGGTTGTACCTATGTTGATTAGTTTTAAATAATCAATATAGAATCTGCCACTGATTTTGATTCATGACCATAATTAAATTATGATAATAAAATCGTGAATACAATCTGCCAAGTTAATGAAATCCTATTGAATGACTATTTCATGTACAGACGCCACCAGGTCAAGCTACCCGAAACTGTCAATTTTTCCCAGTGAACCTTGAACCTTATGCTCTAGAAATAAAGTCGAAAATCTATCAAAGAAATCTGACAGATTGTAGTAGCTTCAAGTGCTGGCGTCTGTATATACATATCGTTCAATGAGATTAACTGAGAGGGTTGTATTGGAGATTTTAATGATCATAATTAAACATAACATACATACATTTCTTTTTTTAAATAAACATTTGATTTGATTTTAAATACATAGGTGCAGCTTGACCATGCAATAAAAAAAACGTTAGTAACTTTCGCTAGCCTAGCTCTTCTACCTTATAAAAGTTCGAAAGTCCTCAAAATGTAAGGAAACATTATAGCTATCTTTATTAAACTGTTGCATTGTAAAACCTTTTGTAAACCATAATGAATTAAATTAACACTTGCTGTAATCAACATAGGTAGGTAATAGAAATATGAAGCAAGTCTGAATTAATTCAAAAGCAACAAAATAATCGAATTAATTTGCAAACATGGGTAATATAACATAGGACGAATTTTAGATGTTATTCCCTATCATGAAAGAAAATGACAAAAACAACATGATATGCCTGTACGCAAATACATAACATGCAAGGGCGGATCCAGGGGGTGGGTCATGGGGGTCATGACCCCCCCCTGGGCTGGGTCCACCGTGGACCACTATTTAAAATTGTTAAACATAGGTAATGGTTTTAAGTAAGGATATATTTTTTGTCACAATATAGATTTTATGTAAATACTTTTATATTTAATCAATTTATTATAAATTAATATTTTGTATGATGGCAAATATATTATTCGGGAACGAACGCATCGAAAAGAACAGTGGCGAACTCCCAAACAAAGGAAATTGTCCAGACTTGGCCATTTTTAGGGTTCCGTTGCCAAATGGCAAAAAACGGAACCCTTATAGATTCGTCATGTCTGTCTGTCCGTCCGTATGTCACAGCCACTTTTTTCCGAAACTATCAGAGCTATGCTGTTGATACTTGGTAAGTAGATGTATTCTGCGAACCGCATTAAGATTTTCACACAAAATAGAAAAAAAAACAATGCATTTTGGGGTTCCCCATACTTAGAACTGAAACCTAAAAAAAATCTGTGTCCCCCCCCCTCCCGTAACTTCTAAAATAAGAGAATGATAAAACTAAAAAAAATATATGATGTACAGTCACGAGCAATAACATAGAAACGCCCTTAAAATTCAAATTCATGTAACAACAATAAATCGCAAAAATAATTATGCTAACTTTGTCCAAAAATTATGTAAACGTTAAATTGTGTCAAAATTAACTACACATTTTTATCAAATTTTCATTAACAATAGATTACCAAAAAATTTAATTAACTTTTAGTTACGTAATTACGAACCCAAGGAAATTTCAAAAACATGTTTACAGTACAGTTTCGAAATTATATAAACAATTACAAAGCAGCAGTTTCAAGCAGCTTGAGCTCGGAAATAAGTCGCAGTTTGGGTTCAAAAGGAATCCAAATTGTGATTTTACCTAATTGACAAAATCAGTGTACATTAATAGTTGTAGGATCTTATTGTATTATTTATTTTTAGATTTTTATCATTATTTTGCGTTATACATATTGTGTCATAGTAAGGTAAAAATAGCCATCAGCGAGTGGCATCGATTCGCCCGTCGACTATTTTATTTCCGTGTACCGTCCTAAAACTATTGTGCTATTAGATTCCTACAGGAACATTGCAAATCATACAGAAGGGATAAGCGCGCATTGCGGTTGTTTTTTGTTGTCGTGCAGTACAGCTAGATAAATATTTCCTGTGTTATTGATTTGATTAAATTGTGATTTAAAATAAATTATTATACAACATGTCCCGTAATTAACGCACACCCTCTTAAGCGGTCATTGTACTCACCATTATGAACAACTTTTACTATGGGACCTTTCGAATCTGGACCGGACCGGACCTAGGATAATTCAAAAGTTCAATACCTATTCGACCAAAATGTATGAAACAGCTGTTTTTTTTTTTCGCGATTTCTTGTTTGGGCCCATAGTAAAAGTTGTTCATAACAACACAATAACCCCTTAAGAGGGTGTCCGCTAATCACGGGACATGTTGTATATTTGAATAACGTTTGTTTTTTAAACATAAACTACGCATAACTACACTATTATATTTAATAGGCTTTATTAATAATCATTACGTTTGGTAACGAATTACAACGCTGATTTTGTAAGCCCTTGTTTTATCGTAGTAACCAACCCCTATTTATTTATAAAACTGTAATTATTACTGTAACAAACTCAACAGAAACAGGAAAAAGTAGGTATACACTTTCAATCTCATTTTAATGTATCCATGACAATTCCTATAACACGTAAACAATTTGTATTACTTGTATATATGATATAGAAATTGTCATGGATAGTTAAAAATTACTTTGGAAGTGTAAACTTTTTACTGATTTTGTTTCGTTTATATTACTTTGAAACCAATGTATACCCAGTTTTGACACAGTTTGATGGTTAGGTAATTTAGAAAAAAATATCGTACACATATTTTTGAATGGTTGAAGTTAAGATATTTTAGAAAATGTGACAATGTATATATATTATTGCTCGTGACTGTACATAACTATGTAAACTTCCACCGAAAATTGGTTTGAACGAGATCTAGTAAGTAGTTTTTTTTCTAATACGTCATAAATCGTAAACCACAATTTACCTTTCATTCAATCAACTAAAATATAAAAATAATAAAAAAAAACATTTAATTTCATAAACATAAACCTTATGGATAAACCGAGAATACCTACAGGTTTGTACGGAACCCTCGGTGCGCGAGTCCGACTCGCACTTGGCCGGGTTTTAAACACGCTGCTATACAAAAATGTAATTTACCAATAATTTTAATTCTATTTTAGTAAATATCTGATGCTAATAACTTTGTATGACTTATTAATACACTGTAAAAAATCTTTTTTTTTTTTTGGTATTTTTTATGATGTGACCAAGTCTTTGGCTTTGAATTTGTTTTAAGTGTTGCCAAAAAAAAAAAAACCGGCCAAGTGCGAGTCGGACTCGCGCACCGAGGGTTCCGTACAAACCTGTAGGTATTTTCGGTTTAAAAATATAAATATTTTTTAATTTTTATATTTCAGTTGATTGAATGTAAGGTAAATTGCGGTTTACGATTTATGACGTTTTAAAAAAAAACTACTCACTCGATCTCGTTCAAACCAATTTTCGTTGGTAGTTTACATAGTAATGTACATCATATATTTTTTTTAGTTTTGTCATTCTCTTATTTTAGAAGTTACGGGGGGGGGACACACATTTTACCACTTTGGAAGTGTCTCTCGCGCAAACTATTCAGTTTAGAAAAAAATGATAATAGAAACCTCATTACCATTTTTGAAGACCTATTCATAGATACCCCACACGTATGGGTTTGATGAAAAAAAGCATTTTTGAGTTTCAGTTCTATGTATGGGGAACCCCAAAATTTATTGTTTTTTTTCTATTTTAGTGTGAAAATCTTAATGCGGTTCACAGAATACACCTACTTACCAAGTTTCAACAGCATAGCTCTTATAGTTTCGGAATAAAATGGCTGTGACATACGGACGGACAGACAGACAGACAGACAGACAGACAGACAGACAGACAGACATGACGAATCTATAAGGGTTCCGTTTTTTGCCATTTGGCAACGGAACCCTAAAAATCTGCATAAACAATAAAATCAAATCGATTTAAAGTGTAGGGTAATCTCTCCACTGTATTTAACGCAGTTTTCATTAAATCATATTATTAAAAAGTACTAATATACGATATAAATGATTAAAGACTTAAAAGTGATAAATTGAAGAGTGCATTATACCTGAAGAACTATAAAACAATAATCGATTCCAAAGGTATCGATACAATTATCTTTTTTTTTTTTGGCAACACAGTGTTTTAAAAATGTTGTGTTAATTGTCAAAATGAAGAGTGCAAAAAAAACAAAGTGAATGATAACTTCATTCACTTTGTTTTTTCTTGCATCGTGTTCATTCACTTTGTTGTTTTTGTAAGTTTTATTGCGATTACTTTGGCTGTTTCTAAACGGATTCCGATTCTCTCCTTCTTGACTACCCCGGCACTTCCATGGACCAAGGTTCAGCCTTGTATTTATGATGAACCTGGCACATCTAAAGCAAGTTTTATTATAAGCATATACAATTTCGATAAAAAGTTAAAATGATCTAAGTAAATATAAATCTTGATACAAAACTAGGTTTATATTGGCATTCTTACTGATAAGAACTATTAAATCCACACTAATATTATAAATGCAAAAGTAACTCTGTCTGTCTTTCTGTCTCGCTTTCCTGCTAAAACTACTGAACCGATTTCAATGAAATTTGGTACACAGATAGTTTAGAGCCAGAGAAAGGACATAGGCTACTTTTTATCCCGGTAGTACGTTCCCGCGGGATATTTTCTGACCTTCACGCGGGCGAAGCCGCTGGCAAAAGCTAGTCAATCATATATTACACAGGCCGACAAAATTTAACACAAGTTCAGACCCAGAGACCAGACCTAACATCACCGAAGGATTTTGATGCGCTGAATCCGAATCTGCGCTCAGAATTGCTCGGATACGTCTGGTTTTCGAGATATCCTAACCTGAAAGAGCAAAAAACGCGTTTTTTTGCAGTTTTTGAGGTTACGTGACAGAAGGAAAAAAAAAATTGGCTAACAAAAAACGTTGTAGGATGTCAATTGAAAGTACCGCCCTGTCCGTTTTAAACCTATTTAGATTTTATCAAATATCTTTTTTTTTCAACGAAATATCGCTATTTGAAACTTTACACTTAAGCATATTAACCCAACCACAAACAAAAAAAAAATCGAAAAAATTCTGCCCGAGACCAGACCATGTTGATCTTGTGTTTATTGGGGTCGCTGATTCCGAATCAGAGGTCCAATTCACCCTATAAGGTCAGAATTTTCCGTAAGCTCAAAAAACAACCCTTAAAAACTACCCCTACCAAACCATAAGCAGGCTAACCCACCTGACCCTGGAAACAGTAAGCTTAATCACTTAATTTTCTTTAAACAATTTGGATTCGGAATCAGCGACCCGAAAAACACAAGATCAACATGGTCTGGTCTCGGGCAGAATTTTTTCGATTTTTTTTTGTGGTTGGTTTGATACGCTAAAGTGTAAAATTTCAAATAGCGATATTTTGGTGAAAAAAAAAGATATTTGAAAAAATCCAAATAGGTTTAAAAGGGGAAGGGTGGTACATACTTTCAATTGCCATACAACGTTTTTTGATAATCATTTATTTCCTTCTGTCACGTAACCACAAAAACTGAAAAAAACGCGTTTTTTGCACTTTTAGGTTAAGATATCTCGAAAACCAGACGTATAGGAGCCATTCTGAACACGGATTCGGATTCAGCGCATCAAAATCCCTCGGGTACGATAGGTCTAGTCTCTGGGTTAAAAATTTGTAGGCCTGTGTTATTAGCTGAACTGTTTGTTTATAAGTGGCCAAAGTCCCATAGAAGTTGGTCAATGCCCTTTTAGTTGCCGTTTTTGCCAGACTATACATACATTAATAAAATACCTACTTTTTACTTTTATGTATGATTATAAAAAATAAATTATAACTTCTTGTGACTTGACCACGACTAGGTATGTGACCCCCCCCTGGCACCAAAGCTGGATCCGCCCTTGATAACATGCTTAGATTTGGATCGGAAATTTCGACGTGTCTTGTAACTGCTCCGATAGCCGTGATCGTCTAGTGGTTAGGACCCTACGTTGTGGCCGTAGTAACCCAGGTTCGAATCCTGGTCACGGCAGTGTCATACAGTGTTACGGCGGAGCTATATTTTTGGTTTTTAGCACTGATTAGCTGAATAGGAAGAGATAGTAAACAATTTTATAGGTTTTTAAAGAATTTAAACAAAGCTACATTCATGATTAAAAACAAAATAACATTTGTAAGTTTCCGCTGAAAAGTTATTAGCGATAAAAATATTAACAATATTTTAATTACATTTTAGAATTTGATAACAAATCATTTATCTATTGATTTAAGTTTACATTGTCATTTTAGCTGAAGTCTTGAATACAGCGCCATCTAGGTTCCGTTACCCAATAGGTACTTTACCAAAGTTCACCAGAGTGCATTGACATCAAGCCCCACATGTCTTTATTACACAAAAAAGTTCCAAGAGATGGCGTTACGGGTATTTGTTTTGGTACAATACACGCCGCAGCTGTTCGCTATCACAGAAATCCGTGAGAGAAAAGGAGTGGTGATTAGGTCTGTCTTTGCCTAAAAAATACGTTTTTTCTATGATCCATTAACATTTTGTGACTGGTGACCGTTATATGTGCAAGTTAAAGTTGTTCTACATGTGATATATTGTTCGCAGCGTTGAAAAACATCGCCAAATAGTGTAATTAACGATGTAAACGTTGGTTATGACGTTTACTACGGTGTATTTGTGTGTGTGTGCGTAAGTGACAGCATTGCCGACGACCGTTGAAGCGAATCTTGTAACGGCATAGGTACCTATTGGATGTGAATGCTGTTTTCGGTAAGTTATATTGTTTTGACGATGTTAGACCTAACCTATTTGGCTCATGCCTGCGTTGGAACGCTCTATATAAGTTCGTATATATTGTTTGACCTCGATACGCGCCACGATCTCGTTCGCTATTTCCCTTTGAAAGGCAATTTCTCGCGTTAGTAATTTTTTCTGCACCGACCGCGATGTTTCCGCACGAATGTTCTGTTTGATTAGCTAATTTATAGTTACGAATGTAACGATGTAAAATAAAAAATAAGTGGTAGGTAGGAAGTATTAAATCTGTGGGTCGTATCACCTCTATGTCGTGTGGAATAAGGTTGTTTATTGGTTTTATTATCGACAGCTGATTTTAATTGTTGCGGGTCGATTCATTTTTTAGTTTATGAAGCTTTCTAGTTAGTTGATTGTTAGATAAATATTTACATAATTAATTAGGTATTTGTACCGCATTAGGTATAAAGTTTTACCCGTGTGCATCGAATCGACCCCACATATTGAAAATTGATATTCCCTACACTTTCCGGTCTGTCGAACCCGGTAGTCAGTGCGCCGACACCTGCACGTTGAAGCTACTAAATTAAGAGCAACCATTGAACAATAATTATAACCGAGAACGACTAATTAGTTCCAAATTAACATTTGTTAGATACGTTTGTGCTTTGAAATACAGTTATAATGCAGATCGACGTGATTTGTATTGAAATAGACACAAAACTATGCAAGCAATATAGATAAAATCTAACCTACCGGTATTTGTACCAAGAAATTAACAGTACGGGTCATGGGACCCATAAATTAAGAGACGTGACCAACGATCAGACAATCTACATTGCCATGAATTGATTTAAATCGAAACGATACCTACCAATTATTTATTTCTATTTTTAGTGTTTTAGTTTGACTGCATTCCAGACACAGACGAAGTAGCATATTGCGATCAATTAAGTTTCTATCAGATACTAACTGCGTGCCTATTCAAGAGAGAATTATTCATGGCATTAATCTAGCCTCGTAAAACGTGCACATGCACATAGACGCATTAATAAATTGTGAGAGGTACCTAGGTAGATACCCACGACATCAATTAACCCCTAGTAACATCGATGTTTCAATCAACCTGTGCGACGCAATATCTTAATAATATAAGTACCTAGAAATACTTAATAAGCAAAAAGTTCAAACAGGTTTTAGATGCACGAGGACATTTTGATGATGCCAAATATATTATTCGATCATATCTCACTAAAGGATCTAACCAGTTTGATTTGCGTCGGTAGGTATAAAGTAGTGTTTTTGTTTCACTATTGTGAAATAATGTCGTAGTTTCATCCACCTAACCTATTCTAATTACCTTGGGATCCGATTTTACGATTGCTGCTGACGATTACTCTACTGCCATATAATTATAATAAATAAATAAAAAATATCCATGTATATTTTAATCATAACATTGGTAAGAAAGGGGACATAGTTCTTTCATACTTCAAGGTAACCCACTATAGTCATCCAAACCCATAGTCCAATATGTTTTGCAAAAGTACTGTACCAATCGGGAGTTATCCACGGGTGCATAGTGTACACAGAGATATCATTTCATTCAAAATGTCATAGGGCCTCTGCCAGTTGGTTTCTAGCTCTTCACATGCCTTTCAAAGGTTAGTGATCCCAGGGTCCTGAGAATTCCCGCCAGGGTCTCGAATTTTGGTGTGCCTCTTGGCATAGGTCTCCTATAACAAATTCCATTGTCCGTCTCGAGGTACCCTCCTCCAGTTTGGACCTGCTGTCAGCTTTGTTTCCTCCAGTTGTCTTCTCCACTATTATCTGTCTACGGCGATATACCTACATATGTCCTAAAATGATAAAATTTGTTATTACAATATTTTCGATCGTCTTGATCATCCGCCTAAACTTTTCCCAACTGCCTAAACCTTTTTTGGGGTCGGTTTCCAGTCGAACTGGATGCAGCTAAACACCAGTAATTTACATGGAGCGACTGACTATTTGACCTCTATTCCCCAGTTATTGGGTAACACGATACGCTTTGGCAAGACTGGTTGTCAAACTTGTCGGATCCTGAATACGAATGACGACATTCAAACGTATACGAATTACAGTAACAGATTTTTTTTTAAATAACCTAGGCTTCTCCAAAGAGAGATAATCTGTCACAGTACCCATGAACGAAACAGATCTAACTTTAATTAATCCAGATTGCTTCGATAACTTTCCCAAGCCTCTTTAATAACTGACGATAAAACAGAAATTTTCTTCCAAATAGATTTCCGCCAAGAAAAGTATTTAATTCCTTCAGTTTAAAAATCAGACCGACGATTAAGACTACTTAAAGTGTAGTTGACCTACCTAGTTAAAAAAAACTAACATTGGAATAAGCAGCTATTTCTATAATTGGTACTAGAATCACCTGTTGTCATAAACCATCAATTTAGCTATAGGCCTTGTAATGACAGGTGCTCAGTTAAACCACATAACGTGAGTGGCACTCACAAATCTGTAATTTACATTCAGTTTAACTTGGTTCCATACAATTTGCACCTACGCTGTGTCAGTTTCTAGCTAGATACTTTAGCCTTCATGTACTAATGTTGAACAGTAAAATGATATGTTGATTAATCCTTGACTTCATTGCATCACTGGCTGTGCCCCGCGGTTTAACCCGCATAACTTTCGATCCTGTGTGAATATCGGGATGAAAAATATCCTATGTCCTAATCCAGATCGTGGCCTGTCCATTTGCCAAATTTCATTCAAATCCGTTCAGCTATTTTAGCGTGAAACTCAAACAAACATAAAAATCAAATATTTTCTCTTGATAATATTGTTGTGTCCGACTCTTCAATCTACGAAGGATTATTCTGTCTCTAATATGATTTCACTATACCAATTCTAACAATCAATACAAAAAGCAGAGATTTGGGCTTCGTCTTCACAAAAGAGGATATATCTCTATTAACTCAGTAACAAATAAATAAACAATGCAGCTATGCAAGTATTACTTAGCCACGTCTCCTCTATTTTTCCACCACGCAACGACTGCTAAGCATAACTTACTGCGTTCCATTTGTAAATATGTATGAGACTAGAGGTCGATGCTCTTAGACCAACTGTTCTTATGTTCGCTACTGTAAGGTCATTATTTAATTGTCTGTTAATAATATGCTAAAACATTTGAAAAAGGGTAATATAATCACAGGCTAACATAGAATTATTAAGCTGATGATTATAGACTATTTTATCTTCTGTAGTGTCCCAAATGTCCATTTGATGAACGTGACCTACTCGACCCAAATTGTATTAGCAACATAGACGTAGTAAATACAGTCGTAAAGTGTTCCAACTTCACTTCCCACTTGTGAGTGCTGTAGTGCATTCTTGAACCTCCTGCTGAGACAGTATCTTAAACATGTACAGTACTGAAGAGCGGTCACGTGCACCACTCCAGTTTAATTAAGCGGTGATTAAAGTTTTGCACCGGACTTAGCAGAATTCATTCGCGGACCGCGCTTTACTGGCGCCCAACGTGGGACCACTTTATTACGCGCTGCATTTTAATTTAATTTTTTTTTGGTGCGAAACTGTTAATAATAAAGCCTTTAAATATTACTGGAAGGAACCTTCATAAATTAAACATGTTTCACATTATGTTTTATGAGGGTAGTACAACAAAATTGCCCACTTTTCTGTTTTGCAATCTTGAATGTCCCGCTGAGACAGTATCTGGGGCATGTGGAGAGGTGAATACTGGTCATGTACGAGTTACGAGGCTTTAATTAAGCGGTGATTAAAGTTTTACAGTGGTGTTGGTGGAGTAGACTCGCCTGCTCGACTTGAACTCAACGCTCCACCATTCTTTCATTAATTGTTGTTTACTCGGTGCATTGAATACAAAGGCTTAGACAAGTGTTTGTTCTGTTTCATTAAATGCAATGTCTTTTGTTTGTGTCAATACTGAACTTCTTCTTTTAATTAGCGTGTCGATAGCAATCTAAATATAGTAAGCCCAGAATTTGGCTATGAGCTTAGCACTTTCAGTAGCGTCCATCAACTCCTGTGGCGTGCAAACAACAGGACACGCTGGACATCAAGTGCCGCATTGTTTGTGGGACATCACCACTTACACTCCAGGGTGGAGTCACCTGTGAATCTCCATCTGAGCAGGTTTTTTTTTACTTCGGCCAACCTGAGTTCGGAGTAACGAACTTATTTTATGCGAAGACTTTTTCTGTGAAATTGTAAATAACATCTACATTTTTGGAAGTACGAAAGATTCCGGGCAAGGAAACGTGCTGTTTAGTTAGGTTCCTGTTATTATGCAATAATTCTTGAGAGGTCTTATTGAATCCTACTTTCTACTAATATTATAATCTAGCTTTTGCCCACGGCTTCGCCTGCGTGAATGTCGGAAATTGACCAAGGTATTTTTCTAAAATTAATGATTTTGTCTAAAATAAAAGTAGCCTAAGTTACTCCTTATTACATCAGCTACCTGCCAATAAAATTCCCGTCAAAATCGGTCCAGCCATTTCAGAGATTAGCAGGAACAAACAGACAGACAGACAAAATTTAAAAAAATTGTTGTATTGGTATATGTACCGTGTATACATCCATATACACTTAGTAAAAAGCGGTAATTTTAGTATTAAAAACAGACACTCCAATTTTATTTATTTGTATGTATGTATATGTATGTAGGTCTGTATAGAATGTATAGAATAGATGTGGAAGTTTGGATGTTTGAATATTTAGACGTGTGAATGTTTGTTACTGAATCACGCAAAAACGGACGAACGGATTTGAATGAAAGGCACACACATAGATAGTTTATAACCTTAATCCCGGTACTAAGTTTCCGTGGGATAATTTCCTACATGCACGCGGGCGCAGCCGCTGGCAAAACCTAGCTAATTATGAAGAAGTTGTGGGGGCGTTCAAAAACACTTAATAATGTATGATGTATATTGATAAGACGATATTATAACTCAAAAGGCACACTGTAAGTAAAGAAACGGGGAGGCTTACCGTTCAAAATATATTTATCGTTTACCTAATTAGCCATAAGAAGGTCCCTTTTTCCTGAGAAAGCAATTAATTTACAATTATGTACGAAGGGCTGCACAAAGTCTTATTAAATAAAATGTTCCAAAGAACGCTTCCCCCATTAATTTCGGGCGAAATTTCTTTCTCGGACGAATCTTTAATTTATCAAAGATTTATAATTTCTGAAAAATTCTCTTTTACACCTCTTCACGTTTCTTTGCTTTATGATTTGATTTAAGTATTATAATAAAATCTTTATGAAAGATTTCAAGTGACAGTTTTTGTGATTTTTACTGTCCATCTCAATTATTTTTATGTCCAAAATTTTAATAGTCTCTTAAGGCACCTGCATCCTAATTGCGTAACATACCTTTAATAATCCATTCTTTCATAAGTTCGAAAAAGAACACACTTATCCCTCTGATGTCCACCTCAATAACACAGGCCAGGCAGGCCTGACAGGCCTGTTGGTCTAGTGGTTAGTGACCCTGACTGCTATGCCGGAGGTAGTGGGTTCGATTCCCACCCAAGACAAATGTTTGTGTGATGAGCAGTATCATTTGTTCTGTGTCTGGGTGTAATTATCTATAATATGTATGTATTTAGAAATATATAAGTATGTTTATCAGTTGTCTAGTACCCATAACACAAGCTCTGCTTAGCTTGGGACTAGATGGCGTTGTGTGATAGTTGTGGAATATTATTATTATTAATAAATGCTTTGACCACATTTGGTCAAAGTCAAAGCATTTATTTCAATAGGCCCAAAAAGGCACTTTTGAACGTCAACTGTTACATGAAAATAAAATTTATTTTAGTTGCTCCTACCAAAAGGTAGATTCGTATGGAAAAGAATGTGAAGACGATTCACCTAAAATAAAAATTACCATACCACAATAGTTAAAAGAACTGAAAAAGGTCGCAATCTCATCTTGCGAAAATCAATGTCAAACATGTGAAATATGAAACTCGAAGTATTATTGACAGATTAAGCCAGGTCACTTTGTAAACGTTCTTAATACTACGAAAATTTTCTTTCTGCTTTCCATTCACCAGTCCACAAGTACCCACACTTTCTCCTCACAAATTAATTCACACCATTTAACCTCCCATAAGACTAAAGCTCCTAACTCATTAACTAAAACTCTCCATAATTACGTCTACGGTATAATATTCAGCCATTTCTAGAACCCTATAGTGAATATAAAATGTTCAATCATGAATATCATGATCCTGAAGATCACTTACCGGAGTTACCGGGCCCATCCTGGAAGCCCACTTTATCTTAGTATTTGAATTTTTAATAAGAGCAAAGTCAACACAGCTTTTTATACGCGAAAAATGTTCGTCAAATATACGCCTAACGAGTTTCTGTGCTGAAGGTAATGGTGTGCTGATGATGTTGTTTTACATTTTTTTGATATAAAATATGGTAAGTTTGTTTCTGTTAGTTTGTTGTAGGATAAAGGGATAGTTGAGATAAAGGTTTATGATGTACGGAGTCACGGTTCGTTCTCAAAACGCTTTATTAATATTATCTAACCCTGCTGTTATCATGTTGATACTGTAAGTTAGAGGTAATTTACAGACTTTAACGCCATTTTTGTATAGTGACGTTTGTACCACGTTCGCACTGATGAAAAAATACCGCAGTGGGATTTTATTTGGCGTTGAATTTGCAACTTTTGGTTTTGAACTGACATTGAGAATCCAACACAGTGCATCCCAGCGTCTAAAACATACACACTGTTCGATTTTCGACTCTCGACGCTAAGCAGTGCGTTCAAGATCCAGTCCACGAAAAAAATCTCGGCACGATATTTTTACGTTCGTGAAAACGTGGACTTATGAGTTAGAAGATTAATCTTTGTATCGCTTGTTTTGGGTCTAATGATATTTGTTGTGGACAAAATAAATACAGTGAAAGCGGTGAAGAAAATTTGGAAGAGCCTATCGAACAGGATACGTACGGCAGGCACTAAATATCTTCATAAAAATCGACAACTGCAATCTCAACCGATATATTCATCATTGCACCTCCTTAATGGAGAAACTCCATAATTATGTTGACTTACCAATTCATTCACCGTTCACTCACTCTCTCATTCACCCATTCACTCACGTTGCACTGGAGAGGAAAAAAGCTGAAGAAATATTGGATTTCTCAGGGCGCGAGGTTTCAATCGTGGCAGTATTTAATTAAGAGCACCCCATGGGGTTTTCCCTGTTACGAGTGTAACGGAGAGATTTTATTTAGCTTTGCTACCCCGTCTGGTAACGTTATTAAGTAAATAGTGGTTTTAAATGCTGTGAATATGTATGGGCTAACTAGAATGTGCTGACATTAAAACGCATTTGTTTTTGTCAGGAATAACTGCTTAGTTTTATTCGGAATTAGTCGGAAAATACCGAAACAAAGGTGATTAGAATCGTAAACTCATGTTGAAATTTAGATGTGATGTGATGAACTTACATGTAATTTGTAAGGTATGTTGATATTATTATTGTAGGAATAAGCTACGAGTATTATAATAATAATCTTAGTAGAAAAATAAGACTAATGGGCGACTTTCACCAATGAAACTGAATGTTCAGAGGCGTTGATCGCGTTCAATTTCGTTGGTGTTATTTGCCGTTAACATTGGTTTGATAGGTACTATGTACATGTACATCAGACAGTTGATTCAGTGCATTTCTGCCATCTGGGTTGCGTTCCGTTATACGTGCCTACGTTTAAGTTCTATTTGCGTTAAAATGTTACCAAAGTCTGACGCAAACTTACTAGGTTCGCACAAAATAATGAATTATTTGTTCAAAATATGAATTGTTGAACAGTTGTTTTTAACACAGTTTTTAAGATTATTTGTCCATCAGAATAAGTTACAAACATCGCCAAGTAAGACAGTCGCATTATTTTACAAAAATATATTCAGATTTTCTCGAATTTTCTTATAAGGCGGTTTGTCAGTAGTGTAGAAAAGATATTAACTTGAAGTAGGTCATGGTGGGGACACAATAATTGGGACCGATAGCTCTATAAGTTTCCCACATACAACGATAACCTTGGCATTTTTTCCATACAAAAAGATCATATTTTCAGATCAAACAGACTGTTTCTTTTCTCTTTCAAATCTATCTACACATGAAGTGGTTTGTCTATCTAGCAATTTGTAAGGAAACAAAGAAAAAACGATCCGTCTGAGTTGACTGCCTTCCACTATAAAACCATCCATTCCAGGTTAACTAACTTTTCATCAAGTTTCCTCTCTCCGAAACAACTGAAACAAAAAAGCATAGTTTTCAATAAAAAAAGGATAACTTGCAATCCAAACTAGATCTAAATTAGTCTCTATTATGGTAGTCGGGAGTTTTTTTCCTATTCAAATTGAATCACCACGTCTACTGCCCAGGGGACCTCTGAGATTAATCCAGCGGGTTGCATTGTACCCGGATATGAATTATTATTGCTCACTCCGTTCAGATGGGCAACCTGTTTCGCTAACTAACGCCCCTTTTGTTCTGATTGTGTGTTTGTTGAGGGACCTTGTACGAGGTTGGTTGTTAAATATGTGGTTGGAAGTATGTCATACTGATGAGTAGGTGAAGAACCTCTGAATAATTTAATTTTCGGGTATAAGAGCAAAATGAAATAACTTGGATTTTTTTATTATGGTATTATACCTCGACGCATGGAAGTAGGTAATGGAACTAAAACAGGAGACGAAAGTTTTCTGATTTAAAAGTATTGTGACAATTAATTTGGAACGTTGGCAAAAACGGGCATAGGGTGAGGGTAAGAATAGGTGACTTTATCCAATTTTCATTTACTTCATGATCGTTAGAGCGAGGTGTCCAGAGGTCATTTCGGAAAAAATAAACATTACCTAACGCACGTTTGAAGACACATAAATAAATACAGATGTTTTGATCCATCAGAGCACAGTCGGAAAATATTCCACGACGATATAGGTTAAAGAATAAGCATTTTAGCATTTTATATTGGCCTATATTCCAGAAATCGGAATACAAGCAAACGCGGATTTACTAGTAGTAAACATTCTTAAGATGGAAATGACTGACATTATCCTTGTGTATAGGAAGTATGGCTGTAAGTTTCTTAAATGAGATGGAATAGTAAAGGATACTTTGAGAATATTATGCAAAAAAAAAATAAGGGTAGGTCTAGGAAAAAGAAAGTTGAAATTCCGTTTACAAAGACGACAGAAAATGAGCGAAAAATATCGAAACAACTGGAAGTTCCTAGAGTATTAGCGAGCGGACAAATTGATTGATAGTAATTTCTTGGGCCATGTGGCCGTAAAGAATAACACCACCCCATTTCTTCCCGTGGGTGTCGTAAAAGGCGACTAAGGGACTTACTAGAGAATGGGCAGCAGCGTTCTCTATGCATTTTACCACCATACTGCGATCGCCAACCCGCCTGCCAAGCGTGGCTATTATGGCAAAGCCCCCCAAATTGGGGGAGGCCTAAGTCCAGCAGTGGACGTCTTACGGCTGAAATGATGATGATGAATTTCTTGGGGCTTTGTCGAAATAAATTAAATGTCTTCTATGTCTCAAGCAGGCTTTTCGATGTTGAGATCATTGATAATTTGTCTTGATTTGACAAGATCAAACCGGCTGTTCAATTACAAAACCTAGTATCTAATTTTTTTTAAACGGGTGTTTTTGCATTTTTCGACCTTAAAGACCACCCTACATACGAAGCTAGCAAAAACACCCAGAAATTAGTCAAATACGAAGTTACACAAAATCGGAAATCTAGTATCTAGAGCAAAAGTTAGTTACAGAAATCGTTTTTCGGCTCCTATAAAATTTAGTTTTATGCAAATACTGGGTTTTGATATTTCACAGCCGAAATATTAATATTACTTTTATGCAGATTTCATAAATTTTCAGTTGTTTCTTTTTAGCCGACATTATAATCTCTTGCTTCATGTTCTCTGTCTCACGAGGTTCTTGATTCCTCTGCAATTTTGTGAAATGTTCCAGTATTCAACAAACAGTTTCCACTACTCACTACTTTATCTGTCATATAACAGATCGTCTATGTAATTCTATTCTAACTGTATTAGTTGCCCCTTTTGTATCCGCCGGGACCCAGGTGGCCATTGAATTGTTTCTGCACAAAACCATTTAGTTGCTTTGAGCTGGACACTCCCTTAAGGTTGTGTTGCTATTAACTAGTTTCTTATTGTTTATTTGTAAAACGTTGTTCTTACATTTGTCTTAATTTTTCCGTAAGGACAGTTCTTTAAGGTAAATAACGTGAATTGTTTTTGTGTTATTCATGATGTCCATTTGGGGCTGTGAAAGTTTTATTTCTTGTAATGTTTTCTTTTAGTCAGGTGTATTGTTTCGTTTGTTGACAGAATAAATAAATTCAAGTGATACTCTCATTCTCAACCGATCCTTTTCAAGTCCACTTGGAAAAATAAAGTGGACGTAACATGGTATTAAGAAAAAAGCTCGACTTGGGTCAGTTCCAAAATTATTAATGGCACAAACCTTTTCAACTCTACATCCTAAAACTTTTAACAACATATTTCCTTCACAATACCGAAATGGTCCTTCATTCCGACCTGTGTTTGCCTCAATTTCTTCTTTCAAGAGCTCACAGGTACACATATCAAAATAAACTGCTTCTACTTCACGCCAGCCGAAATCACATCATTTCTAAGTACCGACGCTGTACTAAACTTGAGATCCTATTCATCTTGCCCCACTTTAGCGTGAGAGGTCGAATGCTTTCTTTAGGTTTTCGTGTGCGTATAAATTATGAGTATCTTACTCAAAAGTTTTATTAGCAAAGCGGATGTCTTTATCAATTTTGTATCTAAGCACCTCACCATTAAATACAAATTCATTGACTGTTTTGAAAACCTATGCTTTATATGGTTTGTCGTTTTTACTGCTAAGCAAAATGCAAGATTTGCATGCTTAGACCTGTCAATAAATCAACTGCTAAACAAGAATAATAATATGTTTGGCACCTCCACAAACCAAATCGACAAGATCACAATGAAACCAAATTATAATCCAATATTGATAAACGCTTTAGCTATATATTCAGAAAGCCATTTATTCCGTACCGCATTCTGACTCCTGTTGGCGTTTGAATGCATTCCCCAATCTATTGTGCGATATGATTTAAACGACTCTCATAGAAACTTGTCAATGGATTTGAGGCCATATCCATTGTGGTGTCTTTATGTTAAAGTCTGCGTTTTGAATGGATTTTTTGAACGATTTTAAATCCATGGGATGAATTTTAAATTGAAATGCGATGTTGTATGTTTTGTGGTGAAGGGTGAAGGTTTTTTAGATGGTATCGATGTGATTTAGTTTTTTTTTTATTGTAGTGAACTCAACATAAGCACATGTAAAAAGTGAAGAAACTTTGAGTAAGTTCATTTACGGGTATAAGAGTAAAAGAAAAAATACTAACAATAAGACAATTTTTAAAGGAATATTTCATGTTGGAATTGTTTAAAAAAATGGCAGATAGTTAGCATATTGATAGCTATGGGAAGAGTACACCTACAAACAAGCTTGGAACCACTTCCTACCTTACAATGATTGAATAATTAGAAAGTCCCATTGTCTTCACCGGTTATTACCGTTAATAAACTTTAAGAATCTACCTTGTCGACAGTAGTTTCAATAGTACTAATTTAACCATCTCCCAGTCTGCAGACCATAAAATGGTTAGTAGCATAGCACCGATAATAATTGCTGAAGCTATTGTAACACTTCGGGTAGCTATAATTTGATCAAGTCTTGGACACGGTGTCTCAATTAGTTCACAGTTAACAATGCTAAAGTTTTTACGTCGAAACTTGGACAGATGTAATTCGGAAAGTTTAATTGTTGGTACGTGTAATTATATCGGATTACGGGTGTCGGTGAGTGACTCACTGGATATAAGACTGTTTAAAGTTCTTGATTTATTTGTTATATCTGTTTTTCAGTGTTTTGTTGCCTAACAAGTGAGAAAGTTACTGCGATGAAAATTAAACACAAGTTCAACTTTGATTTAACTTCTATACTTACATGTATTATAAATATTCTTTGATTGTTATGTTCTGTCTGTTACTCCATACAATAGGTTTGAAAGCAGCTTCATTCTTTCACAAAAGAATGCCAAAGATTTCCGCATCATTGAGTAGTGAGATTTTATCCTGCATCCCAGCTTTACGTTACAAAAACCCAAGAAGAATCTAGATTCAGATTTTAATATTTCCAATACGAGTATCTTTGCGGGCTTCAAACAAACCATTGTATAAATCCCTCGGACGAACGCTTTTATCTTTCGTCTCCAAAGTAAATACGAAAATGGAGTCTTGGTAACGTCACGAGTTCCCCCTCAGGATCTGATAACCATCTGCTTTTATTGGATTTTAAACTTTAAGCTACTTATTTTAAAATTAATTTTGTATTAACGGTTCGGGGTATTTGGTTTCTTCTTATTCCCTTCATTGGAACATTTGTTCGAGCTTCAATTTTGCTTTGTGTTCTGGAAGAAAGCGACTAATGTGGGAGACGTTTTCTTAATTAAGAAAGAATGAGTACGTGGTATTATTTTGTATGAAAACCTTTAATTAACTGTTTCTTTTAAGTCTTTACTTAGTAATGTTAACGAGTCCCAAAGATTCTATCGCAATGGGCACTAACTAGATTTAAATTAACAGTAACGTAATTAATAAATTAACAAGTAAGACATAATCTAGAACGAAATCTCTACAAAACAGGACTCATTCTTGTGCCTTTTTCATTATAATATTACAATTAAGCTCTAATACATCACTAAGAACGAACAAAACTTCTTGTGGTTCACAATTAGAGACGAAACGGCGTAATTATGGAGACAAAAGTGTAGTAGAAGACAAGAGATGGATAGAAATGGGTCTCTTGGGCCTAATGACTGAGTAGTAATCAAATAGATAGATGAAATTAATAAATATGAAGAGCTTCTAGTAGACAGTCAAATATTCGATGTCACTTTAGACGTTCTAGATGGTAGTTATGATCAAAATATTTTTGAAGAACATTTTTTGATGGAGTTTTTTTTTGCGGTATCTAGATTTTGTCCTTAAGGTGACGTAGCGAGATAAACGTGCTTTTTCTTTTTAGCGTACCTTTCTTACCGTATGACTTCCGTACTTAATCTTTTAGTGTATGTTTTTTGACTATATGATCTAGTATCCTGTAAAAGGAATACACGATACGATGAAATTTTCTCGATACAAAAAAATCGCAAAGTTCTATCTATGATTATGATTTTTTTAGCCTCAAGGCGCGATGCGTATGTATTATTAAACATAGTTTACTTTAAAACATTGATTATAATTCTATCTAAGTTTTTGTAAAACAGTTTTCGTTTTAATAATACTTTTAATTCATAAAAAACGGCGATTCGGTTTGGCACATACGTTATTTTATTCCAAGCGCACACACATTATCGCCATCTCTTCTTTTGCCTATCATAAATAGTGTCATCACTCTCGTTCGTTCATAAATCAGTCGCCCAGTAGGGCTCATCGACGACGAACCTATGTCACTTTTTTACAAATCGGTGCGATCAAAATTACGTTTTTTAAATATTTGTGTTCACAGAAAAAGGTAGTAGTTAAGCATTTTGCTGTAATTATTTAATATAATAAGTGTTGGCTTTACAAATAATTTTGTATTTCGTCTGTATATGTGTCTATTTTTGTAACTGTGAACAATATAACATTCTTTCTCTATTACCATTTAGAGACGACCTAAATTATGTATGAAAATGGGAAGAACCATAAACCAAAACTGAACAGTACCTTCAAGGTTAGGAGTGCCTGCACAGGGCAATTAATTTATTCATTTTGCAAGAATGAAATACCAATAAGATGATGATAACAATAAATCGAATTCACCACCTTCACTAAAGCATTACAGCAACAATCTATTCTCACTTTGTAAAATAATATTGAGTAAACACCTTATTTTCTAGAGAAGAACGTCTGTTTCATCCCAATAACTTATAATAATCATTCATTTAGAAATAAAATAAAATATATAATTAGTTTTTAGGTTTGAATTATGTCAAAAATATATCTATATGTCAAGTACTGTCACTTCAAATGCAAGAGCACAACGAATGAATGGAGTAGCATTAGAATTGTAAAAAAGGTGAGGTTTTACTTGACAGCAGGCCAAAGAAGGGTAATGATTTAAACAGGATGTGTCAAACGCCGAACTAGTATGTTTTTAACATAACATTGGTATGTAAAAGTGTTTGTACAAACCTATTTACAGAAATAAAATCATTTATCATTTATAGCAGATGTGAAGTTTTATTGAAAATATAAATTTTAATTTCATATAATCAATCAAATCAGTTTATTTCGGGCTACAAAGACCCAAATCATAATACCATACAGACTATCATACATACAAGTAAAAACCACGTAAACATAATTATTGTACACGAAGTGACGGCGACGTGTTGCGCTGTGAAGTATCGCGTAGCCTTCCGCGGAATTGCCGATACACGACACCCTTCGGCCAAAACTCTTCCTTGAGGAAAGTCTCGATTTGATGAGTTGGAACTCGCACCACGAATGACTTGAAGTTCGTGTTGTGGCTGGCATGGTTCCAACTTCTCGACCCTTAAGGTCCAGTTGGACTTAACACGTACAAACTCCACGATCTCCTTAACCTTCGTGGTGTAATGTAGACGGGACACATAGAGCTGCGTCGTTAGTGTAGCTGGACGCAGCAGCATATTGAGTCCTGCTAGCACGGTCTCACACTGGTTCCGACTACGAAGCTTCTCTCTACCTTCACGAAGCCATCCATGTCAGGCACGTGGCCTGACGCCAGGCCTAGGTGTTTCGAACCCTATATGTACCGTGTTTGATACCTAATCATTAGCAGCCTATAACGTTCCAATTGCTGGGACACAGGCCTCCTCTCGGTGAGAGAGAGTGGGACATAATCCACCACGAGGGCCCAGTGCGGGTTGGTAGATGACACATGTCTTAAATTTTTTGGTTCTTAGACATGCCGGTTTACTCACGATGTTTTTCTTCACAGTTTTGAGAGCAGTGGTGTTGAAATAATTTACACAGAGTAAAGCGCCTGCTCGGGTTCGAACTCGTAATTAGTAGCCGTTGCCACTGAGCCACCACTGCTTCTCGATATCTAATTGATATCTAATCAAAGGTCTGCGAGAGTGCTTTCTGAAAACATATTGGCTATTTATAATTTTTCATTCCTACAAGATTTTAATCAAAATCAAATAATTGGATGATCAAAACAATGGTGTTTTACTCTGTTTTGAATAACACTAAACATACTTCTATAATCTTATGAAGACTGTTTAGCAAATTATTTGTGTACTCCATCTCTGAATTACCCCTAACCCCAAAGTAAATGTAATGAAAAATAAAGTTAATAAAAGAACAAACAAACATACGAGTTAATAGGCTGATAAACACATTGCTCTCAGCAGTCGGGTAAAACACCCAAATAAAAAGATATAATCTAGACATAGTTACAAAATATCGGCAATAATATCGGTTTTGGTTTTCTAACCGCAGTCACACGTAATTACTAAAATATATGTATGTATACGTCAAGTAATTTTGACATTTATCATACACATTGCCATACGTAATTGACCTTGAAGGAAATATAAATGACTTGTAAAATAAGGTGAAAAAAAAATCATAACTAGTATTACGTAATGGACGAAGTCTATGTAAAATATTATAATTGTCATTTACCAAATAAATGTATAGTGATCGGTGAAACGAAATTGAAGTTTATTAATCTCTTAAACACCATCACATATTTTATTTATAGAGCTCTAGAAGATTAATTCGTTATTTTTAATTTCATGTTGTAAATCTATATATTAATACGTGAAGCGAAAACTTTGGATCCCTTTTTACGAAAATTGGGCGGACGGGCGGAGTATGAAATTTCGCAAACGTATAGTTTATACAGATAAGATGTGACGAATGCTAATATTTTTTTTAAATTGTGCGTAAAAATACATTATTTTCAATAAATAACACGTTACACACACTACTATTCATGACCGTATATTTAATAATACACACATGCATAGATATTCTTTTGTTTATGGTCCAAATCTGTGGTCTATAGTCTTACTGAATGTCAGTTCAGTTCAGTTTATTTATTTGTTAATATAGGTAAAATATAAAGAACTTATTTGTTTGTATTATTGTCAAGTATAAATATAGGTAATAAATTAATTTTATAGATATATAACCTATTTCATTTTTTCAATCTATGATCATATCGAGAATATTTGTCTGTAATATTATCTGTCTATAGTGTTACTGAATGTCAAATTTAACCATATTATTTTTTTATATTTATTATTGTATATATATATTTTCACTTAATAATGTATTTCTATTCAAATGAAGCACGGTCAAATTTCGACCAATGGGCGATCACTAGTAATTAATAAATACTTAAATTGTTTATTATATATTTTTAATTATGTTGAGTTAATCAATCTCGTATAACCCAACATCCGTATATAAATATTAGCTAGCTTTTTCCCGCGACTTCGTTTGCGTAAATCTTACGTTACGCGGACGCACGTGAAGTCGCGGAATAAATAGGGTTAATGGGTAACGAATAAGGTTTAGTCGTGAAAGAGTAACAGACGGACAGAATTAGTTTCGTATTTATAATATTACATATAGATAAAAAAGATAATTTCTTGCTGTAAGATAGTTTTATTGCTTATAATTAAACATTTGTATTATTTGTCTACTCCATCGCACGCTATGTGCAAATATTTCATAGACCGACTAAATTAATGCTACTTTCACGTACTTTTTTCTAAGATGTTTCCATCTCTTCCTTGCTATTGCAGTTTGACAGATGTGCAACAGTGACAGGAATAGTGCTTACAGCAAGGCTATGCTAAGTTAGTAACGTTTTTTATATCGAGAAATTTTCTGTCATTAGTTCAACTTTTGGCCGCTGGTTTTCCTATTCTCTATAAACGGTTCAGATATAAGTTTGTGGCGGCCGGCCACTTTAGGTTGACCCGCCATAAACCACGCCCATCCTACTATCATTCACATTCAAGGTGGGCCCTTAAGTTATTCAAACCACATCGAGATAAGATTCAGTTAAATTTTTTGGCAGATGATTTTATACAAATTATGTTCCACTATTGAAATTATCTTGTGGATTCGTCAAGTATAAACATAGTCGTTTTTGAGCACTTAAATCACCGCAGTATAAACCCAAAATGATGACGTCTTATATAATCGTTTTGAGCTCTCAAATATTACTTATTTTGACTAAAATATCAAGACCGTTAAAAACATACCCCACAGAATTAAATAAGTTCCTTATACCTTAAAAGGGGCAGTCAGATGAAAGGGCATAAAGTGTACTTGGTCAAAGGGTTCTACTTCATAATGGCTGACCCTTGAACTCAATACATTATTAGAGAGTGGCGAGTAATCCGGCACTACACGGGTAAGGTAGTGTCAACCCTGAGGGTTGGTGCCGAGTCAGCTGTGTACTGGTTAAATAGAGCAAGAATTTAATGGTATTAATATGTACGTGGTTTATTATTACTATATTGGATGCCAGTCAACAACTGCAGGATTATCTCTTGTGGATAGTAGCAGCATTTTGTATTTTGTGGTTTTAATGCAAACCGGCTTCTAAAAATACACACAAAGTGAAAAATTACTTTTATTTTGGAAGGTTTGTACCTACCCCACAGTAATTCGTATACCACTTACCACTTGCTATGTAAACACCAGGAAGTATAGTCATCAGATACACAAAGTGGGTTAAATACGTATTATCGAAGCTAATGCAAAAACTACTCGAGCTAATTTAATCAAATTATATTGGACCAACCAGGGGCGGAGCTTGGCGGAGGCCAATGTCCAGCTGTGGACGTCATTCGGCTGAAATGATGATAAACCATGAGGTATACTCTAAAAAATATTCGAAATTTTTCAACAGTTGCCGGAGATAATGCGAAACATGCAAAAAAAACCTTTTTGAAGTCGTTTAAAATGAAGAATTAAGCATGTGCCTATGCCATCTCAGATATAACCATTTTTTTCGGACAGAAGTCAATTTTTTACTGAAAAATCTTGTATCAAATCTTCCATATGACCAAACGTCCATACAGACACTTAAAATACTTCTGTACAGTATAATCTTTGGTCTATAAATCAGTTGGTCAGACAACCGGTGCGGGTCAATTTTCCCCAACATCTGAGCCCTGAACAGACAGACAACTTTGTTCGCCTTTTATATTATTGGTTTTATACGTCAGTTATTGCTGCCTTTTTTTTTTTTTTTTCAGGATGGGAAATCATCAAATGACTTCTCCCGCTCTGGGCGGAGCGGGAGGGCGTGTCAGACTTTTACTGACTAAAACCCACCCGTGTTCCATCAGTTGCCCATGTGCCAGGGTCACGGTATCTCTTTCGAACAATCACGCGACCCCGGCAGGCATCGGTCCTAGTAGACCCCTACACTGCTGCTGACATCTCTTTGAGGCGCGCGTGGAACACTGCGCGCCGTCGACCCGAGCTTGGTCCTTACCGGGCGGCGAGCTACCCATTGCTCGCCACCCGCAAGCTCGCGCCTACGGTGGCCGGGAGTCCGCTATTGACTCCCGACGTCCGGGGCGTCTCCTCCTGCGGCGGCTAGGGACGTGAGGGCGCAGAGACTGCCACTCCCTCACGCGCCCCGCCTCCTCCTTCGCGAGCATTACTGCTTCGCAGAAGGAGGTGACGGCTTCCCATTCCCTCTCGCTCCGTACCATGGCTCGCACCAGGGCCGGACGCGAGAGGTCGCTGCCGCCGATCGACTCCACGAGGACACGGCGGTGCTCCGCCCAGGCAGGGCACACCTCCACCGTATGCTCCACCGTGTCCTCCAGACGATCCTCGCAATGGAAACACCCGGACGTATCCTCCCGCTTTATCCTGAACAGGAACCCACCGAAGCACCCATGCCCGGTGAGAACCTGCGTCAGGCGGAAGGTGAGGACGCCGTGGCGCCTCTCTATCCACTCCTCAAAGAGGGGACTTACCGCCGCAATAGTGGCGTGCCCAGTTATTGCTGCCTTTCTTTTATATTTCCTTTATAATACAGTGCATTGAGAGAAAAGAATGGAAGAAAAAGTATTTGTTTCGCTTGTGGCTAAGCCACTTTAGAGTTCTGTAGTACACTCTTCGAAATTGTGAGTTTGAAATTGAGGAGTAAGCGAATAGTTTGGGAGCTCGTGAAATGTATTGGTTAAATCGGTTCTTTGTTTTGTTTTTTATTGGAATTACTCAATTGTAGTTTATTTTATATGTTAACCTACTCGTACAATGATGTGTGAATATACTCTTGTATATCAGTAGTTGATTTGGTCACTTTGCTTATATTGCCCTTTTCTATTCCAATTAATATGAGGTGGGACTACTAATCTATTGGTATACTAATAATAAAGCTGAAGTAGCTTTTTGTTTGGTTGTTTGAACACGCTAATCTCTGTAACTGCGAGTTGAATTAGAAATAATATTATTGTATTCGTTAGCCCAATTTTTGAGGAAGGTTATAGGCTAGGTTATGTCATGTAATACTAGCTTTTGCTTGAGACTTCTTCTGCGTAAATGTCGGTTATCGCGGACGTGTAGCCTATGTCCTATCTTGGGATTCAAACTTAACACGTTTGGTACGGGGTTATTTCATCAAAGTCAGTTCAGTGGTTCAGTTGTGAAAGCCTTAACAGACAGACAGAGTTACTTTCGCAATTATAATATTAGTATATAAGTATAGATAGTACAGAAGTATAGATAGGATAGATTACGCTACGACTCTTAGGAATCAGGCGAAAAGAAAAGAGGTCAAAAAACTAACTAATAGCGTGGGCGAAGATGCGTTGGGTTGGGACTGGAGACCGAAATTTCACGCATACGAAGTCACAGGCAGAACCTAGTTACTAATACATTCCTACCTATCATTTTGAGGTATCTTTAAGAAGCTGTAAGGTACATGATATTGTTCTTATAACTTATTATTTTTGTACTATTGTATTGTGTGTCTTAATCTGGGTCCAATTTTAATTCTATTTTTGAGAATTTTTCACGAAGATGTGGATTTCATCTGCGTCGTCAAATACACGCTAATTCGTGCTAGAAAAACTCATAAATGACAACAGCAATAAACGAGAGATTCAAGAAAAAAAGGGAGTTACAGAAAAACTGTTGGAAAGGGCACTCAACTACTTTGTAAAGCAATAATACAGTACTTTCTTATAGCTATCTCATCGCTTCCAAGTCGATGGCAACCCGTTTCTTTAAGTGGACTATTACAACTGGCGCAGAACAGTTAAAGGCTTATTGCTCCCGGTTTTGTTCTTACATTGTCAGACTTCCCCTTAACATGAGAAAACGAAAAAAGAATGTTAATTTTCTAGAGCATGCTAATAATAAACAATGAACGTCACTTTGACAAAAATTAACCGGCCAAGTGCGAGTCGGACTCGCGCACCGAGGGTTCTGTACAAACCTGTAGGTATTACAGCTTAAAGGTATTATAGTCCTGAGTATTTGATATGAATTTCAATTTAATACCTGTACGCGAGTAGTAGTGATTCGCGGATTCTGGCGCAAGCGCCAGAGCCCGCGAATCTGTAGCACCCATCGTAAAAAAATAAAAAATAAAAAAAAAATAAAAAAAAAAGGTTTTGGTGTGCTCTGATCTCAAATCTGTGGTCCATTTTAGCGTAGGATGCGTGGTTCTGGAGTTATGCAAATCAATTAACTGTTATCTCATTGATTTCCGGTGGTCCTGCACCCTCATTAGCATTCCATTGTTCGCCTAATCCTTTTATCTATTATACTTCGAACACCTCATTACGTTGCACCAGAACCCACGAATCTGTTGCCCTACGGTTGATTTGGCGTTCTTATCTATTACTCATTGTATGTCTGCTTTTCTATGTCATCAATAAAACACATTCATTTTTATTTCAATATTTTATTACTTTTTTCTACAAAATATGAGCGGAAGATCTCATCCACAAAAATATCATTGTGCAGTGTGTTCCCTGTAAATATGTTCGTAAAACTATGCATTGAACATCCCTGAAACTTAAATAGCAAATACATTAAGCAATATTCACCACAAACTGAAGTCCAATCATTCTGAATCCTATCAACATTCCAGTCCCATCTCTTACAATTCCTTTTCAAAAACTGGAGATGATATCGCTCAGGTGTTCGTCCATATGAATCAAAATATTGACCGATACCATTCGTATCGATATGTACAGCTACCCAGTGTGAACCTGGTTTATCATCCGCATCCAAATTGCATATTATATACGTTGGTACATGTGTATACATAGGTAGTCTATTAGCAGCATAAACATTATTTTCTAGACTGGGATGAATCTTTTTCATATGTTTTTGTAATTCTAGTGTATCCATGATATTACTGTTATTAGCAGATTATTACAGTACCAATCTATTCAATGGTTGTCATAGGAATGTTCAATTATAGTGATTTGTAAATATTAAATCGCATTCTTTGTGGGAGTCACAAAGCTTAGGATTATCATTTTGCTGCAGCTAATTTAAAGTTTGTTATATGGGTCTGATTATATTAAATAAAACACTCTTGAGTACATAGACATTTTTAATTAACTGTTCAACACAATAATTATTAAATAAATAAATTAAATACAGACATATTATTATCAAAATACCATTTTCTAATACACACAGCATTATTCAATGCACAATTCAATTTATGGTTCGCACAATTAAAATCAGTTTTATTTTTACAGAACTTTTTTTTTAATGTCGCAAAATTAGGACATCCCTTCTCACCTATGTCAATCACTTCACAGTTTGCACATAACTCTTTAATCCACGTAATCTTTTCCAAACCCTTTGTCATAATTTTTTTATTTTCTAAATATGGTAAAATAACACGTTTAAACTCTTTGTAGTCTATGTAGCCTTCACTCCAGTAAATTCCTCGATTTCTTTCTAACCATCTCACCTGCTTTTTTTCTTCTAGTGTTAGGTAATGGAATGAATATGGTGGTTTCACCAAGAACGTCTGTGTATGATCATGACTCGCAATGGCCAATTCTTTGACAATAAAATGATTTAAAGAATCTTTAAATCCTTGGAGTTCCACTATAAGGGTGTCCGTCTTCATGATATCTTCTTAACAATGTTACTTAATGGTTTGTATTCAACAATGCAATCGTTCAGAATGAGACAATATGCTGAAGTTTTACAGTACCAATCTATTCAATGGTTGTCATAGGAATGTTCAATTATAGTGATTTGTAAATATTAAATCGCATTCTTTGTGGGAGTCACAAAGCAGGTTGATGCCTGTTGCGAAGGAACGTGAGATAAGTTTGTTGACTCATAGAGTTACAATCAGTTTCGTATGTGCTTATGTAAAGTTTAAACTCGAACACTGTTTTGTATAAGATTAAATAGGAGAGGTTTATAAAGAAATAAAAAATAGTATATTGCATACAATTTGTTTTATTTAATTTTATAATGTTATCTTTAGTTACACACACACAAAATGCATTAAACATAACACATATATCTAAAACACAACACACATTATAATCCTAACTACTATAGTCTACAGTAACATTTCTATTTTTATCTATTTCAATAATATTATCAAACTCAGCATAAACAATACAGTTAATTGTTTGTATTAGTGAGGATTCAAATCGTACTTCTAATCTTACACTACCATGCTTTATGAGATTCCAATGGGCTGATGAGTTAGCTGATAAATCAGGAGTTAAATCAAATGCTAAAAGACAGTAACCTTTGGCATACTGTTCACGAGAGATTGCATTTCCTTAATTAAGAAAGTGAATACCAGTCCCCGAGAATAGAGTATGATATGCTGATGTAAATATATTATTATTAAAAGATGGTTGCAAAGCTTTGGAAGGTATTTGTTGACCATCAATATATAAGCTGAAAGAGTTAATACCATAGTTTTCAAAGTTAAATGGATTTTTAGTAAGTGAACCATTAAATGCAGAATTATTCACAAAACCAATAATACATCTTTTGGGTACCTGTCCTAAGAATATATTATCAAGAGTTTTTCCTTGAACACCCGATGCAATTGTTAAAACTTTAACTTCAGCACGAGTAATAGGATATTTAGCAGTGGTAGAAGCTAAAACTTTCTGATGTGCGAGTAATACACTTGGATTAATTCGTGCTCTTCGAACAATAAGAGTTGCGTCCGTAATGCAAACTTTAAACTTTACATCATTTGACCCAGCAATTAAATTAAAACTCTCTCTTGACCGAACTAATTTTACACTCATTTCAACGCCATTAATTAAAAATTTATCTTGATTGAAAATGTCACCATGAAGATGACCAATCATTTCTATTTCCCTGCTTTCATTAACTAATTCCTGTCTTTTAACAAATCCTATGTTTTTACCATCTGTGGAATCCATTTTTCCTGCTGTATCATCATACCAAAGACTACAAGTAAGATGAGATTGTTTAGCAGCAGGAGCATAGTTTAAAAGGGTTTCCATGTATGCTCGATAGGCATAAGTATTATTAGGTGGTGATACAAGTTTTTGGTTTAAATAAACATCGAGTTGACTAAAAAGTGAATGCAACCAATTATTTACAGGTGCTACTGCTGTAGCTGATATCAAGTTTGTTGAATCTTGATTTAATACTTTTGCCTTTATGTGGAGTAATGTATGAGACAAATCTATGTAGTCATCGCCTGTTCCAGGAACTTGAAACTCGATAGGTCCATCATCAGCAAGAGATGAAATTGGTTTATAGTGAATCCACAATCCATTTTCAATGCTTGTTTGTGTAGACGGTAATGCAAACAAATCTAATTCTGACTTAACGCACTCACAAGAATGATTATGAAGGAAAGACATACTTAATTTGAAAATATATCTTTGATGTTTCTTGGTTTTAGACCAAGTTTTTTCGTAGCTTTCACTTTAGCTGTTAGTGGTGGAATGAACGAGGCCAATCGTTTTCTTTTACTTATATACCCAGATCCTGTCATGTTAAATCGATCAATTTTGTCATCAGCCTTTCGTTTTAAGTTTGTACTAACTTGCTTTAGACGATCTTTTATTGAAGCTTCCATAGGACGGGCTTGAACCATATCCGATAAAAGTCCTACTCCAGCGTTTAATGCCTCCTTACCAACCACTCGAGCACCACTTGAAAGTAAAGGTAAAACTGATCTAAATAACCCTCCTAAGAAGCTCCCATGACCGCGTTGGTATGGTGAACCCTTATAAATTACTCCAACTCCTGATCCAGCTTGATGTGAATAATAATTTTCATATGGACATTTATGATGAGCATGAGGAGAATACATTATTATAATTTGCGGAAATGTAGTTTAACACACACGGTTCCAAACTGGAATGGTATTTTTTGTCCTGTGCTCGATCTTATATCTATTTCCAGCGTATCGAACTCTCTTCGCATAACAGGTAAGTAGTGAGGTGGAGAGAAAATGTACATTTTATTCGCACCATAAATGTATTTTGAAGGATCTAATGAAATGACTCTTAATAGTGGAGTCATAACATCACCCACAATCTGAGGATCGATAATGTCGCAATATAGAAATAGTTGAGATGGTAACCCTAAGTGTAAATTAGCAGGACACTTCCCAAAATTTCTGTCTAGGAGATTTGTATTTGGTTCATAACCTAGTTGTAAACTTAATTTGGGTGATAATGTTACGGATGTTATATTTTTATCCAAAACAGAAACAGACACAAATTTTGTTATTTCATCATAACGAAATTTCAAGCTCTCTCTGATACCATTTAACGCTCTTAAAATATGTTCAACGTTATCGTAGTTGGTAGCGGGAATATGTTTTTTGTAGTACACTGTTGATGGTTTATCTTCATTAGGCATTAACATGGTTTTTGTGATGTATACAACATTTTCATGATCTTGAACAGTAAACATGGTGCATGGATATTGAAACTCGACAACTCCAACCGCCCATTCACCTTCTAATTTCATAGCTTTTGGTAATTTTGTTGAAAAATTTGTGGTCTTGTTATCAGGAAAGTATTCCATTGAACTATTGCTGAGCAAAGTTAAATAAAAACTTTCTTTATTCATATTTCTTTTAAACTAGAAGCTAAAATCCAACTGTTAAATTTATCTGGATAACCTTTCCACTTCACTAATACTTCTTTTCTGTTACCCGAATAACGAGTGCCAATTATTTTATCTATTTTATATTGTGAGGTGGGGTTGTAAGTGACCTTCTGTAATTCTCTTTCATAAAAAGTACCAACTATTGGTTCATTTTGTAAATCTGTTATTGTATAAACAACCCATGGAGATCTATCAATTATTGAAGATATAATAAATATTTCATCACTCCAATTTGATTCATATCCTTTTTGGAAAACATGTTTATATTTAGTTATTCGAACATAATCACCCACGTTGAAATTTGGTTTTGGATTTTCTAGAGAAAGTTTGTTTGACCCTCTATCATAAAGATTAGTCCAAACTGTCATAATATTGTTGGAACTTACATCACATGGGCACATCTTAATACTCGAGTGAATGCTGTGATTATAAGAGTATATTAAATCTTGTAAAACATCTATATATCTATAAGTATTATTATGAGTGAAATAACGCCACATTTTCATTTTTAGAGTTCTTTGAAATCGTTCAACAATACTAGCCTTAATATCAGGATTGTTAGTGGTATAGTAATTTATCTTTTTGGATTTAAAGTATTTTTGTACATCTTTTGAAACAAATTCTGTACCTTTATCAGATTGTATGTGAGTAGGTGTTGTATTACTTTCAGTAAATATACTTTCAAAACATTCTTTAGTTGTTTCTGAGTTTTTCTTTTTCATTGGTCTTGCAAAAGCATATTTACTAAATACATCAATAACACAAAGTATGTAGTTGAAACCATCATTATATTGAGAATAAGTTCGCATATCACTTAAATCAGCTTGCCACAGCTCATTAATATTTGATAGAATGTACTTATTACGCGGGAATTTTTTCCGAATGGGTTTATGTAATGTATATGTTTCTTGTGATTGTAACCATTCCTTTGCTTGCTTTTTATCCATTTTACCCTTCATAGCTTTTGATAATTTATCAATACTACCAAAACCAGCGGGGTTAGATGGATCATAATAAATCCTGTTAATTTCTTCTAGTACGGGGTCCATTTTTCCCAATCGATCTTTTTATGTATTTTAGTTATAGATCTTTTATCTCCACTGCTCGGTGTAGAAAACTCTTGAACTTCAATCTCAGAGGTTTTGTTCAGATCTTTTACTTGAAGTTGGTTAATAAACTCACATCTCTTTGGATTTCCAATATAAGTAAGTGGTACTTTAATATCTTTTAATGCTTTAGCAAATCTATCCCACCCTATCGGATCACTTTTTTTTAAGGGTCTAAGTGAATCATTTATTAAATCAACAATATTACTTCCTGGAATTTTTTCATTATCAATTATGACTGTGCCTTCATTATCCCAACGTATTTTACTTTTACTTGTTCCAATTAAGTTTAATAATGACTCACCTTTTTTATTATAAGTTTTTGGTATTAAACTGAGTATTTGTGTTGATGAATACAGTGGATTTGCCTCACTTTCTATACTTTTAATAGATCCTTTCTCCTCCAACAAAGATTCAGCATCAACTGAACTTTTTAGATCTCTATCTTTATTTTTAAAACCAATTTTAGACCCATTTGAATCTTCATTAGATGTATCAGAATAAATTGGTAATCTGAGTGGTTGACGATCCTCTTCGGTAAAGTGAAGGTATCTTTGTAGTGTTTGTAAATATAACATCCACTTCTTTCGGTCTTCCGTCTTACTATTCATAATATTTTGCATTTCAATATCTAATCGAGACAAATTACTAGTAACCTTATTTTCTTGTTTTAATTTTTCAATCAATCCCGGTTCAATAAGTATCATTTTCTTAGCATTTTCCATGTTAACTGGCTAGTCCACTTACTAATCCACTCAATATTGCACCTAATATTAGTGGTAAGAAAGCCCCTCCTTTTTGTATAATAATATTTTTTCTTAGTTTATGTTTACACTTATGCACCAGTTTACGGAGTATATTTTTGTGTTTATTCAATTTTTGTTTATCTTGATCTTTAAGAGGTATCTTTCCTTGTAAAACGTTATGAATACATTCACAAATACAATTTATTTCTTCTTCATCACACGTTTTAAGTAACGCTCTTTGATATTTTGGTTTAAGCGTATGCAAAGCGTTTAGCAAATGTTTATGCATTGTGAGTCGACGATGCATCATTTAGAAATGATTTGAATTGTTTGATTCTTGGTGTATTTAAACTGCAAAGCGTTTAGCAAATGTTTATGCGTTGTGAGTCGACGATGTATCATTTAGAAATGATTTGAATTGTTTGATTCTTGGTGTATTTAAACTCTTTCGTGGGGACGTAGACTGTGCAGTAACCATTAAATGGGAATACATTTGTCTTGATACGACAAAAATCATTTGTATTCTGTTTTAAATCTACCATTAAATATCCATGCGCTTCTAAAGTTGCATCCCTGTAGGCGTCTTCAATGAATTTTGGGTTATCTGGTGACACTTGTCGTGCTAAATATCTTATTTGAGTTTTATCTCGAGGGTTTTTAAAATAAATTATATAACTTGAGTTTAAAGAAATGTCTCTTTGACCTTTACCTTGATGAAATAAATTTTGTGTTAAATAAAATACACTAAGATTCCTGTGATGACTACCTTTTGTAAATATATCCACAATTCTTCCATCAGACTCTCTCATTAGATCATCAATAATAATAAGGTGTGGGTTTTCACCATCAAACATATTAAGATTTGGAATTCCTTGATGATAGTTAACATTTGGAAAATTATTAAAAGCCTGCATTTCATCAAAGCACCATGTGATCTGATTAAAATCACAATTACATATTTCTTTAACTGATTTTATGAAATTTGTTACAAAATTTGACTTCCCACATCCACTTGGTCCTGCCACAATAGCAGTAAACGGATGGATAAAGTGAAACATTTCACACGTCTAGAGTTTTAAAGGGATGAAATAAAAATGAAAATTTTGGTGTAAAAATTAAATATATATATATATTGCTAAAATTATATAAAACATGTAATTTGTGAAAAACAGAATGATCTGTATACTATTTCTAACACAATTAGTACTTATCAGAATTTCACAATCACCTCAACGTCAAATTTAAGCACACAAATAAAAACTACAATTATTTTACATTATTTACAATCAAACAATAAATTTTAAATATGTAATAAACTATTATATAACATTACAGTAATATCATAATTTTACAATCAGTACAAAATTTGTATATACACACAGAAATAAAAGTAAAAAGTATTACACTTAGCGTAATTTATAATGTCCCCAAGCCAATGTATCAATGTTGTTGTTCATAATACATCGTTTGGTATCATTATATGATAAAGATGTTTTATTTATTTTTTGTGTAAAAATAGTGTGTTTGATTGACTTAAATCGAAGCATACTACAATATAATACATTTTTATTAAACAAACACGATTTGTAATTTTCCATATTCATTTTTTTGGTAACACTTTTGTTAACCCCTTTTGCCTTTGCTATAAATTTATCTTCTATTTCTAAGGCATACATTTTTGATCGCAACCCTACAAATTCCTTCAATACTTTACCATTATTCTCATCTTTAAAAAAAACCTAACTTTTTTTTATTTATTTTTGGATATCCGTAAATATTATTTTCCGGGTAATCTGATGTATCGAAATAGTGAAGTAGATCTGGTTTTATATCCTCATAAAAATTGTCTGTAAAAATTTGATATATCAAACTATCGGTATCGGTGTACAATAACTTAATTTTATTATGAAACTTTTTAATCATGTAGTTATAATGAAATTCATACATAAGGGTCTTAGATATATCTAAAATACAAAATCCTAAATAAATCGGCTTATCATAAATTAATTTTGTTTTGTGTAATTGTATTGCAACTAAATGTTCTGAAAATATTGATAAACTATGGAATTCTGGTTTTGCAATCCAATCCTGAGCACCTAAAACTTTACCACGATTATCCCAGTGAGTTAGTAGTTTAACGTTTACTCTTTTTTCAATATTTTCCATAGTCTTACCGAAGACAGAATTGTTCATTAATTTAAAAAAGTCTTTTTCAAAGTTTGATGTAGCTAACGTTCTCAAACTAGTATTTAAGTCTATGTATTTCTTTAACCAAGAACTCTGTTTAAATTTTAAAATTCTATGTACTTTAATTAATTTAATCCCCATTTCAATGCATTGTTTTAAATTCCTGTAGTGAATGATGTATTTATTTTTATTATTTAAATTAGGAACTAATTTAGTTTCTTTAGTATTACCCACACATATGTTTTCAGGACATAACGGAAAGTCAGAATGCAAATTATGAAGTTCATCAGGATATTCCAAATCAACTTCTAAAACATAACCGAAATCAGAGTTATCCGACACATTATAATCTGTATTAGAATCTATCCATTCGAAACCACCAACAGGAAGAGATTGAGACATTGCCCAACCATATAAATTATTCGCATCAAAATATGTTAGATATGAATTAGGTTTTTCACTATCATAATCTTCCATGAATTTATTATTTGCTCTAGCAAAACGATTGCTACACTGAGATACACCCCCTCTAATACCAGCTTTAAAAAAAGCAATTTTGTCATAGTCCGTTAACAATTCTAATTCTATTTTGGTAAATTTTAACATTGCATCCCAACTTAAACCTGGGGCAGTATAGTAATGAGCAGGATCTAATCCATAAGTTTTAATACAAAGCTTTCTAAAGTTTTCGAATACATCAGTCAAAAGTAAAACATCAGTTTTTAAATATAAATTGGAATAATCAGACATACTACTACACTTAAAATGTTGCCAAATATCTTTTGCGTGATTATAATCATCATTTGAAATATTTGAATCTGTGAGTGAACTATAAAATTGGTGTTGATCAGGAAGTGATGGATGTTTCAAGCAATCACTATTACACATAAATTCATAAGGATAAATACCTTTCCGTCTTAAACGTGAAAAATCTTCATTATTAGGATAGTTCCTTTTTAGTTCTGTAAACTGATCATCATTAAGATTTATAGCTAGTTGATCTAAACTACACGATAAAAATTTCAATGAATCTATGAATCTTAAACTTACTGGTTGATTATTTATTGTTAACTGTTTTGAAAATGATATGTATCGTTCTTTATTTTGTGGAATAACTTCAACTTTGTCATCATCGAGGTTTAATGCATGGATAATGAAATGAGCATCGTAATGACTGAGGTTATGTAAAAATATTGGAATATGACGAGGGGTTCTGTACTTAGAACTACACACTTGATGTGCAACACCCCTAAAACTGCCAGTGTGCCAATCAAAATCGTAAAAAAGATCTTCATTTAACTCAGTTTCACAAATATGACATATGTTTGAATTTGAAATTTTAATTTTATCTTCATCTGATAATGGAACGAGACATTTTTGGAAACTATTTTTTTTAAATATTGTTTTCACATCTTCACAAAGGCGATTCATAAACACTTGTGCACAGTTTGACCCACTATACGTCTCATATTTTGATAATCTGTTATCATATGAACATTTAATGTAATATCCAAAACTATACACTTCATGTTTTTGAATATTAATTGTACTAGGCTTGGATGGATCGTTACTACATGATTCTATTGGGTTCAAAAATGCCTCAAAGTCTGCATAAACCACAAAGGGCATTTTCAACTTTTTCACGAATTTATCAAATTTTAATTTATTATTTGAGGTTGCTTTACCAAACCAATCCTTTTTGGAATCCTCACCGTTTGGTAATTCCGTACAAATGTGAGCGCAATCATATTGTTGATGGTTATTAAGTCTTTCCTCTGATGGGAAATGAAGTAAACATGAATCACATATATAAACTGCACAATGATGTCTTGATATTTGTGAACTAACTAATCGCGATAAGTTTTTAATATAACAGTAATGATTGTTAGTACCATTCGATATATATAGTAGGTTAATATGATTAGGTGTACGACATTTTGTTAAATATAAAGGACCTACAACAGAATTACACTTTTTTTCTTTATTATACTCTAAGCCAAAAACATTAATACTAATATTGTTTAATTTCTCTACTTCTGATATATCTGCAATTATAACCGGAAAAGAAATACCAGTAAATTTTAGTTTATTTCCATGAATTGCGTAAGATGCTACCCGATCTACACTTTTACATACAGGATATAAACCAGAGAGTAATGCCCATTTGAAACACATATTATCATTATTTTTAACATTGATTACAGCTTTTTTTGATTTAATATCTTGAGGAAGGTCGATATATGAACTACCACGTAGGGGGTTGAATTTGTTAACATTCATATCTATGTATTTAATTTGATTAAGACTCCAACCACTATCTTTTTTTTTAAATTGACAAATTTTACCGACTACAGTGTCTATTAATGATGAATAAAAAATATTTAAGTCATCTCCCTGACAAATTATGTAATTAAACGTTTGAAAATCAAACGTATTTTTAATATCTTTAGTTTGTTGTATGAAATCAGCATGCAATATGAAGTTTATTTTAAAAATTGTATGTTGTTGAATACATTCATTTATCAAAAATAAGATATCAATTTTTAGCGAATTTAAAAACGATTCCGGTGTTTCAAAATATTGTCCCGATTGAAGTGTTTTACTATTAATTCTATATGTTAAAATTCGATTGCCAAAAGCGGTTTCAACAACTGTAACATTTGTTAATGAATTATGTGATTTTAAAAGATTATTTTTATGTGAATTGCTTTTTAAATGGTTGTTTAGATACCTTTTATTAATATAAACATGACATGTATCACATTCCACCTTATTGTTGTCCACGTCATTGGTTTCAATTGATGATGTAGAAGCTCCTTCATCAAATTTTGCTTTCTTGGTAACCTTATTTTCATCAGTAGTGATACCTCGTTTGATACCTCTTCCAACTTGTTGTTGACTGTAACAAAAAGAAAATTATTAGGCAAATCTTAAAATAAAACATTACTACAATAATATTTCTTATTGAGTTTGTACTTCTAATACTTACATCAACTTTGTTTCAACCATCAAACATTGATTATACAACTCATCATCATACGATGAATCGAACAGTTCATGCTTCTCTATTTCATCACAAACTTTAGACAGCTCCTGATTGAATTCGCTGTTGGATTGTTCTATATTCTCTTCAATGGGCGCGGAAAAGAAAGCACTGGTGCACATTTCACTGAAGTTTTCCATCTTTATAATAAAGAAGAAAGTATGTAGCACAGTAAGTAACAGTTAAGTGTTGGTAGAGCAACTGATACCCAATTTCAAATAATGTCCAATATTCATAGTCTAGCAAAGGATTAGGAAAGTCATGTAAAATCTAATGAGTACACAGAAGTACTTTAAGTAAACAGAATCACATTCACTAATCCACTAATGAGTGTCATTGTTAAAAAAGTATTTTTTAACTTTTTCACTTTCTGCTATTGTCTTTGTAATATTGTATACGAGGCCGTTTGTGTTGTCGTAGATGCTATCCTTATTATTCTTTATGTAATATTTAATCCTCGTGGTAGCGTGCTTCCAGTGATCACTAGTTGGAATCTTGGATAGTTTCTTCATATCATACATTTCAATTTTTATGAGATGCGTCGCTTGGTCTCCGTCGTCAGAATTTGTAGAGATGTATGATACGCCATCTCTAGCAGCTCGTGTCACAGTCGAGGATAGCAGCTTCTTCCTTTTTATTTTTGGTACCACTTCAAAAAATTGATCAATCGGTTGCGATTTCCTTTTTCCACCATCGTCTGTGTTATTAACGACGATGTCATCACTCTCTTCTTCGTGTTGAGGAGAGAGTGGCGAGTAGTAATACTGTTTATAGGTATTTTCATTATCGTCTGCGAAGCTGAATGATCTCTGCAACAACAGAGTTATCACGTTAATATCAATTTGTTTACACTTAATCACACACACGTTAGGAAACAACAACAGAAATACAAGTAAGTTTGTCAATAGAATAAACACTTACCTCCATGGCCATTGATGCGTTGAAGTAACACAAACGTAGTATTGGTAGACGTATACAATCCACTGTGGTCAAACGACCATAGACTGACTGCATGACTGCAACTGTTCGATCTTATATAGCACCATTCTTATCTAAAGCAAATTACTAAGTACAACGAAACTGATTGTAACTCTATGAGTCAACAAACTTATCTCACGTTCCTTCGCAACAGGCATCAACCTGCTTTGTGACTCCCACAAAGAATGCGATTTAATATTTACAAATCACTATAATTGAACATTCCTATGACAACCATTGAATAGATTGGTACTGTAAAACTTCAGCATATTGTCTCATTCTGAACGATTGCATTGTTGAATACAAACCATTAAGTAACATTGTTAAGAAGATATCATGAAGACGGACACCCTTATAGTGGAACTCCAAGGATTTAAAGATTCTTTAAATCATTTTATTGTCAAAGAATTGGCCATTGCGAGTCATGATCATACACAGACGTTCTTGGTGAAACCACCATATTCATTCCATTACCTAACACTAGAAGAAAAAAAGCAGGTGAGATGGTTAGAAAGAAATCGAGGAATTTACTGGAGTGAAGGCTACATAGACTACAAAGAGTTTAAACGTGTTATTTTACCATATTTAGAAAATAAAAAAATTATGACAAAGGGTTTGGAAAAGATTACGTGGATTAAAGAGTTATGTGCAAACTGTGAAGTGATTGACATAGGTGAGAAGGGATGTCCTAATTTTGCGACATTAAAAAAAAAGTTCTGTAAAAATAAAACTGATTTTAATTGTGCGAACCATAAATTGAATTGTGCATTGAATAATGCTGTGTGTATTAGAAAATGGTATTTTGATAATAATATGTCTGTATTTAATTTATTTATTTAATAATTATTGTGTTGAACAGTTAATTAAAAATGTCTATGTACTCAAGAGTGTTTTATTTAATATAATCAGACCCATATAACAAACTTTAAATTAGCTGCAGCAAAATGATAATCCTAAGCTTTGTGACTCCCACAAAGAATGCGATTTAATATTTACAAATCACTATAATTGAACATTCCTATGACAACCATTGAATAGATTGGTACTGTAATAATCTGCTAATAACAGTAATATCATGGATACACTAGAATTACAAAAACATATGAAAAAGATTCATCCCAGTCTAGAAAATAATGTTTATGCTGCTAATAGACTACCTATGTATACACATGTACCAACGTATATAATATGCAATTTGGATGCGGATGATAAACCAGGTTCACACTGGGTAGCTGTACATATCGATACGAATGGTATCGGTCAATATTTTGATTCATATGGACGAACACCTGAGCGATATCATCTCCAGTTTTTGAAAAGGAATTGTAAGAGATGGGACTGGAATGTTGATAGGATTCAGAATGATTGGACTTCAGTTTGTGGTGAATATTGCTTAATGTATTTGCTATTTAAGTTTCAGGGATGTTCAATGCATAGTTTTACGAACATATTTACAGGGAACACACTGCACAATGATATTTTTGTGGATGAGATCTTCCGCTCATATTTTGTAGAAAAAAGTAATAAAATATTGAAATAAAAATGAATGTGTTTTATTGATGACATAGAAAAGCAGACATACAATGAGTAATAGATAAGAACGCCAAATCAACCGTAGGGCAACAGATTCGTGGGTTCTGGTGCAACGTAATGAGGTGTTCGAAGTATAATAGATAAAAGGATTAGGCGAACAATGGAATGCTAATGAGGGTGCAGGACCACCGGAAATCAATGAGATAACAGTTAATTGATTTGCATAACTCCAGAACCACGCATCCTACGCTAAAATGGACCACAGATTTGAGATCAGAGCACACCAAAACCTTTTTTTTTTTACGATGGGTGCTACAGATTCGCGGGCTCTGGCGCTTGCGCCAGAATCCGCGAATCACTACTACTTACGCGTTCATGAAGAAAAGGGTAGTAAGTTTAAAATTATTAAAAAATTTTTTATTATATGATGTAACTAAAAATTTACGGTTTTCGCAATTTTTCCTTTATCTGTGCTATAAAACGTTGCTTCGTATCAAATTTAAAAATTCTAGATCGACTGGAAGTACCCTTTAGATTTTGATTTCCTTGCGAATTTCGAAAATTTGCGAAAATTTGCGGCATAAACAGCTATATCTTTTGATTTTTGACAGTAGACCTGAGTATTTGATATAAAAGAGATGTTTCATTTTCGGCCATCAGATGTACATTTATCGAAAAAGAGGAAAAAATATCACAAATTGGGGAAAAATATTCTCTGGTGAATTTGAGCCTGATATGTTGTGTACAAAAAATAATAGTTTTTCAATTATTGCCATGTTTTATCAATCAATCAATCAATCTTTATTTGTGAACACAGGTATTACAATAAAGTTCTTAGGTATACATTTTATGTCGAGCTCTATGTCCTACCAATGAAATTGGTGTACAAATAGGTATATTAGGTTTTCTTAATAATCATGCTGAATTTATACAAGAAATCACGTTCGTGTAGAAAAATGTAATTTATATGTTTTAAGAATAAATAATTTATAATTTATTTTTACATGCATGTCCATAATAAAATTTAGTAATGTCATATTATAAGAAATGTCAATTAAATGTATTTTTAGTCAATAATGAATAAATTATAACTTATTTTTTACTTGCATGTCAATGGTAAATTACATTAAATAAGGGACTGCTAATGTCATATTTATCATTTAAAAATTCATCGATAGAGTAATATGTCTTATCCATTAGGAATAAATACAGTTTACTTTTAAATTTACGAACACTGTCTTCACTTCTTATATATTTTGGTAATTCGTTATAGACCCTTGGAGCCATCACAAAAATACTGTTTTTGTACAGCGCAGTACCAGATCCAACTGTTTGTAATCGATCACAACGGCGCTGACTAGTTACTCGAGCAAATTTATGTAAATTATTTCTGACGAACATACACGTTTCGTAGATATACAACGACGGCATAGTCAATATTTTCGTGTTTTTAAAAAAGGTTTTGCAACTGTGTGTTTTCTTTAAATTATATATCGCTCTTATGCACCTTTTATTCAACATGGCGTCTCGTTTGCTTGCACACTTCATTCGTTCTAAAATCATGTCTCATCAAATCAATGTTAAGTAGAAAATAATTAAAAAATCTGTGTATTCTTGTAGTGTTAAAAATAAATTACTATTATTGACTTATAAATATTTTTGAGTAAACATAATCAAGTGTGACCATTTCATCGTTACAAAAATCTTTAGTCTCCATTTTTGAAGTGTGTTTCTAAACGAATTCAAAATAACAGCTTGCTGACTCTTAGGACAGACGTCAAACATTTTTAATTTTTATTTTGTACATAAAAACTATTTCATAATATGAAAAAAATGTTACTTTATTCTATTCAGGAGTAAGTTACCCAGCTTCGCTAAACGGTACACGTTATGGCCGGAGCCCCATATAAAAATGAAACATCTCCTTTCAGCTTGATACATCCACGCGTACCTGAGAAAAAGGGTCTTGACAGACGGAAGGACGGACGGACGGACAACAAAGTGATCCTATAAGGGTTCCGGTTTTTCCTTTTGAGGTGCGGAACCCTAAAAATACAGTCGAATTGAGAATCTCGTCCTTTTTTGGAAGTCGGGGATATACTATATTTATCAAATTGCCACACTATGTTTTGCCGGGTTATAGTCGTTTCATACAACTGACGAAAAATAACGGTTGTGATTTAAATATCCGGCCTGTTTAAGATGGTTGTCAATCTAAAATGAATGAATGAAATGTATCGACCCCAGCGCGGTTCGACCAGACTCGATTGACCGAATGAGCTCCAAGATTTGCACTAGCCCTTGAAGCCTCTTGTTTCATGGTGCTACCATTGTATATCAAGGAGTATACCGGGAGGCACCGTGATGGTAGGGAAGACGTGCCTTTTTGGTAGGGAAGGATTGCAAGCTGGACCAGACGTATACTAGAGTGGGCTTTGGGCTAGTGGATAGACAAGAGGTATTTATCTATTGGATGTTCATATTTAAACAATAAATTTCCCTGAATATACATATTTAGCTGTCCATTTTTACTTCATAAATCTTAAAATGAAACTCCACAATTTTCCTTAAGGCTAAAAATGTAAATAGAACCTTTTAAGTCAGACCTAGAAAACTTGAAACTGGAATGGCGGTCAAGGCTGAGCAAGCTTTTAGATGTTTGCATATGAAGAAACTTCTTTATAAGAACTAGTTTTGTGGTCTAGTTTATTTGCAAGGCTGCAAATCTGAAAAGAAAATCATGACGTTTCAAGCAGTTTAAGTGAACCCAGCCTTTTTATAATTTTTTTTTTGGATGGGAAGTCATTAAATGTCTTCTCCCGCTCTGGGCGGAGCGGGACGGCGTGTCAGAATTTTACTGACTAAAACCCACCCGTGTTCCTTCAGTTGCCCATATGCCAGGGCCACGGTAACTCTTTCGAACGAATCTCGCGACCCTGGCAGGCATCGGTCCTTAGGTATCTTTTAATTGGTTCACCGGTTCCCATTTAAAAACAAAGCCATTCCCGATGGTGTCTAAAGTCACATAATTCTTCTATACACAACTGGCTGAGACCACAATGACATCTGATATTGTCTCACGGTTTCTTTTCAGGAAGCACTAGTGCCTTATTTTTAAATATAATAATAATATATAACCTGAAACACATACCATAACATCACGAAGGATTAGGCAGGTGCACTTATACCTAAAACACCCCCAGATTACTCCAGTTATGTTTAAGTCCTATGTAATAGGGGGCGAGGTATTGTATCAAGCGGGCACAAATCCAGACTCCTAGCTGCTACTGAAACATTTTTGATGGTAAAACCCAATAACACTACCTGACCTGGGAATCGAGCCTACATGTTCAACAGTACTGTTTTGTGACCACTAGACCAACAAGGCGGTCAAACCTACAAACAAATAAATATAATTTGCCACATACAGTAACCCACTTCTATTCGTCATAAGTGCTCACCCAGTAACATCATTACATCATACTAAATCTCAGTTTATTACTCCGCGTCTAATAAAGCCTGCAGCATTTTATAGACCCCGTGAATTCCCGTGTCTTGGCTAAGTGCAGCGGGTGATTGGAGCCAGTAAATTTATCGGTTCGTACTTACGGCCGATACAGAAGTAAAGAGTGCGATAAATCCTGGTGACGTATTAGAATGGTGACATCGTGCCGAGGGAAAAATTGGAACGTAGACTGGATTCGGGATTAATCTGGTAAAGGATTGAAGCGGAGATTTTTAGCTTCTACCGGCACGTGTTTTATAGTTGGGTTTCTTTATAAACTCTAGTTTTCTGCCTATGTAATGTGTACATAACTTCTTATTGGGATTTATATAGGTTTGAGCCGTTTGGGTTGAAACACTAGAGTCATGCGTTCCGAGTGCCCACTTGGTTTTCGTGTGTTGTGGTCAGTTCCGTGTGCTGTCGGACGTAAAGAATAGCACCATTTCATTTCTTCCCGTGGGTGTCGTAAAAGGAGACTTACTAGAGAATGGGCAGCAGCGTTCTATATGCATTTTCCCACCATACTGCGATCACCAACTCGCCTACCAAGCGTGGCGATTATGTCAAACACCTCCAAATTGGAGGTAGCTTATTGGCCTATTTGCGTCTGTAATGCTGATGATGATGACTTGGTTTTTCAAGACATCGCTAAGCGGTTAGTCGACTTTTACGTGACCGGGAATAACCCTATTATTTGCCCAAAGAATCAGCTTCGCCATACAACGTGGCAATGCTGCCAGTCTTTTGGCCATTTTTCGTTTTTAAAGCGATGCGGACAATTTTTTTGATGCCCTGTGATTCTTATTTCTCTTTTTTAAATGCATGTACATATAATATTTTTAATATTATTTTAAGCCTGTTAGCGTATATACTATGTAGGGGAAGTACGTCCAAAATGACATACGGTTTTGTTTTTTAATCATATATTTTTAATTAACATAGTTACAATCACTATTTAGGTTGAATAATCAGCTTTGGTTAATAAGTTTTAACCTACGTAAACTCATAATTGAATAGGACCCATATAAAAAATATAATTTAAATTAATCGAAGCCTCTAAGAAAATTCATTTTGTCCATATAGTACGGACAAAATGAAATACATAATGAAAACGAAAATTATGAAGTACATATTTCACAAAATATGAAATATGAGCCCAAAGAGTACAATTGTTGCACCGTAGCCAGCACTCGTTGGGCTTGGAACGGGAAAAGTGGTCGTTACAGTAAACGCATGCGCAGTCATCATCATCACCGTTCGACACAGCTGGAAATCTTCTACATTCGAGTCCTCAGCGTAATGAGTCTTCTGTACTTGGGTTCACCTTTTTTCTGACTGCTTTTAAGGATCATTATCGTAGTTCGATTCAACATTGAAAACCTCATCATTGAATAAAGGTACGTCGTTTTGCCCCAAATGTAAGTATGTCGTTTTGCCCCACAGGTTATCTAAACACTAATTAAGTCATAATTACTATAAACACGAGATTTATAAATAAATACTTTTAAGTAATGCAGCATAATGCTACACTTTTTGAATTTACTACAAAAGATGTAATAGAAACCACGAGAAACTGATCAAAAACAGGACGAAATGAATAAAAATAAAAAACTTTTATGCGCACAAAACGCTTTCATGCAAGTAACTTCGGCGTGACCAAGTGAATGGCGGTATAAACTTAACAGGTATTCCACCATGGCCGGCGTTACATAATGATATGCCAACTGCAGGATTATAGCCCGCCAATTTTGAAAAAAGCCCGGTGTGTTATTTTGTCCGTATATGTCATTTTGGCCGTACTTCCCCTAAATATAATAGTATACTAATTTGTAGGTTTCTGTGTCACATATGGTTTTTATAGGTTTTCTAACTACTGATCTCAACGTTTTGCCAGTGCTTGTATGAAATTATTAGATCTAGCGGTATTTCGCGTGAGAATGATAACTACCGCGACAAGTATACTGTTATGTTTACAAATACATACATCCATACATAAACTCACGCCTTTTTTCCCACGGGTGGGTAGAAATAACAAAACGCCACCTGCTTCAAAATTATTTGTGTACCTACATATACATTAGGAAAAAGAGTTTAATTTACATTTTGGCATTCAATAACAATCACAGAATTTATTCACGCGAACATAGTCAGTTCGTTCTTCAAACAATTTTGCATCGTATCGCTAAAAAGGGGCATGATATCTTAGATAGTCAATGGCGGCCATATTAGTTTGTCTATTGGCGCGAATTTCTGACAGAGGAGTTGCAGAGGAGTCATTAAATGTTTGTCAATATGAGATCTGTCAGACAAGAATTCAACAGCGGGCGCCACCTGTCTTGCCGTCAGAGAACCAGTGAATTAATTAAAAGAGAAATTCGACGGGTTCCTGCTGACCTTTAAGATCATGTGATTTAAAGCCCCTTTATTATTTTTTGCGGGGTAATTTAAAATCACTGGTTGATGAGAACAAGCCAAGAAGTATAAAAAAAAAACATAATTTCAGCCGACAGAAGTCCACTCCTGTTCATAGGCCTCCCCCAATTCGGAGGGCCATAATCGTTGGGGTTTGCCATAATCGCCATGCTTGGCAGGCGGGTTGGCGATCGCAGTATGGTGGTAAAATGCATAGAGAATGTTGCTGTCCATTCCCTAGTAAGTCCTTTAGTCGCCTCTTACGATGCCCACGGGAAGAAATCAGAAAATAAAAAGGGATATTGCAGAAACTTATATAGTAAATCTTACAAAGGGACCTTCTTTAAAGTAAAGATATCAAACACCTAAAGAATAACACAATACGAGTCATTCGTAAGATAGAGGTGTTATAATGTCAAAAAGTGATGGACAAAATTGGACCTCTCGAAAACACGCTGTCATACGAAGCCGGGGTGGTCATGTAAAAAGCCTGCAACAAAAGAAAAGATGATCTTATTGGAAACAATTAATGTGTTTTTATTTTTCAGTTCAAATATACCCGGTCCCTATTAAGAAACCCTGTTTAAATCTATACTAAAATATTATAAAGCTGAAGAATTTGTTTGGTTGAACACGGTAATCTTAGGAACTACTGGTCCGAAATGAAACAATCTTTTTGTGTTGCGTAGCCTATTTATGGAGGAAGGTTATAAGCTATATAACATCATTCTACAATCAAAAGAAGCGGAGCAGCAACTAAAAATAGACGAAAACTGAAGGTCAGGGGAGCAAAAATTTGACGCGGACGAAGTCGCGGGCAGAAGCTAGTATATCAATAATCGGGAGTGAATGTACAAATTCAAAGACAAAACAGACTGTCTGGATAAGCAGGCCATTCCACTATGAGAATGGTCGGCACAGATGTGGGCCGTAGACTGTTTCACGAGAAAATACTACAATGAGGTACTAGGTACTGCGCTGCTCGCCCGCGGCTCGCTCAGTGTTCTTTAGTCTGTTCAATATCAACTGTTACTTTCTTTTTGCCAGATTTTTAAACACTATCCACAAAGAACTTATAACTGAGATATTTGAATCTTATATTTTGAATTGTTTCTTCATTTTTTTTTTTACTTACAAGAAATAAGAATTATGTACCCGGGATTATGTATCTTGATTTAATAGAGTATCCTTAGAGATTCTTCTCCATATATATCTACATTAGAGAATGGGTCGTCACGTTCTGACTCTTTGACAATACAAAAATACCTGAAAATCGTATAATTGAAATTGGAAATATTTATTAATAAAAATATTTACATAATTTCAAACTAACTAAGGTCTTAAAAATATGTACAAGTATAAAAAAAGAAAATACTTTTTGATGCCCTACCTACAACATCAAAAAGTCTGGCAGCATTGCCACGTTGTATGGCAATGCTGATACTTTGGCCAGAAAATACGCCAGCCCTAAGAGTCTGCCTGCGAAGAGTCGACCAACTGCTTGGCAAATGTCTTGGAAAAATAAGTGGGCACTCGGTCCCCATGACCCTAGAGTTTCAACCCCACACGACTCGAACATGTAAGTTTCAATTGTAAGTCTCATTATCAGTTCTGACTTCATCTCTCCGAAAACAAACAACATTCAAGTCAGTACCATACCAAGGAATCTACTGAAGCGTGCCATCCAACGTTTCTCGGCTTTGTCGGTAAACCTTCGGCTAATTTCGCACTGCAGAATTTCCGCCACTAATAAGTCTTCGTGTTGTTCCAAGGCGGGGTGAATTTGCGTTAAATTATAAAGCTTATTAACCATTGTTCCCCAGTGTGTCGTAACGTGACGCAATGAAATGCTTCACTGTAGGTACGCTACTTCGTCCAAGTTTCTCGTTGACTTCACTTGAATTATGTATTTGGATACGAAAGTATAGCGTGAGATTTTGATTAATTAAATTCTGAATGCGACATTTTTCTTTGTCTTCGTCTGCTAGTCTAGACGGGACTTATGAGACTCATTTTGTCTTATTTGTATTAAATTCTCTAGAAAGTTGCAAATGGGTTTGTCTCCTGGAAGGTGTAGCATACGACGGGGTGGTAAAATCTCTCAGTTTTATGTGTAAGGAACTTAAGGTAAGAGGTATGATTAGCAAACTAAATTGTAATAACTCATTGAAGCATATGATTTATGAAAAAATAAATAAGAATGTCACAATGACAGTTGCTTCAGCTCCAACATATTCATATTATTCAATTTTGTAACCTTTTTGAAAATTTTATTCGCATGCAAAAATAGTTAAATGGAAAATTTAAATACTGAAACCACAGAAAATCATGTTTCTGGAGATGAAGGTGACAATCAAAGACGTGAACAGCCAACAACGTCAAGGGGAGAAAATAATAGTCCCGTGCAAAATTCGCACAACATGAATGATTTGCAAGCATTGGATTTCAACTCTGCTGATGAAGTTAGGTGAGAAATTAGAGCAATAATATAATTTAGAACTTACTGTGTTATAATTTTATTCCTTATTTTTGTTTTATCTTTAAGTCAACGCCGGTTGTCGCTGAAAACCAGCACTGGGACTCAGTCGCGCAAAGGACCACCAGCTATATGTTTTGCGCAGATATGACGCACATTTACCCCCAACTTGTTCTTTTTTGTGTTCTTTCTCTGTGTCATGTTTAATCAGCACAAATAAACGTATTTCTTCCTTCATACGACATAGCAGAAAAAAAATACATTCGTACATAAACTTACGCCTTTTTCCTATGCGGTTAGCCAGAAACTACGTCACGCCGCATGCTATGATCCGTACATATTCCTTTTGCCTCGTTTAGGTTCATACAATTGGTCATACACACACGCCGGTTGCGAGTACTACGCACCTGACATTTCTGAAGAACATCACCAATGAGGTCACTATATGTCCTCTTAGGGCGTCCCGTCCTGGTTCCACTCACATCTGCCAGAAAAAAAATCTTTATTAATATTTCAGGCAAACGATGAAGGCCGTTTTAGCCGGGCAGTTGCCACCGCAATCGTTTTCGGAAGAAGCTGATCATGCTCTAGATAATGCGCAAATTGAATCGGAACAGGCCGAAGTTACCGACCTAGCAAACAAAGTCCATGGCCACGACCTACGCAAAACTGTGCAACGTAAAGTACAGCAAAACTTATACCTCAAAATGAAGTCAAATGCAGTCCAAACTTTTGCAGCAAATAATTTTAGATCTATCGCTCAGAAAAGACGTGGAAGACCAATGAAAGCAGGCCCGTCTAAATCCGTCAAAAGATCAAGGAAATCCTTATTGTATATCGGGAAGTTATCTAATGTTGTCCAGTTTAGGCGCACGTGGACTCCAGAAAGCGGATCTGATGCAGAATCGGTATATTACTAAACGTTTATGACTCTGTTCTCGTTCATTCAGTATTTTTAATTATATTGAACATGATTGTCAAATAAAATTTTATATTTGGATTAAATCGTTTCTTTGTTTCTAAATTGTTGGATCATAGATTTGTTTATCAGCTTGAGTGGAGATCGTTTATGTTCGCCGTGTATCGGTAAGCGGTGCTATCGTATTTCAGCAATCTCTTAGCGGATCGTATCATATCGGAAATTGAATTTCCGATTGGCTCTCGACTGCACAGCAGACTGTAATGGATGGTCCCGCGGTCCCTGTTTCGCGGAGTTCATGAGAATGATAGATAGAAATACTTGGAGGCGTATTTCAAACGTTCCGATGTGGAAATTGAGGAATATTGATGTAGTCCCTTCTTCGTTTCTGTTTATTTTGCCTTTTTTTGCGAGTAAATGGTATTTATTTTGGCGAGTTCAAAGTCGGTTTGGATTCTGACTGTTTATTGAATAAAGATGAGGTCATCACGCTCGAAAGACTGTGTAGGTTTTCACATAATTTGTTCTCTAAAAGGATTAGTATTTCATTATCGAAGAATTGACAGCTATGAAAGGTGCTCACTTAAATTTAAATGTTATAAACGCTGAAATGGCAAAACAAGATAGTTGCGTTCAATTCACAACACGTTATAGCCCGACACGCGTTGTTTGTACATGTTTTGACAGGTAATGTAATATGTAGTGAGAGAAATTGGGTTTGAGCCGAGCAGTATTGACGCTCCCGTTGATATTGATGTTGACATGTTCGAAATAAAACGTGCTGCGTCCTCCAGATAAGCCATTATTTGAACGTGTTTCACTGGAGCGTGGTTTAGAGAAGAGATAGAAACTGGTGGCACTAGACTCTCTAGCTTTTTCTATTCTAAGCGGTTTTTCTATGGAAATTTTACTTAGACTAAAACATTGTCTCTTTTGTAATTGTTGTATATTGAGACACTGACAAATTCCTTTCTTTGTTGTTTTGGTGAATAATGTTAATTGATAGAAAGAGTTGAAGCTATTATTTTAGTAGATAAATGTAGTAGAGAAAAAAATACTTGTTGTCCTAGAAGTTTTTGGATGATAACATAACAACACGCCTTATTTCCCCGAAGGGTTGGACAGAGGTGTGTATCTTTAGTACAACGTGGGTGTCCAGTTTCGACAGTTATGTTAAAGTTCCGTGTAATAGGGGGCGGGCTTATTGCTATCAACCGGGTACAAATCGGCTACTGAGAAAATCCAGATAGAAAACCAAACAATACTTTACCCGACTTGGGAATCGAACTCAGGACCTTAGCAGTCACTAGACTCACAAAGCTGTCCAAGTTTTGGCTGATTTTTGCTGGTATCCAAAAAATAATCTCTTGCTATGCAAGTTACCCCTAGTTATGGAGGGCAGTTTTATGCTATTTAGTTTTATTCATTTTTGGGCAACACCTGGAAATGAGTCCGCTAAACTTCGGAAATGGATCCCAGTGTAGAATGTACAAGAATCATTTGATGTTATTTTTAACCAGTCAATTACCGTAATTACAGACACAATTAAAAAACCATTGTGTCGATACCAAATGTGGTATCTCAGGGACTTAGAGGTTAATGTGGGATGCGAACTTTTTTCGATTGACATCTTTTTCGTTTTGTCATACCTGTACTGTAACAATGTGGTTCTTTGTGATTTTGTATTCGTATTCTAATTGCTGTGTGTTTTCCTACCACTATGTTTTTTTATTCAACTCTTATAATTATAGTACTGGTTTTAGGTCTTACTTTTGGAGGAAAAATACATCTCACAAGTTTTTTAATTAGCTGTTCTATTAATGGAGTTAGACTTTTCACTAACAGAAATCTCGTTCAATGCAGTATTCTATTTCAAATAAAACTGTACCACGGTACTTACGACCCTTCGTACTCGTCCTAAGAACCTGCTTACACAATCCCAACCCCACTTACGTAGTTCAGTTGTCAAGTAGAACTTAACACAGCTTAATATAGCCGTGCATACATTACAAGAGCTAAGTAAGTAACTTATCGGCCATCTTTCTGTCCCTTGGCACATTTTACAAGGGGAACTACATGCACCTGAAGAACTTGGTCAAAGCTGTGAACCCGTAAATTTGGATCCCTTCCCAATGCAAAACCAACCTTACCTTTTCCGAAGCAAGGTTGATTTTTGGTCCGAAAGCGCCGTTTTTTCTCGAGAACATCCCTCTCAAAATTAAGTCCCGGTAGTGAAATGTCCTCTAATAATGAACTATGGACCCCTGGCCTTAATCTACGGACCCTGGACAAGTTTAAATTGCATCGTCCGACCTAATTTGAACACGTCACGGAATGGACAACGTGTGTTAATCGCTGCTTTTATTTATATCATCACGCTTTGGCCCTTAAGAGGGGTGGCAGAGTGCTGTGATTAGGTTAATGTGAATTTAGTAGATTTTGTTGTTTTCTCGAAGGTTCAACTAGAGAGTAATTTACTAATTTACACGCAGACACAGGCAACCCTTGTTTTCATTTATCATCAGCAACCTATAATGCCCCTATTGCGGGACACATACCTCCTCTTTGAGAGAAGGAGTAGTCCATAATTATTAAATTATTGTTTTAAAATATTTTGACAGAGTCTATTACTATGGTTGTACCGGTATTATGTATGTACCTTTCACGAATATCTCCTCGTAGGAACTTTAAACATTCATAAATACAATTAACGTTGAGGAGTCTGTTCGTAATGTCTAAATAACAGCTTTTTACTACTTGCATATGAAAGTTGTAAACGGTACTTAACCATAAAAAATATTTAAAAATTTTGTCCGTCTGTCTCATCTCCGAATCAGCTGTCCCGATTTTGACGGGATTTTCATTGGCAGTTAGCTGGTCTTATAAGGAGTAACATAGGCCAATGCCTATGTTACTCCTTATATATATATATCTCCTCCTTATAGTTACTACGTACTACCGGGACCAATGTCCCGGTAGTACGTTCCTGAGAAAAAAAAAAAAATACTGCCGCGATTTTATTGCGTCCGTGGGTAGTTGGGGTTATTGGTGAATAAGTATATTTTGGTAGACACATTCTTACATTCTACTTCACTCTTCCAACAAATGCAGCCAACAGTCTTACCTACAAAAGACTGCACACATAAAAAACTTAGAAAGCTCTCTATTTACCATTTACTGAGCTCGTATTAATAATGAATTAATTAATGCATCGCCTCACAAGTTCCGAGACGGGGCTGCGAACTTGCCTCCTTCGGGATCGGGGCTCCGGTATGTGTTCAGGGCTCCTGTATATGTGTACTGTGTTTGTGTAGTTGGGTTTTCACGGCTGCTGTGTGTTTGTGTTTCTCGATGAATATGATTATGTTTGACGGTGTGTGTGCTGTGCATCGTGGAGTTGGTATACGTAAATTATGGGACTAAATAGTACTTAGATCGTTGGTATTAGAGTATAATATTGCACTATGTGGACGGGAGCCGTGTGGTGCCGGAAGTAAAGAATAGCACCATTTCCCGTGAGTGTCTTAAGCAGGGATGTAAGGGAGCTCCGTAACCGTAACCGAAATTATCGGATATCCGATATAAAAATTTATCCGTAACCGTAACCGAATCCGAAATAAAAGTTTCGGATAATATCGGATTTGTTAGTACATTTTTATTTTAGGTAGATTAGATAACACTCAATATATATTTATAGTCATTTTTATTTTAAATAGCTGTAATAATGACTCACAGACTGATTGTAATTCCTACCAAATGGTGACATATAAATAAAACCATTTTATTAGCTATTTGTATTTTACTTTTGAAATTCCTTAAAGTTTAAAATCCGTATCCGAAAGTATCCGAAGCTAACGGATAATCCGAAATAGTTTCATATCCGTATCCGTATCCGGTATAATAATATTTCCTACATCCGTATCCAATCCGTATCCGAAATTTCATATCCATAACATCCCTAGTCTTAAGAGGCGTCTACGGGACTTACAAGAGAATGGGCAGCTTCTCCATGCACTTTACCACCTTAGTGCGATCGCCAACCCGCCTGCCAAGCGTGTGTTTATGGCAAACTAATGGATTATGCCTATGTCCAGCAGTGGACGTTTATCACCTAAAATGATGATGATAATTATGTGGACTAAGGTGGTCATTAGATACAGACAGCGTCAAAAATATCGGGTCGGGGCCAGTTCAAAATTATATCAACAACTAAGAAAATTAAACACTGTCTCAATTGGATAAAGTTCTTCTGAGAGTGACGGTTGTCGTGTATTGTGTTCATTCTGAAACATTCCTTGTGTCATTGAGTTCATATTTAATTTTCATCGTTGTTTAGATCATATTGGATAGTTTGTTCGTCCCTATATTATTGATGCTCACTGTACCTACATGAGAAGGTTGTGAATCATATTTAACAGCTTTGATTCTTACTTCTTGCAAGCTTTTATCTATACTATATACTATAATATTATAAAGCTGAAGAGTTTGTTTGTATGTTTGTTTGATTGAACGCGCTAATCTCAGGAACTACTGGTCCGAATTGAAAAAATCTTTTTGTGTTGAGTAGCTTATTTATCGAGGAAGGCTATAGGCTATATAACATCACGCTACAACTAAGAGGAGCAGAGCAGCAATGAAAAATGTTGCAAAAACGGGGAAAATCGCACGGGTAGGCGATTCGATGCGACGGGAAGAGTCGGGGGAACAAGAAATTTTACGCGGACGAAGTCACGGGCAGAAGCTAGTTCTATGATATTTCTATCTTTGCTGCACCAAGACATCGGTAAAATGTACATTTCTTCATAACTAGAGTAGCTTATCACAGTCGGCTGCTGCAGTTCTTCCGGAAAGTTTAATATCAGACTGCCTCGTTGGTCTAGTGGTCGCAAGCTTTGGAGCATGACGTCCTGGGTTCGATTCCTAGGTTGAGCAAAGTGTTATTGGGTTTTTCTATCTGCAATTTTTCAGTAGCAGCCCGGAGTCTGGATTTGTGCCCGGTTGATGGCAATAGGCTCCCCCCCATTACATGGGACTTACCTAAATATAACTGGCGAAATGTGGGTGTGCTATAGAACACCTTTTTCTGACACTTCGGGGAAACAAGGCTTGATGTTATGTGATGCGTGTACAAAAACTTATAGTCGCAATCATATTTTTAAAACTAGATGAGTTGCGCGTTTCAAGTCACAGCTCTAAGAAAAAAGACCGGAACGAACTAAGAGGCCACAGTCTCTTTAAAAGTCCCGAAATAATCTTGGTCAAATGATTGTGTTATAAAATCAATTATTTTAATATGCAAAATGTGCCTTTAACCTCTAAGTCCCTGAGATACCACATTTGGTATGTAAACAATCGTTTTTTAATTGTGTCTGTAATTACAGTAATTGACTGGTCAAGTCCTAAAGGCCAGTTGGTAAGTAGATAAATATGAAGGTAAATCATATTTCACAGCTTTGATTCTGACTTCTCCCGAACTATAATAAAGCTATGCTTCTATCATTTTTCAAACTGCTGCATCAAAATTCAAGGCGTTGGTTAAAATGGTATGGTCTTCGTCATTAGGAAACTATGTCAGTCCGCCGCTGCTTTTCTTCAAAAAAGTACCTAGGTACCTATAGAAATTGCGTTACGTATAAATCTTAAACATATCGCATTAACATGTAAGTTACTATAGGCTTTAAGCAATACGCCAGAAACACCAAGACAAGACCAAATAGTCTGCACCTATTTTCTTAACTCAAACACTACAGTAAGCAATTACTCAGAACATGTACGCAGCGTTTGTCCAAGCAATTTAATTGAACACAAAATCAACTCCCACATGCAGTGGCGTGCTTTGCATATAGGCATATAAGCTTACCTCGAAAAATCACCATATTTCAGTCAATTACATTTTATTGTGTGTCTCGAAATTATTAAGATTATATAAAGAAACCCGCGTTTGTCTGCCTAGACAAGAACAGGTGGCCTAGTGCCGACCTATACAGTAAAGCAATACACGCAGACATACCCACATGCGTTAAATCCCTTTTGGTTCAATTTCTGTCTAAACGTCTGAATGATCTTTGCATAGAACTTATTCATGTAGCCTAGAAATAAGGCTATCGCCTGTGTAAGGGGAAAAAACAACATTACGGCTATATTCCCCGAGTATATTAACAGAAGTTTTTAGGGTTCCGTTGCCAAATGGCAAAAAACGGAACCCTTATAGATTCGTCATGTCTGTCTGTCTGTCTGTCCGTCCGTCCGTATGTCACAGCCACTTTTCTCCTAAACTATAAGAGCTATGCTGTTGAAAGTTGGTAAGTAGATGTATTCTGTAAACCACATTAAGATTTTTATACAAAAATGGAAAAAAAAAACAATAAATTTTGGGGTAATACATAGAACTGAAACTCAAAAAAAAATTTTTCATCCATCCCATACGTGTGGGGTATCTATGAATAGGTCTTCAAAAATGGTTATGAGGTTTCTAATATAATTTTTTTCTAAACTGAATAGTTTGCGCGAGAGACACTTCCAAAGTGGTAAAATGTGTGTCCCCCCCCCATAACTTCTAAAATAAAAGAATGATAAAACTAACAAAAATATACGATGTACATTACCATGTAAACTACCACCGAAAATTGGTTTGAACGAAATCGAGTAAGTGGTTTTTTTTTAAAACGTCATAAATCGTAAACCGCAATTTACCTTTCATTCAATAAACTGAAATATAAAAAAAAAAAATATTTTCATAAACATGAACCTTATGCATAAACCGAGAATACCTACAGGTTTGTACGGAACCCTTTGTGCGAGTCCGACCCGCACTTGCCCGGTTTTTTGGGTTTGGTGCACACAATTCGCCAGTTTTGTTTTAGGGCCTAAATAATAAGTATATATGACTATTTAACCTACTATATCATACTAATATCCTATCCTACTTAATATTAGTATTGTGAAAGTTTGTTTGTTTGGATGTTTGTTCCTCAATTTCGCAAAAATGGCTGCACGGAATGCCCACATCAAATCATCAGCACCCTACAACGTTCCCACTGCTGGGACACAGGCCTCCTCTCGGTGAGAGGGAGTGAGCCATAATCCACCACGCGGGCCCAGTGCGGTTTGGTAGATGTCACATGTCTTCGAACTTTTTGGTTCTAAGATATGCCGGTTTCCTCACGATGTTTTCCTTCACCGTTTTGAGAGCAGTGGTGATGAAATAATTTACACAAAGTAAAGCGCCTGCTTGGGTTCGAACTCACGACCTACCAATCGTAAGTCGCGGCCGTTACCACTGGGCCAACACTGCTCACAAATGCCCACAGATGGTTTATAATCTGAATTAACACATACGATTTTGACTTTTATCCCAGTAGTAAGTACGTTCCTGTAGGATAATTTCCAATCGCCCGCGGGCGAAGCCGCTGACAAAGCTAGTGACTTAGAAGTCTCGAGCATTAATCCAATCCGGCTTTCCGGACTTCTTTAGCAAAAATCTGTCTAGACTAGACCCGGGGATCAAACTCAGAAACTCACATCCAAGAGTCGTAGACCCATTTCGTGAGTCTCCCATTATAAATCATCCCAAAAGGGCCAGTTCACAACCATCACTTTTGCCCTATTTTCTTGTTCCACAAAAAACAACAATTCTCTCTCTCCCTTCAAACTATTAAACGATCCGTCTGCAGCAGGATTTACGTCTGATTGTCTTCCTTATTACAAAAAAAATATATCCCCTGCCTTACGTCGGGTAATCAGTTACCATGGGCCACCGTAAAAAATATTCCATCATGCCAAATAAGGCTATTTACTCAATATAGCCATAGTAGACTTTTTCACGGTATGAAAAATTGTTTACGGCGACAGCGACACGCTCGCGACTTAGGGTTCCGTTGTAAAAAACCCTAATTTCCGTGCACCCTTTCATTTATAACCCGGCAATCTGGAGGCCCTGTAGCTTATTTATAGGGGTCTCGGCCATTTGATGGGTGGGAGTCAGAATGTGTAATGATAAAGGTTGTAAAAAATTGGGTAGACTTGCGATTTTGGGGCGCGATTTTTTTTGTAAGTAATGAGTTGCGTGTTGCTTTTTCGAGGTTTTTCTAGCTTTTAACATTAACTCCACAGACTTTGGCTCACTTTCCATCGTGCACCGCATGCCTTGTCACTTGCACCTGAGAGGACCCAATGGCTGCGTCAGCGAACGCTACCTATTAGCGTTGCTGAATTTTGGGCCTAAAGAATTAAATAATAATAATAAAATGTCGCAAATGCCACACCCAACCAGAAACCATTCAGCACATTACTGGCGCCTGCACAACTCTCACGCAAACAGACTACACTCATAGAAACAACCAGGTAGCAAATATCATTCATCAAAAACTAGCACTGAGACACATACTCATTCAAAATACCAACACTCCATACTACAATTACACACCTCAAACTATCTTAGAAAATACCACACATAAGCTCTACTTCGACAGTGCCGGTATCGGGTTTTATCGGTAATCCTTACCGATAAAACAATTCACTATAATAGACCGGATATAACCTTACAGGATAAAATTAATAAAATTACTTACCTAATAGATATTGCCGTTCCCAATACACACAACTTACAAAAGACAATCGCTGAAAAAATTAGTAAATACACAGAACTCAAAGATGAAGTTACTAGAATCTGGCACCAAGAAAAAGTATACGTAGTTCCTATAGTCCTTTCCACCACGGGCGTTATCCCGAATCATCTTCTGCATAGCTTAAAACTATTAAACTTAAAAGAAACCCTTTACGTCACTCTACAAAAAGCTGCGATATTAAACACATGTAGAATTGTGAGAAAGTTCTTGCAGATAGAAGAGAACGAAGTAGGAAGCGTAGCAACATCACAACAACACTTAAACACTTAAAATTTTACACACACATGCTACATTTACTTGGTTTTGGCCCGTAATTGTAGCTCAAAACCAGCCAAAGAGCTGAGAAGAAAAAATGTTTTCCCAAAATAATAATAATTTAATTTTCCTGTTATTTTTGCCATCGATACGCTAATTAGAAGAACGTTAACCCAACCAAGTTGTGGACATTAACAGTGAAAACTGTAAATAAAAACAGTGTTCATAATTGTAACGCATTTAATACAGTATAGCTCGCCGCGTGCGTCTTCCAATCGTTGTTGGTTTCGCTTCCGTACTTCAGACTTCAGTCAATTTTGACTAGTCCTTCATCGAAGCAAATTCGCGAATAGTGTAGTGCAGGTGCCGCGATTCGGCAAACATAAGTTAGGACGCCCTCAGGCCTGATGGAGTGACAATCTTCGCAGGGTCGCTGGTAGCAGCTGGATGAGATTTTGCAAGAATCGAGCTGAATGCCGTGCAATTCGAGAGCTCCATGTCCAGCAGCTGATGATGATGTATTTTAGGCTTTAGATTTCTACATAAGCTATGATAAAACCACGCGACAAACCAGTCTCCCGTCTACTCTCCCCACAAAGCCCGCTGCATCTTCATGTAGAAGCAAGTTTACGAGTGTTAGTTTGGCTGTTTGGCCGTCTCAATGATATGTTATCATCGTTCGCTATTTTTGATGCGCCGTCCCTAAACCCGGCGCCCCTATCTAACCCGGTGTTGTGTCGCGACTCATAGATAACCCTTGTAAGTGGTTCTTTTCGTCACGTCACAGCGAAGATTCTGACGAAGAATGGATTCGGTTTTATGATTTTGTGGTGAGAATAGTAAAGTCGTAAACTGTGTGGTTGAAGAATGTGGGGAAGATAGGTGTGGTATGGATTTTTGCTTGTACAACACTAGCTTCTGCCTGCGACTTCGTCCGCGTGAATTTTATTTAACATAAAATATATCTAAAGACACTCAGCAATACTGTAGCTTTACATTAGCGAAATGATTTTCGAAATCAGATCAGTAGTTCCGTAGATTACCCTTACTTATCTTTTTTAAATAGTATAAAAGAAAATTGGGTTCCCGCTTTTCTACGCTTGGATCTTTTAAACTACGCAACGGATTTTAATGCGGTTTTCATCAATAGACAGAGTGATTCAAGAGGAATGTTTTTGTCAGGACGCGGCATAGTCCCGGGGAAAAGCTATTAAATTATAAACCTCTTTTTTAGTACTACTAGCTGTTGCCACCGAGAAAACGTGAGAAGCTACTTTGTTTTACACTATGTAAAGAAATATAGATATGGAAGAATCCATAGTCACGTATCTTTCATTCTATTAGATTCAAGGCAATGAGGGTCCCTGACAAACGACTTCAATACATAATGGTGGGGGAACTGAAATCGTCATGAGTAGCTAGCCAATTGAATAGATAAAGAATGATGTGTGAAATAATCATGAGACACCGGGGTCGAGTTTAGACTCCGAGCTGCTACTGAATAGTTCAGAAGACCGATAGGAGTCTGTCCGAACGCGGAACCGAACCTAAGCCATGCGCGGTTATGACCACTAGACTAAGGAAGCAGTCATTTGAGGAATCACAAGAATGAAATTGTTTGCGTATCTTTTCAGCCATTAATAATATCTTAATAATAATAATATGTTAGGGCATCCAACACAACGTTATCTGATCCCAAACTAGGCAGAGCCTGTATTATGACAACCAGACAACTGATAAACATACTTATATATTTCTAAATACATACATATCTTATACCTTTAAACGAGCAATTCTTGTATATATGTATATATATAATCTGAATCTCGGAAACGGCTCCAACGATTTTCATGAAATTTAGTATACAGGGGGTTTCGGGGGCGATAAATCGATCTAGCTAGGATTCATTTTTATAAAATGTCGTTTTATTCGTGTTTTCAATGACCAACTTTATCGATAATCAACTTGAACATAAAATTTATTTTTTAAAAACATTTTACCAAAAAATACCGAGCAAAGCTCGGTCATCCAGATATTTATAGATAAATTACACCCAAACATAGAACAAATGATTGTGCTCATCAAACAAAGATTTGGCCTGTGTGGGAATCGAATTCACGACCTCAGTCTTAACACGCAGGGTCACTAACCACTAGACTAACAGGCCAGTCAAAAGTTCCATTCCAAAAGTTTTAAATCCTTGATGAATTTTAAAGCCATTTCTCACTATGGCTAAGCTGGACTTATTAAGTCAACTTTTCCCTTTTTCGCAACAATATATTAAGTGGGACCTTTTCGCGAAATCCGTTCAAATTACTCGCACCCCGTATCTGGGGGGAAGGGGGTTTACCCTACGTATTAAAGAAGGGATTTTAATTATATTTGGACTTTAAAAAAGTGGTCTCGCAAAGTGATTGCAGCAGGTTTTAAAGAACTTGCTGATTTTTAAATTAGGTCGTACTTTATTTCGTTCGTGGGGTGTGTTTTCTAAATAAGGTGTTGAAATTATTGCTTTTATAATATTTACTAGCCTCTGGTCGCGACTTCGTCCGCGTCAAATTTTCGCTCCCCTTCCCGTCGCATCGAATTGCCTGCCAGTTTTCGTCCATTTTTCGTTTGTTGCTGCGCTCCTTTTGATTGTAGCGTTATATTATATAGCCTATAGCCTTCCTCAATAAATGGGCTACTCAACACAAAAAGATTTTTTCAATTGCGACCAGTAGTTCCTGAGATTAGCGCGTTTAAACAAACAAACTCTACAGCTTTATAATATTATAAGTATAGATTTACATTGCATATTTCGAAGTTATTCTTGACACCCTGATTTTCCGGAAAAGAAAAAAAACTGCAGTTATCGTCTGAAATAATGAAAATACAGTGAACAAGACCTAAAAGCTAAAGGTATGAAAACTTCATAGAAGGCTAACCTAACCTACTAGAATCGTATGATATCGTCGCGTCGCGGTTGTCTGCGGGGGTCAATGGGACCGGGGCTCGTCTGCCTGGTCGTGTCGATGTTACAACAGTGAACTAGATTTTATTGGCCAAAAACTTCGCCCCTTTCGAGTACTAACATTGTATCTAAATGACCTAGAATCTAGGTTACAACTTCTTCGCGATTAATGTTTATTCAGCAAATTTCCGCAAATCATCATCATATGCTGCCTTTTCCCCAATTATGTTCGGGTTGGCTTCCAGTTTCACCAGATGCAACTAAGTATTTTACATGGAGCGACTGCGTATCTCACCGCAACAACCCAGTTACTGGGTAATACAATGATACGTCTTGATATGTCTGGCCGTCAGACTTTCAGGCTTCTGACAATCTGTAACGACTGCTAAAGGTCTACGAATGCCAGCCGGGCCCGGCGGCTTAACGTGCTTCCCGAGGCACGGAGAGGTCTTGGTATCTAAAGATGGACCATCCGCGATAAGCGGTAAGACCCGTGCGAAAACTATCAGACAAATAAAAAGGGTTGTTTGGTTTTTATAAAACCACTGTAAAAGTGAAACTTTTTTCACATTACAGACATTTAACTAAAATTTTTCGGAATATATGCAATAGCTTAATAAAAAGACTTAATTTAATATGCACACGAAATATGTTAAATAATAAATTCAAGCACTCAAAATTGAATTAAATCCATTAACAACAACATGCACCAGCGAGCGTCTTTCACTTTATCCCTACTCCGCGGCCGACCGTCACGCGACATGCAACACACAGACGAAAAAGTGTGAGACGATATAATAAAAGTTTCACTTTAAAAAGTGTGAGACGATGTAATAAAAGTTTCACTTTAATAATTATGATTAGATGCTATTGTGTCAGCAGTGTAGGGGTCTACTAGGACCGATGCCTGCCGGGGTCGCGTGATTGTTCGAAAGAGATACCGTGACCCTGGCACATGGGCAACTGATGGAACACGGGTGGGTTTTAGTCAGTAAAAGTCTGACACGCCCTCCCGCTCCGCCCAGAGCGGGAGAAGTCATTTGATGATTTCCCATCCTGAAAAAAAAAAAAAAATGCTATTGTGTCCTAATAACTTACGCAACAAGAATATAGGTCTTATCAATACTGATATATTTTCTAGTACACAGTCAGTGGATGAGAATACCCTCGCTAAAAACGGAGGTCGTTTCTGTTCCTACACAATGACAAAATCTTCATTATTTATCTACATCAAAACCTTACTATCGTGGGTCGTACAAAATGTCTTTTATAACGCCTCACTGTCAGAGGGTAAGCAGATATGACAGGTCAGATAAGGCTCGGACAGACGGGTTCAAGATAATGTCACTTTGGTCCAGTTTTGTCTTTTGTTGATATGTTTAGGAATTTTTTGGGTGTTTCTTTGTAACGTTATTTGGGTGGAGTTAAGGGTCATTTGTGAGACCTTTCAACGTTGTTGTTTCTGACTAATATTTATAATAAAAACCATGTGACTCAGATTGTTTTCTCAAGTGTATGGCTAGCTATATAGAAATTGTTGTAGATTCGAGTGTTATTGAATCTGAGATTGGTCTCTGTGAACGCACTGCCGATCTAAACACAGTAGAAACTACTCGTATAAATAGAAACCATGTGAAGCTTCTGAGATTTGTCTTCAATTTTTGAAAAAAAAAAAAAAAATCTTTCATTTGACATCGTTAAGTCGGTGAAACGTCTCTATAAGTGAAACATTTATTGTTTGGTGGACTGATCTAAGGATTGTTATAAAATAGGGTGCCTTTGCTCTAATACAACTTATTGAATACCTAATATATTTAACATCTAAGTAGAAACTTATGGATGGGTACCCAAATGCATCTAATCGTCATTACTCGATAATCTCAAACTATAAACTGACTTGTAGGTATTACAGGGTATGGAAAATAACACGTAACACATTGTACCATTTAAAGGTACACCACACACCTCATTTATTTCAAATAGGCACACCTTTAAATAGAATTGACACTAGTTGCACATTCCAAAGACTAATCGACTAAGAAAATATTACAATTTAGTAAATTATTTTGAACCCTATCAAGATGTTGGATTTCCGGAACTCGGCATCTTTCACTCGCCTACCGATTGATACGCTCATCGAAAAACGAAATGAACGATCGCTGTGGCGTCATGTGGTGTCGTGTGGACTCGAGTATACGTGGCCTGAAACATAAATTAACGTTCGTCTGATCAGTTAGGAACCTACTTTTGTAGAAATATTTTAGACTAGCTTTTGCCCGCGACTTCATCCGCGTTAAATTTCTTGTTCCCCGGCCCTTCCCGTCGCAATCGCCTACCGGTCCGATTTTCCCCGTTTTTGCAACATTTTTCATTACTGCTCCGCTCCTCTTGGTTACAGCGTGATGTTATATAGCCTTTCTCGATAAACAGGCTACCCAACACAAAAATATTTTTTCAATTCGGACCAGTAGTTCTTGAGATTAGCGCGTTCAAACAAACAAACTCTTCAGCTTTATAATATTAGTAAAGATAGTATAGATTCTTGTTTACTACTCAGAAGCTCACGCTCATGGAAGTAGGCAGAAACTACGGAAGACCTCCTGCTACGATCTTTACTAACTCCTTATGAAGGCTTATTACTCGATTCACAGGAATTTATACGACACTTTTATTTATAAGAACTATATTATTATTGTATTTTCTAAAGGCGATTTGCACGAAGTTAATTTACTATGGGCGAATCGACAACTCCAGAAATACGTACTGGGCAACAGCCCGGATAAGCAGCCGACAGTCTCATAAGTTGACATGCAAGATGTCATTCCCAAAAAAAAAAAAAAAGATGGCGTTTCTGTATTTTATGAAATAAAGCTAACAAAAAAGTACAAAAGCGCAAAAAAGTGATGCAAGTAAAATATTACATAAAATTCAAATCTTACCTTTTGAACCAACTATTATTATTGTAACACAGGGCAAAAAGCACTTTGCACATTTCACCAAACAACGCATTTTTCAACCTCACCTCTGACATATTTACTGCAACTTTACCCACCCCTTTCTCATTCAACTTTACCTACCACAAAATCATTATTCATGGAGTTACTTTTATCGTTACAACAAACTATGGCAGAGTTCTTCAAGAACTTTAATCACAAATACAAACTGTTATGATTAAGTTCATTGCCTGTTGTGTATCTTTCTGCTGAGTCCATTTAGTTCTCGATAACTTAAAGGAAAACTAGCTAAGTTAGTTGTTTAGGTTAAGTTGGGTAAGTATGGTTATTAATTGTTACGTCTATTATGAAAACTTTGAGATTTATGTGGAAGTATCTCAACAATTTTTTTACTGGTTTAGGTAAAGAAATTGTTGGATTTTCCCTTTTTTATGGTTTATGGATTCTAATTTTTGCTTCAACGGCATAGTGGCGTGCTTGTTCGAAACAATTATTTATAATACATACATACATAAATACATAAACCCACGTTCTTCTTTCCATGGGGGTACGCGGAAACTACATACTTCCTAATTGTTTTGTTTACGTTCATACATCTGGTAATACACACGTCGGTTGCGAGTACCGCGCACCTGACATTTCTGAAGACAAACCGTCTCCAATAAGATCACTATATTTCCTTCTAGGGCATCCCGTGTTTCCACTAACATCCCGTTCTCTATATCTAAAGACCTTTAAGTTAGTCGTGGTTTTTATTAGTAAACAGTAATTGTATCTAGTTTTCTAGCTGTAAGTTCTCCTGAGCCCTAGGAGCGTTTTATGGGCTGGGACGGAATATTACATATTATAACCAGTCTAACTCTATTTAGCAATTAAAATACTAAAAAAATAATCGCAAATCGCCTGCAACTCATTTACAGATGTTATCTTTGATAAAACCGACTCTGACTGGCCGTGCAATGTTATGGTGTTTTTCCAATAGAAATATCTCAATAGCCGCCAAGAGTCTGGATGTGAGCCCAGTTGATGGCGATAGGCTTGCCCCTGACACATGGGACTTAAACAGAACTGGTAAAATGTGGCTATAGGTACTATAGGAATACCTAAGCCTACCCCAAGAACCTATAAAATAAGATAACGTTTAATATCCAGTCAAAATAACATAGCAAAATTGCAAGGAAGAATTCATAAGTTCCAATTAACTTGCGTTTTAATAACCTTTCCTATCTACATTTTATCCTTCCCAGGATTAAAATGAGCTGCAACAAAATGCTTATAACCAAAAGATTTCCTTAACTTGCTTCTCTTTACTACATAGGAAGAACTATCAAAGAGAATATCTGAATATAAAGATAGCTTAAAAGAAAAGATTAAGTTAATGAAATCTCTTCATTGCTGCTATTAGATTTAAATCTATTTTCCTTTAATAAGATCAAAAGATTCAGGGGGTATTTTCTTAGATGCATTTTAAATAGTATCCAGAATGTTTGCATAGGAATTGCGATTTGGTTCTTTCGAGCGAAAGGAAGTGTATTCTTGTTTGAGCGTTTTGTTGTTTAAAATCCAAGCAGCAGTGGTGTATTTCGGATATGCTCTGAAATTAAGTAGATATAGCTTATGAGACTGATTTTTTTTACAATTTTTTGGAATAATTTGTAATGTTTGTATGTGTGGTTGCTCGGGTCAAATACTGCGACTGAATTTTAAAGCAGTTGTCCTCAACTGATTATGCTGATTTTGCATACACGTTTACTTTAGATGTCAGTGTTTAGTTGGGTCGTCGAACTATTTGCTAATCAATAACAGAAAAAGTCTGCATACTGTTCCGCTTTGAAACTTGAACGCTAGCTATAATTGTCTGTACGGTTGTCACCATACGTCTTTTACTGATCAATACTAAGCCCAACTTCCCATACCACATAACCATTCATTACTCCTCCGTACCTCGAAAAGCACGTTAAGTGGTTGGTCCTGGCTGTCATCCGGCTACTTTTGGCAGTCGATACTGCCGACGTAGCATGACCAATTCTATATCTATTCTACCAAGAAGAAATAAATTTCGTTATGTATTTTAATTCTGTAAAAATGTTTCTATCTCATCAGAAAAAATAGTCATCATACTTGACATCGTATTTTTGTCGACTGTAGAATAGAAACATCTCTTCATTACAGTTTTACACAATTTTTCTACGATACAATCTATCATTTTGTCTTCTCTTCCGTCGATAAATTCCGTTTCTATGGCGGTCATGCTACGCGTGCTGGTCGTCAGAGGCCCAAAAATTTGACAACCAGTCTTGCCTGGGGGTATCATGTTACTCAAATACCCGGTTACTTTCTGGGTTGTAAAGGTTTGATATGCACTCGGTTCATGTGAAATACTATTATTCAGTTGCATCCGGTTAGACTGGAAGCTGACCCCAACAGTTGGGTTAAAGCTAGGTAAGTAACTAATGAAGGTTGTTATGGAATAAAACGACGTACTTATTTCACTTGATATGTGTAATGAGTCCACAAATTTATCTAGTACTTAATATGAAGCGATACGAATGTGCACTGAATAATATATGATTTCACAGAATCCGCCTATAAAGTTCGGCATCGTTTTCGTTCCGATCGACCATCTCATAATCAGCCTATATAAGGTGTATCTATTCATACACGAAGTATTTTAAGAGGTACACCTGTAGGTGGTAAAGAAGCTACAGCAACGAAAAAAAATAAAATTCCAAATGATTTTTTTTTAAATTTAATATTTAAAAATTATTTGACGCACATAAGAAATACTGGCTCCTCTTTATTTTTTACGGCCCGAGACACCGTGGCCATGCTCGTGCCGTCCGGGCCGCCCTCGCAGCGTCAGGCGGGCCATTCATAGAATTTGGAGTAAAGGTTTTATGCAAAACGTCTCAAGCAGTTTTAAAATTATAATAATTACGAAAATTCAAAAACGCTTAGATACAAATAATCTTTTTGCTTCTATAGCTTCTTTATTGTTTTCAATGCTGAAGCCTACTATCTGTGAGATAGTGGGCCATAATCTACCACGCGGGCCAAGTGCAGCTTGGTGGATGTACCATGTCTTCGAATATTTGATTCTAGTTTTGCTCACGATGTTTTATTTCACCGTTTTGAGAGCAGAAATAGAATACCCAAAGTAAAGTGTCTGCCTGGGTTCGAACTCATTCCCTACAACTCGTATGTGAAGTAAAGGGAAACACCACTGGACCACCACAGCTCTTAAATATCACTATGATGTAAATGAAAATAAATTAATAACAGTTCAGTTTGATGAGTGTACAAATTATAATATGCAGTTAGTACAGTGTTGGTACAAAATACGTGACACTTCTTGCGATTGCGTCTGTGTCTATTATGCTACTCAGCTGGTATGTTTGACACAAAAGTGAAGGTGTAAAAGAAAGTAAGTATGTAACAATGAAAGTTAGTTTTATTATCTCGAGGCGTGATTGTGTTGTGTGTCCAGTGTCAATTAATTATCGTGTTGATCGCTTGTCGTGTGTTCACGACGCGTTGGCAATGGCCGCTGGTAGGTGACATTCTTTGATTGTTATAATGTATGTATTTTCCTTTTCTTGTATTATCTTGTAAACAAAAATGATGTACTGAGGATACTATATAATGTGTTGAAATAAAAATAACCGATTTCCCAAAAAAAAAGAACACTACAAAATGAAAAAAAAAAAAACTTTAATTTCAGAAGTCCTTGGCAGAAAACTAAAATACAGATCCAAAGACACCGATTTCTGAATATTTTTTTCACATTTTGGTTATGCTATCTCATCATCAGCCTATAGCAGTCTTTTGCTTGGCGTAGGTCTCTCCAATTGCACGCCATTCAGCTCGATGCTCAGCAACTCTCATCCAGCTGCTACCAGCCACCCTGCGAAGATCCTCGCTCCACCTAGCCTGAGGGCGTCCGGCGCGCGTTACGTTCGCTGAATCGTGGTCTTCACCCAAGAACACGTCTACCCCAACAGTCATCGGTTCGACGACTAATGTGGTCGCCCATTGCCACTTCACCTTGCTAATTCTCTGAGCTATGTCGACAGCGTTCGTTCTCTGCCTTTTATGGTACCTATTCCACATCATTTCGTATACCACTACTTGCTTTGTAAACAATGACAGGAAGTATTAGAATATCATTAAGATAGATCAAGTTGGTCAAAAATTACAGCTTACGCAAGAACTACCCAAGCAAAATTAATAAAAATTAATGGGATCACCCCTATCCATTAAAAAAAGAACTTTTGAAATCGATTCATAACGGCCGGAGATATTGCGGAACGATCTTACAAATAAAACACTTAGTCAAATTGAGAACCCCCCTTTTTTCCAGTTGGTTAAAGAAGGAAAATTATCCTGATGAAATCATCATCATCATCATTTCAGCCGTAAGACGTCCACTGCTGGACTTAGGCCTCCCCCAATTTGGAGGGCTTTGCCATAATCGCCACGCTTGGCAGGCGGGTTGGCGATCGCAGTATGGTGGTAAAATGCATAGAAAACGCTGCTGCCCATTCTCTAATAAGTCCCTTAGTCGCCTTTTACGACACCCACGGGAAAAATGGGGTGGTGTTATTCTTTACGTCCGGCACCACACGGTACACAGGGTACACACGGTTCCTGATGAAATACTTATTATAAACATCAAGACGTTCATACCTAATTTAAGACTCTCTCTCTAGTTTGTGATTGATATGAAAATGATTGAAATTCGTATTTATATTGGCGTTTGTTTACCAAATATGACGTGAAAATAAATGTTCAATGTAGGCGTTCGAATTCGACAAGCAATCTACAGAGCGATTAGGTGGCTAACGAGACGAATTGCGAGAATAAGTGGTGATTCGCTCGTGAACACGAACTGACGGTCACCACAAAAGTTTAGTAAGAAACTGGTGGATTTTTTGTAATTTTAGTATGATAAAATAACTTTTATTTTTCCTATTAATAAACTTTTCATACAGAGCGCCTGTAGTAGCTATTGGTTAATGAAAGATCTTCTTAAAGGAGATCTACCACTACGTCTCAAACGGAGAATTATGGTCATGTGTATTCCCCCCATTCTCACGTATGGTGTTCAAACCTAGTCTTTGACACTTCAGCAGAGGCCCAAGCTTGAAGTTTGCCAGCGAACTATGGAGCGCAGTATCCTGGGTGTTTGACTTTCAGTCCGTATAAGGAACATAACACTGCGCGCCAAAACCAAGGTCACAGACGTTACCCAGAAGGCTGCTCAGCTCAAGTGGGACTGGGTAGGACATGTCTGCCGGATGTCTGATGACAAATGGGCTTATAGAATCACCAATTGGGTCCCACTAAACATTCGACGACATCGCGGCAGGCCGAGACGAAGATGGCGGGACGAGATTGACTCCTGCCGAAAGGACTGGCCAGCACTAGCAAAAGACAGAATTCTGTGGAAAGGGAGGGTATTTAGATTAGATTAGAAACTTTTCATTCGAAATTATCAGCGGTTTCTAACTGTACTTCTGTTATATCCGACGACCCTAGTTTCTTATTCCTTTTGGTGATTGTACGCACGGCCACAGATCAAACTATACATTTCCAGTATAAGCCGACTTCTCACTGTACGAAAAGCCATATACATCCCGAGGTCAGCTAAAACTGGAAATGCTTCAAGCATTTCCAGTTTGTAGTTTGTTGCCTAGATTTCTAAATACAAAAAAAAAATACCTGAATTTTTCAGGTTCTATCTTTAATTCCCATGTAGTTAATATGGGGCGAGCCTTATGTCAGAGCAGCGGTGGCCCAGTCAGTGGTAACGGCTGCGACTTATGAGTTTACTGATTATGCCATTGATATCAAACGGCCATAAATCCTGAGTACAGGCTGAGAAATTCTTGATGAACAACCCAATAACACTTTGCACGACCAGGGAATCGAACCCACCTCCTCAAGCTCAGCAGTAGCGCTTGCGAACTCTAGACCAACAAGGAAGGCTTTCTATTGTGTGTTATAAAACAACATATTCTTATCAGAATCAAATACATTAACAGTTATCTCGTTCGTCTGAATCCCGCCAGGCTGGCCGCATGAAGCATTAAGATAAAACACACAAAGCTAATTGATGAGATTCAATAGAAAACAATAACGCATCATATCTTGATTTACTGACTATACTTAACGACCTATGAGCATAAATGAGACAAGCTACTCCGCTAATTAAAATCTTTTCAAGACTCATTTTGTCTGCTCGTAAACTAGCATTGTTGAATATATATCTACAAGATTTCGCTAAATTGAATGGCTAGTTTGATAAAAGTATTGGATAAGTTTTTTATTACTAATATGTTTTACGTTACAAGTGTATGGTGTGACTGCTTTTATATTCTTTTTCTTTGTATAAAGTGATACAAATAAATAAGATAGAAGTGTCTGTTGGTTATGATAAAATAACAGCTTTTTATGAAATGCTTACTTATATGAAAGTATACGCACACTTATATAAAAAAATTGTCAGTCTGTTTGTTCCTGCTGATCTCCGAAACGGTTGGACCAATTTTGACTGGAGTTCCACTGGCAGATAGCTGATGTTATAAGGAGTAACCTAAACATGTCCCGGTAACACGTTCCCGTGGGATAATTTACGAGATTCACGGGTGAAGCCCCAGGCAGCAGGTAGTGCACCTTAAAATTAATGTGAGGACTATCAATGGAAAATAAACCTAAGATACAGCTGGAGGGATGCTAGTGTTGGACTTTAAACTTTGGTGTTACACCCAAATGTCGGAAACAGTCCATGGACATGATCTTCTCCTTCTTGTCGCTGACACGACAGCTTTTTGCTGGCCCAAAACTTCGCCACTTCAGTGGCAATGCAGAGATCACTTTGGCTGCATGTTTTGGGATACAGTGGGCAAGATTGGAGGTGGAGCATAAGTTCTGAAACAGCTCCATATCCACACATTGCTGCTGTTCCGTAGAAGCAGCCTTACTTTACGACGTTCGACTTACACCTTTCCACTTGGGTTCGTAGACAAATGGACCTGATCACAGCTATGACACAAGAGGAATTTTGTAGGACAAGGGTTTCTTTTTCAAAATCAAACGATAAAGAAAAACACACACGCATAGACACGACTATACATAGTTTGTCTATTAAATACTCAAAGGTACGGATAGTAAATCACGCACAATCAATAGTAGGACGCGAGGTCATCAGCGCAGGAGCCCGCGATTATCTAAACGATTGGTCCGACTAATGTATCAGACGCTACTGTAGTACAACCTAATTTGTTCTCGAATTCAAGATAAAACTTTTTTAATCCGTAGTAGTCGACGTCAAATTGTGGAATTTGGACTGCGTAAGTAATCCTACGAAGTGGCTTGACTGCATTTTGTCATTAAAGATAGTCAGAGTGACAAAATGCAGTCTAGGCAGAAGTTGTTCCGTTAAAAAACTTCACATTAACTATTTGCGGAAGTCGGTGTCTTTGGTTTAGCATTTTCGTTTCTTGCCATCGACTTCCGAAATTAATCATTTTTTAAATATAACAGTGACAAAGTTATTATAACATAAACAATATACACTTCTCAAAAACTACCTTACCAAAGTTAATAAAAAATATGACCACCCCTTTCTATTCAAAAATGGTTTTTAAAACGATCCACAATTGCACATATCAAAAGAATAATTGTACCTTCCCAGTATACAAACGATAAGTTTTGCAAATGGGGCTATAGCCTACTATCTTACTTGTCTTACTATCTTCAGGTTCCAAGTATTCAATTTACGACTCCCTCTTACTATATAACACCAATAAAAGTGTCGCTACCTCGTCTAGATAATCTAGATTTTAGTGTATCCGTTTAACTACAGGATTATTCGCTGTAAAACTGTAGTAAATAGCGTAGTGCTAGATAGGAGCGATTCAAACTGTAGGAGGGTTTTATAAGGAGCTCTTTAACTTTAGTCTCTCCAAAACACTTAACCGAAGTTTAGAGTAGGAAGAAGTTGGCTGTCTGCGCTTTCGTGTGATGAGTAGTTCGCAGAGGTTTATTCAACCATTAAATAAATAAACAGAACAGTTACAAGACGAAGAAGGGCTTGTGGCTAAGTGATAACAGCCGCACGGGTTGATCGTTCAGGTTAAGCTTCGCTTGCCGCGGTTGGTCCGTGGATGGGTGACCATCTTTACATACCAAGACCCTTCCGTGCCCCGGCAAGCACGTTAAGCCGTTGGTCTCCGTTGTCTTTCGTAGATATTAGACAGTCGTTTCGGGTCGTCAGAAGCGAGAAAGTGTGACAACCAGTCTTACCAAGGGGTATTGTATTACCCAGTAACTGGGTTGTGGAGGTTAGATAGGCAGTCACTCTATGTAAAATACTGGTACTCAGCTGCATCCGGTTGGACTGGAAGCCGACCCCAATATAGTTGAGAAAAGGCTGATAAACAGTTACAAGACATGGTAACTGTAATGGATGAAGCATTTAAGATGAAGACGATGAATATAAATTTTAATAAGACGAAGGTCATGGTGTTTGAAAGAGAAGAGAATGTATCGGTGTGTGATGGGAAAATAAATGATAAGAGTGTCGAGCAAGTAAGTGTCTAGTTCGATGTCTAGAGATTTCACCGAGACGACCCCACCCCGGGCTACTGCATTCCCCGTCGAGGTCTCGCACGCACTTGATGGCGTCCACCATAGAGCGCTCCTTGCGGAAACTTAACGTTTTTTTTTTTTTTTTTTTCAGGATGGGAAATCATCAAATGACTTCTCCCGCTCTGGGCGGAGCGGGAGGGCGTGTCAGACTTTTACTGACTAAAACCCACCCGTGTTCCATCAGTTGCCCATGTGCCAGGGTCACGGTATCTCTTTCGAACAATCACGCGACCCCGGCAGGCATAGGTCCTAGTAGACCCCTTCACTGCTGCTGACATCTCTTTGAGGCGCGCGTGGAACACTACGCGCCGTCGACCCGAGCCTGGTCCTTACCGGGCAGCGAGCTACCCATTGCTCGCCGCTCGCAAGCTCGCGCCTACGGTGGCCGGGAGTCCGCTATCGACTCCCGACGCCCGGGGCGTCTCCTCCTGCGGCGGCTAGGGACGTGAGGGCGCAGTGCCTGCCACTCCCTCACGCGCCCCGCCTCCTCCTTCGCGAGCATTACTGCTTCGCAGAAGGAGGTGACGGCTTCCCATTCCCTCTCGCTCCGTACCATGGCTCGCACCAGGGCCGGACGCGAGAGGTCGCCGCCGCCGATCGCCTCCACGAGGACACGGCGGTGCTCCGCCCAGGCAGGGCACACCTCCACCGTATGCTCCACCGTAACTTAACGTTCTCCGCCAAATCTGGCCGGGAGAACATATAGTGTCCTTATTGGTGATGTTCTTCAGAAAGGTCAGGTGCGTAGTACTCGCAGCCGGCGTGTGTATATGAACCTAAACGAGGCAAAAGAAGTATGCAGGAGTTGGTGTTCCGTAATTTCTGCCTTCCCCCATGGGAAAAAGGCGTTTATATATGTATGTATGTAAATAAAAAAACTTTTCTTAGTTCAAGAAAAAACACTATACTTACCTACAATATTTAACATTATTTTCCATTTCTTCTTGTGGACATCGTAAAAGGCGACTAAGGGACTTACTAGAGAATCGGCAGCAGCGTTCTCTATGCATTTTACCACCATACTGCAATTGCCAACCCGCCTGTCGAGCGTGGCGATTACGGCTAACCCCCCCAAATTGGGGGGACCTCAGCGTCCAGCGGACGTCTTTCGGTTGAATGATGATGATGATATTTCACAAAACCTAGTAACATGACATGGGAACCTTAGGTGCTAGATCTTTACAAACCCCTTGGATCCTACAGGATAGTATCCCCTGTGTCATCGGGTCCAGTCTCTTCCCAAGTAATGCCAGCTTTTTCATTTATTTCGGCGAAGTTATTAATAACAAAATTATATCAAAATACCTAATTAAAAACTTAAGTAAGTACAATGTAATAAAAAGGTTGTCATAATAAGACCCGGAGGTGGTACATTAATGGCTAAAAAAAAAGGTTGCTTAAGTAACTAAAACAGTGCAATAAGAGTCTTTTTCGACCAATTATGTCGAAAAAAAAACTGAAAAGCATAAAATAATAAACCTTAAAATTATGAGTCGGCGCTTTGAGTGATCTTTGTTCATTGATTTTTCAGGGCCGACTCAAAATTTTAAGGTTTATTATTTTATGCTTTTCAGTTTTTTCGGCGGTTTCATTTTTTGTTAAAAAGTTTTTATTTTATAATTTTTTGTGACTTTAATGTACTAATAATACTTAGCAAGGTATACCCTATCCAACAAAAAAAGAATTATCAAAATCGGACTACTCTGTATAAAGTTATGCGTGGTTATACATAACGATCAGTGAGTGAACAATCAATCATCCCCTGTTTTTCGACCCTTAGGGTTCGATTTTGTTTTTCAAATTTATATGGGACCACCTTGGGAGTATACCCTTTCCAATAGCAGAAGAATTGTCACAATCGGACCACTATGTAAAAAGTTATGCGTGGTCATACATAAAAAAAAAAAAATATACGCGTTGAATTGAGAACCTCCTCCGTTTTTTTTCGTCGGTTGAAAATGAAAAGGCTACCTTCAACAGAAACAAAATCATACACCGCCAATTCTTGATAGAAATGTGCATCACTAATACAAACATACAGACGTAGAGACACACTCTTTCGCATTGAAATATATCTAGCACGTGATCACAGTGATTGTAGAACACAATTGGCGTAGTTTTTATTGAAATGTCCTCCCGTGTATTACATGTACACGTTCGTACTCATAGTTATTGGCCAATGTTCTAGAAGAAGACAGTGTTTGGTGATGTTTTAGAAAGAAAGATAAAACATTTATTTAGACTAAAAGGCACACAGTATTTAGCTGGAAAGAGATATATATTAGAACATAAAAGTGTAAAGTGCGAAGTTAAAAGTGTAAAAAGTGTGTATTAGTTAGAGTGTGCCTCACGGCTGCGCCAAAAAGGACCAGTTCAGCAAAAATGCCAGAAAACTAGTGCAAGACGCTGGTTTTTAACTGGACGAAAGTGACTTGGGAGTCTGGAATATTCTGTGAAGTGTATACTCTACAGTGGTGTTGGTGTGTGATATAATATAGGGAATCCAAACAAGGTAATAATGCATGGTGTATATATTATGATAATGAACAAAACCACTGGTGTACTATAGGTATACCTCTGCCCAACCCTTCGGGGAAACAAGGCGTGATGTTATGTTATGTGAACAAAACCGTATCTCAAGAGAGTTATAAAAACATATCATTGTTCAAGTGACTCCCAGCAGTGGGAACGTTATAGGCTACTTATGCATGTTATGTATATTCAGGATGAGCATTGTGTGTGTGACCAGTTGTATGAACCTAAAGGAGGCAAAAAGAGTATGTAAAGACGTAGTAGGTGGCATTCCGTAGTTTCTGCCTACCCCCATGAGGACAAGGCGTCTGTTTATATAGGTATGTATGTATGTATGTATGTTACTATGTATAACTTTGACCATATAATGAGAATCACAGACGACTATCTATACATATAAAAGAAAGTTGTGTTAGTTACACTATTTATAACTCAAGAACGGCTGAACCGATTTGGCTCAAAATTGGTGAGGAGGTAGCTTAGAACCAGGAGACGGATATAGGATATTTTTTTTATATTATAGAACTTTTTTTTTATCCCGTTCGACTATAAAGAGGAAAGATTTGATTGCTTGTTTGTATTGAATAGGCTCCGAAACTACTGGTCCGAATTGAAAAATAATTTTTGTGTTGGTTAGCCTATTTATTGAGTAAGGTTATAGGCTATATAATATCACGCTACTATCAAAAGGAGTGGAGCAGTGACGACAAATTGGTGAAAACTGGCAGGTAATTCGATGCGACGGGAAGGGTCACGGGAGCAAAAATTTGACGCGGACGAAGTCGCGGGCAGAAGCTAGTTATGAATAAACTATAAATATAACTCCTCAGGTTTCACTTCACATGGTTTTTCGAAGTATGTAGAACGTATCTTTAAATTAATGTTTAGTGAGCGTATGATCCCTGTGTAGGGTTGCCATCTCAAAAATTTGCCAGCCAGGACAAGACGCGTGATAACCCCGGATTTTAGAGCCCAAAACCCGGACATGTCAATAGGATTTTTTAAACATAGCCAGTGTAATAAAAAACAGTTGAAAATGTCATAAATAACTTTTTAATTTATTTACAGATCTGAAAATTAAATTTTGTCATCTTTTATCATCATTTTAAATGTACCTACCAAAACGTTCGTCGTTTGATCGCGGGCGGCCCAAGATTTTTTTAAACCCGGACTACAAATGAAGCCCCGCCCGGACGCTCCCCGGATGCCCTCTAAACTAGGACAAATCCGGGGAAACCCGGACGGATGGCAACCCTATCCCTGTGGTGCTAGACGTAAAGAATAGCACCACCCTATTTACTCCCTTGAGTGTCGTGAAAGGCGACTAAGGGACTAGAGAATGGGCAGCAGCGTTATCTATGCATTTTACCAGCATACTACGATCACCAACTCGCATGTCAAGCGTGGCGATTATGGAAAACCGCCTAATTTTCTGGGAGAGGCGTATGTCCAGCAGTGGACGTCTTGCTGAAATGATGATGATGATTGATTTGTGAGATATTCAGTTTTAACTAACATATATATGTAACTAGCGTGTGCTATCGGTGTGAGTTCAAAAGCTATTACGCGACAATTTTTTGTCACTATATTATTATCTACTTTTGTATTGTTATAATGTTCTACATTAGCTATAATGATGTCGTTAGGTCGTTCATCTGTATTGTCATGTTCTATCATGACTCATCTACCTACTATTATAATAGTTCTTTCTAGTAACGAGATCGAAGTTCAAGGGAGGTTACTGTCTATACCTACTAGTAGTGATAAGTTTTGGACTGCATACGTGTCTCGTCCGCAGATTTTTTATCTCGCTTATATTTGTCGCTCTTAAAATTACACTACTCTCATTAATTTTCTCCGAATTCTCAGGAAAGTGTAATTTTTAAGGATTGGTAAAGTATGCTTAGATGGTTTGGTCGTGTTGAGGGGATGAATGAAGGACGGCTCACAAAAGGTATTTACAAGGCAGATGTGAGTGGAAACACCGGGAGGGGACGCCCTAGGAGGACATTTAGTGACCTTATTGGTGATGTTCTTCAGAAAGGTCAGGTGCGTAGTACTCGCAACCGGCGCGTGTGTACGACCAATTGTATGAACCTAAACGAGGCAAAAGGAGTGTGTAGAAATCGTAGCAGGTGGCGTTCCTTGGTTTCTGCCTACCCCCATGGGAAAATCGCGTGAGTTTATGTATGGTACTTTAAAACCATCACATGCACACATTGTTAGTTACCTTGTAGTCTTCAGTTTTAGTGAATAATAAACCGTTGCTTTTGTTTACTTATCTTTCATGATGTCATATTATCTGTCCATAGATACTGAATCCTTCCACACAGGATAACATAGTGCGGGATCTAAAGTTACACCTCAATATTTGTAAACTCGAAACCTATTCTTCTGCAGCGAGGGGGTTAGACAGGGAGACACAATCTCTCCGAAACTGGTCACCGCTGCACTAGGGATGTATTCAAGGTTCTGAAGTAATACACTAAACTATAAATGGTTCCCCTAAGAATTAAAAAAAGACTTATAGCTATAGTATTTTTATTTGAAATATGAATGTAATGAAACAAGTTCCATTACAAGTTACAGTGCTTGGCGTCAATACAATTAAAAAAATCGTCTGAACATTTTATGCTTTAAAACTGCAGGTAAAAACAAAGTATGTATAGTAAAGGTTAGTTATAATAATAATAATAATAATATTTTTTTATATTTTTAAATGTTTTTATGATTTTTGTTATTTTAATATTTAAAAATGTAATTTATATGTTGTAAAAATTTAAATAAAGGAAATAATAATAATAAAAGCCATTTATTCAGACCTTTTGAAAATTATGCTACTACAATAAAATATACATATAAGTTGTGAATAAAGCTAAAAAATATATAAAAGTAATTCTATTGTTGACACCGGCTGTCTTGGTCTGTGTGCCCATTGGCAAAGGCCTCCTCCATATCCCTCCACTTTTTTCTATCGACTGCTATTCGAGTCCACAGTTTACCTCCTGCGGTTACCAGCTCATCGATCCAGCGTTTCCTCTGCCTTCCTCTATGTCGTTTGCCATTTCGCGGGTACCAGACTGTTACCCTTTTGCTCCATTTATCTTTGCTTCTGAGGGTGTGACCAACCCACTTCCATTTAAGTTTCCTGGCTTTCCGTGTGACGTCAGCCACCATCGTTACCAATTTCTTGGTTTTTTATACGGTCTTTTCTTTTTACTCCCATCATACTTCTTTCCATGGCACGTTGACACACAGCAAGTTTGTTAACTTGTGCCTTTGTCAAGGCCCAAGTCTGGCATCCATATGTTAGGACCGGCAGCACACATGAATTGAATAGTCTCCCTTTTAATTTCAGACTAAAGTCAGGGCACTTCATAATCTCCTTCAGGGACCAGTACCGATTCCATGCGTTTGCTACTCGTCGGTCTACTTCTTTTTCGCTCTGGTTCATGCTAGAAATTATTTGTCCCAAGTATATGTACTCATCTTGGTAGTCGATGATTTTGTTGCTCACCATGATTTCTTCTCTTTGATAGTTGGTTAGAAGTTTGGTTTTATCGGTATTCATGGTGAGTCCAACTAACTTGCTTTCTCTCGCTAGGTCGACTATCATTTGTCTGAGGACAGTTGGTGACTCTGCAAAGATAACTACGTCATCGGCGAATCTAAGATGGGTCAGTCTGGCTCCATCTATTGCTATCCCCAAATTGTCCCAGTTCAGTCTTCGAAAGACTTTTTCCAGAACTGCTGAAAATAGTTTGGGAGACAGTGGATCACCCTGACGCACGCCTCTTTTGATTTCAATTATTGTTCCCTTTTTCTCTAGCTGTATTCTTGCTGAACTTTTTGAGTATACATTTTTAATTATTCTGATGTATTTGTTCATAACACCTTGTTCTTTCAGTGCCAACCAGATTGTGTCGTGTTCCAAAGAGTCAAATGCTTTATTATAGTCGACAAAACAGCAGTATAAGGGAAGATTATACTCGTTATATTTCTCAAAAATCTGTTTCACTGCGTGTATGTGATCTATGACAGAGTATCCACATCTGAATCCTGCTTGCTCAATAGGTTGATTCTCGTCCAGTACTCTTGATATTCTGTTTAGAATTACTTTGGAAAACACCTTATAAATGTTGGACATTAAGCTGATTGGTCTGTAGTTGTTGATATTATAAATATCACCTTTTTTGTGAAGAAGGATTATTGCTGATTCTGTCCATTGGGTGGGAATATATTCGCTTACTAAGATCTCATTAAATATATTAGTCAATAATTTAGCCGATTGTAGTATTGTGCTTAGCAAGATCTCGTTAGTAACATGGTCTGGTCCCGGACATTTTTCCCTTTTTTGGGTTTGAATGGCGTTTTCTACCTCTCTTTCTAATATTTCCGGAGTTTGATCTGAATCACCTAAAAGGTCAACTACCCGTCCTTCTCTTTTGTTATTGTATAGAGCAGTGTAAAATTCAGTGGCTGCTCTTATAATGTCTGTTCTTTTGGTCCTGTGGCCACCAACTTTGTCTTTCAGCTTTGGGACCCAGTGCTTTTTGTCGTTTAGTTTTTTCTGCGCTTTTCGGATGCCTCCTGATTTGGTTATTTCTTCTTCTAGTCTTTTCAATCTGTTCCGTTTCTTATGTTTTCTAATTTTTTCTCGTATTACCTTGCTTAGGTGTGATATTTGCGTTCTAATTTCTTTGTTCTTGTGTTCTTCTATTAAAAGGTTTTTCCTTTTCTCTAGTAGGTTTTTTATTTCATCCGGGATTTCTGTTTCTTTATGTTTATTTAATGACTTGTCTGTTCGTTGTAAAGCTTTTTCTATCTGGTCGTATTTTTCTTGTACTGTCCGTCGTGTGTCTATCTTATCGTAGTTATTTAGGATATGTTGTAGATTTGTATTTATTTGGAGAGGTTCTTCTGGATTTAACCCTGTTGGTTTTGTGTGGTAATTCGTCCTAGATTTTTTATGAGGTAAAGCTTTGAGGTTTGCTCTAATCATTCTGTGGTCTGTGTTGAAGTTAAAATTATTTAAAACGTTGAAGTCATCAAAACTTTTAGACTGATTTGTTAGGATAAAATCAATCTCGTTTCTGGTTTCTCCGTTAGGGGATTTCCAAGTCCACCTACGATTCGGTTTTTTCCGAAATTTGCTGTTTAGAATCGTGAGGTTGTGTTAGAATGCAAAGCTAATTAGCATTTCTCCGTTCTTAGTTCGTCTTCCTGTGGTATGAGGGCCCATTATGGTATCCTCGAAGTCTTGTCTACTTCCAACTTGAGCATTGAAATCACCCATAATGATGAGGTTTTTATGGGAATAATCTTTTACCGCCTGGCCCAGTTCTGCATAGAAATTTTCAACATTTTTTGTTTTGTCTTTGTCAGTTGCTTCTGTGGGTGAATACACTTGAATGATAGTCCATTTGTCTTTATAGCCCGGAATTGTCATATTCAAGACGGCAATTCGTTCTGATATTCCAACTATTTCTTCAACATTCTTTGCATACTCTTCCTTTATTAAGAAGCCCACGCCGTGGTGGCCAGGTGTTTCACCTATGTGGTAGAATAAAAATCTCCCATTTGTTTCTATCACTTCCCCTTGCCTTCTTACTTCACTTAGGCCCAAGATGTCCCAGTTTGTTTCCTTTAGTGCTGATTCCAATTCTATAAGACTTTCTTCTGATTTTAAGCTTCTAGTATTTAATGTTCCTATGTATAGGTGTTTCTGATTTTCTTTTTGCAGTTTAGGATATGGAGGGTTTTGGTCGGTTTCCCCACGGTGACCAGCCGGATTGGGGACATTGTAAATGTTCGTAGTTTTATGTGGTTGTTTTATTTGATATTTTTGTTTTAATGTTGCTGTATTGTCGGTTGATTCATGCGGTTGTTTTTGGTAGCCGGTGCCAAGTATGTCCTATTTTTTATTATTAGAGTTCTTGTTTTCTGACAGCGAAAATGATCTTGCTCTCATGTATGCGAATGCATCAGTTTTTTGTAACTTAGAATCTAAATGATCTGTTGCCTCTTTGTTTTCAATGTTTTGGGGGGAGTTCGTGTTTGTTCTTTTCCTTTTTTCACTGTCCCTTTTACTTCCAGCTTTTTGCTTTCTATTTTGTAATTCTTCTCTAGTGAAATCTTGTGTGATGTAGGTGGTAGGTTTCATTTTCTTTTTATTCTTTAAGATTTCGATCTTTTTTAAGAGGGTAGTGGTAGTAAAAAGTATTGGTCTAATTTTGCCAGTTTCACCTTTTTTGCCAAGACGATAAATTTTTACAATTTCATTTTTTCCCATTTCCACATCTAATTCATTCATTATAGACACAATTAGGTCTGTTAAATTTTCTATAGATTCTTCCTCTGGTTCTTTTACCCCGTGCACAATGAGATTATTTCTTCTTGCATTTATTTCTAGAGTTTTTATTTTTATGTTCAAGATTTCGACTTCTGATTTTAATTTCTCATTTTCTTCCTTAATTGGTTTTATCTTCTCTTCAATACTTAGCAATACATTTGCAGTTATCTTTTCTGTAAGCTGACTGGTTTGCTTCCCAAGTTCTTCCTGTAGTTTTACAAATAATAATGCCATTTCTGGTGATAATTGTTGAGACATTTTTTTCTGCAGTTTCCGAACGCACCTTTATAATTCTTGCCAAAAGCCACGTTCCCACAGTGACAGTACTTAGGTTGGTAGCACTGACGTTGTCTATGGTCGTTTGATGACAACGTTTATTTTCCCGTTGACGTTATCGTTGAATTTGTTGAATTCTTTTTTTCCAATTCGTTTTTTCACTCGAGTTATTCGGTGTATTGTGCAGGTTAAACAATTCAATCAAACCCTATGAACTGTAAATTGTTGTTCTTAAAGTATTTACAACGAATATTCACTTTTTACACTGAAATTGTTTTTTTCTATTAGGAGCACTAGTTTGACACAAGTTAACTGTTATGATACCGGAACCGGAACCATAACATAGTGGTGAGTGGATAACATAGTGCGGGATCTAAAGTTACACCTCAATATTTGTAAACTCGAAACCTATTCTTCTGCAGCGAGGGGGTTAGACAGGGAGACACAATCTCTCCGAAACTGGTCACCGCTGCACTAGGGATGTATTCAAGGTTCTGAAGTAATACACTAAACTATAAATGGTTCCCCTAAGAATTAAAAAAAGACTTTTAGCTATAGTATTTTTATTTGAAATATGAATGTAATGAAACAAGTTCCATTACAAGTTACAGTGCTTGGCGTCAATACAATTAAAAAAATCGTCTGAACATTTTATGCTTTAAAACTGCAGGTAAAAACAAAGTATGTATAGTAAAGGTTAGTTACAAACTGTTAATTAATTGTTTAAATTGATGGTGCAATTAATAGTGATAGTTCATTTCCCGGTGGCCTGGGTCCCACTGCTGGTCTGTGCACTCGTCCCTGTAGTGCTTGAGGATGCTGTGCCTCCGTTGGGTCCAGCAGTCCCTGAATATAATAGAAACATGTTCATTCATCATCTTTCTACTGCCTTCCCATATATTTGGGGTCGGCGCAACATGTCGTTTTCTTCCATATTTCTGTACTAGCTTCTGCCCGCGACTTCGTCCGCGTTAAATTTCTTGTTCTCTCGACTCTCTCCATCGCAACGGAAGCTCTTAAAAGGAATGCATTTTCCCCGTTATTGCAACATTTTTCATTACTGCTCCGCTCCTCTTGGTTGTAGCGTGATGTTATATAGCCTAAAGCGTTCCTCGATAAATGTGCTACCTAACACAAAATATATCAATAGTTCCTGAGATCGTAGCGGTAAGAAAAATTCTAATTCTTTGCTAGTTGGGGCAGGTCGCTATGTATTTTTTTAAATGCTTACACTACCTAACTTTCTAATACCAAAACACCATAACTCTTTAACCTTAAATAAATATAATTTAGCAATCTATATTATATATACTATCTATACTATATATACTATATACTATTAATATTATAAAGCTGAAGAGTTTGTTTGATTGTTTGATTGAACGCGCTAATCTCAGGAACTACTGGTTTGAATTGAAAAATTATTTTTGTGTTGGGTAGCCTATTTATCGAGGGAGGCTATATAACATCACGCTACAACTAAGAGAAGCGGAGCAGTAATGAAAAATGTTGCAAAAACGGGGAAAATTTATTCCTTTTGAGAGTTTCCGTTGCGTGCGCTGCGTAAACGGTTAAAGTATCGCAAAAATCATGTATGACGGAATTGTTCCTTTTAAAAAGTTCTAAAAAAAAGTCCGCAAGAGCATATGTCTATCTTTTAAGGTTGACTCACTATAACTCAAAAGGAGCGAGCAGCAACGAAAAGTGGACGAAAACTAGCAGGCAAATCGATGCGACGGGAAGGGTCAGGGGAGCAAAAATTTGACGCGGACGAAGTCGCGGGCAGAAAGAAGCTAGTATACAATATACAAATATTATAAAGAGTTTGTTTATTTGGTTGAACGCGGTAATCTCAGGAACTACTGATCCAAATTGAAAAATTATTTTTGCATTGGGTAACTTATTTATTGAGGAAGGCTATGGGCTATATAACATCACGCTACGATCATCACGGAGCAGCAACGAAAAATGGACGAAAACTGAGCAAAAATTTGACGCGGACGAAGTCGCGGGCAGAAGCTAGTATATATATATCTATACTTAATATTATAAAGCTGAAGAGTTTGTTTGTTTGTTTGTTTGTTTGATTGAACGCGCTAATCTCAGGAACTACGGGTCCGAATTGAAAAATTCTTTTTGTGTTGGGTAGCCTATTTATCGTGGGAGGCTATAGGCTATATAACATCACGCTACAACTAAGAGGAGCGGAGCAGTAATGAAAAATGTTGCAAAAACGGGGAATATTTATTCCTTTTGAGAGTTTCCGTTGCGTGCGCTGCGTAAACGGTTAAAGTAACGCAAAAATAATGTATGACGGAATTGTTCCTCTTATAAAGTTCTAAAAAAAAGTCCGCGAGAGCATATGTCTATCTTTTAAGGTTGATTCACTATAACTCAAAAGGAGCGAGCAGCAACGAAAAATGGACGAAAACTAGCAGGCAAATCGATGCGACGGGAAGGGTCAGGGGAGCAATAATTTGACGCGGACGAAGTCGCGGGCAGAAGCTAGTAATGTTATAAAGCTAAAGAATTTGTTTGTTTGTTTGTTTGTTTGATTGAACGCGCTAATCTCAGGAACTACTGGTAAGAATCGAAAAATTATTTTTGTGTTGGGTAGCCCATTTATTGAGGAAGGTTATAGGCTATATAACATCACGCTACGGTCAAAAAGAGCGGAGCAGCAAACGAAAAATGGACGAAAACTGGCAGGCAATTAGATGCGACGGGAAGGGGAGCGAAAATTTGACGCGGACGAAGTCACGGACAGAAGCTACTAGTATACATATTTTTAGCCTAATATACCGTTGTATAGGAAGCATAAACGAAAATTAAATAGCTTTCCGATTTCAACCGATAATCTAGCTCTAGTTAAAGTGAACTAAAACAAGTCTTAACTTACCTCCAGCGTTAGCTCCCATACTGCCACCGACCCCAAAACCTGTGAAAAAAAAAAATGTCAGATAGAGCTTTTGTCTGCGTTTATAGGTAAAATAAATGTTTATAATCACATAGACATCTCCAAAATGTCTTTAATACATACTTGCGCCCGCGCTGCCGCCGACACCTGCACCTTGCTGCAGGCTCTGTAAATAAAATAACGAATATTGGTCAGCTAGGTAACGTAGGCCCGTGGGAATAACGGGGTGGAAAGTATCTCGTAATCCAGGTCATGGTCTACCCATGTGCCAAATTTCACACAGATTCGTTCAGCCGTTTTAGCGTAACAAACAAATATACTCAACATCAATTCTATTCTCATTGTAATATTTGGATAGATTGACAATCGCCCATTAAAACTGAAAACCGTCATAATGGTGAAAAATATCTACTGGTAGATTTTATGAAACTTGCCAAAAGAGACGTAGTGCCACTTGAATCCCTAATAATTTACCATCAAAAACATAAATGTGAAATTAGAGCCAAGTTCAATATATGCCTTGGTTGTTGACTTCAACGACAAAAGAAGTGAGATCTAAATGGGTGCCAAGTGCAATGGTCAGTCCTGAAATTTATTTGTAACTACATAAAATATTATTTCTTCTTATAACTTAGGATAAAATATTGTAGTCTAAGGTCTGACTTGGCTAGTTCTCATATACGAATTATTATGTTCGATGGCTAGTTTCTACCAGCAAGCCAAATTTTCGAAATAATAAAATAAGAACCGACAAGTAACAGGTTTAGAACTTGCGAAGGCTATAATATAATTCGTATATGAAAACTAGCCAAGTCAGACCTTAGGCTACAATATATTATCCTAAGTTATAAGAAGAAATGGTATTTTATGTAGTTACAAATAAATTTCAGGACTGACCATTGCACTTGGCACCCATTTAGATCTCACTTCTTTTGTCGTTGAAGTCAACAACCAAGGCATATATTGAACTTGGCTCTCATTTCACATTTATGTTTTTGATGGGATATCATTACTTTTTGTACATAAATTATTAGTAAGTACGTATTTATAACAAAATAATACCAAATGGTTTTTGTAATATTTATTAAGACTGTATCGACGGAAAACGGCGAGCGCTGATTAGGTATTTTACTTCATGCGCTCACTGTGTGCAAGTCACGCACACAGCTGCGCTCGCACACGCGCGTGGCTGTTGTAAAATCAAACATGGTAACTTACATTTAGACAAATATGGCATCAAGTGGATTGAGTGAACATAATTCAAGTACAACATTATTTTTACCTGAGCATCATATTTTTTTAATGATTTGGTTAGAAATGAAAACAATTTGAGCAATATTTTCAATGAAACATATTTTAAGCTTGTGTTCATTTGAAACAACTTTTTATTAAAATTCTCAATTTAAATTACGTTTCATAAATGTGTGAATAATGTATGTTTTGTTTTATAATATTAATTACTTACACAATATTGTATAGAATCAACTTCTTCTAACTTAACAGATAGCTGTGCAGCTGTGGAGATTGTTCCTCCACTTCTTCTTCCCAGCTAAAGCACTAGGAAGTATCGAAGGGCGGGCGTTTTGGGGGGACTGTCTTGTGTAACTTTGACGTTCAAAAAGTGCTGACTCTCAGCCTAGTTTGAATAAATGACTTTTGATTTTGATTTTGTGAAACCGGACGATGATGTACCGTTTGACGCCGGTCGTAAAGAATATCACCATCCCATTTCTTCCTCGTGGCTGTCGTAAGAGGCGACTAAGGGACTTACTAGAGAATGGGCAGCAGCGTTCTTTATGCACTATACCACCATACTGCGATCGCCAACCCGCCTGCCAAGCGTGGCGATTATGGCAAACCCCCCAAATTGGGGGAGGCTTTTGTCCAGCAGTGGACGTCATACGGCTGAAATGATGAATGTGTGAAAAATGTGTACATTTTAAGAAAATGAAGAAAAAAATCAGTACCGTTTTATAGGTAGGTACATTACGGACCGTATCAAACAACAAATGGTGTGATAATAAATACAATAGGTTATTATTACTATTATGTACTAGCTTTTGCCAGCGGCTTCGCCGGCGTGGAGGTCGGAAATTATCCCGCGGGAACATACTACCGGGATAAAATGTAGCCTATGTCCTTTCTCAGGCTCTAAACTATCTGTGTACCAAATTTCATTTAAATCGGTTCAGTAGTTTTAGCAGGAAAGCGAGACAGACAGACAGACATACAGACAGACAGACAGACAAACCGACAGACAGAGTTACTTTTGCATTTATAATATTAGTGTGGAAGTGTGGATTTTCTGAATGATTAAGTACCTATATTATATTATAGATTGTGGGCTTACTATTTATACTACCTGATTGTGGGCTTATGCTTTATATTTATACTATCTTTTTATCATTAGGTACATATTCTTTTACGTTTCACATCTGTCAAGTTTTCATCTTCAGTTTTTCGCTTCTTTTTATTTGCCCGTGCATTGATTGCTTCTAGGATGTATTCGGGTTCTTTGATATCCATTTGTCTCTCCAATCTTGAGTCGATTATTTCCGGAAGTAAACAGTCGAAGTAGAACATTTTTAATTTATCTTCCATCACTGTCCAAAATGCTTTGTCTTCCTCTATTATTTCTATTTTCATATCCACATCCGTCCAAACAGCAAATATACATATTTTTCTTTGCGTTATATGAATCTGGCCTTGTGCTTGAAAAAACCAATCGTGGTTTTTGTTTAAACATAAATTACCTCCTTGATCTATATTCCAGAAAGTAATTTTTTTCTCCTTAATAGCATCTTCAATACTTTTGCCCCTAGCGGAATATGGACATTTTATTTCGACAATTTTGGTATCATCAACTAGTCCATCTGGGCTTGCTCCTAAAAATGGAAAGTCTTTATCGATAAATAAACCGCATCTATTAATAGGAACTTTTAAATGTAATTCCAGTTGCTCACGTACAAGATGTTCGTGGCTCTGGCCATGTTGAATTGACTTAACATGGTCTAAATTTTTTTCCGTTACCAAATTTTTTACTAATGGCCCACATTTGATCAACCTTCGCTTGCATACTTTTCCAAATACTGATGCCGTAAGCCGAAGTTTTCGCTCTTGACGCCATTCCATCGATTCCGCTTGTAATAGGGTTCGCCTCTCTAGTGCATTTCGATCTTCGGCGGACAATGTTAAACGTTTCATATGCTCATTTACAGCAAAATCATAATCCTCTTTACTAAGGTCGGCCTTTTGACAAAATTCACCATAGTTCTTATCGGTCCGTTTAGATGCAGTCTTTCTACGCTCCAAGTTACTAAAAGTTGGCGATCGATGTAATATACGTTTTGCGGATGCTAATCGTCTAGCATTTCTTTTGTTTTCGAGATGTTTTATCATCTTGTTCGGGCTTCTCAGCAAAATCTTTTTACTGAGGTACGTACATGGATGTTTAGTATTGAAACTGACTACTGATGCAGCACAGCGTCCTGAATAAGATTGCCTCCCTGAGTAATTTATGCGTTTGCCGCCAATAAACTTTGCAATCACACTATTAAAAATCTCAGCTATGTTACTATTTACGTTGTGTATCAAACTTTTTGCGTTATTAACTAATCGCGAAAGAAATTTAATTATAGCGGTAAAAATGAAGCCACCCTCTTTACTTTTCATTGCCGGTACTAAATTTTCTTTTGAAGGAGTTTCATTGGAATTTTTGCAGTAGTATTGTTTGCAACAAGCATGGTTGTTAAACACGTGATGTGGAGAATTCAACAAATCTTCTTTCAGGTCTAAGACTTTTTGTTCGAAAGTTTTATTTTCCTGAGCAATAATATGCTTAACAGCCCCAGTAACAGCACGTCTTAATCTCATTAAGTTACTTTCAACAGCTTTTCTATATTTTAATGGGTAGCTAGTATTTCTAGTTAATTCATCCAACTTTGTGCAATAATTTCTTAACAAGTGATTAGTGCACTCAATTTTCTCCACAAGTAAGTTCCCATATGGTTTTGATTTTTCTATATTTCGATGAGTGCTTGAATCACCGTCAGCTATCAGTCTAGAATAAATGAGTCCGTGAGTTTGCTCTGAAGATTTAAATCCTTCAACAAGTGCTTCAGCTTCCATACCACTAGAGGAGCCTTCATAATTTTTAAAGCAAACGTGCTCAGGTATCGTCTGTTTTTTATTTTCTGCTCTGGCGCAAACCATGCAGTATTTATTTTTCACCGCCATATATAAAACTTTTTTCGTCCTGTAGCCTATAATTACCGCCGCACCTGATAGTGCGTTATAGTTTTTCCTATAAGATCTCTTCGACCAGCATGCGTCAGCTACCACAGTTATCATTGGTACACCACGTGAATCAACATTACCATCGCGCACAGCTATGTTATATTCCTCTTTAGCAGCGTCTGCCATGCTTTGTTCCTTGGCCAATTCCCATAGCCCACAGACCTTACCATGACACTTTGCATATAATTTGTCACTCATACTAGGAATATCGAGAGAAGCTGCAACCTGTTCCAGACCAGAAAATCCTGCACCTATAGACATAAAACTGCTTACTGCGTGGTCATTGAGATTAAGGTCTGCGGAATTTTCTGGAACTTTACTATTTTTGATTTCAAGTTTTAAATTGCACATTTGACAAGTGAAATTAAATGTTGAAAGAAACCCTTTTCGTATCTCTTTAGTTAATTTTAAACAGTTCAAATTACAACCGAAGGCCGAGTTGTGATTTGCAATATTTTGAAATTGTTCAAAAATATATGCAAAATCGACAATTCTGTTACCATTTACCACAAAAACTTCTTGATTGTCGGTTTCTTTCTCTATAATTATTTCAGAATTATTATCATTGTCTTCCAGAGATTTCTGAAATAAAATAATAATAAATTGTGAAAAACAATCATATAATTTAAAAATCAGTTTACCATAACTCACAATTTTTTTCACTCATTGTCAAAAACTACGAATGCATCTGGTAAGTCCCATATAAAGCTAATTTGGATCATAAACTTACATTGAAATGTTTTTCACGTCGCGGTACTTGTACATTAACCTCTGACTGGTCTTCGTTTTCATATTTTTTATTGTTTTTTGAGTTGAGTATAAAATTCTCTTTATCTTCCTCTTCACTATTTGAAACTATTGACCTAATATAAAACAAGAAAAGATTGTCAATAACATAGATGCGCAGAAACAATATGCATACATATAATCGTTAGTGCCATATTGCTATAATATAAGAATAAAAACATTAAAACCGCTTCAAACAGTCAAATGGCCAGTCGGCCGTGTGTTTTTCAACTAGTAAAATTGAAAACGATCTTTACCTAAGGTATTTATGCGACACATAAGTGTACCTACCTAAGTTTATAAATAAATAACAATATTTAAAGGGTTTGTAAGTCTAACTGAAAGGGACAGAAAATCAATCTTAAACTAGGAGATGATGATGGAGAGCGCAGTGCGATGCGCGGTCAAATACGGACGTGTGTCCACTGTGCACGGAGCGAATTTTATTCACGTGTAGCGCGGCCATAGCCGCTGCCCGTACTGTCACTATGAGTTCCAAACCACTCATAGTCAACGAATTGCTGGCGTTCCTAGTCCATGCCATTGACTACATGGACGAGGTGAGCATCCTGCAGATATGCCGGTCCAATTACAAGGAGGATGAGATCAGCAGTGGGAAGCTGCTACTGTTCCAGTCACTTGGAAAGCTGGACCAGATGCCGTCTCGCCGCAGAGATGGAACTGAGAAGAGCATTCAAGATATTCTTGATATGTTGAAGAAGACCGACCCGGACGACGTGCCAGATTTCGTGGCGAAGGAGCTGGGTAAGCTGCCACCCGTCACGTTCGATCACGTCGACGTTACACGGCTGCTAAAGAACATCACTACCTTGAAGGTGGAGATGACCAAGATGCAGTCCCGTATGGAGGTTGCGGAAAAAACCAACACTGAACTGCGAGCGGAAATAACAATGTTGCGCAAAGTGGGTTCAGTAATTGGGTCACCTGAGGCCTCTAAGGTGAATACACGTCGAGGGGCGCAAATTGCATCAATCGGCAGTTTAGAATCGGCGAACACAAGTGCGTCATCGGCTGCCGATAATGCTGACCAAGCGCTGCCCGCCGCCGCCGTCACCCGCGCCACAACACCGGCTGCGGAAACGTCACACGTAGGTACGTCGACCCCAAACCGTGCCTACGCCGCTATTGTCACCACGAGAAAATCAGGTGTGTCGCAGTCTATGCGGCAGAATACAATTGGGGAAAACCAGACGAAGGTTGCACTACCTGCCTTGGCTGCGGTCCGTAGCTCGTTGCCGAGAACGGGCCAAGTTGATGAAGAGGGTTTCACGAAAGTGGAAAGGAAGAAGAAGAAGCCCTGTTCACGAAACCAGTGTGGAACAGCTCCGAGTGGACCCAACATGCTGCTGCGCCCTGCTGTGCCTACGACGCAGCTGTATATTTCACGTCTGCATTACACCACGAAGGTTGAGGAGATCGTGGAGTATGTACGAGTGAAGACGAACTTCACTTTGAGGGTCGAGAAGTTGGAATCGCGCCACAACACGAATTTCAAGTCATTCGTGGTGCGAGTTCCAACTCTTCAAATCGAGACCTACCTCAAGGCAGAGTTTTGGCCGAAGGGTGTCGTGTATCGGCGATTCCGCGGAAGGCTACGCGACACCACGCAGCGCAACACGACGCCGTCACTTCGTGTACAATAGTTTTAAATTGTTTTTTATTTGTATGTATGTTAGTCTGTAAGGTATTTGTGTTATGGGTCTTTGTAGCCCGAAATAAATTGATTTGATTTGATACGTACTGATTTTGAAGAACGACTTTTTTCTTGAATTGGTTTCTTTTCTTTCTGTAATACCTTTCCTTTCGTTTTCCCATTTTTCCTAAAATAATAGTTTAATATTTCCTAAAACAATAGTTGATGTTATAAAACTTGTGTTAATATACAAAATTAAAACTAATTTGACTAACGTAATTGTATGCATGATAAAATTAATTATCTATGAAAATAAAATTCAAGATGTTGAAAATGTCACGTACCTTATTTTTCCATGCAGCAGAGTATTCTTACTCGGTAATTCGCGATCGATGCGGTCGCTCCGTAAACTGACGTGACGACGCTCTGAGCTCTCGAGAACGACTGAATCGTTGGTGGCGCGCGGCACGTATTTAGGCGGGACAACGCGTTCATAGTAATTTTGTATGGCGAATTTCGAGCGCATTTTGAATAAAATATATTAAAATTTTCTAGACATTATTATGAAATTATGAGACGCAAAATCTTAAGTGTATATATTAGAGATTTGATTGAATTAATATCTACAGTATATTTATCTGTAAAAATATACGTAATCTCCTTAATGCTAGCACGCGTATTTGTAGATTTTTGCTCAACTTCATATGATTCAATAAAAAAAACTATGCCATATTTCATTTGTTTGCCTCACAAACATTGTAAACATATTATCCGTGGTTATAATTATGCCGATATTCATTGTGTAAATAAACAATTTTCGCTAATATCAACTTAACCGTAACTGTCCTTTTTCTGGTTTTAGGTCGATACAGTCTTAAGTGTTCCTAATATAATCAATTTAGTGAAAAATTATAATAAAATGATAAAAATTTACAAGTTTCTGATTTATTCCTTGGTATTCACTTAATTACCTATCTGCATGCCAAATTTGAACTTTCTAGATCATCTGGAACTGGGTAAGAGTTTTGATCTATAGGTCAGTCAGTGATAAAAATGACGATTTTTGGACGTTAATATCTAAATAACCGTTTGAGATGTGTTTATGAAATTTGGAGCAAATATGTACCTCGCAAGTTTCACTATATGAGCCAAATTTGACACGTTTATGTGAAACAGTTTTTGAGTTATGAGGGGGTCAAAAGTGGCTCCAATTGGTTCGTGTAATATTACACACGGTGCTGCTCACCAGTTCTGTTACTTGAACTTGGCTTGACACGCTACCGCGTGTCTAGATTTTTCTTCTCTACTTCAATACTTGTAACTTCTTTGTCAAAGGAATTCTTTGTTTCTTACAAGTCTAGCACTATACGTAGCAAGCATATCTGGTCAACTGGGTTTAATTGATTAAAACTAATAAGTACGTTAAGCCGTTGGTCCCTGCTGTCATTCGTAAATCTTTGACAGTCAGAAGCCCAAAAGTCTGACAACCAATCTTACCAAGGACTATCGTGTAACTGGGTTGTGGAGGTCAGATAGGCAGTCGCTCCATTTAAAATACTGGTATTCAACTGTATCCTGTTACTCTGGAAGCCGACCCTTTTTAGGGTTCCGTTGCCAAATGGCAAAAAACGGAACCCTTATAGATTCGTCATGTCTGTCTGTCTGTCTGTCTGTCTGTCTGTCCGTCCGTCCGTATGTCACAGCCACTTTTTTCAGAAACTATAAGAGCTATGCTGTTGAAACTTGGTAAGTAGATGTATTCTGTGAACCGCATTAAGATTTTCACACTAAAATAGAAAAAAAAACAATAAATTTTGGGGTTCCCCATACATAGAACTGAAACTCAAAAATGTTTTTTTTCATCAAACCCGTACGTGTGGGGTATCTATGAATAGGTCTTCAAAAATGGTAATGACGTTTCTAATATCATTTTTTTCTAAACTGAATAGTTTGCACGAGAGACACTTCCAAAGTGGTAAAATGTGTGTCCCCCCCCCCCCCCCGTAACTTCTAAAATAAGAGAATGATAAAACTAAAAAAAATATATGATGTACAGACGCCAGCAGGTCAAGCCACCCCAATCTGTCAAATTTTACCAATCGAAAATTAACCTTCCATTATTGTGATATAAGGTTGAAATTCTATTAAAGAAATTTGACAGATTGAGGTAACTTGATGTGCTGGCGTCTGTACATTACTATGTAAACTACCACCGAAAATTGGTTTGAACGAGATCGAGTGAGTAATTTTTTTTTAAAACGTCATAAATCGTAAACCGCAATTTACCTTACATTCAATCAACTGAAATATAAAAATTAAAAAAAAAACATTTATTTTTAAACCGAGAATACCTGCAGGTTTGTACGGAACCCTCGGTGCGCGAGTCGGACTCGCACTTGGCCGGTTTTTTTTTTTCAGTATGTGAAATCATCTATTGACTTCTCCCGCTCTGGGCGGAGCGGGAGGGCGTGTCAGACTTTTACTGACTTAAACCCACCCGTGTTCCATCAGTTGCCCATGTGCCAGGGTCACGGTATCTCTTTCGAACAATCACGCGACCCCGGCCGGGAAGCCGACCCTAACATAGTTGAGGGAAAAATCTAGGCCAGATTGATAAAAATCACTATGGAAATGAATGAATGAGAGCAGTGGTGACCCAGTGGTAACAGCCGCGACTGACGAGTAGTAGGTCATGACTCATGAGTTCAAACCCAAGCAGGCGCATTACTTTGTTCTTTAATAATTTCATCACCACTACTCTCGAAACGGTGAAGGAAAGACATCGCGAACATAAAATTCGAAGACAAGTGATATCTACCAACCTGCACTGGGCCTGCAAGGTAGATTATGGCCTACTCCCTCTCATCGAGAGGACTCCTGTGTCCCAACAGTGGGAACAATATAGGCTGATTATGAGGTAACCTTTAACCATTTTACATATATACATAACCGTTATCTCATTTTTCAAATTATAATAAGGACTTTAAAAGTTATGTATTAGGAACCAAATGAAGATACCGATGGTCCCTATTAACAATGTCGGTTATGCATACAAACAGACCCACATATAAACTAGTAAATATAACGGAAAATTTAAATTCTACTCACATTTCCAGCCATCATCACAACTACGAAAAGAATGAAGAAGTTCTTGAACATTTTTACTTTAAATTTGTTAACCGTTTAGTCCAAAGGGCTACTACGAATGGACCCACGATCAGGGCCGCCTGTTTTATACATATCCCGAGCGCTGTGAGAGATTTTTTTAGTAAATTGTGATGGCTAAATAATTGGTGTTTTGTATAAGATTGGCTACAATATGTCGACACAAGGCCAGTCTAATTTAGCACTAGTGGTTCGTCGCGACTTCTGTAAAGTTCAGTATTTGATTTAGTAGTGGAGTAAATTATTAATTATTTTATTCTTTTCAATCTAATGTTATTCAATTTTTACCGTCATAATCACTTCATCATAGTATAAAACAAAGTCGCTTCCCTCTGTCTGTCCCTATGTATGCTTAGATCTTTAAAACTACGCATCGGATTTTGATGCGGTTTTTTTAATAGATAGAGTGAGTCTAGAGAAAGGTTTATACGTACAATACGCGGGCGAAGCCGCTGGCAAAAGCTAGTTTATTAATAAATTGTTGGATGGACAGAATAAATTACTCAAACTGCCAGAACATGATTAAAAGAAGTATAGTATCTTTTGCTGTGGCGATGCTTGGAAGAGGCGTACATCCAGCTGTCGTCTTTCGGCGCTGAAATAATTTGACGAAGAAGTGTCTTATGTCTGAGTGGCTCGTTTTGTTCTTTTTATGCTACAGGTTGTGTTAAGTGCACTAAGGTTTGCAAAAAATATCTTGTAGTTTACTAATAATAATAGTACTTGGATCCGTTGTGATTATGGCAATATTGCCTTTCGGACGAAATTTATAAAAGTCTGACAGTTAACATAAGGTATGTACAGATGATTTAGTCAATGCTCTGGAATAGAGGTCCTATTTCATAAAAAAAAAATACGGCCGAAAAAACTGAAAAGCAAAAAATAATAAACCTTAAAATTTGTGTCGGCGCTTTGAGTGATCTTTGTCCATTGATTTTTCAGCGCCGACTCAAAATTTTAAGGTTTATTATTTTTTGCTTTTCAGTTTATTCGGCGGTTTAATTTTTGTTAAAAAGTTTTATTTTATAATTTTCTATGACTTTAATGTATTAATAATACTTGGCAAGGTATACCCGATCCAATACAAAAGAATTATCAAAATCGGACTACTCTGTATAAAGTTATGCGTGGTTATACATTACAATCAGTGAGTGAACAATCAATCATCCCCTGTTTTCCGACCCCTAGGGTTTGATTTTGTTTTCCAAATTTATATAGGACCACCTTCGGAGTATACCCTTTCCAATATAAAAATAATGATCACAATCGGACTACTATGTAAAAAGTTATGCGTGGTTATACATAAAAAAATAAATATGTACGCCTCGAATTGAGAACCTCCTCCGTTTTTTTTCGTCGGTTAATAAAATACGAACAGACATACATTGAAATTTTGTATGTAGTGATTCTATTTATATTTAACAACTAAACGATTGTCACTTCCTCACCTGTCATGTAATTTTAGCACTCAAATAGTTTACGCGCTATTTATGGATAAACTCAAATTATAGCTACCTACTGCGTAGTATTTTTCCATTTGCATTGAAATTAACTCATAATGGGAGCAGGGGTGGCCCAGTGGTAACGACCCCGACTTACGAGTGTAGATCGTGGGTTCGAACTCAGGCAGGCGCTTTTCTTTGTGTAAATAATTTCATCACCATTGTTCTCAGATCGGTGTAGGAAAACATCGTGAGGAAACCGGCATGTCCTAGAACCAAAAATTAGAAGACATGTGACATCTAGCAAACCACGTAGTAGATTACGGCCCACTCCGTCTCACCGAGAGGAGGCCTGTGTCCCAGCGGTGGGACATACGCTAATTGTAGTTTTGGGAAAAAAATTGAATATCAGCCACGTCAAATCTTGACTTCATAAACATCACTTCAATGCATATTGTAGAAATGCTCAATTAAATCTAAACAAACAACAATTACAGTTTATTTAATGGTGTTTATAGCACTGTGTGACTTAAACTCATACGTAAGTCACGCTGTTCTGCAGTCTTCTCTACTTAAGTCACAGAGAACGTAACTTAATTGCGGCTTAAGTCACACGAGCTATAAATTTGTATACGATACTCGTCACTTAAGTACAGCGCTTAGCTATTTTAACGCTACACGTATCGTATTTGTTATTTGCTTTATTTACGTTCATCATCAGTTCATAAAATATTTTGCCATCAACTATTAATAGAGCGTTTGGGCTCATAGTTCTAGCGCGGTAAGCGACTGAGCTTCCCAATGCTTAATCCTTCTCTGTACCTCTAAGGACAGACCTTTACCTTACAGAAAGATAGCTACTGGCCAATATTTTGCATAATCATAAAGATAGAATATGTATTTAACTCAACATAACTTAAGAGCCATTTTACATTTTTGCGCGAATATCTAAGATTTTAGTCGCCTTATTTACCTCTCATCTCATCATTATAAATACTCTGGCATTGACGAATACATGTAAAAATAGATCAATCTTTTGTTTTGTCACTTTTAGTAGAACATTTACAAAAACTTGTTTGTTTACTTTGTAGTAATTAATCTCCCACAACTAGTTTTCGTAAAAATCAGCGCAGGGTCAATTTCAGACTCCTATTTCTATCATTAATATGTAGAAATTTGAGTAAAAAAAATACACAAAACAACAGACATATAATCTAGTTGTTACATTTAGTACAAGAATATTGATTTTTAATAACATTAATTAGTAAAAAAAATAAAGTCTTATGGCAATTTTTACGATTTATTCGCAAGTTTATCGCGTTTTTTTGGTTTGAATAAAGCATAATTACATTAAAAAATTCATGTCAATATAAAGTATGCTCTATAACAAATCGAATTCTCAAGTTTTATTTAAATCTGTTCATTTAATTAGACATAATATCGTTTTTGAAATCACTCTAAATTAGAATAAATTACGATGCACAAGCGAGCAGCGTTTAGTACGGCGCAAGCGCCCAACGGGGAAGGATCTATGTCAATTTTTCCCGCGTCTCAGTTTACGGGTACTCGTATCGTGAAGGCAAAAATATACTACGACTACAACATTTTGCTACTCTTCGCATTTTTTTTTTGAATAAGAGTTTCGTTAATTATCAAGTAAAGCATTATTTTAATAGATTGTACAAAAAATGTGACTAAAATAATTTATTTTAACTAAATCTGACTATTTTTAATCGCGATTAAAAAGGTGTGGAGTAAAACTAGTGGTCATGAACAAACATTCACACCAACGGCAACGCCTCGCCTCACGTGCAAAAACAGTACTGTATTTTTTTTTCTTTTGCTTATATCTCGAAAATGGCGTGTCCTATCGCAAAAATAATGAAATTTTCGACCCCCTTTATAAAACCTCACACATATAAATCTCAACACGTGGGTAATATTTTTTTTTATTTTTCAAACAAAAATGAAAAATTCCATATAAAACACGTCCAGGATGCCCCCTTGCGCGCGCCTTCGTATCTCAGCAAGTTCATTGCGTAGCGCACAAGTACTAAGTTGCGAAGCCAAAAGAAAAAAAACCGGCTAAGTGCGAGTCGGACTCGCGCACCGAGGTTTCCGTACAAACCTGTATGTATTCTCGGTTTATGCAAAAGGTTTATGTTTATGAAATTAAATGTTTTTTTTTTAATTTTTATAATTGAGTTGATTGAATGAAAGGTAAATTGCGGTTTACGATTTATGACGTATTAAAAGAATACTTACTAGATCTCGTTCAAACCAATTTTTGGTGGAAGTTTACATGGTATTGGTGCCGATTCTGTTGAACACGAACTAAACTAACTAAACTATCTCTAAAATTCCTTACTTTTGGCTATGAGAATTGTAACGCTATTCTGCAAGGAAAAATCTCTAAATTTAAAAACTATTTTGACACGACTAAAATCGAATTTGACAATCGCGACTCAGCGTGGTATTTTTTTTTCTTTTGTTTTCGCAACGTTTACTTGTGTGTGCATTGCGTAGAATGATTTTTTTGAGAGAGGAAGGCGCGTGCTACGGTGCAGCCTGGACGTGTTTTATATGGAATTTTTCACTTTGGTTTGAAAAATATAAAAAAAATGTCACCCACGTGTTGAGATTTAAATGTTTCGGGCTATACTATGGGGGTCGAAAATGTCATTATTTTTGCGATAGGACACGCCATTTTCAAGATATAAGCAAAAGGAAAATAAAAAGTACAGAACTGTTTTTGCACGTGAAGGCGAGGCGTTGTTGAGAATTTTAGTTCATGACCACTAGTTTTATTCCACACCTTTTTAATCGCGATTAAAAATAGTCAGATTTAGTTAAAATAAATTATTTTAGTCAACATTTTTGGTAAAAACCGGCAAACTCAGAAAAGCAAAATTGACATTTTCACTAAACTAATAACTCGTGCAATCTTAGTGCTGTCAAACTAAAATATAGTTAAGTTGTGTCATTTTAGTCTATTTCAAAATAGGAAATCGTCGTTTGACAGGAATAAACCAAATTTTAGTGATTTTTAGTTTAGTTTAGAGAATTTTGTGACAACAGAATCGGCACCAATGTACATCATATATTTTTTTAGTTTTATCATTCTCTTATTTTAGAAGTTACGGGGGGAGGACACACATTTCACCACTTTGGAAGTGTTTCTCGCGCAAACTATTCAGTTTAGAAAAAATATATATTAGAAACCTCAATACCATTTTACCCCACACGTATGGGTTTGATGAAATTTTTTTTTTGAGTTTCAGTTCTAAGTATGGGGAACTCAAAAATTTATTGTTTTTTTTTCTATTTTAGTGTAAAAATCTAAATGCAGTTCACAGAATACATCTTCTTACCAAGTTTCAACAGCATCCTCTTATAGTTTCGGAGAAAAGTGGCTGTGACATACGGACAGACAGACAGACAGACATGACGAATCTATAAGGGTTCCGTTTTTGCCATTTGGCAACGGAACCCTAAAAATACCACGTTGAGTCGCGATTGTCAAATTTGATTTTAGTCGTGTCAAAATAATTTTTAAAAGAGATTATTTCTTGCAGAATAGCGTAACAATTCTCATAGCTAAAAGTAAGCAATTTTAGAGATAGTTTTGTTAGTTTAGTTCGGTGTACAACAGAATGGGCACCAATATGTAATTGTTTTAATTTTTTATTTTTATTGTATACTTTACATAACATATAGTTGTATTTTTTTTATTAGTCTAGAAATCTTTATTAGACTGGATAAATAAAATAAGTATATTCATAAATATCTAAATACCGCATTATAATTCTAACGGATCAAGATTGTTTAGACCGGCTCGACACTCGCGTTACACTGTTTGTATTGTGCATGTGTGGATAGCTACGCACACATACATAAGATTGCCGTCTTTTACCTAAACTCGAGCGTTCAAATTTTGTAAGAGGGCTCTTAAGGAGTATTGGTTAATCTACGTCTATAGTCTACACTTATTAGAAAGAGCTAAGTTTTTAGGAAGTAATCTCTGAAAATACAAGTCTTTTGAGAAAAAAATTTAAATTCTGATTGCATGTGATAGCCCATTTTTTGAAGAAGGTTATAGGTTTTTAAACTATACATCATGCAAACGAAGTCGCGGGCAGAAGCTAGTAAAATATACAAACTTAACACGTTACCGCCCGGTAAGGACCAGGCTCGGGTCGACGGCGCGTAGTGTTCCACGCGCGCCTCAAAGAGATGTCAGCAGCAGTGAAGGGGTCTACTAAGACCGATGCCTGCCGGGGTCGCGAGATTGTTTAAGCGAGATACCGTGACCCCGGCACACGGGCAACTGATGGAACACGGGTGGGTTTTAGTCAGTAAAAGTCTGACACGCCCTCCCGCTCCGCCCAGAGCGGGAGAAGTCATTTGATGATTTCGCATCCAGAAAAAAAAAACACGTTAACTGCCGTGTCGGACTATGTGTCCGACACTTTTTGTACCATTCAGGCCTTATCGGACTTTATGACCCACACACACAAAGTCTGAACATGTCGTTGTTGCTTGGCGGCCATATTTTTGGAATTAATCATGTATTTATGGAATAAATAATCTATTAAAAGTGAAATAACACTAAGTAATTTTTTTGACTTTTTCTGATTTTAGAGATGGGAGTTAACGTGTTAAAAAGAGAAAGGTGTCTGTTGTACGAAGGTACTGAATTACAGATCACCCGGCTTTGATAGATACAACATGTTTATTTACAAAATGAGCGTTTAAGAGACAAATCCTGATGTAGATGATTTTATTCTAAAGATATTGCCTCGTTTCATTTGTCCACAGTCACAATGATTGCTCAACATAATGTACTTGTTGAACTTTCTTTCTTCTTTTTTTTTTCGTCTCTTTATTTGCCACTTTCTACTTAACCTAGATCAATGCCGTGAAACTCTGTAATTGGTATAAGAGGTAATTGTAATAATCTTACTATCAATGTGCAGTGGATGCTAGTAACTTTGACGCAACTGCATTGGGCTGTTCATTGATAGTGAGCTGAACTTTCATCATAATTGCATGTAATTTTAAAATAAGCTGTTGAGTTTCCTAATAAATAAATAAATAAATAAGGTGGTCCAGTGGTCGTAAACGCTACTGCTGAGCATGGGGTCCTAGGTGCGATTCCCAGGTTGGGCAAACTGTTATTGGATTTTTATCAGCAGGAGCCTGGAGTCTGGTTTTGTGCCCGGTTGATGGCAATAGGCTCGCACCAATTACATGGGACTTAAACATAACAGGCGAAATGTTTAAGTTCCATGTTTTTTATATTATATTCTAAAAATGTATCATAATAATATCTTAGGACAACCATCACACCGCTATCTGATCCCAAACTAGGAAGAGCCTGAACTATGATAACCAGACAACTGATAATATACTGATATATTTCTAAATACATACATATTATAGATAAATTACACCCAGATACAAAACAAATGATTGTGCGCATCACACAAAGATTTGTCCTGGGTGGGAATCGAACCCGACCTCAATCGACCTCAGTCTTAGCAGTCAGGGTCACTAAACACTAGACTAACAGGCCAGTATCCTCACATATTATGCCTTGATTTATCAATGGCATTACCCCCTGCATTGCAATCAAAACCAAACAATTTCAGTGGCGCCAATGCAATTTCCTTCTCTTCATAGACTATCATGTAGAGGAAAATGATAGACGAGAAAATTAGATGTCTTTACTTCAATCAAGACATGAATAGCTTGATTGAAGCTATTCATGTAGTCTTATAAGAATCATATTTACTCAGTTTTCTTATTTTAACACTAGTTTCTATGATAAGATGGTACAGTAGACCCCACTTTTACTTTGCGTAGCGTAGAATGCGAGGCCAGCTTATACTGGTTTTATACACGCGGTTTACTGTACCAACATCGCCTGATTTTTTATAAGCAGATGTCTTCTGTCGCAGAGATCCCTTACTGATTAATAAACAAAGAAAGGGTCACAACTAGAAAAACGTATCTAAAATATTAAGTGCGAAATTAAGTTTATTTGTTCCGCTTTCACGTTAAAATGGCTTATTGGATTTGGATGAAATTTGGCACATAGATAGCCCATGACCTGGATAAGGACAAACGCTACGTTTTATCCGGGATCTCAGATGAAGTCGCGGGCAACAGCTAGTTCTTTTCACAATTTACAGGTGACGTATAGTATTATTGGCATTTTCAATCTGGAATTTCTTAGCAGCAGCCCGGAATCTGGATTTGGGCCAGGTTGGTAGCAAAAGAGATATTATGTTACAAAGATTCTTCGCGATCGGCAAGAGTATCGTCAGCAGGCACCTTTTATACAGTCCGTTCACAGTAATTTTACCTCTTGACTTAAACCTTATAATCAATGTGAATAAAGGTTACTATGATAAAAAGCTGTGAAAGTACCGTACTTACTTTTTATGTCTTATATTAAGAATTCCGAGCAATCCGGACCCAATCAAACACACCCAAAACTCCATGATTGACAGTAGCAAACAAAAAAAAAAACGCCATTTTTTTAATCCTCTCTCCAAGGACCGGGCCACTCCACTAGCCGCCTCGCCACTCATGAGGCATGTTTATGTATGAATTCTCTACATATTTTATATTCTTACGAAAGTTTTTGGCTCTTTCACCCGTTTGTCCTTTCTCTGAGAGCTATTAACTTCCACCAAAAGGCTCTATAATGGCCTTGGAGGGCATTAGTGAGCCCGCTGTGCTAAGGACCTTCGGCGTTTTGGCCCTCCCGGAGTGCTTCCGGCGGAGGCACTATGACGTCATATCCGCTCTCTTAAATTGCCATTAATAATTTATTTGTTTTTGATGAAAAGTGTGTGGAAAATTGACGATTTGTGATTGACTGGTTTTGGTGTCATAATGTTCAAGGAACTCGTTTTTTACACAAAGTTTATAAAATGCCGGAAGAAATTTAAGTTTAATGGGGCTTCCATTGTCAAATTCTTCGATATTATAATTTTTGCGCAAGTATTCGAAACTTTCTATCCTATTACCATAATAATTTCCACGAAAACTTTGAAACAAATTCTTCAAAACCCAAAACACGCAACAGACATTCCAGAAACTTCGATCAAAAAACTAAACGCGAACTCTTCTTCCCATAACAAACCGCAAAAGGTCAAACTATCGAACAACTTACCACCATTGTATCCAAGATATAAAATATGCTATATTTGCGTCGACTGTTTCGATTCACACGCCATTTTTCCGAATGCAATCCGATCTCTATATAAAGTTTATATTCCTCGCGTATCCCTTTGGTCCATCGTTCGAAAGAAATAAGCGTATACAGAACGTAATATACAATTTAAATTGTGTCCCAAGCTCGTAAATGGGAGGTCCCGGGTTTGCGTAAACCCTTTAGTTTTTACAGCCCTCGATATTTTGGCCCTAAATAAGTTTAGCGATATGGTTTTGATGAGCGACTTACATTATTTTGTGGGTTTCGGGGCGGTTATGGGGTGTAGTTGTTGGTTGTTATCCTTGGAAATGATAGAGACCATATTTGTTGTTAAGGATTCAGTAACTATCTATATAATGATACTAAAACTGACGAGTGTATTTGTTTGTTTGATCGGAGTTATCTCTGGAACTACCAGTCGCATTTAATTTGCTTTGCATTTGATAGCTCAAATCTTGAGGAAGGCTATATGCTATTTAATATTAAGCTAGGACCAGTAGGAGCCGACAGAAAAAACTAAGTCATAGCGCGATGCAGATGCGAAGGGGTGCGTCGGGGGAACAAGTAGTTTTACGGGAACAAAGTCGCAGGCAGAAGCTAGTTGACTATATAATTGCGAGAATGCATTGCTCACTGGTAACACTTTTCTATGATCGCTTACTACTAAGCGGAGACTTTATGAATACTATAAGGTATAACAGCTGGTTTGTTAACCCTTTATAAGGCAGAGAAAACTAGACATGGTATAGTAATCCGTAAATAAAAATTCTTAGTAAATTCTTAGTATGTGAATAGTGACATTTTTAAGTATTTTTTCAAATTGGGAATTCGATGGGCTATTTGCAGAAATATATATGTTATCATCAATCTATACTATAATATCTTATAACTTTAAACGAGCAATTCTTGTATATATATATATAATCTGAATCTCGGAAACGGCTCCAACGATTTTCATGAAATTTAGTATACAGGGGGTTTTGAGGGCGATAAATCGATCTAGCTAGAATTTATTTCTATAAAATGTCGTTTTATTCGTGTTTTCATTAACCAACTTTATCGATAATCAACTTGATCATAAACTTATTATTTTAAACACAATTTACCAAAAAATACCGAGCAAAGCTCGGTCAACCAGATATTCTTATATCTTTAAACGAGCAATTCTTGTATATATATATAATCTGAATCTAGGAAACGGCTCCAACGATTTTCATGAAATCTAGTATACAGGGGGTTTCGGGGGCGATAAATTGATCTAGCTAGGATTCATTTTTATAAAATGTCGTTTTATTCGTGTTTTCAATGACCAACTTTATCGATAATCAACTGGAACTTAAACTTATTATTTTAAACACAATTTACCAAAAAATACCGAGCAAAGCTCGGTCAACCAGATATTTGTATTATAAAGCTGAAGAGTTTGTTTGTTTGTTTGATTGATTGAACGCGCTAATCTCAGGAACTACTGGTCCGAATTGAAAAATTATTTTTGTGTAATGTAGCCTATTTATTGAGGAAGGCTATAGGCTATATAACATCACGCTACAGCTAACAGGAGCGGAGCAGTAATGAAAAATGTTGCAAAAACGAGGAAAATCGCACGGGTAAACGATTCGACGCGACGGGAAGGGTCGGGGAAGCAAGAAATTTAACGCGGATGAAGTCGCGGGCACAAGCTAGTGAAAAATAAAATTGTTTTCAACAGTACAGTTGAATAAAACAAATAATTTTATTGGTGGCATGTATAACTGCTTCTACCTTATCTTAAGAGAATGCTTTTGTTGATCTTCTTCACATAATCGTTTTGATTTGCTAAAATAAATTACTCACTATATAAATAAATACAAAAACAAAACGATACTTAGGCGTCGAAGTACTCGTCTGCATCACTGTCACCTGGAAACATGCCCAGAAGACTGGCAGCATCGCGACGTTGAATGACAATGCTATTAGCATTGCCATTCAAGAACCTGACCGAAGAGTTTACTTATTTATTTATTAAAACAAGGCACACCAACGACATTATTTGCAAAGATAATAACATTAGGCGATGACGGATCTTTAGTACTGTGTAAATACATCACTTAAAGGTGTGCACAACATTCTTCTTAAAATTTAAAAAAACTGTTCGATTAAATTTTTAAACTATGAAAATATTACAAATTGAAATTAAATGATAAATTGAAAATAAAATTAAAAATGACAGATTTGGATTTAAAAAAAATATGTATTTTGTCGCATTACACTAAGACAATACAACCGTAAAATTAAATTGAATATACACACACAAGTTAGAAAAAATAATGACCCAGCCCTCTGCATGCGTATCTTGACCACCATAGAAAGAACTTTGTCTATTCTTGGTAGAATAGAGATACAATTGTCATGCTACGCCAGCATAAAACGGTACAAATCGTTCTACAATCTTTAATCTGTCTTTAATCTTTCTACATTCTGAAATTTTGTCTATTCTTCCGTCGACAAAACCCATTTCTACGGTGGTCATGCTTTTTTTTTTTTCAGGATGTGAAATCATCAATGACTTCTCCCGCTCTGGGCGGAGCGGGAGGGCGTGTCAGACTTTTACTGACTAAAACCCACCCGTGTTCCATCAGTTGCCCATGTGCCAGGGTCACGGTATCTCTTTCGAACAATCACGCGACCCCGGCAGGCATCGGTCCTAGTAGACCCCTACACTGCTGCTGACATCTCTTTGAGGCGCGCGTGGAACACTACGCGCCGTCGACCCGAGCTTGGTCCTTACCGGGTGGCGAGCTACCCATTGCTCACCGCCCGCAAGTTCGCGCCTACGGTGGCCGGGAGTCCGCTATCGACTCCCGACGCCCGGGGCGTCTCCTTCTGCGGCGGCTAGGGACGTGAGGGCGCAGAGACTGCCACTCCCTCACGCGCCCCGCCTCCTCCTTCGCGAGCATTACTGCTTCGCAGAAGGAGGTGACGGCTTCCCATTCTCTCTCGCTCCGTACCATGGCTCGCACCAGGGCCGGACCTGAGAGGTTGCCGCCGCCGATCGCCTCCACGAGGACACGGCGGTGCTCTGCCCAGGCAGGGCACACCTCCACCGTATGCTCCACCGTGTCCTCCAGACGATCCTCGCAATGGAAACACCCGGACGTATCCTCCCGCTTTATCCTGAACAGGAACCCACCGAAGCACCCATTCCCGGTGACAACCTGCGTCAGGTGAGGACGCCGTGACGCCTCTCATTCCACTCCTCAAAGAGGGGCTTACCACCGCAATTGTGGCGTGCCCTACGATGATCATGCTACGCATGCTGGTCACATGAAGTGTCGACCAGTCGATGAGGAAAAAGTCCTTTAAACGGAGACGCGTATTCGGGCCCCATCACCAGAGCGTTTCTAACTTCCATCCTCTCGATAGTTAAGAAATATCATAAGACGTATAGAATTATTTTTATACTACGACTTCATCCGCGTCAAATTTTTGTTCCCTTAACCCTTCCCATCGCATCGGATTGCCTGCTAGTTTTGGTTCATATTTCGTTGCTGCTCCGCTCCTTTTGATCGTAGCGTGATGTAATATAGCCTTTAGCCTTCCTCAATAAATAGCCCAACACAAATATAATTTTTCAAACAAACAAACTCTTCAGCTTTATAATCTTAGTATAGATAATCGACTCAAATTACTACCCACCCAAAGAATCGCGGAGGCAATATTCTACATGTATATTAAATACACGAAGCAAAAACTTTGTACCCCTTTTTACGAAAATTACGCGGACGGAGGAGTATGAAAGGTTGAGTTAAAGTTAATATGGAGAAGCAATGCAGAAATCTAATATGTTTGATTGTTGATTAAAATTTAAATCAATTATGGTCGATTTCCGACTATTAGTACAATCAATTATATGAACATATGCCTCAGTTCCAGATCGATCTGCGTCTATGAAATATGTTGTTGATTGATCAATTGACCATGGACCTTGTTTGAAATCTGTTTCTTGTGATTGCTTGTGAACAGGGTTCAAGGTTTCATGTGCTGATGTTATTATAGCAATAATAGCAATATACACATTCCTTAAGTCGTAAACTATAGTAACATTGACATATAATTTTGTGTTAGAATGATACTTATCACTGTCTTTTTTCTGCTTGTAGTCAGAGGTCAAAAGGTCACGAGGAATTCCACTTTCAGGCATCAAAAAAGTGCGCTCATTTCTCTAAGTTCCATTTGGTCCTGAAGACGTCTTAAATTCCATTCCTTACATATTTAGCTCAAACATTCTATCTGTCTCCCAACTTTTGTAACACAATGAGAAACATGTTCTAACATTTACAAACCAGAAATAAATGTAAATACTGTAAATCCGCAAGGGCGTACGAGAACTTAATAATTACAGTAACAGCACAACTTCACCAATGTTAGTCTAGAATAATTAAAATATTGTACTTGTATATGAAGGGAAACACCGGCTTCTTGCTCTGAATAATTGTGTGGTCCATGTCGTAAGCGACAGCGTGTAACAATAGTCCTGCAGACTGTATTTCTGCCATGGCGACCAATCTCAGCGGAGACGAGCCTTCAGAGCGGGAATTATAATAGTGCACAAATGTGTGCACTATAATATTTCGAGGCATTCATTTTACAGGTTCCCTCTCTCTACCCTCACTCTCATAGTCCCATGTGACAGCAATCTTAGCCGATCGGAGAGAGATCAGGCGCAGGCGAGACCACTGGCTTAACGTAACTAAGCCACTATGCACTCTCTCTTCCCTCACTCTCATATTCCCATGGGATGGCAATCGTATACCCGGAGAGAGATCAGGCGCAGGACCAACGGCTGAACGTAACTAAGTTATAATCCATAACTTTTATAGGTTGTTAGAGCATGTGTAATTTAAGTAAAAGCAACGCTACTAAAGAAGATTCTTTGGTTATCATATTTTGATGGAACTAATTTGGAGTCTTAAAGTTTCCAGTTTTCATCGTCATAATAATTTATGATCGACACTTGCCTATATTTTATGAGAGGCTTAAATATTTCCAGCAAAGTAAGATATTATAACATACTTTTATTATTTTTGTTACCATATCATTACCCGTAAAACGAACAGAACTGCAGCCAAGTCAGACCTGACATTATTTTCATCTATTCTGTTAAAATATGCTAAATTTCTTCCCACCACCCCTTGGATTTCCGTGTGGTGCCGGTCGTAAAGAATGACATCTCCTCATTTCTTCCCATGGGTCTCATAAAAGGCGACTAGGGGACTTACAAGAGAATGGGCAGCAGCATGCTCTATGCATTTTACCTCCATACTGCGATCGCCAATCTGCCTGCCAAGCCTGGCGATTATGGCAAAGCCCCCCTAATTGGGAGAGGCCTACATATGTCCAGCAGTGGAAGTCTTGCGGCTGAAGTGATGAGTGATGATTGCTAGGATTTATCCACGCTCTCGCTATTCCCTTGGACCTCTACAGAAAGGGTAATCCTGGGCCCTTCCGCAAACTTTGTCAACTGCTTCCCAGGGAGCGATAGCTGGAGTTCAGTAATTTTAACTAATGACACTTCGTGAACGCTCGCCAAAGCCTGGTTTAGGCCGAAATTTGGTGCCACAGGATAAAGGATTCCATCTCCAGTCCCAGATTTGAGAAATTACTCTTTGTCTGACTTGTGTGGCTGCAAGTCTTAATGAAATGTGTTGCTTCAGCGGTTTGCTTAATGATGAATGTTGTGTGAATTGCATGTTTAGCGAGCTAAAGCTACTAAGCTTCGACTTAATTTTGAGCGTCTTGTGTACATTTTCTGAGCGTGTTTCAAAGCTGATGTGTGTTGTTATTTGGGTTTTCTCTTGAGTTTGTTTTAGTTTTTGTTTCGTCTAATTTTACCTTAATGTGGAATTTTCTTGCATTTTTTACGATTAGCAGGTCGGTGTCGATTGTGTGTTGTCAAAATATTGTTCGTTGTTATTTACAGAGTTATAATTATTTAAGTCATCAACATAACCGTCTGAGTTAATTTAATTGAATGGATTTTTCATGAAATCGGCATTAAATGGGGATTAAATGGATTCTTTGGCTTTATTGATGGTAATTATTTAAATGGTTGATTTGAATTTTCGCGGACTACCTTTGCGATCTCTGATAAATAAAATATAGTGCAAAATGTTTTAGTCCGATAAAATTATCAAAGTCAAAGAAAACTAAAATCCCAGATTGTTCAATTCCATTTCCATAATTTGTAAAGCAATTAAAACAACGTTTCCCAACTTTGTCGATCACAAGAGGTCTCGTTATTCATCGTCCAACATTGACAATATGATAAGCTTGTCTAATTTGCATGTAAATAATTGTAACAGATTGAGTCGTCCGTTCCAAGGTGAATTGTATTCATTTGTATAATTCGTCCTCTGAAACTCTGGTTGTTATGTAAAATGGTTCTAATTTCGATATTGTTTCATTTGTATTAAATTTCGCGTTTCATCCGGTTCCATCCACCTTGAATATGGGGTTTGATTATAAGTATTACTGACTGTTACGAATGCCCATCTATAGTTTTGTGAAGAAAACCATACAATATTTTTAGAACCGTACATGCCCAAGGGTTGGAAATTTTAAGTGGGCACCATGTGACACTTTAAAGCAAAGAAGTGTTTTATTCTTGCATAGAATCTTCTCAGCTTGTTAGAAGTTTCTAGGTTGACCTTCAGTTGTTATTTTTATATTTTAATTGCCACTGAGAAAACTGTAGAAATAAAAATAAGTTTGGTAGAGAGCTTTTGTATATCTTTGTTATATATATCCGCGAAAATCGACTTCCAGAACCTCAACCTGTCGTGCATCTTGCATCCTGCGGATTCCCGAAAATTTTACCTGGTCATCGGTCCACCTTGTATCCTTTACTTTCATGATTCTGGCTTAAGTCCAATATTTTGAAGTATTATTACTAGTGTCTGTTATTTTCTTGATCTGTGTAAACGAGAATAAAATGAAAACTAACGAGTATTTTATTTCATTTCCAGATGGATGGAGTCGGTGCTTTGTTTGTAAGTAATACATAAATTGCTTTAAGTACGAGAAACTTCTTCCACTACACTTCCTTTGATGAAGCAACCTTTTCATTTTAAACCCTCATTTCCTACCTTTGTCTGTGTTCCATGTTTCTACTTCGTTCAGTTTTTTAATACTTCCGTTGTTTTTAATGTTTTCTAATAAATGTTCCTTTGTTCGCGTTTTCTGATTTTCTTTTTTTTCTTTGCCTGTGCTTATTGTATCTAATTGGGAGAAATTGTAGGGCTTTGTTACTCCTTGGGAATTATGTATTTTTTTCTTGCACGTATAGTTAGAAAATATGCAAAATTTTTGTTTGTATTGGGAGATTTTACCAGACTTATGATTTCCTGAAATCGATAAAAAATAATTACATTTCTACAGATTGAAATGTAATTTCGCTAGAATAGTGGAATGAAGTGTTAAGTTGACGTAACTGGAAAATGAAAACTTTTGACTTACGATTTTCATTAGCGATATTTGATAAATTGACTACAGAAAGAAAGCACTTTCGCAACGACTAGTTTTCAAAACTAAAAGAAATAATTATCATGAATCATATTGCGCACGCTTAAGAAACTAATGTAATGGTGCCATTAAATTAATAAAACAAAAGCAACAAGAAAGCAATTAGCGCAACCGGACACATCTTATAATTGTTTACAGTAGAAATTGGCGAGAAATTTCAACCGGTGTAATGAAAAATGTTTCCGGGACTTTGTCCTCGGTTCTTTATGGGCCAACTTTTGCGGGTAGGACTTAAATTATTTTAAGTGCGGCCATTTCTGCACGCCTTGCGGTTATCGTCTGTTCGCGGTGATTAATGCAGCCAACTTGGCTTTTGAGGGATTTACACTTGGATTCTTGTCTCAGTCACTTCAATCATGAGTGTTGGATGCTTCAAGTTTAAGACATTTTGGATTCTCTTAATTGGTGGCTGTTTTTCATTTTGGGGAGTTTGTTTTATTGGGTATCTGGCAGGCTTTAATGTTTTGCAATTTGTGTCAAGTAAGGATTCATTGATCCATAAAAATATGTCTGCAAAACCACCTGGTTCATCATTTGAATGTGCTTCTTTTGAAATAAAACCAAAATAGAATTAAGCTTAGGAGTGACCACATTACTATTTATTATTAGCTGCCTGGAATATAATCTTAGATAATAATCATACGGATAATGATCGATATATGTATATGGCTCCTGTAGCTGACTAAAAACAGCCTCACGAAAACGTAAGAAATTAAATATATTTATTAGAACAGGTCGATCGACTAGGTTAAGCTTCGCTTGCCGCGGTTGGTCAATGGATGGGTGACCATCTTTACATATCTAGTACACCCCTCCGTGCCGCGGAAAGCACGTTATTATTTGACAGTCGTTACGGGTTGGCAGAGACCCGAAAAACCGGTACCTATCGTGTTACCTGGGTTGTGCAGGTAGGATGGGCAGTCACCCCATGATTAATATTGCTAACTGCATCCATCATCAGCATCATCATTATTTTAGCCGTCCAATACTGGGCATTGGCCTTCCCCAAACACCACCGGTTCCGTGCTTCTCGCAACCACCGGATTACTACGGACTTCATCAGGTTATCGGTCCAACTTGTGAAAGACTTTCCAACGCTATGTCTTCCAGTACGTGGTTGCCACTGTTCTGCAAACAATGTACCCTACCCACTGCCATTTAAGTTTGGTAATTCTTTGAGCTATGTCGGTTAACTTGGTTCTATTACGGATCCCTTCATTTTTGCGTGGAGAAACTCCCAAGCATAGCCCTTTCCATTACCCTTTGGGAAGCCTATTTATGGGGTCCAGCTGCATCCGGTTAGACCGAAAGCCGACCTCAACATACCTCAACATAATGACCGATATGGATGTATCTCATGAAGAAATGACTTGGTGGCTTCAATTAAGGCCCGTGTGAAGAATTCATAATAAGCCAAGTTATCAGCCGGTACGAAGAATGGGTTGTAGTTAAAATAACATGAACATTTACAGAAGATATGGTTTACGATGTGTGTTTACATAACTTTAAAATGTCTCACCTGAACTCTAAATTATGAATTGGTTTGTTATCAAAATTCACTCTTATAATATTCATAGCAACATTATTATCCCAAGTTGATTAAATTACTCGCTTTAGTAAATTCTAATTAATGACGAAACAATCCGTTGTGTTGAGAACTTTAATTGTTTACGAGTCCATTACGATTGTACATTTCGTTGTCTACTACAGTAAAGACTTTATTGTCTGAATAAACTTCGCATCGTAATTCTCTTTATTAAAAGCACAAAATTAAGGGTCCTGCAAAATATTCGGTATCAAAGATCTATTTAGTAAAGGGTACGTCATTAGAACGCTCGTAAATCTCGTAGATATAAAACTGCAAACAAGTAATTACTCTGACCCAAAGATTTCGTACAAAAGGATGCCAGATTAAAAACAGTTTGGGCGGTCTCCATAGAAGAGGAAGTAAATCCGGCAAAAAACAGATAAGCGGACGTTGGGAGAACTTAATTCGAAACGCTTTTAAAAGCCGACCATAATATTTTTCCCCCGAATCTGAGATTCGTTACGTTATCTAAAAACAGGTTTTAATTAAATTTTTCAACTATCAGATGGGACAAGGGCTTACGGCGAAAAATACGAGTAATAAACTCTCCTGTTTCGTTTATTTCAGTCGGAGCACTCGGGCGTTGATTGGTGATTCGATAAAAATAGTCAATTTAATGAAAAATCGTAAAAATCCCTGTTCCCCGAATGTAAAACGGATAGAATTAAAATGTTATTTTACGTTCCGCCGTGAACCATATAATGCTTGTATATTTTAATAAAACGGAATTGCTAAGGACGGCATCCATGGTTATAAAATTTGAAGACCTCTGAATTAATGGGGGGATTGTAATTGAGTCAGGATTTGCATTACTAAACATCATTTCATGTTTACTTCATTTGGGGAATTTTGAAGTGCTTCTTGAGTCAGAATGCCTGTAGCTGCGGAAATAGTTGGAACTGTTTGTTCGAGAGTTTTTCCTAACATTCCTTTGTTCTGTTTTGAAGAGTTCTGTTTCAGTCTCTGGAATTCCTGTCTCATTTTGTTTTTCTGTTTTATTTCATTCGCAGGCTTAGTTGGATTTTTGTGTACAGAAATATTAATACACGTTTGTTAAAATCTGAAACCCATTTTGGTAATTCACGTGAGTGTGTTTTATTGCATGAGCGAATGTACATGTATCATTTTTAATTATTTTTGAGTAAGTAGTGACTTTCGCTTTTAATTTTCGTTGGTACTTTTTAAATATCAATGAAGAATTTTGTCATCATCATCTAGGCGAGTATGTGTGTTCCATATTAGGTAACATCTTTGCCTATATATATTACCCGCGACGGTCAAAGGCATAGCATAATCACAGGTTTCCTCTGTGCCCGGCTAGGCCATAATCACCATTCGGACGCATCTCGGATCGATGAGCGATGATCCGATCGATGATTTGATCGATGTTTTCGTGTATGTTTTCCTTCACCGTTTTGAGTGCAGTGGTGAAAAAATTTACACAGAGTAAAGCGCCTGTTTGGGTTCGAACACTTCGAACCTACGACCTACAACTCGGCCGTTACCACTGGGCCATACTGCTCATGTCAAAGGCTTACCCAAAAACAAAAGAAAGCTGCACTAAATCTCTCAACACTTGAACATTATTTACCGCTACCGAAACTGGTGCGAAATAGCAACAATTATTAGTTTTCTTGTTTTCTTTGGCGCAAAACTTTCATACATTGGATGTTGGTGGTAGTTCTTCTGATTTATAGAGTCAGCTATTACCCCCAGTCGGTGTGGCACGTGATGTGGTAATATTAGTGGATGTTTTTGTAATGGTACGATTGTTGCACTTTCAGTTTTGTTCAGATGTTTGCTCGTTTAAGAGGAAATTGAATTCGTTCTGATAGTAGAAAGGCTTTATCTCTAGCCGGGTTTTGAAAACTTAATTTAGATAGTAGGCTCTTGTAGAAATAATGCTGAATTTCTGTGAAAGCTGTAGTCTTGACTGTAGCAGCATTTTCATCCTGCGAGGTAATTGTGAGACACAATTGATGACTGCAGTCTCATTCATTACTTTAGTTTCGTTGTCGAGCGGATGAATGTTTCAATCATATGAAATAATGGATTAGGAATTTCCTCCAAAACCTTCGGATTGTTATTATAACTAAATACGGAATTACGTTGCTGATAATGTGACAATTACGGATTCTGTTAGAATTCATGTCTTGTTCAACAGGACAAGTATTTAAACCTTTATAGAGAGTTTTACTATAAAGGTTGGCAGGAATATCGAAGTACAACCGTCACCGTGGATTCTGCAGATTTTTCTGAACCCCACTACGTTTAAAAATGTTCGTGGGACAAATAGCTCTATGCCATATATTTTGACCACATATTTCTTCGCTAGGAGGTCTAGAATCATGTCGAATTCACGGTAACAGTTTGCGTCGGTCTCTTCCATTATTTCTTAAACACCCAAGTTTAAGCTGTAATGCCTCTACAACAGCACTATATTAATCCATATTAATGCATACCAGAAGTGAGTGTTTATTTTTAATTGCAGCACTATTCATATTCGCTTCCTCTCTCAACTGTTCCCTTGCCAACTATAATACTACTACCGTTTTCCATATATGTTTTTACACCAGCCAAGTATTTATCATGCTCTGAAACTTCTTCAGAACTTTAACTACACGTCTGCCCGCAACTTTGCCTGTGTTTTGTTTTTATTATTATATATTTTAAAGTTCGCCGTCCGCGTTTGTGTTCCGGGTTTTTTATTGGTTTTCTTCATTTGAATATTAATAAACGAGTGCAAGATGGAGAAAGGAAGGCTCTGTTTTGTTCCGTTTGGTGAATCCTGATGAATTGAGTAAGTTTTTAGTGTTTTTGTATGGCTGCTGATTATCATATTGCATTCCTTTGCTGCAGATTTTTTAAGACTGGCAAGATTATTGTCCGTAGGCGATTTCGTTCCCGAAAATACTTAAATTAATTTGGATCGCTTTGAATTTGGATACGAAAGTGACTTAGATTCTACAAGATATCTCATACATATGAGTTTCTTTTACGTAGCATAATCATCCTAAACTGTTCCCACTGCTGGAATACAGGGCTCATCTCTGTGAAAGGGAGTGGGCCGTAATCCACCACGCGGGCCCAGTGTGGGTTGGTAGGTGTTAGATGTCTTAAAGTTTTTGGTTTTAGGACATGCCAGTTTCGCCACGATTTTTTGCATCGCCGTTTTGAGAGCAGTGGTGATAGTATAATTTACACAAAGTTAAACTCTTGTTTTCCGATACGAGTTCTGTGTTCAAATCTAAGACGTATGTAGCGGCTGTTTTAACTGGGCCACCTTGCTCTTATATATTCTATTATTATTTTCAGTAATTACTTCTTTATAATAACTGAAATAATTAATTTGGTAAACACAAAATTACTCTGAAATTGAAAGTTTACTAACACATATTAACAAACCTCATTATTTTAAACTTAATTTAACTACAACCAATAAAATAGACCAAATTCAAATTAAACGACAATATTCGACCAAAAGCGTTCAAAATAAAATAAACGACGAGTTATTTTATCCGAGTCATACGTAATGGGGGTCATTAAGACCGGATACGGATGCAAAGATAACGCCGACCAAAAATAATCGTTACATTTGTTTGTTAGATAGGTTCGCTCTTTTATGGGGTTGGCTATGGTTTTTGCATATTTTTGCGTCGGCTTTTTGGTGTGCCTACCATTAGTTTTTAATTTTTGGGGAAAACATAATGTAGTCTAGTAGTCGCAAGCATGGGTTCGATTTCCAGGTCGGGCAAAGTGTTATTGGGTTTTTTTATCAGGATTTTTTCTGTCTGGATTTGTGCCCGGTTGATGGGAATAGAGTCGCCCCCTATTACATGAGACTTAAAATAAATTGGCGATATAAGGGTGTACTATAGGTAGGTACCTGCATTTCTGCCATACCCTTCGGGGTAACAAGCCGTAATGTTATCTTGTGAACATTATGTAGATTGTGTTTTATCATTCTTCATGGTTGTTGCCTGCTAACCACTAATATTGAAAGGCCGTTGTGGCCAAGTGGTAACGATCCCGACCAACGAGTTGGAGGTTCGAACCTAGTCAGTTTTACACTTTCTGCAATTTAGTAAATTACCAGAAATCTCAAAAATCTTGTGGAAATCGGCACGTCTGCCAATTGCTTATGCTAAAAGTATCGTGACCACTATGATAATCAATGTAACTTAATTAATAATAATTTATACTCTATATAAGTATACTATATAGGTATACTATATAATATTATAAAGCTGAAGAGTTTGTTTCTTTGTTTGTTTGGTTGAACGCGCTAATCTCAGGAACTACTGGTCCGAATTGAAAAAGGCTATATAACATCACGCTGCAATCAAAAGAAGCGGATCAGCAACGAAATATGGACGAAAACTGGCATGCAATTAGATGCGACGGGAAGGGTCAGGGGAGCAAAAATTTGACGCGGACGAAGTCCATCATAATATTTTACTACTAGCTGCTGCCGGCGACTTCGCTCGCATAGATTTTTATAAATAATCCCAGGGGAACGTGCTATTGAAACAACAAGTCTATGATACTCCGTATAACACAGCTATCATCAGCTACATCAGCTATCTGTCAGTGAAAATCCCGTCAAAATCCGTCCAGCTGTTTCGGAGTTTAGCCGTAACAAACAGATAGACAATTTTTTAAACTGTTTATTTTCTGTTATAAGCCGCATATACTTTTATAAACGTTTACTTAAAAGCCGTTATTCTGACATTATTAACAGTTTGTTTCTATGTGTTTGTATTGTATCTAGTATGTATATAAAGATTGACTTAATTACCTATCCGCAAAATTACATGTGCAGGAACTAGGTCAAGTCACAAGTGTTAGGAACTTTATTACAGAGCAACAAAATATTTCACAAGGGTGAAGACCCCAAATACCGTCCCACGTTCCCACCATAAAAATGTAATTAAACAAAATATTCCACTAGCCCTTAGATAGCGAGGGATCGTCGTGATAACGCGTCTGTAGCGAACCATCCATCTTTGTCTCCCAAATCCTTATCGCGGACGACGACGGGACTTTCACCTTTCTTTTTTTATTACACCGTGATAACATTTTTGTGTATTTTTTGGGACGAAGATACGGTGTCTGTACCGTAATATGTTTGAGCGTGACTAGGTTAAGATTAGACTGTAGGTTTTTTTTTTTGGGAGCTACATCACCCGACTCAACTTATGAGGTTGTCGGCTGCTTAAGAAATTAAGGCCTTCAGCCGGGGCTTAATAGAGCGACTACTCTTTGCTACTCTGCTACTCTACTGGGGCAGGCAGATACTACACAACGCCACGTTCTCGTTGCGTACTCCTTTTGATTCGTATACGTTCACACATCTGGTCGTACGCACACGTCTCACAGTCCCGGCTATTCCAATCCACATCTGCCGTATAAATACCCTTTGTTAGTCGCCTTTCACTCATCCTCTCACCATGAACCAACCATCTAAGTTTTAACAGCACTGTTGCCTAAGCAGCGTCGACTAAAACATTACGTACAAAATGTGGCTTTATATCATTGGGATCCAGCCCGTCCCTTTCTGCCCTCTACCAGCGATTGATTTTTTTTCCCGCCAAGAAGTTATCCAAATTCTGGAAAAAGTAGTAGTCTGTAGGCGCAAGGTCTGGTGAGTAGGGCGGATGACGGAGAGCTTCCAACCCCAGTTCTTGCAACTTGGAGACCGTCTGCTGTGCAGTATGACGTCGCGCGTTGTCGTGCAGGAGCAGCGGAGACGAGCGATTGACCAATGCTGGTTGGAGATGTGCCAGCTTCTCCATCATTGAGTTCAGTTCTTCACAGTACACATCTGCAGTAATGCTCACCCCGTTTGGTAAGAAGCTGTGATGAATCACACCGGCGCTAGACCACCAAACAGTGACCATCACTTTTCTAGGGGTAAGTTTTCGTTTAGGGCATTGTTTAGTTGCTGAACTAGGATCCAACCAACTTGCTGAGCGCTTGCGGTTATCAAACAGAATCCATTTTTCATCGCAGGTAACAATGCGGTTCAAAATTCCTTCATTTGTGTGTCTGTTGAGCAGTGCAAGGCACGTCTCGACGCGTACTTCGCGCTGGCGATCATTGAGTTCGTGGGGCACCCATTTGTCAAGCTTTTTTACCTTGCCAATTTGACGCAAATGGACCAATATTGTTTTGACGCTAACGTCGAAAGCTGCTGCTAATTCAGCCGTAGATTGTGTATCATCAGCTTCCACAATCGCCTTTAATTCGTCATTGTCGACCAAAGTCTTCGGACGACCGCGAGGTTCATTTTTCAGCTCGAAATTTCCAGAACGGAAGCGAGCAAACCAATAACAGGTGGTGCGTTGGTTTGTAGTGTTAGCTCCGTAAACGTCGTTGATGTTGCGTGCCGCTTGTGCCGCGTTGCTGCCACGACGGTACTCATATTCCATAATTACTCGAATTTTTAACGTATCCATGATGACGAAAAAGATTGAAATGCGATGAAAATGTAATACTAATCAATAAACAAATGACTACTTTTGGAAAAAGAATTCCATGTTTTTAAAATAAAATTAATTTGAAATTAGGATTCTTACACAAACTAAAATTATTTTGATTTGAAATGGCCAGTACTGCAGAACGGCAATTTCATAGGTAAAGACCTAATAATTGCATAATCAACTCTTTACTTTGAACTCTGGCTCAATTTCCCCGACTCCTGCATTTAATTTCTAAGTTTTCACCCTCTGTCATTAACATAGCTTAGATTTCCTCGCTCCAAGACAAACAATCATACGTGATACACGTTCAAATTACCACTTCTAAGTATAAGTGCATATCAAACAGGTCTTAACTGAAACAATACAAAAGTTTGTCTCACTTTAGTAAAACCCATTAAAATGTTTAATCTTCTTACAAATTATTATTTGTGTTGCACATAATGTTGAACTTGGTATTATTGGAGTAAATGTTAATAGCTTATGTGGTATAGTCAAAATATTGGTGGTGAAAACCCTCATGAATATGGAGAACTTTCAGATGGATGCGCTTAGGTGGCTACCTAAGCGCAACCAAAGGAATTATTTTTTTGTTTAGTCTGTGCTGTCTCACTGCTGGGCAAAGACCACCACCAAGCTCTTATAGAAACTCTTTTCCCGCGCCACCTCGAACCAGGCCACGCGGTTAGCGTCCATGTCGTCTCGAATGACTATTTAACTTCGATATTTCCATTGAACTTTCTTCTTCACTCTATTTCCATTGAATTACTATTTCATGAAAACAAATCATGAAATAGTTATTTAGTGGGATTCAGTGAACAAAGTGGGTTGTATTGATAATTATTAACTTATAAATACACGTCGCGATGATTGATTTTGACATTGACCTGCAAGTTGAGAAACATAAGAAAATTAAATTTAGCGGAATTTCATATCGCTTTCACCATCAGATTATGAGTGTATAGCAGCGGCGAGGTGTAATTTTTTCTAAAAGAGAAGCCGAAGCGAAGTCGGCTTTAACTTACTGACTCATCAATAAAGAATACTTACTATCATTCTAAAATTAATATAGGAATGTAATGAATTAAATACAATTAAATTGAACAGCTGAAAACCGAATAAAATATGCAAAATTCCTCTATCTCGTTCTCGCTGACGCATTTTTCTATACCTGTCTCTGTCATAACCCGTTGTACAGCGGCTTGCTCTCGTACATATCAAGCGGTGCCACGTGACCTAAAGTGACTTCATTACGGGATCGCTGTTGTATGAATTTTTAGTTCCCGATTATGACGTTTTGGCGCCGGGTTAATTTAGAACATTTCCCTTTTGTTGTAATTCAAAGCTATAAATAACCTTTTTTGTTGTTTGAATGTTATGGTGAATTAAATACCCGTAGTGTTACTATATTTATTGACAATAGTAGCCACTATTTACATACTATTGTATTTTTAATAGTGATAGAGTTACCAATGCGAATCCCCGAAGGCAAGCCGGTAGGAATCGTGTTATATGGTGCTTTCGCCACTGGTGTATAGGAAAATGTTATGAATTATTATAAAACTTTTCCGGTATTCTTTTCATACAGGCACACAAGCATCTATGTGTTTTTTTTATTTTTTTATTGCAACTTTGTTCTCACAGCTCACACTGACACACACCAATCGTTATTGGTTACTGTCAGTCTGTATCTTTCCACTGCCGGGCAAAGGTATCTCTTACGCCTTTGATTTAGATTCTTAATTTGTTTGACTTATTATGTCCGTTTGTTGCCGGACGTAAAGAATAGCACCCTATTCCAGCCATCCCATTTCTTTCCGAGGCTGTCGTAGAAGGCGACTAAGAGGCTTACTAAAGGATGGGCAGCAGTGTTCTCTATGCATTTTACCACCATACTGCTATCACCAACCCGCCTGCCAAGCGTAGCGATTATGACAAACCCACTAGCCTATGTCCAGCAGTGGGCGTCTTATGGCTGACGTGAGAATGATGAGGACTTAAATTGTAATAATTTGAATATGACAAAGAGTAAAAAAAAAACAAAAAGGTTTGTCGGCTCGACAACATAAATAAAGCAATGAATGTTGTTTAACTGTCAAAATTAAGGCTATTCCTACTGCTAGTGTGATACGCAATATCCCACTGGCTTTTTTAAAAACACAAACCCTATGGTTTTGGCATTTTTTAAATGTTTGTAATGATATCTCTATAGATATCATTACAAACATTTAAAAAAGTCGAGTATCTATTCTTCATACAAAAGATAAAAAAGGTGACTGGTCCAACCCTTTGTTAAAGCTAAACTTTTTCGTTTTATCCTTTGAAAATAACTGTATCCGCGTTAAAAGAATAAAATTCTAACAGAAAGAAATCTGCATGAAACCCGTTTGCTATTCAATTAGATAATCCTTTTTGTTGAATATTTAAATGCAATTCTGTATTAAAGTTCGCGTTTTATAGGAAACTTTACCAACTTAGTGCTAAGTATTAAAAATTGAGTTTTAAGTAAAAAATACTCTGAAGTTGGATTAAGTTGTGAAATTTCGTCTGAGAGCTTTCATAATGGATTGTTTCAACCTAATAGTTAATTCAAAGCTTTTGTTCAGGGTATTAAAAGTAACAAACAAGGTTATAAACTTTTTAGGAATTAGACTGACTAAAACTTAATTAATTACTAAACAAACATGAACGCGCTTGTAGCTAAGTAATAACAGCTAGGCTTCCCACGGCTGGTTTGTAGATGGGTGACCATCCTTACATACCAACACCCCGTCGTGCCTCAGAAAGCTCGTTAATCCGCTGGTCCCGGCAGTCAGAAGCCCGAAAGTCTGGCAATCACGACCAAGGGGTATCGTATTACCCAGAGGTGTATATACCTACACATGTACTCTCATATTTCGCGGGTTATGTTTAAGTCCCATGTATGGGGATGTAGAGGGCGAGCCTATAACCAGGAATAAGGCATAAATCCAGACTCTAGGTTGCTACTGAGAAAGTTCTGATGATATAAAAACTTTTTAACAAAAAATTAAACCGCCGAAAAAACTGAAAAGCAAAAAATAATAAACATTAAAATTATGAGTCGGCGCCTTGAGTGATCTTTGTTCATTGATTTTTCAGCGCCGACTCAAAATTTTAATGTTTATTATTTTTTGCTTTTCAGTTTTTTCGGCGGTTTAATTTTTTGTTAAAAAGTTTTTATTTTATATTTTTTTTGTGGCTTTAATGTACTTATAATACTTGGCAAGGTATACCCTATCCAATAAAAAAAGAATAATCAAAATCAGACTACTCTGTATAAAGTTATGCGTTGTTATACATTACAATCAGTAAGTGAACAATCAATCATCTCCTGTTTTCCGACCCTTAGGGTTTGATTTTGTTTTCCAAATTTATATGGGACCACCTTCCAATAAAAAAAGAATTATCACAATCGGACTACTATGTAAAAAGTTATGCGTGGTCATACATAAAAAAGAAATATACGCGTCCTCCTCCGTTTTTTTCGTCGGTTGAAAACCCAATAACACATTGCTCGACTCGGGAATCGAACCCTAACGTCAAGCTCAGCAGTAGCCAACTATTAATTACCAACGACGCATACAAAAACAAAATCAAAAGTCATTTTTTGAAACTGGCTGAGTCAGCAGTTTCTGAACGTCAAAATTACATTAGACAGTCTCGCAAAACGCCCGCCCTTCATCATTGTCATTTTCCAGAGAAATACTGATCATTGACCGCTTGGTAGAAACCTCAGTAACGTACGGAATGCAATAGGACCAAAAACCCATTAAAATGTTTAATCTTCTTACAAATTATTATTTGTGTAGTGCAATAGGACCAAACTGCTGTCTTCTCGCCTGAATTCTAATAGTGGCACAGTTTTAGTTAGAACTTCTGCAACGCTCACTAAAGCTTAAGACTAGGCTAAGGCTTTGAGAGAAGCCAAATTTCAGTCAATACGGGCTCTCTCAGCGTCCAGTAACTTGGCGAGAGTTGGTGCTTAGTCTATTTGAGTGATAATGGTACCGATTCCCTTGTTCACAAACTAAACTAAATTTAAGTTCAGTGCATCTTTTTCTTTCTATTTCATTATGGAAAGGACAGAAGATAAATTTTAGTTTAGTCCTGTCAAATTAATCAGCGCCTGTCACTACTCCATACAAGTTTAGACAAGATTAAAAACTTGCCTACTAAAATTACGTCAATTTACGTCAAGCGCTGATTAATTTGACAGGACTAATCTAAAATTTATCTTTTGTCCTCTTCTTAATGAAATACAAAGAAAGAGATGCACTGAACTTAAATTTAGTTTAGTTTGTGAACAAGGGAATCGGCACCAATAGGTGTTTTTATAGATGGTATAAGAGAAATTGACGCGTAAACAGTTACTCTGACTGCAGCATATGATTCTAGAACACAGACTAGAAAAAAATCTTCGTACAAAACTGACCACCTGCATTTTTTGTATGAATTTTACTTAACTTTTAATAATCGACTATCTCCGCCCGTGACTACGCGTGTAATGTATAGCTCATATTACTCCGTAATAACATACCTTTCCATAGAAAGAAAGAAAGAATTTTTAATACCGGTTAAGTCGTTTTTGAGTTTATTCATTACAACCAATAAAATCTTTCTTCTTTATAATATTAGTGTAGATGAGCAATTTCAACCCTGGTTAGAATGGTTTAAATTCATGGTGACATTAGCGCGTTCAACCTTTATATTTATTTAGGTAGTTATAGAAGACTGCATTAATTATCCCCTTTTCAAAGAAATTTTGAATCGGGAATTAATTAAATTGTTTGACGTCTGTGCGAAGTTTAAAAACCGAAACGATTCTTTATACAATTTAAACTTTGAACGGCTGCAACCGAATCGCATCTAACAAGCCCGTAACACGCAACTTTACTTAACCGACACTTAGAACTTCTAACTTTTTACACATTACAAAAGCAATATGGTCCCATTCTAAGTTCAAACATGCATAAATCACAAAGTCTACAGCGGTTCGCAGCTCCGACATCTCCACAAGTCTATAGTTTTCGAGTTCCACTAGTAGAACTCTAGAGTTTGCGGCCAACAATGAAAGTCTTGCGACTTGCCGAGTTGCGGCCGCCGCGACTTACTGTGAATGGCCCCCTTGCAACTCTTGCGGCTTAATGTTGTATGATTAAATAGCGTAGTTTAGAGTGAAAAGTTATGACTTGTGTATAGATCTCGGCTTTTCTCATGCGTCAATTATTTAACTCCAAATTATTTTGAGAAATAAATACAGTAAGTGCAGGGTGTGCGTATCCGAACATAGATTTTAAGGTTATTTATGCTGGTTAAATTTTACGGTGTTTATTTTTACTGGCAACATTTTTCTCTCTCTAATGAATCTATTATTATAATATTATAATCTATACTATAATATTATAAAGCTGAAGAGTTTGTTTGTTTGATTGAAGGCGCTAATCTCAGGAACTCCTGGTCCGAATTGAAAAATTCTTTGTATTGGGTAGCTTATTTATTGAGGAAGGCTATAGGCTTATATAACATCACGCTACAACCAAGAGGAGCGGAGCAGTAATGAAAAATGTTGCAAAAACGGGGAAAATCGCACGGGTAGGCGATTCGACGCGACGGGAAGGGCCCGGAACAAAAATTTTTCCGCGGACTAAGTCGCGGACAGAAGCTTGTGTTGAATAACGTTGACTAAAATAGAAAAATGAATAAATTGCACCAATCCCAATTCTATGTACTAAATACGTATTGTGGTCATATCAAATAAAGTGATCATCGTAATATTTCACACTACAATTTTATTATTTATGTATTCGCCACGAACATTTTGGTTCCGATACCGGGAATCGAACTTGAGCTTCCTGCTGAGAGCCAGGTATCATAATATATAAATGAACGACTTACAAAAAAAAAAAAACATTGTACAAAGAATCGATCTATTCCTTTACTAGAGTTACTATAATAGGACTTCCTTGATTTCGATCAGTGTTACGACAGTGAGGAAGACATCTAAATAATTCCACAAAGCTATTAAAAAGGATCTGATTATATTACTAACTGTAGGTGACACTACATTCCCTCAAGTATTAATTTCATAACCTAATAAATTATCTCATTGCTACTAGGTCAACCAGACCCCGCAACAATAATGTTGTCTAAAGATACGTTGCAATTAAGATAATATTCCCTTCAGACACAATTATAATATAACCGCACTACGATATTCACGCTATGGCTGGCTACACAGGCCAAGACACAGATTGTAACGCGAAAGGAGATTATATGCAGTGCACCAATGCGGCGAACATCCCTGTTTATTGCTCTCGGTAATCCTATGGTTGGCTATGGTAGGTTATGCGCAGCGTGTTAATATTGTTCTGTAGTACGCTATCACGGTGGAGGTAGACATTGCTGAAGGTAATATTGAAGCCATATCTATGACAGAATAAACACGCTCTGCATGTACATTCAGAGCGTGTTTACTCTGTACCTATACAAAAATTTGTTACGCAACTCGTTGTGCATATACACTGCCGCCGGAAAGTTTCCGGACAAGCTTCTTGTTTACTTTTAACTGAAATATGATACATAAGCACATTAACTTGATCTATAAAAAAATGCTATGTTAGTTTACAAAGTGTGTACGATCGTGTCTTTGACTTTCCTCCCTGTCCCCGCGCACTGTTTGTGAAATAAAATAAAATCGACAGCCGTAACATTTAGTACGTATCTGGCATACAACGAAGTGAACATATTTCAATTATTATTTTTTTATTTCTTTTAAAATTTCTATTATTTTTAGGGTTTCTTGATTTCTAGCAGTGATTTTATTATTTCCACATAATTATATTACTTTGAAGGTAAGTAAATTTTCAGGTTTTGTGGCATTACTTCCAGCAGTCTTGTAGTCAAAATGTATCCTCAACTGGAAAAAGTCATGAGTAGAGTACGAAAACTGATCTGGATATTTAAAGAGCTGAGATATGTTGTACCAAGGACAATAAATGTAAATAAAAATAAAGACAATCAAAGAAATCTATTAAATGAAATTTATGTATCTTTGGTCCAGTCTGTTTTAGTTTATTGCATAACTGTATGGGGTGGAGCAACAAAATCTAGTTTTCTAGAATTGGAACGCGCTCAAAGAGCGATACTTAAAGTGATGTACTTCAAAAAAAGAATATTCTCCACTGAAAAGCTCTATAAATTATGTAATCTGCTGTCAGTGAGAAAATTGTACATCCTTCATCCTTCTTATCATCCTTAAAACGCACAAAGAGACGCCATATGATCCTAAAATACTAGAAAAGAGAAAAAAGCAATGCATAGTAAATGTTCCCTCAACTAAAACAGAATTTGCCAGCAGACAGTATAAAAAACGTTCAGCCTTTTTATACAACAAAGTAAATAAACTTATATACATATATGATAAAAAGAAAATTCAATGCAAAAAAGATTTAACAACATGGTTACACAATTTAAATTATGATGATACAGAGTTACTTTTACAACGGGTGACTTAATAATAAATTATATATGTAGTGATGCTATTAGCTTATTTAGTCACACCATGTACACTCAAAATCTCCTTCTCTCTCTCACACACACACACACATGCACACGCACACACATACACACACATACTTAGACAATCCATCACACTCACACACACATACAATCACACTCACGTATATGTACAAAAGATCGTATTTTCTTTCTTACTTTTTTTTTTCTCTTTTGTTGTTTGTATACATATTTATAATGCAAGGGAAGAGCGGAGCCTTCAACTACAGGTATTTCTATGCCTAAATGGAGACTCCTCGATATGCAATGTAAGCTAAAATGATATGTAATAAACTTATTTAATTAAAAAAAAAAAAAAATTTTTTATTAATTTATTTAAGAAAATGGGAAGGCATCCTAATACAAGTATAGAACAACGTGCATCTATTGTTGCTCTTCACAATGAAGGTTTTACTATACGTTATATTCAGAAAAAAAATAATATACCACGTTCTACTGTCGGAGATGCCATCACTTGTTTCGAAAAAACTGGTTCAAATCAAGACAGAAAATGCAGTGGGAGGCCCCGTATATCTTCTAAAGTAGAGGATAAGTCCCTAATCATCATGTCCAAAATGAATAGGATGCTTACAGCGCCAGAAATACAAATGCGGCTCAATGAAAGTCACGATAAACAGATATTAGTAAGTGTAGTAAAGGAACGCTTACAAAAAACTGGCCTAAATGGCAGAATTTCTACAAAGAAACCACTCTTGCGACGTGGAAACAGGAAAAAGACTAGAATGGGCCCTTGTACATAAAGATTGGACAGTAGAAAACTGGAAACAAGTACTGTGGACTGATGAGTCCAAATTCAAAATGTTTGGGCAAAAACAAGAAAATTTATGTTCGTCGCGAACCTTCACAAAAAATGCACACCGATGCTATAACTCCAACAGTTAAACATGGAGGTGCTCTGTGATGGTGTGGCAGTGTTTTTCATATGCCAGAGTAGGGGATCTCTACAGAATTAAAGGAACTCTCGACAGAAATGGTTACCATTACATATTAAAAACGCATGCTAACCCTTCTGGGATGCGACTAATTGGCCGTGGGTATGTGTTTCAGCAAGATAATGACCCAAAGCACACATCTAAGCTTTGTATGAACTATTTAAAAAATAAAGAAGATAGTGGTGAGTTAGAAATAATGAAATGGCCCCCACAATTTCCCGATCTAAATTCAATAGAATTATTGTGGGATGAACTGGATCGGCAAGTTAGAAAATTGAATCCCGCTTCTTCGGATGATCTTTGGAAGGCTTTTCAAACGTCTTGGAATAATATACCAAAAAGTTGTTACAAAAACTTATAGAAAGAATGCCGCGGGTAGTTAAAAAATTAGTGGCGGTCAGAGAATAAATAGAAAGTGTAGCAGTATAAAATGAAAGAGATAAAATATGTGGATGGTTTTAATCGTAGAATGTTATATTTTAATATTTTTAAAATAAAACTTATTTAAACTTGATTTATATTACTTTTAATAATTGGTTTAATAAATTTTCATCTTGTCCGGAAACTTTCCGTCGGCAGTGTACATGTCGAGGAATTAGTGTCCAATACGAGAAAGATGAGCTATCATAGCACAGATTTTTTTTTATTATGCTCAGCGTGTTAATATAGTGTGAATCAAGTGAGATACAATATGAGTCAGAGAAAGTGTTTTATGTCTAAATCAGCAAGAAAGTTTCGGCTACCAAATACCTAATTTGAGTTTTGTGTTCCTTATCTTCTTCCACCTCTTCCTTGTACATATGGTGCCGGACGTAAAGAATAGCACCACCACAATTCTTTCCGCAGCAGCGTTCTCTATGCATTTTACCACCATACTGCGATCGCCAATCCGCCTGCTCCCTAAACTAGGGGAAGCTATGCTCGGCAGTGGACGTCTTAAGGCTGGAATGATGATGATGATCGTCAACTATAACTATAGAAAGACACAAATATACATCCGTAGTCAGAGATACACACCCAATGTATTAAATTCCTAACGAAAAATCTCTTATCCTGTATTCTAGTCGTCTCATGTGCGCGACAAATTACTGCCTAGTTATCTCAAGTGCAATGAAAACACTAGCGATCGCGCGCAGAATAACTGTAAATTTAATCACGCTGTATACACTAGTTAAGATGTGTGCATTGTTACAGACAACACTGTTGATTTTACTTTGCTGATGCCAGCGTGATATGTTCTCACGTTGGATTGACACTACAGTTTATATTGAAATATATTAAATAAAAGTAGTACACTATATTGTATTGTCCACTGGCTACGGCAGTGTGGGGGACGAAAATTATCACCGGGAACGTAAGACCAGAAAAAAAAATTGAGAAGAGCAGCACTGTGTCTGGATTTGTGCTCCGTTGATGACAAAAGGCTTGTCCTCTATTACATGGGACTTAAACATAACTGGCTACATGTGGGTGAACTATAGGTACACCTCTGCCTAACCCTTCGGTGAATATTGTCGTGATGTTATGTTATGTCCTTTCACTATATTTATACTAGCAACATACAATTATTCTGCAAACACGCTCTACATATAACTGTTAAGTTTATCACGCTGTGCATGTACTATACAAGTTAAGACGTAGATTACGACGGTGTAGATCGTGTGCACTGTTCTTAACATCGCTGTTTATTGCACCGTGTAATCTACTCACTACGAAGCATGCTTATCTTTTAATTGCAGGTTTAGTTCTGCATAATGAAATAACGTGTTATTGATGGGTTATTTTCATTATCGGTTGTTTTAAGGAAAAACACATTGTATTAAACAAACTCGTGTCTCACGCCTGTACACTTAGATCTTTTAAACTGCGCAACGGATTTTAATGCGGTTTTTATCAACAAACAGTCATTTAAGAGAAAGGTTTATATGTACTAGTGATCGCCCATTGGTCGAAATTCGACCGTACTTTATTTGAATAGAAATACATTATTAAACGAAAAAATATAGATAATAATAAATATAAAAAAATAATATGGTTATATTTGACATTCAGTAACACTATAGGCAAATTGTTGACGCTGTACTACTGTGGAGAGGGTTCGCTGGCGGGATGGTGATGGCCAGGACCAGGACGTAGGTGTGTATGGTTAATGAGTAAATAATACTTCTTCAGGACTCTCTTTTTTATTTTCTTAATACTTCTTAACTGCTGGATATGGAACAATATGGAATGAATTATCACAGAAATTTGTTCTGTTTTTATAGAATTTTCCCTATTATTTTTAATTAATTATGACGGTTCCAAATATCATAATTATAACCAGCCTGTACAATCTATGACCAGCCTGTACAATTGTGAGGCATCACGACACTAAGTTTTGTATGGGAAACTTACTAATGCCATACTTCACACTCCCCATAAAACCACAAAAAATATTTCTTTTAGATTTAGATTTAAAAGAAATATTTAATTTATTTTAGAATAAATTCCTATCGTCGCTAATACAAATAATATTAAAGACAAATATTCTCAATATGATCATAGATTTTAAAAATGAAATAGGTTATATATTACCTATGGTTATACTTGACATTCAGTAAGACTATAGACACAAAATCAGGCTTACCAACTTAGGGGTTTTCCCAAATTTAGGGGGTAAATAAGCGGATTGAGAGTTTTTTAGGGGCGTTCCATTTTTAGGGGTATTATTAGGGATTTTTTGCCATATTACATTTCTCATTGTGTTTTTGATTACAATAAAAGTATTAGCGACTTCTAGTACGGTTCCTCGAAACTAAGAATGCAGAGTGAATGATTAACAAATGCCGCGTAATGAATATAGACAAATATTACTACTGTGTGCCGGGTCTATGATTACTGAACATTCGTTAGTTATTTTCATTATAATTTTTTAGCGGATTTTTTAGTCATTGTGGCAATTTTTGGGGTTTTTTAAATTAAGCTTTAGGGGTAAATATTTCTGGGTGTTGGTAACACTGCACAAAATAATAAAGACAGATTTGGACCATAAACAAAAGAACATCTATGCATGTGTGTATTAGATACACGGTAATGAACAGTAGTGTGTGTAACGTGTTATTTATTGGAAATAATGTATTATAACGCATAATTTAAAAAAAATATTAGCATTCGTCAATTCTTCTCTGTATAAACTATAAATGTGCGAAATTTCATACTTCTCCGTCCGCCCAATTTTTGTAAAAAGTAAAAAAAGTAAAAAGTTTATTTCTCAAAAAGCATTCACAAGGTTTTGGTACTCATTATACAATGTTCATTAATGTTTACAATTTGGTACGGAACTGATACCCAAACTAAGCCAGGGCTTGTATTTTGGGAGTCAGTCCTCAAACGCGGAGCATCTTATAGAGATCGTGTCAACGTGAATGGCGTGACGTAATTTATTATTTTAGCATAATAGGCACTTGAAAGTGTGTGTGTGGGGATGTAGGTGTGTGTGAGGGTATGTGTGTGTGTGAGTGTGCGTGTGCGTGTGTGTGCGTGTGTCTGGGGGGATGTGCGTGTGTGAGTGTGCGTAGTGTGGTGTGCTGTCAGTATAAATATATAAGTGTGGATTATATAATATTACGAAATGTGTGCAAGTAAGTTTTCTGTCTTTTGATAATCTAATTGCTGGAGCCAGCCAGCAACAAGGTTTTTAACCTTGTATCTGGAAAGTCCTACGATGTTAAGCTTCTTATTGATGTTGTCGTACAGTCTAGTACTCAGGCTGCTAAACCGTGTACTGGCAAAAACTGTTTTGCAGGGGGCACGAGGACAAACAGGCATTTTGCTGCGTCTGTTTGGGTCGGGTAGGGGCACAGAAGGGTGTTTCCTCAATATGGATTTAAGCACAAAGAGCTGACGAACTGTTAGTACTTTACAGTCCGAGTACAGTTGTACTGTAGAATACCTGTATGGTTTTTTTGACATCACTTTCAGGACCGCTCTCTGTGCTCTCTCTAGACCAAGAAAATGCGTTTTGGCAGCACCTCCCCACACGGTAGCGCAATATTGGATAATCGATTGACATAGTGCTAAGTATACCAGTTTAAGCTTATCGGGGGGTGCTGAGTCCCTCAGGGATTTAAATATGTGGATCAACCGCCTCGTTCTGGAGGTTACAACATCTATCTGCTTTTCCCACCTCAGTCCACTATCAATATGCACACCTAGATATTTAACAAATTCCGCACGATTGAGTTGTTCGCATGTGCTTTTACCGTGGGAATTGCAGAGATGAGCTCGAATCGAGAAATCATTAGATGGTTTTTTACTTTTGGTGATGGAAAAAGGCACATAGTTCGTCTTCGATAAATTTAGCGTTAAAAGATTATGCGTGAGCCAGTTCATGACCTGAGATAAGGAATATTTTGCTCTTTCCTTTACGGTGTGCCAGTCGGGACCCCAGACGAACAGAGCAGTGTCATCTGCATAGGTGAATATTTCAGTATATGGCAGGGACATTGTGCAGAGGTCATTTATATATAGCAGAAAGAGAGTGGGGCCCAGGATACTCCCTTGTGGAACGCCATAGGATAGTGTATTTTCTTCACTGATGTGCTCATCTATTTTAACTCTTTGCTTTCTGTTATTCAGGTAATCATTAAATATTTTATGAGCGATTCCCCGTATTCCAAGCTTTTGTAGTTTATCCAGTAGAATGGGGACAGAGACCGTGTCAAATGCCTTGGACAGGTCCAAAAATATGCAGAGACAGCAATTTTTAGCATCTAGGTTTTTCACGACTGCGTTTGTTAGGTCCATCACTGCATCTTCGGTTGAAACACCTGAGCGGAAACCATATTGGTTTTTGGCTAAAATGTTAAATTTGTCCAAGAATGATCTGAGCCAAAGAAAAGTCTGAAAGGAATCCAAAGTTTTCGCTTCACGTATTAATATATGTATAGATAAGACGCTAAAAGCTAGTAAAAAATATACAAGACTTCTTCTTCGTCATGTCGATCATCGATGACGATACAACCCTCGGTCTCGGTCGGCGAATCGTACATACGGGAGGGAGTGTGGCGGGCGGCACCCCAAAACGCTCGGCGTTCACCACTTCCTAGTGCTTTAGATGGGAACACGTGGTCCAACTAACTCCCAGCAGTACAGTTGTCTGTTAAATTACGTACTAATACTTTTCGATTGGCATTGTTGGCCTATGAAGTTCGCACTGTTAGGATATAGGCCTCCTCTCTCAGAGAGGAAGTGAGCCACGCGGGCCCAGTGCGGGTTGCTGGGTGTCACATGTCTTCGAATTTTTGGTTCGTGGACGAACCATCGTGAAAATCTGAAACCTGAATATCGAGAAACATTATACATATTTAACAAAAAAATTTCACTGTTTTGAGACCAGTGGTCGTAAAATAATGTATACTAAGTAAAGTGCCTGCCTGGGTTCGAACCTACCAACTACAACTCATTTCCTGCACACCTTTCTATACTAATCTTTGCATAGTATATAAAGCAAAGTCGCTTCCCGCGTCTATTACATAATACGGTTGGCATTTTTTTTAGTTTTTACGTAAGAGTAATCTTGTTAAATGTTATTGTAATATGATAACCCTTTTCTTGAGGAAGGTTAACATCACATTATGACCCTTAGGGTCGGTTCACATCTGACGGAAGATGCGTCAGCGTATCATCGGTCGCGTCTATTCGGTCAAATAGTGTGTTTTCATATCTGACGGAAGATGCGTCGGGCGTAATTTTGCAATTCCGTGATAAATCGTTCTGTATCATTTTCAATGCAAGAAAACTTCGAACGGTCAGTACTCAAATATCTTCGCAGATGTTACGTCTAGTCTGAATGCATCAGTCAATATACACGTGGCGGAATGTTGCCGCTCTTTACGTCAGCCGACAATGCGTTGACGGAAACGGAACAGACGCTGTACGCTCGACGCACTAACGCATCTTCGGTTAAGTGTGAAAGGTTGAATGTTTTCTCATATAATTGTCTGTTCTGGCGTTACGCGACCGATGATACGCGACGTATCTTCCGTCAGATGTGAACTGACCCTTAAGGAGCCGAGTTAAATAGAAAGAGTCTTATAGACCGCTACGACATATCGCGGGCGGGCGATGCGTTGCTATAGAATATAATTGATGTTTGAAGAAAAAATATCACGCGGACGAAGCCGTGGGCAGAAGCTAGTCGATAATAACTCGATATCCGAAAAATCTTAGAATTTTGAGCTTTAAATGTGATTTATGTTCGTCTCTTCTAAGACTTATCTTGTTACAAGTTTTTGAGTTCTAATTTATGTTTGTTCGTAAAGTGATGAAAAGTGAAAATAAAGAAAACTTCGGGAATGCTTCAAAGTTTTTTTTATAATTTTAGTATTCTACTTGAGATTGTTTAAATGTATAAGAATTTCTATTCATCTAGCTTTTGAGATGTTTAATAGATAATATAATTTTGTAGATTAATATTATGGAATCATTTCATATATTTAAGAAACTGCCTCGATGTACTAGTGGTCGCAAGCGCTACTACTGCGTCTGAGGTCCTGGGTTTCATTCCCAGGTCGGGCAAAGTGTTATAGACCGGGATGATGACAATAGGCTCGCACCCTATTCATCATCTTCATTTCAGCTGAAAGACGTCCACTGCTGGACATAGGCCTCCCCCATGCACCGCCATTCCCCGGTATTCACATTTTAATTAGATCGATAACACTCGAATTAATAATAATAATATAATAATATTCCACAACTATCACACAACGCCATCTAGTCCCAAGCTAAGCAGAGCTTGTGTTATGGGTACTAGACAACTGATAAACATACTTATATATTTCTAAATACATACATATTATAGATAAATTACACCCAGACAACACAGAACAAATGATCGTGCTCATCACACAAACATTTGTCCTGGGTGGGAATCGAACCCACGACCTCCGGCATAGCATTCAGGGTCACTAACCACTAGACCAACAGGCCTGTCAATTCTTGTGTTTACTTCGAGAACCCTTAGTTACTCTTGTCTCGCGTGACTATTTAATCAGTGACATATCGTTCTTAATTAAATTAATTGTTGTCTTTAGTTTACTTCCTAATTCCTTAGACACCCTGAAATATTTAAAACAGTTGTTTTTTGTTGTGGCTCGTGGATATAAAAACAGCCGCGTTTGCCGCGGTCGGTTTTCAGATGGGTGACCACACATAGATTACCTACATATCGAGACCCCTACGTGGCTCAGAAAGGACGTGAAGCCGTTGGTCCCTCTGCCAGGGTCGCGAGATCTGTTCGAAAAAGATACCGTGGCCCTGGCATATGGGCAACTGAACACGGGTGGGTTTTAGTCAGTAAAAGTCTGACACGCCCTCCCGCTCCACCCAGATCGGGAGAAGTCATTTGATGATTTCCCACCCAGAAAAAAAAAACTGTTGGTCCCGACTGTCATTCGTTGACCTTCGACAGTTGTTACGGGTAGTTAGGAGCCCGAAATTATGAAAACCGGTCTTACCAAGGTGTATCATGAAATTAGTTGGTTATTTAAAAACTACTAGTGATCGCCCATTGGTCGAAATTCGACCGTACTTCATTTGAATAGAAATACATTATTAAATGAAAAAATATAGATAATAATAAACATAAAAAATAATATGGTTATATTTGACATTCAGTAACACTATAGACAAATTGTTGACGCTGTACTACTGTGGAGAGGGTTCGCTGGCGGGATGGTGAGTAAAGAATACTTCTTCAGGACTCTCTTTTTTATTTTCTTAATACTTCTTAACTGCTGGATATGGAACAATATGGAATGAATTATCACAGAAAGCTCTGTTTTTATAGAATTTTCCCTATTATTTTTAATAGATTCTGCCCGCGACTTCGTCCGCGTCAAATTTTCGCTCCCCTTCCCGTCGCGTCGAATTGCCTGCCAGTTTTCGTCCATTTTTCGTTGGCTGCTCAACTCCTTTTGACCGTAGCGTGATATTATATAGCCTTCCTCAATAAATGGGCTACCCAACACAAAAAGAATTTTTCAATTCCAATCAGCAGTTCCTGAGATTAGCGCCTTCAATCAAACAAACATACAAACAAACAAACTCTTCAGCTTTATAATATTAGTATAGATTAATTATGACGGTTCTAAATGTCATAATTATAACCAGCCTGTACAATCTATGACCAGCCTGTACAATCGTGAGGCATACAACCTCTACAGTTTGCACACGACACTAAGTTTTGTATGGGAAACTTACTAATGCCATACTTGACACTCTCCATAAAACCACAAAAAATATTTCATAAAAATCTAAACTAAATTCCTATCGTCGCTAATACAAATAATATTAAAGACAAATATTCTCGATATGATCATAGATTTTAAAAATGAAATAGGTTATATATCCATAAAATTAATTTATTACCTATGGTTATACTTGACATTCAGTAAGACTATAGACACAAAATCAGGCTTACCAACTTAGGGGTTTTTCCAAATTTAGGGGGTAAATAAGAGGATTAAGATTTTTAGGGGCGTTCCATTTTTAGGGGTATTCTTAGGGATTTTTTGCCATCTAACATTTCTCATTGTGTTTTTGATTACAATAAAAGTATTAGCGACTTCTAGTACGGTTCCTCGATACTAAGAATGCAGAGTGAATGATTAACAAATGTCGCGTAATAAATATAGACAAATATTACTACTGTGTGCCGGGTCTATGATTACTGAACATTCGTTGGTTATTTTCATTATAATTTTTTAACGGATTTTTTTAGTAATTATGGCATGTTTAGGGGTTTTTAACTTAAGCTTTAGGGGTAAATATTTCTGGGTGTTGGTAACACTGCACAAAATAATAAAGACAGATTTGGACCATAAACAAAAGAATTTCTATGCATGTGTGTATTAGATACACGGTAATGAACAGTAGTGTGTGTAACGTGTTATTTATTGAAAATAATGTATTTTAACTCATAATTCAAAAAAATATTAGCATTCGTCACTTCTTCTCTGTATAAACTATAAGTGTGCGAAATTTCATACTCCTCCGTCCGCGCAATTTTCGTAAAAAGGGATCCAAAGTTTTCGCTTCACGTATTAATATATAGATTTGCTTGTTATTTTATACAAAACTGCAATAATTATACGGTGAATATGTATGGAATAGCAATGTTCTTCAGAAAGATAAGCCGCTTGGTAGGTACTTCCAACCTCAGTCTCAAAGACTAGCAGGTCTATTCCGTAAAACAAAAAACTCAACTTGGTAACTTTGGTGAAATAGGCTTCGTCTTGTCGATGGCAATAATAAATATGTAACAAGAACAATATATCATCATCCGCCTCGTATTTTCCTATCTTGGTTGGGGTTTACTTCCAGTCTAACCGTATCTAGTTGAACACCAGTATTTCACATAGAGCAACTGCATAATTGACCTCCATAACCCAGTTACTCGATAACATGCTTAGCTGGCTTCTGACTCCTCGGAACGAATGTCAAATATCTACCAATGATACCCGCCTCAACGGCTTAATATGCTCTCCGAGGTACAAAAGTGTACAGCCAGGTAGTCCTGGACTAGCAGCAATCTCGTTATGACCTCCATAACCCAGTTACTGGATAACATGCTTAGCTGGCTTCTGACTCCTCGGAACGAATGTCAAATATCTACCAATGATACCCGCCTCAACGGCTTAATATGCTCTCCGAGGTACAAAAGTGTACAGCCAGGTAGTCCTGGACTAGCAGCAATCTCGTTATGACCTCCATAACCCAGTTACTGGATAACATGCTTAGCTGGCTTCTGACTCCACGGAACGAATGTCAAATATCTACCAACGATACCCGCCTCAACGGCTTAATATGCTCTCCGAGGTACAAAAGTGTACAGCCAGGTAGTCCTGGACTAGCAGCAATCTCGTTATGACCTCCATAACCCAGTTACTGGATAACATGCTTAGCTGGCTTCTGACTCCACGGAACGAATGTCAAATATCTACCAATGATACCCGCCTCAACGGCTTAATATGCTCTCCGAGGTACAAAAGTGTACAGCCAGGTAGTCCTGGACTAGCAGCAATCTCGTTATGACCTCCATAACCCAGTTACTGGATAACATGCTTAGCTGGCTTCTGACTACTCGGAACGAATGTCAAATATCTACCAATGATACCTGCCTCAACGGCTTAATATGCTATCCGAGGTACAAAAGTGTACAGCCAGGTAGTCCTGGACTAGCAGCAATCTCGTTATGACCTCCATAACCCAGTTACTGGATAACATGCTTAGCTGGCTTCTGACTCCACGGAACGAATGTCAAATATCTACCAATGATACCCGCCTCAATGGCTTAATATGCTCTCCGAGGTACAAAAGTGTACAGCCAGGTACTCCTGGACTAGCAGCAATCTCGTTATGACCTCCATAACCCAGTTACTGGATAACATGCTTAGCTGGCTTCTGACTCCTCGGAACGAATGTCAAATATCTACCAATGATACCCGCCTCAACGGCTTAATATGCTCTCCGAGGTACAAAAGTGTACAGCCAGGTAGTCCTGGACTAGCAGCAATCTCGTTATGACCTCCAAACCCCAGTTACTGGATAACATGCTTAGCTGGCTTCTGACTCCACGGAACGAATGTCAAATATCTACCAATGATACCCGCCTCAACGGCTTAATATGCTCTCCGAGGTACAAAAGTGTACAGCCAGGTAGTCCTGGGCTAGCAGCAATCTCGTTATGACCTCCATAACCCAGTTACTGGATAACATGCTTAGCTGGCTTCTGACTCCTCGGAACGAATGTCAAATATCTACCAATGATACCCGCCTCAACGGCTTAATATGCTCTCCGAGGTACAAAAGTGTACAGCCAGGTAGTCCTGGACTAGCAGCAATCTCGTTATGTAAAAATGGTGACCACCCATCCACAAACCGACCGCAGCAAGTATACCTTAACCTTCGATCGAGCCATGCAGCTATTATTATTTACTTACAAGCCATATAATACTGACATATTGAACAAAAAAACACCCCCAATATCAAATCAGAGCCCTCTAAAAGCCACCTTCCATAAATTCAAGCTCTCCAGGCCCTAGCATGTCACAGGGTTATTAGCACAGAAACTATTACAGTAATTTGTGGGCCACATCTAGATATAGCCGGAGTTTATCGGTGATGCCGGCAGAACATTGAAATAATTAAACAATTTTTTTCTGGTGTGGCGTGCCCCTAATAACGCATGGAACCGCTTAATTTTTATTGTTAGACTATTTTCGTAGATAAATAAGGAAATTGGAGGTGTTCATGGAATTTGAATTGGGTGGAATTCTGGTGGTCATTTTTACATTTACTTATTACACTCCCTATGGGGGTGGGCAGAAACTACAGAACATACTCCTCTTTTACGTTCATACATCTGAAGGACAATTCTCGTAATTAAAAACAGCAGTCTCATCTAGGCGACATTTAAATGTCTAAAGCTTGTCAATGTTTGTAGGAGGTAATCGTAGGAAAACTGAATCGATTTAAAAAAAAAATATTTCACCAGAAGAAAGCTACATTATTCTTGCACGCGTAGCATGACCGCCTAGAAACGGGATTTGTCGACGGAAGAGAAGACAAAATGATAGATTGTATCGTAGAAAAATTGTGTAAAACTGAAAAGAAGAGATGTTTCTATTCTTCAGTCGACAAGAGTACGATGTCAAGTATGATGACTATTTTTCTGATGAGATAGAAACATTTGTACAGAATTAAAATACAAGAGGAACTTTTCTTGTTCTTGGTAGAATAGATATAGAATTAATCATGCTACGCCGGCTGAGTGGCATATAGGCTATATTTTATTGTGATTAATAATCTGAATCTACACCAACATTAATTATAATGAGCTAAAGTTTATTAGTAGGAAATAAGCTCTGGAAATTAGGAACCGATTTAAAAAATACTTGCACCGTGATTGACACATAGACTAATTTGATTGTAAATAATGAACTGCATAGAGATAAAGTTTGTAAGTGTTTTTGTAAGCAGTAATCAGAGGAACAAAGGAATCGATTATAAAAAAGCTACATTATTACCCTAGTGACATATGGCTATATTTAATTGTGATTAATAATGTACATGTACACTAATTACAAATAGGTAAAGTTTGTAAGTTTGTGAGTTTTTTTGTAAAAAGTAACCTCTGAAAAATAAAAAAAACTTGCACCAGAAGTCGCTACATTATTCTTGACAAAGGTTTATAAGATTAGGATTTACAATATCCTATGATATTTTTTTAATGTTGAGTTATCATCACAAGTAAAAATGTTTCACGCTCAGCGAAGTGAGCATGAGTCAGTAAATGCATACCTACTTCAACTTGGTATACATTTATAGGAGCCATGACCACAAGTGCTCGGTATATTATTCAAATCTGATATTTTACTACTTTTCCTATGTTTTTACGATGTGTTTTATGTGAAAGAATTCTTCGCGAGCTTTTAGTATCAGAGATTCCATAAATAGCGGTTGCTTTTGAATATTAAAAAGGATGCTATTGCTACTAAAGTTTCCAATGTAAAAATGTTCGGTTTATTTACAAATTCTCATAAAGTATCTTATATCTTTAAACGAGCAATTCTTGTATATATGTATATATATAATCTGAATCTCGGAAACAGCTCCAACGATTTTCATGAAATTTAGTATACAGGGGGTTTCGGAGCCGATAAATCGATCTAGCTAGGATTCATTTTTGTAAAATGTCGTTTTATTCGTGTTTTCAATGATCAACTTTATCGATAATCAACTTGAACATAAAATTATTATTTTAAACACAATTTACCAAAAAAATACCGAGCAAAGCTCGGTCATCCAGATATTGTTTTATTAATATAGGGAGTAAAAAACTGAATTAAAGAGATATATAAAGTGTTAAAAAATTAACTGCAAGAAAAGTAAGAACTTGTTTAGTATTACAAATAAAAAATATTGGCGAAAAAAGATTTCAAAATAACAACCCGTTTCAGAGATTTGCAATATTTTCACTTCGCACAAAATTATTGAATATGCGCACTGTACACCGCATTCGCACCGGCGCGGCGCCGGCGGCCTACGACACCGCGGCCGTCCCGCCGCACGCGTGAGTCATTCACCCCTGCGACACGAATCGCGCGACGGCGTAAATTCGTAAACAGCTGATTCTAATTTTTCCCATCTCATTTCACAGACTTTGGACTGGCAAATTATCGAACTACTTACAAATAGCATATTTTAACTGTTTAAATTAAGTTAGCTCGATAACCTGGTATGTTTAAACAATTTGAATCAACCTATTTACAATAATTTAAAAATTATTTACAAATGGTCTTAATTTTTACCTTATTTACAAAAGGTGCTGTAAGTGTTCACCGTTTTGTCTAATGCATAAGTTAGCACGACGTATTACGTTTCCTTGCACTGCGATTAATGTGTCTCTGTCACTTTTAATTAAATCAAATGCACTAATTATACGAGTTTTTAATTCGTCCACGTTTTGAATGTTGTTGCCACTATGTCCATACACAGTCGTTGAAGTATTCCAGCACTCAATCTTCAATGTCACCGGAGAGTCGTGGCCTACTATTGCCTGATGAGGACGAAGCTGACTAAGCGCTGGTAGACTCCTAGGATTGTTTGGACAGCAGGCACTCGTCGTTGCTCACCATACAGTTCACGGTAACGGTTACGTGCCGCAGCTAAACTTTCACCAGCACTACCATTTCTAAGTACGCTCGATTGGAATACGTAAGCGGCATTATTAAAAGTATTCGCGAATCTGCGCGAACGCACGTATTTGCCGTAAATGACACAGGGAATCAAACCCGTATCGCGCGACGGATATCGGACGACTAAACGGATCGGGAAAGGGTAGCGAGGAGCTGCGGGAAGAGTAGCGGGCGGCGGGGGAACCGCTAGCGAGTCGCTCGCGCGCGGTGCGATGGCGGCGAAAGCCGCAAGCGCAGCCCTGCGTACAGCGCACAAAAAAATATTTTAATAAATTGTTTTATTTATACGAAAATACTAAAATGCTCAAAAAAAAAATTATGTGTTCGTTTTTCGATGCCGAGTAAGTGGACGAAATTCTTGCAGTTAATTTTTTAACACTTTATATATAAGGTGTATCTATTCATACACGAAATATTTTAAGAGGTACACCTGTAAGTGGTAAAGAAGCTAGAGCAACGAAAAAAAAATTTCTAAGGCTTTTTTTTTAAATTTAATATTTATAAATTATTTAACGCACATAAGAAATATTGGCTCCTTCTTATTTTTTTCGGCCCGAGACACCGCGGCCATGCTCGTGCAGTCTGGTCGTCGCCCTCGCAGCGTCAGGCGGGCCATTCATAGAATTTGGAGTAAAGGTTTTATGCAAAACGTCTCAAATTATAATAATTACGAAAATTCAAAAACGCTTAGATTAAAAAAAAATATTTTTGCTTCTATAGCTTCTTTACCACCTACAGGTGTAACCCTTAAAATATTTCGTGTATGAATAGATACACCTTATATAAGTAGAGGGGGCGAGCCTATTACCATCAACCGGGTACAAATCCAGTCTCCGAGCGGCTACTAAGAAATTCCAGATTGGAAAATCCAATAACACATTAACCGACCTGGGAATCGAACCCAAGACCTCAAGTTCAGCTGTAGCGTTTCTGACCACAGAATCATCAAGGCAGAAACTCATATTCAGCTAGTTTAAACGCAGGGACTAAAGAAAACTTTGGGAATATTTATTTAACTTAATATTTTCCACATCGGCTACTACTTTTCTTGCATTATAATAGTACCCACGCGATTTATAGCGATAGGCTTTCCCCCTTAATGGAACTGCGTAAATGCACGACACAGTACCCTTCTGCCTTGCCCCCTAGGGACAAGAGTCGTGACGTTTATAACAACGAAGACTTAAATTAAAACAAGTTTAATAACTTACTCCAGTGTTCCACCTAAACAAATAATACGGAGATAGTTCCAAGAATTTATTTTCACTGTTATTTGCTCTAACAATTCTCGTGGGATTTCTTAGATTTATTATGAGACCAAATACTCGAAGACTCTGAGAGAAACTCACAGAAAGATGGAGTGAAAAGTTTACTTAAAAATATGGGAATAAAACATTAGCTGTTGTCTTTTGGTTCCTTGTTAAGGAAGAACTTGTCTTCAGTAACAATTCTCAATGCTGATAACGATTATCACTTGTAGTAAGGGCCAGTTCACACTTACGGACCCAATAACAGCTTCCCTTTCTAGATACGCTTAACTAGCAAAATCAGCCTATAATGTTCCCACTGCTGGGACGCAGACCTTTTCTCATTAAGAAGGAGTGGGCCAGAATCTACCACGTGGGTTCTGTGCTGTTTGGTAGATGTTACATGTCCGTCGTATATTTGGTTCTAGAAGATGACGGTTTCCTCACGATGTTTTTCTAAACCGTTTAGCGAGCAGTGGTGCTGAAATAATTTACTCAAATTAACCTGTCTGGTTCGAACCTACGATCTACCGACTCGTTAAGGCCACCACTGCTTTATGTGTATCAACCAAACATGAGGAAGATGCATTGTTTCTGTTCGTAAAAGTCCACAGAAGTTTTCAACACCCATCAACCATTTCTCAATAAGAAACAAAAGAAAACCCAAACCAAAATATGAGCCACACAAAGACACTCAGATTCATAAGCACCGGCATTTCGACTTAATACATTTTACATTACCACATTTAAATAATTCTCTTAACCCTCTCAACGCGAGTGCTACTCGGGCGTGGCGGCTCTCGGCGAAAATCTCAAACTCATAGAATTGTATTGTGCGTTGATATTTCAATTCGTTCGAGTCCCTAGAGCGAGCTTGAATGCTCCTTTTGTTTCTTTTAAAAGGAGAATGAAATGGATGAAACGGATGGATGTGGTAGAGATTGTGGAGCTAATTAAAGATGGGATGTTGGAAGTTTGTTGTTATGTTAGTTTGTGGAGATGGCTGTTGTTTTTCGCTGTCATTCGGTATATAGTTAAAAGCAGGAAAGAATTTGGTTTATTTTGACACAGTTCGTGAAACAAAAAATCCAAATTAAACGTGTATTCGCGATCGTCTCACTGGCTGGACGCGCATTTTTTTACCAGAATCTGCAGCGTTGCTATACCATTGTATTGCAACGCTGTAGGTTTTGGTAAAAATAAAATAAAACAAAGCTTATGCATAGCAGATATCAAAGACAGTGCCCAGCAGGAGTCGTCATTCGTACTGTTATTTCTGAGTATCTATAGAATTTATTTTATCTCACACGCGTGCTTTACTTGTGGTTACCTAATGTACAAACACACTGTGAATGAGTGCGTGAATACGAAAAGCGTCACATATGCACACGCACACCCATAACATTAAATCCCACTTCGCCATTGTTTCCGACGCGCACACAAACAGCCATTGTCTCAGGCTGTAGCGGGGACTCCTGCGATTACACACACATTCACAGCGTGTGTGTATACTTGATAACACGAATAAAGCGCGCGTCACTTCGTGATTTTAAATACTGTATCATAATACATATATACATAAATTCACGCCTTTTTCCCATGAGGGTAGACAGAAACTACGGAACGGTACCTACGATCCTCACATACTTCATTTGCATCGTTTAGGTTCATACAATTGGTCATACACACACGCCGGTTGCGAGTACTACGCACCTAACCTTTCTGAAGAACATCACCAATACGGTAACTATATCGACGCTTGAAAGGCAAAATTGACTAAGCGACCCTTAAGTGGCCCTATGCCACAATGTCGCTTAGTCAATTTTGCCTTTCAAGCGTCGATATGTCCTCCCCTCCTGGTGTTTCCACTCACATTTGTCTTGTAAATTCTTTTTGTAACCCGTCCTTCATACATCCTCTCAATATGACCAAATCATCTAAGCATACTTTTTTTAAAATTGTCACTATTTATATCATCATATTGTATGTATATGTGTAATTCCTACTTGCCACATCAATTTATTCATTACTGAAAGTATTTTCTATTAGGAAGCGCAGTCTGCGTCTGACTGGTGATTAGATACGCGGCCATTGTAATGAATCTCTGATGTTTTGTTGTTTAAAACACTCCTCTTCTCATTCAATTGACTAAATTGGATTCACCGCACATTCTTCTCTTGATTTATGGCCTATTTTACTGTAGCAGCCCATGTTTTTTTTTAAAGTTTTTTGAGTAATGTTCTTAACCGATTCCAAAAAAGGAGAAGCTTCTCTCAATTCAGATTTATTTTATTTACTTCTTTATGTTTGTTACCGTCATTTATGAAACGATTACAAAAATTCTTCTTTTGTTTCTAAGTGTTTTATAGAGTCGTCAAGTATCAATTTGGTCCAGTTCTGATTAGCGATTATTGAGTTCTTCAATAATACGTATTTTTTCAGTTAGTTTATATTGAAGATGTTATAGTAATTTATTGTCAGTTTTATTTACCTAGCAACTGATGGTATACGAATTTGTGTGGGCCAGATAATACTACAAAAAAGTGAAAAATAATAAACTTACGATCAAAAGAAAAACAACTGAATTCCAAACAAAATTATTATAACACTTTATACATTAAAATGAAAACGTTCATATATGTGATTCAGCAAAAAGTAAAAATAATGCTGTAATTTCGGAAGTCGGTAAAATCAAAGATCTCAAAAAATTCAAGTTGTTTTTCAGTTTCTGGTATCAAAGTTTTCATGTTTGTATTTAGACAAAATTAGGTCACGTTTAGATGGTGGATAAAGTGCTACTATAAATTTCTAACAATTTTAATTGACTGAGACCGCTATCAGTACCACTATTTATATTGGTTCTTTGTTGCCTTATTTAATAGATGAGGAGGGAAAACTTGTTGTAGAATACTATCTGCCACCAGCTTGGAAGTAACACTTGCCGGCCGCTCGCACGGCACCGCTCGCTTCGGTCGCTCGGCTCGCGCGCGTTTATCCACAGTTCTAACCTTACCCATGTCGGGGTGCCTTCTTAGTAACTGCAACCAACTCAGCTACCGTCAAGATCGACAAATCAGGAATGGTCCACAATTTATCGGGTGATAAAATCGGGTAATAAATACGTGAAATTGTAAGCAGTATGGTATGGTAACCTGCGGGTTCCCAACTCACGGTAGGAGGGGTTCACATCGGCGTCGAGTCGACGATGAAGTACCTGGGACTTGTCCTCGACAGCCGGTGGAACTTCGTCGAGCACTTCCGACGTTTGGCTCCCAGACTGGAGCGGGCTGGGGCTGCCTTAAAGCGGCTCCTGCCCAATCTGGGGGGTCCAAACGCCTCCTGCCGGAGGCTCTACACGGGGGTCGTGCGGTCCATGGCCCTCTACGGGACACCGGTGTGGGCGCCCTCATTGAGGCTGCGCCCAGCGCGCCGGTTGAGTGCGGCCCAGAGGGTCATGGCCATCCGGTTAATCCGGGGATACCGCACGGTCTCCTGCGAGGCAGCGAGCCTCCTTGCCGGAGTGCCGCCATGGGATCTGGAGGCAAAGGTCCTCGCCCACATGTGGGAGTGGCGCGAGGAGGCGAAACGCCGGGGCGAAACTCCGCTGCCGCGACAAATCGCGGCACGGCGGACAGAGCTCCGGTGTGATCTCATGGCGACATGGCGGGTACGATTGTCGCAACCCAGTGCTGGGCACGCCACAATTGCGGCGGTAAGTCCCCTCTTTGAAGAGTGGATAGAGAGGCGTCACGGCGTCCTCACCTTCCGCCTGACGCAGGTTCTCACCGGGCATGGGTGCTTCGGTGGGTTCCTGTTCAGGATAAAGCGGGAGGATACGTCCGGGTGTTTCCATTGCGAGGATCGTCTGGAGGACACGGTGGAACATACGGTGGAGTTGTGCCCTGCCTGGGCGGAGCACCGCCGTGTCCTCGTGGAGGCGATTGGCGGCGGCGACCTCTCGCGCCCGGCCCTGGTGCGAGCCATGGTACGGAGCGAGAGGGAATGGGAAGCCGTCACCTCCTTCTGCGAAGCAGTAATGCTCGCGAAGGAGGAGGCGGGGCGCGTGAGGGAGTGGCAGTCTCTGCGCCTTCACGTCCCTAGCCGCCGCAGGAGGAGACGCCCCGGGCGTCGGGAGTCGATTGCGGACTCCCGGCCACCGTAGGCGCGAGCTTGCGGGTGGTAAGGACCAAGCTCGGGTCGACGGCGTGCAGTGTTCCACGCGCGCCTCAAAGAGATGTCAGCAGCAGTGTAGGGGTCTACTAGGACCGATGCCTGCCGGGGTCGCGTGATTGTTCGAAAGAGATACCGTGACCCTGGCACATGGGCAACTGATGGAACACGGGTGGGTTTTAGTCAGTAAAAGTCTGACACGCCCTCCCGCTCCGCCCAGAGCGGGAGAAGTCATTGGATGATATCCCATCCTGAAAAAAAAAAAAAAAAAGGGCCAAGTACTTCGGTAACCCAGGTACCCTACGTGAGATAGTCAGCAACATCAAGGCGTTGCTGGCCTTTCTCGAGGAGCGGGGGTGGATCGAATAACCGATTTCCCACCCGTACGCAAAATACGCGCTCAGACGTGGAGTTGCGGACACCAGCCCGTTATACCTATTACCTAAGCAGTATGGTACAGTTGAATGTCGCGAGATAGATTATAAACGAACGTTGTTCACGATCAAAAGGTGACATACATATATAAGTTTCGACCAAACAGCCATGTCGACAGCGTTAGCATTGGCATTTCAAAGGTCTTTCACCAGGAACACGATAGGAGGAGAGTAGGCATCATTTGAGATCATCATCATCATCATTTCAGCCACAAGACGGCTACTGTTGGACATAGGCCTCCCCCAATTTAGGAGGCTTTGCCATAATCACCACGCCTAGCATGCGGATTGGCGATCTCAGTATGGTGGTAAAATCTATCTATACTTATAATATCATAAAGCTGAAGAGTTTGTTTGTTTGTTTGATTGAACGCGCTAATCTCAGGAACTGCTGGTCCAAATTGAAAAATTCTTTTTGTGTTGGGTAGCCTATTTATCGAGGGAGGCTATAGGCTATATAACATCACGCTACAACTAAGAGGAGCGGAGCAGTAATGAAAAATGTTGCAAAAACGGGGAAAAATTATTCTTTTTGAGAGTTTCCGTTGCGTGCGCTGCGTAAACGGTTAAAGTAACGCAAAAATCATGTATGACGGAATTGTTCCTTTTAAAAAGTTCTAAATAAAAGTTCGCGAGAGCATATGTCTATCTTTTAAGGTTGACTCACTATAACTCAAAAGGAGCGAGCAGAAACGAAAAATGGACGAAAACTAGCAGGTAAGTCGATGCGACGGGAAGGGTCAGGGGAGCAAAAATTTGACGCGTACGAAGTCGCGGGCAGAAGCTAGTGCATAGATAACGCTGCTGCCCATTCTCTAGTAAACCTAGTCGTCTCTTATGACACCCGCGGGAAGAAATGGGGTGATATTATTCTTAACGTCTGGCACCTACGGAACAGGATAGTTACAGGATTTAAGTTTATTCGGTTACATCTTGTACCAACATAAGTTTCAACCAAAACAGCCATGTTGACAACGTCATTGGCATCGCAAAGGTTTTTCATAGTGCAGGTGTTGTTGCACCAATAACAAAAGAGAGATGAGTAAGCACCATTTGAGATGCAGCTCCACAATCTCCACTATCTCCCACGTGGCTCATTGGAACATCCCATCTGTTAAAGTTGCACCTAGGGCGACCACCTGGTATCCTGGTTTCCAGGTGATTGTCGCTACGGCAATTTTTTTACTGTCAAAACAAAACGATACCACTACGTGTGAGTTTTTCAAATAAACAAGTTTTAAATTGCTTCTGGTTTAGTACTTAGTGCTTCAAATTTATCCCTAAGGTAATATGTAATAATTTCCCCCGCAGACTCTTAAGAAATTGCCTGCAATTCACACTGCACCTGCCACCGACCATTGTTCATGGCGCACAAACAATTGTGTTAGAAATATTTCCTTTTTAAATTGTTTATGGTATTATAAAACGTACCTGAACGTGTTTTACTTGTGTCACTTGAAATGCTGGCTGTGGAATATATTATTAGATGGAATATTGCATATAGAAATATGGACGGTTGATACAATGAGTATGAGAATCCTATAATCGCCACGCTTAGCGACACCCACGGGAAGAAATGAGATGGTACTATTCTTTACGTCCTACATCACACAGAACAAAACTATTACCGATACTCATTATGTGAAAATATTTTCCCAAAAGAAATCAAACGATCGCAAATAATTCAAAAAGAAGATTGGTCACTTTTAACATCACTATACTCGTACTTTCTAGCTTCCGAGTCGTCTGTAAAAAATATACATAATTTAAACATTAAAATACCTCGTTACGGCTCCACAATTAAATTTTATTGGCACTATAAACAAGCCTAAAGCTTATCTGAACAAAAAATATCCACATACTAGGGGCCGGAATGACCAATTTAATAGAGTTGATCGCGCGAGCCGTAACGTAGGTAATTCTACGCGCGCGGCGGGGCGGGTTAACAAACGCGGACGGAACAAATGTCATGCATTCGTCAGACGCGCGCTCATTTGCACGGGACCGCGGGCCTAGCCGACCCCAACTCCGTCCTAGTGTTAGAATATAGGTGAGTTAGCATACAGAGGTTGACTTGTGAATAATTTTACTATCAGCCTATTGGCTTTAGAGATTGGCGTCTCGGTCCTGCTATTTGTTTTACCTATGCAAATTGTGATGTTTGTAAATTGAGTTCGGTTACCGTTGATTTATGTCTGGCATTGTTAGGGGTGGCTAGACATGGATGTAATTTTTTTCTCAAACTTGCTCTTGCCACCGGCTGCGCCCGCCTGGTGCTTGAAAATTATTCCACGGGAACGTACTGCCAGGATAAAATGTATCCTATGTGTTAATCTAAGTTATAGACTATCTGTGAGCCAAATTTCATTCAAACTTATAATAGGATTAAACAATATCAGGCTATTCTGTACATAATTATGAAATAGAAATAAAACTCTTAGCAAAGAAATGTTTAACCAAAACCTTGCAATTTTAGCGCTAAGAAACGCACACTACTCTAAAAAACGAATTTTCGCTTCCAAGGGTTGATAATTGCTCTTAAATTTTATATTTATAAAGGTTTCTTGTATTTTAATCATCTTATACAATAAATAAAATCATCAGAGTTCAATAAAATAAACCAATTTAAAACAATTCACACAATTTTGTTTGACACATCTTTCGACGCCCGTCACTCTCTGTCCCTGCCCTACTCTGTGCCCGGCCATAATAAGCGTCCGCGATGTATGACCGCTCATAACGCTATTATTTTTCATATTGTTCGCTACGTCACCGTTGACGGGTTACCTTGCTTTTATTTTGCGATTTCCGTAGATCGTTTCAATAAAGTTTATTTTAATATTTCGTTATTTTACGAGTTAATGCAACGTTGACGTAATATTTTGTACGGTGATTTAATCTTTGTTTTAAATTAAAATAAAGCTGGTTTATTTTACTTCGGTGATGTAATTTTTATGAGGTTGTGAACGGCTTATTATTTTTAATGCACTTAAAGAAAGAAAGAAACAAACAAAATACATTTATTTAGCACAGACTAAAAGGCACACCATATGGCACTTAGCTGATGGCTTAAGGTTATTCAGAGGTTAAACACATACAAGACATCCATCCGTCATTATATACCAATACCCTTCCTTGCCTCGGAAAGCACGTTAAGCCGTTGTTCCCGGTTGTCATTTGTGGATCTTTGACAGTTGTTACGGGTCGTCAGAAGCCCGACAGTCAGACTACCAGTTTTACCAAGGGTTATCGTATTACCCGGTAACTGGATAGGGCATGTCATATAGGAAGTCGCTCCATGTGAAATGAGCGAGGTGAGCTGTAACCGGGTAGACTGGAAGCTGACCCCAACATAGTTGGGAACGGTAGGTCCCATTTGTTCTATGGAACATGACGTAATAGAACAAATTGAGAAAATATTGTCCCTATTTGTACTACAGAACAGTTTGCTTCAGCTTGAACTTTTTGTCTCAAATTGTTCCATAGAACAAACTAAGTATATAAGGTGTATCTATTCATACACGAAATATTTTAAGAGGTACACCTGTAGGTGGTAAAGAAGCTACAGCAACGAAAAAAAATTTATCTAAATGTATTTTTTTCAAAATTTAATATTTATAAATTTTTGCCGCATATAAGAAATACTGGCTCCTTTTATTTTTACGGCCCGAGACATCGCGGCCACACAGTGGAACGAATGTATGGGAGCGGTTGGACGTAGACATGTCCGAAAAAAAAGAGTAAAATTATGCCAAACTAATGATGCCATCTTATTCGATTACTTAATGCCTTCATAACTTGTGGTGATGAATTTCTTCATAACTCCCATATTTCGGGAGTAATTTGAGAAAATGTGAAATTTTACTATGAAAATGAGTGTATCGAGCTCTCTCCCTCCTGATTCCGGGCTTGTTTCAAGTAGCGGTCTCTAATATCATAATGCTAATACTAAGAGCTATATTTAATACTAAGACACATAGTGCGCCAAATGTGCACTTTCTGGGATAAAGAGTGATGTTTATTTTATAACACAATTTTTTTATTTTTTGTTTATTTTGTTGATTAAAACCGTTTTTCTAAAGGTTTACCTTATTACAATAACATTTCTGAGCAGCCAATTAGAGAAGATATAAGCTAATTAGGATATATAATTAGGGACTTAAGGTTTACATATAAAACTGATGCACTAATGATTACTGATAAGAACATTGCTATTATTTAATTACTAAATGGCTCTTAATACACTAATTTAGCATGCATCATTTACTAATTATCACAATAACTAATTACCTTGCAATATTTAACAAAGGATACCTGGGATACCTGGATTTTATATAAATAGGTCACTATTAGTAACTTTAAAATCAGTGTTGATTTACACCTCGTTGTATCCAAGCTAATCTCGCAATGTATTTTCCAAATTTTAATACAAATCTTGATATTCACGTTGCTTTATGCGCACGCGCACATAAAGATTTACGCGACTTTAACTATTTGTTCAGTGTTTTAAAAGATAACAGTTGTGTTCAGTTATGTGAAAGTGCTGAAACAAGTTTAAAAGACTGGTGTCGTCGATTTTGCTACCGCATTTATGCAAAATGGACACAGTCTGGAAGAAGCACAGATAAGTTTCGGAAGAAACATGAGATTTGGCTACAGGCTGCAATTCAATGGCCGGAATTACAGAATGAAAATATGGAACCTTCTACAGAAAATATAAGTGACGTCATCGAGCCCATAATTTCTCCTGCTAAATCTGATGCTTCAACTTGTACACATCCTAGTCCTCGTAAATCTTTTGAGGACCTTAGTAACCGGCAAAAAAGAAGACGCACTGAAGATAGTCTTTCATGCAGCAGTAGCAGCGCTGAAATTATGTTTTCGGCCGAAAGGGCGCTTCAAAAGGCAGGACAAAGCGATACAGCTTATGTTATGAAATACTTGACGGAGAATCCAGAAGAGGCCTCAAAAATCAAAGCCTTCATTGAAGGTAAATCAATTCAGGTACGGGAAATATCCCCTTTGAAGGCATTGGCTCTTTATGTATCGATGAACTTATCGAAATGGCGCTATAACACTCTTCGGGATTTCAACACTCAAGAAGGAGCTCTTCAATACCCGAGTTACTACATGTTGGTTAAAGAAAAAATTAAGTGCTATCCGGCCAAAGAAGATCTCACAGTTACAGAGAGCTCTGCAAAAATCAAATTACAAGCCTTGATGGATTTAACCTCAAGAAGACTTATTAGGTCGTTAGAAACCCCTGTTGATCCCAATCAACAGCTCGTATTGACCAGCAAATGGGGTTTTGACGGATCATCTAGCCAAAGCATTTATCATCAAAGGACGAGTGAAGATGAGCAAATCGATCTTGCTAGTAATTTTATGATTAGTCTTGTACCACTGCGGCTCGTCTCAAAAGGTGTAACAATTTGGGAAAACGAGCGACCATCTTCCACTTCATTTTGCCGGCCAATATTGTTTAAGTTTATAAAGGAAACCAAAGAAAATGTGCAGAGAGAGATGGCTGAAATCGAAGCAGAGATTGAAGCCTTAACTCCATCCACCATCACTGATGGAATTAGTGTCAAACACCAACTGCTGTTGACAATGATTGATGGTAAAATTCATTCCATTATATCCAATACAGCAGCTTCAGTGTGTGACATATGCAAGGCTTGTCCTAAAGAAATGAATAATTTAGAGTTAATCAAAGATAAACACGCAAACGAGGACATGTATAAATATAGCTTAAGCACCCTTCACGGTTGGATTCGCTCAATGGAATGCTTATTACACATTTCCTACAAATTAGACATAAAATCATGGCAAGTAAGGGGTGATATAGCAAAAAGGCAAGTTGATGACAGGAAGAAAAGAGTTCAAGAGGCTGTAAGAAGAGAAACGGGCTTACTTCTCGATGTTGTGAAACAAGGCAGTGGATCCACCAACAATGGCAACTCGGCAAGGAGATTTTTTGAAAACTACACTAAATCTGCTGAACTGACCGGAATAGATGCTATGCTTTTAAGAAAAATCTGTGTGATCTTGCAGTGTATTTCATCAGGAGAGAAGATCAACGTAACTAAATTCCGAGAGTTCTGCTTTGATACTGCTAAGCTTTACGTGGAGTTATACCCATGGTATTATATGCCTTCTTCACTTCATAAAATTTTAATGCATGGGCCAGACATAGTTCAGAACATGTCAATTGTGCCCATTGGTTTTCTATCCGAAGAGGCATCTGAGGCTAGAAATAAAGATTTTAGAAAATATAGAGAGGGGCATTCTCGAAAGCATAGCAGTATCTCATGCAATGAAGATATTATGCACAATCTTTTACTGTCTTCTGATCCACTTGTTACAAGTATCCGTCCAAAAGGAAATAAGTTTGTAAAAAAATCTTCTTTTAAGGAATTTTATGAGCTTACGGATTCTGAGAAAAGTGATATCGAATTTGTTAACATAAATGATTTAGCGGACATCGATTCTGAATTTGAATTAATTGATGATGATGATGATGACGAAGATAATTAAATGATGTTATTGTTTTAAAATGTGTAACTTAGTAAATTAGAGCTTACATCTTAATTATTTATTGTACTTTTAATGAAACTAGGTAATTTATTATCAACTTACTTAAAAGTCATACTCTCATCAGTTCTTGTGAATATTTTTGTTAATATATATTTCTGTATATATATAATATATTTATAGACCTCTTAATAAGTCTGTCTGCGGTTTAAAGTAAATACAAATGGGGAAAAAACGTTTTTTTTTTTAAATTTTCATTTCCTTTTATCCCAGAAAGTGCACATTTGGCGCACTATGTGTCTTAGTATTAAATATAGCTCTTAGTAATAGCATTACGATATTAGAGACCGCTACTTGAAACAAGCCCGGAATCAGGAGGGAGAGAGCTCGATACACTCATTTTCATAGTAAAATTTCACATTTTCTCAAATTACTCCCGAAATATGGGAGTTATGAAGAAATTTATCACCACAATTTATGAAGGCATTAAGTAATCGAATAAGATGGCATCATTAGTTTGTCATAATTTTACTCTTATTTTTCGGACATGTCTACGTCCAACCGCTCCCATACATTCGTTCCACTGTGGGCCATGCTCGTGCCGTCCGGTTGCCGCCCTCGCAGCGTTAGGGGGGCCATTCATAGAATTTGGAGTAAAGGTTTTATGCAAAACGTCTCTAACAGTTTTAAAATTAAAATAATTACGAAAATTCAGAAACGCTTAGATAAAAAAATTCTTTTTGCTTCTATAGCTTCTTTACCACCTACAGGTGTACCTCTTAAAATATTTCGTGTATGAATAGATACACCTTATATAAACTTCTTGAAGTTAATATGTACCTAAACTGGCCACTCGAGAATGATTTGTGATTTATATTGTAAATGTGCTGGAGAACATTTTCTACAAAATAAGTATTTTCCGGGGACTATTACTAATTAACGTCAGTGATTAATGTCATTCACGTCTTATTTATCTCATCATGGAATAATTTGGGAAAAGCGATTCCCATTTAGTTCTGTGCATTCACAGACAAATAAAAACAGGAGCAAAAGCTAGTATGTAGTTCTATAGTGCAAATAGGGACAATATTTTCTCAATTTGTTCTATTACGTCATGTTCCATGGAACAAATGGGACCTGCCGGTTGGGAAAACGCTGGTAGATGATGATTATCCATCATCATCATCATTTCAGCCGTAAGACGTCCACTGCTTGGGCACGCCACAATGGCGGCGGTAAGTCCCCTCTTTGAGGAGTGGATAGAGAGGCGCCACGGCGTCCTCACCTTCCGCCTGACGCAGGTTCTCACCGGGCATGGGTGCTTCGGTGGGTTCCTGTTCAGGATAAAGCGGGAGGATACGTCCGGGTGTTTCCATTGCAAGGATCGTCTGGAGGACACGGTGGAGCATACGGTGGAGGTGTGCCCTGCCTGGGCGGAGCACCGCCGTGTCCTCATGGAGGCGATCGGCGGCGGCGACCTCTCGCGTCCGGTCCTGGTGCGAGCTATGGTACGGAGCGAGAGGGAATGGGAAGCCGTCACCTCTTTCTGCGAAGCAGTAATGCTCGCGAAGGAGGAGGCGGGGTGCGTGAGGGAGTGGCAGTCACTGCGCCCTCACGTCCCTAGCCGCCGCAGGAGGAGACGCCCCGGGCGTCGGGAGTCGATAGCGGACTCCCGGCCACAGTAGGCACGAGCTTGCGGGTGGCGAGCAATGGGTAGCTCGCTGCCCGGTAAGGACCAGGCTCGGGTCGACGGCGCGTAGTGTTCCACGCGCGCCTCAAAGAGATGTCTGCAGCAGTGTAGGGGTCTACTAGGACCGATGCCTGCCGGGGTCGCGTGATTGTTCGAAAGAGATACCGTGACCCTGGCATATGGGCAACTGATGGAACACGGGTGGGTTTTAGTCAGTAAAAGTCTGACACGCCCTCCCGCTCCGCCCAGAGCGGGAGAAGTCATTTGATGATTTCCCATCCTGAAAAAAAAAAAAAAAGACGTCCACTGCTGGACTTAGGGCTCCCCCAATTTGGGGGGCTTTGCCATAATCGCCACGCTTGGCAGGCGGGTTGGCGATCGCAATATGGTGGCAAAATGCATAGAGAACGCTGCTGCCCATTCTCTAGTAAGTCCCTTAGTCGTCTTTTACGACACCCACGGGAAGAAATGGGGTGGTGTTATTCTTTACGTCCGGCACCACACGGTACCACGGTGCACGGTACGGTGATTATACTCATACACAAAATCACGCCTGTTTTACCCGAACGGTAAGACAGAGGTGTACAAGACCTAAATAATACCTACACCCCCATTTCACTAGCTATGTTTAAGTCCAATGTAATAGGGGGCGAACTTTCTTGCCGGCTCTTCTCCTTAGGAATCAACAATTTGGAACCTAGCTTCTGATGTTTTATAAGTGCCCATGTAGGTTTATGTGAAATAAAAATAAATGTGTAATCTAATATATAAAATTCTCGTGTCACAGTTTTCGTTGCCATACTCCTCCGAAACGGCTTGACCGATTTTGATGAAATTTTTTGTGCTTATCCGGTATCTATGAGAATCGGCCAACATCTATTTTTCATCCCCCTAAATGTAAGGGGTAGTCCACCCCTAAATTTTTATTTTTTAGACAAAATTTTTAATTTCTATTTTTTTATGATACAACATACAAAAATACATACAATTCTCAATTTTCACCATTCTACGATCAACCCTTATTTTTTAATAGCCATTTTAGTAATTTAATCATTTTTCCTCTCCGGTCGAAAACTGATCAATCGTCATTTAATTAGTTAACCCCGCCTAGGAAATTACAACGCATTATATGGCATAACAACGTTTGCCGGGTCAGCTAGTAATAATATAATAGCCCTTTTAATTTGTGGTTATCTTGGGTTAAGTCACCCTACAATAATTGGTGCAGAAGCACCTTAAATATCTTTCAGTTTGTAACGGACCACGGTGTATAATGATGCCCATTTGTTTCCAATTTTTTAATGAGACCAATTTTTGGTGAGTAGAGAAGTACATAACCTTAGGTAAAATAACTTTTTCTAATACAGCAGACTTTCCGAGATAATAAGTATATAACACACAAAAAATTACAAAACTCGTATTTATCTGGATCTACCAAAGATACGAAGTCCATTTTTGCTCTAAAATATGCAGCTTAAGAGATGCCATCGATGTTTCTTACATCATTTTGCGTATCATACTTAGTTTAAGAGACATAATTTTCTTTATCTAATTCATCATTCTGCTGCCCTCATGTATTTTTGTTCCACACTTCTCTGTTAGTCGCCATCTCGGTAGTAAACTCCTATCCATCCATTTTATTATTTGCATCATTCATTTCCATCCATCGTTTGTTTAGTTTTCCCCTGCTCTTATAGCCATCGACATTCATCCTCAAAACTTTCATCTTCATCACGAACCTAGACCATGACAACCGATTTTCACACAAGTTTTCAGCTATCAGCATTTTTATCTAATTATCCGGAAAAACAAATGACGAAAAAGTTATGCTCAAAAACGAGATGTGCTAGCAAATTTCTATGAAATTTTTAAATAAACATACGACGTCTAAAAATGTGCTTATTAATATATCGGACAGACCAAGAAACCACGTAACTTAGTGCTTGGTTTTTCATAAGTAAAATTCCTATTAGACTAGAAACATCCCATTAACAATATTGCCCAAAGGAAAATCTACAAAGAACGTACGCACAATAATGAGAACCTAATAGATTATCACCGCTCCTCTCCAAAACCGCCCAAAAATTAACTTACAATCACTCTAAATGCAAATTCATTCACAAGAACAGTCTGCTCGAAACTCCTTCATTTTAATCTGCTTTGAATATTACTCTTCCCTTTTTTAATTGCCCGTAAAAACTGAAGTGCATTTTTCTCCTCGTATGAAAGGCTTCCTAATTAAAATTCTCGTTGCCCCCTTCCCTTGGGGGTGAACTAGTGAGGGGTGAAAGGGGGTGAAGGGGTCGAAGGAACTATTTTCCAGGTTGGCGTCGTATTTTCACTTGATAAGATCTAGACATGATTATTTATGTGAACATTAGGGGAACTAACCCCATCGATATGCCTCTTTATATGCGGGCGTAGTACTGGTGACCGCAGCAGTGGTTTATTTTATTTCTCTTTATGTTTATCTGAAGCGGTGTTAAAGGTTTCTTTGGTAGAGATGACTATAATTGTCAAAAGTTGCCTTAAAAGAAAAAAGAGGTCATACGTATTTATTTGAACATCGTATGTTTCATATTACAATGAGAAGTTTTTCATAAAACTTCGTTCTTCTCGTTTTCTTACTTAGCCGGAAGCAGCATCGTAGTTCGGTCAAAATCGAGCAAACAGAGAGACAGTAAACTTTTTAAAACAGATCTTTTGGTATAATAAGTACCGTTTATACTTTCATAATCATTTAGTAAAAATCTGCTATTTGGACATGAAAAACAGACACTTTAATTTTAATTATTTGTATAGATGAACCCATCTGCCCAAAACACGAGTGTTTCTGGCTTATACCTTATGGTTTCAGAGGTTCCTGCCAGGGTCGCGAGATAGTTCAAACGAGATACCGTGGCTCTGGCATATGGGTAACTGAAGGAAAACGGGTGGGTTTTAGTCAGTAAAAGTCTGACACGCTCTCCCGCTCCGCCCAGAGCGGGAGAAGTCATTGAATGACTTCCAACCCAAAAAAAAAAATATTAGACCTAAAACCCAGAGATACGAAATCATTATGCTTGCTTGCTTCGGCAATTTTTGTTTTTGTTTTGTTTGTTATTATGTATTAAGTCATTGTCAATGTCGTAACGCATTATCTATCTGTATTGGCTTTGGTCAATGGTCCGTAGCCATGACATCAACAAGCAATGGACAATATTGTACAACCTTTTTAAGCTTGAATATGGGGCTTTTGGCAACTTTGTACGTGTGTATTTTTATTTTTTTATTTTTTGTTACTATTTTATATTGTGCGTTTTGTTTGTGCAGAATAAACAGTTTTTCTTTCTTCTTTCTTTTCTTCTTATTCTTGCGGCAAAAACAATGAGTATCACCTACAAAATATATATTTTCTACCTGGTACTCTTTTTGTTTTTCCACTCAATTCAATCTCGATTATCGCTTTCGCACAAAACAGTACCTACCTACCTACTACTCCAAAGAGTTAGATAAGTTTTTCAGTTCATTCGTTAAGTGGGTTGTGAAACTGTTATTTATTACGTATTTACCGTTCGCCTGATAGTTAGGGCCGTTTAAAAGGGAAGCCGAATGGTTTACTAAACAAATGTATATAGATTTTGTAAGTTATTACCATTTCAGGAGGAGATTGGGGTTTGTTTTTTGGAGCTGTCGAAATAAGCTGTGTGGATTTAATTTTGGTTTTTATAAAACTGAATAATAAGTCCGATGGATGCGAGAAGCACAGAAATGGTGGAATTGGCGGTGCTTGGGAGAGAGGCCTATGTCCAGCAGTGGACGTCTTTCGACTGAAATGATGATCCTGATGAATAGAATGTAGAAATTAAATTATATTTTAATCGCTTTACATGGTAATACCACTGCTCTTAAAATGGTGAAGGAAAACATCGAAAGGCAACGGGCTTGTCGCCGAAAAAAAAATCGAGGACATGTAACAATCTACCGAACCAGATTAGGCCCGCGTGGTAGATTACGTCACACTCCCTCTCACTGAGAGGAGGCCTGTGTCCCAGTAGTGGGAACATTATAGAATGACTAGCTTTTGCCAGCGGCTTCGCCCGCGTGGAGGTCGGAAATTATCCCGCGGGAACATACTACCGGGATAAAAAGTAGCCTATGTCCTTTCTCAGGCTCTAAACTATCTGTGTACCAAATTTCATTTAAATCGGTTCAGTAGTTTTAGCAGGAAAGCGAGACAGACAGACAGACAGACCGACAGACAGACAGAGTTACTTTTGCATTTATAATATTAGTGTGGAAATGTGGATATAGTGTGGATAGTATGGATAGTGTGGAATATGCTACATGGTAAAAATGTTTACGGTTCATATAAGTCTGACTAGACTCTTCAAGTTTCAACTGTTGACAACCGTAGCCTCGATGGACAGATGTAAGATCGGATAAAATTTGTTTCCATGGAGTTTTGGTCCTGTCTTGGCCATTGGCCACCTCCAAAACCAATTTATATTACATACAACATCAAAAGCATAGTTTCAGGAAATTGCTTTGTCAAATTAAATTGGTTTAACGACATAATTGTTCCAATCTATCTGCCTTGATTAAAACCGTTGAGATTTGACCTCCTTTCAACAGATGTAATTAGTGGGAAAATTGAATAGTTTACAATTCTCTATGAAAGGAGTTTTAAATGTTCCTATTTCAAAAAAGGAACGGTTTTTTATACAGTTGAGGCAATATTGGACCTGAACTTGATCTTTTGAAGAGAAGTTATTTTTTTGCCATTGTGAACTGTAAGGTGGGCCTGTGGCTAAGTTACAACTGCCGTTCGGGTCGATCGTTTAGGTTAAGCTACGCTTGCCGCGGTTGGTCCGTGGATGGGTGACCATATTTTTTTTTTTTGTAGGGCATCTCGTAGTTAACCTGAAAGATTTTTACTACTTAAACGGATTGTGGCCCGGCGAGTTCTAAAAAGTTACCTTTTTAGGCCTCCAGCCGGGGCTTATTATACTTAAAAACTAAAGCGAAAGCTCTAAGGGTTACCCCGAGGGGGGTACGAACCTCGGCTTAGGCAATCACTGGTAGGGGGACAGCAAGGGACTGGCTGGATCTGGGTTAAATTATTTATGGACTTATTTAAAGCTAACGGCGCAGCATCGCGGGCTGGCTCTTGCAAGGGTCGGGAGGGACTATTAAGTCGGGGTCGTGACGACGGACCTCAGCGGCGAGGTCGGTACGGTTTGTGTCTGTGTGTTTTTCTAGCTGTACTGCTCTCTTTTCGACTCTCCTGGAGGAGAGTAGTGGGATCGTCAGGATCGGATAGATGTGACCATATTTACATACCAAGACCCTTCAAGTGCCTCGGAAAGCACGTTAAGCCGTCTTTTGTAAATCTTAGACAGCCGTAACGGGTCGTCAGAAGCCCGAAAGTCTGACAACCAGTCTTACCAAGGGGTATCGTATTACCCAGTAACTGGGTTGTGGAGGTCAGATAGGCAGTCGCTCCATGTAAAATACTGGTACTCAGCTGCATCCGGTTGGACTGGAAGCCGACCCCAACATAGTTGGGAAAAGGCTAGGCAGGTGATGAACTGTAAGGTATATAAATTAGGCCTCTTTAAATATTTATGAAAACTACAATATTAATCTTTAATCTTCATCTATAGCTTATAAGCAAAGGCATGTTTAATGTGACAGGCCAGCCGGCGTAGCATGACCAATTCTATATCTATTCTACCAAGAACAAAAAAAGTTCCTTATGTATTTTAATTCTGTAAAAATGTTTCTATCTCATCAGAAAAATAGTCATCATACTTGACATCGTACTCTTGTCGACTGAAGAATAGAAACATCTCTTCTTTTCAGTTTTACACAATTTTTCTACGATACAATCTATCATTTTGTCTTATCTTCCGTCGACAAATTCCGTTTCTAGGCGGTCATGCTACGCGTGCTGTTGGTCTAGGGGTTAGTGACCCTGACTGCTATGCCGGAAGTCGTGGGTTCGATTCCCACCCAGGACAAATGTTTGTGTGATGAGCAACGATCATTTGTTCTGTGTCTGGGTGTAATTTATCTATAATATGTATGTATTTAGAAATATATAAGTATGTTTATCAGTTGTCTAGTACCCATAACACAAGCTCTGCTAAGCTTGAGACTAGATGGCGTTGTGTGATAGTTGTGGAATATTATTATTTTTATTTATTTACTACAAAAAAAAAAAAAATACAAAAAACATTTAAAAATATAAAAAAATGTGATCCACTGGTAGCGGGAGCTGGGTCCAAGCTACCGGTGTATTATTATTATTATTAATTATATTATGGCCCCCACAAATAGGCGCGACGCGACACAAGTTGAAGCAATTATATTCAAAACTTCGTGAAAATTGCTACCAGCAGCGCGTTCCGTCCGATGCCAGACGGAAAGAATAGCATCATCTCATTTCTCCCCGTGGGTGTCGTAAAAGGCGACGAAGGGACTTACTAGATAATGGGCAGCAGCGTTCTCTATGCATTTTACCACCATACTGCGATCGCCAACCCGCCTGCCAATCGTGGCGATTATAGCAAACATTTTTGCATAGAAGTAAAAATCCTTCATTTTCCATACCATTAAACAAATGAATACATCAGTTGTACTCCTAATATTCTCTAATCACGTGTCCTGATGTTACCCTTAGCGAAAACAGGGTGATTATACATCTCATATAGGTCGGAATGTCACAAAAAAGTCACAATAACTCTAGCTCTGGGGCTTTCACCTTGTTAGCTGTGAGATGACACTAATTAATGGGATGGTGGAATGCGAGAGTGTACCAAAAATGAAAGAAAAAAATGTTACAATGTTTGGACAAGTCAAAAAATTCAATTTTGTTATGGGTTTGGATTAGTGTTAAAAAAATATCTGCTGAGCTGCTACAGTAGTTTTTACATGGAAGAAATGATGAGAGAGTGTTCGTAAGGTCGATGACCAGTCGCTTCGACATTTATATCATACTAGCTTTTGCTTGCTTTCCCATGGGAACGTACAACCGGGATAATAAGTATCCTATGTGTTAATCCGGATTGTAAACTATCTGTGTGTAAAATTTTATGTAAAATTTTATCCCAATCCGTTCAGTCGTTTTTTGCATCATTGAGGAACAGAGATCCAAACATACAAACATTCACATCCATAAAACTATATAGTTGCATTCGTTTAGTATATAAGTATATAGTAGGATTCCTACTTCACGATAAGCATTTTGATAAAATAAAGGATGCTAAAATCTGACTATTAAAGAGACCGGCAACATTGGGCAGCAAATCATTTATAATACTGTAATATAACCAGCAAACTAATCACAGAAAACAAATAAACACAAATCATTAGCGCATGACTTGTTTCAACAGTTAAAAACAAAAAGCAATTAACAAATCTTAAAACACCTTCATAATGGAGTACTCGAACTCGTGCGTGTTTGAACTAAATCTGTCTAAACACATGTAGTACGATTTAGTACGTCTAGACCAATATTATGGCCGTGGAATATGAATGAAATGACTCTGCGACCTTTCAGTTTTTACAAATAACATGTATTTCTACGAATAATGTGGCTTTTATGTAATTTCTACCTTTATATTTTTTAGGCTCAGCTTGGTATTTCTTTGAATGATGGAGAGTTATTTATGTCACTGATAATAAATGAGACGCAGTTTTTGTGACTACAAAATAGTAATAAGAAAATGAACGTTAGGGTCACAGCATTATGCTGAGCGCTGGCCTTTTTGCGTGGATGTGACGCATGTTTTCCCCCAGCTTTTTCGTTTTTTTTTTTCTGTAGAATTCAATCCATACTTCCATACTAATATTATAAATGCAAAAGTAACTCTGTCTGTCTGTCGGTCTGTCTATCTGTCTGTCTGTCTGTCTCGCTTTCCTGCTAAAACTACTGAACCGATTTAAATGAAATTTGGTACACAGATAGTTTAAAGCCTGAGAAAGGACATAGGCTACTTTTTATCCCGGTAGTACGTTCCCGCGGGATAATTTCCGACCTCCACGCGGGCGAAGCCGCTGGCAAAAGCTAGTATGGAATATTAATTTATTTGCTCAGAATGTACATAGGTATTTACAATAAGGTGGTTACATAATTTGATTTAAGGAATCCTTGTACGCTACTATGTTTTGGTCTTTCTATGCGTCATTATCATCATCATTTCAGCCGAAAGACGTCCCCTGTTGGACATAGGACTCCCCCAAGCACCGCCACTTCGACCAAATGGCTATGTGTCATGTGTATCGTTAATAAACGAACTTTCTTTATTTCTTTTTCTTTCTAAACAGTCACTCGATGAATGCAAGATTATAATTGAATTTTATTGTGAATTTAGATTTCTCGAAAGCAAAGATTCCTCTAATTATAATTAAATAAACATGAATAAAAACCACATAAAACAAACATACTCATATCACGTGCACATCACATATTTAAAACTAGTGTATAAGTAATGGTGAGTTTATCGCAATCTTCTTATAATGGGGCATTTGACAACAAAACAAAAACCATTCAGATCCAGCCCGTCCCTTGCTGCCATCTACCAGCGATGCTCTAAGCCGGGGTCCGTAGGCCACAGGGGGTGTCCTTAGCGACTAGTCGCCCTATTTTATGTTTTTAAGCCCTGGCTGGAGGCCTTAATTTATTAAGTTTGCCACAGGCAAGTTTCCTCATAGGTTGATCTCGAGAGATGTCATACCCACAAAAAAAGAAAACACAAAAATCAGGAATCTGTGCTGATGACCATACGGTAGAAGTGAAAACTTATATGAGCCGAGTATACCCGACTCCGCGTCACCAACCCAAGCGTGACGCGAGCGTCTTCAATTTTGTTCACTGTTTACAAAGAGCGCAGAAGTTTTCACTTCAATAATAATAAACAAAACACACACGTAAATCTCACCACACAAAATGGACATTAAAATATGCGAAGAAAACACGTACAATCAGCGATTGTGCACGTCTGCATAACCTCATCCGGAGTTGCGCAATATCTCCTAAAAGCCGTTTTACGAGGCCCATTTATACCCCACCCCACCTTAATAAATTAAACGGAATACCCCTAAATAGACATGCTAATTTCTATTGTTTGAAATAGTATTTTTTGTCGCCAACGTTGACGATGATTTGTGTAGAAAATAATGGTTTAAATTATAGGGGGCTTTATCTAATGTTATCGGAAGATTATGTCATAGTAAATCGCTTACATTTATTAGGTAAATTTACAATAGGAGTTATAGAAGAAAATGCAATGAAATCAATTTTACAAGTTGTCGGAACCAGACATGCGCTTTATTTTGTGTAAGTTATTTCATCACCACTGCTCTCAAAACGGTGAAGAAAATAATCGTGAGAAAACTGACTTCTTTTAAAAATTCGATTCGACATGCACGAACCTACACCTTGTTCACGTGGTGGATTATGGCCCACTCTCTCTCACCGAGAGGAGGCCTGTGTCCCAGCAGTGGGAACATTGTAGGCTGGTTACGCTAAATCACATTGGGATTAGGAAAATCTGCCAAATCGTGTTGTCATTCATTCGTAAGTTCTCATGTCATAGGTTCGAACCTTCAGGGTCCGAAATTAGAATGAATGACAACTGAATGACTAATCTTATGACCGCAACTTATACGAAGTAGTAAACGCCCGAAACTGCAGGTTTCTTACTTACAAAGAACACCCATATTCTCAAAAGCTTCATCACTGTACTCACTAATCACCTCTCACGTGCTAGATCGCAATAAAAACGAGAGAATAAAACATTGTGTACCAGTTAAAACGGCGCAGCGGTAATCCTGTCTGAGTGGGGCTTAAATGTCCGCCAGTGTAATTACTTAGCAGACGTGTGTGTTCTGCATTGTACCTGCTCTGTGCAATGTATTGACGAATCGGTGCAAGTGGCTGTTATGTCACTTTCAAAAGGAGAGAAGATAGTTGTGAAGTTTCTTGGTTTTGTCATTCTGTGGAAGAGATTTCACCATGGTTATCATTTCAGCCGAAAAACGTCTATTGTTGAACATAGGTCTCCCCAAGCGCCGCCACTTCGACCGGTTTTGTGCTTCTTTCTCTGGTTTCTGGAAACCTTTCTTTCTCTTTTCAAGTCTCGTCCCCACAAGTTTGACTGAATATCGTAAGTCGAAGGAATGAATCAGACGGCTAAATTGTCATTGGACAGGTTTACGAATTAAAGAAACCCTCTTTAATCTGTAAACCTGTCCAAAGACAAACTTAAACCTACAAAAATCCAAAAGATTAATTTCGCAAATAAGAAAATGATACCAGCAAAAAGCTAGGAAAGTCTACAAAAAACGAACATTTAGTACTACGAAGTAAAAATCCCATCTAATTGAATCAACTTAAAGTAACTTAAGTTTTAAGTCAAGCTCAGACAGAATTTTAAGTGTTTAACTTTCAATTTCAAGCGATCAATCGAATGGATACTTCGCTTATGCATTATTTATATTTCACTTACTTAGTGCTTTTAAGTAAAGACCTATCTACATTTTGATGAAACCTTTTCTTATTTATTCATGTTGAATATTAAATTGTATGTACCACGTGAAACACCTAAATTAATTTTACACAATGTGGATTGATCTTGTGTTGAGATATTTTCGACCTTATAGCAATTTTACAAAAGAAGGTTAATTTTTAGATCACGGATATACCATTGAGTCATTTTTGGTAGGGAACTCTTATTTGGAACAGGATCCTCCCGCAGCAGCCTTGTCCGGTGAGGACCTGCGTAAGGCGGAAGGTGAGGACGCCGTAACGCCTCTCCAGCCACTCCTCAAAAAGGGGACTTACCGCTGCAATTGTGGCGTGCCCAGCAGACGCGACGATCGTACTTGCATGACGCCATGCCGCCATGAGATCCCGTCGGAGCACTGTCCGCTGTGCCGTGTTTTCTCGCGGCAGTGGACTCACGCCCTGGCGTTCTGCCTCCTCGTGCCATTGCATATGCGGGAGGACTTTTTCCTCCAGATCTCATGGCGGCAATCCGGCAAAAAGGCTCGCCGTCTCACAGGAGACCGTAAGGAAACTCATGTCCAAGGTGTCAATTTGCTGCCGGGGTCGCGTGATTGTTCGAAAGAGATACCGTGACCCTGGCACATGGGCAACTGATGGAACACGGGTGGGTTTTAGTCAGTAAAAGTCTGACACGCCCTCCCGCTCCGCCCAGAGCGGGAGAAGTCATTTGATGATTTCCCATCCTGAAAAAAAAAAAAAAAAAAAAAGGTGTCAATTTGGCGTTATAAAAGAATGTCAGTTCAAAATAGTATCATTCGATCGATGGTTTTGATTACAGTTAGAACTCGTATTGTAATGAGGACCTTCTTAACATTTGAGGGGTGATCTTGAAGTCCAGAACAGACCAAGTGGAAATCATGTCCTGGTTGAGACTAGTTCAATCTAGGGAAGCATTGTAGAAAGCGAAAAAGTTCTAAACACAGCTTGGTAAGACTGTAAATACCATAATCAGCTTATAATGTTCCTATTGCTAGAACATAGGCCTCCTTTCGGTGAGTGGGAAAGGGCCATAATCCAACACGCGGGTCGAGTGCGCGTCGGTAGATGTCACATGTCTTCGAGTTTTTGGTGCTAGGACATGTCGAGTTCTCCCGATGTTTTACTTCGCCGTTTGGAGAACAACGGTGATGAAATAAGTTACAAAAAGTAAAACGCCTGTCTAGGGTAGTAGCTATGAAATAAAGCACCAATATTTTTCGTAGACGTACATACATTCATCAAATAACATCCCCGCCATTTTTATTGGACGCGTAATTACGAAATACCTCCAAAAATCAATGAAAAAGAAAAATACACCACATTTTTCATAAATAAAAGAATTTTCGTAACAAAGAAAATGTTCCAGTTTATTAAATAAACAAATAAGCCTGAGGGGTGTACGAAAATATTGATTTAAAACGCGTACGTTTTAAACGTGGAACGCGATGGTCCGTGGGAAGATCGTTTAATTTTTAACACAGCCACGGCATGGTGTGTGGTTGGATGCGCAAATTTTGCACAGCCTGTCACCCTTGCTTGTCCTGTGTTTTAATGCAATAATGCGGTATGAAAATGTTCTTGAAAATTGAGGGGTTGAGGTCGAAGTGACCATTCCTTACTAATTTGGTTTTGCTGCCACCACAACCATACCATAGATAAAGGGGTTTTATATTTAGGTGTTCAAGTTTTTTGTTGGTTTTCACTAATGTCAGTTCAGTATTTGTTTATTAGAATTCGGTTATAATGTAGAACTTGATTTTGTATTTTACTCGTATCGAGTACGATAGCATTTTTGGTCCTCGAAGTCAATGCTACAATCCTAATTAATATGTATTTTTGGATATTTGTTCAAATTGCTGAACGGAGTTGGATTTTGGCACACAGATATAGATTACTTTCGATCTCCACACTGACGAAGCCCCGGACAAAAGCTTGTTTATCATAAAGTCTCAACGTTTTTGACAATGCCTATATTTTGTTGTAACTTGGAGACAATCCATAAAATACATAACCATAAACTTAGTGAATTATTCCTTTAAAATTATCCACCATTAGCCGATTATGAGTTTATTCATAAAACCCATTATTAGTCTTGGCCAACTCATAAATTTTGTTCTTAAAAACAACTCGCAATTTCTCTCAAGATGGCGTTCTTCATAGCATCTTCAAGTTTATTATACCCATGAGATATTCGCTGAAGTGTCTGCATTCAGAAAACACCTATCTTAGTTTATTGTTATTATTTATGGAGTTTTGTTGTTACTCTCTTTATTGCCAATATCTGGCGGCGAGTTAGAAATATTACGAAAAGTTTTGCATAAAATATTCAAAGTATTTAGTTGGGTATTGTGTGAGAACTGTTCTTAGTTGTAAATTATTCAGTGTTTTATATTCTGAAGATTCGCTTTGGTATTATTTTTCAGTGGGGTTTGTGTCTGCGTTGTAAACGAATGTTGCCGAGTTGATTAATTGTGTCGGTTTTATTTGATCTGATGATGTAAGTAATTTTAATTAATTTATTTATTGAGTGGAGTCTGTGATGAATGGATTTAAAATTAATAATACAGTATAAGCGTTTTTACAAATACTTGCTTAATTTTACACGTATTAACATGATGAATATAGTTTTACCATTCATCACCTGACTAGTCATTTCCCAACTATGTTGGGGTCAGCTTCCAGACTAACCAGATGCAGCGGAATAACAGTAGTTTACATGGAGCGACTGCCTATTTCACCTCTACAACCCAGTAACTGAGTAACTAACCCTTAGGTAAAGCCTGGTTGCCAGACTTTCAGAACTTCTGACGACCCGAAGCGGCAGTCAAAGATCCTTGAGTGACAGCCGAGACCCATCACGGCTTAACGTTTTTTCCGTGGCACGGAGGGGTCTTGGTATGTAAAGATGTTCACTCAACAACGAACCAACAGCGGCAAGCGTAGCTAACTTAATCGATCGACAAGCCCTATTGATGATACGAAAAAGTATAAACGATAGAAAATCTCAAGCAGTTTCCCGTCAATTTTAATGTCAAATCAACTTCTATAACTGCCACTCATAAATCAACCATATTGCGTAGTATCTGTCACAATAAAAGATCGTTTGCTACCGCCATAGCTCGGCTAACCCAAATCTGTATCCGGCCTCAAATATACGACGGCTAATTTCAGTTCGTTTCTATTAACTTTGTTTATTATTGTCTAGTTATTTCGAGAGTAGCCTGGTTTGTTCAAATTGTTGAGCTAGATTGTCGCGAAATTGTTCGAAAGAGTTACCGTGGCCCTGGCATAGGCAACTGAAGGAACACGGGTGGGTTTTAGTTAGTAAAAGTCTGACACGCCCTTCCGCTCCACCCAGAGCGGGAGACTTCATTTGATGACTTACCACCCACAAAAAAAAGTTAGATTCAGGCAGGTGTATTAATACTGTGGGTTTGTCCGGTAGGTCCCATTTGTTCTATGGAACATGACGTAATAGAAAAAATTGAGAAAATATTGTCCCTATTTGTACTATAGAACTACATACTAGTTTTTGCTCCTGTTTTTATTTGTCTGTGAATGCACAGAACTAAAAGGGAATCGCTTTTCCCAAATTCTTCCATGATGAGATATATAAGACGTGAATGACATTAATCACTGACGTTAATACCAGGTACAGTTCACTATCAAAAAAAATGAAACTACTCGCTACATAATATTTTTATTTTGAAAAATAAAAGCAAAATAGCAGTTTAACGATATAAAGTTTATATTCTTAGTTTGTTCTATGGAAAAATTTGAGACAAAAAGTACAAACTGTTCTGTGCTATTACGTCATGTTCCATAGAACAAATGGGACCTACCGGGTTTGTCTTTTAATACCCAACACGGCATCATGGAAAAAAATATGTTTTTGGTCGTCACTTTATGTTCTGTAGAGGGCGCCATATTCAATTTTACTGTGACATGCCTAGAACTAGCGGACAATCAAGATGCTTCCTACAATACCTAACTTGTCAGTTTATGATAAGTATTGTAGAAGTTATAAGGAAACAGAGTAACATACTTACATACCGGTCAAAACCCCTACCTTTTTGCTGCGTCGTAGTTGAGTAATAACTTTGTACTTTAGCAGGAGGTATTTTATTTGTCTTCTTATTCCAGTAAAGTAAGGGTAATGGCACACTTTCTTGTATCTGTTCATTTCACGTCACCTAAATTAAGGCCATCATCTCCAGTGTTAGTATCTACAGTTGGATCCCTAATAAAACACCCATTTATTGCGCAACCCAGCCACAATAAAGTCTGGTAACACCGACACGTCTGCGAGACGTATTCAATCAAACGTCGCGAATTTTGTTTATATGATCGTACGCCTGGCAGACTGCCTGTCAAACGTTGATGTCGTAAACTTTAACGTGAGCGTTTATCGCCCATTTTAGATTGAGGCCAGAGAAACAGCGGGAATGGGGAGATTTGTTCTTGTACCTAATTTACTGTGAGAAAGGACGGGAGTTAGCAGAACTTTCTTCAACCTTTGATTATCTGTGCAGCTTGAATTTAAAGAATAATTGAGTTGTCGGTGACTTATTGATTTACCGTCTTATTTATAAATCCAATGTACATGATCAGGCCAAGATTATGTCAGGATGTTAAAAGATACTTTGACCAGAGTTTGTTTCGGCCTTTCTTAGAGTAGTTAGATGAGAAACACCGACCTCAACTAGTTTTAAAATATAGGTGGCGTAAAAGTGTTTGTACAAACCTACTTCACAGAAAGTTGCTTAAAGTTAAGTGACGTTTAGCGTCAAAATTGTATAGTTCGATACTAGGTTACCATTTTCTTAGCAACATTTAGGTATAAGGGGGCTAGTGTATAACTTACTCCCTTTTCCATTATTTGATGATTTTTACATTCGTCAATAAGGTTTGTTATCGTCTTTTCATCCACTGCGATCAAATTGACTTGAGTTGAAAATTATGCTCACATGGAGACCGAAAGTAGCCTGTATTTTTCTTTAGTGAAATGCGTTAACACTTGAGACAATACGGATTCTCTACAACTCGCTGACTTCACGGCCCCGCTTTGTCACGCACCGTAATAAATCATGGCGCCACGGACATTGTAAACGATGCTTAATTCCTCTCCTCTCCAAATTAACTTTTACTCAGCCAATTCGAGGAAATGTGTCCCCGTCTTACTAACCTCTATTGAGCTCTGTAAAAATATAAGTAATTTCGGTACTTATGAATATAAATTAGACGTGGAAGTCGACATTAAATTATGTTTAACGAGAAAATATTGTTTTAAGAAAATGAAATCTTATCTTTTGTAAGAAATTTGATCTTTAGTTTGAATACTTGATGTAATGAATATTTTATTATTTATACAGGGTGACCTTATTATGGCTCGTTTACTAGAATATCTCTTAGGACTGGAGGTTTGCTTTTGTTCAATATAAAGAACCCAAATACATAGCTTCATTTCTTTATGATGTAGATTTTAATAGGTCTCGCTTTGTTTGATCAGTCCATAAGCGAACTTGATCACCAACTTTTGATTTAGAGTTTTAGTTGACTAGTTTTATATCTTTATATTATTCTCGCATCCAGCGGCTTCCTGCGGCTTACATCTGGTCAATGTTGCTCCTTGGGAAAGGCCTTTGTTCAACAGTGGACGTCTTTCAGCTAAAATTGTGGTTCACAATCAGTCTATATTGTTCCCGCTGATGGGACACACACGATGGGCCTCTTCTCTGTGAGACGCCATGGGCCATAATTCTTCAGGCGGGCACCAGTTTGGGTTGGGGAGGTCACATGTTTTCGAATTGTTGGTTCAAGGACATGCCAGTTTTCTCACGATGTTCGCTTTCACCGTTTAAGAGCAGCAGTGATGAAATTAAATACACAAAGTACGCCTGTTTGGGTTCAAACTCTCGACCTACAACTCGTTAACCGGGCTTAATACCACCAGGCCACTACAGCTATTCGTGTACCTGATATAAACAACAACTACAATACAAAGAGTTGCGAATTGATATCGATTCTTTTGATACGTATTTCGACTCTCATGATACAAGGATACGACACAATTGCCAACCTATTGTAAATAACTGTAAACCATGTAAATCCCGTCAATAAATGAAAATCAAACACTCGCTTTGCATGGAGCACGACAAATACGAACGTCTGTTCTGTTCTAGGCAAATGAAAGTTAAATACAAGCGCAATTAAAACACGCTGCCACCAGGGGGCGCTGTGGTGACAACCGCTACACAACTAGTTGTATAGTCGGTTGTGTTTGTAGGGTATGTGTGTATTCGCAAACGAATTGGGGATTCAGGGAGCATATATTGAAAGTATTTTAAAGAGTCGGAAGAATTATCTTGTGTTAGAACCCGTTGACGTTTAAATGAACTTTACAAAGCTATGTCAAAATATTATGTATCTGTAGTTTGGGAAATAAGGAACAATTTCACTTTTTGATAGTTAACAATGTACGATCCAAAAGAAAACTTCTTGATACTTGCATTATTCCATGCCTCACTAACGGCTGTCAAACATGGACATTGACTCAAAAAACCCTCATTACAATTATTTCTTGCCAAAGAGGCATGAAACTTAGCCTACGAAATTTCAACTTAAAAGAGCGCTAAAGATTTGAGGAAAATTACTAAACTTAAAGGTGCTACCTTCCACACAAGAAGACAGAAATGGTTAATTAGAGATGGATCTAAAAGAAGTAGAAGAAGACAGCGCAAGCGTTGGGATGACGATATAGTCACGGCAGCTGGTGCCCTGTGAGCTAGAGACGCACAAGATCATTACAGATGGAGGAGGCTGTTTGACGAACACACCGAAGTGCAATAATTATGTTTTTGCTTAATTTTATTTATATTGTTATTAGTTACATCATCATGATCATCATCCTGCCCTTGTTTGAATTTATTTGTGTTCGGCGTTTTATCGTACATTCTGAAGTTCTATCATCCACGTTCTATCTATGATGCGTTGAGTTTAAAACTGATGACCAAATATTTGCAAATCAATTACCTGAAAATGGAATATTAATAAAACGGTCCACTTTAGCGAATCAATTACATTAAATACATCATTAATTTTGAAACCATTATTTTGTGTTTATGTAACACTAGCTTTTTCCCGCGGCTTGATGTCGGATATTATCTCACGGGAAACGTACTACGGGAATAAAAAGTATCCTATGTATTAACTCAGGTAAATGACTATCCCTTTTTATTACAGATTTATGTGAAACTTACTTTAACAGAAATTATATTAGTAGGCGTCGGTCCTAGCGGATACCTACTATTACCTAACCTACTACTGGGATAAAAAATATCATATGTGTTAATTTAGCACTCGAATTACGTAACGTACTATTAGTCAGAATCTGAATAATTTTAAAACGTATTGCTAATCCATTCTTTCATATATCCGAAAAAATGTCTGCTTACAACCAACGCAAATAACGCCATGAATGTTGTGCAGCTATCAAAATGAAAGCGATTTCCTACTGACAGTGTCTTACGAAACTAGCCCTCTCAAAATTCATCCAAATCCGTATATACAACATTATTTTTAGTATATGCGAAACCTGAATATAGTTTGTTCAGAATCAGTAACTGAATCGATTCCAATAATTTTTACACCATGTTATATTTTCACCATGTTATAGATCATAAATGGTTGTGATATTAACACACATACACGTCCGAGTTTTTTATTCCGTTCACCGTATACGCCACACAATCACAATATGCCATCTACATCAGTGGAAGTGCAAAGTTACTTGGAGTATGTAAACGCTTTCTGTGGATTTCGTCAGGTAAATAGTGTTTACAATATAAATAATCGTACTTTGGACTTAGTATTGACTTCGTTTTTGGAGAGTGAATTGGAGGTAGAACAGTCAGATGAACCGTTAGTGAATATTGATGTTCAGCATCCTCCACTGGTAGCTAAAGCGAAGTTTAGAGGTCGGTTCAGTGATCCACTGACGGTACACAACCCGTGTTCTGGGCGCGAAGAGGATTTCGTTATATTTAGTAAACAGAAATGGAATTTTACCAAATGTGACTTTCCCAAACTATATTTGATTTTACAGTCAGTCGATTGGAAGCCATTGTATGATATTCTGGATCCCGATAAGGCTTTACATTTTTTTATAGCGTAATTAATGAAGCTATTAGTGAAAGCACACCGACAAAGAAAAAACGGGATCACAAGTGTAAATATCTGTATCCAACTTGGTATACATCTGATTTAATACGCGATATCAAAACAAAGTGGAGGTATCATAAGTTATTTAAAATTACGGGTTCCAGTAGCGACTACGAACAGTTTTCTTACTATCGAGCCCAGGTTAAATATAAATTAGTGTTAACGTATGAAAATTACCAGCGTAGGTTACAGTCAAATATTAAAAATGATCCTAAATCTTTTTGGAATTTTGTTAAAAGCAAACGTGCTAGTCGCAACAAAACTCGAGTCACAAAAGATGGGAAGGAGTTGAATGACGAAGAGTGTGCGGAATGTTTGGCTTCCTACTTTCATTCGGTGTATAACGAGGTGCGCCCGACGCTGGACCCCGCTGAGGCGGAGCGTGCAGCGGCTGGAAGCGCGGGTGCGGCGCGAGTGCATGTTGGCCAGCTCGACTTGCGCGAGCTGCGCGCCGCGCTCCGCCGCCTCAAACCCAAGCATTCGGCGGGTCCAGACGGGATCCCGCCTTACATAGTTAAAGACTGTAGCACGGTCTTTGAAAACCCTCTACTGCACATTTTAAATTTGTTTTTGAAGGTAGGTCAGTACCCCAACCTATGGAAAATCACTAGAGTGATCCCGGTTCCAAAGGGAAGTTTGGGAACTGATGTTAGTGGCTACCGACCGGTGGCGGTGCTGTCGGCGTGTGCTAAGGTGTTTGAATCGGTGTTGCACAAGTGTATTACTGATCAAGTAACTTCACGCCTGACCGACGCTCAACACGGTTTTCGAACTGGTCGAAGTACGGGGAGTAACTTGTTGTCATTTATGACATATCTGTCGCCTGTTATTGACGCTGGGGGACAGGTGGACGTTGCGTACTTCGACTTTCGGAAGGCGTTTGACACTGTCGACAACGATGTGCTGTTGGCTAAGTTTGCGGCATTTGGTTTCACACCGCACCTTTTGAAATTCTTCGCGAACTACCTTAGTGATCGCCGGCAGTACGTCGAATACGGTGGATTTGTCTCCAAGCCTTATTTCACGTTTTCGGGCGTGAGTCAGGGTAGCAATATTGGTCCATTAGGATTCATTCTGATGGTCAATGATCTCCCTGAAGTCGTAAAGGATGCGAAGTGTTTGCTATTCGCGGACGACCTTAAGTTGTTTCTGTCGGTAGCAAATACTTCGGACTGTGAACGACTTCAACAGGATGTTGATAGGGTAGTGCAGTGGAGCGTAGATAATAAGTTAGGTTTTAATATAGCCAAATGTGGTATAATGAGCTACACTCGTGCGAGGGAACCCCTGCTGCATCAGTATAAGATGGAAGCCGCGGTCTTATCACGAGTCACGCATGTGCGGGACCTGGGGGTGGAGATGGTGCCGGAATTGATGTTTCGGGGGCACATCTTAGATATATGCGGCAAGTCCTACCGTAATCTTGGGTTTATCCTCAGACAGTGCAAGGACTTCCAGAACACAGCAGTGCTTAAAATCATGTACAATGCGCTGGTAAGGAGCCGTTTAGAAACGAGTGCTATTGTTTGGAATCCTCATGAGGCTAAATACCGGGACATGGTGGAAAGAATTCAAAACAAATTCACTCGGTTTCTCTATTTTAAGCAGTATGGCGTTTATCCCTTCTTCCCTCTTTTGTACCCGAGTGTGTTCGTAATAGGGATGGTAGGGTACAGTAGGCTAGCGGTGCGGAGGGACGTCAGTCTTTGTAGCTTTGTGTTTCGGGTGCTGCGCGGCTGGCTACACCACCCCGATCTGCTCGTAGAGCTGAGGTTACGCGCGCCGGCCGGGTGCGGGGGCGCGCGTCGTCCGACGCCTACTCTACTGGAGCCAAACTCTAGGACAAACCTGAACAAGTTTGCCCCCTTATCACGAGCTATAAGACTGGTAAATATTATTTCAACAGAGGTAGATATATTTCACTGCAGCCTGACGAGGTTCACAGAAGTAGCACTGAAGTGCATCGAAAATATTTAAAGGACCATTTCTTGTGTTTTTTGTTAATTTAAGTACTTATGCTATTTTTGTTTTTTTTTTTTGTATCTATATAGTAATAACATCGCATTGGCGAATCATAGTTGTTAGGGTGTTATGTACCAATTTTAAATAAATAAATAAATAATAAATAAATTTTGTCCCAAAAATATTTAATTACGCTTAAAAGTTAGTATCCGCAATCATCTGTTTGCATACGGGTCACGACAGGTCATAGCGCGGGCTAGGCGGAGTGGGCGCACTGCGGGACGGCGACGGCGCTCCTCAGTCGCCCGAATGCCATCGATCGATGCATACGTATCGCAAGCGCGCGACCGCCGTGAGCCCTGGCTAAAGTGTTTTGTTTAGATTTTAAAATTATCATGTCTCTCTCGTACTCAAACGTCCGTACACTCGCTGTTTGTGGTGGTGTGGCAGTGCGTCAGTGCATAAGAGAAAGACGGGCCCTTTTTTAACAGTTGCTTCACTTTGTTTCAGTGAATAGCGATTACGCCAATTATTGTAGATAGTGATGATTAACATTTTTAAACACGCAAAGGTAGTCAAGGGTACAAATGTATTATTTGTTTACAGCCTGCTGTGGTTCAGTAATGCGATGTTTAACAATTTTCATCCATTTTGAACTTTAAGTTGTTGACATAAGGTGCAACAAATGGCATTGATTACATTTTACTACTTACTACTGCATTTACGAATAAAGTACATAATAATATCTACCTACACTTGACCATTACGACAGTCCAAAGCCTGCAAGTGTGATGGAAAATGTTCATCACCAACTAATACATAAACAATCACTGTGGCAAATTATTATCAATGAGCGCAAAACGACGCTGACGGCGCGCACGCGGCCTGGTGGCGCGGCCGGCCGGCCTCCGCTAGGCTGAATATGTTTTAGCGTGGACTACCACGTAACGTAACCGGCTTATAACTTTGTGATTATTAATGATACAGTTTTGAATTTTTTTTCATAGATTCTTTACATAAAAATACTAGACCCGTGTTTCGGGTTTCGCATAAACAAAAATTAATGTTGTATAAGGTGTATCTATTCATACACGAAATATTTTAAGGGGTACACCTGTAGGTGGTAAAGAAGCTATAAAAGCAAAAAGATTTTTTTTTTCTAAGCGTTTTTGTTTTTTCTTAATTATTATAATTTTAAAACTACTTGAGGCGTTTTGCATAAAACCTTTACTTCAAATTCTATGAATGGCCCGCCTGACGCTGCGAGGGCGGCGACCGGACGGCACGAGCATGGCCACGGTGTCTCGGGCCGTAAAAAATAAGAAGGAGCCAATATTTCTTATGTGCGTCAAATAATTTATAAATATTAAATTTAAAAAAAAACCCTTAGAAAATTTTTTTTTCGTTGCTATAGCTTCTTTACCACCTACAGGTGTACCTCTTAAAATATTTCGTGTATGAATAGATACACCTTATACAACATTAATTTTTGTTAAATATCTGTTTTCAAATATCCAAACATACAAAATTGTTCTTTATTAGTAGGATATCATTATGAGTAGTAAGTAAATTACACTTTTGGCTCACATCTGTGGATTGATACATCCATCACGTTTGCGTGTGCATACACCAGTTGCCACATCTAGCTATACATTCCAGTATAAATTGAGCTTAACGCACCCGAGTGTCAGTTACACTTCCCATCATTGTAATCATTATATTATCGTGTACTGGACTTGGGAAGCTCCTGGTTACGGAGATATTGAAGGTTAAAGTTTTAACTTTGTGTACTTAAATATGACTCCTATATTGTTGCATGCACCCAACAACACAGTATTTAAGGATACGTAATCAACAAGGAATCCCTATATATAGTTTCGTCATGTCCGTCCGTCTGTCCGCAGCTTAGCTCACAGACGGTTTGTACTAGACAGCTGTAATTTGACATACTAGGCATGCCAACAAAGTGATAAAATTAAATCTGGAAAATTACTTTCTTTTGGGTACCTCCTCCACCCAAAGTTTATTTTTTAGAGTTGCGTTCCCAAATGGCAAAAAACGGAACCTTTATAGGTTTGTCATGACTGTCTGTCTGTCTGTTTGTCCGTGTATGGCACAGCCACTTTTCTCCGAAACTATAAGAGCTATGTTGTTGAAACTTGGTAAGTAGATGTATTCTGTGAACCGCATTAAGATTTTCATACTAAAATAGAAAAAAAACAATAAATTTTGGGGTTCCCCATACTTAGAACTGAAACTCAAAAAAATTTTTTTCATCAAAACCTAGGTATGGTATTGAGGTTTCTAATGTCATTTTTTTCTAAACTGAATAGTTTGCGCGAGAGACACTTCCAAATTGGTAAAATGTGTCCCCCCCCCGTAACTTCTAAAATAAGAGAATGATAAAACTAAAAAAAATATATGATGTACATAACCATATAAACTTCACCGAAAATTGGTTTGAACGAAATCCAGTAAGTAGTTTTTTTTTTAATACGTCATAAATCGTAAACCGCAATTTACCTTTAATTCAATCAACTCAAATAAACCTCAACATAAACCTTATGCATAAACCGAGGATACCTACAGGTTTGTACGGAACCCTCGGTGCGCGAGTCCGACTCGCACTTGGCCGGTTTTTTCGTGGTTAGATTGGTTCCGAAATACGAAAATGTTGTACGTTTGTATAAAAAAATGTCTATTAACGGATGCGTTTGTTTTGATATATTAAGCTTTAAAATTTTTGTTAGTCAAGTATGTTTCCTTCCATCAAAGATGTGTCATCTACCAACCCACCCTGGGCACGTGTGGTGGATCACGACCTACTCCTTTTCACAGATAGGAGGCCTCAGAACATTATAGGCTGACTATGCTGGTGGGTATTTAAAACCCGTGTAGGATATCTGACGAATCGGCGACGCAGTAGGCCCTGAAGGAGAAGGAGTGACGAATTATGTCCTAAGAGCTAAACATTTGGATTGGATTTTGACTGCATAAGCGAGAGATAGAGATAGAGATAAATAGAAACATGGAAGACAGGCCTTTGGCACTGCAATGGGACAGAACAATGAGAGGTCAGCTTATACTGGAATTGCATAGCTTGATTTGTCGTAGTGTGTGTATATAAATTGTGTGGACAGTACTTTGCGGTTGCCGGTCCTGCCCTTTGTACGAAATAATTGTTCAAATGCACTATTGAAACGTATTTTGTGGGGCTTTATTATTACTTTTATTAGTGAGCAGTATTGGATGTAATGAGCGGACGTCGATAACGTGTAATTAATTATCGTGGGTAAAAACAGGAAAGTTTTTGAAATAACTGTGGTATAAGTACCTAAGTTGTTGTTGTGGGTAATTTTGTTGATAGAATGGATGCTGATAAATGATTTTATTTCTGTAAATAGTTTGCACAAAAACTTTTACATTTCAGTAAAATTAAAAAAAATATATAGATGTGGTCGGCCTTTCCTATCTGGCTACTCTGAGAAGCTTTCCCCAATTTTTGGGGAATCAGGTCTCAGTTCAACTTATGAGGTTGTCGGCTGCTTAACTGGGCTTGCCTATTTATCATCATAAATAAGGGGTTCTAGCCAGGGTGTAAAAGCTTAAAACTAGAGTGACTACTCGCTAAGGGCACCCTCTGTGAAGTACGGACTTCAGCATAAGCCATCGCTGGTAGAGTGTAGCAAGGTATCAAACTCAGGGTTCAGTCCCTCATAAAGTCCAGATATAATCGTGGTCAGATCGTAACACCATGTACATTGGTATCTGAAGTGGTCTTCTAAAGAAAGAACTACACAGATTGAATGGACCGGTCCAGCTAGTGCAATAATCGTGCAGCTCAGCTCAGAACATAAGGAGCAGGCGAATTAATACTTTTTAAGTCTGCAGAGCTACGATAAGAATAAGGATATACCATGTACTGTAGCTATTTAGGAACTAAAGATAAATATGAATTAAATATTTTTTTAAGATTTTCAGAAGATATTCTTTAGGTTTGATAGAGCACATTGCTTAATCTTTACCAATTTGCATGTCAGTTTGTCAGAAGACGCAACTTATCGGATCTGTAGGATTTCTATCGCCAAAATTATCGAATAAGCCATCATTTAGAAAGCAAATAAAGTCTTTCAGAAACTGTTTATCTCAATAAAAACACGTAGAAACACCACACATGTATTATTTGCTTGTATCTGGTTTCCTGCAGTTATTCGTCATTGGTATTTCACGAATTGTTCCGAATAAAAGCTTGTGATAAATAATTGTTGGTCCTGTCATTTAGTTCGCATTGTTCTGTGGGGGGAAATGTGTGAGCATTGTCAGACAGGACAACAAAACAATAATGACTACGCATTTATAATAACATATTGTAGTTCCGGTATGGTTCGTGTTTTGTTTTTGTGATATTTATTTTTGCAGAATTTGACCACGGGAATCCAACCAATAGTTTTTTTTGCGTTTTGCTAAATGTTTATATGGAAACTAGCTTCTGCCCGCGACTTCGTCCGCGTTAAATTTCTTGTTCCCCCGACCCTTTCCATCGCATCGAATCGCCTACCCGTGCGATTATCCCCGTTTTTGCAACATTTTTCATTACTGCTCCGCTCCTCTTAGATAAAGCGTGATGTTATATAGCCTATAGCCTTCCTCGATAAATAGCCAATAGCCTACCCAACACAAAAAGATTTTTTTCAATTCAGACCAGTAGTTTCTGAGATTAGCGCGTTCAATCAGACAAACAAACTCTTCAGCTTTATAATATTAAAGTATAGATTGTGATTGGAAAATGTATTTGATCTGTGTTTAGTATGATACCAGCTTTGTACTTTTTTATGCTTTTCAGTATCTCCATTTTGTATCGAATTTGCATTCATATCACATGTTTATTCGTAGGGAACTAAGCCTAGCTGTGATACAAGATATTTCTTTCTTCTTTCCTACCTCTTAATCCCTACTTCACAACTAATATTATAAATGCGTAATTAACTCTGTCTGTCTGTTACGCTTTCACGCCTAAATCACTGAACCGATTTTGATGAGATTTGGTACAGAGATAGACTAGACCTTGGGAAAGAACATAGGCTGCCGTTTGCCCCGGTAACATGTTCCCGTGGGAGAATTTTCGACATCCACGCGGGCGTAGCTGGGGGCAGAAGCTAGTACAAAATATTTTAAAAAGTTTTGCTTAGTTTATAGTTGTTGGCTGTAATTGTATGAGTAAGGCTCTAAAATATAAACACATTCGACAAATACAAAATAGTTCTCAACTCTTTCATCATATAACATACATGACTTTTGCAACCACAGTCTCTAAAATACAGTTAATACAATTTCGGTAGTCTGCGAACGAAATCCAGTTGTTTCACCACAAACACTGCAGAGATAGGGACAAAGGCACAATGGGACTCCAAAAGCCGGAGGCAGTTCCCGTAATTAAAATCTGCCTTTTGGGTTTTGAAGTCGGTTGGTATACTGATGTAGTTTAGACTGTGGCATGTTGTTGTAAAGAATTTGCTGGTAATTTGGGTATTCTCATTTTGGTTGGGTTATTTTTTTTTGGATGAGAATGTATGTTTGGATAATGGAGTAGAAAAAGAGGTTTTTAGGTTTCGTTTTGAAACAGGAGATAGATATATCTACAGGAATGTCCTGAATTATTGTTATGCTACTGTAAATATTTTTGAACGAAATCTGTCAAATTAAGAAAACATGTATTACATGATAACTAACGACTACAAGGTGTGATAATGATTTTAAATAAAATTGTAAGTACAGACGAGGCACTTAATAACAAAAAAAGTTTGAATCATCTGCAACCGCATGATCACAGTCAGTTAAAGTTACGACGCCTGGAGAGTTTTATGCAGGTTTTAAGTCACGTTTAGTTTACGTTTTTGTTTTTTTTTATTATTTATTTTAGCTTGAGTATCGTTTTCAATGTTTTGTTGGTATATTGGCGTGTGCTAGCTGACATACGAGTATGGCAAATAATTTAATTTATGTTTTGTTTTTTGTAATAATTACATATTACTGTATAAGATCAAGTTTTTTTATTGTAACAGACAGCTGTGCTGCTAGAGAATTTTTGCGCCACTTTGGGGCGGGCGTTTTGGAGGACTGTCTTATGTAACTATGACGTTCAAAAAGTGCTGACTCTGAGCCTAGTTTGAATAAATTACTTTTGATTTTGATGAAGATCTTAAAACCATAATCGCCAATAAAAAAAACTAATAACAGAGTTCGTTCATCTTACTTCAAAACTGCATCATTAATAAAGAATCTTTCAACAAAATCATGCATTATTAAAGTAGAATATTACGTGATTTTGTAGACGAGGCAATAAATAGCTCGAAAGTGGGTTAAGGTTGACTTGAAATATTAATTGCCTGTAATAATGCATCGGAATGCAACGCGACCTGGTTTATGTATGCAAGCAAAGCTGTAAACAACAATATCTTGTTTACATAAAATGCATTTGTTAGATCAGTATCTTTTAAGATAGATATCGTATGAACGTAAGCAAACACAAACACACATACGTATGGTAATAAGACATGATTTCATTCATATTTAATCCTCCATTGTATTTATTGATCAGTATCTTTTAAGATAGATATCGTATGAACGTAAGCAAACACAAACACACATACGTATGGGAATAAGACATGATTTCATTCATATTTAATCCTCCATTGTATTTATTGATCAGTATCTTTTAAGATAGATATCGTATGAACGTAAGCAAACACAAACACTCATACGTATGGGAATAAGACATGATTTCATTCATATTTAATCCTCCATTGTATTTATTGATCAGTATCTTTTAAGATAGATATCGTATGAACGTAAGCAAACACAAACACACATATGTACGTATGGTAATAAGACATGATTTCATTCATATTTAATCCTCCATTGTATTTATTGATCAGTATCTTTTAAGATAGATATCGTATGAACGTAAGCAAACACAAACACTCATACGTATGGGAATAAGACATGATTTCATTCATATTTAATCCTCCATTGTATTTATTGATCAGTATCTTTTAAGATAGATATCGTATGAACGTAAGCAAACACAAACACACATACGTATGGTAATAAGACATGATTTCATTCATATTTAATCCTCCATTGTCGCAGGTGGGCCATCTGAAGTTTTTGCCTCATCATCATTACCATCATTTCAGCTGGAAAACGTCCACTGCTGGACATAGGCCTCCCCAAATTTGGAGAAATTTGCCATTATCGCCTCGCTTGGCAGGCGGGTTGGCGATCGCAGTATGATGGTAAAATACATAGAGAACGCTGCTGCCCATTCTCTAGTTAGTCCCTAAGTCGTCTCTTACGACACCCACGGGAAGAAATGGGATGGTGCTATTCTTTACAACCGAGACCACACGCAAGTTTTTGCATCCCCATGGAAAATGGCATCAGTTTATGTAAATATATGATTGTCAGTGATTTTAACAATGTCTAAGAAATTGTTAAAATCACTGACATCTATCCAAAATCACAGCAAGCAGAGTCCGAAACTTAATATTCATTATATCATAGTAGACCAGGGTATAAGATTACGGTAAGGACGTGATGCTAAGTGCTGGATCTCGGGCGCTGCGCCAAATTGATCGCTTAACGCTACTCTATGTATCGGTGCTTGCCTTCAGACATTGATGAGGAACACTAAATTAGGAGCTACTGTTTATATTTCGTACGATAAGTGTTAGTTTAGTATCGCTTAGCTTAGCGCTGCCTAGATTAAAGATTTTGATGGAAAATTATTACATCGTGGGGAAAATCAGGAACTTTTAATGTGTATTTAATTGACACCGTGTGGTGCCGGACGTAAAGAATAGCTCACCCCATTTCTGCCCGTGGGTGTCGTAAAAAGCGACTAAGGAATTTACTAGAGAATGGGCAGCAGCGTTGTCTATGCATTTTACCACCATACTGCGATCGCCAACCCGCCTGCTAAGCGTGGCGATTAAGGCAACCTTTTTGGAGGAGGAATATTTCCAGCAGTGGACAACATTCGGCTGAAATGATGATGATGATGATAATTGACACTCTATGTTAATTTGGGAACCGATTACTTTTCCGAATTTTTTTTGTTCGAATATCATTTTACCGAAAACTATTGGCCGACGTCTTTTTTGCAATATGCATCATTTGACATATTTTTAAATCATCGAAGTATCATGTGTCATAGGTATTATTTTACCGAATTATGTTTCGCCGATTTACGAAATAACTTTTTGCTATTGGCCGAAGCCTCTTTTGAACTTTTTTCATTTGCCAAATGATTTGTTTGCCATATTTTCACCACAGTGAAAACAAATTTTTAGGGAATATTATTTGGTCACAAATATATAGCCGGTTACTTGATAGCGTTTTCAATATTAAATTAAATATATGTAGCGTCATAAAAAGTCAATATATTGTGCTACAGAATTTAGTGAGAAACGAATCGCTGTAAAACCGACTTTACGTAGTCTTGTCTGCCCTACCCCTAGAGTGTAATTTAAGCCCGCGCAGGCGCGGAGGGGTAGGGCGGCCCGCGAGCTGAGGAGCAGGTGGTCTGAAGGCCCGCCGCCGCAGCTGAGGCTGGCCGGCTTTGCCGGCCAGCCTCAGCTGCCTGCAAGCCGAAGCTGCGGTGGTGAGCTTTAAAACCATCTGCGACGATAAGCTCGCGTGGGGCCGCCAAAACCCCGCAGCGCCGGAGCCGTGACAGAAACAATGCTTGCTGCATGTTGCATGCCTGCTTGCATGTTGCATGCTTGTTTGCACGCTGCATGCTTGCTTGCATGCTGCATGCTTGCTGCTTGCCTGCTTGCCTGCTGCATGCCTGCTTGCACGCTGCATGCATGGTTGCATGTTGCATGCTTGAAGCAAGCAGCATTGTTTGCATGCTTCTTACTGGGACCCTTTAAAATACTTTTGTTCATAATAAACTGTTTTATTAAGTGCCATTACATTTAAATAAATAATTAATTAAACCAAAGAGTAGGTTAATCTTAACATAGGTAATATAAATGTCTGGAAACATAATACTTCGAACAAATGTTATTTCGGCTAAATGTAACTTCGGTAAAGAGTTTATCGACCAAATGAAACGTCGGAGTTACGAAAAAAGTCGAATTGATAATAGGTCAACTGATACCGTGGCAGACGTGACTTCGATGAAGTAAAAAAAAAACGAAACGATAATAGTTGAAAAGTTTTAGGGGAAATAAAATTCGGTCAAATATTTTTCGAACTTATGATAGGTAACCATTAATTTACCGTACCTTTTCATATATAATAACTGTAATATAATTACAGTTTCGCTTTGAACATACGGGTCGCGTTGCTCGTGTCTGGGAGTCTTAACTTCTCTTATATTCCTGTGAATAGCTCTTGTAATTATTGAAAATCTTGAACACGCTGCGGTTGTGTGTCTAATGATTTTGTGTCTTAAGATGGTTGTACATATAGCATAAACACACACAAGAGAAAGAATAGAATAGAATAATAGAAGATGTACAAAAACATTTACTACCAAAAGGTATACCTACCAATACTATACCAATACTATACCACACGACCCCTTCCTTGCGGTTCAAAATCCACACATTCACTTATGTTTAATTCACCTAACATTCTGACCCTTACAAATATTTAATTACGGGTCAAACAGAAAGATTCTTGCTTGACCCCTGTTATTTGCTTTAGGCCACCGTCAGATTTGTAACATTTTATACATTCCAACATTGCTACAGGTATGCGATTCCGAAAGGTTTTCTTTAATTGAGAAAAGGTTGTTTACCTCTGGATAATGTTTTAATGAGACATTGTTTTCTAATCATACAATTATAACATTATGTAAAATGATTTTGTTCTTGGCTTTTCTTTGTGTGTATGTTTTTGCTACAAATATCGTAATTATAACATATACTAAAAAAAATAATAACGAAGACTTTGTTGCAAGGTTTACGCAAAAACGGTCGAACGGATTTGGGTGAAATTTGGTTAGCAGATAATTTATGACTTGAATTAACACATAGGATACTTTTATACCGGTAATACGATCCCGTGGGATAATTATCGACCTCAACACGTTCGAAACCGCTGGACAAAAGCTAATAAAAAATAAAACAGATTTTTTTCTTTGTTTTATACACAAACCCCATATCGTATAATGTATTCAAAGACCCTGGATTTATCGTGTTTATTGTTTGAATGATAGCCGTTTTCCGATAGGGAATCGTTTAAATTGCTTACGTCAGCTACAGACGTCGGGAGCTCGTCAATCTTGTTCCGGTATTTTCATTTCCCCTTTTTTTTTCTAAACGATTTAGCGTTTGCCTCTTATCTAAGTGGCTGTTTTATTTTATTTTAAGGTAAATGTGCTGTTTTGAGTCATTTTTGTTTTATGAAAGAAAGATAAAGTATTTAATTTGCGACACGCACAGGAAATACAAACAAAAAAAAAAAGACTTTTAATTTAAATAAAAAATAACGGAATCGTGGAAACTTTAAAACAAAAGAGGAAGAGCTGTGAAAAGGCTCCTATCTCAGCATAATGCTACGATATTTGTAAAAACAACTACTGCAGCGCTGGTATTCCAAAAGGGCCCGCAGGGAGGGTCCGTAACTTAACTTCGAGAGTGATTTGTTCGATGAATGGAAAGTCGACTGAACGATTGTTCGAATGGAACTTATTGCGAAACAACCTTTGTTTTATTCACCAACGTTGTTTTATTTTTTAAAGTGGCAAATGTAAGCCATCGAACTCATGAAGTCAAGCCTTTCCATGTCTTCCTTTTGATTTAAAAGTTTATTCTTATCCTCATGGATGAAATAATATGTTACGAAACATCTTTTTTAAATAATTTTATTTCAATTATAAAACTATGTAAGGACAAACTCATTCGAAACAACAGTCCATCGATTTATAAATATTCGATGAATCGTTCAGTCGAAGTAGCGTTTGGCGATAAAAGGTTGTTTCGCAATAAGTTCCATTCGAACAATCGTTCAGTCGACTTTCCATTCATCGAACGAATGACTCTCGAAGTTAAGTTACGGACCCCAGCAGGGACGCCTCGGACACACTTACACTTACTTAAAAAATGTAAATAAAAACCGTATTTCTTACAATTATATTTAAATACTACGATTGACCCAGACTCGATGCTCCAACATCGCTTGTCCATGCCACAGAGAATTTAAATTATTTTAAATTATTCGAAAGATCTTTAAAAGATTTCAAGATTGGATACTAACTACTACTAAAAATAACATATAAATTTTTGTCATGCATTAAATGGTTAGCCGTAATAGGTCACAAATCATATTTGAAACAACATACAAAATTACAAGGAAATTGAAAAAAAAAAAAATCTTAAGAAAATTTTAAATACGCGGGGCTCCTTTATCGCATCCACCTTACGGCGATCAAGCTTAATCACGACAGATTATTGTTATTTCCTCACCAAAAACCATATCTAACCCCGTTTCAATCTATAAAAAAACTCCTCGGTTCCGCACTTACTCCAAGGTGCTCCACCATTACGAGTATAAGGACCAGTCGAATCGGCTTAAAACGCCCGATAAAGCTATCAGCGCCCCCTTAATATTGTTCCTCATTTACCCGCGAAGGATCGATTACCCTAATTTTAGGGGTGGCTAAATATCTCGCGATACGGTTAGCCTATTTATTCTACCATATCTCTGCTAGCACCCCCGAGGCTCATTTACCTTTAAGTATGTTCACGATAACGTGTTTGACCTTATAAATAAATGGTTGATTCTTTGAAGTATATTGGAGGGTTTTAAGAGGTTATTTGGCAAGGTAATCTTGTAAGAACATGACATTTCTGGAATTCGCTCTAACTATAATATTTTAACAATACAGCAATTCTGTCCGTGGCTCTCTGTTATTTTTTAACCGACATCAAAAAGGATGAGGTTCTCAATTAGTAAGTTTGTTTTTGTATTCGTGATATCTTCGGCATTTGTGGGTTGATTCCAAAAATCCTTTCTTAATGGATAGATTATGCTTCAGGGGTGAACCTATATAAATTTTATTGACTTTGCTTGGGTAGTTTTTACGGTAGCTTCGATAATACAAATTTAAAACACTTTGTTTATCGTGATTATGCCAATAGTGGTATAAGAATGAGTGCAAAGTACCATAACTTAAAAGTGTAAAAATAAAAACCTGTTTTGCTGAAAAAAAAGTGAATAATAGTATTACTTTTGGAATTCGTTGGAAATAAACTAAAATACTCATCTAGAGACATTGACTTCCCAAATTAAAGTTATATATTGTTTTCACGTATATTTTTTCACTTTGGAAGATGGTTGGATCATAATTTTATTAGCTTGCTATACTATTTATGTAACGGAATCTTTGGACGTAATTTTAACCCACTTCACAACGTCGGATTAATTTGAAACTTTGGACACACATCAAGGACCGATAAAAATACAATAATTTATTTATTATCCTGGCCAGGATCACCAGGATGGCAAAAAAAATAAAGCACGCTTTTGTAGCTTTGGTTTCATAGAAAACCAAACTAAAGAGTTGAAAATTATTTATATATGTGTAATTATTTATTCTAACATAATATGACACTAGGGTACGATGGGACTGACATACGCATTGCGATTATAAATGTCCCTAAATAAATTAAGAAAAAAAAAAAACATGACACTATGATACTCAGCAATAGTGAAGCTTTCTATGATTTCTATCATTGAAAATATGTTTGTGATAGGATCACTACTTCCAGAAATTACCTTTTGGAAATATAAACAAAACAATGAAATTAGATCTTTATTGTCTAAGGTTTAGAGCAGTATGGATTTCGCCTCTTGGCAAAATACATAATAGGTTACTAATAAAGCTTCATTAATATAACAGAATACTGGCTGTAATAGTTAGATGGGCTGAAATGAGAGCTTATCTTGCGAATTGATAGGCTTCCTTATTTACGCTTTTTGGCGTAATGCCAAGCATTAATGGTGTGTCTTCAGTATATTGTTTGAGTAGGTTTTGATCACTAATAAAAGCATATACTGCCTCGTTGGTCAAGTGGTCGGTAGCGCAGTAGGGTCCGGGGGTCCATTCTCAGGTCGGACAAATTGTTATTGGGTTTAAGTATTAGAAAATTTCTCTATAGCAGCCTGGAGTCTGGATTTGTGTCCGTTTGATGGCAATAGGCTCGCTCCCAATTACATGGGACTAAAAACATAACTGGCAAAATTAAGGTGTACTATAGGGACACCTCTGGAACGCCATTTGGAGAAATAAAAGCGTTATGTTTATATGTAATTACACATGTAAAACCTTACATGTGTCATTGATTGAATGAATGAATGACTAGACCAGCGAGGCGGATCGTTAGTCTAGTGGTCTTGGATTCTAATGAAATACTATTAATACTACAGTACTACAGGTATACCTCTACCCAATCCTTTGGGGAAACAAGACGTGATGTTATTGATTTTAGAAAATGCTCAAAAATCTCATTGTTTTAACAAATAGCCATTGCACACCTGTAAATCAGGGGTGGGCTCTAGTAAAGCAATAAACGAGGTAAAAACAGCAATGAAATGTTAAACAATGTTACCAGACAAAAAAATATCATCAAAATAAAAACACATCTCCACATTCAACAGCAAAATCACACCACTTAAACATAATCTTCCCTCCAAAAAAAGAATCACATTTCCTAAAAATAGCCATGAATTTCTCGGAACAAAACGTAACAAATTCCCCTTGCTACCTGAACAATCCATCTGTAACAGTTTGTGCATAAAAAGCGCTCGTGTCCGCCATTACGGACACAAAGACAGTAATGACGACCAGCATTCAGACGGACTAATGAGTGCTGTTAGCGTCGACAAAAAGTGCCACCTTCACAATGGTGCTATAGACGTGTTGTGTGTCACTTCTACTTTTCAAGCTTCTCTGGTAGTTGTGTTATTAGCTACTATTATAGTTTTGTATTTTTCTTGTACCTAGGAATCATGGAACTGTTGTTTCAAGTTAGGTTTTATCGCCAGTTTTCGCTTAGTTTTGAAAAAGAATAAACTTGATTTTCCGTTGGTTGTCCGTTATATTTTTATAGCAGATTTTTTGTAGTTGTAATTAGTCTACTAGTAGATGAAAACTGGTTTCGTCTTTCGGTACCCTAATTGTGACTTTAAGGCTGTTATCCTTTGTATTTATAGAGCAGTTTTGCTTCTTAAGAAAACATTTTCCAGTGTATTTTTGCTATGAGTTGTGGTCCTGTTTTTGTGAAGTGGATTTAGGTCTTTCCAAAGCCAATCTTCAGACGAACTAATGAGTGCTGTTCATCATTGATCATCATTTCAGCCGCAAGACATCCACTGCTGGATATAGGCCTCCCCCAATTTGGGGGGCTTTGCCATAATCGCCACGCTTGGCAGGCGGGTTGGCGATCGCAGTATGGTGGTAAAATGCAAAGAGAACGCTGCTGCCCATTCTCTGATAAGTCCCTTAGTCGCTTTTACGACACCCACGGGAAGAAATGGGATGGTGCTATTCTTTATGTCCGGCACCACACGGTTCCTTTACGTCCGGCACCACACGGCATAAGTGCTGTTAGCGTCGACAAAAAGTGCCACCTTCACAATAGTGGTATAGACGTGTTGTGTGTCACTTCTACTTTTAAGCTTCTCTAGTAGTTGTGTTATTAGCTGCTATTACAGTGTTGCCTTTTTTCTCATGTGTAGAAACGATGGAAGCGTCGTTTAAAGGGGGAATTACCTCGCGAGTTTCCAATTTTCTTATATTTTTTTTGCGTTTTTCAGATCAGTGTCAAGTTATATTTTGAACTCAAGACAGGTAACGACGAGTAAATTTGAATTTTGCGGGCTATCTTATTTTATCGTTATTTTATCGCCAGTTTTCATCTTGGTAGTGACGTGGGAGAAATATATTTTAGGGATAAGTCAGTGTGTTAATCAGGATTATATATTTTTCTTGTTTTATTAGAACTGCCGCGAAATATTGTAATAAAATTAGCTTAGATAGCTCACTGTTTCATTATATAAGACACGTTAGTTACCAACCAACGTCACAGTAGTTATACTTGTAGATAGTGTCGCTTCTACTTTTAACGTTTCTATGGTAACTCCTCACAATTTTGTGTAATTAGCACCTATTACAGCAAATCAGGAAAGGTTTTGTCTTCTTTTCCCGTCTGTTATTTTTGGAAGAAAGAACCTGCATTTAGAGATTAGTATGTGGTGACTCTTTAATCCAGATTTTCGTTTTTGGAATATAGTACCTATACGTAATTTTACTGATCGGTGAAAACCTGAAATTAAAATTTCTGGTGAAATTATCAGGCTAATTTTGGCTTATGGTTTGAAAATAGCAACAATAAGAAGGGTTTCCGCGTATTTGCTTTATAGCTCTCAAACTTTTGATTTTCCATGGGTTTTGTACAAAGCTTTCTCTGTGACGTTTATTCAATTACAAAACATGGTTTAGTTGTAGTAATTTTATTTTTTTTAATTAAAATATGTTAGTTTTTTCTGTAATAGTCATACCAGCTATCTTTACTACGCACCAAAAGTCATTCCGCCGAGTACCCACTAAACATTCCTCCACGGTTTTCCTCAACAAAGCGCCATAAAGTGTGTCACTAATGAGACGGCGCCCGCCCATCACTCATTAGTACCGTAGCACGCGACTGTACTATTTTATGTAGCTTTGTTCGCGACTGTACTGCCAAGATGTTAACGTTTTGGGAGATACAAGAAAGGACGTGGACTAGTGTAATGCATGGTCTTCATAGTGAGTCCGACAACATCATCAGCAAAATCATTAGTCATTTAGCTAGACCTTATGATCGTAGCACGCGACTGTACTACTAAAATGTTAATATTTTATGAGATAAGAGAAATGACTAGTGTAATGCATTGTGTTCCTGGTAAGGCTGACGTCACACCATTGTTAAAATCTTTTGTCAATTAGCTAGACATTAGTACCGTAGCACACGACTGTACTATTTTATGTTACTTTGTTCGCGACTGTACAGTGTACAGCCGTGTTTTTAATACTTTGGGATTGTGTCTGTGTGACATACAAGAAAGGTAGTTCTAGGTGAACACATTACTCATTAGGTCAAACTTACGTCTATCGGTTTCGCCTGTACTGTTGTACCTATGTTCTTTGTGCCGCTTTGTTTATGAGTGTGCTCTGTGAACTATAAACAGTGACCAAATACATTTTTTGACGTCATACCATAAGTCATTCCTTCATCTCTATCGCTAGACTGACAGTTTTTGTACTGTTCCTTTCTAATGAACCTAATTAAATGGTTGAATAGAATAAATAAAAGTATAGAAAAAATTAAATGAAATTAAAGTAGATCCTTTAAAATCGTTGTTTTTTAATAAAGTTTTTTGTATGTAGTTTTAATAAAATAACATTTGAAATAATAATGATGATTTGGAATTTATTAATATTATATTTTTTTTAATTTTTTTTTTAGACGAAAACGATGCATGCCAACGTTTTGTACGAAATTAAATCTACAAAGACTTTTCAGATATTATTTTTAGTGTTTGACAAGTTAGACGGGCAGACATCACATACACATTAGTAACGTGTGTTTATCTTATATAAACGTCATTTATTTTGTCTTTGATTCATCTTGATTTTTAACTGACGATAAAAAAGATGTGTTTCCCAAGTCGACGCGTATTTTTTTATGTATGACACATGTCTTTTGATAAAGTTGGTAGTCCGACTTTAATATTTTTCTTATTGAATTGAAACTGGTCCTATATATTTACCTCCAACATAAAAATTGAAAACAAAATTCACACCTAAGTTAAGAAAAAAGGGGTTGATTTATTGTCCACCTACTGTATTTTTATGCATTGCTTTTTTTGTTTTAAATTATCATGTTTTTCTCAGACTCTATACTGTCTCTCTTGTTTACATTAATAATTTATCCAAAACGGAAATTCACAACTCACAAAGCAAAAAGTGCTAACAAAACTGTTTATTTCACTTTGCTCTCAAAGCTCAGTCTCCACGTCCCTCCGACTCAAAATTAATTATAACAAATATGCACAATGCATGTTTTGAAGTCAAATACGATGCAGCAGGCTACACGACAAATCCGATGTAATCTGCCATGTTGCCATAAGCTACGCCGGTTGGCATTGGCATTTGTTGGCAAAGTACATCGAACGTCTCAGTTCTAGCTAGACAAGTAGATCGCATAGGGCTTGTAGGAGAATTAATGTGGAGGAATTTGTTATGGGAAGTAAATTTTGTCTTGGTAAATTTTAGAGAGAAATGGAGTAGGTACATATGTCTTTCATAAAGAAGATAAGAGTGAGTAAATATTTGGTAAATGTAAAGTTTAAACTATAATCATCTAAACGTTTCCATTTATCATAATGTAACACAGTAGTAGTGACTTCTATTTCTACAGATCAACAACATTCATTTGGTGAAGGCTCGTTCAGACTAGCGCGATGCGATGGTCGCTCGCGATTTGGCGATTTATATCCGTAGAACAATTTCTATGAAAACACGCGCGACACTTCACGTTCAAGGCTTATTCAGACCGGCGCGACGCGACAGCGCGACGCGATTCTTGTAGAACAATTTCCATGAAGTTCACATAAAAATTGTTCTACGAGTGTCGCGTCGCGTTGCCGCGTCGCGCCGGTTTGTAAGAGGCTTCACACAGGGGCGACCTGTCGCGCCGCGACACGGTCATGGAAATTGTTCTATGGATATAAATCGCCGATTCGCATACGACGTCGCTTCGCGCTAGTCTGAACGAGCCTTTATTTAAATTTTTGAGCTGATGGAGTTTTCGATATGAAGCAATGGTTTATCTATCCATAAATGTTCCAAATATTCTTCAAAATTATTAGCATTCTAGAATAAGAAGGCTATTTGTAGTCAATGAGAATAGGCAGAAACTACAAAACGCCGCTTGCGATTTTTATATATTCCTTTTGCCTCGTTTACGTTCATTCATACATCTGGTTATACACGCACGCCAGTTGCGAGTACTACGCACCTGATTTTTCTGAACAACGTCACCAATAAGGTCTCTACGTCCTCCTAGGGACGTTTCCGCACATCTGCCTTGTAAATCCCTTTTCATTCAAACTCAACCATGGCTAAACCATCTTAGCATACCCTTTTAATTTTTTTATATAAAAATATAGCGATATAATGTAGGCTGATGTAGGTGATTTCATTAAAGCCCGCAAATTAATTAACTTTCGTATTTTGGAAAGCCGTGTTTCCCTTTGTTATAAACAATTTCAGTACCTGTTTATAACTGTTCTGTAACTAAAGTAATAACTATAGTGAAGGCTTTGTTATCTAGGCCATAAGTCTGGAGAGTTTTCGTCTGAAAAGTTTGGCAACTGGGGATTGACTGACACATTTCAAAATGAGAGACTATTTAGATTTGAGGATTCTGTGTGACGTGTCCACCTGAATAAATAGAGAGAATTTTTCAAGTTGAATTGGGCTTTGAATTGGGAAAACCAGTCCAGTGAAAGTCCTGTGAGAAATATAGATAATAACCGTAAATATTCACACAACTTTTGCCAGCGGCTTCGACCGCTTGGAGGTGGGAAATTATGCCACGAGAATGTACTATCGGGATAAATAGTATCCTATGTTAGTCCAGATTATAAAAATATCTGTTTCCCAACTTCAACCAAATCTGTGAAGTAGTTTTTGCATGATTGAGTAACAAATATCCAAACTTTCACATTTATAATATTATAGTTGGAAGTATGATAGTAGGATAACTGAAAGTATTCTCACCTTCTAGCTGTTACTCCTTGGAAAATAATAGTATATTGTGAATACTATATGAAAACTGATTGATAACTACTTTGAAGTGGACAGCCTAGGTATATTTTGGCCCTGAGTCACAAAGTACCAATTTCCTTCGATAAATCTTGCTTCGTAACCACGTCTTATGTCCCGTGTAGCATATGTAACTGCTTATCACATCAGCGATCTACCAGTGAAAGTCCTGTCAAAATTAACCCAGCTGTTTCGAAGATTATCCGAAACAAACAGACAGACATTTTATTTTTGTAATCAGGACGGTACTCAGTATCGTATACTTTCATATGAATTTAGTGAAACTCCTAAATGTTGACTTTACAAACAGCCACTTCCATTTTATTTATTTGTAAGAAATATAATGTATAGATTGAAAAGTAGCAACCCTAGAGTTAATAAATTAATCTGAACATCCTGAACTGGTGTTAGTTTCAGGCTGAAACACTTGCTGCAGTCACTGCTCGGAGCTTAGACGTGTTTCTTAGAGCTTAGACCCTGAAACAAGGCAAAAAGATATGGTTTGGTCGTAAGAAGTTGACTGGAAATTGAGTGTATTTTCGATATTGAACATAGTCGTTTGTTCATGTTTAGTGGAGTCTTTGGTGTAGTCTTGTTGACTCATCATAGGACAGCTAATTTGTTATTTTTTTATACGAGCTTTAGCCCACGAACTTCTTAATATAAAATACATCCTATAACGTCGCCCGCTCGCGACTTTACTTAGTTTTCTCTTAGAGTTTTTCCCAGGTTGTTTTTACTTTTACTCGACTCCTTTGGGTCCTGGCGTGATGTTAAATAGTTTATAATCTTCCTCACAATTGTGCTATCCAATTCAAAGCGAAGACTGGTAGTCCCAGAGATTATGCTCTACACACAGATTTAAAAACAAGCACATTTTACCACTTTAGTATATAGATGTTTTTATTTATTGGTAACAGTAAAATTGACATACTAAGCCACAACAAGAAAAACAATAATAAAATAAATATTTGTCAACAATGTGCATGACTCCATAGCTATATGGTTCTATAAACGCTAGCTCGAGCGTTATCTTTATCATCAAATAGTACAGAGTAATGGTATTGTGCAACCTACACAAATGTTCTTTCTTTGGTATTGTTCGTCGAATCATTGACCTCCTTAAGTTCTGAGTGGAACTGAATGATTACTGACAAATGCGTGCACTGTTTGGACAGGTCCACTCACAGAACAAAGAATAAGGTAAATAAATAATAAATATAATTTTCTTTATTCCGTGGGTCCACTCAAGCTGTGTGTTCTTTCCTTAAAAGACCACTTCCGACACCAATCCACATAGCCTTCACATGATCTGATCAAGATTATGTCTGGACTTTAAAAGAGACCTCTGAGTTTGTTTCGGCGTTTCTTCTCAGAGTAGTCAGATAGGAAATGCCGACCTCATATAGTTTAAAAAAAAATATGATTGACGTGTAAAAGTGTTTGTAAAAACCTACTTGCAAAAATAAAGTCATTTATCATTTATAGGGTAGTAGTTTTAAAAAGTAGCGATCACACAAAATCAGAGTCAAAAGTTATTTATTGAAATTAGGATATGAAACATCCCTTTTTGAACGTCAAAATTACATAAGACAGGCTCTCAAACCCACACCACTCCTAGTGCTTTAGCTGGGAAGAAGAAGTGGCGTAAGAAACTCCCCAGCGGCATAGCAGACGCAAAAGTGTCTGTCAGTATGATCGCTAAGTTGTTGTAAAAGACACACTGAACTTTGATGCTGCTTTCACCATCATTCAGCCTTAAATCCCATTGAACCAGCTTACAGTTTGTTTTAGAAAACCATTTATTAATTAGATAGCTTTAATGTCAAACTAAAATTTAAAAAAAACCGGCCAAGTGCGAGTCGGACTCGCGCACCGAGGGTTCCGTACAAACCTGTAGGTTAACCCGGTTTATGCATAAGGTTTATGTTTATGAAATTAAATGTATTTTTTTTATTTTTATATTTGAGATGATTGAATGAAAGGTAAATTGCAGTTTACGATTTATGACTTATTAAAAAAAAACTACTTACTGGATCTCGTTCAAACCAATTTTCGGTGGAAGTTTACATGGTTATGTACATCATATATTTTTTTTAGTTTTATCATTCTCTTATTTTAGAAGTTACGGGGGGACACATTTTACCACTTTGGAAGTGTCTCTCGCCCAAACTATTCAGTTTAGAAAAAAAATATATTAGAAACCTCAATACCATTTTTGAAGACCTATTCATAGATATCCCACACGTATGGGTTTGATGAAAAAAAAATTTTTGAGTGTCAGTTCTAAGTATGGGGAACCCCAAAATTTATTGTTTTTTTTTTCTACTTTAGTGTGAATATCTTAATGCGGTTCACAGAATACATCTACTTACCAAGTTTCAACAGCATAGCTCTTATAGTTTCAGAGAAAAGTGGCTTTGACATACGGACGGACAGACAGACAGACAGACAGACGGACAGACAAACATGACGAATCTATAAGGGTTCCGTTTTTTGCCATTTGGCAACGGAACCCTAAAAACCAACACAAAATACTTGAAATGTCAAATTAGTCTCTGGGATTTTAAAAAAACCAACAGCGTTTTCCGAATCCAGATGAGGTCGGATTTCAGTCTAGTCGGCTGCATTTATATACTAGTATTTTATATGAGGCGAATGCACTGGGCAACACGATAACCCTTGGTTAGTCAGTCTTTATACCATCAACACAGAAAAAGAAAACTCAAGAGACAGTTACAAAGAGCTTTCAACTTCCCAACAACATAATCAAAAACAAAAACGATTCAAAATTAAAACAATCGTTAGCCCAAAAATAACTCTATAGACAAAAATTTCCTCGAAAGGCCCCAAAAAGGGTTGACCCCAATTTAAGGGGTGTCCCCAGATAACCGGCTCGATAACATTAATCAAAGGACATAACTGTAGAGTTTTTGGGTTCCGCCGTCAATTTTCTGGTCAGTGCCCCCGTAATTTCAGTTTCCTTGGTAATTTTTCAGGTCAGCTGTTTGTTATAAACAGTATCGAATCTCTTGTGGGCTTGGGGCAGGTGGGAAATAAATCTCTTCGTGGCTGTGGAGATTGTGAAATGCAATCCTGTTCTGGTGCAGATGTGAGATAGCGAAAAAACTGCTTTTTTATTGTTTTATTTTCTCAGTATGGGGAAAAACGCTGACATAGATATTTGCTCGTTGTACGGTAGACGTTTAAATTGACGCTATTTAAAGCGTATGGTCAAAGATTCTTGTTTTTTGTTGTTTGTTAATTGTTCTATGGGTTTATCATCATCATTTCAGTAGAATGCCGTCCACTCCTGGACAATAGGCCCCCTCCCAATGGTTTGCCACTATCAGCAGTCGGGTTGGCGATCCCAGCATGGAGGTACAATGCGTAGGGAACGCCGTTGTTCATTCTCTAGTAGAGTGTCTTTGGGATAAGTACACACAATGTGCCCACAAAGCCGTCAGAGTACAATACAATAACGTTTTCAGGGTACTGTTGCGACTCCCGCTTTCTTGGAGTGCCTCAGATATGTCTGTTGACGCGCATTTAGATGATTTCTATGCAGTTGAAAACTCTGCGACGCAGTAGTAACAGCTTCCTGAAAATGATAGCAGGTAGGTTGGACGCGGCTTTGTTCAATTGAGTCATCAATTCGGGATCTGCATGTAGGAGGTGCAGGTTGATGTATCAACCTTATTCCCCACTTTTATTTCTGGTAACTGCTAACATACTTTTTAAATTGTTTTCGTAACCAACACTTTGGGCCTTATTAATCTGATTTTTTATTAAACCGAAGAGAGTATTTTTCTTGTTTTTGTAGAGAATAGAATTATCCTTTAAACTTATAATCTAGTATCCTAGGATCATAAGTATCCTATGAATAAAAGGCGGAGTAATGATGTTATAACACAGTGGTGCGGGTAAAAAAGTAATGACTAAAGAGTGTCCTTAGATGGTTTATTTATGTAAGTACTGAATTCATGGTTGGACTGGACTCATTCCGCGCTGATTTCCCTGCTACGTTTAAACATGTCAAGGACAAACAATCTATACAAAGGCGTATTTCTATATCTTGATTCAAATTGAATTGCAACTGCCATCTAAGAATTTCGAGTACGATAACACTCATTCATAAGCGATAGGGGCTAAAAATAAGATCAAAAGGACCCCAGTAATAATTCACTATAGGTAAGGTAACATAAATACAGTCTTTTGTGTGAATTCAATACACATTCGGTAGTTGTACAAGATTATGTATGTTACTTGTATACAGGAGGTTTATGAAGCAGTGTTATTTTTTGGAACTAAATTCTTCAACACAGCTTGTAGTAGGAATAAACTTGTAGATTTTTTTTTTATCGTCACGTAACTGTATAACATTATGCACCCGCCATGCGAATTTCTATTACATGTAATAAAAAACATCAGAGAAAGAGACATCGTTTTCGAGGTTTTTGAGGGTACTTATTCATTTTTCATCATGGGTGTCGTTTTCATGGTGTTTGACAATCTAATTCGCTATATCGAATAAAAGCCCGAGTTAAAGAAGAAGGGTAAAGAACCACGTTACTGATGGGGGGTCCCCCAACTCCACAGAGTTTTTGTTTGTGTGTGTATCATAATGATACGAAATGAAACTTATCAGCTGTTCTATACAATTAGGTCGAGTAGGTATTGTAGTTTTGTAACCATTTCTTTTTTGCGATCACAATATTGGCGCTATGGAACTGTACCGTTGTACAGTTTGATGGTCTACACCACACCCTTCAATATGACCGCAACGAATAACGTTGTTGTAACCAATCAACTCAGCATATCCCAGTCCGCTGCTGGACAAGGGCCTCTCTCAAACTACGCCCTGTCCACCGCGCTCCGCACCCAGTCTCTCCCAGCCGCTTTTTTGAGGACCTCGGTTCATTTAGCTGGAGGCATCTCACACTATGCTTGCCAATACGCGGTTTCTAATCTAAGGCCTACTCCAACGGCCATCAGTCCTTCGATAAACATGGCTAGCCCACTGCTATTTCACTTTGCTTATTCTGTGAGGTATGTCGTTAATTCCAAAGAAACTCCAAGCATAGCCCGCTCCATACCGCGCTGAGTGACCTTGAATTTTTGGACCAGCCCAACTGTCAGTGTCCACTGTTACACGTGTGCGTGATAATCACTTACACAAAATTCGAGACAACCTGTATAATAAGTATACTTATGCGCTTTCATTTAAATGAGTCGGTAGCAGTTAAGGCTACGGGCAGCGCAGAGATTCTCAAACGTTAAAATTTCTGAATATGTATATTTTAGTGAATGGAGAGTAAAATTTAAGCAGTGTTTGAGTGGCTTACATTTTATCTGAGTAGATTTTGTGAAAGGTAAATGTGTAACTTTACTGAACTGTTGCACTTTTTATGAAGTTTTTAGGTTGGTAGGTTTTTATCAGCAATTTAGTATAAATTAATTAGAGTTGGCGGTTAGCCTTCTTTGCTCGAGTTGTCGTTTATGCTAAGGTGATACTTATGACCACGATCAAATGACCATGATGAAACGAAAGACAAAAAGCAAAATATTTTGTAAAAAACACTCAAACCGTAAAAAAACGTTTTACAAAAAAAAAAAAACCGACTTCCGTTTTTATTTGTTTGTAAAAAGTTTTTATTTTTAACTTTTTAGTTATGGTAGATACCCCGCACTAATCTAATCGCGTTATTCGAGACTTATATGGTTTTCACATGGATCCCATTGTTCGGATGTAACCAAATTAAAATGGGACCATTCGGAAAGCACCACCTTTCAAATAAAAAAAGAATCATCAAAATTGGTTCACCCAGTCAAAAGTTATGAGGTAACAAACATAAAAAAAATACAGTCGAATTGATAACCTCCTCCTTTTTTTGAAGTCGGTTAAAAACGGCTCCTATCTGCAGGATAATGCGGCGATATATAAAACAAAAAATAGCGTAGTGCTGGTATTTTCACAGGACCCGCTGTGATGCCGCGGATGCACCTATGACCATCTATTAGCATCATTATTAAAACAAAAATCGTTCATTTTCATTCTTTCTTCTAAATTTTCCACCTGCAGGGTTATTGCCAAAAAACATTTTTACAGTTGAATAACATCCATTGCATTATTGACGTTAATGAGCAGACAAATTTTTCGAACATATGAGGCAGTGTATTCCTATAAAATGTTTCAGATTGTCATTGATAATGTGTTACGTAATGTGGGTGCTGGCTCCAGCCAGTTAAAACAGTCCTATTAAGCAGGCATTGGATAATGAAATCCATGAAAATGAGCATTGTTTTTGCACGATTGCTTGATTCGGTTGCAATTTTATTAATTAAGTATTTTAACATCCGGTAAAGTGAGACGAATCAATTTCAATGCAATTATCTCACGGCCATGTTGTTCGTAAAAGATTTAATTACTGCTGTTTTCATTTTATCTCATTATTTCCGTGCCTTTTACCATTTTTTTTTTGACTCTACAGAAACTGCAGAATATCAAGAACAAAAGAAAGTTAATTAAGCGTAGCCATACTAACGTGATGAGTATAATTTAAATTAATATTGTGATGGAATTTAGTTAGTTTTTGTTTTATTATTGCCAGTTTATTTAATTTGGTCTTGTTTGATCCTTAGTTACAATAGGGAAGTGGTTCTAATTCAAAAATTCATGCCGAACACACACACATACAAACTTCACCAGCGAAATAAAGCTTGTAATAAGATGGAAACAAGAAAATTTTACTTAAAGAGGTAAACTATTATTGACCAAATACTTTATGCATGTCAGAGGCAATAAAAGCCTTTATTTTCAAAGATCTATTCTATTATACCCTTACTTGACATAGTTCGTCGATTTTTTCTCCATTTTTTTTTAACAATATGGCGTCCGTTTGTTGCCATATTGAATTTTGATTACTGTCATATCTTTAGTGATACTAGCAAGATTAAGACAAATCTATTGACGTAAGAGTCATCAAAATCGACTCACGCGTTTCGTCTCTTGGGTGCCACAAAAGAAAAAACATACGAGCGTACGTATGTTTGTTCCTTTGTGGCACTTTACATACATACATTGGCTGATTAACAGATTACCCTTCTTAGCGTCCCGCAGTCAGGTAAAAAAGAGCTTACTTAATATTATTCTTTGGTTGATTATTGAGAATCACTGTCCACCAAAGGTGAGACGAACTAATTTTGAATATCAAAGAGTTGTCGCGTTATTCAGCTGTTTATTCTTTGGTTAGTCCACCGCCGCGTCTGGGACGAATAACACGAACTAATACTTGGTGCAAAGTTCACAGTTTTGTTGAAAACTTTCGCGGAATATGATTGTGAATATTTAATATCAATTTCGTTTAGTATTCATAGTTTTGTTGGAAAGTAAATTAAAAGCTGTGGTTGGTTTTTCTGTTCTGTTTTACCTTCGTGTTGAGGTTTGATCAAGTGCAATGAATAAGTAAGTGTTGTTGATTTGATTTATGGACGTAGGTTACTGCCAGACAAACATAACGTGGATTTTATTTGTTGATATGGTTTCCTGATATCGTTTCATCAAAATACTAGGTATGCCCTGCGGTTCCTCCCGCTACACTCTGCTAAGACTCGTAGTGTGATCTTTGGGTAACAAACGCAACAACTAGTAGTTCTAAAGATACCGGATCCAAACAAACAGACTCTTCGCTCTTTTACTATAAACTAGCTTTTGGCAGCCGCTTCGCCTGCTGTGTGTATGTCGTAATTTATTTCACGGGAACATATTACCGGGATAATCAAGCATCTTATGTGTTAATCTAGGTCATAAACTATCTGTGTGCCAAATTTCATTTAAATCTGTTCGGCCGTTTTTGCATGGTTGAGTAAAAACATCCAAGCATACAAACTTTCACATTTTTAGGGTTCCGTTGCCAAATGGCAAAAAACGGAACCCTTATAGATTCGTCATGTCTGTCTGTCTGTCTGTCGGTCTGTCTGTCTGTCTGTCTGTCTGTCTGTCCGTGTATGTCACAGCCACTTTTCTCCGAAACTATAAGACATATGTTGTTGAAACTTGGTAAGTAGATGTATTCTGTATACCGCATTAAGATTTTTACACAACAATAGAAAAAAAACAATACATTTTGGGGTTCCCCATACATAGAGCTGAAACTCAAAAAATTTTTTTTCATCAAACCCATACGTGTAGGGTATCTATGAATAGGTCTTCAAAAATGGTATTGAGGTTTCTAACATCATTTCTTTCTAAACTGAATATTTTGCGCGAGAGACACTTCCAAAGTGGTAAAATGTGTGTCCCCCCCCCCCGTAACTTCTAAAGTAAGAGAATGATAAAACTAAAAAAAATATATGATGTACATAACCATGTAAACTTCCAACGAAAATTGGTTTGAACGAAATCCAGTAAGTAGTTTTTTTTTAATACGTCATAAATCGTAAATCGCAATTTACCTACCATTCAATCAACTCAAATATAAAATAAAACCATTTAATTTCATAAACATAAACCTTACGCATAAACCGAGGATACCTACAGGTTTGTACGGAACCCTCGGTGCGCGAGTCCGACTCGCACTTGGCCGGTTTTTAATATTAGTAGGAAGTACAATAGTAGGATTTACAATATTAGTAGGATTTTAGTACGCCATATGTATGTAGATTGGGATGAATATTAGATTTTTGTAAGCTGTTGATCGCACTCATAGGACTTGACATGAATGACACAGATTTCTAAAAACTGGCCAAGTGCGAGTCGGACTCGCGCACCGAGGGTTCCGTACAAACCTGTAGATATTCTCGGTTTATGTATAAGGTTTATGTTTATGAAATTAAGTGTTTTTTTTTTTAATTTTTATATTTGAGTTGATTGAATGAAAGGTAAATTGCTGTTTACGATTTATGACGTATTAAAAAAAAACTACTTACTAGATCTCGTTCAAACCAATTTTCGGTGGATGTTTACATGGTTATGTACGTCATATATTTTTTTAGTTTTATCATTTTCTTATTTTAGAAGTTACGGGGGGGACGACGACACTCATTTTACCACTTTGGAAGTATATCTCGCGTAAATTATTCAGTTTAGAAAAAAATGATATTAGCAACCTCAATACCATTTTTAAAGACCTATTCATAGATACCCCACAGGTATGGGTTAAATGAAAAAAAATAATTTTGAGTTTCAGTTCTAAGTATGGGGAACCCTAAAATTTATTGTTTTTTTCTATTTAAGTGTGAAAATCTTATTGCGGTTTACAGAATACATCTACTTACCAAGTTTCAACAGCATAGCTCTTATAGTTTCGGAGAAAAGTCGCTGTGACATACGGACGGACGGACAGACAGACAGACATGACGAATCTATAAGGGTTCCGTTTTTGCCATTTGGCAACGGAACCCTAAAAACTGGCATTTCGTAACTAGAGTGTGAATAATTTCATGCGTAACAAATTAAAAGCACCAAAATATTAATATTTAACTACCTAGTAGCCGTCTTCCCTAACATAAAAGCGATTTACCGAATCGAAATATCAAAGGTTTTCCTTTCTTCGTCTTATTCAAAGAAATCTTATGTTTTCTTGCGTTACGTAACGTAGCGTTTGCTAGGAATTATAATTTACGAGAATACATTAAAAAAAAAGAAAAATAAATAAAATATATTAAAGGTATCATTTGTACGGTTTTACGCGATACAGTTAATGGAGTCTGAAATAGTTTTATAGGAATCGTTAAAACCGGTCAACTGTGATTAAAACAGTTTTTATATTCTTTATTTTTATTGAGCTGCGGTGGTGGGTGTGTAGATGGCGTACCTATTTGTTACAGCATCTTTGATACAAAATTAGTGTATATGACACTGAAACGTGTGTTGTGGGTTTTATATTTTAGTTTCGGACTTGGGTCACGAAACGTACTATTTCTTCCTTGCTTTTTTTTTCTTTTGGGAATGACATCTAGCTGGTCTACCTACCGGTTGTCGGCTGCCTAACTGGACGTGCCTGTGGCTATGTAATATGTTAGTGTATTAAGGGCTTAAAAACTTAAGCGACTACTCGCTAAGGGGGTGCCTTGTGGGGTACGGACCTCGGCTTAGGGTATCGCTGGTAGAGGACAGCAAGGAACGGATCAGAATGATTTCTTCCTAGTGCAACCCAGATGTAAAAATACATCTTTTCTATCAACATTTTCTAATTAGGCACGTAATCCGAAGCACAACAAATTGAGTGTTGAAAACAATCTCGACTACAACTCGTTTAGTTAACGACAACCTGTCGACGTGATTTTGACACGGCTCCAAAATGGCGCCCGAAGCCAATCGCTAATTGCATTGGCTTCCCTAATTCCCGTCTAACCACCTAGCGATGACACGTCAACTGATACTTATTGTTTATTTTTCAGCGTTCTAAATACGTCGGCGGCTGCGCAAAGGCAAATTAAACTGTGAAAAAGATCAGACGGACAGCATGGCGGCGGCGATAGCGCGCCAAATTCCGCGTCACCGGCAGCGCCATCTGCTGGCGGCCAGCGCTAACCACTTCCGTAGTTTGAATCATTCGGACCGTTCGAAATAGTCATTTGTGATTTAACTGTGACAACCGACAGTGCGGGGTCGTAATGTGAAATAATAATATATATTTTTAGTGTTGTGTTGTGTTTGTGTGTTTACGATGTCTGAGGAGAGGTCGCGGCGGTTGTCGCAGATCTTCGACCCTCTGGCTCGGTTCACGGACGTCAGCGGGGCTGGTCATTCGGCCAGTACGCCGAACAGTCCCCGACTGTTGCCGAGGAGGTCGCGAGATCCGCCGCCCCCGCCACCTAGGTGAGTTGTTAATTGATTAAAACCTTTTTGACGCCTTACCTGTTCACATTTATGTTCACTTGTTTTCTTAAAGTTCACGTAACTTGACATAACAATCAGTAAGGAAGATTTTCCAACAACTTTGATACAGAAAAGGCGCCTGCCTAGTCGAGGAAAATCTTCATTAACAAGATCGCTATGACTAAAAATGTGGGTCTAAGTCGCTCGAAATACTTATTATATTTTTTTTTGGTTACTCTTTCTGATTCATAATTGTACATCTCTTAAAATGTGAGTAAATACAATAGGGGTAATCCTTTTATCTGTGACGCTGTCATGACTAATGTTTATTATCTGTCATCATTATGTTTGTAACACCGTAACAATCTATTTCTGTTGCGTACACTCGTGCGCAGACTGGAGATACAAAAGGCTTTGTGCATGTAATTGTTGTAATTGGAGTAGGTTGCTCAATTTCATAGCTTGTTGCATTCTGTTTAAGGTTACTTTTTCCGTGACCTTTTGTGCTATGTATAATTAATTTTGATAATGAGCGAATTTTTCCGATGTCTTATAGAAATAGACACATTCGATCATCGCAAATGTTTTAACTGGTCCGAACAGCTGTTTTCTCTCATAAGTGCCTATGAAAAAAGATTTACTATTTTCATATTTTGTTACAGTCAATTTCAGTTTCTGGCAGTCTCTTTGGTTTAGCAATCTTGTATTTTAATTTTACTGGTTTTAATTTTTTTGCTTATGCCAAAAGATTAATGAAGTGCAATTTGTACCATGTTATTAATGCCAATGCAAGTTAAGTCATTATACAATGTAAAGTTAATATCTTAACCAAGCCACATTTTAATCTGATTGCATAAATCTTTAGGCTTGCTACACACTACAGTTACAACACTACATGACTACATTCAAGTATCGATAAAATTGGAAACCAATCCCAGATGGCCGCCGATAATGACAGTAAAGCATGGAATTAGTAAGTGCTATGTAAAGCTAGGAATAATGCCCTTATCGATTGTTGGCCCATTAATTAGTGTCTCAATCTAATGACAAAATGATTACCATATTGAAATCAGATAAATTGTAGAAGTTATTGCAGATATAAAGCCCTCAAGGCAATTGTAGGCGTTATGTAAACTGGATCTGTAAACATGATTGGATGTTAAAATTCCATTTGTAAATTGTCTTGTTTTGAAATAGGTATACGTGTATTAATTTATTCCAAAGGGCGATAGTAGCAATAGGTAATTACTATTTGCACAGATACAATTTATTACAATGTTTATAACTTAGACTAAGTAGGTAGCACTACTTAGCCTAGGGTAGGCACGGGCATCGCGGAAGACGCATTGGTTCCCGTGGTCCCCGACGTATGTAGGTGTGGGACGGAACACCGGGGTGTTTTTAGTCAGTAGGAGTTTGACAGACCCCTCCGCCCACCCCAGGGCGGAGGACATCCACGAGGATGTCCACCTCGAGATAAAAAAAAAAGGGTAGGCACGAGCGTTGTTTTACGTGACGATTTTATGTGGTGCCCTGGGTTTTCAACGCTCGATGCTACGCAGTGCGTTAAGACCCAATGCGCAAAAATACGCCCGTGGGTGCGACGACTTGTTGATGATTCTTTGAGCTGTAGTCGACCTATAACTTCTGCTCCAGTTCAAGTAGAAAAAAAACATACTATGCAAGTTCCTCTAATTCTGTCTCCTGAATCATTGCCAAGCAGCGCAACTGAAGGTATAGTATAAAGATTTAGTATAGAGATAGAATTGCTTGCTATAGAGATAGAATTGCAATCACTGTTACAATAAAGTAAGTTCGTAAAAATGTATACAAAAAAGAAAAGGTGTTTTGGAGTCGAATTTTAAAATAATGTCACTTCTGTATCCGTGGGGTGATTGCATAGCGTACTATCAGTAGCAAAGGCTTTTAATTTGACGATTCAACAAAATTCATTGCTTTATTGCACGAATTTTTTTGAACATATCAAGGCTCGTGCAGACTAGCGCGTCGCGACGGCCGCGCGCGAATCGGCGATTTATATCCGTAGAACAATTTCTGTGACCGTGTCGCGGCGCGACAGGTCGCCCCAGTTTATACGTTCGCGTGCGTTTTCATAGAAATTGTTCTACGGATAAAATCGCCGATTCGCGCGTACGTCATGTCGCGCTAGTCTGAACGAGCCTTTAAGCAGTGTATCAGCAATATCGTTCAAAATTATTCAGATTGTGTTTTATAGTGTGTTTTGCAATTAGGGGCTGGATTCTGCCTTAGCGACTACGTAGACTTCATTTGTCATTGCATATGTTGTTTCCGAAATGAAGTGAAATAAAATAAATAAACCGCAAAAAAGTGCCTGAGCGTACCACCATCCAAAAAGACAATTTTATTCTTCACACAAAGCCTCCAAAAAGGATCCCACATAAAGAGTTGTACCAATTTAAAAACAACGAACAGAACTGAACTGAAAGTCCTTTACCATTCCATTAAGTGAATTCCATCAATTCAGTTGATCCCATCAGATAATCCGTCTCGTTTCAGTCCTTATTAATTAATCATTCAATATTAATAATAACTCATTTGTTAGTATTAATCCTATGGAGTTCCAGCCCCGCTCAAGTATTTATAGTGAGGCGAAATATTGTGCATTTAAATTAATGAGCATTGTGGATTATTTATGACATGTTCTGCACAATTTTGGGTGAAGATTGGTTACGTGATTCGCATATAGTGTTGGTGAATCGTGGTTTTTACGGAGGAGCTCTTGGCTAACTAATAAAATCCGTTCGGGTCGATCGGAGGTTAAGCTACGCCTTCCGAGGTTGGTTCATGGATGAGTTGATCCACTACATATCGAGGCCCCTCCGTGTCTTGGAAAGCAGTGTATCCCGGTTGTCTGATCTTTGACAGTCGTTACGGGTAGTCAGAAGTTAAAGTCTCAGAATCAGCCTTACGAATGGGTAGTGTTACACTTACGCAATAACTGGATTGTGTGCAGATAGGCAGTCGCTTCATATACAGGGTCAAATTATTTATTTATTAAAACTTTATGCACAAGTAAAACTACTGTACAAAGGCGGACTTAATACCTGAGGCATTTTCTACCAGTCAACCTTATGGTGATGCAGAGAAAATCATGGCAGGTGCAACATACGGGATAGATAACTCGAAAAGGAAGAATACTAAATACATAGACAGGCCAGGCCAGGCCAGGCCTGTTGGTCTAGTGGTTAGTGACCCTGACTGCTATGCCGGAGGTCGTGGGTTCGATTCCCACCCAGGACAAATGTTTGTGTGATGAGCACGATCATTTGTTCTGTGTCTGGGTGTAATTTATCTATAATATGTATGTATTTAGAAATATATAAGTATGTTTATCAGTTGTCTAGTACCCATAACACAAGCTCTGCTTAGCTTGAGACTAGATGGCGTTGTGTGATAGTTGTGGAATATTATATTATTATTATTGTTTATAGATACGAATACATACATATATACATACACATAACGAAAAAAAAAAAACTTTGTCTGGAGATATAACGATAGGTGGAGAAGAAACCGAATCCTGCAAATCAGCGCTAGGATGATTCTGCCAACTTCTTGCGAATATGCTCACGAGCTTTCACTTTAAATGATAACTGATTGGTTGCCATCCTGATGTTAATTAAACCACCTGGCAATATTTTAGTCACGTGGGGTATCGATTTTAATCATAGAAAACTAATGGACCATTTTTTTTATCATTTCTCAATTAACTAATGTCATTGCCCGTAGTCGAATTAGCTGTTTTTGTAATTTTACATAGAACCATGATATTTTTAACAAATTCCCAAAAATATAGCAGTCATTCGGTTGCCTTAATGTCATGGCAATGTCATTTAAAGTTTTGAATAAACTTAAAATGATAAAAAATAAAGATTTTTTTATTTATTTCATTAGTTTCCGATATCGAATTATCAATGCCCAACACGTGGCTGAGTATTGCTATATAAATATACTATATTTCGACTTTTAATTGTATTCAGTAACTTGACAGTTCAAAAGAAAAATAATGTAATAGTGTTGGGGTAATGAATCATTTTGCGTAAAGAACGAATGATAAAAATGTTTTAGTTCAAATAAAACTTTTAATATTCATTTTCAAGATGTAGAATATAAGAATAATTAATAATTTTTAATAAAAGTTATTTCCCTTTTTTATTTTCTTCTAATATACATATATCAATTAAAAGTCGAAGTATAGGCAGACTGATTGATCTGTAATTTTGTGACGTTGTGTGTAAACAGCCTAATATACTCCATTGATAGATTGCTTTAGTATCTGTGAATAGTAATTTATATTTGAATTTAATCTGAACTTAATGTAATTCTAATAGCCTTATAGTTTTTTAGGTGGTTATGTAGTTTGTGAGTCGCACCCTAAGAATTAGGCTTGATGTTTTTGGTATCGCATTCGTAATTATAATGACGGTTTCTATTGAATCAGCCTGTTAAAGCTATGTTAAAACATTAACTTTGTTTTACTATTTAATATACCTGCACCTTGAGGAAGTAAGCAGACGACGGACAAAAAAAAAACTAGTTGTTTGGTCAACGTCCCATTTTATCACTGAGCTAACAATGTCTGTTGTTTTATTAAGTACTAGCTTTTGCCAGCGGCTTCGCCCGCGTGGAGGTCGGAAAATATCCCGCGGGAACGTACTATCGGGATAAAAAGTAGCCTATGTGTTAATCCAGGTTATAAACTAACTGTGTTCCAAATTTCATCCGAATCCGTTTAGTAGTTTTTGCGTGAAAGGGTAACGAACATACACATACATCCATCCTCACAAACTTTCGCATTTGTAATATTAGTAGGATACTTAAAATAGAGTTAGAACATAGGGACTGATATGACTTCAGTGTAATTATTTCATAGAGAACCATTAAACTTCACAAAGCATACTTTACTAATTAAAATGTTGTTTGGTAGAAGTAGAAGACATTCTCACCTCGTAAGGTATTCTGAAGTTCTCTTCCAAGTAAGCTTGAGGTTTAAAATAAATCAAAAGCATAAGATATTTGGCTGTTTTTGAAAAATCATTTAAAAATGTTTCTTTTTTTTCCATTCCAATCTTAATATTCCAACAAAATAATATAAAAACCAAAAAAGAATAAATATGTATGTTTGTTTCGCAACTTTTTTGATTAAACGGTCTGGCACGGTGGCGGCGGCTTGAGTGAGTTCAGTTCTCGCATTCTGTCCTAGCAGTTTTGTTTACAGTGTTTCCCGTCCACAAGCTTCATTTATTACTTCTATATTATGTTGTCAACTAGCCAACTGCAGAAAATTGTGTTCCTGTAAAACTGATAAATTTTGTGTACTAACCTAACCCTCAATTCTCCAGGCCAATCGCTCATACCTCTCGCTTGGACCCCCTGGAGTACGAGCTGGTGGCTGCCGAGGTCGGGTCCATCAACTGGCAGGAGCGGTGTCTGGAGCTGCAGCTAGAACTGCACCGCAGCAGGCATCAGGCGACCAGGGTCCGAGATATGCTGAGAGATAAGGTATGTTTACATTTAAGTTGCTATTTGTATCAATAATTGACAGAGTCGGATAAACTGTGACCCAAGTAGCACAGAATTGGTGCCCTTGGACAGTGAGGCGGGGTCACGGTAGACCACGTAGGAGATGGCGGGCCGAGCTGGATAGATTCCGTGAAATCTGGAATGAGGACGCATAAGAGCGCGAAAAATGCAAGAGTGGAGGGAGGCCTTTGCCAAGGAGTAGGACAAAAGAGGCTAGTAAAGAAAAAAAAAACTGACAGAGCTTTTTGCGAATGCTGTCATTCTCTTATAAGTCCCTTAGTTGCCTCTTACGATACCCACGGGAAGAAATGAGACGATGCTATTATCTATAAACTCTGCTTTAATTAATGATTAATTATTTTATAGATTGTAATTTAATCATTGTCCACAAACCATGCGTTCAGCCAGCATAAAAGCAACCAATTAGTTCTAAATTAGTCTCTACTCAAATCACTGTTATCCGCTACAAATTGGCGAAACGGACCAATATTCTAATTATCGCTCCGTAATTAATATCGAGTTAACAAGGAGATATCGATGACGTCATCGCGGTGACGTCGACTCGTGTCACCGTTCGTCACAATTACGTGGTACGTGGTGATGTATAGGCAGATTGTGGACGTGCATTTGTCGATTAGAGATTACATTGCAGATCGATGTATTGGACACTGTTTAGTGTTGTATATGGAGTATTTGTAGTAGGATCTCTTAGGGTTGATTCAGGAAGATGCACTAAAGTAGTTCGTGAAATTCAGTATCAGGTTGTATGTTGATCAATATTCTTGCTTCCTATTAAAGGAGACCACATCATTTACTTGCAATCTAGGTAGTAGGTTTGATATTGTAAACATATTAAAATAGGAAACAAAGTGTATCACATAAGGGATAAATAATAATAACACAAGCGAAAAATTCGACGAAAACCAAAAAAGGAATCAGCTGCATCCTGTTAGACTAGGAGTTGACTTCGACATAATTGGAAAAAAGCTAGGCAGATGGTGAACTACAGTGCCAAAAACGACTACTTTATCATCGTCATTTCAGCCTAATCACGTTTGCTGTTAGACATCCCTCTCTCAAGCTAAGTCACTTCGACTAGTCTGTGCTTACTTCAAAAGGTCATCGATCCACCTTGAGGAAAGCCTTCCAGCTCATCGTCTTCCCGTACTCAGTCGCCACTCCAGAACCTTTAGGCCCCATTAGCCTCTATTCTACAATGATCTACTTGACATAACTAAAACAAAACACAACTACAAAGTAAAACAAAAACACTGCCACAGCCTAAAAATATATGTAACTACGTATCACCAGTAGCCCAAAGAAGTTAGCTGCCCGTCATCTGTTCTTTATAGCCTACAAGATTTAATTTAGTTCGACGTTACTCACGAACCCCGGAGTTTTTCTCTTCTGCTGACTATACGAACGAGGAGTTTATGATAGATGGCTGATACATTTTTCATTGGTCCACTGGATATTTTGTGGGATCTGAATGTTTCTTTAGAATGGAATGCGAAGAGGGAGTGTCTTTTATGTGCGTTGGAAATGGGAAAATAAAGTGTACGTTTTTTTTAATACTTGATGTTATATTAACTTGAAAGAGTGCTCTACATCACTAAAGCTTCGGTCAAATAGGTTAAAATTGAATTATTTCATAACTAGCTAATTGTTCCACGGGAAGGTACTACCGGGATAAAAAGAATCCTATATATCCAGGTTTTAAACTATCTGTATGCCAGATTTCATCCAAATCTGTTTGAGCGTTTTTGCGTAATTGAGTTAGAAACATCCAGATATTACAAACATTCACATTTATAATTTTAGTAAGATAATTGAATAACGGTTTCAGACAGTCTCAATGGTAATTGCGTTTGATTTATCATTGGACTAGTAGACCCAACATACAGGACAACGTGTGTTGGTTCACTAGTCCACACAATAAAAAGTTCATACAAAAATCCAATGGAAAAAGACTTCAACTTTCCCCCATTTTTCCGGGATACTTTTCCAGTTTGTTTTGTAAACATAGTGAATGAAAAAAAAATGCCCGAATCGGTACAGATAAATTTCAAGTGTTGCGCAAAAAATAAAAATGCTTTTTGCATTTCATTTTTATTGCTATGGCAGATTATCAAACTTTAACTTCCTAAGTATAGATTTTTCTTTTCATATATAAAACGGCATGTTAAGAATGAACTATAATATTTGTCTGTCTGATATCAGTATCAAACACACCTTATCTAAATTCCCTTTGTCACATTCCATTTACCTTCCCAGGCCACCAAATCTCCCTTTGAACTACACACAAATCTACCTACGTAACCTCCCCTAGTAATGCCACGCTTACACGGGCCTACTGACTTGTAAACAGTCCTTCATACGTCACTGGCCATGGTATGAAATGCCATAAAATCAGTCGGCTATGAGAGCCGATATGAACGTGAAACAAGGGGGATTTACACCGACAGCTATAGCCGAACGTATCAGTGTGGAACTTTATAAGGGCTAGTACAGATACAATGTTTTAAAACAATCCTACTTATATTGTATGTTTGGATGTTTGTTTCTCAATCACGGAAAAACCGTATAAAAAAAAATCTAATTAGATTTAGCACACATACAGATTATAGCCTGAATTATCACATACGATACTTTTTTAATTTTTAAGTCCTGGCTGGAGGCCTTCATTTATGAAGCTACAGGCAAGTCGGTGTGTCAGTCAAGTGGAAATATCATTCCCAAAAAGAAAAAAAAATACGATACTTTTTATTACGCTCTCATGGTATAATTTTCGACCTCCACGTGAGCGAAGCCGCTGGCAATAGCTAAAATAAATATTGTGTTATGGGTAGGTTTACTTATCCACCTTAAATGCATTCATTCAATGACAGACAACGCACGGCGTAAACTGCTATTTAGTCAGAAACATGCAATATAATTCCGCATATAATTCCGCTTCCCAATAGAAAAGGAACGCGTAAAAGTAGAGGTGGTGAAAGTTTGTCTGGAAGTTCTATTTCTTCATTTCTTTCGATGGAGAATTTAATCCTATCGGCCACACGACTTGTTGTAAATAAGCTACAACACATATTAACTGGTTAAATAGTGGTTTGCACTAGTGTGGTGACTACTGGAACGTCATGTCATGACGGTGGGTGCACTGTGGTTACGCATAGTTGGTATAAAGCAGAGCTATTCACAGTTTTTTTTTTCATGCAAATAACATTCCAATTATTATTTTTCCTGGAGTGATCAAATTTAATAGTCTCGTGTGAGTAGGTGACTATCTTCTGGAACATGCAAGTATGTATTTGCTTCATCATGAGGTAAAATTTTGGTCAAACGTGAAGCAGCGTTTTTGTCTCACTGTGTCATTCGCATGTATATTTATATCTTTATTTTGCATTCAATAATGATTAAAGTTTTTAAAGGTGAGGGACAATTCCGTAATCCATAGGTAACAGCAAAAAGTATAAAAAATAATTCTACAAATAAAAAAAGGAAACAAATTACGTCTGAACGTACCCTTATATTGTTGGTACAGTGCGCCATTTATGAAATCACTAAGCCTGGATAAAAAGCGCCGATACCCTGGATTTTTGTCATAACTCCCGGGCAAATTAGTTTTTTACCGGGATATTGTTGGAAAAGTAACGTATGGCCGATGTACGTAGGCTTTGCAATGTTTTTATGCTTTGTTTTTACATCGTGTCCACAAAAAATATGAAATCTGTATGGATGTTTTTTTAATATTTGCAAGGTTCATGTGAGTGGAAACGACGGGATGGGGACGCTTTGGGACATATAGTGACCTTATTGGTGACGCTCTTCTGATTGTCCTATCACTGTTCGTATGACAGGTGTATGAACGTAAACGAGACTAAATATGTATGTATAGATCGTAGGCGTTAGTTTATGTATGTTTTTATTTTTAAAGGTTAACTTTATAATTGTTTCCGGGCATCCAGTAATTTAATTAATTATTTAATCATAATTTTAATGACATTTCATAACTCATCCAAACTTGACTACCGAATTTTTCGTAACAGATGTCGCAAATAACCAATTTGCATTTAGTCCCCCCAGAACAAAACAAACAATTATTTGCAACAAAATGACAATCAAACAATTCGAATTTGTTAGGCGACTCGTAAACTTATGGACTTCAGATTCTAAAGTTTTAATTAAGTAAAGGGAATTTCAGTAAACGACGTTTCAGCCAATTTGTGAAAGTTTTAACGACTGTCAACACTGAACGGCGCGGGACCGATTTAAGTCGACGGTGATCGATTTAGAAGTGGCAACATTGAAAAAATGGCGCCCGGAGCCACTGTGACGTAATAGGAAATGGTTTTCGATTAAAAATATCGGACTGCGTAAGTACAAAGTGGGATGGAGGAAATTGTGAATCTTGGCTGAATTTTTAAAGTTATTTATAATATTATGTTGAATTTTATATCACCAGGAAATTACAGAATATCTATGGAGGATGGTTTTTTTTTTGGCTAAGTTTGTAGTAGGTATTTTTAACCGTAGTGTGTGTATGATTTATCTTATATCTAACATTTGAACGGACGGCTTTATTAGTTGAGTCGCACGGAAGAAATACGTACACCAAATCGGGCGAATTTATTTCCGGGCTAAAGAAATTCGTATTAGGTAACTGGCACGTTTTGTATTTTATGTATTGAAGTTAGTATACTTTTTTTTTTAACTTTTCGTCGTTTCGTTTTAACGTTTTATTCAAAACACCAGTTGCCTAATACGAATTTCTGGATTTGTCGATTAGCCTACAAATAAATCAATTTCGTGCGAGTCGCCTGTAGAAAATATTATATTATTTGAAAGTCCCGATTCGCTCCATTTGGGCGAGTTGAAGACAAAAAGACGTGATAAACCTAATGCATCAGGTTCGCGATTCTTGCCTTCTGAAAAGGCTTTGCTTTAAACTATAGCGATTCTTGCCTTCTGAAAAGTCTTTGCTTTAAACTATAGCGATTCTTGCCTTCTGAAAAGGCTTTGCTTTAAACTATAGCGATTCTTGCCTTCTGAAAAGTCTTTGCTTTAAACTATAGCGATTCTTGCCTTCTGAAAAGGCTTTGCTTTAAACTATAGCGATTCTTGCCTTCTGAAAAGGCTTTGCTTTAAACTATAGCGATTCTTGCCTTCTGAAAAGGCTTTGCTTTAAACTATAGCAACTTTACCCAGACTCGACTATAGTTTAATAAATTATGATATTTTTCTTTATTACTTTGTAGGTAAAGAAATTTACGTGTAGTGCCGGAGGTAAAGAATACCACCATCCCATTTCTTCCCGTGGTTGTCGTAAGAGGCACTTAGGTTCTACTAGAGAATGGGCAGCAGCGGCAGCGTTCTCTATGCACTTTACCACTATACTGGGATCGCCAACCCGCCTGCCAATCGTGGCGATTATGAAAAACTTTTTAACAAAAAATTAAACCGCCGAAAAACTGAAAAGCATAAAATAATAAACCTTAAAATTATGAGTCGGCGCTTTGAGTGATCCTTGTTCATTGATTTTTCAGCGCCGACTCAAAATTTTAAGGTTTATTATTTTATGCTTTTCAGTTTTTCGCGGTTTAATTTTTTGTTAAAAAGTTTTTATGTTATATTTTTTGTGGCTTTAATGTACTAATAATACTTGGCAAGGTATACCCTATCCAACACAAAAAGAATTATCAAAATCGGACTACTCTGTATAAAGTTATGCGTGCTTTATACATTACAATCAGTGAGAGAACAATCAATCATCCCCTGTTTTCCGACCCTTAGGGTTCGATTTTGTTTTCCAAATTTATATGGGACCACCTTGGGAATATACCCTTTCCAATAGAAGAAGAATTGTCACAATCGGACCACTATGTAAAAAGTTATGCGTGGTCATAGATAAAAAAAAATATATACGCGTCGAATTGAGAACCTCCTCCGTTTTTTTTCGTCGGTTGAAAAAGAAAATGAAATGAAAAAATGTTTATTATTTTGAGCAAGTAAAACTTAACAACTAGTGATTGGAACCTCCTTTTAAGCAGATTATGGCAAAGCTCCCTTAATTGGGAGAGGCCTTTGACCAGTAGTGGAGATTTCAGCTGAAATAGTGCAAAGAAACCAAACACAAACGATTCGTTTATTCCCACACACAAACGTATTACAACGTCGATGTCTCCCAAAACACCTCTAAAACTTCAGCATTTCAACCGAACTTGTACAGAACTTACACTCTAGCGCAAGATAAGTTCTCACCTAGCAAAACCTATCCTTCACTTTAAATCTGATACCGGTGTAAGATCCCGGGAACACGGTGCATACTTGTCGGGAATGTCGGCAAATCCCGGGAGTGTTCGCAGCAAGAAACTGCCATACATCTAGATGGCGCATAGTTTATCGTGAGACGGGCACTTAGTGCAAGGAAATATTTTGTCGTCTCACGGTTTTGGTATGACGTTGGTTTATTGTTTGGTTAAGTTTTCGGGAGTTTTTGGGAGGTCGGGTGTATCAAAGCATTTTTTAGGTGACGATTTAGGACTTTAAAGAAAATTGTGGCTTCCTCGAATTCTTTGTTTAGATTTTAAGTATAAATATTATGAAGAGTTAAGTATACATAGCCTGTCGCTTTTTTTAAATAATATTATGCTAATTTGCGGGAGACTGGTGCCTAAACAAAGCCATAGCCTGAATTTCAGGAGACTCCCCTCTACATGGTAAATAGCATCAAAACCTATCATCTTATTCAGACAAATAGCAACAAAACATGATCATGTTACCTAAAGGTATACATTACAATAAGGTATATTTGAAAAATGCAGTAAAATTACCATAAGCTGTCCTGAGTTACCTTCTCAAAATTTAAAACGGTACTTAGACCGCAGAAAACTTTTCTTCTTTCTAAAAAATATTAGATTTAATTAAACCCCAAGTTGTATGTAAACAATAGTTTTTTCGTGTGAGCATTTCGCGAGTCGCTGCAATAGTTAACTAATCGTATGCAGTGTGCCTATGCATGTACGGTGAGTCGCGTAGAGTAGTGAGAAACGACAGATGTCACATCGTCATTAATGTGAAAACAGGGAATCATGGATGAAGCGCTTTAAACCTAAGAAAGACAAGAATTAAACAATGCTATCCGGGCTATTAGCTTTTTTTGTTCTTCTAGGGTTATTTTAATTGGCATTTAGAAATTGAGCTTTATGCTAAAGTTATTTAAAAGCTTCCCCAAAGACAAAAATCAAGTCATTTTAGATCATTAGCAAAAGAAATTTCTTCTACGGCTAGGTGATGATGATGATGATGATGGTTCTAAAATACATTTGAAATAACTCAGTGTGTTTAGTATCATCATCACAACCTAGCCTTAGTAACGAGTGTCAATGATTCTCGAATGACAGCCGGGACCAACGGTTTAACGTGCTTTCCGTAAAGATAGCCATCCAACGACCAGGGATGTTAGGGAGCTCCGTAACCGTAACCGAAACTATCGGATATCCGATATAAAAATGTATCCGTAACCGTAACCGAATCCGAAATAAAAGTTTCGATAATATCGGATTTGTTATTACATTTTTAACCGACGAAAAAAAAAGGAGGAGGTTATCAATTCGACGCGTATATTTTTTTTTTTTTTTTTTTTTTATGTATGATCACGCATAACTTTGTACATGGTAGTCCGATTGTGACAATTCTTTTTTTATTGGAAAGGGTATACTCCCAAGGTGGTCCCATATAAATTTGGAAAACTAAATCGAACCCTAAGGGTCGGAAAACAGGGGATGATTGATTGTTCACTCACTGATTGTAATGTATAACCACGCATAACTTTATACAAAGTAGTCCGATTTTGATAATTCTTTTTTTGTTGGATAGGGTATACCTTGCCAAGTATTATTACTTATTAGTACATTAAAGTCACAAAAATTATAAAATAAAAACTTTTTAACAAAAAATTAAACCGCCGAAAAAACTGAAAAGCATAAAATAATAAACCTTAAAATTTTGAGTCGGCGCTGAAAAATCAATGAACAAAGATCACTCAAAGCGTCGACTCATAATTTTAAGGTTTTTTATTTTATGCTTTTCAGTTTTTTCGGCGGTTTAATTTTTTGTTAAAAAGTTTTTTTTATTTTAGGTAGATTAGATAACACTCAATATATATTTATAATCATTTTTATTTTAAATGGCTGTAATAATTACTCACAGATTGATTGTAATTCCTTCCAAATGGTGACATATTAAAAAAAAAAACATTTTATTAGCTATATTTGTATTTTACTTTTGAAATTCCTTAAAAGTTTAATATCCGTAACCGAAATTATCCGAAACTAACGGATAATCCGAAATAATTTCATATCCGTATCCGGTATAATAATCATTCCTACATCCGTAACCAATCTGTATCCGAAATTTCATATCCATAACATCCTTACCAATGACCAACGCAGCAAGCGTAAGTTAAAAGCCATAATTAAGAAATATTACAAAAAAAAAAAGAAACCGAGAAACACATTTGATTTACGAACTTCCTCCGCCTCTGTACCCAAATTGCTCTGTGCAAATCTCCACAGAGTAATTCATCACGTCTCTCTCAGGTCGCGATAAATCAATCGACTAACTGTTGCCGAGTAGAACAGATATTTTACGTAAAAGACGATGACCATATCCCTATGTATTGCTTGTCTTGTTTGATTTATTGGAAATTGTATGAGGAATGTGTAATGGGAGTTTTTGTGTAGATAAACAAGGTGGAGTAAAAATGTCTGGATTTTGAAAGATGTTCTTTTGTTTCGGTGATAAGATAAATGTACACTGAGGGACTAGAATTTTTACCAAACTGTTGTACACAAGGCTATATATATCAAGCTATACATTTTCAGTTTTAACAGACCTCACATTCTATAAGCTTTCCGTACAATGTGAAGTCAGCTTATACTGAAAATTTATAGTTTGATTTGTCGCCGTGCAAAATTTTTGCTAGGTATGTATTTATTCGAAATTCCAATTCTCAACTTAGTTGTAAAAAAACCAGCATGAGTCATCAAGGAAGGTATTGTAGGTATTGTATCATCGCAGTAGATTTTTCATTGCAGACAAAAAAAAAACACAAAAAGAACTTGTTTAAATTATCCATTTCATAACTTTATATTCATAGAAAATTACGTTATCAAAAACCAAGTCTATTCACATTCAAAGTCTCCATTCGTATCTTCAAACCACCATTCAAAACACCTGTCTTACAACCGATATCTCCCGAGGCAAGTACCTACCAGGGCGCCATAACCCGTAGTAGTCTAACGGTCATAGTCATGCATAGCACGGACTACGGTGTTCACTCAAAACCCACCTCGGCAGGGCTATCAAATCTCTGCCAATATACTGAAGATACTGCAAATGGAATTGATATCGCACCAATAGCATTTCACGGAACTGAGGTGACCAAACGAGCGTTTAAAGTGTCTTGTTCGTGAAGGGATGGATGGATGGAAATAGTCTGGTCACACAATCTGCACAAGCGCTTAAATTTTCTTTACTTCTAGGGAAAAACTGATTATTTATGGTTAGAGGGCTTATAAGCTTTCAAGACTGAAAATCAGGTTGGCCTTAGAGACGTGTAGGCGCCAGCCGACGCTCGTAATTTTATTGCCATTAGTGATAAACTTGTGTCAAATGAACTGCAAGAACGCCGTTTGGCGGACACCTGTGTCCGCCATCCAGATCTGTGCAATGAACTTTAGCTAGGACGACATTGCTGCTGTTGTTCCGGTCGCTCAATAAAATAGACCAGATGGTATCAGTAGAGCAGCTGGCCCAATCATTCAGTTCATCAATATCATTCATTTAAGCCAAAGGACGCCCACTGCTGGACATAAGCTTCACCCAAGTTCCGCCACTTCGACCATGCTATGCTTCTCTTTCGGCCCCATCGTTCATTTGTTCTGCGAACAATCCACCCTCCTTACTGCCAAGTTTGGAAATTCTTCGAGCTATGTCCATTACCGTGGTTCTCCTGCAGATCTGTTCATGACTTTCAGCCTTTTTATGAAGCCCATTGTAAGCGAACACGTTTTATTGCCATAGGTCACCACTAGCAACAGCAACGGTCTAAACACTGCGGTATTTGGGTCGAGAAGATTTTCGGATACAAAGCTCAAAACTCTTTTCTAGTATTATTATTTTTCAGTTTTTAGTTCCTTCAATGTATATGTGTAATGTGCATAGGGATCAACCACATTTTCCCTAAAAACAGATCACGCAAACCGCTCCACCAAGATATCCCAATAAACTCTAAACGTATGGGCACCATAGACGCAGTGTCGCACGTCGCCCGTACGAACGTCTGGACCTGATAATATTGTTACACTACCTACAAATGTAATTGTGTCTTCTGAAACTTTTAGCACCTCTCAAATGTGGTGGGACTTGAACTTAATCCATTATCGCATCGAAGACATCGGACATATTTCATGTTAGAGACACTGTTCGTTTTGGGCAATGTACAGGATGCTTCAAGAATAGGCAAAGCTTTAAAATGATACGACGATTAAGATTTAGAATATCACAAAATCTTCATCTAAATTAATTATATGTTAAGAAAATACTGTTAATAGGTGTTTCGCTAATTTCTTCAGATGAGATGCAAATATTTCGATTTTTGTTTGAAATTGTCAGTATCAGCTTGTGGCTCTGAAAACAAATGAGCAAAGGAACCGAACATCGCAACAATCCTATCTTATATTATAAATACTAAAGTAAGTTTGTTTTGATTTCACGCTAAAACGACTGAACGGATTTGGATGAAATTTTCACACAGATAGACCATGACCATGGGTACCATGGTACCTGGGTACCATGACATATGCTACTTTTTATTCTGGATCGTAGACAAAAAGCAATCGCGGGCAAGGGCAACAGCTAGTTTGCTAATAAAGTACTATACTATTCTTACACTTGGAGAACACTCTCATTCTGAGTCTGAATCCCAAATCACTTGACAATTCAAAAGTGCCTGTAGTTAATTTATTTGTTTTATCGTCCCGTGTGTCTTCAACACTACTCGTTGCATCGTTTACTAGTGAATAGTTGTGACACTTGTGACAATAACTGCGCCTTTTTATTTTTATATCGTCAATCTTATACTGAACTGTTTGAAAAGCCAGGATAGCAAAAAACCTGTCTTCGAAAAGTACGCTGACATTCGGCTCAAAATTCGAAACACCCTAAAAATAGAAAATAAATAATAGTTAAAAAAAAACACGCTTCCATATAAAACCAAACTAAAAAGTAGAAAATAATGGAAATAAGCGTGGGGTTCTTGATATCAATTAAATAATACCTCAAAAATGTTTTTTAGTTTTTTAAACTATTATTTATTTTTAACCGACTTCAAAAAAAGGAGGAGGTTATCAATTCGTCTGTATATATTTTTTTTTTTTTTTTTTTTTATGTTTGTTACCTCATAACTTTTGACTGGGTGAACCGATTTCGATGATTCTTTTTTAGTTTGAAAGCTAGTGCTTCCCAAATGGTCTCATTTAAATTTGGTTTCATTCGGACAATGGGGTTCATGTGAAAACCATATAAGTCTTAAATTTACATTAAGTATTTGCGCGACAAATGAACGAATACCGTATGTTTGTTACCTCATAACTTTTGACTGGGTAAACCGATTTTGATGATTCTTTTTTTATTTGGAAGCTGGTGCTTTCTTAATGGTCCCATTTTAATTTGGTTTTATTTGGACAATGGGGTCCATGTGAAAACCATATAAGTCTTAAATTTCATTACGTATTTGCGCGACAAATGTACGCATAACGCGATTAGATTAGTACGGAGTATCTACCACAACTAAAAAGTTAAAAAATAAAAACTTTTTACAAAAAAAAACAACCGACTTCCTTAAAAAAAACACTGCAAAGTCAAAAATAACTTTAATTTCGGAAGTCGGTGGCAAAAACCTTAAATACAGAGCCTAAGACACCGACTTTCGAAATTAAAGTTATTTTTGACTTTGTAGTGTTTTTTTTAAGGAAGTCGGTTGTTTTTTTTTGTAAAAAGTTTTTTATATATATTGAATAGAGAACCTATTTATTTTAAAAATCGTTTGAATATTTTTCTGGCTTTCTTACTGTTTTTAGTATAATGGATCGATAGAGCAATACTATGACAAAAGCTATGTATAAGTTTAAACGTAGCCGAGTGTTGGTGTACGTGACCACGGAAAAAAAATGTGCATTCTCTATAGGTCTCCTAAAAATATTTTCGTGTGATATCCTGACATTCTCCTGTGCTTTTAGTTCGTCTAAAATATACGAAGTATGGTAGTAAGTAAATACTATGTGTTTGGTTCAAGTGATAACAGAAAGGCGATTTATTAGAGGATATTAACTTTTTATTTCATAATGATACCCAAACGGAGTAACTTAAATCTTATGCATTAGAAACTCACTTAAGATTTTTTTAAGAAAAGCAAAACTACCTAGAAGTATTTAATAAACTAAGTAACGGATTTTAATGCGGTTTTCATTAATAGACAGAGTGATTCAAGAGAAGGATTGTATGTATAATACTTGGGTAAAGCTGTTGGCAAAAGCTATTAGAAAATAAATATCAGTAATGAGAAACCGTTAGATACCGAGATCATTTTGTTTTAATTACTGTTTTTCTCTTTTTATTTGTTTTAATGTTTATTTTACCACATATGAATTCCTTTTCTCCTCTTTTATAGGATGTAAATTACGAAATGCTTGGACTTTAAACTTCTGCAATGTACCATTGATGAACCTACGAGGAGCCTGGAGATCCGTAATACAGGGTTTCCCTAGTACGGACTTCAGTCTGTCGCAAAGGAGCTTTTGATCACATTTAATAATTATGACTAGTCCTAAGATGTTAATTCTAAGCCAACCTTTGTAGAGAGAGAAATAAATTTATATTGTATTGTACCGAGATAATTGAAATCACCAGTTAATAATACACGTGCGTCGCTTCCAGGCTCTCAAACAAAAGTTGATCTCTCACTTGACAAATCCTCCAGTCTAAACAGTTCTATAACGATTTTGTAAAAAGCTGCAAAATTCCTGCACGATCCATGGGTAGACAAAAGATTCCGTTATAGCTTGTAACTTGTACCACTATTATGAGTGCAGACTGCTCCGCTGACCGCAGGGCATGCAAATTTATACGCTGAGCATGCTCTGTTAATTACAATGGGTAATAATTTTATTTAAGCGCAATCCTTTACCGCCATATGTGACTGTAGCCATTTACTTTGCCTGGGAAACTTTTAATTCTATAACCTGTGGCATTTATTACTACCCTCTTTTAATAAAGAGACTTGGTTAAAATATGAGGCAGGCACTAGCTTTTTAACACAGTTTTATTAGCTTCACCTGTATGTGTGGAAGCATGTTTATAACCGATTCCTTTGTATTTGATTTTGATCCACTTCATAAGGTCGTATTTCATTGAATTTTTGTTGACTTATCGAGGACCGATAACAATACAATAATTTAATAAATTTGTGCCATTATCCTTGCTAGGGTAACCAGGATAGCAAAAAAAAAAAAAAAACTAAATGTCACTCTTTTGTAGCCAGCCGAACTAAGAATATACAAAATAAATAATATGTAGTTTAAAAACCGGCCAAGTGCGAGTCGGACTCGCGCACCGAGGGTTCCGTACAAACCTGTAGGTATCCTCGGTTTATGCATAAGGTTTATGTTTATGAAATTAAATGGTTTTTTTTTTATTTTTGTATTTAAGTTGATTGAATGAAAGGTAAATTGCAGTTTACGATTTATGCCGTATTTAAAAAAAAACTACTTACTGGATCTCGTTCAAACCAATTTTCGGTGGAAGTTTATATGGTTATGTATATCATATATTTTTTTTAGTTTTATCATTCTCTTATTTTAGAAGTTACGGGGGGGGGGGGGACACTCATTTTACCACTTCGGAAGTGTCTCTCGCGCAAACTATTCAGTTTAGAGAAAAATGATATTAGAAACCTCAATACCATTTTTGAAGACCTATTCATAGATACCCTACACGTATGGGTTTGATGAAAAAATGTTATTGGAGTTTCAGTTCTAAGTATGGGGAACCCCAAAATTTATTGTTTTTTTCTATTTTAGTGTAAATTTTTTAATGCGGTTCACACAATACATCTACTTACCAAGTTTCAACAGCATAGCTCTTATAGTTTCGGAGAAAAGTGGCTGTGACATACGGACGGACAGACAGACAGACATGACGAATCTATAAGGGTTCCGTTTTTTGCCATTTGGCAACGTAACCCTAAAAACACGCTTCTATAGAAAACTAAACTAAAAGGAAGAAAATAATTGAAAAAAAAAGCGTAGGGTGCTTGATACTAATTAAAATACCTCAAAAAGCACCCAACGCTTATTTTTCACCATCACGTGAAAGAAGCCGTAGGCTTTGTCCACGTGTAGGTAAAATATAATTATGATAAAATGTTCTTCATGTAACATTATAAGAGAAAAGATTTTATCGTTTGCGAAATCGTTTGCAATGGATAAACTCAAAAACTACGTTCCCGATTTTAAAAATTCTTTCATCTATGTAAAGTTACATTATTCCTTAGTAAAGCGCGGACGAAGTCGCGGGCGAAGAGTTAATGAACAAATATTTACATGTATGTGCCAACTTTCATGGTAATCGGTCGAACGATCTTGGAGTTTATTCATCTCATGGGTGACAGGGACATGAACACGCTAACTGAAACCATGAATTCCGAACATGATAAAAAAAACTCCTCTTCTAACTAGGAAAGAAAAAGAACCCAAATTTAAAGTTACTGAAATCGATTCGGTAGTCAATTATGAACAAATTACTTCAAGGACTTGAGTGGGAGGCGTCATTTGATGATTTCCAACCCAGAAAAAAAGGACTCGTGTTAATCTGTTAGTCCTTGTACATGGAAAGTTAAAAGCAAGGAAAGATTAAAAAAAAACTCATTAAGGGTTAAATTTAAAAAAGAAGGAATAAAAGTGTTAAGGAATAAAATATTTGCCGATAGTAGATGGCAACTCTCATCAAAAGATAGTTAGTATTACTATTACTACTAAACCCGATCTCCTATCACTTACACCGCATACTACACCTAGGCGCAGAGCTCTGACCGCAGGCCATGCAAATTTATCCGCTGAGCGCGCATGCTCTCTTAATTACGACGCCTAATGCTTTTTCGATTACAGCTAACGTTTAATTGAAACACCGGTGTTTCGGGTTTACGTTAGGGTTTAACCTATCAGGGTGTTTTGGTCGTCTTTCGAGGTGATTAAGGAATTTGGGTCGGTAGGTCGAGCCTTAGGGAAACGTGTGTTGTAAATGTGATCTTGTCTTGAAGAAGATTAGGGTTGGAAGTTCTGGACTTTGAGTATTTTGTGGGTGATGTGAAATGTGATACCTGAATTTCCTTGTATTAAACTTGATGTCACTGTCAGATTAGTATTTTTAGTGATCGAAATTTTCCGCGACTCAAATTCTTCTGGGTTAAGAAATCACTGCCAATTTAAAGATACCTAAGTCAATATCTATGCCAATTTAGACGAAGTTTCAGAATAAAACTTCAATGGTTCGCATACCATTTTTGATCGGAATTATAATCGGCTAATCGCAGTCTAATCAATTAGTATTGCAATTCTTGCTTGTCATTGCTTCTTGCTTGTTTTTTTTTTTTTTTTTTTTTTTTTTTTTTTTTTTTTTTTTTGGTTTTCGGTGTGTGTGTTCTTTTTTCTTGTTAATAATTTTCATAGTTCTAATATTCATACACATTTTGAAAACTGATTGTCAGTACCTAATTGCAGTCTTATCAAATACTAGCTTCTGCCCGCGACTTCGTCCGCGTCAAATTTTTGCTCCCCTGACCCTTCCCGTCGCATCGATTTGCCTGCTAGTTTTCGTCCACTTTTCGTTGCTGCTCGCTCCTTTTGAGTTATAGTGAGTCAACCTTAAAAGATAGACATATGCTCTCGCGGACTTTTTTTTAGAACTTTTTAAAAGGAACAATTCCGTCATACATGATTTTTGCGTTACTTTAACCGTTTACGCAGCGCACGCAACGGAAACTCTCAAAAGGAATAAATTTTCCCCGTTTTTGCAACATTTTTCATGACTGCTCCGCTCCTCTTAGTTGTAGCGTGATGTTATATAGCCTATAGCCTCCCTCGATAAATAGGCTACTCAACACAAAAAGAATTTTTCAATTCGGACCAGTAGTTCCTGAGATTAGCGCGTTCAATCAAACAAACAAACAAACAAACTCTTCAGCTTTATAATATTATAAGTAATAAGTATAAGTATAGATTATTAAAAAACTTCCACATTTAACCAAGCAGCCGTTGCAAAAGCAAACATAGTTGTTCACGCTTCATCATTATCATTTCAGCCATAAGACATTCACCGCTGGACATAGGCCTCCCCCAAAGGGGGGGAGGGTTGCCATAATAGCCACGTTCGGCAGGCGGGTTTGCGATCGCAATATGGCAGTAAAATGCATAGAGAACGCTGCTGCCCATTCTCTAGTAAGTCCCTTAGTCGCCTTTACGACACCCACGGGAAGAAATTGAATGGTACTATTCTTTACGTCCGGCACCACACGAAACGTTCACGCGTAACCTTTGATAAAAGAGAAACATTTTTTCTTTAAAAAAAAATACACGTAAACTTTGTGTATCCGTTTGTCGTACACTGTCGGCCGCAATAAATTACAACAACGTGTCACCGATAAAGCTAATTTACTCGTAAGTGGTATTTTTGTAATTAATGTTACACTATCCGCCCGTTACACTGCACGTTATTATACATTCCGCGATTAGATTGTTTTATTATGTTAATTTTCTTTTTGAGCTATTAATGTGGCCTACAGTGTACAGGTGGAAAGTTTCTGTAAGTTCTGTGACTGTGTTAGAATTAGTGACATACTGAGAATTATCTGGGTATATAATTTTCTTACCTACTTCCTTTCTCTGATGGCCTGATTAAGGAGTTGATACAGATAAGATGATTAAAACACATACAATTATGAAGTCCCATTTTTGTTAGTCATCTTCTACATTACTTAAACAATAACGTAATTCTATATACATTCATTAGGTTCTTATACAATTAATAATTTATTTTTAAAATGTTAATATATTTTTTAAAATAAATAACAGCATAAGACCACGTTAAGCCTACTAAGCTACTAAGCCCTCATCGAACATAATAAAGAAAAACTCACTCTACCCACGAATACCAAGGAAATTAACGAACTCTTTCATAGAGCTCAGAGTGAACTGATCAAAGGATACAAGGAATGAACTAGATGAACGAGTAGGTCATCGGTTCACTCCGGGCGTCTCATTCAGTGGGAAGCAATTACGTCCGGAGGGATTATGTTCCAATCGGAATTCTAGGTTCTAGACGGTTTTCGTGTGAATTTGTGGTGATCTAATACTTAGATGTGGGAACTGACTTTGTTTAATGCTATGTAGAGATAACCAAAACTAGATAACTAAAACTATTAACATAGGATAATTGATTGATGATTTTATTATTAAGTCAACATACCCAATGTTGACTTAATAATAAAATAATAATAATAGAAACTTTATTCATCATCATCATCATCATATCAGCCGTAATACGTCCACTGCTGGACATGACCTCCCCCAATTTGGGGGGCTTTGCCATAATCGCCACGCTTGGCAGGCGGATTGGCGATCGCAGTATGGTGGTAAAATGCATAGAGAACGCTGCTGCCCATTCTCTAGTAAGTCCCTTAGTCGCCTTTTACGACACCCACGGGAAGAAATGGGGTGATGCTATTCTTTACGTCCGGCACCACACGGTACAAAACACGGAAAAAACTTTATTGCTAAACAAATTTACATAGATTTTACTTAGGCTTGAAATGTCAATACATTTCTGGCTAATTTCATTAAACGCGGATAGAACAAAATAGCGATTTGGTGTCCTATTGCGCGAGTTATCTTTTTTAAAAAGGTATTTTTACCTATCCTTCGTTATATAATCATAATCAGCCTATAATATTCCCACTGCTGAGACACAGGCCTCCTCTTTTCAAGAGGGAGTGGGCAATGTCTTCGAATTTTTGGATCCAGGACATGTCGGTTTCCCCACGATGTTTTCCTACACCGTTTGGAGAGCATTGGAGATGAAATTATTGACATAAAGTAAAGCTACTACCTGGTTTCGAACCCTACGACCTACAACTTTAGTAGGGGCTATTATCTCTGGGCCACCACTGCTCTTACTATCGTTGTAGATTTTTACATAACGCTAAAGTATATTTGGAAACATAATTATTGAAACCATTAAGGATCAATTTAGTTTCTAGCTAAACTAAGAGTCTACCGTGACATAGCTACGAAAATTATTTGAAAGGTTCATTGAATCGCAGACCAACATAGTTCTTAACGACGTTTGTTATTGTCAAAATGTCTTCCAACAGTAATTCGGAGCTTAAACTCGGACCATAAAAACTTTATTAAAAATTCACTTAGAACAGCTGTTCGGACGAAAAAATATGTTGCAAAAGTGAAATAACAAGGAGTTTCAACTGTTCTAATGTCGGTCGTGGTCTGTCGTACTCGTGTCGTGTCCGAGTCGTGTCGTGCTGTCGTGTCGTGCTGTCGTGTCGTGTTGTTGTATCGTGTCGTGTTACGTAATCACGTAATGATCATGATTTCCTACACACTGCTGTGAAATATTGCTGATCAAATAAAAACGATACAAAAATGTCAATAAATCCTTATTGAATTTTTTGTATCGATATAGAAAAATAAGTGCATATTATCCTTTTGAATGGCTTTTTCATGAAATATTAATTCAATGGGATTATATGAACTTAGAGGGTTGTATTAATGTTTTTAATTATGTTCTTAAATTGGTGTTACGATCGCGAATAACATGTATAGCATAACACTGATCTGCGTATTGCAAACAACGTAAATTTTAATTTCGTGGATGCATTTTTGCGCAAGAGTCAGGAAAGTTATGAGTATGAACGTGGATGGCTATAACGGTAGGAGAACAAGACAATGGACGGAGGACTGTGATAAAGATGATATAGCTTTAAAGGAGTGACTACTGAGATGATGACGAATAGACAAGTATGGAAGAATAAAACATTGTGCCGACCCCAAATAATTTGGGATAAGGACCAGAGAATGACGATGTAGAAATATCTGTTTAAAAAACTTTCAGAAACTAGAGATATAAGTCAGAACTGTGTTAAACCTAAAATATTTGATAGCAGTCCTGAAATTATCATAAATTATAGGAACTTTTATTTTTATTTTATTTTATTTATTTGGGAAAAACAAACAATTGTACAATAACTGTTACTATAAAATATGGGAAAACGAATGGGTAAATGTACAATCCACAACGTTTCCACAGATTACTTGTGTACATTATTAATTAGGTAAGTAAGTACAATTACACTTAAATACTATCTTAATTTAATATTTAGCTTAGGTACTAATTAATTCCAATATGTTTTTAACTCATTCGCACAAACTATCAAAAATGCTTTTTTTGAATTTGATTTGAGACAGGTGGAAGATATCCAAATGATTAAAGTTATTATTATAAATTTTTACTAGTCGACGGAGTGGAGCTCGCTCACCGGCATTTGTTCGGCTAGTAGTCGTTGCAAAAAGTGGGTAAGCACGCACCTCCCGTCTTATCACAGTTCTAGGCACAACGTAACAAATATTATTAATTAATTCAATACAATTAAAGTTATTATGTACCAATCCGTGAAGCATCATGGTTTGAAGTAGAAGGCGTCTTGACTGCAAAGTGAGCAATTTAAACTTTTTTAGTGACTCCATGTACGACAGATAAGTGAGATGACATTTATAATGCATTACTCGTATATATTTACGTTGAACGCTTTCAATTGCTTTAGCATATTTGTCGTAGCAGGGGTCCCATATTATACAACCGTATTCCAGTTGCGGGCGAACCAAGGATTTTAAAAGTTGCAAGTATGTGGCCGGGCGTTTAAAATCAGAAGAAGCTCTCATGACAAGGCTATACATTTGGTATGCTTTTGAGGTTATCTTATCTATGTGTAGGTTTAAATGTAGTTTACAATCCAAAAGTATTCCTAAGTCACTTATTTGAGTTTCATTTGCAAGATTTTCTGTACATAGATTATAATTAAATCGAATAACTTTCTTATTTTTCGTAAAGTTTAGGTATTTGCATTTAGATATATTTAATGCAAGTTTATTGATATTACAATAATCTGTTAATCTATTCAAATCCTCTTGGAGCAGGGCACAATCATGTAAAGTTTTAATCGATTTAAAAATTTTTAGGTCATCAGCGTATAACAAGAAATTACTATTATGGAAACAGTGACTAATATCGTTAATATAGATAATAAATAACAAAGGCCCAAGAATTGATCCCTGTGGCACGCCCGAGGTGGCGATAAATGTATCAGAGTGATATCCGTGGGTTACTACCGTTTGAATACGGTTTTTAATATAAGAATGGAACCAGCGCAGTAAATTACCTCTAATTCCGTTGAAAGCTATTTTATTCAACAATATTTCATGATCCACCCTATCAAACGCCTTTTTAAAGTCCGTGTAAATTGCATCCGTTTGTGTCTGTCTATCCATGTTATTAAATAGAAAGTTAGTGAAAATCATTAAATTTGTAATGGTTGATTTTCGTTTAACGAAACCGTGTTGTTCTGATATTAAGTTTTGTTGAATGAAAGGGTAAAGCTTGAGGTGAATAAGTTTTTCAAAAAGTTTAGCAATCGTAGATAGTATAGAGATTGGCCGATAATTCTCAACTTTCTGCCTGGAGCCGTTCTTATAAACTGGTATTATGTTTGCTTTTTTCCAGATTGTGGGAAAAATACCAGTGCTAACACTCTTGTTGAAGATTAAGTGAAGTGGCACGCAAATTGTTTCAGCTGTATTTTTAAGAAAGCTAGGAGGTATGCCGTCTGGGCCTTGCCCTTTAGTAGTATCCAGTAACTTTAGTTGGTTTATGATTAATGAGACGCTTAAGTAAATACTGTCTAGTGCAACATTATTGTCCTGAATTTGATCAAGTGCAGGACACCAGTGATTAGACAAAGTCGAAGTTTCGTACACAGATTGAAAGAATGATGAGAAAAAATTGCAAATTTTATGTGGGTCGTTAGAAGATTGACTACTATAATTCATTTGGGATGGAATACCAGACTTGCCTTGTCGATTAGCTACATAAGCCCAAAAATATTTAATATTTTTGGGAATACTATCTTCAACAGTTTTTATATACTTATCATAGCATTTGTTACACTCAAGACTAAAACGGGTCCGATATAAAGAAAATACCTCGTAATCTGAAATATTTCTATATTTTTTCCATTTAATCCAAGTTTTTTTTTTATAGTTATATATGTGAATAAGGGCAGGTGAAAACCAAATAGGAAATTTCGCGTTTTTAGATTTTGAGAGTGGAATACGGTTTTTGATTATGCCATATATGATATTGTAGAATATTTCAATAGAGGTTTCAGTCTGTTCATTATCCAAAGTAGACTTCCAGTCGACCTCTTCTATATCTTTATTAATTAAATTGTAATCCGCTTTATTGTAACAATATCTCGGTGTCTCTAGAGATCTCATTTGGGTGTATCTTACTGGTATTGACACGATAGTGTAAAATGGAGGGTGGTGGGTGTCCACTTGTAGTAAAGTCTGTGGAGGTGGATAAACATAGGAAATAGTATTACACAGAAGAAGGTCAAGTATGCGATTATTAAGATTAATGAGGTGGTTAAGTTGCTTGATATCATGTATGGTCATGAAGTCCCGTAGTTGGTTACATTTAGGCGTCATACCGGTGCAAGTCAGATAACTATGAGAAGAGTTTACTTTTAACCAGTTAGCATCCGGTATATTGTAATCACCTAGTAGTAGTAAGTTGTCTATACATATTGAATTGATTAAATTATTTAGTGTTTCAAAGTGTACTTTGTATGCAGAACTCGGTGAGCTGCTATGAATTTCGTATTATTAGAACTAGGAATGGTGACTATTACATGTTCATAAAATTTACTTGAATCTAAGGAATACTGTTGGGATAACGAGACACAAACGGGATTCAACTCACGTAAAACTGCGATAAGTACACCCCCTCCGTCAGACTTATTAGTGGCAGCACGGTCGCGGTCACATCGAAATACCACGTAGCGGTTATCAATGAACTCGCTGTCAAATATCGAAGACGTAAGCCAGGTCTCAGTCAGAACGATCACGTCATAACAATTTGATAGGATGTTCATGTAAAGGGTATTGAGTTTAGTACGTATTCCTCTACAATTCTGATAATAAATACTTATCTCGTTCTTATTCATATAATTGTAAGCCATGGCAGATATTGTGAGTAAATAAATAAAGTTTAAAACTAATCGAGTAGGGTGAATAATTAGTGGGGATTAGAGCTAACACTTTTGATTCTATCTAAATCATTGGTACATTTAATAGACAATGTAGCAGAAATTTCAGACTGTTTAACGAGAATTGTGGAGTGCTTGACCCACACAAACCTGTAGCCATGCTTCTTAGCTGCCTCACGTGTTTCCCTCAGAAGTTGCTTGTTTTTGAGAGTGAGGTGTTCGTTGATGTAGATAGGGTGCGATACGCCTGGAATATCCAGCTGAGTAGAGGTAAGTCCTTTTTTCAGTCGACACGCACTTATCACGTTATCTCGCAAGATACGTGTTTTTAGTTTTGCAATTATATTTTTAGGTCTTGCGCTGGACATAGCGTGTGGGACACGATGCACTGACATTACCTCTTCTCGTGGGATTGAGCAGTCAATGTGTTTGCCAATATCGCACAGTATATTAAGAAGATTTTCTCCACGCCTCTCCGGAATGTTGGAAATTTCAAGGTTGCATTGTCGGGCTTGTTGTTCTAAACTATCAACTTTCGCTTCAAGGGCCAATATAGCATTTTGCTTCACAGTGTGGTCTTTCAGATTATCTATTTTTTTTACAAAATCATCATACTGGTTGGAGATAAAATTGGCTGAGTTCTTTATCTCACCAACCTCCGATGTTAATACGGCGACACGTTGCTTAATTGTTGCATTTTCCGTACGAAGAAAATCCATTTCTTTTTTACTTTCAATTACATATGTTTCTAAGTCGGTTTTGATGGAATTTATATTATCATTTATGCTAGCGAGTTTGGAATCTAAGCTTATCTTCCACTCATCGAGTGTTTTCTTTAGGTCCCTTTGAATAGAGGCAAGCAAATCACTGTGTTCGCACTCCGGCTGCTTACGTTTCCTGTTAGTAACGTTGCTCTCGGTGTCAGCAAGTGATGGTATGTCCGGATTAGAAACATGACTTCTGGGTGGTGATCGAAGTACGCTAGCCATAATTCTTTATAATCGTTGTTGAATTGATTACAAATAATCTTCAAACCGAAAGTGCAGTGGTGCCAGTAAAGAAAGCGGTAATTAGCAGCGACCTGTACTGAGTGACGGAATTCTAAAACGATATTGATAATAACACTGTCGCTAAACTGTCGCTGTGTCTTGGTACCGGCCACACGCTTGATCTGACGGCTAATTTCGCCGCGCGCTGTCTATGTTGATTTGGCTCGGAGGCGCGCGCCGCCACCTCTACACGGCGAGACGCCGGTTCGAATCTTGGCGAGCGCGCTCGCGACTTTTAGTTGTAATAAAGTTGCTCACCCAATAAAAATCCGATGAGCGAGAAAGCACCATCCAGGTCCAGTACAAAATTCAATATGGCGCCCACGGCTTATGGATATGACACCAAGATGAAACGAGAGGGGCCGATAAAAGGTATCAACTCGACGAAAAGCACCAAAAATCACAAAATTACTCGAAAAAAGCGCAAGAATAACGTCCGTACACAGCAAAACCAAATGAACGAATGAATTTAATATGGCGCCGTGTCTTGTTCACGTCATGTTGAGTAATCGCTACCTGAATATTTCGGACTTACATCATGTTACTCCAGATTTCATATGTTTGCTATGAACATCAAAGCTATAAATTTAATTTAGTGATATTTGACACATTTACTGAAATAAACTTGATACAATGTAGGTACTTTGTCCCTTTGTAATTGTTTGTGTACTTTTGCCAGTGTTGTAACATTGACGTAATATAGAGTATTTTGTTTTTGGCCCCTGGCCCTGACATCAATTAAAGGACAAAATTGAAGACTTTAATTAGTTGAATACGGGTCTTTTGGCTACTTTGTCTATGTATTTTACGTCTTTTTTTCTGTAATAACCCTTTTGTTCGTGCAGACTAAACAATTTTTCTGAAATTAGTGAAAAGCTTGGAAGTTGATGGTGAAAATAGTGTACGGATTGTATTTGGTGTTGTTAGCGTATTGCGTGTTCAATTGTTTATGTTTATCCTTAAAAGCTTAGTTTATGGTTTATGACTGGTTTGCTTTATTCAAATGAATAATCTTTATTTAAGTCGTTTAATTTTAAATCCCTTCTTAGCACATAGTAAGGAACCGTACATGATTTTACAGATTTACGCGCCGTGCAATCTGCACATACGGAATTAGTACTTTGAACATATTATTGCAAATAATATGTAAAATATATATTTCAGTAAATCAGTGTTTAACAAACATTCACGGCGATCGGCTTTGCTTCATCATCCCAGTAGAATCACCCAGTTATCATAACACCAAGTGTATATTCTACACACATACTGACTCGATTCGAAGTATTTGTTGCCCAGTCTTCCAGCCCGTGTGTCAGACACCCAGGGTTGCACGAATTTCAAACATGACGTCCCCTTAAATATTCCATAACGCGCTTTTGAATACTAATTATTATTTAACTTATATTCTCTGCTTACGCCAGTAAATCATTGGCGTGATACGTCGCGTGGAACTTCATAGTTAGATTTAACTTATAATTTATTGGAGTGACTAAATTATGTTGTTCAAACTATTTTTATTGCTTTCTGTTTTATTTATTGGAAGGAATTATAATATACAAACGGTATTTATAAGGAAGTATGTTTCAGGGGTGGCGGTAAATCTTTTAGTTGGAATTTCGAAGTTACCTATTTGCCTTTCAAATACAAAATAAAGTTAGTCTATACCACATGAGTAGTATATAGTTAGTTAATCTTTCGCTTTTTCTGTAACGATTTTGAACAAATTTACTGAAGGATTCATTAGAATATCAGAAGATTTCTGCTTGGATCTTGAAACATTAAACAAAAGTATTCTATGATGATCTGCAATACTGTCGCTTCCCACTAGTTAAAGAACTTACAGAATCAGATACAACATACATACAATTACACACCTCTTTTATAATATCACTAACTCCTGCCCGCGACTTCGTTCGCGTTAAATTTTGGCCCCGACCCGTTATGTCGTATCCAATCGCCCGCCTGCGCTGAGCCATCTTTCCAACGTTTTTCTCTTTACCGAGCAAAGAAAGAAGTAAGAGTCATAGCGTGATGTTAAAAAGCCTATAAAATTCCTCAAGAATTGGGTTAATAATAGCAAGAAGAATTTTGCAAATCCGACTAGTAGTTCCAGAGATTACTTCCTTCAAACAAAATTATAAACTTTTCTTCTTTATAATTATTGTAGCAGTTAGTGATAGAATACAAGGATACCTTACATTATACCAAGATGAAGGTAGATAAATGATGAATGTGAAAGCTGATTTCTGGGGACAGTTAACAAAGGATACAAATACACGGCAGGGTAGCTGTAGAAATGTACATGTAGCTTAGTTGATAGAAGATAAATGATGAATGAGCCTGGTCTTTGTCTTCTGTCTATTCTATATTCGACCATGAATTTAGCACATGATTCTAAACACTCTAGCATAGGCATGATTCGTCGGTTAGCAAAAAAAAAAACAGTAATGTCATGGGAAGGTGAAAGAAAAACGTGCTCAAAATAAATGGAATAGCAATCCTTTTATAACCTACGAAAATTTTCTACACCCCCGTGTTTTAGAATCATGTGTTGAATTCAAGTTACCCAGTCTCTTTTAAAGTTCAGACAATATCTTGATCACATCACGTTAAGACCGTGTCGATTGGTGTGAAATCGTCTTGAACAACAAAGACAAAGACATTTGGGTCGGCCGCATAAATTACTAAAACTGCTAAATCATGATTACAAATAACTGAGAAAACTGGTCAAAATGTAGATTAATTTATTCATTATTAACAGTTTTACAGGCAAGATACTAAAATAAATTACTAACTATTCAAAAAAATACAAAACCAAAAGGACACTTAGGCGTCGAAGTACTCGTCCGTGTCATCTGGAAACGTGCCCAGAAGACTGGCAGCATTGCCACGTTGAATGGCTATACTAATTCTTTGGGCAAAGAATGACCCAGCTAGATAGAAATGAAATGTAGATTGTGTTTTCAAGTGTCAGTTATTATAACCAAGGATGTTAGGGAGCTCCGTAACCGGAACCGAAACTATCGGATATCCGATATAAAAATGTATCCGTAACCGTAACCGAATCCGAAATAAAAGTTTCGGATAATATCGGATTTGTTATTACATTTTATTTTAGGTAGATCAGAGAACACTCAATATATATTTATAACCATTTTTATTTTAAATAGCTGTAATCATTACTCACAGACTGATTGTAATTCCTACCAAATGGTGACATATAAATAAAACCATTTTATAAGCTATTTGTATTTTACTTTTGAAATTCCTTAAAAGTTTAATATCCGTAACCGAAATTATCCGAAACTAACGGATAATCCGAAATAATTTCATATCCGTATCCGTTCCGTATCCGCTATAATAATCATTCCTACATCTGTATCCAATCCGTATCCGAAATTTCATATCCATAACATCCCTAATTATAACCTAGTGCGAACTGGGACACAAGTCCCAGTACATTACTTTTTATGTGTTAGAAACATTTTTATTCCATTTCTGATACTTGTCGGCCCATCGAATTTCCCAACTTGTGCCAAGATCTTGTTCGGGAAACCATGTTCCGATACAAATGCGCGAACATGGCTTGCAATGGGCTGCTATGTATACTGTGCCCATTTATATTTATAAACTGTTATGTAACACAACGTTATGTATTCACCGAAGGGTCATTTTGCCTGTTATGTTTCATTTAATTGGGGGCGAGTCTGAAGTTAGTTTGAAGTTTGATATTTAAGCATGAGGTCCCCGGTTCGATTCCCTGATTCGGACGAACTGTTACTGAGTTTTATCTACCTATTTGGATTTTTTCAGTAGCAGCCCGGAGTCCGGATTTGTGCCCGGTTGATGGCAATAGGTTCGAATTACATGGAACTTAAAAATAACTGGCAATATTTGGGTGTACTGTAGGTACACCTCTGCCATCCCTTCAGGGAAACAAGGCGTGATGTTAAGTTGTGTAATTTAAAGTAAATGTTTTCCTGTATTTTCCACAACAGTATAGTAAACGGAAAAAAACGCTATTTACAAAGATTCATCAAACATGACAAACACAGAACATAGACGTCTCCCTTCCACCATCGTTGACAAAAGCGTTCATTTATTAAAAAAAAAATCTTTTAACTTTTGATGTGCAAATTAACCATTGAAAGTCTATGGGAGTTTTTAAATGTATATTTCCATGGTGTTTACTTTGAGGGTGGGTAGGACACAATGGAGGCTAATCAGCATTTCTCTTTATTATGTTGGCTAAGGCTTTGCCGAATGGGCACGCCACAATTGCGGCGGTAAGTCCCCTCTTTGAGGAGTGGATAGAGAGGCGTCACGGCGTCCTCACCTTCCGCCTGACGCAGGTTCTCACCGGGCATGGGTGCTTCGGTGGGTTCCTGTTCAGGATAAAGCGGGAGGATACGTCCGGGTGTTTCCATTGCGAGGATCGTCTGGAAGACACGGTGGAGCATACGGTGGAGGTGTGCCCTGCCTGGGCGGAGCACCGCCGTGTCCTCGTAGAGGCGATCGGCGGCGGCGACCTCTCGCGTCCGGCCCTGGTGCGAGCCATGGTACGGAGCGAGAGGGAATGGGAAGCCGTCACCTCCTTCTGCGAAGCAGTAATGCTCGCGAAGGAGGGGGCGGGGCGCGTGAGGGAGTGGCAGTCTCTGCGCCCTCGCGCCCCTAGCCGCCGCAGGAGGAGACGCCCCGGGCGTCGGGAGTCGATTGCGGACTCCCGGCCACCGTAGGCGCGAGCTTGCGGGTGGCGAGCAATGGGTAGCTCGCCGCCCGGTAAGGACCAGGCTCGGGTCGACGGCGCGCAGTGTTCCACGCGCGCCTCAAAGAGATGTCAGCAGCAGTGTAGGGGTCTACTAGGACCGATGCCTGCCGGGGTCGCGTGATTGTTCGAAAGAGATACCGTGACCCTGGCACATGGGCAACTGATGGAACACGGGTGGGTTTTAGTCAGTAAAAGTCTGACACGCCCTCCCGCTCCGCCCAGAGCGGGAGAAGTCATTTGATGATTTCCCATCCTGAAAAAAAAAAAAAAAAAAAAAAAAGGCTTTGCCGAATGGTGTCCCGAAATCATTAAAAGTTTAATTAGAATTTCGATGCACGTAGGTAGGAAAAATTGTCTTGTTTTTCAACCGAAGAAAAAAAGGGAGGAGGTTATCAATTCGACGCGTATATATATTTTTTTTTATGTATGACAACGTATAACTTTTTACTTAGTAGTCCGATTGTGATAAATCTTTTTTTATTGGTAAGGGTGTATTCCGGAAGTGGTCCCATATAAATTTGGAAAACAAAATCGAACCCTAAGGGTCGGAAAATAGGGGATGATTGATTGTTCATTCACTGATTGTAATGTATAATCATGCATAACTTTATGCAGAGTAGTCCGATTTTGATCATTCTTTTTTTATTGGATAGGGTATACCTTGCCAAGTATTATAAGTACATTAAAGCCACAAAAATTATAAAATAAAACCTTTTTAACAAAAAATTAAACCGCCGAAAAAAACTGAATAGCAAAAAATAATAAACCGCAGAATTTTGAGTCGGCGCTGAAAAATCAATGAACAAAGATCACTCAAAGCGTCGACTCATAATTTTAAGGTTTATTATTTTTTGCTTTTCAGTTTTTTCGGCGGTTTATTTTTTTACTTAGTTTAACTTTGTGCTCATTTAGTGTCATTTCTACAGTTGTCACAAAGTATATTGTAATACTAGTTTTACCATCATCTTTGCCCACGTTTAGGTCGGAAATTGTCCCTCGGGAACGTACCACCGGGATATAAAGTATCCTTTGTGTTAATTCAGGTAAAAATCTGTCTGACAAATTTTATCCAAATCCTTTTGGCCTTTTTTGTGTGATTCAGTAACAAACATCTAAACATACAAACTGTCACATTCATCATATTAGTAGGATTATAATATTAGTGGGATGTAGGATTAAAAGCATCGCATTTGATTTTCCGCTATTCCTAACCTGCGATAGTAGATTTGGGCCCGATAATTTTATATTTCTCTATCCAATTCCAACAAAACATTATACATACATACAATTTTATAAGCTTAGAAACGTTTTTTCAATTTTTTCAATTGATATCAACCGATTACGTCCCTAAAGATACCGTCGACAATGAAATTGGGCCGAAAAACCTTTCGTTTTGGGGAAATTAAAAAAAAATACCACGTTAAGATGGTTTTCCTTCATCAAATTTGAGCCAGGCTTCGCGTTTGATTGAATTAGCTTGAAAGTTCTGCCCTCGACTGACAAATTTATCGCCATAGGATTTTTGCGACCATCCAACTCGTAAAAAACCAAGTTTAACTTTGAAATTACGTTTTTATTTTATTGGAAAACTGGGCGGTTTTATGTTTTTCGATTTGGTTGTTTTCTTTTTTTCCAGATTGGTAGCACTATGATTATTGCTGTAAAATGTGGGTGAATTTTACAATGTTTCTGTTATTCTTTATATATTAACTTCTCGTAGACAAACAAGGTCCAAAAGCGGACTTAACCCGTTGAGTGCCAAACACAGATTGATGGTTAATCCCAAATGGCCACAAATTTAGAGCGCATACAAAATTGTTAGTAGCAAGCACGCGATATCGCGTGATCGGCCATATTATGCAGAGCCGACGAATCACGCGATATCGCGTGATCGGCACTCAACGTGTTAATGCCTTAGGTATTCTCTACCATTCAACCAATGATAGTGAAGAGATTAGATAGCAGGTGCTTTGGTTGAGAGGAATAATGATAAAAATACAATCATCTGAATTATAAATAAGATGGGTACACTAGTATCTACATAAATAGATTATTATAAATCTACATATACAGAGGGGTAATTGCGGAACTTTTTATCGGTAGGAATTGGTTTAATATTCATAGTTAAACAACATTCATTGCGTTATTTACGTTGCTAAGCCGACAATTTATTCCAACAAATGACGCAATGGTTTAAAAATAATCTTTAATCCCATTCAGATTCTGATAAATTGTGCGTTTCGCAATTAGGGTGCAGGTTAAAGGGCAGAGAGTATTGAGATGACTTTATGCTATTTATTCGTTTTGAAAATAACTCTGCAATTAATGAATTCTTGAACTATATGACATAGAATCTTTTGCGTTTGAACAAACTACTCTGTGCTTGATAGGTTTATATTTATTTGAAACAAACTTGCTGTATTCATCAAAATCACCAGTCGTAAACTGAAAGCCTGGTCAAGTCTATGATCAGTGCAATAGCCATCAAATCTCATATTGCTTTTGTGATGTCCAATTTAACGACATCCAATCCAACGAAATAAAATTGAAATCATGTTGACACTATATTTGTCAAGAAGAACAAATAGGCATTCAGTATTCTAAGCGAAACATTTTACTTAAAACATTTCATTTCTTTTCGAGTTATCCAAGAGATTTCCCAAAAGAGGTGAGCTCACCGAATATCTCCGCGTAAACAATTATGAAAATTTATCAATCTTTCCAAGACATTAAAACGTAGAATCACATTTTTTTCATTTGGAGAGGGAGAAAAAAAAGAAAACGTTCGGTCGAATGGAGGGGCAAAAATGTTCTTGGCTATAAGAAGACGGTCATTAAACATGATCGCTATCATAATTGAATTAAAAATTCCAACACGAGCACTCCTAAGTGTTGGAGGGGACGCGGCTCTAATGCTATTGCAGTTGCCAGTTCTCGCCAAACTTGACATCATATCATTTCTTTTTTCTGTATTGGGCACCTACCTATTGGCGATATTTTTTGGGATATTCTATGAAATTTGTATTGGATTTTAGCCCTTAGATCTCTCTTTCTTTTCTGTTATCTATATTGTGCTTCAGAGAGATGTGATCTACCTATGAGTACGTGTACGTTATGAGATTGTTAAATACTTTCTAAGGAAGCTTTATTGAATGATTTTGTAGTCTCGTGATGGTTGTTGTGTATGCGACTACATGAGTTATCTCTACATAGTATAAAACAAAGTCGCTTGCCGTGTCTGTACGCGATCTTTAAACATCGTAACGGATTTTGATGTGGTTTTCATCAATAAACAGAGTGATTCAAAAGAAAAGTTTATCTATATATTAATACGTGAAGCGAAAACTTTGGATCCCTTTTTACGAAAATTGGGCGGACGGAGGAGTATGAAATTTCGCACACTTATAGTTTATACAGAGAAAAAGTGACAAATGCTAATATTTTTTTTAATTATGCGTAAAAATACATTATTTTCAATAAATAACACGTTACACACACTAGGTACTATTCATTACCGTGTATTTAATACACACATGCACAAATCGGGTATATATTTGTTTTTGGTATTATTTGTCTATAGCCTTACTGAATGTCAAATATAATTATGGATTACGAAATTACGAAAATTTATTGTCGAAATCTGTGGTCCAATCGAGAATAAGTCTTTAATATTTTGTGTCTATAGTCTTGCTGAATATGTCAAGTATAACCATAAGTAATAAATATGACAACATGAAGTAAATGCTGTTCTGTCACCTATCAAAACTGTAATCTTATGTAATACTTTGAAATAATCTATATCTATATATTAGTACGTGAAGCGAAAACTTTGGATCCCTTTTTACGAAAATTGGGCGGACGGAGGAGTATGAAATTTCGCACACTTATAGTTTATACAGAGAAGAAGTGACGAATGCTAATATTTTTTTTTAAATTATGCGTTAAAATACATTATTTTCAATAAATAACACGTGACACACACTACTGTTAATTACCGTGTATCTAATACACACATGCATAGATATTCTTTTGTTTATGGTCCAAATCTGTCTTTATTATTTTGTGCAGTGTTACCAACACCCAGAAATATTTACCCCTAAAGCTTAAGTTAAAAAGTCCTAAAATTGCCACAGTTACTAAAAAAATCCACTAAAAAATTATAATGAAAATAACCAACGAATGTTCAGTAATCATAGACCGGCACACAGTAGTAATATTTGTCAAATATTTATTACGCGACATTTGTTAATCATTCACTCTGCATTCTTAGTATCGAGGAACCGTACTAGAAATCGCTAATAAAACACAATGAGAAATGTAAGATGGCAAAAAATCCCTAAGAATACCCCTAAAAATGGAACGCCCCTAAAAAATCTCAATCCTCTTATTTACCCCCTAAATTTGGGAAAACCCCTAAGTTGGTAAGCCTGATTTTGTGTCTATAGTCTTATTGAATGTCAAGTATTAGGTAATAAATTAATTTTATAACCTATTTCATTTTTAAATCTATGATCATATCGAGAATATTTGTCTTTAATATTATTTGTATTAACGACGATAGGAATTTAGTTTAGATTTTTAGGAAATATTTTTTGTGGATTTATGGGGAGTGTCAAGTATGGCATTAGTAAGTTTCCCATACAAAACTTAGTGTCGCGTGCAAACTGTAGAGGTTGTATGCCTCACGATTGTACAGGCTGGTCATAGACTGTACAGGCTGGTTATAATTATGACATTTGGAACCGTCATAATTAATTAAAAATAATAGGGAAAATTCTATAAAAACAGAACAAATTTCTGTGATAATTCATTCCATATTGTTCCATATCTAGCAGTTAAGAAGTATTAAGAAACCTCCTGAAGAAGTATTCTTTACTCATTACACCTACGTCCTGGTCCTGGCCATCACCATCCCGCCAGCGAACCCTCTCCACAGTAGTACAGCGTCAACAATTTATCTATAGTGTTACGGAATGTCAAATATAACCATATTATTTTTTTATATTTATTATTATCATATTTTTTCATTTAAAAATGTATTTCTATTCAAATGTAGTACGGTCGAATTTCGACCAATGGGCGATCACTAGTATTGCATTAATACGTGAAGCAAAAACTTTGCCCATCGTTGTACGAACATTGTGCGAACGGCGGTGTATGAAATTTGGCACATTTAAAGTTTATTTGGAGAAATAGTGCTGAAAACTAATATTTGTATATATTAACGAATAATGGTCGAGTTTCGACCTCTGGGTGATCACTAGTATGTATAATATTATGTAATATTAACAAAATAAATATCTTGTATCTTGTATCTTGCCGCTGGCAAAAGCTAGTACAAAATAATATTTTAACCAGTGCAAAAACCAGAGCCATTAATTCAGAATATGATACTAGACCCTCTAGCGTAGATTAAAAATCGTTTTTCGATTGTTATAACTTTTTTTATTAGTTAATCCACACATTTCGATAACGTAGGTATTGCACTTTTCTATGAAACAAAATATTTTTTTTTTAAACTGACGAAAAATTTCTACGCTACGCTTCGGTAGAATCATAATGCTGAATTCATGATTAGTTTGTACGCCGGTATTTGTTTTCCCTGTATGTAAGCCAATTGAATGCTTGATATTTGGATATTTAGTACATGGAGCTAGCCCTTAAGTGCTATCCTATACCTACCTCTTTACATGAATAGAGATTCCGACCATTTTTTGCTGATACTTATCTAGACATCTAGACAAATAAATAAAATTGGAGCGTCTGTTTGTAATTTTAAGATAACCACTTTTTACTAAGTGTATATGGCTGTATACACGGTACGTATACCAAAACAACGTGTTCTTTACAATTTTTGTCAGTCTGTCTGTCTGTTTGTTCCGGCTAATCTCTGAAATGGCTGGACCGATTTTGACGGGACTTTCACTGGCAGATAGCTGATGTAACAAGGAGTGACTTAGGTAATTTTATTTTAGAAAAAAAAAAAATAGGATCTCACGAGAAAAAAAAACGAATGAAAAACTTTTTGTTAAATACCACGTGGACGAAGTCGCGGGTAACAGCTATTACCTATATAACCTGGATTAACACATTCTTACCGCGGTAGTACGTCCTCCTGCGTTAATTTCCGACATCCACGCGGGCGAAGCCGCGGGCAAAAGCTAGTGTAAAATACACAGATCCACCTGTATTCCTAACTTATCTTAGTCGAATATGTTCTTGCGTCCCCAAAACGCATCTTGATTATTCTCCCCCCTATAGTTTGAAGTGGAACTATTTGAATGGAAGTTTCTGTTATCTCTGCAGCCGCAGGGTGTCTGTCAACTTGACAGACGGACTCTGAATGCTGCAGATTAGTGGCATTCACTGAATTTCAGTTTCAGCAGTCATTATTGTTTGTTTTAGTGAGACCTCACTCTGCAAATTTGAATAGGGTAACGTTTTGCTTTTACTGTAACGTGGGAATATACTTTAAGGTAGGTAATCTAAATGTAAAACTTTTCAAAACTGAAATATGTCTCTGTGTATGAATGTCCCTGTTGAAACAGAAATGTCCAATTATGGAGGTAACCCCTAGTGACCGTAGGGACATTTGTTCAAGAAAATTCATAAAAACCTATTGTAGTTTACGTATTTTGATTTTGAAAATGGTTTTTTTTTGTTGTCGCTCGATGGATCATTTTACATAGATAAAATAATTACATAAGCTCTCATAAAATTATGGTCCTGAAACGAATAAAAAAATAAGTAACAATTCTAACGACCTGTGTTCATTTAAGGCGATGTTTTATGTCACATGTCTATTTACTAAAATAAAATGACTTTGTATATCAGCTTCTCCATGTATGTTCCCATACCTAACCCAACAAAATGTAGGAATCAGCTTGTTTTTTTTCATTAATTTATCAGAATTGGTCCCATAGTAACTCGTTTAACCTAACACACTTAGAGTTTATAGCAAGTAATGTAGTAAATGTTGTAACTCCATAAAAAACTATAAATTGCCTCTTGTCTTGTGGACGCGAGCACAACAATTGAAAGAAAGAAAGAAAATAAATTCTTTTGACCCAGGTCAAAGCACACGATATTCACACAACAAATAACAGAAAAATCTTAAAGTAACTCAACTTTTTCCTGAACATGAGGTTTTGTATTGTATTAAATTCACGGATAATGCCTTGGAAGTTGGGTAGGCCTTTGGTGTGGGATTCCACCTGTGTCGATACCCTCGCGCCATCCCATCTTCTTAGCACGGCAGGCTGTGCTGGGGCGGCTGCTGCAGGAGCAGAAAACCTCAAACGGCGCAAATATAACAATCTTATTGGGAGTTATTTGTTTGAGCCGTTTTGGGTTGAAACGCTGGGGTCCGAGCGCTCATCGAGTATTCCGGGATATCGCCAAGCGGTTGGCCGAATCTTCACGTGACCAGAGGGCTGGCCTATTTTTAGGTCAAAGAATCAGCATTGCCAGCCAACGTGGCAACGCTGCCAGCCTTCTGGGCATTTACCCACCGACAGCGATGCGGACGAATTCTTTGATGCCCAGTGAGCTCTTCCCTTTTTTTGAACCTTTATTTAATTGTATGTAATATATTTATTTTAGTGTTAGTTTGTATATTGTATTAAACTTAAGAAAACAAAAAAAACCCGTATCAAGCAATGTTCATAGATTTTTTTATACCTATTTTATACCTATCCACTAGAAAAATTAACATAGAAATTAACATAACCTATGTTAATTTTTCTAGTGAATAGGTACAACTCAATCTATGTTACTTTTAGTAAAGTAACATAGATTGAGTTTTGGTGGCTTATAGTTTTGGTGCCCAAAGCCCATTTATTGGGCGAAAGGCTCGCCCCTATAACGTAGTTCTTATTACTGGCGAAATTAGGTTGTGTTTTGCATTTTTATCCGTTCAGAATTACTACTCAAACATTTCTTGGGTTTTTCTTATAAAACACTTATAAACTTCCACCTGTAGAACGATATATCACGCGTATGACGTTTAAGTATTCCTCATAAATGTTACCTTTATTTTGCAAGTCACTGTACAACATACCGCAGTATGTAAAGTCGTTAGTATCTGAATGCCTGCGGCTGCGTCTGTGCTGTGACAAGATGACATGCTCTTAAGTACTTTGAATATTCCACTTTTGAACTTGTGTTTTGTTTAATTATGTCTTTGTGGGAGATAGGGTAAGGTATGATTTTGAGCTAAAATAACGAATTGTTGGTTTATTGTTGAATCAAATATCTTCAATTTTTTATTTTAAATCAGTGAAATCCTGGGATGATAGATAGTATTTTAGACTCTTAGTTTTTTTTAGTAAGTGACCAAGTGGATCTCAGCATATTGTGTTGGCTTGCGAACTTTGCCATTTATTTGACTTATTTTTATTAATATCCCTCTTGGTTGTGAAGATTCTATTAAATTTCTCGGTAAAATCTCTTACTAACCTTTTACAATACTCACGGGCAAGAATTGTGGGCGATGTAAACGTTTTCATTTAATTTCCAACAAAACAGAAAACCATTATAATTATGGGGCATTTCACGTCAAGCTGACAGGGAAAAAAAAGTGAGGTTCTGAAATTTGTTCATATTAGGTCCAGTTATACTTCTCGTAGATATACATACGAAAACATTTTTTTTTTCATATGATGTGTATTTGTCTAGTTATGGGCTCCTAAAGAATCGCCTAAATCGAAATTGGGATTTTTTTGAAGAATTGTTTCGTATTGAAAAAAATTGCAATAAATTTTCAAACTACGCGATTTGTATAGAAAATTTCCTGATCTTTTTAAAAAAGGAATCAAATTTGAAAAAAATATTTGTCTTCTAAAGCGGAAGTAAACATTTCAAAACAAAATTTTGGGAACTTCGACCATTTTTTTAAATTTTCTTATTTCAAAATATAGCATAGAGTATCTAAATAATACACCAGAAGTTTTAAAATGGGATCTGCATTCGTTAAGGAGATAGGTAAATTAATGTATGTGCATATAGCAGTCAGTATGCTGTTAGGCGCTTGTTTATGTCGGTTAATATGCGAATTGTGGAATTAAAACGCGACACTATTAACATTTATCATCCTGTTTATATTTGTTGAAGCTCTGACAATAATTGGGAGTAGTTATTAAAAAATAAAATAATATCTTGACATTGATAAAAAAAAACATTTGAATAGCTACAAATATTAGTAGGAAGAAGTAGAATAAATTAATTTTATAGATATATAACCTATTCCATTTTTAAAATCTATAATCATATCGAGAATATTTGTCTTTAATATTAGATATTTGTGTTAGCGACGATAGGAATTTAGTTTAGATTTATAAGAAATATTTTTTGTGGTTTTATGGGGAGTGTCAAGTACGGCATTAGTAAGTTTCCCATACAAAACTTAGTGTCGTGTGCAAACTGTAGAGGTTGTGTGCCTCACGATTGTACAAGCTGGTCATAGATTGTACAGGCTGGTTATAATTATGACATTAAGAACTATCATAATTAATTAAAAATAATAGGGAAAATTCTATAAAAACAGGGCTTTCTGTGATAATTCATTCCATATCCAGCAGTTAAGAAGTATTAAGAAAATAAAGAAGAGAGTCCTGAAGAAGTATTCTTTACACATTACACCTACGTCCTGGTCCTGGCCATCACCATCCCGCCAGCGAACCCTCTCCACAGTAGTACAGCGTCAACAATTTGTCTATAGTGTTACTGAATGTCAAATATAACCATAATTATTATTTTTTTATATTTATTATTATATTTTTGTTTTTTCATTAAATCATGCATATCTACTCAAATGAAGTATCAGCTAAATACTAGTATTTTACATGAAGTGACTGCCCATCAGACATTCACAACCCAGTTACTGAGTACGATACCCCTTAGTAAGACTGGTTGCCAAACTTTCGCGCTTTCGGTGTAGATAGACCAATAAATAAATACAGAATCAGCCCATCATGTTTCCACGGCTGGGACAAAGACCTCCTCTCAGTCTCCCAGTGTGGATTGGTAGATGTTAGATGTCTTCGATTTTTTTAATGAAGGACATACTGGTTTCCTCACAAAGTTTTCCTTCAATTGAGAGCAGTGGTGATGTAATAATTCACACAAAGTATAACGCCTGTCTAGGCCTACAACTCATAAGTCACGGCTGTTACCACTCCTGCCAGGGTCGCGTTCGAAAGTGTTACCGTGGCCCTGGCATATGGGCAACTGAAGGGACACGGGTGGGTTTTAGTCAGTAAAAGTCTGACACACCCTTCCGCTTCACCCAGAGCGGGAGATGTCATATTATATGTAGACTTAACAAACACAAACAAAAAAAAAAAATTGCCGTTACAACTGGGCCACCACTGCTCTCAAATATAAATAAAACGCTTCTAAATAGTTAGTTCAATCACTCTAATGCACCTAAATGTTGGATGTTTAACTATTCTGGTGTTAGCAAAAGTTGTTTGTAATCTCTGTTACCGCGGGGCTTGTCTCGAAGGTTTGACAACTTGACAGACGTCTGCTGTGACTGCATTGTTGTTGTTGAGCAAGAATGCCGTCTAAGGGCTGGGACACATGACTGACATTAGTTTAATACTGCTTAATACAAAGCCTGTACAAACATGTCTGCATATGGATATGTCGGAAATCGGCTTGTGAAATCTTTAATGCATATATGGTTTGTGTTTAATTTGAGAATCCTACCGAAACATGTTTTATTATACCTACAGATGGAGTTAGTTAGTTATTTAGTTAATTCTTCTTTCTTTGGAAGAATCAGACTCGTTACTGATTGAAACAAGCACTGCAGCTAATTTACCAGCAAATGCGCTAACTGTACCGCCACTAGATCAAGTAAATTAAGGAAAACTTGACCTACTTCAGAAAATTCGGCTGTATAGTCAGTTAAAAAAAACAAAAGTCCAAAACCAAACCAAAGACACCAACTTCCTTCCTTTCTAGAAGTTGGTTGTTTTATTTTAATTTTATTAATAAAATAATTATGAAGAATAAATTCTTTAGTTCTTTATAAAAATTAAATGAAATCATTCTTCCAAAATTCTTAAGAACTGCAAAGCCACTGCAGCAACATACTCGTATAATTTCACAGCACCTAAAAGTCTTCCCTACATTCCTATTCCTATAGACCGAGAGCTAGAGTACTCACATTTCATCTGTCGTAGTTTACCCTTAATGTAGGTGCTGACGCATAGACTACCTGCTTACACGAAATTATTTTAAGGAAGGTGCGGAAAATTGTAGGACTTTACGGCCAGTGAGTTACATTTTTAATTTGGATTACTAATGGGAAGGAAGGTTTTTTCCATCAGATTATGAAACTATTAAGTAATGAACTGTTGTTGTGTATCGGTTCCAAAAATGGTATTTTATTCCGTTTCATTATGTGTACACTTTTCAAAGTGGTCAAATGCGTGAAATTTGTTTTCAAATGTGAAATCTTCTTTTTTCTTTGTTTTTCTTCTTCATTTTATCTTTTGAACATAATAAAACGTATTCTATGCCATCGTCTTAATATTTAGACAGCCTATTATCGTCCATTGCTCTTCAGTGGGTGAAGTCTGGCTGTGGATTTTCTTCCTTTTATTTTTTGTTTTGTTAAATGCTTTGCCCGGATGCAGACGTGAGTATTTCTTAAGCAATCCAGGAGTTTAATTGCTCCATCTGCTCGAATTATTAAAACTTTTCTTTGTGAATAATTTAGGGTGTGCGTGCCCATGGATGGTTACGTGCTAAAAAACCTAAAACCAGTTTATTGAAAAAAGCCACAAACGTCAGAATTATAACAATTCGCACGTGTCTAAACTTCAGTAGGAATATCAAAAAGGTATTTTTTTTTTTCTAGAATCGAATGCAGCTTGCTGCGTTTCATTTTACCCAGCGGAATACAAATCGATGTTGCATTGTATTCAATGCTTCGATAGAATTCAATGTGTTTAGCCGCAGGCGGCTCCGTGTTTTATTAAAATTTTATCGAGATTGAACGATTGTTAAGTGTCATTTTATTGTTATTATGTTTTAATCTATACAAATAAATAAAACTGAAGTGTCTGTTTCTAATTTCAAATTAACAGCTTTTCACAAAATGCATATGAAGGTACATATGGTACTTACATCAAAATATCAATTTTTAAATTTTTTATATGTCTGTCTGTTTGTTTCGGCTCTGAAACGGCTGGACCGATTTTGACGGGACTTTCACTTTCAGATAGTGATGTTTTAAGGAGTAACATAGGCTACTTTTTGTCTGAGTAGCATGTCCTTGTGTGATAATTTTCGAGCACCACGCGGGCGAAGCCGCGGGCACAGCTAGTTAATAAATAAAAACAGAGGGCTTTTGTTCGCTGTAGCACACGTGGCAAGAATTTCTTGAGACCTAGGTGTAGTATCTACCTACTTAACTATCTACCAGGGAAGTTTGTATTCAGAAGAGAATTCCGCTTGAGTCTTTGCACAACTTAGTAACTTTGTCTGGTTACGCATCGACAATGCTCCATAGGTAGGTGTGATAACAACTAAGTTTGCATAAAGAGAACAGAAGTCGCTCCCTCATTCATCCAGGCATGATTAAAAGTGCCTTATACTTGAAGAGCTAAATATTGGCTACGGAATAAGGCCGGGCGCATACATACAACTGTTACATCGACTAAACTGTTTCGTCGAGTTGTGTACTTTTCGTGATTTCTACTCAACTAAACAGTTTAGTTGATGGAAGTGCGCATACAATCGATTTTTGATCGACCAGTCTTTATTCAGCATGGCTCGAGTCAAGGTGTTTTTACAAGCAATGTCAATTAACAAGAAAGTTTTAGTTTGTGCTTTGCTTTATAGAAATTTTAAAAGAGCTAAAGAAAGAAGATACGGTGTACATCCTGTACGCAGTGATAGATTATCTAGTGGAATATTTCATACTGGCAGTCGCGGTCAGTCGCGGATCGACTGTTTAGTCGATGATCTGCGCACATCAATACAATGCAATACACATTGAGCGCTTGATCGATAGTTGTCCAACTTTTAAATCAAGAGCAAATCGATATAGCTTTTTGACTTTTTTGTCGAGCAACTATCGAGTTGACAGTATGCGCGCACTAATATATTCCTTTAGACATATGATACACAACAAAACAGTTGTTCGACTAAAAGTTGTATGTATGCGTTAGCCCTTAGTTGCATCTCAGGAATCAGGATGCATTACACTCTCGCATCATTATCATAATCATTTCAGCCGAATGACGTCTACCTCTAGACACAGGCCTCCCTCAATTTGGAGAGGTATGCTATAGTCGCTTCGTTTGGCAGGCGGATTGGTGATCGCAGTATGGTGGTAAAATGCATAAAGAACGTTGCTGCCCATTCTCCAGTGCATCGTTTATTCCCCTCTTACGACACCCACGGGAAGAAATGAGATGTTGCTGTTTGTTGTTTGTTGTTGATGTTGCTTGTTGTTGTTGGGATGTTGTTGTTGTTGTTTTTTTGGGTTGTTGTTGTTTTGTTGTTGTTATTAATTGTGCGTTTTGTTTGTGCAGAATAAACATTTTTTCTTTCTCTTCTTTCTTTCTTCCCAGCACCACACGAAACTCGCATCATAATTTCTTAAATATTTTATAGTTAACTAGCTTCTGCCCGCGACTTCGTCCGCGTCAAATTTTTGCTCCCCTGACCCTTCCCGTCGCATCGATTTGCCTGCTAGTTTTCGTCCATTTTTCGTTGCTGCTCGCTCCTTTTGAGTTATAGTGAGTCAACCTTAAAAGATAGACATATGCTCTCGCGGACTTTTTTTTAGAACTTTTTAAGAGGAACAATTCCGTCATACATTATTTTTGCGTTACTTTAACCGTTTACGCAGCGCACGCAACGGAAACTCTTAAAAGGAATAAATTTTCCCCGTTTTTGCAACATTTTTCATTACTGCTCTGCTCCTCTTAGTTGTAGCGTGATGTTATATAGCCTATAGCCTCCCACAATAAATAGGCTACCCAACACAAAAAGAATTTTTCGATTCGGACCAGAAGTTCCTGAGATTAGTGCGTTCAATCAATCAAACAAACAAACAAACAAACAAACAAACAAACAAACTCTTCAGCTTTATAATATTATATATATAAATATATAATATATATAGTATAGATAAGTTCAAAGTTTTAGTGTCGACACCGCTGCCTGATGCAATATGTACGTTTCAAATGACTGAAAGCTTACAAATTCACAAATTGAATCTGTAAAGGAAATGTGAAAATATTCAGGTTTCACAACATCGAAATAGGAATCTATTGCTTTCAACTAGTTGAAAGGTTCGACTTACAGAGACATCCTAAAATTTCGGATGGTGGGTTTCTTTAATATATTTTTAAATAAAACTTTGTGAAAATGCGTTCGTTTTCGTTAGACACTTTAATTTAACTTGCAATGTTCGTATATTTGGTCGGGTCAAATCTTGCAACTGAATTTTAAAACAGTTACCCGCAACCGATTGAGCTGAAATTTTGCATACACGTTTAGTTTAAATGACAATGGATGTTTATCTAACTAGATCCTTTATTCTGAAAATTAGATGGAAAACTCAAATATTATATTGAAACGCAAAAATCATTAGGACAAACAGTTTATTTTTGCCGTACAAGCATCAAACCCGACAGACTTAGTACAAAAGCCACACATATTCAACTGTACAGAGCACATCAACCTAACCTAAACTGTCAAATTTTCCCAATAAATCTTGAACCTAATGCTATAGTGATAAAGTTGAAAACCTATTAAAGAAATTTGACAGATTATAGTAGCTTATGTGCTCGTCTGTACATCTATACTTAATATTATAAAGCTGAAGAGTTTGTTTGTTAGTATGTCTGTTTGTTTGGTTGAAGGCGCTAATCTCAGGAACTGCTGGTCCGAATTGAAAAAATATTTTTGTTTTGGGTAGCCTATTTATTGAGGAAGGCTATAGGCTATATAACATCACGCTATAATCAAAAGGAGCGGAGCAGCAACGAAAAATAGACGAAAACTGGCAGGCAATTCGATGCGACGGGAAGGGTCACGGGAGCAAAAATTTTACGCGGACGAAGTCGCGGGCAGAAGCTAGTTATAATATAATTCACTACATAGATACAGTCTGACTTCTGTTACCAGCATCCAAACATTTCCACCGTTCCCATGATTCGTTCGCATGTAAACTAAACCGTCTTTTGTGCCAATTAGAGATAATACATCGCATTACCGGCTTCCAGCTGCGTCATAACCGTTTGACGTCACATCCGAAATACCTGTATAAGCTTAACATTCGTAGCTTTGGAATACGATCATTTGTTAGTTTAGTTTAAGTTAACTTGAATGCAGGATTTTGGAGGATTTCGAGGTTGTTACTGTGCATGACTGTGTTGACCTGGTTTTGTTAGCAATGTAAGGCAGGCTTATTATATTAGGCATCTGGTTGCAAATTTCTGTTTTGTTGTTAAGTTCCCTAAAGGCCCTTTGTATAAAACGTTTTTACTTCCATGAAAAACTATGGTTTATTCGCCGTGTATTAAAAGGGCCTAACTGTCCGGGTAGTTAGCAAATAATAAGAAATACTTGTTCGTTCCCAACTATGTACCGGCTTCCAGTCTAAACGGAGGCAGCTGATTCCATTTTTTTTTTGTAGTTTGATTGCCTGTCTACCCTCCACAACCTAGTTGCTGGACACAACGATATCCCTTGGCAAGACAAATTATCAGACTACCTGTAACGACAATATAAATGAAGCATACAAACTATGCGAAGGACAAGAAAGTATACGAAAGGTCTATGTATATAGTTCGTGCATGTGAAAGCACATTTCACCTTGAGTATGAATATACACAAGCTACCAAGCTTTGTCTTATGCATAATCTTCCTATAAACTTTAGAACTATTATTGTTGAACTCAGAGGTCAATTTTAACGTAACTAACTGTAATATCTCACAACTATTATAACAGTTCCAAGCTCAAATGTCACTAACTGTACCTAACTACACATAACAATAAGGTCGATATTATGCACATAATCAGAAACGCAGAGCTTTCACAAACAACGTTCATTGAATAAAATTATCACCTCAATGCGTTGCGATTTAATCAATGCAATTACAATGACATAAAGGCTGTTACACACAGACGGCGCGGCGCGCTCATTACCATTTCAAACCGCGCGTGTCATTACCGCGCCGGCCGTTCGTACGCGATCTTTGCATAACCATACCGTCTTGTGGGATAGTTTACGCCCTGAACGTTGCGGGGAATTCAATTTTGTAAGCTAAACGCTTGAGGGTGAAGGGTGTGAACTCAGCTCAAGGTGGGTAGTGTTTTCATAGATATTGTGGTTATGTTTTTTTAAGTTGTTAAGGTGGAAAGATTTTGGTGCGATTTTATATTAGTATAGTTCAGGAGTTTGCTGAATAATACACCATTTAACGTATAAAAGGAAAAGATTTGGGTGTATAAAATCTATTCACGAATAGTCTATCATTTTGTGCTAGAAATCAGCCGATCTTATCTGTGAAATCTGACAAACTTATGTGAAGCTGTCAAAGCTTGCTGCCCTTGAGCTTTTTAAGTTTTGATTTGGATGCATGATTGTTGACAAATGTGTGCACAGATAGTGCACACATTTGTCAACAATCGTGCATCCAAACAATCTGTGAGGACAGATCCATCCAATCTGTGAGGTTCTTTCAAAAGATAATTTCAGACATGATCTGACCAAGATTACGCGCTGTAATAGAGAAATTGATCTCTGAGTTTTTTTCGAGCTTTCTTTCTGAGTAGTCAGATAGGAAAAGAAAAATAATAAATCTTAAAATTATGAGTCAGCGCTTTGAGCGATCTTTGTACATAGATTTTTCAGCGCCGACTCAAAATCTTAAGGTTTATAATTTTTTTCTTTTCAGTTTTTTCGGCGGTTTAATTTTTTGTTAAAAAGTTTTTATTTTATAATTTTCTGTGGCTTTAATGTACTAACAATACTTGGCAAGGTATACCCTATCCAATGAAAAAAGAATTATCAAAATCGGACTACTCTGTAGAAAGATATGCGTGGTTATACATTACAATCAGTGAGTGAACACTCAATCATCCCCTGTTTTCCGACCTTAGGGTTCGATTTTGTTTTCCAAATTTATATGGGATTACCTTTAGAGTATACCCTTTCCAATAAAAAAAGAATTATCACAATCGGACTACTATGTAAAAAGTTATGCGTGGTCATACCAACAGAAAAAAAAAATATTCGCGTCGAATTGATAACCTTCTCCGTTTTTTTCGTCGGTTAAAAACCGAACTCATACATATAATTTTAATTAAAAAATATGATAGAACTGTAAGTGTTTGTCAACAGCACCAGGTGAAATGACAGGTCAGTTTAAGTAAGTTTTCACTGAGAAATGTTCACAGAATATACCTATTGGATGGAATAGAAAGTACAGGCGAAAACAAACTGCAAGTTAGGTGTCGATCATTATTCAATGAATTTAGCGTACAACGAAACTCCTTCGAAAACGTTGTTGAAACTCGATCGAGAGCTTCAGGTTTTCCCCACATTTTAACTCGCGATCCGAAATCTGTTGAAAAGTTATGAGGTTTGAAAATTGTTGTGTATTTTTTTTTTGTTTCATGGGGCTTAAAATTTGGGTGTACTATAGGTACACCTTTGCCCAACCCTTCTGGGAAAAAGGCGTATCGTTATATTAATAAGTTATGTGTAAAAACCTGGAATTAAACAAAGCTAGGATTCTGACTACATCCGTAGGAAGGTGGTTCGTTTCTAGGTTAGACCCACGTTAGACCACAGGGCTAGGTCGTAAACACTATGCTAATACCTATTGTTTGAACGTATGCAATTCTGCTAAACCTATTCAACAGTCATTACCATTTTATATTAAGGGGAAGGAATCACTCCTTACCGAAATAAAACCATTTTAGAAAAATATTATAAAACGCCGTTAATATTACGTTGTCCCGTTCAAAATGACGAGAAAAATATTATATAAATAAAAAAGAACTGCAATTATGAACTGATATTTTATTATTATTACAAATAGGCACCGTCGTTATTAATAACAGCATTCCATCGTTCTGGAAGCTTCTGCACACCGTGAAACAAACCCCTTTCAGAACCTTCCCTTATGGCAGCTTTGAGAGCTTCCTGAAGCTGAACCCAGGTAGAGTAACGAGTACCCTTGAGCTGACGTTTAAGAGGACCAAAGCAGTTGAAATCACACGGATTTAAATGCGGCGAATAAGGTGGATGATCCCACAGCTCATACCGTCGTACCTTAAGAAATTCCCGAATTAAGGCCGCTTTGTGTGCTCTGGCATTGTCGTGAAGAAGCACTGGATGGCGGAAGTTTTTATCTCGTAATCACTGAGTGATGTTGTTAGCCAGGAAGTCTCTATAGATTTCAGAATTAACCGTTTGTCCTTCTTCGCAAAGATGCCAAAAGGCCACACCGTTGAAATCCATTGCTAGAATCAACATCCTCTTCCTCTCTCCCATCTTCTGCGCTGGTATCAATGGTGCTTTTTCACCTTTTCCAAGCCAGGACTTACACTTGTCTCTTGTAGGAGGAGAGTAAAGAGACAACCAAGTTTCGTCTATGGCAAGAGTCTGTTTCAGCCAGTTGGGGTCTTCATTCAGAAGCAGTAGGTTATGGCGGGAGCAAAACCAACGCCGTTCCATTTCTTCATGAGTGAGCTCGTGTGGTACCCACTTTCCCAATTTCTTTATCAACTGCAGATCTTCAGTGAGAATACGGTACACAGAGGACTTAGGAAGCTCAGCTCTGTAGGCAAGCTCCCTCACAGACCATTTTCTTGAATCGTCAAGAAGATCCTTCAAAACCCTCACACGATCCTCATGATCTGGAGCTGTGTTGTGAGGTCCACCACGAGCATCTTCGATGCTGGTTCGGCCATGTCTAAAGTGAGCAAGCCATCGCTGAACCGTTCTTAGAGGATAAGCTCGTCGACCTATTGCGGCTGTAAGGTCACCGTGGATGTCAGGTCCTGAACGTCGAAGCAAAAAACCAAACTTTATGAAAACACGTTGTTCAATATCGCTAACAGAATTGATAGGCTGATGTTATTATAATTTTAACCTTTGTCTGTGAAAGTGTATTACCTATAGCCACTTTATTTCCCATAATAGCATACATATACAGTCCTGCGTAAGAGAGAAAATGCGAAGGCGAACCTACTGTACAGCCACTGTGTTAAATACAAACCCATGATGTACGCACGGTGACAAATCAAGCTATACATTGCCAGTATAAGCTAACTTCTAATTGTGTAAAAAGCCTACACAATGCGAGGTCTGCTAAAACTGGAAATGTATAGCTTGATATGTAGCCGTGTGTCTATGGGCAAATACACGTTCAAATGACAGTCATGTCATATACATCACCTTAACCCGTATCACATTAAAATTCACCGTCAGTACAAACGGACGACTATTTTAAGTCTATTAAATACGACAGCCAAATTCAAATGTCATTACAGATACACAAATGTGCATACCGTCACGCGTATCATTCGCCGCGCGATGTTTAATCGCTTGTGTGTGACCGCGCTTAATGAGACGGCTGTCGGCACGTGTGCGAGCCCCCTTATATCGGATTATGAGTTATTACTTGAATTATATGGTTGTGGGGTTGTTAAATAAAGGCTAGTCAACATCTTCTCACCCCACATACCACAGCATCTCAAGACGAAAGTCTTTGACCAGTGCGTGATGCTCACAATGGGTTTCATAAAAAGGCTGAAAGTCTACGAAAGGAGAGGGTTATAGTTGGAGTTTCCCTACGCTACAGAAACTAAGAAATCCTTAGGAGAACGAAGTTAATCGACATAGCCTGAAGAATTTCCAAACTTAAGTGACAGGAGGCAGGGCACATTGCCCGCAGAACAGGGGGTCTAAAAAGGCCACATTAAGCAATACCGCTAAGACCAATTCATATTGTGAATTCTCAGCAATACCTTAGCAATTCCTATAACTTTCATAAAATGGTGACACATATTAGCGATATCATAATCAATGCAATTCATATCCGAATCATATTTGGTGTAAATGTTGCAGCATGAAAAAAATAAAGACCGTAATTTTACCGGTAAATATTTCTTTGAAGATTTAATAAATACAAGTTATTATTTCTAACTGTTGAAATGTTATTTAATTACAGTATGCATAAAAATTATAAAAATGTCACAAATAAGCCCTGAAAAGGGAAACTAGAAACAATAAAAACTTTATAAGCTGGCAACGAATACATAAAAGTTTTCAGATATGTGTACGTCATAATTACTCTGTGGTCATAATAATCTGTGGTTACATCAACAAAATAAAACTTAAATTATTTCATGTAAATTGGGTCATTTTTAATACAGAGTAAGTAAATACTTGTTTATCTTGAATCATTATTTAATTGTATCACTGTGCAAAGGTATTTAATTGGACGTAATAATTTGTAGGCATGCAGCTGGTCCGGGACACAATGGAAGAATATTCTGCTCGAGCTCGTCTTTCTGCATTGATAATGGGAGTTCTGTCGTTGTTGAACCCTTTATCGAGATCACCGCAGTGTCTAGTTCTGGCAAGATTCGTGTGCCAGCACCAAGCTCTACCCCCGCCCGATGTTACAACAGCGGCTTTGACTCGTGGAACTCAGCCATCAAGATACCGCAGTGAGTGGAGTTTTCTAACCCTACAGCTATTTTTATTGCGACTAAGACTTATGATGACGATTGAAAATGATTATGATGTTATATATATAACGTATTTTAGGTGCCCTCTGGCTCGACATAAAATTGAGTACCCACTATCATTAACATTCATGAAATATATAACGAAATACAAAGAGGAAAATAAACTATATTTTACCATTTAACTAAACAATAACTAAAGAAGCTATTGGGCTCCAAGTCTACTATTGTTGCCAACCTGTCATCACTGTTGTTCTTAGGGTGTCTTACACAATGATATTATTATTTTCAATTTCATTTTATTTAGCAGTTATGTTAATTATTGACTGATGATTTGACTTTCTTAAAAACCACACATTTTCTTTTTTAGTCTGGTGGAGTTGTTCCAAGCAGTCAGTGTCTGCCTCTGCAGCTCCGTGACTAGCATCAACACAAAATATTCATACAAAAATAAACTGATTGACATACTGTTTTGGGCAAATCGTATCTCTGTGATGTTCTTGTGATCATAATAATATTTTTTTCGATAAAGTTTAATATTTTGTTGTGTAAAAAATCGTCCAAAAATCGTCGTGTTTATGTTAGTTTCATTATTTGATTATTGCTAGATTTTTATACAGTACAACATGAGAATTGTAAATTTATTAAAATAATTTAACTTTGTGTATTGTTTTATTTAAATAATAGGTATAAAGATAAAGTGTATGTCCTATTTTATAGATACACAGTACCTAATAAAATTGGAGTGAAAGTAAAGTAATATAAGGCCTATGTCCCACGTAGGTTCTAGATTTTTATTAGGGTTCCGTAACCAAAGAGTAACCAGGACGGGAACCTATAACTAAGCCTCCGCTGTCCATTGGTCCGTCCATCTGTCTGTCTGTGAACGGGCTGTATGATGTGGAAAATAAATATACCTACATATTTCCTCTGGAAATGTTTATTACTTACCGGGTGCAAATTACAAAAATAAGCTAGGTGTGAATAGTGTGTACTTTTGAATAAGTAAGTCTTTTTTTCAACTGGGACAAGTGTTACGAGTTATATGATAAATGATTTTATTTCTTTTAGTAACATAACATAACATCATGCCTTGTTTCCCCGAAGGGTTAGGCAGAGGTGAACCTATAGTACACCCACATTTCGCCTTTTATGTCTGTTAGTAGGTTTGTACAAACACTTTTACATGTCAATGATATTTTTTAAACTAGATGAGTTCGGCGTTTCCTAAGTGACTACTCTGAGGAGAAAGTTACTGGTACCTACAGCTATCACACTGTTTTATACACTAACTTGGTGTTTCATATAGTGTACGCCCTTGGTAACCTGTGGTATGATCCAGATGCTTTAGTACTAAGTGGATCTACTCAGTGCCTGTGAAATATGAATAAATGATTGTAGTAATTTGTAACATTCACAAGAGTAGATGGTAGTGTCCATTTAGAACTGCTTCATTAAAACTGACTACTTCATTACTATTCTCGAAGGTAGGTTGTATGTTTATTTCATGTAAGTTGGATCGTTTTTAATACAGAGTAAGTAAATACTTATTCATCTTAAATCAATATTTAATCGTTGTATATATATGTTGTGTTGTGTATATGGTGTGCGCCCATATTAGTCTGTTGTGTGATCCAGATGCTTAAGTACTAATTGGATCTACTCAGTGCCTAAAATATGAAAAGAAGATTGTAATAATTTGTAACATTCACAACACTAGATGGTAGTCATCATCATCATCTCAGCCGCAAGACGTCCACTGCTGGACATAGGCCTCCCCCTATTTGGGGGGCTTTGCCATAATCGCTACGCTTGGCAAGCGGGTTGGCGATCGCAGTATGATGGTAAAATGCATAGAGAACGCTGCTGCCCATTCTCTAGTAAATCCCTTAATCGCCTTTTACGACACCCACGGGAAGAAATGGGGTGATGCTATTCTTTATGTCCGGCACCACACGGGACAGACTTTTATACTGACTACTTCATTACTATTCAGTATTCTTGAAGGTAGGTAGTACTCATGCCAGCGCGGCAGTACATATGTACGGCTCCAGCTCATGGACCTTATCACAACATATATTTAGCCTATATAACCGAAAAAACCTGGAGGTCCCACATTTGAAACGCTATGTCCATTTTTCGAAGTGCCACAATTCATTGGTGACTTAAAATGGACTATATATCACGAGCGTGCTCAAAAAAAAAATTCTTAAGGCCTAAATTTGCCATTATCACGATATTTTTTCAGTGCCACAATTCATTGGTGACTTAAAATGGACTATATATCACGAGCGTGCTCAAAAAAAAAATTCTTAAGGCCTAAATTTGCCATTATCACGATATTTTTTCAAAAATCCCAAATATGATTTGTGAAATGTTCCCCTTGACTAACTTCTTATGATTCTGCTATTTGACATTAAACTTCAATAAAGCAATTCATATTATGTGGACCATTTTACGAATCTCCATACAAAACTGTCAAATAGATGAATTGTGTGTAATGAATTGTACGCAGTACATATTATGAATTGTCAGTTTGTGACCATTTTACGAATTATAATATGATTCATAATATTTTCCTATTATGATTCCACCAAAGTGGCCTTTTTAGACCCCCAGATAGCGTTAGAAGGCCCCCGATAAGATGTAATTATATTCTGATGAAGTTCGCAGGAATCCGCTCGATGTGAGAAGCACAGAACATTTTGTAATTTTTTATCTTCCATACATTTTGACTGCGCACGTACTGGAATTTTCTATGAAACAGCTGATTATGTTTCTGGCAATCGACGAATAATTTAACACAGCGGTGCTCAGAATAAATAATGTACTAAATGTATGGTTTCAGTTTGCGCGTTAATATCCCTACCACCCTGTAACTGAATTTAAAACAAAACTATCCCCCCACATTTCCTTTCCATTCAATATCGCACTTGGCAATATAGCCCATGTGTTAGCGCGCAATACTGCAATCGTTGGAACTCCTGGGCCAGGCAGGGTCCGGTTCAAATGCAGCGCATACCGCGCCCAGACGACGGAATTCAATAAAGAAAGGATTATGGACGCCGTACACACCGATATAGTGTATGCTGTTTTGTTTTTAGTTTGGTCAATATTGAGAATAAGACGAAAATCTTACCATCCTACTAATATTATGAAATGTTGAAAGTTTGTGAGGAATGATGGATGGATGTTTGTTACTTTTTCACGAAAAAACTACTGAACAGATTTTGATGATATTTCGGACACGGGTAGATTATAACCTGGATTAACACATAATGTAATTTTTATCCCTATAGTATGATTCCGTGTGTTAATACCCGACTTCCATGCGGGCGAAGCCGCTAGCAAAAGCTATAGCTAGTATTATTAATGTGAAAGTCTGTATGTTTGTTTACTACTCAATCACGCAAAAATAGCTGACCGGATTAGGATGAAAGGCACACAGATAGGTTATAACCTATATTAACACAGGATACTTTTTGTCCTGGTAGTACGTTCCCACAAGATAAGTTTCGGCCTCCACGCGAGCATAGCCATTGGCAAAATTGAGTAACGAAATAATTTAAAGAAAATATGCTAAAGTAAATTCAAAAGAGTTTGCTAACTATATCGTAAAATTATGAAAAAGTTGACAAACTCGAGGAATTTTAAATACGTATTTGATTAAATTATCGTCTTGCTGATGTGCCTTAAACTAGTTGCACGTAAATTTTGGTCTATCTTCTATCTACACTAATAATAAAGTTTGTTTGTTTGAGCGAGCTAATCTCTAGAACTACCAGTCGGAGTATAAATGCAATAAAAATATTTTTGCTTTTCATTAGGGAGTTTAACATTACGGTAGGACTTTTAGGGGTCGAGGAAAAAGAAAGAAAGAACACTAAGGGAAAATAAAGTAATATGTGGCGCGGGCAGGCGACGCGATGGGTTGGGTCGGGACAAAATTTTACGCGGACGAAGTCGCGGACAAAAGCTAGTGAGAATATAAACCATACTGTTTGACACCATCTTTATTTCTACCTCCAGAACCCAGGTCATTCTGCACGTTTGCATTTTTTTTTTCATAAAATCTTATTTAGTCAGCTCCTGCATTGCTAAAAAAAGACACAATCCACTGCAAACAAAACGAAACACGGATACACCCCCTACACATCAATACACACCCCAACAATATATCTCAATCATTCTGTACTATAATCTCACCTGTAACACTTTATAAAACCCTGCATCCGTATTCCGGAGTGCAATCGAAAGTCCCAGACGATTTACGCGGCACACAGTGAGTGATCGCTCCTATTAACGGAATCCATCTCTCCGGGACTGAATTATTTATCGACAAAGATGCATTTAAGTGCAGCGTTCGACTTGCGAACTTTGATAGAATAGGGGTGTATTTCATTATTGGAATTTGTGTTGTTTAAGATTGGAATGTATACGGTTTTTCTCGGGTTGTGTTCGAAATTCAAGTTTTATTTTCTTGGGAGGAAAATAAAACACAAAGTTTACACTAATCATTTCACTAATCATTCGAAATTCAAATTATTTTAGGGGAAAATAAAAGACAAAGTTACTACACTAATTATTTAGTTACATTTGAGGGTTGTATTGATGATTTTAATTATAACAAGATATTCTCGATTGGACCACAGATTTCAACAATAAACTTTCGTAATACATCATTATATTTGACATACAGTAAGGTTATAGACAAATAATACCAAAAACAAATCCAGACTCGATTTGTGCATGTGTGTATTAAATACACGGTAGTGAATAGTAGTGTGTGTAACGTGTTATTTATTGAAAATAATGTATTTATACGTATATTTAAAAAAAAAAGTATTAGCTTTCGTCACTTCTTCTCTGTATAAACTATAAGAATGCGAAATTTCATACTCCTCCGTACGCCCAATTCTCGTGAAAAGGGATCCAAAGTTTTCGCTTCACGTATTAATATATAGATAACTCTATAAATACATACGTGTCGGGAATCATATTTTGTTCTAAATTACAAAAACCTTAAGAAAATTTGAATTTCGTGAATTGCACTGGCGCTTTCCCCTTAATCCGTGCATTGACATAACGATAACTGAAAGGGATTTTGAAATTTTTTCGTCGACGATGTCGTTGATAATGTAGGTGTAACCTTTCTCTCGATTATTCATTAATCATAATGAAGCATTGAAACAAAAATGTGTTGTAATAAATCTTGACTCAATCTTGAATAAAGAATACAAAACCACAGATAAATAAATAACACTGAAAGACTAAAACGAACTCCTACGCATAACTAAATAAGCCTCATTTGTGGTGAATTCAGAGGGAGCAGACCTTGAACCTTTTCATTACTATGAATTGATTCCTAAATGGAGCTGAAACAAGTACCCTAGTTAGCACCCTATTGCTAGAACCCTAACCACTTCCAATAAGGAGGTTCCCTAATCGAATAACACAACGTGGTCTGCCGGTATTTAGTACTGGATTGTGACTGGGGGGCTAGAGGCGCTTATGTGAAACTTTCGTAAGAAAAAAACGTACAAAAGATTTTCTTTGAACCGTAACGAAGTGGTGTGTTTGTGAAACAATTTTTCTTTCTTTCTTCTTTCTTTCTTTTACTTTACTACTTGGTTACGGTACTAAATCTTAAAAGCAAATGTAGCTTGCTGTAGTTACCCATATTACATTTTTTTTTATCAGAAAGAGACTACTCTACGGTTGTCTTTTTATAAGTAGGATTTTTCGTCACATATAAGGAAGTCGTTTTTTTTTTGTAAGGTTGTTTGCTAAGCTTTCATGATCAAACGGCCTAACGGATTTAAATGAAATTTGGCGCATGGGTAGACCATGATCTGGACGACGGATGTTTTTTATCTCGATATTCCAACGGGTGACATCTACCAACCTTCACTGGGCCCGCGTGGTGGATTATGGCCTATTCCCTCTCACCAGGCAGGAGGCCTGTGTCCCAGCAGTGGGAACATTATAGGCTGATGATGATTCCAACGGGATCGAGTTTTGTAAGTGAGAAACCACTGGTCATATTAGTTTAATGTACGTAAGTTGAATAAAAATGATTAAACTATTTTTTATATTTATGTAGGTAAAGAAAATGTAGTCCATGGCTAAAGTCCATTGAAAAAAAAAAACGACTGCTTTAGGTTTTTTTTTCATTTAGTAAACCCACTAATCTATACTAATATTATAAAGAGGAAAAGTTTGTATTTTTGTTTGTTTGTTTGTAATGGATAACCTCAAAAACCACTGGACCGATTTTAAAAATTCTTTCACCATTAGAAAGCTAAATTATCTGCGAGTAACATAGGCTATATTTTATTTTTAAAAAAATAGGAGCCCGTAAGATATTTGGGTTTTTCGGACCCAAGGTGTAAAAAATCATCCAAAAAAGTTCCTTATTAATATGTCTTCGAAGTACCAGGTTGTCATAACTTGGTAGGAGCTCACCTAACATGGGTGTGTGATAGCTAGAAAACGCTTTATGTCTTCGAAGTACCAGGATGGCATAACTTGGTAGGAGTTCACCTAACATGGGTTTTATTGATTCTGAGGCGGTACGAAGTTCGCTGGGTCAGCTAGTGTTTTATAAAGTATGTATCTTGAAAAACATGATGCCTCACTCACAAAAATATTTTTCAACTTTTTTAATACACTTAAATACACCCAAAATTAATTACAGACATAAATCCGCCCTAGGCACTAAAACCACAACCCTCGCAAAGAGAACTCAATCTAAAAACAATATCTGTAAAGTATTCATGACAAATCGCTGCCTAACGAAGAGAAATAACTGTGTAAATACTACTGTCTTTAGTATAGGGGAGTGGCGGGTGTGGTGCTAGTGTTAGCGATTTTGTGAGGGGTTAATGGCTTTTTTTTGTGAGTGGGATATCATCAAATGATTTCTCCCGCTTTAGGGTGAAGCGGCAGGGCGTGTCAGACTTTTACTGACTAATAAAACCCACCCGTGTTCCGTTGTTGGTGTTCAGTTGGTGTAAGCCAGGGCTAGTGTACCATATGCCCGAGCCACGGTAGGATTTAATGCCTTAGAACTTCTCTATCAAAGCGTCTAGTGATATCCGTAGAAATACTTCTAGTTCTCAAAGCCAATTCAGTGGTGTCTAACCCTTTATTTAATGGGCTTGTTGTATCTAATTTACTTAATAAAGTTTTTACACATACATATAAGGTATAAAGGTAGCAAATACCAACTCTGACACATAAGATTTGAACGGTTTAGCTGTCAAAAGATTATGTATGGCTTTCAGTAATTTTGGGTGAATTTTCTTTGAACAAAACGAACTAAACTAGGCTTCCATTTGAAGTAATTTCAAAGTTGACTGTTGGTGTATTCAGCTTCATTTGAAAATTTAACTCGTTTGCTTTTTCTTATCATTAATTTTTAGGAATGTTTTTGATGTAGAGTTTTTATTTGTTTTGACACGTTCTCGATTTTAAATCGCTTATAACTAGGACACCTTATTAAATCGTGTTCTAGCAAGCAAGTAAATCCCATAGCCACTGAAAACTTGTATGTAATCTACAGATTACATGCCAGTTTTCGGGGTTTTCAAATCCGTACAAAAACATACATGTTTTGAACGGATTTAAATAAACTTAGTCCTTCATTAGGACGTAAGATGCTTTTTACCCGGGAGTGCGTTTCCGTGGAATAATTTCCCAATTCCACACAGACGAAGTCAATGCAAAGCTCCACTTATCCCGCTTCCCGCTACCACTTCAACCACGCCCACATCCCGACAGTGGGGTCCCTAACTACATAACACCGTTTAGATTGATAGCTGATACAATTTGCGAGCGACTTGGATTTATCGGCACTGATAAAAGTACATTACGGCCTACTGATAATGGGTGCGTGATTCTCTGGCATTGTTTCAAACCAGGTGGAGGAATGCGGTAGGGAAAATAGGGGAGCTTGGGCTTGAAGTGTTTGTTTTTAAAGGTTATAATCAACATAGCTGTTATGACCCATTCCTTAGGTGTGAGTTTTATATGTATATGTTTATATTTCGAAAGCAATGGTGTCTCAGTGGTAATGGTCGCGACTTACGAGCTCATCTGTAAGTCATAAGTTCGAAATCTCACAGGAGCTACAATTTGTGTAAATTTCATCACCACCACTGCTCTCAAAATAATGAAGGAAAACATCGTGAGGAAACCGGCATGTCCTAGAACCTAAAATTCTAAAGACTCGCGTGGTGGATTACGGCCCACTCCCTCTCACAGAGACGAGGCCTGTGTCCCAGCAGTGGGAACATTGCCAGAGCTACAACGATGTTTGTAACCAGAAAGGAAAAAAATCAATGTTATCTTGCGACTTTTCGATACCCTTAAGTTTTTGCGCAACCGCATCAAGTACGTAGTTAATTTTTCACAAGGAAGTTAACGGATTTTACGGGATGTCATTAATGACTCCCGTCACTCAACATTAATGATGAATGGCAAAAACGAGGATTTGAAAAGTACGTGATCTCCATAGATTCACTTGTCATTGACGATTTGGTTGGAGCTGCAAGAGAGCTGAGTTCAGTGCTGATCAAAATTAGGCTGACATAGTATGTACAAACGTGTTATACTATAAATAAGCATTTTATAAATTTCCCAGTACTCCAGTATGCAAACCACTACCGCGAACAGCCACCGGTCACGTGGAAATTCATTTTTGAAATATGAATACATAGCATTATCTATATCCTAATGTCACGTATGTCACGGCCGAAAGGTTCTAGAGTGGCGACCGCGTACTTGAAGACGTAGCGTTGGAAGGCCTGCTACAAGATGGACCGATGACCTGGTAAACCGCAGGAGTCCGTTGGATGCGAGAAGCACACAGTGGACGCCTGTCAGGTAAAATCATGAGGATGATGTCATGTATTTTGTTTTTTCGAATTAGTATCAATAATATAGATTCTATTCAAATGTTTGACACGGATATTAATGCTGGATCGGCTGCTTCTAACGTTTTAAAGAAAAAGAGAAAAAGAAAAGAATACCATATATTTGACACAGTATATTAAAAAAGAAAAAAACAAGTGTGTGCCTCACGGCTGCGCCAAAAAGGTTCATTTCAGCATTAATGCCAGACAGATGCTGTCTGACGCTGGTTTTCTAATGAATCTATAGGAACAAGTGACGAGGAGTACAAAACAGTTTTCAACCGACGAAAAAAAAACGGAGGAGGTTATCAATTCGACGCGTACCTATATATATATATTTTTTATGTATGAGCACGCATAACTTTTTAGATAGTAGTCCGATTGTGATAATTCTTTTTTTATTGGAAAGGGTATACTCCCAAGGTCGTCTCATATAAATTTGGAAAACAAAATCGAATGCTTAAGGTTGGAAAACAGGGGATCATTGATTGTTCACTCACTGATTGTAATGTATAACCACACATAACTTTATACAGAGTAGTCCGATTTTGATAATTCTTTTTTTAATTGGATAGGGTATACCTTGCCAAGTATTATGTTAGTCCATTAAAGCCACAAAAAAATATAAAATAAAAACTTTTTAACAAAAAATTAAACCGCCGAAAAAACCGAAAAGCAAAAAATAATAAACCTTAAAATTTTGAGTCGGCGCTGAAAAATCAATGAACAAAGATAACTCAAAGCGCCGACTCATAATTTTAAAGTTTATTATTTTTTGCTTTTCAGTTTTTTCCGCGGTTTAATTTTTTGTTAAAAAGTTTTTTCTCATACTGTACAGTAATTCTTCTGAACCAATGAATGTGAAAGGACCATTCGTTTCTTAAATCGCTCACAAACATATCTTTAGGTGATGCAATTTGACAGTGACTTGGATTTATTAACACTGATAAAGTCCTGCGGTGGCCTATTTGATAATACCCGCGTGTTTGGGAGTCGTTTATAATGGAAGTAGGGATAGTCCGGGAAAGAGTTAATCTATACTAATATTATAAAGCTGAAGAGTTTGTTTGTTTGTTTGATTGATTGAACGCGCTAATCTCAGAAATTACTGGTCCGAATTGAAAAATTCTTTTTGTGTTGGGTAGCCTATTTATCGAGGAAGGCTATTATCTTATATAACATCACGCTACAACCAAGAGGAGCGGAGCAGTAATGAAAAATGTTGCAAAAACGGGGAAAATCGCACGGGTAGGCGATTCGACGCGACGGGATGGGTCGGGGAACAAGAAATTTAACGCGGACGAAGTCGCGGGCAGAAGCTAGTTATGTTATAATACATAGTGGCATCGACGCGTAAACTGAAACCAGCGTAGAACTTTTTAGTAGGTAACTAAAAAACCAGCTGTTTCATAGAAAAGTGCGCGGTCAAATGTATGGACGAGCTAATATTTGGAACTACTCAGTAGCAGCCCGGAGTGTGAATTTGTGTCCGGTTGATAGATATTACATGGGACTTAAAAATAACTGGCGAAATTTACTATAGGTACACCTCTGCCCAACCCTTCGGGGCAACAAGGTGTGATGTTATGTATATGAGTATATATTTTTTTTAATAACTTGCGAAATATTTCATTTAATCCATAATATTTGTAAATGTCCCTGCCAACCTATTCGGTTCTAGAATAGTTTGAATACCAAAATTTTTTTTTATAAGGACAAAAGACATGTCCCTGCTTTGTAAAGTTGACCGTTTTCTCAAAAAAATATTAATTTTTGTTTATTGTTTTTTCTCAGCTAAGTAGACATTCAACAACTAATCAAAACTACTCCCCACGTCTGCCTTAAGTCCCTCAAAGTCCCATAAAAACCGGCTCGCCACATACATCAGTCTGCTTACACCACGAAATCGATCAATCTAATTTCCTAATGCACGTCTGCCCGTGTCGGTGGGCGCTACCTTAAGACTGCAGGACAATTTCTTAATCGTCGGGAGGGTACAGACAAATCACCGGCGACGCTGCATTGAGTTGCGGTTCGAATCCCGGGGGAGATACAGCCCTACACTGCAATTGAAGTGGTACAAGGGACAGGAGACAGCGGGTCATTATAGGGATCTAAGTGATTGTGATTTCAAAGAATGAAATGGGGTTCTAAGAGAGTGAAGTTAGTTATGAATTAGGATGTTTGATAAACTGGTCACTCTGTTAATCTCTCTCAATCGATGTTAATTTGATTTCGAAGAATAAAAGTTACTCAATGTTCTAAGAGGGAGTGAAGTTAGTAACGAAATATGAGCTGTTAGCTGTTATAAACCTGCATTCAAGTGAGAGCAGTTGAAAATACTATGTCATTAAGTGCATACTTTTAAAATAATTAAAGAACAGTTATTGTGACGATCTTAACCGCTCTCTCATTGATTGGAATTGTGTTGCCATTTATTTAAAATAATTGTCAATTCTACTAATATTAGTGCACACAACAATTGGCTATGAATCCCCGATATAAATTAAATTAAATAAATAAATAAATTGTTTATTGGGTCTCAAGTGATTACATTTACAAAATTTTAAATGAAACAGTACTGGGGCTGTGTAAGTAATTAATAATACTTGTGTTGGGGTTAAAAGATATAAGAAATATGGGTTCATCAATCAATTTGTCAGGTGCTGTGAACATTTAAGAAAAAAACAAAACGAAATTCACATAAACGTACATGGCCACTTATAAAACATCAGAAGCTTGGTGCTGCAGGGTTCCAATTAGTTCTATGGTGCCTTTAGTAGACAATCCTCGATCGAATATTAAAGGCTACTGGCGATACTGGCATTCCAGTTATTTCTCAAGCACATATTGCAAAAATTACAATATATTCAACGGCAAAAACTATCAACCCGCTTCCTCCATAAACTTGCACCACCCCCGTTAGGGGACAACTGCAAATTGCGGTAAAATGGGTTGTAACCCTCCCGCTGCAGCGACTTTGACGGATGTACGGACGCTTGCGCACCTAATAAACTAATGTAATACGACTGTTTATTTACTGGGATGAGGCGTGAGTTATCAGCTGTGACTGCACGGGATTGGGAATTTGGCTGTATGTGGCATACGTTTGTGAATGTCAATTTTATTGCATGCTATTCAGTTGGTAATGTTCTTGTGACTTTAATGGGTCTTTGGTCTGATATACCAATCTTGATTGTTTAGATGGTTGAGGAAAATGCTCATATAAATGAAGCGAAGGGTCAATATTTATGGGCATTTCTCCGTAAAGTTCTTTCTTTATAAAACATTGCTAAAAGTACGAAGCAATGTGGATAAAGTGTACTAGCATTAGCTTTGATAATTCACGCATATAATTTGACTTGCGGCAAATAGTGGTATACTACTTGCATTGAAAATTTGGATACTGATGTGGCAATAACAGTGCACTCAAAATTAATACCTACTCAATTTTGCCGTGAGCTAAATCAAATGTGGTTGAGAATTTCACTGTTTTGTTTTGCCATAACAAATAAGGACCCACTTTGGGAGAGGTTTTTGGCTAAGTAATACCCGCCATACGGATCGATCGATCACGTTAAGCTACGCTTGCCGCGGTTGGTCTGTGGATGGGTGACCATCTTTAGATACCAAGACCGCTCCTTCCATGCCATGGAAAGCACGCTAAGTTATTGGTCCCGGCTGTCATTCATGGATCTTTGACAGTCGTTACTGATCTTCAGAAACCAGAAACTCTGACAACCAGTCTTACCAAGAGGTAACGTGTTACATAGTAAGGGGCCATCCATAAATTACGTCACACGAATTCCATGATTTTTGACCGCCTTCCCCGTCCTTGTCACAGCTGGTCACATTTATGAGACCCCCCCTCCCTAGTGTGACGTCACATATTTTACAATTATACATCTAAAAATAATTATTGAATTAGAACAGCAGTTCCTAAATTAGTTTTATTTTAATTTAAATGATTTTTTAAATAAAATTAACATCAAATCAAACATTGCAAGAACCTTATATCTCTACAAATGGAGTTGCGAATGTTTTATAGTTTTTCGTTAATAGTTCAAAGTTCGTGTTTTACTTAATACTAAGATTAAAATAGATTTTGAAATATGACGTCACGAAATTTAGGACCCCTTGTCACACAATGTCAACCCCCTCCCTCCCCTTAAATGTGTGATGTAATTTATGGATGGCCCCTAACTGGGTTGTGAAGGTCAGACATGGAGTGTCTCCATGTAAAATACAGCTATTCAGCTGCATCCAGTTAGACTGGAAGCCAAACCCAACGTAGTTGGGAAAAAGATAGGCAGATAAAATAAGGAACCACTTTAAGTGAAAAAGTAGATCATATTATAAAGTAATGCCCAAGTGACAAATGACACCCACTTATCTACCCACATTCCTTGCTATCTACATGAGATGTGCCTCTATGGGGTGGGAATCAGGTGCCCTTGTGAATCAATTGATGGCACTTGTAATTGTGAGGTACGTTGATGTATGGTGTATAGGAGCACACGAGTAGGTGAGGGTTGAAGTGATGGATGACGGAGTTCTGTAGTGAATTGATTATGGTTGAAGTAAAAAAATATGTGTTTTTGAATTGATGTGACGGTAGTGTCAATAATAGAGACGTTAGAGGGGAAGAACTAGGGTCGCCCGCAAAAATCGTTTTTCTTTACAATTTCAGCCACGTCCACTGTTGGACATAGGCCTCGCTCATTTGGGATATTTGCAACAATCGCCACGGTTGACAGGCGGGTTGACGATCGCAGTATGGTGGTAACATGCATAGAGAACGCTGCTGCCCATTCTCTAGTAAGTCCCTTAGTCGCTTCTTACGACACCCTCGGGAAGTAATGGTATGGTGATATTCTTTACGTCTGGCATCACACGGAACGAAACTCCTTTTTCTTATGTTTTTTTTTTTTTTAATGTGCATGTCAGTGATAAGCTGTATAGTGAACAAAACATGATTCTTGACTGTACCGCAAATGCATTATAATTCTAAAATCTTCAATGCAACAGTAACAATTTCATGAAAAACTCCTTCGATGGGATTGAACTAAACTTAACGGGGTTTTTGGTGATTTCAATCATTAAAAGAGTAGGAAAATTTTAATTTCGCGGGCTACTTTAGCACATCTCTCTTAAGCATTTTAGTTTATGTTTAGTACGAAGTAACATCTTCTTTCCCTATGTTTTTTCAGAAAAATGTGTTGTAGCAATTTAAATCTCCTGTGGTGACAAATACGTGTAGGTATATTGAATTTCAAGGACAATATTTTTTCCTTCTCATTGACACTAACTGTTAAACAACAAAATTGGTTTGTAGGTAGTTTATCCGTAAAATAACAATCATACTTGCAAATTTTCGTTTTTACAATATGAGTACACAAGCACCCAGACCCTCCTGCCAGGGTCGCGTGATTTTTTCGAAAAAGATACCGCGGCCTTGGCATATAGGCCACTGAAGGAAGATGGGTGGGTTTTAGTCAGTAAAAGTCTGACACGCCCTCCCGCTCCGCCCAGAGCGGGAGACGTCATTTGATGATGTCCCACGCACAAAACAAAACCGAAACTTCACTCATATACATTTAGTTCAAAAATGAAAACCCGACGACTGAAAAATCACGCTGTAAAAAGTATGAAATGAGATAAAATCTCATCTGAAAGCCATGGTCGTATGCCACCTAAACTATACATTATTACAGTAGTAAGCGATCGTAAGCTTTTGGGCAGAGTGGACACAGAGGGCGCCATATTCATTTTTGACGTGACATCCCATAGCCTGTAACTAGCGGACGATCAAGACGCTTCTAATGTTACCTCATTTGTCAAATTATGATAAGTAATTTAAAAGTTATGAGTGAACAGATGAAAATACATACAAATATAGATACTCACATACATTCATACCGGTCAAAAGCACCACCCTCCTTTTTGCTTCGCCGATATCGAATAAAAATAGACACAAACCTCTTTTAAGAAACTTCGTTTAAACAAATAAAGCTGTTGAATTTTACAACTTAAAAAGCGAAGGAAAAATATTCCACCCCTTAGTTCAACCTGAAACCCTACCATGAAACACCATGCATCTTGTACCATGAAATATAGCCCAATATAGCCCCTGCAGGTACCTTTTTAAACCGGCTGATAGCTGAAATCGTTCACTCCTGATATATGACGGGTTGTGTCGGAAAAATGCGATGTTGGTATAGAAGGCATTTTAAGATAAATGACGTTGGAGGATGAAAAACAAAGATTGGTAAAGATGAGATGAGATTGGCAATTATTATTTTGAATGTAGATGTTACAGTTTTATCATTGTTTTGGACATAAATTGTGCTAATTTCTGTTCGATTATACCAAAAGGTATTTAACCAAATTTGTCTGAGAATCAGCTCTTTTCGAACTTCAAAACTACATACACATGACAGTCCACCAAAACGCCTGCCCTTCACCACATCTTAGTGCTTTAGCTTGGGAGAAATAGTGGCGCAATCAACTCCACAGCAGCACAGCTGACCGTTCAGTTAATAAACCTAAGTAAGTTTACAAAGTAATTAATAGTACGAGACACAGAACATAAAAGAAGTGGCCCTGTAATCGTCTGCTAAAAATATTAAAAACTAAAAACGTGGTGGCAAATGAAATCAAAATCACTGACATTTTAAATTGGTCAATATTTGGTTAAGAGGTCATATAATATCTTGGGACAACAACCAGCACAACGTTATCAGATCCCATACTAGGCAGAGCCTGTACTATGGCAACCAGATAACTGATAAACATTCTTATATATTTATAAATACATACATATTATAAACTAGCTTTTGCCAGCGGCTTCGCCCGCGTGGAGGTCGGAAAATATCCCGCGTGAACGTACTACCGGGATAAAAAATATCGTCACTGCTCGGCACCTATGTGTCTTAGCGTTATGTTATATAGCATATAACCTGCCCAGGAGTATGGACTACAATCGCACCAAGTTTGGTTAAAATCCCTTCAGTAGTTTTTGACCCATGCGTGCACATACAGACAGACAGACAGACAGACAGACAGACAAAAAATTACTGATTGCATTTTTGGCATCAGTATCGATCACCATTCATCCTCCAATATTAATTTTGAATGTATTTTCAATTTACAGAATTGACCTCTCTACAGTTTTATTATAAGTATAGATAAATTACACCCAGACACAAAATAAATAATTGTCCTCATAACACAAAGATTTGTCCTGGGTGGGATTCGAAACCACGACCTCCACCTTAGCAGTCAGGGCTACTAAACCACTAGACTAACAGGCCAGTCTATAAAGTCCATATATTTAAATCTTGTGGTATATTTAAAACAGAATCCCTACAACTCTTATCATCACCTAAAACTAACATCACAGCAAACGTTGGAAGCAAAAGCCAAGAAAATGTTGCTGACAAGAAAACCGTAACAACATCAACAATATTTTACCTGAACAACGTATCTCGTGGGAAGCAGGTGAGCCTCTCGTAAAGATTACCTCAACGATGCGAAGTCTCGAGAAAAACGACTCGATTGAGTGGATGCAGGTGTTCTTGCGGTTGATGACGTCATTTTGCGCGGATGATGTAGTGCGTTGATACTAGGGGAACAGCGTCGGGAAGAACTATTGTAGGTTAAGGAGATAAATTATACGGCACTGATTTCTGTTTTTCTTTTTTTGTTTTCGTTATAGTTTTTTTTATTTTCATCTCGTAATGTGCGTTTTGTTTGTGCAGAATAAATTATTTTTATTTTTTTATTTCTCTCTTTATAATTATGTTTTTTGACGTAGGAGAACTTGAATACTTGATCAATTAGTATGAATAAAGCATTAATGTTGACTATTACGTAATTTCAAGTTAAATAGTAGGAGGCGCGTGTAGCTAAGTAATAAACGCTGCACGGACCAGGTTAAGCGGCACTTGCCGCGTAAGTTCCGTGGATGGGTGATAAAAACTGAACGCATCGGTCGATCAGGTTAAGCTACGCTTGCCGCGGTTGGTTCGAGGATGCAGGGTGACCATCTTTCCATACCAAGACCCTTCTGTGCCTCGGAAAGCACTTTAAGCTGTTAGTTCCGGGTGTCATTCGTGGATTACACAGTCGTTACGGGTCGTCAGAAACCCGAAAGACTGATAACCAGGTTTACCAAGGTGGTACTATCCAGTAACTGGGTTGTGGAGGTCAGATAGGTTGTCACTCCATGTAAAATACTGGTATAACGCTGCATCCAGTTTGACTGGAAGCCAACCCTAACATAGTTTGGAAAAGTTAGGATGATAAAGAAGTAATTTTTAGTAAACTTATAATTTTAGTAGTAATTTTGGGAGAGAGTAAAGATTAGAACGATGTGAGGAGTTCTCGAGAGGAAGGCTTCGACTGAGTGGATGCAGGTGTTCTTGCGCATGATGACGTCATTTCACGCGGATGATGAAGTGCGTAGGTACTAGGGGAGCAGAATTGCAGAGAACTATGTATGTAGATAACATTTCGTCCGTATAGATGACTAGCTTTTGCCAGCGGCTTCGCCCGCGTGGAGGTTGGAAAATATCCCGCGGGAACGTAATACCGGAATAAAAAGTAGCCTATGTGTTAATCCAGGTTATAAACTAACTGTGGGCCAAATTTCATCCAAATCCGTTTAGTAGTTTTTGCGTGAAAGGGTAACAAACATACACATACATCCATCCTCACAAACTTTCGCATTTATAATACAAATAGTTTCCTGTAAACGAATTATTTTGAGTAGTAGCAGTATAGAGTGCTTGAATTTTTTCAAAAAGTGCTTTAAATCTTGATAATTAGCTTTACACTGGACATGAAAAATATATTATCACGCGTATAAATTAGTGTAAGGTTCACACGCTCACTCTTTTCCTTTACACCATATGTACCCAATTCATTTTATCGTCCATTACGCGGCACACAGGACACATGCCCCAGACGCACGTATACATAAGCAGCTATGTATATCAACGATGTTTTAGTGTGACGTCACAATGATTCAGTTAGCGTCGCGTGCCCTGTTTGTGTTGTTGTTGGTCCTACGTCTACATGTGTTACTTTACCAGATGTTTCGGGGAAGGTTTAAATTATAAATGATTTTATTTCTGTAATTAGAATCGTACAAACAATTTTATAGACAATCACATCTTACAAACCAGACGAGACCGACGTTTCATATCTGACTACTCTAAGAAAGGTCGAAACAAACTCAAAAGTCACAGTCTCTTTTAAATTTCAAATATAACGTCAGTGAGATCATGTGAACACCATGTAGATTGGTGTCTGAAATGTTATTTTGAGGTAAAAAACACACAGATTGAATTACCTGTCCAGTCAGTACAAGCATTGGTCAGTAATACTGCGGTTTTACTCAGAATATAACAGAATGTAATATAACCGTTATGCTCATCAAACTCTCATGCATCTGCGTCTGTGTGCGTTTTTAGATTTGTAATGTGACCGCAATTTTGTATGTAAATCAGGACAACTAATTTAATCATTAAACAATGTTTTATGCACATTAGTAAAAATTCAATGTGTGTATAATGATTATGACATAATATTCTAATTGGGGTATTTGCTGGTGTTCGTTGATTCCGGGACATGTTGTATATGTTACCGGCCAAACCCGATTTCAGGACAAACTAGTTTTGCCTAGGCTAAAGTAGATCTTCCTATACGCGATAGGATTAACTAGTATAGCCTAGTCCAAACTAATTTTTCCTAAGCCCGATAGGATAAACTAGTTTAGGCTAGTCCAAACTAATTTTTCCTAAGCCCGATAGGATAGATCAGTTTCGGCTAGGCCAAACTAGTTGATTCTGATATAAATACGCACACTCTAGGATAATTGGAAAAATAATCATTTTTATTAAAACCTAAAATTTATGGATAATTGGTAATACAAATAATCATACTATAACAAATGATAAGTGTTTTTTTTTTTAATAGAAGCAATAATCATATCTCAATTATTACAATTGTTTTGCCAAGGTTTTGTGAGTTGCAGCTGCAACAAAAACTGTTCCACAAAAAGATGCCAGTGCAAGAAGGCAATGACACTCTGTAATTCTATGTGCATTTTATTCAGTTTATCGATTTATTTTGACTTTCTAGATTTACATTAAAGTTTTGTTTTTGTTGTTTTGTGTTTTGTTTTGTTTTGTGTATTGTTTTTGTTCTAGTTCGTTAATTTGTTATCCCAATCAATTATTGTTTCGTCGTGCTTTGTATGTTGTGTTGCGTCTTTTGTGTGCATCAAATAAACGTTTTATCTATCTATCTATCTATCTTTAGACTGGGCCATACCAGTTTATCCTAAAGTGTGTGTATTTATATCAGGATCAACTAGTTTGGCCTAGCTTAAACTGATCTATCCTATCGGGCTTAGGAAAAATTAGTTTGGACTAGCTTAAACTAGTTTATCCTATCGGGCTTAGGACAAATTAGTTTGTAGTCCAAACTAATTTGTCCTAAGGGATAAGGGAGGATATACTAGTTAATCCTATCGCGTATAGGAAGAACTAGTTTAGCCTAGGCAAAACTAGTTTGTCCTGAAATCGGGTTTGGCCGGTAACATATACAACACTAAGAGTATTGCTATCAGTATTCATTTCTTTACTGCCATATAATTTTTCAAACAGTCCACCTGTCGTTTCTTCGGTCTGAGACTCGATAACGGTGATGGAAAAGTAAAATATGGATCCCTACCAACACAAATTCGTATGTATACCTTAACTGTGGAAAGCTTACTCAAAAATCACTAATGAGAACTTGACCTATATTATATTGGACCACTCTATAAGTATCTATAATTACTCTTTCAAAGAAACGAAGAGGTTTTCAAATTGGTTTATAAATTACTGAGTTCTGAGGTAAAAAAACTAATAAAAACAGGCATATTGAGAACCACCTTCAGCCATAGTTATTACAAAACGGCCACGTGAACTTGATTCCAATAAAAAATCAAACCTAAAACAATCCTAACAAATCTAATGAAAGCAACCCCGTCACGTGCACCACAATAATATCAGGAGTCAGCGATTGTAAGCACAGACGGCGCGCCCCCCACGTGCTCGCGTCTCGACAAATCGTATTTACGTCACTCGCTATCAAGGTGCTGCCTCTGGAAACATTAGGGCGTTAGTGCCGGGAATTTTGTTACGAGAACAGTCTGATTTGTTGGACCCAAGCAGATTATCTTACGAAGATTTGTTCTAGTTGTATCTAGAAAGTTTTTGAATTCTAAATTCTGTTTTAGAGTATCGTCAAAAGCGACAATTTTACAGGGTATCTGAAAGAAAGAAATAAAATATATTTTTTTAGCACAAACTAAAAGAGAGACAGTGTATTGCGAAAAAAAAAATTGTGGAGTGTGATTTCATTCTGATCCAGCCCGTCCTTTGCTGCCCTCTACCAGTGATGCCCTAACTCGAGGTCCGCACCCCACAAAAGGGGCCGCTAGCGAATGGTCGCTGTAGTTTTTAAGCCCTGGTCGGTTAAGCGCCTGACAACCTCATAGGTTGACCTGCGAGATGTCATACCCAAAAAATAGTAAGGTAAGAAATTAGCATCTGCCCTACCCAAATGTCCTTTCTTTAGAATTGTTCATCAAATCGTTGAGTTTCTTAAGGTCTGAGTTGAGCTGCATGATTACTGGTAAATGCGTGCACTGACTGGACAGGGTCAACTAAATCTGTGTGGATATACCAATGACATACCAATCTACATGGTTTTCACATGATCTGACTTAATGGAGGCTGTGATCTCAGAGTTTGTTTCAGCCTTTCTTTTCAGAGTAGTCAGATAGGAAGCGCCGACTTCATTTAGTTTTTAAAATATGATTGACATGTAACAGTGTTTAAACAAATCCACTTACTGCTTACTAGCAAGGGATTGTGCATCACGGTTGCGCCAAAAAGGCGCATATCCTGCAAATGAATATTTTTAGTGAAATAAATAAACGATGTGATTGCCATTCCTTTACCAAACAGTACCATGTTGATGCAGGTCATATTCAACAGCAGTGGCTTGAATATTGACGACGATAACACTATGTTCTAGCGCTTGTCACCGATTGTGGTCTCGGTCACGCTGTAACCACAGTCTGTAGTTGGCAAACGAGTAGGTAGCAACGGTGTGTTATAACAATGCATAGAGCATTGATATATGTAGCACATTATTAACACAAATAAGTTGCCACTTTATACTTAGTAATCCATTTACTAGTCTTCCAAATGATTGAATCAATTTGGCCGTCATAGACGTGTAAACGAGTCTCAAAAGATCTATATATAGAAATGAAATAATATCGTTTCATTTTCATCATTTCATCCCATTTTTTCAACCGACGAAAAATACGGAGGAGGTTCTCAATTCGACGCGTATATTTTTTTTTTATGTATGACCACGCGTAACTTTTTACATAGTGGTCCGATTGTGACAATTCTTCTTCTATTAGAAAGGGTTTACTTCCAAAGTGGTCCCATATAAATTTGGAAAACAAAATCGAACCCTAAGGGTCGGAAAACAGGGGATGATTGATTGTTCACTCACTGATTGTAATGTTTAACCACGTATAACTTTATACAGAGTAGTCCGATTTTGATCATTCTTTTTTTGTTGAATAGGGTATACCTTTTTTTTTTTTTTCAGGATGGAAATCATCAAATGACTTCTCCCGCTCTGGGCGGAGCGGGAGGGCGTGTCAGACTTTTACTGACTAAAACCCACCCGTGTTCCATCAGTTGCCCATGTGCCAGGGTCACGGTATCTCTTTCGAACAATCACGCGACCCCGGCAGGCATCGGTCCTAGTAGACCCCTACACTGCTGCTGACATCTCTTTGAGGCGCGCATGGAACACTGCGCGCCGTCGACCCGAGCCTGGTCCTTACCGGGCGGCGAGCCACCCATTGCTCGCCACCCGCAAGCTCGCGCCTACGGTGGCCGGGAGTCCGCAATCGACTCCCGACGCCCGGGGCGTCTCCTCCTGCGGCGGCTAGGGGCATGAGGGCGCAGAGACTGCCACTCCTTCACGCGCCCCGCCTCCTCCTTCGCGAGCATTACTGCTTCGCAGAAGGAGGTGACGGCTTCCCATTCCCTCTCGCTCCGTACCATGGCTCGCACCAGGGCCGGACGCGAGAGGTCGCCGCCGCCGATCGCCTCCACGAGGACACGGCGGTGCCCCGCCCAGGCAGGGCACACCTCCACCGTATGCTCCACCGTGTCCTCGAGACGATCCTCGCAATGGAAACACCCGGAATAGGGTATACCTTGCCAAGTATTATTAGTATATTGATGTCACAAAAAATTATGAGGCGGTTAAATTTTTCAACCAACGAAAAAAAACGGAGGAGGTTCTCAATTCGACGCGTATATATTTTATTTATTATTTTTTTTTATATTTATGACCACGCATAACTTTTTACATAGTGGTCCGATTGTGACAATTCTTCTTCTATTGGAAAGGGTATACTCCAAAGGTGGTCCCATATAAATTTGGAAATAAAATCGAACCCTAAGGGTTGGAAAACAGGGGATGATTGATTGTTCACTTACTGATTGTAACGTATAAACACGCATAACTTGGTACAGAGTAGTCCGATTTTGATAATTCTTTTTTTGTTGCATTGGGTATACCTTGTCAAGTATTATTAGTACATTAAAGCCACAAAAAATTATAAAATAAAAACTTTTTAACAAAAAATTAAACCGCCGAAAAACTGAAAAGCATAAAATAATAAACCTTAAAATTTTGAGTCGGCGCTGAAAAATCAATGAACAAGGATCACTCAAAGCGCCGACTCATAATTTTAAGGTTTATTATTTTATGCTTTTCAGTTTTTCGGCGGTTTAATTTTTTGTTAAAAAGTTTTTTTGTTAAAAAGTTTATTTCCGTGGGTGCCCTAAGAGGCGACTAAGGGGCTTACTAGAGAATGGGTAGTAGCGTTATCAATGTATTTAACCACCATACTGTGATCACCAACCCGCCTGTCAAGCTCGACGATTATGGTAAAGCCCCCCAAATTGGGGGAGGTCATGTCCAGCAGTGGACGTATTACGGCTGAAATGATGATGATGATGAATTTATATAATTACCACTGCTCTCAAAACTGTAAAGGAAAACATCATGAGGAAACCGACATGTCCTAGAACCAAAAATTCAAACACAACTACCCGCAGTGTGCCCATTTGGTGATCACTGCCCATTCCTTCTCACCGACAGAAGGCCTGTCTCCCAGCAGTGGAAACATTATAGGCTGATACAATACAATAAAATCCTTTTTTTTTTAAACAATACATAAATAACTAGCTTCTGCCCGCGACTTCGTCCGCGTTAAAATTCTTGTTCCCCCGACCCAGGGAGGCCTATGTCCAGCAGTGGACGTCTTTAGGCTGAAATGCTGATTATGATAATGACGGCCTAGTAGCTCAGTCCACCCCTAAACATCACATCACACATCATCAGCCTATAATGTTCCCACTGCTGGGACACAGGCCTCCTCTCAGTGAGAGGAACATGGGCCTCCTGAATAACTATAAAATCCCTAGTCTTCAAATCCACTTTCCACACTTCTTTTGTTTCCATTATTATTTTCGCTTCCATTTTTCCAAGACAAGATTCTCAGTGTAGAAAATCCTGAACCACACGAAAATATTATTTATTTCTCTTAACATCATTCCACTTTGTTCTATCAACCTGCTTTCAAAACCAATAACCACGCGAAAAAGGCTAAAAGCCACCGAATTGAATCCGGACCGGTTGAAAGGGGATTTATCTTCCGGAAGGCGCGCAGGCGTCGCAAGCATGCTTTGAAATTGCAATAAAGTTGCAATCACATGGTGCTTCAAAGCAGGCAAAGTGTTTTTTTATAAGAGACGACAGTAGTGACAGCGATGTGAGAAGGAAGGGATGTCGAATTTGGCTCCGATTTCTTTGAATATGTGCTATTTCAATATGTACTTAGCAGTTCTTGAACAATAAAGTTTTATTTTAATTTTATTTTTTATGTACAATAATTATGCAGTACGCAGGTGAGTCTCGACCAGGCGCCTTGAATTCATCGCATTAACATTATTAACCCTGAAGACGCAGTGACTGCATTCGAAAGCTGTGGTAGTACCCCAGGTAGCGCTTCCCATCAGGCAAGATCGGAAGATTCTTCTTTTTCAAAGGAGGAGTGGTACTTACACCATTTAAACGACAAATGATTGTTTTCCGAGAGGCACGAGGACGAAATCGCGGGTACAGCTAGTAAGTAATAAAGTTAATGAATTGCACCAGATGAAAGAACTCGTCCAACAGGTCACCACACCAGACCAGTACACGTAGGGTTGACCTTTTGGAGAATACAGGCGTAATGTAATGGATTCACGACGGTACTAGACGTTACATCATAATATGATACATATTACACAATTTAATATTATTAAATTGTGTAATATGTCTTATTTATGAAATACTATATACATTGTGAATGTGAGAAGAATATTCTATTTTAAACAATTTTCTGTCTTATTCAGTAGGTCCCTGGTACTTGTTGACAGGCCTACACCGTCCTCCCATACCTATTAACACCGTAATATGAAACCATTGTAAAAACCAATTATTTTTAAACGAGTAACCGTGGAGTTACTTGCCGGCTCTTCTTCATAGGAATCAACAATTTGGAACCGTGCACCCAGCTTCTGATGTTTCATTTCAGTGCCCACGTAGGTTTATGTGAAATAAAAATATTTTGATTTGATTTGATTTACCTACATCACATTTGAAAACTACTTTTGAAATTACCTTTAAACTTTTTTGGCGCCATCCCTTTCCATCAGGTGAGACAGTTGATCAAACGCGAGAAATGATAATCGAAATCCAGTTTTCAAGCCGACATACGAAATGCTAGAGTTTACTTTTATAACTATGAAAAAAAAAACCGGCCAAGTGCGAGTCGGACTCGCGCACCGAGGGTTCCGTACAATACGGTGGAGGTGTGCCCTGCCTGGGCGGGGCACCGCCGTGTCCTCGTGGAGGCGATCGCCGGCGGCGACCTCTCGCGTCCGGCCCTGGTGCGAGCCATGGTACGGAGCGAGAGGGAATGGGAAGCCGTCACCTCCTTCTGCGAAGCAGTAATGCTCGCGAAGGAGGAGGCGGGGCGCGTGAGGGAGTGGCAGTCTCTGCGCCCTCACGTCCCTAGCCGCCGCAGGAGGAGACGCCCCGGGCGTCGGGAGTCGATAGCGGACTCCCGGCCACAGTAGGCACGAGCTTGCGGGTGGCGAGCAATGGGTAGCTCGCTGCCCGGTAAGGACCAAGCTCGGGTCGACGGCGCGCAGTGTTCCACGCGCGCCTCAAAGAGATGTCAGCAGCAGTGTAGGGGTCTACTAGGACCGATGCCTGTCGGGGTCGCGTGATTGTTCGAAAGAGATACCGTGACCCTGGCACATGGGCAACTGATGGAACACGGGTGGGTTTTAGTCAGTAAAAGTCTGACACGCCCTCCCGCTCCGCCCTGAGCGGGAGAAGTCATTTGATGATTTCCCATCCTGAAAAAAAAAAAAAAGGGTTCCGTACAAACCTGTAGGTATTCTCGGTTTATGCATAAGGTTTATGTTTATAAAATTAAGTGTTTTTTTTTTTAATTTTTATATTTGAGTTGATTGAATGAAAGGTAAATTGCTGTTTACGATTTATGACGTATTAAAAAAAACTACTTACTAGATCTCGTCCAAACCAATTTTCGGTGGAAGTTTACATGGTTATGTACATCATATAATTTTTTTTAGTTTTATCATTCTCTTATTTTAGAAGTTACGGGGGCGGGGGGGGGGACACTCATTTTACCACTTTGGAATTGTCTCTCGCGCAAACTATTCAGTTTAGAAAAAAATGATATTAGAAACCTCAATACCATTTTTGAAGGCCTATTCATAGATACCCCACACGTATGGGTATGATGAAAAAAAAAAATTTGAGTTTCAGTTCTTAGTATGGGGAACCCTAAAATTTATTGTTTTTTTTTTTCTATTTTAGTGTGAAAATCTTAATGCGGTTCACAGAGTACATCTACTTACCAAGTTTCAACAACATAGCTCTTATAGTTTCGGAGAAAAGTGGCTGTGACATACGGACGGACAGACAGACAGACAGACATGACGAATCTATAAGGGTTCCGTTTTTTGCCATTTGGCAACGGAACCCTAAAAACAGAAAAGTAAAACCGCCCGTCAGAGCATACGTTCCCAAAACACAACGGAGCATTTCCTAGCAGCCCGCAAGCTTGCTCGGATTCAGTTAGTCTCCCAAACTTTTCCTCAACCAAAGAGATTTCAGAAACATTATCAATAACTTTACCCAACAAACTCCAACTTTATAATACCATAAATTATGAAGAAGTAGGTCACCTAACTCACTTTGCCGCATCCAAAGACCCAGCTAGATTTTAAGAGCGGGTTGAACCTTTTGGTATGGAAATGCAGTGAAGATGCATACTAGAGCCGTGCATAGTAGATTGGATGTAAAATTTTGATTTAGCACATCCTTTGTGCTTGAGAGCGGTCGCAGACTTTGTGGATTTATTACTGTCCTGCGTTGTGTGGGGGTTAATTGAAAAAAAAAAAATTTGAAGTTCAGTTATCTCTTGGTATCTATCTAATAAATTAACGCTCCCTATTTTTAACTGACTTAAAAAAAGGAGGAGGTTATCGATTCGACTGTATTTTTTTTAAATTTTTGTTACCAAATAATTTTTGACTGGTTGAACCGATTTTGATGATTCTTTTTTTTATTTGCAAGCTGATGCTTTCCGAATGATCCCATTTTAATTTAATTTAATTCGGACAATGGGGTTCATGTGAAAACCGTATAAGTCTTAAATTTGTATTAAGTATTTGCGCGACAAATGAACGAATAACGCGATTAGATTAGTGCGGAGTATCTACCATAACTAAAAGTTAAAAATAACAACTTTTTACAAAAAAAAAAAAAAAAACAATCGACTTCCTTAAAAAACAACACTACAAAGTCAAAAATAACTTTAATTTCGGAAGTAGGTGGCAAAAAACCTTAGATACAGATCCTAAGACACCGACTTTCGAATTTAAAGTTATTTTTGAATTTGTAGTGTTTTTTTTAAGGAAGTCGGTTGTTTTTTTTTTGTAAAAAGTTTTTTGATCCCTCTTTTATTTATGTACTAGCTTCTGCCCGCGTGAAATTTGGCCTCCGATCCACGGCGTCACATCCCATCGTCCTCCCGCACTGAACTTCGTTTTCTATTGATTGCGTTATTTTCAAATATTTTCTGATGTTTGGTTTCTAAGTGTCGCTGCGTGAGGTTATCCTTCCCGAAGAATTCAGCTAACAAATGCAAAAAGATTTAATTTAATCCGACCGATAGTTCCAGAGATTAGCGCGTTCAAACGAATAAACAAACTCTTAAGCTGGAAGATCAACAGCAAATAGCGATCCCTGTTTTCTTGTTTATAGTTGCCTAATGCTTGTTCGAGCCAATTATTCTAATACAGCAAAAGTATGTTTACACATATCTTATTTTAATAATAATAATCACTCAATTCATTCGTTTCTAGAAATCCGTCACGTACGAATGTACGAGTCGATAATTACGTAATAACATTACATTAAGTGCACACACATTAAACAAACACATAATTAAACAAACATAACTTAACTGTTTTCATAAATAGCTTACTGAACTTACCAGTGGCAGTGGTAGTTTGGTGTAACTTAACTAACTACCAACAATAACTACCAGGCTTTCCGTTAACGAAGAGAACACCCCAGTAGCTAATAATAGATCTCCACGTGTATAACCTTTGTTGTTATAATATACAATATTTTCGACACCACCTATTGCCAAGACTTATCAGCTGTGTGTGAGACTCATCTTTATTTATAAAAATCAAATTAAATCAAAAATATATGTATACTAGCTTTTGCCAGCGGCTTCGCCCGCGTGGTGGTCAGAAATTATCCCGCGGGAACATACTACCCGGATGAAAAGTAGCCTATGTCCTTTCTCAGGCTCTAAACTATCTGTGTACCAAATGTCATTTAAATCGGTTCAGTAGTTTTAGCAGGAAAGCGAGACAGACAGACAGACAGACAGACAGAGTTACTTTTGCATTTATAATATTAAGTTTAGATTTGCTAGAAGGTAGAAACGCCAGCACTTGAAGCTACTACAATCTGTCAAATTTCTTTTATAGGTTTTCAACTTTAACGCTAAAGTATTAGGTTCAGAACATTTTACAGTTTCGGGTACATTGATGTGCTGGCGTCTACACACGTTATTATAAATTTGTTTCAGCATATCCTACCATAACATGGCGTGGCAATTAGCGATGCCAATAACTCTAGCTTGCTAATTACAAATTACATTGATTTGTCTTCTCATCATCATCATCATCATTTCAGCTGTAAGACGTCCACTACTGGACATAGGCCTCCCCCAATTTGGGGGATTTGCCATAATCGCCACGCTTGGCAGGCGGGTTGGCGATCGCAGTATGGTGGTAAAATGCATAGAGAACGCTGCTGCCCATTCTCTAGTAAGCCCCTTAGTCGCCTCTTACGACACCCACGGGAAGAAATGGGGTGGTACTATTCTTTACGTCCGGCACGACACGGTACAATTTTGTCTTCGAAATAGTCCTTAATGGTATAATATCTTTTAAATAGTAAAAGATTTTTCGTAACTAATTTTAGTTTTATTGGTGCTACCTGAAGTCTGTTTCTATGTCGTGTTCGGCTATTTGGCCTGTTAGTACTAGTTTCAAATAAATTGTAGTTTCTCTTTAAAAATATATAAACAGAGCTAGCAGAGGTATAATTTAAGTTTTTGGAATAGTGGCTTACAGCTGTACTAAAAGTGAGCTCCACAAATTGTTCGGATACATTTTTTGAGCTTTATAAAACTCTGTCAAGATCTACTGAGTTACCCCATATTACAATGCCGTATCTAAATACGGATGATACTTAACCATGGTAAGCCAGCATTGCAGTATCATAGTTTACTGTTTGGCTGATTCTTTTCGAGACTAAGATAAGATAAAAGAATCTATTTTTGCACTATGTATTTTAGTCTTTAGATCCACATAGTCTTTATACCAAAAATGTTAAAGTATCCGACTCATTCACAAAACAGAACCGTCAGTCAAATGCATGCCTTCATTCCCTGCATCAAATTCACTCTTTCAAATAGCAACACCTTGTACAAATCCACCATTACACTTAAATTAACCCATCGAACGAACATTAGTCACAATTAAACTGAAAACTAAAGCAGGTGGGGAGCTAAATGCTACACAGAGGGCGAGAGGGCTGCAAATTTTCAAATCCTTCGGGCCCTATAACTCTGCCCTTCGGCAATTTCGATTTAAACTCTACAAAGGCTAATAATTCCTGAAGTTTGGAATATGTTTGTTTCGTCTGACGTTTCGACGTGATTTCCAACTTGATTAATTGGGCTTCTTATATTAGTTAAGTTGTTATTGGAGTTCCGTTAAGGGTCGATTATTAAATTTTGTTTCTCGGGGCTGGTGTACGGGTAAAACGGAAATAAACTTACGCAAAAAACCTGTTCATCAGCTTCATAATTTCTGCAGGTGAGACCATTTTTAACATCACCAGTTTTATGGCTTTCGTTTAATATTTGCTAGAAAAGAGAATGGGCACCAAAACATGGGTTTCTGCCCTGAAGACATACAGCCTTAAGATTTATACCAATGTCAAGAGCTTTTCAAGTACAAACTGTGCTACTAACACGTTTTTTGCCTATTGTTAGAGAGTTGGAAGTCAGTGATCTAAATGGTGACCACTTAAGCACCAAAGTGAAGGAATTCTTGGCGCTTATTAGCCATAAGATGTAGCTACACCAACGGAAAGAGCTTTTCAAGTATCGTTTAAATCTGATAAAATGTTAAGTATAATCTTGTTATCTAATTAGCTGTTTAAAAAAAAAATCGACACAATCGTGTGTAAATTACTAATGTTAAAATAATTCGTTTCTGTATTTGCAAATCACATTTGTATTCCATTTGTGATAATTCGATACGCAGCCGTATGCGGTCCAAAAACAAAGGAAGATATGAAATAACAGGCTAGTGTTGTGAAATGTCCCGGGATTCGCATGGAAAGTGGGATTGTTTACATTCAGTCTTATCCTAGGCGTATTATTTTAGCAACATGTTGGGCAGCAACAGCAACATTTCATTTAACAGAGACCGTTAATTGAAATGTATGTGTTAATGACTTTTAAAGTATCTGTTAGGTTTGTAGTTTGACTCAAAATATATGCGGCAAGTGGCAAAGAAAATTAGCTTGTACATAATATCCTCAGGGTCTGGAAAAGGCAAAATAATGAATCAGTTAACGTTAATCAGATTCTACTCGCTATGAAAGACTTCCATTTTTGTACGTCCATGTTGATGTGTGTACCGAAACTATAGCCAAATAAATGCTTATCTTTCTTTCTATTCCATTTTAGCACTCTGACCCATCGAGAATTATCATCCCTTACTATACCGACGCTAAACGGCTTAGGTGGTAACTTTTTGGTTACTATACCAACCCCACGCAAATTTGTATACCTTTACATGTTAAGTAAATAACAGTGACAGAAAAATGATTACACAATCAATATGAACTAAGTGGAAAAAAATGCATATTATTGAAGACTAGCTTCTGCCCGCGACTTAGTCCGAATTAAATTTCTTGTTCCCCCGACCCTTCCCGTCGCGTCGCGTCGAATCGCCTACCCGTAGGGTTTTCTCCGTTTTTGCAACATTTTTCATTACTGCTCCGCTCCTCTTAGTTGTAGCTTGTTGTTATATGTCCTATAGCCTTTCTCGATAAACGGGCTACCCAATACAAAAATAATTTTTCAATTCGGACCAGTTCGTTCCTGAGATTAGCGCGTTCAATCAAACAAACAAACTCTTCAGCTTTACACTGAGAAAAATGTCATTTTGGCATAATCTTAAAATATCGTGACGTTGGTTTAAAATAGATGCGTTGTCTTATAATATGTTGATAATAAGTAAATATTACGCTAGAACTGAAATGTGTTAAGATGGAATCGAATTTTTTGGGTAAATAATGCAATATTATGATACTTGTCATCGTAAAAATTTGTAATTATGAAATAACATTGTCTTCTTCAAATAATAACACAATGTAATAGAAAATGGTCCACTGTCCCATAAATTAGTATGATAATTATAAATAAGATTCTAATTAAAAAACACAATGACAGTCACCGTAATATAAATAGATTTCATAGTTTAATATGAAGAAGTATCTCTAAAAATACGATGACCTCCCCCTAATGTACTATATTAAATTATAATGCTTTAAACTTATATTTTTAAAGTAAGCATCATTTTTTAATATTACAGTCATATTATTTTATGTGAATCCTATGATAATACGATTAAATAATCTCATATTTTTAGAGTAAGCATCAAAGTTCAATAATATAGTCATATTATTTTATGTGTATCCTACTAAATTATTATTACAGAGACCCATTTATGAGTAGCATTTGAATGATGTCCTACAAATTTAAGGTGACGGCATTATATAATGAGGTCTCCCTCTCTCACTTCATTCCGCCGCCGCGCCATTTCGGTCGGCCATTTGTATTTCACCGCTACAGCCGGCAAGTCACGACTCACGACTCGTTTAATTAATAGCAATAACAATTCCATTAGTGCCAGTGAACGTGTTTGATCAGTGCAAAAATGGATATGGCTACGCGTGATCTTTTGAAGAAGTGGAATTTGGAACGCTACATCGATCGTTTTGAAAGTAAGTTGACAAACCTACCTAGTAAGTTGCTAGCATGAGCTCACACATTACATTCACACATTCTAATTTCTAGCAAGAATAGGGTCAGAGTGTCGTCTTAGAGGCACTATGAAAATATACTTAAAAAAATTTCGCGACCAATTTCAAGGTCACAGTTCTAACATAACCTTACCTATGGATCCCTTCGACATCGTTTTTACGACAAACGGTTGGTCGGAGACAAAAAACACCCAGACACTTTTAGCCTTTCTAGGTGTTACATACTATAGAATCGAGAAAATAAACGATTTGCGAAAATAACACTTTTTTGGCCGCTGTACACTCCAACCAAGAATAGTCTTGTCGTATGGTACCTACCCACGTACCTAGATATACGTTCATATTTATATTATACACTAGATTCGATGTGCAACTGCAACCCAAAAAAAAACAAATAGGTAGAGTGCGTCTAAACTAAAATGACGCGCCCCACTACCGCATTTACCGTAGTGTACGTATACAAATTTAAGTAGTGGGGCGCGTCATTTCAGCTTAGACGAGCTCTACCAACCTACATTTTATAAAGTCGATGCGACGTAGTGCATTTCACAGCTGCAATCAGGGCGCTGTTAAATTTACCTTTTTTTTTCAGCTGAAAGAATTGATATCGCAACAATGCAGATGCTTAGTAAACAAGACATACATAGTATGTTCCCTCAAATAGGGGACAGACTCCGGTTTGAAGCAGCTCTGGCCATGTTAAAAAGCGACCAACCAAAAGATATGGTTTGTTTTCATGTTAAATTGTATTTCAAAAAAGTAAATTTTGTTTTAAACTTTTTGCTTACACATGCCCTGCGTCGCTTAAATGCACATTATCCTACTTGCATGTAGGTAGGTAGGTACCTACTTATTAACTTTTATTATTTTAAAGTCTTCTTAAGATACCTAACAATTTAACCGGTGCAGTATTTATTTAAAAAGTGGAATAAAATCATAACTTTTCATCAGTCTTGTTAGTTTACCAACTAAGTACATTATTATTACCTTTTTAAATTTCTTGTTAAATTTCAGGATAACTCCTACAATTCATCACTCTTTGAAGAGGTCCTGAGGAATGACTTGTTAACTAGTCTACCTTGTAACTTAGAGCCTCTGCCACCGTGTGAAGGACTGCAAAGCTCAATCCTCAACCAAGACTGCGAAGCAGGACTTAACCAGGAAAATTTGGTAAGTTCTGCAAAATTGTAGAAAAGTACTCGTACTTACTGTTTTTTGGTTCAAGAGCAATATGTATTAATTTGTAATTACATCCATACTAATATTATAAATGCGAAAGTAAGTTTGTCTGTCTATCTGTCGGCTGGGGCAGGACCTTTTCACATTTTCATACCTAAGACACTGAACCGATGCAAAATTTGGTATAGACATTCTTTGAGACCAGGATCAGTCCTGATCTTGATCGATTAGTTTTTATCAGGGCCGGATCAAGGGACGAGGGCAGGACCGTTCACACCTGCAATGCTGAACCGATTACTAGTAAAAAAATATAACACTTCCCTTGAGTTATCTCCGGCTAGGGCTAGCTATAGCCTGTTAGTTAACGGTCGCACTCGGACACATTTAGTGATTATTTCAACGATTATTGAGGTTAATTGACCGTACATACTCATATTATCACACCTTTTTGTTACATGTACTATTATAACATTGTCTCAAAGTAAATATTATTTTAGGATGGTGACATACTGGTGATACCACTGGACTCGTCGTCGTCAGTGGGTGAAGCAGTTAGACAAGAGTCCACCGGGAGCAATTTAGTAAGTTATTGCCTATTATCCTGTACTTTTGATAAGGAATTTAAATTGACATTCAATATTGTTAACCCCCGGCGTAAACAGATAAGTTTAACGTCTGTACCTGTCCTGTCCTGTATGTGTGTACGGACGGCCGTTTAGGAGCTATACTATATGTCACAAAGATCAGTAATATATTTGGAGTTGGTGACAGCTATAACTAACAACTAAATGCATGATGCCTAGACTGGCACCGACTCCAACTGATCATTATACTGAATGGAAGGTAGGTATTGAACCTGTATTTTCAACATTTTAGTGACATTTTTTTTTAACTTTTACCTTGCATATTTAGTTTGTAATGCCATACTTATACTATTTGTGTTTCAGGTGAATACCATACTGAATTCATCAGTCGAGGGAAAACAAATAATAGCAATTGGGCAGAAAACGGGCACCTTACCCTCAAACGTGCGTGGGCGTTTATGCAAGCTGCTTATGGAGAAGCTCATTACGGCCGAAAACCCGGTACTTCTGACAGATTCGCAGCTGCTTGCTCTATCCTACGACATTGGCAGATTATTTAAAGAGGAGTCACCACCCCTATACTACGCGCCGTACCTGCCGGCTGATGCTTACCAGGCTAAGCGCAATATCTCTGGCTGGTTAGTCACCGCCAGAAGGGCTCGACGGCAGCATTTAGTTTCGTTGGGCCTTATTGAAAAGCCCAAGTCACGTTCTCGCTCCAAGTCCAGTCCTAGGCTAGACACCCCTCCACTCGCTGGAATCGACCTGACCGGACTTAAAGAAGGTAACTCCTTTTCAAGAAATTTTATGTTTTCAGATTGAATTAAATTATCAAGAACAAAATTATTGAGAAAAATATCTGAATTAGTATAAATTTTCGTTACAAATTACAAAATATCTGAATCTAAGAACCGTTATTGTCATTGTACTAATTATTAATCGTTTTAATTTTTGTGTGCAGGTGAAGTGGAGGACGTAGCGTCAGCATTAGAGCAGCTGTCAAGTCCTTCAGCTGGTCCGTGGCAGGAGGTCAGTGCCCTGTGGCGGGAGACGGTGCGAGCTCGCCTCCGGTACTTGTACTACGAGGAAGGGACATTACAGGAGTACTTCAATAAGTATCCTATCCTGAAGTCAAGTGATGGATGGCGACTCCTGACTCATGACTACGAAGCACTGTTCCCTGATAAATCCGGGGGCCTCGACGCCTTGGATGCTTCATCGGAAAACATACTAAAAGCTGCTCAGCAGAAGCTTAACACCACAAAGGACTCGTTTCTTCGTCGAAAAATAGCTGATACATTGGCAATTTGTGACGGTAAGGAAATGATTCTGTTATATAGTTCTAGGTGCTCGACCTCCCTGGGTCGGTGAACCCGTTATAAAATATATAGACAAAAAAGAATTTAAAAATTATCTAACATGGTGCAGTCGTTCAGAAGTAACGGGCGGGCGGACACACATTTCAGCAATTCATTTTTACTTATATAGATAGATTTTATTTTGTTCTGATACTTTTCCCTATTTGCTCAGTTAATGATGATGTGTTGTGTCAAATATACTATTATTATTTTCTTTCCAGATGAACAACCGGAGACAAAATTAATAGCAGCGATATTGCTACTCGGCTGTCTCTTTAATATTCCTCCTGCCCGTCGATCTAGAAAAGACTGGCAAGCTTCACGAGCGGAGATATTGGATGGATTTGTGACCATCGTGGATGATGACGCAGACGTGCAAGTGGTAATTGAGGAGCGTCGCCAAAAGCTTCAAAACCTAGGTATTAGCCTCCAACCATTTATAATTTGGTGCCGCCAGTCAGGTGTCTCCTTCACAGTATGTGACAATACGTTTTACAAGTTCACAACACTAACTGAGGCTGTTGATGTGACTTTTAAAATATTTCATGCTACTGCGGCTAAATATCCTACTGAAAGCTATAACATTTGGCTTATTATCCAAATTGGTTTTTACAAAGTCAAAACATCGTACGATCGTATGTCACAATCTGTGAAGGAGATATTAGTTACTCTCGGAGTCACAATTTAAATTAAGATGAAGTGTCACAGTTGTAAAAGGACTTTTCCCACGTTTTCTTCACTTATTACCCACATAAGGAAAGAATGTGAAAAAATTGATATTACTGGAGTTTATAAATGTGGTGAAGACGCATGCTACCGGTATTTCACGGACGTTAGACAATTTAGAAAACATGTTAACTTAAAACATTTGAATAAAGTAAACACTCGTTATTTGCCATCCACCTCAAACGAGGCTTGCGTAGTTCCTATGTGTGAAACAGAGACTACCAAAGTAGCAACTGAGCACATATACATTGAAGCTGATAGTGAACCGGAAGTCCTTGATAATGCTGATAGTATTATTCATAAAGAAGTTTTGAAATTTATTTCAACGCTCTATGTAAATCCCTCTGTATCTCGATCGTCTGTACAAGCTATGGTTAGTCATTTGCAAACCCTTCTTGACAATATCGCACCGTCTTTAATGTCCGTATTCGGCCCTGTGCTAGCTGATGAGGAAAGCATGTCTGGAAGCGAAATTAATAAACGACTTCATAAGTTCAACACAGCTTTGAAGGGCATCTTTTTTCCGTTTCGTTCAGAATATTTGAGATTCCGAGAATTGAATTTATTAGGTTCTTTTATACCACCACATGAAGTAATCGTTGGTTATTGTCCTGACATTTCACAAAGGAGTAACACTTTAACATTACACACCAAGCCACGTACAATGCAAGTAATTCAACTTCGCCAGGTTTTGAAGATTTTTTTTCCATTGACACTATTTGGAAAGATGTAACGGATTATTTGAACCACCTAAGGGGTAATTTAATAATCCGTGAAGAAAATCCGATGAGGCCAATGTGTCTAGAAAATGTAATGCAGGGATCTGTATGGCTGGCAATGTGTACACCGCAGGCGTCGGACATTATTCTTCCTTTAGTAGTATACTATGATGATTTTGAAATTGGAAATCCTTTGGGGAGCCACGCTGGGGTGCATAAGCTTGGTGGTGTATACGTTTCCTTGCCAGCACTCCCACCACATTTATTTTCATTGTTGAATAACATTTTGCTGTTAGCTATTTGCCATTCTGCTGACAAAACTAAATATGGAAACAAAGCTATTTTTGACCCTGTTATTGAGGAATTGAATTACTTGCAAAACAAAGGAATTTTTATAGAAAATAAGTTTTTTAAAGGAACCGTAAAATTGAAGGTTGTTGCTATAACTGGCGATAATTTAAGCCTGAATTCAATTCTCGGGTTTACTGAAAGTTTTTCAGCTAACAAGTGTTGCAGAATCTGTAACATTGACAAGAAAGGTTTGCAAACTGCTCTATATGAAAACAGTAACTTGCTTAGAAATATGACTTCATACCACGCTCAATTGCAAGAAAACGATACACCTAACACGGGCATTAAAGAATCATGCTGTTGGCTTAAGGTGACAGGATTTGATTTATTTCAAAATGTAGCAGTAGACCCAATGCATGATATATTAGAAGGTGTAGCTCGTTATGTAATGACCTTTGTCATAAACCACTTCCTTGCCGAAGGTCTTTTAAAGATCTCAGTATTGCAACAAAGAATAATTTCATTTGATTATGGACCAGATAGGAATTCAAAACCAAGTAATTGTTTAGTTGTCCAAGGTTCGAAAGTAAAATTGAAAACTTCAGCATCAGAAATGCTTACCCTTATTAGATACTTCAGCCTAATAGCCGGGTTTTACATTCCTTTAGAAAATAAAGTATGGAAATTATACATTATGTTGCGGCAAATCACCGACAGGTTATTAAGTCATAGGGTCTTCAGTGACACCAATATTCAACTCCGGGTTATAATAGCAGAATTTAATCAATTGTACACGGAGCTAACAAAATCACCCCTGCAGCCAAAGTTTCATTTTCTGACTCATTATCCTACCATGCTAATGAAGTTCGGCCCCGTACGTAACATGTGGGCTATGCGTTTTGAAGCCAAGCACAGGGTATCTAAGTTAGTGGCTAGATCATCTTTTAATCGAGTCAATGTTTGCAAGACTCTAGCAATAAAATGTCAACTTATGCTCAATGACTTGTTTGTGAAAAATACAATACCTACAACAAAAATACTAGGAAAAAAATCTGCATTAAATTCAGGAGACACTGTCAAGTTTTCTCTCGGCACTGGCGTTGTCCTCAAATATTCGGTTACTTCCGCTACAATAGCTGGTGTTATATGGCAGCGGAACTCTATTGTTACTGTAGATATAGATGATGAACAATTCTTACCCACTTTTGGCCAAATTGATGCAATTTTGGTGACAGATACTGAAGAGGTTTTTTTCCGTTGCTGTATGTTTGAAACTATTGAATTTAATTCTCATTACAATTCTTATGAAGTTAAACGTGGTAATGATTATCTGTGCTTTCCTTGCCAAAATGCCGTTTCTCCGTGTCCTAACACGCTCACTCTAATGCGAGGTAACACGTCATATATTACAAGTAGATGGTACCTAGAGTAAAAATTTCAAAATTCTGTAGGTATTCTAACGGCTTACGGTCGCTGCTATAATACCTTGAAAATGCGCAAACGAGTTAACTCGTTTGCTCATTTTTAAGGTGTTTTTATTTTGAATCCAGTAATATCAATTTTTTTTTGGAAACGTTTACATAATTATTAATTATGTACTTATACCGTACGCGGCGTTGCTAGTTTGAGGCACTGCAGAGTCCAAGGGCAGTTATTTTTTTATAGCAGAGTGCGCTCAACTAGTAATCTACCCTTAGTTACGGTATTTATCGGATATCCCTTTAGGATATCCTATAAAGACGGCCCGATAACGGTGTCCGCATAAAGTAATGGTATGAGCCAGCACCAATAGCTGGTTTAAGGTGAACGCACACTTATCAGAGCCGAAGGAGGCGAAGGAATCAAATTTTAGAATTACTTAAATGAAGTCCAATGTAACTTCGCACACTTATCCGCACCGAATCGTACGACCTTATTCGTCCGATTCGGTAAGTGTGCGAGGTTCCATAGGATTTCATACAAGTAATTCTAAAATTCGATTCTTTCGCCTCCTTCGGCTCTGAAAAGTGTGCGTTCACCTTTAGTAATAGATTTTAAAGTAAAGTATTTGTATGAGGGATAGATTAGTCTCATCGGAGTGTTTATAGTAGCACTTTACTTGAAAATAGATATTTACTATAATAATATAACCAATTTATTGTATGCAGCTTTAAGGTGAAAGCGTCAGGGTAGCCCGCGAAATTCAAATTTTCTTACGTTTTTTGCAATTTGCAGGCCAGTGCTAGGTTTTGATTGAAATGTTAGACGCGGGTGTAAGACGTATGTAGTACACCCGCGTGCAACATTTAATTAACATACAACCTAGCACTGACCTGCAAATTGCAAAAAACGGCTACCCTGAAGCAATCACCTTAAGGGCAAAAATGTTTTAGTTATAGGTACATTAATGTAAAGTTTGTTATTTTTTGTAAATTAAATTTCTACTCGTCTCAACCTTTATTTTAATTTGTAAAAACTAGAATTATTGAACATAATGTATATAATGATTCTTTATAATGACCGACAAATAGATACTGTAATCATTAAGGCGAGGATGTTTCTAAACAAAACAGTCTTCTTTTATACTGAATATAAATGTTTAGAGTATATAATAATTATTCATTCATACTATGGAAATAAAAATACCATTCAATTTTCTGTTTAATTTATACATACATCCCTTTTCACCTTCTTACCATTCTTGCCAAGGTACTTTTTTCTATTTTTTTTACTTACTCTCCATTTTTTTAAGGTTCAAGTTTAGGGTTCTTCAGTTTTTTTTAATGTTGAGCTCACACCTAATAATATTTAAAAGGAAAGAACCAATATTGGATACTTAAAAATAAGGGGATCATGTAAGTCCAGTGGCGCCCTCAATTATAGGAGGATTGTGATTTCTAATAATCCAAACAATTTCTGTGTAATCCACCAGTATTTAGTTGTAGTCCTACTGATGGAGAATGAGTAGAACTACAACTAATCACTGGTGTATTATAGAGATATTAATTGGTTTATTAAAAAACACAATCCTCCTATTGAGGGCGACCTCCGTAAGATAATAGGCTATAACCAGAGATATGAGGAAATAGTAGGAAAAGTAAGAGGACCTAACCTAAAATACGAGGAGGTTACCGAAAAATAGTAGGAAAAATAATAGGATATAACTGGATATATGAGGAAGGCACCGAAAAATAGTAGGAAAAATTGTATGACATAACTGAATATGTGAGGAAGTCACCGAAAAATAGTAGGAAAAATAATAGGATTTAACTGGATATATGAGGAAGGCACCGAAAAATAGTAGGAAAAATTGTATGATATAACTGAATATGTGAGGAAGTCACCGAAAAATAGTAGGAAAAATAATAGGATATAACTGGATATATAAGGAAGGCACCGAAAAATAGTTGGAAAAATTGTATGACATAACTGAATATGTGAGGAAGTCACCGAAAAATTGTAGGAAAACGAATAGGATATAACTGGATATATGAGGAAGGCATCGAAAAATAGTAAGTAACTAAAACTAAATCCATGGTGACACATCATCTTAAATACTGTTATCATCAACATCAGTATTATCATCGTTCTTTTTGGTGAATCACTATGCTCCGTCCTTTGAGTGAATTCATCATACTTTAAGCTGAATTCACCTCTTTTATGATTGTCAGTTTTCTCAGTGTATAATATTAGTGTAGATAACTGGAAAACCACAAAGGTTTCCCTTTAAAACTAAACGATAATTAGTCGAATCGGTTTGGAAATAAAGGAATTCTGAGGTAACAAAAATGGACTGAAAATGGCTTGTGTTTAAAAGCCATACCCTCAATGTCAAATACTGGTGAAAATAACAGATGCTCAAAAACATGGCCGTCTAAACATGATGGAACCTACAAAACCTTTGACGTATCATTGCGTACAGGCTTATCCCTTTCCTAAGCTGTGTTCCTCCCAATATATTCAATATTTCTGAAGATCCCGCTTCCAACTTATGATAAGGTAGCAACACTACCCGTCGCCGGTGCAGTTTCCCACGGGCCACAAACATGGGAGCCCTTATTGAAAGCAAACACCATTAAACAGGAGCTTCGGGCGTTATTCTTAAGCTTGGTTTTTTTAGGGGTCGTGAAGTTCGCGGGATTGAAAATATTGTGATTTATGGAATATTTTAGATGGAAATCTTAGATTTATACTATGTATTTTTGAAGATATAATGATCTTTACCCCCTTATTACAAAATAAGATTTATTTTTAGATCAGAAATCTAATTCTCGTAATTCAAAATGTTCAAAATCTAGTCGCAGTCTTATCTCGGCGACAAACAAATGACAAAAAAATTGTCAAAAAATTACCCTCAGAATTAAACCACAGAGACAGTTTTTAAATTAAGAACCCAATAATTATATACACGCAGTTCTTTATACAAAACTAAAAACTTAGGCCGGTGCTCAGTTGTAATTTTTGTATTAAGAACTATACCCCGATTGTAATACATTTCTAAATAAAAAAAACCGGATCAGAGCTTTATTTAGGCTAGAACTTAAGTTAGATCGCGTTTTGGAACGAGCGGCTTTTATCTACCTTGTTATCTTAGAAAAGTTTTATCTTATATCTTTAAACGAGCAATTCTTGTATATATATATAATATGAATTTCGGAAACGGCTCCAACGATTTTCATGAAATTTAGTATACAGGGGGTTTCGGGCGCGATAAATCGATCTAGCTAGGATTCATTTTTATAAAATGTCGTTTTATTCGTGTTTTCAATAACCAACTTTATCGATAATCAACTTGAAAATAAACTTATTATTTTAAACACAATTTATCAAAACATACCGAGCAAAGCTCGGTCATCCAGATATTGAGTATTAAATTGTAGATTAGTAACCTAACTACTCTACAATCTAATACGCGCTAGAATAAACGGTGATTTGGTTGTCCTGAAATGCCACAGAACTGAGCTTTTAGTAACACGCTTTTATTAGCTTTGTATGTATGTAACAGAATCTTTGAACTAGTTTTACCCTCTTAAAACGTCAGATTAGTTTGAAACTTTGCACACTTACAAGGACAATATAATTTCATGAATTTTTGCCATTATCCTTACCAGGATCACCAGAATAGCAAAAAAAATAAAAACGCGCTTTTGCAGCAAGACGAACTAAAAATAGAAAATAAATAATAGTTTTAAAAACGAAAAATCACGCTTTGATAGAAAATAATTTCATAAAATTCAAAATAAGAAACAAAACAAGAGGCAACAAGGGGCTTGATATCAATTGACGTGAATATTTTATCGACAGATACTGATAAAAGTCACTATAAAAAAATACCTAGAAAAGAACTCCTCGCTTTGTTACATAAAAATTGATGTAATTTATGAATCACTCTATTCTTATTTTGTTTTTCTTTTGAAATTATTTTCTACTTTTTAGTTAGGTTTTATATAAAGCGTATTTTTTTTTACATATTATTTATTTTTACCATAATTTGGCAAGTCTTTCTGAGGTTTAATTTTTACGATTGTTGCAAAATTATGTACTTTGTATTTAGTTTTCCTTAATTCAGGCTTGTATAGTTATTAAAACGTTCTTAAAATAAAAAACCTGAGAAATCTACCCTCAAATGTTTAACATTTAGTAGGCACGTGAGACATAATCAGTAAATAGTAGGAAAAATAGTAGGAAGATGCGACCTAAAACATGTAGTTTATTCCGCATTTTTTCTGGCCCCAACAAGAAAACGGGATGTTGATTTTGTAAGACGTGTGTACGTGATTTTTTAAGGAAACCATGTTTTTCCGGGAATGTTGTTTTTATCCTTAGAAGTAAAGTTTTCTGAACTTATTATATTCTCAAAGTTTTGCGAAGAATTTAAAACGAGGGAACTCAGAGGACCAAAAATGTAGACACGATTGCTCTTATAATGAACATGCTTGTTATGTCATCTATGTAATCTTTTAACATATTTAACCTGAAACGTGGAACGCGCTATTGTGACAGCATATGATATATATCACGGATTGTCTTATTTTGCAGGAAATAATGGCAATGACCATCTCGTGTCACAGAAGCGTGTCAGACCGTTTAAATTGGAAGGGGCGACAAAATCATATTACAGAGGGTCATTTCGATCCATTACGCAATTGAAGGCCTTGAACTTTCTCCTCCCAAAAAATAATCATCTTCAACCTAACGAAACACACAAATGCGTGTCGGACCACGCCTAGTGAAGGGTTCCGTAGTTGGAATGAATACTTACGCATGCACAGTATTGTTTTATTTCGACCCCTTAATTTTTAACGGCTCTAAGGGAACACAGATCTAAGTACTTCATACCAATTTGAATTCTAAAATCACATTCCTTAGAAAAAAAGGGTCGTGACTGACAGATGGGTTTTGTCATTTCAATCGAGTTACGGAACCCAAAAACAAAATAAAATAGATGTTCACGAACATTTTAGAATTTAACTCAGACTTAAGTATTTTTTAATTTTCCGAGCCTAAACTTATAACAGCGACCTTCCACTAAAGAGATTGCTATCACAAATAATGAACGTGACTTTTTAAATTTTCACTATCTTTTGTGTTCATCTAGGTATGGCCTAAAATACTTCTCCTGAATATTTAGGTCTGAACATTACAGAATTTTACTAAGTAAAAGTAATTTATTTACTTATTTTAGCAAAATTCTGCAATGTAAAAGATAAATGCAAATTAAATTCGGATCGTATACATCATATTAGTTAAAAGGACTAATTAAGAAGAATGGCCAATACTCCTAATAAACTATTTCTATTCTTTATTATGATTAATACCTTTTCTACTATGTTTCTTCTAATAACGCCCTTGAGAATTGTATTTTGATGAATTTTAATCAGTTCTAAACAGAGTTGATTTTCATTATATAGAAATAAATAAACTTTTATTATTATATCATAAAGTTCTTTAACCGTCAAAAAAGGAGGACCTTTTCAATTTGATCTTTAGAAAAAAAAACATTTTTTTTTTTACAGTAGTGTCATGAAAAGGAAACATTTGATTCTTTATAAAAAAACTGTAATGTAAAAATGTCAACTTAAAAACTACTTAACTGATTTAAAAAATTCTTTCACCTATGTTTTGTGGGTGCGTGTATATAGTCTTAAGGTGTGTGTGTACGGAGAGAAATCAAATGCGGATTAGATTTGAATATGTACTTTACTTCACGAAACGAATTACATTAGGAATTTGGTATAAAGATCGTAAGCGCGTCTATAGGCTATGTAGACCAGGGTCGATAATTTTTAAAACCAAAAAAAAATAATAGTAGGATAAAACCCATTAGAAAAGGAGGGGAATATTATAAAAATGAAAGGAAAAATAATTTACGGGCGGTCTGAGGTCGGGAAGGGGATGGGGGTGAGTTTTTAAGGGTAAAAAACGGTTTTTCTCGATTTCCGGCAAAGCTAAAAGTCCTATCGAAAAAAGTCAAATGGCAAAGTTGTAGGTAATAAAAAGATCTAAATTTTTGTATTTACACTTTTTTCACACAACCTCAAAATTTATGTGAAAAATTCAAAAAACCAAGTTTTTGGTTTTTTATTTTTATCTTTTACAAAAAATTTTTTTTTTCGAACGAAATTTGGTGAAAACTTACCTTTTTATAGCCCAAATACGCTGTAATTTATTCGATTAAAAATATTTATGTTTTCACCTTATTTTGAATGAATACCGAAAAAGCACCCTAATTTTCAATCGAAAATTCACCCGTCAAAATATCAGTTTTTTTTAAAAAGTTGGTATGTTTTCTGTTCGTTGAAATTTTTACTTTCTGATGGTGAAAAAAAAAAAATATATGTTACCATAGTAAATCTTCTCAGAAAATGCAAAAAATCGAAAAAAACTCGACTAAATCAGGCACATTTTTCAAACGAGCTGAAATCTTTTTATCGAAATCATTTAATGTGTTTTGTTTTTGAATGTAAGTACTGTAATATATTATCTCTTGTATCGTTGCTTTGAACACATGAAATTTTTTCTTTTGAAATATTACCGAAAATTCCACGCAGAGAAAGCAATGAGATTCAAAATTAAATCCAAGAGCATCTTTAATTACTTCTTTTCCTTCCTTTGCTTTTTAGGGTTCCGTTGCCAAATGGCAAAAAACGGAACCCTTATAGATTCATCATGTCTGTCTGTCTGTCTGTCTGTCCGTCCGTATGTCACAGTCATATTCCGAAACTATAAGAGCTATGCTGTTGAAACTTGGTAAGTAGGTGTATTCTGTGAACCGCATTAAGATTTTCACACTAAAATAGAAAAAAAAACAATACATTTTGGGGTTCCCCATACATAGAACTGAAACTCAAAAATGTTTTTTTCATCAAACCCATACGTGTGGGGTATCTATGAATAGGTCTTCAAAAATGGTAATGAGGTTTCTATTATCATTTTTTTCTAAACTGAATAGTTTGCGCGAGAGACACTTCCAAAGTGGTAAAATGTGTGTCCCCCCCCGTAACTTCTAAAATAAGAGAATGACAAAACTAAAAAAAATATATGATGTACATTACCATGCAAACTACCAACGAAAATTGGTTTGAACGAGATCGAGTGAGTAGTTTTTTTTTAAAACGTCATAAATCGTAAACCGCAATTTACCTTACATTCAATCAACTGAAATATAAAAATTAAAAAATATATATATTTTTAAACCGAAAATACCTACAGGTTTGTACGGAACCCTCGGTGCGCGAGTCCGACTCGCACTTGGCCGGTTTTTTTTGTATTGAACTACAAAATGTAGCTATTGCAGTCTCATCATTATATTGACTTTGACAACTTCGATGAATAAAAGCTGATGTCAAAGTCTCAAATTTTTTGTATTTATTGTCGATTCTTTTCTTGCTGGATAGCACTAAACGATTCAAAGCTGCTTTTTTTATTTCATACACTTGCTTATCATCTGCCTTATTGCAGATGATACAAACAGATTCATCCATACTGATAATCTGAAAAAACAAAATCGAATTAATAATGCCTTCACTATTTTATCGTGAGTATACGTGAAAAAAAAAATATTAAGGAAATAAATGTCAAAATGTATAAAAAATATATTATAAATATATTAAAAATCTATAATAAATGTAAAAATATATAACAAATATGTATAGCAAATATATTTTTAATAACTAACTTTTGGCCGATTTTCATGTATATTTCATATATTTTAAATATATTTTAGATACATTCAAAATATATCTTAAAATACATAAAAAACATAGCTAAAAATATAGAAAAAATATATTTACGATATATATTTTGTATATTTTTTATAGATTTTTAATATATTTTTTATGTATTTTGAAATATATTTTTTTTCATGGGATTAACTAAATTTGTTTGTGCAAAATTAAGGAGATTATTATTTTTTAATCTTGTATTAAAATATCATTTAATTTTAATCTTTAGGTTATGTTACGTTAAGCATACTATTTTTTAAAGAAAATATTACTATTTTAATGTTTGATTTGATTGATACAGATAAAAATAGAGATAGTATTTACCTTCCTATGCAGATTCGAAAAGTTTTTTTTTTTAAGTAAACTTGTCACAATTATCTTCAAGAAACTCAGCGTGCACGTGTATTTTTATAAACGATGTTGTATACTGTACTGTATTTCGAATACTGGCTAGGCTAACGGTTGTAACAGCTGCTACGAAATAGTAGGTATGTATGTAGTAAGACCCAGACCCGCCTAGCCCCTTCCCCACTTCTCTCTATGAAATACCTTTTGATGGGCTACAATTTTTCATAGGTCACTCAGGTATATAATATAATTTATCTTAAAATAGTTATAAATAGGCATCTACGCGTATAATTTAAAAAAGATTCGACAACTTTCTCCAAATATTGTAGATGTCTTATTAAATATTAATTTTATTAACTTATTTGTTTGTTAATTATAGTAGTATATTTTGATTTGCAATTTTTTTTTATTAATGTAGCATGTAATCTAACTTTTTTCGAGTAATTAAAGTGTAAATTTTAATAAATAGTTCAAAATTATTTATAATAATTTTAAAAAAATCGAATTCGAGTTTTTTTCGATTTTTTTGCATTTTCTGAGAAGATTTACTATATAGTAACATATATATTTTTTTCACCATCGGAAAGTAGAGATTTCAACAAACAGAAAACATACCAACTTTTTGAAAAAAGCTGATATTTTGACGGGTGTATTTTCGATTGAAAATTAGGGTGCTTTTTCGGTATTAATTCAAAATAAGGTAAAAAAAACCGGCCAAGTGCGAGTCGGACTCGCGCACCGAGGGTTCCGTACAAACCTGTAGGTATTTTCGGTTTAAAAATATATATATTTTTTAATTTTTATATTTCAGTTGATTGAATGTAAGGTAAATTGCGGTTTACGATTTATGACGTTTTAAAAAAAAACTACTCACTCGATCTCGTTCAAACCAATTTTCGTTGGTAGTTTGCATGGTAATGTACATCATATATTTTTTTTAGTTTTGTCATTCTCTTATTTTAGAAGTTACGGGGGGGGGGGGGGGACACTCATTTTACCACTTTGGAATTGTCTCTCGCGCAAACTATTCAGTTTAGAAAAAAATGATATTAGAAACCTCAATACCATTTTTGAAGACCTATTCATAGATACCCCACACGTATGGGTATGATGAAAAAAAAACATTTTTGAGTTTCAGTTCTATGTATGGGGAACCCCAAAATTTATTGTTTTTTTTCTATTTTAGTGTGAAAATCTTAATGCGGTTCACAGAATACACCTACTTACCAAGTTTCAACAGCATAGCTGTTATAGTTTCGGAATAAAATGGCTGTGACATACGGACGGACAGACAGACAGACAGACAGACATGACGAATCTATAAGGGTTCCGTTTTTTGCCATTTGGCAACGGAACCCTAAAAATAAATATTTTTAATCGAATAAATTACAGCGTATTTGGGCCATAAAAAGGTAACTTTTCACCAAATTTCGTTAAAAAAAAAAATTTGTAAAAGATAAAAATAAAAAACCAAATACTTGGTTTTTTGAATTTTTCACGTAAATTTTGAGGTTATGTGAAAAAAGTGCAAATACAAAAGTTTTAGATCTTTTTATTACCTACAACTTTGTCATTTGACTTTTTTCGATAGGACTTTTAGTTTTGCCGGAAATCGAGAAAAACCGTTTTTTACAAAACTCACCCCCATCCCCTTCCCGACCTCAGCTCGCCCGTAAATTATTTTTCCTTTCATTTTTATAATATTCCCCTCCTTTTCTAATGGGTTGCATCCTACTATTATTATTTTTTTCACTTTTTATTCTTTTTAAAGGCTTCTACCCTGGTCTAATGGTGTTTGCGGGCGAACTGTCCGTCGCCGGGCACTGCGCATTTAACTCAAAGCAAAGAAAGCTACATTATTCCGGAGTACTTACATTGGGTGCCAGAGTTCATCGAAAACACTCACTCCCTTAGTAATGCTGCATAATATTTAGATAAGTGTTTTTTGTACAACTGAAGGGAAAAAATCTTTTTTTTTTTAGTAACAGGAGCTATATTTTAAGTCGCGGGCGTAAGTCTTAAATAAATTCAGTTTTAAACTACCACTGAATTTGTCATTATTTTCATGACAGATGAACAGGGTCATAACTAATTTGAGGGTTCCCGTCAACAATGCGTAAAGTTAGAAATCGATGATATCTTTGCTGTCAAACTATTCCTACTCTACTCATCATCATCATTTCAGTCAAGAGACGCTCACTACTGGACATAGTCTTCCTCCAAAAGAGGGGGGGGGGGGGGTTTGCCATAATCGCCACGCTTGGCAGGCGGGTTGGCGATCGCAGTATGGCGGTAAAACGCATAGAGAACGCTGCTCCCCATTCTCTAGTAAGTCCCTTAGTGTCCTTTCACGATACCCACGTGAAGAAATGCGATGATGCTATTCTTTACGTCGGGCACCACACGGAACCTACTCTACTGCTTAATTACGAAACTCAAATAGTATGTAATACGTATTACTTGAATCACGTCATTAATATAGCGAGGCGCCGCCCATTGTCCCTAGTCCCAGTTGGGCCGTTGTAAAAACGCGCGCATTATCAAATATGTAGCGGTCTTACTAATGAGCGTCGGGGGCGACATTAACTGAGTCGTAGTGATGTCACTCACCACTGTTTCTTTTATTTATATTTTTCAGGCTGGTTTTAGAGGAATTAGGCAGAAATGCAAAATATTGGAAATGTGTTTTCTTAGTACTAACCAGGAAAGAAATTTGAAACGTTGATTAAGGGGTTAAGTCCTGCTACTAAAATATTAAAGTTTGTATGTTTGTTACTCAATCACGAAAATATGCAGTATTTATTATCGTTCCCACTACACTCAAAATGGTGAAGGAAAACATCGTGAGGAAACCCTCATCTCTTAGAACCAAAACTTCGATGCCATGTGTCACCTACCAACCCAAACTGGGCCCGCTTGATGAATGATGGCCACTCCCTTCCTCTTACAGAAAGGAGGCCTGTGGCCCAGCAATGGGAACTTTATAGGCTGATTATGAATCAATCAAAAACGGCCGAACAGATTTGAATGAATTGTGGCACACAGATAGTGAAGTCGCTGGCAAAAGGTTGTTAATAAATACATGATGATGTCAAAACAGCAACTGCGCTTGAGGAGACGTAGTCCAATTTAAAGTTGAGCATATATATACATATTCTATAAATTAATATACTTGCCTGTTAGTATGTTGTTACTGTGATATATCATTCACCTATGTACTTTGGTAGAGTATGTGACGTCCTAATATCTCATTTATATCATGTATTATGACGCCGGAGAGTGGTTACGGGTTTATGACTTTGTTGAAAGGGCGTTGGATTAATTTATAAGGTATTATCGTAAAGTGACATCGTCATTTATTAAGCTAAAACAACACAATGTTGTTTACTCATATTAAACAGGTCTTTAAACTCTACGAAGCGCTTTAAATTTCAAGAACATTAGGTAATTATTTTCAATAAAATATCAGAAATTGTAAAAGTGTTATTTTTATATAATATTTGTACAAAGTATAAATCGGTCCTTCGAGCCGGATGACGAACAAAACTTTAAAAAACAACAGCCTAACTGTATGGACACCGGTAAAAATTAGTAATACTAAATGCATGTTACCATCAACCAGTCTATGTCCACTAACATCACCCATGGGACCCATACATCACCATGTTTGTTGTAGGTATGTTAATATTATAGTTGTACAACCTCCCCCCTTTGACAAGTGACATGGTTGTTGGGGAGGATATTTCTTTTAAAGTGAGTTAAATGTGTGGTAGTGACGGTTATTGTTAGATTGCAATTGGTGGATTTTCAATAAAATGAAAATAATTCAGACGATTGAAATAGAAATAGGAACTGTTATAGGTAGTATAGATATAGTAGGCTATGTAAATTCGCCGGAACATAGCAACTTTTGAAACAATATTTCGCAAGTGAAGTTAGTTTGATACCTATAAAAGTCAAAATAATTTTTGATAGCTCTGTTACAGTTCTTTTTTGCTGAGTTTGCACTCGGTAGTGTAAAACTTACTTATCGGTATGTGTACGAGTATGGTACAGCTTACCACGCATAGCTTTGTTATTGTTCGTAACCAAATATGAAATATGCATTTAATAAATACTGCATTTTCCCCAATAGAATAAAAGCTAGTTATTATAAGCAACCCCTTATATCATCACGCCAATATTTCGTAAAACGTCGCCTACCCGAATATTTAAACACACACTTTATTTCACTTAGCGCCTCAGAGTTATAGCGATAATAATTTGAACATAAACTGGGGTGATGTGGAAATCTACAATTTTCGCCCTTACATCGTGCGGACGGCGCGGCGTTATGCAACGCTACACAATTGTGAATAATGAGGGCCTGTCGCGTTCAACATACGTCACGACACGACACGACGGCTATTCTGTCGTTTTCGCCAGCGAATTTATATAATTGCTGCGAATTCGAATGAAATTTTAGGAGCGCTGTGGCTTTAAATGGTGTATTGATTCTTGTAGGTAAAGATAAGCCGGGTTATTCTGTAATCGTTAATGTTACATTAGTTTTGATATGTAACTTTTCAAAGTGTATTACGAAAAAGCGCATTGAGAAGCGTATTGTGAATGCAAGAAGCTTTTTTAATTGGATTTTACTCATGTTATTCTGAAATCTACACAATTGTGAGGTGTCATAGTAAAAAGTATTGTATTTTTGTTGTTGCAGGATGTTAAAAATAAAGCAGATAGGGTCAAAAATACTTTGCACTCTATAATTTTGACAATCAGTGCTCCACAGTTTAGAACAATGAGACCAGTCTCGTTTAACATATTACCTAAGTCCCGGGACGTAATTCTATTTCGGTTTTAACACGTTGAGTGGCTAATTTATGCAATAGCTAAAATGTATGTATGTAAGGCAAACTGCATAGACTTGCTATTTTGTTACAACATTGCTTGCTTTAATCGAGAAATACGTTGGAGAAACACCGTTGGTTGAATTAATATATTTCTTGAAATACGGTAAACTTAGATAACCTAATAAAACTCCACAGACGTGATGGGTACATTTCTAAAGATAAAACACAAAAAAAAAATTAGTATAGTGAGAGAATAAGTTTCAGTGAGTGATTAATAAGTGAGTGAGTTTTTAAATCATTTGTTTTAATGCAGTAACAAAAATTCTGTCTCTTCTTTCAGAATTCACCCCCAATTTATGAACTACGAACCAAAGCGCCTTCTGTTAATTATTAACTCCAAAGGCCATATTTGCAACTAATTTCATACAGGCAGGTACACAAGCCTGACAAATACCCGGAATGCCTCATACCACATCGTGCAGAATAACATACCTAACCGAAGTCCCGAACCGCTCGCCCGCTGTTGCTCGTAAAACCGAATTGACAATTTAAATTTAATCTACTTTATGGAGCTGGTGGAGTTACGCCTTACATGCACTATTACACTGTTATACCATTATCTTATACTTTTATTTTGATTATGTGGATATGTGAGTGAAATATAAACTGGTGCTGCTTGGAAGTGTCTCGAATGTGTGTACTAAGCTTAAAATGTCTTAATTTTAGAGTTTTCGTGAGGTTCTTCTTGATTACTTTAACAAGGGTGTCCAAAAAGACATTTCTGACAGTCTTCCGTAGATTAAAAACTACAGCAAATGATTAATAAATAATACGATACGATACGATAATTATACGATAAGTTCCTATTTTTTTTAAAAAAAACGTTGTGTATAGCATTTAGTAACAGCGGGATAATTGCTTAAGAGTTGGCAAATATTACCAATGCCTTCAATTTTGCCATCCATTACTTCATAAATTTGGAAAAAAATTTGCTCAATAACGGAAAATAACGCAATGAACGTAGATGAATTGTCAAAAGCATTGCGATCGCTGGCCATTTTATGTGTGTTACGTAATCACCCCGTTGGCTAAGTGATCGAAATTCAAATTCAAAATCGGTTCTAAAAACCCGTGAAAAATCTTATATAAGTAAGTTTAATGGGTACACTTCTAGAATATTTAATTTAAATTGACGTCTTAATTTACAAATAAGAGTCATTCTTGTAACTAACTAAATAGAAACATGGTTCTCTCTTCGAAGTTTCACCAAGTACTTATTACAATTATTTGCTTTGTATGACTTCTTAACTCGTTACGGAGTTTCAAGTAGACAATTCTATCAGAGTTGTCAAATGAAGTTAACAAAAGGAGATGAAGTGTTTATTCGCTGGAGGTAAATGTTTAAGATGTTTATGTTGTGTTTCAAATTAATTTACAAATGTGTTTATTTGTTTCAGGTAATAATTGCGAGGTTTTACATGAACAGAAAATGGATCAAAACTAAGAGAACAATTAGAGTGAGTTTCATATATTTTTAGCTTTACGTTTTTATTGGACGCGGTTGACCCTGAAAGCGGTGGCGAGACGACCTGGACGCGTTCTGCGAGTACTGGTTAGAGTTGACGCGGAAAAGTAGTTTCTGGAAGGAGTTGGCGGAGGCCATTGCCCAGCAGTGGGACAGCACAAGAAAAAAAATATTGAATGAGCTTGCTTTTGCTTTTGACCTCGATCACACCTGATGGAACGCGATGGATGAGGTCTATGATGCGCCCAGAAGACGCCTGTTCACTTTTGCTTGATGATAAAAATATGGATGAGAATATTTTCGCCATAAAATTTTTAGTGGATTTGAAAATAAATAGGCTCGAGAAAAGGTCATCTCAAAGGACTGCTTGAGTTACTAAATCTTTTATTGTGCTGCACATGGTAACTATATTGTTCGCTGCCAGGCTAGACCCCCTACAATAGCATTTCAATAGCGCAGTGGAAGTTATGATGGTGGGGTCCAGGAGACAAGAAGTGGCTAGCGAAACTAGTCCGCCGTACGCGGAGCAGACAATACAAAGAGAACAATTACAAATACAACAAAAGAACTTACCTGTGGTAGACGAACACCTGCTCTGGTGCCTACCTGGAGTTATGTATGTAAGTGAGTATATATGTATTGTGTTGTGACGTTATGAGTATTCTCCAGGTTACAAGCCGCAACAATGAGGCTGGAGGCAATCACAGCATTCGGTTTCGAATAGCGTCACTTTGCTTAACCTTCAAACTATTTCAACAAGATATATCCAAAACTCAACCCGTGTTATTTCACCAAATTGGGGTTAGTTACAATCAAAGCAATTGGATCACGACTAATTGTCACAAACGGATCGATTTAAAAGGATTAATTTACAAAATGTCGCGCAACTCAAACGGCGACGTGCTCCCTTTTTCAAGCGCCAACTCCAAGAGAAGTGTCAAGTGTCAAAATCAAACTGACAAGTCAGATGTCATTCTGTTACACGTTTAGAAACGTAGGCGCATAAAGTAACTAATTCATACGGTCCGGAACATATATTTACATGCATACATACATACATATGTAAACTAACGCGTTTTCCCACGATCCTTATGTACTCCTCTTGCCTCATTAACGTTCATACATTTGGACATACACACACGCCGGTTGTGAATACCTTCTACGCACTGGACCTTTCTGAAGAACATCACTGAAAAAATCCATTAAACTTCAACTACATATACCCGACGGCTCTTGGTTCTTATCCCTTTTGGTGACCTAATCTACTTCAACGTTTAACCCCATTTATTTTTGCCACATTTCAAGCTCATCTACTAAATCATCTCGCCATCTCAAACAAAATATCAGAATTATTTATCTGTCATTCCCGGACTATGTAGCTCTGTGCTAGACCACAGAGCATGGAATCGAAACCGGCAACATCTAGAAACGGCAGTACATACTAATACAGTTCGTGGCGCCGAAAGTGCGTTGAGCGCACCAATTCTGTCACGGACCGCCTTCGAAGCTGTCAGTTTACTTTTTTTTATTTTTGAATGGACTTGCTCTTGACGTCGATCACTTCTGATGGAAAGCGATGGGTAAGGTCTATGTTATGATGGAACGAGCGTACCGAGAATGTGCTTATTCACTCTTGCTTTGAAGGCTGACGGGTTAAATGTGGAAGGAACCCAGATGCTGGCAGAGAGTTCCACACTTTGGCTGTGCGGGTAATGAATGTGGAGCTAAAGCCTTGAGTACTACTGGTCGGGATATCAACCAAGTACAGGTGGTAGCCGGTAGTAGTCCTGTAGTGAAAGGGCGATGCTGGGATCAGGTCGTGAAGCTCCTGCGCATATTCTTCAAAGTATAGTCTGTTGAAGACCGACAGGCTAGCGATATTACACTAAATAGTCAGGCTGTTCTATACATTATTTATGCCGTAGAGCGAGTAAACTATGACACGCTTGGTTTTTATGGAAATGCTAATGTCGCCGCTAGTAGCAAATCAAATCAATAGTCATTTATTCAAATTAGGCTGAGAGTCAGCACTTTTTGAACGTCACAATTACATAAAACAGTCCCCACAAACGCCTGCCCTTCACTACTTCCTAGTGCTTTAGCATAGAAGAAGTGGGGCGAACTAAGTAGGTACATACCGGGACGTCTCCATTTTGTGTGATGTCTAGGTTTCTGTCTAAGTCTGTCCTAGACAAATGTGGCGCCGGCGTTCTACTTGACTCACCATACTTGTCTGTATTTGCTAACGTTTTGATACTAAATCACAACGGATATTACAATAACAAATGTTGGTACTTTATTTTGGAAAGAAAAATAATACTTTGATGTTATTTCTTAACAAATGGGGTCAACATTCGTCTATAGTCTGTCGATTTTATTAACTTAATTGCTTTACCAACGCTATTTTTATTTTATTTAGAAGAACAAAAACTGATCCGCCAAATCGTCATTTGTTTATCATATTAGTTGGGTCTTTATTTAACATGACAATCTGCCTTGTTTTCGCAGAACAGTTGGGTAGAGGTGTACCTATAATACACCCACATTTCGCTAGCTATGTTTAACCCCCATATAATTGAATGCGGCTCGCATATATTGCTATCAACTAGGCAGAAATCCAGACACCGAGTTGCTACAGAAAAATTCAAGATAGAAAAACCCAATAACATATAACCCGACTTGAGAATCAAATCCTTTACCTCATACTCAGCAGTAACGCTTGCGATCAACGAGGCAGTCAAATCATTTCAGTCCTTCATCAAGGCCTTTATTTACTTCAACACAAAACGTATGCTTGATAGGAACTTTCTACAAGCTTTTTAAGGGTTCCGTAGCCAAATGGCAAAAAACGGAACCCTTATGGATTCGTCATGTCTGTCTGTCTGTCCGTTCGTATGTCACAGCCACTTTTTCTGAAACTATAAGAGCTATGCTGTTGAAACTTGGTAAGTAGATGTGTTCTGTAAACCGCATTAAGATATTCACACAAAAATAGAAAAAAAAAACAATAAATTTTGGGGTTCCCCATACTTAGAACCGAAACTCAATTTTTGTTTTTTATGGAACCCATTCGTGTGGGGTATCTATGATAGGTCTTCAAAAATGATATTGAGGTTTCTAATATCATATTTTTCTAAGCTGAATAGTTTGCGCGAGAGACACTTACAAAGTGGTAAAATGTGTCCTCCCCCCCTGTAACTTCTAAAATAAGAGAATGATAAAACTAAAAATAATATATGATGTACATTACCATGTAAACTTCCACCGAAAATTGGTTTGAACGAGATCTAGTAAGTAGTTTTTTTTTATTACGTCATAAATCGTAAACCGCAATTTACCTTTCATTCAATCAACTCAAATATAAAAATTAAAAAAAAAAACATTTAATTCCATAAAGATAAACCTTATGCATGAACCGTGAATACCTACAGGTTCGTACGGAGCCCTCGGTGTGCGAGTCCGACTCGCACTTGGCCGGTTTTTTTTTATAAGGAACTCTTGTGAAAACTTAACTGTGCATTGACTGTCAGGCAGTGGCGTGCGGTCCATATAGGCAAAAAGACACTGCAGACCCTAGACTTAGATCTAGACTAGTTACTAATATTTCAATAATAAAGAAAATATGCTAAGTAATAAAATTATTCAAAAATTTAAACGCCTAATATAAATGAGAAGCAACGTTCATACGGTTCTATTAATGTACTCGCGGCGCAAGCAGGCAGCGATCGAAAGTGTCTTCTTTTCATTCATAAATGTACGCATGTAGTGGTAATTTCTTCTACATTTTCGTGTCTGCACATGTCACACAGAAGCGCGCTAATAAAGCGTAATAAAGCGAACTCCTGCCGCAGGATATCCAATCGCGGGCTTCCCTGCGCCAAGCTAACCAATCACGGGTGGGACGCCTATACGCCATTATTGGTGCGCTGTGAGTATTATGCGATCAAGTTGAATATTACGTAGCCTCCAGCAAATTCCAATTCGCAATGATACAATTTTATTTGTCAACGTTTTAGTTGTCAAAATTTAGAAATCGTTTGTTTACGAAAGGATCCATATTGATTTCTTAGTGGAGCGCGCTGATTTATGTTTTTATTTTGACTGAGTTTTGTTGTGATTAATTCATTCACAAACGTTAATATTTAGTTCGATTTGTTGCTTATTTCAACTAGTTTTTTTTAACTGTGTTAGTTTTTCGATTTACTTAAGTACTACGCTTTTTGTAAGTTTTTTTTTTTTCAAAATGTTGTTTGTTTTGAAAATGTGTGTTTGTTAAAAAGTGTATCTAAAGGGAAGTGTACGAGAATTAACCCAGCAAAGAGGTAATGCAACTCGTAAGTTTCATAGTAATAATTAAGAAACATAAAACCGGCTGTGTTTTTGTTTACACACATTTAAATTATTTTGTTTTCCTTGCTAGTTTAGTAGTTCGAATACAGTGTGGAATTGTTCGGGATTTGCAGATTTATATGATTTCTATCCCGCGGCTTGTTCAAACATAAATACATTTGGTAATTATCGTATTGAGAGAAGTGTTACGAAGAAGTTTTACGTTTAGCGAAGTTTATTGTTACTTTTCCAAGCAAGCAGCGCGTCGACAGAACGTTCATTTTCATTAAAACGTATTCTCACATACCTATTTAAGAAACACACAAAGTCAACAACGAGTACAACATCTTTCTGTGCTTTCGACGGAAAAAGAATTATCATCATCAGGAAATCGCCATTTCAACCTTTTAAACCACCTAGTGAATTTTTCTTCACTAACTTGAGCAATTACGAGACACGTTTTTTTTTTTTTTGAATTGCCTACCCGGTCACAAAACCCTGTGCACGCCACTGCTGTCAGGGAATGAATTTTAGATTCTCATTAAGTAGAAATCGTCTTAAATACAGAAGGCAGACAATGCCCGTATCTCGAAATTATAAAACCTATCTTACCTATCATGTTTGACATTAACTATTCCAACCTTCAACATTCAGCAATAAACTAAAAATATGCGCCACACTTAAATAAACAATAGCAATATAAAGGGGAGATCCCACAAAACATTTCAGCACTAAAGTACCAAAGAATAGGTTATCTGTAAGTAACGGGCTGTGCACTGCGTTTTATAGCCTATATTTTACAACAGAATGCTGAGTCGTGAACTTAAACCTTATCTTAACTTGATTGTCTAATGTGAGTTGTTTGTGGGTTGTTTTATGTAAGGGTTTTTCAGCCAGTTCAAAGAGTGCAACCGGTTATTAAATGGTACTTGGTTGTAAATTATTTCTCAAAACGGTGAAGGAAAACATCGCGAGGAATCCAACCCGCACTTTGGATTACGACTTCTCTCTACTCGAGAGGAACTCTATGTTCTAGCTGTGGGAACATTACATGTTGTATGTATGTTTGCATAGTTCACAAACTATTTAGCTTTTTCATTTTGATATCTTGTCTTAATCTGCCTGAAAATGGTTATTGAATTTTTTGTCTTGACTCTATGATATGGGCTAAAGAAAAGAAAATGTTTAACTCTGTACAAGAAACTGAACTCATCTTAAAATTACATCTATAATTTATCAGAAAAAACCTTTATTTTTTACTAAGAAAACTAAAAATCAGAGTCATGTTGTTTTTTTTTTTACAATTACTTCTCGTAGTTAACGCGAAGGTTTTTGCTACTTAACCGGACTTTCCCTGCGAATAACCTTAAAGGTTAATCTAAGGCCTCCAGCCAGGGCTTACAAACTAAAGAAAAACTACAAACTAACTGACTAAGACCTAAGGACATCCCCGGTGGGGTTCGGACCTCGGCTTAGGGAGTCACTGGTGGGGGGGATCAGCAAGGGACAGGCTGGATCTGAGTGGTCATTAATTAGGGGCAGGTTTAAAACTAAAGTCATGTTGTGATAGATGACAGCCTTTTATCCGAAAATAAGGACCAATTTTATTTCCCCAAAACATCGACATTCCCGTTATAACAAGAAACATTTACAACCCGATACATAGACCGACATCAAAAGGTATTTTTTTGAATGACGTGACGTAAAAGAAATCTTTTGTCAAAGGAATCTTTCTAAATGTCAAAAGTAACATCCTTTACCAATTGATTAAATAAAATCTTGCAGTGCCAAAATTTTCTCCAGATAAAACTGAAACTCAAAGCATTTATTTCAATAAAACAATTACATGTACTTTTGAATTGTCAGCGGTGGTGGAGCGGGCTGGGGCTGCATTAAAGCGGCTCCTGCCCAATCTGGGGGGTCCAAACGCCTCCTGCCGGAGGCTCTACACGGGAATCGTGCGGTCCATGGCCCTCTACGGGGCACCGGTGTGGGCACCCTCATTGAGACTGCGCCCAGCGCGCCGGCTGTTTGCGGCCCAGAGGGTCATGGCCATCCGGTTTATCCGGGGATACCGCACGGTCTCGTGCGAGGCGGCGAGCCTCCTTGCCGGAGTGCCGCCATGGGATCTGGAGGCAAAGGTCCTCGCGCACATGTGGGAGTGGCGCGAGGAGGCGAAACGCCGGGGCGAAACTCCGCTGCCGCGACAAATCGCGGCACGGCGGACAGAGCTCCGGTGTGATCTCATGGCGACATGGCGGGTACGATTGTCGCAACCCAGTGCTGGGCACGCCACAATTGCGGCGGTAAGTCCCCTCTTTGAGGAGTGGATAGAGAGGCGCCACGGCGTCCTCACCTTCCGCCTGACGCAGGTTCTCACCGGGCATGGGTGCTTCGGTGGGTTCCTGTTCAGGATAAAGCGGGAGGATACGTCCGGGTGTTTCCATTGCGAGGATCGTCTGGAGGACACGGTGGAGCATACGGTGGAGGTGTGCCCAGCCTGGGCGGAGCACCGCCGTGTCCCCGTGGAGGCGATCGGCGGCGGCGACCTCTCTCGTCCGGCCCTGGTGCGAGCCATGGTACGGAGCGAGAGGGAATGGGAAGCCGTCACCTCCTTCTGCGAAGCAGTAATGCTCGCGAAGGAGGAGGCGGGGCGCGTGAGGGAGCGGGCGGTGTGTACGTGGCATCACAGCGGGCCCTATCGGAGTACCCGTGGCGCGTTAGTGGTTTTTTACAAATATCGCAGCATTATGTAGAGATAGAAGCCTTTTTGGCATCGCACAGGTCATTGTTTTCACTATTTTGTTATTAACTAAAAAAAAAAATTATGTTCGTCTTTATTGTTTTGATTTTCTGTGCGTGTCTCACATAAAATATTATTATTTCTTTCTTTCAAATGTTTTAAATATTTTTTTGACTTTGTTTTCAAAACATTGTGGAGCTGCTTTCAGATTAGCTAATATTTTACATAGCTTATAGTAACTGGATCATCTTACTCCGCTGACTTCTCACGGGAAAAAAGTTCTAAGATGGTTTTCTTGTCCTTTATTTTAAGATATGTATTTGCTGAACAATCCCGAAACCTTCTTGCGAAGGGATGCCATTAGAAAATCCAATTATGTCGACATCAAAGTGGTCTGTATACATCACTAGCAATCTAAATGCCGTACATTCGCCATTGAATTAAGCGGTTTTAACTAGATGAGGCTACTCGAAGAAGACTTCAAACTATCCTGTGGGTAATGGATGCGGTGTTAGCAAGTAAATAGAAAAATATTTAATGTCCAGGTAATACACAAAACGTTGTTGTTGTTTACGTAAACAGTAAGCAAACATAGGTTAACATCAAGTTGAGACGACATGATTCTTAAATATTAACTACAGCTAGTAACAGTATATTATCTATTTGCTGGTGAACCCCAAACTAGACCGTTAGTCTGTATTTTGGGGCTCAGGAAAAGTAAAGAAGGTCTTGTCTTCATATTTACCGAAGCATGCTCAGCTCGGGAAGTTGCCAGGTAAGTAATAACAGCCGCATGGATCGATCTGGTTAAGCTACGCTTGTTGCGGTTGGTCCATGGATGGTGACCAGCTTTCCATACCGAGATTAGTTTCAACTCGAAATAAGAATAAATAACGCGATTTGATACTTGTCCTTATTTCGATGTGTTTTTAACACGCTTTTATTAGGTCGACCTGTATGTATGTAACTAACTATGTAATGGAATCTAAGGTAACTAATTTAACCATCTTCCAAGGATTGTAGCGTCATGAAAATTGGCAGCTGTATGTAGTTCTGATGACAATACAATAATATGGTACGGTCGAACTGATCTGATGATGGAGCCGGAAGATATGAACTGGAACTTCATGATGGAACATCGTATCATAGCTGTGTTTGGACTTTTTAGAAAGGTCTTGTAATGAAATTTGACCACGATTAAGTTTCAAGGTCTGATGATGAAGCTGGAAGACAGGGACTGGCATTCCATGATGGAATATCGTATCATAGTCGTGTTTGGACCCGTTAGAAAGGTCTTGTAATGAACTTTGACCACGATTAAGTTTCATGGTCTAATGTTGAAGCCGGAAGACAGGAACTGGCATTCCATGATGGAATATCGTATCATAGTCGTGTCTGGACTTGTTAGAAAGGTCTTGTAATGAAATTTGACCACGATTAAGTTTCAAGGTCTGATGATGAAGCCGGAAGACAGGAACTGGCATTCCATGATGGAATATCGTATCATAGTCGTGTTTGGACCCGTTAGAAAGGTCTTGTAATTAACTTTGACCACGGTTAAGTTTCATGGTCTGATGATGAAGCCGGAAGACAGGAACTGGCATTCCATGATGGAATATCGTATCATAGTCGTGTATGGACTTGTTAGAAAGGTCTTGTAATGAACTTTGACCACGATTGAGTTTCAAGGTCTGATGAAGCCGTATGATAGGAACTGGCATTCCATGATGGAATATCGCATCATAGTCGTGTTTGGACTTGTTAGAAAGGTCTTGTCATGAACTTTGACCACAATTAAGTTTCAAGGTCTGATGTTGAAGCCGGAAGACAGGAACTGGCGTTCCATGATGGAATATCGTATTATAGTCGTGTTTGGACTTGTTAGAAAGGTCTTGTCATGAACTTTGACCACGATTGAGTTTCAAGGTCTGATGATGAAGCTGGAAGACAGGAACTGGCATTCCATGATGAAATATCGTATCATAGTCGTGTTTGGACCCGTTAGAAAGGTCTTGCAATGAAATTTGACCACGATTAAGTTTCAAGGTCTGATGTTGAAGCCGGAAGACAGGAACTGGCATTCCATGATGGAATATCGTATCATAGTCGTGTCTGGACTTGTTAGAAAGGTCTTGTAATGAAATTTGACCACGATTAAGTTTCAAGGTCTGATGATGAAGCCGGAAGACAAGAACTGGCATTCCATGATGGAATATCGTATCATAGTCGTGTTTGGACCCATTAGAAAGGTCTTGTAATTAACTTTGACCACGATTAAGTTTCATGGTCTGATGATGAAGCCGGAAGACAGGAACTGGCATTCCATGATGGAATATCGTATCCTAGTCGTGTATGGACTTGTTAGAAAGGTCTTGTAATGAAATTTGACCACGATTGAGTTTCAAGGTCTGATGAAGCCGTATGATAGGAACTGGCATTCCATGATGGAATATCGCATCATAGTCGTGTTTGGACTTGTTAGAAAGGTCTTGTCATGAACTTTGACCACGGTTAAGTTTCAAGGTCTGATGTTGAAGCCGGAAGACAGGAACTGGCATTCCATGATGGAATATCGTATCATAGTCGTGTCTGGACTTGTTAGAAAGGTCTTGTAATGAAATTTGACCACGATTAAGTTTCAAGGTCTGATGATGAAGCCGGAAGACAGGAACTGGCATTCCATGATGGAATATCGTATCATAGTCGTGTTTGGACCCGTTAGAAAGGTCTTGTAATTAACTTTGACCACGATTAAGTTTCATGGTCTGATGATGAAGCCGGAAGACAGGAACTGGCATTCCATGATGGAATATCGTATCATAGTCGTGTATGGACTTGTTAGAAAGGTCTTGTAATGAACTTTGACCACGATTGAGTTTCAAGGTCTGATGAAGCCGTATGATAGGAACTGGCATTCCATGATGGAATATCGTATCATAGTCGTGTTTGGACCCGTTAGAAAGGTCTTGTAATTAACTTTAACCACGATTAAGTTTCATGGTCTGATGATGAAGCCGGAAGACAGGAACTGGCATTCCATGATGGAATATCGTATCATAGTCGTGTATGGACTTGTTAGAAAGGTCTTGTAATGAACTTTGACCACGATTGAGTTTCAAGGTCTGATGAAGCCGTATGATAGGAACTGGCATTCCATGATGGAATATTGCATCATAGTCGTGTTTGGACTTGTTAGAAAGGTCTTGTCATGAACTTTGACCACGATTAAGTTTCAAGGTCTGATGTTGAAGCCGGAAGACAGGAACTGGCATTCCATGATGGAATATCGTATTATAGTCGTGTTTGGACTTGTTAGAAAGGTCTTGTCGTGAACTTTGACCACGATTAAGTTTCAAGGTCTGATGATGAAGCTGGAAGACAGGAACTGGCATTCCATGATGGAATATCGTATCATAGTCATGTTTGGACTTGTTAGAAAGGTCTTGTAATGAACTTTGACCACGATTGAGTTTCAAGGTCTGATGATGAAGCTGGAAGACAGGGACTGACATTCCCATGATGGATCGTATCATAGTCGTGTTTGGACTTGTTAGAAAGGTCTTGTAATGAAATTTGACCACGATTACGTTTCAAGGTCTGATGATGAAGCCATAAGACAGGAACTGGCATTCCATGATGGAATATCGTATCATAGTCGTATTTGGACTTGTTAGAAAGGTCTTGTAATGAACTTTGACCACGATTGAGATTCAAGGTCTGATGATGAAGCTGGAAGACAGAAACTGACGTTCCCATGATGGAATATCGTATCATAGTCGTGTTTGGACTTGTTAGAAAGGTCTTGTTATGAACTTTGACCACGATCAGGTTTCAAGGTTATAACAAACCTATTATATATTGACTTGTAAATATTGAGCGTAAATGGTGTAAACTTTTTGAACTCTCATTCATGTAGACCGAAAGGAGCACAAGCGAAGACTGCAAGCAAAGCTTGTGTCATTCAATGTTACAATATAGATGAGTTTGTTAGAATAATTAAGCGAGCGACAGGGTCAAGAAGCACCCAGTTTACACTGGATTACATCGATGTCTACTCATCTACTGTGTCTGTTTTAGTTAATGCATCGCAGATAGAGCCCCTTTCTACACAGATCATGGAAGCAGAAGAAACAGTGCGTTGCAATTTAGAGCCCCAGCTATTTCCTGAAAACCATACACTTAAAAAAAAAAGGCGATGATAGACGATTTCAGCGTAATGATTAGTGAAAAAGCACTGCATGTTTATTCAACAGACGACCAAGTAGAGAAGCATAACAATGAAGTTCTTAAATTTTTCGAACGAAAAGGTACTCGAATGTACGACATAAACGCTCAAGATCAACTAATTGACGCGACCCGAAACCTTGGAAATACTTCATTGGAGTCCATTATTCCCAGCGATATAAATAAAACGGGTGGACTACCGAGTAAATTAAGAATTTTCAAAGGGGCTAAAATCATGTTGCGATTCAATATTGACGTGGAGAAGGGGCTAGTGAATGGGAGTATCGGATTCATCACGGACATCGTCTGGCCGCACTTTAGACGCGACCAGATGTATGAAACCGACATACCGTCCATCAAAATTAATTTCGAAAACGACGGTGAGCACCTAATTCAGCCTATAGGCAACCAATTTTCGCCCAAGAACAGCTACGGTACGGTGGAAAGACGCATGCTCCCAGTGATTTTAAGTTGGGCATCTACCGTGCACAAGATGCAGCGCTGTACGGTAGACCACGCAGTGGTGTACTTAGGGTCCCGTACTTTTGCGGCTGAACAGGCGTATGTGGTCCTAAGTAGAGTAAAATCACTTAGTGGTCTCCAGATTGAAGAGATAGATTGTTCTAAGCTGACAGGTAAAACACCATGTAATACAGATGCACTGGCGGAGATGGAGAGGATGCGGGCTCATTCGCCTACTTGAAATAAATGTATAAATGTTCAAAATATTTCGTTCTCAAAGACTAAAAAGTATAAAATAAATTAATAGTTTAAAAAACACTAGAAAAACACGCTTTTATAAATGCACGTAAAAACCAAAAATAAATTTTTGATCGTTCAAGTTGTCTCTATTTCTAGGCTGAAGTGTAAACTATGTGCTTCTAACTATAATATTTGGTTGTAAAAGCGTGGGGCGCTGGAACAGGAAATACTTTTTGTATAACTTGCTGAGAAATCAAGTTAAGTGATATTACGGGAAGCAGGTTAAAGAGATCGGCGCTCTAACTGGAGTTGCAGCACGGCTAAGTAGGTTGCTCTACATTAAACAGTCTGTTCAAATTACCAGTTTGTCGAACTCAGACAAAACATGCGCCACTAGCGAGGAGACAGGACATTCAACTATATTTTGAAGGCCTCTTCTTTCCGGCAATTAAATACATAAGGGTAATGCGCCAACAGTGGCAAAATGTAGAGTTTTTGTTCGTGGACGAAATATCTTTGGTTCTCTTAGGTAAGCCTTTGGCGGCATAAACGTTATGCTCTTATGCGACCTCATGCAGCTTTCGCCAGGAAGTTAGTATTCGTATTTGTTTACAAGAAAGTCTTTCCTTTTCCAGCGCCCCACGCTTTTACAATCAAATATTATAGTTAAAAGCACATAGTTTACACTTCAGCCTAGAAATAGAGACAACTTGAACGATCCAAAATTTATTTTTGGTTTTTACGTGCATTTATAAAAGCGTGTTTTTCTAGTGTTTATTAAACTATTAATTTATTTCACATCCAACAAAGGTGAGCCCGATTCTGATGTATGGAACTACTTTCGGATGATATATTTGCTAACTGAAATAGAGAGTAGGCCCCCTGAGCTGAATCATCCTCATCATCTGCTTAACTTTTTCCCAACCATGTTGCGGTCGGCTTCCAATCTAACCGGATGCAGTTGAATAATATATTTTACATGGACCGACTGCCTACCTCCCGGGGCTACGGCCCGGTAAGTGGGTATTATGATACCCCTTGGTAAAACTGATGGTCAGACTTTCGGGCTTCCGGCGACTAGTAACGATTGTCAAATATTTACGAATGACGGCCTTACGCCAGGGTCAACAACTAAACGTGCTTTCTAAAGCACAAAGGGGTCTTGGTATATAAAAATGGTCACCCATCCACAAACCAACCGCGGAAAGCTTAGCTTAACCTGATCGATCGGCCCGAGCGTCTTATCTCACAAAAATTATAGTAGTAAATTTTATTAAAATGACTTATTTACTCGTTCCCAAGCTCCTACGCATTTTCCTCGTCTTTTAATTCCGTGTAGCGCGATCCTGTTTTATAGCATCGGACTTCATTATGCTAATAGGGGTTCGATTTCATCCGCCCCTCGCCTGTCACTGATCACTAGTGATTTTTGAGTCCACCCAGCATTTTGGGGGATGACTTATCGGTATATTGATGATTCTTGAGAATTATTTTACGTTGAAAGGTGTGGTTTTGTCAGTCTGTTATGATTTAGTGTGTGTTCTTTGTAATTTGACATTTTCATTTTTTTATTGCTGAATAGGCCTGCTTCTGATTTCGACCATGCCTGATAGAAAGCGAAGAATGAGGTCTATGATGGATCGAGTGTGCCCAGAAGATGCCTGTTTACACTTTTTTGACAGCAAATGGGGTAAAATGCTGGCAGAGAGTTTCACACTTTGCTGTGTAATGAATAATGTCATGATCAAGCTTCTGAACATTACTAGTAGGGCTTGCAATATCCGTTCATTATTTACTATCCGGATAATGCGGATATTAATATTTTACTATCCGGAGTATCCGGATAATGCGGATAATACGGTTATTTTTATTTTTTTAAAACTGATTAGCTTTTGTAACACGTTTTAATCAGTCTCCTAAGCAAAATGACAAAGAAATAATAATCTATACCGATATTTCAAGTAACAATCACATTCTAAAATTATACAATAAAACACCGATACCGCACAAATAATTTGTTGTTGTTCTTCTCATACTAAAAACAATTCTAATTAAAAATGAGATCTTACATTTATCACAAATCACAACATCTCAATCAACCTATTTAAAACATAATAATTAAATAAAAATATCACTGTCCCTGGTAAATCCGCTCAATTGTTAAACAATAGTTTAAATCAAATATAATAAAACAAAAATGAACAAAATATCTCAAAATAATCAAATAACCCTTTTACGATATTACGTAATTCTTAAATTATTTTTTATACAAATTCTGGTAATACGATCTTAAAAACCTTAAACTGTCTAATGAATCTTCTTTCATGGAAGTTGTTAAATGGTTACATAAATATCCTGTAGCAGAGAACACTCTTTCTGCTTTAACGCTGGTCGGTGGTATTGATAAAAGTAGATTGTAAACCCTACCTAAATTCCTGCTCCTCTGACCATTCTCATCAAATAGCGCCATCTCTCGAATTGTGGTGTCTAAATCATTTGCTGAAGAAGTCGGTCGCTGCGCAGAAGATGGCTTACTCTTATACCGGATTATTTCTTCTCTTATTTGCGTTTTAATTAATACGCTTACAGTTGAAGAAGAACAACCTTCTGTATCTTATGTATTGTCCGCTGAAGTTATGACTGTTGTGCATAAAAATGTAGAAATAATTTTAACAATCGTTAGTCTCACAGATTCATTTGCAGGATTTTCAAGAGGAAGAAAGTCTATAGCAAACAACTGGCAAGAAGTAGGTTTGCCATTTTGAACATAACTGATGTCAACCGAACTCAACCGAAATCAATGATCGGCTTGGCTGACTAGTCGGCTATTTTGCAGCCGACTACTCGGCTAGGCGGCCAAAGTCATAGTTGGCCCATCTCTAATCAATAACGTAATAACAGTTATGTACTCCACAGTTGGCAGCTTTTTATTTAATACTAACTTATGCCTTCGACTTCGTCCGCGTCAAAGTTTTGCTCCCCTGACCCTTCCCGTCGCATCGAATTGCATGCCAGTTGTCGACCATTTTTCGTTGCTGCTGCGCTCCTTTTGATCGTAGCGTGATGTTATATAAGCCTTCCTCAATAAATAGGCTACCTAACAAAAAAAAAAAAATTTTTCAATTTGTCCAGTAGTTCCTGAGATTAGCGCGTTCAACCAAACAAACAAACAAACTTACAAACAAACTCTTCAGCTTTATAATATTATAGTATAGATTTAAAAACTAAAAACAAATATCCGTAATATCCGAAAACTCCGGATGGTGATCCAAGTAAAATCCGGAGTTTAAAATCGGCGGATATCCGGATAATACGGATATCCGGATATCCGGATTGCAAGCCCTAATTACTAGGTATGTCAAATTGTTCCATTCCTAAGATAAATAATAAAAAAGATATAGATTGGGTACGTCTTCGTGGAAGCCGCGTCCAAAGGCTACTTAACTGTAAGTCTAACCTGGACTTTAAAGTCCTTCCAATATTTTCTTCACCATCAGTAATGTAAAAAAAAAAAAAACGAATTGAAAATGTCCACATTTGTACTTGCCTGGTTTTGAACCTTCAACCTAATGCATGTATGTACGTGTGTAAAACTTAGTAGATATAATAGTAAAACGAACTTACCGTTTAATGTTATTCTCATTTATGAAGATGTTGATTTATTTGAACGGAACATTTAATTTAAATACAATAACATTTCCAATTTGAGCATTTGAGCAATGCAGAAAAATTAAAAATTCTATTATTTTCTAAAATAATAGAATTTTTAATTTAATCTTAAACTATATGAAAGAAAAATCTCAATAATTTCATGTGCGCATTCTTTTAGTTCATATTATGCTTTTCAAAACTAATTTCTGAACAAATACGAGTAAATTACATGGTGTCTAGACAAAAATATTTTCATGTTCAGCGTATATTGTTGAGTTAGATAGAAGTAGTAAACAATAACATTTTAAATGAGAAGTAAGAATACATTTTTCTTGCCTTTTAATAAGGAACAAAATGGATGTTACGTACACTTTCTCTTCAGATATCTTTGATTTTATTGAATTTCTCAACCCGTTGCGAAATGTTTACTTGTTCTTTTTATTTACTGGACAACCACCACAAATAGTTGAACTAAACGGACATCTAATAGTCATAAAATAATTTCATGAACCTTTACACCCATTCATTACTTCAAAAACATCGTTTTCAATTTAATTAATTGTCCAATATTTCTCAAATAAATAAATTATTCAATATTTATCCTTGGCGCCCTTTTTTGACACAATTACATGTTAAGTTAGACTATCGAGTTTAGTAATGTGAAAAACTTTTCGTATACCTAGCTCGGTTTCTGGATTATATTACAACTACCCTCCGACAATTTTTCTTTGAATTTATAGCGAATTCACACGCACTGGTGTGATTTGGTACTGTTTGTCATTTTAGGGTTGAGTCCCGGCGGGTACAAGTTGTCCAATATAGTGTAATTTCGGTGTTAAATTTAGTACGATTATAACTTACACGCTTCTGTAATTTTTGGGACACGCATGGGGCATGTGGAATGTGTGCGGAATTTAGAACACCCAGAATGGGTGGTTGAGCTTTTATGGTAGGTATCTAGTACTTAGGTGAACTCAATGTGAAAGATATCGTCCGGGAAAATCCACCATTTCTATTTCTGTTTTTGTGAAAAATAATAGTGGGTGTCTGGTAGGACATGAAACATGTCAACTTAAACACATTTCGGTTATATTACAAAACAAGTTCTTTTTCGGCATGATTTAAATCATCGAGCCTGTTTTTGAAATAGAACCCAACAGCAATCAAAAATACACTTCCTTTCAGAAATTGAAATAAAGTTTCTTTTACGAAACTACACTTTATTTACTTAGTCCAGTCTTTATTTGGCAATTTTGTGTTAAGAACTTTACTGAAGTCGACATAAAGCTTGAAATACAAAAACGATAGTATACATTTAATTCAATAAAACCAATTTCGGTCACTTTTGAACTGTCGGTCAGGCAGAAAATGAAGCTAGTCTCTCGATTCCAAGAGTTTAGTAGGTTCCCATGGAGAAAAACTCTTGTCACTGCAACGTTATTTCAAAGTCTCTGGAATCTGGTGCCAACTAGGGATTTTTTCAGTTACACTTGGAAACACGTAAGAAATAATTATCATCATCATCATCATCATTTCAGCCAAAAGAAGTACACTTCTGGACACAAGCCTCCCCCAGTTCCGCCACTTCGACTGGTTTTGTGCTTCTCGGATCCAGCGGATTTCTGCGGCCTTCACAAGGTCATCTGTCGGTCTTGCTAGAAATAATTATCCATTATCATTCTCCCCAACACACAGTCACATGCACACCCTTTCACACACACACATACACCTCCACGCAGACATACACACCTCCATACACACACACAAACATAAATTCATTAAAAAAAACCGAACAAATTTTTGCTTTGCAATCAATTGTTTTATTTATCTTATACCTTTAAACGAGCAATTCTTGTATATATATATATAATCTGAATCTCGGAAACGGCTCCAACGATTTTCATGAAATTTAGTATACAAGGGGTTTCGGGGGCGATAAATCGATCTAGCTAGGATTCATTTTTATACAATGTCGTTTTATTCATGTTTTCAATGACCAATTTTATCGATAATCAACTTGAACATAAACTTATTATTTTAAACACAATTTATCAAAAAATACCGAGCAAAGCTCGGTCAACCAGATATTTTTACTCTAATACACAATTGTTTCTATTTTTTAAAAAGCTCACTTACTGTTTGAAACTTTTGTTACTTGCTGTGATATCAGATGTAAGCAATTAAATGTGTAACAATGAACAGGTGGGGAACTGGTGACCTGTATTACAGGTGTTACTACCTACCACAGGCACCAGCGATCCACAACCAAAAACTGTTAACTATTTCCTGTGTGTAAACATTTTTTGTATTGTTTGGCTTGTGGTGAGAAATAAACACATTTTATTTATTTTTAAATTTTAATTGAATTTTGAAATAATGGATAGTGGATCGATAGAAGTTGTAATTTCTTAAAGGTTAGCCAATATTAATCAGCTTGTATTGACCCGTCGCCACAGATAAGCACATATGTCCATGAGCAGGCGGTAGTGATTACCACTTACTAACTATAAGGAAGGTCGCATGCTGGATTGCCATTTGGAAGAACAAAAGCCGATTCCTGGTACATAATATTTTTATTCAGGTCGTGATAATTGGTATTTCGAGGAACATAGAGCAATTAGCGAGCTATTTCTCTGGTGCGAAATTCCTTGAAATCATTACACAGAAGGCTGTACTACGGTATGATGCTTTTGTGTGATTTCCAACGATCCTATTAGCTCCTTAGTTACTACCAAGAATTCTGTGAAGAGAAGCTTATGATGTGCTATGATGCTTTTCCTTGATTTCTAAGGAACAAATATAGTTCTTAGGAATTAGAATTTCAGAACACATTACATAAGAAAACACCACATTTCTTCAGTTATGTTTCAGTCAATCAAATCAGCCTATCGCAGTCCACCGCTGGACATAGGCCTCTCCCATGCTGCGCCACAACACCCTATCCTCCGCCTTCCGCATCCAGTCTGTCCCAGTTATGTTTAAGTCCCTTTTAATAGGGGACGAGCCTATTACTATCAACCGGACACAAATCCAGACAAAGAAAAAGAAAATACCGAGAAATTGGTACTGCCATATTAAAAACTGTTTCTACAAATCTTTACCCCACCATCTTTGCCGTCATCGCTTACGTTGAGCAATAGTTTAACATGTCGCAAGGAATGAGGGACTTATGTTACATTAAACTTTTTTTCTGATTACGCATTATCAAGTAGGTAAGTACTGCTATTTACCATACCATGTACGTGTGGCGCTACATGAGTTGTATAATGGTGTAGTAACAGAGCCTACATAAAATACAAGGGATAGCTCTTTGTCAACATTGGTTAATTTACTCGCAGGCGCTGTAGCTCTAAATACACTGAAATATTATATTTAAGGCCGAAGCAAGGATATTGACACATTTATGCAAGGCTGTAGGTACGTCATTTAATTATATATACATGAGAACACAACATAACATCGTCATTCTCATTAAAATCTTGGAAAGGTGTTAGTGTTAATAGCAGAGGCCGTATTTGTGGAAGACGTAGATTCTACAATGTATTTGAAAATCGTTTTATTTTAGAATTATTTAGTAATCATAAAAGTATCGACGTTCGGTGCAGTTTTTTAAACGCTTGTTTTTCGACAAAGGTATCCTCTAAATATTTTCCTTTTTGTCTTTCCTAAATATATCTCTTTCTGTCGCCCACTGAATCCACTTTACACCCACACTCACACATATAATTAATGTTAATATAATGTTACTACTGCTGTGACACAGGCTTCCTCTTTATAAGGGGAACTGGGCCATAATCCACCACGCGGACCCATTGGGGTTGGTGGCTGTCACGTGTCTTCGAATTTTTTGATTCTAGGTCATCCCATCATTTGACTGGCCTGTTAGTCTAGTGGTTAGTGACCCTGACTCCTAAGACTGAGGTCGTGGGTTCGACTCCCACCCAGGACAAATCTTTGTGTGATGAGCACGATCATTTGTTCTGTGTCTGGGTGTTATTTATCTATAATATGTATGTATTTAGAAATATATAAGTATGTTTATCTGTTGTCTGGTTGCCATAGTACAGGCTCTGCCTAGTTTGGGATCAGATAACGTTGTGTTGGTTGTCCTAAGATATTTATTTATTTTATCCCGGTTTCCTCACGATGTTTTCAGAGCTGGTAATGAAATTAAATACATAAAGTGCCTGCTCTGGTTCGAACTCACGACCTTTATCTATATATTAATACGTGAAGCGAAAACTTTGGATCCCTTTTTACGAAAATTGGGCGGACGGAGGAGTATGAAATTTCGCACACTTATAGTTTATACACAGAAGAAGTGACGAATGAACGAAAAAAAATGCTAATATTTTTTTAAATTATGCGTTAAAATACATTATTTTCAATAAATAACACGTTACACACACTACTGTTCATTACCGTGTATCTAATACACACACGCATAGATATTCTTTTGTTTATGGTCCAAATCTGTCTTTATTATTTTGTGCAGTGTTACCAACACCCAGAAAAATTTACCCCTAAAGCTTAAGTTAAAAACCCCTAAAATTGCTACAATTACTAAAAAAAATCCGCTAAAAAATTATAATGAAAATAACCAACTAATATTCAGTAAGCATAGACCGGCACACAGTAGTAATATTTGTCTATATTTATTACGCGACATTTGTTAATCATTCACTCTGCATTCTTAGTATCGAACAACTGTACTAGAAGTCGCTAATACTTTTATTGTAATCAAAAACACAATGAGAAATGTAAGATGGCAAAAATCCCTAAGAATACCCCTAAAAATGGAACGCCCCTAAAAAATCTCAATCCTCTTATTTACCCCCTAAAGGGAAAACCCCTAAGTTGGTAAGCCTGATTTTGTCTCTATAGTCTTACTAAATGTCAAGTCATGTCAAGTATAACCATAGGTAATAAATTAATTTTATAGATATATAACCTATTTAATTTTTAAAATGTATGATCAAATGATCATATCGAGAATATTTGTCTTTGTATTAGCGACGATAGGAATTTATTTTAGTTAAAATAGAAATATTTTTTGTGGTTTTATGGGGAGTGTCAAGTATGGCATTAGTAAGTTTCCCATACAAAACTTAGTGTCGTGTGCAAACTGTAGAGGTTGTATGCCTCACGATTGTATAGGCTGGTCATAGATTGTACAGGCTGGTTATAATTATGACATTTGGAACCGTCATAATTAATTAAAAATAATAGGGAAAATTCTATAAAAACAGAACTTTCTGTGATAATTCGTCCCATATTGTTCCATATCCAGCAGATAAGAATTATTAAGAAAATAAAAAAGAGAGTCCCGAAGAAGTATTCTTTACTCATTACACCTACGTCCTGGTACTGGCCATCACCATCCCGCCAGCGAACCCTCTCCACAGTAATACAGCGTCAACAATTTGTCTATAGTGTTACGGAATGTCAAATATAACCATATTATTTTTTTATATTTATTATTATCTATATTTTTTCATTTAATATTGTATTTCTATTCAAATGAATTACGGTCGAATTTCGACCAATGGGCGATCACTAGTAAGTACATATAATAACTCGTAAGTCGGGGCCGATTCTACTGCAACACCACTATTGCATATACCGACATTCACACTTAATCGCACACCTCTTTCCCAGATGGTTGGTTGTCCTAACATATTATTTATTTATTTATTTATGGTCACATGCTACGATCCTTAAATGCTCCTTTTGCTTTGTTTACGCTTATACATCTGTGCAATATCATTCTTAAATTTATCCTTTTGTTTAATTTCTGGATTTATAATTATCTTCGATGGCAGTTTTTGATAAGCAAATCTCTAAATAGCAAAATTTCGTAAACCTTAATTTTTTTTCTATTAAACATGAAACTCATTTCTTTTGACAACTTCAATATTTTACGGTTTAAGACATTTATTTCTCAAAAAGAATACAATTCACTTAATATGAGAAATACAAGGTAATCTTAAAACTAAATATAAGAATTACTTATGAGGAAGGTAAATAAGTAAGTTAATTACACGTAAATAAGTAAGTTAATTATTAGACACAATTTTTAGTGTTGTGGGTAAAAGGAAAAAGTAGGTGAACAATTACATATCGATTCTTTAAGGCAAGTCAATAGGAATTACTCATTAAACTATTTATATGTACTGTAATGTTTTGGAAATACAGAGAAGGTATTCTAGTTTTCTTTATTCTTAGGAAATTAGTAAATAATAAGAATTTGTGATGATGTTAATTACATTGCTTTGGTGGATTAAATTCAAAACCTAGAAAAATCTTTCAAGATGTGGTGTTTTATGGTTCGTTTGTATAAAGTGAAGGGTTGTATCTCTTTAATGTCATTAGGTAGCTTATTATATAACTCTGCTCCTTCGTATAGTATATTTTTCCTTCCGTAATTCGTACGTGGTGGTCTTAAGCAAATGTTATTTTTCCGTCGGGTACTACGTTTCTGTGTTTGCCCTTTTGTCGTAAATGTTATTTTTGAGTGTTTATTTTTATTTAATAGCTTATGTACCAGAATGCATGTGTTATATTTATAAATCTGTGATAGTGTCATTAATTTAGTTTCTTTATAAATTTTTACTGTCGGAGTTAGATAGTGGTAATGGAATAACAGTTTTATTATTTTGATCTTTAATATTATTTAAGTCTTTACTATATAAAACTTTTATTTTTATTTTACTATGAGCTTCTGCCCGCAGCTTCGTCCGCGTGATATGTAGATAAACAGTTCGACATTCTCCAGGATTCAAAGTAACCCCATACCATTTATACAAATTCCGTCCAAATCGTTACGTCTGTTTCGGAGATTCCGGAACAAAGAGACAGACAAAAATATTACCGTATATACTTTGTTTGATAGGCATTTAATACGCCTTTATCGTCGTCATTACTAACAGACAGTTTCATTTCTTGGTAAAGATATGGTCTATGAGAAAAAGTGACCACAATATCCCCCCAAAAATTATTGCCACGACAATTCTCCAGAAAAATCTCTTCCCATAATCGTGCAACACAACCAGACACAGCTTTTTTCATCAAACAGGATTAAAATATCTTTTATCTCTGTCACTCAATCCAGTCCGAAATCCTTCCACTTGGTGTGCTGTCTCCTTCGTCTATTAATAAAGCTTTTCTTAGTAAAGGCCCCCGAGCTTGCAACTTGAGCTTCGTCCACAGTGGCATAAATATCGGTGGGATTGCGGGTAGTTTGGGTTTTAGGAGCTTTCGGGGTAGGTAGGTAGGTTGGCACTGTTTTGCTATGAAATCTTTGTTTGGATAGTTGTCCTTGTTTGTTTGTGTGGAAGTTTTGAGACTGAAAAGGATGTTTTTGAGTATTAGATCTGCATATCTTAAACCACATTTGGTATGTAAATAATCGTTTTTTAATTGTGTCTGTAATTACGGTAATTGACCGGTTAATGCTGGAATTGCGCTTTTTTGTCGAAAATAAAAGACTTTTTATGGCATATGATTTTTGTTAGGGATTCGGAATTTCAAATGAAAATATGGAACCCTTATATGATCACTTGTGTGTCTGTCTACCTGTCCGTCTTTACCACCTACAGGTGTACTTCTTAAAATATTTCGTGTATAAATAGATACACCTTATATAGTCAAAATATATTTCCTTTTATAATAGTAGTGTAGAAAAGAGCTATTTTCGCTGTGACACTTTCAAAAACTGTTCTGTGTACATATCATATACAAAATCTCAACAAAACTGCCACCACACTTTACCCGTATTAAAATTTAAATTAAAAAAAAAAAATATCAGCCCAAAAATATTACAGCTACATTCCACCTCCCGTCACTATATCCCGATGTCAATTACGACTCACTCCCGAATACATCGGCACATAAAGCATGTTCCACATCATTGGCAATACAATTGGCGTCACAAATGCCTCCGTGTGTCCGAGCCGTAAGCCGGCCCCACTTATCTGATTGTGACAGTGTTATGGTTATTTACTTTATGGTATAGGGGTAAGCATGGTGGACAGTGGTTGCTGTGTGTATGGGGAAGAAAGTTATGTATGTACGGGGGTGGGTGGTAGATAAATGATTGTGGAGTTTGTTTTGCATTTGCAGTGTTAGAATGGGTCGAATGTGACGCTCTGCAGTTTTTGAGTGGGATAGCAAACATTTACATTATTAATTGTACATTTTTAATCTCTAATTTACATACAAAGAAACGATAAAAAAAAAACCGGCCAAGTGCGAGTCGGACTCGCGCACCGAGGGTTCCGTACAAACCTGTAGGTATTTTCGGTTTAGAAATATATATATGTTTTAATTTTTATATTTCAGTTGATTGAATGTAAGGTAAATTGCGGTTTACGATTTATGACGTTTTAAAAAAAAACTACTCACTCGATCTCGTTCAAACCAATTTTCGTTGGTAGTTTGCATGGTAATGTACATCATATATTTTTTTTAGTTTTGTCATTCTCTTATTTTATAAGTTACGGGGGGGGGGGGGGGGGACACACATTTTACCACTTTGGAAGTGTCTCTCGCGCAAACTATTCAGTTTAGAAAAAAATGATAATAGAAACCTCATTACCATTTTTGAAGACCTATTCATAGATACCCCACACGTATGGGTTTGATGAAAAAAAAACATTTTGAGTTTCAGTTCTATGTATGGCTAACCCCAAAATTTATTGTTTTTTTTTCTATTTTAGTGTGAGAATCTTAATGCGGTTCACAGAATACACCTACTTACCAAGTTTCAACAGCATAGCTCTTATAGTTTCGGAATAAAATGGCTGTGACATACGGACGGACAGACAGACAGACAGACAGACATGACGAATCTATAAGGGTTCCGTTTTTTGCCATTTGGCAACGGAACCCTAATAAAGACGGATGTCGAAAAACAAAAAAAAAAGGAACATGACAAAGTGAAAATTAACTTTCATTTCAGAAGGCGGTAACAAAAACCAGAAATACCATCACACCGAATTCTGAAGTTTTTTTTTCACATTTTGGTGAGTTACCACTTAAAAGAGAAAATAACTAAACAATTAAAAAACTTTCTCTGAAAAATATGCATGGTCGTGCATTCATTGGGTACCAAGACACATCCCCTAGATAACATACAAGTCACACAAACACACGACTTAACAAATGCCCCCCACACACCGGAACATGCATTCAGTCGTTCCCAATTTTCCAGCTCATCGCTCGCCACTCCACTAGAACTTTTCATTAACATTTCGCATTTACTCCATCACGCCATTAAGGTGTCCATAAAGAGAGACACTCCAGTGAGAGTACTGGAGAAGGTAATACCTATCTTCTTAAATCTCGACCGAAGTGAGGACAGGGATGGATTTAGGGAAGTAAGTTGCGCGGGATAAGAAAACTTTTACATCAGAAAGAAATAGTGTTAATATTGAGCTGCATCCGGTTAAAATAGAAGCTCGACTCAATAGGAAAAGGTTAGGCAGATGATGAGAAATAATGTTAATGGGTCAATTTAAATAAAGAATAACTAAACTAAGTTCATGGAAAATAAAGCAATGTTATTGACAGATTTTAACAAGAGCTGAGACCATTTTAAACTTTCTTTAAGTAGGTTACTTTATTTGCCATTTAATTGATACAGGTAATTATAACTTTGTTTTCATAAACCACGCTTATAACTCCACTAATAGTGTGCTAGTGCTTTCAATATATACAGTACCCTCCAAAAGTTAGTTGAAATTAATTCATCTTATCAATGATGAATTTCCAAAATACGTAGTTTCAATGAGTGAACTGTTTTCGATTTATGTTCTGATACACTATCCTAATACGTACAGTAGGAAATTCCCCGAAATTCATTTTGTTTTCTTAGATAATCTATATTTATGTGCTCACTTCTTGAATTGAGTGCGTCAAAAGTCAGTTGAAATATGAAACTTTTAACGATTTCCGATACTCTCGCCGTTTTAACCCCATTTATCAATATTGTTAGGGCAGTGTGGATAGTTTAAATTTAATAAAAAAATATTGTGAGGTGACTTGACTGTTTTTGAATAAATAATGGCTCCGAGGCGAAAATTAACTATAGAAGGAAGAACGAAGATTGAGTGTGAATCCAAAAAAATTAAAAACTTTATTGCTGTGGGAAAATTATTTAAAGTTAGTCCAGAAGGTATGCGAAAAATAATAAAGAAGAGTTTAGAATGTCCTAGTCTTGCAGATAGGCCACGGTCGGGGCGTCCTAGGGCTACTACTTCTGTTGATTATCGACATATAGTGCGGCAGTGTAAAAACAACCCGAAGATTGCGATACGAGAGATCAAAGATCAGTCACTGAAAGCAGGAACCTCGGTTTCTGAAACTACTATCAGGCAACGCCTGTATGATGCTTATTTACGAGGTCACATTGCCAGAAAGAAACCTCTTTTAATCGATCCATAAAAAACGAAGGTTGGAGTTCGCCCGCAAGTATTCAGATAAGCCAATAGACTTTTGTAAGAAAGTAGTCTTAAGCGATGAATCTAAGTTCGTACTATTTGGAAATCAACGTTGGCAAACCGTATGGAGCAGAAACAACGATAACTCTTACAACGACAAATACTTGCAGCCCACTGTGAAACACGGCGGTGGGAGTGTGATGGTTTGGGGGTGTTTTTCTTGGTATGGTGTGGGCTGACTGCAAATAATTGAAGGCAGGATGACAGCAAATATCTCTTGTAATATTCTCCGTTACAATTTAAATCAATCTGCTGAAACAATGGGCGTTCGACGCCAGGCCAGGGCCTCACCATAGGATTTAATAGTTATGTGGAAGCGCGATGATGGGCACTGGGTCAAGAGTGGCGAGCGAACTGTCCGCTGTGTGCGGAGCTGATCAATACAATATTCAAAAGACTCACCTGATGGTAGAACACTGGCTCTGGAGCCTACCTGGATTTATGTAAGTATGTAAATGAGTGTATATTGTATTGTGTAGTGACGCTGTCAGTGGGCAATCCAGGATACCGGCCGCTGCAATACGCCAGAGATTGGTTCCAGCACGCGGTTCAATCACTGTCACTAACCTCAAACTATTTCAACCAAAGTTCAAACTAAAACCCGTTCTATTTCGTCAAAAGGGGTTATTTACAATCAAACAATAAGATCACGACAAATTGTCCAACAAAACGATCGATTCAAACGGATTACTTTCAACAAATGCGTCGCGAGGTCCAAACGGCGACGGACATTTTTTTCAAGACCTAACCAAAAAGTGTCAAACTGACAAGTGACAGTTCTCGCTTCGTTACACGCGCGTTCCGTTAGGCGCACAGATTAATCAAGTCAAACGGGACGGAACAATGGGGTTAGGTTGAATTTTCAAGTTCCAACAAGACAACGATTCGAAGCATACAGCAAGGATAACTAAAGAATATTTTGAAGATAACGAAGTGGACTTACTGGAATTGCCTTTAATGTCATCCGACCTTAACCCCATTGAAAATTTGTGGGATGAATTAGACTGCTGGATCCCTGTTTCCATAAGACGCAACAGGAATTTGTTAAGAAATAAAATTCTTGAAACGTGGTCGACTATACCGGGCAAAACATTACAAAATCTTGTAGACTCAATGCTTTGACGACTTGAAGCAGTTTTTCAGAATAATGGCGGTCATATAAAATATTAAAAGTTAATACATTGGCAAAGACACAACTATAATAAAAATCCTTCAAATAATTTTTCAACAATTTCAACTAACTTTTGGCACCGTAATTTCACTATTTATCTACATTAACATGACATAAATCATAATTATCAAAGTTGTTATGGTTCTCTTATTGATAGAAATATTCTAAATTGATTATATTTTAATAAAATAGTTTTTGAAGCCATGATTTTATTTAGTTTTATTATAATTTCCTCACATTTATTACATTATTGATAATTTCAACTAACTTTTGGAGGGTACTGTTCTTAAGTAACATAGCTAAGAAAGAAACAGAGTCACTCCAGAATATACGATATTGTTAAGTTATTACTACAAAGAATCAATTCAAATAGTAAATAAATAGAAAGCTCTTAACATTCACAGCCAATTTTCCGAACACACATATGTACATATACAAATTCACTCACAGGCTAGACTACATTTCCCTGCAGCCTCCCAGTCCGTCCCTGGCTAACGTTCCCTCAAGACGCTTTACTGTTATTACCGCTCAGTGAAAGCTTAAATATATGGTCAGAGGTAGATTTCTTCTGCTCACGTGATGTCGGCGAATCTCACAGGAAGATATTCACTTTAATTAAATTGTCTTGTTCAATGTTCCTGTAACTTGGTAGAAAATATCTGAAAATTTATAGAAGATTACAAATTAGGTTTTGACTGAAAAGTAATTCGGGGTTTAAAAACTTTAGTGCTCAGACAAAACTTAATAAAGGGAAACTTTTTCATTTTAAAACCTAATTCTACTCTAATCTGCGAAATTATTTAATAATCTTTTGAACCTTTCTCAACGCGATTTAAATTAGGCCTTCAGCTCAAAAGATAAGAAGTGAGCTTTTATCTTTTAATAAAATACGTCTTATTTGTTTTAGTTGCGAAAAGTCTGCAATATTCTTTTGTTTCTTTTTACCCACAATTAAATATCAGACCTTTTATTATAGTCCTATTTACTTCAATCATCGCTAATACCATAAAGCTATCTTATGGAGGGAATCACTGTACTATAAGGCAGAAATTCTCAAATCGCCGTTACATATTGACAGGGCGATCGAAAATCTATATTAATAGCGGTTTCGGAATCCGGTCCTGTCCGACCAAACTTGGTCCCTTGTTGCTCAAATGTTGGGGTAGTTAAGGGGTCAAAAGAACCGGTCGATGGTCATTGTTCGTACAGCTGACGATGCAATCAGAAGATTATTGTCCTGGACGAAATTTACCGGGAGGAAATCTAGAGGCGGTTCGTCTGAGGAGGTTAATTTAGGTATAAACGGTATTTTGGCAATGGAATGGAATTATTGGCGATATCATTGGAGTATTTAGCCTTATTGGTTTGTGGTTTTGATTTTGAATGAAGATTTTGTGTTTGAGTTTATGGAATTTATGTTGGGCTATGTTTGTTTATGGGAGGAGATACTTATGAAGCAGTCTTATCGTCTGTCTATTGGCGGCCATTAGTAAAGATTATAGTGTTCATCCTATACTTACACTTTAATTCATGATTCTTTACCATCCTCTTTATTTGTTTCTATGTTTACACTTCATGCTTTACTTATTTTATTTTATTTATATGTCTACACTCAGCAAATCGATCTAAATACGATTTATTAACTTGGAAATAGCTGAAATAAATATTAACTCAAATTTTCATGTTGTGACAAGCCAAATTGTCAACTGTCAGTTACTGTTCTGCTTAGTCTATGAATGGCTACTTTTTGGTTTATATAATTTTAAATTATTTTTATCAATATGTCTAGCTATTTGATTTTATTAATTATTACGATTGTTTACTAAATAACTTAACTTAACATTATATTTATAAAATTCTTTACGCACTCATGTGGCCAGCTACACGCACTCATGTGGCCAGCTACACACACTCATGGATATGTCCTGGCCGACTACACTTGTCAGATGAGATGATGGCTAATTTTGAAAATGTTTGGAAAGGGAAGGCGGCTTTGGTATAAAAAGGGGCGTCTGAACCGCTGCCACACACTCTAGAGGACCACACTCTAGAGGACCACACTCTAGAGGCCGTACACTCTGGAGGACACACTCTGGAAGGCTGTAGACTCTCGGAAACTGTTCTGAAGCGCCCACACTCTGGGAAACTACTCTGAAGCGCCCGCACTCTGGGAAACTACTCTCAAGCGCCCACACTCTGGGAAACTACTCTGAAGCACCCGCACTCTGGGGAAACTACTCTGAAGCCCGTCTACTCTGAAGCGTTCACACTCTGAAGCCCGTCTACTCTGAAGCCCGTCTACTCTGAACTCTGAAGCCGGTCTACTCTGAAGCCCTCTTGAAGCGTTCTACTCTGAACTCTTGAAGCCGGTCTACTCTGAAGCCCACTTGAAGCGTTCTACTCTGACAGTTTACTCTTTTTCATTTAATAAATTGTATCAAATCTGCCTTATCCATTTCTTTCACTAAGCAGATACGTAACAAGATGACCTGTCTGTTTCGGGATGCCAATAAATAAAAATCTGATCACGTCATAGTGGAGTAGGTTAGAACTAGTGCCAGAAAAGGGTAGGTAAGGTCTTAAATATCAGTTCATGAAGAAAAGGGATTGTTAAAATTAAAATTATAAACTATATTAAGACACTATTAAATTACTATTACCTAATCCTGGCCCTAAATAGCTAGCTTATATTAAAGCTACTTATAAACCCTTATTTAGTTGACTTCCATTGTGATTTACTAACCAACCTACTTCCCTTCCAACATTCAACCAATATTCACTCCTAACTTCAATTTAATAAAACACATAATTGCATAATGCATGACCACATTGAATCTTAAGTATTCTATAATATTAAGATTCTGGAGAGTTTTTAAGGAATCTTTCGACTATTCAACGTTGACCTGCGCTGTGCCTCAATATAGCCTATTTTGAAGGAATTTTCGGTGTGTTCACAAAGTGGTTGAAGGGTCAAGTTTCATAGGTGATAATGTACATTGGTAGTGAATCCCTATAGGACATTTAACACGGTATTTCGGCCTCAACACTTAACCCTAGTAATTGTTAGGGCAGTGTGTTGATGCGTGCTTCGATGTACAGAAATACGTTGGCTTAGGCCGGGTCGGGAATTATTTAGATAGTGATCGTTACGAGTTACGGCTTGTACGAAGCTTTCGTGAGAAACTGGGTAGGTAGAAGCGTAGCTTGAAGGCCAAAATATGTGAAAATTGGTGTGTCTTATACTTTGGTTTGTTTAACGGCAGCGACTTACGGGTTGTAAATTGTAAGTTCTGGGTCCGCACTTACGATTTATTTTGGGTAAATAATTTTATCACGTTTGCTCTCCAAACGGTGAAGAAAAACATCGTGAGAACATTTGTGACTTTCATCAACCTGCCCTGGGCCCACGTGGTGGATTACAGCCCACTCCCTGGGTCCCAGGAGGCCTGAGTCCCAGCAGTGGAAATATTATAGACACCCTACATATTTCGTAATATGATATCAACAATAGTAATAGGTCAGTAACCGCGCGCCGGCGTAGGTACTTCGAACTTCTTAGAAATCTTAACGATAACTTAATAATATCATAAACTTGATAATATCATGACTTGAACATAAACTTCTTATTTTAAATTGTGTTTAAAATAACAAGTTTATGTTCAAGTTGATTATCGATAAAGTTGGTCATTGAAAACACGAAGAAAACGACATATTATAAAAATGAATCCTGGCTAGATCGATTTATCACCCCCGAAACCCCCTGTATACTAAATTTCATGAAAATTGTTGGAGCCGTTTCCGAGATTCAGATTATATATATATATATATACATATATACAAGAATTGCTCGTTTAAAGGTATAAGATTTTTGTACTAAGATATATCAAAATAAAAATTGCATGGTTATTATAACTCGTTTAAGTTGAATTTGTTAAAATTTGCGAACTGGTTAAAAACTTATCCTGTTTAGAAGCTATAAAAGCGTATAGCGCTATGGATGTGTACTGTATTAGAAAATACTTTGTCCTCTCCATCTCCTGACGACAAAAGGCGCAAAGACTAAAGCGTCAAATAGGACAAAACTTATAATTTGTAAGCTGTTTTGTAAGAGCCGTTTGTAATTGTAAAGAAGTATTAGGATCGGCTTGTGGTACACCGGGAGAAATTAGTTGTCTTTTCTATTGAAATATTATAAAAACACATAATATTACGTTTTTGGAAATTGAATGTTTTTGTTTTGTTTGAATAGAAACAGAAAATAGGCTGAAAAACTTATGAGAACGAATGTTTGGATTAGCTTATAATATTTTCACAAATGAATTGGAAAGGCACGGTTATTCATAATTTTTTCCCATATTTATTAATTAATAGGCCTGATGAGCAAAATTTGTATGGATAAAAAATAAAATACTATTTGCATAGAAATTTTGCGTCGATTATTAAAAATACAAGAGCTTTTCCTTACGTTTTGACCGCATAGTTTTGATTCACTTCTGTAGGAAACAACTGACTTTTATATATATGACGAGAAACTTCTACGCAATGTATCCAGAATCATGTACCTGTTACCATTGTCAGCTTATGCGCCGATGTCCCTGCCATCCTATGTGTGAACAAAAAAAATTACTATTGTAATTTAAGTTTAAAAATTCAATATGCACAGGATTAAGTCGCAAATTTCCCTATTCAAAGAACCAGGCGCGGTCGCAGCCTATGATTTGGGGGGGGGGGGGGGGGTGTCACCATGAGTACTGAAGAATATTTTAGGAAGGTACATCTACTCGTTGGTCTAGTAGTCGAAAGCGCTACTGATGAGCATGAGGTCCCGGGTTCGATTCTCAGGTCGGGAGTATTATTGGGTTTTTCAGGCAAATCGTTCAGAGTCTCGACAGGATGGCTGACTTTGGGGGGTGTCATGACCCCTAGGATCCCCCCTCTCGGACCGCGCCTGCATAGAACTGAGGAACATTTATTTCGCTTTAAATACTATCCCTTTTAATTTCATCACGAGCTCACTGTGCCTCCGACAGCGCTAAGCGGATTGCGGGCTTACTGGATGTTTATTGTTTTCTCAACAATCGCCCGGAGATTACTGAGAAATTCTATTTTTAGTTAATACCTCTCCAATGAGCACTCATCTTCCATTGTTTCCCGATTTAAGTATAGAATGGTAGATTCTGTTGGAATTTGTTGGTGTGAAAGTTGGTGTGTAGTTCTAAAGTTAGGTTTGAATAAAGTTGCAATAAAGTGTTCTATACCTGGTTGTCCTTTGTAGATCGTAGGCAGTGATTATGTGTGGTACGAAAGTCTTAACCAGTTTTACCAAAGGGGCTTCGTATTATGCAGTAATTGGGTTATAGAGGTCAGAGAGGCACTCACACTATGTAAAATACTGGTATACAGGGGCATCCGATTAGTCTGTAGGCCGACCTGAAAATTTAAGAAATACTCGCTCTGATTGTTACGGACATGAAAAAACGAGGAAGTTTGAAAAGTGATCTGAATGTTGAGAATGCATTTAATAACTAAGAGAAGTGCAAAGTAATATTAACCTAGTCAACCCTTGCTCTTGCAAAATTGTTCTTAATTTCGAGTGTTTTAATACTATCAAAAATCAACTCAAAACAAAAGTTTTGCTTCCTTTTAATAAAAAATCGGCATTTTTGTGAAGTCGGAAGAAATAAAAATCACCGCTGATAAGAAAAAGAAAAAAAAAACATCCATCTTATCAGCCAGTACAGCACATTTAATTATCATCATAAAGTCGTTCAATATTGTTCTATGCAAATATTATAATGTCCGACTCGCAGATAAAGCAAATCTCTGCCAAAAGTACATCTATATCTACCCTCATTCACTGTTAATCATTTGCAAGCGACGCTTACTGAGAAGTTATTACAATTTTATACGAAACATCGCCGCTTCCTTGTTTCAAGAGATCTTTTACTTTTTATATTGCATGTATGTATGTTGTTTTGATAAATGATATTGTTTGGTTATAACAGTTTGTAAAATTTTGTAAATGACAGTGTTTTGTTTTTGAGAAATTGTTTATGTTTATGATATTGTGTTGTTCGCATAGGTATTTTTATCTGTTTACTTTAAAGTGTGTCACCTGCTTTATGTTCAGATATTCTTAGTTTTCTTGGACAAGTTATTAAAATCACATACAATATTGGAAACCAGAACGGATTGGGGCAAGTAAACGAGCCACGTGTCGTTACTTAAAGCTGTTTATTGTACACGGAACTAACTTTAAAATTAACTGACATGTGCTTTAACCTGTTTTGGACGAGAATGGCACTGTTAGTATACCGCAGTTTAGCGGCTTATAACTAATTCGATTCGTGTTTGAAAAGTTCAAGACTGATATACTTTTATACTTCAAAAAATCTTTGAAATTTGAGCGGGCCGTTTTCCAACACGCGGGCCCAGTGCGTTGGTAGATGTCACATATCTTGGAATTTTTGGTTCTAGGACATGTCAGTTTCGTCACGATGTTTTCCTTAATCGTTTTAAGAGTAGAGGTGATGAAATATATGTACACTAAGTAAATCGCCTGACTGGGTACTACTGACATTTTGTCTTTGGCTTCCCAAAAATAGGGTATGTACCAATACAGATTGAAATCTCCATCTAAACTTGGTACTAAGTAACTTAGTGCCCATTTCCACGACACTAGCACAGCCCTATCGTAAGTGCCCCTCCGAAATCCTTAGCACGTAGTTAAATTAAAATACCTTGTGACCCTTTTTCATTAATAAGAGATCTTCGCCCCCACACTGAATATTTATGTTGCGAGTGTGTGGTGCAAACGTGTGGCTTTTGAATAAATAAAGTAACTACACATGGGTTTTTAGTTCATTAGAAAGTATTTATTTAGCAGTAAGTCTTAATAAGTGCAAGATGGATTAAGATCGTGCATGTCAATGAGTGTTTTATTTTGTTTGTTACTAAGATCTTTAAGAGGCGACTAAGGGGCTTAAATTCTGATATCTAGACACGCGGGAGCGTGTCAAGCCAAGTTCAAGTAACAGAACTGGCGAGCAGCACCGTGTGTAATATTACACGAACCATTTGGAGCCACTTTTGACCCCCTCATAACTCAAAAACTATTTCACATAAACGTGTCAAATTTGGCTCATATAGTGAAACTTGCAAGATACATATGTGCTCTGAATTTCATAAACATATCTCCAACGGTTATTTAGATATTAACGTCCAAAAATCGTCATTTTTATCACTGACTGACCTATAGATCAAAACTCTAACCCAGTTCCAGGTGACCTAGAAAGTTGAAATTTGGCATGCAGATAGGTAATTAGGTGAATACAAAGGAATAAATCAGAAACTGGTAAATTTTTATAATTTTGCTATAATTTTTCACTTAATTGATTCTATTAGGAACACTTATAATAAAAACCATTTGGTATTAATTTTGTTATGTTATAAATAAGTACCTACTAATAATTTATGTACAAAAAGTAATGATATCCCACCCAAAACATTAATGTGAAATGAAAGCCAAGTTCAATATTATGATATATGCCTTAGTTGTTGACTTCAGGGACAAAAGAAGTGAGATCTAAATGGGTGCCAAGTTCAATGGTCAGTCCTGAAATTTATTTATAACTATCATTTCTTCTTATAACTTAGGATAATATATTGTAGCCTAAGGTCTGACTTGGCTAGTTTTCATATACGAATTATATTATAGCCTACGCAAGTTCTAAACCTGTTACTTGTCGGTTTTTATTTTATTATTCCTAAATTTTGGGCTTGCTGGTAGAAACTAGCCATCGAATATAATAATTCGTATATGAGAACTAGCCAAATCAGACCTTAGGCTACAATATACTATCCTAAGTTATAAGAAGAAATGATAGTTATAAATAAATTTCAGGACTGACCATTGAACTTGGCACCCATTTAGATCTCACTTCTTTTGTCCCTGAAGTCAACAACTAAGGCATATATCATAATATTGAACTTGGCTTTCATTTCACATTTATGTTTTGGGTGGGATTTAAATTACGCTAATCATCCTTAATTTCAACACTATTTTTTGAGGGAGGTAATCTGGATTCAAACTAAGAATTATCTTCTATAGATCTTCATCATCATTTCAGCCGTAAGACATCCACTGCTGGACATAAACCTCCCCCAATTTGATGGGCTTTGCCATAACCGCCACGCTTGGCAGGCGAGTTTGCGACCGCAGTATGATGATAAAATGCATAGAGAACGCTGCTGCAAATTCTCTAGTAAGTCCCTTAGTCGCCTTTTACGACACCTACAGGAAGAAATGGGATGGTGCTATTATTTACGTCCTGCATCACACGGAATAGAATGTTCTAAAACTTTAGAATGTGCCAATACTAAAACCCTTTCAGGCATATCACTGAGGTTAAATTCAATTGGATTGAACCTTATACAAGCCAACCTCCAGGAGGAGATGCCCCGGGCGTCGGGAGTCCATAGCGGACTCCCGGCCACCGTAGGCGCGAGCTTGCGGGTGGCGAGCAATGGGTAGCTCGCCGCCCGGTAAAGACCAGGCTCGGGTCGACGGCGCGTAGTGTTCCACTGAAGGGGTCTGCTAGGACCGATGCCTGCCGGGGCCGCGTGATTGTTCGAAAGAGATACCGTGACCCTGGCACATGGGCAACTGAAGGAACACGGGTGGGTTTTACTTAGTAAAAGTCTGACATGGCCTCCCGCTCCGCCCAGAGCGGGAGAAGTCTTTTGATGATTTCCCATCCAAAAAAAAGCCAACCTCTCCCACATTACACCACACACTATTACAAGAGACGTGGAAGCAGTTACTTGATTTTTCTGATACATTTTCATGAGGTTACGCTCTACCCGGGCAAGTTGGGCCCTCGGTCGTGATTGGGCCCCTAAACGGATTAACTCTATCTTAGCTAGTGTCAATATTGCCCGCTCCTTATCTTGTCCCCGAGGTAAATCCGTCAAATGTTACTTGTTGATTTGGTGGATGTTAGTCTGTAGGTATGTTTGTGTGTAAATGTTGTTTATATTAAGTTTCCCTGTGTGTGAGTCTTGAGTCGTCTTTTTCAAGTATTTCCACTTTTGGTTTCTTAAACGTCGCGTTATTAATTCTGGAACGAACATTTTTCATTTGATATGATCATTTGATCAATTTTCTTCTTAGATTTAGGTACTTTAAAGGAAAGCCTGTTTTTATTAATTTAACGTATTTCTCATGCATTATTATACAAAAAATTTAGCTTTCTGCATACCATCTCCACATAACCTTTAACTGTGCCAAATTTTATACTCCTCCGTCCGCGTAATTTTCGTTAAAAGCGTACAAAGTTTTTGCTTCACGTTTTAATGTAGGTATAGATAACCCAGGTGTGTACAGTTTTGTACGATCGGTTTCCAAGAATAAGTAGACATACTTATTTCTGCACTCCTTCTTCATACAAACTTTAACTATGCCAAATTTCATACTCCTCCGTCCGCGTAATTTTCGTAAAAAAGCGTACAAAGTTTTGCTACTCGTATTAATATAGATTACCCAGGTGTGTACACACGTAAGTTTGACGACGAATTTCCAAGAATATTTTAAAATTAAATTGTTAGTGCTTTCAAGGAAACTGTTCTACATAATACATGTGGTAAATATTAACATGAAAACTGTTCAAAATACACGAGTATTATTATAAGTAAAAGAAAGTTATCCAAATGAAAGAACTTTTACACAAAACGACCCTTTAACATAAAGTAAGAGCTCTCACAAGACAAGTCTATCTAATAAAATAAAATAACAACGTTTGTTTTATCTTAGTTACTACACACGATATAAAAATGTTTACCTTTCTCACAATGCCTGTTACTTGCTGCTTAGCTTTGAGTATGAATAAGACGAGGAATAAAGTCTACATGTTACAACCACGAATAGAACAGGAGTTAACTTTTATTTAGTAGCATTAAAACAAAAGTCAGGAAGTCAAAAATTAAACAGTTTGTACGGAATCAAAAATTGGTTTTAAAAACAAAAACAACATCTAAAGCTTCTAAACTAGATATGCTAGAGTCGCATCGCTACTTTTTGTTCCAAATTACAAAAACCAATACATTCAAGTATAATTTTCATTTTATCGGCTCTTAGTAGACTAAAGAGCAGTGACGGGCCAGTAGTTACGTGCTTTTGGTTGTGTCAAAAAGCAAGCTAGCACGTTTCTTTGTGTAAATAAATTCATCACCACAGCTCTCCAAACGCCGAAGAAAACAGCGTGAGGAAACCGGTATGTTGTAGAACCAAAAATTCGAAGACATGTGACATTTACGGACCCACACTGGGCCCGCCTGGAGATTACTGCACACTCCTTCAAAGAGGAGGCATGTGTCCTAGCAGCGCAAATATTAGAGGCTGATTATGCTGTTGCTAATATATTATTGCCAACCACCGCACTTGACAGTGATGAAATGACATTTTATTAGCGATGACGATGATGGAAAAGTCAAAAATGTATTTGATTGATAAGCTATCGAAAAGATTATATCAATTCAGTTAAAAAGCTCTTCTAGAAATACGTAACACTTTAAAACCGATTGCGACTTGTTCCTTAAGAAGTTTGTAATAGCTTGTCTTATCAATACTCTAAGAGCAGTACTGACAACAGCCTAGGCAGTCTCGTTCAAATTGCTAGCATTATAGTCCAATTAAAGCGAAGAGTCCTAGAATTTTGGCAGACAGGCCTAAAACCTTTTTTTGTTTCGTCTAGACGAAAACGTCTCTTGTCGAGATGTCGAGAGCTGCTGTAGTAAATAGTTTTTGTTGGAATGTAAGGTCTAAATGCTATGTAAGCAGTCAACGTCGCTTTGTAGATGTTTATGAAGACCTAGAACACAAGGTCTTGTATCCTTCTTAGTGCCTGTAGGTAGGGTATATGACGACGTATTAAATGAAAGAAATGTTCTGTACAGTTTTACTGTTGTAGTGCTTATGATCACGCATTGAAAAAAATTAGAATACGGAAGCAAATAATGGCCATTCTTTTATTTACGATATAAACTAAATAAAAGAGTTACCGTGGCCCTGGCATATGGGCAACTGAAGGAACACGGGTGGGTTTTAGTCAGTAAAAGTCTGACACGCCCTTCCGCTCCACCCAGAGCGGGAGACTTCATTTGATGATTTCCCAACCAAAATAATAAAGTATTGCTATCTCTTATTGACCGACGGTGAAAGAAAAAGACGAGCGACGCCTGATAACTATAAAATCAAATAACGTCTCGATTGTCTTGAATTCGGCGTGATTTTAAACATGATGAATTTAGTTCGTCGATCAAAATCTTAGTTCAACTAAATTTAACTGCTCTAATTTATTTCCGTCTCTTTCTTGTTTCACTTGAAAGAAAAAAGATAGTAATAGCCGAAATTAAGTTCAGTTGGTGCATAACAGAATCATCACCAATATAGGCTGTAGGCTGGTTTTTAAACATTTTTAAGTAGTTTTAATGGTCTTATTTCTTCCCGTGGGTGTCAATAGAGGCGGCTATGGGACTTTCTGGAGAAGGGGCAGCAGCGTTCTCAATGCATTTGACCACCATACTGCGATCGCCTACTGAGAGCAGCGGTGGCTCAGTGGTATCAGCCCCGACTTACGAATTGTAGTTTGTTGGTTCGAACCCAAGCAGGCTCTTTACTTTGTGTAAATATTTTCATCAACACTGCTCTCACAACGGTGAAGGATAACATCATGAGGAAACCGGCATGTCCTAGAACCAAAAAATCGAAGACATGTGATATCTACCAACCCGTAATGGGCCCGCGTGGTTGATTACGGCCCACTCCCTCTCACCGAGAGGAGGCCTGTATCTCAGCGGTGGGAATAATATAGGTTGACTATACTGCGATCGCCAACTAGCCAGTCAAGCGTGGCGATTATAGCAAACCTCCCCACATTGGGGGCGGCCTATGTTCAGCAGTGGACATCTTTCGTCTGAAACTATGATGATGACGTATTTATTACAATCTCTATCTTGTTTCACTCGAACGTAAAACATAGCAATAGCTAAAATTAAGTTTAGTTGGTGCATAACAGAATTCTCACAAATATCGAAGTTATTGGCTTGAGGCTGCTTTTCAAAAATGTTTAAGTAGTTTCAATCCTCTTATACACATTGTACTGGGTTTACGTCTGTAATTCAAAGTGGCAGACACGAAATTCACAACATCTTCGCCGGATTTATTTCTTAGAACACTGGTGTTTTATTAACTGAATTTGGCTATAAAACATTTCATCTATACTAATATTATAAAGCTGAAGAGTTTGTTTCTTTGTTTGCTTGGTTGAACGCGGTAATCTCAGGAACTCCTGCTCCGAATTGACAAAAATATTTTTGTGTTGAGTAGCCTATTTATTGAGAAAGGCTTCAGGCTATATAACATCACGCTATGATTAGAAGGAGCGGAGCAGCAACGAAATGGACGAAAAATGGCAGGCAATTCGATGCGACGGGAAGGGTCAGGGGAGCAAAAATTTTACGCGAACGAAGTCGCGGGCTGAAGCTAGTCAAAAAATAAAATTCCCATGCTTGGGACAAATTAGCATTCAAAACGCAAACCAAATCGGTATCGAAAGTACGGAGGACAAAATAAATGGGTTACGACTGGCAACACAGTTAGCAGTTCCAACAGTTCACAAGTTCGCACCGGTAACACTATTACTTTGTGTACTCTATGTACGGTTCTGTCATGTTTCCAATTTGTAACGTTATTATATAACGAGCTGTAGTAGGAACGGTAAGCAACAAAATGTCGTTTTACTCATATAAATACAAATATCTGGATGACCGAGCTTTGCTCGGTATTTTTTGGTAAATTGTGTTTAAAATAATAAAATGTTCAAGTTTAGTATCGATAAAGTTGGTCATTGAAAACACGAATAAAACGACATTTTATGAAAATGAATCCTAGATAGATCGATTTATCGCCCCCGAAACCCCCTGTATACTAAATTTCATGAAAATCGTTGGAGCCGTTTCCGAGATTCAGATTATATATATATATACAAGAATTGCTCGTTTAAAGATATAAGATATCACAATGTAATTCACATACATGACATCACACCTTGTTTCCCCGAAGGGTTGGGCAGAGGTGTACCTATTAGTACACCCACATTTCGCCTGTTATGTTTAAGTCCCATGTAATAAGGGGGCGAGCCTATTGCCATCAACCGGGCACAAATCCAGACGCCGCGGGGGCTGCTACTGAGAAATTCCAGATGGAAAAATCCAATATCACTTTGCCCGACCTGGGAATCGAACCCGGGACCTCATGCTCAGCAGTAGTTATTACCACTAGACCAACGAGGCTGTTACTGACTGTACCTATGTAACTTACTTTAATTAATAGAACTAAAGATTCTAGGCAAACACGAGCGGGCAAAAGACTTCCCTATAGATTTCCACATCTTTCTCTGAATGAATTCATTATACATAAATCATTGAATTGATGAAAATAAATACAGCAAGCGCATAAAAAATAAAACATTTTTAAACGAAAAATACAACGCCAAGACCTAATCTATGAATAAATGACCTTCCCAGTAGAAAAACCAGACACATTGAAATACATAGCCTTAGCCTATACGTAATCTTTTCAGGACTGAAGAAGGGCGAACTCTCAAAGTGGTGCTGAAAGGACTATTAATATTCTCGTTTCAGGCTCAGAACTTTAACAATAACAACTTCTATTCAACGCACATTTTACACACTTTCTTAAGAACGATAAAGGGTTGCGTAATGCTTTCTTTTACATATCATTCGTTTTGATAAATGTTTGGAATATGGCCTGAATTGAAAACGCAAAAATTCTGAATTACAGAATAATATGACTCAAATTTGTTTACCTACTCTCAGCCTTAGTTGTTGGGCTTTTTTTTATGGGAAGTCATCAAATGACGTCGTCTCCCGCTCTTGGGAGGAGCGGGAGGGCGTGTCAGACTTACTGACTAAAACCCACCCATGTTCCTTCAGTTGCCAATATGACAGGGTCACGGTGTCTCTTTCGAACAATCTCGCGACCCTGGCAGGTAGTTGCTGGGCTCGTGGTTAAATAATAACAGTATCATGGGTCAAACTAAGGTTAAGTTACGCTTGCAGTAGTCGGTTTGTGGATGGGTGACCATTAATTACATATTGAAATACCTCCGTGCTTCGTTGGTCCCGGCTGTCTTTCGTAGATCGTTGACAGTCATTACGGGGAGGCAATAGCTCAAAAGTCTGACAGTCAGTCTTACCGAGGAGTATCGTGTTATGTTATCAATACAGTAAGGAGGTCAGACAGGCAGTCACTCTATGTAAACTATTGGTAATCAGCGACATTTATAGTTAAACTAGCTTTTGCCAGCGGAGGTCGGAAATTATCCCGCGGGAACATACTACCGGGATAAAAAGTAGCCTATGTCGTTTCTCAGGCTCTAAACTATCTGTGTACCACATTTCATTTAAATCGGTTCAGTAGTTTTAGCAGGAAAGCGAGACAGACAGACAGACAGAGTTACTTTTGCATTTATAATGTTAGTGTGGACTGGAAGTCGACCCCAACATAGTTGGGAAAAGGCTAGCCTCAGCCGCTAAGATCTATATAAGGTGTATCTATTCATACACGAAATATTTTAAGGGGTACACCTGTAGGTGGTAAAGAAGCTTTAGAAGCAAAAATAATTTTTGTATCTAAGCGTTTTTGAATTTTCGTAATTATTATAATTTTAAACTACTCGAGACGTTTTGCATAAAACCTTTACTCCAAATTCTATGAATGGCCGGCCTGACGCTGCGAGGGCGACGACCGGACGGTACGAGCATGGCGGCGGTGTCTCGGGCCGTAAAAAATAAGAAGGAGCCAATATTTCTTATGTGCGTCAAATAATTTATAAATATTAAATTTAAAAAAAAAAATTTTTTGTTCGTTGCTATAGCTTCTTTACCACCTACAGGTGTACCTCTTAAAATATTTCGTGTATGAATAGATACACCTTATATAGAATGAATACGCGATGTGTACGTAACGTCAATTTGAACGAAATACAACTATCCCATCGTTTTCGTTATATTCTTTGCGCCAAGCATAATCTTTGGTTGATGCTCCGAAAGATATGAAGTCTTAAAACTACGTAATTATTCCTAGTCGGTTTCTCTATCACATAAGTTCTCAAGATAAGCTATCATAATCCATAAAAAAGCTGATTAAATTATACTTTGGACGCTGCCTGTAAACACAATGCTTAAAATAAATATCCACGTAGACTCGTTGATACTTATTTTAGGTCTTATAGGTACTTTAAAACTTCAAATGAATACAAAACGTAAATCAAGATATATCACAAGGATCTGATGCCGTATTAGTTTCTTTCAAACTTCTCATATTACTTAAAGTACGCGAACGTAACCTAGATAAAATTCTCGCCTACTTTTGAGACTAAGCCAGGTTTTACTATCTGTTCTCGTTCGATTTTCACACGATTTTGTATTGCCTTACAAACTTCGAACTGAAATTGTTCTAAAAGAGCGCGAGGTTTCGTGGCACAGGACTGGCTCGTTTGTCTAGTGGTACCTACCAAGCGCTACTGCTGAGCAAGAGGTCCTGGGTTCGATTCCCAGGTTGGGCAAAGTATTATTCTATATTTTAACCGACTTCAAAAAGGAGGAGGACGATTTTTTTTTTATGTATGTTCGGCCATAACTCCATCATTTATAAACGGATTTGCAAAATTCTTTTTTTGTTCGAAAGGGGTTTATTCCGAAATGGTCCCATATAAATTTCATATAGATCTGATGATGAGTTCCGGAGACAGACACCGGAACTCTTTAAAAAATGACAGCAAATCAACCGCGATTTCTGCTATCGCATAAATATGCATTGTTTGTTTGGAATTAGTGCGGGTAGATACCATAACTAAAAATTTAAAAATAAAAACTTTTTACAAAAAAAAAAAAAAACAACCGACTTCCTTAAAAACACTACAAATTGAAAAAAATAAATTTAATTCCGGAAGTCGGTGGCATAAATCTTAAATACAAATCCTAAGACACCGACTTCCGAAATTAAAGTTATTTTTTTCACTTTGTAGTGTTTTTAAGGAAGTCGGTTGTTTTTTTTTCTATCTGGAATTTCACTGTAGCAGCCCGGAGTCTGGATTTGTGCCCGGTTGATGGCAATAGGCTTGTCCACTATTACATGGGACTTAAATATAATAGGCGAAATGTGGGTGTACTATGGGTACACCTCTGCCCAACCCTTCGGGGAACAAGGCGTGATGTTATGAATGTCGCTAAATCCATGACTGATCTTTGCGTTATGCTAGTGAATGGATGCTGCTTTTGGTGACTGGTCGTCTTGCTGACCATGGTGTAGTTATTGTTATAAGTAATTAACTGTATATTTATTTTACTTCGATGGTCCTAGTTTATCATTTCTGGATTCGAGTTACAGCTGTGTGAACATAATTCATGCCTGTAGGCTTTTATTTCGGTACTTATTTAGTTTTGTGTACGTTTTAATTTGTTTATTTTGCTCGAGTACTGTATTTGTTCGTAAATATTGGCATATGGCAAATAATTTAATTGAATGTTCTGTGCCTCGTTATTACTTTCTAATACTGTATAGAAATGTATTGTACTGGAATGTCTACTATTGTACAGAATCATTTTTTTCTAACTGAACTGACAGCTGTGCTTGCTGGAAGTTTGTTGCGCCACTTCTTCTTCCCAGCTAAAAGATTAGGAAGTGGTGTAAGGCGGGCGTTTCAGGGGACTGTATTATGACGTTCGAAAAGTGCTGATTTGCAGTCTAATTTGAATAAATGACTTTTGATTTTGTCCAAGCTGTCATTCGTAGGTCTTTGACAGTCGCTATGAGTCTGAAGCCCCGAAAGTCTGACAACCAGTCTTACCAAAGGGTATCGTTTTACCCAATAAATGGGTTGTTAAGGTGAGATAGGCCCTGCCAGGGTCGCGAGATTGTTCGAAAGAGACACCGTGACCCTGGCACATGGGCAACCGGAGGAACACAGGTGGTTTTTCGTCAGTAAAAGTCTGACACGCCCTTTCGCTCCACCCAAGAGCGGGAGACGTCATTTGAAGATTTTCCATCCAAAAAAAAAAAAGGTGAGTTAGGCAGACGCTCCATGTAAAATGTTGATATTCAGCTAAAAACGGTTAGACTTGAAGCCCAAGTAAATGAGAAAAGGCTATTATTGATTTTGTAAAAAACATTCGTAATGACGAAACACAACAAACATCAAAGCACTACTACATGAAACGCAATATTCCTAAAAGTAAAAGCCCATCAACGTTATTTTTCCTTGACAACAAACATTAAAACGCTGAACAAACAACATTCCGACATTTTTTCCTCAAAAGATCAATTTTATCAAAAAACATCCTCCTTAGAAATACTCGAGTTACATTTCACTATTTTATTTGGCTGTCGTTACAAGGGACGGCGATTCTTTGTCTCAATTAGAGACATGACAATGTCTCTTTCCGAGGGATACGAAAGTCTTAGGGACGCAAAGTCTGGAAAAGCACGTCTGGCCAGTGAAAATCTAGTGTCCAGATTTCAGGGAGACTTCTTTGTTGAAAAGTTTTATTTCCTTAGCATTCACTGTTCTTTAACAAGCTGGAAAAACTTAACGTAAGTAAGGAAAAGTATAGAAACTGTTCGTTAATTAAACTGAACTGGATTAGCACATATAAACCGGGTTCTACTGCTGTCAGAGTCAATACATACTTCTTAAACATAATCTACTCATTATTTGACATTATCTATTGTACCTACAATAATTCAAATTTCAATCTTTATTAGTGGTTGTCATGGCAATCATATCATTTTATTCATAAAGGTTTTTATTTTCAACTTATCTAGTATTTGATTGATGTACATTCACATTTTTTTAGAGTATGAGAACGTTGTAGGCTTTGTAGACTCTAGATGTGGTAGACCATTTGGTATTTGATTAAATACCTGGCACTTTTTGACAGGCCTACATTGTTCTCCAATACCTATTAACACTGATTTGCAACCATTTCAAAAGCCAATTAAAAGAGTAAACGTGGAATTTCTTGCCGACTCTTTTCCATAGGAGTCAACCAATTGGAACCGTGCACCTAGGTCCTGACATTTCATAAGTGCCCATTTAGGTTTATGTGTTTTTTATTTTATCTAGAATATTCTACACCAATGAAGATACTGGCAGGTCTTGAACGAGGTTTAGATGTATTCATCGTGTTATGTTTTATTTATGGGATTAAATATAATGATCACCATAAAATGCTTTTGATACCCTTAGTTCTTTAACCAAAAATATATACTTGACACCAGAAAAATAAAGTCTAAAATTACAATAGTACTAGCTATTTTAGTCACGACTGCTCTTTAAATTGTATTCGAACACCAAATGTAGTAAATGATCACCAAATCATAACTTGTACGACAAAACTGTACTGCGACTCACAATAGTTCGAATGCACGCTTGTGCGATACACTCGAGCTCACATAGTACACAAGGTTAGGTTAGGTTAAAACTGTGACCTCCTATGCACGAGCCGAGCGAGCGAAGCGAGCGGTGCCGCGGCAGCGGCCGGCGAGTGCTAGAAACGACTAGATTCAGTGTGTCGCATAAGCGTGCATTCCAACTATAGTGAGTCGCAGTACAGTTTTGTCGCACAAGTGTTATTCGCACACCCATTTGTGGAACTCACATAGTACACTCTTAATAATTTCGTGTTCACTAACTATTTTTGGGTTAACAATGATTTTTTTTGGAGTCAGTTTGCTTAAATAGGATAACAAGATGTAAAAACTTTGGTTATAATTTTACATTGAAATGCTGTTTTAATTTTGGTGATCATTTACTACTTTTGGATTAACAATGATTTATTTGGAGTCAGTTTGCTTAAATAGGATAGCAAGATGTTAAAATTTTGGTTATAATTTTACATTAAAATGCGTGTTTAATTTTGGTGATCATTTACTAGTTTTGTCTGTTATATGTTACTATATCTGGTGGTAAGTTAAACATAAGCCTTTATTTATTGGTGAAATTCGCCCTAAATGTGAGGAATGACTGAACCACAGTGTAACAAATTACTGAGTAAAATTTTGGTATACTGTTACTGTGCGTCTGCAATGTAGGTACTAGATGGGTATCATTTTATTCTTGTTGTATCAATTATCTTGGGGAGGTGGAAATTCAGTATTTAACACTATTAGTAAAATTTAACTGAATAATTAAAGTTGCAGCTGTAGTTATTGATAGTGCGAACATATTTTTATAACCCAGATTTTTTTATAACATGTTATTCCATTAGTATAACTGAGGAGTATAAAAGCAGTTATAATGTACATAACTCTGTACTCTTTGACTCTTCTAGATATACAAGTAAATATAAATTTAAGTGTCTGTTTTTAATGTCAAAATAACAGTGTTTTCCTAAGTGCATATGAAAGTATATATGGCAATTACACAAAAAAAAATAATTGGTTTGTCTGGCTTATCTCCGAAACGACGGGATTGATTTTGACGGGACTTCTATGTGCAGATCAGAGCTAATATAATAAAGTTTTTTATCTCTCTGGCACGTTCCCGCGGTATAATTACCGACATATACGCGGGCGATACCGTGGACAGCTAGTTAGAAATAAAAAATGTTATTTGCATAGAATGTAAGATATACAGGTAAGTTACTACAAAATTGGGTTCCGTTCAAGGTAACACACACACTATTCACTACAAAAGTTTAGTCATTTCTGCACCTACACTCACACAGAATCTTAGTAAGGGCAACCAAAGTCAACATTTCGGTCACATATCGCTTTTTACTTCGCTATACCCGATGTTTTAGACTTCTCGTTCAGAACTGGAATACGGTATATCGGGAGAGCTTTCGAACTAGGCCAGACACGCAGCTCGGCTAAGGCTGAATGCTACTCCAGATTGTACGCGCCTTTCTTTGCATTTGGGTCAGGCTTTTTAGAAGGTGGTTCTTAGACAATGGCTTTTTCTTTAAGAAAACGTATGATGGAGGCTTTCACTTGGGGACCAGACTTTAGAGCATTGTGAATACTACTGATTAAATAGGCGTCAAGTGAGGACTTGTTTTTTTTTTATGTTGATGAATGAACAAAAGATCTTTACTTATAAGGCAAAAGTGAGTATAAGCTCCAGGAGAGCTATAGAAGGACAAAATTGGTGATGTTCTTCAGAAAGCTCAGGTCGTAGTACTCACAACCAGCGTGCATGTATGACCATATGTATGGACGGAAACGAAGCAAAGTATATAAGGATCGTAAAGGTGGCCTGTAGTTTGAGCCTACTTCTCATGGGGAGGCTGAAACTATTACCATTTTTTAACCCTTAATAACTAAACATTTGTCCGTTCGACGACCCACCTACCCGCGATTCTCGCGTTCGTGTAGTTATAGGTGAACATCGAAATATGCTGTGGCTGTATGGAATAGTTCTTAACTATTGTTTTGGTTATTTTTTGTTTAATAATAATCATCCAAAGAATGTACCAATGTCAGAAGTTCCTGTGATTAATAAATACTTTTCCAAATAATGCATTCTATTTGGCGTAGTCGGTTCGACGAATGTTTAGTAACTACGTAACAATGAAAATACTTTAGTTATCTAGGGTTAAGGTTAACATTATTTCTGAATTTCTTTACGTACACAAGCCAACCAATAAAGTGACAAAAAAGGCAGTCAGCAAGATGGTATCTGGGTTCACTCTTTGAGATGTATGTTACTTTGGTTGCTTGTCTGTTTTAACGCGCTTATCTCTGGAACATACAGTCGAATGTGGAAAAGTATTTATGCATTTGATAGACAAAATTTTGGAAAAAGATTAGAGGATAATTAGCAACACGCAACGGCATTAGGGAGCTGGACAAAAAGAAATAAAGTAATAGCACGGACCAGCGATGCAATGCGATGGTGTGGGACAGTGGAACAAGAAATTTCACGCGGACGAAGTCGCGGGCAGAAACTAGAATATAAATGAAAAGCGAAATTTCCCTACACATTTAGTTTACAAATAAGGGCTCCTTATCTAATGGTTTGTACAAAATCTCTAGCTTGAAATTTCAGCATCCTTTTGGGACGAGACTAAAACTAACAGGATATTCTATACGGTTGCGGAAATAATGGAGTTTGCTTATTATTTCAGGACAATAACCTTCACGGGAACTAAAATTATATAAACATTGCTACAGTAATATATATATATAATAGGGAAAATCTTTGGCTTGCTTTAAAATAGAGATGAGTCCAATATCATGTCACATGCAAAACTCATCGATGTTTTGAAATCATTTCATCGTGCAATGACAGCAAAAAAATCATCAATTACTAAATAAATACATTGAATTTGGGAAACAAAGAATAAAACCATTTTGCGCGTTAACCTAAAGGATAATCTTTAAGGCGGAGAACACCTACTACATACCTAATGATAATTTCACTAAGCTACTCTTAATTGAAGTAAAGAGAAAATCGTCAATGATTTTGTAATTTTTCCCGTCATCGACATTTTTTTGTCATTGTTTTGCAGAAAATTCATCACTCACATTCCATCTCTACTATTAAATTCCAAACTGATTTAAGATTTCACTACTTTCTACATATACATCGCAGATGTAAAAAACTAACCTACGATTTTGGGGTTGAAATGTGAAGGTATATAATTCTTATTTGCAAGTACTGGCACTACATTAAAACATTTTTAAACGTGATAATTTGTAATCCATTTATTTGTATTGTCTTTGGGCCTCAGTCCTGACACCAACAAGCATTGGACAAAACTGTAAAACTTTTTCTACCTGAATACGAGCGTTTGTATGGGTGCAGTTTATGTATCTCTTTTGTTGTAATGTGCGTTTTGTTTATGCAGAATAAAAGTATTTTCTTTTATTTTATGATTAAATAGGTCCTAACTAGTGTTGTAAAAATACCGTATAATACCAAAACGCTATGTATTAATCAGGTATTTTATTACCTATAACTTACGGTATTATTGGTATTTTATGTATTTTATATTTTGATTCACTTTTTAAGATCCTGCAATATTACGAAGAGTTCTAGTTCAATAAATAAAATATATTTTAAGTTTCGATTGCATTCTTTATTTTAGAATTACTAATTCTAATTTAATGATTACTAAGTAATTAAACTTCACAGTTCAATACAAATGGTATAATACAGCACTTACATCTCTAGTCCTAACGCCCACCTTTCTTGTGCTTGTTATACCTACTCATTCATTAAACATAGCACAAACCTCATCACTTTTACTTTTGCACAAAAACCACGTAATATAGTCCGCATAAACACAGCTATACATATTCAAGACCCACATTAGCTTGTAATGAAAAAGCCTCGGTTAATTCAAATTCAGGGAAGGTAAGGACGTATGACACGACCTTGTAATGAGGAGAGGTAATGAACTATGGGATTGTTTGAGACAGGTCTTCTGTAGGTATGTTTAACAAAGAAAATAATGGGAGTCGCATTACCGACTGGCCTCTTGTGTTGTCTTGTAATACAACATTTCTGGGATAAGACCAACCGTCACTACTAGGGTCGCGAGATTTGTTCTACAGAGATACTGTGGCTCTGGCATATGGTCAACTGAAGGAACACGGGTGGGTTTTAGTCAGTAAACGGCTGACACGCCCTTGCGTTCCATCCAGTGCGGGAGACGTCATTTGATGATTTCCCACCTAGAAAAAAAAAAGATCAAACGTCAGCGTTTAAGCTGCTGAAAAGCATCATGGAATGCGAATCGTGCTAACCAAAGCGTTATAAGGGCGAAAACCAGAAGGGTGCTTTTGAATCTATACTAATATTATAAAGAGGAAAAGTTTGTATTTTTGTTTGTTTGTTTGTAATGGATAAACTCAAAAACCACTGGACCGATTTTAAAAATTCTTTCGCCATTAGAAAGCTACATTATCTGCGAGTAACATAGGCTTATAAGGGCGAAAACCAGAAGGGTGCTTTTGAATCTATACTAATATTATAAAGAGGAAAAGTTTGTATTTTTGTTTGTTTGTTTGTAATGGATAAACTCAAAAACCACTGGACCGATTTTAAAAATTCTTTCGCCATTAGAAAGCTGCATTATCTGCGAGTAACATAGGCTATTTTTTTTTTTTTGTTAAATAGGGTTTCGTAAGATATTTGGGTTTTTCGGACCCAAGGTGTAAAAAATCATCCTTATTAATATGTCTTCGAAGTACCAGGTTGTCATAACTTGGTAGGAGCTTACCTAACATGGTTGTGTGATAGCTAGAAAACGCTTTATGTCTTCGAAGTACCAGGTTGGCATAACTTGGTAGAAGCTCACCTAACATGGGTTTTATTGATTCTGAGGCGGTACGAAGTTCGCTGGGTCAGCTAGTAATGAATAAACTACGAGTGACCACGACGGCCAACTTTATAAATCAAACCATTCAGCCATTTTTTTGTGGGTTCCAAATTATCAAACGAGGTCTCCCGCTCTGGGTGGAGCGAAAGGGCGTGTCAGACTTTTACTGACTAAAATCCACCCGTGTTCCTTCAGTTGCCCATATACCAGGGCCACGGTATCTCTTTCGAACAATTGAGACAGGCCTTCTGTAGGTACGTTTAAGAAAGAAAATAATGGGCGTCGCATTATCGACTAGCTTCATGTGTTGTCTTGTAATACCATATTTCTGCTCCTGAAAAGCCTCAAGGAAAGCATATCGTGCTAATCGAGGCATTACAAGAGCGAAAACCAGAAATATGCATTTGAATCTATACTTTATATATATTATATATATAATATATAATAATACTAGCTTCTGCCCGCGACTTCGTCCGCGTCAAATTTTTGCTCCCCTTACCCTTCCCGTCGCATCGATTTGCCTGCTAGTTTTCGTCCATTTTCGCTCCTTGAGTTATAGTGAGTCAACCTTAAAAGATAGACATATGCTCTTGGGACTTTTTTTTTGAACTTTTTAAAAATAACAATCCCGTCATACATGATTTTTGCGTTACTTTAACCGTTTACGCAGCGCACGCAACGGAAACTCTCAGAAGGAATAAATTTTCCCCGTTTTTGCAACATTTTTCATTACTGTTCCGCTCCTCTGAGGTGTAGCGTGATGTTATATAGCCTATAGCCTCCCTCGATAAATAGGCTACCTAACACAAAAAGAATTTTTCAATTCGGACCGGATTCGATTCGGAGATTAGCGCGTTCAATCAAACAAACAAACTCTTCAGCTTTATAATATTAGTATAGATAATTAGTTGACCCAGACGTACCAAGTTTGACAACCTGGTACGCGGTGGTGATCTGGTAAGCGTTTTCTAGCTGACACTCATATGTTAGGTTAGCTCCTACCCAGTTATGATGACCTGGTACTTCGAAGGCATAAAGCGTTTTCTAGCTGACACTCCTTTGTTTGGTAAGCTCCTGTCAAGTTATGATAACCTGGTACTTCGAAGGCAACGTTTATAGTGACTTGTATTCTCTTTGACGTTTTATGTGACGTCTCACGGGAACGCGGTCGAACGGAATAAATAAATGATTATGGTAAAAAGTAAAAAAAAAAAAAAAAAGTATCCTATGTCCTTCTCCTGGCTCTAAACTACCTCCCTGCCAATTTTCAGCTAAATCGGTTCAGCCGTTCTTGAGTTATAAGTGAAGTAACTAACACGACTTTCTTTTATATATATAGATTATAAAGCTGAAGAGTTTGTTTGTTTGTTTGATTGAAAGCGCTAATCTCAGGAACTGCTGGTCCGAATTGAAAAATTATTTTTGTGTTGGGGAGCCTATTTATCGAGGGAGGCTATAGGCTATATAACATCACGCTACAACTAAGAGGAGCGGAGCAGTAAAGAAAAATGTTGCAAAATCGGGGAAAATTTATTCCTTTTTAGAGTTTCCGTTGCGTGCGTTGCGTAAACGGTCAAAGTAACGCAAAAATCATGTATGACGGAATTGTTCCTTTTAAGAAGTTCTAAAAAAAAAGTCCACGAGAGCATATGTCTATCTTTTAAGGTTGACTCACTATAACTCAAAAGGAGCGAGCAGCAACGAAAAATGGACGAAAACTAGCAGGCATATCGATGCGACGGGAAGGGTCAGGGGAGCAAAAATTTGACGCGGACGAAGTCGCGGGCAGAAGCTTAATTAATAAACTACAAGTGACTATGCCGACCAATTTTAGAAATCAAGCAATTGGTTTTTCAGCTAACGTATAAACAGTAGCTTTTCCCACGACTCCGTTCGCGTGAATGTCGCCGAAGAAGCCGCGGAATAAAACGTCGTATATGTCTTTTCTTGGGGTTCAAACTTACCCCGTACCAAATTTCATCAAAATCGGTTCAGTAGTTTAGTCGTCAAAGCGTAAAAGACAGACAGAGTTACTTTCACATTTATAAAATTAGTACAGAAGTATAGATTGCTAAAGTCGTACTTTGTGACCGTATTGTTCTTTAAAACTATGTAAAGTATTTTTATGCGGTTTTCACATTAATTTAGATAATAAATAATAAATAAATATATAAATTTCTTTATTGCCATAAAAACAGGTTACAGAAAATTTGAGACCCTGGCTCCAGAGCTAGGTTAAAGTACCTGTATTTCAGGAGCCAGTGACTTCTTCCATTTAGGTTGTAAATATTCATGTTTTATGCAGCAAATGGTGACAAATTTATATTACTTAAAATTACATTCAATTCTAATCATTTAAATAAAGCACTAAATAAAATTGTACAAGCAAATTAGCATTAAAGAAAAATTTATCAATCAATCTCAATAAAATAAAATGAAAACAATTATATATTATTAGAATTATTACAAATATTGATAAAAAAATAATTTGAATTGAAAATTAAAAACAATATTAATATTAAAATTGAGATAAAACAAAATAAAATTAGGGCAAAAACACAATTACAATAAAGCAAGATTAAATAATAAAACAACACTGATTATTATTAGGGTGTGCTGATATGAGTGTAAATGTGTGTTAGGGGTGTGTGTACTTGTGTGCGAGAGCGTGTTGTGAGAGTGTGTGTATGTGTGTGTGTTAATTGTGAATACCAATTATTTATTATTAATGTTCCAATAATTTTATGTCGATTGCAATAAATTTTCAGTTGCACTGTAGTCCTGTGTCAGTAGCCAGATCTTTACCTTATTTTGTGTTTCACGAATCGTAAGGGGATTGATGTCCAAAATTTTGTTCAATTTATTGTATAGGAAAGGTGTAAGATATATTCGCTGTCGCCTGGCTGCCGCCGTATGACAACGCAAAGGGAGGCAAATGTTTGGTCTGGTGCGCTTCTTATTATAATCTGCATTAAATGGTGTAATTTTGTGCTGTTTGGTAACAACTTGCAGTATATAAATCTGTCTCACTGTTAAAACTTGGCACTTCTCGTATAGGACGCTGGTGGGAAATTTGAAGGGTCTGAAGGTCATTACTTTAAGAAGTGATCTTTGGGCCCTTTCCAAGCGAATCATGAAAGTCTTACATGCACCACCCCACACAGTAACACAATATCCCACGACTGACTGCACGAGCGCATAGTACACAGTGCGAAGGAGTTGGAAGTCGGCCACGTGTCTCAGTTTTTTAAATGCCCACACAAGTTTCCGTACACGTGCTGTGGTGAGATCCATGTGTTCTCGCCAGCTAAGCCTTTCATCTATAGTCACACCAAGATATTTCACGTGTGTAGACTTAGCGATAGCTGTGCAATTACATGTAGTTGACGAAGAAGCCAAGTTGCAGTCATGTAATCTAATATCTAAGTTGATATTTTTAAGCTTTGAAAAGGAGAATTGGAGATATGAGGATTTAGAGAGGTTCAGGGTGAGGCGGTTAGACCTTAGGCAATGGCTTACCTTATGTAATCCCAATTCGGCGCTTCGTCGAACTTCGTCCCAAGTCCCCCCATGAAATACTAATGCCGTATCGTCCGCGTAGGTAAATATCTTACCGTTTATAAGTGGCAGCTGACACAGGTCATTTATATAAATCAAAAAGAGACTCGGGCCAAGAATACTGCCCTGTGGGACGCCAAAGGTAACCCAAGCATCAGAGCTAATGTATTCTTTTATCTTAACCCTTTGCGTACGGTCACAGAGAAAATCCTTAAAAATTTTTAGAGCATTTCCGCGAACGCCGATCTTATCCAACTTGTCCACAAGGAAAGGAATCATAACGGTATCGAATGCTTTGGCAAGGTCGAGAAATATGCCGACACATTTCTGTTTTTGATTTATTTTAGTTGTAACGTGATCAACCAGTTGGCTAACGGCATCTTCAGTGCTTTTCCCCGACCTAAAGCCAAACTGGGCTTCTGACAGTATCTTATTGTGTTGCAAAAAGTTTGTGAGCCTTTTGTTCAACACCTTTTCTAATATTTTTGATAAGGTTGTAAAAACTGAAATGGGCCTATAGTTTCCTACATCGTCCTTTTTCCCCCCCTTGTGGACAGGAGTAATAAGAGACTTCTTGAAAACTTTCGGGAAGACACCCTGGGTAAGACAGATCTCAATTAGTTTAGTTAGATGAGGGACAATAATGTGTTTAGCAAATTTCAGGAACTTGGCCGAAATAGAATCCCAACCAGTAGCACAGTCATTCTTGAGATTCATTATCAACGCTTCAACCTCGGCTTCGTCTGGTGGGAGTAACACGATTGAATTTGGGACGGGGGTTATGTCAAATTTATAACAGTTTTGAGCTGGTGGAATTTGATCTGCTAGCTGCTTAACAATGTTAGAGAAGAAGGTGTTTACCTCATTTACAGCACTTGAACCACTTTTTTGTGGGACTAAAAGGTCATCCCCAGCAGTTTTTTGTTTGCAGGTGTTGATAATAGATTTGACGGCATTCCATTTATCTTTATTACAATTTGTATTTTCTAGTAAAGACTTTTCGTAATTCCTTTTCAACTTTCTCAGGAGAGCGTTACAAAAGTTTCTATATCGTTTGTATACATGTTCAGCAGATGTATTTTGTGGGTTTTTTGTAAAGAACTTGTGAAGCTTATCTCTGTGACGGATACATCGCAGTAAACCAGGGGTAAGCCAGGGTTTGAGTAATCTTTTCCTACAGGGGCGAGAAATCGTGATCGTGTGTAGTATTAATGGACTTGAAATATGATCAACAAAAAGAGTGGCGGCATCATTCGCGTCAGAGTCTTCGTTAACAAAAGAAAAATCAACAGTCTGCAAGTGTGCAAGGGCAGCATCATAAACAACTTTCTTGTTCACATTATTTCTGCTGATATCAGAATTTAGGCAGCATAGGTTTAGGAGGACTGAGGCGTGGTCAGTCACGGTTGAGTCTATCACAAAGGCTGCAGCAGAGACAGATATCTTTAACATAATATGATCCAGACAGTTTGCAAGCCTTGTTGGATAGTTGTGTGCCGGAAGTAGGCCTAGTTCTGCAATTAGATTTAGGTAAGAAGCACTATTTCTGTCAGAATTGTTCGATTTAATATCAATATTGATGTCGCCAGCAATAATAATGTGTTTAGTTTTAATTGGCCTTATGAACGATTCCAATGAATCGAGAAAGCTATTCGTGCAGTGTGCTGATGGGGATCTATACACAGCTAATATATTAATATCAGGATAGACTTGGAGCAAAAGAAAACTAGCGTCATTTGACTTGGGCTCTTCAACTGTGCATTTTATATTTTTCTTGACATAAATAACGATGCCTCCATTTTGATTGAGCCTGGTCTTGGAAGAAAAAGATTCGTAGTTGTCAATAATAGGAATAGGTTTGTGTTCATTAAGCCAGCATTCAGTAAGGATTATAATGTCAATGTCGAAGGAGAACCTGGATAGTAGTGCCAGAAAATTATCGAAGTTCTTGTAAATACTGCGAATGTTTTGTGTTATGATTTTCAGAGATTTCTCAGAGCTATGTAACACAGTGTTACAAGTTTCAGGGTCACAGAAATAACTATTTGCCACAGAGATAGTATCTAAATCTGATAAAATTGATTCAACATTATTAGCCATTGGGAAAAGAATAGAAAACTATGTCACTTAATATTATTGGTGATAAATTAAATAAAAAATGGTGATAAAGGAATGCTTGGAAAAGTTCATGAATGATCTTGCTACCTGCTATTTTTGCAATTCTATTTGTAAGTCCCATTAATTGGTAAACGTGATTTAGTGTTTGCATGTGAAATGTATAATTGTGCTGTTGTGTACAATGAAAAGGTGTGTGTTTGGATTTAGTAGATAACAAATTACAATTAATATAGCAAAGATAATAGCTTATTAGTTGACTCGTCTGAATTAACTCAGCTCACTCACCCTTCGAGGAAACAAGGCGTGATGTTATGAGATGTTAAATCCTCTGGTAAACCTCAACACATTAGATGCAGAAATAACAGGCACAGAAACACACTTCTTTCCAAGTAGCGCTGAATTTATTAGAATTTTTTATTTCATTTCAATTAGTTATAAAAACTGGAAATGTAAAACTAACATAACTAGATGGTGCCACATAGGCAATATTATGGCGGCTGTTCCGTCTGTATCGCAGCGCATCACTTCCTCTGCACCAGTTTCCTGTCGCGCAAAACTTGATGGTATAATGTTTTAATTATTTCAACCAGCCGGCAGTCAGTTATACTGTTTGTTATGAGAGAGTTCAATTTAATATTCGATAGTTATTTAACATTAAAGTTTGATAGCTTTGAAGTGACGTATATTAAAGATGTCACATGTAATTAATTTTCGAATATTGGTAAACGTACCGTGGTATCTATACTATAATATTATAAAGCTGAAGAGTTTGTTTGTTTGTTTGATTGAACGCGCTAATCTCAGGAACTACTGGTCCGAATTGAAAAATTATTCTTGTCTTGGGTAGCCTATTTATCGTGGGAGGCTATAGGCTATATAACATCACGCTACAACTAAGAGGAGCGGAGCAGTAATGAAAAATGTTGCAAAAACGGGGAAAAATTATTCCTTTTGAGAGTTTCCGTTGCGTGCGCTGCGTAAACGGTTAAAGTAACGCAAAAATCATGTATGACGGAATTGTTTCTTTTAAAAAGTTCTAAAAAAAAGTCCGCGAGAGCATATGTCTATCTTTTAAGGTTGACTCACTATAACTCAAAAGGAGCGAGCAGCAACGAAAAATGGACAAAAACTAGCAGGCAAATCGATGCGACGGGAAGGGTCAGGGGAGCAAAAATTTGACGCGGACGAAGTCGCGGGCAGAAGCTAGTTTCAGATAAACGTAATCTTGCTTATGACTTTGACGTTACTTACCGGGGTCTCTGTGGTGAAATTTCAGACTATGTACTTGGCTAGGTATGGCAAATGGCCATTTAAGTAAAGTAAGCAAGTTTGCGAAAGTTTAATGCTTATTTCTGAAGAATTAATTATTTTCATCACGACGGCCATTGTTTTACTACATTTCAGCCGAAAGATGTCCATTGCTGGACAAAGCCCTGCCCAATTTTGGGTGATTTGTCATAATCGCCACTCTTGGCAGGCGGGTTGGCGATCGCAGTATGATGGTTAAATGCATAGAAAAGGCTGCTGCTCATTTTCTAGTAAATCGCCTTTACGCCTTAGTCGTCTTTTACTACACCCACGGGAAGAAATAGGATGGTGCTATCTTTACGCCCGGACACCACACGAATTATTTTACTTACCAATACAATATTACGATAACTAATGAAAAATGCGGTTTAAAAGAAGATGTAGTGACAACAATTGAAAAGAGTACGCGTAAATGGTATCCATGTTGAAAGGATGAGTGAAGGCGACTAAGAAAAGTATTTACAAGGCAGATGTGAGTGGAAACGCCGGAAGGGGCTCGGGCTAGTATCGGGACTCCCTAGGAGGATATAGTGTCCTTTTCGGTGACGTAGTTCAAAAAGATCAGGTGCATTATACTCGCAACCGGCGTGCATGTATGACCAGATGTATGAAAATAAACCAAACAAAAAGAGTATGTGATTGTAGCAGGTGGCATTCAGTAGTTTCTACCCACACCCTTGGAAAGAAGGTGTTAGTTTATGTATGTGTAGGCCTGTGGAAACTAAAATAAATATACCATTTTTCAATCGTCAAATCAATAAAACCATCCGCAGTCACTTAATACGACCGAATACTCGCGAAAAACGTGTGATTCGTATATTTGCCCAGTTTTTTCTCCTGTAATAAAAATATTTTTCATACAGACACCTTGTTGAACCGTTAACATCGAACGATATGTTGAACACGCCAACATATTTAACGAGCAAAGTTACTCCAAGTTTTGCGGAATATTTTTGCTGGCGTAGCATGTTCGATACTCCAATATTTTGTATTATAAATGTGGGTGATGATATATACAACATATTAGATGCTGTTAATGTTTATTGTAACTGATGATGCTGTTGATGCATTATCAGCTTATAATGTTCCTGCTGCTGGGATTCAGGTCTCCTCTCGGTGAGAAGGAGTGGACCGTATTCAACCACGTGGGCCCAGTGCGGGTTGGTAGATGTCACATGTCTTATACTCTACTAGCTTTTGCCAGCGGCTTCGCCCGCGTGGAGGTCGGAAATTATTCCGCGGGAACATACTACCGGGATAAAAAGTAGCCTATGTCCTTTCTCAGGCTCTAAACTATCTGTGTACCAAATTTCATTTAAATCGGTTTAGTAGTTTTAGCAGGAAAGCGAGACAGACAGACAAACAGACAGACAGACAGACCGACAGACAGACAGACAGAGTTACTTTTGCATTTATAATATTAGTGTGGATGTTCCCTTCGTTTCCGGTTTCTACACTATGTTTTCTTTCACCGTTTTGAGAGCAACGGTGACGAAATAATTTACACAAAATAAAGCGCCTGTCTAGATCTAAAGCGGCGTTTGCAGTTTAGGTTTTTGTCAATTATTTCCATGTCTATGTTGGTATATGTATAAATTGGTTGTTGTTATCTCAGTCACACAGAACAGCTTCAGTATGAGTTTCACTATTGGCAAAGTATTTCAGATATTATTTTTTCTCGGGTGAGAAATCGTCAAATAACTTCTCCCGGTCTGGGTGAACCGGAAGGCCGTGTTCCTTTAGTTGCCCATGCCAGGGCTACAGTATTTTTTTCGAACAAATCGCAACCCTGGCAGGAAAGTATTGCAGACATTGGGCTAGGGTTTTATCAGCCCGTTATGGAATCGTATTTTTTTTATTAGGTACCATATGGCAATAAGTAGAGTCCATTAGAGCCTGCTAGGTAAACTTATGTTGTAATAACTTAGTATTTTTACAGAGAGCTAACGTTTCTAAAGGGTAGAATACTTCAAAACGAAGCGTAAGGTATAATTTTTAGGTATTTGACAAAAGTGTGTCGCGGCAACAAATAAGATTCAAAATAGCGATGCGTTTGATGGTACTTGAATAGAATGATCATAAAATAAAGTAATATGCAGATTTAATTAAATCAAAAAATAAATACACGGCTCAGTGAAATAAAATTTAAATTTTTCTTAATTTGATAGAATACCCTTTATTATCATTAAATACATGCGTTCATTCTCAAAATTTGAGAATTATGCGTCGATAAAAAAAAAATTGTCTCGGTTTATGATAGTTTTGTCATGATACTATAGTATTTTCTATGAACAGGAAAAGAAAACAGTTTGCTATGAACATTTGCCAGTACACTTTTTTGGCTTGTAATGTTACACTATGCCAAACTGTGCGAGAAAAACTGAGCCTTTTATGGTGTCCTACGTTCGAGCAGCGCCTTAAATGCTCTAATAATAACCAAGTAAAAATAAAAAAGCTACTTATTTCCAGTATTACTTACATTACCTACTATTCTTTCACCAACTGGGAATCACTTACATTACGAACAAATGAATTTTCTTCAATAACAAGTTCCCATGTAATAACAACCGCGACGCTCAAATGAAAGAACATCATCGATGCATTCAATTAACGAGAACGTCTGTACCTCAAAGAGACTGAACATTTACTTAGATTCAACAAAGCTGGATATGAAAATGAAGAAACTTTTTTATATTTCGAAAGTGTAAAAAGAATTTAATGACAAATATTTTTTCTATCTTTTGTAGAAATTGTATTTTCGTGTATAAGAGTTATGCAAAAGACTATGATGTTATATGCAATGGGATCCGCCTTTGTTCAGCAGTGGACGTGTTACGGCTGAAATAATGAGATGTTGATGATGTCCTACAAGGTGGAGCTACAATCTTCACAGGACAGCTGGTAGCAGGTGAAAGGGATTAGCCTAGGACCTAGCGGTTTACTGGTTTACTATTGATGAGGGCTAAGTCCAGCAGTGGACTCCACAGTCTGATGATACTGTCGATATCCAGCTGTTGACAGCCATCTAAAAAAAACCGGCCAAGTGCGAGTTGGACTCGTGCACCGAGGGTTCCGTACAAACCTATAGGCATTCTCGGTTTAAAAATAAATGTTTTTTTTTTTTACTTTTATATTTCAGTTGATTGAATGTAAGGTAAATTGCGGTTTACGATTTATAACGTTTTAAAAAAAAACTACTAACTCGATCTCGTTCAAACCAATTTTTGTGGTAGTTTACATGGTAATGTACATCATATATGATATATCATATAAATAAGATAATGATAAAACTAAAAAAAAATTTTTTTTTTAGTTTTATCATTCTCTTATTTTAGAGGGGGGGGGGGGGGGGGACAGACATGATATTAGAAACCTCATTACCATTTTTGAAGACCTAATCATAGATACCCCACACGTATGGGTTTGATGAAAAAAAAGTTTTTGAGTTTCAGTTCTATGTATGGGGAACCCCAAAATTTATTGTTTTTTTTCTATTTTCACATAATACATCTACTTACCAAGTTTCAACAGCATAGCTCTTATAGTTTCGGAAAAAAGTGTCTGTGACATACGGACGGACAGACAGACAGACAGACAGACATGGCGAATCTATAAGGGTTCCGTTTTTTGCCATTTGGCAACGGAACCCTAAAAATGATATAAGTATAATTACATTAAACTAGAGTTTTTGACATCATTGACCGCATAAATAACAATTTTAATTAAGAGTATGCTAACATCAAAATAATAATTAATGTATTTATTTTACCGTTAATAAGCGTAGTACGTAACAACGTATCACATGCAGTGAATAATTTAATTAACTCGCTTAAACTAGCGTTTCATTAAACTGTTCTTTGTTCAACTTCAATTATGTTTAACCGTCTATTTTGTTTGAACCCTTCGGCTGTTTAATAAACTGAGTTTATGAGAAAATGCAGGCTTTGATGTTGTTCGTAGACTTGAGTTGTTAGACTGTTCTGTATTGAGTTAACTAACTCTTCTGGTTCAGCGGTTAGAAGTGACTACTCGCTTTTGAAACAAGAACTCTTTTAATATGAAGTTATAGTTTGATATTGTTTACGCCTGTACGATAATTGTGAAGACGTTCGGTGTTTTGTATGTTACATTTTACTATTTGAAAGGGCCAGACGCTGTACGGATTTTATTTTAGATATGCCGTTATAAATTGACGAGTAATTGGAAGGCCTCCCACAAGATGGAGCGATGACCTGGTGAAGGCCGCAGGAATGCGTTGGATGCGAGAAGCACAGAACGGTCAAAGTGGACGTCTTTAGGGTCGGTTCACATCTGTCGGAAGATGCGTCAGCGTATCATCGGTTGCGTCTATTCGGTCAAATAGTGTGTTTTCATATTTGACGGAAGATGCGTCGGGCGTAATTTTGCATTTCCGTGATAAATCGTTCTGTATCAAACATTTTCAATGCAAGAAAACTTCGAACGGTCAGTACACTAATATCTCCGCAGATGTTACGTCTAGTCTGTATGCATCAGTCAATATACGCGTGTCACGACGGTGCCGCCCTTTACGTCGGCCGACAATGCGTTGACGGAAACGGAAAAGACGCTGTACGCTCGACGCACTAACGCATCATCGGTTAAGTGTGAAAGGTTGAATGTTTTCTCATATAATTGTCTGTTCTGGCGTTACGTGACCGATGATACGCGACGCATCTTCCGTCAGATGTGAACCGACCCTTAAGCTGAAATGATGATGATGATGGTGATGATACCGTCATAAATTAAATTTCTTACTCCAAAACTTGTCATCGTCGTGAACTTGTACGCTCCGCATATTTATAGAGTAAAACTAGTTGAAACCTCATTAAACCACCATACCTCGATACGGGAGTTTCCTTGAGGATTACTGAAGCCCCAACGGGTATATTAACACATTAACTGCCATGTCGGACTATGTGTCCAACTCTTTTTGTTCCATTCAGGCCTTGTCGGACTATATGACCGACAACAAATACAAAATCTGAACTGCCTGGTGGCCATGCTTTTGGAATAAATAATGTAATTATGGAATAAATAATCGATTTAAAGTGAAATAACACTAAGTAAATATTTTGACATTTTCTGATTTTAACCATGGCAGTTAACGTAACGTGTTAACTGTGTCAACTTCAACTGCTTCTGCTTCTGATTTAACACATTATCATAAGAACTTGAAGGGGTCAAACGATCAGGTTAAACTCCGCTTGCCGGGATTGGACCATAGGTGAGTGAGCATCTTTTCATACGAAGACTCTTCCGTGCCTCGGCAAGTAGATCAAGCTATTGGTATGTCATTTGCGGATCTTTAACAGTCGTCACGGTCTTCACACGCCCAAATATCCGACGTTACTAAACGGTATGGTATGCGTCAGATAGGCAGCCACTTGATGTAAAATACTGGTAATAGCATCCGGCGGCAGACCCCAACATAACTGAGAACAGGTTAAGCAGATTGATTTATGATAATAACCTGTTTCGTTTGTGATGATTAAAACAAATATGTCTACTGCAAAAGTTCCACTCATGAAGCCCGTTAAAAATTGAACGTAGTGTGTGTTTTGGTATTTAGATCCGTCACCGATTGATTGTCCTCCTATATTTAATAAAGTCAGATAATTAAAATGGATCGCTTACCGATTGCAGAATATTTGTGTTGGAATGGTAGTGATTGGTATCTGAGTCGTAATATAGCTACAAAAATGTTTTCTATTTTTAGGATATTTCGAATTTTGTGACGTATGGCAGCGTAGTTTTCAAAGACAGTTTTTTTTGTTATCCTGGTAACCCGTGGCAAGGATAATGGCACAAATTTATAAAATTATTGTTTTGTCATTGGTCCTTGATAAGTACGGCAAATTTTGAGTTAATCCGACGTTTCAAAGGGGGTCAAAATCATGTTCAAAGTTTCCGTTACATAGGCACATACTAACATACGTATGAAGCTAACAAAAACGTGTTAAAAACAAAACTTCTGAACTATCCGCCTCTACATATTCCAAGAGAAAACCAATTATCTGGGGAAGCTCGCCTCAGTTGGACCACAGTTCTTTCCCAAGTTGTGCTATTAACGCTTGACATTTGTTATGAATTGCTTGCAAGGTGCAACAATAGTCGGTTTAATTAAGAATCATTGAGGGGAGATGGGGAACTTCGGTATTGGGTGGCGTGTTTTCTTATCATAATTTTTGTATTCTTGGGAGGCTTATTTATCTGTGGTACTGCTAATGCCATTAGTTTGAGTATTGTAGCGTGATAATGGACTAATATTTTATGGTTTTGGGGAGTTGTTTGTTCTCAAGTGGTCACTTCTAAGTGGTGTGAATAATGCTGTCTAATGTTGTTCGCTCATAGACAGTAGATACTATTCGTGATTTGTTAAATATACTAAGGATTTGGGAGAACAGTGTTGCAAGTTATTAGTTTGGACCTATTTTTAAGTTAAGTCATTCAGTCATCTTAAATCGGGTTCCTGTTATGTATTTTTAGTGTGTAGCACATGAGGTGGAAACAAATTGTGTACGAAAATTTCATGCGCGCTTACTTTGAGGTTACAGAAGTAGAGAGGGGGAAGTAACTTGACTGCGTACCGGGGTCGGACGGTCTCACTATTTCAAGTGCTTGAGCCAGCTGTCAATATGTGGGCGCAATGACTGTTGGATCAGGTGCGGGTCACCCATTTCAACCATATGCTGAATGACGCTGTACTTGATCGGCTACGCTTCGAATCAAGGACCATTTATATGTGTGTAATTAAAATAATACAAAACCATCTGGCTGTAAAAAGCTACGTACCTCCTCAGTTAGAATAATTAGTTTACACGTAGAGTTCCAGCTGTCTGAATAAGAAAATGCTTAATCTTAAAAAACGGATAAGAAGCCAAAAATATTCAGACAATTTTTTTTAGACAGTATCTACTCACCTTTTTCTTTGCAAAACTTTATTTTCTTTTACTAAACCTTCCTTCAACAATCGTGTAAACAGTTTTTTTTTTGTTCCAGGTAAACACAGTTTCTACGCAAAATAGTAAGTACGGTATTCAGTTTTCTTTTACTTTAAAAAGGTAACTGTATTTGTGAGCGCGTTCTATTGTAAAACAAAGCTCTTTGTGCTGAAGTTATTAAGGGAACTTTCTAGAACAGAGCTGGTTTAAAAACTGTAAAATAAAATATTAATTGAAACGGTAAATTGAAATGTGGAATTATTTTAATTAAATTAATGAATTTCTGTGAAGCCGAGTAGGTGCGTATATGACATGTAGGTGCATGGTTTGAATGAAGCATATATTTTTTGTTGTTAGTCTATATTGTGTCCTACTACTGGGCAAAGGACTCCGTTTTCCTCCAAACCTTCCTTGTCTTGTACTTTATCTGGGTATGATGGGCCTGCAAACCTTATTAGTTCGTCACACCACCTTCGCAGTGGCCTACCGCGCTGGCGATGTCCTTCCTCAGGTATCCAGTAAGTGACGATCTTCGCCCATCTCTCCAGTCTCACTTCAACCTGGCTGTTTTTGCTCCAACATCTACTATTTGAGTTATAGAGCGCAAGTGTAGCTCATTTCAAATAATTTAGTTTAATGTTTTGTGTTATGTAATTTGAATTACTTTGCATACAATTGCATAGAATCATGTTCTTCTAATTTAACAGGCAGACAGCTCTGCTGCTGGATTGTTTGGTGCGCCACTTCTTCTTCCCAGCTAAAACACGAGGAAGTGGTGAAGAGTGGACGTTTTTGGGGACTGTCTTATGTAAGTGCCTTTCAAAAAGTGCTGAGTCTCAGCTTCGTTTGAATAAATGATTTTTGATTTCATTTGATGTAGAACAGTTACATATCTCATATTGTGTTTAAAACACTAAAAATATAACTCATGTGACGTCTAAGGGCTATTTTGGATTATATTTATGACTTCCGTAACATAATAATTAAATTAGATGATTTAAGATAGATTAATTTTGGCAAAATGACAAGCAACACATTTTGTTTCTCGACGTTTTTTACACACATTCAGGGCTATTTACGGAACGTCTACGCAGTGATATATTTTATTTGTAGCCTATGTTGTCCCACTGCTGGACAAAATGCTTTTCTCAAACAGAGAATACACGATCATTGATCACCATGGTTGTTTTAGACGGGTTGGCGATTTCCCTACCTGGTTTCCTCACTATGTTTTTCCTTCACCGATGTAAGTATTGTTCAAGATAAACTCAGAAAGAGAAGAAAGAGAAGTGGAAAGGCTCCTTTCCACTTCACTCTATCTTGAGCTAGTGTGGAGTAATCCTGTCTGTAGGTGTAATTAAACGTGAAACGATGTAATGCCAAATAATGATGCTGGTCTGATGTGTGTTTCTCAGTAGGGGCCCGAAGTCTGGATTTGTGCCGGGGTGATGGCTAAAGCCTCACCCCCAATACATGGGACTTTAAAATATAACTGGCAAAATGCGAGGGTACTACTGAGACACCTCTGCTTAACTCTTTGAGGATTACCGGGGTGAGTTATAAGATGATGATATTTGTTTAAAGTTGACGTCATTCCCAAAAACATATACTCATCGTACATAAAGCTTGCTTTTGATGAAATGAAACAGTTACACAGTTACGCCTCCAACAATTTTAACATTATGAAAAAACTAGCTTTTGCCAGCGGCTTCACCCGCGTGGAGTTCAGAACATACTAACGGGATAAAAAGTAGTTTATGTCCTTTCTCAGGCTCTATACTATCTGTGTACCAAATTTCATTTACATCGGTTCAGTAGTTTTAGCAGGAAAGCGAGACAGACAGACAGATAGACAGACAGACAGACAGACAGAGTTACTTTTGCATTTATAATATTAATATAAAAATATAAGTATATAAATATATAATATATATATATAAATATATAATGATATATTATAATATTATATTATAAGTGTGGAAGTGTGGATGTGGATAGCCTTCCTCAATAAATAGGCTACCCAATACAAAAATAATTTTTCAATTCTGACCAGTAGCTCCTGAGATTACCGCGTTCAACCAAACAAATAAACATACGAACAAACAAACTCTTCAGCTTTATTATATTCGTATAGATAAAACATAGAAAATTCATCCATTTCCTATTTTTCCATACCCACAGTTCTCCATACATCAGTGGCGAAACCACCATATAACACGATTCCTACCGGCTTGCCTTCGGGGATTCGCATTGGCAACTCTATCACTATTAAAAATAGTATGTAAATAGTGGCTACTATTGTCAATAAATATAGTTACACTACGGGTATTTAATTCACCATAACATTCAAACAACAAAAAAGGTTATTTATAGCTTTGTATTACAACAAAAGAGAAATGTTCTAAATTAACCCGGCGCCAAAACGTCATAATCGGGAACTAAAAATTCATACAACAGCGATCCCGTAATGATGTCACTTTAGGTCACGTGGCACCGCTTGATATGTACGAGAGCAAGCCGCTGTACAACGGGTTATGACAGAGACAGGTATAGAAAAATGCGTCAGCGAGAACGAGATAGAGGAATATTGCATATTTTATTCGTTTTCAGCTGTTCAGTTTAATTGTATTTAATTCATTACATTCCTATAATAATTTTAGAATGATAGTAAGTATTCTTTATTGATGAGTCAGTAAGTTAAGGCCGACTTCGCTTCGGCTACTCTTTTAGAAAAATTTACGCCTCGCCGCTGCCATACATCCTCCACACAAAGCTCAACAAACCACCTCAGTACAGACGCCTCAAAAACGTCTTCCTAGAAGGGACACGGTTTCTCGCCCCGTCCGTTGCTAGGCAACGCAGTCATGCCTTTAATTTCGTTCAACAAAGGCTCGCCGTGCCTGTTATTATACATCATGCTCCAATTATTGTCGTCTCGCAAGAATAGAGCACCCTGTAGCGTGGTGTGTTCCATATAGTTCTGCTTGCTGAGATTTTTTGCACTTATTTTTAAAGAAAATTGCGGGAATGAGGTGGTTACTTAATTTTGGTTGCCTAGTTGGGTTTCAAAGAGAAGTCTTTTGTCGTATTTTTCAAATGCTTAGTCAGTTCTTATTTCCATTATGGTCTTTACAGTGCTCGTGCTTATATTTGCTAGTTTTCATTACTCTTTTATTTTTTATTATTTTCAGTACCTGTACCAAGATTGGGTAAGCTAACTAAACTTGGTGACATATTAATGAGCTCAATAAACTTTTGGTGTCCAACTCAAACTGAGTTGGACTGACATTTAACTAAACTATTGCCAAACGAATCGTCGACCCGGCTGAAGTACACAGTATTTTAATTTAATTTATGTAAGACACATTTTTAGACGTCAATATTTTGTTGATAAATATTTAAAATCTAGTTGGTGCTGTATTTAATATATCTACCTAATTATATCATGGATTGTAGCGAGAGGGTAATTTTATGTGCCCGATAAACACATCGGACACCGTCAGAATTGCCGGCACAATCTTTTAGCGCAACAGCCATCTATGACTGTAGCCAGAGCCGAATCCCCAGTCTGTCATACATTAAAGATGCTTAATGCCCTCTGACTGTCAATCCTGAATGTGATGTGGTTGTTGATGAATGGCATAAAATTATGCGTATATGTCTGGGGTTCTGTGAGAGAAATTATGCAAGTATAAAGATAAAACTATTTTGGCACAAAAATCACGAAAATTGTAATATTTTGTTCAGTAACAGTGTAACAGTATATCTATTTAATTTATATACTTTGAAATACTCATAAAGTATACGATAATTTGTGAAATAAACATTGTTTATAAGCAATTCATATTCTATGGAAGACGATTTGGCAGCTCTCTGAGATTATTTTTCGTGAAGTTTATTATGTATTATTATGGCTTACAGACAAAGATAAGAAAAATACTATAATAAGAAAAGACATGAAAACTTAATGTATGCGAAAACTTCATTTCTTCTTATTTGTTTATCAAAAAGAGAAGTCTGTACCTACCAAATCTTCTTTAAGCGGTATTTAACATGTATAATAACATGTGCCAATATTACAACCACATTTCTTCAGTTATGTTTAAGTCCTATAATAAAGGGCAAGCCTCTTGCTATCAACTGAGCACAAATCCAGACTCCGGAAAAATTGTTACGGAAAAATTCTAGACAAAAAAGCCAAAAACACTTTGTCCAACCTGGGAATTAAACCCAGGACCCCATGCTCAGTAGTAGCTCTTACAACCACTAACCCAACGACACAGTCAACCTAAACACAGGTTAAAAGCTGCTAATAGTTGATCCCACTTTCCAAGTAATTAAAAAAAATACTAGTTCATTAGTAGCTTCTCCCATTTTTCTTCTCCCATTAAAAATGTCCAAGTTACACGCTGGCCCATAAAAATTAAGGAATTACGATGTAAACAAAGTTGACCATTAAATTAGTTAAAATATGTAGCGTGTTGCATGCAAACATTGTGCAAGGGAATGTTGAAAAACGTCGAAAATAAAACGGTAGACGATTTATTTAGACGTCGCGTCGTGCAAAATGCCGTTTTGAAAGAACAACAAAAGTTAAAACGTTTTGCTTTGACTCGAGATATTTGTTTTTATTTATTAGTGGTTGTTATGACGATGTTACTTTTGATGTGGGTTTTGTATTGTAAGTCTGTCGTGCACTTTTAACATTTTCCCTAATTTCAAACGTCTTTCTTTCTGTGCCTCATTCTTATCGAGTAACGAAGACTCTCAAAAGAGATAACACCATATTGTTTGTAACCTATCGCATTTCTTTTAATAGTGGTCTAAATTGCAATAAATAACACTAACACTAACACCCCGAAACCATACAGAATTACGTAAATTTTCGAGCAACGACGATCAAATACGCTGATGCTACATTCTCTTTAGTGCTACACCTTTTTCTGTGCTACGTAATTTTCTGTGCTACGTCATTTTAAGTGCTACGCCTTTCTCCGTACACTTCCTTCTATGCTACGCCGTAGACAACTCCCTTGACAGAAAAATACGACCACGCATCCTTACAAAACCCCTTCCACTGTCCATTATCAGCTCAATATCTGCAAAACGTACCACTAAAACACTTTATTAATACACAATACAATTTGGAAGCCACAAACACGTCTGCAGTATAAAATTACAGAGGACTGCGGGCCAATATGGCGCCGTTTACAAGTCGTTCCAGCAAGGTATTCCGATGTAGTGTTATAAGAGTAGTATTATTGTTTGTAGTATTTTTGAATGAGTGAAAATTACAATGGAGTAACTAAAATAAAGTCTGTGGGTTTAAGGTGGAAAGATTGTACGAGTACATTGGTTTTACTTCGTTAATTAACATTTTCACTTTCAATCGATAATCTTGACTGCTGTGTGCTTAAAAGAACTTTAAGTAAAACTCACTAAAGTAAAATTTTACTCAGTAAAAGTTATAAATTCATCATCACTTTAGCCGAAGACGTCCACTGCGTAGGACACCGGACATAGGTCTCCCACATTTTGGGGGATGGAGTCCTATAACCGGCCATGCTTGGCAGGCAGGTTGGCTGTAATGTACATAGAAAACACTGCTGCTCATTCTCTAGTTAGTTCCACTGTCGCCTTTTCGGTCCCATTGTCGGAGTAAATGGAGAAAGTTAATATGATACTTAGTAAAAACACAAAAAATCGAGAGTCCATCAAACAAAGCAATTTGCGTGTTCCTTCCACCTCGATACAAACTGTCAATACGAATACAATAGTATTTCTGCTGGATCGGAACAAAATAGCGAACATCTTTAGAAATACGACACACAATATTATTCATCCTTGACCTTAGCCTAAGTAGAAAACAATACGCCACCGTAACCTTTTCTGTAATACGCACAAATATATATATCTTTACTCACATATACAACCTTATGCACACCCACACACTTTCATTTTCTTTCTCACATAAACATGGCGCACACTACATGCGAGTGCGACAACTAGTGCTAGGAGAGTCGCACGCCCTTTATACTTGTCTTCTACCTATATATATAAAATTCAAAGTCCTGAGTGACTGACTGACTGATATATCAACGCACAGCCTAAACCGCTGGTCGTAGATACATGAAATTTAGTGGGTGTGTTCTTTGTGAAATACACCCACTAAGAAAGGGTTTTATGAAATTCCGTTCCGTAAGAGGATGAAATGAAGGTTGTATTTACTGTGAAACTATTATTCTCTGCGTCGATTGACACGCGGACGAAGTCGCAGGCAGAAGCTAGTCAGTTGCTAAACACACAAGCTTATTAGTAGATTCACATGAAGAGATATATAAGGTGTATCTATTCATCCACGAAATATTTTAAGAGGTACACCTGTAGGTGGTAAAGAAGCGACAGCAACGAAAAAAAATATTTATAAATGATTTTTTTTCAAAATTTAATATTTGTAAATTATTTGACGCACTTAAGAAATAGAAAGAAAGAAAGAAAGAAGAAAGAAAAACTGTTTATTCTGCACAAACAAAACGCACAATATAAAATAGAAACAAAAAACTAAAAATACACACGATCAAAGTTGCCAAAAGCCCCGTATTCAAGCTTAAAAAGGTTGTACAATATTGTCCATTGCTTGTTGATGTCATGACCATTGACCAAAGACAATATAGATAGTTATGCGCAAGGAACTTATACCCGACCCCTGGAATGTGCATTGTTAATTTGACACCATTATAAAAATAAACCTTATGTTTATGTTACTAAGTTCTATTACAGACAATCACTTGGCCAGAGAGAAATTCGGTCCGAGAGAGAAAGCGTTGCGAGAGCCCTGTGTCCCTTTCTTGTAGTCCGGGAGCCAGCAACAGATTTTCATGACCAATTTCCTCTCGAGCGGTAGTTAGTAAAATGCATCAGAGTAAAGAATTATAAAGCCTCGTGAACGTCAGCTGGCGCTCGGTTGGGGGGATGAGCGGTTGTAGCCTCCCAAACAGGAAGAAAAAAAAACTTAAAAAAAAAAATCAAACCGCCGAAAAACTGAAAAGCATAAAATAATAACCCTTAAAATTTTGAGTCGGCGTTTTGAGTGATCATTGATTCATTGATTTTTCAGCGCCGCCGACTCAAAATTTTAAGGGTTTTTATTTTATGCTTTTCAGTTTTCCGGCGGTTTGATTTTTTGTTAAAAAGTTTTTATTTTATATTTTTTGTGGCTTCAATGTACTAAGAATACTTGGCAAGGTATACCCTATCCAAAAAAAAAAGTATTATTAAAATCGGACTAATCTGTATAAAGTTATGCGTGGTTATACATTACAATCAGTGAGTGAACAATCAATCATCCCCTGTTTTCCGAGCCTTAGGGTTCGATTTTGTTTTACAAATTTATATGGGACCACCTTGGGAGTATACACTTTATAACAGAAGAAGAATTGTCGCAATCGGACCACTACGTAAAAAGTTATGCGTGGTCTAACATAAAAAAAAAAATATACGCGTCGAATTGAGAACCTCCTCCGTTTTTTTCGTCGGTTGAAAAAATACATTCACTCATTTCCTCTCAGCTAAAAATTTGTCAAATTGTAGCTCATCTAATATCTCAACGAAAATAAATAATCATCTGGTTACAACATAGTGTATTGTACGTCAGCTGGTGTCACGAACATGAAAAATTTATTTATATTTTTAGTGATTTCCTGTCAAACAAAAATTTACCTGATGATAGCTTATATGTTACGGTGGATAAATATATAGGTCAGCTGGCTGTATCTTGGTGGAAAAACCGTCAGCTGATACTTTGAAAGTTATTACATAGGAGTTAGGCAGAAGCATCTACTGCCAATTTAAATGCATCAGCTGACTAGGTTTCCCTCGACTTCGAAAAAAAAAATCAGCTAACAATAGCTGATTTTTTTTTATTTATCGCATCAGTATATTAACAATCAGCTCAAAAATTTTCATTTGGGAGGAAATGACGTATCTTTAATTATTCGACATAGCGCTTCAATATGAGAGTTGAGTTGAAATAAATATTCCATATCAATGTTTTTGAAACGAATAAGTATGTAATCAAATCATTTTAGATATATTTAAAAAATTTAATAATCAATTAGCTTAGTATTTAAATTTTTAGTTAAAAATAATTTTTGTTTGAGAGGAAATCACTAAAAATAAAAATATTTTTTTCATGTTCGTGACACCAGCTGACGTACAATACACTATGTTGTAACCAGCTGATTATTTGTTTTCGTTGAGATATTAGATGAGCTACAATTTGACAAATACCAAGATACAGCCAGCTGACCTATATATTTATCCACCGTAACATATAAGCTATCATCAGGTAAATTTTTGTTTGAGAGGAAATCACTAAAAATATAAATAAATTTTTCATGTTCGTGACACCAGCTGACGTACAATACACTATGTTGTAACCAGATGATTATTTACTTTCGTTGAGATATTAGATGAGCTACAATTTGACAATTTTTTAGCTGAGAGGAAATGAGTGAATGTATTTTTTTTTTCTTCATGTTTGGGAGGCTACAACCGCTCATCCCCCCAACCGAGCGCCAGCTGACGTTCACGAGGCTTTATAATTCTTTACTCTGATGCGTCTCACGAATTATCTCTCGAGAGGAAATAATTAACCAAATTTGCACCTGGCTCCCGGACTATTGAAGTAGGGTGCCCATAATGAACGAAATTATAAGATTATTTACGGGTAAATTCCATTGACGCATTTGACCAATAAAAAGTGTCCCAACCATTTTTCTTAAAAACGACGTCTGTTAGATTTTTACGACAATTAATACTAAACAAAATGGTTATTTGCCCAGCGCGCCAGATATTCCAGGTTATACAATAATAATCGACAGCAGAGTTTATGCGTTGCATTGCGTTTATGTTTACTGCGTTTTACTTTAATCCATCTTTAAAGCGTAACTATTTTTTTTTAAATCAAATTATTGGTTAATATATTTTATCCTGTTATATTCGTATCTACCTACATCATATTGCTTGGTCACCCTTAATGAAAGGGACAGAGGGCTCTCGCGAAGCTATCTCGCTCGGACCGCGTATTGGCAGCCTGTGCGCATTCCAGGTTGGACTTAAATTCCTTGGTTATGCGTTACAACATTGACAATTACTTATTACATAATAACAAACAAAACAAAAACAAAAATTGCCGAATGCAGAGTGCATTATTGGCTACTTTTGTGATAAACATACCATTAAAATAAGAACAATTGAGCCGTGCGTCGTATCTGTGCAAGAATAGGTTGTTGCTCAGCAAAATGCTGTGACTTTAGACGAATCTATCGTCAACAGCGCTGATTTTCAGCAACTACCTTTTGAAGTGACGTAATGACGTGTGTTGGCGTGAGTGACATAATAAAATATGGTAGGTAAGTATACATTTTCACGAAATTAATTATGATTATAATTGTAGATATTAAGTGATTAATATAAATTTATATGTATCTATTCGAACTTTATTATATATATAATTATACTTTTTTTAAAAAGAAATACATTATGACTATTACACTAACATTTAAACAAACCTAATAACTCTAGACGTTTTATACCATGAATTTTGATGGTAGGTGTGTCGGCCATTTGCATTATGGCATGGCGTCTGTCTACCATGCTCCTCGGTCAAACCGGGAAAGTAGCCATTTGGTACTGTTTGGAAATGTTAATGTGGTTTATTTTGATTTTAGTGGGTCTAATGGGTCATGGATCCTTCGATATACGAAGGAGCAAGACCCACCGAGACGACTGAGGAGTGCAAATTCAAACCATGGATCACCACTGCTCCAGTGACATTAACAGACTGGTCCCAGCCAGGGAGGAATCAGACAGGGGCTACTCGCACTGTTGGAAAGGCACATTCTTTGCTTGTAGGCCGTGACCCCCGAGGTAAGCACAACAAGAGCAGCTATTGTTACAAGATTTAGTGGATTTATTAAGTGGTAAGTTGTATCTGCATGAAATATGTCTTTAAAACACTCAAAAAATGTTTTTTTTGTTCTCAGGACTCTTACTGGTGGAGGAATGTTATTCCAACAGTGCGTAGCAGCATATCTGAAGCTCCCCCTGAATGCCGCAGTTTTATGTTTTGAGGCGCAAAGAGGTTTGGTAGAAAAACGTGGTTCGTATTTACTGTGCCTCCAACTTAACTTTTCAAACAGATAGTGTGGCTTTTGTGTAGTGACAACTCCAAAAAGTAAACTGGCCAAATGTAGCTTTCTCCTAGCAGCCATTTTCAAAATATTGTTTTCATTTATGAAAGGAGTGACATGACTTCTACGAGGTATATTAACACAGAACCGTGTGCATGCATTTTGAATGCGCTGAATCAGCTTCTCTGTTCTTGATAACAGGCACGGACCATAGACGGTATCACAATAGTTAAGTCTCGATAAAATTAGGCTATCTACTAATTGTTTTCGGAGATCAACACTTAGGTAGTCTCTAATTGAGTATAGGAGTTTTAATCTATAAAAACAATTCCTCATGGAGTTACTAATGTGTTTCTCAAATCGCAGTTCCGGATCCATTGTCAACCCAAGGTTGCAAGCTATCTCTATTCTATCAATTTTTTCCCCTCCTAAAACAACTTCTGGTTTGGCTGACAGTATTGTGCTGATCATTTTCCTACTTCCCAAAACCATAAATTTAGATTTTAATGGGTTTAATACTAGTGAGTTATCATTTGACCAAGCAACCACTCGTTCAAGATCGTCATTCATTTTGTCCACTGCCTCTGAAGTATCAGCTGGTTTAAAATGTATATATAGTTGGATATCATCGGCATACATATGATACAGGCAATACTGGAATGACTTAATAATGTCAGCACTGTAAAGAATATACAGAAGGGGCCCTAAAATTGATCCCTGTGGCACACCGCGTAGCACCGGACGAGGGGGTGATGACATCCTCGATCCATCCTCCTTCTGAATTTCAACGAGCTGTGACCTATTTTGCAAGTAGCTAGTGAACCACTCTATTGTTTCCGCTGCAAAACCATAATAGGCCAGCTTGGAAAGTAATAGAGTTGTGTTTATTGCATCGAAAGCCCGTGAAAAATCAAGCAGTGCAAGGATTGTTCCCTCTCCCCTGTCCCGTGCCTCTAAGATATTTCCCACTACGTCAGAAAGGGCGGTGGCCGTCCCACGGCCCTTTCTAAAACCAGACTGCAGGTCAGGGAGCATATTGTTGCCCTCTAAATATGCTAACATTTGGTTATAAACCACCCTCTCCAAGACTTTTATTTATTTATTTTTGATAAGCAAGGCAAAATGCTAACAGGGCGTAGATATTTAAAAGTACTTGGGTTACTGGTTTTAGGTAAAGGACGCACAATAGCACACTTCCATAAGTCAGGGAAAGTGTGTGTATCTATAGACTTATTTACTATTGTGGTGATAGCCTGAAGGGTGGTTGGTAACGTCAGTGCCAACATATCCAGAGTCATTCCGTCTATCCCTTTAGCGTTTGACCCCAAACTCTTAATAATTTTTGAAATTTCCTCCTCATTGACATTTCGCAACTTAAATTGAGTTTCTCCAAACCTATTTGTGTTAAATTTTGAAAGCTGTGATGAAGGCAGTGTGCACTGTCCTGGTACATACAAATACTGGCTCCTCCTTATTTTTTACGGCCCGAGACACCGTGGCCATGCTCGTGCCGTCCGGTCGCCGCCCTCGCAGCGTCAGGCGAGCCATTCATAGAATTTGGAGTAAAAGTTTTATGCAAAACGTCTCAAGCAGGTTTAAAATTATAATAATTACGAAAATTAAAAAACGTTTACATAAAAAAAAATATTTTTGCTTCTATAGCTTCTTTACCACCTACAGGTGTACCTCTTAAAATATTTCGTGTATGAATAGATACACCTTATATAGGATAATTTTTTATCCAGTACGCAACACTGTAACCATGAATTCAGCATATAATTCTAGACCCCCAGCGTAGAAAATTTTCGTCGGTTATACAAAAAAAAAATCTGCTGTTCCATACATTTTGACCCCGTAGGTATTGCATTTTTCTATGAAACAGCTGATTTTTTTTGTATAACCGACGAAAATTTTCTACGCTGGGGGGTCTAGAATGATATGCTGAATTTATGGTTAGAGTTTGCGCACTGGATAAAAAATTATTCTGTATAAAAAATACGGGCGACTCGCACGAAGTCAATTTATTTGTGGGCGAATTGAAAACCACGTTTAGCACGTTTTTAATGCATTTTATTGTATGTACTTGCAATGACAATACGATTGCAGATACAAACGACAACTTTTCATCTAGTCGCAGCGCCAAGATGTACATACATAGATTCAAACAACAACTCTGCGTTTTGTTGCAGCGACTGGACGCAAAGACAAGACGCACAGTTGACGCTGGCACACACAGGGTCGCAGTACTTCAAAACCATGGATTCAATACATACCCCTAGCGTAGAATTTTTCGTCGGATATTACGACAAAACATTTTATCATACCCGACCTGTTTAATAACAAATCTAAGTACAAAGACTTTACATTACAATGTAATAGCTACCATATGCAGCTATCGGAATATTTCGGTATATTCGACACTGCCATAGTATCATAGTGCCCGTTGGAAGCAATAAAAACAATAAAAGTTATGCTTTTGTATTCAAATTGTATTAGTTTTTCGTTTTATGTTGTTTTGAAAGCTGTTATTGTCGTATCATGGTGTACGGTGTAAAACTATAGCTTTAACTTTGTTTGTTTGAGATACATTTGAAACTGGATTTTTGTGCTAAGTGATGGTCTACCTTGTTTCTTAAGATAACAATATATAAGTTAGCTACTACACAGGATTTCTAACATTTTACTTAAACCTCAAACGATGATTTTAAACCCAACTTTAAGATTTATTATATACGGGCAGTAAGCTCGCCAAACTCTTGGTCCTAAGGTTATGAAATCGCCATTTCTACAATAACTAATAGAAATCCGTTTCGATAAACTAACTTCACCTGTCTACCTGTTAAAGTACTCCTGCACGCGTAGCATGACCACCATAGAAAGAACTGTGTCTATTCTTGGTAGAATAGAGATAGAATTGTCATGCTACGCCAGCATTGTAAAAATTATAAAAAGATTTGTACCGTTTTACGATACAAATCTTTCTACACTTTTTAATCTGTCTTTAATCTTTCTACAATCTGTAATTTTGTCTATTCTTCCGTCGACAAAACACATTTCTACGGTGGTCATGCTACGCATGCAGGCATCTTCTATCAATTTCAAACTCATATAGCCTTTCTTAGCAATCTCAAAACTAGTTAACAATGTATTTAAATTGAAGGTTTAGACATCAGAAATCTCCAGATTATTATGCCTCCTCAGGTTTTTCCATAACTCACGGCCGTGAGTTTTCCTCCTCTATGTCCTTCCCGCAGTAGCTTCCAAGTCGTCCTCCCATCTTTAAAATGCTCTTCCTCTTTTCGTCTTTCCTACTCTAGAATACCACTCTATAACTTCTCTCCAGGTATCCTAAATACACGCTTAAATATACGAGAGTAACAGCTTTTTAAACTATATTAAATAACATTGAAAATAAAATAAATAACTAACTATACAAATAAATACAAAAAACAAAGGACATTTAGGCGTCGAAGTACTCGTCCGCCTCACTGTCATCTGGGAACGTGCCCAGAAGACTGGCAGCATTGCCACGTTGAATGGCAATGCTAATTCTTTGGCCGAGAGTAACTATAAAAACCTGACTTTAATCACAAAAGTAATAACAAAACTCAATAACAAATTTACATGAGTTGACCAGCAGCAAGTCACCGAGCAAGACCAACTTTAATGCAATACCAACATATTCGAATAACGTCAACATGTTATGACCAGCCGACGTTATTCCACATCGCGTCCAAAGTTCATCGCGATTGGGACTCGGAACCAATGCAATTTTGATGGAATAATTTCATTTGTTTCGGGGAATTGGGAATTAAAGAAATGGGATTGAGGAGCGGCTCTGGTGATTCGATAATCAAGTGGTCTGCCTACGGTCAGATACGATGTCATGCTGTTTGAAATATTGCATGGGGACTTGTTTAAGCCACATTGTTAAATCAGAACATGATAAGCCAGACATGTTCATTCCATTTTCGTTTTAAGAGATTCTTGCATGTCTGGTGACTGAAGTATTATGCAACTTGAAGACATAAACATACATTAATTAGCCTAAAATGTTAGAACACAGGCCTTTTCTTTGTGAGAAGGAGTGAGCAATAATATACCACGTGGGCTCAGTACGGCTTGGTAGATGTCTCATGCCTACGAATTTTTGGATCTAGGACATGCCGGTTTCCTCACGAAGGTTTTCTTTTCCGTCTTGAGAACGGTGGTGATAAAATCTATTGCACAAATTAAAGCGCCTACTTAAGATCAAATCCACGACCTATCCACACTATTCACACTAATCCATACTATCCATACTATATACTATTATACTATATATACTATCCATACTATATACTATATATACTATCCACACTATATATTATATATTATATTATAAATGCAAAAGTAACTCTGTCTGTATTTCTGTCTGTCTGTCTCTCTTTTCTGCTAAAACTACTGAACCGATTTAAATGAAATTTGGTACACAGATAGTTTAGAGCCTGAGAAAGGACATAGGCTACTTTTTATCCCGATAGTATGTTCCCGCGGGATAATTTCCGACATCCACGCGGGCGAAGTCGCTGGCAAAAGCTAGTAACTCATAAATCGGGGCCAATACCATTGGGCCAACACTATCTTAAGACGTATAAAGTAAATAACACAAAATCTAGGATAACAACGTGGGGTCCTAACATACTCTAGGGTCGCGAATTTGTTCGAAAGTGTCCGTGGCACTGGCATATTCAACTGTAGGAACACGGGTGTGTTTTAGTCTGTAAAAGTCTGACACGCCCTCCAATTCCGCAAAGAGCGGAAGACAACATTTGGTAATTTTCCCATTAAAAAAAGGGTCTTAACATAACCGGCGAATTGTGGCTGTACTATTGATACACTTCTGCCGTACCCTTCGAAGAAAACAGGTCATGTTTGTTGTGTTTCAACAACAGGTTAGAGCAATCATCGTCAGTCACATCATCATGGGGTCAGCTTCTAGTCTAATCAGATGTAGCTAAATAACAGAATTTTACATGGAGCTACTGCCTATCTGACCTCCAAAACCGATGCAGTCACTGGGTAACACGATACTCCTTGATTAGACTTGTTTTCAGACATTATCTTCCATTACATAGAAATAAATGACTTAATTTAGTTTACTAAATATTACTTTTTATTTTAGATTTTAAAATTGTATTGTTTTTCAGAATAACTCTCTAAAAAACCCTCTTCAAAAAAATTATGAAAGAAATGTCGGTTGCGTTTGTGTGTGTGTGTGAATGCGCAGTTGAAGGACACGTACAGACTGGCCGCGTTTTAAAAAAGGGAGTTCACACTTACCGATTTCCATAAATAAGATTAAATGTTTTGCAGATCCAAAACTGCACCTTGTATACACCAATTACAATAAAACTAACAAAGAACAAATTATTATTAATATAAAAAAGACTTCCACGTTTAAATCGTTTAAATGCCTTCATAACGTCAGCCTCTGTGAGGCAGACTGCAGCCATTATACAAAATGGCGCATAATGAACAACTTAACCTGTCAAAGGGCGAGAGAATATCCAATTACAAAGTGGCAAATGTAAAGTGCCGCTCTAAGGTGTTTCGAGTTATGTCTATAAGATTATTTAAGAGGAATAGTTGGGAATATGTGATGGGATGTTATATTATTAAGATAATGTTTTGAAGAAAGAAAATGTTTTATTGGACAGTTATCTTGAAGTAACATTTAATAATCTTCATGCCATTCAAAACGGTCTACTAAACGCTTTATCAAAAGTTTTATTTTTTTTCAATTGCATAGTTTATTTAACCGTTTGATACGAAATTTTACACTAGGAAAGTTAAGTACAGCTTTAAGGCCGAAATTTCTGGTTCTTATTCGCACTTATCAGTACAATAAATCTTTTGTAATAAAATAAATGTAATTCAATTCGAGTAGGATTTTGACAGTCAATATGAACGTCTAGGTGTGTGTCTAGGTGAGTGTACTTAGGATAAATGATCAAAATTATAATATTCCTTATACCTACTTAATTAAAAAGCCTAATGCGTTCAAGAACAGTTAAAAAAGTAATTAGTTACCTATCTACCATTATCACGCTTTTACTTAAACAGCTTATCCAGGATAGTTTCCATGTAGGAAATAGCACAAAGTTTTCACATTGCATTAAAATGCCCATTAAGTGGAGTTGTTTCGGGGTATGTTTTTAGTCTGAAGTTAGGTATCCTTTTAGTTCATTATCACTAAAACTACTTTTAACAAACTTGGAAGAGACAATAAAGAAAAAAAAATTATATTCTGCACAAAAAAAACGCACATGAACATTATGAAAAATTAAAATAAAAAAGATACAAAAAAAAATGGCACACGTACAAAAAAGCCCCGTATTAAAAAGTTAAGGTATTTCGTTCAAATACTACTTTGCTAAAACAATTAATTAAAGCGATTTTACTCATTTATTCATCATCATCATCATCTCTCATTTATTAGCATTAATTAATTTTGAATATCATTTATTTCTCATTAGGCTTTTCTACAAACACTGTTTGTTACCTTTACAATTTGTACATTGGACATTTAAGTATAATCGCCTTATTAATTATTAAAATAAGCTATTGAAAGCTAAACTGAAATTTTGTTTCATGAAACGTAAGTACGTACATATAAATAAATAAATATCTTAGAACAACCAACACAAGGTTATCTGATCCCAAACTAGGCAGAGCCTGTACTATGGCAACCAGACAACTGATAAACATACTTATATATTTCTAAAAACATACATATTATAGATAAATAACACCCAGACACAGAACAAATGATCGTGCTCATCACACAAAGATTTGTCCTGGGTGGGAATCGAACCCACGACCATGTAACGAATATGTAACGCCTACTTACTGAACGACGTAACCAAGTATTATAATTAGACATTATGATTTATTTTTTGCTTCAGCATGCAATTACAAGCCTTTTAGGTTTTGCAATACACTCGTTGACAGTATGTCTAACGGAGCTATGCATTTCTATCTAAACGAAAGCACTTAAGTACCTACCTACCTCAACCATTTTTCACAAATGAATTAGCAAAGTTGCTATAGATATTTTTACTGCCCCAGATTGCGAAATTATAATTTAAACTTAAAGCCGAACTAATCTATACTAATATTATAAAGAGGAAACCTTTGTATTTTTGTATGTTTGTATTGAATAGGCTCAAAACCTACTGGACCGATTTCAAAATTTCTTTTACCATTACTTAGAGGGATTCTTCCGAATCCGTATAGGCTATATTTTATCCCGGAAAATAGAAAGGAATTTTCGTGGTAGTGAAAATTGTGGAGTAAGGCGTCGAAAAAACTGCGGTACGTTAACGATTCTCGCGAACGCTGCCTAAATGGTTAGAGATGTATGGTTGACTTCTATAGAAAAGTTGTAGAACTCAATAATGCCTACAAAAAAGTCCGCGATAGTATAAACCAAACATTTATATTTTAGCCATTATAGCCACTTTTCCATAGAATAAAAGTAATTAAAATTATTAGCCTATGTTTATTGATCATATTATCATCAAATACTAATCCTTATCCAAATAAACTATTTATTGAGCAAGATTATTTCAATAGCTATAAATTACTTTTTATTTTATTCCAATTGGACAATCCATTCAAAAGATATTACTAATTTAAAATTGTAATTGGTATTAAAATGAATGATGGTGTCGCACGACTCGCACGGCGAAACCGCAGGGGAGGGGGGTGCACATCTATGAAGCAGTTTGCCGGCGGAAACCAATATGTTTTAGTGCCATCTACAAATACTACTGCGAACATAGTGTATAGTGAAGCATTAAGGTAAAGAGAAAAAAAAAAAAACAAAAAAAGAACAACAAAACCTATAAAAACATACATACAAAACATTTTTTTTTTCAGAGAGCTTAAAAAATAAATGTCCACCCGTGCGAAGCCGGGGCGGGTCGCTAGTTAGGCTTATAAAGTAACAATATATCAAATAAGAATGTCATCATCGTCGTCATTTCAGCCGAAAGACGTCCATTGTTGAACATAGGCCTCCCTCAATTTAGGTGGTTTTCCATAATCGCCACGCTTGGCAGGCTGGTTGACGATCGCAGTGTGGTGGTTTAATGCATAGAGAACGCTGCTGCCCATTCTCTAGTAAGTCCGTTATCGCTTTTTATGACAGCCACGGGAAGAAATGCGATGGTGCGATTCTTTACGTCTAACCCCACTCGGAACAGTAAGAAGCTAGGTAGGTAGAAGGTAACATGTTGTAAATAGGTCAAACTCATGTCAAACAAAATAAATATCAAACAACTTTCCCGATCTCAAAGCCGTTTACAAGATCGTCGATATTTGAGCGATGTCCGCGCAAACACGTGCTCCAGATCATTTATCATAGCACAAATATCAATAACTTGGTCGGCGACGAGGTCGACAGTAACTAATGACGTTTATACTGTTCGCGACCCGTAGGCGCGGCGTTAGGCAGAATACTTGCCGTGTTTTTCTGAGATTTTTTCCTTGAATATATTTTCGCGGCAAATAACACATTGAAAATACAGAGCAGACAAAACAAACATGTTATTCAATAAACAAGAAAAATGGAGATGAGATGGTGATGGATAATCGGTTTGAGAGTGGGGTAAATATGCTATGTCAACTTCTATAAGGCTAGTAGGTACAAGTAATCATTACATTAGTCAGTTGCAATTGATAAGAATTGCTTGTGACTAAGTAATAGCACCAGCACGGGTCGATCGCCCAGGTTAAGCTGCACTGCAGCAGTTGGTCCGTGGTCCATCCTTAAATACTAAGATGCTTCGGGCCCTCGGAAAGCTGTTAAACCGTCGGTCCCACGGGTCGTAAGAAGCCCGAGAGTCTCACAGCTAGTCTTACTAAAGAATAACATAATACTCAGTAGATAACTGGGTTATGGAGGTAAGGCAGTCGCTTCGTGTGAAATACCGGCATTGAGTTGCATCCGGTTAGACTGGCAGCTGACCCCAATATATCTAGATGGGAAAAGGCTAGGCAGATCTTGAGATTGCAGTAACTAAATAATCAACTATGCTTGTATAACCAAGGAAATTCATACACAAAACTTTCCTCACGACATTTTTATCTTTCCTCCGTATCACGTGCCCATACCATGACAACCGATTTCCACATAAAATAAATACTTAAACGATGATATTCATCATCTAGCCACCTGTCAGCTTTTTCTGGCAATGTTTTTAACACAACTGCCGTATAAAAAACATGGCGGTCCTTGATAGAAGTTTTGCGCTCAACACACTTTCAGTACTGTATTTTTTTGGTACTGCCCATTTTTTAACCTCCGATGCAAAAAGAGGGGTGTTATAACTTTGACCGCAGTAGGATATTATTGGGCATCCTACTCCACCTTCGTTCCTTCGGCTCACTCCGTTCGCCTCGTCACTCTCGGCGAAGTAGAATGCCCAATAATATAAATGAAATGTTATGGTTCAACGTCTTTTCCACTATTTTAGTTCTAAAACTCAATATTACTTTTTCCTTATTTTACCATAACACTCACTATTTTATATTGAAAGACGTCCATGGTCAGGTTGCTCGTACATTCATTCCAGTTAGCGATTATGAGTTATAAAGGTTAATGTAAAACAACAATTGACTCATTATTAATTTAACCGTTTCAAGCAGTCATCATGAAATTTGTAAAACAACCACAATCGTTACATGTAAACAAACTTTATGTTAATTCTCAGGAGACTGGTTTTCGTCATGGAGAATTATTACCTAAATCGGTACGATGTATTATTTGTGGGCCATCAAATTGCGGAAAAACTAATTTATTAATTGGTCTTCTTATACATGAGAATGGTTTAAGATTTCAAAATGTTTATGTTTATTCTAAAACCTTGCAACAACCTAAGTACGTGTTTTTAGAAAAAGTCTTGCAACGCGTACCAGGCATTTCATTTCAGAAATATCACGAAAATGAACAAGTGCTGAGTGTTCAGACCGCAAAACCAAATTCTGTAATCGTATTTGATGATGTTGCTTGTGAAAATCAAAATAGTATGCGTGATTATTTTGCTATGGGGAGACACAAGTTCATCGATTGTTTTTATCTAAATCAGACGTATAGTAAAATCCCTAAGCAGTTAGTAAGAGACAACGCAAATCTAATCGTACTTTTTAAACAAGATGAAAGAAATATGAGACATGTGTATGAAGAACACGTCAACACTGACATGACATGGATTGAATTTCGGGAAATGTGTTCAAAAATATGGAGTATACCTTTCAATTATGTTGTAATTAATAAAGATTGTTCCAAAAACAAAGGATGTTATAGAAGTAAATTTGACACGTTTGTAGTCTTTGATTAAGAACATGACTTTATACCTATATAAGGCTATAACCTGTCTGACATTATTATTCTCCGTACGACGCTTAATCAATTACAACCTGTTTTACCAATATGGAAAAAACATTGAAACGTCAAATTGTTGATGCAGCAGAAGCAGTAAAGATAAAAGTACGAAAAATGAGAGATACTGAGATTAACAATAAACAAGCACTGGAATCTGTTTTCAAACCTGTAACAGAACCTCTCAACATAATTGCTAATGCTAGTAAGCAAAGTCCTCTCCTGCGTGTTAGTGATGATTTTGCTGATGTTCCGTTTGTTAACGAAAAATTGCAGAAACAAAGAACTGATAGCGCAGGAAGTAATGATAATAATGACGGTGAAGACAAATATGAATCCGATATCAACAGTGACTCTTCTTATGAATCAGTAGTTGAAAGTAACCAAGATTATGATACATCATCCTGGTCAGTGTCTTCAGAAGCATTGGTAGATATTCCATTTGGAGTTAGAGCAGACCGCGGGAAACTGCTTTTAGGTTCTGCTTGCATAACGCTCAACGATCAATACATCACCGTGGCTGGACGTAAATACCGAAATACACCTGGATTAAAACAGTTGTTGCTTAAGAAAGATGTAGACTTAAGCTTGGTTACAGATAGTGATATGCAAAATTATAAGTTGATGCTACTTGATACAAATGCACATCGTCGAGACTTTGAGCCCAGTAAGCCAATAAAAAGTAATAAAGGACAAAAATATTTACAAGTTATTAAACCTCTTTTTAAACTGAAGAATACAGTTCAGGGAAAGGGTCTACCGTTACTAAAAAAGTGGAGAAAAGACGTAGATTTAGTGTACTGGGATAATCCTAATGAACTAGTGGAAAGGTTGAAATTATTAATTGCATCTAGAGATGCTGGCAACACAGGATTAGATAATGAAATTATATCTATCATTGAAGAATTGCGTGAATGTAAGATTATAAATAAATAAATTTTTGAAAATATGTTTATTTTGTCATCAGCCTCTCGATAAAATACACCTTAAACATGAACGTAGATAAATTCGGACACTACATTCACAAAAGAATGCGTTTATCAGAGTTATTTGATTTTAATGAAAATGCATTGTTAAAATCAGAAAACGGAGATTTTGATTTAAAAACATCAAGACTGACAGGAATTACATCTCCAATAGAAGCAAACGATGCTGTTAACAAGGATTATGTAGATCGAATGAATGCTAACACGTTAAAAGAATTAAATAATCTGGCTGTGAATAAAGATTATGTAGATCGGTTGAATGCTAATATGTTTAAAGAATTTAATAATCTGATTGCTACATTGCGTACTCAAATCATAAAAGATGCAAAGGGTACAGTTCAAGCTACTTTAAAAGCAAGGTTACCTGAGGTTTCAACTCATTTGCAAGATAAGTTTTATACTAAAGCAGAGGTAGATAAATTACTTCAGAAAACTCCATAATGGTAAAACAGCAAATTGTAAATGAAATACACAAAGCAACACGAAGAAATTTCCCTCGTCGTTCTGTTATTCTGAAAGGAATCCATGACTTATGGCAAGCAGACTTGATGGACATGCAAAACCTGAGGAAATATAACAAAGTTTATAATTTCATCCTTGTGGTGATTGACTGTTTCTCAAAGTATGCCTGGGCTGAACCGTTAAAATCGAAAAATAAATTTGATGTTACTCGTGCATTCGAACATATACTGCTTAGTAGTTGTAATGATCCTGTTAATTTACAGACTGATATGGGAACCGAATTTTATAACATCACTTTTCAAACGCTTATGAAAAAGCACAACATTAACCATTACTCATCGTTTTCTACTAAAAAAGCATCAATTGTAGAGAGACTGATAAGAACTTTAAAAAATAAATTATATAAATATTTTAGTCTCAATGGAAACTATAAGTGGCTAGGTCTACCATTGGAAGACACATTGAAGAGATATAACAACACCAAACATCGTACTATTCAATTTAAACCGGTTGATGTGAATAAATGTAATGAACAAGTTATCAAAGAAAATATAGAAAAAATAAACAAACATGATTTGGTTCAGTGGAAGCCTAAATTCAAAGTTGGTGATTGTGTTCGTATAAGTAAATACAAACATAATTTTGAGAAAGGTTACACTCCTAATTGGTCAACTGAATTATTTATTATAAAAAAGATAAATAAAACCTTACCAGTGACATATCACATAGAAGATCAACGAAACCAAAACATATTAGGAGCTTTTTACGAACAAGAACTGCAAAGATCTAATTATCCTGATGTGTATTTGATAGAAAAGGTTTTGAAAAAGAAAGGAAATAAATTGTATGTTAAATGGTTAGGTCTAAGCAGTGCAGAAAACAGTTGGATTGAAAAAGCTGCATTAATGAACTAACTATTATAAAACCATTTTCATTCGAAATCATATCATTCTAATTTGAGTAATGCAAGGGGGTGGACTAGTTAACAACATAATTAATAATCTACCATTCGAAGTGCATTTGCCAGGATACAATTATTGTGGACCAGGAACCAAACTTCATAAACGCTTAGCGCGAGGTGATCGAGGTGTAAATAAGCTAGACGAAGCTTGCTTGCAACACGACATTGCATATACAAACCATACAGACGTATCAAATCGTCACAAAGCTGATTTACAACTACTTGATATGGCTAAACAAAGACTTAAATCAAAAGATGCGGGGAAAGGTGAAAAATTAAGCTCCTGGTTGGTAAGCAAAGTTATGAAAGCGAAACTAAAGTCTGGATCAGGCATTAAAACATTTAAAAGCTTAGTTTCGAAAATAAAATCAAAAATTAAGAAACTCAAACACAAAGATAATAAGACTTTAATAAAAGCAGCTTACTTAACTGCAAAAAAGTTATTTCCAAACATTCACCATCGAATTCGAGTACCCCGAGTAATACCCATACCAAAGACTGGAGGAGTTCTACCTTTAATTCCAATTTTCGCTGGTTTATCGGCTTTAGGAACTTTAGCTGGTGGTGCAGCTGGCATTGCAAAAACCGTTAATGATTACAAAGCAAGCAAACAAAATTTGCAAGAAACAGAGCGACATAATAAAGCTATGGAGGCTTTAGTGTTGGGTAAGGGTTTATACATTAGACCGTATAAAAGTGGTAAAGGATTGTTTATAACATCTTCAAAAAACTGAAAAATATGCTACCCAATCGCCCTCTAACTGATGTAGACATCCGAAAGTATTCAAGACACATTCCATATTTTCGGGGGGTCTACATGAAGGATCGACTACCTTCAAAGCCGAAAGACATTGAATGTGGTATCGTTAACTTAGACGATTCTAAGAACGAAGGAACGCATTGGGTAGCTTATGCTAAAGTATACAATCACTGTGAATACTTTGATAGCTATGGAAATTTAAAACCTCCAATGGAATTGATGCAATATTTCAAAAATTGTGATGTGTTATATAACTACACAGGATATCAAAAATTAAACGCAGTCAATTGTGGTCATTTATGTTTAAATTATTTGTTGACTTTTTGGAATAAAAATGTATTATAAAATAAATGCTTTTCTTTTATATCAATCATTTGCAAGATGTCACTCACTTTGTCGATAACTGGAGACTCGTCAGTGTTAACTACATACTATCCTAATACTTTACAACTAGACGGAGAGTATGAGTGTGCTTTATTGTACTTTTCAACATTTAATTCTATTCCAAACATTGACAAAAGTAATAATAAGTTCTATTATGGCATTAATGAAGTTATTGAAGTACCGGAAGGTACTTATGAATTACAAGATATTAGCGATTATTTAAAATCTGAAATAAAAGATGCAGCGATCAAACTACGGTGCAATAATAATACTTTAAAAACTACAATATTCTGTACAAAAGACATTAATTTTATCAAAGGAGACTCTTTTAGAAGACTATTAGGGTTTAACAAACAAATTTTAACAGCAAATAAATGGCATGTGTCACAGTCTCCAGTCAACATTCTACCTACGACCGTAGTCAGGATTGAATGTGATATTGTAAGCGGTTCATTTGTGAACGGTGAACCAAGTCATATTATTCACGAATTTGCACTTAATGTGCCGCCAGGATACAGGATCATAGAAATCCCGAAGAACGCAATATACTTTCCAATCAATCAAAACAACATAAGCTGCATACATATCAGACTGTTAGATATAAACAAACGATTAATCAATTTACGTGGTGAAGAAGTGCAGGTATATCTGCATCTTAGAAGAAAAAGATGATTGACTACAATAAAAATGTGTTTCACCAAGTAAAGAATATCAGTTCTGCCCGAGCTACCTATCGAAGAAGACCTTTCTCTAAGAAGATAATAAAATTAACTAAAGGCAATAAAGCGTTCCTTAGAGCGATCGGATTGTTAAAATGAATATCTTAGACGTTTTATCCGCTCCAACTTACGATAATACTATAGAAGGAATCGAATTTCATTCCTACAAGCCGTACGTAACGAGTTTCAACAGGAACGATGAAATCCGCATTCCCATCAACCAACAGGATTTGTACATACTTCCTTCAGCTAGCACACTCTATTTAGAAGGCACTGTTATCGTAAACAAAAAAGATACGAAAGACAAAGCTACTAGTATCAATTTCACAAACAATGGTCTACTGTACTTGTTTCAAGATATTAGGTATGAGTTAAATGGAGTGGAGATTGATAAAATAAAAAATGCAGGTATAACTACAACCATGAAATCATTAATATCAATGAATGAAAGTGAATCAAAAATGTCTAATGCTTGGGGCTGGAATATCGATGGTATAAAAAATATTAATGGTGGAAAATTTTCTGTTTCTATTCCATTACGTAACATCCTCGGGTTTGCTGAAGATTATAAAAAAGTTGTGATAAATAGCAGACATGAACTGATATTGTTACGAAGTAATACTAATTTGAACGCTGTAAAACTTAACACCGGCGAAATAGTGGACGACGTTCAGATCAACAAAATTATATGGCGCGTACCGCATGTTAAAGTATCAGACAAAGAAAAAATAACTTTGTTAAAACTATTAGAAAAAGATAGATCACTTCAAATGGTATACAGAAATTGGGATCTGTACGAATATCCAGCTTTACCTAAAACTACAAAACATACCTGGTCAATCAAAACTTCATCTCAAATAGAAAAACCAAGGTACATTATTATCGGGTTACAAACAAATAGGAAAAGCAATGCAAGTTCGGACATGTCTCAATTCGATCACTGTCATGTTCGAGACGTTAGAGTGTATCTCAATTCAACTTATTTTCCGTATGAAAACCTAAATACGAGTTTTGCTAATAACAAAATCGCTTTATTATACGAGCAATACACCAGATTTCAACAGTCGTATTACGGACGTCGACCGGAACCCATATTAAGCGAAAAACAGTTTAGAGATTTAGCACCGCTGTTTGTCATTGATTGCTCTAGACAAGCGGATAATCTAAAGACAGGGCCAGTTGTGGACGTGAGAGTAGAAATTGAAAGTGATTCGGAGATACCAGATCAAACTTCAGCATATTGTCTCATTCTGAACGATTGCATTGTTGAATACAAACCATTAAGTAACATTGTTAAGAAGATATCATGAAGTCGGACACCCTTATAGTGGAACTCCAAGGATTTAAAGATTCTTTAAATCATTTTATTGTTAAAGAATTGGCCATTGCGAGTCATGATCATACACAGACGTTCTTGGTGAAACCACCATATTCATTCCATTACCTAACACTAGAAGAAAAAAAGCAGGTGAGATGGTTAGAAAGAAATCGAGGAATTTACTGGAGTGAAGGCTACATAGACTACAAAGAGTTTAAACGTGTTATTTTACCATATTTAGAAAATAAAAAAATTATGACAAAGGGTTTGGAAAAGATTACGTGGATTAAAGAGTTATGTGCAAACTGTGAAGTGATTGACATAGGTGAGAAGGGATGTCCTAATTTTGCGACATTAAAAAAAAAGTTCTGTATAAATAAAACTGATTTTAATTGTGTGAACCATAAATTGAATTGTGCATTGAATAATGCTGTGTGTATTAGAAAATGGTATTTTGATAATAATATGTCTGTATTTAATTTATTTATTTAATAATTATTGTGTTGAACAGTTAATTAAAAATGTCTATGTACTCAAGAGTGTTTTATTTAATATAATCAGACCCATATAACAAACTTTAAATTAGCTGCAGCAAAATGATAATCCTAATAAATTTTATTTCAAATATAGGTACATACGGTATTCTAAACGAATTATTCTAATAAAACATTCTGAAAGCAAATAACCTATATGTATATCATTACACTAGAGCTAATTTAAAGTTCGAGTATTTATAAGTAATACAAAATAAAACATAATTTAAACTACAAAATATTTTTATTTACTTTTTACATTATTTACAATTATTACAAATTAATTATAACTACCTACACAATAATAATAATAATAGCTGTTCTCACATAGTTTATTTAATGTTACCTTACATACTTAACTTAAAAAACTTGTGATGACTGAACAGTAGCCCAACTAGATTAATCAAAGAAATCTACATTAAGTACATATTTTTTCATTTTATATTTATTTACTTTTTACATTATTTACAATTATTACAAACTAATTATAACTACCTACCCAATAATAATAATAATAATAGCTGTTCCCACATAGTTTATTTAATGTTACCTACATACTTAAAAAACTTGTGATGATTGAACAGTAGCCCAACTAGATTAATCAAAGAAATCTACATTACATATTTTTTCTTTTTATATGTATTTAACTTTATTATATTTTTTTAGACTAGGTATGTACAGGATAAAATACAAAAGTTAATTAAAATAAAACTTACATATTTGTTATTTTAAAAATGTATACATTCAAAACTTACACACCATAAAAACCACAAATGTTTAAACACAATAAGAAAGCAAATAAATGTTATATATACCTAATAATAATATAGTCTGATAACTATAATATTACTTACATAATTTATTATTGCTTATTACTATAAAACTTAAACAATATAGTAGATACTTACAAAATAATGACACCAGTTAATAGTTCATCAGTAATAACAACTGTCTCCACAAAGTTTTTTTGATATTTTATTAATTAACGATTGCGTCTCCTCCATAACATGGTCCACCGATTCAGTCACTATATACTGCGCACTTAAAATTACCACATCATCATTGTCACTTGCAGATTCTAGTTGTTCACTGATGTCCAACACTTGTACCTGGATCAGTCGTAATCCTTTTTTCTTCTCATTGTTTATGACGAATGATTGACAGGTAGGCAGAGCTGACTTCTGTTTTACACACTCTCGTCTTGTTCTAGGCTTCTTGTTGACAGGTCCGCAGTCTTGTCTTGCTCTAGGCTCCTTGTGAACAGGTCTTTGTTGTTCTGGGATATGCCAGCTTAAACTTGGGGTCGGAAAACCTTGCGCGTATTGCGAGAAGTCGATAATATCTGGTGAATCACACATTATCAATGATCTGAAACAACCGAAATAATAATTAAATATAATTACATAAAACATGATGAATTAACGTTATAAATATATGGGTAGTTCTACAATACTTACAATTCGTTTCGTTCTTATTCGACGTGATATGACCGCTCCGGCTAACTGTCTAATAATGAATGTTCTACACAATAATACGACTGTGGAACGTGGTTAATGTGTAATGAGACTCCATAAAGCCTTAAAGCGCTGTGATTCAATTTCAAGTTTCAACACGTTCGAGCTCGTGCACGAGCACCTGATCGGTGTCATATTCTACACCGCGCGTGTGAACTTCGAGCCATGAGTGCTATGTCATCAAAAATGAACATTGCATGTTTTATCCAGTTGGAACCTGTATCCTCGTGCACAACATGGTGTAAGCCCTGTATGCTTTGTCATCAATCAGGAATGGAAATGAAACAGAGATAAAATCATAAAATATTATTTATTTAAGTATATATTTAGTAGGTACATACAGATAAAAACTACAATTACAAGGGACACCAAGAATACACACATTTTAGAATTACATAGATATAATACCAGCTATAATATTATAGCTGGGTTCAAAAGTAACTTCAGACGATACTATTTGAATTAAATTACAGGACAATATTATATTTCATATTTAAAGATTAACAAACTTTTTAAATTAGTAAGTAAGATAGTAGCTACGTTATAAAATTATCTGACTTTCCATTTAGGATGTTTTACAATCAATAAAATACTTGATAGAAATGTCACTATTGTAAGTTCCTAATTACATTTTTAAGTATGGTAATACATTACATAAATATATTTGCATTACCCCAAGCTAAAGTAGATACTTTATCAAATGATAGCAACCGTTTATCATCATTGCTTGAAAGTGCTATTTTATTTACGTTCTGAGTGAATATTTCATGTTTTATTGACCTAAACATTACATTTTTTTTACGAATGACATTGCAATTGTACAAAACATTTTTATAATCAATCATATTTAAATGTTTCGTTACACATTTTTTTATACCTTTGGCTCTTTTAATTGTTTTTTTTAAGGTTTTAATACAATAAAGTTTTGAGCGCAGTCCTACGAATTCTTTAATAACTTTACCACCCATTTCGTCCTTAAACAGTCCTGGGATCTTCTTATTATTAATGGGCAAGTGAAATTCATTGTTTATGTCATAATTAGAGGTATCAAAATATTTTAAAAAATTGAGCTTGAAATCTTTATAAACGTTATTACTCTGGACATCATAAATTAAGCTATCTGTGTCAGTATAGCACAATTCAATTCGCTTACCATAAAAAGGTTTCATGACAGAGTAGTGAAAATCGTACATATGGGTCTTAGATAATTCTAACACTGTGAACCCTATATATATTGGTTTATTAAGTATAACACGCGAAGGCTTCATTTGTATTGCTACTAGATCATCAGAAAACACAGAAGCGCTATGAAAATATGGACTGGCTATCAATTTCTCAGCACAAATAGTCTTTTTCGTTTTATTGTTTGAATCGCACCATTTGTTAACTAATTTTACATCTACTCTTTGTTCAACATTTTCCAGAGTCTTCCCAAAAATACTATTATTTAATAATTTAAAAAAATCTTGCTCAAACGTTGATTCTGCTTTTTGTCGTAGTTGAGTGTTAAGATCGATGTACTGTTTTAAAAAACAGCTTTGCTTAAAAACAATTGCACGATGAATCCTTCGTAACACCAATCCATGTTGTAAACATTTTTTTAAATGAACGTAATGAATAACGTAGTGGTATTTGTCATACAAATTCGGTATTAATTTTTTATTCTTACCACCCGGTGCAACAAATTTTTCTGGACAAAATGGAAAGTCGTTATGTTCATCGTGCAATGTTTTAGGATACAATAAATCAACTTCAAGAATATAGCCGTTTTCCGCGGTATCGCTTATATCTGTTAAGCTCAATTGCAAATCATCTATTTCCTGTCTACTCATGAATCTAAAATCCGAATAAGGCAAATATTGACACATGCTATAACCATATAAATTGTTGCAATCTAAATAAATAACAAATGAATTCGGCAGAGACGAGTCGTAAGAATCCAAGTATTTATGATTGGCTTTGACATGTCTTTTGGAACACATACAAACACCTCCACGAATGCCTTCTTGTATCATTCTAAAAATTTGAACATCACTTATCAATTCTAATTTAATTCTAGTTTTCAAAAGCATTGCATCGAATGAAAGACTTGGTGCTGTAAGATAAAACGCGGGATCGAGATTATAGTATTGTTTACAAGTTTTTCGAAAACTTTCAAACACGTCTGTTAGCAAAAGAACGTCGGTTTTAAGATATAAATCTGTGTACATACCCATATTTTGAATATTAAATACTGACCAAATGGTCTGAGCGTGTTTATAGTCTTCATCACTAATTGATTCATTAGTCAAGGAGTTATGAAAATGATTTTTAGATGGTAAACATATATCTTCGTAATGTTTCCATTGAGACATGTAATCGTATGGGTACACTCCTTTACGGGTAAGTAGATCAAATTGTGTTTTTTCAGGAAAATAAGATTTTAATTGCTTGAAGTCTTGTTTTTTCATTGTTCTTGCTAACTTTTCTAAGCTAGTTCCTAAAAACTTGAATGAATCTACAAATCGTACCTGTATGCTTTCATTATCGGAAATCGGAATATACTTCGTGAAAGAAATATAGTTTTCTTTTGTTTTAGGTATGACTTTAATAGATCCCGGAGCGTTACCTAATGCTTTTATGAAAAGATGGCAATCATAACCCGATAAGTTATGAAAAAATACAGGTAGAAACTTAGGCATTTTATATTGCAGGTTACAGTAACTGTGAGCTGCGCCACGATATTTACCAGTCAAATGACAATGATCGCGTACCCTATCACCTAGCAAGAAATTCTCACAAATATGACATGTATCAGAGTTTTCAAAGTCGAGAGCATTCTCATTCGTGTAAATCATGGGAACGGTATTATTTAAAATTCTATAAACTTTTTTGGTATCTTTATAGATAGACTTCACAAATTTTGAAACACAATCCGAACCACGATACGAGACATAACGATTATAGGTTTCATCTAGAGTGCACGTAATATGATAAGCGAAAGCGATGGGCACATGTCGCTGTCTCGTAACGGTGCTCGCCTGAGTTGGGTCAGGGTCGCAGGAGTCGTACCGCTCTAGCATTGTTTCAAAATCGGCGTATATAACAAATGGTACAAATTGCTTTCTACCATAATTTTCAAACTGAATGAAAGAGCCTTTTGGTGGTAGTTCAGTAGCAACTCCTCCACAACTGTGTGAAGTAAGATTATCACAACTATCAAAGAACATTAAACAAACATCACAAAAGTATAATTTACTGTGGTGCTTTGTTATTTGATTTTTAACAAGACGCGGTAAATCCGTAATGAGACAATAATGTGATAAATCATCTTTTTCTAAGTAAAGTAAATGAATCACTTTTTCCTTCAAAAATTTTGGTTTATAAAGCGGTCCAGTCACGGTATTATTTTTTAAGCCATAAATATATATACAAATATCGGGATTATTTAATTCGAATCGAGCAATATCTGAGAAACTCAATGGAAATTGAATGTCTTTTATGTTTAACACACTTTGAAAATTGGGGTAAGACGATACTCTTTCAGGATGAGTTTTTGCTGGATATAAAGCAGCAACAACTGACCATAAAAAGCAATAATTATCTTTATTGCGAATATTAATACATGCTTTTTTTGATTTAACTACGGTCGGCAACTCGATAAAGCTTGAGCCGCGTAAAGGTTGATATTTGTTAACATTAACTTCCAAATGCGAACTGTTTAAAAATGTCCAGCCACTGTCACGATCTTGAAATTCTTCTAATTTTTTTTTCAACGTGTTTCTAACCTGAGATGTCAATAAATCATATTCATAATTCTGATGTACCACATAATTCTTTGTAGCAAATGATTTCATCTCCTGACTATCATTTTTAACCATCAAAAACAAAGCAAAATATTCAAAATTAATTTTTAGACATACATGATCTTTCAGAGATTTGTTGATTAATGTTTTGATTTTTTCTTGATTATTACTCAAAAACGAATCTAAAGAATAATTTTCACTAGTGTCAATAATTCTATAAGAAGCTATACGATTTCGGAATGCAGAATTAATTAATTCAACACCTTCGCAAACGTATGAAATATTTTTATTTTTATGATTGGTACTGCGTAGATGACCTGTCCAGTGACTGCGCTCAACAGATGTGTTACAAACAGTGCAGAAAGGCATTCTAACGTAATTAATTACCGGCTAAGTTAAAAATAAAGATTTATTTAGGATGTCCTAAATATTAATTTTAAATTAATTACCTAAGTGCATTTAAAATGTATCTTAGCACTATAATATACAGCCTCTGAGTCTTTGATCAACTCCTAAGCCTTGAACAAGAATTTAAGACATTCTACCTACTAAGTTTAAAAATAAACATTAATTTTAGGTGTCCCAATTTAAATTTTAAGTGATTACCTAACTAGATTTAAAATTTATCTTATCACTATAATATACAGGCTCTGAGTCATTGAACAACTCATGAGCCTTATGCATGAATTTTTGTAGTGAGTTCCACTGTGAACTACCTTTCTCCAGTTGAAGTTTCAAAGCAACTTCTGCCTTCTTCCAACGCTCCTCAGGAGCAATGGAGATGATATTTTCTTTATGGAATACCTTCAGTTCCACAAAAAAGGCACCGCTTAGATCTGCTGTCCGTCGTACCTTCCCGTTGGCTACGCGGGACAGCAAGGATGATCCTAACTGCGACTTCGGAGGAAGGCCACCAAAGTCTTCCAAACCGAAAAGGTCGGTGCTCCCCGGTTTCTGGTCACTGTAAACAATTAAAATTTTTATTTTAATAATCTAGAAGAAACACTTTTCTAGATACAAACTATGTTGCATGATAAAATAAGTAAGTATATATTTACTTAAAATTATTGTTACAAATAAAAGTTCTCTATTGAGATCTATGTTATAATATAATAAGTGAGACTAATGAAAAGGGATAAGTCAGATAAAGAGTATTGATAAACTACCTTGATCCTGATTCTACGACCGACGAAGCTTTGCGCTTTGTAGTTTTTTTCGTTGGCAGGGTCCTTCTCGACACGACCTTTGTATCAGTTGCCGGGCTCTTTATGTAGTCAGACATACGGGAAACGTCGGAGTCAGACCTAATGTACAACAAAAAAAGTCATGTTTAATATAACAAAACAAAAACCTACAAGGTCTTTTTTGAAATACAATAAATAAGAAATCTATCAATTTATGACAGATCGATATCAGTTACATCAGCCGACAGGCAGAAGCCAGGTACGTAGCTGAGTAGCAGTCACGATGGATAAATAGGGCATGATAATTACAACAGCCGGCAGGCAAAACCAGGTCCGTAGCTGAGCATTATAACTTCAAATTAAAAAATTAATAAGTACTCACTTACATGTTAGAAAGTCGATATTAAAGTACCACTAGTACTACTTGTCACTTTGAAGATTCCGGAGCGAATGTAATTTATTGATTGAAATTAATTCGTTTATATACACAAAAAATACAATTTCAGCACAAAAATAGATAATTTCAATTTTAAACTCTAAGTACAAGTCTTACAGTTGTATAAAAAAAATGACGTTTACGTCATATTTAACCGTATTGATTGCATATCAATTTTGCTAAATTGTAATTTGTTAATTGACACAGAATAAAAAATTACAGTAGTTTAACTTCATAGAAAACGGTCGCGATGACGCGCTTTGAAATTTCAGTGTGCACAATACGCAACAGCCTCGGAGGGTGGTAGTTACGCACATACGCGGAGGGTGCAACATTTAGTTACTTGAAATTTGACACGAAATTATCAATTGTATTATTCAGTGTTGTGTGTTTGAATTCATCAATATTGAAACCAGAAATATCATTTTTTACATTATCAACTCAGTCGGCATTTCGACGTATTCCACATTAGGCATTCGCTTAAATGGCACCTGAATGAATTTCTTTCAATGTCACTGCCGAGACATACTTCTGCTTCTTTTATTTTTACTGTGTCATAAGTATTGAGAATTGAAAAATAAAGCCGACAAAGTGAACCCGATCCCAAGTAATTTTAAGTTGCAGTTAAACTCGGAAGTTGTTATCATCATATAAAAACTAGTGCAGAGTAAGTTAGTTTACTCACTAATAACATTTTCATTCGTATTATTAAATAATCACTTACACTTGGAATGAAAGAAACCAAGAAACTGTAGGTATCGTGTAGGAATCGGAAGTACGTGACTGAGTTATAGTTTTATAGTTATCCAATTTATCAATAATAACATTAACTCTAGGATTTCAATGCTTCTCCAATGTATTTATTCATTTATTCTTTACTCTTATTATCCCTAATAACCTCAGTGTTCTCTTTTTTCAAGGTCTCTTAATTAATTTTAAATCACACTCGATAACAAGTGGTAGATGGTTCGACCAATAATTCGTGTCGTACTTGATACAAAATATATCATTCATATAAATAAAAATATATAATCTTAGTACGTAGAAGAATGAAACACGTTAAAACTAGAAGCGATTACAAACTTTATAAATTTACGAAAATAATATGTAGGAAGTTCTATAAAAGACTAATTTAGTGTTTACAACATGATGGTCATATTACTTAACAATATAAATGCATGGAATGCAATTTATGTGAACGTGGGAAGCGTGCATTCCATTGTCATTGAAATTTGCCGATTCGAACTAATAAAGCTGACTTATACATAAAGCTGATTATATACATAAAACTGACAACCACCGGGTACGGTTACCGTCTACGGAACAGACTACAACAGCGGATCCACATACAGTTTGTACACCAGATTGAATAATGTGAGATACCGACGGTTATGAATCAATAGTGTTACGTAAAAACTGATATAAGCACTAATGATTGTTAACCGTCGATGCGTTTCTGATCCGGCTGCCGTTGTCAAGTGTATCAGCGCCTTAGCTTTATGCATACTGGACAAGGATCGACTATCCGTGGGACCGCGCTTGCCACTTGATTTTTACGTGTTGATGTAACAGGATGTATCGTCTGTTATGTGTTAAACTAAATTTAGATGTCCTCGAGCCAATCTGGTCACAGAATAAATGTGTACAAACCTAAGGGTGCGCGCTATTTTACTTTTGTGGAGAGACATGAGACAATCTGTCCTAAATTTAGTTTAATGTATGCGGTATCTAAAGTTCAGATGTCCTCGAGCCAATCTGGTCACGAAAACGGGTATGTGTGTTACTAAACGACAATGCACCATCCCCAAGTATGTGGAGAGACATGATACAATCTGTCCTGAATTTTAGATAACTGGTTCGTTCAGATATAGACCTGATTATGTTAACGTGTAAAGTTTTAAAGCAGATGGGTGTATTGATATAAAAGTATGTATCGTCTGTAATGTGTTAAACTAAATTTAGATGTCCTCGACCCAATCTGGTCACAGAATAAATGTGTGTGAACCTAAGGGTGCGCGCTATTTTACTTTTGTGGAGAGACATGAGACAATCGGTCCTTAATTTAGTTTAATGTATGCGGTATCCTAAAGTTCAGATGTTCTCGAGTCAATCTGGTCACGATACCGGGTATGTGTGTCACTAAACCACAATGCACCATCCCCAAGTATGTGGAGAGACATGAGACAATCTGTCCTGAATTTTAGATAACTGGTTCGTTCAGATATAGACCTGATTATGTTAACGTGTAAAGTTTTAAAGCAGGTGGGTAGGTGTTTTTAAGCTGGTGAGTATATTGAAATGAACCGACAGTTGAATTTGAGGTAAGACATCTTCATCAGAAATATTATTGAACATTCTACTCCACCTTCAGTTCCATCGACTCACGAGGTCAGCCATCGATATCAGAAATATTAATATTATTGGGCATTCTATCCACCGAGAGTGACGAGGCGAACGGAGTGAGCCGAAGGAACGAAGGTGGAGTAGGATGCCCAATAATATCCTACTGACCGCTATGTGTGTCTGCCTGTCTGGCTGTGGCACCGCTTCTCCTAAACAGGTTAACCGATTTGGGTCCGGTTTTTATTTATTAAAAACTAGCTTTTGCCAGCGGCTTCGCCCGCGTGGAGGTCGGAAATTATCCCGCGGGAACATACTACCGGGATAAAAAGTAGCCTATGTCCTTTCTCAGGCTCTAAACTATCTGTGTACCAAATTTCATTTAAATCGGTTCAGTAGTTTTCGCAGGAAAGCGAGACAGACAGACAGACAGACAGAGTTACTTTTGCATTTATAATATTAGTGTGGATAAGGCATTCTAGCGGTGGTCCTTAGGCATGTTTTATTAAAATCGGTTCAGTCGTTTCGACACGATGATCCTTTGATCAAAATATTACCTACAACTTCTTATTAAACGTATTACGTATAAGATTATTCTAACTGTTACCAGTGAGGCGATTCCGTGCTCTGTGATCCTGAAGGACCATAAACAACAAAACCATCCTTAAAAACCATGAAAATGAAGAACACGTCTATCTGCAATTAACCTAATCATTGGCACACCGCGTTACTGTCATCTGCGATATGAATGTGAAGTTTTGTTTCGACACGTCCTCAGATGAAACTTTGAATGATTTACGAGACCAAACTTTAACTAGGCGAAGATCTGTTCAAGATTGTGGATGTAGATTGGCGGAATTAGGTTAGAGGATTTAGCTGTTTAATCGTGTTTTGACGTGATTAATCAAATTAGCAACTCAGGAGATATACGAGTAAATAAACCTCCAGACCGTATCTCGGCCATAGCGGCCAATCTCAACGGAGACTAGCCATCGTCGGCGTGGTAGATATTATAGCGCTCAAGTGTATGCGCAGATACAGGGGCACTCGCTCTTCCCTCACTCTTATAGTCCGATGAGACGGCCACCCGACACGACCGGAGAGAGATCAGGTGTAGGGCCAACAGGGAAGCACGGGGGTATCACACTGCCAATTTATAAACGTCTCTATTACTAAGAAATTACCTGCCAATAAATGCCTTTCACTACTAAATCTGACGTAATGTAACAATTTCGTGGAGAGTCGATAGCGGACTCCCGGCCACCGTAGGCGCGAGCTTGCGGGCGGCAAGCAATGGGTAGCTCGCTGCTCGGTGAGGACCAGGCTCGGGTCGACAGCGCATAGTGTTCCACGCGCGCCTCAAATAGATATCAGCAATAGTGAAGGGGTCTGCTAGGACCGATGCCTACCAGGGTCGCGAGATTCCCTTCGAGATGGCCTTCAGCTCCACCCTAGAGCGGGAGATGTCGTTTGATGATATCCCACCCAAAACATAAAAACAAAAAATGTGACAATTTTATTTAAACAACATTAATTTTTGTTTATGCGAAACCCGAAACACGGGTCTAGTATTTTTATGTAAAGAATCTATGAAAAAAAATTCAAAACTGTATCATTAATAATCACAAAGTTATAAGCTTGATAGTTACCTGGTTGTCCACGCAAAAACATATGCAGATCACCACAAAAAGCTAGTGTACGTACCATCTCCGTGTAATGGACGTTTGAGTACGAGAAAGACATGATAATTTTAAAATCGAAACAAAACACTAAGTCTGCGGGTACGAAACTTGCGACGGGCGGAGCGGCGGCGGGGCGGCGCGACGGCGATGTAATCAAATGCATAAAAACATTAAGCGCTGTGTACGAAACGGGCGACGGCGGAGCGGCGCGATCGAGCGATGCACGAGCGGCGGTAGAGCGGTGGCGGCGCGGAGCGACGAGAACAAACTAGTTTGGTTTCGCCGCTCGCGCGGGTACATAGTGTTGCATTTTTATCACAGTAATAATATGGAAATTGACAATGAAGAGTTAATATTTTTTATTTTATCAAAACCGGCTATATGGGACAGTAAAACGTACACCATAAAAACAAAAGAGTTATAATAATACTACGTGAGCGCGACTGCGCGGAAGTTTGTTTCGTACACACGCAAGACACCGCTATCTCATCGCGCCGCGCCGCGCCGCCCCGCCCCGCCGTCGCTCCGGCCGTCGCAAGTTTCGTACCCGCAGACTTAGGCCCGCGGCGGGTGCGCGCGCGCTCGCGATTAATTAAATATTTTTGGTACAAAATATAACATGGTGTAAAAATTATTGGAATCGATTCAGTTACTGATTCTGAACAAACTATATTCAGGTTTCGCATATACTAAAAATAATCTTGTATATGTACTTCAAATAGTTTTAAGGTCATAATTACATAGTGTAAATCCAGTAAAAAAAAAAGTATATAATTTGTTGCATAATGATCAACTTACCTTATTTTCTCCAAACTATACTATTTACTTTCTGTCCATTGTCCAGTACAAGACAACCGATCTGAATTACCGAATAAACATGTCGTCAGTAAACTCTTCAAGCTTCCCCTCGCTCTAATGCATCTTCAGGAATACCTACTTAATCAGAACAGAGATTTACCTCAAGTAGGGGACCATATACAGGCTGTTTACTCTGACTTATTTTGAAAAGGGATTTTATTCTTTTGGTTTGGTTGATATCATGTCGGTTGTTCCTGATTCTGAGTTATTTTTAAATCGTATATTGTTTTGTGCCAGCTTTATTCCCGATAGTATATATCAGTGGTTTTAGAAAGATATTGTATTGGGTTCTCGTTGCGTGTTAAATTTAAAAGGGACAACAATATATGGATCTTGAAGCCATTTCGTTTAGAGAATCATAATGTGGCCATGTACTGGTAAAGTTATGAAAACAAACTTCAATACCAAATTAGTGCTGTCACCTGTCAATGTTATGTGTCAAGAGTTTATGTCAAATTTAAAACGTCATTGTGTTACCTTTCTCTGTCTCTTTCTACCGTCGACCATCTTGGGCGTTATGTGTGTCACGAAAAAACTCCCATAAAACCTTTTTCTATCTGCGAAATTAGCCAATTATTTACCAATAAACTATCAGCATTTGCACGCTCAATGCATACGGTCTATGTTTTCAAGACAGTATTTTATAAGTAGGTACCTACTGTATCATGAAATAATAAGCCTACATGCACGTTTATAATAAGTACGCGACTCTGCCGGAACTATTTCTTCGAAAGAAATGGAAAAATATGGTTCTACCGAAGTCGCCTCGCGCCGTCACGACACACCAGTCTTCGGGAGCCTTAATGATAAATCAAATATACAAACAAGGTAATTAATAAGGGCTTGTGGCTAAGTAATAACAGCCGAACAGGTTGGTCGTTCGGGTTAAGCTACGCTTGCCGCGGTTGGTCCGTGGATGGGTGACCATCTTTACATACCAAGACCCTTCCGTGCCTCGGAAAGCACGTTTAAGCCGTTGGTTCCGGCTGTCTTTCGTAGATCTTAGACAGTCGTTACGGGTCGTCAGAAGCCTGAAAGTCTGACAACCAGTCTTACCAAGGGGTATCGTATTACCCAGTAACTGGGTTATGGAGGTCAGATAAGCAGTCGCTCCATGTAAAATACTGGTACTCAGCTACATCTGGTTAGGCTGGAAGCCGACCCCAACATAGTTGAGAAAAGGTTAGGCAGATGATGACAAACAAGGTAATTAAATAGTGACTATATCCAGATAGATATATGTATACAGGTATGTTACATACCTACCTACCTGTATTATATTTATATATTATGTATCACAAAGCCGCCAGTAATAACGCGAACGCACCGAGTGCAAAGCAAACCTCATTCAAAATTCAATAAATGCATAATTCACTGTAGTTCAGAACTAAATAGGATTTGATGTTAATTGTACAGGAAAGCATTTGTTAGAGCTGTTACTGTTATATAATTTGATTTTAATTGATGTTGGTTTCGCAGGCATTTGAAAGTGGTCATTATTGTTGGTTATAATTGCAATAATTTATTTAATTTGAATATTATTCTTCCGCTGGATGTGAGAAGCACAGAACAGGTCGAAGTGGCGGTGCTTGGGAGAGACCTCTGTCCAGCAGTGGACGTCTTTCGGCTGAAATCATGATGATGATGGTGAATATAAATATATTGATAAAGATATCTCAACTATATCTATACATCTATACATACAAATAAATATCTATATCTATACATACATACATACAAATAAATAAAATTGGAGTGTCTGTTTGTAATATTAAGATAACCACTTTTTACTAAGTGTATATGGATGTATACACGGTACATATACCAAAACAACATTTTTTACAATTTTTGTCGGTCTGTCTGTCTGTCTGTTTGTTCCGGCTAATCTCTGAAATGGCTGGACCGATTTTGACGGGACTTTCACTGGCAGATAGCTGATGTAACAAGGAGTAATTAGGCTACTTTTATTTTAGAAAAAATATTTTATTTTAGAAAAAATACCTGCGTTAATTTCCGACATCCACACGGGCGAAGCCGCGGGCAAAAGCTAGTTATATATAAATATGTAAAACGTTTATTTTCTCTACGCAAGTTATGAACTTAATGCTAGGCTTATATAGTAGTGCACGTAAAAGGAGCTAACTTCGTGAGAGACTGGTGTCTGAGGTAGGTTTATTTAAAAACCTGTATTACAAGTCACCAGGACACTCCCGCGGCTAGATGCCTGATCATTGTTTCGATTCCTTTTGTCGCTAAATACGCTCAAGTTCAGACTACGCGATTTATGAATGCGCCTTAACATTGTTATCGCACGGTGCTTTTTCAGTTGCACTATGTAGGTATCGTAAGTTTTTTTAAACAGAATTTGATTTAAACCTTTCCTACCAGATTAGAGATTTTTAAAGATATCTCCTAATTGAACTTTATAATCTTAATAAGGAAGGTAAAATAAAAAGCCCATAATTATTTTTAGATTTTTACTAACAAAAAAATCAACCAAAGTCACTGACGGTATTCATAAGTCCTTGTACATTTTTATCGTTATTTTAGCACTTAAATTTAAAATTACAATCTAAAACATATTACAATTACATATTATTAACACTTACCCCGTCTATTCTATTTTTAAAAGTTTTCTAAAACAAAAGCAATCCGCAGTTCTCAAATCCGAAACAGGGTCGCTACTTGAAAGTGTCACTTGCGGGGATATGAGCAAAATTTAAATAAATCACTGTGATTGGCTAGAGTAGTGGTACTCGAAAGGAACGTCGATGTCCAATACGTAATGCGCGATCGTATTGTCGAAATAATTAACGGGGAATCACCCGGTACAAATTAGTACCGTTAGTTAGGAAAGGTTTAAATAAGTAAAGAAACAGATGATATATGTTATACTAAACATAAATGGTACAGTTATTACGCACTGTAGACAAGCAAATATTTATCATAGGAACGTGAGCAAAACCACACCAAAAGCCTGTTTCAAAATAGCCCATTACCCACATCCACGTACTTCCCCTAAATCACACCTACTCAATAACTTGGGCTATACGTCGAAGAGTTTATTTACAAACAGTGGGCAGTAAATCCCTTGCTTCAGGGGATATCTCATTACCAACTTTTGTTAGGCCGGCCAGTTAAGGAGTTGCTGTTACCCGCTTGTTATAACTTTACTTATTTACTTTTTCGTCTGTTACTTGTCGAACTACATATTTTTCGTGTGTTTCGTTAGTTTCGATTGGAAGTGTTGGGTTAATTTCGGTGTTTTTATTATAGGCGAAGCTGTAAGTAAAGCTAATCTTAATTTTTTTGTCATTTTATTTGGGAGCCCTTATTTTTGTTTGGCTTAGCAAATGTTACTCGGTTTATTGAAAATCCTGGAGTAGCCTGTTAGTGTAGTGGTTAGTGACCCTGACTGCTAAGACAGGTCGTGGGTTTGATTCCCACCCAGGACAAATCTTTGTGTGATGGGCACATTCGTTTGTTCTGTGTCTGGGTGTAATTTATCTGTAATATGTATGTATTTAAAAATATATAAGAATACTGTACCATGTGGTGCCGGACGTAAAGGATAGCATCACTCCATTTCTTCCCGTGGGTGTCGTAAAAGTCGACTAAGGGACTTACTAGAGAATGGGCAGCAGCGTTTTCTATGCATTTTACCACCATACTGCGATCGCCAACCCGCCTGCCAAGCGTGGCGATTATGGCAAAGCCCTCCAAATTGGGGGAGGCCTAAGTCCAGCAGTGGACGTCTTACGGCTGTAATGATGATGATGATGATAAGAATACTAGCTTCCGCCCGCGACTTCGTCCGCGTCAAATTTTTGCTCCCCGTCGCATCGAATTGCCTGCCAGTTTCCGTTCATTTTTCGTTGCTCCTTTTGATTGTAGTGTGATGTTATATAACCTATAGCGTTCCTCAGTATATAAGCTACCTCACACAAAAAGATTTTATCAATTCAACCAGTTGTTTCCGAGATTACCTACCACGTTCAAACAAACAAACTCTTCAGTTTTATAATGTTATACAATAGTATAGATTTATCAGTTGTCTGGTTACCATAGTACAGCCTCTGCCTAGTTTGGGAACAGATAACGGTGCGGTGGTTGTCCTAAGATATAATAATGATTAGAATCTGTAACCATGGCTGATAAACTGTAACCATGGATACGTGTTGAAAATTTTTGACGGTTATTTAAAAAATATACTTGTTCTATACTTACATTTTAACCGAGTGGATATTGTACTTTTTTATGAAACAAATGTTTTTTTTTATAACCGTCGAACAATTTCTACGGTTAGACTACGTGTATATATTTGCAACGTTATTGCTATCAAGTTTGGAATAAATTGAATTTATTTTTGCTAGACGGACCAGACATTGGCCTCTGAGTTTGTGTCAGCATTTCTTCCCAGAGTACCTATACTGACTGAGTATGCAAAAAACACCAAATCTCAATTAGTTTTGCTTTTTTGTACATGCTTTTTTACGTGTAAAAGCATTTTTTAAATAATTTACAGAATTAAATGTAATTTATTTAATTAATCCATGGTGGCCTAGGGATATCGGCTCCGACTTTCGTTGTTGCAAACTGCGGGTTTGAACCCAGTCAGGCTAGGTTCGAACTTTCCGTTGTGTAGGTATGCATCACTACTGCTCTCAAAATGGTGAAGGAAAACATCGAAACGGGCATGTCCTCCTAGAACCAAAAGTCCGAAGACGTGACATCTACCAACGTGAATGGGTCCGCGTGGTGGATTACGGCTCACTCCCTCTCACCGAGAGGAGGCCTGTGTCCCAGCAGTGGGAACAATATAGGCTGATAATGATGATGATTGAATTAATAAGGGTATGATTTAAGCTGTCGCCAATTTAATTAGTTTTGTGTTTCTTAAATAATAGGGTTTGCCCGCAAAATAGTAAATGTGTCACCAAAGTGTAGTCCCCAAACAATATAAAATCAATTCCACAATAAATTACTTAAAATCATGGAGATATGGGGTCAAGTACCAAATAAATGTTTTTGTATGTATTATAATAAGTTTGTCCTAATACTATTTAAGCAAACTAATTTAAAGAGATCACCAATAAATCATATATTATGTCACTTGAAAATTTCATGAAGTTCCAAAAATGTAGGGTTGTCGTCATCATCCTTTCAACCAAAAGAGTCTACTACTTAACTGGCCATGTGCCTCCCCCAAGGGTCTTAATTTCCACAGATAGTATAAATGTATTTAAATTAAATTTCTAGCAGAATAGTAAATAAAACACTTAATTAAAGTCAAAATAATCAATATTTATTGTTAAAAATAATAATCACTGAATAACCAGCGCTGGTTTGGCTTTTGAAGGGCGCCCCCTTTTTCTTTTCTGGCCAATAAGCACATTTTTTGCTTCTGGTGCGGGGTTGGCCAGCTTTAAGCGTATGGCTAATCCGATAATATAGTTGCACATATAATTTTTGTAAAACGCAGGGCAGTTGCATTTTCCATGCATCCAATCAATAAGCGCGCCAATTTGTATATTTTCATTAAAATTATAAACTGATGTATTAAATTTGTAACGAATACATTCTTTTAATAACTGAACGATATAAAATGTAACTACTGTATTGGTGATAAAATAACAAATAAAAAGAAGTCGCAGTCAGGGATCGATTAATCGATTTATTTGGTGACAGATCTACCATTCTGAGCACAAAGCTATTATTTAAGTAATAAAACTATTATTATAAGAACCAAGTTTATATTCATGTAATGCACTACAATTAAATTGGTAATCGATCTCATATTTTACACATTATATTAACAATAATTTGATAATTCATACCTGGGAACACTCTTTGTTTATCTGAGAACGAAAATATTTCGTGGCTATAGATCTATTTATTAAGTGATACAACTTGATGACAAATATAAATTTTGGTGACAAGAAATATAGTCCCAATTAATAATAACATGCTTACCTACCAGACCCCTCCGTGCCTCGGCAAGTTCGTTAAACCATCGATCCCGGCTGCCATTCATAGATCTATGACAGTTGTTACGGGGTCGTCAAGAGCCCGAAAGCCTGACAACCAATCTACCACGGGGTATAGTATTACCCACTTGTGGACGTCAGATAAATCAATCGCTCTATGTAAAATACTGGTATTCAGCTGCATTCAGTTAGACTGGAAGCTGACCCCAATATAATTGGGAAAGGTCAGATGATGATGATGGTTCTTTATGTTTAATTCTGACAATAGTCATTACACACAACAACCCTTCCAGTATGTCATTATATCAAAACAAGTTGAAACTTTACTGCACGCGGTTCGATAATATACACCCGGATTAGTAAAGAACACTCCGAAATACATTCCGTACAATTTCTCATCACAAAACGAATAGTTTGAAACAATAACAATTGGTTTGAACGCTCAGCAGTTTACCAATGGCAACAGGTACAAACCAAAGGGCCATACAAACTGAACCGTTTTCATTAAGCACAAGAACTGCACGCTATCCATTGAAAACTGACCGTAGGCTGCTTAACTATCCCTAATAATAAAGCTTAAAATTCGAAAACTTTCAACTGATTTTAAACTTTATTCTGTAAGCACTAAGGTTGGGAATGAATGGGCTTGTGGGTTGTCTTTTATGATATCGGAATGAAGCTCCAAACAGGAGTATTCCGGTAATGTATTGTTGGATATGAGTTCGTCTCATGCTTATATGAACTTTTGTTACGTACAAGCGTTTATATTTTTGCGTTCTGTGCAGTTTTCGTGTGTTTTCCCTTTGTTATGACTGTATATTGTGCGGATCTGTTTTTGTATTGTCGATTGGGGAAATGAAACTAATACGACGGGAATTGTAATCAGAATTGTTGCTATGGAAACTGAGTGAAATCGATGGCAATTGCAGCTGAAATTATTTTAGAGACGGTCTTGTGTGCTCGGGTTTAAAACTAGTATCATCTACCGGTCGATTCTGTAACAGTGTCACCGTGAAAATGAAGGTGAAGTGATCTTGAAGTCAGTGTACCGTATGGTGCCGGATTTAAAGAATACCACCATTCTACTTCTGCCCGTGGGTGTCGTAAGAGGGGACTAAGGGACTTACTAGAGAATGAGCAGCAGCGGTCTCTATGCATTTTACAACCTGACTGCGATCGCTAACTCACCTGCTAACCAACTAGGCAACTATGATAAACGCCCCAAATTGGGGGATGGCTATGTCCAGCAGAACCTTTAAGTGAGCTGTAATTCCACCTAATTTTAGGCATTGATACTATTGTCCTCTCACTTCAGGCTCTCTTCAACTAAGGTGTCACACTGAGATTAAAACACTCGTGCAGATTGGCACGACACGGCTCAAGTTTATCAATTTCCTTGAAGTTTTCATAGAAATCATTCTACTAGTTGAGTCGCGATTTTATTACGCTTGTGGGAACATCGGTTTAGTGATGTTCCGTAACATGGATCTAAGAGTATTTGATAGCTAATTTTGTATCAGATTTTGTTTTAATGTCTTTTAGACTTAATTTAGAAATGTAATCTCACCTTGTTTTTAAAGAGAAGGAATATTAGACGATATGCTGTCTAATATTCTTTCTCCTTAAAAACAAGGTAAAAGCCAATTCTCGTTATTAAAAGCGTTCAAATTCTTGTTGCAGTCTCATCTCGGCGACAATCAAATGTCAAAAACTTGTCAAAAATGAATGGAAACAGCAGGTATTTTTGGAAGATTTGGAACGAGATCAGACAGTGAACGTTCTTAAAATTGCCCTTTCTGACTCTTACTTCACAAAAGTCAAGTCCAGCTTTACCTTTCAAACTTTTTAACAGTTTTCTTTGTTTTAACTTGTAAGTTATTTAGCTTAAAAATGTAACTTAACAACTGTGTTGTTCTAAGTTATAATGTCGTCAAATATGCAACGGTTTTCTTGCTAAACGTTTTGAACGAGGTTTATGTTAATCTTTTAGAAAATTAAACACTTAGTTATGAAGTTGAAGTTTTGTGAGTTTTTTGTTGTTAAGTGGATATAGTAGATGAAGCACTTGGGTAGTGTTTTAGAGACTGGCATTATTTTTCGTTGAAAATTTTACTAACGATTGTTTACTAACGATCTGTCAACGGTTTCATTCCGATAATGATTTTGTTCTTTTCTGTCTAAAATAAATGGAATATGAGGCACAACGTTTCGTAAAGTTACAAGTTTCATCAGTAGGTCATAAGATTTGTTGTATCTGCTTCCTTAAGTATTCTTCTTAAATACTCAATTTGGGTGTTTTTTTACCATCCTTACCCTACCGTGGCTCGGAAAGCATGTCAAGGCAGTTAGTCCCGGCAGTCATTTCTCTGACAGTTGTTACGGGTCGGCAGCAGCCCGGAAACTCTGACAACTAATCTTACCAAGAGGTATCGATTTACCCAGTAACTGGTTTGTGGATGTCAGATAGGCAGTCACTCCATGTAAAATACCGGTATCCAGCTGCATCTTTTTAGACTGGAAGCTGACCTGCTGTAAAGACAAGGTATAATTTTTCAAAATCTTTGAAAAATTATACGTAGGTATAATTTTTCAAAGATTTTGGATAATACCTATTTAAATTTTCCAAATCCGATGAACTTATCTATAACAAGGTAAAATAAACTGCTTTACCTCAGATATATGCAGTTACCTCTTAGAATATCTAAAACGTTAGAATTGGGACCAGACTGCCCCCAACGTCCGGCGCTAAAAGGGGGAAGGTCGGATTATATCATGCAATCCCTTCGCTCTCTCCTACACACAGCCTGTATGTTGTTTTCGTAAAGCTTTCTGAGTGGATTGAAACTGTTTTGAAATACCTGAAACTAGATTTTGTAACGTATATGGATACCCAGTATTCATTTTTACACATCATTATCAGCCCATAATGTTCCCACTGCAGGGACATACGCAAGCTTCCATTACGTGGGCCCAGTGCTGGTTGCTAGATGGCACATGTCTTCAATTTTCTAGTTCTAGGACATGGCTGGTGTCTTACGATGTTTTACTTCACTGTTTTGAATGATGATGAAATAATTTACCCAAAGTAAAGTGCCTGGTCTGGGTTCGAACTGACATAGAACTCGGTAGGTAACGGACCACCGCTGTTAACGCTATTTAATTCATATTGAAAAAAAAAAGAACATAATAACCACCTATTTCATCATCATCAGAAGCCTATAATGTTCCCACTGGGACACAGTCCTCCTCTCGGTGAGAGGGAGTGGGCCGTTATCCACCACGTGGACCCAGTGCGGGTTGGTAGATGTCACATATCTTCGAATTTTTGGTTCTAAGACAAAGGTTTTCTGACGATGTTTTCCTTCACCGTTTTGAGCGCAGTAGTGATGAAATAAATTACACAAAGTAGAGCGTCTGCCTGGGTTCGAACCCACGACAGTAGGTCATGGTTTCACTCGTGAGTCGCGGCTGTTACCAATGCTCACACACTGATCACCTATTTAAATACGTTCTAAAATCAAAATAGGGGTTAGCCAATGTCGAATGTGCGGACATAAATTGATATTATTATTTGAATTCAAAACTCTCCTTCCTCTCATTTTAGCGGTGTCGTAACTTAGAAAATGACCTACTTTGACAGTCAAAAACTTACGCCTGGTAGGAGTACTTTTTGAGTTATTCACTTCAATCCAATCCGTTCCAAATTTATTTTGGACTTTTGACGTGAATTTCGATCAAAAATTCACCTAAAGTCTAAAGTTATTCCGAAAATATTATTACAAAAACTCGTCAGATGTTTGTGACGTAGGGAATTCACAGAAACACGAATTTAAGTTTTCTAATTTCGCTTCAAAGTCCTGGTGAAATGCCTCCAATTTAATTATAATGGGGTAAAAGAAATTTTCGTTCATTGACAATGACAGGCGGGAAGGGGTGACCAGTCTAAATTGTGAAAAAAATAAAACGCACCTCAATCGAATTAATTTGTTGGCAAACATTGGAAAATTGAAAAGGTTTATCAAATAAACGAGCTAACGATGTCCTTATTATTTTCAAATGGCCCTGTAAAAATAATTTTGAAGTGCTCTGTTTTTATTGGAGTTATTTTATTAAACAGAGTTTTTTCTGCTATTAATATTAAATGGAAGACAGCAAAATAAAGATTCCCTGATAATAGAAGAAGAAGTTTGTCACTTTATAAATTTAATAAAACTTAGGTATACAAAGTACACGAAAGTACCTACTATAAATATTTAATTTCATATCTGTGACCCATATAGGTAATAATTAGTACTTATTCATTTATTTTGCATTTGATATTTTATTTTAGTTGCATTGATAGATTATTCTATTATGTTGTAGTATTGTGAAATATTATTTTATTCTATGTAATATCGGTTCTACCAGATTTTTTTTTATTTGTCTTAAACAATTAGATATCATCCTGCCCTAAAAACATTTACCCACAAAAACCTCGTACCTTCTACCATAAATTCCACACATTCCAATCCTCTTGAAATCTGGAAATCAGCACGCGTCGCTGCATTGCCATCACTTTTTCTTTCGCTCGAGTAATGCGAAAAATATGTCGAAGTCCAAGCCGGCTGGCATCCATCATAAATCACGGGGCCCGGCCTGCAATGCGCCCACTGGCCCTCCCTTAATCCGGCCCTGTGTAAAGCCTCGAGTCATTGTGCTTTGTAGTGACTACGTGCTATGTGCTGTAGATTAGACTTTATAGGTGAGTGTGAAGGATTTGCAGGCTTTAGGATTCCGTGCAAATGATGTGTGTTGAGATTTACAATCTATGAGAAGTGTGTTAAATTCAGAAATTATAAAGCTGTTTACAGGCTATTGTGATTTGCATTTATTTTATTTGCAACTATCAGTATCTTTATCCATCTTGTTAAGAAATGTTATTTATTTACAAAAAGGACATCATATAATTAAACTTAGGCTAGTAATAATATTAATAACTAAAGGAGAACGGTACGAACGGAACGGTACGTGATAAATTTGGCGCCATTGATTTTTAGGTGTGCACTTTATTACATTAACTTTGATTCTATTACGGAATTCTGGAAGCGTGAATAATGATTTGCAACCATTTTTAACCGACTTCAAAAAAAGGAGGAGGTTTCTCAATTCGACCGTATATATTTTTTTTAATATTTTTTATGTGTGTTCACCGATAACTTCATCGTTTATGAACCGATTTTGATGATTCTTTTTTGTTGGGAAGGAGATATCCCAAGGGTGGTCCCATGATAAGGAAACCAGGATCTGATGATGGCATCCCAGAGAAGTCGAAGGGAACCTTCGAAAATCGTAGTGGCGACTAGTGCGTTTTTTATTTCTTTCATTAATCATCTTAAAGCACTACTATTTAATGAAGGTCTGAAGTTGCTCTGATGATGAAGCCGAAAGACAGTCGCGGGAACTCTTCAACGACTTACAGCAATTACCCGGTGTTTGGACTTAAACATTTCTATTGACGAGAACTTTGCACCCAAATGGGCTATAAGTGCCATTACAAGTCTTACAGAAATATAGTCGTTTTTATAGCGTCATTGTATACAATGGCTTCTCTAAGCCCATCAAACTTCAAAAGCTTTCTATTTTACACGACTAATGTGTAAAATATGTCGAAATGTAAGGCCCCGCGGCCGCCGATTCATAAATCACTAGGAGTCACAATGGACAATGTGTACGCTGACCTACACTTAATCCGGCCCTGTGTTCGTTTTTGCTATGACATTACGAAAAGTAAACCAAACCTAGTTGTTATGTACGCAACGATCATACTTATTTAAACAAGTTTTTTTTTCCAACTCGGACTTTGGACCAGAAAATTTTGCTAAGGAGCAATTATTGAGAGATTCTTGGTGGAGAAATCAAGCGGCAAATCTATGAATGTTCCCTTTGCCTAAAATGTAGATCGTGATCAACAAACATGGTGGAGATGACAATAAATTAATCTGCGTGTATGTAAAGCCGTTCCCAGTCTGCGAACTAAAATTTAATCAAATATATCCAATAGTTTACTTACTATAGCTAGTCAAAGATTGGCAAAAACTTTAGGCGGCCAATCAGTTTGTTAGGAAAAATCACTTTTAAAACTTCGATGCTAGATCTTAGACTTCCATGGCTGGATATGGGCCTCCTCCAAAGGGGGGTGTTTGCCATAATCGCCACGCTAGGCAGGCCGCTTGGCGACCGTAGTTTGGTGGTAAAATGCATAAAGAACGCTGCTGCCCATTCTCTATAGTAAGTCCCTTAGTCGCCTTCTACGCCACCCACGGGAAGAAATGGGAACGGAAATGTTTCATAGTTCCAAAATACTCTTATGCTTTCATTATTGTCAGTGTTTTTATTTAATGTCGTATTGTTATCTCCACATTGTATCATCATCATCATCATTTCAGCCGAAAAAGTCCACTGCTGGACATATGGAGGAGGCGCCTCCAACAATAAACACACAAATAATACGACACATAAATAATACGTAGGTATTTAAACAATTTAAGATCTGCCCAAACAAACGGTAAAAATTCTGGATCAAACAAATACAGCCAAATAAAGAAAAACTCAGGAGAATTCGTAAAGATTTCTGATTATTGGATATTCTTACCCTCTTACTTTTAGCAAATGAGATTCCAGGGATAAAAGGTTGACGTACCATAATCTTAAGCCTAATGGCGGCACCTTATAAGAATTTCAATATTTTAGGCTTATTCCAAAGGCTTCATGAATTTAGGAAGTAAAATAAGCCCACAATGTTTGCCAACATTGATACCTTGGAGAGCAGTGGTGGCCCAGTGGTATCAGCCCCGACTTACGAGTTTTAGGTCGTGGGTTCGAACCCAGACGCACTTCACTTTGGGTTAAACATTTCATCACCACTGCTCTCAAAACGGTGAAGGAAAATATTATGATGAAGTCGGTAGACTTGAATAAAAAAATCTAAAACATGTGACATCTACCAACCCGCACTGGGCCCGCTACCCATACTGAGCCTGCGTGGTAGGTCCACTCTCTCTCACTGAGAGGAGGCTCGTATCTCAGTAGTGGAAACAATAAAGGCTGATTATGATACCTTGAATACCTCGGGGAGACAAAGATACAGCTTCAGTTCCCAAAAGAGGCAGCCAAAAATAGATGCACGGATGATAAATTTATAGATAGTGCAAAAAAAATCGTCCATGTGCTAAACAAACCATTTGTTTCAGCCACTTTACAACCCCATAGTTTTTCCACGCCATTCAAAATGAATTGCGCTCACAATCTCCACACAATTCAGGAGCATTCAAAAATTCCACCAACATCTTATGTTAACACCATCATAAAATAAACTCTCGTTTACAGTCCAAAAAATAACATTCTAAACAACACATATCTTGTACAACATTTATTCGCAGAACCACCTTTAGACGCGACCAGAATGCAAAGACCTGCCTTGCCCCTGTTTTATCTCCCACGTCTCTATTTAAGAGAGGGTTTTGATAAGGTATGAAGAGGTCTTTTACCTTTGGTGGTGTTTCCTCAGAAGCAGTACCATAACTAACCATCAAACGCCCTCGCGTACTTAGAATAAATTTTCAATACTCTGGAACATGGATCGTTAGTTCCATTCAAAGGTTTTAGGCAACGCACAGCATATCTCAAGATGTGCGTGCCACAGAGTAGCTGACAATATCAGAGAGTTTTGCAGAAGTTTTTGTTCCTAATGTCTTTTTAATACTTTATTTAGGCCTAGTCTCGGGAGATTTGCGCATGATTGATTGAGGGGGCGAGGTGCCGAATGTGAATTGTGGGGTTCGGCTGATTGCTTATTGATATGGTTACTTGGTTTAGGAGTTTTTAAGAAGTTATTGTGGAGAAATATTCATCATCAAATAATATTTGTTGTAAAGTTTTATGCAAAGCGAATTGTATTGTTTTGCTTCTGTCAATGTTGTATTGGCTCTCGATAAATATCAAGTGCTGGAGCTAAGTTTCAAATAGGTGAAGTCTTTGATTTGCAGTAAATGCGGTATGAAAGTTGGTAGGTTTGCAATTTTTAGTGCAATGACATAATTATGTCGCCATAAATTAAAATTCATGAAAAATCAAAAATTTCAATATTGCAATCTAAACACTACCTCCTTCTGGATAAAATTTAGTGCTTGAATTAAGATGCAGCGTAATGGCCTTTAAATGATAAATGAGTTTATTTTGCAAAAATTGTACAAACACTTTTACACGTCAATCATATTGTTTCAGTAGACTGACACGCTAACAGCTGTCATAATAACGAACTTTATTTCTTTTTTAACAAATAACTACCCTCTCATATTTAATACTTGTATTTTCTTACACCTGATGCCTCTAACCCACACACAACTCTGTGCCCCCTGACAAGCGAGACATACACCGAAGCGCTTCACAGAATGACGGCCATATTTCGAAGCAGGTGCGCAGCAACCCAGTTGCTACGACGAGGTAATGAGGTGTACTCGAGAGCGCTAATGCATGACTACGGAAGTGGTGGCTTGGGACGACTTGCAAGATTGTATGATCGTGAGATTAAGTAATTTTACTAAGGCTTATGTTAAAAGCAGCTGATTACTTAAAGCCTGAGCTTGATGAAGATGGAAGTTGACGATGGAACGTTATTCTGTTTAGATGTGAAAATGAGTTTCGCAAGAGAACAAAAATTGCCTTTGTCGTAAACAACTGTATTTTAAGGAATAAAGGCTTTTTGAATTTTTATGTGTTTTTTATTTTATTTATTTATAATACAAGTCGGTCTTTTCATTAAGAGGCTCTTGAACTGCCATTTTTTTTTTTCACATGTATTGTGTGCGTTTTTAGTATATTCTAATATGTATTTTGTTTCTTTCTTTTCTTATTTTGTACTGGTATTCCTTCGGTAAACCCTTTTCTGATTCGTCAAAAACACAGTAGGCAAACTTTTGTTTGCCTACTGTGTTTTTGACGAATAGACCTGAATTTAAGAAAAATCTTCTTTTCTGTTCTAGAAACAAAACAAAAAAACAAATAAAATACCTCGATACTACACAAACAAATATTCGACCATTCAACATGCAAAGTTTGCTTGTTGTATGGTATCTCGTACATCCTTCAAAGAAAAACGTTTCACAAAACACTGTTCAAAACAACTCGAGTAGACTTAAACTTCCTCTACCGAACATCGAACCCGATACACATCGTCCACAAACTATACTATCAATTGAAAGCTATCCGCCCGTGATTTCTCCTCCATACCCTTCATTCTCTACCCTCTGAAATGACTGCCATAATCACTTTCACCCACCCCAATCGAAAATTATCCTTAAATTGTAATACATAAAGTTGATTTTAAATTGGAGAGGGTTGAAAGTTAGGTCGTTTTGTGATAAAGTGCAGGAGCTTGCAACGTTCAATATTACTTGGTTCGTTAGCGCATTGTTTTGATATTAATTGTATTGAATGAATGAATGAACTATACCGTTGAAAATATCTTGTTTATATTGGTGCTCCAATCGGATAATGATTGGGTATTTGAACATTGAGGGACGTAAAGATTATTTTCAATTGAGTGAATTTGAGGTTTAAATTAAGGGTATGTAAAACCACTGATGCCGCGAGCAACGTGGCGACCTACTCAACTCATATGAAATCCATTGACTCAAAAAGAAGAAGAAGCAGAGTAACCTCTTAAATAAGCTGTTCTCCGTTGCATGAGCTGAGATAAACTAGATTAGTATTTATTTGTAAAGATTTCATTAATCCATCATTCCTGAAAGTCTTTGACCTTACCAAGCTCACCACTAAACCGGACAATCCAATTAAACCATTTCCATAAACCCATACTACAGTAAAATATGCCAATAAGCCATGATTTGGTACTTCAATAAACTGGCGTTCCTGCTAAGTCATAGATATTATCATAAGTGTGGGTGCATAACTAGCACTGCAGTGTAATAATGCAGTGCATTAGCTATCGCTTTATAGCGCTGTTTATGCGTTTCTGTACAATATGTAGGTAGAATGTGGTGGGGAATATTGTAAGGGGAATGGTGGGTTATTGTACGTAGATGTGGACTGCTACATCTTGATACTGCAGTCACCTCAGTCACCTCATTACACCTTATCTAGTGATCTAATAAGGTCATTGCATAATAATGAACCAATGGCGGTGCTTAGGGGAGACCTTTATCCAGCAGTGGACGTCTTTCGGTTGAAATGGTGATGATGATGATGATAATAATGAACCAAATGGCTATGAAACCATACTTGACTATTTGCTAAGTGATACTGATAGTGGAATTTTTGCGAAGATTTCAGGCAGATTTAGACAACACAATCTATATTAATACGTGACGCACCCCTTTTTACGAAAATTACATGGACGGAGAAGTATGAAAGGCATAGTAAATATATTTTAATATATGATAAAGGAGAGCAGGAAAATAATATTTTCATATGTTTTTATCTATACTATATAATTATAATATTATATTATAAAGCTGAAGAGTTTGTTTGTTTGTTTGTTTGTTTGATTGATTGAACGCGCTAATCTCAGGAACTACTGGTCCGAATTGAAAAAAATCTTCTTGTGTTGGATAGCCTATTTATCGAGGAAGGCTATAGGCTATATTACATTACGCTACAACCAAGAAGACGGAGCAGTAATGAAAAATGTTACAAAAACGGGGAAATTCGCACGGGTAGGCGATTCGACGCAACGGGAAGGGTCGTGGGAATAAGAAATTTAACGCGGACGAAGTCGCGGGCAGAAGAGAGTTTAATAATACACTAGCAATAGATTAAGTTTTAAATGAATTATAGTCGAATTGTAACTACTGGGCGACCACTAGTAATAAATTATTGTGAAAGCTGGTGTACCTATTTAAAATTCTGGACAAAATCGACTTTAGCTTAGATATAATCATATGATTACGTCGCTATTTTGCACTTGTACTTTGACAGAGCGCGTGCACCTCATTCATCATCATCTTTTCAGCCAAAAGCCGTCCACTGCTGGACATAGGCCGCCCTCAATGTAGCCCCCCCCCCCCCCCAATTGGGTGATTGCAAGATCAATAGTGTCAATGCCTAATATCAAGTTGAATGACATCTCACTTCAACGTCATCATCATCATCATCACGATTTCAGCCGAAAGATGTCCACCCCTGGACAAAGGCCTCCCCCAATTTGGGGGAGGGGGGGTTTCCATAATTGCCACGCTTGTAAAGGCGGGTTGGCGATCGCAGCATGGTGGCGAAATGCATAGAGAACGCTGTTACCCATTCTCTAGTAAGACCCTTATTCGCTTGTTATGACACCCACCTATTATTAGCGTTAAATTTTATTGATGTTATTACAGAATTACTTGTGTAAGTTCAACGTCAAACTTTGTTCTGTTAAAATAATTACAGAAGAATCGTTAGAAGAATGACATGATGCGCTTCAAGAAAATGGTGATGAAATTGGTCAGTGTTGGCCGTATATTTTCAACATTAAAAAAAAAACTTTCGGTTTTGACATTTTTTGCTTTTTAAATTTCCGAAGGTTTCATATGTATGGATATCAGGTGTCGTTCTATAGTCTCTGCCTATCCCCATGAAAACAGGGCGTATTTATATATTTGTGTGTATTTATTTTCGATGATTCATTTCTTGTTTCGTACACAAACTCTTCAAAATAATATGCATCTAATACCAGTGATTACTGAAGTGCGTCTATCGTCAACCATTGTATGAAGGAGCTAATAGGATTGTATGCAAATATTTTGCTTAGTGTGTAGTGGAAACTAGGATACTGTTTGCTGTAGACTGGTTAGCGATTGAGTTTAGTTGTCATAGAGTGTTAACAATACTAGAGATGTATGGACAGGTTCTTAAGGGATACTTGATCACCCTTTACGCGCTTGGTAGGTAATGTCAAGGTTGTTTGCTAAAGACGTCCTTACTTTGTACAGGCTAGCTATAAAATAACATTAATGTCATTTAAACTGCTAAGCTATTTTAAAATGGGAATAGTAGAAAACAGTATTCGATGAGTGATGAGACTGATAAGCCGAAGGAAGAAGATTAAAATGTACTCTTTGAGTGCTCTCAAAGAGGTACTTAATATTTTTTTAGTGTCGCGGCATCACGCTGAGATACGAGTCTTCTGACCTCGCTCAGGATTTTTTTTTGTTTTTTTACTTTGAAGAAGTATTGTTTCTCATGGTTTTTGTATGTTTCTGTGTGTTTAGATTAGTATGTGATCTTCCTGTTCGAGTTATAAATAACACTTTTTCTTTCTTTCTTTTAGTTTATTGAAGAAACGTGTCTCATTGTTCTATCAGGTGTAGAGTGCCCCTCAGATACGGATATCGGAGAATCTTATCCATGGAATTACAAAAAAAAAAAAACGGATTTGTTTTGCTTCCTTCGCTTGTCGTTTGGTTGTACTACAAGATTGGTAGAGGACTGACTGCAGGTTTTACCTAGGAAGAATTGCCATTTGTACGAGCTTGATTCCTAATGTAGTTGTGATGTTGCGCATATTGAGAGAATATACCTACAGGCGTCTACTGGTTCTAAGAAAATTAAAAGGCACCTCTGTCCTATTTAACACTCTATGGCACTACCAAACCTTAGTCACAATCCTACATACATGCAGTCACGATTGTTTGATAATAAGCTGAACCGAGTTCCAATTACAGCCAAAGCGTGAATGAACGACGCTGATATTTGGCTTTTCGCTGCCCACTGCTGCAAATAAGTGTCGGTCAAGCAGGAAGACAATCGGCTAGAACTAAAATGAGGTTCTTGGTGGATCAAACATTCACACTGAATATGGATTTATTTATAAAGTAAAATAATAAATCAGTAAATGAATGTGGGGTGTGGTGTGTGGGGTCCACCCTTTATGGCAGAATTTTTTTCGTCATAATTTAATTTTGCATAACAGCGGATAGCATAAACTTCATTTCGCAGAAAATCGTTTGGCATATTTATCATACATTCACAACGCATAATTTTATAAGTCAGAATCATCTTTAGGCATAAATTTTATATCCATAATAATGAAAAATGAGAACCATCATATCGCAGAAAGTTTGCAGTCAGAATCGTCTCTTGGCATTATTTCATACTGATAATCATTAAAAGGCAGAACTGTCATATCACAGAAACTTTTCAGTTAGAATCATCTTATGGCATACATTTCATATCCATAATGATTGAAACACTCATCTATTACATTACAGAAAAATCATAGTTAGTACGCTACATGCAGACATGCAAACAAGCATACACCATGCATGCAACATGCAAGTAAGCATGCAGCATGCAAGCAAGCATGCAGCATGCAAGCAAGCATGCAGCATGCAAGCAAGCATGCAGCGTGCAAGCAAGCTCACAGCGTGCAGGCGAGCATGCAACATGCAGCATGCATGCTTTCTGTCACGGCTCCGGCGCTGCGTGGCTCCGGCGGTCCCACGCGAGCTCATCGTCGCAGATGGTTTTACGCTCACCACCACCTGCCCCTCAGCTCGCGGGCCGCCTCGCCCCTCCGCGCCTACGCGGGCTTAAATTACACTCTAGGGGCCTACCCCTAGAGGGCCTTGCCCTAGCAAACAAGACTATGTGGAGTCGGTTCTGCAGCGATTCGTTTCTGTCAATAACTTTTGTAGCACAACATGTATTGACTTTTTGAGACACTACTTTAATTCAAAATGCAATATTATACAAATGACAATATGCCTAACAAAATTATTCAAAATAAAATTCTGCCATCTTCATAGTATGCCAAGTGAAATTATACCAAATAATCGTCGCTCTAAATAAATGTTATGCTAAACGAAACTATGCGGAATTTTAAGTCTGCCAAAGGTAATTATGCTTAATAAAATTCTGCCATCTTAAAAGTATGCCAGCGTAAAGTCGGACATATAAACATTCGGCTAAATAATGATTATGCTAAACATTTTTTATGCCTTACAAATATTCGTTTAAAGAAGATTATGCCAAGTGTGTTATGCCAAATAAAATTCGGAGCATCAGGTTTCTGCCAGATAGAGGGAACCCGTGGTGTGTGTGGGTGAACTATACAGGTTTTTCAAAATTATGTTGGGGTCAGCTTCCAGTCTTAACAGGAGCAGAAGCTGAATACCTGTATTTCACATAGAGCGACTCTCTTCTTTCCACCACTACCCAGTTACTGGTTAACACGACAAATACAGACACGATGTTATGTACAGACGCCAGCACATTAAAGTACCCGAAACTGTCAAACTCTCCCAATCAACCTTGAACCTAATGCTGTAGCAATAAAGTTGAAAATCCATTAAAGAAATTTGATATATTGTAGTAGCTGGATGTGCTGGCGTCTGTACATGAATGTGTTTTTTTATTGTGGATTAACCTAACAGAATCTGTGCACGCAATGGTTTGTACGTATGTCCACAAACGCAAACGTGACTCTAACCAAACTAAAACGCGAACGTAGCGTAGGAATCCGATTGATTCGCAGCTTGTATAGCTTTGCACGGCAGTAAATGCACGTTTTGTGCTTGAACAAAAAACCTGTATATAAAGATGAGCTACACAACGACTGATGCATGCATGCCGTCTGTTGGGACAGGTCAGCTCAAAACTGCAATGAGTCTTTTTCAAAAAGCCTTACCAAACATGGCCCTACAATCCGCTCAGCCTATCGCAGTCCACCGCTGGACATAGGCCTCTCCCATGTTGCGCCACAACACCCTGTCCTCCGCCTTCCGCATCCAGTCTGCCCCAGGCACTTTCCTAAGGTCGTCGGTCCATGTAGCTGGGTTGAAATGGCCCTACAAACTCACATAAAATCCTACTAACATAATGTTTGGACTTTAAAGAGAACATGACCTCTGAGTTTGTTTCAGCATTTATCCTCAGGGATCACTCAGCTAGGAAAAACCGGCACCTTCATTTTTAAAATATCGATATCTATACTTTATAATATTATAAAGCTGAAGAGTTTGTTTGTTTGTATGTTTGTTTGTTTGATTGAACGCGCTAATCTCAGGAACTACTGGTCCGAATTGAAAAATTCTTTTTGTGTTGGGTAGCCTTTTTATCAAGATAGGCTATAGGCTATATAACATCACGCTAAAATCAAGAAGAGCGGAGCAGTCATGAAAAATGTTGCAAAAACGGGGAAAATCGCACGGGTAGGCGACTCGACGCGACGGGAAGGGTCGGGGGAACAAGAAATTTAACGCGGACGAAGTCGCGGGCAGAAGCTAGTTCTAAAATATCTACGTATTTCCACAAATAAATATTTCATTTGATTTCATAGATGTATCGTAGATTATTCTAATCTAGGTGTGAGTTGTTCATTAATTGCACAAAAAACTTATAACAAACGTATTTGCTTACAGTTTTAGACACGTGTGTCAATATCAACTTTCTTTCAGTCAGGTGATACAGTCTTTCAGCAACCTTCTCCGATATACAAACCCTTGCCTTACTAACAACAATTTTATTCAATTTTCATATTGAAACAATTCAGTTTCAGCATATTTTGAGCTCGAACCTTATACGTAACTACTTTACCATTTGAATATTATTCCAGTGTTTGTGGGTAGGAAATAATTTAGTCTAAGCTGTGGTTGTGGGGTTGTTTATGAACGTTAATACTACCAACAAAATGTCAAGGACTTTGTAACTGCGACCTTATCTGTTGTAATCAGTATTTCTTTGTACTTGAATTAGTGCGGTATATTTCGAAGTTTCCTTATTTCCAAGGGGCCTTTGGTGTACCTATTTCTTTAGGTACGTGAACATTTCCGGGTTAAAATATGAAAATGCTAGCTTCTGCCGCGAGTTTTTCTGCGATCCTGTATGAAAAGTGGGCTATATCCTTTTCCAGGATACGGTCTACCCTTTTTTTTTGGATGGGAAATCATCAAATGACTTCTCCCGCTCTGGGCGGAGTGGGAGGGCATGTCAGACTTTTACTGACTAAAACCCACCCATGTTCCTTCAGTTGCCCATATGCCAGGGCCACGGTATCTCGTTTGAACAATCTCGCGACCCTGGCAGGACGGTCTACCCTTGCATCAAAATCTGTTAAATCGTTTTCGAGTGAAAGCGTAACAAACAAACTCACTTTCATTCATATCCTTTTTTTTAATTAGCTTATGCTGTCCCACTGCTGAGCAAAGGCCTCCCCCAAATCCTTCCAGGCATCCTTTTCCAGGGCCACCCTGATCCAACCCTTGCAGTACGCATCTAGGTCGTTTCGCCACCTCTTCTTGGGCCGGCCTCGGTTGCGCCGTCCATCCTCAGGCAAACACTGTGTGAAGACTACCCATCGGTCACTGTGCATGCGGCTGGTGTGACCCGCCCAATCCGATTTTAGCCTTCATATACCTAATATTACAAAAAATTAGACGAATTAGATTTACGGCTTATATTCTGGTCATCTATTCATGGCTTGGTGTATGACACGTATCTTCAAAGTTTTGGTTCAAAGACAAGCCGGTTTCGTCACGATGTTTTCCTTCACCGTTTTGAGAGCAGTGGTGGTGAAATAATTTACACAAAGTAAAGCGCCTGTCTGATGCTGACAATTTCTAAAATTTATTTGATTAAATGTTCTTCTATAACTCTTATCATAATTTTCCTAATAATTGTAAGTGATTTACTATGACACCATTTTCCGATAAAATCAGATAAAGACCCCTAGAATTGAAACCATTATTTTCTACCCAGTGCGGGTTAGTAGATGTTACATTTTTCGAATTTTTGGTTCTAGGACATGCCAGTTTCCTCACGATGTTTTCCTTCACCGTTTTTACTGCGGAGTATCACTAGCTTGAACTTGTATGTTCAACATATCCCAAAGCGAATCAACACTAGTCTCATACCATGTAAAATACAAACGCCACAATAGATCACGGCACAGCGAATAGATCGCGACGCGCGATAAAACTGCAATTTGGGTGTGCACCTTTATCGTGGCCGCCATTGTACAAGTGCATGCTAGAGGAAATGTTGCCGTTTTATATGTTCGTGTGTATCTGTGAGATGTTTATTTGCTGTGGGCAACTATTGAACGCATTAGTATTATTAACCATTCGTCTGTAAACGTTTTTTCGACGCCTCCCGTCTGTAAACCTGGGTATTTCAAGTCCGGTCGTTATTTCAACCTGTTAATGCACTCAAAAAAAAATCATAAAAATTCATGCTCATGTGTGAAACCTTCAACTTAATATATTGATCATAAAATTGCAGAAAAATTCATTTTTGCTTATTTTTTTTTAATTAAAAAAATGGAGCAACTTGCTGAAAAAACGGAGGTTTACTCAAAAAATCGCAACTTAATGAAAGATTAAGTTATGTAATTTAAAAAGAAATTGCATTAAAGGTTAATCATGCAGTTTTCAGAAAAAAATATAGTTTATTTTATTTTATCAATAAATGCTTAAAAGTTTGGACAGGTAAAACAGTCAATGAAACATGTATTAAATATTAGTATAAACACATTTAATTATCAAACGCGACCGTTGTTCCATTATGTATGTAATTTAAAAAAAAACCTTTCGTTCTGTACTTTAATCATGCGAAAAAAATTAAAAAGAAATTTTTCATTTACCTGCGAGTTCAGTATACGGCGTCTGTAAACCTGGGTATTTCGTGTCCGTTCCTATTTTAAACTGCACACTGTTACTGCTTAGAAGGGACTGAGACCTTCAATTTTAGGCGTCAAGTCCATTTCCTATTTAACTTTTTTTAGGTAGGGATAGTAGCTCTATCTATTCGCTCGTTAGAAAATTATTGAACTAAACAGTTTTGGCTTGGACACGAAATACCCAGGTTTACAGACGAAGGGTTAAAGATGATTTCCTACCCTTTATTTTTTGACGTGACAACGTCTTATAAATTGGTTTGCCGGGTGACACTTCAAGAAACTGCGTTACGCTCCGCTCACGTTATGCGCTCACAATGAGAGCGAGTGAGAGGCACGCGTCCCTTCCACTCGGGCATGGTTAGCCCGCCTAAGAGCGAGAGAGACAGACAAAATTATTTTACCACTCAAAGTCGTTGTCACGTAAAACTTTCGCCCGTATACCGACTTTACAGGCAACCAATTTTTTTTTTGTTGCAAATTCATCTCTCAACCTATGGGATTGTCGGCTGCTTAACCGAAATTGCATGTGGCTGGCTACCTTAATAAATTAAGGCCTCCAGCCGAACTTAAAACTAGAGCGACTATTCGCTAAGGGCACACCCTGTTGGGTACGGACCTCGGCTTAGGGCATCGCTGGTAGAGAGCAGCAAGGGACGGGCTGGATCTGAATGATTATTATTTATGGACGAATTTAAAGCTACATGTTCAGCGGCGCGGGCATGGGTCGAGGTTTCGAGCAAGGGTCGGGTTGGGAAACACAACTACTCAAGTAGGTTGGTAGATACCTACTTACATACTGAGTCATACAGCATCATTTCTGATTGACTGACCTGTTAGTCTAGTGGTTAGTGACCCTGACTGCTGAGACTGAGGTCGTGGGTTCGATTCCCACCCAGGACAAATGCTTGTGTGATGAGCTCAATGATTTGTTCTGTGTCTGGGTGTAATTTATCTATTATATGTATGTATTTAGAAATATATTATAAGTATATTTATCAGTTGTCTGGTTACCATAGTACAGGCTCTGCCTAGTTTGGGATCAGATAACAGTGTGTTGGTTGTCCTAAGATATATGATATCTATATATTAATACGTGAAGCGAAAACTTTGGATCCCTTTTTACGAAAATTGGGCGGACGGAGGAGTAAAAAATTTCGCACACTTATAGTTTATACAGAGAAATAGTGACGAATGCTAATATTTTTGTAAATTATGCGTAAAAATACATTATTTTCAATAAATAACATGTTACACACACACTACCATTCATTACCGTGTATTTAATACACACATTTATAGATATTATTTTGTTTATGGTCCAAATCTGTGGTCCAATCGAGAACATCTGTCTTTAATATTTTGTGTCTATAGTCTTACTGAATGTCAAATGTGTGTGTAATAAATTAATTTTATAGATATATGACCTATTTCATTTTTTAAATCTATGATGATATCGAGAATATTTGTCTTTAATATTATTTGTATTAGCGACGATAGGAATTTAGTTTAGAAATATTTTTTGTGGTTTTATGGGAGTGTTAAGTATGGCATTAGTAAGTTTCCCATACAAAACTTAGTGTCGTGTACAAACTGTAGAGGTTGTATACCTTACGATTGTACAGGCTGGTCATAGATTGTACAGGCTGGTTATAATTATGACATTTTAAACTGTCATAATTAATTAAAAATAATAGGGATAATTCTATAAAAACAGAGCAAACTGTGATAATTCATTCCATATCCAGCAGTTAAGAAAATAAAGAAGAGAGTCCTGAAGAATTATTCTTTACTCATTACACCTACGTCCTGGTCCTGGCCATCACCATCCCGCCAGCGAACCCTCTCCACAGTAGTACAGCGTCAACAATTTGTCTATAGTGTCACTGAATGTCAAATTATAACCATATTATTTTATTATATATTTTTTTTTTCATTTAATAATCTATTTCTGTTCAAATGAAGTACGGTTGAATTTCGACCAAAGGGCGATCACTAGTATATATTATTTCGTCCCCTTACAGCGAAACCCGAATATCTGCAATGATAGGTTCATTGCAGATAATTGGTTTCCGCTCTAAGCCTTAGATTTTAAATCGTCCCCTTAGAGTCTAAGGGGACGATTTTCAAATCGACATTTCTACCTAGCACATAAATAAATATCTTACTGCACACTACACCAGCTCTTAGGTATTTTTAAAATTCCTACATTTCCGTACCAAAATAATATATTCCCGTATCACGAAACTGCTGACTGCTCCAACTTCGATTCGACTGTCGTGAAATATTTTACCTGATTTCCATTGAAAAGTTTTTAGCTTTGGGTACTTTCTGAAGTCTCTTTCGACCACTAAACGTGTGTATTGTTTGTGGAGACTTTGGGTTGGTTATTGTTCGAATGCAGGGGTTCGGTTCGGTTCCAGTTACAGTAACTAATTATAAGGCAAATTATTATATTAATAGTGGTGGTAATTATTATTAATAGTGGTGGTCCAGTGGTAACGGCTTACAAGTTGTAGGTCGTTTAGTTTGAGTTAATAAATTCATCACCACTGCTCTCAAAACGGCGAAGGAAAACATTGTGAAGAAACTGGCGTGTTCTAGAGATCAGTTTGAAGACATGTGACATCTCTACCATACCGCACTGGGCCCGCGTGGTGTTTAAAGTCTACTCTCTCTCATAGACCTACAGTGGGAACATTATAGGCCGGTTAGTGATTGAATGAAAATTGCAAGGTGGTAGATATCTTTATTACTGGTTACCTATTTATTTTTATGGGTTACTTTAATATCCTTTTTAACCGACTTCAAAAAAAGGAGGAGGTTATCAATTCGACTATATTTTTTTTTTGTTTTTTTTTTTTTTGTTTTTATGTTTGTTACCACATAACTTTTGACTGGGTGAACTGATTTTGATGCTTCCCGAGTGGTCCCATTTTAATTTGGTTCCATTTGGACAATGGGGTCCATGTGAAAACCATATAAGTCTTAAATTTGCATTACGTATTTGCGCGACAAATGAACGAATAACGCGATTAGATTAGTGCGGAGTATCTACCGTAACTAAAAAGTTAAAAAATAAAAAGTTTTTACAAAAAAAAACAACCGACTTCTTGTCTTAGGCTCTGTATTTAAGGTTTTTGCCACCGCCTTCCGAAATTAAATTTATTTTTGTCTTTGTAGTGTTTTTTTTAACGAAGCCGGTTATTTTTTTTTTTTGTAAAAAGTTTTTTGCATCTGATGTCGCTTTTCTACCTTTGATCATATGGGGTCTTCGTGTCAGATTTTTCAGGTTTTCCATATTAGCTTTAATTCTTGTTATCCCAGACAACTTACCTATAATTGATTGTAAGACAGTGTATATCCACTGTATAAGCCCTTTCCTTGGAAAAGAACTCAACCAAATCCTTCCATACATCTAGATGCAGGTATTGCCAACATCCGCTACAGCTTCTACTTCTATATACTACTTCTTCTCATCTTTTACTTTGAATTAATTGAATTGTCTCAGGTTATTTATAACTTACAGCTGTCTATATACACATAATCCAGCATTGCATTTGTAAGCGGGCAGGCCCTTTATGCCTAGATTTTTGTTTAGATATTAAGTTCTGTTTACGTGTTATTTATTCCGCTAGAGTGTAGTATCTTTACTGTGGTAGTATCAATGTTTTAGTTGGTATATTGGCGTGTGCTATCTGACGTATTGCAAATAATTTAATGTTACGTAATTAATTACCTACTATTTGATCGAATCAAGTTCTTCTAACTGAACTGACGGCTGTGCTGCTGGGGAGTTTGTTGCGCCTCTTTTTCTTCCCAGTTAAAGCATTTGGAAGCGGTGATGGGAGTCTTATGTAATTTTTACGGTTAAAAAGCGCTGACTCTCAGCCTAGTTTGATTAAATTACTTTTATCTTTGATCCTAATAACCAGCATTTTTTTAGTCTTCGAACTTCATGTTAGTCTCTTAGTTTACACCTAGTCCAGCCAATGACAATACTAGTAGAACAAGTGAAAAAAAAATGATAGTGTTTCTTCACAGTTCATTTTTTAAGTTTTAATGTTACCTCTGCCAAACTGCCACTCACAACAAATACATACAATTCGATTGCTTACCAGAAAATGCGAGAAATATAATGACGAAACAAATAAAGTCCCGCAATCTCAAATACGTTGATTGGCTTCCGGAAATTCGTTATTCATTCATTCGATTCGGTTCCCTGTTAAAAAAAACAAAGTACAGTCTGCAATACAGACCGCGTCTCATTAAAACTTTTTGCACCATGTAACTCCAAAACGAGCATGATGTACTCAATCGAACACACATGGATTGTACAGTTTTCACATTAAAACAGTTTTGAATAAACCAGTGGTGCGTCTCGACGCCTCGACGATTATTGAACGGGATATAAAAAGCATACAGAAGGTCAACTTCATATAACAGTCATACAAAAAGCCATATAAGGGCCGTACTTTGCTCCCGGGGTCGCGAGATTGTTCGAAAGAGATACCGTGACCCTGGCACATGGGCAACTGTTTTTTTTTTTTTTGTAGGACATCTCGTAGTTAATCCTGAAAAGATTCTTACTACTTAAACGGATGGTAGCCCGGCGAGTTCTAAAAAGTTACCTTTTTAGGCCTCCAGCCGGGGCTTATTATACTTAAAACTAAAGCGAAAGCTCTAAGGGTTACCCCAAGGGGGGTACGAACCTCGGCTTAGGCAATCACTGGTAGGAGGACAGCAAGGGACTGGCTGGATCTGGGTTAAATTATTTAGGGACTAATTTAAAGCTAACGGCACAGCATCGCGGGCAAGAAACGCTTCGAAGCGCGTTTCAAGTATTGATGGATAGTCGGGAGTTTCATATCTAAATGAAGATTGATATTCCGAACAAACCAAGGCGCGCCTGTGGCTTGACGGAGAAAACGGTTCTGGAGAGTCTGCATCCTATGGATGAATCGGGGTTTTGCATGTGTCCAGACTGGGCTTGCATATGTCATAATGGGCCTGATACAAGCGGTGTAAAGCCGCTTCTTACACAGAAGAGACATTTTACTCCGCTTGTTCAGGACGCAATGGAGCCTACCGAGAGCGAAAGCGGCCCGCGAGCGGGCCTGCTTTATGTGCTCAGCAAAGGTGAGGTATTCGTCGAGGATGACACCTAGATATTTGGCTTGCTTCGCCCAAGGGATCTGCTTGCCGAACATTGAGATGGGTCGGGGAGGGGGGTGATTACGTCGCGGTCGGGTGTAAAAGAGCGCCTGACTTTTATCGGGATTGACCTCGATTCGCCACTTCCTGAACCATTCGCCGAGCTCGGGGCAACTGAAGGAACACGGGTTGGGTTTAGTCAGTAAAAGTCTAACATGCCCTGGGAGCTCCGCCCAGAGCGGGAGAAGTCATTTGATGATTTCCCATCCAAAAAAAGGGCCGTACTTTTAGCGTAGGTAGTCCATTGCTATAATATTGCGGTGCAAATATGTTTTTTTTATTGATATTTTTATCCTTTTATTTTCGTAACTTTCTTGAAAAATAACGGCCTCCAAAATGCCTTCAGAAAAATCTTGTCAAAAATTATAAAAGTGAATATTTCGGCAAAGAACTGTAAAAAATAAGTCTTGTTAGTATCCATCTATCGATACTAATTATATAGCTGTAGAGTTTGTCTGTTTGAACGCGCTAATCTCTGAAACTACTCGTCGAATATGTAAAATTATGTTTATATTGCTTAGTCCAATTCTTTAGAAAGGCTATTGGCTATTTAACATGCTACATATAGGACGCAGGGGACAAATAAGAACGCTAAGTGAAAACGAGGTAATAACAGAAACTATAATAATATCGATTATACGTTTTGAATTGATCAAAATAACAAAACATTACGCTTTGTTTCCCCGAAGGGTTCGGCAGAGGAACATCTATATTTCAACAGTTATCTTTGAGTCCTATGTGAGATAGTAGATATTGATGTAAATATTAACTATAATAAAAATTCTGTTTCGGTATCTTATGGTGAAAGATTTTATTTTCCTATTGGATAGAAGTACTTTAAACTGCTGTTTCCTTTCTTCTTCCTATGATTCAAGTTTTGTGTCTTAACAAAGTTAGATGATCCTCTACTATTCTGCGACTGTTTATGGTATAGTTGTATCAGTCATCGAAACACTCAATCTTTAGCCATCTTTTGACCTGTTCCTCGTCTCCATTTCTGAACACGCAGTCGTAACCTGCTATACCATGTGTTTACCCATTCTGTGGTTATTGCGTCTGGGCTGCCCCACGATGGGCAATAACTCAACAGTAGAAACGCAATTAGCGGGCTAGGTGATAACACCTCTCCCCCCCTCCCCCATATATCACCTTCTGCATAAAACCTGTACTAGTTTGTAATTAATGAATGATTTATTTTGGGTGGACGTGAGCTTTGTTGCATGTGGGTAGTCTGAAAAGCTGTTTTTGTATGGAGTCTTGGGTTTAAAAAGGGAATGTCGTTTTTTCTTTTCTCTTTGAAATATGTCTGCGTCTGGTTGCGAATGAACGTGTTGCCAAAAGTAAAAAGAAATACACGATTAAATTATTTAGAGACTAGTCCATGTAATTCATGTTCAATTAGTATACAAGGTGTTCCTTTTAATATCTCATAACCCTTTTGGTATTAAATGAGACCGTGTCAAAATAAGGCATAAGAAAAAATATTATATTTTGCCTTAATTTTATACAAAATAATTCGACGTCACGATTTTATGTAAAACACCCTTTCGTGAAAAATGATAACGTCGCATTTTCTTAACTTTAAATTCAAATTATTGGTTTGAATGAAAAGATTTACTCGTACTTTTCAATGAAATTTACACAAGGAAAGAAATAATTTTGTAGCTTAGTTACATGACAAGCATAATTATGTTCTGCCAGGGTAGCGAGATTTGTTCGAAAGAGATACCGTGGCTCTGGCACATGGGCAACTGAAGGAACACGGGTGGGTTTTAGTCAGTAAAAGTCTAACACGCCCTTCCACTCCACCCAGAGCGGGAGACTTCCCACCAAAAAAAAAGCATTATTATGTTCAACAAGGCAATTCCACGTACCGGCCTTTTTAATGGCTGAAAAGACCATCTCAATATTAAAATTTTCCCTATAAAAGTATTATTTACTACAAAGGCCTTGAACATCAAGTTCCGAACAGCCGGTAAGTGGGACGACATTATTCGAGAAGGTAACATGACACCTCCATTAGAGCAACTTGTTATAGATGGCGCTTAAAACGCCACCGACGAGATAATGGCGCCGACTTTACTGGAGTGTTCGCGGTAAAATTGATCAGGACAATGGGATCATGGGAAAATATTTTTTTGATCGAATACTAAAGGAAGAAAAATATTATTAAGTAATGTGTAGGAAGGCTGCCTACCGGCGAAAATATCGATTTATCTTTCAGCCGAAACGGTCGCATTCCACCAACGTGCAACGCTGTTAGTTAATAAAAGAATGACTTCAAAAACAATATTTTAAACAAATTCATCCAATTTCATCTCCCAAATACCATTCTTAAACCCACATTTCGTCTGCTCACCGATCGGCCATTTATTTCCTTTTTCACAAAATACCAAAATCCCGAAATTCTGCGCAAATGGTAAACAGGCTGACCGAGCCATATTTACATAACTCTCAATTACATTTGGATTTAAAATGGCCGCCACGTGCGTGAAATAGAAATAAAAAAAATATTGGCGCGATGCGTGCGCGGAACGACCGCACTGGATATAAAGTTTTATGATTTTTGTGCATTCCTGTAACGCAGTTAACAGTATTGTGAAATGAACAGTGGCTGTTGATAATACTTTTTGTACAACATTACCGAAGTTTTTATGATAACCTGTTTTAGGGAAAATGAACAATGAAGTTAGAACTTAAGTGTTTAGATATTATCATTTCACAACTTCCACACACTCAGGCAGTCATACGTATAATTCATGTTTGACCAATTCAGCAAATCTGTCAACATTATTTACCAACAAATTGTCATCGGATTTACCCCTAATTTCACATTAGTCATCGCCCAGTATTTACCAATGCCTGAGTCTGAATAGGCACTAAATCAGGTTGCTAATACAATGTTCTGAAATGTTCAAATTTGTATGTAGCGTTGCCCCGCGTGGTACAGTCGCCACCTGAGGGCTGGTTAACTTAATTATCATATTGATTGTTTACAGACGTGTTGGTGGTCGCCCCGTCCTGGGAGAATAGCCTGGGGCAACAAATATGATCGACAGTGCTTAAGACAATGTAGGTTTCAATAATTTGGGAGCTTGGAATCTTCGTGGGAGTTAATTTGTAGTATATTGTTCGTTGTTACAAAAACGCTGCGGAAGTTTGGCTTACAATACAGTTAGTCTTTTAAATAGAATTTAGTTTCGCAAATGAGACAGTATACATCTTTATGACGCGGAATAGAATGTAGCATCGTAAGATATACGCTATACATCATTTTCACGAGGAATGTTCATTAAGCAACTATTCGTGGAAAATCGGAAATACTTGAATCAAATTGAATTAAAATTGCAGTCCATCCATTTCACAAGAAACAATGAACATTATTTCATTTCTCATTGCGAAACCATGTAATGAAATATCAAACTGGAAGAAATTAACTTCGAGATCTGAAATCCATAATTCAGCTACATTATCGTGAGTTTCCGATCGGCTGGCCACCGTTACCAATTTATCTAGACCCTCAGCACACACTTTATCATCATTGTTTCGATACAATCTCGACTTATTTCCAGTTCACATTATACTAGTCTATTCTTTGTACTGTCCAGAGAACACAGACCTTCAATGACCCTCAATAAAAGCTTTAATAAAGGAAAATTTAGTTAGAGGAAAAAAATGGAAGGTCATATTAGGCTGGTCATGGCTGGAATGACATGAGAAATGAAGTGGAAGTGACGGCATGTCGAATGTATCTATGGTCATATTCTGTTGGACATTAGTACCGGTTCAGCAGGTATATGCTGTGTAATGGTCATAACCCTGGACACGACGGACACAGGTAATTAATAATTCTGTTGCATTACGTTGAATTGCTTTTGCGTTCGGAAATTCTGCGGATTATTTTCTACTGAATGGATGACGGACAGTGTGCTCGTGTGTTTGAGCGTTGGGAAAATGATTACGTACGTATACATAGTGAATATGTTTATTTATGTTTTCATTAGGTTTGGACATGGTAGATATTTATAATGTTCATATCGACGCTTGAAAGGCAAAATTGACTAAGCGACATTGTGGCCCTATGTCGCTTGGTCAATTTCGCCTTTCGAGCGTCGATTTGTAATAATAACTAATAAGCTATATTGTGCTTTATTATATTAATGCTAATTTCAATAAATATTCATATTCTTCTAAAAACTCTACTGAGTTTGCTGGATTAATCGAATCACAAGACAAATTGCTGGGTTGAACTTCCCAAGAAACGGAATTCCAAAAAAACTTACAGCTGCTTCGTTTTATAAGGTAGTCAAAATTTTTAATGTAAAGCTATTTTTAACCGACATCAAAAATAGAGTAGCTTCACAATTTGGCCATATTTTTTTTAATATCAATAAACCTAATCTAACATACTTCTTAGCCAAGTAAATCATTTTAATATCCTTCTCGGCCAGGTAGTCCAAAACCACCGAAAAACCAAATGAAACCAACCACAGAAACCCATTATTGTCCCATTTCTTCTCATGGCCTTCCGAGCACACATGACATTAAAATTCCATGTAGCAGAAGATAAATCTTCACGCCATTATCCGCCAGAGGGCGCTTATGGGACAGGTGTTGTTATTTTTAGCCGGAAATTGGAGGGCCACTTTAATTTTGGATACATTACTTTGATGCATGCATCCTATGGTGTGTGGATGGTGGTATTGTGTAAGGAACCAACCACGAGATTATTTCAGCAATAAAACGTCCACTGCTGGACATGGGCCTCCCCAAATTTAGGGGGCTTTGCCATAATCACCACGCTTGGGAGGCAGGTTGGCGATCGCCGTATGATGTTAACCACGTAGAATATTATTAGGATTTTAGTGTGTTAAAAAGTACTGTATTCAATAAAGATGCCGAATCAATCATTTTGAAAAAAAGAGGTTAAATTATATTAAGAAAAAAATACTCATTCTTGCAGTACCTACGCACGGCGCAAATATACAAAGCAAGCTATACTTTTCCAGTATAAGCTGACATCTCATTGTACGAAAAGCCTATACAATGCGAGGTCAGCTAAAACTGGAAATGTGTAGCTTGACCTGTAGCCGTGTGTACATTCAAATAAGACGAAGTAAAATGTCTTTAAAATCACATGAGGTACGGTACTTGGTGTCTATGCCTAAATAAATTACTATTGAAACACATAATCAGTTTACAAAACCAAATATTTTATAACGCAAAAATTATGCCAATTTAAAAAAAAAACAGTATACCTAATCCCCAAATTCATGTCGACGTAACACATAAACGGACCTAACCCGTTAAAAATGACGGTAGCTGTGTCCGGCACAACAACAAAACGACATGTCACGCTCTCTACTTAACCCTCACTTACTCTGTTTGTGTTTACGGCTGTGTCCGACGCCGTTATATGTACGAAGTACGAAGGTATGGTGTTGACGTACTATTCTGTGATATTTGTGTGTTTATTGATGTACAAACTGGCTTTACCTGCGGCTTTGTTCACTTGACTGTGTATTCTTTTGGCATTATAACAATTTGGCATCGCATCGCCTGTCTCGTTATTATTTTGTTTTTGGTTAGCGTTATTTCTAACTTTTTAATTGGCTCCTAAGAATAGGCTATTTAATATAACGCTAGAATTCTTCTCCTAAGTCAGTCCATGGGCCAATTGTTCTTTGGGTGAAAAGTTATTGGTTAAAACATTCTGTTGGTTAAGGATTCACTAACGTAGAGTTATGCTGGCGAAACGTTCGTGGATAAAAAGTCCTTTGGATGAAAAGTTAATGGTTTAAAGATAATGCTGACCAACGGTTCATGAACCAATTGACTGTTGGTAAACCGTTTCAGTTTCGTATTGGAACGTGAATTCATAGTATTTATGTACGTAAGAAATTAATCCAGATCAAACCTTACATCTTTAAAATGCTAAGATATACAATGCGGCGTTCTATAGGAGTTCACAATAACTTTAAATACTATTTTTACTAAAACTATTGTGCACAAAGATGAAATAATTACTTAAATCAATTAAATAAAAATTACAAGATTGTACAGTTTCCACTTTAAATATTTTAGTTTTTATTGCCAATATAATATATTCATGTATAAAATAAATTAATCCTACGGATTGCATTATGGCAACTATTGATAAGCTATGTCATATAATTCAAGTAAACAAATCAGTCCGTTCACAGTTATTTTACCTCTGACAGCAACAACCCAATAGCATCCTTATTTTAACGACATAAAAGATCTCTGTGACATTGACAGACTCATTAGTGGCCGCAATTCAAAAGCAACCTTATGACAGTGAAAACAAGGATCACTTAGATTTTGACATTGACGTAAAATCAGAGGTAAAATAAGAGTGAACGGACTGTACCTCAAAATCTCCTCGGTTGGCACAAAAAACATCTAACTTAAAGATTTTGACGTAAAATCTTTGTCCTTGTCTGTTACTTATTTGCTAAAAGACATTAAGTAGATAAGGTAAACACATTTCAGAGTACAGACGGTTAGGTCCAAATTGATAAGCATTATTATTTGCAAAAGAAAAAAACGCAGTGATACCATGAATCTTAAAAACACGTGCAAAAAAGGTGCTCTTACTAGCAAAAGTAAAACTTACATTTTTTCCTACACTAGTATCACTATGGGCTAAAAATAGAATAACTGACTGAGTCACAAACACAGTAATGGTATTAGTATTACGAAACAAGTTCTAATAATAAACGTTCTAAATCGATGCAGTGTAAAGTTCATTATCGCTTGCCGGCTGACGTAATAGATGAGACGCGGGGTGACGTCACCCGCATGCGCACTTGAGATATCAGTAGCGGCTACCCAACGCTAATTTCGACGCGGTAGTACAAGAGCAGAGTGGCGCAGTGGAAGCGTGCTGGGCCCATAACCCAGAGGTCCGTGGATCGAAACCACGCTCTGCTAGAAAACACTTTTTGCGTTTTTATGTTTTTGTATTATCTTTTTACATTAGTTAATATTATTTCTGTATTTTTTCAGTATTTAGAATACTTTTTTTTAAAGTTTTATCTTAGAAAGTAATTTATTTATGTTCAGACTAGCTTTTGCCAGCAGCTTCGCCCGCGTGGAGGTCGGAAAATATCCCGCGGGAACGTACTACCGAGATAAAAAGCAGCCTATGTCCTTTCTCAGGCTCTAAACTATCTGTGTACCAAATTTCATTTAAAACGGTTCAGTAGTTTTAGCAGGAAAGCGAGACAGACAGACAGACAGAGTTACTTTTGCATTTATAATATTATAGTGTGGATTACCATTTTGAAAGTTTCAACAATATTTTGGTACTACGAAATGATACCTTTTAATTTAAGTAATAACAATACTTATTCTTTTTTAATGAATTTATAATTTAAAATTCACATTGATACTAAAATCTCACTGCATTATTAATATCTCCTTATACAAGTGCTAATAAAACTAAAATATTAACACAGAACTGCCAATTAAAACTTCAACACGATATTTTAATCTGTCTATAGAAAATGAAGCAAGCAAGCTGCTTAATAGCGTCTGCTAATTGGTTGTACTACCTGTTAAATAGTTAACAAGTTTAAAATATTGCCCGTTCAGGGGTACCCACTGCCCCTGGTATGGTAGAAAGGATGAGAGTTGACGATTTAGAGAAAAAAGTCCGGTACCTTTAATAAATAGTTTGACTGGTAGGTACTGAAATTGTTATTATGTTTTGAGTGAAGGTGTTATTGGAAGAGGTCGCATATATGTATGCACTGGCCTGTTACACATGCCTGTCACCGATTCAAATTAATATTGTTACGGCATATGTTTTTTATGAGCCTTGTCACTTGTGTAAAAATATTGACCACGAAATATACGAATTATATTATCAGACCACTGCTCGTTATTGGCTTCTGTTTTCCATTAGGTTATGGCCCCAGGAGTGTGCTGGAGTTTTTTTTTTTTCTGATAGTGCGTATAATTTATATGAGTGGTTTGCTGTAAAACTTACGAAATTTTAATTATGTCAGCTGAAGTTGGTATAAGTGGTATCAAGAAGCTGAAAGGATCGTCCGACTACCCAAATTGGAAGTTCTTGGTGCGAAATTACTTGGAGAATAAAAACTGGTGGGGAGTAATTTCTACAGATGTAGCAAACGCTGACGTAGACCGGCAGGCACGAACGACAATATGTTTGTTGTTAGAACCAGAGTGCTTTACCCACGTCTACAATGCGAAGACTGCGAAAGAAGCCTGGAACAGCTTACAAAAAGCATATGAAGACAAAGTTTGGGGAAGACGTATACATATTCAGCGAGAGCTTTTCAACTGTAAGTTAGAGAATTTCGATTCTATGGAAAGCTACATAAGCAAAACTACATTCCTGACACAACAATTGTCCGATATTGATGCTCATATTCCTGATGATTGGATCATATCGATTTTGCTGGGTGGACTAACCGCTGAGTACAGCCCTCTCATCATGGCTGTAGATAATAGTGGACAACAGATCACGTTGGAGCAAATCAAAACGAAATTGTTACAAGAAGGAAGTAGACAGAGTAAGTTAAATACAGAGTACGAACAAGCCTTAGTTACACGTAAAGTACAGAACGATGCAAGATCTAACACAAAAACTAACGATCGCAAGCAGAAATTCGTCTACAAGTGTTTTAAGTGCCACAAGCAAGGACACAAGGCGTCCGAATGCAAGGAGCGGATCAAAACCGCGAATATCTGCCTGAATACGAAGAAGGTGATACACAAAGATAAGTGATATTTAGACAGTGGGTGCTCAAATCATATGACCCACGATAAAAATAAATTGTTGTCTTATAAACCTGAAAAGGGCAACATGAAGATCGCAGTAGCAAACGGCGAGAAATTGTTGGTGAAAGGACGAGGAAATGCTGAGCCACGAGTCAGCGAAAACGAAAAATTAATTTTAGAAAACGTTTTACATGTTCCTGATTTATCCATGAACCTTATTTCGGTGAGCGATTTGACCAAGAAGAATTATTGCATGAATTTTGACAATGGAGGTTGCATAATTCAAAATAAGAATCGAATTATTGCAAGATGTCAAGAGGTTGACGGAATTTATGAGTTGACAGAAAATAAAAATAACGTCATTGGCAGAATAGTCGACATCGGCTTTACTTGCCATTTCATAAAAATAGAATAGAATAAAAATAACGTCGTGAATGTGACACTGTCAAAACAAAATGAAAATATTTCGAACATTTGGCATAAAAGATTAGCTCATTTATCGCGTAATTATATGAATAAAATGAAAGTTTTAGTAACCGGTATGGAATTTAAGAGTACCGATTTATGCGAGCCGTGTATTCCATGTATCGAAGGAAAGACCTGCAAAAGTCCCTTTAAAAACCAAGGTACGAGAGCGAACGAGGTCTTACAGCTGGTTTTTAGCGACGTTTGCGGACCAATCGAGGAGCCGTCGTTCGGAGGTTCGAGGTATATTCTTCTATTTATCGACGATTTTACTCGGAAGACTCATGTTTACTTTTTGAAGAACAAAAGTGAAACTTTCGATAAGTTCCGTGAATACAAGGCGGAAGTTGAGAATGAGACCAGTAAATTCATTAAATGTCTGAGAACTGACAACGGCGCAGAGTACTGTAATGGTAAATTTAAATCATTTTTGAAGTCTGCAGGTATAAAACACCAGACGACTGTACCGTACACGCCGGAACAAAATTCTGTCGCAGAGAGAGCGAATCGGACTATAATAGAAAAGGCAAGAACATTACTCTCAGAATCGAACTTAAGCAAGAAGTATTGGGCCGAGGCTGTTAATACTGTTGTTTACCTAAAGAACAGAAGCCCCACGAAAGCATTGAACAATGCGGTACCAGAGAAGCTTTGGACTGGAAAAGATGTGGATGTCAGTCATCTGAAAATCTTTGGTTGTTTGGCGTACAGATTGATATCAAAACAAAAGAGACGGAAACTAGACATGAAGACGGAACCGATGATTTTTATTGGATATCCAGATAATCAGAAAGGTTATCGTCTGATGAATCCTAAGACAGGTGAAGTGAAAACTTCAAGAGATGTAAAATTTCTCGAAAACGTCTTTTTCCAAAAAGAAAACGTGGAAAAGTCGGAAGTTATCATAAACCTAAATACAGATTCTGTTCATGCCAATTTACCCAACAGATCTACAAGCAGATCGGAACCCTTGGAGGCTCACGATGATGTGTACCGTAATGCTATAGACGAGAACGTAGAAGTATCGGAGGAGATACAACCTGAGCCTGTAGTACCAGAGCAAGAGATTGACGTATTGACTGAAGAGGAAGTCACAATACCTGAATCGGAAAGAAGGTATCCTGTAAGAGAACGCAGACAAGTCGATCGGTATGGATGCAATGTTATGTATGCCAAGAGCAATCTTGATGATGATCCATTGACTATTAATGAAGCGTTGGCGAGACCCGATGGTGACTTATGGCAAAAAGCGATCGATGATGAACTTATGTCACTAAAGGAGAACCAGACTTGGACGTTGGTGGATCGTCCGATCGATAAGAAATCTATCCAGTGCAAATGGGTGTTCAAAATCAAGAGAGATAGTGACGGCAAGGTAACAAAGTATAAGGCTAGATTAGTAGCAAAAGGTTTCACACAGGTACGTGGTGTAGACTATACTGAGACGTATTCTCCAGTAGTTAGAAGTTCTACTCTGCGAACGTTGTTCTCGCTAGCTGTTGAATACGGTTGGTTTATTGACCAATGGGATGTCACGACTGCCTTTTTATATGGCAAGATTAAAGAGGACATTTACATGCTCCAACCGAAAGGAGCAGTAGTCAAAGGTCAAGAAACCAAAGTATGTAAGCTGCAGCGTTCTTTGTATGGATTGAAACAAGCTTCGAATGCTTGGTTCAAGGAATTGGACAAAGAGATGTTGAACTCAGGCTTTGTACAATCAAAAATAGAACCGTGTTTGTATCAAAAGCAGCTTAAAAACAATAACAAGTTAATTGTTGTTATTTATGTAGATGACCTTTTTATCTTTGGAAATTGTGAACAAGAAAAGCAAAAATTAAAAACCGATTTGCTTGATAAGTTTAAAGTGAAAGATTTAGGCGCGGCTAGGCATGTTTTAGGCATGAGGCTGAGGAGAGATAAAGATGTTATTTGTCTAGATCAGCAACAGTTCATTTCGGAAATTTTGAATGACTTTAACATGACAGACGCTAAGCCAGTTGCAACCCCAATGGAAGTCGGCATGAAATTAGAAAGATCGACAAATTCCCATAGTAATCTGCCATATCAAAGCATAATAGGGTGTCTAAACTATTTAGCCTGTAATACGCGACCAGACATAGCACATGCGGTGAGTGTACTTTCACAATTTAATTCGTGTTATGACGAAATACACTTTAAATGTGCAAAACGGGTCTTAAGGTATTTGAAGGGTACGTCTAACCTTTGTCTTACTTTTAGGAAGTCGGGAGATTTGGACTTACGAGGCTATGTTGATGCAGATTGGGGAGGGGCACTTGATAGAAAATCTTTCACAGGATTAATTTTCAAGATAGGTAAAAATATAGTGTCATGGGAGAGTAGGAAGCAAGCGACAGTATCCTTGTCCTCCACAGAGGCAGAGTACGTAGGATTGAGTGTAGCTTCGAAGGAAGCTCTTTATTTACGTAGTTTACTTAACAGTTTGACAGCTGTGGATAGTAAAGCAGTAGTAATTTATAATGACAATCAGTCGGCGCATAAAATTGCAGCTAACAAAATGATGCATAATAGGACAAAGCATATAGATATCAAGTATCATTTTATTCGTGAATGTGTACTAGCTAACAAAGTTGAAATAAGGTACATGTCAACTGATATGATGATAGCGGACATCTTAACTAAAAGTGTTCACAGCCCGAAGCTTAGAGAATTTTTAAAGGATTTATCCCTGTCAAATTATTCTATTAAGGGGGCGATGAGTAGTTAGACGTTTTGACGTTTTATGTTCTTTTTTGTGCTTTGTGTAATAGATAATTTAGTTTCGTTATGCATACTTTATTTTGTTAGATTTCTTCTGTTTTTGTATTCTACTTTTGGGTACAGCGTAGTACAGTCGGACACAGAAGTGTTGGTGATTTATTTAATTTTATGTACCGAGTTCTGACAAGTACAGAAGTGATCATACGCAGCGTAACTATATTAAGGGGGCGTATTGGAAGAGGTCGCATATATGTATGCACTGGCCTGTTACACATGCCTGTCACCGATTCAAATTAATATTGTTACGGCATATGTTTTTTATGAGCCTTGTCACTTGTGTAAAAATATTGACCACGAAATATACGAATTATATTATCAGACCACTGCTCGTTATTGGCTTCTGTTTTCCATTAGGTGTAACGAACATTACTTAACACAAGTAATTTCGTGAAAGGTCTGTATGAAAAAGTTATTCAAAATTTATATCGAAATTGAATTAGGTACTTCTACGTACAGCTCCGTTATATTATTATTATCATCTTATCTCATCAGTAAGCTACATACATAATGATTGACCAATTCTAAGGTAGTCACTTTGAAATCAGACGTTTGCAGCTTTTCAAAAGCTGTTGCGCACTGTTGGAATTTCACCACTTGGCTCAGGTCCGAGAGTTCAAAATCCAACAGTGTGTTTTTATTACTTCGCATTACTTCCCCGGTTCCGTGTGGTGCCGAACTTAAAGAATAGTACCATCTCATTTCTTCCTGTGGGTGTCGTAAAAGGTGACTAAGGGACTTAATATACAATACAATGGCATCAGCGTTCTCTATGCATTTTACCACTATACTGCGATCGCCAACCCGTCTGCCAACCGTGGCAATTATGACAAATCCCTCCCCAAATAGGAGGAGGCCTATTTCTAACAGTGAACGTCTTAGGGCTGAAATATTGATGATTACTTCTTAGATGTAGAGTAGTAGGTATTAGTGAAATCTTTTTGTTCTTGCTTACCGACCGTCGAAAAGATAATCCAATAGCCCATACTGTCTTCCAGACATGTCTTTTTTATATAAAACCTTATTTATTTATTTATTTATTTATATATGCTTTATTGTACACCAGAAAATACATTAAAAAAAACATTTAACAATAAAAACATACAATGGGCGTGGGCGGCCTTATCGCTTTCTGCGATCTCTTCCAGGCAACCTTGGAATGGACAGTGATTGCGTGGACATAAAAATGGGGTTGCAACCTTGTAGTTTGTGTTGCATTTTTTTATTATTTTATGATTCTTTTAACCTCTGTTGTAAGCATACAAGCTTGGTACACACAAAAGACGTTAAACCATTTAGGTATCTATCTTAATCCTTAAGTTAAATTCGATCGCTTGTATCTTGCACCAAAGCCTCTCAAACCGTTAAGCTTCCATTTTGAAGGCAAGGCGCTTGCAATCTCTCGTCTTTAGCTTTCACTATAAAGTTAGCTAGATCTGCTAACTTATGCATAATCTGTAATTTACCGTCGGAGGAAGCGAAATTCAATTCATATAAGATTCAATAAGGAATAGCAAGCCACAGTGGCCAAATCCTCGTCGCGCACTTCCGACGTTTGGCTCCCAGACTGGAGCGGGCTGAGGCTGCCTTAAAGCGGCTCCTGCCCAATCTGAGAGATCCAAATGCCTCCTGCCGGAGGCTCTACACGGGGGTCGTGCGGTCCATGGCCCTCTACGGGGCACCGGTATGGGCGCCCTTATTGAGGCTGCGCCCAGCACGCCGGTTGAGTGCGGCCCAGAGAGTCATGGCCATCCGGCTAATCCGAGGATACCGCACGATCTCGTGCGGGGCAGCGAGCCTCCTTGCCGGAGTGCCGCCATGGGATCTGGAGGCAAAGGTCCTCGCGCACATGTGGGAGTGGCGCGAGGAGGCGAAACGCCGCCGCGCCGGGGCGAAACTCCGCTGCCGCGACAAATTGCGGCACGGCGGACAGCGGTGTGATCTCATGGCGACATGGCGGGTACGATTGTCGCAACCCAGCGCAGGGCACGCCACAATTGCGGCGGTAATTCCCCTCTTTGAGGAGTGGATAGAGAGGCGCCACGGCGTCCTCACCTTCCGCCTGACGCAGGTTCTCACCGGGCATGGGTGCTTCGGTGGGTTCCTGTTCAGGATAAAGCGGGAGGAAACGCCCGGGTGTTACCATTGTGAGGATCGTCTGGAGGACACGGTGGAGCATACGGTGGAGGTGTGCCTTGCCTGGGCGGAGCACCGCCGTATCCTCGTGGAGGCGATCGGCGGCGGCGACCTCTCGCGTCCGGCCCTGGTGCGAGCCATGGTACGGAGCGAGAGGGCATGGGAAGCCGTCACCTCCTTCTGCGAAGCAGTAATGCTCGCGAAGGAGGAGGCGGGGCGCGTGAGGGAGTGGCAGTCTCTGCGCCCTCACGTCCCTAGCCGCCGCAGGAGGAGACGCCCCGGGCGTCGGGAGTCGATAGCGGACTCCCGGCCACCGTAGGCGCGAGCTTGCGGGTGGCGAGCAATGGGTAGCTCGCCGCCCGGTAAGGACCAGGCTCGGGTTGACGGCGCGGCTCAAAGAGATGTCAGCAGCAGTGAAGGGGTCTACTAGGACCGATGCCTGCCGGGGTCGCGAGATTGTTCAAGCGAGATACCGTGACCCCGGCACACGGGCAACTGATGGAACACGGGTGCCCAGAGCGGGAGAAGTCATTTGATAATTTCCCATCCAGAAAAAAAAAAAGAGTGGCCAAATCCTTGTATGTTTGTAAGGATTACTTAGGATTAAACCGGCGGTGTGGCTAAGTAAACAGCCGCACGGGCCCATTTTTGACTGACCTGTTGGTCTAGTGGTTAGTGACCCTGACTGCTATGCCGGAGGTCGTGGGTTCGATTCCCACCCAGGACAAATGTTTGTGTGATGAGCACGATCATTTGTTCCGTGTCTGGGTGTAATTTATCTATAATATGTATGTATTTAGAAATATATAAGTATGTTTATCAGTTGTCTAGTACCCATAACACAAGCTCTGCTTAGCTTGGGACTAGATGGCGCTGTGTGATAGTTGTGGAATATTATATTATATTTTTGATTGATCGTTAATCTACTCTCGCTGCGGTCCGGTCTGTGGATGGGTAAAGAAAGAAAGAAAAGAAAGAAAATACGTTTATTTGCGGTAAATATGACGCAAAAAATAAAATTGAAACACTACAAAAATATAAAAAAGCTGGGGAAAATATGCGTCACATCCACGCAAAACGGCCATCGCTCAGCATAATACTGCGACTCTATGCGAGACAGAGCTCCAGCGCTGGTTTTCAGCGACAGCCGGCGCTGACGTGTGACGTCGAACGGTGCAGAAAATCATGAGTAGAAAAAGTACAAATACTAAAACTTAAATAATAAAAAACAGTATTAAAAGCAAACAATGAGTAAAAAGAAGTACAAATACTAAAAATTAAATAATAAAAAACACAGTGTTAAAAAGCAAACAATGAGTAAAAAGAAGTACAAATACTAAAACTTAAATAATAAAAAACACAGTATTAAAAAGCAAACAATTAGTAAAAAGAAGTACAAATACTAAAACTTAAATAATAAAATAACACAATATTAAAAAGTGGCGGCATTCCGTTAAGACAGCAATACGACGCACGCGCCGCCGGATTTTATTTACCTGTGCCATTCTTGACAAAGTCATGCATAATAACCATCCGTACATCCGTTTTGTAACCATCTGTACATATCAACACCTCTCCGTACCTCGGACGTTAGGCCCCTCTGTCTTCCGTAGATTTTTGGCAGTTAATAGGAGTCATCAGAAGCTGAAAAGTCTGACAACCAGCCTTACCAAGTTGTATTGTATTACTTAGTCAACCCAGTTAGGGTTGTGGAGGTCACATAGGCAGTCTCTTCATGGCTTCAGATGCATGCGGCGAAACTTAAAGCCGACATCAACATAGTTAAGAATAGATTAGGTACATGAAGCTTTTAACAGAGCTGTATCATAATGGTGATTGATAACGGCCGCATCGCATTCAACACTGAAAGAATAAGTTTCTTTCAGTCGGATCTCACGAAAGTTTTCTCGTTTATTGCTGTATAGGTACCTAATGAACTAACCTTTTAATAAATCAATAATATTTTCATGTCCCACTACTGGGCAAAGGCCTCCCTAATCTCTTGCCAGCTCTCGCTGTCCAGACCCGCCAAGAACACATGTTTATTAAAGGAATGCAGCTCATCATAAACAAAAATATCCTACTTAAATTATAAATGCGAAAGTTTGTATGTATGGATGTGTGAATGTGTGGATGTTTGTTACTCTTTCACGCAAAAACTACTGGACGGATTTGGATGAAATTTGGAACACAGTTAGTTTATAACCTGGATTAACATATAGTCTATTTTAATCCCGGTAGATCGCGGGATATTTTCCGACCTCCACGCGGCCGAAGCCGCTGGCAAAAGCCAGTTTATTATATAAACACAGGTTTAAAAAATGAGGGTCATTCGGGTCTTAACTCTTTCATTGTCCATAATGTAGACACAATAGTTAAATAATAATCAACCTGAACCATATATGGTTCATGGGACAGGGAATGGATTAAGTAACAATTCAGTTTACTCATTCCCTCAGAACATACCACAAAGCAAGGCTTCTGTTGAGATCAGAAGGCCAATCCTTGAATTAAAAACGTTCAAATGTCAAAAACTTGTCAAAAATGTACGGAAACTCGAGGTGTTTTCGACAGATTAAGACTGAGATCAGACTGTGAAGTTCTTTAAATCACAAGAATTGCCCCAGACAGTTTTTGAATTAAGAACTCAATATTATATAAAAGGCAGTTCTTTTTATAAAACTGGCAACTTGGTCCGGTGCTAGGTTGTCATTTTTGTATTAAGAACTTTACCAAAATGAGAATAAAGTTGGTAATGCAAAAACTCACTCACAGTTTTAGACTGGAAAACTAAAGTTAGATCACGGTCTATGTTTTGCCAACGACGTACAAATAATACGCATAGTTGCTGTAGGTATAATTAAATTCAGAAACATTATACATTTATAAGTAAAGTACTAACAAATTAAGTTACGTAGTTTAATTAATATTACATTCAATAGACAAATAACACGATATACAACATCAAAAGAGAAAATTTTAGAGATTATCCTCATTAAAACACAGCTCTAGCAACCGATACATTTCGCGGTGAAGGTACATATTAAAAGAAATCTTTATTAAGGGGTAAAATGAGAAATTCAGTTATTCGTGCCGTATCTTAGCAACCATTCGATACTGAAGCTCTAAGGACCGAAGAGCTTTTGTAGAAAATATTTTCCAAAATTGGGATATTATTAAAAACGAACTGGTGAAAGATAAAAGGAGGGAAGTATCCACTTATTTCAATAGGGGGTGACGGGAATTTGGGCCAAAAATGGAATAGGATACGCGCCTTGACAGCATCGTTTCTTGTTGTTTATGAATTTGCTTTTGTATTCTGTTTTTTTGCAAAAGTGTGCATTCTTTTTCTTAGCGTATCGATTGCAAAAAGTTCAAACATATTTGGCCCAAAATTCAATTTCTCGAATTCATCAAAACTATTCGTTATAAATAGAATAAAACGAAGTCGCTTGACCGCTTATTTCTTCTATAAAACCTACACAATGTATTTTGATGAGTTTTTCACCATCATTTATTATACTATTTCGATTATTTATCCCGGAATGTTTAAGTGTAATATATTAAAAATAAATACAGCAGTTTTGACATGTCACCATTTCACCTGCACGAAGCAAGGACTAGTTATAGTAGATTTTTCACTAAGGGGATAAAGTAGTGTCTTATTTCACGGGCGCTATTTTGAATCCTGAACACATCAAAGGATTCCAGAGCCCTAGGAGCTCTGAGTTAACTCCTGAGCAAAGCGAGGGAGTTAAAGCTACTACTGCTATGATCCTGAATGCAGCAAAGGATTCAGACTCACACTAGACGAATACACTTTTATCCTCGAAAAGACTATGGTAATAAAAAAAGATTTGATTTAAATTAGTAGTTTATTAAACTTAAATAACTGGCGAATACATTAAAATGTTCATTTATGTAAGTAGATCTTATAAGACACTTTTACAAAATAATATTTTTTGGTCACTATTTTAAAACTAGAAGGCGCCGGAATCTTCTAGCTTCTGTTCCTTGAGAAGAAACGCCGAATCAAACTCAGAGTTCAAACATAATGTTCTTAGAATTTTGTGTGTGTCTAACAATACAGGGCTATGTCTGGAAGAGCCTTTTGACGAAAGAGCCATTGCAGATTTGAGCTGACCTGTCCCAACAGACGGCATGTACATATATGTATCAGTCATCGTGTAGAGTGCAGTTTCTTAAACTACAATATTTTACCTAAATTAAAAATACAGATCATATATAAATATATCGTAAATATAACGCTCTTTTTATAGCTTCACAGTGCTATTATGTAAGTTATTCTTAATTGTATTGCTGAAATATTGCGTTTACCAATAAGTTTTTTATTTATCAACATGTATATATATTACTTAACTGGCTTCTGCCCGCGACTTCGTCCGCGTTATATTTATTGCTCCCCCAACCCATCCCGTCGCATCGATAAACCTGCCCGTGCGTGGTCTTCGTTTTTGCAACATTTTTCATTGGTGCTCCGCTCCTATTGGTGGTAGCGTGATGTTATATAGCCTATAACCTTCCTCAGTACATGGGCTACTCAACACAAAAATAATTTTTGAATTCGAACTAGTACTTCCTGAGATTAGCGCGTTCAACCAAATAAACAAACAAACAAACTCTTCAGCTTTATAATATTAGTATAGATTTTGGGCTACTATTAGATGTTATCTTTCACACACGTCGTCGACCGGACTGATAACTTCTTCGTCCAAACTAATATACGACTTTTACCCTTAAAATTGAAATTCCCTTTTTAATAAACTCCAACAAAAAACTGAAAAGTGAAACTAAAAAATATTGACTCAACGACCAACAAACAGAAAGGCTCTTCCAATATGGTTTCCATTTAATTTCAACCACGAGGAGTGTAATAAAAATATAGTATTTACTTCATAAACACTAATAGTTCAAGTAATGGGCTAGTCGCGATGTTCTCCAGCATTTTTCTAACTAGCAAAAGCTTCATGCAACTGGGTTGGTGGCTAGCCAAGCACTGTTGATAAAAACCAAGTGTTTTACACTTGCAGTGATCTTTATTTTGATTGATTTAAGGTTGAGTTTTGAATGTTTTTAAAGATGGTTAAGTTTGTAAACTGTTTATGTATGATGCTGTAAATATAGAAGGACGAGACGTTATTAATTAAATTAATGGAACGTGTATGAGTAGTGGGCGATATCCTTTATACGTTTTTGGTTAGGCGTAGTATTAGTAATGTTTTAGAGTAAAATAAATTGCTTACTGAATATGTTTTCATCATCATCATCAGTTTTACTCGAAAGACGTCTACTGTAGGGCATAGCCCCTTCCCAATTTGGGGGGGGGGGGGGGGGGGGGGGGGGGATTGCCATAATCGCCACGCTTGGCAGGCGGGTTGGCCATCGCAGTGGTGGTAAAATGCATGGAGAACACTGCTGCCCATTCTCTAGTAAATCCTTTAGTCGCCTTTTACGACACCCACGGGAAGAAGTGGGTTGGTGCTTTTCTTCACGACGGGCACCACAAGGTGGAGGTGGTGGTGGTGGTGGTTGTTTTAACAACTAGCTTTTGCCAGCGGCTTCGTCTCCACGTATTATACATGTATACCTTCTTCTTGAATCACTCTGTCTATTGATGATAACCGCATTAAAATCCGTTGCGTTGTTTGAAGGATCTAGCGTACAGACACGGGAACCGACTTTGTTTTATACTATGTAAAGAAGATTTGCAAACTGTTCATAATGTACTTATGTGTTTTTCTTTATTGTTTCAGGTACAATATGGAATTATATGCACGTCTACCACAACGGTTTGGTACTATTAAATAATCAAAATGGGTAAATAGCGTAGTAAATAGTTTCTTTCTATCCCTTGAGAATCGTTATTTTTACGCCCATCTGCGGGATAATTGCGTAACACATTTTCAGTCACCAATCTACATGGTCTTCACATGATGTGAACAAGATTATGTCTGGACTTTAAAAGAGACTGTGACCTCTGAGTTTGTTTCGGCCTTTCTTCTCAGAGTAGTCAGTTAGGAAACGCCGACCTCATCTAGTTTAAAAAAAAAAATATCTCCGACATGTAAAAGTGTTTGTACAAACCTACTTACAGAAATAAATTCATTTATCATTTATCAGTAGCCAATGGCTTTCATTATGAAAGTTCAACAACATCCATTGCGGTACTTATATTGTTATGCAGACAAATTTTTCCGAACATATGAAGCAATGTATTAGACATAAACTTCAAACGTGTCACGCAATTAGGGTGCTCTTTTAACAGGAGGGTTATTTTAATTATTTCTTTTTTTCAAAGAAAATCTATGTATGGACTATGAACAAATAACGGTAGAATGACTGTCGTATATGAGGGGGCTCAAACTGTATATCTTTATACGTAAAGAAATTAAGGAATCGAAATCACTTCTAACTTGTAAAAGGCTACTAAAACACCATGTTTTATATTGTCCGCACGGCTACGCATTAAGCTAAACATGTCCAGTATAAACTGATCTCACATTCTATGGGATTTCCGTATAATGAGAGGTCAGATTAAACTGGAAATGTACAGCTTGATTCGTAGCCGTGTGTACGTTGTTACTTTATTTTACACTAGCTTTTGCCAGCGGATTCGCCCGCGTGGAGGTCGGAAATTATCCCGCGGGAACATACTACCGGGATAAAAGTAGCCTATGTCCTTTCTCAGGCTCTAAACTATCTGTTTACCAAATTTCATTTAAATCGGTTTAGTAGTTTTAGCAGAAAAGCGAGACAGACAGACAGACCGACAGACAGACAGACAGAGTTACTTTTGCATTTATAATATTAGTGTGGAAGTGTGGATAGTATAGTATGTAGTATGGATTTTTAACCCAACGAAACCGAAGCTTAACTTAACTGTTATGTTTTTCCCATTGATAGTATATCAATGGTTTTTCTTCATAGTATAATCTAATGCGTATTTCTGTATGTTCTGTTCTCTATTAGTCAAATCATTGATATTTACATAGTTAAGTAATTCTAAACAGGACCATAGTTTAGACATGTCTGTCTGAGGTACTGTTCAAATATTTCTCTAAAACGGTCTATTGCAACGCTACACTCAAGGCCTCCGCCTATCAACCGGTCTGCGTAGGCGCATACGAACGTTCATTCATAGTTTACTCTCCTTTACACTCCCAAAGTATTCTCAACCTTATTTCAAAAGCATTAAAGTATAGATCACCTTGTGATAGGTTAGAGGTTAACGTTTTATTTTCTTTTCATGCGTGCAGTCTGAATGAAATCTTGTGTCGTTTTCATTAGGGTTTGAATTAGGTTGTGTTAGTTTAGAGGTTAATATGCCAACGTGCTTATTGGATAATTGTGTCGTAGGCGCTAGACACTTGCATTATTGAGTGAGTCAGTTGAATGGGAATGTAAAAATTGCGTAGCCGTGAACTTATGTGGGAACCATTTTGTGACATACGTACATTGTGGGAGATGACAACCGTACCGTTGGTCTTGTTTGGTATCGATTCGGGCACATATTGATACTGGGTTTTTCCATTAGGAATGTCTTAGTTAACAGCCTGGAGTTTGGAAGTTGGCGGTATGGTACCCGCGTGCCTCGGAAAGCACGTAAAGACGTTGGTCCTATGCCTGGTCTCTCTCCGGTCGTGTCGGACTGCCTTCCCATCGGACTATGAGAGTGAGGGAAGAGTGAGTGTTCTTGTGTCTGTGGGTGCGATATCTTCAAAAATTCTGTTTTGTAGTGAGGTATTTTATGCAATTTTTATAACTGCATACTAATGATATGCAATCTTCAACAAAATCGCGTTGTTATTATCGTCTAAAGACCACGAAAGGAATTTTAAACGATGATTTATAATTTAACGCAATATAATTTTTGCCAAATCAATTTATAATTACCTAAGTACTTAACTAAAACCTTTTTATAAGTGAAAACAAATTGTAATATGTTCAAAAAACTTGATAATTTACTCTACTACAAGTAAAGTAATACCAACATTTGACCAAACACTGGCCCCAACATCGGTCCACCATCACCATTTACCAAACCCTTCACTTTCCTATTCATCTCGACCCTTTCGCCTCGCTAATGAATTTGGTACCAAATCTGCCGTGATTGGTACCGAACACTATTAGTGTATGATGTGCTAAGGTTAATGTTATGCCCGGCTGTGTATTAGGGTCTTAAGATATTGTGCAGTTATGGTACAGAAGGTTAGTTAATTTTGATGTGATAATATTATATGATATGATTTTATTTATGATACAAACGCTGATGTGAATTAATGGTATTTATTTCAACGTTAGAACCATTTATTTAATAATTTCCTCTAAACAACATCTTTGTAACTTATTTTATTTATAACAACCCTTCCCGTCGCGTCGAATCGCTTACCCATGCGATTTTCCCCGTTTTTGCAACATTTTTCATTACTGCTCCGCTCCTCTTAGTTATAGCGTGATGTTATATAACCTATAGCCTTCCTCGATAAATAGGCTACCCAACACAAATAGAATTTTTCAATTCGGACAAGTAGTTCCTGAGATTAGCTTGTTCAATCAAACAAGCAAACAAACTCTTCAGCTTTATAATATTATACTAGCTTCTGCCCGCGACTTCGTCCGCGTTAAATTTCTTGTTCCCCCGACCCTTCCCGTCGCGACGAATCGCCTACCTGTGCGATTTTCCACGTTTTTGCAACATTTTTCATTACTGCTCCGCTTCTCTTGGTTATAGCGTGATGTTACACAGCCTATAGCCTTCCTCGGGTTACCTATCATAAGTTTGAAAAATATTTGACCGAATTTCATTTCCCCTAAAACTTTTCAACTATTATCGTTTCGTTTGTTTTTACTTCATCGAAGTCACGTCTGCCACTGTATCAGTTGACCTATTATCAATTCGACTTTTTTCGTTACTCCGACGTTTCATTTGGTCGAAAAACTCTTTACCGAAGTTACACTTAGCCGAAATAACATTTGTTCGAAGTATTATGTTTCCAGACATTCATTTATACCTATGTTAAGATTAACCTACTCTTTGGTTTAATTAATTATTTATTTAAATGTAATGGCACTTAATAAAACAGTTTATTATGAACAAAAGTGTTTTTAAAGGGTCCCAGTAAGAAGCGTGCAAACAATGCTGCTTGCTACAAGCATGCAACATGCAACCATGCATGCAGCGTGCAAGCAGGCATGCAGGCAAGCAACAAGCAAACATGCAGCATGCAAGCAAGCATGCAGCGTGCAAACAAGCATGCAACAGGCTTGCTGGCCGGCTTTGCCGGCCAGCCTCAGCTGCGGTGGCGGGCCTTTAGACCACCTGCTCCTCAGCTCGCGGGCCGCCCTACCCCTCCGCGCCTGCGCGGGCTTAAATTACACTCTAGGGGTAGGGCAGACAAGACTACGTAAAGTCGGTTTTACAGCGATTCGTTTCTCACTAAATTTTGTAGCACAATATATTGACTTTCTATGACACTACACATATTTAATTTAATATTGAAAATGCTACCAGGTAACCGGCTATATATTTGTGACCAAATAATATTCCCTAACATTTTGTTTCACAGTGGTGAAAATATGGCAAACAAATCATTTGGCAAATGAAAAAAGTTCAAAAAAGGCTTCGGCCAGTGGCAAAAAGTTATTTCGTAAATCGGCGAAACATAATTTGGTAAAATAATACCTATGACACATGATACTTCGATGATTTAAATGATGCATATTGCAAAAAAGACGTCGGCTAATAGTTTTCGGTAAAATGAAATTCGAACAAAAAACTTTCGGAAAAGTAATCGGTTCCCCTTCCTCGATAAATAGGCTACCCAACACAAAAATAATTTTTCAATTCGGACCAGTAGTTCCTGAGATTAGCGCGTTCAATCAAACAAACAAACAAACTCTTCAGCTTTATAATATTAGTATAGATATATATATAGTATAGATTAAAAAGTCATAATTCTTTGCAAGAATAATTTCTCAGTCTTACTGAAATTAACTAATAAGTCTTACTAATGTTCTGTGTGGTGCCGGACGTAAAGAGTAGCATCATCCCATCTCTTCCCGTGGGTGTCGTAAAAGGCGACTAAGGGACTTACTAGAGAATGGACAGCAGCGTTCTCTATGCATTTTATCACCATACTGCGATCGCCAACCCACCTGCTAAGCGTGGCGATTCTGGCAAATCCCCCCAAATTGGGGGAAGCCTATGTCCAGCGGTGGACGTCTTTCGGCTGAAATTAATTAACAATCCATATTAGTAATTTATATCAAGGGGTTAAAGTACCTAGTGTCTTATGTCACGGCATCATATTGAATTCTGAACGTCATAAGAGTTTCTGGGGCTCCTAAGCGCACCAAAATAGTATAGTACTCCTTAGTACAGCGAGAGATTCACCCTTGCCTAAAATTAGGACATCTTTATCCTCAAGGAGAATCTAGACACGCGGTAGCGTGTCAAGCCAAGTTCAAGTAACAGAACTGGCGAGCAGCACCGTGTGTAATATTACACGAACCATTTGGAGCCACTTTTGACTCCCTCATAACTCAAAAACTGTTTCACATAAACGTGTCAAATTTGGCTCATATAGTGAAACTTGCAAGATACATATGTGCTCCAAATTTCATAAGCACATCTCAAACAGTTATTTAGATATTAACGTCCAAAAATCGTCATTTTTATCACTGACTGACCTATAGATCAAAACTCTAACCCAGTTCCAGATGACCTAGAAAGTTCAAATTTGGCATGCAGATAGGTAATTAGGTGAATACAAAGGAATAATTCAGAAACTGGTAAATTTTTATAATTTTATTTTAATATTTCACTTAATTGATTCTATTAGGAACACTTATAAAAAAAAACATTTTGTTATAAATTTGTTATAAATAAGTACCTACTAATAATTTATGTACAAAAAGTAATGATATTCCATCAAAAACATAAATGTGAAATGAGAGAAAGTTCAATATATGCCTTGGTTGTTGAATAAAACGACAAAAGAAGTGAGATCTAAATGGGTGCCAAGTGCAATGGTCAGTCCTAAAATTTATTTGTAACTACATAAAATATCATTTCTTCTTATAACTTAGGATAATAAATTGTAGGCTAAGGTCTGACTTGGCTAGTTTTCATATACGAATTATATTATAGCCTTCGCAAGTTCTAAACCTGTTACTTGTCGGCTCTTATTTTATTATTTCGAAAATTGGGTTGCTAGTAGAAACTAGCCATCGAACATAATAATTCATATATGAAAACTAGCCAACTCAGACCTTATGCTACAATATATTATCCTGAGTTATAAGAAGAAAAGATATTTTATGTAGTTACAAATAAATTTCAGGACTGACCATTGCACTTGGCACCCATTTAGATCTCACTTCTTTTGTCGTTTTATTCAACAACCAAGGCATATATTGAACTTGGCTCTCATTTCACATTTATGTTTTTGATGGAATACTCTACTCTTAAACCTTCTGCAAGACATTAAAAGCAGTTCGATTTTCGAATAAGTTCGTTTTGATAAAAAAAAAATACAACATTTTTGTCGAGGTTCCAAATTCAAATTACACCAGTGTTGACCATCGGGTTATAATGCAATTCAGTGTGATATAATTGCTTGGCTAGACCCTAGAGCTATCAAGTATGGGTTGTGAAATATAATATATCTTAATGACTTTTTAATTTTTTTTTTTTTGGGACAAGAAATTCACGCATTACCTTTTACAAATTCCATCAGCAAATAGATCATTTTATAAATAATAACTACTAGGTATTCTATTCATCCAAAAGGCCATCCTAAACTAACCTACTGCCACAGAAAGTACCAGGCACTCATGATTAATGCAAAGCCAATCTGTCACCACATCTGAGCATATCGCCCCAAGATTGAAGGTTTTCTGCCTGATTTGGGAATCGCTACTTGATGTTTATCGCATATTTCATATGATTTTGAGTACCGTGTTAATATTCTGTGAAATGGCGTGTCGTGTATGGCATATTTGTGGGTTCCGGAGTGATGAGACTGTAAAATCTTCACTATATCGTGAAATGAAATATTTGTGAAGTTAAATGTTTATTTATGTAAGATCTTATGACAAACTTTTACACGTCAATATATTTTAGTCAATATTTTATTGAAGTGAAAACTTCTTTAGCGGCGTTGTGCACTTTTTTTGTAATGGGTAAAAAATGTTAAACTCGCGTCAGGACACGTGACCTGATCGAAAATTCGTAAGACGGACGGAGAGTGATTTTTCTGAGAGATAAACTTTTTAACGTAATATAAATTGTCATGTTTGTGTACGATAGCACAATAAACAAATATTTTACTCTACCACATACATGATAGTACTTTTACACTGATAATTAAAGCAATTCGTGCAAAATTATTCCCTAACCATTCCAAAATATCAAAAATGCACAACGTTAATATTCAAGTTTTCACTTCTGTCGGCACTCCCGGAGTGCAACCCGTCGTTTTTTTTTTAAACTAACTGGCGTGGGCATTTCCTATTTGACTGTTCCTTGAGAAAAAACGCCGAAAAAAACTCAGAGGTCATAGTCTCTTTTTATTATTAGAATGTTGTTGATTGTTTATGTGAGTCTAACAATGCAGAGCCATATCTGGAAGAGCCTTTTGAAGAAAGAGCCATTGCAGCTTTGAGCGGTCCTGTCCCAACAGACGGCGTGAACTTTCTTGTGATTCTATAAAAAGTATACACCAGGTAATTATCCTTTACCTAGTTTTTTCCCAACTATGTTGAGGTTGGCTTCCAGAATAATCGGATGCAGTAAAGTAACAGTGTTTTACAAGGAGAGAGTGCCTATCACCACACCACACCACACCTGACCACCACAACTCAGTTCATCATTTCAGCCGTAAGACGCCCACTGCTGGACTTAGGCCTCCCCCAATTTGGGGGGCTGTGCCATAATCGCCACGCTTGGCAGGCGGGTTGGCAATCGCAGTATGCTGGTAAAATTCATAGAGAACGCTGCTGCCCATTCTCTAGTAAGTAAGTCCCTAGTCGCCTCTTACGACATCCACGGGAAGAAATGGGGTGGTGTTATTCTTTACGTACGGCACAACTCACTTACTGGGTAACATTAACGTTGTCAGACTTCCTGGTTTCTAACAACCCGTAATGACTGTAAAAGGCCCACGAATGACAGCCGGGGCCAACAGCACGCCACAAACAAAAAAAAAAAACATGCTCCAAAACAGAACAGCTGACATCCGGAAAAGACATTACAAAGTGAAATAACTTTTACTTTGGAAGTCGGTGTCTTTAACCCACAACCTATTCGTGTACCACAAGTAACAGTGACATGAAACAGTATAATGTCGTGTAGATATACACAGTGGATTATAAACGTATTTATTATACTAGGCTAACACCAAAAATGCCCAAGCAAAGTACCTAAATAAAATGTATATGGGACCACCCCTGAGGTATAACTCCATCCACTAAAAAGGTAATTTACGAAATCCATTTACAATTGCCGGAGATATCGCGAAACACCAAACATACAAAAAAAAAAAAAAACATACAGACAAATTAACGAACGCCCTCCGTTTTGAAGACAGTTAAAAATATGAATTGTTTTTAATATTCATCTGTTGGTTTTTTTGCTATCAGCTTTCTTCCAAAAGACAAAGTGGTGAATCAAACCTAGCCCGATCATCACCATTACGAACAGTCCTCGGAAAAACCAATAATGTAGTACTACATCAATCACTTTTTTATTTAACTTTTAATTTCTCATTTCTTTTATTAGTCGAATACTGGGTTATTGTAATTATGTGTGTATTTTATGTTTATTTAATGCTGTGCCTTTTATGTTTTCAGAATTAAAAACAAAAAACTCTTTTCATTGCAAAATATGAATTTATAAAAAAAACTAAGTCATTTTTAATCACAGAATGTTCACATCTTTTAAATCAGCAATTCTTGTCTATAATAATATTCCCTACTAATAACTTCGCTCTTACCTAACCCTTCTGTTCGTGACATTTCGACGTTTAAGTAAGTTATGTTTTGTATGGCATCCTATTGTTACTTGAAACAATGGTATACCATAGAGAATCAAACTTGAACTTGGAAAGTTCCCCTTAAGTTACTATTACGTATACACACAACGAACTTTTCGGTTTATATAAGTAATAAACAAATGTGGAACATTCGGTAATATCGGGATATTGATTTATTTGAGTTTACAGTACACCTAACCTTACCTTTCTATTTAAGTCTAGATCCAGGCCAAATACCGATTTACATTTCAGCTAGAGTTTAACTGAAACGGTTCATTGTTCTATTTATTCGGAATGGTATTTTAAATCCGGATAGTTACAACTTGTATTTATGTAGCTATTGAATACTTACTAATAAGTATTTTGCTCATAGTATATTCCCATATATATATAGCCAGAAATATAAAAAAAAACATGATTACGAAAAAAATGTAATTCAAAAATGTTTGTCCACTTACGTATCAATTAAAATCAGCATTACCATAACACAACCCTTAGCCGTTCCAATTCAGTATTCAATTTGCAAAATGCAAATTCTTTAAACCGGCAATATGCATAATAACGGACAATGTATCAACTTTTAGCATAAACCTTGCATTGTAAACGAAACATGACTTTGCACGTCCGCACAATCATATAGGCACGGCTACGGCGTAGCGGGCGCTACGGCTCGTAGTCGGCGGGTGCTATAGTAACCGTCTACGGGAGGTTCAGTTTGCGACGCGGCCGCCTACCGCGTAGACGCCTGTCGCGTGCTACGAGAACCCATTCTCCCGAGTCGCAGTGCAATTTTTTCCGCAAGTGTTTTCCCCCTTTTTCTGAAAATTCAAAGGTGGGTTTTAATTAATGGTGTCGTGTTTCGACTCGGATGTGATTCTTGTGTGGTGTTAGCCGTGAATTTTTGAGTGTCAACGGTTTTTTCGAAGGAATTTCCGTGTGTTTACGCGTAGTGTAATTATGTTAGTGTATCTGTGAGATGTGAGTATGTACGGCTTGTAGGGTCTGCTATGAAACATGTCGTTTCGGGTTATGCAAAAATTATTTGAGAAAATAACGCATAATGTTTTTGTGATCTCTACGTGTCATTGACATCTCTATAGAATTATCATTTACAATGTTGTGATATTTTTCAAAACACATTTGAAAAATGATCTCCAATTTAATTTGTTGCTGAATCTGTTTCTTATTTGTCTGTAGTTGAAATTATCAATATTCCTATTTCAAGGATGCACATTTCATAGTAATGACGAAAGTTTTGAATTTTAAGGATTTTCTATTTGTAAAAACTATAATATTTGGGATTTAAAATTCAAATATGCCACGTTATGGTTTTAAGGGTTACGTGGAACCAGACGAACCGCCTATATTATGTTGATTTTTTTTAATACTGATGTTACTGAGGTTATCCCTAGTAGAAGTTGCCTTAAATTAATTGACTGATATACACTGCACAGCCTAAGCCATTAAGCACTAAATATTGCAAAAAAAAACTGTAATATATACAAGTAATATGTAGAAAATATATATCGAAAGTGAGCACGAAGGCTTTTCGAAAATACGGAGTGTATTTTCAAGAGTGCGCAATAAAACAGTCAAAAAGAAGGTGTTGTATATTGAAATGCGTATATTTAGCTGATGAGATACCCAGACAGCTTTTAATAATAATATTCGTCTATGAATTTTTCATTATTGCATTCAATTGTGTAACCACTTTGATTTTATCATAACTTTTGACACCGTACTGTGTCTACGAGTATTTAATTTACAAAGGAATGAATTCGGCTTGTTAAAAAAGGCTCTAAAGATTTTTGACAGTTCTTGACTGAAAAAAAAGTGAGACTTAGCTGTCTATAATGTTTAAATCAGAATTATGTATCGTTTTGTGTAGTTTTTTTATTCTGTTCGTTAAAGTTTAGCAGATGATTTTATATTATTTTATGGTTGTATAGTTTAATAATGTTTTTAGTGTTAGTTCATTAAATTGATGTTATGACAATGTTAGTGTTGGATAATGAAAGAAACAGATAATATTGTTAAAAAAAAACATTTCTTGGGTCGCGAACAGAGGGTACACAATTACAAGCACGGTAACATAAACAGAGACAATTAATATAGGAGACCAGATTATTCACTTATTTAGTTAGTACTACAAATTTGACAAATCAAAATAAAATACAAGAAAATCGTACAAAATATCCTTAAAAATTAAATACTTAATCAGAAAGTAACCGTCAACAACAGGAAAAATAACTAAAACATACCTAAAACCACAAAAAAATAATAAAGAAACGTATTTTTCTATCCGACCATTTATTCGTCTGTTTCTCGTATTCATTTAAAAGGAAGTTGTTTTTCCAAGTGAACTTTAAATAATAGCACTACTTAACACATGATACTTACTTAAAGAATTGAATCAAATCGTGAATTGAATCAAATTATACCTAGTATTTATTTATTTTACTGTATTTTAATTTCAAGATATTAATTTGGAAATTAAAATAGAGTAAAGTAAATAAATACCGCAACTGAGTAGGCAAACCGCAAGCAATGTATGTCACACATATAATACGGCTGTGCAATTTCAAAACCTAGCAACTGACATTTCTCAAAAAATTGTGTTGACAAGCACAATATATCGGATAATATCTAGCAATTCAAATATGCAAAAATATTTTTTTTTTTTTTTTGAGAAATGTCAGTTGCTATGTTTTGAAATTGCAAAGCCGAATAGCATACCTAGTTGAGTTATTATCTATTATATAATTTTATGAGAATATAGTATCAGTGGACTTAAATTGTATGTTTTGTAGAGATGACGTAAAAAGTGGTCTTTGATTTAAAAACCAATCTTTAAATGTAAGATTACAATATTGTTATAGTGATAACGTCAACAATGCACGATTAAGCCGATTCAAAATACATAGTTATAAGTTATTTTTATGTGTAAGAAACGATAGTGAGCTATTTTTATGTATTGTTGCTTTCATATTTTGCTTCATTAACTTCAAAGTAATTGCAAGTGTTTTATTACATTAAAAAATAAATTAAAATAGAAAATCGAAAGTTCTTAAGAAAAAATACAATAAATTAGGTATCTGTTTTGATATGGTTTTGTTTAAGTTTTTTAAGTAAGTAATAATAGTGACTTACTATGTTCTATTTCTTGCTATCATAATTATCCGTTATTTACTTCGAAGTTACTGCTAGTCTTGCAATCAATCAGAACTCATTCTCACTAAATTTAAAAAAAAAATCTTTTCTAAAATTGCGCCACGGATTTATTAGGTACCTAATCTTACACACCATTTATCGACAAATAAATCCATCGACAGATTACAACACTATTACGGATTCAAATCACAACACAAACCCAAGTACACACTATATACAAAATATCGACTGCCACCACGATCTTAACATATAAAGCGGAGTACATAACAGACTGCCTTTGACGAGACACGACCTCGCAATACAATGGATCTACCTGTGTGTTCATAGGTTTATCGTGTCACTTGCATGAATGTGCCATGGACTCAATTGATTGCCCTTTTGTTTTGAATTAATTTTGTGTCTGTTCGATTGTGGGAGTACCTACTTACATTATGTAAAGGACAGTCGTGTATTTTAAGGGTCACTATGGTCTACAGTACTCTTTAATGATTAGTGGACTTGTAGTCTTATTATTCAAGTCGTAACGAAATATATTATGTTTTGATTTATACAGGATGACAAGGATATCGATTTACAAACTGTAGCCATGAATTTAGTAGATGATTCTACACCCCTAGCGTAGAAATGTTTAATAGAACAGATAAAATTTTGTCATTGCATAAATTTTGTCCACGTAGGTAACGTGGACAAAATTTATGCAACAAAAATATTTTTTTCATTAATAAACGAAAATTTGTAACGCAACGTAGGAGATTCCAAATCATGAACTGAATTCACGATTAAAGGTTGCGCGTTGAAGTCCTTGCCGCCCTGTGTTTTAGTAGTTAAGTAAGTATAAAAAAAAAAACAAAGTAATCATTAAAAAAGCATTAAACATGTTTTTTTTTTCAATTAAATAAGGGTATAGCTATTACAAAGGACTAAGATCATATCTTGAAGGATCATATTGTCATTGTCATTGGTCTTTAGTGGGTGTGTCATTTTACAAAATACTTATAATTACGAAATAATTCTGATGGTAATATATTAAACTATAAGCAGCTCTTTATGAAATCTATGCGTAGTATGTGCTCAAATGACTGCTATAATAAATTAAAAATATCTCATTTCAGAATTGTTCCCAGTCTGTTAGCATTTTTCGATGTTTGGCCGAAGATTAAAAGCAAACAGTTCCAAATAAACAGCAATTTGAACTATCCATCATCATTTTTTTGTTAGAAGTAAACGCTATTGTGGAGATGGGCCAATATATCTATAAAGAATTTAATCTTGAAATACCCCGTTTCTTTTACGAAAAACATAAACATTAAATTTTCTCAATGATAAAGTCAAATTCACACATATTTTCTGTTCACAAACTCATCGTATTATTTAAGACAAGCTTCAAAATTATGTGACACTAGTTTGTGAGAGACTGTCTCTGAACTAGGAAAACCTGCATAGCAGATATCCACGGTCACATCACAGGGTATGTGAAATAATCAGTCACAAATTGATCCTCAAATCATTGAAGTCAATTTTTATGAAGTTTACAGATTGGTTTTCACTAACATTCTAGGTATTTTATTTGGGAACAAATAATTGCACGATGAAAATGATATCTAGATAGTAAAATCTAAGGGGGTTACTGAACAATAAACCACGTTACCAAAGAAGGTATGTATGGTGCCGGACTAAAAGAATCAAGGCGACCAAGGGCGTTATTGTAACAAGAGAATGGGCAGCAGCGTTCTCTATACATTTTTAAAAGCACACCGCGTTCGCCAACCCGCCTGCCAAACGTGGCAATTATAGCAAACAGCCCCCCAAAATTGACAAGCAACAAAGCTTGGGGGAGGCTGCTGTCCAGCAGTGGATATCTTTTGGCTAAAGTGGTGATAATGGTGACAAATATCGGCTCAAATGGGCGATTTATAAGAACCGTCGGTAAAAGGCATCTAATACGATAAAAACAGTCGACATACGCTGTCACTACATTTCACACCATTATCATAATTGATCACCTGTATACTTGTAAACATGAACATACATCTAAAAATACTCATATAATTAAATAATATTATAAAACTGACGAGTTTGTTTAGTTGAACACCGTAATCTCAGGAACTGCTCATTATAATTCAAAAAAAAAATCCGTTTGGATAGCCCATTTATCGAGAAAAGCTATAGACTATGTAATATCACGCTAATACCGTAAAGAGCCGAGCATAAAGGAAAAAAGGCGAGGCAGGTGGTTCGATGCGACGGAGTGGGTCGAAGGAGCAAGAAATTTAACGCAGACGAAGTCGCGGGCAGAAGCTAGTAAACTATAAGTCTACGTTTCCTCGCGATTTATATTCACCGATATCAGTTATGTCTAAAATGAACTCGGAAAGTACCTTACATAATAATATAAGTAAATAATATGTTTATGTGTAAATGGTAAACATCTCAGAAATTGCGTTTCACTGATCAGTATGATAATATAATTAGAGCTGATTCGATAATTGGAACCAGTGATTTGATCGTAAGTAGCTCGCTATTAGGATATTAGGCCGCCATTATGATGGAGATAGTTAATTAATATTGTACATAGAAGGGCTTGTGGCTAAGTAATAGCAGCCGCACGGGTTGATCGTTCAGGTTAAGCTACGCTTGCCGCGGCTGGTCCGTGGATGGGTGACCACCTTTCCGTGCCTCGTAAAGCACGTTAAGCCGTTGGTCGGCTGTCTTTCCTAGATCTTAGACAGTCGCTACGGGTCGTCAGAAGCCCGAAAGTCTGATAACCAGTCCTACCAAGGGGTATCGCTTTACCCAGTTACTGGGTTGTAGTGGTCAGATAGGCAGTTGCTCCATGTAAAATACTGGTACTCAGCTGTTTCTGGTTAGATTCGAACTCGACCCCAACATAATTGGGAAAAGGCTAGGCTAATTATGAATGAATTAATATTGTAATTAAATAAAGGGCGTTAGTATGTCGTGACTAGCTGTGCTTGCGGCGTTGCCCGCGTGGTTGTCGGAAATTATCCCACGGGAATGCACTTCCTAGACAAAAGTAGCCTATGTTACTTATATCAGGGATCAGTTAAAGTCGCATAAAAAGCGATCTAGCCGTTTCGAAGATTAGCCGGAACAAATAGACAGACAGGCGAAAAAACTAAAAGTTAATAGTTTATTTGTGATAAGTTCTGTTCTTTAATTCATATTTAGTGAAAGCTGGTATTTTTACAGTCTACAAGTCAACTTGTAGTTCCAGAGATTAGCTTGTTCAAACAAAAAAAAAAAACACAGAAAACAAATAAACTCTTCAGCTTCATTATTTGTATAAATTAATATTTAATTCTGTAGAATTCGTGATGTTCTGTCAAGTTGTAAAAACGGGACAAGAAGGTGCAGGTCGATTGTAGGATATGTAAATGTGAGCGTATATCGTTCACAAAAAACTGATTTAAAAAAAAACGGATATAACGTCAACGTGATAATGTGACATCGTATTTTCTTTATTAAAACCAGTTAAAGGTATGCGGAAAAATAATCTATACAAATAAATAAAACCGAAGTGCCTGTTTGTAATTTCAAATTAACAGCTGTTCACTTTTGCATATGAAACTAAATACGGTACTTACACCAAAAAAAAACATTTTTTTAAACTTTTGTCTGTCTGTCTGTCTGTTTGTTCCGGCTAATCTCTGAAATGGCTGGACCGATTTTGACGGGAGTTTTATTGGCAGGTAGCTGATGTAATAAGGAGTAATTTAGGCTACTTTTATTTTAGAAAAATACCTGTGTTAATTTCCGACATCCACGCGGGCGAAGCCGCGGGCAAAAGCTAGTAGATAATATAACAATAATACAATTTAACACGAGCATACAAATCTAATCTCTATCAAATATTACAGAAATAAATGTTTTGATTGTTTGTATGTTTGTTTGTCACGCTTTTGCGCTAAAACGCCTGAACGAATTTGTATAACAAAAGTCATCATAATGCTAAAAAGCAAATTAATAGACCATGACTTAGATAAGGACATAAGATACTTTTTATTCCAATATTCTCACGGAATCATAACTTATGCGGGTGCAACCGCGGGGTGCAGCTAGTTTTTATTATATAAACTTTAATTATTTTCGTCAGTGTGGTTGATTTTGAGCTGACATAGCGTAGTACGGAGTTTCAATAGAAACCAGTTTATACTGGTTTTAGTAAACTGACATGTGTCTTACTGTACTACCTACCTTTAAGCCAATAAAGACCGAAACCTCAGCTTCCCTCACAACAGCATACCTTGTTGATTTATGCAGCACACAAACCTGCTAGGTCGCATATACAGCTTATAACCCGGATATACCCAGAAACCGGTGGTGCGTTAGCTAACGAGCGCTCAACCGGTCCGTAACCGTACCGGACCGTGCGTCCGTGCCGTATTGCTTGCGGCATATTGCTCGAAACGGATGAAAGGTCATGCGGACGGGGTTTCAAGAGTTAGAAATGTCTAGGAGCCCTGAAGTTTATTTGGTACTTGTGATTTTACATAAGTCCTTAAATTTTCTCTATTAGAGACTGTTATATAAAAGAAAAATAACAACCGACTTCCTTAAAAAACACTACGAAGTCAAAAATAACTTTAATTTTGGAATTCGATTTCTTAGGATCTGTATTTAAGGTTTTTTTGCCACCGATTGCCGAAATTAAAGTTATTTTTGACTTTGTAGTGTTTTTTTTAAGGAATCGGTTGTTATATTATTTTTTTGGAAAAAGTTTTTATTTTTAACTTTTTAGTTATGGTAGATACCCCGCACTAATCTAATCGCGTTAAGTATTCGTTCATTTGCTGCGCAAATACTTAATGCAAATTTAAGACTTATATGGTTCCCATTGTCCGAATGGAACCAAATTCATCAAAATCGGTTCACCCAATCAAAAGTTATGAGGTAACAAACATAAAAAAAATACAGTCGAATTGATAACCGCCTCCTTTTCTTGAAGTCGGTTAAAATACAGTTAGTCCCTACTGTCATTTATGGATCCTTGACAGAAAGAAGCCCGAAAGTCTGACAACCATTCACACCCATACCAAGGGTACCAGTTACCGGGATGTGGAGGTCAGGGAGGCAGTTGCTCCATGTAAAATATTGTATTCTGCTACACCCTGTTGGACTGGAAGCCGACACCGACATAGTAGGGAAAATTCAAGGCAAGGATTATTCAAAAAGAAAATAATAAGCGCTTGACTGCCTCGTTGGTCTAGTGGTAGCATGCGCTACTGCTGAGCATGAGATCCTGGGTTCGATTCCCAGGTCGGACAAAGTGTTATTGGGTTTTTCCATCTGGAATTTCTCTGTAGCAGCCCGGAGTATGGATTGGTGCCCGGTGGATGGCAATAGGCTCGCCCCCTATTACATATGGGACTTAAACATAATTGGCGAAATGTGGGTATACTGTAGGTACACCTCTGCCTTACCCTTCGGGGAAACAAGGCGTGATGTTATGTTATGTTAAAATAATAAGAGGGTCACTTCACTAACTTACGTAACATAACATGACGCCTATTTCCACAAAGGTTAAGGCAGAGATGTAGTACTTATAGTACACCCACATTATGTTTAAGTGCCATGTCATTGGGGGCGACTTTATTGCCACCAACCGGGCACAAATCCAGAATACGGGCTGCTACTGAGTGCCTAGTTTCTGATCGGAAAAATCTATAACACTAAATCTTTAATATTTATTAAGTAAAAACCGTCAATAACCTAGTAGACGATTAAGAAAATTTACACAAAAAGACTATTTTAAGAATTTCCTTTCGTCATCAACATCATCATTTTATCATAACATTGACTTGAAATTAATTATTAACAATCACAACTATTCGTATTTGCATGCCATATGCATTATACACACTATACATTTCCAGTATAAGTTGACTTCCCATTGCACGGAAAGCCTATACAATGCGAGGTCTGTTAAAACTGGGGTGTGTACATGTTTGAACCTTTACCTGTATGTATTGTATATTTTTGAGCAAATAAATCTTATGTTACCTTTTCTCCGTTAAGAAATGTTCAGTATCAGCCTGAAGTTTTGATTAGTGCCCTGGTAAAGACTATTGACCTCGCCCTTATAGCATGGAGCTCAACATAGCATATATAACGAAATGTGGGTGTAGATAAAGATTTAAATCGTAGATTCGTCTTGGCTCGACAAAGTCCCCAGTGGTATCGGCCCCGTCTTACGAGTTGTATGTAGGTCATGGGTTCGAACCCAGGCAGGCGCTTTACTTTGTGTAAATAATTTCATCACCATTGCCCTCAAACCGGTGAAGGAAAACATCGTGAGGAAACCGGCAAGTCCTAGAACCAAAAATTCGAAGATGTGACTACCAACCCGCATTGAGCCCGCGTCGTAGATTAGGGCCCACTCTCTCTCCTTGAGAGCCTGCCTCCCAGCAGTGGGAACTGACAATGTATGTACAGACGTCAGCACCTAAAGCTACTACAATCTGTCAAATTTCTTTAATAGACTTTAGACTTCAACGCTAAAATACTAGGTTCAAGATTGGTTGGGAAAATTTGACAGTTTCGGGTACCTTGATGTGCTGGCGTCTGTACGTCAAAAATGGTCGCGTTTTTGTTTCGTTTTGACACCTCTGACACACAATATCGACTCGACTTGATTGTTATTCAAACGCTATTACTTTTGCGTGGCCTTACTCTTCTGAATATCGACAGTTTTTCGCGCTACTTAGTACGGTGAGTGCGTATCTAATAATTTAAATCTTTGGGTGTCGGTATGTACTTAATACTTTTACAAACTCTTTGTGTAATGTTATATGTATCATGATAGAAATAAAACCCTATGTTTAAACCGCCCTTTAATAGGTATACGCCTACATTTAGGCACGTTTTCATTAAATATTCTTTATGTAGTACAATGTTTTTACACAAAGCGGTCTAGACTGGGTCGTTAGGGTTCATAAGTAATTAATGCTTACAACGTTTATATTGTTTTTAGGACGTGACGTCATTTGTTTTAAAAGGGTTTTTGCTAGAGCCTTGTTTGTTTGGCACCGAGGTAGGCTGCGGCTAACTACGGCTCTTGATCGAAAAGTTCTTAGTTCGTTTCTCAGGTAGGAATTCTTTTTATAAAATTCCTTTCTAAAAAAATTGAACCTATTTGAGGTCGTTAGTCCTGTAAAGATCGTAAGTGAGTTATAAAGACACTATTCTAGACTTGTATTTTTCTACAAATAGGTTAATATCCTGGTTAAATCAAGCAGAGGTGGCACAGTTGTAAGTGTCAGTTGTATATAGTTCGTAGGTTCACATCCAGGCAGGCGCATTGCTCTGTGTAAATAATTTCAACACTACACATTAACTTTTGGTTCCAGGACATGCCGAACACTGCTGGGCAAAGGCATCCTCCAAGTCTTTCGAGGAACTCTTTTCCTGCTGTACTATGCTTTTGTTTTGTGCGTGGGAAATCATCAAATGAGGTCTCCCGCTCTGGGCTGAATGGAAGGGCGTGTGAGACTTTTACTGAGTAAAACCCACCCGTGTTCTTTCAGTTGCCCATGTGCCAGGGCCACGGTAACTCTTTTGAACAAATCTCGTGACCCTGGCAGGCTGTGTTATGCTTATGCTAATAAATTATAAACATACTCAGTTATAACCCGCTTAAGTAAAACAACGTTGTTCATGAGTATTGTGTTAGGATATTAGATACAATGCAAAGTTACCGTGACCCCTATATTAAATAACATATATAGCCCGCATGTTCGATAACCAATAGGTACTAGAAGCAAATTTATACGTGTGTATTCAATTACAATACTACTACATTAACTAGGAACCTGAAAATCATTAAACATCTTAATTATTTTCGAAATAATTATTTATTATATGTATTTTGTCTACCCTCGTAACGTGAAATTCCATTTATAAACTTCATAACGAGTTTGTGTGTCACACTTAATAAAAAAATACCTAAATTTGAAAATAGAATCATTGTAGAACACTTTTTCCCTAACAAAATAATAATAAACAAAAATTGCCATTGCGATACAGCAAAAATCGAAAAGTTAATATCACCAAGGAGTTTTCATCAATATTTTTTTTCTAATGGAACTCATTTGCGGTGCTGCCATTTTTATATCATTACCAAACGATTTCTTATTTTTGTTATTTTATTAAGTACGTTCAATACCAATGTATGAGAATACATAAAGAAGTGTATGGAACTGCACGTAACTAGGTACCTATCAAAACACTCGCGTGATACTATTAAATACCACTCATCATGCAACAGTTTCATAAACTAATATATGTATCATTACCAGAAAAAACCGGCCAAGTGCGAGTCGGACTCACGCACCGAGGGTTCCGAACAAACCTGTAGGTATCCTCGGTTTATGCATAAGGTTTATGTTTATGAAATTAAATGTTTTTTTTTTAATTTTTGTATTTGAGTTGATTGAATGAAAGGTAAATTGCGGTTTACCATTTATGACGTATAAAAAAAAAAACTACTTGCTTGATCTCGTTCAAACCAATTTTCGTTGGAAGTTTATATAGTTATGTACATCATATATATTTTTCAGTTTTATAATTCTCTTATTTTAGAAGTTACGGGGGGGGGGGGGGACACATTTTATCACTTTGGAAGTGTCTCTCGCGCAAACTATTCAGTTTAGAAAAAAAAATATTAGAAACCTCAATACCATTTTTGAAGACCTATTCATAGATACCCCACACGTATGGTTTAGATGAAAAAAAAAAAACATTTTGAGTTTCAGTTCTAAGTATGGGGAACCCCAAAATTTATTGTTTTTTTTTTCTATTTTAGTGTGAAAATCGTAATGCGGTTTACAGAATACATCTGTTCACCAAGTTTCAACAGCATAGCTCTTATAGTTTCGGAGAAAAGTGGCTGTGACATACGGACGGACAGACAGACAGACAGACGGACAGACAAACAGACAGACATGACGAATCTATAAGGGTTCCGTTTTTTGCCATTTGGCAACGGAACCCTAAAAACGTCAGTTTGCTTAGTAACATAAAGCATAATCAGCCTCTAATGTTTCCACTGCTGGGATTCAGGCCTCTTCTCGGTGAGAGGGAGTAAGTGGTCTGTATAAATCCACCACGCGGGTCCAGTGCGAATTGGTAGCAGTCACATAATTATATTACAATTTTTGATCTAGGACATTTCGGATTCGTCGATGTTTTCATTCATTGTTTGGGAGCGGTGGTGATGAAATAATTTGCACAAAGGAGAGCGCCAGTCTGGGTTTGAACCTACGTCCAAAAATCGTAAGTCGCGGGCGTTACCAGTTAGCCACCACCACTCTGAATTTCTCCCATTTTGTGTCGTATAAATGAAAAATGTAAAGACAAACGGAAAATATAAATATCAAATTACTTTTTGACTAAAACATTATTGCGAAAACAAATTGATAATACGAATTTATTAATTACGTTAGAATTAAAACAAGATGAATAAAACAATTTGAAAATCTAATAACATTTTTTGAAGCACGCTGTTTACTTTTGATTCGAATGTCGGACCAAGGACTGTCTTCACAAAAAGAGCTAAGGGGGATGAAAAGGAAGGAAAATAACGATGGAATGTTTCAATTTAATAACTCGTCAACCCTGCAGGCTATTAGTAATATATGTACTGACCTTTTAATTTTTGTGAATTGCTTTCCCGCTTCTTTGCGCGTGTTATGTCGATAAGAAATCGCCTATGTCCTTCCTCAGGGCTTGTTATTACCATAACAAATTTCATCAAAATCGGTCGTGCCGTTTCGAATTGATTTTTGTAATAAGTATCGTACGTAAAAAGCTGTTTTCATATTACAAACAAACACCTCAAGTTTATTTATCTGTAAGTATGTAAAGATCATATCAGTCAGTATTTGATGAAACCTAAGTAATTTATTATCTCCTATTTTCTCTTTATCATTATTTTCAAGATTTAATCTCTAATACTGATCTTACACAGTTTGATTTTAATTGATCATTAGTAAAATTTGTACAAGATCTGAAATCGACATCAAATCTTTCGAAACACTTAATTAATTAAAGCTTAGTAGTAGGCAAAAAAAAAACATGTGTAAGTATAACAAACAAAAACAATTATAAACCACGAAACAAAATCCCTACAGTAACAACAAATATCAAATCCATTTAATAATTTTCACTAATTTAATTACATCCACATTTACCAAATGAAATGTCATTCAGAATTAAAACGATTTCCCGAACCATAGTAGCCCGCCATCTTTTGTTCGAATTTCTTTGAAAATGCCGACATTTTGCGTTTGACGATTTCAAGAATGGCGACCGCTATTGTGCGCCGTCTTTTGTTTCAGTCAATCTGAAAATGAGGGACTGTCAAATTGAAATGTCTGGGATTTTGGAGCCCGAAGTAATCTGTATAGAATTAAGGGAGTTTGTGTCGTTCTGGAGAAATATATAGGGGTCTAATTAGATTCGCTGGCAAAACTTTAACTATGTGTTGGGTATCGATATTGAAAAATAATGGAACAATAAAAATATACTCATTTGATGGCCGAAACTCAATCGATTAGCTGGTCATGTAATTTTACACATAATTTATCATCATCATTTCAGCCGAAAGACGTCCACTGCTGGACTTAGGCCTCCCCCAAGCTCCGCCACTTCCATTACAATTTTACACGTGGATAAAGTATTGCAGCAAGTAGTCCGGTTAATAGAAAAAGTACAGGGTGTACCAAAAAAGAAACCTTGCTGTTTCATAGAAAATTGTAATACCTTTCGCGGTCAACATGCATGGAACAGATTTTTATTTTATAGCCCACGCAAAATTCTGAATCATGAACTGAATCTATGGTAAAAGTCCCTTTCACCCTGTATTTGTTGTAATGTTATTAACAATAGAATCAAATTAATATTAAATTTAAATTAGAATAGGCAGTACTTCTTTGGCATACTCTAAAAGTCACGGCACATCAGACACAGACTATCTAACCTTTATGAATAGGTTAGAATAGGCTAACATCTTGATCGAAACGAATTCAGTGCAGACTAGTGATGTACAGGTCATTAAAAATGTATATCCGCGGATACGAATCCGAATACGGATATTTGGTGTCAAGATCCGCGGATACGTACCTATACGGATCTTGACTTTCTTACTCAATCGTTGTCGATACGCGTGGCCTTGAAAGAAAGAAAATACATTTATTTAGCAGAGTTGAAAGGCATATAACAGTTAGTTATACAGCAGGACAGAGTAAAAAATAAAATAAAAAATAAGTATAAGGTGAGATGTCAGAAACTAGCATTATAGTGTGCCTCACGACTGCGCCAAAAAGGCCCAGTTCAGCAAAAAAGCCAGAAGACTAGTGCAAGACGCTGGTTTTCAGCTACTTAATTGATACCATTGTTGACGCTGTGCCTGACAGGACATGCTTAGACTTGCATTACACGGTTCTTTCTTTTGTTTGGTTAATAATTTAGTCACGACATTTTCATTTGAAACAATAATCCGAATGGAATTTAATAGTTTTTCTTTGCTACCTAATAACTTTTGTCTAGAATTTCATCTATGCATTGAAAATTAATAACGTAAAAGATCCGCCAAAAAAGTAACAGATACGGATCCTTCTTATTTCTCGGATATCCGCGGATACGGATATGGATATCTGACATCACTAGTGCAGACTTACATTTTCAATTCCACTTGGTTTTCATTTCCATAACAATGTTTCTCTTCCATTTCATTTAGGTCGGCGTACTAATTATACGTTTCTTGCGCAATACTCAGTAGCAGAAAGATGTTAATTGCTATTTGTTTTCTACTACAGTGATTTGATTTTCTTTGAAAGGCTTGCACTGGATTTTCTGCTAAGTATTAGTATTCTAGTTATAGAGGCTAAACTTAGGTGGACGCGTAATTGAATCACCGCGAAAACGAAATCTGAAAAGCAATTTTCTTGAAATTATGTCGTTGAACAAACATTATTCGTGGCCGTAACGAATAATGTTTATAGTAAGTAACGAATAATTTTAAGTATACATTAAAGAATTATAATCATTAAACTATCAATACGATTCTAAGTTCATTTAGTCCTCTTGAATGACTATTTCAGTGTCTGCCGGTTTTGAGTATTTTGTATAATATTATGGCTTACGCAAATGTCGTGCAGGATCTAGTAGCGTCTTGTGATGGGTCGTTGAGCTCCCTTTAATTGGAGTTGAGCTACACGATGACTGATACATACATGCCGTCTGTTGGGACAGGTCAGTTGCAGTGGTTCTTGAAAAGGCCATGTCGGCCTTGTATTGTTAGACTGACATAAAATTACAATAATTTAATGCTTGGACTTTAAAAGAGACATGACCTGTGAATTTGTTTCGGCGTTTGTCAGGGATCAGTCAGCTAGGAAATGCCTCGCGCACTCTAATTAAAATATTTATCAAAAAAAAATATTCTTCATCATCATTTCCGCCGAAAGACGTTCACTGTAGGACATTGGTCTCCCCAATAAAAAAACAAGACAGGGGCAAACAAAATATTGACGTGTCTTAAAAGACCCACTAACATTCTATAAACATATCATTTCAACAGAAAATCCCTAGACGAATTGTACCTGAAACATAGGTAATAGTGTTAGGGTACAGTTCTATACTCAAAACTTCTGTAACTAGGTTGTATTATTACGTAAGTAGCAGGTACGGAACTTGCAACAAACTTCTCCTTACATTAATTGCTGCAAGTTTCCTTCGCTGCAAGTTTTCTGCTCGTCTATTTATTGTTATTCGCTGACGATTTTATTGTATTTCTACTTATTTCCACTTCAACTTGTTCATTAGGAATAAAGTTTATAGTTACTGAGCCTTTGGGTCTTGAGAAGTTTTAAATTGGAACAGGAATTAGCTCATGGCTGTCCATGTGCTTGGTGCCGGATATAAGGCCTAGCAGTACTCTCAATAAGATAAAGATTACGACACTAAAGATTAAGAAACTAGAGCTACTACTAGCTATTCCGTATGGTACACGATATAAAGACAAGCACTACCCGATTTCTTCCCGTCGGTGTTCTAAAAGGCGACTAAGGGAATTACTAGAAAATGGGCTGCTGCGTTCTCTATGCATTTTACCACTATACTGCGATCGCCAACCAGCTTGCCAAACGTAGCGATTATGGCAACCCCCCCCATCATGATTTTATGGTTATGCCTGATGTATAAGAACTTTGCTTACTAAATCCTCTACTTGAAAATGAGCGTTATTTCTCGTGTATTTAGTATTTAAAGGCTCTCCCTAAAGTCGTCAGCGTAACTTCCATAGCGGTTAGTTGCGCACTCGTTACGAGATTCCCCTTAAGGCTTCACTGCTTACTTTGTTAAACTAAGAGTTAGCTGTGTAAACTCCATGTTTTTATGGTCGAGTAAGTTTTTAATTGAAATATTTTGCTAAAACTTTAAAGCTTGAAAATTGTTCATTTCGTTTAACTGGCGTAGTATGGTAACTTCTGACCATTTCCTATGTTGGGATCGGCAGTCGAAATAGATGTAGCTGAATACCAGTCTTTTACATGGAGTGACTGCCTATCTGACTGCTTCAACCCAGTTACTGGGTAAGACGATACAGTTACTGGGTAAGACGATAATAAATAGGCGCGAGCTTGTGGATGGCGAGCAATGACAGGCCTGTTGGTCTAGTGGTTAGTGTCCCTGACTGCTATGCCGGAGGTCGTGGGTTCGATTCCCACCCAGGACAAATGTTTGTGTGATGAGCACGATCATTTGTTCTGTGTCTGGGTGTAATTTATCTATAATATGTATGTATTTAGAAATATATAAGTATGTTTATCAGTTGTCTAGTACCCATAACACAAGCTCTGCTTAGCTTGGGACTAGATGGCGTTGTGTGATAGTTGTGGAATATTATTATATTATTATTATTATTAATGGGTAGCTCGCCGCCCGGTAAGGACCAGGCTCGGGTCGACGGCGCGTAGTGTTCCACGCGCGCTTCAAAGAGATGTCATCAGCAGTGTAGGGGTCTACTAGGACCGATGCCTGCCGGAGTCGCGAGATTATCACACGCCCTCCCGCTCCGCCCAGAGCGGGAGAAGTCATTTGATGATTTCCCATCCTGAAAAAAAAGACGATAATAAAAAAAATCTTTATTGTCATAAAAACCGGTTAAACAAAGATTTCAAAAATCTCTTACCCTTCTTCCTTTTCCATTCCCACTTGCCTTCAGGCTACTTAGGGCGAATTTCACCATTGAAACTGTACGCGTTTAGCACATCTAAACCACGTTCTGAGCTGTCAAGTGTCCAAATTATTATGGAATATTGACACTTCATCTATATACCTATTAATACGTGAAGCGAAAACTTTGGATCCCTTTTTACGAAAATTGGGCGGACGGAGGAGTATGAAATTTCACACACTTATAGTTTATACAGAGAAGAAGTGACGAATCCTAATATTTTTTTTAAATTATGCGTAAAAATACATTATTTTCAACAAATAACACGTTACACACACTACTATTCATTACCGTATATTTAATACACACATGCATAGATATTCTTTTGTTTATGGTCCAAATCTGTGGTTTTATGGGGAGTGTCAAGTATGGCATTAGTAAGTTTCCCATACAAAACTTAGTGTCGTGTGCAAACTGTAGAGGTTGTATGCCTCACGATTGTACAGGCTGGTTATAATAATGACATTTTGAACTGTCATAATTAATTAAAAATAATAGGGAAAAATTCTATAAAAACAGAGCTTTCTGCAAGGCTTTCTGTGATAATTCATTCCATATCCAGCAGTTAAGAAGTATTAAGAAAATAAAGAAGAGAGTCCTGAAGAAGTATTCTTTACTCATCAAACCTACGGCCTGGTCCTAGCCATCACCATCCCGCCAGCGAACCCTCTCCACAGTAGTACAGTGTCAAAAATTTGTCTATAGTGTTACTGAATGTCAAATATAATCATACTAGCTTTTGCCAGCGGCTTCGCCCACGTGGAGGTCGGAAAATATCCCGCGGGAACGTACTACCGGGATAAAAGTAGCCTATGTGTTAATCCAGGTTATAAACTGTGTTCCAAATTTCATCCAAATTCATTCTTACCGACCCTGATGATCCCACTACTCTCCTCCAGGAGAGTCGAAAAGAGACCAGTACAGCTAGACCAGCACACAAACACAAATCGTACCGACCTCGCCGCCGAGGTCCGTCGTCGCGACCCCGACTTAACAGTCCCTCCCGACCCTTGCAAGAGCCAGCCCCCGCGATGCTGCGCCGTAAGCTTTAAATTAGTCCCAAAATAATTTAACCCAGATCCAGCCAGTCCCTTGCTGCCCCCCTACCAGTGATTGCCTAAGCCGAGGTTCGTACCCCCCTCGGGGTAACCCTTAGAGCTTTCCCTTTAGTTTTTAAGTATAATAAGCCCCGGCTGGAGGCCTAAAAAGGTAACTTTTTAGAACTCGCAGGGCCACAATCCGTTTAAGTAGTAAGAATCTTTCAGATTAACTACGAGATGTCCTACAAAAAAAAAACCCCCAAAATTCATTCAGTAGTTTTTGCGTGAAAGAGTAACAAACATCCACACATTATATTTATTATTATATTTTTTTTTTTCATTTAATAATGTATTTCTATTCAAATGAAGTACGGTCGAATTTCGACCAATGGGCGATCACTAGTTTTAATAAAAACGCGTTCTAATTAGACATTCAATTACACAAGGCTCTATCCTTTACGTAGGTGTCTCATAACATTGTTCCTCTCAATAAGATAAAGATAAACCCACACGAGAGCTACAGAACAATCAATGAATAATGCTAATAAGTTGCATCGGAAGCGGCTACATAATATCCTGTGTCCGATGAGACTGCTAAACAGCTCGTACACGATGTAAGAACGTCAGAAGATCCATTTACCACGTGTAATTTATAGAGAGTTGAGGTATTCAGGGATACTAATAGGTTTTCTTACTGTAGATAGAAATACAATCATGAGCGATCTACAACTAAAATATAACTGAATCAAGGATATCATAATATTTTTTCCTAACGTTCACAGTCCTAGCTCAGTCTCCATTTGTCAAAAATACCTCGAGTTTCCTTATATATTTTACTCGTTTTTGATATTCGGTTGTCGCCGAGATGAGACTGTGCCTAGACTTTGATCGTTTTCTATTACAAGAATTGGCTTTCTGATTGAAGATCCTGTTCAAATAGCTTTTTGGTGCAGGTAGCGTGCAGTGCATTATAAAAATAAATTGAATCGAAACACGTGCAGGCATAAAAAAACAGGGATCATAATAATAACATGACATCACGCCTCTTGGTGAGGCAGAGATGCACCTATAGTTGGTAGGTACACCCACAAGACTCCGGGATTCTACTGAGAAATTCTTAAGAAAAACCCAAATCATCATCACCTGCCTTTTCACAAATATGTTGGGATCGGCTGCCAGTCAAACCGGATGCAGCGACTGCCTACCTGACCTCCACATCCCTTACTGGGTAATACGGTACCCCTTGGTAAGAATGGTTCTCGGACTTTCGGTCTTCTGACTAGTCACTGCATTTTAATTAAAGGCAAGGCATTTTAATTAAACCTGTATCTACCGTAATTTCTATTGTACGCACGGCCACAAATCCAGCTAGACATTTCCAGTATGAGCTGACTTTTCATTGTACGAAAAATGTATGGGTTTATGTGTAGCCGTGTGTACATAGTCAGGGGCGACATAAAATCAGTGAATCTGACTCGACCTTCTGCACATGTCTGTGTCATGGTTTTTTGCATCGCAGTTGTCTAGCGAATGATTAGCAATCATCAAACGTAGTGCACGTGGAAGATATATTATAAATTAGTTTATTAATAGATACTTTGTCTTAAATAGAAGTACATTTGAGTTATATTTGGCTTGATTGGCCATTAGCCAGTGGGCGAGGAGAATCTGAAGGCTGTACTCTATAGCATGTATATTGAGAATATACAGTGGAAATAGTAAACAAACTTCAAACATTTATTTTGGACTATTTACAGAAATTCACACATTAAAACGTTGAGTGCCGATCACGCGTTATCGCGTGATTCGGCTCTGAAAGAAAACTACGAAAGCCTTTCAGGGACACGACCTTCAGCAATGAAGAACGCGACTTAAAAGAGAATAAGGCCGATCACGCGATATCGCGTGCTTGCCACTAACAATTTCGTATGCGCTCTAAATCTGTGGCCATATCGGATTAACCATCAATCTGTGTGTGGCACTCAACGTGTTAATGTAAAAATAAGCTTACCTACAGATATACAGTGACAAATCATCTCTCAATGCATACCTCCTTAGACAACGTGTCGCATTAATCCCACTACTCTAGGGCATTATTGAGACCATATCAAAGAATCAACAGCTGCTACTTATATGTTGTTTTTTAAATTAAGCAATGAAGTTTTTTCTTCATACGGGTGTAAGTTTAATTGGTAAGTACGAGTAAAACATTTCACATAAGGATGTTTTTACAAAAATAATTGTGAGGTCGAATTATTTTGAATGAAAAATTAAAACGAAATATAAAATAAACAAGGATATTCATATGCCAGTTGATACGTTGACACATGGTCTCATTAATACCCAATATTTATGGGATATTAAAAGGAAACCATATGCTCCTGTGTAAATAGTGTTTTAAATTGTTTATTTGTCCCATGAACTCGAATATTGATTTAGGTTAATAAAATAAAAATAATAAAAACTGTCGTTACGGAAATGAGTTTTATGACCAACTCATGAGTATGTTCCGCATCCTAAAGTGACATAAATAATACATGATTACTTAATACTAGCAGACGTTTGGCGCGCTTACAGAATGCCAATCGAAAGCGCGTTCGATGCCCGCCGTGACGACCTCGACAACGAAGTGCCGAACCTCCAATTGAAGCTACACGTTGGCTATACTTTATGTTTGTTAACGCCATCTATATATCATTTAGGTAGGACCGCATGTATTTTTTATTGTGATACGAAGTGAAACTTAAATATTCCATAAATGACTTTTATAGAACCGCACCGATTTTTAATCTTCAGATTTAACTTGTGCAAAAAATATGTCAAAAGCCGTCATTTTTCGATCAAAATTGGTTCTGAAAGGACTAAAAACAACAAAAATGATTTTCGAAGCCCATAGCAGAAAATGTTTGAATGTTGATGGATGTAGTATCAGAATTTGGACAAGTTAAGAGCACAAAAAAAAGTGCTCTCTCGCTAAGTAGGTAACTTATGAAATTTTCTACCAAATAAATTACAGACACAACACTTATAGTCATGTGTGTAGGTCATGGGACTGTGAACAGGTAGAACTATACTAGAACTTAAGACAATATGGTGAATCACTCGTATTTACGTCTTTTTTTATGGAAAATCATCAAATGACGTCTCCAGCTCTGGGCGAAGCAGGACTTTTTACTGACTAAAACCCACCCGTGTTCCTTCAATTGCCTAGCTGGCATAAAATTTTAACCTTAAAACCAAGCAATTTGCAGTACAATGCCTTACACACGTGCAAGCTAATATTTACCTTACTCGCTTAGCTTTCAATGGGCCATTAAACCTTAAACCCTAGTACCGTGGGTGTTGATGAATGGGTAGAGCCGGCTATGTATGGGCTACTCCAACAGTTGACTAAGAGACTAACAGTTGCAATACCTGCTTACCATAATGCGTGGTAAGCCTTGGAACCTTGTCCTAGTGACTGGTATTAGGTCCGAGCTTAATTGCGTTATTTGTTTTGCATATTTTGCATATTAAACGGCTTTTAATAGTGTCTGAATGCCACATTGATCTATTATTGTTCAGTGTGGGTTCGATATCCAGGTGGCAAAGTGGCTATATCAAATTAGGCGTATTAAAAAGTAGGTCATATAACTTGAAATACAATATTTAATCTAGTGTGAAACAGTGAGATGACTAGTTGAAAAACCGGCCAAGTGCGAGTCGGACTCGCACACCGAGGGTTCCGTAAAAACTTAAAATTAAATGTTTTTTTTTTGAATTTTTATATTTGAGTTGATTGAATGAAAGGTAAATTGCTGTTTACGATTTATGACGTATTAAAAAAAAAACTACTTACTGGATCTCGTTCAAACCAATTTTCGGTGGAAGTTTGTATAGTTATGTACCTACATCATATATATTTTTTAGTTTTATCATTCGTTTATTTTAGAAGTTACGGGGGGGGGACGGACACATTTTACCACTTTGGAAGAGTCTCTCGCGCAAACTGTTCAGTTTAGAAAAAAATGATATTAGAAACCTCAATACCATTTTTGAAGACCTATTCATAGATACCCCACACGTATGGGTTTGATGAAAATTATTTTTTTGAGTTTCAGTTCTGAGTATGGGGAACCCCAAAATTTACTGTTTTTTTTTCTATTTTAGTGTGAAAATCTTAATGCGGTTTACAGAATACATCTACTTACCAAGTTTCAACAGCATAGCTCTTATAGTTTCGGAGAAAAGTGGCTGTAACATACGGACGGACAGACAGACAGACAGACAGACAGACAGACAGACAGACAGACAGACATGACGAATCTATAAGGGTTTTTTGCCATTTGGCAACGGAACCCTAAAAACAATAGTCAAAAAGTTACATATGTATTAAGGCACTTACGAGTTTTTGGTCATAGGTTCGAACCCAGATAGGCACTTAAACTTAAACTATTACATTACCACTGCCCTCAAAACGGTAAAGGAAAACATCGTGAGGAAACCGGCATGGCCCTCAACCAAACATTCGAAGACAAGTGACAACTACCAACCCGCAATGGGCCCGTGTAGTGGATTACAGCTCACTCCCTCTCCCAAGTACGGTGACTCTACAGTGGGAATATTATATGGTGATTATTTTATAATAAGTATTACCATCGTAATTTACTCGTATTCTTATACTTTTAATTCTTTCCCATCTTCCAATGCTTACATCACTTTTAACACGCTTTTATTAGCTTCACTCGTAAGAATGTATGTTTGTAAGTATGTAACTACTATGTTTGTAACCGACTCCTTTGGACTTGATTTTGACCCACTTCAAACGGTCAGATTTCATTTAAACTATGTAGACTTTTCGAGAACCGATGACAATACAATAATTTCATAAATTTGTGCCATTGTGCTTGTCAGGGTTACCAGGATAACAAAAGAACTGTCTTCGAAAACTACGCTGACATACTTCACTAAATTCGAAACCCACCCTAAAAAAATAGAAAATAAATAGATACTTTAAAAAACTAAAACACAAGCTTCACGCTTTTTTAAACTAGTATTTTTTTTCTAACGTACTTACAGAGACCGATACAGAATGTCTTGTAATATATGTAAATTGATCTGGGCGGTATTATCATAGACTATCGTAGAAGTTAGCCTGTATCTCAGGTGTTTACCTAGGATAATTGTGTTTGCGCTGTCTTTCCATAGTACGATGTTTGAGGAGGATAGGTAATATTCAGGTGTAAATATTATATTTTGTTTCGCAGAATTTCTCTACCTACGGGTTTTAATGAAAACGTGATAATGCGATTTTTCAAGAATTCTGTTCATTGTTTGTTTAGTTTTTAGTATTAAAATACGAAAATGCTATCTTCTGCCGGCGCTTTGTCTATCCAGGATGAAAAGAACTCTCTGTTCTAACTCAGGTTATGGTCTTCTAATGTACTAAATTTCATCCAAATCCGTTTAGCGTGAAAGTGTAACAAACTCACTTGAACATTTTTTTTTTTTCACTTACAAATGCTCAAGTATTAGAAAAGGTCAGATAGACAGTCGTAGAAAAGTATTACTATAAAGCTACATCCTATTAGACTTGAAGCTGACCCTAAAATAGTTAAGAAAAGGTCAGGGAGATGACGACGAAAGAAGTCAGATTAGATTTACGATATGTTGCCTGCCAGGGTCGCGAGATCTGTGCGAAAGAGGTACCATGGCCCTGGAATATAGGCAATTGAAGGAACACGGGTGGATTTTAGTCAGTATAAGTCTGACACGCCCTCCCGCTTCGCCCAAAGCGGGAGACGTCGTTTGAATATTTCTCACCCACAAAAAAAAAATGCATACGTTCATACGATGCAACTTCTTGGTCATCTTCTTCTCAACCAGTTAACAAATTGTTTCACAAAAGATTAAATATTCTATTTCAAGTTAAATGACCTATGCTTTACTACGGCTATCTACATGATATTAATTATTAAACATTGTCCATTGTATCTTAAAAAAACAATTTAGCTCGTCGTCTGCGAAGTGGCTCCATCGTAAGTAGATTAAGTTTCTGCTGCCTGTATTGACGTCGAGACGAGCTTAGGACATGCTTCGTTATTTACTTTAATAGCTTCCAGAGGGTAGCTTTAGGAGGATAATTACGATCAGGCACTTAAAAAGCGCATAGTTATTTTAATCCTATGTAGTGAGGGGCGAACCTATTACCATCACCGGGCACAGATCCAGAATCCAGGCTGCTACAGAGAAATCCAGATGGGAAAACTCAATAGCACTTAGCTCGACCTAGTAATCGAACTCAGGTCCTCATGAAATCGAGGCAAACTGAAATAATCACTTTACCTATGCATACCCAAATTACAAGTAGGTATGGCATGATGTTGGTGATCCACCGGACGCAACACTACTAAAACCACCCTTATTGTCAGTGAATAAAGAACCGTAGGTTGATACACAAATCTTTGCAACATCATTACCTATCTAGCCTAACCCAAAATTATGGGGCTCGGCTGCCAGTCTAACCGGAGGTAGCCGAATAGCAGTATTTTATATGGAGCGACTGCCTATCTGACCTCCACAACCCAGTTACTGGTAGTACGATACCCCCCTTAATAAGTCTAGATGTCAGACTTTCGGTCCTCTGATAACCTGTAAAGACTATTAAAGATCCACAAATGTTAGCTGGTACCAACGGCTTAACGTGCTTTCTGAGTATGTAAAGATCCCATCCTCGAATAAACCGCGGCAAGCGTAGCTTAACGTCATCGATCATGCCCTGCAGCTGTTATTGCATAAATACAGATAATTGAATTTCTTGCACCTGATATGGCTTACCCCATTACAGAAACTAATTTACAAAAGACACACACGGTACCAGGGCGCCATGTTCGCGCAGGAGTAGTTATATAATGTTCTATACTTGTATGTATTAGTTCAGTGCGAGTCCCGCTGGGCTGCAATCTAGTGCCAAGTGTCAATGACCTCGCACTATTGCTGTTTATATTGAAACCATTGCCGCGGAATGTGTGGATATTATAGTTAGGGAATTTGTTGAATTTCATATGGATACTGTATTTTGTGAATTTTGTTGGTTATATAAGAAAGGGTGGTAGGTTGTTTCTTTGAAGGTAATGACCAGATGCATTTGATTTCGTTACATGAGACAATAAAATTCAAACCATTTATAAAAACAAAATACAATTACTTTACAAAATACAGTTTTTTTTTATTGTCAAGGTGAGTCTCAAAGATGAAACTACGAATTGCTAATTACAAAGCGTAGTAGGTATGTACCTATGGAGAAGATAAATAATAAACAGCCATTGTCCCATTGCAGGGCAAAGAGGCAGGGAGACCTCGCTTTCCTTTTTCTACTCAACTTTATACTGAACCATTAAGGACCATTTTTGTTATTATGGAGACGAACAGGCAAGAAACTCCATGGACACTCTTTTCAATCAAAATGTTGTTACAAAAAGTTGGTTAAGTACATAATTTTTGTAATGCAATTTAGTTCTTTATGTAGCTTACAAGTAGGTTCATTTTTATTAACACTGCAATCAATAAGAGGTTAGTTAGGTACCCGCACGGACGTAAAAAAATCGCAGCGGGATGTTTTGGCGCACTGGAATTTCAACTCTCCGGTGTTGAGCCGAGCATTTAGAATCCAACAGAGCGTATCCCAAGCGTCTCAAAAAATATATTGTTGGATTTTTAACTCTGTAAGCAGTGTAATGAAAATACAGTGAAAAACACGCCCTTCCTTATCTGGCCTTACCTAGATACGTATCGCTCTCTCGTACACTAAAGGCTCAGTTCTTTCAAATGTTAGGTACATATAAACAAAGATGTAGAAGCGCACTTATGTATTTATAGCCGAAAAAAAAAAACAATAGTTATTTATCCAAACTAGGCTGAGAGTCAGCACTTTTTGAACGACAAAATTATAGTCCCTCAAAACGCTCGCCCTTCACCACTTTCTAGCGCTTTAGCTGAGAAGAAGACATGGCACAACAAACTCCCGCAAAATCCTAGACAACTACTACACTAAGGTTCAGTTACAAATTACTATATGGCTATCGAAACATCCATCATTATTATAATTTCAGCCTAAAAACGTCCACTACTGGACAAAGGCCTCCCCAAAAGGTTTGCTATAATCGCCACGCTTGGCAGTCGGAATGGCAATCGCAGTATGGTGGTATATACTGAGAGAACGTTTCTATAAGCCCTTAGTCGCCTTTTACAACACCCACGGGAAGAAATCGGATGGTTCAAACAAACAAACAAACTCAAACACGGACTCGGTTGGCAAACTCATTTCACAGATTTACCAACATTTCAAACTACTCAAAACAATTAATTTACCTTTGAAGACGAACCTCCACCTCTGACCTCTTCGCAGACCGATGTACTCACCGATACAGTGTACTCTTAAACTTGCACCTACAGTAAACCGCACTCTGTGCTAACACTTGCACTGCGAAAACCGCCTTTACTACTATGAAATTAAGGTACTGTAAATGTCAAATTGTTACCATGGACATGCGGTTCCTTGTAGGTACGAGTGCTACGGTGACATTCCTGCCGAATTCCGTCCCAGTGTCGAATAACCAGGAACGTGACACTTTTAACTATTGTCTAACAGTTCCTGTTTGAAGTACTATGTCTTTTATGATGTACATACTTGCAATGTTGAATGGAGGTCAAATATTGTACTTAGGATGTTTGTGGTGAACACACTTAGATTCTGTAATGGCCAAGGGCACAAAAGCTGCAGAACAAAAAAAAAATGTGCAGTTTGTTTATGTCAACTGTCACTGTTAAGTTTTGGCGGGCTGTCAAATCGTAAGATTGTCGTGATTGAATAAGCTAAGCTACACTTCTATAAACGTAATTAACGCAGTTACATGTTCCATTTCTGATGCTGTACCGTCACAGGTATCTAAAACTTAACAGTCTCGTTAATATTGTATTTAGCTACAGATGGTTTATTGTCAAAAAAAATTGTAGATTACACATTAAGTTCTGTCGGATAGCTTGGATGTCTTACTAGCTTGTGAGCATGCTGTAGCAATGTGGTTTAATTTAATCTAAACTGTTTTATGGTATATTTTGATTTTACAAGCAAATATATCTATTTTCTTACATTTGTATCATCATTACCTGCCTAGCCATTTCCTGGTTCCTGCTCATTCTTCTCCAAACTACCTTTTCGAAGGAACGACTACAATCAATTCTATTTTAATGTAAATGTTGACGTTCTAAAGTGCCGTTTATGTGCTTATTTGAAGTAAACGCTCTGAGTTTGACAATACAGGCAATGTATTTCAAACATTAATAATGCATCTTATTTTACAATGCCAACGTAATTAATTACAATGAAAACGTATACTATATAAAAAATTTACTACATATATCCCATTTCTTCGCGGGGGTGTCGTAAAAGGCGACTTAGGAACTTAGTAGAGAATGGGAAGCAGCGTTCGATATTGTACCACCATATTGCGATCGCCAACCCGCCTGCCAAGCGTGGCGATTATGGAAAACCTCCCAAATTTGGGGAGGCCTATGTCCAGCAGTGGACGTCTTGCGGCTGAAATGATGATGATGATGATGATATAAAAAATTACATAAAATTATTCCCATGTAAGTTTTTTTGCTTGCAGAATTGCTTGCTTTATTTCTTAAATCTTAGAATTGCAAATGCCTTACAGCTACCTAGCAGCATTAATAGCGTCGAATAGTATTCTTGCAAAGGCCCAACCTCTATTATTTTAATAAACCAAACCTTTTTTTCCATGAAACGACGCCAGCAAACTGACCCCCCCATTACCAAGAGATAAATCTTCAGCCATATTTTAAGCTAAGCTGCTTGCCTCATTAGGTTAACAGCTTATTTACACTGGCAATTAGCTCGGGTTCAGCTTAGCTTACTTCATTAGTTGCGTGTGATACATTGGTGAAATCTGCAGCGTAACACTTCGGGTGAGCTGTAGGTGTAGTTTAAAGTAGGTATTGTTTGTGAGTAATGGGGAAAATGAGTTTTTTTCTTAAGGGCTTTTGCAGTTTCCTGATTTTTTGTGTCTTTTAAGGAAATGATGTTATATTTAGATAGCTTACTGTAAACACTGCAATGAATTAATTATAGTAGACCTTATCATCATCACTGCAGCCGTAATACGTTCACTGTTGGACATAGGTCTCCCCCAATTTGGGGGGCTTTGCCATAATCGCCACGCTTGGCAGGCGGATTGGCGATCGCAGTATGGTGGTAAAATGCATAGAGAACGCTGCTGCCCATTCTCTAGTAAGTCCCGTAAAGAGTAGACCTTATACGAACGTGCAAATTAAACGTAACGTTAACTTCAATGAATTTAGAATTGAAAATGTTCTTTTCGCATGTTATATTTATTAAGTTTTAGATGATACTAATTGTGCTCTTCATAAAACTAAATATTGAAGGATATTTGCAGTTTTCTTCACGCGTTCGTGTTAGGGCCCCTAAACCAGTTACTGAATCTGTCTGCAGAATCAAAGTGCGACAGATTTCGACGCGACCTTTCTTTATCCTAATTAGGTTACCTTTTAGTAGCTAACTTACTGAATGCGATTACTCTTGTCTGAATTCAGTAATTTGGTTATTTAGATAGCTAAACTTAGCCTAGTGGAATAGGCTTGAAAATTATCACAGAGCATGTAACCGCGCCAGTGATATTACTAATAAAATTAATGTCACCGAAAATGCATTGAGCTCACAACTTCTGTCATTTTTGCTATGAAAAACCGTCAGTTTCTATAAGATATTTGTGTCGTAGTGAGAAAAAACAGTAACACTCTCGGTTTGTATGTAAAGTTTTCATCATTTGAGCCGAAACACGTCCATTGCGCTACGCCACTTCGACCGCTTCTGTGTGGGAAACACCGCATTTCGCGGATTCTTGCGGCTTCCCACAAAGTCTTTTGTCCACCTTGTGGGAAGTCTTCCAACTCAGCGTCTTATAGAACTCGGCATCAAACTCCAAACCAATATAATATACATCATTAGAAAGAAATGTCTCTCCATACGTCCAATCAAAAACTTTGTACCCATTTTCACGAAAATTGAGGTGTATGCTAGGCTCTGACAGTTAAATTTTATATAAACTTCTCCTCCTTATGGAGAAGAAGTGCAGCACGCTTTTATTTTAATATAATGCATGAGAAATACATCAATGTTTTTGTTATAAATATTACACCCTATAATTTCTCTTTAATGGTGCGGATTCTGTTGTTACAAAATTCTCTAAACTAAACTAAAAATCACTAAAATTTGGTTTATTCCTGTCAAATGACGATTTCCTACTCTGAAATAGACTAAAGTGACACAACTTAACTATATTTTAGTTTGGCAGCACTAAGATTGCACTGAGTTATTAGTTTAGTGAAAATGACAATTTTGCTATTCTGAGTTTGCCGGATCTCACCAAAAATTTTGACTATACTCATTTATTTTAACTAAATCGAACAATTTTTAATCTCGATTAAAAAGGTGTGGAATAAAACTAGTGGTCAAAAATCAAATCAAATCAAATCATTTATTTTTGCAAATATGGGTAATTGGTACATGGGTGTTGTTTTTTACATAATAGAGTCCTCCATATTTTACCGTCACATGGGCATGCAAATAAAATTCATATGTGAAATATAATGAAATTAGAAAATACAACAGATACTAATTCAGATAAATGTCAAATCAAAAAAAAAAATATATTTAAATGTCAAAATTTCTTAACGAACTAAAATTCACACCAACACCTCACCTTCCGCGTCCGGCCCTGGTGCGAGCCATGGTACGGAGCGAGAGGGAATGGGAAGCCGTCACCTCCTTCTGCGAAGCAGTAATGCTCACGAAGGAGGAGGCGGGGCGCGTGAGGGAGTGGCAGTCTCTGCGCCCTCACGTCCCTAGCCGCCGCAGGAGGAGACGCCCCGGACGTCGGGAGTCAATAGCGGACTCCCGGCCACCGTAGGCGCGAGCTTGCGGGTGGTGAGCAATGGGTAGCTCGCCGCCCGGTAAGGACCAAGCTCGGGTCGACGGCGCGCAGTGTTCCACGCGCGCCTCAAAGAGATGTCAGCAGCAGTGTAGGGGTCTACTAGGACCGATGCCTGCCGGGGTCGCGTGATTGTTCGAAAGAGATACCGTGACCCCGGCACATGGGCAACTGATGGAACACGGGTGGGTTTTAGTCAGTAAAAGTCTGACACGCCCTCCCGCTCCGCCCAGAGCGGGAGAAGTCATTTGATGATTTCCCATCCTGAAAAAAAAAAAAAAAAAAAAAAAAAAAAAAAAACACCTCACCTTCACGTGCAAAAACAGCACTGTATTTTTTTCCTTTTCTTTTGCTTATATCTCGAAAATGGCGTGTCCTATCGCAAAAATAATGAAATGTTCGACCCCCTTTGTTGACCCCGTCACATATTAATCTCAACACGTGGGTAATATTTTTTTTTTATTTTTCAAACAAAAAGTGAAAAATTCCATAGAAAACACGTCCAGGCTGCCCCCTTGCGCGCGCTTTCCTCTCTCAAAAAATTCATTGCGTAGCGCTCACAAGTACTACGTTGCAAAGCCAAAAGAAAAAAAAATACCACGTTGATTCGCGATTGTCAAATTCGATTTTAGTCGTGTCAAAATATTTTTTAAATTTAGAGATTTTTTCTTGCAGAATAGCGTTACAATTCTCATAGCCAAAAGTAAGGAATTTTAGAGATAGTTTAGTTAGTTTAGTTCGTGTACAACAGAATCGGCACCACTGTCTATTGCTTTTTCATGAATATCAAATAATATGTCAAAAATGTTGGTCGAATTTCGGCCAGTGCGCGACCACTACTTTCGAAAATACACCATATTTGCCATTATAAATTACCCATCAATTTTATTAATACGTCTAGACAATATATAGGCAGTTAAGTACATAAAGTCTAATATTATTCAACCATCAATCTTCGTCTAGAGTGATCAGTCGTGTTTATTTAACACATTGGTGCTTGGAAACTTAATTAAAACCTTCCATACTTTATTGTTTATTCATTAACAATTTAATTTAGGCTTTAGACTGATTCTGTGAGCGATTGATAGTTCGATTTATAACCTGCACGCTAATGTGATTACTGGACTTTAAAAGAGACTGTGATCTCTGAGTTTGTTTCGGCATTTCTTCTCAGTTTAGTCAGGTAGAATACGTCGACTATATCTATTTTTTAAATATGACTGACGTGTAAAAGTTTTAGTACAAACCTACTTACTTTTTTTATTAGCCTACGCTTTCCCACTGCTTAGCAAAGACCTCCCCCAAATCCTTCCAGTCATCTTTTTCCAGGGCCACTTTGATCCAATCCTACTTATCTTTACCTACTTACTTACAGAAATAAAATTATTTATCAATGTTTCTTCATAACTAAGTGTCGTTAATTTTGATCAAGACAGTTCTGTCTCATACCCTGTACTGTACATCCGTAAAATTTAAAAAGTAAGGAACTATATGTACTTATTGGCCCTATAAGTTTAATAAGGAATTGTAAGTAATATTTTGATCAAAGGATCGTCGTTTCGAAACGGTTGAGCCGTTTTTATAAAACACATGTCTAAGAACCACCAGAAAGCAAAACTGCACCCAAATCGGCTCACCCATTTGAGAGCTACGGTTGCACAGACAGACACACATAGCGGTCAATCTTATAACACTACTCTTTTTGCATCGGGGTTTACAAATACGGTTAATAGGATTCTATAGTTCTTATAAAACGCAATTTTATCACACAAAAACAACTTAAACGTGAATGTAGCTTTATATTCCATAACTCAAAATCTCCACCATGATTTTCCACATTATTAAAATTAACCGAATAGTCCAAAATTTACCAATCAAGAAGCCCCTTCAGTTTTGTCTAAGCCCGTAATTAAAACATGCGCCCCTGCGGCTAATTTTTGTTTAATCTCAGCACTTTAAAAGGGGGTGATCTAAAGCGCTAAATGTATGCATAGTCACACACTGTCCCCCTTATTCCCAGCAGTGGTATACTATCTCTGTTTGCACAGTAAACTGTGAACGGGGATGGGATGCGTGATTGTCATTTGTTTGGCTTGGTGGCTTTGCCATCTATTGTCACTGGATGGATTGTTTTCTACTAATAAAGTTGTGGGACATTTTCTAACTGTATGTTACTTTGGCAAAGGCTGACTGGAAAACAGAGAGGTAGTTGCGTAACTTGCTATCAATAGTAATCGGTTTCATTTTCATAGTTAAACAAAATTCATTGCGTTATTTACGTTGCTGAGCCGACAATTTATGCGAACAAATGATGCAATGGATTACAAATAATCCTCAATACGATTCAGATTCTGAATGATAGTGCGTTCGCCAATTAGGGTGCAGATTTGCAAAAAGGGAAATAAGTTTTAGAATCTTTACAGATATCCACACTAATATTATAAATGCAAAAGTAACTCTGTTTGTCTGTCTCGCTTTCCTGCTAAAACTACAGAACCGATTTAAATGAAATTTGATACACAGATAGTTTAGAGCCTGAGAAAGGACATAGGCTACTTTTTATCCCGGTAGTATGTTCCCGCGGGGTAATTTCCGACCTCAACGCGGGCGAAGCCGCTCGCAAAAGCTAGTATAGTATAAAACAAAGTCGCTTCCCGCGTCTGTACGCTTAGATCTTTTAAACTTCGCAACAGATTTTAATGCGGATTTCATCAATAGACAGAGTGATTCAAGAGGAAGGGATTGTAGGTATGTATAATACGCGGGCGAAGCCGCTGGCAAAAGATAGTTAAGAATAAGTTCTAGTCCCGTGTGGTGCCGCACATAAAGAATAGCATCACCCAGCGGCGAGGCGTAAATTTTTCTAAAAGAGAAGCCGAAGCGAAGTCGGCCTTAACTTACTGACTCATCAATAAAGAATACTTACTATCATTCTAAAATTATTATAGGCATGTAATGAATTAAATACAATTAAATTGAACAGCTGAAAACGAATAAAATATGCAATATTCCTCTATCTCGTTCTCGCTGACGCATTTTTCTATACCTGTCTCTGTCATAACCCGTTGTACAGCGGCTTGCTCTCGTACATATCAAGCGGTGCCACGTGACCTAAAGTGACATCATTACGGGATCGCTGTTGTATGAATTTTTAGTTCCCGATTATGACGTTTTGGCGCCGGGTTAATTTAGAACATTTCTCTTTTGTTGTAATACAAAGCTATAAATAACCTTTTTTGTTGTTTGAATGTTATGGTGAATTAAATACCCGTAGTGTAACTATATTTATTGACAATAGTAGCCACTATTTACATACTACTGTATTTTTAATAGTGATAGAGTTACCAATGCGAATCCCCGAAGGCAAGCCGGTAGGAATCGTGTTATATGGTGCTTTCGCCACTGGCATCACCCCATTTCTTCCCGTGGGTGTCGTAAAAGGCGACTAAGGGATTTACTAGAGAATGGGCAGCAGCGTTCTCTATGCATTTTATCACCATACTGCATTCGCCAACCCGCCTGCCAAGCGTGGCGATTATGGTAAATCCCCCAATATGGGGGAGGCTTATGTCCAGTAGTGGGCGTCTTTCGGCTGAAATGATGAAGTTCTAGTTTAATATGTTAGATAAAATTTTCACTCATTATGTATTGTCAAGATCGGAATAAAAGACTATTATTATTAAGTATATTATATGTTTTTTTTTTTTTTCAGGATGGGAAATCATCAAATGACTTCTCCCGCTCTGGGCGGAGCGGGAGGGCGTGTCAGTCTTTTACTGACTAAAACCCACCCGTGTTCCATCAGTTGCCCATGTGCCAGGGTCACGGTATCTCTTTCGAACAATCACGCGACCCCGGCAGGAAGTATATTATATGTTACTTTGATGTTCAAAGGGTGCTGATACTCAACCAAGTATGAATAAATGACTTTTGATTTTGGCTTCATTTGGAGTTTGATATTTTGACTTTATTGTGTGAAGTATCCTTCTAAGATGATTTCTTTTACTGATCAATCTGCCTAGCCTGATCCCAACTAAGTTGGGATCGGCTTCCAGTCGAACTAGATGTAGTATGATACCCCTTGATAATACTGGTCGACTTTCGTGTTTCTCACGACTTGTAACGACTGTCAAAGATCCATAAATGACAGCCGGGACCAACGGCTTAACGTGCTTTCCGTGGTACGGAGGGGTCTTGGTATGTAAAGATGTTCACCCATCCACGAACCAACCGCGGCAAGCGTAGCTTAACCTGATCAGACGATCAGTGCGGCTGTTATTACTTAGCCACAAGCCCTTCGCTTCCTTAAGTAATCAATAAGCAGCAATTAATATTCCTCTATTTTGATTACTTTAAGAAGAAACCTGCATTTTTATGATAATAGCTGAGTTACCATTGCATAGGTACATTTGATTGCAACTAAGTGCAATCTATCAAATTGTTATATTTATCAACATCAATAAACTCTGACGTATAAAACAAAGTATAGAACACGGCTATCAAATAACACAAAAGGTACAGAACTACTTTTAAATCCACAAACACTAAAATCACAGCTACAAAATACATTTATTTAGCTACATGACTCCCAATGTTTGTTCAACACTACAGTACATTGAGTACAACTTGTTGACACAGGCACAGCTCTAAATTATTTAGTAGCCATTTGATTTTCCAACATCTATCGCTGAATAGATCTGGTGTAGAAGATTCAGGGCGAATTTCACCAATGAATTTGAACGCGATTCTAAACGAGAGCGTTTAAGATCTGTCAATGTCACTGTCATCATTGTTGTGGAATATTGACACTGAGAGCTTTTGAATGCGGTCGCCGGATATACCTAGTTGAAGTTTAGTAAGAAGGCGATGGATGTTTTCGAATAATAAAATGGATTAATAGAAAACCAACAGTTAATCTAACAACATTCGAAAACATCTGACAGTGACTGTACAAGAATCTTTGACGCGAGGTCAAAATTGCAATTCTGACGCTATCTTGTTTTTCAATCCACAAAATACACAAAATTCTTACCCTGTCAACGTAATACTACTTGCTGGTCTTTGTAGCAATGGATATGACTTCCATATTTATCTATTCACAACTATTCCATACACCTCTGTATCCAATCGAACATTAATCAATGTTTTCGTAGGAGTTCTGTAAACAAATCCAAAACCCGAAAATTTTGTCTGTTCAAATCAAATATGCCACCACTATTCTTCCGAAATTAAACAGCTGCTGTCGGAAGAATAGCATAGGGGCAAGGTAAATAAGGTTATCGAAATGTGTCATTTTCGATATCATAGCCTGTCGGATAGTTGTGAATAGTGATGCTGATCGCGTTTACTTTCATTTGTCAACTTCTATGACATTTGAGTGTGGGTGTGAGGTCATTGTCTATGTATATAACAACAAAGTAAGATTGACAAAAGGAGATCACGCGTTTGATTTAAAAAAAAAAACATTTAGGTTCATAAAAGCTGACTAAGACTAACGATCACTCTAATCATTCTTAATAACCTAAATCTAGGCATTCAGTTTTTTCATTAGACTTCAAAAACTATCAATCATGATGATTAATTCAAAAAGTTCTGCAGATAGTTTGATTATCAGGTCATGATAAGGTTACAAAGTGATAGCTAAGGTTAATTTATCTTTGATCTGAATGACTAAAGACTAAAGTTTTCGAATCCGTCGCAAATTTAGCTTCTATCTTTGATTTCATTGCTGTGTTTGGTAATTTTAACTGCAGACGATTATCAGGCAGCCTAACTTATTTTATTTAAATATTCTTGCAGAAAAACACTGTCTTCCAACCCTTTTTTAGTCTAAAAAACTAGTGCAATTTACATAAAAAAAGAAATAAACTAAACATTCCATGAACATGTGATATGTCAAAAACATAAAGTGCGAACTACATGTGACGAATTTATAAACAAAAAAGTGTATACGAATATTCGACAGTAAGTGGCGGTCTACATAAGTGTAATTCACATGTGCCGGTGTGTTGTTGAGTGGTGGGGTGCGGCTCACCTATGACGAACAACAATAACGGTGTGAACGGCAGCGCGGGCGGGGAGCCTGCCGCCTACGACATGGATTCGCTAGAGGAAATGCTTCGTAAGGTAAGGAAACTTATGTTAACTACACGTTTCGCGTTGTTTTACGTTTGAAAATTCTCTACTATGATTTTACGGGAACATTTCGGTGGACAGGTTTATGATTTCGAAATTTTGTGTGCTTAAAATTGTAGTTGAAATACTTTTTTGGGCGGGTTTTTTGTTATTTACATATTCCATTTGCGAGTAGTTACTCGCTGCTCAGTTTTGTTCGTGTTTTACATTTCTGTGAAATATTATTTGCGAGGAGTCAGTTTGAATTAATACATTTTACACACTATGTTCTCGTTTGACATGTGAAAATTATTTACACCATATTTGCCTTGCGTGATTTTTAATGGCTGTAACATTCATAAGTCTGTATCTGTTGACTGGTCTAACATTGTTTATAATTCATTATAATATTACGTCATTTTCACCAGTTACAGTAATTTTACTGCTTTTCGATTTTACTGCACTATCAACGAACGTATACGAATGTTTGGTTTCACTTGCACTTTGCTATTTTTCCGTAAACATCAATGCCAACATTTCAAATGAAAATGACAGTTCAAAAAGATGACAGACGTTCGTCATGTAAGAAAGGTAATTGTTTAAAAAAACCTGAAGAATTTCCCTTCCTTAATACCTACTTAACTCCTTAGTTCATAAAAAACAGGCGCAATAAACAGAAATTGCCAATACCAAGACAGCAATCCGGAATCTAACTTTAGTGCCATCCTACCTACGTCGAATTAATTTAAACCAGTATATTTACTCGTTTATTAATTAGCGACACGCCACCTAGGGGTGTTTGCGTCCTCGTTGAACCTAACCTTGACTTATTTACCTAGGTCTTAGCTTAGGTCGATGTCTACTAACCTAGTTACCTTCGCACTTCACTGAAGTGCTAAATCTGAGGGAGTTTTGTTTGGAGATCGAGGTTTAAGTAACGGTTTATTTTTAATGTCATTTCAAATTTAGCTTCTGCGCTGGTGATAATGATAGTTACTTTTTATACAATGAATAATTCGACTAAATGCTACCAACATTTTTATACGATGAATAGCTTCGACCTAAAGATGGTTTATACTCGATAAAATAAATACTGTCTTCCGTGTGGCGTCGAACTAAAAGAATAGCCCCACCCCATTTCTTTCCATGGGTTTCGTAAAAAGCGACTATGGGACTTACTAGAATGAGCAGCAGCTTTCTCTTTGCATTTTATCACCATACTGCGTTTGCAAGGCTCCTGCCAAGCGTGGCCATTTTGGCAAACCCTACTCCAGATTGAGGGAGGCCTAATTCCGCCAGTGGACGTCTTTTGGATGAAAACATGAAGAAAATAAATATATTGTTTTTATTATTTAAATCACCACGTTATAAGTAGACAAAAATTCATTGCATATCTCTATAGCTATCTGTTATAACATCCTCGGGTAAGGCTAATTTATTGTAAAAACCAATCAAAATCGATATTTTTATCACACACTACAAAACATACTAATTGGAAGCCATAACCTACTTCGACTGATAAAAATAAAAGAGCAAAAACTTTAACGAAAATCAAGAGGCCAGTAATCTACGACCGCGTTCCATATGCAATTTATTCGAAACCCACACACAAAAAGCAGTTTTCCTTTTTTGTTAATTTCAGACAGAACCGTACGACCAAACTTCCCGAATATTTTACCCCGAAAACTGGGCTCGACAATCTGGAGTTGTACATATCTATCAATAAATCCTTCACAGAACTCCGTTAAAATGAAAAACTGCACAGTGGGAAATGGAAAAATATCGTACGGTGACGAAAAGCACTGTAGGCATGTTGTAGGCGTCAGCTCGCGTATTTTTTTTTCTCTCTATGAAATCATGTCGCCATGCACTGTCTGGTGCACTCGCAGACGGATTACTATTCTTTTTTCAAAAGTTTAGTTTTATAGATCGGCGCTTGTTACTGCTGTTTGAAGATCGAACGGAGCGTAGGTTTTATTTACTTTTATAGGAAAAAGGAATATCGTCGTACGTGACATTTATTTGCAAAGACAAAAAAGTGTTCGTATTTTAATCGTTTAAAAAGTTTACCATTACGCGGCTTTGATTAAACCATGCCCAGGATTTGATTGAAATACTTGAGACTTTAGAATTAACTTCAACATTTCTGTCTCACTAATTAGAAAGCTAACACACAATACTTTCTACCAGATGTCATAGTAGACTACACCATAAAAAGTAAAGTTAAAAGAAAAATCTAGCATAAAAATGTCTAGATATAGTCCTCAAGTTTTCATTTATTATTTGTTTAATTAATGCTCCAAACCTTTTACCATCGAGCTTTTAGCTGATGAGAGTTCGCTTTTGTTTGTTCTGCAGTAATAGTTTTCTTAATAAACTCTGTTACGACGCAAGTTTAATTAGTATCAAGCTGGATTTTTTTAATGAATATTTTCTATAAGGTTTGTTATTTGTGCTGTAATTGCTTTGGTTTTCTAATTAGTCTGATGGCAGGTGGTAGCTAAACGACTGTGATTGACGAGGTTGAAAAATAAAACTTAAAATATATTATCTTGCGAGGATTTTTTTCTTTCAATTTGCCGTATTACAGGTATTTTATACAACTTCTTAGAATTTCTTTAATAATGATACTGATAGTTTAAGTTAGCGGTCAATTTTAACATTGTCATTTCGAATACATTTTCAAACGTTCTGCCTCCCTAGTCATTAGGGCAATTCTCAATGGATTTCAGGTGCAGTGTTGTCAATAAACCAAAATCAAACGCAGGGAATACTGAACCAGAAATACAAACATTGATTCCTAAGAGCAAGTCTTTAAACCCAGCAGTTAGCACAGCCGATGCCATAAATCTAGTCCCCTTTTAAAAAAGCCCGTTTTCTCAACAACATCAATCCCAAAATTACTAAAAGCAAATCCAGATCGTATAAAAATTTAAACAAAACGCGGACGCCATTAAAAAAAGTCGTAAAAGCGAAATTAAAAATTAATAGCGGGGTGTTTTAACGTATGTAAGCTATGGCAGTGCTATGGGGTATTTTGGGAACTTGGGGTATTTGGGGGACGTCTGTGAAAAAGGAGGAATTATGGGGGAAAGGTGTGAAGTGTGCCAACAGTCACGCTTCTGTGTTTTATTTTTGGTAAAAGGTGTGTGCTTTTTATTGACTAGAGTAGGTGTGTTTGTACTAATGAAGCTGTTTTAGTATTTCTTCGTTGTTTTATTTACTTTTGCCGTCGTATTCAAGTGTACTTACAATCTTATTTGGTATCTTTATCTAAGCGTGCAGTAGTATCTAAAAGGATTATGCCCAGAATTAAGGTATGATTTGGTATAAAACGTTACGTACTTTATATTACTAACTGATGTCCGCGGGTTCGCCCGCGTTGAAATTATTTACAACATATTTGCCTTGCACCATATTATCCCACGGAAAGGAGAAGGGAATGACTCCATAGATGCCTGGGCCCAGGTGTTAAATGAATCAAACTAGCCTTATTTGTAAGAGGGTATAATAAAAAGGACTCACTGAAAATTTGGTGCAATTTGGCTATCCAGGAACCAAGTTATATGAATTATAGTAAATGTGAGGTTTACACTTTACACAGCAATCCATGTCGTCAATATCCAATCGATAGGCGTAAACAGTTGTCCAAAATAGAGAGCCAGGTAATTTAGAGTAGCACGATCCGTTAAATAGTACGTTATAGTATGCAAAGCCGATGTGTCGTGGGGTTAAACAATAAAACAAGGAAAATACGGGCGCACTCAGAACGAAAGAAAACAAACAAGTGCATCTGTCAGTCAGTGACTGACGGATGTCAGGCATAAGTGTTGCCGGAACAAAAAAATTCACTATAAATCGATTCAATCGATTCCACGAAAGCTTGATAAGCACTTGTCACTCGACCTGCATACATATTCTCAGATTTTACCGATTTATTCATAATCGATTAGTAGTAATTCACTCATTATTTAATCGATTATTTAGTTTCATTAACTTAATTTAAGTTTTCTCGCTTTCTGGATAGAAACATGGTACCATATTCTGTGATTTCCTTTAGAAAAATATAACGGTTTTTTTAATACACATTTCAACTAGTTAACTGCTGGGCCCAGAAGTCCCCTTCTCCTTTGCAACAGGGAAAAATCGTGTGTTATGCCTATGCTATTCTTTATAACATCAGCTATTTGTCAGTGAAAGTTCTGTCAAAATCGGTCTAGCCGTTTCGACGATCGGAACAAACAGACAAATATGATATGAAAAGTCAGAAGCTAAGTGCACGATTCCAGTTGGTCGTTTCCTATGTAGAAGAGCCTCCAAGAAACTCCAGAGTTACCTAATTTTGCACAGTGTCAATAGGTAGGGAGGACATTGTAGGCGTCCCAACAAATGCCGGCCATTTAATAGAAAAGAAAATGGTCTACAGATCTATAGTCTACAAGGCCAACAACGTTTAACATTCCCAGGATATGAAAAACTCTCACTAGCATTTCTCATGTATCGTTAATGCACTTACATGCCTTCATTTTTGCCAAAACTGCAATATTGTCAGCCCACAAAATATTAAAATATCCATTAAATTACCATAAATCAGGACATTTATTGCAATCAATTTTATCGTAGGTGACTAACAGCACAATATGGCCGATTTAAATATTCAATTTATCCGTTGACAAAACCTATTAATTCTTTGTTAATTAATAATTTAAATCCTTTCGGTGGATGGTAGGCTCATTAATAATGTCACTAGTTAATTAATATTTGGTACGATTTAATATTATGGACAGGGGTTTGTAAAACTATTTTGTAGTTGCTTGTACGGCAGTAGTATCAAATGAGTTCTACACGGATATACAGTGTCGCGGGCGTCGGGAGTCGATAGCGGACTCCCGGCCACCGTAGGCGCGAGCTTGCGGGCGGCGAGCCATGGGAAGCTCGCTGCCCGGTAAGGACCAAGCTCGGGTCGACGGCGCGTAGTGTTCCACGCGCGCCTCAAAAGAGATGTCAGCAATACTGAAGGGGTCTGCTAGGACCGATTTCTGCCAGGGTCGCGAGATTCGTTCGAAAGAGTTACCGTGGCCCTGGCATATGCTCAGCTGAAGGAACACGGGTGGGTTTTAGTCAGTAAAAGTCTGACACGCCCTCCCGTTCCGCCCAGAGTGGGAGAAGTCATTTTATGATTTCCAGAAAAAAAAGGGATATACAGGGTGAAATGTAATTTGCAGGAAATACTATACCCTTGTGTTGGTATTGATATCGACTCCGGAGTCTAGAATTGTACCGGACTGATGGCAATTTGATAGATGGCTGTTTTGCTATATGTCATTTTTCAGTAGCAGCCCGGGCCACTGAAAAATCATCATCATCTCATTTCAGCCAAACGACGTCCACTGCTGGACATAGGCCTCCCCAAAAGGCGAGGGCGGTGCTATAATCGCCACGCTTAGCTGGCGGGTTGACGATCGTCGCCTGGTGGCACAAAGCTGCCCATCCTGTAGTAAAAAAAGCCACTGACAAAAGCCAAATAGCAAAACCCAATAATATTTTTCCCAAAGCCCAGCCGTAGCACTTCTAACAACTAGACCAACGAGGTAGTTACTAGTTGTACCTAGATATCTTAACTCTAGTTCTTTGAAAAGTTTTCTAAACTAGTTTTGTAGTCAAGTTTAAGATACATTTAGATTACAATACAAATTGCAACTGTTTGTGAAAAGAAGTTGAGCAAACAAAGAAACAGATAGGTACTTCTTTGGACATTTTGCTTTTTAGCACGGAACTGCTGTATTTGAGGCTTCTAAACTTACTTAGATTGTTGATAAGCTTAGATTTAGGTTTTAAATTGGATTCAAAAGAGAATGAAGAGATACCTAACAGAGAGAAAATGAAGACTCATGTCATTTTTAGGGTTCCGTTGCCAAATGGCAAAAAACGGAACCCTTATAGATTCGTCATGTCTGTCTGTCCATCTGTCTGTCTGTCTGTCTGTCTGTCCGTCCGTCCGTATGTCACAGCCACTTTTCTCCGAAACTATAAGAGCTACGCTGTTGAAACTTGGTAAGTAGATGTATTCTGTAAACCGCATCAAGATTTTTGCACTAAAATAGAGAAAAAATAATAAATTTTGGGGTTCCCCATACTTAGAACTGAAACTCAAAATTTTTTTTTTTCATCAAACCCATACGTGTGGGGTATTTATGAATAGGTCTTCAAAAATGGTATTGAGGTTTCCAGTATCATTTTTTTCTAACCTGAATAGTTTGCGCGAGAGACGCTTCCAAAGTGGTAAAATGTGTGTCGCCCCCCCCCCCCCGTAACTTCTAAAATAAGAGAATGATAAAACTCAAAAAAATATATGATGTATACAACCATGTAAACTTCCACCGAAAATTGGTTTGAACGAGATCCAGTAAGTAGTTTTTTTTTATACGTCATAAATCGTAAACCGAAATATACCCTTCAATTAAACAACTCAAATATAAAAATAAAACAATAACATTTAAGTTCATAAGCATTAACCTTACATAAACCGAGGATCCCTACAGGTTTGTACGGAACCCTCGGTGCGCGAGTCCGACTCGCACTTGGCCGGTTTTTGTTATCATGAGTGGCTGCGAAAATGCGTTCGAAAGTACATACAGCGTCAAACACACTCTGTACAAAATAATCTCAACAACTCAGAGAGCTAAACTTTTTTCTATTGGATAAAGTTCTTGTCAGAATGACAGCTGTTCAACATCCTTTTTGACCTTTGCTTGTACAATAAATTTATTATTTATTTAATGATAGTTGTCGCGTTCTGTCTTCGTTCTGAAATATTCCTTGTGCCATTGAACTTATATTTAATTTTCGTAGTTGTTTCGATGATTTTGAACAGTCTGATCGTCCCAATATTATTGACGCTGACTGTACCTTCATCTCACTGGAAAATGAGTACCTACTCAATTAGAATTACCAAACTTAGCGTAGCGACACACCGCACTTTTGTTTTCCATAAACATTACGCAACCCATCACGGAAAAGCATTAAAAGTTTGATCAAACCCTCCGAGTAAAACTCGTGTCTAGAAAAAATTACATCGAAAAAACGATTGCAAAAATAGAACATCCATCGTAAGATATCATCTAAACAAACATCCAAATCCCTGAACAAGGTCATCAATACGCGTTGTTTCTTTGAACACAGTACACAACGACAACAAATCATAGATATTACGTAAACAGCGCTCCTCTATTTGACGTCCCAGCGTCACGAAACGTGCAGTAGATTCAATCCGTTCAAATGTTTAAAAAATATGGGCTGTGTGAAGAGACCAGTAGTAGTAAAAGAAGAGTAAAGACATTTTTTTGTTTGTTTAACCTATACTGTCCCACTGCTACGCAAAGGCCAGCCCCGAGTCCTTTCAGGAATACTTTTCCCGTGGCACCTAGAATTAGCCCACGTGGAACGCGTCCAGGCTATAGTCGCCTCTTACGATACCCACGGCAAGAAATGGGGTGATGCTATCTTTAAGTCCAGCACCACACGGAATTGTAAGTGCGCCAGACATACATAAATATTTGATTAAATGTCGTGCCGTCAATATTGTCTGCAGAAATAATGAGGCAAATTAAATATTCATACATTTATGTAGGACACACGAAACACGGCAGCACAATGACCCTCATTCCACTTTCACACACGGGATGCCGCTCAGCTGACAAACAAACACTTCCCTCTCATCCAGAGGTCATGTAAATTATACAAACAAACTTCAACCCTAAACTGCATTGTTCTACTGAACCCACACAACACATTTGTATTAAAAGTTGGCAACCCCAGGAGTAAACCCGCTATATTATTTATTGCCAGTATAATAAGTTTCACCGACCGGCCTTTATTTGTTTTCTCAACTCGTTACGCCAAAGATTTGGGCCGAATTCGAAAAGTGTATTATTTATTCATTTGCGTAACGTCTGTTGTGTTAAACGTCACCTGTTCTGTCACGTTTTCGGGTTCGCTTTGAATTTTTAAAGGTCGTTTGATGAAATTGATGTTTTTAAAGGTTTTCGTTGATTGGGTTGACCTTTGTGGTGGATAAATTAAGGGTTTATCCCATCAAAAACATAAATGTGAAATGAGAGCCAAGTTCAACATTATGATATATGCCTTGGTTGTTGACTTCAACGACAAAAGAAGTGAGATCTAAATGGGTGCCAAATTCAATGGTCAGTCCTGACTTGGCTAGTTCTCATATACGAATTATTATGTTCGATGGCTAGTTTCTACCAGCAAGCCAAATTTTCGGAATTATAAAATAAGAACCGACAAGTAACAGGTTTGAAACTTGCGAAGGCTATAATATAATTCCTATATGAAAACTAGCCAAGTCAAGACTGACCATTGAACTTGGCACCCATTTAGATCTCACTTCTTTTGTCGTTGAAGTCAACAACCAAGGCATATATCATAATGTTGAACTTGGCTCTCATTTCACATTTATGTTTTTGATGGGATATCATTACTTTTTGTACATAAATTATTAGTAGGTACTTAATTATAACAAAATTAATACCAAATCGTTTTTGTTAGAAGTGTTCCTAATAGAATCAATTAAGTGTAAAATTATAATAAAATGATAAAAATTTGCCATTTTCTGATTTATTCCTTTGTATTCACCTAATTACCTATCTGCATGCCAAATTTGAACTTTCTAGGTCATCTGGAACTGGGTTATAGTTTTGATCTATAGGTCAGTCAGTGATAAAAATGACGATTTTTGGACGTTAATATCTAAATAACCGTTGGAGATGTGTTTATGAAATTTGGAGCACATATGTATCTTGCAAGTTTCACTATATGAGCCAAATTTGACACGTTTATGTGAAATAGTTTTTGAGTTATGAGGGGGTCAAAAGTGGCTCCAAATGGTTCGTGTAATATTACACACGGTGCTGCTCGCCAGTTCTGTTACTTGAACTTGGCTTGACACGCTGCCGCGTGTCTAGATGAATTTGGGAATCTAAATGTACACATATTTTTAATAATAGCGATAGAATTTTACTCTCAAGGATGGTTACCAAAAGAGTTAACTTACCAGGGTCGTCGGATGTAGTTTAAATTTAGTAAGAAACCGATGAAAGTTTTTGACTAAAATTCTATTTAATTAATAGAAAAGTTAATTTATTACATTAAATTTCATTCGACAACATCTATCGGTTTCTAACTAAACATCAACTATATGCGATAACATTGGTTGCTGATCTCTTTAAGAGATTGTACTTAACGAAACACTGGAAACAGTGAACATAGCACACCATATACATAAGTACACCAAGCCGATATCACAGGTAGGTAAGCATTCACAATTCAATACACACAAAAACAATTTCGAGCACCATGTAACTACACCATAAAAGACCCCCGTTTTCCAAACGCAGGTACTTATAGACACACAACCAACGTAATCACGCAATCAATTTTGTTTTAAAACCTAATAAAAACAACTTTTTAATTGTTTAGAGACTGACGTGCCTACTGGCACGTCAGTCTCTAAATACAGCACGACACAACTTAAAGGTTACATCACTGTACACTAATAGAACAAAATAATTTTTAGACACATTTCATAGTGTTGGCAATAAGTACATTGCCGGAAAAATATTTATACTCATGAAAAACCTTAAAATATGGTTTTCCTTTTGAACAAATTCTTGAGATTTTTTCAAGTTTATGCACGATGCATGTAAAATTGACAAGCTACACCTTGTTCATTCCTAGAATATAAATCATAATTTCTAATCAACAATGTGGCAATGGTGCTAGCTATTTGGACTTTTTTCCCGTTGACGTTGCGAACGCTTTTTATGATGATTCCTGTGATTCTTTCCCTTTTTTTAAATAAATGTACATACAATTAACATTAATTTGAAGTCTGTTAGCTTATATGTTAGGTTAGTATAAATAGTCTTTGAAAAAAGAACCAAAACTTAAAAAAATCACGTTTCCGTCCCTCTCAGTTTCTACAAACATGAGTTCAAAACTCAGAAAGAGAAACAGAAAAAACCGGCCAAGTGCGAGTCGGACTCGCGCACCGAGGGTTCCGTACAAACCTGTAGGTATTTTCGGTTTAAAAATATATATATTTTTTAATTTTTATATTTCAGTTGATTGAATGTAAGGTAAATTGCGGTTTACGATTTATGACGTTTTAAAAAAAAACTACTAACTCGATCTCGATCAAACCAATTTTCGTTGGTAGTTTACATGGTTATGTACATCATATATTTTTTTTAGTTTTGTCATTCTCTTATTTTAGAAGTTACGGGGGGGGGGACACACATTTTACCACTTTGGAAATGTCTCTCGCGCAAACTATTCAGTTTAGAAAAAAATGCTAATAGAAACCTCATTACCATTTTTGAAGACCTATTCATAGATACCCCACACGTATGGGTTTGATGAAAAAAAAAATTTTTATGTTTCAGTTCTATGTATGGGGAACCCCAAAATTTATTGTTTTTTTTTCTATTTTAGTGTGAAAATCTTAATGCGGTTCACAGAATACACCTACTTACCAAGTTTCAACAGCATAGCTCTTATAGTTTCGGAATAAAATGGCTGTGACATACGGACGGACAGACAGACAGACAGACAGATATGACGAATCTATAAGGGTTCCGTTTTTTGCCATTTGGCAACGGAACCCTAAAAAGGAACTGAGAGAGTCCAGAGACAATAATGTCTCAAATAACACAATATGTCGAAAAGTTTTCATATTTGATGAATTTTACCGGTGTAACTTCTAAGTTGCGTATTACTTAACGTAGTGTACCAAGTTCTCCCCGTTTTTATTTAAAGACTAACGAAGATTTTAAGCTGGAAGGTTGTAAAAACTTAAGACAACGCCTTCGGAGCCACTTTGGAGCTTAAGTTTAAGCTGGGTGCTGAAGTTGGGCTTAGTATTAAACATTACTTTCCGTGCTTAGTTGATAGGATCATAGATGTTGTTCTGAATAGGTTGCTTGGTGAAGGGAGATGGTTATTTTTAGTTGTTACTGTATAGTTTGTGGTTACAGTTATGGGAGTAAGTTTATTTTTTAGTGGGGTTTAGTATTCATAGCTGATTAAAGCGTAGCTGCTTTAGTGTATCCATTTTTTTACGGAATAAATCAAAACTTCATTTTTTTTTATAACTTAAGAGGCAGCATACGATTTTTTTTCGATTTCGATGAATTCCTTGATTTACAGTTAATATGCTGTATTTCTTTGAATTATAATCGGAAAGATCATTTCAGTTATAATCGAATGCATGAGCTACTTTTTTTATTTTTGTTAAATATTTAATTTTGATTAATCTACATCAAACCGTGGACTGTATTTATACTATACCTATGCTAACTAGAACACAAAAATAAGGGTAATTAAGAAACAAATAGTATTAAGTCTGTCCTGGCTATCATTCCTAGATCTTCATACGTCAATTGGGGTCGTCAGCAGCCTAAAAGTCTAACAAACAGACTTACCAAGCGTTTTCGTTGGCCTAAGAGGCAATCGCTCCATGTCATATACTAGTCTTTCGCAGCATACTGTTATACTGGAAGCCAACCCTAACATAATTGGCAAAAGACTAGGTAGGTGATGATGATGAAGATCCAAACATACACACTTTCACATTTGTAATATTAGTAGGGTAGTAGGATAAGTTGCATACTTATTTGTGAAGCTCAAAATGTTCTAAACAAATGTACAGCTATAACGACATTGCTTCAGCATGCTTACAAGCTATATTTAGACATCCAAGCCATCCGACGGTACTAAAATTGTGTAATATACAACCCTGCAATGCAGTTCTTAGAGGGGGATGTATAAATCGACTGAAATGCGCGGCTGGCGTTAAAACCGATTAATGTCTTCTCCGCACGCAACATTGCAGTTAGACAGAAAAAATATAAGTACCCAAGTCTCTATAATACAAAAAAACCGGCCAAGTGTGAGTCGGACTCGCGCACGAAGGGTTCCGTACCATTATCTATAAAAACAAAAAAATCACGTTTGTTGTATAGGAGCCCCCCTAAATATTTATTTTATTCTGTTTTTTTAGTATTTGATATTCAAGCGGCAACAGAAATACATCATTTGTGAAAATTTCAACTGTCTAACATGGTTCTTGAGATACAGCGTGGTGACAGACGGACGGATGGACAGCGGAGTCTTAGTAATAGGGTCCCGTTTTACCCTTTGGGTACGGAACCCTAAAAACTACGTAACTCCATAATGCTTGGGTGGATTATTAAATAGTTTTACTAAGGAAGTTTTCCTGTGTTTGTTGGGTTTTTCGTAAATAGTGCATTTTGTCCACTAGAGGAATTGCGCTGAGTGTAGGAATTAAGTGCTTGGTGGCCCGGTATTTGTAACTGTTAATGTTGGTTGAGGAATGTGTAGAACAAGGAGAATTCAACAGAGCTGGGAATTTGGTCACGTATATTTTGAAAACTGAAAAAAAAATCAGTGACACTAGTTTTTTTTTTTGTCTTGTGGAAAATTTTCATTTTAAAGAAGTCACTTTTTTTTAAATTTATCTTTTCTTTAATGGCTAGGTTGTGAGTGAATAGTAGTCATTACTGTATATTGTAAATTCGTCTCTTTAAGTACCTATAATTTGTCATGGAAATCAGGTTGTCATGGTTTGTAAGATTATATTTTAATCATCTAGTATTAAGTCGATTATCTTATATTTTGTGAATGGAAGAACGTTTTAGGCCTTTTTAACTCCTGACGCAAAAAGAGGGGTGTTATAAGTTTGACGTGTCTGTCTGTATGTCTGTCTGTCTGTCTGTGGCATCATAGCTCCCGAACGGATGAAGCGATTTAATTTTTTTTAAATGTATCGAAGGTGACTTATGTGTGAGTGTTCTTAGACATGTTTGATGAAAATCGGTTGAGCCGTTAAAAAGTTGTGGGGGAGAAAGTGGGGAAGAGTAACCGAATGTCAGCAAATATACTCGACTGGGGTCTCAAATGAAAGCGCACTGAAAGAGAATATTGATGAATTAATCGAGTGTTCTTAGCTTCGTTTGATTCTACATTATAATAAGTATGTACCTATAAAAAAAAATCTTAAACCCCCGACACAGAAACCTAATTTCCCTTTAAAAAGTAAAAAATAATAAAAAAGCTCAGTCTAAAAGTACCTAAGTATGTATGAATAATTCAAAAAAAAAAAAATACGTCGCGTTGGGGACCGCTCCGCGAGGGCAGACGTTGACGGTCGTATCCTAAATGCAATATTGTGAAGTAATTTTATAAAAGTTTTGTTTTCTTAAATAGTTAGGTAATAGACTATTTGTAAATCAATTGTTAGATTTGGAGCGGTCCCTCAACGCGACGTATTTTTTTTTTCGAATTATTAATACATACTTAGGTACTTTAAGATTGATATTTTTTTTTTTACTTTTAAAGGGAAATTAGGTTTTTGTGTCGGGGGTTTTTTAAATTTTAAATTTAATTTTAGATAGATTTGTAGACCATTTCCTATAGTAATATGTAACTGGTACTTGCTCACAAGCCAAATTGTTTCCCATGCCTATTAACAGTGTAATTTGAATACATTGTAAAAGGTAAAAGCCAATAAATTATCTTGAAAGTAACTGTAGAGTTTCTTGCCGGCTTTTCTGCCTAAGAAACGACCAATGGGGATCGTGCTTGTAGGTTTTGACGTTTCATAAGTATCCATGCAGGTTTATGTGAAAAAAAAAATGATTTTAAATAAATAATCACAAACATCCGAACCCTATTTCGAATACTATGTAGATTCAAAGCAAACAAAGCACAAGCTTCACTACATAACTCACTTGAATGTATGTTTTTACTCTACGTACTCTACTACTATTGTAGTAGACTTCTACAGTACTTACACTAACTAGTAGAAGCCTATCACCGAAAGCAAAACTTACTCACAACATTATCTGCCTCATCTTCTGCCAAGCCTTTTCCCGACTATGCTAGGGTTGGCTTTCGCCTGCCGGGGTCGCGTGATTGTTCGAAAGAGATACCGTGACCCTGGCACATGGGCAACTGATGGAACACGGGTGGGTTTTAGTCAGTAAAAGTCTGACACGCCCTCTCGCTCCGCCCAGAGCGGGAGAAGCCATTTGATGATTTCCCATCCTGAAAAAAAAAAAAAAAAGGGTTGGCTTTCAGTCTAACTGGATGCAACTGATTACCAGTATTTAACATGGAGCGACTGCCTGACCTCCACAATCCAGTAACTGGGTAACATGATACCCCTTGGTAAGACTAGCTGTCAGACTTTCGGGCTTCTGACAACCCGTAAGTACTGTCAAAGATCTACACATGACAGTCGGGCGTGCTTAACGTGTTTTCCATAGGCACATAGTGGTCTTGGTGTGTAAAGATGCTCACCCATCCACGAATTAAACTCAGCAAGCGTAGCTTAACCTGGTCGATCGACCCGTGCGGCTGTTACTTAGCCACGAGCCACTTACCCACAACATACAGATAAATAAAACAAGAACACTATCTGTGCCAACAGTAGCCCCCTATAGGTACTAACTTATTTGTTTGTACTAAACATTTGGAGCCCGTCCAAACCGACAATTTAATAGTGTACGGCGGCCATCAAAATTGCATTGATAACTAGTATTTACGTTAATGATTGGCTCACTAATCATCGTGTAAATTACATTAGTAAACAGTGCGGGGAGTTGTGTAGACGGATTGCTAATGTGTTTCTGTACAAAGGTAAATTGATTATTTTGTGTTAGCAAGACAGTGGACAATACAATTTTAAAGCGGACAATCGTTTTCAAAATGATGGAGTGATCCTACGAATCTACCAAAAATTAATATTATTCGGTTCTAGGCTTGTAAGTAAGCTTATTATTAAAATTCAACATTTCAGCCGAAAGACGACCACTGCTGGACATAAGCCTCCGCCAATTTGAGGTGCTATAATCGCCATACTTGGCAGGCGGGTTCACGATCATAATATGGTGGCAAATACAAAGAGATTGCTGCTGTCCATTTTATAGTAAGTCCCTTAGAGTTGCCTTTTACGACACCCACGGAAAGAAATAGGATGGTGCTTTGGATATAAGATTAGTTAGGAGGATTTACAGAAATACTTCAGAAAGCTAGTTCTCATACTTATAAAACGTATTCAAGGTACAATGTCATTTGAACAACAGTAAACGTGAAAAATTTCCGAAAATCAAAGCAGACTGGGATTAGAATGCGAATGTTCTTAAAAATGCGGGAATCACCGCAAAGCACATCAACAGCAGTTTGAAAAACTTGACATATATTGTATACTAGCTTTTGCCAGCGGCTTCGCCCGCGTGTAGGTCGGAAATTATCCCGCGGGAACATACTACCGGGATAAAAAGTAGCCTATGTCCTTTGTCAGGCCCTAAACTATCTCAGTTTCATTTAAATCGGTTTCGTAGTTTTAGCAGGAAAGTGAGACAGACAGACAGACAGAGTTACTTTTGCATTTATAATAATAGTGTGGAAGTCTGGATTACACACACCACCGTGTAGGTTACACCCACACTACACACACCATACATAATCACTTGCATCAATCACCCGTCAAGTTTTAGACATAAGCTACTATTGTATCTCCTTTCATAGTCAGTCATTTAATTGTGGAATTGTCATATATGTGTGAATTTATAGTTCTTACACTTATTTTACCACGAAAGAGCACTGATTTCCAAGATACAGGTTTTTGCCTAGTTTGGAATTCAGGAGTTCATATACATAGTTTTAGCCGTTTACTCACCCACATTATTTGTATCCTAGTTTTTAAGAATATATTTCTGTATTAGGCTATATTTTACTAAGTCCAAATAAACGTTATATTATATTACGTATCATCACGCCTTGTTTCCCCGAAGGGTTAGACAGAGGTGTACCTACATTACACCCATATTTCGCCAGATATGTTTAAGTCTCATGTAATAGTAGGCGAGCCAGTTGACATTACCCAGCTCAACTCCAGACTACGGCTTCCTACTGAGAAATTCTAGATGGAAACACCTAATAACACTGCCCGACCTGGGTATCGAACCCAGGACTTCAAGCTTAGCATTAGCTCTTGCGACCACTAGACGAACGAGGCAAACAAACAAAAAAAAAAAAAAAACATTGTCAAAATACAATAATAAATCTCGAAAAAAGTGCCAAATCGAATTTAATTTTGAGAAGACAATGAAGAAAGTTCAGACTTAACCCCAATTCCTAAAGCTGCAAATGATCCATTCAAACATAAAAGTACAAAGTACAAGTGCAATCTAACATTTAATCGTTCGGAGTATCGCGTCAGATGATGACGGCCGGAATAGCGCTCACATGTCGTAAGCAATAAGTTTCGCTCATAAACATTTAATAGGCGCATCGATTTGTTGTTCTGCTGGGGAAACGGAAGAATTGCATTCCTAGTAAGTGTTCCATGCCATTTTCGTTTGACCTCTTGGTAGATAGTATGCTTAGGTTGGCCGAAGTAAAGAAAACCTGCTCAGATGGAAATCCATAGATGATTTCGCCCTGAAGTGTAAATGTGGTGCTGTCCCATAAACGATGCGACACTTGATATCTTGTTCAGTGTATGCTGTTGTTTGCGCGCTACAGGAGTTGATGAACGCTACTGAAAGTGCTAAGGTCGTAGCCAAATTCTGGGCTAACTATATTTAGATTGCTATCTACACGCTAAAAAAAGAAGTATTCTATGAAGTTATAGGTGGAAAGAACCTTGTTATAACTTAAAATTAGGTCAGTGTTCACGAATTTCTTTGATTTTTTATCGACTTCAAGGGAAGGAGGTTCGCAATTCGGTTGTAAGTATTTAATTTTATGTTTGTTACCTTAAAACACCGTCATTTAAAAACCAATTTGAAACATTATTCATTTGTTTAAAAGGGTATACTTATACGAGTGGCCTAAGCTAAAACTACCTATAAGAACTAGACCAAATGTGTACGGGACACATTTGGTCTAGTTCTGATAACTACTTTTTGAGTAAGATTCAATAATACGCATTTTTTTCACTTAGTGTATATTGATGATGTTATAATAATAAAACTTACTGTCGCTGTTATTTACTTAGCAAGTAAATAGATAGCAGGTGTAGTTTTTTTAGGAAAATTCTTCATAAATCCTTTGTAAATACCTGAACTACGTAAATACAAACTGGAATTAAAATGACTGAAAACCCTTGAAAGAGTAATTGTATTCATCATCATGAACAACTTTTATTGTGGGTGTGTGGGAACAACTCAGAAATTACGAAAAATTTATCAGTTGTTCTCTGCATTTTGTCTAGTATTCACTTGTGGCCTTTTCACAACTATATCGGGGTCTACTTCCAGTCTAACCGGATGAAGCTGAATACCAGTATTTTAAATGAAGCAACTGTGTATCTGACCTCCAGAACCCATAATTTTATTTGTTTATTAAATTACAGTTGTAAGGTTAAACGTCAGAATTGTCAAACACTACCCTATCTTATCTTCACCAATATTCACCTACCTTATCCTAAACTTACGAACGAAACTGGCTCATTCCGTTTTAACTGGAAACTGCTATTCCGAACCCTATTCTATTCTGAAAACTGTGCCTTAGTCTAGTTTCAGACTTTCTCAATTCCTAACTTATTTAACCAAGAATACCCGGTTTTCTATCTTCAGTGTGTCAGACTCTAATTCTGATACACTGACGGTACTAACGGGTTATAGTTAATTTTGTAGAAAGAACGCAATATACATGGAAGTGGGATAGGCACTGACGGTTTATTTCAAACTCAAATTGACAAGAGGGCGGGGCTTGTGTCATCCTGACAGCAGCTGTCATACATTAACCAAACGTAGCTATAGATGCGTTCACACATAATAATTTTTTAAACAACACCTACGTATAGTTTTATCTTATTTCTACACGTATACAGATTTTACTAAGTATAAAAATTTTCGCTATCTGAACAATCATACATATAGATTCTTAAGCCCGTTTTAAGCATTCCAATATACGAGTATATTTTTCTGTTGTCTCTCAGTCTCAGTCAAGTAAACAGTCACATTAGACGAATTAATTATATCCCATCAAAAACATAAATGTGAAATGAGAGCCAAGTTCAATATTATGATATATGCCTTGGTTGTTGACTTCAACGACAAAAGAAGTGAGATCTAAATGGGTGCCAAGTTTAATGATCAGTCCTGAAATTTATTTATAACTACATAAAATATAATTTCTTCTTATAACTTAGTATAATATATTGTAGCCAAAGGTCTGACTTGGCTAGTTCTCATATACGAATTATTATGTTCGATGGCTAGTTTCTACCTCCAAGCCAAATTTTCGGAATAATAAAATAAGAACCGAAAAGTAACAGGTTTTGAACTTGCAAAGACCATAATATAATTCGTATATGAAAACTAGCCAAGTCAGACCTTTGGCTACAATATGTTATCCTAAGTTATAAGAAGAAATGATATTTTATGTAGTTATAAATAAATTTCAGGACTGATCATTGAACTTGGCACCCATTTAGATCTCACTTCTTTTGTCGTTGAAGTCAACAACCAAGGCATATATCATAATATTGAACTTGGCTCTCATTTCACATTTATGTTTTTGATGGGATATCATTACTTTTTGTACATAAATTATTAGTAGGTACTTATTTATACAACATACAACAAATTTAATACCAAATGGTTTTTGTTATAAGTGTTCCTTATAGAATCAATTATGTGAAAAATTATAATAAAATGATAAAAAAATACCAGTTTCTGATTTATTCCTTTGTATTCACTTAATTACCTATCTGCATGCCAAATTTCAACTTTATAGGTCATCTGGAACTGGGTTCGAGTTTTGATCTATAGGTCAGTCAGTGATAAAAATGACGATTTTTGGACGTTAATATCTAAATAACCGTTTGAGATGTATTCATGAAATTTGAAGCACATATGTATCTCGCAAGTATATGAGCCAAATTTGACACGTTTATGTCAAATACTTTTTGAGTTATGAGGGGGTCAAAAGTGGCTCCAAATGGTTCGTGTAATATTACACACGGTGCTGCTCGCCAGTTCTGTTACTTGAACTTGGCTTGACACGCTGCCGCGTGTCTAGATTAGATACATTCATAGAGTACTCAGCTATTGATCTCGTAAACATGGTGGCGTGGACACTGATCCACAAAACTGGAACCATGAATTTAGCACATAATTCTAGACATAGCATAGAAATATTTCATTGGTAAACAGAAAAGTCTATTGTTTCATAGAAAACTGCAATACGCTGTGACGGCAATTATTTTTTTAGTAGTTGACAAAAAAATTTCACCGCAGGGGCAAGGGGAATCATGTCCTTAATGTATGGTATCAGGTATAAAACTAAGCTTTATACCATGTGTACCGTTTAATTTCCTTCAACACAAGTAGGTACCTAACCACCCACCTACCTATCTATTTATTATTTTTTCTTCCGGAAGCCTCAAAACCAATTTTCTCTATCATGAAAGTCACAGCTGCATCACAACGCCAACTCTTCATAGACATAAAAAAAATCTATAAAATCTACACATCCAGCCAGTAAGCTACCTACTTAAAACGGAAGACGTTTTACTTAAAACTTGAGCACTTAATTTAATGTCATGAGACGTTAGCTTAAAGCTAAGATCTTAATCTTAGTTTAACGACGCCAACAATTATTGTGTACATAAAATGAATAATATCTCTTAAATGTTTTGGCACCGAAGTGAGGGTCTTAACTGTATGACATTAATTTATTTTTGCGTTGTGAAATGTTCTTGGAAATTTACTAAGAATAGTATAGGCGACACGGATTTTCAGTCTAATTAATTTTATCTTGGAAATAATAGTTTCAAAACCCATAAACACGCTTTCAATTATGTCAATTATGAATAAACTACTGTCACGACTTACGTTTATTATGTTGCACCTTGTATACTAGCGACTCGCCCCTGCTTCGCAAGGTTATGGTGACTTGACAAAATATCGAAATTTCTTTATAGAGATCATCGAGACTTTTTTACAGTTCAACATTAATGTATTACTGGGTGTTTTCATCTGACGTTTCTCAGTAGCAGCCCGGAGTTTGGATATGTGCCCGGTTGATAGCAATAGGCTCGCCCCCTATTACATGGGACTTAAACATAACTGGCGAAATGTGGGTGTACTATAGGTACACCCCTACTTAACCCTTCGGGAAATATGTTTTGTTATAAATGCATTAAATCAAATACTTTCTTCTTTTTGGGAAAAAGCATCGAAATCCGTTACGAGGTTTAGAAGGACAACGGGGTCCCACAGACATCAAATGAACTTCAATGTATAACAAACTTATGTATGGATTTTCCAACAAAGCAAGCTATCCTAAAATTCTCACACACTCAAAAATAAAATACCCATAAAACAGAACAAACTCCGCACGTGCAACAAAATCAAACACAAACGAAATCAGAATCTCCCACTTCTACCAACTTCAACGCTGAGCCAATCGTAGTGCAGCAAAGTATTTACCATACCAAACTATTTTATCTACTTCCGATGGGACAGTAAAACGTTTTCGAGTTAAATTTTACACTTGTCGACGGAGGAACACATATAAATCGGCCGATTTAGACGCTCTAGTCGCTAGCAAGCCGACGAAAGGCGCACCTTGGGACGCGGTGTGGGCCAAGGGAGAGTGGCGATTTTGAGAAAAAAACAAGAGTTGTAACTACATTTTGTATATAATATGGAACCTATATATAGCGTGATGCAGATTAACTTGATTACTAACTAGGTACACTAGGTATTAAATAACTTGCTGTAACAGAACTTACTTTTAACAGGTTCATGGTATGAGCATGTGATAATGAAGAATGAAGATAATGTCGTGAGGAAAGTTTTGGGTATGACTAAAAGAGTAGGGGATCTGCCAGGGTCGCGAGATTGTTCAAACGAGATACCGTGGCCCTGGCATATGGGTAACTGAAAGAACACGGGTGGGTTTTAGTCAGCGGAAGAAGTCATTTGATGATTTCCCATCCAAAAAAAAGGGATAAAGGCAAAAGAAAAAATGAGGCTAGAAATCTTTTTCTTTTTTTCCAAGAGCTGCTTGTAAAATCATGGTGTTAATTGTGAAATAGTGTAATTATGTAACTCAGTGTTCTGAGTTCTTCAAAATGAGATTATCTTTGCACCGTCACACCAGTTTCAGTGCTGGCATCCCCAACAATATTTTACAGCTAGCTACCCCGGACGGTGAACGTTAGCTCCAAGAATACCCTGATTGCTGGCTTTAAGAGCAATCATTTAGATGGAAGAATACCAGGTTTAAGACTTTGAGTTCCTTTAGCTGAGGTGGAAAAGGATAATTAAGTAATATTTCGTCTTGTTTCGTATGTAGTTGGAAGTGTTAAGGATTTGTAAGTGAACTGATTAATTTTGGATAATTTGACATAGTCTTTTGTTTCTATATCTTGTAAGTACTGTAATTTAAATATGGAATTTGGGAAAATACTATACTATTCTTCCTCTTTACTTTACTAAGAGTACTATTTAATTTACTATTTACATTCCAATATTACTAAAGCGAAAGTAACTCTGTCTGTACCACCATTGAACTGATCCTTATGAAAAACAAAAGGGTAGCCTCGGATTTGGAGAAAGAGAGGCATAATAAATAGGTTTTTTCTTCAAAATCTTTTCAGTACTACATTAATACCAAATAGACTATACAAGGTAAGAGACTCTCCCAAATTCTCAAACACTTGACAAACGTGTTTGAGTTGCGTTTTAGACGAAACGTGTTTGAGTTGCGTTTTAGACGAAACGTGTTTGAGTCGAAAAGTCTTCACCATAGTCGGGCAACTACTATCTAACCCCTCATTTCTATTGTCAAAGACAGATTTATGTACAAAAGCGATCACTCAGTAAATAATAGATCAATTCAATAGATTTAACCAAATACAATCCGCGGTAAACAAACTCAGACCAAGCCCGATTCGATGTTGGCACATAACAAAACATATATTATGGACTGTATTGTGTATGTGTATCGATACTCGTGCCGTGCGTTACGCAGAACTGTACGTGACTGTACGAGACACTTGTGCTTGCAAGTGTACCTTGAGCCTCTGATTTTGTTAGGAGTCTACTCGTGTGTACCTATAGTTGTCAGTGCAGGTAGGAAGTTGGGGGGAGAATATTTTGATCTAGCCTCTATTTAGTTTGTCTCACTATGAACAAAGGAAATTTCTGTACTGAGCAAACTTTTGTCTGAAAATAAAATAAGACAGTTTGAAATACAAATCTCTATATAAAAACTGTAAAACTTCAGCATTTATTCCTCAAAGAATAGTTATCTGACTATTGAAAAGAGCAGAATAATAACTAACCACAAAAAATCAGTAATTTTTGTATCTTTGTAAAAGATATGTTATTCATTTTGACCATGCTTCATATCCCGACAAAAGATCCAACGATACGTATTTATTGTTACTGTAATTTGTTTGATCTTGCTTTGGTACTTGGTACCGGCCATCATTCGAAGATCTTCAGTAAGTCAAAATTCTGGCAACCAGTTGAACCAGTCTTACCAAAGTGTATCGCATTACCTAGTAACTGGAATGCGGGGATTGGACAGGCAGTCTCTCCATGTAAAATAATTCTATTAAATTTCTTGACCAATAAATTATTCTTTTTCTTTCTTATTCTTTTTCAGCTGCATTGGTTTACTGGAAACCGACCTCAACATAATTGGAAAAGGGCTTGACAGATGATAATGACTTACTTCTACACTTTTGTTCGCAAGCGTACACTGACTTTTCGTTTCGTACTACCTGTGTTTGCTGATTTCATGTGGAGTGTATTTGCCTAGCGTTTGATATATGTAAATATTGATAGAGTGAAATGCATGATTATTAACTTTAATGTAGCCTTGTACTTATAGGTGTTGGCGAGGCACTTGTGTTCAGAAGTGTACGCTGCCTGTTTCTAGTTTTTACATAGGTGCACTAGTGCTCTGATTTCACGAGGAGACAAGACATAACATTACTTGTTTGATATAAAGTAGCTTATTTTAAACTAGTTTCTGCCCGCGACTTCGTCCGCGTCAAATTTTTGCTCCCCTGACCCTTCCCGTCGTCGCATCGAATTGCCCGCCAGTTTTTGTCCATTTTTCGTTTCTGCTCCGCTCTTTTTTAAACGTAGCATAATGTAATATAGCTTATATCCTTCCTCAGTAAATATGCTACCCAACACAAAAAGATTTTTCAATTCGGACGAGGAGTTCCTGAGTTTACCGCGTTCAACCAAACAATCAAACAAACAAACTCTTCAGCTTTATAATATTAGTATAGATTTTGTCAATGTCAGAACATTGTTGGCCTTGTAGACTGTTGATTTGCTGACCATCTTCGATTTTATCAAGTACATGGTGCTTATGGACAGGCCTACACTGTCTTCCCAAACGTTTTAATACCGTTATTTGAAAACATCGTACAAGTCAATCATTTTTAAAGAGTAACCGTGGAGTTTCTGGCCGGCTCTTCTCCATAGGAATCAACATTTGGAACCGTGCACCTACACACCTAGCTTCTGATGTTTCATAAGTACCCATCTAGGTTTATGTGATTAAAAATATTGATTTGATTTAATCACGCCTGTAAATTAGTGTTGCAAAAGACTCGAGTCCTCGAGTCGTAATTTTAAAGGCTCGACTCAATTATGCAAGACTCAGTGTGCTCAAAAGGCTCGGAGTGGCTTGTAAATGACTCGGGCTCGGCTTGACTCTATACGAGTCAAGCCGAGCCCGAGTCATTTACAAGCCACTCGAGTCTTAAAAGGGACTCGAGTCTTAAAAAAGGAGTCGAGTCTTAAAAGGGACTCGAGTCTTAAAAAAGGACTCGAGTCTTAAAATGAATTCGAGTTTATCAGTCGTCAGATTATTTGTACGCATAATTACATCATAACCACTCATTAGAACTGATCATTCTTCTATTCGAGTCTTTTCGAACAAGTTTCATCTTCATGCTCCAAGTTTTTCTTTAAGACTCGAGTTAATTTAAAGACTCGAATTAATTTTAAGACACGAGTCCTTTTTAAGACTCGAGTCCTCTTTAAGACTCGAGTCCTTTTTAAGACTCGAGTCCTCTTTAAGACTCGAGTCCTTTTTAAGGCTCGAGTGCTTGACTCTAGACTTCGAGCCTATGGAGCACACTGAGTCTTGCATAATTGACTCGAGTCTTTAAAATTACGACTCGAGGACTCGAGGACTCGAGTCCTTTGCAACACTAAACCCTTAAGTGTTAGGCTGAGGTCTATCTGTTGTACACCCATATTTCGTGATTTACGATTTGAAGGCATGGGTTTACCCAGGCAGGCAATTAACTTTGTGTCAATAATTTCATCACCACTGCTCGGCATGCCCTAGAATCAAAAATTGGAAGACATGTGACATCTGCCAACAAGTTACAGTCATGTAATTGGGGACGAAGAGTGTAGTCGTTTCTTATGTACAGATTACCTTAATTGCGTAACACACTATCAATTAGAATTTGAATCATTTCAAGGATATTGCTAATCCATTGCTTTATCTATTCTAAAAATGTCTCTACTAAGCAACGTAAATAACGCGATGAATGTTGTTGAACTGTCAAATGAAAGGCATTTCTACATTTAATGTGTTTCGCAATCACGCCTTAGGTGTTAGCTACGTTGGCTAAAGCTGATCGTGTTGTTACGAGTTAGGTAAAGATATTGTTTTTATTTTTTATTCATGTGCCAGGCCTGTAAGCCTTCGCAAGTACGTTGGGGTTGGCATCCAGTCCATCCGGTAACAGCAGAATACCAGTATTTTATTTGGAACTTGGAAAACTTTCCAAATTCATATATGCTTTTCGCGAAATTAAAAAAAACCACAAATTTACAGACTACCCTTATAACATACTACGCCTATGTATATGCATGGCTTAGTTACGGCATTATAATGTGGGGCAACAGTACAGATGCACCATCACTGTTTACGATACAAAATAAATGTGTTCGTATCGCAGTTAACATACAACAAATAGATAGCTGCAAACCCCATTTTGTAAGGCTAAACATTTTAACTCTGCCATGCATATATATACTCGAAATATGCAAATTTGCTCACAAACACCAAGAGTTTTACACTAAACGAGAAGACATACAAACACGATACACACTTAGATACAAAACACGATTAAACTTACCAACATCCCGCCTAAAAATACACTCATCTGGCCCTCTAGTTATGTCGATAAAAATATACAACAAGTTACCAGAATCCATAAGGACAGAGAAAAAAAGCCATCTATTTACAAATAAATTAAAAAAGCTGCTGTTAAGTAAATGTTATTATAGCGTCAACGAATTTTTAAATGATAAATCCTTGAAATTAGTTTAGAAAAGTCCAAAGCATGTATTTAATCTATTTTTAATTACTATTTTAGAATAAGTTACATTATAAGATAATCAATAGGTCCTCCTCTCTACCTACTGTATTTTCCTCTGCTGTGCCCGACAGGGTCCACAATTGTTTCTAAATAAAATGTTTTACCACCTAAGCATATACATTGTGGAATGCAATAAAGTATTGAGTATTGAGTATTGATTTTTAGTGTTTCATCAAACTAGAGCGCCCGTGTCATCTATGTACTTGATTTAAACTTTCCACCTACCACCAGGATACCATCCCTGTATTTACTTACAAAAGTTACGTTAATGTTAACCCCTTTACGGCTCGGAACGTGGTCTAAGAGACCCTGCAATTGATGGATAAAAAGCTTCTAGCAGTCTGGATGCAAATCAAACCAAATACAGGACTGAAATGTTAATGCTACCTAACTGTTCGGAAAATGACCAATAAACGCCCAGATCGGTTTTACTCGTTTCTAGCCGAAACTCCAATTGGTATTTGCGTGACCGTTTGCCTCAAAGAGATTTTGCTACTTTTTTTTTTTGAATTTGATTGCACGTTTTGAAATTGGTGCGGTTTTTGGTAATCGTATAAAAGCGGGTCAAATATTCACCTTTTTTTAATAACGATATTGTTATAATATACTTATACTAGCTTCTGTCCGCGACTTCGGCCGCGTCAAATTTTTGCTCCCCTGACCCTTTCCGTCGCATCGAATTGCCTGCCAGTTTTCGTCCATTTTTCGTTGCTGCTCCGCTCCTTTTGATTATAGTGTGATGTTTTGTAGCCCATAGCCTTCCTCAGTAAATAGGCTACACAACACAAAAAAATATTTTCAATTCGAACCAGTAGTTCCTGAGATTACCGCGTTCAACCAAACAAACTCTTCAGCTTTATAATATTAGTATAGAGGTAATTTGTAAATTGCTTCGAGTTAACACTTATTCATTAAAACCCGTCAATTTCATGTTGATTAAATGTTTACGTAAATGAATAGCCCGCTCCTTTTTTCCCAAAAGCCTACAGTACCAAAACCGATTGATCAATCAAATAGATTAAAAACGTTACGCGATCAAATTACGAAATAACCGTCAAACGCGGATGATCATGCGCGCGGATATCCGGATGAAACTCCGCCCGGAAACGGAAACAGCCGCTAATGTATTCGTCGCACGTCGAACGACACCCGGTTAAATCCGATTAAGGTGAAGATATGCCCGGGTTAATCTTTCCACCGTTTAATTTATGACCGTGACATTCTTTTGTTATATTTTGAGATGATAATTAATTTTAGTGATTAATCATTTGGGTGTTAAATTAAAACATCCCCCGTTGATCTAAGGGCTTCATCTCACTACAGGTTCGTAATTTCATAATCCCGTCACATTTGACTGTTTAATTAATTTTCGCAATTTGCATTGAAGCCGTAATTAAGGATTTATGAGGAAAATACTTATTTCGTCAAAGAGGCTTCTGTTTATCCACGTGACTGATGGAACATAAAAAGATTGTAGTTTATTTTTTTGAGAAATCATAAAGACGAACTAAGCCATGTATCAGGCACTAGAAGCTAGGCATTGGTCGCTTTTGCGCGTTGTGGTCGATTATTATTCCATAGGAACATATTACCGGGATAAACAATACACTTTGCGTTAATCCAGGATACAAACCAGCCATGTATCAAATCCGGTTAGACGTTTTTGTGCGTCTAAAACATCCAAACTCACATTTACAATTTTAGTAGGATTAAGTTATGTTTAATGCACTTGTAATTTTAATACTAGTACATATAGACTTTACACATTTAAGGCTCAGTGAACCAAAAGAAGCAGGAAACCGCAACAAATATTTTCCCTTCAATATGCTCGACAGTCCCCCGAATATTGACTAAACGACGGAATCAAAACACGCTTCGAGGATAGTTGTAAACAAAATAACACATGTTGAACCGTCGATCCTATGACTTTGGCCTCAGTTTGGCCTACTTTTCGCCCGGACTGACGGGGCCCGCCCTACGTCACGAATACGTCCCTGATTTACATATTGCAATTAAGTCCTGTGACATATTTTGTTGACACGTGTAAGATTTTTTAGGAATTAATTGTGTTTTGGGGAAGAAAAGCACTCTAACAGAACCTTCAAATTTATTTCCTTATATGCTACGGCCCTTTGATCGACATTCGCAATACAGTAAGGTATTAAATGAGAAAAACAAAGTAACATTTTCAATCTCCTTATTGCTTTATTTGTCGCTATACATGTATAGTGTATATCAAAGAAGAGTGGATAGGAGCATGATGGATCTGAGATGCTACCCAAATAGAAAGCCACGTAAATTAGAAGCATCACTAAAGTAGCAAACATCAGAACATAAACTAGAAAACTTAAATGGAAGTAGACAGGCTCTTAGGTCTTATATGATGAGAGCTAAGAGGGAAAAGGTGACCAAATAGGTCATAGAATGGTACCCAAAGAATGGGAAAAGACGTAGTTCCTCTACAGATGAAAAGGTGGGAGGATGATCTGCCAAAAGGTTGGCGGAGAACAGCTCTGGACACGAAACAGTGAAGGGAAATGATGGAGGTCTATTTCGCAATAAAAATATGAAATGGCCTGAATCACAGAGTCAATTAAATCTAGATCAGACAGGTCGCTATCTTATATTCTAATTCTATTTGCTTATAAATAATAAATATATCAGTTTTAGTCTATTAATAACATGGGAAATACTACTACTTTGGCTAAAAGTGTTTGTTAAATTAACAATGCCCTATATCTATGTATATGTTAAAAAAAAATGAATCTTGCAAACTATACTTGTTTAAAATCCCTTCAGTAGTTTTTGACCCATGCGTGCACATACAGACAGACAGACAAAAAATTTACTGATTGCATTTTTGGCATCAGTATCGAACACCATTCATCCTCCAATATTAATTTTGAATATATTTTCAATATACAGAATTGACCTCTCTACAGTTTTATTATAAGTATAGATTAAGTGTTATCTTATCATGGAAACCAACAGCGTTTCATTTAATTCCACAGTACGATACTTTATCACATTTCCATCAGTTGCGGTACATACATTAGGGTATGCCCGGATCACACCCGGGTGCCGTAATGACCGAGAGTATTGATTTATTGGCGTTTAGCTCGTATTAGCGGCGCGCCATTTATCTTTGTTCGCAGTCAGCGCCTAAACTGATGCAGCACGCTAAATACCATGGAGGTTAGGTACCTATGTTTTTTTTATTCATGAGTTTTCTTTACTACTAGTTACCAAATATAGTTGGTATTGAATATGAGGGTGTCTTGGCTAATTAGTAACAGCCGTATAGGTCAATTGATCAAGTAAAGCTCAATTTTCGGTGACCATCTTAACATACCAAGACCACTCCGTGCCTCGGAAAGCACGTTAAGCCGCTGGTCACGGCTGTCATTTGTACATCTTCTAGAATTTGAGAATCAGCCTTATAAAGGGTTATATTGGTACCCAGTAACTTGGTTGTGGAGGTTAGAAAAGGCAGTGTAACCGGATTGAGCTCAGCCAGGTTCGCGAGATTTGTTCGAAAAAGGTACCGTGGCCCTGGCACCGGGTATTCCTGGTTAAATAAGTTAGTAGTCGAGAAAGTCTGAAACTAGACTAAGGTACAGTTTTCAGAATAGAATAGGTTCGAAATAGCAGAGTTTAAAGTTAATACGGAATAAGGCAATTTCGTTCGTAAGTTTAGGTGTAGGTGAACCTGCCAGGGTCGCGAGATTTGTTCGAAAGAGATACTGTGACCCTGGCATATGGGCAACTGAGGGAACACGGGTGGGTTTTAGTCAGTAAAAGTCTGACATGCCCTCCCGCTCCGCCCAGAGCGGGAGAAGTCATTAGATGATTTCGCATCCGAAAAAAAAAATTGTGATTATAGTTTAACCAAGCAACTATTTATCTCTTACTAGCTGTTGCCCCGGTGTTTGTCTACGATCCAGGACGTTGTAAGGTAGCCTTTGGCCTTCGCCAGATCTCAGGCTACTTATCTGTATATATCATATAGATTGCATCCAAATTAATTCAGTCGTTTAAGCTTACCAAACAAATTCACTCTCGCAATTATAATATTATATTAGTTAGGATTTAGGTGAAATAAAAAAAAAATACACCAAGAAAAACGAAACCCAAATCAATCGCGAAAACCACATACAACCAATACATCCATTATACTGTCAAAATACGGGTAAAACATCAAACGCAAGATGCAAAGCTTACCCGGTTACAAGGTAAGCCGGGTAGCGTTGAACCGGGTCGCCGGCGTGCCACGCATAATATTAGGTATGCCCGGATTAAAGACTTAGGTAACGTTTTGCAGTGCTGTTTGCGTCGTATTATTTGTCGTCATCAGTGCCGCAGCGGAGGGTTAAGGTAAAAAGTGACAAAAAAGTATCTGGTTTTTTGCGTCAACGTTCCTACATGTTGGCCATGTTTCCTACTTCATAGCAACAGAGGGTTAACTTTGGGTTTTGCCAGTTCATTCTATAGTTCCGTATATTGCCGGGCGTAAAGAATACTACCATCTCATTTCTTCCCGTGGGTGTCGTAGAAGGCGACTAAGAGACTTACTAGAGAATGCAATACTATGAATTATTATGAATTACCATCATACTGCGATCACCAACCCGCTTGACAAGCATGGCGATTATGGCAACCCTTTAGTCGCATAGTGGATGTCTTTCGGCTGAGTGATGATGATATGATAGTTTCTTGACAAAATCAAACCGTAGTTTTCCTGTGTATAACCTTTCAATCTTTAATAGTGGTGACAGGTAACATTGCCTTAAATAATAATATGATTTCAATTAAATTAACTGTTATGTATATTAGAATTACACTGAATGACTTCTAATTTTAATATGCATTAGATTAAATTTATTAATTACTCGTCCTCTTAATTTTCTAATTAGGAGCAAACATAATTCAATCCATCGTAATCTTCTAATTCGGTTATGATGAAAGTCAAACTTTCATTAATCAATCAGAAACTTGTAGTCAAAGCCCTCTATAATTGTTTTGACGTTTAAATAAGAAATCAATTTATGATACGAACAAAAACAACGCTGAAATTACTACAAGGTTATTTTGACGTGTTGTCAAAATCTCAGCCGCCATCTTGTATTGACATTTCACAAAACAATGGCGAAGGCAACTGTCAAAATGGCGGTGTCTTAGCTAATTCGCAACACAAGGTAAGTAATACTACAAAGCCTGGGGATTGTATTATTTGAAAATTATTGGTTTTTGGGTTCGAAATTGAAATCCACCATTTTCAGAAAGACCCTAAAATTGTAAAATGGCGGCTTAAAGCTATTCATGTATCATTTTGAAGATAGTGCTTCTATGGGAATATTTAAGGTTTCTTTTTTTGTCACTTTCCATGACAATTACGATTAAATTTATATTGAAATTACCGAAAATCTAAATATATAAAAGGCAAACCTGACTGACTCATCTATTAACGCACAGCCGAAACTACTGAACGGATTTCGCTGAAATTTAGCATACAGATAGTTGTAATGGCGTAAGCATGCGCTAAGAAAGGATTTTTGAAAATTCGCCCCCTAAGAGAGTGAAAAAGGGGTTAACATTTTGTATGAAGTCCGTCATTTTTAGAGCTAGAACCTTGAAACTTTGTTTTTAGGTTAACGATTAGAAATAAACAATTATGTATCCTAGGGTTTTTGAAAACTCGGTTGAGTTTTCAAAAACTCTAGGCCCTTTTTAACTCCCTTAGGGGTTCCTAAGGGAGTTAAAAAGGGCTTGAAAGTTTGTATGGAGAAACAAGATTAGTTATACTATTTTATTCGAAACTTCACAGGCGTACTCCTATCAATAAATGAGTAAACAAGTATTTCAGGCTCTTTCAGAATTCAACCCCTAAAAGGTGGAAAAGGGGTGACAAATTCTGAAAATCAACATGGGACACAACTGGCAATTCTATGTGGCTTGCTTCCGAGTAAGCTCGCTCAGTAGTCTAATAATTTTGGCACACAGTAATAGATTAGCAAAAAATGTGGTGTATAAAGAAGTTTTGTAGTTTACTTGCTTTTGGCCGTGACTTTGTCCATTCAATTCTACTTCCTTTCTTAGCGCTCGCCTAGTGTAGGCGTCACGCTGCGATATAACCGAACTCCACGCGGACGAAGTCGCGAGCAAAAGCTAGAAACGAAATAAAACCAAACTAGAACTGAAATGAATGAACGAAATGTCAAACGTTTAATATCAATTGCTATTGCTGTTGCAGGCCGTAGGGACCCAGCTATGATAACGCCATCTACAATTAGCTTTGCCCGGCCTTTCCGATAGCACAAATCTTTACCAACACCGCGCCGCTGTCAGCAACATTCAAACGTCAAAAATCCTTATATCAAAGTACAGACGCCATCACATCAAGGTACCCGAAACTGTCAAAAGTTCCCAATCAATTTAGAACCTAAAACTTAAGCATTAAAGTTGAAAACGTATTAAAGATATTTGACAGATTGTAGTAGCTACAAGTCCTGGCGTCTGGATATTTATTCCTACCAATGTCTTTGTTACCACGTTGGCATGAACGTAAAAATATCGCAATGGCATTTTATGGTGCACTGGATTTTCAAGTCTCGGTATAGAACCGAGCATTGACAATTGACCGGAGTGCATCTCAACGCGTCAAAAAAACTACAACAATGTTCGATTTTCACATTTTTAACCGACTTCAAAAAAAGGAGGAGGTTATCAATTCGACTGTATTTTTTTTTTTTTAAATTTTTTTTTTTATGTTTGTTACCTCATAACTTTTGACTGGGTGAACCGATTTTGATGATTCTTTTTTTATTTGAAAGCTGGTGCTTCCCGAATGGTCCCATTTTAATTTGGTTTCATTCGGACAATGGGGTCCATGTGAAACCCATATAAGTCTTAAATTTTCATTACGTATTTGCGCGACAAATGAACGAATATTGCGATTAGATTAGTGCGGATTATCTACCACAACTAAAAAGTCAAAAAATAAAAACTTTTTACAAAAAAAACAACCGACTTCCTTAAAAAAAAACACTACAAAGTCAAAAATAACTTTAATTTCGGAAGTCGGTGGCAAAAACCTTAAATACAGAGCCTAAGACACCGACTTGCGAAATTAAAGTTATTTTTGACTTTGTAGTGTTTTTTTTAAGGAAGTCGGTTGTTTTTTTTGTAAAAAGTTTTTTTAAGTCTCGGTATAGAACCGAGCATTGAGAATTAACCAGAGTGCATCTGAGCGCGTCCAAAAAACTACAACACTATTCGATTTTCAAATTTTCAAACTCTCTGTATAGAACCGAGCATTGAGAATTAACCAGAGTGCATCTGAGCGTGTCGAAAAAACACGCTAATCGATTTTCAACCTTCGGCGCTAACCAGAGCGTTGACGATCCAACGCGCGAAAATATTCCGCCGCAATATTTTACGTCAGAATCAGAATCAAATTATTCGTAAACATAGGTGATAATTATAAACAAGATCTTAAAAATTTGGTAGTGCGGTATGTTTTGCCAATTGACATACAAATTAGTAAGAAAAAAATATTATTAAATTAAAATATAAATTCGTCGTAATGTGATTAGGTATGCAAGCAAGTAAAATTTCAATATTCATAATCAATTTCATTTCATGTCAAAATTCAGTTCAATTCAATCCAGAAAACTTATTTTAAAATAAAATGTATTAAAAATGTCAAGTATAAGTAAAACTTTCAATATTATAAAGTTACAGAAATTCGTCATTAAGAAATTCACATAGAGTATAATACATATAATAACATTTTTCAATTAGTAACCTATTAAGCGTTGTTTTAAACGTCCGTGAAGGTAAACTTTTTGAAATGTATGAAACCTCGTAAAATTAATTCAGCCAGCGACTAATGCTTTCCGCCTCAAAGGATCACTATAATACTAACAATTTAGGCTCATACATAGACCTACGGATGCTTTCGACATTACTGAGCCCTAAGGGACATCCTTTTGTGCCTAAACCGGGACTTAAATCTTTTAACGGAAGGGATAATGGACTTAGGAAGCAATTTAAAAAGGTTCTAGTAAAAGCAAATATTACAATTTTAGAAGATGGTCACGAAGCCGTAACTACTCGTATTATAAGAGTTAATCAATTGACAAAAAAAAGCATCGAATACTTTTTTTTTTTCAGCATGGGAAATCATCAAATGACTTCTCCCGCTCTGGGCGGAGCGGGAGGGCGTGTCAGACTTTTACTGACTAAAACCCACCCGTGTTCCATTAGTTGCCCATGAGCCAGGGTCACGGTATCTCTTTCGAACAATCACGCGACCCCGGCAGGAGCATCGAATACTTACTTACTAATTATCTGTCCTCGGTACTGTGGTACCGTGTGGTGCCGGACGTAAAGAATAGCACTACCCCATTTCTTCCTGTGGGTGTCGTAAGAGGCGACTAAAGGACTTTTAGAGAATGGGCAGCAGCGTTCTTTATGCATTGTACCACCATACTGCGTTCGCCGCGATGGCAGGCGGGTTGCCAAGCGTGGCGATTATAGCAAACCCTCCCAAATTGGGGGAGGCCTATGTCCAGCAGTGGACGTCTTTCGGCTGAAATGATGATGATGATAATGATGAATTATCTGACCTACCGTTTTTCCCAACTATGTTGGAGTCGGCTTCCAATACCAGATTTTACGGCGGTACCCGATTTTTCTGGGAGCAACTGCCTATCTGACCTCCGCAACCCAGTAACAGGGTAATACGAAACCCTTTGGTAAAACTGTTTGACAGACTTTCGGGCTTGTGACTATCCGTAATGACCGTCAAATATCCATGAATAACCGGAGGGGTTTTTTTTTTTCAGGATGGGAAATCATCAAATGACTTCTCCCGCTCTGGGCGGAGCGGGAGGGCGTGTCACACTTTTACTGACTAAATCCCACCCGTGTTCCATCAGTTGCCCGTGTGCCAGGGTCACGGTATCTTGCTTGAACAATCTCGCGATCCCGGCAGGCATCGGTCCTAGTAGACCCCTTCACTGCTGCTGACATCTCTTTGAGGCGCGCGTAGAACACTACGCGCCGTCGACCCGAGCTTGGTCCTTACCGGGCGGCGAGCTACCCTATTGCTCGCCGCCCGCAAGCTCGCGCCTACGGTGGCCGGGAGTCCGCTATCACTCCCGACGCCCGAGGCGTCTCCGGAGGGGTAAAGATTGCTAAAATTATCACCCATCCACGGATCAACTGCGGCAGGCGTAGCTTAACCTGATCGATGGAACCGTGTGACTGCTACGAATTAGCCACAAGCACCAAAAGCTAGAAGCTTTAAAATTTTATAATGCCAATGAACACATTTTTCTTTCTTTATTTTCTCTCTCTTACATAGAATACTTAGTATATTTGTTATCAGTTAATTCAGTATTAATTCCCGTGGGGTGATTTCTTAACACACATATCAACGGTGATGGCAACTCGTCTGCTCAGTAACTTAAATAAAGCAATGAATGAAGCTGGAAGGCTTTGCGATACGAGAGGGAGTGGCAGTCTCTGCACCCTCACGTCCCTAGTCGCCGCAGGAGGAGACGCCCCGGGCGTCGGGAGTCGATTGCAGACTCTCGGTCACCGTAGGCGTGAACTTGCGGGCGGCGAGCAATGGGTAGCTCGCCGCCCGGTAAGGACCAGGCGCGGGTCGACGGCGCGTTGTGTTCCACGCACACCTCAAAGAGATGTCAGCAGTATTGAAGGGGTCTGCTAGAACCGATGCCTGCCAGGGTTGTGAGATCTGTTCGAAAGAGATACCGTGATTCTGACATATGGGCAACTAAAGAAACACGGGTGGGTTTTAGTCAGTAAAGGTCTGACACGCCCACCCATTCCGCACAGAGCGGAAGACGTCATTTGATGATTTCCCACCCAAAAAAAAGGCACTGCGGTCGATTGTCAATTTAAAAGTGTTACGCAATTGTCCGTTGGTTTATTCTTGGTTCTATTCATTCATTGGTTTTATTCTTGAAAAGGAAAGAAGAAGGAAGAGTTCGTATGCTAGAATAATCCTCAATCTTGAATCTCGATTTAGTAATATGACACATTCATGTTTTGGTGAGTGTAGTACTGTCATGTCACTGTCAATTTGTATTTAGTCGCTATACTTACTCGTACTTACTCATCGTCCTATTACAATATAAATGAGAATTGGAGCTTATCAAACGAACCAAACATACACGTACACATTTCCACGATACAAAAAGATATAAACGTTACATATAAAAACTAGTGAGGCTTATAAATCAGTCGATTCACCCCCCATTAGCTACATTTATTCCCATTGTCCTATTTGTGACATTTCGCATGGCTACACATAAGCCGGCTCAAAATAAGTGGGTCACAGTGTACTGATAAAAACGAATGGAAAATAAGGTACTATTTATTTTTATGTTAAACAATGCTATCCAGGTTAATCCATAAGGCTACTGAGCCAAATGGCATTTTAATCCGCGTGAAGCAAACTCTGACAAAAAATAAATGGATTAAACGCAAATTCCCGAGCCGAAATTACTTTTGACCAATTTAACAAGTTACGACTTGTTTCCAAACCAGATTTAACCGGTTACGAACCGGATCAGGGAACATCAGTCAACGTAAACAATTTCCTGGAAGAAATACGCTTTATTAAAGCTTTGAAGACGCAAATGAAATAAAACATAATGAAGTAAAAAGAAAAATAAAATAATTTAAGTTCTCGCCTGCAGGAGAAGATTCAATTTCGCCCCTCCCCTTTGATCATGAAGTTGGCTTACGTTTCTAAAATAAGTGAATATTTACTTTAAACTCAGAAAATTCTAGCGGATTTAATAAAAAACATGTATCTTTGATCTCATTCGGTTTTTTCCAACATTTTATTTTTAGTAAACGTAAGTAGGTATTTGTGAGCTGAAGTTGCTTCTTTATTGTTATTAAACACTATGCATTTTAATTTATTTAAATTAAAGTATTCAATAAGAGACTTAGGTGATTGGGATGAAAATGCAAAATTCTTTACTGTGGAGAAAAAAGTTTTATTTCGTAAGTAGTTTTTTTTATTTTATTTTTTCACTTTTTCTTTGAGGTACCTACCCCCCACAATTTGTATATCTTTACTTGCTAATTAAATAATTGTGACTTATTGTAACACAACCAACTGAACCCAAATAGAAAAAATACATACGTATTAATGAATCACTAATCACATCATCATCATCATCATCATCTTTGCGATGTCCTGGTTGCATCCTTTCGGAGCCCGGGGTCCGCTTTCTTGCTTTTAGCTCTCCACTTCGGACGGTCTTGTGCATCCCTTATGGTGAGTTTGTTCGTACGCATGTCATCCGCTATGACGTCAAGCCAGCACTTTTTGGGTCTGCCCCTTCTACAGGGACCCGGCGGAGGCGGCATGGCCAGACATTTGTTCCCCACATAGCTAGCCGGTTTCCGTAGTACGTGCCCGTACCAACGTAGGCGACACTCCTGCAATTTGTCTGCTATGTCACGGATATGAAGGCTGCCACGATTGCGTGAGTTCTTGACGCGGTCTCTCCGCGTAACTCCGGACATCCAGCGCAACATTTTCATTTCCGTGACACACAGTTCTTGCTTGTGCCGCTCAAGTACGGGCCACGCCTCACTGCCATACAAAAGGACAGGCCTAATGATGGATTTATAGACCTGTCCCTTCAGCTTAACCGGTATCTTGGGGTCACAAATGACACCAGACACCTCTCGCCATTTGGCCCACGCTGCAGCAATGCGTGCCTTGACGTCGTAGTCGATGTCACCAGACGCGTGGAGTACAGATCTCAAGTACTTAAACTGGTCCGTGCGCTCGACCGTGTCTTCGCCTATGCGGACGGATGTGAGATCTGCTGTATTGCAGGCCAAGTACTCTGTCTTCGCCACATTGAGCATCAGACCACCGTCCTCAAGCGTACCCTTCCACGCCTTCACGCGTCTCACCAATCGTCCCCTGTCCGCGTCTACCAGCGCAATATCATCAGCATACATGAGCAGCCACGGAGGCTGCTCATGGGAGTTTCTGATGCTGTCTGACACAACGTCTAATACTACGCTGAATAAGAACGGGCTCAGGACGGATCCCTGGTGTACACCTACAGTAATGGGAAAGGGTTTAGTGTCGCCAACAGCGGTCCGAACTACTGAATCGGAATCGCGGTACATGTCTCGGATGGTGTCAATATAAGCCTCTGGTACTCCTTTGGACCGCAATGCCCACCAGATCATCACACGAGGAACACAGTCGAAGGCCTTCTCCATGTCCAAAAATAGGAAATGCAGAGGCGTATTCTTCGACCTGTACCTCTCCATGACGATCCTTAGGGCAAAAACAGGGTTCATGGTCCCATGACCAGGGCGAAAACCATATTGGCCATCAGAGACTGTACATTCCTGTCGGATCCTAGAGTCAATTATCCTCTCAAAGAGCTTCATGGTGTGGGCCATGACCTTTATACCGCGGTAGCTGCCGCAGTCCTGCACCGATCCCTTGCCCTTGAAGACCGGAGTAATTACACTCAGTCTCCACTGACGAGAATCACTAATCACAACTTGACCAAAATATGGAACCACACGGTAAGTATACCCTATCAAACCAAGAAGAATTTTTCAAATCAGTTAACAAATACGTAGTTGTAGAGTAGAGTAGTTCAGAGGTAACAAAACATAAAGAAAAATACAACCGAATCCTCCTCCTTATCTCCATGTGGGTTAAAAACTTCAGGTAGGTACTGTGTAAGTTTTTCTCCACATTAGATAGCTACATTCCCCCAAAGAAAAAGTTACACACAAATCCTAAAACCTTTCACCAAAGAAAGTATTTAAATTCACTTAATCCACCACTAGTAACGGAATCCCAAATTAAAATATTCAAGTAACCCTAAAACGCGACACGAAAAACTTCGACACGTAATTTATCAGAAACTTTTCATTAATTTAATCCTTTATTCAGACGAATCCTGCGACATGTATGTAATCAGCTTCTACGACGTGTAGGGTTGCCTCACAGAGATTTTTTTGTCGGAGGGGAAGAATGGGTATTTTTAGGGTTCCGTTGCCAAATGGCAAAAAACGGAACCCTTATAGATTCGTCATGTCTGTCTGTCTGTCTGTCCGTCTGTCTGTCTGTCTGTCTGTCTGTCTGTCTGTCCGTCCGTATGTCACAGCCACTTTTCTCCGAAACTATAAGAGCTACGCTGTTGAAACTTGGTAAGTAGATGTATTCTGTGAACCACATCAAGATTTTTACACTAAAATAGAAAAAAAAATAATAAGTTTTGGGGTTCCCCATACTTAGAACTGAAACTCAAAAATTTTTTTTTTTCATCAAACCTATACGTGTGGGGTATCTATAAATAGGTCTTCAAAAAAAAAATTAAACCGCCGAAAAACTGAAAAGCATAAAATAATACTTAAACCTTAAAATTATGAGTCGGCGCTTTGAGTGATCCTTGTTCATTGATTTTTCAGCGCTGAAAAATCGGCGGTTTAATTTTTTGTTAAAAAGTTTTTATTTTACATTTTTTTGTGGCTTTAATGTACTAATAATACTTGGCAAGATATACCCTATCCAACACAAAAAGAATTATCTAAATCGGACTACCCTGTATAAAGTTATGCGTGTTTATACATTACAATCAGTGAGTGAACAATCAATCATCCCCTGTTTTCCGACCCTTAGGGTTCGATTTTGTTTTCCAAATTGATATGGGACCACCTTGGGAGTATACCCTTTCCAATAGAAGAAGAATTGTCACAATCGGACCACTATGTAAAAAGTTATGCGTGGTCATACATAAAAAAAAAAAAAAAAATATACGCGTCGAATTGATAACCTCCTCCGTTTTTTTTCGTCAATAGTTTGCGCGAGAGACGCTTCCAAAGTGGTAAAATGTGTGTCCCCCCCCCCCCGTAACTTCTAAAATAAGAGAATGATAAAACTCAAAAAAATATATGATGTACATAACCGTGTAAACTTCCACCGAAAATTGGTTTGAACGAGATCGAATGAGTAGTTTTTTTTTAAAACGTCATAAATCGTAAACCGCAATTTACCTTACATTCAATCAACTGAAATATAAAATAAAAAAAAAAAACATTTATTTTTAAACCGAGAATACCTACAGGTTTGTACGGAACCCTCGGTGCGCGAGTCCGACTCGCACTTGGCCGGTTTTTTATATGCTTGTGATCTTTTGTAGAGGTCTGAGGTTCATTAAGGCAACTGTTGTCTGACTTATTAATGTTGCTGTGATAACGGCCTCGACCTACGATTTTGTTGGTCGTAGGTTCGAACCCAGATAGGATTTGGATAGGATTAGGATTGTGTAAATTATTACATCACCACTGCACTCAAAACGGTGAAGAAAAACATCGTTAAGAAACCGGTAATTCCTAGTCCACCTATTACGGCACAGGTCTTCTCTCGATAAAAGGGGCCACCCCCTTGTCCTGTGTCCCAACATTGGGAACATTATGAACGTCGTTATTGGAACGTTTAGTTAGAGCTTCGTAGCTACACATTGTAAGATGCAACATTCAATAAAGAATTTAAAAATACTGCTTACCATCTACAATTACAATTGTTATTTATTTGTATTTTTCAAGGTTTTTCGCATTTTCCAAAAGTTGTAAATTGAGTATTTCCAATTTTCCTACCAACTAATTTTCCTATAAACTAGAATGTAGGCAATCCTGTCTAACTCCACGGAGATTATAGAGGAAATTGCACCGGGTACATGTGTCCCCGTGTAGTGACAGGATTAATTAACTGCTCAACTCATAATAAAACTGCAATATAGTTGTACAAGACATCCACTTTATTGTTTGAGAAATAGATTTGAATTTTCAACCTGCGACGAAAAAGAGGGGTGTTATATATTGAACATGTCAGTCTATCTGTGTGTGGCGTCGCGCGTCGTAGCTCCCAAACAGTTAAATCGATTTTTATTGTGTTGTCTGAAACGTGACTCAATCGAGAGTATTCTCAGCTGTGATTCAAGATAATCTCTACAGCCGCTAGAAGACTATCAGCTCTTTTCCAGTTGATGTAGGGACGTGAGCATCTTCTATCGAGCTGGTCGAGTTGTTTCGTCCCCCGATGCGACAATGCAATACTTCGATCTAAATACTAGCTTATGCCAGCGGCTTCGCCCGCGTGGAGGTCGGAAATTATCCCGCGGGAACATACTACCGGGATAAAAAATAGCCTATGTCCTTTCTCAGGATCTAAACTATCTGTGCATCAAATTTCATTTAAATCGGTTCAGTAATTTTAGCAGGAAAGCGAGACAGACAGACAGACAGACAGATTTACTTTTGCATTTATAATATTAGTGTGGATTAGTGTGTATATTTATCTTGTTATTAAACTTATAGGATAGTAGCTTTTGCCAGCGGCTTCGCCCGCGTGGAGGTCGGAAATTATCCCGCGGGAACATACTACTGGGATAAAAAGTATCCTATGTCCTTTTTCAGGCTCTAAACTAGCTGTGTGCCAAATTTCATTTAAATCGGTTCAGTAGTTTTAGCAGGAAAGCAAGACAGACAGACAGACAGACAGACAGACAGACAGACAGAGTTACTTTTGCATTTATAATACTATATATAATATATATATATATATATATATTTACATCCAGGAACTCATTTGGCGTCAAGCACGTTGCGCATCATTACGACGTCCACCAGTTCTGCTAACATTTTTTATCATCTGTTGATGAATATTGCTTAGTTTTTTGATTTCCTACTCCATCCTATATTTAATTTTCTTGCTCATTTATTTGCGGCAATATTCTTCTTGTAGTTAGGCCCAAACATTTTTAGACCCCGCACAATAGTGAAGCTTTATTGACCTCCTACGTATATCAATATTATTAATCTATTGCGTGGATATTTTTACGTCCAAATCAGACGGTTGGGATTTTAAAGTGCGACGTTGCCAGCATTATGATTCGTTTATTTATACTTATCTCTTTCTTACACGGAGTCTAGCAAAACGCATTGTCTATTCTAAGTAAATATTTTTTTAGTTTCACGGTTGACCGCTGACTTATTTGGGCTATTCTCATTTTTAATCGACTTCAAAAAAAAAGGAGGAGGTTATCAATTCGACTGTATTATTTATATATTTGTTATATTTTTGTTACCTCATAACTTTTGACTGGGTGAACCAATTTTGATGATTATTTTTTAACCCCCGACGCAAAAAGAGGGGTGTTATAAGTTTGACGTGTCTGTCTGTCTGTCTGTCTGTCTGTCTGTCTGTCTGTGGCATCATAGCTCCCGAACGGATGATGCGATTTCAATAAAAAAAAATATGTATTAAAGGTGACTTATCTGCGAGTGTTCTTAGACATGTTTGATGAAAATCGGTTGAGCCGTTTAAAAGTTGTGGGGGGGAAAGTGGGGAAGAGTAACCGAATGTCAGCAAATATACTCGAGTGGGGTCTCAAATGAAAGCGCACTGAAAGAGAATATTGATGAATTAATCGAGAGTGTTCTTAGCTTCGTTTGATTCTACATTATATTAAGTATATACCTATAAAAAGTACAAAATAAAAAATTAAATTAAAAATTTAAAAAACCCCCGACACAAAAACCTAATTTCCCTTTAAAAAGTAAAAAATAATAAAAAATAACTCAATCTTAAAGTACCTAAGAATGTATTAATAATTCAAAAAAAAAAAACGTCGCGTTGGGGGACCGCTCCGCGAGTGCAGACGTCGTTGACTGCATAGTTAGGTAATAAGACTATTGGTAATTAAATTGTTAGGTTTGAAGCGGTCCCCCAACGCGGCGTATTTTTTTTTGAATTATTAATACATTCTTAGGTACTTTAAGATTGAGTTATTTTTTATTATTTTTTACTTTTTAAAGGGAAATTAGGTTTTTGTGTCGGGGGTTTTTTAAATTTTTAATTTTTGAATGACAAATGAACGAATAACGCGATTAGATTAGTGCAGAGTATCTACCATAACTAAAGAGTTAAAAATAAAAACACACATCCACCTTATGGGTTTTGATTTTAATAGTCAGATAAAAGTTCTGTATCTTTTTTCTTTTTTTTTTTTTTTTCAGGATGGGAAATCATCAAATGACTTCTCCCGCTCTGGGCGGAGCGGGAGGGCGTGTCAGACTTTTACTGACTAAAACCCACCCGTGTTCCATCAGTTGCCCATGTGCCAGGGTCACGGTATCTCTTTCGAACAATCACGCGACAAGTTCTCTATCCTGACTTAAGGAATGAAAGCCTAAATACAGAGACACAGTATTGAAAATTATTAATCGTGTTTTTAACCGACTTCAAAAAAAGGAGGAGGTTATCAATTCGACCGTATATTTTTATGTTTGTTACCTCATAATCATAACTTTTGACTGGGTGAACCAATTTTGATGATTCTTTTTTTTTATTTGAAAGCTGGTGTTTCCCGAATGGTTACATTTTAATTTGGATACTCGGACAGTGGGGTCCATGTGAAAACTATATAAGTCTTAAATTTGCATTAAGTATTTGTGCGACAAATGAACGAATAACGCGATTAGATTAGTGCGGGGTATCTAACATAACTAAATAGTTACAAATAAAAACTTTTTAGTTATGGTAGATACTTCGCACTAATCTAATCGCGTTATTCGTTCATTTTTGTATACCTATACAAGATGTTACTACTGCTGTGGAATCAATCGTTCTTCCTCATCGTACGAAGGAACCCTAATATTAGCATGAGTTTACTACGGGTTTTTCTAAGTTTAATTTGACTAGATTCAAAGAGTACTATTAACTAGATTTTTCTGATAATATAATATTATTCACAGCCTGTAATCGCCCACTGCTGAGCGTATCTTCGTGGTACTACAAAAGCGTGGCAGCCCCAACAGCATCCTGAATGCATTGTTGCACTGGACACGAAGAGCATTAACAGCTTTTTGAGTGAAACTAGTCCAAACGCTACACGAGTAAAAAACTATTAGGTACATCTCACTGATAATGCTCTGCGCTCCCGGTATTCATTGATCCGATCTAGATTGTTCCTCAAATCCTCCGCTACAATACGCATATGACACCACCATTTAAAGTGACAGTAGGGTATCTCTCTGCGCCTTTATTGGCCACCTTAACGATAAGCAACTGACTTTCGTCCGTGTTATATCTAAAACCATGCTCCTCATCGTAACGCTCACAAACTTTATTAAATTTTCTGAGACCTGCCATAGACGGGCTCAGCAGCGCCATGTCATTAGCATAGCTAATGTTATTAAATGCTAGCCCATCTATGTAGCAGCCAGCATGCAAACTGCTGAGCTCAAGAATAAGCACATTTATATATAAATTAAACAGCTTAATCCACCCTGTCTAACTCCACATTCCATCACATACTCATCCGACCGTCCATTTGCCCATTTTACACATTTAATTTGATGTGTGTACCAGTTTTTAAAAACACTCATCAATTCACTGGGCACACACAATTTAGACCATAACTTGTCACAAAACACCATGTCAAATGCCTTTGACATAGGTATCCAAGAAACAGGAAAAAACAGGAGTCTGATTTCCTGTATAATATTTTACAGTCTTTTTATACATAAAATTACAGTTTCCGTAGATAAGCCCTCTCTGAACCCATGTTGAACATCATGGAGCTTGACATCATTCTTTAAAAGAGAGAGATTGGTCTGCAGTTCGCTTTATCTGATATACTTATCACTAGTCTTATTTTTTACATTAGGAACTTCAATCGTTTTCATCATATCCTTTGGCAGATAAGCGTGCGACACACAACAATTATAAAACAAAGCCAGTACCCTGGGCAAATGGATACCAGCGTTCTTTAAGTGTTCCACACTGAGCCCGTCGTGTCCCGGGGATTTTCCGCGCTTCATATGTACCAATACATTCTTTACTTCTTTTGCTGTATAGGTACCTTGAAGAAGGTCGCTCAAGTTCACTGTCGTCTGAGTTATGCAAAAAAGACAGTCTCGCGAGGTCTACAACTCACAGAGCAACTAGTGTACCTGATTATAAGTTATCTGATCGTTGCGAAACCCTTCCAGGGTCCTTATATCTTACGCCGGGGCTTAACTCCACTGCCGCGAGAAATCACGGTACAGCGGACAGAGCTCCAGTGGGATCTCATGGCGTCATGGAGAGTACGATTGTCGCAACCCAGCGCTGGGCACGCCACAATTACGGCGATAAGTCCCCGCTTTGAGGAGTGGCTAGAGAGGCGCCACGGCGCGGCGTCCTCACCTTCCACCTGACGCAGGGTCACGGTTGTTTCGGGAGGTTCCTGTTCAGGATAAGGCGGGAGGAAACGCCCGGGTGTCACCATTGTGTGGATCACCCGGAGGACAGGGTGGAGCATATGGTAGAGGTCTGCCCGACTTGGGCGGCAGTAATGCTCGCGAAGGAGGAGGCAGAACGCGTGAGAGAGAGGCAAATTTCGCGCCCTCACGCCCCTAATCGCCGCAGGAGGAGACGCCCTGGGCATCGGGAATCGCAGGCCGATTTCCGGCCATCGTAGGCGCGGGCTTGCGGTCGGTGATCAATGGGTAGCTCGCCATCCGATAGGGACCAGACCCGGGTTGACGATGCGTTGTGTTCCACGTGCACCTCAAAGAGATGTCAGCGGAATTGACCGGGTTCACTAGGGCTGATGCCTGCCAGGGTTGCGAAGAAGTCCGAAAGGGAGATCGTAGCCCCCGGCAACATGGTAACAAAAGGAACACGGGTGGGTTTTAGTCAGTAAGAGTCTGACACGCCCTCCTGCTTCGCCCCGGGCGGGAAAAGTTATTTGATAATTGCCCACCCAAAAAAAAGAAAAAGTGTCCTTGTATGCTAGGCTTAAGTACTTGGTTGCAAATAAAATGATTTATGATTTATTTATCTGAGACGGCGATGGGTCATACATTCATAATGGGAGCTTATGCATTTATAGGAAAAGGAAGAAGTGCTATTAGATTCATATATACAGACGTCAAATATCGTACAGTATGAAAAGTATGCATCAAACCGACATCCGTATAAGTGTCGCGTAACTTTGAAGCTATATACGGACGTCAGTTGACAGTATATACTATTCATGCCGCACCATATTCAACGTCCAATTATTTTTCTAACGTTGTGCCATAGATTCATGTATACGGACGTCAAATATCATACAGTATGAAAAGTATGCATCAAACCGACATCCGTATAAGTGTCGCGTAGCTTTGAAGCTATATACGGACGTCAGTTGACAGTATATACCATTCATGCCACACCATATTCGACGTCTGATTATTTTTCTAACGTAGTGCCACAGATTCATGTATACGGACGTCAAATATCGTACAGTATAAAAAGTATGCGTCACACCGACATCCGTATAAGTGTCGCGTAGCTCTGAAGCTATATACGGACGTCAGTTGACAGTATAAACTATTCATGCCGCACCATATTCGACGTCCGATTATTTTTCTAACGTAGTGCCATAGATTAATGTATACGGACGTCAAATATCGTACAGTATGAAAAGTATGCGTCAAACCGACATTCGTATAAGTGTCGCGTAGCTTTGAAGCTATATATGGACGTCAGTTGACAGTATATAGTATTCATGCCGCACCATATTCTACGTCCGATTATTTTTCTAACGTAGTGCCATAGATTCATGTATACGGACGTCAAATAGTATGTCAATAGTATGAAAAGTATGCGTCAAACTGACATCCGTATATGTGTCGCGCAGCTTTGAAGCCATAAACGAACTTCAGTTGACGGTACATACTATTCATGCCGCACCATATTCGACATCCGTGTATTTTTCTAAAGTCGCAAGGAAAAATAATGAAATAAACACACATAAATTTAAGATTACTATTTTATTATAGACAGATGGGTTACCCTATAGGTATGACAGGTGAAAACAATTGAAATAGTTTTCTGTATTTATAAAACTTTAAAAATCAATCCCTAAAAAATACGTAAAATAATTAGTATTATTCAACGTATTAAATGTTTTTTTATGTATTTTCTGGTGTTCAATAAAGCATAATTATATGAATAAATAAATAAATAAATAATGACAATTTACTTTTGTGACTTTCAGATCTAACATAATTAATTTTAAGAAAATATTAGATACTAGCTTCTGCCCGCGACTTCTGCCGCGCTTGTATTGTTATTAGGTGTGCTAAGCATATTCCGAACGTATAATATAATCAAAATCATATAATCGACTTCATATAGCTGTATAATTTACGGATGGCCAACACCTGATTTTCACAAGTGAGGGCACAATACTTATTTTGCAACCGAGCGTCAAATAAGCAGCGATACGTACCTATGTGGCAACTTCGGCAAACTGTGTATAACTGATTTGTTGTTTTCATTTATAAATTATTTCGAACCGTTCAATACAGTCGGTTTGGCAACGTCGCAATTGGACGCCAAATAATCGGCTTTATCGAAAGTGTCTTAGATGAGTATACGCACTGTCGATATACGCGCTACACGAGCGACGCACCGTTGATGCGGGATTTCGCGGAAGTTTTAGTTATACAAATGCAAGCGCTTCAGTGATTTTTTGCCTTCCGGCAATTTTTGTTGTACAGGTCGCTAGAGCCAAAAGGACCAAAGTAACACTGACTAAAAAAGTGGCGTCCGGTATGCGGACGTCTAAAGCCGGTGGACGCCAGATTAAATGCATTTCGGGCTATGTGGGACGCCATATCATTACCAGGATAAATATATATATATATATATATATATATATATATATATATATATATATATATATATATATATATATATATATATATATTTACATCCAGGAACTCATTTGGCGTCAAGCATGTTGCGCATCATTACGACGTCCACCAGTTCTGCTAACATTTTTTATCATCTGTTGATGAATATTGCTTAGTTTTTTGATTTCCTACTCCATCCTATACTTAATTTTCTTGCTCATTTATTTGCGGCAATATTCTTCTTGTAGTTAGGCCCAAACATTTTTGGACCCCGCACAATAGTGAAGCTTTATTGACCTCCTACGTATATCAATATTATTAATCTATTGCGTGGATATTTTTACGTCCAAATCAGACGGTTGGAATTTCAAAGTGCGACGTTGCCAGCATTATGATTCGTTTATTTATACTTATCTCTTTCTTTCACGGAGTCTCGCAAAACGCATTCGCAATTCGACTGTATTTTTTATATTTTATTTTTATTTTTGTTACCTCATAACTTTTGACTGGGTGAACCGATTTTGATGATGATATTTTTTGAATGACAAATGAACGAATAACGCGATTAGATTAGTGCAGAGTATCTACCATAACTAAAGAGTTAAAAATAAAAACACACATCCACCTTATGGGTTTTGATTTTAATAGTCAGATAAAATTTCTCTATCCTGACTTAAGGAATGAAAGCCTAAATACAGAGACACAGTATTGAAAATTATTAATCGTGTATTTAACCGACTTCAAAAAAAGGAGGAGGTTATCAATTCGACCGTATATTTTTATGTTTGTTACCTCATAATCATAACTTTTGATTGGGTGAACCAATTTTGATGATTCTTTTTTTATTTGAAAGCTGGTGTTTCCCGAATGGTTACATTTTAATTTGGATACTCGGACAGTGGGGTCCATGTGAAAATTGTATAAGTCTTAAAGCATTAAGTATTTGTGCGACAAATGAACGAATAACGCGATTAGATTAGTGCGGGGTATCTACCATAACTAAATAGTTACAAATAAAAACTTTTTAGTTATGGTAGATACTTCGCACTAATCTAATCGCGTTATTCGTTCATTTTTGTATACCTATACAAGATGTTACTACTGCTGTGGAATCAATCGTTCTTCCTCATCGTACGAAGGAACCCTAATATTAGCATGAGTTTACTACGGGTTTTTCTAAGTTTAATTTGACTAGATTCAAAGATTCTATTAACTAGATTTTTCTGATAATATAATATTATTCACAGCCTGTAATCGCCCAGTGCTGAGCGTATCTTCGTGGTACTACAAAAGCGTGGTAGCCCCAACAGCATCCTGAATGCATTGTTGCACTGGACACGAAGAGCATTAACAGCTTTTTGAGTGAAACCAGTCCAAACGCTACACGAGTAAAAAACTATTAGGTACATCTCACTGATAATGCTCTTCGCTCCCGGTATTCATTGATCCGATCTAGATTGTTCCTCAAATCCTCCGCTACAACACGCATATGACACCACCATTTAAAGTGACAGTAGGGTATCTCTCTGCGCCTTTATTGGCCACCTTAACGATAAGCAACTGACTTTTGTCCGTGTTATATCTAAAACCATGCTCCTCAGCGTAACGCTCACAAACTTTATTAAATTTTCTGAGACCTGCCATAGCTCAGCAGCGCCATGTCATTAGCGTAGCTAATGTTATTAAATGCTAGCCCATCTATGTAGCAGCCAGCATGCAAACTGCTGAGCTCGAGAATAAGCACATTTATATATAAATTAAACAGCTTAATCCACCCTTTCTAACTCCACATTCCATCACGTACTCATCCGACCGTCCATTTGCCCATTTTACACATTTAATTTGATGTGTGTACCAGTTTTTAAAAACACTCATCAATTCACTGGGCACACACAATTTAGACCATAACTTGTCACAAAACACCATGTCAAATGCCTTTGACATAGGTATCCAAGAAACAGGCAAAAACAGGAGTCTGATTTCCTGTATAATATTTTACAGTCTTTTTATACATAAAATTGCAGTTTCCGTAGATAAGCCCTCTCTGAACCCATGTTGAGCATCATGGAGCTTGACATCATTCTTTAAATGAGAGAGAGATTGGTCTGCAGTTCGCTTTATCTTTAGTCTTATTTTTTACATTAGGAACTTCAATAGTTTTCATCATATCCTTTGGCAGATAAGCGTGCGAGACACAACAATTATAAAACAAAGCCAGTACCCTGGGCAAATGGATACCAGCGTTCTTTAAGTGTTCCACACTGAGCCCGTCGTGTCCCGGGGATTTTCCACGCTTCATATGTACCAATACATTCTCTACTTCTTTTGCTGTAGGTACCTTGAAGAAGGTCGCTCAAGTTCACCGTCGTCTGAGTTATGCAAAAAAGACAGTCTCGCGAGGTCTACAACTCACAGAGCCACTAGTGTACCTGATTATGAGTTATCTGATCGTTGCGAAACCCTTCCAGGGTCCTTATATCTTACGCCGGGGCTTAACTCCACTGCCGCGAGAAATCACGGTACAGCGGACAGAGCTCCGGTGGGATCTCATGGCGTCATGGAGAGTACGATTGTCGCAACCCAGCGCTGGGCACGCCACAATTACGGCGATAAGTCCCCTCTTTGAGGAGTGGCTAGAGCGGCGCCACGGCGCGGCGTCCTCACCTTCCACCTGACGCAGGGTCACGGTTGTTTCGGGAGATTCCTGTTCAGGATAAGGCGGGAGGAAACGCCCGGGTGTCACCATTGTGTGGATCACCCGGAGGACAGGGTGGAGTATATGGTAGAGGTCTGCCCGACTTGGGCGGCAGTAATGCTCGCGAAGGAGGAGGCAGAACGCGTGAGAGAGAGGCAAATTTCGCGCCCTCACGCCCCTAATCGCCGCAGGAGGAGACGCCCTGGGCATCGGGAATCGCAGGCCGATTTCCGGCCATCGTAGGCGCGGGCTTGCGGTCGGTGAGCAATGGGTAGCTCGCCATCCGATAGGGACCAGACCCGGGTTGACGGTGCGTTGTGTTCCACGTGCACCTCAAAGAGATGTCAGCGGAATTGACCGGGTTCACTAGGGCTGATGCCTGCCAGGGTTGCGAAGAAGTCCGAAAGGGAGATCGTGGCCCCCGGCAACATGGTAACAAAAGGAACACGGGTGGGTTTTAGTCAGTAAGAGTCTGACACGCCCTCCTGCTTCGCCCCGAGCGGGAAAAAATATTTGATAATTTCCCACCCAAAAAAAAGAAAAAAGTGTCCTTGTATGCTAGGCTTAAGTACTTGGTTGCAAATAAAATGATTTATGATTTATTTATCTGAGACGGCGATGAGTCATACATTCATAATGGGAGCTTATGCATTTATAGGAAAAGGAAGAAGTGCTATAAGATTCATATACTTATACAGACGTCAAATATCGTACAGTATGAAAAGTATGCATCAAACCGACATTCGTATAAGTGTCGCGTAACTTTGAAGCTATATACGGACGTCAGTTGACAGTATATACTATTCATGCCGCACCATATTCAACGTCCAATTATTTTTCTAACGTTGTGCCATAGATTCATGTATACGGACGTCAAATATCGTACAGTATGAAAAGTATGCATCAAACCGACATCCGTATAAGTGTCGCGTACCTTTGAAGCTATATACGGACGTCAGTTGACAGTATATACTATTCATGCCGCACCATATTCGACGTCCGATTATTTTTCTAACGTAGTGCCACAGATTCATGTATACGGACGTCAAATATCGTACAGTATGAAAAGTATGCGTCAAACCGACATCCGTATAAGTGTCGCGTAGCTTTGAAGCTATATACGGACGTCAGTTGACAGTATATACTATTCATGCCGCACCATATTCGACGTCCGATTATTTTTCTAACCTAGTGCCATAGATGCATGTATACGGACGTCAAATATCGTACAGTATGAAAAGTATGCGTCAAACCGACATCCGTATAAGTGTCGCGTAGCTTTGAAGCTATATATGGACGTCAGTTGACAGTATATAGTATTCATGCCGCACCATATTCTACGTCTAATTATTTTTCTAACTTAGTGCCATAGATTCATGTAAACGGACGTCAAATATCGTACAGTATGAAAAGTATGCGTCAAACTGACATCCGTATATGTGTCGCGCAGCTTTGAAGCCATAAACGAACTTCAGTTGACGGTACATACTATTCATGCCGCACCATATTCGACATCCGTGTATTTTTCTACAGTCGCAAGGAAAAATAATTAAATAAACACACATAAATTTAAGATTACTATTTTATTATAGACGGATGGGTTACCCTATAGGTATGACAGGTGAAAACAATTGAAATAGTTTTCTGTATTTATAAAACTTTAAAAATCAATCCCTAAAAATTACGTAAAATAATTAGTATTATTCAACGTATTAATGACAATTTACTTTTGTGACTTTCAGATCTAACATAATTAATTTTAAGAAAATATTAGATATTAGATTGTTGTATTGTTATTAGGTGTGCTAAGCGTATTCCGAACGTATAATATAATCAAAATCATATAATCGACTTCAAATAGCTGTATAATTTACGGATGGCCAACACCTGATTTTCACAAGTGAGGGCACAATACTTATTTTGCAACCGAGCGTCAAATAAGCAGCGATACGTATGTGGCAACTTCGGCAAACTGTGTATAACTGATTTATAAAATATTTTGAACCGTTCAAATACAGTCGGTTTGGCAACGTCGCAATTGGACGCCAAATAATCGGCTTTATCGAAAGTGTCTTAGATGAGTATACGCACTGTCGATATACGCGCTACACGAGCGACGCAGCGTTGATGCGGGATTTCGCGGAAGTTTTAGTTATACAAATGCAAGCGCTTCAGTGATTTTTTGCCTTCCGGCAATTTTTGTTGTGCAGGTCGCTAGAGCCAAAAGGACCAAAGTAACACTGACTAAAAAAGTGGCGTCCGGTATGCGGACGTCTAAAGCCGGTGGACGCCAGATTAAATGCATTTCGGGCTATGTGGGACGCCATATCATTAGCAGGATAAATATATATATATATATAATATATATATATAATATATAAATATATAATATAAGTTTAGACTAGTTTAGATTTAGATTATTTTACAATACTATAATATTTTTTTTTTACTTTATAGTGGTTTTTGTTTTTTAATTTACGTGTTATTTTCGAAAAATGATTGGAGTAATTTTTTTTAACTGTAATTTTAGGTACCTAATTGGATTTTTTTTTTAGTTTTTGTTTATTAATTGAAACACGCCCTTACTATAAAACAATGTTCTCTTTTGACATGGTTCAATTAAACCAGCGATCTAGCTAATTAAAGTAAATACCCAATTATTGTCTTACGTTTTACGTAAAATACTGTTGTTTGCTCGATGTTTTCAGCTTTTCAACGCTCAGACTTGAACTGTGCCTAATTAATCTTTTCCATGAATAAATAAAGTAGGATAAGTATTAATTACTTTTTATTTTTACTCGTTTCTCATTGTTCTTGAGGTTGTATGTTCGTTATTAATTATTTAAAGTACATAACATCACGCCTATATTAAAGATTCATAACTGTAGTTTACCCACATTTTTCCAGCTATGTGTAAATTCCACGTGATCCTGGCATAGGCAACTGAAGGAACACGGGTAAGCTTTAGTCAGTAAAAGTCTGAGATACCCTTCCGCTCCACCCAGAGCGGGGGACGTCATTTGGTGATTTCTCACCCACAAAAAATAATAATAGGGAGCGTGCCTATGAGCCTCTAATGGGCACAAATCCATACTCCGGGCTGCTACTGAGAAATTCCAAATGGAAACACCTAATTTCACATTACCCGACCTGGGAAGCGAACCTTCGACGGTTCAGTAGTAGCGCTTGCAACCACTAGATGTAGCTAGTAATGTTTATTGATCAAGTGGTCACAAACGTGACTAATAAGTGTTGGGTCCCGAGATCGATCCCCAATATCAGGCAAAGTGTTACTGATAGTTCTCGTATAGTATCATATTTCTCAGCTCGGAGTCCAGGTTTATGCCTCTTACGACCTATAAGCTCAGCCCCATATTATATAGGACTTAATAGGGAAGCGCTATGATAGCCCGACGATTCGAATTTTCTTTTGATTGTTGCAATTTGCAGGTCGGCGACCGTAACACGTTTGTATCTATCTATATATATAAAAATGTTATGTTGGTTTGTGTACGCTTCAAAAACTCAAAAAGTTCTGTACCGATCGAGCTGAAATTTAGCTTGATATATAATCCGCATCAAGGATTGTTTTTATCAATTTTTTACATCAGTCACATATCCGTCACCGCGAAAAAACAGTTTTTTAACGCTCAGCTGTGTACCAGTGACGGCGCCATCTGCCGGAAGCGAGGAAAACACTCGCTGACAACCACAATAGTAATGGCGTGCCACAGCGAAGCGTGGCTGGGTACAGCTAGGTATTAATAAAATCTTTAATACAACCTTCTAAGTTCATTGAATGCCGTTGAATGACCTTTTCATGAAATAAACCTGGTCCTTCAATGGGATAAAATGAACTTAGAGGGTTGTATCATCCATCGTTTTAGCCGAAAAACGTCTACTGCTGAACATAGGTCTCCCCCAAGCACCGCAACTTCACCCAGTTTTGTGCTTCTCAAAGGGTTGTATTAATGATTTTAATTCTATAAAGCCATATTTGTTACGGTCGCGAATCATTTTATAATCAACTAGCTTCTGCCCGCGACTTCATCCGCGTAAAATTTTTGCTCCCCAGACCCTTTCCGTCGCCTTCCAGTTTTCGATCATTTTTCGTTGCAGCTCCGCTCCTTTTGAATGTAGCGTGATGTTATATGGCCTATAGCCTTCATTAATAAATAGGCTACCCAACACAAAAAGATTTTTTCAATTCGGACCAGTAGTTTCTAAGATTACCGCGTGTAACCAAACAAACAAACTCTTCAACGTATTAATTTTAGTATAGATCAAACTAACACTGACCTGCACTGCCAGGGTCGCGAGATTCGTTCGAAAGAGTTACCGTGGCCCTGGCATATGGGCAACTGAAGGAACATGGGTGGGTTTTAGTCAGTAAAAAGTCTGACACGCCCGACAAGTCATTTGATGATAGCCCATCCAAAAAAAAAAAAAACATTGACCTGCAAATTGCAAAAAAACGTAAAAAAAATTGAATTTTGCGATCTACCTTAGCGCGTCCATCATAAACATAACTAGCTAAATTTTGTTATAAGAAACAACTCTGCCTATTTCTTTCGGGAATTATGGCGTGAAGTTATGTTACATAACGTAAATTACTTAATAACGTTATCAGTCAGAACACTCGAGTAACGTTGTTACATTGATGAATGGCCATCTTGGCCCAGGTGCCGGGATAAAGTTGGCGAGTTAGTTCCAACTGGATAGTGTTTTCAAACCTAATTATAACAAGTTGGAAAGAAAATTAATTTGTGTATTTAATGTCGCAGGTGTTTTTAAACAGTGGAGTGATTACGTAACACGCTGTTAGAAGCAATCAATTTTATTGTGATAGGTCAACAAAATTCATTGCGTTATTTACTGTGCTAAGCAGACAAATGTTTCCAAAGAAATGAAGTGATGGAATAGCAATATTCTTAAAAATAATTTAGGTCGTTACTGATAGTGTGTCTAGCAATTATGGTACAGGGTGACAAGTTTGGGAAAAGGTTTTTGTTTACGTGACTCCATGTGGTGTTGGACGTAGAAAATAGGACCAGTCCATTTCTTCCCGTGGGTGTCGTAAAAGGCGACTAAGGGACTTACTAGAGAATGAGCAGCAGTTTTCTCTATGCGTTTTACCATCATACTGCGATCTCCATCCTGCTGGCATGCCCCCTATGGGGGAGGCAGTCTTTCTGCTAAAATGATAATGATGACTGCAAAGTAGGTTTAGATGGATTTTAGTGTTTTTGCAAGAAAAATGCTTAATTTCCAGTTTTATGGTGATTATTCGCCGATGTATATTCTAATATCTCTTGTTACGTTCATTACTGAAACTTGTATGATATTGAGATGTATCGTTTTTCGTGAAAATTTCAAAGAGGGAAATGTTTATTTTCTTATGCATAATGCATAATCACTGCTCGGAAACAGGCCTCCTCTATTCGAGGCGAAGTGGGCTGTCTGCCACAAGGACCTAGTGCGGGGTGGCAGATGTTACATGTCTTCGAATCGTTGGTTCTAGTACATACCGGTTTCCTCACGATGTTTTCCCTCACTGTGTTGAAAGCAGTGATGATGAAGTTATTTACACAAAGTTAAGCACCTGTCTTGGATTGAACTCACGGCCTGCAGACTACTCGTAAGTGAGGGCCGGTACCAGGGCCACCACTGGTCTACCAGACCCTTTTCGTATATCTTACGTATACATATAATAGAGTTCCCTTAATGCATTGCTTCTCATTATAAACCTCCAATTTCTTACAACTTTTGAATAATTTATTACTGTAGTAAACCCTCTTATAATACAACTCTACTACGCCTGTCATCAACAATTTCTCCCAACCACAATATATTTCGCCTCCTTTGATCTCAACTCCAGCCAAGCTTCAAAGCTACACCACCGTATTGAATTTACTACAACCATTACGTCACAGATCATTAGGCATTTCAGCCCAATAAATTTCCGACTACCCACCAAACAACAATACAATCAATTCCTTTGAATTACGCAAAAGATTGCTGACTCTCAAGTTAGAAAGTTATGAAACTTCAGCTTACTTAATAATAAAGTTTGTCGAAGGGAAATTCAATTAATTTATCGACACCCAACGAATAATGGGGCTTAAATAAAGTTTTTAATGGCTGCCGTCACAAAGCTCCGGTGATTGAAAACGGGAGCTTAAGACCGTACATGCCTAATTTATGTTCATTTGTGAATATTATATAAAATATTTAAAATTTTCGAAATTACTAAGTTTACCCCGAGGCGAAAGTTTTGCAGTTTAATGGTGTATAAATATAACTACACGTTTCTAATTCACGCTGTATACAGGGTGTCAGGAATATTGACTTGCAGCCTTCTTCCAGAAATCCACTAAATAATTCTGGATCCCCCCTGCGTACAAATTGAACGTCAGTTTAAAAAAAAAACAGCTGTTACATAGATAAGTGCAATACGTACCAAGTCAAAATGTACGGAATAGCAATTTTTATGATATATAACTTTCGTAAAAATATTGCGTAATAAATTAAGTAGAAAGTAAAATTAACTCTCGCATGAGGAAACATTCTAGAGTTTGCTTCAAATGAAAAATTAGGTGACGTTTATTCAAATATTTTATTTTATAACTATACTAGCAAGCCTCTGCTTTGTACGGTATTTTACGACTTGACGAAACATCAAGATTTTTTTTTAAATTGTTTTATACTTACACATAAACCTTCCGGAGTAAATTCTTTAAATAATGCGCGAAAACGGCATCAGAATCAGTAATTATGAAAAGAATGTCGTTACACAGACATAACAAGCAACATTTGTTCATAATATAAAAGTATCAAAAATATCATATTATAAAAGGAAGCAAAAGAAATACCATTCATAATTTCACTTACCGTGAATACCTATTTTCCTCTCTGCCTTAAACAGAGTCTGGCTCCAGATTTCTCATAAAAAATGAAGTGGGACCGTTCGTGACCCACATTTTCAAAGTTTTCAGCTGACCAAATGAATAAAATTATGACTTCCACTGCTTGCAAAGTTGGAAGAAAAGTTCTACAAACATATGAAGATATGAATCGTCTAAGTTAGTGGCAAACTGAGATTGTCATGAAAAAGTTTTGTTTATAGGTACCAATGATCTTGTACAAAAAATATAAAAAGACGTAAACGAATCAATTGCTTTTATGATCCTGGTGAAATCATAAACCTATGTAGTAGAAAAAAGTCATTTATCGGTTTAGTATCTAAGTTATCTGTAAACAAAAATATTCATTTAAGGGGGTTGCACTTACGTAGACCGCGAAATAAAAAGGTCACAATCTCTTTTAAAGTCTAGACAGAATCTTGGTCACATTATGTGAAGCCTATGTAAATAGGTGTTTGGTATTTTGAGGAAAGAACCAAACAGATTGAAGAACCTGTCCGTTCAGTGCACGCATTTGTCACTAATCGTGCAGCTCAACTCAGATGACTAACAAACATTTTTGACCTACAAACTGCACACCAGTTTAATTACTCAAACAGCCATTACAACACACCTCACAGAATCCAAAGCATGTCCAATTACTAACTTTGCAATTGTCACAGACCAAATACAGTGTGCATTCAATCACAGACCATTGGAAAATCTAACTCCGGTCCAAACAGTGTTTCACAGTCAAATGAAAGCGGACGTCCGTGCCACTGGAATTATATTATGTCCCCAATTACATGTTATATCGGAATAGCCTCTATTATGCTATCGTGCCTGCATTACGTGTTTTGTAATCGTCATCGCTATTAAATTGTTTGATGGCTGATAATATGGTATTGCTTCTCTATTATGAGTGTTTATTGTATTATAGTTTATTATTTTTATTCTTTTACGGGGTTGTTATACTGTTTTTTTTTTGTTATTAATAATATTGTAACATTTTAAATCAGAGGTCAAGTTTCATCCCTAGGGTATCGTAATAGGCGACTAAGGAACTTAGAAAATGGGCAGCAGCGTTCTCTATGCAGTATACCACCATACTATGATCGCCAACCCGCCGCCAAGCGTGGTGATTATGGTAAAGCCCTTAAAATTGGACGAGGCTTGTGTCCAGCAGTGGACGTCTTACGGCTGAACTGACGATGATGAATTTAAACGTAAACTTACTAAATACATGATATTTTCTAAAAGACATCATATCTTTTCGGCCTAATGCACATGATTTTCAAGAAATAAAAAAACATTTCTGAATTGTAGCAAACCAGTCTAATTTATTAGATAAATAAATTACATTTGGGCTAGACGTTCACCCCGATCGGCCGCTATATTTCAAATGAGACTGACTGCATAGGATGTTGGAACGGAAATTGACCACGTGACACGACCGGACATGGCGTCATCGACCGTGATATGAACTAGCCAATCAGAACACATTCAATTACAGGGCTGTCCGCAACTCGATTTGAAATACTTCAAGTAAATATTGCGCAACATTTTTATGGCAACTTAAACGAAAACGAAAATTAACGTCTTCGTTTAATTCTGTCTTTCGAATTTGAATATTGAAATAACGTGATTCATTTTATTTTGCAGGTACGAACAAAATGGCAGTGTGGCTCCTGTTGGTAAGATTTAGACTTAAGATAAATTATGGCTGAAGTCAACAATGTTGACTCTAGTAGGCCGATAAAGGCAATCCAGGGGTGAGTGCCAAGAGCTGTCCCGGGAGGTAGGGTCCGTGAGGTTGCTACTGTCCAACAGCTCGCCACATGCTTGCCTTGTGGGTTTCTGTATCTCTCTTGGTCTGGCTCTTCACTCTAAACCTGTTTCGGTTATGTAAACTTTACTGGTACAGACCTAGAGTCCAGGGGCGCGCAAGCCCCACACGATGTCAACGTGGAGATTCGGCGGGAGATGGGAGGGGTATTATTATTAATCGCCTACTACTTGGCAAAGGCCTCCCTAATCTATTTCCACCTCTTTGAACAGTGGATATTATTTAAAAATAATAATCATTATTTAGGATCCCACTAAACTGCAGCATACACTATCCAAAACGTGCCAGCCCTATACTCATCACGTCATTCGGTTATTTAATTAAGGACACTTTAGGAGCTCTTTTTCAAGGAATAAAAGGTGAAGTATTGAGTTATTATTGAATTTACACCCACACACGTTTCACTGAGTGGTTCAATTGACTCTCTTACGTCATTTCCGGTACCTTTCGGGGATTATTTTTTACTTTATAGGTTATATTTTTGGCGGGTTTTTGAGGGTTAGCTCGATGGGATTCGAATGAAAGGATCCATTAGGGATATGTGTGTTTTGGGATAAAGTAGTTTGGTTTAAAAAGGTTTAATGTGGATTGGGAAAAGATAGTAACCTTTAATTACTTATATTGGTGTGATGCTTGAATTTACTAGTAGTCGTGTCAGAGAACTTTTAAGTTTTTATTTTTGTATAAGAGTAGAGATAGTAAAGTTTAAAGCTAAGAGGACTGTTTCTTTCTGAAGACCATGTAATGAAAGGGCCATTGACAAGTTTGTAAGAGTTTGATGTCCGTCGCTGCGATTGTACTGAACACTTACGTAAAAGTTTTACTACACAGTATAGAATCAATATATAAGTAGAAGCTCCAACCGTCGCTCGCTATTTAATCCTTAGGAATAAAAGTTTTCAACGCTATTATTTTGTAATAAAGATGTTTGAAAATTAACTAAAACATTTTGAAAGCAGTTTTCTTTCATCCAGTTTTTGAATTTTCTATTTGAATATAGTTTCAGTATTTTTTAAAGTCTAAACACCAATATAAAATAACATCACGCCTTGCGGGATGATAGTTTTTTTTTTGTGTGTGGGTAATCATCAAATAACGCCTCCCGCTCTGGGTGGAGCGGAAGGGCGTGTCAAACTTTTACTGACTAAACCTGTGTTCCTTCAGTTGCCTATATGCCAGGGTCACAGTAACGCTTTCGAACAAATCACGCGACCCTGGCAGGCATTGGTCCTAGTGGGCCGCTTCAGTTTTGCTGACATCTCTTTGAGGCGCGCGTGGAACACTACGCGCCGTCGACACGGGCCTTCCTTACCGGGCGGCGAACTAACGGGTTGATAGATGTCATATGTTTTCGAATCTCCCTGAGTTCGAATCTTGTCTTCGTGATACGGCCAGTAATCATATTTTAATCAACATAAAACCTGACACGGACCTGTAAATTGCAAAAAACGGTACAAAATTTGAAATTTGTGAGCTACCGTAGTGCAACTAGCGCAAATAAATAAATAAAAATAAACTACCTTAAGTCGCATTTAATAAAAGGTGAGCTAACAACAAAATCTCACCCAAATTTTCTCAAAAATGTAATATAACCCCATTACTATTAGTAAACGTAGCCACAAATGGACCAGTAAGTATCCCAACGTTGTTTGTCTTCAGGACTCCCTCGGAAAATCTATTTTCTAGAAAATGGGTGAAAATTTTCAAGCGTTGGGTGTGCTTTGAATTCACAATCGTCTGGGGTTTGTTTATTAGCAAAGTTGCTGGACCTGAGAGGTTTTTAAGTTCCACATTTTCTGGGATTGTTGAATTCTTTTTTTGTAAGGGAATTTGATGGGATTTACGTTATCAAATGTGGTGGTATACGATTAAAGATCTCTCTGATCTCTCTCTCTCTCTCTCTCTCTCTCTCTGATCTTTTTGATTTTAAGATATGACAAAAATATGTGACAAATAATGCTCTTCCGCTCTTAATGAAGGTTGGTATTTAAAGATTTTTAGATAATCCTACTAATAATATAAATGTAAAGTTGTTTGTGAGTATGAATGAACGGAAGTTTGTTATGTACACGCAAAAACTACTGAACGGTTTTGGATGATATTAAGTACACGTGTACACTATGGATTAACACAAAGCTACTTTTTATACCGGTAGTACCATGCAAGCGAAGCCGCTAGCAAATACTGGTAATCAACCTATATTGTTTCAACAGCTGGGTGACAGGCCTCCTCTGGGTAAGAAGGAGTGGACCATAATTCACCCCGCGAGCCCAATACGAGTTGGTAGCTATCACATGTCTTCGAATTTTTGGCTCCAGGACAATGCCGGTTTCCTTACGATGTATTCGTTCACCGTTTTGAGAACAGTGGTAATGAAAGAATTTTCACAAATAGTGTCTGAACCAGAGAGGCGAACCCTACGGCCTACAACTCGTAAAATTGTGGGCGCAGCCTCTGAGCTACCAGTATCCGATCATTATCTACTATCTTGCTATAAAGAAAGTTTCTCTAGAAAGTTTTCTCTTCATAAAAAAAAAACTTAAGGTTCAAATTCAAATATCATATCTTTTATGATCCATTAGAAGGCATTCTTAAGAAGTAAAAAACTTGAATGAAAAACCCTTGGCTCAAGATTTGTACTTAGAATTTCTTCGAGTATTCATTTCTAATGCACTTCGTCGTCACTTCAAAACTTTTAACCCTAGGGAACCGAGCATCAAGCAAAGATATCTAACCAAATCCTAGGAGACACCAACTTATAACTTTCCTCAGTCGAAGTTCAACTTGAAACCATGGCTAAGTGGCTATCTGGAGTTTAATAAAACCGGCCAAGTGCGAGTCGGACTCGCGCACCGAGGGTTCCGTACAAACCTGTAGGTATCCTTGGTTTATGCATAAGGTTTATGTTTATGAAATTAAATGTTTTTTTTTTTTTAATTTTTGTATTTGAGTTGATTGAATGAAAGGTAAATTGCGGTTTACCATTTATGACGTATTAAAAAAAAACTACTTACTGGATCTCGTTCAAACTAATTTGCGGTGGAAGTTTATATGGTTATGTACATCATATATTTTTTTTAGTTTTATCATTCTCTTATTTTAGAAGTTACGGGGGGGGGGGGGACACATTTTACCACTTTGGAAGTGTCTCTCGCGCAAACTATTCAGTTTAGAAAAAAATGATATTAGAAACCTCAATATCATTTTTGAAGACCTATTCATAGATAACCCACACGTATGGGTTTGACGAAAAAAAAAATGTTGAGTTTCAGTTCTAAGTATGGGGAACCCCATAATTTATTGTTTTTATTCTATTTTAGTGTGAAAATCTTAATGCGGTTCACAGAATACATCTGCTTATCAAGTTTCAACAGCATAGCTCTTATAGTTTCGGAGAAAAGTGGCTGTGACATACGGACGGACAGACAGACAGACAGACAGACAGACAGACAGACAGACATGACGAATCTATAAGGGTTCCGTTTTTTGCCTTTTGGCAACGGAACCCTAAAAAGTGCATTAGAACTGTGAATCAACGTCTGGACGAACCACTTTATTTTAGATTGGTCGTTTGTTACGTTAAATACTGAGTATCTTCTGTGTTTGGTGCAGACGGTAGTCAGTCATATCTTCTGACAATCCTATTAATATTATAAATGTGAAAGTTTGTATGTTTGTTACTCAGTCACACAAAAACGGCCAAACGGATTTTAATGAAATTTCGCGCACAGATAATTTATAACCTGAATGAACCCACAGAATACTTTTTATTCCGGTAATATATTCCCCCGGGATGATTTCCGACAAAAGCAATAAAAAATGCGTTTATTTACAATACATTATTTCATTAAAAAAAAAACCTTTAAACTGTAAAAACCAGATAACAATGACACACCACTACTCACTCACATACACCGACTGCATCGTTGGTCGCAAGCGCTCCTCCTGAGCATAAAGTCCTGGGTACGATTCCCAGGATGGGCAAAGTGTTATTGGGTTTTTCTATCTGGAATTTTTCAGTAACAGCCCGGTCAATGGCAATAGGCTCGCCCACTATTATATTGAACTTAAGCAAAACTAGCGAAATGTGGGTGTACTATAGGTTACCTCTGCCCAACCCTGCGGGGAAACGAGCCGTGATGTTATATTAAGTAAATGATTGATCATACTGAACATTCAATAAAACCATTAAAAAGCTAATTCCAATTCCTAGACAACAATCTAGTAGTAAGCCGGGCACTAATGCAATACCCATGCGGACTGTTCAATATCGATGTTATCACCGACATAAAAGGTGTTTTATCGCATCTGGTTATAAAAATACGCCATTATTCTATGTTTTATGCCACCATAAACTTTATAATAAACGAGCTATAGTAAAAAGTGCAGTAAAAACCTTCATATCGCATGCTGGTAAGTGGCACTTATGATTTTTATCCTAGATGATTTTTTCACGCGATATTTTAAGCACCTTTTCTGATTGTGGATTACCGATAATTATTTTTGTGGTACGGTAATTAATTGGCTTTGGATTCATAATTGGGTTTACGGGTTTGAATTTTTTTAATTTGATTTGGGTAATCAAATTAATTGCTTTGAATTGAAAACTCTTTAGGGGTATATTTTGCGATAAATTGCTGATTTTTTTTCGATTAAATTGATTGCTTTAATGTTAGATGGATAATATTGTACAAATATTTTAACTTGAGTACGGGGCTTTTGCCTACCTTGTACGTGTGCATTTTTCTTTTTTGTATATATTAACTATATTATATTTCATATTGTGCGTTTTGTTTGTGCAGAATAAACATTTTTTTTTCTTTTCTTCTTACTTTTCTAGATGAGAGAATAATTACTCGTTATGTTTTACTGTGTTCTTAAGTTCTGAGTTGAGCTGCATAATTACTGATAAATGCGTGCACTGATTGGACAACTCCACTCAATATGTGTGGTTCTTCTCTCAAATGACCATTTCAGACACCAATCCACGTAGTCTTCACATAATCTGACCAAGATTATGTCTGGAATTTAAAACAGACTGTGAGCTTCGAGTTTTTTTCGCCCTTTCTTTTCAGAATAGTCAGAAAGGAAACGCTGTCCTCATCTAGTTTAAAAAAAATATGATTGACGTGTGAATGTGTTTGTACAAACCTACTTGCTTAAAATAAAATCATTTATCAGTATCATCAACGAAAAATTTAATAGTCAGTAGGTTTCAAATACAAAATTAATGTATTCGAATCAAATATCCTTCAACTATGTTTAAATTACAAAAAAATATTTTTAGCTGGCTAGTCGTCAAACCAAACTGACACTCAATTTAACCCTGCTAAATCTGCGTCAATTCACACATAAAAGAAATCGAAGTTCACAACCGTTAACATAGACAGAATATCGAAAAAATCAAATATTTCAAAGAGCCTTTTTATAAATCCATGGCAGAAGCAAATGTATATAAAAGGTTTACATGTCCCGGCTGAGTTGAGATGAAAAATTCATAGGTGAATAATGTTCAGTTCTCCCGGACCTGTACCGATTCAAAATCTCCGAGGATTATCTCAGCTGAAGGTTTAATGTTAGATTTCTATTATTGGTGATTATAATATTTTGGGTCGGTAATATTTCTTATGACCTAGATGCGTACCGCGACGACTGGTTTGAGGTGGCGCTGGACAAGAGTTCCTGGAAGAAATTGGGAGAGGCCTTTGCCCAGCAGTGGGACAGTATACTAAACAAAAAAAAATCTTGACTTTAATAGTGAGACCAATCAAAAGAAGTCTTGTTGGTTTCGAATTGAATTAGTGGGAAGGTAGTTAGTTCTTTATAAACATCCCATAAACACTTTTAGTGCCGTAGTAAAATGTGGTCAGTTGTAATGTATCCAATGACATATCTCCTAATATGTTTTATGTGAAAAAAATAATTAAATTTTCCGCCAAACTTTGTGTCGGTTGTCCTAAGATAAAAAAATATATATTGAATATTTGTAGTGACTGCAAATGCAAGCAAAATAAATCTTTATTGTGAAGTGAATTGATTTTTAGTGGCTGTCATAAAAGTTAAGTTGTTATAATCAAAAATAATTTATAAATCTACTTGTACAGACGCCAAATTTCTTTAATAGGTTTTTAACTTTATCGCTACAGTATTAGGTTTAAGAGTAGTTGCGAAAATTTGACAGTTTTGGGTAGCTTGATGTGCTGGCATCCGTACATCATGAATAACGCAACTCTTTATTTGGTCTAAAGTTAATGCCTAACTAATTTAATCTATACTAATATTATAAAGCTGAAGAGTTTGTTTGTTTGGTTGAACGCGGTTATCTCAGGACCTACTGGTTGGAATTGAAAAAATATTTTTGTGTTGTGTAGCTTATTTGTTGAAAAAAGATTATAAGCTATATAACATCACGCTACAATCAAAAGGAGCGGAGCAGCAACGAAAAATGGATGAAAACCGGCAGGCAATTCGATGCGACGGGAAAGGTCAGGGGAGTAAAAATTTGACGCGGACGAAGTCGCGAACAGAAGTTAGTATACAAATAAATAAAAAAGATCCTTTTGTTTATATATTAATCGTAAAGGAAGTTCAAAAAGTCAATAGGTAGTATTTTCAGAGCTATCATTAAAAAAAAACATGTCGTACTATCAAGTACACATTAAAAAAATAAGTAGTAACCCTATACATAACATAACATTACGCCTTGTTTCCCCGAAGGGTTGGGCAGAGGTGTACCTATAGTAACACCCACATCTCGCCTGTTATGTTTAAGTCCCATGTAATAGGGGGCGAGCCTATTGCCATCAACCGGGCACAAATCCAGACTCCGGGCTGCTACTGAGAAATTCCAGACGGAAAAACCCAATAACACTTTGCCCGACCTGGGAATCAAACCCAGGACCTCATGCCCAGCAGTAGCGCTTGCTACCACTAGACCAACGAGGCAGTCAACCCTTTAATAACGAATTATTCTTACGAATTTCAAAAATTCTTACGAATGCACGTCTTAAGAATGAATTCATAGGGCACATACCCAAAATAGTCATATCTCCACAAATCCAGCCGAAAAGCTATCATTTTTATACGCCTAATATAACTCGTGACACCTATGCATTAAAAATATGTCTGCAATAAAAGCGGTAGCTAAGACGTTATTAAAATGCATATCCTATTCCACAGCATACGGCCACGTCTCACGTATAAATCTAAGCAGCTCTAATTCTTTGTACAGTCACAAAGAATTTACCGCCATTTTTAAAGAAAGATTTGTAACCACAAAAATTAGGCGAGTGGAGAAATAGGTGAACATTTTATGCGAAAAATTTCATAGCGTGTTTTTCATGTAGCTGTGAAAGGGTTAATGCACGTTTTTTAAATGTTGAAAAGTTAATGAATTTGAACCTTTTTAAGGTTTCTTGAGTTTGAACAAAGAGTGGAAATTGAATTTTATGACGAAATATTTTGAAATGTCTCACAAATTCAAATCGAATAAACTTCACACTTATCCGTGTGGTGCCCACGGAGCAAATACAAAGAGGAGATGTTGTAATTAGATTTTCCTAAGAAACAACGCGTGACAATTTGCGGGGTGCGGGGTCTTAGATCCCGCCCACTTCATTATTTTTCATCTACCGGTTAATAGCAAAACTAGGTGCTCGTACCGTCAATTTTGCTTTTGTAGTTATTTATCTATCTCATACTAGATGTCACTACGTGCAGGATGCAACAGGGTCGTACTCAGAATTTGCGGGAGTACTCTGTTTTTTACTTATATTAATAAGTATTGTTTAGGCTGTTGCCCCTGTGATTCGTGGGTGCTGCTCTCGGGTACTTCAATGAGTTACGGTTTTTGTATATGAAAACTGTTTAATCCAGTGAATTAGCGTTTTTACAATGTTTCTAGTAGCGAAAGAAGTCGTTGTGTTTCGTGTCTTGAATTTCGGTTGAATATAGCGAGAGAACCAAAAAGAACGGAGTGAACAGATGCGAAGAACGGCGAGCCGCTCCGTCGTCCGCGCACGGTGATTGGTCGACGCCGCGCCGCGGCTGCAGTTCATTCGCGATGCGACGATCGGTTGCCGATTCCAGGCGTAAGATGGCGTTGCGCGTCAAACATGCCGGCCGCCTTGGAAGAACCATCTTCCAACAGAGATAATATGCTTCAGTTGGAGTCTTCAGGAAGAGGGCATATCTTTGAGCATGCTCTTTGTATGATGCCTGATGCAGTGCGAATTTCGGCTACACGTGATATTCCGTCTTTCCCTGTGAACAGTCGAACTATTCTTCCCATTCTCCACTTAAGCGGTGGGAGATTATCTTCCTTTATTAGTACAAGACTGTTGGAGGCAATATCGTCTTTGTTGGCCATCCACTTGGTGCGACGTTGAAGCTCTGAGACGTACTCCTTGGACCAGCGCTCCCAGAAATGTTGCCGTAACTGCTCCAGTCGCTCGTAGCGATTTAAACGCGTTGTTGCCACCAGATCGAGGTCGTCACATGCTGGTGCAGTCAACGGCCGGCCAATGAGGAAGTGAGCTGGTGTAAGCGGGAGGTAGTCATTGGGATCAGTGGACAAAGGTGACATAGGTCGGGAGTTCAGGACAGCTTCGATTTGTGTCAATACCGTGCTGAACTCTTCAAACGATAATTTAGCGTTGCCTACGACACGCCTTAAATGGTATTTGCACGACTTAACGCCCGCCTCCCACAAACCACCAAAATGAGGATCGTAAGGCGGGATGAAATTAAACTTAATATTTTGACTACTAGCAAAGTCTAAAACGTCTTTAGTATCTTGAAATATAGCTGAAAGTTCTCTTTCAGCGCCAACAAAATTCTTGCCGTTATCGGAAAATATTTGATTAGGTTTACCGCGACGCGATATAAACCGTTTGAGTGCCAATAGATAGTCCTGTGTAGACAATGAACTAACCAACTCTAAATGCACGGCTCGGGTAGTGAAGCAGATAAATAGACAAATGTATGCCTTAATTAAACGTGAACCTCTGCCTTTACGGTTTAAAATAAGTATGGGTCCAGCATAATCCACACCACATTTCATAAAAGGATAAGTGGGTTCTAGGCGTTCTGACGGAAGGTTACCCATTAGTGGAGTTAGCGTCTTCCCCTTAATACGTGTGCAAGTGACGCACCGATGTACTACTTGCTTAGCTAAATTTCGTGCTCCTAACACCCACCAGGTGTCACGCATACTCGACACTAGAAGTTGAGGCCCAGCATGAAGCAACCTGTTATGCTCGTGCGTACACAAAAGTCGTGTAAACCGATGTTTGTGACATAATACAATGGGATGTTTTTTGTCATAACTAAATTGTGAATTGTGCAATCTGCCGCCTACCCGAATTATTTTGTTTGAATCTAAAAATACATTTAACCCTGATATTTTATTAAAACGTTTACCAGATTTTTCTTTGACAGGTAAGTTATGTATAAGGTTACGATATTCATTATGAAACGATTGTTGTTGAACTAAGCGTACTAACATTTGTAATGAGTTATTTACCTCGTCGACTGTCAATGAACCGGTTTTACGTGGTTGCCCGCTGCGCGATACGCGCGCATTATGCACAAAACGCAAAACATACGCACCGGTTCGTTGAAGACGATTAAAGCACGAAAACCTATCAAAGTTAATAACAACATTCGAGTCTGTACTTAATAGATTTATTGTTTGAGGTTTTACGTCCGGTAGTTGTAGGTCAGGTTCCAAATTTGTACAAGTTAACCAACTAGAACTTGGTTCACAAAGAAAACGCGGCCCGTGCCACCAAAGACAAATATTTTCTTCTTTCAACGAATCGAAATAAACGCCTCTAGATAATAAATCAGCCGGGTTATCTTTACCCTTAACGTGACGCCAAATAGTATTACTAGTTAATTCATTTATCTGTACTACCCTATTTTGTACAAACGTTTTTAATTGATGTGGAGCCATCCTAAGCCAACCTTGAACAATTGTGGAGTCAGTCCAAAAATATATTTTATTAAAAGTTAACCGAAGAGAATTTATTATTTTCTTATATAATTGTGCTCCAACTAACGCACCGCACAGTTCAAGGCGTGGAATACTAATAGTTTTAAGAGGTGCTACTTTACCCTTGGCACACAATAATCGAACAGCTATCTCCGAGTTATCTGTGTTATAAGAACGTATATATGCACACGCGCCGTACGCGACCTGTGATGCATCGGTAAATATGTGCAGTTCCGTGCACTGCATGTGTACTATAGCACAACGAGGAACCCTTATTTCAGGTAGGTACTTAACACTACTCATAAATTGTTGCCACTCAGTAGCGATGTTACTAGGAACCTTGTCGTCCCAGTCAAGTTTACTCAGCCATAATTTCTGTAGTATTATTTTAGCAGTAGTAATCGCGGGTGATACTAAACCCAGAGGGTCACAAATTTGTGAAATTACGGACATAATTAAACGTTTTGTAATGACAATATTGTTATTTTGTGATTCTAAATTAGAAGTAAAATACAATTTATCACTTTTATTAGACCATCCTATACCCAGTGGCGTGCGGTCCATATAGGCAAAAAGACACTGCAGACCCTAGACTTAGATCTAGACTAGTTACTAATATTTCAATAATAAAGAAAATATGCTAAGTAATAAAATTATTCAAAAAGTTTAAACGCCTAATATAAATGAGAAGCAACGTTCATACGGTTCTATTAATGTACTCGCGACGCAAGCAGGCAGCGATCGAAAGTGTCTTCTTTTCATTCATAAATGTACGCATGTAGTGGTAATTTCTTCTACATTTTCGTGTCTGCACATTTCACACAGAAGCGAGCTTATAAAGCGAACTCCTGCGGCAGGCTATCCAATCGCGGGCTTCCCTGCGCCAGGGTAACCAATCACGGGCGGGACGCCCATGGTTGGTTATTGGCGCGCGCTGTGAGTATTATGCGATCAAGTTGAATATTACGTAGCCTCAAGCAAATTCCTATTCGCAATGATACAATTTTATTTGTCAACGTTTTAGTTGTCAAAATTTAGAAATCGTTTGTTTACGAAAGGATCCATATTGATTTCTTAGTGGAGCGCGCAGTTTTATGTTTTTATTTTGACTGAGTTTTGTTGTGATTAATTCATTTACAAACGTTAATATTTAGGTCGATTTGTTGCTTATTTCAACTAGTTTTTTTTTGAACTGTGTTAGTTTTTCGATTTACTTAAGTACTACGCTTCTTGTTAGTTTTTTTTTTCAAAATGGTGTGTGTTGAAAATGTGTGTTTGTTAAAAAGTGTATCTAAAGGGAAGTGTACGAGAATTAACCCAGCAAAGAGGTAATGCAACTCGTAAGTTTCATAGTAATAATTAAGAAACATAAAACCGGCTGTGTTTTTGTTTACACACATTTAAATTATTTTGTTTTCCTTGCTAGTTTAGTAGTTCGAATACAGTGTGGAATTGTTCGGGATTTGCAGATTTATATGATTTCTATCCCGCGGCTTGCTCAAACATAAATACATTTGGTAATATTCGTATTGAGAGAAGTGTTACGAAGAAGTTTTACGTTTAGCAAAGTTTATTGTTACTATCCAAGCAAGCAGCGCATCGACAGAACGTTCATTTTCATTAAAACGTATTCTCACGTACCTAGGTATTTAAGAAACACACAAAGTCAACAACGAGTACAACATCTTTCTGTGCTTTCGACGGAAAAAGAATTATCATCATTAGGAAATCGCCATTTCAACCTTTTAAACCACCTAGTGAATTTTTATTCACTAACTTGAGCAATTACGAGACACGTTTTTTTTTTTTTGAATTGCCTACCCGGTCATAAAACCCTGTGCACGCCACTGCCTATACCTAATGTTTTAGACTGACAGTGTTCACCTATACTTAAGTCCCGACAAGCTTCCGGTGTTACGTCGTGATTAAACGTCCACTTTCGTAAGGGAAAACAACCGCTCTGTAACATTTTCGATGTTTTGTTACAAATATCTAGTAAAACATTTAATTCGTCATGACCCGTTATCAAGTCGTCTACGTAAAAGTCGTCATTGATGACGCGCGCGATGACGTCATCGTCGCATTCCTGAGCCAGCTGTTTTAAACACCGAATACTCAAGTAAGGCGCCGATGTAGTACCGTACGTAACTGTATTCAACCTATAAACCTGAAGTGGCTTATCACTATTTGTTCGCCATAAAATGAGCTGTAAATTACGCTGGTCATGTTGGATGAGAACCTGCCGGTACATTTTCTCAACATCCGCGCACGCAACGTATTGATATTGTCTAAAGCGCAGCAATATTGAGATTATGTCATTTTGAATCGCAGGGCCTACGTACTGAAGGTCATTCAATGAATTATTACTCGTGGTGGTCGCACTCGCGTCAAAGACGACGCGCAATTTAGTTGTTAAGCTATTTTCACGGTAAATACCATGATGAGGCATAACATAATACGGTTTAGGTAACGTTTGTATGTCTGATAACAACGTCATATGACCTAATTTTTCATATTCATCTAAAAAATCACAATACATTTTTTTTTATATTGCGGTAAACGCTCCAACTTTCGTTCTAACGCATAAAAACGTTTCTCTGCAGATGTATAAGAATCTCCTAAAATGTCGGGAGAAGACTTGAACGGCATTCTGACTTGAAATCTACCATCGTTATCACGTGTTGTTGACTCAATGAATAAACTCTCACATAAGTTTTCCTCTTCAGACAACATACGCGACACGTTAATTTCTTCAATTTCCCAAAACTTACGTAATTGGATGTCCAATGAGTCAGTCTGAGTAAAATTGCACTGAACCGTATTAATATTTGATTTTTGTAACCGTTTGTTATTAACTGGACCGGATATTATCCAACCCAAACTAGTACTTTGTAGGCATGGTCCGGACTCTAGTCTTATAATTTTATTTCCGTCTAATAATGACCAAAACAAATCCGCGCCTATTAATATGTCAATTTTAGACGGTACATTGAACGACGGATCAGCGAGTTGAACGTGATTAGGTATACGTATAGTATTACGATCAACATTTACAGACGGTAAATAAGAAGTAATACTGGGTAAAACGAGGCAATGTAAATCAGTATTAAACTCATAGAGTTTTGAACGCATCTTGATTTTACATGTATGGCTTGACTGTGTGTGTGCTTCACCCACACCACAGACACGTATTGTGGACTGTATAATAGGAATATTTAAACGTTTGCATAAAGCATCAGTGATGAACGAATTTTGACTGCCATTGTCGAGAAGCGCGCGCACTGTGTGATAATTGTTATCTAAGTCGGCTACTTCAATTAACGCTGTGGACAATAAAACAGGTTGCAACACTTTCGCATTAGTTGTGAACGCACCGCGCCCCGAGTCAATAATATTACAATCAGCTGTTTGGCTAACGCAATGCGAAACAGATGACTGCGGCAACGTATTATTATTAACGGTTGATCGTGGCGCTGTATTTACACTAACGTCGTTATTAGTGTGCAATAACGTATTGTGTTTCTGTTGACACAACTTACACGGGCCGAAAACACAATCCTTCACTGTATGACTATCTGTTCGTATACAATTAAAACAAAGTTTTTTCGATATAACTATGTTCGACCTATCGTTTACGGACATATTAAGAAAACTTGCACATGAGTATAAAGAATGGTTACCATTACATAACGGGCATGTAACATTAAAGAAAAGAAAGAAAGAAAGAAAATACGTTTATTTAGCACAAACTCAAAAGGCACACAAAATAATACACCAAAAAATACATAAATTAACAAAAAACATAAATTAAAAAGAAAATCAATAAAAGTGCGATGTTAAAAACTAGCATTTATGTGTGCCCCACGGCTGCGCTAAAAAGGTTCAGTTCAGCAAAAAATGCCAGACAACTAGTGCCTGACGCTGGTTTTCAACTGGACCTGAAGTGTGAGCGGACGGATGTTAATCAGTTTTATACAAGTACTGCAACGTGGCGACTGTATGCATTCTTAAATAAAATAAATGAATAGTGAAATGTTGATATGCATATATACTAAGTTTAGTAAGTATCTAGTGTAATTACTTAGAGTGTGGTATTTAATACAATTGCAAAACAAAACAAATAGTTAGGCAAATACATAAATGAGACAAAAGCATGATAGACCTTAGCTAATAACATTAATACTACGCTTATTATGACTTCCCGAGGAACCTTTTCCCTTATTCGTATTTACAACGTAACTATGCGTATTTTGTACATTGGAATTTCTTTTATCGTTCGACGACTTGTCATATTTAGTGTGTTGAGAATGTGAATTATTACTCTTGCTGCTACTTGATGTTATCATGTCTAACATGTCCGCCCTATTTCTTAGAAACGTAAGCAAGTCGTCTAACTTTAAACTAGTACAATCTTTACGTGAATCCGAAATTAACGTGCCTTTATAGTTCTCCCATTCACGCTCCGTTGCCGGATCGAGTTTCGTAACTACTAAATAAATGACTAATGTGTCCCACGAGTCAGTGGGTTCCTTCAAAGAATTAAGTGCACGTAAATTACGTAAAACGGTATCAATTAATTTACGGATTTGCGCTGAAGACTCTTTGTTAATTGACGACGCTGTAAATAAGGACTTAACGTGGTTATGTACCAGTAAACGATTATTCTGGAACCTATTTTCAAGTAACTCCCACGCGTGACCATAATTATAGGCAGTAAATTCCAACGCACTAATTACAGTTAACGCAGTGCCACTGAGTGCCGATTTCAAATAGTGAAATTTCTGTATGGAGTCCAAATCTTGGCGATCATGGATCATAGTCACATAAGAATTTTTAAACTCTAACCAATTATCGTATGAACCGTCAAAGGCGGGTAGCTGTATTTGCGGCAATTTAACGTTTATAGACTTACCTACCGTGCACGAAGAATTGTTCAACTGACTTTGTTCATCGTTAATCATGCATTTAGCAGTTGATAGAATTGTATAATATTGACACTCGAACGTTTCTCTATATTCTAATTGCACTAATAATTCTTCTCCATCTACATTATTTTCGATTTTGGACTGAATACTATTAAAGTCAGAAAAGAAAATGGTTGCCGCTTGAATTCGTAATTGAACTTGCGTTTTCGTTACGGAATCTAAACATGAACTGTCTAATTTATGTATAAAATTAGCAAAAAGTGTTAATCTGCCTTTTATCACACCCCTTTGTTTCTTAAGATCGGCAATATTAACTTCAGAACTATCGGATTTACACTCATCGTCACTCATTTTGGCGGCTTAAAGAAAGCAAAGGTACTTACAGTTGTGCAAACACGGAAAGTCAGGCGTGGCAGAACTCGCGAAGTCGCTATACTCACTATCACAAGACCGCTGCTCGAACTTCTAGAAACGTATAGAACGATATTAACACAACTCGAAACGGGTAAGAGGGAAGGAAGGGCGAAGGATCACCTGACCGTTGCTGGCTGATGCTGCTTGAACGCAGGTATGGAACGCTTACTCCGCCTTTTCTTCTATGAGCAGTTTGAACGCTTGGGTTTCCGCTTCAGGGCTGATTCTTCTCGAATGATCTCGAATATCCGGCTCGAAGGACCAAATGTTTAGGCTGTTGCCCCTGTGATTCGTGGGTGCTGCTCTCGGGTACTTCAATGAGTTACGGTTTTTGTATATGAAAACTGTTTAATCCAGTGAATTAGCGTTTTTACAATGTTTCTAGTAGCGAAAGAAGTCGTTGTGTTTCGTGTCTTGAATTTCGGTTGAATATAGCGAGAGAACCAAAAAGAACGGAGTGAACAGATGCGAAGAACGGCGAGCCGCTCCGTCGTCCGCGCACGGTGATTGGTCGACGCCGCGCCGCGGCTGCAGTTCATTCGCGATGCGACGATCGGTTGCCGATTCCAGGCGTAAGATGGCGTTGCGCGTCAAACAAGTATTTTTACGAAAAACAATAATTTAAAAAAAAATTGTTGCTTGACGAAAGAAGATAATCAGTGTGTCTCTTATTTTTAAATGACAAGCATTAAACATAAACATTTGTTTTTCAAAAAAACATCTATATTTTACACACAAATAAAAAAATAACCACATTTTATATACAACTAATTGACATCAACAATAAAACAAAGCAAAAAGAACACACGAAATATAGCATTAAAAAAATGATTTTCCCGGTTCTAATGAGAACCGGGAAGCACTGTCCGCTGCTCACAGTGCAATATGTATACATATCCAGTGGCAAAGCAGTGGAGAGACCCACCTGTCCGAGAACACGCTTATTATAATGTTGAGTTGGCACGAAACCTATTTTTTACAGCATCTTTAATGTTTCACTTGCCATTTATTAGACAGTCGCGGAACATTTGGTAAAATAATTAGAATGTAATTACGGCCCTGTCTTTTTACATTTACGTTTGTTTTTCAAGGTTGACGAGAGATGGCGGCCTGTTGACAAAATGATATAAAAACCACGATAAAAACTACAAAAACAATATTTTGGCGATTGAAAGGTTTTTGGGAATTAATGTTGAATAAATTTCAGTACATATAATTATTAAAATATATTAATACTGAGCTCTACGTACTTAAATAATTTTAGTAGGTACCCATGTCACAAAGTGTCGCCATCTAATGTCGGGTAGAATTATATTTGGAAACACCGAAGTTATGACATGTTTCTAGAATATTTTTTATAAATTACATTTAAAATTACTTACAAATGAAATGTGATACCATTCATAGCATCAGAACGTCTATCCGAGTAGTTTTTACAAGATAAAACACAATACTTCATTCTTATTTTTGTCTAGCGCGAATATACTGAACTTTTACTTAGTTGTGCACAGGACGAACGCCAACAATACACTGACTAAGGCCACGCCTACTTGATGACGTCAGGACCTAGTTGAAAATCACAGTGCACAGTTGTTTAGGCCGACTCCTCTTTGTATTTGCTCCGTGGTGGTGCCGGACGTAAAGAATAGCACCATCCCATTTCCTCCCGTGGGTGTCGTTAAAGGCGCCTAAGGGACTTACTACAGAATGGGCAGCAGCTCTCTCTACGTATTTTACCACCATAATACGATCGCCAACCCACTTCCCAAGCATGGCGATTATGGCGAAGCCCTCCTATTGAGGGAGGTCTATGTCCAACAGTTGATGTTTCACAGTTGAAACGATGATGATGATCTATCTATACTAATATTATAAAGCTGAAGAGTTTGTTTGTTTGAACGCGCTAATCTCAAAAGCTACTGATCTGAATTGAAAAATTCTTTTTGTGTTAGGTAGCCTATTTATCGAGGGAGGCTATAGGCTATATAACATCACGCTACAGCTAAGAGGAGCGGAGCAGTAATGAAAAATGTTGCAAAAACGGGGAAAATTTATTCCTTTTGAGAGTTTCCGTTGCGTGCGCTGCGTAAACGGTTAAAGTAACGCAAAAATTATGTAAGACGGAATTGTTCCTTTTAAAAAGTTCTAAAAAAAAGTCCACGAGAGCATATGTCTATCTTTTAAGGTTGACTCACTATAACTCAAAAGGTGCGAGCAGCAACGAAAAATGAACGAAAACTAGCAGGCAAATCGATGCGACGGGAAGAGTCAGGGGAGCAAAAATTTGACGCGGACGAAGTCGCGGGCAGAAGCTAGTACTGAATAATATGAAAAAATCTTTTGAAATATCTCGCATGAATCTCACAATGCAAACCGAATACACTTCAATTTCATACGCGAATTACATTCATATGAAGATTTGATCAACTTACATTCACTCGATATATTTATTCCTGTGTATCAAATTATGGAAAATGTATCTACACAAATTCTACATTCATTCACTGCTGAAGTTTATTCGAAATTGAGGAGACGGGGATCCAATTCGGTCCTCAAGAGTACCTACGGTATACAATTTTTCAGTCCATCCTTTTACTGGCAAAACTACATAAAACCACGCTTGATTTACCCGAAGGGAAAAGCAGAGGTGTATCTACGTATTTACACCCACATTACACCAGTAATGTTTAACTCTTTCAGTCACGCTTTTACATTAAGAATATTTTGAAACTAAAACTGTCATAAATTCAATAAACCACCAATCGCTCTCTTCTTGTTAAGTATGATTCAAGCTTGTATGATGATTCAATCGATTGTGGCTACATGGCACAGATTTCAATAAAAAAAAATCGGAAAGAAGATGGTTAATGACACTAACCACCAAGACTGAAAGAATTAAGTCTCATGTAATATGGGGCGAGCCCATTGCCATCAACCAGGCACGAGTCCAAACTCGGGCCTCCTAATGAGAAATTCCTGATGCGAAGACCTCAAGAATTGAGAATACCTTATACCGTGTTAAAAATATTAGTAACCATGTAAGGGCAATAATTTATCACAAGTGCATATGAATCGGCCGAGCCTTTTAGGAAATAATTAATATCAAACATGACTGCAGTATTAAATTATTAGACAGAAGTAATTATGTTATGGATATGTTCACCTATACATGAACCGATCGCGGCAAGCAACCAATGCAGCTCCTTCTTTTCCACTCATGCTTTACCATTCCTATACCTGTACATATCATATAGTTTACCTTCATTTTATTTAAACCATAGGTAAACGCAACCTGTGCAATCAATTTGGCAGAGCTTAAAACCCTATCCAACTCGGATTTGTTTTAACGTATCAGCTATAGCGATCATTGTAAATTTTAATCGGAGATTATGTACGGAACCGTTTGCTATTTGCATGTATTGTACTGATCCCTGGTTTTAGTATTGATTAATTAAAGTTTATGGCGTTGTTTACTGTTAGAGGTGGCCCCCCCACCTTCCACCATGGAATAATGAATAAGTATGGCTCTGGGATTTGTGGGTCGGGGTCCGGTTTTGGCTAATCCTAAGAGTAGGCTCGGTATTTGTCCGTGTTCCGATTGGCGCCGGACGTAAAGAATACCACCATCCCATCTCTTCTCGTCGCTGTCGTAAAGTTGTTAAATTGACTTGCTAGAGAATGGGCAGCAGCGTTTCCTATACATTTCACCACCATACTGCAATCGCCAACCCGCCTGCCAAGCGTGGCGATTATGGAAAATCCCCCAAACTGGGAGAGGCCTGTTTCCGGTAGTGGACGTCTTTTGGCTGAAATGTTGAAGAGTAGGTTAGAGCCACTTAAAAACGGATTGTGGTTCCCAATGCTCTTTGAGTGTTACATTTTTTAAGTCACCTATTTTCGTAGTAGTTACTGTCATAAACGCAACCTAAGGATCAGTTCAGACAGGTCGGTAATGTGCCTAAGGAATTTACTACTTCCAATGAAAAACTTTTTAACAAAAAAATAAACCGCTCAAAATTTTAAAGTTTATTATTTTTTGCTTTTCAGTTTTTTCGGCGGTATAATTTTTTGTTAAAAAGTTTTTATTTTATATTTTTTGTGGCTTTAATGTACTTATAATACTTGGCAAGGTACACCCTATCCAATAAAAAAAGAATTAACAAAATCGGACTACTCTGTACAAAGTTATGCGTGGTTATACATCACAATCAGTGAGTAAACAATCAATCATCCCCTGTTTTCCGACCCTTAGGGTTCGATTTTGTTTTCCAGATTTATATGAGACCACCTTCGGAGTGTACCCTTTCCAATAGAAGAAGAATTATCACAATTGGACCACTATGTAAATGGTTATGCGTGGTCATATACATATAAAAAAATATATACGCGTCGAATTGATAACCTCCTCCGTTTTTTTTCGTCAGTTGAAAATAGGACATTATTACCATATTCTAAAGTCTCCTATAAAAAAGGCAATTTTTGTTGTTAAAGTTAATTTATTGCGTGTAAAATTATTCCCGGCACTATATTCTATCAGCTTATGGATTAAGAATTACCGAAAAACTGCTCTAGGCTACCAAAATTTTCACCAGACCGACTACAAGTAATTGAGTTTCCCTGATGGAAAAATCTTCGGTCAAAAATGTCGCCAACAGCTTTCCCCCTTTGCTGTGAGGACCTAATTTTGTTATCAGCTGTTATACATAGATATGCCGAAATTGTGGACACGTCTTTGCTTTTCGGTTTAATCCATTTTGGATTGGAATTCCGATGAATTGTATCGTGTTTTTTGCTAACTCTAATGGTACATCCATGACGTAAATATGTTAAGCTCCATCAAGTTAATTTTTGACTACGTCATTGCCCACATTTTTAATGAAAATTTCTGTTCAAAACGGTGACATGCGCTTCATGACTGTACGTTCATCAGGATTTATACATCAAGTAATTAATACAAAATTTGGTTTTTTGGTTAACTAACCCTTAATTTGCAGTAATGTTGCGACTTTATAAAGAGTCATTACTTTATTCCATTTTTTTTTAATTTGTATTCTCACTTTGAGAAGGCTTTTATCCTTTTTTGCTGTCCGCCAGTTACATGCGGTCTTTTGAACGGAATTGTTGTAATCCGTTTTAAGTTACCCACATATCCTTTATTTAAAAAGACAAAATATTTAAAGAAGAAAGAAAGAAAAATTGTTTATTCTGCACAAACAAAACGCACAATTTAAAATATAACAAAAAATAAAAATACATACGTACAAAGTAGCCAAAAGCCCCGTATTCAAGCTTAAAAAGGTTGTACAATATTGTCCATTGCTTGTTGATGTCATGGCTACGGACCAAAGACAATACAGATAGATATGCGTTACGACATTGACAATTACTTATTACATAATAACAAACAAAACAAAAACAAAAATTGCCGAATGCAGAGTGCATTATTGGCTACTTTTGTGATAAACATACCATAAAAAAATAAGAACCATTTTGCCATTTCTCCTGATGTATGTTATGACCTCTTCCTATCATTTACCATACCATAAACACCATAATAGTAGTAGTCAAGCTCATGATACCACAATTTAACGGAAACCTATCATTAAACGTTATTTAATCTCATTAAACAGTCAAATTGGCGCAGCTGCGTGGCGAACTGGTGATAAAGTAATTATCGCCTTCCGTACGCCAATTAAGGCTGTATACATCAATCATAATGCCTATCAGGCCGTCTAATTACTGTCTCAAATGATAGTATTCTGGTGTTTGTTATCTGTATTTGGGGGGTAGAATTTATGTCCAGTTTATGTCCTGAAATGTAAAGAGATAAATAGAATTTAGGTTCTCTGCCAAAGATACTGAGAGCCGTGACGGACAGGGTCATGAAAAAAATCGAACAGAAGTTATGTGGCGATTCCGTTTGAAGAAAACCGTTAACACTCCCCTCCAGCAGCTAATTTTATAAAACAAATCTCAACAACCGCGCCAAATAGCCATTCTCAACAATTTACCTTCAAACATCTTAGTGTCCGCAATAAACGCTCACAACGACCGCAAGACGTCCGCCCGGTGCGGTGGTCGAGCGATAAATGATCCCGGCGGTGCAACGGGACACGGACCGATCAAATATTAACAAACTACCCTACCTTACGGCGATTCAAATGTACTCGTTTATTGCTACTATTGCGAGATTCAACTGAATTTGTGTGCACTATTTTGGAATAGCTTCTCAGATTCAATTTTAGGTGCGGTGAAAGATGGCTGTTGGAATGGTGTTTTAGCACACTTTCGGGGGTAGTTTCGGTTACAGATGCAGGTTTGAACGATGGTATTATAGAAGTTGGGCATATTACATATTTATTACATTTGGTATGTCATAAACATTTACAAATGGTGGTGATCCAAAATAGGTATATTTAATTACTCGTGAAAAATCTTTTAATGATCATTGAATCTAAACTATCTTTAGAATAAGAACCTGAAAAAAAAACAGCTCATCTTTAAATAAGCCAGGATCGATATTCTTATAGTCTCGTAAAAAGTAGTTAGGTCCTTCGAGCCGGCAAGCAAGGCTTCAACGAGGACCAACTTTCTATTTTAAAGTCCATCTAAATCTTAGTAGACTTCAAAGTTTTGATGGGAATTGACTTCCTGAAAGTTGGCCGTAATGTTTTCTATAATGTTGGCTAAAAAAGTTGGATCATACCATGTATTGTCGCCAAGTTTTGGAAGCCAATATCGTGTTTCAAAACGTGGCTAACGCCATAAACAAGTATTGTTTCAACAAAAATATAGAGAAAATTTCCATACTCGAATACTGTTACCAAATAACAAACTAGAAAAGGGTTTTACACAACACAATAAAGTTACTCCACATTCTCATGAAACTACAATACACACATTTTCCCCAGATCGTTTAGATCTCAAAACTAGATTTTAGAAGTTAGGAGCCGCTGTGTGAAACTCAGTCTAGTCACAAAAGGGTAAACCCAGTCGCCTAGAAAAAATATAGCAGGGTATTTAAACAACAGTCTCGGGAATGAAACTTTTTATACAGCAGTGTCTCCAAAACGATTTTATTTTTATTTTACGCGTACGCCGAGACCAAGTTCGACAAACTTTTAAAGTTGGCAAACTTCTTTGTGATTAAGTTACAAAAAGAAATGGATCTATTTCCTAAGTTGGAACTTGCGAGCGGAATTCCTGGATTTTTGGTTATTCGACGATTTTAAAAGAGCAATTTGTGACGAAACGCTTTTCGCTAACTTTGTTCAGTTGGTAATAGAATTTAATTTATGGTTCGCCGTCGGGCACTTTCGTGACGTTGTGTACCTGCTGATGTCGTAACAATTTGTAAAATAAATTGCTCTTTCTGTTTTTTTGTTTTAACTGTTTATTTTTTTACGAAAAAAAGGTCGTTCTCTGTGACCTTTGCTTTCTTCTTTGTTCCTTTCGTATATACATATATTTATACCAGGTCCTAGCTTTACCGTGCCAACCACGGAGCAAACCGTGGTGCCAACAGCTCGGATTATGCACACTGGGCAGCGCATGTGCGGATTAATTGCCTGAGAGTGGGTCTTATGCAACTGGCTACGAAAATATTAGAGTATCCAATGGATACTATGGAAATATATTCGCACTTTATTTCTAAAGATTATTTACTTCTACTCTATCGATGGACTGTTTACGTATTAGCAGCACTTCTTTAATTGAAGTTGCATTTCTTAGTTGACGAGATTCATCGTGGCTAGAACAAAGAAGTACAATCTGTCATTAGATGATAATGACAGATTGTACTTCTTTGTTCTTGTCTTTGCCTAGTCTTTGCCCAACTAAATATAGGTCAGCTTGCAGTCTAACCAAATACCGGTATCTAGGCAGTTGCTGTATAACACGATAGCCCTTGGTAAGACCGGTTGTCAGACCTTTGGGCTTCGGACGATCCCTACCGACTGTCAAAGATCCTCGAGTTACAGACGGGTCCTAGATTATGAGATTATAGATTAAATATACATTTAAACTAAATAGCCATGGGGATCTGAATCTACTGTAACGGTACTGCACACCGAAACTTCAGCAAATTAAATTTAGACCGACCAAACTCGAAATGAGTTACATCTGTAGCTGTTCCAGCAGCTAAATGCAGCTAAGCAGAGTACCGCAGGGAAATGAAGCGCGATTCGTAGTCGTCAGTGCACACGTAACGTATGTAATGAGACGTAACCAAGAGCGCTTCGCTCGCTCCGCTCACCCCGCTCGCCTCGCTCCGCTCCACTGTCGGACTGCGCTAAATGGAATTTACTTTTTGAATTTATAAAGTTGGTATTTCGAGTTGGAAATATACGTATTGTGTTTCACTGTGTAGGTAATTGAAACGTCACGTTTATTTAGAATTGTGTTTTTGGTGCCAGGTTTCTTATTTTTTCTTGTTTATTTATTTATTTTCTTTCTTTCTTTGTTCTAATTTCTTAGCAGCAATATTAAAATGGAAAACATAAAAAGATTTTTTGTTATTTGAACATCGAAGCATCCTTAATAAGGGACACTTGTCCCAGTTTCACCCCCAATAAGGGGTTGATTTGAAAGGAAGTTTGTAAAGTGAAACGTCAGCTGTCGGGTTGACATGACGACAGCTTTCTGTAGGGAAAAAAGTTATCCAATTAATTTATGAAAAGAAATAGATAAATCTTTAGACTACACAGGTATATTAAAATGAATTATAAAAACTTGTGTGGTTCGTTGGTCTTATAGTCAAGTGAGACTGCTGAGCATGGTCTTGGGTTCAACCTCCAGTCAAAACGAAACGGAATGGGGATTTTCTATTAGGAATTTCTCAGTAGCTATTTAGTTACCATATGAAGACATTTTTAGGGCTTGTGGCTAAGTAATAATAGCCGCACGCGTTGATTGTTCAGGTTAAGCTATGCTTGCCGCGGCTGTTCCGTGGATGGGTGACCATCTTTACATACCAAGACCCTTCCGTGCCTCGGAAAAGCACGTTAAGCCGTTGGTCTCGACTGTCTTTCGTAGATCTTAGACAGTCGTTACGGTTCGCCAGAAGCCCGAAAGTCTGACAACCAGTCTTACCAAGGGGTATCGTATTACCCAGTAACTGGGTTGTGGAGGTCAGATAGGCACTCGCTCTATGTAAAGTACTGGTACTCAGCTGCATCCGGTTAGACTGGAAGCCGAACCCTAGTTGGGAAAAGGCTAAGCAGACGATGATGATGAAGAAATTTTATATCGGAAAAAATCACTAATACTTTATACAGCATATCCAATACCCAACTAATCATTACCCTACCCGATTTCACAATCACTGACACTACCCAACTTAACCCAAACTTATATGAAAGCGCAACTGGAAGCGATGCAACTGACACTATATAACCCGGCTAAGTTCAGAACCCGAGATTATATTAGAAGCACTATTAACAGTACCCCCTACTGAACTAGGTACGTTATAGGAGAGTTCAGAAGGTTAACACTATATGCACATGAAACTTTTGCAAATGACATTTATATATGATAAATGATTTGGATTATTTCTGTAAGTAGGCTGTACAAACACTTTTACACGTCAATGATATTTTGTTAAACTGGATGAGGTCGGCGTTTCCTGTCTGACTACTCTGAGAAGAAAGGCCCGAACAAACTCAGAGGTCACAGTCTCTTTTAAAGTCTTGATCACATCATATGAGTGTGATCATGTAGATTTGGTGACTGAAGTGGTATTTTGAGGAAAGAACCACACAGATTGATTGGGCCTGTCCAGTCAGTGCAGCCTTTGTCACTAATCGTGTAGCTCAACTCAGACTAAAGCAACTCTATTTAATTTCAAATAAAACTGTTTTTTTTTTTTAAGACACATGATGATCTGCGATTGAAATAGGTCACCTTAAAAATAGAATACTTCATAAAAACGCACAGTGGTACACGTAGTAGTGCATCTACTATTGCGTGTTTGTATGTAGTTATAGGAAAATTGAAGCGCGGCTGCACAGAAGAAGACGTGTTCGTGATTATTCGGAAACAGGAATATTACCTTCTTTGGTTTACTTCTATGCAAGTAGCTTGCATCACCATAGTGACATTCACCCATTAGATGTTTTTATGCCACAGTGAAATGGAGACTACTTGCTTAGTTTTGTGCAAGTTACAGGCATGTCTATTTACAGCTTACCTATTGTTTAACTAAAATTTACTTTGAAACAATGCGGAACTGTGAACTTTTGTATAAGGTTTTGGTAACCTGGCGTTCTGCCTCACTGTAAAATTTAAGTGAAGTCAGCTGCTAATAGTATCAATCCTTAGCATCAGGTAAATTGACAGCTTCCTTTTAGGTCACTTACTTGACCTAAGATTGCCTGGTGACATTTTTCAAAATAGACGAGGTCGTTCTCATCTCACCAAAAATCAATAAAGCACTCTCTCTGTTTTGAAATATTTGTTTTGAAATACCTGACAGAACATTTAACTCAAACTTATCCGGATTTAGTGAAACAATCAGACGGTCGAACGTCAGTTTCTAAATTGTATGGATTGAATTTTCTGCACATACTCTATGTCCCACTTGTCAGAGTCAGCCAGTGGTATCGCAAAGTTCATAAAATCAGTTTAGTTTCCTTTACCACCTGCGTCATAGTTACAGAATATTATACAGAAGGTTAGCTACTTTGAGAGAAAACAAACGCACACATATACACGCTTTACGTACAAAAAGTGCAAGTATTTAGATTCCCTGCCAGGGTTGCGGATTTTTTCGAAAGAGTTACTGTGGCCCTGGCACAGGCAACTGAAGGAACACGGGTGTGTTTTAGTCAGTAAAAGTCTGACACGCCCTCCCGCTCCGCTCAGAGCGTGAGACGTAATTTGATGATTTCCCACCCATAAAAAAAGGTATTTAGATTCGGACCCTAGGGAAAACGCCCGAAGAAAACATAACGTAAATTGGAATGATTTTTCAATACAACTATCGTAACTATATCAAAGATGAAAGCACAATATGTTAATAATTTTGATATGTCCAAAAAGAGTATTTGAGGAGTGACCACTCTTATCAACGTGCATTAAGTACGACGCGGTATCGCGGGTCGTCTGAAACGAATCATGTCTTTTTCGGTTTTATTACGTATACATAAAACGGCTCCAACCGATTCCGCGTCGATAAGTGTCACGCGTCTATATGTGTGCGTGCGATTGCTTTCGATCGTTGTATGGAGTTGACCTTCTGTAGATACTATTCTGTGGTAGTTCAGGTAATATCCGTTTGAAGGCTCCTCTGTTAATACTTGTATTCAGGTTAAATGAGGTTATGTTGAACTCTGGGTTAAGTGTTAACTTTGCAGTTTTCATCGTGTTTTGTTACAAATGTTATAATAGCCTCGAGGTGAAGCTTAGGAATTTTATGGTGTTATTTTATATTGTTGCCATGTTATGAAACTATTCATCATTATTTACCTAGCTATTTGTTGAGCTATTGATGTCAGCTTACTTTCTAACTGAATGCAGCTGAATGCCAGATTTCTCATGGAGCGACGAACCCTGAACCCAGTAACTGGGTAATACGATACCCCTTGGTAAGACTGGCTGTCCGACTAACGGGTTTCTGATGACCCGCAACGACTGTCAGAAATCTAGGAATGACAGCCAGAACCAACGACTTAACGTGCTTTCCGAGGCACTGAGGTCTCGGTATGTAGAGACGGTCACCCATCCACGGTCAACCAAACTAACCTAAAATATGTATGCAGAGGTATCAGTCGAATTATGGGCAACGTTTGCCGAAAATTCATACATGAAACAGCTTACTAACATGCAAAGTAACGAAGGAGGTACACACCTACATATTTATATACCTACATACAAAGATATATGGTTTTCATTCGGCTGGAACATTAGCGCGAAATATGTTTATGACAGTTGTTCCAGCTCCAAGGATGTGTAATGGGCCTGCTAACTTGATATGGAACATAGTTTAGTTTTGGTATACGTTGAGTTAGTTTTGGCGTATTTTAGAGTTGGTACTGTTGGTTATTAAAATTCGTGGAGAACTATTGAAATAAACTATTATAGGTTCTCGTAAAAATATTGGATGTTCATGTTTTATTAAGAGCACTATCAAAGTAGTAACGGTCGTAAGTTCAAACCCAGACAGAAGTAAATTATCTCATCATTGCTGCTCTCAAAATCGTGAAGGAAAACATCCTGAGAAAACCGACATGTCCTAGAACCATTCCAAAAGTCAGAAGACTTAACTTCTACCACTAAGATACACCGTCCACTCCCTCTCAGGAGGCCTGTATCCCAGCAGTGGGAACATTATAGGCTTATAATGTATGTAATTAAACATAACTGACAAAATGTGGGTGTACAATAGGTATACAATCTGCCTAACCCTTAGAGGTGTGAATGTGGTTGTGTTTGTTATTCGCTACCACCACAAAAAATATTTGGAGAGATAGAAATTCCTTAAACATTAGATCAGTTTTCTTAAGTTTTTGCAATTTCAGTGTCAGGTTGTATTTCAACAAGAAACAACAGTACATTTGAATTTCGCAGTCTTTCACTGGCACTTTCCCCTTAAGAGTTTGTTACGAACGATGGTTAAAAAAAGATTACACTGAATGATCATTTAATTTGCGGCCATGTATTATGTATAAAAGTGAACGTTTACGTATTGGTGAACTTATAATAAACCAGTTAAGAGGCGAAGAATTTTCATTTAATCAAATTGTGCCTTCATAATATAATTTCTCCTACATAGTGGGTGTATTTACATACGTCTCACAAGCAAAATTTCACTACATAAAAGATAATATTTACGCAACAAAAATCCAAATATTTACCAAAAACGAGCATGTTTACAAACATTCTTTCAGTACTAACACAATGAATAATTTACAATGTATTAAAATACAAAATATGTGCCGTAAGCTCCAGAGTTCGAGAGCGTATTCAATGAGTTTGGAAATCGAGTTAGCTCCCCTAAAAGCGGGAAAATATCTTTCATGTTTTCAATGCGTTTGTTTAGTCAGAACTTGACATACGAGTGTCAAGTGTGTGTGTAAATGTGAATGTGAATATGGACCTGAGAAAATATTATCCCGACGTTAAAAGCGGACCAAATTAAAAGAAAAGCTTGAGAGATGTTGGTTTCTTTGATGGGCTTACTTAAGGGTGTATTTTGAAAATTAGCATTCGTAAGTAACTGTCAAATATTTTTCGCAATTTCGATTAATGCAAATCTAATCAAAATATTTTTCATCCCACCATCTCGGAAAGAGTATTTTTAATCTTCAATATCTGAGTGGAAAAGCCGTTTTTATTCTCTAAGTTTGTGATAGTGCACACGATGTTCTAAATTCAATTTACTTTATCCTCTAGAGAATAAAAACGGCTTTTCCACTTAGATATTGAAGATTAAAAATACTCTTTCCTCGCTGAGGTGGAATGAAAAGTTACGTGTTGCACTCGAGTGCAAAGATTTTTCACCTCGTGCTCTTTTGATTCCCTCGGTAATGCTCAGGATTCTAATTTTTGAATCACTCGCTGCGCTCGTGATTCAATTTTAGAATCCTTCGCTTGCTCGGTCATCAAAATTGAGCACGCGGTTAAAAAGCAACTTTGCACTCTTGTATAACAAATAACTATTATTTCACAATGGGCACTACATGGGGCTCTTATGCAACGTCAGAAGGTAGGTGCACGGTTCCAAATGGTTGACGACGTTGTCAACTTTCAGAGAATATAACCCTCTTGAAAACTAAAGCATTATTGTCCCACTACTAGGCATCGGCCTCCCTCCGTCTTTTTCGTAACGATAGTTTTTGGACTCAAATCTTGTACCCACAGCCACAGTAAAATATTAATGATTTTATTTTTTGTAAGAAGGTTTGTAGTAACACTTTTTGTAAAACTATACGAAGTCGCCATTTTCTAACTGACTACTGTGAGAAGAAAGGCTGAAACAAACTCAGAGGTTACAGTCTCTTTTAAAGTCCAGACATAATCTTGGCCAAAGCATATGAAGTCTATGTTGATTGGTGTCTGAAATGGTCTTTTGAGGAAAGAACCACACAAACTAAGTGGACCTGTCCAGTCAGTACAAGCATTTGTCACTACACGTGTAGCTCAACTGTACATTCGGTAAGCGAGAAAAATCCAGAGCTTTCCAGTTCCATATAAACGTTGCTAGTACATTATCTATGTTAACAAGGTGCTTTTAAGAGAACAATCCGCTAAGAGAACAAAACTACTTAAATAGGCCGTTTGATAATGATAAAGGGTGATTATGACGGTATTGTGACGCGGCGGGTGCTGTTAGCGGCGTGTGTCGCCGTCTGAACCGACGCCATCTTTGCATGATTGATGCTCCGTGACACGCCGGCCAAACAGGGTTGACTACTTCGCAATTTAGTTTTTGCCAATTAAAGTTTACTAAAGGACCACAAAATTAAATGGGAACCAGCTGATATTGGGTATTAATTAAGAGAATAGAAAGATTTTCCTGTTTTTTTTTTTTTGTAGAATGACATCTCGCAGGTCAACCTATGAGGTATTCGGCTGCTTCTTCGGACTTGCCTGTGGCTACCTTAATACATTAAGGCATCCAGCCAGGGCTAGCGACTACTCGCTAAGGGCACCTAAGTTTAGAGCTAAGGTTTAGGGCATCGCTGGTAGAGGGCAGCAAGGGACGGGCTGGAGCAGAATGATTATTATTTAGGGTTGAATTTAAAGGTCAAAGCTCAGTGGTGCCGGCTGGCTTGAGCAAGGGTCAGGAAGTATTTCCTTGAAGCAGTTTTCTTTAGTTATAGAACTTTTTTACAGTTTCTTTATGCTGTCGCAAAAACTCATCCCTATTCTATTATTATCAGTACTAACCCCCTGCCGTTTTTCATTAATAACCGCATCGTCAAAGGTACACTGCTACTAAAAATAAATAAAATTTCGTCCTGTTTTCAACGAACAACAAATACGACACACAATACAAGTCGAAAATGTTCGTATCTCTGAAGTAGCAACCCTAACCGTCGGCGTTCAACAAAAGCAGCAACGGGCTTTTAATAAATTATTCCGCGGAACCCACTGCAGCTTTCAGAGCGGGTTTGAGCGAATTTAGCTCCGTAACCATTTATTACGGGACCCTTTCGAGATTCATCCGGCACAACTGATTTTTGACGAAAATACTAAAGTCGATCGCTTTGACGTTTTTCGAGAGTTGATTAAACGAATTTGTTGATCGTTCCGTTCCGAAAGCTGATTGTTTCCGGTTTTTTCGATATTATAAATTGGCGTTTTTTGAATTACAGTTTGGTGGGAATTCGTTATGGGGTGTTTAAAATGATGAACATCTTTTTTTCTGTGTCACAAGTTAGCGAATTACTTTTGTAGGAAAACACGGTCGGGCTTACTTCCTTTGAAATTTGTTTTTCGGTATTGGGTGAGTTAATGTTAGACTATATAATTTCTTAGCATTTACGAACCAGATAAAGTTAACAGTAAGTCCAACTGTAATATAATCTACACTAAAAGTAACTAGCTTTGCATAACACATATGTAGGTAATAACAATGTTTCACTAGGTTATCTTCTGCATAATATTCAACATTGCTACACGGGCAATACTGAAAATATTGCACATTATTGCTCGCACTTTCCGCCCGTTCTCGTTAATGTAGAGAAAAAAGAAACCGCCTTCGCTTGCCTGCAGCTGTGTATGTGTTGTTGCTTGGAATTCGCAGACTCAATGCAGAGATATTCCTAGTTTCATTTGATTGTCAAACTAACAACCCGTACCTGCTTCACACGGTTTTAAGGACTTGATAAAACATCAAGATATGACATTTTAATATTATTGTAGTATACACATAAACCTTCTGAATAAATTCTCTAAATGATGGTGCAATGCCATCAAAATCCGTTTCGAATCTTAAAAGAACAATGCTGTCACACTGATGGGCACGAAAAGTGACTTTATTATTACACGCTTTATATTAGGTTCACTTGTATGTTTGTTTGTTTATAACCGACTCCTTATAGCGCGATTTTGACCCACTTTAAACGACAAATGACAATGCAATAATTTCATAAATTTGTGCCATTATCCTTGCCAGGGTTACCAGGACAGCAAAAAACTGTCTTCGAATACTACGCTGACATACGTCTCAACATTCGAAACACCCTAAAAAATTGAAAATAAATAATAGATTAAAAAAACTAAAAAACACGCTCCCATAGAAAACCAAACTAAAAAGTAGAAAATAATGGAAAAAAGCGTGGGGTGCCTTATCATTTAAAAAATACCTTAAAAAAACCCCACGCTTTTTCTAAGATAGAACAATTTATAATACGGCAGTGGTGGCCACCCTTAAACGTTGTAGGTCGTGGGTTCGAACCCAGGCAATATTACTTTGTGTAATTTATTTCATCACCACTGCTCTCAAAACGGAAGGAAATTATCTTGACGAAAAGAAAACAATACTATGCGAAGCAATTGACATAACGACATACAAAACATTAAATAAAATTACTACTTAAATAACATCTACAACCATGTTGCACCAAAACACTATGAAAACAGTGCTCTTCTAAACATATTTCCAAGAGAAACCAATCCAGCATAGTCTTTGATTCAAACTGACATACAATTGGCTCCAACATTTCAAACTGCATTTCTCAATACTGACCACATTCCTAATGAAAAAGCTGCAATAGCCGACCGCCAATCAACTGGATGACGACCATCCATCCATCCATCTATCCATCATGGCGACCGCCTCCAATTTTCAGCAGAACTTCTCTGTTCGTCGCATTTTTTTTGTAACAATTAAAATGGCGGAGAGATCGTTCATCATCCACCGATCGTCGGGACTTGGGTAAAAGATTGATTAGTGATATCAGGAAAGTGGATTTGCAGTTGAAGAGTTAAAAAGTTAAATGGTACTTTTTATTCGTTTCGTTTATTTCTACTATATTTCAGATATAGAAATTGAGACAATATTTATTTGCATAACACTTGGTTGGTAAAGTTATCAAACTATGAGGTTGGCGGCTGCTTAACCCGACTTGCCTGCGGCTATCTTAATAAATTAAGGCCTCCAGCCAGGGCTCAAATGCTTAAAACTGAAGCGACTACTCGCTAAGGGCACCCCCTGTGGGGTACGGACCTCGACTTAGGGCATCGCTGGTAGTTTTGCTTATATCATAGTGAGCTAATGTGCAATGTGTTCATGTGTTTCATGTTTTGTGTATGCAGTGTGCTTTTGTGTAAGTTGTTGTGTGTGTTTGTGGCACCATCTTAGAAGAGAGTCATTAATTAGGCACTAGGATTGGTCTGGTGTAGACAATAATGGTTTCATTAAACTACCGACTTCATTCCTTTTCATGTGTTATATGTATAGCACAATCTTGTTATTTATACATACGTTAAACATAACTCGGGATACTAGAATCCCGGTCCTTTGGAAGGCGTACGAGGGGCCGAAGCCAACTAGCTTTTTAATGATGAGGGGGCACCAACTGACGATTATTCCTGTATGCACTGTGCAAGTGCACCCAAGGACAATTCCCGGTTGGAGCAGAACTATTACAGAATATGGAAACAAAACAAATTAGGCTATGGGTTTGGATGGCTATAGTGGATTGGAAACCGCCACTAGGGAAGCACTATGGCCCCTGCCTGATCAATGTTTTGTATACACGGATAAAATGGCAGGGGGTGACTGACACACTCAATAATGGGCCCCCGGGAAACGTCGCTAGCACATAGTGACGTAGCGACAAGGGGGCAACACTTCCTGAGGTGCTTGAGAAGTGGAGAGGTATTCCACGGCTTTCAGAACAATCCCAGAGCCCGGAAGATGGTCAAGATCCCTACGAGCACTTACTGGAATACTTCCTTTCCCCGAGCACGTTTGCTCTTGCGAATCTCCACTCAAGCCGGCCAATAAAGGCAAGAATGAGGTGGGAGCTCTGAACCTCGTCAGATTATTATTAACTCACTTTTTTCACTACACTAATTCAAAAGGTTTAGTTCTTTTTACCCTTCGCACTAAGTCTATGTTGTCTAGCAGCTGGATTGCCTCAACATTCTCGTGTCAGTGAAGTCTGTGGTCGTGGGCTTAAGCAAATTTTTGGATAATGGTGGTGACGAATTCCATCTTTAGGTCACGATGAAGGTCGTCATTTCTTATGTACCAGGCTGCATTGACAGCATCCCTGAGTACTTTATTTTGGAATTGTTGGATTATTTTGATGTTGCTTGGTTTAGTACAGCCCCAAAGTTGGATACCATACGTCCACATTGGCATCAGTATATGCTTGTATAGGGTTATTTTATTATGTCATGATAGACATGACTTCCTTCCTAAACCTAATGAATTAACTTCAAAAAAGGAGGAGGTATTCGGCGATTTTTATTCTGTATGAACTTTAAATTCTAGTTTTTTCATTTACCTTCTTAACGACTATGAGAAACGTCCCAACATTTATAATGGTAGCAAATTCAGACATGATTAGTAATTTTCTACACTTGATTAACTCTGTTAGTCATCAAATGGCAAGTGTAGCATTCTGACGGACTGTGTACCACCATAAGCACGTCAAAATGCTTTACGGGACGCTTGGCGAAACTGGCCCTAAAACTGTTTAAAAGTAAAGGAGATTACACAACACACGAGCCGGAACAAGCCTTAATTACGTCCAAACGCGAAACAAGAACAATAATTTTGTGCAGGGGGCTGTAAAATTCTTCTTGTAACCACCATTGCCATATATCGTGGCCCCATGGGTGTAGTGGGGCAGTTCTCAAGAAATACTGATAAGTGTCGCTTTATCTTTAAAGTTAAACGATTTAAATGTACTAAGTGAAGTAAGTAGGAAGGAAGAGAAGGTTTACAAACGTACAGTCACGAAAAGAGGTAAGTAACGAGTAACACAGTAGGTATGGCTCTCATTTTGGCATTTCAACAACATTCATTGCGTTTTTTACGTTGTGGAGTAGACAAGTTTTTTGATCAAAAGACATAATGGATTAGCAAAATCCATCAAAGTAATTTGGATTGTGATTGATAGTGTGTTACGCAATTAGGGTGCAAGGTCATCGGATATAGTTGAAGTTTAGTAAGAAACAGGTTTAGTGGGCAGGGCACATTGCTCGCAGAACGGATGGCCGATGGGGCCGGAAGGTTCTGGAGTGGCGACCGCGTACTGGAAGACGGAACGTTGGAAGGCCTACCACTAGATGGATCGATGACCTGGTGAAGGCCGCAGGAATACGTTGGATGCGGGAGGCACAGAACAGGTCGAAGTGGCGGTGCTTAGAGGACGCCTATGTCCAGCAGTGGACGTCTTTCGGCTGACATGATGATGATGAAGAAAACCCATTGATGTTTTCGACTAAAATTTTATGTCATTAATAGAAATTAAATACTTCATAATCATGTATTCAATTAAATTTGATTCGAAAACCTCCATCGGATTCTTACTAATCTTCAATCCTATCTGGCGACTCTGGTAACATCTGTTTTGGTAACTGTACGTACGAACTGATTGTGTGTTTATTTAAATCTTATCGTATGCTGCACAGATTGACGTCATCACGTCAGCGCCGGCTGTCACTGAAATCGTAGCATTGTTCTGAGCGATGACCGTTGTGCGTGGTTCTGACGCATATTTTCCTATAATTTGTTCTTTTTTGTGTTTCTGTTCTTTTTCGCGCAATGCTTACTGCAAATAAATGTATTTTCTCTCTTTACGTAAGTAGAAGAGGAAGCAAAATCAAATGCAAAATTTCCTCAGACGTTACAAAATTAGGCATCTTACCTGTACAGATGAAACCACTGTACACCTATGAAAACCAGTACATAATTTAAAGGAAAGAAAGATTATCTTTCCTGAAAAGAGAGAATTTGTGAAAAGTTTAGTGATCACTAATTCTATGCCAATAAGAACTAAGTATAATGGCCATTGATTCTAATTCATTATCGTGTTGCACCTTCTTCTCCGAACTCGTGCTGTATCCCAGTGGCACGGGTGGCTCATTCAGAAGATGTACATCTGCGTAATGACGCTTAAAGTTAAGCTAGCGAACGAGCCAGTAGTTTTGACGCTAGCTCTCTGATGTACTTTGTTTTTGGTCCAAGTGTTGGGTGGGGCGATTCGTTTGCATAAAAGTATAATGGCAACAGGTATTACGAAGTAGAAATAATAATAACAGCAAGAAAAAAATAAATGTTTTTATTCACAAAACAGCATAAAAAAACCGAACACAATAATAATAATGCCAAAAAGACCTCACCTCAACATAATGTCAGATGACAATCCGAAGCGTACCACGTAACGCTTTATTTTAGTAATAATAAATCATTTATTTCAGGCTACAATTTCCCATAGATTTATCCCTAACAACCTTACCTTGTGTTAATACATATAGCTAAAAACTATGTTAGTAGAACTTTACTAGCTTGTCCTTGTGTTGTTTTGTGGTAGTGGTCTGCGGAACCTATAGAACACCACGTTCAGCGGCCAACAGACTCCTGCTATAACTACGGGCAAATAACGAGTCGGTACGCGCACCACGAACGCTTTGAAGTTGACGTTGTGTTGTGACTCCAGTACCTACACCCTCGATTAGAACGTCGTCTATAAATATATTTTTCGACTGGAATAATTTAGAAGTTTTTTATTCGACTCAAAGCTATTGACAAGCAGAAAAACGCTGCGTGGTACGATTTACTGGTACTGATAGTTAATAAATAAACTACTTTAGTTTACATAACATCACGACTTATTTCTCCGGAGGGTAGACCGGAGGTGTACCTATGATATTTAGCCATATTTGGCCAGTTCTATTTGAATCCCACGTAATAGGAGCCTATAATAGGCGAGTGTATTGCCATAAACCGGGCACAAATTCATACTCCAAGTTGCTACTGAGAAATTCTTGCTAGAAAACCCAATAACACTGCTCGACCTGAGAATTGAACCTACAATCTCATGTTCAGCAGTATCGCTTGCGACCATTAGACTAACGAGGCAGTCAACCATTTTAGTTTCTTATTATAACATTTCCTATATTACTGTAGAGTTACAATCTTCTCTTGTTCTTATTCAAATCGCTATCACTTATGACTTGATAACTCATATCGAACTATTCATCTAGATTCCTTGGATAGTAAGGAAAATGTTTTAAAGAAAATTGCAATTTTACTGTTAAATATGACAAAGCAACTTTAAGTAAATTCTGGAAGAGCTGGGAAACATAAAGGGTACTGGGATTTGAGAGCTCTAGAATTTCGCTAGCGTCATGGAATTTTCAATAATAGCTCATGTCCACAATGGTCCAGGGTTCACTTTTCTGGTATCGTTGCATGAGGGTTAAAGGAACCGCTTCTGAAGTCATAGTGCACAAGTTCGAATTTTAAACCTACCAAGTATTAATATAGGTCACATTAATACTTGTTCTAAATGTTTTAGTATATTTTTCGGAACATCGGTTTTTCACAATGCTGATTTGAGAAAAAAAAATGAAGAGAGAAATAATCTTTTTCATCATCATACACGTAATTCACACAGAGCGACAGAATATCTAACCTCCATATAACCCTGTTATTGGGTTATACGATACCCCTTGGTATGACTGGTTGTCAAACTTTCAGGCTGCTGAAGACCCCTAACGACGGGCAAAGGTCTACAAATGACATCCGAGACCAACGGCTTACCATGCTCTCAGAGACACGGCAGGGATTTTGTATGTAAAGATTGTCATCCATCGACGGATCAAACACGCCAAGCGTAGCATAAGCTCGATCCGTAAGGCTGTTATTACTTAGCCACAAGCCTCTGAATCTCAATTAAAGTTTTCAATAAGATTAGCTCATCGAAAAAAGCTCTATTGAAATTTGAATTCAGTATACTAATTCATATTATTAATTTTACTCAGATATCAAATCTGTATCAATACTAATTAAAATATTCAAGCCCGAAGCTCTAATATTAAAATATTTTAACTATGAATTACTCTAATTTGAATTGCCTTCATAGATTTCAATACAATAACTAAGCTCTGAATATACCCAGAAACTGTTCTACCCAGAACATATTAGAATGTTAACTAATCTACTAAAATACTTCGGTTTTAACAATATCGTGTGCTACGACCCATAAAATCTTGCTACGTCGTAGACTTCGTAGAGCGTCTACGAGATTTCGTAGCACACTAGATGTTAATGCCAGAACGGTTTCATTTTAATACTGTTATGAAGGAGCGTTTCAAACGATATGTGGAGTTAGCTTTGGAGAATAGGATAGTTGGATTTTCTTCGTAAAATCGGTCTAGTGGCTTAAAATTACCTTTGGTTCCACAAGGCAAGAGGCTTTAGTTCTTTTTACAGAAGTGCAAATTGTACGAGTCATAGAAAATAATAACCATGGTTCGTGGGGAAAAGTGGCACTTCCCATCGTCAGTACGTGAATGGATGACAAAGCGTTACATGTCGCCCGGGTGTTTCCATTGTGAGGATCGTCTAGAGGACACGGTGGAGCATACGGTGGAAGTGTGCCCTACCTGAGTGGAGCACCGCCGTGTCCTCGTGGAGGCGATCGGCGGCGGCGACCTCTCGCGTCCGGCCCTGGTGCGAGCCATGGTATGGAGCGAGAGGGCATGGGAAGCCGTCACCTCCTTCTGCGAAGCAGTAATGCTCGCAAAGGAGGAGGCGAGGCGCGTAAGGGAATGGCAGTCTCTGCGCCCTCACGTCCCTAGCCGCCGAAGGAGGAGACGCCCCGGGCGCCAGGAGTCGATTGCGGACTCCCGGCCACCGTAGGCGCGAGCTTGCGGGCGGCGAGCAATGGGTAGCTCGCCGCCCGGTAAGGACCAGGCTCGGGTCGACGGTGCGTAGTGTTCCACGCGCGCCTCAAAGAGATGTCAGCGCTGAAGGGGTCTGCTAGGACCGATGCCTGCCGGGGTCGCGTGATTGTTCGAAAGAGATACCGTGACCCTGGCACAAGGGCAACTGATGGAACACGGGTGGGTTTTAGTCAGTAAAAGTCTGACATGCCCTCCCGCTCCGCCCAGAGCGGGAGAAGTCATTTGATGATTTCCGATCAAAAAAAAAGCGTTACATGTCATAGTTTATTACATTTTTTTTTTGTAAAGGATAACTTGCGCTTGCCGCGGTTTATACGTGGATGGGTGACCATCTTTACATGCCAAGACCCTTCCGTGCCTCGAAAAGCATAAAAGCCGTTAGTGCCGGCTATCATTCGTGCATATTTGACAGGCATTACGGGTCAGCAGAAGCTCGAAAGTTTGACAACCAGTCTGACCAAAGAGTATCGTATTACCCAATAACTGGGTTGCGGCGGTCAGATAGGCAGTCGCTACTTGTAAAATACTGGTATTCAGCTACATCCGTTAGGACTGGTAGCCGACCCCAACATTGTTGAGAAAAGACAGACAACCAAATGACCTTTCAATGTGGATTTCAGTAACTGGTCATAGAAGAACAGTTCTTAAAAAACCGATAGGTACTCATGAGATCCTGGGTTTGATTTTCAGGTCGGGCAATGTGTTATCGGGTTTTTCTTTCTGAAATTTCTCAGTAGCAGCCCGAAGTCAGGATATGTGCCAAGCTGATGGCAATAGGTTCCCTATTACATGGGATTTTAACATATCTGGAGAAATGTAGGTGTACTTGGACACCTCGGCAGCTGCTGCTCATCCTTCGGGGAAACAAGGCGTGATGTTATGTGTATGGCATCATAATAATAATGTAAGCAGTTCGTTATATCCCAACAATATACCTTTATACTACCTACCTACTTACCCAAAACATTCATACCCACTTCAGCAAACACAAAAACTCCAAGAAAAAAATACAGGAACGCATATTAAACCACAATTAGGCGGACTGAAAAAAAATACGTTTCAAGTTTAGTGCGGCGGGTATACGTTTTGCACTTATTTTAATCTGCAACAACAATGCTCGCTTAAATAACAGGAGGGTGGAATGTACTGGGGCAGTAAGAAGTTGGGTCAGAAGGTTCAGTTGGGGTAGCAAGCAGACACATGCTATTATTGACATCATGTGTATATCATATCAGCCTATCGCAGTCCATGGCTAGACATATACCTCTTCGATGCTGCGCCACAACACCCTGTCCTACGCCTCCTCCATGTATATGTACGAAGACAATAAAACCACTTTGTCATCATTATTCGTTTGTTTTTAACGTAAAGAATAAAACCATCCTATTTCTTTTCGAGAGTATCGTAAAAAGCGTCGAAGGGACAGCGTTCTCTAAGCATTTTAACACTATACTGCCATCGCCAACCCGCCTGCCAAGCGTGGCGATTATGGCAAACCCAAATATTGGTCAAGGCCTATGTCCAACAGTGGACGATTTTCGGCTGAAATGATGATTATATCTTAAAATTTCTGTCCGAAGTGTCAGTTTCGAAATTATTTTTGTTTAACTGGTGTTAACTTAAGAGCCCTGTCATCCATAACACAATTTTAATCTTAGCTTATGTGTCAGAGGTTTAGAACTGTGTATGAACCTACAATTTGAAAGACAAAACTTATCATGTTATACCAAGTGGTAAATCTAAAGACTTAAACGTAAAAAAAAGTAAATTGCAAAACTGGAATAAAAGACTTATCGATTTATTATTTTAGCCGTTGTCCTAATGGGTACAGTTTAAGAGACCATCGCGTGGCGTTCGAGTGATATTCGAAAAAGTCCTTAACACTGTCGACATTGAAAAAAGAACTAAGAGCTAATTCTTTGTTTTCAGTTCCAATTTTAACTATTTATTTTGCTTCATACCTGAAGTGTTTTTGACTGTCGTTGCGTCCGCGCGAACTTTAAATGGTCGCGTAAACGATTTCTATTAGAGCACCACCATAACCTTTACTACCTACTCTAGGAAAGGATGTACCTATTAGAAATAGTGTTGCAGTGATGGCCTATTAGTATCAGCTGCGACTGACGAGTTGTAGGTTATATTTTTGATCCCAAACAGGCGCTAATAACGTATATTATTTCATCACCATTGCTCTAAAAGCGGTAACGGAAAACGTGAGGAAACCGGAGCGCCCTAGAAACAAAAATTCGAAGACATGTGACATCTACAAACCTGCACTGGGCACGTGTGGAGTACGGCCCCCTCTCTCTCTCACCGTGAGAAACCTTCTGTCCCAGCAGTGGGAACAGTATAGGCTGATTATGCTAATAGAAACGGGACGAAAATATTTGCCTGTTTACGTTTTCCTTACGAGTTTTGCTAGGATTGAGACTTCTGTTTATAATTGTTTTGTGACGCTCCTGTGCAAATACCAAAATTTAACACGGAAATTCAGTGGAGCGAGGAATCTGCCCTAGCCTTTACTGTAGCTATGAACCGGCTTATCTCTGCCAACTATATTGAGTGTTATGTTAAAGTTAACTAGTAGGCTTGTTAAATTAGGCACTGCAATGTTTTTATGGAAATAATCTTGGAAAATGAACACAGAATAAAAAACAAATTTCATCATCACCATATCTGCTGATACTTCGCCCACTGCTGGACATTGGCCTGACGTGCCAATACCATTGTTCCTATTCCAACTTACGAAGGTTTTATCTATGACTAGCTGACCCAGCGAACTTCGTATCGCCTCAGATTCAATCAATCTATACTTATAATAAAACTGTAGAGAGGTCAATTCTGTACATTGGATATACATTAAAAATTAATATTGGAGGATGAATGGTGATCGATACTGATGCCAAAAATGCAATCAGTTAATTTTTTGTCTGTCTGTCTGTCTGTATGTGCATGCATGGGTCAAAAACTACTGAAGGGATTTTAACCAAACTTGGTACGATTGTAGTCCATACTCCTGGGCAGGTTATAGGCTATATAACATAACGCTAAGACACATAGAAGCCGAGCAGTGACGATAAATTTGAAGCAAGTCGGATGAAAATGCGCTTTCGAGCTAAAAAAAATAACCTGGATTAACACATAGGCTACTTTTTATCCCAGTAGTACGTTCACGCGGGATATTTTTCGACTTCCACGCGGGCGAAGCCGCTGGCAAAAGCTAGTTTTGTAATAAACCTACCAAGTTTGACAACCTAGTACGTGGTGGCTATCTGGTAAGCGTTTTCTAGCTGACACTCATATATTTGGTTAGCTCCTACCCAGTTATGATAACCTGGTACTTCAAAGGCATAAAGCGTTTTTTAGCTGACACTCCTTTGTTTGGTAAGCTCCTGCCAAGTTATGATTAACTGGTACTTCGAAGGCATAAAACCTTTTCTGGCTGACACTGCTGTTTAATAAGATCATACCAAGTTATGACCACCTGGTATTTCGAAGGCAACGTTTTTGTCATACCACGTTTTATAGTGACTTGTATTCTCTTTGACGTTTTATGTCACGTCACACGGGAACGCGGTCGAACGGGATAAAAAGTATTCTATGTCCGTCTTCTGATTCTAAGGTACCTCCCCTCCAATTTTCAGCCAAATCGGATGAGCCGTTCTTGAGTTATAAATAGTGTAACTAACACAACTTTCTTTTATGTAATACAAGCTTCTGCCCGCGACTTCGTCCGCGTCAAAGTTTTGCTTCCCTGAACCTTCCCGTCGCATCGAATTGCCTGCCAATTTTCGTCCACTTTTCGTTGCTGCTCTGCTCTTTTTAACTGAAGCGTGATGTTATATAGCCTTTCTCGATAAATAGGCTACCCAACACAAAAAATATTTTTTTGTGTTATTTTTGCGCGTTCAATCAAAGAAACAAACTCTTCAGCTTTATATATTAAAAAGTATCCTATGTCCGTCTTCTGGTTCTAAGCTAGCTCCCTACCAATTTTCAGCTAAATCGGTTTAGCCGTTCTTGAGTTATAAATAGCAAATAACACAACTTTCTTTTATATATATAGATTTAATTTACTTCAGTGAAATATACGAATTAACAGGGAAATCAATGCGCAACCTGTGAATTCAGTAGGTACATTATTCAGGACCCCCTGACGTTGAATTTTGCAACGAATAATAAAATGTACTTTTTCATACATTCTGACCGTCTAGGTTATTGCACTTTTCTATGAAACAGCAGATTCTTTTTTACTATCTACGACTTTTTTCTACGCACAGAACAGTTTGCGCGTTGATATTCCTGTCACCTTGAATACTTAGGACATTACACAATTTCACACTTTTAAAAATACATAGGCTGCACTAAAAGTATCGGGAATGGAATATTTCCACTGTTCCTGTTATATTAAAATCTTTTTAATTGAAAACTCCTTGGTTTTAAAAATCGAATACCATATATTTATTTAAAAAAAGATTCTTGGTCTTGTCACAAGGTTTTGTCAAACTTGTTTAGTCGTTGAGAAAATGGAATTGACTCGAGAGAATTCAAGAGCGATGATTTATTATGACTTTCGAAGTGGTTTAACACAAAAACAGTGTGTTCACCGGATGATTTCTGCATTTGGTGATGAAGCCCCATCCAAAACCACAATTTGTTGCTGGTTTGCTGAATTTCAACGTGGACGTGTCAAGCTCAGTGATGATCCCCGGCAAGGTCGTCCAAAAACTGCAGTCACCCAAGAAAACGTTGATGCTGTGCGTAAGCTGATTGAGGAAGATCGACATGTGACATACCGCAAAATTCAGGCAACTTTAAACATTGGCATGAGTCAAATACAAATAATCTTGCATGAACAATTAGGTGTAAAAAAGTTGTTTTCCCGATGGATACCGCATTCGCTCTGTGAAGAGCTAAAAGCGGCTCGCGTTACTTGGTGCGTCAGAACTCTCGAAAGATTCCACGCAGGGTCCTCAAATGCTGTATACAACATCGTATCAGGTGACGAATCCTGGATATACGCATACGAACCCGAAACAAAAAACCAGTCACGAGTTTGGGTGTTCGAAAATGAGTTAAAGCCAACAAAAATTGTTCGTTCACGGAGTGTTGCAAAAAAAATGGTGGCCAAGTTTGTCTCCAATACCGGCCATGTTGCGACTATTCCTCTTGAGGGACAAAGAACGGTTAATGTAGAATGGTATGCTAGCATTTGTTTGCCACAGGTCGTTTCTGAACTCCGTAAAGAGAACCGCAACCGCCGCATCATCCTCCATCACGACAATGCGAGTTCTCACACCGCGCACAGAACAAGAGCTTTTAGAGCAAGAAAACAGAATTATTAGACTATTAGCCGTACAGCCCAGACCTAAGCCCTAATGATTTCTATTTATTTCCCTAAAATAAAGAATAAATTGCGTGGTCAGAGATTTTCATCACTTGAAGAAGCTGTGGACGCCTACAAAACGGCCATTTTGGAGACCCCAACTTCCAAATGGAATGGTTGCTTCAATGATTGGGTCCATCGTATGGAAAAATGTGTCAAATTTCGCGGAGAATACTTCGAAAAGCAATGAATACATTTTTAAATAGTAATGTTGTGTCACTTTCTTGATTCCCGAAATTTTCAGTGCCGCCCTCTAATCAACGTGATATAATACCAACTCTCCAACTTCTTCATTGCCAGTGACGAATTTCTATTCTTGATGCCCTATATGTTATTCCCCTTGCGTTATAGGAAAATATTTCTACAGCACTCTCTATTAAAAATAAATCTACTTTAAATAGGACGATAGACTAACTCTGCCTACGTCATTACGAACAAACTCGTCATTTACAGTCTGTGGGTGGACGTCAAAACCAGTGTTGGAATCTCTAAGGATAACAAGAATGACGTCACAGTTTTAGCTGTTGTGAAGATCTATGTCTTTGACACAATACAATTTTTTTCTTACTTTTATGTATGATGGCAGTATACAAACGGTCTCTCCTACATTCCGTAGGGGTAAGCACAAAAGTACAGAACACCACCTGCTAGGATTCTCACATACTCTTTTTGCTTCGTTTTTTTCTTCTCTATATACTTTTACCAGGTTCTAGGCAACAAAACTTCGCATAAATATTAAAATATTTGGAGCGTTGAAGTTTGAATTTGGAACACCACGCTGCGATTCCAAACGAGCATACTGGATGAAGGAAAGAAGACTGCCAGGCTCAAATGGGATTGGATTAGTCACATCAGCCGCATGCACGATAACCGCTGAGCAAGTCCACACAATGGTTGCCTGAAGATATAGATGGCGCTGCCGAGGCCGACCCAGAAAGAGAAGGCAGTGGGGCAGTATAGGCTCACAAAATAAAACTACTTTCCATACATTTTGACCGCGTTGGAATTGCCTTTTTGTGAACAAAAATTTTACTACTGGCGGGCTGACAGACCATAACTTTATCTACCGAATACATTTAACAAAACAAACCAAACGGCCTTTGTCCAATATGTTATTTGCTGATGCCCTAACTGAATAAAGCCTCCCCAAAAAAGGCTTCCGAATACAATCCATCCCGGAGTTTAAAAATTCCGTTTATTTTTTTAATCTAGACTCAAATGGGTTTTTAACCAGTCGGTGCGCAAACACCAGACAATCGCGTACGTTATGTGTCCTGACATTTTTGAATGCCATTTCTGTGCGGGGCTCATATGGTGCGACTTTTTTGGGCGTTTTTCCCCGTTCGCGGCTAGGACCACGACAATTTATTCGCTGAGACGTATCTTGCCCGGCCGGGTGTGCCCTAAAGCTGTGTTTAAATAATCGTTTGTCCTTTGTTTTTTGTGTATGAAACTGCGTATTTGTTAGTGGTGTTAGGCGGATGTTCTTTTTTTGAACGCCTACAATGTTGGCGGCTCTATATGATGGCGCGTGATGGACGTTTGTAAATTTTCTTGATTTCCCGTTAATATCTACTGCTAAATGTAATGAACAGATGTATACAGTAACAGATGAATACGACATTGTTCAAACAGTTTTAAATATATGGATAGGATATCCTAACCAATATTATAATTGCGAAAGTAAGTTTGTGTCTTTGTTACGCTTTCACGGAAAACTACAAATTGGTTTTGGATCAAATTTGGCACACAAATAGATCATGACGTAGTTAAGAACATAGGCTACTTTTCATCTTAGATTTCAAACGAAATCACGGGCAACAGCCATAATATAGTACTTTAAAATGTGCAACCTGTCACAGTTTCTATTGTACAGTGCCACTGGTTTCATTCTAGTTTCATCAACATTAAATCTATATACATTTACAGTTCATACCATGTATATTTTGTTGAAACATCAAAGTGGACTGTTGAATATTTACAAGGGGTGAAATGAAAGAAAAAATGTGTCAGCTGGTTGAAATCCCACACAATTTGTTCGCTACTGAGGAAAACGGGTGTATTACGGAATATAATGAATAGTATTTCGTTATCTAGATCAATGTTTAGATAACTCTCTTTGAGTATCCACCATCTTTGCTCTTATTTACAGTGTTTATTCCTTTTAAATGCTTTAGTAAATTCACCATTGAATTTTATATTCTACAGATAACAGACAAGTATACAAGATACCCTGCCAGGCTCGCGAGATTTGTTCGAAAGAGATACCGTGGCCCTGGCATATGGGCAACTGAAGGAACACGGGCGGGTTTTAGTCAGTAAAATTCTGACACGCCTTTCCACTCCACCCTATAGCGGGAGACGTCATTTGATGATTTCCCACTCACAAAAAAAAGTACACAATATACTCACACAATGTAAATATGTTGTACCCATAATGCCGAAAGACTTCCACTGCTAGACATAGGCCTCCCCCAGAAACCACCACATTGACCGGTTCAAAAAAACTTGCACTGTCACTTTCTGGTATACCGAAAGGCGAGACTTTAGTAAAGAAAACCTAACTAAATTCAAAGAATGTCTGGGGAGCTTAAGTTTTCATGATGTGTATTCAACTAGTGATCCAGAAGCAGCATACAAATTATTTTTCGACCATTACAAACTTTTTTATGACCTCTGCTTTCCAATAATAAAAATTAGATATAATATTGTTAAAAAACCTAAATGGCTGTCAAGGGGAATAAGCCAGTGTTGTCGGCAAAAAAGAAAACAACTGTGGCAGTATAGACTCAATCCTAGTGAAGAAAAGAAAAATGCTCTCAAACAATATAGAAACCGTCTCAAAAAAATTGTTAAACTTACCCAAAAATCTCAAAATAATTACCTAATATCCAATGCAGAGAACAAGTCTAAAGCCACATGGAAAATTATAAACTCTAACAAAAGCCAACTTCCAAAAGAAAATATTAATAAAATAAAAGTAAACAATCATACAATAACAGACCCACAAATAATTGCTGAAGAATTTAATAATTATTATATTAATTTAATAAAACCCATAAAACCCCAACTCAATAATAATAATAATTCATCAGTTGCGGACAATTTTAATAATAATAATCCTAATATGAATTTGACATCTTTCAATAATAATTTGACATTGACTAATAGTACATATAAATCTTTGTTTCTAAACCCTGTAACACCTTATGACATTAATATTATAATTAAAACACTTAAAAACACTAGAAGTGCTGGATCTGATGACATTACAACATCCTCAATAAAGGAAGTTGCGCCCATCATCAGCCCAGTACTCAGTCAGATATTTAACTTATGTATTGAGCATGGTGTGTTTCCAACTAAACTTAAAAAATCCGTAGTGAAGCCACTTTTTAAGAAAAATAACAAGGAAGACATGGCATGTTACAGACCAATAGCACTTATACCAATTTTTTCTAAAATGTTTGAAATGTCATATATATTGCAATTAATACTCACTTTGAGAAGTACAACCTATTTGCGAAAGAACAAAAAGGCTTTAGAAAGAATAAGACAATTAATTTAGCAATTTATGACCTTTTAAAAACAGTTTATACCAATATTGATAAGCGTTTGCCTGTCTCTGCAATGTTTATGGATATGACAAAAGCGTTCGATTATGTACACCATGGAACACTTTTAAATAAATTATACAGTTATGGTATAAGGGGTAACGTCCATAAACTTCTGGAATCTTATCTAAATGACAGATATCAGGTAGTTGAAATAAATAATATTAATATCTCAAATAATACCGAACAAAAACATAAATCCATGCCCAAAAAAGTAATATATGGAGTGCCTCAAGGTAGCGTGTTAGGTCCTCCGTTATTTTTGACCTACATAAATGATCTGCCTAAAGTTTCACAGCATCCAATGATCCTTTTCGCTGATGATAGCACAGCTATATTTACTGGTCAAAATATTAATACTTTTGAAAGTGAGATAAATTCCACTCTTTGCAATATAATTAACTGGCTGACGAATAATAATTTAATTATCAATTTAGAAAAAAACTAAACTTGTGAATTTTGGGCGTAAAACTATAAACAACAACTTTAATATTAATCATAATGGGACGAAAATTGAACATGTCAACTGCGTTAAATTTCTAGGGATTTAGATTGATAAGGATTTGTCTTGGCAAACACACATAGACACAGTATGCAATAAAGTTAATCAGTACTCATATGCTTTATATAAATTATCAAAAATAGTTGATCGATCAGTTCTTTTGACCGCATACCACGCTTATATTTCGGCGACACTGAGATATGCAGTCATTTATTGGGGCAATGCAACTAACAGGGATTTAGTGTTCAAAGCGCAAAAAAGATGTGTACGTGCGATGGTTGGTATTCGTGTTCCAGATTCATGTAAACCATATTTCAAAGAATTAAAAATATTGACCTTCCCTGCAATTTACATTTATGAAGTAGCTGTATTTATAAAAACAAATGAAAATCTATTTGATAAACTTAAATCGAAAAGGCATATGTTAAAAATTTCTAATGTGCCACATAAAACGGCTCTATTTAACAAAAGCTTCTTTGGCATTGCATCAAAAATATACAACAAAATACCTATTAGCATTCTAGACACTAAGGAACTTTCAATATTTAAAAATAAATTACGAACATTTTTAATTGATAAAGCATTCTACACGATCCAAGATTTCCTGAATTGTTGACCATTTATTAGTTCCACTGTATTTTGACATATATAAGTATTGACCATGTATTAGATTCACCGTATTTGACATGCATTAGTATACGCATGCGTACTTTTACATTTATAATAACTTACCATCTATAATAATTCCAAATTTTTTATGCCATATCATCATCATCATCATCTCAGCCGCAAGACGTCCACTGCTGGACATGGGCCTCCCCCTATTTGGGGGGCTTTGCCATAATCGCCACGCTTGGCAAGCGGGTTGGCGATCGCAGTATGGTGGTAAAATGCATAGAGAACGCTGCTGCCCATTCTCTAGTAAATCCCTTAGTCGCCTTTTACGACACCCACGGGAAGAAATGGGGTGATGCTATTCTTTATGTCCGGCACCACACGAGATGCCATATCTACCTACATAATTATTGTATGCCTATAAGGCAGGACATATTGATACTTTAATATATTGTTAAGACCTGTAACTTACTTGTGCCCACAATAAAGATACTTTGACTTTGACTTTGACTTTGACTTCAATTTTGGGGGGTTTGCCATAATCGACGCGCTTGGCAGGCGAGTTGGCGATGTCAGTATGGTGGTAAAATGCATTGGTAACGCTGCTGCCTATACTCTAGTAAATCCCTTAGTCGCCTCTACCGACACCCACGGGAGGAAATGGGATAGCGCTATTCTTATCGTCTGGCACCACACGCTTTACAACGAATAAAATCATTACAATGATAAAAAAACATTATATTTAAAATAGTTATTATAATTCCTATTTTATACTTATTTAATAAAAAAAAACTACGTATTTTTTTACATACATGAAAATTACCCAAACCACAAAAACGTCACAATTGCAAAAAATAACACAAGGGTAACACTTTATTTTTCAAAAAAGGTTTACCTTCTAACAAAATGAATTAGTTGAGAAGTGGGTCAAAGAGTGCTCGCCTACCCGCGTCACCCACCTAAATATTTTTGGCATAACGTAATTTTTATCATGAAGTTTGAAGACGATATTAAGTTGTTTTCGAGGTAATCTCGTTTATATTTTAGACGTTCGCAGGCTGTTTCTGTAATGTTTATTTTTGGGACGGTGTAATATACAGGCTGTTTCGTTTTGGGCTATTTTTAGATATCTATACAACTTTTATTTCATAGCATTTTTTTCGGCGACAGATAAATATTATCGTTTGGTGATTTAATTGGTTTTATTTTGTGGATAATCAAAAATTGCTTAGATTAATATAGACTTGTTATAATAGAAGAAATTGTGATTATAGTGTTACTGCAAAAAATATTTATTACTGATTTGTTATAAAGTCAGCGAAGTTTTTTCTTATAACAAATTAGGTAGCGTTTATACGTATAGTGGGCGAAAGCGTGGGCACAGCTGATGAATAAATAAACATGACAAAATCACTAAGAAAAACCAGCCGTCTTGCGTAGGTGTTCACAAAGCAAAAACCTTACAATTTCAACCACAATTTCCTTCACCAGATTATTCAAAAAACTTCTCACAAAATCCGCCTGAAAGCGGTTTAATCCGGTCGAATCCAGAAAGTGCGGACATGGCAGAGGCGTGGCTACCGTCGGTGACAAATGGTCAGCCGGGATGATGGTATTGACAGTAATAGGGGCTTAATGGCACGTTGCGGTCTTGCCATCCACTATGGGATAGTTTTTGGGGATATCTTATTGGTTAGAATTGGATGGGTGATGCTTTATTATTTAGACTTTAATGCCCATGTCACTACCAATATGAAACACCTAAATATGCAGTGGAACAGTTGTGTAAAAACAATTCCATTTAATTCAGAGCTGCAATAAACTGCATCTGACCATTTTAGAGAACACCATGTAACACTGTAGTTACGTTTTGTGAAATGCCGTTCGTAAGCGCTGATTGACAATTGCACAGAACTTAAAAAAAACGTGAAGCCATCGCTCAGTGAACAATCTCTTTAACAAAAGCTTCATAGTATCTCGGGATCCTGAATGTCGTTAAACACAAAAAAAACGTTTGCAAAATACCAATATGACTCCTTTCTCTACTGGGTATTTTACTTCAAGCTATTAGATTTAGGTAAACATAGTTATCATTCTAAAATATATCTACCTACAGCTCAAAGAACATTCTTTTTTCAACAAAAAAAACCACTTCTAAATAACCAATTTCGGAAGATAGTAACAAAAAATAAATACTGGTTCGAAGATACGACTTCCGAAATTTCGAAATCGATCCTCAGTTGTTCCCGGAGATACCGTGGAACATTAATACAAAAAAAAAACATACGAATTAAGAACCTCCTCCTATGTGTAGTCAATTAAAAATAAGATAAAAAAAATTGATACCTCGTACTATGTAATAAATAGTCAGCCACCATCGCACTGTGGCAGACTATCAGGGGTGTGCGGGAAAAACAAGGTAGGTAAGTAATAAAAATAAAATAGGTACTAGTACCGCATAAACTTAAGTAAGATAAGTTTCTAAATGATGAAGTTATAAGGTCGTAAATAGCTGAAACTAACGATAATGACTAGTAAAAAGTAACTGAAAAGTATCCAGTTAGCTCACTACTTCAGTCACTTTTCTTACTTCGGCAGGAAGTGCCACCTGCGTCCAAGTTTCTAACCTATTACTTGGGTTTTTCTATTATAATTTATTTCGGAAACTTGAGCTACTGGTTTATAAAATAAGAATATTATAAGATGCTATAGTAGCTTATTTATGTTTGCTTTCACTGTATGAAGATTAAAGGAGATGGGAAATCTTGGGCCAAGCAGTTAAATATTTGAAATGTGTATTAAAAACGAATGGCTCTCCAGGTGCAAATAAATCTATAAAACCATAACACAACCGAAACCATTTAAAACTAATTCCTTAACTGCTTTAAAGGGCAACTACGAATACAGAGTGAGAAGAATAAAATAAAATGTTAAATATATTAATAAAATCATGCGAATAAAATGAAGTAAATTGATAAAATACTAGCTTTTGCCTGCGGCTTCGCCCGCGAGGATGTCGGAAATTATCGCAAGAGGACGTACTACCGCGGCTAATGTATTAAGAACGCATTAATCCAGGTTATATAGGTAATAAGAAAGCAGTCTCATACAAATTTTCATCCCCTACTCAATTCTTTTTTTGCTCTATACAAACTTCCACCCCCATTTTAGGGAAGTGGGGGTTAGAAAGAGACAAAAAGTAGCCTATGTCACTCTCCATCCCTTCAACTATCTCCACTTATCACAAATCGCGTCAATTCGTCGCTCCGATTTACCGTGAAAGACGAACAAACAGACACACACACTTTCCCATTTATAATATTAGTATGGATTAATGTACCTATTTAATGATCATCATCATTTCAGCCGAATAAGGTCCACTGGTAGACACAGGCCTGCCCCAATTAGGGGGGTTTGCCAAAATCGCCACGCTTGGCAGGCGGGTTGGCGATCGCAGTATGGTGGTAAAATACATAGAGAACGCTGCTGCCCGTTCTCTAGTAAGTCCCTTAATCGCCTCTTACGATACCCACGGGAAGAATGGCATGATGCTATTCTTTACGTCCGGCACCACAAGGAATTTATGTACAGACGCCAGCATATCAAGTTACCCCAATCTGTCAAATTTCTTTGATAGATTTTCAACTATAATGCAAAAGCATAAGGCTGATGTTCAGTTGGGAAAATTTGACAGTTTGGGATAGCTTGATGTGCTGGCGTCTGTACCTACTTACTTGTGTGATAAATAGTGGGAAGTTCACAAAAAAATATGCATCGTACACAATTTCATTCGCCCGGTGCTTTAGGGTGTGAAAGAAAAATCGCCCCTTGTTTTTATCGGCGCCGTCGACAAAGTTTCCCTGAAGAAAATTGAAAAATACATACATTGTTAGCACTTTATAACGAGCATCACTTTAAAGTTCTGTTGTTGATGGTCGCTCTCTCAAAAATATGAGTTGGGAGCGATGGAAACAGTTTTTCCATCGACTTTAAAAAAGGAGGTTCTCAATTCGTTTGTAATTTTAACCCCCGACGCAAAAGGGGGGTGTTATAAGTTTGACCGTTATGTGTCCGTCTGTGTGTCTGTCTGTGGTAGCTCTTAAACGTGTGAACGGAGTTTGGTGTGGGGTTTTTTTTATTTAAAAGTAGGATTTTTGCGGTGGTTCTTAGACATGTTTTATCAAAATCTGTTCAGCGGTTTTCACACGACTGTCCTTTGATCAAAATATTACCTACAACTTCTTATTAAAGTTAAACGTAAATTTAACGTATATTTTTTTTAGGTTTTATATGTTTTTGTTTTAGGGGGGGGGGGGGGGTTATATTATCATTACCTCAGAACTTCGTCATTTAGTAGCCGATTAGATAACGGCTTCTTTGCTTTGAAAGGGTACTTATTTCCCTACCGAATCGTCCCATACTTACCCAACTTGACCAAAAGTCAAGTTCTGATTAGTGGTTTTTGAGTTAGCTTCCGCATACGTATACGTATTTTTACCACTAAGTATATGTTGATATATTTATTACTAACTTCTGCCCGCCACTTCGTCTGCGTAAATTTCGGTTATCGCGGACGCAGACAAAGTCACGGAATAATAAGTAGCCTATGTCCTTTCTCAGGCTCTAAACTATCTGTGTACCAAATTTCATTTAAATCGGCTCAGTAGTTTCAGCAGGAAAGCGAGACAGACAGACAGAGTTACTTTTGCATTTATAACTAGCTTCTGTCCGCGACTTCGTCCGCGTCAAATCTTTGCTTCCGTAACCCTTCCCGTCGCATCGAATTGCCTGCCAGTTTTCGTCCATTTTTCGTTGCTGCTCCGCTCCTTTTGATCGTAGCGTGATGTTATATAACCTTTAGCCTTCCTCACTAAATAGGCTATCCAACCCAAAAATATTTTTTCAATTCGGACCAGTAGTTCCTGAGATTAGCGCGTTCAATCAAACAAACAAACAAACAAACAAACTCTTCAGCTTTATATATTAAAAAAAAGTATCCTATGTCCGTCTCCTGGTTCTGAGCTCCACCAATTTTCAGCCAAATCGGTTCAGCCGTTCTTGAGTTATAAATAGTGTAACTAACACAACTTTCTTTTATATATATAGATACTAGCTTCTGCCCACGACTTCGTCCGCGTCAAATTTTTGCTCCCGTAACCCTTCCCGTCGCATCGAATTGCCTGCCAGTTTTCGTTGCTGCTCCACTCCTTTTGATTGTAGCGTGATGTTATATAACCTTTAGCTTTCCTCAATAAATAGGCTACCCAACCCAAAAAGTATTATTCCATTCGGACCAGTAGTTTCGGAGCCTATTCAATACAAACAAACAATCAAATCTTTCCTCTTTATAGTCGAACGGGATAAAAAAAAGTATCTTATGTCCGTCTCCTGGTTCTAAGCTACCTCCTCACCAATTTTCAGTCAAATCGGTTCAGCCGTTCTTGAGTTATAAATAGTGTAACTAACACAACTTTCTTTTATATATATAGATTAGTGTGGATAGTGTGGATAATTCCTTGCCACTGTTGTTTATGTACATCAAAAGTAAAACCGTTTAAAAAAGTCGTTACTATTATTTTATTTAGCTCACTAACAATTGAAAACGCTGATACTGATATGAGATACATCCAATATAGGTACTTATAGATGTACCAATTTAGTAAGCACATTATGCATTACTTATTTGTCGATTGATATTGGGTGCCTACTTAAAAATAGATGCGTTCTTATACGCACCGAACACAATCATATTTTCGACTTAATTCTGAATTGAAAGAGAAACCAAGTCAAAAATTATATCTTATTAGATTTTGCCCGCGACTTCGTTCGTGTAAATGTCGGTTATCGCGGACGTAGACAAAGTCGCGGGATAAAAAGAAGCCTATTTCCTTTCTTGGAGTTCAAACTTACCTTGTACCAAATTTCATCAAAATCGGTTCAGTGGTTTAGTCGTGAAAGCCTAACAGGCAGGCAGAGTAACTTTCGCATTTATAATATAATAGTATGTTTAGTTTAGTATAGAAGTATAGATAATACAGATGAGACACTATGATACAAAGGCTAGTTACCTTTTTAACTGGAAGACAAATAATCTTACTAAAAATACAATTTTTACGACACCATAAAAGATAAAAATAAATATTTAACGAAATTGATTTCCTGGAGGGTAGGAGTCACCCTCCTGCTGCATGATTGAGTTTATTTTGTTGGATCATAACAAAAATATGTTTTTCAAAAGCAAGTGGGGTAAGAAGGGTACTCTTCAGCGTTTTGTCGGCGATTTACAAAGTTCTGCGAGGTGAAAATTATGAATGGAAATTCGGTTAAGATGGAAGGTGAAGAAGGAATATTTTTTTAACGTTAGGGACGTCCTTAGTCCCTTTGATGCAGTGTTTTATGCCCGTTTATATAAACACTGTGTAACAAGATTTAAATTAAAAAAGTGCTTTGTTTGACTTTCCACTTTCGGCGCTAAGCTGAGTGTTGATAATTCAATAGTGGAAAAGTTTAGAAGAGTCCTTTGCAAATTTAGAAAAATGATATTTATTTGGACGTATTAAATTTTAACTCTGAGAGAAGGCTGTCCTACTTCCTACAAATATTATAAATGTGAAAGTTTGTATATTTATATGCATGGACGTTTGTTACTCAGTCACGCAAAAAAGACTAAACGGATTCGAATGTGGCATATAGATAGTGTATGACCTTGATTAACAAATAAGATTTTTTTATCCCGCTAGTATGTTGCTGTGGGATATTTTTCGACCTCCATGCGAGCGAAGCTGCGAGTTAAAGCTAGTAATAAATTATTTTCACACTTCGTCTCACCAACCAACAACAAACCGACTTCAAAAGCATTTAAAACCACGTTCAACTGTTCATAATTACATGAAACACACTACCAAAAACTATCAAAGTGCCGGCCCGAGTTAAGCGTTCCTTCCAATATGTAGGTAATAGTAGTATTTGTATGACGAACTTTTGGGTACAAGTTGGAAAATTCATGATTCATCACCTGCCTAGCCTTTTCCCAACTATTTTAAGGTCGGCTTTCAGTATAACCGAGTGCAGCTATTCAGCTACACATAACCCAGTTACTAGGTATACCGATACCCCTTGGTAAGACTGTTAGTCTGACTTTCGGGCTTCTGACGACCGGTAACGACTTTCAAGGATCCACAAATGACAACCGAGCTCAAGGGCTTTCCTTGCTTACCGTTATATTACGCTTCACCTCAATTTATTAGTAATCAAACAATAAAAAATTAAATCATGCTACATAGAAACAAAAACGTTTGACTCCAAATCAAGATCCACAAAGTATTGTAGGTAAACCTCTGTTTATTTTTTACACAGTCCCAATGTTTAACTGTACTGTCTAATCCGCATTAATTGCACATAATTTAAAAACAGAATCTCATTAAAATCTGTGATACTTATGATTTCTAAATTCATATAGAAATCACACTCAACCTTATATACAAACATCTAATTTCCCTGAGAGCTCTTAAGTCCACCGAACTTCGATTTCAAACATAACGTCACTTTGATTTGATGCATCAGTGGCCGCCTTAACATGCCATTTGATGTCAAAGCTCATAAGTTTGCAGCCAAGGCTTCCTTTTGGAAGCCTTCAAGCAAGAAATTGCTATATGAACCCATATTTTGTGAAATATGAAATTGGAGGATGTTTCTTGTTTAAGATTGGTCCTTTGACTTTGACATTTTAGGTATTTGCTATATAGAAATTACGTCTGAAATCTTTTTTCTACAGCTTTAGCAAAGTTAAAGCCATCGAAAATAATAATTCTTCGGCTTTTCTTCATATCCTCCGACCAAACTGTCAATTACTTCTTTTTTTTAAATTCTTTATTATTTTATAGAGGGTTTGATCAGTATGATCATGATACCCTCATAGGGGCTTTCGACGTCTTTCTACGCGTAATACCTAGGTATACAATTTTGTATAATTTTTTAGCTGTCCTCGAAAAGGGAGCAGCCAAGATACTAATATACATGCCAACGTTACTAGAATGAATACTTTTTTCTATTAAATAGTTTCTCATCTCAACCTCGTTTCGGACACATTCCGCTTAAATATGACTGGCATCATCTACCTTATCACATGTTTCTAGCTTGCAGGAATATGAAAGTATAATTCAACATTTCAAAGTTAATAAGAGACACGTAAGAGCAAGAGACGAAGAAAATGAATCCACAACTTCAAACAGTTCGCACAAACGCACACCACACAAAATGATTAATGTCTCCCAAACAAAATCAATTAGTAACACCCTCGTAACTTCACAAACTCACAAACACGTTTCAAGAAGATATCAGGACAAGACCGAAAGTCGAAACTCATATTAACACTCCGTTACGCCGAGATACGAAGCATACGTCAATAAAATTGACATTACTCCTCAAGAGGACTTGTCAGAAGTCTGACCCAAATGTGTCATATTATTGAGCTATAAATACACATTGTCCATATTATTGGGACCTTGGGGCTCAATGATGGGATAACGAACTGAGAGGTCATTCTTGTGTGGTGATGTGTAAGCGCGGTACACTATTATGTCGATTTAGTGTTGATATGTGACCCGGGGCAGGGCACGTGCTATGCCTAGTGTTGGGAGTCATAAAGCTTATGAGCAATGAGTTGATGGAAGAGGACGCTACCTATTGATATAATTTGTGCCAAGAATTGAAGACTGACGAAATTGTCATTTGAAATGTATTGTATTTCCTATGAATCAAATATCAAAATATTGTCCTTTATATTGTCTTGCTAACTTCAAAACTGATGTTTATTAGCTAGCTCAAGTATAGCTTCCCCAAACATCCTGCAGCGGTGCATTCTACGGTTAACAGTACCGTCACTATATTACCGACAAAATTTCTTGCTTGAAATACCAGCAGCGCTTCTCAAAATCTCATACTATGGCGATATCCTCACAAACCTTTTGTGTTATAATAGTCTTTAGGGCTTCCTGTACCGAAATCGAGTAATAAAATACGTTTTTGTACGAGTTTGCTAATTATTTCGTTTATTTTTCTAGCTTTCGTGTATACAACAATACGCCTACCGTTATACTCTGTCTTTTCGATACAAATAACATATCCTAATTAATTTGAAAGTTTCTTCTAGAAATGTCCTGTGATTAATTTATCGCCAGCCTGTAGTACAACATAATGTTATCTGCACTTTGTTTCTAATTCATTCACTTATTTTAATGATTAATCTTGACGTTGGCAGCATCATCTCTTCCCCAATACAGATAACCACTAAACTGATAAAATTGCATTGAAATACTACCCAGAATAGTAAATACGACGTGGCAATGTTGCCAGATTTTTGGGCACTTTTCCCATTGACAGCGATGCAGACAAGATTTTTATTTATTTATTTTGGCTTTTCAACAGTGACTACACTGTTACTTTATATTTTGACATTGTAATCTTCTAGTTACTGAAAAGCACCACATGCACTACATTATGCGCAGATAATAACACACAATTAATTAATTAAAATAAGAAATAATTCGATTCGATTTATATGATTCTTATGATTCTTTGATACCTTGTGATTCTTTTCTTGCATCTACATGTTGTACTTAAGCATACATATCGTGTAAATAAAGAACGGTAAAACCTTCTTCAACTAGCAAATTATTTCACAATACCATAAAGCATTCTTACAATGAAATTCCCATCATTTTCCGCTCAGACATTAATATTTCTAAAGCGAAGTTATCACGACAATATTTTGAAAACACAAAATAATGGCGGTAGCGAAGAATTTCCTTTGAAAAGCTAAAAGTTCGGTTCGAATTTGATTTATTGCATATTCGCCTGGCTCTTCCTTTGACAGTCGAGTTGCGCTCGCAATCTCAATGCACACACATTTTTATTTGCCCCTTCGTTACTGAGACTAAATTTGTATTTATATAGAGAAAGAAATAAAGGATATTTCGCTTAGATTGTATTTGCGTTTGAAATTGGAAGTGCATGTACTGTGGATCTGTATCTATGTGTTTATAATTCTGCTGACAGCTTCAACTGAAATATGAATCGTTCTTCCGTTATTGATCTTACATACCTAACTAGCTAACTCCACCTGGAAGTCGGAAATTTTGCCCCGGAAAAGTGCTACCGGGATATAAAGTATAGTAATAATTAAATCTATATGTTACTCCTTATAACATCAGTTATTTTCCTGTAAAAGTCCCGTCAAAATCGGTCAAACCGTTTCGGAGATTACCAAGAGCAAACAGACTAAAGAAAAGTTTTTTTTCGTCATACATACGATATACACTTTCATGTTCTTATGTATGTATAGTACTAGGTAATACAGTGTTTGAAGCTTAGAATGATGATGTTGCCGTTGTTACTGATTAATTTCCTTCAATCACTTACTACCTAAGACTAGCTAAACGACTTAATTTAGAAAATGTTGACCATTTCACTCTAGATTTTTCTTGTAGTATAGACACTATTTAATCATACATTCCCAAACACCCAGCCATTGGACAAGAACGTAATACTTGAAATGAGGTGCATCAACATTTCGTAATGTAAGTATTTAATAATGTGTCATTTCGAGTTCTAAAAGCCACACCTTGCTCACCTATATTGTCTTAGGTTAGCATGACTCTAACCACGTAAAATGTTAGATGATGAATGTTACAGTTTACATTCTTCGTCCAAATATATGTACATAATGCGATACAGTAAAAGTACCACCTCAACTTCACGTTCGTACGAACGTAAAAATATCGCAGCGAGATTTTTTCGCGCACTGTAACTTTAACTCTCTGCTTAGCACTGAGAATTGAAAATCGAATATTGTGTTATTTCGACGCGTAGGAATGCACTCTATTGGATTCTCAATTAAATGAAATGATATGTTTATTTCTGTGAGTAAATCTTATAAGGCACTTTTATACGTCAACATTTTTTGGGCAATGTTTTTAAAAACTAGGTGGCGGCATTTCCTAGCTAACTGTTCCCTGAGAAGAAACGCTGAAACAAATGCTCGGCTCAACACAGAAAGTTGAAAACCCTGTGCCATCGCGATATTATAACGTGTGTATTATAACGAACGTGGACTTAAATACCTACACACAGCTGCGAGAATGTGAGTCGGATTAGAGACAACATCCTGACTAATCTAACTAGGGAGTCTGATATAAAGGCAACGCTTATGCTTGTAGACGCCTGAAATCCCTAATGTTAGTTACAAGCAAAATTATTATTATGATGTTGGTGTTGGGAATATTTGCAGCAAGTTTATTGTGAAAGCCTTTGGTGGGTTCCTGTATGAACATTTCTTCGTAGAATGTTTCTGTGAGACCCCAAATAAACTGAGAAGGTAGGTACATTTTCCCGAAAACAAAAATTCGAAGACGATGTGGCAACTACCAACCTGCACTGGTCTCTCTTCTCTCAAAGAGCACGCCTGTGACCCAGCAGTGGAAATATTATAGACTGATTATGAGGTACATTTGTATTGTTTTACAGAACAGCTATCATTCTCAATATCCCAACTCACAAAATCATCCACAGACCTGATTTTGATCTTTGTTTAAAATTAACAAACTATGCTTGGCGTAAATCGACAAGTTGATTGATCACATTTTAGTATTATGGTGTAATTGCCATACAGACAATCTCAGCTCCTCAGATAATACGCCAGCTAACTTTATAATTATAGAAATTCGATACTAAAATGTATATCCAAATCCCAGTACGCATAAAAGGGATTGCCCGTCGTCACACCGAAATAAACCTTTCAAATACAATCTAACTCGTGTCTTACGGACATATATCACTGCTATAACATTTTGCAAGTAACATACACCCTTTCACGAGCCGATTCCGCCCCCCGCCTCAGAAACCGCACGAATACTCGCTCTTACATAACAATAATACCTTTTCTACAGCCTCCCTGATAAATAGCTGGATGTACGAACTTATATTTCGCAACCTACACCACGTGGTTCAATAAAGTAGTTTTGTTGCGACAGCGCCATCTATCGGGTGGCGTTGGCACTACTTAGGGAGCGAGCGTTCAAAACTGGTTTGGGAATGGTGTTCGACTCTCCCGGGCGCTGTTTTAGAAGAGCTTGAGTGTGCTTTCACATAGATGGCGCTACGAGTTGCGTTTCAGAACTTCTTCGGAGTGTTATCATTTAATTCTACACAGGTGTCTAATGTAATATTTTTCTTTGTTTCAGCTCTCAGAGCTCGAGCAGCGAGTCCTGGAAGCCGAAGGCAGGGCAGAAGAAGCGGAAGACAAGGTAATTATTTTTTTAACAAGTTTTTTTATAGAGTTGTTGTTGTTTGAAATTATTGATACCAAGCAATATCTATACTTACCTAGCTATTATTTATTACAAAATCCTGCAGTGATTATGATTTTCTGAAGACACTAAAACTTGGAAACTAACTGTAAATACAAAACGTAGCAATTTAAACGCAACAATCCGTTTTAGTCAATCACGCACAAAATGCAATTCCTTTACAAATCCTAGCTCTCAGATTTCCAATAAGACCGTATTTTTTCCCGCCAATAGATTCCCCCACGCGCATACGATGTGCAAGTCACTACGGTCAGCAAAAAGGTTTCATTAATATCTTACGGACTGGCAGCTTTTGTTTGACAGAACCTTCGTCACTGTTCTGTGTGGATGCCATTAGAGTCTGAAGATTAATAAAGTTTGTTTTTGGATTTAGCAGTGATTTTGCTGTGGATAGAAAATAATGGAAAACGGTTAGCGATGTAAGTTTTCGATTTTATTTTTGCCATATTTACAATGGCAAAAATAAATATAATTGGCGAAACGTGGGAGTACTTTAGGTAAATCTCTGTCCAACCTTTCGGGAAAACAAGGTACCTACTTATGTTTTTAAATAAAAAATAAATACATAAAGCTTTATTAATTTTCCGTGCAAATTTACAAACAAGTATGGATATACGTAAAGGAAATTATACTATCAAAAAGTTAACAATTAAAAATATCTGTCTATTCTCTACATGTAAAAATAAAAATAAAAAGTTTCATGTAATTTGTACGGACCCCCTTCGGGTAAAAGCCTCCTCCAAGGAATGCCAGTTATCTTTGTTGCTGGCTGTGTTTAGCCAGCTTTGACCTGCCAACTCCACTATCTCGTCCACCCATCTAGTGTTAGGCCTACCCCTACTTCTAGTACCTACTTATGTTTTTATGTTGTTGTTAATTATTTTTTAACTAAACAGTCCTAGTAAGTTCTATCTCGGTGTTAAGCTACAGCGTGCAAGGTTATTTTTACATCATATAACTCGTTTGTATAATTAATGAATTCGTTCATTACCCCTTCCGTAGTTGACTAATAGGATATTAATGACAAAATTAGGACAGCTGTATCAATCAATCAACCATAATCCACAATGACATATTATATGAAAGGAAATTACCTACTGTTAATCCATGGAGGGCAGACCTATCTATTACGTAATCTACTGTAGATAGAAATTTAATATGATAGTAGAAGCCAAACGAAAGACGACTTAGTTAAAGCCCAAATTATAAAGAAACTTCAACCAATAGCAACCATACAAATACCTATGTACATATCTATCTTTCAACTTTAAATTTATTTTCCTCACACTTAATATCGACTATGTTGGGGTCAGCTTCCAGTATATCCAGATGTATGTAGCTGAATACAGTATTTTACATGGAGTGACTGCCTATCTGATAACCCTTGGTAAGACTGGTTGCCGGACTTCGGGCTTCTGATGACCCATGACGACTTTCAAAGATCCACAAATGGCAGCCGGGACAAAAGGCTTAAAGTGCTTTCCGAGGCACAGAGGGGTCTTGGTATGTAATGATCGTCACCCATCGACGAAACAACCGCAAAAAGCTTAGCTTAACCTGTTCGATTTGTGCGGCTGTTATTGATTAGCCACAAGCCCCACACATAAGTTTCTTAATTGCTACTTTTAAACAAGAAAAATAAACTTAATCGATGAGCTAACAGACTTAAAATAATAATAAAATGGCTCCTAATTAATGCATCGATGCAAAAATGGCTGCATGCGTAAACTGGGGAAGATTTAATGAAATGTCGCGGTCCAACTCTATATTAATTAATATCGGGCTGGAGCGGACACATTACGGACTCCGACTGTAATTACTGTTGCGTTGGCTCAATAAATGGGTTATTGTCCATTAACACTTCGAGTAGGGGAGAGCAGATAGGTATGACACGACTATAGTAGAACAATTTCTACGAAAATTTCATATGCAATCGCTGAGATTTAATTTTTAGAATCATAATTCTGTCGTTAATTTTGCTTGTCTAATAAGATTGATACGACCATACAAATTAAAAAAAAACTGTTGGCTGTGCTTGTGCAGCCTTGAAAAATAAAGTAATTTTTGAAGAAGTTTTATATGACAGAAGACCATTTCTAATTGATTTCTATGCCCATTTCAGTATTTAAATGTACGCCCATATAAAACATCTCATATCTGTCATACTTAAAAACATGGCTTTCATTCTGAGGCAGTCACATAAAAAAAGAGCTACCCAAGCAACAAAAACTAGTACTATAAAAAACCATAGAACGTTTTGTAAAAAACTGTCTTTGGTCCTATAAAACCTCAAAGAACGTATCTTTTGTTCGGAAGTGGCGCATTTATATCTCTGTTCAGTGACAAAATAATTTTATTGCAGTGTTCCAAATGACGAAACAGTCCAATAAAAACTATGTAACAGTGATGCAGGTCTCAAAATAATGATGTACTGGCTACTGTAGGACCTTTTATAGTACTTTTTCATACTATACAAGAGTTTAGTTTCCTTTACCTCACATTTTACATTCGTGATAGTGCAGAGTGCAAAAAATAATTAAAATAATTTTACAAAAGGATACAAGCAATCTGAGGTGAGTAAGATTTTATTTTGTTATTATAATATTAATATATTACGGTGGAAATGATGTGCGACTGCAGCTTTACTGATAAACTAGGGGTAGGTTTACCATGAATTTAAAGTGCCCCCTCGAATTGTTGTGCTTTTACTAAAATATTTATCATGTAAAGTGATTTCGATATTCTAAGAGCCATTATAGTACTTGCCATGATAATTTTTTCACTGTCAGTCATCGTGGATTCAACCTAAAATTGGGGTTCTGTGTGAGCATGACTGAATATATCTGTACCTTCAGTGAAAAGTGATACATGTCGACCCAGATCGGTTTTTATATTCTCTGATAAAACTTATTAAAAAAAAAATTAACTCAATTTCTATCTTATCCCCGTTGTTATAAGATTAAAAATGAATGAGATTTTTTTGTGTACATTGATATAAGTAAGCAATTTTTTATTGAAATTATTGTGTAAAATAATACTTTTTGATTCATACCAAAGTGCTCCGAACCGATCTTTATATTTCTAAAATGTATTTTAATACGACTCGCGTTACCACATCTTACGCGAACCGAAAGCTTTTACTTCAATTAATCCAAAATGATACAAATGAAATCCTGTCACAAAACATTAAAAAATTGAAACAATACATTCTAGTGAAAAGTGTTACATTTGTACATGAACCATACAAACACAAATTTATTTTCATAAAAATATGTGACTAATGATACAACTGCTAATCAAACAATTTACACGTAATTTATGTACCCAATTTTGATGTGATTACAAATTTAATATTAATTCTATTAGTAAGAACATAAGGAAAATAAGACATATGCTTACGTGAATAATGATACTAATATAGTAGAATCAAAACTGCATTGCGTTTTGGAACTAAATTAGCAAAAAAATACGTAGTACACGGTGATAAAAGTCGCGCAGCTCTTACGCACCCCACTCCCTACTTCTCTGCGGGACGCATGGAAAGAGCGCAGGCGACGCGGGATTCTTAGTCTCGGGCGTTCGTCAGGACAGGTGCGTACGAAAGCCATTACTCTCGATCCAAGACTGCTAAAAAGTACCTTAGCTCTGACCTTTCCCTCAATACTATGTATCAGCTTTATTGTAAAGAAAATAGTAACCCCGTCTGCAAAACTGTATATGGCAAAGTTTTTAAAGATATGAACTTATCATTTAAGAAACCTAGTATAGATACATGCAATAAATGTAACTTGTTACAAAATAAGCTCCAATATTTACAAGATGCTGAACAAATTGTACAAGTACGGGAGCAACTGAGACTACATCAGGAAAGCTACGAAAGTGCTTACACTGAAAAACGCAAAGATAAGGCTTTGGCTAAAACTAACTCGGATATTAATTGTGTTATTGCATTCGATTTACAACAATGTCTACTACTCCTATGCTGAATACTCAATCAGCATTTTATAAAAGACAACTATTGGTCTTTAATCTGACAATCCACGAGTTTACGACTGATTACGCATATTGCTACATGTGGCCAGAATGTAGTGGTGGTAGGGGCGCCAATCAAATAGCTTCGTGCTGGTACGAATTTATCACTGTGAGACTTCCGTTGCTTCACCCAAATGCTAAAACCTTAATCATGTATTCAGATTCATGTTCGGGACAAAACAAAAATTCTATTATTTGCACAGCTTTATTATTTGCACTAAAAGACTCGCCTCAACTTTTGAACATAGAATATAAATTTATCGTACCCGGCCATACACACATGGAAGTTGATAGTGACCATGCGCTCATTGAAAGAGCAAAAAAACGAACATCAATGAATATTCACCACCCACGCGATTGGTGTCAATTGGTAAGGAGTGCATCAACTAGAACTAATAAATTTTCAGTAATTGAAATGGCGGGGACAGATTTTTACGATTTTGCCATGTTTGCTAAAAATAATTTTACAGTTAAAAAAACTAATTCTACGGGTGAAAAGTTTATATGGTTGAATGTAAGAGTTATTAAATTTAGTAAAGAAAAATTTCCGGTTTTTGACTATAAAGAAAGTTACGTAGGTGATGATTATTATGTGATGTCTTACGACAAAAGGAATAAAGACTACAGTTTAGTTAGTATTAATGATGTTCCAAAATGTTACAATGGACCGATTCCTATAAGTGTTTTAAAGAAAAGGGATTTAATATCATTGTTAGAATACATTGATCCAAGCGTTCACGATTTTTATCATAATTTGATAACAAACTCAAATTTGCGTGACGCAGATCCTGATATTGTTTCGGATAGTGAATAGTTGCAGTGCTACAACATATCTGTTGTTCGAATTTTGGAGACTAATTTTTATACAATTTAAAACTGTTCAAGATTAATGATAAAAAGGATGAAAAGTTATGTTTTTTTTTTATAAGAAAATTATATTGTTATCTGTTGTTTGATTTTTGGAGACTGATTTCATACGATTTAAGACTAATTCGATCTCTGTTCAAGATTAACGATAAGTAGGTTTAAAAGTCGTGTTTTTTTAAAAGGATGTTATATTGTATTGTATAGCGAATAGTTGAAGTGCTACATGTACAACACATCTGTTATTTGATTTTTTGAGACTGATTAAATACGCTTTAAGACTGTTCAAGATTAATAATAAAGAGGTTTAAAAGTTATGTTTTTTTATAAGGATGTTAATTATATTGTTTTATATAGCGAATGGTTGAAGTGCTACAACAAATCTGTTGTTTGATTTATTGAGCCTGTTTTAATATGTTTAAAGACTAACGATACCTACTCTGATAATCAGATTAACAATAAATACCTACTTAGGTCTAAAAGTTATGTTTTAAGTTTGATTTATAAAAATGTTTTATTGTTTTGCTTCTACTTGTAATTCATAAAAAAGTGTTTATTCAAGAATTCTTTATTAAAGAAACGCTTTTTTTAATTTAGTTATTATTTTATTATGATATAAACATAGCTTTACCCTTTTTGTGACAAAAACGTTTGAAAATACTTATTACTTGTATCAATAAACACTTCGATGTAAACAAAATGTATCACAATAAATTCTAGCTTGTAGCATTAATCACTTACTAGTTTGAAAAATACATTGGTGTTTAGGGGTACAATTGAATATTTACGTAGGAATTTTAAATAAAACAATGAAAAAAGGTTGCTGATTATCAAAATGATCATATTAGTTTTACGACTTTTTCTCACAACAACTATTTGCAGGCAAAACATGCCAAAACACAAGCCTTATAACATTTCACACAAAACGGTAACTAAATGTGTAAAATAATTCATTTCATTATAAATTTAAATACACAAAAATAAGCAAAGAAAACTATAGTGTACGGTGATATAACTGGCTATTTTTACTAATTACTTAAATTCCGTGCAAAATAATATATTCAAACCAAGCTCTTTATAATCTTTATAATATTATCTACACGTACCACATATCGTTTTTTATTTTAGAACGTTAGAAAAATAACGAGATTTTTTTAAATCTTTAACCTTAAATTACTCAAAACTATGATTTTTCACTTATATCACTTTTCACTGAAGGTACAGATATAATACTCAGTGTTTTTTTTTTACTATTTTTCTGAAGACCATAGGTAATGAAAAAAAAAACTTAATTATAAACTGTATACTCCGACGAATAGTGTGAATTTATTAACCATGTAACCAGTTTTTTTTCTTCGGGAAGAACTTGCGTCGTTATTTATCAAGTTTTACTTACCTACCTAGTGTTTATATTTCTTTATATGAAGTGCCTATGTATGTATCTAGTAGCATCACTGAACTTTAGAAGCAATACCTTTATAAATATAAACAGTCAACATTGTGTTTTTTCAGTGTACTTAATGGACGCCAACATGGATATCGATAAATTTCTTAGTCGAGACGATTTCATGCTGCTTACAGCAGCGGAATGGCCGTGGAAAATCACTCATTTTATATTGAGTGAAAACTGTGTTAACTGTGGATTATATACTAATTCATCTTTACCGAGTCACTTCACCATATATAAAAGAAATATGGCCCAATTGTTAAATGAATTATTTTTCTGGTGTCGGGGTTGCGATTTTATGGCAATTTATGACCATTATCCTTCCGATGAATGTCGGCTTTGCAATTAAATAACATTCTCATACATAAAAAAATATTTTTATAAAGCAACTCTGATCATACAATCTAGAAATTTTGTTCACACAGTAAGCCCAGCAATTCCAGCGCCATACCTAAACATTAATGTCTTTCAGGGGATTCCCCGCACTATCTCGCTCGCTCAAGCGTTCCCACCTTGCGCCCCGCACCGCTAATCCTCGGTCCTCCGCTCGGAAATACACGTTAGAACGCGCTGATTCGCACTCAGGATAGGTAGTGCTCGTTTTAAATAATTCGATATCAGAATGAAATTAAGAAAAATTCGCTACTTTGCTTCCTGAACTAAGCCAAAAGGTACCTAATTATTTAAATAAATGGTAAATGTAAGGTGTTAACCTATTTGTTTTAAATTCAAACTATTTAAAGATAAACATTTATTTCAGATGCCGTTCAAAATAGTGCAGACGCTTGAAAGAGGCAAAACTTTTCTAACCTGTGTACCGAGTGCCTGGGAAAATGAGAGTTTATTGCTATGGCCAAGAAAAGGCTCTAAAAAACTACAAAAAAATGAAAACTCACAACCTGGTGATGATTGGATTAGTACGCCATGTCAACTAAAAAGATACAACTTGACCTACGATCAAGCGCAAATAGAAATGGTCCGTATGCAGCGTGAAAGCGATACTGAGGAAGAGCGATTGCCAAAGAAACGACGTCATATTGACGTTGATCTGAACGAATTGGCGGTGCAGTACATCACGGTAATATTTTAAACATTATTTAATTAAAACATTTTTTTTTCCTAACCCCAAAGTAGGTTTAGTGTAATTGCTGCCCCTTGTCATATTTGTGTGTTTTTTCTTTCACTCATCGTCGTAACGGGTAAATCGATTTGAATGCTGGTATGGAGGAAGCTTATACACTGGATTAAAAAATTGACTGTTTAATCCATACGTCATACATATTATAAATGCGAAAGTAACTCTGTTTGTTTGTTGTATGTTTTGTTTTTTTGTTACCTTTTCACGACTAAACGGCTGAACGGGTCGTAATGAAATTTGGCAAGGAGATAGATTATATCCTGTAGAGGGACATAGGATATTTTTTTTTCCCACGTGAACGAAGCTGCGGGCAACAGCTACATAGTTTAATATAAAACTATTTACTAAGTAGGTATATATTATGTAACATTTTCTATTTAGCAGTTGTATTAAGAGCGTTTATCCCACTCGGGCTAGCAACATCGAATTTTTAGAGGTACTTTGTGATTATTTTATTAAATTTAAATCAAAGTAGTCTAGTGCATGGATGAAAGTTTTATAAAATTTAATCACGAAAAACCTCTACAACTGCCACGTTGCCAGCCCACGTGGTGTAAACGTTCTTAAATTGTTTTTCACTTTTTTTTAGAACAAAGAAAATATTTCACCGTTGGCAACGTTTCCCGAACTTGAGATAGAACCGGCCCAATACCCTGAAGTTTGCGTGCCTATCAATACTACAGAGAATCCAGCAGAAAGCTCAACTTTTATAACCTCAGAAACTCCATTCATCGTGGGACAGGACACAGCGTCAGAAACGTTATATTTACTTAGCCAAAATCCACCACTAAAATCAAACTTTGAGGAAACTGTTCTCAAACGTTTGGAAAATATTGAAAGCTCGCAAGAAAAAATTATGTATCAATTATCTCAAGTTAGTACACAAATCGATGCATTTCTCAGACAGAGCCAACAACAAAAATTAAACAGTCAAATAGGGTTCAAAAAAATCGATAATATTGACGAACTTCAAAACTTTAATGATGAATTAAAAAATAAAGAATCAGTAGACATCTTCAAAGATAAATTATCTTTGGTTTGTGGCTCTGGAAAGGGTAACGGTCTTAACAATTGTTTTGCACTAATAGAAGTCATGTTTACTCGTCGATTGATGACAGAATGCTCATGGGCAGGTGGCTCTAAAAAACCTGAAATAAAAAAAAATTGTTTCAAAGCTCACGCCCGGGTAATTAACTTGTTTTTTGAAGTCATTCATCACTCCGATAACACTTTCACATTATTGGAATGCGAAACATTTTTTAAAAATATTTTGAGAAATTCTGAGAGACGATACGCTGCCAAAATGTTGAGAGCCTCAGCTACAAAAAAAAGAAGTAAAGACAAAGGAATAGGAAAGAGGTCTAAAACTACTATCATGCAAGATAATGATCCTGCTATTCAAACAAACCCTACAGATAGTCAATTGGCAGTACCAGCTCAGGCTGTGGTTGCATCCTAGTCTCAAACCATCTAGTCTGACTCATTGCAGTGAATAGACCAGTGCAACCTTTAATGAATAATAATATAATTATATTACAACTCATTATTAAGAGGGTATATCCCTCGCGTGCTGGCAACGTCGCATTTGTAGAGGTTTTTTGTGATTAGTTCATTAAATTTAAATAAAATTACTACATATTTTTGTTAGAACCATGAAATAGATCGTTGTATTTTATAATTACTTTTAATATTTACAAGTAAATAAAAATACAACGATCTAGTGCATGGTTTTAAAAATAGTACTTTGATTTTTAATGCAATAATCTCGAAATACCTCTATAAATGCGACGTTGCCAATCCGCGAGGTATAAACCCTCTTAATAAGTTTTAAAGTTTCTATTTTAACTTTTTCTGACAAGTTTCTAGATTTTATTGAATTAAGTGTAAAAATGAAAAAATGAAAAAGTGTTGCTGTCATATTCTTTTTTGAAAGATTTTTTTAAGTTGCTATATAATTTTGTTACTTATCGTAATCGTTAATGGTTATGTATTTGATTGTGATTATTTCTATAGTTTTAATATAACATATAATTCAACTAAGTATACGAAAGGAGAAAAAAGGATAAATAGTAAATAATAATATTTTTCTGTTTTAATAAACATATATTTGTAGTAAATTTTGAGAATAACAAAATAACATTAGTTTAATAGCAATAAAACTAAGACTCCTGTTTTATACTAGCTTTAAATTGAATATTCCTGTGAAGTGAATATTGTAACATATACATTGTGTTTTGGCATATTTTTTAGTATTTAGGTACCTGATATTGTATAAGCTGAGTTAATTATGTGGGTTGATTTTAACGTGAGATCAAGACTGATAGAAGAATGAGAAATGAAAGGTTTTTCTTTTTTAGTTAAAAATAAAGAACCATTTAATTAATAAAGATTTTTATTTATTTACCATCTGCGTAAATAACCTTAGGAATTATTAAAATGTCTTTATTATACAGTATGTAATAATGGCACAAAATAAGTTGTTGAGTTGTAAGAGATCGAGATAAGTTTACAGTTTATTGCGTCAACTCTGAATAATCTTTGAATTTTGTTCATGTGCTTAGTTTTGCATTTATATATGTTCAAATATGAAGATTTTATTGGAGTTTTAAAGACGTCCTCAATAGGTTCAACACGATTTCCATAAATAATTATGCCATTGTCTCCATTTTTTATAGACTCAATTTCAATAACTTGGTTTTCTTTATCTAAAAACCATTTGTCTTCCTTACGTAGACACAAAATAAAACTTTGTAAATGAAGGATTCTCACATTTTTGTTGTGAGTTAAAAACGGAGCTTCAAAGATGTCTGTCTTAAAGTTCTGCAGTTCTATATTAATTTTTTCACTAATACGTTTAGCTGCTTGTTCAAGAGGTCTGTTACCATGTCTTATCATTTTTTTTAGAGAATATAACTGATTCTCAAATGGATATGCACTAAAATCTTGTAGTTTTCCAAATTTTTTTACTTCATCAACTATGTGACATAAATTGTGCACGTTGCTTGTCATATAACACTCACCATATATATCTCTAAAATATTCTAGGAAGTTGTTCAATAACGAATCAGCTAGGTCTAATAAATGGAAATATTTTTCGTTGGAGCAAATCGTAATTGCACAAAAAAAGCATAAGAAATGTTGATAAGCATCTGAATGTAATGTATATTTCAAGATTATGAATCCAAGATAGTACAAAAATGTGCGATATTCTGAGCCCTTCCAAAAGCATAAATGTTCGAGTCCTCTGACAGATCGGTGGATTTCTCGTGGCATTTTACAGTTAAGTAAAAAATTTGTGACAATACCAATATCCGTGCTGCTCCACTTAGTATCTTTTTTAAATTTTCCATCTTTCCATCCAATAAGAAGACGTTTCATTATTCCTAAATCCAATAAATGTAGCGCATCTCCTACTACAAAATCTTCTACCATATCAATAGGCAGTTCCAATAGAGGTGATTCAGCTTTATGGTGCTGCCCATACTTTTTCGCTCGAAAATCTTCGTCGTTTCTTTTAGGGCATCCAACTCTTGGGAACACAACGGTGTTGGATTCGTACGAATACTCTCCTTCTACTGTACATTTTAGACACCCATCTTTCCCGTTGTAATTGCACACACCTGCAAAATCAATTAAAATTAAATGTTTATTAATTTAAAAAAAAAATGCTTAGTTGCAAACAGATGGCGTCGTGTGCTTGTGAGTGTGCTCGCGGAGCGGAATGTATTGTATTGTGTATTCATTTTATTTTTTATATGTATATTCTTATTTCATTGCATGCTGCATCGGTCGACGTCATCACATCAGCGCTGGCTGTCGCTGAAAACCAGCGCTGGGGCTCTGTTTCGTATGGGCTCGCAGCATTATGCTGAGCGATGGCCATTTTGCGTGGATGTGACTATTTTTTAATCCACAAATTTTTGGTTTAAAACAGTTTTTTAACAACAATAGATGTGACGCATATTTTTCCCCTACTTGTTCTTTTATTTTGTGTTAGTTCTATTTCTTTTCGACATGTTTACCATATATAAACGTATTTTCTTTCTTTCTAAGACTAACTGAACTATAAAAATAAGATCTAAGAGAAAAAAGAGAATCAGAGAGAGATAAATACCTTTCTTCTCAACTGTAAGTATTTATAAACATATATTTGTTTATATATTTAAGCTTTATGTATTTATTTAAGTATATGTTAATTTTTTGCGGTATACGTGTAGGTGTATATTTAATATTTTAGTTCTAAGTCTTTTCATATTGATATTTTCTCTTGTTGTTCTCACACACTATTGTATACATTTATTTTTCATTTATCCTTTCGCAGGTCTGCTGGAAGAAATTTCTTAAGAAATAAGCAGTAGCTTTGTACTCAAATTATAATTATGTTGTATCTAAATGTATTTTACTGTGTGTACATAAATAATAAAATAAATAAATAAATATTTGCATCAGGGAGTGACATAGGCTATATTTTGTCCCGGAATTTCCACGGGAACGGAGATTACGCGAGTGAAACCGCGAGGCGCTGCTAGCTAGCAATAAAACAATAGTGCTAGAATTAAACTTACCCTTGATCATAGCCCGAGCTGGAGAGTCACAAATAAAGGCCCGTATTTGGACGCCTACTATTTTTTCCTTTCCATTAATCACGATTAATATGCCATCTTTTAGTAGTTTTTTCATTTCATCTACAAACATTCTTAGATAACCATCTAAATCAGATGGTTTATTATGGCCTGAATAAATTCCTATTACAATGGGTCGCAATTCTGGTATTTCATAAACGTTGCATAAAATTGGCCATAATTGAAGTTTTGAACTTTTAAAAGCAGGCAGGCCGTCTATGTTTATGTTCAGTGAAATGACGGATAGATTGCGATCAATTTGTATCATTTGTAGGTAGTGTTCCAGTGTGTTTGTCAAACCGTTGTGCCAGTACTGTCCAGTTCCCACGGGATAAGTTGTAACAGTCTTCTCTGTTTTAAGAAGCGTTCGGGGATCGTTAGGTAATGTATTTGGTATTCTATTGTTAATTAATCGTACTAAACTTTTTGTTGCTTCATGCGAAATATTATAATTAATGGCCCAATTTTTCACGCCATCACGAAATTGTTGGTCTTTTTCGAAAGTTGAATCATTGCTTGAAGATTCAGAAAAATCGCTGGAGTAAGGACTCTCTTCTGAAATAATATCTTTGTAAGACACATTTTGTACGGAACCGTTTCCTGTAATTGTGATTCCAACTTGATTTTGGCTACTATTACTGCTTTGATTGTTTGATGATGATGAAGCTGCTTTTTCAAAACGTCTATTCACTTCTCTTCTATAAGTTCCACTGCGTTTATATCTTTTCCAATTCTTTAAATCCATTTTTTTTGTTTTTAGGGCAGAATGCACGTCGCATTAATTCCGTATCAAAATGTCTGAATATTGTTGTAAAAGCGAGCCAATAATCCTTTTTGGGACTTAACTGTCATCTAATAGAAACATTTATCTACATGTATGTGCCACTTTTGCGTCATTATAGTGATAGATACCCATTTATAATACTAACAAGCGCACTACTTGGCACCAAAAAAGTTGTAATACAATAATTCTGCTCTATTATAGTGTCTTTGTGATATGATTATCGATACAATTATAATATGCATCTTTAAACTATTATAGTACACTTACGTTCTATTAGCGTGATCTGAAATTAGACTACATCACAAAAACACTCTATTGTAAAGTCTTTGTGACTACTAACGCACACGTACTATAGCAGCAATCTGAATATGCACAATATATCACAATATCGCCCTGTAGTTGAGTGTTCATCACTGCTATAACGAAACTACTATTGCAGTTCGTTTGGAACCCTTAGTACGCTAATCAGATAAATAAAGGCACCTGTTAACAATTTTATAGAGCAATATTATTATGTACTAGTTATATTAGAACTTGTAATAGAACTAGACTATAACGGTTGTATAAAATGGCGTAGTAAACGTTTACATCCTTTGTTTATAGGTACTTTTAGCTCTCTAAACATTTAGAACAATAATGTACTGTCGAACGCTTTTATACAACACTCTGGCACCGTTAAAACCTTAATAAATCGTTTATAGAGATTTTTAGAGTTATGAGCTGAAATAATAGGACTGAATTGCTGGTTGGGTAGTCGTATCTCCCAAAGGCGATTTTTATCGGACATAACATAAAATCTAACACACCACTAATCTTGACCAACAAGCTTTCAAACCACGTTTTCATAAAAATATATCTTCAGAAGACCATAATAATAAGAATGAGTACCTACCTTTATTTCTATCTAGCACAATTCTCCCGATCTCTTTTCCTAGGGCTATAATATAATATGAAATAGATAAATGACGTCATTTTACGTAACAAGTGAATGGCTACGTCATAAAATGGATACCCTGTCCGGGACATTTGTCGGAATACTCGCTGACAACTGCGGGATGGGGGATCGGAGGATTATGTGGGGGACGCGTACTGTGAGCATGGCAGGTCGTATGTATGGATGGTTTTATTGAATAGGGTATAGTACTTATTTTGTTGGAGTAATAAAACGTTGTGCGTGTATTTAATTACATTTCGAATAATTATTATTTTATCACGGGCATACTTTCATTTGCTAAGAACAGAATGTTTTGACAACATAAACTAAGTTGGAAAAAAACGTATTATTGAAGCTAACTCAAAAACCACTAATCAGAACTTGACCAAACTTAATAAATAAATAATAATAAATATCTTAGGACAACCAACACACCGTTATCTGATCCCAAACTAAGCAGAGCCTGTACTGTGGCAACCAGACAACTAATAAACATACTTATGTATTTCCAAATACATACATACATATTATAGATAAATTACACCCAGACACAGAACAAATCATGCTCATCACACAAAGATTTGTCCTGGGTGGGAATCGAACCCACGACCTCAGTCTTAGCAGTCAGGGTCACTAACTACTAGACTAACAGGCCAGTAAAACTTATATGGGATTACTCTATACGTATATCTTTTTAATCAAAACAACAAACAAAACTATAAAAAAAAAACAACTGAATTGAGAACTCTCTCCAATTTTTTTTAAAATCGTTAAAAAGTACCTAAGGTACCTGTGTTTTTTGTAACTAGATAAGTTCTAGAAAATTAATTCTAAACTGTCAACTGGTACAAAATTATTATGAGACAAAATCATCATAATCTGCCTAGCCTTTTCCCGACTATGTTGAGGTCAGCTTCCAGTCTAACCGGATGCAGCTGAGTAAGTACCAGTATTTTATGGGGCAAAATATTTTTTTAATATTATTTGTCCACCTCAATTTTGCTAACGCTACGTTCCATACGAGAGCTTCGTACACAAGCTAGTACAGATCGGCGCGTGGGGGATGGACACTATTGATTTTCACAATTGCAGGATTATGACTCACTCCGGCTTTGTTTGTTTTACATATTTACATGCGGAGCTTTTTAATTACTTTCGGATTTACAATGTTCAAAGGGACCGATGAATAAGGGTTAAAAAAGGTAAAACCTACTGAGCTTGTAACGGGTACGTTATGTTTTGAATGGAAAACATAACAATTCGTCATGTGGAAACTCTAGCATTGATGTCATTTCTAAGCAAAGAATTTATAAAAGGATAATATTCTTTTTTGACAGTCTCGGCATGTAGCTGCCGACTTAAACTTCTGTTCTGAGCTCGTGATTATACATATAGCTGTTTTGTTTTCTTTTTTATACTCTTTAGTTAATCAACCAGTCTTACCAAGGGGTATATTAAATACTAGCTTTTGCCAGCGGCTTCGCCCGCGTGGAGGTCGAAAAATATCCCGCGTGAACGTACTACCGGGGTAAAAAGTAGCCTATGTGTTAATCCAGGTTATTTAAAAAAAAATAGATATTAAAATGTGCTTTTTGAATATGGGAGTTTGATAAAGATATATCTATGTGAAATACAATATATTTGTGTATTTAATACACTTTGAAGAAATGCCTAACGATTAAACACGTTATTGTGGCTAATTTATAAAAGATAGATATATACTACTCAGGACTTTTTTGTAGATCTTTTAAAGACCATCATCTTTGTAATACATACTTTTGGTGTATAATCAATGTATGCGAGGATAAGAGCTCGAAAGCGCATTTTCATCCGACTTGCTTCAAATTTATCGTCTCTGCACGGCTCCTATGTGTCTTAGCGTTTTGTTATATAGCCTATAACCTGCCCAGGAGTATGGACTACAATCGTACCAAGTTTGGTTAAAATTCCTTCAGTAGTTTTTGACCCATGCGTGCACAGACAGACAGACAGACAAAAAATTTACTGATTGCATTTTTGGCCTCAGTATCGATCACCATTCATCCTCCAATATTAATTTTGAATATATTTTCAATGTACAGAATTGACCTCTGTACAGTTTAATTATAAGTACAGATAACAGACGCACGGATCCATCGAAGTGTACACTTGACGCCATCTGCTCGTGGATGACCCTCTGACACTCTGTGCTTCGAAAAACACGTCAAGCCGTTGGTACCGGCTGTCATTAGTAGATTTGGCAGTCGCTACAGTCAGTCGGAAGCCCAAAGCCTGGCAAGCAAGGGATATAGTATTACCCTATAATTGCGTTGTGGAGGTCAGATAGGATTATGATTCAAGTTAACTTTTTTTTTGTATGTACGTATTTCTGTAACATATAACCCTATTTATTTGGATTCCAAATCTACGTATATAGTCTGAAAACTGACAGGCATTACACTAAAACTAAAGACGTCAAGTAAATATTACGACATACTTAATGAAAATAATAATTAAATATATCCTCATTCTTGAATGGAACTGAATTCCAAGCGGGATTAAATTCCACTTTACGTGTGACTTTTCCATTATGGCGAACAGTTCCCGCCTTTATCACGACGCCATTTTCTGTTTTCCATTTCCAGGTTTGAAATTAAAGAAATAAAAGTTTTGCTGATATGAACAAAAGCTTGTTGTCTTGGTAATGTTATTGCATTTTACTATGGAATTAAGTAGATTTAAAATTGGAATGCAAAAATAAATTTTCGACTACGGCGAAATAACAAAGATGGTTATGTTTTTGGCCGGTACGTATGTATGTTTGTTTGTTCATCTGTTCTTTCATGACTGCATACCTAAATTTGACAAATGCGGTATCATTGGAAACGTCTTGATTGTCCGCTATTTAAAGCTAGGTAACGTCACCTGAAATTGCATATGGCGCCCCCTTAAGGACATAAAGCCATGAACTAAACCTTTAATGGTTATGCTTACCCCAAAATAATTTATCAACTTCCTCCGTCGCTTTTCTTCTTGCTTTCCGTGCACAAAAACCCTTCGAGCTGGCGAAATTAATATTTTTTTTCTTCCACCCTTCGCAATAGATCAATCACAATACCTATTAGTTTGTAATCAATAAATAAAATGTCACACACATCTGTCGTTGTTTACATCCCCTAAAATATTACAAATCTGTAATCTTACAATATTTTGTTTCTGTTCAAAAGCAATTAGGAAATCATTATAGACATTTCAGCTCAAAACCGCTAATAAAAAAAGTTTTGCCAAACAAGAAGTTTTACAAATCACCCCAGCTTTTTTATATTTTTATTGTGTTCAGTTTTTCTTTGCGTCATATTTACCGCAAATAAACGTATTTTCTTTCTTTTCTTCTTTTTTTCTTCTAACCCTAAATAAAAAGCTACTACTTGCTACCACATCACAAAACCACATGACAACACTACAAAGTATTTAAGGAAATTCAACCCTTCACCACCAATTCAAGATCTTTAATCTTACAATATTTTATTTCTGTGCACTAGCAATAAGAAGATCATTAGCTACAATTCAGCTCACAGCTTTAATAGAAGAGCTCTTTGACCTAAAAATGGTCTCTCTTTAATCAACCCTAAAAAGTTACAAGATGACTTCCTCAAAAATACAATAAGGAACCCAAACCTATCGAAAATTCATTCAACAGCCATAAAATGTTGCACAATAATTTATATCATCCTAAAACCGTGTCAACAACTCCAGCTTACTGCACGAACGTGATCACAATTTGAAGGAAGAACTTCCGAATGACGGGAGCCAAGGGACCCTGCAGCGTTCAAAATGCCTCGTAGCGACATTTTATCGCCCCAACATAGGATTGCATAGTCGCTCGTGATAAAAGATGGAGGACTATACGCATTTTCCTTTGATGGCCTCTTTCTGGTTTATTTCGATTGTCTTAAAATGGAGTGGCTGGGGATTTTATTAGGCGGCAAAGTTTATGATGTGGAAGAAATATGTGGTGTGAAAAACGGAAAATCAGTAATAAAATGGCTAAGAAAATAATATCTGGAAGCTTCTGGATAAAAGACTTGATTTTTTTATTTGTTTTAATATGCATCGTGTCTAAACCGAAATTGGTACATACAAAACCATATTTATCAAAGGCACAGAATGCCAAAGTCGAAATAAATATATCTAAATTTTTGTTATGAAAATTGAAGACCATTTTTGGACGCATACCTACTTAAGATGACTTCTAAAAACCAATAAAAGAAACACTATCTATATTTTTATTTTACACTTACTTAAAGTTCTAAAAGCTTGCCAAAGAAAATTCAGGAAATCTTTAAACTGAAGTAACAAATATGTAACCAACATCATTGCCCGTATTAGTAAAATAATTAAAACTAGTGGACTATTCTGAGTGGGTTTTACCAGTCACATCAAGCTCAAGTGGCTCAAGTTACATCTAAAACAGGTTTCCTCAAGCCCTAGTTTATTATCATAACATTTCAACTACAAAGTCTCCTAGCTCTTTTGTTGTTAAATCACCACTCCACAGGATTTAATTTACCGGTAAAATATTGTCCTTCTTGAGAACGTGATAGAAAGCTGTTCGTGCACTGTTCGTTTTCTCTCTTATTTTGTTTCTTTTCTTCGAACACTCGCTTGACTGGTTTAAAATTGTATTTCTATAGAAGAGTTATGAATGAATGAATATAATTTATTTCAATCCACATTGAGATCATAATTTTTTACAATTACAATAAATATATTTAAAAATAATTAATTAAATAATAAAATCAAAATTAATACAATTAAATTTAAATTAATACAATTACATTTAAATTAATACAATTACATTTAAATAAATACAATTAAATTTAAATTATAATTAACAGTAAAATAAAATAAAATGTATTACAGTATGGGTTTTCTGTACTGGATCGAGAAATAAAACAAATTGTTGTATAACTTTGATAAATTCATCATCATCATCGTTTCAGCCGAAAGACGTCCACTGCTTGGGATAAGGGCGGTTTGCCATAACTGCCACGCTTGGCAGGCGGGTTAGCGATCGCAGTATGGTGCTAAGATGCATAGAGAGCGCTGCTATCCATTCTCTAGTAAGTCCTTTAGTCGCCTTCTACGACACCCATGGGAAGAAATGGGATGCTATGCCTTACGACTGGCAACACACGGAAGAAAAAATATGAAATCATGACTGAAATATTATTCCTTGAAAATCTTTAACCGAGTATACTCCCTTCGCTCATCAGACAAATCTAACCCTAAGGGCCGGCGCTCACTGCCGGCACGGCATGGCATGGCATGGCAGATTGTGCTGCGACATCCCGCGGCATACCGCAGCGTGCCGTGGCATGCCATGGCATCCCGTGGTATCCCCGCGCACCGACCGGACTGCGCCCCATTAACCGAAATGACCGCTGCACAAGTTACAACCTTATTTCAACTAGTTTAGCAATCATAATTCCTCGACACAAAGTGACCCAGTACATCTCGCGAGATGCAATGGCGTGCCGCGGCAACCCGTGGAATGAAACGGCATGACTCGTCATGTCGCGGCGCGTCGCGTGATGCCACAACATCCCGCGGCACGTCGCGGCATCGTGGTATCAAAATAAAGTAACATGAACCCTAAACTGATTGAAATAAGATTCAAAATAACTTGATTAGTAATAAAATCCTTAGCCATGCCATGCCGTGCCGTGCCGGCAGTGAACGCCGGCCCTAACTGTATTTTTTTCTGCTGTTCCATTTTTTTTGCTTGACTGTTTGAATGCAAGTAGAGTAATTTTATTGCCAGCCAGTACGACATAAGATTGACTTTGGCGACTACCTTAACAGTACTTTTCTGGTCTGCAAAAGATATCGGATAAAAGACAATCACACAGGGATAAACTGATTTTGGAAAGCAAATTGAACTCTTTTGAAACTTTTTTGTCATATCATCATTTTTCTGCTTTTATCACAATTTATTTGAACTCAAGGCAACAAGCCGTTTTCTTCCATACTTCGCTTTTAGTCACCAGCGCTGAAATCACGCTCTTTCTAGCCATAACATCTTAAATACAGTCCATCCATTGTTATTTGGTCTTTCCCTACTCTTATGGGATGGCTATAAGACTGAGAAGACTGTACATACACAAAACTGTCCTTAAATTTGTATAAGAAAAATATTAGAGGACTAGCTTCTGCCCGCGACTTCGTCCGCGTTTAATTTCGTGTTCCCCCGACCCTTCTCGTCGCGTCGAATAGCCTACCCGTGCGATTTTCCTCGTTTTTGCAACATTTTTCATTACTGCTCCGCTCCTCTTGGCTGTAGCGTGCTGTTATATAGCCTTCGTCAATAAATATGCTACCCAACACAAAAATATATTTTTCAATTCGGACCAGTAATTCCTGAGATTAGCGCGTTCAATCAAACAAACAAACAAACTCTTCAGCTTTATAATATTAGTACTTATAGATTACTAATTTGACCTCATTTGAGACTTTTGTATCACTTAATAAAAATGTATTTATTATTCAGTATTCGTTCGACAGTATTTTGTCTACACCAAAAATCTCAACTAACTACTTATTTATTTACAAAACACCTCGCAAAAGTAAACCGTTCCGATTCGGAGAGAAAAGGAGTTATCAATAGATTTCTCGGTCCTTTAGTCCTGGGATTTTATTCCTTGTGGATTTGCCGTAATGCAATTTCTAACCGTCGATCCATCAAAACCTTATCGAAAAATTATCAAATGAGTTCGATACAAATCTCTATACTTACGTAGAACATGAGCTATGACATAATAACCCTACCGATAGCCACCCCATGCGGTCCGCACCCCAATAACATTACCTTTTTAACTTCAAACCCTATCAAGTAATATTAGACTTTATACCTCGCGCTATTAAATACATATTGATATACAACATACATATCAATTCTATAGACCTTTTTTATATCGAAAGTCTGGCTATGGCAACAATAGAAAAGTCTTCAATGGCGCCCCTTCCGCGCATGCGTAGTGTTAAGCAACCAACTTCACTACAATACACCAAGCCACGGTACTCCACAACTTCGTCCCGAAACCTGTATATAGATCATAACAATTTCTCCTTATTATTTAACAGTTTAATAATACACTAAACGTAAATTAAATCCGTCTTGCAACCGCGACTTATCAGTCAACGTGTTATTTATAAGATACAGTGTTCGCCTTTCAGTAACGCGCGCGTTAACGTTACGAGTGCGTATAGAAAATACTTTTGATCAATAGGAGCTCTTTATTAATTTATTTGTGTTCTAGATAAGAAAGCAACGCTTTTCGCTGCTGTAATGTGTTCTGGTATATCGTATTAATTGTGATAAATACGTATTCAAGCCTAAGTGTGACAACGAACGTGTAAATAAGCTTTACTGTGTATTTTAAGTAAAAGTGTTTATTTTTGAAGTCAAAGCGTCAATTTTGAAAGGAACTCGGTGTTTTGTCGGGTTAGTGAATAGTGTAATATGTCGAAACCTAACACGTTGAAGGCTCACAGACTAAGTGCTGAGTTCGCGGAGAAACGAGCACAGTCGATGAAGAAAACAGATCCATCGAATTCATAGCAACCACCCGTAAGTACTGCATTTTATTGTCACTCAAATCGATCCTATAGGCCTTTTAACCTATGAACACAACCAAAATAAAGCATAAAACGTCCACAAAAAGAAATCAGTTTTCTGTTGGCTGAGCTATACTCAACTACCTACTGTTGTGTTTTCTTCTAATTTTATTCATGCTATACTACTAGCAGTTATACATATAGAAGTTGTAGATTAGTCAAACGAATACCTGTATACAGCTACAAGTAGATAGTCTGGCCACTTAAACAAATTAGAAATCGAAAATCGATTGTTCTTCAATTTATAATGAGGCTGAACCTTACCTACTTTCTGGTCAATTAGCCGATTACATTAGTAGTAGTAGTCATTCCAAAAAATTATTTCTTTAATTTGATTTAGTGTAGCGATTCAAGCATTTTATATTCTATACGTATGTACCTCATGCATCATGAACCTAAATAATTATATTATTTTCTTGGTGTAGAGTTTTGGTGTTACATGAATTAAAGTTAACTCATTTCTAGTATGTTAGGGTAACTAAGAGAAATCGGTTCAAATGTTGGTTTACATCGCGGATATAAGGACCAAAAACGTGAAATAAAAAGGTCAGTTGTAAGCAATAGTATGCCAAGCACATGATGTCTACAAACCAATATGGCTGCCACTCAGCTGTTCGGTAAGGTACGCATGCGCGATGGGTTTCCCGCCATCTTTGAACTTTGCCCTACTATGTGAGACGCCAGTAAAATGCTGCTTGAGGAATGTAATAAAAATCGGCCGGATTTCCGGACAACTGTTAATCAGAATGGAGAAATTGTAAAACGTTAACGTTTAAACCCGAATACCATTCGGTTTTCACATTCTGTGTTAAATAAATGGCAAAGGTTTCACCTGTAGCTATACAAATGAGAACTTTGAAGTGTCCCATTACTTTGCGCCCAATGTTCCTTTAGTTTATCGGTGAATCCCTTTAAAGGAATTCATTCAGAATGAAAATAGATTTGGAGCTATGTCGTAAACAATGCTCCACCTCCTATCTTGCCTTGCTTTTAAGAAGTATGTCGTACTAGTGCTTTTCCTCTACATTGATTATGCACACATTCAAAAATGGGACTCTCTGGCAGCGTCTGTGTTCCCTTCCACATTTAACCCATATAACTTCAAATCAAGAGTGAACAGGCATCTTCTGGGCACGCTCTTTCCATCATAGACCTCATGTATCGCTTTTCATCAGGTGTGATCGAGATCAAGAGCAGAGGGGTAATTGCGCTCATGGCGACATGGCGGGTACGATTGTCGCAACCCAGCGCAGGGCACGCCACAATTGCGGCGGTAAGTCCCCTCTTTGAGGAGTGGATAGAGAGGCGCCACGGCGTCCTCACCTTCCGCCTGACGCAGGTTCTCACCGGGCATGGGTGCTTCGGTGGGTTCCTGTTCAGGATAAAGCGGGAGGATACGTCCGGGTGTTTCCATTGCGAGGATCGTCTGGAGGACACGGTGGAGCATACGGTGGAGGTGTGCCCTGCCTGGGCGGAGCACCGCCGTGTCCTCGTGGAGGCGATCGGCGGCGGCGACCTCTCGCGTCCGGCCCTGGTGCGAGCCATGGTACGGAGCGAGAGGGAGTGGGAAGCCGTCACCTCCTTCTGCGAAGCAGTAATGCTCGCGAAGGAGGAGGCGGGGCGCGTGAGGGAGTGGCAGTCTCTGCGCCCTCACGTCCCTAGCCGCCGCAGGAGGAGACGCCCCGGGCGTCGGGAGTCGATTGCGGACTCCCGACCACCGTAGGCGCGAGCTTGCGGGTGGCGAGCAATGGGTAGCTCGCCGCCCGGTAAGGACCAAGCTCGGGTCGACGGCGCGCAGTGTTCCACGCGCGCCTCAAAGAGATGTCAGCAGCAGCGTAGGGGTCTAATAGGACCGATGCCTGCCGGGGTCGCGTGATTGTTCGAATGAGATACCGTGACCCTGGCACATGGGCAACTGATGGAACACGGGTGGGTTTTAGTCAGTAAAAGTCTGACACGCCCTCCCGCTCCGCCCAGAGCGGGAGAAGTCATTTGATGATTTCCCATCCTGAAAAAAAAAAAAAAAAAAAAAAAAAAAAAAAGGGGTAATTGCGGAACTTTTTATCGGTAGGAATTGGTTTAATATTCATAGTTAAACAACATTCATTGCGTTATTTACGTTGCTGAGCTACAATTTATTCGAACAAATGACGCAATGGTTTAGAAATAATCTTCAATCCCATTCAGATTCTGATAAATTGTGCGTTTCGCAATTAGGGTGCAGGTCTATTCAGCAGTCACTCAAATCAATTCATATCAAAATATTTTTATTTCACATAAAGCATTTATGAAACGTCAGAAGTTGGGTGCACGGTTCCAAATTGTTGATTCCTATGGAGAAGAGTCGGCAAGAAACTCCACTATATAGTAAGCTTTATTTTAATAGCTACCGAATCTTAGATTTAAAATATTTTACGAACATTTCGAGCTCATTATATTTTGGTAACAAGCACATTGCCCGTCTGCGCATAACTTAGTAGATATGCAAATTAATTGTTAAAACACGCAGAATTTCAGTCACGCAATGTCACCAGGTTTTTTGGAAGTTTTCACTAAAATGTTTAGCCCTTTTATGTAAAACAGCAACAGTTGATAAGGTTTTAAATAGTTACGATGAAAATAGTACTGAATTAAGGGGCACTCCACCTAAAATATAAGTAAAAATGGTATGAATAAGTTTTCAGAGGTTCGAAATTAACACAGACTACAGCGGAAATTGTGTAATAATACACTATCAGTAAAGGAATCCCATAAGGGATTCCTTTCATTTTGACAGTTTCACAACATTGGTAGCGTTGTTTACGTTGCTAAGCAGTCGTAAAGAATGGATATCATCAAACATACATACATACATACAATCACGCCTTTTTCCCATGGGGGTAGGCAGAAACCACGGAACGCCACCTGCTACGATCTCTACACACTCCTTTTGCCTCGTTTAGGTTCATACAATTGGTCATACACGCACGCCGGTTACGAGTACTACGCATCTGACCTTACTGAAGAACATCACCAATAAAGTCACTATATGTCCTCCTAGGGCGTCCCCTCCCGGTATATTCACTCACATCTGTCCTGTAAATACTTTGGATATCATCAATAACCTTCAAAATGATTCAGATTCTCATTATTAGTGTGTTTCGTAATTAGGGTACTGCCGCACTGGTAAATCGAAGTTTAAGCTACACTTGCCGCTGTCGGTTCGTGGATGGGTGACCACCCATTACGCATCGAGAGCCCTCCGTGCCTCGGAAAGCACGCTAAGCTCTTGGTACCGAGGAGACAGAAGCCCAAAAGTCTGACAACCATGGGGTATCGTGTTACCCATTACCTGGTTTGTGGAGGTCAGTTGCTCCATGTAAATTACAGATATTCAGCTGCATCTGGTTTGATTGGTAGCATATTGATTTTAGCCGCGGGATTTTAAAAATATCTGTATGATTCTAAACAACAAAGATTAGTATAGAAACGATTGTTCTAAAGCTAAATCCATTTAGAAATTTAAGTATAAATAATCGTTTCTTTCAAAAACCACATACCGTCTTTTCCATTTTTAGGAAGTATAGTATATGTCTGAGTATCTACAACCATTGTTTGGTAAGAGTTATTGGCCATCCATCTTTGCCAGACGTATCTATCGTACAAAACAATGGAACCAGTGCCTACGCCTCGTAAGTGATATTGGAAAAACACGAATGAGGAAATGTCGAGATACCCATTTGCTTCCATTTCTCTTCCACTACTAAATCAAATTTTAGTTCGAAAGTTTTCCTTGTCTATGGGATAAACTTTGTTGTTGTTTTTGGAGTCGACTTTTGTTATACGTCTATAATTTTTATTTTGGTACCTTATCTGATCCATCTTGGGAAAAGGCTATGTCCAGTATAATGCTCAGTTCAAGACATTTTTCTTTGTAGTATGTACCAAAATCAACATTAATTGAAATAAAGAAGAGTTATTATGATTAAATATGACCAGATCATAAAACTTTGCTACAGCATTAGTCGACATACACGAAAACGTAAAATATCGCGGCAGGGTTTATTGCGCATTGAATTTTGAGCTTTGTGTGTTGAACTAAACAGTGAAAGTCCAACAGAGTGCATCTCAGCACGTCGAAAAAACACACTGTTTAATTTTGGACTCTCGGCACTAAACAGTAGGTTGAAGATCAAGGTCGCAAAAAATCCTACCGCGATACTATTACGTCCGTTTGAACGCCAGCTTTTTTTTTGGGTAGGATATCATCAAATGACGTCTCCCGCTCTGGGTAGAGCGGAAAGGCGTCAGCTGTCAGACTTTTACTGACTAAAACCCACCCGTGTTCCTTCAGTTGCCCATGTGCCAGGGCCACGGTATCTCTTTCGAACAAATCTCGCGACCCTGGCAGATCTCGCGACCCTGGCAGTTGAACGCCAGCTTAAGTGAAAACCGATTTCAATTAGATATTAATCAAGAAGGTAATAGGTTAGAACCCTTTCATTTGCTTATACATTCAGAATGGTGATCTTTAACCCGACACGTTTACATACAGCTTTAAATATCTTCTGATTGAGAGATTGCCGACGCATTAATGCTAGTCTTATTGGGATACTGTTATTGAAGTGTTTTGATACTTTAATACTTACCTAACCTTTACACCTAACCGTATCATAGGAACAGTAACAATCACGTATTTTTCCGACTTCAAAAAAAAAAAGGAAAGGTTTGCCTACCTTATTTCAAACCGATTTGAAAAATGTTCTTTTGTTTGATAGGGTATACTTATAGAGTAGTTCCATATAATTTTGGTCAAGTTCTGATTAGTGCTTTTTGAGTTAACTCCAATAATACGTATCTGTGTGGGAGAAGTGCGTCTAATATAAAAGAAGAATATAAGAAAAACACTACGAAGTTAAAAATAACTTTAATTTTGGAAACGGTGGCAAAAAACTTAAATACAAAATCAAATACACCGAAATTTAAATTATTTTTCACTTTGTAGTGTGTTTTTTGGGAGTTGGTTAGTTTAATGAGAGGCCAAAAATAGCGTGAGCTCCCCAACATCAGATTGATAGAGCTACGCTGGTAAGAAATAATCGTCCACGTCTTTTTAATAAGTACCAGCAATGCTAATCGGTCTACCGATATTGTTAATATCGAGAAACCAACGTGAGAAGTTAGTGTTCCTAAAGCGTGAGTTATGTATGTTTACTACCCGCGTGAGTAAATCTCAAGCCAACTCATAAACTCACACACAAATCACATACGTGAAAACCATAACCACAGTCCATAGTAGTTGCAAACGACCATGAGTCAGAGGGTGCAATAACCCCGCCCAGACGTACTGTTGCGGATCAATCGCTAGACTAGTCCGCGGATCTAAAACCTCAAAGAAAGCGCTGATGGAACGATAAAAGAATTTTATTTAGCGCTTTAGCCCACAAATCTAATTGAGGCGGGTGAAGCGTTGATTTTATAGTGGTTTTGAACGATTGAAGCGGAGAAATGGCATTGTTCGCAGCGAAAGCCCGGCTTGAATTTCAAAGGTTAGGGTTAATTGAACAACTTTTGTCTGGAGTTGCTGTAGTTTATAGAGTACATTTGCTTTTATTGCGGACGTTTCGGTACTGGGAATCACATGGATTAGTGTCTAGTATTGTTTTTTTGCATTACTCTGTACAGAACGTAGGAACAAAATATTATTTACCATTACCATTTCGCCCGCGACTACTTTCGCGTACATTTCTTATTTTTCCCTACAATCTTTAACATCCTTATTTCGGGGTATTTTAAAAATAAAACAAAACAATTTTAACTTTTTAATTTACTTGGAAAAGTATTCTTGCCAAGTTTCAAATTTATTTACTCAAGGAATTAGATTTTTAAATACACCTTATCCCCCCTTTTCACCATTAAAGATTTAGATTTTCCAATAAGCTCCTTTTTAGTGTTTCCTCACATTATAAAAGGAAGCCGTATTCAAAATGTTAGGTTCTTACTCACAGTAGCTTCGACTATGCGTCGAAATGACAGTCAGTCAGTCAATTTCGCCTTTAATAAATAGGTCGTTACCAATGAAAATGCCGTTTTGTATAAAAAAAATTAAATGAATTTTTTCCATGTATTTTTTATTTGTATTAATCGAAATAATCACCCATGCAATCAATGCATCTTTGCCAACGCAGTGGCAGTTTATTGATGCCCTTCTTAAAAAAATCAGCTGGACAGGAGGCAACAAATTCTTCATAGGCATTTTGTACTGCCTCTCGGGTATTGAATTTTTTTCCCGCCAAGAAGTTATCCAAATTCTGGAAAAAGTAGTAGTCTGTAGGCGCAAGGTCTGGTGAGTAGGGCGGATGACGGAGAGCTTCCAACCCCAGTTCTTGCAACTTGGAGACGGTCTGCTGTGCAGTATGAGGTCGCGCGTTGTCGCGCAGGAGCAGCGGAGACGAGCGATTGACCAATGCTGGTTGGAGATGTGCCAGCTTCTCCATCATTGAGTTCAGTTCTTCACAGTACACATCTGCAGTAATGCTCACCCCGTTTGGTAAGAAGCTGTGATGAATCACACCGGCGCTAGACCACCAAACAGTGACCATCACTTTTCTAGGGGTAAGTTTTCGTTTAGGGCATTGTTTAGGTGCTGAACCAGGATCCAACCAACTTGCTGAGCGCTTGCGGTTATCAAACAGAATCCATTTTTCGTCGCAGGTAACAATGCGGTTCAAAATTCCTTCATTTGTGTGTCTGTTGAGCAGTGCAAGGCACGTCACGACGCGTACTTCGCGCTAGCGACCATTGAGTTCGTGGGGCACCCATTTGTCAAGCTTTTTTACCTTGCCAATTTGACGCAAATGGACCAATATTGTTTTGACGCTAACGTCGAAAGCTGCTGCTAATTCAACCGTAGATTGTGTATCATCAGCTTCCACAATCGCCTTTAATTCGTCATTGTCGACCAAAGTCTTCGGACGACCGCGAGGTTCATTTTTCAGGTCGAATGTTCCAGAACGGAAGCGAGCAAACCAATAACAGGTGGTGCGTTGGTTTGTAGTGTTAGCTCCGTAAACATCGTTGATGTTGCGTGCCGCTTGTGCCGCGTTGCTGCCACGACGGTACTCATATTCCATAATTACTCGAATTTTTTACGTATCCATGATGACGAAAAAGATTGAAATGCGATGAAAATGTAACACTAATCAATAAACAAATGACTACTTTTGGAAAAAGAATTCCATGTTTTTAAAATAAAATTAATTTGAAATTAGAATTCTTAGACAAACAAAAATTATTTTGATTTGAAATGACCATATTCCTATTGATATCTCATAACTGTAAGATAATAATTAATGAGACCATGTCAAAGAATCAACTGGCGTATAAGAGAGAATTTTGGAATATCCACGTGTCGTACATGCCATTACAGCTCCCATCAGCAACATTTAGTGGTAAGACTTAAAGTAGTCTTGAGGAAGTGATCCCTCCTGACTTAATAAGTCTCCACACGCTAAGCTGTATCGGTCCTTTGAGGCTGTAAAAGTTTGTGAGGGCCATGTCCATGTGACCGGGTCAGTAGGTTTTTTGTTTAATAATTCACTACCTTGCTTGTGAATTTATTTCTTCAAATGTAGAGAACGAAGTATGGGAAAAAAAATTTAAGTTTTGAAGGAGCACAATTATACAACAAAATACCCTCACATATAAAAAAATACACTCATTCGATGCATTTAAAACACAATTAGCTGCATATTTAATGACAAATACCACCTTTTCCAAAAGCTGAATATATTGGATGGGTGTATAATTACTACAATAACGGCTGTGATGAACGTTTTATATGCATAATTTATTATAAGCATTGTTCTCATGTAAGTGACTTTGTGTCTTTTTTGAGAATAAATATCTTTAAACCTGAATGTTTAAAGTTTTATATGTTAAGGTTGTTGATGGTAGGTACATACTTGGTTACTTTTAAGAGGAAAAAATAAAAGAAAGTTCTTTTTAATTAAAAAATAACTTTGTTCTAGAGATAATTTTATAAGATGATAGTTGCGTAACCCACTAATAGTAGAAATGACTAACTTTTTGAAAGTTCAACAACATTCAATGCGCTTTTAACGTGGTTCAGCTAACGATTTTTTTGGAATTTCAGAAACAACAACATAAGTCAAACTGCTGAACTCCTCTTCCAATGCATTGTATTAAATATGCAACAATTTACACCGTTGTATGTCACATTGTGTATGATAAATAAAAGTTACGTGATACACATTATTTACGTCATCCTGGAACTTGCATTACACCAGCGACGTAGCATAAAGTTGAGCTCATAAAGCGTTCCCTCCACAAAGCGTAACAGCTTAAATTTTGATACAAGCACTAACTTAGTTGGCGGAAAATGTAGTTATTAGGTACACTGATATTACTAAAACTAAAAGTTAAGCCAACCAGTTCAGTTTAGTACCATTTTTATTGAAAAATTCAATTAGTTGGAAACGCACTACAGAGTCGGTGCCAATAAGGACCAATAGTCATCCTACTAATGCTATCCTATCCTACTATCCTACTTAATATTATAAATCTGAAAGTTTGTGAGGATGGATGGATGTGTGGATGTTTGTTACTCATTCACGCAAAAACTACGAAACGGATTTGGACGAAATTTTGCACACAGATAGTTTATGACCTGAGGTAACACTTATTTTTTTTTGCTAGCTTACACTGTGCCACTCCTGGGCAAAGGCCTCCCTCCACTTTTTCGAGCCATCGTGAAGCCGCGCGTTCTCTTGCCGGTTGGCGGGGTCGCGGCAGACCACTTAGGAGCTGGGTTCTGTCAAAAAACTAACACATACAACATTAATTTTTGTTTATGCGAAACCCGAAACACGGGTCTAGTATTTTTGTGTAAAGAATCTATGAAAAAAATTTCAAAACTGTATCATTAATAATCACAAAGTTATAAGCTTGATAAGTTACCTGGTTGTCCACGCAAAAACATATGCAGATCACCACAAACAGCTAGTGTACGTACCATCTCCGTGTAATGGACGTTTGAATACGAGAAAGACATGATAATTTTAAAATCGAAACAAAACAGCGCGGCCCGCGACTTGGAAGCGTAATTAAATATTTTTGGTACAAAATATAACATGGTGTAAAAATTATTGGAATCGATTCAGTTACTTATTCTGAACAAACTATATTCAGGTTTCGCATATACTAAAAATAATCTTGTATAATACTTTTTATTCCAGTAGTACGTCGCCGTAGGATAATTTTCGACTGTGACGCTCTAGCAAAAGCTAGTACTCCATAGTATAACAGAGTCTCCTCCAAAGTTATCCCTAATCTTCTAAAGCCTTTGGACCGAAACTATTCTGGTCCTTCGATGCATTATCGAGAGACACATTATTCATAGAGTTTGGCTATTATCTTTGGCCTAACTCGGCGCTACCATAATGCATATGCATTTGGAATAGCACCCACATGGATTAATCAGTGGTTTGTAACTAACTTTAACGTTGATGTATGTCTAAGTCTAATGGAAACCACTTTAGACTCACGAACTATGAATCTAAAATCTATGTAAGTGACTTAACCTCAGTTTTTCAGAGACTATTAAATTTAATCTGTTGTCTCATCTCATGTCAAGTGAAGTGATTCGATTGGCTGTTCTAATTTTGGATAACCTATCTCAAAAGAAAAAAACATTTGAATATGTTTAAGGTACAGTATAATATAAGAAAACAATACAAAAATATAGGCAGTCATTAAGACTGCCGAAAAATATGAAATCTTAATATTTTTGACACGTATCATTAATAGCGTGTCAGTAATGCGCGAACATACATACATTTTTACCAACCAAAAATCGCTCAACGTGTTTTTTGACCTTTTTTTTCTGGATGGGAAATCTACAAATGACTTCTCCCGCTCTGGGCGGAGCGGGAGAGCGTGTCAGACTTTTACTGACTAAAACCCACCCGTGTTCCATCAGTTGCCCATGTGCCAGGGTCACGGTATCTCTTTCGAACAATCACGCGACCCCGGCAGGCATCGGTCCTAGCAGACTCTTTCATTGTTGCTGACATCTCTTTGAGGCGCGCGTGGAACACTACGCGCCGTCGACCCGAGCTTGGTCCTTACCGGGCGGCGAGCTACCCATTGCTCGCCACCCGCATGCTCGCGCCTAACGGTGGCCGGGAGTCCGCAATCGACTCCCGACGCCCGGGGCGTCTCCTCCTGCGGCGGCTAGGGACGTGAGGGCGCATAGACTGCCACTCCCTCACGCGCCCTGCCTCTTCCGTCGCGAGCATAAAAAAAGAAAAACGATCCTCACAATGGAAACACCCGGGTGTTTCCTCCCGCTTTATCCTGAATAGGAACCCACCGAAGAAGCACCCATGCCCGGTGAGAACCTGCGTCAGGCAGAAGGTGAGGAAGCCGTATCGCCTCTCCATCCACTCCTCAAAGAGGGGACTTACCGCCGCAATTGTGGCGTGCCCAGCGCTGGGTTGCGACAATCGTATCCATGTCGCCATGAGATCTTGCCGGAGCTCTGTCCGCCGTGCCGCGATTTGTCGCGGTAGCGGAGTTTCGCGCCGGCGTTTCGCCCCGGTGTTTCGCCTCCTCGCGCCACTCCCACATGTGCGCGAGGATCTTTGCCTCCAGATCCCATGGCGGCACTCCGGCAAGAAGGCTCGCCGCCTCGCACGAGATCGTGCGGTATCCTCGGATTAACCGGATGGCCATGACCCTCTGGGCTGCACTCAACCGGCGCGCTGGGCGCAGCCTCTATGAGGGCGCCCACACCGGTGCCCCGTAGAGGGCCATGGACCGCACGACCCTCGTGTAGAGCCTCCGGCAGGAGGCGTTTGGACCCCCCAGATTGGGCAGGAGCCGCTTTAATGCAGCCCCAGCCCGTTCCAGTCTGGGAGCCAAACGTCGGAAATGCTCAACGAAGTTCCACCGGCTGTCGAGGATAAGTCCCAGGTACTTCATCGTCGACTCTACGCTGATGTGAACCCCTCCCACCGTGAGTTGGGAACCCGAAGGTGGCGCGTTCCGAGGACCATGAAAACCCATAGCCTCTGACTTGTGCAGGGCCACCTCGAGTCCCAATTGCCGGATCCTTTCGACGATTGTCGCAACCCCGTGTGTCATTAAGTCAGCCGCAGCCTCGTACGACCTCCCCTGCGCCAGGACCAGCGTGTCGTCAGCGTAGCAAACCACGCTGACGCCGTTAGGGAGGTCCGCGCGCAGCACCCAGTCGTATCCGATGTCCCACAGATGCGGCCCCAGGACCGATCCCTGTGGGACACCGCACGACATCGTGTTTTTTGACTTCAAAAACTGAAAAAGTGGTTCACAAAGTTCATGTATTATGTTTTGAGTATATCTTGCTTTTCGAAAACCGGGTGTGCCGAATCAATGAAGTTCAACCAAAAATGCTCACGACCTACTTTCTATAATCACACAGCTGGGTCACCGAACATAAGTACTTCAATCTTCTAAATAGCCAATTTCTTTTATGTTAAACCGATCATGTGTTAGCACAAAGATATAGGTGTAACTGTACCTTGAACAGAACCATTTAACGGATAGGGTTGTCGACTTCTGTTTGAACTTTCTACCAGGGGACTGTCGCCAAGTCACCCGCCAAGCGTGGCGGATTGATAGGATAGGTATAATATGGAAGACCAGATGATACACGTGCTTAGCTAAAGGCCGTAGAAGACTAAAACAAAGCACAGTTTTGTCATAAAAATATTTATCTGAAACTAGCTACTGCTCGTAAATTTCATCCTAGTGAAATTTCATGCCATCCACTCCGTCGCATTACATCGCCTACCCGCGCTAATATATTTCCTATCTGCTCAGCATTCTATCTGACTTTTTTGTTTTGGCTCGACTCCTCTAGGTCGTAACGTAATGTTAAGTACCTTATATTTGTTCTCAAGCATTAGGCTATCAAATGTAGATTTTATCAAATTTGACCGGTAGTTCCAGAGATAAGCGCGTTTAAACTCATAAAAGTGCGAACAAACTCTTCAGCTTTGTTCTTATGTATGTACGGATAGATTAATACGAACCGTCCTTGTTAACAACTGGCAGTACGACGGAGGTGGATGTCCCCAATAATAAAAAAAAATCAAACTCGAACCTTCTTGCGTCTAGCCTGTATGACTCGTACTGTATCGCAACTTGCGAGTCAATCGGCGGACATAGCAAGAACTGTAAGAGCACTACTGGTTTGTGAGCTGGAGCAGAAAATATCTTAAACAAGTACGAGAAGTCAACAGTCACACTTAAGTTCAGAAGCACATCGTTTAAGAGGCAAGATCCTCATGAAAATTTTATTATTCCGTATCAGCTCCAGCATATATTCGCAGTATATAAACGAATCCGTTCCTCCTCTCATCGTTTCATATCTATCGCCACAATTCCGATACTGACGTAAAATATTTATATGAAAAATTCTTTACTGTGTCGAAGATCTGCAGCCCTGAGGTGGAATCTCCATAATTCATGAGTCTGCATGGTATGACGCATTGCGCATTTACATAGATTCCCAAACACACCCGCCCATTGGTCACAGCTGTGCTAGTAATACATTTTTTATTATTTTCTCTTTAACTGAAAATAGTTTTGGCATTAAAAGAGGTTCTAAACCGATATCCAAGTGTCCTGCCTCTTGAAATATTTCTCGTCCGGGTTTGAAAATGGAATATTGATATCAGCCATTTTTCTTCGACCAGACTTAAGGCTTATTCAGACCGGCGCGACGCGACAGCGCGACGCGATTCTTGTAGAACAATTTCCATGAAGTTCACATAAAAATTGTTCTACGAGTGTCGCGTCGCGTTGCCGTGTCGCGCCGGTGTGTAGGAGGCTTTAAGTGATCCTAGTTCCATATTCACTGGTAAGTTTGGCTTGCTAACCCTTACAAACTGCGAAGATTTCCCGAAAATTACAATGACTTAATTTGACGTAAAACCGAGATTTTCAACTTCCCGGTTTCCCTGAACAATGAAATGCCGTAACAAACTAAAGCATTGTTTATCCTTATATCAAGTTCTTGTATCCGTAACACACTGAGTTCATCCGTCAATTACCCGGTTCTCCTGACGAGGGTTAGCACGTTGTAGCAAAGTTGTGATGATAGCTTGACAGGCTGAAATACATACCTGACATTCCTGTCTGGACTGGGATGGGTTCTACGGAATTGTAGAATTGTCTGGGTGTATTGTTGCGGTGAGATACTTTGAAAGCTAATTAATTAGTAACAAGGATTTCTAGTCTACAGGAACTAATATCTGAATAGAATAGTTATTGGGGTTTGACAGCTTTTGTAAAATATGTCAAACTATCGAAAGTATCTGAACACAATTATCGCAGTCAATAACTCTTAGGCAAAAGTAAACTGATCATTGAAAAATCAGGCCTTCTGTAATTATCTACACTAATATTACAAAAGGAAAGATTTGATTGTTTGGAATGGATAAACTCAAGAAATGCAGAACCGTTTTTTAAAATTCTTTCACCTATTGAAAGTTAGATTATTCCGGAGTAGCATGAGCTATAAATTTCACGGGTGAAATCGCGGGCCAAGTACTAGTCGTTAATATTAGGACACAAACAATCCACGCCTGTATCCCTGTAGGCATGAAAACGAAAGATGGCACAACAGATCATACATTAATTTATCTGCTGATTTCATTAGAAAACTTTTTCAAACAAAACATCACCTGCAAAATGTGGTTGTACCAGAGTTACTCTTCTGCCTAATCCTTTGGCGAATACAAGCGTCATGTTACGTTTTTAATTAAAAATAGCGTCCAAAATCACTTCGTTGTTTTAACATCCTCCTAACATATGCATTATTTGTTGACGAAACCTAAACAAAACAATCTATAAAATCCTAATAAGTATCCAAACTAAAACTTACGCAACGTTAAAACAGGAAATCACGTCCAAAAATGTCACAGGAAGTTGTTCGAACAGTTTCCTTTATAGTGGCAACACTGACAAGACAGCGACACTGGCAACATCGGCTATTTATTTATTATGCGCCGGTCGTTCATCCATCAGACGTGTCTCGTAGATACGGCTGTAATAGACAACACGACTTTTTCTGTCCAAATATTGTGGAGTAAAGGGGTTTCCATGATGGAATACTTACACAATTTTAGAATATAACAAGGTGTAACAGAATAAACGTAAGATCTATATTCATTTTGCTATACATGCTGCCGATTGAGCCAAACAAAATTATATCTTATTTCAAACTCTTAAGATTCAATTTTAAATGTATAAAGTAAAAAAAGTTTTGATCGTTCTATTACGCTTTTAACTCAATACTCTAATTAGGGTGTAGTTAAACTGGCAAAATGAAAGCTATATAGTAGCTATGGCTTTCATTTCGACAATTTTACACGTTTTGTTTAAGAAAACGTCGTGGGTGTACCGACGTCCTTATTTAACAAAAACTCTTTGGCGACGTCCTTATTTAGACTGATTGCACAAAACACATGTGCTTACCGTCCATATGCGGTACAATGGATTTTGGACAGATCGTTAATAACATATTGACAGACTAAACGTACGTACAGACGCCAGCACATCAAGGTCCCGGAAACTCTCAAATTTTCACAATCAATCTTGAACCTTATAGCGATAATGTTGAAAATCTATTAAGAAATTTGACAGATTGTAGTAGCTTTTTGAGCTGGCAGACGCCACGATACGTACTTGAAGTAGGAAGGGGTAAACGGTTGTCGGTCATTGTAAGTAGTACATATTTGGGAAAATTGTTTGTGGTGATTCGGGCAGACTTAATTCTACCTTTGTACCTGCAGGTAAATGTAAAAAGTTAACATAACTTCGAAAAATTATTAGGTACAGTATCTAGTACAATGTAGGCAATGCTGAGTATCTTTGAGTCAGTCTACTTAAAAGTTTAATTAGTTATTACAATCTAAAATAAAACGAACGATAAAACTGTTTCTCAGAAGAATAAATAAAAACCGGCCAAGTGCGAGTCGGACTCGCGTACCGAGGGTTCCGCACAAACCTGTAGGTATCCTCGGTTTATGCATAAGGTTTATGAAATCAAATGGTTTTTTTAAATTTTTATATTAAGTTGATTGAATGAAAGGTAAATTGCGGTTTACGATTTATGACGTATTAAAAAAAAACTACTTACTGGATCTCGTTCAAACCAATTTTCGGTGGAAGTTTACATGGATATGTACATCATATATTTTTTTTAGTTTTATCATTCTCTTATTTTAGAAGTTACGGGGGGGGGGGACACATTTTACCACTTTGGAAGTGTCTCTCGCGCAAACTATTCAGTTTAGAGAAAAATGATATTAGAGACCTCAATACCATTTTTGAAGAACTATTCATAGATACCCCACACGTATGGGTTTGATGAAAAAATGTTTTTTGAGTTTCAGTTCTAAGTATGGGGAATCCCAAAATTTATTGTTTTTTTTCTATTTTAGTGTGAAAATCTTAATGCGGTTCACACAATACATCTACTTACCAAGTTTCAACAGCATAGCTCTTATAGTTTGGAGTAAAGTGGCTGTGACATACGGACGGACAGACAGACAGACAGACATGACGAATCTATAAGGGTTCCGTTTTTTGCCATTTGGCAACGGAACCCTAAAAAGTATCGTCATTTTCGTAAAAATATCACAAGTTATTTTAGGATAGGTAACTCGTCTTAAATCCTTTAAAACGTATTCCAGGCTATTTCCCAGAAACATCTCCAGCAATTTTCTTATAAATTCCTACGTAAATACTTCAGAATTTCTGCTTATTTTACGTTTAATTCGTTTTCTTAATTACTTGTTAGAAATGTCAGTAATTCCCCTGAAAGCTGAAAAGCTTATAACTGATTGAGCCAGGCTGTCTCGTTCAGTGTCTTGGATACCTAGTCTACTTACAGATAACCCAAACTCATGATGAAAGTCCAAACTCTTCTGTGCAGATACACAAATGTTAAACTTCGATACATTTACTTACCTAATACTCAATCAAGAAACAAAAATAATCATTAATTTCGCTAAAAGTAAGCTTTCAAAACGATACAGAAATACTCGGTGCAATTTATCATGTCATTTTAAACTTACATCCATTTTGACAAATGAGGTGTCATGGCGTCTTTGGAATTTCCCGCGCTGTCACTGAGCTGTAGTCATCAGTGCGGAAATACCTACCGCGTGCGGTTAAGGCGGATGCTCGAAGTTTTTCTTGTCTTTAAAACCTCTATTGAATAATTTCAAAAACTAAAAACTGACTACTGAATAATCAAGCTTTTAAAAGTATGACAAAAGAAAATATTCTTATCTAATAGCCATATCTAAGTTAGAGTTAAATTGCTTATTAGCCTTTTTGGCTAGATCGTAAATAATTACTAAGAATTTAGTTCTTACTAATAAAGCAAAAAAAAAAAAAAACTAAAAGCCGTGGTCGTAGGTATGTCACATGATCGCTTACTACTGTTATAATGTATTAATTAGGTGGCACATGATCACAGCTTTTAGATAAGAATATTCAGTTGTTTCATACTTTATTGAGCATGCTTTTTTAGCAGTCGGGTTTTAGTTTTTAATTTATTTTTTATTTAAATTAATTTGAGGTTAGCTCACAATATTTTTTAAAATATGCTTTCATTTCATACGCAACACAGGATCATTGAAAAGAAATGTTTGAAATTATCATCGCTTTATTTGCTTTTCAGGGCGCCATATTTAGTGTAATGTGACGTCACATAGCCTATAACCAGCGGACAATCAAGACGGTTCCAATGATGAACATACATACCACTGAAAATCATAACCCTTCTTCTTGCTTCACCGTAGTCGAAGTCTATTTCCCTCATAGATACTGTAAGTATTGAGCCATCATCAGCCGCTGCTAATATTATAATGTCAAAGGCAACTACCGCATAATACCTACGTAATGTTGACGATAATAATGAAACATCTATTGAAAGATCCACACAAGACAAAACATTTATACTTCCGTCCTACGTTATGCGAATAAACAACAACAAGAATTATCCTGTTTATTTGAATTATCATAGTTTATAAACAATACTATTGTCTAGATTTCTATTCATATAAGTTCCTGTCCGGCACTCACTTAAGAAAAGTCAATCAATGTGGACTACTTTAAATGATGTTTTAAAGAAAACGATTTTTTATAACCAAAATGAACTGTTAATTACTTAAATGCCAAATCTTTTATTGTGTTTTAAAAATGCTGTATAGTGCTTTTAGCATAACATTATGCTTCAAGAACCAAGTAAGTAAGTGTTAGATTTTATTTAAAAATTGTGACGGTATATATCTCACTATCTTTTAACTTATATCTACCTATAGTTTTGGACTGAAACACTTTCCAACTGTCATCTCACGATCATCAGATGTGATGGTTCTTCTTTCAGACCTTAAAAATGGTTCCGTACAGTTTAAGTAGAACTAATGATAGTGCGTTTAACTGAGTACTAGAGTCCTCAGTTTTCCATCGTCAGTTTCACTAGACTTTTCCACTTTCTTTGGGCTTTTCGAATTAAATTCAGTGCATTTTTGAGTGTTATGAAATCTTTAAATACAGGACTTTCCCCAACCCTTTCGACGAAGAACTTACCACTTATGACTTTATAACTGTTATTCTCTCTATAAATTAAAAAAAAACAACTATTTAGTCCATAATACTATTGTATTAAAATATATTGTATTCAGCCCGCGACTTCGTCCGCGTGAAATGTCTTGTTCCACCGACATATCCCATCGCATCGCGTCTCCTGCCCGCGCTATAAATTCGTTTTCGCTTAGCGTTCTGTCTTACTTTATTTTACTCAGCCCCTTATAGTCCTAGTATGATGTTAAATAACCTATAACCTTCCTCAAGAATTGGACAATCAAATCCAAAAAGATTTTTCCAAATCCGACTGGTATTTACAGAGATTACTGCGTACAAACAAACTTCACACTTAAAAACTCTTGATATTAGTATAGATTAAGTAATATACATACAAACTGTACATACATCTAACTCGGTATCTGGTTGTGAACTATGACTGTATTTGGACACGCGCCAGACCGTGGCTCTGGTCGCCACTTGTGTTTTTTTTTACTTTTTAATACTAGTACACAGAGACACTGCTCTTTTTGTTTCTAGATAATGGTAGCTGTGTTCGAGAGATTTATTCGTAGGATCTGACTGTAACTCAAAATTAATTCTGTAATAGTGATTATGGAACGTAAAATGTCTTGGTGTAGTCACCATTGAAATATTTGTTTGGATAGTTGTGAAATTATGAATAAATAATTAAAAACTTAGTAGTTTTCGTTTTTGAACTATTTTCTTCTAGAAATTATTTTGATATAGCTGTCTTTTTTTTGGAGCTGTTTTGTAGCCTTTGCATTTGATACCCCAAAACGACATCAACTAATAAAAATGGTTCTAACTTTATGTCCTCTAAGGGTGATATTTATTCAAGGGGGATATTTATTTAAAGTGACGTACAGGTAATCCTACAATAAGCGGATGTCCAAGACGACGCTTCCAACGATACCTCAACTGTCAAACAATGATAAGTAGTTTAGATGTTATGAGTGAACATAGTAACACACATACTTAGGTACCTACACATCCACATACATACATACAGGTCAAAAACCCTTCTTGTTTCGCCGTCGGCTAAAATGTATGACGATATCATGGGTACTAAAATGATACTTCATGATCCTTTTTCGCATTTTTCATGTTCCAGAGGTCAGAAAACTGACATGGAAATACGAGGAGTTTAACTGTGACTCTTGAACTGGACAAGATGTAGTAATTCCATGGACTTAATAAAATCACGGCAGGATTTTTTCGCGCATTGCATTTTCAGTTCTCGGTGTTGAATCGAGAATTGAGAATCCAGTAGCACAGCAGAGCATCTCAGCACGTCTAAAATAGAACAGTTTGTTTTACTGTTCGATTTTCGACTCTAGGCGCTAAGAAGTGCGTCGAAGTTCCAGTATGCGAAAAAATCCCACCGCGATTTTATTACGTCCGTAGGTACGTAAGCTAACTGCACTACGCAAGTACGCAAATCGAATTGCTTTAACTTTGCTTTGCGTAGCACGGTGTTAAAGTTACTGCGGGCTGTAAAGACAGACTGCTTTGCACTTAAATAGGTATCCCTTGAAGCTTGTTTGTTACCGTGCTACTGTTGATATGAAATACCCCAACTTATTTTTCTTTGATTACCTATCCCTATTCTGATTTACCTATAATGTTCCCACTTCTGATGCCCAAGCCTCCACTCTTTGATTTATCATCTAATTTCTAAAAATGTTTAGCAAATACAAGGTCGCTGATCATATCAGAAGGACATTCGGCAAACCAGAAGTGGGTTTTAGCCGGTGGGTATCCGACACTGCCCTGTCTGGATTAGTGAAGCAGTCTGGGCGTCTACGTGGATTTCCCAGTAAAATCTCGAAAAGAAAAGACGTGAACATAGTGAGCAATTCCTTGCAGCAGTTGCAGCAATGATGAGTCTGCAACTAAACGAGTGAAAAACGCTTTTTGCGAAATGTTCTTAACCTCAAAATATTATTCCTCAAATTAAAACTGCCTATCATACTTCACTAAACAACTTTAACATGTTCATTTGTACCACAAGAGTATTTACAACTTTTTTAACTAAAACCAACCGTACTGACCTATGTGTTGGCTGCATGCCAGTGACCATTTTGTTTTTCATTTTATCTGATTTCGTACCTGTTGTCGTGTGTCGCGACCCTTAGTGTCATGTTGATAATTTTATTTGACAATTTAAGTTAATTGTTTCATTACTAACTGAATGCAAGGCTCCGATTTTTTAATTTATTTCGGACCTATCTAAAGCTCGTATTTTAGTGCAATAGTCAGACAAGAATCGTGATTTAAATCTAGATTTACAGGCCTTGATTTACACGATGTAGTTAGCGTTTCAGTATGAATTAAGGAGTCCATGTATTACGATACTTGACAGAATCAGACGATGATTTATGTCCGGAATCTCCAGGGTACCGTAAAGTATTTATCATTGACGTGTTCGCTACAATCTCCTCTCTGTAATTATCTTCATGGAATGGATGGAGTACTTTTTAGGGTTCCGTTGCCAAATGGCAAAAAACGGAACCCTTATAGATTCGTCATGTCTGTCTGTCTGTCTGTCTGTCCGTCCGTCCGTATGTCACAGCCACTTTTCTCCGAAACTATAAGAGCTACGCTGTTGAAACTTGGTAAGTAGATGTATTCTGTGAACCACATCAAGATTTTTACAATTAAATAGAAAAAAAAAAATTGGGGTTTCCCATACTTAGAACTGAAACTCAAAATTTTTTTTTTTCATCAAACCCATACGTGTGGGGTATCTATGAATAGGTCTTCAAAAATGGTATTGAGGTTTCTAAAATCATTTTTTTCTAAACTCAATAGTTTGCGCGAGAGAAGCTTCCAAAGTGGTAAAATGTGTGTCCCCCCCCCCCCCCGTAACTTCTAAAATAAGAGAATGATAAAACTCAAAAAAATATATGATGAACATAACCATGTAAACTTCCACCGAAAATTGGTTTGAACGAGATCCAGTAAGTAGTTTTTTTTTAATACGTCATAAATCGTAAACCGCAATTTACCTTTCATTTAATCAACTCAAATATAAAAATTAAAAAAAAAAAACATTTAATTTCATAAGCATAAACCTTATACATAAACCGTGGATACCTACAGGTTTGTACGGAACCCTCGGTGCGCGAGTCCGACTCGCACTTGGCCGGTTTTTTTTACTGCAGTTTTCAGGCAAACTGAGCCAAGTTCTGTAGAATTTCGGCCTTGTGGTGGAAGATGATGGCTGATAGTGAGGTATTGAAGAAAACAACATGCTGCGTTGATCCCTAGTTAAGCTCCTTAAATTCTGAGATGAGCAGCACGGCTTCTGACAAATTCGTGCATTGACTGGACAGGTCCACTCAATCTGTGTGATTCTTTCCTCAAAAGACCATTTCAGACATCTACATGGTCTTCACTTTTCAGGAAGATTATGTCTCGACTTTGCCCCAACTCTTCTGTATATATATATATATTTTTAAAGCTAAGACCCCGGAGTTTATTTTGGCTTTTCTTCTCAGAGTAGCCAGATAGAAAGCGCTGTCCTCATTTTGTTTTGAAAAAGGACGGTTAAAAATCTTTTTAAGGCCAAGAAATATTAAATTCGCACACCCTAAAGGACATAAACTCGCTCTTAGCAAAAATCCTGTATCCTTCAACTTACTTTTATTAAAACTAATAACTAAACTGAGCTGAAACTCAAGCAGTCGTGAAGAAGCGGACGTGTCTCCAAAGTTTGCCAAACGTGTTTATCTTCCAGGAAAATATTTCATACTCACTAGTGTGTAGGGGTAATCGCGTAACACGTAGTAAGTTGACGTTGACAGTTCAACAACATTCATTGCGCTTTTACGTTGCTGAGCAGACAAATTTTTCGAACAAATGAAGCAATAAATTTGCCTCTTCCAAAATGATTCAGATTCTGATTGATAGTGGTGTTACACAATTAAGGTACGACACTGCTAGGATTGCTTTGGTTCCATAATTATGTTATGTACGGAGATATTCTGTGCTGCTGTGGACAGGGTTTTCGGAATAGTATTATATAAAACCTTGATTTTATGAAGATTCTAGGATGTCAATATGTCGTGGTTTTACAAAATTTGCACTTCATATTTTTAGCTTTCTGATAATACATAATTCCGGTTTTTTATTTCAATGAATCCAGAAATTTCTGTAGGAAAAACTTTTAATGGTGGCAGTGTAGCTTGGCATATTTCCTTTTTTGCCTCCTTTCTTATTGATACATCTAGCCTCTATAAAATGTTTCATAAACTTTTTAGCATTCACTCTATCCATAGCGCCAATCGTGATACGGTGTGGCTTATGGCTTTTCGTTTCCCTTTCAGGAAACATCTACCAAAAATTAGTACAAACAAGGAGCATAGATTTAAACGTACACAGAGACAACAAACCCTGCAGTTAATAACTTCTAAGACCCGACTGAAGCTACGTGCCAGTAAAGTTAGATAAACGTGTTTATCCTTTTCCATTGAAAGTATTGAATCCTCTAGAGTGTGGTAATGTTATTTGAGTGCGTCTGCAGATTTAGAAGCTAAAACAGTCTTAAATATAGGCCAAATGCAGTGTCTTCATAACCCAAACCCTTGTTGAAAACCCCAACTCTTCTGTGTAGATATTTTGATTTAAAACTACGTTAAATAGTCATTCATTTCGCATTCATCGAACGGTTTTAAAAACGATATAATTTCATTGCAACTTTTCATTCATTCATCCATTTTGACAAATAAGGTGTCATGGCGGCCTTGGAAATTCCCGCGCTGTCACTGAAGGTTTTTCTTTGATGCGAAATCAAGGCAGTGCTATCCAGAATGGATAACTGTGTCAAGCATGTTGCACAATGTTGTCTGTCCAACAACAAAGATTCTTTCATGTTCCACTTCATCTGGCAATATCACGCGCTCTTGTGCAACTTTGTCAAATATTAACGCATTCCACCAGGAACTCATAAAATAATTTATCGCTAGCGATTGCCCGCGGCTTCGTCGGCGAGAAATTGATTATTTTTACATAAAATATATCCTTCTAGCTTCTGCGCGCAACTTTGTACGCGTGAATTTTTGCCCGTGGACCCACCGCGTCGCATCCCATTACTAGCCCGCGCTATAACCTCGTTTTCGCTTAGCATTCTTTCCGGTTCTTTTTTATTTTACATGGCTCCTAAGGGTCGTAGCGTGATGTTAAATATAATATTTAAATACCCTGCAACGTATCTCTAGAGTTTTGCTATCGAATGCAACAAGATTCAAATACGGAAGTTCTAGAGGTTACGCCCTACATACAAACTTGCAAACAAATACGTCTTTATAATATTATATAAAGACAGTCAATACTTTCACAGTATCGTCGTTACTATTTGAATAAAAATTAATTCCGTGTTCACGGGATGAGTATCACGCCAACCTATTTTGAACCTTGTGTTCTATGAGTAGTCCTACTTCCACTTGAGCATGACACTAGGAATGGCACTTTGTAACTCATATTATTGTATAGAATCAAGTTCTTCTAACTGAACTGACAGCTGTGCTGCTGGGGAGTTTGTAGCGCGGCTTTGTCCCATCTAAAGAACCATGAAATCCCTTGACGGGCAGGCGTTTTGGAGTACACTGGCGTTCGACTACTTTTCAACTGTATTGCTAAAAGCATAAGGGTGAAAAGTAATCCACCTCTATTGTCCGGGATCATACATAGACAGATAACTTCTCAATATGTTCTAGTTCGATCTATCCTTTAGGTAGGCACTGAACCACAAAACAGACGTGTCTGTAAACTCGTCGCAACATGTTTATACCTCGTTAGTTCCCGTTTGTTATCCTCAAGCGTGATATTATTTACGACGGTACTGAATGGCCGCCTGGCCGCGGCCGACTCATAATTTCAGGATGTATGCTTTTGCTTCAAGTTTGGGTAATCAAATAAATATAACGTTAAAGGAATGACGTGGAAGCTTAGTTTTAGTTGTAGGATGTGTAAACGTAGGTTTATTTATTTGTAGTTGCTCTCTCAGATTTTGGTAGTAGTAGCGCTTTTTTTTAAGGGGAAATGTCAGCATCATACTTTCCTCTGCTGCCAGGATTCAATGCTGGCGAATTACATCAAAGGGGAATGTGTGAGAGCTTAACGAAAATTTAAGTTACTCATGTAATAGAGATGGAATTTCTAGGTTTCTTTCTAAATAGTTTACTGACTCCGTCAAGCACATTTCAAGTCATTCCAGCTCACCATGAAAGGACAATAAAATACACGATTGATTCGATCGATTCTAAAGAACAATCGATTGGACTCCAGCAATTGTTGTCCATTACACGACGCGCTCTGATTATTTGCTCATGCACAGAACAATAAAGTAAATTATTTTATGTACATTGACACATCTTACGGCATATATGCTTGGCATGCGTAGCGTAGCCATTATGGCAAACCCCCTAAAGGGGAGACCAATGTCCAGCAGTGGACGTCTTTCCACAGAAAATGATGACTACATATATGACTGTCTCTCTACGAAAAAGAAAAAATACCATCGTCAAATCTCAAAACATTTTCCACAGGCACTTTTTCATTCCGATTTCAAAACTGTCAAACGATTGTTAGGGATCGATTCAGCATCGTAGCACATCATTTGAATGCGCTCGGCTTTACACCCGCGTTGAATGAAACTGCATGGCATATTTTCGCTCTAAAAGACTGATATTCAGCCCAGCAAGGCACAGAGGCTTCGGAATTGACTTTTTATTTTAGAATACCTATTTGATTTTTGAACGCAGTTTTAATCGTTGTCAGCTGTTAGCAGTCTTTCAGATAATTTTGACAAATGAAATCATGGCCACTCAAAAACAAAATTACTCAGTATTTAAAATTAGAATTCCGTTAAGTATTTTTGAAGCTCCAGTTAATTTCAGTCAAGTCCGATACGACGAAACCAAACGAACCCTACAGATTGTTGTTTCGCCTCATAAAAAGAAAAGGCGGTCTGTCCGCGATTTTAAGTCCAGATAATCGTGCGCTTCATCTCCAAGATGCTCCATAAAGGGAAAGCGAAACATAACACATTAAACTCTTTCTAATATTAAAAGCTGTTCGCCTAGCCGGCGCCATAGATGCGTGGGTTAAAGGACGCGTAATGTCTTCGCAAACGCTACTCATGCGTGGAACCAGGGCTGACAGCTGACGTGTTTTGTGTTGAAGATATTGTATAGGTCTTTTGTTGTGGGAGACGATGGAGCTTCTAATGCCCTGTTTTTAGTTTCATCAAGACTTAGCACGTCACTGAATTTCTTATAATTATTAACCCCTGCTGATGATGTCCACACTTTCCTTTTATTCTTATACTGTAGTGCTTATTATGTTGATCGACCTTTTGCATATCGAAGTCTTGTTTTGAAGCCGGAAATCATTTTGTACAATGGCCTATGGGGCCCGTAATGCTTGAATATAGAGAACTAGAAATTGGTATTTTTGTTGGAATCTAGAAAATATTAGTGAACGGCGAAAGCAAGATACAACAAGATCAAAATGACGTTGTACCTATGTTGTAGTGAAGTTATCTTCTCTTCGGCAATTCAGCATATTTTCTGAACATAGGTAAATCATCGCTAATGGGATTATGGGTAAGTAATAACGATCGATTAGGTTAAGGTTACGCTTGCCGCTTTTAGTCTGTGGATGAGTGATCATCCTTACATACCAATATTGAGGGGTCTTCGTACCTCGGCAAGCACGTTAAGCAGTTGGTCGTGCCTATCATTCGTAGATTTTTGACAATCGTGACGGGTCGTCAGAACCCCGATAGTCTGACAACCAGTCTAACCAAGGGGTATCGTATTACCCACTAACTGGGTTGTAGAGAGGTTAGATAGGCAGTCGCTCTATGTCAAATACTGCATCCAGTTAGACTAAGTCGACCCCAACATAGTTTGAAAAAGGCTAGGCAGATGATAAGGTAAATCTTCTCTCTTTATATGAGAGCTATGCGATCCGTTCTTGAATATATATTTTTTTAATTCGTGATCATTCAAGAGTGCCAGCCCTGCGCATCAGCCGGGCGTCGCCGCACGGCAGTTTGTCTTAATACGGCTCCTTTGACTTCAACGTCAAGATTGTGTTGATTAGACGCGTTTTAATATGAAAGGAAACCATCTTTTTATTATTTTGTATGCCCTCTACTCTTTGGGTGTTCGTGTGGAGAAGGGTCCTGTGAAGTTGTGGCGGTGTGTCGTATATTGGTTTTCATGGGTTTTTAATTTTATTTGTTCGGAACTCTAACAATTTTTCTAAAATAAAACTAGCCAAAGTTACTCCATATAACATCAGAGGGCCTAAAAAGGCCACATTAAGCAATTCATATTCTGAATTCCCAGCAATTCATTAGCAATTCCTGTAATTTACGTCAAATGATGACACATATTAGCACAATCGTACTCAATTCAGTTCAGAATGAACTGTCATTACGGGTTGTCAATTTGTGACCATATGCCATTTTACGATTTATAATATGATTCTTATTATCCTATTATGATTCTGCCAAAGTGGCCTTTTTAGACTCGCAGTTATCTGCCAGTGATAATCCTGTCACAATTGAAATTTCGCAGGAACAGAGAGAAAAACAAATAAAAGATTTGTTTCATCGATATGCATTTAGTAGTATGCAAAAAGCTGTTGTTTTGACATTACAAACAGACACATAAATTTTTTTTTTGTATGTATTGTGTGTATATATTACCTACATGTACACATTGTTATTTTTGGAAATCAGAATTTTGCTCCGGTCTTCATGATCAATGCTAGACCCTGCAAGGTATAGGTAGCCAACTTGCATTTAAATTAGCTAATCTCCATACGTCATTCGTTGCAGGTAATTCATTATTATGCTATATAATGCTATATATTAGGTACTCTTTAACTTCTTCTTTCCTACTTAATAATCTGTTTTTTAACGAACATTTTCAAGCATTACAAGTTAATTCAATCCTGCTGTAATATCAGCTTTGCGACGTGTAATCTATTTTCCCCCGTGACCTTATTAAGCTACATGAGTTAATATAGTTAGTCTGGAATAGATTAATCGACTTCCGATCATGAATTTAGGTTTTAATAAAAGAAACGGAATTTTCCGTGGATACAGAAAAATGTCCCCCAAAGGAATAAATGTATTAAGTAATTGCCGGATATTTAGTAATTTACTAAATTGGCAAGATTATTTGCACTACTAAAACAATTCGGTATGTAGGTATATTTACCAGACAAAAGGCGAAACGACCGCATGTGAAACCACTCCAACCACTTACTATAATGACTACCTCTCGCTTATTTTCTAGAGCATGAAAATTATTTTCAATTTTCTCACAAAGGACTTCTAACAAAATATTTTCCTTGTTTTCTTTTACATTTTCCGTTCCTTAGCACTTCGTAGCCACAACTTAGCACGCGCGATGCGAGTGCGCAGAATAGTTACCTACAGAAGGACATCCTCATCTGCCTAGCCTTTTCCCGACCATATTGGGATCGGCTTCCAGTATAATTGGATGCAGCTGAATACCAGTATTTTACATGGACCGACTGCCTTTCTGGCCTGCAAATCCCAGTTACTGGGTAATACGATACCTCTTGATAAGACTGGTTGTCAGACTTTCGGGCTTCTGACGACCCGTAACGGATGTCATAGATCCACAAATGATAGCCGGGACCAATGGGCTTAGCGTGCTTTCCGAGGCATGGAGCACAGAAGGTCTAGGACACATATAATTATCGAGTGAGAACTTTTCCTTTCATATCTTCCGATCACCGCGCTACAAAATAATTACAGAAAATGTACTTTCTCCATAGGCAGTGTACAGAGTACTTAAGTGACAGCTATCTCCTAAATTACAAGAAAAATGCAGAATATCTCGATTCCAAATTTTAGATAATAGTGTCAAAAAAAATTCTTGCCTTTGCTGTATTTCGGTTACTAAATTATGAAAGAAAGGTTAGCCTGGTTTTGTAAAAAAAAAAACTTAAAATGGATCTACTGTAAAATGGCCTTTTGACGTTTGAGTAGTATTGGCTTTCCAGTGACGATAATATATTGAATGGCAATGGACACGCACATAGACTCCTAGACACATACAGCAGGTGCTAGCTTGTGTACCTACGTCTGGCATTCGTTTTGTCATACTTTGAATTCCGATCGCCGTACGTACGCGTCCATGTGCATGTGCTCTCTCTGTATGAAGCCGGCCTTCTGTACCTATCTATTCTGTGGCGAGTGTGATGGGTAAAGGCGGTAGTTTTAATAAAATTTCTCCCGTGGTCGCCTTACGGTTGTTTACTGAAGCTTCGCAAACGAAGTCTTTGTGAAACTTGACCACCCCACCAGGTGCTATTTGGTTTTAATCTAGATTTTTTCAAGAGTGCAGGTACTCATTACATGTTCAGAAATGAAGATGGGTTCTTCTTGAGAGTGCTACTAAATTGCACTGTAGATTTTATTTCATAGATATCGTAATAGCTTTGTTTGGGTAACTATTACAAATGTTTTGAGAGTTAAGCGTTTTGAGAGTTAGTAGCAGCAAAAGTTGAGTAGTTAGCAAAAGACAGAATTATATAGAAAAGGGAGAGGGAGGCCTTCGCCCAGCAGTGGGCTAATACAAACTAGTTAGATTAGATAGAGTTAAAATTACATTTAAATAAAAATGAATGAGCGTACTTTCTACTGCTTGTTTCTTATGAGTTTCTTGGTAGGCTGAGAATACGATGGATGTAAACAAATGTCTCATATATTTCTATTCCACATTTAATTAACCTGGACATTTTCCTCGGACATTAATTACTCAGCCGTCACCGTTAATAAAATCACACGAACATTTTATTTCATCATGCTAATGGCCAAATATTTGGCCAACTTATGCCTACAATAAAACAGCATGCATTCGCAAGCCCTCCCAAAAATCTTATCCCAATGGTATAAAGTTCAAAATCGTATATCAAATATTTATAGTTTAATAAGATCCTTTCACATGAGTCAGCTCCGTAACAGAGGGTGCTACATCTACCCTGCTTTTAAGGGTTGACTTTGACTCACTAATCGATATTTTTGCCCCAAATATTATAATGAGTTGGCCTTATGTGGGTCGTGGACAAGAACTAGAGCCAAATATGGTTTTGGAAATATTCCAGGGTAACCCTGACCTTTACTTTTATGGAAATATTGGCAACCATTTCGTCGGAGGACTAGAAGTATAATTTCTTCATAACTTCTCTTAATTTTTCCTAAATTAGGGCACAGTGACTTACAGATCTCTACAGTCCATTTGTTCTAGAATATTGTTCAGCTAGTAATTTTCGTGTGTACTGTAACAATCCTCATTGTAGGTAGCTATTTTACTCAGAAAGTATCGATCTTCCTCAACATCCACTGTATTTCGGTAACTAACTTTCGGAACCCTTAAATATTCAGTTGAAGAAGAGACACAACACTACAGTTGGGCTTTGGATGAACAATTCACGTTCCAAATTGTATTGGTTGCAAATAGAAATGGTAATGGTTTCGCCCCTAACACATGGGTCCTAATTTTGCCATCGGCGAAACGTTGCATGGCATTTTACCTTCACCCTTCTGTAAACAGCCGTCGCGTTTATTTTTATTATTTTCTACAAGTGTCGTGGTACAGTCGACTAAAGCTTTCTTTGTGTTTTATCGTTGCCTACCTATCCTTTCATCCTGTTTCATCCTCTTTGCATTCAACTGGTCATGTCAATTGCCCATTCATTTGGACTAATCCCACAGCCCTTTTAGCTATCGATTCAAATACGACTCGCTCGCCCGTCACTAATTACCGAGTTTTATTATTGTTTAGTGGTCGAAATGTACCATTAATGTCTTTGATAGTTCATTATTAAGTAGTAATTAATATTTATGATTATTGCCTCTTACGTTTTGGTCTACGTCATTTGGCTAGTTTTAAATGTAAGTGCTTCCAAGGACAGTTAAATAACTTTGATGCTTTGGTTTGCTCCGAAAATGGCAGTTACTCATTTGAGATTGAATTATTGTGTTATTCAGTTTTGTTAGCCTAATATTGAACTACAAAGTAAAGCTCAAATATTTCATAAACGCCTACAAATGTAGTTATCACGATAGCCAACACGCCAATCACGAAACTACTCCAAGCAAGCATTTTACAACATCCATAAAAATGGAAATTTCGGTTTCAAAAGACGTGGAAGCAAACAACATACTACATCTCGGTGCATCGAAGGAACCTGTCGCAATGACGACGTGCTCTAGATTAGCCATTCTGGAAACTTTCCAACAAGCAATTGATATCTACTGAACTTTGAAATACACCTTACATCGAGGTTTTCTTTAATCTTCCAACTTTATGCTGCGAGATTTTCAATTTGAGTTGCGGCGGAAGTTTGTGGTTATGCAATACTGAATGGTAATGGCCCAAGACAAAATTATATTATTATGTAGTGTTGGAAATATTGATGTAGCTGTAAAAAAAATGTTTTCCACTGATATGGTTTCGCAAGTTTTCTCATAAATGCCTTAGGGCTCATCTATAGCTTCATTGCCTGTTAATCAAGTTGAATTAACAAAGTCATCTATATTCTTCTTCTCTCGGTTAATTCTGAAAGAGCCGAGCCATTTCTTTGTATTATAGTTTCAATAGGAAAGTACAGTTTTGATTTCTACATTGTTTTCACATAAAGTACCAGAAGAATGCTGATCAGTTTCGCCGGAAACATAAAGGCACAATCCCATCTAACATATTGTTACGAAATGAACAACAGATACATACCTCTTCCCAATTCCGTGTTTGGCACGAAAATCTATTGGTGTTTTCAAGGCATCTTTAGCCTTGAAGACTTGTCCTCGAGATTCTGGACCATATCCAAGATTCGTCATGGTGTTCCTAAATATTCTAGCTACTATACTGTGCTGCTATATCATATATAGGTTCTTATACTAGTCTAGTTATATATCCGGGATATACGCTGGCGCGTCGCATTGCAATAAAAATGGTAGAAGTTTTGTTGCGGCCATTCTTATGTCTTTCTTTTTTAATCTTCTTTGATTTACGATTTTGGAACGTTTAGCTTATTGAGTTTTGTCTTCATGGTATGCTACAACAAACTTGCTGTTTTTTTTAGACTATGCTTAACACTATAGACAGTTTTTATTAAAATAAAATCTGGTACATGGTTAGACGGTGATATATCTGTCTCCACAATAATGGCTCCCTAGCATACATGAAATTTGATTCCAATTAAGTGAAGACATGTGCAATGAATCATGTCCTTATTTACGTAATAAAAGGACTATTAAAGTCAAAGACGTTGTTTATTTCACATACATAATAAGGTTTATTTACATATAAAATGGCGTGAGGAGAGTTAGCAGTTACGAAACAGCTTGTACATTATAATTTATGATGTCATTAACAGTGATGAAATGATAACGCTTTGTTAATTTTAATAAGCTCGTCATAATATGAGGTAATTGGGACATGTTTGTTTATATGTAAAAGAGATCAAATATACTCGTAGTAGTTTAAATTTTCAGCTTAAATAATTCCAGTAAAAAAATTGTGTTCGTTTTTATTTGAGTTTGTCTTGAGTAACAGTAATGCTTACTGTATTATACAAACGCTGGTATCATTATACTGGTTAGGATTCTTAAGATCTATATTGTTTTGTTCATAAATTTTTAAGATATGAGTTTCATTATCATAATTAACACTCTTAACTTCTACTAGTCCTGCGTAAAACTGCTGCATTCTCTATCCATTGAGTTTTTTTTTCTTGTTCTGACAACTGTTTTATCATATTTACCATTTTCGGGCTAGAATTGGTTTATATTTCTTCCACTCCAATTACTGAAGGCTGACCAACAACTCCGAATATTTCTCCTTGCCCTTTGATTTATATTGCTCGTTTTTATTTAAGTCACTGATTACATGATCATATTTAGCTTTCCCAACAAGGACCGATAAAAACTGTTTGCTAAATTGAAAATTATGTCTTATTTTTTATCACAACATCATTGTCTTCGCTCATTCCATGTTCAATCTACTTCCCATCGATAACATTTGAACTCAATTGCCCACGGTTCACGTAGCCTCACCAATTTCATTCATTGTTTGAACGTCAACCAATTAGGTTGATTGTCGGTGCCCAATTACTTATACCGATTGTAATTATGTTGTCCTAATTGATCTTGAAACTATCTCTTTAGATACTCTCTACTCTAAATCCCACAAAATTGTTCTCTTTGTTAAACATTTGGTTGTATTTGGTTAATATCATGGAAGCTTTTGGAGTTTTGACGATGTTCTGCTTCGTTTGGCTTCAGCGATAAATGTAAATCGTATTCACACGTATAACTACATGCCCAAGTATATACCTGAACGTACGAAATTGCGTTCCCGCTCGAAATCGTTCCTCTGATCTATGAACCGAAACATTTCAGATTTATAACCCATCTATATGTTTACATATACAATCTCTTTTGTAAATCGTAAAGCTGAAACACACTACTTCGTGCGATATACGTAGAATAATATTATTCGAAATTCAAATTAGAAATTCATAGGACGCGGATTACGATTCTCTGTCGGGAGTTATTGGTATGCAAGTTCGCTCGTTCTCCGTCTAACTTGGGAGTTCTTTGACGGAGTTACTCACTTGATTCAAGCGAGTATTTATAAATGGCGTAAAAATAGAGCGGGACATTGATGCTTGACATTATTTGACACCGGGATCAAATAAACAAAGGGCTAGTGGGGAAACTGAGACGTTTTTGTAAAGTTATGTATACAAAAACTTTTTTGAGAGACTTTAAGTTTTTTTTTTGTCAGTTTCTACTGTTTCATGACGCACATAAAAAAAAATTGTCTCTACTTATTACATTTTTATAAATAGGAAAATGTATATTTAATTTTGTTTTTCAACTGTCGTTATATTTAACCATAAAATATTTATATACTACATATTTAAAATTTTACCAGCACACCACACCGGATACACAGTACATCCAATAATTAGTAGTTAGTTAACAACTTGACATTTGAATATTAAAAGCACTATGTAAATATCGATCCTCATAACGTAAACGCGGCACGTCCTGTAGGATATCCTCAGTTCAGTTAGTTCTCTTCCGTACCGCTCGGAGCGCGCACGTTGCGTCCTAAATACCAATTATAAAATAAACCGTAAATGATCATTCCGCGCGCCCAGTCCCTATGAGTGTGAACTTACCTTTATAATACATTCATTATTGTGAATTTGTGTGTGTGATTTATAAATAATTATAAACTGTTTGTGAATTTTTGAAGATGGAAGTTTTTGTTGGAATGTTGTTCGACGACATCATGCTTTGTGGTGGGTAGTGTGTTTAGTTTTTATTAATGCTTATTGTATTTTATTATGACAAATCGGAAATAGCTATTCCATTTTTCCCGTTTTTCCCGTACTTAAGTAGCTAAAATTATAGGTACTTACTTATATTTTTAAACGTAGTGTAAAATAAAGATAGAGAACTCATTGAGTCTATGAAGTTGTTAATAAATAAAATAGTAGGTAGGTAAACAGAGTTTCAAAAAGTTTATTAATAAAACTAACCAAGTTAATACTTTGGTAGATAAATTATATATTACGAAATTGACATAATTTGTAAGTTTTGAAGAATCACTAATAAAAATCTCGTACTAGTACATTTTTTTATACTATCTTACCTCTACCCTTCATCCTTCTTAGTGAGTTTTTAGTTTTTTTTTTTATTAAGATCACTTTATAATATAAGTGCACATCCACACCCACTCTACCAATTACTGGGCAAGTGATACGATTATCTACTAGCTGGCTTTACTGGATGCACTATCGACAACTTTATTACCTACTTACTTACTTTACACCTACTCTGTTTCTGATTAGAAGGAATAGTGAAGTGACGTGTAAAAAAAATAATTGTTTAAAAAAACTAAAAAAAACACGCTTCCATAGAAAACCAAACTAAAAAGTAGAAAATAATGGAATCGTGTTTTTTAAACTATTATTTATTTTCTATTTTTAGGGTGTTTCGAATTTTGAGACGTTTGTCAGCGTAGTTTTAGAAGACAGTTTTTCTGCTGTCCTGGTAACCCTAGCAAAGATAATGGCACAAATTTATGAAATTATTGCATTGTTATCGGTCTTTGACAGGTGTGCAAAGTTTGAATGAAATCTGGTCGTTTAAAGTGAGTCAAAATCGCGCTATAAGGAGTCGGTTACAAACAAACAAACATACAAAAATAAAAGTGAAGCTAATATAAAGCGTGTAATAAGTAAGATAGCAATGTGCTCGAAGCTAAGTAATAGCTATCTCACGTCTGTGGATTAGTGCCCATCTTTAAATAACAAGACCCCCCCGTACCTCGGAAAGCACGTTAAACCTTTGGTTCCGGCTGTCATTTGTGGATCTTTTTGACAGTCGTTATTTATGGGTAGAAGCCTAAAAATTTGACAGCTATGCTAACGAAGAGGTATCGTATTATCGATAACTGGATTGTATAGGTCAGGTAGGCAGTCGCTCCTTGAAAAAAATTCTGGTAATCTGCATCCGGTTAGACTGGAAGCCGACCCTAATATAGTTAGGAAAAGGCTAGTTAGATGATGAGCAATGTTTGTGTGATTGTGTCTTGTCTCAGAGTACAGAGACGAAACTTAGCGTAAACTTACGCTACCTACGATCTGTCAAAATCAGTGCAATTTGGCGTAATTTTGATAGATCGTTTCGCGTAAGTTTGCCTGGCCCTTTGAAGAGGTCCAAAAATAAAATTATTTTAATTTAACTCATGGGTTGGATGGCGATGTCGTAGAAAAGAGTATAGGTAAGTACCTACATAGGGAAATATTTCACTCACTGTCGCTGATCAGTGATAAAATTAGACATTAAAAGTTAGTACTAAACGAATTTGTTAAAGTTTATACAGAAGAGAATAAGGTAGAGAACGTACAAAACAGGCAGATTTGGAAGGACAAAAGGAAGTTTTAGTCCAACAGTGGGACACAAAATAGGCTAACAAAACAATTAAGTTTATAGAAAATAAGGTAGCCTACCTACTTCAAGTTTTGTAACTTACTTTACGACCACACGTAAAATACCAGCTTTACTTTATAACTAAGTAGTCCATTTATTAATTTCTAACTTCTTCGTTATTTCTAACGTCAAAATAAGGAGACTTACGTAAGGTAAACTAAGTTCTAAGTCATTTCCCGGCTCTTCCTAATGCAGAAAGCCTGTCATGCCGTTAGATTTATGTGGCCAGTATTGCTAATTTATTATTAGACTGCAGTGCGGTGTCGCGAAACTCCCCACGTACATATGTGTTGCTAATTAGCCATGTTTAAACTTGAGATGGCTCGTGTTCGTATAGGAGGTGAGTGCAAGACATTCCTTTATAAACTATTTTTTTAAAATGATAAATGATAAATGATTTTATTTCTGTAAGTAGGTTTGTACAAACACTTTTACATGTCAATGATATTTTTTTAAACTAGATGAGTTCGGCGTTTCCTAACTGACTACTCTGAGAAGAAAGGCCGAAACAAACTCAGAGGTCACAGTCTCTTTTAAAGTCCAGACATAATCTTGTTCACATCATGTGAAGATCATGTAGATTGGTGACTGAAATGGTCTTTTGAAGAAAGAACCACACAGATTGAGTGGACCTGTCCAGTCAGTGCAAGCATTTGTCACTAATCGTTTAGCTCAACTCGGAAGATAAGGAGCCCAACGCTATGACGAACAGTACCAAAGAAAGGACATTTGGGTAGGCCACATAAATTACTCAAACTGCCAGATCATGATTACTAAGAACGAAAGAAAACAAAATTAAAAAAAGACCCACATAGTCTTCACATTCACAATAATTAAAAAACCGGCCAAGTGCGAGTCGGACTCGCGCACCGAGGGTTCCGTACAAACCTGTAGGTATTCTCGGTTTAAAAATAAATGTTTTTTTTTTTTATTTTATATTTCAGTTGATTGAATGTAAGGTAAATTGCGGTTTACGATTTATGACGTTTTAAAAAAAACTACTCATTCGATCTCGTTCAAACCAATTTTCGGTGGTAGTTTACATGGTAATGTACATCACATATTTTTTTAAGTTTTATCATTCTCTTATTTTAGAAGTTACGGGGGGGGGGGGGGGGTGGGACACACATTTTACCACTTTGGAAGTATCTCTCGCGCAAACTATTCAGTTTAGAAAAAAATGATAATAGAAACCTCATTACCATTTTTGAAGACCTATTCATAGATACCCCACACGTATGGGTTTGATGAAAAAAAACATTTTTGAGTTTTAGTTCTATGTATGGGGAACCCCAAAATTTATAGTTTTTTTTCTATTTTAGTGTGAAATCTTAATGCGGTTCACAGAATACATCTACTTACCAAGTTTCAACAGCATAGCTCTTATAGTTTCGGAAAAAAGTGGCTGTGACATACGGACGGACGGACAGACAGACAGACAGACAGACATGACGAATCTATAAGGGTTCCGTTGCCAAATGGCACTCTGTAAACAGAGTAAATATTCATGTCATTGCATAATATAAAAAAATATCAATGTCAATGTGTATATATATAAAAAAAAAGAAACGGATATAATTTGTTGGTCAAATCATTTGATGACCATGTAGATCGGTGTCTGAAATGGTCTTTTGAAGAAAGAACCACACAGATTGAGTGGACCTGTCCAGTCAGTGCAAGCATTTGTCATTAATCGTTTAGCTCAACTCGAAAAATAAGGAGCGCAACGCTTTGACGAACAGTACCAAAGAAAGGACATTTTACCCAAATGTCCTTTCTTTGGCCACATAAATTACTCAAACTGCCAGATCGTGATTGCTGAGAACGAAAGAAAACAATATTAAAAAAGACCCACATAGTCTTCACATTCACAATAATTAAAACAATACGATACTTTACAAAGTAAATATTCATGTCATTGTATATATAAAAAATTATCAATGTCAATGTGTAGGTATATATAAAAAAAAAGAAACGGATATAATTTTGTTGGTCAGATCATTTGATGACCATGTAGATCGGTGTTTTTTTGACTTTACTCCTTTTTTTGTGGGTAGGAAATCATTGAATGACGTCTCCCGCTCTGGGTGGAGCGGAAGGGCGTGTCAGACTTTTACTGACCAAAACCCACCCGTGTTCCTTCAGTTGCCTATATGCCAGGGCCACTGTAACTCTTTCGAAGAAATCTTGCGACCCTGGCAGGCAAGTTTACTCCTTAGGAATCGATTTTCATATACAATACAAGCCCAGGGTATGAAAATTTATGGAGAATAAAATCAAACTATCTCCGTCACGTTACGTTATGCTTTATGTTATATTTACTAATCTATATATTTTATAATCATTCGTACTTAGTAAACTCCAATTGCGCGTCGAAGCTGAAACACATTTTCTTTTGTCTATATACATGCAGCGAACATTTATTTTAGAAGGGATCTTTTTAAAGAATGGTAAGAAGCTAATACCTATGAGTTGTTCTGTTTCACGAAAATAATACATATTTTTTTGCTTTGCTCAATTTGGATAAAAGATACATCATTTATTTGCAATGTTACAAGATTTGTATAAACTATGCAAGACGAACGAATAGAAGCCATAGTGCATCTATCTTCTCGCCCTATTTCCCTTGAGATCTAGATTATAATAAACTAAAAGCATAAGTAAAGGTTTGGAACATTCTAGTTTCTGTAAAATTAAAGTAGGTTAGGTACTAGAGAGATAGGTACATTTATTTTACTTTGAATGAATTTCGTGGTGATCCGGAGCTAAATTATCCTGCTTTGTAAACAAGCCGACCTACTTAATCCCAATGTACCATTTTTTCTTAGTTTTACATAATTATGTGATCAATCCATTTACATGGTTCGAACCGAGACAGGCGTATTACTTTGTCTAAATAATTTTTTCACCACTGCTCTCTAAACAATGACCAAAAAAAAAACTGGGCAAACCAGCATATCCTAGAAGCAAAAATTCGACAACATGTGACATTTACCAACCTGCACTGGGCCCGCATTGAGGATAACGGTCCTCCTTCTGTCGAAGAGAAGAGGCGTGTATCCCAGCAGTAGGAATATTACAGGCATCATTATGTATGCATGTTATATATACAGATTATATATGTATGATCATTGGCACTGTGAAATATGACCAACGCAACAGTGGTCTGTAACTAAAACGCAGTGACTGAGTTCATTCCGTTTGTCTCGGTATTTCCATCCCAGTAAACAATAGAATCTGAAAAACCACATTTGCCAGTATGAAAATATCCAAGCGGAATTAAAATGTTTCCTAAACGCCAATCAGAGACAGATTGTCCAAATTTAGTGATTGAAGAAGGGCGAACCCACTTTCACGGTTGACAAGTCTTGGAATAAAATGTTACAGAAGGACCAATGTCGCTTTAGGAACGAGTCAAATGTAGGTAGGTATGGTCGTCGGATTAGCATACAGAAACACTGATGAAGCTGAGGAGAAAATGGATGGATTGGTCACTGTTGTAATAAAAACGGATTTTCGAATTGTCTGGTCAAGGATAGTAGAAATGTTAATGTGATATAAGTATAGGGTCAAATTAAATAAGTTGGCAATACTTTACCAACGTGTTGGATATTGATATTGAAAAGTAATTAAATGAAAAAAAAAAAATTTTTCACCATTCCAACTTTATTCAAAACATTAAATGACACTGGCTTGTAAATCAAGGCAACCAAACGACTGGTAAATTTCGGTTTTTGGAAATTTGTAAAAAATATCTTTGTTCCACGAAAAATTACAGAAACAGCTGATCGATTACGGGCTACTCATAATTTTCTAATTTTAATTTTGTTCGGTCGTATATTACCGAAATATCTTAGTTACCGTCATATTTACGACCATTCTATAGGTTCAAATTTTTTTTTTCTTTTTCATGATTAGATATCATCATGTCTGTGAAACTATACTGTGTATACAGGATCAGTTTTTATCCACTGTGCAAACTGTAACCATGAATTCAGCATAGAATTCTAGACCCCCCAGCGTAGAAAATTTTCGTCGGTTATACAAAAAAAAATCTACTGTTCCATATATTTTGACCCCGTAGATATTGCATTTTTCTATGAAACAGCCGATTTTTTTTGTGAAACCGACGAACAATTTCTGCGCAAGGGGGTCTAGAAAAATAAGCTGAATTCATGGTTACAATTTACGCACTGGATAACTTATCCTGTATGTGTATATACTAGCTGATTTAATTGACCCAGTGTCGAATGAAAACATCGTCACAACAAACATCTATAAAAAACGGTAAAGGAAAATATCGTGAGCAATCCGACATGTTCTAGAACCAAACAAATTCAAAGACATGTGACATCTACCAGCCCGCACTAGGCCCGTGTGGTGGATTATATCCCGTTCCCTATTACAAAGAGGAGTTCTGTGTCTTAGCAGTTGAAACATTATAGGCTAGTTATGCAGTATAGAATGTAGATTTCAAACAATGATTATCATAAGTTTGTTTGTACGCACGGCTACGGGTCGAGCTATACATTTCCAGTATAAGCTGACTTCTTATCGCACGAAAAATCTACACAATGCGAGCTCAGCTGAAACTGGAAATGTATAGCTTTATGTGTAGCCCTGTGTACTCATAATTTCAGTCATATTGTCATCAAATCTACGGTACCTGGATAGCGACTACTGCAATTGCGCCGTATTACAAACAGTTCAATACACAGACACTCCAGGACTAACACAAACTTTTGTTTCCAATCTATTCCAGCCACAAAAGCACTAGACCAAGTGTCGCCAATATAGTCTTATTTAGGAAAAACTAGCAAAGGAACAAAGTAAAGCGAACTAAGTTAGATTAGATCCAGTTCCAGAGAGGCCCCATACCAATTCAACTTGTTAAACTATCTAGATTCTATTTAGCTAGATTCTATTAAAGTTCTGAGAGACAAATATTTGCTTAAATGTACCTACTTCAAATTCTTCTTCTTCCTGTATCAATTTTCGTATGCAATTGCTACTCATCATTGGGAGCTTCAGCCTTTAATCATGAGCTCAAAAAATAGCACTCCCTTTTTTTAGAGCTCATCCAAAGCAAATACGTACATCATCATCATGGGAGTGGGCCGTAATCCACCACGCGGGCCCCGTACTTGTTGGTAGATGTCACATGTCTTCGAATTTTTAATTCTAGGACATGCCGGTTTTCTCACGATGTTTTCCTTCACGGTTTTGACAGCAGTACACAAAGTAAAACGCATGCCTGGGTTCGAACCTACGACCTACAATTCGTAAGTCACGGCCGTAACTACTGGACCACCACTGCTCTTAGATCATCTCAAAACATACATATTCATACCCAAAGACTTCATTCGGTACACTTTTAACTGCAACAACTGACCATCGCCTCCAAATTCCTAAAAAGAAACATACACACTATTAACACTTTATCAGCCATACCAACCACCCACTTAGTTCCCATACCCGAATACCAAGAAGTACGGATGTCTCTCGTCCGAGTCGTAAGCGCAACCGATCACGATACGTTTTCGAAACGATCTTTTTGATCTATTCTTGGCGCCAAACGCATCGCGTCAGGAGTTACAAGTACGGATTGATTGCGGTAGTGAAGAAAAAAACATGTTTGTATCGTCAATCATTTGTCTATGGCCGGTGGCCATTTAAGGATGATTAGCTAGTGTTGTGTTGGACGAATTTTTGTTTTAATTTTAATGTCGAAGAATTTGATAAGTAAGAAGTCAAAGTTTTCTTGTAAAAATAAGTGGTATAAATGAAACAGGTACGAGATCTCTATTCTGCTGTCAACAGCTTAGAAATGTCAAATACAAAATTACAGTTCAATATGTAACTGGTGTATTGCCAGTGATGACATATGGCACTGAGACGTGGTCGCTCATAATGGGCCTCATAAGAAGGTTCAAAGTCACCCAAAGAGCAATGGAGAGGGCTATGCTTGGAGTTTCCCTACGCGATCGAATCAGAAATGAAGAGATCCGTAGGAGAACCAAGGTTACCGACATAGCCCGAAGAATAGCCAAACTTAAGTGGCAGTGGGCAGGGCACATTGCTCGCAGAACGGATGGCTGATGGGACCGGAAGGTTCTGGAGTGGCGACCGCGTAATGGAAGACGGAGCGTTGGAAGGCCTCCCACAAGATGGACCGATGACCTGGTGAAGGTCGCAGGAATGCGTTGGATGCGGAAGGCACAGAACAGGTCGAAGTGGCGGTGCTTCGGGGAGGCCTATGTCCAGCAGTGGACATCTTTCGGCTGAAATGATGATGATGAGGTAACATTTTTGCTAAGATTAAATGAAAAGCTATTAAGCTTATTTAGCCTAAAACGAAGTTAACAATAAAAGTTCCTACCTAATATTCTGATCCTCAAGTCCTTACTGCATTATTTAGAAACGTCATCTTTTTTGGATCCTGAATGAGATTGTGGGTAGAGTTGTAGTACTAATCTTATCAAAAAATTATACACACACAGTATAAGTATAATCAGCCAATAATGTTCCCACTGCTGGGACGCAGATCTATTCTCTGTAAGAAGATCTGGGCTGTACTGTACTCCACCACACGGACCAAATTTGGGCTGGTAGATGTCACATGTCTTCGATTTGTTGGTTCAAAGACATGCCGTAAAAAATATACACACTGAAAAAAACTTTACGTGGAAAAAAAGAAAAAAATAAGCATTGTGTTTCTCAACTCTACTCTGCTCTACCTTCGCCATTAAAAATCATTTACTAAATGTAGTTTGCACTCTATCTGATCTACCAAGATGTGGCAGTAATCGTTATCAGTAATGGCAGCTAAGTACTTACCTACCGTTTTAAGCCTCGGTCACACACAGCGATTAATCGCTACGAATGCCTACTCGCCGCGAGTATTCGCTGTATGTGACAGGCTATTCGCTGCGAATAGATACAGTCGCCGCGAGCTGAATTCGCCGCGATTTGAATTGAGCATGTTCAATTTTACTCTCAGCGAATGCGCATTCGCCGTGTATTCGCTGTGTGTGACAGCGTACTCGCTGCGAATAGTCATTCCGAGCAGACGTCATTTTGAATTTGCGCACCAACAGACTGTCGAAATTCTCGTGTAGAACTCGCTGTGTGTGACAGGCAGGCAGCGAATTGTCGCTGCGATCATTATTTGCAGCGAATGCACAAGCAGCGAGTAGTCGCTGTGTGTGACCGAGGCTTTAGATAAATAATCTTTAGTGGTAATAGCCCCTACTAAAAGCTCTCAAACCCCTTTCGTATGAAGTTGCTTCCACGTTAAGATATTTTTCTCGGTAAAAAATAATCAAGAATTAATGCGTAGGTAGTCCCGTGTAGCCAGACTAAGGAAGGTCGACCACAATCTGGTCCAATAGATCAACTTCAGAATACTTACTGCAGCTAGATAAGTATTTGGCAACTCATTAAGATTACATACTTTTACTAGTGGACCTGGCAGACGTGGTACTGTTCGGAATCTAAACCATACTGGAATACACTCAAACACACTCAAAAAAATTCATCAAAATCGGTCCATGAAATAGTTTAGAATTGACTACCGAATCTAATAACTTGCCGTATCTACCTTGAGCCAAAGAAAATTTAATCTTATGTCAACGCAATAAGACTCAATTTCAAATACATCTTGTAATGCTACGGTCAACACAATTTTCTTAATCAGTTAGCTTTAAAAAATATAAGTTTTGGTCATTACATTATGCTTTTAACACAATACTCTTATTGAGGTGTATGGGTCTCGCGCTAATTATGTTACAAGTGTATACTCCTGCCTACTAAGTACTTAAACGTTCATCAAACTGACGTTTACCTAATATTTACCAAGCATTGCTGTAATCAATCAGCTGATGTTAGTCCATTTGCAACTATGACCGCTACGCAACGGATGCTCTTCGAGGGAATATTAGCACCCTAATTCATCACCATTTTTTTTGTTTCCGAAAGACGTCCCCTGCTAGACTTACATAGGCCTCCCCAATTTGGGAGGGTTAGCCATAATCGCCACGCTTGGCAGGTGGGTCGGCGATCGTAATAATGGTGGTAAAATGCATAGAGAACGCTGCTGCCCATTCTCTAGTACCTAAGTCTCTTTGTCGCCTCTTACGACTCCTACAGGAAGAAATGGGATGGCTTTTCTTTACGTCCGGCACCGCACGGAAGCATCCTACTTATTCAAGGATATTATTATCTCTATGAATACATTAGAGGTTGGTATTTCATTCCAAGCCTATTGAATAAATTACTCCTCATTCGAAAATCGGAGCAGCCATTTCCTTCCTTCCAAATTCGTTATCGATAATTTTCTCAATATAGCTACGGCGCCGCCCTATCGGAGATTGATTCTGTAGCTAATTTAGCATGAAGTTAGTGTCCGATGTAGGTAGTCTATGCTCTAGGCATAGGTAGTACCTACGTACTTGTACTTCATAATCTCGCTTTTAGTTTTCAGCACACCAAATGTAGCAACCATACGAAATGCAGCAACAGAGAGTAATGAACAGATAAAAGAGAACATAGCATTAATTTATACAGCGTGAATAGCTCGTTTTAACGTTTTGTTGCCTTCAGCCTCAGTCATTTACATTTTTATTTTATTCAGTCTAAAAACTACTATTCTATCTTTGAAAAGGGTATCTGACAAGCCGAAAAGACAATAGATACCTTAAATGATAGACTGATAAGATTTTAAGTTTTCTCCTAATTTTTAATAAGTATCATAGAAGGTGTAAAGAAAATGAAACGAAAACGAATACTTTATAAAATAAAAGTAATAAAACTGTTGGCTTATCCGGTGGCGCTAACCGACGCGTTCAGTAGCGATTTATTTTTAAACCATAAATCACATAGTGGCGACACCTGACTAATTTTAACCCTAAAATTACTCAACTTTTTTTCAATCATCCGGTAACATCCATAAGGAGATATCTACTGTTTAAAAAATTACGTTGTAACTACGTGGGGACAATGACAATAAAAAAGTAAATAGATAGCAATTAACATTAATTCAACACCTCGGCTTTATTGCTTGTTTCCTAACAAAGTCATTACGAAATTAACTACCTACTGGTTGAAGCTGAATAAACAAGGAAGTTTGTTACCCTACAATTTATCGCTGCTAAGTTTAATTAGACAGCGCTTAGTAATTATCTAACTAGCCGTATGTTTGCTCCACTTGTTGTTCACCATTGTTGACCACAAATTCGATTTGATCGATAGAACAGAAGGTATGCAAATAATTGTTATATTGATTTATTGATTTGCCATTTCATTCCAGAATTGTTTTCAAATGACTTTTGAGTTTCAGGTTTAAACCTAGGGTATCATTCATCTTATACTATGGCAAGCCCAAAACCCTCTTAATTTTAGAACTCAGTCAGCACTCATAATTATCGTTACAAGCAAGTGCTAACAACTGATTATTTTTCAACGCGCCGCTGTCTGAGTGTTTCCCGAATTAGAAAGTTCCCGATATTTGTAACGTCCCCTCTTGTCGTGAGTCAGGCAAATTATAGCGTTTGTGATTAATGCGAGCTATTCCTGGGCGTATCCTTCACCCGACGATTCACCTTCCTTTGTTCCTCAAACGCTTAATGTAAAACTAGGAACAACCAAACCTAGCATTGACTTTCACAATTATAAACAATACCAATTCTTAGAGGAACTATGTTGTAAATTTTGGGGAATGTATAGTTACAAATCAGGGTCAAAAAACTAATTTACTTGGTTGTAAAAAGCACCTCACGTCGTATTTTATAACAGCGGAAATGGTGTACCTACATCGGCATGTGCTATAAGGATTATAGACTGTAAAATGTAGCGCCGACTCCGATGATTCAGCTACGAGCCGTCGAAATACTGAGACATGAAGCCATCGGTGTGCTGTTTACTAATATGCTTGAACGATTTTGAGTATATTACCTGTGTGATACATGTATCTACATGTGGTTCTCGGTATGATATTATGATAATTGTTAGGCGAGTGTATGCAATCTCAAAACGGATTATTTATTAAACAATCATTCAGTTACAACAACTTGATAATATGCCGTGTTTATATCTGTAATACTCATCATTACATTAACCATCCAATGGTTATTGTGATGTGTGTTTTTAATTTAGTTCCGAAACCTTTTCATAAATTAATTCTTCTATTTATTAAATAAATCGCTAAATTAATTTAGTTTAATCCTAATAGTCTTGAACAACGCGTATCGCTTAATAAAGTAGCTTTATTTCCTTAACTAAACTTAATCAACACCAATATCGGTAGCAAGTTAAATAGGGCAGAGGTGACGATAATCCTTCCCGTATCGGATAACCGTTGTTTCAATTCGAAGTAATACTAGTTAATCCCCACTTCGTGATGGGATTAATCTGCTCAACATGTTTGAATGCGCGTGCTTCCTAATCTACACATTTTATTATACAAACACGACGAGATTCACACTGTTTGAATTGATCGTATCAATATTGGTTTCAATTTCATTGGATTTAGTTCAGATTGCACGGTAGATATAAATGAATGTTGGGGTTATGGAAGATTGCCCTTAGATTGAGTTGCTTTTACTTGTACGGTACCGAATGAAATTCAAAGTGGAGTTAGGATAGTACAAAATAAACAAGGATTTTTATTTGGTGAGCGATAGATACCTATCTACTGCAGTACCAGTTATGAAAACAATGCAATTTAAAAATCTAGTTTCCAGGTATTGTGCAATATTATACCAACAATATCAGGCATAATGCGGTTAGCCACGCTTGAAACTAGCCACCACAATGCTTTGATACTTATCTATCCCAACACAACAGTTGCAACATCGTGACTTGGTTTTAAATCTCGTGGTTTTGTGCCGACCCTGTAGCTGCGGCATGATGGTTGGTTTTATTGCGACAGCTTAAACATAAGCTGCTTATTGCAGGGTTGAAATGCTATTTTGAGCTGCAGCCTGGTAAGTATGAATTTCACACGTCGCGTTTTATAAGTCTATCAAGCCGTGAAAATTAATCTTTTGAAAGTAACTATTTCGTCTTTGTATTATTGGAAAGGCGAATTTCAAAAAAGAAATTAACGTGCTGTTATTATGTTTATTTATAATGTTATTTTCTTTTCTTACAGGTCCGCGCCATGGAGCAGCGGCTGTGCGATTGGCCAGCGGGCACTGATGGTGCACCCCGGGCCATTACGCGGCTAGAAGGCCAAATAGAAGAGCAGGTACGACTTTATCCTGCTCTGATTTATTATTTTACTCGTAAATAAAGTTGTAGGTACCAATTAATAGTATGAACATTCTGTAACAGGAAATAGACTGACGTGACTTTCTGAAATATGTGTGAAAATATAATATACATAATCTTAGAGGAAGAACCTTTTGCATAAAACTAGTATAATTTTAATTTAAAATATTTCCTAATCTCATTGTAATAAAATGTTATGGACTTTTAATGAAGCCTACTAAATCCTTTGTATTAAAAATATTTTATAGAAAGTTACGAACGCGTCCAAATATTTTTTGTTGCTATGCTGTCGTCATAAATAACCGGTTTTCGATCTTGAGCCGTACCATAGAGACTTGAACTTAGAAATGTCATAATGACGTACAAGGAAAGCAATGTAAACAATTTATTTTTCGTAATTAAAACTAAATTATTGAATGAAACAGTGTAATTAGATAATGTTATTAGCAGTAACAAATTATAAACTGTCGTTTAAAATAACTTGACGTGTTGTACAAATAAATACAAGGTGTGAGAAAAGACATGAATTTAGAAAGTGCAAACAATAAACAATATGCAGGTAAATAAAGAAAGAATTTGTTTTTACAAAATATTGTAAATAAACTATCTCCATCCGCATTCAGGGTTTATGTTTAAACTTATTATATAACTTAATCTTATGATATTCTGCGAATTGTAATAACTTTCCTGTTTACTGAGTGTTTAGTTAATAATTAGTCTTCACCCAATACAACTCTACAAAAGTATATTGCTTTTTCCTAAATCATCCATCCTGATACAAACCCAATTTGTAGGTAGTTAGGTCTAATAAAATTTGCATTCTTCATCCTTCTATTTGCCTTTTTAAATCAAGATTTAATGTAATAAATTGACCAGAAGACAGAAAATCGTAAAGAAAAACAGATTTAATTCGAAAATATATCAACCCTACGTAATATAACTTCGAATGCCTGCTTATGTACTTTAGGATACTACATAATCAACCCAATATATAAACATTTTTGATTATACCTAGCAATATACCTTTCAAATTACTACACTTAAGGCATACTGTCGACAGAAGCAGCTAAGACTCCAGGACGCGAAGCAGGTGGAAGCAAAGGCAGCCCGTATCAAGGAGTGGGTAACGAACAAGCTACGGGAGCTGGAACAACAGAACCAACAACTACGGGAACAGAACGACCGCTGCAACCAGCAACTTGAATTACTTAGGAACCATATCGCTGCTTCTGGCAGCAGAAATAGCGCCGTAAGTCTTATAAATGTAATTTAAAAATTCCTATTTAATTCCTGAGAAGTTAATCTATAAAAATTAACAGTCTAAAAACAATGGGGATACTCAATATTAAGTAATTAAATTTAATTTCTTCCATTAGTCTCAACTCATTTAATGTTGAATGGACCGACTTACTCTCCATTGATTTATCAAAGCTTATACAAAGCAGTCAGAGCTTACAAATATCACATGATGCTTCGCTATTAAAGCTCACTTCATTGTGTTAAATAAAAAAGTTAGTTTTAAGAAATCCATAAGATCTTTGTACATTTATAGTTATGTTTATTAAACTGATATGTTTACTGAGAATTGAAAACAGAAAGACCAAAATAAATTCTTTCATGGTTACTAAATTGATTCATGACATTAAAATTTTATTGTCTTGAACTCATGAACAAAGACATGAGGTCTCTATTTAGTTAAATGATAAATCTGTTTTATTGTTGCTAATAATATAAGGTCCTATCATAAATTAATGAACTACACACTATTTTAATTTGAATGAATACATAAATAATAAAATAATTTATCTTACTATAAACAAAAATGATTCACTTTTCGGACCCTTGGACCAAAAACGTTGGCCTCATAACTTTTATGAAATTATGATGCTTACCAAACCATCTATAGTCCAGTCCGAAGAAGAAAAGAAAAGAGAAATGCGCTATTTTCCCCTTTAATCCGAAACACTGATATCACACAACTTCCCACTTCCCCAGTTCTTACCAACTCGAGCGAGCCTATCTCTAGAAGTGAGGACTGATGAAGGTTCCCCTCGAGCCACATCAAGCCTTATAGCCACGAACAGACGACGATCAGAAAGCCTAGAAGGGCCACAGGTAGTTCGATGTTGCCTTTAGGGCTAAATTTTGCCAGAAGTCACTATGCTAAGCTCTAAATGTTTCGTTTTTTATTGCACTAAGGATCTATGTTTTTCAAATAAGTTAAACTTTCTCATTGTATATATTTTGCACCTGAATAAGTTCTGCCTACTCCTTTTTGAAAAATTCAGACGTAATGTTACGTGATGCACATCAGTTGACAAAAATAATTTGCAGGATAAAACCATGAATTTTTTTGCACAAACTATTTATTACATTTTTTTTTACTGCTGTTAAGTAGCAGAACTATTTCGTTTATTCTGCTCATTGATGTTAAAATTAATTTGCTATAGATCTATCAGTTTGCTAGGCTACACTTTTTTTATTGCACAATGTTGTCATGTCTCACTGTTAGTAGACCATAGAATAGATTTCTGAAAAGTTGTATAAAATAAACACTGGCTAGATTAATTGTACAGGACCATTTCGTTAATCATCATGTTTATCAATACTAAGATGGTAATGTGCGCATTTCTGATGCATTTCTTGCTATTGTACAATTTTTTTTTGCAGTTACTTTACTTAGCTATTTATAAGCTACTAGCTTTTGCCAGCGACTTCGCCCGCGTGGAGGTCGGAAATTATCCCGCAGGAACATACTACCGGGATAAAAAGTAGCCTATGTCCTTTCTCAGGCTCTAAAGTATCTGTGTACCAAATTTCATTTAAATCTGTTCAGTAGTTTTAGCAGGAAAGCGAGACAGACAGACAGACAGACAGAGTTACTTTTGCATTTATAATATTAGTTTAGATTCTACCTTGTCATCTTATGAATATTTTCATGTCACAACAAATATAAAATATAAATAATTATATTTTATATTTGTTGTGACATGAAAATATAACATTACATTATTTTTACATGAGTAAAATGATCTTAAAATAGCCATAGGATTACCTACTTCTTAAAATACTACTTTAAACCATTATCAATTATGTTAATTTAAATTTTATAGCTGCTTTAAATGTCCCGTCCTGTAATTTTTGTGATCATAATAACTTGTGCTTTGAATTTCAAGCCAAGGCAGGCACGCAAAGAAAACATGCTAACATTCCTTTTTCAATCTCCACAGTTACCAATAAACTCTTCAGAACCTCACTACAGTACGCCAGTCCGACATAGGAGGAACCTGTCTATCGGTACTACCAACATAGCAAATAACGTGAACGCTGCCACCCCTCCCATCTTGAACACCATGAACAGGACTATGGATGAGAAGACCACCGCCAGCTTATTGGCTGATGATTTGGCTGTAAGTGTTATATTATCTACTAGCTGCGTCCCGCGGTTTCATCCGCGTAAGTCTCGATCCCGTGGGAATATCGAGATATAAAGTATCCTATGTTCTAATCCTGGATAAGATATAACCATGTGCCAAATTTCATCTAAAACTGTTCAGGGGTTTTAGCGTCAAGGCGTGACAAACAAACATACAAAGTAACAAATATTTTCTTTTTGTAATATTAGTTTACACTAGATTCATTAAAATAACTTAATCATATTACGGACACCATAAAATTACAGACATACATACATGTAGATATTTTAAATAGTGGGCTGTCGTAGAAAACTAAATCATTTTGAGCTATGATCAATTTATTGTGAAAGTGAGAATCAACTTTAAATTGCTGACAACGATATCACTAATATTTTATGATCATGTCAGATTTATTCAGAAATAAAAGTACTCATCATAATATTTCTCCTTGTTTCCCCGAAGGGTTGAACAGAGCTATAGGCCACCCACATTTTGCCAGTCATGTTTGAGTTCCATATAATAGAGGGCGAGCCTATTGCCATCAATCGGGCCGCCACTGAGAAAATCCATATAGAAAACCCAATAACACTGCCCGACCTGGGAATCGAACCCACTTACGACTGCGCTTACAACCACTAGCTCAACGAGGCAGTCAGGAAAAATCAGAACGAAACGGTGCAAGCCCTTTTAAGTAGTTCATAAACATATATTTCAAAAAGCTTATGCTAGCCGCTTTCTGTTTCAGGCCGCTGTTGAAAACTTAGTGGTGCTACCTACGACGCCAAATACCTCTACTGATGGTGACACCACGCACGACTATGCAGAAATTTATACGCCCAGCAGAGGTCAGTTACTTCTTACATTACTCGAGGCTATGCTCCATACAATCACAAAATTCCCAAAATACTTATAATCATGGATACAATTTGTCGCTTACTAAAACAAAAAATACACAAATCACACCTTCCGCTCTAACATTCACTTCCCTACATAACACACTGCCATCTCTCTCTACTATAATATGCATGTATTATACATGTAATGTTAATGGTCGTAAATGTGCTTATTGAAGGGGTTGTGACCCACTTGATAAGTGCCTATGCACCTCAGGCTGGTTGTAGCGACACCGGGAAGGCTGTATTATGGGACAGACTTAAAGACACAGGGTCACTGACAGACCAGGGTCAAAGCGGCACAGGATATTTCCAAGTGCCGCTGTGATAATGACTCTTGCGGCAACCTGTTATACGAGGACGTTGCAGTTAGGGAGAGGGCGCTCGTACTTTCACGACTTGCTAAACAAGCAGCATAAAGAGGTGCACTCACCAGACCTCCCACCGAATTAGGGACTAGTTCCGCCAGTGACACCTGAAGAAGTGGATAATGTTCTTCGTCCCATGAAAAATCGGAAAGCTATCGGAGCTGATGGAGTACCAATCGAGGCCTAGAAAGCAATGGGCTCTGGAGGTAAGGACATTTAAACTGACCTTTACAACCGCACACACCTCACAGGCGAGATCCCTCGTCAGTAAAGACTTAAGTGTTATCACTCTGGTCTTTGAAGGCAAGGGGATCAGTGCAAGACTGTGGCAGCTACCGCGGTATAAAGGTCATGGCCCATACCATGAAGCTTAGAGCGGATCGTTGACTCTCGGATCCGTCAGGAGTGTAGTCTCGGATGGGCAATATGGTTTCCGCCCTGGCCACGGGACCATGGACCCTGCCCTAAGTATCATCATGGAAAGTACAGGTCGAAGAACACGCCTCTGCATTTCCTATTTTTGGACATGGAGAAAGCCTTCGACTGTGTTTCTCGTGTGATGATCTGGTGGGCTTTGGCTGCGGTCCAAAGAAGTACCAGAAGCCTATATTGACACCATCCGAGACATGTACCGCGATTCCGATTCCATGATTCGGACCGCTGTTGGCGACACCAAACCCTTTCCCATCACTGTAGGTGTACACCAGGAATCCGTCTTTAGCCCGTTCCTATTCAGTGTAGTATTAGAAATTGTGTCAGACAGCAACAGGAAATTCCATGAGCAGCCCCCGTAACTGCTCATGTATACTGACGATATCGCGCTGGCAGACGCGGGCAGGGGACGCCTGGTAAGACGCGTGAAGGCGTGGAAGGGTACGCTTGAGAACGGTGGTCTGAAGGTCAACTCAGCAATGCGAAGACAGAGTACTTGGCCTGCAACACAGCAGATCTCACGTCCGTCCGCATAGACACGGACGCGAAGACACGGTCGAGCGCACGGACCAGTTTAAATACTTGGGATCTGTGCTCCACGCGTCTGGTGACATCAACTGCGACGTCAAGACACACATTGCTGCATACTGGGCTAAATGGCGTGAGGTGTCTGGTGTCATTTGTGACCCCAAGATTAGTTAAACTGAAGGGACAGGTCTATAAATCCATCATTAGGCCTGTCCTTTTATATGGCAGTGAAGCTTGGTCCGTACTTGAGCGGCACAAGCAAGAACTGCGTGTCAGGGAAAAGAAACTTGTCTAGCTACTATAGCTTGCAGGGTTCTTGCAAGCTATGTGGGGAACAAATGCCCGGTCATGCCGTCTCTGCCGGGCCCCGGCAGAAGGAGAAGACCCAAAAGTGCTGGCTTGACGTCGTAGCGGATGACATGCGTACCAACAGACTTACCATAAGCGATGCAGAAGACCGTCTAAAATGGAGGGTTAAGAGTAGGAAAGCGGGCTCCGGGCTCCGAAAGGATGCCAGCGGGATAACGCAACAATTATGATGAGCGTCCAGAAGTAATTCACTAAATGATAGTGAAAACCGTATTAAAATCCGTCGCGTGGTTTAGAAGAAGTAATCGACAGATGAAAACAATGCCTTTATACTATTTAGAGAAGAAATACTGGATTTTTCTTTCAGCATCTACCTAATCGTCACCTAGGTCTACTATCAAACCGGCGATTAGGACGATAAAAATATGAAATAAATCTAATCCAGTACCGTTTCCAGAACGCACTCCAGCGTGGCAAGGTGTGGTGAACGTGATCGTGCAGGGCAACAGTCGCGGCGGCTCGTCCACCGGCGACAGCTCCGCGTCGGAGCAGCCACGCCCGCCCACGCCGCCGCTGCACAGGTTCCCGAGCTGGGAGGCTAAAATCTACCAGGTAACAGACTAAGACCTTCCAGGCAAGATGCTAAGACCTACTAGGTCGATAATAAATCAATTTAAAAAAAGCCTTTATTGCTTTCAATACAGTTTCTAAATTCCAGTAATTTTATGATTAATGAGGGTATTGTCTTTACTAAATTTAAAAATGATAATTTAGATTGTTAGTTTCCTTTTTTTCCTATTGCAAGGACCATAGGTTGGGTCCTCCAAAGATGCCCATTTGTCTCTATCGTGTGCTATTTGGCTCCAGTTCGAGCCGGTGATTCTTTTTAATTCGTCTTCCCATAGTGTTACTGGTGTCCCTCTTATTCTCTTTCCTTGTGGGCCTCTCCATAGAGTTGCTCTTACGGTTCATGTCTGGTCTGTAAGCCTTTACGTGTCGTATTTTGTCCATTTTCTTTACCTTGACCATGCTTCGCTCCATTCGTTGTTGACAAGTTCTGATATTATGCTTCGCTTTAGCCGTAAATTTCTAGGTTTGGCATACGTATGCTAACTAAAGTCATGAACACTAACCTTTTACGCTAGTGTTCATGACCTTAGTTTTCAGACATATTGGCATGTTACTTTTAAAAATCTCCTTCAGTATCTGTTCCATGTAAGTTGTACTATCTTCTTTCTATATCCATGTCGTTGTTTTCTCTGTCAAAACTAATTGCTTTTCCAAAGTTTGTGTATGTTTCTGTGTACTCTAGCAGATTTTCATTAATAGTTATTGGTGTTCTACAACTATTTGTCATGGTCATAGTCTTAGAAAGATTGATTTCTAGCCCAACTTTTGCACTAGCTACTTGTAAGGAATTGATCATGAACTAAAGTTGTGAACTTGTCTCTGATAATAAAATTATATCGTCTGCGAATCTCAAATGGCATAGAAAGGCGACTTGTATGTTGATACCAAGATTTTTCTGTCTAGCTTGTTGATGACGGCTTCCAGAATCGCTATAAATATTTTTGAGGATAGCGGGTCACCCTGCCTTACGCTCTCTATGGGGAACCTGGGCCCAGGGTTTCTAGCTTTATTCTGCCTATATTGACGTTATTATATGCTTTTGATGACCTCTATATTTACCCTGTCGACTCCTTGCTCTTTCAAGCTTTCCCAGATATTTGTGTGTATTACCGTGTCGAAGGCCTTTTGATAGTCAACAAAAGCCAGATATAGTAGTATCTGCTGTTCTTGATATTTCTCTATTATTAACTCAAGGGTGGATGTGGTCTACTGTAGAGAATCCTTTTCTGAAACCTGCTTGTTCTACAGGTTGTCTAGAGTCAATTGTGGATCTAGGTTAATATTTACCGTTAAATATGGGCTTGTTATTAAGAAGAGGCAAAAAAACCCTGCCGAAGACGTTAGGACGTTGTAGTCCTGGTCTAGTCCAGTTCTTGAGAGTAAATTTTGGACAGTATTTTTTTAACGTGTCCCGAATAATGGTGGTTCTCAATAATGTGACTATGGCTAATAAATTCTGTGTGTGACTTCTCCCGCTCTGGGCGGAGCGGGAGGGCGTGTCAGACTTTTACTGACTAATACCCACCCATGTTCCTTCTGTTGCCTGTGCCAGGACCTCGGTATCTCTTTCGAACAAATCTCGCGACCCTTACAGAATAAACTAGTGCCTACGATACTGTTCCAGCTCTTTCGATCCAAGTGGATTACTGGTATTGTGTTTTCTCCAGCTCGTTCCGCCATCTTCTACGGGGTTGGGCCGCGACGTGTTTTGCCTGTGTCTGGTCTCCTAGTAGTAGTTATTTCAGTCCACAGCTCATTATACATACGGCAGACGTGACCAGCCCAGTCCCACTTCAGCTTACCGGTTTTTTAGCACCGTCAGTAATCTGTTTTGGAGCGCATACTGGTTAGCACAAATTATAATTCTTTTATTTCTTCCTCAGGTGGCAGACGACGGTCTCCAACAGTCAGTAGAAGAAGAGTTAAGTCCCCCTCCATGTCCGCGGCCCATGCACGAGTCCACCAGCTACCAGGATATATCCGTCCCCGTATACGCCACTGTTAAAGGGGTAAGTTGAGCTACTTGTTCTTTGTGTGATGAAGCAGCGGTGTAATTGCGTAACAAACAACGGTTGCATCGCTAAAATAAAAATTAAATAACATTCTGGTATTATTAGTCTGTCCCAAAAGTATCTAATAAAAGTGTAAACAAACCCTGTCCACGTTAAATTCTTACGCAGTCGATCAATAAAAAGACTAAGTTACTCATTCATCTGCATTTAAAAGGTTTCAACGTTATATACCGTTTCAGACACCAGTCCACATAGTCTTCGCATGATCTCTTTTAAAGTCCAGGCATAAGACTTTAAAAGAGAACGTGACTTCTGAGTTTGTTTCGGCCTTCTCAGAGTAGTCAGATAGGAAACGCTGCAAACCTATTCTAGTTTAATAAAATATGATTGACGTGTAAAAGTGTTTAAAAAAAACTACTTCGAAAATAAAATAAAAAATACATTTATATCTAATCACTTATTCCAACAATTATGTCCTACATTGCCAAATGAAACCATCTTTAAAGTCATTTACAGTTAAAATTTCAGGGGTAAGTATTCCATTTATCAAATTCAAAGCACTCAATTTGTAAGTGGAACTACAGGTTCGTTTTCTGGTCCTTTAGTTTATATTTTTCATGAGATGCTTTCGGAACTAACTATATTTAATCTATCCGTCTTTTATATACATTTTTAAAAGTAATATTTGATGGAATCAGGCAAAGTTGGCCATTGTTATTCGCTCAGTACTATGCATTTAGTACATAATTCTGGACCACGCTGCGTTGAATTTTTACGAAGTTTATTATGAAAATAAAATAGACAAAAAACATCATTTAATTTCCTAAAGGGGTTAAATAAATTTGTCATTTTGGCCGATGGTAAATCCCACCGAGCACTCGGTTTCTGTACAATTAATTATGAACCTTATTACTAACATAATATGTTTTGTTCCAGCGTGCTAGTCAGATAAGATCGATGCCGTTCACGGGCGACTCGTCGGACGACTCGTCAGACGGCGAGGAGTCCATGGGCGTCACCGTACACAACACGCCGCACCACCAGCTCGTCAGTGTCAACCCTATATTCAGTAAGTTTATTTGTTACTAGCTTTTGCCCGCGGCTTCGCCCGCGTGGATGTCGGAAATTAACGCAGGTATTTTTCTAAAATAAAAGTAGCCTAAGTTACTCCTTATTACATCAACTACCTGCCAATAAAAGTCTCGTCAAAGTCGGTCCAGCCATTTCAGAGATTAGCCGGAACAAACAGACAGACAGACAAAAGTTTAAATAAATGTTTTTTTGGTGTAAGTACCGTAATTACTTTCATATGCATTTAGTGAAAAGCTGTTAATTTGAATTTACAAACAGACACTTCAGTTTTATTTATTTGTATAGAGTATAGATATTGAGATCGATGCCTTCGATGCTGTTCCCCGAATAACCGTTTGTTTATACACGTGACTAAGGGACTTACTAGAGAATGGGCAGAAGCGTTCTCTATGCATTTATCATCATACTGCGATCGCCAAAAAGCAGGCAATATTGAAAGTTCATGATATTGAAACTGTTTTGTTTGTTAATTATTTTATTTAATCAACAACTCATGAAAGAACTGACCACAGTATCTTTATATATATAATTCTACTGTACGTGTGTATGTCACTGAACTCCTTCTAAACGGCTGGACCGATTTGAATGAATTTTTTTGTATGCTTTGGCTGGCACCCTGGATGGTTTAGATTCACTATTGGACCCGGTAGGTGGCGCTGCTATCGAGATCTAGGAAACAGGACAACGTCTGTACGGTCAGCTAGTAGAAATGTATAATTTTGAATTTTTTTATTTACCTAACACGAAGTGACCGTAAAGACTAGGAATATACTCGATTAATTTCATCAGCATTATAAAACTATTTTCCACCAGATCCACAAACATCAACCCAGATACCAATCAACAACGTGAACCTAACCAGCGTCCTACCAGCCTCCATACAACAGACCTCCAACGGCCTGGTCCTGACGAACAGCGCGAACGGACAGTGTAGCTCGTCTGACACCAGCTTAAGTGCCAGTAGTCCTTCGAAAAGTGTGAAGACGAGTTCTAGTCTGAGTCCCGCTAAGAGATCAAGCAGTGGTTCGCCGAGTAAGCAGAGTAAGACTAGAGGTATGTGTAAGTACTAAGTTATATTTACTTATTTTCGCGTCATCATTCATGATCATTTCAGCCGAAAGACGTCCACTGCTGGACATAGGCCTCCCCAAGCTCCGCCACTTCGACCGGTGTTGTGCTTCCCGCATCCAGCGGATTCCTTCGGCCTTCACAAGGTCATCGGTCCACCATGTGGTAGGCCTTACAACTCTACGTCTTCTTGGACGCGGTCACCACTTCAGAACCTTTCGGCCCCATCTGCTATATTTTCACTTGAAATAGTTATATTGGTCTATGACAATATCAAAGTAATTTTACATCGTTCATCATGATTCTCCTGTCCTTTATCCCAATTTAGTTGGGGTCGGCGCAACATACATTTTTCTTCCACACTTCTCTATTTGTCGTAATATCTGTAGTCACTCCCTTTCTATCCATTATTCACACAGTCCATCCATTGTTTTTTGGTTAAAATATTAAGCCATAATCGGTTTTCTATTTAGTTATTTAAGGACCCCATTTTTACTCATAGAATATTTGATAAAAAATTGTAATGTTCAATGTAATTAAGTAAATGATTACAAATTATTATTAATAGAAAGAAAATAGATACATTTACATAGCACCGATTGAAAGACTCACACACAACGTACAGGTTGGACACACAGGGACATGGACGTGCAAACTGAAACCTCAGCACATCATTCTAACCACCCTAGCATAGAAATAAATAAATAAATATCTTAGGACAACCAACACACTGTTATCTGATCCCAAACTAGGCAGAGCCTGTACTATGGTAACCAGACAACTGATAAATATACTTATATATTTCTAAATACATACATATTATAGATAAATTACACCCAGACACAGAACAAATGATTGTGCTCATCACACAAACATTTGTCCTGGGTGGGAATCGAACCCACGACCTCAGTCTTAGCAGTCAGGGTCACTAACCACTAAACTAACAGGCCAGTCAAATGTTTCGTCAGTTATCGAACAAAAACTTTTGTTTCATAGAAAAGTGCAATATCTACGCGGTTAAAATGTGTGGAACATGAATTTCTTTTTGAAATAACCGGCAAAAATTTTTACTGAATCAAGTACTGAATTCGTGGTAAAAGGTTGTGCGTTGGTCTTTCTGCCACCCTGTTTTAAAAATGACTAATAGAGGAGCGAAAAATGAAAATAAAATCCAGTTTCCAATAAATCCAGCTCTAAAAATGTAGCAAACACTGAACGCAGTGTCATTTAACCGTTTCTTTAAATCCATTTAACATGAACACATGTAAAATAGATTTGAAGGAACAGTTAAATCGAATATAAAGAAAAAAGGGATATTAAAGCTTTATTTCACTACAACCAACAACTGGTTTTGCTACAACATTGAATAAGGTTGAAAAATCACGCGAATACAAAAATATACTATAATATTGTGCCTAAAACCATATTACATACTTCAAACACTAAAGCAATTTTAAAGCAGACTCTAGTATCACAAATTCGTTAAAGGCATAATAACGTATTTAATAATTTGAGATAGAAGCAGGCGAAAACATTTCAATAAAAGATTCTACTTCAGCATAACACCATTATCACATACATAATCTACCCCAGTAATACTGCTCGCCTTATCACCAGCTAAAAACAGCACCAGATTCCCTATATCCTCAGGTTCGCAGACCTTTCCCAAAGGCATAGCTGGAGAAAAACACTCCCAAGGAGTTTCATCACCTGCATTCAGCAGAATATCAGTTTTCACTGGTCCAGGACTTACAGCGTTCACTCTTACTCCATACTTTGAGAGCTCTAAAGCCAGTCCTTTGGTAAAGTTATCGACACCAGCTTTAGAGATGCCATAGGCCACCAATCTTAAGTCAGGAATGATTTTGCCGGCAATGCTTGATATGTTGATGATGTTTCCTTTGGTTTCGATAAGGTGTGGTACAGCTAAACGAGTGACGTTGAAAAGCGATCGCAAGTTAGTATTGATCAACGCATCGAAAGTTTCTAGAACATTCTCGTCTAGTATACTTTCGTATCTGACTATCCCTGCGTTGTTTACCAGGACATCAATCTTTCCATGAGCGTCAATTGTTTCTTCAACAATTCTCTTTACTTCTTCCTCTTCAGTGATATCAGCTTTGATAATGAGCGGGTCCCCGCATTGTTTAGCGACCTCAGCTAGCTTCATCTCGTTCCTTCCCACGAGAACGACGTTAGCACCTTCTTGAGAGAAAAGGATGGCAGTTGCCGCTCCGATCCCTGAACTAGCTCCTGTGATGACAACGACTTTGTCCGCGAAACTCATGGTTGTGGTAGAAAGTGTTTAAGAATTTTGGGCATAAATTACTTATGTTTTCTGTTCTAAGTTTTGATTTGGACTGATGCCAATAAAGTCCTCGTCACTTATATATACTTGGTCTATTTATTTTTCCTTGAATATGACCTCTAATAGTTTGCCCTTAATGATTAATTTGTATGTTGGGGTGTAATTATGGCGAAAAGCTGTAATTTACCGAAGTAGACTACGTTTTCAAAGTGACTTTATGAATCATGTCATTTATTTAACTTTTTACATATGACATGCAGGTTCAAGGGCGATGCCAGTAGCAGATATATTTTATTTAAAGAGCATTTGGAGGTGGCATGTTGATGTAGCTAATGACATTTGAAATTACCTAGAACATAGCGATTTCAATAAAGATAAATATTTTTATGGTTGCTGAATGCTTTTATGTTCAGTAAACTCATATCATTTTTCATACTTCTAAAATCTTAAAATCTAGAGTTTGTTTGTTTGTTTGTTTGATTGAACGCGCTGATCTCAGGAACTACTGGTCCGAATTGAAACATTATTTTTGTGTTGGGTAGCCTATTTATCGAGGAAGGCTATAGGTTATATAACATCACGCTACAACTAAGAGGAGCGGAGCAATAATAAAAAATGTTGCAAAAACGGGGAAAATTTATTCCTTTTGAGAGTTTCCGTTGCGTGCGCTGCGTAAACGGTTAAAGTAACGCAAAAATCATATTTGACGGAATTGTTCCTTTTAAAAAGTTCTAAAAAAAAGTCCGCGAGAGCATATGTCTATCTTTTTAAGTTGACTCATTATAACTAAAAAGGAGCGAGCAGCAACGAAAAATGGACGAAAACTAGCAGGCAAATCGATGCGACGGGAAAGGTCAGGGGAGCAAAAATTTGAAGCGGATGAAGTCGCGGGCAGAAGCTAGTAATATTATAAAGAGAAACATTTGATGTTTGTTGGTAATGTACAACTTGGTACTCTTTTTTAGAGTTCATTGCCCATTTATTGCGGAAGGTTATAGGCTACATATCTTCACTCTACGGCCCTTAGGACACGAGCAAAACTTGTGCAGAAGAAAACATTTTTTTTCTTTTTCTATCCTTTGTAAAAAATGTATTTTTAAGCACGTGATAAATAACATAAATACCTAAAATACACACTTACAAAGTGGCTAAAAGCCACAACTGTTACTTATCACAACTTAAGAATTGCCTAAGACAATAATTGTGAACCTACGAGTATGTAGATAGATACATTCACTCGCTAATAATACCAATCACCTAAAAGTGGGTACGGGTTACGGGGCGTAATGTGACATTGATAAATTATTTTATTTCTGTAATTAGGTTTGTACAAACACTTTTACACGTCAATCATATTTTTTTTAAACTAGATGACGGCGGCGCTTCCTTACTGACTACTCAGAGAAGAAAGGCCGAAACAAACTCAGAGGTCACAGTCTCTTTTAAAGTCCAGACATAATCTTTGTCACATCATGTGAAAACTATGTAGATTGGTGACTGAAATGGTCTTTTGAGGAAAGCAAGGAAACAGATTGAGTGGACCTGTCCAGTCAGTGCAAGCATTAGTCAATAATCGTGCAGCTGAACTCAGCTCATTCACAGCGTGCATATCGTTAAGCCGGGTGCTAAAATCCATGTTGCTTCGTTGTTTGTTGCTCGGTACTGACTGCACGAATGCTCGCTTTGCAACACTATAAATCTTTATATATATAAAAATCTTGTGTCACGATGTATGTTGCCAATAAACTCCAAAACTACTGAATCGATTTCAATCAAATTTCACATGTACCCGTATTTTGGTCTAACTTACTGGATAGGATAGTTATCATCTCAATTATTCGCTTATGTCGTGAATTTTAACGAATAAAATGTATCAACTAATTGTTTCTTAAGCAAGTGTTTATTTACCGCCATCTATGAGAACTTCATAAAACTATTTATGAAGTTCTCATAGATGGCGGTGTACGTTGATTCATCAATAAAATTCTTCAATATTGTTTGACATCTAGGTTACAAATACACCCAATAGATGGCGCTGTGTTCTGTTTCTTAGTATATAAATTCTATTACTTTATTTCACGTAATATTTATTTATGTTCACGATATAACCGTATTATTTTAATGGTTTGCGACTGATATTTTTATAATTATACTGCGTATTATGTTACAATATTATTACCATTAATAACAAAAAAAAATTGTACCATTTTTGTTAGAGAATTATTAAAGTCTTGGCGCCAAATTTTAATCAAAGTTTTAAGATCTCTGGGGGTCTAAAAAGGCCACTTTGGTAGAATCATAATAGGAAAATATTATGAATCATATTGTAATCCGTAAAATGGTCACAAACTGACAATTCATAATATTTTCTGCGTAGAATTCATTAAACACAATTCATCTATTTGACAGTTTTGTATGGAGATTCGTAAAATGGTACACATAATATGAATTGCTCTATTGAAGTTTAATGTCAAATAGCAGAATCATAAGAAGTTAGTCAAGAGGAACATTTTACAAATCATATTTGGGATTTTTTGAAAAAATATCGTAATTATGGCAAATTTAGGCCTTAAGAAAATGTTTTTGAGCAGGCTCGTGATATGTAGTCCATTATAAGTCACCAATGAATTGTGGCACTTCGAAAAATGGACATAGCGTTTCAAATGTGGGACCTCCAGGTTTTTTCAGTTATATAGGCTAAATATACGTCGTGATAAGGTCCATGAGCTGGAGCCGTACATATGTACTGCCGCGCTGGCATGAGTACTACCTACCTTCAAGAATAGTAATGAAGTAGTCAGTTTTAAGGTAGTTCCAAATAGACACTACCATCTAGTCTGTCCCGTGTGGTGCCGGACATAAAGAATAGCATCACCCCATTTCTTCCCGTGGGGGTCGTAAAAGGCGACTAAGGGATTTACTAGAGAATGGGCAGCAGCGTTCTCTATGCATTTTACCATCATACTGCGATCGCCAACCCGCTTGCCAAGCGTGGCGATTATGGCAAGGCCTCCAAATAGGGGGAGGCCTATGTCCAGCAGTGGATGTCTTGCGGCTGAGATGATGATGATAACTACCATCTAGTGTTGTGAATGTTACAAATTATTACAATCTTCTTTTCATATTTTAGGCACTGAGTAGATCCAATTATTACTTAAGCATCTGGATCACACAACAGGCTAATATAGGCGCACACCATATACCTACACAACACAACATATACCTATATACAACGAATAACGATTAAATACTGATTTAAGCTGAACAAGTATTTACTTACTCTGTATTAACCTTTTGACCGCCAGAGTCATGTATAGATGACAAACCAAAACGTGCCCAGCACGCCACGGTCACGATATCGTGACAGACTTTTAAACGTAAAAAAAACTCATAAAACAACATTGTTTTTTTTTATTTCCTTTGCTAATTATGTTCCTTGACTCATCCTAATTTATATTAGTTTAGCTTCTTTCTTTATATTTCATCCATATTAACATAAGATGGCAAAAACTAACACCAATTATAAAGTTCGAAAAACATAGTGCCCTCAGCGCCACAGTCATCATATCATGACACGTAGAGATGTAGCTGGCAATCAATTTAACAAGAATATCGACTTCGACGGTAACCTACGTTATATTTAATTTCTTTAAATATTTCAACAATAAATAAATAAAACTTCTGATATTGAATTTAAATGATTCAGGAATCATGAAAATTATGTAAATATTATTAAAATACTGAACTATCTGCTCATTAAATGTCAGTGTTAGTTGATTATCGATAAATTATAATGAGTGTTATGCCCATCTCCACCATACTGTCATATTGTCTGTGCCTGGAGCGCCAGAGTCATCTAATCGTGACAATCCTCTGACGTCACATGTGGTCGATTTGTAAATAGAGCTGTTCCTTTACTTGTATCAGTAGTTTGTTCTCATTACTTTATTATTCTGAACGACTTTTTTTATGGGTGGGAAATCATCAAATGACGTCACACGCTCTGGGTGGAGCGGAAGGGCGTGTCAGACTTTTAGTGACTAAAACCCACCCGAGTTCCTTCAGTGCTTATGCCAGGGTCACGGTAACTCTTTCGAACAATTTCGCTACCCCGGCAGGATTCTGAACGACTTAAAATCTTAGATTAAAATATTAGTTTATCATGTCAATACATTTTGTGAGATCAGTATATCAGTCATCGGAATATACATCCTTGTTTAATGATACTATTGTGTTTTAAATAATTTGTTTTAAACAAAACTACTTAGTGAAGTTCAGATTTTGTTATTAAAAAGAGAATAAAATTCATGTAAACCATTTCAAACCGCCATAAGCTTGGCTGGCATGTCATAAAATAAACACGGATCCGATTGAGGTTTATTTGAACTATGTTTCATTTGTTTTCGAGGATAATGTTGTCCCTTTCTTCGTATTTATTATAATATTTTTGTATTTACTTACAAATCTTGAGTATAAAAACTTCGTTTAATGATTAAAACACAAATTCATTTGATGATTTAAATTTGCTTTCGCCTATTTTCGTCGTATTCTGATAATTATATATCTACAGTAAATGGTATTTATTTCAGCTGAGATATCATCAGTACCTATTTGGCGGTAAAATAACTTATTATTTCGATATTATTCATAAATATCGGATGCGCACCTCTAGAGCAGAAGCGGGCAAACTAAGAAAAGCCGTGCCAGCCACGCCAGTGTCATCATACGGTGACAAGAAAGTACGTCATGATTGAACATAGTGTTGTGATGGTATTGCCTTGCTTTTATCGACTGTTGTTTTGAATTGTAGATTTAACGCCGAAACTGTGACACATATCGTATCAATTCTGGCATAAAAGACAAAGCGGGATGAAATAAAACTCCTTTATTATATATTTCCTGTATAGTAAACTTTTATTAAAGACATACTATATGGTAAAAAAATAAATGCATAGTGCTTTATCGATAAAAATTTCGAAGTCACTACTATTTTGTAGGTATTAAAGGACGAATTTATAGCTTGGCGCTGAGGGCACGATTTTGCTTTTTTGTCGTGGCGCTCAAAAGGTTAAAAATGATCCAACTTACATGAAATAAACATACAACCTACCTTCAAGAATAGTAATGAAATACCTAGTCAGTTTTAATGAAGCAATTCTAAATGGACACTACCATCTACTCTTGTGAATGTTACAAATTACTACAATCATATAATCATATTTCACAGGCACTGAGTAGATCCACTTAGTACTAAAGCATCTGGATCATACCACAGGTTACCAAGGGCGTACAATATATGAAACACCAAGGTAGTGTATAAAACAGTGTGATAGCTGTAGGTACCAGTAACTTTCTTCTCAGAGTAGCCACTTAGGAAACGCCGAACTCATCTAGTTTAAAAAAATATACCAAACCTACTTACAGACATAACAGGCGAAATGTGGGTGTACTATAGGTTCACCTCTGCCTAACCCTTCGGGGAAACAAGGCGTGATGTTATGTTATGTTGTGTTACTAACAGAAATAAAATCATTTATCATATAACTCGTAACACTTCAGTGCCCAGTTGAAAAAAGACTTATTTAAAGTACACACTATTCACACCGAGCTTATTTTTGTAATTTGCACTCGGTAAGTAATAAACATTTCCAGAGGAAATATGTAGGTATATTTATTTTCCATCATACAGCCCGCTCACAGACAGACAGATGGACGGAAAAATGGACAGCAGGGGCTTAGTTATAGGGTCCCGTCCTGGTTACTCTTTGGTTACGGAACCCTAATAAAAATCTACAACCTATGTGGGACATAGGCCTTATATTATACTTTACTTTCACTCCAACTTTATTAGGTTGTGTGTATCTATAAAATAGGACATACATTTTACCTTTATACCTATTATTTAAATAAAACAATACACGAAGTTAAAATATTGTAATAAATTTACAATTCTCATGTTATACTGTATAAAAATCTAGCAATAATCAAATAATGAAACTAACATAAACACTATAGTACATCAGTTTATTTTTCTTTGAATATTTTATGTCTTGATGGTAGTCACGGAGCTGCGGAGAGGCAAACGATGACTGCTTAAAACAACTTCACCAGGCTAAAAAAGAAAATGTGTGGTTTTTAAGAAAGTCAAATCATCAGTCAATAATTAACATACCTGTGAAATAAAATGAAATTGAAAATAATAATATCATTTTTTAAGACAACCTAAGACCAACAGTGATGACAGGTTCTCAACAATAGTAGACTTGGAGCCCAATAGCTCTTTGTGTTTAGTTAGTGTTTAGTTAAATGGTAAAATTTAGTTTATTTTCCTCTTTGTATTTCGTTATATATTTCATGAATGTTAACGATAGTAGGTACCTACTCAATTTTATGTCGAGCCAGAGGGCACATAAAAACGTTATATAAATAACATCATAATCATTTTCAATCGTCATCATAAGTCTTAGTCTCAATAAAAATAGCTGTAGGGTTATAAAACTCCACTCACTGCGGTATCTTGATTGCCGAGTTCGAAGAGTCAAAGCCGCTGTTGTAGCATAGGCAGGGGTAGAGCTTGGTGCTGGCACACGAGTCTGGTCAGAAGTAGACGCTGCAGTGATCTTGATGAAGGGTTTAACAACGACAGAACTTCCACTATATCAATGCAGAAAGACGAGCAGAATTTTCATTCCATGCCTACAAATTATTACGTCCAATGAAATACCTTTGAACAGTGATACAATTAAATATTGATTTAAGATAAACAAGTATTTACTTACTCTGTATTAAAAATTACCCAATTTGCATGAAATAATTAAATTTTGTTGATGTTTATTGTTGACATAACCACAGATCATTAAGACCACAGACTAATTATGACATATCTGAAGGGAAAACTTTTATGTATTCGTTGCCAGCTTATAAAGTTTTTGTTGTTTCTAGTTTCCCTTTTCAGGGCTTATCTGTGACATTTTTATATTTTTTATGCATACTGTAATTAAATAACATTTCAACAGTTAGAAATAATCACTTGTATTTATTAAATCTTCAAAGAAATATTTACCGGTAAAATTACGGTCTTTTTTTTTTCATGCTGCAACATTTACACCAAATGTGATTCGGATATGAATTGAATTGAGTATGATATCGCTAATATGTGTCACCATTTTACGAAAGTTAGAGGAATTGCTAAGGTATTGCTGGGAATTCACAATATGAATTAGTTTTAGCAGAAATGCTTAATGTGGCCTTTTTAGACCCCCTGGCCATCAAATTCTATCGAGTCGCCATCTCTGGTTTGAATGTCCAAAGCTTTGGTATCTCATTCGTTCTCGAGACCTCTGAGCGTAAACAAAGCTACCTCTCGAACCATCAAGACCCACTATTTCGAACAATCGATCAATCGATTCTTCTCGAAGCATGCGAACTAGAACGTTCGGGAAATTCAATGTTCAGGTATAAATACTGGCGCCGAGTGTCACCGCACTTCCGCCCCGGCTGGAGGCCTAAAAAGGTAACTTTTTAGAACTCGCTGGGCTACAATCCGTTTAAGTAGTAATAATCTTTCAGGTTAAATCCAACAGACAAAAAAAAATCACCGCAGTTCAGTTCCTTTTTAAACGAGTGAATTAATACTATCTCCCGGAAAGTGATATTCTCAGTAAAATCTCAGTGCAAGTCTTAGTACTACTCTCTGCGTCAGTCTCTACGTAAATATAACTGTGCATTTACCAAGTATATAACCTCTGCAAGTATTAATCAGTGCAAAATCATAACTTTGCACTTTGCAACATGCAAGCAAAAATATTTACACATGTAAATATTTTTGCTTGCATTTTATTTTATTTTCTTCATGTATTTTGTAAAGAAGTCATTGTTTATAAAGAATAGATAAAGATAAGAAAAATAAAATCTACATTTAATAAATTATAGTTTGAAAAAACTAAAAAACACGCTTTTGAAACTAACTGAACTAAAAATTTAAAAATAAAACTGGAGTACTCAATTTAAAAATTCGTATTGTTGTACAAAAAGCGTGGGGGGTTTGATTTTCATTGCTGTAAATATTTTAACGATAGTTTAGTATACCTGTAGTAATTATAATAAGCACCCCACGCATTTTGTACGACAATATGAATTTTTCAATTGAGTACTCCAGTTTTATTTTCAATTTAGCTAATTCGATTTTACCGGAAGGGTTTTATTTCCTCAGTTGCGATAGAAATAAAATATGGCGGTACGAAGTTCGCCGGGTCAGCTATTAGTATTATATTTTATCAAGTTCTTGAAACATCGTAAGGAAACCGGCATGTCCTAAAACCAAAAATTTGAAGACATGTGACATCTACGAACCCGCACTGGGCCCGTGTGGTATATTACGGCCCACTCCCTGTCACCAGGAGAAGGCCTGTGTCCCAGCAGTGGGAACAATATAGGCTGATTATGATGATCAAGCTCTTCTAAGTGAAGAGACAGTTGAGCTGCTGAAGAGATTGTTGCGTCAGTTTTTCTTCCCAACTTGCCGGGGGACTGTCTTCTTCCCAACTAAAGCACTAGGAAGTGGTGAAGGGCGGGCATTTTGGGAACTGTCTTATGTAATTTTGTCATTCAAAAAGTGCTGACTCCAATCTGCAGTCCAATCTACGGAACAATGAGATCGCTTCGGAAAGCCTCTGATGCTCCCAGGAAGCTTCTGCGCTTTTAGTTGGAGCTAGACTGGCTATGTTAGCCAGAATAAAATAAATATAAAAAAGACCCTCATTCGGGGACCCATCCGAATGAGGGTCTAAGTGCGAAAAACGGAGTCCCATCATAATCGAAAGGGAGACAAAATCATGTTCAAAGTTTCCGATACATAGGCACATCTATACTTAATATTATAAAGCTGAAGAGTTTGTCGAAGCGCTAATCTCAGGAACTAATGGTCCGAATTGAAAAAATATTTTTGTGTTGGGTAGCCTATTTATCGAGGAAGGCTATATAACATCACGCTACCGTTCAAAAGAAGCGGAGCAGCAAACGAAAAATGGATTAAAACTGGCAGGCGATTCGTTGCGACGGGAAGGAGAGTGAAAATTTGAGCGGACGAAGTCGCGGGCAAAAGCTAGTATAATATAATATTATATCTTAGAACAACCAATACACCGTTATCTGATCACAAACTAGGCAGAGCCTGTACTATGGCAACCAGACAACTCATAAATGTACTTTTATATTTATAAATACATATTACAGATAAATAACACCCAGACACAGAATAAATGATTGTGCTCATCACACAAAGATTTGTCCTGGGTGGGAATCGATCCCACGACAGCAGTCTTAGTAGTCTAACCACTAGACTTTCATGTTACATTATGCCCAGTCAGTACCAACCTCTACAATTAAACTAGTCAGAAAACAAAACGATTAATTTTAAACCTTGTTCTTTCGTTTATTCAGACACGTCATTCGAATCGGGCATGTCGGACGACTACGCAATCCCGCCAGACGCAGTGTCGTGTGATAGTACCGCGTCGCCGTCGCTCGCGTCTTTATGTCGCGCTCCACCTACCACGGATTCGCCCCGGAGACATGATGCCTTAGAGAAGAGCGGCCATCTTGCCAAGTTGGGAGGGAAGCTGAAGACTTGGAGGAAACGATGGTGAGTGACGTCATATTGTGTATGTTTATTTTTTCTCTGTGCGTTGGAATTATCTACTAGAAGTTAAAACCCGACCGCCGTAAGCGCAGTCCTGTATTTTCTGTAGTTGTTGCGTTTTGTCAAAGGAATAGGTTCAAATTCCTTGACATTCTTCAGAAAAGTAAGTGCTAACAATTTTCATTTTAACACAATAACTGCGGACATAATTTTTTATTTTCATTATTTTTTTGTTGTTTTTCTCACTACACATAATTTATGTAATGGACATTGTTCAGTATGATTGAAAATTCTTAATGCGATCTAATTAATTTACTTGTTAATTTGTGGTCCATGTGTCTAAATTAATTTCTTGTTTAATTATATTGCATGTATGACTACTTTTGTACGCAAAAGTAGTCTCGCCCCGCCCTCAATCTTTAGCAAATAAGAACAAATAATGTACCTATGATTTACAATAAATAAATGAATAGAATTGAAAGTCATTGACTCACGTACGTATTCAACCGTTTTTATTTTTTAAATGGAGATTCGATTTCTAAAAATGGAATTAAAATCTTTTAACGTCGAGATTTGTGACTGTCAAACAACTATATTTTTATAAGAGGGCTGCGCTTAAGGCGGTCGGGCATGGCATATTAAAAACGATAATGTGTCGTATATGTCAATTTTAATTAACTATTGTGTTAACTTATGGAACTTTTAAACTATTAAGAACCATTTTGTTTTCTTATCGGGCTTGTGGCTAAGTTATAATAGCCGCATGGGTCGATCGATTTGGTTTAGCCACGCTTGTCGCGGTTGGTCCGTGATTCGGTGACCATCTTTACATGGCAAGACCCCTCCGTGCCTCGGAAAGCATGTTAAGCCGTTGGGTCCCGGTTGTCATTTGTGGATCCTTGAGTCGTTAGGAGTCGTCAGAAGCCCGAAATTCTGGCAACCAGCGTTACCAAATGCTATCGTGTTAACCAGAATCTGGCTTTTGATAAAATTTTAAGAAAAAAAAACCCTCACATATTTTCTCTTCAAATTAATATTCACAATTATCATTTCGCCAGGTTCGTACTCAAAAACGGCACCCTATCTTACTGGAAGTCGCAATCGGAAGTCAACCGCAAGCCTCAAGGTCAGATAGGTCTCGGCGAAGCCTGTAAGATCTCGAGGAATGAGGGAGCGGCCACGTTCGAGATCTTCACCGGCAGCAGGACTTATTATCTGACGGCTGATAGCATCGCTACTATGGAAGACTGGATTAGAGTTTTGCAGGTTGGTAACATTTTCATAATTTGTCCTTCTTAGAAATACTTATTTGTATTTTCTTACGCTGTTACTAAAGCCGGTTTCTTTTCGGTTTTAGCCACCAACTTTCGATATTAAAGCGATATTTTTTTTGACTTTGAAGTAATTTTTGGTAACTTCCAATTTTATTTATTTATACAAAAAGTTTAAAATGTTCACTTTTTTTAAACCGTCCTTGATAATTATGCAATTAAATAACTAAAACCCCAAATCGGACTAGTATTTTTTGAGGAATATTTTAATAAAATTTCTATACCTCTGAGGCATACTATAATAAAGAATTTTCGAAATCGGTCCAAAATTGCCAGAGATATCGCGTAACACATTTATAGGAAGAAAAAAAACACTAATTGAGTACGTTCTTTTTTTTCAAGTCTGTTAAAAACAGATAGAGAAGAATTTACCTTCAACTACTTAAACAAATTAACAACAGTGTTTGAACAACAATATTATTTGATTACTTTTGAGTGGCAATTTGCTGCCACACCATAGGTCGAAAGGTTAATCGAGTAATAGTTAATTATGGTAATAGGGTCAGGTCACGAAGTTCATATCTAGAATAAGGTCATCAGTGAATCATCCTAGCCCTAACGCAATACTCTGGCCAAGTGGACAGGTCCGACGTATGAAATTAACCGCATTAAAACGCGTTCATTTTTAACTGACTACAAAAAAAGAGAAGGTTCAAAATTCGTCTGTTTTTATTTTTTGGATGTGTGCTCCGCGATATCACTTGTGGATCTATTCCGGTAATTCGTAATATTTAATGGTCGGGTGGATCCCATCTAAATGTTTATGAGCTTTGGGTCTTTTTGCGTTTGGTCTATAATATGTTTCAATCCATTTTGTGTATTTTGATGATGTTCTAATACTTCCTGTCACTGTTCACATAGTAAGTAGTGGTACGAATACAAATTGTTGAGGGATAGGGAACCATAACCAAAAATTTTAATAAAAAAACTTTTATCTACACTAATATTATAAATGCAAAAGTAACTCTGTCTGTCTCGCTTTCCTGCTAAAACTACTGAACCGATTTAAATGAAATTTGGTACACAGATAGTTTAGAGCCTGAGAAAGGACATAGGCTACTTTTTATCCCGGTAGTATGTTCCCGCGGGATAATATCCGACCTCCACGCGGGCGAAGCCGCTGGCAAAAGCTAGTACAGAATAACTTTAATTTCGAAGTCAGTGTTTTTGGATTTGCTTTTTAGATTTTTGCTACCGACTTCCAAAATTATAATTATTTTTCATTTTGGTTTTTCGGAAGACGTTTGTTTTTTTTTATTTTGTAAAAAGTGAACACACTAACAATAACGACTTCTACCGTTCATTTTCAGAACGTCCAAAGGCGGAACGCAACGAAGCTCCTTCTTAGTAAAGAGGACAACAAGCCCACGATACAAGGTTGGCTCACCAAGGTCAAGAACGGACACGCCAAGAAGAGCTGGTGTGTTCTCATTGGCAAGATGTTCCTGTACTTCAAGTCGCCTGGTGATCAGGTATGTGTCGGTGATATTGTTGTATTAAGCAGACCTAGGGGGGATTTTTTTTAGGTTTGCAGTTTCTAAGTGGCCTAGGAGTTAGTCGGTAGTTGGGATAGTCGGGTTGTATCAATGATTTTAAGGGTTATAATTCTATGAATACATAGGTGTTACGGTCGTGAACCATATTTTCTTTATCATTCAGACTGGCACTGAACTGCAAATTGTAATAGATGTAAGAAAATTTGCCTTACCTTAACGCATCTTTCTTAAGATAATTACGTTTCCATTTTAAAATCAATTTCAAAATCTTGTTAAGTTTTAGAATTAGTAACCTTGTCACGCTTAGCATTGACGTTCAATTTATGTAGTATCTTCTTACTGTAGAAATGGTGTAGCTACGTAAACTACTACTATCTACAAAACCAACATTTCGCGCAGAATCGCCTGACGATTTTCCACTCCTATATACTCCTTCGTGTAATGGTCCGTAATATTACAGGCCAAAAACATATCCACCTTGTTTTTCGGTTTAGCAACGAATTAGCAAAGCCCCAAATGGTAACCATTTTCCAAGCAGACCAAAGGGATTTTCTCCAACATAATCACAAAAACATCGCTTCAACAACATATTTTGTCCCCCAGAATCCCACCGGCCAAATAAACATGCGCGACGCACGTGTAGAAGACGTAGAACACGTGTCGGATTCCGACTCCGAAGAGAAGAACGATGACACTCGCAACCACCTCACAGTCGCCATCTACCCGCAGCACCAGGTAACTGGGGTCAGTGAGATTTTGCTTATTATTTATAGTCTAAGATTAATTAGTAAGAGCTTGTGGCTAAGTTACAACAGCCACACGGGTCGATCGTTCAGGTTAAGCTACGCTTTCCGCGGTTGGTCCGTGGATGGGTGACCATCTTTACATACCAAGACCCTTCCGTGCCTCGGAAAGCACGTTTAAGCCGTTTGTCCCGGCTGTCTTTCGTAGATCTTAGACAGTCGTTACGGGTCGTCAGAAGCCCGAAAGTCTGACAACCAGTCTTACCAAGGGGTATCGTATTACCCAGTAACTGGGTTGTGGAGGTCAGATAGGTAGTCGCTCCATGTAAAATACTGGTACTGAGCTGCATCCGGTTAGACTGGAAGCCGACCTCAACATATTTGGGAAAAGGATAGGCAGGTGATGAGTCTAAGATATTAAAATGGTGAAGGAAAACAGCGTGCAGAAACCGGCATGTCCTACAACCAAACATTAGAAGACATGTGACATCCACCAACCAGCACTGGGCCCGCGTGGTGGATTATGGCTCACTCCCTCTCACCGAGAGGAGGCTTGTGTCCCAGCAGTGGGAACATTATAGGCTGTTGCTGATGATGATGAAGATATTAAAATGTATAATGTATATTCATTTAGGTCAAAATAGAGTGGCAGGGAAACTTCTAACCACGTCTTTAGCACATGAGTCTAGATCCCCTAGCATAGAAATAATACGTCGGTTATCCCAAAAAAAATCTGCTGTTCATAGAATAATACAATAATTTATTACAAATAATACAAAATAATATAATAGAATAATACAAAAATTTATTTTTAACTAGCTTTTGCCAATGGCTTTGCCTTCCGTATATAACACGTAAACCTTCCCCTTGAATCAACACTATTGATGAAAACCGCGTTAAAATCCGATGCGTAGTGTAAAAGATCTAACAATCGTACAAACGCGCGATGCAACTGTTTCTTACTATGTAAAGGTATAGATACCGGCACGGTTCTTGAGCGCTCGGCGGAAGAGTGGGGATCGCTTTGCGCATCGTACACTTATGACAAAATAAAACGCACACCCGTTTATTATTTATTTTTTCTAAGTTACCTACGTAATTTATTACTGGTTCTATGGTTGAAAGAAAGATAAATAATGATTTATTAAATTGTGAAATGGAAATTGACATCAAAGAAGTAGGTAATTAACAAGTGTTTCTAATTTAAAATTATAACTTAGTTTTTGTAGTTTGTCAAAAATTACTAAAAAGCTACTACGTACTTACGTACTTTTTTGTTAACATTTTAGACCTCAAATTTCATTTGTTCATTAATGAAAAGAAAAACATTTTTTACAAAAAAGAAAAATATATTTTATAAGAAATTATAAATTATAACCTCCGTAGTCGGGTGTCGTAGTGACAAAGCGTTACGGTGATATAGGTGTGACACCATCCATTAAATCACTTTCCAGTTTAAAAATTGGGTCAATTAAATTGCCCGGAATTGTACTCGTCGTCGTGTGGTACGTGCAACAGGAGTAAAGAACGAATCCCGAGTGACGGCTATGACGCGATGCGCTACGAGCCAATCACTGCACTTTCCCTGCCCCCGCGCCTCACTTCGTACCATCAAAGGGACCCAATAATTCACTTATGCGCAGGTGAAGGTCAGCGCTCAAGAATCGTGCCGATGATTGTAACCGACGGAAAATTTCAACGCATGAACATGCATGCATTTGAGGAAGCTGAAGATTTACTTTTACTCATATAGTTTTTAAAATAATTTTGAAGTTAGTACGCACGGCGACAAATCATGCTGTCCATTACCAGTATAAGCTGACTTCTCATTATACGGAAAACCTATACAATGCGAGGTCCATTAAAACTGGAAATTTTAGCTTGATATGTAGCCGTGTGTGCAAACCTACTTTAAGAAATAAAATCAATTATCATTTAATATATTGAACTATATTAGAAACATTCGGTCATAGTGTATTGAAAGCTATTTTGCCAGTTTCTGCGTCACATTTCTGTTTTGTGTGTGTACGTCTTAGAAACAGTTGCCTCCCACTTCAACTCACTTTAACTCACTTCAACTCACTTTAACTCAGTTCAACTCACTCTCACTCACTCTAACTCTCTCCATCCCACAATTAAAATGGCCGCCACTACCAACACACTTTATCAACTCAAATACTAGTGATATCTTCCCTCATTCCAGGGACCAACATACCTTCTATTCGAGAGCAAAGCCGACAAGGACTCGTGGCTGTACCACCTCACTGTGGTCAGCGGAGGGGGCCTGAGTCAGGGGACGCACTTCGAACAGTTGGTGCAGAAGCTAATGGAGACTGATGGCGATCCTAGTAAGTAGCTCTATTAACCCCTGACGGAAAAAGAAGAGTGTTATTAAGTTTCACGTGTATATCTGTGTATCTGTCTGGCATTGTAGCTCCCAAACAGGCGTTCTTAGCTATGATTCGAGTAAATTTGTTCAGCCGTTTGAAGATTATTATCTCTTTTCTGATTGAAGAAGGGTATTGAGACTCTTCGGCAAGTCTGTTCGAGTCGAAAATTTTTATTCTATTACTTCATTGATATTAGAAGAACGAACCTTGAACTGATGCTACATGAATTCACCAGGTATTTCCAGGACACCAAATTACTTACCCGTCAAACAGCTGAAGTATTGTGTTTGGGCTCATTGAAAAGGTCTCAATGAATAGGTTATAGATTGATGGTGACCAGTTTCTGATCATGGAGTAGCAAAGAGGAATGAGGATAAATTGGTAACGGCTTCACTACTTTTAGTGTTACCCACAAACCTCGCATACAAAATACAATATGCTTTACAATATTGATGAAGAATTAAAATTTCAGTGCAGAACCAGATCTTTTCAGTGTTAATCTGTATTCGTTTCAGATTGTGTTCTATGGAGGCATCCAACGCTACTATACTCCAAAGAGAACCTGACGTCTCCTCTCACCTCGCTCAACTCAGAGGCGTTACAGGCCGAAGCTTTAAAGTTATTCAAGGTAATATATTGTTTGTCTTATTAGGGTTCCGTTGCCAAATAGCAAAAAACGGAACCCTTATAGATTCGTCATGTCTGTCTGTCCGTCTGTCTGTCTGTGTGTCTGTCTGTCCGTCCGTATGTCACAGCCACTTTTCTCCGAAACTATAAGAGCTATGTTGTTGAAACTTGGTAACTAGATGTATTCTGTGAACCGCATTAAGATTTTCATACTAAAATAAAAAAAACAATAAATTTTGGAGTTCCCCATACTTGGAACTGAAACTCAAAAAACAATTTTTCATCAAACCCATACGTGTGGGGTATCTATGAATAGGTCTTCAAAAATGGTATTGAGGTTTCTATTATCATTTTTTTCTAAACTGAATAGTTTGCGCGAGAGACACTTCCAAAGTGGTAAAATGTGTGTCCCGTCCCCCCGTAACTTCTAAAATAAGAGAATGATAAAACTACAAAAAATATATGATGTACATTACTATATAAACTACCACCGAAAATTGGTTTGAACAAGATCGAGTAAGTAGTTTTTTTTTAAAACGTCATACATGGTAAACCGCAATTTACCTTTCATTCAATCAACTGAAAAATAAATATTAAAAAAAAAACATTTAGTTTCATAAACATGAACCTTATGTATAAACCGAGAATACCTACAGGTTTGTACGGAACCCTCGGTGCGCGAGTCCGACTCGCACTTGGCCAGTTTTTTGTTTGATTTTGCCATTTAACGTTGTTTTTTATTGTGTATGTCATCTCGCAGGTCAGCCTATGAGATTGTTGGTCACTTAATCGAACGCGTCTGAGGTTGCTTCAATAAATTAACGTCTCAAACCAGGGCCTTTAAACCTGATTTAGCTATCATTTTTTGAGGCGAGGGGCCCTGTCCGCACACATTGTTGTATTAAAAAAATGTGTGAATTTAATACGTGTTTAGAATACAGAGCCATCTAGTATACGTTTTTAGAAGCTCTCGTGAAGTTTTCGCCATCTTGGAATTTTTATACTACACTATCGGCACTAACGACTCTCATGACGAAAAATTTCGAAGTTTTTGCAGCCACTTTCTTGGATTTTAATTTTGACACTATTGTCTTCCGCGCTCTCGAAACCATATAAAAACAATCAATCTCTTTATATTACATTTCATAAAAAGTCGCATGAGAGGGACAACGTCTTTTTGTTTCTTATATGATGATTTATAAATTATTTGTACAATTTACTCCAACCCCTAGCTGCGTTAAAGAACTTCGTTCCAGTATCGGTTCACAGCAGTAATGAATTGCAGTAGAAGACAATTTAATAAAATATCGACTCTAAAGCTGACAGACTTCTAAATTATTTGTTACTACTGCCGTAGATGTTAGGATGACAACTGAAACTTCAGTACTTATGACCCAGTTAACTTATCTGTCAAAAAAGTCGTAAAAATTCTGCTCCAATATTATAGAATGTAGTTAATGCCTATCCGAATTCTTCATCCGGGCTACACCCCACATACCCTTGGGGGCCGTTCAAGTATTACGTAAGCACATTTATTACAATTTTTTACTCCCCCATCCCCCTTGTCATCAAAAGTTTCAGTCGCCTCTGTTTTTTTTATTGATTCATGAGCAGCAGTTATAATTCTGGAAATAAAAAATTCGATTTAGGATCTAAGAGGGGACTTTAACGCATATAATATTCATTTAAAATACCGTCAAATCGTCAATAGAAACGAAACAATAGGTTGACGGAAGAAATTTAGTCAAGTGAATAGAGTGCGGTAATAAAAAAATATACCCGTAGTACCCGTAGAAGTATGGAAGTGTTTATAAGAAGATGGATGTACGTACGTGGTGACATAATTCTTCAATAAGTTGTTGCATGAAGGAGGGATCCCACAAGAACGGTGCAATAGTTCGCTAGTGCTTATATTTAAGAATAAAGGTGATGTACAGGACTGCAACAACTATCGAGGTATTAAGCTCATGTCACATAGTATGAAGGTATGGGAAAAAAAAATAGAGAAAAGACTGCGAGAGGAGAGTGAGATTACCCCGAATCAGTTTGAGTTATGTCAGGGCGAGGAACAATGGACGGCACTTTTGCACTCCGGCAATCGTGCGAGAAGTACAGACGTGCACACAAAGACTTGCACATGATGTTCATTGATCTGGAAAAAGCTCTGAAAAGAAAGGGTTGCCTGGGAAGTATTTAGAGTTAATTCGTGCTATGTACAGTCAACTCGTACCTACGTCCGGTCGGCTGCTGGCAATACCGACGAGTTCAATGTGGCTGTACCAGGGATCGGCTCTAAGTCCTTACCTCTTCCTGTTGATCATGGACGCTCTGACGTCGGACATACAGGAAGAGGCACCCTGGTGCATGCTGTTTGCCGATGACATTGTTCTTGTCGGTGAAGATGTGTCCGAGATCCAGAGCAGATTGGAGAAGTGGCAACAGAAGCTGGAAAATGTTGGCTTGAAAATCAACAGAACCAAAACCGAATATATTATCTGCGATTTCGGCGGTCTCTCCAGCTCTGGAACCAAGCGCTTGATGGTGTGCTTCTCTCGGTCTGCTCCGACTTTTGGTATCTCGGATCACTCGTGCAAAGCGATGGCGACGTAGATCGGACGGTTAAGCACAGAATAAACACTGGATGGATGAAATGGCGGCAGGTCACAGGAACAATCTGCGACTCCCACATCCCCCTTAAACTTAAGGGGATGATATATAAAACCATGGTCAGACCTGCTGTCTTGTAAGGGTCTGAATGTTGGGCGTTACAAGGGATGAATGAAAGGCAATTGCATGCAGCTGAGATGAGAATGTTAAGAGGGATGTGTGGTGTTACACGAATGGATACAATAACAAATGAGGGCATAAGATGAAGTCTAAAAGTGACACCAATAATTGAAAATTTGTGTGGGAATCGATTGTCATGGTATGGTCACGTGATACGGAGAAATGAGAAAAATGTCGTGAGGAAAATATTGAGTATGAATGTCAATGGCTTTAAGATAGAGGGAGACCAAAGAAACGCTGGATGAACTGTGTGAATTATGATATGGATAGAAAGGGAGAGACTACTGAGATGACGACTAGAGGTGTGGAAGAAAAAGACATGTTGCGCCGACCGCAAATAAATTGGAATAAGGGCGGGAGAATGATGAATAGAGCGCGGCAGGTAATTTCCCTACTCGGTTCTAAGCCTAAACGTCTACATTATTTGTGGGAATCTCCGAAAATGCGTTTCATTTTCACACAAAGACAATGTGTCGGTTACCATAAGTGTAAAAAAGTGAATAACTACTGCTTACGTAATCACCATCTAGACTCCCCCACCCCCCATGTCATCAAAAATAAGCAAATCAAATACCCCCCCGCCCCCCTATAGTGTTTACGTAATACTTGAACGGCCCCTTGGGATCAAAACAGTGTCAAATAAAGTGCGATGTATATGTGTGTGCAGTGCGTCCAATTGTTCATGTCGGTGGCAGTAGAGCAGGCCGGCATCGACTACCACGTGGTGCTGAAAAAACTAAAATAAAATGTATTTGTACAATTAAAAAAAAAATATGTAGATAACGCTTACCTGGATTCGTCATCCGAGCTACACCCACAAACCATCGGGGTGAAAAAGGTGTAAAGGTAAAGCCAGATTTCTGTGTGTGCAGTGCGTCCAACTGTTCATGAATTCTTCATCCGGGCTGCACCCCACATACCCTCGGGGTTAAAACGATGTAAAAGTAAAGCGCGATGTATCTGTGTGTGCAGTGCGTGCAGCTGTTCATGTCGGTGGCGGTGGAGCAGGCCGGCATCGACTACCACGTGGTGCTGAAAAAAATTAATATAAAATATATTTGTACAATTAAAAAAAAGTAGACATTGCCTATGCAGATTCGTCATCCACACTAAACCCCTAGATGAAAAAGATGTAAATATAAAACAAAATGTATCTGTGTGTGCAGTGCGTGCAGCTGTTCATGTCGGTGGCGGTGGAGCAGGCGGGCATCGACTACCACGTGGTGCTGGCGCAGAACGCGCTGGCGCAGTGCCTGGACGTGGCCGAGCTGCAGGACGAGCTGGCGTCCGTGCTGGCGCGCCAGACCACGCCGCACACGCACACCAAGCACGGCGTGCAGGTACTCACGCACTCGCCGACGCTCACGCCCAATGCGCTCCGACGCACGCCCAAGCTAAACGTTAAGGCCGCCAAGCTTAAGAATGTAAGTTGGGTTCTGTTTTGTTTTTTTTTGTGTTGTAAGGTTTCTGGTTGACAGTTTGATTTTTTAATGAAATGTCATGGTTTCGTTATATTTGTTGTAGACTAAGTGCGGGTTTTCTGGTTTGACTTCCAGTTGAAATACAGTAATTCCATCGAGAACTTTTTGCCAACTAACTCCTCCATCAATATCGAACTACAGTTATTAGCCTCCCTGATAGTATGCCACTAGTTATTGTCCTCTCCCACTACCATTTCCGTAATGTTCTCCGTTAATACATCTCACTTGATGACATTTTACTTAACGTATAAATAATAGTTCACTACCCCCTCCGCCACTCTCTCTTCACCGGCGATTGAAACACGTTTTGTGTTAATAAATATAAACGACTTATCACAAAAATTCGACCGCTAAAAGCAAGGCCAAACATACTCATATCAACAAAGCTAAAAATCGCAATTTTATCTCACAAGGAAGGCCAAATTTTCACACAAGGCCGAGGTCGTAACACTGAAATAGTAACACTGAAAATATACGATTTCACGGCCAATATCACTGTATCATGGCCAAGGTGACCGTCCAAGGTAAAGGTTATAATTTTCAAAGTCATATCTACTACAGTGCCGCGATTATTGTTATCACGGTCGAGGTTACTAATCAAGGCAAGGAGTATTTTCGTGGCCGCGTTCATGAAAACTCATGGTCATTTTGGAGGCCATTTTTAATCAAGTTCGTTGATAAACGTTGTTGAAAATTACGTCATGGATTAGAGTGGATGGCATTTCATGATTTCTCATGTCTTTGTTAAATAAGATTGTGTATCTCATTATCTTTCTAGAACTGTACAAGACAAGATCCTTTTGGCGCGAGACAAAAATCGTAATTAACGCTATGTTGCATTTTTAATACAATTCACAATATTTTAACCTTATTGTTTATTTTATGATGAACATAGGTGTCTCCTTTTAGTGGTTTTATAAAACCAAAACTCATTTATTCAAACTAGATTGAGAGTCAGTACTTTTTGAACGTGAAAATTACATAAGACCGTCCCCCAAATATCCATCACCACTTTCTAGTGCTTTAGCTGGGAAGACATGACTCAACAAACTCCCCAGACACACAGCTGTCTGTACAGGTAGTTATTAAATAATAAGTGCCATTCATATTAAATACTGGTCCTCAGTAAAGGTCAGGGAAACAAAATTAAACGTTTCGAACTTCAATTTAATATTAGTTGGAACTCCCGTCGATTTGTACTTACCATGGTTAAAGGTGCCCCTCGATAATATGGCAAAGGTATCAACATAATTTTCGCTTGTTTCATATCTCGTTAGTCATGATATCGGTTTTGTATGACGTGTATTTTATATGGTCAAGTTCAGATTGGTATCAGATTTCCGCATTTAAAATTGTTTATCTGTCAAACTGTTGATCATTAATCGGACATACCAGTGGGTTCAAATTGGAGGGTAGATACTTACTCGTCGTTTTGAATTCCACCTTATGAGAACACCTATTTTAAGATTTGAATATTGGTAATTATGTAATTTAAAAAAATTGAGTACCACTTTTTGGAATAAGAAAAGACTTGCCCAAAATGTCTATTATTCGGTGATCTGAAGATTTTATTGTGTGGACTCGAGTTATTATTTTCTCTGGTTGGTGTAATTTTTTGCAAAAAAGTACATTTTCCTTTTCAAATTACAATGTAAATTGTTGTTCTCATTCCTATGTAAATCTTTTGGTGTACCCTTTGCTATAGTTTTGGCTAACATTTTAAACCGACTTAATAAAAGGAGGTTTTTGTGTTCGATGATTATTAAACTATATTCTTGACAAAGAGCGTAGGTACACCAAAAACTTTTTACGTTTTTGTTTGCTGTATGATACGAATAGTTTACTTTATTGTTGTAAAGAAAATTATTCTTTCTTTTAAAAACAGATTTAAGCATGGCTTTATGTGTAACGGACGTGCGAGTCTTTAACTCCAACAATAAAAAACTTGGAAGAAATCAAGCCTATATGAAATATAAAGCTTATTAGAGAATTCTTTTTGACATTATGAACTTTACCAGGTGAAAAATTGAGTAAACTTTACAAAGTGAATTATTTTATGAACGAAATAGAAAACAGAAAATAATGTAACGATTTATAATATTGTAAAGTATGCTTAGATGGTTTGGTCATGTTGAGAGGATGAATGAAGGAAGACTCACAAAAGGTATTTACAAGGCAGATGTGAGTGGAAAAACCGGGAGGGGACGCCCTAGGAGGACATATAGTGACCTTATTGGTGATGTTCTTCAGAAAGGTCAGGTGCGTAGTACTCGCAACCGGCGTGCGTGTATGACCAATTGTATGAACCTTAAAGAAGCAAAAGGAGTGTGTAGAGATCGTAGCAGGTGGCGTTCCGTGGTTTCTGCCTACCCCCCATGGGAAAAAGGCGTGATTGTATGTATGTATGTAAAGGAGGAGGGTAAAGATTAGAACATTTTTCGCCTATCGTAGTCATGAAAATTCAAAGTATTTATTGCCGTCATGTTATTGTGTTTATGTGACGTTTAAGTATCGACCTTTAGATCTATTCTAAAATAGTTAAAAAAATAGCAAGTCTTATAAAAAAAAATCATCAAACTTGGCAAATTCTGCGAAGTTTTGTTATTTTAAGCACTATTTCTAACTTTCATTAAAAAATAAACTGTTAAGCGCTTGATGCATCAAAACAAATGAATGCTAGTTAAAAAGCCTATTTACTGTAGTATTTGAGAGACTAAAAATATATTGGTGCATAAAGCGCATAACATTTTTTTTTTCCAAGAATTTGTTTGATGATTTTTTTTTTATAAGACTTGCTATTTTTTTCTTACTATTTTAAAATATATGTAAAGGTCGATACCTAAACTTCACATAAAAAAGAAAAAATAACATGACGTCAATAAATACTTTGAATTTTCATGACTATGATAGGCGAAAAATGTTCTAATCTTTACCCTCCTCCTTTTTAAATTTTAATCTTTTAATATCCAAATAAAATATTTTTATTATCAAAATAAAATAATGTGAAAATTGAAAACATTGTTTAATAACCTAAAGTCATCTGGGTCCATGCATTTCTATCTTTCTATCGAGGTTGAAGGTTCTCAATAAAACTTTTCCTGTAAAAATATAATGTCAAAATGAATGCTTATTTATTAACAAATCGTAGGTATGTTTATACCGCTTTATATTCGCAACGGCTTAGCTTACGGGCGACCGCTTCGATGCTTTTCTCATATGTTATCATCATATAATCATACATAATAATACATATACCACTCATCGGTTATATAAACGAGTGTTAAGAATATATCTCGCCTAGATATTATCTGTAGATTATTTTAGAATATTGTGCTCTATGGTTTTGGATGACAAAAATGTGCACTGTAAAATATTTGTTAGTCCACAAATTACTTTTACCATAATGCTATTATGGAATATCATATGGACAATGACACACAGAACTGTAAAACCTTGGGCCGATAAATGGTCCTTTTACACAACTTTTTTGTGCACCTCAATATATAGGGTAGCAGGGACATCACCTCAAAACCTATTACTATGGATCCAGAACATGATTCAGAACCTCTCTAAGTTGAAATATTTCGTCGATTATTTATAAAAAATCTGCTGTTTCCTACAAAAGTACTTTAGGTAAACCCTACGCAGTCAGAATGTATGGAACAGCATTTTTTTTTTACATAATCGACTAAAAATTTCAACGCAGGGAGATTTAGTATCATGTACATACTAAATACATGGTAACATGTTCTGCAACGATGCCCCTACCGCCCTTTATATTGTAAAATAATCTTGCACCTATAAATACAGCAAGCAAAAGCAATGCACATAAAACAATAAAAATTTTCAGTTCTAAGCTTCATAGAGAAGAGCACAATATATTTATACAGAGCTTTAAAATCTTCTACTTTATTTGCGTTAAGTACTGTAAATATACACTAACAAACCATTATTGTTATAGTATAAGCTTTGTGTGTCGCTGTTATAAAAAGCTTTGTCACGTGGTTGATCAATTTGGAAACTTGTATTGTGAATACCATTATATTGGCTTCAATGGAATATAAGCTATCATATGCGTCAGCATATGCAACAACATTTCGAATAAGGAATCGAAACAAAAGAGTTTTTTATTCCAATTTGATCCGTCCTAGTTCTGGCAACATGTTACAAAAAAAAGTGTTGCATTCGAATTTTGAAACACAAAAGATGTTGCCACAACATAAAAAAAGAATGTTACGTTGCTAAAATTTCAAATGGAATGTTGGTGTAAATTTTTTCCCCGATTTTCTTTTTTTTTCATCCGAGAATGTTTGTCCCCTACTCCTATAGATCTAGGGAATGTTATTATATTTCGTTTATCTATCATTCATACTCTGTCATAGCTAGTGTTCCTTCGCACTGTTCGATCTCCTTTGTAATGAAAGGTTGATGTTGCAAGTGTTTTAGACTGTTACCTATATAGCCCGTTTACTATATATATATTTATTTTATTTATAAGTACCCACATCTTTGGTAAGTATCTAGGAATAATTAGGATTAAGTTCTTATGATGAGATTGTATAATGTGTCATTAGATGTTTGCTTGTCAGTGTGACCTAAATTCATAATATTTGATTCTGCTATAAAGCTTCAAATTTAATTCTGTCTAAGCTTTCCATGTTTTCAATAAAACTCCATACCATTATAATGATCAAAAATACTTTTTTGTTACTTTAAACGAAAAATTTTGTAGACGCACAAAAATATTTACTGAATTACAGATTAGCCTTGTTTATTATTAGCATTGTGATTTGTTCTAAGACTTTCTAACACATATTATGCAATCCATCAAAGTAAACAAGCACACTGTACAATGTATCACAAAACTTAACCAAGTACTGTACATAAGAGAACACTGGGTGACACTCACTGATATAATTAATGTATATATACAGGGCGGCGGGCATATCGACGTGCAAATGATTCTAGACCCTTTTTGCGTAGAAATTTTTCTTCGGTTATCAAAAGAATATCTGCTGTTTCATAGATAAGTGCAGTACGTACGTGGTCAAATGTATGGAACAGCATTCTTTTATGTATCAACAAAAAAATTCAATGCCCAGTGCATTTTTTTCATAGGTTCAGAATCATATTAAAGCCATGGTAATAGGTTGCCCCTGCCACTCGGTATAACGGGAATTTGGGATTTAAAAGCACAAAACACATTGACATAACGCACTGGCACTAACTTTTTAAATAAATTGTACATTTTCCAAATTTTGCAAATAGGAGAGACTTGTGCAAGATAACAATACTAAATAGTTTTTTTTTTTAATGAGGCCTAATTTTATAGCCCTCTTGCACAATTAAAAAGGGTTACACAAGATATATTGATAAAACTTAATCGAGGGCACTTTGTAAATAATATATTCAATTAGTATACATAATCTAATATATAAAATTCTCGTGTCACAGTTTTCGTTGCCATACTCCTCCGAAACGGCTTGACCGATTTTGATGAAATTTTTTGTGTATCTATGAGAATCGACCAACATCTATTTTTCATCCCCCTAAATGTTAGGGGTAGTCCACCCCTAAATTTTTATTTTTATTTTTTAGACAAAATTTTTAATTTCTATTTTTTTTATGATACAACATACAAAAATACATACAATCCTCAATTTTCACCCTTCTACGATCAACCCTTATTTTTTAATAGCCATTTTAGTAATTTAATCATTTTTCCTCTCCGGCCGAAAACTGATCAATCGTCATTTAATTAGTTATCCCCGCCTAGGAAATTACTTATATGGCAAAACAACGTTTGCCGGGTCAGCTAGTACATAAATAATATTGTATAATAAATATATATTATAAATACAACATACAAGTTGTTGACTGTCATGGAAAAACTGTTGGCTGCCAATAACAATAATGACGTATTATAAATGAAATATTTAGTCCCTTTCCACATGTTGAGGCTACTGGGTAACCGGAGCTGGGTATCCGGTGGCGACAAGTACTGGCAGATTTCGGGTAATTTATCCTTTATGTTGAAATTAGAATGTCGTAAATCATTCTAAGTCATTGCAAGGTAAGTCTTAACTAATTGCAATAAAGTATATATAAGAATGCCAAGAGTCAAGAGTTTCACAAAATTATCGGCAATCAATTTAATTTATACCTTGACTTACCGAAGTAAGACTTACATTGCTATGACTTAATGATAGTTTCATATCGATTGCGAATGCCCTTTTTCCCGTGGTGAAATCCTCATGGATACCATCCGTCTGGGGTGAACAAAGGGATATATCGGACTTCTACCTACCTAAACCCTACTGTCCCTTCTAGTACCATGAGTCGGGGCCCAGGACATACTTGTACATTCGTCGCACCACCAACTGGTATAGCCCGCCATACCTAGTGGGCCCCATCACCAAGTGTAGCAAAACCCACGACAGAAATTGTCATGGATGCCCTCCGTCTGGGCTGAACGGAGAGTTATATCGAAATCCTACTGAATGAAAAACCCCACCATTCCTGCTAGTATCATGAGACTAGACGGGGGCCCGGGAGATATTTGTGCATTTGCCACACCCCGACTGGTACGAGGGCGGCACTGAAAATTTCGGGAATCAAGGAAGTGACACAACATTACTATTTAAAAATGTATTCATTGCTTTTCGAAGTATTCTCCGCGAAATTTGAGACATTTTTCCATACGATGGAACCAATCATTGAAGCAACCATTCCATTCGGAAGTTGGGGTTTCCAAAATGGCCGTTTTGTAGGCGTCCACAGCTTCTTCAGGTGATGAAAATCCCTGACCACGCAATTTATTCTTTATTTTAGGGAAAGTATAGAAATCATTAGGGCTTAGGTCTGGGCTGTACGGTGGATGGTCTAATAATTCTATGTTTTCTTGCTCTAAAAACTCTTTTGTTCTGTGCGCGGTGTGAGAACTCGCATTGTCGTAATGGAGGATGATGCGACGGTTGTGGTTCTCTTTACGGAGTTCAGAAACGACCTGTGGCAAACAAATGCTAGCATACCATTCTGCATTAACCGTTCTTTGTCCCTCAAGAGGAATAGTCGCAACATGGCCGGTTTTGGAGACAAACGTGGCCACCATTTTTTTTTGCAACACCGCCACCGTGAACCAACAATTTTTGTTAGCTTTAACTCATTTTCGAACACCCAAACTCGTGACTGGTTTTTTGTTTCGGGTTCGTACGCGTATATCCAGGATTCGTCACCTGATACGATGTTGTATACAGCATTTGAGGACCCTGCGTGGAATCTTTCGAGAGTTCTGACGCACCAAGTAACGCGAGCCACTTTTTGCTCTTCACAGAGCGAATGCGGTATCCATCGGGAAAACAACTTTTTTACACCTAATTGTTCATGCAAGATTATTTGTATTTGACTCATGCCAATGTCTAAAGTTGCCTGAATATCGCGGTATGTCACATGTCGATCTTCCTCAATCAGCTTACGCACAGCATCAACGTTTTCATGGGCGACTGCAGTTTTTGGACGACCTTGAGGGGGATCATCACTGAGCTTGACACGTCCCCGTTGAAATTCAGCAAACCAGCGATAAATTGTGGTTTTGAATGGGGTTTTATCACCAAATGCAGAAATCATCCGGTCAACACACTGTTTTCGTGTTAAACCACTTCGAAAGTCATAATGGCTCCAAATGGTTCGTGTAATATTACACACGGTGCTGCTCGCCAGTTCTGTTACTTGAACTTGGCTTGACACGCTACCGCGTGTCTAGATAAATCATCGTTCTTGAATTTTCTCGAGTCAATTCCATTTTCTCAACGACTAAACAAGTTTGACAAAACCTTGTGACAAGACCGAGAATCTTTTTTTAAATAAATAAATGGTATTCGATTTTTAAAACCAAGCAGTTTTCAGTTAAAAAGATTTTAATATGACAGGAACAGTGCAAATATTCCATTCCCGATACTTTTAGTGCAGCCTATGTATCAGCCCGCCATGCATAGCGAGCCCCATCACCGTCCAGAGGTGCCGATCACACGACCGCACATCCTCATTATGAATGCCCAATCCAACATTCGTCGCCGGATACTCAGCAGCCTCGACCTGTGTAGACTTTGTCGATTGCGGCAACGACAATAAGTCGTTTAATTCGCTAGTCTGGCTCTTGTGATACAGGAACTCCTAGTACAAGAGCCAGGGCTACAATGATGTCTGTCACCTGAAGTGAAAATAAATAATTACATTCATTAATTAATCAGAGGAGTATAACATAAAATGGTGACCAAGTACGTTAAATTAAAAAAAAAATGGCAGTTTCCGGTGTTTTCATGGCAATAAGCAACTGTTTCTACTGAAAAAGTACATAAGAATTCCCAAGTGGTTTTCGGGACCGCCAAGAGCATTCAGTGCAATGCTTGGAGGTTATGGTTTATATTATACACAAAGGGCGCAAGGCAATAAGATGCTTGCAATTAGCATTATGTATAAATCGATGTATATTTTTAATACAATCCCGACATAGGCCAACATTACAGTACGTTTAGCAAAGGCGTTATATACACGATTATATTTGCAAATACAAGGTCAAATTTAATAAGTTGGCAAAACTTTATCCACGTTTGAGAATCGTTATCGAAAACGAATGAAACAAAAGCAAAGATTATTTTTTTAATCTTTTTGGCCTCCTGCTTTGTTTAAAACTTTTAATGACACTACTATGACAAGTACATTAAGGCAACCTAAAGACTGTTATGTTCTAGTTTTTGGAAATTTTGTAAAATAAACCTAAGTTCCACTTAAAATTACAAAAACTTCGCACTGGCAAAATGATGAAAAAATAAAATTTTTGGTCCTTTCGTTTTCGATATCGATACCCATCACGTGGTTAAAGTATTCCCAGGTAGTTTAATTTGATTCTGTATAATTATTAAATTATGTATTTATTTATTTTTACAGAGGGTGACGTCGACATTACAGGATTTTTTTTTAGCCAGTGCGCAAATTTTTTTTTGGTGGTGCACCATCAGAACACGTTTCAACTATTTTTTCAATACTTTTTTTAAATTTTTATCCGACCTTAAATCAGTAAACTGTGGACGCCCTACATATTTCGTAATATGATATCGACAATAGGGATAAGTCAGTAACCGCGCGCCGGCGCAGGTACTTTGAACTTCTTAGAATTTTGACCGCTCGAACTGTTAGGTACTTGTAGCTACCGCGCCGGCGTCGCGCGCAAGTTACCATAAAACCAGTTTCAAAATAAACATCTTTCGTTAACGATAACTGAATTTTTTTCTAATAAGATATATCAAAAAAAAAAATTGCATGGTTATTATAACTCGTTTATGTTTAATTTGCGCACTGGTTAAAAACTTATCCTGTATACCGTCGCTATTCGCCCATCTCTTATATTGTTAATATGTACTTATAAAACACACATCTACATACACACAACATACAGACGCACACCTAATCAAAGTATGTATCAACTTACACGTTAAACGTACACTTAAAGAAACAGGGACAGTACAACCCAATCCCAAACCGATAGTACTATACCTCACCCCCGTACAAGAAACAGATCTCACAGTACGTCCCATACTCCCAGCTACACAGCTATACAGCCCGTCCCTATCGCCAACATTTCATTTGTTCAGCAACTGCTACTGTGCGCGACTCAGTCGCTGTTCACGTGTGACACGGGCGCGTCGTCCGTCGGCGGCGACAACAAGAGCGACGTACCGCCCAACGCCGCCGGATCGCCTAGCTCGATACAGGTAAACGTGTACGAACAATAGGCGACGTTAAAAGTAAGATTTAAGGTGCTCTTCCGAAGCTACAAACGGCAACGTCGCCCAATCGCAATAACAGACTGTAGCGAAACGATTTGTTTTTATGTAACTCTATGAAAACACTTTCACAGACGGCGTACGTTACCGCCAAAAAAAAACAGTAATGCCGACAAGACGTATTTTTTGTATGACAAATGACTATCGTTAAACGGAATCAAGGCTCCCGTAAAAATCCGCGACGCGAGCTTCGTCGAACAATTTTCACGAAAAATTCATGGAAATTGTTCTATCAGAGTCGCGTCGGGCCTGTCTGTGGGAGTCTTTAAAACGCGGCATTGAGTCACTGCGTTCTATCTTTGCGATTGAGCGACGTAGTCGCTTGGGTTTTGCGGTTGTGTTCGACTTCGGAAGAGCATATTAAGTGGTCAAGTTTGTCCACCTGATTGGGGCACTCAGCATACCAAGTATAACGTCAGCTATGCCCAAAAACGAATTCTAAACAGAACGACATTATCTACTATAAAAAAACACACTTGTGTGTTTAACGTATATTTTCTTTATTTATATGAAAAGAGAACACGTGTCAATATCATTTAAGTTATAGACATAATTTACGACGAAACAAACAAAATTTTGTTGAACCCCAATTTTAAATATATATGCTACGGGCCTTAGGATTTGTTTGTTTGTTAGATCATTGTATTCACATTGCTTTTATGAATCGTCTAACACTAAAATTTGGAGATTTATCGAAGCACTTCTAGTTAAATGCACAGTTAAAACATTCCTGAAGCCAGTAATAATTTTCACAATCTGTAGACGTGTTTGTCCTGTATTCGTCTTTGTAACATTATGAGAAAAGCCAAGTAAAGATCCCCTAAATTATTTTCAAAACTTGGAAGAAAATATTTTAAAAAACATTGTTAAGGTGTGAACACGTACGCACGGCCAAAAATCAAGGTACACATTGCTAGTATAAGCGGACTTTTCATTGCACAAAAAATGTAAACAATGCGAGTTCAGCTAAAACTGGAAATGTATAGGTTGATGTGTAGCCGTTTGTACATATTTATAACAAGAAATAAAAAAAAATCGAGAGATTGTAAGCGAAGCAGCAAACTGTGCTCGTTTGTCGTTTTGTTCACACCGAAACAATATGATTTAATAATGAGTACGAAAGTAAATAAAAAACAATAGGAGGAAAGTATGACAACTACTGTCAGATGTGACCTACAGTCAGTTGTAATGAGCGAATTGACTCTTAGGTTAGTTAACTTTAGCTTACGTTGAGAAGTAGTACAGAAGGTTCTGATATAAATCCCAACCTTAATGAGTAAAAGCAAATAACTTTGATTTGATCTCACAAAGCCAATTAGCGGTAGCAGGTTTCCTAAGACTGCGGTGGTCGCAGTGACGGCTGTCATGAAAATGATGGCATCTGGTTGTAGCGGCATCTGAACTGCCACAAGCGAACTACATATAACACTGACTTCACGCAAAATCCTGTATTGTGCAACCAGAGTTTACCGCGCAACTAGCTAACGACATCAATCATCGCGCTGTACCTCACCAGACACAATACCCGTTTGGTCGGAGGTTCCTCACAATACTACTGAGGATGAGCGAACTTTGCACCTTTATACCTCCATAGAGGTTTGACTTTACGGTGTCAAAATTCTCTAAGAAAACAGCCCAACTTACTTTCATAAATAATGTTTCCATAACGTCATTCCATGAAAATTGCGGACACTTTAAGACGTTCACCACATTCTTAGTAAACCCTAGCTATGCTGAATTGTAATGCAGAGTAAAGTCAAAATGACTATAAATTATTCGCTCATATCACTAACTGTAAGTCACATCCGACTGTTTAATCCACACTTAACCAAGTGTACAAACAATTAACAAATTTTATCATTTTCTACCAACCAAGGAATGTTTCCAGGCCCCGCTGTTGTCAGTGGACTGCAAGAGCAACCCACCCACGTATAGCTTTGTGCAAGGATGGCAGCTGTTAGCGCTGGCTGTCAGTCTGTTTGTGCCAAGGAATAATAGGCTACTGTGGTATTTGAAGCTACATCTTAGCAGGCATGCGGATTCTAAGTGAGTATTGTACATCCTACTTACTAATAGTATTAAAAAAAAAAAAAAAAATTTTATTATGGGACAATAAACAGCAAAAAAAAGCACAGCAAATGTGAAATTATGTGAGGACGTACGGATGTTTGTTACTCAATCACGCAAATAAGGTTGAACGGTGTTGATGAAGTTTGGCACACTTTTTATTCCGGTAGTACGTTCCTGCGGGATAATTTTCGACATCCAGGCGGGTGAAGCCGTTGGCAAAAGTTAGTACATAATATAAAAATGTATATTTATTTCAAAGTGAGAGACAGAGAGCTTATACTGATACTTAAAAATGTTCAAAATCTTGTCGCAAACTCATCTCAGAATGCGACCATCAATGCCTAAAACATCTTGTGAGGTATGTTTGACAGATTGAGATTGAAATTACAATGTGAAAGTTCTAAAAATAACGAGATTAACCCTTTAGATTTCTTACTTTGAAAAATTGGATCAATAATAACTCCTCCTCAACAACACTCTTTGACAGTATTCAAACGGCTAAAACGGAGTCTATATTATTCCTAATCTTAATCCTTGCAACAAATTTGAAATGAATGAAAAAGTGATCATAGCAATCACGTCAATATTTACATCATAAACTTTTATTTTTCAGAACGGAGTGCGGAAAATACGCGGCGTACTGTTCACGCGCGCTTGAGCGTACGATACGCAACGGCGGGCGAGAAGACAAGCCGTCTCGGATGGAAGTACTCTCTATACTGCTGAAGAACCCCTACCATCACTGTCTACCCCACGCTATACCTGTTCATATGCTCAATAATACTTATCAGGTAAGTAAACCCAATTTATTTTGATTCTATGGGCTTGCCTAAAGGCCCATCCGAAAATGTGCCACAACAGATGCATTTCCTCCTCGCAGACTATCCCATAAAGCGACGTGATTTAATTAAAATAGAAAGCTATTGCATAATCAGCAGTAATTGGAGTAGGTAGATTGAAATGGGATCAATGAACTGGCACGTATATATTAGTATGGATATGCCTCCGGGATTCCGGGATTTTGAAATTTATTTCAAATGTAAGGTGTAGAATAAAAAATACATCAATATGAATAAGAAACGTTTAACTCTTTTGCTGTCTTTTTAATAGTATATAGGTGATCGGCCTTCTACAGTAAGAAAAAAACAATTTTAAATGTTTATCTATCGCATTCTATAAATTACTAATGTAGTACCTAGTTACAAAATCCTTACTTTCACAATATTTGATTCAATCCCGTAAGTACCAAAATGAAATCCCGGAAAAAAGGCTTATCCATGTTGTGATTTCTATGACTATTCATGATGCGAGTAAGTAAAATCAATCTACCTACTCCGATCACTGATAATCAGCCTACAGCGGTCGCACTGCTAGAACACTTCCCGCTACCAAACGTGGCAGATGCCACATGTCTTCGAATTTTTGGTTCAAGGACAGTTTCCTCACGATATTTTCCTTCTACGTTTTAAGAGCAGTGGTGATGAAATAATTTACTTAAACAAAGTAAAACACCCGTCGGGGTTCGAACCTATGGCCTACAACTAGTAAGTTGTGGCTGTTACCTCTGGGTCACCACTGCTCCAGAAAGCTATAGATTTCAATAATAAAGATTTCTAATTCAATACTGAAACTGATACTGGTCCTATTTCACGATGTATGAACTTATTTTTGATGAAAAAGATGTAGATTTAATTTAACTAGTACCTCTTCTTGTGAGTGTACGGCTCAGAACAAATTGTGTACAGATCCAGTAAAAAAAAAATCGCTGTGTATCTTTTTCTCGAATAGAACTCGGTGACATGTAGCCTCTGCACTCTGATTTTGTTACTTGATCGAACCGTGTAGTTTTTGAACGTCATCATTATCATTTCAGCGGAAAAACGTACACTGCTGGACATAAGACTATCCCTTGCCATAATCGCCACGCTTGGCAGGCAGATTGGCGATCGCAGAATGGTGGTCAAATGCATAGAGAACGCTGCTGCCCATCCTCTAGTAATTTCCTTAGTCCGTCTTCTACGATACCCACGGGAAGAAATGGGATAGTGCTATTCTTTAGGCCGGACACCACGTGGAGCCTATTTGAACTTGTTCATATTTTTTGCTCCATCAACAGGTAATAAGCTTCGACGGCTCAACAACAGTGGAGGAGTTTCTATCAACATTAAGTACTGAACTAGGATGCAGGGAGTCTGCGGCGTCCGGGTTCGCGCTGTTCAGTGATGATCCTATTGAGAAGGACTTGGAACACCATATCAAGCCTGACAAGAAGGTAGGATATGTTTCAAACTACACATTGTTGTTTAAAAATTTGGACTCATACAGTCTTCGTTGGATTAGTAAACCAGCGGCCCTGGTGGAACCTGTGACAACTTGCAAATGATAAGAAATACAGCTCTTCAATTCGTTGAATTATAGTTCCGATAGTACAGTCAGTGTCAAAAATATCGGGACGGACAGACTATTCAAATTAAGCTTAAGAACTAAGAAAATTAAACTTGATCTCAATTGGATAAAGTTCTTGTCAGATTGACAGCTGTGGTGTACTATCTTCATTCTGAAACATTCTTTGTGTCATTGAGTTAATATTTCATTTTCATAGTTCTTTAGATCATTTTGAACAGTCTGTTCGTCCCGATATTATAGATACTGACTGTAACAACATTATTCCCGCCTGTACAACAATGTAGAATGGCTTCTGTATCCTAAAATTTTAGCGGTAAATTTTAACTGAAAACTATAAAAACATGTACACGTCCCAAGCCAACATACTTTGCCGCCATTGTAAAGAAAAGCAAAAGGCTTTTTTTACGTCAAAAGGTCGCACATTTTTGCCGTTTTATGAACTGTTGTCGCCTACTTACATCCAAAACTGCAATACTTCATGTGTTCAAAGATAAAATGGGTTTAGTGGGGGTAAAAAGATGTTGTCGTAACAGAGTCAACAAAAAAAATCATCGCTATTTTTCCCGTACATTTGTTGTTCAGTAGAAATTACTTGAACAAGTAAATGCTGAGTTTTTTGCTGTTCAATTTGGAACCTTATTCCATTAGCACGTTGTGCTCTAGTTACTCGTTTATTACATTATTTCAACAGCATTATTATGTCCAACATTTGTCCTAAAACTTTTTAAAAACCTTTCATTTTCTATTTCGTTTCCAGCTTTGCGATGTAATATCCAAATGGGAGACGGCGCTCAGAGAAAAAGGATCTGGAAAGTTTGAAAACTCGCGAGTGATCCGACTGACGTACAGAAATAGGCTTTACTTCAAAAACTCCATCAGAACCGAGACTGATAAGGAGCGGCTTCTACTGTGTTATCAAATCAATCAACAAGGTATGCTAAATATTCAATTTTGAAAGAAAAGATTGCTAGAGATGATATTACGGCCAAATCGTTGTCGCGCGGATATTCCAAGTTTTTGTATAAGGTTTAGAAACCAATTCGGCAAATCATACAATGATTTGGTGATACAAGTTGTTTTTACAAAAGCAGTGTCATTTCGTGAAGTTTTTAGTAACGTTTGAACCCATTCCCCCTTGGTGAAACTTGGTTTTCACGTGTATTTTTTGGGATACTAAAACATTTCAAAAACCCAGGTGGTTGTGACGAGTGAACAAATCGTTGCTTGGCAACGGCGGGAGAAGTTCACGCGCCGCTTTACGGTTCAACTATAAAATAAACACACGTGATATCACACTGCCCCCCTTTCTTCTCCACTTGTGATATTTCATAATTTTTTTCCGCCCTAAGGAAACGATCCCTTCAATCAACTCAACCTATCGCAGTCCACTGCTGGACATAGACCTCTCCCATGTTGCGCCACAACACCCTGGCCTCCGCCTTCCGCATCCAGTTTGCCCCAGCCACTTTCTTAAAGTCGTCGGTCCACTTAGCTGGGGGTCCTTACAAAAAACTAATTATATTTAATAATAATGGTTAGAAATGAAATTGGGGCCTTTGCCCAGCAGTGGGATAGTATTGGCTGATTAAAAAAAAATTTTTTTTAGAATACACTAATACATGTATAAGTAGCTGAGAAGGCAAATGAAATATAATACTTTTTTCTCTTTTACACCTACATATTTTATTATTGTTAACAGTTTTTTAATTATTTATTTAATTTTCCTTTGCAGGCCCTGTAGACTTTAGTCAATTTTCTATTTTTTAAGTACCTGGTACTTGTTGACAGGCCTACACTGTCCTACTATAACATCACCATCGACACACCATCGATAGGCCTGTTGGTCTAGTGGTTAGTGACCCTGACTGCTATGCCGGAGGTCGTGGGTTCGATTCCCACCCAGGACAAATGTTTGTGTGATGAGCACGATCATTTGTTCTGTGTCTGGGTGTAATTTATCTATAATATGTATGTATTTAGAAATATTTATGTATGTTTATCAGTTGTAACCCATAACACAAGCTCTGCTTAGCTTGGGACTAGATGGCGTTGTGTGATAGTTGTGGAATATTATATTATTATAACCCTGTAATTTGAAACCATTGTAAAAACCAATTATTTTTAAAGAGAGTAACCCTAGAGTTTCTTGCCGGCTTCATAGGAATGAACAAATTGGAGCCGTGCACCTATCTTCTGACGTTTTATAAATGCTCATGTAGTTTTATGTGAAAGAAAAATATTTTGATTTTGAACATCTAAACTCTTCAACTGTATCCTTCCCTCCCAGTGGTAGCGGGTCGGTTCCCGGTGACGCGCGAGCTGGCGGCGGAGCTGGGCGCGCTGATGGCGCAGCTGGACATGGGCGACTACTCGCCGCACAACGCGCAGCACAACCAGCCGCTCGCGCACCGCTTCTACCCCTACCGCTACAGGGCCGGCCTTAGTAACGACGAACTTAGGTCAGTCGAAACTAAACAAAACGATTTCTGAAGTAAAACTTCTTTACACACTTTTGACTTATGGCTGAAACCCGTCCCGTGGCTACGCGCGTCAACACGACAATTTTATTTAACGTAGTGTCCAGCAGAATAAACTATCGGCACAGACCTAAATTTCAGAGCGTCCAAGCCCCACCACGAGGGGATATTAATATTCATAGGGCCCCGCGATGAAATTCGTCGTACGTTGGCGAGCCCCGTTGGCCGGCGCGGACGCCCGCGCAGTTCCCCGTGATAGACCACTTTTGTATGGAACCGTACCGCTTAACGCAGTATCAAGCCGTAGGGAATAAGCTGGTGAATGCTTGGCGAGAGCGTTACGAAAAGTGTGATCGGGCGAGGCAAACGTAAGTTGAGAGGGAGATATAAGTTAGTGAAGATAGAAAGAGAGCTACGTTTCGTATATTACTCTAAGAGCAAGAGAGAGGTGCGACCACACATTTTCGTTCTCTCTTTAACATATAGATAGAGCTGAAGAAGTTCAGCGCATAGATATCGCGCTCAGCGCATCCCTCTCAAATCATTACAACCAGATTTGTATTTCAAACCTTAAGGCTCGTTCAGACTAGCGCGACACAACGGCCGCGCACGAATTGGCGATTTATATTCGTAGAACAATTTCTATGCAAACGCGCGTGACCGTTCACACAGGGACGAACTTTCGGGCCGCGACACGGTCATAGAAATTGGAATAAATCGTCGAATCGCGCGCGACTGTCGCGTCGCGCTAGTCTGCACGAGCCTTTATTCTACTATGGTAGTCAAGTTCTTAATACAAAATCGACAACTAAGGCTCGGGTTTCGAAATTCGTTTTTGTATTCCAACTTTAACGGTGTCGGAATTAAGTACGAAATTCAAAATTAGATGGATGTTTACAATTGGGGTCTAAAAAATATTCTCGTTTTATAAATGATAAATGACTTAATTTTTGCAAGTAGGTTTGTACAAACACTTTTACACGTCAATCAATTCTTTTTTTAAACTAGATGAGGTCGGCATTTCCTATCTGACTACTCTGAGAAGAAACGCCGAAACAAACTCAGAGGTCAGTCTCTTTTAAAGTCCAGACATAATCTTGATCAGATCATGTGAAGACCATGTGGATTGGTGTCTGAAGTGGTCTTTTAAGGAAAGAACACACAGCTTGAGTGGACCTGTCCAATCAGTGCACGCATTTGTCAGTAATCATGTAGCTCCACTCAGAACTTTAGGAGGTCAATGATTCGACGAACAATACCAAAGAAAGGACATTTGTGTAGGTTGCACAAATTACTCAAACTGCCAGACAATGTAAGAAATTAAATTAGAAGATAAGAAAACAAAAAAAAAGAACACCCACTTCGTCTTCACATTTACAATAGGTAATTAAAACAATATAATACTTTAAAAGTAAATATTCATGTCATTGTATAAGTAAAATTCATCAATGTCAATGTGTATATAAAATCAGGAAATAGTCCCGGTCTGATCATTTGAGGACCATGTACAGACGCCAACACATCAAGCTACTACAATCTGTCAAATTTCTTTGATAGATTTTCGACTTTATTTCTAGAGCATTAGGTTCAAGGTTCATTGGGAAAAATTGACAGTTTCGGGTAGCTTGACCTGGTGGCGTCTGTACATGGGGGTGTCTGAAATGGTCTTTTGAGGAAAGAACCATACAGATTGAGTGGACCTGTCCAGTCAATGCACGCATTTGTCAGACACGCATTTGTAAAACAACCACACACAGGTTTCTCGGTTCCCAAGTTTTCCAATACTTACTGTGGCAAATAACGGGCAGAACTTGCAGTGTCTTCAGTATTTGCCATTAGCATGTAATTCGTGTCACTTGAAATAGTGTCGTGTCACATTAGTGGCATAAATAAGAAATCATTAATATCGTACTTATCAAAGCCTGCTACGGGATAGAAAAGATTTCAGATTAAAATGTTACTTTATGTCTTTAACTAAATAGTCGACATTGGCTTAACCTAACAGAACTTATCCTCTGTCTGATCATCAACAGACATACATTAACGCTATATTTATGCCACAGGGACGTCGAAGAGAAGCTGCGATCAAAGTGGGTGGCGCTAAAAGGTCGCAGCACAGCGGATTGCGTGCGGATCTACCTCAACTGTACGAGGAAGTGGCCGTTCTTTGGTGCTACGCTGTTCCAGGCTCGGGTAAGCAGAGTATATTTGGGATAGTCAGAGAGGTTCCTCTTTACATACCTACCATTTTTTCCACATAAATATAGAATGCGGCCATGACGCATAGAACGCATTCTACGGTAATATTATAGGCTAATTATGCTATGTTATGAACAGAAGGCACTGCGTGCGCCAAGCAGGATCGTCTTCATGTCAATTGTCATGCGTAGTTCACATGCGGCGATGTAGATGGCGCCACAACTCCAAAATGTGTGGGGTTGATGTCTTGCTCCAGTTTTAATAGTCATAGAGCGCTTATGGTTTATATCATAGATAGTGTTTAGAGTTCAAGTAAAATTTGTCTTGAATTTTATAAACTCGCGATTGCTATTTGGAGAAACTGACCCCCAACCACTAATGATGAATCACTTTGACGTTCAAAAAGTGCTGACTCTCAGCCTAGTTTGAATAAATGTCTTTGGATTTTGATTTGATTTTAATGTAAACGTAACAAAGAGGGAAACGTGAAAGTTCCTGCTACTTTTATCTTTTGATGGCATCTTTAATTAATCGCTTTGTTTTTACTTACTATATTTTAAAAATATTTTAGGGAGACTTACGGACTCGAGTAATATCATAATTCAAACCACATCTTTTGAACTGTTTAAATTTTATTCTTACTGAATGTATTAATGTTTGTATTTATAGATAAAACAACCAGACTTATCAATGGTGTGGCTAGCAGTATCAGAAGAGGGAGTGACGGTGCTAGAGCTGGCGTCCATGGCCGTCATAGGGCGGTACGCGCTCAGCTCCATAGGACTGTTCGGTGGCTTACAGGTAACATAAAACGTTTTACTACATGAAAAATAAATTATATACAGTGATGAAAGTGTGTTCGTCAACACGTTTTAGATTATATCAAAGTATTTTTTTTAGTTTTAAGATTATACTGTGAGGTTTCTCGCAGATTATTCTCCTGTACAAAATTCAAACATATACACCCTAATTATGAAATTTTGAGTCTGTGTACGTTTATGTCATAGAAAGTTATTCGGCGATCAATAATATCAGATATAATGATATAGGATGATATTCGATATTGGCAGATCAATTCGAAACGTGAGATCAATTTTTTTTACGTTTTTGTATTTTGCTGTTTTCCAGGACGATCTGATGATGTTGATCGATGCTGAAGACGCAGCGAGTCCGGTGCACAAGATGTTGATTAGTCTCAATAAGCCTAAAGTAAGTCAACTTACTGATTTTCTAAATTAATGTAATTCCAGTCCGATAGAACACTTTTATATTTTCTGATCCTACTCATAGAAAGATAATGTGTCTTCATTATTTCCCTGATTAGTATAGTAATAAGCAGTTTCGAAACTTTAGGAACAATAATATAAAAAGGCATTAAAAACACAACCGTTTTCCAACAGATGGCAGAGCTAACCCATCTAATAGCGGACTACAAGAACGCCATGCTCCGTCCGGGCGGCACAGGCACTCCTCAGATGAACTCCCTCACGCGCAACGGCAGCCACCGCTCCGTGCGCAAGGCCACGCACACCCTCCCGCACTCCAGCCCCTCCACCCTCCCGCACGCGCACGCGCTCAGCCACTCGCACCACACGCACCACACCACGGGACACAACACGCTAAACTCACACGCAACCACCATGACATTAGGTTCAGATCGCAATGCCACACTGACCCTGAGCTCTCACACTTCAACGTTTAACCAACACGTGGAAGCCAGAGTGCTTTCACACGGACAGCCAGACATTCTGAAGTCGACGCCAGATCATCATAGGAATGAAAAGAAAAGGAGTCATACACAAGACAGTGGGGTCGCGTGATTGTAAGTGCAGTGTTGGACTATACAAGGATTGTTTAGTGATTATGTGAAGGGAGCGTAGAACGACCGTTTTGGGCATTTTGAAGCATGATTATTTGTCATCTTTATGATCTTGAGTCATCTAATTATCTCGTGTATCGGAGATATTTTATTATCAATACATAACCTGCCAAATATTGATGAAATAACATCACATTTGCCTTGTTATATACACCTTATGTATAGTATTCTTACTTCGATATCACAAAACGGTCGCATCATCGACTCAGGATAGAAAATGGCCCCCACACAGAAAGTAATAGCATTCCACCAAATATACAAGACGATGGGAAATAAAACGAAATAATAATATACCTCATATTTTGTAGCGAACGATTCAGCCTATTTTAATTGGCTTTTTAATGATAGATTTAAAATGAATAGTTTATAATTTATTTTTTCAGCGTAATATTATTTTTTAAATGTTGCTACGTTTAGTGGATTCGGCTTGAAGTGTATACATGTATGATTCGTATGGATGTGTCGATATTTATACGTAGTCTAAATGCCAATTTTATACATGCAGTTATGTATGTATGCGTACAGGGCGTGATAATGATACGTAGAGTATTGTTACCAATATTTTCTCCATTATTTTTGGGACCGGTTTCATTGTTACACATTCTACATGTAAATAATTCCGACATTACATTTTTACTAAGATATCCCAGATATAAAAAGCACAAAACAGTATAATACATTTTTTTGCAGTATTTTAATATAAACCCAAAACATTTATCTACCCCTGTACTAGTTCTATCGAAGTCCATTTATAGCATAATAAAACGGGTTTAGGAAGACCCTTACGATTGTAATATTTTATACTAACTGTGCTAGTTCGGGTAGATCTGTCTTTCAATCGACTGATGTCAAGGTAACGTTTCACTTGCGTTTGATATACTATTGTTTTAAATTGCGAAGCGAAACAAAATACTCTCGATTTTCAACTCTCCCTGCTAAGCCGTGGGTTGAAAATTCAGTGCACGGTAACGTAGGGCCCGTGCGACAACTGCCCATTGTGAACACACAGCTTATCCAGCACGGTCACGGTTAAGGTCTAATATAAGGTCACACCATAATCTGTAGACCAAGTTTCCAGAGGGTGTTTTATTATTTCAGAAAGAGATGGTAAAAAGTTAGTTATTTGTTACCTGGGACGTAGTTCTTTTCCAAGCTAACTATTTAAGGTTACTCGATAGATACTCAAAATGTATGTAAATAAAGTAAGAATTCGAGTTTGGAGAACTTAAGGGCTAATTTTGATACTAATCAGGTTTAGTGGTCAACAGAGCCATGACCTTGATTTTAGACAAACTAAATCTACTTTTACAGTTGAAAAAGTTTTTATTCCAAACCATTCTGTCACGGAGAGTGTGCTAAAAAGGATTTAACACTCTGCGACCAGGAACATTATTAACAATCAAAGTTCAATCTTTGTTTTCTCTAAAATGTAGCTAGTGGATCTTACAGTTTTCCATAAATGAAATGAAAGAGAATTTACGGTGTTCTTTTAATTAAAACAAAAAATAAGGTACATTGAACCAATACGAGAGGAGGACGTTATCCTCTTCTATTTTTGAATTTTTTAAATTTTATTAAACGAATTCGATTACGAATTTCGAATTCGAATTTCGAATTTCGTTTATTAAGACGCAAGTGAAACCTTCCTTATAATTTGCCTTATAATTTAAAAAGTGTGACACGTTGTGCGCTAGTGTGAATCTCAATTTAGAAAGGACGAATGTAGACTGGCTTTACTTATTTTGTATACTTTCGTATTCGTTTTTTATGTCATTATCATCATGAAGTATATATTCGAAATAGTGCCAATGATTATGAGCTTGAATATATCGTTTGTTAACCAGACTTACTTTTTGAGTTATTGATGTATTAGAATGCTATGAGACTAGGTTAACCTTGAAGTAGGTATGCCTTTTATGAGACTGATATTCGAGGACATTTGAATTTTTCTTGCAGATTTAATTAAATAAAATTTCTCTTAAACTTAATACAAAACTAATCATTGTGAATTCCACCATCTACCAAGAAGTGTAATTCTGTTATATTGCAGAAAATACATTATGGCATAACAGAAGATCAATTCTCATAATTAAAAATGCTTGTAATCTAGTCGCAGTCTCATGTCGGCGACATTCAAATGTCAAAAACTTGTCAAAAATGCATTATGGTGATGATGAGACTTCTTAGTCTGATCTTTCAAACTGTGAGCGTTCTTAAAATTTCGAGAATTGCCCCCTGAACCCCTGAAGAAATAGAGTCTCATAAAAGTAATTCCTACGTAAATTTCTCTAAAGTATTCTAATACAACAATTGTAGTAATATTAATTCTGGTTTGTTTAAACGTTCTATCATAATATTATATACCTTCATAATAAGCAAGTGTCGTAATTGGTAACTCTGAATGTCTGTAAGGTGATAAAAACTAATGGACTGAATTATATTTAAGATCTTCAACGAATCTGAACGCATTATTTATTATTTTGTATGACCAATGACATCGGAATGCAGTATTTTAAAACCATTTTAATGTTCAAATAGATTGACACGAGCGCAAAGGAATCTTGTGCGTGATTCGAGCCAAAGTGTTTGAATCTTACTTTAAATAACTTTTAGTTAAACAATTAGATTTAATTTTTAAGCTACAAAAAGCGATTTGAATCTCAGAATATTGATAGTATTTTGCAATCTGGAATCTGTTCGTTCAATTCATAAAAGGGACCCCTAATTAGTTTGGTAAAACGTGACATCAATGTGTTCCATTATTATTGGTCTAATAACAATGTTTTATAAACCATACTATTAGTAAAATATTACAAAGACAAAAATTCAATATAAATAAAAATATCTTTAAAAGCTACAGCAAAATGACTGATATGAAAATGGGTACCACCCATCCATATTTCATGTATGTGGGCATTTTTAACATCACTATTGTAATACATAAGGTATATTTTATATATTTTTGGCATCCTTATTTCAGGGTTCCGTGCATTAAAAAAAACGAATCTCTTTCAGAATTAGAAATAAAAGAAAAAATATTACCGCTATGTTTTTTTTTATGAATGCAAACCACTATTGTTTTGTATGCAGTAAGTTAAGTTGTTTTGTAAGCGATAATATTATTATATGAACAAGGAAACAGGGCCCCAAAATATTTAAAACATATTATCTGTGTCTAGTATTGCTAGTCTTAACACGGAACCCTCAAGAAATATAATTTTGTACTCGATTAGCTTTCATAGATATTTCTACCAGTTTTTATAATAATTCAAAGATTTTTGTTACCAGCTTATTATATAAACAAATTGAATGCATCATGCAATAAAGAAGATTTTATATAGTTACAGGGTTCAATTAAGTTAGCAATACTTTACCTACGGGTATCTATATCAAAAACTAATGAAATATTTAAAAAAAAAATATTCGTCATGCCAACTTTGTTCAAGACTTTAAATGACTCTGTGACGTGTAAATTAAGGCAACCAAACGACTGTTATGTTAAGGTTTGTGGAAATTCGTAAAACATATTGAAGTTTCACGAAAAATAACAGAAATAGCTAATTGATAACGGGCATTGACCTTCGCCCATTGAAACATAATTTTTCTTTATTTTGTTTCATTAGTTTTTTATATCCATACCCAACATGTGGGTACAGTATTCCAACCTAATTTAATTTGACCTTAAAGATGCTTTTTTTACAAATCGTTTGTTAAATAACGTGTAGATACTTAGATTACTTTTTTCCTGCTTTGAATTAATTTTTGTTATAATCTTCTTTATTGCAATGACGCAAGTGTTGGACGGGCTAATTGTAAACGGCTACAAAAACAAACGGCAACTAAATAGAGGTAGTTTTATAAATTGTAGACATAAATAGACCATAGAAGCTAATGGCAACGGCAATCATGTAATTTTTGACCAATTCGCTTCCATGGCCAGTCTATCCGAGCGGACTATACATGCCAGGACTTGAAGAACTTAACTTTTTTTTCCATCACGAAGAGGCCTTTAAAGCACAATTTGTCAAAAATCTCAAGGCCAAAAGTTCTCAAAACCCTGGCCTGCCATACGCGATTATAGCCCTTATCAGTCCAAAACTAGAATTTAATAATTACATAATAAAAGGGTATCACAATAAAGGCTAAAATCGCGTGTCCCGTAGTCAGCTATTTAGTAAATGAAATTAATAAATAAACCAACAATTTCGATTGCACTTTTTGCATAACACTTAATGTTGATATAATTATGTATAGAATATTAAAATGTATATTTTACATTAGAACGGATCATTTAATTTTATTATTGTATGAAGAATTTGTAAGTTGTAACTTATTTTGTAAGTATTTATTTTATTTTGTTTTACAATTGGTTGTTTAATTTTTTAAATCATTTTTGACGAGTCCAGTTTTTTTTGTTAGTTTTGGCCTAACTGGAAGACTTACCATTTGAGGCCTAATATTGGTATTTGTGGATTATATTTTGAATGTATTTAGACGATTTTTGTTTGATGATGCAAGAATAAACTTGTATTACTGAATTATGGCATTTTATTTAGCTTTTACTACAATTGAATCGCAAAATAAGAACCTGTAACTATTTAACAATTTCAAACACAAATCTCGCCTCGCGCATACCTGAGTCTCGCTAATAATATATTAGCTGTTATGACGCGCACACTACCACAATAGGTACAAAACTAATCGTAGAAATTTTCATTGTGTTGAAAATCTTCGTTAAATTTGACTCAGGTGTGCACACGACAAGCTTAATAAAGGGAATGGATTTACTCTGAAATCACATATCATAAAAAACAAAATTGCAAAAAAAATAATACAAAAAACATGTTAATTAATTAGTAAAAATAAATTCTTCTGGCTTCACATCCAATGCCTTCAATATTGCCTCCGTATCGTATGGCACCGCTGTCAAAAAATTGCAAAATTAGTCTCTTTCGGTACATAAAATTTATTTGCTACTAGATCACGCATTACACAGCGAACTTTCAGATCACTCACTGTCTTAGGATTTCAAACACAATCATTCAGCTATTTCACGCGTTTTATACGTCGGAACAAAGTAAATTTTCCAGAGGTCAACCCTGGTCTAATGTTAACTTTATCTACCTTATGAGCATTTTTCAAAATTCAAATTCACACATAGTTCACAATCATACGAGTAACATAACATGACAAAATTCTAAGCAACAACTATTTTAATTCAGAACATAAAAATGTTTCGAAATATTTCGTTTCGTTCGTAATAGTGAGATTCAAAATTGGCTCGATGGTTAAAACCTAAACTTTTGAAATAAAATCGTATGTTTTCCAGGGCCACCATGATCCAACCCTTGCAGTACGCGTCTAGGTGTGTATAATATTAAAAGTAAAAAAAAACAACACCCACGTATATAAATCCATTCATTAGGGTCATAGCCCGAGTCCTTGCGGGACTCCATGATACACAGACGCAGCGCTTGCGTCACACTGTGAGACAAACCGACACCCATCTCGCCACAAGCTGTAATGGTAAGAAGAAGAAATAGAAATTACAAACACATAATACCTACTTATTCCTATGTCATATTTGCCCGTATTTATGCAAAATGGAACCACACGACAAATTTAGTTTTTTACTTTTTTTGAAGAATACTAAATTTAAAAGTGGTCTATCTATGTTTTTATAAATCCTTTGATATCTCAGAAGTGCGTGTTTGCTGGGTGGTTCCTCTTTGTATAAATACGGACACTTTTAAATTAGTATTCTTCAAAAAAAGTAAAAACCTAAATTTATCGTGTGGGTCCATTTTGCATAAATACCAGTGGTCTCGAACCTACTGATTTTTCGGTATTTCTACCGATATGGGCTCTGTTCTACCGAAATATAACGAATATTTTACGATTTCACAGTACACATGGAATAGTTATTTGTTATACAAGAGTGCAAAGTTGCTTTTTAACCGCGTGTTCAATTTTGATGACCGAGCAAGCGAAGGATTCTAAAATTGAATCACGAGCGCAGCGAGTGATTCAAAATTAGAATCCTGAGCGTTAGCGAGGGAATCAAAAGAGCACGAGGTGAAAAATCTTTGCACTCGAGTGCAACACGTAACTTTTCATTCCACCTCAGCGAGGAAATGACTAAATGCAAAAAAAAAACCTTTACAATCCAAGATAGGTACACTTTTATTTCAGTTTAGGTATTAATTACTACATTATGACGGGTAAATATTACAGAATAATCTTTAAATTATAACAAAATAATACTAAGGTATAATTAAGAAAATTTTAAAGTAACGTTGCTACAGTTATTTAAATTGAGTGTAATATTTTTGTTTGGTACTGTAATATTGGTGTTAGTCATTTGTGTACTGTTTTTCGGTAAACTATCTGTCATACTTAATAGTTGTACCGATTCATCGGATTCCCTTGGCGTGAATGTTGGAGAGAGAGGGAGATGGTTAGGTGTTTCATAACGGCTTATTTTTGATGTAGAAGGGCCAGTCCAAGGATCCGATTGAGGCTCTTTCAGTGTAATGGCTCCTACGATGCCTTCACATATTTTAGACTTATTTTGGATGGTGTAGGCGACGCATCACACATTCATACTTACCTGTAATGTGTACCTACTTAAGCTAATAAACTTATAACTAATCCTAAAACTATAACTTAAAGCTAAATAACCTAAATGTGTCTTAATACTAAATACTTACCTTGTATGTTGCCCATGCCTATATCATGTATTTATGTGTGGAACTATTGATGTTATCAATAAATTGAAATGCCCGCGCGAGCGTCCCGTTCGCGCCTGTGCTCATTCGGTCCGCGATTCGCTCCTACATTCAATCATTCGCGGAAAGGGTTGGCGCGCCATCGCGCCCCCTCGCCCCGGCAGTCAGACGTTAGATTCCAACACGCGCACACGCACTGCGACACAACGCGAAGGACGCTCGCCCGCCGTTTGTTTACCGATGAAAACCGTTGTTTCCGTTCATCCCCCGGCCTCCCAACACACCAGCGACCTACCTACGAACTCTATACTTTACAATCTGGTCCTTCTAACCGGATCTAGGCCGGGGACGCGAAATCGCAAACGGGAGTGAAAAGACAAAATGGCTACCGAGCCCGTGAAAAGTGTAAAAAGTGCAGTGACTCTGGCATCGTCTGCCTCAATCTCATGTCGCCTGAAACGCCAGCAATTGGAGCTGGCCGCCGCTGAAGCCAAGGCAGCAATTGATAAGGAGCTCATCGATAAAAAGCTAAAATGCGAGTTAGCTCTGATTGAAGACGAACGCGTGTCTCGAACTCACTCGAGAACCTCTGAGCTTGTGACTATTGATGAATGGCTGGACCATACGTTAGAGCCGCCGGCGACACGCGCCGCGGCAGCAATGTTGGAGCCGCCGGCGACGCCCGCCGCGGCAGCAAAGATGGCAGCGCCGACGGAGGCCGCGCCGGCACCGAATGAAAAACATGGCCGCGCACCCGCCTCCGCCGTTCCCGCTGATAGTATTCTCCAGCTAGCCTACGCACTCAGGGACTCCATGGACGCCTCGTCTGCCAGAAGAGAGGATAGGTTACTGACACGCCTGTCCACGCCACGTGAGCTACCTACTTTTTCCGGCGACTGCATAGAATGGTTGCACTTTAAAAGTGCATTCGAAGAGTCGTCCCATATTTGCAACTACACCGATTCCGAAAACTTGTGGCGACTGCGCCGAGCATTGAAAGGTGAAGCCAGGGAGGCGGTCACCGACCTACTCATCGGCAATACGTCACCAGCCGTCGTGATGGAAGCCTTAGAATTGAGGTTTGGGCAAGCTGATATTATTATTCAACATCTCTTGTCACAGATAAGGAAATTACCTCATTTACCTACCAATTATCATCACGAATTAATTAACTTTGCAACTAAAGTTAATAACTGCATAGCTACGTTGGACTCACTAAACCGACGAGACTATCTACGAAGCCCCGAGATTGCCGCTACCATAATATCGAAATTACCTAGCGTGCTACTCAGCCGGTGGACGGACTACGCCCACGATAAAGTCGTACATAACAACATACCTAAACTTGAACTACTTGGATTGTTCCTGAAAAGAGAAGCAAAGATGTTGTCTGTTGTTGGTGTACCACAGACACGGGATTACAGAAAACCCGACCCCGGGCCCCCCAGCCGTAAATACGACGAGAGACAGCGCCACTCCACGAGCCGACCAGTGTTTGCAACAACAGCCACGCCCGAGAGTAGAAGTAATAATAATAATACTTCGTGCCCGCTTTGTAAGAAACCTCACATTCTTACTGAGTGCCGTACCTTCAAACGCAAACTGAAGAGGGACAGATGGAGATTTGTAAGATCAGAAAATCTATGCTACTGCTGCCTGTTATCACGACACGGCCGTGACACGTGCCCGGCGCCCGTATGTGACATCGATAGCTGTGGGATGGCACACCATCCGCTTCTGCACTACAAAGCCAGCAACCCAAGGAGTGCGGTACCTGCGCCTGCGTCACCATCACGCGACGAGACCGTGGCGCACGTCGCGACTACGGCCGCGACGACGCGCCCTCCCGCGCCCGCCGTTTCGGGCTCCGCTGCCGCGCTTGGCGCGCGCGCCCCGTCAGCCCCGACTTCAGCGGTTAGTGAAGTGATGCTAAAGGTAATAAAAGTGAATCTAAGTGGCCCCAAGGGCACCGTTAGTGCGTACGCGTTACTGGACGATGGCGCTTCTATTTCTATGATTGATAAGACTCTAGTTAACGAGCTAGGTTTAGAAACGTTACAATGTAGTCCGATTAAGTTCATAGATGCATTCGGCATCGAAATATTTCAGTCAGAAGTACCTAAAGTTTCTGTTAACATTTCTGGTTGTATGCAAAATGCTGAAAATTACAATGTAACCTTACGTCAAGTCGATAATTTGAATTTACCTAAACAAAATTTATCTTGCGTCAAACAATTGCAGTGTAATCATTTGTTAGGTATCAAAGATTATGTCTGTAGCGAATGTGTGGTGCCTCGTTTACTGATAGGGGAAGATAATTACTTTCTTTTAGCCCCCCTACAGATTCTGCATGGTAACAAGCAGGAACCGTATGCAACGAGATGCAGGTTAGGATGGTGCATTCATGGCTGCTATGATGGTCTCACTCACTCTCCCGTGAACGCGCACGCCTTCCATATCGCTCACTCGATGCATCCACAAGCGCAGCCGGAGCCGGAAGCTAGCTGTGACGTAAGTAAATTAAACGAATTGGTAAAAATGTCGTTCGAGCTTGACTCCATTGGAATTTCGACCGTACGTCGTGAGAATACGGCACATTTGAGAGCGGTAAAGATTTTGGACGAAACATCGCGAAACATCGGTGGTCAATGGGAAGTTGGTTTACCGTTTACTAAAGACCATCTTTCTCTCCCGGACACTTTTGATTATGCACATTCTAGATTAAAGGGTTTATTAAAGAAATTTCAGGCTGATGGTAAGTATGCTGAAAAATATTGTCAGGAAATGAAGCGGCTCTTCGACAACGCCTACGCGCGAGAACTAGAGGACAATGAACTTTCGCCGAGTCATACATGGTACCTGTCGCACTTTGGAGTCCAGAACCCGAACAAACCCGAAAAATTAAGGTTAGTGTTTGATTGTGCGGGAAAAGTTAAAGGTGTCTGTCTAAATGATTTTTTACTTACCGGCCCCGATTTGTATAATTCTTTACTAGGAATTATGTTACGTTTTCGTGAGCATAAAATTGCATTAATTGCCGACATTAAAGATTTCTTTGTTCAAATTAAAATTCGCCATGAAGATAAACATGTTTTTCGCTTTCTTTGGCAAGAGAGCCCGGATATGCCTTTGAAAAAATGTGTAATGGAAAGTTTACTTTTTGGCGCCACTTGTTCTCCTTTTGTCGCACAATACATTAAAAATAAAAATGCTCTTAAATACCAGGATATGTACCCCGAAGCCGTCGATGTTATCATCAAAGACCATTATATGGACGATTGTCTTCACTCATGTGAGGACGAAAGTCAGGCTATCCGATTAGTGCGCGAAGTAACCGACATACACAAATCAGGCGGATTTGAAATTACGCGCTGGTCGAGCAACAGCCGCTCGGTTCTCGACGCAATCCCGCCCGCCGCTCTAGCGCCTGCCGCCATTGAGCTCACACAAGGAGCTACGAATACGCATGAGCGCACGCTCGGTTTGATTTGGTATCCGAGCGATGACTGTTTTGGTTTTAAAATTGCGTTAGATAGAATACCTCCTACTATTTTAGATGGTTCCGAATCACCTACTAAAGCACAAATGTTAAGTATTTTAATGTCAGTGTATGATATTCACGGTTTCCTTTCTCCGTTTACAATAAAAGGTAAAATTATTTTCCAAAACGTTCATCGCAGCGGAGTCGATTGGAATTACCGCATCCATTCTGAGGAACATACTCTTTGGATAAGTTGGCTCGCCGACCTACGTCAGCTGTGTTCGCTTCGTATTCCACGGCACTATGGCAGCGCACACGAGTGGATTGATTGTTATACTGGCGAGCAGTGGTCATCGAACATTTCGGATTCGAACCAAAATGATATTGTTGACGTACAAATGCATGTTTTTTGCGACGCTTCATCAAAAGCGTATGCAGCGGTAGTATATTTTCGTTTTACACGTGCAGATGGCCGTGTACTAGTGTGTTTTGTAAGTAGTAAATGCAGGGTAAGCCCGTTACGACCCGTGTCTATTCCAAGGTTGGAGCTGCAGGGCGCGCTACTGGGAGCGCGGCTCGCCGCCGCGACGCAGCGCGAGCACAAAGATGTTCAGCCTGGGAAGAGGTATTACTGGACGGATTCCAGCACGGTCCTACAATGGATCCGCAGCGACCCACGTAATTATAAGCCTTATGTGGCTCACCGACTGGGTGAGATTGATGAGTTGACGAAGTCGTGTGAATGGCGACACGTCCCAACGGTACACAACGCGGCGGATATCGCCACGCGTGATGACGCGCCCCCGCTGGCGTACTCCAGTACCTGGTTCCAGGGTCCTACGTTTTTGAGGCTGCCAGAAGATCAGTGGCCTAAGGACCGTAAGTTTACCAAATTGCAGGAGGACGCCGAGTGTGAAGTACGGGCGGTAAATGTAGTTGTTGCAGACAGCTGTTCGTCACCGGTTTTGCCTGATGAAGGTAACATTTCTAATTGGATTACTCTTGTCCGTGCCACCGCTAGAGTTTTGTTGTTCATTAGAAAATGTCAGCGTAAGACCTGCGAGCTTGACATTGTTCTAATGAAGGAGGCAGAGGACCTACTGATTCGAAAATCACAATTAGACAGTTTTAATAAGGAAATGGCATGTTTGAAGCAGAACAAACAGCTGCCACCTAGCAGCCGCTTGCGTCAACTTACGCCGTACTTAGATGACGCAGGTATTTTACGTGTTCATGGTCGTATCGACTCCGTTGCAGGAGTCCCTGATGACGTACGGCGACCAGCTATTTTAGACGGACACCACAGGATTACCCGTTTGTTGGTGGAATACGCACACCGGCAAGCACTACATGGCGCGAACGAGCTGGTTGTGAATAATTTACGGCAGCGCTATTGGGTGCTGCGACTGCGGCCGACCGTCCGCAGCGTTGCGGCCCGTTGCTTGTTCTGCCGCCACAGACGCGCCGCGCCGCAGCCGCAGCGCATGGCGGACCTGCCGCCGGACCGGCTGCAACACAATAGACGTCCCTTTACGTACACAGGCGTTGACTTTTTTGGACCGCTGGAGGTAACCATCGGTCGCAGCAGACCTAAAAGGTATTGTATGCTCTTCACGTGTTTGACCATACGCGCGATACACATTGAGGTGACCGAGGACCTCACCACAGACTCCACCATTATGGCGCTTAGGCGAATGGCCGCTCGTCGTGGTATGCCCCAGGTAATAATATCGGACAATGGTACTAACCTGCGTGGCGCCGACACGGAGCTGAAGCGTAGCATGGCTGACCTACACCAGGAGGCAGTGCGCGAGGCTGGAGCCATACGTGGAGTAGAGTGGAAATTTATCCCCCCTGGCGCACCCGAGATGGGTGGTGCTTGGGAGCGCATGATCCGCACCGTCAAGTCGTCCCTAAAGGTAATCTTGAAGGAGCGTGCTCCGCATCCTGACACGTTGTTGACATTGATGGCTGAGGTTGAAGCACTGGTTAACAGTCGCCCCATAACGCACGTTTCTGACGACCCGTCCTACCCAGAGGCGCTCACGCCCAATCATTTTTTGATCGGCTCATCATCCGCTAGCCCACAGTTTGGTAAATATGATAATTCTGACTTATTACTTAGGAAGCGCTGGCGGGTGGCACAGCGACTGGCCGACATGTTTTGGTCACGTTGGGTAAAAGAATACCTACCTACTTTGATACCTCGTCAGAAATGGACGTCAGAGTCCGAGGGTTTACAGGTTGGCGATTACGTGGTGCTCGTCGAACCCAACTTGGAGCGCAGCTGCTGGCGACACGGAGTGGTGAGTGAGACCCATGCAGGGAGAGATGGCCGCGTCCGCGTTGTAGATGTGCGCACTCGCACTGGCTTGTTGCGTAGGCCTGTAACTCGCGTCGCTCTACTTACACCTAGGGTTAGTGATAGCGCTAACTAGTTAGCACTAAGGAGGCAGATTGTAGGCGACGCATCACACATTCATACTTACCTGTAATGTGTACCTACTTAAGCTAATAAACTTATAACTAATCCTAAAACTATAACTTAAAGCTAAATAACCTAAATGTGTCTTAATACTAAATACTTACCTTGTATGTTGCCCATGCCTATATCATGTATTTATGTGTGGAACTATTGATGTTATCAATAAATTGAAATGCCCGCGCGAGCGTCCCGTTCGCGCCTGTGCTCATTCGGTCCGCGATTCGCTCCTACATTCAATCATTCGCGGAAAGGGTTGGCGCGCCATCGCGCCCCCTCGCCCCGGCAGTCAGACGTTAGATTCCAACACGCGCACACGCACTGCGACACAACGCGAAGGACGCTCGCCCGCCGTTTGTTTACCGATGAAAACCGTTGTTTCCGTTCATCCCCCGGCCTCCCAACACACCAGCGACCTACCTACGAACTCTATACTTTACAGATGGAATCCTCTATGTATCCCTCTACAACTGCATTGGACTTCCAGCCTCCGTGGCGCTTAAGGGACAGGAGAACAGCCCCGGAATCAGCCAAAAGTGTGGCTGAAGTTCGTCGGAAACAATGACCCGTGTACAACAGGGGTTCTGGAAGTTCAAGAAATGTTGCTATTTCTCGTGGGATACTGCCAATTTTATTAGTACCCATAGGCTGTCTAACACACTTTCCATTGCGATACTGTAGAAAAAATCGATTGATTGGAGTGTTAGGCGGGCGTAAGGCTTGATATTTCTCAACAATGGTTACGTATTCCTTGCGAATGACGAAGTTGCGGTCTCTTTTTGTCTTTGTATTAGGTAAATTAATTAATAGTAAGTCATCAGAATGTTTCTCAATGTTTTTGACATTAAGTTGTGTTAGTTCATTAGTTCGACATGCTCCGTTTATTCCAATAATAAGAACAACCTGTAACGTAGTAGATAAATGAATAAAATTGATATGAACGCATAATTATGCCTATCAACATCTACTAAGTATACTATTTAATTGAGATTAATATACTTAAGTAGATACTGAATGTGCAACTGACTTACTTTTGCCGCCAAATATACGGAATCGGGTGCTTCTTTAAGAAACTTTTCAATATCAGATATTGTGAAAACCTTCGATTTTTTTGGTTGATGACCAGATGAGGCTCTTTTTAAAAATGCCACTAATTTAGGATAGGTATCGATATGTTTGTCTTTTTTCATCTTTATTGTTGCTTTTAGCATCGAATACGTACTCCATAGAGTGCTTGCTTTCTTGTTCTCGGATAATTCTATAAAATATGCCAGCAAAACGTTTTCTGAGAAAGTTTTGTCTCCTTTTGCTAGTCGCCACGTGTTGAACATATCGTACTGTTTTAAATACTTCTCGCGTGATTGTTGAGGGAGAAAGCTCATTTGCGCATTATTAACAGTTTCAGTCAATTCTGTTGGCGTCAAGCAAACTTCCTCGTCGCTAGAATCACTCATTTTAGTTTTTTCACTTGTTTTCAAGTTTCTTGTTTTTAATATAAGGTTTAACAATGACGTGAAAAAATGCCGCGTAAAGAACCGCGTACAAAGCCAATTGAAAAAAGAACACCAAGAAGGTTCCGAGTCTGAGTTTTTAACAAATTAAAAAAAAAGTTGTATGATATATTCGGCACCATAGAGGTAGCAGTAAATAGGTTTAATGTTTTTTTTAATTCACAAACTTAGTGCACACGATGTTCTAAATTCAATTTACTTTATCCTCTAGAGAATAAAAACGGCTTTTCCACTCAGATATTGAAGATTAAAAATACTCTTTCCGAGATGGTGGGATGAAAATGTCATTTACCGATTTTGGGTACAAATATACCTACTGTTTTTAACTGGCAATTCTACCGATCTCGCTCTATGACGTTCGAGACCACTGATAAATACGGACATTTAGAGTAATTATGCTAACAAGATCTAAGGAGGACCACTGCGTTTTATTTTAAAATGAATATTAATATAATATGCAAGTTCTTTCTCAGAATCCATGAAGCACGTTAATATAAACCCCAGAAAAGTCATCATCATCTTCCTAGCCTTTTACCAACTATGTTGGGGTCGGCTTCCAGTCTAACCAGATGCAGCTGAGTACCTACCAGTATTTCAATGGAGCGACTGCCTATCTGATCTCCACAACACAGTTACTGGGTAATACCCTTTGGTAAGACTAATCGTCAGACTTTCGGGTTTCTGACGACCCGTAACCTACGAAAGACAGCCGGGACTAATGGCTTAACGTGCTTTCCGAGGCACGGAAGGATCTTGGTATGTAAAGATGGTCACCCATCCACGGATCAACCGCGGCAAGCGTAGCTTAAACCCAAGAAAACTATTAAAAGTAAATTTTGTCTGAAGCTTGTCGCTAAAGACGAAATTATAGTGTTATAACTTTGTACTACTTACTTTTAGATCCCAGAACTCCCTTTGTATTCTTGGAGTTGTATCTCAATTTGACGTTGAACTCGACCGGTGTGTCTAGAGCGAGGGGTACATGGTACTTCAGTGAACTGTTCGATACCAGTTTGCCAGTAGACTTGTCATACATGAGCTTCTCGCAAGTGAAGTATCCGGCACCTTGCACGTACGCACCTTGCACCTTGAAAAGAATGAGATTTGTGAGTAAATTCGGCTGGTCCTTTTGAGCCTCTGACTTAAACTCTGAATTTTAATACAGAGGGAAATGAGCACTGACTGTATCATAGTTTAAATTCTTTAAAAAAATCTCGATGGATTGCAAGTCTCTGATCCTTCGTATCGAATTTCTACGAATAGGGTTTGCAAACTTACCTGCCCTATGTCCAGCTTAGGGTTGACGCTGACACCAACGTCCTCCATAATATCCGCACGATTAATTTGGAATCTCCCCGTCAACACATCTAGTTGCGTTTCTACGATCACCACACCGAACGCACTATATCCTTGTAATTTTTTATCAGTATCTTTCATCATGAATATAGATGTCAAATCTACTTGCTCTTCACCTGCTTTCTTGATGATTTCTTTCCAGGTAGCTTCTGGCATACTTTCTCTTATCGGGGCCAATCTCTCCTTCAAACGTTCGCACGCTCTTATAATAGAGTAGCAAACGCTTTCAGTGGTGATACTTGAGCCAGAAAACACATTGTTTGAAGCCACGAAAGTGTAATTGGGAACAATATTGATGTATTCGAGAGGCACTCCTAGCTCGTATGCGCAAACTTGTGCTGCTTTAGTGTTGATCCCTTGTCCCATCTCTATACCTCCTGTGGAGACAGTAACTGTACCATCACCTCTATAAATGCTGACAAGAGCTGAATAGTTTCCATAAAAGATGACGGGCCAGGACATAACGTTGACAGAAATAGACTTCTTCATCCACCGGTTTGTTTTATTGAACTGGTCAATCTCTTTAACTCGTTGATCGTAGTTGACGTCGCGTTTGAGAACGTCTATCAGTTCTGGTAGGTCGTTGTCCTCTGTTCTCATGTTGACCAAGCGGACACTAATCGGGTCCTTTTGTACAGAGAATGCAACATGCTGCATTATATGTTCTATGCATGTGAGGCCCTCGACGGTACCTGAAAGATAAGGTAGATGGATTCAAAATAATAGGTCTTTACCCATGAAAATGCCGTTTTGTATGAAAAAAATTAAACGATTTTTTTTCATGTATTTTTTATTTGTATTAATCGAAATAATCACCCATGCAATCAATGCACCTTTGCCAACGCAGTGGCAGTTAATTGATGCCCTTCTTAAAAAAATCAGCTGGACGGGAGGCAACAAATTCTTCAAAAGAATTTTGTACTGCCTCTCGGGTATTGATTTTTTTTCCCGCCAAGAAGTTATCCAAATTCTGGAAAAAGTAGTAGTCTGTAGGCGCAAGGTCTGGTGAGTAGGGCGGATGACGGAGAGCTTCCAACCCCAGTTCTTGCAACTTGGAGACCGTCTGCTGTGCAGTATGAGGTCGCGGGTTAGGGGGCAACTCGTCCACTTCGAAACTGGGACCTGGGACCATTTGCCCCTTTTCTAAATTGATAATAGGCAACTAGGCCCACGTTAGTTCAGGTATTGGGACGATTGCACTATTGAATATTCTCTAGGGATTGATTGGTCCCAGTAAAGTGATACTGGCTGTAGCAAAGGGAAATCAACCAGATCTAAAGGTTAGTTGATCTTATTTGTTTTATGTAATCTAAATATGAATAATACTAATAATGACCAATTTTTTGTTCCATACTAAAAAAATATCCTTTAAAACTAAACAAACGCATTTTTTTTCAAAACCAAAATAAATTATAAACCTTTTAAACCGCGCCGGGGCGAAACTCCGCTGCGACCGCTGCCGCGACAAATCGCGGCACGGCGGACAGAGCTCCGGCAGGATCTCATGGCGACATGGCGGGTACGATTGTCGCAACCCAGCGCTGGGCACGCCACAATTGCGGCGGTAAGTCCCCTCTTTGAGGAGTGGATAGAGAGGCGCCACGGCGTCCTCACCTTCCGCCTGACGCAGGTTCTCACTGGGCATGGGTGCTTCGGTGGGTTCCTGTTCAGTATAAAGCGGGAGGATACGCCCGGGTTTTTCCATTGTGAGGATCGTCTAGAGGAGACGGTGGAGCATACGGTGGAAGTGTGCCCTGCCTGGGCGGAGCACCGTCGTGGAGGCGATCAGCGGCGGTGACCTCTCGCGTTCGGCCCTGGTGCGAGCCATGGTACGGACCGAGAGGGCATGGGAAGCCGTCACCTCCTTCTGCGAAGCAGTAATGCTCGCATAGGAGGAGGCGGGGCGCGTGAGGGAGTGGCAGTCTCTGCGCCCTCACGCCCCTAGCCGCGGCAGTAGAAGACGCTCCGGGCGTCGGGAGTCGATTGCGGGCTCCCGGCCACCGTAGGCGCGAGCTTGCGGGCGGCGAGCAATGGGTAGCTCGCCGCCCGGTAAGGACCAAGCTCCGATCGACGGCGCGTAATGTTCCACGCGCGCCTCAAAGAGATGTCAGCATTAACGAAGGGGTCTGCTAGGACCAATGCCTGCCGGGGTCGCGTGATTGTTTGAAAGAGATACCGTGACCCTAGCACATGGGCAACTGAAGGAACACGAGTGGGTTTTAGTCAGTAAAAGTTTGACACGCCCTCCCGCTCCGCCCAGAGCGGGAGAAGTCATTTGATGATTTACCATCCAGAAAAAAAAGAACCTTTTAAACAAAAGGCGTGACAAAACATTTAGTAGAAATCCTAGTTACTTATCTAATTTCTCGATACAATGTCCTATACTAATTTCATTGTCGGTCAGCTCTCAAAGTATTCTTTTGAGTCGTCTTTCTGATTTAATGGTCTCAGATGTTTTTTTTTTTCTTTTAAATATATCTATCGTTTTTCAATTTACCAAAGTAATAACTATCATATTTTTGTAGTGTTTTAAGAAGAACTACTAAGTTTGATTTATTTTGCTTTTGAAAAAAAAAATGCTCACTTTTGATTTGTTTAGCTTTAAAGGATATTTTTTATAGCATGGAATAAAAAATTGGTCATTATTAGAATTATTCATTATTATTCATATTTAGATTACATAAAACGAATGAGATCAACTAACCTTTAGATCTGGTTGATTTCCCTTTGCTACAGCCAGTATCAATTTACTGGGACCAATTAACCCCTAGAGAATATTCAGTAGTACAATCGTCTCAATACCTGAACTAACGTGGGCCCAGTTGCCTATTATCAATTTAGAAAAGGGGCAAATGGTCCCAGGTCCCAGTTTCGAAGTGGACGAGTTGCCCCCTAACCCGAGGTCGCGCGTTGTCGCGCAGGAGCAGCGGAGACGAGCGATTGACCAATGCTGGTTGGAGATGTGCCAGCTTCTCCATCATTGAGTTCAGTTCTTCACAGTACACATCTGCAGTAATGCTCACCCCGTTTGGTCAGAAGCATGCATATGAATACACCGGCGCTAGACCACCAAACAGTGACCATCACTTTTCTAGGGGTAAGTTTTCGTTTAGGGCATTGTTTAGGTGCTGAACCAGGATCCAACCAACTTGTTGAGCGCTTGCGGTTATCAAACAGAATCCATTTTTCATCGCAGGTAACAATGCGGTTCAAAATTCCGACATTTGTGTGTCTGTTGAGCAGTGCAAGGCACGTCTCGACGCGTACTTCGCGCTGGCGATCATTGAGTTCGTGGGGCACCCATTTGTCAAGCTTTTTTACCTTGCCAATTTGACGCAAATGGACCAATATTGTTTTGACGCTAACGTCGAAAGCTGCTGCTAATTCAGCCGTAGATTGTGTATCATCAGCTTCCACAATCGCCTTTAATTCGTCATTGTCGACCAAAGTCTTCGGATGACCGCGAGGTTCATTTTTCAGGTCGAAATTTCCAGAACGGAAGCGAGCAAACCAATAACAGGTGGTGCGTTGGTTTGTAGTGTTAGCTCCGTAAACGTCGTTGATATTGCGTGCCGCTTGTGCCACGTTGCTGCCACGACGGTACTCATATTCCATAATTACTCGAATTTTTAACGTATGTATGATGACGAAAAAGATTGAAATGCGATGAAAATGTAACACCAATCAATAAACAAATGACTACTTTTGGAAAAAGATTTCCATGTTTTTAAAATAAAATTAATTTGAAATTAGAATTCTTAGACAAACAAAAATTATTTTGATTTGAAATGGCCAGTACTGCAGAACGGCAATTTCATAGGTAAAGACCTAATAAGTATAGCCAAATCTACACCTTCCTTGAAAAACAAAAATTACATTAATAGACTAGACCAAGATTAGATCAACTTACCAGGTCCTCTAACCCAGGAATTTGACGGAGTATCAGTATTAACACTAGCAGTCTTCAAAGACCAGGTGGTAGTGTCATAGCAGTTAGGGAATGAGGAGGTGACGTAGGGGAGCATGTCTTCGTTGTTAGAACAGCCATTATCTTCGATGATTGATGCGTTTAGATATTGGATTTTGCCGTCGTCATCGACTCCTGCCTAAGATAGTGAATTTAGTTAAGTAAGTCAAAAATTGATGTCAAGACAAACTACTAACGTTAACATTATAGAAGTGATACTAAATTGAAAAGGCTTATAAAGATACCTCGTATTCACACTGGGACGGCAGCCTCCTCCCCGTTGTGATCAAGTTGGTCGCCAGCGATAGTATGAATCTGCAAGGCCGATCCAGCAACTTGGCGACCAGAGCACAGGCAGTGGCCGCCTGCGCATTGCGACTGACTTTGCCACCGAACCCACCGCCTATGCGACGAACCTTAACTATGACACTGGACAAAGAACAAAAATAATTAAAATATTACATAAATTATTAAAGAAATAAAGAAGAAATAAACTTTCAGAAACTTGTAAGTACAACTTTTATAGTAGACTTGAGCTATATTAACTAAATAAAAGAAAAAACAAACAGAGATATATGCTAAAAATAGTATGTGGGGGTGTGTTTTTGTGTGTGTATCTTTTCAACTTGCAGTAGTAATCTATGTTATCTCACAATGTTTTAATTCTGTAGACTTCTAAATTATGGTTATAAGGAGACGATTCATATACAGGGAGTGACGCGTCACATAAATTCCCCATCATTGTAATATTTTTTATTGATGTAACCTTGCGCCAGAAACCGGGCGTGAGGCGACCTTTACGTGTACCGCGAGAGTTAGTTCTACGTGGCACGGTGAAGGGTACACCAAAAATTAAAGTCGTCTTTATAAGGAAGAGTCCAAGTGGAGATACCATAGTTCCTTGGAAGTTGGATAGGTTTTTGGCAGGGGATGCAACCTATTTCGACAACCTCGCGGCTTGGATGCCGAGGCTCTTCGAGGTGTAGGAAACCTCAAACGGCGCAAATTATTTTATTTTAATGTGGAACTATGTTTAAGCTGTTAGGAGCCGAAAATTCATTAACTTTCATCAAGTATTTCGAGACATCGCCAAACGGTTGGTCAACTCTTCCCGTGACCAGAGGGCTGGATTATTTTTAGGTAAACAAATCCAGCCTTAATAATTTCTGGTCACTGTTACTTATTAAAGGTGTACAGAATGCATTGTTAGCGACTATGTGATTTGTATTTATGCACCATCTTCGTATGCTACTTAAATAGTTGTGATTAAAACTAGGGTACCATTGCAACATAGGAGTAGCATATGAAATAACTTATAAATACAAGGAAGGATAATATTTTTTTTTTTTTGCTATTTGGTTGCATTATGATATCCACGGGTAGAAGAGGGATGGTCTAATAGAAATGGTCCTTTATTTTTTTTTCATTTAAATATTATTTTCTTGGATACAATAAAGAGTATTTTATGTATCTTTCCATCGATTTCCTCTTTTTATAGTTAAGTGACTGACTATTTCGTGACTGATTTGATGTAATGAAAAGTACTTAAAATGTTTAAACAACTTACTTATTCTGATTGATCCCCAAAGACCTTGCAATAGCACATTGCGTCAAATCCATCCATTGCGTGGAATCGTATACCTCCAACTTGTCATCAACCGGTACAACAACACAAGTTATAGGTTCCAAATAATAAGGATATTGGGCTTCCATGTCATAAACTCCTTTAATGACCTTCGCTACTTTGTTGCCTCTTCCTGTTGGTTCTATAGTTGGTCCTCCGCCTACATATCTCCTGCTATCTTTCTTTGCGTCATCGATGGTGAGTACCGGAGCTGCAGTGCTAACATTTTTGTAAGTAACTTTGACCATTTTTGCTACTCTCACAGCAAGTTTTTCGGACTCAGCTACCACAATGGCTACTGGCTGGCCATAGAACTTAACTTTCTCAGCGAGAATCTCTTCATCTTCGATTTGTGTGGGAAGTCCGGGAAAGATAAAGGAATTGACGCCCGGGATGTCTTTTACTGTGAATAACGCAACAACGCCTTCAATTGCCTAAAAATAAATAAAATTATTAACTATGTAGATAGTGTGTTCTGTGTAGACAGAAAGTAATGTCTTGGTGATAATATATTTAAAAGTGGTAATCGATTTGGCACAAGCAAACACAGGCCTGTGCCCACCAATGGTTGAAGTCGGGCAGTGGATGTGTGGATGATGAATCGAATTGTGTGGCCCCATTACGTATGACAGTTTTTAGAGAGATATTTACATAAGATCTTATATATATTAAGTAAGTTCTTATTTTTTAGATTATTTTATAAATACGAAGATGGTAACTGAAAGCTTCAACATTCTTTACCTCGTTACTTAAGGGCATTTATTTCATCAATTATATTTTTGTCACCAAAAAGTTTTTAATTCAATAAGTACGTATGTCCTTAAAACCAATCTTGTTTTTAGTTGTTTCATGATTATGATTGTATTTATTTCTAAACATAAGTGTAATAGGTTTATTTATGTCTATTTTAAAAAATATGATTGAAGTGTAAAAGTGTTTGTACAAACCTACTTGCAAAAATAAAGTCATTGATCATTTCTTCCTTTGTCTTGGATAAAATTGATCCAGAAGAAATTATATCAGCAATAAATTCACTGCGACCAAACGCTGCTACTGGCTGGGATGGTATTTCACCTACAGTATTAAAGAAATTCTCTACCACTTTGGCGCCTATTTTATGCCATATATTCAATATTTGTCTTGAAACAGCTGTTTTTCCAACTTCCTTTAAAAAGGCAATAATTTATCCAATCTTCAAGGGGGGTGACGGAACTTTGCCGAATAACTACCGTCCTATAGCCGTTCTAAGTGCTTTATCAAAAATTCTTGAACGCTTAATAAACAAAAGATTGGTTGGCTACTTGGAGCATTGCAAGATAATCTCGCAACAACAATATGGCTTTCGCAAAAATAAGTCAACTTGTGACGCAGTTCACGATCTAACCAGCTTTGTCATCGAACACATAAATAAAAATAAAAAAGTACTCACAATATTTCTAGATCTCGCGAAAGCGTTCGACACCGTTCCCGTCTCCACACTCTTAAACAAACTTGAGAAAATAGGCGTCAGGGGGCTACAACTTGATCTTTTCCAAAGTTATCTCTCCAATCGTTCGCAAAAAGTTAGAATCGATGGCCATAATAGCGAAGAACTTCCAATTCACTATGGGGTACCACAAGGAAGCGTTTTGGGCCCCACCCTTTTCTTAATCTTTATCAATGACTTGTGTAACCTCAATATCCTTAATGCCAAGGTAATATCGTTTGCAGATGACACAGCAATAACCTTCGTCGCGGATTCCTGGTCTCAATTAGAGCACCAAGCTCAGCTTGGCTTCGACGTAGCGCTAAATTGGCTTAATTTCCACACTCTAACCCTTAATACCTCCAAAACCAAATTCCTTACCTATTCTAATAGCTCGGTCTCTCAACCACGGACCCCAGTGACGATCAAAGCCCATATTTATCATCGACAAATACAGGGCTCAAACTGTCAATGCCCACATTTAACCTCTGTTGAAAGCATCAGATACCTGGGAATAGTCATAGACAGGAATCTCAATTTCAAGTCTCATATCGGTCTACTAACTGGACGGGTTCGCAAACTGATATACATATTTAAAACTCTTCGGTATATTGCTAATCCTACAGTTATACGTAACGTCTATTTCGCACTTTGCCTATCCATCATTACATATTGTATTTCTTGTTGGGGCGGCGCAGCAAAAACCACTCTCAAGCCGCTAGAAGTAGCACACAGGGCCATATTAAAAGTGGCTACTTTTCGTCCTATTCTATTTCCAACAGACCAACTATACAGTGACTGCAAAGTGCTAAATGTTCGGCAACATTTTATACTACAAACAGTCATTCTACAACACCGCAACACTCCATACCGAGTACTAGAAAATAAAAAACGTAGTAAACGCCGAAAAGATAGGATATGCACCCTGCCGCGTGTACGCTCAACTTTTGTCACGAGATTCTTTCCTTTTCTTGGTCCGTTTTTGTATAACAAAATAAACGACGAATGCCAAATCTACGGTCTACCGTATTACAAATGCAAAAAGATTGTACAATCGTACCTCCAAAATAAATCATATACCGAAACTGAACAAATCTTAAAATAGGTGGTGAGTATGGACAAGCACAAACACACACACATACACACACACACACCACACACCCAAACACACCCACGATATCACACATACCACACCCAATCACACACACTCACATATTTATCCTAAATTATTTTAATTTAATAAAGCTTTTCTAAAACTTAAACTTTTAAACTTAAGTCATATCTCTGAAATTGTACAGTAACATCAAAAGCACTATATAACTTTACGACATTGTACCTTAGGGGACCGGACTGCTTCTCCTTAACACAGGTTTTCATAACCTAGCTAGGAGAGCAGTGCTCACCCACACGTCTGTATAAATAGTACTTATTCTGTATTACTGTATTTCTAACGTGTACCATAATCCATTGTTTTGAGTAAATAAATAAATAAATAAATAAATAAATAAATAAATAAATAAAAATTTATATTTATCGAATATATGTAAATAATACACCACAGACTACCGGGTCTTGAAGTATTGCTCTCCGTCTTAGTATATCCAACGGTTTTCTCTAAAAGATCGCTTTTAGCGATAAAACCGCCCGTGGGTCACCCTTTATAAAATTTCTAGATTTAAATCTATAATTTTTATGGCGAACATTATAATGAGTATTTTATCTTTAAGTATCAATTTCCATTAAGTACATATTTTAATTATACAATCATTTATATTCGTCGCCATTTCCGTCATAACTGTGTTTGTACAGTTGGTTTTTTAAATAAAAGTTACGAATTGCAAATTATTAATTGTTCAAGATAAACATTTTTTTTACGTTCACAAGTGTTTCATTTCTTGCGTCAATTAATTGGCATTTAAATTTAATATATCATTCCGTCGTGAAAAACATGTTCGTTGTAGGTAAATCGGAAAACGTGTTTTCGTAGCAGTAATAACTTTCCATCAGAATCAACCTTAGACGTTAATAATAATAATTATATTTTTCATTCTGGCACAAACACACACATAGGGAGACTTTGGTCTCCCTATTTGTCTTTGGTCACCCACACACAAAGATTTTAGGCTTAATATGGCTGAACTCCTTTGAATTTCTCGGACTACCGTTGCACTACCCTCGTAAGCAACGCCTCCATTCCCCTTAAGCATTCCAAACGTCGCCTTATTGTATTTTTTTTAATGAATTTGCTTCTTAAGTAAGTAAAACACAAAGAAAATTAACATTGGTGTCTTACTCAGAGTCAACAAACATGACAGACAAAATTTGAAGGTAAAAAAACTTTTTAACAAAAAATTTAACCGCTGAAAAAACTGAAAAGCAAAAAATAATAAACCTTAAAATTATGAGTCGGCGCTTTGAGTGATCTTTGTTCATTGATTTTTCAGCGCCGACTCAAAATTTTAAGGATATTTTTTGCTTTTGTTTTTTCGGCGGTATAATTTTTTGTTAAAAAGTTTTTATTTTATATTTTTTTATGGCTTGAATGTACTAATAATACTTGGCAAGGTATACCCCATCCAATGAAAAAAGAATTATCAAAATCGGACTACTCTGTATAAAGTTACAATCAGTGAGTGAACAATCAATCATCCCCTGTTTTCCGACCCTTAGCGTTCGATTTTGTTTTCCAAATTTATATGGGACCACCTTGGGAGTACACCCTTTCCAATAGAAAAAGAATTATCACAATCCGACTACCATGTACAAAGTTATGCATAGTCATACCTACATAAAAAAAAAAATATACGCGTCGAAATGATAACCTCCTCCTTTATTTTTCGTCGGTTAAAAATAAAAAGGTAGGTATTTCAGTCGACTGTGCACATTTCACACTAGAGCTACCTACAAGAAATCAATAAAAAACGGTCTTACCAAAACTGCATCTACATCGATAGTATCCACTTCTCCAATATGTACTTTAGAGAGTACAAAGGCGCCAAACACCTCCCTAGGCATCGGAGGCAAGTCATTAGCATACGTGGCCTCCCCACTAGCTTGGATGTAACCTTCCCGCTTATCCACGGGCTGGTTCAGTGGGAACAGGGAGCGATCCGTCTGGTAGTCTTCCTTGCCATCAGATACAGGTCTGTTGAATAGTTCTGCTCCGGATGAATATCTTTGTTGCGCTCTGCCAGCTGGAGCGATGTGTAGAACGAACTAAAAAAATATCCTTGTTTTAAAAGTGTCTTAACAATCTGAGGAGATATCAAAAAGAAAAAAGAAATTGTACAGAAGTACTAAAAGTGAAGTATCTGACCTTCATTTTGTAATTACAAATATCGAATTAAACTTTCTGAAAATTATAAAAGAAATACTGAATTTAAAAATGTATGGCGTGGCTTTGCATTCTTTGAAAATATCAACTATAGCTACGAATTACAAATTGATTTCTCACCTTATAGAACAGTCCAAGCGCCAACTTCTTCCGGCACTGTATAGAAGGTTCTCCAGGTATATCTACAGGTACCAGCTCACTGCTCAGCACTTTGAGAGCTCCTTGCAAGTGCTTATCAGTAAATATGTTCTTACCGACCAGATAGTGTTCAGTTTTTGTAGCATGAATGAATTTCGGATTAATGTTACCATACACTATGCTGGCTTCTTCTATAACGTTCTTCTTTCCCATTTTGATAAGGTATGCGCAATTTACGATGGCTAGAGCGTTCTGGTTCCTTGGCATGATCTGGAATTTTCATATCATGTGTGATATCGTGAAAGCGAACAATTCAATTTGGTTTTCTTTTGGAGGTGCCTCTAGAGACCCTAAGAGATAAGAAATCATGCTCTGCCTGGTTTTGAAAAGAAGATTCTTGATCCCAGCATCTAAAGTTTATTTTAGCTCGAAGACCATAAATTATTCCTCTGAGGATTTTATCTCATAGGGACAGGCGATTCCTACAAAGCACTAGCACCTCTTCCTGGTAATCGGAAATTGTAAATGTGTTTTTGTATTTACCTTATAACTTCTGAAGACATAAGAGTTGCTCAGGGGAGGCAATTCTATGTTCAGCATCAGCAAACCTTGCATATCAAACTTCAAAAACTGAGCCGGTGTTAGCGTCTCTGTTCTGCCATTGCAATCGCCTGCGAACAACCAAAATAGGCTTATAAATTATGATTACCTACTAGTGGGTAGTCTTTGTTTCTAGTATATAATATATTTTACCAAATAATATATTTTATTTTATGATATTAATATATTCCATGTTTAACCATATCCATTTTACATATTTACCATTTTTATATATTTTTTTTTATTTCCATTTTAATATATTTTATTTTATAATATATATTTTTTAAGCCCGAAACTTGTGCCACCCGTCTTAACACGGGGTATCGTGTTACCCAGTAACTGGGTTCTGGAGATAGGCCATCACTTCAAATAAAATACTGATATTCAGCATTTGTGCTCGGTTGACGACAATAAGCTTGCCTCCTATTATTATCATCATCATCATTATCTCAGCCCGGAACCACCCACCGCTGGGTAAAGGCCTCCCCCTTTTTCCGCCATACATCTCGGTTCCGTGCGTCTCTCATACAAGCGGTCCCGCGACCTTGCCGATAACGCGCTTTTGGACGGCCTTGGTTTCTTTGGTCTTATCTTGGTCCCCTATTTTATGAGGCTTAAACATAACTGGAGAAATGTGGGTGTAGGTATACCTCAGTCCAAACGTTCGGGGAAACAAGGCTTTATGTTTTGTTATAATTAAGTATGTACTTACGAACTATAATCCTGGCTCCAATACATTCGAATATTACGAACAAGTCTGACGAGTACGTTGGTACTGCACGCTTGTACATCAAATTGCCAGCTAAGGAGCCAATCTGAAATCATGCTACTTCTTAGACTACGTTCGGTGCGTGTCGTACTTTTACTAATAATAATAATAAAAAAAAAACATACTTTTACTGACTAAATCGCACCCGTGTGCCATAATTGGCACGCTTGGCAAGCGGGTTGGCGATAGCTGTATGGTGGTAAAATACATAGAGAACGCTGCTGTCAATGTCTCAAGTAAGTCCCTTTGTCGCCTTTTACGCCACCCACCGGAAGAAATGAGATGATGCTAATCTTTACGTCCACACGAACCGGAGTAAGGGTGCGATGACGGATATTTTAAATCTTACCTTTCTGACGGGTATATGAGCAACAAGTTCTAAATGCTTCACAATTTCTGCTAAATACGAAAAGTCACTGTTTTTGGTAGCGGCTTTAGTAAAAATCGTGATACAGTCCTGTATAGACACGTTGGCTCCTAGGACCATGTTCTGATCGAAGCTATACTTTTTGAGAGAAGTAACTTCGCTTATGTCTATTAGAATTCTAGGATACTCGAAGTTTTCCACAAGACCTGGAAATTACAAGTTAACCGTAAAGGAATTCAGTTTTAGTGTGAAAAGCATTCTTGTATTAGAGCGCAAATGTATTTGTAGGTTTTTGAAATTCAAACTAGGAAAAAAGACTGAAAGCACGAACCACAGGGCCTGCCCATAGAACGCAGTTGCTACTAAGCGTTTTCGTAGACGAAATTTGCCCCTGGCTGGAAGTATTGAGTTCGCTTAAGGCAGCCACAGGAACATCCAGTTAAGTAGTCATGACCTCCCAAGGACAACGACGAGATGCCAGTACAAAAAAAACGCGTATCCCTCATTCGATCCAGCTGCTCCCTTTATGTCGCTGCCATCCACCCAACCACTTGAGTGTTGACACCCACGATGGCAAAAGCTAATTTACTCTAAGTAAGAGGGTATCGTCATTTAAATTGTTTTAGCAATAAATTAAAAATAATTAGGTACTTAATTTAGGACAAAAAAAGCTAACAATTTAAAAGGACTCACTCTTCCCAGTGTTTCCATCAACAAGCATATACGAATCGACGCCGTACTTTCTAAAGGTCTCAAATATTTCTTCCTGCTCGTACACTTTGATGAACTTAGACTCTCCAAAGTTCAAACAGATAGTGCCATCATTTTTAACATCAGCTACGACGCTCCAATCACTGCAGTCACTCTTTATAGAACATTTTCTCTGGCAGGTTCCAGGGTTCTTAGAACACTTATTGAGCTCCTCAATATCCCTGACTTTCTGGCATATTTCAGGGGAGGCATCTATACCAAACGACTTGATTGTGTCCAAGATTGGCCTGAATCCTGTGCACCTGCATGTATTGCTGCCGAACGACTTCTCTAATTCTGCCATCGTGAGGTTTTTGTCCAATAAGCTGAAATTAAAGGTCCATTCAAGTGATCGCATAAGGTCTACAAAGGAATACTGAAATAGCCGTCTGTATCACCAATCGAGGCATCCCTTAAATTGTTTGTAAATGTTGAATTCCATATGCAAGATGTTCGTTTGATATCTCATAAAATTAGGGTATTACTGAGACCAAGTCAAAAAATCAACGGGCAAATGAACACGGGCATATCTTTATATATATAACTAGCTTTTGCCCGCGGCTTCACCCGCGTGGATGTTGGAAATTAACTCAGGTATTTTTTTTAAATAAAAGATTTTTTTCTAAAATAAAAGTATAGCATAAGTTACTCCTTGTTACATCAGCTATCTGCCAGTGAAAGTCCCGTCAAAATCGGTCCAGCCATTTCAGAGATTAGCCGGAACAAACAGACAGACAGACAAAAATTGTAAAAAATGTTTTTTTGGTATATATACCGTGTATACATCCAAGTGATTCTTGGGTAGATGGTGATGTTAAACAGGTTGTGCGGAAGAAGAAAGAGGCCTGGCCTAATGTGTTAGCCTATAAGGCCCAAAATAGGGTGAATCAGGCAGCGAATGTGACGGATGGTTTGGAAAGAGTGAAAAGGAAATACTCCGAAATGAAAGTGAGAGTGAAAGAGATGGTAAAAATGAAAAAGCATGAAAGGCAAGAAAAGTATAACAGGAAGTTCTCTGATAACTTCAGGGCCAATGTTAAGCTGTTTTGGAAACAAGTAAGATTGGCTCGCGGAGTGACAGGAACATCGAGTATGAATGTTATAAGAGCAGAAGATGGATGTTTACTAAATGAAGAATGTAAGGTCTTGGAACGCTGGAAGGGATACTTTGAAAGTTTATTCAGTTGTAAGGACACGGTGCAAGGAGTGGGCAACTGGGCAGATGCCAGTTTAGAAGACCCTAACTTAGAAGTAGATGAAGATAATGAAATAGAAATAGAAGAGATAGTACGAGCGCTGAAAGGTATGAAAGTTGGGAAAGCTGCAGGATATGACAGAGTGTCTGCTGAAATGCTGAAGAGCGGTGACGGGGTGGTAGCAAGCCTGTTGTGCCGGATCTTTAATATGTGTTGGAGATATAGCCGTGTACCGGATGATTGGTGTATCGGCTGTAATCGTACCACTATATAAGGGAAAAGGCTCACAGCAGGAGTGTAAAAACTACCGCGGCATTAGTCTTTTGAGTGTTGTCGGCAAACTGTATGCGAAGGTTTTGATAAATAGAGTGATAGGAGTGACCGGTGAGAAAATATGGGATGTGCAGGCAGGATTTAGAGAGGGGATGGGCTGTATGGATCAGATCTTCTCCCTAAGGTGCATAGCCGAAAAACATCTGGCAAAGCACAAGAAAGTCTACTGCGCTTTCGTTGACTTGGAGAAGGCCTATGACAGTGTGTGCAGAGAAAAACTGTGGTCAACACTATCCATGTACGGTGTGGATTGGCGCTTGGTACGGGCACTGAAATCTTTATACAAGGATTCCAGCGCTTGTATTAGGATAAATGGGGCATACACGAACTGGTTTTGCATCTCGAGGGGTGTTAGGCAGGGCTGTGTAGCGTCACCGTGGCTATTCAACTTCTACATGGATAGTTGTCTGACAGATTTGAAAGAGGGTGAGTGTGGATTGACAATGAGTGAGTTGCCTGTCAAATGCCTTCTCTACGCAGACGATCAAGTTCTACTTGCATCGTCAGCAGAACAGTTGCAAGACATGGTGACTGTAATGGATGAAGCATTTAAGATGAAAGGGATGAATATAAATGTGAATAAGACGAAGGTGATGGTGTTTGAAAGAGAAGAGAACGTATCGGTGTGTGATGTGAAAATAAATGATAAGAATGTGGAGCAAGTAAGAGAGTTCGTATATTTGGGGAGTTTGTTTACAAGGGATGGAAAGATTGATAAAGATGTGGAAAGAAGAGTGAATGCGGGAAATAAAGTAAATGGTGCTTTACATGCAATTGTGACCAACCAATTGATGTCCAATAAGGCTCGACTGGCTGTTCACAATGGTGTACTGGTGCCTACGCTTATGTATGGGAGTGAATGTTGGGTGTGGCAAAAGAAGCATGAAAGTAGAATAAATGCTGTGGAAATGCGTTCCTTGCGAAGCATGTGTGGTGTGACTATGAATGATAGGCTGAGGAATGATGTGATAAGAGAACGGTGTGGTTTAAAAGAAGATGTAGTGACAAAATTGAAAAAAGTATGCTTAGATGGTTTGTTCATGTTGAGAGGATGAATGAAGGACGACTCACAAAAGGTATTTACAAGGCAGATGTGAGTGGAAACACCGGGAGGGGACGCCCTAGGAGGACATATAGTGACCTTATTGGTGATGTTCTTCAGAAAGGTCAGGTGCGTAGTACTCGCAACCGGCGTGTGTGTATGACCAATTGTATGAACCTTAAAGAGGCAAAAGGAGTGTGTAGAGATCGTAGCAGGTGGCGTTCCGTGGTTTCTGCCTACCCCCATGGGAAAAAGGCGTGATTGTATGTATGTATGTATGTATACATCCATATATACTTAGTAAAAAGTAGTTATCTTAATATTTCAAATAGACACTCCAATTGTATTTATTTGTATAGAGTATAGATGTGAAAATATGTATGATTGGGTCTTTGTTTCTCAATCACGCAAAAATGGCTGAACGGATCTGGATCGAAAATGGCGCACAGAGTATATTATTAACTATAACGTTTAAAAGAAGATGTAGTGACAAAAATTGAAAAAAGTATGCTTAGATGGTTTGGTCATGTTGAGAGGATGAATGAAGGACGGCTCACAAAAGGTATTTACAAGGCAGATGTGAGTGGAAACATCGGGAGGGGACGCCCTAGGAGGACATATAGTGACCTTATTGGTGACGTTCTTCAGAAAGGTCAGGTGCGTAGTACTCGCAACCGGCGTGCGTGTATGACCAATTAATTGTATGAACCTAAACGAGGCAAAAGGAGTGTGTAGAGATCGTAGCAGGTGGCGTTCCGTGGTTTCTGCCTACCCCCATGGGAAAAAGGCGTGATTGTATGTATGTATGTATGTATAACCTGGATTAACACATTCTTACCGCGGTAGTACGTCCTTTTGCGTTAATTTCCGACATCCACGCGGGCGAAGCCGCGGTCAAAAGCTAGTCTCAAATAAATGGCATAAACAATAGATAGCTAGCTGGTGATATGTGCCTATCTTCTAATAATAATAATTCAGGGTGGCAGAGACATCTACGCGCAACCCGTTACCATAGATTCAGTACATGACTAAAATTGTTCGTCGGTTATTTAAAAAAAAACTGCTATTTCATACTTTTTGTCCGCTGGGTATTGCACTTTTGTAGGAAACAGCTGCCAACCTGTATACAGAACACAGTCCCACAAAAAAAAATACTTGTTATTAAACCACATGGTTTTTTTGTAATTTCAGCTGCCGAATTCGAATCTGGACACAAAATTAACCCTACACCCTCCAGTTTTTCTCCAGAAGCAAAAAAAAACTCTTGAATTTTGCAGTAATGATCAGCCACACAAAAAAAAATAAACTTGTTACTAAACCACATGGTCTTTACGTATTTTGAGCTGCCGAATCCGAATCTGGACACAGAATTAACCCTACAGTTTTTCTCTCCGGGAGCAAAAAAACATGCACTTATGACCGTAACTACAAATCAAAGAATCTTGTAATAATGTTTTATCACTATAAAACATTACACTTTTACTACCTTTGAACAATAAATAAATTAAACATGTTTTGAATACTACAGTCCGTACTCAAAATTTGGAAAATAAACCTATGATTAAGTGACTTAATGGTAAAGCTGAAAGTAGGTGATTAAAACTTGAGATACATTAAACTTCTGTGGATTGTTACGGTCATCAGTGCATGTTTTCTTGCGAATACGCTCGGAATTCATACAGATTTTTTTTTCAGGTTTTCATCTGACTTCCTATCCTTTTAGGGCATTTTGTATCATATTATATGTTATAAGGTAATGTAAACGTAAAGTTACTATGATTATTCAAATTTCTTTTTAATATTACCATTACGGTACAATTTAAGCGTTTTCTCCTGGAGAAAAGCTGGAGGGTGTAGGATTAATTCTGTGTCCAGATTCGGATTTCGCAGCTCAAAATACGTAAAGACCATGTGGTTTAATACGAAGTACAATATTTTTTTTTGTGGGGCTGTGGAAGCAATGTATATTGGTTTTTTTTTATGCTCTGCCAAACCGTTAATCTGATTGCTATAAACTTTGTCAACTTATTGCTGAACGAAATTATTGAAAAAAAAAAAACCCGGGCAAAGTCACGGGCAGAAGCTAAAGCGTCTTTTTATAAAAAGTTCGGTAGTGGCACATGCCATCATCATTTCGAAAGACGTCCACTATTGGACATAGGCCCCCCAAACACTGCCACTTCGACCGGTTCTGTGCTTCACGCATCCAGTGGATTTCACCAGGTCATCGGTCCATCTTGTGGGAGGCCATCCAACGCTACGTCTTCCAGTACGCGGTCGCCACTCCAGAACCTTCCAGCCCTAGCGGTCATCTGTTCTGCAAACAATGCGCCCTGCCCACCATAGATTCAGTCTGAACCCGCTTATTTTTTTTTAAATTAGCTTTTAATATATTTGGTCCGCATAGGCAATGCACTTTTGTAGGAAACAGTTGCCAATCAGTATAAAAATCAATGTATTGGTTCGTACTTTATGCTCTGCCAAACCGACTGCGATAAAACTTTGTCAATTTATTGCTAGAACGAAAGTATAGAAAAAAAAGCACGTGGACAAAGTCGCGGGCAGAAGCTAAAGCGTCTTTTTATAAAAAGCTCGTCAGTAATGCATCATCATCATCATTTCAGCCGAAAGACGTCCACTATTGGACATGGGCCTCCCCCAAGCTCCACTGCTTCGACTGGTTCTGTTTCTCGCGTCTAGCGGAGTCCAACGACCTTCTCACAGTCATCGGTCCACCTTGTTGAAGGCCTCCGAACTCTACATCTTCCGGCACGTGGCCGCCACACCAGAACCTGAGTAATGTGCCCTGCCCACTGCCACTTTAGTTTGGCAATTTTTTAGGATATCTTTTGCCTTGGTTCTCCGGCGCATCTCTTCATTCCTGATTCGATCACGCTGAAATTCCAAGCATAGCCCACTCTATTGCCCTTTGAGTGACTCTAAACCATCAAATAAGGAGCCTATTGTGAGCGACCACGTTTCAGTGCCATAGGTAATCACTGGCTACACACACTGGTCAAAGACTTTCGTATTGAGACACTGCGGTATTTAGCATGAGGAAATAGTGGTAATCTTATTAGTAACGTAGTGATAATAATGTGTTATGATGATGATAAATCATATTATTAACATGGTCACTGACCTGGTCAATTGCATGATCCATCCTGGCGTGCAGTACCCGCACTGGGTGCCGTTGAAAGCGACGAGACGCTTCTGTGCCTCGCTGTACCCGTCCAAGCTGTTGCCGATACCTTCGATGGTCGTCACCTCCCAACCGTTGCAGGAGAACACCAGCACCAGACACTGGGGGCAATGTTATGAACGAATAAAGGTGAAAAAGCATTGCGAGTGAATGAGTCCTGAGTGTATTATGTGATAGGTGAGACAGCCCCTTGCTGGCTCACTGGATACGGCTGCACACGTAGGTGTCAGTTGTTTTAATTTTGTTTATAGTATGTTTTTATTTTTTACTAACATTAGGTTCGACTTTACTTAGTTACTTACTTTTTACTAACTTAGACTTTTACTAACAACATATGGATCGTGTAATATGGTTTGAAATAAATATTTATTATAGCAAAACCAGTTCGTCGTCCGAAGGTCCGAACTCACCATTCATCTTCTATACAACGCAAGTTGTGATCCAAAGACAAATGGGTAAAGCGGCGGTACCCACCTATCATTTAACAATTTAATAGTTGTGATTTTCTCAACAGTTTTGAAAATTTCGCAAATATAATAATTTTATGCTTTCACTTGGATTTATCGACCATTTGAACAATATTTTTGATGTAGCGACTATTTCATGAATGCATAATAATGACCTACAAATTGCAGTAAACCCAAGACAGAAATTTAAATTTCGAAGACTATCCTGGCGCTTCACCCTTATAGGTAAAAACATGATATGGCCAAAATCAAACATCATAAGTTAAGATATCAGTGACTCACCGAGTTAACAGAGAAGGTCTCCACCAAGCCGCTGGGGAACCGCTTCGCTCGCACCATCACGATGCAGCAGCCGCAGCTTCCCTCGTGGCACATAGCTTTGGTGCCCGGCAGACCGAGTACATAGCGGAGGTACGCGTTCAGCGTGGTTTCCCGGGAAAGTTTTTCATTCACTGCACAAAACAGTAAAATAAGTGAAACCAGGATTTGGACATTAAGTCAACTGATTCCAAAATTCATCATCATTATCATTTCACCCAAAAAATGTCTACTGTTGCACATAGGCCGGCGGAATTTGGGGGGCTTTACCATAATCGCCACCCTTGGCAGGCGAATTGGCGATCGCAGTATGGTCGTAAAATGCATAGAGAACGCTGCTGCCCATTCTCTAGTAAGTCTCTTAGTCGCCTCTTACGACACCCACGGGAAGAATGGGTTAACTTGAAAATTGAGACGACAAAATGCAACAAAAAATCCCTACATCAAAGGAAAATAATATAATATAAAAGAAAAATTACTCATCTTTTAAAATAAAATCCAAACAAAAAAAAAAGCAAAATAATTTACCTATACATTTTTCCCCATTCACAGTAAATTCTATTTTCGACATGATAGCTCCTTTCGGCGATAAAACTTGATAAGACTGTCTAGTGTCTACACGAGCACAGGTGTACCCACGCAAATAGTTATTTAATGAAGTGAATATACCTAACTTCTTGAAATTTTGGCCATTATGCACGTACACGCTACACAATGGTGTGGTACGTAAAAAAAGGAAATAATAAGTTGGTACACCTCATTCATATAGATAAACTTAAAGAAGAAAAAAAAATTCAGTTGCACATAAGCGAATCGTAGCGAATAATATCTAAACACAAAATCCTCAAAAAATTTAAAACGCTTTCATTAAGTACTAGCTTCTGCCAGCGACTTCGTCCGCGTCAAATTTCTGCTCCCGTGACCCTTCCCGTCGCATCAAATCACCTGCCAGTTTTCGTACATAAGTTGGTAGATGTCACAAGTCTTCGAATTTTCGGTTCTAAGACATGCCGGTTTCCTCACGATATTTTCCTTCACCGTTTTGAGAGCAGTGATGATGAAATAATTTAAAGAAAGTAAAGTGCCTGCTTGGGTTCGAACTCATGACCTACTACTCGTAAGTCGCGGCCGTTACCACTGGGCCAACACTGCTCAATATTTTTTCTCATTTATTTTAATGGTAATCTGGCAATTCGAGTATTTTATGCGGCCTACCCAAATGTAAAGGACATTTGAGTTGCCATTGTTCGTCGAGTTGCATTGTTCGTTAAACTTCTCACGTAACGTTGAGTTCTAAGTTGAGCCCAAGTAGCACAGAACTGCATTATAAATGGTCACTTAAGGCCCACAGCGGTAATCTAAGCATTTAGAAAGACTTATTAGTATTCACCTGTGCTGCAACAGCTGTTTCGAAAAAAACGTGGCCAACTATAATGCTTTTTTCTGTACAATAATTCTATTAAGCACCACAAACACGCCACAAAGTCACTGTTATTGAGCGCTTAGTACTGCAGTACCCTATTAGCTGTAAGTTTTCTGAATAATAGCCCACACGTGTACTATACAACCGTTGCATTTTAAGAGAGAACATATCACCCACTATAATATAATCAGTTACTTTGTGAAGTTATTTAATGCTTTATGCTGCATACAGATTCACTTTTCCCCTATTAGTCAGGTGTTTACCATACACTCGAATAACAGCATGTATCCAAGTGTCGGCATGCGCGAATGGAATATTGGACGCGACGGGTTCCGTATGTTATATTTATTAATAAATAAATAAATAAATAAAATGAAATTAATTTATTTCACACATAACCCATATTACAAAAATTAAGATAAAAGTAACAATGCTGCAGCAGAAAAGAATAAAATGTCACTAACAAAATAAAAATATACGTCACATAGTTGAAATAAAATAAAATTTCAAATTTACGTCGGATTTAAATTAAAGCACATATGAACAAAACAATACAAAAAAGCCTTTATAAATAGAGGTCAGTGTGTTTGATGACATTAGGCTGAGTAGGTACAAAAATGCCATGGTACAAAAATCTTCTTATAACCTACCCATTTTCGGGACTAATATGGTTGCGACAAAATTAATATTGTTGTTTTATATGTTTCTGGTACTTACCTAAAAATGAAGAAAATTTATTAAGAGAAATCCAAGATTTTTTTAAAGTAATAAATTAATACCTTTCGAGACTTTTTAAGATTCCAGATTTCGACAATTTTTCTCAGAGTTAGTCAGTTAGGAAATACCGGTACAGCTAGCATCTAAAAAAAAACAACGTAATTTTCTTTATGTTTATTTAATGTTCCCTTTTTAAAGTACAATTTAGGGTGTACCACCCTGGTCCAGGCCTTGAATTTTCATCTTTTTATAATTTCAAGGAGTACAAAAGTACTTCTCGGTGGCCACCATAGAATTTCCTTAGTTTTCCACTGTGCAGGAACGAATGTTAGATCGACAACACCTCTCTCTATAGTCTGAACTATTTTGAATGTCTCGTTCTGTAAAAACAAGAAAAATATACTTATTATAATAGAAGTATCAGTTTCTTAATGACAACATTATCTATACAGTTTTTGAGGAAAAAAAACAAAAGATACAATAACATATTAAATACCTAAACTTAACGTAACATAATGCTATTTCATGTGGAAGTAATTAAATTATTAGGCCAGAAAAATACATTATCTTTAGATAGGCACCGACTAATTTATAGGTATTTTGTCGCATATTGAATACATCAATAACTTATGTATTATACATATAATTAAATTATAATCTCAGCTACTTAAATTACAATTTTAATTAAGTACTTATCGTCGAATAACAACTAAAAAAGGGAACAAAATGGATTTAAAAGAACCACGGCGGAACCCTAAAAGCTTGGATCCATAAAGGTACTTATCTAGGTAACTGACGCAAATGTGACCTACTACTACTCTCCTAATCGATCCATGTCTGATTTGTATTTCACAAGTGCTAAACTATTTTACTCTTGGCTGAATTACAGGCCACATGTGAACACCCGTACAGACCTTAGCATTACATTAACATTAAAACTGTTCACCTGCCATCCGCCATATTCTCTGCACTACTGTGTATTATTGTAATATTTTATCTTTTCATTTTGGTTTATTTTATATGATATCAATTGTAATTCATTTGGATTACAAATTATTTAGATTTTTTTTTTAGAAAACAGTTTTATATCCTTTTTTTTGTACTAAAACAAAAATATTTATTTTATCATCAGCCCATTTTTGTTAGTTTAACTTTAGTATTTAGTGGTATTTCGAGGGCGCGTGAAAATTTTGAACTAAATATATATGGTATTTGACAGTAAAGTTACTTCCCCAATAAGATTTCAAATATAGGAAGAAATTAAAGTTTTACTTACCTTAAATTTGATATACTTAATTCTCCAAATGGCACGAGATCTTGCACACAACGCTACACTTCATGTTTTACAAACTGACAGTACATAATAATGGAAAAAATAATAATATTAAGTTATTACATTCCACAATTTCCGTCAGTGTGTAATTTCAACTGTATAAATGTTCACATTTGTCCTTCTTGCTGTATTATAGGTAACACGTGCCTCGTTAATCAGGCAATATTCAGCTCTTGAGGTGACTGTTACACTCATAAATGCTGATATAATGTTGTTATAATGCAATTATTTGTCAATTGGATTTCTTATACAGCGATGTGCTGAATAATTTGTGCCCAAATTAGAGTTATATCCTCTGAGGATGCGCTGTCTACGCTATTATTCAGCAACTAATGCATTCACTGTGCACTGTTAAAATGCTGTTATTCAGCACTTTTGTGCTACTTGGGAGCTACCCTAAAACTAACACATTCGTGCACTGATTGGACAGGGCTACTCAAATCTGTATGATTCTTTCCTCAAAAGACCATTAATCTGCCATATATGGGCTAAGGAAGATGACCTATATGTCCGGGCTTCAAAAGAGAGTTCCTTCTTTCTTTTCAGTTAGGAAAAACGAACTCATCTAGTTTTCAAACAATTTAATCTGACGTGCCAAAGTTCTTGTTTTGAATCAATTTAAAATACTTTTAATATGTGAGTTGTTTCATATATTACAAACTTCATACTTTTAATATGTGAGTTGTTTTACATATCAATAAAGACTGAAATTAGTTCTGCCAGAATTCAACATATTTTTTCATGTTTAACTTGTTTTATACAGGGTGTACGGATGATGGGTGCAAAGCTTTAAGGCGAAGATAGAACAGACAATTTAGAACCATTTAAGCCATGGTTGTCTTAGACGAAGTCTTACCAAATTTTTTTAACCAAATTTTTAAGTTTTTTTTCGGAAATTCTCAAACTTTAATGTAAACTGCATAATTATGGCCAAATTGAATGATAAATGAATTAATTTTTTATTTATTTAATTAAACAAATGTGTAAGCAATCAAGCAAAACATTTTTTAGGCTTCTGTGTCATTAGAATTTTTTTTTACAGACATTTAAAGCTCAGAAAAAATAAAAAAATTGTACAATACGTCTTTTAAACCTTATTATAAAAAAAAACGGAGGGTGCTTTTTTGTTCAAACCTTTTTGAAGACATGCTTGATAATCGCTCTTTCTTTTGAGGTATCATTTATGCGGATATCTTACAAATTATTGAAATTAGGGCCTACAAACCAATTTGAGGGAGAAATTTTTTATTTTAGGCAGACTAATTAAAACAACATTTGAATTAAAATTATTTATTTTTCATGTTCAAAATGACGGCCGTGATTCCTAATACAAGCACGGCCCCGTCTTCTAACTTCTGTAGTCGTTATTTTCAACATCATCTCCTGCTTCATTGTCTCAAACGCTGAATTTATTCTTTGAATCAATTCTTCTCTAGTGTTTATTTCTATGTTGTTATACACCAGTTCCTTGGCCCGGCCCCACACGAAAATGTCCAACGGGGTCAGATCTGGGGAGCGAGCGGGCCAAGGGATGGGTCCATCCCTGCCGATCCAGCTATCAGGAAAGCAATTGTTGAGGTGTTCCCTTACATTTAAAGTCCAATGCGCTGGACAGCCGTCTTGCTGAAAGATGACTGTTCGGTCTCTTTCGAAGATCGGGACACCTGATTCCTCTACCAGCAGTGGTAAATCAATTTGCAGAAATTGCAAATAATTTTCGCCATTCAATGGATCAGGCAAAAAGTGGGGCCCAATCAATGTTCTGCCAATTATTCCAGCCCATACATTCACAGAGAATTTCATCTGAAATGACACCTGCTTCTTAAAATGTGGATTGTTGTCTGCGTCGGCCCATTCATGGATGTTGTGAAAGTTTGTAATACCTTCCCTTGAAAATTTACTTTCATCCGTCCACAAGATTGATTTCAGAAACCACGCATCTTCGATGTCTCTGTTGAGGAGGAAACGGCAGAATTGAATTCTTCTTTGAGGATCTTGCTCTACTAGACCTTGCACACTCCTGCCATGGAACGGATACTTATCATTTTGGTGCATTGTATGCCACACCTTCCATTGAGAAATGTTTAAATTTCGAGCTACTGCTCTAGTACCTACTGGTAGTAGGATCCGCTTGAAATGCTGCTAAAATGTCTTCGTCGACGGCAGTTTCGTGTCTGCTCGGGTTGACTCCAGGTTCCACGCGGTGAAACCCATCTTGGGCAAGACGACGAAACGTGTTGTAAAACACTCGGACATTCGGTATCCTGCGATTCGGATAGCGCTCTTGATACATCCGTCGCGCCAAAGATCCATTGCCGTCTGCTCTACCGTACATAAATACGATATCCGCATATTCTTGATTGTAAAAAGTAGCCATAGTCACTTAACAATTAAGAAAAACCGCGTAGGAGCGCACTAAATGTCAACTCAACACAATTAAGTCAAAAATCAACACGTGCAGGAGCGCGAGGCTACGACTGGGCACGGTGAAACAAAAAAGTTCAAAACTAACGCAAACAACACGTGCAGGAACGCAAAGGGCTACAACTGAACACGGCAAATTGTGAATCAACACAACAACGTCCACTCACAAGGGCAGTAGTTTGACTAATAAGTAAAAGATGTAACGGCTTCATCACAGACCGACTGACCCTGACTAAAGAAAAACGACTTTGTTGCCTCAGTAACTAAGACCATTTTGCTGTAAAAACCAACTCTTATCGCTTTTTGCTATTCATTGGGCGTTCTACCTGGAAATGCCGTCGCACCGCGCTCGGTGGCCATTGTTTAGAGAATCCCCTCAATGGGTTCCCCTCAATTGGTTCCTGCATGTGCCAAAAATTCTTAGAATTGAACAATGTTATCATTTCGAGCACATAAAGTATTCTTTTAAGCAAAAATTTTGTGTTTTGTTAGACTGCCCCCGACGATCTGACCCCGTTGGACATTTTCGTGTGGGGCCGGGCCAAGGAACTGGTGTATAACAACATAGAAATAAACACTAGAGAAGAATTGATTCAAAGAATAAATTCAGCGTTTGAGACAATGAAGCAGGAGATGATGTTGAAAATAACGACTACAGAAGTTAGAAGACGGGGCCGTGCTTGTATTAGGAATCACGGCCGTCATTTTGAACATGAAAAATAAATAATTTTAATTCAAATGTTGTTTTAATTAGTCTGCCTAAAATTTAAAATTTCTCCCTCGAATTGGTTTGTAGGTCCTAATTTCAAAAATTTGTAAGATATCCGCATAAATATCCCTCAAAAGAAAGAGCAATTATCAAGCATGTCTTCAAAAAGGTTTGAACAAAAAAAGCACCCTCCTTTTTTTTAAATAAGGTTTAAAAGACGTATTGTACAATTTTTTTATTTTTTCTTAGCTTTAAATATCTGTAAAAAAATGTCTAATGACACAGAAGCCTAAAACATGTTTTGCTTGGTTGCTTACACATTACTTTAATTAAATAAATAAAAAATGAATTCATTTATCATCCAATTTGGCCATAATTATGCAGTTTACATTAAATTTTGAGAATTTCCGAAAAAAAAACTTTAAAATTTGGTTAAAAAAATTTGGTAAGACTTCGTCTAAGACAACCATGGCTTTGGTTCTAAATTGTCTATACTATCTTCACTTTAAAGCTTTGCACCCATCTTCCAATCACCCTGTATAATCAGCCGATCTATTCTGTCAAAATTTCACCGTGAGAACTTAGGTGAAGTGACCTAGAAGTGAGCTATCATTTCATCTGACGCTTGGGATTATTAACACTAATGACAGCTCACTTTAAACTCATTTCACCCATGTTATTACGGTGACATTTTAACAGAATTGCACACCTGGACTGCACTATAAACATCTAAAAAATATTTAATTAATTCTTAATCAATCCCTTGTCGAAAGAATAAAAGTAAAACTGCATTTTTTGTTGCTTAAAGAATTTTGTCGTATTGTGATTTACGTCATACGTCTAGTATTTATTTGTAACTATACAAAATTGCGAACTATGTAAAAGGATGACGTATAAGCTTGTTTCAATCGGCTGTAGCAGTTTGAATATCAAACTAGAAGCTGAAATGGTATTATAAATTAACGTTAGGAAAACTTATTTTGCCCTAACTCCACACAAAAATGCAATTACTTAAAATGAAAAGATGGTGCTGTGTATTAGTAAATTTTAACAAAACTACGTTTTTTATTAAAAAGACTATGATCTTTCCAAGTGACGTCAATAGTTTATGAGATCTAGGATATTTTCAGCCAAAACCAAACCAACTCAACAAAGCCAACTTTGTTTTTCATAGTTTTTTCGAGAAGTACAAATATAGTATGGCAGCCGGTATTCTTAGCGTGTCGATAGCACAAATAACATGAAAATATAATAAACTAGCTTCTGCCCGCGACTTCGTCCGCGTAAAATTTTTGCTTCAGTGACCCTTCCCGTCGCATTGAATTGCCAGCCAGTTTTCGTCCTTTTTTCGTTGCTGCTCCACTCCTTTTAATCCTAGTGTAATTTTATATAGCTTATAGCCTTTATCAATAAATAAGCTACTGAACACAAAAATAATTTTTCAATTCGGACCAGTAGTTCCTGAGATTAGCGCGATCAACCAAACAAACTATTCAGCTTTATAATATTAGTATAAACATACGGGGTCGGTTTTAAGCAACTAGAAATAATCTAACTTAACGTGAGCAGACCAACTCCATAATGAACAGGCATATTCACCAGCGGAGTAACAAGGAGCTATTCCAGTTGTTCGCAGGATTTGAGGAGACTTCTCTGTGCGTGGTCTGACACGTACTTTGGCAGTTTTTGTAGAAAAATCTTTTTTAGGTGCGTTGGGCGATTTTTTGGTAGGGGAATAATCTTAAGGGTTTGCGTCACCGACGTGCTAATGTATATAGTATATCTGTAGCTATACTGTTTTATCATAGTTTTTAAATCTTTTCTTCTGTCGGCAGTCTCCATGAATGCCTATTTCTTTTTTTTATTGAGCCCAGACTTTGTCAAACGACTTACTACCTCATTACTAAAAGAGTTAAAAAAATAATAATAATTAAGACACATTTATTAAAAACAAAAATAATAATCAAATTAATGTGACGTCACATATCACCAGCGGACGATTAAGACGCTTCCAGCGATACCTCATTTGTCAAAATATAATACCTAAACAGAATTTAAGAAATTATGGGGGATCAGATGAACATACATGGAAATGGAATAAATCTACTCTATAAGCATTTAAAAAGAATTAGGTACCTACAAAGATATTCTAAAATAAATAAAAGAACATTAAAAGAAACACAACAGGAATGGATTTAATCTTCAAATCACACTTCATTATATCGAAATAAAAGAAATATAACAAATGAACAAACTATTTACTAAGAAGGAATTCTTCTGGTTTCACGTCCAGCGCCTTTAATATAGCTTCGGTATCGTACGGCACCGCTGCGGAGAAAAAAATACATATTATTCCTTGTAATCATAATCAGCCTATATTGTTCCCACTGCTGGGACACAGGCCTCCTCTCGGTGAGAGGGGGTGGCCCTTATCCACAACGAGGACCCATGCGGGGTTAGTGGACGTCACATGTCTTCGAATTTTAGGTTAGGACACGCCGGTTTCCTCACAATGTTTTCTTGCAACGTTTTGAGAGCAGTGGCGATGAAATTATTTACACAAAGTAAAGCGCCTGCCTGGGTTCGAACCCACGACCTTCGTAAGTCGGGGTCGATACCACTGGGCCACCAGTGCTCATTATTCTTTCTAAGTAATGCCCGTTTAGAATTTGAGTTAAGAATAAGAAAACTGGCATTTTTTAATGAATGTTTGGGCACTGTTCTGGCTAGGATATCGCTTTACAACAACAATATAGTGGCAGTTTCTGTAGTGCCTGACAATAGTAGTATAATAGTTTTTAGGGACTGACCTATGTTTCCTACAAATCGTTAAACCACCAGTCCCGATATTCACTCATCAATAAAGGAAGTCTCATATTATTTCGTCGTTATGATGGTAACGATTCCGACTGTATTTAAGAATCCTGCGAGGTATATTTTTTTTTTTGTGGGACATCTCGTAGTTAACCTGTTCTGACTACTTAAACGGATTTTTGCTCGGCGATTCCTAAAAAGTTTTCTTTTTAGGCGTCCAGCCGGGACGCATAATACTTAAAAACTAAACCTTGGCTACCGGGGGCAGCAAGGGACAGGCTGGATCTGAGTTAAAATTATTTAGGGACTAATTTAAAACTAAGGCGCAGCATCGCGGGCTGGCTCTTGCAAGAGTCGGGAGGGACTATTTAGTCGGGGTCGCGACAACGGACCTCGGCGGCGATGTCGGTACGGTTTGTGTTTGTGTATTTTTTTGAACTGTACTTGTTTCCTTTCTGCTCTCCTGGAGGAGGGCAGTGGGGTCATCGGGATCGAGGAGTACGTGCCGCGGACGGCGGAGTGTGTCTAATTTGGGAGGAAGTGTACTTAGCTGCCGCGGCAACCAGAATGTTGCGGTGGGTTGTGGCTCTATCGAAGAAACGCTTCGAACTGCGTTTCATAAACTGATGGATAGTCGGGATCTTGAGATCTAAGTGGAGGTTAATATTCCGAACGTACCAAGGCGCACCAGTGGCTTGACGGAGAAATCGATTTTGGAGAGTCTGCAACCTATGGATATAGCGGGGTGTGCAAAGACCGCGCTTGCATAAGTCATGAAGGTACTAACTATCAAAATCAAAAGTCATTTATACAAACTAGGCTGAGAGTCAGCACTTTTAATATCTCAAAATTACATAAGAAAGTCCCCCAAAACGCCCGCTCTTCACATGATTGAATGAATGTTGTTGAATCCATGTTTAATAACAAACATGGATTGGTCGACTCAGCCATTCTAATTATAGACTAGAAAATAAAATTGCAAGATATAATCTTATAATAATACCAATAAACAAATGACTAACTTTGAAAAACAAAATGCCATTTTTAAAAATAAAGTGATTTGAAATTAGAGTTCTTAGCGAAAAAAAAATACTTGATTTGAATTGGCCAGTACTGCAGAACGGCTATTTCATAGGTAAAGACCTAATATACCTAATCATTGCGAACCTTTTTCCTGTTGATAAATATAATAATACTTACGAATATAAATCCATTCATTAGGGTCGTAACCCGAGTCCTTGCGGGACTCCATGATACACTGTCGCAGCGCGTGCGTCACCCCGTGCGAAGTACATATACCCATTTCACCGCAAGCTGGGTCAAAGTGAAATTATTATTAACAATTTGTGTAAAGAAGAAGGTAAAGCAGAGAAATGAAGGTTCTGACATCATGTCAGTGCTGCAGATAGTCCAATCAAATTATGATCTTGCTGGGCAGATGCATTGGTAAGTTAGCTGATTGCTACTGCCTGAAACTCATCAATCGAACTAGTCTTTGCTACGAAAATAAATAGGACAGTCAATCTGCCAAGAATTTTCTGGTTCCGTCGACCAGTCGGTACCGCTGACCTAATGTGCTTCGAGGCATGGAGGGCTATACATATATATAATGAATGGTCATCCATCTAAGAACCCCCTATGCCGCGAAGCTACGGCGACACACAGGATATTCTCCCTAAAATCAGTGTCTTAATAAGATTAGTAGGTTACTCACTTTTTGATCCAAGTACTCCATTTGGATTCTTGTGGTTGTACCTCAACTTAACGTTGAACTCAACCGGTATATCCCGAGCGAGGGGTACATGGTACAAAAGTGGCCGATTGGTCAATAGTTTCCCTGTCTCCTTATCATAAATCAGCTTCTCGCAAGTGAAGTACCCGATACCTTGGATGTAGGCTCCTTGCACCTTAAAATATAAATGGCATTAAGGAAAATGAAGTAAAATGTTGCATATTGGTATTTTTATTCCTCTAGACCAAAATATTTTCATTATGTTTAGCCTATAGTAATTCATTGCTAGACATAGGCCTCTTCAATTGCCTCGATTCTCTGCCACTCTCACCCAGCTGTTACCCTGCGAAGATCGTCGTTCCATCTAGCCTTTTTTTTTTGCATGGGAAATCATCAAATGACTTCTCCCGCTCTGGGCGGAGCGGGAGCGCATGTCAGAGTTTTACTGACTCAAACCCACCCGTGTTCCATCAGTTGCCCATGTGCCAGGGTCACGGTATCTCTTTCGAACAATCACGCGACCCCGGCAGGCATCGGTCCTAGTAGACCCCTTCACTGCTGCTGACATCTCTTTGAGGCGCGCGTGGAACACTACGCGCCGTCGACCCGAGCTTGGTCCTTACCGGGCGGCGAGCTACCCATTGCTCGCCGCCCGCAAGCTCGCGCCTACGGTGGCCGGGAGTCCGCTATCGACTCCCGGCGCCCGGGGCGTCTCCTCCTGCGGCGGCTAGGGACGTGAGGGCGCAGAAACTGCCACTCCCTCACGCGCCCCGCCTCCTCCTTCGCGAGCATTACTGCTTCGCAGAAGGAGGTGACGGCTTCCCATGCCCGCTGAGAGGTCGCCGCCGCCGATCGCCTCCACGAGGACACGGCGGTGCCCCGCCCAGGCAGGGCACACCTCCACCGTATGCTCCACCGTGTCCTCCAGACGATCCTCACAATAGAAACACCCGGGCGTTTCCTCCCGCTTTATCCTGACCAGGTACCCACCGAAGCACCCATGCCCGGTGAGAACCTGCGTCAGGCGGAAGGTGAGGACGCCGTGGCGCCTCTCTATCCACTCCTCAAAGAGGGGACTTACCGCCGCAATTGTGGCGTGCCCTTTCCATCTAGCCTGAGGGCGTCTTACCTTGCGATTGCCGATCCGCGGTCTCCACTCAAGAAAACGTCTACTCCAACGGTCATTGGTTCTACGGCGAATGTGGTCGGCCCACTGCCACTTCAGCTTTCTAATTGTATGAGGTGGTTCTCTGTTGGATCACCTCATTCCGGATTCTATAGAGATCTATTGAGATTGGCCGCCATGGCCGAAATACGGTCTGAAGGTCTATACAATAATCTGTTGTAGATAGGATTCTACATCACAACTTATAATTATCAACGCGCACGCCCAAGAGTGTCGAAGATTGTTTATCGGAGTGGCAGAGAGCAAATGAACCTGGTAAAAAAGGATGTTACAAGTTTTCAAACAGTAATCTACTCACCTGTCCGACGTCTAACTTAGGGTTGGCACTAACACCGACATCCTCCAAAATATCCGCACGAACTATTTGGAAAAGCCCTGTCGTCACATCTAATTGTGTCTCAATAATGGCTACAGCGAACGCACTATAACCCTTCAAATTTTCGTCGGTGTCTTTCATCATGAACAAAGAAGTTAACTCCACTTGTTCGTCACCTGCTTTCTTGATGATTTCCTTCCAAGAAGCCTCTGGCATACTTTCTCTTATTGGGGCCAACCTTTCTTTTAAACTTTCGCACGCTCTAATAATAGAGTAGCAAACGCTTTCAGTCGTAATACTTGACCCAGAAAACACATTGTTTGCAGCCACGAAAGTATAATGGGGAACAACATTGACATATTCTAGAGGCACTCCTAGCTCGTATGCGCAAACTTGGGCAGCTTTAGTGTTGATTCCTTGTCCCATCTCTATACCTCCTGTCGAGATAGTAACTGTACCGTCACCTCTATAAATGGTGACGAGGGCTGAATAGTTTCCGTAATAGACGACTGGGAAGCACATAACATTGATTGAAATAGATTTCTTCATCCATCTATTTGTTTTATTAAACTGTTCAATCTCTTTAGCTCGTTGGTCGTAGTTAGAGTCGTTTTTGAGAACGTCGATCAGTTCTGGCAAGTCGTTGTCCTCTGTCCTCATGTTAGCTTTGCGCACACTAGTGGGATCCTTCTGTACGGCGAATGCAATGTGCTCCATTATGTGTTCAATACTTGTCATACCCTCGCAAGTACCTATAAGATTTAGTAGATCGTTAAATTGCGGACTTCGTTTTTTATTCAACAAAATAATTAAGTCCAAGACTAGTAATTTTTGTCTGGATTGTTTTTGCAGCTTAATAAAAAAACCTGGCTGAACAGTTATTTTTAACAGTTACGAACATTCTATTTTTTTTCCATGTTAGGTAGTCTTTATCATGCTAGCTTTTGCCAGTGGCTTCGCTCGCATAGAGGTCGTAAATTATAACACGGGAATATACATACTACCTAAAAATACTCTATGTGTTAACCCAGGTGTGTTAACTATCTCTGTATCTCATACAAATGACAAAGCAGTGTGTGGTCTATGAAATGAAATGAAATAAAATGTTTATTTCTGTAAGTAGATCTTATAAGACACTATTACACGTCAACATGTGTATGTACGTATGACATATGTACGTATGAAATAGAAAATAAGATAATTTTTGGGTTTCATTAGCGCGTCCTCCTTATTCTCAAAATAAAATTATCAAATGACAAATCTAACCTGGTGCTCTAGAGAACGTATTAGAAGGAGTATCAGTAGTGACTGTGCCCGTCTTCAAGGACCAAAACTTAGTATTGTAGCAGTTAGGGAAGCCGCCGACAGTGAAATCGAGAATGCTCTCGTTGTTGGTACAGCCGTTGTCTTCGACAATTGTCGCGTTTAGATACTGGATTTTACCATCGTCGTCAACTCCAACCTATGGAAAGAAAGCAAAAAAAAGAAGATAGAAAATACGTTTATTTGCGCTAAACATGACGCAGAGAAAGAACACAATTATATAAAGGAACATGTTTAGGGAAATCGTCACATTCACGCAAAAGCGGCTAAGGCAGGACTTGTTGGTTTCCTCATGATGTTTTCCTTCACCGAATTGAGATCAGTGGTTTAAACCTTCTACAGCTCGTAAATCGTGGCTGTTACCACTGGGCTACCGCTTCTCGTATTTACCTCATATTCACATTGACACGGCAGTCTCTTCCCAGCTATAGCCATATTCGTCTGTACCGGCAAAATGAACCTACAAGGTCTGTCCTGTTTCTTGGCTACTAATGAACACGCTGCTGCAACCTGCACGTTACGACTAATCTTGCCTCCAAATCCGCCACCAACTCGACGAACTTTAACAATGACTCTGGAACAAGATGGTATATTACATGTGAAAGTACGTATATTTATTTCATGTTTACGGTTTGATAAAGAACCATGGAGAGTAGGACTTTGTTAGACAAGCAACAGATTGAAGAAGCGTGTGAGTACCTATTACATAAGGTATTAATAACTTACTCGCTTTCACTGATCCCTAAAGACCTGGCAATAGCAATTTGCGTTAAGTCCATCCATTGCGTTGAATCGTATACTTCTAGTGTCTTGTCAACAGGCACAACAACACACGAAAGAGGTTCAATATAATAATGATACTGGGATTCCATTTCAAATACTCCTTTTATAACCTTTGAAACATTGTCGCCTTTTCCATCCGGTTCTATAGATGGAGTTCCAGCCACATATCTTTTGCTGTCTTTCTTTGCTGCATCAATGGTCAGTACTGGAGCTGCTGTGCTAACATTTTTGTATGTAACTTTGACCATTTTTGCTACCTTATCAGCCAGTTTTTCGGTTATCGCTACCACTATGGCTATCGGCTGACCATAGAACTTGATTTTAGTTGCAAGAATTTCTTCTTCATCTGTTTGAAGTTGAATACCTGGAAATCCGAAGGAATTGACGCCGGGGATGTCTTTAGCTGTATACAGAGCTACAACACCTTTTACTGCCTAAAAATAAAAATATCAAGCGGTTATACATAATTTTGTAGTACCCTTAATTAAAATAACTGGTAATTTAATTGAAATACTCGTAATTTTATTTAAAAGTCATTGCTCCAGTCAATAAAAAATTGTAACGTCAATGCATATTAACTCATTTATTATTATTGATTCAGCTATTTAAATTTAAATATTCTATTAACACTTTATTTGTTTTATAGACGTTTTCAAGAGAAGACAAAGATGAATAAATTTTTTATATTCATTTTCCTTAACATGATAACATATTTTTCTGTATTTTTTTTGGAACATTACAAACAGAATTATTTGAATCATGTGATCTCCAAACTTTCAAGGAATTCTAACATCAAACTAAAATGAAGCAGCTAAATACATCTTAAAAACAATCACGATCGTTGTCATGATACGATTATATACTGTTGCGAGAATATTACAGAAAAACAAGTTTTCATGTTAAAGAAAATTAACATTAAATGCATGTAAAAGCCATGACAACGCACATGCTCACGCATGCTGGAATGAGTGAAAATGAATTTTGATAAAATTACAGCATTCAGACATGTCAGATAACGATGAAACTTTAAATCTTCTCTTCTTCTTTGAACTTAGAAGTTCCAAAACGAGCGCCTAGATATCTTTAAGCCTAGCAATTAATTCAAAAATTCCATGTAAAAGTTCCTGTCATAGTTTTTCTCTGCTTAGTAATTAACTACTTAATGATTTACTCACCAAAATTCTTTCAACATCAATAGTATCCACTTCTCCATTATGTACTTTAGCTAGTACAAAAGCACCAAACACCTCCCTTGGCAACGGAGGGAGATCATTCGCGAACCTAGCTTCACCCCCCACTTGAATATGAGCTTCAAGCTTATCTACAGGCTGGTTCAACGGGAACAGTGAAGCATCAGTCTGATAGTCTTCCTTGCCAGAAGATATAGGCCTTTTAAGAAGTTGTCCACCAGAAGTATATTTTAAAAGAGCAGTGCCAGCTGGGCAGATGTTAAGAATGAACTGCAAGGAAAGAAGATTTTAAGATATAGGTATTGGTTATTTTGCTAAACGATTACAGAATACAAACATTATATTCGACAATGAGAGGCGAAAGAGTAAATTCGAAAGTATTCGCTGATAAAGGTCTTAAAATTTGCAGGTCAGTGTCTGGTAATATTTTGATTTAAATATGATTCGCAACCGTAACAAGGCTTAACAGAACTATAATCATAACTATCATGTCTCTGTTAAATTGTCGTGGCCTACAGAAGAACCAGAATGATTTGTTTAGATTTCTATAACATGTTAGCGCGATAATTTTTTCTTACCTTATAAAACAGCCCCAGTGCCAACTTCTTTCGAAATTGTATAGTTGGTTCTCCAAGTATTTCTACTGGTATCAGCTCACTGCTCAGCACCTTTATTGCTTCTTGCAAGTTCTTATCATTGAATATATTTTTTCCGATCAGATACTCTTCCGTTTTTGTGGCGTGATAAAATTTCGGATCAATATTACCGTACACAATACTTGCACATTCTATTTCGTTCTTTTTACCCATTTTTAATAGATACGCTGAGTGCACGAGAGCTAGAGAGTTCTGGCTCCTTGGCATAATCTGCAATTAATTTAACATTCAAAAAGAGACTACCCAAATTCTCCTTCTGGAGATCTTCTTCAACTTGATAAATCAAGTCGATTAAGATTTTAATGTTCAACATTACATGTGGAATTAGGCGAACTTACAAATTACCATTTTCTTACATCAAATAATTTACCTTATAACTCCTGAAAATGTGTGAGCTGCTCAACGGTGGCAATTCCACATTAATCATCAACACACCTTGCATGTCAAACTTTAGGAATTCTCTCATTGTCAGCGTCTTCGTTTTACCATCACAGAAACCTGAAGACCAAACGTGTTGAATCAATAAATCCATTATTTTTCAGATTTGTCTTTAACTTTAGCATTTTATAAGGATATTTTTGTAGTCCAAGTAGGCTTGCAGTAAAGGACACAAACAGTTTCTTATTCCGAAAAAATCCTGAATGTTGCCGGTGCGGTGACGTGTAAATAGTCGACCAAATGCGGGAATCTTAATTATGAAAAATTATGTTTTGATAGTAATTATATTGATTCCTATGGAACCCACCCTGTGAACTGAAGAATGATAAATGGTTTCGACGTTAGCACTGAAAACTATTTGGCCCACTAACCTGTAGACCGGCTCAGGGCGCCTCACCAGCAACTGTCAGCAGCACACACCGTGAAGCACTTTCACGAAACAGATTGTCAAATCACTGTTGGGTATTTATAACGAGTCTCTTCAAACTTCAGCTGTCCATCACGGTGAAAAACCAACTTTTCCTTAAAATTACAGGATAAGGCACCGGCTGTGACTCTCGAACAAAGCAGACTGAGGGTTTTACATTAGTCGGCGATCGGTGGGTCGTGGCCAAAACTATTGCACTGGCGTCACCAGGTTCAGCGAATCAAAACGCGATCCGAAGACGCGCGAACCAACATAGCCACAGATACTAACATATCGAAACCATTTGAAACGAATTAATTATTGCTAAAGAAATGACCTAATACTTAGGTATAACAAAAATAAGTATTAACCAGTCAATTACCGAGTTTCTATACCAAACGTGGTATCTCAGGGACTTAGAGGTTAAAGAATCAATTTGGGGCACTTAAGGTGCCCCAAATTGATTGCCCTTTGAACTATCTTATCCCACAGCCATTAAAAAAGATAAAATGGCCTTCCTTACAAAGAAATCTATCAAGCATATTTTCCATTAAAATACATAGTACTTACGAACAGTAATAGTGGCGCCGACACATTCAAGCAGTAAGAACATATCTGACTTGTACGTTGGTAAGGCGTGCTTGTACATCAAATTACCAGCTATAGAGCCAATCTGAAAATACAATATATTAATTTAATTTATGATCACATTATTGAAGACAATGAAACTCAGCTTGGGCTTCTAGAAAAGGTTTACAATTTGGGACAAAGTTAATCTGCTTTGTGTTGTAGTCTAATATTACTTATTGCAAAATTGTAATATACGTATATATCGACTGCCTCTAATTTCACTTATACCGTATATGTGAATGTGGTGGCTTTCAGTAAAGTACATGATGGACACAAATAAATACGTCGTCTTAACATCAACAAAATCTAGAGTCACAAATTTCATCAAGATCCCTTGACACTCTCATAATTATGTTTCTTACTTTTCTAACTGGAATGTGAGCAATAAGATTAAGATGTTTCACGAACTCTGCCAAGTACGCAAACTCGCTCTTATTGCTAGCAGCTTCTTTGAATATCTTGATACAGTCCTCTAAAGACACGTTGGCTCCAAGGACCATATTTTGGTCGTAATCATACGTTTTAAGAGAAGTGACTTCGCTTATGTCTATCAAAACTCTCGGATATTCAAATGTCTCGACAATTCCTGAAATATGAATTTAGATATTAATATGGTGTGGTGATGTGGTGGTAGAAGTGGTGTGGTGGTGTGGTGGTGGTGGTTTGGTATGGTGGTGATTTTGTATTTAATTTTTTTGTTATTTTTATTATATCAGTCTTTAATGACCCACTGCCGGGCAAAGGCCTCCCTCCACAGTTTCTGTTTTTCATAAATGTTTGCTGTGTGTAATCCAATACAGTCAAAATTACAACTAAATCGCGGTACGCTTCATGCGTCTCACCATCCTTACCAAGGTCTACCACATATTATTTTGATACATGGCCTACCCAGTCCTATTTCAGTTTAGTGGCCTTTTCCCATACTCCAGCAATCACCGGTCTACAAATTTTGACTTTAAAAAAGTATTCTTTATGTAAAGTAGCTTTTTTGATTTATTTTCACGCACTGAATACAAAAATTATTAACATGTTGTAAAATTAGTTTTACTTTTTTAGAAAAAAAATAAAAACTGTTTTTACAAAAATTAACAAAAAAACATTTAATTTTTTTTTTTTTTTTTTCAATCATTATTAGTATTGCGCCGTAGTTTTTTCGCGGCCCTCTTGTATTTTGCTTCCGTAACGTCTCGAAAAACAGTCCAGCAATAATCCGCCAACATTGAAACGTTCCAATGTCCTTGATACCGTTTTTCCATGTTTGCGATGTCCTGATGGAAGCGCTCGCCATGTTCATTGCTAAAAGTTCCGCAATTATCCGGAAAGAAGTCCAAGTGAGAATGCAAAAAGTGGATTTTCGAGGACATGTTGCAACCCAGTTTTTGGAATGATGATAACATATTTTCGACAAGTTCCACATAGTTTTCACTCCTCTTATTTCTCAATATTTTTTGGCGACAAGGCGAAAATCATTCCAAGCCTGTTTTTCTTTACCTTCTAGAACCGAGTCAAATATCATCTTTCAATAAATTTCTTATCTGAGGACCGACGAATATACCTTCCTTGACTTTAGCTTCACTTAATCTTGAAAATTTTTGGCGAAGGCATTGAAAAGCAGCTCCATTTTTGTCCATTGCTTTTACAAAAATTTTCATTAGTCCTAGTTTTAAATGCAATGGCGGAAGTAAAACTTTTTATGGATTAACTAAAGGATCATTTTTAACATTTTTTTGCCCAGGTTGAAGTGTCTGACGATGAGGCCACAACTTTCTTTTATAATGCTCTTTTTATCACGACTATCCCATTCGCAAATAAAGCAACAAAATTTTGTGTAGCCTAATTGTAATCCGAGCAGCACAGCTACGACTTTCAAATCCGCACAGATTTGCCATTGTTGTTCATCATACTTAATCCGCTAGAGTAGTGTTTTCATATTTTCATAAGACTCTTTCATATGGACTGCGTAACCAATAGGAATCGAAGGTAAAATATTTCGGTTATGTTACAAAACAGCTTTTAAGCTTAACTTAGAGCTATCTATGAAAAGTCGCCATTCATTTTGTTTATACGTAATGTTAAGGGCTAACATCAAACCACTGACATCTTTATAAAAAACTAAACTTTCATCCATTTCAAAAACTCTTGTGAACTCTTTTTGCCTTGTACGGAAAAATGTAATAGTCACACCACTTTCTAAAAGGTTCCATTGTTGCAGCCTCGAACCTAGGAGTTCTGCTTTGTTCTTGGGCAATTCTAAGTCCCTTACAAGATCATATAATTCAGCTTGTGTTATCCTATGTGGCTGTGATGATGTGCTAGGTACTTCGTATTCTGACATTGAAGAAATTGATGGTGAAGTAGTAAGTGTGATTTCATCTTCGTCAATGTGAGGACGTTTCGGAATCGGGTGAAGATCGCTGTGAGGCAGAGGACGAGTAGCCGATGGTAGATTTGGATACACTATGGCATTCTTCATTTTTTTAGAAACACCTTTTCCTTTTCCAAATATATGAGTGGTCAGACAGAAATAACAATCATTTGCATGATTAGTTGATTCTCACCACTGCATTGGCACTGCAAACCGAAATGATGTTTTTTTGCCACTCAGCCAATTTCTGAAACCTGTAGCACACGGATTGCAACAGAAATGTGGAACCTAGCTTTTATCCTGGTGTTTTATATTTTCATTAAAATAGTAAAAATAGTTTTTTTTATTGTAGGCGATATAGAACACCTTTGCTTACTAAATACCACTTCGCCACAAATGTAACAAAAATTGTCAGGATTATTGATACATTTCCGAGACATTTTGCGATGAAATATAATATTGTTTAACTTTTAACACTTTTTTCACTTAATAATCAATATAATAACAAAGTGTTAAAACACAATATTTTTAACATCAGATGCCAACTAAATAAATATACGTAAACATTATCTAGTTCAATGAGGGTAGACTCATTAAATTCGGAATATGTCAAGTATCGCAAAAACTTAAACTAATAAATTACTTTTACTTATCAACTTGTATTTAGCGCATGTAGATAAGTATAAATTAGTTAAAATTATTTCGAATACTTTTTATTGTAGACCAGTGATGCGTTGTGGAACGAAGTATTGTGTTTCTTATGCGGTCTGCATGTATGATTCCCAAAAATCTGCACTCCATGAGTTACTGGCAAACCGCGAGCGTGGACTTGATGATTTCTCAAAATGCATGTTGAAAAACAAACATAGTAACATGTAAACGTCCGTAAGCTCTAGCTTTAATATAATGAGAAGTTTTCAGGTTATCAGATGTTTCATGGGCCAATAAATAGCTTGTCCATTTTTAGTACGATGCAATAACTTCTTTTGTCACGACGTATCTAGGACTTTATCCGTATGAAGAAGGGTCCTCATTAAAATTTGCATAAAAATGTCGTTTACTTCGTCTTTATGTTTCTAACTTTAAATTTTTTTTTGTCCTCACACTAACTAGAACATAAGATAAACAAAACTTATCGAACAAGCGCAGTGTAAATTAACTATAATTTGTTTGTGTATAATTGCTTTCTGTTTTGTTTACCTCTTCAATGTTAAAAACACCTGTATATATTTAATACATAGTTTTTTTATCTATACCTCCTAGATAAAAAACTTGGAAAAATAGATACAAAATATATACCAAGTTACCTAAAATACCGCTGAGTGCTGAGCTACCCCCAAAACAGTGTACTCAGCTCTCTACCAGTTAATCGTAATTATAGCCTATTGCATAACTAGCTGGAGATGTTCATTTTCTGGAAGCTGAAAGAGCACAGAGAGCCCTACTCAAACTTGGAGCTGGACTACTATTTCACTATCCAACTGCTGGTCTATATAAACGTTGGGATATCCTAAAAGTTTAGCAGACCTTTATATTCACTACGTAACGCAAATAACATACAGAATTAAAATATGACCCTAATCTCAAGAAAAATAAGCGAAGGAAAGGTAAACTCTACACTACTAATTTCTTCATCAATGTCTTGCAACGATTTTACTGTTTTCTTAGAGAATATCTGTGTATATATTAAAATTAAAATAACAGTCAATTCGTAGATTAGCTTATAATTATAAGCTGGCTGAGTGGAAATGGCATAAAAATCTCAACAATGAGGCAACTGAGAGTCTTCTGATTCCTATCCACCAAAGGGTTTAGCCGGATAAGTATAACGAGTCTGCCCCCAAATAGAAACCTGTATCGAAACTTATGTTTTATAATTGACTTGATGAGTAAACACAATTTATGTAAGTTTTGCGATCGCGTTTCGCTTTGACCTTGAGATACGAGTAAAAATAATCGTACACATGACTATTTTTCAAAATAGTATATCTCAAAAACTAATTGAGGTAGAGGAATGAAACCAATGCGAGGCTTTAGGTTACATTACAGAGTATATCATATATATATTTTTTTAATTTTTAGAATATATTTTTGTATAAAAAATAAATAAATAAGGAAATCATAATTTCTTTTTTTTTGTGTTCTCTAAAACTTACAATCACGAAAATAATATATGTTATGCTCCTTTATATGTACTATTACTCATAAAAATTGCGTAACAAAAAAATTGGTGCAACACTTCGAAAAAAAATAAAATGTGGTTCGCGCCTTATAGTACCCTTGTACTATAAGGCCCACATCACAATTTTTTTTCGAAGTATTGCACTAACTTGTTTCAGAATATAGATAATTATGTTCAAGAGGTGGAATAAAAGGTTAAAAAAGAAAAGAAAAAACATACAGTGTTCAATATTTATAATTATCGTCACTTTTATTACTTTTAGTGTTAATCAAAATACCAGAAATCTATATCTATACTTATAATAAAACTGTAGAGAGGTCAATTCTGCACATTGAATATACATTCAAAATGAATATTGGAGTATGAATGGTGATCGATACTGATGCCAAAAATGCAATCAGTAAATATTTTGTCTGTCTGTCTGTATGTGCACGCATGGGTCAAAAACTACTGAAGGGATTTTAATCAAACTTGGTACGATTGTAGTCCATACTCCTGGGCAGGTTATAGGCTATATAACATAACGCTAAGACACATAGGAGCTGAGCAGTGACGATACCCGCGGGATATTTTCCGACCTCCACGCGGGCGAAGCCGCTGGCAAAAGCCAGTAAAAAATATCAATCATCATCACTGTTGTGAGTAATTACTACTGGAACATTTTGAGTCGCAAATAATTTAGTTAGAATGTCAGCAGGACGCACAATTTTGGACAAATATCGTCCATACGACAGATAATAAATAATAGCTGCTGTATGTGAACAGCATTCCACTGTATGGTTGCCATTGGGGCAATCACAGCAATAACGGAGAACACTGAATAAATCATTACCGTCGGAAATACAATGAAAGTAAATACGATAGACTTTGCTTTTTGTCTTGATTTTACTTCTGCTTTAATAATATTAGGTGCTGATTTCACATATTGTACTGAAAGATTATTTAGATCGTCTATTACAGGGTTTCTCAAACTTCTGGCTCCACGTACCCCCATTCAAGTTTCCGGATGACATCGAACCCCCTCCCTCCCCCCAACAAGAAAAGAATAATTAATTTTGATTAACACTAAAAGTAATAAAAGTGGCGATAATTATAAATATTGAGCACTGTATGTTTTTCTTTTTTTTAACCTTTTATTCTACCTCTTGAACATAATCCACACTATCCACACTAATATTATAAATGCAAAAGTAACTCTGTCTGTCTGTCTCGCTTTCCTGCTAAAACTCCTGAACCGATTTAAATGAAATTTAGTACACAGATAGTTTAGAGCCTGAGAAAGGACATAGGCTACTTTTAATTCTGTGACTAGCTTCTGCCCACGACTTCATCCGCGTTAAATTTATTGTTCCCCCGACCCTTCCCGTCGCGGCGAATTGCCTACCCGTGCGATTTTCCCCGTTTTTGCAACATTTTTCATTACTGCTCCGCTCCTTTTGGTTATAGCGTGATGTTACATAGTCTATAGCCTTTCTAGATAAATAGGCTACTCAACACAAAATATTTTTTAAATTCGGACCAGTAGTTCTTGAGATTAGCGCGTTCAATCAAACAAACAAACAAACTCTTCAGCTTTATAATATTAAGTATAGATAACCGACATTTACGCGGACGAAATCGCGGGCAAAAGCTAGTTATCTATATTTTGAAACAATTTAGTGCAATACTTCGAAAAAAATTGTGATGTGGACTTTATAGTAAAGGGTACTACTATAAGGCGCGAATCACATTTTATTTTTTTTCGAAGTTTTGCACCAATTTTTTTCTAACGCAATTTTTATGAGTAATAGAACATATAAAGGAGCATAACATATATTATTTTCGTGATTGTAAGTTTTAGAGAACACCAAAAAAGAAATTATTATTTACTTTTTTATTTATTTTTTTATTTAAAAAGTTATTCTAAAATTAAAAAAAAAATATATGATATACTCTGTAATGTAACCTAAAGCCTGGCATTAGGTTCATTCCTTTAGCTCAATCAGTTTTTGAGATATATTATTTTGAAAAATAGACACGCGCACGATTATTTTTTCTCGTATCTCAAGGTCAAAGCGAAAGCCGATCACAAAACTTACATAAATTGTGTTTACTCATCAAGTCAATATTAAAACATAAGTTTCGATACAGGTTTCTATTTGGGGGCAGACTCGTCATACTTATCCGGCTAAACCCTTTCTATCTCCGTTACAAAGGCTCACTACTAAACACACACTCACAGACACACACATACACACACACAGACACACACACACTTAAATCACATATGTATATCCAGTCTACATTATTTTTAACTGTACCTAGAATTAATTAAACTTCATCACGTACAAACTTTGTTTTTTGTTAATTAATCTAAACGAATATGTATACGTACATCATATGAAGTCTTGGAGGCCTGGTGACCTGTAACACAGGTATTTTATGCCTGATTCGGACACCAGTCTCTCACAAATTTTAAGTTTATTTTTTTAAATCTACTTCCTGACCAACACGACATTTGTGATGAGAAATAAAATAAATGAATAAAAATTATTACTAAACTATTATTTTAATTATTAGGCCAAAACTCACCCTTTCCAGTGTTTCCATCGACAAGCATATACGAATCCACGCCATGCTCGTTGAGGATTTCAAAAATTGCGTTCTCATCATATACTTTAAAGAACTTGTACTTCCCAAAGTTAAAACAAAGTGTGCTTTCACTTTTAACATCAGCTACGACGCTCCAATCACTGCAGTCACTCTTTAAAGAACATTTTCTCTGACAGGTTCCAGGATTCTTAGAACACTTATTGAGGTCCTCAATATCCCTGACTTTCTGGCATAGTTCAGGGGAGGCATCTGTAGCAAATGACTGGATTGTGTCTATAATAGGTCTAAATCCTGTACACCTACATGTATTGCTGCCGAAAGATTGCTCTAGTTCGGCCATTGTGAGGTTCTTGTCAATTAAACTGAAAGCAGATAACAATCAGAATACCCTTAAATTACACTTTCTAATGTTTGTTATATATTGAACTGTATCCATAGAAACTTGGAAAAGTTCCATACCTGGTCAGTTGCATAATCCACCCTGGTGTACAGTACCCACACTGGGAACCGTTGAACGCCACAAATCGCTTTTGTACCTCGCTGTAGCCGTCCAAGCGGTTGCCGACACCTTCAATGGTCGTAACCTCCCAACCGTTGCAGGAGAATATCAGCACCAGACACTGCAAACGAGATAAAAATATATAGTCCTCCAGATACAGTGCCCATGTGTCAGTGCACAAGTTTGTGCGCAGACACATGGGCATTCAGTCTATGAGTCTACCCTCACTCTTATAGTCCGATGGGACAGTAATCTGACACGACCTGAAAAAGATCAGGCGCCGGACCAACATATTTACGTGCTTTCCGAGGCACGGGGGTATCACCGCCAATTTCCAAACTCCGGGCTGTTACTAAGAAATAAACGAAAAACGAGAACGAAGTAAACGAGATATTCAGCTACTTAAACAAGACGGATTAATGCACCTCAATCTTTCCGAGCTGGTTTTTCTTCGTCTCGTATCGGGACTACTATATGTGAATATTATCTAATGTAGTGGTGGGAAGATAAAGCCAATCAGCAAGTCGTACATGGTTTTGGGTACAGATGAATCAACTAATAAGCTGCAAAATTAGAACGAGTCATTGGAACTCTCGTTTATCCAACAGCGCCAAACGTCGCAAAACTTCGTGTTTTGGGCGGCTTTAAAAGATGGGCGAGGAAGCTACTTACAGAGTTAACGGAGAAGGTCTCGACCAAGCCACTGGGGAAACGCTTCGCTCGCACCTTCACGATGCAACAGCCGCAGCTTCCCTCGTGGCACATAGCTTTGGTTCCCGGCAGACCGAGTACATAGCGGAGGTACGCGTTTAACGTCGTTTCCCGGGGGGTGCATTCGTCGACTGTAAAACCATAAATTACATTAATTTCATTTCATAATTTAAGAAAATCTGGTTAGTCGCAAAGGAAACATCATTTCTTTTCTTCAACGGCCTTTAGCTAGTGAAATCCCGACATGTTAATTTCAAGTTCTTGTTTTCTATGCCACGTCTGCTACGCAAACACTTCCGAAATTTTAAAAGTCGTCGTCTGAAACTTAGAACAATAGTGACGAAAATTAATCCGGAAACTCGTATTGAAGATTTTCTAAAGATTCAACTTCAGTGTATCAGTGAACAGGCGTCTTTTAAGCACGCTCGTTTTATCGCTCTACATCGGGAAAGATCTAGCGGGCTCATTTCGTAATAATAAAAAACTTCACTTTAATCGCCAATTAAATTAGCGCGCTAAGTTACAAACTTACTCTTAATTTCTGATTACTAATAAAGACTCTGAATATTATGTCTGCAATGAAATGAAAGTTAATAACATCACGTAATCGCAAAAAATGGCTAGTGTAAAAGTACCTAGTTGTCCATCAAGATCTGACACCAGATTAACAGGTCTTCAATAGGTTTATTTTTAATGAAATGCTTATTTTTTACAGTGAATCTATTATTTTTGTTATGTACTCTATGCAATGAAGTATAGGTGGCAAACTCATATACCGCATTACAAACTCTACCATTCGTTCTAAAACACGAATAGCGGACGCTGGTCACGCAACTGCTGAACTAAAGTGGAACTGGGCTGGCTACATCTATCACATGTAGAAGCAGCAATACGTAAAAACCACGAAGCAGTGGACCACAATACGTAGGGCACGACTACGACACAGGAGCAGAAAGACATGACATGATGAGTTGGACTCCTTAAAAGATTGGTACACAATCCCAGTAGACCGGGAAAAAAGAAAAGAGCGCCATCTAGTTTTTAAAAAAAACCGGCCAAGTGCGAGTCGGACTCGCGCACCGAAAAGATTGGTACACAATCCCAGTAGACCGGGAAAAAAGAAAAGAGCGCCATCTAGTTTTAAAAAAAAACCGGCCAAGTGCGAGTCGGACTCGCGCACCGAGGGTTCCGTACAAACCTGTAGGTATCCTCGGTTTATGTATAAGGTTTATGCTTATAAAATTAAATGTTTATTTGAGTTTATTAAATGAAAGGTACAGAGGGTGTCTCATAAATAATGTCGGTTTTTAATATTCACTTCAATTAATAATTAATTATATAAAAAGAAAACCTTAGTATTCAAAGTATAGCCCATCGTATTCTACAGTCCTAACCCAACGTTCAGCCAGCTCTTTGAGACCTTGGTATAACCATTCCTTGGGCTTAGATGCAAAGAATTGCCGCACTGCATTTTCAACATCTTCTCTTGACTCGAATTTTTTTCCACGCAGGAATTTTGCCATGGATCTGAATAAATAGTAATCAGATGGTGCAAGGTCTGGACTAAATGCTGGATGTGGTAGGAGTTCAATTCCACCAAGTTCTTCGATCTTATCCCGTGTAACTTTCGCCGTATGCGGTCTAGCATTATCTTGTTGTAAGAGCACTCGTTTTCGGTTGACTAAGCCTGGATATTTCTGCGATAAAACCTCATACATTCGGGTTAGTTGTCCAGAATATAACTCAGCATTGATAGTTCGACCATCCGGAACTATCTCAAAGTACACTAAACCTTCATAATTCCACCAGACACACAACAAGACTTTCGACTCGAAACGACCTCTTTTCACGACAGGTTCAGGTAATTGTCTTATGTCTAACCACTGTTTTGATATGTCTGGGTTGTTTAGATAAATCCATTTTTCGTCGCAAGTAACAATGCGTTTAATAAAACGATCACCTTTCGGCAGAGCAAGAAGCTGTTTACACACCTCTACTCGTCGTTTCGCCTGAATCTCGTCTAATTCATGGGGAACTATACGACAACTTTTATAGGTCTTACCTAATGATTTTAAGTGGCGATGTATAGTGTCTTTAGAAGGTCCCAACGAGTCCGATAATCGACGAGTGCTGGTACTGGGTTGGTTTTCTACTGCTTCCTTTGTAGCCTCAACATCCCACACAGGTGGACGACCAGAACGCGATCGATCTTCAAGTGTCAAATCTCCACTGTTAAAGCGATTAAACCAACGCTGTGCCGTTCGCTCATTAACCATGTCTTCCCCTTCAATTTCACATATTTTCCTTGCTGCCGCGGTTGCTTTAAACTTTTGTTTCCAATAATGTCTTAACAGTACACGAATTTCATATTTATCGCACTCCATACTTTTTAGTATCAAAACGACCTACGACGTCAATAAATATAGACAGTACGATTAAATTAAAGTTAATCAATTGCACTCTCCACAGAACTAGAGAATATCTTAACAAGTTGCGACATGTATAAAATGAGGCGTAATAAATTTTTAGTTATGAAACCCGACATTACTTATGAGACACCCTCTGTAAATTGCGGTTTACGATTTATGACGTATTAAAAAAAAACTACTTACTGGATCTCGTTCAAACCAATTTTCGGTGGAAGTTTACATGGTTATGTACATCATATATTTTTTTGAGTTTTATCATTCTCTTATTTTAGAAGTCACGGGGGGGGGAGGGCACATTTTACCACTTTGGAAGCGTCTCTCTTGCAAACTATTCAGTTTAGAAAAAAATGATATAAGAAACCTCAATACCATTTTTGAAGACCTATTCATAGATAACCCACACGTATGGGATTGATGAAAAAAAAAAAATAATTTTCAGTTCTAAGTATGGGGAACCCCAAAACATTTTTTTTCTATTTTAGTATAAAAATCTTGATGTGGTTCACAGAACATCTACCTACCAAGTTTCAACAGCGTAGCTCTTATAGATTCGGAGAAAAGTGGCTGTGACATACGGACGGACGGACAGACAGAAAGACAGACAGACATGACGAATCTATAAGGGTTCCGTTTTTTGCCATTTGGCAACGGAACCCTAAAAACATTGACCAAAAAATGTTGACGTGTAAAAGTGTCTCATAAGATCTACTTCAGAAACATTTCATTTCATTTCATTCAATGGGACAACACAGGCTTAAATAATAAATAATGTGTAGAGTACACATTATTACAAAGCGTATTTCATAGAAAATTGCTGGACAAGTACTACAAGAGGAAACTGCTATTCATTATGTCGTTACTACCACAAGACAGAGTTTATATCATGTTATTACGATAGTACTTGCTACATAATAGTACGAAGATTACTGTAATAATGTCGTAGTTTTGTCATCAGTAAGCAATTAGGTTGGGGTTAAATAAGCTTGGAGCAATATTCTTTGGCTTTTTGAAGTATGGAAACCATCATGGAAAATCTGGTTTATCGTAAAGGAAACGTTACTTCCTATTTGCAACGGCCTTTAGCTAGTGAAATCCCGACATATTAATTTCTTGTACTTGTTTTGTTTGCCACGTCATATAACAGTGCATTTTAATGGGTTCAGCACAAAATTTCCATGTTTTGATCAATATCAGAAATTGAACAACCGAATGATGAATGATGCCATGTATCGTATGGTGCAGACGACGTTGAAATTATCAGAAGTTTAAGCCGGTTCTTAAAATATTATGCCTCGTTGTGTTTAACAGGATGCGCCCCTAGCCCTTATAACGACACCGTCTGTACGTTAAACAAAATACATGTATGTATGAACATAATTAATTATATTCATTAAAGTCATCAATACAAGCCTCTAAGTTCATAAATAGTCACACAACCTGACACTGACTTGAAAAAAATAAATAATGGAAATTTGAATTTGTAAGTACCTTAGCGCATCTTCTTTAATGGGGCGAAAGATAAATAAAGAAAATTTAAAGAATTAATTAGATTAAAGAAAATTAAAAAAATAATGTTACGTAAATATAACACTAATCCTACCTGTACATTTTTTCCCATTCACAGTAAATTCTATTTTAGACATGACTGTAGCGAGCGGTATAAACGCGCGGGTAAGACTGTCTTCGCTTGAGACGAACATTATTTTATATTATGAAGAACATTTCAAGCCGTAAGCAACCACCGAAAATTTCCGTTCATTCGTCACAGTTTATTTAATAAATAATGATTTTATTTCTTATTATATTTATAATATGTGCGTGTTAAAACAGCTGCTCATGTTAGTGCGTACTTTGATCAAACCACGTCGAAAGTGGATAGTCTTAATTTTGCAGAGTCACGTTACGGTATGAAATAAACAGGTAAAGAAGTGGGCGGGGTGATAGAAAACTCAGTTTTCCATGGTTATGATAAAGTTTAAAGTTCCAATGTACCGTTCTCAATTGAAAATAAAAGAGTGCCTAAAGTTAGACCTAAATAGGCAGACTTTTTTCCCTGAGTGTCTGAAAATTCAAATGATTATCAATAGTGATAAATCGATTTTGCGTTGACGTACAACTGTCTAATACCTAATTTCGTTTAGGTACCTATTAAGAACTTTGAATTGTGCCCACCACTTTGGAGAATATAGCGTTCCTCCTACTGCTGGGAACGAACGGGAAGACATGCTTTTGCGCGTAACGTCGCCCGCGTGGAGGTCGCAAATTATCCCAAGATAGAATGTGCCAAATTTCATCCCAACAAGTTCAGCCGATAAGCCGTCAAAACGTATATACAATGTGTTCCTTTTATATATCCCATACTTCTAGGGCAGCCATACTAAAGCAAAGCTACTGCTACGCTACTCTGTGTAATGCATTGATTCAAAATCCTTTTTTCACCCAAACTGCAAAATCTCGAAAGTATGTCAAACGAGTGAATCGTTTTTAGAAGTGTCATCAGACACCAATATGGAGTCACTGTTCAAAACGATGCCTATATATGATATTTGGTGCAGAATTCGTGATTAATATCAACTTGTTGCTATAATGGCCCTGAATGTTTTTTTCCAGTTCCCAACCACATGTGCGAAATAGGATTTTTGACCTGTATGTATGCAGTTAGAAAAACCAAATACCGCAATTGACTGGATTCAGAATCTGATGAGATACCTCATATCAACCAATTGATGAAAAATAAGAAACAGTTTCATACCTCCCATTAGATATTTAATTATTATGCAACTGTTACATTTTAACACGACGTTATCATATTTCGCGTTAGCGTGTTTTACATAAATAATCGTGACGTCTAATTAATTTGATTGAAAACTTAAAAAGGAAATAACATATATGATCTATCTATGTTCTGTGTTAGAACGGTTTGGTCTCCGCACTTCGTCCTGCGTGGGCCATAACAGCGATCGGTGGTTATTCCAACCGGGCTGGTTCCCTCCCTCCAGAAGTTTATTGTATCACCTGGTCAGTTGAGAACGCCCGTGTAAGCTCTGGGTGTCACGAGGGTTTCTATCCTAAACTGGGTGACGCCGGTACATTCGAAAATTAACATGTAACTGTAATTAACATTCAACTATGTATGAAATACCTAATGGACGAATCGCCTACAGTTTATTAATACTGCGCGCTGGAATGATTTCTAAAGTGGTGGGTAATTACAATGTCAATCTCTTTACACGAGCAACTTGGAAATAGCGGTTGGTCACAGTTTTAACCTAACCTAACTTATTTCACCCGGTTCAAAATGACAAATCATACAATCGGGCACTGAAATGTTTTGAACTGAAATGCCGCGGCAGCGGCCGGCGAGCGCTACTTCCAAGTTGCTCGCAGAAATGTTTTAACCATTGTCTACGTATCCATGTTTTCGCAATATCTCTAGGGTTTTTGCGAAAATTCGAATTAACAAATCAGCCAATCAACATATACAAAATCACTAGTAAATCAAACACAAGACCACATATAAATCAACAGTAGGTGAATTGACCATTACTTTAATCAAACTTAGTTTAATTAATTGTAGTTGAATAGACCGTAGTTGAATCGTTATGGATTTCGTTTATTAGTTACTAGCTTCTGCTCGCGACTTCGTTCGCGTCATATTTTGCTCCCCTGACCCTTCCCGTCGCATCGAATTGTCTGCCAGTTTTCGTCCATTTTTCGTTGCTGCTCTGCTCCTTTTGATTGCAGCGTGATGTTATAAGCCTATATCGTTCCTCAATAAATAGGCTACCCAACACAAAAAAGATTTTTTCAATTCGGACCAGTTTTCCTGAGATTTTGTTTTATTTTTGTTCTTCGTGTCTATTTTTTTATGTTTTTGTGCAATTTTTGTGAAATAGTTGTTGTTTTCTTAATCAGCGACCCGATAAACCATAAAAATGATACCCATGTTGATTTTCAGAATTTGTCACCACTTTTCCACCCTTTAAGGCTTGAATTCTGAAAGAGCCTGAAACACTTGTTTACTCATTTATTGATAGGAGTACTCCTGTGAAGTTTCGAATAAAATAGGTTAACTAATCTTGTTTCCCCATACAAACTTTCAAGCCCTTTTTCACCCCCTTAGGGGTAGAATTTTCAAAAACTCTAGGGCACGTAATTGTTTATTTCTAATTGTTAACCTAAAAACAAAGTTTCAGGTTTCTAGCTCTAAAAATGACGGACTTTCATACAAAATTTTAACCCCTTTTTCATCCCCTTAGGGGGCAAATTTTCAAAAATCCTTTCTTAGCGAATGCCTACGTCATTACAACTATCTGTATGCCAAATTTCAGCGAAATCCGTTAAGTAGTTTCGGCTGTGCGTTGATAGATGAGTCAGTCAGGTTTGCCTTTTATATATTTCGATTACAAAAATCGGTGAAACGATCATTAGATATGTTCAACGAAAGGTCTATTGACCGTAGTTATACTGAAAATAGTTGGAACAAACTTAGGTATTATGATACGTAACCGACGACGTCGACGTCTCGAGTGGCGGCGTAAGACTACACGCAAAATGAAGAGTTGTCACACACTGAGGACCTGGGTTTCGGAATACAACAGGGCGGTTAGATAGTCTCTACGCTTGAATATGACTTTGAAATTTTATTTTCTTATTTTCTTTATTCATCTTAACAAACTTATAAATTATATTTTTAAATATTAGAATATAAAATAAAAAAACATTTCAAAATATAAAAAAATAGTAGCCCACTGGTATCGGGAACAGGGTCCAAGCTACCGGTGGTCAGGGCTCTATAGAGAGGAATCTCCTGACGATGCGAACCGTGTCCAGAAGTACCGCTTTCTTAATCAAGCCCTTGACCCAGCTGCCTAACGAGAGCCTCCTTAGATGTTGGTCGAGGCTCTTGGCTATCAACCCATTGGCTGTGACGACTATCGGCACAATGATCGCTGAATCCACATCCCACATGTCGACAACCTCGCGAGCCAAGTCAAGATACTTCATCTGTTTATCTTTCTCAGATTTCACGAGGTTCTCGTCATGTGGGACTGTTATGTCAACAATCATTGTGCGCCGCTCTACTCGATCCACCACCACTATATCAGGCTTATTTGCGGCAATAGTCCTGTCAGTGATGATGGATCGATCCCAGTACAATGTGATATTTCCATTTTCGAGAACTGGGTCAGGCACATACCTGTAGTACGGCACTTCCGATTCCACAAAGCTGTATTTAAGAGCAAGTTGTTGATGGATAATCCTGGCTACTAGGTTGTGTCTATGCAAATATTCTTCGTTAGCTAGACGAGAACACCCGGAGATTATGTGTCTAATTGATTCTCCTGGACGGTGGCATGCCCGACAGATTTCAACCGTGCCGTCTTTCACAATAAATCTCCGGTAATAGTTTGTCATCATAACTTCGTCCATAATTGCACAGACAAAACTTTCGGTTTGCCCAAACAGGTCACCGAAACGCAGCCAGGCCACGGACGCTAGTATATCTACATCGGGTCCATGTAGGGCCCGGAAAAAGCGTCCGTGGAGCTCCTTACTCTGCCATACTTCCATGCGTTCATTAGTGTCAAGTATTACAGGTCTGCGCCAGTTCTCGTTAGCCAAGGAGAGCGGGGTGAAGCCCTTGTCAACCGCGATCACATCTCGATGCATCCCCACGTCGGTTTCTAGGAAATATTTCCTGAGACTGCATATCTCGCGATTGTGGAGAGTTTTAGCGTTTAAAAAGCCTCGACCTCCACACTTTCGCGGGATATACAGCCTCATTACCGATGACCGTGGATGATGCATTCGATATGCAGTCAGCAGCGTACGGACCCTCCTATCCAGGGCGTCGAGTTCGGTTTGAGTCCATTTGAGTATGCCGAAAGAGTACATCAAAACTGGCATGACTCAACCGTTGAAAAGACTAATAAATACTTTCTTCAGGTGGCCAAAGAAGCGTTCCCTCAGCGATTGCTTCATGTCAGTAACATTAATGCCCAACGCTTCCGAAATACCCAAATACTTATACGTTTCGGATGCGGAGAGGGCTCGGAGGTTTATGGAATCCGAGAGTTGGGTTCCCGCGGATTCCACAATCTCCCCTCGCTTTACATGCATGACCGCACATTTGTCCACACCAAATTCCATCCTGATGGCGCTACTGAAGGTTTCAGTTACTTTCAGAAACTCCATCAGTTGAAAATTGTTAGGGGCAAAGAGTTTATGGTCATCCATGTAAAGGAGGTGAGATACAACCTGACCACCTCTCCTCAACCGATAGCCTATACCTGAATCCTCAAGCAGTGTGCTCAGAGGATTCAGGACTAAGCAGAACCAAAGCGGACTCAAACTATCACCCTGAAATATGATACAAGATACAAGATATTTATTTTGCTAAAACATAAGTATACACGTAAATGCAAGATGTTACATAAAAGTTCGTTTGAATCACTGTCATGTTTTGCCTTGGTGGCGTACAAAATATTACTGATCAAGAAGATCTAAATCATCACAATTATTATCCATGCATTACTTATAATAAATGGTACAAAAAAATTCTGAACTGCAAATGTCAAATGGTATGTTACATAAATAATCATAATCATGGTCAAAATAATAAGTTAATGTTATGATCAAAAATAATAATAATACAAATATTATTATTATTGCAATATAAATATGCCTCGCTCGATCCTTATCGGTTCGCTGTTGCTTTGGATATTTCGACATCCTGGATAGCGAAGGACCGTCCTCCACTGCCCCATACATGAAATCAGGAAGGTGCGCAGAGTTGCATCAACTTTATACAACTCCAGCACCCTCTTGAGCCATGTATGTGGCACCGAGTCATAGGCCTTCTCATAATCTATCCAACATGTCGACAGATCCTTTCGGGAACGACGAACCTGTTGGCTAATGGCCATATCAATGAGGAGCAGCTCCTTAGTACCGCGAGATCCGTTCCTACATCCATTTTGAGAGACAGACATGATAATTCAATTCTGCATCACATCATGGGGTGGCGCTCCAAAAACGAGTCTACTTCCTCTTGAAAGAGCACAGAGAGCAATTTTAAAGGTAGCAAATTTCCATCCCTTTTTCTTTCCCACAGATCTGCTATATAAATCCTGCAACGTGCTGACTGTGCGCCAACTTTTCATAATGCACTTAGTATTAAAACAGCACACTATGCTTACCTACACTGCTGACAATACTAACAAGAGGCGGAATGATATAGTATGCACATCTAATGCATCCTCAAAACATGTTTTTGTAGAAAGATTTTTTACATTCTTAGGTCCATTTTTGTACAATAGGTTAAATAGAAAACTAAGTATCTTTAAATTAAGTTACTTTAGCTGTAAACAAATTATACTTAAATATTTACTAACCATCGATTATGCACAGACAGAAGATCTACTTGTTGTTTGCAAATAGAACGACTAACATATTGCTATTTCACTTTTACTTTCCTAATTTTAATTTAGTTTTTACTTTATACTCCTTGTTCATTTATTAAAGTATTTATGCACTTACTAGCCTGAAACACAGGTTCAACCTAGTTCAGGCAAATGAGCAACTGTGCTCTATTTTAATTATTAAGGTAACTTTGTAAATGTGCCCCTTTTTATAAATAAACGATATTATTATATAATTATTATTATGATGGAGTTAGTGCCAATATGATTGTAAATTTTAGCTCTCAAAATGGATGTAAGAACTTTATAAACCGTCGACAAACACGTGATTGGTCTATAATTTTTGGGTTCCGCGGTACTACCTGATTTGTTTCATTTCATTTTATTTATTCGTGAACAATTTACATTGTGTTGAATATACATGCAATTTACATAAAATAATAAGACCTATAAGTTATTAATTAACATTCCAAAAAATTCAAAATATAGTGCCTAACAGTGTCAAGTATAAATAAAGTCGAATCAGTTTTAAAATATCGTGCCCCGGCTGGAGGCCTAAAAAGGTAACTTTTTAGAACTCGCCGGGCCCCAATCCGTTTAAGTAGTAACAATCTTTTCAGGATTAACTACGAGATGCCCCACAAAAAAAAAAAAAAAAAAAAAAATTAAAATATCGTACTGCTAGACAATTCAAAAATAATATAATTATGATGTCAAAAAATGTTAAGGTACAATGTCAAAAACAATTTTAAAGTACAATGTCAAAAATAAATTTAAAGTGCAATATCAAAAACAATTTTAAAATAATATTATTATAAAATGTCAATGAGTTTTAAAATAGGATGTCAAACAGTTTTAAATATGATGTCAAGAGATTTTAGATAATAAATGATGTCAAAAGTTTTCTTAATCGGCATTAGAGTGGCATCAGTTCCGATGTCATCAAAAGTTTTTTTTTTTAAATTGCATCCAAAAATAATAATATTACGGTTGTCGCTTATCATCTAGGTACTCATCGACGCTGTAATAGCCCTTCCTCAATAAATATGTCTTCAATTTGTTTTTAAATAAGTTTGCGCTATACAATGCTTTTAAATTCTAAGGGAAGCTTGTTGAATAGAAATACTGATTGGTACCTAGGACTGTGATGAACCACGTTTAGTTTCGGTTGTATTGTGTTAGGCAAGTCTTTCCTACTTGTATTTACTCTAACTTGTCGTTGGTCATCAGTTTCAGATTTGTTCAAGTTCTTAACAAAACTGGTTAGCAGCACCAGTATATAAAGGCAAGGCACTGTCAAAATATTAAGTGTAATGAAATGTTCTAAATCCGTCTGTTTTAAGCGAAGCATTGTCCTTAAGGCTCTTTTTTGTATTACAAATGCCGAGTGGATATTGTACTTATAGCTGTTGCCCCAAAACTCAATACTGTATCGAAGCCTAGACTCAACCAGGGCAAATTAAACCATCCTAAGCTGGGCCATGGTCAGTTCTTCCCTCAGGCTTCTAATAGCATAGCATGCTGAGCTAACAGACTTCGTTACAGACGATGTCTCAACCTTCCAGTTTAATAATGCATCAAAGTGGAGACCTAGGAATTTCACATAGTCGACTACTTCAACTTTGTTGCCACATGACAAAACCTCGAGACTAGCGTTGTTCCGGACGTTTGACTTGAATAGTACACATTTTGTTTTATTTACATTGAGCTTAAGATTGTTTGTACCAAACCAGTGTTCAAAAGCTTTTAATAAGTGATTAATTTTGAATTCTAAATTATTTAAGTTATTTGCCGACACTATTGCATTAGTATCATCCGCAAAAATAACGAGCCTAGTGTCTGTAAAACGTTTTTTTAGGGTTCCGTTGCCAAATGGCAAAAAACGGAACCCTTATAGATTCGTCATGTCTGTCTGTCTGTCTGTCTGTCTGTCTGTCTGTCTGTCTGTCTGTCTGTCTGTCCGTCCGTATGTCACAGCCATTTTATTCCGAAACTATAAGAGCTATGCTGTTGAAACTTGGTAAGTAGGTGTATTCTGTGAACCGCATTAAGATTTTTACACTAAAATAGAAAAAAAACAATAAATTTTGGGGTTCCCCATACATAGAACTGAAACTCAAAAATGTTTTTTTTCATCAAACCCATACGTGTGGGGTATCTATGAATAGGTCTTCAAAAATGGTAATGAGGTTTCTATTATCATTTTTTTCTAAACTGGATAGTTTGCGCGAGAGACACTTCCAAAGTGGTAAAATGTGTGTCCCCCCCCCCCGTAACTTCTAAAATAAGAGAATGACAAAACTAAAAAAAATGTATGATGTACATTACCATGTAATCTACCAACGAAAATTGGTTTGAACGAGATCGAGTGAGTAGTTTTTTTTTAAAACGTCATAAATCGTAAATCGCAATTTACCTTACATTCAATCAACTGAAATATAAAAATTAAAAAATATATATATTTTTAAACCGAAAATACCTACAGGTATGTACGGAACCCTCGGTGCGCGAGTCCGACTCGCACTTGGCCGGTTTTATATACTCAATTAAATCATTAAGGAAAAGGATGAAGAAAATTGGACCTAGAACAGATCCCTGAGGGACACCTCGAAATACTGTCATTAATTTGGAGTTCAATATTTTTGTTCTTCATCCACTACCGTCTTTATCTCAACAAATTGACGTCTATTATGCAAATAAGATCGAAATAGCTTCAGAACGTTTTCCCTTATACCATAATGTTCCAACTTGTCGAGCAAAATTTCATGGTCTACCGTGTCGAAGGCTGAACTAAGATCCAAAAATACACCTGCCACCTTACGTTTATCATTAAGGTGGCAAATAACCTAATCGACTAGTGCCTCAACAGCATCGGCCGTTCCCAATGATTTTTGATAGCCAAATTGCTGTCCATATAAGATGCTATGCATTTGTAGTCTATCCTTCATAATCTTTTAAAAAATCTTTGATAGTACAGGTAATAGGGAAATCGGCCTGTAGTTGACAGGATCCGTTTTTGAACCCTTCTTAAAAATTGGAATTACTCGTGCAATTTTAAATTGATCAGGGAACAGGCCTTCCTCAATACACTTATTATAAAGTGATGCTAGTGGAGTTGCCAATATGTCAATATTATCTTTAATTATAGTCAGGGGAATTTCGTCATAGCCTGTGGACGATTTATTGATCATCTTTTTAACTATGTTGAAAATTTCAAAAGGTGTGACTGCCTCAAAACTCATGTTAGAATTTATTCTGCTAACACTTTCAGTCAGATATGTAATTGCCAATTTATGATGACACGCGTTAAGGCGGAATTTGTTGTCGAACTTTGTTGAAAAAATGTTAGCCACGTCTACGGCATCATTTATAATTGTGTTGTCTATCTTTAGAATAATTTGGTCATTGTCAAGGTTTTTCGTAGCATTGCGCTGTCGATTGACTATTTTCCAAATCATCCTACTAGAATCTGATGCCATTTCTATTTGTTTTCTGACACTGTTCCTTTTTGCACAACTTAACACTTTCCTATACGTTACGAAATTCGACAACCGAATTGTGTGTGTAATAGTGATTTGTGGAGCAGGTGGGTAATTCCTGTTGTTAGGAACTTGGGTAGTGAACCTGACTCCAAAGCAGTCTGGTACTGAGCCGCCAAGCGAGCATGCGATCCAATGAACCATTTGATCCAAAAGTTGTGCAGCCCGTCCGGCCCTGGAGACTTCCAATTGGGCAATGGACGGACTGCACGAGCTACGTCTTGGGGGCAGATGGTAATAGCCCCCATTTCTGGTATTGGATCGCAGGCTCGCTCGACTTCTCGAGCCCAATCCCCTTCGGTGTGACTGACAGGCACCGACCAGATACTGCGCCAAAAAGAACACATGGCGTCATTATCCGGCAGATGCGTGTCAGCCACACCTTGGATCGGTCGCTCCCAAGTCCTATAAACCCACCTTTCATCACTCTGGAAGGTGCGATTCTGAGTGTATCGGTCCACTCGCCGCTTATACCTACGAATAATGTTTGCCCCTGCATATACTTTCTGCTTCAGGAAGTCTATGCGCTCTGTGACACGGGACATATAATCCTGAGTCTGGTATCAGTCCCTGAGAACGCCCTTCTCACAAAGCGCATCACTCTAGGGCGAGTGTTGCCCTCCCTGAAGCAGATTAGTATGCTGATGAGTGCTCTGGCCCCACTAATACGTCGCTCAATTCTGCACTGCCAGGCTGGCACGGCAGGTTTTGGTCGTGTAGCTCTAGAGTCACTAGCAAATTTGACGTGAGCTACACGACATGCCGCTACAGCCGCACAGTACAGAACCGCATGAGTATCAGTGAGGTCTTCGCAGTCATCAAAATAGATTGACAACTGCGAATCCAGAGCCGCTACCAGCGCCCTATTTTTCTTATGCATGAGCAAACGAGGTAAGCGTGGCCTAAGTTCGGGTGACATAGACCGATATTCTCAAATCGAGTCCTCCAAAGCACTCCTCAATTCCTTATTGTACTGGGTACTTACGTTTGTAGCCCTGTCATCACTCCCTTCATCAGCTTGACTTGTAAAGTACTGTGGTGGGACAACAGTCTGCAACGGGGGTGCGATGGCATGGCTACTCTGAATCTCATTTCGTAGGCGATCAAGTACAGTGTCATCCAACATATGATTACGCTGGATGACCCGCACCTGATCCGATAGTCGTTGGGTTGAAACGTTGACAGTTGGCTCAAGCACCTGAAAAAGAGAGAACATCCGAACACGGTACACGGTCAGATTCTTTCCCCCCATAGTATGAGCGCATGACATTCTCATTGATGGATCTTGTCCATCTCATGCACTGCACACTTCCGCCGGGAGCTGGGACCCTATCAGAAGCCGGTGGGCCTCGAGGTCCTAAACCGTCCGGCGGCCGGCGTCCTCCCCGTCGACGAGCAGGTGGTGGCGTCGTGGGCGAGGAGAAGTACTCGTCGCTCGAGTTCGACGCAACTGCCACGGCCGGTGTCGTCACAGCGCCCGCAGTGGGGCTGGGTACCGGCGGCGGCGAGGCGGAGCTGAGAGACGAGTCCGGAGGTGGTGGGCGTGCTCTTCGTGCTGCTGATCGGGTCAACATAGTCTTCACATTCCTTTTGATTTCTTCATTTCATTGTAATTTTATCGGGATCCCGACCCCGAATCGGGGGTGACATCTGTCATGTCACCCCCGATTCGGCAGTTTTAACTTGTATTTTTTTACATTATGGTAATTTTTGTGGTTTTTATAATTCCAGAAGGTTTTACAGGTCGAGGGTTTCTTTTCTATTGTAGAGTTTTTCTTAAATTGGGTTAAATATATATTTTTTTCTAAATTATGGAACACAAGACGTCTTGTCAACACAGTGTTGCCAGCATATTAATTTTCTTTATTGTTAATAAGTACAATAAAATAAAAAACTGGCACGAGCATTTCACAGATATAATTATTAGATATATAAAAACCGGCCAAGTGCGAGTCGGACTCGCGCACCGAGGGTTCCGTACAAACCTGTAGGTATTTTCGGTTTAAAAATATATATATTTTTTAATTTTTATATTTCAGTTGATTGAATGTAAGGTAAATTGTGGTTTACGATTTATGACGTTTTAAAAAAAAAACTACTTACTCGATCTCGTTCAAACCAATTTTCGTTGGTAGTTTACATGGTAATGTACATCATATATTTTTTTTAGTTTTGTCATTCTCTTATTTTAGAAGTTACGGGGGGGGGGACACACATTTTACCACTTTGGAAGTGTCTCTCGCGCAAACTATTCAGTTTAGAAAAAAATGATATTAGAAACCTCATTACCATTTTTGAAGACCTATTCATAGATACCCCACACGTATGGATTTGATGAAAAAAAACATTTTTGAGTTTCAGTTCTATGTATGGGGAACCCCAAAATTTATTGTTTTTTTTTCTATTTTAGTGTGAAAATCTTAATGCGGTTCACAGAATACACCTACTTACCAAGTTTCAACAGCATAGCTGTTATAGTTTCGGAATAAAATGGCTGTGACATACGGACAGACAGACAGACAGACAGACAGACAGACAGACAGACAGACAGACAGACAGACAGACAGACAGACAGACATGACGAATCTATAAGGGTTCCGTTTTTTGCCATTTGGCAACGGAACCCTAAAAAACGTATATTACTCGATAGAGTGAAAATAAAAAACAACGATATAGTAAATGCGATGCAAAGAGTTGGATCAACAATAGGAATGGATCCTCTACACTAGTATAAAACAAACTCGCTTCACGCGTCTGTACGCGTTTGTCCCGGATGGAGGCCTAAAATTATTTTTTTAGGAATCGCCGGGCAAAAGTCCGTTTAAGTAGTAATAACTTTATTTAGGTTAACTACGACATTTCCGTCAAAAAAAAGCCTCTGTACGCTTAGATCTTTTAAACTACGCAACGGATTTTAATGTGGTTTTCATCAATACACAGAAGGAATCAAGAGCAAGGTGTGGTTTTCATCATCACACAGAAGGAATCAAGAGCAAGGTTTATATGTGTGTAATTTGCGGGTGAAGCCACTGGCAAAAGCTAGTCAATTATAAATCACACTTAATTGTATCACAAAATAGAAAACAGATCAAATGAACATTTTATTTAGTAAGAAGGAATTCTTTAGGCTTCACATCCAGCGGCTTCAATATTGCTTCGGCATCGTAGGGGACCGCTAAAAAAGAAAAAAAAAAACCCGCTTTCAATAATGCATGCTTGTTGGATTTTTAACTTTCCGCGCGAAGCCAGTCGTTCAAACTCCATCAGCGCTCTCTTATTTACTTCATGGCCACAAGTAACACGCTCAAGTGACACGCGTCTTGCAACAGTGACCGCGGAGAATATAAATGGAAGAAGTTGCTTAGAGAATACCACGAGTCACCGTGACGCGACTTGGGCATGGCCACACAGAAAAGACGTGAGTCGACGAAGTCGGGACGTATACGTAATGTAGCGTATACGTAATGTACGAGTATGTAGCTGAAAAAGTGACGTGCTTGTTTATGCGATAAGTAGGCGCGTCGCCTTTTTCTGTATGTTTTGTGTCATATCGCGTTAAATGGATTTTGAGTTTTTTGTTAGTTAGTTAAAACCGCTATTTTACGGTTTTTTTTTAAGTTAAAATCGCTACTTTTGATTAAATTTCTGACTCACTCCGAAAAAGCTTATTCTGTAGTTTAGGAGAAATTGCATTTTTAAAATTGGACGTAGTTATGCAAAAAGGATCCAATCCACATTCAGTTAATTTTGAATTATTGACGTTTTAGGTTCAAGAGGTATTTTTTTCATTACTTAAAAAAAAAATTGTTTGTGGAATATTAACACGTTTTTTATTAGTAATGGTATATTAACATATTCTGGTACAAATATCTAGTTAAGAACCAGAAAGTTAAGTAGTTTATACTGAAAAAAAAAAGTACACGAAAAATAAAGCTATTTTTAGCTAGGTCGTTTTTACTGACTCGTAGTATGTATAATTTGGATCAGTTTGGTGCACTTAACTCATTTTTGACCAAGTTATGGATTGGATCCTTTTGCATAACTACGTCCAATTGTGGCACAAAGTTTTGGAGGCCAGTGTAGTACCAGCCTTCGCAGCTATTGCATTTTTTTTGTAACCATAACTCGTCTTTGATCGGGGATGCCTTGTCATTTGGCAAGCCGCATGCGGGTAGACCGTCACCACTATCACCAAAGGAGTGCACTACACCTATCAAATACTGAATCAGTCTTGCAATAGTACATAAATATTAAATCGTATATATCAAAAGTACGACTATCTCCTTAACTACAAAACGGATTACGAGTTTACGTCCCATCTGCGTCGTACGTCTGCGCCTTGTGGAGTGACGGACGAAAACATTTGAGGCAAGTCGCGTCGCAGATCGTATCGTTTGGGGCCGTGAACAAAGCCTTCAAGCATTCATTTAGGAATGCCTGAAGCGTGTAAACATGGTCATATCTTTGGCTTTATGTTTAAGAACTTCTGAGTATATGTCAGTTGCATCATTTAACTGTACATTTAGTTCTTAGAGAATCTAGATATGTATAACAATTTTTGCAATAGATAACAAATTAGAATAATGTTAATGTAATCAACGAAATGGTTCCTTAAAAGTTTATTTACCTCTAAAAGTGTCACTGAGTTTTCTACTCTGACCCATAAAACTGATAAGTAAAAATAATTGTAGAATACCTTCGATCAAAAATGTACTAGAGTACCGATGAGCGCTTCAAAAACGGCCCGAAAAATAAGAGCACAAATATTTTTGTGCTCTTATTTCAAATTAGTTTGGTCCAATCATAGCCAACGATAAGACGTCCTAAATGCCGCAGTACGCGCTCAAAAATTGTGTAAATAAACACTAACACCAAGTTTTTGGAAGGAATATCTTTTTTTCCATAAGTTTATATCTTTAAGTATTTTTCATAAATTAAAACAATCAAATAGTAAATATAAATCATTTAGCAAATACATATTATGATTGTTTGACCAATATTTGCGACAACGCGCCAACTATTAACAAACATTGTCTGTTCTGGAACAGAGAATGCATGGAGTAGTATTGTAATTTTATATTTTATTTTTGTTTGTAGATATCCTAGCGACCCATTTCACTGTGCAGAATGGGTATCTATTGTAGCAAAAGAAAGAGGAGAAGAAATACACAAACCTTATAAAAAATCATATTTGAACTTTAATTTAAATGAAAAAAATAATTTGATTTAATACAAATTTAACTTCTTAATAGCGTACATAAAAGTAGACGCACCATTTTTATACGGGTGGATCACATTGAGTCAACCCGCACTTAATTAAATAAAATAACAATTGTACTATTTTAGTCCTACAACTTTTTTAACCTCTAAGTCCCTGAGATACCACATTTGGTATCGACACAATGGTTTTTTAATTGTATCTGTAATTACGGTAATTGACTGGTTAAATTGATTAAAATTGTTTGCCACCATCAAATCGAACCTTCACCTAAAGAATTTTATTCTGCAACTCTACGTCTTTCAATTCGTACTGTGTTCTGAGCATTGAAATGTAATACCAAGAACTACGTCTAGTTCCAAAATAGAGTAAGCACGAAATTGTCAACACATTGTTTGTAACCTTATTGCTTAGACTTTAAGTTTCAGTTTAGAATAAATAATTTTGTACTTATATACAAATGACTTTTGGTTTTTAAGGGCCATTTTAAATTTATTGCTCTGTAGCTTTCTCCGATGACAAAAGGACTTAAATATGAATATTTTGCAATCGTAATTACACTTTATGTTTGAGTATTAAGGATTATAATAAATTGAAGTTGTTATTAATATGAAACGTTTTTCTATATTTCGTAGTAAGAAATATAAATGTGTAAGTGTGTGCAAACGTGGCCACTTGAGCGCCTTATTTTTGTTCCTGATCCTTTATCTAGTGCTATTATTGATCGAAGTAGAGTACCCTAATTGCGTGAATATTATCTTAGCATTGAAGCTAGCAGTTCTCTCAGCCCTTTAAGCACTTTCACAGCGATGCCGACGAATTTTTGAATGCTATCTTCTTTATTCATAGTTAAAAGTCTACTCACATATATAAATCCATTCATTAGGGTCGTAGCCCGAGTCCTTGCGGGACTCCATGATACACTGTCGCAGTGCGTGCGTCACCCCGTGAGACATACAGATGCCCATCTCACCACAAGCTGGAACATAACAATAATAGGATAACATTATTGATGACAAATTCATTTACCTATCGCAGAAAGCTCTTGCAAGGCTTGCGGGTTATGGATAGAGAGGCGTCACGGCGTCCTCACCTTCCGCCTGACCCAGGTTCTCACCGGGCATGGGTGCTTCGGTGGGTTCCTGTTCAGGATAAAGCGGGAGGATACGCCCGGGTGTTTCCATTGTGAGGATCGTCTAGAGGACACGGTGGAGCATACGGTGGAAGTTTGCCCTACCTGGGCGGAGCACCACCGTGTCCTCGTGGAGGCGATCGGCGGCGGTGACCTCTCGCGTCCGGGCCTGATGCGAGCCATGGTACGGAGCGAGAGGGAATGGGAAGCCGTCACCTCCTTCTGCGAAGCAGTAATGCTCGCGAAGGAGGAGGCGGGGCGCGTGAGGGAGAGGCAGTCTCTGCGCCTCACGTCCCTAGCCGCCGCAGGAGGAGACGCCCCGGGCGTCAGAAGTCGATAGCGGACTCCCGGCCACCGTAGGCGCGAGGTTGCGGGCGGCGAGCAATGGGTAGCTCGCCACCCGGTAAGGACCAAGCTTGGGTCGACGGCGCGTAGTGTTCCACGCGCGCCTCAAAGAGATGTCAGCAGCAGTGTAGGGGTCTACTAGGACTGATGCCTGCCGGGGTCGCGTGATTGTTCGAAAGAGATACCGTGACCCTGGCACATGGGCAACTGATGGAACATGGTGGTGGAAACAAGATGGTGCCGGTGATGGATGGTGAAAGTGATGGTGTGTGGCCGTTTCTAGAACCTCAAGTCAACAAGTCAAAGCATCATAGCCGTAGCGTTTATAAAGTTTGGGAACAGTTCTTCGAAACAGATGCAGATACTAACATTGAGCATTAATAATTTAACTGCTATATTACTGTCAAGACCTATACTAATTTATTTGTAAGTTACGAATAACTCCTATCAGTCGCGTTATCTTCCCAGTTTAAAACAAAATCACTTCAACAGTATTGCCTTCCTTGTTTGCAGTGTTCATGAGATTCCACAGTTAGGAAAACATTCATCATCATCATCATTGTTCGACGCCAGGCCAAGGCCCTGACCATAGGATTTATTTAGCGCAGTGGAAGCATGATGGTGGGCCCTGGGACAAGAGTGGCAGCGAACTGTCCGCCGTGCGCGGAGCTGATTAATACAAATATTCAAAAGACTCACCTGGTTGAGGAAAACTGGTTCTGGAGCCTACCTGGATTTATGTATGTAAATGAGTGTATATTGTATTGTGTAGTGAAGCTGTAAGTAGTCCAGGATACCAGGCCGCTACAATACACTAGAGTTTTTCTCAGCATGCGGTCCCAATGGTCACTATCACATCAAACTATTTCAATCAAAGTCCAAAGATCAACCCGTTCTATTTCGTCAAAAGGGGTTGGTTACACACAAAACAATTGGATCACGACAAATTGTCCACAAAACGACCGATTCAAGTAGATTAATTACAACAAAAGGGTCGCATGGCAAATACGACGACCGTCCATCTTTCAAAGACCAAAACCAAGTGTCAAAATCAAACTGACAAGTGACAGTTGTCACTCCGTTACACGCCATGATGCGTAGGTGCACAGAGTAAACAAGGTCGGTCCGTCTGTTGTCACGGGACGACAATCGACGACGATGACGATCATTCTCACTGCTGGTAAACTGGCCTCCACTCGGTGAGAGGGATTTTCTTCGCTTTCCTAACTACATTTAACAGCTATTCCTTATGGGCGTAATAAGCTTATTAGGTTACTCACTTTGGTTGACCGGTATATCCTGAGCGAGGGGTACATGGTACATCAAAGAGCGGTTAGTCAGCAGTTTCCCTGTCTTCTTATCATATATCAGCTTCTCGCAAGTGAAGTAACCCAGACCCATGATGTAGGCTCCTTCCACCTTAAAATAATTAATTCATCATTCATTCATTCAATTCAGCCGAAAGACGTCCACTGCTCTCTCACAAAGAGCCACATTTGGCAGGTGGGTCGGTGATCCTAGTATGGTGGTAAAATGCATAGAGAACGCTGCTGCCCATCCTTTGGTAAGTCTCTTACGACATTCACGGGAAGAAATAGGATGGTGCTATTCTTTACGTCCGGTAACACACGGAAAACATAAAATATTTAAGTTTTAATTAAAGCGCTTTTACTTTTCGAAACTGCAGCTCAACATTCAGTAATTTATTGAAGACTATCCACTATGGGTGGTATGAAGGGTCAGCATCTACCGATATGGACACAGTTTCAAATATACTGAGGTGGGTCGAATAACAGATTTCCCAGCCGTACGCAAAATACGCGCACAGACGTAGAGTTGCGGACACCAGCCCGTTCTACCTAGTTTCGAATATTCGCCTTCGGTTGTAGAGCACGGAGCCTAAATGATCGGTACATTTAAACAAATTTTGGGAAGCTCAGGCTTGCCTAAGAGCAGCAGTCTAAAAGAACCATCCTTTTTACAAAGTGATCCAAAAAGATGAACAAAAGTAATCCACTCACCTGTCCGACGTCTAGCTTAGGATTGGCACTAATACCGACATCCTCCAAAATATCCGCACGAACTATTTGGAAAAGCCCAGTCGTCACATCTAGTTGAGTTTCAACAATGCACACACCGAACGCACTATATCCTTTCAAATTTTCGTCTGAATCTTTCATCATGAACAAAGAAGTCAACTCCACTTGTTGGTCACCTGCTTTCTTGATGATTTCTGGCCATGTAGCTTCTGGCATACTTTCCCTTATTGGAGCCAACCTCTCTTTCAAACTTTCGCATGCTCTTATAATAGCGTAGCAAACGCTTTCAGTGGTGATACTTGCCCCAGAAAACACATTGTTTGCAGCCACGAAAGAGTAATTGGGAACAATATTCACATATTCGAGAGGCACTCCTAGCTCGTATGCGCAAACTTGGGCAGCTTTAGTGTTGACCCCTTGTCCCATCTCTATACCTCCTGTCGAGACACTAACTGTACCGTCACCTCTATATATGCTGACGAGGGCTGAATAGTTTCCGTAAAAGAATACTGGATAGCTCATGACATTGATTGAAATTGCCTTTTTCATCCATCTGTTTGTTTTATTGAACTGTTCAATTTCTTTAGCTCTTTGGTCATAGTTAGCGTCGTTTTTGAGAACGTCGATAAGTTCTGGAAGGTCATTGTCCTCGGACATCATGTTTACTAAGCGGACGCTAGTCGGGTCCTTCTGAGTGGCGAATGCAATATGTTGCATTATGTGTTCTATGCTTGCCTTGCCTTCCAAATTACCTGTAAGGTAGTGCTTTACATAAATATTACTCAGTATTTCTACCAGTTTTATAATGGACTTGCATTGCAACTTTAAGTCATTCGTGATGCGAGTTCCAACTCTTGAAATCGAAACCTTCCTCAAGGAAGAGTTTTGGGTGACACCACGCGGTGCAACACGACGCCGTCACTTCGTGTACAATAGTTTTATGTTTACATTGTGTTTATTTGTATGTATGTTAGTCTGTAAGGTATTTATGATATGGGTCTTTGTAGACCGAAATAAATTGATTTGATTTGATTGCATGTTCAAATATTGCTCAGGTATATGTTTTTGGGAACGAACACATTACGTGGGAAGCGATACGGCCCGGCGAATCATTGATACAACATACAAACTGCAGCGTAGTGCAGTGCCACTTTGGTCTTACCTAAAATCGGAAGCGGTAGGCACTTTTTCTATCAGTTGATTGTGTAATGTGTGAATTATAAATCATAATCAGCCTATAATTTTCCCACTGCTGGGACACAGACCTCGTCTCTCCAAGAGAGTGTGGGCTGATAGCCTCTTATTTAAAAAAAACAAACATAAATAATCTCATCAATTTTCTTAGTTGGATCGTTTTATACTTTGAAACATTATGTATTCCAGTGTCTTACTTTATGACAAACGAAGAGGAAAGAGTGACGATTACTAAGCTTCCAACATAGGTTTCTTTGAAATATATTAGACGCTGGTAACGACACGCTTTATCTAGGTATCGACAGCTAAGCTAATAAAGTTATAGGCTTCGTTGTTGAAACCACAAGTTTTGTTCTTAATACATAAGTAAATATAATATACAGAGTTCAGAACGACCTTTGTTATGAATCTAAGCTAAGCATACACGAAACTAACCATGGTTAAACTGCGACCACTATTTAAATTAATAGAAAATCTACGAAAAGGTAAAGGCTCACCTGGTGCTCTAGCAAAGGAAGTAGAGGGTGTGTCAGTTATAACTGTAGCCGCCTTCAAGGACCAGTAACTCGAGTCGTAGGAGTTAGGGAAGCCACCGACAGTGAATTCAAGAATATTCTCATTGTGAGAAGAGCCGCTGTCTTCAATTATTAGCGCATCTAGATACTGGATCTTACCGTCGTCGTCAACTCCGACCTATTAACAGCAAAATCTCTTTTTATAACATTTTCATAATCATTGTTATCATCATTTCAGCCAAAAATGTCCACAGCTGGACATAAGCCTCCCTCAAAAACCGCCACTTCGAACGGTTGTGAACTTCTCGCATCCTGCGAATTTCCGTGGCATTCACCCGGTGATCGACCCACCGAGTGGCCTTCCAATGCTACGTCTTCCAGTACGCGGTCGCCACTTCAGACCCTTTCGGCCTGATGAGCCATGTTCTGTAAGCAACTTGTCCTGCCCGCTGCCACCAAAGTTAGGCAATTCTTCGGGCTATGTCGTTTACCTTGGTTCTCCTACATATCTCTTAATTTCTGATTCGATCGCATAGTGAAACTCCAAGCACAGCCCTCTTCATTGTCCTTGGGGTGACTTTCAGCCTTCTTATGAAGTTTATTGGTCCAGTTTATGAATAGAGCCTATGTTTGTTTAAAATCAAAATATAAGAGCTGTTGCCATGTTATTTTTACCTCATATTCACACTGGCACGGCATTCTCTTCCCGCTCATAGACATGTTGGTCTGCATTGGCAGTATGAACCTACAAATACGATCAAGTTTCTTGGCTACTAAAGCACATGCTGTGGCCACCTGAGCGTTGCGACTTATCTTCAAATCAAATCAAAATCAAAAATATTTATTTGCAAGAATATGGTATAGAAGGTGTTACATACATTTTGTTTCAGCATATCCTGCCATAACCTGGCGTGCAAATGTCAATTAAATCAGCGATGTCAATTATTCTAACTTATAAATTATAGATTCTATTGATTTGTCTTCTAAATAGTCATTAACGGTATAATATCTTTTAAACAGCAATAGTTTGAAAAGTATTTTTTTAAACAATGTTAGAGGTAAGTCTTGCAAACTATTTGGTAAATGATTGTAACTAATAATCGACATGCAGTATACATTTTTCTTAAATAATTTTAGTTTTATTGGTGGCAGCTGAAGTCTATCTTTATGCCGTGTTCGACTATTTGGCCTGACTGTGCTCGTTTCAAATAAATTACAATTATTCTTAACAAAAGTACATATTTCAAAAATATACAAACATGGCAAAGGTAAAATTTTAAGTTTCTGAAACAACGGCTTACAGCTGTCTAAAAAGTGAGCACCGGAAATTGCTCGGATACATTTTTTTTGAGCTTTAAAAACTCTCTCAAAATCTACTGAGTTTCCCCATATTATAATACCGTATCTCAGTACTGATGATACATAACCATGATAAGCCAGCATTGCAGTATCATGGTTAACTGTTTGTTTAATTCTTTTCAAGACATATGTGAAACGATCTATTTTTGAAAGAATTTTATCTATTTGTGGTTTCCAACTGCAATTTTTATCGACCGTTATACCCAAAAATACACAATTATCGACTGAGGTCAAGTGAGAATCTTTATAGTGAATGTCTAGTTTATTTATGTTTGCTTTGTATGTCTGAAATTGTATTACTTATGTTTGTTTTAGTCATATTTATTTTTAGGTTATTTTTTTCTAGCCAATTGATTGCATTTTCAATACCTTGGACAATTTCATTTTCCAAGTTTTTGTTATTGTCACTCTTAACAATTATTGTAGTGTCATCAGCGAACAGTATGCAATCTTTGCCTATCTCCTCTGGAAAGTCGTTGATATAAACAAGAAAGAGTAGAGGGGATACGATACCGCCCTGTGGCGTGCCATAATCATTTTGCTTATATTCCGACCTAAAAGTTTTTTTTTCATTTTTACAAGTTTTTGTTATTTCCACGCATTGAACTCTTTCAGACAGATAACTTTTGATCCAGTCGTTGGCTTTACCCCGGATACCATAATGCTCAAGCTTCGAGAGTAGTGTTGCATGATTAACAAAGTCAAATGCTTTTGTCATATCTAGGAACACGCAACCTATCTTAGATTTTTTATTTAAACTTCCAGTTATGTGTTTTATCAGCGTAAAGCAGGCTAAAGCAGTAGAACTGCCTTTCCTAAAGCCAAATTGTTCTTTTTTTAGAATATTACATGCTGTTAAAAAGTTTTCTATTTTAGTGCACATAACTTTCTCAAAGATTTTGGACAGAATTGGGATCAAAGTTATTGGGCGATAATTATTCAATTCATTTTTTACACCTTTTTTATAAAGGGGTTTGACAATTGACCTTTTTAGACGTGTCTTGCCTCCAAAACCGCCGCCTACACGATGAACGTTCACCATGACTCTGGAACAATCATTTATAGAATAAAATATTAGTGAAAACTGACTAACATTACCGACTTAACTCAAGCACGTTACAACAGTTACGGTTACAGTGACAATGTTATTACTCCTTATTAAGCTGTCAACATTTGCAATCCCTCGGCATGATTTATATACGGAATGGAATATAGGACTTGGATTCAATGATTTTCCTTTTTGTTTTCGAAAAGTTTTACAATTTCTTTTGCAAATAGATTACACAAAATATTGACACATACAATTACACATCAAATCCAGCGATGCTTTAAATTGTACTACAGACTAAATTGAAAACAGAAACTCACAAAACTATTTCCATAATATAAATTTTAATTGAATGAATAATATTATGGCAAATGGGAAACAAACTCTTTGTATTTTTTATTTATTTATGAAATGGTGTGGAATCTTAGAATTTAATATATAGGCATGTGTGTAAAGGCTCGAGACTTAGGATTAATATACAAATGCTTAGTATTTTAACACACTTTTTTTATTAGCTTCACCTGTAGCTATCTTTATTCTGTATGCAATCTTATATCTTTAAACGAGCAATTCTTGTATATATATATATATATAATCTGAATCTCGGAAACGGCTCCAACGATTTTCAGGAAATTTAGTACACAGGGGGTTTCGGGGGCGATAAATCGATCTAGCTAGGATTCATTTTTATAAAATGTCGTTTTATTCGTGTTTTCAATTACCAACTTTATCGATAATCAACTTAAACATAAACTTATTATTTTAAACACAATTTACCAAAAAATACCGAGCAAAGCTCGGTCATCCAGATATTGGAATGTTTAAACGCGCTTTTAACCCACTGCAAAACGTCAGATTAACATGAATTTTAGCACGCTTCGCGTGGTGTGCTTGATGTCAATTGTCAAAAATATTTAGTTGACAGATATTGGTAAAAGTAATAATTATGAAAATACCGTAAAAAGCACCCCACGCTTTATAACGATAAATGTTTATTTTAATAATCTTTCCTTATTTATTTTCTTATGTACTGCCTCTTTGGTCTAATGGTACCAAACGCTACTGCTGAGCATAAGGTGCTGGGTTCGATTCCCATGTCGGGCAAAGTGTTATTGGGTTTTTCCATCTGGAATTTCTCAGTAGCAGCCTGGAGTCTGGATTTGTGCCCGGTTGATAGCAATAGGCTCGCCCCCTATTACATGGGACTTAAACATAACAGGCGACATGTGGGTGTACTATAGGTACGCCTCTGTCTAACCCTTCGGGGAAACAAGGCGTGATGTTATGTTATGTTATTTTACTCTTTACTGTCATGTTCGATTAAAGCGTCTTTACTAGTTTTCTAAACTATCTTTATTAATACTGTGACAACTTACTCGCTTTCGCTGATCCCTAAAGACCTCGCTATACCATTTTGCGTTATGTCCATCCATTGCGCCGCATCGTGCACGTCTAGCCTCTTATCAACAGGTACAACAACACACGAAAGAGCTTCAATATAATAATGATATTGAGACTCCATATCATAAACTCCTTTTATGACCTTTGTTACGTTTTCGCCTCTTCCAACAGGAACTATTGATGGAGTTCCAGGTACGTATCTATTGCTGTCTTTTTTTGCTTCGTCAATGGTTAGAACCGGAGCTGCTGTGCTAACATTTTTGTATGTAACTTTGACTATTTTTGCAACTTTCTCAGCCAGTTTTTCAGTCTCTGCTACCACTATGGCTATCGGCTGACCATAGAACTTGATTTTAATTGCGAGAATCTCTTCGTCATGTGTTTGCAGTTGCAGAGTGCCCGGGAGAGTAAAGGAATTGACGCCTGGGATGCCCTTGGCTGTGTATAAGGCTATAACACCCTTTATTGCCTAAAACATGAAGCAATATTTAATTTTTCTTGCATTTGAAATAGCCTTAAACGCCATCGCCTTGTCATTTATATTAATATTGAAACAGTTGTTATTTAAAATATAAGGAAAACACGACAATGCTATAACAACATGTAATAAAATATTTATTAAAAACAAATATACGTTTTCGACTTCAACTGATCGTTTATTTTGTTATAATGTGTTCTATTATTGAGTTCTTTTTCGTTTTTATAAAATTATCAGCAAACCGTACGCATTTTTAAGTAATGGCCTCGAGATACATTAATGGTGAACCTAAAGTATTAACAAGGGATGATCCTACAATGCTCCCTTGAGGTACTCCTGCTGGTCTATTCTGCTACATACTATTGTGCTGTTTTTCCACAGTTAAATTTCAGTTTGAAAAATTGTTACAGAGAGAGAACTTAGGTATAGTGGCTTTGAAGTGAGCTGTCGTTCCAACTGGTGTTATGGATAAAAACAATTAATATAAAAAAATGTATATTTCTCACAATTAAAAACTACAATGCAGCAGGTACATGAAAATGATGACAATTGTTTTTTTCTGTGGCTATATTCTGATCCATTTTAGGATGTTTAAGTATCTCTACTGTACATATAGAGTACCATTAAAAGTGCAAGGGTTTGTTGGTGAGCTTAAAGGTGCGTCTAATATCAGCTTGGACTTCACCCAAGTTATCACGGTGATATATATATAGAATGGAACTGCAGATCAGTTATCCATAAAATGAAATCTGCTGCCTAATTACTGATACACTTACAATGACAATGTCTTTTATTATAGCAATTTAACAATATTAATTGCGTTATGGACGTTGCCGAGCAGACAAATTTTCAAACATATGAAAGAAAGAAAGAAAAATTGTTTATTCTGCACAAACAAAACGCACATTACAAAAACGTAGCCAAAAGCCCCGTATATATGAAGGAATGAGTTATGAATTACTTTCAAAATCCTTCGGAATATAATTGAAAGTGCTTTACATGATTGGGGTGCTATGTGACGTTAAAAGTAGTTCTATGTGCAGTCAAGTTCAGTTCCATGCATATCATAGTTTTACCTTGACTGTATATTGACGCAGCTTGCAGCTGTCTAAACATTCAAGTAGTGAATTTTTTTGAGAAAAATAAGACATTAGTTATTTTCCGCATTATATTCTGGTTAAGTAATATCATTTTCTCAAAACCTTTGGGTCTGATATTATTTAATGTGAAAATGTCTAATACTATTCTGAATCTCAGTCGATCTCGATTACCATTCTTTAACATGTAACTTACGATAATATCTGAAACCTTGATAATTAATAAAGAATATGTTAATTTTACCAAAGCAAAAGTTTCTGCAACATCTCTTTCGAATGAATTATTGCGTATTATAATAATATCAAACACGTTTTCGCTTACCATAATTTCTTCAACATCGATAGTATCAACTTCTCCACTTGAGAGAGCACGAAGGCACCAAACACCTCTCCAGGCGAGGGAGGCAAGTCATTCGTAAACCTAGCTTCTCCTGCAGCCTGAATCTCCGCTTCAAGCTTATTAACTGGCTGATTCAGCGGGAATAGCGAGGGATCAGTCTGGTAGTCTTGCTTGCCAGAAGATACAGCCCTTGTGATGAGTTCTCCACCAGAAGCGTATTTGGAAAGAGCTATGCCAGCAGGACTGATGTTAAGGACAAACTGAAAGGAAATTATGTGTGTATTATTTATTCATCTTGTGTCTTGGAAACCTGGTTCAGATAATCAGTGTAATAAACGTCCATAACCTTAAAAAAAACATTCGTCACCGATTTAAACTAGGGTTTATTATGAGATTATTTCATTTTGTTACCTTGTAGAACAGGCCTAAAGCCAACTTCTTGCGACTGTATAGATGGTTCCCCAAGTATTTCTACTGGTTTCAGCTCATTGCTCAGCACCTGTATTGCTTCTTGCAAGTTCTTATCATTAAAAATGTTCTTCCCGATCAGATACTTTTCCGTTTTATTGGCATGATAATTTTTCGGATCTATATTTCCGTACACTATACGAGCACTTTCGATTTTGTTCTTTTTTCCTATTTTCAGAAGATATGCTGAATGTACGAGAGCTAGAGAGGCCTGGCTCCTGGGCATAATCTGAAATGATTGTAACATTAAAAGGGAGACATTTACGTACACGTAGTCGTGAGATCCTTACGAATTTGATGATTTTGCTAACGTGGATATGAAATTGTATAATACTTCACCTTATAACTTCTGAACACATGTGAGCTACTTAAAGGCGGTAACTCGACATTCACCATCAACACACCTTGCATGTCAAACTTTAAGAAATCCATCATAGCCAGCGTCTTTGTTTTGCCATTAAGGAAACCTAGGGTGCAAACAAGTAGAATCACTAAAGGACCATCAACTATGTACTCGTATTATCATATTCATCTGTCAGATTTATACCTACTTTGTAATACCACGATTGCCAAACGTGGTGGGTGGCCTTCACTACTTGGAAACAAAATGTTTTTTAATGAGGATATAACTGATGGCTTTATAGAAATCTTTCCATCACCTGATCAAACTACATTCATTGAAAGTAACAAAGGCATTACTGAGGTACTTAAAATCGAAACTACTTACGAACAGTGATCTTGGCTCCAACGCATTCGAAGAGTACAAACAGGTCTGACTTGTACGTTGGTAGCTGGTGCTTGTACATCAAATTGCCAGCTATGGAGCCAATCTAAAAATAACATGATAGACACCTTATTGAAGTCAGAACTGTACTTGTTAATTTTAACAACTTTGATAATATCTTGTGTGTCTATAATTTCGTCCGCAATTATGCCCCTCTTTAATAAAACACAGAAAATCTGCTTGCCGCAGTACTTGCCCAGCCGAATACAAAATGCTCTACCTAAATATTCAATAATCTCTTCTAAAGCGCTTTTATATCTTAAACTAACCTTTCTAACGGGTACATGAGCAATAAGATTAATATGTTTCGCTAACTCTCCCAAGTACGCAAAGCCGCTTTTATTGCCAGCGGCTTCTTTGAATATCTTGATAACGTCTTCTAAACACACGTTGGCCCCAAGGACCATATTCTGATCGAACGTATACATTTTAAGAGAAGCCACGTCGCTGATGTCAATCAGAACTCTGGGATAGTCAAATGTTTCGACAATACCTGAAATGTTAAATTACATTTTATCGAGAATTGATGAATCAGTGAGCCGAGTTGTAAAACGTCCTGGCTACAGTACTGGGTCATCTCTAATAAATAAATTTATCCAGATTTCATTCGATGGAGCAAAAGCAGACATGCATCTATCATATAAAATGTTGCGCACCAGTTTTCTATATTCCTATTTTTTCCCACCTTCATATTAATTAAACAAAACTCACCCTTTCCAGTGTTTCCATCAATAAGCATATAGGAAGCCACGCCATGCTTGTCAAATATATCAAAAATTGCATCCTCATTATATACCTTAAAGAACTTGTGCTTCCCAAAGTTAAAACCAAGTGTGCTTTCACTTTTAACATCAGCTACGATGCTCCAATCACTGCAGTCACTCTTTAAAGAACATTTTCTCTGGCAGGTTTCAGGGTTTTCGGAACATTTATTGAGCTCCTCAATATCCCTGAGTTTCTGGCATATTTCAGGGGAGGCGTCAATGGCAAACGACTTAATAGTGTCCAAGATAGGCCTGAAACCTGTACACCTGCATGTATTGCTGCCGAAGGACTGCTCTAGTTCTGCCATTGTGAGGTTCTTGTCAATTAAACTGGAAGAAAATCGTGTTTACTTCAAATGTACATACAACTACCGCAAATTATTCAATGATACATTATGTTAGACTCCTATATTCGTTTGTGAACAAGACCATTTACCTAGTTAACTGCATAATCCACCCTGGTGAACAGTACCCACACTGGGTGCCGTTGAACGCGGCAAGTCGCTTCTGGGCCTCGCTGTAGCCAGCTAGGCGGTTACCAACACCTTCAATTGTCGTTATCTCCCAACCGTTGCAGGAAAAAACTAGCACCACACACTGGGAACAAGATTTCAGTATACAAGACTTCACAATATACTTAGAACTCGAATGTCAGCCTGAGCTGCTGGACTCCCAACAGTTTGAGACAGCAAAGGGAAGCGTTTTTTGGGACCACTTACTAGTAACGTACAAAAACACTCAATTTAGTTTATAAAGAATTTGGGAGCTTTAGGTTCTTGATCTTTTGGGATTAAAGAACCCTTCATGATATGGCCACTTACGGAATTAACAGAGAAGGTCTCCACCAAGCCGCTGGGGAACCGCCTCGCTCGCACCATTACGATGCAAGACCCGCAACCAGCTTCGTGGCACATAGACTTGGTGCCAGGAAGACCGAGCACATAGCGGAGGTACGCATTCAGAGTCGTTTCCCGGGGGTTTCTTTCGTCCACTGTGAAAGATTTCCATGAATTTATTTCAAATAAGATATTTTTACTATTAGCCCATATCACCGACATGTAGGTATGTATATATCACTGAACTCCTAATTTCTGAGTTGTAATGCCTGCCTAAATCATCAGTGCGGAGGTTCTGCGGCGTCTGAATTTATATTAGTACAGTACAAAGTTTGTTATCTAGACTCGCGGTAGGGTAATAAGCCAAGATAAAAAAAAAGGAACTCGCGAGGCTGCAGCCGTATGTCACGAACCATTTGGAGCCACTTTAGTTAGACCCCTTACTAACGCAAAATTTATTGAACATAAACCATATTTCTGGTTTATTTATTAAAACCCGTTTGATTAATTAGAATTCAAATTAAATAAATGAAGCTCAAACAAAATAACTTAGATATTAACGTCTAAAAATCCGTATAAATAAATATATAATACGTGCATATTATATCTAACTGATTGACTTATAAATCAAAAACCTAGCCCGCTGCCGAATGACATAAAAAGTTGAAGGTTGGCGTCCCGCTGGGTTATTGTGTGTTACCTATACGAAGGAATAAAATCTAAAAATAGTGATTTTTTACCACTTGAAATATTTTACGAGGAATTGATTTTTATTAACACTTAGCGCCTTTCCAAATTATAATAGCAACAAACCCCTTTTCGTAAGCAAAAGAAAAGGTTTCATGACGGAAGGTCGCTTGTATCTTTTGTATACCAAATAATTTATATTAATTTCATAGAGTACTTTTGAATGATGAATAAATAATTTCTTTACAAAAAGTACATAATGATATCATTTATGTCTATCATTATAAAAATAAATGAGACAAAAGAATATGTATGTCTGCCGAGAGCGCGCGGCGCCGACATAAGAAGTTTTCACATTACAAGTTGTGCGCGCCTGCTCATATTTTTTAAGCACATCGTCACATCATGTTTTGCGTCTGCAGCAACTTTATTATTATTATATACTGTACTATGACGGTGGACCGTCGGCTAGAGAATTTTGTACTCGTCATATCGACTCCGCAAAGATGAATTCAAAATTAATCTATTAAACAAAGTCTCAAGTTATCTGAGTTTTTTTTTTTTTTTTTTAAGAAGTTCCATTATTGTTCGTAAACACAATATAGGTATGTTATATTTCGGTAATCAACTTATCTTCATTATGAACTCCACTCAAAGTTTTCAGAAAAAATACTTAAGCAAATTGATGCCAGGTGACCTCACCTGGCATCCCACCACAGCGCATGCCATGCCACCTGGCACGGGTTGAAGTTATCTCTGACCTACTTACTCCAGGAGTCCCTACAAGGTAAATGTTCATAACTTTATTTCGACACATGTTACTCGGAGCATGGTACATTTTCTCGCAAATGCTACTAGATTCAAAACATTTCCTTAATTAGTAAAATATCTGGATGAGCGAGCTTTGCTCGGTATTTTTTGCTAAATTGTGTCTAAAATAATAAGTTTATGTTCAAGTTGATTATCGATAAAGTTGGTCATTGAAAACACGAATAAAACGACATTTCATAAAAATGAATCCTAGCTAGATCGATTTATCGCCCCCGAAACCCCCTGTATACAAAATTTCATGATAATCGTTGGAGCCGTTTCCGAGATTCAGATGATATATATACATATATACCTACAAGAATTGCTCGTTTAAAGGTATAAGATAAACTTCCATTCAGTGAACAAGATGAGCTACGTAGACACCTATTTAAATTTAATAAGACAGCTACATGTGAGCATTTGCGGACTGAATTGAAAATTTTGGCATGGCAATGGGATAAACTTAAAACCACTGAATTAGAATATTCAAAATATACAAAATAAATTGGGCAAGAACAGCCACACTACAGAACAAATTGAAAAATTCGGAAGAGGGTTTTACCGCCTCAGTCAGAAGGTCCGTAAACAGAGAAAACATAATCATTGAAGATAATAAGTAACAAAATATAAATTAAGATTTGAAATATTTTCCAAAACAATCGATTTTAATTAACACCTAGCGCCTCTCGAAATTATAACAGCAACAAATAACTTTTCATGAAGGAAGGTCGCTTTTAACGTTTTCGTTGAATCAAGATTATTATTATTTTTCAAAATATTCATTCAAATTATTTCCTCAGAGGACAAAATTTGGCTAAGAAAATTACTGATTTGGTCCCACTAAACGTCAGTCCGAGCTGAAGATTGTGGGACGAGTTTGACTCCTACCGAAATGACTGGCAAGCTGTGTACCTACTAGCAAAGGAGTAGGTATTAGGAAGAGGGAGGGCTTCGCCTTGCACTGGCACAATACAGGCTAATGAAATAGAATAACACACCGACATACTGATAAAAAAATTACTTATACGTTAAAACCACAGTTGTAACTATATTTGATACTAGCTTCTGCCCGCGACTTCGTCAGCGAAAATGTCTGTTATCTCGAACGCAGACAAAGTCACGGAATAAAAAGTAGCTTATTTCCTTTCTCAGGCTCTAAACTATCTGTGTAACAAATTTCATTTAAATCGGTTCAGTAGTTTTAGCAGGAAAGCGAGACAGACAGACAGAGTTACTTTTGCATTTATAATATTAAGTGTGGATTAAGTACTAGCTTGTGCCAGCGGCTTCGCCGGCGTGGAGGTCGGATTCTTTCCCACGGGAACGTACTACCAGGATAAAAAGTATTCTATGTATGAATTCCGGTTATAAACTTTCTGTGTGCCAATTTTCATCCAAATACGTTCAGCCGTTTATGCGTGATGGAATAACAAACATCCATATAGATAAACTATCACATTTATTTTATAATATACTATCTTTTCCCAGCAGCTTCGCCCGCGTGGAGGACGGAAATTATCCCGCGAGAACGTAATACCTGAATAAATAGTACCCTATGTGTTAATCCAGGTTATAAAATATCTGTGCCAATCTTCATCTAAATCCGATCAGTCGTTTTTGCGTGAAAGAGTAACAAACATACATTCATACATATCCATACTTACTCACAAACTTTCACATTTATTATAAGTAATTTAGTAGGATACATATAATACTACAAACGTTATACTGTTTCCTAGTAGTCGATCGCAGCGCCACCTACTGGGTCAATTGTGAATCTAAACCATCCAGAGACCCACTCAACCGCGCACAAAAAATTTCATCTTTAAATCGGTCCAGACGTGTTGGAGGAATTCAGTGACACACACGTACCTACTGTTGAACGTTTCTATTTTAAATTGAAACACTGGGGGCCGATTCTACTAACAAATTTGTGCAAAAATCGCAATAGCACCGCGACTGGATCACGACTTTTAAGGGTTTTCTCATTCTGCTAATGAACAACGATCCAACTGCGGCTACGTTTTAGTGGACGCCAACGATCGATCGAAACAATGTAAAAATCTATTCTGCTAACAAAGTCGTACATGAGCGTGACGTTTAGTCACATTCTGCTATTATTTTGACACTCGCTATAATCGAATCAAAGCTGAAATTCGGCATTTCATCTGTCAAAATTTGCGGTTGAACATAAGTCAGTAAAATGCAACTTTTATCGCATCGATCTAGGACTGCTTTAGTTTTATTTCCTAAAAATATAATGTTTATACAGATTTCGTTGAACTTGCCCATGTGGGTGACGTTGGAAAGGTAAGAGGAAGAAATTTTGCGTCAAGAGTATGCAGTAATGCTTTGGCCCTTACGGATCGTCAGTGCGTTACGACATACCAAGTCTCCAGAGACCTCTTATGAGCTTTGATTGACGAGATCAGTGACCACACATGCCCTTCAATCTTCGTTTTTACGGTATTGATGACGGAAAAGGTAACATAGTTACAGTGTGTTACTACGTGAAACTCTATTGACTCAATCTTGGACCGCAACTTGCACCTGCTTTTTATGTGCCGCAATGTATATGCAGTGTCAAAACTTTTAATTTCTTGAGTTTTAGTAATAAACTAGCTACTGTCCACAACTTCATCAGCGTCTAATTTTGCTCCTCTGAACCTACCCGTCGCACCGCATTGCCTGTCAGTTTTCGTCCATTTTTTGTTGCTGCTCCGCTCCTTTTGATTGTAGCGTAATGTTATATAGCCTATAGCCTTCCTCAATAAATAGGCTACCCAATACAAAAAGAATTGTTCGATTCGGATCAGTCGTTCCTGAGATTACTGCGTTTAACCAAATAAACCAACTCTACAGCTTTATAATATTATATAGTATAGATGTAATGGAATATTTGGTAGTTAAAACAACACAAATTTACAGACTGCCCTTGTAACATATTACGCCTATGTCTATGCATGGCTTAGTTACGGCATAATAATTTGGGGAAACAGTAGGTAGGTACAGATGCACCAACATTAGCAAACATTTAAGTGATAAATCCCTGAAATGCAGTTAGAATGCCCAAAGCATGTTTTTAATTTAATTTGATTTTAGAATAAGTTAGATTATAAGTCCTACTCCTACTACTATATTTCTTTTGATGTGCCCGACAGGGTCCCACAATTGTAACTAAATCCAATGTTTACCACCTAAGCATATACATTGTGAAATGCAATAAAGTATTGAGTATTGGAATGGTTCATGAAATCAAAAAACAAATAATGGAATAAAGCATTTTTATTACTATAAGTATATCAATTTTAACGTCAGACCACTTGAGAAGTAGATACTTAGTATTTCATCTAAAATAGTAGGGTCGTTTCACCACTCATGTTGATACCGTGTGCCAGATAGAAATACATAATATATTAATACTGCATGCTCAACATTATAAGTGCACAACAGTCAACAGAATGTCTGCCTACCAAAAAATTTACCGACCACGATCAACTCTTAAGTCAGAAATTGATTTTTGGGTGTACCTAAGTAATGTTTCTGAAAAAATATATATTTATGTTAGAAGTGGCTAACTTATATTATTATTTTTCTCATCGGTGTGCTGGTACCTACTGCAAAATAATGTTTTTTCCCCACTGAGTCAACAGGTATAGGTAGTATGTTTTTGTTTTTGCAGATTGCCATGGAATGTAAATATTCCTGTATCCAGATTTCCATATTGAATAAACAGTTTAAATTCTTCTTGCATCATCAATACACACTTTCCTCAAACTGCATCTAAATGGTTTTACTGAAGACAGGGAAACATTCATAAGTTATTTCAAATCTGGAACAGTCTCGGGCAACATCTTCACACATTGTGTTGAAATCTTACTGAACAGTTAACAGCACATTATTTTGCATTAAATGCTGTACCATCTTGAAGATTCTATTTTCATTATAATTCTACAAGTACACACATGAAAACAAATATCAATTTCGTGCAATTAGAAAGAAACGGATTAACTACTCCCTCTCACAGAGTCACAGAGAGGAGGCCTGTATCGCAGCAGGGGGAACATTATAAGCTGCTTATATAATATGTATGTTAAGAGGAATAAGAGTATTATTATAAATCAATTAAAACTCTGAACTTGAACTAAAGTAAATAGTGTTGCTGTCAGTTGACAGTTGACACTTCTTTTTTTTTTTTTTGAATTTTATGACCTGGTAACTGGACCTTTAGGTCAAAGTTGACACTTCTCAATAAGCTATGTCAGGTAGTGATGCGATTCGATTTTGTTTAACTCGATACTCGAGTAACTAAAGGCTCGTGATCATTTTATTTATTTATTTTCTCACGCGTTGTCACTCGATGTATAGCTTGGCAAAAAAGTCTGGAAAAAATGAGGGCGCCTGCTTAGCAGGTATGGCCACCCTGTATACTAGGACTAAAAGTGATAAGATACTTACTGTTTTAATCCACAAACACGAGATCCCGGAAATTCTCATCAATCAAGATTTCAAGACTTGATAGGCACACAGTCTTTTACTTTCATTGTATTTAGTAGATTGCGCATTATTTCGCTGGAATAACCTTTTATCTAAGAGCGATTTTGCCATCATATTAACATAGTGAAAACTTATTTAGTTTAAAAATTAATTAAATTACACTCAGGGATTGCCGATTGAACCCAATACACAAGACATAACGTTCAGCAATCGCATTTGCGGTCACCACCTAGGGTATTCACAACCATTCGATGGTTGGTATGCCTGTATCAAATTGGACATGAATAATGCTGAATGAATTCTGTTAATGCTGACAGTTTATAGTCGCCAAGGTGACTTACAGCTGCTTACTGTCGGAAACTAATCGGAAGTCACAGAGTACCTATAACATCGCATTCGAAAGGTACGGGTAATATGGAATAAACTTGAACAGTTGACTAATGAAGGCGTCAGGTATGTCTATGTGGGGTACATAACATTATCACTATTCACATGACAATGAAAATGAAATAACACGCTAAAATGTTAGATTTTATTTAAAAAGAAAAACGTGACATAACATCATTCTTGTATTCCTTTTCGGTGCTATGATAGATTTTTTCCATTAACACTGATGTGTCAGTTTTACATTTCTTATTTATGAAATCTAAATAGTGTAAAAATCTTTCTTACACATTTACGGTTCCCATTACAACCCATCTCCTCAAACTATAGGTAATATATTACGTAGAATAGGCACCTGAAAAATAATAAATATAAATTATACTTTTTTTACTGTGGTATGCGATAATGGCATGAACAAAAAAAAAATACTTGCCTGTTTCGTTATAGTGTTGAACTTTTTGTCTAATTGCACACAGATCAAAATCGTCTAATTCTTTCTTCCGCCAACTGTTTTGGTGTTTTTCCAGGTGTAGAAAAAATCCTTAATTTTTTTCACCTTCATTAACAATTTCTCTAATTGTACTGTGAGATTTACCTTGAAAAAAACATAAAGACAATCATATTAATTCCATGTAGGTACATTTTTCAATTTCAAGTATCAAACATCAAGAGTTAACGTACACGCGATTTGTCAAACTAGAAAATGAAACCTCAATAATCTATTAGTAAATAAAATAATAAAATCGCTTGAAACTTATATAAAATTTAGTATGAGAAAGGAAAAACAATGACTGGTATTAAATAAAAGATAAATTTCTTGGATAAATACCTGTCGTGTCGGCAGTTCTTTCGTAAACATTGTCAATCGGAGACAAAATTTGTTCCGCTTCAGATTCCGCCAAATTTCTTACGAAAACTTTGTATATCACAGCTCACACCACTACTCCTTATTGTTTTATTCATTTTTATATGTTCAAAAGCATTAATAATTGATAGTTAATTAGAAATAAGTAAAATACAATTATGAACATAACGCAATGACAGATTAGCTACTTGTTGATGATAAACAAAGCAGTGCTGCCACCAAAAAAATATTTTAGTTCCAATGGTTACCACGACAGACTCTTTTTTGCCAAGCTATAGTCGTGTTTAGATAAGTATCACGGAGTTTTCAACAACTACACCAGTTCATAATTCAATATTAATAATATCGTGTAACAAACTGTCAAAGTAATGTGATGTATTGAATCACGGATGTTTTAAATAAGAGTGATTATGCATTACATTGTTCTGTAAGTATTAGTCAGTTGATAACGTGTAATTCTCCCCAAACAGCAAGAGTCGATTGTAGCCCTAATATTGATTGGATGCCGCATTTTGAATTTTGCTATGATTATTTTCTTTTAAGTTATTATTTAATGTCTCGTTTTTAACTAACAAAGCTGCTAGAAACCTCCCTAAAGGGAGGTACCTACTTTAGATTCAACTTGAAATAAATTGAGAAAATCAGTGCCTGACGATTTATAACTAGTAGTAGTAACATCACTAGCCAAACTGACAAGCCACCAAAAACTTCAATCCATTTCACGAAGATTTTTAACCACTTTATGCGAGAGTAAGCGAACTTAAAAACGGGATTAAACACCGGACCGTCATTATTATTTTTTTAAAATCAAAACAGATTAGGTTACTACCTCTATCTGTAAATAGGTACATATGTACTAAAGAAAATCATAACATCGTTAAAAACGCTTCAATAAATGAATTTTTAAGTAAAATACGATTAACAGAAATACTCTTCGAGTCTTTAACTTAACCGAAGGGTTTGATTTCGTAGCTTTAGCTAGTTAGGGACGTAGAACGAAACGTTCTTCTGAATTTTTGTTATCTAGTAAGTTAAAATGTTGTATTATTGTAACAAAAAAATATCAGTACAAAACTATAATTATGGTCAAGATATCTTTTTATATTAGAAAATCCTTTATTGCCACTTATTCGTGTTTAGTGACATTTTTAGATTCAACTTTTTTCTTTGTGGTAATAATAAAACATACTATTTGGCATGTTGGTAACACAGGAAGCCCACTTGTGGTTGTGTGTTCTCGTAACGAGTCAGTTGCGGTTTGGCGTAAGTTTAGTTTCCCTTGTGCTTATCAAATAGTAGAATGACTTTATAGGACATCATCGACCTGCGATCGAAATCTAACCGTTGTGAAAACACAATTGAGCGTGTAACTTTGCAAATTAGTAGAATCGCCCCCCTCTGTTCTTCGTATAAAATAACTTTATTACACACGGACTCCTTATTACAATTTCAACCGACTTGCTTCGTAGCAAAATGATCACTGCCTCTAGACAACCTTTAACAATTTAAAACGACTTTTTCCCCACCCGGAAATAACGAGAATATCATAAACCGCCATTTCTAAGTGTTGCCAAAGTGAAAATAATACATTCAGTAGTTATAACGAAAATACATTTCAAAGTTTGTTAAAATATCAATAAGTTATTCTTTGGCAGTGTTGCCATAGTGAATATTAAAATTCGGTATTAAAATAAAACAATCAAATCCAAACTTCCGTAATAACCGGTAAGTTTCAGTAGAATTCACATCTTATTTACAATGAATGAGGCAAATGTATCTATAAACAACGCATTATTTATTTGAAATAAACACATTAATTTAAACAAAGCTACCAATTCGTCCATCCTGACACTGTTCGCGTCCCCGCGAACGACTTAATTTAGCAAAAAAACTTAGTTCAAAAATTATACAAATTTATCTCATTTCATATATAATATTTACATAATGCTATTTCAGCTATTGTACATTTTGCGCTCTAGCAACAAATTACCATGACTACGTGCACATAGCACTTCATGTAGTCCTATCTCTACACTCACACACGTGAGTGCACACATTAACATGACTACGTGCATATAGCACTTCATGTAGTCCTGTCTCCACACTCACACACGTAAGTGCATACATTAACATGACTACGTGCACATAGCACTTCATGTAGTCCTGTCTCACTTTTAATTTGGGAAAAGTATAAATACTCAATCATTATCCTAAACCAAAATATATTTAATAAACTCAAATCATTTCTCATACATTGCTTCACTATTATACTTTGTACTAATTTTTACATACAACAAACATTCACAGTCAAATACACTCACGCACATAGCAGTACACGTGTACAATGTGCGTATTTCGAACTTATATAAACTCAATCATCATTCATCGTTATACACAAAAATAAATCAAATAAACTCAAATCATTTCTTTCATAACATTTACATAATAATGTGTTCTATCCCTTAAAATAAGGAATTTCATTATTATACAATACTATCTACTAATCACTACACACAATAATTAGTTTCAGTTAAATCGGTTCATCTAAATATCAACATACATTAGTATTTCATTAACCATCTGTACTCTCGCTAGTAGATGACTCACTACCATCATTATTAAAACAAAGCCAAGGATGTATTTTATCAACAGAGAATATGCCCTTATACTTCGCCCCCTTTTTCTTTGTAATAGGAGTATCTTCTACCTCATACCTATCGTGCTCTAAAACGCTAGTTACTTTGTATGGCCCTGAACATTTCGATAACATTTTTTTACTTTTACCTACGGTGTGTGCTGCCCTTTCGACTCTAACCAAATCGCCAACTTTGAACTCTAATGGTTTTTTTCTTTTTTTATCATATCTATTCTTCTGTTTTTCTTGTGACGTTTTTGTATATTCATCTACTTCATGCCTAATCTTTTGTAATCTTTCATGACCAGTGTTAATTTCATTTTCTTTAGGTGTAACTATGTCGTCATCTATTTCCAAAACTAGACTACCTTCATGAATCCCAGTAAGCCTTAACCCAAACAAAACCTCAGCCGGAGTTTTACCCGTACCTTTATTTATAGTATTGTTTAATCCCCATTGTACCTGTAATAGTCGGTCATCCCAAAGTCTTTCATCTTTACCATAATTTTGCGACGCCTAAGAGTCTAAAATTGTTCTATTATATCGCTCCACCTGGCCATTCGCTCTAGGTGAAGCAACTGCATTCTTTATGTGACAAACTCCTATCTCAGTTAGAAAACTTTTAAATTTGGAACTCGTAAATGACGTGCCTCTATCGCTAATTAGTCGTTTTGGCAAACCGAACGTCCCAAAATAGTTCCTAAGAACCGTAATTATCGACGTGGACTTCGTATTTTTAACCGCTTTCAATACAATAAATTTTGTGAATGATTCTACAATTACTAAAATGTAACAATTCTTCCTTTTTGATTTAACAAATGGACCAACATGATCAACATGAATGGTGTGAAAGGGCGCAACTTCCTTAGGAATAGGATGTAAGAAACCCTGTTTTTTTCCAGCCGGTAATTTATTATGAGCACACTCTAAACAGGCATTCACATACTTTTTGATAAATTTACGCATACGAGGAAACCAATAATGTTTTATTTTATCTAATGTCTTATCAAACGCAAAGTGGCCTATGTCATCGTGATTTTTCTCGAGTATTTGCCACCTGCAGCCCTTTGGCACCACCCATCTTAATCCGTCCTCAGTTACTCTATATACTCTATCGCGCTTAAGGACGAAATTCTTACGTATCTCAACTAAGTCATCAAATTCTTTATCAGAAAGGATTTTCTTAATGCGTTGTATTTTAGAATCCTCTAACTGTACTGTCGTTAACCAATCATCAGTTATCGTCATAATGTCTAAAGTGTCAATAGCCTGAATTACCCCTGCATTTTCTGTCGTGGGATTCCTACTCAATGCGTTTACGTGAATCATGCCTTTGCCAGATTTATAGACTACGTTACAATCATACTCCTGGATCAAACTCCACCATCGTGCAACCCTTGGTATCATGTCTCGTTTTAAAAACGTTGCCCTAAGCGAATTACAGTCTGTTACAATGGTGAAGCTTAACCCAAGCACGTACGTTCTGAACTTCACTAGCGCTGCAATGACTGCAAGAGTCTCTAACTCATACGATGAAAAATGGGACTCTTCAGGGGAAGTTTGTCTACTGTAGTAAGCTACCGGTTTGAAAACTCCATCGATTTGTTTTTGTAGTAAAACGCTTCCTATGCCGTGTTTGCTTGCATCTGTGTGTATTTGTGTTTCAAGTTTGGGATTATATAACGCTAATACGGGCCTTGAAATAAGTGCACTTTTTAATTTATCAAACGCTTCTTCTTGAACTTGTGACCAAACCCAAATAGAGTTTTTCTTTAGCAATTTCGTAAGGGGACGTGCTATTTCACCGAAACCTCTGATAAAACGTCGGAAAAAACTAGCAAGGCCAATAAACTGTCGGACATTGTGTACGTCTTTAGGTTTTGGAAAGTTTTTGACACAATCAATTTTCTTATTACCCGGTCTTACACCTTCGCTGGAAATCGCTGGAAACCTCAAACCCTAGGTAGTCAACGTGATTTTGGAAGAAGTAACATTTCTGCGGTTTTAACGTTAATCCCGCCTCCCTAAACCTTTGAAATACGATTTCTAATCTTTTGATACCTTCTTCAAATGAACTACTGGGTATTAAAACATCATCCATGTAGGCTAATGCAATATTATAGCGTAAATTGCCTAAGACCAAATTGATAGTTCGCTGGAACACAGCCGGTGCGTTAGCAAGACCGAAAGGCATTCTATTAAACTGGAACTGTCCGTCGGGTGTTACAAACGAGCTTTTGCTTTTACTCTGGTCTTCAATACGAGGCAACGGGTAGTGCTGCTTAACAGTTTTCCTATTCAGGGCGCGATAGTCCACACAGAGCCGTTTATCACCAGTCTTCTTTTTCACTAACAGAACAGGACTCGCGTATGGAGATTGGGACTCTGTTATGATATCATATTTTAAGAGTTCTTCAACCATAATTCTAACTTCTTCCCGTTCTGAATGACTCAATTTGTATGGTCGATAAACTACTGGCTCTGTATCTCCTAGCATAATATCCATTTCCGCAACCGTGGTATGGCCTAGTTCAGACAGGTCTTTGGCAAAACAATCACGGTACTGGTTTAAGGTATCTAATAACTTAAGTTTCTGATTATTGTCTAAATTTGTATCAATATTGAGCTCATCCAATGTAAAAGGGGTTTTACCCCGGTGGTTTTGAACCCTTTGTATTCTATTAATGTCCCTAATGCTATTATTAATTTGAATAGCACGAGCCAAGACTTGGCCCTCTTTAAATTGAATCAATCTATTGTCATAATTTAGAATAGTTAAATAGCCACTACCATTTTTGATGTTACAAGTACGGTCAGCCAAGAAAGTGGTGTACCAGTTTTGATTTAGTTTCCCGGTCATCGAAAATTACAACAAGGTTCGTTATAAAAAGATATTACTGAAAGAGACAACATTATCATGACGTAAACCTATGTATTTAGTATTCATACGTCATATGTCACATATCGTCATGTACATGACATTTTAACCTTTAGTATAAATGAAAAGGACATTAGTTTCTACAAAGCAATTGAAATGTTTCCAAACAAAAGTAATAAAAACTATTTAAATAGACCACCGAATTCCATTTGAAAAAGAAAACTGACAATTGACATTTTGTCAAATATATGCAAAAAATCGATATATTTTCCGTGTTTTTTCAATCAACTGCATATAAAATCATCTCAATGCCTGCCAACTTGACCATTGCCGAAAGAGCACAAATAATTGCCCAATTTAATGAGGGAAGCAGTATCAGTGCGATATCCCGGAATTTGAATATATCGAGGCGTTCTGTCCGCTTTTGGATTCGTCGTGAAGGAGAGGAGGGAAGTTTGTTGGATCACAGAAGAAGTGGTCGCCGGCCTGCACTCTCCAATAACGATAGAGAATTCATGAGACGGGAATATGAAATCAATGGTTTTAAGCCCACAAAACATTTTGCGGAGATGTTCGATGTGAGTGCCCAAACAATAAGGAATCATCTACATTACATGGGGTTGCACCACAGGCATTACGCCAAGAAAATATATTTGACGGATGCTCACAGACTTGCTCGTCTGAACTTCGCCAGAGAGCACTTAGAGTTTGATTGGTCTAATACAGTGTTTTGTGATGAAAAAACGTTTAAATCCAGTCAGCATGGACGTCTTCACCTTTGGCGATATAATTCAGCACGGTATAAAGATGATCATGTAATCCCAAATAGAGAATCAGGTCGAATTTTCGTAAATATTTGGGGCTGGATGAGTGCGGATGGTGTAGGAGAATTGTGTTCTCTACCTCCTCGAGCGACGGCTGTAAATTATATCGACGTGCTTCAGAATGCAATGCTACCGACAGTCCGTAATGTTTACCCGGAGAACAAAGTGCCACAATTTGATTTTGTTCAAGATAATTGTTCAATTCATAATGCGAGGATCGTAAGAGCCTGGTTTCGTTCACACACTGACGTAAGGGTAATTCAGTGGTCCTCAAGATCGCCGGACCTCAACCCGATAGAAAATCTTTGGGGCCTTATGGTCCAACGATGGTCGCATCAAAATGAAAGAACCAAACAAGCTCTTATTAGTCACTGTAATTATATTTGGGAGGAAATGCGGGGAACCGATATTTGCTCACGGCTTGTTGGTTCAATGAGGTCTCGTCTTTTAGAGGTTATAGAGGCCAACGGCGGTTACACCCGTTTCTAATTTAAAAAAAAAATTCAATATCTTCTAAATATTACTATATATGCTATGTTTTTGTTTGTTATAAGTATTTTAAAATTGATTGTAGAAATTTAATAAAAGGATAAATCTATTTTTAGCTTGTTTTTTATTGATATTGTAATTACAAGTTTACAGAAATTGTAGGTTTGTGGATTCGCCTTGTGCCTTTACAATTTTATGTAACTTGTTGATTACAATTCTGAATTTGTAGATACAATTTTGTCATCAAAATCTACAGCCCCCCGCCGTTGATTTTACGACGTCATTGGTTCCATCAAGTTCAAACTAAGAACAGCTGTCACGTTACAAACAGTAATAGTCGTTATCAATAATCAGATAAAGACAGCAATAGAAGTTGTCAGATCGATCTGCAAGCGAAACTAATCTTTATCACCTATGAATCTGCAAGCGATATTCAACCTTAGGGTGGTACACCACTTTCTTGGCCGACTGTACCTGTTTCTACACTGTAGTTTAAACGATAACCATTATCAACATAAACAGTTCCACTAAAAGCTGTATTGGTAAACACCTTTACAGAAATACAACCTTCAGCCATGACAGTTTTGACAGATTTTAATGTCAGTCGTGAGTCATCTTTCATTTGTTTATCAGTAATCATTAAAGTTTTATCAGATTTAAATACCCATATGTGGGGCTGCTCCGTAGCAGTCTGTCCAATAAGAAGATCATAGTTTAAATAACTATCAGAAACGACAACTACCTCAACATACATTTTAGCCTTATCAATAATTAACGAAATCTTGGCTTTACCTAAAGCCTTCACATATGTATTACCAAAATCTTTCAGGGATGGTAAATCATTCACTTGCCATTTTTCGCGTGGTACAATTATTTCCATGACGGATTCTTTTATCAACGTACAATGACTACCAAAATCTACATAGCCTGTCAACTGTACACTATTAACGTTAACATTCTTAATAAATTTATTGTCCACTCCGAACTCATTACCACCATCTAGTCATAAAGTCTTAACTTCGGCTCTATCTACCCAAATGCTCCTGTTGCATTTAGGATCGTCATGACCAATGCGTTTGCACTTTTGGCACTTAACAATAGGTTTTTTACATCCCGATACGTAATGACCCGTTTCATGGCAGTTATAACATTTTGAGACTCTGTCCAAATTATGTCTTACAGGTTTACGCGTTTCGTTTACAGAACGTACCGGTTTCTTATTGAATCTGTCTAATCGCTCATGTTTGACACCCCTCAGATAGCCCAGTAGTTTATCAGCATCACTAAAACCTACAGCTTCTGCTCCGAATCGAACCGATCTATCATCTATTCCGTAAACAATGCAGTCAACAGCATTCCTACCCACTATATTACACCGATTTAAGGCTATTAACTTTTCATAATAGTACCCTTCTAAATCATCTCCAAACTTTGCTCTTATAGCTAACATTTCAGTAAGCAAATTACCATAATTTTCATGTGACGGAAAAGCAGATTTAAGTTTTTCAACCCATTCTTCCCATGAAAGCAATACTGATGGCTGTCCTTCGTACCACTTTTTTGCAGTACCTACTAGCTTTGGAAGAGCATAGTGAGTGGTCTGTTGACTATCCCAGCCATAGATCTCGGAGCATTCTTTGACTTTATTCAGCCAAGTAACAATTGTTTGGTTTTTCGATTTAGGATCAAATTCTGGAACTACGTTATTATTAGCGAATCTTTCTTTACTCTGTGGATTTATGGCTAAGATGGATTGTAAGGACTGTTTAATACATTTTAGCAGTTCATTATTAACATCAATAGATGGAGGCTGCGGCGTTACAGATGTAAATCTTTCATTTATACTAGAGCGGACTGGACTTCGTGATCTATTAACGCTTTCTCTACTAGGAGTTCGCAATCTGTGACGCCTCAGCCTACCATTACTAGGAACGCTATTTGTTGGTTCATATATTTCCGTGTCTGTTGGTGACGCACGTGATGTACGATGCTGCAATGGAGGTATTACGACTGACTTGCTCCGACTTCTTGTCTGCGCCTCAACCCTTGAAGGTGATCTTCTGCATCTGCGCCGCCTGAAGCTACGATCGGTGCCCGGCGATGCTGGTGAACGATGACTTTGTCTGCGCCCTGCTGACGAGTGACGATTTGGCCTCAACTCTTCAACACGTGTCCGAAATCTGCTGCGTCTCGAGGGCCCTCCCAGCATAATACTGTGATGACTCCTGGTCGACTTTTCTGACCGGTCACTGGACATCTTCGCTCAATTGTACACTGATCTGAAAAAAATTAAAGCAACGAGTACCTATTTCATTGAATATTACATGTTATCAAAGTAAAAGTATGTAATAAATATGATTAGTGAAATTATTAATTGCTTTCTATGTTTTACCGAATTAATTAATTTCTGGTCAGAAAAATAAATATCTATCATACACATCTAATCATACGTTTCGGGCATTCACCAATTAATGAGCAAGCACGAATAGCTTTGAAATTCAACCCTTATATCAAAAACATACAGTTATAGTTTAAAAATTAGGTTAATTTAACTCTGTATAAGGTGTTCTCCTTTAATTTATTTAGTAAGATTGATCCATCAAGTTACAGTTAAGATTGCAGTGTCAATATTATAAAGTAACAGTGAACTTATTGTTGAGAAGTAAAATAGAAAAAAAAAACTAAAACTTTTTTTTTTTTTGTAGGTACACGATAATATTAAATATATATCAGATATACTTAAATTTTCATTATAAATAAATGTTTGATCTTTAAGAATTCGCCACAAGCACTTCCTTTACGAAAATCATAATTAACGGTCATTTAGTGTTTTTAATATCATGACAATAACTATCCTTGCCATAGGATATTCTAAGTAACGTATCAATGACTAATAAATCTACCTACAGTATTGTACATTCGATACGGATAGGTTTACCATAGTATCAATCAAAATAACACAGTCAACAATCATGTAAAATAATCAATTAACTATTAACATACCTTACTGTGGACGTACGATCACACCAGGCTGGTAGCAATAGCTACGGCAGAATTTCCTGGTGCTATCCCTGCTTCTGATTTGTTGAACGTTTCTATTTTAAATTGAAACACTGTTCTTTGTATAAAATAACTTTATTACACACGGACTCCTTATTACAATTTCAACCGACTTGCTTCGTAGCAAAATGATCACTGCCTCTAGACAACCTTTAACAATTTAAAACGACTTTTTCCCCACCCGGAAATAACGAGAATATCATAAACCGCCATTTCTAAGTGTTGCCAAAGTGAAAATAATACATTCAGTAGTTATAACGAAAATACATTTCAAAGTTTGTTAAAATATCAATAAGTTATTCTTTGGCAGTGTTGCCATAGTGAATATTAAAATTCGGTATTAAAATAAAATAATCAAATCCAAACTTCCGTAATAACCGGTAAGTTTCAGTAGAATTCACATCTTATTTACAATGAATGAGGCAAATGTATCTATAAACAACGCATTATTTATTTGAAATAAACACATTAATTTAAACAAAGCTAACACTACAGAGAATGATATATACATATACAAGCTGACCGTACAGACGTTGTCCTGTTTCCTAGAACTCGATAGCAGCGCCACCTACCGGGTCCAATAGTGAATCTAAACCATCCAGGGTGCCACCCAAACGCATACAAAAAAAATCATTCAAATCGGTCCAGCCGTTTAGGAGGAGTTCAGTGACATATACACGTACAGTAGAATTATTAAAAAAAAAAGAAAAATATTAATTAGTCGTTTTCTAGTAGAATTAGGTGGAATCGGTAACCATCAAAGGTAAGGTTAAAAATAAATATAAAAATTATTAGGTAAATACTCTATTCCTCTTACCTGTACATCTTCTTCCATTGACTGTAAATTCAATTTTGGACATGACTATCGTTCCTTAAAGACTCGCGACCAAGACTGTCTTGTTTCTCTAGCACTAGTTTTAATATTAAATATAATGTCTGGGCGTCTACTACCTATTTTTCTCATCCATTCGTCATAGTGAATTTGAATGAATAACGTACGATTCACACCTGACGGAACGTTTCAGCGCGAATGGAATATGGAATCGCAATAGATCGGATACACACAACCCACAGCAGCGAAGCATCTACCCTACAGGAACAGTGCGAGGTAATTTCTGGTGCATCAACGCGCATGCTGCTCAAACGTCCTTTGGATTTTGAAGAAACGGTAGCGTTGCAGCACAGCGTAAGTCACTATATGGGGCGCGGGTGGCTGCATTCCACTGATCACACCGCTGATCTCTGCTGTCATTCATAGATATTTGACAGAGGTTCCTGATTAGACAGTTATGCAACTGATCCATGTATAAGCTTCATGGTTAGACTGGAAGACCCCAATACAGAAAGAAAAGGAAAAGAAAGAAAATACGGTTTACGGTAAACATGAAGCAGAGACAGAACAAGTTTGAGAAAATAGTAACGTCTACGCAAAACTGCTAACACTCAGCATAATGCTAGGACCAGATATGAGACGGAGTCCCAGCGCTGGTTTAAGGCTAGGCAGATGATAAACTCAATTTCTTTAAGGTTGAAAAATGCACTCCGACGCGGTTCGACGCGCTCCGTCAAGTCTGAATCGTACTTAAGGCTTCTTTGGTTAAATGTTTATTTATTTAAGTGTGAAAAACTGTTGTTCATGTATGCACATTTATATAATAAAGTGCACCATCACGGGCAAAAATGCATGCATGCAATGCAGCTTCAAATATTGTACTGAGTCACGTCACGCCATGAAATACTCCACTCATATGACATTACATTTTATAAATAATTTGGATAGTTAAATAGCGGAATATTTCCTGCCCTAACCTACCACATTTTATGCAAATAACGTGGTTACGTGCTGCCTCGCACAAAGTTCCGTCTCCCTTTACAGTCTCCCCAAAGATGTGCCGTAACAGGCGTTGTACAGCGTGGGTTCTGGATTGGTCTTTTGAGAAGTAACGGTACCCCTTCCATGTGTAGAAACCACCGGGTGATTTTGGTGAGGTAATAATCCCACACTCCCCGGTTTTACCCCTAATGCCCAGGTGCCATTTAAAGGGGGATCCTCGAAAACAAAAAAAAAGGTACTTACTTACTTACCATAGGTGCCTAACGCTTCGGCCATAACATTGTCGGATCTGTACCTTAGGCCCAATTTTTAACGTGTTACTTTTAAATTGCTATTGATAATAGGAACGAAATTATTAGCCTAACTGGGAGCGCCCTAAATCGGTAGGTAAGTTCTGAGAATTACTCTATAGAAAACTTATCCCTAGTTCATGAACAAGCTATTACTTAGAGTGAAATATTCATGCTGACCAGGAGCCTTTTTCCGGTCGTCTCCTATTGCGGTGCTCTTCAATGAGCGTCGAGATGGGCCGACAGTTTTACTTTGAACAAATTAGAGTGCTCAAAGTGGACTCAAAATGCTGCTTGAATATTTCGTGTATGGAATAATAGAATATCTCGGTAACAGCTGAAGAAGACTTGGTGTCCTAAGAAAACACACTCCATTTTTCGGTTCGCAGTCCTTTTGATGAGTTCTGATGTCGCTTAGACCTTACGTCCACTGGCAGCAGGGCTGCGGCACGACAAGGGATTTACATCTAAATAAAACTGAAGTGTCTGTTTGTAATTTCAAATTAACAGCTTTTCACTAAGTGTAGGTATATGATATATATATGCAAATGTATATACGGTACTTACACCAAAAAAACATATCTTAAACTTTTGTCTGTCTGTCTGTTTGTTCCGGCTAATCTCTGAAATGGTTGGACCGATTTTGACGGGATTTTTATTGGCAGGTAGCTGATGTAATAAGGAGTAACTTAGGCTACTTTTATTTTAGACAAATCCTTTTATTTTAGAAAAATACCTGCGTTAATTTCCGACATCCACGCGGGCGAAGCCGCGGGCAAAAGCTAGTAAGTAATATAACTTGTAGTCTCATCGTAGTCAGCCTCTATTGTCCCACTGCTGAGAATTAGGCCTCCTCTCGGTGGGAGGAAGAGGGCCGTAACCAACCCGCACTGGGCCACGCTGGCCCAGTGCGGGTTGGTAGATACCAAATGTCTTAGAATTTTTCGGTCAAGGATGTTTTCCTTCACCGTTTTAAGAGCTGTGGTGATGAAATTATTTACACACAGTTAAACGTCTGCCTGGGTTCAAACCCACAACCTTACATCTCGTAAGTCGGGGTCAATTAAATATACAAAAGGTACAATTAAATACAGCTTAAAACTAGATTCATACCTATAGTACTAGATATACCTATGTAGATATTTGAACCTTCGGGCAATTTTAAGCCCATACTTTCCGAAAAATTCGTTACCTAATAAGACAACGGCCTATTGTACCTATTCAATATTTTATATCTTACATCATTGTATAATAATTTCAGCCGAAAGACGACCATTGCGGATAGGCCTCGCCTTTGGGGAAAGGTTGCCATAATCGTCTTGCTTGGCATGCTGATTGCCGATCGCACTATGGTGGTAAAATGAGAAAACGCTGCTGCTCATTGTCTAGTAATTCCCTTAGTCGCCTTAGCGTAATTTTATATCTCGTATAAAATTACGAGCCCTACGCATTATATTTTTGATATATATAATGCCAAAAACGTCCATGGGACAGTACCTACTAAAGACAAGGCAGTGTCTAAGGCGGTAAGCGGGCAGCGAAACTGCATACAATCCACTTTTAAAGTTAGGTACTTTACCTAATAATATTGTCTTGGTCTGGCTGGTTGTATCTAAAGGTGTCTTCACACAGCGGGCGGGGCGCGGCGTGATGTGACGGCGACGCGACGCTGAGTAGTTGTAATGTACTAGATATTACGGACGCCTTCACACAGAGCGCTCGGCGCGACCGGTCACGCCGCCGCCGCCGCCGCGCCGCCCCGGCACACAGTGGGCCCATACTGAAAATTAGTGGACTTAGGCAACAAAGTTCCTATATCGATGCGATTTTTTTTTATATGACGTGTTATATTATTCCTGACAACTTTTATTCTTATGAAATTTCTTCTAAACTTGATAGTTTGTCTTGAAAAAAATTAATTTGATTTTTTTGTATGGAGCGAATCACGTTTAATTTTTTTTCTTCAATTGTACTAATATGTTGAGTGTGTGGCGTGAGTATATGATAGCTAGGGTCATTCTCTATCCATGAAAAAAAAATCAGCGCCGGCCATCTGCGGCAGCGCGAGTAATCATTCGGTAAAAAAAAAATATTTGGAAGAATTTTTTTGTCATTTAAAATAAATTCAAAGCATATTTTTTGTCTCATTTGGCTGTTTTCACCTTCTTTTTAGTTAAATAAATAGTTTTAATAGCGCATACGAAATTATAACTAGTAATTCTGGTAGAGATTTAGTTATTATTGCATGTTATCGGTAGCACCTGCATTGTGATTGATGACTCATTTGTTTGTGCACTCAGCTAAGCGCATAACTAATGAGTCATCAAAAAATGCTCGTCGCTGATTGGCTGAATAATTTTCACTCACTGTTATGTCCACTACTTGAGTAATTAACACTAACTATAAATATAAAGACATTCATTAAGTCCATCTCATTCTACGCTCGACGCCCGCCTTGGAAGGTCGTTACGCTGCCGCTCCGCTGCGCGTATCCCCTCCACCGCCCGCCGCTCGTTCGCCCGTCAGTTGTGCTCCGTGCGCCACGCTGCGTAGTCGCCCCGACTACTCTCCGCTATTTTGCGATTTAAATTTATTTAAATCGCAAAATTCGGAATTTCCTGTTTCTTCAGATTCAGTCTAAAACCGTACTGCCTTGTTCGCAAGACAGTGGTATTTCTGATTCGTCAGAAAATCGTCAAAAACGTGTGTTGTGTTGTGGCCCCTTCAGGGCAAATCCACAGTTTCGTGGTCACTCGGTGGATACCTTAACGGTGCCAACGAAGCCGAGTGGGTGCAGACCCAACGCACCCGTCTATCCCCTTCAGGGCTAGACGAAAGTTGGACGGGTCCCGGATCGCTGGCCTTGGGGGCTTCCCTCGTCAGCCCCGGTGACAGTCTTCCCTCCACAGCCGCGTACTAGTGCCGCGGGTATATCTATACCCCCCGCACTAGACTGGTCGGGTACCTTCAGTACCCATCGCATGACCGGTTAGGAACCCGTTCGCACAATAAGATTGGCGACGGGAGTCACTCTTAGGGCTCACCAGGATCACCTCCCTGTCTATACCCGACAGGGAGTGTAACACTCACCCCCGGCATCCCACCGGGGATTAGGCTACGTAGGAGTAGGGTTTTTGATCAGGATCACTCTCATGAGTGATTAGGTCCCCCCCACCCCTTAGTTTTTCTCCCCGGGAAACATGGTTAAACCCATATCTCCCGAGGAGAGGGAAGCCCTCTCGGAGGCTTTCTTCGAGCTTGTGGATGATGACCGAGAGTTCGTCATCTCTTTTAAGAAACGCTGGAAGGCGAACAGGGAGAGGAAGGCCAGAGCCAACAAGCTAGTCACTGTTTTCAGTGACGCACTTGAGACTCCGGCTATCCCCTCCCCCATCGCCCCAGTAGACGATCTTCCGGTGTCCATGGACACGGAAGATCATCCCGATACCGCCTCAACCGCTCCCCAGGCTGACTCAAACCCCTCCTCGTCCTCGGACACGGAGGCGTATGAGTTAGTCTCCCATACAAAGGGCAAAGGGAGCAAGAGGAAAAAGAGCAAGGACAGCAGCTCAGCCCCAGCCGCTAAAATCATAGCGGCTGAGGACTCCGCTCCTCCGTCCCGCGCCCCCACCCCGCAGGCGACCTCCGCCAACGCGTCCGACCCCCTCCCCGATACGCAGGCGACCCCCGCCACCGCGACCGCGTCCATCCCCCCCACGCCGCCGGCGACCGCCGCCACCGCGTCCCCTTCCCGTCCCTCGCCTTCAACCTCCGCGAAGGTTGCCGCGCCCCGCGCTAACGGTAGCGCCCCGACCGCTAACTCTGGCTCAACCACCGCCAGGAAACTCCCTCCACCGCCCCCTGTATTTATACAGGACAAGGCCAAGTGGACGGAGGTGTCCAAATGGTGCGTTGACCAGAGGGTCAACTATACCAGTGCCCGTGCCACCCAGCAGGGCATTAAGGTATCGGTACCGACCTCGACCGATTACCGCGAGCTGACCAGGCTCCTCTCTGCCAGGAACGTGTCCTTCCACACGTATTCCTTGCCCGAGGAGCGTCTGACCAGGGTGGTGATCCGCAGGATCCCCTGCGAGATCCCCACCAGCGAAATCAAAGCGGACCTCGAAAGACAGAACGTGCCTGTCACAGAGGTCCATAGGATGCACAGATCCAGACAAGGCATTGCCTTTGATATGGTCCTGGTGGTGTGCCCTCCCACGGAGGGTCACCACCCCATTTTCAAGGTCAAGGCAGTCTGTAATCTGTCTGGTCTCATCATAGAAAAGCCCCGTAAGTCGAACATCATTGGCCAGTGCCATAGATGTCAACTTTACGGGCACTCAGCGTACAACTGCTACGCCACTCCCAGGTGCGTCAAGTGCCTGGGAGAACATGGTACAGCAGATTGTACCCGGCCCAAAGACCGCACTCTCTGCACCGAGCCACCTAGTTGTGTGCTCTGCAAAGACTCCGGTCATCCGGCAAACTACCGGGGCTGCCCGAAAGCCCCCAAGTCCTCGTCCCCTAAATTGGCGCAACGTTTCGACGCTCGCCAGAAAAGGGAATCCCCCTCGGCCAAACTCCCCGCGAGATTGGCCCCTCAACGTCCCTCCCAATGGCCTCTTTTGAGTTCCCAGAAGGAGTTCCCCGCACTGGCCTCCTCCAGGCCAAAGCCCGCCCCCATCCCTCCCTTAGTGGACCCGCGTACCCGCGCCCCCGCGCCCCTTACGCCCCCCGGTTTTCCCGCGACCGCTCCCCCCGCCCGCGCCGCGGCCCCTCCCACTGCCCCTATGGCAGGACCCACCCCAGTTCAGAGGAAAGGTCAGGCTCCCCTCAATGCGTTTAACGTCATTGCCGGGACCTTTAACACCTATAGCACATTCCTCTCCCCGCGTGCCCAACAGATGGCCCAGGAACTAGTTGCCGCCGGCGGCAACCTGTTCCGTATCCAATCTATATATGCTGCGTATCCAGAGATCACGCAAGCACTCCACGTTATGAACTCCCAACGCCCCTATTATGGATAGTCGAGGAGTATTAACTAGACTTAAACCCCGTTCCCTAAAGCTAGGCTTCTTTAATGCCAACGGCATTCACGGCCAACGTGATGAGATCGCCACGTTCCTCCGCGACCATCACGTAGACATTTTACTCATACAAGAGTCGTTCTTAAAGCCTCATCATCGTGACCCGAAAATTGCAAACTATCGTTTAGTTCGCAACGACAGGTCACGTTGTCACAGAGGCGGCACCCTCATATACTATAGGAAGTCCCTGTACTGCATACCTATGGATCCCCCCCAACTCTCCCGATTAGAAGTTTCGGCCTGTCGGTTAGCACTGACAGGTCACCAGCCGATCACTATTGTGTCGGCTTACCTTCCTCCCACACATGAGTCAGAGGACCCTCAACTCCTCGCTAACGACCTTTCCGATCTCTTCGGCATGAGTGACTCCGTTATCATAACGGGCGATCTCAACGCCAAACATCCCGCCTGGAATAGCACCAGGACCTCGACTAGAGGTAGGCAACTTTTCAACCTCTGTTCTACCATGAACTTCGATGTCATCGCCCCGATGACTCCCACTCACTTCCCCTTCGATGTCGATCAGCTACCCGACGTTCTTGACATAGCGCTCCTTAAGAATATCAACTTAAGGTTGGATTCTATAGAGACTATTCACGAACTCGATTCTGACCATCGACCAGTAGTCATGAACCTGGCCCCCCGATTAGGTATTCGCGACCCCTCCCAACCCCCCGCCACTAAAGTGATCACTGACTGGAAGAAAGTAAGCGAACGCTTACAATCTAACACGTCACATCACTTAGACTCTATCCCAGATCAGTTTGACTCTGTCGCCGCCACAACGGCCGCGATCGACTCTCTCACGGAACACGTACAATCGATCGTGAGCGAAAGCTCACGGGAGGTTCCAGATACGGGTGACCGTAAATGGAAACTCCCCGACGATGTACGTGATCTGCTGACAGAGAAGAACGCGGCCGTTCGTGCTTACAGCATCTTTCCCTGTGATGCTAACAAAGCTCACATGCGTTACTTACAGCGTGCTGTAAGGACACGTGTGACTGAGCTGCGTGACGCTAACTGGGACAAGATGGTGAGCGAACTAGAGCCGACTCATCTCGCCTTCTGGGAACTTCAGAGGAAACTGAAATCCTCTGAGTTTTCCACTATGCCCCCCCTGACCCGCCCCGATGCGACCATTGCATTCGAGGATATCGACAGGGCTGAATGCCTAGCCGATAGCCTCGAAGCCCAATGCACACCCAGTTCGCAGCCAGTAGACCAAGCGTTTGTCGATAAGGTAAACGCGGAAGTCGAACGCAAAGCCTCACTCCCGCCCGTTGAAGACCCTGATGATCCCCTGCCCCCTGTCACACCTGACGAGGTGCACGAGATCATCAAGGGTCTGAAGTCTCGTAAAGCCCCCGGATCAGACGGCATCACCAACAGAGTGATCAAGCTGTTCCCCGCTCACTTGATTATGCTCATGTGTACCATCTTCAATGGTGCCTTGAGTAATAATATTTTCCCCCAAGCGTGGAAGGAAGCCACCGTCATTGGCATCCCTAAGCCCGGTAAGCCCAAAACCGAGCCCACGAGCTACCGCCCCATTAGTTTGCTCAAAGTTCTCGGCAAAATCTATGAGAGACTTATTTATAAGCGACTCAGGGATTATGCCGAAACCAAGGGCCTCATCCCCAACGAGCAGTTCGGTTTTCGAACCCAACACTCGTGTGTCCATCAGGTACACCGCATCGTCGAACATATCAATGCTGGTTTTCAGCGTGGTATGTTCACGGGCGCTGTATACTTCGATATAGCGAAAGCGTTCGACAAAGTCTGGCACAACGGCTTATTATATAAGCTGTACCAACTCGGAGTGCCAGACCGTCTCGTGCTCATCTTACGAGACTTTCTTGCGAACCGTACCTTTCGCTATCGCATCGAAGGGGCACTTTCCTCCCCTCACCCGATCCGTGCAGGAGTCCCTCAGGGCTCTGTACTAGCCCCCCTCATTTTCACGCTGTTCACTAGCGATATCCCCAGAAGCAAGAAGGCAAGGTTAGCTCTGTTCGCAGACGACACTGCCATCTTCTTCTCGGGATTTAGTGACACAGCGCTGGTTCGCTACCTCCAAACCGCAGTCGACGAGCTCGGCGATTGGTTCAGGAAGTGGCGAATCGAGGTCAACCCCGATAAAAGTCAGGCGGTCTTTTACACCCGACCGCGACGTAATCACCCCCCTCCCCGACCCATCTCAATGTTCGGCAAGCAGATCCCTTGGGCGAAGCAAGCCAAATATCTAGGTGTCATCCTCGACGAACACCTCACCTTTTCCGAGCACATAAAACAGGCTCACTCGCGGGCCGCTTTCGCTCTCAGTAGGCTCCATTGCGTCCTGAACAAGCGGAGTAAATTGTCTCTTCTGTGTAAGAAGCGGCTTTACACCGCTTGTATCAGGCCGATTATGACATACGCAAGCCCAGTCTGGGCACATGCCAAGCCCCGATTCATCCATAGGATGCAGACTCTCCAGAACCGTTTTCTCCGTCAAGCCACAGGCTCGCCTTGGTTTGTTCGGAATATCAATCTTCATTTAGACATGAAACTCCCGACTATCCATCAATACATAAAACGCGCTTCGAAGCGTTTCTTCGATAGGGCCGTAGCCCACCGCAACCCTCTGGTTGTGGCGGCAGCTACTTACACCCCCTCCCGTATTAGCAAAGTCCGCCGCTCGCGGCACGTTCTTACCGATCCTGATGATCCCACTACTCTCCTCCAGGAGAGTCGAAAAGAGACCAGTACAGCTAGACCAGCACACAGACACAAACCGTACCGACCTCGCCGCCGAGGTCCGTCGTCGCGACCCCGACTTAACAGTCCCTCCCGACCCTTGCAAGAGCCAGCCCGCGATGCTGCGCCGTTAGCTTTAAATTAGTCCCTAAATAATTTAACTCAGATCCAGCCAGTCCCTTGCTGCCCCCCCTATCAGCGATTGCCTAAGCCGAGGTTCGTACCCCCCTCGGGGTAACCCTTAGAGCTTTCGCTTTAGTTTTTAAGTATAATAAGCCCCGGCTGGAGGCCTAAAAAGGTAACTTTTTAGAACTCGCCGGGCCCCAATCCGTTTAAGTAGTAACAATCTTTTCAGGATTAACTACGAGATGCCCCACAAAAAAAAAAAAAAAAAATAAGTCCATCTAGTTTCGCTCTTGTCGCTTGTTTGTGAACACAGTGAAATACTTGTATTTTTATATTTACATTAGAACTATGGCTGGATTTTGTACCAACCTAGATCTTTTTGTGAAATTAAGAAGTGGCGGTGATCTGAAAAATCATATGTTTCTGTATGAAAGTATCATTTCTGTCTTGACTACCGAAGTTTCTGAAGAAGACAAGAACCGAATCAAGGAGTTCTGTCGACATTTTTGTGTAAATTTAAATAAAAAGTAGATAGAGTCAAGTAGAAATCAAAAAACTTTTATGAATCGTGTAATTAATCGCAAGTGGTTGGAAAAAAACATCAACTGGCCTGTTTGTGACAGTGTTGATCTGAGAAGTGTGATGGGCTTTTCGATGGGACGACCAGTGAAGTTCACTTTCACTTCGGAGACAGCTGACTTTATAAAGTCTGAAGAGTCTGAGATGAAAAAACAAATTGATGAACGAATATCTACACAGTGTGGAAATATTATTGTATCACATGAATTGCATATGACCATGATTGATGGAAAAGTGGCCAATATTATTGCTGGAGTACCATCATATGCAACGTGTCCCATTTGCTTGGCAAAACCGAGTGAGATGAATAATTTAGACGCTTTGACTTCTAAACCACTTCGTGAAGAAATTTACAAACAAGGAATTTCTTCACTGCATATGAAGATTCGGTGTATGGAATGTCTTCTCCATATATCTTATAATCTGGATTTTCAACGATGGACTGCTCGCGGCGAACATAAGGCTTTGAAACAAGCTAAAAAAAATACCACACAGCAAGAGTTTCGTGAGCAAACTGGAATGCTGATTGATATAGTCAAACAGGTATGTATTTAATTTTCGCTCTCTTTATGTTGTTTGTGAATTATATCTCTATGTATTGTATATTACAGTATTGTTTTCCCATTTTAGGGTTTTGGAACTACAAACGACGGGAATACAGTGAGGCGCTTTTTCCAAGATTACAAAAGATCTTCCAGAATAACGGGAATTGAAAATCTGATTTTCAGATTTTCCGTTATTCTACAAGCCATATCATCAGGCAAAAACATTGACTGTGAAAAATTTAGAAGATACTGTAGAGAAACAGCTGATGTGTACGTGCAACACTATTCATGGTACTACATGCCAGTTAGTGTACATAAACTTCTAATGCACGGTGCAGACATCTGTAACCACTTTGGTGTTTTGCCAATCGGTAAGTAAAAAATAAATATAGTTTGATGTATTATTTGACTCGATTGCGTTTTGAAATTAAAATGTATGTACTTATTCGTTTTAGGTACCTTATCTGAAGAAGCTTCGGAAGCCCGTAATAAGGACTTCAGAAACGTCAGGGAGAGGCACACTCGGAAAACGGGGAGAATAGCAACAAACGAAGACATCCTCCATGGACTTCTAATAAGCTCTGATCCCCACATATCCTACATAAGGCCTAAAATAATGAAACAGGTTCATAATGAGTTGTTGCCTGAAGCAACTCAGTTGTTACAGACTACTGAGCCTCCCTGTGACAGTGAAATTATGGAGGAAGAAGAATGCCTCATAGCAGAGTCCGAAAATTTGCCGGACCCACTAGCACTTCTGGAACAAGAAATAATGTGATCCGGCTCTAAATTATTCCCACAAAAGCCCATCAGGGTTAGGAATATGACAAACAGCCCTTTTCAGGGCTACAATTACTTCACAGTTTCATATTGATCATACGTACGATAACTTATACTATAATAATATACATACAGTTGATTACGTAGATAATTATCAACGACTTGCGCGTACAAAAAATTATTTCACCTATCATTAACAAAATTAGTATAACCTGAAACATTACGATATATTTATTCAACAATAGATAACGTGCAGTTAAAAAATAACACAGTCAATCAGAGACGAGCATTTTTCGATGACTCATTAGTTATGCGCGCACAAACAAATGAGTCATCAATCACAATGCAGAGCACCTGTATTGTGACTGATGACTCATTTGTACCGATAACATGCAATAATAACTAAATCTCTACCAGAATTACTAGTTATAAGTACGTATGCACTATTAAAACTATTTATTTAACTAAAAAGAAGGTGAAAACAGCCAAATGAGACAAAAAATATGCTTTGAATTTATTTTAAATGACAAAAAAATTCTTCCAAATTATTATTTTTTTACCGAATGATTACTCGCGCTGCCGCAGATGGCCGGCGCTGATTTTTTTTTCGTGGATAGAGAATGACCCTACCTATCATATACTCACGCCACACACCCAACATATTAGTACAATTGAAGAAAAAAAATTAAACGTGATTCGCTCCATACAAAAAAATCTAATAATTTTTTTTCAAGACAAACTGTCAAGTTTAGAAGAAATTTTACAAGAATAAAAGTTGTCAGGAATATTATAACACGTCATATAAAAAAATCGCATCGATATGGTAACTTTGTTGCCTAAGTCCACTAATTTTCAGTATGGGCCCACTGTGCGGCGCCACGTCACGTCGCGCCCGGTCACGCCGCGCTCGCTCGCTGTGTGAATAGAGCTTGACAGCAGTTACGGGTCGTCAGAAGCCCGAAAGTCTGACAAGCAGTCTTACCAAGGGGTATCGTATTACCCAGTAACTGGGTTGTGGAGGTTAGATTGGCAGTCGCTCCATGTAAAATATTCAGCTGCATCCGGTTAGACGGGAAGCCGACTCCAACATAGTTGGGAAAAGGCTAGGCAGATGATGATGATAATGTTGGTTATATAAGGTGTATCTATTCATACACGAAATATTTTAAGAGGTACACCTGTAGGTTGTAAAGAAGCTACAGCAACGAAAAAAAAAATTCTAAATGTATTTTTTTCAAAATTTAATATTTATAAATTACTAGCTTTTGCCAGCGGCTTCGCCCGCGTGGAGGTCGGAAATTATCCCGCGGGAACATACTACAGGGATAAAAAGAATCCTATGTCCTTTCTCAGGCTCTAAACTATCTGTGTGCCAAATTTCATTTAAATCGGTTCAGTAGTTTTAGCAGGAAAGCGAGACAGACAGACAGACAGACAGACAGACCGACAGACAGACAGAGTTACTTTTGCATTTATAATATTAGTTTAGATTTAGATTTGACGCACATAAGAAATACTGGCTCCTTCTTATTTTTTACGGCTCGAGACACCGCGGCCATGTTCGTGCCGTCCGGTTGCCGCCCTCGCAGCGTCAGGCGGGCCATTCATAGAATTAGGAGTAAAGGTTTTATGCAAAACGTCTCAAGCAGTTTTAAAATTATAATAATTACGAAAATTCAAAACCTTAGATAAATTTTTTCTTTTTGCTTCTATAGCTTCTTTACCACCTACAGGTGTACCTCTTAAAATATTTCGTGTATGAATAGATACACCTTATATATATTATCATTATCACATCTTTGTATTTACACCGCACAGAAACATTCTGTCTATGTAAATCTATTACAAAATAGGGTATCTTTTAGTTAAGATACGTATATAATTAAAGACATAATATATACCTACATATGTACTTACAATTTATACCATTTTTAAATATGCGTTATTCTCTTACATAGGCTTGGGCATAGTAGTTCGCGACTGAGATCGCTCAGTTTAGTTCACCGCTCCTTAACGAACTAGTTCGCTCTTCTAGTTCATCCGCTCTTCTAGTTCATCCGCTCTTCAAGCTCATCCGCTCTTCAAGTTCATCCGCTCTTCTAGTTCATCCGCTCCCAGCTCGAATCAAAGAGAGGCAGATCGTTCGCTCCTTCGCTCGTTAAGATTTTGCACGTACTGCACGTGCAAGATTATGGAATGTTCTACTTTTACCTACAATTTTTGGACTCTAAAAACAGCAAAAACCATTGAGTGATAATTCATAAAAGGATCATGATTGTAAAAAATACCAAGGTTTATCGTTGCAATAAATAACTAGTTTAGTGATTACAAAAACCTTTTTGTATTTTGTCCCGTGTATCAGTTCGGTTGACGCCATCCTCACTCATTCGGTCGCGAACTGATGAACTAACGAACTATGGATCGGGAAATGAGCGAACTAGTTCGCATAGTTCATCTATGGGAGCGCTCTTACGAACTAGTTCGTTCGTGAACTACACAAGACTAACTTACACGTTTTGTACGGGAACGAGGAAGACATCTGACAATTAACTAAGACGAATACACGACACCGCTCAATTTAACTCAAAAAATTAATCACTAATAAAGAAAACAGCGAAGTTTCTTACAATAGGTAAGTATTTATTAGTATAAATTATAAAAGTTATACAAAAAAAAAGAAACAAAATGAAACTCGAACAAAACACGTGACAAACAGTGACTTTCTTTTTAAAGTCTTCTTTTTTTAAACATTACATAGGTGCTAGTTGGCCAGTACCTACCTATCTAACTTTGTCACGTTCTTCTAACCTCTCTAAAAATACATTGACAACGTAAAATTAAAAATTAAAATATATAGGTACCATACAGAAATTTTATTAAATAAAATGATAACTGTATTAGCCGTTACATGCACTAAATCAGTATTTTAAATGTTAGTCATATTATACATTTAAAACATATTACTATGAACTACTGAATATAAAACACTCATTACATAAATTAATTAGTAGATATCTATTTAAATACCTATAAATATAGTTAGCCTATAATGTTCCCACTGTTGGGAAACAGGCCTCGGTGAGAAGCACTGGGCCATAATCCACGACGCGGGCATAGATGAATAAGTAAAACATAAATAATTTAATAACTTAAGATTTTAAAACTGGGCGCACAAGCTTATGCCCAAAGTCATATTTTCTTAAAATTCAAGCACTTTTGAAAAACAGATACATAACTCTTGTCTCCTTTCATTTTTTAGCCATCTCCTCATCTTCAGATAAATCGAAATTGATACGCCTACTCCTTGGGAAGTCCACACCTTTGGTGCGACGTAGTCTTGGTGTCATCCACATAGTTTTCGAAGATGTCTTTTCAGGAGAACTCATGTGATCTGTTGAGTCGAGTGACAGTTGAATATCAGAACTCTCTGAATCCGGTGTAAGTGTAAGGTTTTCCATTTTCACATACGGCGTCGCTTTGATACCTGGAAAAGGATAAAGATTCATGAATATTATGTTCTTGTGTAAAAATGTCTCAATAGATTGCCTATACATATTTAAATATTCGAACCATGTAAAAATTGAACCAATTTAACTTTAACCCACCTCAGAAGTTATGATTAGTTTACGTTATCGATATTCGTTTTGTAGGTTTAACCTATGTACAATATTTATCTACGCATTCTTTTTTCAATTATGGCGCCATTCTGATTTCAAATTTCGAATATTTTTACAACAAATTAAACATGTTTTTAAATTAAGGTACGACCATAATTTAAAATGGGAGTTACATATGTAATATTTAATAAACTACAAATTTTAAATAGTAATGTTTAACTTACCTCTGCGATTTTGCCCCGTTTGCTTGCCATTAACAAGAAGCTCCACTGAGATAAAATATACAACTTCCTCCATTTTATTTTTTTATTTTTATAATGTTTAGGACAACTTCACTACTGAGACTATCACTCGTTGAGACCCAAAAGAGTTATGATTAAAAAATTAAATTGGGACCTTTTTATAAGGGTAATTTCTCATTAGATAATGAAAAATTAGAATAAACCATAATTATGAACTTGATTTTTCTGAATATTGTACCTAATTAGTCGGTATTGTCATACTATTAGGATACCTTCTCAAGGTAGTTAAGTCGTTAGTAAATTGCCATATCATTATAATTTTATCGATAGTGTAAACATGTTATTCTCTGTAACTATAAGTAAACTCTGGAATAAAGAAAACATTTAGAAACTGAACGAATGCAGCTGAAGTGTTTGTTGTGCCTCTTCCCAGCTAAAGCACTAGGAACTGGAGAAGTGCAGACGTTTTAAGGGACTACCTACTTACCTATTTCATGTAAGTTTCTACGTTCAAAAAGTGCTGATTCTGAGCCTCATATGAATAAATAGATTTGGTTTGTACCTAAAGTTCTTATCAAAATTAATGCAGCTAGGGTAAAGGGCTCAATCCTCAAATGTGCTCTTGTGAATAACGGTACCATCATCAAATTTATATCCATTGATTTATTTCAGAATATCCGACAATATGGAACACGAGGGGCTTGTGGCTAAGTAATAACAGCCGGTCGGGTTAAGCTACGGTTGCCACGGTTGATCCGTAGATGGGTGACCATCTTTACATACCAAGACCCCTCCGTGCTTCGGAAAGCACGTTAAGCCGTTGGTCCCGGCTGTCATTTTTAAATCTTTGACAGTCGTTTCGAGCTGTCAGAAGTCTGAAAGAATGACCACCAGTAACTGGGTAATATGATACCCCTTGGTAAGCCAAGGGGTATCATATTACCCAGTTACTGGGTTGTGGAGGTCATATAGGTAGTCGCTTCATGTTAAATACTGATACTCAACTGCATCCCGTAAGACTGGAAGCCGACCCAAACATACTTAGGAAAAGGAGAGGCAGATGATGATGGGGCACGAAGCTTCATTGTATAAATTCTATGAAAAGGCGCGCGACCGTTCACACAGGGGCGATATGTCGCGCCGCGACACGGTCATAGAAATTATTCTACGGATATAAATCGCCGAATCGCGCACGACCGTCGCGTCGCGCTAGTCTGCACGAGCCTTAACTTAAGGAAATATTCGATTTTTACCGGTACCTACCATACTGATACTGATTAGAAATACCAATACCTGTAGGTACTAGGTCTGTTACTGGTACCAATAGTAGATACTACTCTAGTACCACTATAACACCAAGACCAATGGTAATGGTTTCCAAAAATATCCGTGCCTGTTTCAAGCCGTGCTTGGTAGCGCCTAGCTCTTAATTAATTAAATAAAAAACCAACACCAAGTACCTTTACAAAAATGCGGTTTATTTCAGCTTAAAATATTTACCTACCTAAACGAAAAATATCGTGTGATATTTTGTCAATGACTTGCAAGTATAAAGCACAACATTAAACATTTATTCAGCAAAAACTTAGATATTGAGTCAAAAATATTATACTAAGTAGCTATCAAAAATATTTTATCGAAAACACAGGTACCTAAGTAAGTATAATTTTAGTACCTATTCTTCTACTTCTATAGTATCTACGTTATGGATGGTGGATGGCCAGTATCAATCTATTTTACGCGTCCTCGACTCTACTCCTTCTTGCAATATATTCGCCAGGAAGGTAAAATAAAAACAAGTAAGTAAATATTTAATTCTTGAAATTTATTTAAATAAAATAATAACAAAACACCCAGAGGGACTTTAACAATTATTTACAGCCACTAAAGTCGTATTACTTATTTGAAATATTAAAAGAAAACCAAAGTACCTAAATACAACAAACCAAAATTAACCAAGTTCATGCCTACTACTTAATACAGATATTTAGTAAAAAAAAAAATTGAATCAATTGAGATTTTAAAACTGTTATGCCTAATCATCTTTTCTAAAAAGCTCCAATATCTACTGTTGAGAAAACCATCTAAATTCTTCACTCCTTTCAATCTCTATCCTTCTTCTCATCTTCAGATAAATCAAAATGTATACGCCTACTCCTTGGAAAGTCCACCCCTTTAGTGCAACGTAGTCTTGGTGTCATCCACATAGTTTTCGAGAGTGTCTTTTCAGAAGAACTCATTTGATCTGTTGAGTCGAAATGAGTCAGAACTGTCTGAATCCGGTGTAAATGTAAAGTTTACCATTTTAACATACAGCGTCGGTTTGATACCTGGAATAGGATAAAGATTCATGAATATTTTGCTCTTGTGTAAAAATGTCGCAACTGTTTGCCTATACCTACCTACATATCATGTTAAAATAGAATTCAGCAGTTATGATGAGTTTACGTTATCGGTATTCGTTTTTGTAGGTTTAACCTATGTCCATTATTTACCTTTTTATTCTTCTTGCCATTATGGCGCCATTCAGATTTCAAATTTCGAATAGTTTTACAACAAAATAAATACCTATGTTTTTAAATTAAGGTACGACTGTTATTTAAAATGGGAGTTAAATATGTAATAATGTCATAAACTAGAAATTTAAAATAATAATATTTAACTTACCTCTGCGAAGCTCTACTGAGATAAAATAAACAACTTCCTCCATTTTCTTTTTTTTATTAATAATGTTTAGGACAATTTCACTACTGAGACTATCACTCATTGAGACCCAAAAGAGTTATGATTAAAAAATTAAATTGGGACCTTTTTATAAGGGTAATTTCTCATTAGATAATGAAAAATTAGAATAAATCATAATTATGAACTTTATTTTTCTGAATATTGTAATTAGTCGGTATTGTCATAACTACTATTAGGATACCTGCTCACGGTAGTTAAGTCGTTAGTAAATTGCCATATAATTATAATTTTATCGATAGTGTAAACATGTTATTCTCTGTAACTATAAGTAAACTATGGACTAAATTAAACATTTAGAAACCGTACGTATGCAGCTGAGGTGTTTGTTGTGCCTCTTCCCAGCAAAAGCACTAGGAACTGGTGAAGTGCAGACGTTTTGAGGGACTACTTACCTATTTCATGTAAGTTTCTACGTTCAAAAAGTGCTGATTCTGAGTCTCATATGAATAAATAGATTTGGTTTGTATCTAAAGTTCTTATCAAAATTAATGCAGCTAGGGCTTTACCCTATTCGGTTCCGCTACATAGCGCCCTTTGGCTCAATCCTCAAATGTGCTCTTGTGAATAGCGGAACCGTCATCTTTATATCCATTGATTTATTTCAGAATATCCAACAGTATGGAACACGAGGGGCTTGTGGTGTGGCTAAGTAATAACAGCCGATCGCGTTAATCTACGCTTGCCGCGGTTGGTCCTTGGATGGGTGATTATCTTTACATACCAAGACTCCTCCGTGCTTCGGAAAGTACGTTAAGTCGTTGGTCCCGGCAGTCATTTGTAGATCTTTGACAGTCGTTACGAGCTGTCAGAAGTCCGAAAGTATGACCATCAGTCCTACCAAAGGGTATCGTTTATAATCCAGTAACTGGATTGTGGAGGTCATATAGGTAGCCGCTTACGATTTTGTACGCGTTTGACGAAAAAATAAATACACGGGATATATTACTACACCTTGTGATATTTCATGATTTTTATGGACCCCTCCCCCCTTCGAGCCTCACGTGATTAATGGTCGGCCCCTAAGACTGGAAGCCGACCCAAACATACTTAGGAAAAGGAGGGGGCACGAAGCTTCATTAGTACAAATTCTATGAAAATGCGCGCGACCGTTCACACACGGGCGATATGTCGCGCCGCGACACGGTCATAGAAATTGTTCTACGGATATAGTCTGCACGAGCCTTAACTTATGGAAATTTCGATTTTTTTTTTAGTCGTAAGTACTTTTTCGTTAAACAAAATTTATTTGATACAAACTGCAAAAAACAATAAAAAAAATTGTTTTTAAACAAAATAAAGAAATATAAATCGTACTTTATTTTTATACTATGTATTTTTTTTCTTACCTATAATAACCAATGTACTATAATTGCAAAAATAAGGTGGCAACCCTAACTCTACTCCCTCTTGCAATATATTCGCCAGGTAGGTGAAATAAAAACAAATAAATATTGACTTAAAGAAATTTATTTATATTAACATACATACATACATACATACATACATACACTCACTCTGGTTTAAAGTAAATAACAATAAAACATAAATATCTTTGGACAACCAACACATCGTTGTCTGATCCCAAACTAGGCAGAGCCTGTACTATGGTAACCAGACAACTGATAAACATACTTACATATTTCTAAATACATACATATTATAGATAAATTACACCCAGACACGGAACAAATGATTGTGCTCATCACACAAACATTTGTCCTGGGTGGGAATCGAACCCACAACCTCAGTCTTAGCAGTCAGGGTCACTAACCACTAGACTAACAGGCCAGTCTATACAGAGGGACTTTAACAATTATGTACAGCAACTAGTCGTATTACTCTTTTTAAATATTAAAAGAAAACAAAAGTAAATACTAAAAAATAAAATTAACCAAGTTCATGCCTACTACTTAATACAGATTAGGTAATTAGTAAAATAGAAAACAATTAAATCAATTGAGATTTTAAAACTGGGCGTACCTACAAGGTTATGCCTTGTCATCTTTTCCAAAAAGTTCAAATATCTACTGTTGAAAAATAGATCTGAATTCTTCACACTTTTCAATCTCTATCCTTCTTGTCTTCTTCAGATAAATCAAAATTGATACGCCTACTCCTTGGGAAGTCCACCCCTTTGGTCCGACGACGTAGTCTTGGTGTTATCCACATAGTTTTTGAGAGTGTCTTTTCAGGAGAACTCATGTGATCTGTTGAGTGTAACGAATCAGAACTCTCTGAATCCGGTGTAAGTGTTAAGTTTTCCATTTTCACATACGGCGTCGCTTTGATACCTGGAAAAGTATAAAGATTCGTGAATATTTTGCTCTTGTGTAAAAATATCTCAATGGTTTGCCTATACATATTTAACTATATTTTTTTTTGTGGGTGGGAAATCATCAAATGACATCTCCTGCTCTGGGTGGAGCGGAAGGGCGTGTCAGACTTTTACTGACTAAAACCCACCCGTGTTCCTTCAGTTGTCCATATGCCAGGGCCACGGTAACTCTTTCGAACAGATCTCGCGACCCTGGCAGGATATTTAACTGTTCAAACCATGTAAAAATAGAATTTAACTTTAACCCACCTCAGCAGTTATAAAGAGTTTACATAATCGATGTTCATACCTACAAAAGGTTTATCCTATGTACAATATTTATCTACCTATTCTTTTTTCAATTATGGCGCCATTCTGATTTTAAATTTAGAATATTTTTACAACAAAATAAATATGTTTTTAAATTAAGGTACGACTGTAATTTAAAATGGGAGTTAAATAAGTAATAATTTAATAAAGTACAAATTTAATATAATAATTTTTAACTTACCTCTGCGATTTTGCCACGTTTGCTTGCCATTAACAAGGAGCTCTACTGAGACAAAATATATAACTTCCTCCATTGTCTTTTTTAATTTATAATGTTTAGGACAACTTCACTATTGAGACTATAACTCGTTGAGACCCAAAAGAGTTATGATTGAAAAAAAAATTGGGACCTTTTATAAGGGTAATTTCTCATTAGATAATGAAAAATTTGAATAAACCATAATTATGAACTTTATTTTTCTGAATATTGTAATTAGTCGGTATTGTCATACTATTAGGATACCTGCTCACGGTAGTTAAGACGTTAGTAAACTGCCATATCATTATAAATCGATAATGTAAACATGTTATTCTCTATAATATAAGTAAACTATGGACTAAATGAAACATTTAGAACCTGATCGTGTGCAGCTGAGGTGTTTGTTGTGCCTCTTCCCAGCTAAAGCACTAGGAACTGGTGAAGTGCAGACGTTTTGGGGATTACTAATTTCATGAAATTGTAACGTTGAAAAACTGCTGAATCTGATTCTGAGCCTCATATGAATAAATGGATTTGGTTTGTATCTAAAGTTGTTATCAACATTAATGCAGCTAGGGTAAAGGGCTCAATCTTCGAATGTGCAAATGTGCAATGATTTGAATCAGCTTTATTTCCATTGATTTATTTCAGAATATGCGACAGTATGGAGCACGAGGGACTTGTTAAGCTACGCTTGCCACGGTTGGTCCGTGGATGGGTGACCATGTTTACATACCAAGACCCCTCCGTACCACGGAAAGCACGTTAAGCCGTTGGTCCCGGCTGTCATTTGTAGATCTTTGACAGTCGTTACGAGCTGTCAGAAGTCCGAAAGTCTAACCACCAGTCTTTCCAAGGGGTATCATATTATCTACCCAGTCGTGGAGGTCAGATAGGCAGTTGCTTCATGTAAAATGCTGATACTCAGCTGCATTCGGTAAGACTGGAAACCGACCCAAACATACTTGGGAAAAGGCTAGACAGATGATGATGGAGCACGCGAAGCTGCATTAGTACCTACGCAGGTACACCTACAAATATTTAGTTTACATATTTACTGAACAATTTCCGGGTATTTGGAAGCAAAACAGTAGGTACGAAATTATTAAGTTATATTTCGTAACAATATCTAATAATAAGTGTTAATGAAGAAGAACGGGCAGAAAATTCTGTTTTTTTTTTTTTTACAAAATTTTAACTTTTAATTTTTATCTATAGCTACTACGCTTTGGAATGGGCAACTATCTTCATATGTATTTCTGATTGACCTACTCCTTAACAATTGAAAAGTGCTTGTAAATGGTTTACATACATACATACAATCACGCCTTTTTCCCATGGGGGTATTTTTCACTTTTTGTTTGAAAAATATAAAAAAAAAATATTACCCTCGTGTTGAGATTTAATGTGCAGTGGTGAAGGGGGTCGAAAATTTCATTATTTTTGCGATAGGACACGCCATTTTCGAGATATAAGCAAAAGAAAAGGAAAACAAAAAATACAGTAAGTACTATTTTTGCACGTGAAGGCGAGGCGTTGCCGTTGTTGTGCATTTTAGTTCATGACCACTAGTTTTATTCCGCACCTTTTTAATGACGATTTAAAATAGTCAGACTTAGTTAAAATAAATTATTATAGTCAAAATTTTTGGTGAAAACCGGCAAATTCAGAATAGCAAAATTATCATTTTCACTAAACTAATAACTCAGTGCAATCTTAGTGCTGTCAAACTAAAATATAGTTAAGTTGTGTCACTTTAGTCTATTTCAGAATAGGAAATTGTCGTTTGACAAGAATAAACCAAATTTTAGTGATTTTTAGTTTACTTTATAGAATTTTGTGACAACAGAATCGGCATCATTAGGGGCTGTCCATTAATCACGTGAGGCTCGAAAGGGGAGGGAGGGGTCCATTAAAAATCACGAAATATCACAAGGGGAAGGGGGGGGTGTAGTAATATATCACGTGTATTTATCTTTTCGGCAAACGCGCGATACTGAACCGAAAACCGGCGTCACGTGTTTATTTTTTCGTCAAACGCGTCAGATTCTTTGTACAAAAAAATGCACGTGATATAGCGGAGGGGAGGGGGTGGGGGGTAGTCTTAAACCTCACCATGTATCGCCAAGGGGGAGGGGGCGTTAAAAAATGCCAAAAAAAAAAATATCACGTGATTAATGGACGGCCCCTTATGGTGCGCCCGGTGCGCACCATTATTTTCAACCGACGAAAAAAAACGGAGGAGGTTATCAATTCGACGCGTATATTTTTTTTTTTTTTTTATGTATGACCACGCATAACTTTTTACATAGTAGTCCGATTGTGACAATTCTTCTTCTATTGGAAACGGTATACTCCCAAGGTGGTCCCATATAAATTTGGAAACCAAAATCGAACCCTAAAGGTTGGAAAACAGGGGATGATTGATTGTTCACTCACTGATTGTAACGTATGAACACGCATAACTTTGTACAGAGTAGTCCGATTTTGATAATTCTTTTATTGTTGGGTAGGGTATACCTTGCCAAGTATTATTAGTACATCAAAGCCACAAAAAATCATAAAATAAAAACTTTTTAACAAAAAATTAAACCGCCGAAAAACTGAAAAGCATAAAATAACAAACCTTAAAATTTTGAGTTGGCGCTGAGAAATCAATGAACAAGGATTACTCAAAGCGCCGACTCATAATTTTAAGGTTTGTTATTTTATGCTTTTCAGTTTTTCGGCGGTTTAATTTTTTGTTAAAAAGTTTTTTTACATACGAGGGATCTCGTACGGCCTTGAAGTTGTTTTCCTCATCATCATTTCAAGCCGAAGAACATCCATTGCTAGACATAGGCCTCCCCCAAAAATGGGGGGTTTAAAATAATCGCCACGCTTGGCAGGCGGGTTGGCGATCGCAGTATGGGGGTAAAATGCATAGAGAACGCTATCGCTCATTCTCTAGAAAGCCCCTTAGTCGCCTTCTACGACACCCACGGGGAGAAATGGGATGGTGCTATTCTTTACGTCCGGGACCACACGAACAAGTTGTTTTTCTAATTCTTAGTAATTAGGTAAGTATCCTTTTTACCTTCTATCTGTTGTTTTACTCAAACTTACGGAAATATTTGTTACCGGTACCTAACTTACCAATACTGATAAGAAATAGCAATAGTAGGTATCTGTAGGTACTACGTCTGGTACGGGTACCAATAGTATCTAGATAAGACTCTGGTACCACTATAACACCAAGGCCAACTGTACCAGTTTCCGAAAATATCCGTGCCTACCTATTTCAAGCCCTGCTCGGTAGTGCGTAGCTTTCAATTAATTAAAAACCAAGTTTTACAAAAATGCAGTTTATTTAAGCGTAAAATATACAACATTAAACTTTTATTCAGCCAAAACGCAGATATTTAGTCAAAAGTATTATACTAAGTAGCTTATCAAAAATCGCTTTATCGAAAACACAGCCTGTAGCTAAGTATAATTTTAGTACCTATCCTTCTGCTCCTATAGGTAGGTACCTACATTATGGATGGTGGATGGTCAGTATCAATCCATTTTTCGCGTCCTCGACTCCCTTTTGAAATATATTGGCCAGGTAGGTAAAATAAAAACAAGTGTTAGTAAATATTTACTTCTAGAGATTTATTTAAATAAAATAACAACAAAACATCCAGAGGGACTTTAACAATTATTTACAGCCACTAAAGTCGTATTACTTATTTTAAATATTAAAAGAAAACAAAAGTAAATACTACAAAACAAAATTAACCAATTTCATGCCTACTGCTTAATACAGATTAATAGTAAAATAAAAAATAATTGAATCAATTTATTGTGATTATAAAACTGGAAGTATGACCAGTCATATTTTCTAAAAGTTCAAATATTTACTGTTAAAAAATTGATCTAAACTGTTCACTCCTTTCAATCTCTGTCCTTCTTCTCTTCTTCAGATAAATCGAAATTGATACGCCTACTCCTTGGAAAGTCCACCCCTTTAGTGCAACGTAGTCTTGGTGTCATCCACATAGTTGTCGAGAGTGTCTTTTCAGGAGAACTTATGTGATCTGTTGAGTCGAATGAGGCAAAACTCTCTGAATCCGGTGTAAGTGTTAAGGTTTCCATTTTCACATACGGCGTCGCTTTGATACCTGGAAAAGAATAAAGATTCATGAATATTTTGCTCTTGTATAAAAATGTCTCAATAGTTTGCCTACACATATTTAACTATTCAAACCATGTAAAAATAGAATTTAACTTTAACCCTCCTCAGCAGTTATGATGAGTTTACGTTACCCATATTTATTCGTTTTTGTAGGTTTAACCTATGTCCATTATTTACCTACATATTCTTCTTGCCATTATGGCGCCATTCTGATTTCAAATTTCGAATATTTTTACAATAAAATAAAGATGTTATTAAATTAAGGTTCTTACAAATGTTATTTAAATCGGGGGTAAAATATGTAATAATTTAATAAACTACATATTTTAAATAGTACCTAATGTTTAACTTACCTCTGCGATTTGGCCCCGTTTGCTTACCGTTATCAATATTTAGGAGCTCTACTGTGATAAAATATACAACTTCCTCCATTTTCTTTATTTTTATTACTAATGTTTTGGGCAAAGTAACTTCACTAACTGAGACTATCACTCGTTGAGATACAAAAGAGTTATGATTAAAAAAATAAATTGGGACCTTTTTATAAGGGTAATTTCTCATTAGATAAGTAATGAAAAATTAGAATAAACCATAATTAGGAACTTTATTGTTCTGAAAACTGTAATTAGTATAGTATTGTCATACTATTAGGATACCTGCTTACGGTAATTAAGTCGTTAGTCAATTTCGATATCATTATAATTTTATCGATGACTAGCTTCTGCCCGTGACTTCGTCCGCATCAAATTTCTTGCTCTCGCGACCCACCCCGTCGCATCGAATCGCCGCGCGCCGCCGCCGCGCCGCCGCCGCCGCCGGCCCGTACGTAGTGTTGAGCAATTAAATGAGTTATAGTGAGTCAACCTCTAAGTCCCTGAGAAACCACATTTGGTATGCAAACAATAGTTTTTTAATTGTGTCTGTAATTACGGTAATTGACCGGTTAAAAGATAGACATATGCTCTCGCGGACTTTTTTTAGAATTTTTTAAGAGGAACAATTCCGTCATACATGATTGATGCTTTACTTTAACCGTTTACGCAGCGCACGCAACGGAAACTCTCAAAAGGAATAAATTTTCCCCGTTTTTGCAACATTTTTCATTGCTGCTCCGCTCCTTTTGATTGTAGCGTGATGGTATATAGCCTATAGCCTTTCTCGATAAATGGGCTACCCAACACAAAAAGAATTTTCCAATTCGAAGCAGTAGTTCCTGAGATTAGCGCGTTCAATCAAACAAACATACAAACAAACTCTTCAGCTTTATAATATTACTAGCTTCTGCCCGCGACTTCGTCCGCGTCAAATTTTTGCTCCCCTGACCCTTCCCGTCGCATCGATTTGCCTGCTAGTTTTCGTCCATTTTTCGTTGCTGCTCGCTCCTTTTGAGTTATAGTGAGTCAACCTTAAAAGATAGACATATGCTCTCGCGGACTTTTTTTTAGAACTTTTTAAAAGGAACAATTCCGTCATACATAATTTTTGCGTTACTTTAACCGTTTACGCAGCGCACGCAACGGAAACTCTCAAAAGGAATGAATTTTCCCCGTTTTTGCAACATTTTTCATTACTGCTCCGCTCCTCTTAGTTGTAGCGTGATGTTATATAGCCTATAGCCTCCCTCGATAAATAGGCTATCCAACACAAAAATAATTTTTAAATTTGGACCAGTAGTTCCTGAGATTAGCGCGTTCAATCAAACAAACAAACAAACTCTTCAGCTTTATAATATTAATAATAATAGTATAGATAATACAACATTAATTTTTATTTATGCGAAACCCGAAACACGGGTCTAGTATTTTTATGTAAAGAGTCTATGAAAAAAAAATTCAAAACTGTATCATTACTATTCACAAAGTTATAAGCTTGTTAAGTTACCTGGTTTTCCACGCAAAAACATACATCTAGCGGAGGGCGCCCGCGCCGCCGCCGTCCCGCTGTGCGCCCACGCCGCCTAGAAAGCTATGAACTGTCGTGACCTGTGTGCAAACATATGATTGCGGATACCAACTTTTAAGCGTAATTAAATATTTTTGGGACAAAATATAACATGGTGTAAAAGTGATTGGAATCGATTCAGTTACTGATTCTGAACAAACTATATTCAGGTTTCGCATATACTAAAAATAATCTTGTATAAATATATAAAATATATAAATATAATAAGTATAGATGTAAACATGTTATTCTCTGTTACTATAAGTAAACTATATGCAGCTGAGGTGTTTGTTGTGCCTCTTCCCAGCTTAAGCACAGGAAACTCGTGAAGGGCAGACGTTTTGGGGGACTACATACCTGTTTCATGTAAGTTTTAACGTTATAAAAGTGCTGTTTCTAAGCCTAATATGAATAAATGGCTTTTGTTTTGTAAAGTCGTAATCGACATGAATGCAGCTAGGGTAAATCTTCGAATGTGCTCTTATGAATAACGGCACCATCATCAGCTTTATTTCAGAATGGAGTATGGAGCACGAGTGGCTCGTGGCTAAGAAATAACAGCCGGTCGGGTCGATCGGTCGGCTAACGCTACGCTTGCCACGGTTGGTCCGTGGATGGGTGACCATCTTTACATACCAAGACCCCTCCATTGGTCCCGGCTGTCATTTGTAGATCTTTATCAGTCTACTACGCTTTGGAATGGACAACTAGCTTCATATTATTTGTGACTGACCTACTCCTTGACAATTGAAAAGTGTTTGTAAATGGTTTAATTGATATACATTCTTTAGTATTTGAGTAGACCATGCGTATAAATATGGCAACTTCATTTATAGCACGAGACCGTCAGGCAGTACCTACCCGGTGCACACCAAAATATCGTATTTTTGTACTTACCTACCTCCTTAGGCTTTGAAGTTATTTTTCTCATTAGTAACTATCCTTTTTACCTTCTGTCTGTTTTTTACTCTAACTTACGGAAATATTTGATTGTTACCGGTAGGTACCTACCATACCGATCGGGGCGTACCTACCGCCGTATAAGCCGTATCAATGATACGGGGCCTCCTCACCTCCTTCTGCGAAGCAGCAATGCTCGCGAAGGAGGAGGCGGGGCGCGTGAGGGACTGGCAGTCACTGCGCCCTCACGTCCCTAGCCGCCGCAGGAGGAGACGCCCCGGGCGTCGGCAGTCGATAGCGGACTCCCGGCCACCGTAGGCGCGAGCTTGCGGGTGGCGAGCAATGGGTAGCTCGCCGCCCGGTAAGGACCAGGCTCGGGTCGACAGCGCGTAGTGTTCCACGCGCGCCTCAAAGAGATGTCAGCAGCAGTGTAGGGGTCTACTAGGACCGATGCCTGCCGGGGTCGCGTGATTGTTCGAAAGAGATACCGTGACCCTGGCACATGGGCAACTGATGGAACACGGGTGGGTTTTAGTCAGTAAAAGTCTGACACTACGCCCTCCCGCTCCGCCCAGAGCGGGAGAAGTCATTTGATGATTTCCCATCCTAAAAAAAAAAAAAAAACGGTGCAGGGCCCCCTCAAGCCCCGACGAACAGCATGTATTTTATTATTAATATGAAATGAAATAATAATGAACGAAAACATAATGAAATTAAGAAAATGTAAGCATGTACGCACTGCTACAGGTCAAGCTATAGGGTGTTATTTGTTGTATGACTTTTAAAAATTCATCATATGTTAATTCATCAGATTTTTAAATCTTATACCTTTAAACGAGCAATTCTTGTATATATATATATATACAAGAATTGCTCGTTTTATATATATATATATATATATATATATATATATATATAAAACGATTTTCATGAAATTTTGTATACAGGGGGTTTCGGGGGCGCTAAATCGATCTAGCTAGGATTCATTTTTATAAAATGTTGTTTTATCCGTATTTTCAATGACCAACTTTATCGATAATCAACTTGAACATAAACTTAGATATTATTTTAAACACAATTTACCAAAAAATACCGAGCAATGCTCGGTCATCCAGATATTAAAAATATTATATTGAACGCTCTAAATATTACGAAGTCTATGTGAAGCAAAAGAAAGCGATAGTATATTAGCGAGGGGAGCGGGGTTAGGGCGGCGGGGTTGCTTGAACTTTTTGTATGAATATCTGATGAACTAATAATAATAATATTCCACAACTATCACACAACGCCATCTAGTCCCAAGCTAAACAGAGCTTGTGTTATGGGTACTAGACAACTGATAAACATACTTATATATTTCTAAATACATACATATTATACTAAAATATGATGAAATTTTAAAAGTCATAGAACATAAGTTGTTTATTATGATGTTAGTAAAATAGTCCTGAGAGGTTGCCGGTGTTTTACAAATAACCTTGCAAATTCCAGTATATGCTGACTTGTCACTGTACGAAAAGTCTATACTTTGCGAGATCAACTAAAACTGGAAATATACATATATCTTGATGTGTAGCCGGGTGTACATAATTTGTTTGTCTTATATAGACTTGAAGCTTTAGGAGCACGAAAATCTTTATAAATAAATTAAATTGAAGTGTCTGTACTTAATTTAAATTAACAGCTTTTCACATTGCATATTAAATTATCAGCATTGCATTGAAAGTCCTATATACGGTACTTACATAAAAAATCTATTTTTTTAATTGTTGTCTATCTGTCTGTCGGTTTGTTCCAACTAATCTCTGAAATGGCTGGACCAATTTTTACGAGACTTTCACTGGCATATAGGTGATACTAGCTTCTGCCCGCGACTTCGTCCGCGTTAAATTTCTTGTTTCCCCGACCCTTCCCGTCGCGTCGAATCGCCTACCCGTGCGATTTTCCCCGTTTTTGCAACATTTTTCATTACTGCTCCGCTCCTCTTAGTTGTAGCGTGATGTTATATAGCCTATAGCCTTTCTAGATAAATAGGCTACCCAAAACAAAAATATTTTTTCAATTCGGACCAGTAGTTCCTGAGATTAGCGCGTTCAGTCAAACAAACAAACTCTTCAGCTTTATAGTATACTAGCTTTTGCCCGCGGCTTCACCCGCGTAATGTCGGAAATTATCGCAAGAGGACGTATTACCGCGGTAAGAATGTAAGTATTAATCCATGTTATACATACATAAAATTACGCCTTTTTCCCATGGGGGTAGGCAGAAACTACGGAACGCCACCTGCTACGATCCTTACATATCTTGTGTGTTTGATGTACTTAAAATAAAACTAATACTATTCAGAGTAAGAAGACTGCGACATAGGGCTGGATTGAATTGAATATAAGTCTTCCTGGTTTTTCTTAACGCTCCTATTCTACCTATATAAACACACAGTTATTTACCAGACACCAAATTAAGCATTGTTATAAGAATAGTACTTTGGCCAGTGGCTTTGCCCGTATAGCTGTCGGAAAATATCACCCGGGAAACTACTACCGGGATAAAATATCAATGGTATGCTATATATATATGTTAAGTATCTGGATACTAACCAAAAATCCAAATCCATCCAAAAATCTAAACATCTAAGCCATATTTCGCGGTCTCTTACTTGGAATAATACAATTAGCTTTATTTTGAGTACTTCGAACACACATGATGATATGCATTTACTATGAAGCCCAAGTAATATGAATTACAATCCTACTAATCCTGCACTACCCGTCCGCTACCAAGCGAGATGGCCGGACGCGGAACGGCCCGCTAGCCGCTCTGTGGCTATTTTATTATAATCTCTGATATCTTCTAAAATATTCATTATAATGATATGCTGTCAAAGGCAATTTTGATCTACATGAAATGCACAACATATCTAATGTATTTAATTGGATAAGAATTAATGCTGTATTGCTTAAAATCGCTTCGTAAGGCATTATTTCTCATAAAAATTTAAGGATAAAAAATGGTTATTGTGGGTTATTCCTAAGAGATAGACATATACCATCGCGGACTTTTTTGTAGAACTTTGTAAGGTGTACAATAATGTAGTACATTATTTTGATCTATTTCGTAGGGTTCAGCCAGCGTTCGCAATGTAAGCGCAAAAAAATGAGTTTATTTATGACATCACATTAGAAACCTCTAAAATTATCAGTGTTTCTTTACTACATTATGCATGTTATATACATATAAACCTTCCTGTTGAATCATTCTATATATTAAAAAAACCCGCATCAAAATCCAATGCGTAGTTTTAAAGATATAAGCATACATAGGGACAGACAGACAGCGAAGTGACTTTATTTTATAATATGTAATGATAATGATGATAATGATTAAAAATCCTATGTCCGTTTCCTGGTTCTAAGCTACCTCCCCACCAATTTTCACCCAAATCGGTTCAACCGTTCTTGAATTATAAATAGTGTAATTAACACGACTTTCTTTTATATATAGGTAGGTATAGAATATTAGAAGTAACATAGGCTAATGTATGTTCCGAGAGCACGTTCCCGTGGGATAATTTCCAATATCCACAGAGGCGACTTCTTAATAAGCATTTATCAAATCACACAGAAAAAAAAACATATAAAAATTATCGTCTTTTTGTTAGAAACAATAAAATATTTGGTTTGTAATAACTTAAGATAGGAACTCAGTCATAGCACATCCCTAGCTTTTAGTATTTTGAGTGTGGTAGCATCCCTAGTGAAGTAGTGACCGAACAAAATTATTATGGCGAATTTTCTGTGTGAACCATTGTGTGTCGTAAAAGCATTTCTCCTAAAATCAGAATATTATACAGTGCTATAATAAAAGAATCAAGGCTTTTATTCCAAAATCCTAACAGGTTATGGGCCCAGCGCTTAATAATCTGGTTTAGGTGAAGATTGCGGGAGTACCTTTTGATATAACAAAAAATCACCGGCCGGCACATCAACGTGAACGTGGCGGGTGTGGTCAGCGAGACAAAACTCGGTTATTGAGTTGTTGTCAATAGCAGCGTCTGAAGGAGGTCGTGTGGGGTGCAAAATAGCACGACATCAGGCAGCAGGCTTACGCGGAGGACCGGAAAAATGGATCATCACACAATGGCATTGGCGTCCAATTCGGCCATCAAATTGGAAGGTCAAAAAAACTGGAATGTATGGAAATTCCAGGTGACAGTCACGCTGAAAGGTTTAGACTTATATTCAGTGGTGAAAGGTACGGACATAAAGCCGGAAAGCAATGATGCAGGCTGGATTGCAAAGGATGCAAAGGCCCAAACTATTATTGTCACCAGGATGAGTGAGGCGGCAATGGTGCATATTCTAACGTGTGAATCTGCAGCTGATATGTGGCAGAAATTGCACAGTGTCTATGAATCAAGGTCTGCAACAAGTACAATGATGTTGCAACAAAAATTCCTACAATACAAGTTTGAGGAAGGAGATTTATCTGTCTATTTATCCAAACTCCAGGAGATGATTTGCCAACTGAAGCAGGCAGGAGAAGAGGTGTCGGATAAATTTATTATGACCAAGATATTATTATCTCTGCCAGAGAAATATAGTCACTTTATATCGGCATGGGAATCGGTGGAGACCAGCAAACAAAACTATGATGATATGGTGGCTCGTTTGCTTGTCGAGGAAGAAAGGCTAAAAGTGAAAAACAAAGTTATGGAAGAAAAAGAAAGCATAGCATTGTATTCTAAAAAGAAAAGTCAAGGTTATGTTAGAAAATGTTATAAGTGTGGAAAATTGGGACACATATCTACAGAGTGTAGAAGTAAAAGTGAAGAAAAGCGGAAATGTTTCTTGTGTGGAAGCATAGGACAGGGGTCCCTTTAGTATCGTTTGGCAGGCAGAGGGGGTGGTGATGGGGAGGGGGGAGGGGGGGAGGTGTCCACTCTCCTCTGGTACCACTCCCGTGAAAAGGTATCGCGCCGTTTTTGAGAAAAACTGATATTTGTAATCTAACCTCAAAACACTAAAATCACCTACTGCGGTCAAGGAAAATCACGTGCGGTTCTAAATTTGCTGCAAATCAGTACTAATAAAGGCGTCGTCGACGGAGCCCCGCTTCGCGGGGCTCCTACTTCTGGGTGGTTTAAAAAAAAATAACCACGAAGGTGATGGCGGGGTCTTTCAGACCCCGCCATCCCCTTCTAACCTAACCTGTCCGAGTCGGGGTGCCCTAAGTCCCGAGCTCGCTTCGCTCGCTCTTGCATACTAAGAGGAGTGACATTGTAGTAGACTCTATAACTTTCTAGGTTGTTATAAAAATGAAACCACAATAAATATCAAGGAGAAACGGAATAAAAACAAACGTCACAAATGGCACATGAGTCACGACGCAAAAACCAGACTTTTTTTTGCGTTCCTTTTCACTGATTTGTACACCACAGACGATATATTAGAACACATTCGGTTGTCAATCGCCCATTTTATCGTTCCGTTTCACCTAATAACGTTTACATTACGCTTTTTATCTGATTTAAGGTTAGAAACAATTTTTGTGAATTTCTGGAAAAATATCCATTACCTTGTAATAAGAGTGGTAGCGTTATAATCGGGGCCCCACCCTCTACCAGATTTAACCACTTTTAGCTCCCTCCGCCTGCCAAACCAAACTAAAGCCAACCCGCATTCATCATAGTGACTGCAATGACAACTGGAAGTGACTTTATAAACAATGATAAAAAGTGGATAATAGATAGTGGGGCAAGTGAACATTTGACAGGTCAACACTCTTTGTTCACAAACTATCTGTCACTGTCAACATCAGAGAGTTATGTTATTGTTGGTGATGGACGTCGCTTACCTGTTGTTGGTGTTGGTGATATTGAACTGAATGTGTTTAATGGTGACTCATATGTGAAATCAACATTAAACAATGTGTTACATGTGCCACAAATGAAAATCAATTTGTTCTCTGTAAACAGTGCTACAAAGAAAGGTTATAAGGTTACAATAACTGACCAACAGTCAGCCCCGGATCTAGGGGGGGGCAAGCCAGGGCCCATGCCCCGGGCGGCAAGTTCAGGGGGCGGCAAATTCAAGCTTAGCAGACGTATGGTCAAATTTGCGTTAATGATGAGTTGTAACGATACAACTCATCATAACGCAACTTTACCATTGAGACGTCCAGTACCACATAAATTATTTTTGTCGAGTCGCATAGGTATAGGTCAACAACCGCGTCAATCGCGCTCGCCCCGCCTAGCGCTTGCAGGAATTGCATACCGCGGCAACGTATGCATACGCGGCGGCGTAAATAAATAGGGTAAACAGAGAGGCGCTCTCCCACAGTCTCCTCAATGTTCTCGGCAAAATCTACGAGAGGCTTATTCATAAGCGTCTCAAAGCGTATGCGTCCGAAGCAAAGGGGTCGCCTCCAGTTTTTCTCCAGGAGCAAACAAACTCTTGAATTTTGCAGTAATGATAAGCACCGCAAAAAAAAAATTGTGCTTGTTATTAAACCACATGGTCTTTACGTATTTTGAGCTGTTGAATCCGAATCTGGACACAGAATTAACCCTACACCCTCCAGTTTTTCTCCAGGAGCAAAAAAACTCTCGAATTTTGCAGTAACGATAATATTAAAAAGAAAATTTTAATAATCATAGTAACAAATAAAAGTACCCTATCTATATCTACTACTTATAATAAAACTGTAGAGAGGTCAATTCTGTACATTGAAAATATATTCAAAATTAATATTGGAGGATGAATGGTGATCGATACTGATGCCAAAAATGCAATCAGTAAATTTTTTGTCTGTCTGTCTGTCTGTATGTGCACGCATGGGTCAAAAACTACTGAAGGGATTTTAACCAAACTTGGTACGATTGTAGTCCATACTCCTGGGCAGGTTATAGGCTATATAACATAACGCTAAGACTCATAGGAGCCGAGCAGTGATGATAAATTTGAAGCAAGTCGGATGAAAATGCGCTTTCGAGCTAAAAAAAAATAACCTGGATTAACACATAGGCTACTTTTTATCCCGGTAGTACGTTCACGCGGGATATTTTCCGACCTCCACGCGGGCGAAGCCGCTGCCAAAAGCTAGTAACATATAATATGATACAAAAAGCCCTAAAAAGGACAGGAAGTCTGATAAAAAACCTGAAAAAAAAAATCTTTTCTTTTTAATATTACCATTACGGTAGATTTTAAGCGTTTTCTGCTCCTGGAGAAAAATTGGAGGGTGTAGGGTTAATTCTGTGTCCAGATTCGGATTCGGCAGCTCGAAATACGTAAAGACCATGTGGTTTAATATCAAGTACAATTTTTTTTTTTTTTAAATTGAAAACTTCTTTAGCGGCGTTGTGCACTTTTTTTGTAATGGGTAAAAAATGTTAAACTCGCGTCAGGACACGTGACCCTGATCGAAAATTCGTAAGACGGACAGAGAGTAGGGGAGGAAGTATCCCCCTCTCTTTCTACGGCGCGGCGAAAATGTATGCCTGCGCCTGCTGTTTCGTTTAGGCGGCGCAGGACGCTTGCGCGAATGTTCGTGTGTGTTTAGGTTACAGCGTGCCGCGCGTCCATGGATGGTGACAGCTGATGGGTCGACCGTCTGTCTTACCGTCTGTGTAGTTGCCGTCGTCGAAATTATGGATGGAAGTTGATTTTTCTGAGAGATAAACTTTTTAATGCAATATAAATTGTCATGTTTGTGTACGATAGCGCAATAAATAAATATTGTATTCTTCCATTTAAATGATAGTACTTTTATACTGATAATTAAAGCAATTCGTGCAAAATTATTCCCGAACCATTCCAAAATATAAAAAATGCACAACGTTAATATTCAAGTTTTCACTTCTGCTGACACTCCCGGAGTGCAACCCGTCGTTTTTTTTTTTTGTGGGGCTGTGTAGTCTTTCCGATCCAGCCCGTCCCTTGCTGGCCTCTACCAGCGATGCCCTAAGCCGAGGTGTCTAAGTTCTGTACCCCACAAGGGGTGCCCTTAGCGAGTAGTCACTCTAGTTGTAAGTTTTTTTAAGCCCTGGCTGGAGGCCTTAATTTATTAAGGTAGCCACAGGCAAGTCCGGTTAAGCAGCCGACAACCTCATAGGATTACCTGAAAGATGTCATTAAAAAAAAAACAGAGCAGCGCTAGATAGGTCCTTGTGGCGTTCTATCCGTGAGGCCTATGTCCATCATTAGGCATCTGATGGCTGAAATAACGATGATGATAAAGGTAAAAATATAGACGGGCGGGGGCGGTATTTTCAGGTTTTGCCCCGCCTCGAAAAAATTCAAGATCCGGGGCTGCCAACAGTGTTTATTTTATAAAGACAGCAAGCTATGTGCGTTAGGCAATCGTGAAGGGAACTATTATGTTTTAGAGGTGTCAAATAATATACATGAGAATGTAGCGGCGGTGGCAGCACTATCTGAGTGGCATGAGAGACTTTGTCACCAAAATGTAGAATATGTAAAGCAAATTCTCAATAAAAACAATATTGAGTACACAGGCGACAATTTCAAATGTGAGTCATGTCTAGAAGGTAAAATGCACAGACTTCCATTTACTAGAAGTGAGCAGCACACCAAAGAATCCCTTGAGATGGTGCATGCTGATGTGTGTGGTCCAATGGAAGTGGATAGTATTGGAGGTTCGAGATATTTTCTGCTAATAAAAGATGACTACAGCAACTACCGGGTAATCTACTTCTTGAAAAAGAAAAGTGAGACAGTTTTGCAGATAAAGAGGTTTGTCAACTGGGCTGAGAGACAGACGGGAAATAAAGTGAAAGTGATTCGTACTGACAACGGTGGCGAGTTTGTCAACAAGGAAATGCGAGAATTTGTACAGGAAAGGGGAGTATACCATCAGACCACAGTGCCTTTTACACCCCAACAAAATGGTAAAGCAGAGAGGGATATGCGCACTATCGTAGAGGCAGCAAGATCTATGCTGAAAGGTAAGATGTCTAAACAGTTATGGGCTGAGGCCGTGAACACCACAGTGTATGTTCTGAATAGAACTTCAAAGAGCAGAGTGGAAGGCCAAACACCCTATGAGACATTTCACAAACGCAAGTTTGATGTTCAGAGTCTATGTGGAGTATTTGGAGATAATGTATATGTTCACATTCCTAAGGAGAAGCGACTAAAATGGGATGTCAAGGGAGAAAAAGCAATATTTGTAGGTTATAATGATTCTAAAGGATTTAGAGTATACTATGAGGATAGAAAGGAGGTCCATACCAAGAGGGACATAGTATTTCTAGATAAGAGAAGCCAGAAGGAGCCAGATATTAAGAAAATAGAGGAAAATGAAGATGTGATCTTACTGGATATATCTATGGAAAACAATACAGAAGAGGTGCTACATGATAATAGTGAAGATGAGTTCTATGAAATAGATACAGTACAGAACCAAGGAAATGGAGAAGAACAGGATGATACTCAAGAAATGATGTCTGAAGCGAGACCAGAAATAACACAGGAAGATAGACAAGAACAGGCAGATACAGAAGAAAATCAGTACCTAGATAGAAGGAACAGAAGAAAGGTTAAGCCAAAGCATCTTGAAGATTACTATCTGTATTTTGCTGAACCAAAAGATTACAAGGAAGCAATGACATCAGCAGATGCTGAAAACTGGAAAGAAGCTATCAAAAGAGAGCTAAATCAACTAAGTGAAAATAAGACATGGACAGAGATAGATACAATACCAGAAGGAAAAGAAGTAATTAGCTCAAAATGGGTTTTAAAGAAGAAAGATGATTGTTACAAGGCCAGATTAGTAGCAAGAGGCTTTGAGCAAAATTGTAATGATGATTTGTATGCCCCTGTGGCAAGGCTTAATACATTTAGAATTTTTGTATGTGTAGCTACTAAGTTAGGGTTAGGAATAAAACAAATGGATGTATGTGGAGCCTTTTTAAATGCAAAACTTGATGAGGAATTGTATTTAATTTTACCAGAGGGTACAGATACTAAGTATGTTAGACTTAATAAATCTATTTATGGTTTAAAGAGGTCTCCAAAGTATTGGAATAATACTTTTAATAATGTTATGTTATCTATGGACTATAAGCAGTCAGATAAGGATTATTGTTTGTATTCAAAATGTGAAGGTGATAAGAAAGTTTTTTTGTTATTATACATATGTAGATGACATTCTCTATTTTGGTAATAATGTAGAAGAAATGTGTAACTTGAGAGATATTTTGTGTAAAACTTTTAAAATGAAAGAGTTAGGAGCAATTAGTAAATTCTTGGGCATTGATGTCAAACAAGACTTAAATAAGGGGAATACTGTTATATCACAAAGTGAGTATTTGAGAAAACTGTTGTCACAATATAATATGTTGGATTGTAAGATATTAAAGTTACCAATTGATAAAAATTATAATTTTCATGTCCTAAAGAGAGATAAGTCAGAAAGTGTAGAAATAGAGAGTAAATGTAGAAGACTAATAGGGAGCTTGATGTATGCAGCTATGGGCACTAGGCCAGATATCTGTGCAGTAGTTAATATCTTGAGTCGTTATCAGAGTTGTGCATCTGAGCTTTTGTATAAATTATTGTTAAATGTATTGAGGTATGTAAATGGAACTTTAGATTTGTGTTTGATATACTATAGAGATTGTAACAATGATGTTGTAAGCTATGTTGATAGTGACTGGGGTGGTTGTAATGATAGAAAATCTACATCAGGGTGTATTTTTAAAGTGTTTGGTTGTTCAGTAATTTGGTATTCAAGGAAACAGGCAACAGTTGCACTGTCTTCAACTGAAGCTGAATATATAGCTTTGTGCTTAGCCACTAGTGAGGCTTGTTGGTTGAAGTCCATTATGTTAACATTTGGGTTTCGGGTAAACATAATTGTGTATGAGGACAACCAGTCTACTATCAAAATGGCACAGATGGCCACTGGTAACTCTAGGGTAAAACATTTGGAGATTAAGCAGTCATTCATTAAAGAGAAATTAGAAAAGAAAATTATAGAGTTAAAATATGTGAATACCAGTGACCAACTTGCAGACATATTTACCAAAGCTTTAGGAGGGATATTGTTTATGAGATTAAGGGATAAATTGTTCGATACATATAGGTAGGTCATATTGTTAAGGGGATGCATACAGTTAAGGGTAAGACAGTTGAGTAATTTCTGTAAGTAAAAATGCTGGTTTAGCTTGAAAATATTTTATTGAGGGGAAGTGTTAGAAACAATAAAATATTTGGTTTGTAATAACTTAAGATAGGAACTCAGTCATAGCACATCCCTAGCTTTTAGTATTTTGAGTGTGGTAGCATCCCTAGTGAAGTAGTGACCGAACAAAATTATTATGGCGAATTTTCTGTGTGAACCATTGTGTGTCGTAAAAGCATTTCTCCTAAAATCAGAATATTATACAGTGCTATAATAAAAGAATCAAGGCTTTTATTCCAAAATCCTAACACTTTTTGAGCTTAGCCGCAATCGCGTAAAAAGGGGGGCTCCGAACAAAAACTGATACGGGACCCCTTTAGAACAAGCTACGCCACTAACATCGATAGATACTGATTGGAAATACCAATAGTAGGTATCTGTAGGTCTGGTACGGCTACCGATAGTAGATACTACTCTGGTACCATACCACTATAACACCAAGGCCAATGCTACCGGTTTCCAAAAATATCGGTGCCTTTTAGTCTATTACAAGCCCTACCCGGTAGCGCCTAGCTTTTAATTAATTAAATAAAAACCAACGCCAAGTATACCTTGCGAGCATAAAGGACAACTTTAAACTTTTATTCAGCCAAAACGTAGATATTTAGTCAAAAATAATACATATTAAGTAGCTTATCAAAAATCGCTTTATCGAAAACACCTAAGTACCTTTAATTTTAGTACCTATTCTTCTACTTCTATAGGTATCTACATTATGGATGGTGAATAGCCAGTATCAATCTGTTTTACGCGTCCTCGACTCTACTCCCTCTTGGAATATATTCGCCAGGTAGGGAAAATAAAAACAAGTAAATAAATATTTACTTCTAAAGATTTATTTAAATTAAATAACAACAAAACATCCAGAGGGACTTTAACAATTATTAACAGCCACTATATTCGTACCTATTATTTATTTCAAATATTAAAAGCAAACAAAATTAAATACCTACATACAAAACCAAACTAACCAAGTTCATGCCTACTACTTAATACAGAATAATTAGTAAAATAAAAAATAACTGAATCAATTGAGATTTTAAAACTGGGCGTACAAGGTTATGCCTAGTCATCTTTTCTAAAAAGCTCCAATATCTACTGTTGAGAAAACCATCTAAATTCTTCACTCCTTTCAATCTCTATCCTTCTTCTCTTCTTCAGATAAATCGAAATTGATACGCCTACTCCTTGGGAAGTCCACACCTTTGGTGCGATATAGTCTTGGTGTCATCCACATAGTTTTGGAGGGTGCCTTTTCAGGAGAACTCATGTGATCTGTTGAGTCGAATGACTCAGAACTCTCTGAATCCGGTGTAAATGTAAAGTTTTCCATTTTCACATATGGCGTCGCTTTGATACCTGGAATAGGATAAATATACCTACATAAATACCTATTATGCTTTAGTGTAAAAATACCCTAAGCATGATTTAAAGGCATGTTAGGGACACGCCTCAACAGTTTACCTATTTAACTAGTAAAACCATATTTTCAAAACGATGTAAAAATAGGTAAAGTCGGGGAAGCAGTTAATTTCCCTTACTGTTCCTACCTCCTATGATTTAATTTAACATTATTTTTATCGATATCACTTTTTTTTTTAGGTGGTAACTACAATTTTTATGCGGTCTGCTTTTAGCAATTATGGCGCCATTCTAAATTTTCAGAATTGAAGTAGGTATTGTGAATAAAAATTATATGTTATTATATTTACATAATAAAAGTGATAACTATCTAAATAAAATGGTTAATACGTAAATTAATTAAATTACAAATATTAAAATGTTTAACTCACCTCTGCGATTTGGACGTGTTTCCTTGCCGTTAACAATATTTACAAACTCAACTGAGATAAAATACAGAATTTCTTCCATTTTATTTTTTAATTTATCGGACAAAGTAACTTCACTACTGAGACTGTCACTCGTAGAGATCCAAAAGGGTTATGATTATAAAATAAAATTGGGGCCCTTTTAAAGGAATCCCAAAGGGTAATTTCTAATTATAATTAGCCATAATTAAGAACTTTATTATTCTAAAAATTGTAATGAGTAGATATTGTCATAGGTACTAAGTATTAGGATATCTGCTGATTGAATATTAGTATATAATTATGGTAATTAACTCGTTAGTAAATTAACGTATCTTTAGTAGATAGGTAGGTGATGTCAATATCTCTACCTAGGTATATAAAATGGCATATGGAATGAAGGCAAGAGATGATTGGTACTTTTATTTTAGTAGGTACCTAACTGTGAAGTTACAACTGCAGCTAGAGTAAAGACGGATCTTTGAATTTGCACTTAATCAGATTTATATCCATTTATTAACTTCAATTTCCGGTTGTATCGCATGAAGCTGCATTACTCTACTGCATAGTCTTCAGAAAATTGGAAGCGTTACAGTACATGTGTACGGTCACCTAGTGTAGGTAAGTAAATATGGCTCGTCGAGTTTAAGTGTGGGTTTAACATATGAAACTAGTGTTTTAAAACAGTAGCTTGACTCGTTCGGATTTAAAATTTATTTAAGGGGGTCATCCCATGTGACGGCCTGTTTTTTAGGGTTTTTTTTGGATTTTATTTCTACAGCCAGTAAATAGATAGAGCTTTAAGTTTATTATCATTTATTAACATATATTCCGACAGTATAAATATAAATTTTAAGCTAAAAATATTGTGCAGAACATGAGTTACAGCGGTCTGAACAACCCCAAAAAATGGGCTGGCACTTCCTCCACGATTCCGGCTGATTGGCTTATCTGAAACAAAAAAAAAAATAGCGGCGTTTTAATCTGTAAGCCTAAATGCACGGAATGGATGAAAGGAATACCTATACCAAAAATTGGACTTTTGGTAGACATTTGTTTTTTTTTTTTTGTTTGTAAGCTATAAAAAAACGAAATTTTGGGAATTTTTGATAGATAATAGTTCATTCCATTCGTTTACGTAACCTATAAATTTCAAGTCATTCGGTCAAGCCGTTTTTGAGATATGATGGAGAAAAGTTTGAAAAACACAGTTTTGAGAAAAACGCGTTTAAAGTTTCAAGTCCGCTTAAAACTATGAAAATCTCAATTTACCCTCAATCGGCCATGCTTGGTCTATAGAGTATTCCTTCCTCTTCCTCTTGAAACTCTTTCAAAGCAGATTGCTCAGGTCTTGAGTCAGTCCTGGCTTTTTTAACATCACTTACGCGCCGCTCAGAACGTGAGATTCGTTTTTCATCACGTTTCTCAACATAAGTATGGGCTTCGCGGCCAATGGAGCAACCCATAACCGACATTACTATTAAAACACCTTCAAAACCTTCATTAAAGATGATAACTGATAAGTAGCTAGCAATTTCAACTATCTTGGGGCCAGAATGGAAATGCTTAGGAGCAAAAGTTCAAATCAACGAATTAAAAATAAAATAAATAGTTTATTTGCACCTTTAAGTGAAACAAAATATAGTTAGCAATATAAATAGGCTTAAGGTTCAAACAAATCAATCAACTCAGCCTATCGCAGTCCACTGCTGGACATAGGCCTCTCCCATGTTGCGCCACAACACCCTGTCCGCCGCCTTCCGCATCCAGTCTACCCCAGCCACTTTCCTAAGGTCGTCGGTCCATCTAGCTGGGGGGCGTCCTACACTACGCTTGCCGATACGCGGTCTCCATTCCAGGACTCGTCTGCTCCACCGGCCATCGGTCCTTCGACAGATATGGCCAGCCCACTGCCACTTCAGCTTGCTTACTCTGCGAGCTATGTCGGTAACTCCAGTTCTTTTCCGGCTTAAGGTTATTGAGGTTGAATATTTGAGTTGCAGCCAATATGTTGCCTAAATTAATATCTTGTAATTATAGGTATCAGCGCGAGCTTCTTCTAACTGCTTTATCTTTAAAACGACTTCGTTTTTTTTAATCACGTTACTACCGTATTCTAGACATGTTAAGAAAGCAATTTATGAAAAAAAAAAAACGATTTTTTGAGCCCATCACATGGGGTGACCCCCTTAATTAACAACATTTGAAAATTATATTTTTAGGAACTACGGGGTATCGTGGGCAAGATAAACCCAATTAATTGATCATAAACCATTCCATACCAAGTCTCTGAAATAGTAAAATTAGAAAATATTTGCAGAATAATATTTTCTTCTAACATACAAAAGCAAGCTTAGAAATCTAAAAGAGATCTTCTCATGAAGAAAATTTAAATTTACAACGCATTTAAAGCAAAAGTGACAACATTTCAGCGCAGTACAAAATGTACTAACCAATAATGAACTGAATAAAAATAGTCCCTGCATCCTACACTCACGTCCGCGTTGGTTCTACAGACCACCGCAAAGAACGGCCACACGTGCTATTCGCACGAACGCAGTTTTCGCCCTATAATATACGTAGCCAAGAATCAGGCAGCTTATAGTAAAAACAAGATACCAGCATCGATGAATTAAAAAAAAAACATGAAAGAGTAGTTCGCCGGTCTTACAGACCATGCGAGAGAGTTTAACTAATGGAAAATCAAACACCAAATATTAAAAAAAGCAGTTTATTTAAGCTTAAAAATATGTAAACTAACAATATCGTGTGATATTTTGTCAATCACTTGCGAGAATAAGGCACAACATTAACTTTTATTCAGCCAAAACATAGACATTTTAGTTAAAAATATTGTACCAAGTAGCTTATCAAAAACACCTAAGAATCTAAAACATACTAAGTATAATTTCAATAACCATTTTTGTTCCGCCAAGTAGGAATATTTTCAATTAATTTAATATTTTTAGGGAAAATTAGAAAACCAAAGCTATCCCTATTTATACTAGTTTTTTCGGTACAATGGTTATGCGAAAATGATACAATAAGTAGAAATATCCTTACATAAACTTACTTAACCACAGTAAGAATACTTTGGTATTGTCACAGCTTGATTGAAAAGAATCAAAAGTATCCATAAAATTATGGAAGACAACAAACAAGTTATGTTTAAAAATATTACTATAATTTTTTTGTTGATTCCTTTTAACTTTACCAAAGTACATTTACATTACATTACATATATACTAAATTAAAAATACTTCATAAAGAGAAAAATATTTGATATTAAAAATATTATCATTTTTTAAATGCAATGAAAGGCACATTTTTTTTTACTAACTGGGAATACTTACACGACATCGATTTATAATTAAAATATTTTCAATTAATAAACAATTGAATTTTGATTAAATAGAAAATTTCATATATATGAAATGAGTTCAACAATTACATATGTCGTAAAAATTCGTCCTATTACATATTATGGGACTACCCTTAGCACTTTCACGGATGTCAAATACTATTGAGCGATTTATTAAATAATTGGTCATTAAAATATCCTCAAGAATCATTTGTCATAGTGATATAAAGTAATAGTCTCATATTCTGTAGTGGACACAAAAAGGGAGACACAAAAATAAAACAATAAAAAGATTGCATCTACAATCTTAATTGAGGTAACAATGAACTTAAAGAAATCAGATTCCATAATTGTTTAAACATTATGTTTAGAAAAAATGTGAAGAAAAAGAAAAAAAATGCCACTCAATGCCACGTAAAGATATTATAAGTATGTATTTAGTTTACCAATAGTTCATTGATGTGGACATACCTTTATCAGTCTTATATGTATTAACAATTATAGAATCTGTTACAACACCATTCTCGATCTTATAAAACCATCAAAAAGGATAAAAATTACACGAAATCGTGTAATTGACCTTGCACATATTTTAAACATGACGATATATCTTCACTGTCTGCAACCATTCCTTGCAGTTTGTCCTGCACATCCACTAACATGTCTTTATGCATACCACCCTTTTTTAACGCCATCATACAAAAACTTGTAAGGGCTTTGAAGCATTGTTTTCTATGAGCATTATGTGGATGGTTGTCCCAAACAGGGGTAGCTTTGACATAGTTCCAAGCTAGAAAAACATATTGTATTACTGACTCCCAATGTTGCGATTCAACCAAGACCTTCCCTTGTTCGACGACACACTTCTTGAACGCAGCCAAATGCGTTGAAACCCGAGAGTACGCTGGAGAATCAGTTCTAGAAGTAAGACGAGACGTAGGGAGACTTTTGAAGATATTGCTCTTCAAATAACTCAGTCTCTCTTCAAGAGGCGCTAGGTCTGGTACCGGCATATCATTTCTGATCTCCTGTTCAATTTCAGGGTGCTTGTATGTTATAGTTTTGATCATATGAATGAGCTGTGTAGGGCTCAAGCCTTTTAGGGCGGTATCAATAGGTCCTTTGAACTCGTTATTCAATGTTCTTTCTAGTCTACACCTTTTCATTGGTGGGGTGCTTTTAATGGGGCTAGTTATCTTGAATTTTTGAGGAGTGCTTATGTCGGTAAAGTCTATCTTTTCGGGAGTTAGTGGTATGCGTTCGGTGTCCAGTAACAGACGCTTTCGTGGCGTAGAGCGAAGGGTGACGCCGATTTTCAAGGGTGATAAGTGGTTGTCTTTCGGTGGTGTACGTATGGTGGAATGAAATGACGAGTTGCGTTTCAATTCGATGTCCGGCGACCATGTTACTGGCAGACGTTTGCGGCCTGCAAACGAAAGGTTGCTTGAAAGGTTTTGGCTTATTGTCTTGGTAGTGAACACAACAAAGTAGGTAGTCCTGTCATATTCTGATATTTAAATAGTAAATGTGTATTTCCATAAACTGGCAAAAAGTGTAAGATAACATGGTATTATTCTTTGAACATTATGCTAATGTAAGTCTTGATTGTTATAGCCTATATTACTGCAGGTGACTAAAGAATTAGAGCATATTTATGTATTTTTGATGCAGCAGCATAGTGTGCAAAGCCATAAACAAAAAATACAAACATTACCTTAAAACTTTTAAGTAGGGCAAAAGTATTTTATACCATTGTATTTATTGCATTTTCAATAAGTTTGCTTACTAACAGTAATAGTAACAGTGGGTTTTATCATTCCAGTATGCTGAATGTTTCAACATTTTCAAGTACGCTGTGAGTAGTCCTAAAATGCTCTACCCACAGACTCGCTGACTTGACAACCTTTATTTGGGTTTGGTGTGTCATTTCAGTATACAATAGTATGCATAATCATAAAGAGTTTATTTCATCATTTCAGCCAACAGACATCCACTGCTGGGCATAAGCCTCCCCCAAAGGATTGTCATATTCGCGACACTTGACAGGTGGGTTAGCGATTGCAGTATGGTGAAAAGATGCATAGAGATTGCTGCTGCCCATTGTCTAATAAGATCCTTAGTCGCCTTCTACAATACCCACAGGAAGAAATAGGATGATGCTATTCTTTATGTCTAGCAACACATGGAACTCTCAATTTCTTTACTTTGTAGTCATTTACTTTAAATCCGTTGTTAATCTTATATCAGCAAAGTAACTGTGGAATCTAGTTTCATGTCTGTTATTAATAAAACTCCACTGTAATATTATTTTTTTAAACTGTTTTTGTTTTATCTCATAAAACAATAACAGAATTAATTAAATATAAAACCTGTGGAAGGATTTAAACCAAAAACTCAATTTTTTATACCTCTCTGCTGAATCAGCAGTTCGTCAGGCGATGGTGCCGGACTCAGATACCCCGAGGGGAGGGCTGGGGAGCGCTCCCGGATATTAGTTACAGGCTGTAGAGGGGTGACACGGAGACGATCAAGCCGGACCGGGATCTCGGCGAGTGCCGCGCGGGTGCGCCGCCCTCCCTCTGGTGTCACCGCGCCCTCCATTGGCGCTGGAAAAGGCATGTAATACAATTAGGATACAGTATAACAATCAATAAGACCTGATCAAATACACATTGTAATGGCTTGAATACCACAATTGATACCCGTCTTGAGACACAAACCAAGATTTATGTAAGTCTTGAGAACTAAATTGGGAAGTTCTCTAGATGTGGATAGTAACTTAGAAATTATACAAAGAAAACTAAGATAAGTAAATTTACGTGTACTGGAGACTAGATAACTTAACAATTGTGATCAAATATGTCTAATTAGGGCAAGCTATCTATAGTTGATATAATTTAGACAAGCATTTTGATTGGGGTCATTATGACGCATATCTCTAGTGAAGGCCACAGGAATCCGCTGGAAGCGAGAAGCACAGAATTGGTCGAAGTGGCGGTGCTTGGGGTAGACCTATGTCCAGCAGTGGACATCTTTCGGCCGAAATGATGATTTCTAGTGAGGCTTTGTATATGGTGCTTAACGCGCCAAGTTGAGACCACATCTGAGATAAATAAGCAAAAATAAAAAACCTGGAGAGCTGCTTGCGTTCGATTTTACCCGCAGAAATGAAATGGCAAAAAATTACCGAATCTCGTAGCAAAACCCCTGAAATTAATACAACGTCTTAATTATCGTACTGGGTTGCAATCAAAACTCTTAATTAGTAGTTTACATCATAGTTTCTATGTAATAACGATCTACGAAAATAGCGTTCACAATGACGCTTGTAATAACGGTAGAACATAAAAATCACAAAAATAAATTACTTTTCAATGCATTACCTCTGTGTATTATCGATAGACGGTGTCCTCAAACAAAGTTTCACATGCAAAATAGAAAGTGAGAGCGAAATATCTAAATAAAAATAATAATGAAATTGGCGCAAAAATTGACAACCAACTTTTACAAAGCAAAGCACAACGGTTTTTCTTTTTTTCGGTGACGTTCCAGGTAAAACTATTAAACTATGTTGGTTCCCCAAGCATGGAATCTGTTAAGGTGGCTGTACACCGTCACAAATAACGTCATCAATCAATTATTGGCATGGGACCAAGGAACTTATAATTTAAGTTCCTTGCATGGGACTCGTCACTCGGGGCTTGATCTAGTTTTAGCATTTGATTACTCAGTGCAAACTGCTGAGCCCAGCTGAGTTGACATTAAACACTATTATTAGCACTATTTTTCTTGGTCAGTTATAAGTTGATAAATTAGAATAGGTCATTTTTAGATAATAGAAAAAAAATGGTATACGCTGCAGTTGCCAAGTTACTACAATATCGTTTCAACATCATATTTCTACCCTCTACCGCCAGTCATTCGTCCATCGTCGTTGATTTTCTTGCAATATTAAATACTTAGGTAATTTTTTGTAACAACTACATGTTTGTTCAGAAAGATGTTATTAATTTGGTTGGCTGAGTGACAGCTAGTAATCGATATGCAAAATAATACACATTTAGTATAGGAAAAACCCTGTTTTACTTTGAATAAAAATGATTGCTAAAACGGCCCGCTTAACTGTGTACTACTAGCCTATATAGCCCTAGCCACACTTCAAGACCTAACAGAACTTATTTTGACTGTGATCATAAATTTTGTACTGCATCTGTGGTCAGAGTAATTAATTCCATTCATTCATCGAATGTCGTGATGTGATATTTATTATTTTTTGTCAAAATCATACACTGCAAAAAATTCGCTAAAAGAAAGTGGATGTTATTCATTTTAATTGACTGAAATTCTATGTTTCATATTTGTGACTGAAGAAAGTGTTCTTGATGATCGTGCATATTAATATAAAAAATAAACATTCCGTTAGATTCGGGAAGGACATACGAAATGTACACTTTTGTTGTGATCCCGTGTGATAAGTTGCTGTTGTGATTTTGTTTATTTGCTTTTTGAGTTGATAGTGTCAATTACTCTTGGAACTTGTGAAAGGGCAGGTGGGAAGTAGGTCATAAAAGTTGAGGTGGCGTAAACAAAGTGAGCCGGTGCATCGTATGTTCTAGATTTTAATGGCACTATATGGATTTGCTTGAGGGTCATTAGGGGCGATGGAGAGGTTGTCTCATGACCTTAACCTGGCTCTGGAGGAGAGTAACTGCGGCCGGCAGGAGCGGAGGAAGCTAGGCCTCCGCCGACGGACCAGATCTGCCGGAAACCTACGTAAGTGTAAACCTTGCCTCTAATTTTCATTCAAGGATTTTTTGCTTAATTTTATATGAGTACACTTACTCTTTGTTATTGCAACTGGTATTTTTTTTTGCTTAAGTTATTGTTTTAAAATTAAAATAGTGAATGATTATTTTAGAGCTATAAAATTAAATTAGAACATTTTTCTCAAACTATTTATTTTGGAGCCAACAAAATTATTTTAAAATTGTGCCAAACATTTGAAATCTTGCCAAGCTATTGTGCAAATTCTAACTTTTGCATTGTTTACACGAGTTTATGAACTTTTATGAGCTTATTTGACAAGTATATGAGTTTATTTTACCGTACATTCATATTAATTAAAAAAATTGAGAGGTTCTAACATTCTTTTTCATAATATTTAATTTATGGCAATGGTATGTCCATTGCAACAAAAATTGCATTGTTAAAAAAATAGTTATTTTTTTAAATGTACTTTAATGTTAGCAATATTATTTTTATGTATTTATCTCCCATACAACTATTTGTACTGAAACCTTCATAATCGATTAGCTCATAATTTGTGAGCACCGTATTGAGTCACAGCGCTTAGTTAATTCCAACATACAAACTGTAGTGACTGTGCCATACTAGAAGGAATGATTTGTCTGTACTTCATGATTCATTCATTGTATTCCTCAAAACCAGAACAACTAACTACTTTAACTTTATTGGTGATATTTGTTTTTTTTTTTTTTCTAATACGTAATATCTCTATAACTCTATATCTCTTTGTTGAATACTAGTCTTAAATCCAATCATCATTTTCACTCAATCAATAATCAATATTGTTCCATCCACAACCTAATTGTGTGTCTCCAGTTAAATGTCAAAGCAATAAATCGCAGGGAAAAGAAGAGATAAAAAAAATAACAATATGTTACTAATTCTATTGAAAATTCATTGTTAAGCATTAATAAATCCCTTATTTTAAAAATTTCCTTTAAAAAAGACTCTTTAAAATTATAAACCTTAGATCCAAAAAATTTTTACAGCAGCCGCAGTAACAGTGAGCCTCGTAGAAGATGGAAGCTCCAGCAGTCCTCCGCAGGCCCCACTCATTACTCAGCCGTTATCAGACTCAGATGATCCCCACCTCAGCTTGCACAAATCCAGCCTAAAATCTAGACAATACTGTCAGATTGGGAACTTTGAGTCAGATTCATTCAATGAGAACTTTTCGCCAACCAGACCGGCAAATGCTAGGAGGAAACGGAAGTATAAGAAGATGCCCGTAGAGTATACGGATGGGAAGAGATCACCACCTGTTGAAATTTTGAGTGTGACTACCGAGGTGAGTTTTAAAGAGTTGTTTGTAATTAGGAAAGCTATAGAATCTTTTTATTTTTGGTACAAATTTGGATTTTTCAATTGTACATAAGTATTATAAGTGCAATTTCTTCGATAAGTTTAACAAAAAATAAAAAGATTTAACTGGATTCTGCTACATAGTACAACTTATTTATTTTTGGATCCAAAATTTTTCAGATTTACAATTTCCTTATAGCTAATCAATTGTTGTTTCTCATCGGGAACAGCTTTTCCTGATAAGCTATTAAAATTAAAATTAAATATAAAATATATGTCTTACTTCTTTTCTCTAATTTGATTATATTTTGACACTAAAGGGTTTAAAAATGTCTGAATGATGAAATCTTATTTTTTCAGCCCAATGCACTGCCTGCTACAATAATTCTCCAGAGCCAAGTGATGTCTCCTGCAATAAATGTTAATAAGCACAAGACGTTTACGAAACCAGAAAGGTTAGTACTCTACATATAATCATATTATTTTATTTTGTAATGAACCCTCTTACTCATGTTATTTTACACTTTTTAATTAAAATGGAAAGTAACAGGTATATTTATCTATTATTTTATTACATAAGTCTATGCTAGAATGCGTTAAGCGTTTTAAATGCTTATATCCATATCATGATTAACATTTTATTCTTTAGATATATTCATTGCAATTTTTGCGTTATTACTGCATGAGTTGCTTTGCTAAGCAAGTAATTACTGTCACTCATTTAATTTATAATCTGACAATTATGTTATAAAATAGTTGATTATTCCTATTGCTACTACATAACAACTTATGATTAAAATTCGCTTCACATTTGTGAAGAAAATGTTGTCTTTTGTTATTGACTTTGCGTTTGTCCACGAAAAAAAAAAAAAAATTCAAAATCTAAACCTGGCAACAAGTTCTATATTGAGTTCCAATTATTGGTACCCAGACTCCCACTATTGAATCAACTGTTTTGTGGATGTGGTATTTGTATTATTTGTTATTTATAAATCTTTGGATTAAAAGCGTTCAACCAGCGCGGGCTGGCAACGTCGCATTTCAAGTGGTTTTCGTGATTATCTTAATAAGTTTAAATCAAAGTACAATGCGATTCACGAAAGATGACCACAAATGGCGGCCGTTTGCACACGTACACTCATGAAGAAAAGACTTAAGACAAAATAATATTTTAATGTTAGTTAAATAATTTGTGTAATGTTGTAAATGCTGGTTATGCAAATAAATCAAACGTAAGTTTTTTAAAATGTTTATTAAAATAAATTGAACTAAAAATATTATAAATATGTAAAACACATTTAGTCGCTATCGCTATTCTCAAGTTTCATGATTCCCTCTATCATGGAACTTGAGGAAATCGTGGAAATTGAGGAACTGGGGCCGGGTTCCATATTAAAGTCTTCCGCTTCATCTTCCGATGATTCAGGGAAATCCACATCTGTCGAATCTTCGCTCTCGTCAGATTCTCCCACACGTATAATTAATTCCTTCGTAAGTTCCGACTAACTCCGTTTAATGAACGATTACGACACGTTGGCCTTTTGAGATAGGCTTTTTCAGACCTGGTGTAGAACCGTTAGCCCAGCCCATGGGTTTTGCATGTGTAGCATTGACGTACGATTCGTCAGTATAGATGATTGGCCTATTTTATCTTCGATATTCTTGGAGTTTTTTTGGTAATTGATTCGTAACAACCGAATAGCTGATGTTTCTATTAAAATATTTCGGTTACTTTCCAATTATTTTTTTTAATCGACCCAAACTTGTTTTGGATCCTTTAAAGTTAATATCTTGACTTAATTTTGCTCGTAACTTCTCTAAAGTTGACAATTCTTTTTCAGTTAAATGAAAGTTATGGATACATCTCTTAATTACCCCTTTGTCAAAGTCGTCAACGTCGGAGGCAGGGTTACGGCGCGGTCTCTTTTTACCAGGGGTTCTAAAAACCACTAAGAACGGCGAAGATTTACTTTCTTTTATAATTCTTTGTACTGTCGATACAGACGTCTTTGTTGCGACGGCCGTGTTTTTGTAAGCTTCGAGTATTTTAAAATCTTGTGAAAAATATTGAAACACGTTGTACACCAAACTTCTCGACTGTCTATTCAAAGCATTGCCTTTTCCTCGCGGCATTGTGATGGCTTAAAATAGCAAATAAGTTCAACACAATAACAAATCTCAACAAAAAACTTAACAAACAACGAAACTTAACAAATAAAAAACAATTTAAAACAAAGAAACACTTCATTTCGACTGTACTCGAGAGCAGTGTGAGCACGTCAACGCCGCGATAAACAAATAGCGACTGAGCGGCCTATCACGAGACGCGCGCGCACCAATGGCGTCGCTCCGATCCTGACGCATTCCGCCCGCGCCTCACCTCGCACCTCAAAAGGGACCTAAAATATGCCTTCTGCGCCGTGGTCATCTTTCGTGAATCGTACTGTACTATTTTTATTCAGCCAACCACTAAATCTTCGGTATTTATAAGTTTGTATGTAATTTTTACAGTTATTTTGGTAATTACTAATACATTTTCGACATAATTTTCTATGTGCAGTACTTATTACGTTTAAATATTTGTATTTGAGACTAAACGTTAAAAAACGTTTAAAGTTACGTTAAAAGTAAAAAATACTAACGATCTAGTGCTGAAAAACAATTATACTTTGATTTATATTTAATAGAATAATTACGAAAAACCACTAGAAATGTTACGTTGCCAGCACGCGCGGAATGAACGGTCTTAATACGTGAAGCACAAACTTAGTACCCCTTTTTATGAAAATAATGCGGATGGAGGAGTACGAAATTTGGTACATTTAAGGTTTATATGGATAAGGAGTTCAAAAAGCTAATATATTTGATTAAAATTAATTATGGTCGAATTTTGACCACTGGATGACCACTACTAACTATTAATACACAAGGAAATTTGTACTAATCTTCAATGTGTTGGCTTGTTAGCTGTTTTTTCAGAAACGCATTCTGCGGCAAGAGGAAGTGGTCTCACCGGGACAAAGGGGATGTTTGCGAAATGAGGGAGAGGTCATTCAGTGGTGGATGCTCATCCAAGTCCGCATATTTCTCTAAAACCGACTTTAAGTCAAGAAAGTATGATACGGATCTCCCTAAAAAAGACCTTGTGTTGCAACCAGGAAAAATTATACTCAAATCTCAAAATGCAGAAGGCACAAAACCTATCACACTCGCAAACACTCCTTCATTGCCCGGAAGCTCAAGTTTCAACTTCGTTTATAAGAATTCTTCCAAAAACGGGACACCGACTCTATCTAAATTGACAGGGTACAAAATAACGACTGACTTACCACCTTTCTTCAACCCTACAACCAGCTCAGGAAAGAACAGCTTTGATGGAAAGTATCACCGAAAATATAAGATGCTGAACAAGACTCATCCTCCATCCTTAAGAAATCCTTTGATGTTTGATGATTCTATCAGCGGGATGGATTTTGCAGGAAACGAATCAAGTTCACTGAGCAGCAGTGATTCTGATGGAGTGGTTACAAATGATAGCGATAGAGAAGGAGACGACGAACTCACTGACTGGCCAGGCATTGAAGAGCTAAAAGTCTTTAACAAAAGCCTCACGTTCAAATCGTCAAAGTCCGTAACCAATAATTCTCCTAAATCGGCCAGTAACATGCCGCCGCCGAAAAGGTTGAAGAAGGAGAAGTTGCTCGTCAAGAGTGGGTGGGCTAGTTGCAAGAATAGGTTTAAGAAGAAAAGGGCTAAAGTCGATTCGGGAAACGACGATGACGCGATGATGTCCGATTCCAAAACTGTAGTCGATGTAGAAGACGAGGCTATCTCAAAGGAAAACAGGGACATACTCCAACCGCATTCCTCTTTCAGCAGTTTCAGTGATATAAAAAACGCGGGTGTATCTGGTCAAAACGCTAACGAGACGTTTTTTCAGTCCTTTCAGGCCTTTCAGGAGAAATCGGGGCAGCAGGATGAATCGTTTAACCAGACGCCACGCACGAATTTTTCGCTACAGAAAACATCATCGAGTGACTTGAATTTGAGTGAGAAATCTCCGCAAAGCGATCATTATTACAGTGAGCATTCAATGGGGAATGCTGTAGTGACTGAAGTGAGAGAAATAAGGGCTGGGTGCCGTAGAATAAGGGACGAAAGACCTGGTTTCCTAATCCTGAGTGCTGCTAATGAACAGCTGTCCAAGTTCCTCCAAGACTCGTGCCAAACTGAGTTGAAATTGCCAAGTCTGAATGATCCTGAGGAGAAGGAAAAACTGGAGTCACTAGCTAAGCTGTACTCCTTGGAACTTCAAGTGGAAATGGGGCGACCTGTTCTTAGGAAAACCAGGTGACTATAATCCGTCTGTTTTTATAAAAGGTAAAAGTAATTTTCTGAATGTATAAATGGTATTTTTCTAGATTTGAAATGTTATTTTAATTTCTTGGTAACTTGTCCAATCGAAAGTTAATTATGTAGAAAATGCACTTGAATAGTTTAACCAAAATATCTTTTAGCCTTGACACATTTAATAGTAAATATCAATTAGCATATTTTGTCATTAAAAAGATAAGATAATGTTCTAATACATAACAGGTTTATTTTAATCAAAATAAGAAAGTAGGGAACACGTTATAGGTCAGAAAATCTAACATATCATCAACACTTAATGCTGAAACATGATTTTCTCTTTACAGCAACACAATGCAAGCGATTCGCGTCGAACATTCCTACCACAACTTTCCATCAGACCACAAGCGTCGTTGCTATGGCGACGATACAGACACAAGCCTGTCTCTAAGCGATCAAAACTCTGTGAACTCCATCGAGGATACACTCGACATACCGCAACGATTATGCGATATGACCCCTCAAGATTTGGTAGATACATTCTCACATACTATAGATAAGTCACTTTTACACCCCGGTGAAATAGATTGAGTTTTTTAGCGCCTGTTTTGCAAAATAACGCGCAGTTGAAATTGAATCAACTATACTTTTGAAACGGTTGAAATTGACTTTACGCGTTTGTAAAGGAATCATTTAGCTTCAGGGAATTTTTATGCTAAGTTCAATGTAGATCGACTTTTCCTTAAAACGCCTTAGTTTAATTTTAAATGTTTCCATGCTGACATAGGCCCGAACGTTTAAAGATACGTAAGGTTTATTTCAATTCATGTAATCAATATAGGTCTTGCTATGTTTATTATAAATCATATTTTTTGACATTATATTGTATTCCAAGATTAAATTATGTCAATCTATTTAAACTCTTTTATCTTTTAAGGTAATTGTCAACTGCTAATATATACCTTTAATGCTATGAAAGTTTTAATTTAACTTAATGGAGATTTTGTAAAAATTTCGTATCGACGCTGAGCGTGATATAAATTATTTTATTCCTAATTTCTCTTATTTTTAACGACTGTTTAATTAAAGACTGTTTGTTTTCTTAATTTTGATAAACATTGAATCAACTTAGTGACGGAATGAGTACCAAAATGACAAGACTTGCGGTAAGGAAAAAAAACAAGCGTGGACATGTCGCAAAATTATAAGGTTACCAAGTGACGCAAAGGATTCTTTGAAAAAGTGTACCTAGCGATGCTGAACAATGTAGCTAGCATGACAAAAGCCTTTTGAAATGGTGACAAGAAAAGGCGACTGCTTTCAACATCTTTTGCCACACCAAGAAGCCATAATTTTCCCATAAAACAATACATAAGGTGGATAAAAACATCGTTCCCTTAAGACACCTTAAAAGATAAAAGGGGAAAGTATATTAGAATTACTTGCATTTTCAATACTGTGACCACGTGATTCCGGCCTTTCCACGCTCCCAAATGACGCAAGTCTAAAGATTTCTCTCCTTTTAAGACCTCGAAGTACGTTTTCACCACTTCGTAATTGTTAGGTAATATGTTGTGACATATCTTTCTTATTTGCTCATTCCTTTTGTCTTTAATTTAGTTGTATGGCTTTAATATTTCCTTTGTCTCTAATAGTGTAGGATTATTTTCTCTGACTTCTAGTTTTAAATTATAGATTAGGAAGCAACACTATGCATGTTGGTATATATTTTTTATGTAATGTTCGATCAGTCAAAGTTAAAATGCTTCGGTTACTTATTTACTTACATCCTATATGCATCATTAGGTATATCTGCAATTTTAAACTAATTTTCAGTTATGAATCTGAGGCTAATTTTCTACGATGTTAGTTATATATGCACACGATATAAGTCTTTATGTTCATGTATATTTTGCTATAACGAATTTGCTACAAACATGTAGCAAGGTTGACGAAGGGAGGCAAAAATTAGTATATTTCTTGCCTATAATCTGGGATAGGGCTTGATTTGCCCAATTAGGCTAAGATTACATTTTCTAATGGTTCTGATAATATTCATATTTCGGTTTTAAATCGAAAACATGAATTCACCAATTCATGTTTTCCAAAGTGATTTCAGTTAACAGAAATACTAGTTTAAATATTATCAGATTATCATAGTAGACTTTATAGCCTAATTTGTGGTTTTTTTATTCAATAATTTCTTTTAGTGGTTTCGATGTAAACTCTGTAATCAGACCTAGTGTGAGTTTCTTGCAACCATCTCGACTTACGCATTCGTAGCTCCGATTGGTTTTTTTTTTTTTTGTAAATCATCAAATGACGTTCCCGCTCCGGGCGGAGCGAGAGCGTGTCAGACTTTTACTGACTAAAACCCACCCATGTTCCTTCAGTTGCCCATATGCCAGTGCCACGTAACTCTTTCGAACAAATCTCGCGACCCTGGCAGGCATCGGTCTTAGCAGACCCCTTCAGTCTTGCTGACATCTCTTTGAGGCGCGCGTGGAACACTTCGCGCCGTCGACACGGGCCTGGTCCTTACCACCGAGCGGCGAGCTACCCATTGCTCGCCGCCCGCAAGCCCGCGCCTACGGTGGCCGGGAGTCCTCGATCGAATCCCGACGCCCGGGGCTCCGATTGGCTCTGAATTGGTAAAGACCCAATCTGAGGGCCTAGACAAATGGCCATCGCTACCAAACGATAAACGTTAACGCTCAGTAGTCGTTAATAGATTTTCAACTTTAAACCCTTGAGCATAAAGTTGAAAATCTATTACAGATTGCGGAGCGTTAACCACCGGTACGAGCGAAAATGCTCTGTAATCTTTAATAGATTTCCAACTTTATACTCTAGAACATAAAGTTGAAAATGTATTGAAGACTTCTGAGCGTTTGCTCTTAACGTTTGGTAGCGATGGCCATTTGTCTAGGCCCCCTGAGCGCCGAACGCGGTCGATGCGTTAGTAGAGATGGTTACAAGAAACTCACACTAGGGCCATAGATTAAAATATTGGGTACGTAACGGTATTATAACGTCAACATAGCTAAAATTAATTATTTTGTAAAGGACTTAATAAATGTGTAGATGGACAATTTATTTTTCAAAATTTCCCCGCTGGCACGGGCTAGCTCTATGAGTACAAATTGATTCCTAGAGCGTTTTCAATTTATAGTCTATTGTATTGTATAATATTAGCATATTAGGTTGCGTTTCCACTGATGCAGAGGAAATTGTGCAATCGTTGTTACAACTGCTGGGTAATGCTACACGTGTAAAAGTATCCTATTATTTGTAGTTCTGCAGAACTTGGTCAGTGGAAACGCAGCGTTAATTTATATGGGAAATTAAATTTTGTAATACTTTGCGCTATTTGGTCATCCGATTTATATTTATAGTAATTATATAGCATGTTGTTGATGTCCTAGATGACCTATATTGTGATGCGTTTCAGAGATATATTTATCGTTAAAAATTATGGGTGTCTGCTTGGAGAATTCTAGGTGAAAAAGTTTTTTTTTCTATTTTTTTTTATCGAATTCAACAAAAAGCTTTAAGTTGAATAAATTTAATGCCGAGTTGTAGACTTACCTACTTTAAAAACTTTGTAAAAGTAACGTATGATTAATTAAGATACATTTATCTGACTTCAACTTTGTCAGTTACTTTAAATGTAAAAGAGGCAATTGTGACAAATATATTATTAGTTAAAAGTTAAATAATATACCTAACTGTTAATACGTTTTTAACTTTATATATTACTGTATTTGGCCAGAATTTCTGGTTAAGCTTTGCAAATCACTGTAGAATTGTAGATGTATACTCTAACTCTTGCATTCATTTGATACCACTCATACAAATACCTATTTTAGAAAAGGCGGGGTTATCAACAATTGCATGCGTTCGAAATGTATGACGTTTTCACGTAAATGTGCTTAGTATTTCCATAGTTGGATGTTTAGATAGCCGAGAATCGGATGCCAAACGCGCAAGATATATGATGTGTCGATGCCATAAGAGTTTGTTATATTTACGACGTACTGACGAAAGAACATGAGACTAAAATTTAAGATTCAAGAAATATCTTGTTGACCTTAAGTAGAATATGCTAAGGTAGCTCGCAAAATTCAAATTGTGTTACGTTTTGTGCAATTTTTTGTTTAATCTCTAAGTCCCTGAGATACCACATTTGGTATAGACACAATCGTTTTTTAATTGTGTCTGTAATTACGGTAATTGACTGGTTAATGATTATTAAAATGAAACATAAAATTGTACAAAACGTACAACTACCCTCTTATTTCATATAATCCCATTGAATGACTATTTCATGAAAGTCATTCATTTTTATTATGATTATAAATATGTAATCCCATATTGCGCCTAAAGCCTGATTTTCGCGTGCTTTCGTGGTGCCATTAATGCAATGGCAATTATTGAGGGGAGCAGTTGTGGTCTAGTGGAATCGGATCCGACTTACGACTTGTAGGTCGTGGGTTTACCAAGCAAGCGCTTTACTTTGTGTAAATAATTTCATCACAATGCTCTCAAAACGGTGAAGGAAAACATCGTCACACCGGCATGGCCTAGAACCAAATATTCGAAGTCATCGAATGTGACATCTACCAACCCGCATTGGGCACGCGTGGCCCATTCCCTCTCACCGAAAGGAGGCTTGTCCCAGCAGTGGGAACGGTATAGGATCATTATGTATGTTTTGTAATTCATTGATAATGTCAGGAATGGTGTTACCTATACCCTTGCAATCAGGTGTACAATCTGGCAAGGTTCAACGCAGACCAAAAAAGATCGCAGAGGATTTTCTCTTGACATTGTATTGAAATAAACTGCCATTAAGTACAAAATTGTACGTTAGCATTATAAGACGCTGATACTAACAATGTCAAAAGAAATATCTCCTAAACATTTATAAAAACTCGGTTCTTTCGTCCGTAAGTCAGGTTTGTTTGTATATTAAAAGGCGGTTCGGTCGCCCCAAAAGTAAATTTAATCGAAGTTTAAAGACTATTTAGTTGTAAACTTTTTTTCTAATGTCTTAAATGTTGTTTAACAATTCATATACATTGATTTACACTAACACCGTATCGAGTATTTGTAGTTGTATATGAATCAATGTTACGATTGAGATGGAAAATATTGTATTACCGAATTAATACAGAAATATACTTTTGAATTATATTTTTAGAGTTTTATTTACTAACCATTATAGTTTGAAATCAAACACAAGCTTACAATTATATTTATACTGAAGTACATAAATAAAAAAATAAGTTCATTAAATAAAAATCATTTTATTAAATAAAAACAAAGTGATGCTAGGAATTTAACAAATAATGAATAACAAATGAGCACCGGAACTCGAATCGTTTTACGATAGCCAAATAATAACAATAACTTAATAAGTACAGAGAGGTCACAGGTTATAACCAAAAGGAACAAAGTGTTGTGACATATCCATACTTTTCTAATGCCTCACAGATTGAATTCTGAAGTTATGTAACTAAGCGGTATCTTAGAATATGTTATAAACGTAAAATATATCAATAATAGGTTAAATGCTCGCGGAGATTCAACCTTTACACCTTGTAGGATTTCATGGTCTGTATAGTAGTTTATGGCCTTATTTCACCTACGACGAACCTTCTTTGAGAATTGTCGGCGCCTATACGATAACAACTTGCAAGATAACTGCGTAGCAAGTATACATATTTATACTTGCCAAGTTACTATGTGCACAAGCAAGAAAGCTTGTGCAAGACTGTAAGTAGAAATGAGGCTTGAAAGTAATCTTAAGGTTCTACCCTTTATTAATGTTTAAGAGAGTTGAATTCAGTCTGTGAGGCTCCTAACATTACACCCTGGTTACGCGTTCCATGTTCCAATACATCCTTATATTTCACTCCTAACAATAACTATTCGATTTTCCAAGATATTTTCCATAATATATTAAAACTAATTTCCATTCACTTTTGTACTGTGATGCTTATAAGTCACTGTAAATTGACACTATTAAATAGTGTGATAATATCACAATTACATACGAAATGTAAAACCCATTCATGATCATTCTTTATAATATAAAAAAAATGTCTTTTCATTAAAATTTCAAAAATTGATTCAACGGAACATTCATAATATAAAAAACACTCTTAAAACTACTATTAAAATGCTAAATATTTCTATATAAAACCATAATTCACTTTTTTGCGAAAATGATTTTGTGCCGGATTAAGTCTTATCACAAAGCTGTCATTCAAAAGTGGACTCTATGTTTAGTCGTCGATGGTGCAGATTAGATCGTCGCCTTCTAGTTTCTGTCCGTTGGTGATGGATACTGATTTGACTGTTCCCGCTTTGGGTGCTTGCACGATCATCTCCATTTTCATGGCGGAGAGAACTGCAATTGGTTGACCTTTCTCGACCTTGTCGCCTTCTTTCACCTTGATTGCTGTGGGGAAATAAAAAGGTTAACATTGCTCTTATGTCCACTGTTGGCTGTTGGGCAATCTATTAGAGGAGGTTAAGGGGTATGAGCTTAGGTAGGCCGCGAAATTTGCAGATCAGTGTCAGGCTGTATGATATATTGATCAAAATATCATACCCCATACCCGCCTACAATGAATGTATATTTGCAGAATTATAATAATTTAAATCTCAAAACCACTCTCAAAGTTCAAAAAAGTTTAAAACACTATCAACTCATTTCATTAGAGGTTCATTCTAACTTAGAGAGTTGTATTGACGATTGTGATGATATAATATTGTGCAAAATCATATGTTTTCGGTCGCGGATTATATTTTGACCAACCTACAACCTGATACTAACCTGCATAATGCAAAAAACTAAATTCATGTTTTTTGTGCCTTTTGCAATTTGCATAATATTTGAATTTCGCGGGCTACTTTCGAGCTTCTTATTTAAGGTATAAGTTAGGGATGCCTAATCTGAATCGATCTTTCTTAAGATCGATTCATGACCATACGATCTACCCATTTTTTTAATCGATTCAACAAGATACGATCTTAGCCAGATCGAATCGGATGCGCCTACAAGATCTTATGAAAAAATCGTATGAACTAAAATCTAAACAATGTACCGTACGAACTACAACTTATCGTGTATGCTAGCATTCCCTTGCGAACGTCTGTTTTCTATATTAAATTCTTTATTTGGAAAAGTAGTTTAGCTTGAATATGTACCTCCAAGCTTAATTTCTAATGGGTATAATTTAGACGATCACCAAAAATATTTTTAAGACTCTAAGCAGCTGAGGCACCAAAAAAAATAAACAACTCCAAAAAAAATAAATTGACTTTATTAAAAGGGCCCTAAAGTATATAATATTATGATTCAAAATAAATAAAATAACATCATAAAAATCGCAAACCTCGCACAAATATTATTTTTGGTTCCCAAAATGGATTAACGGTCACCAAATTCTATCCAACTCCTTGTACGACAAAACTGTACTGCGACTCACAATAGTTCGAATGCACGCTTGTGCGATACACTCGAGCTCACATAGTACACTAGGTTAGGCTAGGTTAAAACTGTGACCTCCTATGCACGAGCCGAGCGAGCGAAGCGAGCGGTGCCGCGGCAGCGGCCGGCGAGTGCTAGAAACGACTAGATTCAGTGGTAACATCTAAGTAGTGACAATATATAATATTTGGTCTAAAGTGTATTTTAAAGGCGTCCATATATTTTTTTGGTAGTCAATAATACGAAAAAATGGTTTTATTTAATAATATTTTAGGAAACGTTATTTGGTGACCAGTGGCGTAGCGTGCCTTGGCGGGGCCCCGTATAAAAATTTGTTTGGGGGCCCTTAGGAAGGGTAACGATTTCTCACAAAAGGAAAAAAAATGTTTGCATAAAATTAAAAGAAATATTTATTCATCATAATTATCTGTCTGTCACTTTTTCCAAAACTTTTATAAACAATTCAAAGTAAATAACTCTCCTTACCTTTTTTCGGCAAACTGGAGGTAATACCTACATAATTCTTCTGTTATAAGTACAATTTTAATAAGTTATTTTACCAAGTGTGTTGTATTTTTAAAAGCGAGAAAACAAAGAAAAAATTATTTAAGCGCTTGATGCGAGAAATGAGCCGCCCATTAATAGAGATTGACGCACCATAATCGATAAATCAGATCGGCTATTTTACGAGTGCGTCTGCTTCGAATGCTTTCCGTGTGTTTCTTATTGTGCAAGTTGTTTAAACTGAATGTTGTTAAATTGTCAAATTTTGTTATCTGTGCAGGACGACTTTACTAGAGCGGAGATGAGTTTATTATTGACTTAGGTGATTCGGATGACTGTTCGTCTTTGCCAATGCAATCTGACAATGAATTTTTATGAATTGTTGTGTTTTTCTTTTTACATCCATAATCTTTATTAGATTTTTTTATAACTAACCACATCTATTTAAAAAATAGATTAATGTTCAATTGCAAACCTTCTCGATTTTTGCTAATAATCGAATTCATTACGCAAATAAACCTCACTATTTAAGTCACGTGACTAAGTGTCACTGTACCCATCTTATGTGAAAAAGACTATTATACGGGGAAATCCTGCAGCCTGCGATAACCGATGTAGGGTGTTGCCAACTTTAGAACGCACGCTTTAACGGAAAAAAAAATTGGTTTTAGTGACTTTTTTCATTACTGAAGAAAAAAATTGGGGAGTTTTTATTAATTTTTGCTTAAGCACGTCGGGGGCCCCCTGGCCCGGGGGCCCCGTATAATTTATACGGCAGATACGGCGGTAGCTACGCCCCTGTTGGTGACCATTTATCCATTTTGGTAACCGTTTAGAATTTTTTTGGTAGTAAAATAGGTACTTTTTTGGGTGGTGTTTAAACACAAGCCATTTGTAATTATGATGCAATAGGGAACTATAAAGCGCATTCATATCATATAGGATAGGGGTAATGGTATAGGAATGGATGTGCTATGATCCAAAAAAAAAATGTATAACTACTTACTGAGTACTGTTCCTGGCATGGGCGCTCCAACTTGGTTCTTGTCTCCTTTGATTGCCTTGGGGTGAATTTTCATTTCCTGACAAAATAAACGTATTTAGTAAGATGCTGGCGTAGAAATAACAAATATCATATTAAATGGTAGGTAATATTGAACCGCAGATAAACTTAAAAAGGAAAAGTTCGTTACATATGATCACGCGGTCTTACTAAACTAAGTCCAATGGACGTAGTGAGTGACACTCACTGATACGCGGACCATCGTCTCAACAGCGTAGCGCAGCTGTCAATTCAGCTAAATATCGTATCGCACGATATGTACTAGCAAGGTTCATAATCGTTCGTATTCAGTCAAAATCAGCAGTTCACGAACACCAGTTTCGGTCGGGACGAAGAAGCCGCATTTCGGCCGAAACCGAATCTTAAGTCAGACCTACCGAAAATCTTGTAAGGAATATCTATATTTTTCCTCACCTTGCTAGCATTCTCGTCCCTAATGAACACGGAGCGCAGCTGTCCGTTGAGCTCGAAGAACACCTCTCTCTCTCCCGCCGCTGTCATCTCATCTGACACAGCGACTGTCTTGATGTCTAACGTCTTTCCGCGCTCGATCTTCACTTCTATCGTTTCGCCAACCTGTAGAAAATTATGCCTTTTAAACTGGATCTAAATAGTTTTGTTTGTTGTATAATCAGGTAAATAGCACGTCAACGTGTCCAAGTTTGATGTGTACCATATATATTAACTTAAAGATCAATGCAATCTTTCTCTCTTTCATGAAACAAAAGGAGACAGAAGTTAATAAGCGCTTCAAAAATTTGTTGAAATTCCATAGGTAGGTATAGACATGAACTAACTAGTTTGGCGCAGCTAAATTGCTATGCCACATTAATGCGTCTGATAATCGAAATCAGAAGTAAAATAAGTATGAAAGGACTTATTTTATATCGCCTGTCCTTTTTGCGTTGTCTATTTTTACAAGATAGCAAATGTCGAATTTTAGTTTAGGGTAACAAAAGATTGCGATTTTGCTTTAGTTATTTCAGCGTCGACTCGTTTCCTGCAGTCTTATTTTCTCTATTAAAGTAAAAAAAAAACCGGCCAAGTGCGAGTCGGAATTGCGCACCGAGGGTTCCGTACAAACCTGTAGGTATTCTCGGTTTATGCATAAGGTTTATGTTTATGAATTTTTTTTTTTTTTTAATTTTATATTTCAGCTGATTGAATGAAAGGTGAATTGCGGTTTACGATTTATGACGTTTTAAAAAAAAACTACTTACTCGATCTCGTTCAAACCAATTTTCGGTGGTAGTTTATATGGTAATGTACATCATATATTTTTTTTAGTTTTATCATTCTCTTGTTATAGAAGTTACGGGGGGGGGGGGGGGGGGGACACACATTTCACCGCTTTGGAAGTGTCTCTCGTGCAAACTATTCGTTTAGAAAAAAATGATATTAGAAACATCAATACCATTTTTGAAGACCTATTCATAGATACCCCACACGTGTGGGATCGATGAAAAAAAAATTTGTGAGTTTCAGTTCTATGTATGGGGAACCACAAAATGTATTGTTTTTTTCTATTTTAGTGTGAAAATCTTAATGCGGTTCACAGAATACATCTACTTACCAAGTTTCAACAGCATAGCTCTTATAGTTTCGGAAAAAAGTGGCTGTGACATACGGATGGACAGACAGACAGACAGACAGACAGACAGACAGACATGACGAATCTATAAGGGTTCCGTTTTTTGCCATTTGGCAACGGAACCCTAAAAACATGTTAGGTAAAGGCAATGATATTATATTTTATTAAAATATCATTGGTAATAGGTATTTATCAAAAGGGCAAAGATTAATAAAAATATCTACCACAAAAACCCAAAAATGTTTTTGTGTAATAAATCACAGAATTTAACTTTATTTTTCGTAGGTATGTACTTTAAAAACATTTTGAATGCCGTACTAAATTACACAAACATATAAAAATTCTCTTTTGCAACACTCACTGCTGACATGTTTGACATCAGCACTTGACACTGGTCAATACTGGTCATTAGTGTCACTGCCAGTTTCTCTGAGTTACTACATGCGCGCGATAAAAATTCATTAATTTCATGCTTGTTTTCTTTTGTTGTGATTTTGTGACTTGTTATAAAAAGAAATTGCTGTATTCTTTGTGAATATGGATAAATTACAGTGCTTAGTTTGTGGCGACCATGCCATTTGTTTAGATAAATTACGTGCAAACCCCATTGATCAATTTTCTTTGGTTGAAAAAGCAAATATAGTATCTTTTTGTAGACCAACTCCAGAGCTTTCTTTAGTTTATAATGAAAATGGTGAATGTCGTATGCGTTTTAACTTAACATATTATGATGATTACTCCTGGCTAACTGGATGCCGCCATTCAAATCTTTTATTCTGTTATCCTTGTCTTTTGTTTGCTAATTCGAAATGTGTGTGGAATGACACGGGATACGGTGATCTTAACAACTTCACGAAATTGGCCAAAATACATAATCGATCGGAGGAGCATAGTCAGGCGTCTATGGATATGATTTTGTTTTGTAAAAAACTAAACGAAACGGGCTTAGACGTACAGTCAAAAGATGACATTGAGCGCCATAATGCTAAAGTCGACTATAATAGAAAGAGTTTTAACCGGTTAATTGATGTTGCTTGTACCTTGGGTAAACTGGACCTGCCTGCTCATGAAACAGAGTTGTCTTTAAATCAAAGATTCGTGGACACGATAGAATTATTAGCCATATATGATGGTGTTCTTGGTCACTATCTTCAAACGTCATCAAATGATTTCACTGGGTATTTAAATATAACACTAAATGATCTCATGTCATCAATTGCTTCTGTTATTGTAAGAAATATTAAGACCCAAATTAGTAAGACTGATTTTATAGCAGTTATGATAGATGAAATTCCAGGTGTTAGCACTAAAGAGCAACTTGTTTTAATTTTACGTTATTTTGATAATAATGAAATAGTCGATAGATTTATCGGTTTCATAGATGTTAGCTCTGACCAATCAGCTCAAGCGCTCAGTAAGATTGTTTTAGATACTTTAGACAGTTTCAATTGTTCTTCCAAATTAGTCGCTCAGACATACGATGGAGCTAACGTTATGTCTGGTGATAATGGAGTCCAAGCATTTGTACAAAAGCAATGTCCACATGCAGTATATGTCTGGTGTTCTGCCCATGATCTTAATTTAGTTCTATCAAAATCCTGTGAAACATTAAATGAAACTAAACGATTTTTTAGCGTTATAAGATCAATATGCAAATTTTTTAACAATTGTACAAAACGACAAGCTTTTTACAATGAGTATGCTGATGCGGGAAAAATACCACATGCAACTCCTACTAATTGGACATATAATTCTCAGACAGTTAATGTAATTTTACATGAAGTCGATCATTTGACACCAATTCTTGATAATATTGTAACTGATGAACATTCCTGGGATGGGGAAACTTTGTCTCAAGCCAGTTCAATTTTATTCAGTCTTGAAGACTTTGAATTTATTTTTTTGCTAAAAATATTCAGTGAAATCTTTGAACAATCTGATCTCCTGTATAATCTTTTGCAGACACACACCTATGATATAAACTTTTGTGTGAGACAAATAAACAGTTTTGAAAATTTTTTAGACCAATTCATTGATCATTTTGATCACATCTATGAATACGCTGAAAGAAAGTGCGGCCCACCCAAACCCAAACGTAATCTTGATGACATGAAAATTTACTATAGGAGCATTTTGAAAGGTATTATTGACATCATTCTAAGCGAGTCGCGCAATAAACTTAGCAATATTAAAAATCTTACTTTTTTACAGTTGCTTTCCAAAGAAAATTATGCAAAATATTCTACAGATTTTCCACAAACTTATTTTAATGATTTTAAAGCATGCTATAGCTCATTTAATTTTAATTTCGATCATTTGCATAGGGAGCTCAAATGTATTTATGGAAGTGAACAATTCAGAGAATTGAATCCTTTACAAACAATAGATCATTTATCTGTTAATAATTTGTTCCGAGTTTTTCCTGAAGTCATGCGTTTAGCTAAATTAATAGTCACAATGCCAGTTACTAGTTCATCTGCTGAAAGATCTTTTTCATCCTTTAAACGCATCCACACATATTTACGAAACACACAAGGGCATAGGCATCTAACTGATTTCTTTTTTTCTTTAATTTCAATAGAAAATGGGGTTTTGTTAAATTCAAAACGATCTGGAACTTTTAACCAAGAGGTTTTAGATATATATCTTCAAAAAGAAAAATGCATTGATCTCATTTATAAATAAATACACTCTTATATGTATAGGATTATCTGACTAAACCAAACTTATTCATTGGAAATTTAATGAGAATAGATGCCAGGTAGCTTCTCATTACTTCACAAGAATCAGGTTAGTTCAAAATAGACTTGTAAAAAATATCCAAAAAAAGCTGTTTTTAAAGTTCCCAAGTTACTTACTATAATAAATTTTATTTTTTGCTTGCAAGCTATAAAATTTTCTGTTTTACGCTAGCACACGTTCCCATTGACGTACTTAATAAAATTTTGGCGGGATTTTATCGCATACTGGATTACACGTCGAATAAATAGGTTATGCTAATCTCGGAAAAAAAATTGAACAAGCCACAAAGCGCAACGTAGGCCCCTTGAGCCCGCTTGTAGTTAACAGCTGTAAAAAGGAAACATGAATTTCTGCCTTACCGATTGGACCAAAAATTGGTAGAAAATTATGCACCAGCACCCACGAAGACCTCTTCATCATAATGATTGTAAAAAGACGAAGCGGCCTGTGTACTAATATGTTGTACGTTGACTATATCAGAGTTGCCCTACGAGCACCAGATGACTATAAAAGACTGAATAAATGACAGGGAGTTTGATTATTACTCGTCATCATATCCTGTCAATCCCGTCGTTACCAGTTTTGGGTCTGTTACGGTGTAGGGCACAGTACATTAGACACGTACTTGCCATGTTCTGGTCTTGGTGCTGGTGTCTGGGTGCACAAATCATGTTCTTCGATCTTTCGACTGGCTGTTTGTATGCTAAAATTGCCAACTCATGCCATTTGGAGTCCCTAACTGGACTCAATAGCAGTGAGAAAGTTCTTTTTGCACAGTCATTATGATTATGTAGTTTTCCCGGGCGCTGCTGCACCATATTCTATCAATTTTTGGCAGTCGCGTTTTAGAAGTGTCTTGATTCTCTTTGTCAGGATTTACAAGGTACATTGAAACTCACTGACTCCTGACACTGGATTCGCCTATGGACGATTAACAAGCAGGAGCAAGCGGCCTACATTGCGCTATGTGGCATGTTAATATTGTTAATGAGATTGTCATAATGATGTACAAAACAATAAAAAGTGGTGAAAAAGAAAGTGTTTGCAAGTAAAAATATATATATATATATATCTTACAATCCTCGGTAAATTAAAAAACAGCTTTGTTATAGGTAATTCAATAATCAAATCCTATGTTAAATGATTCACCTAACTTGAAAAGATACTTGGCTATTCTCATTACAAAACAAAACAGAATAGGTAGTATTAGCTTGTTCAGAATTGACAGTAAAACTCTCAAATTAAATGTAATCATAGATACACTTCTATCAAATCAATTAGAGTTCTTAAATTACTTTAACAGCTAGTTTCGTCAGACAATGAGCAGGGACACATCACAGCAATTTCTTTTTCTAACAAACCCACAATTTTTTCGTTAGTACATAGTTCTTTTAGATGCAGGTAGTGATGTGAGAGACAAAAAGGCTTTTTTCAAAGCCACTACAGATATCCAAAAAATGACATGTCTGATACATTATTTATTTTGTGTATCAATATCTATCATTCATCTTTAGGATATTTGTGGTGGTTGTACAAAGCCAGAACGAAAAAGTCAACGTAGGTACGAGAAATGTTTGTCTTGGAAAGTGTCAACGAGAAATGAAGTCAATGAGTGAAAAAATTGATTTAATTTTTTTCTTTGTCTACTTGTTCTGTGTACTTAGGCTGCTATTACACGCCAGGAACTGTTAAATACGCTATTTACCAAACGTAATAGGTAGAACGGGCTGGTGTCCGTAACTCCACGTCTGAGCGCGTATTTTCCGTACGGGTGGGAAATCGGTTATTCGATCCACCCCAGCTCCTCTCGAGGAAGGCTAGCAACGCTTTAGCGCTATTTACCATAACAATCTAGAGCGATAGTAAATTTGGTGGTACTTACAGTAGGTCCAGTCAAGAAAGTCTTGGTGTCCAAATGCTTGACGGGTCCGTACTTGTCACGGATGCGGAAGAAGTCATTCGCCACTTGTGGGTACATGGCTGCAGACATAACGTCTTGGTCGGTCACCTGAAAATATTGAAACAATGCAAATAATATTATGACACAATAATAACTTCGGGCTCCAAATTTTAAGATTAGGAAGAGTAAGTCCACGTTTGCTCGGAAATAAAAAGCGTCGGGATTATTTGTCGCATTGATCTTTAACGTACTGCTTAGCGTCCAGAGTTAAAAATCGGACTGTGTTTTTTCGACGCACTGAGATGCAATCTATTGCATTCTCAATGCTCGGTTCAACACCAAGAGTTTTGATTATTGCTTAGGTACCTCAGGATACGTTTCCTTGAGATCTGATTTCAGTTTCTCGAAGTCCAAAGGTTCCAATTCCTTGCCCGGCCTGTCCGCTATACTTGGCATGTCCTTCAGCACTTGAGATCTAAAAAAGGTACATACAGGTTTTAAAATGTGCATACATTTTCTATCAGTTTTAGCCGAAAGCTAAAAAGCTAAGTAGAAACACAAAATCTGTACTTAAATCTATTGACAGGTTCCCAATAAAGTTAATTTAATAGTGACTCCACAAATCATTAATTCATTTGCAAACTGTTTTGTGTCCTGTGCACTGGCATTTATGCAATGTTGTAACTATTTTGGATAAGTTACCATAGATCAGAACATAGAGCAGAAGATTTAATAAAAAAAAAAACGTATTTAATTATTTTATTATGTTAAATAATCGGACACAGTGAAAATGCCCATAAAATAACCAACATAATATAAAACCTACCTGAGTGGTTCAGGGAACCCTCCATAAGGAATACCGATAGCTCCCTGCAGGTACTCCACAACCGACTTAGGGAATGATAACTCCTCAGCCTTTTCTTTGATCTCGTCTGCTGTCAGCTTGTTCTGTACCATGAACTGGGCCAGGTCTCCCACGACCTTCGATGATGGAGTGACCTTAATGATGTCGCCTAGAAGAAGATTGGCTTCCCTGGAAAGTAAAATGCGTAAAATTTTAATTGTTTTTTTTTTCCAAATTTCTGTTTTTGTTGTTCTAATATGAAAATGTTACTTTAAATGTGTAGTATTTATTGCTAGATCAATTTTTATTACATGAATATTCAAAAATAAAAATAATAACAATTTCTACTCCATTCACCTATTACACCCATTTTTTGCAAGACGTTCAAAAATTTCAGCCTGTATATGTCCAAAAAAGAATTATACCCATGACTACTTTTGCCATTCAGTAATTTACCGACACACAGTCATTATAAGACACTACAGTTGTCTCCTAAATTTTTTCTTCTCTGTTTTGTTCCAGTACCGAACTAAGGCTTCACTACATTCTTTCCGTCCGTTGGCACTTCCTTCCAACTCCTCAGGAAGACAGCCAAATTGAACTCATCAAAAAACTTCAAAATCTTACCTGTAAGCCTTCTTAACTTCCTCAAACTGGCTGCCAAGACCAAGCGAGAAGGCCTGGAACTGCAGGTTGGTGTATTGTCCTCCGGGGATCTCGTTGATGTATACGTCTGCGTTGCCTGACTTCATGGTCGCTGTGGCTTCGAAGGGCCCGTACAGGGTACGTGCCTGTTCCCAATATGCTGAATATTCGGAAACGGTTTGGAGCGCGATCTCTGTAGGGAGGAAGGAATTAAATTGATAAAAGATTCTTCGAATATCTGGATCCTCAAATATCGTATATTAACGTAATCTACTAAACCAATAAGGTACTTAATATCGTATACAGCAGCTGGGTTCGCATCCTGGGTTTTTCACACCACTACAGTGGTGACGGTTTTTTCTTTCAAAGGGATACGGATCATTGACTATGCCTTTTAAAGAGTTTTCAGCTATGATCAACTGTTCACCCAAATATGCAGAATTGAAGGTTGTAAAATCTGACCTATATCCAGCAACAGACTGTTGATTAGTTCAAGATTTTGTTTAAAAACCTCTAAGAATATTTAATGTGTAAGGCAGCGAAGCGCAACATTGTAAACACCCTTTCAAGAGTTGAAATGCTATTGTTACGTAGATCGTAAAGTCTAGAAACATTACGCAAACTCCATCTCAGAAAGGGGCAGTGTGACGTAAATCGAAACGTCTAGAAACATCACGCTAACGCCTATTAACTGATCAATCAACTCAGCCCATCGCAGTCCACTTCTGGAAACAAGCCTCTCCCATGACGCGCCACAACACATTGTCCTTCGCCTTCCGAATCCAGTCTGTCCCAGCCACCTTTAAAAGGTCGTCGGTCCATCTAGCTGGGGGGCGATAACTGATGATTGTTTACAATAAAACTCACTGTACCGTGTGGTGCCGGACGTAAAGAATAACACCACCCCATTTCTTCCTGTGGGTGTCGTAAAAGGCGACTAAGGGACTTACTAGAGAATGGGCAGCAGCGTTCTCTATGCATTTTACCACGATAAGTACTGCGATCGCCAACCCGCCTGCCAAGCGTGGCGATTATGGCAAAGCCCCCCAAATTGGGGAGGTCTAAGTCCAGCAGTGGACGTCTTACGGCTGAAATGATGATGAATGATGATAACTCACTAGTATCCAAGTTAGTTCCCTGCAGTGAGGCCACGAGCGCGCCCATGCTGGGCTGGCTGGTGAGGCCGGACATGGAGTCCACGGCTACATCCACCACGTCGGCGCCCGCCTCCGCGCACGCTAACATGGACGCCACGCCCGCGCCCGACGTATCGTGTGTGTGCACGTGAATCGGCACGTCAGGGTGTTTGTCGCGGATCGCGCCGATCAACATCCTGACAGTACCATTTCAATCAGTAAGTTCATTCATTATTATTTAGTGTAAACTGTGCCTCGGAAAGCACGTTAAGCCGTCGGTCCCGGCTGTCTTTCGTAGATCTTTGACAGTCGTTACTGGTCGTCAGAAGCTCGAAAGTCTGACGACCAGTCTTACCAAGGAGTATAGTATTAACCAGTAACTGGGTTGTGGAGGTAAGATAGGCAGTCGCTCCATGTACAATACTGGTATTCAGCTGCATCCGGTTAGACTGGAAGCCGACCCCAACATAGTTGGGAAAAGGCTAGGCAGATGATGATGTACACCGAACTTAAGGTCCCCCTCAGCCATAGCCATGCCATAACGTTATTTAAAAGCCGTATCTACCGTTCCGTTTGCTTGTCGTGATATACCTTTGTCATTCTCGGAGTGGTGGAATGCCAAAAAGTATTAATGAATTTTCTTCTAACACATAAGGGTAACTATGTAGTTTTAGACATATTTCTTTGCTTTCACTTTGAAATCATCATGGCAGTTTGGTAAGTAGCATTCCACGTTCTACACCTTGATTGAACAGCTGTGCTATCTACTGGGTCGACTTTGCCTAGATATATGACGGGGTGCAGAAATAGAGAGGAATTTACAGATTACATGCAAAAATTAAACAAAAATACTCACTTAGCAGCCTGAGGCTTCAACAACCCAGCCATATCCTTGATCGCCAACACATGAGTACCAGCCTTCACGAGCTCATCAGCCAAGTTCAAATAGTACTTGAGGTCATACTTCTTCTTGTTAGGATCTGACACGTCACCCGTGTAAGAGATGGCGGCTTCCACTACTCCACCGGCTTTACCTGCGGCTTCCATGCCGAGGATCAAGTTCGGGAGGTAGTTGAGGGAATCGAAGACTCGGAAGATGTCCATGCCGTTTTTGACCTGGGGTTTGAAAGGGAGTTGTAATGCATGACTTTGGGAAAAGAAGTTGGTTCTGGTTTTGATTTGATAACAATATTGCTGTTTCAAAATACTTATATGACATAACTAGATAAACTAACGCCCTTTTTCCATACTTCAATAGGATACCAAGTATTTGTTTTTGTGAATCTTTTATTATAATGGTCCAGTCATTTAATGTACTTCAAAAAGTGAATAAGAGATTATTCCAAAAGTTTTTAGTTGCAGGTTCACGTTCTAATCTTGGCAGGTTTCCTCATGAATTTAAAATATATATCGTTTCTGCCATAGAAAAAAAAACTGTCGGAAAACTCACAGCCATATCACAGAACTGGAAAACCACGTTGTCGGGATAGTTCGTGTAGCCGACCGCGTTGGCGCCGCGCAACAACATCTGGAAGGGGATGTTGGGGATCAGCTGACGCATGTCTCGGAGACGCTCCCATGGACACTCGTGCAAGAACCTGGGAAAATAATCTTATTAATATTGAGACTTACTTTTGGAACGAAGAGATGGCGTTCCAGTTAGATATTGGAATCAAGGCAAAAAGAATAACTAAAAAGAAAATAATTTTATTCAAAATTTTATTTATCACTCGCTGAACTCCGAAATAAGTAGTCAGTCCGTCTTGCGTGAGAATAGTAGAGATTCTAAATGAGAAAATTAACGAATTTTTAGCAAATTAACGTGCGTGAAGATTCACCACAGAATTTTAAAGTAGAATGAAATCACCATCTATAATATGTTTTTATTTAGAAATATATAAGTATGTTTATCAGTTGTGTGGTTACCATAGTACAGGCTCTACCTAGTTTGGGATCAGATAACGTTGTGTTGGTTGTCCTTAGATATTATTATTATTATCTATGAGTTTATCTTGAAGAGTATCATGCTTAAGAATACGCCAGGATGGTTGATAATACTGCAAATTCAATCATATTCATGTAACTAAGACGCCAGTGATACAGGCGTCATACTTTGTAATACCTATGTATATTAATCCTAAGAATTATACTATATTTTATCATTTTTACTGTAGTTTTTATTGTAAATAAATATATCTTGTCATAAGATAACTCACCTCAAAGCGACGTCAAAGGTAGCTCCGCCCCAGTTCTCAAGCGAGTACAGATTGCTAAAGTTATGAGCCACATACGGGGACACGGCCAACAGATCATGTGTCCTCACTCGAGTCGCCAATAGAGACTGATGGGCATCCCTGTAGGTCGTGTCCATGAGGAGTAGACCCTTGTTCTGACGGACGGCTTTCGCAAAGGCTTCAGGACCTCCTTCGTTGAGTATCTGCTTGTAACCTTTCGGTGGTTGGACGGCTGCAAGGTTTTGGTGTTTAGTAAGTTTTCATAATAGAGGGTTAGTTTTGATATTATTCGGTTGCAGTGACAGGTCGGTCCCCGGACTGGTTCAAGAAATTGTATGCACGTGTGTACTACTAGACATCATTTTGGTTTGGCTCATTGGCGGCTTTTGGGCTATCCAAAAGAATACCTCCTTTTTATCAATATCGACCGAATGAAGATGTTTCTAAAAGCATCTAATATAAATTCTGTCGCTTCCTAACGACCACACAATGTAATGTTGAGAAACCCTGATTTTGCTATGAAAAATTAATTGTTTATTGTTTCTTTAAGTTACCATGCGATATTAGGCGAAATTCGTAAAACTGTATTAATTAAAACACTCTAGTTTAATGTACGTGCTCTTTAGTTAAATTTTAAAACATGCAAATGTAGGTAGTCTATTTAGACGATATTTTTTAATCTATAGTACTCCTTCCGAATTCAATTTTATTTTTCCGACTCATCCGAGATTCAACCATGTTAAAACTTTTCGTGTGTAGTTTCAATTCGCAAATTAAATTAAAATATCATAATTAAAAAAGCAAAATAAATAAAATACATAGAGAAACATTGAAAATATTAATCACAAGGCACATTCCGTTCTGGAACATGTATGTATAAAGCTTATACACCACAACCAAGAAAATGATCGGGCGAAGCTTGAAAATAACACTATACTTTAAAACGGGTTCGAAGTAGTCATGGACATGCTATTTTTCTATGTGATCCGAAGCACGTATACATAATTTCTTTCCGTAGAATGCTACGACAAACGCTACGCTTTTTGCTATTTGTAAGAATGTCATAGCGTAGGTTGCAAATGCGCTACATGTTTTTTTTGTGCTTTTGTATTACATTTTGCCAAAACGTGACCGCTATCGTCAACGTTTCCTATGCGTTTAATTTAATTTATTTAGACTTCAGTCGGCGGACTTAATGCCACACGGCAATAATAATAGTTGTATGTAGCATCTGTTGCTTTATTCCATCACTAGTCCGAAGCTAAATCTAGAACATAAAGTAGGCTCACCTGTATTCTCCCCTGTTAGTTCTTGTCTTTTAATAGCCTCAGGGGATAGGTCTGAAAAACATGTTAACTGAAATAATGACTGTGCGGGAATGCGTGACGTGCAAATTAAAAAAAATGGCTATGATTTCCAGTACAGAAATACAACATCAATTATATATTTTTGTGATCATTAAAGTTTTGTAGCGCTTATAAAATAGCAGTGGTATGTGTTGTTTTGTAAATAAAAAAGAAAAGAAAAAAAGGCTTGCCGTAGGCATGCCTACTATAATAACACCCCTTTGGAGAATAGAGGCTTGGTTTTATAAAAAGCGGTAAATATATTATTCCAAATTTAAAAATGTTTGATTGTTTTTTTAACTTTGGCTTTTTTATTGTAATAAAAATAAGTGTCAAGCAAGCTATTTTATAAGAAGTGCATAACTTTTATAATCAGTGAGTGTATGTCCTGTGAGTTCACAAACAGGATTATAGACAAAATTAATGGCAATAAAATAAATCAAAATATTTAATATTAAAAAATAAAATAATGAAGCATGAAATTTTAGTTTGTATAAAACATAAAATAAAGTTCTTATTAATAGCCCGTGCTCCAATGGCATGAGTCGTGTCCCAGATATAATTAATTTGCTAAATAAATAGGCGGCGAAGCTTTGGGTTATACATTGCTCATATAATAGTATAATATCGCAAAATATAGCTTATTTTAAAAATTCAACTTGAAACCTACCATACCCATTGCGTAAAACTGGAAAAAATCGTTGAAAGTTGTTTAAATTAGCTTCTTTTTCACAAAACTTCATCCTCCATCGATGATCATTAATTTTTGTTAATGAAGGACAAAACCGTTTAATTCCGTGCTAAATGTTGCATGACGTTAATAATCGCCTGTTTTATTAATAGCAATTTTATTGTTTGTTTTTATTGCTCATGCAAAATCCAAGTTAATATTCCGACTGCTTTAAAATTAACATTTTTTATTCTGGCCCTTTTAGACTTAAAAACACAATTATTTAATTTAAAAATAATGCAAAACTTTTCTCATTTATTAGAAATCTAACACCCAACTACACCATTTAACATCAAACATACATTATTTGTTATAAACACCTTTTTAAATCTCACCTTTCGAACTCATTATTTGACCTTCAGAGGCACCTAAAATGGAGCACGTCGTCTATTATCTTTCCATACATTTTGTGATCAACTTACCCAGCGGTACCGTTGGAATGTAAGGTTTGACGACGGCAGGCGGGATTTTAGTGGCCAGAGGAGTTGCAGGGCCGTTGACAATGACTTGTCCAAGGTAGTTCAGGATCTTCTGGGCTCTGTTCTGTGACGCCTTGAACATGAAGAGTTGAGGGTTCTCGTCGATGAAGTAAGTGTCTAGGGCGCCTGTGGAAGAATTTAAAAATGCTTTATTGAAACCCATTAATGTTCAAGCAAGTTGGTGGTTCGATTGCGGTTTTTTGACGACGATAGGAACTTAGAAACTTCGTCTTTGAGCTTTTTCAAGCCACACTTGAATCCCTCAAAACAACCTGTGTACTTTCTCGTACTACAGTATACATTTTTGAGATGGGACTTTAAGCAAAATCCATATTTGATAAATGAAAGTAGACAAAAAAAAACCTGAGTTTAAACTTTTTGTAAAAATCCTGCTTTGACTAGAAGTATGAAGAAACGATAGTTTTGTTGATAATAATCAAATACTGCTAAGATACATGAAAAATGAAAGGATTTTTAAAAATAAACCGAAAGTTCAGATGCAAATAATCTTAACATAATCAGGCCATATCGTTCCCACTGTTGGGACACTGGCCTCCTCTATGAGAGAGCAAACGGGCCATCAAGCGGGCTCAGTTGTTGGATGTCACGTTTTTTTTGGGTCTACGACATGGCGGGTTCCTCACGATGTTTTCCTTCCCTGTTTTAAGAGCAGTGGTAAATAAACAAAGTATGCGAAGTGCCTGCCGTATAGGGTCATTTAGACTTACCATTAAGGAACTTCTGGTTCTCCAGGACGTTGAGTAAGAAGGGGATGTTGGTCTTCACTCCTCGGATACGGAACTCGCGGAGGGCGCGATTCATCTTAGCGGCTGACGATGGTAGATCTTGGGCGTGGGAGATTACCTGTATACGGTATATTTTGTTATAAAAGTATTTAATATACGCATTTGAATACCAGGTTGTTTAAAATTAAACGTTATAAATAACATAATGGCCCACTCGAGACAGGAATCAATAAATACATTTCCTCATCATCGTCAACTTTTCGCCCAGAATCACTAGTGGGTGATTCCGGGCTGAAATGAATCACCAGTGGCTGATTCCGTGGTGAAATTAATCACCAGTGAGTGATTCCAAGCTGAAATTAATCACCAGTAGGATTCTGTGCTAAACTGATGAGGATGATGAAATGACTAAAGCAATCAGCCACATAGTCATGTTAAATCGTAACATTATCGTATTAAATAAACTAGCAGTGACCGCGGCTCACGTGAATCTCCGAAATTATGCCACAGGAACGTGCTACAAATAGCCTATGATACTTCTTATGACATCAGCTAACTGGTGGTGAAAGGCTTGTGTTTAAACACCACCCAAAAAGTACCTATTTTACTACCAAAAAAATTCTAAACGGTTACCAAAATGGATAAATGGTCACCAAATAACGTTTCCTAAAATATTATTAAATAAAACCATTTTTTCGTATTATTGACTACCAAAAAAATATATGGACGCCTTTAAAATACACTTTAGACCAAATATTATATATTGTCACTACTTAGATGTTACCAATTATGTAATACCATGACTTCTAATTCGAATGCACGCTTATACGACACACTGAATCTAGTCGTTTCTAGCATAGGAGGTCACAGTTTTAACCTAACCTAACCTAGTGTACTATGTGAGCTCGAGTGTATCGCACAAGCGTGCAAATATTTATCTTTGAGTTGGATAGAATTTGGTGACCGTTAATCCATTTTGGGAACCAAAAATAATATTTGTGCGAGGTTTGCGATTTTTCTGATGTTATTTTATTTATTTTGAATCATAATATTATATACTTTAATAAAGTCAATTTATTTTTTTTGGAGTAGTTTATTTTTTTTGGTGCCTCAGCTTAGAGTCTTAAAAATATTTTTGGTGATCGTCTAAATTATACCCGTAGTGGCTTACCCATTAAAATCGATTCAGCTGTTTCGGAGAATAGCCCGAACAACTAGACATTCATGTCGACAAAAAATTAAAAAATAGTTTTGTGGTATATGTAGGTACCGCAAATTCTTTCATATGCATTTAGTAAAAAGTTGTTATTTTGAAATAATAAACAGATTATTGGACAGCTTCAGGTGACACACCTTGTGTTGTGACATTATGCTGAGCTGAGGCCCTTTTGGCGCCATTATTATCATTATTTTCTGCTGTATTTTATTTTTAAGGTTTTATTAATTATATTAAACGCATTTTTCTTTCTATCTTTCTTAGCAGAATTTCTAGAAATTTAAAGTAAATACACAAATTGGTGTCAGTCTTCAAAATACTTGCCTTGACAAGAAGCGAGTCGTAGTAGGGCGAGATGACGGCACCGGCGTATGTAGAAGCTGAGTCCAAACGGATACCCATACCCTCACCAGACCTGAGAGGGAAATGCACTTTATAAAAAAACTACTTGTGCCGTTATCCTGCTTGAGTCTCAATCCCGTGGGAATATCGGGATAAAAAGTATCATATATCCTAATCTAGGTTACCATTCACCCCTGTGCTAAATTACATCTGAATACGTTCAGTCGTTTTAGCGTGAAAGCGTTACAAACAGACATACAAAAATCAAATCTTTTCTCTTTACAATATTAGTTACTTTTTACATTTCAAAATTGTTCTATTCCTTTAACCACAACGTCAATCTCACTCGAACAGTGAATCACCAAAATTTTATCCATGTATTCGAATATCAGCCATGACATTCTACCGTTCAATTTTTCTGCCCATTCAAATGTAAACCTTAACACACAAGACACAAGGCTAAATTTACTTTCACACTAAATTCTTTTCCTTTCATTCAAAAATGAGCTTTCACATACAAGACAATAAGTACAACTCACCTAAACACCTCAATCCTGCCCGTACTAGGTTGGAAGTTGTTAGCCGGATCCTCAGTAGTCACACGGCACTGTATAGCGTAACCTTGCGCTTTAATCTTGTCCTGAGTCAGTCCCATTTCAGGTAAGGTCATACCTTCTGCTACCCTGATCTGAGATTGTACCAAGTCGATACCGGTTACTTCTTCTGTGATTGTATGTTCGACTTGCAACCTGGGAAAAGTTAAATTATGAGTAAGTGAGACTGGTCGGTAGAATAGTACTTACCCTTTTAATTTGGTGGTTATCGTTAAAATTTGTGAGAAAATATTCCCGACTTTATAACGGTTAGATATAATTTTTCGCATGTTTTGAACATCAAAAGCAACAGAGAGCATCCATCTTTAAACTTTTCACATTACAGATTACCATAATTGCCACGTTTGTCAGGCGGGTTGGCGATAGCAGTATGGTGGAAAATTGCATAGAGAACGCTGCTGCCCATTCTCTAGTAAGTTCCTTAGTCTCCTTTTACGACACCATCTTTATCTGCCTAGCCTTTTTCCAACTATATTGGGGTCAGCTTCCAGTCTAACCAGATGCAGCTGAGTACCAGTATTTTACATGGAGCGACTGCCTATCTGACCTTCGCAACCCAACTACTGGGTAATATGATACCTCTTGGTAAGACTGGTTGTCAGACTTTCGGGCTTCTGACGACCCGTAACGACTGCCGCTCTCTCTATTTGTCTCCTTTTATGACACCCACGGGAGGAAATGGGATGGTGCCTTTACGTCCGGGACCTCACGGAACTATTCACTATTTTAATATTATAATTTTTACCAGGACTCCAATGGTTAATTGAATTTAGTCTCTACCGACATACTGCAAAATGCGTTTTTATTTGCAAAAAAAACTTATATCTGTTTATTTTTCAAATGTAATACATACCTAGCATTGACCTCAATGAAGTAGAAGTTGCCTTTATCATCGAGCAGGAACTCCACGGTACCCGCGTTCTCGTAGCCCACGGAGCGAGCCAAGTGCGTGGCGCAGTCTGTCATCTTATTTCTTGTCTGAAAATATTTAATTGACCCTGTAGATATTATTTAACATTCCAATAAAGTAAATGAAAAAGAAAAAAAATTAAACCGCCGAAAAACTGAAAAGCATAAAATAATACTTAAACCTTAAAATTATGAGTCGGCGCTTTGAGTGATCCGTGTTCATTGATTTTTCAGCGCCGACTCAACATTTTAAGGTTTAAGTATTATTTTATGCTTTTCAGTTTTTCGGCGGTTTCATTTTTTGTTAAAAAGCTTTTATTTTATATTTTTTGTGGCTTTAATGTACTAATAATACTTGGCAAGATATACACTATCCAACACAAAAAGAATTATCAAAATCGGACTACTCTGTATAAAGTTATGCGTGTTTATACATTACAATCAGTGAGTGAACAATCAATCATCCCCTGTTTTCCGACCCTTAGGGTTCGATTTTGTTTACCAAATTAATATGGGACCACTTTGGGAGTATACCCTTTCCAATAAAAGAAGAATTGTCACAATCGGACCACTATGTAAAAAGTTATGCGTGGTCATACATTAAAAAAAAAAAAAAAAAAATATATACGCGTCGAATTGATAACCTCCTCCGTTTTTTTTCGTCGGTTGAAAAATATGTTTTGTGCTTCTAATTATGTAAACTTCTAAAGTTTCTGGCCTTTTTGAATGTTGGTCGCAGTAACTTCGCTAGGGTACCCAGACTTTTTTATGTTAGGGCGGAAATCCTCATGGCTGTCATCCGCCCTGCGGTGGGCAGAGGGGTCTTTCAGAGTCGTACTGACTAAAACCACCCCGGTGTTCCCTCCCACACCTACGTCGGAGACCACGGGATTTAATGCGACTTCCGCCTCATAGACAATAACGCATTTAGGGTGCTGATGGGGTTGCCTCGATACCAGGGATGTTAGGGAGCTCCGTAACCGTAACCGAAACTATCGGATATCCGATATAAAAATATATCCGTAACCGTAACCGAATCCGAAATAAAAGTTTCGGATAATATCGGATTTGTTATTACATTTTTATTTTAGGTAGATTAGATAACACTCAATATATATTTATAATAATTTTTATTTTAAATAGCTGCAATAATTACCCACAGACTGATTATAATTCCTACCAAATGGTGACTTATAAATAAAACCATTTTATTAGCTATTTGTATTTTACTTTTAAAATTCCTTAAAAATTTAATATCCGTAACCGAAATTATCCGAAACTAACGGATAATCCGAAATAATCTCAAATCCGTATCCGTATCCGGTATAATAATCATTCCTACATCCGTAACCAATCCGTATCCGAAATTTCATATCCATAACATCCCTACTCGATACTGCAGCACAATGCCAACAGCATCCTATCTATGATAGCAAGTAGGCTGGATAGTAAGTTTGTGAACCACTGCTGCAAGGTTTCAGCTGGGCCTATCACCTTGCGGCAGTGATAACATAATCTGTTTATGTTTTTGTTTCTGTTTTTGTCTTTGTAAGTGTGTTACTAAAATCATTTATAAGCACATTGTTACTAACACTATGAGTCTTGTTGCTCGAATTAAATAATTAAATAAATAATAATAGGGTACCCCAACCTAACCTAACCCATTTGGGGTTAGGTTAAAACTGTGCCTGGGCTACATCCAAGATGGCCGCAGTTAGTATCCTGTTTCGTAGTTTAGGACAACAAAATGAAATCATTATGAAAATCTTTTGTGTTTTACCTCAGGGTCCAATCCGGGTGCGGGTGCGATTTCTACTACTTTCTGATGTCTTCTCTGTACAGAGCAATCACGCTCGTATAGATGGACTACGTTGCCAGCCTTGTCACCTGAGGAGAAAAAATAATCGTATGTTTGCAACATTATGTGGAAGTCAGTAAAGAGAAAATCAGCTGTTCTTTGCGGTAAAAATCACACCTTGGTGACTTATGTGAAGTAATCTATCAATAATGTTTATCCATAACATCGTGTGGAATGATTTCACAGTTCTAGCTCACTTCACGTAAGTTTTCTCGGTGAGATTTTTACAGAATAAACCAATAAAAGTGCACATAAAGATACGGCGTTCTAGTCAGCAAAACGCACGCGTAATAATTCAGTTGGTCCTATAGTATTTGTCCCTATTTATGAATAATTCAGTTGGTCCTATAGTATTTATCTATATTTTGGAATAATTCAGTTGGATCCATAGTATTTATGCATATTCTTGAATAATTCAGTTGGTTCTAAAGTATTTATCCTTATTCTTAAACACATAATTCCGTTGGTCCACTATTATTTACCCATATTTATGAATAATTCACTTAGTCCTATAGTATTTGTCCCTATTCATGAATAATTCAGTTGGTCCTATAGTATTTGTCCCTATTCATGAATACTTGTATCTCTTCTTCGCTTTTTTCCGGCTCTTAACCGAAAACGCCTCAGCTTTCTTTTTCGTGAAATATAAGCGTGATTCTATGCATGAATATGTTTGTAATAATGTAAGTAAGTAGATCCTCACCCAACAACTGCACTTCAATATGCCGTGGCCTCTCGATGAACCTCTCAATGAACATGGACCCGTTGCCGAAGGCCCCAAGCGCCTCGGACGAGGCTCGCTCGAACGACGACTCGACTTCGTGCATTTCTTTCACTACTCGCATGCCTCGGCCGCCTCCACCGAATGCAGCCTGTAAATATGAACAGATTTCTATGAAAATAGTCTTAATGGTAGAAACAACAAAAAAAAAACATAATTATATGCCACTAACTACGTGTGGACTATGGAAATTATCCACGGGAACGTGCTACACGGACAAAAAGCACCCTTATAACATGAGTTATCTACCAGTTACAAGTCCCGTCAAGATCAGTCCAGCCGTTTTGGAGATTAGCCAGAACAGACAGACAGACAAACATTTTGAAACCTGTTTTTTTTTGTTATAGGTACAGACGCCAGTACATCGAGCTACTACAATCTGTCAAATTTATTTAAAAGATTTTCAACTTAATTAATAAAGCATTAAGGTTCAAGATCTGTCAAATTTATTTAAAAGATTTTCAACTTAATTAATAAAGCATTAAGGTTCAAGGTTGATTGGGAGAATTTGACAGTTTCGGGTATCTTGATATTATGCCACCACGTTTTGAATATGACATAGTTGTTTTTGGTGGTTTACCTAGGTATAAGGCAGCTTTTGATTTTTAAAGTATTTTTTTTTTAAATTATTGGACATCTTTCAAAGTGGAAGAGGACAGCTGTTGTCAGCCTGGCTGACTGCCAACAGCCCTCCTCTGACATCGCTCCGATATGCGGTGCTGCAGAACTTTGACTGTAGTATCTTGATCTTGTAGGTATACAAAAACCGCAGGGTATAACAATTACCGAATCTACGTGCGGTTTCGTCAAAGTTAAAATCCCAGCACCGCTCTCCGGGGCGGTGTCCGGTACAGTCTAATAACCGCTGCGGATTCGTGGTTTCGACCTTTCGAGAAGTGTGCTTTCGAAAATAAGCCAATAAGATTACTCTTACAAAGTTTCTTTACGTTAGTTCAAAATCAAAAGTCATTTAGGTAGGCGGCAGGCTGAGAGTCAGTACTTTTTGAACGTCAAAATTACATAAGACAGTCCCCCAAAACGCTCGCCTTTCATCAGTTCCTATTGCTTTAGCCGTCTGTTCAGTTAGAAGAACTTATAATACAAGACTGCCTCGTTTGTCTAGTGGTAGCAAGCCCTACACTGCTGAGCATGAGGTCTTGGGTTCGATTCCCAGGAATAGCAGTGTTATTGGGTTTTTAGATCTGGAAGTAGCAGCTCAGAGTCTGGATTTGTGCCCGGTTGATAGCAATAGGCTCGCCCCCTATTACATGGGCGAAATGTGGGTGTATTATAGGTACACCTCTGACCAACCGTTCGGGGAAACAAGGCGTGATGTTATATTATACAATAGTAAGCAATTAAAATAATGAAACACCAAACATTAATTTATTTGCCATAATATATCAGTTAGTTTGGTAAACAGTCAACACTTTACATAAGTTTTCCATAAGATAACATAATGATAAATAAAGACAGAATCACTTTGTATTGTACGTATTTTGGTCAGCATTTTTTTTAAATGTGATTTACAGTGTTTGATGCCATACCCGCATTGCGTAAATAACATGACCAAGCATAAGTCATTTCTTATCGGCCATGATTAAAAAATATGATTATTCATTAATTAATCAGTCAATCAGTATCCGATCAAAACAAGGACACACCCACACGCCCACATATTACATTATTGATTATCATTACATTATATTGTATAATAGAAAGAAATAAGTAGGTAAATAAGTTACCTTGAATATAACTGGAAGCCCATGTTGTTTGCAGAACTCTAACGCTTCTTCCTTCGTGGTTATTGGGCCATCAGTACCGGGGACGATTGGCACCTCTGAAAAAAAAAAAAAATTAAATTAAACACCGGAACAGTCTGTTGTTAGCATATTACATGAAAACGCGATCTCGCAAAGTACCGTGTATTTTGCTAAGTAGGTAATAGGTATTCAAAATAAAGGGTTTGTGGCTAAGTAATAACCGCACGGGTCGATCGTTCAGGTTAAGCTACGCTTGCCGCGGTTGGTCCGTGGATGGGTGACCATCCAAGACCCTTCCGTGCCCCGGAAAGCACGTTAAGCCGTTGGTCCCGGTTGTCTTTCGTAGATCTTAGACAGTCGTTACGGGTCGTCAGAAGCCCGAAAGTCTGACAAGCAGTCTTACCAAGGGGTATTGTATTGCCCAGTTACTGGGTTTTGGAGGTCAGATAGGTAGTTGCTCCATATATAATACTGGTATCCAGCTGTATCCGGTTAGATTGGAAGCCGAACCCAACATACTTGGGAAAAGGCATGGCAGATGATGATGGATTTGAAATTTTTTTTTTTCTAAAATTTTTCGCATACATTCAAGTTTTTCCATGTGTCAGAGAGTATAGGTATGTCTGATCACGGAGACCCGTACTGATATCCACTACTTTAAGACCGAAGGTCAAAGTTCCCACGACATAAAATCTTGGAGCTTTTGTCCAGAAATTTGCAGAGCGGTGGCAAGCTCAAGTTAAAGAGCCAAGATGGTTTCCGCAACAGTTTTTTAAAGTGTGTCGTTCCACTCAATGGTGAACGATTTAAGGAAAGGCTAAGCGTGTGGCGAGATGGTGCTTTCCTACCAAACCTATTCGTTCCCCCAGCTGAAAATATTGCATCTGGACAGGTTGCCTTGGTTTTCCTATTAGTCTTTAAATAGACTCCGAATTCAGGTAGGCCAATCTAAAGAAAACACAGATGACACCGACCTTTTTTTGTGGGTGGGAAATAATCAAATGCCGTCTCGGGCGTGTCAGACTTTTACTGACTAAAACCCACCCGTGTTCTTTCAGTTGCCTATATGAGAGGGCCTCGGTAACTCTTTCGAACAAATCTCGCGACCCCGGCAGGGATGACACCGCCCTGGAGTGTAAATGTGGTGCTGTTCCACAAATAATGAGACACTTAAGATCTTGTCCAGCATGTCCTGCTATCTGCCCGCTACAGGACATGGACGCTGCTGAAAGTTCCAAGTTCTTAGCCAAATTTTGGGCTGAATCTATTTAGATTGCTCGACACGCTAAGAAAATGAAGATGGGAACCGGGCCAAAAGCACCTATCTACGTGGAATTGGTCTGCAGCGGATGAGTTGTTTTTTACCCTGTTGACATCGAGTGACGAATTGACGATCCACTTTAAATTCGCGATTTACGTCAAGCGCTGATTAATTTGAAGACTAAACTAAAATTTATCTTCTGTCCTTTCCTTAATGAAATAGAAAGAAAAAGATGCACTGAACTTAAATTTAGTTTAGTTTGTGAATAAGGGAATCGGCACCACTGTCAATTAGAATCTGAATAACTTTGAAAGATATTTCTAAACCATTGCTTCATCTGTTTGTAAAATTTGTCTGTTCAGCAACGTAAATAATGCAAAGAATGTTGTTGAAAGCAATTTCTAATGGTACCTAATGTGTAACGCAATTACCCCGCTGATCAGATGAAGTTGAGTGGCGATCCACACTACATTTTATTAATTAGTTTCGACACTTTCCCCGAAAGGCTTGGCTTTCCGTATCTATGTATCAAACAAAAAACTTACTGGCATCAATGGCTGCTTTCCTGGCGGCCACTTTGTCACCCATCTGCTGCACCACAAACGGGGAGGGTCCGATGAACCGGAGACCAGCATCGAGGATCGCTTGCGCGAAATCTGCCCTGTAATGTTATAGAGAGTATTTGTGTTATTAGTGTTGCAATATTCGTACCATTACTGTTCTAAGCAACTGCAACAGGCCATTTATTCCAAAATTTGTAACTTTGTAGCACGTAAAGCAGCTCTAAAGCCCATTATGATCAATCAGAGAGGCAACTCTTGTAACTTTAAGAATGTTCACAGTCAGATGTCAGTTTCAAACTGGAAAAAAATCTCGAGTTCGAGTCGACACTTTTTGGACACTTTATTGTCGCCGAAATTAGATTGCGGCTAGATTTTAAACGGTTTCAATTACGAGAATGGACCTTCAGATGTTACGGATTTCTTTTACATTTAAAAGTGTAACCGTAGCACTTGTTTTGTAATCCTTTCTATTTTCTTAGATGCCTATCATTTCCGTAGGAGTCCAAATTCAAGCTGCTTTCGCGATTTTCGTCTGACAGTTGAACACTTTCATCGTCTCTGTGGCTAGTTTATCAAGACCAATATACATACAGCATGCTGCGAAAAGACCCTGAAGAAAAGAAAATTAAAGAAGTGTGGTCCTTACCTCTCAGACAACAGTCCATAACCAGGATGTACAGCATCAACGTTATTCTCTTTAGCTACCCTGATGATCTCCGGAATGCTGAGGTACGCTTCTACGGGCGGTAGACCTTTACCGACGATGTATGACTCGTCAGCTTTTTGTCTGTAAGTAAAGATGTAAAGATAAGTTGGGTGAGAACTACTATAGTCTGTGCCAGATAAGAAAAAAATAAAAGTCGTTGACACCCGCCTTCCTATTTTTTTCACATCTGGCACAGACAATAAGTTACTAGGCGAATCAGAACTGCTATTGGGCCGACTTTTCGCAAACAACCAACCACTTCGCGGTGTGGATAACGGCCCACTCCCTTTTATAGCGAAGAAGCCGTAGTCCCAGTAGTGGGAACATTATGGGCTGATTATGCCAGGGCCAACTTTTCAATGGTCACATACTGAAGAATAAAAATGTTTGTTAGTCGTTTTTCCTTTTAGAAAAGCTGGCGTATATTATCATGATATTATTAAAGGTATCGCGATATTATCCCGCCGATAAAAAAATTCTGAAAATTTAAAATTATATTCTTGGGTTGCTACACAGGATTACTATGGTTAGAAGATCACAACATAGTAGATATCCGCGACAAATTACCACAGAGTGAACCAAATTCAACGGTTTAATCTTAAAAATACAATTAAAATTGTATTTAGACAGTTATTTTAATAATTATAAAAAATCAAACTCCAATGAATTATTTGAATAGCAGGGTTTTTTCTCAATAAAATTTACACCGAGCTAGCGGTATCTACCGCCACTATCGATAGTACGAAGTAATTAATCATATTTATAAGGATACCTACTCGCATTAATTAATAATTCTGTGTATAAAATAAACAGACACAACATAGCATGTCTATTGTAGTCATTGGACAATGTTTACGTTTTATAATTTTCACCGTTTTTTTTTTAATATTCTATACTCCACGATAAAATAAATAGTTCCCAAAAAAACGTACTGACCTTCGAATGATTAGCTTTAGGTCACCTTAACCAAAGGGGTCAAATAGGTTAGCATTAGAATTCAGAACAACCACACGATAGCCGAGTCAGAGCAACGTCAATCAATAGGCAGAATAAGTAATATCTATACTACGCGTTTGTTCCGTCAGTCAATGGTACCGATTCCCTTGCTCACAAACTAAACTAAATTTAAGTTCAGTACATCTTTTTCTTTGTATTTCATTAAGAAGAGGACAAAAGAAAATTTTTAGTTTAGTCCTGTCAAATTAATCAGCGCCTGTCACTACTCCATACAAGTTTAGACATGATTAAAAACTTGCCTACTAAAATTACGTCAATTTACGTCAAGCGCTGATTAATTTGACAGGACTAAACTAAAATTTCTTTTCTGTCCTTTCCTTAATGAAATAGAAAGAAAAAGATGCACTGAACTTAAATTTAGTTTAGTTTGTGAATAAGGGAATCGGCACCAATGGCCATCTTTACACAGCATATCTTTAGCATAGGAGATCCCTTCGTGCCTCAGAACGCACGTGAATCTTTGCCAGTCGTTACGGGTCGTCAGAATCTCGAAAGTCTGACAACCAGTCTTGCCAAGGGGTATCGCATTACCCAGTACCTGGGTTGTGGATACTGGATGTCAAATAGGCATTCGCTCCATATGAAATACAAGCATTCAGCTACATACGGTTGGACTCGAAGACGACCACAACATAGTTGGGAAAATGCTATGGCAGTTGATGATACGAATGTGAACATCAATCGCCTAAAATAAGGTTCATACATTCGTATGAAACGATTAGGTACTTTAATTGGCACAGTTAAGATGTATTGCGATCTGTAAATCTCCTTTATTCATTCCTAAGTCCGAGTAGATAAACACTGCTACACAACAAGCTATACATTTCCAGTTTTAGTTGAGCTCACATTGTATAGATTTTTCATGCAATGAGAAATCAGCTTATACTGGAAATGCATAGCTTGATTAGTATCCGTGCTTACGTCTTGATAGATCTTTACCTGTGCATCTGCAGTTTGTCCTGTTCGCTGTAGATGGCGACGGAGCGGATGCCCAGTTCGGTACATGCTCGGAACACACGAATGGCGATCTCTCCTCTGTTGGCCACCAGGACACTTCTGATTGGCTTGTATTCCACATTCTTCGCGTCCTGAAATGCAAAGACATTGATATGGGTTATGACTGGTTAAAATTGATCATGTCTTGGATGTTCTCAGATAGGAAAGGGAGTTTTTTGTGCCATTTCTTAACATCAATCATCACCATCATCTTCCCAGTTAAAGCACTAGGAAGTGGCGATAGGCGGGCGTTTTGGGGGACTGTCTTATACAATTTTGACGTTCTGAAACTGTTGACTCTCAGCCTATTTTGAATAAATGGATTTTGAAGATTTAGATCATATTCCATAAAATCTAGAAAGAGCGACGAACGCATTAGGTTTGTCTAGACAGCGGCAAACTCTTATCTGCTTGCACCCACTTTTTATTCCCCCGTCACCCATGCTACGTGGTGAAGTCTGCCATCTTTGTTTTTCTCCGATGTATTACACTCCCTACTTTTGATATCTTTGATGTTCCTTACATTAACTATGTGCATTAGATATTCCTTCTTTTTGTGGGTGGGAAATCATCACATGACCTCTCCCGCTCTAGGTGGAACGAAAGGGCGTGTCAGACTTTTACTGACTAAAACCCACACGTGTTCCTTCAGTTGCCTAAGGGCAACGGTCACTCTTTCGAACAATTCCGCGACTCTAGCAGGCATCGATCCCAGCGGACCCCTTCAGCATTAGTTATACCTACGCTCAGAATTATAAGTAATAGCGTCTGTTAAGAAATGGACGTTCAGCTGATATCAGTGACAATGAGAACCAAACTGGAGTAATGAAATCAATAGTTGATTGTTTTTCCTGGCGCTAAATATACATCTGTTGCATGGTTGGAGGACGGATGTTTTGGAGACAACCGTGCCCTGCTATGCTTTGTTTAACTTCATGTCAGTTTCTTGATTTGCTTATGTAATATCAACATGTTGGGTGATGGCAGTCTATGTTTGGAAGAACTAAGACTCGAAATCATGGTGAAGAGCGGGCAACTGAAGCGTAAGAAGACGTTGTAAGAAGAATAGAAGTCATATACAAAATTTTGCAAAAGCAAAACAGAGAACAATTGCGGAAAAACATACTGGATCGAAATGGATTCAGCCAGTGTTGACAGTGTGGACACCCATTGCAGTTATGTGAACTTAACAATTTTGATACTTAAACTTATCATAATATATGTTAACAAAAGCTATGTCAACAAAATTATCATTCAAAAGTTAAATAAATTTGAGATCGAAGTGCAATAATTAAACAGACCGCTGATGCAACTTCATTACCGCTAACAGTATCCCCTACATCAATAATGAGAATTCCTACATCATTGAAAATAAACCTCTTTCCCAACCCAATGCGTCATAAACACAATCAACTAAACAGCTAAACAAATCCTTATCAACAAATAAATACGACAAAATCTTGTTTTTTACGAGTGTTGTAAATTTCGTGGACCTAACCTCAGATAAAGACATGAGTGCAATAAACACATAAACGTTACGCTCAACTGCTGTTGATAACGATAATGCTAGAGAACAACTAATGATTGTCACGGCAGCCGGCCGTGGAATTAGTACCTACTGTAGGGAAATGGATGAAAGGAAACTACGTATTATGTAAACACTAGCTGCTGTGCGTGGCTTCGCTCGCGCGGATGTCGAAAATTAATTAAATAGATATATATATCTAAATATATCTCAATCTATAGATAATTTTGGATAATTTAATTGGGGACTGAGGAGCTATTGGCTGGACCTGCCGAGCTATTCAGTAAAGATCTCACTGTGAAAACTAAGGTAAAGTAAGCCTAACGTAAACTGTCAAGAGAGACGAGCAGATGGAATAACAGAGCCCTGTTCAAGCTAACTTTTCGTATTCACAGTGATCTTTTTATAAAATAGGACTGCATACCGATTCGGGAACTAGATCCAAGAGCACAAGATAATCTGCCAGGGTCGCGAAATTTGTTCGAAAGAGATACCATGGCCCTAGCACATGGTTAACTGAAGGAACACGGGTGTTAATGATGTCCCAACCACAAAAAAAGAGCACAACATAATCGTCGAAAAGACGACGAACTCATCAAATTGTAAAAATAGCAATCATCATCATCATCATCATTTCAGCCGTAATACGTCCACTGCTGGACATGACCTCCCCCAATTTGGGGGGCTTTGCCATAATCGCCACGCTTGGCAGGCGGATTGGCGATCGCAGTACGGTGGTAAAATGCATAGAGAACGCTGCTGCCCATTCTCTAGTAAGTCCCGTAGTCGCCTCTTACGACACCCACGGGAAGAAATGGGGAATGGGGAAACGGGAATAATAGCAATACCTGGGAATTACTAGCAAAAAATTGGAGTAAGTTAAAGGTATTTATTTCAATGAATCGAGAAATTGATGTGTGATTTATCGCTAAAAACGGAAGTAGAACGAAAGATAAAATAATGTAATATTATTTTATCTTTCGTTCTACTTCCGTATAGCCATAGAAACTACACATGCTAGAAAGTACTTGTATCTATGTTAGTACCAGATAATTTGATTAAAGTACCTTCATACATGTTGAAGCTGCCTAAGTATTTAAGTACTGATAGCGCTTAATTGGCTTATCCCGATCCGATCCTACAATCCGTTTCCATTGGATTGCCATCGCGGTGAAAGGATTAGCCAATCAGCGTGGAAACTCGCTGACTGCCCAGGGTGCGGACTGGAAGTATGATACGTCACTCGGGAAGGAAAAGTAAGGAAAAAAGAAGGAAGTGGCTCCTTTCATGCACTTAGGATTGCATGAATGGCACTTCCTTCCTTTCCTTAATATTTTGTCAAGCATTTCCTGCTATTTGCACTCTACAGGAGTTGATGGACGCTACTGAAAGTATTGGCACTTTCTGCTCATAGCCAAATTCTGGGCAGACAATATTTAGATTGCTATCGACACGCTAAAAAGAAAAAGATCCGTTCCCACTTTGTTGGCATTCCTTTGGAGTACAGTAAAAAGATTTGCGGAATAACAACAGTGAAGTAACTACTCATGGCAGATGATGCAAAATATGGTGCAGTGAAAGTGTGCAACCCAAAGATCGGATTTTACACAAAGGCCGACGAAGGTAAAGCCAAGCGATCTACACTTCTACAGTTGAATGGCCTGTAGGTCAACAATTATCGTTAGATAGGTAATCATACGTGATTAACAGTCATTAAGCATGATTGGTTATGAAACATGCACGATTGATGACGTGGCATGCATAAATGGATTTTATTATTTTTATAGAACAAGCTAAACTGCAAAACGAGAGGCATTTAATTTTTTGTGGAGTGGTAGGTATAATGGTATAATCCCATCAGTTTCGGGTCAGAATTTTAATTCTTGAGATAACTGCACTAAACAAGAATTTTCAGAGCAAGATTGGCACATCTAATAAGTAATACGATTATGATAAGATAGTTGTATCTAGTTATCTCTAAAGTTATTGTTACCTACGTAGATAAAGTGACAATTCTATTATTTTTTCATGGTTTGTATTATGTAACGTTAATTATTTTTTAACGGTTTAATCTGATACATTTTAGATGAGATTCTCACCATCGTAGTATTTTCTATTCTTCTCATCGAACGATAGACAATACAATGAATCTACTTAGTTGAAATATTCATGGAAGACATCACTCAAGTCCAATCCAGCTCGTTCTTTGCTGTCCTCCCCCAGCAACGCCCTACGCCGAAGTCCGTACCTCACAAGGGTATCCCTTAGCGTATAGTCACTTAGTTTTTAAGCCCTGGTTGGACAGCCGACGAGCTACTAGGTTGATCTACGAGAAGCATTTCACAAAAAAAGAAGACATTATCCTCATAATCTTGCACATGGGTGAGTTTTTCGATCAATCAAAATCTAAATCTTTTTATTTCACATAAAACAATTATGAGCACTTATGAAACGTCAGAAATTAGGTGCACGGTTCCAATTTGTTGATTTTTATGGAGCAGAGCCAGCAAGAAACTCCATCAGCCGTTATCTCAGTATTGACTACATTTTTAGCCAAATCACCTTACGCGCAATCTATCTATCTTTGTTTTGGTCCTCCCATTTTCTTATGATTCACATTCGGGTAGAAACTACAGAATGCAGTTATCATAATCTGTTTGAATGTTGATACAATATCATCATGCTCATTAAGTCATTTAAGCCTAGCTTTCATTACATCACAAACCGAAGATAACTAAGAAGATAAATATTCATTCACATGAGGCTGGAGTTTCTTCATAGAAACATCTTCATCTTTATCATCAAGCGGAAAACGTCCACTGCTGGACATGGGCCTCCTCCAAGCACCTCTATTTCAACCGCTTCTCGCATCCAGCAGATTCCTACGACTATCACCAGATCATCGGTCCACCTTGTCGGAGGTCTTCCAACGCTACGTCTTCCGGTACGCAATCGCCACTCCAGAACCTATCGGCCCATCAGCCATCTGTTCTGCGAGCAATGTACCTGGCCCACTGCCCCTTAGGTTTGGAAGATCTTCTGACTAGGTTGATACGTCTTAATGTTTTAAGCTAAAGTCATTCTCTAGTGACAGTTATCGTGACCTTATATTTTTGTCATTATGAAGTACCTATTTATAGAAAACTAGCTGACCCAGCGAACTTCGTACCGCCTCAGAATCAATAAATGTTGTGTTAACTTATCAGATCCCACCAACACAAATGAAAGAGCACCAAGTACCATATACCCATGTTAGACCAAGTTATGACAAACTGGTACTTTGAAGGCATAAAGCGTTTTCTAGCTACCACACACCCATGATAGGTGAGCTCCTACCAAATTATGCCAACCTAGTACTTCCAAGACATAAAGGGTTTTCTAGCTACCACACACCCATGTTAGGTGAGCTCCTACCAAGTTATGTCAACCTGGTACTTCGAAGACATAAAGCGTTTTCTAGCTATCAAACACCCATGTTAGGTGACTTTGTATTCTTAAATAAGTGTTCTTAAATTTTCTAATTTTCCGCGCAATTATTTAAATTTTTTATTTCATAAGAACCTTCTCCTGACATTAACAAACACAAAAAAAAAAAAAAGTGAAATCGGTCCAGCCGTTCACGCGTGATGGCGTGACCAAGGGAAATAGGGATTCATTTTTATATATATAGATGGACCATTACGTATGGAACAGTAGAATTCATTGAAGGAAATTTAATACGTGATGTCTGCACTTTGCACAAATTGAAAGAAATATGTTTCATTGTTCGTACTGTTTGCTATAGACTTTGGTTAGCCTTTTCCATCTACGTTGATGCCGGCTTGAAGTCTAAACGGCTGCAGTTGAACTCCACATCCCAGTTACTGGGTAACAAGATATTCCTCTGCTGGACATTGAATGTTAGGATGCAAGATCAATACAACACTACTACAAATCACTAGCGAAGAAGGAAGGAAAGAAAGAATGTATCAAAGGAGAGATCTGCGGGGTAATTGTGTAACACATTACGACAGCAGTTCGACAATATACATTGCGTTATTATGTTATTAAGCAGGCAAATTTGTCAAACATATGAAGCAATGTATTAGCAATATCCGTCAAAATGATTCAGACTGTGATTGATAGTGTATTACAGAATTACGAGTGCTGATGGTTCTAGAGTGAGAGCAGTTTAATTGATCAGAAAAATGTTTATAATTTTTCGGAAACAAACGAACGGAACTGCAAATCCCTTCTTCATACTTACTACTAAATACGATAAATATGATAATGGGTAAGCCATGTAATTATCGCGATAAGATAACTGAAGCGTGGACCATACTGACAAAAACAACACTAGAATCTAATCAGTCTATATATGTAAGTAACCAGAGGACAAAGGCTGGACAGATTTTCCCAAAATGAAAGATTATCTGACTGGATATAGGATGTAAAGATGGTCACCTATTCACGGCAAAACCGCAGCAACCGTAGTTAACCAGATCGATCGACCCGTACGTGTTTTAACGTAGCCTCAAGCCTCATGCCACATATGAGTATATGGCGTTTAATAAGAGAGCCTTTAATTTTAGCTAGCCTCATCGTCTCATGTTAAGCCCCATATATAGCACTAACCTAACATTCAGCACAAGATACTTAGACCACGAGATAAATTTTGCGTCGGATAACTGCTGTTTCATAGAAAAGTGCAATATATACGCGAACAGAATGTACTGAACAGGAACTTTTAATAAACGATTATTTTTAATAGGGGCCTTTTTTCGGATATGGATTCAGGTGGAGCCATTTCCTTTAATAAAAATGTAAAAAGCAAAATATTTTATTTCACATAAACATACATGGGCACTTATAAAACGTCAGAAGCTACACGGTTCCAATTCGTCACGGTCGTTTCGTATTTTGAAGAGCTGGGAAGGATCTCCGCGGTTACTCTTTAAAAATAATTGGCTTTTACAATGTTTTCAAATTACAGTGTTCATAGGTATGGGAGGACAGACAATCTATTCGTCTAATCTTCGGATTATTGTACGTAGGATATTTGCACCGTCAATTTTTCTGTTGGTAGGTTAGATAAAAACGTCATTACCGCCATTGAAATTACTTAAACTATTGCAGATTTTCGTTTTCGTAAGTAGTTTATAAGCGATGTGGATAGTACGGTAACTAACTGTTTACATTCGTAAATATTTATTGCGCAAGCGTCTTGTCATGGTACATTTAAATTATTTACTATTGTCTGGCTTGATGATTTATATTGTTTGAACTTTGATATGGACCGTGCACGAGTCACAAAACGTACTTATTTTAAAGAAATATTTATATTAGGGGCGTGTGTAATTGACTCATTATTAGATGATAGTGTGGACTTGTGGAGTAATATATTCTAAGAAATAAGTATATCATCTAAGGGCCAAGGTCCATTTATAATTATTTCCTGGCTGGATGATAAACAGAGCAGAAATCAATTTCTTAAATCAACTGATACTGTATAACTTGCTCTAACAATAACAATCCATGTTTTCCAAATCTCAAGTATTGGTCCTAGATACCTATAAGAGTGAGGAATAAATTTATAAAGTACCTATTGTCCTAGTAAGTCCAACCAAATTGCACTTCAGAAATACCAAACTTACTTATCTAATTTCTGTATACAATTTCCCAACTTAGGGTACGTATTCGGCACTCGCGGTTGTGATCAGAATCGGGAACCGTAAAAAGGTGCCTACTCTTGGCAACACACAGCATAGATAAGAACGTGTGTAATTTCTCGTAAGACAGTGAGTGAAATAGAAAGAAAAATGAAGTAGAACTCACCGAAGAAGCAGTCCTTCCTCTCGCAGAACTCCATGCTTGAAACTGTGAAGCAGTCGCTCTCAGAGCGAAACGTGCTTTTAAAATCTGCATATTTACACTTATAAACAAAACTTACTACCGAATAAAATAAGTACAAATCTTATACTACTTTAATAACACAGCGGTTTATCTCATTTTTAATATTTTGTAAAAAAAGATGTGAATTGATTTAAGTATTGACTAGATTTTTTATTTCGTTTCGAGTCGTGCTTTCGGCGTGTTTCGGTTTCAAATCTGGAACAAAAGAAAGGTAAATTAGCTTTTACGAGTAAGCTCAGTCAAAGAGATTGTCATTCAGCCTAAAAAAAACCGTTAACCACCTACACAAAACCTAACCTACACCTACATCAAATGACCTCTCCCGCTCTGGTTGGAGCGGGGTGTCAGACTTTTACTGACTAAAACCCACCCGTGTTCCTTCAATTGCCTATGCGGTAACTCTTTCGAACAAATCCGCAACCTTGATAAGCATCGATTCTAGCGGACCGTTTCAATAATGCTGATATCTCTTTGAAACCATCTAAAATACCTGTGTATGTAACTATCGATGATCAGCAGGTAAAAATGTTTTAAATGACATTAACAAACCACGAATCAAGTCGAAATCTTAGAATGGTAAGTAAGTTCCGTAAAAGACATTGGGTGGTCCACATTTCGTAGACAGCTTGGCGTTGCTACTCTAAGGCAATTTTAATATTAACATTGCCGTCCATAAGCATTGCACTGCATAAACAGCAATGTCAACTTGTTCAACAAGAGTTAATTGGCTTTAAACGGTATAGAACACTGATATGCGTGTACGTGAAGCATCTATTTACGTACATGTACAAAACATTAGAAACAATATGGAATGCACCCATATACTATCACGAGAACCAGTCGTATATATTTTCCTTTTAAGATATGCCCTTGGCTACCAATAAAATTATGTCCTAGTTTTTATATTCTTTATTTGCACCAACAACGACACTTTTGCGAAATGCTCTTTTATTTTTCTTTTAGTTATAACCCAAAGTGGTCAATATTTATTTGTTAAACTACAATATTTATAGTGATCCGTTCTATAGATTATTGTCCTAGACAAAATTGTGCGTCACATATCATATCTGCCAGTATCTGGTTATCTCGAAGTTATATCTATCTCGCTATTTGCATCACACAGCTTTTAGGTTCAGTGAGCAGAAAGGCATCGATTTGTCCTGAATAGGGCTTCCCGTGACGAGAAAACTAGGTCATTGCATCTCTTTTCGTTGAACTTTGCACTTTGACCTGCACCCTCATTGTGTAACACACTATTAATCAAAATCTGAATCATTTTGAAGTTTACTGCTAATACATTCTTTCATATGTTCTTAAAAATTGTCTGCTTAGCAACGCAAACAACGCCATGAATATTGTGCAACTGTCAAAATGAAAAAAAGAAAGGAAAAAGACGAAGAAAAGAAAAGAAGAAGAAGGGATTCTTACTGATAGTGTATTACTCAATTATCCCTCTGTTCTTTGCTTTTCACATCCAACGGATTTATATGGGTTTTACGAGGTCAGCGGTCGACGCTACGTCTTTCGGTAAGCCGTCGCTACTCCAGAACCTTTCGGCCCCATCGGCCATCTGATCTGCGAGCAATATGCCCTGCCCATTCGTGAACAATTGCATTATTAACAGTTCCATAGTTGATAGATTCTGTTCTCATATGTTCTAAACCAGAAGATTCAGTTCTTACAATTTATTTTTAACTTAGAAAAATATACAGTCAACAGAACATTTTATTTTACTTAAAATACGTAAATCACGGGGAAGAACTAAACAATATAATAATAATATTATACAGTGCATTTAGTCCCCAGATAGAATTAGCCGCAGATTTCCTAACATTATAAGATAATACTTTAAATCTACAATAATTAAGTTAACCTACTGCTTACAAGTTCCGTCTATTGGCGACTCAAATGACCGAAACGCCCTGAATGACATTGCGATGTGCAAATCACCTTTGGATAACGTTCTGTTAAGTTTATTTTATTCTATTATAAACAAGTTGATCTTGTACACTAGTACATGTCGATAGGGTTTCCCCACATGTGATTTTAGTAGGAATACCGTGATCTGAATTCGCCGCGACTCATGAGTAATAAGTAGGTCGTGAGTTTGAACCTAAGCAGGCGCTTTACTTGTGTAAATTATTTCATCACCACTGCTCTCAAAACGGTGAAGGAAAACGTTGTGAGGAAACCGGGATGTCTTAGAACCCAAAAAATTCGAAGACATCTGACATCTACCAACCCGTACCCACTGGGCCCGCGTGGTGGATTATAGCCCACTCCCTCTCACAGAGAGGAGGCCTATGTCCCAGCAGTGGGAACAATATAGGATGCTGATGATAAACTGAAACTTGGCGAAGAATAAGTTGACAAAATACTTTACCAGTTTTACCAAATTTTTCTCTAGTTTTGACTACGCTAGTTCGTGTTTAATTGCAATAGGCATTGTCCGACCGTCCTCGTAATGAGTTATGTCTGATTTAGGACTAGCCGATCTATTCTGTAATTATTTTACCGTGAATCTTAGGTGGAGTGTGAATGGACCGGCTGCTTTAACCTCTAAATTCCTGAGATAGCACATTTGGTATAGACACAATCGTTTTTTAATTGTGTCTGTAATTACGGTAATTGACTGGTTAATTAAGATTTTCTCAAAATGACGTGTTGACGTAAGTATCACAAAATACGTCGGTATGCTCCGTGGGTATGACAGTTGACCGATGATGACCTACTATTTTGATAAAGGTAAGTTAGTAAGTGAAAGGTAATAAACAACAAAGGTGATCTGCCTTATCTAATTAATTACTATAATCTTTATATCAATGAATACAGATATTTATCTAGTTTTGAAGATAATAATGGAAAAAATAATGATAGAGAAATAAACAAACACCTGGATAGTAGGTAATGCGGAGGTGCATGAACTTGTGGAATTCCTCATAATATGTAGAAGCGATAAGTGAATGACAAAAAATTTTAGCAGCCATTAGTAGTCATTATTTGAGCACTGAAATCAGGTGATAATTGAAGAGCAATTATAACAAAACCAGCTAAGTTAAAAGCCAACATGATTTGATCAATTTTCCATACAGAAATCTTTTGTCCAGATAGTGGTTTATGTTGTAATTTGCAGGTAAATTGTCACACCATTAATTTAATTAAAAGAAACCACGAAAGATGAAGCACGTACAAACTATACATAGTCACTCGAGTAATGTTTGTTGAAATGTAAAAGTCAATGAGTGAAAGAGGTTATCAATCATGATACCATAGCAACTTGAATTATTATATAGTTACGATCTTCAACCTCGTCGCGTGACTGCAGGACTTGGTGGCGCTATACTGACGTATTTACTGAGGCTAATCATGTACTATTGCAGCTGGAGCCATGAACGTGATTGGTTGGTGCATGCGATGTTTGTTTAAATAAAGAGTACCGCAGGGGACTATACTCGGTCTTCTATTCGAATGCGCGAAGTAGGTTTTTATTCTCTAGAATACCTTTGGGAATTATTAAAGCCTTCAAGTATAATAAATTAAAACGTATGTTAATTTCCTTGACATGCGTGTCAAGTTAGCGGGTTAGTTTATGTTTTATAATAGTAGGATCAAGAAAGCAGAATTTTTCTCAAAACGTAGTAGGTATGCCTATTGCAAAAAAAAAACCGGCCAAGTGCGAGTCGGACTCGCGCACCGAGGGTTCCGTACAAACCTGTAGGTATTTTCGGTTTAAAAATATATATATATTTTTTAATTTTTATATTTCAGTTGATTGAATGTAAGGTAAATTGCGGTTTACGATTTATGACGTTTTAAAAAAAAACTACTCACTCGATCTCGTTCAAACCAATTTTCGTTGGTAGTTTACATGGTAATGTACATCATATATTTTTTTTAGTTTTGTCATTCTCTTATTTTAGAAGTTACGGGGGGGGGGGGGGGGGGGACACACATTTTACCACTTTGGAAGTGTCTCTCGCGCAAACTATTCAGTTTAGAAAAAAATGATAATAGAAACCTCATTACCATTTTTGAAGACCTATTCATAGATACCCCACACGTATGGGTTTGATGAAAAAAAAACATTTTTGAGTTTCAGTTCTATGTATGGGGAACCCCAAAATTTATTGTTATTTTTCTATTTTAGTGTGAAAATCTTAATGCGGTTCACAGAATACACCTACTTACCAAGTTTCAACAGCATAGCTCTTATAGTTTCGGAATAAAATGGCTGTGACATACGGACGGACAGACAGACAGACATGACGAATCTATAAGGGTTCCGTTTTTTGCCATTTGGCAACGGAACCCTAAAAAAACGATTTGAAATTTTTGCAATGAAACGCTTGTTTAGATAAGGGCTTCCGTAGACCGGCTGGACGACTTGAGTAGACCAATTTTGATGAAGTTTTCATAGAAATTGTTCTGTTAGAGTAGCGTCGCGCCTATTTGCGGGAGTCTTAACATTACGGGTAACATACATAAGCTAAGACATAAGGTAGACGAAGTTCCCACCGTGTTTAAAACTTTAATACAGACAAGTGGAAAGCACAAATGTCACTCTGGTCGTATTGGTCGTTCTGATTACAACCATGAGTAGTCGTCGACCATGGCCACAGCATATGAGTAGGTCCCAAGTGTAGACACGACCATTAAACATAGTGCAAAATAATGGACTGAATGCGTTGAGCAAAACGTGATGGAAATTGAACAGTTGACGCTTAATAGCAGCAGAAAAAATGGCCTTCACTATGAATATTATTTTACTTTAGTAACAAATACGACATTCAGTAAAGTGATGTATATTGGTTCAATAGGATTCGCAGACCAATTACCTACTTATATAAGAAAACTAGCTTCTGCCCGCGACTTCGTGCGCGTCAAATTTTTCGCCCCTGACCCTTCCCGTCGCGTCGCATCGAATTGACTGCCAGTTTTCGTTGCTGCTCCCCTCCTTTTGATCATAGCGTAATATCATATCATATCATAGATCATAGCCAATAGCCTTCCTAGCCTTCCTCAGTAACTAGACAACACAAAAATAATTTTTCAATTCGGACCAGTAGTTCCTGAGATAAGCACGTTCAAACAAACAAACTCTTCAGCTTTATAATATTAGTATAGATATAGTATAGATGAGATAGTTATAAAAAAATACAAAACGTGACCAAGTGATATTGTGAAAAAAAAAACTCTTTCTTAAAAACCTGAATTGATATCTACAAAAAATCCATAATAGGTTTAGTTAGTCTATCATGACTTCATCTGTCTAGCCTATTCCAAACTATGTCAGGGCCTGCTTCCAGTCTAACCGGGTAAACCCGAATACCAGTCTTTCACATGGAGCGAGTACCGATTTGACCTTCATAACCCAAGTAATGGATAATTAGATAACCCTTGGTAAGACTAGTTTCAGATTTTGGGCTTCCGACTAACCTTAACTGACTGGCTGTCAAAAACAATGATATTATATACAAAAATATAATTCTTAATATATCATTGGTCAAAAATCTACAAATGAACAATAATTAAGAATACGTCTGACAAAAGACGTACCTAATTTAATTTTAATTACCTTCCTAATTGAAAAAAAGTAACGGTAATTAGATGAAAGCAGTGAAAACATTAATTTAACAAAGGTTCTTGAACTTCAGTAAAGTGGTTCAAGGTTTTGGCCGGTTTTATTTTTTGGCGTATTATTCCTTTTATTTTGACATTTGTCACTAGAGTGGCGCCAAAAATCGGAACTAAACGGTGTACACGGTAACCAAATAGGTTTTACATAACAATGGCGGTTCGTTATGTATTTGAGTCACGTTTATATAGAAAACAGACATACTTAATGTTTTTCTGATCATGGAAATAAAGGACGTGAGACAAGTGAGAAACCTATTATTTGATTATGGCCATATTATATGGATTATGTATAACTAAGTACGTAATATTTTTCTGCGTCAAAATTCTGATAATTATGGCTTCAATTAAAATTAGCTTCTAATTGTCAAAGTTTAATTAAGTTGTAGTACCTATGTTCAAAGATACCGTTATGTCAGATGATAAAATGGCAATTATTATTTTCAGTGGGCTCAGCAATGATTATTCAGGGTACATCAGTGTTAGGGATCTGTAACGGCCGTAAATTACTTTAGGGGCCCGAAAGATCGGTTCGTTTATTTAAACATTTCAAATGTGGGTAGGTAGGTACTCGTTCATAACTGTCAGTGCAGCGCAACCACACAGTCCAAACTTAGGGCTACAATCCGGGACACGTCCCGGACATTAGGGACATTGCATTGATAAACCTTCTATCCTCATGATGTCAGTAGAAGAAAAGCTGATATAATATCGATAAGTATGAACTCCATTCTGCTATAAAACTTACTTACGATTTATGGGTACTTAAAGTGAAATCGGGCGAATTGATCGTAAGTGAATAAGTACTTAATTATGTCATAATTTTGTGACGTGATCGGCTTATCAAAACACGGTTGAGTGACTGGCAATCATGCAACATTCATGACATGAGTGCAATGAAATGAGCTGCTGGATATCCCCGACGAAATCAAAACGATTAATAATGAGACGAATGAACATACTAAGCATAAAGCAGCCATAATTTGGCAAATAATAAATGTGCTTGATATGGTTTTGTCTTTTGGGGCATACAGATTTTAATTCATTTATATATTTGAGATAGATACGGTTCTTTACCAACCCGTTATTGCTTAAGCTTCATGTCTTAAAAATAGTACTTAACAAATACTTGAAGCGAGACCATAAAATTACAAGGCGTAAGACCTGAAATTGAGATTCGAAGAAATACCAAGTGGCAGAAACCGGTCAATTCGATACGATTCCAGTCTAGCTGCTTATATTCTTTTTATTTTGGACAGATTAAGCAAAAAAGGTAATGGACTTGGCTTCGCAAGATAAAATAAAAACTACACGAACGTGGTTATAAGAATTTATATTTTGCAGTATTTGCAAGTAGCAGGTTTGGCTCAAATGTCTGGCATGTGTTTTGCATTAAGGTCCCTTTAAAATGGTTCAGCTGAATGGTGTAGATCCGTACTTCATATTCATGAATGAGCGCCGTCAGTACCGACTGGTCAACTCTTAGCTGCTACAGCTCATTTAAAATTTTTGAATTGTTTTGTTTTTATTTATTTTTTTATTACGGTCGCTTTCGACGTGCGCGTCCTTCTGTATCGATTCAACATGAATGATGTCACCAATTTTTCGTACCAATATTTTCATTTCAAAGACTGTCTGGATTTTCTTGCGCTTTGGAATGGTCCAATAGAGTCATCTTTCTAACTGACCGCCTGAGAGATCCTTATCTCTGAGACCACTTTATAGAGAGAATAAGTGGGTTTATGTCAAATAAAAATATTTCGGTTTAATTTAAAGCTCACTTTTAGATTTGCTTTGGCCAATGGTTAAAGATAAACTTCACAGTTTGTATAAAATGTTCGTGACCCTAATTAATTTGATAGCGACTGCAAAATTCACCATGCTTTTTCCAGACTTCCTGGGGACGACGCAGCTTTTTCTTATATCTTAAATCTCAACAGCCATCATCACAGTGTCCCCTTCCAGATTTATCATCTTTTACGTTCCAAGTTTCTTTGGTCTCCACCTTCTCTGATGTATATCCTATCCATACGATTTCATACTTGAAACTTTCCTCATTCATCCGCATAATTTCACCCTTACCATAAAAATCGATTTCAACGCAACTTCCAGGTCACCCACTGCACCAGCGCGGCAGCGTTACTTTCAGACTACAGAAATTAATTATTATGAATGCTCTATCATTATGTTGAATTAACAGTCCAACACAAAAAGGCCCGTGGTTAGACAATCTCCTATCGATACTAACAAGAGGATTATCTAAACGCGGCGCGCGGCGTCACAAGTTCTACGTACATTCCTAGTTCTTACCGTCACAACTCACAAACGCGTTATCCTATCTATTTTATCAGACAATATTACCACGCTAAAGATAATATCAAATTATTTTTGCTGATAGCAGCAGGTATGTCTAGAATCTAGATCTAACGGTTGGCTGACTGATCAGTCTTATCTCTTTAGTCCAATAAACTTTGTTAACTCTACTCTAATGATGTCTCAACATACGTCTGTATCTATGTATATGCCCCGGGGAGGTAGAAAGAAGTGTATTGTGTTTTTATAGTATCTACATACGCTCTATCGTCAATTATGTTTAAGTCCCATATAATGGGACGATCTATCAACCGGCCACAAATGCGGCTCAAAATCAAAAGTCATTTATTCAATCAAGGCTGAGAGCCAGCATTTTTAGAACGTCAAAATTACATTAGACAGTCCCTCAAAACGCCCGCTTCCTTTCGCTTTAGCTAGGAAGAAGTGGCGCAACAAACTCCCCGGCAGTTCCCGAGCTGATCCCGGGTTTTTCAAGGATGGAAAAGCCAAAAAATGCTTGACCTGGGAATCAAAATATTTTACTAAACTACTTTTTTAAACAGCAGGCTAACGAGAAAGAAACTTAATCACCCATGACAGGTTTAAAAACTGCATAGAAACAAAAGGAATTCTGCCGCAGTCTATGCATGGTAACCTACCTATAGTTTTGTATTTCCGTGTATGACATTCGTTTAAGGCAAGCATTGTTCAAGCTTCTGATTGTTTCAGAGAAGAAACAAATAAATCGACAATCATTGTTACAAGGATTCTTTTGCGTGGCTTCAATTAATTGCCATTACATTATATCAATGTTCGTTGTTGTGTCTGTGCCTACATATTTTAGTCAAGTGCCCAGGCTCGGAACTGTCTAGACAGATTTATTTCTAGCCAAGACTGTCTTCGAAAACGACAAATGAATTATTGCAATTGAAGACGACCATTGAGCAGTAATATTATGTACTATGTGGTATTTTTTTTATGGGAAAACAAACAGTAGTTTATTAAAAATAAACTTAAGTTGTACTTAAATATTTATGTTACTTACAACACAAACATTATTTGAAGATTTTTGGCGTATCTTAGCTAATGGAGATTTTTGTACGAACGTTAAAATAATATCCCGTATACATACTGAATGGGTTTTTAATTTATTTTTAAAACCTGGGGGGCGATTCTACTAATTTGCAAAGTTACACGCTCAATTGTGTTTTCACAACGGTTAGATTTCGATCGCAGGTCGATGATGTCCTATAAAGTCATTCTACTATTTGATAAGCACAAGGGAAACTAAACTTACGCCAAACCGCAACTGACTCGTTACGAGAACACACAAGTGGGCTTCCTGTGTTACCAACATGCCAAATAGTATGTTTTATTATTACCACAAAGAAAAAAGTTGAATCTAAAAATGTCACTAAACACGAATAAGTGGCAATAAAGGATTTTCTAATATAAAAAGATATCTTGACCATAATTATAGTTTTGTACTGATATTTTTTTGTTACAATAATACAACATTTTAACTTACTAGATAACAAAAATTCAGAAGAACGTTTCGTTCTACGTCCCTAACTAGCTAAAGCTACGAAATCAAACCCTTCGGTTAAGTTAAAGACTCGAAGAGTATTTCTGTTAATCGTATTTTACTTAAAAATTCATTTATTGAAGCGTTTTTAACGATGTTATGATTTTCTTTAGTACATATGTACCTATTTACAGATAGAGGTAGTAACCTAATCTGTTTTGATTTAAAAAAAATAATAATGACGGTCCGGTGTTTAATCCCGTTTTTAAGTTCGCTTACTCTCGCATAAAGTGGTTAAAAATCTTCGTGAAATGGATTGAAGTTTTTGGTGGCTTGTCAGTTTGGCTAGTGATGTTACTACTACTAGTTATAAATCGTCAGGCACTGATTTTCTCAATTTATTTCAAGTTGAATCTAAAGTAGGTACTTACCTCCCTTTAGGGAGGTTAAAAGAAAATAATCATAGCAAAATTCAAAATGCGGCATCCAATCAATATTAGGGCTACAATCGACTCTTGCTGTTTGGGGAGAATTACACGTTATCAACTGACTAATACTTACAGAACAATGTAATGCATAATCACTCTTATTTAAAACATCCGTGATTCAATACATCACATTACTTTGACAGTTTGTTACACGATATTATTAATATTGAATTATGAACTGGTGTAGTTGTTGAAAACTCCGTGATACTTATCTAAACACGACTATAGCTTGGCAAAAAAGAGTCTGTCGTGGTAACCATTGGAACTAAAATATTTTTTTGGTGGCAGCACTGCTTTGTTTATCATCAACAAGTAGCTAATCTGTCATTGCGTTATGTTCATAATTGTATTTTACTTATTTCTAATTAACTATCAATTATTAATGCTTTTGAACATATAAAAAATGAATAAAACAATAAGGAGTAGTGGTGTGAGCTGTGATATACAAAGTTTTCGTAAGAAATTTGGCGGAATCTGAAGCGGAACAAATTTTGTCTCCGATTGACAATGTTTACGAAAGAACTGCCGACACGACAGGTATTTATCCAAGAAATTTATCTTTTATTTAATACCAGTCATTGTTTTTCCTTTCTCATACTAAATTTTATATAAGTTTCAAGCGATTTTATTATTTTATTTACTAATAGATTCTATTCTATTCTATTTTTTATTATGGCAAACAAAGCCGATGTCGACTATTCTGCCAATGTCTAAAGTGAATTGAGATAGCAAGTGTGCGTGCTTAAATAAAAAAATAACGATTATAATCTTCGATGATACAGTTGGGCTTAATGTTGATCTTGTGGGGTTAGTACTGGACTGAAACAAACAAAAAAAATAATAATAAGTAAATTACATAAATAATATAATTGTTAGAACATTGAATATAAATATACCATATCCACATAGATAGGGAAAATAAATCATAATTTTATATTATTGTGGCGGATGAAAATCATCAACGCCAGAAGCAGTTCAGGAGAGGAATAAGTTAGAAGGGAGGGGAAATTAATCGGAAGAGGGATCTTTAATTTAGTGAGACGGTTATACAAATCTAGAGGTGGGACGTTGTTAGAGCATTCAAAAAAGATGTGCTCAAGGGTGCCCTCCGCCAATCCGCACTCGCAGAGAGAAGAGTCGCGAACATGGATTTTGTGTAAAAAGACGGGAGTGCAACAAAAACCTAAGCGGATTCTACATATAACAGAAATGACAGTTTTGGATACTTTTTTGTAACCGGAGAACCATGGTTTTGGTTTGATAGTCGGTTGTACTGCATAGAAAAAGCTGCCTTTCTTCCTGCTTGAAATATTCCACTGCTCCTGCCAGGAACACTGTAGATTTAGTTTTGGAAGGGACAATAGATCGTAACCCTGATGAGTGTTGTATGTGATACTAATAGATTATTGAGGTTTTATTTTCTAGTTTGACAAATCGCGTGTACGTTAACTCTTGATGTTTGATACTTGAAATTGAAAAATGTACCTACATGGAATTAATATGATTGTCTTTATGTTTTTTTCAAGGTAAATCTCACAGTACAATTAGAGAAATTGTTAATGAAGGTGAAAAAAAATTAAGGATTTTTTCTACACCTGGAAGAACACCAAAACAGTTGGCGGAAGAAAGAATTAGACGATTTTGATCTGTGTGCAATTAGACAAAAAGTTCAACACTATAACGAAACAGGCAAGTATTTTTTTTTTTGTTCATGCCATTATCGCATACCACAGTAAAAAAAGTATAATTTATATTTATTATTTTTCAGGTGCCTATTCTACGTAATATATTACCTATAGTTTGAGGAGATGGGTTGTAATGGGAACCGTAAATGTGTAAGAAAGATTTTTACACTATTTAGATTTCATAAATAAGAAATGTAAAACTGACACATCAGTGTTAATGGAAAAAATCTATCATAGCACCGAAAAGGAATACAAGAATGATGTTATGTCACGTTTTTCTTTTTAAATAAAATCTAACATTTTAGCGTGTTATTTCATTTTCATTGTCATGTGAATAGTGATAATGTTATGTACCCCACATAGACATACCTGACGCCTTCATTAGTCAACTGTTCAAGTTTATTCCATATTACCCGTACCCATAGAGCAACACGGACCAGAGGGGAGTAGCCATACGCAGGCGTTCCCCTCTGTCAAAGTACAAGTCCACGTGGTCCTATGCGTATAATAAAACTAGTTGCAGCCGCACTGCTCAGTAGACTAAATCTAGTTGCGCGACTAAATTGATGTCCTACAAAAATGACGAATTGTTCTGTATTTTGCTGCAAAAAGAGATCTGCCATGTCAAATTTACAATAAGATGGCGTTACCTTTCATATGTAACTAATATTTAATCACATTATTCCCATTTACTTCCATAATACTTAAAAATAACAATATTTATCGGTCGTGTTGTTTCGGATTTGTTTACCAACACAGGCCGCTCGCCCTCATACAATATGCGGATCGGTCGAGCGACTGATCCGACTTTGTTTCCGAGTAGACACTGTCAGTCTGTCACCGAGCGATAGTGTTGTTACTGGTTTGTTAGTTGATAGTTATCGATAAATTTGGCAAAGGAGTCTATATTCATACAGAGACATTTTTGAGAATAAGTTTTCTGATTTATTTAAAATATTATAATGTAAGCTGTATATTAATATACATAGTTGTATAAATTAAAAATATTACAAAACTTACGAGTTAACACGTTTTATTAAAATTACTTACTACTTACGTGTGAACTTCAACCATTTTTTTTAAAGTGAAACTTTGACTCCCCCTCACACTTTTTCGTCTGTGTGTTGCATGTCGCGTGACGGTCGGCCGCGAATTAGGGATAAAGTGAAAGGCGCTCGCTGGTGCATGTTGTTGTTTATGGATTTATTTCAATTTTGAGTGCTTGAATTTATTATTTAACTTATTTCGTATGAACATTAAATTAAGTCTTTTTACTAAGCTATTGCATATATTCCGAAAATTTTTAGTTAAATGTCTATAATGTGAAAAAAGTTTCACTTTTATCCTGGTTTCATAAAAACCACACAATCTTTTTTTAATTGATTTATTGCAGGTTTACTAAAGATCCAAATTTAAGGGTTACATGGAAGAAATTTTGTAATAATAGACTAACCTGGATTCTCACACGAAATAGTCCACTTTAAAAACCAGTGATAGATACAATTGTAACTAGTTTTTAAAATGACGTAAACCTTAATTTTATTTGTTAAATGATAATTATTGTAGTACATAATAAATAAAGTCAATCTTTATTAGAATATCTATCTTTGTATCACTTTTTAAACGTAATATTCCCAACCGAGTTCTTGAATTTATCGATAATGCGTATCGACAGTAGTTGCAACCACGGCTGTAAGCAACTTGTCAGTGTAGTTGCGTCATCTCATTGTACTGTAACGACACATAATGTATCTATGTGTGTGTTAAATTATTAGTGTATGTTTTAATTTTTATGTGTGGGTTTCGTAGTAACAGACGATTATTTTTGTGTGAGAATTTGAGAAAGTGTGGGTAGAGCAGATTTCCCTCCGCAAAAAATGACAGACAGTTTTGTATCGGGAAAAATCGCTATGGCGTCTCCCCTCCGGTCCGCCGGTGGTCCGTGTTGCTCTATGCCCGTACCTTTCGAATGCGACATGTTATAGGTACTCTGTGACTTCCGATTAGTTTCCGACAGTAAGCAGCTGTAAGTCACCTTGGCGACTATAAACTGTCAGCATTAACAGAATTCATTCAGCATTATTCATGTCCAATTTGATACAGGCATACCAACCATCGAATGGTTGTGAATACCCTAGGTGGTGACCGCAAATGCGATTGCTGAACGTTATGTCTTGTGTATTGGGTTCAATCGGCAATCCCTGAGTGTAATTTAATTAATTTTTAAACTAAATAAGTTTTCACTATGTTAATATGATGGCAAAATCGCTCTTAGATTAAAGGTTATTCCAGCGAAATAATGCGCAATCTACTAAATACAATGAAAGTAAAAGACTGTGTGCCTATCAAGTCTTGAAATCTTGATTGATGAGAATTTCCGGGATCTCGTGTTTGTGGATTAAAACAGTAAGTATCTTATCACTTTTAGTCCTAGTATACAGGGTGGCCATACCTGCTAAGCAGGCGCCCTCATTTTTTCCAGACTTTTTTGCCAAGCTATACATCGAGTGACAACGCGTGAGAAAATAAATAAATAAAATGATCACGAGCCTTTAGTTACTCGAGTATCGAGTTAAACAAAATCGAATCGCATCACTACCTGACATAGCTTATTGAGAAGTGTCAACTTTGACCTAAAGGTCCAGTTACCAGGTCATAAAATTCAAAAAAAAAAAAAAAGAAGTGTCAACTGTCAACTGACAGCAACACTATTTACTTTAGTTCAAGTTCAGAGTTTTAATTGATTTATAATAATACTCTTATTCCTCTTAACATACATATTATATAAGCAGCTTATAATGTTCCCCCTGCTGCGATACAGGCCTCCTCTCTGTGACTCTGTGAGAGGGAGTAGTTAATCCGTTTCTTTCTAATTGCACGAAATTGATATTTGTTTTCATGTGTGTACTTGTAGAATTATAATGAAAATAGAATCTTCAAGATGGTACAGCATTTAATGCAAAATAATGTGCTGTTAACTGTTCAGTAAGATTTCAACACAATGTGTGAAGATGTTGCCCGAGACTGTTCCAGATTTGAAATAACTTATGAATGTTTCCCTGTCTTCAGTAAAACCATTTAGATGCAGTTTGAGGAAAGTGTGTATTGATGATGCAAGAAGAATTTAAACTGTTTATTCAATATGGAAATCTGGATACAGGAATATTTACATTCCATGGCAATCTGCAAAAACAAAAACATACTACCTATACCTGTTGACTCAGTGGGGAAAAAACATTATTTTGCAGTAGGTACCAGCACACCGATGAGAAAAATAATAATATAAGTTAGCCACTTCTAACATAAATATATATTTTTTCAGAAACATTACTTAGGTACACCCAAAAATCAATTTCTGACTTAAGAGTTGATCGTGGTCGGTAAATTTTTTGGTAGGCAGACATTCTGTTGACTGTTGTGCACTTATAATGTTGAGCATGCAGTATTAATATATTATGTATTTCTATCTGGCACACGGTATCAACATGAGTGGTGAAACGACCTTACTATTTTAGATGAAATACTAAGTATCTACTTCTCAAGTGGTCTGATGTTAAAATTGATATACTTATAGTAATAAAAATGCTTTATTCCATTATTTGTTTTTTGATTTCATCAACCATTCCAATACCTCAATACTTTATTGCATTTCACAATGTATATGCTTAGGTGGTAAACATTGGATTTAGTTACAATTGTGGGACCCTGTCGGGCACATCAAAAGAAATATAGTAGTAGGAGTAGGACTTATAATCTAACTTATTCTAAAATCAAATTAAATTAAAAACATGCTTTGGGCATTCTAACTGCATTTCAGGGATTTATCACTTAAATGTTTGCTAATGTTGGTGCATCTGTACCTACTGTTTCCCCAAATTATTATGCCGTAACTAAGCCATGCATAGACATAGGCGTAATATGTTACAAGGGCAGTCTGTAAATTTGTGTTGTTTTAACTACCAAATATTCCATTATATCTATACTATATAATATTATAAAGCTGTAGAGTTGGTTTATTTGGTTAAACGCAGTAATCTCAGGAACGACTGATCCGAATCGAACAATTCTTTTTGTATTGGGTAGCCTATTTATTGAGGAAGGCTATAGGCTATATAACATTACGCTACAATCAAAAGGAGCGGAGCAGCAACAAAAAATGGACGAAAACTGACAGGCAATGCGGTGCGACGGGAAGGTTCAGAGGAGCAAAATTAGACGCTGATCAAGTTGTGGACAGTAGCTAGTTTATTACTAAAACTCAAGAAATTAAAAGTTTTGACACTGCATATACATTGCGGCACATAAAAAGCCGGTGCAAGTTGCGGTCCAAGATTGAGTCAATAGAGTTTCACGTAGTAACACACTGTAACTATGTTACCTTTTCCGTCATCAATACCGTAAAAACGAAGCATGTGTGGTCACTGATCTCGTCAATCAAAGCTCATAAGAGGTCTCTGGAGAATTGGTATGTCGTAACGCACTGACGATCCGTAAGGGCCAAAGCATTACTGCATACTCTTGACGCAAAATTTCTTCCTCTTACCTTTCCAACGTCACCCACATGGGCAAGTTCAACGAAATCTGTATAAACATTATATTTTTAGGAAATAAAACTAAAGCAGTCCTAGATCGATGCGATAAAAGTTGCATTTTACTGACTTATGTTCAACCGCAAATTTTGACAGATGAAATGCCGAATTTAAGCTTTGATTCGATTATAGCGAGTGTCAAAATAATAGCAGAATGTGACTAAACGTCACGCTCATGTACGACTTTGTTAGCAGAATAGATTTTTACATTGTTTCGATCGATCGTTGGCGTCCACTAAAACGTAGCCGCAGTTGGATCGTTGTTCATTAGCAGAATGAGAAAACCCTTAAAAGTCGTGATCCAGTCGCGGTGCTATTGCGATTTTTGCACAAATTTGTTAGTAGAATCGGCCCCCTGATCACCGAATGCTTTTCTGGGATTTATCGTTGGTCGAGAACTTGAGCCAAACCGATTCAAAATTTGTTCTAGTACGAGTCGGTATGTATAGCAAGTTTTGTGAAATTTCAGGCATGCGCATTTATTTGCTAATTTAGGTCACCTAAAAACTCGTTAAGCAGTTCAAACTGCAACAAGTAACAGCTAACGATCAATATCAAACCGTTTATGTAGATAACTATAATTGCAGTGTATTTTTTTCTTTGTAAATAGAAAACATAATATGAGCACAAATAAAAACTTTTTAACAAAAAAATTAAACCGCTGAAAAAAGTAAAAAATAAGCGTAAGTAATTTTGAGTCGGCACCAAACAAGCAAATTAATTAATTGATTTGATATAATTATTTCTATAAATTTAAGGTAATATAGTGATCTTTGTTCATTGATTGCTTAGATACACGCATAAACATTTTAGAAAAAATTCGCGTCGACTTGAGAACCTCCTCCGTTTTTTTCGTCAGTTAAAAACACAACAAACGTAGAAATAAGTTATTGCGCCATTTGGATATTGATAAATATTTGGGGACATAACCACGCCCGAAGGCAAAGTACACAAATCTTACCGATTTGTGTACGTATCGAGTACACAAGGCTCGGTCAATCGATACTAGCTAGGTACTTGGCACAAATAATAAGTTGGTAAGTGTAGGTTTCCTTTAATAAGGTTAATGCCTAGTCTAGACATAAATCGCTAAATCGAGGACAGTTAAAAATGGTCTTTAACTGTCCTCTTATAAGTCTCTAATACCGTACTTTTAATCCTATAGGATTAAAAGTACGGTATTAGAGACTTATGGTGACAATACTAGACACATAACCTAATTAAAATCAATTAAGTCATCATCTGCCTAGCCGTTTCCCAACTATGTTTGGTCGGCTTCCAGTCGAACCGGATATCGGATGCAGCTGAGTACCAGTATTTTACATGGAACGACTGCCTATCTGACCTCCACAATCCAGTTGCTGGGTAATACAATACCCCTTGGTAAGACTTGGGATTGTCAGACTTTAGGGCTTCTGATGACCCGGAACGACTGTCAAAGATCCACAAAGGACAATCGGGACCAACGACTAAACGTGCTTTTCGATGCACGGAGGGATCTTGCTATTTAAAGATGGCCACCCGTCCACGAACCAACCGCGGCAGTGATCGACTGATCCGTGCGGCTCCTATTACTTAGCCACAAGCCCCTCAATGAAAATTAAATATGTAAGTAGATATAAATCTACTTGGGTACACATTAATCTGTTTAGGAAAGTAGGTATTTATTTTAACTTTGTAGTTACATAATTCTAATTATACACGTGTGTACACACCTAACTTTATTTGCATACGTTAATAATAATAGGTATCTAGATTACAAGTAAAACTGTAAATAAACATAGAGAAAAAAGAATTGTTTATGTTTTTTAGCAAAATAATAAGACATGGCATTGAGGCTACGCACTTATTTATTTCATCAGTACTATGATGCAAAGATTTTTTTTATTCCGTCTGGAATTCGCGAGGAGATAAGCAAAAGGAAAACAAATAATTTTGCATACATATTCATTATTCTCGTATAAACGTACTTTTACCAGTGTTCTGAAAGTAAAATATTTGTGGTTTAGAGAGTAGGAGGTCCCAAAGAAAGTCGAAGTGGAAATGTTGAAGACCAAAGTATATTAATTCCATGGGAAGATACCAGAGGATTGGTGTCCTTGGTTTTTAAAGGCTTTACTTGCATAAAAAAAATACTTATTGGTTACTATAATAATTTATATGGTGTAATGATTTTCTCAAGTGATTTTTGATGCCCATTACCCATAACTCATGGGCAAATTCGGTTATCAAGATTTCTTCTAGAATAGCGCTACCCAAGTATTCATCAAGTATAAAGTTTGTCCAAAAAACCTTTTGGTAGCTCTGTCTTTGACACTTTACTCAGAATCATCACTTGTATTCCGAACAGTCTGAACGTACGGTTGTTTGGCAACACACTCGAGTGCCAATGCCGGGCGTTGAACCCATACCTGTTTGTTGTCGTTATGCAAATAAAGATTAACGAATCAGTCACGTGACTGGGTCATATTATTTTTTCTTTTTTGATTTGCATTTACGGTGGTTTTATTATATATATTTTTTTGTATTGTCTGCAATAAATAAATAAAATGTAAAATATGTTGGCAGTGGTCATAATTTACTAGGACGTAAAATATATTTAACACACATCTCATCAACTTCATGTCTGTAAACCCCGAAGACTTAGGCAGATGTGTACCTAAAACACCCGAATTTCGCCAGCATTATGTTATAGTCCCGTGCAATAGGCCCCCCTATAGTGGCAAGCCTATTTCCAACCGGACGCAAACCCAGAACTTTGTATTGAATAAGTTCTGTGCAAATTAATTTGTCGAGTGACCTACAAATACCATTAAACAACGTATTTGTATTTATTAACATAAACCACAACTCTAAAATTATTATATTCTTTAATTAATTTATTTATATCTAATCTAAAAAAACCGTAATTTCTCTAAAAACCGGTAATTGCATAAAATACCGGTTACATCGGACTTTGACCCCTCTAGGCATCGACATGAAGACGCGGTTATTATCAAATGGCGATAAATAAAATACTTATAGGTTACTACTGACAGTAATCTTCATTATATTGACATTAATCCTTTAAAGTTATCAGTACGCACAAACAAATTGTTTAGAGGGTGCAAGGGACAACCCCTAGATTAGCAGATCTAGAAATATGTTATTAGCTATGGCGATGATCATATTATGGAAATAATTATTTGTATTATGGTAATTATTTGTTGTATGGTTTGGAAAGGAGAAGTGTTAATTGAAAAAAAGACAACATTTTTGAGGGAGTTAAGGTGTCACGTTTTTGTAACCTTGGTAAGTTTTAGTAAATAACTAGGTACCACATTTTAGTGCAACTCGTGATCGAAAGTTACATTTATTACGCATCGGTCAAAGGTTGAGCTTGGATTTGTAAGTTTTATTTCCATTAAAAATGGCATTATCCTCAGTTAAACTCATTGTGACAAAAACCTTCACAGTTTAATTAAGTTCTGTGCTATATACCTACACAGATTTTCTCATTTCATCTCTAATATAATTTGTATTTGAAACTCTACAATGATACACATAATTAGGAGAGCAATTACTATGTCTCGACTCTCGTGTATAAGATAACTTTGAATGATAAACGTTACTAATGAGCGAAGGTCGTCAATATGTACTGTAAATAACACATGTTTTCTTTTTCACACAGTCACAATGTAAATCCGGAAATTTTCAGAACGGAGTTAACAAAAAATAAATTAATTTACCTTAAAAAACTCGCACCCGAATATAAACAAAGATGGCGAAAACAAAACACGTCCACACGGTCCGACTGCCGGCACGCAACTAAAGATTTCTAGGGTTTTGTGAAACTATACAGGTCATAGCGACCTCTAATGAGGCTTATCAGTTAGGTTCAATGGCAATAAGCGGCTGGCGATATCTGTTACGTAATTAGGCTATTCGGAACGTGATCATGCGGCAGTCCACTCAATGAAAATGTCATGTCTGGAACTCTGGACGCCTGGGAATCTCTGCAGTTTTTAAGTAGGTAGGTATGAGGGTTTTATTAAAGTGTGAGTTTTTTTTTTTTAAATGAGTTGTATTTTTTTTCTTCTTTAAGCTGATATATAGACAGGCAAATAGAAGCATTGCAGCGTCAACTGAAAGATAGAGATCCGACCAGATTTCCCATTTAGATTATATTTTAACTGTATCTTTTGGATTGTTTTGCGTACTTATAGGAGATTTTGATATGAATATAGGTAATATAATTTTCACTAGAATTTTAACAGCAATGATAAATGTACATAATATCCACGAATATGTTTTACCACACTTGCGATTCAAAACGTTACAAATAAAAACCACAATAAAGCAAACAATACACCATAATTAACCGGAACACTGTTTAAGAGCATTTCATTCAGAAAATGATAAGGGGCCATTAAAAGAGTATTACACGAGAAGACAGTGCCAAGAGAATGTTGTACAGAAATAGCATAACGTGCACGTAGGGGACAGATGGGAATGCACAAATATATTTTTGTGCGGACATGTGTAAACGTTGGCACTGGAGCTTTCTTTGGTAGCATTAGAATTAGTTACAAAACATTTCATGTCTGTACAGTAGTTTCTGCTGGTAAATAGCAAAGGTACTCAATCCTCAAGGTTTTCGAGTTTCCACGTGTAAGAACATATATACTATAATCTATACTTATATATTTATTACTTATTTACTTATAATATTATAAAGCTGAAGAGTTTGTTTGTTTGATTAAACGCGCTAATCTCAGGAACTACTGGTCCGAATTGAAAAATTATTTTTGTGTTGGGTAGCCTATTTATTTAGGGAGGCTATAGGCTATATAACATCGCGCTACAACTAAGAGGAGCGGAGCAGTAACGAAAAATGTTGCAAAAACGGGGAAAATTTATTCCTTTTGAGAGTTTCCGTTGCGTGCGCTGCGTAAACGGTTAAAGTAACGCAAAAATCATGTATGACGGAATTGTTTTTTTTTTAAGTTCTAAAAAATAGTCCCCGAGAGCACATGTCTATCTTTTAAGGTTGACTCGCTATAACTCAAAAGGAGCGAGCAGCAACGAAAAGTGGACGAAAACTAGCAGGCAAATCGATACGACGGGAAGGGTCAGCGGAGAAAAAATTTGACGCGGACGAAGTCGCGGGCAGAAGCTGATATATATATATATATATATAATATTATCTATACTTAATATTATAAAGCTGAAGAGTTTGTTTGTTTGTTTGTATGTTTGTTTGTTTGTTTGTTTGATTGAACGCGCTAATCTCAGGAACTACTGGTCCGAATTGAAAAATTCTTTTTGTGTTGAGTAGCCTATTTATCGAGAAAGGCTATAGGCTATATAACATCACGCTACAACTAAGAGGAGCAGAGCAGTAATGAAAAATGTTGCGAAAACGGGGAAAATCGCACGGGTAGGCGATTCGACGCGACGGGGAGGGTCGGGGCAACAAGAAATATAACGCGGACGAAGTCGCGGGCAGAAGCTATATATTATATATTATAATATTATAAAGCTGAAGAGTTTGTTTGTTTGATTGAACGCGCTAATCTCAGGAACTACTGGTCCGAATTGAAAAATTATTTTTGTGTTGGGTAGCCTATTTATCGAGGAAGGCTATAGGCTATAACATCACGCTACAACTAAGAGGAGCGGAGCAGAAATGAAAAATGTTGCAAAAACGGGAAAAATCGCACGGGTAGGCAATTCGATGCGACGGGAACAAGAAATTTAACGCGGACGAAGTCGCGGGCAGAAGCTAGTCGGTCATAAAATTATAAATGCCTAATAACCTAAAATAAAAGTAGGGTAGTTTGAGATTATGTATTGAAGTAAGACGGTATACACCTTGTTCCATGTCCAGTCTGGACAAAACTCTCAAGGCTCCTCCACGGCTCATAATACTGCAGTCTTGTAGTTATTCACCAGCTACCCTACCGAACCTAGCCCGATCAGGTCTTTTAGAGGCATATACATGTGAACGTAGGAGCAATAGATGGCCCTTGTTTTAGAACAGTTGTGCTAAACTACAGTCTCGTAAAAACTGAAGTTGGACGGAAAAACAGCAATACAGAAGGACTATATTCCTGAATCGACTGATTCAGTCTAAAAAGCAAGATGTCAATATTCCCAACTAAATAATCTGGCGTAGGTTATACTGGAATTATACAGCAGAGGTAAGTTTTAATCACTATAATCTGGCATTGTGCCCAAAAAAGATCACGAGAAAAGGAGATATCACGCGATTGGCGCTAGAATTTTGGTATGACACACATCCATTCCCTGTGCGTGCCATATGAAAGCATGTTTAAGAGTATACAAGCAAGAAATGGAGTGCAAATGTGGTACAATGCCGTTGCTGCATACCCTGACACGTGAACCTGTTCCATCAAGAAACTTTGGATGCTACTGATGATTAATAAAATGATCACTTCAGGTTCTGGGTTTACACCGAACATACCTTACATTAAAAAATAACGAAAAATACATATTAAGTAGGTATATCATACAACATTAACGAAGTCAAAACTTTATATACACTGAATATTTTTGAGTAAAAAAAGTACCTAATCCCTACGAGTGTGGGAATGAGTCTCATAGTAAAATTATAGTCGACACGAGTGATCTGGTGTGTATGAGTATGGAGAAAGATATATGCTAACTTATCATCATCATTTCATCCTGTATCGCAGACGAAGTCGCGGGACACAGCTAGTATGAGATAGAAACAAAATGACTTGTTTGCTGCTAGTTGTGTGACGTAAAATATGCAAATATCCATCAGTTACTGCATTAACTAGTACTGGAGTAGTTGTTGTGTACCTACACAATTATATTACATTAATTATGTATAATGCGCTTGCAAACGAAAACCTACATGAATAACTGTTACGCGGGAAATCCCGAAGAGACATTGACTTACATACATATTATATTCTTAAATAAAAGTAAGTAAATCGAAAGACTCACATATTGTTTCTAGTGTAAATAATTTATATATTCGAAACATATAGGTACATATATGACAATTGTTTAACGCATTTATGATAGGTTGATTTAAACTGAACATTATTCAGATGAGTATGGAATAGCGTTGTATTTTCTAACCTATCTTCTACCTTGCCTCAGGAAAAGCTGTGATGTTTTAGTATAATTATGTATTTTTAGCTTTATAGCTTTTATTAATTAAGTATTTTTTTACTCTGTTGCCTCTTATGTAAGTAGTTTTCTTTTTAATTTTTCGTAAATTGAAACTTGTACTTAACAAAATCAAGGTGAGGAATCCTTGCTGAAACAAGGCTCAATAATATCCATTGTGTCCTTAAGACTATATAAAAATGGAAAAGGAACCAATATTTACTGTATTTTGAGGGAATTAGGTATTTAGGTAAATCAAGCAAATATGCCTAATTTGGCTGTAGCTAAATGGCCTACCCATGGGCGTACCCAGGTTCTGGGCCAGGGGGGGGCAAAATCAGATTTTTTATAAACAGTCAAATAAATAAACATTAATTAAAATAGTATATTATGTGTGTTTGGTTTTTTTTAAATTCTTTAAATATACAATATCTATTTTAAAAGTAACTTTCGAGGGTCTTCAGGAAAACGGTTTATGACGTCTTTCGTGAAAAAATCGCCCATAGCGTGGCTGTCTTCACCTTTGGGTAAAAAGATTCAGCTACTCAGTTGTTAACTCTGTTATTTCAATACTTTCAAAGTCCTTCTGCTGCTTATTCACCCAAAATGTGCGCCATAATTCGGCTTCAGATGTGATCCCTTCTAATTCATACAATTTAGTTACTTCCTCCACACATTTTTGTAATTTTGGAACTGTAATTTTAATTTATCTGAGTAGGGTGCAACATTGAAAGAGTAAACGCTAGTGAATGGTCTTTGCCTAATCTCGCCTGTAATGAAGATGATAACGAATCCAAATAGTACACGCATAACGAGCGACAAAAATAATCGTTACGGGGGTCGCTAGCGTTACAGTAGGCAGCTACTTAATTTGCCCTCTGTTGTTGGCGGCTTGTTGTCTTAGGTCAACGAAGCTCATGGTTCAAAGCAGCAGCAATTTCTTCAGCTAATTTGATAAAACTTTCAATCCCTTCTTCCACGGAACGCCTTTTTTTGGTGGGAAATCATCAAAAGACGTCTTCCGTTCTGGAGCGGAAGCGGAAGTAAAGCGGAAGGGCGTGTCAGACTTTTACTGACTAAAATCCACACGTATCATCCTTCAGTTGCATATGCCAGGGCCACGGTAATCACTTTCGAACAATTCCGCGACCTTGGCAGGCATCGGTCCCAGCGGACCCCTTCAGTTTTTCTGACATCTCTTTGAGGCGTGCGTGGATCACAACACGCCGTCGACACAAGCCTGATCCTTACCGGGCAGCGAGCTACCCATAGCTCGCCGCCCGCAAGCTCGCGCCTAACGGTGGCCGGGAGTCTGCAATGGACTCCCGACGCCCGGGGCGTCTCCTTCTGCGGCGGCTAGGAGCGTGAGGGCACATAAATCGCCACTCCCTTACGCGCTCCGGCTCGCGCTTCGCAGAAGGAGGTGACGGATTCCCATGCCCTCTCGCTCCGTACCATGACCTGCACCAGGGCCGGACGTAAGAGGTTGCCGAGGGTCCGCGGAACGACTGTGTTCTGCAACTGCAGTAGTTATGGTTTTTATATGTTCTGCACATTTTATTATTGCCAGCGTTTTCGACTTACGACGTATTATAATAGACGTTATATGTTTGCGACGGGTTGCAGCAGGGAATTGTATTTGTTTACCGACTTGAAAAAAGTAGTTGGTTCTTTGTTCCACTGTATTTTTTTTCTAACCGATTTCTCCGCCAGTTTTAGACCGATTTTTTTTTATGGATAGGTTATGCTTCAGGTGTTTTTGCGTTAGCTTCGATGATACAAAAATCCACTTTGTTCATCGTGATGAGATTGTAATACTTCCTGTCACTGCTATTGACTTGGCCAGTAATGGTAACCGTTTTTGCAAAAAAGAAACAACCGACCTTAAAAAAAAACTACAAAGTGCAAAATAACTTTTATTTCGGAAGTAAGGGGCAAAAATCTAAAATACAGATCCAAAGAACTTCCGAAATTAAAGTTATTTTTGCTTGCAGCGCTGCCTGCTAGCGAGTAGGTAGAACGGGCGCGTCGCACGACTTTTAATTTTGTATACTGTATTATAAATAGCAAAAAGTTATTTTCTTAATTTTTATCGACAATAGTAGACAGTTAGTAGGAAACTCCAGGGGGGGGCAGCTGCCCCCCTCTGCCCCCCCCCCTGGGTACGCCCATGGGCCTACCTATATGTAGGATTTTCTTTAAAAAAAAACATAGGTACATTTGAACTAGTAGGTAATCATAATAAATAATACATGATATTTTGACATGGAGGCCTAATCAAGGAAGCAGGGCATTTAAAAACAAATAAAACAATCCTCAAGCAAATTCTCCAAAATCCTACAGTAGGTAAAAGCTAAGGCAAAGAAAACAAAATAGTTAAGAAACTTACAGACCTTGATCTGCTTTCAGTGAATAAAATAAGTAGGTAAGTACCTACCTACATGGTGCACTTATGAATCAATCTTCACTCATGTTTTAAACCATGCTCACAGTAATAGTTAAACCAGTGCATTTAGAATATCAACTTTATGTCCTAAACGCAAAGCTGTAAATTGGTTGCATTCCAATTGAGAAGGTCTGGGTTTTCAAGGATGTGTGTTAAAGATTTTTTAAGGTTGTTGTAAAATTAAGCATAATTTTATTTTTTTAATCCGGTCCATTGTACTTTTATCATAATTTTTAAGAAGAAAAAAAAAAGTTTTGTAGAAGATCAACTTTACTTTCAATCAATAAAACAATAAAAAAAAGATAAAACGCTGTCAACACTAAATAAAAAAAGTAATTTAAAATTAGAGGTGTCATTAAAAACCGAAAAAAAATGTTTAAGAATTACGGTATTTACTTGAAATAAAGTATAAATTTCATTTCAGTATTTGTAGGTACTAAAAACAATCAAAAACTTTAATTGATTAATTATTTTACCTCATTCTTGCGCAGGTATTAAATTACACAGCTCATTTTAATTTAAAATAGTTAACAAGCAATAACAGTGAGAATAACAACATAAATAATGACTTTCAACTTACCGGTAAAGTAGGAAAACGAACACAATGACTATCTGTTTCAATATTTTCGTGTTTTATTTTTAAAATTATGCACGCGTGAATTTTTAAATGATTACACAAGTCGAACTTGGTGAAGTGACAGCTGAACTGTTGAATGAAAGTTTTATATAATAGTGATGTACTTGAATTAAATTGTATAGCTATCGACTTAGAGCCGATTTTTCCAAATTGCTTCTAATAATTGCTAAACTTTTATCTGAGATATTATGACGTCACTATTGATTTTCTTAAGAAATAGGATACGTGCATTAAAAAACTGGCCAAGTGCGAGTCAAGCTCGCGTAGAGAAGGCTCTACGTTAGATCTGTAACTAACCTTGATCTGTCCCTTTTAGTGAGTTGGAGAGTCAAATTTACAAAATTGAGAATTCTACAAATTTTATGTTTATGTGCATATCTTAGCCTGCATCTGAAATTTCAGTTTTCTAGGCCGTCATGAAGTGCCCTAGAGGTTTTGATGAGTGAAAGTGTCTTAGTGACGAAATCGACACGTTTTAGGTATCAATAAAATCAAAAGTATAAAAGGTAAACAAATTAAACTTATTACATATTTATCAACTAAATATCCGGAGAAGCAGGTCCAAGTTATGACGTTATGAAAATACAAGGAAACGCTTCGAGAAAAGGTAAGCAATGGCCCTGATTATGGTTTTGCTCGTCTTGGCGGGGGTACTACCATGCCCCTATAACCTAGGACCAAACTCGACATTGTAGTTGAAAAACACACTCTCCCATGCATTCTAACTGCAATATGTAGGTAACTTTATACGCATACCATTGAAAGATTTACCGTTTTATTTTATACCCATATACTTCCTAAAATATAGCTCTCGCCAAACTTCTGGGCCACTCTTTTTTTTTTTTGTTCTGGATGGGAAATCATCAAATGACTTCTCCCGCTCTGGGCGGAGCGGGAGGGCGTGTCAGACTTTTACTGACTAAAACCCACCCGTGTTCCATCAGTTGCCCATGTGCCAAGGTCACGGTATCTCTTTAGAACAATCACGCGACCCCGGCAGGCATCGGTCCTAGCAGACCCCTTCATTGTTGCTGACATCTCTTTGAGGCGCGCGTGGAAGACTACGCGCCGTCGACCCGAGTTTGGCCCTTACCGGGTGTCAAGCTACCCATTGCTCGTCACCCGCAAGCTCACGCCTACGGTGGCCGGGAGTCCGTCATAGAAGTCCGAAGCGCAAGGCACGAATCGATGCTGTTTTTCTATTAGATTTACTACTGCGCAGCCATTGTAGCCAACTTCAGGGCGGCCAAGAAGTTTGGTAAGAATTATACTTACTTAGTTTTTCTGGAATCTGAAAGAAAAAACTTCAATCCTGATTTTTTTTCTCAATTTTTGCTTCAGTAGTTTCGTAGGTAAATAATTAGAGGAAATAGAAAATTTGGCTGAAAATTGAATTATTTCATTAGAACACAATAAATATTTACCTGCTGAGTTTTGATCTTTTAATTATCAACATCTCTTGGTAATTAAAAGATGTCAATGACTCCACCTGGAGACAAGAGCTGTGATTATGAGTTCCACCAGTGTTTTCTAGTTCTAATGACAAGAAAATCCCATCAGCAATTCGTTAGCTGGAATTCATAACATCATAGTCATGGCGAATGATGTTGCTTACTGTTTACTTGTTACGTACGACCATTTCTAATAATTGAAATAAGGTTTTTTGGTAAGCTTTTCACTATTTTTAAAACAGATAACAAGGTTAAGCTTCCGTCGATTTCGGAAAAGATCAAAATATGATACTCATTGTGTAATCATCATTCTTTTTACAATCAATTTTTCAATTCTAATCGATAAATAAAATGAGATTCGATAAACTGAAGTCGCTTTCAAAACTATTACGCTTCACTATTACTGTCAATTTTTACTGACATTACGGGAAAATATTATTAGCAGCGTTGCCAATCTGTGGGGAATTCCCCAAACTGCGGGTATTTTCAGTCCGATTGGGTAATTTGTGGGGAGAGCGCTTATGTGGGGAAAATGCGGGGAATTTAGACATTTACACTAGAGCAGCTTAGAAGTAATAGAAGTAGTATAAGAAGTAAGTATAATTTATAAATTATTTATATTTGATTTAAGTTTAACTCAACTTATCCGGCAGAAAGGTTAAGTTTATTTTATGGCAACATCTCTATCAAACTTTATCGTTTATCGGGGAAGTCCCTGTTGTTTACTATAGCTTTGTAACGAACAGCGTTGTCAATCTATGGGCAATTCTCTAATCAAAAACTAGATGACGAATGGAGGGCTCACGCGATGCTTGATTACTCTGCTCTTGTTTTACATGATGATGACGATCCTGAAACATACTGGGCTAAAGTATTCCAGCTTAAAAACAGTGCAGGTCATGAAATGTTTTTAAATTTGAAATAGGAAATAAGCTATTGCTGGTTCTGCCTTTTTTAAACGCATCTGTCGAAAGAAAATTTAGCGTTCTGAAGAATTTGAAAACAGAGAATCGTAATCGCTTGCACAATGACACTTTAGTAGCGCTTATGGCCACTAGAGTAAAGAAAGGAGGGAGTCTAAAATTTGATCCCTCAAATGATATTATGTTAACAAAACAAATTTGGCGCAATGAACAGCCCAAGCCTTGATTTAAGTCATTAAGAACTTAAGTATAAGTAATAAATATATTTGATTTATAACATTTCTTTGCTGAAAACTTGTGGGGAAAATGTGGGGAATATTGGTTTTATTTTCCCCATAATTGGGGATTTTCAGTTACATTTTTGGGTAATCCATACCGTGGAAGTCGGCAACACTGATTATTAGCCGAAAGAAATCGAACAAAACCTAAAAATCGGACAGTTCGATTAAACCAAAGTTTATTCTAATTTGATTGAATATTTTCTTATTTTTCGTTTCAGTTTTAAGTGGAGAAGAAAGTCACTTCAAAAATACGCTGAATCAAGTAATAAATATTGCAGGAAAACATTTCAATGACGATGAATTTTAATCTAAAAAACTTTGATTTGTGTTGTCGTACTTGTTTACGAGATGTTTCCGAAGAAATGTATGAAATAATTCAAGAAGGAATTGAATTAGTAAATATTGCTGAATTAATAACATCATATACTTCAATACAGGTAAAATATTCGATATTTCTCGTGTAACTGCTATGCACAAAAATAGGAAACAACCTTTTTCATAATGATTGTGATTAAAAATGTAATGTTTGTTATTGTTATTTGTTTTTCAGGTGGATATGGACGATAGATTACCAAAGAAGATATGCAAGAGCTGCTACAGTTGTTTAATAAACTTTCACAAATTTAAGATAACAGCAGTAAATGCCGATGCTGAGTTGAGAGAGCATTTTGCCCAAATGATTGGTGATGATAGCAAAGATGTAAACATAAAAATAAAGCTTAATAACAACATAGTTGAAGATGAGTACAATCAATATCAATTTGAAAATAACTTTGATGATAGTGTTGATTCTGAAATGGCAGTTCGAGAAGAAATGAATCCATATAATATAGGAACAATGTACTCGGATATATCAGATGCAAGTCAACTTGAAGTACATCAAGCAAAACGCCAAAAAACAGAACTAAGATGTGAAGTTTGTGACAAAATGTTTAAATCACAAACAAAACTAAATATTCATAAACGAAAACATAAACTTAAACAATACATTTGCAACATCTGTTCAAAGACTTTTAAGTGCAACTATAATTATATCAAGCATTTGGTATCGCACCGAACAGATTCTGGAAGTAAATCCTGCATGACAGAACTGAACCATGATACAGACCAAAAAATACAATGTGATGTTTGTTTTGCGGATTTCAAATCCGTGAATTCTTTATCTGCCCACAAAAGGAAACATATATCGAAAGACAGAGTTCTATCATGTTCGATTTGCAGCAAAATATTCAAAAAACTATCCCACTTAAAAAGACATGAACTATGTCATGAGAATAATCGCCTGTTTAAATGTTCTAAATGCCCAAAGTCATACGGTACGGAAGTTGCTTTAACAGAACATGAGAATATGCACAACGGGATAAAACCTCATTGCTGTCCGATATGTACGAAGTCTTTTGCTCATCTTTCGACGTTAACAAAACATATAAAGATTCATACGAGAGAAAAGCCCTACTTATGTCCTACTTGTGGAAAGAGATTTGATTCTAGCACTAATGTCAATCAGCATTTAAAGAGGCATTCAGGATTGAAGGTATTTGCCTGTAACTTGTGTCCTAGGAGATTTGTAAGTAAAGGTGTGTTTAAAAATATTTTTTGTGTGAATTTTTAACTGACGAAAAAAAAAACGGAGGAGGTTCTCAATTCAACACGTATATATATTATATTTTTTATGTATGACCACGCATAACTTTTTAAGTTGTAATCCGATTGTGATAATTCTTTTTTTATTGGAAAGGGTATACCCCGATGGTGGTCCGATATAAATTTGGAAAACAAAGTCGAACCTTAAGGGTCGGAAAACAGGGGATGATTGATTGTTCACTCATTGTAATATATGACCTCGCATAACTTAATACAGAGTAGTCCGATTTTGATAATTCTTTTTGTATTGGATAGGGCATACCTTGCCAAGTATTATTAGTACATTAAAGCCACAAAAAATATCAAATAAAAGGTTTTTGGCCAGCCTCATTAGTCTAGTGGTCTCAAGCGCTACTGCTGAGCTTGAGGTCCTACGTTCAATTTCCAGGTCAGGCTAAGTGTTATTGGGTTTATCGATCTGAAACTTTTCAGTAGCAGCCCGGAGTCTGACTGTTTGCCTGGTTGATGTCAATAGGCTCGCCCCCTATTATATTTGACTTTAACATAACTGGTGAAATGTGGCTGCAGTACAGGTCTGCAACCCTTCGAGGAAACAAGGCGTGATGTTATGTTATCTTTGTAAATTATTAATCTAAAAAATTACTAAACTTAACTTTATAATTTTAAATTGCACTATGATGTGACCGGCTCCTAATGAACTTTTCAATTTGTATTATGTGTTTCAGAAACTTTCCAAATTAATATTATTCTTTCTTTCAATAATTTCAGGTGAACTTAAATCTCATGGTGCAACTCATACAGGTGTGAAATCACACTTGTGCGATCATTGTAATGCAACATTCACAAAGAGCAGTTCTCTGACCAAACACAAGCTGAGGCATCTGGGAATCAAACCCTATCAGTGTGATGCTTGTCCGATGAAGTAAGAAGTGTTCCCAGTATTAATGAAAATCTATACTTAATATTATAAAGCTGAAGAGTTTGTTTGTTTGAACGCGCTAATCTCAAGAACTACTGGTCCGAATTGATTTTTTTTTGTGTCGGGTAGCCTCTTTATCGAGGAAGGCTATAGGCTATATAACATTACGCTACAACCAAGAGGAGCGGAGCAGTAATGAAAAATGTTGCAAAAACGGGGAAATTCGTACGGGTAGGCGATTCGATGCGACGGGAAGGGTCGGGGAAACAAGAAATTTAACGCGGACGAAGTCGCGGGCAGAAGCTAGTAATTTATATTCTAAATAAAAAAATTGAGTCATAAAATGGTAAATCGGCGACTTTGTTCTCTAAGACACTAAAGTTAAGGTTTATTATTTGATGCTCTTTCATCTGCTAGAAATAGCATGATGTTGCTTTTAGGTTCGAGTCCAAAAGATGAACGGTAATACTGCCATCTATCGGTCGAGAGAGTAGTTTCTTACAACCAGATTTAGACTTATGTCACGGATGGCGCTGATTTCGAAATTTAAATAAATATATGCCCACATAAAATATACTAAGCTGTTTTTTTATTATTTCAGGTTTACTAGTAAATACCATCTGAAACGGCACAACAGAATACATACTGGTGAAAGACCATACCGGTGTGACTTGTGTGATCGAACTTTTATACAAAGTGCTGACTTGATAAAGCATACGCGCTCCCACTTAGGAGTTAATCTGTATAAGTAAGTATAGTAGTAATTATTTGCTAGACATTTGTAGCTTCCTGACTTTCTGCAGTTCAATCGATATGGGTAGGCCTACCGTGTGGTGCCGGACGTAAAGAATAGCATCCCATTTCTTCCCGAGGGTGTCGTAAGAGGGACTTACAAGAGAAAGGGCAGCAGCGTTCTCTATGCATTTTTGCGATTACGGCAAAGCCCCCCAAATTGGGGGAGGCCTATGTCCAGCTGTGGACGTCTTTTGGCTGAAATGATGATGATGATGATGATTGGTAGGCATATATTAGGTCTTTACCTATGAAATTGCCGTTCTGCAGTACTGGCCATTTCAAATGAAAATAATTTTTGTTAGTCTAAGAATTCTAATTTCAAATTAATTTTATTTTAAAAACATGGAATTCTTTTCCCAAAAGTAGTCATTTGTTTATTGATTAGTGTTACATTTTCATCGCATTTCAATCTTTTTCGTCATCATGCATACGTAAAAAATTCGAGTAGTTATGGAACATGAGTACCGTCGTGGCAGCAACGCGGCACAAGCGGCACGCAACATCAACGACGTTTACAGAGCTAACACTACAAACCAGCGCACCACCTGTTATCGATTTGCTCGCTTCCGTTCTGGAAATTTCGACCTGAAAAATGAACCTCGCGGTCGTCCGAAGACTGGTCGACAATGACGAATTAAAGGCGATTGTGGAAGCTGATGATACACAATCTACGGCTGAATTAGCAGCAGCTTTCGACGTTAGCGTCAAAATAATATTGGTCCATTTGCGTCAAATTGGCAAGGTAAAAAAGCTTGACAAATGGGTGCCCCACGAACTCAATGATCGCCAGCGCGAAGTACGCGTCGCGACGTGCCTTGCACTGCTCAACAGACACACAAATGAAGGAATTTTGAACCGCATTGTTACCTGCGATGAAAAATGGATTCTGTTTGATAACCGCAAGCGCTCAGCAAGTTGGTTGGATCCTGGTTCTGCACCTAAACAATGCCCTAAACGAAAACTTACCCCTAGAAAAGTAATGGTCACTGTTTGGTGGTCTAGCGCCGCCGCGCCGGTGTGATTCATCACAGCTTCTTACCACACGGGGTGAGCATTACTGCAGATGTGTATTGTGAAGAACTGACCATTGAGGTCAGTCTTTTGTAACTTTGACGTTCAAAAAGTGCTGACTCTCAGCCTAGTTTGAATAAATGACTTTTGATTTTGATTTTGATTTTGACTGAACTCAATGATGGAGAAGCTGGCACATCTCCAACCAGCATTGGTCAATCACTCGTCTCCGCTTCTCCTGCACGACAACGCGCGACCTCATACTGCACAGCAGACGGTCTCCAAGTTGCAAGAACTGGGGTTGGAAGCTCTCCGTCATCCGCCCTACTCACCAGACCTTGCGCCTACAGACTACTACTTTTTCCAGAATTTGGATAACTTCTTGGCGGGAAAAAAATTCAATACCCGAGAGGCAGTACAAAATGCCTTTGAAGAATTTGTTGCCTCCTGTCCAGCTGATTTTTTTAAGAAGGGCATCAATAAACTGCCACTGCGTTGGCAAAGATGCATTGATTGCATGGGTGATTATTTCGATTAATACAAATAAAAAATATGTGAAAAAAATTCGTTTAATTTTTTTCATACAAAACGGCATTTTCATAGGTAGACCTATTATGAACCTTTACACACGGCGATCAGTACGATAATTTACTGAACAGTAAAATTTTGCATTACATGGCACTTTAGCATACTGCTAATTAGATTTTTTGAAATTTTCGAAAATCAAAAATAAAAATTCTGAAAAAAAAAAGAGTATCCTTTGACTAATTTAAAGACATTTTTTTCTAAAGTTTATAGTTTTAAGAAAACGATAGATTAAGATTTTTATAAATTTTTTTCATTCTCGCCGCCATTTTGAAAAAACGCGGCGATGGTTTTTTTGAAAAAAAAATCCTCTTCATGTTTGAGTGCCATTATCACCTCTGATCATAGTAAAAAGTTGATATCTTTGCGGTATCATTGTGAAAAAAAATGCGAAAAAATTTTTTTTTGTAAGTTTTCACGTTTTAATCGGCCATTTTTTTTTCACGGTGTCTAATCGGAATTTTGAGCTCAGATTCTGAAAGAACATCAAATTTCACGTAGGAATAGAGGTATTGCATTATTTTTTTGGTCCGATAACATAATAAATGTTATCGGACCAAAAAAATAATGCATAAACACGTTGAAAAGTTATTAAAAATTCTGATCACCTCGTCGTTAATAGGTTAAAACCGAATGAACAACGGGATGGGAGAGTGTGTGTGAGTCAGTGGGGCGGTAGAGTGGGATGTTGAAGTGTGATCCCAACTTTCTACCGTGAAATATCGTACGACAGCCCCGTGTGTTCGAGGCCTAATTATATCCGCCAAAGATGTGCTCATAGTCTTACTCCAAAATATGGCGCTGTTATTACTTATAATAAAATTTATATACATAAACATAACGTAACATCATGCCGTGTTTCGCCGAAGGGTTGGGCAGAGGTGTACCTATAGTACAGCCATATTTCGCCTGTTATGTTTAAGTTCCATGTAATTCCGTGCCTATTACCATCAACCGGGCACCAATCCAAACTCCGGGCTGCTATTGTGAAATACCAGATAGAAAAACCAAAAAACACTTTGCCTCGAAGCGAACCCAGGACCTCATGCTCAGCAGTAGCGCTTGCTACCAATAGACTAACGAGACAGTCATAAAATTTATGTTTACGACGTTTTTGTTACAGATGCAATGAATGCCCCCAAAGCTTCAGACTAAAGACTGAACTCCGCCAGCATATATCGGAACACTTCATTTCTTCACAACTGGAAGCGTTAAAAATGGCTAATACAGATGAACCTCAAGCTCTGATTGAAAATAATGATCGTACAGTTTCGGTACCACAGGAATTAGGCTTGGTTCAAAACAATACTAATAAAACTATTCTACAAAACATGTCATCATCTGCTTAACCTTTTCCCGATTATGTCGGGGTCAGCCTCCAGTCTTACCGGATGCAGCTGAATACTAGTGTTTTACATGAAGCGGCTGCCTATCTGGCCTCCACAACCCTGTAACTGGGTAATACGATACCCATTCATAAGACTGCTTGTCAGACTTTTGAGCTTCTGACGACCCGTAACGACGGTAATCCCCGAATGACATCCGGGACAAAAGACTTGACGTGGTTTTCGAGACGCGGAAAGGTCTTGGTATGTAAAAATAGGCGGCAAGCGTAGCTTAACCTGATTGATAGACCCGTGCGGCTGTTATTGCTTAGACAAAAGCCTCTCGAACATGAATGAAAATAAAGAAAACTATTTGTACCTTTGAAATAAGCAACCAAGGATCGAGTGCCTTATCAAAGTGATTTTATCTGCGATAACAATCATGGAAAAGATCCGAAATCTATTGGATTGATATAAGCTATCGAAAAGCAATACCATTGTAAGTCGCTGTAGAAACTGCTTTGCAAGCGATCCGGGCTCTGTGGAGTAGAATTGAATCTGAAAACGATGTGAAGAATCTCTTAAGTTGTAAAATATATAGCTTCCAGTAAATAGTCGGACTCATATACTATCTACAAGTCAGTAGTATATAAATATGATGTATTTTTTGTTTGTAAGCACCCGTTTACGGGGTCACACATCTTCCCATGTAACCAAAAGTCTATAAATCTATCTGATTTGTATTGTTGACCCATGTGTTCTTATTAACGTCGACGGAAAGCAATATCTAACGAAGTTGCCTATTCTGTGCCTTTTTAAAGCAATTGCAAATCTTATATTTAGTTAACATAAAATGAAACTCTACATATTGCATTTTTGTAATAATAAAATTAGTTTTTTAAAATAAATTATTTACGGTCTTATTTTAAGTTCGTTTATCTGTACCCAAAAATAATTCCCAAAACGTAGATTAGCATCGAAAATTCGTCAAGGACCAGATGTTCCCACTGCTGAGTCACAGGCTTCCTCTCGGTGGGAGGAAGTGGGCCATAATTCACCACACGGGCCCAGTGCGGGTTCGTATTTGTCACATGTCTTAGAATTTTTGGTTCTAAGACATGCCGGTTTCCTCACGATGTTTTCCTTCACCGTTTTGGGAGCAGTGGTGATAAAATAATTTACATAAAGTGAAGTGCCTGCTTGGGGTCGAGCCCACGACCTACAACAAGTAAGTCGCGGCCGTTACCACTAGGCTACCATTGCTCGTACACTCCTACACTCATATATTCGGAAACATCAAGAACCATCAATTACAAAATCAGCATGTTACCACGATCAAAAAGGAAAGGTTGAAGTTTTGCTACAGTTGTGGTGTAATCAAGAAGAAATTGCACACAGTGTAACCGAAGTAACATCTGCATGGTTGACTTGCGACCTGCCGGTTACACGTAATGGGAGGTGGTTGCGGTGAAGTCGTCTTTCGACACGAATGTCGAATACCAGCATTCGAATTGCTGTAACACATTATCAATCAGAATCTGAATATTATTGAAGGATATTGCCAGTCCTTCATATGTTCGAAATATTTATCTGCTCAGCAACAAAAATTACGCAATTACTGGTTTTTGAACTGTCATTGTAAAGCCATTCCTATTATACTGTCAGTGTGTTACGCAATGATATTATATTAAACAGATATGTTGTGAGCGCGCAATCTTGAAGACTCGAAAACGTCCTAATTGGGACGTATTGCTTTTAGTCTGCGTCACGCATGGCAACGAGTTTATTCGTTTTATTAAAACAGCTAAAAAATAAAAATTATGCAATTTTGATGATACCAAAGTTAATAAAACACAAGGGATGTCATATATCATTGGTGTTACGCAATTCCCCTCCGATCTCGAAAGAAACTAGGCATAGTGCTGCGTCTGAATGACATTGACAAGGGACCGATGTTGGTAAATATTTGTAAATTGGTAGATACTAACAGCGCCATTTTGTTTTGTCAATGTCTACAAAACAAGATGGCACTGCTAATTTCAATTTGGGCCACGCGCCAAAATAAGCTTGTAGCATTGTAGGAGTATATACCTATGCAGCCAATTCTATATTAGTCATCCAAGGAACATTATGGTTGACCCTGCCTAGGAGCAACCAAGATGAAACTGCTTAGGTGCTTAAGCATTGGACATTCCTTGTGTGGGTTCCATTTGAAGTACCTATGTAATCCGAGGTGGTCGTGCTCCGTACAATCAAATGTTTTGTAGTTATAGGTTCAACAATAGGTCACAATTAGGTGCCTGAACAACCACCGCAATGAGCCCGCGTGGTGGATTAAGGCCCACTTTTTCTTACCTACAAAGAGGAGGTCCCACGTTCCAGCGGTGAGAACATTTTATACTGTTTATGCTTATGTGGAGCCTGTAGGTTATCTACCTATGCAAAGTTGTGGTCTTTTTATAGTAGGCAGGTAGGGGGCAAATCTCACGATCATCACCATCAATCAACCATGAGGCAACGCATTACGAATCCACAAACTTAGCGCTATTTAAGATGGCTAATATGTTTTCATTCATACACCTATGCTACGTAGATATTTACTTATAAACCAAGCAAATGCAATCATTGTGAACTTGCGGTCAGGATTTGATGATTGCTGTTCTGCGTTAGGTGAATGACCTTTGACATCGGATTATTGCTTTGGATGCAAATGAGATGCCGAGTGGGATTTTGTGTTCAGAAGTTTCCAAGGTTGTAGAATAATATTAGTATATGCACCTTTCGTTAAAAAATAAACGTGTACTGTCGGACAGTGTCTCCATCTACACGGTAATTACCGTAGATGCACCGTAATCTGGTATTAATCTACTGTCACGGTAATAATGTATTACGTGTCATATATTTACACGGTACAATTTTAGCAGATTCACCGTAGTTTTGTCTAGAAACACCGTATTTTTACCCTTGAAACACGGTAACTCTCGATTTACATATGGAGACACTGCTGTCGGAAGACGACCGTTAGGAAGAAAGTTCTTTGCGAGATACTTGCACTGCCTACACAAACGTATAATAGGTCTTTACCTATGAAAATGCCGTTTTGTATGAAAAAAATTAAACAAATTTTTTTCATGTATTTTTATTTGTAATACTTAATCGAAATAATCACCCATGCAATCAATGCATCTTTGCCAACGCAGTGGCAGTTTATTGATGCCCTTCTTAAAAAAATCAGCTGGACGGGAGGCAACAAATTCTTCAAAGGCATTTTGTACTGCCTCTCGGGTATTGAATTTTTTTCCCGCCAAGAAGTTATCCAAATTCTGGAAAAAGTAGTAGTCTGTAAGCGCAAGGTCTGGTGAGTAGGGCGGATGACGGAGAGCTTCCAACCCCAGTTCTTGCAACTTGGAGACCGTCTGCTGTGCAGTATGAGGTCGCGCGTTGTCGTGCAGGAGCAGCGGAGACGAGCGATTGACCAATGCTGGTTGGAGATGTGCCAGCTTCTCCATCATTGAGTTCAGTTCTTCACAAAACACATCTGCAGTAATGCTCACCCCGTTTGGTAAGAAGCCGTGATGAATCACACCGGCGCTAGACCACCAAACAGTGACCATTACTTTTCTAGGGGTAAGTTTTCGTTTAGGGCATTGTTTAGGTGCTGAACCAGGATCCAACCAACTTGCTGAGCGCTTGCGGTTATCAAACAGAATCCATTTTTCATCACAGGTAACAATGCGGTTCAAAATTCCTTCATTTTTGTGTCTGTTGAGCAGTGCAAGGCACGTCTCGACGCGTACTTCGCACTGGCGATCATTGAGTTCGTGGGGCACCCATTTGTCAAGCTTTTTTACCTTGCCAATTTGACGCAAATGGACCAATATTGTTTTGACGCTAACGTCGAAAGCTGTTGCTAATTCAGCCGTAGATTGTGTATCATCAGCTTCCACAATCGCCTTTAATTCGTCATTGTCGGCCAAAGTCTTCGGACGACCGCGAGGTTCATTTTTCAGGTCGAAATTTCCAGAACGGAAGCGAGCAAACCAATACCAGGTGGTGCGTTGGTTTGTAGTGTTAGCTCCGTAAACGTCGTTGATGTTGCGTGCCGCTTGTGCCGCGTTGCTGCCACGACGGTACTCATATTCCATAATTACTCGAATTTGTAACGTATCCATGATGACGAAAAAGATTGAAATGCGATGAAAATGTAACACTAATAAACTCAATAAACAAATGACTACTTTTGGAAAAAGAATTCCATGTTTTTAAAACAAAATTAATTTGAAATTAGAATTCTTAGACAAACAAAAATTATTTTGTTTTGAAATGGCTAGTACTGCAGAACGGCAATTTCATAGGTAAAGACCTAATATAATAGAAGGCTTGACAAAGAGCGAGAGAGAGAGAAAGTTGCACAGACTATAACACTTTTTCTTTACGTTACGATTTCTAGCAGTCAGTTCCTCCGTTTCCAAAATAGTATCCACCTATTGGGGCTGACTGACTTCTTTACCACCAGTAATGCAGGCCCACAAATGATACACGGTCAGAAGGAGATGGCGGAAAAACTAACTAGGTATTTGATAACAGATTCCTCCAGCTTATTGTATGAGTAACTATTATAGAAAGAGGGAAGGACATTCTTTGTCACTAATGGCTAATCATAATATTAAAAAATTCTTTATGGTTTGGCACATAAAGGAGAGAGATTACATTATCTATGCTATAGACTCTATGGTCATTGAACATACGAGTAACTGCCGTATGTGCAACATTGCCCCACCCATATGTTACGAGGCACGCGGAAAACGTAAAGAAACTCTATACTACCTAGTTTTCCACTTATGTGTGCATTAGGCAATAATCATAGTAATGCAACCGTCAACTTTACAACGCAAACACATGGTTTCTTACTGGAGGAGTTTTTGTTTCCGCGGCTACGTGTGATCTTGGACCTGATGCACTTACCTTTATATTTATTTTAGCGTACAGTTTTTAATTTGGGCTGAAGAAAATGGAACGTTCATGGAAATTCGAATATGTTACCTACATAAATATTTATACAGATGAAATAATACAGAAAATATCTTACTTAAGTTAAGGTGGAAGTTCCAGGATAGGTCGCGAAATTCAATTATTATTCAGTTTTTATTCTGCTATTTGCAAGATAAAAATCTAGTCGCAGTCTCACCTCGGCGACAATCAAATGTCAATGCTAGTCATAAATGTAAGGAAACTCGACGTATTTTTTACAGATCAAAAGACTGTGTTCAGACTGTGAACATTCTTAAAGTTATGATAATTACTCCTTTTTTTTGTGGGTGGGAAATCATCAAATGACCTCTTCCGGTCTGGGCGGAGTGGGAGGGTTTGTCAGAATTTTACTGAGTAAAACCCACCCGTGTTCCTTCAGTTGCGTATATGCCAGGGCCGCGGTAACTCTTTCGAATGAGAATTACACCTCAGAATAATAAAACGTGGTTTAGTTCGACTTTGATAAGTATTTCGTTAATTCCTCGCTTTCGTGCAAACAAGAAAGCTCAAAACACCTACTTTAATTTATTTAAAAGCTTATTCTAAAAATGCTAATTTCATTTATGTTATTTTATCACCAGCCTGTACAACATATACCTAAGGTCGTTGCAGACAACCTTTTTAGTACCTTCGCCTACATTGTAAACTAGATTTACTATGTAATTTACTTAATAGTTAGGTCACAGTCACTTATTGCTTACAAATTAGTATAATTGCGTGTAGCTCTGCATTAAACTTGAGTTATAGCAATCAAGCTATTTAAATAGGCTTTTAAATATGTATATCGCAATTAAATCTTCACTTAGTACCTATTATGTAGACCTTGCTGAGAATTAAGTGTAGGTAGAAGGGTTGTATCCAAAAATAGCTTCTGCCCGCGACTTCGTCCGCGTTAATTTGCTGGATCCCCGACCCAACCAGTCGCGTCGAATCGCCTGTCCGTGCGAGGTATTCGTATTCGAGACCTTTTGCTCGGTTCCTAACTAAGGGTCCTAGCATGATGTTATAACCAATAGCTTTCCTCGATAAATGGGCTACTCAGAACTAATAGTTATTTGTTATACAAGAGTGCAAAGTTGCTTTTTAACCGCGTGCTCAATTTTGATGACCGAGCAAGCGAAGGATTCTAAAATTGAATCACGAGTGCAGCGAGTGATTCAAAAATTAGAATCCTGAGCGTTAGCGAGGGAATCAAAAGAGCACGAGGTGAAAAATCTTTGCACTCGAGTGCAACACGTAACTTCTCATCCCACCTCAGCGAGGAAATGACTAAATATGCAAAAAAAAGCATTTCAATCACAAGATACTTTTATTTCAGTTTAGGTATTAACATTTATTATGTACTACACAGGCCTGTTGGTCTAGTCGACAGGCCTGTTGGTCTAGTGACAGGCCTGTTGGTCTAGTGGTTAGTGACCCTGACTGCTATGCCGGAGGTCGTGGGTTCGATTCCCACCCAGGACAAATGTTTGTGTGATGAGCACGATCATTTGTTCTGTGTCTGGGTGTAATTTATCTATAATATGTATGTATTTAGAAATATATAAGTATGTTTATCAGTTGTCTAGTACCCATAACACAAGCTCTGCTTAGCTTGGGACTAGATGGCGTTGTGTGATAGTTGTGGAATATTATATTATTATTATAACTACATTATGATAGGTAAGTATTACAGAATAATCTTTAAATTATTTCAAATGATACTTAGGTATAATTAAGAAAAATTTAAAGTAACGTTGCTACAGTTACTTAAGTCGAGTGTAATATTTTTGTTAGGTACTGTAATGTTGGTGACGTGAAAAGTAAAATGGCGCGCGCAAAGCAAATTAAAAAAAAAAGTATATCAAGAAGGTTCCGAGTCTAAGTTTTACAAATTAGAAAAAGGTTGAATGATAAATTCGGCACCATGGAGATAGAAGTAAATAGATTTAATGATGTTTTGAATTCACAAACTTAGTGCACACGATGTTCTAAATTCAATTTACTTTATCCTCTAGTGGATAAAAACGGCTTGTGCACTCAGGTATCGAAGGGCAAAAATACTCTTTCCGAGATGGTGGGATGAAAATTAATTTCTCATTTCGAACCAGGAGTTCCTGAGATTAGCGCGTTCATCCAAACAACAAATTCTTCTGCTTTATAAAGCTGAAGTACTTTCTGGCAGCTATACTAACTATTACAAGATTTATGAAAAAAAAAAATACTCGCTGAATACACAACCTCTTCATTATATTATAATATTACAGTAGTATAGATTATATTATAACCGACTTCAAAAGAAGGAGGAGGTTGTGTATTCAGCGAGTATTTTTTTTAAAGAATCTTGTAATAGTTAGTATAGCTGCCAGAAGGTACATACCTACTTAGATGTTATCTTAAACGTAAGGGTCATTGAGTTTCGTCATCTGAGGAGTGCGTAATTCGCAGACCGGTAGGGTTGCTGCGTAATCAATTATGAAATGAACTTAAAGAGTGGTAATTGATGGTTGATATTTGTTTATCATTAGGATGTGGCTAATTCAAAAACAAGACATTATATTAAGACCCTATAGAATTCATCGTTTTTGTACTCTTGTAACGCAAAATTCGAATTAAAAACAAAAAGGAGTCTGTTATAAAACAATTTCTTTACCAATACGATGGTGATATTAAATTGCACCAAGGAGTTTCCTTCAATATTTTTTTTCATTATCATCATCATTTCAGCCGAATGACGTCCACTGCTGGACATAGGCCTCCCCCAATTTGGGGGTCTGCCATAATCGCTTGGCAGGTGGGTTGGCGGTCGCAGTATGGTGGTAAAATGCATAGAGAACGCTGCTACCCATTCTCTAATAACGCCGTCAGTCGCCTCTTACAACACCCACGGGGAGAAATGGGTTGACGCTTTTCTTTACATCCACCACACGGATTTTTAGGGTTCCGTAGCCAAATGGCAAAAACGGAACCCTTATAGATTCGTCATGTCTATCTGTCTGTCCGTCTGTCTGTCTGTCTGTCTGTCTGTCCGTCCGTATGTCACAGCTACTTTTTTCCGAAACTATAAGAGCTAAGCTATTGAAACTTGGTAAGTAGATGTATTCTGTAAACCGCATTAAGATTTTTAAACAAAAATAGAAAAAAAATCAATAAATTTTGGGGTTCCCCATACTTCGAACTGAAACTCAAAAAAAAATTTTCTTCCGGCCCATACGTGTGGGGTATCTATGGATAGGTCTTTAAAAATGGTATTGAGGTTTCTAATATCATTTTTTTCTAAACTGAACAGTTTGCGCGAGAGACACTTCCAAAGTGGTAAAATGTGTGTAACTTCAAAAATAAGAGAATGATAAAACTAAAAAAAATATGCAATATACATTACCATGTAAACTTCCACCGAAAATTGGTTTGAATGAGATCTAGTAAGTAGTTTTTTTTTAATACGTCATAAATCGTAAACCGCAATTTACTTTTCATTCAATCAACTCAAATATAAAAAAAAAAAAAACATTTAATTTCATAAACATAAACCTTATGCATAAACCGTGAAACAGGTTTGTAGGGAACCCTCGGTGCGCGAGTCCAACTCGCACTTGGCCGGTTTTTTTTATTCTAATGGAATGCATAATCATAATCAGTTATTTGTCAAAATATGGTAAATTATAATATAAGGTCTTAAGATTATTAGATGGCATCTTCACATTCTGCCAAGTGTGGCGTGCAAATATTAATGACATACATTGTTACACATAAAATATTATTGGGGTTGATTGGCATTTCCGGGGTGTACCATTTTAAAGCATTGCTAAACTATTCTTACCTTTTCAACATTGATCTCTTATTTAGTAGATTCAATATTATTCAGTAAATCTAATGTATGAGAGAAGATAGTGAGGAGGTATTAAATACTCGGCTTATTAGTTGATTCCCGCGAATTAATAGTCACTTTTAAATACTAATCCGTATTTTCTATAGGCGATTTGTTTCGTCGTTTCCTTATTTCCCATTTTTGTATGACATTAAATAAGATAACACCACGCCTTGTTTCCCCGACGGTTTGGGCAGAGGTGTAGCTACCTATAGCACACATTTCGCTAGTTATGTTTAAGGCTCATGTAATAGGGGTCTATTGCCATCAACCGGGATCAAATCCAGATTCCGGGCTGCTACTGAGAAGTTTCAGAGAGAAAGACGCCTGATCTGAGGGTCAAATCCAGGACCTCATACTAGTAGTAAAGAGGCAATATTGGTTATTATTACAAGGAAAACTTCTATTATTCACTAGAGCTCTATATAAATCTATATAGGCTGACACTCGAAGGCTTGGTAAAATACGAGAGTAGTGCGTCCAGATGATCTTAAGGTTGATAGATATACGAGCGTTGGATGCTAGTGAGGAGACGTCTTTATTTATGTCCGTCGTGTGGCCAAGGAAGATGCCACTGTCTGTCGTTGATTTGTTAATTAAGTTCTGGGTCACAAATGGTTCTGTAAACATAAAAAAATGGGTAACTGATTTTTCAACACACTTGATTGTAAAGTGACTCTTATGGCAACGCATTAAAAAAAAAGAAAGAAAACACATTTAACACAGACTAAAATACACAATAGGTAAAATGCAGAAATGAGCAAAATAAAAATAATTATAATGCGCCTCACGGCTGCGCCAAAAAGACCCTATATTCACTATGTTAATCTTAATAATAGTTAACACGTTCCGCGTGGCGCCGGACGTCAAGAATTGCACCAACCCATTTCTTCCCGTGGGTGTGGCAAAAGGCGAATAAGGGACTTACTAGAGTTCAGGATAAAGCGGGAGGAAACGCCCGGGTGTTCCATTGCGTGGATCGTCTGGGGGTCACGGTGGAGCATACGGTAGAGGTTTGCATTGCCTGGGCGGAGCACCGCCGTGTTCTCGTAGAGGCGATTGGTGGCGGCGACCTCTCGCGTCAGGCCCTGGTGCGAGCCATAGTACGGAGCGAGTGGGCATGGGAAGCCGTCACCTTCTTCTGCGAAGCAGTAATGCTCGCGAAGGAGGTGGCGGGGCGCGTGAGGAAGTGGCAGTCTTTGCGCCCTCACGTCCCTAGCCGCCGCAGGAGGAGACGCCTCGGGCATCGGGACTCGCAGCCATAGTAGGCGCGGGCTTGCGGGCGGGGAGCAATGGGTAGCTCGCCGCCCGGTAAGGACCAGGCCCGTGTCGACGGCGCGTAGTGTTCCACGCGCGCCTCAAAGAGATGTCAGCAGTAGTGACGGGGTCTGCTAGGACCGATGCCTGCCAGGGTCGCGAGATATGTTCGAAAGAGATACCGTGGCCCTGGCATATGGGCAACTGAAGTAACATGGGGGTGTGTAGTCAGTAAACGTCTGACATGCCCTCCCGCTCCGCCCAAGAGCGGGAGACGTTATTTGATGAAAAAAAGGATTTACTAGAGATTGGGCTCTCTGTGCATTTTAACACCATACTGTGATCACCAACCTCACTCCATGTAAAATACTGGTACTCGGCTGCAACCGGTTAGACTGGAAGCCGACCCCAACATAGTTGGAAAAGGCTAGGTAGATTGAGGATGACTGTGATCGCCAATCCGCCAGCCAAGCGTGGTGATAATGGCAAACCTCCTTCGCTTTGCGGGAGGCCCATGTCCAGCAGTGGGCGTTTTTCGGCTGAAATTATGATGGATCATGACGAATAGTCAGCATTTGACTACGGTTTGAGTTCAGTTTTATTATTTCACACTAAAATAATTAAACTTGATTTTGAATCATGCGTGGTTACTAAGTACATATATGGTACTGATGCACGTGACTGTACAGTGACGTAGGTACAAAGTAAACAAAGAAAGTCCTGTATATTCAGGTAAAGTTAGTTAGGATTCTCTCATTAGAGAGGGATCCCATCATTAGCACAGTATACACATTTCTTCTTGTATTGTGTAGGGAAATGTACCATTGTTTAATTGTAGGTAACAATTTTACTATAAAACTAATAAATTAACAAACTTTTTTTTTTGTGGGAAATCAAATGACGTCTCCCGCTCAGGGTGGAGCGGAAGGGCGTGTCAGAGTTTTACTGACTAAAACCCACCCGTGTTCCTTCAGTTGCCCATATGCCACGGGCCACGGTATCTCTTTCGAACAAATCTCGTGACCCTGGCAGGAAATTAACAACCTTGACATTAATAACCTTTAACTCCTGCCTAACCTAACCTCCATATTTTGCATTGAGGGGCTTTGGCTAAGTAAAAACAGCTGCACGGGTCGATCGATCAGGTTAAGCTACGCTTCCCGCGGTTGGACCGTGAATGGGTGACTATTTTGACATACCAAGACCCCTCCTTGAATCAGAAAGCACGTTAAGCTGTGGTTCCCGGTTGTCTTTTGTTCTCTCTTTTTCTGCTGTCTATCTTTGACAGTCATTACGGGTCGTCAGAAGTCGTAGTAGTAGGTTTCGTTTTACGCAGTAACTGGGTTGCGGAGGTAATCCACACTAATATTATAAATGCGAAAGTAACTCTGTCTGTCGGTCTGTCTGTCTGTCTGTCTGTCTGTCTCGCTTTCCTGCTAAAACTACTGAACCGATTTAAATGAAATTTGGTACACAGATAGTTTAGAGCCGGATAATTTCCAACCTCCACGCGGGCGAAGCCGCTGGCAAAAGCTAGTCTATATATAATTCAAAGTCCTAAGTGACTGACTGACTGATATATCAACGCACAGCCTAAACTGCTGGTCGTAGAGACGTGAAATTTGGAGGGTGAGTTCTTTGTGAAGAGCCACTAAGAAAGGGTTTTTCGAAATTCCACCTCTAAGAGGGTGAAAAGGGGGTTGAATTTTCTGTGAAACTTTTTATTCTCTGGAGTGATTGACACGCGGTCGAAGTCACGGGCAAAAGCTAGTATCTTATATGCAGTCACTTCATGTAAAGTACTGGTATTCCAGTATATCCGATTTGACGGGGAACTGGCTCCAACGCATGCAGTTGGGAAAAAGCTAGACAGGTGATTATACCTGTTCCTCGTTGAAGTCTTTTGCATAGCAGATTATCAGTTTATTTATTAAAACTTTATGCACAAGTAAAAAATACTGTACAAAGGCGAACTTAATGCCTGAGGCATTTTCTACCAGTCAACCTTAGGTTGATGCAGAGACAAAACATGGCAAGTGCAACATAGGGATAGATAATTTGGAAAATAATACATACAAATACATAGATATATACATAGATACATACATACATACATATATAACGAAAATAAACATTGCTGGAGAAATAACGATAGGTAGAGGAGAAAACGAATCCAGCAAATCAGCGCTGGCATGATTCTGCCAACTCCTTATGAATATGCTCACGTGCCTTCACTTTAAACGATAACTGACTGGTTGCCAACCTGATATTCAGAGGAAGCGCATTCCATAGAAGGACCGCCTGGACAAAGAAAGAAGATTTAATGAAACCAGAGCGGTGAGAAGGACATCGTAGAAGACGATTGTGAGTGGAACGGAGATTTTTACTATGCGCAGAGCACAAGTATTGGAACTGGGAAGTCAGGCCTGCAGTCAGGCATTTAGCCTGACAGAAATTACGGATTCGGGTTTTTCGTGCGGATTTTTATTTTTTTTTTAGATTTGGTTGGTATTGAGCCAGCAATATCAATCTGATCAAGATCCCTTGATCTGATCTCTTGATTACTTTGATATTGACGCAAGATGAGTAGGGATCCTGTCTGGCTAGATATCATTTTCGGGATCCAAAATGCTCGCAGATTAAGTTAAAACTTTGAAAATCAAAAGAGGATTTTCATTTAGATAGCTTTTACAAAATTAGTATCCTGTTTGATATTTAACTACCGTTTTCGTTGAATAGATCTATCTATACAACAGAATTTGATTACAGTGAAGTCTGATATTGCTGTCATTTTCTTAGTTAATAGTCGTATATTTATTAATTATGAACAATTTTATAGGCAAGTTGCTAAAATAAATTACTAATCTGTAGAAATTTTCTCGTTTTCATCGTTGGGTGATCACTGGAAATCAACAGCTGCTGGGGGTCAGAGCATCATGCTGAATGAAAGCCTTATTGTCACAGTGGAAGCCAATTATCTATTATCACGGCGTCCAGCTACCGACTATTTATGTATGTTCTGTGTTCATAAGTCTGTTTTGTATTCATGTTTTTTTTTTGCGATGTTTCCTTTATATTTGCATGTATTTCTGAGACAAATAAATCTATTTATGTTTCTTTCTTTATCTTTCAGAAAAAATCCATAGCGTATCTTTAATCTCGGTATTTGCGTGACTGAAAATGTTACTTTTGTTTGCGAGATCCCGCATGGATGTGTGTTTGAATAAGGTAAATAAAACAATGAAATAATCACTTCACTTTTATTTATTTTTTACTGTAAGCAAGAGACCAAAGAAGATGCAATATTACCTTATAGAGATCACGATACAGATAAAAAATACCAAAAAGAAAATCCACTTTAATTAGTTTGGTCAGTTGAAAATGTTTGCGAAGAAAACATAACGTGTCCTGTATCATGTGTCTCTCCAGTCCCGCAAATCTCGCGGGATCCCACTCCGGTAATTGCATCTGTAAACCCTTCTACATTTAACCCGTCTACCTACAAAGCGATTTAGGTCAAGAGCAGGCCATTCAATTTTACAAAAAAAATAAACAACCGACTTTCTTAAAAAAACACTACAAAGGCAAAAAAACCTTAAATACAGATACTAAGACACCGTATCCGTTAGAATCGCGAGTGTATGATTTCCAAAAAAATCAAAAATAAACTATATAAATGTACGTAAAATGTGCGTTTTTGTACTCAAATAAGTATAAATGTACGTGTCTGTATGCGTAGCAAACATTATTTTAAAGTACGCCGCCATCCTGATGTTAGGTTGGCGGGTGCATTTTAAATCAACAAACTTTTTTCAAATTTGATATTAGGAATGAAATGTACGTCAATTGTACATATAGGAACACCATTTAAAAACTTCTCAAATGTTATACAAGCTCTGATATTGTAACACGCACGTGAGCCGCTACACTGACGCCAGAATGGCGGATTGATTCTAAACCGATCAAATTATTTTGATCAACCAAATAACAAACAAATGTACGTCTTATGTTCCGTAGGAGAACCAAGGTAACCGACATAGCCCGAAGAATTGCTAAACTTAAGTATATGGTTTTCATATGGATCCTATTTTCCGAATGGAACCAAATTAAAATGGGATCATTCGGAAAGCACCAGCTTTCAAATAAAAAAGAATTATCTAAATCGGTTCACCCAGTCAAAAGTTATGAGGTGCCAACCAAAAAAAAAATACATAGTCGAAATGATAACCTCCTCCTTTTTTTGAAGTCGGTTCAAAATCGAACGCACGAATTGATTTTCGACGCGCTGTGTGCAATTCTTAATACCGAGAGCAATCCTGTGCGCGAAAAATCCCGCTCTGATTTTATTGTGAACTTTTGCCCGCGGCTTCGCCCGCGTGGATGTCGGAAATTAACGCAGGTATTTTTCTAAAATAAAAGTAGCCTGAGTTACTCCTTAATACATCAGATACCTACCAATAAAAGTCCCGTTAAAATTGGTCCTGTCATTTCAGAGATTAGCTGGAACAAACACAGACAAAAGTTAAAAAAATGATTTTTTTGGTGTAAGTACCGTATTTACTTTCATATAAATATACATTTAGTGAAAAGCTGTTCATTTGAAATCACAAACAGACACTTCAGTTTTATTTATTTGTATCGATGTTTACTAATGAGAATATGGCTTCATGTTTGCTAAGCTCTGCATTGCAGAGATAGTATGTTTGTTGCAGAGACTGAAACAAACATACTGGACATAGTACGTAAAACCGCCAGGGATTTACATAGTTTAGCTTCTAGTTTGGCTATCTAATCTGGCAATCCAACTAGAATTAGGTGTTTGAGCATATCTAATAAGAGTAATTAGGTATTATCTTTGCTAGATAGACAATGTTCTAGCCTTCTGGGGTAATACTAGATCACGTTTTGATAAGGCAATGTTGTGAGGTTAGTGCAGTCATGTTCACATATATCAAGATATGTAGAGATTTTGTGTGAACGGCTATCGAAATTGAAGGGTTAAAAGGAACTTTATGACAATGCAACGATCGGTAACTGAAAAAGGTCTGTGAATGCGGATAACAATTAGTCAAGAAGTTGAGGACATTTTCCAAACTCACACCATTTATTTCAAATAAAATAATTACAGGCACTTTTGAGTTGTCAAGGGGCGGTGAGTTAGAAAACTGACGCTATAGTCTGTGCCAGATGTGAAAAAAATAAAAGTCGTTGACACCCGCCTTCCAATGGATTCAAATATTTCAAAACGATACGAAAGAAATGTAAAGAAAGTGTCGCTAGCACGGTCAAAACGGTAATTTGAATACATTGGTAGGCAGGTGTCAACGACTTTTATTTTTCACATCTGGCACAGACTATAGTTGCTCATTCCAAAGCGAACCGAGGCACCTATGGAACAGAATGGATAAGAAACTCCATGGATACTCTTTTCACTCAAAATTCTTCTACAAAAGGTTGATTACATCATTTATGTTGGATTTATCAATGTGAGAACGTTGTAAAAAGACGTGCACATTAATAGCGTCCGTAATTAAAACAAAATTAAATAAAAAGCTAAGAGATGAACAGTCCCTACTGATGGTGACCGTTCACGAACATGACGTATGTATCAATACCATACAGCTAAACCATTTTAAAGGGAACTTAATGATCAAACACACAGAAGACAATCAGCATCAACATCATCCTAAGAACAATTTCTTTAGCTTGCTCGTCTCAACTTCCACCATCAATTACTCAGATCGGATAAGAAATTAAGACAAGGGTCATTGGAATTCTTATACCCTCTCCAATGTCATATCATTTATTCCTATTCAGGTATGAATTACCATACATTTCGTGGCATCTTCCTTCGTTAGGGCTTGTAAAATTCAATAACAGATTATAGCAAAAGATGCTATACTGTCCATCAGACACATACTTGCAGATATTTTTTGTCATCCTATCCTTTCATGACACTAACCCATGGATTATTTTGCTGTCCTGGGCCCTCAGACTAGCCCAAAAAAGTCTCATTATATTGTATGTATTATATTTAGCTACTATATAAAACTTAACACATGATCGAATTTTAAACGCAGTTATGGAGCGCGCGTGACTAGCGTTCTTTATTTGAAAAATAAATAAAAGAGAGCGGCACCTTCTCTAATTTAATATTTTATCGATACCTATCGTCGATGTAGGATATTAAGTTAGCAATTAGAAACTTCACATATCCAAAAAACCACACTTAGTCAAAAACATGCAAAAAGCTAGAGCACCAACATTTCAGATTTTTTTGGGTATTTGAAACATAGAAAGCCAATCACTCAAGCAAACGAACGATCGAGCGAAACGTTTTTCTACGCCCCACTAGTGTATCATTTTTTCTCATATTTTCATAGTCTAGACTGAATGAATAAAGTCAATTAATTTAATAAATGGCCAACTTAATCACACTTTAATCAGCAGCCTATAATGTTCCTCTGGGTCACAGGCCTCCTCTCGGTGAGAGGATGTGGGCCATAATCCATCACGCGGGCCCACTGCGGGTTAGTAGATGTCACATGTCTTCGAAATTTTGTTTCTTAGATATGCCGGTTTCCTCACGACGTTTTCCTTCTCAGTTTTGAGAACAGTGGAGATGAAATAATTTACATAAAGTAAAGCGCCTGCTTGTGTTGGAACTTACCACTGGGCCACCACTGCTCTGCTCTCTCTGCCCATTTCAACACCGCAAGTTAAGAAATAATAACAGATGCTGTGGCGGTTTTGAAATAAGACATGATTAATTACTGTTTCATTAATTTAAAGGTTGTAAGTAAGTGCACTGACTTAATTTATTTTGCTCTCAAAATGGCTATAAACTAAATGCTTGACAGGTGCTTTAAATTTTAATGTTACGTATACGTAGCGCGCGAGAGAGGATTTCGTATTGTAGTTTGAACTATATTCTTCTTCTTCTTCGTCGTCATCATTGCTAAGGCTTATTCTTCTCCATAAGTTATGCGGGCTTCCATAAAGTCGACCTGCTGCTACTGCCTGATGTAAAAATACATCAACATCTTCCCCTCGCACTCTATCCGTCCACTGCCGGACATAGGTCTCTTACAAGTTGCACCAGAACACCTGGTTCTCCGTCCTATCCGTCCTATCCGTCCTACTCCTTTTTAAGGTATCAGGTCCATGATTATCTCGCGCTGCGTATCAACTTGAGACTGTAAATCTTCTTATACCAACTTCTTACTAAGCCGCATCATTCGATCGATCAGGTAAAGCTATGCTTACCACGGTTGGTTCGTGGATGGGTGACCTTTACATACCAAGAGCCCTCCGTGCCTCGCGTTAAGCCGAAATTCAAACTCCTGGCTGAAATTCGTGAATCTTTGACAGTCGTGACGTGTCTTCAGAATCCCGAAAGTCTGACAAATCAGTCTTACCAAAGGGATTCGTGTTACCCAATATCTAGGCTGTGGAGGTCAGATAGGCAGGCGCTCCATAAAGAAAATGGTACTCAATTGATCCCGGCCCGACCCCAAATTTAGTTGAGAAAGGGCATGGCAGGTAATGACCTCCGTCTTACCAAGGCGTTGCTGGCCTTAGGCGGTTCACCCACTGAAGATGCGTCCCGCCGCGGTGCGTGGAGCGACGTACAACGCACGGGGCGCCTTCCCGCGCATTTCCGCGTGGGCAGTGTGTTGTGCTAGGCGTGATTTCTATATAAATTGAGATACTTGCATACAATGGTAAAATCTGCCATCTCGCGCTACGCGACGGGGCGCGGTGCAGTGGGTGGAGCGCCTTAAAGGAGCTGCAGTAAAATTGAATTTTGTGGGGAACCCGTATGCATTTGCGCTTGGACTTGCGAACACCAGCCCGGTTTACTACTATTACCTACAAATTCCGTAGTAGGTAATAACTCCATCAGTATATGGTATAGACGCCAGCACAAAAACCTACTACAATCTGACAAATTTCTTTAATAGGTTTTCAACTTTATTGCTAAAGTATAAAGTTCAAGATTGATTGGGAAAATTTTACAGTTTCGGATAGTTTGATGTGCTGGCGTCTGTACCTAGTGAATACGCCATAGCGATTGTTGTACTCGTAGTAGGGGCAACCCTGTGTTTCTCTAGTGTCGTGGTAGGGCGCTGTTAGTTGTGGTTACGCGCTTTCGACGCACGCGCATCGAATAGTTATCGATTATTTTTGAAGTTCGAACAATTTTGTTTACGTTACAACATTTTTGTTTTTGGAATTTGGATTTTTGTTGCTCTTTTTTTAAGGTAAGTTTTTGTAGTGTATTTTTTTAAATAATTTAGTGCGTTTAAGGATGTTTTCAGTCATAATTTTTAGTAAAAATAAGGCTTTAATTGATTCTTATATTGGCGTGAGGATTTCCCAACGTAGTTTTTTAAAATGCATCTACATTAACCCAAAAATACTAATACGATAATAATTGTATTGTAAATTAGTATTATTTTTGATTTTACTTTAAAAAAAATATATCTAAGGTCTTTCAAGAGATATGGTTCAAGTGTAAAGTTGTCGCAATAAAGTTGGTAATTGATTTGGTCCGTTTTGACACTTAAATAAAGTGAAAGTTTAGACTTTCAGGCTAAAAGATTTAAGATCTAAATTTAAATCAGTGCTAACCTTGGATTTGGTTAGGACATACCTTGGTAAATAATTTGGAATGTTATTACAAACTATCTTTCGTCAGATTAATTGTTTCTTGTCGAGTAAATTAATTATGTTTTGATTGCTACTCTTGTTTTCTTAAGCAAAAATCGTAGGCCTTAACTTAGTTAGTTACCTACCTAAAGTTAGTTTTATAAACGCAGATAATATTTTGACAGGTGTAATATTGAACTCCTGTACTAAAAAACAAAAGGATATATAAAATCAAAAAAAAAAAAAAAAAAATTAAGTAAATCATTTATTTAATTTTATAATTTTAAAAAAGTATTCGAAGACATAGTATGGAGCCAAAATTCGTCAATTTTAATTATCTTAATTTTGATATATCCCAGTGTCCTGTGTTGTGTGCTGCCACGAATGAGACAAATCTTACGACGCCTCTCAAGCTAAAATCCATCAAGCCATTTAGACTACAGTACGTGCTAAAAAAATATACATTAAAACACTCGAAAACTTAATTCTCCTTCTGCCGCAGTCGGATAAAAACCAAAAAACAGTGATATGTCATATTACTATCCGGGATAAAAAAACGAAGTTTCCAGTCAGCCTAAAGTTATCAAAAAACGCTTTTTTTTAATTTATTTGTTACACTTTGGCCGTGTGTATAATGAATGTGGAGAAGCGCTAAATACAACTGGTTGGGATATCAACCAAGTGCAGATAGTACCCTTTTTTGTGGTTGAGAAATCACCACATGACGTCTCCTGCTCTGGGCGGAGCGGGCGTGTCAGATTTTTACTGACTAAAACCCACCTGTGTTCCTTCAGGTGCCTGCGCCCGGGTAACGGTAACACTTTCGAACAATTGCGCGACCCTAGCAGGCATCGGCTCTAGCGGACACCTTCAATAGTGCTGACATCTCTGATGGTACAGACGCCACCAGGTCAAGCTACCCGAAACTGTCAATTTTTCCCAATGAACCTTGAACCTAATGCTCTAGAAATAAAGTCGAAAATCTATCATAGAAATCTGACAGATTGTAGTAGCTTGATGTGTTGGCGTCTGTACCTTGCAGTACGTCTGTTAGTCAAGTAAAAAGTATTTTTTTTAAGCATTTCTTTCCATAAAATAAATCCACTGAAGTAACCCCAAAAAGATTTCTAGTTCAACATAGCACTAAAACATAATAACTTAAACCAATCTTACACCATTTGTTTACACATTTTCATTACGGAATCTGACAGTTACATCATTTAAACATTTGTTCATACTTAGATCTGTATTCAGTGATACATGGCTACTAGAATTGCAGTAACACGCGAATTTAGTAATTATTTCTTAATGATCTGGTAGTATGTGTGCCGCTTAAATTACATAAGGAATAATGTAATTGTGTATATGTTCTTGAAACTTGAAAGTGCGTATCCGGTTAGGAGAGCTAAATAAGGTGATATTTAAATATCTCTAGCTATTAATAACACACGTTTCTTGTGGTGCCAGGCGTAAAGAATAGCACCATCTCATTTCTTCCCGTGGGTGTCGTAAGAGGCGTTTAACCAATCAATTACCGTAATTACAGACACAATTAAAAAACGATTGTGTATATACCAAATGTGGTATCTCAGGGACTTAGAGGTTAAGGGACTTACAAGGGAATGGGCAGCAGCGTTCTCTATGCATCTTATCACCATAGTGCGATCGCTAACTCGCCCGCCAAGCGTGGCGATTATGGCTAACCCTCCCAAATTGCGGGACGCCTATGCCCAGCAGTGGACATCTCACGGCTGAAATGATGTTGATAAATGAATGAATTAATGCCACCGATTATCGAACTAAGGATTTTGCTTCCATAAGTCTGTACAATCGGTGTCTTTAATAAAATCATCTGCTTAGCCTTTTCCCAAATATGTTGGGGTCGGTTTCTAGTCTAATCGGAAACTGATGAATTCCAGTATTTCACTTGGAGTGACTGCCTATTTGATCTCCACAACCCAGTTACTGGGTAATAGGATACTCCTTGGTTAGACTGGATGTCACTTTCGGGTTTCTGACGACCCGTAACAACTGACAAAGATCCTTGAAAGATAGTCGGGACCAGGCCGCGACCAACGGCTTACATGCTCACGAGGCACGAATGGGTCTTGGTATATAAAGATGGTCACCCATCCAGGGACCAACCGCGGCAACCGTAACTTAACCTAATCGGTCGACCCTTGTGGGTGTTTTTACTCTATCAACTAAGAATAATAATGAATGAAATATCCAAAAGACTTTCTCACACACAGAAGGAACCTTCCTCAATGCTTGTCAAATTATTTTTGCATTCAATTTTTCCTTTACAGGTTTACGGGTATTAAATAAGTATCTAGTATTTTCAAGATGACCAAACTAATTCAATTTTACTATTATTGAAAATAACTAGGTTCTTAATAATTAATAACAATCTAGTTTTGCGTATTAGACTAATCAGCAATTTTAATCTAGCTTCACTTACTTGATAATTATTTTCAAACTTAGAATACTGACATTATACCTACCTTACACAAATATAAAAATACTAAAATAAAACACTTTGTTCCTTACCAGTTGCCAGGATCAATAACACCCTCTCGTGTTAGAGAAACAGAAGGCCAACTCTACGTACTTGACAACGTTCAAGATTTTGTCGCAATATCACCTTGGCGACCATTGAGGTTTTTTAGATAGATTTGTGACTGAGATCAGGCTGTGAACATTCTTAAAATTACAAAAGTTGCTCCTTAGGTCTAAAACTTCCCAGCCAGTATATCATTTAATCCCAAAGATATGGTGACCAAGTCGTTGTGGCATCCGATATAGCCGCGCGATTAGATTGTGCCTGGCTATACATTTCCAGTTTAACGTGACCTCGCATTGTGTAGGCATTTCGTACAATGAGAAGTCAGCTTATATTGGAAATGTATAGCATGATTTGTCGTCGTGAGTACCAGGAGACAGCGTGCTAGGAATGCATTTCTGTCCGTTGTAAACGGAATAGCATTCGATAGTAACAGAATGGGTAGCACGGCTTAAGTCTTTATCTTTAAGAAAACCACTTGCATTCGTGACCACAGGAATATTCTGTAGGTCCAAATTAAAGATTGGCTGGTCAATGATATACTTACCTACGTGGTTATTCTACGTTGTGATATTGTTTAGTAATCTAAGTCCTACTTACCATTGTAGGTTCCTCCTTTGCACGGGATCATTCTACTAGAGCACCGGGACTTCAGGGTACCGGGGCACCTGGGTTTACGTTTTAGGTATCAAAATCAACAGTATTGTATGGTCAGCAAAAGAGATAAGTAACCAGGGTCGTCGGATATGGTTAAAGTTTAGTAAGAAACTAAAGGATGTTTTCGAACGAAGTTTAATTTCATACATTAACTGTTTAGTTTTTATTAATTCATTAAGAAAATATAGCAAAACATCCATCGGTTTCTTACTAAACTTCAACTTATATCCTTCGACCCTAGTTACTTGTCTTTTTTGGTTACCGTACATTAAGTTAAAATAAATTAGTGCTAGTAAATAGGTTTGTACAAATCTAGCAAAATCTGAAAGAAAAAGAAAATTATGATCAGTTACTTATTTAATCTTATGTTATCTCATTAATTACAAATGACATATTTAAACCATGCAATTAGTGCCTAGTCCAATCTGATTCCATTTGATATTTAAGACAGAGAAAGTAGTGAATTACTGCTATCAAAATTGATACATTCATACGACAGGATGGCAGTAATATATGTTATATATAAAACATACATAATAAATAAATAAATAAATATCTTAGGACAACCAACACACCGTTATCTGATCCCAAACTAGGCAGAGCCTGTACTATGGTAACCAGACAACTGATAAATATACTTATAGTATATTTCTAAATACATACATATTATAGATAAATTACACCCAGACACAGAACAATGATTGTGCTCATCACACAAACATTTGTTCTGGGTGGGAATCGAACCCACAACCTCAGTCTTAGCAGTCAGGGTGATAGTTTGTGAGCACAGCTCACTAATGTGTGTATTCAGATCCGATATTGTATATCCATAACATTCCTGGTGTGAAGCTGTGATATGACCGAATGGTGGTCAAGGTTAGGCCAATGAAACCAGGGCCGTCCAATAACGCATTGGGTTGATTAGAACACTTCTTCAAAAAAGAAGAAGTGTATTCTCCTAGGTTATCGTTAAGCTTCTCTGTTCATGCCTCTTCTATTCTATTCGTGCTAATTTTATTGGGCTCTTAACCTTTATCCAACAAGTCTTTTTCTGGTCCTTGAACTATTATAACGTTTACCCGTGCCTTTTAACCCTGAGGTACATTGGTGTTTGGTATGCTAAGATACAAAACCTTTTGGGGACGACCCGTTAAAAATTATAACACATGAACTCTCAAGTTCCTTCCAACAAATCGGAGGAACATGTGAGCGAAGCCTAATTATGTCTGAGATAAACAGTTTATTCCTGCTTTATAATATACAAACTTAATCCACGCTTCCACACTAATATTATAAATGCAAAAGTAACTCTGTCTGTCTGTTTCGCTTTCCTGCTAAAACTAGTGAACTGATTTAAATAAAATTTGGTACACAGATAGTTTAGAGCCTGAGAAAGGACACAGGCTACTTTTTATTCCGTGACTTTGTCTGCGTCCGCGATAACCGACATTTACGCAGACGAAGTCGCGGGCAGAAGCTAGTATAATATAAAATATGATTAAATTATTAAATATCGTACGTGTGTTGCTGGACGTAAAGAATAGCATCATCCCATTTATTCCCGTGGGTATCGTAAAAGGCGACTAAGGGACTTACTAGAGAATGGGCAGCAGCGTTCTCTATGCAATTTACCATCATACTGCGATCGCCAACCCGCCTGACAAGCGTGACAATTATGATGAACCGCCCCAAATTGGGGGAGGCCTATGTCCAGCAGTGGACGTCTTTCGGCTGAAATGATGATGATGAAATAATGATTAAATATATAAATGTGAAATTTTGTATATTTGGATGTTTAGATATTCGCAACTCAATCACGTAAAAACGGATGACCGGATTTAATTGGGGAAAAGCCCATTTAATAAGGAGGTTTTGGCCAAGTGATGCCCACGAAAGAAATAAACTATAGGCATTAGGGCTGACATCACAGATAAAGAAACGACCACTATTTTTTGCATAGAACTTGGTGGGACTTTTAGAAACCATATATAAAAATTAAAGGTTATAAAAAAACACTTTTAGTTTTTTTATTCGTCCTCATTTAAATAAATGACAAGCACGCCATCTAGGAATTGGGTTCACAATATACAGCTACAAAATACAACTTAAGTTGAGACAAAACAAACTGCAACTATTTTCATGGTTTCCTTGTCACTAAACAACCGAATTATTTAATTCAAATCTATCTTACATAGCTATACAATATAAGTTACTGAGTATGTATGGACCTTGCATGTTTTTATAGTAACTTACTTTATGTGGTGCAATCCATTGCTGTAATATAGACCGAACTTCCACTTGCTTAAGGTAAATCTCTTAAGTCTTCGTGTATCTACGCCACAATTGACACAGAGAGGGCTCCGTGGTAAGCTAGTAAGTTCGTGTAAATCAGGTTCAGGTACAGGTCCGGCACCCTTGGCAAGCCGGTGTCGTCGTGGGAGGCGGGTACAGAATCCAAAGTAAAGCCAAGGTCATCATCGGGAGCGGTTACAGGGTCCATATTCGTAATTAAAGTCGTCGAAAATCAAATAGAAAAACGCAGTAGAAAATAAATCACGATTCGCAAGAACACACAACACCAAACAAAATGTGAAATGTCAAATTAGTTGTCAACTACGATTATTATTGACGTAGGGATGCGATATGACATCGATTTACCGAAAAATCTGTAAATCAATTTTAAAAAAAACTGGAGACACGGAATCGGTTCAATAGATCGCGTTTAGAAGCCTGGAAATGAACAAACATCTTTTTTGTTTCTAAATAAAACAACAAAGGCGAAACAACTATATAATAAAAGAAGGTTTTCCAAAAATCTATGTTTGGTAACCGGTTTTATTTAGTGTATCGATTGTGTGTTTCAGTAATATTTGCCATCCCTACTCAGGATTGACAATCGACCGGAACTGTTAGATAATATAATAAACTATTGAATGTTTTTATTAAATCGGCTTTTAATTCCGGAGTTTTCATAACAAATAAGTAATAGCAATATTTTAGTTATTAAATGGATATTTTTTCTGTATTTACCACATTGATGGGCAGGACATGGCCAAGAATGGGCGTCTCTCTTTGACACAGAGAATTTACAAAATAACCTGGATTTACACAGGATCATTTTTATCCCGGTAGTACGCTCCCTTGGGATAATTTCAAACTCGACATTCGTAATTTGTGGCCACTGGGCCACCGAGAGCTATCCAAGGCAGATTGACCCAGAAACCACATTTGGTGCGAATGCAATTTGTCGGTTAAGTTTACAACATACTAATATACTGACAAGATTGAGAACTGCCTACAGGACAATTTATGGGTAATTTTCAAAGTTAAAGCTATTGTTTTCGAGACTTTGAAATGGCCAAGTATGATTATAAGATGATGAGGTGTCACCGTAAATCTTTACGATGTTTGTTATACCTATGAACACTTTGTAAAGGTTCTAAGAATTTTCATTGTCAAAATATTATGTTCGTACGTACGTGCATGTTATTTGTCAATATTCTACGAATAAGGTTTCACGAGGATAATATTTTTCCAAATAAAAGATCACTCACTCACCACTCACCACTCTGTTTTTTTACCGTGTGTACATAAATAATAAAATAAATAAATAATAAATAAATAAATAATAAATAAATAATAAGTAAATAATAAATAAATAAATAAAAATTTTTTTTTTCGTGTGGTGCCAGACGAAAGAATAGCACCATCCCATTTCTTCCCGTGGGTGTCATAAGAGGCGACTAAGGGACTTATTAGAGAATGGGCAGCAGCGTTCTCTGTGCATTTACCACCATACTGCGATCGCCAACCCGTCTGCCAAGCGTGGCGATTATGGCAAAACTCCCAAATTGGGGGAAGCCTATTTCTAGCAGTGGATTTCTTTCGGCTGAAACGAACGACGATGAATATTTTCAGTCTGTATTTTTGTTTCTCTACTCTTCACTAACTCGACGGTTTCTTTTGTTTTTGACCACTAGAGTTCCATTAACAAACCATGACATTTGTATGGTGCTTTTGTGAACGCGCCTAAGATTACTAAGCGTCGCAATTAGGTTAACATAAATAACCTTTTTGTACCTAAGTTAAGGTGACGTAGCGAGATAAACGTGCTTTTTCTTTTTAGCGTACCTTTCTTACCGTATGACAAAACATACACTAAAAGATTAAGTACGGAAGTACTTAATCTTTTAGTGTATGTTTTTTGACTATATGATCTAGTATCCTGTAAAAGGAATACACGATACGATGAAATTTTCTCGATACAAAAAATCGCAAAGTTCTATCTATGATTATGATTTTTTTAGCCTCAAGGCGCGATGCGTATGTATTATTAAACATAGTTTACTTTAAAACATTGATTATAATTGTATCTAAGTTTTTGTAAAACAGTTTTCGTTTTAATAATACTTTTCATTCATAAAAAACGGCGATTCGGTTTGGCACATACGTTATTTTATTCCAAGCGCACACACATTATCGCCATCTCTTCTTTTGCCTATCATAAATAGTGTCATCACTTTCATTCGTTCATAAATCAGTCGCCCAGTAGGGCTCATCGACGACGAACCTATGTCACTTTTTTACAAATCGGTGCGATCAAAATTACGTTTTTTAAATATTTGTGTTCACAGAAAAAAGTAGTAGTTAAGCATTTTGCTGTAATTATTTAATATAATAAGTGTTGGCTTTCCAAATAACTTTGTATTTCGTCTGTATATGTGTCTATATTTGTAACTGTGAACAATATAACATTCTTTCTCTATTACCATTTAGAGACGACCTAAATTATGTATGAAAATGGGAAGAACCATAAACCAAAACTGAACAGTACCTTCAAGGTTAGGAGTGCCTGCACAGGGCAATTAATTTATTCATTTTGCAAGAATGAAATACCAATAAGATGATGATAACAATAAATCGAATTCACCACCTTCACTAAAGCATTACAGCAACAATCTATTCTCACTTTGTAAAATATATTGAGTAAACACCTTATTTTCTAGAGAAGAACGTCTGTTTTATCCCAATAACTTATAATAATCATTCATTTAGAAATAAAATAAAATATATAATTAGTTTTTAGGTTTGAATTATGTCAACAATATATCTATATGTCAAGTACTCTCACTTCAAATGCAAGAGCACAACGAATGAATGGAGTAGCATTAGAATTGTAAAAAAGGTGAGGTTTTACTTTACAGCAGGCCAAAGAAGGGTTATGATTTAAACAGGCTGTGTCAAACGCCGAACTAGTATGTTTTTAACATAACATTGGTATGTAGAAGTGTTTGTACAAACCTACTTACAGAAATAAAATCATTTATCATTTATAGCAGATGTGAAGTTTTATTGAAAATATAAATTTTAATTTCATATATCAATCAAATCAGTTTTTTTCGGGCTACAAAGACCCAAATCATAATACCATACAGACTATCATACATACAAATAAAAACCACGTCAACATAATTATTGTACACGAAGTGACGGCGACGTGTTGCGCTGTGTAGTATCGCGTAGCCTTCCGCGGAATCGCCGATACACGACACCCTTCGGCCAAAACTCTTCCTTGAGGAAGGTCTCGATTTGATGAGTTGGAACTCGCACCACGAATGACTTGAAGTTCGTGTTGTGGCACGGTTCCAACTTCTCGACCCTTAAGGTCCAGTTGGACTTAACACGTACAAACTCCACGATCTCCTTAACCTTCGTGGTGTAATGTAGACGGGACAAATAGAGCTGCGTCGTTAGTGTAGCTGGACGCAGCAGCATATTGAGTCCTGCTAGCGCGGTCTCACACTGGTTCCGACTACGAAGCTTCTCTCTACCTTCACGAAGCCATCCATGTCAGGCACGTGGCCTGACGCCAGGCCTAGGTGTTTCGAACCCTATATGTACCGTGTTTGATACCTAATCATTAGCAGCCTATAACGTTCCCACTGCTGGGACACAGGCCTCCTCTCGGTGAGAGAGAGTGGGACATAATCCACCACGAGGGCCCAGTGCGGGTTGGTAGATGTCACATGTCTTAAATTTTTTGGTTCTAAGACATGCCGGTTTACTCACGATGTTTTCCTTCACAGTTTTGAGAGCAGTGGTGTTGAAATAATTTAGACAGAGTAAAGCGCCTGCTCGGGTTCGAACTCGTAAGTAGTAGCCGTTGCCACTGAGCCACCACTGCTTCTCGATATCTAATTGATATCTAATCAAAGGTCTACAAGAGTGCTTTCTGAAAACATATTGGCTATTTATAATTTTTCATTCCTACCAGATTTTAATCAAAATCAAATAATTGGATGATCAAAACAATGGTGTTTTACTCTGTTTTGAATAACACTAAACATACTTCTATAATCTTATGAAGACTGTTTAGCAAATTATTTGTGTACTCCATCTCTGAATGAGCCCTAACCCCAAAGTAAATGTAATGAAAAATAAAGTTATTAAAAGAACAAACATACATACAAGTTAATAGGCTGATAAACACATTGCTCTCAGCAGTCGGGTAAAACACCCAAATAAAAAGATATAATCTAGACATAGTTAAAAATATCGGCAATAATATCGGTTTTGGTTTTCTAACCGCAGTCACACGTAATTACTAAAATATATATGTATACGTCAAGTAATTTTGACATTTACCATACACATTGCCATACGTAATTGACCTTGAAGGAAATATAAATGACTTGTAAAATAAGGTGAAAAAAAAATCATAACTAGTATTACGTAATGGACGAAGTCTATGTAAAATATTGTAATTGTCATTTACCAAATAAATGTATAGTGATCGGTGAAACGAAATTGAAGTTTATTAATCTCTTAAACACCATCATTATATTTTATTTATAGAGCTCTAGAAGATTAATTCGTTATTTTTAATTTCATGTTGTAAATCTATATATTAATACGTGAAGCGAAAACTTTGGATCCCTTTTTACGAAAATTGGGCGGACGGAGGAGTATGAAATTTCGCAGACGTATAGTTTATACAGAGAAGAAGTGACGAATGCTAATATTTTTTTTAAATTGTGCCTAAAAATACATTATTTTCAATAAATAACACGTTACACACACTACTATTCATTACCGTATATTTAATAATACACACATGCATAGATATTCTTTTGTTTATGTTCCAAATCTGTGGTCTATAGTCTTACTGAATGTCAGTTCAGTTCAGTTTATTTATTTGTTAATATAGGTAAAATATAAAGATCTTATTTGTTTGTATTATTGTCAAGTATAAATATAGGTAATAAATTAATTTTATAGATATATAACCTATTTCATTTATTCAATCTATGGTCATATCGAGAATATTTGTCTGTAATATTATCTGTCTATAGTGTTACTGAATGTCAAATTTAACCATATTATTTTTTTATATTTATTATTGTATATATATATTTTCACTTAATAATGTATTTCTATTCAAATGAAGCACGGTCGAATTTTGACCAATGGGCGATCACTAGTAATTAATAAATACTTAAATTGTTTATTATATATTTTTAATTATGTTGAGTTAATCAATCTCGTATAACCCAACATCCGTACATAAATATTAGCTAGCTTTTTCCCGCGACTTCGTTTGCGTAAATCTTACGTTACGCGGACGCACGTGAAGTCGCGGAATAAATAGGGTTAATGGGTAACGAATAAGGTTTAGTCGTGAAAGAGTAACAGACAGACAGAATTAGTTTCAGAATTTATAATATTACATATAGATAAAGAAGATAATTTCTTGCTGTAAGATAGTTTTATTGCTTATAATTAAATATTTGTATTATTTGTCTACTCCATCGCACGCTATGTGCAAAAATTTCATAGACCGACTAAATTAATGCTACTTTCACGTACTTTTTTCTAAGATGTTTCCGTCTCTACCTTGCTATTGCAGTTTGACAGATGTGCAACAGTGACAGGAATAGTGCTTACAGCAAGGCTATGCTAAGTTAGTAACGTTTTTTATATCGAGAAATTTTCTGTCATTAGTTCAACTTTTGGCCGCTTGTTTTCCTATTCTCTTTAAACGGTTCAGATATAAGTTTGTGGCGGCCGGCCACTTTAGGTTGACCCGCCATAAACCACGCCCATCCTACTAGGTGGGCCCTTAAGTAGTCAGGAACTTACCCTTGTTAAATACGATCTGGGGCGTTATCCATAGCGTTTCTTAAATAGAGTACAGAGTCGGGCTATTTACTTGTCAACCGTCGCGGGACATGGACTAGATTTTAAGTTATTAGTTTATTTAGTCCCTAGGTACTAGTTTAATTAGTTTTACGACTGTGCTGAATAGTGTACCTATTTTCAAACTATAATACGTGTGTGGCAGTTATATTATGATATTATTATCTACAAGTTAGTTTGAGTTAGGGCCGGGTCACACCGGAATGGCAGCGGCCGGCAGCGACGCGGCGAGCACTTTCAGTGTGAAATAATTTTACTGGTACTGGTCTTTTAAGTATGTAGTTAAAGTTTAAAATTATTTCACACTGAAAGTGCTCGCCGCGTCGCTGCCGGCCGCTGCCATTCCGGTGTGACCCGGCCCTTAGGTTGTTCGACAACTCCTCTTCCAATACGCGTAAGAGGACGGATCGCATACCACCTATGTCCCCAAAACTTATTTATCTTTTTTGTAGAGGACAGCATTTTTCCTACACTGTCTTGAAATTGGGGCTCCTATCACCCTTTGATCTATAGTATCAAATAAAATCTTTTATTCAAATGATAATTTCACTGCTTTCTCAGAACTGTTCAATAGGAGAAGTGGACATTTACGGGATGTGAACACTTTAATCTCTACACTACTTACTAAGGTTTTTAATGTGATATGGACACGGTATTCCAACTTCATTCCGCTTGTCTTCCCACTCAGTGATAAGGTTCAGATAACGTAATCAGAGCTTATCAGACAGAAAGATAATAAGATCCTGTATTGAAATAACATTTTGTCTGTCAGCAGCCAGATTATTATCTGAAACTATGATTCGAAAGTGGTGAAACAGGTTGTTTGTGCCCTTTGCTTGGTACGTGCGGCGATACATCTCCAGTATAAGCTGACTTCTTAATGTATGAAAAACCTATTAAATGGGAGGTCAGCTAAAATTGGATATGTATAGCTTGATATGGCGCCATGTGTATATCTATACTAATATTATAAAGCTGAAGAGTTTCTTTGTTTGTTTGGTTGAACGCGCTAATCTCAGGAACTACTGGTCCGAATTGAAAAATTCTTTTTGTGTTGGGTAGACTATTTATCGAGGAAGGCTATAGAGTATATAACATCACGCTACAACTAAGAGGAGCGGAGCAGTAATGAAAAATGTTGCAAAAACGGGGAAAATCGCACGGGTAGGCGATTCGACGGGAAGGGTCGGGGGAGCACCAAATTCAACGCGGACGAATTTGCAGGCAGAAGCTAGTAGCTAATAACGTTGATAATGAATATGAGACAGACAACAGAGATTAATAAAATACTAGTAGTAGTATTTAGCTGTGGCCTGTTACACTGGAAGCCGACCTCAACATAGTTGGGAAAAAACGTAGGCAGAAGAACGCAGTTGAATTAACTAAGTCGACATAAACACGGTCGTAAAAATATCGCGACGATATTTTATCGCGCAGTCGATTGTTAACTCTCGGTGTTGGACCGAATATTGAGAAGCCAACATAGTGCACCTCAGCTCTCAGCGCGTCGAACAAACGCACTATTCCATTTTCAAATCTCACCGATTACCAATGCACTAATCATAACTCAGTGTTGGCCTAGTGGTAATGGCCGAGTTGTAGGTCATGGGTTCGAACCCAAGCAGGCACTCTGTGTAAATTATAAGATAAAGATAAAGATGCATTTATTTTTATTAACATGTTTAACATGATACATACAATATGCACATATGGATGAAAACGTGTTTAAAATTGCTAGTTCAACATGTTTTGCCATATTCGGCGTACAAAATAGTTAGAGTAGGAAATAAATGTCAAAACTCAATAAATTCAAATGTGTACATTGCAGTCAGTACAAAAATATAGTCAAGAAATTCAAAATAATTTAAACAATGAAATTAAAATAACTAAAACAATAAAATTAAACTAATTAAAACAATAAAATTAAAACAATTAATACAATAAACAGATTCGGCATTCACCCTAATAAAATACTGTTGTTTTGGCCCAAATGTTATATATTTTCTTCGCTCTTCCCCCTTATGGAAGCAGCCACAGCTCCTGGACAAAATTGACCAAATTATTCGCAGTACACTAACATCCATTTTAAATGTGGCCTTGGACGACCGAGCGTGGCTTCAAGCCACACTACCCATCCGCTTTGGTGGTCTCGGCGTCCGTAAAATTACTAGTATTAGCTTACCGGCATTCCTATCCTCTGTCCACAGCACTGAAAAGTTGACCGGGAAAATTTTAGCTCCGTCCTTGGTTGACTCTGAAGTGCCGTGCTTCACAGATGCAGTGAATGCCTGGAAAATGACTTGCCCGGATACAGATCGGCCCGTGAACCCATCTTCCCAGAGACAGTGGGATGAGCCGCTCTGCAGGTTGGTACGGAATAATCTTATAAATACGTCCACCAATACTGCTGAGCGTGCCCGCCTTCTGGCTGTGGGCGAGTGGGAGTCGGGCCTCTGGCTTCAGGCACTACCGTCACCCAACATAGGTACTATGCTGAGTGACACCACCTTCCGGATTGCTACATGCCTGCGTCTGGGCGCTCCTTGCGTGGCTCTGCATCGCTGCCAATGCGGTGAAGGTGTCGACTACCTCGGACACCATGGCCTATCCTGCAGTAGGAGCGCAGGCTGGATAGCACGGCACGCCAGCATCAATGACATCATCCGTCGTGCTCTTGTCACCGCCGGGGTGCCAGCTGTTCTAGAACCCAATGGCTTGGCACGCGACGATGGGAAGAAACCTGACGGAATGACCATAATGCCTTGGAAGTTAGGTCGGCCTTTGGTGTGGGATGCAACATGTGTCGACACCCTTGCGCCATCCCATCTTCTCAGCACGGCGGGCTGTGCTGGGGCGGTTGCTGCAGGTGCTGAAAACCTCAAACGGCGCAAATATTCTAACCTAATTGGAAATTATATATTCGAGCCGTTTGGGGTTGAAACTCTAGGGCCATGGGGTCCGAGTGCTCACATAGTATTCCGAGAAATTGCCAAGCGGCTAGTCGACTCTTCACGTGACCAGAGGGCTGGCTTATTTTTTGGTCAAAGAATTAGCATTGCCATACGTGGCAACGTGGCAATGCTGCTAGCCTTTTGGGCACGTTTCCTGTTGACAACGATGCAGACGAATATTTTGATGCTTTATGATCTTTTATTTTTATATTGTATATACATGTACATATTTTTTACTTAGATTTTAAATTATGTATATATTGTAAGATAGTATGGTCAATAATAATAAAAATTACAGGTAAACTGTGGATAAACAGAATATAAAGTTATGATCATTCAACCAGTACTCACCTTTTATTTCGTCACCACTGCTCTCCAATCGGTAAAGGAAGGCATCGTGAGGAAACCGGCATGTCTTAGAACCACAAATTCGAAGAAATGTGACATCTAGCAACCCATATTGGGCCCGCGTGGTGGATTATGGCCCGCTCCCTCTCACAGAGAGGAGGACTGGGTCTCCAGCAGTGGGAACGTTATAGGCTGCTGATGACTCATAACTATAGTTTTATAACCGCACGTTCCTTAGTTTTGAGTGATGAGCTTCTACCCTTGTACCTAGTTAAGACTATGTATAGTGTATAGACACAAGCAATAGAAAACTAAAGAAAATATGCTACTCATTGTCTTCGTATGTATTGTTAATTCTATGCATCATTGAGGCAGTGAGAAATAAATTTATTGTAGGCAAGAAACTTAGCAACGCTCAGCCGACCCGGAACGAAGAAGGGCCTTTCGCAATTTTGGACATAAAGGCAAATCAAGTTTAGGCTTTACAATCAAACAATAATTTAGTCTAATTTGAGAATTCCGATTCTATCGCAACGTTATTAAAAACCTAAGCTGGTCCTATAGAGTCGGATAAAGGATCAATTGGTTTTCAAATTACACAAACTATCAGACTATTGAGTTCAATAGAAACATTTAAAGGAATATTGCCCTAGTTTCTGTCTTAAATATTACAGGTTCTACATTTTAAAACCGGGGTTGCCGACTTTAAAATGTTTAAACGAAGGTTTACTACGTATTTTGCGTTCTTCTTTTCGATAGATAGATAGATAGATCTATCTATCTATCTTCTTTTTGAATCTACATAAGTGTAATTTCTACTAATTGTTCGTGCCAATTACTATCCGATTTGATCAACTACTTTAGTAGCTAAGTATAAATATTTTCTATAGACCGTCAGGATTGAGGAGCCGCATAAAAGTGTTATTTTACCGTATTTTTGTAGCTATGACATTTTATTATAATACTGCAAAAAAAAAAAATTACTACTAAGTAATATTAAAGATATGTTTTGGTTGTTTTACTTTCCGTGTAACCGCGCGGAGATTTTTATGTTAAATTAAAGCATTGCTGTTCCAAATTCAGCCAAACGTAATCCGTTTTTTTATACAGATTACGGATAAACACTACTCATTTCTACCAAATTTTCAGACACCCATCGTCTAATTTTCAAGTTCTAATATGGCTCCTCAATTCAGACGTCTGAACTGAGGAGCCACCATAAACGTCCTGTAACTTTTAAAGAGTTTTACTACAAATTCTAGGATTGGGCCTAGCCGAAATAACCGGCTAATTTACTACTAAATATTGGTAGCACCAGCGCTTAAAAATTAGACGTGGTTCCTCAATCCATACGGACACACGTTTGGCTATCCCATGGAAAAATTATGTAAATTTTAAGTGTAACGTTAACTTTGGTTTAAAATCAGTTTTATCATTACGCTACTGAAATCATAGTGCGTTGAAATTCTCTGCACGTTATTTTGATGAATGTGTTAGTAATTTAAACCTTTTTCTATGCGTTTTTCCAAATATTACCTGGCAACCCAGTTTAAAACGTTTCAACATTAAACTGTACAATGGACGGTAATATCTCGGCATTATTTCTGTTTCCGTCCGCATTTCGATCCAGTCTGCATCAGCTGTTTTCTTCAATAAGGAAATATTCGAGGCGGCGATTTACAATGCTTGATATTTCTCTTCCTTTTGCTTGAAGAGATTGAATTTCTACTGAGATTAAATCGCAACGTCTACGGTAGCGGAGTTGGAGTTATAACAACCAACTATTCACCAACCTAGATATGTATATGGGGGAAGAGAGTTTGCTTTTATACTAAAATTCATTTATTTAACTTACACACAGCTTTTAACCAAACAATAAAGAAGACTTCATACAAAGGTCGGCGTAAAACCCTAAACTCAGAACACAAATATAGAAAAAAAAAAATGTATTACCATGGTCGGGGAAGTTTTCCTTATCATTTTTTATTGTTGCATCGAATGTCAAGGATCATTCCTTCAGCTGTTTTTGCGGCTGAAAAATCTAGTTTTATATATTTCAATAAAATATATAACTACCGATTGGCGAAAGTAAATGAATGTGACCTTGATATTAAGGTAATATTCAAAAAAAAAACAATTTAAATATAGGAACAGTCGCAGAGGTTAATTATTGTCATATTATGTAATACTTGTTCAAGATGAGTTCGTAATGATTCAGCGCAATAGTCAAAAAATCAAAAATATCTCATATTTTTCGATGATGATTTTCTTTAACAGCGGGTCTTAAAAGGCACAGCCTGTATTGTATGTTGGTAACCCTAATTCTACGCAAAGTTGATAATTTAACGTGTTTTGTTAGCGCTAGATTAACAAGCAAAATATTGCGAGATCGCCCTTTAGAAAATCTTGGCGTGGATTTTTTAGCACTTTTTATCCTTCCTCGTGAATTCTATTTTAGTTTATATTCAAATTTGAAATCAATTTGAGCTTTAAATATTTGCATTGTAAATGAAGTGTGGTGTACATGTCGTGGGTGTGGTTTCCGTTTTTCTTCAAGTTTTTCCGTAATATGACCTTGTAATGGTTCTGCATATGGTTTTAATACGAATTTGGTAGTCTCAATTTTATTAAGTCCGAGCAAAACTGGCAATGTCAATATTTACACAATTTCTGTCGACGACCACCAAAAAAGGGAAGAAAGAAGGCCCGTTCAACTTGTTGGAAATAATTTTCCTGCATGGCCATCAGAATTTATCATTTAACCTTTAATAATGTACGCTGGCCTGGAGGTCGAAGGACCTACGTCTGGGACAATGGCTGAATGATTAACTTTGACGCTGTGGGTCCAAAAAACGATGAAAAAAAAATGTTTTTGCAGTTACTTACAATTCAATAGGTTAGGACATAGTGACACTTGTGTCTGTAGACAATAAAGCAGAATCTCTAGGAAAAAAAATGCTACTCTGCTCTCCCTCTAAACATACTCTGATTTTAATTGGACCAAAATGAGTGTTGCGATCGACCTTTTACATCAGTCATCTTCTCTCTTATAGTTCGTGCAAGTTACTGTTGAAATGGTTGATTTTAATAGTTGTTTAAAATTGCACAAAACTTTGGATTTTTACTCGATAAGTTGATACAAAATCCGCTCTTGAGAAGGGTATGAATATAAAAAAAGATAGATTAAATGAACTTTTTACTTTGCGTTAAGCTTAGTTGGTATCCACGTAGTTATTTTTTTCTGCTAATAATTAGATATTATGTCAATATTTTACAAAGTCAATTAGCTTACGTCTACTTAATATTTGTTGTTTAATATCATTATTAATTTTGCCTTCAAATTGGGCAAACAGCTTCGTTCTAATAACATAGTTCGGCGGAAATTAGCGAGCTCTAGATAAAGATACGTTTAAGAAGAATAATAAGTAATTATAGGTTTATTAAAATATTACGATAATTTGACTAAACATCATACAATAAATATAATATCTTGACCCACGAGGTTCTTGATATTTATATTAGAGATGTATGTAGGTACCTATAAACAGAGACAATATTTGCAATGGATCTTTTCAATTTGTTTGAAGAAAAATACGTGTTGTCCCGGACCTAATAAAAAACAATATCTTTTTAATTTGGGCGGTACGCAGTAATAGTTTCGGAAGACATACATACTATGTTTAAAGATTTTGGAAAAATATTTTGGGAATGAATGGGTGTAATTACTAAGGTACTCATCCTGCATTCTCTTTCGTGGAACTACAGCTGCGATGTTTGTTATTTACATACAAGGTGTTTCTATTGATATCCCATATCTCCACAATGAAAACATGAATGAGAGCATATCAAAGAATCAATTGGCATATGATTTATTAAATTTTTTTTTTTTTTTTCATTAAGTACGAGTAAATCTTTTCATGCAAACCAATCATTAAAATTTAAAGCAAAGACAATGTGACTTTCTCATATTTCACGTAAGGATGTTTTACATAAATAATAGTGACGTCGAATTCTTTTCTATGATAAATTAAAACAAAAAATAAAAGTCATATGCCAGTTGATTTTATGACATGGTCTCATTAACACCATAGCGTTATGGAATATCAAAAGGAACACCTTGTATAAAGATTTTACAATTATCAACTACCTTTTAAACTGTTATGTATACATTTAAAATTCACATGCGGTGACCTTATCAAAGTCGCCATATCACGTCTGTCTGTGAACTTTAAATGTAATACCATGTTCGGTAATACACTGTTCAATAAGAACATATAAGAAATAAGTCATAAAGATAGGTTCTTCATGACATGTGTGGGGGTCGAGTCGGCAGTTCCAAGGTGTATAATATAACAACTTATTAAAAGGACTGTTACCGTTACGTTTTCCAACGGAAATTGGACACACTACTATTGTTATGAAGTCAACACGAATCCTGATCGAGTTGTCGTAAGCGAAATTTTAGCGAAAATATGATTTATCGTAAACATCGTTTTAGCACGGTGTGACTTAAACTCGCACGTAACTCACGCTTTTCTGTGACTTAAGTACAAAGAAAAGCGTGACTTAAGTGCAGGTTTAGGACACACGAGCTATGCAATACTATACGATATTCGTGACTTAAGTCTAATAATGCACGGTGTTTAGCACCCTAGTAAGTTCAGGCGCTAATTTCACGCCATGCAATAATATACTATTTAAGTCACACATATCATAATGTGTATTCATGCCCCTTGCTCGAGCCAGCCCGTCCCTTGCTGCCCTCTACCAGCGATGCCTTAAGCCGAGGTCCGTACCCCCCAGGGAGTGCCCTTCGCGAGTACTCACTCTAGGTTTAAGTTTTTTTTTAGTCCTGGCTGGAGGCCTTAATTTATTAATGTAGCCACAGGCAAGTCCGGTTAAGTAGCCGACAACCTCTTTGGTTAACCTGCGAGATGTCATTACAAAAACAAAAACAAGAAGAAAATTGCATTTACCTACGGATGTGGGCAAAGTGTAGAGAAAAGTTTGTTCTTTGCCTCCACACTGTTCTCTTTACATATCTTTATGCCTACCAATGACCGTGTCAGCTAGTCGACATACTGACCCAAACCTGAGAATTACATAATTATACGCGAACCGTAAGAAAAATAATAAACTATGCGTTGTTGATACAATCTATTGACGTAATATTAAGTGGTTCATGCTCGTCAAAAGTTCCTGCACCTTTCGAGTTTATTATTGCTTCATTGTGCCAAGTGGGTGTCACCTTACACATATTCAACCTTTAATGTTCCCACTGTTGAGACACAGGCCACAACTCTTCGCGTAGTTAGGGAGCTGGCAAGCAAAATTTCTGTATGATCAGCACACAAGGCAGACGTTATTAATAGTGATAATTATACCCTAAGAAACATCAAGGACCTCGTCTGCCACCATGGTGGCGCTGCGTTCTAAATTTACAGCGTTTCAAAAATGTTTAAAAAAAAGGTGTGCTATATTATGCGCACACGTCTGCCGCTGGGGCTGATGATCACAGTCATCCTGGAAACACAAAGAATCGAAAAGGCAGACATACAGGGCTCTGACTTTTGTAGTATTCATTTTTTAAATTTATTTTTATGATTTAAAAAACTGTATATGAAGTGCACACTTGGCAAATTTTAATTGTTCGATTAAAAACAATGAGAAGAACCACGGAAAAATAGTCTGCCAATATGTTGCCTCTGCGTTGTCTATTGACAGTGATCCAAAAATGTAAAAAAAGAAGGTATGCTATATTATGCGCACACGTCTTCCTCTTGGACAGATGTTTGAATTACTTATGAAAACCAAGAAAATCGATGAGGCAGACGTTCAGGCCTCTGATATTCCAAAGGCAGACCATTTGATTTACTTTTTTCAACCCGACACTCGCGCCAAACCAAGCAGGTATAAAATATCCCCATAGATCCTTTAGTGGTGTCTCTCTTTTCTTTGGGAATATGAGTGAGAACGGTATAACTCAGTTCCGATCTTTTCCGTATCGTGAAACTAAATGTATAGAGCGTATATCTATATACAGCCTATATCTATATACGTATTTTACACAAATAAAACGTGATTTAAAAAGTTAAAGACTGTTCCTATCCAGATCCTAATCGTATTCAGATAACATTCAAGCATAGCAAGCAAAATAATACTTTCTAATTAGAGTTCCAAGCGCATTTCGTTTCTGCTTGTCATAGATTTCAGCTCCAGAAGTTTAATCGTTACCGTGAGTTTTGTAGGGGTCTACTAGGACCGATGCCTGCCGGGGTCGCGTGATTGTTCGAAAGAGATACCGTGACCCTGGCACATGGGCAACTGATGGAACACGGGTGGGTTTTAGTCAGTAAAAGTCTGACACGCCCTCCCGCTCCGCCCAGAGCGGGAGAAGTCATTTGATGATTTCCCATCCTGAAAAAAAAAAAAAAACCGTGAGTTTAGAGGATAGTATTAAACAAACTTATAAGAATAAAACTATAAAGAATAATAATAATCCCATGCAATACCCGCTGTCCCTTGATTCCGTGAATTTCAAACAGTTATACAGCTGAAAATCAGTGAGCAAAGTGTCTGCCACCTGTTTTTTCGAATCCACAGAGTCATAGTGAATCGAATGGGCGCAATAAGAACCGCGTGCAAATTACTTAGTAGAGCTTTTTTTTTAAACATTTTTACAACTCCGTCCCATGATAATGCAGAGTCCTGAATGTCTGCCTCTTCGATTTTCTTCGTTTCCAAGATGATTGTGACCATGAACTCCAGAGGCATACATGTGCAAATGATTTAATACCCCGATTTTTTTAAGCAACTTCAATCCGCTGTAACGCGAAAACGCAGCGATATAGGACCTTAATTGATCAGACCAAATCAATTCGTAATGATTTAAACAGCCAAGCATATTTGGTCGACAAACCAGAAACGTATCATAAGTTTCCTTTCATCATCATCATCATCATTTCAGCCATAAGACATCCACTGCTGGACTTAGGCCTCCTCCAATTTGGGGGGCTTTGCCATAATCGCCACGCTTGGCAGGCGGGTTGGCGATCGCAGTATGGTGGTAAAATGCATAGAGAACGCTGCTGCCCATTCTCTAGTAAGTCCCTTAGTCGCCTTTTACGACACCCACGGGAAGAAATAGGGTGGTGTTATTCTTTACGTCCGGCACCACACGGTACGTTTCCTTTATCTTAATTATATAGGTAATTGACATAAAGAACCTCATGGCGTCTTGGATTTTCATTTCATTTCATTTATTCTTAAACAATTTCCATTGTGTTGAATATGTACTACATGCAATTAACATAAAAATAGAAAAATACAGAGAACTATGAACTATTATCCTCCCAGTGAAAATTCAAATATTTGTAGAGCTAAAAACAGTTTCGAATATAAAGGCAAAAACAATTTTTAATGTAATGTCAACAGTTTTCAATATAAAGTCAAACAAGTGTAAAATATAATATCAACCAGTTTCCAATATAATGTCAAGCAAATTCAAAATATTATGTCAAAAGTTTCTAAAAATTATATAATGTCAAAAGGCAAAAAGAAATTAAAACTAAAAGTAGATCATTTATTATTTGACATTAGTTCAGATATATTATACAGACAATTTTCTAATAAAAAGGCTTTTAATTTTGTTTTAAACAACTAGGTGTTTTAAATTAGAATCTTTAGCTCAGAAGGCAATTTATTAAATATCTCTACAGCTTGGTACTTCGAGCAATGCTCTACTATATTAAATTTTGGTGCTATTTGTTGTTTAAAAAAATTTTCTTCGCGTGCTCTCTCTAATTTCACGTTCTTCTTGTGATTCAAATTCATGTAGATACTTAGCAAAATGACTTAAGAGCACCAATAGTAATTTTTGCACGAGACACATTGTGCAATTCCGACTGTTGTCCTTACGGCTCGCTTCTGTAAGATGAACGCTCTCTGCCAGTTATAATCGTAACTATGTATTTCCCCAGGGTAATAAAAGGTATTGAATCTTTGTAATATAATTAAGGGTCTCGTTATGGATATTGGTTTAAAATCTATAGGTACATCTATACATCTATACAAATAAATAAAATTGGAGTGTCTGTTTGTAATATTAAGATAACCACTTTTTACTAAGTGTATATGGATGTATACACGGTACATATACCAAAACAACATTTTTTACAATTTTTGTCTGTCTGTCTGTCTGTCGGTCTGTCTGTCAGTTTGTTCCGGCTAATCTCTGAAATGGTTGGACCGATTTTGACGGGACTTTCACTGGCAGATAGCTGATGGCTACATTTATTTTAGGCTTAGGCTACATTTATTTTAGAAAAAATATTTTATTTAAAAAAAAAAACCTGCGTTAATTTCACAGACATTTCAGACATCCACGCGAGCGAAGCCGCGGGCAAAACCTAGTCTATCATAAAATTAAAAAAAACAACATCCTTCGCTTCGCTTCCGAAAATGAAAAGTAAGATTATTTATCTGACCTTTTTGATGAGATTTGGCTATAAGAAATGCGTTTTGGAACCAAAACACTTTCCAAAATACGTCATTGTTTTCAACAACTTTTATTTTCAAAAGGAGAACCGTCATCGTCATTTCAGCCGAAAGACGTCCACTGCTGGACATAGGCATCCCACAAACTCCGCCACTTCGACCATTTTTGTGCTTCCCGCATCCAACGGATTCCTGTCTGTCCACTTTTTGGGAGACCCTCCAATCCAACTCAAAATCTTTCGGTACGCGATCGCCACTCCAGAACCTTTCGGCTCCTTCAGCCATCTGTTCTGCGAGCAATGTGCCCAGCTCACTGCTATTTAAGTTTGATGATTCTTCTTCGGGCTATGTCGGTTACCTTGGTTCGCCTGCAGATCTCTTCATTCCTGATTCGAACACGTAGAGAGACTGTAAAAGAGAACCTTACTGACTGACATACCAACACAGAGCCTTAGTTTACAGCCTTTTATGATGTAGGGGAGCACTCCCAACTAACTTTCATTCCCTTTTATGCCAGTTCTCCCCCAAAATTATAAACATTTTAATCACTTCCTTAAACGATAATAATATAAAATTTTAAATGGTGCGTAATAAATATGTAAATAATATGTATTGTATGTCTTTGTGCTGTGTATCACCCTATTTATATATTAATGTAGAATATTTATGTTCTCACCCTAGTCCTCGTTTTTCAGCGACTAACAGAATCTGTAAACCTACCACAAAGTGCAAAGTCGACGGCTTGCCGCTGCGATACCGTCTAAACGCGAAACTTGCAGAATAGTCGACATCGGCTCTATTGCCATAAGCAAAAAAAAAAAAATGTAGGGAGCACTAAGAAAGGGTTTATGGAAATTCGACCTTTAAGAGGGCTGAAGGGAAGAAATTAGTTTGTCAATAAATAATCATATTTAAATGTCAATAAATAATCATATTTTTTGAGTAAATAAACTTGAAATTTGGTATGAAAACTTATGTAAGTTAATCATGAAGTGGTTTTTTTTTGACCCTGTAAAGGTAGATTGGGGATGTTAAAGTTTGTAGGGGAAAATATGAAATCTACGCGGGCGAAGTGCCAGTATCATAATGTTCTACTCTCAACATTCTAACAATAATATTGCCATACTGTTTAACAATTTACTGGGTAAATTGTAGAACATGTCCGAACGAAGTACAGTTCAGTAAAACTGACTGTTAACTTTCAGTGTTTCAATGTACAGTTAATAAGGAAAGGTGTTAAGTTACGAGAAAGTACGACCAACCTTACAAGTTATACAGGGTGTCCAAGAACCTGGCGTCCAACTGGATTCCCACGATGCCCCAAGTTCTAACAGTACTCACAAAAATATTTTAAAAAATCCACCCCATGTACTTACAGAATTATACTGATTTCAAAAAAAAAGGGGAAATGAGCACCCTGTGACATACTTTTGAATGCTGTGACTGCTAATGCTGATAATTTCGATATTTCTTGGAGGTTTTGTAATCTAGGGTATTGCTGTGTCTAAATAGAATGTAAAAATAAAGTACTTATTGTACCATTTTAAAATAAAATATTATTTTAACTAAAGGTGATATGGAAAACTATTGAATTTCGCAACTTTGACCGACTGTAGTGTAAAAAAAATGTACCAAAATAGTATGGCAAGTGACGTCAAATTTTGACGCGTTTATTCCTCTTTTTAAAAAGGTATAATACTTACACATTAATTTGAAAAAAAAAAAAATTTGATAATATTTTTACTCAACAACCCAATTTTTACGAAGTGCCTACCTACTAACGGTAACTGTCGGACCCTTTCTTATCTTAGAAACTGTTATGTTACTACTATTATTTACTTCGGTTCCAAGAGTGAGCAAGAAGGAAATACACACAGGTAGATGGGTTCCCAGTAGAATAAAAGCAAAGAATGTTAGTTTAAAGATATTTTATTACAATAAATGTTCAAAATGTTGACCACCCGCGGCAATACAAGCTCTCACTCTCCTTAAAAAGGACCGCTTTATGTTTCGCGAGTAACTTTTTTGACGTATCACCTGCACTGCTTGTGTTATCTTCTCACGAAGGTCAGCGATGTCATTAATGGGCTTCGCATAAACGAGCTCCTTCATAGTTCCCCAGAAAAAAAAATCCAGCGGATTTAAGTCAGGTGAGCGGGCTGGCCACGGGATTGTTCCTGATCGCCCAATCCACCTGTTCGGGTATTGCTCGTCCAAAAACTCTCTAACGGATACGCGAAAATGTGCTGGACAGCCGTCGTGTTGGAACCACATATCTGGTGGGGTCTCTTCTAGTAAGTTTGGCAAATCATTTTGAAGAAAATTTAAATATGATTCGCCAGTCAAATTCTCGGGCATCTCAAATGGACCAATAATATTCCCACAGAGAATACCGGTCCACATGTTCACTTTGAACCGGTACTGGGATCTATCTTCTCGCATCAAGTGCGGATTTTCCACATGCCACTCGTGCAAGTTGTGTAGGTTCATGTAGCCATCCTTCTTAAATGTTGATTCATCTGACCACAAAATTTTGTCGATAAAGTTTTCGTTTTCTCGATGTTTTTGCAGGATTGTTTCACAAAACGCGACTCGGCTCGGATAGTCTCGAGGTAAAAGACTTTGCACTCGCTGTACGTGGTACGGATGATATTCTTCTTTTTAACCCCCGACGCAAAAAGAGGGGTGTTATAAGTTTGACGTGTCTGTCTGTCTGTGGCATCATAGCTCCCGAACGGATGATGCGATTTCAATAAAAAAAAAACGTATTAAAGGTGACTTATCTGCGAGTGTTCTTAGACATGTTTGATGAAAATCGGTTGAGCCGTTTAAAAGTTGTGGGGGGGAAAGTGGGGAAGAGTAACCGAATGTCAGCAAATATACTCGAGTGGGGTCTCAAATGAAAGCGCACTGAAAGAGAATATTGATGAATTAATCGAGAGTGTTCTTAGCTTCGTTTGATTCTACATTATATTAAGTATATACCTGTAAAAAGTACAAAATAAAAAATTAAATTTTAAATTTTAAAAATATTAATAATTCAAAAAAAAAACGTCGCGTTGGGGGACCGCTCCGCGAGTGCAGACGTCGTTAACTGCTTAGTTAGGTAATAAGACTATTGGTAATTAAATTGTTAGGTTTGAAGCGGTCCCCCAACGCGGCGTATTTTTTTTTGAATTATTAATACATTCTTAGGTACTTTAAGAATGAGTTATTATTTATTATTTTTTACTTTTTAAAGGGAAATTAGGTTTTTGTGTCGGGGGTTTTTAAAATTTAAAATTTAATTTTTTTTGGAGAATACTGTGTGCTGTGCTCTTCGGTATCCCCGTATCAGCTTCTATTCCTCGCACAGAGATGCTTAGATTTGCCGACACCGCCTCTAAAACTTCATCGCGTATGAAGTCATTTACGGGTCGTCCTTCACCAGCTACTTGATTGGGGAACCGCCCGTCACATAGTGATCTGTGCACATTAATGAAAACTCGATGGTCGGGATATCGCGTAGCCCTCGGATACCTTTCTCTGTAAAGTCTCGCTGCAGCTCGTCCATTACCTCTACATTCTCCATAAATGTAGTGCATATTTGCGTATTCTTGCGGAGTGTAGGTCGCCATGGTAGCACACACAAAACACAAACTGGCCAAACACAGGCAAAGGTCGTCGTAAAGAGTTCGTTTCAAAGTCCAGAGCACAAAGAGTAATCGAGTCCAATAAACAAAGCTTTAAATCGTAGTACGTGATCAATGGTAACAATAAGAGAGAGGTGCGTAGTAACGGCAGGAGGCAGTGACGCGTACTGACCGTACTGTTATCCTAAATAGCACGATCCCAGATAGCGTCACTATCTATCTCACTCGCACCTCTAACCTTTTTCTCCCTCACTCTTACCTGAATAATGAGGTACCATAAAGAAGAACCAGCAAATCGCAAAGATAGTTTCTGTCTTGCTCCCTCCTGTTGTAATAACGAATCACTATGGTGAGATGCATGCACATACCGTCCCTTACGGTCTAACCTGTTTTTTGAGAGGCCTGTTGTTATTTTTATGAGCATACAATAGTAATTCTTTAGAGGTTAGATTCAATTCGTCGTAAATTTTTCTTTCTAAGAATTCTGTAAGACATCGTAAAAATTGGGTTGTTGAGTAAAAATATTATCAAAATTTTTTTTTTTCAAATTAAAGTGTAAGTATTATACCTTTTTAAAAAGAGGAATAAACGCGTCAAAATTTGATGTCACTTGCCATACTATTTTGGTACATTTTTTTTACACTACAGTCGGTCAAAGTTGCGAAATTCAATAGTTTTCCATATCACCTTTAGTTAAAATAATATTTTATTTTAAAATGGTACAATAAGTACTTTATTTTTACATTCTATTTAGACACAGCAATACCCTAGATTACAAAACCTCCAAGAAATATCGAAATTATCAGCATTAGCAGTCACAGCATTCAAAAGTATGTCACAGGGTGCTCATTTCCCCTTTTTTTTTGAAATCAGTATAATTCTGTAAGTACATGGGGTGGATTTTTTAAAATATTTTTCTGAGTACTGTTAGAACTTGGGGCATCGTGGGAATTCAGTTGGACGCCAGGTTCTTGGACACCCTGTATAAAGCCCATGCTTTGAGTTTCAAGATTTTCTTATATCTATCTGATAGAACTATCTGCATCATCTTTTATATCTACTTGTATTTTTAAAAGAATCTAGGACCTCCTTTATTAATAAAAGGGGTACATTTACAATAAATAACGTAACAATTTAATATAGAGCACCAATGCTTATTGGTCTGAACTGGGTTGAACCTGTGCAATGCAGGCTAAACATATTTAATATAATTAAGTAGTGGTCGCTCACTAAATTAAGGTACCAGGGTCGAATATGGCCAGCCGGAAAATATGGCCACATACCATTATTCCACACATGAAAATTTGTAACAACCTGAACGCGACTATTAATTGTCGCTAGTGTCACATGTATCCAAACGGCGTACCTATCACTTTTCCCGCGCGCCCGCTAGTCGCCCAGCTTCCATTAAAGTGAAACATGCTGTTGACGTTATAAAAACATTAAAGTAAGTATTGTTATGTATTTTGTTATTTTTCAAATAAGAGTCGTTGTTAATACATTACGATGTTGTGTGACGATTGTAATTTCATATTTCTGTGTTTAATTGTCAAAGTGATAATGTGTTCTTCATTTGTGAATATGAAAACTAAAAAAATCGTGACTGCAAATATGGCCACCTTTGGCCATATTTACGGTACTAAACTACTGACACTTTCTTTTTTTTGTTTTAGACGATGGGACGCTATAAAGCTAAAGGGCTTCGAGATAATTGGTCAGAAGCATCAATAAAACTAGCTTTAACTGCAGTTAAAAGCGGTAACATGAAAGTGTACAGGAAAAATTTTTAACGAGGGCGCAATTTTTTTTTGGTGGTTCAGTATCAGTAATAGAACACATTTCAACTATATTTTCAATTTTTTTTAATTTTTATCCGACTTTTAATCAGTAAACTGTGGACACCCTACATATTTCGTAAATGATTTCGACAATAGGAATAGGTCAGTAACCGCGCGCAGTAGGTACTTCAAACTTCTTAGAAGTTTGACCGATCGAACTGGTAGGTACTTGTAGCTACGCTCGGTCCTTCACCTTCGCCGCCGCGCCGCCGCCGTGCGCAAGTTACCATAAAAACCAGTTTCTAAATAAACATCTTTCGTTAACGATAACTTATTTTTTTTGTACTAAGATATATCAAAATAAAAAATGCATGGTTATTATAACTCGTTTAAGTTTAATTTGTTAAAATTTGCGCACTGGTTAAAAACTTAAATCAAATCAAATCAAATCAAATCAAAATAATTTATTTGCATAATACATGGTAAAAAAAGGTGTTAATGGTATAAAAGTACATTGTATTACAACTTAATGAGGTGTGCAAATTAATAAAAATGGGTAATTACAAAAGAAACATAAATTTAAAATTGAGATCATACATAAAAAAAAACGCTAAAATAAAAATAATAAATTAATGATCATTGTATTTGTGGTGCCATGTCAGATAAAAAAGTCATCTTTCATTTAAATAATCATTAATTGAATAGTAACATTTTGCAACTAGATATTCGTGCAAAACTAATTTGAATTTTTCTATTTTGTGTAGGTCTGTGATACTGTTTGGCAGCTTATTATATATTTTGGGTGCCATGCCTAAGATATTTTTATTAAACACTGCTTTTTTATGTCGTCTAACGCATATTTTATTTTTGTGTCGTGTGCTCCTTGGATGTGTATAAAGATGTAGATTCGCCTTGACAAAGATTGCCACTTCGTATATATAAAGAGACGGGAATGTTAATAGCTGAAACTGTTGAAAATGTGGCTTACAGCTTTCTGTGCGTTGTATGCCACACATTGCTCTTATGCATTGTTTCTGAGCTTTAAATGCCATTTCTCTGTCTGGCGAGTTCCCCCAAAATATAAGTCCGTAGCGTAAAGTAGATGCAACATACCCGTGATACGCCATTAATAATGTTTCACGATTTGACACTTTTTTGAGGTTATGGAGAGCATAAGAATACTGACTAAGCTTTTTGCATGTATTTTCAACGTGTGTTTTCCAGTTCATATTTTTATTTATCCAAATACCCAGGAATTTTGTGTGTTCTGCTTCACTGATGGTTTTGTGGCCGTAATGAATATCAAGTTTTTTATTGTTCGTTTGTTGTTCAAATGAAATGTACTTTGTCTTTTCAAGATTTATTTTTAAATTGTTTTCTGTTAGCCAAGTTATTATATCCTTTAAGTTTTCGTTTATTTCTTTTTCAAATGTCACATTAACCTGTATATAGCTGCAAAGCTAAGGCTAAAAAATCTAAAAACAGTTGGTATTGTTACGTTTGCGATGAGGATAGAATAGCAGACATGAGATGCTTTTTATGTAAAACGAACGTCCATGAAGACTGTGTTAACAAAAGTAGACACTGATAAATTTAATTGCACTCGGTGCAGTCAGGACTAATTATAAATACTTCATTAGGTTTACCTATTTTTTTTCTAGTTTTTAATATTATTGTGATTTACACATGAAGGATCTTAAAAGTTACGTTTTGTTTTTAATAATTTTGTTGATTTTCTATAACTTTGAAAAGCATTTTAAGCTTATATAAAGAATAACTTTAAGAATTTCGTTGTTGACTTTGATATCTTTAAATTATTTTACTTGTAAAGAAAGTTCTTTACTTGTACTTTATGTCGCCCAAAGAATATCTTTTAAATAAATGCTCTATTAAAACATAAAATCCGTTTTTATTTCGGTTTATTTAGAAGTTGTTCGAACTGGTAAATTCGTACAATAAATATGGCCACATATATGGGCATATTTACCTCCCCCGTCGGAAATATGGCCAATTTCCAATTTTTTTTAAACTTGAAAATACTATTATTTATTGTTTAATGTTTTTGTATTTTTTGCCTTTGTGGTAAAGATAAATAGCCACTCTTTATGAATAAGTGCTAAAACTTGTTTGTTTTAGCTTTGTTATTATTAAAAAATAATAACAAACCTTAAAGTGGCCATATTCGACCCAGGTACCTTATTTCTAATGAATTATTATATGAAAATATTAGCTTTCTGCACTCGTTCTTCATACAACCTTCATATAACATTGAATAATTCTTCTAGCATTTGATAGCCCAATTCTTGACAAAAATTTCAGGTCATTTAACATCACGCTATACCTCTTAGAAGCCGAATAAAATTAAAAAAGTCGGAAAGAACACTTAGTGTAAACAAAGTAATAGCAAGGGCAGGCGATGGGATATGATCCGTGGATTTGACGCAAAATTTCAGGCGAACGAAGTCGCGGGTAGATGCTAGTAACTAACCATATAGATAAACTAGCTTCTATTTTTTTTTTCTGGATGGGAAATCATCAAATGACTTCTCCCGCTCTGGGCGGAGCGGGAGGGCGTGTCAGACTTTTACTGACTAAAACCCACCCGTGTTCCTTCAGTTACCCATGTGCCGGGGCCACGGTATCTCGCTTGAACAATCTCGCGACCCCGGCAGGCATCGGTCCTAGTAGACCCCATCTAAACTAGCTTCTGCCCGCGGCTTCACCCGCATGGATGTCGAAAAATAAAATATCCTACAGGAACGCACTACCGGGATAAAAAGTACCCTATGTGTTAATCAAGGTAAACAATGTCTTATCGTACTGCTTGCTTTGTCTTATCCGACCCAGAGAATAAAAAGTTTTACAGATACTTTGAACCCCCATTTCACCCTCTTAGGAATGAAATTGCGAAAAATACTTTCTTAGTGGAGACTTACTGTTCTCAAAAAACACACCCTCCAAATTTCATGCCACTAGGAGCAGTGGTTTAGGCTGTGCGTTGATATATCAGCCAGTCAGTCAGTCACTCAGGACTTTGAATTTTGTGTAATAGGTCTTTACCTATGAAAATGCCGTTTTGTATGAAACAAATTAAACGAATTTTTTTCATGTATTTTTTATTTGTATTAATCGAAATAATCACCCATGCAATCAATGCATCTTTGTCAACGCAGTGGCAGTTTATTGATGCCCTTCTTAAAAAAATCAGCTGGACGGGAGGCAACAAATTCTTCAAAGGCATTTTGTACTGCCTCTCGGGTATTGAATTTTTTTCCCGCCAAGAAGTTATCCAAATTCTGGAAAAAGTAGTAGTCTGTAGGCGCAACGTCTGGTGAGTAGGGCGGATGACGGAGAGCTTCCAACCCCAGTTCTTGCAACTTGGAGATCGTCTGCTGTGCAGTATGAGGTCGCGCGTTGTCGTGCAGGAGCAGCGGAGACGAACGATTGACCAATGCTGGTTGGAGATGTGCCAGCTTCTCCATCATTGAGTTCAGTTCTTCACAGTACACATCTGCAATAATGCTCACCCCGTTTGGTAAGAACCTGTGATGAATCACACCAGCGCTAGACCACCAAAAAGTGACCATCACTTTTCTAGGGGTAAGTTTTCGTTTAGGGCATTGCTTAGGTGCTGAACCAGGATCCAACCAACTTGCTGAGCGCTTGCGGTTATCAAACAGAATCCATTTTTCATCGCAGGTAGCAATGCGGTTTAAAATTCCTTCATTTGTGTGTCTGTTGAGCAGTGCAAGGCACGTCTCGACGCGTACTTCGCGCTGGCGATCATTGAGTTCGTGGGGCACACATTTGTCAAGCTTTTTTACCTTGCCAATTTGACGCAAATGGACCAATATTTTTTGACGCTAACGTCGAAAGCTGCTGCTAATTCAGCCGTAGATTGTGTATCATCAGCTTCCACAATCGCCTTTAATTCGTCATTGTCGACCAAAGTCTTCGGACGACCGCGAGATTCATTTTTCAGGTCGAAATTTACAGAACGGAAGCGAGCAAACCAATAACAGGTGGTGCGTTGGTTTGTAGTGTTAGCTCCGTAAACGTCGTTGATGTTGCGTGCCGCTTGTGTCGCGTTGCTGCCACGACGGTACTCATATTCCATAATTACTCGAATTTTTAACGTATCCATGATGACGAAAAAGATTGAAATCCGATGAAAATGTAACACTAATCAATAAACAAATGACTACTTTTGGAAAAAGAATTCCATGTTTTTAAAACAAAATTAATTTGAAATTAGAATTCTTAGACAAACAAAAATTATTTTGATTTGAAATGGCCAGTACTGCAGAACGGCAATTTCATAGGTAAAGACCTAATATATAGATACATATAGATATGTATTATAGTTTAACAAAGAGTGTAAAGTACAAAACTATATTAAAATGTAAGTAAATACAAGTAGATCTGCTACGTGTGCATTAGCGAGGTGTGAAAAGTTTATCCTTTTACGATTTTTAAACAGTCTGGTAAGAACATGGATTCAAACACGCATTTTCCACTATTTTTATCACTGCCAAAAACAAAGTGATGTGTTCACAAAGTAAACTAAACACAGTCTGAAGTAAGAAAGTATGTGTGTTTAACAAGTTAACGTTCGGTTAGCGGCTGGCATACGCGGTCAACCAGGTGTCAAGGTTTTTAGATAGCCGACGCGTTAACTCATAGTTAAGTCATAGTTATGTAAAGGTTTTTATTTGAACTGCTTGGAAGGTTGCTGTTTTGATGCTTGTGTAGTAGTGTTGACATTGTAAGATTTTGCTTGGAATTGGTAGTTCTTTTGTTCGGTAGGATGTAACTAACTAACTAGTGTTACCTGAATTGTATGTAGTGGTAGGACCTGTCCTGATTAGAATGAATTGTGTATTTCGTTTTTTTTTTTATATTATGAGTACTGGTAACCAGTGTGCGTGTATGACCATATGTATGAACATAAACGAAGCAAAAAGAGTCGATATGCAAGGATCGTAGCAGGTGGCTTTCTGTAGTTTCTGCCTACCCCCGTGGGAAAAAGGCGTAAGTTTCTGTATGTATGTAATATTTTAAGAGCTAGTAATAAAAGTTTGGCTTGCAGATTCATGCTTTCAGATTTCATGGTATAGGAAACGGTATGTCCTAGAATTAAAACTTCGAAGCCATGTGACATCTTCTAACCCACACTAGGACCAGCGTGGTCGATTATAGCTACAGCTTGGTACACAGGCTTCCTCTCGACAAGAGGCGGCCTGCGTCCCAGCAGTGGGAACATTGTATGCTGATAATGTAATGCAAAAAGGTATGTTGCACAAAAACATACTGAACAAAGGTGGGCTTAATGCTTTGTATTTCTACCAGTATCGATGAATTCAGAAAGAACACTGTGACACATTATGTGACCCAGACAGTATAGCACCTGTCCTTCTCTATCTTTTCGCTCAGCGCCGCTCGCGTGGTGGGCAGAACAAAAAAAAAAAAAATAGATAACTGTTATGTGGACAGACCCACATAACAATGGCCCTAATGTGAGATTATTTTAACTATCTTGACTTAGCGCATCGACCGCAGGTGGCCTTGGATTGGTGAAGGGCCGGAGCTGGAAAAGATGCGTTATATAGAGATGGTTAAAAGAAAATGACACTAGGGCCACTGATAACTGTTCTGTAGGCAGAACACTTGCTAAGAGACTCGTCGAATCAGGCATGGTACATAGCTACCATCTTCTTTCTTATATCCTTATGATACATAAGCATACCAGCGAAGTAATCACTCGTCGCCGTCACGCACTCGCTACTCGTTTTTAGTTGCAAGCTCTATTCGCTTCTCTTTAATTGCCGACAGTGAGGCAGGTGTCTGTAGCCTAAGTTTTGATTACAATACAGTTCATAAACCTTTAGATCTACAAATTTCATGAACCTGCAGAATCATCATCTGGCTAGCCTTTCACAAGTATGTTGGGATCAGCTCCAGTCTAACCGGATGCAATTGAATACTAGTATTTTTCTGGGAGCGACTGTCTTTCTCACCGTCACAACCCAGTTACCTACTGGGTAACACTTTACTTTTTGGTTAGAAACAGAAACCAGTATTTCGTTTACAAACCTGCGGAAATCTGATATAATTTTCATTTAAACATGTAATCAACAAGTTCCTACCGTTGGATATTCTACCTACATTATAGGCATTTAATTCATCAAGGCAATGTTTAAAGACGGTCAAGGAACGAATCATATATTTCGCTGGGATTATAAACATTCGATAAAGGCGAGCCGCTTGCGCACGCGGCTGCCAAAAAGTAGCAATAATAATTGGGTTCAAGGCACCTTTTGAAATCTTTTGATTGAGAAAAAGATTAACAGTCTGTATGAAAGGCTATACTTACCTTATTTTTGAGTTTAAAACTAAATCTGTATTAAATAACATTAAAATTAAATAAATAACTAACTATACAAATAAATAGAAAAACAAAGGACGCTTAGGGGTCGAAGTACTCGTCCGCATCATTGTCATCTGGAAACGTGCCCAGAAGACTGGCAGCATTGCCACGTTGAATGGCAATGCTAATTCTTTGGCCAAAGAATGACCCAGCCTTCTGGTCACGTGAAGTGTCGACCAGTCGATGAGAGATTTCCTTAAAAAGGAGACGCGCACTCGGGCCCCATGGCCCGAGCGTTTCAACCCCAAACGGCTCAAAACTGTAGTTACCTATATGGTTACAGTATTTGCGCCGCTTGAGGGTCTCAGCAGCAACAGTAGCGGCGCCAGCACAGCCCGCCGTGCTAAGAACATAAGATGGCGCAAGGGTGTCGACACAGGTTACGTCCCACACCAGTGGCCTACCCACCTTCCAAGGCAACAACGTCATGCCGTCTGGTCTCTTCCCATCGTCACGTACCAAGCCGTTTGGTTCTAATACCGCTGGTACGCCGGCGGTGACAAGAGCTCGACGAATAATATCGTTTATATTGGCGTCTCGTGCTATGCGGCTTACGCCCTGCAGCAGGACAGGCCATGGTGCCCTAGACTGTCGACAGCTTCACCGCAGTGACAACGGTGCAGAGCAACACAAGGTGCGCCCAAGCGGAGACACGTAGCGAGCCGAAAGGATGAGTCATCCATCATAGTACCTATGGTGGATGATGGGAGCGCCTGAAGCCACTAGCCTGACTCCCATTCTCCCATAGCCAGCAGACGGGTACGCTCAACAGAATAAGGTGACGTATTTATCAGGGTATTCCGTATAATACTGCAGAGCGGCACGTCCCACTGTCTCTGGGAGGACGGGTTGTCGGGCAAAACCGTATTTGGACAAGCCATTTTCCAAGCATTCAACGCATCGGTCAATCACGGTACTTCTAAATCGACCAGTGTGGAAGATAAAATATGCCTGGTTAATTTATCGGTACTGTGGACCGAGGAGAGGAAGGCTGGTAAACTTATACTTGAAATTTTGCGGACGCCGAGTCCACCCAGGTGAATGGGAAGTGTGGCTTGTTGCCATGCTCAGTCGTCCAGGGCCACATTTAGGATCGAAGTTAGAGTGCTTCTAATAATTTGGTCTATTTTTTCTAAAAGTTGTGGGTGCTTCCATAGATGGGAGGAACGAAGGTTATATGTTAATTTGGATCCAAAACAACAGTACCGAATCAGTGTGCAGGCCGAATGAATGTTAATTTTGAAAAGTCTTTCCGAGATGTCATAGAAATTCTGTATTTTCTCCTCAATGAACGTTGGAAAGGATTCGTCTAAAATTGGGGACCCTAGGAGGTGAAGAGAATTTCTTTCCGTTATTTTGATATCTGGTGCTATTGTATTAAACTTTGCTATGGTAGTCTGTCTGTCAGTGGTTTGAGGAATTTCACATTTTGATAGGTTAAGGTCTAGGCCAATGCAACGAAATTTTTCTTTTAAAAAAGTTAAATTTTTTAAGACTGTGTCTACGTCACCTCATAGGGTTCCGTCATCCAAATACCATACGTGAAATTTAGAATTTAGCTGTAGAATAATTGGATTTATTGCCAAACTAAAAATGACTGTTGTCTTTATAAAGTAATTTGGAGGGATGCCTGTAACATTGATAGAGAAAACTGTAAATTTTGGGTATTTCTTTTCGGACTTCTGTCAACAAGGTGTCCTGTTTACGGAATTGAAAGCATTCTTAATGTCAACCTTAAGGTTGACCTCACCTTTATCGCTATTGAGGTATGTGGATAATGCATGTACCACAGCCTCACAGCCCCCTTTGGAGCCAAACCCCAGCTGTAGGGGCTGAAATTTGCTGGCCAGTGTTTCACTGTAGAAAGCAAAGCAAATTTTGGCTGCGATACGCCGGTAAGTGGACCCTACGGCAATGGGACGAATACCACCATCCTTTTTGCGCAGGGCACATAGATTTGCCCCATAAAGAATGTCAATGACGGCTTCGTTCACATTGCCGGAGAGCATTAGATTTATGAGGGCCGTCAGCTCCTTCAAAAAGAACTCACCAGCCTCCCCCGCGCCTGAATACGTTAAGTCCTTCAAATGTTGAGGCGTCAGATCGTCGAGGCCGCCGGCGGAGCCACTTCGGAAGGAGCACACGGCCGCACACACTCGTTGAGCTGTAATTGTAAGTGTGTTGGATTCGGGATCGGGTGGGTCAGGGAAAGAGAGGTCATCTGCCGGGGCGGGGTGATTACTCTCCAGAGCTGTCAGTGTCTCTGGAGAGTACGGCGCAACCACATCGCTGCTAAAGATAATCCTGGCTGCACCTCTGATATCACCCTCACCTAGTTTAGATTCCACATGGTGCAATCAATCACTTTGTGGTAGTTGTGATGTTAATTTAGGGTCGAAATGTTGGGCCGAAATGTTACAGTTATTCTTTATTTGTGCTGTTAACGTTTTTTTATTTGCCAAATTTTTTTGCACATGTAGAATTCTAAACGGAAAGGTGAGTAATTGCTCCCAAGCACTTTTAGAGTTCTCTCGGGCAGCGAGGCGGACACAACGCGCTAAACTTGAAGCTACGGATGGTCTCGCGCCACGAGGAACTCTCTTTAAAACTGGAGTTGTCGTTTTTAATTTTGCAAGGGTTTTCCAAAAAGGTTGAGTGGGTGAATCGGGTGTTAGAGACGTGAAATTTTTTGAGTTAGTTGCTACACATGTTTTTATTAAAGGAAATGACCCAGAGTAGTCGCATATGGTTTACTAATGATATGCATAAAATATGTAGGTATATTGTCATAATTTACATTGGCATAACGAAATTCAGCATAATGATTACTACACATAATTTTATTCGGCATAAATGTTTTGCCATAATGTTTATTGCCATAAATACTGTTGGCATAATAATAATGAAGCATAATTTTACAAAGTATAATATTATAAACTCATCATGATATTGAAATCCCAAATTATAATAAATATTATGACTTAAAAATGTATGCAATTCCAAATGAAGCCAAAAGAAATTAGACCAAATGACAGTTACCTTTGCATCATGCCAAAGTATTAATTAATTAATATGCTACGGTATTATTTATCTATATCTATACTTATAATAAAACTGTAGAGAGGTCAATTCTGTACATTGAAAATATATTCAAAATTAATATTGGAGGATGAATGGTGATCGATACTGATGCCAAAAATGCAATCAGTAAATTTTTTGTCTGTCTGTCTGTCTGTCCGTCTGTCTGTATGTGCACGCATGGGTCAAAAACTACTGAAGGGATTTTAACCATACTTGGTACGATTGTAGTCCATACTCCTGGGCAGGTTATAGGCTATATAACATAACGCTAAGACACATAGGAGCCGAGTAGTGATGATAAATTTGAAGCAAGTCGGATGAAAGTGCGCTTTCGAGCTAAAAAAAAATACCTGGATTAACACATAGGCTACTTTTTATACCGGTAGTACAAACGTGGGATATTTTCCGACCTCCACGCGGGCGAAGCCGCTGGCAAAAGCTAGTTATGCTAATAAAAGTAATGTGAAAACGTTTATGCCTTTCAATTTTATGTCAAGAGAGGTATAATTACCAGTTATAGTTAAATTTAGTAACAAACCGATGGATGTTTTCAAATAAATTACTTAGTTCTTTTGGTGTATAATGTGGAATAAAAATATTTTGATTGATTTATTGTTTAGATCATTTTGAATAATTTGTTCGTCCCGATATTATTGACGCTGACTCTACCTGGCTACTATCACTACATAATTACACAAACGAACAATACACTGTCTATGTTTATTGGAAACAAGTTCTAGGATTATGTCGTAATAGTGATAGTAGCCACACCAGTTCGATAATAGTGCTAAATACAATATTATAAAGTTTTCTTAGAGAAATTTGATAGGTAAGTAATGCAAATTTTTTACGCGTTTCATTATCTATTATTTTTGTATATTTTTATAACTTTTTAAACTTGTTTTTATATCTAACCTTACCTAATAGTTTTTTTTTTATATTTTTAAAAGCATAAAGTGTGCCTACGATTTCTAATTTTAATTATATAGGACCAAGTGATTCTATACAATGCCAATCTCCTCTCGGCCTAGAAACTTTACAAAAAATACACTGTTATTGCAAAGTGAGCAACATGTGTAAATTAATTATTGAGTACCTACTTCATAAACATCCAAAAACGTAATGCCGGAGTCACGTGATTGTTCGAAAGAGATACCGTGACCCCGGCACATGGGCAACTGATGGAACACGGGTGGGTTTTAGTCAGTAAAAGTCTGACACGCCCTCCCGCTCCGCCCAGAGCGGGAGAAGTCATTTGATGATATCCCAACTATCCCATCCAAAAAAAAAAGAGGTGGGATCCTCAGGGTCGTGAGATTCGTTCGAAAGAGTTACCGTGGCCCTGGCATATGGGCAACTGAAGGAACACGGGTGGGTTTTAGTCAGTAAAAGTCTGACACGCCCTTCCGCTCCACCCTAGAGCGGGAGAAGTCATTTGATGATTTCCCCCCAACAAAAAAAAAAGGGTCCAGGTGGTGGGATCCTGGTGTCCTGAGAGCCAAGCTTAGACAACAGTCTCCTACAGTCTATACTTTCCTGAATAATGTATCATTGTCGAATCTGACCAATGTAAAATAATGTATGTATATTATGGTGAGAAAAATAACGATGGTTGATTGATTGTATTTAAATTGAATAAGCCAGTACATACGGCTAATTAAAGGCCACCATCTTCCGTAAGGAAGTACTTATCATAACTGAATTGTTTTCAATAAAGAAAGATGGCAGGAAATGCAACCTTCAATGGTGATAATGACTTATAATAATTCTTTCCTTATCGATGCGTAGGAGCTAATTACTTACCTGAATATTTATTGTGTGTATTCTGATACCTATGGTATGGCGGTTTTACTGGTAAAGTCTACAGCATGATAGACACCTTTCTATACAGGATGGTAGGAATGCGACGCGCAACCTGTTACCAGAAAGATATATCATGGGATAGATATACCATACATTTTGAGCGCTTTGCAATTTTTTAAGAAACACAAGATTTTTTTTTTTGATGACCTACATAAATGTTTTATATGACGGTCTAGGATCATGTGCTGAATTCATGGTTATGATTTGTGCGTCGATGACCTGATGACTTATATAATAAATAAAATGACTACTAAAATGTCAAATCGTTGATACACTTAATCTCCCTAACCATACCTCATTACAAATTAACGCTCGATAAATTAGTTACAACACTGAAAATATCAAAATGGACTGAAATTCAGTCTTGCTTAATCATCATCATCATATCAGCCGAAAGCCGTCCACTGCTGGACATAGGCCTCCCTCAATTTGTGGGGGTCTGCTGTAATCGCGACGCTTGACAGGTGGGTTGGCGATCGCAGTATGATGGTAAAATGCATAGAAAACGCTGCTGCCCATTCTCTAGTAAGTCCCTTAGTCACCTCTTAAGACACCCACGGGAAGAAATGGGATGATGCTATTCTTTACGTCCGATGACACACGGAACTTGCACAATATTTACCACTATTAAAAAAAAATATACCCGCTAATAAGCCGTCAAGATTTAAATCTGGAGCAGGATAATAAATCGATTCTTAAAAAAAAAAATCTCAGTAATAAAATGACAGCATACAGTTTATATCAGCGGTAAGGACATTACGCAAACAGACAAGGATGACGCACGACTGACATCAAAACTGTTTTAAAGTAATAAAAATATACTTGCGCAACTATAATCATGTTTTATCCTTAACTTTTGGGAAGTTTCCTAAAAGAGGCACGCTTTGAGGAAATCTTTTTCACTAAAGTTAAGAGGGCAACATTACTTGTGTCCAGTCTGTTCTAGATGACAGTCGAAAAAATCTTTTCTATGTTTTTAAAAGAACCTTTTTCGTCTGATTGAACACTAAATGCCAATCATGGCAGTGTGTGTTATAAGAACATCTGTTAAAAAAAAGAACGAAAGATTTTGATTGATAGTACGTTACGCAATAAGGGTGTTATTGCGTTGTACACTCTATCAATCAGAATCTGAATCATTTTGAAGGATATTGCTGATCTCTTCATACAAAATTTATCTGTTTAACAACTAAATAACGCATTGAAATTTTATTAAACTGTCAACATGACCGACATGGAACAGGCCCGTGTCGACGGCGCGTAGTATTCCACGCGCGCCACAAAGAGATGTCAGCAGCGCTGAAGGGGTCTGCTAGGACCGATGCCTGCCAAGGTCGCGAGATCTGTTCGAAAGAGATACCGTGGCGCTGGCACAAGGGCACCTGAAGGAACACGGGTGGGCTTTAGTCAGTAAAAGTCTGACACGCCCTTCCGCTCCACCCAGAGCGGGAGACGTTATTTGATGATTTACAATTAAAAAAAAAAACATGGCCGACATTCCTACTTAAGTGTATTAGTTACTGCCTCTCTGATGCTGATGATTCGTATACTTGCCTTTGCAATGTATGTAAATATATGAGCACCATGAATGTATCATTAAATTAATTTGTCTCTCATTGCTTCATTTTCAATTCTACTTCCTGTTGTGGATATGGTATGGTAATTTTAATCCAGGTGCATCATCTTCACATACAGGAAAATTTATAACCAATGCGCAAATTGTTTTTGATGGTTCAGTATCAGTAATAGAACACATTTCAACTCTTTTTTAAATAATTTTAATTTTAATTTTTATACGAACTTAAATCAATAAACTGTGGACACCCTACATGTTTCGTAATTTGATATCGACAATAGGAATATTTGAATGATTCGCCACCGCGCCAGCACCACGCGCAAGTTACCATAAAAACCAGTTTCAAAATAAACATCTTTCGTTAACGATAACTTAATGTTTTTGTACTACGATATATCAAAATTAAAATTGCATGGTTATTATAACGCGTTTAAGTTTAATTTGTTAAAATTTGCGCCCCGGTTAAAAATTTAGCTTCATAATTGTATACTAACATTAAAAAAAATATTTAAAGAGTAACGGTGGACTTTCTTGTCCATTCTTCTCCATACAAATCTACCTTTTGGAATTTGCGACTAGGATCCATTCTATTTTCATGTAAATTTTGACGTTCAAAAGTGCCTTATGTGCCTATTTAAAATAAATGCGTTGACTTTGATTTTTTTGTTCAACATAATTGTTCGAGTTGGCGCGATTCTCGACTGAATAGAATGTCCACAAAATAGTTAAAAAACGAGTCACTGTAGACTTTTACGCTGCAAAAACTGTATGTTAGTGTTTATTTGTTTGTATTCTCAGTCTGAAGACTTTAAAGCCTGCAAATTGCTAGCTAGGCTTTTAAGTAATTTTGATTTCATTTTCATTTCATTTCATTTATTCGTGAATAATTTACGTTGTGTTGAATATACACGCCATTTACATAAAATTATAAGACCTATGAGTTATTAATTAACATTCCAAAAAAATCAAAATATAGTGCTTAACAAAACAAAACTGATCCGACATTATACTTGAAACAAGTATAATGTCGGATCAGTTTTAAAATATCGTACTACTAGACAATTCAAAAATAATAAAATTATGATGTCAAACAATTTTAAAGTACAATTGATAGATTGATTTAGTTTCATTATGTTTTAAAACGTGCCTGTCATCTTGAATGGATAAACCAAAATAAAATACGCTGTCACTAATAAATATTATTGATAGATCTAAAGACCGCATTACTTTTGATGGATTCTCTATGTGCAAATAGAACAATGGCCCATGCCATGATTATGATACCATAGTGTCCTAAGTCATCATTATACTTTTTTTTTAAATGAGCTATCGGAACTGTTTGGCGAGCTTAGACCTTTCCTTATAGTGGGTTGGTGGGTGGGGTCGATTACAACCTGCCAGTGTTACTTACCAGGCATAGTAGAGAAGTAGTGCGGAGGATTCGAAATACACTATCGATAAGAATCTCAATCATTTTGAAGGACATTGCTTCATGTGTTGGAAAAATTTGTCCGCTCAACAAGGTAAATACCGCAATGAATGTTGTTGAACTGTCAGAATTTAAGGCTGTTCGTGTGTTACGCAACTACCGCTGGTCCAGTGACTTTATTTGTAAATAGTGAGAGATATTTAAAAAAATAATAGATAGAAACTTACGTAAGTATAACAAAATTAGCATAAAGTTTTATGAAAATTTCACGGAACCGTTAATAAATCAGTTATTAATCACAAAGATGCAAATAATATCCGAAATAATCATGATTACTAACATTTACAAAGCAAGCAATAAAACTACCGCTTGACATCTTTTTTTGTAAACAAAAATATAAAATAATCATTGTTTGTTTTTACTTTCATAAAACGCGACTGGGAAACCTCATTGCCAACCACAATCTGAAACACGGTTGCAAAACATTTACATAATGGCGTCCAATGGACCGTCACCTTAATCATTTACCAATAACCCACCAAAACTATCGGTTGGTATCGGAACCATCTCAGAGCGAAGCAAAAACCATCAGAGACAGACACTCACTTTCACTAACTCAGTATATTCTTCTTTTTTTTTGCAGACGTCAAAGCCGAAGGAAGTGGTAGCATTTGGTGCATTCGATTCAGACAGTGTTGTGATTTAAAGTGAATGACTGCTATTTTAGTGAGTTTTATGTGAATAGTGTGAATTTTAGTTTGTTTTTGTGAACATCGACTACGAAAATGGTGAGTTTTTATTTTTTTATTTTTATTATTCGATTAGGTTGTATGTGTGCGCCTTTGTCAATTGTTTGTGTGTAGATTTAAGATGGCGGATTTTCCCGCCTTTAAACGAAATTTCTTTTTATTGTCTTAAAAAAAGACTCCTTAATGCCAATCCAATTAAAATTCCTTCTTTTGAAACATCTTCTGTCACACGATGACAATTTTTTTAAACGTTTGTTTTTTTTTCGGAATTTGAAAACGACATAACAAAATAATTACCAGTAGGTTTAATATAATCGACTTAAGCTCTTAAAAGCTTTGTTCATGTTTTAAGTTCATTAACAGCAATAAAATTATAAGTCAGTTATACTTTGATAAGATTATGTTCCAACTCCTTTAAACTGGGACAAAGTCTGAAAGTTAATTATGAAGTATAATTACGAATAATTTATAAAAACGTCGTTAATTTACTTTCAGTTTAATACATTAGAATAATAATTACGGAAAACAATTTTGAGAAATTTAGAAGTTAGGATACTTATAAAAATAAATTGTATATATTATATGTGACGACTGGCCTATTAGTCTAGTGGTTAGTGATCCTGACTGCTAAGACTGAGGTCGTGGGTTCGATTCTCACCCAGGACAAATCATTGTGTATGAGCACAATCATTTATTCTGTGACTGGGTGAAATTTATTTATAATATGTATGTGTTTAGAAATATATGAGTATATTTATCAGTTGTCTGGTTGCCATAGTACAGGCTCTGTCTAGTTTGGGATCAACACACCATTATAGCTATAGATATATATATTTATATTCGTTATTCGTTACGATATGTAATTACTGTTCACTACACTTTTTTGAATTAGGTACATTGATGCAGTAATAGAAATCCAAACCTGTATTCCTGGATAGATTAGTAAAGATATAATATAAAATAAAATACTCTTAATTTCAAATTAGCTTTTTACCATGACTACATCTGGGATCCAGGATGAAGGTAGCCTATATCCTTACCCAGGTCGTGATCTATCTGTGTGCTAAATTTGTTCCAAATGCGTTCAGCGTTTTAGTGTGATTGCTTTACAAACAAACAAACTCACTTTCGCTTTTATGACAGGAACTTAGAATTAAAATATACCTACACCATACGGCCATACACGAAACGAAACCAATCAACATTTAATATGAGTAATGCAACCACTTCGACCCAGTCCAGCGTTCAATATCCAGTGCTGCATGTGAATAAAGTAGCAGCTGCAGTAAACATAAATATAATCTGCCAAGGTTGCGACATCTGTCGCAAAGAGTTACCGTGACCCTGGCATATAGGCAACTGAAGGAACACGGGTGAATTTTAGTCAATCAAAGTCTGACGCACCCTTTCGTTCAACCCTAGAGCGGGACACGATGATTTCGCACCAAAAAAAAACATAAATTATTCCTACTGCATTATCGAAAAACACACTTTAGTGATAACAAATAAAAGTGTTTTAGAGGTTCAAAGCTAGCCGTTCCGTTGCATTTTGCATATGTATTGCAGTAATTATTTTGGCTAATTTAACCTCTAAGTCCCTGAGATACCACATTTGGTATAGACACAATGGTTTTTAATTGTGTCTGTAATTACGGAATTCAATGGGTACAGTGTAAAGAATTCTGTATCCTTATCCTCACATGTTTATCTTTACACTGGCTTCTACCCGCGACTTCGTCCGCGTAAAATTTTTGCTCCCCTGACCCTTCCCGTTGCATCGAATTGCCTGCCAGTTTTCGTCCATTTTTCATTGCTGCTCCACTCCTTTTAATCTTAGCGTGATGTTATATAACCTATAGCCTTTCTCAATAAATAGGCTACCCAACACAAAAAGTTTTTTCAATTCGGACCAGTAGTTCCTGAAATTATCGCGTTCAACCAAACAAACATACAAACAAACAAACTCTTCAGCTTTATAATATTTGTATAGAGTATAGATAGTATAAAACAAAGTCGGTTCCCGCGTCTGTACGGATTTTACTGCGGTTTCCATCACTAGACAGAGTAATTCAAGAGAAAGGTTTGTAAGTATAATACGCAGGCGAAGCCGCTGGAAAAAGCTAGTATAATATTAAATGATCTTACATTTCGTGTCTGTACGCTTAAATCTTTTAAACTACGTAACGGTTTTCGTCAATAGACCGAGTGATTCAAGCAATGATATTTTAAGTAAAAAGACGTAGATAGGTTACCTACCGTACATTCGTTCTTCAAAAACGGCACAATGTCACGCTATTAGATGACACGTGTAAGTAGGACCACATGTCGTAATTATCGGGAGCGAAAAAGAGACAAGACGAAGAAAATGTGGCTAATTAGCCAAATTTTGACGTGCCTCTTGCGAAGCGTGTAAAACCTATCTACCTCTTTTTTTACTTATAATATCATTGGATTCAAGAGGAAGTTTTAAATGTATAAAAAGCCCGCGAAGCCGCTGGCAATACCTAGTTAGATAATAATTTGTACAAACTATTTACGTACAGCTAACGTTGCGGATAATTTGAGAGCCGTCAGATTCGTTTTATAATTACGTATAATTTAAATTATACTCGCGTGCCTAGCAACGGAACTTGAATCAATAACAAGCAATTATTCCTCAATTACTTAGATGGGCATTTATAAATTTTCAATTGAACTTAACCAGTCTATTAATTGTAGGTATAATTAATTATTATTAAACTTAAGTACTTTCCTAACACGTAAAAATAAAGTAGAGCCTTAGCTCTAAAATCCCATTCCCATATGCCAGGGCCACGGTATAGGAGCAAGGTTCCAATTTACTCCTTCCTATGGAGAACCCCAAGGTCTATCCATGGTTTTATTATCTCATACAAGGTGTGCAAAGTAGAGCATTCCCATTCACAGTATTTTCGTCTTCATTGAGCTTGAATCTACTTATTCTACTTGGTGAATAATGTTTTATAACCCGAAACTCTACAGTTTTCGAATGTTTTTTTTTTTGCCACAGAATATCTACGAGTATTTGTATTACTCGATGATGGTGCAAACTCACTTAGAAGTTAACCTATTCATTCGTGACATGAAGATTATGTCATTATTTATATCGCAATTTGGGTTTTTAATATTTCATTAAGAGTAATAATCATTATATGAGCATCATAATTTATCATGTTAAGCAAAGTATACATCATTTTATGACGAGGGAATTTCATATAACACTATGGGTACGGGTTGTATTGATGGTGTTAATAATTATAATTCTGTAAAATGCATTTACAGAATTATAATTGTTACGATCGCGAATCTTAATTATTTTGTTTAACATAAAACCCCACATTGAAAAAATTGCAATTTTCAATTTGCAAAAGAAAACCTAAGATTTTTTATTTATTTTATAGGCCGTAGCGTATCCCCCTTAAGAATTGGAAAATGTGAAGCCTAAAAGAACTATCGATGGATTATGCGAAAGATAATTGGGTCAAAAACGAGGTGAATATTACTGAGATAAAGATCACCCATCCCATTTGCGGGATATGAGGGGAAAGCGCCGGCGGGTAATCCTGGCGTTTACCCCTTAAAGATAACTGGAATTCAGCAATTAGCTACATAGGATAGACTGGAAGTCAACCCCAAGATAGTTAGGAAAAAGTTAGACAAATTGATTTGATTGCACTGAAATATACGTAATACCTGCCAGGGTCGCGAGATCTGTTCGAAAGAGTTACCGTGGCCCTGGCATATGGGCAACTGAAGGAACACGGGTGGGTTTTAGTCAGTAAAAGTCTGACACGCCCTCCCTCTCCGCCCAGAGTGGGAGACGTTATTTGATTCCACACACAAAAAAAAAAAACGTAATACTGATTCATAATTCAAAGATTTAGACCCAATGTTGGGCACAGGTTTCTCATGATTTAAGTTAACTTTCTTCAAATCCGTGTTATATAAAAAATCACTCGTCCGCACACAACATTGACCTTAAGTCCTCCAAACATTCGTAGAACAACACCACCTTAGCTTCCTCGTCGTAAAGCCATGTATTGCCGAAATGGCTCATTATTCTATTATTTATCAAGACCACAATGGACACTTAAGACAGCTCCGTTTAGACGCAGTAGCGACTTATGACAAGGAAGACATAAGGACAAAATTAAGGCACCGCTTCTGATTGCAAATGATTTAATTAGATTATCCTGTTATCAATCTTAGATGTATAAGCGTAACAGGATATTTTGATTTATTAGGAGCTTCCTGAAATGTACTTCCAGATGCTGCCTTAAATAATTACTTGTTGTTTTTTTATAATTTCTTGAAGGGCACTTTTTCGCTCGACTTATTACGGTAAACGTAAATCGAATGATTTAAATCTTGTAGTACAAAATACGACAGTATACAAGTGGCCCCGATAGCCAATGTCTTTCAATGGATATTACAATTGCTACTAAGTACTTAGAATGCGGGATAATAAAAAAGATTACTTAGTAATATATGCTAACATACCAATTTAGTTAAGTGTCCAATCAAATTAACTGCCAATATTTTACCCACGTGTTCGATGTGGATATTGAAAACGAATGAAATAAAAAATACTAATTTTGACACTGACTTGTACCTACATTAAGGCAACCAAACGACAGACAAGTTTTGGTTTTTGGAAATTGGAAATCTAAATATTTATGTTTTTTTTTTTTGTCGCATTACTATTCGATATCGAGACTCAACATAACACGAGGGTAAGGTAATGCCAATTTAATTTAATATGAGCCTGTGAAATAATAATCGTAGTGGTAAATAATAATAGCAGTGGACATCTTTTGGCAGATAATTGCCACTGCTAGACATAGGCTACCCTAAATTTGGGCAATTATGAGAGGTACGACGCTATTATTGTTCTACTGCTAGGCAAAGACCTCTTCTCATTCAGAGAAGACACGAGCTTTGATCATCACACTAGCTTAAACGGGTTGGCGATGAGTTGGTGGAGCTCACATACGTCATCGAATAAAAGTGAATAATGATGAACATAAAGAATGATTTAAACTAATTAGTTTTATTTGCATACAAAAGGCAGTTACTGCGTATCTGCGTATGTATTGGTGATAGTTAATATTGAGGCTCAGACCCTTAGCTTCTGAATTAAAAACAAAAGCACTACTCAATTATTAACTGAGAAAATGTGTCTAATGTATTAACGTATGCAGCATTTGACACACAACGGCTCAACCTATCTATTGAATGACCGTGACTGGCTGTAATTTGAAATGAAGAAAAAACATAAATTTGACCCAGGCACCGTTTATTCAACCAAAAAATAATTGTTTTGTGTGCCTCAAGCCACGGCTGCGCCAAATAGGCGATTCATTAACGAATTTATGACTGCTTCGTTGATCTTGTTTAATTCCTAATTCGAACAATGTTATTAGGTTTTTCTATCAGGAACTACTCCGCAGTAACCTAGAGTCTGGTTTTGTGCCCGGTTAATGGAAATAGGCTCGCCACGATGAAATTTGACTTAAACATAACTGGTAAATGTGGCCGTACTATAGATTCACCTATGCCCCTTTAGGCGTGATGTTATGTTATGTTTTTGAAAAACCTTTTGAAGTTTTGCATAGGTACTTCTAATTATCTTACTTGTAATATTTTTTCACGTTGGCATACCTACCCGATAACTGTATTCAATATTTCAGATATATTAAACAAATATAACAAGTAGGAATTGCCTGTATCATCCCCACGATATCTACATTCATTAGTGTAGGTAAAAAAACAAACTCGTTTAAAGTTAAACATTAATGTAATAAAGAAGTTACGATGTGTAATATAGGCCTTTAAGGGTCCTGAAGTCGTGAAACCTACAGTGTATTTATTTTCCATAGATATTCAAGCTTATTCATTGTATCGTTTCTTTGAGAGGGAGTGGGTCGTAATCCACCACGCTGTTCCAGTGCTTGTTGGTAGATGTCACATGCCTTCGAATTTTTGGTTCTAGGATATACCAGTTTCCTTACGACGTTGTCCTGTTCCGTTTTGAGAACAGTGGAGATGAAATAATGTTCCATAGGTACATGTAAAATTTGGTAAACGAGCTCGTTACGAAAATCTTGAGATTTTGCATGAATTGCACAAATTAAGTTACGTCTTGATATTTATAATAAGCTGGTATAGTACGTATCACATAAAAACTGCTTTGACTAATCACGGGGACCTGGGTTCCATTCCCAGGCCAGGCAAAGTGTTATTGGGCTATTTTACTTGGAACCTCTCAGTAGCGGCCCGAATTCTGGATCCATCCCAGTTGATGGCAATTTGTTCTGCCCAACCCTTCGGGAAACCAAAGCGTGACGTTTTTATCTATACTTATATTATAAAGCTGAAGAGTTTGTTTATTTATTTGTTTGGTTGAACGCGGTAATGTCAGGAACTACTGGTCCGAATTTAAAAAATCTTTTTGTGTTGAGTAGCCTATTTATTGAGGATGACTATAGGCTATATAACATCACGCTGCAATCAAAAGGAGTGGAGCAGCAACGAAAAATGGACGAAAACGGGCAGGCAATTCGATACGATGGGAAGGGTCAGGGCAGCAAAAATTTGCCGCGGACGAAGTTGCGGGCAGAAGCCAGTGTATAATAAATAATATAATGTTTAATCTAAAATCACAGCTGGTACGTAATATTTGTTTACCAAATAAGACAAGTTAAGAAAAACACACTTTACGATGTTAAAGTTAAGCTTTGCCACTTTATGCTAATTTTAATTAATAATCGTTGCGACTTTGGAAACAATAGGCGTAAAAAGTTAATGGGCTTTTAAATTTGATGATAAAACTTTATGGATAGGATCGCGGCCATTGCAATTTATTCAACAGTTTCACAAATCATCTTATACCTAGCCTTTTCCCAACTGTATTTGAGTTGGCTTCTAGTCTAGCCGGATGCACCTGAATACCAGTATTTTACATGGAATGACTGCCTGTCTGACCTCCAAAGTCCAGATACTGGGTAATACGATACCCCTGGTTGTCAAATTTACAGCCTTCTGACGACCCGTAACGACTGTCAGAAATCTACGAATGACAACCGGGACGGCGCGGTGGTCTTGGTATGTAAAGTTGGTCTCCCAACCACAGACCAACCGCGACAAGCGTAGATTAACCTGATCGATGTCGAACCACTCAGAAAGATGAAGACCATTCCAGAGCAATAATTGTGCCCATAGGCATTATTACATACTGTAATCTATTTTATTGTCGACCGACGCGGTGACCTCATTGTTATTTGAATTTGGCAGTTAATTTGTAATTGTGACTGGCAACCGTCGTTGCCAAATTGGTATTTGTCGGCATTCAACATTTTTAAGTCAAATATAATTTTCTTAATAATCAGCTGTTTTATGTTTGGTAAGCTCTTACTAAGTTATGACAACTTGGTATGTACAGACGCCAACACATCAAGCTACTACAATCTGTCAGATTTCTTTGATAGATTTTCGACTTTATTACTAGAGCATTAGGTTCAAGGTTCATTGGGAAAAATTGACAGTTTCGGGTGGCTTGACCTGGTGGCGTCTGTACTTCAAAGGCATAACGCGTTTTTAGCTGACACACAAAATGTATGAGAAAGTGTTCTTTTTTTTTGTTCACTGTCCTATAACTTCATTTTTCTTGTAGTCCCAAAATACTAGTAAAAATATTTACTATTTTAATAGGTGGGACCGTGGTCCCGGTCCCGAAAGCCCCACGACCCTGTAGAGAGTTTTTTCCATAAAACATCGATAAAGTAGGATTCTGGGATGAATAACTATATGGAAGTTTATAGATCGTATGAACATAACGCGTTTATAAATAATACTTTTCGACAACCAGACTACAGCAAGTTTTTAGACGTTCAATAACTTTTTATGAATTAGACCGTTATTGTGTGAATTCCATTCTCGCGTCGATCTCTTTTGTTTCACTAAACGGTCTGTAAACTGTACGATAAAGTTAGTTGCGAATTTCTGTCTGTCACGGTTTTTAAAAAAAATGAGTGTTCGTGATAGTATAATTATCATAAGGATTGTTCGCGTACGAAATTTAAACGATAATTGTTTACCTACATTTTTTTTATTGATAACCAATCATTAAGTCTAAAATTTATGAAAATGTCCCGTTATTTCATATAGGTCGCCTGTCACCTAAGTGATTCTACGTAGCTTCGCCAATTTGATGAATAAAAAAAAATGGGTATACATACTTACTATAACCTACATCTCTGCCTAATCATTCTAGAATTAAAGGCGTTATGTTATGTCTGTGTGTAACTTTACTCTGTTAATCATTAACACACATGTTTTTCTCCTATAGAAATATATAAACAATATCCACAAACAAATAAAGTAATAAACAACGAAATCGAACATTAACCCGAATCGATGAGCATTGCGAACATCGCGTGATATAACTTGAGCATAAACATAATTTTTAATATCGTTAAGATCAGACAACTGGATCGGTTACACAATACGGACATCCTGTTCCACGAAAATGTATCTAACACTTATATATTTAAGGTGTCATTTAGGAAAAACTGTGTAGGATATCCGCATGTTTTGAGGCCAAGGAATTTTAATCTTTAATTATAGTGTGATAAAGTTTGGATTGAGTTGGAGTGTGGGGAGGTGGCGAAAGTGTTTCGCGCACTGGCTCATATATTTTTTTACTCTCACTGTTAGCTGCGGTCACGGTCGATGTCTTCCGCCTGCTATGGACCGAGGAACGTGACAATGGGTGGTTTTGGCGCGATAATGATGGTGACTCACATATGAAATTTTGAGGAAGTTGGGATATTTTTGGCACCTAGTGTGACCTGCACGATAATTTCGTTCTTGGTTTTTTTTTTGCATTTTGTAAGCGTCAAATGTTGCTATATTCTAGCGACAGCATTATATGAGGTTTGATGAACTAAACGAGCCTTTTTTTCGGTGGGAAATCATCAATAACGTCTCCCGCTCTGGGCGGAGCGGAAGGGCGTGTCAGACTTTTACTGACTAAAAAATGATAAGGAAGATAGTTCTCGTCTTTCAAAAGTAGGAAGAGGAACCTACTTACATTTAATTATTTCTAACCTTTAAAAGGCCAATTTAAATAAGTACAATTAATTTAAAGGAAAGGTTCCATGCTTTATATAATAGGCGTTAATTTGAGCAAAAGGATAATAAAATCAAGAGTAGTTATTTGACTACCGATCCTCAAATTTCATACTTTCAATTAACTCCTTAATCAGACGCTGATCAACCGGATCAAAATTCTATACTCCAGGAAAATGTTAATTCTATGGCACCTGCGGGTAATTTTGTAATTATAAAACAATGCCTAACAATATTGAAGACTTACCTACCGTAATTAAAAAAGCTCCGACCAAAACAAAAACCTCTAGAAAATATAACAACTGACTTGCTTAAAAACACTACAAAGTGAAAAATAACTTTAATTTCGGAAGTCGGTGTTTTAGGATCTGTATTTAAGTTTTACGCCACTGACTTCCGAAATTAAACTTATTTTTCACTTTGTAGTGTTTTTAATGAAGTAGGTTGTTATTTTTTGGAAAATGTTTTTATTTTAAACTTTTTTGTTCTACCCACAGAAATCTAAATAATAAGGCACCTTATTGCCTTATTATTTAGATTTCTGTGGTTCTACCCCACACAAAGTCGGCAAAACAGGAATAGTGTTTGGTTTTCTCATGGATGCCATTGTCAGATTTGTACCAAGAAGATTTGAAATGGGACCACACGGGAAGCACCAGCTTTTAAATAAAAAAAGAATCATCAAAATCAGTTCAACCAGTCAAAAGTTCTGACGAAACAAACATAAAAAAAATGAATTGAGAACCACTGCTCCTAGCAGTGGTTCCTATTTTTAAATAAACAAAACGCACTCAAATCTGTCCACCCGTTTAAGAGTAACGGTGCCACAAACAGACACACATAGCTGTGAAACTTATAATACACCTTTTATCGCGTCGAGGGCTTAAAAAAAACAGCTAACAGCAATTTCTATTGAAAGATATTACTATTCTGTAAAAGAGTGCCTTTGCCGATAAGTTAACTTAATTGCAATGTAGTTTTTGTAATTTGTTTGAATGTACAGACGCCAGCAAATCGAGCTACTATAATCTGTCAAATTTCTTTATTTGATTTTCAACTTTATCGTTAAAGCATTAGGTTCAAGGTTGATTGGGAGAATTTGACAGTTTCAGGTACCTTGATGTGCTGGGGTCTGTAATTAATGCATGCTATTGTAGTTATCAGGTAGTGTAAATGAATTCCTCACATATGCCACAACTGATTTTTGAAACAGGCGTCAAAAAAAAAATAAGGAGTATCTCAATACGGTTGCATTTTTTAAATGTTTGTTACCTCAGAACTCTTGCATTTATTAATCGATTTAAATAATTCTTGTTTGTTTTGAAAGGATATATACGATAAGTTTTTAACCAGTGCGCAAATTGTAACATTTTAAACTTAAATGAGTTATAATAACCATGCAATTTTTATTTTGTTGTCTTATTACTAAAAAATTAAGTTATCGTTAACGAAAGATGTTTATTTTGAAACTGGTTATTATGGTAACTTGCACGCGGCGCTGGCGCGGTGGCGAAGGTGAACGACCGAGCGAAGCTACAAGTACCTACCAGCTGTTCAATCGGTCGAAATTCTAAGAAGTTCAAAGTACCAACGGCGCCGGCGCACGGTTGCTGACCTATTCCTATTGTCGATATCATATTACGATATATGTAGGGTGTCGAAGTTTACTGATTAAAGGTCGGATAAAAATTAAAAAAAAAGTATTCAAAAAATAGTTAAAATGAGCTCTATTACTGATACTGAACCACCAAAAAAAGTAATTGCGCACTGGTTAAAAAAAAACTTTACGAGTGGTCCCATTCATATTTTATAAAGTTCTGATTAATGGTTTTGGAGTTAGCTTCAATAGCACGTATTTGTTCCAGTAAGTTTATTCATGTCGATGATATCTATATATTAATACGTGAAACGAAAACTTTGGATCCCTTTTTACGAAAATTGGGTGGACGGAGGAGTATGTTTCGCACACTTATAGTTTATACAGAGAAGAAGTGACGAATGCTAATATTTTTTTAAAATTATGCGTAAAAATACATTATTTTCAATAAATAACACGTTACACACACTACTATTCGTTACCGTGTGCTTAATACACACATGCATATATATTTTGAGTCTTACTGAATGTCAAGTATAACCATATTATTTTTTATATTTATTATTATATATATATTTTTAATAATGTATTTCTATTCAAATGAAGTACGGTCGAATTTCGACCAATGGGCGATCACTAGTTAGAATAATTTCCTGTCACTTTTATTTACTTAGCAAGTGCAGGTATACGAATTTGTGTGGGGTTAGTACCACAACTAATAAGTAAAAAAATAAAATAAAATAAACTGAATTCCTAAGTTTAATGTCGAAAGTCGGTGGCCAAAAACATTAAAATATCGACTTACGAAATTGGAGTTATTTTTCTCTTTGTAGTAATTTTTTACCTGTTTTCGTTGCAAAGTATATCTATTCTATTCCTCTCTCTTTCACTCGTTACCATGAACCAAGGACAATGGTCTTCACTTTCGTGATCTGGAGCATTTCCCATAACCATAGGTTGTAAGTGACACGTCTCACAAATCAGCTGTGGGTAATTAACTACTTTCACTAGTTGAGGCCAGCAGTGGTTACAACCATGGAACTGCTTCCTGGTTGAGGTATGATGCTGCTAGTTTGAAGGAAGCCAGTGAATTGATCCCATAAAAAAGTTATTCAGATAATTATAGACAGACTTTACCTGTATCGACGATCGACATATAAAATATTTCGTAAGCTCACCACAGCAACTGCCTGGATTAAAAAAAAAAAAAAACTTTTAAATCATCATCATCTCAGCCGTAAGACGTCCACTGCTGGATATAGGCCTTCCCCAATTTAAGGGGTTTCCCATAATCACCACGCTTGGCAGGCGGGTTGGTGATCGCAGTGTGGTAGTATAATGCATAGATTACGCTGCAACCCATTCTATAGTAAGTCCCTAAGTCGCCTCTTACAGCACATACGGGACGAACTAGGATGGTGCTTTTTTTTTGCATCCGGCACCAAATAAAACAGAACACGAATTAAAAAAAAACTTTTGTTAAAGCAACTAACTTCTGAAACAATATTTTGATAACACTAGCGATTCGTACTTACAATTAGTTCTAACTTAGGCTTATTTTTTTACAGTAGGAATTTCTTTTTGCTAGTGGGCAAAGAGATTTTTAACACGCTTATATTAGGTCGACCTGCACCCTAATTGCGAAACGCACAATTTATCAGAATCTGAATGGGATTGAAGATTATTTCTAAACCATTGCGTCATTTGTTCGAATAATTTGTCGGCTCAGCAACGTAAATAACGCAATGAATGTTGTTTAACTATGAATATTAAACCAATTCCTATCGATAAAAAGTTCCGCAATTACCCCTCTGTATGTAACTAACTATGTAATGGAATCTAAGGTAACTAATTTAACCATTTTTCAAGGATCGTAGCGTCATGAAAATTGGCGGCTGTATGTAGTTCTGGTGACAATATAATAATATGGTACTGTCAAACTGATCTGATTATGGAGCCGGAAGATATGAACTGGAACTTCATGATGGAACATCGTATCATAGCTGTGTTTGGACTTATTACAAAAGTCTTGTAATGAACTTTGACCACGATTAGGTTTCAAGGTCTGATGATGAAACGGGAAGATAGGCACTGGCATTCCATGATGGAATATCGTATCATAACCGTGTTTGGACTTGTTAGAAAGGTCTTGTAATAAACTTTGAACACGATTAAGTTTTTGGTTTTTACGTGCATTAATAAAAGCGTGTTTTTCTAGTGTTTTTAAACTATAAATTTATTTAAATATTCTGATACTTGTTACTTTTACCTGTTCATGTGCTTTGATCTTCGCATTTCACCACCCCATCATCGGGAAAAGAAAGTTATTGTAAATTTTAACTCGGCATGGCAAGGAACCAATTAGAGTGCAGTAATTACCCACAATTTAACGTGAGACAAGAGTAGGAAGGCCATTATTAGTACTTTCTATTTTACTAAATTAGAATCTAGACTTTGAAGAGTCATGCTACATATAGCATGAGGTAGGTAGTTTGGTTTAGTTATGCCATGTTTGTACCAAAGCGTGGTAAGTGAGAGTCTGACACCCGATTTTTGAATTTAGAATTGGACGTTGAGAACCTGCCAAACTCCGTTCTAGCATTCCTCGGGAATTTCAAAATTTCGAACGTTTTTTGCCAGACAACTTAGCAATGCTGCTACAATGAGGACGAATTTTTTGATGCCCTGTGATTTGTTTTCTTTTCTATATACTTCTTTATATTCTTATTTTAAGACTTAGCTTTTAAATTAGTAAGTATCTAAAAATAAAAAAAAATATACACGAATACATTTTTAATTTCGCGGGCTTTTACCATGAGCAGAATTTGAGAAGTGCTCAACTTCAAATTCTAAATTCAAAATATGAGTGTAATTTTTTTATAGATTCTAAATGCAAGACCCTACCTAATTCACTAATCAAGTATTTTCTGAGTTGATAAGTATTTTTTTATTGTGTGTGTACGCAGACGAAACAGCAGTTATAATTTTGGCATCTTAAAGATTAGAAGAATGTCATATTTTTTTACAATCCCCTAACAGGTTTTTAATACTAAATTCGTTAACAGAATAGCCTACAATACTTATGAACAGTTTCATTTTAAATCGAATATTTAGAAAATATATTATAGAATTTCTAATTAGGTTATTAAAAATTTCACCTTTGACTCATAAAATGACAAAACTTATATTAGAGATTAGACATTATTGTGATATAAGTTAAATCTTAAAATTTCTAATTAAGTCTCTATCATACTGAAGGCGCGATATAATATTTCAAAATAATATGATCTAATTTAGTTAAATTCATAGGCTTACTCTTCACGCTAATTGTTCCACACATTTGCTTTATATGCCAATCGTATTTATTACGCTAGGTGAATGAAAAGATTTATTTTTCACAAATATATCGAAATACCGTCAGCAGACAAATACGTTATTAATACCTATCAAAGACTTATGGATAGGTCTCAAGGCTTTGTCCAGCAAAATCGATATTGTTCATCCGGGTTCGTTAAAAGAGATTTAGAATAAGTACCAAATGCTTTTAAATAAACGTTATTTCAATATTCTGTAGTCACGGAAATAGATCGCAGTTTTCCGGTTAAAGCTTGGTCAGAATAGAATGTTATTACGTGAACGTTTGAACTTTATACAAATATACGATTAATAATGATACGCGTAAATAGCGAGTTATAATGGCTAATAAGGAACAATTATAATGGCTTATAGGAGCAATTATAGTGGCGAACAGAAACAATTATTATGGCTAATAGGAACAGTTATAATGGGTAATAGGATCAATTATAATGGCTAATAGAAACAATTGTAATGGCTAATATGAATAATTATAATGGCTAATAGGATCAATTATAATGGCTAATAGGAACAATTATAATGGCTAAAAATCATATATAATGTTGAAAAATCATTCCTTATCATTTAGTTTGGAAGACCAGAGGAGTAATTATATAATACACTATAAGTAGGAATCGCTTAATGATCTCTTGGACACTAATCCAACAAACGATCTGTTTGCGGACGAATGCAAGAAGATTTTATCGGCAGTCAGAAATACTGCGAGAGGGATGTATGAAAGTGTTGTTAACTTTATATTTTTTTAAATATTATTTTGTCTTATTTTTTGTGCACGTGTTACCTACAGTGTCTTTAATTTCTGTAATTGTTTGTAAACCGTTTTAATAAAAGAAATAAATAAATCGCTTTCATATTGATAGTTCCGCAACATTCATGGTGAAAAATGTTGTCGAAAATACGAAATAATTGATAGCAAATAAGCTTCAAAATGATTCAGAATCTGATTAATAGTGCATTACGCAATTGCTAGTGCAGAAAAGGTGATTACGTTACTATTCTTCCTACAAAATTAATACCAACAGCATTTGTATAAATTGTTCGCTTTTAATTAGAAGCTAAGTTTTTCTCCGTAAAAGTTGTAAACGGAACTAAAAAAAAATAAAACAACTTTGTACTTGCATTTGCGCGATCTTAGACCACTGGGAGATAAAGTGCGGAGTGCAAAACTAAAGTAATTTAAACTGCACTTAACACTGCTTAGTGTTTAAGTACGTAAGTTTAAAACTGGAATAAGTTCAACGGTTCAACTTCTAACGACTGGAATCAAAGGATGGGGGGTAAAGGATGAACTACTAATGCTTAAGTCTTCAGTTAGTTGAATCGCTTAGTAGAGTGATGGCGAAAACTTGAGCATGTTTAGTCATAATAATTACGGACAATAATTAAAAAAAAAATACGCCGCGTTGGGGGACCGCTTCAAACCTAACAATTTAATTACCAATAGTCTTATTACCTTATTACCTAACTAAGCAGTCAACGACGTCTGCACTCGCGGAGCGGTCCGCCAACGCGACGTTTTTTTTGAATTATTAATACATTCTTAGGTACTTTAAGATCGAGTTATTTTTTTAATTTTTTACTTTTTAAAGGGAAATTAGGTTTTTGTGTCGGGGGTTTTTTAAATTTTTAATTTAATTTTTTATTTTGTATTTTTTATTGGTATATAATAATGTAGAATCAAACGAAGCTAAGAACACTCTCGATTAATTCATCAATATTCTCTTTCAGTGCGCTTTCATTTGAGACCCCACTCGAGTATATTTGCTGACATTCGGTTACTCTTCCCCACTTTCCCCCCCACAACTTTTAAACGGCTCAACCGATTTTCATCAAACATGTCTAAGAACATTCGCAGATAAGTCACCTTTAATACATATTTTTTTTATTGAAATCGCATCATCCGTTCGGGGGCTATGATGCCACAGACAGACAGACAGACACGTCAAACTTATAACACCCCTCTTTTTGCGTCGGGGGTTCAAAAGAATAACAACATCCTATTTCTTCCTGTGGATGTCGTAGAAAGTGACTTCGGGACTCACTAGATAATGGGTAATAGCGTTCTCTATGCATCTTACTACCATACTGCGATCGACAACTTGCCTGCCAAGCTTGGAGATTTTAGCACACCCTTTGTCCAGCAGTGGACGTCTTTTGGTTGAATAGAACATTTCATATTTTAGGCTTCCATATACTACGCTTTATTTTAATTGCGTGCCTCATCCTATGTTTTTACAAAAACCATAATTACTGTGAAAAAGATCGCACCCAACAACAATTCAAATCGACTACCTACCAATTAAAACATAAATAATTCTTAATTCGGGTTCAGCTTACAAATAATTATACGTTGAAGTAAAATTGATTTAGCTCTCAACAAAATTACCCGGTAAACCACCCTTTGCAATAAGAAAGAAAGATCACGTTTTCCAAATATTATACGTTGACGCTGTACTACTGTGGAGAGGGTTCGCTGGCGGGATGGTGATGGCCAGGACCAGGACGTAGGTGTAATGAGTAAAGAATACTTCTTCAGGACTCTCTTTTTTATTTTCTTAATACTTCTTAACTGCTGGATATGGAACAATATGGAATGTATTATCACAGAAAGCTCTGTTTTTATAGAATTTTCCCTATTATTTTTAATAGCTTCTGCCCGCGACTTTGTCCGCGTCAAATTTTCGCTCCCCTTCCCGTCGTCGCGTCGAATTGCCTGCCAGTTTTCATCCATTTTTCGTTTGCTGCTCAACTCTTTTTGACCGTAGCGTGATTTTATATAGCCTATAGCCTTCCTCAATAAATGGGCTACCCAACACAAAAATAATTTTTCAATTCCAATCAGCAGTTCCTGAGATTAGCGCGTTCAATCAAACAAACATACAAACAAACAAACTCTTCAGCTTTATAATATTAGTATAGATTAATTATGACGGTTCCAAATGTCATAATTATAACCAGCCTGTACAATCTATGACCAGCCTGTACAATCGTGAGGCATACAACCTCTACAGTTTGCACACGACACTAAGTTTTGTATGGGAAACTTACTAATGCCATACTTGACACTCTCCATAAAAACACAAAAAATATTTCTTATAAATCTAAACTAAATTCCTATCGTCGCTAATACAAATAAATAATATTAAAGACAAATATTCTCGATATGATCATAGATTTTAAAAATGAAACAGGTTATTTAGCCATAAAATTAATTTATTACCTATGGTTATACTTGACATTCAGTAAGACACAAAATCTGGCTTACCAACTTAGGGTTTTTACCAAATTAAGGGGGTAAATAAGAGGATTGAGATTTTTAGGGGCTTACCTTTCTCATTATCCCTTATACCTCCATATCTTACATTTCTCATTGTGGTTTTGATTACAATAAATGTATTAGCGACTTCTAGTACGGTTCCTCGATACTAAGAATGCAGAGTGAATGATTAACAAATGTCGCGTAATAAATATAGACAAATATTACTACTGTGTGCCGGTCTATGATTACTGAACATTCGTTGGTTAGTTTTATTATAATTTTTTAGCGGATTTTTTCAGTAATTGTGGCGGCATGTTCAGGGGTTTCTACTTAAGCTTTAGGGGTAAATATTTCTGGGTGTTGGTAACACTGCACAAAATAATAAAGACAGATTTGGACCATAAACAAAAGAATTTCTATGCATGTGTGTATTACATACACGGTAATAACAGTAGTGTGTGTAACGTGTTATTTATTGAAAATAATGTATTTTAACTCATAATTTTAAAATAAATTAATAGTTTAAAAAACACTAGAAAAACACGCTTTTATAAATGCACGTAAAAACCAAAAATAAATTATGGATCGTTCAAGTTGTCTCTATTTCTAGGCTGAAGTGTAAACTATGTGCTTTTAACTATAATATTTGATTGTAAAAGCGTGGGGCGCTGGAACAGGAAAGACTTTCTTGTAAACATATACGAATACTAACTTCCTGGCGAAAGCTGCATGAGGTCGCATAAGAGCATAACGTTTATGCCGCCAAAGGCTTACCAAAGGGAACCAAAGATATTTCGTGTGTTTTTCTAGTGTTTTTTAAACTATTAATTTATTTTATACTTTTTAGTCTTTGAGAACGAAATATTTTGAACATTTATACATTTATTTCAAGTAGGCGAATGAGCCCGCATCCTCTCCATCTCCGCCAGTGCGTCTGTATTACATGGTGTTTTACCTGTCAGCTTAGAACAATCTATCTCTTCAATCTGGAGACCACTAAGTGATTTCACTCTACTTAGGACCACATACGCCTGTTCAGCCGCAAAAGTACGGGACCCTAAGTACACCACTGCGTGGTCTACCGTACAGCGTTGCATCTTGTGCACGGTAGATGCCCAACTTAAAATCACTGGGAGCATGCGCCTTTCCACCGTACCGTAGCTGTTCTTGGGCGAAAATTGGATGCCTATAGGCTGAATTAGGTGCTCACCGTCGTTTTCGAAATTAATTTTGATGGACGGTATGTCGGTTTCATACATTTGGTCGCGTCTAAAGTGCGGCCAGACGATGTCCGAGATGAATCCGATACTCCCATTCACTAGCCCCTTCTCCACGTCAATATTGGATCGCAACATGATTTTAGCCCCTTTGAAAATTCTTAATTTACTCGGTAGTCCACCCGTTTTATTTATATCGCGGGGAATAATGGACTCCAATGAAGTATTTCCAAGGTTTCGGATCGCGTCAATAAGTTGGTCTTGAGCTTTTATGTCGTACATTCGAGTACCTTTTCATTCGAAAAATTTAAGAACTTCATTGTTATGCTTCTTTACTTGGTCGTCTGTTGAATAAACACGCAATGCTTTTTCACTAATCATTACGCTGAAATCGTCTATCATCGCCTTTTTTTTTTTCAAGTGTGCGGTTTTCAGGAAATAGCTGGGGCTCTGAATTGCAACGCACTGTTTCTTCTGCTTCCATGACCTGTGTAGAAAGGGGCTCTATCTGCGATGCATTAACTTGAACAGACAAAGTAGATGAGTAGACATCGATGTAATCCAGTGTAAACTGGGTGCTTCTTGACCTTGTCGCTCGCTTAATTATTCTAACAAATTCATCTATATTGTAACATTGAATGACACAAGCTTTGCTTGCAGTCTTCGCTTGTGCGCCTTTCGGTATATTCCATCATGGCATGCCAGTTCCTGTCTTCCGACTTCATCATCAGACCTTGAAACTTAATTGTGGTCAAATTTCATTACAAGACCTTTCTAACAAGTCCAAACACGACTATGATACGATATTTCATCATGGAATGCCAGTTCCTGTCTTCCGGCTTCAACATCAGACCTTGAAACTTAATCGTGGTCAAAGTTCATGACAAGACCTTTCTAACAAGTCTATACACCACTATGATGCGATACTCCATCATGGAATGCCAGTTCCTATCATACGTCTTCATCATCAGACCTTGAAACCTAATCGTGGTTAAATTTCATTACAAGACCTTTCTAACAAGTCCAAACACGCCTATGATACGATATTCCATCATGGAATGCCAGTTTCTGTTTTCCGGCTTCATCATCAGACCATGAAACTTAATCGTGGTCAAAGTTCATTACAAGACCTTTCTAATGAGTTCAAACACGACTATGATACGATATTCCATCATGGAATGCCAGTTCCTGTCTTCCGGCTTCATCATCAGACGTTGAAACTTAATTGTGGTCAAATTTCATTACAAGACCTTTCTAACAAGTCCAAACACAGGTATGATACGATGTTCCATCATGAAGTTCCAGTTCATATCTTCCGGCTCCATCATCAGATCAGTTCGACAGTACCATATTATTGTATTGTCATCAGAACTACATACAGCTGCCAATTTCCATGACGCTACAATCCTTGGAAGATGGTTAAATTAGTTACCTTAGATTCCATTACATAGTTAGTTACATACAGGTCGACCTAATAAAAGCGTGTTAAAAATATTAGCATTCGTCACTTCTTCTCTGTATAAACTATAAGTGTGCGAAATTTCATACTCCTCCGTCCGCCCAATTTTCGTAAAAAGGGATACAAAGTTTTCGCTTCACGTATTAATATATAGATTTATTTATTTTATTTATGCAGTATTTCTTTTTCTTTGATATTAATTCAAGTTAGACTTTTTGAGCGTGGTGACCGATAAGAAAACAATTTTTTTTCTTTTATTAAATAAATAAAAAAAATGGTGGTTTAAGAACCGATGAATGAATTAAAAAAATAAATAGAGTTTTAATTAATCGAAAAGAACTCTATTATAGAGGAAGGATCCAAGGAGGAAGGGATGAGTTATGAGTATAATGTAAAGGACTCAAAAAAAAAAACGGACACTAAGGAAAACTTATTTTTGGTGGTAAAATTTGGAACTAAAGCATAAAGGTTAGTACATATGATTGCCACCGCAAAAGATAAGTAAACTTTAGTACCTATGTTCCGGACCGTATAAATTAGTTACTTTATGCGCCTACGTTTCTAAACGTGTAACAGAATGACATCTGACTTGTCAGTTTGATTTTGACACTTGACTCTTCTCTTGATTTGCCGCTTGAAAAAGGTCCGTCGCGTTCTGGGACCCCGGGACGCGTTTGTTGAAATTAATCCTTTTAAATCGATCCGATTGTGACAATTAGTCGTGATCCAATTAATTGCTTTGATTGTAAATAACCCCAATTTGGTGTAATAACACGCGTTTTGGATATATCTTGTTGAAATAGTTTGAAGGTTACTCAAAGTGACGCTATTGGAAACCGTATGCTGTGATTGCCTCCAGCCTCATTGTTGCGGCTTGTAACCTGGAGAATACTCATAACGTCACAACACAATACATATATACTCACTTACATACATAACTCCAGGTAGGCACCAGAGCAGGTGTTCGTCTACCACAGGTAAGTTCTTTTGTTGAATTGTAATTGTTTGTACTTGTATTGTCTGCTCCGCGTACGGCGGACTAGTTTCGCTAGCCACTTCTTGTCTCCTGGACCCCACCATCATAACTTCCACTGCGCTATTGAAATGCTATTGTAGGGGGTCTATCCTGGCAGCGAACAACCTAGTTTTGCCACCGCACAAAAGGACTAGTGGACTCCATGCCCATAATACTCTATGGCCTGGTTTGTTACCTAGTAACCGATGACAAATAACAAGACGATAAATATTTTGGGTTTTTACCTAGCAACCGATGACAAATAATACAAACACTTTATACACAAATTTTACAAGTACAGCTATTCACTGTTGTACATAAATACCTATACACCTATATACTTTCTCATAAACAGCTGCTTATGTATTCGTCCGATTTCGGAGCAGCTCGTCTTGATTCGTGCGAGCTTCGTAGAGTCGTACAATACGGCTAGTTGCACGCACACAAACACCGTGTCGAAGACTGCCGAAAAGAAACGACGTTAGACAATGCACGGTCTTCAAGCCACACCTCCGTGCCCGTTGGAGTGGGGAGCGTCAGGTTTTTTTTCGTTACGGAATTTCTGGATTCGGTCCCCGCGCTCAAGGGCCTCGATAGAAGCTATGCAATAGCTTAAAAAATATTGTCAGTGAATTGCATCTATTTATATAAAAATCAATGCCACTTTTCGTTGTAACTGAACTCCTCCTAAACGGCTGGACCGATTTGAATGTAATATTTTTTGTATGCATCTGGGTGGCACCCTGGATGGTTTAGATTCACTATTGGACCCGGTAGGTGGCGCTGCTATCTATAGATCTAGATCTATAGTAATAATAATAATAATAAGAATCTTTATTGGAACCAGAAACAGTACACAAACAGTTTTATGCTAGGGGTTCTACAATCATGTGCTGATTTCATAATAATAGTTTGCGTGTCGATGTCCCTACCAACCTGTATTAAAAACAACAATAAAACATTTTTTTTTAAACTTAACGTTATTTAAGTTGTCAATAAGTGTCACAGTTACAATAGATACCATAAAGGCACCTACATATATTCAGTGTTTTTTAAGGAAAATAGCCTTTAAAGCTATAAATAGAGGATAGATTTAAGATACATAAGAGGTAGTCCTCGAATTTAAATTTTCTAACGTTTTTGTGCAATTTGTAGATCAGTGTCAGGCTGTTCATATAATTATGGCTCAAATCATGGCCAGCCCTAACCGGGTTTCTAAAACGATTGTTGACAGAGTGGACTGTCGAGTGGTTCACCAGCTGTCAGTAACATGAGTGTCTCCGCATTGTGTGTTTACTAACACTTAGTTTTTAAGGACTATGTTACTAACCCTATCTGAGTCTACGCTCAAAATAAAGATATGAATGTGAATAATTCTTTTGAATGACTCAAAACTCATTCTATGGGATTATATGAACTAAGCGGGTTGTGTGGTTCTGGAAAAAAATTCTTGAGTCTTTAATAAATGTCTCCCGCATCAAGATATCGGAACGTTTTTCATAGGTATAGTCTGTGCTAGATGTGAAAAAATAAAAGTCGTTGACACCTGCCTACCAATGTATTCAAATTACCGTTTTGACCATGCTAGCGACACTCTTTACATTTTATTCGTATGGTTTTGAAATATTTGAATACATTGGAAGGCGGGTGACAACGACTTTAATTTTTTTCACATCTGGCACAGACTATAGTACAGCTATGTGGTTCGAATTTGTAGTCTGGATTTATGAAATATAGCCTATAGAACTTTTACCTAGAGAGTTTTGTGTTGTTTACTGATGTACACATCTGCGCAACCTTTCCGAGATACAGGCATGTTGTGATGTTATTGAGCTCCTTAAGTTCTGAGATAGCCTGCATGTTATATGTACACATATGATAAATGCGTGCACTGACTGGAAAGGTCCACTCAATCTGTGTGGTTCTTTACACAAAATACCATTTTATTCACATGGTCTTCACATGTTGTGAACTAGATTATGTCTAGACTTTAAAAGACTGTGACCTCTGTTTTGGCCTTTCTTCTTAGATTAGTCAGATATGAAACGCCGACTTAATCTTGTTTAAAAAATATAATTGCCGTGTCAAACCTACTTACAGAAATAAAAATCATATATCATTTGTGTTTCGAGTTTAATTTTATTGTAATACTAACGTAGAATAAAAATGAATAATTTAGAAAATATGTTTTAAGTAGACAAAAAGAATCAGAATATCATTTTACATTTATCATTTTCTGCATCTTTTTAATTTCTTTTCGTCTCTATATCAACGAATAAACAGTTACATAATATAAACAAACCTATTTATAAAACACATCTCATAGCCTAAGCTTGAGTAAAAGTTGTACCATCAGCTTTCTAAGGCTATCATCCAAAATCTCCGAGCATTTTGCGTGTCAAAATACGATTGCGAACTCGGGAGTTTCTTTTGCCTACTTACGACTAAATAGAAGAAAGTTGATACATTTAAAAATGTCTTTGTAATAAATCATAATGTGGACGTAATATGTATTTTTTTTTCTTTGTAACAAGGTAACCAGTAGGATTGTTATGTCATAATTTGACATACGAGGGATAGTCTATGGTGGTCTTTCGATCTGTTAAATAGACAAATGTTATCAGAAATGGTCCGATTGTTCGAGTATCTGTGGTTGATGTTTGTCACTTTCAGATTTTTTGAGTTTTATTATGTTTGCATTAAGGACCATTATGGGAGATGTGCTAAGGTAGCCGCCAAAATTAAAATGTTCCTCGGTACTCAGTGTCAGTTTGTATGTTGATTACCATTTGACTCACGAAAGTAACTAATAAGGTTTAAAAGAATTATTATATGATTAGAATCAGCAATACTAACTAAACTTAATTAAATTTTTTCATAACTTAGAATTGGCCTCAAAAAGTCAACTCTAACTTAAGTAGTTGATTCTAATTTAATTCTAACTTAACTTGACATTTGTGTCGTGATTTCATTCAATAGGGTAATATGAGCTTAGCGAGTTGTATTGATGTTTTTTATGATTATAATTCTAAAAATAAATATTTGATACATCCGCAAATCGTATTAATATATAATAAATCACCATACAACTTGATACATATTGCAAAAAAAGGGAAGATTTATTTTAAATTTAGAATTTTAAATTTCACGGGCTACTCTACCGCATAATTGTTTTGATGATGACGTAGCGAAAATGGGGTCACAGACCTTTGGGATAGGTCTGACATCATATAATGTCAGACCTGTCCCTGAGGTCAGTGACCCCGTTTCCTAGAATGTAGAAAAGTTTACCGTTTGGTATGTCTTCAGCTGAATTCGGCAGCACAATGGTTAGTCTACATCATAAAAGTGGACAAAAAAAACTTGGGCCTTTGTAAGTGTTACCTATTATTACACTGATGACCCAAAATTCTTGTAGTAATTAATATAATTAGACGTAATCTTTCCTTAATACGAGAATGGCTCAGTTAGAATGTGATGTATGAGTTAAAATTGTATAACGTTATGTCATTCTTGTTTTCGTAGAATCTATACGTATATATATACCTACAAAAAAATAAAAAAGTAAAGTGTGTGTCAAAATGACTACTATTTCCTAAATGATCATGAAAGTATGTACCTACGGTACTTATAAAAAAAAAACCCAGTGTTTTATTTTTTTCGTCTGTCTATTTGATTCAGCTAATCTCCGAAACGGCTGAACCGATTTTGACAGGATTTTTACTGGTAAATAGCTGATGTAATGAGGAGTAACATACTTATACTATGTTTTGGTCCCGTAACATGTTCCCGTGGGATAATCTCTGACATACACGCGGGAGAAGCCACGGGCATTTCTAGTAAGATATAAAATATTGGCTACTATTGAGAAATAACGTGACAGTCAGCATGACAAATCTAATCAAGTCACTACTTACTAAATCACACTTTTATTAGCTTTGCACAAAGTGACATCACAACTGTCAAACAATGACAGTTGTGATTTGATTTTGAATATTTGTATAATCAAAATTAAATATCAACTGTCACATTTAAGTGTACTATTAAACTCCACATTAAATGTGCAACTTAAGTTGGTATTCCGTTTGCTTTATAATTATTTGCCTTTTTTTTCTGGGTTGGATATTATCAAATGACGTATCCCGCTCTGGGCGGAGCGGAAGGGCGTGTCAGACTTTTACTGACTAAAACCCACCCATGTTCCTTCAGTTGCCCATATGCCAGGGCCACGGTATCTCTTTCGTAATTATTTGCCGTGACTTTACAATGTACAGCAGTGAGCAGTGGTGGCCCAGTGGTAACAGTCGCGACTTATGAGTAGTAAGGTCGAACCCAAGCAGGCACTTTATGTAAATTATTTCATCACCACTGCTCTCAAAACGTTGAAAGAAAATATCTTAAGGAAACCGGCATGTCTTAGAACCAAAAATTCGAAAACATGTGACATCTACCAACCCACACTGGGCCCACGTGGTGGATTATGGCCCAATCCCTCTCACCGAGAGGAGGCCTGTCCCAGCAGTGGGAACATTATAGACTGCTCATGATTACAATGTAAAATCATTGACGCTGTTCAAAATTGGCTTTACTCAACTGGAATTCAATTAATCATGTCTACCGGGTAGTTAATTTGTGGGTTAGAATAACCGCAAATTGGAACTTTGTCGAGGTAGACTGTGTTAATGAAAACGTTATGAACTGAACTGATGTATTTTATCGACTAACTTCTGCCCGTGACTTCGTTAGTTTTGAAGGCAACTATATCTGTGAAACATATTGACTTTAAAACTTCCTCTTATATACTTATTTCTAACTTTATCCGTTTTCGTCACTCCACACATCCATCTCTACATTGCGTTCTCTTTTCATCCGTCTTCACGGCCCAGCATTTTGATCCATACAGTACGATAGGCCTTATCACGGACTTGTAAACTTCCTCTTTTAATTTGAAGGGCATCCGTAGGTCCCAAGCTACTCCTGACTGTCATTTCATTCACCTGGCGCTTTCGCCATGCCCGGGCCCTTGGACAAAAGACCTTGTAATATATTGAATACAAAATCCACCTACCATTCTTAGTATTAGACCTTTACAATATTCTTGAAAGGTTAATGTGAACTTTTTGCGTCCATTTGCTAGTAAATTACCCAGTTTCATATACTAAGTACAACAGATGATTTGGGACTTCATTAAAGCATATTATCTGAGAAAATATCAAGAAGACTAATACGGGTTTTTCACAGTTCACATGGACATTGGACATGAAAGAAATTATGACTTAAATTATTCAGGGTCAGGGGCAGGTTGAAGTGGCAGCGACCAAGGACTAATAGCCGATGGAGCAGATGAGTACTGGAGTGGAGACCGCGTATCAGCAAGCGTAGTGTAGGATGCCCCCCAGCTAGATGGACCGACGACCTCAAGAAGGTGGCTGAAACAGACTAGATGCGGAAGGCGAAGAACAAGGTGTTGTGGTGCAGCAGGGGAGAAGTCTTTGTCTAGCAGTGGACTGCGATAGGCTGAGTTGATTGACTGATTGATTCAGGGTCAAAAAAGCTAGGGAAACCTCATCGAAAAATTCAAAAGAAATAATCTATATTTATAAAATTCAAAGTCTTGAGTGACTGACTGATATATTAACGCACAGCTTAAACAGCTGGTCCCAGAGACATGAAATTTGGAGGGTGTGTTCTTTGTGAAGAGTAAGTATTCACTAAGAAAGGGTTTTTCGAAATTCCATCCCTAAGAGGGTGAAATGGGCGTTGAATTTTCAGTGAAACTTTTTATTCTCTAGGTCGATTGTCACGCGGATGAAGTCGCGGGCAGGAGCCAGTCACAACTCTGCCAGGGTCGCGAGATTGTTCGAAAGAGACATCGTGACCCTGGCGTATGGGCAACTGAAGGAACACGGGTGGGTTTTAGTCAGTAAAAGTCTGACACGCCCTCCCGCACCGCCCAGAGCGGGAGAAGTCATTTGATGATTCCACATCCAAAAAAAAAAAAGCCAGTCACAACTAAATTAACATGAAATCTGTCACATAATTAACTAACTCATTAGTAAGTACAACTAGCTCATAAGTCATTAGTTTGTTTATTTTTTTCGTTGAAATGTAATAGGGCAGCCTAACTTGGTAAGTCGGAAAGACCAAGTATAAAAACCGGCCAAGTGGGAGTCGGACTCGTGCACCGAGGGTTCCGTACAAACCTGTAGGTATTTTCGGTTTAAAAAAATATTTTTTTTTTAATTTTTATATTTCATTTGATTGAATGTAAGGTAAATTGCGGTTTACGATTTATGACGTTTTAAAAAAAAACTACTCACTCGATCTCGTTCAAACCAATTTTCGGTGGTAGTTTACATGGTAATGTACATTATATATATTTTTTTAGTTTTGTCATTCTCTTATTTTAGAAGTTACGGGGGGGGGGACACACATTTTACCACTTTGGAAGTGTCTCTCGCGCAAACTATTCAGTTTAGAAAAAAATGATATTAGAAACCTCATTACCATTTTTGAAGACCTATTCATAGATAGGTACCCCACACGTATGGGTTTGATAAAAAAAAACATTTTTGAGTTTCAGTTCTATGTATGGGGAACCCCAAAATTTATTGTTTTTTTTTCTATTTTAGTGTGAAAATCTTAATGCGGTTCACAGAATACATCTACTTACCAAGTTTCAACAGCATAGCTCTTATAGTTTCGGAATAAAATGGCTGTGACATACGAACGGACGGACAGACAGACAGACAGACAGACAGACAGACAGACATGACGAATCTATAAGGGTTCCGTTTTTTGCCATTTGGCAACGGAACCCTAAAAAGAAGACCGGCGAGTGAATTAATTACCACGCAGTGCACTGTAGCTAATGACTGTTCGTAACCGCACTGGCCACGTATAAACATGGACTGTCTTAACGACCCAGTGATGCTACCTCTCTGATTACCGATTCCAATATCCGAATCTGGCTGAGTACGCTTGCCATGTCATACGTAGCCTTAACCCTACTATGTTGAGTTCGGCTGAATACTAGTATTTTTAACCAACTTCAAAAAAAGGAGGAGGTTATCAATTCGACTGTATTTTATTTTAATTTTTGTTACCTCATAACTTTTGACTGGGTGAAACGATTTTGATGATTTGTTTTTTATTTTAAAGCTGCTGCTTCCCGAATGCCCCTATTTGGTTCCATTTGGACAATGGGATCCATGTGAAAACCATATATAAGTCTTAAATTTGCATTAAGTATTTGCGCGACAAATGAACGAATAACGCGATTAGATTAGTGCCGGGTATCTACCATAAATAAAAAGTTAAAAATAAAAAAGTTTTACAAAAAAATAACAACCGACTTCCTTAAAAAAAAACACTACAAAGTCAAAAATAACTTTAATTTCGGAAGTCGGTGGCAAAAAACCTTAAATACTCCTAAGACACCGAATTCCGAAATTAAAGTTATTTTTGACATTGTAGTGTTTTTTTAAGGAAGTCGGTTGTTGTTTTTTTGTAAAACTTTTTTATTTTTAACTTTTGTGTTTTACATTGAGCGACTGCTTATATGACCTCCACAACCCAGTAACTGGGTAACATAAGAGACGTCAATTTGTTGAGATAAAGACGGTAGTGGATTAAGAACAAAAAACACTGAACTCCAATTTAATGACAATATTTCGAGGTGTTCCTCAAGGATCTGTTTTAGGTCCAATTTTCTTCATAATATTCCTTAATGATTTAATTGAGTACATAAAAAAACGTTTTACGGACACTAAGCTCGTTATTTTTGCAGATGACACTAATGCAATAGTGTCTGCAAATAACTTAAATAATTTAGAATTAAAAATTAATTACTTATTAAAAGCTTTTGAACACTGGTTTGGTACAAACAATCTTATGCTCAATGTAAATAAAACAAAATGTGTACTATTCAAGTCAACCGTCCAGAACACCGCTTGTCTTGAGGTTTTGTCTTGTGGCAACAAAGTTGAAGTGGTTGACTATGTAAAGTTTCTAGGTGTTCACATTGATGCATTATTAAACTGGAAGGTTGAGATATCGTCTGTAACGAAGTCTAGTAGCTCAGCATGCTATGCAATTAGAGGCCTGAGGGATGAACTGACCTTAGCCCAGCTTAGGATGGTTTACTTTGCCGTGGTTGAGTCCAAGCTTAGGTATAGTATTGAGTTTTGGGGCAATAGCTATAAGTATAATATCCACTCGGCAGTCGTAATTCAAAAAAGAGCCATAAGGACAATGCTCTGCTTAAAACAGACGGATTCGTGCAGAGACCTTTTCATTACACTAAATATTTTGACAGTGCCATGCCTTTATATACTGGTACTGCTAACCAATATTGTTAAGAACTTGCACAAATATGAAACTGATGACCAACGACAAGTTAGAGTAAATACACGCAGGAAAGACTTAACTAACACAATACAACCGAAAATAAATCTGGCTCATCACAGTCCTAGGTACCAGTCAGTATTTCTATACAACAAGCTTCCCTTAGAATTTAAAAGCATAAATAGCGCAAACTTATTTAAAAACAAATTGAAAACATATTTATTGAGGAAGGGCTATTACAGCATCGATGAGTACCTTAGATGATAAACGATAACCATAATATTATTATTTTAGAACGGAATTAAATTTTGACGATTATAAAACTTTGACATCATTTAAATTCTGAAATCTTTTGATATCATATTTAAAACTGTATGACATAATATTAAAATATTTTTTTAGATATTGTATTTTAAAGCTGTTTGACATTATATTTAAAGATTTTTTAGACAATGGTGCCGATTCCCTTATTCACAAACTAAACTAAATTTAAGTTCAGTGCATCTTTTTCTTTCTATTTCATTAAGAAAAGGACAGAAGAAAAATTTTAGTTTAGTCCTGTCAAATTAATCGGTACCATTGTATTTCAAAGCTGTTTGACATTTTAATTATATTGTTTTAAAATTGTTTTTGACATTGCACTTGACATTATAATTATATTATTATTAATTATTTTTGAACTATCTGGTAGTATTTCAAAACTGTTTGAACATTATTCTTGAAACTGTTAGTACTATATTTTTTTTTTGGTTTCTTAGTTCTTATAATTTTATGTAAATTGCATGAATATTCAACACAATACAAATTGTTCACGAATAAATGAAATGAAATGATATGAAGTTGAACTGCCTTGGTATGACTGGTTGTTACACTACCCGTAACAACTGTCAAAGATCTATGAACGACACCCGGGAACCAATGGCGTCACGTTCTTTTAGACATCCGTTAAATATCGAGACAATTCACAAACTGACCGTGGCACGCGTAGCTTAACCTTCGATCAACCCGTACGGGTGTTGTTATTTAGCCACGAGCCCCCCTGCCGGGGTCGCGTGATTGTTCGAAAGAGATACCGTGACCCTGGCACATGGGCAACTGATGGAACACGGGTGGGTTTTAGTCAGTAAAAGTCTGACACGCCCTCCCGCTCCGCCCAGAGCGGGAGAAGTCATTTGATGATTTCCCATCCTGAAAAAAAAAAAAAAAATCCACGAGCCCCTCATGTCTAGGTATGTTAATGAAAGGTAATGTCAAAATAGGTAAGGTCCTCCCAAAAATAATTTCTGGGCTAATACTGAGTACCTACTTTCATCTATTATAAGAAACCTAGTTGTATTAACAGTTAATGGTCCATAAGTAATAGGAACTAAGCAATAACTTAGCTAAATTATAGACATACATGTTGTTTATTGTTTAATAAACATGAATTAATAAAAATTACATACAAGTAAGTCGTAAAATCCCCTTATTTCAATACAATATTGAATAAAAGAGAGATCTATGCTAATGTCTCTAATTTTGACTAAAAAGGGCATTAAAATGAGAACAAAATCCTATATCCGGTATTTAGAAAGTGCTTTCACGACTAAAATTGTTTTTTTTTTTTTAGGACCGCTCAGACAATTTTGTGTTTTTTGAGCTTTTTAGTCCATTATGGTGTAATGACCATATTTGGAGATCGCATTAAATAAGAATGAGTTGTAAGTTATAAACTGTAGCGTCTTGAGAAAATAAACTAAATTATTATTATGTTGAATGATCTGTATAAAACACACGAGTAAAGACGATAGAAGGCAAAATATAAATTATAACAATGTTTAGGAATGGTAAAATAGCAGCATTTATTGATCCTTGTTTGTTATAAATTAGTACTGGTTTATTTTTATTTTAAAGTGTTGTTTCTAAACAATTCTTATGTATCTAAATAATCGAACTACATTAAAACCTGGAAAACAGGTTTTTAGAGTTTCACATCGGGTCTGGCTTTTATTTTTTCTAAAAATGAAGACGCCGATGAACGCCATAAATTAAATACGTCATTGACTTGAAGAAGTAAAAACTATGTAATTAACTACTAATTGTTAACTGTTTTTAACACATAAAGTAAAAAATAGGCAGTCAGAGTGTGCTGGCAGAAATGAAAATTTTGAAAATTACATTTGTAATATACATCATGTCGGTGACGTGTCACATTGGCGTGTCTGTGCCGCGTCACATTAAATAAATAAATAATAAATTTTTGTACACAGAAAAACATTTATTGTTAGATATGCACTAAACATGATTGTACAAGCAGTGTTCAAAAAGGAGAAATTAGCATGTCGTGTCTACTAAAAATCGTTCAACGCGGCTGAAGAAGTTTTCACTTAATTTTTTTCAATAATAATAATATATCTTAGGACAACCACCACAACGTTATCTGATCCCAAACTAGGCAGAGCCTGTACTATGGCAACCAGACAACTGATAAACATACTTATATATTCCTAAATACATACATATTATAGATAAATTACACCCAGACACAGAACAAATAATTGTGCTCATCACACAAAGATTTGTCCTGGGTGGGAATCGAACCCACGACCTCAGTTTTAGCAGTCAGGATCACTCACGGGGATCACTAACCCCTAGACTAACAGGCCAGTCATACAAAGAAAGACGACAGTATATGCCTTGTGCCAAACGCTAATAGGAAGAAAAGAAAGGTAAACATTGTCTGCACGTTAAGCGTGATAACTTTTCCTAGTAACCGACTATTGTATTACATAACACACGCAACAATAATTACGCTATTAATATTGGCAGTAGAAATTCCACCTAGTTTTCGTTATTTATTTACTTTCTTTATCATTTTCACACGACCACTGTATGAGAATATCTGATCTTTGTAAGTTCATCTGTAGGAAACATAAGAACTTACATAACTTCTTAACTACTTATCACTATTTGACAAATGTTATGTTCAAGACGCTTCCAAAGAACATTTATATATTTTTTCATTGAAAGAAATGTGAAATCAAGTCACATATTTTTCAACAATGTCGTTTTGTGTATTATATGAAAGGGCTTAATTAGAACATTTTATAAATGAAAATATTGTTAGGTAACCCTAAAATAATTTGAATTAAAATAAGCTCAAAAACGAAAACTCGGCTCCGGAAAAATCACGAGCATGGCTTTCAGATGACAATATTTTCTTGTTTCACAATTTTTAGACCGACATTCATAAGCACTATTTTGTTTGGAATGCTAAACATACGTCTTTCGCAATTTGAGAAGTCATCCTAACCCAGCCCTGCCGGGGTCGCGTGATTGTTCGAAAGAGATACCGTGACCCCGGCACACGGGCAACTGATGGAACACAGGTGGGTTTTAGTCAGTAAAAGTCTGACACGCCCTCCCGCTCCGCCCAGAGCGGGAGAAGTCATTTTAAGATTTCCCATTAAAAAAAAATCCTAACCCTCAAATACATTTTGGTTGACCGATCTTTCCCCCATAGAATGAGCTATAATTTTGGCAAGTGTCAAGAAAAGAACTTACTAAAAACAAAGATTTTGAATTATAAGAATGGTTCCACTTATCAATATTTTTTTGCAATTAATTATTTGAAAATCGTTTTCAACTTTCGTTATTATACGAGTTGAGAAGCCATTCCGAGTATTTTTCAATAAACTTATCTATAAGTTGATAAAGAATATAAAGCGCTGTTGGTATAACTCAAGAACTATCGAGGATAAACTGTATTTCTTCCGACCCGTTTGCGAAAATCATTTCAATTCAATTTCAATTCGATGAATTCTGCATAAAGTTATGAGCTTTCTTGGAGTTAGATTTTTAACTTATTATCTTCTTCAGAAGTGATTTCATACTTTTCTGACTAAGTATTTTTTTTGCCTTTAAAAGTTTTTCCTATAGCCTCTGTTAAAGGTGAACTTCTTAAATTTATAAGTAGTCATCATTTCAGCCGTAAGACGTCCACTGCTGGACTTAGGCCTCCCCCAATTTGGGGGGCTTTACCGTAATCGCCACGCTTGGCAGGCGGGTTGGCGATCGCAGTATGGTGGTAAAATGCGTAGAGAACGCTGCTGCCCATTCTCTAGTAAGTCCCTACCCACGGGAAGAAATGGGGTGGTGTTATTAAATTTATAGTATTGGCATACAGTTTGTCTTGGCTCGTTGCTGGAGGACGCTCCCGACCATCCTGATTTTATTCAGGTTAGGTTAGGTTAGGTTAGGTTAGGTTAAGACAGACGCAGTGGTGGCTCAGTGAAAACGGCCTCGACTCGCGGGTTTAAGGTCGTGGGTAGAAATCCAGACAGGTGCTTAAGGTACTTTGTGTTAATAATTTCATCGCCACTGCTCTCTAAGCGGCAAAGGAAAATATCGTGAGACCAGCATACTCTAGAACCAAAATATCGAAGACATGGATGTGGCATCTACCAACCCGCACTGGGTAGAAACTCCGCCCATGGGCTCCTCCACTGACTCAGAGTCTCCGGCCCCAACTCGTGGAGGGCGTGGTGAGCGCTCTGTTCCCTTCGCGAGGGGAACATAGTCCCCCACCCATGGCTCCGCCTACTGCGGTGCCCGATGCTGCGGACCACACCACCGATGACGACGACAACGCTCCAGAGGTGACCGAGGTAGAGTTGAGAGTGGCGGTACGTCGGCTAAATGCCAATAATACCGCCCCAGGACCCGACGGCTTGCCTGGCAAAGCATGGGTCCTGGCCTCAGAGGCTCTCGGGCCTCGACTCAGGGGGCTCCTTAGCGCATGCTTGGAGAGGGGCCAGTTCCCACTTCGTTGGAAGACGGGGCAACTGGTCCTCATTAAGAAGCCTGGGCGCCCAGCGGACTCTCCGTCCGCTTACCGGCCCATCGTGCTGCTCGACGAGGTGGGCAAGCTCTTTGAAAGAGTGATTGCAGACCCCCTCGTCGGGTGGCTGGTGCGGGAGGGGCCGGACTTGTCGGACGGCCAGTACGGCTTCCGCAAGGGGCGCTCAACGGTGGACGCCATCATGCGCGTGCGAGCCCTCACGACGGGGGATGCAGTGACCCGGGGTGGGGTCGTCTTGACGGTGTCTCTAGACATCGCCAATGCCTTCAACACCCTACCCTGGAGTAGGGAGGCACTCCGGTATCACCGGATGCCGACCTACCTCTGTCGCGTGGTCGAGGCCTATCTGACGGATAGGGCCGTAGTCTACCCCGGTCACGAGGGGGAGTGGAACCGGCGAGAGATGTCGTGCGGTGTCCCACAGGGATCGGTCCTAGGGCCGCAGCTGTGGGACATCGGTTACGACTGGGTGCTGCGCGCCGACCTCCCTAGCGGCGTCAGCGTGGTTTGCTACGCTGACGACACGCTGGTCCTGGCGCAGGGGAGGTCGTACGAGGCGGCAGCCGAATTAATGACACGCGGGGTTGCGACAATCGTCGATAGGATCCGGCAATTGGGACTCGAGGTGGCATTGCACAAGTCCGAGGCCATGGGTTTTCATGGTCCTCGGAACGCGCCACCTGCGGGTTCCCAACTCACGGTAGGAGGAGTTCACATCGGCGTCGAGTCAACGATGAAGTACCTGGGACTTGTCCTCGACAGCCGGTGGAACTTCGTTGAGCATTTCCGACGTTTGGCTCCCAGACTGGAGCGGGCTGGGGCTGCATTAAAGCGGCTCCTGCCCAATCTGGGGGGTCCAAACACCTTCTGCCGGAGGCTCTACACGGGGATCGTGCGGTCCATGGCCCTCTACGGGGCACCGGTGTGGGCGCCCTCATTGAGGCTGCGCCCAGCGCGCCGGTTGAGTGCGGCCGAGAGGGTCATGGCCATCCGGTTAATCCGAGGATACCGCACGATCTCGTGCGAGGCGGCGAGCCTCCTTGCCGGAGTGCCGCCATGGGATCTGGAGGCAAAGGTCCTCGCGCACATGTGGGAGTGGCGCGAGGAGGCGAAACGCCGGGGCGAAACTCCGCTGCCGCGACAAATCGCGGCACGGCGGACAGAGTTCCGGTGTGATCTCATGGCGACATGGCGGGTACGATTGTCGCAACCCAGTGCTGGGCACGCCACAATTGCGGCGGTAAGTCCCCTCTTTGAGGAGTGGATAGAGAGGCGTCACGGCGTCCTCACCTTCCGCCTGACGCAGGTTCTCACCGGGCATGGGTGCTTCGGTGGGTTCCTGTTCAGAATAAAGCGGGAGGATACGTCCGGGTGTTTCCATTGCGAGGATCGTCTGGAGGACACGGTGGAGCATACGGTGGAGGTGTGCCCTGCCTGGGCGGAACACCGCCGTGTCCTCGTGGAGGCGATCGGCGGCGGCGACCTCTCGCGTCCGGCCCTGGTGCGAGCCATGGTACGGAACGAGAGGGAATGGGAAGCCGTCACCTCCTTCTGCGAAGCAGTAATGCTCGCGAAGGAGGAGGCGGGGCGCGTGAGGGAGTGGCAGTCTCTGCGCCCTCACGTCCCTAGCCGCCGCAGGAGGAGACGCCCCGGGCGTCGGGAGTCCATAGCGGACTCCCGGCCACCGTAGGCGTGAGCTTGCGGGTGGCGAGCAATGGGTAGCTCGCCGCCCGGTAAGGACCAGGCTCGGGTCGACGGCACGTAGTGTTCCACGCGCGCCTCAAAGAGATGTCAGCAGCAGTGTAGGGGTCTACTAGGACCGATGCCTGCCGGGGTCGCGTGATTGTTCGAAAGAGATACCGTGACACTGGCACATGGGCAACTGATGGAACACGGGTGGGTTTTAGTCAGTAAAAGTCTGACACGCCCTCCAGCTCCGCCCAGAGCGGGAGAAGTCATTTGATGATTTCCCATCCTGAAAAAAAAAAAAAAAAAGAGTGGAAGATTACTGCTCACTGTTTGATTGATAACAGGCCTGTCCCCAGCAGGGAGAAAATTGTAGTGAAGGTATATCAGGTGTTAACCTCTTTTTCTTCGTGTCGCTTGCATGGCATTTATTCTTATTTTAAAACTTCGCTGAAGCGTTATCGATGGCAGCGTATTATAGGTCACTTTGCCTGCACGTTTTGGAGCACGGAGAGCAGTGTAGAATGTGGAGCATAGTTCCTAACACAGGTCCACATCCACACCCTACTGCCGTTCTGTCGAGGTAGCCCCGGTTCAGGGAGGTTTGGAACCTTCGGTGGTCTAAAAGTCCCTGAACCAGGGCGATGGTGAATAGTGACTCTTAGTACAAATGCCAGGGTTATGCTGATGTTTGTAACTTGAAGTGAAAAATTAATAAAAAATTATCTGCCTGGTCCGTTCACAACTTTGTTGGGTTCCAGTCTATCAGGATGCCGTTGAATAACAGTATTTTACAAGGAGAGAGAACCTATCTGAACTCCACAACTCTGTTACTGGGTAACACGATACTCCTTGATAAGACTAGTTGTCTGACTTTCGGGCTTACGACGACCCGTAACGACTGTCGTAGATCCACGAATGTCATCCGGGACCAACGGCTTAACGTGCTTTTCAAGGCACAAAAAAACATAACTATAAATATGGTTGCCATATGTCCGGAATTTTCCGGACATGTCCGGTAATTTAAGTCTTTGTCCAGAATGCGGAGGGAATCCTAAACCGTCCGGAATTTATTACATTTTAGTTAAGAGTGAAACTAAAAAAAAAAAAACAAATATTTTTATTTCAAAATAAGGTAACAATCAACATTATTAATTTTCGTCGCCGAGGGCGCGAGAAAAATCAAAAATTTGCTTCGTTCATTCATAGGCACTATGCAAAACGTCATTAATCTATACTAATATTATAAAGAGGAAAAGTTTGTATTTTTGTTTGTTTGTTTGTTTGTAATGGATAAACTCAATAACCACTGGACCGATTTAAAAATTTTTTCACCATTAGAAAGCTTCATTATCTGTGAGTAACATAGGCTATATTTTATATAAAAAAAATAGGGGTCCGTAAAATATTTGGGTTTTTCGGACCCAAGGTGTAAAAAATCATCCAAAAAAGTTCCTTATTAATATGTCTTCGAAGTACCAGGTTGTCATAACTTGGTAGAAGCTCACCTAACATGGGTTTTATTGATTCTGAGGTGGTACGAAGTTCGCTGGGTCAGCTAGCAGCTATTATATTCACAGGGAAGTCGGGAATTTTCATCAAATGTCCGGAATTTACTCCGGATTTCGATTTTTTTTATTCTGGTAACCCTAACTATAAACAAATTGACTTAAGTATGCAAAAGTCACTAATACATACACTGGCATCTAAAATACTCTTAGTTACAAAACTTTATTCATAGGATTTTATAGCTTCTATCATGTCGCTGCAATTTGTTTCGCAGTACTAAATTACTACTCTTGAAATTACGACATTTCTTAATAACTGCCTCGTGGACTTGCACGTACAGGTTGCTTTTATGATGTTGATCAGGTTCAATATTCTTTTGTAATATGTTGATTGGTAATCCGTAACCTTTACGGTCAATAAATATATGCAGATTGTAATATGTTTCTTTTCATAGAGTTCCATCTATGAGTGACGCATATCCGTGATATTTTTGTTCTATTGTTGATTTGACATCGTTATTTTCGTTCACAATTTATTATATAAATTTTCCTCAATTCATTTCCCATATTCTTAATTTGATTTGCCTATATCTAATGCCTCTACTTTGCATAGTATAAAACAAAGTATTTTCCTGCGTCTGTACGCTTAGTTCTTTTATACTCCGCAACGGATTTTAATGATGTTTTAATCAATAAGCAAAGTGATTCAAGAGGCGGGCGAAGCCGCTGGCGAAAGCTGTAAGAAGACTTGTACAAACACTTTTACACGTCAATCATACTTTGAGATACTAGATGAGGTTGGCGTTTCCGATTCAGACAAATGAGACCAAAGACTGAAACAAACTTAGACGTCACAATCTCTTTTAAAGTTCTTGGATATAAACTTTCAATCTTCTTTTCATCACTTCATTATATACATTCTGCATTTGATTTATACTTTACTTATTTTTACCATTTCTTGTTTATAGGCCTTCTCTCTTTCTCCTAAATCTACCGGCACTGCCAGGGTCGCGAGATTGTTTAAACGAGACACCGTGGCACTGGCATATGGGAAACTGGTGGGTTTTTGTCAGTAAAATAAAGGCACTCCCGCTCCGCCCAGAGCGGGAGAAGTCATTTGATGATATCCCATCAAAAAAAAAACCTACCGGCAAGGTAATCGCGTAACACGACACTAGGAATAGCTTCGATTTTGACAGTCCAACAACATTCATTGCAATATTGACACTGTTGAGCTGACAAATTTTTCGATCATATAGAACAGTGGATTAGCAATAATCTTCAAGAGGATACAAATTCTGATTAATAGAGTTCTACACAATTAGGATGACGGTCCTATTTTAAGGACTATATATAAAGGTTTTGTAATATAAGGGCCCATATCACGCGCTGTTACGTCAATCATCAGTACCTTGGTCGATTTCACCAATACAACATTATTTTAACATTGCTCAATGATTTCGTTTCCCAGCCCTATTGCACGACCGGATCAAAATACGTTAATGTGGTCTATTTGTGTGTTTTAATGACTGTTCTGACGAAATTGTTTTTACTAGATCAATGTAATACATGTGGCAAGAAAGTGTTGCCGTTTAATTTGGTGATAGTGAAGGTCGTATATACAAGTTATGCCGTTACAAGTCGTGTGCCGGATGAAATTTCCGATCGGTACAAACAAAAACATCTACAATTAACCCCTTTTAAAGGATGATTATTCAAAAACCCCTCCATATTGCGCTACTTCGTTATATATGGACCTCTTGTGCATTACATGCTTCTAGAATCAGCGGTTTAGCCTGTGCGTTGTCTGTCATTAGTGGCTTAATTTTAGTTTTTTAGGGTTCTGCACCTACAGGGTGCCAACGGAACCTTATTACAAAGTCTCTACTGATTGTCCTTCCCTCTGTCTCTCAGCGGGCTATATCTCATGAACCGTAATAGATCCACATTAAAATTTTTACGGAGCGTGTATTTCTATTAATGCTAAAACTACAAGTAATAAAAAGTTAGTCAACGGGGGTGCACTTCACAACCTGCTCGTATTGGATGCTACCGGCATGCCGAAGCATCCAGTAGTGCGCCGGCGGCAGCTGTCCATCGCACTTTGGTGATGTTCGATGCCGTCCCTCTTCGTTGGCCTTATGAGGTCAGCTTAACTGGTTATGTCACCGATGAGGCAGCCTGCCGTTCTTACTCTACTACATGAATAATCAGCTTTAAATGTTCCCAATGTGACACAGGCGTCATTCCTTTGTAAGGCAGTGGGTCGTGGGTGGTGCCCAGGTCTAGTGCGGGTTCGTATATGTCACATGTCTTCGAATTTTAGGGTAAACATCGCAAGGCCTTGCGATTGCTTTGCGATGTTTTTGTTCACCATTTTGAAAGCAGTAGCGATGAGATAATGATCACAAAGTAAAAGCACCTGTCTGGGTTCTTCTGCTTGAACTGGGCTCACCGTGTGGTGCCGGACGTAAAGAATAACACCACCCCATTTCTTCCCCATTTCTTCTTCGCGGGTGTCGTAAAAGGCGACTAAGGCACTTACTAGTGAATGGGCAGCAGCGTTCTCTATGCATTTTACTACCATACTGCGATCGCCAACCCGCCTGCCAAGCGTGGCGATCATGGCAAAACCCCCCTAATTGGGGGAGGCCTAAGTCCAGCAGTGGACGTCTTACGGCTGAGATGATGATGATGACTGGGCTCTCATGATCTACATGTCTAGACACTATTTTACCGCGGTTTTGTTGTTTATCTTTTGAAAAGTTAATTTATTCTGTGTAAACAGACGGCTTATAAAAATCTAACGAAACAGCAAATGATAGAAATGGTTGTAAATAAACGATTATTTCACATCAAATCGTGAATTCTATTCGGTGCGCAATCGCTATATTTTACGTTTCACAATGTTTCGAGACAGTGAGAAATTGCCTTTTTTCTTAGTACTGACCTAACTAGGATCCAGTTATTTTTACGGTTGAATAAAAACAAACGAAAATGAAGAAATGCAAGATAGTATTGCTTTTCTCTAAACATCACTTTGAAGCTCGAACGGCATAAATAATTCCAATCTTATTGGAAATTATAAGTTCGAGCCGTTTGTGGTTGAAACTCTAGGGCTGATGGGGTCCGAGTGCTCACTTAGTTTTCAAGACATTGCAAGTGGTTGGTCTTTACACGTGACCTATGTTTGGCTGGCCTATGTTTTGGCCAAAGAATCAGCACCACCATACAACGTGGCCATGCTGCCAATACCTATTGGGCTCCTTTCCTGTTTACGATGTTAACGATGCGGACGAATTTTCGATCCCCTATGATTTTTCCCTTTTTTGTATAGGTAGGTACTTGTAATTCTATTTTAGGACTTAGCTTTTAAATTATGTAAATATTTGAAGATAATTAGTACTCTTAAAGGAACTAGAAATAAGCGTAGAATAAAGCGTTATCTTATACCTTTAAACGAGCAATTCTTGTATATATATATCCCATCAAAAACATAAATGTGAAATGAGAGCCAAGTTAAAAATTATGATATATGCCTTGGTTGTTGACTTCAACGACAAAAGAAGTGAGATCTAAATGGGTGCCAAGTTCAATGGTCAGTCCTGACTTGGCTAGTTCTCATATACGAGTTATTATGTTCGATGGCTAGTTTCTACCAGCAAGCCAAATTTTCGGAATAATAAAATAAGAACGGACAAGTAACAGGTTTAAAACTTGCGAAGGCTATAATTCCTATATGAAAACTAGCCAAGTCAAGACTGACCATTGAACTTGGCACCCATTTAGATCTCACTTCTTTTGTCGTTGAAGTCAACAACCAAGGCATATATCATAATTTTTAACTTGGCTCTCATTTCACATTTATGTTTTTGATGGGATATCATTACTTTTTGTACATAAATTATTAGTAGATACTTATTTATACCAAAGTTATAACAAAATTAATACTAAATCGTTTTTGTTATAAGTGTTCCTAATAGAATCAATTAAGTGAAAAATTATAATAAAATGATAAAAATTTGCCAGTTTCTGATTTATTCCTTTGTATTCACCTAATTACCTATCTGCATGCCAAATTTGAACTTTCTAGGTCATCTGGAACAGGGTTAGAGTTTTGATCTATAGGTCAGTCAGTGATAAAAATGACGATTTTTGGACGTTAATATCTAAATAACCGTTGGAGATATGTTTATGAAACTTGGAGCACATATGTATCTTGCAAGTTTCACTATAAAAGCCAAATTTGACACGTTTATGTAAAATAGTTTTTGAGTTATGAGGGGGTCAAAAGTGGCTCCAAATGGTTCGTGTAATATTACACACGGTGCTGCTCGCCAGTTCTGTTACTTGAACTTGGCTTGACACGCTGCCGCGTGTCTAGATATAATCTGAATCTCGGAAACGGCTCCAACGATTTTCATGAAATTTAGTATACAGGGGGGTTCGGGGGCGATAAATCGATATAGCTAGGATTCATTTGTATAAAATGTCGTTTTATTCGTGTTTTCAATGACCAACTTTATCGATTATCAACTTGAACATAAACTTATTATTTTAAACACAATTTACTAAAAAATACCGAGCAAAGCTCGGTCATCCAGATATTGATATATTAATTTTGAAAACAATCTAGTTCATATCGTTGGTCTATTCTCTATTTCAGGAAATTAAACATTTATCATATTTTCTGCAAATAATCAAAAAGACTGACAATTAGTAATTACACGGAAAACACACGAATTGGGACTTTTACGCCAAATTATGACAAAAAACATTCCCCACAATAGTTTGTTGGTCATGAACTTCGATATTAAATTCGCTTTTGGAAGGTATTTAGCACTTCCTATTAATTAACACGTTCATCGCCACGTAGGTCACCGGTGACCTGACCCTGCCCAGTATTTAGGCGCCTCGTAGGTCACCGGTGACCTCAAGGCAGACCTGTTTTCAAACCTATTTTGTGAGCCGTAGGACACTTATTCCGTAGATTTTGTGTATGCGTGTGACCGCTGCGGCGCTGTAGAATATGTGCGCACAATGGTTTTCGTTTACCTTGAAATTTGTTAAATTCACATACAAAAATCTGCAGTTTTCGGCGAACTCGTTCATGGATGCGGAGGTTTGGGTTTTAAGTGCAACATAACTATTCGTTTTAAACATTTTACGTAGCTTATTATATTACCATTTTTGTAGGCTTTTTAACAGTAAAATATTTTTTTAAAATGCTTATGTAGTTTCTGAGAAAACTGAAAAAAGCCTCTGCTATTTTACAATATATTGGGTAAGGTAATAAAATTAAATAATAAATACAGTAATTGTGTAAGTAATGAAAATATTTATTAGAAAATGAATAACAATAATTAAATTGCTAATTATAATAAAGAAAATACGTTACTTCTTGTGGATCTTGTTGAAACACTGTAAACACAAATGCGGTTTATTTTCGCATTCATTGCAAAATGTTGAAACTTTTTTTGTTTTATTTCTGGCAAGTTTCGAACCATATAGTTCGACATTATTTTTGTAACATTTATTACAAAATCGTCGTGTGTTTCTAACTGATCCCTCTTTTTGAGTTAGGTTATGCCTTAGCCTTTTAGGTCTTTCAACCTCTTCAGCAGTTTTATTTTCTGTCTCAGTCAAATCTTCCACCAACTGCCTTCGAAATTCTACAATCCCCATTTTAGTTTTATTATTCTCACAGAACATCACCCAAGAGTTCATCAAAGCAGTGTTCAAAATTAATTCTATTCCCAACTTTTTGTACCATTTTACAGTCTTTCTTAATGGAGATGAATAGGCATTCATTTGATCACTAAGATCGACTGAACCTTTTGCCATGTTATATGCATAAACCATCTTTGGCTTTCGAACTATCTTTCCTTTTTTCATGACAGTTTTGAACCCTTTAGAATGTTTAGTGGACAGCATAAGCACATCCCTCTTATCTTTCCATTTTAAGACGCATATACCCCGCTCATTTTCCCTCGCTATTGACTCACCTGGTTTGAGTTTGGCTTCAATTACTTGCTTTGGTAATCCTCTTCTGTTTTTTCTCAAGGTTCCAACCAGGTGAGTATCATTGTCAAGTAATTGATTTGCAAGCTCAAGATTTGTGTACCAATTATCAGTTGATACAGTATGCCCTAAATTTAGTAGTCCATCACATAGACCCATGACCACATTAGTAGGAGATGTATTCAACAATTCATGGTTTTTGCCTGCGTATAATTGTAGCTTACACGTATATCCAGGTAAGGTGCAAAGCTTAAATAATTTCATCCCATATTTATGTCTTTTGCTTTTATTGTACTGGCGGAATATAATACGGCCCCGAAATGGGACTTGACTTTCGTCCACACATACATCTTCTTTCGGAGCATAGCTTTTCTGGAATGTTTCGTTGAGAGCTTCTATAAGAGGCCGAATTTTGTAAATACGATCCGATTTATCTGCGGTTTCATTATTTACATAGTGTAGATTTTTTAAGATCAGTTCAAACCTGTTTCTGCTCATCACAGTTCCAGGAAACCTTTGACCAAAGATTTTGTCTTTACTCCAATAGTCTACTATTTTTGGAAGTTTGACGAGGCCCATGTAAAGGATTAATCCAAAAACTTGTTTTATTTCATTGGTCGTGGTTGGTTTCCATGAATGTGAGCGTGATGAAGGTTTGGAACTTTGACCCGCTTGTTCAGCAAATAAATTAGTTTGTATGGCAATATTTTCAAAGATTTTATCTGGGACAACTAAACTAAAATATTCTCCAGGTGGTCTGTTTCGAAGCTGACTTGCAAACGGTTCTTTCATGCCTGAAACAAAAAGTTTATAGATAATAAATCGGTGTCACCCGCTGCGCGGCTCCTAACGGTCGTAGCGTGATGTTGTATACTTAAAAGCCTTCCTCGATAAATGGACTATCCAACACAAATGTAATTTTTCAATTCAAATCAGTAGTTTCTGAGATTAGCGCGATCATCCAAACAAACAAACAAACACTTCAGCTTTATAATAATTACTAGCTGTTGCCCGCGACTTCGTTCGCGTAGAAACTTTGGAGTGTGTGATAGAAAAAATATAGCCTATGTCCTTCCCCATGATACAATCTATCTCCTTGCCAAATTTCATTACGATCCAATAAGCCGTTTAGTCGTGAAAAGGTAACAAACAAACAGAGTTACTTTCGCATTTATAATATTAGTATAGATTATTATATAATATAGTATATAGAAGAAGTATAGATGAACTTTCAGGGTGGACAAAGGCTAGTTTTGGGTAAAATATAAGCAGTTCCCGCGGGATAAACAATTTACAATTATAACCAAATTCTACGCGGGCGGAGCCGTGGGCAAAAGTTAGTAGGTGTACAAAATTCTCACCTGTAGGTTCCGTAAACGCGATTACAGATGGTTGGTGACCTCTTGGCTCTGCCCACCTTTGAATCGAGATATCCCGAAGCTTGTCGATTTGACTTCGAACCATGTCTTCCACAGAATCTTTGTCACTTTCCGAATCACTGTTAATAACAACTCGTGCACGTCGTTTCGGTGGATGGATGATTTCGTCTTCGCTTTCCTCTTCGCATTTTTCCTCCGAACATCTTTCTTCAATCTCACGGAAAATACTGGCTTCTAATAAGTCAATACGATGCAAATCTTCTTGAGATATGTCTAAATCTACTATATCAAAACCGTCAAAATCCATCATAGAAAACGAACACGCGAATACTAAATAAAAAACAAATTGACGTGCATCCCACTTGAGTGCAAGTATTCGACTGCGGGGGCGGGTGACCGGAGGTGTGACCTATCTGGCGCCAAAATAACGTAAATGCAATTTTCGACATCACAGCGCCGCGTAGGGCATCGGTGACCTCATGGGGTTTTTTGTGATTATTTCATAAAGTATACATACGATTGCAGCCTAAACTAGACATAAATCCATATCTTATTAAACTAAATCCAGGAGCACCAAAAAAAAATAATGTAAATTTTGACCGTTCTACTACGGCGGTTAACGTGTTAAACTATAAATATCCCGGCAGCCGTCCGGTGTCCACCTGTCAACCCGTTTCTCTTGAACCGGCGGGACCTTGCAGAAACATTTAAGGCCTTTCGGGACATAAAAATGCATTTTTATGTGTTTTTGTTCGGCGCGACGCGGAATTCTTGATAAATCCGCATACCTAGCCTACCTTTGGAAAAGCGAAAAGTTCAGAAGTGACCTTTACTTAGAAGGATTGACGAAATTTTTGCGATGTCATCAGCTAATCAGAATAGAATAAAGAAGAGGTGGAGGCCTACAACCTAAGTACGAAATCCGTGATTTCGGCCGAAGTTTCTGGCGATTACTACTCCGTATCCAATCAAATCAATTATTTTATTTAATACTAGCTTTTGCCAGCGGCGTCGCCCGCGTTGAGGTCGGAAATTATTCCGCGGGAACATACTACCGGGATAAAGAATAAGAAATTGCCTATGTCCTTTCTCAGGCTCTAAACTATCTGTGTACCAAGTTTCATTTAAATCAGTTCAGAAGTTTTAGCAGGAAAGCGAGACAGACAGACAGACAGAGTTACTTTTGCATTTATAATATTAGTGTGGATGTGGATAAACCTACAACGGCACTTATAAAACGTCAGAAGGTAAATGCACGGTTCCAATTGGTCGATTCCTATGGAGAAGAGCCGGCATAAAACACCATGGCTACTCTTTAAAAATAAATGGTTTTAGATTAGTGTTAATAGGTATGGGAAGACAGTGTGGGCCTGTCAACAAATACCAGGTATTTGCTAAAATAGAAAATGGTCTAAAAATATACAGTCTATCATCTACAGACATAAGATTAACTTAGGGCCCCTACCCTAAGAATGCATGACAATACTATTTGATAATTGTCCCTACTCCAGATGTGTTTTTGCTTGTCCCCTAAAAGTTATTTAATTAAAACTTTCAAACTACTGTCGGACGGCCTCGTATCTTCGTTGACGGATTTAAGGCGCCCGTAGATTGGTGCGAAGCGACCGCACGCTGCGACTCTACTAGAACAATAAATACTAGAGTCACGTCGCGCTGTCACGTCGTGTTGGTATGCGAGAGCCTTTAGAGATTAGACCTTTGATTCAGCTTCCTAAAATGTCATTCTCGTTGTGTGCCCTCAGACATCGTCATTATATTAACGGTTAAAAGGTAATAAGCGCCATTTTGGTCGAAAATAACTTATGAATTCCATCCTACTTAACATTTTCTGCTTTTTCGAATGCGCTTACTCCCATGGCTCTACGATGTCTTTAAAATTTTCACGATATGATAATAAACAAAAAAGTTAGGTCAATTGTTCTACAATTTCAAACTTTGAACCGCTCTCCTGAACAATTTGGTTTTTGTCGCTTATACCCTATTGAACCGTCGATATAGTCCTCCAGACCGTATTTCGGCCATGGCGGCCAATCTAAACGAAGAATAGTGCACATGTGTTTGCGCAGACACAGGAGCACTCACTATTCCCTTACTCTCATAGCCCGATGGGACAGCAATCCGACACGACTGGAGAGAGATCAGGCACATGATCAACGGCTTAACGTGGTTTCTGAGACATGGGGGTAAAATACCGCCAATTTCCAAACTCCAGGCTGTTACCAAAAAATCCTAAAGAAAAAATCCAATAACACTTTACCCTACCTGGGAACCGAACTTACCCACGCCAGTAGTCGCGCTTGCGACCGCGAGACAAACGGGGCAGTTACATCGGTATTAATAACTCTGTAAATCAAATCAAATCAAATCTAATTTATTCGTAAATGTAAGTTAAAAATTACAATAGGATGTTATAAGAAGATGCACAGTTCGCTACATCGCAACACAACGCAACCCAACGCAACTCTGAACTATTCACATTTCGCAAGATAACACTTCACTATGCATGGTAACATAACATTATATCACCAGGTCTTGTCTATTGAAGTTGGAGAACAATCTATAGCGTAGCAATAAGAAATAATGATTTTATGAATGTTTGATTAATTTTATTCGATTATTTACTATTTGATTTTCTCTTAAGGGTCTTGATGTAATGTATGTTTACTCATTTTTAATTACAATGTGCAAGCTGTGGTTGCCTATAATTGAAAGTTATATTGCTGTAATCTAATCTGTGTAATTGTTGAAGGTAACATTTGTTGGCGATCCTTAAATAAATAAATAATATTCCTATGATGTGATAGTGTGCGTGGAGTTGGATGTATGGTCTGATGGCTGCAGATAAACCAGGCGGATTGTGTAATAGTAACTTAACTAAGATCAATCAACTAGGTTTGTAGTTGTACCTACCTAATACTTATTTATACAATCAGTCTGTTATATTCTAAAGGGTGCACTGAGAAATTGACGTTTATGATCCCTTGCTGCATCGTTATACTTAACCTTTATTTATGCAATTAATATGCAAAAATATTTAAAGATTCACTATATAAATCGTACATACCAGACACACAATTACTTGTTGTTTCTTGAATAAAATCCATAATGATCTCAAGAAAACAAAATAAACCCTTAGTACGGCGTAAATACTTCACGAAAAGACGAAAGTCATCAGTTTAAAAAAAAACAAATCTACTTTTTCTATAACGCATACATTTGACATTTTCAAAAGTCGTATTTATTTTAATAATGTATATACTTCAATTAGTGCCAGATGGTCGGTTAAAAGAGCCTCCAGAAAAATTAACATGACTAAAATTTCAGAATCGAAAAAAATATATTTTCTTGAACCTTTGTGGAAGCCGATGGCTTAAAGTAGAGGCAATCAAGTATCTCTCGGGCCCCGAAATAGTGTTAGTGGTATAGGAACTATGAGATTTTAATCGGTAGGGGTCCAACATAACCCTCCATTGGCCCTAGCCGGAGGTTACCCCGAAAGATTTTCTTACAGAAAGAAAAAAACGAAACCAAGTGATATACCCGGTAAACTAACCTATCTCACTAAGGAAACTCCGTAACATTTTAATAACACAAACAATAATAAGAAATATCAACGTAATCGCTAAACTAGTCCGAGAGAGCGCTCACGTAATAACAACATAGTTGTAGAGGAAGATAGTCTAGGAGACCGGTTTGTTACCCAATCGATAAATGTAGGAAACACTCGACGGACATTTTGTTCGACTACTTGCGAATCGAAGGCCTAGATTAATTTAACTTAATTTTACTTATGACCTAATAGCTAGTGACCCGGACCTATTCTGTTGTTCTCTAAGTGAGTTCACAAAAGCTGCAATATTTATAATATTATTATGTTACAAAGTATAAATATTTTAAAAATAAGAATGAGTTAATAAATAAGAATTTCGATGTTACACTATCACAGTTTCGGGTAGTTACATGTGCTGGCATCTGCCAGCACATGTAACTACCCGAAACTGTCAAATTTTGCCAATCAATCTTGAACCTACTACTTTAGCGATAAATTTGAAAACCTATTAAAAAATTTGACAGATTGTAGTAGTTTTATGTGCAAACCTGTACAAACCTGTAATGATAGATGTAAGTTGCAAAATTAATCATCATCTGCCTAGCCCTTAATCAACTATGCTGGGTACTAGTATTCTACGTGGAGCGACTGCCTATCTGACCTCCACAACCCAGTTACTGGGTAATACGATACCCCTTGGTAAGACTGGTTGTCAGACTTTCGGGCTTTTGACGACCCGTAACGACTGTCTAAGATCTACGAAAGACAGCCGGGACCAACGGCTTAACGTGCTTTCCGAGGCACGGAAGGGTCTTGGTATGTAAAGATGGTGACCCATCCACGGAACAACCGCGGCAAGCGTAGCTTAACCTGAACGATCGACCCGTACGGCTGTTGTAACTTAGCCACAGCCCTTCTAATAAATAAATAAAAAACTTCAGTACTGTCTCAAAGGCAGCCCTGTGAGACAGTACTGAAGTTTGACACACACTTTTTCGTGTCACCTCATTTGATTCGGCAATAACAGCTGACCCGAAGCAATTACTTTTTCATATTCGACTTTCAATTAACTCATGCCGATTGGCGAACTTCGTGCGGCATATCTACTCTCGTAGAGTTACACATTTACGGTGTATTTGCGGGTAGGCTGGACACAATTCGAATTAAGCATCCTCCCGAACATGTCTATCTCTAAATATTATAAGGACACTGTTTTTGTTAGTGTATTTTTCTTACTCCTTCTAAACCACGCAACGGATTTTTCACTATTACTTTGAGAATGTCTTCCGGAAGGTTTATAAATATGTATAATACATACAATTAATAATTAATAAAGAATCATTACAATTAATAAAGAATATTTATGTTATGTCAAGCTGTATATACCAAAGCAGGGATGGGACTTATTTACATTATTTTGTTTGATTTTGCCACTGGTCTGTGCAGAATCATTCCAATCAGAGAATGTACTTCTTTCTCCGCCGACACTCTCTAACTCCGAAATTCTTGGTTTCTTTAACTTTCAACTTGAATGAAGCAAAATAATTGAACTTATAAACATAAGACTGACTGATTTAATTGATGGCCATGCCCTTCATTTTCACGCTCTTCAATCAAAGTCAATCAATTTCGTTGAAACGTGTAATAGTGCCGTAACCGAACCGGTGAAATGTTGTTGTCCTACTTTGTTGTATGATGACCGACAGAGATGACACCGTTTCGAATTACATGTGTTTTATAATATGTGGTTACAGTTGGGTTGCCACGATATATTGCACATATGGTTGCCGCTATTCTGTATTTTTGTGGAACAATATTTTTGGCAGGCTGTTGTTTTCGAGCTTGGCAGGATAAATAAATAGGGTTGCGTAATAATAGCCGCACGAGACAATCGATCAGGTTAAGTTTCACTTGCCGCAGTTAGTCCGTGTATGGGTGAACATCTTTACATATTTGGTCCCAAAATAAAAATCAAAAGTCATTTATTCAAACTAGGCTGAGAGTCAGCACTTTTTGAACGTCAAATGATGATCAGATCTCATTCTTGAATCTTTGACAGTTGTCACGTGTATTCGTGGTTTCTGGCAACCAATCTTACCAAGAGGTATCGTCATAATCGGCGTATTGTGTTCTCACTGCTGGAGCAAACGTCTCTTCTCTGTGAAAAGTGGACCGTATTCCATCACGTGAGCCTAGTGCGGGTTGGTTGATGTCACATGTCTTCGAATTTTCGGTTCTAGGACATGCTGGTTTCCTCACGATGTTTTCCTTCACTGCTTTGAGATTCTTGGTTCGAAACTACCACTCGTAAGTCGCGGCCGGTACGACTGAGCCACCACTGCTTCAACCATTAATTAGGTTAGATAGGTACTCGCTTTTCAACTTAATCAGGTAAGACTGGAAGTCGACCACATTGGGAAAAGACTATAGGCAGATTGATTTAGGGTAGATGAATAACTTGACGAGGTTTATAATATTGCTTAAAGTTATCTTACAACTTTTATCATCATCATCATTTCAGCCGAAAGACGTCCACTTTTGGACATAGGCCTCCCACAAAAAATGGGGGTTTTGCCATAACCACTACGTTGCAAGGCGGGTTGGCAATCACAGTATGGTGGTAAAATGCATAAAGAAAACTGCTGCCCATTCTCTTTTAAGCCCCTTAGTCGCGTTTTACGACCCCCCGGAATGAAATAGGATGGTGCTATTCCTTTCGTCTTCTTTTTGTGAGTGGTAAATCATCAAATGACGTCTCGCGCTCTGGGTGGAGCGGAAGGATGTGTCAGACTATTACCGACTAAAACCCACCCGTGTTCCTTCAGTTGCCTATGCCAGGGCCACGGTATCTCTTTCGAACCATTCCGTGACCATGGCAGATTCTTTACGTCTGGAATCACGCGGAACACTAACTTCTGTACTTACTTATTGTTATTGTTAGATCTAGGTATAGCTAGGTCGTTCGTTTTACAGGTCTCCTAGGAGCTTGAAGTTCAGCAGTTGACGTTAACTACTTTTAAATATTTATGCGCCCTACCTTACTACGCTGTACTTACATAATTCACACATAATTCCTGCTATAAATGAAAATCCCAAGAGCTTCGCGGAAAATGTGACTAAGAAAAGAATGAGTTATAGGGGTTAAAATAATTGTAATTCTGCAGACAAAATACATTCCGGTCTAAACTAACACATATAACTGCAAACTATACATATTATGATTGTATAGGGTTAAATTAAATGAACTGGTAAAAGTCCACAGCCATGGGTATCGATCGATGTTTAAGCATAATAAATCATAAAAGAAATTAGCATTTTTTGTGGGGTCGACCGCAGTTAGTGCAGTCACTTGAAATATCAGTTTAAAGAAATCTGTTTATTTTTATTTAAAGCTTCATAGAGGTCATTGGTAACGTATATATCCACTCCGTAAGGTGCCGGACGTAAAGAATAGTACCATCCCATTTTATCCCGTGGATATTGTAAGAGACGACTAAGACACTAAAGAATGCGCAGCAACATTCTCTATGTATTTACCGCTAGCTTTTGCCAGCAGCTTCGCCCGCTTGGAGGTCGGAAATTGTCCCGCAGGAACGTGCTTCCGGAATAAAAAGTACCCTATGTGTTAATCTAGGTTATAAGCTATTTGTGTGCCAAATTTCATCTAAATCCGATCAGTAGTTTTTGCGTGAAAGAGTAACAAACATCCATACATTCATACATCCATACATACAAACTTTCGCATTTATAATATTAGTAGAATAGGATTATTATTATTATAGTAGGAAGTAGGAAAATACGGCGATTGTCAACCCGCCTACCCAGCGTGACGATTATAGCAAATCCTCCTTTTGGAAGGCCTATGTCCAGCAGTGGACGTCTTTCGGGTGAACTGATGATGAAGATGGTGAACGCAAGGATCCGAGAAGATCCGTTGTTTGCGAATAGCATTAAAAAGATTGCAGAAAAATCTTGTTTTAAAAGAAGACTTAAGTATCATCCCAGCTTACCTTTTATGTGAAAATATCTACCCACATATGTGTATTTGTCGAGGTAAAAATGTGACTGTATCGCCATAAAGATGATATATTTGTCATATTTCACATACAGCATCACAGAGTCGTAGCACGTAGCGACTATCATTTTACGAAATGTGCAGAAGCAGCTTTGTCTTTCTGCTATTCTAAAACTAAAAATATTGGTAAACTGTGTTGCCATTTTTCGTTTTAAACATGACATTTGTGACTGCATGCTTTTCAGTTCTACGTCGTTGTTATGCTCTTCACTAGGTATGTGGGCAAGATGATTTGAAGTTTTCCAATTTCATAAAAGGGTGTCGTAAAAGTTGCTGTAAAAGCTGTGAAAACTTACTAGAGAATGGGTACCTAACAGCTTTCTATATCCATTTTACCCATACTGCGATCGCCAACCCACCTGCCCATCGTGGCGTTTATGGCAAACCCCCCCAAATTGAGGGAAGCTTATATCCCGCAGTGGATGTCTTTCGGCTGAAATTGAGGGAAGCTTATATCCCGCAGTGGATGTCTTTCAGCTGAAATTGAGGGAAGCTTATATCCCGCAGTGGATGTCTTTCGGCTGAAATTGAGGGAAGCTTATATCCCGCAGTGGATGTCTTTCGGCTGAAATTGAGGGAAGCTTATATCCCGCAGTGGATGTCTTTTGGCTGAAATTGAGGGAAGCTTATATCCCGCAGTGGATGTCTTTCGGCTGAAATTGAGGGAAGCTTATATCCCGCAGTGGATGTCTTTCGGCTGAAATTGAGGGAAGCTTATATCCCGCAGTGGATGTCTTTCGGCTGAAATTGAGGGAAGCTTATATCCCGCAGTGAATGTCTTTCGGCTGAAATTGAGGGAAGCTTATATCCCGCAGTGGATGTCTTTCGGCTGAAATGATCATGATGAGGGCGTGGCTTATTTCCCCAAGACGCCAGTAGTGGCGGTTGCATCTTCTGCGGTCGGCCGCCACATTTTGTTCAATACATTAGCTTATTTTTTTTTGTTTTTTTTTTTTTAATAATGATGAATTTTATTGAAAGAAACTTAGACATAAATTACAAAAAAAAAATAACAGGCTAATTTAGGTCAGATTAAATGGTGTAGTCATCTGTAGCCGTACTAGGCAGAGTCTGTATTTCGGCTATCAGCGCCAGACCCCTCGAGTTTTTAACATTTAAATAGCCATTAAAAAAGTACTTTTATTAATTAATTTAAATTTACCCACGTTCGTATACACGACAGAAATTACAGGAAGTAACAGAAAATAAAGAACTAAATTTAACAATGTTTAGGTAAATACCGCATTTTCTTATTTTTACCTACTTACCAGTTGTATAATCTTAATCTAGAGAAGTTATATCATTTGTAAAAAAAAAAACAAAACAAAAAGAGATACAGCCGTCTCTTACAAACAATTAACAAAAAGTAGGAAAAAAAAAACTCTATAACTATATCACCATACGTTGCATTCACTCGGCCTTCAGAAACTGGTGCATGTGTTCAATACTACACAAAAATAAGGCTAAGTATGTAAATAAAAGTAATACTGGTTTACATTTACAATGTATTTTAAGATGTTAATGTAATGTATTTTCTTGTATGCGGATATTACGTGTGAATTCAATAATAATGTGAATGGTAGTTTTACCTGATAATTATTATTATGTATCTACCCACAAATTACTACCTCGCTGGTCTAGTGCAGTACGACGTCTTTTAAACTGGAGAGTTTTTTTAACTGGAATATCTTAATAGCAGCACGGAGTTTGGATTTGTACCCAGTTGATGGCAATAAGCTCGCCCCCTGTCACGTGGGACTTAGGTAAAAGGTAGAACGAGCTGGTGTCCGCAACTCCACGTCTGAGCGCGTATTTTGCGTACGGTTTCATGGGACTTAACCATAAATGGCCAAATGTGGATGTCTCTACCTGACTCTTTGGAGTTAACAGGCGTAATGTTATGTTATTATTTTAATAACAGGAAATCCATACTAATAGTACAAATGCGAAGTAACTCTATCTGCCTAACCTTTCCACGCCTTAGATGCTGAACGGATTTCGATGACATTTGGAAAGCGGGTAACCATAACGTGGGTTAGGTTAAGGGTACTATTTGTCCCATGAAGACGTTCCTGTGGTTAATTCTGGAGCGTTTAGGTCGGTTGTAGGTTTAGGGTGAAGCCGTGAGTAAAAGCTAGTATTTAAATAATAAAAACATTGAAATTATTTTTCTTTATTATTCATTCAAAATAATAATTATGTTTAGAACCAAATGGCTTACTGGAATCGCGGATTTACCGGCCGATGCATCAATGGTCAAGGCTATAGCGAAAGGAAGATCACTCAGATGGCACATTTATATGAGCCAATCGTTCTCCACAGCATTAAACAGTCTTCCTCATATATACTCTATTGCAAGCAGAAATAATTTACTTCAGGCATAAATATGTCTTGTCCCGATATTTTTCTCGGGGCTTACCACTTCGTTATTTTTTACTGCACTGCATGTTTTTAAAGGAATGTGAGTGCTAAATAATTGAATCAAGGTTGAATCTAGCCCTTTGCAGCGACTAAACTGATTGCGCACCCGGACGCGGTTGAATTTGTCATGACGACGTAGAATGCCACAGGATCATTTGGCATACTGCGGGATGCCACAGGATCGTTCGGCATACCGAAATGTGTCTAACCGTGCTGTGCCTCGCTATGAACTGCTGTGCCATCTGTGAGCTCAGGCCCATAAAGTAAAGTCAGGAACGTGAATTTCTAAGCCAAATCACAACTGTAATTAGACAATTATATTTCACTAGCTACTGCCCGCGACTTCGTCCGCGTGAAATTTCTTGTTACCCCGACCCACCTAATCGCATCCCATTGTCTTCCCGCGCTATCTCTTAGCTTAGCGTTCTTTCTTACTTTATATTTCCTAACGGCCCTAGCGTGATGTTTATTAGCTTATAGCCTTCTTCAAGAATTTAATCAAATTCAAAAATATTTGTCCAATTATTCTTAAATAAGTGTTTTTAATTTTTTTAATTTTCCGCGCAATTTTTTATTTCATACGTACCTTCTCCTGACAATAACAAACACAACAAAAAAAAAAAGTGAAATCGGTCTAGCCATTCACGCGTGATGGCGTGACCAAGGGAAATAGGGATTCGTTTTTATGTATTTAGATTATCACGTAGGGTGCCAATTTGCTTAACAATTATTTCCCTGACTGTTTTATGAGAACTAGTGATCGCCCATTGGTCGAAATTCGACCGTACTTCATTTGAATAGAAATACAATATTAAATGAAAAAATATAGATAATAATAAATATAAAAAAATAATATGGTTATATTTGACATTCAGTAACACTATAGACAAATTGTTGACGCTGTATTACTGTGGAGAGGGTTCGCTGGCGGGATGGTGATGGCCAGGACCAGGACATAGGTGTAATAAGTAAAGAATACTTCTTCAGGACTCTCTTTTTTATTTTCTTAATACTTCTTAACTGCTGGATATGGAACAATATGGAATGAATTATTACAGTTTGTTCTGTTTTTATAGAATTTTCCCTATTATTTTTAATTAATTATGACGGTTCCAAATGTCATAATTATAACCAGCCTGTACAATCTATGACCAGCCTGTACAATCGTGAGGCATACAACCTCTACAGTTTGCACACGACACTAAGTTTTGTATGGAAAACTTACTAATGCCATACTTGATACTCCCCATAAAACCACAAAAAATATTTCTTTTATATCTAAAATAAATTCCTATCGTCGCTAATACAAATAATATTAAAGACAAATATTCTCGATATGATCATTTGATCATAGATTTAAAAAATGAAATAGGTTATATATCTATAAAATTATTTTATTATCTATGGTTATACTTGACATTCAGTAAGACTATAGACACAAAATCAGGCTTACCAACTTAGGGGTTTTCCCAAATTTAGGGGGTAAATAAGAGGATTGAGATTTTTTAGGGGCGTTCCATTTTTAGGGGGTGTTCTTAGAGATTTTTTGCCATCTTACATTTCTCATTGTGTTTTTGATTACAATAAAAGTATTAGCGACTTCTAGTACGGTTCCTTGATACTAAGAATGCAGAGTGAATGATTAACAAATGTCGCGTAATAAATATAGACAAATATTACTACTGTGTGCCGGTCTATGATTACTGAACATTCGTTGGTTATTTTCATTATAATTTTTAGCGGATTTTTTTAGTAATTGTGGCGATTTTAGGGGTTTTTAACTTAAGCTTTAGGGGTAAATATTTATGGGTGTTGGTAACACTGCATAAAATAATAAAGACAGATTTGGACCATAAACAAAAGAATATCTATGCATGTGTGTATTAGATACACGGTAATGAACAGTAGTGTGTGTAACGTGTTATTTATTGAAAATAATGTATTTTAACGCATAATAAAAAAAATAATATAAGCATTCGTCACTTCTTCTCTGTATAAACTATAAGTGTGCGAAATTTCATACTCCTCCGTCCGCCCAATTTTCGTAAAAAGGGATCCAAAGTTTTCGCTTCACGTATTAATATATAATTTCCCTTCTAAATAATCATCTTATGAAGCAGGTGCACATTCACTAATCTATAGTGTAACGGGCGGGGTTCGAACTCACGACCTTTCTCGCATAGGTCAACAAGCATTACGCTATTGTAGCTTTTAAGTACATTACGTCAAAATTACGTACATAAGCACATTGTAAAGCCTCTTTCACCGAACGATGATATCACAAACAAAAGTAAGATTAACACAAGCAATAAAAACGTTTTGGTTGTAAAATACAAACCACGTACAATGCCTAAGGGAACAGGGGTTGTTTCGTGCTAAAATAAATTGTATTTCCTTACAGATTCTAACTCGGCTGTCAGTTAAAACAAAACCTTTTTAGGACTTGATTTCATTTTGATCGTTCATTTTTGGAACGAATTTTTTTAATCCAGCTAACGGTAGCAGTAAACTTGTAGAAATCGCCATATAACGACAAAGCATTACCTAAGTCATTACACGCTTTATATTAGCTTCACTTGTGTGTTTGTTTGTATGTTAGTATGTTTGTTTGTAACCGACTCCTTATAGCGCGATTTTGACCCACTTTAAACGACCAGATTTCATTCAAACTTTGCACACCTGTCAAAGACCGATGACAATGCAATAATTTCATAAATTTATGCCATTATCCTTGCCAGGGTTACCAGGACAGTAAAAAAACTGTCTTCGTAAACTACGCTGACATACGTCACAAACTTCGCGAAACACCCTAAAAAATAAATAATAGTTTAAAAAAAAACTAAAAAACATGCTTCCATAGATCACCAAACTAAAAAGTAGAAAATAATGGGATAAAAAGCGAAGGGTGCTTTTTAAGGTATTTTTTTATTGATCAGGCACCCACCCATCCACTTACGGTAGGAGTAAACTTGTAGAATTGACACATTATGAAAAATCTTTTTTAAAAAGATTTTTAACTATTTAAAATAGTTTTTTTTCTATTATTTATTTGTATAGAAATAAGCATTACCTTTGTACATATTTTCTGTTTCCTTCTTCTTGTCTGTTTATATGTGTGCATAAATGGTTATATAAATAAATAAATAGAAAGAGACAGACAGAGAGATAGTTTTCATAGTTTTCGAGGGTGCTGGAGCCGAGCTGAGGTTATCATGAAAATTCATTCATTTCTTTTTTTTTGTTTTTTTTTTCATCTCTAGTCTCCCATTAAAGTTGTGGTTTTCATGGTGTTCGATATTTTTAAATCTCCATTTCGAATTACAATCGAAGTTAAAAAACAAGCATAACAAACTTAATTTCTGACGAGGGTTCCCAACCCTCGTTTTTAGTGCAGTCATTTCATAAGCTTTATTTATTTGAGACTAGCTTCTGCCCGCGACTTCGGCCGCGTTTTTCTTGCTCCCACGAACCTGCCCGTCGCATTCAATCGCCTGCCCGTGCGAGTTCTTCGTATTTGTGACTTTTTTCTTTTTGCTCGGCTCCTAAGTGTCCAAGTGTGATAATATATATTTTGTGTTGTCTATAGCCTTTTTCGATAAATGGGCTATCCAGCACTAAACTTAATTCCTGATATTAGTACGTTTAACCAAACAAACTCTTCAGCTTTATAATATTTATATTTTTTATAAGCATAAAACAAACGAAATTTCAGGCCCAAACGAAGCACAAAAGATCAAAATATATCCTTTCATAAGTAGGTATTTTATTCGATTCGAGAAAGATAAATAATTTATGACTTAGGTATTGATAGATAATAAATGGGAATTAGGTGTTGAATAATACAAGATAAACATAACTCTTTTATGAGTGAACGCTTAAGGTTATTGAATTAGGCAAATTATTAATTTTACGATCCATAATATTCCAGGTAATTTATACTTATAGGTAAGTGTTGAAAGGTGCTACCACAATATCTTTCGCGTAGAATAATCTTATTTCATTTCTAAGAACAATGGTTAAATATGTATTTAATTATTTTAAATATCAAAATCAAATCCCAAGTCATTTATTCAAACTAGGCTGAGAGTTGGCACTTTTACGTCAAAAATACGTGAGACCGTCCCCCAGCCTGCCAGGGTCGAGAGATTGTTCGAAAGAGATACCGTGACCCTGGCACATGGGCAACTGATGGAACACGGGTGGGTTTTAGTCAGTACAAGTCTGACACGCCCTCCCGCTCCGCCCAGAGCGGGAGAAGTCATTTGATGATTTCCGATCCTGAAAAAAAAAACCCTGGCACATGGGCAACTGAAGGAACACGGGTGGGTTTTAGTAAAAACAAAAAGACCGTCCCCCAAACTGTCACCCTTCACGACTTCCTTCTTAGTGCTATAGCTGGGAAGAGGAAGTGGCTCAACAAACTCCCCAGCAGCACAGCCTGCTGTCTGTTCACTTAAAATAAATTCATTGTATACAATGGTAAATAATTAATATTATGAAACTCAAAACATTTTGTTGCATAATTTGCCTTAATTTAATATTATGTCAGCTAGCACACGCCAATATACCAAAAATTAGGTTTAAAATTATACAAAACTCCCTATCAGAGGTTTTTTTCAGTTTGCCTTGATAAACAAGTGACACTTATATCAAAATCAGTTCTCTTAATAAGGCACCGACCAATCTACGCATTGATAAAATTGATCTTACAGATAGCTCTTACATACTACGGCTCATAATTAAGTACTTAAAAACAATTTAAAACACAGAAGAGGATGACGTAGGTACAAAGAGCGTGCGACCACGTGACCGTATTGACGAGAACGTGACCAATTAATGACGCCATAAAGGTTTATGGCGTGATACATCGGCTTTTTTTTTTCCGTTTGCACAGGAACAAAAATGGACTAATGTATTTGACGCACCTACGTCATTTTGGTCGACAGTCTGGTCTGGTGTTGTCAGTTCTATGTAAGGATTTACGATATAATTTTGACTGGTATGTATGTCCCTATGTTTTATTGTTACATAAATATTATGTGTATCTCACCGGAATGATTGTGATGAGTTTATGAACGAAGAGTGAAAGTTGCTTACAGAGGGAGGAGAGTGAAGTGTGAACGAATTAGGAAGAAGGATAGACTAAGATGGACGTTGTTAATTGTTTTGACGGAGCTATAAAAGTTGAAAGCTATAATAATAAGAAGAAGCAGCAAATCAAGTAACGTGTTTTTTTCCCCATTTAGACCCTTTCTTAACATACGTATATATACACTGGACAGCAAATAAACCGAGCCACCCGCTACCTAGGCACTCTAATTCGATTTTCTCAAAAACTAAAAAACCTACAATTATCAAAGTTGTACCTACAGAAAGTGCGTTTCATGGTGATTAAAATGAAAGGAAACTCATTGGGTTTAATCAATATTTCAGTGTTTATTAAAGACTAGCTGTGCCCGCAACTTCGTTCGCGTAGATGTCGGAAAACAGCATTATGCCGCTTATAGCAGATTATAGCAGATGTAACACCTCCTCTATTGATCTTTTGACCAGGCGTGGTGACTTTTTTTAGTAAAAAGCTGCCACAAAACTTGTATTTTTTAGGGGAGCGTAAACAAAAAGGTTGCTAGGATTGCTCATACGCGAAAGAGCTACATAAAGTTGGCCGTGGGAAAAGCAACCAATACTAAGGTCCACCCCCGCAATGGATATTGTCTGGCCCCGAGCTTTGTTAATGGTCATGGCGTAACATAGGCTGAACGGGAATTGTACACGTTTAAAACTAAATGGGAAATTATTAGGAATGAGCGGAATTCTGGGAATAAATAGAACATCACCAGCGCCACAACTTGTTAAGATTTTGGCTTCGATGACGTTTTGTTGGAGATAGGTGACTAAGAGCCGAGTGCCGTTGCAAAGTTTGGGAGGATATACATTTCTGAAAAGTATTATTGGCACTCCGACTTTAAAAAAAATGTTGTGTGCTGAAGACCGGGTATTTTAAAGGAATCTAAGAACTCTACTGGATAGTATGTGCTATCTTCTTCTTCCGTAACCGTGTTTATGGAAGTATATTGCTTACTTTCCCCAAAAACATGTGCCAATATTTGTGTATTTATTGCTGCCGTTAGGTCGTTGCGGGGGGTCAAAATAGCTCGTTGACACAGCTAAGCAGTGGCGTGGTTACTGATCTCAGAGGGATTCCCATACACAGAAGAAATAAGGTTCAGCTGTGAAGTAACGTTACAACATAGGTTCTCTACCAATATTTTATATAGTAAAACGAACTCTTGCGCGTTTGGAGTTCCTCCCTGATGTGCTCGCATGTTTAAACTTAAATGAGTTGATACGACATTGTGCCATAGAATTGAACTCTTCAGACAGGCATTAATTTCATCGGCTCTTGCTCCTCGGGGTACAATCGGTAGTGTCTGCCTAAAATCACCGCCGAAAAGTAGCATAATGCCTCCCATCGGCCAGTCATTTTGTTTAACGTCCCGCAAAGCTCAGACAACTGCTTCTATAGCCAAGCGGTTTGCCATCGTGCACTCGTCCCAAATGATTGTGACCCATCGCGTAAAACTCTAGCTTTATCGTAATTGCGTGACACATTGCAAACCAGGCTTTCTGTTCGTTCCAAATCAATGGGGATTTTAAACATTGTATGTGCGGTTTTTCCTCCGGGCAACAATGTGGCTGCTATACCTGAGGAGGCGACAGCAAGAGCAATTTTATTTTGGCTCCTTATTCGAGCCATAATAACTTTGGTAAGAAAGGTTTGCCCATTTCACCGGGCGCGTTTAAAAGCAAGATTTCTCGCAAAGTATGATCCACACTGTAGCACACTCGATCAAATATTTGACGCTGTTCCGGTGTCAAATTTGAGCAACCAGTTTGTAGAGTTTCTACCAATTCTACGGGATCGTAACTAATCGCCGAAGCGTACTCCCTGTTTATACGTTTCCCATCAGCTATCGGTGAAGGCAGGCCGTATTGAGTAAGCGGGTTTCCTCCTATACTTATAACTATGTCTTGAATAGCCAATAACGATCTATTATTACAGATTTTACGGACTCGGTCGGAATTTCTAAACTGTTTTGGCGCTGATGCCTCAAAAAATCTTTAGTATACTTATCTTGGTATTTTTGCCACAACTGCCCAGCATCCGCTTATCCACAAAAGGTCAGTAAGATGGCAAACAAATGACGCAACCGATAAGGACTATTGCTGACGTATGCCTCGGCTAAAGCATCATCCCTATGTTCATCTCCATCTAATAAATGACGTGCGCGGCAAGCAGCTGGTACCTATGTGGGATATTCAATATCATCCACGGAGCTTCGTAAAGGAGGTAGGCCCCCGCACCATGTGCAGAAGGAGGCGTAAATAATAACAATCTGGATTATTTGGGTGCACAGTGTACACTCGTCCAATCACGTGTTCCTTGAAAACGCATGACTCGCCTTCCACAGCAGTTCCACGTCTTTTACGGTTAAAAACACCTTGCTGCTTGTACATGTAATAAGATGGAACTTCGTTATATAAAATATTTTTGGCGTAATTATCTGTTTGGCACAGGTGAAAGAATGCCATTAAGGTGGTTTGTCTCGGGTTGTGACATTTTCAGATTGAAAATATACTCGTTGTGCGTCTTAGTGATGGCATGCAAATTTGGATCTTCATTTTGGTCTGGAAATTTAGCGCTTATGACATTGGCAACAGCGTCAGCACGAATTTTGTTTTCCAACCATAGGAGGACGTGCGCGTGAGATAAACCACGCTTTTGCCACTCGACGCTGTACATAAAACAAAGAGCTGGGCCGAATAGTTTCTCTTTGGTAAGGATATTAATCATTACTTTGAGCTTCAAATGAAAAACCCTTGCAATAATTATGTCATGCCTATCATATGACGCCTGTCCTGAGAGAAGTTCCTGACAAATCTCGGTCCACTTTGGATTTGTTGTGAACGTTATGAAAAGGTCCGAGCGGCCGTATTTACGAATGTAGCAAAAAGCATCTTGTGTTTTTTCGTGCATGTATCGCGGACCGCCTGTAAAACTGGATGTCAAGTTAACCAATCGCCCCAAGTTTTCATCGTTATTATCTGTTTGCATCGCGTCCCGCAAATGGTCGTATTCTTCAGCGCGTAAACGACGTTGAAAAGTGCGCATGTAAACTAAACGTTCCGTTTCTATTTTTGCATACATATCCGCATACATTGCATTGCATTGCATACATTGGCTAAACAACCCCCGAAATCATTGCAAATAGACGAAACGATTACTCTTTATTTGTAAAAGATATGAATAACGTAAAGTGTGCAAAAATAATTAGGTCAAAACAATAATCTCGCAAACCTACTTGATTTTACGTTAGTATCATTTTGGGTCAGTAGATGTCGCTACGTGTTGTTACATTACGTAATAGTGAAAATAAATAAATTAATATAACTTTTGATAGAGCGAAGCGATTGCGATGAAACGAAAACTAAAATATACTCCTCGTCTACAGATTTATTACATGTATAGATTTAATATACTTTGAAGAAATGCCTAACGATTAAATACGTTATTGTGGCTAATTTATAAAAGATGATGACTTTTTTGTAGATTTTTTGAAAACCATCATCTTTGTGATACATACTTTTGGTGTATGATCAACGTATGCGAGGATAAAAGCTCGAAAGCGCATTTTCATCCGACTTGCTTCAAATTTATCGTCACTGCTCAGCTCCTATGTTTTTTAGCGTTATGTTATATAGCCTATAACCTGCCCAGGAGTATGGACTACAATCGTACCAAGTTTGGTTAAAATACCTTCAGTAGTTTTTGACCCATGCGTGCACATACAGACAGACAGACAGACAGACAAAAAATTTACTGATTGCATTTTTGGCATCAGTATCGATCACCATTCATCCTCCAATATTAATTTTTAATGTATATTCAATGTACAGAATTGACCTCTCTACAGTTTTATTATAAGTATAGATATAGATTTTACAAAGAAGAGTCGTTTTCCAGTCGTGACAATCGTTAGTAATGATAAAGTGAAAAAAAAAATAAAGCCAAAAACAAAGATAAAGTCAAAAAAAAAGTTTTTAATCAATATTCCGTATTTCCCTCCCTTGCTCGGATAACTGCCAGCATCCTTGTATTCATCGACCTTACGAGCCTGACGATAAAATCTTGAGGAATTGTATTCCACTCCTCTTCAATTGCGATTCGCAGCTCTGGAAGCCTTGTTGGAGCAGGTACCCGGGCTCGAACCCGACGTTTCAGCTCATCCCATAAGTGTTCTATCGGATTCAAGTCCGGGCTTCGAGCTGGCCAGTCCATCGTACGAATGCTGACGTCGCGTAGATACTGGGTCACCACATGAGCAACATGAGGCCGTGCATTATCATGCATCAATTGCATATCCTGTCCGATATATCCTGCGTAAGGTACCACATGGTCTGCGAGGATTTCAGTAATGTAGCGATGAGAAGTCAGTCCACGTGTACGGCCCGTCGGTTCGATGAAAACTGACGCTGTATGTGCTGTTAACGAGATGCCGCCTCAGACCATTACAGATCCTCCTCCATAAGCAACAGTTTCCTTGATGCAACACTGAGAATAACGTTCTCCAGGGCGACGATATACTCTCTGACGTCGATCACTTCCATGTAGACTCACCCTGGTTTCATCAGTGAAGAGTACATTACTCCACTGCTCTAATGTCTAATCCCTATGCTCTCAAATTCAAGTCGTGCTCGACGGTGTGCTACCGTTAATGCTGGGCCTGTTGCAGCTCTTTTTGGGGTCAGGTTCCGTTCAGCAAGTCTCCTTCTGACGGTATCTGAACTCATGACCACTTGGCGTTCGTCACGCAGACTTTGTTGGACTTGAACTGCGTTGAGGTGGCGATTTCGCAGAACAGTAAGGTGGATATAACGATCATCTGCTGCTGATGTAGCCCTAGGTCAGCCCGTACCTGGACGGCGATCGAATGCTCCAGTCTCTAGGTATCGTCTGTAAACTCGTTGCACCGAAGATCTGCTGATTCGAAGCCTTCGAGCGACTTCACGTTGCGCAATGCCTGCTTGAAGTAATGCTACAGCTTGAGCTGCTTCCTGAGGTGTTGTATCCATTATTAATCGAAAAAAGTAGCAAAAACACACGCGTCTGAGCAAACGATGGACAAAAACTAAAGAAATTATAAGAAATATCCGACTACCCTCATTGTAGAGAAAAAGAACGCTAATTTCAAACTCTGGTGAAAACAGAGCAAATCGTTAGCATTGTGTTTGTTGCTTGATTACAATGTGAGTTGACGGTACTTTCGAATTAATTTGTAGTCATTTTAATCACCATGAAACGCACTTTTTGTAGGTATAACTTTGATAGTTGTAAGTTTTATACTTTTTGAGAAAATCGAATCAGAGTTCCTAGGTAGTGGATGGCTCGGTTTATTTGCTGACCAGTGTATATAACAAAACAATTCATTACGCAATCAGAAGCTTAAGGCCAACGTAATATACAACCAGTGGTTTTAGATGAGAACATTTTCTTGTTTCATACATTTTAGAGCGTGATATTTCAGTATTCAGGTTTTTGTCGCTTAATAATTTTCATCCCAGAAGTACTGCATTCTAAACCGAATCCACGTTTCCACCGAGTGTTTTTTGGTGAATAGCCCGTATAGCACAGGCACTCCATTTACGTACTACTCTGTGACTTCCTTATAAGTTACCGACACGTATGTTTGTAAACAAACTGATTAGCATCACAATAAGTCACATGCACCACCATTAAGGCGCGAAGGGTCGTTAGTGCTTGTATGGGAGACCACCATCGCAAAGGAATTGTTTGGAGGAATTCGTAATACATCCTTATATAATTTTGATGTCGTGGAAAATTATGAAAATTGAATGTACACGTAGTTAAAGGACATGCATCGTTTTTATCAGAAGAGTGTTTTATGCCCACGCATAAGCGACTCTTCGAACTCAAGCAGGCGCATTACTTTGTGTAAATTATTTCATCACCACTGCTCGTAAAACCGTGAAGGAAAACATAGTGAGGAAACCGGCATGTCTTAGAACCAAAAATTCATAGACTGTGACATCTACCAACCCGCACTGGGCCCGCGTGGTGGTTCATGACCCACTCCCTCTCACCGAGAGGAGGCCTGTGTCTCAGCAGTGGGAACATTATAGGCTGCTGATGAATAAAAAGAGACTCGTCTAATAAATACGACGTCTGAGATATAAAGACACAAAAGGAACGTTTAAAATCAATCATATAACATTTACATGACAAAACATGAGAAGCCACCGCCATTTTGGGCTTATTAGTCCATTCGCACGAATTGAATCGCCCGAAACCGGCCATTTGACATACTCAAATAATATATTACATTCTGTATGTGATTTACGCGAAGTTAACTTATTTGTTGGCGATACGGAAATTTCAGAAACTTGTGAGTATTAGGAAGTAATTGGGACAATTCGAATTTTAAATACAAAAGTTACTTGGATTTTTTCCTTTTCCACCAATTTTATACGTCTGAATAAAACAATTTTGTGCTAATTGCCGGATACGCATTTCTGAAGTTGTCGCTTCGCACGGGGGATTGAGCTGTATTCCACCACACGGGTGCAGTGTGCGTTGGTGGATATCACATGTCTCGAACTTTTGTTTCTAGGACACCGGTTTCCTCCCGATGTTTTCTTTCACCGTTTTGAAAGCAGTGGTGATGAAATCCGAGGTAAAGCCAACGAATGGATCAAAAGTTATCTGTCTGAAAGAGTACAATGCGTGGAAATAATAAAAACATGTAAAAATGAAAAAAAAAATTTTGGTCGGAATATAAGCAAAATAATTATGGCACGCCACAGGGCGGTATCGTATCCCCTCTACTCTTTCTTGTTTATATCAACGACATTCCAGAGGCGATAGTCAAAGATTGCATACTGTTCGCTGATGACACTACAATAATTGTTAAGAGTGACAATAACAAAAACTTGGAAAATGAGATTGTCCAAGCTACAATGCAATCAATTGGCTAGAAAAAATAACCTAAAAATTAATATGACTAAAACAAAGATAATACAATTTCAGACATACAATGCAAACATAAATACACTAGACATGCACTATAAAGATTCTCATTTGACCACAGTCGATAATTGTGTATTCTAGGGTATAACGGTCGATAAAAATTGCAGTTGAAAACCACAAATAGATAAAATTCTTTCACAAATAGATCGATTGACATATGTCTTGAAAAGGATTAAACAAACAGTTAACCATAATACTATACTGCAATGCTGGCTTACCATGGTTATGTATCATCAGTACTTAGATACGGTATTATAATATGGGGAAACTCCGTAGATTTTGAGAGAGTTTTCAAAGCTCAAAAAAAATGTTTCCGAGCAATTTGCGGAGCTCACTTTTTAGACAGCTGTAAACCGTTGTTTCAGAAACTTAAAATTCCATCTTTGCCATGTTTGTATATTTTTGAAATATGTATTTTCGTTAAGAGTAATTGTAATTTATTTGAAACGAGCACAGTCAGGCCAAATAGCCAAACACGGCATAAAGATAGACTTCAGCTGCCACCAATAAAACTAAAATTATTTAAGAAAAATGTACACTGCATGTCGATTATTATTTACAATCATTTACCAAATAGTTTGCAAATCTTACCTCTGACATAGTTTAAAAATAATTTTCAAACTATTGCTGTTTAAAAGATATTATACCGTTAATGACTATTTAGAGGACAAATCAATAGAATCTATAATTTATAACTTAGAATAATTGACATTGCTGATTTTAATTGACATTTGCACGCCAGGTTATGGCAGGATATGCTGAAACAAATGAATGTAACACCTTCTTTACCATATTCTTGCAAATAAATATTGTTGATTGATTTGTTTGAAATAATTTACACAATAAAGCGCCTGTCTGGCTTCAAACCTGCGACATAGATAACCACTTATAAGTGGTGGCCGTTACCACTAGGCTATTATTGCTCCGTAAAAGCTGTAAAAGCTAGACTGATTATGTTGGTGAGGAGAAGTAGTTAAGAAATAGTAAGTAGGTAAATGAAAGTCAAGTCTCACTGCATTGCGAGGGTAGTCAACATAATCCTCTATATCATCGTCAACCATAAATCAATGCCGGCTTCGATCTCACTCCGCGATATTATTTTGGCGGGAGGCCGCCTTCTCAATACGTCGCGGTTACGTCAAATTGACAGCTGTCAAAAGCAGTTGTCAGAATAGTTCTAAAATCGAATCTGTTTATTTATTTAAATCTTATCACGCATTATCATATTTCTTAAGGAATGTTCGGTTCGTGGTAATATAATAACAGTTATATGGCTCGATCGACAAGGTTCTCTATGTAAGAGGGTTTGGTTTGGATTCCGCATTTAGTCCTTCAGGTGGACTATTGTGCATGGGCCATGGCGGCCGTCGGTAGTTATTCTCAGTGGCTCGAAAAGGTTAAGTTACGCTTGACGAGGTTAGACCATGACGGGTCATTACATACCCAGACTCCTCTGTGCCTCAGAAAGCACGTTAAGCCGTTGCGCGTTGGTATCGGCTGTCATTCGGAAATCTTTGACAGTAGCCCGAAAGTTTGATAACCAGTCTTACCAAAAAGGGTCATATTGTCCAGTAGGTGGGTTGGTTTGAATGCGGCGTCTATTCACAGACAATGGCTCACCTCCCATCTTGCATCGCATGCCCTGTCTCTTTCATACGTAATGGCTGCGTAAGCGAACAGTATTCGCGTTGCTGAATTTTGGGCCAAACTAATTTATAAGACTAAATAACTATACATACACGCATATTACGTACATACATAAAAACACAACCATACATACATACATACAAACACACATAAGTACATACATATACACAAACATATTTTTTTTGTGTTATTTTCGCCATCGACTCGCTTAGAAGAAGACTGGGTTGTGCTGGCTTCATGTAAAATATTGGTATTTTTCTGTATCCGGTTAGACTGTAAGCAAACCTCAATATAGTTGGAAAAAGGCTAGGCAAATGATGAATTTTATCTTACCGTATTAAGAATAGTTATGCACAGTGCAATACTAGAAAAACTTTGTTGTCCTTGACTCACAAACTGAAGGCATCTGTTGGCCAAGTTAGGGCAATTTCTTATACCGGGTTGAATAATGGCATATCAAGCCCTATATGCCAGCTCCCAAGTATAGTATGTTTGTGATTAATGTAGTTTACTATTATGCATGTTAGTATTTAAGGTATACAATAAATGTCTGGGATAGGTGCCTAACATAAAAGATATCAGAAAATCTTTCTTATCATACAAACTATCTGTGCAAAAATCACCGCATTCGACCATGAACAATGTAAATCTAGCAATGTAAATAAGCAACCCAGTTAGGTATTGGGTAACAGGGTACTCCTTGGTGAGACTGTTTGTCAGACCTTAGGGCTTCTGTTGAATCGTAACAACTGCCAAACATTCAAAAATGACAGCCGTTAGTACGCATGTTCACCCATCTATGGACTGACCGCGGCAAGTGTAGTTTACCCACCGACTACTTTATATTCATTGAACTTGTTTAATTTTGCAGTTAAGTTCACCAATTATTGTTGTTGTTTATCATTAGCCTAGCCAAAGCAAGACTAGTTTTCAATTAAACTCACTGCTAGGTACAGAATTAGCTGGCAAGTAGCTGGTCCTACCTATGTAGGGACGTACTTACATGTCTATTCGAAGTTCACTGACCGTACAAATAATTGTTTAAATATTTGTCATTGGAAGGCGTGGTTGCTTATACGCAAATGATCTGCCAATATTTTAAATAAATAGTTACGTTTATATTACGTCATTGATTTTGTGTTGTTGTAATATTTTGTAACGTAGGCCCTTTAAATTGAGTGATTATTATGTTTTTTAAAGTTTAAATAATGTTTCTTTTTGTTGTAAGTATCAGTGAGTTTTTATCATATATTCTAGCTTACCATAAAGCAGAAGAAATCGTATTATGTGGACATTAACCAATAAGATCCACTTTGGACGTGGCTTTTCTCAAATTGCGTCCCAGCACACGAATACTTGTCTTCTCCAACGATCCGTTACACACAATTACATTGTTTAAGAAAAAGAAATATGAAAAAAAAAAGTGTTCCTTTAACCAGCACCTTAAATTCATCTTATTTGTTGTTTACGTTTTGAACTGCGCCACTAGTTTCAATTTCATGACCGATTACTTGCCAGTTCCAAAGTTTTAAACTTTTAAATGGTGAAATTGTAAAGAAATGCTTTGACTTTTTAAGTTTTAATCATATTGCACCGATACAAACCCCCATGTAGGACACACACAAACACACCAACACACACACCAAAATACAGAAAAATAAAAAGATGCATAAACGAAAAAAAAGTTAGTCTTCCCTTAATTTGTTAGTTTGTTGTTCTCGATCAAGATAACTAGTGTTATTTTATTTTATTAAAATTATCAACATGAAAAACATGTTTTTTTTTATTTTTGATATAGATTGCCTGAAGATAAAGGTTGTGCCTAGTTTGGGATTCACGATAACTTTAACTTTAACTTTGTAACTTTATCATTTACCTACTAAATCGTCTAGGTCTACATTAAATATTCTTAAAGAAGATGCCAAAACTACTAGCTTCAAAGGCACGGAAACTTAGGATTATATAAAATCATTCGTCTACCGATCCAAACTTACAAAACTAAGAAATAAGTTCCTGGACTTTGCATTAAAATGGTGAAGTTCTGAAGTGCCAGTAGAATTTATAATAGTTTTGCAAAAAGGTGGTGTTGCACTCTTGAATAAACTAAGGCTTGCTAATATAGATGTATCTTATGCAGACATTCATTTTTATCAGTCTAGCCTTTTCCCAATTATGTTGGGGTCACCTTTTAACCTTTTTTTTTGGTGGGAAATCATCAAATGACTTCTCTCGCTCTAGGGTGGAGCGAAAGGGCGTGTCAAACTTTTACTGACTAAAACCCACCCGTGTTCGTTCAGTTGCCCATTCAAATCGAATGCAGCTAACTAACAGTAAATTACATGGAGCGACTACCTATCTGACCTCCACAACCCAGTAACTGGGTAAAACGATAGCCCTTAGTAAGACTGGTTTACAGATTTTAATGCTTCTAGCAACCTGTAACGACTGTCAAAGATCCACAATTGACAGCCGGGATTAACGGCATAACGTGCTTTCCGAGGCACGGAGGAGTCTTAGTGTGTGAAGATGATCGCCCATCCACAAACCAACCAGCTATCGATACATGCCACTGCTATTGCTTAGTCATAAGCCCTCCAAATTATGGAGGTACTGTGATTGTTAATTAAATATTTACAAACGCTTTTACTATATTGGGATTGGCTTCTCGCCCTTGTTAGTATTATCGGGGATTTTTCCATTAGGAAATTCTCATTAGTAGCCTAATATCTGGTCGCACCGGGTTAGTGGCAATTCGGTCGCTTTAAGAGGTTGTGCTTAAGTAGTCCAAGAAATACTTATACGTATCAGTAATAGAACACATTTCAACTATTCTTTCAATACTTTTTTTAAATTTTTATCCGACCTTAAATCAGTAAACTGTTGACACCCTACATATTTCGTAATAATTATGATATCGACAATAGGAATAGGTCAGTAACTGCGAACCGGCGTAGGTACTTCGAACTTCTTAGAATTTTGACCGATCGAACAGCTGATAGGTATTTGTAGTTACGCTCGGTCGTTCACCTTCGCCGCCTCGCGCAAGTTACCATAAAAAACAGTTTCAAAATAAACATCTTTCGTTAACGATAACTTAATTTTTTTGTACTAAGATATATCAAAATAAAAATTGTATGGTTATTATAACTCGTTTAAGTTTAATTTGTTAAAATTTGCGCACTGGGTAAAAACTTATCTTGTATAAGTACTCCTACTGAATGATTATTTCATGAAAAAGTCCTTCAATGTCCTTATATGTATTACGAACTTTGAGGGTTGTCCTAATAATTTTAATAACGCCATATTGGTTACGGTCGCGAATAATTTACTAATCAACCTATAACTAGAAACTTGAGTATAAATTACGAAAACAGTAAGAAAATTTTAATTCTGTTTAAACTAAATTACCTTAGTAAGTCCAACAATACCTCAAGCTTACTATAGTAGATAGTTTATGAGACAACTTAATATAGGTAATACGTGCCCATACATAGCTATGCGGACTTGCTACTTGGCAAATGTTATGTCAACTAAGGAAGTGTACACATGAACTCTACCTACTTTCTAATATCAACCTTGTGTTGCGTAAGTTATGGTATGGTTTGCTTTGACCGGGTTTCGTGGAGGGAGATTAAGGTGTTTTATTATGTTTGGCCTGGATTTAATTTTTGTTTTTATGCTAATTGGTTGAATTGGTGTCATAGTAATTTGATAGAAATTTTTATTTTTAGTCAGCTTTAATACATTTACCCTTATATATTATCAAACATATTAATATTTTTATAGGGTTCCATATCCAAGGGGTGCTAACAGCATCCTATTACTAAGCCGTCGCTGTCCGTCCGTCCATCCATTCGTCCTTACGTCCGTCTATCAGCGGACTAGATCTTATAAACTGTAAAACGTAGATGGTTGAAAATTTACCGTGTGTATTTCTATTGCCGCTGTAACATCAAATAATAAAAATATAGTTAGAAATTAAAGAGGATTTAGCACTTTAATTTTTTAACTTTATTGAACTCTGTACAAGAAACCTGGTTTTGCTTAGTGGTACGAAACCGTTCGTTTGCGAGTCCTATTTACAATTGGTCGCTTAATTTATAACGTTTGAGAATCAAAGTTACTAAACGCGTTCAGTTGAAGTTTGCGGAGTTCGCAAACTTGACTTCTTTCAAACGCACAACATTTTTTAAAGATTCAACTAAGAATCCACTACGAACGAGTTAAATACTTAATTATTTTATCAAACCCTTTCAAAATACGCTGCCCAACAACTGTTCATGGGTAATTTACGAAAAGCATAATTATCAGCAGTTACCGAGTCAAGTAGAATAAAAAATTTGAAAGTTAAAAATAATTATGGCGCAAATATTTGCGTTACCAAACTTCATCACACTACCGTTCGTTCACTAGTTCAAGGCCCATAAACAAAAACCAGACGATAACATCTAATCTCAATAAATGTCGAATGGATTTATGTCATTACCCACTTTTACTTTTACTCATTTTACTCAAAACAAACACATCGAAAACATCGTGAGGAAACTGGCATGGTATAGAACCAAAAACTCGAGGACATGTGACATCTATCAACCCGCACTGGGCCCTCGTGGTGGATTAGCGACCACTCCCTCTCACCTAGAGGAAGCCTGTGTCCCAGCAGTGGGAACATTATAGGCTGATGATGATGAAATATTTGCATTACTAAACTTTTTCAGACTATACCGTTCACTAGTTCAAGGCCAATAAACACTTACCAGACGATAAAATCTAATTTTTATAAATGTCATACGAATTTATGCAATTACCCACTTTTACTTTTACTCACATTATGATAATTTGGGTGTACGCATGCCGTATGTGCCTTAACAACTGCTTCAAATTTGTCAACTTTTCAATGGAATTTTGATGTGAATTTTCACATGGTTAATGTCCCATGGAATGACAATTATAATAACGATTGTGGGTTGACATGCACGTTCGTAGATTTGGGGAAAATCTTTTTAAGAAAAGTGTTACTCGCGTAACAAAAGCGCTAAGTGTGATACTTAAATGTACAGCGCCATTTGCGCAGTGAGCATCGCTACTACATCGTTAAAAGTTTTTCAATAATTAGGTAGGCTCATCTGACACTAGATAACTGCAGTCAAAAAAAAAAATGTAGTATAGTTTTTAGTTTATTTTTCAAGTTTTAGTTTTAGTATCTACCCCATATCAATTTTTATACGACATTCTATGTAGACCACTGTGACAAGAAGTATTATATCCAAGACGTGTGTCTTGAATATAATACTTCATTTTACTTTTTTTAATCCACTTTATGTATGTAATAAAGTGGATTAAAAAAAGTTAAGTTAAGTGAATTTGTATTATCGAAACTAGCGCAAAAACTATCCCAGCAAAGGTACCATAAAAAATGTATATGGGGTCACCCCTGAGCCACACCCTATCGATTTCAAAAATATTTTTTTAAATCAGGCCACAATAGCCGGAGATATCACGGAACATACATAATAATATATATATATATATATATATACACATGAACCGAGACCCTGGTCCATTTGGAAGTCGGATAATAAGAGTTCACCCAGTGATGCATCTACTCTATTTTAGGGATGATTTCCACTTTCCTCAACGGTAGGAATCTTTGAAGATATCAAATATCGTTGCGTCTACTCTTTTTTCTAGGGATGATCTCCACTATCTCAAATGGTAGGAATCTATAAGGATATAAAGAAAAGAAAGAAAAGAAAGAAAAGAAAGAAAAGAAAGAAAAGAAAGAAAAGAAAGAAAAGAAAGAAAAGAAAGAAAAGAAAGAAAAGAAAGAAAAGAAAGAAAAGAAAGAAAAGAAAGAAAAGAAAGAAAAGAAAGAAAAGAAAGAAAAGAAAGAAAAGAAAGAAAAGAAAATACGTTTATTTAGCACAAACTCAAAAGGCACACAAAATAATACACCAAAAAATACATAAAACACACATCCATCAATATCATCATATCATCGATATCATACATCGTCGACTATATGTACATCGAGAAGAATTTATATTTATTTTGATGTAACTGGAAAAACCAAATAATATTTCTATTAAGTGTTTCTGCCCCGTTGGTCTAGTGGTCGCTGTGCTACTGTTGAGCAAGAGGGTTCGATTTCCAGGTCGGGCAAAGTGTAATTGGGTTATTCTATCTGGAACCTTTTAGTAGCAACCCGGATTCTAGATTTTTGCCCGGTTTATGGCGATTGGCTCGCCCTCTATTACATGGGACTAAAATATAACTGGCGAAATGTGGGTGTACTATATAGGTACACCTCTGCTCAACACTTTCGGAGAAACAAGACGTGATGTTATGTTTGTATGTCCACGGCTGATAATATGTAGCTATGTTTTTCTGTGCAAAAAAAAAGGGTTTGGAGACTTTAGAGACTTTGGGTTATCAGCAGGTGGAAGAAATACTCGTTGATTTATGAATGTCAATAAGCATATATTTCCTAGTACAACACGTCTTATATCCAAAATATGTCCACTGTTATCAGCGCCAGTGCATTAAAATTTTCCGTGTCAAATAAGGTCCGGTTTATGCAATGCGTCTTCCAGATTTTACGCTCAACACATTCATGCATTGTTGATGCGCCATTCTATATGCACTCTTGCGTGGGTTTGGGTCTGTTTTGTTGTGTGTTATCCTCATGTTTTGCAAGTGTCACCTGGCTATTTCTTGTGTCAATATAGTTAGTGATATGTTTTTTTTAATCGCTAAACACAAAACAAAAATAAGAGAACTACTATCTCGCACTGATAGATAGCAAAAGAAAAAGTTACGTTACGCTTTAGAACTGTTAAATTAAATTACGTCTGGGTCGCCTTGAATTTGGCGTCATTTTAAGCAAGATGAATTTTTCGTCCTAGTTCGATGAATATCTTATTTCCACTAAATGTATTTCCGTCTCTTTCTTGTTTCATTAGGAGGAAAAGATACCAATAACCTAAGTTAAGCTTAGTTAGCTCACAACAGTATCAACACCAATGGATATCTATTTTTTGCACAGAGGTAATTCACAATAATCTTAAAGAATATTTCTTTGCCAAGAACGGCAAGAAACTACACATAGGAATTGGCTAACATAGGTATTTCATTACCTAATTCCAGTAGGTATACTCATGCATATCAGTATTGGCACGCAGTTTTGCGCATGGCGATGCCGCCGTGGGAATATTATTGTTATTACTATCGCTGACATAAAAAAAAAATATTATAATGAGAAAAGATTAGATTTTTTGTATACGTTTGTTTGTCACTGTTTTGTTTCAAAAACTACTAATGAACTTTAAGCAACTTAATGCGTTAAGGACTTAATTAGGCGTTTTTTTTGGTGACGGTGAATTAGTTTTACGTCTACCTACATGTTTGTTGTGTCATTCTCTTTGTACATCGGAATACATACGCATTTTATAGCTCCAGTTTCAAGATTTAATTTTTCTTGCATAATCACACATCTCAACAGTCACCCCTAAAACGGCTGAATAGATTTGGATATGGCACATTGCTGGATTAGGACCCGGAATACTTTGTATCCCGATATCTCCACGGGATTGATATTTATGCGGGGAAACCGCGGGTTGTAGCTAGTAGGTAACTAATAAATTAAACATAATTTTGTCCTTCTTTCTGTACACATAAAACACACACACATAAATAAAATGACAAAGTATGTACGGAGAGCATTTATCTACCAATTATTAACAAATTAGAAACGAAAAGTTTCCCAACATTTTCGCTCAAAGATTTTTTCCATTGGATATTGGAAATAACCGAAGTTTGGGTGAACTTACTAAATTTAACTTACATCGACTCCCGGGGGTACCACCTCCACTTGTGGGTTCGTGTACTTCGAACTATTTCTGGAGAATCAATTGTTCGACTAAGTATCGACCATGTGAGCAAATATAAACAAAGGTCACGATATCAAGAATACACATTCAATTATGGAAGTTTTCTGAGAAGCCATTTACTCGTTGTTATTGTTAGAAAGATCAATAAGAAGTTTAAAGCTTGATTTAATTTTCATTCTTCAGCTTATTGCAGAATTCGCTTAGGATTTATTCCAATAAAATGACTTTTAGAAACTATATTAAGGAAACATCTATATTATTGTCGACTTTGCTTGATAACGGAAGTAAATAAATCTTTAGCACGTGCCAAAGGTTAAATATTTAATGTACAGAGGCTAGCACATAAAGCTACTACAATCTGTCAAATTTCTTTAATAGGTTTTCAACTTTATCGTTCAAATATACGGTTTAAGATTGTTTGGGAAAATTTGACAGTTTCGCGTAGCTTGATGTGCTGGCATCTGTACCTATATAATGCAAAATTAAAAAAAATAATCAAAACTTATGAGAGTTAACTTTACCAAGTTAAAACTATTTCTGCATTATAATTCGCGTCTGTTCTAACTGCCATTGTAAGTTTTAAAGGCATTAGTGCACGACTGTCGGTGACATTCGAGGCACATACGACAATCTAACTTTGCCTTTCGGGTGGGGTGTAGCGCCATCTACACCGTCGCATGAGAACTATGCAACACGCTGACGTCACGCAAAATTCTGCATCGCGCAAGACCGCGCGACTAGCGTATATACCTACAATCTTTTGTTATTAATCTTCGGGAGCTATCAATCTTCTAAGCCGAGGTCCGTACCCCACTGAGGGTGCCTTAAGTGTGTAGTCCCTCTAGTTTTAAGTTCTTTAGCCCTGGTTGGTGGCCTGCAAGCAGCCGACAACTTCATAGGTTGACTTGCAAGATGTCATTCTCAAAACAAAAAAAACAATCGACGGGCAGTTGTCCATCAGTCCACCCTGTTCCTCATACCACCTTACTCGAAAACCACTTTTCCTGTGGGGTGTCATAATAACACCCACACATCGGAGTCGATCGGACGTCTATTAATAGATAGGTCAAACAACGTCGACCCTTACTTTGCAAAGATATTACCAAACAAAACCGCCGTTGATCGTGTCTTTATTAGAGATCGTGTATTAATTGTAATTGTATGTGTGACTTGTTTTCTTTGATCCTGAACGATCGAAGGAAACAAGGCTTTGTTTGACTGATAAAGAAGACGAAAATAGCACGTGATTGTTGATCGATTGAATCTACATATGCCGAATGGCATTGCATGTCAAATATATTGATACCCAATAGCTGTAAATAAATTATTACAGCTGAGACCTAAGGGCCTAGGAAAAGTGACATTCTATCACCAATATCTATGATGGAAAAGCTACTGGAAACCATGCGACTGCTACTTGTTGAAAGTACGTTAAACACACAGAAATTCAATGTTTTGTTTTTTTTTTTTCAACGCCGAATTTCTAGGCTCTTTGCTAAATGAATGTAGCAAACCATAATAACCAAAACTTCTTTCTCTTGTCCTCAGCATAGGTCGCGATGGCCGTTCCTCTGCCTGCCGATACTCCTGGCTGCGTCGGTGTGCGGCAGCGACATCCTGATGATCACCATGGGGGGCACCAAGTCACATAAGATGCCATTCTGGGAATTGGCGAGAGGTCTTATTCGAAGGTTAGTTTCGACAAACCAAATATCCTCTAATATACATCTGGTACCCCATGTAGTTACCAGATGTTCTTACTTGACTCTTGAGTTCTATCGGGACATCTCGGGTTAAAAATAGTTATTTGTTATACAAGAGTGCAAAGTTGCTTTTTAACCGCGTGCTCAATTTTGATGACCGAGCAAGCGAAGGATTCTAAAATTAGAATCCTGAGCGTTAGCGAGGGAATCAAAAGAGCACGAGGTAAAAAATCTTTGCACTCGAGTGCAACACGTAACTTTTCATTCCACCTCATCTCGGAAAGAGTATTTTTAATCTTCAATATCTGAGTGGAAAAGCCGTTTTTATTAGGGTTCCGTTGCCAAATGGCAAAAAACGGAACCCTTATAGATTCGTCATATCTGTCTGTCTGTCTGTCTGTCTGTCTGTCCGTCCGTATGTCACAGCCATTTTATTCCGAAACTATAAGAGCTATGCTGTTGAAACTTGGTAAGTAGATGTATTCTGTCAACCGCATTAAGATTTTCACACTAAAATAGAAAAAAAACAATAAATTTTGGGGTTCCCCATACATAGAACTGAAAATCAAAAATGTTTTTTTTCATCAAACCCATACGTGTGGGGTATCTATGAATAGGTCTTCAAAAATGGTAATGAGGTTTCTATTATCATTTTTTTCTAAACTGAATAGTTTGCGCGAGAGACACTTCCAAAGTGGTAAAATGTGTGTCCCCCCCCCGTAACTTCTAAAATAAGAGAATGATAAAACTAAAAAAAATATATGATGTACATTACCATGTAAACTACCACCGAAAATTGGTTTGAACGAGATCGAGTGAGTAGTTTTTTTTTAAAACGTCATAAATCGTAAACCGCAATTTACCTTACATTCAATCAACTGAAACATAAAAATTAAAAAATATATATATTTTTAAACCGAGAATACCTACAGGTTTGTACGGAACCCTCGGTGCGCGAGTCCAACTCGCACTTGGCCGGTTTTTCTCTAGAGGATAAAGTAAATTGAATTTAGAACATCGTGTGCACTATCACAAACTTAGTGCACACGATGTTCTAAATTCAATTTACTTTATCCTCTAGAGAATAAAAACGGCTTTTCCAGTCAGATATTGAAGATTAAAAATACTCTTTCCGAGATGGTGGGATGAAAAAATGTTTTTTTTTGTTTTTTTCTTTGTATCGAATGAATAATACAAGTTGTGTTAATTTATAGTTTTATCTGTGCAGCATAAACTATTTACGTTTTCTTATCTTCCTGAATTGAGAATGTCAATTAGGATATTTAGAAACCGAATTGTTCAACTGAAATGGTTAAAGTCACCCTTATCTACTTTGCCTGTTATCAGAACATATCTTCCAAACGAGGTGGTCCTTATTAGGTTATATAGGTGATTTGCCAAATATTGCATCGGCCGTGTATCGAACCCAGGCGGCCCGCGTAGCAGGCCAGCATTCCACCAATGTACATACCACCGATGCTTATTAATTTAAGTTATAATTCAAAAGTGCTAATAAGGAAAATAGTATGCATTTTTTTTTTACTGGTAAGTCTCTACTATCTCACTGCTGGACAAAGCCTCTATCAAGCCCTTGTTAATAAGCTAACCTGCTTATTTCAGAGGTCACAACATCACCTTTATAAGTGCGTTCCCAGCTGACTTCCACATCAGTGGCTTGGAAGAGATCGCTCCTGAGGGTCTGGTCACCTACGTGAGGAACTACATGTCTTTCGACTTGGTGGGGGCCAGGATGAGGGGCGAGGATCAAATGCCCGTCAAGGATATACTTCGATATGGCTATGAGGTAGGTTGGCACGACACAAAAAGGGCTAAGAAATGTTTTTACATAAAGTTTTTTTTCTGTTTATTTATGTAGGATATCTATACTTATGTAGGTAGGTATAGATAGTTTACGTATAGGACGTGGCTTTTGCACGAATCGAAAAATAAAATCGTTACAAGTACAATATTATCTAATTTATAAATGCAGATGAAGCCTTAAAACGATGTTTTGTCGTTCTAATGAGGCGAATAATTTTAAATATATCGGTCAAAATGCAAAAAACGCCTGTACAGAAAGCCCATAATAATGACGGTAGCAAATTGCTTTAAAAAGAGCAGCTTTTAGGAAAGAAGCAATTACAATTATCGCGTCTCCTAAATGTTCTCTCTTCTTGGTTTTAAATCAATTTGAAAAAAACGTTAATGATTCCGTCTTTACCATGATTTTCGTTTGGGTTTGGATATATTTTATTTTTTCTATATCGGCAAGGAAACCATTTAGTTTATTAGTACAAATAATGTTCGTCTAGTGCCGGACGTAAAGAATAGCATCATCTCATTTCTTCCCGTGGGTGTCGTAAGAGAAGGGACTTACTACAGAGAATGGGCGTTCACTATGCATTTTACCAACCATACTGCGATCGTCAACCCGCCTGTCAAGCGTGGCGATTATGGCAAAGCCCTTAAAATTGGGGGAGACTGTGTCCAACAGTGGACGTCCTACGGCTGAAATGATGATGATTGTCATCGAAAGAAAACGACGATTAAAGGTTTGAAATTGGTATCTAGCGATCATTTGTTAGTCATTGGTATACCTATATAATGAAGATACTTTGGAGATATTAGCACACTTCAGCAAATCTATTCTGTAAAAGTCTTAAGTGAAAACTGAGGAGAAGTGAGCTTGACGTGAGGCTGTCAAGCTCGCGTCAAGCTCAGTTCAGTTTCTTTGTTAACATAGCTACAGAAATACAAATCTTATGTTGATGAGCAGTGCGTTATGTTATGCCAGGAGGCGTACAAATATGGTGTGCAAATGTAGATTTGCAGCATATACAAATTTATCAAGTTTATTGCATACTCTTTCTACATGTTCCTTCCAGTTCAATTTGTTATCTATTACTATACCCAAAAATAAAGCTGATGGTCCTGGTTGTAGAATTACATTACTATGAGTAATTGATGTTGGTATTACTGACAAGTTACATGCTTGAAATTGAACTATTTTAGTTTTTTCAATATTAACATAAAGATTATTGTCGCCCAGCCATTTTATCACATTCATTGTTAATGTCAGTTTCTACGTCAGTTTTGTTGGAACATTTTATTGTTAAAGTAGTATCGTCAGCAAATTGGATACAGTCATATTTTAAACATTTTTTGAGGTCATAAATATATAATAGAATTAAGACAACCAACACACCGTTATCTGATCCCAAACTAGGCAGAGACTATAGGTACTATGGAAACCAGACAACTGATAAGTATACATCAATATTTCTAAATACATACATATTATAGATAAATTACACCCAGACTCAGAACAAATGATCGTGCTCATCACACAGAGATTTGATCTGGGTGGGAATCGAACCCACGACCTCAGTCTTAGCAGTCAAGACCACTAACCACTAGACTAACAGGCCAGTAAATGTAATGTTATTTAAAAACATATAGCCAATTCTTATCTTTCTTGTTTTTGTTAACTGTTTTCTAGAAGTGGATTGAGTTTTAACAGAAATTTATTTCTGTTGTTTTTTGAACGAGAGTTCTAAGTAGCTGAAATCAAAAACAATTTTTGCACATTTTCTCTAAAATTAGACGAATTTTACAAAAAAAGTAGCTCATTCATTAGGCCATAATTTAAATGATGTTTCACAGTGGTTTGCACAGGGTTTTACGACCGGGTAGGCAGTTTAAGAAAAATCGTCTATCGCAGTTGCACAATTTGGTGAAGAAAAACTCACTAGGTGGTTTAAAAGGTTGAAATGACGATTTTCTGATGATGCTAATAAAAGATTTCGGCCAGCTCAAATAACGAATCTAAGTGAGCGATTGTTACAGAACACGTCACTTGAAGGATATCCGATGTGGCCTTGAAAAGGCCCTTCATGATTCGCATGTGTGTATATTTAATAAGTAAATTAAGTACTGCTAACAGTAAAAGTAATAAAGTAAACCAACTCAAGTGTAAACTAAATCTACGCGCCTATCCTTTTTTAACCGACTTCAAAAAAAGGAGGAGGTTTCTCAATTCGAACGTATACAGGGTGTCCAAGGACCTGGCGTCCAACTGGATTCCCACGATGCCCCAAGTTCTAACAGTACTCAGAAAAATATTTTAAAAAATCCACCCCATGTACTTACAGAATTATACTGATTTCAAAAAAAAAGGGGAAATGAGCACCCTGTGACATACTTTTGAATGCTGTGACTGCTAATGCTGATAATTTCGATATTTCTTGGAGGTTTTGTAATCTAGGGTATTGCTGTGTCTAAATAGAATGTAAAAATAAAGTACTTATTGTACCATTTTAAAATAAAATATTATTTTAACTAAAGGTGATATGGAAAACTATTGAATTTCGCAACTTTGACCGACTGTAGTGTAAAAAAAATGTACCAAAATAGTATGGCAAGTGACGTCAAATTTTGACGCGTTTATTCCTCTTTTTAAAAAGGTATAATACTTACACATTAATTTGAAAAAAAAAATTTTGATAATATTTTTACTCAACAACCCAATTTTTACGAAGTGCCTACCTACTAACGGTAACTGTCGGACCCTTTCTTATCTTAGAAACTGTTATGTTACTACTATTATTTACTTCGGTTCCAAGAGTGAGCAAGAAGGAAATACACACAGGTAGATGGGTTCCCAGTAGAATAAAAGCAAAGAATGTTAGTTTAAAGATATTTTATTACAATAAATGTTCAAAATGTTGACCACCCGCGGCAATACAAGCTCTCACTCTCCTTAAAAAGGACCGCTTTATGTTTCGCGAGTAACTTTTTTGACGTATCACCTGCACTGCTTGTGTTATCTTCTCACGAAGGTCAGCGATGTCATTAATGGGCTTCGCATAAACGAGCTCCTTCATAGTTCCCCAGAAAAAAAAATCCAGCGGATTTAAGTCAGGTGAGCGGGCTGGCCACGGGATTGTTCCTGATCGCCCAATCCACCTGTTCGGGTATTGCTCGTCCAAAAACTCTCTAACGGATACGCGAAAATGTGCTGGACAGCCGTCGTGTTGGAACCACATATCTGGTGGGGTCTCTTCTAGTAAGTTTGGCAAATCATTTTGAAGAAAATTTAAATATGATTCGCCAGTCAAATTCTCGGGCATCTCAAATGGACCAATAATATTCCCACAGAGAATACCGGTCCACATGTTCACTTTGAACCGGTACTGGGATCTATCTTCTCGCATCAAGTGCGGATTTTCCACATGCCACTCGTGCAAGTTGTGTAGGTTCATGTAGCCATCCTTCTTAAATGTTGATTCATCTGACCACAAAATTTTGTCGATAAAGTTTTCGTCTTCTCGATGTTTTTGCAGGATTGTTTCACAAAACGCGACTCGGCTCGGATAGTCTCGAGGTAAAAGACTTTGCACTCGCTGTACGTGGTACGGATGATATTCTTCTTTTTGGAGAATACTGTGTGCTGTGCTCTTCGGTATCCCCGTATCAGCTTCTATTCCTCGCACAGAGATGCTTGGATTTGCCGACACCGCCTCTAAAACTTCATCGCGTATGAAGTCATTTACGGGTCGTCCTTCACCAGCTACTTGATTGGGGAACCGCCCGTCACATAGTGATCTGTGCACATTAATGAAAACTCGATGGTCGGGATATCGCGTAGCCCTCGGATACCTTTCTCTGTAAAGTCTCGCTGCAGCTCGTCCATTACCTCTACATTCTCCATAAATGTAGTGCATATTTGCGTATTCTTGCGGAGTGTAGGTCGCCATGGTAGCACACACAAAACACAAACTGTCCAAACACAGGCAAAGGTCGTCGTAAAGAGTTCGTTTCAAAGTCCAGAGCACAAAGAGTAATCGAGTCCAATAAACAAAGCTTTAAATCGTAGTACGTGATCAATGGTAACAATAAGAGAGAGGTGCGTAGTAACGGCAGGAGGCAGTGACGCGTACTGACCGTACTGTTATCCTAAATAGCACGATCCCAGATAGCGTCACTATCTATCTCACTCGCACCTCTAACCTTTTTCTCCCTCACTCTTACCTGAATAATGGGGTACCATAAAGAAGAACCAGCAAATCGCAAAGATAGTTTCTGTCTTGCTCCCTCCTGTTGTAATAACGAATCACTATGGTGAGATGCATGCACATACCGTCCCTTACGGTCTAACCTGTTTTTTGAGAGGCCTGTTGTTATTTTTATGAGCATACAATAGTAATTCTTTAGAGGTTAGATTCAATTCGTCGTAAATTTTTCTTTCTAAGAATTCTGTAAGACATCGTAAAAATTGGGTTGTTGAGTAAAAATATTATCAAAATTTTTTTTTTTCAAATTAAAGTGTAAGTATTATACCTTTTTAAAAAGAGGAATAAACGCGTCAAAATTTGACGTCACTTGCCATACTATTTTGGTACATTTTTTTTACACTACAGTCGGTCAAAGTTGCGAAATTCAATAGTTTTCCATATCACCTTTAGTTAAAATAATATTTTATTTTAAAATGGTACAATAAGTACTTTATTTTTACATTCTATTTAGACACAGCAATACCCTAGATTACAAAACCTCCAAGAAATATCGAAATTATCAGCATTAGCAGTCACAGCATTCAAAAGTATGTCACAGGGTGCTCATTTCCCCTTTTTTTTTGAAATCAGTATAATTCTGTAAGTACATGGGGTGGATTTTTTAAAATATTTTTCTGAGTACTGTTAGAACTTGGGGCATCGTGGGAATGCAGTTGGACGCCAGGTTCTTGGACACCCTGTATATATATATATATTTTTTTTTTATGTGTGTTCACCGATAACTTCGTCGTATATCGACCGATTTTGATGATTCTTTTTTTGTTGGAAAGGAGATATTCCAAGGGTGGTCCCATGATAAGGAAACCAGGATCTGATGATGGCATCCCAGAGAAGTCGAAGGGAACCTTCGAAAATCGTAGTGGCAACTAGTGCGTTTTTTATTTCTTTCATTAATTATCTTAAAGCACTACTATTTAATGAAGGTCTGAAGTTGCTCTGATGATGAAGCCGAAAGACAGTCGAGGGAACTCTTCAACGACTTACAGCAATTACGCGGTGTTTGGACTTAATTCATTTCTATTGATGAGAACTTTGCACCCATATGGGCTATAAGTGCCATTACAGGTCTGATTATGGAGACCATAGACAGTTGAGGGAATTCCTCAACGATTTACAGCAGTTCCCTATTGTTGGGGTTACTCTATACGGTTCAAAGTGCCAATTTTATCACTACTATTTAATTAAGGTCCGGAGTTGATCTGATGATGGAGCCGAAAGACAATCGAGGGAACTCCTCAACGATTTACAGCAATTACCTGGTGTTTGAACTTAATTCATTTGTATTGATGAGAAAGCTCCCATAAGGCTTATAAGTACCAAAACAGGTCTGATGATGGAGACCATAGACAGACAGTCAAGGGAATTCCTCAACGATTTACAGCAGTAGTAAAGTATTAAATTTCACCTGGCGATTAGTGGTATAGGAATTAGTGCGGGTAGATACCATAACTAAAAAGTAAAAAATAAAAACTTTTTTACAAAAAAAAAACCGACTTCCTCAAAAACACTAGAAAGTGAAAAATAACTTTAATTTCGGAAGTCGGTGGCAAAAAACTCAAATACAGATCCTAAAACACCGACTGCCGAAATTAAAGTTATTTTCCACTTTCTAGTGTTTTTGAGGAAGTCGGTTTTATTTTTGTAAAAAAGGTTTTTTAGATATGATTTTAAATCGTCGTCATAAAGAGTTGGTGCGACAAATAATTCTTTTCGGTTGAAAGCATGGAAAGACGTGTAGTGGTTGTTGACTTTCTGTTTCATAAATACGTGTAAATACGTTTTAACAATGAAAACGAACGTTCTGTCGATGCGCTGCTTGCTGGGATAGCAACAATAAACTTCACTAAACGTAAAACGTTTTCGTTATACTTGTCTTAATACGATAATTACCAAACGTATTTATCTTTAAGCGAGCCGCGGGATAGAAATTATGTAAATCTGCAAATCCCGAACAATTCCACATTGTACTCGAACTACTAAACAACAAGCCACCACACAGCCAGTTGTATCTTATACCTTTAAACGAGCAATTCTTGTATATATATATATATATATAATCTGAATCTCGGAAACGGCTTTAATGATTTTCATGAAATTTAGTATACAGGGGCTTTTGGGGGCGATAAATCGATCTAGCGCTAGGATTCATTTTTAGAAAATGTCGTTTTATAAGTGTGTTCAATAGTCAACTTTATCGATAATAAACTTAAACATTTTATGTTTTATTGGAAGAAAATAACAAAATGTAATTTGTATTTAAATATAATTAAAAAAAAACACAATTTTACCAAAAAAAAAAAAATAGCGAGCAAAGCTCGGGCATCCAGGTACTGTTTCTTAATTATCTATGAAACTTACGAGTTGCATTAGCACTTTGCTGGGTTAAATCTCCTAACTTAGGAATACATCTCCCTTTAGCCTCCTTTTCATTAAACGGCAAATGCGAAAACTTCCCATTTATAACATTTTTAACAACTACACATTTCCAACAGAAACTTCACAATCGAACAACATTTTGAATAAAACAAACAAGAAAGCAATTGTAAAATCAATTCAATAAACTATAATAATTGAAATTAGCAACAAATCGACCTAAATATTTACGTTTCAAAATGAATTAATCACAAGAAAAACATAAACAGCGCACTTCACATTAAATAAAGAATTTGATTTGATAAGTAAAATTTGATAAGTAAAACGTATACAAATAAAATTGCATCGTTGTCAACCGGAATTTTCGTTAACTTTCGTACATATTCAATTTGGTCGCATAATACTCGCCATTAAAGTCGCGGTGACGCACGTGTGGCCCGTAATTAGTTATCTGCCGGGTCCTGCCGCAGGAGTTCGCATCTTTGTGTGCAATGTATAGACACGAAAATGTAGACGATTTTACCACTACGTGCGTACATTTATGAATGAAATAAAGACACTATCCCGTCTCTGCCTTGCGCTGCGATCTGTTATGAACGCGTTGTCGTAGTAAATTACAGTATGAACTTTGCTATAATTTAATATTTGGATTTTGAACTTTTTGAATAATTTTATTAATTAGTGTATTTTTTTTGTTCTTGAAATATCAGTAACTGGTCTAGATCTTGTTCGACTTGGTCTAGGGTCTGCAGTGTCTTTATGCCTACATGGACCGCACGCCACTGATGTTTCATGTTGTGCATATAGTATTTAACTGTAAAATGACGTGTGTATAATCACGCAAATCAGCGAAATCGGTTATGATTTTGAGAGAAAATCAAGAAAAAGAAGAAAGTGAGAGGGGTAGCATCTTAATTAGTCAGTCATGGTACTTTGCATCGTGTCAACTTTCAAATTCTAAGAATAGTAATTAAAATTATAATTATAATTCAGAGTAGTATAATAAAACTTAATAATGTGCGTAAAATGTTAATAAATAATATTATTTGTTATTTTAAAGTTACTACTCTAATAATAAACATCCACTTTCGGTTCCCATAGACAATATACTTTACTAATTAACATAATAATATATAGTATAAATCTATGATAAAACTGCGTTAAAGCACTCCACGTCCACTCTATTTATTCTATTGTCAGTATACATATAATCAGTCATGATTTGTTTTGTTCCAGGCCTGCGACGCTTTCCTCAGTGACCCTGAGACGAGATCCTTCCTCAGATCAGGAAGGACCTTCGATCTCGTCATCCTGGATGGAACCTACCCTGAGTGCGCTCTTGGAGTTGTCTACAAACTCAAAGTGCCTTTCATGTACATCAATACCGTTGGCTTCTACACCATGCCTTTGAGCAACTCTGGCAGCCCTGCTCCTTATTCCGTCACTCCATTCTTTGGAAAAGGATTTACTGATAACATGGGGATTATCGACAGAGCCCTAAATGCAGCCTTCCATGCTACAATCCTTCCATTCCATGCCTTCAGTATGCAGATCCTGCAGGGTGTTCTTCGAAGGAACTTTGGCCAGCAGATGCCCCATGTGTACGATATGGCCAAGAATGTGAGCTTCATACTTCAGAATGGACACTATTCAGTGTCGTATCCGAGGCCTTATCTGCCGAATGTGGCTGAGGTGGCCTGCATTCATTGTAAAGAGTCGAAGATATTGGATCCGGTAAGTTTTTAATAAAAAGTTCCTTAACGCAGCCTGCAGTTGGAGTTGACTAATAGAAATGTTCAGGCTGAAAAAAAGCTATGCCCTATGCGTCTTTTTCACTCTCCCTTTCTACTATATACAAACGTGTGTGTAGGTGTGCGAGTTCACTTAGAAAATCACGTTCCTGAAGAAGATCCCCCGACGGCATATATTTTCCTAAGCTGGCTTCTGTTCTTGAGCAAAATAACAGTCACATGAATAAAGTATGCTTTCGCCATGTCTTTGAGTGACCATTAAATGCATATCAAGAATACATGGTGCCACGCATTGATCCATCAGTTCTTGTCTCTTGGAATCAAGTAGTCAAATACCGTAAAATTTGAACCTATAATATCGATAATGCGAAGTAAATGGATTCAAGAACAGAAAGCTATTGTTCCAAATACGTACTCGTGAAGTATTCGATATTCAGCAGTATCTGGATAAAGTCCCTACTTGGAAAAAGGTAAGCTAGAAAATCTACCTTGAAAGATAAAACATCTAGCTTAGCACGTATACCCAGAGGTGTCGTGTGGAGATGTGTGGGTGTGAGCAATAGCTAACTTTAGCATGAAGTATTCCTAACATTAATTGGATCCTAGATTCCTATGATTCAAGATATAATGTGTGACTTCGAACTTCTTAGTTTAGAACTCAATTATAAGTAGCAAATAGTTACTTTGATTGCAAGTCGCAATTTAAGTTCGCAGGCTTCCTATGACTTCTATAGCATTACTTAGATTACAGATGTTAGTTCTTGTGAAACTTAAGTTGAAATTAGTTGCTTAGCTTATGGTAAAGGGCGCCGTTTCGCTTATTGTCGTTTCTATGTATTTGACTTATTTTTCTCTGGGAGTTCCTACCTAATTATGATGATACACATAGACACAGAGGGCAGAACGCCATTTGCTTTCTTTATATATACTAGTCTGCTTCGTTTAAGTTTAAATAACTGGTAATACGGTGTGGGTGTATGGTTGCGAATACTACGCACTTGGCCTATCTGGGGAACTTCACCAATATAAAGTCACTATATGTCCTTCTAGGGCGGCCACCCTCGGCGTTTCCACTCACATCTGCCTTGTTTAAATACCTTTTGTAAATCACCTTTCATTCATTCTCTTAACATGACCAAATCATCCAACTATTTAAGCACTCTTTTCAATTTTTGTCACTACAAGTTCTTACAATTTGATCTTTTTTCAATTATGGTAATAGTGGCTGCAACTAACGAGTCTTAGGACAAGCGGTTTAGTTTGTGTAAATTATTTCATCACCACTGTTCTCAAAATGGTGAAGGAAAACATCGTGTGGATACCGGTATGTCCTAGAATCAACAATTCGGAGACAAGCGTAGTGGATATCGGGCAAATCTCTCTCACCGAGAGGAGGCCTTTGAACATTATAGGCTAATATGATAAGTGTATATTTTTATCTATATTATTCTTTAAGTAAAGTTGCGTGGACAGTAAGATTTCAAAGCTTTTTCGCTAACTTAGTTTCCCAAACTAAAAAAGATCCCCTAAGGCCTTGGAGGATACAACTTTGACGCAGGTCCATTCTTGAAATCTAGTACACTTCACCCTTTTGCTCGAAGTATCTTAAAAGTTTGTGTGTGTTTCTGTCAGTCACAGTTTGGGTCGTTAAGTCCCGCCGGTACTTTAAAGGAGTTTCTTTCTTCGGAGTTTAAAGATTATTTATAGCGGCTGATACATAAATATTTGTTAGTACTATTGTGCATGGATCTCGACGAGGGGTTTAAATTCTTTTGTGGAAATCTAAAAATGGAATCCTGGCAAAGATTTTGTTTTCTGAGCACAGATTTTGTTTATCCAAAGTATTCATAAATTAAACATTTAAATTCGTTTTCTAGTTTCATTGTGGGTATCCTGAATTCAGTCCCTTATCTCCCCCCTAATCAGCCTAAAATGTTCGTCAGCTGGGATAAAGGCCTCCACTTAGTGAGTTAGTAGATGTCACATGACTTAAAATTTTCCTTCACCGTTTTGAGAGCAGTGGTGATGAAATTAAATACACAAAGTAACGCGCTGGCTAAAATACTGATTACTGAAAGCAAACTGATAGCCTTTGCAAATAAATTTGTAGTTTGCTTAAATAACAATAGGTCTGTTATTTCTCAGAGGTCAATTCAACAAATCAAGTCAAACTTTGATGACTTATTAAATGGCCAAATAACAACATTATTTGGCCCATTAATCACTACAATATAAATGTTGTTGTTTCACAATATTAGCGCTTGGATGTTGAAATGCTGACAACAGCACGTTGTACAATTGTGCTGTGCTACAAATATTGCTGTTCTGATTAGAAAAGAAGAAGAAGTAAAGAATAATATAATTATTTTTCTCAGAGACATGTGCGTACATAAATATCCATGAAACAAACATTATCATATTAAAATTATACATGAAAACAAAACAGATTTTCACCTACTTACGAACATAAAAAGTCGGCAGCTGCACGCCGTGACTGACATGGCTGTGCTATGGGACCCACAGTACAGCGCTGATTTTCAGTGATTATCTGAAAATTTGCAGCTGTTCAAACAGCCGACTACCAATAACCTCGATGATAAGTATGAAAACTGACTATTTATGAAACGTAATTTAATTCCCTCAGGAAATCGAAGAATGGATATCCGGAGCTGGTGAAACTGGTTTCGTATACGTGTCCATGGGTTCCTCAGTCAGGACAACAAAGATGCCTCTCTCAGCCCACCGTCTCCTGGTGGACGCTCTGGGAAGACTACCTCAGAGAGTGCTGTGGAAACAAGATGCTGAACAGAACATGACTGATATACCTTCGAATATTAGGTTGTACAAGTGGCTGCCGCAGCAGGACTTGTTAGGTAAGGAGAATTACATGTAGCACCGTGTATGTAATAATAATATCTTCTTAGGACAACCAACACAACGTTATCTGATCCCAAACTAAGCAGAGCCTGTACTATGGTAACTAGACAACTGCACGCGTAGCATGACCATCGTAGAAAGGGGTTTTGTCGACGGACGATAAGACAAAGTAACGTTTCGGGTACACAGTACGACAGCAGCAAAGTAGAAAAAGTCAACTGCACTTTTGATGTGAAACATCTATAGGCGAGGGTAAACCTAAATTTTGACGTGGTGAGCGTGGCCACGCACAGTGGCCCATGCTGAAAATTAGTGGACTTAGGCAACAAAGTTTCAATATCGATGCGATTTTTTTTGATGTGATAATTAACATATAATTAATACGTTATTTTTTGACTATACCATATTTATTTCTTTTCGTAAAGCGTGCTTTATAAATATTACCTTTACAAAATATTTTTTTTTTGTTTTGCCTTGTGTCGCAGGTTCGCTAGGTTCAGCTACACTTCTCAAGGTTAACCCTTGGATGGGTGACCAATTATTTTATGAGTGGCGTTTTGTCACAGGTTCGCTAGGTTAAGCTGCACTTCGCAAGGTCAGCCTTTGGATGGGTGACCATTTACTTTATGTGTGGCGTTTTGTTGCAGGTTCGCAAGGTTAAGCTGCATTTCGGAAGGTCAGCCTTTGGATGGGTGACCATTTACTTTATGTGTGGCGTTTTGTCGCAGGTTCGCAAGGTTAAGCTGCATTTCGCAAGGTCAGCCTTTGGATGGGTGACCATGTAGTTTTTGTTTTGCCTTGTGTCGCAGGTTCGCTACGTTAAGCTACACTTCTCAAGGTCAGCCTTTGGATGGGTGACCATTTACTTTATGTGTGGCGTTTTGCCGCAGGTTCGCAAGGTTAAACTGCACTTCGCAAGGTCAGCCTTAAGATGGGTGACCATTTACTTTATGTGTGGCGTTTTGTCGCACGTTCGCCAGGTTAAGCTGCACTTGGGAAGGTCAGCCTTTGGATGAGTGACCATGCAATTTTTGTTTTGCCTTGTGTCGCAGGTTCGCTAGGTTAAGCTATACTTCTCAAGGTCAGCCTTTGGATGGGTGACCATTTAGTTTGTGTGGCAAAATCTGTTCACCCAGTCGAAAGTTATGAGGTAACAAACAAAAAAAAAAATACAGTCGAATTGAGAACCTCCTCCTTTTTTTGAAGTCGGTTAAATATAATTCTGAGTTGTATCATGTCGAAGAGTAAATTTTACTAGTGATCGCCCATTGGTCGAACTTCGACCGTACTTCATTGGAATATAAATACATTATTAAATGAAAAAATATATATAATAATAAACATAGACATATTGTTGACGTTGTACTACTGTGGAGAGGGTTCGCTGGCGGGATGGTGATGGCCAGAACCAGGACGTAGGTGTAATAAGTAAAGAATACTTCTTCAGGACTCTCTTCTTTATTTTCTTAATACTTCTTAACTGCTGGATATGGAATGAATTATCACAGAAAGCTCTGTTTTTATAGAATTTTCCCAATTATTTTTATTAACTAAGACAGTTCAAAATGTCATAATTATAACCAGTCTCTACAATCTATGACCAGCCTGTACAATCGTGAGGCATACAACCTCTACAGTTTGCACACGACACTAACTTTTGTACGGGAAACTTACTAATGCCATACTTGACACTCCCCATAAAACCACAAAAATATTTCTTATAAATCTAAACAAAATTCCTATCGTCGCTAATACAAATAATATTAAAGACAAATATCCTCGATATGATCATAGATTTAAAAAATGAAATAGGTTATATATCTATAAAATGAACTTATTACCTTAGCTTATTACCTATGGTTATACTTGACACTTGACATTCAGTAAGACTATAGACACAAAATATTAAAGACATATTCTCTATGCATGTGTGTATTGAATACACGGTAATGAATAGTAGTGTGTGTAACGTGTTATTTAATGAAAATAATGCATTTTTACGCATAATTAAAAAAAAATATTAGCATTCGTCACTTCTTCTCTGTATAAACTGTAAGTGTGCGAAATTTCATAATCCTCCGTCCGCCCAATTTTCGTAAAAAGGGATCCAAAGTTTTCGCTTCACGTATTAATATATAGATAAAAAGTGCAATTGACTCTTTCTACTTTGCTGCTGTCGTACTGTGTACCCGAAACGTAACTTTATCTATTCTTCCGTCGACAAAACCCGTATCTACGGTGGTCATGCTACGCGTGCTGATAAACATACTTATATATTTCTAAATACATACATTATTATAGATAAATTACACCCAGACCCAGAAAAAATGATTGTGCTCATCACACAAAGATTTGTCCTGGGTGGGAATTGAACCCACGACCTCAGTCTTAGCAGTCAGGATCACTAACCACTAGACTAACAGGCCAGTCATGTGTATCTATTAAGGTGCATGCGCTAAGATAGCCCGCCACTTTTAGATTTTTTTTTACGATTTTTGCAACTAACCGGTCAGTGTCAGGTTGCATCTGCATAAAAATGCGATTCGCAACCATAAAAAACATGGCTCTACAGAATTATAATAATTAAAATTATCAATAGTCAGCATCAGTAGGTAATTGAATGGTATTACCTAAATGAACTTAGACGGTTGACATCTTGGCGCTTCCCCTTTAGCTAAGCACGAGCCGCAGCGCGCAAAAATGAGCCCAAGCACATGGAGCAGATTCAAATTTAGATTTTTGAACTGTTTGCACTCCAGTTCAGTGCAATGTGCATGGTTCAACAAAAGTGATACTAGGGGAGGGATTTTTGAAACGCGATCTGATGCGGCACGCCTCGCCTACAAGTGCATGACCCTTAATAAAAGGGTTTGGAAATTTCGAAGGTAACAATGAACTCAAAAATGAAAAATAAAACATTAATTTTGTTTTAATCAAGGGCACCTTTGCTTTCAAATTACTAACTATAGGTTGATATTCAATTTATTACAGAGCAATTTCCAATTTTCAAACAGCTTTACGAGTTTTTATGTTTCAATCATGTTGCATTAGGTACTAAAAAGCGATATTTTAAAGGAGAAAATTGACTGGCTTTACAAATTGATAATAAAATTTGAATAATAACACCAAAGTGTTCAACCAGACCTGTCATATCTAAGTAAAGAAACTACTGCAGACTTAGACAGACACAAAAGCTGACAGGTGTGACTGCCCTTCTGTGCATAAGTCTAGACATAAAGTTGAATGTACCTGTTTTAGTTATCAAAAGCACCCAGTGTTAAAAGATTATGTACGGTACGTTTAATTACACCTGCGATAAATTTTCCTAGAAATATAATAGAATCTCACAATTTAAATCGGTATTATTTTACTGATCAAAAATGATTTATTAATCCTACTAATATTATAAATGCGAAAGTATTATAAATGCGAAAGTTTGTATGTATGGATGTGTGGATGTATGTTACTCTTTCACGCAAAAACTACTGAACAGATCTGGATGAAATTTGGAATACAGTTAGTTTATAACCTGGATTAACACATAGGCTACTTTTCTTCCCGTGGGATATTTTCCGACCTCTACGCGGGCGAAGCTGCTGGCAAAATCTAGTCATTAAATAATAATGAGTACCGATACCAAAGTATTAAATAACGAAGTACTATATTTTCTGGCATCTTAAATTAACCAAACAATAGATAGATTTTGTGTTAAGAGAACAATTAAAACTAAGCCAAATAACAAAAATGGAACACAAAAAAAAAGTTCGATCTAGAACCCAAAAAATCGGTGACGTCACTGTCAACTATTTAGAAATAGAACTAGAAAATTCCTACTTAATAATCTTATATTCAACCTAATAGACGCTGTCACCTACGGGTATTTCGACTAACTGAACAGCCATGTTGGTCACAAGTCATTGTTAGTTGTGTGGGAGACATTGTACCTTTAGTTTCTAATAAATTGATGGACATATACCGCAGCCAAGTATTTCGATGATACCAGCACCCTAATTGCGAAACGCACAATTTATCAGAATCTGAATGGGATTGAAGATTATTTCTAAACCATTGCGTCATTTGTTCGAATAAATTGTCGGCTCAGCAACGTAAATAACGCAATGAATGTTGTTTAACTATGAATATTAAACCAATTCCTACCGATAAAAAGTTCCGCAATAACCCCTAACGCTAAGCTACATCTTTACGTAGTATTAACAAACTCACTACCCGCGTTTGGACGCTTATATCTTTTAAACTACGCAATGGATTTTAATCCGGTTTTCATCTATAGACAGAGTGATTCAAGAGTAAGGCTTACATGTTAGGCACGCCACAATTGCGGCGGTAAGTTCCCTCTTTGAGGAGTGGATAGAGAGGCGCCACGGCGTCCTCACCTTCCGCCTGACGCAGGTTCTCACCGGGCATGGGTGCTTCGGTGGGTTCCTGTTCAGGATAAAGCGGGAGGATACGCCCGGGTGTTTCCATTGTGAGGATCGTCTAGAACTCTAGAGGACACGGTGGAGCATACGGTGGAAGTTAGCCCTGCCTGGGCGGAGCACCGCCGTGTCCTCGTGGAGGCGATCGGCGGCGGCGACCTCTCGCGTCCGGCCCTGGTGCGAGCTATGGTACGGAGCGAGAGGGCATGGGAAGCCGTCACCTCCTTCTGCGAAACAGTAATACTCGCGAAGGAGGAGGCGGGGCGCGTGAGGGAGTGGCAGTCTCTGCGCCCTCGCGTCCCTAGCCGCCGCAGGAGGAGACGCCCCGGGCGTTGGGAGTCCAAAGCGGACTCCCGGCCACCGCAGGCGCGAGCTTGCGGGTGGCGAGCAATGGGTAGCTCGCCGCCCGGTAAGGACCAAACTCGGGTCGACGGCGCGTAGTGCTCCACGCGCGCCTCAAAGAGATGTCAGCAAAACTGAAGGGGTCTGCTAGGACCTATGCCTGCCGGGGTCGCGTGATTGTTCGGAAGAGATACCGTGACCCTGGCACATGGGCAACTGAAGGAACACGGGTGGGTTTTAATCAGTAAAAGTCTGCTCCGCCCAGAGCGGGAGAAGGCATTTGATGATTTCCCATCCAGAAAAAAAGGCTTACATGTATCATGTGCTGGCGAAGATGCTGGCAAACCCTAGTTCATCATAAAGGCAACACATTCATCATGAATAGGTACTGTAATGCATTACCCTTGCTTCGCACGGGTGCAATTTTCTGATGTGGTGACATTTCAGAACATCAAGATGTCTGTGCTATATCCAAGTGAAATATTTATGTTTTAAACACATAAACCTTCAGAAATAAATTTTCTAAACAATGGTGAACATTGTATCAAAATCCATTGTTTAGTTTTGAAAGATTTAAGCGGTCACTCAGATAGACACTAAACGTAGCTTTGTTTTTTAGTAAAGTTGCTTTATTTATAAGCACATATTCTAGTATATGAGTCTCAGCTTTAAGTCTAGATTAAAGGCACGTATTCTAGAATGATGCTCAAGCATGGAATCCAATTTAAGTTGGCTCTAACGGTTAATTTTATTCAATTTAATATATACTCTATATAAAATCTCTGAAGCTTATGATTGGTACTGACTAAAACTCTTTTTATTGTTTGTCGGGAGACAGATTTACTAGGAGCGTTTTATAATGATCTTTTTATTCCACTACTAAATACCTTTATTTGATTGAAAAATTATAAACTACAAAGGCAAAAACTTACCCAACTTGAGTCCAAAATAATATCATCAAGTTTAGCTGTTTTGTGCCACGTGCCAAACTGAAATTCAAGTCAAAACATACCGAACTCCGCTTTCTAGAAGTTTCTTGTTGTGCATAACATAACTATGTAATTGTTCTGGAAGCCTTCCAATGTGGTTACTATGTTAGAAACAAAACAGGGCTCCAAAGGAGGTTCTGGGCCTATTTCCGAGAAGGGTATTAATTTGACTGTGTTACGGGAATTCTGTCTCGAATTTGTCTCACTGTTCTATAATTTTACGAATTAATTTACAAGCGTAAACATTTCTTCAAATAATTAGTGAATATTTTTATATTTACTAGAAAGATAGTACAGTACTTTGAGCACATATACATAATCGTTATTTTCTTCTTTTACAGGTCATCCCAAAATCAAAGCATTCGTGACACACGGAGGTCTTCTCAGCATGTTCGAGACAGTCTACCACGGCGTGCCCATCGTTACGATCCCCATCTTCTGTGACCACGATGCCAACGCCGCCAAAGCTGAGATCGATGGCTACGCCAAAAAACTGGACCTCCAACACCTCACACCCGAGAAATTGTACAAAGCTATCTTAGAAGTAATCACAGAACCTACATACAAAGTAGAAGTTAAGAAAAGACAAGTTTTATTAAGAGATCAGAAGGAAACTCCATTGGAAAGGGCTATATATTGGACTGAATACGTTATTAGGCATAAAGGAGCTTATCATTTACAGTCTCCAGCTAAAGACATGTCTTTCTTCCAATATTATTCACTGGACGTTTTTCTTCTAATAATTTCAGTGCTTGTATCTCTATACGCACTTGTATCATATGCATTAAGGTTAGGTTTCAATAGATTAATAAACTATATGCAGAAGAAGCAAATGCACAAGCTCTTGGGGAAGTCAAGCGATTTGTTGACGAGGTCGAAGTTAATAAGGCAAGCTGCAGTAGGGAAGAAGAGATTGTAATTTACAAATGTATGATCAACTGTGGCATCTTTACTTTTTATATGAGCATCTTTACACATGAGTACTACACTTAAATAAATCTCAATTTTATTGTTAAATATCTGTTTGCTGCCATTTAATATCAAAGCAATACAAAAGTAGTAAAAACGACTAAAACTCTCGTACACATGTACGAGATGTTTTAGTAATTGAGAGATATTTCATTAATTACTCATGGGTAAAGTTGCTCTTGGAAATTAAAGATACCATATTTGAGATAATTATTTTGATAAGCCTTGTTTTCGTTGAACTGAAAGGAAGGAAGAAGGGCAATAATTGAGATTGTTTTTAATAATTAAGATGGGTTTGACCCGACTTTGAATTTACTATAAGATTTTTATAGTGATTTTGTGAGGATTAAAGTAAATGTGAATGTTTCTCATATTGTTTAATATAATAATGTAGATATACCAGTGATATTAAAGTTAGTCTTGGTTCCCAATCAGAACTTGTTGGGTGGAAAGACAAAGATTAAAATATATAACTTAAGGATGCTATGCGTTTTTAAAAATAAAATTGAAAAGACACAAAATTTAGAGGAATACAAAGTATGGAATAGTATACATTCTCAGCTTAAAATTGTAATAATCTTTAACAGATTCTGTCGAGGCAAGAAATTTAATATCTGTCAAGACGGTATTAATATTTGAAACACTGAAGATGTTTTCTGATATTTCGCTTTTCGTTTGTCTTTGTGGATGTTATTTAAGTAAGTGGTAGATCAAATATATTCAAAAGTTCCGACTATTATTTTCAACTGTTTTGCTAAAATATTCCACCGTTGTGAAGTTACCAATCAGAGTTACCATTAATATTAAGTTTTTTTGTAAAAATTGTAAATATGGATATAGAGTAAGATTGTACTTAATACTTTATTTCGTGTAAGTACTAATAAATATTTGCTCATCGATGTAACTTATGATTTATTTTAATTTAAAATAAATAATTATGAATTATTTGTTTGTATTTTTTTCATAATCTATATTATTAATGAACGAACAATCTTAAGGTGTCTGGGACAAATTGAATGCGAAAAGCGTGGGACAGGGTGTTGTGGCGCATACTGGGAGAGGTTTATGCCCAGCAGTGAACAGCGATATGCTGAGTTGATTAATGTTAACCTTATTAGGTCCTAAACCGTCTGTACAAGCCACCCCTTATACAAGGTGACTTTGAAAATAATAGACAAAATATGAGACTGTAAAAAGCACATTAATATGAACAACTTTTACTATGGGCGACCTTACATAAAATGGTGCATTCGGATATAAGTTGTTCATCTTGATGGGTAGAACATCTCTTTAAATTTTGTCGATTGTTTACAAAGTCACGCTGTATACCCTATAAAATATGGGGATTGGTATCCATCCAGGCGTTAAGATGTATTTCTGTAACTTTTGTAAAGCGAGGAAGCAACATTAATTGTCTGTTGAAAAAAAAAAACAACAATTCTAGATAATAGGTACAATTTATTAATTCTGCTGTAAATTAAAATGACTACGACATTGTGAAATCTTATGCTCTAAATTCTTATCTACTCTAATCAGGTAATCATAAGTCTATTAAAGTCTTAAAATGAGAGAGTAAGCCGAGTGTATAAGAATACAGGGTCAGTGTATTAATATCAAAATTAATAGAAACAAAAAAAAAAAAAAAGCACTTTTTTGTTCATCATATGAATAAAACTTAAAAGGTAAAATCTAAAGAAACTCTTAAAAAATGGAAAAGACAATAAAAAAATAACAAATAAACCTAACTTAAAATTTGAGTCAGTACTTAATTTTATAAAAGAGCTTCTAAACTTATCAGCAGACAATAAAAACAAGTATTAATTTGTGAACACAATGTTGAAATTTGGATTCATGTTTTCGATATGCGCGTCACATAATATTAGTCTTTGAAGTATTCTCAACTCTGCAATAACTTGTTACAAGTGCGTTATAAGATTTTTTCTTTCAAAATCTCTTCACGAATTTCCTTTATCGACTAATGTCGCCGTCCCTATTTAGTATCTGACATTAAATAGTTACAAACATTTGATCGCGAAGAAAATATTGACTAGAATTCTAATAATTAAGCAAGAATACAAACGAATACTAAATCTGATTGTAATGAAACAAGGTGAAAAAGCAGAAATACTTACAATATTATAAAGCTATGATCATTAAACAATAAAATTACATTTTTAAAGCACTCTAATTGTGTAACACACTATCAATCACAATCTGAATTATTTTGACGTATGTTAGCTAATCCATTGCTTTATATTATAAGATAAGAAAATAATTTATTTGCTCAAACAAGAGTAATAAACATACAACACAAATTGTCAGGATGCAAGAGGTGTTAAATTAAATCAAATAATTTATTTAACAGATCATAAAAAAATCACAATAGATAATTTATTTAACAGATCATAAAATTAAAGATGAAAAAAAAAATCATCACCCTTAACAATGACATGAAAATATTTAACACAACGATGTTTATTGTCACTCCGAATTAAATTATTTTAAAATGTTTATATTTTATAATTTTAAAATATAAGACTAAGTAATATTAAAAAACATATGTATTTTTTTCTGGCCAATAACATAATAGTACGGGAGCCAGCAACAGATTTTCATGACCAATTTCCTCTCAAACGGTAGTTGGTAAAATGCATCAGCCTCGTGAACGTCAGCTGGCGCTCGGTTGGGAGGATGAGCGGTTGTAGCCTCCCAAAAACGAAGAAAAAAGGAATACATTCTCTCATTTCCTCTCAGCTAAAAATTTGTCAAATTGTAGCTAATCTAATATCTCAACGAAAAAAAATAATCAGCTGGTTATAACATGGTGTATTGTACGTCAGCTGATGTCTCGAACGTGAAAAAAAAACATTATTTTCAGTGATTTCCTCTCAAACAAAAATTAACCTGATGATAGCTTATATGTTACGGTGGATAAATATATAGGTCAGCTGGCTGTATCTTGGTGGAAAAACCGTCAGCTGATACTTTGAAAGTTATTACATAGGAGTTAGGCAGAAGCATCTACTGCCAATTTAAATGCATCAGCTGACTAGGTTTCCCTCGACTTATTGTTAGCTGATTTTTTTTTATTTATCGCGTCAGTATATTAACAATCAGCTCACAAATTTTCGTTTGGGAGGAAATGACGTATCTTTAATTATTATCGTTATTTCTAAAGATTCAAACAACATACGCTAGCATAACATAGATAGTAATAAGGTACGCTTGGAGGGGTTAGTTGTGCGCATGATCGGGGTACTACATAGAGCAACATGGACCACCTGCGGACCGGAGGGGAGACGCCATAGCATTTTTTCCCGATACAAAACTGTCATTTTTTGCGGGGGAAATCTGCTCTACCCACACTTTCTCAAATTCTCACACAAAAATAATCGTCTGTTACTACGAAACTCACACATAAAAATTAAAACATACACTAACAATTTCACATACACATAGATACATTATGTGTCGTAACAGTTCAATGAGATGACGCAACTACACTGACAAGTTGCTTACAACCGTGGTTGCAACTACTGTCGATACGCATTATCGATAAATTCAACAACTCGGTTCGGAATATTACGTTTAAAAAGTGATACTTTAGGAAACATGCAATAAATAAATTAAAAAAAGGATTGTGTGGTTTTTATGAAACCACGATAAAAGTGAAACTTATTTTCACATTATAGACATTTTACTAAAAATTTAAATATTAAGCTAATTGATTATTTAATTTTTGAAATATATCTAAAATTATTTGATTACATACTTATTAGTTTCAAAAACATTGATACGGAATATTTATTTCAACTCAACTCTCATATTGAAGCGCTATGTCGAATAATTAAAGATACGTCATTTCCTCCCAGATGAAAATTTGTGACCTGATTGTTAATATACTGACGTGATAAATAAAAAAAATATCAGCTAGCAATAAGTCGAGGAAAACCTAGTAGCTGATGCATTTAAATTGGCAGTATATGCTTCTGCCTAAATCCTATGTAATAACTTTCAAAGTATCAGCTGACGGTTTTTCCACCAAAATACAGCCAGCTGACCTATATATTTATCCACCGTAACATATGAGCTATCAACAGGTAAATTTTTGTTTGAGAGGAAATCACTAAAAATAAAAATAAATTTTTCATGTTCGTGACACCAGCTGACGTACAATATACTATGTTGTAACCAGCTGATTATTTTTTTTGTTGAGATATTAGATTAGCTACAATATGACAAATTTTTAGCTGAGAGGAAATGAGTAGATGCTTCTGCCTAACTCCTATGTAATAACTTTCAAAGTATCAGCTGACGGTTTTTCCACCAAGATACAGCCACTTGATCTATATATTTTTCCACCGTAACATATAAGCTATCGTCAGGAAAATTTTTGTTTGAGAGGAAATCACTGAAAATAATAAAAAAAAAAAACACGTTCGAGACACCAGCTGGCGTACAATACACCATGTTGTAACCAGCTGATTATTTTTTTCGTTGAGATATTAGATTAGCTACAATTTGACAAATTTTTAGCTGAGAGGAAATGAGTGAATGTATATTTTTTTTCTTCGTGTTTGGGAGGCTACAACCGCTCATCCCCCCAACTGAGCGCCAGCTGACGTTCACGAGGCTTTATAATACTTTACTCTGATGCGTCTCACGAATTATCTCTCGAGAGGAAATAATTAACCAAATTTGCACCTGGCTCCCGGACTATAACCAACGCAACGTTTTTGAACTGTCAAAATGAAAGCCATTTCTACTGTTAGTTTGTTACGCTATTACCTCGTACATTAAAAAAAAATATTAATCGTATTTTTGGTACCATAAGGTTGCATATCGCTTGCGCAAATCGATGAGGTCTATTTATCTACGTGATATTTATCCTAGTGAAGTTTACTCTACTATGTATTGTGAAGCAATTACGAGTAATCGTGAATTGTGAATCAAATTGAATCGTGTGAGTAAAAGAAGCTCCCGTAGATAGGCGCGACGCGACTATTGTAGTAAACAATCCAAGAAGTTTTCATAGAATAAAGTTCTATTAGGGACGCGTTACGCCTATTTGCGTGAGCCTTAAAGCGCCTTTATCCACTACAAAAGCATTTAAGCCCTTCTTTGCCTAACAAGATATCTAAAAGTTTGTATCCATAACTGTCTCTGCCCCAGCCCGTACCGACGGCTCCACACGATCGCCAGCCTCAGGAGCCGTCCGAAGGTCGATTATATGTTGATCTTGGCTGGCTCCTGCGCCGGGCCGATGACACTGATGTCCTTCTGCTCAGCAGTCTCCGGGTCGGGTGTCACTTTTGTCACCTTCGTGTCTCCAGAAACTGCAAGACGCATTATGTGATCTATAGAGAACATAATATTATTAATACGTGAAGAAAGCTTTGTACTCCTTTTTACAAAAATCACGAAGACGTAGGAGAATTAAATTTTACACAGTTAAAGTTTATGTCGACGGTTAAAAGGTCATTTCGGTCGAAAATGACTTATGAATTCCATCCTACTTAAAATTTTCTGCTTTTTCGAATGCGCTTACTCCCATGGCTCTACGATGTCTTTAAAATTTTCACGATATGACAATAAACAAAAAAGTTATGTCAACTGTTCTACAATTTCAAACTTTAAACCGCTCTCCTGAACAATTTGGTTTTTGTCACTTATACCCTATTACCTTTTAACTGTCGATATGGAAAAGAAGTGCAGAAAGTTAATATTTTTGTATAATAATGCATTAGAAATCCACCACGCGGGCCCAACGTGGGTTGGCACATGTCACATGTTTTCAAATTCTTGGTACTAAGACATGCCGGTGTCTTCACGATGTTTTCCTTCACCGTTTTGAGAGGGGTGGTGATGAATTAAATGCATAAGGTAAAGTGCCTGTTTGAGTTCGATCTCACGACCTAAAACACCTAAGTCGGGGCCGATACCTCTAGACCACCACTGCTCAGTGCCCTAATCACGCACACGGCTATCTTTAAAATCGTTACATAAATCTACCACCACCAAATATTTGGCACAAATATAAAAACATTATACATATACTTACCTCTGAAGTGGAATACAATGCCGATGACGGCCCCGAGGCTCCCAAATGACACCATCCACCAGCGAAGTAGACCAACCACACGTTTGGGGATGAACAGCTGATGTTTGAGCATGTTCACAAATGTCTTGTTTAGAGCCAGACCCTGAAGGACACAAAAGAAGTGCACGTGTGTATTGTTCATCATCATTACAATTTCAGCTGAAAAATGCCCACTGCTGGACATAGGCCTCTGTTCTGTGCTTCTTGCACTTCTTTATAAAGACACTAGCTTCTGCCCGCGACTTCGTCCGCGTTCAATTTTTGCTCCCCTGACCCTTCCCGTCGCATCGATTTGCCTGCTAGTTTTCGTCCATTTTTCGTTGCTGCTCGCTCCTTTTGAGTTATAGTGAGTCACCCTTAAAAGATAGATATATGCTCTCGCGGACTTTTTTTTAGAACTTATTAAAAGGAACAATTCCGTGATACATAATTTTTGAGTTACTTTAACCGTTTACGCAGCGCACGCAACGGAAACTCTTAAAAGGAATAAATTTTCCCCGTTTTTGCAACATTTTTCATTACTGCTCCGCTTCTCTTAGTTGTAGCGTGATGTTATATAGCCTATAGCCTCCTTCGATAAATAGGCTACTCAACATAAAAATAATTTTTCAATTCGGACCAGTAGTTTCTGAGATCAGCGCGTTCAATCAAACAAACAAACAAACAAACAAACTCTTCAGCTTTATAATATTAGTATAGATTTTGAAATACGACGGGATGTCAATTTACTGGATCATCTTCATCTGCTTAGCCTTTTCCCAAGTTTGTTGGGGTCGGCTACCAGGCTGACCGGATGCAGCTGAATACTAGTTTTTCACATGGAGCGACTGCCTATCTAACCTCCACAACCCAGTTACTGGGTAATAAGATACCCCTTGGGAAGACTGGTTGTCAGACTTTCGGGCTCTGACGACCCGGGCCAATGGCTTAACAATGCTTACCGAGACACGTATTCTATTGGCATGTAAAGATGGTCACTCATCCACGAACCAACCGCGAGAACCGTAGCTTAACCTGATCGATCGATCCATGCAGCTGTTATTATTTAGCCACAAGTTAAATGCATGCAGTGCCCAAATGAAGGCAACAAACAGATGTCTGCCGACATTCACCGCCGTAATTAAATAAGTATGCCAATAATTTAAGTCCTTACCTCATCAATCCAGAATACAGGTACAATATCACCGGACAGATCCTTGAGAAGGTCTATTTTGTCAGTTTTTAGTAGCCGGAGATTAAATTGAATCCTTTGGTTTGCCACCATCGGGGTCCCAGATATCTGCAAACATTATAATCACCGAAATAATTGTGATGTAAAAACGTGTTTAATACATGGAAGGAAAAAGGTCCTACCTATATGACACACGCCGCGTGAATCGCTCACCGCGTGAGTCATTCACCGCTAAGGCATTTTTTTTGTAGGTGATCAAATGACGTCGAACGAATGGGTGGAGCGGTAGGGCGTGTCAGACTTTTACTGACCCACCCGTGTTCCTTCAGTTGCCTATGCCATGGCCACGGTAACTCTTTTGAATAATTCTGCGAACCTGGCTGACACCGTTAAGGCTACGGTCTCTTTACGACGTTAGATGTGATCGACAGCGTGCGGTGACGACACAACGACCTACACACTGTCGCTCGCGGATTCATGGTCTTTCTCGTCCTTCGGGGTTTTAGGCAACGTAAATCTCGCTCGTAAGCCGCGTCGTGTGTCGCCTGCTTCCGCTAGTTGCGACAGTCGTCACTTGTGATGTCACCGGACGCTGTCGGTAACATCTGACGTTCTAAAGAGACCTAAATTAACCTCTAGAGCCCTAGCGGAGCCCCAGCGGCACAAAGAAAACAAACGATTTTAAGACTTATCTTTACTACAAATACAGTTCTAAATCGGTCGGGGTTTGGTGGCACAAAATTGTGCCGCTGGGGCTCCTATGTGAAATAAAAGTTTGTAGTTCCTCCTTTTTAAGAAAATTACGCGTTTGGAGGAGTATGATATTTGCCATAGTTAACTATGGGTTAATGTTTATAACTATGCAGAAGGAGTGCAGAAAGCTAATATTTTTTTAAATTATTAATGGTCGAATTTCAACCAGTGGGAAGCCTCTAGTAATGAATAAATAGTCTTCCCGAATGAATTTCGGTCATGGGTGCCAATCTCAGCGGCAAAAAAGACTAGCCATTGACGCGGGAGATACAAAAGTGCACATGTGTGCGCAGACACACGTGTACTCTCTCTTCCCTCACTCTCATATTCCCATGGGACGGCCACCCATCCGACAGAGACCAAGGTGGTTTTACATTATTGATTTTCATTCCTCTCTACAAACATAACATGACCGCTACTGTATTCTCGGTAGCCAGAGGTGGACCTACATTACGCACACCCACATTTTTACCTAACTGTATGTGTGTGTGTTGTATTAATTTACCTCTCTACCTTAATAATAAAAGGTTATAGTAATAGTCTACCCAAATGGTAGATTATTATTTAACCATTTTCTTTTTCTTCACTTTTATTAATTAAATTAACCTAGGTATAATTAAGTAATGAAACCCATCATGGCCAGCTGTGATGTCACACAAAGCTGCTTATGATTTTTTTTTTTTTTTTCTTAAAAGCATTAGCAGTTTCTAGGAGGTACGCTACAACACAAACATTGAAAAAGCTTTATAAGTAAAATACACGTTTATAGTTTTAAAAGGGGTCAACTAATTTAGGGGTAATTTGTTGAAATAATTATGGAAAATTATGCTTTCAAAAATGAAACCTTTTAATATGACCCAAAATTTAATACAAGTACAAGTAGGTATCTAAGAACCATTGCTCTATAACCATGACTGATATTATACGGTCCTGCGACCGGTAAACTGACAGGCCACGTTGCCCAGAAGGCGTAGCATGACCAATTCTATCTCTATTCTACCAAAAATAGACAAAGTTCTTTCTATTCAATTCGACATCTCTTCGGCCCGAGCACGGGGCGACCCGTAGACTCGGGTTTCTATGAAGACAAAGACAGTTATTCTTTCCATAGCAAGAGAGTGGCAACTAATGTAATTAAGGGGGATCCGCTAAGGATTTTTTCATTGAACAGTCATACAGTGGGATTAAACGATCTTAGAGTATTGTATTGACGATTATAATTAGTAGTTGGAATATAGGGTATTCAGATCACACGATCACGATCGTGATCTGAATAACCCTATATTCCACAGTTAAATCATTCGAGTATTCCTATATTTCACTATTCGAAATGAGACTTTGACTAAATTCATTGAAAGTAGTTTCATGTGAATGAAAAGAGCAGTCACTTCATACCTTCAATGGATAATTCAGTAGGAATAGTCTATTCAGACATCAACGAGTTAGGAGTGGAATGTGCACAGATGTTATTAGATATAGAAACACATTCATCATTCATTGCTTTTAAATAGTACTTACAAAATATTCTGACTTGACTATTTAGTGGTCTTTATTATTCAACAATTATAATGTAATAGATATCATGAGAATTTTAGATATTCAATATAAATATGAAACATTTATCTTATGTTATTGAACATTCGTCATTATACGTATATTATAATTTATCATTACATTCATTCAACAATTCAATGACACTGAAATTGGAGCAACAGGTGGTGTATGTTCGATACGACAGACTAACGAAAATGAAGTGCGCTCGCCATTGTTTATCGCGCTACCTTATATATGCAGTGTAGTAACGATTTAGTTTAAATGTTATGACGTAGAAATAAAAGGTACTTTATTTTAAATACTTTTATTTACAATGAATATTTACAATGAATATTTACAGTATATGTATACTAATAATTTAAAAACAAATAATAAAAATAAAACTATTATACGTCTATTCTAAACATCAATTAGGTACATGAAGTTGAACTTAATTTTTTAACTATTTTAGCAACTAAATACTCGGTTTCACTCATTATGTCATCAATATCACTACGGACTAAATATTGTATATTCACGCTTGCACTATCGATATCGGGGTCACAGTCTATTTCATCCATCTGACGGCCTTCCACATCATGTACAATTATTTTTATAATTCGGTGAATATTTCCGGGCTCTTTACGCTTGATAAAGGATGTCTTTTTAAATGGTTTTGATTTTTTCTTCTTCTTCTTTATTTGTTTCTCTTGTATTTTTTGCTGTCTACTCTCTTCACATGCTTTTTCCGCCACTTCGATATCCCAGCTTTCTCGGTCTTGAGCATAGTAAAATGGATTAAGAACTGGATCGGAGCAATCTATCAAATTCTGAAACAGTGAATAATTTTATGCTGTTAAACACCATCATAAATGAATTCAATTGCTAATATCGATGATTACTTAGATACTTACATCAGACTGTAGGTTAATGTTTTCTAAAACAGGACTGTAGGATGGTGAGTGTGACATATTTAATTCTATGTCCCGACTTTGTTAAAAACCTGGAAAATAATAGTCTAAATTAGTATTTCGTTAGCCAATATTCTATCTCAAAAACAACAATTGCGATTGAAACAGTGTTGTATAAAAATATCTACCAGATAAAATACGGAAGAATAATATTAAAACTTACCAATAATACACGATCAAGCCAGTTGTAACAGTCAAGTGTAGATTTGGAATAGATTTTAAATGATTTTTTCTCTCTATTTATATACCCTAATTTAATTTTATGGATAGAGTTCAAAATCACACATTTTTAAATTAGATACCATATCTTTTCCAAAAACGGTATAGTGAAATAGGAAACGCAAGACATTACGACGCCAATCATTTTATTATTTATTATAAATATATACGGATAAAATAATACTACGGTAATCGGTAATCGGTAATCGTTTTCATATATTTTATTCAGATGATTTAGCAAGCAAACTCATGGTATGTTAATTGTATATCAAAGCTGCATCGTAAGCTGAAGTTCAGATTCAAGATTATTCTCGTATACCGAAATATGAGATTCTGGCTCGTCATATCTCCACGTGTCTAGGATTTGCATGCGAGCGTGCAAACCGCAGCGTTTATACCGTCGCCGTCATCGACGTTCAAAACATTCAACAAAAAACAACAACCTACAAACATTTTTTATAATTGTAAGTAGGTATGAAATTCCGCTATTGTTGATTTAAGTGAGTACCTACATAAGATTCAAAATCGCTTTTTATTTGTCTTTTATAAAAACGCTGTAAACTTAAAACCTTAACCGCTACGATAAATACGCTCGTGTACGCAATTGACAATTTTTGCAAGTATGCAGTTTTACAAATTTGGACTGAATGACGCGATTTTAGGCCTATAAAAACGCTTCGCAAATTAGTCTCCGGCACAATTCCTCTCTGGAACGAAATCTCTCTGCAAGGAATCAACGCTCCGAGCTCCTCATCAAACTACCTGTCTAAGCATCAATCAAGAATGTAAGTATCTATTCAATAATTCATTATCGTATCTAACTGTTGAATGGTCAGAGTAATGTATTAATTGTATTTTGAATGGTTAGATATATCGAATGGTCAGAGTAATGTATTAATAGAACCAAGTACCTATTACAATGCTTGGCTCAGAGACTGAGTGATGCTTTTCTGTGCTACAGGTTCAATTCCTGCATATCTATGCAGGAAATGCAAATGCTATGTTAACTATTTATCTTCCTCACGATCAGTTCCTTTTACAAATGTAGGAATTTTGAAGAAACATTTTGATTGCAATGCACTAATATATACATTTATATTTTTGTTGACAGGTCGACACTACTCAGCAACGACCTTTTCCTCTCTAGCGATGACTCTGAGCAAGAGGCGAAGCCGAAGAGGAAGACAGAGGAAAGAAAAAAGAAGCGGGACAGGTCCATCAAATCGAGTGAAGAGTCAACAAGCGCAAAAAAATCGAAGCAGGTTATTGACTGGTCATTTCGCCAGTAACACCGTCAGCTCGAGTTACGGCCAGTGAATTATTCGGTGAAGACAGCGATAATGAAGAAAGCGTCACCCCAACACAGAGACCCCAGAAAACTGGTAATATACCCCCACTGTACTCATATTTTACTAGAAGGATGGCTAAGGGATATTCACGACAAATAAGTGAGACTAAAGAAGGAAAATATTATGTAGAAGTGAAAATTTACAACACGGAAGAAATTAAAAAAATAATGCCCATAAATAGATGGCGCTCGGCCATAACTACCATCAAGACAAAATTAGATGAAAATAAAGAATCTTGGCCCCACTTAAAAGAGTTTGTTAAAGCAACTCAAAATGATTTTAAAAATTGTCCTATCACCTGCATAGGTGCTTATGATACTTAAAGACTATTAATTGTTTAACTAGGTGTTCATCAAATATTTGTTTAACTAGGTGTTAATCAACATTTGCTTTTATAGGTACTTCCTTTAAATTGTATTTTCTTTTAATTGTGTTTACCTACATGAAATGTCTTATTATTATTATTATTTTATACTGTATTTTATAAGTATGAAATTGTAGTATTAATTAATATAATATAAGTAAGTAATCTAGTAATCGGTTTTCTTATTTACAGTTACACACTTCAAAAGCAAATCGAGACCTAGAAAGTCAATAACCTGTCATAAATGTAAAATTGAAATACCAGAAAATCAGTATTCCTATCATATGAGAACAAATATACACAAAGCAAACTGTTTATTAAATACCAAGTTCACAGATATTCATATTATTGCAACAGCATTCAAAAACAGATTAATGACATACAGATTGAATGTCACTCAGGAAGACGAGTACCTCGGTTTAGAGGCGTTCCTCGGTGATCATCTAATAAATATAACAGAATTGATAAATATGTCACTTAATGAACACAACTGCATAAAATTGAATTTCGAATTGTTTGCCTATTTTATGTTATCAAAATCAGACGAACAACAATTAAAGTCGTTTAATACCAAATATGAGATTATATATAAGAACACTGATTTGAATGAATTTTTAATGAAAGTAATACATAAACTAAATAATAAATTAAGCGAGTTCCAGCACTGTCAATCTGGTTGGACATTTGTTTCTATGAGTCATCTCGAAATTAATGTAAACAAGTATTCCCCTATGAGAGGTGGGTCTTATATACAACTGCCGTCAGCTATTAAGCAGTCGAAAAGTTGTATAAATATTAAAAATAAAGATAATTGTTGTTTATTATGGAGTATAGTTGCAAGATTATACCCAGCTAAAATTAATGTATGCAGAACAAGTTCATACCCCCATTATACCTCTGTTTTAAATATTGAGGGAATGTCATTTCCTCCTACGATAAATGATATTAAGACGTTTGAAAAAAATAATCCCAACATCAGTTTAAATATATATGGCCTACAAAATAATACTGTGACCGGACCTCTTTATGCAACACAAAATAGAAGAAAAAATCATTTTAACTTACTTTATATCGAAAAAAATTATATCGGACACTACTGTCTAATTAAAGATTTAGTACGTCTGGTGCGACGTCAAGTGACACGTTCTAAAGGAAAACATTATTTATGTGATTTATGTCTACAACTATTTAGTAACGAAAATAGACACAAGACTCATAACTGCTCTAAGATTTTGACTATATTACCTGAAAATAATTCTGTACTAAAGTTCAAACATTACGAGAGGCAGCAAAAAATCAATTTCATCATTTATGCTGATTTTGAATGTATGTTAATAGACTGTAATGAAAGTAGCTCTTTGAATACACAGAAACTACAAACACATCAACCTTAATGTTTCGCTTATTATATTTGTTGTGCACATAACGATCAATTGAATAAGTATATTACATATCGAGGTACAGATTGTGTGGAAATATTTGTTAAATATTTAATAAAAGACGTTAAAAATATACATAAGATTTTAAGTAGTAAAAAGCCAAGGACCCCATTATCGGCAGAGCAAGAGATGGACTATCGAAATTAAACTACATGTCACATATGCAAACGATTATTATTGAATGATAAAGTCCGAGATCATGATCATATTACATCTGAGTATCGTGGGGCAGCGCACTCCCATTGTAATTTAATGTATAGAGTTTGTTCATTCATTCCTGTTGTCTTTCATAATTTGTCTGGATACGACTCACATTTATTCATTGAAGAGTTAGCAAAGTATGAAGGTTCTATAAATATAATACCGAAAACTAAAGAAAAATATCTTTCAATAATAAAGGTAATTAATACGGAAAAAAAACAATCATCCTATACAAATAAAATTTATTGATTCCTTTCACTTTCTTAGTTCTAGTCTAGATGCACTAAGTAAAAGTTTGTCGGAAAACGATTTTTTGAACTTATCGAGAGAGTTTACGGATAAAAGGCAATTTGATTTAATGAGAAAAAAAGGTGTTTATCCATATGATTACGTTGATTCTTGGTCTAAATATGATGAGACGAAACTTCCCTCGAAGGATCATTTTTACAATAGTCTGTGTGAAAAACATATAACTAAAGAAGAATATTTACACGCTCAAACAGTTTGGGATATTTTTGAAATAAAATCTCTTGGCGAATATACAGATTTATACATAAAATGTGATGTGCTTTTACTGTGCGACATATTTGAAAAATTTAGAAAAACAAGCTTACATTTCTATAAGTTGGATCCGGCTTATTATGTAACGTCACCGAGCTTAAGTTGGGATGCAATGCTTCTATATACCGGCACTGAACTTGAGTTGATAAGTGATTTACGAATGTACGAGTTATTAGAAAAAGGAATTCGTGGTGGGCTTGCACAGTGTTCTCTACGTCATGCTGTAGCAAACAATAAATATTTACCACATTTCAATGAGTTTGAATCAAGTAGTTATTTAATATATCTTGATTGTAATAATCTATATGGCTATGCTATGATGAAGAAACTTCCTATTAAAGAATTTAAGTTCTTGAGTCTGAAAGAAATTAGCAAGTTTGATGTAAATGATGTGTCAGATGATAATGATTACGGTTATATTTTGGAAGTAGACTTAAATTATCCAGATTATTTACATAACAAGCATAAAGACTTGCCTTTTGCAGTTGAAAAAATAGTACCTCCTTATGGAAAATCAGTAAAATTGGTTGCAAATCTTTATGATAAGCAAAATTATGTAATTCATTATGTTCACTTGAAAGAATGTTTGAAAAACGGTTTGATTTTAAAAAAGATTCATCGTATACTTAGCTTCAGACAAGAATTCTTTCTCAAAAAATACATTGATCTGAATACTAGTCTTCGTCAAAATTCCAAAACTGCGTTCGAGAAGGACTTTTTTAAATTATTGAATAATGCCATATTCGGAAAAACTATCGAAAATAAACGGAAGCAAGCAGATGTAAAATTAGTAACAAAATGGACAGATACCAGAAATAAAACAAATAAACATCTTGGCGCTGAAAAATTGATGTGTAAACCAAATTTAAAAAGTATATCAATTTTTTCAGAAAATTTCGTAGCTGTGGAATTATACCGTGAAAAGGTCGTTTTAGATAGACCTATTTATATTGGATTTACCGTTTTGGAATATTCGAAGCAACATTTGTATCAATTTCACTATGATGTTATGAAAAATAAATACGGAAACAATGCTGAGTTGTGCTATACAGACACTGATAGCCTATTATATTTAATTTATACAGATGATTTTTATCATGATATGCATTATGATCTTTCAAAGTTTGATACTAGTAATTTTGAAATGGATAATCCATATCACATACCACAACTTAATGCTAAAATTCCTGGATTATGGAAACATGAGGTTGGTGGCGATTTAATTATAGAATTTACCGGTTTAAGAGCTAAATTATATTTTGTTAACAGTGTGAAGACTGAAATTAAAAAAGCCAAAGGTGTTTCTAAGTCTGTAACTTGTAACCTAAAATTGAATGATTACAACAATGTACTGTTGACAAATAAAGCGCATAGATGTAAAATGAATATGATAAAATCAATTAAACATGTTATAAACACTCAGCAAGTAGACAAACAAGTTTTAGAAAGAAACGATGACAAAGTTCAAGTATTACAGGATCAAATTCATACATTACCCTGGGGGCATTGTGATTCTATGTTTGTAGATTATTCCAGTGATATGTAATCTGTAAATGTGTTATTATTTTACGGTGATTGTACACAAATTAGATTTAAGTTTTATTTTGTTGTAAATACCTACTAAAATAAAAATTAGTATTAAATAAATGCTTAATGTGTAGTAACTATGAGCCTTTTATTTTAATTTCCATTTACACAATATTCTTCATACTTACAAGTTAAGAATTAGTTAAAATTAAAACATAGCACCTTTTAGTAAAATAAGAAGTATATATACTCGGGTTATGTCTTATTACCTCACATTTCACAATGAATTTCGTTACGCAATCACATACTTTTAAAATAAATAATATAAAATTAGAAAATCATTCACAAAAAGTGAGACATAGTACACTCTTACCTAACACTATAAAATGTATTATATACGGTCCATCTAACTGTGGAAAAACTAATATAATGCTAAATTTACTATTACATGAAAATGGAGTAAAATTCAAGCATATTTATTTATACTCGAAGACAGCTTTCCAGCCAAAATATTGTTTTTTGAAACAGGTCATCCGTTGCATACCCAAAGCAAAGTTATTTATCTTCCATGATAATAAAGAAGTTATACATCCTAATGATGCCTTAACCAATTCAATAATGATTTTCGACGATGTCGCATGTGAAAATCAAATAAATATTCGTAACTACTTCGCAATGAGGAGACATAAACAGATAGATTGTTTTTACTTATCCCAAACCTATTCCAAAATACCTAAACAACTAATACGAGATAATGTTAATCTTTTGTTAATCTTTAAACAAGACGACATAAACTTAAAACATATTTATAATGAACATGTAAATAGAGATATGGAGTGGCTTCAATTTAAAAAACTTTGCTCTACTATATGGCAAGATCGGTTTGACTTTGTATTGATAAATAAAGATTGTTCTCTAAATGAAGGTAGATATAGACAGGGGTTTGACATATTCGTAACTTTTCAGCAAACATAATAAAAACCATAATACTGTAAAAAAATGATCAATCGTAGTCTACAATCTGTAAATAACGGTTGGATATTGTCGGGAATCATTATGGAGGTCAATATAAAAGAACAATTGATAAAATCCGTAGATAGTATAAAAAATAAAATTAAAACAATACAAAATGCAGAAGATGTCGATAATTTGAAATTTAAGAAACTTTTTAAGCCAATAACAGATCCTCTAGAGACTTTAATTAAAGTTAATGATAAGAATAGAACTATATTGGATACGAGTGAAGGTGATAATAATATTATGAGAAGATGTAGCTCATCCTTAGATTTTGAAAATTTCAAAGGATTTATAGAGAAACATTCAAATGATGGTTCTGCATCCTTTAGCTGCGCAGATGATGATAGCGAGAACGATACATTTATGTCACTTAATAAAGAAGATATGATTGAAATCTATGATAATAACATGAATGTACCTTTTGGTATTCGAAGTGAAAACAAAAATTTGATGATGGGAAACTCTAAAGTATCATTTTCTTTTACAAACAACGTTAACAATTCCCTCAAATCAATTATAGCCACAGTTAATGACAAACATTATGAAATAACTCCTGGACTTAAAGAACTTTTACTACGTAATAGACCTGATCTCAGTCTGGTAACTGAAACTGATAAAATTGTTTACAAAGATATGCTCCATAATACAAATGCTCACAAACGCGACTTTAATCCAAACGGCCAATTAAAAGGTGACAAAGGTTTGAAATACCGTCAAATCATTAAACCTTTGTTTTCTGAACAAAATTACATTCAACATGCCGAACAAGTCATTAAGTCAAAAAGTGGTGGCTACTTACCTAAATTGAAAAAAAAGTATAAGAGTAATACAGATTATGTTTATTGGGATGACCCTAATGAATTAATCGATAGATTAAGACTGTTAATGGCTTCAAAAAACGCTGGTAATACTAATCATGACAATGAAATTATATCAATTGTTGAAGAGTTAAAAGAAGCCGGTATAATAAAATAATAAGAAGCATTGTAACTAATTTTATACGTAGTTATTTAAAGCGTGTAGACCATGGAGGTTCATACAAAACAAACATCGCTGTCTTTTAACGAAATAACCTCTGAGCATATTGAGATCTTAGACAAATCAACCAAAACTGAATGTTGCAAAGATATTAATAATTTCAAAATTGAAATATTAATTAAAATAGAACAATTGAACAAATTAATTAGTGGTTTAAATAGTAGATTAAATAACATTGAAAAGACCATAGATTTAAAAGAAATAGCAGGGAAGTTAAGCAAGCATTATGAGCAAAATAGACGTCATAAATGAAATCCATAAAAATGCTAGAGTTAATTTCCCAAGAAGAAGTGTAATACTTAAAGATATAGATGACCTTTGGCAAGCAGATTTGATGGATATGCAAGCAATATCAAAAGTGAATGTAGGTTATAAATACATACTGGTGATTATAGACACTTTTTCAAAATATGCTTGAGCAATTCCACTTAAACAAAAAAATTAGCAACAGGTATCAGAGGCGTTTAAAACGGTCATAGAAAAAGGACGAGTTCCAAAAAATTTGCAAACCGATCTTAGGAAAGAGTTTTATAATGATCAATTTAAAAGTGTTGTTAATAAGTATAAAGTTAATCATTATTCTACTTATTCTACTAAAAAGGCCTCAATTGTTGAAAGATTAATAAGAACGTTAAAGAATAAACTATACAAGGAATTTAGTTTGAATGGAAATTATAAATGGTTTAACGGTATGCTAGAAAAAAAGTTACATGAATACAACAATGATGTTCATAGAACTGTCGGTCAGTCACCTGTTTCAATAAATCAAAGGAATAAAACAAATATACTACAAAGATACTTAGACGCAGCTCAGTCTCGGAAAAAAGTGAAATGTAAGAAATTTAATGTAGGAGATTTTGTGAGAGTAAGTAAATATAAAGGATGTTTTGATAAAGGTTATTATCCCAACTGGTCCACCGAAATATTTAAAATAACAAAAATTCAAGGGACAAATCCAACAACTTATTTAATAGAAGATGGTAGATGTCGACCAATACTAGGCGCATTTTATGCACAAGAACTTCAGAAAACCAATCATCCGGACATATACCTCGTTGAAAAAGTTTTGAAACGAGAAGGAAAGCGAGTATATGTTAAATGGTTGGGGCTGCCGACCAGTGAAAATAGCTGGATTGATAAATCAAATGTACTGTAACTCCTGAACAATATTTAAGCATTTTACAAACAATTATCTATTCACTTCCACTTTATTCTTAATGCAATAAAGACATGTTTTATAATTCAGGTTTATGTAAAATAATTCTTTAAAAAATATAATAACAATGAAAAAAGCACGAGGACTATGTACAAGCAATAAAGAAATGGCTGGTTTATCATCTTTCAAAATGGGTAAAGTAAAATCTGGAGCGGGTTTTAGAAAAACCCTTAAAAATATTGTATCACATACCAAAAAACATATCAAGAAACTAAAACCTACCTGTAAGAAAGCATTAACGGAACTAGCCTGCGCTACAGCTCATGAATTTGCATCTGATTTACCCATAAAATTACCCAGAATTATACCAGTACCTAAAACTGGAGGATTTCTTCCTTTAGTACCAATATTTGCTGGTTTATCTGCCGCTGGAAGTTTGGCTGGGGGTGCTGCTGGGATTGCGAAAGCTATTCATTCATATAAAACAGCTAAGAAACAGTTGCTTGAATCAGAACGTCACAACAAGCAAATAGAAGCTTTAATTATTGGAAAAGGATTACATCTTAAGCCTTATAAAGAAGGTTTAGGAATTTTTGTTACAAAGAAAAAAAACTAAATTGTCGGCTACCCAATAGAGCTTTAACTAATATTGATATATTGAAGCATTCAAATACTATCCCATTCTTTCGAGGTGTATTTATGAGAGATGAATTACCAGATAACCCATTACCATTAGAATGTGGAGTGATTAATCTTGATATTTCTCAAAACTCTGGGACTCATTGGGTAGCCTATGCCAAAATATACGATCACATTGAATACTTTGACAGTTATGGTAACTTAAAACCACCTAAAGAAGTAATAAAATATTTAGGAAACAATATTCAGTACAATTATGAAAATGTACAACATGATCACTTGTATAATTGTGGACACTTATGTTTAAAATTTCTTAAGTTATTTTGGAAAAGTAATAAAGGAACTTATTAATTGGAAAGTGATTTTTATTTCTTATGTCTTCAAATTTCGTTAAACTAGAAAAATATAAATGACATTGCTAGTTCATACACATGCATTCTTTGGTTGTTGGTGATAACTGTCACTAGTGTTTTAAAAGGATTTTTTGATTACCTATTTAAAGTAACCTCCTTCGTTTTATTCGTACCAACATCATGCTTGTTCTTAATAAAACTCCTAATGAGAGAGGGAAATATAACATAAGACTGCCAATATCCAAAGAAGTGAGACGTGTCAGGGCAGTGAGAATTAATAAAGTTTCAAATGAAAACAAAAGATTTCTTCAAGATATCGGTCATAAAATATAATATGCTTCAAATTACAGATTTACCACAATATGATACCTCTATTGAGGGTTATGAGATCCATAGTTACAATCCATATAATAATAGCTTTAAAGAAAATGATGAAATTAGAATACCCATACAACAGCAAGATTTATATGTATTGCCATCAGGTAGTTCCATTTACATAGAAGGATATGTAAATGTGTCAACTAAAGATGCAGCGGGAAAATTAGTAAAAAAAGATGTTGATTTTATAAATAATCCTATTTCATATTTGTTTCAAGATATTAGATATGAAATAAATGGTGTTGAAATCGATCGGATTAAAAATGATGGTATTACAACCACCTTAAAATCGTATGTCTCAATGAATGAAGGTGAAAGTAAAGCTGCAGCAGTCTGGGGATGGAACTTAGGTGGTACGAAATTAAAAAATGGATCTTTTAGTGTTATCGTGCCATTGAACAGTATACTGGGATTTGCAGAAGATTACAACAAAATAATAATCAATTGTAAACATGAACTTATTTTACAACGAAGCAGCTCAGCACTGAACTGTGTGCTTATAGAAAAAAATGATAACGTAGAAATAGATATACAAAAAATACAATGGCGTGTGCCGCATATTAAAGTTTCTGATCGTAATAAATTGTTATTGCTCAAAAGCTTGGAGAGAGATCGTTCTATACAGATAGCATTTAGAAATTGGGATTTGTATGAATATCCATTACTTCCAAGAACAACAAAACATTCCTGGTCAGTAAAGATAACTTCCCAGCTAGAAAAACCGAGGTTTGTAATATTTGGCTTGCAAACAGCTCGAAAAAATAATAAAACTAAAAGTTCTTCTATATTTGATCACTGTAATGTAAGCAATATTAAATTATATTTGAATTCTCAATACTATCCGTATGACTCACTTAATCTGAAATTTGATGAAGGTAAATATAGTATATTATATGAAATGTATGCTAATTTTCGTCAGTCGTATTACAACTTAGGTATTGATCCATTGCTTAGCTTAGACCAGTTTAAAGAAATTGCTCCACTTTTTGTGATTGACTGTTCAAGACAAAACGATTCACTTAAAACTGGACCAGTTGACGTGCGATTAGAAATTGAATGCTCTGAAGATATTCAAAATAATATATCTGCCTATTGTTTAATAATAAACGATCGACTGTTCGAATACAGGCCGTTGAGTAATATTGTGAGAAAACTATCATGAATGTCATTGTAGATGTTCAAGGGTTTAAGAGTGAAGAAAACGATTTTATTCCAAAAGAAATAGCAATAATGTACAAAGGACGTATACAAGTACTGTTGATAAAACCACCACGACCATTTTATGACTTGACGAGGAAAGAACGGTTTCAAGTGGCTTGGATTGAAAAAAACAGAGGAATAAACTGGAACGACGGCTATGTACCATATTTTAATTATCAAGCAAACTTTAGTGATTTTTAAAAAAATAAATCTATATTTACGAAAGGAAACGAAAAAGTGTTATGGATAAAAAATATATTCCAAATTAATAATGTATACAATTTAGAAAGTAAGAACTGCCCGAGTTTGTTGACATTATATAACAATTATTCAGATTCATCTGACATTATAAGTTGTATGTATCATACCAATATATGTGCCTTAAAAAATGTGTTTTGCTTAAATAAATGGTGTGAAGAAAATCAAGTGTTTTGTCAGTAAGATAAAATAAGAACGATCCTAGTTTTACGTACAAATGATTATAGAATGTTAAACCTACTTAGAAATCGAAGTGCGAATATCTAATCTACAAACTTACACAAATTCTATTATTTAGGTTAGTTAAAATGTAAGTAATAGTGATGTAAGAAATGTATCATTGCTTATAATTTTTTTTTGAATAAAATCATGTGCACTAAACAATATTTTTTATAATTATGCAGAAATAAATATTTAAACTTGACCTACTTGTGAGTTTTATTTCTTAAACACTAATAAAATTAATAGTTAACCGCCTGCCAACCGCATATTATAGTTCGAAATCGAAAGCAAAAACAGCTTGTTATAATGAGCAGTTCATACTGAACAGCTTGTTATAATAAGCTGATCATACTGAACCGCTTCTTATAATCAGTAGTTCATATTGAACTGCTCTGTTTATTTACACACTCGAACAGATGCTGTTGATGAGTATGCGACTAATATACAGGATTTTAATTAAAAAAAAAAGTTTGAATAGAAAACTATAAAATGTTGTTCGTAGACCATTTTATGACTTGACGAAGAAAGAATGGTTACAAGTGGCTTGGATTGAAAAACAGAGGTATAAACTGAAAGAAAATTTTGAATAATTAAATATATTATGGGGTTACAGAGGAATAAACTGATACACAAATAGTTTAACTGTGGAATATAGGGTTATTCAGATCACGATCGTGATCGTGTGATCTGAATACCCTATATTCCAACTACTATAATTAATATAATCCTGCAAAAAAAATGTACCCCCAACTGAAACTCCCATTCAAAAGTAGAGAAAAACTAGGCGCCATGCTGGATATCGTAGAATTTTGTCGACTGAAGAATAGAAATATTTCCTCTCTTCAGTTTTAACATCTTCGTGCCATTTTGTCTATTCTTCCGACGACAAAACTCGTTTCTATGGTGGTCATGCTACGCGTGCTGGATCAGACCGATAGGCCGTGGAAACCATCGCATCTGATGGGGCCTGTGGCGGCCCATCCGATCCGTCGGGATTCGGTAAGTTCGAAGGCTCGGGGGCTACTGTTGGTTCAAGTGCGGCCTGTATGGGTGCGTTTATGTTTGCTTTGCTAATATGGGAATGCTCGCCCCTGCTTGTAAGAACGCTTGGTCCGGGCCGCGACAGGCCGCGCCTTTTTAATAACAATTCATTTGTATCTAATGCCAACTTTACAGTCCACCCAAACAAAAATCTGAAACGTAACTGGCGAAATGTGGGTATACTCTAGGTACACATCTGCCAAACCCTTCGGAGATTGCAGGCGTAATGCTATGCAATGTAAATAGAGAATGGCAAAAAACTACACGAGCACTCTTACAAAATGAATTGTTTTTATAAATGTTTGCAAATTCCGGTGCTATTAGGTATTGGATGACAGTGCAGGCCTGTCAACAAGTCCTGCCAGGGTCGCGAAATTTGTTCGAAAGAGTAACCGTGGCCCTGGCAAATAGGCAACTGAAGGAACACGGGTGGGTTTTAGTCAGTAAAAGTCGGACAAACCCTTCCACTTCACCCAGAGTGGGAGAAGTCATTTGATGATTTCCCACCCACAAAAAAAAGCCTGTCGACAAGTACCAAATCCACACTAATCCACCCTAATATTATAAATGCAAAAGTAACTCTGTCTGTCTGTCTGTCTCGCTTTCCTGCCAAAACTACTCAACCGATTTAAATGAAATTTGGTACACAGATAGTTTAGAGCCTGAGAAAGGACATAAGCTACTTTTTATCCCGGTAGTATGTTCCCGTGGGATAATTTCCGACCTCCACGCGGGTGAAGCCGCTGGCAAAAGCTAGTACTTAATAAAATAGAAAATGGTTTACACAGATCTACCAACAACTTACAAATATGAGAGTATCTCAAAGAAGATGAAAGAAAAATAGTTTATTCTGCACAAACAAAATGCACTTAACAAAAAAAAAAAAAAAACAGAAGCCAAAAGCCCCGTTTCATTCAAGTAGAAAAGGTTTTACAATTTTGTCCATTGCATTTTGATGTCAGGACTAAGGACGTGTGCATTAAATGCACGTAAAAAAAAAACAATTATATAAACCTATTAAAACCAAATGACATGATTCCCATTAGGGATGTTATGGATATGAAATTTCGTATACGGATTGGTTACGGATGTAGGAATGATTATTATACCGGATACGGATACGGATATGAAATTATTTCGGATTATCCGTTTGTTTCGGATAATTTCGATTAGGGATATTCAAGTTTTAAGGAATTTCAAAAGTAAAATACAAATAGCTAATTAAATAGTGAGTGAGTAATTATTACAGCTACTTAAAATAAAAATGATTATAAATATATATTGAGTGTTATCTAAACTACCTAAAATAAAAATGTAATAACAAATCCGATATTATCCGAATATTTCAGATTCGGTTACGGTTACGGATAAATTTTTATATCGGATATCCGATAGACTTGGTTACGGTTACGGAGCTCTCTAACATCCCTGATTCCCATTATATTGTACAATCACTAATAAATACTTGAAATTAGGATTGTAGATATAAAATGTCAACAATAAAAAACAAAAAACTAACCGGTTCAAAATCAAGTTCAATCCCATGTTGAGTGACATCTGGATTCAGTCCTTTCACATTGTTTAGCAAAGCAGGATCACTGTCCAAGAAATGAGGCATGGAGGCATACATAGGAACTTTTATGCAAGGTGTCAGATCCATAAGGCCTTTAGGAGGGCATTGGCCAGGCTTAGGACAAAAGCACTGAAGTTCTGGGTCCTCAGCGAAGTTCCCGATGTTTGCTATGTAGTGGTTGGTTTTGATGCCGTGGTATGATGTCTTCTTCTGGTACCATGGCTTGAAGGACCTGGAGATATTTTGTCGCATAGATTAACATTGCCCACTAGAACTAAAACGGATTAAAATATTATCGGAGTACAAATGACATGTCAACTAAAATAATACTCAACAATTTCTTATAAATTCTAAATATAAAATATAATTTCATCTACGACAATTTATATTATTCAAGAGATATTAAAATAAGAACATCTCCAGTATGATTTCTTAGTGCTGTACCTGCGTTATAAGATTTTACATATTGCATTAAAAACTGGATAGCTTTGAACACTTTAATTTACGCACACATCACACCAGAAGACAATCACCATCAAAGAGATGTACCTTTAAGATGAATAAAATTGAATCTGATCTCAACTCTAATTGCGTATCACACTGCTGATCAGTTTGAATTTATTATTACTAATTAATTGCTTCATATGTTCCAAAATTTGTCTGTTCACTACGTAATATCTGGTTGACCGAGCTTTGCTCGGTATTTTTTGGTAAATTGTATTTAAAATAATAAGTTTATGTTCAACTTGATTATCGATAAAGTTGGTCATTGAAAACACGAATAAAACGACATTTTATAAAAATGAAACCTAGTTAGATCGATTTATCGCCCCCGAAACCCCCTGTTTACTAAATTTCATGAAAATCGTTGGAGCCGTTTCTGAGATTCAGATTATATATATACATATATACAAGAATTGCTCGTTTAAAGGTATAAGATAAGATATAACGTAATAAATGTTGTTCCCTGTCAAAATGCAAGCCATTCCTACGGAGAGTGTGTTACATAATTACCACGCAGTTTATTTTGGATTCTAATTTTTATTCATCTTATAGGTACACGGGATTGGAATTAGTTTAAGGTAATATCTGAGATAGGTAAATGAGGGATTATCGAAAATTCTGATTCAAAAAAATAAAAAGGAACCTCAGTTCGTTACGGCAGGATAATCGTCCCGAAGGACTCAAGGACCATTTATTTAATTGCGCGTAGGAAAGGACCAAGCTAGAGAAATTTATATCCACTTCCGAAAATTTGGATATCTCGGATTTTACAAATGGAGGGCAAACTCTGTGCCCATAACATTTCCTTATAAAAACAACGTTTAGTTTAAAATGTGGCCGTAGAAAAAGTAATGAACTTAATTCGTCGAATTTAATATGGAAATGAAACTAGGTTGGTAGGAAACCCACTTTGTTTAACTTTTTCATCAACCCATGCTTGTTTTTACGAGAAATTACTTGATTAATGTTTCATAAAATTTCAATCATAAAAAGCAGCCTATATTGTTCCCACTGCTGGGACACAGATCTCTCGGTAAGAGGGAGTGGGCCATAATCCACCATGCGAGCCCAGTGCGGGTTGGTAGATGTCACATGACTTCGAATTTTTACAAAACATACCTGTCGTTTGGTTGCTTTAATGTACGTCAGTCTCATTTCAATTTTTGAACAGAGGTGTAACATGACAATAAAAAAAAAACACTAAGTACAAAGTCAAAAATAACTTTACTTTCGAAAGTTGGTGTCTTAAGCTCTGTATTTAAGGTTTTTGCCACCGACTTCCGAAATTAAAGTTACTTTTGACTTTGTAGTGTTTTTTTTGAGGAAGTCGGTTGTTTTCTTTGTAAAAAGTTTTTATTTTTTGACTTTTTAGTTGTGGTAGATACTCCGCACTAATGTAATCGCGTTATTCGTTCATTTGTCGCGCAAATACGTAATGAAAATTTAAGACTTATATGGTTTTCACATGGACCCCATTGTCCAAATAGAACCAAATTAAAATGGGACCATTCGGGAAGCACCAGCGTTCAAATAAAAAAAAAAATCATCAAAATCGGTTCACCCAGTCACAAGTTATGAGGTAACAAACATAAAAAAAAATACAGTCGAATTGATAACTTCCTCCTTTTTTTGAAGTCGGTTAAAAAGAAACTATAGCTATCGATACGCAACACATGGGTAAAGTATTGCTAGTTTATTTAATTTGACCATGTATATTTTTGTTTTAATTTTTAGTTTAAATCTAAATTAAGTAGTGTCTGAAATGCGAATGCTAAATGTACTGAGTAGTGATAATGCTATTCTTTTACGTCAGGCGTTTGCTCGCATCGCTTCGTGTAATTGGGAATTACATTCTTCATTTTATTTCATTTTTCTATCACTAATGTGTAGTACACATAAGTGACAGTATCACAACTATTTATATCTGAAATATATTTTATAATTTGTATACAAAAGACCTAACTTACCAGAGTCGGTTAAAGTAAGAAATACAAGGATGCCTTCGTATGAAATTGTATTTAGTAAATTAACTATTGTTTTCTATTAATTAAATTGAATTTTATTCGAATACATTAATCGATTTACATAATAAATCGCATTGAGTAGGATAATCAGCTTATAAGTCTTATAACACTTAAACACAGATCTCTGCTTGGTAAGAGGGAGTGGAGATCTATTATGCGAGACCAGTGTATGTTGGTAGATGTCCCATTTCTTCGATTTTTTAGTTCTGGGACACGCCGATTTCCGCACGATGTTTCCTTCACCGCTTTGAGAGCGGTGATTAGGAAATAATTTGCTCAACGTAAAGCATCGGTCTGGATTCGAACCTACGACTTTCGACTCGTAAGTTGTTAAATTGGGCCACTACTGTTTGTCATTGAATAACATATCTCGAGCAATTCTTGTATATATATATAATCAGAATCTCGGAAACGGCTCCAACGATATTCATGAAATTTAGTATACCTACAGGGGGTTTCGGGGGCGATAAATCGATCTAGCTAGGTTTCATTTTTAGAAAATGTCGTTTTATACGTGTTTTCATTAATCAACTTTATCGATAATCAACTGAAACATAAACTTATGTTTTTTTTTTTTTGGAAGAAAAATTGCAAAATATAATTTGTATTTATTAGGTGTGTGCAAAAGTTCTACCCGTTTTTCAAGTATCAAATAAAAGTTTAAAGAAAATGTTGCGCAATAATAAACTGTTACGTCATAGTTATTTCGTAACTTTCTGGGTGATACAAGCTATAAATAGCCCACGTTTACTTATTCCTAGCTTAGTCTTAATCAAATTGTTGGGGGGTCAACAAGTAGTGTAACAAGGACCATATCCGACACTGTTTACTGTACGAGTTTGATAAAGGTCATAATGCTGCTGAAGCTCATCGAAATATTGATGATTTATCAGGGGAAGGTACTGTGGACGAAATCACATGTCGTCGTTGGTATTGAAAATTCAGCAAGAGATGAAAGCTGCGAAGATAAACCGCGATCAGGACGACTTTCAAATTTTTCTAAAAATGACTTAGAGGACGCTATATTGAACGATAGGCAAATGACTATTGAAGAATTATCAGAGAGGTTTTCTGTACATAGAACTATGATAGAAAGACGGCTGCATAAATTTGATTTAATAAAAAAATTGGAGAAATGGGTGCCACATGAATTATCGGAAAAGAATCGAATGGACAGATTAAAATTTGTTATTCTTTACTATCTCGTCATAAAAATGAGTGTTTTTTGGAAAGAATAGAAACTTATGATGAAAGATGGGTCAGTTATGAAAATATAAAACGCCAAAAAATTGTATGTACAGCTCGGAGAGACGAGTTTATCGATTGTGAAACCAAATACGCAAGTGAAAAAGAATTTATTCAGTTTTTGGTGGGATTTCCGAGGAAATATACATTGAGAGTTACTTCCCCCTAATCAAACGATCAATGCTACTTTGTTCACCTAACAGTTTGAAAAAGTGAACGCAAAATTATAAATTAAACGTCCGGTTTTATACAATCGCAAAGGTGCCATTTACATGATAACGCTAGACCACATTCACCTTTATCAACTCAAAAAAAAAAAGATAATGAACTTCGCATGGGAAATCTTACCTCAGCCTCCATATTCACCTGATCTCGCACCTACAGACTACGATCTCTTCTGTTCATTACAAAACAGTTTGACGCAGAAAAAAATCGAAAAAGTTGAACATGTACAAACGGCTATAAAACAGTTTTTTTATTCTAAATCCAACAATTTTTACAGAAAGGGAATTTTTATATTACCAGCAAAGCGGCAAAATGTTATTGATAACAATGGCTATTATATCTATACTTATAATAAAACTGTAGAGAGGTCAATTCTGTACATTGAATATACATTCAAAATTAATATTGGAGGATGAATGGTGATCGATACTGATGCAAAAAATGCAATCAATAAATTTTTTGTCTGTCTGTCTGTCTGTCTGTATGTGCACGCATGGGTCAAAAACTACTGAAGGGATTTTAACTAAACTTGGTACGATTGTAGTCCATACTCCTGGGCAGGTTATAGGCTATATAACATAACGCTAAGACACATAGGAGCTGAGCAGTGACGATAAATTGAAGCAAGTCGGATGAAAATGCGCTTTCGAGCTCTTGTCCTCGCATACGTTGATCATACACCAAAAGTAAGTTCCCGCGGGATATTTTCCGACCTCCACGCGGGCGAAGCCGCTGGCAAAAGCTAGTTGATTAATAAAAGTCTTTTTGATTCAGAAATTACTTTCATTTATTCCATGTACTAAAATCGGGTAGAACTTTTGCACACACCTAATAGTTAACTATAATTTCAAAAATCACAAATTACAAAAAAAAATAAAAATCCGAGCCAAGCTCGGGTATCCAGGTACTAACTATTAAATACAAAGATGTTTCAAAACTCTGTTCATTTTTAATTTTGCTAGTTTAATGATTTTTTTCACTCACATACGTTATTTTGCTGCATTCGACAGGAACCTTACCTGCATAGATCAGTAGAGTAAGACTGGAGTCGGTCAGTTTTCTTCAAGAAGGGCGGGAACACCGTGCCGTCAGTTCCCTGGTACTCATTGCACGCGTCCCTCCATATCGTCAGCTCCGGCTTGCCATCAACAGCTACCACTTGGCCAACATCCATGACGTTCTTGATGCCCCGTTTCACTGTTATTACATGAGGATCTATCGTGTTGTTTCGCTGTGGATTGAGATTTTATTCCAGTTACCGTTTGTTTGAAAGTTAAGTTCTTTATTTCAGTAGTCAAAAAAGAGGAATAGTATAAGCCTGCCATCTTCCTACTGCTGCAACACAGTCCTCCTCTGTGAGATCAGTAGGCCATAATGGTTTATGTATATGTTATATGGTTACCATCACGCGTGCCCAATGTGTGGTGTTGCGTGTCACATGTCTTCAAATTTTACGTTCTAGGACATACTGGATTCTACAAGATGTTTTCCTTCGACGTAAAGAGAGTAGTTGAAATGAAATAATTAACATAAAATAAAGTATCTGTCTGTGTTCTAGAACTCGTAAGTCACTGGGCCATGAAGGCTCTCAAAAAATGGACAAAAAATAAAACGAAATGTAATAGTATACTATTGTTTTCAGAGCTAACCATGACACCTTAGACAGGAGTTAATTTCTGCCAGCAGCAATTGCTTATGACTCTTAACAAATTAGCGTTTTGTCATTGAAAAGTTTATGCAAAATGTTTATTCTGCAAAAAACGACTCACGTGTTACAAAAAAAAAAGACATAACACAAACTTAAAACCGGCCAAGTGCGAGTCGGACTCGCGCACCGAGGGTTCCATACAAACCCAAACCTGTAGGTATTCTCGGTTTATGCGTAAGGTTTATGTTTATGAAATTAAATGCTTTTTTTATTTTTATATTTGAGTTGATTGAATGAAAGGTAAATTGCGGTTTACGATTTATGACGTATTAAAAAAAAACTACTTACTAGATCTCGTTCAAACCAAGTGGTTTCGGTGGAAGTTTACATGGTTATGTACATCAATTATTTCTTTAGTTTTATCATTTTCTTATTTTAGAAGTTACGGGGGGGGGGGGGGGGCGACACATTTTACCAGTTTGGAAGTGTCTCTCGCGCAAACTATTCAGTTTAGAAAAAAATGATATGAGAGACCTCAATACCATTTTTAAAGACCTATTCATAGATACCCCCACACGTATGGGTTTGATGAAAATATTTTTTTTTTGAGTTTCAGTTCTAAGTATGGGGAACCCCAAAATTTATTGTTTTTTTTTTTCTATTTTAGTGTGAAAATCTTAATGCGATTCATAGAATACATCTACTTACCAAGTTTGAACAGCATAGCTCTGATCGTTTCGGAAAAAAGTGGCTGTGACATACGGACGGACAGACAGACAGACAGACATGACGAATCTATAAGGGATCTATAAGGGTTCCGTTTTTTGCCATTTGGCAACGGAACCCTAAAAAGGAACGCGTCGTATTCAACCAATTACATTTCATCAATTTTGTCGATTGCTTGATGTCAGGAACAGGGACTAAAAGCAATAAACTATCTATTGCGCAAATATTACGAAACTGGCAAATGACCACAAAAAATAACCAAAACAAAAAAAAACATGTCACAGAGTGGAAAGATTACTATTTTTGTAACAAGAACAATTATTAAAACTCGTGCGTCTTTTTGCGCAAGAGCAGGTTGTTACTCAACAAAATGTTGTGACTTTGGACGAATCTTTTGTCAACAGCCTTATTTTCAGCAACTACATATCTTTGGTATTGGCATTGGTACGGAACAAGTTTACAAAGTTTCAACATGTTAAGTAAAAATGAAATTGATCAAAATGAGCTCGCAAGATTTTCGTCTAAATACGCAAGTGGAGCTACATAAATATTTACGTAAGTAAAATATGGTAGTTTCAATGTAATTCATTCATTCATTATTTCAGCCGAAAGAAGTCCATTTCTGGACACAGCTTCCCTCAATTGGAGAGTTTGCCATAAAGCTACTGCCCATTCTCCAGTAAGTAGTCAAAATAATTACCGTTCCAAATATCGAGAACCGGAACTGGTTATTAGCTTCTAAAACCAGTCCACTGACGGTTTCCTTCTTCAATGCAGTGCAAGTGGCTTTCGGAGCGAAATCAGTCCTCGCACAGTTGATCATGATGCCCCTGAACAAAATGTCTAAGGCTTTAACCCTCATGAAGACGTCTGCAGGGCTATCGAAGATACCGTTTATTGCTTTCCCAACCATGCTCAACATCGCCGGTTTATCTCGGTGAACTGATGACGCCATACCCTGAAAAGAAATTAAAGAGGAAGATTTTATTATTTTTTTGTTTTTTTTTTTTTTCTGATATCGTAGGAGAGGTTTGTGGCTAAATAATAACAGCCGCACAGGTAAATTGGTCAGGTTAAGCTACGCGTGCTGCGGTCAATCCGTGGAAGGGTGACTATCTTTAAGTCTCGTAACCCTTCCGTGCCTCGGAAATTAGGTTAAGCCGTTGGTCTGGGCTATCATTCTTGCATCTTTGATAGTCTATACTGATAGTCAGAAAAGGGAAAGTCTGGCAAGTAGTTTTTTCAAGGGGTAACTTATTACCCAAAAACTGGGTTATGGAGTTCAGATAGAAAGTCGCTGAAGCTGTCGCTGCGTTGTGGCCTCGAGTTGGAACTCGGGTCGTAACAGCTATGTGAACATGATGCAGCATTGCATATGTAAGCTGTCACGCCCTTTATGCCAGGAGGCTTTTATTTTGGTACTTTTATTTACTTTATAAAAATACTAGCTTTTGCCCGCGGCTTCGCCCGCGTGGACGTCGGAAATTATCGCAAGAGGACATACTACCACGGTTAATGTATTAAGAATGCATTAATCCAGGTTATTTAGGTAATAAGAGAATGGTTGAGTGAGAGCAGTGGTGGCTCAGTGGTATCAGCCCCGACCTACGAATTGTAGGTCGTGGGTTCGAACCCAGGCAGGCGCTTTACTTTGTGTAAATATTTTCATCACCACTGCTCTCAAAACGGTAAAGGATAACATCGTGAGGAAACCGGCATGTCCTAGAACCAAAAATTCGAAGACATGTGACATCTACCAACCCGCACTGGGCCTGCGTGGTAGATTACGGCCCACTCCTTCTCACCGAGAGGAAGCCTGTGTCTCAGCAGTGGGAATAATATAGGGTAATAATATATAGGTAATAAATACTATCTGTGTGCCATTTTCGACCCAGATCCAATGAGCCGCTTTTGCGTGATTGTGAAACAAAATTCCAATCAAACAAATGTTCACATTTATAATATTAGTAGTAAGTAGGTTTATAATTCATATTACTTCGGATTCATAGTTTATGAGAATATCATGTGTGTTTGATGAATAGTATTCAGAGTAAGAAGACTGTGAAATAGGGTTGGATTGAATTGATATAAATCATCCTGGTTTTTCTTAACTCTCGTTCGTATTCTACCTATACAGACACTCAATTATTTACCAGACACCAAATTAAACATAGTTATAAGAATAGTACTTTTGCCAGTGGCTTCGCCCGTATAGCTTTCGGAAAATATCACTCGGAAACCTACTACCGGTATAAAGTATCCTATGTGTATGGTAAGTATGCAGGATAACCAAAAATCCAAATCCATCCAAAAATCTAAACATCTAAGCCATATTTCGCGGTCTCTTACTTGGAATAATACAATTAGGTTTATTTTGAGTACTTCGAACACACATGATATTCGCATTTACTAAGAAGCCAAAGTAATATGAATTACCTACAATATTACAATCCTATTAATCCTGCGTAGCGGTGGGGCAGTCCCACCGCTACCAACCGGGACGGCCGGACGCGGGAAGGCCCGCTAGCCGCTCTGCGGCGATTTTATTATAATCTCTGATATCTTCTAAAATATTAATTTTAATGATATGCTGTATAGGGCAATTTTGATCTACATGAAATACACAATTTATTTAAGGTACTTAATTGCATAAGGATTAATGCTGTATTGCTTAAAATCGCATTCATAAATAAGCCATTATTTCTCGTAAAAAGTAAAGGATAAAAATGGTTATTATGGGTTATCCCTAAGAGTTAGACATATACCATCGCGGACTTTTTTGTAGAACTTCTTAAGGTGTACAATACTGTAGTACATTATTTTGAGCTATTTCGTAGGGTTCAGCCAGCGTTCGCAATGTAAGCGCATAAAAATGTGTTTATTTATGACATCACATTAGAAACCTCTAAAATTATCAGCGTTTCTTTACTATATTATGCATGTTATATACATATAAACCTTCCTCTTGAATCACTCTATCTATTAAAAAAACCTGCATCAAAATCCGTTGCGGAGTTTTAAAGATATAAGCATACATAGGGACAGACAGACAGCGAAGTGACTTTATTTTATAATATGTAAAGATTTTTTGCTTTTGCTTGAGTATAGATTTCATTTTATTTCTTGGAATATTGGGTTGGCTAGCTGACATATGGCAAATCATTTAATTTAATATTTTGTGTCTCTTAATGTTACCTCCTCACAATTGTATAGAATCAAGTTCTTCTAACTTAACAGACAGCTGTGCTGCTGGGGAGTTTGTTCCGCCACTTCTTCTTCCCAGCTAAAGCACTAGGAAGTGTCGAAGGGCGGGCGTTTTGGGGGGACTGTCTTTTGTAACTTTGACGTTCAAAAAGTGCTGACTCTCAGCCTAGTTTGAATAAATGACTTTTGATTTTGATTTTGATTCTATAAAAATGACTAGTATTCGGCTGCATACCGGTTAGACTGAAAACCGACCTCAATATATTTGATACAACGGCTAGGCATATTGCTTGATTGTCTTTTATAATTTGATAGCATTAAAAGGGCATTTCAAGAGCCTTTTATTAAAGCAAATTTTGTGGAACTTCATGAACCAGATTACTGATTAACAGTTCGTGTAACAATGGCATGAATTGCTTTTATGTAGGTATATGTATTGCAGAGCCCCCATTTAAAAAAATAAGCAATAATTTTTTTCAACGCAGTGCCGTTCTGAATTATGTACTGGATCCATAGTAACAGGATTGCTCCTGACTTTATTTTATTGTCATTAACCGACTTCAAAAAAAGGAAGAGGTTATCAATTCGACTGTTTTTTTTTAAATGTTTGTTACCTCATAACTTTTGATTGGGTGAACCGATTTGGATGATTCCTTTTTAGGGTTCCGTTGCCAAATGGCAAAAAACGGAACCCTTGTAGATTCGTCATGTCTGTCTGTCCATCTGTCTGTCTGTCTGTCTGTCCATCCGTATGTCACAGCCACTTTTCTCCGAAACTATAAGAGCTATGCTGTTGAAACTTGGTAAGTAGGTGTATTTTGTGAACCGCATTAAGATTTTTACACTAAAATAGAAAAAAAACAATAAATTTTGGGGTTCCCCATACATAGAACTGAAACTCAAAAATGTTTTTTTTCATCAAACCCATACGTGTGGGGTATCTATGAATAGGTCTTCAAAAATGGTATTGAGGTTTCTAATATCATTTTTTTCTAAACTGAATAGTTTGCGCGAGAGACACTTACAAAGTGGTAAAATGTGTGTCCCCCCCCCCCGTAACTTCTAAAATAAGAGAATGATAAAACTAAAAAAAATATATGATGTACATTACCATGTAAACTACCACCGAAAATTGTACGGAAGTTTGTACGGAACCCTCGGTGCGCGAGTCCGACTCGCACTTGGCCGGTTTTTTATTTAAAAGCTGGTGCTTTTCGAATGGTTCCATTTATAATACAATTTAAATATAATTTGGTTCCATTCGGACAATTCCATGTGAATGAAATAGGATCCAATGGAAACCATATAAGTCTTAAATTTGCATTAAGTATTTGCGGCGACAAATTAACGAATAACGCGATTAGATTAGTGCGGGGTATCTACTATAACTAAAACGTTAAAAATATATTTTTTTTTACAAAAAATAACAACCGAATTCCTTAAAAAAAACACTACAAAGTCAAAAATAACTTTAATTTCGGCAGTCGGTGGCAAAAAACCTTAAATACAGATTCCTAAGACACCGAATTCCGAAATTAAAGTTATTTTTGACTTTGTAGTGTTTTTTTTAAGGAAGTCGGTTGTTATTTTTTGTAAAATGTTTTTTTTTTCAACAGCCCGTTAACCATTGATTTCCATTCTTATATTTGTTATACTTGTAGTCAGTATGATATTGGTCTTACCATCATAAAAACATGCGGCATGGTGATAATTTCTTCTCCCGTTAATCCAGGACCAGACAGCTCAGGATTGAAGTAAAATGTGTCCCGTTTCTTGTAAGTGATGGTGTCGTCTTCTTCATGGTCTTCAATTTCCACTTTCTCCTTCCATTCGCTAAGAAATAAAATATTTTTATTAAATTGTCTATATAAAAATTCTAAGTAAAGCCATACAGTGTCCCGGGAATATGTACTGAAAAACATATTCATGGGTCTGTGGCTAAACGAAAAGTGAATCATAGGACCAATTCATTACAGTATCTTTCTAATCATAAATCATTCAGTACAGTTTATCAACAATAGAAAAGAAAACAAAAGTAGATGAAAAAATATATTTCCGGAGAAAAAATACATTGCTAACACCTTATCGCCTGTACCTAGCGCGAAAACGGATCATAGGACCAAATTCCCAATACATATATCTTTTAAGGAAGATAATGAACAATTTCTAATACATAACACCAGAAAAGAGTGGTAGTATTTAAGGATGTGGCACAAACCTTCCAACTGATTTTTTTTTATATAAGGTGTATCTATTCATACACGAAATATTTTAAGAGGTACACCTGTAGGTGGTAAAGAAGCTACAGCAACGAAAAAAAATTTTTCTAAATGTATTTTTTTCAAAGTTTAATATTTATAAATTATTTGACGCACATAAGAAATATTGGCTCCTTCTTATTTTTTACGGCCCGAGACACCGCGGCCATGCTCGTGCCGTCCGGTCACCGCCCTCGCAACGTCAGGCGGGCCATTCATAGAATTTGGAGTAAAGGTTTTATGCAAAACGTCTCAAGCAGTTTTAAAATTATAATATAATAATTACGAAAATTCAAAAACGCTTAGATAAAAAATTTCTTTTTGCTTCTATAGCTTCTTTACCAACTACAGGTGTACCTCTTATAATATTTCGTGTATGAATAGATACACCTTATATATGGGACCAACATCGTAATCGTGAAAAAATAATCTGATGACACATCATCATCATCATTTCAGTCGAAAGACGTCAAATACAGGACACAGGCCTCCCCCAAACTCCGCCATTTCGACCGGTCTTGTGCTTCCCGCACTCAGCGGTTTCCTAGTTTCACAAGGTCATCAGTCCACCTTCGCTATTCTTCCAGAATGCGGTCGCCACTTATTAGTAGTTTAAAAGTCACCCAAAGGGCATTTTGAGATGGGTGTGCTTGGAGAATCTCTACGTGATCGAATCAGAAATGAAGAGCTGTCGCATATAAACTTTGAACAACAGTTGATGTTTTTTTTTGCGAGTACGATGTGGGTCCCATGAAGAAAATTTGTTCTGTTGGATGATGTTACACAAATTGATAGAAAAAGAAATGAATACATACGAGGAAACCTGTAACTGGCACCGGTAACTGGACACTTGTGTATATATCAGTTCCCATGGTGTGGACATTTGGTACAGTAAGTTTTGAGGATGAATTTCTATGGCTATAAGAGTAAGGGAGATCAAAGAAACGATAGATGGACTGTATGAATGATGATATGGCTAGAAAGGGAGATATGACGCCTAATAGAGAAGTCCGGAATGAAAAGACATGGTGACGACCTCAAACAAATTGGGCTAAAGGGAGGAGAATGATGATACTGATGATTTTGGATGATCCGTACTGCATCCTTAAATATGACGCATTTGAAATATATGCTAAAAAAATAAAAAGAAAACCAAACATTGCTAGCACTTATCGCTAAAATTTCGCATTCTCTTTGATGTATTAGATTTTCACATGTGCCAGTATCGATTGATATAAAATATTCACCCCATATGCAAAAAAGCCACTTCGTTTTGTCCATAATGGCACGATGTTTTAAAACATTGAAAATTATTACCTTGGCATTTCAAGGTGAATAAGTGACTAGTATTGCTAGAATCTAATTTTTTTTCATAGACTCTTGGGAATGGGAGCATCGTGAATTGCGTATTAGCAGCTGTGGTTTGGAATTAGTCATTCTAACACGTTGCCGTCAAACTACGAGTTTTTCAGTTTCTACGTGAAAATTTTAGAGCCTGCTCATGATCATCCATAGCCTTTCTCCCACAGGCTTCTCTCTTCTTGTGTCAATCCCCATATTGTGCCAGCATCATCCAGGCTTTGACCCCAAAAGCGACAATATCGTCCGCCTAGCTCGCTGCTATTTACCGCAAAATCAAATTGGTCACGGTAGGTACTTCTTTAGATCTTGAATTACAAATTATTGCATGTATGGTTTTATGTTTACTCTAGAAATCATACTGCTTCAGAGCTTTAAGAGTAATCATCATCAGCCTATCATTTTCCCACTGATGACACAGGTCTCCTCTGCTTCCTCTACCACGCAAGCCCAGGGTAGGTTAGTATATGACACATATCTTTGAACTTTTTGGCTCGAAGGCATGCAGGTTTCTTCAAAACTTTTTCCTTCATCGTTTTGAGAGCCATGGTGATGTAATAATTTACACAAAGAAAAGCACTTGTCTACAATTTGCAAGTCGCGGTCGTTATCGCCATCACTGCTAGCTAGCTGCTGATAGTTAAGAGGTTTTGCGGAATTATCCTCAAAAATCAATTAATCTTTTTATGTAAATTGTAAATGTACGCCATATATTGGCAAAACATAGTACACATATTTAAGACCTAATCAGTTATACTCCATAGCTATGTTTAACAAAATAAATGATTGATTAATTTTGTTATCGTTAGTATAAAAGAACAGATGTTCGTACTCTAGCACTTCCTTACGAGTTTGTTACGCCATTTCTTTCCAGCTAAAAGACTAAGAAGTAGTGACTGACATTCATAAAGTTCTTATTCTTGACCTAACTAAACTATATATGCTCGGTTTTTAGACACCAGTTGCATCTACATTTCATCCCTACTCCAACTCAGGTGTGTCCCTTACATCACACAATATGGCATGGACATAACAACTACTTACAAAGTAAATGACTTTTATCATAATGGTATCATTAACAAACCCGTATTTGTCTTTGTCATGAGTGAAATACTATGTTATTAAACCGTGAGCTTCCTTTATTGACATTTAGTTTAATGGTAAGTCTTTAATCTGATGACAAGTTTTCCAGTAACGTGATTATTTGCGTAAATGTTTTCGATTATGTGTTAAACGTTGTGCATTGGTACAATGTGTATTGAATCATTATTTAGTTTTGTAATGGTTAAATCTGTATTTCGATTGCTTTATCCGATTCCTTTACTATTTTATATTACTTTAATATAATGATTTATCTCGGTTTAAATACTTTATTCTCAAAAAGATAGAGTCACTTACATGAGAATATAAGATAACATAATGTAATAAACTTATTCTAGGTAACGGACATCAATATAAATTCTAATTTCACTTACATTTTTGTTCTGCTTAATTTTGATGGATTCAATAGTTTTATTTACAATTCATTAATAAAATTTGCAAGTTTTGATTTAAAAGTGCTGAAAGAGCTTACATTTTTTATATGGGATGGTAAATTGTTATAAAATTGTGTCCTTCACAGGTGATTTGTTTTTTGCATTGTTTGTAGGTGTCTTTGGTAGGACAAGTAAGCTAGATCGACGAAGACTGCGTGACTGCGTGAATTCGAGACTTTTTGATAAATGTTGCGCTTGTGTGAATCTTTCCTTCCATTATTTTTCTAATCAAAATATAAGTGTTATACACGTATAATAATTGTTTAGTATTCATCAGCTTTGTTTCTTTAAAAATGTTGTGAGTTGGTGTCAAGTATGGATAGTGAAATAGTGTCTTTATGATCCTGTTCTGCATTCTTTGTAGTTCCTGAAGCTTCGTTTTACTAGCGCTAACCCAAATTTCTATGAGATATAATAGATGTGATTTGACTAGTGAATTGTAAATATTTAGTCGCAGTTTTTTGGGTATACATTTTCACTATATTACGGAGTGAGACAATTAGCGAGGAAATTTAATTTTTAATAATAATATAGTCAATTTGTCTATTCCATTTTTCATAGGTTTTTTTATCTAGTGGAATGTTAGCTGTAGTTAACGGATCATGCATCGGATTTTTTTTTAATTTTTGGCGTTAAAGATAATATAACATGTTTTTGAGATGTTAACAATTAGCAAACTTTGTTGGAACCATTCAAATAGAATTTTAAATCTTCTTGAGCTCGTGAAATAGTGTCATGAATATCAGTTCCGAAATAAAACTAACATGTGTCATCTGCATATCTATATATTAATACGTGAAGCAAAAACTTTGGATCCCTTTTTACGAAAATTGGGCGGACGGAGAAATATAAAATTTCGCACACTTATAGTTTATACAGAGAAGAAGTGACGAATACTACTATTTTTTTAAATTTTGCGTAATTATACATTATTTTCAATAAATAACACGTTACATACACTACTATTCATTACCGTGTATTTAATACACACATGCATATATATTCTTTTGTTTATGGTCCAAATCTGTGGTCCAATCGAGAACATCTGTCTTTAATATTTTGTGTCTATAGTCTTAGGGGGCGTCTATTAATTACGTGAGGCATTTTTGAGAATTTTTCGACCCCCCTCCCTCCTTGGTGAGATATCGTAAGATTTTCCTCAACTCCCTCCCCTAATCTCACGCGAGATTCTTCAAAACTTCTATTTGGGCTGTAAACGTGTTGGATTATTGAGAATTTTCTTAGACCAAGAATAATTTCTTAATTCAAGAATTTATTCTCTTGACTTAAGAAAATCATTTTCTTCAAAATGGTATTCTTGGTTCAAGATTTTGGCTCTTGAGTCAAGTTAATTTTTTTTATCAATGTACTATTGTCTCAGATTTGACCATATCTTTTTGTAGAAATAATTTTTCACGCAATTTTAGACCGTTTTCTGCGAGATAAATAATTTCGTGATATTTGCCAAGACCTTCCCCTCCCCCCTAAGTGAGATTTGGAAAGATTTAGCTTGATACCATCCTCCCCTTGAACACCTCACGTAATTAATGGACGCCCCCTTACTGAATGTCAAGTATAACCATAGAGTCTGGCACACGAAAGTTGATCCTGAAAAACAGCGGCAAATTTAAAAAATCCAAGTGTGGTAACCCGGAGAGCAATAGGAATAACTAGTTTTGATATTTGTAAAAAAAAATATTATGTTCAAACAAGGTTGAAACCGATTTTTCGTAATAGTATAGTATTCTGACGAATGAATACGGTGGATTGACATATTTTTTATACAAAGCTACCAAATCATATACTATATATTAGTAAAAGTTATTTGACAATTGAAAATTCGACCAGTGAATTACGTAAATGAGTTCTGATTAATTTAAATAGATTTCACCAGTTTTATATATCGAACTAGCTGTCCGCTGCAGTTTCATCCGCATTTTGGTTACTGAAAGAATTTTTTAAATCGGACCAGTAGTTCCTGAGATTAGCGCGTTCAAACAAACAAACATACTCTTCAGCTTTATAATATTAGTATCTGTAAACTTTAGTCATTTTATTAATTATCGTATGCAATGATCGTAATTAATGAGGTTCATAGACATCAAGCTATTTAGACTATGTATGTTGATAGAAAAAAAAAATAAACGGTTAATTATTTAAATACTTTATTTCATGAATCATAATCAAAATCGGAATCTAAAAATTCCATTTCTAGTGATGCATCCGAATCACTGCTACTATCGTCACCAACATTTATGATGAACCGATCCATTTCTTCATCGGTTATTCTGTCTCTTTCTTTGTATGTATTTTCTATATGGATAACATGATCAGTATTTTTTTTCCATTCTTCTGGGGTTACACACTCAAAGGATCCCCTTATAATTCTTTCCACTTCAATAGATGGTAAATTTATATTTTTACTTGCTGATTTTACGTTTTACCAGGCTCCAAGTTAGCTCTATGGCATTTAAGTCGCAGTGGTAAGGAGGTAAACGCAGTACTTCATGACCATGCTGTTCTAATAATTGATCAGCTTCATAAATTGGATCTGGTTTATGTTTCTGAACCAGACAGAGCAATTTAGCTTGCGACTTTCAAAATCTATGTTATTTTCTCTGAGCCACTGTTGAATTTTGTTTTTCACAGTCTGTGGTGGTTTATTCACTTGCACTGTGTGATAACTTGCATTATCCATGACAATGACACTTGGCTCGTACAAATTGGGTATAAGTTTTTCCACTAACCATTTGTTAAAATTTTGTGAATTCATGTCATGGTGATAGTCTGCCATTTTTGATTTAGTGCTAAACAATAAAAGTGCATTTGGCACGAAGCCTCTTTCTGAACCAGCGTGAACAATTATGTACCTTTTGCCAGCTGATATTTTGTCTATAACACCACTTGTTGAAGGCCCCTGCCATGACTTCTTGGGTCTATAATTTTGGTGAACATATGTCTCATCTAAATAAATTATTGGTTTCCCTTCTGCACGTTTGGAAGAAATAGTTCGTAAAAATTTGTGTCTCCAAGCTACAAGATCAAATCTTTCAATAAGAAAGGACCGTTCATTTTTGTTTTTTTTTTTAAACTCATAACCATTATTATGTAATATGCGGCGCAAAGTTTCACGGGAGCCAGTAAACTCGATAGATTCCCTCAGTTCAGTCAATAAGCTTCGCAAAGTAGGTACTCGTTTTTGTACTAAGTAAAATTCATTAATTTTATTTCTAATTGGATTTATATCGAAGCTGTCCAAATTAGATACTGTGGGCTTATGGGGTCGTTTTTTCCCTGGTGTACTAAAAAATCCATCATTCAATCGTCCTTCCTTTTTAATTCTTTTTAAAGTTGCGACGCTAACTCCTGAAAAAGAAAACAATAAAACATAAATTACATCCCATACATTTATAATACCATAATGATATGAATTCTAGCAGTACATTACACAGTAAAAGCACTGCATACACAGTTACATACCAGTGATTGACGAAATTTCTTCCAAAAACTGGTTCTGGGTTTTAATTAGCTCATTCTCTCCCAAAGCACTTAGTTTTGCAATAGTTCCTTTAACCGATGCAACTTCGGTACCTTCAATATTCAAATTGTCTGTAAACAAAACATCCATTAAATAACTATGCGAATAAGGTAAACATGATTTTGTAGCAAATATTATAATACTATTTAGAAGTATCAAAATTATATGTATAAACTAACCTATAAAGTCTGTTATCGCAAGTAAACATTGCTGTTTTTCATTGTAATTATCTCGTTTCTTTTGTTGTTTTTCTTCAAATGAATTCATCATAGTAAACAATAACTTCCGCACGTCACTTTTTATTGTTTTGTTCATTTTAAACGTTAACATTCGAGTATAAATACAATGAAATCCTATGAATAGTATTACAATATATAAGTCAAATGACAATCATCTGACGTTTTTAGAAAGTTGCCATATAAAAACTTACCCCAGGATCAACTTTCGTGTGCCAGACTTTAGGTAATAAATTAATTTTATAGGTATATAACCTATTTCATTTTTAAAATCTATGATCATATCGAGGATATTATTTGTATTAGCGACGATAGGAATTTAGTTTAGATTTACAAGAAATGATTTTTGTGGTTTTATGGGAGGGTCAAGTATGGCATTAGTAAGTTCCCCATACAAAACTTAGTGTCGTGTGCAAACTGTAGAGGTTGTATGCCTCACGATTGTACAGGCTGGTTATAATGATGACATTTTGAACTGTCATAATTAATTAAAAATAATAGGGAAAATTCTATAAAAGCAGAGCTTTTTGTGATAATTCATTCCATATCCAGTAGTTAAGAAGTATTAAGAAAATAAAGAAGAGAGTCCTGAAGAAGTATTCTTTACTCATTATACCTACGTCCTGGTTCTGGCCATCACCATCCCGCCAGCGAGCCCTCTCCACAGTAGTACAGCGTCAACAATTTGTCTATAGTGTTATTGAAAGTCAAATATAACCATATTATTTTTTTATATTTATTATTATATATATATTTTTTTCATTTAATAATGTATTTCTATTCAAATGAAGTACGGTCGAATTTCGATCAATGGGCGATCACTAGTAAAGTTAAATGGCCATGTAGTCCTAGCTCTGCTATATTGTTTATATAAATTAAAAATAATAACGGTCTGATATGTGATCTGATATGGTAAAGCATTACTTTCGACATTATTTATTTTTACTACTTGGAGTCTATTTTTTAGGTAAGATTTGAACATTTTAAGTGCATTGCCTTTGATACCTAGGTTTTCTAGTCTTTCTAATAGTAGTTTGTGACTTACGGTATCAAAGGCTTTTTTTAGATCAATAATGACACCTAAAACAATATTACTCTTGTCTATATTATCCCTAATTTTTGTAACAAATCAATAGCGGCGGCAGTGGTATTATTTTTAGCTCTAAATCCATATTGGCGTTCGGATAAAACAGAGAGAGTCCAAGTATTTCAACAAACGACGATGTTGTATTTTCTCTAAAATGTTTGATATTATTGGTAGCACAGATATCGAACGATAGTTTCCGGGGTCGGTTTTAGGTCCTAATTTATAGATTGGTGACACCTTTGCAATTTTTAGGGTGTCTGGAAATTCCCCGCCAATCATGAGTTTATTAAAACAATTTGCCAAACTTTCCGAGATTAAATTTTGAACATATTTTATGACTTTTGTGCTTATTCTATCTATACCGCTGCTTGAATTTGGATCAAGATCATTAATAATTTTAGTAATTTCATCACCACTACATGGATCTAATGTGAGAAGTTCTTGTTTATTGTTTTTTTGTGATTTGAAAACACATCGGGTTGAGGTGTCATGATATTTTGTCGTTATACTGGTATCCTATGGTAGAACAATACTTATTAAAAACTTCCCAAATTTCATTTGTGTTAGAGACTGTATTACCATCGACTAAAAGCTTTGAAGGAGCATTTGTATTAAAATATTTTTCTTTCTTTCTTTCACTATTATCTCCAGCTTTTACTATCTCGCTTTCTTTTGTTTAATCAGTTAAATTTTGTATGACTGATTTCAGCTTCGCGAATTCACTTCAGAAGTTAGTTTCTGATCGCTTGTATGGAATATGAAGTATTTTATTGTAATGGTTCCAGTAACTAAAGCTGAAACATTGCGAAGGTGTCTAATTCTCGATAAGTTTATTTTTCGGCATGGTTATTATAGCTAACAAAACGAATAAACCCGGAACGCTTTAAGTATAAGATTAGAAAACTATGCTGTCTACCCAAACCAACTGTCGTCTTTCTTATTCCTTTTTGATGATGATAGAACACCCGTTAACTTATATTGCTGTCAGAAACCGAATCAAAAAGTATCTTTCCGCAACTCACTCAAAATAGTAAGGTCCAACTTCCTTAACGATAGGTTTGGCCCCCTTCTGCACTTCCTCGACATTGGTGTAGTTGAACAGGTACACCTTGAACCCCAGGGCGAAGGGAATCTGCTCCCACATCTTACGGACGTCGGTCTTCTTTGAGAGCGCCATTTCCTGGGAAAGAAGAGATTTAAAGATATTAATATATTTAATCGCGATCAAATCACAGTTACGAGATTAGCCAAGTTCGCAGGAGTTTTTCTTGTGCCCAAGATGTACATATATGCGCAAATACAGGTGCACTCTCCTTCACTTTACTGTCAGTCGGAACTAATGAAAATATATTCTAATTTTAAAGAAAAGTCAAGACAGTTGACTTTATCAACTTCCTGACATCTGCGAGGCCTATTAAGCCCCAATTACACGATGCAGATTTCTTGAACGTTCAACAGCAATAATCGCGTTCAATTACCCATTGCCATTAAAGAATCACATGCCAGTGTTTACACGCGTGCGATTTCCATAAATGGTATTCAGTCATTCCATGCAAGTTTTGCCTCGTCTAAACACAGACCAGGGCCTTGTATAATTGTTTCAAGCTCGTTATTGCGCTGCCAAATATTGAACGATTTTTTTTAAATAAACACACCTTCACTCACCGCACTTATGTTTGATGATAGAAAATGTTCATGCTAGAATACTCAGGAATGAGCAAACACATAAAAAGCATCTTAAAAAATATGGACCTATGGCATACAGCTTTGGAGTACAGCCAGCAACATAAAGTTACTGGAAAGATTCCAAACTCAAACACTGAAGACAATTTTCAACATCCATAGTATTATAGTGATAAGAACAAATAATATCTCGACTTAAAAGTATCAACTGTCAAAATGAAATATCGAAGTAAACTACCTACAACCATAAAATACTCAAAACACAAAAATGAGCTTGCCCTAAGACTGAGTGGAGATCAAGGCCTTCAACATAGAAGACTAAAGAGATATAGTTTTTCAACCCTTGTTACGTGTCTGCTTATCTTGTTGGAATGAAAAGGATAAAGGCAGATCTATTACAATTTATTAAATGAAAATTAGAATTGGGAAGTGCAGCTAATATAAAAGACCCTGCCTGGCACGCACTCTTTGTTTTAAGGTTCTGTCAGGCACGTAGTTGACCTTCGTTGATCGGAAGTGGAGGTCCCAGGTGTATATTCAGCTGGATCCCCTGGGTTTGATGTTTTTTTTATCGGCTCTAAGAGTAGACCGGCTTCAAGAGTAGACTGGTTTCAGAATGGACTGACTGCAGAGTGGAGTAGCTTCAAGAGTGCACTGGCTTCAGAGGAATGGTTTCAAGAGTAGACTGGCTTCAGAGAGTAGTCGCTTCAAGAGTAGACTGGCTTCCAGAGTCGGCTGGCTTCAGAGGAGTGGCTTCCAGAGTGGACTGGCTTCAGAGGAGTGGTTTCAAGAGTAGACAGTCTTTCAGAGTGTGACGCTTCAAGAGTAGACTGGTTTCCAGAGTGTGAAACCTCAGCGGTTCGAACGCCCGTTTTTATTCCAAAGTCGTCTTCCCTTTCCAAACATTTTTCAAAATATTAGTTTTCTTGTAGCCATCATCTCATCTGACAAGTGTAGTCGGCCAGGACATATCCATGAGTGCGTGTAGCTGGCCACATGAGTGCGTAAAGAATTTTATAAACATAATTTTAAGTTAAGTTACTTAGTAAACAATCGTAATAATTAATAAAATCAAATAGCTAGACATATTGATAAAAATAATTTAAATTATATAAACCAAAAAGTAGCCATTCATAGACTAAGCAGAAAAGTAACTGACAGTTGACAATTTGAGTTAATATTTTATTTCAGATATTTTTAAGTTAATAAATCGTATTTTAATCGATTTGCTGAGTGTAGACATATAAACAAATAAAAAAAGTAAAGCATGAATAGTGTAAACATAGAAACAAATAAAAAGGATGATAAATAGGTATTAGGAATCATGAATTAAACTGTAAGTATAGCATGAACACTATACCCTTCATGACAGATTCGTCAGGATAGAATGAGACACCTAACTGAGATGTGTCTCACCAAGCTAGAAAGCCTAAACAGATCACAGAAGATGAACAGGTAAAAAACTTTTTTCAAAAAAACAACAGCCAACTTTCTTAAAAACACTACAAAGTGAAAAATAACTTTAATTTCGGAAGACGTTGTCTTAGGATCTGTATTTAAGTTTTTTGCCACTGACTTCCGAAATTAAAGTTATTTTTCATTTTCGTTTTTAAGGAAGTCGGTTGTTATTTTTTTGAAAAAAGTTTTTAATTTTAAATTTTTTAGTTATGGCATGTACTACCTGCACTAATCTAATCGCGTTATTCGTCCATTTGTCGCGCACATACTTAATGCAAATTTAAGATTTATATGGTTTTCTCATAGATGAACTGAACCAAATTGAAATGGGACCATACGGGAAACACCAGCTTTCAAATAAAAAAAAAATCATCATAATTGGTTCACCTAGTCAACAGTTCTGCGGTAAAAAACATAAAAAAATACAGTCGAATTGAGAACCTCCTTTTTTTTCTGAAGTCAGTTAAAAGTATCAGCCGCGGTGCAGAAAGAAAAAAATATTGAACGAGATTTCATTGCACGTGTTGTTTACACCTTTTCCAGAATATTTTTGAATGGCAACTAACTTAACCATATGAGCCCGTATCGTGCAACCATTTTACGTGTTATTTAGACGATACCAGACAATTGCTGCTTCAATTTTATGGTATGCCACAGGCAATAAACTTGCACCTGTTAATGGAGCTTTAGAGACTACTTTTAGTAGTACTTAAACTAGGAGCTAGTCTAAAAATTTTATAGAAATTATATTATTTTCACCGTCCAAATAAAACCAATGTTCATTATACCAATATTATAAAACTGAAGAGTTTGTTTGTTTGGTTGCGGTAGTCTCAGGATATACTGGTCCGAATTGAAAAAATATTTTTGTATTGGGTAGCCTATTTATTGAGAAAGGCTAAAGGCTATTTAACATACTACTACGATCAAAAGGAGCGGAACAGCAACGAAAAATGGACGAAGACTGGCAGGCAATTTTGGAAGAGTCAGGGGAGCAAAAATTTGACGCGGACGAAGTCGCGGGCAGAAGCTAGTTTATGTATAAAAAATTGACATGCCGTTCATGATTTCATAAGCAGCATGTCATTTTTTATAGATAAATCTGTAGCGACATCTACACCGCCACGTGGGAACTACGTATCACACTGACGTTACGTAAAATCATCGTGCAAACAGAGTTTACCGCGCATGTAGCACATACAACATCCCGCCGTCAATCGATGGGCAGTTGCCCACCAGACAGGATACCCGTCTTTTCTGAGGATCCTCCCTTTTCCAAGGAGGTTGAGTGAACTTTCTACCCTGTTCCTCATACCTACATAAATTAATTATGTAGGTATATGAAATAATGATATTATATCCCTATTAATATAATTAATCTATACTAATATTATAAAGCTGAAGAGTTTGTTTGTTTGTTTGTTTGGTTGAACGCGCTAATCTCAGGAACTACTGGTCCGAATTGAAAAAATATTTTTGTGTTGGGTAGTTTATTTATTTAGAAAGGCTATAGGCTATATAACACCACGCTACAATCAAATGGAGCAGAGCAGCGACGAAAAATGGATGAAAACTGGCAGGCAATTCGATGCGACGGGAAGGGTCACGGGAGCAAACATTTTACGCGGACGAAGTCGCGGGCAGAAGCTAGTAATATTATAAATGTGATTGTAAGTTTGTTACGCTTTCACGTGAAAACAACTTAACCGATCATCATGAAACTTTGTACACATATTTTTGGAGGTATTAGAAGTAACATAGGATAACTTTCATGAAAAATAAAACTACATTTATTGTTATTTTTAACGCGAACGAAGCTGCGGGCAAAAGCTAGTTGTGTTTATAAATTTAAAAACAATAACAAAGTTATTGTTTATAAATTTAAAAACAACAACAAAGTTATTTGTATCGTCCTTGTAACCCGTACGATTTATCGCGCATTCGTCGACTCCTGATCAAATTAAAGCCTTTTCTGGAGTCTGTAGGAGGAGGGGAGGCGCGGACTGGTGACAAATAGGACCCATGAAAGAATAAACAGAAGGCCTAGCACAAACGCCCGCCGTAAACTAAACGAAAATTCTAACGTTTTCTTAAACAAAAACAGAAGTATGGTAGGTATATGCATTTTGACTTTAATCTTTGCAACAGACACAATTGGCATTAAGATCGTCACCCATAGCGTCGTCATAATTAGGGTCACCCATAGATATGAAACAAGTCTTAAGTAGGAACCTTAAATATGGAGATAAGAAGATAATAAAAAAAAATATCGGAGGTTTAAAAATGTACAATTTCAAAATCATTCGATTTCAAGTTACATTTACATCGCACGTTTCTACTAGGCTCACAGGACCCTTACCCAAAAAGGCTGTTTGACCTTGACCTAACTCGATTTGAGGACAAGCTCGATAGAGGTCGAAACTCGAGAGGCTTACGGTATTTATTCTTATTGTTTTATCCTAAGCTCGTTTACTCACCACCCTGTATTATTTTACAAATTGAATTCGAATAAACCCGAAGAATACGTTCTGCGTACAGTCAGGAAAATTCATTGTTTAGCAAATTGATGCTCTTTGTCGAGGTGCATAATATAGTAATGATACATTTAAAAACAACATTATACGCACAAGATCCTAAAGAAATAATAATGTAATAGATTTGTGGTGCCCACGTATAATAATTATTATGGTCAAAGTTGTAGACATGTTCTAGTTCCCACAATTTTTAATAGTCTTCCAGAAGATATAAATAGTTGTATTTCAAAAACTGTTTTTAAAAGCAAAATAATTAAGTACCTTTTTGATGTGTTTTGCCATAGCTTCACTGTAGGTAAATAATATTTGAAAAATCTTGCGTATTTTGTGTTTCTGTGTTTTATTGTTAACTAGCTTCTGCCCGCGACTTCGTCTGTGTAAATGTCGGTTATCGCGGATGCAGACAAAGTCACGGAAAAAGTAGCCTATGTCCTTTCTCAGGCTTTAAACTATCTGTGTACCAAATTTCATCTAAATCGATTCAGTAGTTTTAGCAGGAAAGCGAGACAGACAGACAGAGTTACTTTTGCATTTATAATATTAGTTGTTAAGTTGTTATAGTTGTTAAGTTGTTGTAGTTGTTATTGTTAAGTTGTTAATGTTTAATAAAAGAAAGGTGTTAATATGATTGTTTTACAAAACAAATAGGAATAAATGGAGCTACATCTGCCAACAAAATGTTTTGCAGTTTGGTAGAGGTAATATTTTTTTGTAAAAAAACTATATCATTGTGAATAAACACTATTCATTTTCATTTTTTTTTTCATAGTATTTTCATATCTTATATCTTTAAACGAGCAATTCTTGTATATATATAATAATATATTCTTGTATATATATAATTCTTGTTAATAAATATTTATATATAATCTGAATCTCGGAAACGGCTCCAACGATTTTCATAAAATTTAGTATACAGGGGGTTTTGGGGGCGATAAATGGATCTAGCTAGGATTCATTTTTATAAAATGTCGTTTTATTCGTGTTTTCAATGACCAACTTTATCGATAATCAACTTGAACATAAACTTATTATTTTAAACACAATTTACCAAAACATACCGAGCAAAGCTCGGTCATCCAGATATTAACTGTCAAAGAACGACAGTTGTAATTTGACTATACGAACTATTTAAGTTGGTACCTAGTCAAAGTATTTAGCAATTAATTTATCTGCCCTTATCTACGATGGAGATTACTTTCTCTTGGCAGTATTTTCATTTTCTTTATGTTAAGCTGGGTCGTCATTTTGTTTGATGTAACAAGTGATAGTTTGATAAACAGGTTGGGTCCGGGAATCAAGATACAAAACAAAACTATGATTAGTTTTGTTTTGTATCTTGAATGATATGTTGATCAAAGGAAGGGATAAAGGAAAATAGGACTTTACAAGGAATCCATTGTCCGTTTCCCTACAATCATGTCCTACCATTTTTGCTTCATGTACCGATCTACGCGGGAATTAAAAACGCACCGTATTAAGGTTTACAGGTAAACAGGTCGGTAAACGGCCAGTTAAGTACGTTAAGACACGCAGAGAAAAAGCCTGAAACTTAAACTTAATTATAAGAAGGACTCAGAGTTGACCCTCAAAAGACCAGTTGGAAGTCTACATCGACAAGAACATAGTCTCTAAGTAGAAAAAGTCACACTTAACTTAATTTTGATTCAAAGTTTGATTAATAAATGTGAATGCATACATGCCAGACAACTCCCGGTCTAAGATATAAGAAATACCGACTCGGCTATGCTTTACATGGGAGCAATGTACTGATGTGACAACATGTTAACGCGTTGAAATCTGTGCTTTATCTAAGTTATTTAGTCGTACTTAATACAAATTAAGCTTCCGGAATAAATGTTCTAATTGATAGCGAAAATCTTTTTTTTTTTTGTAGTTTGTGTAGAAGAGAGTCCACAAACGCAGACACTTAAAACGACTTTGTTATATTAAGTCGGGGTAAAAGTTTTTCCGTATTTTGTATAAAAAATAACACCGACTTTTTCCGTTTGGAGCGAGCTGCATCTTTGACATCAATATTCCCTCACTGCATTTTGCTTGAACCAACTTTATGTCGCTCTTACTGAAACTAAGTTAGGTCAGTAAACGTCTCATGTTTTTTGCGGGTTATGGCGCACTTTTTCTTTTTTTTGTAATAAAAATTTAAAATATATTGAATGTCTTCGTGAGATTCACTCATTTTGGCGGACAGAAAAACAATTGAAAGTCGGCGGGAAATCGTTTCTACACTTATTTTTTAAATGTCATCTATATACGGTATCAAAAGCAGCCAGATAAAAACAGTATGGCTAAAGAGATTCCATTACAACTTCATACCTATAAAATACGAAAAAAAAATTCCCGACCTATTTTAATGAGCTAATGTAAGTAATTAAATTCCGATCAAAAAAAAAAATTGACGTGTGGCACTCGGGGACTGCCACGGTAAAGCTATTGCATAGCATTTTTTATCAACTTATGCAATTATAATTATTTATTTATTTTTTATTTGACCGATAAGAAAACATTTTTTTTTTCTTTTATTGAATAAATGAGAAATTACTGCCCCCGCTTTTTAAATCTCTGATATCTTCTAAGTCTTCATTTAAATTACATGCTGTAATGATCATATTGATCTATATTAAATGCACAATGTATTTAAGGTACCTAATTGGATAAGAATTAATGCTGTATTGGTTAAAATCACTTCGTAAATGAGCCCTTATTTCTCGTAAAAAGCAAAGGAAAAAAATGATTATTGTGGGTTATCCCTAAGAGGTAGACATATACCATCGCGGAATTTTTTGTAGACCTTTCTAAGGTGTACAATACTGTAGTACATTATTTTGATCTGTTTCGTAGGGTTCAGCCAGCGTTCGCAATGTAAGCGTAAAAAAATGAGCTTATTTATGACATCACATTAGAAACCCCTAAAATTATCAGCGTTTCTTTACTATATTATGCATGTTAAATACATATAAGCCTTCCTCTTGAATTGTTCTATCTATTAAAAAAATCCGCATCAAAATCCGTTGCGTAGTTTTAAAGATCTAAGCATAATGCACGGCCTTCAAGCCACACCTCCGTGCCCGTCGGAGCGTGAGGTTTTTTTTTCGTTACGGAATTTCTGGATTCGGTCCCCGCGCTCAAGGCCCTCGATAAAAGCTATGCAATAGCTTAAAAAAAATGTGAAATGAGAGCCAAGTTCAATATTATGATATATGCCTTGGTTGTTGACTTAAACGACAAAAGAAGTGAGATCTAAATGGGTGCCAAGTTCAATGGTCATGTATATAAAATATCATTTCTTCTTATAACTTAGGACAATATCGTATATTGTAGCCTAAGGTCTGACTTGGCTAGTTCTCATTTACGAATTATTATGATCGATGGCTAGTTTTTACCAACAAGCCAAATTTTCGGAATAATAAAATAAGAACCGACAAGTAACAGGTTTAGAACTTGCGAAGGCTTACCTATCTGCATGCCAAATTTGAACTTTCTAGGTCATCTGGAACTGGGTTAGAGTTTGATCTACAGGTCTGTCAGTGACAAAAATGACGATTTTTGGACGTTAATATCTAAATAACCGTTTGAGACGTGTTTATGAAATTTGGAGCACATTTGTAGCTTGCAAGTTTCAATACATATATATGGCCACACGTTTATTCAAAATAGTTTTTGAGTTATATATATATATTCAAATTTATTTCAAGTAACAATGACTCAATTGTTAGTATACTTATCCTATGTTAGTAGCTAAAGTAACTTAATAATACATTCTTATATACATAGCGGCAGCACTGTCCGACGCGTCACCGCGGCTGTACCATTCCATGGGAAATGGCGCAGCAGCGATTAACGTACGGACAGTCTAGCCTGCTCGAGATTAGAGACAGGATACTGTTGTTGCTGCCCCACACACGACGCACCAGGGACGCACAGTGCTTACGCATCGTGGCAAAGAAACAATCCACATGTGCGTCTGCGAACATCCCTGATGCGCTGCAGTAGCGGGGCAGCCTCAACAGCACCCTGAATGCGTTGTTGTATTGCACGCGGAGGGCATTGTACGATTTTTGAGTATATCTAGCCCACAAGCTGCTCGTGTAAAACGTAGTGCAGTGCGCTCTGAAAAGAGTAATTTTAACGTTCACTGAACAACGAGCAAACCTGCGAGCCAGCATGTTTGCTCTAACCGACAAGGTCCTCCGCGCCCGATCAATATCGTCATCGTCCCTGAGGTCAGGGGTAAGTATGTGGCCAAGATATTTAAACTTGTATGCCTTCTCTAATGGCATACCATTAAGGTAAACTGGTGGTACGTAAGCAGGGTACCTACCCCTAGACCCAAAGACCATGACCTCACTCTTCTTATAATTGTAAATTAAACCATGTGACTCGGCATACTCCTCACAAATGGCCACAAGTTTTCTGAGGCCACAGATTGACGCACTCAGCAGAACCATGTCGTCTGCGTACCTGATATTATTTACGCAGACCCCATCTATATGGCAACCGACCTTGACGCTGCTGAGCCTGCCAATCAACCCATCGACATATAGGTTAAATAGCGTTGGTGAGCTCAAACCCCCCTGTCTCACCCCGCACTCCAACCCATACGGATCAGACAAAGCCCCTGCCCATCGCACATTGTTGACCTGGTTTCTATGCCAATTATTAAAGATGTTGATTATTACAGGTGGAAGATGAGCTTCTTTGAGTTTATCCCACAGGATATCATAAGAAACCAGGTCAAATGCTTTGGAAAGGTCCAGGAAGCAGGCGTATATGGGAGTGCTGCGGTCACTGTAGTATGTGACAGCATGCTTAAAAGACAACACAGCGCTTTCCGTTGATAGTCCAGGTCTGAACCCGAACTGGTTATCATGAGGTGTTATATACTTATTTAACTGTCTATTAAGCACACTGTCAAACACCTTAGATATAACAGTTGCTAATGAGATAGGCCTATAGTTATTTCTGTCAGCAAGATCACCAGATTTATTTTTCGGTATGGGCACTACCACAGTCCGTATCATCTCCCCAGGCATATAACCATGCGACACACAAAAACTATACAACATGGCCAGAACTCTGGGTAGATGGGGACCAGCATATTTGAGGTGCTCAATGCTGAGCCCGTCATGGCCAGGAGATTTGCCACGTGACATGGATGTTATTATTTTCCCAATCTCTTTCGACCTGCACTTTAGTCCCAGTTCCTTGCCAGGCTCAACATTCAGCACCGACTGAGAAGATCCTAGTGGAGACTTCACAATAAAGTGTTCCTTAAAGAGGTTGGAAATCTCCTTAGGTTCACTTACGCCGCCGACGCACACAGGGAGACTCGGCTTGCTTTTCAATTTATTGGTGTTTTTCCAAAAACCATGGAAATCGCGTTTTGAATGGTGTGAGGTTAGAATGTCCATCTTAATTTGGTCTTGTCTGTCCTGACACCATTTCAAACGCGACTTAAAGACTTTCCTAGCCTCACACATTTGGTCATAGATATTACCGGAAGTAGGTTTGTCAACCAAACCCATAGCATGAATTTATTCCGGGCCTCCCTGTGCGCACCCGCCACGTGTTTATTCCAGCCTATCACTTATCTTCTCGACAAAGGCCTACTTGTGAGGGGGTCAAAAGTGGCTCCAAATGGTTCGTGTAATATTACACACGGTGCTGATCGCCAGTTCTGTTACTAGACCTTGGCTTGACACGCTACCGCTTGTCTAGATGGGACACGATTTGGAAAATAATGATGAAGACGATGATTACCTTCTTAAGCTGGCTCTTGAGTATGACAGGGAACAGGACCCATCCGAAGATGAGTCCAAACACTGCTATCCCGCCTGCGATCGCAGCATACTTCAGCTCTTTCGGTAGTAGCATGTTGAATGTACGCTAGCTCTGTAAAAAAAGAAACTATTAGCATAAGCATATCATCGTTTGCCTGGCCTTTTCCCAACTATATGGGGGTTGGCTTCCAGTCTAACCAAATGCAGCTGAATACCTGTATTTTACATGGAGCAACTGCCTATCTGACCACCATAACCCATTTACTAGGTAATACGATACCCCTTGGTAAGACTGGTTGTCCGACTTTCCGGCTTTTGACGACCCGTAACGACTGCCAAAGATCCACAAATGATATCAAGGACCAACGGCTTCACGTGCTTTCCGAGGGGTCTGGTATGAAAGATGGTCACCCATCTCCGAACCAACCGCGGCAAGCGTAACTTAACCTGATCGATCGATCCGTCTGGCTGTTATTATATAGCCACAAGTTTTTTTTTGTGGTTCAATGTCAATCAAATGTCTTCTCCCGCTCTAGAGTGAAGCGGAAGGGCGTGTCGGCGGAAGACTTTTATTGACTAAAACCCACCCGTGTTCCTTCAGTTGCCCACATGCTAAGGCCACGGTATCTCTTTCGAAAAAATCTCGCGACCCTGGCAGACAAGCCCTTCCTTCCTACTTATTAGCATAAACATGATCAGCCTATAATACTCTTCACTGCTTCACTGGCTGCCTCTCTGTTAGAGGTCATAATCCGTCACATGTCCTAAAATGTTTGGCTTGGACATTGGAGATACCGGATTCTTCACTATATAAGGTGTTTCTATTCATACACGAAACATTTTAAGAGGTACACCTGTAGGTGGTAAAGAAGCGATAGAAGCAAAAAGAAAATTTTTAAATAAGCGTTTTTGAATTTTCGCAATTATTATAATTTTAAAACTGCTTGAGACGTTTTGCATAAAGCCTTTACTCCAAATTCTATGAATGGCCCGCCTGACGCTGCGAGGGCGGCGACTTGACGGCACGAGCATGGCTGCGGTGTTTCGGGCCCTAAAAATAAGACGGAGCCAGTATTTCTTATGTGCGTCAAATAATTTATAAAAAAAATTTTTTTTCGTTGCTGTAGCTTCTTTACCACCTACAGGTGTACCTCTTAAAATATTTCGTGTATGAATAGATACACCTTATATTTTCCTTCACTGTTTTGAGAGCAGTGGAACACAAAGCAAAGCGCCTGCCTGGGTTCGAAAACCTTTTTTTGAATATCGAATACGTTTCACTGATTGGTACCTATAGAACTTTATTTGAATTCGATCTTAGATTTCCATTATCCAAGTTATACATAGACTTGACGCTTCAGAAGATATCGCGGTTGACTTCGATGTTGACTCAAAATTGATAAGTATTTATGATGACCCTATTTATCTGAACGGTTTTTAAAACACAAAATGAATTTAGAACTTCGGGCTAAGTTATCAACTACCATAAATTGTTGTACTTTCTATCATGAGGTCTTTGCCCTGTAGTGGAACAAATAACCACTCCCGCATAATTTGTGATCACGCAAAATCATAATAATATTCTAGTTCAAAGACTGCTCGCGACTGACTTGATAATAACGGCTATACTCAGGGGACACTGTATATGGCAGCCTTATTTGTTGAAGCGGACGTTTTTGTTGAAGTTTCTTGATTATAATGTCACTATAATCTGAGTAGAAATTGAGTACGAGGTTATGAACTTGTTTGTGTGTTGTTCTAACGTTACACTAGTAATTTCATGAAAAATTGTAAGTATACTCAGTCAGATTTTTGTGACTTTGAGAATAGTGTGCCCGACTATGATCATGTTTTGGCTGCATTCCAAATTAAACCGTTATCGATTTGAGTGTGCAATCACCCGTTCCGAATCACAAAACCATAACGATATCCCGTGAATCGTCCTAAAAAAAGTCATCACCGGGAGCGCTGTCAAAAGTGACATGGACACAACATGGATTTTTCAGAAATTGTCAGTTCTGAACTGTTATAATCATGATAACCAGAGCCATGACACCATGAGCACTGTGAGCGATTATGTTCTAATTCGGAAAGCAAAGAAGAGTTTGAAGAGATTGTCTCAGCAACATGGTATGACCAAAGAGATTTAAGACAAAATATAATTTAATGTATTTGGGTACGACTGAGCTCTACAAAACCAGAACCACGAAACTCGAAAGGAGAAGGTTTGGGGTCTAGGAATTAGGTTGTCATACAGTTAGGTACGTGTACTCTGTAAGTAGACTACCATAAATAAAATTGAATATATTCGATTCGCATAATACAGGCAGGGACATCGACGCACAACCTGTTACCACGGGTTTAGTTCATGATTTTGAAACCCTCTGCGTTGACATCTTTCGTCGGTTATTAAAAAAAAATTAACTCTGCCAAACTTTTGATCGCGAGGTATTGCACTTTTTACAGCAGAATTTTTGGACTACGATAGGTTGAGTTGATGTTGATGAACTGATTTGTGCAAATCGTTGATATCTAGTTTAGTATGAAATCAGTCACTTTTAAACCGACATTCATGACTAATATATAGTTTTTCAGATTAAATATTTCGACTTTGATCGATGATGATTCAATTAACAACTCCTTAGAACTGCCCATTAACGATACCAATCAACCAAGTTATTGATAATAGCTGTGTGCGTAGCTGTGTATTCCTTTGATGAGAAACCAATCACCGTATGTGAAATGTGTCTTGGTTCACATGCACTTTCCTTGAGTACGCCTACTCCAAGCCTATGACATTGACAACGCGAATATTTGATGAGGAGACCCTGTCTTGTTAAAGAAAATTGATTAACGATGTAAAAAGTAGATGCGCGGTGAGCTTCCTAAGGCTGGTGGCTAAGTAGTTTATTCTATTCTTAGTAATAACAGTCGCTCGGCTCGATCGACCGAGTAAGCTACGCTTGCCGCGGTTGATCTGTGGATGGGTAGCCATCTTCACATATCAAGGCCTCTCCGCACCTCGGAAAGCACGTTTAGACGTAGAGCTGTCATTCGTAAATAACCGACAATCGTTACGGGTCGCCAGAAGTCCATATGTCTGACAGCAATTCTTACCAAGGGGTTTCGTATTACCCAGTTACTGGCTTGTGGTGGTCAGATAAGCAGTCGCTATATTTAAAATACTGGTATTCAGTTGCATCCAGTTAGACTGGAATACGATCCAACATAGTTGGAGAAAAAATGATGAAACGATCTTCTAATACGAAAAAATCATTAAGAAGGAACCACAATCTTTTAAAAGTCACGTTCAATGTACATGGTTAAAAACAGAGTAATATTTCATATTACTAAATTAACTTAATTAAGTTGATTATTTTGTACAAATTCTTTAACACATACGTATTTCTTTAACAAAAACCACCAACCACCAAACTTAAAAATCTTTCCACAAACGATCTTTCTACCTAGTTGGCAAATATTCCACGTTCACAAAAATCGTCTCACAATCTGACCCAAGGGTCCTCTGTGTCAAGTAAGATTTGTAGAACAATAATTTTTACCCATATAATTTATAACATGCTCCATAAAAAGCTTGGAAAAACCATAACATAGGTACGCACGTTGTTCGAGGCAGGAGAAGAATATGTAATTTTTACAAGAAGGGCAAATGATACATCATGCTCTAAAATAACCATAATATGTTCCTGTATTTCCCTAATATTAATGTTACGACGGATTCTCCTAAGAATTAATTACAAGAATCTGGGATGGAGTTTTTGGCCTTCTCTGACCCTGAGGGATTATGTTTGGTAGGCCGGATCTTTTATTTTTGGGTTCATTATACCGGGACCGTATTGTCTGTAAGCACAATTACGCTTGATTGTTAGCCCGTATTCGGGTGCTCGTAGGGCTACTCGAATTCGGGCACCCGATGCATTAATAGTATGTTAGTTTGTAAGGTATATGTCTATGGGTCTTTGTAACCTGAAAATAAAATGTTTGTTTTTATTATTAATTACACTGGTCATCGCACTGGAATATGGGCTAACAACTACGAATATTTTGAATGACGTCGATTCTACTAATGTGAGGACTGGCAAAGCACTGATAGAAGTGAAAAGAAAATTGGCATCTGGATGCCTGTTCACTCTTACTTTGAAGGTAGATTGGTTAGTAGTGGAAGGGAACACAGACGCGGTCATAGAGTTTCTCACTTTGGCTGTGCGCATAATGAAAGTGGAGAGTAAACGCTGAGTCCGACTGGTCAGGATACCTATCAAGTGCAGATAGTACTGTGGAAATGTGTTACTTGCTTTATCTATACGACTGCTTGATCATATAACCAAGACGACAGTTCTCTATCTTCACCAATTTTGCATATACTTTTTGCCGACGGCTTTCTGTTAGGTCCATTTTTGTACAAAATAAACTTATTGTCTACAACTTTTCCACTCGTGGTTGGATCAGGCTTTCATAAAATCTTTCACCGTTATAACTAATCAATCTGCCTAGTCTTTTCCTAACTATACATGTTGAGGTTAGCTTCCAGTCTAACCGGCTGTAGCTGAATACCAATACTTTACATGAAGCGACGGTCTATCTGACCTGCAAAAACCAGTACCTGGATAATACCGTACTCTTTGGTATGACTGGTTGTCAGGTAAATAATGATCCGAAATTGATGAAATGATGTTTAAATAACAGCCGGGCCGAACAGCTTACCGTGCTTTCCGAGGCACCGAAGGGCCCTATATGTTATGGATATCGCGGTCGATTCGTGGATGTACCCATCCACGAATCGACCGCGGGAAGCATAGCTTAGTCTTCAATACATTCGTGCGGCTCTCATTATTTAGCCACGACATCCTCATTCACTTTTATAACCACAACTAGCTTCTGCCCGCGACTTCGTCCGCGTCAAATTTTTGCTCCCCTGACCCTTCCCGTCGCATCGATTTGCCTGCTAGTTTTCGTCCACTTTTCGTTGCTGCTCGCTCCTTTTGAGTTATAGTGAGTCAACCTTAAAATATACACATATGCTTTCCCGGACTTTTTTATAACTTTTTAAAAGGAACAATTCCGTTATACTTGATTTTTGCGTTACTTTAACCGTTTACGCAGCGCACGCAACGGAAACTCTCAAAAGGAATAAATTTTCCCCGTTTTTGCAACATTTTTCATTACTGCTCCGCTCCTCTTAGTTGTACCGTAATGTTATATAGCTTATAGCCTCCCTCGATAAATAGGCTACTCAACACAAAAATATTTTTTCAATTCGGACCTCCTGAGATTTTCATTTCCTGAGATTAGCGCGTACAATCAAACAAACAAACTCTTCAGCTTTATAATATTAGTATAGATAAGTTTTCGAGCTTGTGAAGACCCGTAACGACTGTCAAAGATCTAATAGAAGTATCTAAAGATGCCCACATATGCACGGACCAGCTGCGACAAGCGTAGTTTAACCTGATCAATACACCCATGTGACTTTTTTTAGCTTGACACAAGCCCCTTTTTTCTGTGAGTAAAATCATCAAATGACGTCTCCCGCACTGCGCAGAGCGGGAGGGCGTGTCAGACTTTTACTGACTCAAACCCACCCGTGTTCCTTCAGTTGTCCATATGCCAGGGCCACGGTATCTCTTTCGAACAAATCTCGCGACCTTAGCAGTGCCACAAGCCCCTCAGTCCCTACTCTATCAGCAATAACGATGACTCGAAAATGTGTGGGAAGGACGTGAACCACCAAAAAGCCCGTGCAACTAGCCAGGCAGCTCAGCTAGCTCATGACAATCCTGTTGGAAATCGTTACAGAACGGTGGTGTAAATAGTTGTTTCACGGTCGCCATTTTGATCATGAACAGTAACAAAATTCACTATCATATAAATCATTTTACCTACTGCTCACCAACTGAGTCAAAGAAATAACCTTTCCAAAATAGGTCGGATAATGAAATTGCTGTCACACCTACATATAGTGTCTACAACGTTATAAGGTTTCTAAGGTCACTCACAGCCATGTTTTTAAGAAGTAATCCTGTAATTTCCTAGTTTAATCTTTACTTGTATTGCTGGTCCTTTTTTTTTTTTTGTTTCCAATCACCTCTCTATCATTACTGATATCTTGATTATTTTACATAGAGTGACTGCCTATCTGACCTCCACGACACATTATTTCCCTTTCCATAAAGGGAAGATAATTCTGAGCTTTGATAAAGTATGAAATAAAAGATAGATACATACGTGCAGGTGTCCGTGTGTCACGACGGTCGGAAAGCGACTTGCGATGGTGCACTGCTTTTAAACAGTGGGCGAACCAAAGTACACACGAACGACACGCTGTCTTCAGGTACACTTTCTATTCTAATTATGTGACACTGAATAAAAAATAAGAGTATTTCTATTTTTTATTGTGTGGTTCAGATTTAATGGTAAACACTAATTGCTACAAGGTGAGACTTAAACCTTTTGAAGTGTAGTTATTCACGAAGTGATCCGACACTTCAGTATTTAGAATAGACTATTACTAAATTTAAACCCGATAACCAAATTAACTCACCTTATAGTTCCTACATATTAAATGTTATAGAGGAAGATAATTGAAGGTACAGGATATTGAAGGTTGTCATTACATATAATTTGAGCCTGCTAGTAGCTTCCTAGTCTGTATTACACTTACTATGTGAATTGTATATGGGGAAGCCATGACGATACAAGTAATATTCATTTCCAAATAATGTAAAGTATACTCATACACACACTTGATTTACTTCAAAGTATAGATCGCTTATTGTGAATAACCTTTAAAACCTCGTTTTTATATCTGCCAATTGTATGAAATGAAAGGTTATGTAACCCTTTTTTTTGACAATTTTACGCTTCAATATTTTGTTGGCCAATATTTTAAAGCTAGATAGAGACAGCAACGCTTGGCTGAATGACCTCTAAATAAAATTCCGAAATAAACGAGATGTAAAAAAAAAGAATGACGTTGTGAATTCGTTTATTATTAAATGCATTGTGTGATGGGTAGAGTAAGGGAGCCTTAACTGAACAATGCACATACCAACAGACTTAGTATAAACTAAAAAAATACATTGTAAATAATAGGTACATACGCAGTATATATGGCTGAAGTACAGTTTTCAGTTGCCGTGTACTAACAATGGCCCCAGGCAGACTGTGGGATATGCGGCACGCGTCACTATTAAGGGGTGGTTCTGAAGTATTTGTATCGTCTTGAAATTCTTTACAATTTTCATTAAATGAAGGGAGGTTTGTGTGTAAAATAAGTATTTGTTGTTAACCGTGATTTTTCAATCGTTTGGGAAACAACGACGGACAGTGTTTTTGTGCCGGATAAAAAAACAAAAATACTAAACACTCAGTACTTTTTTTTTAGAAATTGTGAATAAAATAACTCTATCTGAGTAGATAAAGCTATTTTATTCACTTAACTAATTAATAGCTAGGTTTGGTTAGTGTTTATATTTACATACATACATAAGTACATACAATCACGCCTTTTTCCCATGGGGGTAGGCAGAAACCACGGAACGCCACCTGCTACGATCTCTACACACTCCTTTTGCCTCGTTTAGATTCATATAATTGGTCATAAACACACGCCGGTTGCGAGTACTACGCACCTTTATAAACATACGTTAAAAACACTTTACCGAAAAATTATATAATCATATTAGAACATTTTTTCTGTTCAAAAATAATTATACCAATACGATGCAGGGGTTTTCTAATAGAACGCATTTGCGGGCATGCAATTTTTATAGCATTGCAAAACTGTTTCTTAATCTCTTTACTTTAATGTTTTATTTAGTAGGTTCAATCCCAATGCATAACAGTAGATAAAGTAGTGTATAAAACTCGAAAGATTTACCGTGGCCCTGGCATATAGGCAACTGAAGGAATACGGGTGGGTTTTAGTCAGTAAAAGTCTGACAAGCCCTTCCGCTCCACCCAAAGCGGGAGACGTAATTTGATGGTTTCCCACCCACAAAAAAAAGTGACTATGACTTTTGATTTTCCGTCACAACAAAAAAATAAATAAACAAATATAACAAAAAATACTGATCTATAAATGAAGTGTACAAAGTACTGGAACTTTATGTCTCTTTCTCTTTTCTTTTTCAAAGCTTGAGTGACTTGGTATGATTTTTATAACCTGGGTTATGGAATCTACGAGGACCTGAGTTCCAAGCCAGTGAAATAGAATTATAAAGAAAGGAAACAATCGCATTCACAGAACTACCCCTTTATTGGAAAAAAAGAATAAGTAAGTAGTGAGCTATAAAATTATCCTGTCATTGGCAATGATAGGTAACCTCTGTATCTCCAACGTGATGGCCTGTGATTTTTTCCTTTGAAGTTTTGCTTATTATACACCCGTTTCTTCGTACTGCTGTCCATATTTTATAACTTATTCGTATCGGTTGGATATTTACCTATTTTTGTATTTAATTTTAAAGGCATGACGTGGTATGGAGGCAAGGTTTTATAGTTTTCGTAAAATGTCTGGCAACATTTTTTTATGTTTCTAAGCTTTTTATTCCAAGCCATATTTCTGGGTTAATAGTGTTCCATGTTGTGCCGAACGTAATTAATAGCACCATCCCATTTCTTTCCGTGGGTGTCATAAGAAGCGACTAAGGGACTTACTAGGGCAGCAGCGTTCTCTATGCATTTTACAACCGTACTGTGATCGCAAACCCGCCTGTGTGGCCCCAATTTGGGGGATGCCTATGTCTAGCAGTGGATTGTGTCTTTTGGCTGAAATGATTATGATGAGTCGATTCGAACGAATTTACTCAAATCGACTAATAAGGCGATTCGATATCATTCGATTCGTTTTTCATTATAACATGACATCACGTCTTGTTTTCTCGAAGGGTTGGGCAGAGGTGTACCTATACTACAAACACATTTCGCCAGATATGTTTATGTCGCATATAAAGGTGCGAGAAATCTTATATCTTTTTACGAGCAATTCTTGTATATATATATATAATCTGAATCTCGGAAACGGCTCCAACGATTTTCATGAAATTTAGTATACAGGGGGTTTTGGGGGCGATAAATCGATCTAGCTAGGATTCATTTTTATAAAATGTCGTTTTATTCGTGTTTTCAATGACCAATTTTATCGATAATCAACTTGAACATAAACTTATAATTCTAAACACAATTTACCAAAAAATACCGAGCAAAGCTCGGTCATCCAGATATTACTCTTTAAGGGTCGGTTCACATCTGACGGAAGATGCGTCGCGTATTATTGGTCACGTAACGCCAGAACAGACAATTATTTATGAGAAAACATTCAACCTTTCACACTTAACCGATGATGCGTTAGTGCGTCGAGCGTACAGCGTCTGTTCCATTTCCGTCAACGCATTGTCGGCCGACGTAAAGAGCATCAACGTTCCGCCACGTGTATTTTGACTGATGCATTCAGACTAGGCGTAACATCAGCGGAGATCGTTTGTGTACAGACCGTTCGAAGTTTTCTTGCATTGAAAATGTTTGATAAAGAATGATTTATTACGGAAGTACAAAATTACGCCCGACGCATCTTCCGTCAGATGTGAATCGACCCTAACACTTTGCCCGACTTGGGAATCGAATCCAGGATCTCATGCTCAGTAGTAGCTCTAGACCAACGAAAGAATCTTCCTTGTTTTTATTAAACAATATAAACTTCTTTATTTTCCCTTTACCTAAAAGGTGGTGAAACAACAAAAAAAGAGGCGAAACCCTAATAACATGTCATCAAACCGCCCCACGACCACAGACTTAATACTCTCTGTTGGTAAATTACACCGTACACCATTCAATTTGTCTTTATTTAGAAGTAAAGGGTGAAAACTCGTATTAATATTTCAGTGGAGTAAGTTCTCAAATACCTTCTTTAATGGCTCTATTTGTTGGTGAACCACTTATTTTGTTACTTTTTAAATAAAAAAAGATTTATTGTAGAACGATGGATTCGTGTCCGAAAGACGTAAAGAATAGCGCCACCCCATTTCTTCCCGTGGGTGTCGTAAAGGGCGACTTATAAGAGAACGGACAGCAGCGTTCTCTGTGCCTTTTATCACAACACGGTGATTTTCAACCTGCCTGCCAAGCGTGGCGATTATGGCAAAGCCACCCAAATTGGGGGAGACCTTTGTCCAGCAATAGACGTCTTACGGCTGAAATGGTGATGTAGAACGTTAAAAATAAGTTAGTATTATAAGGTAGTCTTATCCTTAAACCTTACCTTACCTTACCTTTAAACCTTAGTTATTAGTGTTTAAGTAAATTATAGCATAATAAATTAACAAACTATATCACTTTTCATAAAACTTCAGTTAAATATTGTTTAGACATCAGTTGAACTAATATAAATTGTAAGAACTCATGCCGAATGTGATACAGGTTTATCCTAGTACAGGCATCATACTTTATACTACCTTTATTTTATTCTAAGATTTATATTATTATTTACCAACATTTACTTTTGAATAAAAAATTATTTATTATTTTTATTTATTTATAATTTGTCTAACCTTTTCCCATCTATGTTGGATCGTCTCCTAGTATAACTGGATGCAGCTAAATACCAGTATTTTACAAGGAGCGACTACCTATTCGACCTCCACAACTCAGTTACTGGGTTATACGAAACAACTTGGTAAGACTGGTTGTTAGACTTGTGGGGTTCTGACTACCGTTTAAGACTGTCAAAGATCTACAAGTGACAGCCACATAGTCTAGAAGGAGAAGTCGAAGCGTCGGGGTCCATTGCAGACTCCCGGCCACCGTAAGCGCGGGCTTGCGGGCGGTGAGCAATGGGTAGCTCGCCGCTCGGGAAGGACCAGCCGATTTATTCTACTAAAATCTCACCGTGAGCACTTAGGTGAAGTGATCTAAAAGTGAGTTGTCATTCCAACTCATGCTAGGGATTGACAGTAATGACAGCTCACTTTAAGGTCACTTCACTCAAGTTATCACGGTGAGATTTGTACAGAATAGCAGTACAGGCTCGGGTCGACAACGCGTTGTGTTCCAGTGCTAAGCCAGTCCTAGCGTCTGTCAGGGTCGTGGATTGGTGCGGGAGAATTACCGTGGCTCTGGCATAGGCAATTGAAGGAACACGAGTGGGTTTTAGTCAGTTAAAGTCTGACATGCCCTACCGTCCCGCCCAGAGCGGGAGACGTCATTTCATGATTTCTCACCCGAAAAAAACCCACATAGTCTAACATTCTATCCCCGATCCTTGTTTGAGCCAGTCTGCGCCACTGAGCCTGTAGCGTTCCCTGCTGCCCTCTACCAGCGATGCCCTAAGCCGAGGTCCATACCCCACTAGGGTTGCCCTTCGCCATTAGTCGCTGTAGTTTTAAGTTTTTAAGCTCCAGCTGGAGTCCTTAATTTTTTAAGGTAGCCACAGGCAAGTCCATTTAAGCAGCCAATAACTTAATTTAAAAAAAAATAACGTGCTCTTTGAAGCACGTTATGTTACGATAAGTATAAGGAAGTCTATGAAATGGAAAATGCAAAGTAATTTCGTAAAACACCCATTTTATTATAAACAAAATAATTTAAAACAAAAATGCCAATGTTATTTTTATATAATTAGATACTTATTAACACTAATAATACAAAGAGAATTCATGTTGAAATTCCGCGCGTGTAAACAATTGGATTTACATATATAACCGCAATTAATTCCTTATAATAACAATTATAACCTTTTCCGTTCCCCTTTACCGTTCATGTAGAAATACAAAAATATCGTTTACGGTTAAAAATTCATACTGAGGCGAAGAACGTGTGGGACATATGTTATCCACAGGATGATGTGATACAATTTTTATAAAGATCCCGTCCCATCTCATGTCTTTTATTTGGATTTGAAATCATCAAATAACGTCTCCCGCTCTGGGTGGAGCGGAAGGGCGTGTCAGACTTTTACTGACTAAAACCCACCCATGTTCCTTCAGTTGCCAATATGCCAGGGCCACGGCACCTCTTTCGAACTAATCTCACGACCCTGGCAGGCCCATCTCATGTCTTACGCGTATTTCAAGCCCAGTCTGAATCTGTAAGGTGAAAACTGAACGTTTCTCTGTAATCTATCAAGTTTTTTTAACTCGTTACAGTAGTCAGTGCAGCGAGTCGAGCCGCTCGATACGGCATTCACTGTCGGCTTTTTCGTGAATTCCTTTGAAATGCTTTAAGAGCCCTCTTACAAAATTTGAACGCTCGAGTTTAGGTAAAAGACGGCAATCTTACGTATGTGTGCGTAGCTATCCACACATGCACAATACAAACAGTGTAACGCGAGTGTCGAGCCGGTCTAAACAATCTTGATCCGTTAGAATTATAATGCGGTATTTAGATATTTATGAAAATACTTATTTTATTTATCCAGTTTAATAAAGATTTCTAGACTAATAAAAAAAAATACAACTATATGTTATGTAAAGTATACAATAAAAATAAAAAATTAAAACAATTACATATTGGTGCCGATTCTGTTGTACACCGAACTAAACTAACAAAAGTATCTCTAAAATTGCTTACTTTTAGCTATGAGAATTGTTACGCTATTCTGCAAGAAATAATCTCTTTTAAAAATTATTTTGGACACGACTAAAATCAAATTTGACAATCGCGACTCAACGTGGTATTTTTAGGGTTCCGTTGCCAAATGGCAAAAACGGAACCCTTATAGATTCGTCATGTCTGTCTGTCTGTCTGTCCGTATGTCACAGCCACTTTTCTCCGAAACTATAAGAGCATGCTGTTGAAACTTGGTAAGAAGATGTATTCTGTGAGCTGCATTAAGATTTTTACACTAAAATAGAAAAAAAAACAATAAATTTTTGGGTTCCCCATACTAAGAAATGAAACTCAAAAAAAAAAAAATTCATCAAACCCATACGTGTGGGGTAAAATGGTATTGAGGTTTCTAATATATTTTTTTTCTAAACTGAATAGTTTGCGCGAGAAAAACTTCCAAAGTGGTGAAATGTGTGTCCTCCCCCCCGTAACTTCTAAAATAAGAGAATGATAAAACTAAAAAAATATATGATGTACATTACCATGTAAACTTCCACCAAAAATTGGTTTGAACGAGAACTAGTAAGTATTTTTTTTAATACGTCATAAATCGTAAACCGCAATTTACCTTTCATTCAATCAACTCTAATATAAAAATTAAAAAAAAAAACATTTAATTTCATAAACATAAACCTTATGCATAAACCGAGGTTTGTACGGAAACCTCGGTGCGCGAGTTCGACTCGCACTTGGCCGGTTTTTTTTCTTTTGGCTTCGCAACTTAGTACTTGTGCGCTACGCAATGAACTTGCTGAGATATGAAGGCGCGCGCAAGGGGGCATCCTGGACGTGTTTTATATGGAATTTTTCATTTTTGTTAGAAAAATAAAAAAAAATATTACCCACGTGTTGAGATTTATATGTCAACACGTGGGTCGAAAATTTCATTATTTTTGCGATAGGACACGCCATTTTCGAGATATAAGCAAAAGAAAAAAAAAATACAGTACTGTTTTGCACGTGAGGCGAGGCGTTGCCGTTGGTGTGAATTTTTGTTCCTGACCACTAGTTTTACTCCACACCTTTTTAATCGCGATTAAAAATAGTCAGATTTAGTTAAAATAAATTATTTTAGTCAAAATTTTTCTACAATCTATTAAAATAATGCTTTACTTGATAATTAACGAAACTCTTATTCAAAAAAAAAAAAAAAAAATGCGAATAGTAGCAAAATGTTGTAGTCGTAGTATATTTTTGCCTTCACGATAGGAGTACCCGTAAACTGAGACGCGGGAAAAATTTACATAGGTCCTTCCCCGTTGGGCGCTTGCGCCGTACTAAACGCTGCCCGCTTGTGCATCGTAATTTATTCTAATTTAGAGTGATTTCAAAAACGATATTATGTCTAATTAAATAAACAGATTTAAATAAAACTTGAGAATTCGATTTGCTATAGAGCATACTTTATATTGACATGTTTTTTTTAATGTAATTATGCTTTATTCAAAAATTGCCATAAGACTTTATTTTTTTTACTAATTAATGTTATTAAAAATCAATATTCTTGTACTAAATGTAACAACTAGATTATATGTCTGTTGTTTTGTGTATTTTTTTTTACTCAAATTTCTACATATTAATGATAGAAATAGGAGTCTGAAATTGACCCTGCGCTGATTTTTACGAAAACTAGTTGTGGGAGATTAATTACTACAAAGTAAACAAATAAGTTTTTGTAAATGTTCTAAAAGTGACAAAACAAAAGATTGATCTATTTTTTACATGTATTCGTCAATGCTGGCTGGGACACTTAAAGCCGAGCTAAACGAAAAATGTCACTAATATGAAGTAGGTAGGTACTCGCACGGGGTGGGTCAGAGGAGTAAGAAGTTTGACGCGGATGAAGACGAACGTAGAAGCTAGTCCAAAGTAAAAATATGCTTTTTCAAAATAAATGCTCACGCAACCTCTACGCCAGCCACTCTAAAAAAAATGGCGTACGCTTGAGTCATGTGCTCGAAGCGAACGTTCGCCACGTTTAGTGTATCGCCGTATTGTAATCAAGCTCGCCTCGAATTACAATTATTATCATTACAAACAAATGTTAAAAGTAAGTCTTCGCCTTTAAACACGTGTCCAACTTAATTATTCAATTATATTCTAAAATAAAGTAGGTAGATATAATGATTTTTCCTCAACCATATTTAAATAATGTTCAAAAATTCCACGCGTCTTTTTGGTTCCCTGTTTCATTTTGCAAACACTTTACGAAATTACTATACAAGCAATGTTTTCCGTCGAAATTGAGTCTTAAAGTCAATACGGATGAAATTCATATTAAGTAATAATTATGGGTTTCATCCTTATTGACGTGAGACTCAATTAATTTTTTTTGGAGAAATTGAGTTAATAAGGATGAAACCCGTTATATTACTTCAGAATAAAATGTTCTAATTTATGATCCGCAGCCATGAAGATATTTTCCACTGTGCAGGGATTCGCTGCAAAGAAAATTTAAAATGAATAATAGTACTTAATACACAAAAACCTTTACATTATAATAAACAATGTTTAAAACATTTTTATCTGCAGGGATAAAGAAAATAAAAGAGTAGGTAAGCGAAACTGAAAAACTCAAGATATGGAATTTTATAAGAAAGTTACAGAATTACGTACGTATATCAAACCATTGATCATCATAACCAGCTTCCATACGTGAAGCTCGTACTGCTTCTTTTAAAGCATGGGTTAATACCGAAGCAAGACATAATGCTGGTTCACCGGATGCTGAAACAAATTTATTTTTATTACATAAATCTATATCAATATAATGTAACATATTAGTTAGTGAAAACGCCATAAAAATGTAAAGAACCTTTCGATTGTAACACTCCAAATGGATTTTTAGAGTTTCTTCGGAAATATACTCTAAAATCTGCTGGTATGTCTTTGATTCCTGGAGGCTTGTAAGTCCATGTACGATCAGTGAGTAGCCTACCGCTTTCAGGGTCATATACCACTTTCTCTGAAGTCCAATAACCAAGACCCATGACAAAAGCTCCTTCGATCTAAAATTAGTTAAAAGTTTACAATCGTCGACTATATTATTAAAAGGATTAGCATCGTTATCTTATTCACCGATATATCATAATTTACAAAAACCTACCTGAGCAACATCTATTTTTGGACTTAAGCTCCTTCCAGTATCTTCCAGCAAATCTACCCTTCTAATATCATGATTTCCTGTCAAGATATCAACTTCAACTTCAAGAGCGCATACTCCATATACATCATACGGTTTTACATTATCTTTGCTTGAATACATATAAGAGGCTTGCAAATCAACTCCCACCGTATAAGCTTTCTGTACAAGGTCCTCCCACGAAGGGTTACCCAACATCTCCCTTACAGGAGCCAATCTTTCCAAAAGAATCTCACAGGCTTTCATTGTGGCAAATGATACGCATTCACTACCAACACTGGCTCCAGTCGCCATAGCATTAGGAGAAGTAAAGCTAGAACTTGGCTTAACACTGATCTTCTCCAAAGGAATCCCAAGCATATAGCCACAAACTTGAACAACTTTTGTGTTGATGCCTTGACCCATTTCGACTCCTCCATGAGTTATCATTACTGAACCATCCGCATGGTAAATAGATATAAGTGAATTATATGGTCCAATGTAAAATAGTTCGTAAGTCATCGGTATAAGTGTCAATGCACGTTTCCTCCACCGATTGTTATTGTTAAATTGTTTTACTTCTTCTACTCTTTCGTTGTAATTTGAATCTTTTTTTAGATGGTCTATAAGGTCTGGTATAGGGTTGTCTTTTGTAACCATGTTTACTGATCTAACGTGTAATGAATCTTTTCCAGTTGTGTGGGCAATTCTTTCCATAATGTTTTCTATCATTGCTAAACCTTCGGTCGAAGCTGGGAAGTTAAAAACACCGTATTATTTTACATACGATAAACATAATGATACCGGAAATAATGAGTTTAACTTTGTTTACATAATCTAATTTTGTTTACATAATTTTCGTTTTATTTCTTTGTATTTAAACTCAAAATATATTAAGGTTATTTAGAAATTGTGAATGTAATATGCTAAATGTGCAGTCTTCTAAGACTGACTGGTTTTAATTTAGTCAACATTTTGATTTACAGAGTGCTGCACGTAAAATCCCTCATGTGTATTTAGCTTTATATTCACACTTCTCGAGATTGAAGCGCTTATGATTTGGGAAATCTCTTTAGCATCTGCATTATTTATGGTTTTTGAAGTAAATTCTTTATAATGTAGAGTCACGAGCATAAATATTTGTATTATTACTATGAACAGTTACTTCATCAATAATAAAAACCATTTTATTATTTTGTTTTGGGCTCTTAAAGGCAGCAAGCTTTCAAATGCACAAAACAAGCTTGCTATACCAAGGAAAATGTTTTTTCTATCTATATTTTGATTAATTTTAGAAATAAGGTCAATAGGTAGAAGTTAAATGTTTACTGAATCGTTGTGTAGGATTTGTTCTAATTATTATTTTTAGAACAAATCCTACACAACGATTCAGTACACTGAAATAGGTAAATAGTTACTTGGGTCCATTTTCGGACCCGATTTGTGAATGGGAAACCGTCACCTATTTCAGGATATCAGGAAAATCAGCTTCTAGTTTATTGAAATATTTCCTCAGGTTGTTCGCTTATATATGTTTTATGCATATTATTTCTTAGTGATTCCATCTAATCCAGCACTTCAGATAGGGTCGAAAGAATATCCATAATGAGTTCTTCTTTGTTTTCAAACCTCAATACTAAAGTAATGTATTTATTTTGTAACTAGCTTCTGCCCGCGAGTTCGTCCGCGTCAAATATTTGCTCCCCTGACACTTCTCGTCGCATGGCAGCCTGCCAGTTTTCGTCCATTTTTTTGTTGCTGCTCTGCTCCTTTTGATCGTAACGTGATGGTATATAGCCTATAGCCTTCCTCAACAAATAGGCTACCCGACTCAAAAATAATTTTTCAATTCGAACCAGTAGTTCCTGAGATTAGCGCGTTCCACCCCCCATTTTAGGGAAGTGGGGGTTAGAAAGAGACAAAAAGTAGCCCAATGTTACTCTCCATCCCTTCAACTATCTCCACTTAAAAAATCACGTCAATTCATCGCTCCGTTTAGCCGTGAAAGACGGACAAATAGACACACACACTTTCCCATTTATAATATTGGTATGGATACTTACAGGGCGCTCTACACCAAGTGTTAGATGGTGTGTCTGTAGCAACACTGTTAGCTTCAACATACCATCGTCGAGGATCATAGCAGTTGAAGAAATGGTTCACAGTTATAGGAGCAATAGTCTCGTTAGGAGAACATCCATTGTCCTGGTAGAAAACATTCTTCAGGTACTGAATTACACCTTCTTCGTTCACTCCTACCTGATCGTAATAGGTTAATAAAATAAAATAATCTTTAAGGGCACATTTTTAAGAGGCACATAACTTTATCTGAGTAAAAAGCAGGTCTGATAGCTTTCGCATTTTAAATAAGTCTAACTAGCGTTGATATTTTTGTTCATCGCCTTACTAAATAAGAGTATTGCTATCTCTTACTGACAGACGGCGAAAAAAAAGACAAGTGTTACTTTAGAACTGTCAATTACGTCTCGATTGTCTTGAATTTGGCTTGATATAAATATGATGAATTTAGTTCGTCGAACTGAAACAACAAAGAGACGAATGAAGAACGAATGAACTTTCTTCTCAAACAGAAAACAATAGCCCGAAATAAATTTATTCGGTGCACACCAGAATCACCATGTCATATTTTTTATTCTGATAAAAGTTATCTGACGATTGAAAAATCTACGGTTAATCCAGTTAAACAAATGACCTGGTTTAGATATCGGTAGAACATCCTGGAAATTAAACACACGTTTGTTGAGAAAAGGGAAAATGACTTCTCGTATCAATGGTTATATTTATTTTATACCCTTACCCTCATTAAAGCGGTTCTATTTCTGATGAATGAAAGTAAATATCATGGAAAAATAAAGAAATAACGTTACAAAACGAAATACCACGTGGGTTTCCATTAGAAATAATATATGTATTCACGAACAAGCGGTGCCACTGAAAGTAATTTAAGATTCTCAAGTAATACAAGTCGTAGAAGTTAATTAAGTTTCTAACTTTAATAATTAAATAACTAGCAAGCAGGTAAAAGGACATAAAATCCCGGAACTAATTAAGTCAGTAAAAGGTGTTAAGTGGAAGCGCTAATTTAGCCTTTGAAATTGTATGTTTCTTTTGTTTTTTTCTTGCAATTTGCAGATCAGTGGCAGGTTATATACGATTAAACTATGATTCGCAATTGAAACACGGTATGTGTTTACAGAAATATATTGATTTAAATCACCAAGAGGGTTGCGCTCTAAGTCAAATTAATTTTCACTAAAATAATTTTTCATGAAATAGTTATTCAAATGGGGTTTGAATTTCGCAAGCTACTCTGGAATTTTCATCTTAAGTATTCACTTACTTCGTAGTTTGAAATAGTGGGCAGTCGTTTCCCAACGGTTCTCATATTAGTTTCCAATGGTAGTATGAATCGGCAAGTTCTTCCTAGGTGATGGGTAACTAACGCTGCTGCACAAGCTATTTGACAGGAACGTGTTATTTTACCTCCATAGCCACCGCCTACTCTTCGAACCACCACCTGTATGCTAAAAACAACACATAGTTTTTTTGTACATTTCTTGGGCATGCCATTTTTTTAAATTGCTCTTTGTTTGACATAAAGTTGTGATTATTTCAGTTCAGTCTTCTGAATTTCAACTAATGCAACATTCTTCTTCTTTGTGTCGCTGGCACGACAGTTATTCATATTATATTGGCCTAAAACTTCGCAACTTCCACAGCGTTATCGACGGTAGTGCAGGGGTCACCTTGGCTGCATGTTTTGGGGCACAGAGGGCAATATAGGAGGTGGAACATAGTATAAACAAATGTAATATTTACAAAAATAAGCTACATACCTGTTTGTTGGCTTATTCAAACATTGAGCAATAGCAACATTAGTCAAATCAAGCCACTGAGTCGAAGATATAACCTCCAAGCCATCTTCAGTTGGTCGAACAATGCAAGTTTGTGGCTCCATATAAAAATGAAACTGCGATTCCAATTTATATTCGCCATTGATAACATATTTTACATCTTTACCAACCTCTTGTGGGTGCACAGTTCTATTATTAACTACCCTTTTCTCTTTTTCAGGAGATTGTAAAACATCTTCAATTTTTATTAAAGGCTTATTATTGCTAATAGATTTATAATTTATTTTGACAACTTTCGCTGCTTTGTTTGCAGTTTTTTCTCTGTCAGCAACTATAATTCCTACTGGGTCTCCATAAAACTTTACTTGGCTTGAGCACAGTATTTCTTCATTTACATCTACTAGATTACAACTCGTTGCTGTAAATGAATTAAGTCCGGGTATGTCTTTAGCAGTGTAAAATGCTATGACGCCTTGTAGTTTCTAAAATATAATGGTGTCGTGATTACTTTGCTTTTTATTTTATTAGTTAGTTTCTTAATAATAAAACATGGCTTATAAAAGAAGGTAACTTTTTACTATTGCAATAATTCAGAAATTAAAATAATCTTTGGTCCCATATTAAATGAAATCAAATATGAACACAACCAAATGAACTTGAACCCTTAACTACGGATCCTTATTATACCTGCCATGCTATATACTCGTATTATCTATATATGAAAACGTGAAGCAAAATGTGTACCCCTTTTTACCAATATAACGTTGGCGCGAGGAGTATGAAATTCGGCAGAGTACAGAAAGCTTATATTGTTATAAAATAATGCATTAGAAATACGTGAAATTGAATTGAATTATGGTCGAGTTTCGATGTCTAGTTCAAATAAACGTCTCTTCAAATTCATATAAACTTTCATACAAAATATGTCTGATAGTCACTAATGTATATTAGAATTAATACTAACAAAAGCCTCAGTAGTATCAAAATCACTTATGACACTTCCCGGTGTAACATCAGCAGTGACAAAGGCTGCAAACACTTCATTTGGTTGTCTTGGTAGATCATTGGCGAATATAGCTTCACCACTACACTGTACAAGCCCTTCCACCTTAGGTATAGGCTGATTCAAAGGCCAAATACTTTTGTCAGTGTCGAAGATTTGGGTTCCATGGGATGAGTTTCTTTTTATCGCTTCACCTCCTGATTTTAGTTTTGGGTCTACTCTGTCATCTGGGCATAGATTGAGAACGGCCTGCAACATTTTACTTAACGATAAAAATGATCACGGACAATATATTTATCGTGCAACAGAAGTGGTACATAATTTAAAATGTGTTTTGTTCCATTACTTACTTTGTAATATAAAGCAATAGCCAACATTTTTCTAAAAGCAGCTGATGGTTCTGGAGGAGCTTCTTTAGGCATTATCTCTTTACTTAAGGAATTCAAAGCTAGTTGCAGAGTTTCGTTTGTAAAAGGATCTTTACCAGCTAGGAGTGCTTCTGTTTTTGTAGCATGAACGAATTTTGGTGATATACTTCCATATACTATAGTTACTTCTTCTAAAAGTTTAGAATTAGCTTTGTATTTGAATAAGAATCCAGCGTTAACTACTGCATGAGCGTTTTGAGATCTGGGCATTATCTGAAACAGATTAAAACGTGTTGATTATAAGTATTTTTTTTTTATATTTAAGGCTCAGCTTCGACCTATGCGACTTGCGAAGTACGTTTACACGTGCACACGTTTTATGTTTTCGTTCGTCGTCGCTCCGCAAGTCGTGTCTCGGTGAAACGTGGCATGCTCTAAATAACTTGTTTTCATCGCAGACGCTGTCGCAAGTCACATTTCGCTTAAGCTCTTGTGGGTTTTGGCTCAGTGGTTCATGTTTTAGAAATGATATTTATTTTACCTTATATGTTTTAAGTTTACTATTAGAAGAAAGTGGTGGTAACATTACGTTAACAATTAATTTTTGTTTCATGTCTGTTTTCAAGAAATCAATGAAAGACACCACTTTCATTGTGCTTACACCTTCAGCTGAAAATAAAAGGGTTTTTTGTAACATTTTACGAGGTTTTAAAAGATATTTTACACCTATGTTAGAATGTAGACATGTTTACCTATTGTGATCATAGCTCCAACAGTTTCAAAAAGTAAAAATAAATCTGACTGAAAATCATTGTTGAGGTATTTCAAATACAAGTTTCCACCGATTGTGCCAATCTAAAATAAATAAATGATCATGAACTACTAAAATAATAGATAATTTAAATACATTCATACTTCTCATACTTTTCTTACTTACATTTCTAACAGGAATATGAGCTACGAGATCCATGTGATCGTACAATACTTTCAAATAACCGAAGTCTTCATTCGTTTTTGATATAACAAGAAAAAGTTCCATCATATCAGAAAGTGGCATTCCTGCTCCTATTATTAGATTAACATCTATTGTGTGAATTTTTAGTTCCACAACATTGAAAATATCTATCAATGTGGGAGGATAATCTGTTACGTGGTAAACTCCTAAAAAACAATATAAACATAAAAAATATATAACTAAAAACAAATTAATATACCCGTATATTATGAAAAATATACATGCCTTGTCCAGTATTTCCAGCAATCAATTTATAATCACTGTTTTTACTGATCACTTTGAAGACGTCATCTAATGTATAGGTTTTAAACCATTTAGTTATGCCACAATCTACTACTATCATTTTATTGCTACTATTTTCTATTAAACACCAATCTTCATCAGTTTTTACTTCACGAGCTTTGCAGCTGCCACTTGTTTCTGTATGATTACCATTTTTATTTTTGTGAACGCAATTTCTAGTACATTTCTCACGGCTACATTTAACATCAGACAAATCTTCTAGGTCTATGAGCTTGTTCATTAGATCTTCGTCTACATTGTTGGCAAATGTTTTAAATGCATCTGCAATTGGTCTATACCCAGTACATCTGCAGATATTACCAGCAAAGGAATTTTCTACTTCCTTCATAGTTAGGTTCCTCTTTTTCGCTTCGTAAACGCTGTTATTAAAGATGAAAAACAGACATTTTTAATTTACCCTGTGATGCTGATCATTTTGATACAATATTTTATATGTAAATTTGTGTGGAATTATAACTGTTTTAATCTATTGCTTTATATTGTCATGCTAATTTAATTTTGGTTCGATATACGAGAGAACTTGGCGTATAACTTACATTTCCATGGTTACGTGGGTAGATGAATATACTTACAAGATTCTCTCGATGGAAAAATGTTAAATTAATATTATAGGAAAGGTCGAAAATACGATTTATAAGCTAATAAAAACCTCAGTGAAAAAACTAATTTTCTATTCCACTAGCTGATTTCTAAGAAAATTATTGTACGGAAATTATCTGGCCTTTATAGTTTGAGTAAGCAGCTGTTATAACCTAAATGGTTATATAGCTATCCTTCAGTCGTCTGGTAAATTATGTCGAATTAAATCATCTAAAAAAGAATACTTTTCAACGTAAGTCTAGTTTTAATACAGCCTGTTTGGATTAAGATGCTATATATTATGGATAATTAGAGTATGAGAAGAGAGAGTGCACCCTTGTTTGTGTGGCTAGTGGTGGAATGATCAAAATACTATCAAGAAGACTATTATAAATTATGTAGCATGTAAAGTGAGGGAAATTTCAGTCAGATTTTAAAGGAAATCCTACCTATACATATTCATGACCCATCCTGGAGTACAGTAGCCACACTGGGTGCCATTGAACTTTGCCAGTCTGCTCTGTATATCGTGGTAACTGGTCATCTTGCTGCCGATGCCTTCAACTGTGGTCACTTCCCAGCCATGGCAGGATAACACTGACACTAAGCACTAGAAGGGATTCGATAAAAAATTATGATGGTATTTATTAGGGAACGTATATTTCAAATGATGGTTCGATACTCCTACATACAGGTAGAAGAAAAGTCATGAAAATCCAGAATACAAGAAACCAAACAACAAAGAAATTCTTGCGTTTGATGTTTTTCGTGGTGAATAAGTCATAATGAGTTTGATGATGGTGCAGCCTTGTTTCCTCGTCATCATCATCATCATTTCAGCCAAAAGACGTCCTCTGCTGAACATAGGCCTCCCCCAATTTGGGGGGTTTGTCATAATCGCCACGCTTGGCAGATGGGTTGGCGATCGCTGAATAGTGGTAAAATGCATAGAGAACGCTACTGCTAACTCTCTAGACAGTCCCTTAGTCGCCTCTTCCGACAGCCACGGGAAGTAATGGGTGGTGCTATTCTTCACGTCTGTCACCACACGGAATCTTGTCTAGAAATAATGTATTAACTAAATTACAAATGAATTTATAAGCAAATAATTAGAACTAGCTTACGGAATTTACTGAGAACAACTTGACTTCATTGGTAGGAGGTAAAGCTGCGCGTACGGCGACGACGCAAACACCGCATCCGCCCTCGTGGCACATCGCCTTAGTACCGCGCAGTTCTGCCACGGTCCGAATGTAATCGTTCAAAGACACATCAGGACCGAATTTTCCGTCCGCTAAAAGCATAACAGATTATCATTTAGGCCTTCTATATTTAGTTGATTAAAATATACCCAAAAAGCATGATGGTGTGATGAAAGAGATAAAAAAAACAGTAGACTATTATATAGTATACGTCCGCAGTATTATATAGTATATTTATAATTATGGTATTTTAGAAAGGAAATAGCTCTTGTGAAGATGATGCTCGAAATTGGATTGAGGAGACACCATTTCTAAAATATTTTCGCAGGTATTGCAAATGAATGTTCTTTAGCTAAGCCATAATGGAATTAATCAATTTATTACATTATCAATAAAATCATAATAAAATCATAACCTACCTTCATATGATTTCCCATTAATTTTGAAAACAATTTTAGCCATATCCCCTTCACGTCTGGTACCAAACTAATTTGTGATTCTGTCGTTTGTATTACCAGGCTCTCAATCATCTCCAATAATAGCACAATAACAATGCCTGATTGTTAATTTTAATGTTGCTAGCGGAAATAATAACACAATTGGTAACCTGTGGACTAATGAACAGTTTGCTTTTAGTTTACTTGAACCTTAGTGTGTAATAAAAAGATTTGTTAACTGTGTACACTGTAATTTTTATAATGGTTGGTGTGTATCACCTTATTGTTGGTTAACAACTATCATGCCATGATTTTAACTTGCTGTGCCTGTGACTTCACTCTTACGTATTTTTTATTTATTTATCTTCTGTTATTAAATAAACTCCCCGAAAGAACCGCTAAGCTCTCCATTTCTGTTGGATGTCCATGTATTTTCAATTGTCCTCTATAACAGAAAATGTAGGGTATTTTCATGGCTCGGAAAGCACGTTAAGCCGATGGTCTCGGCTGTCATTCGGGGATCTATTGCAGTCGTTACGGGTCGTTAAAATCCCGAAAATCTGACAACCAGTGTTACCAAGGGGTATCGTATTACCCAATTACTGGGTTATGGAGAACAGGGTCCTTACTCTTCAACCTAATTTTAATTCCAGTCTAATGCCAATACGAGGCTAATGTTAATTTTGCATACACGTGATTCGGTACTCCTGAAAACATTAGTATCAACATTGGAACAACAACAACGCCTGATCTCGATTTCACTTAGTTCTCCATAATGGACACCAAATTTAAACAAATTTTGGCGCTAGCGTCGAACTCAAGAATACGTAACGTCAAAATTCCAATGTCAATTGATCGGAATTAAAATCAAGAGTAAGCACCTCCTGCCGGGGTCGCGTGATTGTTCGAAAGAGATACCGTGACCCTGGCACATGGGCAACTGATGGAACACGGGTGGGTTTTAGTCCCTAAAAGTCTGACACGCCCTCCCGCTCCGCCCAGAGCGGGAGAAGTCATTTGATGATTTCCCATCCAGAAAAAAAAAAACAAGAGTAAGCATCTAGATATGCAGTCGCTCCATGTACTGGTCCAACTGCATCCGGTTGGACTTAAAGCAAACCCCTACATAGTTGGGAAAAGGCTAGGCAGATTACGATGATTGTACCTTTATTCAAAGGATGAATTTTATTGTAAATATTAATCTATATCTATACTTATAATAAAACTGTAGAGAGGTCAATTCTGTACATTGAAAATATGTTCAAAATTAATATTGGAGGATGAATGGTGATCGATACTGATGCCAAAAATGCAATTAGTAAATTTTTTGTCTGTCTGTCTGTATGTGCACGCATGGGTCAAAAACTACAAAAGGGATTTTAACCAAACTTGGTACGATTGCTGTCCATACTCCTGGGCAGGTTATAAGCTATATAAAATAACGCTAAGACACATAGGAGCCGAGCAGTGACGATAAATTTGAAGCAAGTCGGATGAAAATGCGCTTTCGAGCTCTTATGCTCGCATACATTGATCATATAGGCTACTTTTTATCCCGGTAGTACGTTCACGCTGGATATTTTTCGACCTCCACGCGGGCGAAGCCGCTGGCAAAAGCTAGTATAAATAATAAGGAAAGATGGAAATTATGCCAGTGACAGAATAGCGGGTAGGAAACCATTTGGCTTGGTATAGGCATATGGTATGGAGGGAAACAACGCATGCAATTAAACAGTGATGAATATAAATTTTGATGGATGTAGAGAGATATGAAAGAGAAGGGAGTGAATGGTAGCGTGATGGTTGATAGAGGAGAATAGAAAACTTAAAATGTTGTGCTGACGTCAAGTAACTTGAGACAAGGGTAAAAAGATAATGTTGATGCTTAACCATCGATATCTATAAAACGTGTTCTAGAGCAGTCATAGTAGAAGTAAGTAGTCCATCCTAAAAATCAAAATAATCTAAATAAGCCATTGAAATTATGATTGTGTTCTACCAACCCACACTGTACAGTCGGTGCCCTGCATTACCTGACCCTTCTTCCTCATATCTTCTGTGTAGGAGGGGTCAGGTAATGCAGGGCACCGACTGTACTCGCGGGGGGGATAATGGCCTTGTCACTCTTAGGGGAAGCATATGCCCCAACAGTGGCAACATTTTAGCCATTGAAATGGTACCAGTATAGTCGACATGCAACATCATCAAAAACCGCTGAGAAGCAAGATAGCTTACTGTTACAAAAGATTGATTAAAGAACAAAAGAAAAGAAATGATACATTACATAACATCCATAATTCATTTTAAACTTTATGTATTTTTAATGCATTATAATATTTACTTTCCGCACTCTTTCTCGAAAATAACATGGATGGAGGAGTATGAAATTGAAAGTGGTATTGATAAGTACCTACATGTAAATAGATATATTAATCCCTGAAGCAAAAACTTTGTACTCCATTTTACGAAAATTACACGAATGGAGGAGTATGAATTTTCCACAGTTAGTATGGCGAAAGAGTGTAGAAAGCGAATATTTTAAATATTAATGAATGAGCAATTTTTTTTTTAAATTGTGAATTTCGATCGCGGGCAACCAGTAGTAGAAAATAATTATAGAAGCTCAAAATAAAGGTAGTTTATGGAACAAAAAAGTAAGTAATTACTTGTAACCATGGTTCTTCGTAATAAGGCCACCAATTAACAATCTCATAATTAGTATCAGCCCGTAATTAAAATGAATACCTATTGATTATAAAATTATATTACGATGCCGGCTAGTTATGGCAGGCTTCAATTATATTATAGGAACACTAGCTTCTGCCCGCGACTTTGTCCACGTGTTTGGCACATAGATAGACCATGACGAGAGAGGACACCGGATATTTTATCCTGGCCTACAAACAAAGTCACAGGAAACTGAAGGAACACGGGTGGGCTTTAGTCAGTAAAGGTCTGTCACGCCCTTCTGCTCCGCCCAGAGTGGGAGACGTCATTTGATGATCTCCAAACAAAAAAAATTAAAAAAATAAGGCAACATTTTGCATAAAATAATCGTTAAGTCCTTTCTTTTTAGTTTTCTTTTTGATATAGGTAAGTGCCTACTTTTATTTTTGTAAAATAAGGATTATCTCAGATGAATTTCTGCTAAGTATTACATTGAATGGGTATCTTTAGTTTTGGAAGATTTTACAGAACAGCGAGTTATAGGATTAGAGAGGAGAAATTGTTCGATTACTCAAGACCTTTTTTTTGTGGGTGGGAAATCATCAAACTGACTAAAACCCACCCGTGTTCCTTCAGTTGCCTATATGCCAGGGCCACGGTAACTGTTTCGAACAAATGTCGCGACCCTGGCAGGATTACTCACAACCTACCCATGTAACGTATTCTTTTTAAGAATTGTTTTTTCCCTGTTCTGTCTTCTTCTTTTACTCTCTGTGTTGGCTTCTTTTACTCATGTTTTGCCGTTCACATTGTAAATAATTAATTTCAGTACTATTTCCGGCATGACAGAACCCTAAATGATTAATTTGCCGTTGTGTGATTACATGTTTCAACGTACTCTTTTAAAAATGACTAACTTCTTTAGAAAAAATATATTCTATAGTATCGCATCATCCGTTTATGGTATTGTTGTTAGTACTATTTAACTAAGTATTTACTACCGTGTGTGTACCGTGTGATGCCGGACGTAAAGAATAGCACCATCTCAATTCTTCCTGTGGGTGTCGTAAGAGGCGACTAAGGGACTTACTAGAGAATGGGCAGCAGCGTTCTTTATGCACCATACCACCATACTGCGATCGCCAACCCGCCTGCCAAGAGTGGCGATTATGGTAAGTTGGGGGCGGCTTATGTCCAGCAGTGGACGTCATACGGCTGAAATGATGATGATGATGATGATGAAGTATTTACTACTAGTATTCTCTTAGCGTTCTTGGCGACTTTTTCTTTTCTTTTTATTCGGCTCCATAGAATGAAAGTATGATGTTAAATAGTCTATAACCTTTTTCAAGCATTGGGCCACTAAATGCGAGAATGTTTCCAGTCCGACTGGTAGTTTCAGATATTACATAACGTGACAATAATAGACCACGTCACTAGGATGACCGCCACGAAACAAGTTCTTCGTCTAACCAAATAACAGCTACTAACAGCTGGCTTAACTAGTCATGAATCATTTAATAAACATTTCTTTGTCACTCAATAAAACAGTTGATTGTGAACATGTGGTTTTATTTCCCTCTAAGAAGCATGCAAACAAGCATACACCACGCATGCAGCATTAATGAAAGCAAGCATGCAGCATGCAATCGAGCATGCAAGCAAGCACACGGCATGCAAGTGAATATGCATCGTGCAGCAGGCATGGTTTCGGTCACGGCTGCTGGGCTCTGGCGGTCCCACGCGAGCTAATTTAGCACCGCTTAATGATCACCACCGCAGCTTCATCTTGCTAAGTAAAAGACTGACCGTTGTGCAGAGCCTGCATGGAGCATTACAAGACAGTGAACAGCTCATGTGCTGCTAAACTGCCCAGTGGTCGCCACATATGGACCAAAGTACTTCGGTGTCCCAGGTACCGTACGTAAGATTGTCAGTAACACCCAGGGCGTTGTTGGCCTTCCTCGAGGAGCTGGGGTGTATCGAATAACTGATTTTCCCACGCGTACGCCAAACACGCGCTCTGACGTGGAGTTGCGGACACCAGCCCGACATACCTATTAGACTACGTCACGTCATGATAACACAGGGGAGTAAAATATATAGAAATAAATTAAATGAAGATGCTTTTAGAGCAAATAAATACCGTGGCCGCATTTCCATACATTTTAGTCCCTAAAATCAAAATCCTCCTTTGAACTCCTTCGTTCCTTGATTCCTTTTTTGTCCCTGAAATCATAAAAGTGCACATATGTGCGTGTCATTAAAAATCGTAAAAGTGCACAGTGAGTCCATTTCAGAAGAACAGCATACTTGGTAGTACCTAGCCACGATAACGTCAATTCAATAGGTTCTAATTTCAACAAAAAGTGTATTCGTGATGAATTACTTTTAAAAACAAACGAGTTCAGTTTCGAATTGTGTGCGGTCCCTCGAGTGACGTTCAAAATGAACTTCAAAAAATTTAAAATTAGAAATATTGCTTATTTGTCTTAACAGTATTTTAAAAGTTACTGAAACCACGACGAGTGATCCCCTCGTAGATTCCTAGAAAACTCTCAATTTCAAACTAACATTCCGTATTGATTGACTTCCCGGCATCATCATCGATTTTCAAGAAAAAGAAATAGCTGACCTTTTTTCTTTTTCACGGAACGTGTCGTAGTCAATAGTAGTAGAACGCAAAAAGCTATAATTTCGACGTGAAAGGTTGCAGGTGTACCGATGGCCGGCTGCCTGGCCATTTTTATTTTTATATTGCAAACTGCGTCATTGGGAAGTGTCTTTTATTACTTTTCATGGACATCTGACCAGTTAATTAAGGATCTTTTTTCTGTAGAGACCTATTTGTACTGGTGACAGTTAAGTGGGTTAAGGTAAGGGGGCTGCAAAAACCTACGATTCCGGGTTCATGGTTTTTCCATCAGAAATTTCTCAGCAGTAGGCCGAGGTTTGGACTTGTGCCAGGTGGATGGTCACTATCATCATCATTTCAGCCGTAAGACGTCCACTGCTGGACTTAGGCCTCCCCCAATTTGGAGGGCTTTGCCATAATCGCCACGCTTGGCAGGCGGGTTGGCGATCGCAGCATGCCCATTCTCTAGTAAGTCCCTTAGTCGCTTTTTACAACACCCACGGGAAGAAATGGGGTGGTGTTATTCTTTACGTCCGGCACCACACGGTACAGGTGGATGGTAATCTCACTCAATCTGCCTAGCCTTTATTCATCTAGGTTGGGATCGGTTTTTGGTGTAATCAAATGCAGCCGAATAACAGTATTTTATATGGAGCGAATGCCTATTTGACCTCTACAACCCACTGGGCATTACGATACCCCTTGGTAAGGCTGGTTGAGAGCAGTTGTGGCCCAGTGGTAACAGCCGCGACTTACGAGTAGTAGGTCGTGAGTTCAAACCCAAGCAGGCGCATTACCTACACTGCTGACAATACTAACAAGAGGCGGAATGATATAGTATGCACATCTAATGCATCCTCAAAAAATTTTTTGGTAGAAAGATTTTTATATTCTTAGATCCATTTCTGTACAATAGGTTAAATAGAAAACTAAGTATCTTTAAATTAAGTTACTTTAGCTGTAAACAAATTATACTTAAATATTTACTAACCATCGAATATGCACAGACAGAAGATCTACTTGTTGTTTGCAAATAGAACTACTGCTAATTTAAATTTAGTTTTTACTTTATAATCCTTGTTAATTTATTAAACTAAGTATTTATGCACTTACTAGCCTGAAACACAGGTTCAGGCAAATGAGCAACTGTGTTCTATTTTAATTATTAAGGTAACTTTATAAATGTGCCCCTTTTTGTAAATAAACGATATTATTATAATTATTTGTGTAAATTATTTCATCGCCACTGCTCTCAAAACGGTGACGGAACGCGCGCGAGGAAACCGGTACGTCTTAGAACCAAAAATTCGAAGTCATGTGACATCTACCAACCCGCACTGGGCCCGCGTGGTGGATTAAGGCCCACTCCCTCTCACCGAGAGGAGGCCTGTGTCCCAGCAGTGGGTACACTATAGGCTGATGATGAAGGCTGGTTGTCATTATTTCAGGTTTCTGACGACACTTAATGGACTATCAAAGATCCATGAATTACAGTTGGGAACAAAAGGCCCGGAGAGCCTTGGTATGTAAATATGGTCCCATCCACCAACCAACCCCGTCAAGCGTATATTAATTTGATGGCTCGACCTGTGCAGCTGTTTTTACTTACAATTATACATACGCCCCTCAGGCAATATGCTCGCCCTCTGTTATAATAATAAAAGTTAATTTAGGTAAGTACATAAACATTTTGCAGGAAGTGAGGAACTTGCAAAGTATGCATTACTAGCTTTTATTTATTTATTTATTAAAACTTTATGCACAAGTAAAACTACTGTACAAAGGCGGACTTAATGCCCGAGGCATTTTCTACCAGTCAACCTTAGGGTGATGCAGAGTAAAACATGGCAAGTGCAACATAAGGGATAGATAACTCGAAAAACAATGAATAATAAATACATACATAGGTACATACATACATCCTATTCACGAAAATGAACTTTGTCTGGATACATAACGATCGGTAGAGGAGAAAACGAACCCAGCAAATCAGCGCTGGGCTGCTTCTGCCAACTTCTTCCGAATATGCTCTCGTACTTTCACCTTAAATGTGAACTGACTGGTTGCCACCCTGAGCTTTTTTTGCCAGCGTCTTCGCACGCGTGGAGGTCAAAAAATAAATTTAATATTTTCTAAGTCAAATATTTAACTTTAGTATCGCGATAAAAAATAATATGTGATAAAGTGATATTCCAAGTAAACGTTCCGTGAGGTGCCGTATGTATAGAATAGCACCATCTCATTTCATTCCGTGGCCGCGTGGATATCGCGACTAAGGGACTTACTAAAGAATGGGAAGCATTGTTCTCTATGCATTTTACCACCGTACTGCAATCGCCAAGTCGCCTGCCAAGCGTGGTGTTCGGTACCGTTTATTATCTGTGCGCCTAACGGAATGCGCGTGTAACAGAGTGAGAACTGACTTGTCAATTTGACGTTGACACTTGACAGCTCTCTTGTTAATTTTGCCGCTAAAAGAGGTCGGTCGCCGTGTTGAAACCCCGCGACGCGTTTGTTGAAATTAATCCCTTTAAATCGATCCGTTTGTGACAATTAGTCGTGATCCAATTGTATTAATTAACCGGTCGTTTTGTGGACAATCTGTCATGACCCGATGGTTGAGTGTGACGCTATTGTGAACGAGTGATTTGAAGACCGCATGCTGTGATTGTCTCCAGCCGGGTTGAAGCGGAATCTAACCTGAAGAATACTCATAACGTCACGACACGATACACATACACTCACTTACATACATATCTCCAGGTTGGCACCAGAGCAGTGTCCTTCAACCAACAGGTAAGTGTTTGATTTGATTGTTTGGCTCCGCGCACGGCGGACTAGTTCGCTCGCCACTTCTTGTCTCTAGAGCCCCACGATTATAACTCTTCCACTGCGCATTGAGATCGTATTGGGAGGCCTAGCCTGGCAGCGTACATTTTGGTAGCAGAGCGCGGTTATAAGACATAACCACCAAATTGGTAATTTACAGTAGGCTAATTACTTGGCAGTCTCTATAAGGGAAGTAGTAATTCGCTGTAAATGTTTGTTAATGGTAATTAATTGGTATTTGAAATAATTTGTTTAAATTTATTGAGACGGGTAACCTGATGTTGCCAAGGTCAGCCGGGCTAATAAAGTGGATTGGATTGGGCTGTGGTGCAGCCCCTTGTTGTAGCTCCTTTTTGAGTCTGATCTGTGTTGTATTGAATGTCAGGAAGACATTAAAATATTGAGTTTTGTACCATCAATATGGTAGTTTTGTTGAAATTTGCACTTTTGAGTATTACCATTGTTTTAAATTGGAATAAAGGTTCATTATTGTTGTACCATTAACAAAGTGGTTTGTGAAATTAACATATTGAGCGTTGACATTGTTTGAATTAAAATAAGGTTCATTGGATTGGAACTTGATAGAATTTGAATATTTGAATTGAATTGTGAAGTTGAATGTTGAACGTTGATATTGGTTTAGAATTAAAATAAAAGTTTAATTGAATTGAAACCAGAATTTTGTTATTTCTTGAGTTGCTGATTAGTCAGTTTGGTAGTTTGATTGTAGTTATTTTGTAATATATTGTTTGAACTTTGTTACTTAATTACCTTTTGCTTGGTTTATTTTATTTGATTGTTTATGTTGGATTTCCTTGTTATTTATTGATTGAACTTTGTTATTTGATAATTTAATTGTTTTGTTTATTTGAATGATTTTGTTTGTGCAATGGCGTACGAATGCAGATGTTGCAGTGCCGGACGCCTGTCCAGGTCGGGCCGGAGACCTCGGTTGTTTCAGGTCCCGGACTATTGAGTAGATTGCCTGCTTTGGAACTGCCACACTTGACGGTCGCTGGGACCACTGGTACGGTTTCCAAAACCTGTTTGCAAGTTTGGTTGATGCACGCTCAGACCTCAGACCCGCCCAAAGGTTGGCCTATTTGTTGTCTGTCCTGGAAGGTGAGGCCCGAGCCTTGGTACAGCATCTGTCGTTGACTGACTCAGCCTACCCTACCGCTGTGGAGCTACTCACCCGGCGGTACCAAAATAAACGTTGTTTGGCTGACGTTCATATTGCATTGATTTTGGGGTTACCGGTCATTACTAGTTTGTCAGCATTGCGTACTGACCTGTTGAACCCGTTGGTGGCAGCGACCAACGCTTTAAAGCAATTGGACTTGCCGGTGGACCAATGGTCTTACCTTTTGGTGCACGTTGTGCTGCAACGGCTTCCTGCCGATTTGAGGGCTCGTTTCGAGCAAAAGTATGGTGGGGATAGTGTCACACATCTCCCCCCATTTGATGACCTCGTCCAATTTTTGGAGGATGAGTGTCGGTTTGTGGACAACTCTGGCGTTGCCACTGAGTCATGCCAGCCGTCTTCCCGGCCACGAGACCAGGGACGGACTAGGGCTCGCGGGCCTGTTGATGGTCGCCCCGCCGCTCGTTTTGCTGGCACCCAGAGTCGTCCTGGTTGTGAGTTTTGTAGGGACACGGGGCATGGCATGGCAACTTGCGCGGCCTTTTTGAAGTTGCACGTGAGTGCCCGCCGCCGAATTGCCAATGCACGCCGCATGTGCTTCTCTTGTTTGGGGGCTCACTTCCATCGGGACTGCCCCAACCCCCGCCCTTGTAGAATTTGTGGGGGGTCCCATTTGGACATTTTGTGCGCTAACGCGAACCACGCTGGCAGACCAGCCTCTGATGAAGGTTCGCGCACGGGGGGGTACCATGGAGTTGGTCACCGGGCTTCTGCCTCGCCGGTTCAGAACCGGGGAGAGGCCCGCAATTTTGAGCGCCGCACTCCACCCCCCGCGCAAGTTGAGCGGGAGCCGCGCGACCGCCATTTGGTCTCCCCGCGTAAAGGCGATTCCGCAGTTGTTGCTAGGCAGCGCTGGCCAGACCAGCACCGCCTTCCCTCCCCTCCTTTGGCGGAACGTCCCCGGTTGGAGTCACGCCCCCCGCCATTCAGGCATCCGGTGGGATATGCCCTTCCAGCGATGGCGCGTGGCTCGGGACACCGCGCGGACGAGGAGTTTGAACTCCATCCTCGTCGGGAAAGACTTGGGTCTGGGTGTGGCGATCGGTCGCCGCCCAGACATTGTTAGGACATTGGCGCCTGCCCCGCTAAGGTACCCCTCAGATCGACACGGTTTTGTTGCCAAGGCATCGGTCAGGTCTGGGGGCCCACGGGGGACTCTGTTGTGGTCCGTGTCATTTTGGACATGGGAGCCCAGGGTTGCCTTCTGTCTATTGTTTTGTTGTTTTGTTTGTATTGTTTGGGCAAAATTGTTTTCTTGAGCGCCTTTGGACTGCGGGACTTGGCTGGGACGAGCCAATTCGGGACACCCGGTTGGAAGATTGGCTCCAATTTGTATCCGCACTCCCTGCAGTCAACGAGGTCGTGTTACCCCGCGCTATCCTCCCCCCTGGGAGCTACACTGCTACCCTTGTTTTGTGATGCGTCTTCGCACGGTTATGCAGCTGTTGTTTGTCTGCGCACCGTCTGCGCACAGGCCAGGTGAATTTGTCACTGGTCTTGGCCAAGAGCAAGGTGGCCCCCCTCCGGACGGCACTGACCACCCCTAAGTTGAATTGTCAGGGGCGGCGCGTCTTGTGCGTCTATAGAACCACGTTGCTCACACTTTGGGTGGAACTGTGGACATTCGGGATTCTTACGCCTGGACGGACAGTCAAATTGTTTTGTGTTGGTTGAAGACGTCCGTCCACTCTTTGGAGGTCTTTGTTGCGTACCGAGTGTCCCAGATTCAAAATTTTGATACGCCTTTGATTTGGAGGCCCTTGCCTGGAGATTTGAACCCAGGCGCCGTGGCCTCACGTAGGTGCATGGCACCCCGCCTGTTTGCTTACCCCCTATGGTGGGGACCAGACTGGCTGACTCATCCCGAGGATGATTGGCCTCGATCGCCAGTCTTGATGTCGGGTCCTTTGCCCGGGCTCAAGGTGCTCGCTGTTGGAACAAAGGACCCTGAGTTTGTTGAGTCGATTTGGCTCCCTCGACAAATTTTTGAATTGTTTTTCTGTTGTTGAATTGTTGGTGACTGATCGTCACATTAAGAACTCGCATGCCGGTTGCAATGCGCTGTTGGCCATTCTGCAGCGAGAGTTTTGGATATTGTCGGGAGCCGTTAGTAAGTTGAACCCCTTTTGGTCGATACGGGTCTTTTGTTGTTTGGTTGTTGACGGTTGAGTCACTCTAGCCTTCCTTATGGGGTCCGTCACTCCCTTTTGTTGCCTAAGGAGGGCCATTAAATTGTTGTTTGGTTGTTTGTTGTTTGTTATTGTTTGACCCGCCAGCCTGCCCCCATTGGGGGGGTATTTTGAGGCCGCGGTGAAGGCGGTTAGGGACTCTGGCGCAGATTGTTGGGAGACACCGTTCCCACCTTTAAGGAGTTAGCTACGGTATTTTGCCGCATTGAAGCTGTGTTGAACTCGCGTCCATTGTGCCCGCTGTCTTCGGACCCGAACGTCTTGGAGGCCCTGACCCCGGGCCATTTTTTGATTTGACAGCCACTTGCCGCCCTGCCGGAGCACCCTTTTGTCGATGTGAGCCAAAATTGGCTATCGCGGTTTCAGTTGGTGCAGCAGCTCGCTCAGAGTTTTTGGAAGCGTTGGAGCTTGGAGTATTTGCACATCCTCCAGCAGCGCGTCAGGTGGACTGATAAAACGCAGCCTTGTCGGGATTGCCAAGTGATTAGCGGACGGGAAGGCCCGTCCGGGGGGGGGTAGATGTTCGGTACCGTTTATTATCTGTGCGCCTAACGGAATGCGCGTGTAACAGAGTGAGAACTGACTTGTCAATTTGACGTTGACACTTGATAGCTCTCTTGTTAATTTTGCCGCTAAAAGAGGTCGGTCGCCGTGTTGAAACCCCGCGACGCGTTTGTTGAAATTAATCCCTTTAAATCGATCCGTTTGTGACAATTAGTCGTGATCCAATTGTATTAATTAACCGGTCGTTTTGTGGACAATCTGTCATGACCCGATGGTTGAGTGTGACGCTATTGTGAACGAGTGATTTGAAGACCGCATGCTGTGATTGTCTCCAGCCGGGTTGAAGCGGAATCTAACCTGAAGAATACTCATAACGTCACGACACGATACACATACACTCACTTACATACATATCTCCAGGTTGGCACCAGAGCAGTGTCCTTCAACCAACAGGTAAGTGTTTGATTTGATTGTTTGGCTCCGCGCACGGCGGACTAGTTCGCTCGCCACTTCTTGTCTCTAGAGCCCCACGATTATAACTCTTCCACTGCGCATTGAGATCGTATTGGGAGGCCTAGCCTGGCAGCGTACACGTGGCGATTATGATTATGTCTAGCAGTGGACGTATTTCGGCTGAAATACAAAATCCAAGTTAATAAGTATCTACGTGCCAAATTTTATTCAAATCCGTTCAGCCTTGTTTCCGTGATTGAGTAACTAAACGTCTAAACATACAAACTTTCACATTTACAATTTTAGTAGGAAGTACGATAGGATTAATTATGTGGTGTAAGTAAGTAAAACGAATTGTTGGGTAAACCACTGCTTTCTTAGCTATCTTCATCATCATTTCAGCCATAAGACGTCCACTCCTGGACTTAGGCGTCCCCAAATTAGGGGAGCTTTGCCATAATCGCCACGCTTGGCATGCGGGTTGGCGATCGCAGTATGGTGGAAAAATATATAGAGATTACATGGGATTACATAACTGACAAAAAGTAGGTGTACTATTTACTAATCTGCCTATCCTTTCGACGAAAACAGGCGTGTTATGTTATGGTACATCTTGCTATTTAGGTAATATTAGCTTAGCTTCTCTGGTCACGGACCATGGCCATGGGTGGTTAATAATTAAACCTGTTTGCCGTTTAGAAGCTCCACAGACCGGCACGAAGAGACTTTGGTAGATTAATTTCCGTGATTTTTTTACATAGAAATATTCTATTAGAGGCATGAATATTTGTATTATCAGCCTATAATGTTCCCACAGCTGGGATACAGGCCTCCTATCTCTGACACGAAGTGGGCCCTAATCCACACGCGGGCAATGCACGTAGGAGGAATATAAATATTGTCGACTAAAGTTATTGAGCGATGTTGCCGATGAACTGAGACTGACTGCTGCTTGTTGAGTTGTTGATGTCGATGTTGTTGTCGTTGTTGTTGTTGTTGTTGTCGACGTTGTGTGGTCACGATTTGAATTACACCCCATAAGAACTCCTTTATGTCATCGTTATCTGCTTAGTCTTGTCCTAACTAATTTGGGTCGGATTCCAGACTAACCGGATGTAGCTTAATACTGACACAGGCATCCTCATGTGAGGCCCCCACGGGTGGATTTTATTAATGCTATGAAGGTCTAATTCCTGCAAATATAATAATTAAAGAATTTTCGTTCTTATTCCAAAGAGAAGTTAAGACAGAACTGCATCATGTATTCAGAATTCTTAAAGAAGTTGAAATCTTGTTTTCTTAGTTGCGAAAATTTACTGGTAAGGTAGGTTGGTATGCAAGTTGATGTAGATTAATTATATGTGGCGTGGAAGCCAATGATTATGAAGTGTCACTATCCAGACATACACTAATGATGCAAAATGTTAAGTACACAACGCACAGTAAGCTTAAAATGCCTATGCATTCCACAACTTTCTTCAACCATTCCTTTACTGTCCAAGCCGCTCGGTTGTGGAATGCATTGCCTGTTGAAATAAAACGCGCGCAGACGTTACATGTTTTTAAAGGACTCGTGAAGGAACACTACTTGTCGTTGTGATCTTGTTCTCCTAACCGAACTGTAATTTTCATGTACTGTCGTCATTAATTTTTGTGTCTTATATGGATACTTAGTATGTATGTATGTATTTATGTATATATTATTTACGATATAAATAACTGTTTAATTATTTTAGTTTTTTGTTTAGTTGTGTTCACACCATTGACATACCCATTTTATGTCCACGCTTTTCACTGTCCATTCCATGGTTGCCTGGAAGAGATCGCATAAAGCGATAAGGCCGCCCATTGTATATTTTGTAATCTTTGTAATGTTTTTTGTGATGTATTTTTATGGTGTACAATAAAGTATATATAAATAAATAAATAAATAACGCTTGTATGTCCTGTGGATATAGGCAGAGGTAAATAGTAGGTATTAAATTACTTGTTTACCAAATTGATAACCTACGTCAGTTTAGATTTGGATGTCAAAATAAATAAGTAGATGTGGGAAATCCCTGTTTTTACAAATGGCCTGATTTTATACATTACTAGCTTCTGCCCGCGGCTTCGCCCGCGTGGATGTCAAAAAATTCACCATTTCAATCCCCCATTTCACCCTCTTAGGAATGGAATTTCAAAAAAAACCCTTCCTTAATGGATACCTACTCCTCACAACGAACACACCCTCCAAATTTCATATCTCTAGGACCAGCGGTTTTGGCTGTGCGTTGATATATCAGTCAGTCAGTCACTCAGGACTTTGAATTTTATATATATAGAAGATGGTAACAAATATGTCTTGAAGGGGTCCGATAGGACCGATGCCTGCCAGGGTTGCGGATTTGTTCGAAAGAGATACCGTGGCTCTGGCACAGGCAACTGAAGGAACACGGGTAAGTTTTAGTCAGTAAAAGTTTGACACGCCCTCCCACTCCGCCCAGAGCGGGAGCAGACATTAGATGATCTCCCACGCTCAAAAAAAATGCCAATTGCGAAAAAAATGAAATATAATCTCACCTGTCCAAGAAAAAACATCAAAACACTTCAAATGTCATCGGACACAATTTATTCTAGACTAATCTGGAGGGACGTTACGAAGAACACTATTCTAGGCTGTCTGGCCCATAATGACATGTCTTTGATAGATACATTATCATGTAATGATAGGCAATACCGGCTTATGTAATGTTTAAGCGAAAGGGGACTTTGATACTTTACGATATCGTCACGACTAGGAATACGATTTCATATCGCTTGATTAAGGTAAGGTTGCTAATATTGGACCACTTAACTTTCAACGGGCATGAAATCTTAACTATAGCAGTAAGGAATAAAGAAAATGGTTTCAGAATTTTAAAATAAAACTTATAGCGTCAAAAGAGCAAAAAGTAAATATAAGAAGGTCGCCTTATTTGGACCACTGTAACTTTGATTGGACCACGCAGTTGCTACCATTGGACCTAGGCAATGTTGGCGTTCTGGTCCATTCAAGGTTTATGGGCCATCTTAAGAAAAAAAATATTTTTGGAGTGCACAAAAATAAAACTATTTTTCAAAATCACATTATTTTATACTCAACTCGGGGGCTCGTAAAGCTAGCGAGCCGTTGTAAGAAACGAATTTTAATAGAATCCTTCGCGAGATATTGAAGTGGTCCAATCAAAGCGCTAGTACAATGATCGCAACCTTACCTTATATAATTTATTATTAAAATAAAGAGACTACTCAAAACGAATTAGGTTGAGAATCTACAATTCTTGAATGTCAAAATTACGTGAGATAGTCCCCCATAACATCCGCCATTCACCGCTTCCTTGGACTTCAGCTCGGCAAAAGCAGGAGTGCAACGTACTCCCTTGCAGCACAGCTGTCTTTGTCTAAGACGAACTGTACATGTACAGACGCCAGCACATCAAGGTACCCGAAACTGTCAAATTATCTCATTCAATCATGAACCTAATACTTAATGGGTAGCTCGCCGCCCGGTAAGGACCAAGCTCGGGTCGACGGCGCGCAGTGTTCCACGCGCGCCTCAAAGAGATGTCAGCAGCAGTGTAGGGGTCTACTAGGACCGATGCCTGCCGGGGTCGCGTGATTGTTCGAAAGAGATACCGTGACCCTGGCACATGGGCAACTGATGGAACACGGGTGGGTTTTAGTCAGTAAAAGTCTGACACGCCCTCCCGCTCCGCCCAGAGCGGGAGAAGTCATTTGATGATTTCCCATCCTGAAAAAAAAAAAAAAAAAAAAAAAAAAAACCTAATACTTCAGCGTAAAAGTTGAAAACCGATTAAAGAAATTTGACAGATTGTAGTAGCTTCAAGTGCTGACGTCTGCACATTAACCTTGTCTTTCATCAACTTGGGTTGATGTACACATGTACAGTTCTTCCCACTAAAAAGACGTTCGGTACTACTGTATGCTAAGAGCATTAGGATCACCTTTTTACGTCCATTATAACGTAGCATAACATCACGCCTTGTTTCTCTGAAGGATTGGGCATAGTTGTACCTATAGTATACCCTTATTTCTCCAGTGAAGTCCCATATGGGCTAGCCCTTTATTATGTAATAGGGGGCGAGACCATTGCTATCAACCAGGCAAAAATCCTGACTTCGACTGCTACTGAGGTATTCCATATATATACAATAACACTTTGTCCCATCTGGGACTCGAATACGATTTTCATGAAATTTAGTATACAGGGGGTTTCGGGGTCGATAAATCGATCTAGCTAGGATTCATTTTTTATAAAATGTCGTTTTATTCGTGTTTTCAATGACTAAATTTATCGATAATCAACTTGAACATAAGCTTATTATTATAATCACAGTTTACCAAAAAATACCGAGCAAAGCTCGGTGAACCAGATATTATTGTTTTTAATTAACACGCTTTTATTAGTTTAGGTTTTGTTTAAGAAGCATATATATTTATCAAAAACTATAGGAATATTCTCACCATCAGACTTAGTAGTGACTTAATAGTCTGCCAATTAATTCGAGGTGCTTGTATAACTTATTATAACTATCTGAAATTCTTGTTCAACGTAAAATTCCAATACTAAGCTGCATCTGATTCTACCTTATTTTTGGTCTTCGTCTTCTCTTATCAGCATGTATTGTAATGTTGATAATGATTGGATGTTGCTGTTATTGTTGTTAATTCGAAATGAATTTCGTATCGAATCGGAATCGTGTCGTCACCTCAAAAGAGTCTTCGCTTATGTCTCAATGATCTGTATTGACGGATATGAATTACGTGTATAGGCCAGAACTCTCGAAGTCGTGAACATTCAACGACCTTGTCTGTCCCTTCGAGATATTTTTGGCTACGAGTGAGACGAAAACTTTATATATTTTTCTTCATTTCGCTTAGAGCGTTGGGTCGAATCTGATTCATAAGTTAACGGCAATGGGACTTTTATAAGTTTGTTCTAGTTTTGTATTATGTTTGCGATGCTCGACCGATCAGTTTTAAAAGAAAATTTCTTGCGAATCTGTTACATTTTTTGTTGTTCTAGAGATTGCTTGTTTCCCATGTCTAGTGTTGGAGAGACTTGAAAGTACAAAACAGGCACAGAGTCATACATACATTTACTCAAGCCCTTTTCCCCATAGCTAGTATGGGTAGGCAGAAACAACAGGACGCCATCTACTGTGATTTTTACAAACTTATTATGCTTCTTTTCCGTTCAGATACAACCAATAAACAGGACGCCATCTACTGTGATTTTTACAAACTTACTATGCTTCTTTTCCGTTCAGATACAACCAATAAACAGGACGCCATCTACTGTGATTTTTACAAACTTATTATGCTTCTTTTCCGTTCAGATACAACCAATAACGATTTATGAACAAATTGTAATACATAAATGAAAGCAGACAGTAGGGGTTTCAATGCTCGGCCCTGCACCGAGAGTTGAAAGTGCAATGTGCAATAATATTTACGTACCTATTTGGTAACTCAGACACTGCAAACTTATCCAACACGATGTGAAACTGCTAGGGTCGCAAGATCTGTTCGAAAGAGTTATCGTGGCCCTGGCATGGCTGGGCACTGAAGGAACACGGGTGGGTTTTAGTCAGTAAAAGTCTGATATGCCGTTCCGCTCCACCCAGAGCGGGAGAAGACATTAGATGATTTCCCAGGCACATAAAAAAAAACGCGGTGTGAATAATCTGCATCATCAACGTTTGTTTTTATTTTCTAATAAAGATGGCTTATCTCCAAATAAGGCAATAACAGAGTTGTGTTATATGAAAGAGAGAATCTTATCAACTCAACGAGAGTAAGAATTTATTTCAATACGAGTTCAGTACGTTCACAAATATACATCGTTTTCCGTCATACTCTACCATTGTCAGCAAATCTTAAGTACCTAATGTAAAGGTAAAAGTAATACTTAATCATAAAAACAAAAAACCAAAACAAGAGAAAAATAAAACTGTTGGATCTAATTAAAAAATCAGAAACCAAAAAATGACATAAATTCTTTTTGAGAAACTCGGAAATATTATATAGATTATTTGTAATACAAAGTCTTATAATGTGTCACAGAATGTGATTAAATATAATTTGCGCCATGCAGAACATCAGTGCCCTAATGTAATAAAAAATCGGCCAAGTGCGAGTCGGACTCGCACACCGAGGGTTCCGTACAATTCTTTAGGTATTCACGGTTTATGCATAAGGCTTATGTTTATGAAATTAAATGTAATTTTTTTAATTTTTATATCAGAGTTGATTGAATGAAAGGTAAATTGCGGTTTACGATTTATGATGTTTTAAAAAAAACTACTAACTAGATCTTGTTCAAACCAATTTTCGTTGGAAGTTTATATGGCAATGTATATTATATATATTTTTTTAGTTTTATCATTCTCTTATTTTAGAAGTTACAGGGGGGGGGGGGGGGACACACATTTTATCACTTTGGAAGTGTCTCTCGCGCAAACTATACAGTTTAGAAAAAAAATGATATTAGAAACCTCAATATCATTTTTGAAGACCTATCCATAGATACCCCACACGTATGGGTTTGATGAAAATTTTTTTTTTGAGTTTCAGTTCTAAGTATGGGGAACCCCAAAATTTATTGTTTTTTTTCTATTTTTGTGTAAAAATCTTAATGCGGTTTACAGAATACATCTACGTACCAAGTTTCAACAGCATAGCTCTTATAGTTTCGGAAAAAAATGGCTGTGACATACACGGACAGACATGACGAATCTATAAGGGTTCCGTTTTTTGCCATTTGGCAACGGAACCCTAAAAATGATCTATAAGGTTATCCGGAGCAAACTCCCCGCTCTTTAATAACAAGTTTAAACGTGTTTGTAAAATTTTGTGTGCGTGATACTAGTGTAATGTGTAGTGTGGTTCATTTGTTATTACGCGCTGCTTGCATCGTCTCATTTGTCTCGTAATAGCTCAATGGGAAGATTTAGAATTAAAAAAAATCTTTTGACCTATATGAGCAACGGGTTATCATCAAGTTTTTGTTTGCTCAGGGACATTCTGCAGCTGAAGCCCAACGACAACTGCACAAAGTAATAGTGAACAATTCGCTCAATGATTCTTTGAATTGCACGTGGTATCGATAATTCAAAGAAAAAAAAAATATGACGTTCGAGAACATCGTGGCGGGCCCAGAGTTCTGACCTTCAAACGGGACAACGAGTTGAAACAGTGAGGAAAGCATTCAACCGTACAAGATGTTGGAGTATAAGGTCCCTGTCGGCCAATCTAAGAATCCCTAAAACCACTTGTCAGTAAATAGTTACCTAAAAACTGAAAATGTGAAAAATCTTTGCAAAATGGGTTCCTCATGAACTTACTCCAGTCCAGTTGGAAATCCATGTAGAGTATTCTAGAATCAATTTGCGGTACTACAAGCAGCAAACAAGCTGTCTCTTACACACAGTTGCCATGGATGAGACGTGGGTATCTCTCAACCGTCCGCCGGAAAAAGATCAGTCTAAACAATGGGTTGAAAAAGGAAGAAAGCCAAATCCAGTAGCACAGTCAAAAAGGTACGAACCTAATGTGATGATGATATTAGCAATGGATGTCAAAGGGATTAGTTATTACGAAATACGGGCTGAAAAGGAAACTGTTGACCAGAAGAGATATCTTAGATTCCTCAAAAGCATTATGAAACATTGGCATGGTGATCGCAAGCACACCGTTTGGCTTGTCGATGACAATGCTTGATGTCATCGTGGTACATCTATAACGACCTGAATTGAAGAAAACTAAATTGAACGTTGGCTTCAACCTGCTTATTCTCCCGACTTGAGCCCCTGCGACTACGGTTGTTTCCACGCGCTTACAAGAGCTATTGGTGGAGTGGCCTACAACAATGTGAACTCCCTTCGTAATGCCATAGATACTGAGATTCGACAAGGAAACAAAAGTGGAAAGTATCTTGCTGTTAGCAAATTGTCAGAGCGCTGGCAGCACTGTCTTGATACAGAAGGACAATATCTGTCATTAACATCCAATACTCAACTCAACTCATATTTTATGTTGGGGGATTTGCTCCGGATAACCTAATATAATATTTCAAAAAGGCAAACTTCGCTACTTCTCCATTTTCGATAGATTATGTAATAAGGCAGTTACGTAAAACTCTTTAACCGATATTGTTCAATCAATGGGTCAGTGATGAAACTATAGTTAAATATAAATAGACTCTGTTGGACCTAGACCTAAACAAACAATCGGGTTTGCTTACCAACAAGGGAATACTAACAAAACATTAAACAAACTGCTATTACGTTGAGTAATCGGAACAATGTTCTCGATTTATGTTCGATGGTATTACGAATACCTAACTACTATACCGGGTGACTTTTTTTAACGTCTTGGAAAAAAATGGGTGTTATAGGTGAACGGAGTAGAAGCCTTTGGCACAGATTTTTTTATTTTTTAATAACATGTAATGAAATTGATCTAGCAATAAATACTACACATTTAAAGTAACATTTTCATACTAGAACAACAAAAACAGAAATTTGGAAAAAATTAAATAAAAAATCAATTAAAATCTATCGAAACTCAAATCATACGGCACCCTACTCAATGCGCGGCATGAATCAATGATTTTGTAGCGCGGTCCTACCCTTTGAAGCCGGCCGATAGGCGGCCTCATTGATCTTTTGCAGGCGCACAAGCCGCACACGCATCCCCGTCAGCCCGCGTCCCGCGCTCCTTTAGTCACCTGCGATGAGTCTGAAGGCCTTCCTGCCTTCTATTCTAGTTACACAACACACCGTATGAAGGTCGAGACGGTAAAAAATGTCATCTGGTATAAGTCATTATGTATTTTATGTTTTTGTGCAAAGAAATTTTGACGAAAGTTTGGTCCACACCAGACTATCCAATGTTCCAATCGGGCGCAAAAGGAGTGGATGTAAATCAAATCAAATTAAAGAAAAAATATTTCACATAAACCAACATGGGCATTTATGAAACGTCAGAAGCTACGTGCATGGTTTTAAATAGTTGATTCCTATGGATAAGAGCCGGCAAGAAATTCCACGGTTACTCTTTTAAAAATAATTGGATGTGCTGCTCGCGATCCAAGCACGGGTAAAACCCGTATCGTATGTCCGACCTGGTAATCGAACTCAGGTCCTGACGATCATTAGTAGCACTTGCGACCGTTATACCACAGAGGCAATCAACACATAAAACATAACATAACATCACGCCTTGTTTCCCCGAAGAGTTCGGCAGAGGTGTACCTACAGTACACCCACATTTCGCCTGTTATGTTTAAGTCCCATGTAATAGGCGGCGAGCCTATTGCCATCAACCGGGCACAAATCCAGACTCCGGGCTGCTACTGAGAAATTCTAGATGAAAAAACCCAATAACACTTTGCCCGACCTGGGAATCGAACCCAGGACCTCATGCTCAGCAGTAGCGCTTGCTACCATTAGACCAACGAGGCAGTCAGAGAGAGAGGCAATCAAATAATAAATATATAGGGTTTTATTTTACTGATTACCTATATCCCTGAAATACTGCGCTACACTATGATTGACGCATATGACGCATATACGCGGCTACAGCGTACGGATGACGCAATAACGTCATCGGTACGCCGTAGCCGCGTTGTAGCCGCGTCAGCTACGCTCTCGTAGCCAGTGATCGAATTTCTACGAGTAGTTGTTTAAAAGAGGTATAAAAAAACCGACCAAGTGCGAGTCGGACTCGCGCACCGAGGGTTCCGTACCTGTAGGTATTCTCGGTTTAAAAATATTTTTTTTTAAATTTTTATATTTTAGTTGATTGAATGTAAGGTAATTTGCGGTTTACGATTTATGACGTTTTAAAAAAAACTACTCACTCGATCTCATTCAAACCAATTTTCGGTGGTAGTTTACATAGTAATGTACATCATATATTTTTTTTAGTTTTATCATTCTCTTATTTTAGAAGTTACGGGGGGGGGGGACACATTTTACCACTTTGGAAGTGTCTCTCGCGCAAACTATTCAGTTTAGAAAAAAATGATATTAGAAACCTCATTACCATTTTTGAAGACCTATTCATAGATACCCCACACGTATGGGTTTGATGAAAAAAAAACATTTTTGAATTTCAGTTCTATGTATGGGGAACCCCAAAATTTATTGTTTTTTTTCTACTTTAGTGTGAAAATCTTAATGCGGTTCACAGAATACATCTACTTACCAAGTTTCAACAGCATAACTCTTATAGTTTCGGAATAAAATGGCTGTGACATACGGACGGACGGACAGACAGACAGACAGACAGACAGACAGACAGACAGACATGACGAATCTATAAGGGTTCCGTTTTTTGCCATTTGGCAACGGAACCCTAAAAATTGCTAGAGACATGACATATTATCAAATTATTGGGGCTCGTAGCTATTTCCTTAGGTGCATGCCCTTCTTGTCATAACAAAATCAAACGAATATAGGAAGTTAAGAATATAGAAAAAGAAAATGCAAATAAATAGGAATAGCCGGCCCAAGAAGTGGTGGCGAGACGACTTAGACGCGTACTGCTACCGTGGTTCGATCGAGGTGGCCCTGGAAAAGAATGCCTGGAAGGATTGGGGGTGGGACTTTGCTCAGCTGTGGGAAGGTGTCATCATCATCATTTCAGCCGTATGATGTCCACTGCTGGACATAAACCTCCCCCAATTTGGGGGGTTTGCCATAATCGCCACGCTTGGCAAGCGGGTTGGCGATCGCTGTATGGTGGTATAGTGCATAAAGAACGCTGCTGCCCATTCTCTGGTAAGTCCCTTAGTCGCCTCTTAGGACTGTTTGATACTAACTGGCCGGGACGACGGAGGGGTATGAAGGAGACGAAGGGGGAGGGGCCGTCGCCGAGACGAGCAGGCGCCGACCACCGATCGGGAGATTAATTAGAAAAAACCACCGTTCGATACACACGAGTACTGTACGCGTCGCGACCTACCTCTTGTCAATTTTAATTAATACTGTTTTTCTATTATAGGCTGGTATTCATCTACAGTCCTAGTATATTATTTCCAGAGTTCCCTTACACACGTAGATAGGGTCCTGGACCCTACACATGGTCCTTCGAGCTTACAGTATTTAAAGTAAACGACTAAGTAGGTGGTTCGTCCGTTACGCGATAATTCATAAATTCAAAGCTTCGGCCGCTCGAACTGAGCAACTTCAATATAATATCGTCAGATAGTTACTTCTCCGGGAGAAGTATTGTGAAGAACATTCAAGAACTGCCTTTATCTTCAAGACCCTTTCTCAACTGTCTGAGTGGAGTGGCCGCTAAAGTCATCGGTGCACGTAAGACTTGGTCTTCACATCGGTGCCCAACGGACTTCGGACATCAGATCCACGTCGTCAGCAGTCTTCGGTCAAGAGAAGGCGCACGAATCAACATTGGACTTTGACCGGCGCGTTATAATACGCCGAGTCATTACATACATAGCACGGATGCCAAAGGATACGTGAGATCTTTCCAATTCCTTATCCATTTTATTCATCCATAATTAGTAGTATTTTCACACGCATATCCGTGGATTCATCCATATACATTCCCATTATTTCATCGTAGTGGTTCAGATCGTCATAGACCTTCGTTCATTCCTATAATCATTATCTACGGTTATTTTAGTTCATTTCATATCATAACAATTATATTAATGCATTAGTGGCAGTAGTGTACATTCACTGTGCTGTGTCATACGTTCGCATATTTATAGTAGTTTCATTATTAGTCAGCTTATTCGCCTTTTCTTTGTTTCATTTTTTTCCGTTGTGGGTAGAAAAAAAAAAAACATTTCCCATTTTTTTTTCATGCTTTTTCAAGTATAGTCGCAATAAATCAATGAAGTTTAGCATACTGTTGGTTACGAAATATATTTTAATTTTCTTTTAACGATTCCTATTGAATTTAACTCAAGTTACAATGACCTTTGGATCTCATAACGCCTAATAGTTTTGTATGCCTGCGTCAACCAACTTTTGCAAAACATTTTTATTCAAGTGTAAAGAAAGGAACAAATAGTATAATACACTATTATATTATTTTTCCTTATTTATGTTTAACCTTTTTTTTCTCATTACAGTTTGTCACTGTCTTTATATATATTCAAGGCCTGGTTTTCCTCTTATTAATTTTCTTCCCTTAGCTCAAGCTGAAGGCCGATTCTGTTAAAATGTCAAGTGATCCTAAAATAAAGGAACTCATTAAGAAGCGTGCTTCTATAAAGGCTAAGCTGACGCAATTCACAACCTTTTTGTCAACTGCTCAATCATGTCAACAACTTAGTGATGCTCAATTAGTGGAGCTAGAAATGAGAATTAGTAGAATGGAGTCCTCATACGATCTTTATGACGAATTTCAGAATCAACTGGAGATGTTGTCGGAGACCCCTGATGAGCTGTACATCGAACGTGAGCTGTTTGAGAATCAGTACAACAGCCAAGTTGCAGCGGCGCGTGTACTAATCACAAAGCACCGCACAACCCAACCTACTTTGAATTTAGTGTCCGAGGTAGGTTCTGATGATGGCCGCACTGTAGTTACCCACAGACAGAATCACGTAAGGCTTCCTAAGATTAATTTACCACGCTTTGGGGGGGGATATAAAGACTGGTTAGAATTTAAAGATATGTACATCTCTCTCATTCACAGCGAACACAGCATTGATGAAATCAATAAGTTCCATTACTTGCGGACATCTCTTCATGGGAGTGCTGCACTAGTTATTCGAAGTTTAGATTTTAAATCAGAAAATTACACAAATGCTTGGAGATTATTGTGTGAACGATACGACAATAAACAATTGCTTGTTAATAATCACGTAAAAGCCTTGTTTACTGTTGGATCTATACAAAAGGAATCGAGCGAAGGTATCAGACGTATTATAGATGTAACTAACAAGAATCTACAAGCATTACAGACCTTAAAACAGCCCGTGGAACATTGGGACACGCTAGTTATTTTTATTGTATCGTCAAAATTAGATATAGTTACAAGCAGACACTGGGAAGAGCATAGGAATACTCTGACTGATACTCCATCTTTAAGTGCATTTTTAACATTCCTAAGAAATAGGTCAAACCTGTTAGAAACTCTCGAAGAGTCAAAACATTTTAGGATAGCTTCAGCGAAGCCCGATGATAAAGAAAAGAGCTTCGTTGTCTCTCAGAGTACTGATGATACCAAACAGAATCCAGTAAAGCCATATGTTTGCAAAATATGTAATACAGAGCACTATCTTTATCACTGTGAAGCGTTCAAAGAACTATCTGTACAAGATCGACTACAGAAAGTTAAAGAATGCAAGGTCTGTTTTAATTGTTTGCGACCGGGTCATCAGAACAAAACATGCAATCTTAGTGGTTGTAAGTACTGTAAAAAGAAGCATAACACACTGATACATGTTCATAATGACACACAAGCGCAAGGACAGTCAACATCGGTTACAGAAAATGTTGTATTATCGGCAAATAATAGACAAAGACAGTTGTCACGACATGTGTTGTTATCCACAGCCCAGGTTTATGCCATGGACTACGAGGGTAAGCCACATCGTGCCAGACTATTACTGGACAATGGTAGCACGGCGAATTTTATAACCCAGGACTTGTCTGGTAAACTAAAATTACCAATTCGTACGGTTAGTTCTAGAGTGACTGGAATAAACAATCAGTCTACGAACCCAACTCAATCTTGCACTCTTCAAATTAGGTCGTCAAATAGTGATTTCACGGTGGACATTGACTGTTTAATTTTGCCAATTATAACTACATCCATACCACATTCTTACATAAATAAACACGATATACCATTGCCATCTGGACTATGTTTAGCTGACCCATCTTTTTACGTTCCTTCTTCTGTTGATATATTAGTGGGGGCGGACATATTTTGGAGTGTTATAGGAACCAATCGCATACAACTAGGTAAACACAACCCTATACTTTTTGAAACAAGGTTTGGTTGGCTTATATCGGGTGCAATACACAAGCCTAGTACTCCGGAAGTATCATGTATGACGATACAAGATGAGACTGATACAACTCTTACACGTTTTTGGGAATTAGACACAATATCACCTAAGTATAATTATACTCCTGAGGAAAACAAATGTGAACAATTATTTATACAAAGTACGAAGCGCAGCACAGACGGGCACTTCATAGTTACCATACCACTTAAAGAATCTCCTAAGGTATTAGGAAATTCATACGACATGGCCAAGAGACGCTTTCTATCATTGGAACGTAGGTTTGATAGGGATCCATCGTTTAAACAGCGTTATGTAGCGTTCATGGAAGAATACGAGACCCTGGGACACATGAGTATTTTTGAACATCCATCAAGTTTACGGGATCATTATTATTTGCCACATCATGGTATCGTCCGAGAGAAAAGTACGACAACCAAACTGAGGGTGGTATTCGATGCTTCAGCGGTGACAACTTCAGGAAAATCTTTTAATGAAATTCAGTTTGTTGGCCCGAGAGTGCAAAATGATTTACTATCTATTCTTCTACGCTTCCGTCAGCATAGGTATGTAGTATCGGCTGATATTGAAAAGTTTTTCCGTCAAATCTATGTAACTGATACACAACGGCCTTTAAAATTAATTCTATGGAGGTGTGATTCCTCACATGAGCTTAAAACCTACACCTTGAACACCGTCACTTATGGCACCGCTTCAGCACCTTTTCTTACGACGCGATGTCTGAAAAAAATATCCACAGAAACTTCAGACGAAGCTACGCGGCGGGCCATAGCTGACGATTTGTACGTAGATGATTTTCTATCTGGGGGAGACACAATTTCTGATACAATTACACTTTGTCATAGTGTTATCAAAACATTTAATACAGCACAGTTTAATCTAAGAAAATGGCAATCGAATAACATACACATACTTACATCCATAACACAGGATCATAACACACCCGCACATGATACACAAAATACAGTTGAGTTAAGTGCCAATGAATCATCAAAAACATTAGGACTCCATTGGCAATATACACTTGATCAACTCACATTTTCAATCGACATTACAAACACAGATTTAGTCATCACAAAAAGAATCATTCTTTCAATAGTGTCACAAATATTTGATCCATTAGGACTTGTCACACCTTGCATAATAGAAGCAAAACTCCTCATGCAGAAACTATGGGTTAGTAAAAGTTCATAGGACGAGGAGGTACCTGATGATATACGTAAGGTGTGGCTCAATTTCACACATACACTACCTCATCTTAATAATCTAAATATTCCTAGAAGAATTACGTGCGATTCACCCATATCGATTGAATTTCATATATTTACAGACGCATCAGAGAAGGCGTACGGAGCGTGTATCTACGTTCGCTCTGTTAGCACAGATGGGTCGGTTAGTGTGAACCTTTACGCTTCCAAGAGTAAGGTGGCTCCAATTAAGGTCACTACTATACCACGTCTGGAACTCTGTGGTGCCTTGCTGGGAACACGGCTCTGTACAAAGGTACTCAGTTCTGTCACTTTTCAGTCTGTGAACAGAATATTTTGGTGTGATTCCATGATCGTTCTGGGATGGCTTGCTTCATCACCTGCATTGCTTAAGCCATTTGTTAGGAATAGAGTTTCCGAGATACTGGAAGGTTATGGTGATAATGAGTGGCGCTATGTGCCTTCCAAGGATAATCCAGCCGATCTTGTGTCACGGGGGATGAGCGCTGACCAGATAGGCAATACAAGTCTATGGTGGTCAGGACCACAATTTTTGTTACTGGATCCATTGCAATGGCCTACTAAGCCTAATTCAAATAGTAGTAATGTGCTACCAGAAACCGTCACTTTATTACATTCTCAGGATATTAATTTGAACAAAGATAATCAACTATTTAATTCATTAACTAGCAATTCATCAAATTATTCTAGACTTCAGCGTATCACAGCCTACATACACAGATTTATAAATAATATTAAGAATCCTCGAACACGGTTGTATGGCTCACTAACAAGCTCTGAATTAACTTATGCTTCTGATTTCCTTATTAGAATTGCACAGAATGATTCATTTGAACAAGAGTACCGATTACTTAAATTAGGAAAGGAATTACCTTATAAGAACCGTCTTCTTTCACTATCACCCTACTTAGACAATAACATAATTAGAATCGGAGGAAGGCTTGACAATTCATATTACGATTACAACACAAAACATCCCGTACTTTTAGACAGTAAACACCATTTATCTGTGTTAATTTTTAAATCTTATCATTTGAAACTTTTCCATGCAGGTCCACAACTGTTGCTAGCAACTGTCAGGCACATGTACTGGCCACTAGGTGGTAGAAGTTTAGCAAGAAAAACTGTACGTACTTGTATAAAATGTATGAGATTTAAGGGCGAGACCATTCAACCTGAAATGGGCCAATTGCCGAAGGAAAGAGTTCAGTTGGAGTATCCATTTCTTGAAACAGGCACAGACTATGCTGGTCCCATAATGATTGCTGATCGTAAGGGGAGAGGTTGTCGGCTAATTAAAGCCTATATATGTGTTTTTGTCTGTCTAGCTACAAGGGCGGTCCATCTGGAACTTGTCTCGGACCTTACGAAAGAGGCCTTTATCGCAGCTCTTAACCGTTTTACAGCTCGCAGGGGTAAACCAAAATCTATTTTTTCAGATAATGGGTCTACCTTTGTTGGAACCTTCAACGAGCTTTCTAATATTTTAAAACAGGATTATACATTTGAGATGGCTGAATCAGGTATAAACTTTTCTTTTATTCCTGCATACACGCCACACTTTGGAGGATTGTGGGAGTCGGCAGTCAAATCTGTTAAGCATCACTTACGACGGATATTAGGTTTGACACACTTAACTTACGAGGAACTGTCCACATGTCTTATTCAGGTCGAAGCGATACTGAACTCTCGACCACTCACACCCCTATCCAATGAACCCTCTGACCTTACTCCGCTTACTCCATCTCATTTCCTCATTGGAAGACCACTCATCTCTTTGCCTCATCCACAGATACTCAGCCACAACATCAGCAGCTTGCAGCGGTTCCAGCGTATTGAGTACTTAAAGCAACATTTCTGGAAACGCTTTGCTAATGAATATATTTTCTGGCTACAGCAAAAGACGAAATGGTGTACATCGAGAGGGCAGCTAAAAGAAGGTGACTTGGTGCTTATGAAAGATAAGTCTACACCACCACTACTATGGCTTCTTGGGAGAGTAGTTCGTCTACTCCCAGGGAGAGATGGCATCGCGAGAGTAGCGGACATCAAGACAAAGAAGGGGATCATTCGTCGGGCTTACAATACAATATGTCCACTACCGACTACTCCATAATATTGAAGACATCTCTTCAACGCCGGGAGTATGTTTGATACTAACTGGCCGGGACGACGGAGGGGTATGAAGGAGACGAAGGGGGAGGGGCCGTCGCCGAGACGAGCAGGCGCCGACCACCGATCGGGAGATTAATTAGAAAAAACCACCGTTCGATACACACGAGTACTGTACGCGTCGCGACCTACCTCTTGTCAAATTTAATTAATACTGTTTTTCTATTATACTGGTATTCATCTACAGTCCTAGTATATTATTTCCAGAGTTCCCTTACACACGTAGATAGGGTCCTGGACCCTACACAAGGACACCCACAGGAAGAAATGGGATGGTGCTATTCTTTACGTCCGGTATCACACGGTACGGTGACGGTGTAAGCTAATAAAGAAACAACAAGTATTCAAATATGAAACATTTATGATACACTTGTAACACCAGTTGCAATTATATAAAGATATACATCGTTAATTATAGCATTCCAAGACACAGTGGTCACGCAGGAGACAAGTCCACGTCATCGCTTCTATGTTACCAGTAGTATGTAATAATAACTCCCCAACCACCTTTATTACCTGTGCGAATCCGGTAAAATAATGAGATTTTAATTTACAATTACCTACGTTTATGTTTAAATTGTTTTGTTTGATTAGAAAAGTGAAACTATTAATTAAATGCTTTACAGTACAGGCGCCAGCACATCAAGCTACCCGAATCTGTCAAATTTTCCCAAACAATCTTGAACCTTATACTTTAGTGATCAAGTTGAAAACCTATTTTAAAGTTTGACAGACTGTAGTAGCTTTATGTGCTGGCTTCAGAATCAGAATCTTTATTTGTAAACATAGGTAGATTTACACAGTGTGTGAGCTGTTAAAAAAAATCCATAGGTTTTGCCATTACGCGTATATTGTTATAAATTTTCATTCAAATTAAGTACTAAATCAGCTTACAAAATAAAAATTAAATTAAGTTATAGTAAGTAACAAATCAATATTTTTTCCAGAATGTCTACAATAAAATGTCAACCAAGTACATAGATCAGATGCTAAATGTCATAAATAAAAAATATGTATTTATTAAGAATGTCAAAAAAAAAACAGGTCGGGTGACTCAATGTTTAGGAGGAGGAATTATAGAATTGTAATTCAAATAGTCCTGTAACGAGTAGTAACATTTATCAATTAATATTTTTACTAATATATTTTTGTGGCCATACAGCAAGTACTTTTGTTCATTAAGGCTGTTCTACCATATAACATTTCAAGCTCTAGCTTATTTTTGCCATGAATTTTTCTATAGTGACTTTTGATTGGTATTTTGTATTGCGAGATGTGTTTTTACAAATACATTAGTTTCATAGATATATAGTGATGGTAGGGTGAGGATCTGCACCTATATATTTTTTTACAGAATGGTGATAATTTTGTGTTTTGTTGCAATACTGTCGCAACTGGATAGTCAAGTAAGTCAGTGTAACTCTCAAAGTAATAGTTTACTTTTAGGCCATGTTTATATACACAACTTAATTTTTTATTTCAATTTAAAATGCTCCAACTTGTGCTCAACAGCCATGAAGATATTTTCCACTGTGCAAGGAGTTGCTGAAACAAAGAGGATTTATTATTATTTCTTAGTAATTGAAATGTACAGTCATATAGGTACTGCAATACTTTCACAGTCTGAAATTTTATCCAATAATTTTGCATATTCACGTTCCATACCTATTAACACGGTAATTTGAAACCATTGAAAAAAAGGATTATTTTTAAAAGAGTAACCTTGGAGTTTCTTGCCGGCCCTGCTCCATAGGAATCAACAAAATGGAACCATGCACCTAACTTCTGACGTTTCATAAATGCCCATGTAGGTTTATGTGAAATAAAATATTTTAATTTGATTTGATTTGACGTTGTAATACCGTTGCTGTTTGGTTGCTACCACTGACAAGTTCGTCAAAATCACAGTGATCTGGGTAATATTAAAAATAATTGTACATTTCAACATGCTGAAATGTCCATGGTAGGTTTTATCGATATAACGCGTATCTTTTATATAAATAAATTATGATATGTAGGCATAAATAATTAGAGATGAATAATATGAATTTCAAAGCCTAATAAAATCTTTCTCCCATGTAAATAATTATGTCCTCGGAAACATGAGCGTTACAAAAGAGTCTCTAGTTTCTCACTTGCTGCATATCTCAGTATTTCAAGCCAAAAATACACTTGAGTATTATTAAGCCTGTCTAGATTCTGCATTTTTTTTTTCATTAATATAGAAATAGATAAATTACTTAATATCAAATCTGTGTCCACGATTTTTGTTATTATATTTCGTAACACCAATATTTAGTATATTTTAAAATGATGAATTAACATTACTGCGTATTCTGTTAGCAGCCACTCATGTAGCGCTAAATACTGACGTCGGCCATTTTCTGACGTAAATTTTTTGAGTGTAGCGTGCATATGCCAGTGGTAAATTTTTTCAACAATTACATGTTCCTTTTTGTGCGCTGGTATCTTTATCAAACGGTAAGTTGTTGATTTACTATTTGTTTATTTTAAAATTGTATTACTCTTGCCCAAATCAAAAGTAAACAACAATTTGAGCTAAGGAGCTTTATTTATTTTTATTTCGTTTGAGATTATATTCAACACGTGTTTTATATTCATTTTTGTTACAATTTGTTACAATATTTTGTCACGTTACAAATATGAATTAACAAATAGGAAGTAAGGGTGATTTTATACTGCTGAAAAATACGTTACAAGTTTATTATGGTTACGAATTATTCTAGCAATGCTTTCGCCTTACCTAGCGTATCGATTGTTGTACTCATATTAACAAACATCTTTCCAATTGTATATATGTTTTAAAGGCAGTACCGCAGTTTGGACATTTTTTGCAATCATTTAAATCCTGTCTTTGCGAAAATTGATTTTCAGTATCTACAATCATGTCACAAATGATTTATTTTCCAAAATTTATTACCAGTAAACTACGCAGAAAAATGCGTTCTTTCATTAATGTTTTTTTTTTTGTTTAGATATCATTTTATCTATTTAAGTAAAAACAGTTACTTACCCAGTATTCTTCGTCAACGACAAGATTAGTTACGAAAAAAATGTTAATTAATTAAGAAATAATTATTAATACAATTATAAGCCAATAACATAATGATGAGACTGACAAATTGAACTCGATTATTATTGATTAGGATAAGAAAAAATATGAAACCATTAAAAATGTGACAGTGTACCTGTTTTGTGATTTTAAGTTTTAAATAAGAGTTGTTGTTGTATTATTAAGAGTTCAGATGTGACTATCCAAGTCGTACCTTTTTAACTATAGTTCAGTTATCATTTGATTTATTATAATGAATAAAAAAACGAAACCCTATGTCGTTTTGTTTATAGTGTGAATTAGCCTTATTAGTTCCTTTTTGTTTCCTTTTTGTAACACTTATCATTTTGGTAACGAAATTAATTTTTGTTTCATGGTGGTTACTGTACAGTTATTTTTAATATTACCCATCTTTATTTTTGTTGCTATAAGGTTGCTGTTGGATTGCCACTGTCAGACTTAAAATAACTGTCTTGACGCACACGACTCAATAGAGAACTCATTTGTTTTTCACACCTCGAAATAGTTCGAATTTCAAAGTTTATTTTTTAAGAATAGAATACATTATCATTATGGGTCTTAAAACCAGCACTTTTTTATAGTAATTGGTATCCTAAAACAATACATACAAAGTTCAATTTTCGGGGAAACCCTTTCTTACCCTTTTTTGCTAGGTACAGACACGTGTATAAAATGTTAACCGTGTATTAGATACTTTTGTTTTTACTATACTCTTAAGGTAAGTAATTCTAACGCACTATTTATTTTATTCTGTCCCTGCTGGCTACTCGTGTCGTTTTCGGAAAAAAATTACCGCTTAAATATTATGTGTTACTGATAATTATTTTGGAAGGGTTAAACAGAATAATAAAAATTATATTTGATACGATAAAAATTATCCTGTTCGGTCTGATTTTGCCCTTTGAGTTAGTTGGAAACTTTTAGCTGTACGGTGTCATTAAACAAAGCCAAACCAAATATGTAGTGTGTATTTTCAATAGTTTTTGACATCATGGTTATGTTAAACGTTACATGATGCAAGTTTTTTGCCTGTGGCAAACAATAAAATTTAAACAAAAAATTACCTTACTAGCCTTCATTTCGATCCAGCCCGTCCGTCCCTTGCCATCCTCAACCTGCGAAGCCCTAAGCCGAGATCCGTACCCCACAGGGGGTGCTAATAGTCACTCGGGGTTTAAATTTTTAACCCCTGGCTGGAGGCCTTAATTTGTTAAGCCACAAGCAAGTTCAATTAAGAGTCGACAATAACGTAGATCGACTTACAACATGCAAATCCCAAAAAAAAATTAGCTTTTATGACATTTACATATGACTTGAATCTTTTAAAAAGACACAGTGTAACTTTTATTGTTGATCCAACTGCACAGGCAGATCGCAAAGTGTAAATCAGGTTTAATTACCTAACAATCTAGATACCTAGCGTTTTACGAAAACTTGCGGTCGGCTTCCAGTCTAATCGAAAGCAGCTCATTACCAGTATTTTACATGGAGCGACTATCTATCTGACCTCCACAACCCAGGGCCTAGGTAATATGTCATTATACCCGTTGGTCAGACGGGTTGTCAAACTGTCAAGCCACCATGCTTCTGACTTCCCGTAACGACTGTGTGTATCCACAAACGAATGCTTAATTATGGTTTTTTTTTCTTATTTATTTATTTATTTATTTAACCATTTATGTACACACATATATAAGTAGACAAGAAAAATATAACAGAAAAATTGGTACAAAGGTGATGCTTATTTCTATAGAAATCTCTTCCAGCATACCCACGATAGGAGACAAGAAAAAAAGATGTAGACAGCGTGCGTAAGAGTAAAAGAGAAAATAAAATACATATAATCAAAAACCATTCACTTAATAAAATTAAACAAATAATATAAGAATATACTTACATACATACAAACATACATAGATACAAACATACATACATACATATATACATACAGAATATGTAAAATTAAAATAATAAATACATATACAATTATGACGATGTGGACAAATAGTGGCCTTTCACTCTTCTTTTAAAAATTGCTACAGTTTGGGAGTCCCTAATGTCGGGCGGAAGTGCATTCCACAACCGCACCGCGTGCACAGTGAAGGAGTAAGAGTAGAAGTCAGTGGAGTGGGGAGGGGATTTAAGGAGGTTTCTTAGATGCGACCTACAAGGCGCGTCCGAAGAACGGGCGTAAGAAAAACGGTCCCGCAGGTAGGATGGCGTTTTAGGATTATGGAGGAGGTTGAATAGCAGACACAATATCCGAGAATTCCTGCGAAGTCGGATGGGGAGCCACTTGAGCGTCTTGCGAAACTGGGAAACATGATCATACTTTTTAAGATTAAAAATAAAACGGATACAGGATGTTTTGTAAACGCTCAAGTTTATTTAAAAGCTCCTCGGTGGCATCCAAATAACAGGCATCGGCGTAATCTATAATGGGCTGAATGAGAGTTTGAGCAAGAGAGATTTTGGTGTTCAAAGGCAAGAAGCTCTGGAGACATTTTAGCGAGTGAAACGTATAGTGCACTTTCTGACTGACTTGTGCAACATGGGCAGACCACGATAAATAGGAGTCCATAGTCACCCCCAGGTTTTTAACCGTCTGTGCGTATTCGATCTGGACTCCATTCAGACAGAGTGGAGACAGTGACGCCACATCCAGCCTATTCCGCATATATCTGCCTCCAATAATCATGGCCTGGGATTTCCTAGGATTGATTTGCAGTCCAAAAGACCGCGACCACTCGCTAATCAAAACCAGGTCACAGTTCATGGCGGACACAGCGGCTTCTGCATCTTCCCTTAGGAAGTGATTGTATTATTTCGATTGTGTTATTTCTTGTATTTTTTTGATGGCAATAATCGTAAGTATCTTACCTAAATCAAACCACACGTTTTCGTAACCAGAATCCAGGCGAGCAGAGTGGATAGCTGCGTGAACCGCATGGAGGAACACTGTTGCTAGGCAGAATGCGGGCTCACCAGTCGCTGTGGACAATAGGACGTGCAAGTGCATATAATATCATACCTTTTTATGGAGGGATTAACAGCGCGGTGTAATTTAAAGGTTTTACGTCAAATTCCAGAATTGAACAATTTAATACTAAATATTTATAGAGCCATGGCTCCCCAATTCAGACAGATACAGCTGTTCAGTAATAGTGGATAGTGATAGTGGTAGTATGGCTATAAGAGTGTAAAGGCTTCTACAAACAGGCGTTAGGCAACAGTCGTAAAACAATTTTAATGTAAAAATAATGGAAATTGTTTTAGTAGAATCGGGTCGCGCTGTGCGTCGCGCCAGTCTCGAAAAACCTTAGGAGAAGATCAAAGAAACTATAACTACTAACTAGAAATGGATGGACTATTTGCAAGATGATATAGCTAGAAACAGAGCGACTACCAAGATGACGACTATTAGAGATTATGTAAAAAATACGTGGCACGGACCCCAAATAAATTGGGAAAAGTACATGATCACTTGAACTTGTGGAAATTTTGTACCGTTTAAGTAAATTAAGAGTCTTGAGAATGCATGTAAGTCTGCTGCTGTGAGAGTTTGGACTTTAATTAATTATCGGTTTAATGCATTAGTGGCCATATAGAGCATCTGATTATCTTTAATATAGCTTCCGTTGATGAAGCCAGGGAAATTCATTACTGATCCAATTCACCACCAACTTGAATATTTTGACAGTAAAAATCATGTCATGTAATGTACAAATTAACTACTTTTGATTGTTTACTAAAATTATATAACCCGGTTCTTCTTCATTATCAGAACTGGATAATAGGGTTCGTAATATTGCTTTGTCTGAAGTTGCTAAGCTACTATCTTATTACATTCGTTAGCGCTCTATTCATATTGAAATATCTGTGATAAAAACATATCAACAAAAGTGGCCAAAGTCTACTCGATAATGTGATGACAAAAGATGTATCTCTAAATTCAGTCCGGTAACTGTTCAAGTGAGAGTTACGTAAAACTTATAGTCAGTTCATAAACTTCAATCCCACCAAAAACATTTTCATGTAAAATGTTGCCAAGACGAAACCATATGGCACGCACTGCCAAAAAATAACAGATTTCATATTTAGCTAAGCTTTTAACTCTTTAAGCCCTTACTTAACAATCTTTACACCTTAGTCAAAATATGTGGCTTGGCCGTTTCGATATTACAAGAAATATAGTCTAACAGAAAAGTAATGAACAGTGAATACATTTTAGGTGCGGAACAAAAAGAAGAACATCGAAAAGAAGGCTAAGAAAAACGAAATAAGTAATAGCGCGAGCGAGTGATGTGATGCGACGCGGCTGCAGTGCGGGGGTGAAAATTTAAACTCCTCAAAATTAATTTAGTTCATACCTTTAGACTGCAACACACCAAGTTCATTATTTCCATTTCGACGGAAGTAAATCCTCATATCAGATGGAATGTCTTTGATTCCTGGGATCTTGTAGGTCCAAGTTCTATCAGTAAGCAGCTTTCCAGTGAAATCATCGTATACTAGTTTTTCTGAGGTCCAGTATCCTAGGCCCATAACGAAGGCCCCTTCAATCTGCGAAACAAAACATTACAAAAAAATAAGAGGATTTGTCTCATATAAATACAAGAAAAAAAAATTAAACATCATTATGGTTCCGTTTATAGAAATATTAAATTTTATTAAACGTACTTGAGCAACATCAATTTCTGGACTCAAACTCCTTCCGGTATCTTCCAAAATGTCAACCCTTATGATGTCATGGTTTCCAGTCAAAATATCAACTTCCAATTCCAAGATGCCAACAGCATAGACATCATAGGGCTTTCCATCATTAAGGGTGAATATGGCAGAAGCTTGAAGATCCACTCCAGCGCCATAAGCTCCAGCGATCAGTTCTTCCCATGTAGGTGTACCCATCTTTTCTCTAATAGGTTTAAGTCTATCGTTTAGAATTTCACAAGCTTGCTTAGCAGCAAATACAACGCACTCACTACCAACACTTCCTCCAGTGACAATTGCATTTGGAGAAGTAAAGCTAGAACTAGATTTAACACTGATCTTTTCCAAAGGTATACCAAGCGCATACGCACAAACTTGAGCTGCTTTAGTATTTATACCTTGTCCCATCTCTATTCCTCCATGGATTACAACAACGGATCCATCACCATGATAGATTGAAATTATGGCATTGAAATTTCCAGTATAATTTATATCAGCTGTCAATGGTATCATCTTTATGGCACGTTTTCTCCATCGATTACTTTTATTAAATTCTTCAACTTCTTTTTTCCTGTCGTCATAGTTTGCGTCTATTTTTAATTGGTTTATCAACTCTGGGATTGGATTGTTCTCTGTAGGCATGTTTAGAAGCCTCACTTCAATGGGATCTAGTTTTAGACTGAACGATATCCTCTCCATAATGTACTCTATCATGGCAACGCCTTCAGTTGAAACTGTTTTGAAAAAAAAATGTGAGATTTGACTTAACTGACATTAAAAGAAAAAATTAAAATCGAATATTTTCAGTTTATTAATGGTTGATGTGGCTGTTTCATTAAACAAACTACGAAATATTCCAGAATAATTAGTATGTTAATCAGAAATGCAATGGATAAATGAATAATCTCTTGTACACATTAGTACAACAAGCGTATCTGTTTGAATTACGTGTGTTTGTTATTTAATCATGCTGATTGACAATCAGCTAAATCATTGACAAACATTATGCTAACGATGTGTTGTTGATCTTACTGTACTTTGGTTAGTCTCTATAAAGTGTTCTTTTTTTTTAGTTTTAATGAAATGTGAGTCAATTTGTGTTTTAATATTTTGTATATATCCCTATTAACAGTGTGGGTTAAGCATTTTTACCAGTATTCACTTTTTTATAAAAATCGATGGTCCCTATTAAAAATGTCGGTTCCAGAAAAAGACTACTGTTCAGTAGAGCTGTTCATAGTTTGTTTTGGCGAAAAAAAAAAACGACCGAGAACGAGAACGAGATGTTCAAATTAGCACTGATTGTTTTATCTATTATTAAAAAGTGAATATTGGTAAAAATGCATAACCGACATTGTTAATAGGGACCATCGATGTACGTACTGTGAGACAATAAATTTTTGGAACGCTATTGAACCTTTTAAAACTACAAGAGTAATAACGTTTTTGGTTAAAATTTAAAGCAGACAAAATGTAGGAAAATCCATCAATTGAAAATCAAATAGATGCTGTTTACTTACACGGCGCCCTACACCAAGTGTTGGATGGTTTGTCAGTCAAGACACTGTAAGGAGTGATGGACCACCTCTTGTGATTATAGCAGTTGTGGAAGTGCATGACAGTGATAAATGTGAGGACTTCGTTGTAAGTGCAGCCACCATCTTGGTAGAAGATATTCTTTAGGTACTGGATTTCACCTTCTGCGTTTACACCAACCTGAAAGACCCAAGTTTGAAGAAAGATAGAAATAATTACTAGTTTATTTTATTGACATTATATGCACCGATGTGCGTAAAGATGTCAATGGTGTGAAATCTTCTGGCCTACCGATACAGTTAGGTTACCTCAAGGCTCAATACTGGGTCCATTCTTATTCTTATTGTAAATGATCGACCATTCTATCTAAGTGTTATCTGTGCTGTTGTACTGTTAGCTGATGATACCCTTCTTATCTTTAAAGAACACAAAAGTAGACAAGATTTTGACGACACAACAGTGCACTCTCTATGGTTGCTGTCGTGCAAAGCCGCTGATATTAAAACTATTTGTTTTTCTTCAAAATCGAAAGTTTCGAACATTTTACCAGCCATATGCTAGAATTTCTCTGAGCGGTTTTTTCAAAATATTGGTATAATCCCGCTAATATCTTATGCAAAGTGGTCCTTATGATTTCTCATTAATGAGATGTTGAAGAATCAACTGCCATATACTATTATTTTTCGTTTTAGTTTTTCACACAAAATAATTGAACGTTACGATTATTTCTGTTAAACACCGTTACGTGGAATATGATAACTTGGCAGTTTTAACCGACTTCAAAAAAGGAGGAGGTTATCAATTCGACTGTATTTTTTTTTTCGGAAACGGAGAACCGTTTTGATGATTCTTTTTTTATTTGAAAGCTGGTGCTTCCTGAATGGTCGCATTTTAATTTGGTTCCATTTGAACAATGGGGTCCATGTGAAAACCATATAAGTCTTAAATTTGCATTACGTATTTGCGCGATAAATGAACGAATAACGCGATTAGATTAGTGTGGAGTATCTACCACAACTAAACAGTTATAAAATAAAAACTTACAAAAAAAAAACAACAAACTTCCTTAAAAAAAAACACTACAAAGTCAAAAATAACTTTAATTTCGGAAGTCGGTGGCAAAAACCTTAAATACAGAGCCTAAGACACCGACTTTCAAAATTAAAGTTATTTTTGACTTTGTAGTTTTTTTTTTAAGGAAGTCGTTTGTTTTTCTTAGCTTTAAATGTAATCATTGGTTTGATTGAAATAGATTAACTTACACTCATCAATTAAAATAATTAACTTATACCCATCAATGAAATTTACACCCCGTATTCAAGAAAAAACAAGAAAATATGCTTGTTGATTCAAATCCAATCAAATGTCATTTATTCAATTTAGGCTGAGAGTCAGCACTTTTAGAACGCCCAGTGTTTTATGAAGACCATTTTTCGGACATTGCATTTGTATATAAAAAAACTGATAGTTTAAGTTATTTAAATGCAATATTTCGTATCCCCATTTCACTAGTATGTTTAGTTTTTGAGGTATAATTTTTTGAAAATCGTCTTTTTTCAACCGGATATTTAGAAAAAAAATCATATCTCCGAAACTAAATACGATACGCAATTGTGACCTTAGAAACATCGAAGGCGTTTTTTATGCTGCAAATTTTAAAGTATAAATAAATCTCTGAACTTCGTTACATTCAGACTTATATGAGGTTTTTAGTTTTTCGTTTTTATTTTTTTCTCGGTAATTCCATCGTATTTGGAAAAGTTATTTATACAAAAAGTATGCCCTTCATCTTTCCTACATACCACAAAAATAACACATCCTAATTGCGTGGAATCTAGAAGTTATTCCAAATTAACTGTTTTTGCTAGGGTTGTCACTTTCGAATCTGAATTTTGATGACTCAATTTTTATTTAATGGGACGTATTGGTTATTAAAATTTCGACTAGGAACTTTGTTATATCCAGACTTATAAAAGGTTTTTAGTTTTATTTATTTTGTTTTCGATAATTCCGTAGTATTAGGATAAGTTATTTATACTGAAACTAGTACTTTGCCAGCATCTTCGTTTGCGCATGTTTTCATAAAAACTTTAACACCCTTTAAAACCACATTTTGACGGTAGTTTTGAAAAACGAATAACGGGCCGATTCTGTTGTCACAAAATTCTCCAAAAGAAACTAAAAATCACTTAAATTTTGTTTATCTCTGTCAAATGACGATTTCCTATTCTGAAATAGACTAAAGTGACACAACTTAACTATAGTTTAGTTTGACAGCACTAAGATTGCACTGAATTATTAGTTTAGTGAAAATGACAATTTTGCTATTCTGAGTTTGCCGGTTCTCACCAAAAATGTTGACTATAATAATTTATTTTAACTAAATCTGACTATTTTTAATCGCGATTAAAAAGGCGTGGAATAAAACTAGTGATCATGAACTAAAATTCTCACTAACGCCTCACCTTCACGTGCAAAGACAGTACTGTATTTTATGTTTTCCTTTTCTTTTGCTTATTTTCTCGAAAACGGCGTGTCCAATCGCAAAAATAATGAAATTTTCGACCCCGTTTATGAAACCCCTGCACATATAAATCTCAACTAGTGGGTAATATTTTTTACACTTTTTAAACAAAAAATGAAAATTCTATATAAAACACGTCCAGGCTGCCCCCTACCTTCGTCTCTCAAAAAATTCATTGCGTAGCGCACACAAGTACCACGTTACGAAGCCAAAAGAAAAAAAAATACCACGTTGAGTCGCGATTGTCAAATACGATTTTAGTTGTGTCAAAATAATTTTTAAATTTAGAGATTTTTTCTTGCAGAACAGCGTTACAATTCTCATAGCCAGAAGTAAGGAATTTTAGAGATAGTTTAGTTAGTTTAGTTCGGTGTACAACAGAAACGGCACCAATGACAATCTTTATTTTGATAAGAATTTGTGCTAAGTTTTAAGTTTATTAATCTAAGAAATAAGATTCCTCATACGATCTTTAAAAACCCCTGAATTGTTCTATTGGAGGTAGTTCTGAAAATCAAAAATGACATTAAAATGTAAATGTGCCCTGCCTACTGCCTGTTAAGCTTGGCGATTCTTCTGATTCTGTTGATAATTTGGTTTAAATATAGAGATAACTTCAGATCCGGATATGAACTAATATAATCTGATTGCGTGACAACCCTAACGACGTAGGATACGGATCAAAGTTGAAAAAATTGTGTGTTCCGTCCCGTTTGAATTGTTTACTCTATGCGCCAACGTTTCTAAACGTACCTTACGGAGTGACATCTGTCACTTGACAATTTGACGTTTTCTCTTTGGTTTTGGTCTTTGAAAAAGGGAGGATCGTAGCCGCTTGGATCTCGCGACCTTTTGAAAGTAATCCCTTAGAATCGGTCGTTTTTGTGGACAATCTGTCGTGACCCAATTGTTTTGTGTGTAACAAACCCCTTTTGACGAAATAATACGGGTTCAGTTTGTTTGATTGAAATACTTTGAGGTTAAGTGATTGAACGCGTGTTGGAGACCACATGCCTTTGGTAGCAGGGCGTATTGGAGCGGTGGATTGTATCCTGGAGAATACTCATAACGTCACTACACAATACAATATACACTAATTTACATACATAAATCCAGGTAGGCTCCAGAGCCAGTGTTCTACCATCAGGTGAGTCTTTTGAATATTGTATTGATCAGCTCCGCGCACGGCGGACAGTTCGCTACCGCCACTCTTGACCCAAGGCCCACTATTATCACGCTTCCACGTACCTTCATAAAATTCTACGGCGAGGCCTTGGCCTGGCATCGAACATTGTGGTTTCTAGATTCCACGCAATTAGGATGTGTTATTTTTGTGGTATGTAGAGAAGATGAAAGGCATAATTTTAGTATAAATAACTGTTCCAAATATGACGGAATTACCGAGAAAAAAAATAAAAACAAAAAACTAAAAACCTCGTATAAGTCTGAATCTAACGAAGTTTCGAGGTTTATTTGTACTTTAAAATATGCAACATAAAAACGCCGTCGATATTTCTAAAGTCACAATTGCGTATCACATTTAGTTTCAGAGATATGTTTTTTTTTTCTTAATAGCCGATTGAAAAAAAGACGATTTTCAAAAAATGTTATCTCAAAAACTAAACATACTAGTGAAATGGGGATACGAAATATTGCATTGAAATAACTTAAACTATTTGTTTTTTATATAAAAAAATCAATGTCCGAAAAATCGTCTTCATAAAACACTGTGGAACGTCAAAATTACATAAGACAGTCCCCCAAAACACCGCCCTTCACCACTTCATAGTGCTTTAGCAGACAGAAGAAGTAGCGATTTTAGTGTAAGTTTAATGTATGTGATGTGGCTGTGCTTTTTTTTAAATAAATAAATAGATGTTGTACCTCAAAGTTACACTTAGTAGGAATTCGCTTTCCAATTGACTTCATATTTGTCTGCAAAGGCAGAATCATTCTGCATGTTTTGTTCAATAGGTGGGTGACCAGTGCCGCAGAGCATGCAATTTGAACAGATCGGGATATTTTACCACCGTAGGCACCACCAACTCGACGAACGATCACGTTTATACTGGAATCATAAAGAGGAGGTAGTTGGTATTAGTAATTGGCAACTAAATTCCTTTCTTCTCCTAAAATCATTATCCATAACACGTTAGCTATAGACGTCAGTAACCATAATATTCAAAAAAATCTAAATTTTGTTTTACATACCTATCTTTGCTTCTAAAACTATAATGTCATAATATCAAATACTATAATCATTAAGTCTCCTAATTTAGCATATTATAAAGTCATATGTCCTAAGTATTTTATTATATAAAGTGTATTATGCCGAATGTTCATTTACAAAAAGTTAGGATTAGTGACAGGAACGAATCGCTGTAAATCCGACTCCTCGTAGTCTTGTCTGCCCTGCCCCTAGAGTGTAATTTAAAATCGCGTAGGCGTGGAGGGGCGAGGCGGCCCGCGAGCTGAGGAGCAGGTGGTTGTAACGATCGCCGTCGCAGCGTCGGCGAAGCCGGCTAGCCAGACGAAGCAAATAATGCATGTAGCGCTATGCCAGGCCTCGATAAATGCGATAATGCTTTATATCTTTACTATTTATGTATTGTATCAGTTGGATTTGATAAAATAATAAAGTTCTTAATGAACTTTGTAATACTTATTTTTGTAAAAAAAAAATAGGATAAATAAACATACAATAATTTGAATTTAGAACTTACAACTTTTATTGAAAACAGTTTTAAGTCTTTTGTATATTATTGATTGTAATATTTATGACAAACGTCTTTAGGGCATATTGTATTTAGGGATTTCAATTTTATGGCATGTGATATTATGTGACATTTAGTTCGGGTAAGTTATCATTCGGACAAATGATGATAAGGACAAAAAAAAACGGCTCTTTAGATTATGGATAAAATAGTTAGGTCACACAATAGAGAACCGTTAATTGTCTTATCAAGAAAGTTCAAAATAGATTTCTATAAAATACCTGTTAACGGGCACTTTTAAAGTCTGTGCGATGGCAACGTTGGTTAGATCAAGCCACTGTCCAGCCGAGAACACTTCCATTCCATCTTCGGTAGGTCTAGTCACACACGTTTGAGGCTCCATGTAATAATGATACTGATCTTCCATATCCAATTTTCCATGAATAATCGTTTTAACATCATGTCCAACATCAGTTGGTTCTACGGCTGGGTCTACTCTCACTCTTTTACTCTTTTCTGGAGATTGTAAAACCTGGTCAATAGTTAACATAGGTTTATTCTTGCTCATAGAACTGTATCGTATTTTGACAATTCGAGCAGCGTTGTTTGCTGTTTTCTCCCTATCTGCTACTATTATGGCTGCCGGTTGTCCGTAGAACTTGACTTCTTTAGGACAAAGTATTTCTTCTTGAGCAGACATGAAAGGTATATTAGAGGGTGTGAATATATTATCCCCTGGGATGTCTTTTGCTGTATAGAAGGCAAGTACACCGGGTAATTTCTGAAATAAATGATATATTATACACATATGTATGTCGCTATTAAATCTTTTGTAACGTTAATAGATTCACGTTATAGCTACATCTATACTCACAAACGCTTCAGATGTATCAAAATCTTCAATCATACTGCCTGGAACAGCATCAGCAGTAACAAAGGCAGCATAGACTTCACCAGCTTGCCCAGGAAGATCATTAGCAAATGTGGCTTCCCCACTGCACTGAACCAGTGCTTCTATCTTCGGAATAGGCTGATTTAACGGCCATATGCTTTTGTCTGTCTCAAAAGATTGCATGCCTTTGGATTTCTGGCGTTTAATAGCTTCGCCTCCTGATTTGTACAATGGATTTATTTTGTCGCTTGGACACAGACTAAGTATTGCCTAAAAATTAAATACATTATAATTAATATAAGTCAAATCACACTGGTTACTTTTAATACAAACTCATTATTTTTTTATATTATTTTTATCAAATTGTGTTATTCCATCGTTGGGTAAAAGTCTCCCCATAACTTTCCACTGCTCTTTGTGTGTTACCTTCTTCGGGTTATCTCCCATAAACACACCTAAGCCATCACGCTAGGCGCGTAGTGTTCCACGCGCGCCTCAAAGAGATGCCAGCAGCGCTGAAGGGGTCTGCTAGGACCGATGCCTGCCGGGGTCGCGTGATTGTTCGAAAGAGATACAGTGACCCTGGTACATGGGCAACTGAAGGAACACGGGTGGGTTTTAGTCAGTAAAAGTCTGACATGCCCTCCCGCTCCGCCCACAGCTGGAGAAGTCATTTGATGATTTCCCATCCAGAAAAAAAAAGCCATCACGCTAGGCAATTTCTTGCTCTCCCTCAGCGTCGAAGTATAGTGTATCATATATGAATATATCTTTATGTTAATTTTGGTTTTTCTAGCATTTAATACTATGCGAACATACCTTATAATACAAAGACAATGCTAACATCTTCCTGTAAGCTACCGAAGGCTCTGGTGGTGCATCTACAGGATTTATCTCTTCATGTAACGTTTTTAATGCTAGCTGCAAAGTCTCATCGGTATAAAGATCTTTTCCAGTTAAAACTTCTTCGGTTTTCGACGCATGTGTGAATGTCGATGAAATACTGCCGTACACGAGTGTTGCTTTTTCTACTATGCTTGTATTTTTTTTAAATTTAAACAGAAATCCTGCGTTCACAACTGCGTGTGCATTTTGAGATCTAGGCATAATCTGCAAAAGAAACAAGAATTAGACGCTCTCCAAATATATGTATAAGTATATACAAGATGCAGTTTTGAACCTGCAAAACATTTCAGGAGGTTGTTATGAAACTCGTAAATAATTATATAACAATACGATACCAAGTCAATAATCAATAATACGTTTATTTTAGATTTTTAAATTTTATTGTTTTTCAGAATAACTCTCTTAATAACCCTCTTCAAAAAATATATGAAAGAAATGTTGGTTGCGTTTGTATGTGTCTGTGAAAGCGCAGCTTAAGGACACGAACAGACTGCCCGCGTTTTAAAAAAGGGAGTTCACACTTACCGATTTCCGTAAATAAGAATAAAATGAAAAAAAAAAAAATACCTGCCCATTTTATTGTTGATTCTGGTCGAGAATCATTAACATAATTACCTCCTAAAATGTTTTGCAGATCCAAAACTGCACCTTGTATATATGGATATATGGCCAAGCAGTTCTTATCTATAAACCTATTTACTCACTTATTTATTTACTTAATAAATTAAACACATACACATTTAGAGGGTGACAGAGCGCCATAGGGATTTTCTACCGGTCGGCCCTTTGGTGATGCAGTCTCTCGCATCACCAAAAAGCTGACTGGTGATAGACGAAACAGTAGTTGGTGTAATTAGTATTCAAATGTAAAGATATATCCATACTATCCATACTCCATACTGTATACTATTATACTATTATACTATATATAATATTATAAATGCAAAAGTAACTCTGTCTGTCTGTCTTTCTATCTGTGTGTCTCGCTTTCCTGCTAAAACTACTGAACCGATTTAAATTAAATTTGGTACACTGATAGTTTAGAGCTTGAGAAAGGACATAGGCTACTTTTTATGCCGGTAGTATGGTCCCGCGGGATAATTTCCGACCTCCACGCGGGCGAAGCCGCTGGCAAAAGCTAGTACGTATATAAATAAGTTTATCTTATGTTTTATAAATATAATGACAAATAAATAGGTACACATAAACAAACGTGGTCCTAGACTTAAAAAAAAAACTACTTAAATATTAAAATAAATTCATGAAGGTAGACAGTTATTAGCCAGACCTTATAAGTTTTTACTGCGCAGCAGTGTGAGAGCGGTGGCAGCAAAATGTTTTTAATAATTTTGCCTTGCATAGGTGTTTTGAGAAACTCTGTCATTGTCACCTTTGCTTCCTTGTTTGCACTTTCAGCTGTAACAGATTATCATGCCACATTAGACAAAATAATAATTTAAAAATTATGCTCTTTTTCACTAACTCTAGATGACAGTTAAATGAAATACCTAAATAAAAGCCAAAATAAATGATAATGCCAAAATAAATAAATAATGTTATTATATAAAAGCGTTCAAAATGTAACAGTACGCTTTAATATTGGTATTACATGTAAATATGGCGTGGCCATGTGATAGTGGTAATAAACGATCTATTGAAAGCTCATTTCCTTTTTGACTGAATTGATCGGTTGGTGTGAGTTTTTTTGAGTATGTTATCTTGTAGGTTAACCGAGGATTTTGTCGGCTGATTAACGGGACTTGCTTGTGGCTGTCTCAAAAATTAAGGCCTTTAGTCAGGACTTAAAAACTTTAAACTAGTGTTTGATGACAAGTAAGCGAACAGCTACAACTAGTTTTAATTTCAAATATCAAGTTTTGAATATCATTAATAATTAAAACTTTTGAATAAAAGAATAGTATGTATACATTATCTTAAATATTCATTCTATGATCAAAACTTTGTACAATTCGAATACATCAATGAAAAATAATTAAAAGAAAATGGTAATCACTGTTTCTCTTACCAATCGTAATCATTCCTCCAACAGTCTCGAAAAGTAAGAATACATCTGATTGGAATTCATTATTGAAATGTTTTAAGAATAGATTTCCACCTATTGTGCCGATCTGAAACATACAATTTAAAAAATCAATTACAACGTTTTTACACCAGCACACAGCTCTGTTTAATGCAAAAACAAGCATGCCACCCGTGATATGTAATAATATATTTTAAGTTATTTTAGGGACCCGATTGCTTTGTACACTACGGGTGCTATGGCGACAGACATCGAGATTTCTGTTCAGACATTTGTGTTGCTGGGGAGTTTGTTGCGCCTCTTCTTCTTCTTAGTTAAAGTACTAGGAAGTGGTCAAGAGTGGGCGTTTTGGGGGATTGTTTTATCAAATTTTGACGTTCGAGAAGTGCTAATACTGAGCCTAATTTGAATGATTAATGAAAGAAATAAAGGATTTGCGGTTTTTACACAAACCTTTTGAATTAATGCTGAGAATAGCATGAAAATCCATTGTGGCATTTAAAATATGTAAGCGACCATTGTTAAAGACACGACAATCAACTTTGTTTTATAATAGGTCTTTACCTATGAAAATGCCGTTTTGTATGAAAAAAATTAAACGAATTTTTTTCATGTATTTTTTATTTGTATTAGTTAATCGAAATAATCACCCATGCAATCAATGCATCTTTGCCAACGCAGTGGCAGTTTATTGATGCCCTTCTTAAAAAAATCAGCTGGACGGGAGGAAACAAATTCTTCAAAGGTATTTTGTACTGCCTCTCGGGTATTGATTTTTTTTCCCGCCAAGAAGTTATCCAAATTTTGGAAAAAGTAGTAGTCTGTAGGCGCAAGGTCTGGTGAGTAGGGCGGATGACGGAGAGCTTCCAACCCCAGTTCTTGCAACTTGGAGACCGTCTGCTGTGCAGTATGAGATCGCGCGTTGTCGTGCAGGAGCAGCGGAGACGAGCGATTGACCAATGCTGGTTGGAGATGTGCCAGCGCTAGTGCCAGTGTGTGTGTGAATCACACCGGCGCTAGACCACCAAACAGTGACCATCACTTTTCTAGGGGTAAGTTTTCGTTTAGGGCATTGTTTAGGTGCTGAACCAGGATCCAACCAACTTGCTGAGCGCTTGCGGTTATCAAACAGAATACATTTTTCATCGCAGGTAACAATGCGGTTCAAAATTTCTTCATTTGTGTGTCTGTTGAGCAGTGCAAGGCACGTCTCGACGCGTACTTCGCGCTGGCGATCATTGAGTTCGTGGGGCACCCATTTGTCATGCTTTTTTACCTTGCCAATTTGACGCAAATGAACCAATATTGTTTTGACGCTAACGTCGAAAGCTGCTGCTAATTCTGCCGTAGATTGTGTATCATTAGCTCCCACAATCGCTTTTAATTCGTCATTGTCGACCAAAGTATTCGGACGACCGCGAGGTTCATTTTTCAGGTCGAAATTTCCAGAACAGAAACGAGCAAACTAATAACAGGTGGTGCGTTGGTTTGTAGTGTTAGCTCCGTAAACGTCGTTGATGTTGCGTGCCGCTTGTGCCGCGTTGCTACCACGACGGTAGTCATATTCCATAATTACTCGAATTTTTAACGTATCCATGATGAAGAAAATGATTGAAATGCGATGAAAATGTAACACTAATCAATAAACAAATGACTACTTTTGGAAAAGGAATTCCATGTTTTTAAAATAAAATTCATTTGAAATTAGAATTCTTAGACAAACAAAAATTATTTTGATTTGAAATGGCCAGTACTGCAGAACAGCAATTTCATAGGTAAAGACCTAATAGCTGCCATATATGTAACTTCGCATAAAGATATCGGTATAGCCGTGTGAATTAATGTTACAAAGTTAATCTTATTGCGATATGCAAATTACAATACATATATTTATTATACTTACATTTCTTACAGGGATATGAGCCACTAGATCCATGTGATCATAAAATTGTTTCAAATACGAAAACTCTTCTTTCTCTGTCGATAGTTGCAGGAAAAGCTCCATCATCTCAGACAATGGCATGCCAGCGCCCAGTATAAGGTTCACATCCATCGTATGTCCCTTTAGTTCAGCCACGTTGAATATATCAATCACGTTTTTAGGATACTCCGTGACATGGTATACACCTGCAAAAATATATCATCACTACATAGTCTATGCTGAAATGCATTGTTTTTCTTTCTTTACATAAAAATTTCGATAATTACATACAGAATTTCCATAGTAAATTTTCCTCAGGTTTCGCTTTTCGTCAAAACCCGATTTGGATTATTACGAATATTTCGAGAAATATTGCCTAAATCAGTCCAGCAGTTCTCAAGTGCGCTTGAGAACGGAATACAGGAATATACATGTATAGGTAGATGTTATAAAATGAAATGTAAAGATTGTTATAATTAAGCAACATTAACAATAATTGTGTAAAGAACTTTTGATGGATAAGATAAATAATTAATTACTGTATACAGGGTAGTAGCGAAATCGATACGCAAACTGTAACCATGAATTCAGCACATGAAGAGTCATGAGATGCTGAATTTGAGTCTAGAAAGACAAGCGTAGACATTACCCGTCGACTACAAAAAAACATCTACTGTTTCATAGAAAAGTGAGATATCTGCGCGATAAAAATATATAGACAGACCAGCAATTTAGTTTTTAATAACCGAAGAAAATTTTCAAGGCAAAGAGTTCAGAATCATGTACCGAATCCATGGTAATGGGATGATCATCGAATCTCCAGTCACCCTGTTTATGTGATATGTGTATAAAAGACTAGGTGGCACTAGAGGTTCCAGACAAAGTGACATTCTATCAGCAATAACGATGATAGAAAAGTTAAAAGCGTGATGGTTTAAGATAAGGCACATAAGGCCGAAAAGCTAATATCAAATCTCTTGAGAGTCGTTGTAGAAGTATTTATTACTCTAAAGCGATTGCAAAGTGTCTTGACCCTCAGATACTGGTTTTACTACATATCTATGACACAAATGAACTATGCCTCATTGAACAAAAAAAACATCCTTATAAAAAACTAGTGGATCTCCTTGTACTGTTTTTTATTTCATAAAAAAAGTATTCGTTACCTTGACCGGTGTTCCCGGCAATCAGTTTGTAATCTCCAGTACTCATAGCTTTAAAAACATCACTCAAATTGTAAGCTTTGTACCATTTATGTTTACCGGCATCCATCACCATCATCTTTTCATCATTTAATTGAATGATATCATGTTCTTGTTCATCTGTATCTATATCTTTATTTTTATCATCATTGAATTTCATAACTCTTTTAGAACATTTGTCTTTGTGTGAACATTTTTGCGTGCATTTAAGTGCACAGGGACTAACAAACTCTAAGTCTTCAAGATCACATAGTTTGTCTAGAAGTGATTTATCAGCGTCTTTAGCAAAGGATTTGAATGCATCAGCTATGGGTCTGTATCCGGTACACCTGCACATGTTACCGGCGAAAGAATTCTCAACTTCAACTGAAGTTAGATTTTTGTTTTTTGATTCGTATAAACTGAAAATAAGAAAAGACTGGAATGAAAAACCTATGTATCTATTCTAATCTATCGATATACATTTCATCTATATATATAAAAATGAATCCCTATTTCCCTTGGTCACGCCATCACACGTGAACGGCTGGACCGATTTCACTTTTTTTTTGTTGTGTTTGTTATTGTCAGGAGATGGATCCTATGAAAGAAAAAAATTCGCGGAAAATTAGAAAATTTAAAAACACTTATTTAAGATTAAGAATACAAAGTCACCTAACATGGGGGTTTGATAGCTAGAAAACGCTTTATGTCTTCGAAGTACCAGGTTGGCATAACTTGGTAGGAGCACAACTAACATGGGTGTGTGGTAGCTAGAAACGCTTTATGTCTTGGAAGTACTAGGTTGGCATAATTTAATAGGAGCTCACCTATCATGGGTGTGTGGTATCTAGAAAACGTTTTATGCCTTCAAAGTACCAGTTTGTCATAACTTGGTCTAACATGGGTATATGGTGGGGCTCTTTGCTTTGTGTTGGTGGGATCTGATAAGTTAACACAACATTTATTGATTCTGAGGCGGTACGAAATTCGCTGGGTCAGCTAGTCAACAATAAAGCTTAAGAGTTTGTTTGTTTGTTTGAATGCGGTAATCTCTGGAATAACCGGTTACATTTGAAATTTTTATAGCTCATTTTTTTAGAAAGGCACATCAAGATAGAACCCTTAGGAGCCGATCAAACAGAAAACAGTCACAAAGAACGCCAAGCGAAAACGAAACAATAACGTAGGCAGGCGATGCGGTGCGACGACTTTGATCGGAGGAACATGAAATACCACGAGGACGAAGTAGCGGACAGAAGCTAGTCTACAAGTAAATTGTGCCTCAGTCCAACCCTGTACTTTCAGTTCAGCATGATGGTAATACCGATCTGCTTATACTTTCCTCCTAGGCCCTCCTAGGCTCGCTGCCTAGGCCCACTGCGACGTCCATCATATCCATCTCCACCCGGAGCCTTGCTCGAGCCATCCCACACCGCTGAGTCTGAAGCTTTAAATCCAGGCGGGGTGCCTTTAGTATGTAGTGTCTTAGTATTTCGTTTTAAGTGAGGCAGCCGCAAACAAGTCCAGCTAAGCAGCCGACAAGCTACCAGGTTGAAAGATACGATTCACAAAAAAAATACCTTTTCCCCGGCATGACCTTGAACTATCTCATTGTGCCGAAAAAAATAAAGAACGGTGAATTACAAAAAGTTATTTAGGTCTTAAAAGATACACATTCGAATATCACAAAAGGAATTGCGATATTGATGACCTATATAGTTTTGCTCGTGTTTTTACGGCATCGTAAAACATTAGTACTCTTTGCACGTCCGTATAGGAGAAATTTGATACAAAACTGCTTAGGTTTCACAAAATCGTTTGTTATTCGATACTGTATTGTTACATAATAAGTGTATGTTTTGTGAAAGATGTGAAAAATGTTTGGGGTGTGCAATATTCTCTTTATAACAGACTAGCTTCTGCCCGCGACTTCGTCCGCGTCAAATATTTGCTCCCCTGACCCTTCCCGTCGCATCGCAGCCTGCCAGGTATCGTCCATTTTTTTGTTGCTGCTCCGCTCCTTTTGATCGTAGCGTGATGGTATATAGCCTATAGCCTTCCTCAATAAATAGGCTACTCGACTCAAAAATAATTTTTCAATTCGAACCAGTAGTTCCTGAGATTATCGCGTTCCACTCCCTATTTTAGGGAAGTGAGGGTTAGAAAGAGACAAAAAGTAGCCAATGTCACTCTCCATACCTTCAACTATCTCCACTTAAAAATCACGTCAATTCGTCAATCCGTTTTGCCGTGAAAGACGGACAAACAGACATACACACTTTCCCATTTATAATATTACTAGCTTTTGCCCGCGGCTTCGCTCGCGTTAAATTCGCGGTAACACGGTTCCCCTTTCCTGATTTAGAACACAGAAGGGAACTCGGAAAAGAATGTTATTTTAATACGCTACTGTAGACTTTCCATTTGTGGATAGAATGTAAAGATTCTGGGCGTTAGACACACGCAAACATGCTACATTATTGTCCATGGGAAAAGTACGGCTTTTCTAAGTTCACCCCAGCCACCTAAAAAGAAAAAAAAGTAGCCTATGTCACTCTCCATCTCTTCAACTATCTGCACTTAAAAAATCACGTCAATTCATCGCTCCGTTTTGCCGTGAAAGACGGACAAACAGACACACACACTTTCACTAAGTAATAAGATACCTCTTTGTAAAACTGGTTTTCAAACTTTCGGGCTTCTGATGATCCGTAATGTTGTCACAGATCCACGCATGACCGCTGAGACCAACGGTTTAACATGCTTTCCAAGACACAGAGGGAGGAGGATTGGTGTGTAAAATGGTCACCCATCCACGGCCTAAGAGCAGCAAACATAGCTTATCATAATCAATCAATCCGGCTATTATTATTTAGCTACAAACTCCTCCCTCTAAATATTCGATGGTTATAACCGAATTGTTGTTTTTGTAAAAATTGTAGTTGCTTTAGTGCTTTAGTGACACTGTTTTAAATTGTCATGGTTTACCTTAAATCTTTCTAATAAACGTTAGTTCATGTTAAGTTTAAAAAGAGTAACGTCTGCTTTGCCATATTTTGACTATTAAACCTGTCTTCGCTGTAAGCAACGTTTAGAAGTATAATAGTCCTCGACATAATTGTACCTGTACATATTCATGACCCATCCAGGAGTGCAGAAACCACATTGGGTGCCATTAAACTTGGCAAGTCTGTTCTGTATGTCATGGTAGCCTTTGATTCTGTTCCCGATACCTTCCACTGTGGTCACTTCCCAACCGTGGCAGGATAGAGCAGATACCAGACACTGAAAAAAGATACAAAACATCAAGATTATCCAAAAGACTTGACTAAGGGTCACCGTGGCCCTGGCATATAGGTAACTGAAGGAACACGGGTGGGTTTTAGTCAGTAAAAGTCAGACGCGCCGCGCGGAAGACGTCATGTGACGATTTCGCACCCACAAAAAAGGGTGACATTATTTACTTAGCCATGAAGAAAAAGCTTCTTGAGAGTTCAACTCAACCTTTTGATTTCATGACAATTGATAGGATTCCTCAGAAATATCTATCTCTAGTTAGTATAAGTAGGTATGTGAAGACAGGAAGCTGTCTGGACCTAGATTCTTCACCGTTGACAATTTAATGGGCGTAGAAGTGTGTTGAAGGCGAGAAGAAAAGTCTAAAGTTTAAATTTGAACTTCATCATAAAACAATAGTTTTTAAGCACTCCTTGTCTGTACGGTGTGTAATGGTTAGTAGACACACCGCCTGCAACGTAAAGTTAATCTAGACTCTGTCAAAGTGCGCCAACATCACACTTGTGTTTCGTTACCAATTGACATCCTGTAGGTACTCATGACGTCCGATACATGACATATTTTGTGTTGGTTGGGAAAAAATAAATCTTTATATACGTATTACTTGACCTGCTGTCTTGGTCAGGTCAGAATATTGAGTCACAAACGGGATGGATGGAAGAGTTGCAGCTGAGATGAGAATGTTATGTGAGTTATGAGTGGTGTTACATAAATAGATAGAATAAGAAAATGAGAGAAAGTCAGAAAGTGACACCGATAACTGAAAAGTTATGTGGATATTGGTTGTCATGGTATGGTCACGGGATACGGAGGAATGAGGAAAATGTCTTGAGGAAAGTTTTGATTATGAATTTCGATGGCTAAAAGAGTAGAGAGACCAAAAAAACGATAGATAGACTATGTGAATTATCATATGGATAGAAACGGTGACTACCGAGATTACGACTAAAGATATAATTAATGAAAATAATAATAAATGCACTAGTCGCCACTACGATTTTCGAAGGCTCCCATCGATTTCTCTGGGATGCCATCATCAGATCCTAGTTTCCTTATCATGGTACCACCCTTGGGATAACTCCTTTCAAACAAAAAAAGAATCATCAAAAATCGGTTCATAAACGACGAATTTATCTACGAACACATATAAAAAAAAAACATACGGTCGAATTGAGAAACCTTCTCCTTTTTTGAAGTCGGTTAAAAAGAATGAAAGAAAAAGACAATCATGTTGAACCGACCCCGAATAAATTGGAATAAGAGCAGGACAATAATGATAACTTGTAATTCTAAAATTGCGGAAACTGTTTTAAAATAATCTGCTAAAGTTTAAAGGGCAACGCGTGCCCTTCAATACATTCAGTACTCAAGTTGAAAGGCTCCGTTTCACAATATCTCTATTTTATATGATAGAATGTGTAGGCGTTTGGTATCAATAAAAAGTCTGAAATAAAAACATCCACTTCTTATATATACTAGTATATCATAAATTCATAACTGATAAAAAATAAACTAATAAGTACGTCTTCTATGTGGAATGCCTGTTATTAAATATTTCAAAGAAGTGTAAGAACGTTTAGGCATAAGTACATAATAAGTAGGTTTACAGACTTCTAAGTAGTCTTTTTCTAGTATACCTATAAGCCTATTTACAAAGGCTTTTGATTCTTTAGTAATGCCATACTTATTGTACGGCATTATTACAGAATTTAGTGTGTCATATCTTTATCTTTACTTATTACTAGCTTTTGCCCGCGGCTTCGCCCGCGTGGATGTCGGAAATTATCGCAAGAGGACATACTACCGCGGTTAATGTATTAAGAATACATTAATCCAGGTTATATAGGTAATTACCCGCGAATTCGTTCGCGCGGTATTTTCAACAAAAAAGTTTTTAGTTCGTTTTTTTTTCCTGAGATTCCATTTTTTTTTCTACAATAAAAATAGCCTAAGTTACTCCTTGTTACATCAGATATCTGCCGGTGAAAGTCCCGTCACAATCGGCCCAGCCATTTCAGAGATTAGCCGGAACAGACAGTCAGATAGACAAAAATTGTAAAATGGTTGTTTTCGTATATGAACCGTGTATACATACATCCATATACACTTAGTAAAAAGCGGTTATTTTAATATTACAAACAGACACTCCAATGTTATTTATTTGTCTAGATAAAACAAAGTCTCTTCCCACATTTAAATTACGCAACAGATTTTAATTTCGGTTTTCATCAATAATCAGAGTGATTGAAGAGGAAGGTTTATATGTTCAATACGCGGGCGAAGCTAGTTAAAAATGTATATAAAACCTCATATTCATCAGACACAACGTTGAGCGACAGTCGTGCAACATTTTGATGGCTCGGAAATATTTGTCAACCATAAATATGAAACATTAGCAAGTACAGTAGAACGCTGATTTTCCGAATTATTTGGGACTGGGGTCGATTCTGATAACCGAAAATTCGGATAATCGGACACAGACTGGTAATAAACAAAAACGAACTGTCATACATATAATAATCATAATCATTTGTTGACACAGGTACAGTAAAATAGTTGTATTAAATAAAAGATACACGCGCGCTATGTTATACCAAATGGCGTACAAATATTCTTGAAGTCAATAAACTAAAAATTGATAATATCATTACATTAGTCAAATTTATTTATTAATTTATCCAAATATAAAAAAAAATATATAAACTTCATTAAGTTTAACAAACACAGTTCTACAATAACGCTCACTTGAACATCTCCATCAGAGTAAGTTGCAACCCCATCAGGCCTTAACAAAAATACAAAGTTAAAAAATTACTTGGTTTTAATTTTTTATATTACGCTTAGGACCGATTCGGATACTTGGCAATTCGGTTAATCGGCGTTCGGATAGTCGGCGTTCTACTGTAATTAGTTTAGCTAACAACATTTGTGACACAACACAAGAAAAAATGTGGAGTTATGTATTGTGGTGAATAGGAAAATAAATAAGAGGAAAGAGGCATCATCCGGACATACTCCTTTCAATATAGACCTCATCCATAGCTTATCACCATCAAACGTGATCTTGGTCAAGTTAACACCTATTGAACAACGAAGATTAAAGAAAAATTACTTGCACTAACCTCAAAGCATTATTTTTGAATACATTTAGGTAACTCAGAACGTAAAGTGTAATGAGCATCTTTGCCTTAAAAGAGAACTAGTTCGTTAGGTCAAAGTAATCCATGTGAGCTTTCTTCCTTTTTAGGGTTCCGTTGCCAAATGGCAAAAAACGGAACCCTTACAGATTCATCATGTCTGTCTGTCTGTCCGTCCGTATGTCACAGACACTTTTTTCCGAAATTATAAGAGCTACGCTGTTGAAACTTGGATGTATTAGATGTATTCTGTGAAACGCATTAAGATTTTCACACTATAATAGAAAAAAGACAATACATTTTGGGGTTCCCCATACTTAGAACTGAAACTCAAAAAATAAAATTTCATCAAACCCATACGTGTGGGGTATCTATGAATAGGTCTTTAAAAATGGTATTGAAATTTCTAAAATCATTTTTTTCTACACTGAATAGTTTGCGCGAGAGACACTTCCAAAGTGGTAAAATGTCTCGCCCCCGTAACTTCTAAAATAAGAGAATAATAAAACTTAAAAAAATATATGATGTACATAACCATATAAACTTCCACCGCAAATGGGTTTGAATGAGATCTAGTAAGTAGTTTTTTTTAATACGTCATAAATCGTAAACCGCAATTTACCCTTCATTTAATCAACACAAATATAAAAATAAAAATAAAACATTTAATTTCATAAACATAAACCTTATGCATAAACCAAGAATACCTACAGGTTTGTACGGAACGTGTGCGAGTCCGACTCGCACCTGGCCGGTTTTTTTTTACAGAGTTATTTCAGTTATCAAAATTATAACTGCATTCACTGGTTAAGAATAAACCTTGGTTATTGTTGATTATCATCATTACAGGAAGCTACATCATTAGGAGTTTTTGCGTAATGAGGGTAAGTCGTTGCTGCTTATACAGGATATTTGGCGCAGGAAAAATTTTTTGGGGCATTGGGTGGGTCTTGGGGTGGTATCTTTTACCCATCGACCCCATGTAGTAAGTGTCAACGTAAACGAGATACCATTTTTTGTTTGTTTTTGAAAATTACTTTCTTGTTCTTTAACACGACATATTTTTTTTTAGTTTGTTGTTGTATTTGCACCAATTAACTTTATTGCAGTCTCTAATGTATGATTATTCTAAATAAAACATAATCACTTATCATAGATAGCAAAAAAATACTCGGCGAGCTTTCAGACTCTTAATACTGAATTAATCTAAGATGAAAAAAAAAACTATGATGAATAGCAACAATGACACTTAGGATATGGGATCTATGGGTGAAATATAGCACACCACCCACTTAATCCCCCAAATTATTTTATCTGTCTATGTGTCAAACAACCTGTATATAGTTATGAAGTACCTGTTTTTTTTTTAATGCTACCATGTAGGAGGAAGTTATTAAACCTTGATTTTTATAAATCATTCAATGCCAAAGGATCAAAGGTTGCAGTCCGTTGGAATAGATCAAGGCAATATATTAAAACAGCCTATTTTCCTCGACAAGGTTTTTATAATACTAGCGATCTGCCACGGCTTCGCACCGGTTTAGTATGTGGCGGAGGTCGTGCATCGTGTATAATTCATGAAACGGAACTCGAAGCGTTTCTTCGATAAAGCCGTAACCTACCGCAACCCTGATGACCCCATTACTCTCCTTGAGGAGAGCAATAGGGCGACTAGTATGCTAATCAAGCCAAAACGTTCGTATTTCCGACCTCGCCACCGAGATCGGTCGCGACACTCTCGAATAATCCTTCCTGACCCTCGCACGAGCCAGCACGCGACGCTGAGCCTGTAGTTTTAAATTCCTTCCTAAATAATAATAATCACTCAGATCCAGACCGTCTCTTGCGCGTTAGTGGTAGAAGGCAGCTTCTACCAGTAACGCCGCCCAAGCCGCGGTCCGTACCCCACAGGGGGTGTCCTTAGGTATTAGTCATACTGTACGTATTTGCAATTAATTTACTTAGAAAAGAAAGTTAATTGGTTTGGCAAATTTAATGATGCTACAGTCAGAATATTGTCTCGCGAGATATAATACAAACAGGCGCTACGCGACTTCGGCAGGACGAAAAACTTCATGGACATTGTTCACCTAGGGACGGGCCACACATGTCAGCGGTAGCCTTGAAATCAAAGTTTTATTTTGGTATTATGTGATAGGTGAAACGGTTGTTTTAATGAACCTACGCCGGCTGCCATTTAACTTATAGCTGCTAACTGATCTCTAAAGGAAAGGCCGTGACATCTTATGATCATTTCGTAAATATTATTTTAGACACATTTACAACATTTTCTATTATTTTTTAGTTACATAATTATGCATTTTTATAATGTACATCAGTGGAGTAGCGTGCCTTGGCGGGGCCCCGTATAAAAATTTGTTTGGGGGCCCTTATGAAGGGTAACGATTTCTCACAAAAGAAAAAAAAAATGTTTGCATAAAATTAAAAGAAATATTAATTCATCATTATTATCTATCTGTCACTTTTTCCAATTTTTTTTGCAAAAAATTCAAATTAAATAACTCTCCTTGCTTTTTGTTTCGGCAAAATGATTTAATTAATCATTTATAGCTGATCTGTCTCTACGACGATAGTGACAGATCTGACAGGCGTTCATGTCCCATCGAAGTTCTTAGGTAATTGTTTATCTCTATTAGAAAAAAAAAAAAGGGAAATTTGTATTAATTTTTGCTTACGCACGTCGGGGGCCCCCGTGGCCCGGGGGCCCCGTATAATTTATACGGCAGATACGGCGGTAGCTACGCCCCTGATGTACATGTAAGTTTTTTTTTTTGTGGGTGGAAATCGTCAAATGACGTCTCCAGCTCTTGGGTGGAGCGAAAGCGCGTGTCAGAATTTAACTGACTAAAACCCACCCGTGTTCCTCCAGTTGCCCATGTGCCAGGGTCACGGTATCTCTTTCGAACAAATCGCGACCCTGGCAGGATACGTTAAATTATTACACGATGATTTAGACTGCTGTTTTTTAGCAGATGTTTCGGATAAACGCCCCCGCAGACCGGCGCAACGTGACTCTAGTAGATCAATTCACATAAAGTTTTCATAAAATGGTCCCATTAAAGGATAATGTGGCTAGAACGAGGTGACTACCAAGATGGCGACTAATAGAAGAAAAAACCTGCTACGCCGACCCCAAATAAAATTGGGTTAATTGGGTTATGAGAATGATGATGTTCTATTAAGTTCACCTGACTGCGGGAGCCTTAAGAAAGATATCCACTGCTTGATATAGGCCTTCCCCAATTTGAGAGGATTTTCCATAATCGCCACGCTTGACAGGCGTGTTGGTGATCGCAGTATAGCGGTTAAATGCATAGAGAACGCTGCTGCCTACTTTCTGGTAAGTCCCTTAGTCGCCTTCTACGACACCCACGGGAAGAAATGTGATGGTGCGATTCTTACGACCAGCACCACACGAAGCTCTATTTATTTATTTATACTATTAAAGGATGATGTGGCTAGAAAATGGTGACGACTAATAGAGAAGTATGGAAGAATAAGACATTTAGCATCGACAGCAAATAAAATTGAGTAAAGGGCAAGAGGAAGATGATGTTCTAATAAAGTCGCGTCGCGCCTGTCTGCGGGAGCCTTAAAAACTTACCGATAAATTATTGCACAATTTCAATTAAGTTTAGATATTCTACGTGGCCTTGAATATCCCCAACTTAGACATAGTGAGCCCCAGACCAACTCTATGTCTAAGTTTGTGTCCACACTGGTCAAGATGTATGTTCCACCCGTAGGTAATGGGTCAACCCATTAAGATTAATTGACCTCTGGGAGTGCGGAGGATACGATAGCGGCAGACGATCTCTCGTAGTGGTCTCGTAGAATTTAGGTCGTCGTTGTAGTTTGAATAACTTTGTTGATCTACGACAACTAGATTTATCGGTGTTTCCTTTGAGATTATCTTCGCTTCAAAATCACAAGTTAAAGCTTTGTTTGTGTCTGTATAGTTCCTACATGGCTTAACGAGGTTAGAGCCACGCAAAATTAAGTCATCATATCACAATATGTTTGGTTGGTTTTCAATAAGACGAATTAAGGTAAGAAAATTAAGTGAACATTCGTGGTCGCAATTCGAGGATGTAAAACGAGAGTTGTTCAACAAGAACAACTCTCGTTTTGCATCCTCGATATCTATGGGGCGTCCAGAAATTATGTGAGGAATTTTAGGGAGGGGGTGGGGGATGGAGGTTCGTGCCAAATTTCACTACACCAGGGGAGGGGTGGAAAAATCATAAAAAAAATCCTCACGTCAATGGACGCCCCCCATCTAGATTTAATGTTTTTTTGCCAATGAAAAAACCCATAGAGGGCTCGGCTGAATGTGCATGAATATTGTAATTTGTACGGTGAAAACATCAATTTAAAAATCAACTAAATTAAGAATTCCGAAAAAAAAACAAACCTCTCGAAGCGTTTCTGATTACTTACAGAATTAACAGCAAAGGTTTTCATCACATTGGTTGGCGGTAATGCTGCGCGTACGGCGACGATGCAGGCGCCGCATCCTCCCTCGTGACACATTGCCTTAGTGCCGCGCAGTTCCGCCACGGTCCGGATGTACTCATTCAGAGATACATCCGGACCGAATTTGCCATCCACTAGAATTGATAATATAATTATTGTTAGTTCAGGTAGCTCTGATATTTGTGTTCCAAACTCGCCTTGGAGAGGAGGAGGAGTTAGTGGTGACTGAGGGGGTCCACTATGGCCGATGCCTGCCAGGGTCACGGATTAGTTCAAAGAGTTACTGTTGGCCCGGCACAGGCAACTAGTAAAAAAGTTTGACACGCCCTTCCGCTCCTCCCAGAGCGGGAGAAGTCTTTTGATGATTTCCAACCCAAAAAAAGCTAGCTCTGATATTTGGGGAAAATCTGAAAGGTCAGGTATGATCAGACCGTCTATTCTTTAAGAATCTTATTTTGAAAAATCAGGTCATGTGAGCTCGAAGTGAATTGTCAACCCCTTTTCTATACTTTATTAAAAGTACCCGGTTTTAAATTATTGATTACAATCTAGTCTCTCGGACTAATAAGCAATTTTAATCTAACTTAATTCTTTACGTGATATTTATTTTAGAACTCAGAATAATGTTAGTTGTACTTTACACCAGTTCGTTCCACTTTCTTATAGTAATGATATTACACTTTGTTCTTTTATGTCCTTGTCACTACTATTTCTACAGTTTTTACACTACACTAACTCAAAAGCTTTTGTTCGTTTTAGTCTTTGCACTATATTTGGTTGGTCTAACAGCTAAATTGCCTAGATATTCGCATGTTGGTAACAACCCATCTGACGTAAGGGATTAACAGGTCACTTCATCCACATAAGTTTTCACAATGACATTTTTACAGAATATAACACAAGCGACAGAAGACAAGCGGAGAGAAAATCTTATTTAGGTGGCTGGTAGCAACTGATTAAAAAAGACCGAAAATCCAGTTGATGGATTCATCATTGAAAGATGTCCTCTGCTGGACACAGGCCTCTCCAAAGCAACGCCAATTTGACCGACTCTGTGGTTCTCGCATTCATTAGATTCCTGCGGCCTTCATCAGGTCATCGGTTCACCTTGTGGGAGGCCTTCCAACGTTACGCAGTCCTCATCACAAAACCTTTCGGCCCCATCGGCCATCTGCTCTCCATTGCGACAATATGCCCAGCCCGCTGCCACTTAAGTTCGGCAATTCTTTGGGCTATGTTGGTTAACTTGATTCTCTTATGGATTTCTTCATTTCTGATTCAATGACCTAGGGGAACTCCAATCATAGCCCTCTCCATTACCCTTTATGTGATTTCCAGCCTTTTAATGAGGCCCATTGTGAGCGTCCACGTTTCATTGCCAAGGACCAAACTCTGCGTTAAATGGGATGAGAACATATTACGTAGCATCCCGATCGCTGTCCAGGCGGGCCGGATTCGAGGATGGACTTCTTTCTCGAAGTTGGACCTATCTAACTGGACAGTTTGTCCCAGGTAAACCTAGTCGTCCCCTACTTTGACTGAATAGTATCCGATCTATTTGATGGGGTACTAATATAAATTTTCTTACCTTCATATTCTTTGCCGTTGATCTTAAATTTTATTGACGCCATCTTTTATTTTGGAATGCGCTTGGCACCTAAAAAGATACAAAAAGATTTTAAATTAATTGAAGTGACGTGATGCCCTTACTTAAGGGGAGTTTGTATTATTGTATTGTATGTTTGGACTAGATCTGCAATAAATTATTGTGGAAGCTACGCTTTATTATAATTAGTCGGTATTTTTAACCGACTTCAAAAAGGAGGAGGTTATCAATTCGGATGTTTATATTTTTTTTTTTTCTATGTATGTTCGGCCATAACTCCGTCATATATAAACGGATTTACAAAATTCTTTTTTGTTCGAAAGGGGTTAATTCCGAAATGGTCCCATATAAATTTCATATAGATCTGATGATGAGTTCCGGAGACAGACACCGGAACTCTTTAAAAATTGACGGCAAATCAACCGCGATTTCTGCTATCGCATAAATATGCATTGTTTGTTTGGAATTAGTGCAGGGTAGATACCAAAACTAAAAATTTAAAAATAAAAACTTTTTTACAAAAAAAAAACAACCGACTTCCTTTAAACACTACAAAGTGACAAATAACTTTAATTTCGGCAGTCGGTGTCTTAGGATTTGTATTTAAGGTTTTTGCCACCGACTTCCGAAATTAAAGTTATTTGTCACTTTGTAGTGTTTAAAGGAAGTCGGTTGTTTTTTATTGATATCAAGTTAGCTAGGTATTGCAGAGATCTTAACTTGTTTTGTTTTACCATGCAAGGTCTTTGAGTTACTATAAGTAAAGTTTTAAGATTATCAGACAATTAAGAAGGAAGAAAACCATTATAGGCATTTTGGTGATGGATTCAGAGATGTCACGATATTACTCGTAAATATAAACTATAATAAATTAGCTATTTATTGCGAGCCGCTTCGCCCGCGTGGCGTTTGGAAATTGTATCATGGTACAGTATTACTGGGATAAAAGTATATTTTGTGTTAATACTAGTTATAAACTATCTGTATCCCAAATTTCATCCAAATCCGTTCAGTCGTTTTTAAGTGATTTGTTACTCAAACATACAAACTTTCACATTTATGATATAAGTGGTATTAGTTTTTTTATTTTCCTTAAAGTAGAGTTTATTTTAATATCAATTTATCAGTGTCTCAGTTTAATGTTTAAATTGAATTAATTTTTGAGGTTATTTTGAATCTGTTATATTAGATTACTTTACTTTAAACTTCTTTCTTTTATTTTTCCTACTTAGTTATTTATTTTATAGTTTAAAAAGAAAATAAAAAAATATCTGTATACCCACATTCACATATATTATCATACATACATACTCAGACAGCTCGACTCGCGTACTTTTCTGACTTACTAGGCCTGCCTCAATTTATGTATGGCATAATAATCATCTGTCTAGCCTTTTCCCAACTATGTTGGGGTTGGCTTCCAGTCTAACCGGTTGCAGCTGAATACCAGTATTTTAAATGGAGCGACTGCCTATCTGACCTCCACAACCTAGTTATTGGTAATACGATACCCCTTGGTAAGAGTGGTTTTCAGACTTTCGGGCTTCTGACAACCTGTATCGACTTTCAAAGATCCACAAATGATAGCCGAGACCAACGGCTTAACGTGTTTTATGTGTGGCATGATGATGAAATAAATATTTTTGTATTTGTATAGACGCCAGCACATCAAGGTACCCGAAACTGTCAAATTCTCCCAATCAACCTTGAACCTAATGCTTCAGTGATAAAGTTGAAAATCTATAAAAGTTTGACAGATTGTAGTAGCTTGATGTGCTGGCGTCTGTACATGCATACACAGCATGATTAAACTTACAATGCGGTTACATTATTTCATAACAATTTTGTTGTAGGTGTAATAATGATGAGTCATTTGTTTTGCAAACTCTACCGGGTTAAGCTTATATAACACTAAGCCTAACAAGAGTGAGGTGAAAAAAAAAAAAACGGACTTTGAAGTCTATACAGGTTGTTTGGCGCATGGACCGACTAAATTTTTTGGGGGTTTGGGTGGGTCATATGCTCTCTGTCACCCATAGACCCATGTCCTAAGTGTCACTCATAGATTAGACCCTTAAGTGTCGCTATTTTTCATAGATTAATTCATTTTTGGGGTTCCGTACCTCAAAAGGAAAAACGGAACACTTATAGGATAACTTTGTTGTCCGTCCGTCAGTCTGTCTGTCGAGACCCTTTATCTCGGGAATATTCTGAAATAAATACGTGACTGCACACCCTCTCCTATACTTCAAACTGTTTACTTTGGTCTTTACCAGTCTATCCTCCAATATGGTATCTCTGTCTGGGGTGGCGCAGGTAAGGATGTATTTAGGTATTATTTTAAAAAATTGTACTTTTGCTACGCTCTCCGCGTCCAGCTTGCTTATTTTTATTTGCTAGTTAAATTTCAGTAAATTTCAGTTCACCCTAATTCTAAAACTATTGAACTACCATTTGTTTTTATTAAAACTGTCGATAAGTAAGTAGATTTTTCATAATTTAAAATTTTAATACCGTGGCCGAAATAATTTCATACAGAAAAACCTTGTCCCGCTTTACATAAAGTAACTTTGAAAATTAATTTATTTCTCGAAGTATGGTATTGGTATGTAATTTTATGTTTTTTTAGCATTGGTATGCGTTAAATTAAGTTATTATATAATCAAAATACAATACATAGTTATTAATACATAACATTCATATACTTTAATGCATGTCCAAAATTCATTTCGTCTCCGTTACTCCATTCGGTTACAGCGTTTTACAAAATTATACCCATCTCGTAAATCAAATTATTTACTGGCAACATTATACATCTAACACTGTAACAGGTGGCGTGACAATGGATTCTGTCATTTTTTTTTAGCACAGTGCTAGTATCTTTGTGTGTGACGTTCTAATTCGTCTTTTATCTAAGAAATTCGTTTTTGTGGTTTATCTGACTTTGGTTAGTATTTTCTCGTTTTTATATTATTACAAGAACAGAAATGTGGTGTAAAAAGTTAAATAGGTCGAAGGTTATCGTGGAAGCAAACTTATTTCGACACTACATAGTATTTTGTAGGTTAGATATGTGCTAGTTGTTCACATACGTTATTTTTCTGTTACATTTCTCTGATGTGTAAAGGTAAAGCTATGTCCATGGCAAAGGAGTTTACTGCAGTACGAAAATCATAATTAATTTAAAAGTTTTTCTGACTCCTTTTCCGTTACATTTTCTGTTACATTCAACTTATTTTCCTATCCGTTACGTACAATTTTTGTGAATAAGACCCATTTATTGAAGCCGAAAGAGCACAAAGAGCTGTCATTAAAGTAATGTTTAAGAAACCTCTAATGTACCCAACTGACCAACTCTATAAGAATTTCCCAGTCCTCCGTGTCCGACAGCTTTTTATCCTCAATTTAGTACTACAAACACACAGAAAATTAAAATCCAGACGCGACTACACAGAGATAATCTCTAAAAGTACGTTTAGGATACCCAGTCCCAAAGCAAACTCTCTTAGACGTTCTTCAGATTATCTACATCCAGGCATATACAACATTAATTTTTGTTTATGCGAAACCCGAAACACCGGTCTAGTATTTTTATGTAAAGAATCTATGAAAAAAATTTCAAAACTGTATCATTAATAATCACAAAGTTATAAGCTTGATAAGTTACCTGGTTGTCCACGCAAAAACATATGCAGATCACCACAAACAGCTAGTGTACGTACCATCTCCGTGTAATGGACGTTTGAATACGAGAAAGACATGATAATTTTAAAATCGAAACAAAACACTAAGGCCCGCGACTTGGAAGCGTAATTAAATATTTTTGGTACAAAATATAACATGGTGTAAAAATTATTGGAATCGATTCAGTTACTGATTCTGAACAAACTATATTCAGGTTTCGCATATACTAAAAATAATCTTGTATAACGAAGCTGTTAAGAATTGCAACATAATAGATCTCAAAAGATCCCAGTGTAAAAAAGATCATTAAGTCCTGGCTAGTCACACTTTCCTACGACGAAACAGAAAGGATTATCTATAAATAACTACATAAGAAGTAAGCCTACACAAACTCACAGCACTCCTATTCTCACTCAGAAACGCCCGCACACATACATAAACACACACACACCTCACCACACTTCTCACAAACACACACACACTTAAATCTTGTATGAAGAGTTATTATTACCAATATTTAATACCTTTTTTATTGTTTTTACTCATTTTTTTATTATATACTAGTTTTTGCCCGCGGCTTCGCCCGCGTGGTTGTCGGAAATTAACGCAGGTATTTTTCTAAAATAAAAGTAGCCTAAGTTACTCCTTGTTACATCAGCTATCTGCCAGTGAAAGTCCCGTCAAAATTGATCCAGCCATTTCAGAGATTAGCCGGAACAAACAGACAGATAGACAAAAATTTAAAAAAAATTGTTTTGGTATATACATACCGTGTATACATTCATATACACTTAGTAAAAAGCGATTATTTTAATATTACAAACAGACACTCCAATTTCATTTATTTGTATAGATGTATAGATTTTCGTGTTTTACTTTAATTCATTAACGTAATTTTTTGTTTGATTTTGTTAATAATTACCGTGTACGATCTTTTTGGATATAACGAAATGTACAACTCTGATCCCCAAGATACAGACTAACGTCTAGTTTGGGTATCACCGTTCATGTTGCTATGTATGATGTACTTAAATATTATTAATAAACAATAAACAAATCTAAAGCCCCTTGAAGCTGTGAAAAAACCAAATTTCTATGTTAACGTGAAAAAAAGATACGGCCGTTTATGCCGCCAAAAACGTATATTTCGACACTCTCAAAGGAATCAAAATGTATCAGAGTATTTCCCGTTGACCTATAACTATGAAATTTGGCAAGTAATACCGTCTTATACTACAAGTATACGGAAAAATCAGAAAACTATACATTTTTAATCCACACTATCCACATCCACACTTCCACACTAATATTATAAATGCAAAAGTAACTCTGTCTGTCTGCCTGTCTTTCTCGCTTTCCTGCTAACGCTACTGATCCGATTTAAATGAAATTTGGTACACAGATAGTTTAGGGCCTGAGAAAAGACATAAACTACTTTTTATTCCGTGACTTTGTCTGCGTCCGCGATAACCGACATTTACGTAGACGAACTCGCAGGCAGAAGCTAGTTAAATCATAAAAAAATAATATTTAAGTAATTAAAATGCTATTTTTGATAATATGTACCTAAAAATTTGTATGGAAACCTCGGTGGGCGAGTCCGACTCGCTCTTGTCCGATTTTTAAGAGTATGAAAGCTCGTCAAGTATTTTTTTTTTGTTATCTATGCTAAGAATTGGTTTTATTTATTTAAAATAATCATACAATAGAGAATGCAATTAAAGTAATTTGGAATGAAGGAAAAAAACTGGTAGCCTAACAAAAACGCGTGACTGTCTGGTAAACATTGTGATCGTAAATATTGAGACAGTAGGCAGAAGTTTGTTTTTTAAACGTCGCGTAATTTGCTTGCTTCATCACTGCGATTTGAAATCATGAACGACCTTCGATTGAAGAATAGTGAATTGTCTTCCATCTATAGACATCACTCTCTTGATGATAGAACCAGTTGAAATAGGTAAAACGCTTCGTCAAACGCATTCGATAATGTCAAAGTCAAAGCATTTATTTCAAATAGGCCCAAAAAGGCACTTTTGAACGTCTACAGTTATATGAAAATAGAATTGATTCTAGTTGCCCCTTCCAAAAGGTAGATTCGTATGGACAAGAATGGACAAGAAACTCCACCGTTACTCTTTTAAAATGTTTTTAACCGACTTCAAAAAGGAGGAGGTTATCAATTCGGATGTTTATATTTTTTTATGTATGTTCGGCCGTCATATATAAACAGATTTGCAAAATTCTTTTTTTTGTTCGAAAGGAGTTTATTCCGAAATGGCCCCATATAAATTTCATATAGATCTGATGATGAGTTCCTGAGACAGACACCGGAACTCTTAAAAAATGACAGCAAATCAACCGCGATTTCTGCTATCACATAAATATGCATTGCTTGTTTGGAATTAGTGCGGGGTAAATACCATAACTAAAAATTAAAAAAATTAAAACTATTTTACAAAAAAAAAAAAACAACCGATTTCCTTAAAAACACTACAAAGTGAAAAATAACTTTAATTTCGGAAGTCAGTGGCAAAACCTTAAATACAAATCCTAAGACACCGACTGCCGAAATTAAAGTTATTTTTCACTTTGTAGTGTTTTTAAGGAAGTCGATTGTTTTTTTTTTGGAAAAAAGTTTTCAATATTTGTATAAGTACAATATTTATACAACATTAATTTTTGTTTATGCGAAACCCGAAACACGGGTCTAGTATTTTTATGTAAAGAATCTATGAAAAAAATTTCAAAACTGTATCATTAATAATCACAAAGATATAAGCTTGATAAGTTACCTGGTTGTCCACGCAAAAACATATGCAGATCACCACAAACAGCTAGTGTACGTACCATCTCCGTGTAATGGACGTTTGAATATGAGAAAGACATGATAATTTTAAAATCGAAACAAAACACTAAGGCCCGCGACTTGGAAGCGTACTTAATTAAATATTTTTGGTACAAAATATAACATAACATAACATCACGCCTTGTTTCCCCGAAGGGTTAGGCAGAGGTGTACTTACAGTACACCCAAAATATAACATGGTGTAAAAATTATTGGAATCGATTCAGTTACTGATTCTGAACAAACTATATTCAGGTTTCGCATATACTGAACATAATCTTGTATAATTATATGTGAAGACGATGCATCTAAAATAAAATTACCATACCACAACAGGTAAAACAATTTCATGCCCCATACGGTTCCATGTGATGCCGGACGTAAATAATAGCACCATCCTATTTCTTCGTGGGTGTCGTAAGAAGGGACTAAGGGACTTATTAGAGAATAGCCAGCAGCGTTCTCTAGTCAATTTATCACCATACTGCGATCGTCAACCCACCTGCCAAGCGTGGTGATTATGGCGAACCCCGGGCCCATCAAACTGAGGGAGGCCTATGTCCAGCAATGGACGTCTTTCAGCTGAAATGATGATGAAGAATAGCCTAACAGCCGCTAGTAATAGCTTAATTTGCCGACATATAAATAATAATCACAACATGATTCATACGTCTAATTATCAAGTTATACATTTCCAGTATAAGCTGACTTCTCGTTTACCAAAAAGCCTATAAATTGCGAGGTCAGCTAAAACATCCACACTAATCCACACTAATATTATAAATGCAAAAGTAACTCTGTCTGTCTGTCTGTCTCGCTTTCCCGCTAAAACTACAGAACCGATTTAAACGAAATTTGGTACACAGATAGTTTAGAGCCTGAGAAACGACATAGGCTACATTTTATCCCAGTAGTATGTTCCCGCGGGATAATTTTCGAATTCCACGCAGGCGAAGCCACTGGCAAAAGCTAGTAATAAATAAATAAATAATATCTTAGGACAAAACACAACGTTATCTGATCCCAAATTAGGCAGAGCCTGTACTATGGTAACCAGACAACTGATAAACATACTTATATATTTCTAAATACATACATATTATAAATAAATTACACCCAGACACAGAACAAATGATTGTGCTCATCACACAAAGATTTGTCCTGGGTGGGAATCGAACCCACGACCTCAGTCTTAGCAGTCAGGCTCACTAACCACTAGACTAACAGGCCAGTCACATGAAATGGATAGTTTGACATGTAGCCGTGTGTGCCAACATTATAATATGAACAGGTGAATATTTTTGAGGCAGACTATGTGGTCTTAGAACCCATGTGTAATAAGAATTTTTCAGACATTGGGCGGATCGACACTTTTTAATAATATACTTACTGTGCCCGCGGCTTTACCCGCGTGTGGTTCGAAAATTATCACCCGGAGACGTACGACCCAGACAAAATATATATTACTATAGCCTATGTTACTCCTTATAATATCAGTCATCTGCCAGTGCATTTCCCGTCGGAATCGGTCCAGCCGTTTCGAAGATTAGCTGGAACAAACAAACAGACAGACAGACAAATAAAATAAAAATTGATTTTTTTTATGTAAGTACCGTATATACTTTCATATGCATTTTTGGAAAAGTTGTTAATTTGAAATTACAAACAGACCTTACAATTTTATTGACTTGTATGTATAGATTATTTTCCGTAGGCGACTCGCGCGAGGTTTTTTTTTGCAATAAATTTATTGGCAAAGGTCTACGTACTGATTGCATGATAATTAATTCATATATTATGTTAATTTATTAAACGTAAAATATGTATATTAATACGATTCGGGCGAGTAAATTCTTGCGAATAACCAATAAGGCCGCTAAATCTGGAGTGTATGTGGCAATAAAAAAAATGTTGCAGGAGTATCTTGCAGTATCTACATTCCACTTCAACACATTTTACAACCTATCCAAGAAAATGAAGGCCACGAAATATTAAAATCATCCAGAATAAAAAATAAGAATGTGTAAATATTTGCTTCATTACTACTAAACTTCACAATAATCTATACTCTATACAAAATCTATACTCTAAATAAAATTGTTGTGTCTGTTTGTAATTTCAAATTAACAGCTTTTCCATGTATATGAAAGTATATACGGTACTTACATTAAAAAATTTTTTTTTTTGTCTGTCTGTTTGTTCCGGCTAATCTTCGAAACGGCTGGATCCATTTCGACGGGAAATGGCATTGGCAGATAGCTGATACTATAAGAAGTAACATAGGCTATAGTAATATATATTTTGTTTGGGTAGTACGTCTCCGTGTGATAATTTCCGAACCTCCCGCGGGTGAAGCCGCGGACACATCTAGTATATTATATAATATAATAATGCAAAAGTAGCTCTGTTTGTCAGCAACTCTATCAGTCTAAACCACTGTACTGACCGTTTTTAATTTACGGATACGTGAGGCTAAGTTTCGTCCTGGATTAAAAAAAATATTTATAAAAAACATCGACATCGAAAAAAAAAAACTCTATGATGTAAAACAAATAAACTTAAAATTCTGGAGTCGGTGTGTTTGGCTTTGTATTTCCGTTTATTTGCCACCTTATTACTACAGCAATTTTTCACTTTGTAGTGTTTTATTTTGGAGATCGGTTTAAATAAAAATAAACGTTTTGTTTTTCCTATTACCAAAAGTTATTTTAAGACCATGCAGATCTATTATATACTTATGTTTTACAAAAATAAATATCTTATCTTATCTTTCACTTACAAAAATAATACAACCAAATTGAGAACCTTCTTATTTTTTTTAGTCGGTTAAAATATGGACCCCAAACACACGCATACGATGGTCCAAACAACAACTTTTTATTAATATTTCAAAATATACTCACATGCAATTTTGTACTAAAGAAAACACCTTTTTTCTATAAAATTAAACAAACTTTTGTCATAACATAAAAAAAAAACGTAGATAGATACTGGCACAAAAAAAAATGTTAATCAGGACACCATAATCGTAAAACACGTCACTGTTGGAAAACCTATGATATTGAACTGACAAGAAGCTGGCACCTTTCATACCGACTAACTCATGTTATACATAACACGATAACCTATGTAAAATACTTATATACACATACATAAATTACGTGTCATAGATTGGCCTCGTTGGTCGTAAGCGTCACTGCTGAGAATGAGGTCCTTGGATCGATTCCCAGGTCGGGCAAAGTATTATCGGGTTTTTTTATCTGGAATTTCTCAGTAGTAGCTCAAAGCTTGGATTCGTGCCCGGTTAATGGCAATAGGCTCGCCCTCTATTACATGGAACTTAAACATAATTGGCGAAATGTGTGTGTACTTTAGGTTCCTACACCTCTGCCTGACACTTCAGGGACACAAAGAAAGAAAGAAAATACATTTATTTAGCACAGTTTAAAAGGCACACAAGCTACACAGCAGGAAAGAGTAAAAGGCGTGATTTTATATGTTAAGTTATGGAATAATTAAATTTAATATGTAGAATGCCTTTTTGCCTATGAATTCTTCTACTTTGAATTCAAGTTTTTAGTGATTTATTGATTAACGCGTGTTATTAAGCCACTAGAATGAAATGGAATACAATAAATCAATTTTTTTTAAATGTTTTTATTTATTTCATGGTTTACATATTTAAATTAATAAAAAATATATATATATAAAACGTTCTCCTCATCGCTGTCACTGTGGCGAAGTTGTCACCAGTCTAGGACACCACGGCCTGTCTTGCAGCCAAAGTGCGGGTCGATTAGCGCGGCACGCAAACATTAATGACATCATCCGACGAGCTCTTGTCACCGTCGGCGTCCCAGCTGTATTAGAACCCAATGGCTTGGCACGCGACGATGGCAAGAGACCGGACGGTATGTCCTTATTTCCATGGAAGGTGGGTAGGCCTTTAGTGTGGGATGCAACGTGCGTCGATACTCTTGCACCATCCCATCTTCCTGGCACGGCGTGCTGTGCTGGTGCCGCTGCTGCGGCTGCGGAAAACCTCAAGCGGCGTAAGTATAATAACCTTATTGGTAATTATATTTTTGAGCCGTTTGGGGTTGAAACGCTTGGGCCGTGGGGTCCGAGTGCTCTTAGCCTATTTAAGGATATTTCCAAACGGCTGGTGTACACTTCCCGTGACCCAAGAGCTGGTTTTTACCTTGGCCAGAGGCTAAGCATTGCCATACAACGTGGTAATGCCGCCAGTCTCTTGGGTACATTACCAGTCGACAGCGATGCGGATGACTTTTCGACGCTATTTTTTTAATTTGTAAATAGTTTTAAGTAGTTAATTTAGGTTGGATAAATCAAATCATAATATTTTTTAAATTTGTAAATAGTTTTAAGTAGTTAATTTAGGTTGGATAAATCAAATCATAATATTTTTTAAATTTGTAAATAGTTTTAAGTAGTTAATTTAGGTTGGATAAATCAAATCATAATATTTTTTTAATTTGTAAATAGTTTTAAGTAGTTAATTTAGGTTGGATAAATCAAATCATAATATTTTTTTAATTTGTAAATAGTTTTAAGTAGTTAATTTAGGTTGGATAAATCAAATCATAATATTTTTTTAATTTGTAAATAGTTTTAAGTAGTTAATTTAGGTTGGATAAATCAAATCATAATATTTTTTTTAATTTGTAAATAGTTTTAAGTAGTTAATTTAGGTTGGATAAATCAAATCATAATATTTTTATGTCACAGAATCCTACAAGGGCACTTATGAAACGTCAGAAGCTAGGTGCACGGTTCCAAATTGTTAATTCCTATGGAGAAGAGCCGGCAAGAAACTCCATGGTTACTTTTAAATATAATTGGCTTTTATAATGGTTTCAAATTATAGTGTTTGTGAGAACAGTGAAGGAATGTAAACAAGTACCAGGTATTTAATAAAATTGAAAATTGCGTACAGTCTACAAGTACTGTAACGTTCTTACATTCACCAACTATATAAGAATCTACAATAATAGTATTTCATCAATAAAATATATTAACCTATTTAGACGAAATTGTCATTATTGCCATGACAACCAATAAATAAATGATTTCTAAAGAGCATTGACTTTCATAATACAACACAATGCCTGTTATTCTCAAAGGGTTAGGAAGATAATATTATATTATTTATTCAGAAATACAAGGCTTAAAAAAAATAGTATTACTTAAATGTAAATTATATTACTTAGACTTAAGTGCTTAACTAGATAATCCTGTGTTTCAGGCATTAAGAGCTAAAATTAATAAATAATGAAAGGTTGAGAATAGACAAATAATTATAATATAAATGTTGATTAACTTAACTCTTAGTTTCTTGATAAAATTAAATACTTAACGTAGATAAGTAACTATAATACATTAACATTTTGGAGTACTCTCTTACTAGAGAATGGGCAGCAGCGTTCTCTAAGTATTTTACCACCATACTGCGATCGCCAACCAACCTGCCAAGCGTGGTGATAATGGCAACGCCCCCCAAATTGGGGAAGGCATATGTCTAGCACTGGATGTTTAATGGCTGAAATGATGATTTCGGAGTCATGTAGTATTCCCGCGTAGTACGAGACGAGCCTATTGCAATCTAGTGAGAAATTCAATAAATGGAAAAACCCAATAGCACATACTTTAACTAGGACAAAAACAAATTTGTACTTATCGAGATATTGAAAGCATACCAGAAAGATTAAAGAAAAAAAAAAGTTAAAAAAACACACACTCTAAATAGTATAAAAGAAGAATATATTCTCTACCAAAATGGTAATATAAAAAATATTAAATATTTATCGTATAAATGATTTAATCAATATTCATAGGAATTTTCAGAGAATAGCCGTAGTCGTATGTCACCTACTCTAAAAAAGCAATAAATCTAACAGTGAGAGATGCTTTACAGCAAAGTCGCGTATGACCATATAAGGTTGCTCCATAAATCTTTCATCGTGAGGGCGTTTCTAAGTTACACACGGTCTAGCTAGCAAATTAACTTTCAACATTTTTCCGGGTCTAACTAGACTATGCATGATTAACAACTGTTTATCCTGCATATACTTATAAACATAATTAAGGACAAATGAGCATTGGTTACTACATATTATATCACCATCAATAAGACACACCATCTAAGGTGTCAATTATTTACTATGTTTGCAATGTTCATGGGAATTTATAGCCATAAACCGTTTAAAGTTTATTATTTATTAAAATAATTATTAAGTGTTTTATGCGTTGTGAAGTACAATAGTGTATTATGATACAAGTGCGTATGATTTTAGAATACTCTGGAGATGGATGCACATACGAAAACCGGTAAAAAATATTATGCTTTTTACGAATTTAAAGAATATAATATAATATATTTTCACCGAGTATTGGCTTGTCCATTACAAATACCCTTGAAACTGTATTACCAGGATTAGATAAGGCATATTTACTCACATAATGTAGGAGACATTAGTGCCAAAGCAACGTAAAAAAGCGCATCAAACAAATCCATTACAATACAGTATGATTACATTTTTAAATTATTAGGTTCTTTAAAATTATTTACTTCAAACAGTTACTAAAGCTTCCCATATTATTTTTGCATGTCATTTTATTGAGATATCGTCAAAATTATGTTGAAAAGTAAAAGACATTATTGAAATCATGGGTCATTTATATGTACCTCACTCGAATAGTAGTGTACACGGAACACTTCCTTGAGAGACACCCACATTTAGAAGTTAAAAAAGAAAAGTTCAAAAGAAAAACCTACGAGGACGCCATAAATTATTTAATGTGACGGCACATATAATAGCCAGCGACGATCTAGACGCTCATAACGACACATGATTTGACAAATTATTATAAGTAGTTTAGAAGTTATGAGGGAACAGAAATGAACATGCATACATACCGGTCAAAATCATATCCCTCCTTTTAGCTTCGCCGTAGTTGGATAAAAATAGACTAAGCATCGAAACATAATCATTGGTGAGAGAGATACTAGTATCTCTCTGGCAGAACTCAAAATGTTTTTGTCACGTCTAAACGCTTAGTTAAAATCATTTATGCATTTTATGAATAATGATCCTAGTCAGCTATGCCACGCTCTAAATATTATCAAAAACATAACAAAACTATATGTTTTTCTCAGTTTAGTTGTCAGTCACAAAATTATTTCCGGAAGTAGTGACCTTAGTAAGAAATTGTATGGAAGCTCATTAAAATCACATCAAGAGGCAAATTACTTGATAATAATAGAACGAAGTGTTCTCCTGTGCGCTAATCAAGTGTAATTGCATTGTACTGATGACGTAATTATGCAAGTGAACATGTAGAAGCAGTTCTGTTAGTTAGTTCTACTAGTACTAGTTCTATGCTAATATCAGGTTCTTATAGCGATGGTGGAGTAGCTAAATATGTTATTAAGGTAATTAATGGAGAAGGTCACGAGCCTGCCGTGCACAGTAATTATTGGAATAATCACTGAGCAAGGAGGTGCCTCGGCGGCTGCTTCTAGAGACGGCATTGAAAACGCTTTTCTATGACAAACTAAGCATATAACAAAATAGTACATCATAGATGTTCCAATTGCTGCTGGACGTAAAGAATAGCACCATCCCATTTCTTCATAAGAGGCGACTAAGGGTACTAGAGAATGGGCAGCAGCGTTCTCTGTGCATTTTACTACCATACTGTGATCGCCAACCCGCCTTCCAAGCGTGACAATTACGGCAAACCCCACAAAATTTGGAGCGACCTGTGCCCAGAAGTTGACGTCTTTTGGATAAAATGATGATGATGATGATGATTATAGATTACAAAAAAATAAATTAAAGAGACTGTGAATATGAGTACCATGCAGGCTAGATTGAAGATATGACTTTATGTCTATCTGTTTTGAGTACATATTTTGTATTTGGACTACGCAAATGATTCAGCAGATCAGAAAGCGACTTGTGACGTTGAGTGGAAACTCAACGTCACAAGTCGCTTTCTGATCTGCTGCTAAGTCATCGTGTAGCTCAACACTATTATAGGAATATAATAGTGTTGAGCTACACGATGACTTATGCATGCATGCCATCTGTTGGGATAGGTGAGCTCGAAGCTGCAATGGCTCTTTCTTTAAAAGGCCCTTCCAGACATGGCCTGGTATTATTAGACTTACATGAAATTCTAATAATATACTGTATGGAATTTAAAAAAATAAAGACCTTTATCAACTAGGAAATGCCGTTGCAATCTAGTTTTAAATTTTGACTAACAAAATATTGACGTGTAAAGAAAATGTCTTAAAGATCTACAACAATAAACATTCCTCAATTACTCGATATACACTGTTTATTCGTAAACAGTGTTTATCGAATAATTGAGAAATGTTAGATACATAATGTGTGCAGAGCGATCTCTACCACACAAATTACATATAGTAACTGACGGCTTTGTAAACGGTCTTTGACAGAAGAGCTCAACGCACTTTGGGTTTAATTATTAGTGCAATCGTTCTCAAACATTAACATCTGAATTTGAATGTATGTGGGGCGTGCGGTTACGTGAGGGTCTTGTGGCAAAGTAATGAAAGCCGCATGGTTCGATGGAACAGGTTAAGCTACGCTTGCTGCGGCTGATAAGTGGATGGGTGACCATCTTTACATACCACGACTCCTCCGTGCCTCGGAAAACACGTTAAGCCATTGGTCCTGGCTGTTATTCGTCGATCTTTGCCAGTCGCTACAGGTAAGATTGTCGTCAGAAGCCCGAAACTCTAACCAGTCTTACCAAGGGGTATTATTTTATTCAATAACTCGGTTGTGAAGCTCATATAGGCAGTCGCTCCATGTAAAATACCGGTATACAGCTGCATCGGGTTAGACTGGAAGCCAACCCCAACATGGTTGGCACATGATGATGAGATGATTTTGAATAACTGTACCAGTGACTGTGATTATTATACTCATTCAAATAAAGGGGACGCCCTAGGAGGACATATAGTGACCTTATTGGTGATGTTCTTCAAAAAGGTCAGGTGCGTAGTACTCGCAACCGGCGTGTGTGAATGAGCAGTTGTATGAACCTAAACGAGGCAAAAGGAGTGTGTAGAGATCGTAGCAGGTGGTGTTCCGTGGTTTCTGCCTACCCCCATGGGAAAAAGGCGTGATTGTATGTCTGTATGTCAAATAAAGTTGCTGTTTGGTTGCCGCCATTGACACGTATGTCAAAATCATTGTGATCTTTATTCTAGTAACCATAAGGTTACTGTCAGCTGAAGATAGACGTAAAATACCTGTGAACGGATGTATGTACTGCTGTTTCTCGACGCTCGCTGTTTGAACTGCGATTCCGTATTCTACGGGAATAAACTACGTATTTTTTTTCATCCCTGAGAGAACATACGAATGGCGCAACATGGGATATACTGATAACATTATCATCTAGTGGGAATAGTAGATATACTTTCCACGGTAAAATTTTCAGGTATTAATGATTTTATTTCTGTACTAGCTTCTGCCCGCGACTTCGTCCGCCTTAAATTTCTTGTTCCCCCGACCCTTCCCGTCGCGTCGAATCGCCTACCCGTGCGATTTTCCCCGTTATTGCAACATTTTTCATTCCTGCTCCGCTCCTGTTGGTTGTAGCGTGATGTTATATAACCTATAGCATTTCTCGATAAATAGGCTATCCAACACAAAAATAATTTTTCAATTCGAACCAGTAATTCCTGAGATTAGCGCGTTCAATCAATCAAACAAACAAACAAACTCTTCAGCTTTATAATATTAAGTACAGATGTAGGTTTAGACAAACACTTTTACACGTCATTCATATTTTAAAACTATGTAGATGAGGTCGGCGTTTCCTATCTGACTACTCTGAGAAGAAAGGCTGAAACAAACTCGAGGTCACAGTCCTTTAAAGTCCAGACATAATGTTGGTAAGATAATGTGAAGACTATGTATATTGGTTTCTGAAATGATCTTTTGTGCACCCATCCAGTGAGTGCACGCATTTGTCAATAATCATGCAGCTCAACTCAGAACTTAAGTTGTAGTTACCTAAGTGAGCTCCTTTTTTTAAGGTTCCAACCTATAAAAAAAAAAAAATCCTTCAATCGTTAGGCGTAAGAACGAAGAACAGTCAAAAGGTGTAATATAATTATTCCATGTGTTGAGGTGGCTTAAGTGCAGTTTTACTTCGATCAGCACGCGTAGCATGACCACCGTAGAAATGGGTTTTGTCGACGAAAGAATAGACAAAATTACAGATTGTAGAAAGATTAAAGACAGAATTAAAGATTGTAGAAAGATTTGTACCATTTTATGCTGGCGTAGCACGACAATTCTATCTCTATTCTACCAAGAATAGACAAAGTTCTTTCCATGTTAGTCATGCTACGCGTGCAGGTCCTATTATGAAGATTATTTAAGAAATAAATTCTAACAGTAGTAACAACATCAATTATTTATATCATACATATTATATCAACAACATACCCTACAGTTCAATTTGATCCAGACAAAAAAGAATGTCGTTGCCTCGGGGAACGTTTTAATAAAATATATAACCCATTACGTTCCGATGAGGTCGGTAATATTAAATTACAAAGATGGAATAAATTGTACATATGTTTGTTTAACATGTTTTATTTGTGGTCTTAGGCAGTCGTACATTATAATGGTTTTGTATACTTGCTGGAATTCTATTAGTTCCATATCTAAAATACTGTGTGATCTTTTTCTAGCGTATGCAATATGTACTGTTTCGTAAATTGGCGGTTGACCACTGTTCACTGTAATGTCACGGCTCTTCGTAATAAGGTTGAAAATTTTTCAATCGCAAACGCTGCGCGCTGTGATCTATTAGTTCCCATAGAGCAACACGGACCACCGGCGGACCGGAGGGGAGACGCCATAGCGTTTTTTCCCGATACAAAACTGTCTGTCATTTTTTGCGGGGGGAAATCTGCTCTACCCACACTTTCTCAAATTCTCACACAAAAATAATCGTCTGTTGCTACGAAACTCACACATAAAAATTAAAAGCATACACTAACAATTTCATACACACATAGATACATTATGTGTCGTCACAGTACAATGAGATGACGCAACTACATTGACAAGTTGCTTGCAGCCGTGGTTGCAACTACTGTCGATACGCATTATCGATAAATTCAAGAACTCGGTTTAAAAAGTGATACAAAGATAGATATTATAATAAAGATTGACTTTATTTTTTTTTATCGGAATATTAGGTTTAAAAAGTGATACAAAGATAGATATTATAATAAAGATTGACTTTATTTATTATGAAACACAATAATTATCATTTAACAATTAAAATTAAGGTTTACATCATTTTAAAAACGAGTGGTAGTTGTATCTATCACCTTAGAGCATTTATAGAGATCGCAAAGCAGAACTAACCACATGACCATGCACGTTATATAAAACTAATTGAATGCGCGGCCGCCGCCATTATATATCGTATTGTGTCGAAAATAAGTTCTCTCCAAAAATGGTTAATTGTGCAGTTTTTATCTGTAAAAATCGATGTGCTACTACAAATCTGCGAAACCATGGTGTTTCTTATCACATGTAAGTATATGTTACGCGCCAATGTAGTTTTAATGAAGTACATTGTCGAAATCAACTTTATACCATTACGATAGAAAAATATAGTGGTACGTGGGTAGTATAAACGCAGTACAGAGGCATGGTTTGCATAGTGCTGCGGCAATGTAAGTGAATGATAGGTAAAATAAAAGGTTTTTTCAATGATTTAATCAGTATATTCAGTAATGAGTATATTCAGTAACAGTACCAAATGAAGTGGTTTCTTATTTTTCGCAATTTCCGATTGAAATTGAAAAATCCGTGGTTAACTGTCACACTGTCACATACCCAATCCATCACACAGTCAGATAGCCATCCCTTGGTCTATACAGTCACACAGCCAATCCAACCCTCTACCGTCTACTTCACACAGCCAATCTTTCCCAAAACTGTCACCAATAATAACATCTGTTGTCAATGAGTTGGTCGTGCACTACACACATTTTGCGGCGTGGACGATGTACACGGAGATGTCAAAGAAACAGGAATAGTGAGAGTGGAACTAATGGCATCATAAGATTTAGATATTTCGTTTGACTGAGCCTGAAAAACAAAAAGGTACAATAATTATACTGTTATCATCTTTCTATACAATTTACTTAATATCAATGGTAAAATAGCAGAAATTACTATTTGATCAATATGTTACTAGGTACTTATTTTAATCAAACCTCTTCATCTACAATAACGATTAAAAGGAAACTCACATTTTGAGGAATTGACGAAGTACACGGAGATGTCAACGAATCAGGAATAGTGAGAGTGGCACTAATGGCATCATGAGATGATAGTCTGTCATTTGGTAGACTGAATGATTTTTGATGACTCTGGAAAATTAGGTTTAAAACTGTTAATTTTTCAAGTTGAGAAATCTAAACTTCATTTCACCACTATAACTAATGTGAACTACATCAGGTCGGCTGTTTTACCTTTTCCGTGATATAAAAAAAACTTACGGGACAAATACAGTGTGGTGTTAGAGTTGGTTTGGTGCCCTCGACTAATCTCCTCCTATTGTTCGCCAACACATGAAAGTCAGAGGTCTTGAAATGATTTGAGCAAATGACACTATTTCTTGTTTACAAAATTTCTTCCATATATCCCTTAAATTTGGATCTTTAGGAAACCTTCAATAAATAAATTAAAAAACATGTTTGAAGTTCACAATTTGTAATTTTAATAAAATGTGTTAACTCGTAAGTTTTGTAATATTTTTAATTTTTCGCTATTTTTTATACAACTATGTAAATTAATATACAGCTTACAATATAATATTTTATAATAAATAAATCAGAAAACTTAATCTCAAAAATGTCTTTGTATGGATATAGACTCCTTTGCCAAATTTATCGATAACTATCTACTAACAAACCAGTAACAACACTATCGCTCGGTGACAGCGTATTCTCGGAAATAGACTCGGATCAGTCGCTCAACCGATCCGCATATTGTATGAGGGCGAGCGGCCTGTGTTGGTAATCAAATCCGAAACAACACGACCGATGATTTTGTAATTTTTAAGTTTTATAGAGGTAAATAGGAATAATGTGACTAAAAATTACTTACATATGAAAGGTAACGCCATCTTTTTGTAAATTTGACGTGGCAGATCTCTTTTTGCAGCAAAATACAGAACAATTCGGCATTTTTGTAGGATGTCAATTTAGTCGCGCAACTAGATTTAGTCTACCGAGCAGTGCGGCTGCAACTAGTTTTATTGTACGCATAGGACCGCGTGGACTTGTACTTTGACAGAGGGGAACGCCTGCGTATGGCTACTCCCCTCTGGTCCGTGTTGCTCTATGATTAGTTCCATCACTAATTATTATATTATAAACCTTATCTGATCTTTGTAAAGAGTCTGCATATTGGACACCTTCCAAAACTGGCACTTTATTTTTTTTCACCGGAATGTCATTGTAGTTCTTATTAATGAGGTTGATAAGTGATCAACCGCGAACGCCGAGTGTAACTCTTTGGCTATGATTGTTCTGCCATCACCAATGTCCTCTTGTCGATTCCTTGACATCACTGGTAAGGTACAAGATAAGGTATTTAACTAATGTGAGTGAAACTACATTGCAAGTGGTGACTATTTCATAGAGCAAGAGAATTAAGTCTTGCGTCTCGTATGTACGTCTTCTCCTTAGTGAAGAAAAATCAGCGTATAGTGTTCCTACTGCTGGAACACAAGCCTCCTCTCGATGAGAGGGAACGGACCGTAATCTACCACACGGGCCCAGTGCGGGTTGGTACATGTATTCCAGTTTATGGTTTTAGGATATGCTGGTTTCCTAACGATGATTTTCTTCACCGTTTTGACAGCAGTGAAGCAAATGAAAAAAACCGTTGCCTAGTTTTAAAGATCGAAGCATAAATAGGGACAGAAAGCGGAATGCGACTTTGTTGTATACTATGTAGTGATTATATTCCAATTGTTAAATTCACTTGAGAGTTTAAAAAAGAAGTCTTGGGAACAATGGCTAATGATTTATATATTTATGGAAAATAAAAATACTTTCTACTATTCCAATTAACGAAAGGGTTTCGAGTTTTATTTACCAATTTTAAAATTGGACACCGATCAAATAAATATTGAAAGTGTCGACGAATTAAATTAATTTGTTGCCATTTTATTATTTACACAATAAAAGAGTTTCGGTATGACTCCAATAAATAAGAGACGAACGAAATATATTATTAAAGAACGGTTGTTATGTTCATGGCAAAAATGAAACATGAAAACGATAGTTTAATTAAACAGCCATGGGCGTACCCAGGGGGGGGGGGGCAGAGGGGGGCAGCTGCCCCCCCCTGGAATTTGTTAACGTCCCTACTAACTATCTGATATTGTCGATAAAAATAAAGAAAAATAACTTTATACAATCTGTAATATACAACTTTTTAAATAGAACTTAATACACGCAAGTGTGTTTTTTAGTTTTTTAAACTATTATTTATTTTAAATTTTTTAGGGTCTTTTGAATTTCGTAACGTATGTCAGCGTAGTTTTCGTATTTTTTTATGACGTATGTCAGCGTAGTTTTCTACAAAGGTTTTTGCTATCCTGGTAACCTCGGCAAGGGTAATGGCACGAATTAATAAAATTATTGTATTGTCATCGATCCTTGATAAGTATGCCAAATTTTGAGTTAATCCGACGTTTTTAAGGGGATCAAAATCATGTTCAAAGTTTCCGTGTCATAGGTACATACTAACATACGTATGATGCTAATAAAAGCGTGTTAAAAATCGTGGAACGCGCCCATTCTACCTACTCGCTAGCAGCGCTGCAAGCAAAAATAATTTTAACCAGTCAATTACCGTAATTACAGACACAATTAAAAACCATTGTGTCTGATACCAAATGTGGTATCTCAGGGACTTAGAGGTTAATTTCGGAAGTCGGTGTCTTTGTATCTGTATTTTAGTTTTTTGCCAGTGACTTCCGAAATTAAAGTTACTTTTCACTTTGTAGTGTTTTTTTTGGAAGTTTTTTTTTTTTTTTTGCTAATACGTTTTTATCTTAGCCTGCACTAATTCGTAAACTATAACTGGCCAAGTCAATAGCAGTGACAGGAAGTATTCAGAATATCAACACGCTGAACAAAGTGGATTAAATACGTATTATTGAAGCCAACGCAAAAACTATCAAAGCAAAGTCAATAAAATTTATATGGGACCCTGAAGCACAACCTAACCATTTTTTTTAATCAGTCAGAAAAAATGTTATTTCCTAGGCAAACAGAAGCAGAATCACCTCCGACGCAAGGCCCTGTAAATGAAATAACTGTTGCAGAGGTAAGACAAGCCATATCCAAAATGAAGAACTATAAAGGTGTAGGCCCAGATAGCATACCTGCTGAGCTCTGGAAATCTCTAAAAAGGGGACGGAGAGGTCTGGCTTTGTGAGTTATTCAATAACATCCTGAAAAGCGAAACAATGCCAGATGCCTGGAGAAAGAGTATACTGGATCCGTTCTACAAAAATAAAGGAGATGTTCGAGAATGCGCTAACTATCGGGGTGTAAAACTCACATCACACACCCTCAAAATTTGGGAACGAGTCCTAAGTGAACGCCTTCAAAAAATAATTAGTTTAACAGAAAATCAGTTTGGTTTTACTTCTGGGAAAGGAACAACAGACGCGATCCATGTGATCAGACTGGTAATGGAAAAACCTCGTGAAAACAAACAAAATCTGTGGATGGTATTCATAGACCTTGAGAAGGCTTTCGATCGTGTGGCGAGGACCATAATATGGCAAGCTCTGAGAGCTCAAAATGTCCCTGAACACTTTGTAAAACTCATTATGGACATGTACCGTAATGTACAAACCTGTGTCAGAAGTCCAGCCGGCCTGTCTGAGAGCTTCGGTATCAAAGTAGAAGTTCATCAAGGAAGTGCACTCAGTCCCGTGTTGTTTAATATCACCATGAACTATCTAACTGAGAAAATCCAGAAACCCACACCATGGAACCTTTTATACGCGGATGACGTTGCTCTCATCTCAGACAGTATAGACGAAGTACAACAAAATTTGGAACAATGGAGAAAATCTCTCGAGTTAAATGGTTTACGCATAAGCAGATCCAAGACAGTGTACATGGTATGCAACTTCAACCCCGACGAACCTATACCATCAAGCGCGGAAGTGAAACTGGATGGCGCAGCCCTACCTAGAGTAAATAAATTTAAATACCTAGGATCTGTAATCACGGAAGACGGATCGTTGACTGCCGACATTACGCACAGAACGATTTATGGGTGGAATAAGTGGCGTACACTAACAGGAGTTCTCTGCGATCCAAAAATGCCAATAAAAACCAAAGGCAAGGTCTACAAAACAGCTGTGAGGCCTATTTTACTCTATGGTAGCGAAACGTGGGCCTCAAAGAAAACCCATGAGCAAAAAATTCAGACCACTGAAATGCACGCGTTGGGCGGGTGGAGTCACTCTCAAAGATAAAGTGCGTACTGAACACGTGAGGGGGAGTTTTAAAGTAACGCCTATAACTGCAAAAATTGCAGAGTCCAGGCTAAGGTGGTACGGACATGTTATGCGCAGACCCGATGACCATATTGTGAGAAAGTGCCTTTCCATGGCTACTAAGAAGAGAGGGAGAGGTAGACCGCTAACTACCTGGATGACAAATGTCCGGAAGGACATGCAAAAGCTTAGTCTTACCGATGGCGATGCTTACCACCGAAATGAATGGCGCCGCATGATTAAGAAAGCCGACCTCGTGTAGCGGGAAAAGGCGAGGGCAAAGAAGAAGAAGTCAGAAAAAAAAGTGGAACAAAGAACTACCTACTTTTTTGAAGTCGGTTAATAAATACTCTTCCCTACTGCACCCGTCCCAAAGATATAACAGTCTAAAACGCTTTTTGTGGGTGTGGGAAATCATCGAGATGACGTCTTCCGCTCTGGAGCGGATGGTATGGGCGTGTCGAACGTTTACTGACTAAAACCCACCCGGGTTCCTTCAGCTGCCTATGCCAAAGCAACGGTAATTATTTCGAACAATACGCGGCCCTGGCAGATCCATTTCGTTCTTTCTTTTCTTTCAATACTGCTGACATTTCTTTGAGGCGCGCGTAGAACACAACGCGTGGTCGAGACGAGTCCTTACCGAGCAAGCCCAAGCCTATGGTGGCCGGGAGTCCGCAATCGACTCCTGACACCCGGGGCGTCTCCTCCTGCGGCGGCTAGGAGCAGGAGAGCGCAGAACCTACCGCCGACTACGCGCTCCGCCTCCTCCTTCGCAAGCATTATTGCTTCGCAGAAGGAGGTAACGGCTTCTCATGCCCTCTAGCTCCGTACCATGGCCTGCACCCTTGTGCCGGCCCTTGTCGGACGCGAGAGGTCGCTGCCGGCGGTATTCCGCACAAGCAGGGCACACCTCCACCGTATGCTCCACCGTGTCCTCCAGGCGATCCACGCAGGGATAACTCGAGGGCGTTTCCTTTCACCATATCCGGAACATGAACCTCCCGAAACAGCCGTGTCCGGTGAGGACCTGCGTAAGGCGGAAGGTAAGGACACAGTGGCGCCTCTCTAGCCACTCCTCAAAGAGGGGACTACCCGCCGCAATAGTGGCGTGCCCAAGTCTAAAACGCTAACGCTATTATGTAATAAAATATGCAGAAAACAGGCGTTCCGCTGAAGAAGGGAGTGAAAATTTAATCGATTCAGCTGAAGAAATTGCTGGGACTTTGAACCTTAAACTGCGTTGACCTAAGACAGCAAGCCACCAACAACAGAGGGCAAATCAACCAGGTGCCTACTGTAGCGAGCCCCTTGGCGATTATTTTCGTCACTCGTTATGCGTGTCCTATTTGGATTCGTTATCATCTTTATCAGAGGCGAGATTTGGCGAAAACCATTCACTGGCGTTTACTCTTTCATTGTTGCAACTTGCTCAGTTAAACAAAATTACAGCTCCAAAATTACAAAAATGTATGGAGGAAGTATCAAAATTTTATGAATTAGGAGGGATCACATCTGGATCTTTTTGGATGAATAAGCAGCAGCAGGACTTGGAAAGTATTGGAATAACAGAGTTAATAACGGAGTAGCAGAATCTTTTTTACCCGAAGGTGAAAAGAGCCCTAGATATTTTACTGGCAATTAATACCTTATTCCACCGCTACATTTGAAAGGTCATTCAGCACACTCAGACGCGTAAAAACGTAGCTAAGATCGACCATGACTGAAGTAGATAAGGGCTTTGTATGATCAGTGTATTTAGAAAATTTGTAAACGCTATGGGCGATTATTTCACGAAAGACGTCACAAACCGCTTTGCTGAAGACCTTCGAAAGTTACTTTTAAAATAGAGCTATTAGCTTAATATTTAAAGAATTTAAAAAAAAAAAATTGTAATTTATGTTTATTTATTTGACTAAGTGCTTACAAAAAATCCGGTTTGCCCCCCCCTGGCCCAGAACCTAGGTACGCCCATGTAAACAGCTAAAGATGAAAAAATCTGTGAGTTATCCGAAAGAATAATCCACAAATTATCAAGACAATGTTGGACAATGTTGTTTTAATAATAATGTGGATTAGATATGCGCCGGCTGCTCCTTCTTTACTTGGTACCTACTCGGCATACTTGACCATTTTGGTACTACTCATGACCGGCGGAAAAACTTGGATTAACTACTGAGGCAGGTACTCGAAAATCTATACTTATCTTATATCTTTAAACGAGCAATTCTTGTATATATGTATGTGTATATATAATCTGAATCTTGGAAACGGCTCCAACGATTTTCATGAAATTTAGTATACTGGGGGTTTTGGGGGCAATAAATCGATGTAGCTAGGATTCATTTTTATAAAATGTCGTTTTATTCGTGTTTTCAATGACCAAATTTATCGATACTAAACTAAAACCTAAATTCATGTTTTTTGTTTTATTGGAAGAAAACTAACAAAATGTAATTTGTATTTCAATATAATTTCTGAAATACTCAATTTACCAAAAAAATAAAAATTAAATACCGACCAAAGCTCGGGCATCCAGATATTATACTTATATACCTACTTATTAATATTATAAAGCTGACGAGTTTGTTTGATTGAACGCGCCAATCTCAGGAACTGCTAGTCCGAATTGAAAAAATCTTTTTGTGTTGGGTAGCCTATTTATCGAAAAAGGCTATAGGTTATATAAAATCACGCTACAACTAAGAGGAGCCGAGCAGTAATGAAAAATGTTGCAAAAACGGGAAAAATCGCACGGGTAGACGATTCGTCGCGACGGGAAGGGTCGGGGGAACAAGAAATTGAACGCAGATGAAGTCGCGGGTAGAAGCTAGTAACTCATAAACTTCTAACTTGATCTCTCGTCATAAAACTAACGTGAAAAAAATCGAACTTAGATTATTAGATATTGGCCTAACACTAGCGTAATAACTGTTTTCGGAACTCATGCTATTGCGGCGCTGTAGATGCTAAATCCTCGTTGTAATGCCAAAAACTTGCATGGTATTCTTCTATGATTTTCGAAGCATTCGTTCCCAATACCTGCATCAACTAAACCGAGCTATTAGGCAGAGTACTCGGTTCCCATTTCCTCCTGTGAGTGTCGTTAAAGGCGACTAAGGGATTTACAAGAGAATGAGCAGCAGCTTACTCTATGCATTTTATCACTATACTGCGTTCGCCAACCCGCCTGCTAAGCGTGAAGATTATGGCAAATCCCCCCAAACTGGGGAAGGCCTATATCCAGCAGTGGACGTCCTTGGTGGTGATGATGATGACTCGGTTCGGTGAACATAATGCTCGGTACTCGGTAAAACTTGTAGTTGGTACATCTATACTTATACTTACCTATAATAAAATTGTAGAGAGGTCAATTCTGTACATTGAATATACATTCAAAATTAATATTGGAGGATGAATGGTGATCGATACTGATGCCAAAAATACAATCAGTAATTTTTTTGTCTGTCTGTCTGTCTGTCCGTCTGTCTGTATGTGCACGCATGGGTCAAAAACTACTGAGGGGATTGTAACCAAACTTGGTACGATTATAGTCCATACTCCTGGGCAGGCTATAGGCTATATAACATAACGTTAAGACATATAGGAGCTGAGCAGTGATAATAAATTTGAAACAAGTCGGATGAAAATGCGATCATACACCAAAAGTATGTATTACAAAGATGATGGTCTTCAAAAAAGTCCTCAATAATATATCTATCCTAGTAAGTTCGGAACACAGTTAGTTTATAACCTGGATTAACACATAGAGTACTTTTTATCCCGGTAGTATATTCCCGCGGGATATTTTCCGACCAACACGCGGGCGAAGCCGCTGGCAAAAGCTAGTCTCTAATATTGTTACATATAGGTATAGTTATTGAGTAAAACCCCTTTGTAAAACTGGTTATGAGAGTTTCGGGCCTCTGGCGACTACCTTACCTGTAGCGACTGGCAGAGATCCATGAATAACAGCCGGAGCCAATGGCTTAACGTGTTTTCCGAGGTACGGAGGGGTCACCCATCAACATACTAACCGCAGCAAGCGTAGCTCAACCTATTCGATCGAGCCATGCGGCTTTCATTACTTTGCCACAAAACCCTCATGTAACCGCACGTCCCACATTAATTCAAATTCAGATGTAAATATTTGAGAAACATTGCACTAATAATTAAACCAAAAGTGCGTTGAGCACTTCTATTAAGGACCGTTTACAAAGCCGTTAGTCTCTATATGTAATTTGTATCGTCGAGCTCTACACACAATCTATCTAACATTTCGTAATTACTCGATATACACTGTTTACGGGTAAACATCTACTAATTGAGAAATGTATAATTTTGACATTTTGCACGTCAATATTTTATTGGTCAATATTTTAAAACTATATAGCGCCGGCATTTCGACTTATTCGTCAACTCGCGCGCAATTAACTCGCTCGCTCGAGCGAGTTGGCATATTCCGATTTTAATTATTTTTGTTGTCGTCAACTCGCGACTAGAGCGAAAAATGGTACAGTCATCTATAAAAGTGTTATAATAAATTCAATATAGAAACCTACTTTATAAGTATAAGGCGTTGTACGATTTGAATTTGAAATAAAAGAAATGTAGTTTTTTAATAGATATATTATGTACTAGCTTCTGCCCGCGACTTCGTCCGCGTCAAATTTTTGCTCCCATGACCCTTCCCGTCGCATCGATTTACCTGCTAGCTTTCATCCATTTTTCGTTGCTGCTCGCTCCTTTTGAGTTATAGTAAGTCAACCTTAAAAGATAGACATATGCTCTCACGGACTTTTTTTTAGAACTTTTTAAAAGAAATAATTCCGTCATACATGATTTTTGCGTTACTTTAACCGTTTACGCAGCGCACGCAACGGAAACTCTCAAAAGGAATAAATTTCCCCCGTTTTTGCAACATTTTTCATTACTGCTCCGCTCCTCTTAGTTGTAGCGTGATGTTATATAGCCTATAGCCTCCCTCGATAAATAGGCTACTCCACACAAAAATAATTTTTCAATTTGGACCAGTAGTTCCTGAGATTAGCGCGTTCAATCAAACAAACAAACAAACTCTTCAGCTTTATAATATTAGTATAGATTTATAATTTACAACACATGCCAAGCATAAAAAAAAACTTTTCATATTTATGTTACCTACATTTTGAAGATTATCAACAATATCACATTTTTTAAAGATTTTTTTCCTCAAGATTTTGGTTAATAACCTAGTATGTAACATGACTAAAACTAAACAAATATAACAAAGTTAGGAACTATAAAATCACAAATCAGGGTTTGTTGTAAATGATTTTTATAACAAACTATAACATATTGCTTACTAATGACAACAATCACAGTCTTAGGAACTATAAAATCACAGATCAGGGTTTGTTGTAAATGATTTTTATAATAAACGTTAACATATTACTTACTAATGAAAACAATCACAGTCTTAGGAACTATAAAATCACAGATCAGGGTTTGTTGTAAATTATTTTTATAACAAACGTTAACATATTACTTACTTATGAAAACAAGTTCTCCACAAATACCCAGGTTATCGAGAGCTTTGTTGTGCGGTTCTGTTACGTGCTCTCAAGTCAAGTGGCTAGTATTTCCAACTTCCGACGAAAAACTTCAAGTACAAAGCGGCAATATCAGAAGTTCAGAACACCATTAACGATACTGTAGAATATAGCCATAGGTGGTCTAGTTTTAAGGTCATCATACTTTAACTCCAATACAAAGTTAAATTTCTTACTAGATACTAGACAGTACACATTACTAGATACTCTTTAACAAACTTAGATTTCTTTGTTTGTACTTTGTCCCGCCAAAATTTCATTTGTTTTATTAACTACTGTTTTATTAACTTTGTTATAAAATATGTTAATAATTTACTGATTTTAAATAAACAAATAATTATAAACTTAACTTAACTTTAGTGATTTTTATGTATTGTGGAGTTACCTCCACAATACATAAAAATCACTAAAAACTTCCACATTTTTTTACCACAAACCCTTTAAAATAGCATTTTTCAATACTTACAAAATATGTAATGCGCTGTTAATGGCAGCTTGGCGGAAGCGACTCTAACAATACTAAAAAACAACGTCTTAGTAACGGGTTTGCAACACGAATTAGACGGAATAGCGATAGCGCTATCTCCTTCTAATTAACGTTGTTAACCCGTTGCTACTTGCTACCTGGTGAAGTTGCTTGTGCGTAAGCAATGTTATATGTATTAGTAAGTAATATTTAATTTATAAATTCCTATAACGATTATTGATTAAACATATTAGGAGGTATAGATAAATAATGAGCCAAATGGTATACTTGTTGATTATTATTTTTATTAGCTTAACGTAAGCGACACTAACCACGTAAAGAAACGTCTTAGCGGTGACATGAATTAGAAGGAGATAGCGATAGCTAGTATCTCTTTCTAATTTATGTTGTAAACGCGTTGCTACCTGCAAACCGGCCGTTGCTGTTGCACATTATTAAGACGTAATATTTATTTTTTAAGTTCCCAAAACGATTATTGATTATTATAATACATAATCATTGAGTAATTTCGCCAAATGGTAACTTAACAAAAGCTTTTCTTAGGAAAGAAAGATTCGAACCACGAGCAGAATTTTACCTCTAAGACGACCTAACTAACCCTCAGTTAACCTACTCTATACGTTTAATGTCTTAAGCATGTGAAGTAGGTTGAATTAAATTAAATGTTAAATACATAAAAACACTTTTGTAGACGACTGTCAATTTTCGCTCAGTCGCGAGTTGACGACAACAAAAAAAGATAAAATCGGAATGTGCCAACTCGCTCGAGCGAGCGAGTTAATTGCGCGCGAGTTGACGAATGAGTCGGCATTTCCTACCTAACTAAAAATTCGAAGACATGTGATGTCTACCAACCCGCACTAGGCCCGCGTGGTAGATTACGGCCCACTCCTTCACACTGAAAGGAGGCTTGAGTCCCAGCATTGGGAACGGTATAGGCTGATTATGTATGTACGATAAAATGTTGCACTTAAAAAGAACGCGTTTGCCCACTCCCTGTATATTTTCCTGCAAAGGCTGGCATTCTGCAGTTTTGTTCAAAAGATGGGTAACCAGTGCAGCATTGAAAGCAATTTGTGCAGCACGGGAAAATTTATCATCAATCACCAGTCATCACCAGTCGTCAGACGTAGATAGAGTGATCACATTTATGCTAAAATCTCAGTAATTTAGAAAGGTCAATGAACTAAAATTAATTAGAGTAAATAATTATTTTAATGAACGTGGTTCGTCTATAAAGGTAATTAGATGGAATAAATTTTGTCCTGAGATATGAAATTTTCCGCGACACTTTTCAATTTATATATTTTTAATTCTAAATAGCGTTATAATTAACACGAAATATTTGCGATAGCAATATGGTTCAGATCAAACTGTTGCTACAGACGAGAATACTTCCATTCTATCTTCAGTTGGTCTAGCCACATAAGTTTGAGTTTCCATAAGGTAATTTTAGTGCACCTTATGGAAAGTCAAACTTATGTAGACCTAAAGAATAGCATCACCCCATGTCTTCCCGTGGGTGTCGTAGAAAGCGACTAAGGGACTTACAAGAGAATGGGCAGCAGCGTTCTCTATGCATTCTACCACCATACTGCGATCGCCAACCCGCCTGCCAAGCGTGGCGATAATGGCAAATCCCCCCAAATTGGGGGAGACCTATATCCAGCAGTGGACGTCTTATGGCTGAAATGATGATGATGAATTTTAGTGCTCGACCAATAGCATTTATCTATACTATATATATATGTTACGGGCAACGTGATTAACTGGGCATTATTAATAAAGACTGGCCATTATTAATAATGCCCAAGAGCGTCGGGCATAGTGATTAATTTCTGTCTTTGACCGGCCATTATCAATAATACCCGACGGCCCGTGGTCCATGTAATAAGTCAGTGTTTGAGATGGCTTAAATTTATCACTTGGACCGGGCAGTATGAATAATTCCCTTCTTGTAGCCGGGCAATGTGAGAAATTGGACCGCAGCCGCTGGATGCAATTGAGATTTTAAGGCACCCCGACTCGGATAGGTTAGGTTAGAAGGGGATGGCGGGGTCATTTGAGCGAGCGAAGCGAGAGAATAGACCCCGCCATGCCCTTCGTGGTTATTTTTTTATAAATCACCCAGAAGTAGGAGCCCCGCGTAGCGGGGCTCCGTCGCCCAAGCCCCCCCTCGACCATTTGTTATGGTGCTTAAATATCATGTGTAATGATTATTATGGCGTATAAATATTATGTCTAATTATTATTATGGCAATTAAAAATATAAAAAACAATACGCATGACACTCGTATCTTATGGTATCTAAGTTTCGGGCAATTAAAAGTATGTCATATGTCTTTTAGGGCAAACAAAACATTCGGAAAAATGAAATTCGGGTAAATGAAATTCGGGAATATGATGATAATGGTATATGATCTTCGGGTAAACAATAGACAACCAAGAAATTCATATAATACTTCAGTTCACCTATTTTATTACTTTGCCCAAGATAGGCTGGGCATTATTCATAATGACCGGGAAAAGTGATTATTTATGCTGTTTTAATCACATTGCCCAATTGAGTCGGGCATAATGAATACAGACCGGCCATTATTAATAGTGCCCGGACTTATCAAATTGCCCGTAACATATATATATTTATTATATTTATATAATGTGTATCTATTCATACACGAAATATTTTAAGAGGTACACCTGTAGGTGGTAAAGAAGCTATTTAGAATTTTTTTATCTAAGCGTTTTTGAATTTTCGTAATTATTATAATTTTAAAACTGCTTGAGACATTTTGCTAAAACCTTTACTCCAAATTCTATGAATGGCCCGCCTGACGCTGCGAGGGCGGCGACCGGACGGCATGAGCATGGCCGCGATGTCTTGGGCCGTAAAAAATAAGAAGGAGCCAATATTTCTTATGTGCGTCAAATAATTTATATAAATTAAATTTTGAAAAAAAAAATACATTTAAAACAATTTTTTTCCGTTGCTGTAGCTTCTTTACCACCTACAGGTGTGCCTCTTAAAATATTTTATGTATGAATAGATACACCTTATATATTTATATATAAAGTGTTAAAAAATTAACTGCAAGAATTTCGTCCACTTACTCGGCATCGAAAAACGAACACATCATTTTTTTTTTAATTTTTTTTGAGCATTTTAGTATTTTCACATAAATAAAACAATTTATTAAAATATTTTTTGTGCGCTGTACGTAGGGCTGCGCTTGCAGCCATCGTACCGCGCGCGAGCGACTCGCTAGCGGTTCCCCCGCCGCCCGCTACTCTTCCCGCACCTCTCGCTACCCTTTCCCGATCCGTTTAGTCGTCCGATATCCGTCGCGCGATACGGGTGTGATTCCCTGTGTCATTTACGGCAAATACGTGCGTTCGCGCAGTTTCGCGAATACTTTTAATAATACCGTTTACGTATTCCAATCGAGAGTACTTAGATATGGTAGTGTGCTACATTATGACTGGTGAAAGTTTAGCTGCGGCACGTAACCGTTACCGTGAACTGTATGGTGAGCAACGACGAGTGCCTGCTGTCCAAACAATCCTAGGAGTCTACCAGCGCTTAGTCAGCTTCGTCCTCACCAAGCAATAGTAGGCCACGACTCTCCGGTGACATTGAAGATTGAGTGCTGGAATACTTCAACGACTGTGTATGGACATAGTGGCAACAACATTCAAATCGTGGACGAACTAAAAACTCGTATAATTAGTGCATTTGATTTAATTAAAAGTGACAGAGACACATTAATCGCAGTGCAAGGAAACGTAATACGTCGTACTAACTTATGCATTAGACAAAACGGTGAACACTTCCAGCACCTTTTGTAAATAAGGTAAAATTAAGACCATTAATTGTAAATAATTTTTAAATTATTGTAAATAGGTTGATTGAAATTGTTTAAACATACCAGGTTATTGGGCTAACTTAATTTAAACAGTTAAAATATGCTATTTGTAAGTAGTTCGATAATTTGCCAGTCCAAAGTCTGTGAAATGAGATGGGAAAATTAGAATCAGCTGTTTACGAATTTGCGCCGTCGATTCGTGTCGCAGGGGTGAATGACTCACGCGTGCGGCGAGGCGGCCGCGATGTCGTAGGCCGCCGGCGCCTTGCGCATGCGGTGTACAGTGCGCATATTCAATAATTTTGTGCGAAGTGAAAATATTGCAAATCTCTGAAACGGGTTGTTATTTTGAAATCTTTTTTCGCCAATATTTTTTATTTGTAATACTAAACAAGTTCTTACTTTTCTTGCAGTTAATTTTTTAACACTTTATATAATATTATAAAGCAGAAGAGTTTGTTTGTTTGCCTGATTGAACGCGCTAATCTCAGGAACTACTGGTCCGAATTGAAACATCTTTTTGTGTTGCATAGCCTATTTATCGAGGAAGGTTATAAGCTATATAACATCACGCTACATCCAAGAAGAGCGGAGCAGTAATGAAAAATGTTGCAAAAACTGGGAAAATTTATGCCTTTTGAGAGGTTCCGTTGCGTGCGCTGCGTAAACGGTTAAAGTAACGCAAAAAATCATGTATGATGAAATTGTTCCTTTTAAAAAGTTCTTAAAAAAAATCCGCGAGAGCATATGTGTATCTTTTAAGGTTGACTCACTATAACTCAAAAGGAGCGAGCAGCAACGAAAAATGGACGAGAACTAGCAGGCAAATCGATGCGACGGGAAGGGTCAGGGGAGCAAAAATTTGACGCGGACGAAGTCGCGGGCAGAAGCTAGTAATATTATAAAGCAGAAGAGTTTGTTTGTTTGATTGATTGAACGCGCTAATCTCAGGAACTACTGGTCCGAATTGAAAAAAAACTTTTTGTGTTGCGTAGCCTATTTATCGAGAAAGGTTTTAAGTTATATAACATCACGCTACAACTAAGAGGAGCGGAGCAGTTATGAAAAATGTTACAAAAACGGGGAAAATCGCAAGAGTAGGCGATTCGACGCAATGGGAAGGGCCGGAGGAACAAGAAATTTAACGCGGACGAAGTCGCGGGCAGAAGCTTGTCCACAAATAATAATTTTTACACTGTGGTCAACTTTGGTCGGTTCTAGTATCTGATCTGCTCTCACTCTTTTATTATTTTTTGAAGATTTTAAAACCTTGCCAGTGGTTTTTTTTTTTTTTGGAAGAGAAATCACCAAATGACTTCTCCTGCTCTAGGCGGAGCGGGAAGGCGTGACAGACTTTTACTGACTAAAACCCACCCGTGTTCCTTCAGTTACCCATATGCCAAGGCCACAGTATCTCGTTTGAACAATCTCGCGACCCTGTCAGGCATCGGTCCTGGCAGACCCCTTCAGTACTGCTGACATCTTTTTGAGGCGCGCGTGGAACAACACTACATGCCGTCAACACGGGCCTGGTCCTTACAGGGCGCGGGCATGCGGGCGGCGAGCAATGGGTAGCTCGTCGCCCGCAAGCCCGCACCTACGGTGGCCGGGAGTCTGCGATCGACTCCCGACGGCCGGGGCGTCTCCTCCTGCGGCGGCTAGGGACGTGAGGGCGCAGGGACTGCCACTCCTTCACGCGCTCCACCTCCTCCTTCGCGAGCATTACTGCTTCGCAGAAGGAGGTGACGGCTTCCCATACCCTCTCGCTCCGTACCATGGCTCGCACCAGGGCCGGACGCGAGAGGTCGCCGCCGCCGATCGCCGCCACAAGGACATGGCGGTACTCCCCCCGAAGCACCCATGCCCGGTGAGTACCTGCGTCAGGCGGAAGGTGAGGACGCCGTGGCGCCTCTCTATCCACTCCTCAAAAAGGGGACTTACCACCGCAATTGACCTTGCCGATGGTTAGCAAAGGTCTTGAACTGTGTCGTATTTTGGCAGGTAGAGATTTCACAGGTAACTGTAGCGTTTCAGCTGTTTAAGAATCTTTCCCAGATAAATCGTCTTCAGTTTATGACGGTTTAATGAATGACGCAGAAATGTAATGAATTTTAAACCGCTTTTGAATATAAACAATTGAATATCGTTCTAGTAGGTTTGAGTCTTGTCAGAATAATTTGAATAGGAATTGAATTGCCAGCCGCATGTATATTTTTTGCTTGACACATAATCTGAAAATTATAAACTACTAGCTTTTGCCAGCGGCTTCGCCCGCGTGGAGGTCGGAAATTATCCCGCTGGAACATACTACCGGGATAAAAAGTAGCCTATGTCCTTTCTCAAGCTCTGAACTGTCTGTGTACCAAATTTCATTTAAATCGGTTCAGTAGTTTTAGCAGGAAAGCGAGACAGACAGACAAACAGAGTTACTTTTGCATTTATAATAATTATTAGCTTAGATTACTTTGGTTTTCAATAACATTTAGGAAAATTAAGTTTAAAAATCTTAGATTAATGATCTAAGATTTGCTGCAATTTTGAAATGAAGTATTCTATCATTTATTAGAAGGAAAAAAAAATGTATTCTGTGAGTCAAAATTGTTTTCCGCTAGTCATTCTAACCTGAATCAAATCAGGTTTAAAAGAAGCATACATAAGATCAATCCTTAGCAACATTTAATCAATAACTTAGGACTAAGATAATGGACTTCTCAAATTGGCGTACACTATACAATCATTTCGTAGACAGCCAGACAGTCGATATTGTTTATTAAATAATTAGTATCCATTTGGCTATTGTGATTTGCAAGACTGTGTTTTCGTAAGGCACCTATATCTCAAAATACTTACTAATTCTCCTCGACTGCCTCGTTGGTATAAAAACTACTGCTGAGCATGATGTCCAGCGTTCGATTCTCATGTCAGGCAATGTGTTATTGGGTTTTTCTGTCTGGAATTACTCAGTAGCAGTCCAGAGTTTGGATTTGTGCCTAGTTGATGGCAATCAGCCCGACTATTATTACATGGGACTGGCAAAATGTGGGTGTACTATATACATCTCTACCCAACCATTCATTAATTACAAATTCAGTTGTAGAGAAAACATTAACATATTGATACAAAATTATGTGCCATTAAGCGTTAGTTAAAATAAACCTTTGTTACCGAACATACCGAATATAATACCAAACTGAACTGTAGAATGACTTACCATACCGAATTGTAAAATGACTTACCATAACTCAATTTAATTATTAACTTGACATGACATGATTGACAATTTCCTTATTTTATCCTAATTTTATTTCACTTTATATTAATTTAAATACCTAGATATTTTATATATTATTTTTATAGTTTCGTTGTGCCCTTACAGGGTCCATATTTTGTACGTAGCTTTAAGCCTTTTGTAACACCTGTTCACAATATGGAATGCAATAAATAAATAAAACAAATCCGAATTAAGTAATTTTACGAAAGGAACAGCAGAGTTTTTAATGCAATTTCATCGGTTGTTTTTTGTCTAGTAAACCTGCCTTCACAACATGTGCTATCTATAACACGTGCAAGTTTTAAATATATTTTGTAATAGCTTAAAAATTTATTGCTCCATGTATGAAACAGTATGCAAATAAATACACAGAAACTCACGCCTTCTTCTGAAGGAGTATATTAATACACTTTGCATCATAGGTTTCTAAAAACACATCTAACGTATTTTCATAACTATGAATTCATAATAATTTATCATTTCTGTCATCCTTTTCTTAGGACAATGCAGCGGACTTTAGATACTTGGAAATTTATTTGATCTCTATCGGTGGTTCGAAGACATGTGCCATCTACCAACCCGCACTGGCCCCGCGTAGTGGATTATGGCCCACTCCCTCTCACCGAGTGGAGGCCTGTGTCCCAGCAGTGGGAACATTATAGGCTGCTGATGATGATTGGTGGTAGAGTGTCAGGTCTGAAGAGCTTAAACCTACTTAAATACTTATGTTAACAAAATTAGAAAAACAAAACTTTATCAGCCTAGGGTAATTCAGGAACAATTACACAGTGAATAAACTTCTACGTCACTGGCCACTGCAGTAATTCCACTTCGATTTGCGTAATGACTACGGAAATTACCTCTCTTTTAGGGGTTCCGCCCGTCGTCTCTCTGCCTGTCCTTCCGTTTGTCCGTCGCTGGTGAGCTGAAAATTATGTGTACCTAAAGGGTAGTAATTTGCCATGGTACGGAGCGAGAGGGAATGGGAAGCCGTCACCTCCTTCTGCAAAGCAGTAATGCTCGCAAAGGAGGAGGCGGGGCGCGTGAGGGAGTGGCAGTCTCTGCGCCCTCACGTCCCTAGCCACCGCAGGAGGAGACGCCCCGGGCGTCGGGAGTCGATAGCGGACTCCCGGCCACCGTAGGCGCGAGCTTGCGGGTGGCGAGCAATGGGTAGCTCGCCGCCCGGTAAGGACCAAGCTCGGGTCGACGGCGCGCAGTGTTCCACGCGCGCCTCAAAGAGATGTCAGCAGCAGTGTAGGGGTCTACTAGGACCGATGCCTGCCGGGGTCGCGTGATTGTTCGAAAGAGATACCGTGACCCTGGCACATGGGCAACTGATGGAACACGGGTGGGTTTTAGTCAGTAAAAGTCTGACACGCCCTTCCGCTCCGCCCAGAGCGGGAGAAGTCATTTGATGATTTCCCATCTTAAAAAAAAAAGGGTAGTAATTTAGTTGTAATTTCATTCATTCATTTCAGCCGGTTTTCTGACTTCTCCATCCAGCGGAATCCAGCGGCTTTCACAACCTTTTCGGTCCACCTTATGGGAGGCCTTCCAACTGGTCGCCACTCCACAACGGCCCAATCAGCCATCTGTTCTACGAGCAATTTGCCCTGCCAAATTTAAGTGGCAGTCACTTCAGTTTGGTAATTCTTCGGGCTATGACGGTTACCTTGATTCTCCTACGGATCTCTGCATTTCAGACTCGATCGTGTAGCGTAACTATAAGCATAGCCCTCTCCATCGCCCTTCAGGTGACTTTCAACCTTCTAGTAAGGCTCATTATAATTTATTTTTATTACGATAAATTAATACGTGAAGCGAAAACTTTGGATCCCTTTTTACGAAAATTGGGCGGACGGAGGAGTATGAAATTTCGCACACTTATAGTTTATACAGAGAAGAAGTGACGAATGCTAACATTTTTTTGGATTATGCGTAAAAATACATAACACGTTACATACACTACTATTCATTACCCTGTATTCAATACTCACATGCATAGAGAATATCTGTCTTTAATATTTTGTGTCTATAGTCTTACTGAATGTCAAGTATAACCATAGGTAATAAATTAATTTTATAGATATATATATAACCTATTTCATTTTTAAAATCTATGATTATATCGAGAATATTTGTCTTTAATATTATTTGTATTAGCGACGATAGGAATTTGGTTTAGATTTATAAGAAATGTTTTTGTGGTTTTATGGGGAGTGTCAAGTATGGCATTAGTAAGTTTTCCCATACAAAACTTAGTGTCGTGTGCAAACTGTAGAGGTTGTATGCCTCACGATTGTACAGGCTGGTCATAGATTGTACAGGCTGGTTATAATAATGACATTTTGAACTGTCATAATTAATTAAAAATAATAGGGAAAATTCTATAAAAACAGAGCTTTCGGTGATAATTCATTCCATATCCAGCAGTTAAGAAGTATTAAGAAAATAAAGAAGAGAGTCCTGAATAAGTATTCTTTACTCATTACACCTACGTCCTGGTCCTGGCCATCACCATCCCGCCAGTGAACCCTCTCCACAGTAGTACAGCGTCAACGATTTGTCGATAGTGTTACTTACTGAATGTCAAATATAACCATATTATTTTTTTATATTTATTATTATATCTTTTTTTTCATTTATTAATGTATTTCTATTCAAATGAAGTACGGTCGAATTTCGACCAATGGGCGATCACTAGTTACTATAAATATTGATTAACATTGTGTTGTATGGAAAGGTTAAAAAAATCGTTCGTTTTACTCCAGCAGCCTCTGGACAGCATTATACGCAATGGGCTGTCAATGCTCTGATGGGCCTATACAATAACGCATTCAGGATTTTGCTCCGTGATCAGACCCTCCGTTTTGCAGCAGCAGCCATGGTAAGAATAAGTTCAAGGTAACAGCGGCGCGCCAGGACTGTACCGACTCACCTCCGGGTTTGTGCAAGCAAACACTGTTATTCTCTGACTTAGTAAACAATTTAAACTTGTACTTCGGATTAATTTCTGTTTGTATAATTTTGAACACAATATACACTCTAATACTAAAATATTTACCTTTAAGTTCAAATATTTAAAAAACCTCTCCTAAAGAGGAGGCTTGTGTCCCGGCAGTAGGTATATTATAAGCTGAATATGCCATATAAAAAGTAACGAGCTCATTCAGGGCATCAGACTTTTCATCCACATCGCTGTCAGTGGTAAAAGTGGCCAAAGGGGCAATACCAGGGTTGGATGTTGGATGGAAATGCTGATTTTTTGGTCTCATCATCTGCCTAGACTTATCCCAAATAAGTTGAGATCAGCTTCCAGTCTAACTGGATGGACCAGCATTTTACATGGAGCGATTGCCTGTCTGACTTCAACAACCCAGTTACTGGATATCACGATATCCTACGGCACAAATCCTACCAATGAAATAATTGATTTCATTGGCTCGGTAGTTCCTTTCGAGTTGATTACCGTCTTGGGAAGAAACAATTTTACCTCTTTATTCAATTTTTTTTTTGTGTCTGTCTGTCAGTTTCTTCCGACTAATCTCCGAAATGGGTTAACGAATTTTGACGGCACTTTCATTGGCTGATGTTATAATAAATAAAAATGATAATAATTGAATTCAGGCAATAAAGGCCCATTACATAAATACCTCATAGACTAACATACATAATTATAAAAAAACACAAGAACACATGTACACACACAAACACACACACGAATGTTACAAGGAATAACAGAGGCTAGGCTATTTTTGTCCTGGTAGTAAGTTCCCGTGGAATAAATTCGTGGGCAAAGCAGCTGGCAAAAGCTAATTTCTAACAAATTCATATCAATGAAACACTCAAATTGATTATGTCTAAGTTCTGTTACGCATCTATGAGGTACTGGCGTCCTCTCCTATAAGTTATCGTTCCTCATAAGTTCCCTGAATATTTGATCAGGACATTACCATATCACTTCGGCATCGAACTGGCTGAAACTGTAGCTCTTGCATTCAACTACCACCTAAGTGAGCTCAAATATCTATTCCATATTCAAATACTTGCTTCCAATCTGATGTTATTTCCACTCAAACATATATGTATGGGAGCAGTGGTGGCCCACTCAGTGGTAGCGGGTTATGAGTTGTAAATCATGTGTTCGAACCTAAGCAGGTTTGTACTTGGCTTTTAGGGTTGGCTACTTTGTGTAATTTATTTCATCACCACTGCTCTCAATCATCATCATCATCATCATTTCAGCCGTAAGACGTCCACTGCTGGACTTAGGCCTCCCCCAAATTGGGGGGCTTTGCCATAATCGCCACGCTTGGCAGGCGGGTTGGCGATCGCAGTTTGGTGGTAAAATGCATAGAGAACGCTGCTGCCCATTCTCTAGTAAGTCCCTTAGTCGCCTTTTACGACACCCACGGGAAGAAATGGGGTGGTGTTATTCTTTACGTCCGGCACCACACGATACGGTGCTGCTCTCAATACGGTGAAAGAAAACATCGTGTGGAAGCCCGAATGTCCTAGAACCAGAAAATTCGAAAACACGTGACATCCTCCAATTCACAATGGGTCCGTGTGGTGGATTACGGCTTTCTCCCTCTCTCAGAGAAGAGGTTTGTGTTTCAGCAGTGGGCTGTTGACGTTACGGGCTGATTATATGCTCTACGGAATATTGAATTATCTGTACGATTCATGCTTTAAGTATTTATGTATTAATACGTGAAGGAAAAACTTTGTACCACTATTTACAAAAATTACGCGGACAGAGGAGTACGAAATTTTGCACAATTAAAATTTATATGGAGAAGTGCAGAAAACTAATATTTTCATATACCAATGCATTAGACATACAGTAAGTTTTAAATTATTTATGCTCGAATTTCGATCAGTGGAACACCACTAGAATAGGTTTATTATGCAAGTCGTTTCTACTATTCAACCTTGTTTTAAAACACAACGCTTTTCTCTATTATATACTTTTAATTATACGTAATCATGTAATAATGAAAACCAAAACGTATCATTTGAATGTCACTCACATCCGTTAACAAGACAAGATGATTGCAATGTCTGGTTACCAAAACAAGCTGTGTATTAGTTGAATAAACCAACCGTAGCTTTAGGGCTTAGGTTGTCTTCACACTGGGGGTACGGTCAGACAATGCGTTTAACACGTGTCCAGGGGCCAAGTCTGCTAACGCAATTGTGTCAGGGTGGAGGATCATTGACACATTGAGGTATTGTTCGTCAAAGCGTTGAGCTCCTTAAGTTCCGAATTAAGCTGCAGGATTAGTGACAAATGCTTGCACTGACTGAATAGGTCCACTCAATCTGTGTGGTTCATTCTTCAAATGACCATTTCAGTCACTAATTTACATGGTCTTCACATGATGTGACCAAGATTATTTCTGGACTTTAAAAGAAACTGTGACCTCTGAGTTTGTTTCGGCCTTTCAGAGTAGTCAGTTAGGAAACGCTGACCTCATCTAGTTTAAAAAAAATATCATTGACATGTAAAAATGTTTGTACAAACCTACTTACAGAAATAAAATAATTTATCATCACTTATCATTTATCACCATAATATTTGGTTTTGATAGTTTTCGTATTATGATGGCATTTCACTAACGCCTCATTCAAAATAGGTTATAAAAAAAAAACAACCAACTGACTAAAACAGCCACTATTAAACACTGACAAAGTAACCTTAATTGTGGACGTCGGTGTCTTTGATTTCGTACTTCTTTTTTTTTGCCACCAGCGAAATTAAAGTAATTTTACCTCTGTAGATTTTTTTTTTTGTATAAACTTTTTATTTTTCTCGTTTTAGTTGTGGTCTCCTACCCAACAGAAATTCTTATACTTTCACTTGCTAAGTGAACAACAGTGACAAGAGAAATTATAGCATTATCAACATACCGTGGAAGAAAAGGAAATAGGATAATTCTATAAGTATATTCTTTCAAACAAAAAAAGAGTTATTCAAATAGATTTATAAATTATGGTGTTCTGAGGAAATGAACATAAGAAAAAAAAATACGAATTGAGGATCTACTCCTTTAAAATTGGCCGTTCGTGCCTTTTACACTGACTAGACAGGTCCACTCAATCTGTGTGGTTTTTTTCTAAAACTCAGACTCCAATCTACATGGTCTTCACACAGATCAAAATAATGTCTGGAGTTTAGAAGAGACTGTGACCCGTAGTCAGATAAGAAACGCCAACCTTCAATCGTCAGTACGCCACTAACCATCTAGTTTTTAAAATATGATTGACGCGTAAAAGTATTTATGCAAACCTACTTACAGAATAGAATCATTATCATTTATTTTAAGTCAGTACAAGCTGTATGAAAGGATAATACAAGATTACAGTCAGCCACACTGATAAAAGGACTGACTGTCGAGGGTGGAACTGATCTGACCTTAATAAAATTACGCTTGCTAAGTTATTAATTAATTTGAATAAAACAGTATATATTCATACCTGCCGCACGAGCAACCTGACAAAGTATCTTAGTATAGGTGCATCGGGTTTTCAGGATACCGTTGCTGCTAGCCCTCATGATGCCCTCAGGATGCGGCCTTTTTCCTCATAATAGCATGGAAGTCGTCAGTTCGTGCTACAGCAAATATGCTAGACGCGCTGCAGAACCTGGGCAACCTCAACAACACACTGAAGCCATTATTATATTGCACACGCAGAGCATCTAGAGCCCTCCGCATACAGTTGACCCACAAACTGCCCGTGTAGAACGCTTGACAATAAGCTTTAAACAGAGTTATTTTGACCTCGTTACTACAATGAGCAAATCTGTGAGCCAACAGCCTGACCCCTGTAACACAGGTTTTCCTAGCATAGGGGTCATTGATCATTTATCTTGTACCAGTCTATTTGCATATTACATTAAGTGTCACCCTGTATCTGTGCACTTTATGTCAAATAAACTTCTATTCTATTCTATGTTGCATCTGGCTGCTAGTGCCCTGCGCTCACGAGCAATATCTACCTGTGATATGGTATGTTTCTGACAAGCAAAAACTGTTACATGTTGACATCAATGTGTGTGCATCCTAATGTGAAAGGTTTGTAAAAAATACTGTATTCCTAAAGGACTTGACAAAATAAAATGATCGAACTTTAACAAACATTACACAAGGTCACATTCACAATGGTGTTAACTTTAAAAAAAAGTTTAGATTGTAATTATCGCCAGAAAATACCATGTTTACTTGTTCAACTATGCAGTTGCTATATCGTTTTAAACAGGCGTTCATTACCCGATTAAAAAGCCCAAAAGAAGGGTTTCTAAATATTTATATCTGTAACGGGCCAAACCCGATTTTAGGATGAACTAGTTTCGCCTAGGCCAAACCAGTTCTCCCTACACACGATAGGAGAAACTAGTATAGACCTATGCTGAAAACACTATAGAAACAACTTGTACAGCCTAATTCAGTAAAAAAGTAGCGATGTAGTGTCACGGTATTATTGCAATGTGAAACTTTAACCGTTGTAAACTGTTATACATAAACATGTAGAGTCATTAAGTTGATGAAAAGAGAGAACTGGTCTGGCATAGGCGAAACCAGTTCATCCTAAAATCGGGTTTGGACGGTAACATATCTACATTCACGTATTTGTTTAAAAATCTGTTCATTGGGTCACACACACAACTATGAATAGCGACTTAGTTTTATTTATCCTATTATTTGTAGAAGACTAGCTTCCGCTTTTTTAATTTGACTGGTAGTCCTAGAGATTAGCGTATTAAAACAAACTAACTTTTCAGCTGTATAATATCGGTACACTTACACGTAACCCTACCCAACCGCCACCCACCGATCAGAATGAAACTTTGCACATCGATATAACACTAAAAAATATTGAACCCGTGTTTTTTTATTTTTCCCGAATCCACTTTTTAGGGGTAGAAACCACCCCCTAGGTTTAAAAGGGTTGTAATGGTTTGTAAGGATAAGTTATATTAGGGTCAAGGTAGGTTAGCCTATCTGTGGTCAAGATCGTAATGTTCTGATTGAAATGCAGTCGAATAAACTCACTCTACCCAGAGTTACGTGGGTTAGCCTACTTACGGGTTATTAGGGGTGACAGTTAGGTAGGGTTACTTGTTAGATTAAACAAAGGCTTATGTTTAACTTACCACCAGATATAGTAACATATAACAGACAAAAATAGTAAATGATCACCAAAATTAAACCCGCATTTTAATGTAAAATTATAACCAAAGTTTTAACATCGCGCTATCCTATTTAAGCAAAATTACTCCAAATAAATCATTGTTAATCCAAAAATAGTAAATGATTACCAAAATTAAACCAGCAATTCAATGTAAAATTATAACCATTTATATCTTGCTATCCTGTTTAAGCAAACTGACTCCAAAAAAAATCATTGTTAACCCAAAAATAGTTAATGAACACCAAATTATTCCGACTCACCATAGTTCGAATGCACGCTTGTGCGACACACTGAATCTAGTCGTTTCTAGCACTCGCCGGCCGCTGCCGCGGCACCGCTCGCTCCGCTCGCTCGGCTCGTGCGTAGGAGGTCACAGTTTTAACCTAACCTAACCTAGTGTACTATGTGAGCTCGAGTGTGTCGCACAAGCGTGCATTCAAACTATTGTGAGTCGCAGTACAGTTTTGTCGCACAAGTGCTATTCGCACATGCATTTGTCGAGCACACGTAGTATACCCAATTATTAAGATTTGGTGATCATTTACTACATTTGGTGTTCGAATACAATTTGAAGTGCAGTCGTGACTAAAATAGCTAGTACTATTGCAATTTTAGACTTTATTTTTCTGATGTTAAGTATCTATTTTTGGTAAAAGAACTAAGGGTATCAAAGCATTTTATGGTGGTCATTATATTTAATCCCTTAAACAAACATTAAAAGTCAACATTTAGCAAGCAGAATTAGGAAACTATATTACTACTACAATTCCGAGTGACATTGCAAATAGATAAATTCTTAGTAAGCCATCATTCTTCATTAGTCGCTGGCTGGTTGATAAAGACATTACCATAATGGCATCGTCATGTCACAATGGCATGTAACACTATAGAATTATCTAGTATTTTAGCCTCCCACTTCTGAGTGAGATATAATACTGCTTTATTATCTTTTCTATACATACGTAAGTGCATATACTACGGGTTTTTTTTCTTTTTTGTGGGTAGGAAATCATCAAATGACCTCTCCCGCTCTGGGTGGAACGGGAGGGCGTGTCAGACTTTTACTGACTAAAACCCACCCGTGTTCCTTCAGTGGCCTATGCCAGGGCCACGGTAACTCTTCCGGACAATTCCACGACTCTGGCAGGATTCCGCGACCCTGGCAGGATATTAAACAGGTTGATAAGTAATTTGATGTATTCCTTCCAATAGGTGACAGGGTGAGCCATTGGCAGCAATTAAATACCTCCTAACACATGCAAAAATTCATGGAATTCGAGAAAACCCATCTTTTCTATCTTATCTTATACCTTTAAACGAGCAATTCTTGTATATATATATATATATATATTAGCTTTTGCCAGCGGCTTCGCCCGCGTGGAGGTCGGAAATTATCCCGCGGGAACGTACTACCGGGATAAAAAGTAGGCTCTAAACTATATGTGTACCAAATTTCATTTAAATCGGTTCAGTAGTTTTAGCAGGAAAGCGAGACAGACAGACAGACAGACAGACCGACAGACAGACAGAGTTACTTTTGCATTTATAATATTAGTTTAGATTTAGATTTAGATAGAGTATAGAAGTATAGATAGTATAGATAATCTGAATCTCGGAAACGGCTTCAACGATTTTCATGAAATTTAGTATACAGGGGGTTTTGGGGGCGATAAATCGGTCTATTATAGCTAGGATTCATTTTTATAAAATTTAGGATTCGTTTTATTCGTGTTTTCAATGACCAACTTTATCGATAATCAACTTGAACATAAACTTATTATTTTAAACATTATTGACCAAAAAATACCGAGCAAAGCTCGGTCAACCAGATATTTTATGTTTAAACGAGCAATTCTTGTATATATATATATAATCTGGATCTCGGAAACGGCTCCAACGATTTTCTTGAAATTTAGTATACAGGGGGTTTCGGGGGCGATAAATCGATCTAGCTAGGACTCATTTTTAGAAAATGTCGATTTATTCGTGTTTTCAATAATCAACTTTATCGATAATCAATAGTAAACATAAACTTACGTTTGTTTTTTTTATTGGAAGAAAAATAACAAAATTTAATTTGTATTTAAATATAATTCTAAAAAACAAAATTTACCACAAAAAACAATACCGAGCAGAGCTTGGGTATCCAGGTACTATATATAAAAACGTTATGTTGGTTTGTGTATGCTTCAAAAACTCAAAAAGTTCTGCACCGATCGAGCTGAAATTTTAGCAGGATATATAATCCGCATCAAGGATTATTTTTATCTATTTTTTGCATCAGTCACATATCAGCGACCGCGAAAAAACTGTTTACCAGTGACTATCAGCTGTATACCAGTGACCGCGCCATCTGCGGGAAGCGAGGAAAACACTCGCTGACAACCGGAATAGTAATGGCGTGCCACAGCGAAGCGTGGCAGGGTACAGCTAGTTTTTTATATATTTTTTGTGGAATTCCACTTTTCTCTCAAATTGAATGGTTTGGGTGGCAGTGCGTTATGCTCCAGGGCGTTGGATGTGGTACAGAGCCGGCTGCTGGCGTGTCAGACTTTTACTGACTAAAACCCACCTGTGTTCCTTCAGTTGCCCATATGCCAGGTCCGTGGTATCTCTTTCGAACAAATCTTGCGACCCTGGCGGGATAGGGGGTGAATTACGCATTCAGTAAGTAATGTGCTCTAGGGAACTTTCCCTGTTACCTACAGAGTAACGTAGGGACTAGGGAGCAACATGTCTAGAAGTGTTTGAGGAGTGGACAAATATTCGACACTATCAGAACAATCCCAAAGCCCGAAAAATGATCAAGATCTCAACCAGCACTTACTGTTATACTTCCCTTCTCGCCGGACAGTAATAGCAAGAAAGGGGTGGGAGCTCTGTTTCTCGTCAGTGCTTACTCCAACCAGAAAAAAAAAGAAAATAGTTACCTTTATTGCGGCCAATAAAGACAACTATTTTCTTTTTTTTCTGGGTGGAAAATCGTCATATGACGTATCCAGCTCTGGGCGGAACGGAAGGGCATGTGAGGCTTTTACTGACAAAAATCACCCATGTTCCTTCAGTCGCCTGTTTCAAGATCACGATAAGTCTTTCGAACAAATCCGTAACCCTGGCTGGCATCAGCCCTAGCGGGACAGACGTGGACAGTAAAGACAAGGAAGATGTGGGAGCTTTATTCCTCGTCATTGCTTATTCCAGCCGGCCAATAAATGTAACCAGAGGTGAGCAACAAGACTACTCTGGAGATATAGAGCCCGTGGAGTCGCTACTACCCAACAACTCGCCACCTACTACCCTGCGGGTTTCTGTTTCTCTCTTTCTCTGGCTTCTCACCAGACCCATTCCCGCTAAGAAAACTTTACCAGAACAGACAAACGGTTCTGAGCTCACAAGCACCACGACGCTAACATAAAGCGGCGATGAGGGAAATATTTTTATTATTACCAGCCGTTCGAGTCTCACAGTCCCACTTTAGGGAAATGACCTCCGTTCCCGCTTTCCGCTTATCCTTATCAACTTCTGTTTGTTGTCAACCCTTAAGAAAAAAAAAAAAACAACCATGTCGTCCAGCCATCTCCTCATTCTCTCTCTCTACTTTCATTAAATTCGAAGAAATTGAGTTTCAATCATACCAAGGTCATAAAAGAAAATTTCATGAATGTTGGACGTAAACAATACGCGCTTAATGTTTCAACATGCATGTATGGCAAACGTTTCGTAACAATAATGAGATACAATCATTGGGTGGCGGAACAAAACGCGACATTACAGCCTAGATATACATCTGATCGACGTGTCACAGTACAACCACAGAGTGTATGGACTTGGTCACTTTGGGGAATATTCATCATTTGACACTGAATTACTCTAAACTAACTTTGCCCATGACTTCGTTCGCGTCAAATTTTTGCTCCGACGGGAAGGGTCAGGACCCTTCCCGTCGCAACGAATTGCCTGCCACTTTCCCTTTGTTCTCCACTTTTTTGGTCGTAGCGTGATATTATATAGCTGCCGCTAGCTTCTTGCCTGCGGCTGCGCCCGCTGGTGACCGTTGATATCGGAAATTATGCCACGGAAATGTGGTACCGGGACCAAAAGAAGCTTAAGTAACCCTATTAATATCAGCAATTTGCCAGTGAAATCTCGTGAAATACGGTATAGCCGTGTATCGGACATTAGCTGGAGAAAAAAAACAGACAGATGACAAATTAAGAAATACTGAAAATAAAAAATCCAACCTCACTTGGTTAAAAATCGCTTGAAACGATTTTTAGGGTTCCGTTGACAAATGGCAAAAAACGGAACCCTTATAGATTTGTCATGTCTGTCTGTCTGTCTGTCTGTCCGTGTATGTCACAGCCATTTTATTCCGAAACTATAAGAGCTATGCTGTTGAAACTTGGTAAGTAGATGTATTCTATGAACCGCATTAAGATTTTCACACTAAAATAGAAAAAAAACATTTGGGGTTCCCCATACTTAGAACTGAAACTCAAAAAACATTTTTTCATCAAACCCATACGTGTGGGGTATCTATGAATAGGTCAACAAAAATAGTATTGAGGTTTCTAATATAATTTTTCTCTAAACTGAATAGTTTGCGCGAGAGACACTTCCAAAGTGGTAAAATGTGTGTCCCCCCCCCCGTAACTTCTAAAATAAGAGAATGATAAAACTAAAAACATATATGATGTACATAACAATATAAACTTCCACCGAAAATTGGTTTGAACGACATCCAGTCAGCAGTTTTTTTTAATACGTCATAAATCCTAAGCCGCAATTTACCTTTCATTCAATCAAATCAAATATAAAAATTTAAAAATAACATTTAATTTCATAAACATAAGGCTTATGCATAAACCGTGAATACCAACAGGTTTGTACGGAACCCTCGGTGCGCGAGTCCGACTCGCACTTGGCCGGTTTTTTCGTCTAATATCGAAACGTTTTTGGACAAATGCTGATTGGATGGTCACCTACATAAAGGAAATTGGTGACCACGAGCTACATATACCTGCAATATACTTAGGACGAGACTTCTCACAAAAAGAAATATTTTTTTGTGACATTTCTTCTATGGATGATTAAACTACCTACCTGCTCAAATAATAATACTGTCTTGTATCTTCGCGCACCTCATTTATTTTTCTCAAGTGACACTTGAACTTTTTCTGAGAATGAATAAAACAAAAGATATTTTCGGTAGGACTTCTATTTCTGTTGACAAACAAAGTCAAGTCGTACGATTTATATCGCGGCGGTTTCTCAAGATCAACAAATTTATCGGTTTGTCCAGACCTATGCTAATAAAGTACACTGGTTTATTACCTTTTTATTACTTTCTGGAGCTTACTCAGGTTTTTAATTCCTAGGAGAGACTAACTTTGTCTAATTGGAAAAGAGAAAATACTGGCATAATAATGTTGAATCAATATTTTCTCTGATATCCATCTGCTGGTGTATGGATGCCACGCTACCTGTTTCTTCGAACTTATCAGATAGCTTTGATGCTGGGAAGTTTATTGCGCTACTTTAACTTCCCAGCTAAAGCACTAGGGAATAGTGAAGGGCGGGCGTTTTGGAGAACTGTCTTATGTCATTTTGATGTTCAAAGTGTTGATTTTTAGTCTGCTTTAAATAAAACTTTTTTATTGAGGAACTCGCAAATCTTTGACAGTTGTTTACGGTACTCAGAAACTGAAATGTCAGACAACTAGTCTTACCAAGGGGTAGAGGGGTAGCGTGTTACCCAAGCTAAGCGAGTGATTATTTTCATCAGGTGACTGGGACAGACGGAATACGTAGGGCGGAGAAGCTAATGGCGGGACGCAACTTGGGAGTCAGTTCTAGAAAGGGATTGCGGGAGTTTTTTAATCGTATGGTATTATATTGAGCAGCGGTGGCCCCGTAGGCAGTAGTGGCCTAGTTAGCAGTGGTGACCCAATGGTAACGGTAACTACTAACGAGTAGTTACCATTATCACTATTTTGTTAGGTCGTAGGTTCGAACCCTGGCAGATGCTTTACTTTGTGTACATTATTTCATCACCACTGCTTTTAAAATGGAGATGGAAAACATCGTGAGGTCACACAATTCAAAGATATGTGACAACCACCAACCCAAACTTGGCCCGCGTGGTAGATTACGGCCTACTCTCTCTCACCAAGAGGAGGCTTGTGCAGTGGGACCATTTTAGGCTGATTATGATGAATGTCGGAATAACACCACCCCATTTCTTCCCGTGGGTGTCGTAAATGGCGACTAAGGGACTTACTAGAGAATGGGCAGCAGCGTTCTCTATGCATTTTACCACCATACTGCGATCGCCAACCCGCCTGCCAAGTGTGGCGATTATGGCAAAGCTCCCCAAATTGGGAGAGGCCTAAGTCCAGCAGTGGACTTCTTACGGCTGTAATGATGATGATGATGATGATGTACCTACTTATTTAACTAACTAGCTTGTACTGGCCCTCACTAGGGCAAAGGCCTCCCGCTCCCTTTCCCACATAATTCTGGCTTTTCCTAGTCCTGTTTCGTAGGAGTCAAGTTCGTCCCACCATCTTCGTTTCGCCATGTTGCGATAGCGGCATGCATTTAGTGGAAACTAATTGATGGTTCTGATTGTCCATTTGTCATCTGACATGCGGCAGATATGTCCGGCCCAGTCCCACATAAGCTGAGCAGCTTGCTGGGTAACGTCCGTTTCCATGTATCTTGGTTAAGCCTATTAGCAATAAGATTTCTATATAAATGATCTCACCTACATCACAATCAGCAGCTTACAATCGGGATTTAAAACCATAGCCCGCACAAGTACACACTTTTTAATTTTATTACGCCTTTTTTTTGGGATGGGAAATCATTAAATGACGTCTCCCGCTCTTGGCGGTTCGGTAGGGCGTGTCAGATTTTTACTGACTAAAACCCACCCGTGTTCCTTCAATTGCCTATGCCACGGTAACTCTTTCGTACAAATTTGTGACACTGGCAGGCATTCGTCCTAGCCAACCCCATCAATTAAGCTGACATCTCTTTGAGGCGTGCGTGAAACACAACGCGCCGCCGACCCGGGCCTGGTCCTTACCTGGCAGCGAGCTACCCATTGCGCGCCGCCCTTAAGCCCACACTTACGGTGGCCGGGAGTCCGCAATGGACTCCCGACGCCTGGGATATCTCGTGCCGCGGCTGGAGGCGTGAGAGCGCATAGATTGCCTCATCCTCATGCGCTCCGGTGACGGTTCCTATGCCGTCTCGCTCCGTACTATAGCCGATGGCCTTCACATGGACGCGGTGGTGCTCCGCCCAGGCGAGGCAAATCACCACCGTATTCCAGGCGATCAATTTTATTGCGCCTATAAAGTACTATTTAGTGCTATAAAAGTTGGCTCATTACACGCAGTTTGTGGTTGACATTCATATCGGTGGTACTTACGCGGTAACAATATTTATTTTTCTATTAGTCAGCCACCAGTGTCTGTGAGATGATTAGTTGTGAGTACGATACATGAAGTGTAAAACAATCTTTTTTTTCTAGTTTATTGTCTTCTTTCGTATTTTCTTCCTTGTTTTAGTAATTAATCAGTAATGATATTTTGATTTAAAAGAGTATGCATGGAATATTTTGCCCGTTCTTTGCGATAGGAACCTACAATGAATTTGGCAACGAGCTGCATCTATCTGAATCCGTCACCGTAAAAAAGTGCCTGTAATTGTTTTAATTGAGACAAATACTAAACTTATTGTTTCGGTTGAGGTTTATACGTACAAGTGTTTCATCCTTTACAAATCTAACGAAATGCCTGAGGAGTATGCAGTCTAAAAATTATGATTTGTAAGTATGATTCGTTGAAAGAGCTGGTTAGCATGGTCGCAAGGTTGGAGTTTCGTCTAATCTGAAACCACTTAATTATTTCTGTAGTGACTCTATTGCAGAATTGAGCTAAGTCAATCAGTTGAAAAGTGATAAGAGCTCTAAACACCAATTTCCCATATATAAAAACTTTGAAAATCTAACTCATCCATTTTTGGGAGCGACAATCAGTGTCAAAAACTTGTCAAAATATAGGGAAATAAGGAATTTTTTTGACACATTGAGAATGAGATCAAATTGTGAACGTTCTTAAAATTACGGGAATCAGCCCTTTGGTAGTCTGACACTAAAGGGCTGATTCCCGTAACTTTAAGAATGTCATGATAAAGATCAAATTGCTACTGAATTATATAGGTAGAACCTGAAGAAAATGTGGACTTTGTGCAAAACCACATTGCAATATTTAAATGACAATGTGCTATCATTTAAATAGAAACTTGGGGTATTTAATAAACTGATGTCTTGTAGTGTCATTGCCAAATGGACACCCAATAGTTGAGCTTTACCTCTTATAGACACACTTGCTTTTGACTGCGATTTCGTTTGTATCAAACTTCTTCCACTTAACTTCTCAGCTTCTTAGGGTTCAAGGGTAATTTTATATGCCCATAGCCTTCCTCGAATAAATGGGCTATCTAACATTAATCAATTCGAATCAGTAGTTCCTGAGATTAGCGCGTTCAACTAAAGGAACTCTTCAGCTTTATATATAATAATATAATATTAAAAACCTGAAGAGTTTGTTTGTTTGGTTGAACGCTATGATCTCAGAAACTACTGATTGGAATTGAAAAAACTTTTAGTGTTGGGTATCCCATTTATTCAGGAAGGCTATAGGCTATATAACATGCACTCACGCTAGGACCCTCCGGATAAGGAGCAGAGCAAAAAGAAAAAAGTCACTTACCTATACGAAGAAATCGCACGGGCAGGCAATCCGATACGACGGGGAGGATCGGGAGGGCAAGAAATTTAACGCGGAAGAAGTCGCAGGCAGAAGCTAGTAAAATTATAATAAGTAAAGATCATATTTTCAGCGCAACACTTCAAATTGATATACATCTTCAAGTATCTTTTCCTTGCGGGACTGTATGCTGCCAGTCTACCTCACACCGATCCAGCCAAGTTTTCAATGAGCTCAATCTATGATTCGACGCTGTCTATGATACATCCTATGGTTGCCGCTGGATCAAATCGGTGTAAGTAAATATTGAATCCTGCTATAAATATTTTTGAAGAGGATCAAAGCATACTTGATCCCGTGTCGAAAGCGCGTAGTGTTCCACGCGCGCCTGAAAGAGATGTCAGCAGTGCCCTCGCGATGCCTGCCAGGGTCGCGAGATCTGTTCGAAAGAGATACCGTGGCCTTGACATATAGGCAACTGAAGGAATACGGGTGGGTTTTAGTCAGTTAAAGTCTGACACGCCCTTCCGCTCCACCCAGAGCGGGAGACATCATTTGATGATTTCTCATCCAAAAAAAAGGCATACTTGATGAATGGAATTGATACAAAGCCGGCGATACTAATGGTACAAAATGCAAGTTTACTACCTTCTCACGCCTAAACGGTTGGAAAGCATTGCACTGTTCATACACATGTCGACTGTAGCGGCATCTAGACCGCCATGCGAACTACACACCACACTGTCTTCATCGAAGTCGTCACGTGAATCGCGCAAGCAGATTTAACCGCACAACTAACATATATACGACGTCCCGACGTCAATCGTGGGGCAGTTGACCATCAGACATGATACCCGTCTGGTCAGAGAGTCTTCCCTTTTCTACGGAGGTCGGGTGAACTGTACATCCTCATACCTCCAAAAGACCATGACCTGGGTTAAGGCAAAGAATATTTTTTATCTCGTTAGTACGTTCCCGTTGAAAAGTGTACAATCCAGTCCACGGGGGAAGCCACAGTAAAAGCTAGCGCACAATAACTTCTGAGATCCATTAGCAGTTCATGTCTAAATTGATACAAATCCTATTAATTTCACAATTGCGGTTAAATTCGTAACTAATAAATTCATACCAACTAATTTGATTAAAATTTGATCAAATAGATGGAACAACGCTCATGCAAAAATATGTAATTGAAATCCTGAAATGTGATTATAATTACAAAATATCTGGTTGACCGAGCTTTGCTCGGTATTTTTTGGTAAATTGTGTTTAAAATAATAAGTTTATGTTCAAGTTGATTATCGATAAAGTTGGTTATTGAAAACACGAATAAAACGACATTTTATAAAAATGAATCCTAGCTAGATCGATTTATCGCCCCCCAAACCCCCTGTATACTAAATTTCATGAAAATCGTTGCAGCCGTTTCCGAGATTCAGATTATATACAAATATACAAGAATTGCTCGTTTAAAGATATAAGATAAGTAACATAACAAGAACCTTTCTCTATTACTATAGGATTAGGAACACCTAGGGACAGACGGCGCCAGTTCTGTAAACTATACGTTTGAGATCAACGTTCAAGAAATCCACGCAACGTTACGTTCATACAACAGAAAGTTTTTGTAGTACCCACCAAAGTTTAATTCGATTCAAGATGAGCTGGACCGTGTGGGCAGAAAAGTAATTCATGTTTTTCTTTAATTCCCAAATCGTATCTACGGTCCAATTTGAAACTTTGATCATTTATAAGTTACTAGAAATGAATTGTAAGGAACGGCAGGAGTAAATATTGGCTTGTGCCCTCAGGATTGGAAGTTTCCGAGTTATTATTATGAACTTGATATAACATTTCCGAGGAAGTTTTTAGTGCCTGGCAGCAGTTGTAGAAAACCAGAGGTCAAATTACAGAACGTGTCATTCTCTTGGGACCTACAAGTAATTGCATCACAATACAAATTGTTGGTTTCGAAGACCATTGGAGGAAAATACAAGAATTTGTTATTGAAATGTGTAGTGTATGCAGCAACAATATTGGAGAAATAGCCGAGTTTTGCATTGGGGATTACTGAAGTAAAAAATTTTGTAATTGTATTCATATAGCGTATTTCGACAAAAAGCTTTTATGAGCATTGTTCTAAAGTGAACCAAATGGTTTCAGGTGAGGCATTCAAAAGCTTTTTCGGCATAACGTACGAGCAAATGCAAGTAAAGAACAAATCTAACTTCCAAGAAGTATTAAATATAGACCTGATCACCAAGAATGGGAATGTCAAGTACAACCTGACAGCAACGAACAGGATTAATCGGTTGATGGCTCATGCCCAAACTACAGTCATACTAGTCCACGGTTTCATGGAGAGTTCCGAAGGCTGGATGGTAAACGCCATAGCTCCTGAGCTTCTGAAGAAACCAGAGTTTAAGGTGTTTGCCCTGGATGGGAGGAAGGTTATTAATTTGGAGTATTTTCGATCCTCAACCAATGTGAGGTTCATGGGAGAGCTTCTCGGAATGTTTTTGGCTGATGTCATTAAAGGTGAGTGTGGTCGTCATTATATTCTGCTGTTTTATAATTTCAAAGAGACGTCCTTGTCACAGCACCAAGTTAACACACGGATATAAAAGGTATAGTAATATGTATATGAAGGTTCTTTAATGATAACCTTGTGAATTGCACGTTTTTCCATATATTATACGGACGTTTTCGTGTGCACGGTTCCGTACCACAAGGTAAAAATACATGTTTCTTGTATAGTTACCAAAAATTAAAACGATATCCCTTTAATTTTTAACAAAGTTACATTTTCATTGCGTGGTGATTCCCGAATTTGGGGAAGGTCCAGCAGTAGACGTCTTTCGGCTGAAGTGACTGATGATGATGATATTTTCATTATTAGTTCTTATGTAGTTAGCTGTCTACCTATTACGGTTCATGAGATACAGCTCGCTAATAGACAGACGAACAGCGGGGGCTTAGAAATATAGTTTCGTTGGTACCCTCTGGATACAAAACCCTGAAAATAGATAACTATCACAGAAGTTCAGGCCTACATTATATTGAAAATACAGTCCTGAAATAATTTTATAGAAATAATAATATTTTTGTAGGTATCAGTATAGATGGCAATCTATTAGCTATAATTATTAAGTTTTTGTAGTATTTGAGCACATAATTATGCCTAGGGTTACTATTATTTAGTGCTGTTAGATAGGATCTAAAACATGAGAGATGACGCTTTGATGATTATGTCTTTTTTGCCTCATCATATTCCGTTCTATTGTATTTATCAAGTAGGCTTGCAGTTATAGTCATTTTCTATATTATCTGCTGAAAATGTAAATGCACAGAACGGAAAAAGTAAAGACCTGTGGTTAAAGGAGTGGTTTGAAAATTAAATATTCTTTTATACATTTTAAAAATGGAATGGTTTTTCATTTGACAATTTGAGGTTTACTGATTTTTTTTTTAAAGTTAAAATTTAATAATGTTATTCAATGAATAATCATTAATAACATTGATGAGATATAAAATATAATCTTCTAAATACATATGAATGTATTACAAATTATTAACCCTTGTGACTGCGTAAGAATTGCAACCTGAATCGAGATTTTTTAGGGTGGTTCTTCAAAATTTGGTTAACTTATGGCCAAATTTTGACAAAGGTCTTTTTAGATGGTTATCAGTACATTTCTAATTCTATACTGTAGGTATAACATGTACTTTGTGGTATCTAAAAGGGCCAGTCACTTTACTATTTTAAGAGAAATTCAAGTTTTTTTAAAATCAGTTAACTAAGGACTGACGCCAAAGACGGTTAGTGTGTTTAATCACATTTTTATTGCAAAATTAACTTTAACAAAATAAAATAACTTAGATATTAATCTTAAAAAATAAGGTATTTCATATAATTAGTACAATTGTCTTCCTACAATTTTAAATTTAGTATCATATATTCAATATAATGAGGTTGACAATACATTTTTTGTTGTTGTTGTTTTTGGCGAGTTCCTCTTTGGACAGTAATGTTTTCTTTTTAAGTGCCTTATTCTAGAACAAATACACATATTTCATTATTAAAACCACGGATCACATAGTATGACCAGTGTCCAGCTGACCAGTGACCAGTTGTCAGTACTTAGGTGTGGCATTAGGCCCTATCTGCCGGGGTCGCGTGATTGTTCGAAAGAGATACCGTGACTCTGGCACATGGGCAACTGAAGGAACACGGGTGGGTTTTAGTCAGTAAAAGTCTGACACACCCTCCCGCTCCACCCAGAGCGGGAGAAGACATTTAATGATTAACCATCCAGAAAAAAAAGGCCCAAATCACTTTTACGACGAGGGCCTGACGGTCTAGGGACTGACGAATCAAAGCAAAATTTAACATAACCTATTATCTTAAAATTGCTCCTTAGGTTCAAGATATGTCAGTGTCAATATTCCGCAACAATTTTTGTTGTAGCACCTGAAAGCGTTTCAAAAGTGCTGATTGCGTTCAGTGTCATTAGTGATATGCGCACTAAATCTGATGTCACACTTTTCCAGGTGGCCAAGATCCATCCAAGATCTACATAGTAGGACACAGCCTTGGGTCTCACATTGCAGGAGTAGCAGGAAAGAAGGTCCATGAACTTACCGGCAAGCTTATTGGCCGCATCACTGCCTTGGACCCAGCCGGTCCTTGCTTCAGCAACGTCAGTGCCAGCGGAAGACTTGACAAGACTGATGCAGAATATGTTGATGTTATACACAGCAATGGAGGCTTTTTGGGTCTTAAAGAGCCTGTAGGTAAACGACGATTTGTTTTGCATTATTTTTAGAAATGGAAGATTTGTATATTGTTTATCCCTTTTAGGGATGTGACTAGTCGCATCCCTAAAAATATAACCATATCTATGTGTATGTTTCGGGATTTTTGACATATCTGATGTTATTTATACTGTTGATGTTTGGGAAAGCACATTAAGGCACTGCCCAAACGTAGGATATCGTATAACGCTCAGTTAGTTGTATTTGTACATATTCTATTTAAAAGTATTTTGTAAAATGTTTAAGGTTAAGATTTGTGAGAACATATTTCATGGAAACAAATTAGTTTCTTGATGAAAAAATCTTAAAACAGAGCCAATATTAGGAATATTTTTATAAGGAATAACCGCTCTTTTGCAAAAAGTAAGTAGAAGTCAAGTTAGGGTGAGAGTTAACCAAGTTAGTAAAATAGGTTACCTTTCCCCCACCTACACACTATGTACCACTAAACGCGCATCTTCCTGCAGCGTGTAACCTTCCGTGGTCCACCTTTAAGTCCCTGAACCGTTGCCGAACCCAAATGGGAAGGTATAAACAGAACCGTAGCAGGGTGTGAATGTGAAACACACACATTTCCATGTGTCGCAAACTATACTCTACCTCTTATATTGCTCTCTATGCCCTAAAATTTGCACCATTAATGCCGAAGAAGTTGCATTGTTTTGGTCCAACAAAATTTAAAAACTGTGGTGCTGGCGACACGAAGAAAAAGTAAACTATCGGTTCCTATACCGTACACAAATACTTTCAAACCCCTGCCACTATGTACTTTGAGCAAGTAGACCTTATTGGCGAAGGTATTAAGCAGGCCATTGTTCTAAAGAAGTATCAGTGGTGTTGACTGATGTCCTGAGTAGGCACTTAAAATATCCTCCATTTTTTTCTCGAGCCACTTCTCTGCTTCTAAGTTCTGTGAACGGTACTAATATGGCATAAGCTACTTTCGTATTGTATCTGAAGTGCCTAAAATGAGGAATCTTGACTCTGTTCTTGAAAACGTATTACAAAATTAAGTTTTTTTCTTTCTACATAGTGGTTTGGTAGTAAAGAAAGAAAGAAAGAAAATATATTTATTTAGCACAAACTCAAAGGCACACAAAATCCCCCCCCCCCCTCCTCCTCCTCTGTAGGAAAACACACATGTTGACGATGGTTCCAAACTCTAAACGAACAAAAGTTTTCTGGAATATTATAAATATTGGAACCACATTCAAATATCTTTACTAAAATTATAAAGCTGAAGAGTTTGTTTGGTTGGTTGAACGCGGTAATCTCAGGAACTACTGATCCGAATTGAAAAAAATATTTATGTTTTCGGTAGCCTATTTGTTGAGGAAGGCGTTAGGCTAAATAACAGCACGCTACGATCAAATAGAGTGGAGCAGCAACGAAAAATGGTATCCGTCAGAATCGCGGGTGTATGACTTCCAAAAAAATCAAAAATAAACTATATAAATGTACGTAAAATGTACGTTTTTGTACTAAAACAACTATAAACGTATGTGTCTGTATGCGTAGCAAACATAATTTCCGCCATCCTGATGTCAGGTTGGCGGGTGCATTTTAATTCAATTAACTTTTTTCAAATTTGACATTAGTAATTAAATGTACGTTAATTGTACATAAAGGAACACTATTTAATAACTTCTTAAATGTTATACAAGCTCTGATATTGTAAAACGCACGTGTGCCGCCACCCTGACGCCAGAATGGCGGGTTGATTCTAAACCGATCAAACTATTTTGATCAACCAAATAACAAATAAATGTACGTCTTATGTTCTTGTCAGATAGTAAAACAGAACTCGATGAAATAATTCATAGCATGATTTAATCAATTATATAACATTTGACCATAAAGAATACAACGGGCAATCACCATTTCTGGACTTCTATTTATTCCTGGCTTCTGATCATCATAGCACATCCATATCCCATCACCCCTATATCATCATCATCATTTCAGCCGATAGACTTGCACTGCTAGACATAGTCCTCCCCAAGCTCCGCCACTTCGACCGGTTTTGTGCTTCCCGCATCCAGCGGATTCCTGCGGCCTTCACAAGGGTATCGGTCTACCTTGTGGGAGGCCTTCCGACTCTACGTCTTCCGGTACGCGGTCGCCACTCCGGAACCTATCGGCCCCATCGGCCATCTGTTCTGCGAGCAATGTGCCCTACCCACTGCCACTTCAGTTTAGCAATTCTTCGGGCTATGTCGGTTACCTTGGTTCACCTACGGATCTCTTCATTTCTGATTCGATCGCGTTAGGAAACTCCAAGCATAGCCCTTTCTATCTCCCTTTGGGTGACTTTCAGCCTACTGATAAGGCCCATTGTGAGCGACCACTTTTCAGTTTCATAGGTAATGGTATATTTTAAATTATGTATATATTTTAAGATAGTATGGTCAATAATAATAAAAGGTAATGGTTAATGGTTAATGTATGGATGAGGATTTCTGATGATATAGTTCAGTCAGTTGCGTTCAAGTAGAAGGTTACATATTTCTAGCCATACTGTTACAAGCTATTTGATGATAATGGAACTGGAACGTGGTCTCCCACAATGGGCCTTATCAGAAAGCTGAAAGTCACCCAAAGGGTGATATGTTATACACCCGTGATTCTGAAAGATACCACTTTTTGAACGTCAAAACTACATAAGACAGTCCCCCAAATGTCCGTCTTTCACCACTTCCTTGTGTTTTCGCTGGGAAGAAGAAGTGACGCACCAAACTCCCCAGTAGCACAGCTGCCTGTTAAGTTTCAAGAACTCGATTCTATACAATAGTAGGTAACCATATCTCAACAAGCTCATGCCAATATACCAACAAAACATTGAAAACCGAACTCAAGTCGAAATAAATATTAAAAACAAAGAAAAATAAAACACCAAAATATTGACCTTATTTTACTTGTTTGGGACGAAAAAAACGGATGACCTATGGAACTGAAACGTGGTTGCTCACAATGGGCCCTATCAGAAGGCTGAAAATCACCCAAAGAAAGATGGAAAGGGCTATGCTTGGAGTTTCCTCATCATTTCAGCCGTAAGACGTCCACTGCTGGGCTTAGGCCTCCCCCAAATTGGGGGGCTTTGCCATAGTCGCCACGCTTGGCTGGCGGGTTGGCGATCGCAGTATGGTGGTAAAATGAATAGAGAACGCTGCTGCCCATTCTCTAGTAAGTCCCTTAGTCGCATTTTACGACACCCACGGGAAGAAATGGGGTGGTGTTATTCTTTACGCCCGGCACCATACGGTACTCCACTTCCTGAGTTTCCTAACGCGATCGAATCAGAAATGAAGAGATCCGTAAGAGAACCAAGGTCCCCGACATAGCCCGAAGAATTGCTTAACTGAAGTGGCAGTCAATCAATCAACTCAGCCTATAGCAGTCCACTGCTGGTATGTCCAGCAGTGGACTGCTGGCCTCTCCCATGCTGCGCCACAACATTCTGTCCTCCGCCTTCCGCATCCAGTCTGTCCCAGCCACCTTTTTGAGGTCGTCGGTCCATCTAGCTGGGGGGCGTCCTACACTACGTTTGCCGATACGCGGTCTCCACTCCAGGACTCGTCTGCTCCATCGGCCATCGGTCCATCGACAGACATGGCCAGCCCCCTGCCACTTTAGCCTGCTTACTCTGCAAGGTATGTCGGTAACTCCAGTTCTTTTTCGGATAACTTCATTCCTGATTGTATCCTTCAAAGTAACTCCGAGCATAGCCCGCTGAGCGACCTTAAAGTGGACTAGCCCCACTGTCAGTGTCCACGTTTCGGCACCGTATGTCATAACGGGTAGGACGCACTGGTTGAAAACCTTGGTCTTCAAACATTGCGGTATCCGTGACGAGAAGATTTGACGAAGTTTTCCAAACGCTTCCCAACCCAACTGGATCCTTCTGTCGACTTCTTGCAGGGGCAGGGCATATTGTTCGCAGAACAGATGGCCGATGGGGCCGATAGGTTCCGGAATGGCGACCGCGCACCGGAAGACGTAGAGTCAGAAGGCCTCCCACAAGGTGGACCGATGACCTTGTGAAGGCCGCAGGAATCCGCTGCATGCGGGAAGCACAAAACCGGTCGAAGTGGCGGAGCTTGAGGAGGATTATGTCCAGCAGTGCAAGTCTATTGGCTGAAACGATGATGATGATGATGATATAGGGGTGATGGGATATGGATGTGCTATGATGATCAGAAGCCAGGAATAAATAGAAGTCCAGAAATGGTGATTGCCCGTTGTATTCTTTATGGTCAAATGTTATAAAATTGATTAAATCATGCTATGAATTATTTAATCGATTTCGGTTTTACTATCTGACAAGAACATAAGACGTACATTTATTTGTTATTTGGTTGATCAAAATAGTTTGATCGGTTTAGAATCAACCCGCCATTCTGGCGTCAGGGTGGCGGCTCACGTGCGTTTTACAATATCAGAGCTTGTATAACATTTAAGAAGTTTTAAATAGTGTTCCTATATGTACAATTGACGTACATTTAATTACTAATGTCAAATTTGAAAAAAGTTAATCGAATTAAAATGCACCCGCCAACCTGACATCAGGATGGCGGCGTACTTTAAAATTATGTTTGCTACGCATACAGACACGTACATTTATAGTTATTTTAGTACAAATACGTACATTTTACGTACATTTATATAGTTTGTTATTGATTTTTTTGGAAGTCATACACCCGCAATTCTGACGGATACGAAAAATGGACGAAAACTGGCAGGCAATTCGATGCGACGGGACGGGTCAGGGGATCAAAAATTAGACTCGGACGAAGTCGCGGGCAGAAGCTAGTTTATAATAATCCTATAAGAAAACTTGGGTAGCGGTATCTGAGACAATTTGATGTCATATAGAGTGGCTTATTAGAAAAGCGGCTGTATCTAAGCAGTGGTTTGGCTTCAAATAATGATAGTTAATTATAGAAATCCTGATGATGATGAGCAGTAGTGGCCCAATGCTAACGGGCCGCGATTTATGAATTTATTGTAGATAGGTTTAGGATTCTTACCCAGACTGGCTGTTTACTTTATGTAAATAATTTCGTCCCCACTGCTCTCAAAACGGTAAAGGAAAACATCGTGAGGAAACAAGCATGTCCAAGAACCAAAAAATCGAAGACATGTGACATCTGCCAACCTGCACTGGGCCTGTAGGTTGGATTACCAATTCCCTTTCGAAGAGAGGAAGCCTAAGTCCCAGCAGTGGGAATATTAAAGGCTGATTACGAAGGTATCCTGGTGACTTTTAATGGATAGAAACACAGTTTCCAAAAATAAATACTTAGTATGATTAAACTGTCTTAACAAAAGCTGTGTTTGTGAATCTTTTATTACATCGTCTCACTCTTTTTCGTCTGTGTGTTGCATGTCGCGTGACGGTCGGCCGCGGAGTAGGGATAAAGTGAAAGGCGCTCGCTAGTGCATGTTGTGGTTTATGGATTTATTTCAATTTAGAGTGCTTGAATGTATTATTTAACTTATTAATATTAAATTAAGTCTTTTTTTATTAAGCTATTGCATATGTTCCGAAAAAATTTAGTTAAACGTCTATAATGTGAAAAAAAGTTTCGCTTTTACCGTGGTTTCATAAAAACCACAAAATCCTTTTTTTACATTCCAAACGTTAACATTACGTTTTGAGGAAATCGTTCATTCTTTAAAGTTAAATGTGTTTGACTGTTCATTACTATTGACCCATTTACTATTTATCTACATTTTTGTTTCCAGGTCACAAAGACTTTTATCCCAACGGAGGTATTTCACAACCAGGATGCTATATTTCCATTTGCGACCACAGCAGAGCGTGGGAGCTATTTGCTGAATCCGTCGCATCTCCAAAACATTTTCCCGGTAAATGGAATTTTCTTTTAGAACGAACATTTATGTGTGCAGGCTTTTCAACAAGAGACTGTTCTGTGAATAAGCAACTAAATTCACGACGGAAAGGCAACTACAATACAGATAAAGGCAACTGTAGTAGAAAATTTTATTAACCCGAAGAATTGTTGTTAGGCTTGTTTAATCGAAAATCCAGATAGTCGAATGTATGAAGAAAAATGGTTTTTGTAAATATTATTGCATAATCATACCTTTAAACGAGCAATTCTTGTTTAAGTCGGATCATCAGGAGGATGAGTACCGAGCGGTATATATCGTCAGGAATTAGAGTTCCCATTTTATTGGGATAAACAAGATTATAAACAACTACCAAGTTGTATTACAATATTAATTACACGATAAAAAAGAAACAATAAAAAGGTAACAGATGATAAAGTAGGTTAAAAGGTATAGTAACAAAACAGTTCAACGAACAAACCCTTAAGGTTGCAGTTCGTATAGAGGCCTAAGTCACCCAAATACAAAGTGTATCTTTCGCTATCAGCTAATCAATACAGCTATGTGAATATACAGCATCGCTGTACCAGGTAAACCGACAGTTTCGTCCGGAGCAGGAGCTCTGTGATGAGTCTAATCCGAAGATAGACTGACTTGCAAATTTATTTTTTTTTTTTTTTGGTGGGGCGTCTCGTAGTTAATCCTGAAAAGATTCTTACTACTTAAACGGATTGTGACCCGGCGAGTTCTAAAAAGTTACCTTTTTAGGCCTCCAGCCGGGGCTGACTTGCTAAACGAGCGCAAGCTCTTTTATAGGACAATGTCCCGCCATAATATCCACGACAACTCTGTCCGATGGCGCGCGGAAGTACGCCACGTGTTTACTTGATACAAAACACAAAAGAATTCTAAACAAAATAAGTCTTACATTATAAAGTAATCCAATAATATTAGAATAATTGTCGTAGATAAACAAATGGTAAATCCACAACGTAAACCATTCTAAAATTTAAAGTGACATGTCATTTATTGTTTTGAACAAAACTACCGGTCACAATTATCGAAATAAGTTGCAAAAATGAATAAGTGAGTACACCAAGTACTCAATAAATTATGTTCCGATTTATTAGACACTATCTGATAGAAAAATCACGTAAATTAATGATAATAAAAACAAAGAATAGCAAATTATGCGGACTACCCACAATTTGTATTTGACAACCAACTCCGACATATATACATATATATATATATATATATATATTTATTTATTTATTTATGCAAACCAACTAAGTACACACAAAGACATTCACAGTACCTACATATCATTTTCAAATGTAATAGCCTTGCATGCATCTAAATTATAGGTGAGCACAGCATTTTATTAAAATCTCACTATACAATAATTAATACAAAGATGGATAGCAAAATAACAAAGCAAACTAAGACCAACAATATTTTATACTTAAAATTAATTTGTAACAAATAAGATAAGATTGAATTGAATCAAATTAAATAAATTGAATAAAATTAAATAAATTGAATAAAATTAAATAAAATTAAATAAATTGAATAAAATTAAATCAATAAAATTAAATAAGATTGAATTAAGTAACAAACTAAAAACACACAAAATAGATAGAAAATAAACATTACTGAGCAGAAATTACAAAAACGAGCAAAGATTATATTACATTAGAATTACAAATATAATGAGCAAAAATTACAAAAATTGCATATTATCGAGCACAGCTCTTTTAAATTTAAATTTAGCTTATATATAATGTGAATCTAGGAAACGGCTCTAACGATTTTCATGAAATTTAGTATACAGGGGGTTTCGGGGGCGACAAATCGATCTAGCTAGGATTCATTTTTATAAAATGTCGTTTTATTCGTGTTTTCAATGACCAATGTTATCGATAATCAACTTGAACATAAACTCATTATTTTAAACACAGTTTACCAAAAAATACCGAGCAATGCTCGGTCAACCAGATATTATAATACATAATGCTAGGTAATAACAAAAAAAAAAAAAAATATTAAAAAAATATTAAGAGATGAAATATGTATGTCTAATATTCCCTAATAGATGGTGATGAACCGTCACGCTACCATTTCTGGGTACAAAATATTACAGAAAATCTATAAATACCTATTTTGAATAATGTTGCGTTATGGCTGAAAGTTTTACTAGTGACATTTGTAAGCAAAAAAAGTCTATTAGCCTTTTCTTTTACTTTGATTAACGACGAAGCAGAGAATAAATATTTTATTCTAAACTAGTTGTGCTTGCGGGGTCGCTCGCTTGGATGTCGGAAATTTTCCCACAGAAACGTGGTAAGACGTAGCCTATAATATATTACTACTTATAACATCACTTATTTGCCAATAAAAATCGACCCAGCCGTTTTGGAGAAACAAAAACGTATTAATCGTTTTTTTTTATACTTAAGTACCGGATATACTTTCAATTTTTTCATCTGCATCATTAAAAAGGTGTTCTTTTGTCATAAAAAACAGACACTTAGATTCTATTTATTTGTATTTTGTCTAGACAAGACATGTTAAGAGATATACTTCTCAAGATGTGCCAGATGGGTTTAGGTGTATTTTTTGCTGAAAATGCTAATAAGCCTTCTGTAAAATATAATCTGATAATATTTTCTTTACAGCCCGAAGATGCGGAAACTGGAGCATGTTCGGCGATGGTCTCTGCTCCAAGAATGAGATATCCTACATGGGTATTGAATCCGACAACAAGAGTCCAGGTCTCTACTTCCTCACGACTAAAAACTCTGCACCCTTTGGCATGGGTTCCGCAGGCAGTGGATAAGATAAATACTGAATTAAACTTTTTGATACAAATATTGTTATATGCTTCTCTCAAATAAATTTATTAATAAATTTATTTATTTTTTATTATTATGAATTGTGATATAGTATTAAGTAAACAACATTATTTATGGTAGTAAACAATTGAAATTGAATCTAATTTTTTTATCATTTTTATTAAAAACGCATGTACGCTAATTGTAAGGAATCAATAAAAGCTTTTTATTATTATTATTATATTATATATGCTGCTCTCAAAAAGGATGGTTTCTATGTGCAGAAAGACTCCCATCATTAACAGCCGCGTTTTTTGGCGATTAATATTTTTCTCATCATTTCAGCCGTAAGCAGTCCACTGCTGGACAAGGGCCTCCACCATGCACCGCCAATTTCACCGGTACATTTTTTGGGGGGATTTGCCATAATCGCCACGCTTGGTAGGCGGCTTGGCGATCGCAGTTTGGTGGTAAAATGCATAGAGAACGCTGCTGCCCATTCCCTAGTAAGTCCTTTAGTCACCTCTTACGACACCCACGGGAAGAAATGGGGTGGTGTTATTCTTTACGTCCGGCACCACACGGTACAATATAATGTACAATGTAACATTTTTCTAAAGTAAAGAATTGCTAAACTGAAGTGGCAGTGGGCAGGGCACATTGCTCGCGAAACAGATGGCCGATGGGGCCGAAAGGTTCTGGAGTGGCGACCGCGTACCGGAAGACGTAAAGTTTGAAGGCATCCAACAAGGTGGACCGATGACCTTGTGAAGGCCGCAGGAATCCGCTGGATGCGGGAAGCACAAAACCGGTCGAAGTGGCAGAGCTTGGGGGAGGCATATGTCCAGCAGTGGACGTCTTTCGGCTGAAATGATGATGATGATGATGATGAATATTTTTCTTTATCATCTGCATTAACATCTGTTTCTTTATAACAACATAACAATGCAATGGCGACCATTATGAGCGGAGACCAGACTTCGGGGCGGGAGATATATTAGTGCATAAGCCTGTGCGCAGACACAGGTGCAGTGTCTCTTCCATCACTCTCATAGTCCGAGGGCGGCAATACAATACGACTGAAAAAAAAAATGTTTGTTTCTGGTTTCCCTTGAAAATTATTTTCCAAGTTCTGTGAACTACCTGTAACAAAATTACTACTCTTCTTTGTTTTCATTGATAACTTTTCTTTGTTAGTTCAGCTTTTGTTCAGTTCCGTAATTCTATTTTTCTGTTTTTTGGTGGGAACTGACACTGTTTTTCCGATATTTGCAAAGTTTAAGGAGGAGAAGTGGCATTATTACGATAAAAGTTTACGAAACGATCCACAGTTATGGAAACTCAAAACTTGTGAAAAATATTTTTATGAAGATGGCATACAAGTAAGGAAAAGAGAAAACTTAGGGAGCTACTGAGTGGAACTTTCGAGTTCGTAAAGTGAGCGACACTGCATGTTTTATCCTTCATCTAATAATACCGGCTTCATACGGATCTGAAAACGTTTCAACTGAATCGAATTCGAAAAACAATTTTCAACGTTTTTCAACTTAAATTGAACCATTCGAACCTTGCGATTCGGAATTTCATTTTGAACATATTACTTGTAAAGATATAATTAAAACCTTCCACACTTTAAATGTAAAAAGACTGCAGATTTGTGGGGTAATTCTGTAGAAGTCGCCAAGTCTATTATTGACATTGTAGCACCTACTTTAGCTCTTATATTTAATAATTGTATTGAGTGTGGGGAGTTTCCTGATCTTATGAAGAATAATAAAATAATACCTTTATTTAAATCTGGTAGTACATCAGACCCCACTAACTATAGACCTATTTCAGTACTACCTACGTTTAGTAAAATTTTTGAGAAATTAATTTTAGACCAGTTGCAACGATTTTTTAATAAACATAAATTTAATACATACCAAACAGTTCGGTTTTACAAGGGGTCGTTCAACTACCGATGCCGGTGTTGAACTCCTAGGACATATTTATAATGCATGGGAAGATAAATGCGATGCTTTGGGCATCTTTTGTGATTTATCTAAAGCATTCGATTGCGTTCTTCATGAAACTTTAATCAGGAAACTCCGCCACTACGGGATCCGGAACAGAGCTCTGGATCTTCTTACTTCATATTTGAGTAATAGGATTCAGAGTGTCGATGTCAATGGAAAAAGGTCTCCCGGATCTATCGTAACAATGGGAGTCCCACAGGGCTCAATTCTTGGTCCTTTTTTGTTTCTTATTTATATTAATGACTTGCCTTACCTTATAAAAGATAATCATAATATAGTTTTGTTTGCAGATGATACTTCACTTTTGTTTAAACTTAAACGTCAGCAAGTGGATACTGACGATGTTAATAGCGCGATCTCAAAAGTAGTTCACTGGTTCAATGTAAATAATTTGCTTCTTAATGAAAAAAAACCAAATGCATTAAGTTTACGCTACCTCACGTTAGGCAAGTGAAAACGAATGTGTTGGTGAAGGGCGAAGAATTGAATCCTGAAGATAGCACTGTATTCTTGGGCCTAACTTTGGATACCAAGCTTCAGTGGAGCCCGCATATAGATAAATTGTCGAAAAAGCTAAGCTCCGCTGCATACGCTGTTAGAAAAAATCGGAATTTAACTGACATAGAGACAGCCCGTTTAGTGAATTTTGCCTACTTTCATAGTGTAATGTCGTACGGTATTCTGTTGTGGGGAAATGCCGCCGACATTTAGACTATCTTTGTCTTGCAGAAAAGGGCTGTTCAATCAATTTATAAATTAAGCCCGAGACACTCACTCAGAGAGAAATTTAAAGAAATTAATATAATGACTGTGCCTTCACAGTATATTTTTGAAAATCTTTTATATGCCCATAACAATATTAAATTGTTCAACAAATTCAGTGATATCCATAATATAAATACTAGGAATAAACACAAAGGTCAATGCCTATTCATGGCCTAACCCGAACACGTTTCGAAGGATAATTAAAAAATATATTCTTTTAAAACAGGAATTATCCGTTTAACTTCTATCTCTAACTAAGTCGCCGTCATTATAATCAAATAAATAAGTAATTTAACGTATTATTATCACTGAGAGTTTTGACTGTCAGGCAAAGTTTAGGGTTGCTAGTATATTGTCAATTTAATTTCGAGTCGTATATTGAATACGTCTAATTGATTACGGATTAATTAATAATTATAAAAATCAATCCATGTGCTCAAAGGCGTGCATTGTAATCACGCGGCACGCCGTCATAATCATGACGGCCATTTTAGTTTCTGTGAACGTAACTACCTAACTCCAGTTTAAGACAAAACAATTATGTTCATAAACATCTCAAACCAGATATCTTATAGTCCAAACATAAATAAACATGGAATGGTAATATCATTGTATTATTTATGGCTTTGCCGTAATTAGATAAAATTAAATTGTTCAAGACCAATAATCGATGCACCTAATCGATTATATTTCAAAATATGGCAGCATTATTCTATGACAGATGATGAAGTTGACATTTGACACCCAGTAAACAAATAGTTAAAGATATAAAATATAGTTTGTGTTCTTTTGTGAGCTTTTTTATGACAATGGACTCCGATCCAATCTCACCAGAATAACAATCCTTGCACGAACTTGGATCGTGGCTCCACTTTGAATGACGACCCTAGTATGAATGTGAAAACTGCTGGCTGCATATTAATGACGACCCTCGCATGCATTTGGACTGCGGGAGTCCCGCTTTTACTAATGATTAATCCGACGCGAATTCGGACCTGAGCAACTATGTTGTCCCGAACACGCCACATGGATTAACCGGCGCAAGCAAGGTTCGCTGTGCGAATTAAATAGTGGATATGAGGCGCTTACGCTCTCATCAACTCATCTATAAATATTGTACAGCAATGGGTTCTTCCGCAACAGGTAAGTCTTATATTACTCACCTACATTAAACAATACCTTTAGAAAACTATAACAATAACAATAGCCAGTACTAATGCAAGCTTATAGTGATTTAACTTCACTACACAGTATAAAACAACGTCGCTTCCCTCTGTCTGTCCCTATGTATCCTTAGATCTTTAAAACTATGCAACGGATTTTAATGCAGTTTTTTTTATTAGATAGAGTGATTCAAGAGGAAGGTTTATACGTATAATAGGTGGGTGAAGCTGGTGGCAAAAGCTAGTAATAAATAAGTGAAAAAAATATTTTTAAATACCTAAATACTTTTATTTTAATGAGAAACTAACCAAATCTTACAGCTCATCATCATCTGCCTAGCCTTTTCGACTTCCAGTCTAACCGCATGCAGCTGAATACCAATATTTTACATGGAGTGACTGCCTATCTGACCTCCACAACCCAGTTACTGGGTAATACAATACCCGTTGATAAGACTGATGGTCAGACTTTCGGGATTCTGACAACCCGTAACGACTGTCTAAAATCTATGAAAGACAGCCGGAACCAACGGCTTAACATGCTTTCTGAGGCACGGAAGGGTCTTGGTATGTAAAGATGGTCACCCATCCACTGCAAGCATAGCTTAACCTGAACGATCAACCCGTACGGCCGTTTTTACTGAGCCGCAAGCCCTTCCTATATATATATACACCATTCTAAGCTCTCCATTTCATTCTTTCTCATCGTTTGCTGTACAATAAATAAATAATTAATTGCATTTTCAGGTGCATATCTCGAATTCTCGAGCAATGATTGTGTTTGTCATTCATGTTGGAATGCACCATGGAATGAAATTAGACATCCTTCAGCTGCTTGCCTTTAATATGTACTGACGTGACATCAGCATTATTTCATTACATAGCTTTTGTATTGTTGGGGGGCGGCGGGGGGGGGGATGTTGTGGGACAAATGATAAGTATTGATTAATAAATAAAATAGCTCCAAAATCTTTTAGCTACCCATAACATATAACTGTACCAATTTTTTACTGTATAAAATGGAGCCCATAGCTGTTTAAACTTAGAAGGTGACTATTATTCAAAAGGTTAAAATGAGTAAGTAACTTTGAAATGAACAATGACTGTGTTAATACCATTCAAAAGTCATTGTAAGTGTATAGAACAAGTCAGTGCTTGTGAAAAAATTAAGAATTATACAAAATTAAAAACTGTTTTATTTCCAAATGGCGACTTATTTTCTGAACTGATAAGTACTAGAAGGTGCTCATGACACCTTATACTATCATTCCTTAAACTATTTGTGAGTGTTCACTGTGGGCCACGGTTGTTCTAGTATGTGGGCATTGTCCTTTGTTGTACCTTCAACAAGGCTCAAGAAAATAGGTGGATCATTCAGATGTCAATGTATACACTTTTATAATAAACTTCCAAGCCATGTTCAAGATCTAAGTCTCAATAAATTCAAATCTTTCATTAAACGTAAGTTGTGCCAGAAAGCCTTTTATACTGTAAAAGATTATATTGAAGACAAAAAAGCTTGGGATTAAGCTGCTCCAATTTTTATATTATAACTAGCTTTTGCCCGCGACTTCGTCCGCGTCAAATTTTCGCTCTCCTTCCCGTCGCATCGAATTGCCTGCCGGTTTTAGTCCATTTTTCGTTTGCTGCTCCGCTTCTTTTGGACCGTAGCGTGATGTTATATATAGCCTATAGCCTTTTTTTATGTTGGGTAGCTTATTTATCGAGGATAAATAGGCTTCCCAACGCAAACATATTTTTTCAATTCGAACCATTAGTTTCTGAGATTAGCGCGATCAATCGAACAAACAAATAAACTCTTCAGCTTTATAATATTAAGTATAGATGTGCCTATGTAACGGAAACTTTGAACATGATTTTGACTCCCTTTCGATTATGATGGGACTCCCTTTTTCGCATTTTTATATTTATTTTATTCTGGCTAACAAAGCCAGTCTAGCTCCGCCTAAAAGCGCAGAAGCTTCCTGGGAGCATCAGAGGCTTTCCAAAGCGATCTCATTGTTCCGTAGATTGGACTGCAGATTGGAGTCAGCACTTTTCGAATGACAAAATTACATAAGACAGTCCCCAAAATGCCCGCCCTTCACCACTTCCTAGTGCTTTAGTTGGGAAGAAGACAGTCCCCCGGCAAGTTGGGAAGAAAAACTGACGCAACAAACTCTTCAGCAGTTCAACTGTCTCTTCACTTAGAAGAGCTTGATCATCATAATCAGCCTGTATTGTTCCCACTGCTGGGACACAGGCCTCCTCCCGGTGACAGGGAGTGGGCCGTAATATACCACGCGGGCCCAGTGCGGGTTCGTAGATGTCACAATATGTCTTCATTTTGGTTCTAGGACATGCTGGTTTCCTTTACATGTTTCAAGAACTTGATAAAATATAATACTAAAAGCTGACCCGGCGAACTTCGTACCGCCATATTTTATTTTTCTAATCGCAACTGAGGAAATAAAACCCTTCCGGTAAAATCGAATTAGGTAAATTGAAAATAAAACTGGATTACTCAATTGAAAAATTTATATTGTTGTACAAAATGCGTGGGGTGCTTATTATAATTACTACAGGTATACTAAACTATCTTTAAAATATTTACAGCAATGAAAATCAAGCCCCCACGCTTTTTGTACAACAATATGAATTTTTCAATTGAGTACTCCAGTTTTATTTTTAAATTTTTAGTTCAATTAGTTTCAAGCGTGTTTTTTAGTTTTTTTTAAACTATAATTTATTAAATGTAGATTTTATTTTTCTTATCTTTAACTATTCTTTATAAACAATGACTTCTTTACAAAATACATGAAGAAAATAAAATAAAATGCAAGCAAAAAATACTTACATGTGTATAAAGTTATGATTTTGCACTGATTAATACTTGCAGAGTTTATTATATACTTGGTAAATGCACAGGTATATTTACGTAGAGACTGACGCAGAGAGTAGTACTAAGACTTGCACTGAGATTTTACTGAGACTATCACTTTCCGGGAGATAGTATTAATTCACTCGTTTAAAAAGGAACTGAACTGCGGTAATTTTTTGTTTTTTTTTTCTCGTAGTTAACCTGAAAGATTTTTACTACATAAACGGATGGTTGAACTGCGGTGACACTCGGCGCAAGTATTTATACCTGAACCTTGAATTTCCCGAACGTTCTAGTTCGCATGCTTCGAGAAGAATCGATTGATCGATTGTTCGAAATAGTGGGTCTCGATGGTTCTAGAGGGAGCTTTGTTTACGCTCAGAGGTCTCGAGAACGAATGAGATGCCAAAGCTTTGGACATTCAAACCAGAGATGGCGACTCGATAGAATTTGATGGCCAGATCTTGAAACTTTGATTAAAATTTGGCGCCAAGACTTTAATAATTCTCTAACAAAAATAGTACAATTTTTTTTTTGTTATTAATGGTAATAATTTTGTAACATAATACGCAGTATAATTATAAAAATATCAGTCACAAACCATTAAAATAATACGGTTATATCGTATTTATATTTTAAGAAACAGAACACAGCGCCATCTATTGGGTGTATTTGCAACCTAGATGTCAAACAATATTGAAGAATTTTATTGATGAATCAACGTACACCACCTATGAGAACTTTATAAAACTAAACAGTAAATAAACACTTGCTTAAGAAACAATTAATTGATACATTTTATTCGTTTACATTCACGACTTAAGCGAATAATTGAGATGATAACTATCCTATCCAGTAAGTTAGACCAAAATACGGGTACATGTGAAATTTGATTGAAATCGGTTTAGTAGTTTTGGAGTTTATTGGCAACATACATCGTGACACAAGATTTTTATATATACATATAAGATTATACTGAATGTTTTTTTTTAAATTATTATTATTATTTATTTGGAAATATACACTTTGACATTTGATTATTGTTTACACTATGACATGAATATATACTTTCAGAAGTATATTATTATTATTTAAGTGATTTTGAATGTGAGGACTATGTAGGTGATGTTTGTTTTTTTTTTATATCTCTCTTACTCATTCCATTTTAATGATAATCTGGCAGTTTGAGTACTTAATGCGGCCTACCAAAATGTCCTTTCTTTGGTATTGTTCGTCGAATCTTTGTGCTCCTTATGTTCTGAATTGAGCTGCAAGATTACTGACAAATGCGTGCATTGACTAGACAGGTCCACTCAATCTGTATGGTTCTTTCCTCAAAAGACCATTTCAGACACCCCCATGTACATGGTCCTCAAGTGATCAGACCGGGACTATTTCCTGATTTTATACACACATTGACATTGATGAATTTTACCTATACAATGACATGAATTTTTATATCTCTCTTACTCATTCCATTTTAATGATAATCTGGCAGTTTGAGTACTTAATGCGGCCTACCAAAATGTCCTTTCTTTGGTATTGTTCGTCAAATCATTGACCTCCTTAAGTTCTGAGTGGAGCTGCATGATTACTGACAAATGCGTGCACTGATTGGACAGGTCCACTCAAGCTGTGTGTTCTTTCCTTAAAAGACCACTTCAGACACCAATCCACACGGTCTTCACATGATCTGATCAAGATTATGTCTGGACTTTAAAAGAGACTGTGACCTCTGAGTTTGTTTCGGCGTTTCTTCTCAGAGTAGTCAGATAGGAAACGCCAACCTCATCTAGCTTAAAAAAAAATGATTGACGTGTAAAAGTGTTTGTACAAACCTACTTGCAAAAATAAAGTCATTTATCATTTATCATTGGTATAAGACACAAAATTAGTTGATAGGTATGTTGTATTTCAGATCCGCATAATAATTATGATATTTTCTTATATTTCGATTTCAGTTCACTTTCAATTAAATATTTAGCGCATTTATTAAGATTAAAACAAAAACTTAGGTACCTTATCGACTTTTGCCATAACCATTTGTGCCCACCTTCTTTCTTGGGGTACCTATAAACTAACTCGCGGGATACCTTTAACATTTACTATGGTAAATTAAGTTAATTATTACTTTCCGTTTCGAGTAAAACAAAAACAATTTCCATAATATAAAACTTCCAGGTGCTTCACAAACTTTTTATAAAAAAACAGACACCCTATTCTAAAAAATAAAATAAAAAAACTCAAATTCTAACCATTTATTCATTTAAACCATTTACAGGCACTTTTGAATCATCAAAGGGGTCGGTCAAACGGAAAAAAGCTAAGCACACGACCGTGTCACGTGCCAAAAAATGTGTGGCCCAATTAATATCAACGTGAAAAAATAAATGTGGCTCACGTGGAACCTCTCCTAACAATTAGCCCCCTAGCCACGCGTTCCCAAAGTTTTTTGTAACAATGAGCAAAATTTTTTTTTTACTATAGTTAAAAGGAATCCTTTAGAAGTGGTCGAACTTTTAAACGTACCATCTGATGATATTTTCCGTATATTGTTTTTAAATTGCATGGAAATATTTTTTTTCAATTTACGTTTCAACCCTCGTTTTGTGGAAAAAAACAGGGAAAAATTCAGAGCATCATTGTTTGAAGCAATTAATTTGCGACATTATTTTGTGTTGTTAAGATGATACGTGTTTCATTTCTTTATTTTGTTTTATTGTAAAAAGACAGAACGGCCCATAATTTCAGCCAAATGACGACCACTGCTGGCCTCCACAATTTGAGGGCTTTGCCATAATTACCCCGCTTGGCAGGCGGGTTGGCGATCACAGTATGGTGGTAAAATGTATAGATAACACTGCTGCCTAATCTCTAGTAAGTCCCATAGTCGCCTCGTTTGTTGTCGTCCGACACCCACGGGAAGGAATAGGATGGTGTTATTCTTTACGTCCGGAACCTCACAGACAAGAACGTCTGAAGACTTGAGTATACATCAAGACGTCGAGTCGACCAAACAGCTATTTTTTCAGTACAATATGTTTTTTAAAGGCTCGTTCAGAATAGCGTGACGCCACCGTCGCGCTAGTCTAGTCTAGAACAATTTCTATGAAAACATGCACGACCGTTCACACAGGGGCGATTGCCGCGACACGGTCGTAGAAGTTGTTCTACGGATAAAAATCGCCGAAACCCGCGCGACCGTCGCGTCGCTCTAGTCTGCACAAGCCACGATGCGTCTATACGAGTATCTCGAAATAAGTGACGAATATCCTCAGACATAACAGATATCGGTTGAACATCAAATGTAATTAACATTAAATGTTAGTTAATATCATACAATTCCATTTAAAAGTATTTTTAACGATGTAAGTAAAATTAATATTATAGCTGAAATAAATATTTTAAGTGAAATAATATTTTTTAGCAAAGTTTTGACATTAAGGTTAGACTTTTAATCCTATTCTTAATCCTATTCACTAACTTGACAATTGGAGGGATACTAGGTTTTGACAAAAAAAAAAGATAGTGAGGTGGTGCAAGAATGAATGAAATTGAATGAACTTGAAATAATGTACTTACATGCAAACTTTGTAATTTAAATTTAATAACTTGTTTTAAAACAAGATGTGTACTATATCAATATATATGTAGTCAACGGCTGTCAGAGGAAACAAAATGACTATAGTAAAAAAATAAGCAAAATGACATGATTTTTATATTTAGTTTTGTTTCTATTAGAAGAAAATAAAAATAGGAAATAACTATTACTAAAAAATATTAATTATTCTTATAATCCACACCTAAAAACGATTTTTTAAAGTTTTATTTAATTTAAAACATTTTTATCATTCATTCTTTATGCGAAATCGTTCACTACCCCGACACTATTAGTTTTAGAATGGTATCATTATTTTGCATTGAACTGTCAAGTTAGTGAATAGGATTAAATGTTCAACCTTAGTTCCAAGAATTTGCGCCTAATAGAAAACTATGCGTTTTTTATCTTCTAACTTTGATCCGGAGTATTTGCAGTAGTAGGTACTTTATATAAATAAACTCCCACCATTTTTCTATGGGGGTATGCAGAAACTACAGAACACAACCTGCTACGATCATTACTTACTCATTTTGCTTCGTTTGCCTTCATCAGTAATTCTCGTTATACACACACGCCGGTTTCGAGTATTACGCACCTAACCTTTCTGAAGAACATCACCAATAAGGTCACTTATGTCGTTCTCAGCCTGAAACATGTTAATAAATGTTCACTAAGCTTAAACTAAGTTACTTTAATTAATTAGCTGGATCCCTGTCACAAAGAGGTCGCCTGTGTCTTAACAGTGGTCTAATCATAGGCTGATTTTGTGTGTTTTGTGATCAGGACCTCAACAATAACGAACTACTTTCTCTTAATTGAGAATAGGAAACTCAAGTTTTATTTAAAAATATATGTATACAACTTAATACATTAACAAGGAACTTAATTAAGAAGTAGTTTTCACTAAGAATGACACGAAATAAAAATCACGTTGCTGCCGATACCAGTTTATACTGGTATCGGCATTTCTCACCCAGAAAAAAAATCTCTGGGTTATCCCAGAGATTTTTTTTCTGTGTGAGAAATCTTCATATGACGGGTCCCGCTCTGGGCGAAGCGGGAGGGCGTGTCAGACTTTTACTGACTAAAACCCACCCGTGTTCCTTCAGTTGCCTATATGCCAGGGCCACGGTAACTCTTTCGAAAAAATCTCGTGACCCTGGCAGGAACCCTGTGGTAACAACAAGATCGTGTTAACCAGTAACTGCGTTGTAGAGGTAAGATATATAGGCAGCTTCATATAAAATTCTGGTACTCAGCTCTGGTAATCAGCTGCATATACAATTCACCAATTTCCAATTACCAATTACCAAATATTATATTATATTATTTCCAATTTACCAATTTCTTAATGTTAGCGCTTATAACTAAATAAGTTAGCTTATTTCTCAGAATTATTGTTTCATGCATGTGGTGTTTACCTTTAAGTAAATGATGCACTGTTAATTTTTTATTGTCGCAATGTATTATTAATTGTATCGGTGTAATCAATTGTTGGTGAACCTAATAAAAAAAAAAAAAAGTAAAAAAAAATGGGAAGAGCTCACTGGGCATCAAAGAATTCGTCCGCATCACTGTCGGTGGGAAAAGTGCCCAGAAGGCTGGCAGCGTTGCCACGTTGGATGGCAATGCTGATTCTTTGACCTAAAAATAGGCCAGCCCGCTGGTCATATGAAGTGTCAACCAACCGCTTGGCGATGTCCCGGAATACTCGACGAGCACTCGAACCCCACGGCCCTAGTGTTTCAACCCCAAACGGCAGATTTTGTATAAGTCATCTCACATATTTAGATCTTCGGCAGTCGTTACAATTAGTAAGAAGCCCAAAAGTCTGATTATCAGTCTTGTTAAAGGGTAACTTTTCTCGTTGAGAGGGAGTGGTAGATGTAGTGGTAGATTTGGTAGATGTCACATGTCTGCGAATTTTTAGTTCTAGGATATGCCGGTTTTGTTTCGATGTTTTCCTTCACTGTTCTGAGAGCAGTGGCGATGAAATGGTTTTCGCAAAGTAAAGCGCTTGCTTGGATTTGGATTTTCTACAAGTCATAAGTCGGAGCCGATACCACTGGGCCACCTCAGCTCTCTATACTGGGTAACGTATTACCCAGTAACTTGGTTGCGGAGGTCAGAAAGGTAGTTGTAAATTACTAGAGTTTACCTATTCAGCTGCATCCAGTTACACATGACTTCAACTTTGACTTTGAGTCAAAGCTTAACTCAGGAAAGTTGGAAAAGGGCTTGCCAGATGATAAGACTTAACCAAACTTCCAAAAATCCTCTGATCAATAAGTAAATAAATTGCAAAAAAAATGAAGTCCTCTGAGCAACTCTTCTTGAATTAACTTTAAACTCGTAGGATTAAATTATTTTCTTAAAGTTAAAGAGATAAGCTATCTTTAAACATAGAAACACTGAACAACCTGAATTCGTGATGAGCTCTCACCAGTTTTCTCTATATTCAAGTGTTTCTGAGAAACAGTGATAAGATTAATCGATTTCAGAGGTTCCGAATATGCTTCAAGTAAGATTAGTTTTTCTAGGTAATAGATAGATAGAGGATATTAGGGAGAGATAGGAATTAAATAATTGTAACGGCTGGAGATTTGCGAAGTTTTTTTTTCTTGATACTTACCTACTTTTTTTTTACTACACCCACACAGGTTCCATTTAATTTTTACATAGTATTGAGGCTTTGGAAGTTCCTAATAAACCATTAAGTAGCTTACCACCCACAAGATATATTTTTGGGGTCTTAATTTCGTCTGCAAAACTTAATAGGTCTAAAGAAGTTGAATAAATATCATTTCTATTTCTAATATTATGTCTTTACCTATGAAAATGCCGTTTTGTATAAAAAAAATTAAACGATTTTTTTCATGTATTTTTTATTTGTATTAATCGAAATAATCACCCATGCAATCAATGCATCTTTGCCAACGCAGTGGCAGTTTATTGATGCCCTTCTTAAAAAAATCAGCTGGACGGGAGGCAACAAATTCTTCAAAGGCATTTTGTACTGCCTCTCTCTAGTAGGTATTGAATTTTTTTCCCGCCAAGAAGTTATCCAAATTCTGGAAAAAGTAGTAGTCTGTAGGCGCAAGGTCTGGTGAGTACGGCGGATGAAGGAGAGCTTCCAACCCCAGTTCTTGCAACTTGGAGACCGTCTGCTGTGCAGTATGTGGTCGCGCGTTGTCGTGCAGGAGCAGCGGAGACGAGCGATTGACCATAGCTGGTTGGAGATGTGCCAGCTTCTCCATCATTGAGTTCAGTTCTTCACAGTACACATCTGCAGTAATGCTCACCCCGTTTGGTAAGAAGCTGTGGTGAATCACACCGGCGCTAGACCACCAAACAGTGACCATCACTTTTCTAGGGGTAAGTTTTCGTTTAGGGCATTGTTAAGGTGCTGAACCAGGATCCAACCAACTTGCTGTTATCAAACAGAATCCATTTTTCAACGCAAGTAACAATGTGGTTCAAAATTCCTTCATTTGTGTGTCTGTTGAGCAGTGCAAGGCACGTCTCGACGCGTACTTCGCGCTGGCGATCATTGAGTTCGTGGGGCACCCATTTGTCAAGCTTTTTTACCTTGCCAATTTGACGCAAATGGACCAATATTGTTTTGACGCTAACGTCGAAAGCTGCTGCTAATTCAGCCGTAGATTGTGTATCATCAGCTTCCACAATCGCCTTTAATTCGTCATTGTCGACCAAAGTCTTCGGACGACCGCGAGGTTCATTTTTCAGGTCTAAATTTCCAGAACGGAAGCGAGCAAACCAATAACAGGTGGTGCGTTGGTTGTAGTGTTAGCTCCGTAAACGTCGTTGATGTTGCGTGCCGCTTGTGCCGCGTTGCTGCCACGACGGTACTCATATTCCATAATTACTCGAATTTTTAACGTATCCATGATGACGAAAAAGATTGAAATGCGATGAAAACACTAATCAATAAACAAATGACTACTTTTGGAAAAAGAATTCCATGTTTTTAAAATAAAATTAATTTGAAATTAGAATTCTTAGACAAACAAAAATTATTTTGATTTGAAATGGCCAGTACTGCAGAACGGCAATTTCATAGGTAAAGACCTAATATATACAAATAAAGTGACAGCCAGTAAGTTGGCAAGCCAAGGAGTATCGTATTATACAGTAAATGGGTTGTGGAGGTTTGATAGCCAGTTGCTCCCCGTGAAATACTGGTTGGTAGCTGCACCCGTTTAGACTGGAAGCCGAAGGTGTGAGGTTAGTGAGTCATCCTCCTTACAGTTTCAACCTGGAACCTTGTGACTTCTTTTATTTCCAAGAATAAAACATAAACTTCGAGGATTTCGTTTTATGAACCATGAAGATTATCGTGGTTGCGTTTGGAAAACGCGTGGAAGAAATTCCTAAAGAGGAATGAGGCCACTGCTTTGAAGGGGTCTGCTAGGACCGATGCCTGCCGGGGTCGCGTGATTGTTCGAAAGAGATACCGTGGCCCCGGCACATGGGCAACTGAAGGAACACGGGTGGGTTTTAGTCAGTAAAAGTCTGACACGCCCTCCCGCTCCGCCCAGAGTGATTTCCCATCCAGAAAAAAAAAGACCACTACTTCAGTCAATGGTCCCATCGCATGTGACGGATGCTTAGAAAGGAATGTAAACTATTTCGAAAATCAATAAAAATATACAGGCTTCTACATCATACATTTCGTTGTGTATTTTTTTAATACTTTCAGTGAGACTTAGATAAAGTTTAGAAATTAGTAAAACATGTTTAATAATATTACTTTTTATTGACACTCTTTTTAAATAAATTTTCTACAATGTGCTTATTCCTACAAATACTAAGTAAGTACAATGCTATTTTAATGTGCTAATCATTATGTCAAATCTTAATACACTCTTTGCAAGACCAATAAACAGCAAAAGGTGCAGTGTTATACCACTTCAATAGTTTCTTTAAGAGCGTTAACGTCGATTTTGGTTGTTTGACCCAAAAAGCGTACTTTTCAAACCATTTAATCACCTCATAAAACGTATCTAACGAAAGTGTGAATAACTAAATATTGTTGGAAATATTTCGGTCTGAAAAGTTGACTGAAAACCTTTTTACATTAATAAAGTATTCGTGAATTCTAACCAGATAAACAAACAGTGTTTTCTAAAATCCTTTTACAGTGGTCATTTCGAAGCTTAAAATATCCGAAACCACTAATAAAATTGACAAACTAATAAACATATTTAATTGTTCACATCCTTGAGCAAAAAACTGAGAGAGAATTTTTTGATTTTCAGCGCCTAACATAATAAATAAAACAATAAACAAAGTGAAATTACCAAGAAAAAGCAGTTGCTAAATTCAGTATTTCTTCCAATAAATCTTATTTAATTTTACAAAATAAAGGTGTATTCTAATAGAAGAACATCTTCTTTAAAACTTGCAATAAAAAATTTCAACTAAATTAGTTTTATTATTTTTCTACAATTATTTTAAAACTACTATAAAACCGTGCGCGGTAATAATTTTAAATCAGTCCGCCGCGAGGCTGTTCAAAGAGTGGACGTATCGCTCAGTGCTCTACGCGTGACCTCTCCCGACCCTTGGCATCGAGTGAGTTTATAGTGCGATATAACGATCTTGGGTTGGTAAGTAAAATAATTATTTTTTATTTAGATAATTGAAAACAATGTTTTTCGAAACAACAAAAATTGTTTCAGGTGCCATGGGGAATAAGAGTAAAAAAACGAAACTAGTTTTATCAAGGAAAAGGATGAGACTCAATCAAGAGGTTTTAGCTAAAGCTAGGGCTAAAAGGTTGGGTAAAATAATATTTTGAATAGAACTTGATTTGTTATCTTTGTTGATCGAAGTTTGCTATATAAGGTCCTCGTTTATTAATTTATTTCCTTCTAGGGGGTGATTGTACTACCCAAATACATTTTTTTTTCTAAACGATCAATTTCGAAATTGCAAAAAACAATACTTCCTTAAACTAAACCGTCGATCATCTGATTTTTTTTAACTTGCATTGTAATAATAATAATTTAATTGATTTGATTTAATTTAAACTTTATTTCTTCTTTTTAGAGAATTTAACTAAAAGCTTGTTTTTAAAAATGTTTTTAGGGTTCTGTAGTGAAAGAGGAACCATTTATAGTTTCGCTAAGTATGTCTGTCTGTCCAACCGTGGCTTAGCTCAGAGACCCTTAGTACTAGAAAGCTGGAATTCAACATGAGTAAACATATTAATCACGCAGACAAAGGGGTAAAATAAAATCCTGTTTTTTTTATCTTCAGGCATTGTAAAGAAAATAATGTTGTTGTGAGTACGGAAGATGTTAAAATCCAAAATGAAGTAAAGGTAAAGCACAACTAACGTTTTTTTTATTTACAATTTCATATTTACGTATGGGATTACATCTATCTTTTTTTTTTCAGGACTTAGCCTCGTCTTCCAAAACCAGCTTGTCGATGTGTGGAACACACGTGTCGGTTATCTTTCAAAGTCGGTAAAGGAAAACATTTATTTAAATCTACATACAAGTGCTATATATCATAAGTATAATATTATAAATAAAGAATTCTTCGATATTGAAATATTTTATTTTAAAACTAGAATACTTAATAAAATGCCTAGAGGACCATCGCGACTTCCTACGACTTCAAAATGATGAACCCCCTTCATTATGATTTTTTCATGTACTTTTTTATCAAATGAGCAATTTTTAATCAAAATTCAATTAGTAGTTTTTGTGAAAGAGTAACAAATATACATCTACTCATCCATAAATAAACTCTCAAACTTGCGCGTTTATAATTATTATTTGAAAATATGATCTGTATGGTATTCTGATGTGTAATCGATATGAATTGAAGTTTCATCAAAATTCGTTCAGTAGTTCTTACGGTAAATTATTTAAAATCATTCATCCATACATCCTCACAAACCTTTGTGTTTATAATATTATTCGTAGTAGGATTTTACATTTGTACAATATTTCTAACTTTTCTCCCCTAAATAGTGCCTACCTACTTACTATACTACGTATCCAAAATTGCCTTTTTATTTCACAAGCATGTAATAAAAATAAGAATAGTAAATAAAAATCAACTGACGATTAAATAAGTAAGTATCATTAAACATTACGGACCAACTTGGGTTAGTTTGACTATAATGACGGGCAGCACACCAACTCTACGCACACAGTTATGCGCGTATCTGTGTGAGTGGAAGGAGCACTGCAATTACCTAAACTTGGTGCCGTGGATTTCACGTTAACGCTCTTAAGCGAATTAATCTTAAGAATAGCTTGTGCCAATACGAGAGAAGTCCTGTGTAAGGCACTTGTTCTATCGCCGACGAGGAATCTTCTAGCTATCAACGAGTTTCTTGCACATACACTGACGATATTAGACACAATTTTAAATAATAATAGAGATTAAAACCGCGTAAATCTTGGCTGACCCTTTAGCGGGTCAACAGGGTTTGATGTTATTTGTCGGTCCGGTAGCGATTCACCCGAATATTAGTGGTTAAGAGCATAAAGTGCAATTTTGTACCACTAGGTTCTCTAACTATTTTTGAGATATTTTAATACAGCTAGTGCCAAAACGAGAGAATGTGAAGTCCTGTGATAGCAATCTCCTTAATCCACGTAAGGCCACACTATATTCCTCTTGTAATAAATCCTTTCGGCGACAAGTATCAAGAACGATGTGACATAAGTGCACGCCAGCATAGTGATAGGTATCGAGATTTGTGACAGTTGGATCTGAACGAGGTGAGATCTCGTACATTTCGGTTCTTCGAAATCGGTTGAAATTATGCGGTGTAGAATGCCAGCTTCTTTGATGCGTAGTGTTCTAAAATATTAAGGAAACGTTATAAAGAATTTTGAATATCGTTCTGAAAATTAATGGTGTAAGTAGTTTCCTTTTTTTGCAATGGTTTGTCGACTTCCACTTTTATGCCAAATTGGAGAATACGAGGTACGGACGCCAGCACACAACACTTCTAAAATCTGTCTTTCTTTAATAGGTTTTCAACTTTATCACTAAAGTATTAGGTTCAAGATTGATTGGGGAAATTTGACAGTTTTGGGTAGCTGGATATGCTAGCGTCTGTACGTTTATTTTTTGTGCCTTGTCTGTGGAGATTTCTTTTTTTTAAATTGACAAAGGTCTGTGATCAATCTTTTCTGAAAAGGCTGCTGAGAACTTCTACTATAATTAAATTGATACTAGCGTATGTGAGGAAAGACTTACCCAATTTTAAATTGATCCTTGTATTTGAAATTTTTGGAAGTGTAGAAATACTTCTGTATTTTGGACGTCAGAGGTACTGAAGCCAATTTGCAGATGTCGTTGTTATCGAATGCTGAAAGTGAAGCTCAGTTTTGTTATGTTCATTTATATTGTTACAGGTTGTAGTCCGCGGCTTCGCCCGTATCGATGTCGGAAATTAAGTTACCACGGGAACATGGTACTGTGAGAAAAAGTACCCTACATGTTACTTCGTATATCAGTTATCTGCCAGAAAATCCCATGAAAATCGATACAGCCGTTTTGGAGGTTAGCCGGAACAAACAAACAGACAACATTTAAAAAAGTTTTTTTGTTTTTTGTGAACTCTTTTATTTTTATATTACAAACAGACAGTTTGCGATTGCATGAATTGTATAGAATAATTAATGTATGCATAATTTTTAACAAGTAAGGACACCTTACCTACTCATTGAAGAAAAAAAAACCGGCCAAGTGCGAGTCGGACTCGCGCACCGAGGGTTCCGTACAAACCTGTAGGTATTCTCGGTTTAAAAATAAATGTATTTTTTTAATTTTTTTTTTTTAGTTGATAGAATGTACGGTAAATTGCGGTTTACGATTTATGACGTTTTAAAAAAAACTACTCACTCGATCTCGTTCAAACCAATTTTCGGTGGTAGTTTACATGGTAATGTACATCATACATTTTTTTTAGTTTTATCATTCTCTTATTTTAGAAGTTACGGGGGAGGGGGGACACACATTTTACCACTTTGGAAGTGTCTCTCGCGCAAACTATTCAGTTTACAAAAAAATGATAATAGAAACCTCATTACCATTTTTGAAGACCTATTCATAGATACCCCACACGTATGGGTTTGATGAAAAATAATTTTAATGTGAATATTCATTCGTATAGTAGGAAGAAGGATGAAATAATAGTAACAATTTAAAACATTTATTTATACAAAGAATTATATTTAAAGGCGCGTGCCTTTCACTTTTTATGTCTGTCTCTCTCGCTCTTAGGCGGGCTAACCATGCCCGAGTGGAAGGGACGCGTGCCTCTCACTCGCTCTCATTGTGAGCGCATAACGTGAACGGAGCGTAACGCAGTTTCTTGAAGTGTCACCCGGCAAACCAATTTATAAGACGTTGTCACGTCAAAAATTTTTGAGTTTCTGTTCTATGTATGGGGAACCCCAAAATTTATTGTTTTTTTTCTATTTTAGTGTGAAAATCTTAATGCGGTTTACAGAATACATCTACTTACCAAGTTTCAACAGCATAGCTCTTATAGTTTCGGAAAAAAGTGGCTGTGACATACGGACGGACAGACAGACAGACAGACAGACAGACATGACGAATCTATAAGGGTTCCGTTTTTTGCCATTTGGCAACGGAACCCTAAAAATGGGCTGTTTAACGTTTTATATCTTTTATAAAAACTGTATGAAACTACCACATATAATTATGTATCAGACTAAAGCTTTGTATGCACATGTATATTTGTAAAAACATGCTCAATACTCAATACTTTATTGCATTCCACAATGTATATGCTTAGGTGGTAAAACATTTTATTTAGAAACAATTGTTGACCCTGTCGGGCACAGCAAAGGAAAATACAGTAGGTAGAGAGAAGGACCTATTGATTATATTTTAATGTAACTTATCGTGAAATAGTAATTAAAAATAGATGAAATACATGCTTTGGACTTTTCTAAACTAATTTCAGGGATTTATCATTTAAAAATTCGTTGACGCTATAATAACATTTACTTAACAGCAGCTTTTTTAATTTATTAGTAAATAGATGGCTTTTTCTCTGTCCTTATGGATTCTGGTAACTTGTTGTATATTTTTATTGACATAACCAGAGGGCCAGATGAGTGTATTTTTAGGCGGGATGTTGGTAAGTTTAATCGTGTTTTGGATCTAAGTGTGTATCGTGTTTGTATATCTTCTCATTTAGTGTAAAAGTCTTGGTGTTTGTGAGCAAATTTGCATATTTCGAGTATATACATATATGCATGGCGGAGTTAAAATGTTTAGCCTTATAAAATGGGGTTTGCAGCTATCTATTTGTTGTATGTTTACTGCGATACGAACAAATTTCTTTTGTATCGTAAACAGTGATGGTGCATCCGTACTGTTGCCCCACATTATAATGCCGTAACTAAGCCATGCATATACATAGGCGTAGTATGTTATAAGGGTAGTCTGTAAACTTGTGGTTTCTTTTTATTTCGCGAAAAGCGTATATGAATTTGGAAAGTTTTGTTTTAATTTTTTGTACGTGTGACTTCCAATTTATATTTTTGTCTATGGTTATGCCTAGTAATGTGAATTCGTTGACTGTTTCTATTTCGTGATTATTAAAAGAAAAAACTACATTTAAGGGATTTTTTTTGGTGGGGGTGGAATGTTATGATATTAGTCTTTGTAAAGTTAATTTCTAGGTTGTGTTCGTTCATCCAGGTTATTATTTTGCTAAATATGTCGTTGAGGGTACTGTTTAGGTTTAGGTTGTCATGACATGGGGTGAGAATGGAGATGTCGTCCAAAAATAAAACGCATGGTCCGGATTCTGCTATGAATTTTGGGAGATCATTAATGTAGACGAGAAATAGAAGACATCCAACAACACTTCCTTGTGGTATTGATGCGTTTATCGACTTTCTGTCAGAGCGGAACTTCTGAAGTTCATTCATTTTGCTATTGAAGTATTCTATTTCTACTAACTGTGCTCTATTTCGTAGATAAGATTTGAACCATTCATGCGATTTACCGCGGATTCCTATTCTATAAAGTTTGTTTAATAAAATGTTATATTGTACTTTATCGTACGCTTTGGTCATTTCAAGCATTATACCTACTGCGTATTTTCTGTTATTTATTATGTTTAAGGCCTCCTGTATAAATTTATAGACTGCTAATGCTGTTGATCGATTTTTCCGAAACCCATTTTGGCATTCATCAAATATTTTATATTTTTCGCAGAAATTGTATACGCGGTTACACATAGCTTTCTCGAAAATCTTTGAAGCTGTAGGCAGTAGAGCTATGGGGTGGTAATTACTTGGCTCTGTTTTGTTATTTTTCTTATGTATAGGTTTCACTAATGCTATTTTCAGCTGATCAGGGAATATGCCTTCTTCATAAGACTGGTTTATTAATTTATAAAATGGTAGTGTAAGTTCATCAGCACATCGTCTCAGTAAGCAGGGTGGAAGTTCGTCTATGCCGTGACTTTTTTATTTTTTAGACTTTTTATCATGTTATTTATTTCGTTAGGGTACATACAAGATCCCGGCCTGCTTGAATGTTACCTGAAAGAAATCGCAGAAAGCGAAAAGGGCGCCTATTGTATATTTCTAGATATTTTTTAAATGTACTTTCTGGTGTACAATACAACTTTTTTTTTTTGAGGGACAGCTCGTAGTTAACCTAAATAAAGTTATTACTACTTAAACGGGCAGTTTCCTGACGATTCCTTAAAAGTTAATTTAAGGCCTCCAGCCGGGACATATGTACTTAAAAACTAAAGCGACTAAGACCTAAGGGCAACCCCAGGTGGGGTACGAACCTCGGCTTAGGCAGTCACTGGTAGAGGAGGCAGCAAGGGACAGGCTGGATCTGGGTTAAAATTATTTACGACTAATTTAAAATTACAGGCGCAGCATCGTGAGCTGGCTCTTGCAAGGGTCCCGAGGGATTATTTAGTCGGGGTCGCGACGACGGACCTCGGCGGCGAGGTCGGAATGACGATCTACAATAAACCATATTTAAATAAATATATAGATGTAAAACTACTCAAGAAGATAAGATTAATAACAGGTACAAACATTGCTGAAAAACGGAATTGTATTTGAACTTACTTCTTCTTATATACGGATAAATTGTAGTATAATCAGAGAGTAGAGCGACATGACCCTTCTTCACAGCATCCACTCCATCTCTGACTGTCATAGATTTTAGGGACATCAACTTGCCCAATATTAAACTGAAGTTGCGGTCATTGCCTTCAAACTGTTGAATGAAACATTGTATTAGTAAAATATTCAGCAAATAATTTACATAATTATTAGTTTTTGTGAAAAAGATTCAAAAGTAACTAACATAGTTTTGTTTCGAGCCTGATACCACTGGTGAAGCGAGCGATTGTTCTGACGACTGATGCAACATATTCCACTCAAACAAAAATAATTTAATTTAGCATATAAAAATCTTATTAATATGAAATTTGTATGAATAAAATAGTCTAATTAAGGTGTGTGTACAGACGCCAGCACATAAAGTTACTACAGTCTGTCAAATTTCTTTAATAGATTTTCAACTTTATCGCTTAAGCATTAGGTTCAATATTGATTGGAAAAATTTGACAGTTTCGGGTAGCTTGAAGTGCGTCTGTACTATTGTAGCCAGCAAAATTCATTTTGAAGGACAGTGTGAAGTTGTATGTTGGTTAAAATATAACTCACGATCGTCACAAATATGGTTTTACTGAATTATTAAAATAATAAATTATTAAAACCATAAATTCAACCCTCTTAGTTCATTTAAGCCCATTGAATGAACAGTGATGACTGATATTACAGGCGCGAAATATATTACGCCTAAAACCCAGCTACTACATGAAGTTTAGTAACCTAAGAAAACGGTTAGCTGGCACTCAATAACAGCTGTCCATTTGAATAAACATATATTCTGACATTTCAACAAACGAAAGTAAATTTGAATTTCGTGGGCTATCTTAGCACATTCACCTTAAGCAATAACAAACTACAAAGGGTTATTTTACCACATCTGTATGTAAAATCTAGATAACTTGGTGCACAGACATGCAGTTACGCTGATATCAGACGCTTCACATAAGGGAATGGTTCACGCCCGGGAATTTTCATTTTTGTTACATTCGTCGTTCACAGTTCGACATCGACAAAGTTATAAAGAAATTAAGGTTTATTTGCGCGTCTCATTTCATTTTTAGATCATTTGGTAGGCGAGTGAAAAATGCCGAAATTGCTTCAGTCCTGAATTTACTTTTACTATTGATTCATTTTGTGTTCAGACGTTTCACATCAAGTGAAATGTGATAAAAAATGACAAAATGTGAAGTGTCTGATATCTGCTTTTTAGATACGTAGTGGTGGAAAAAAAAACAAAGATATTTTTAACGCTGTCATAGATAAAAACTAGGTTGAAAAACTTAAGCCCGACTTTTGAAAAATCACGGCCTAAAAACTATTAAACAACTAAATATTCTCGTCTGAAAACCGTGGTTGTATGCAACCAGCATCACTGAAAAATATTTATTTTTTAGTTCGTCACTTAATATTCTTTAGAGGGTGCCATATGTAATTTAATGTGACATCACATAGCTTTTATCTAACAGTCAGTAAAGACGCTTCCAATGATACTTCATTCATCAAAATTATGGTAAGGAATTTAGAAGTTACGAGGAAACAGATGAACATACACCTATACATAGCAGTCAAAATCGTAACCCCTCGCCGTAGTCGAATGACAAGAAAGACTTTCTTTAGTGCCTCATTTGCTTTAGTGAAATTGATAAAATTAAATCGTTGAATCGTCTACTTTCATACTCACTCGCTCAAGTACGGCTATCTTCATATAATCGACCATTACACATTCGTAGTCACTTTTCGCCAGGGTCACCAGGTCTATATCATGTTCCTTGTCATTCACCAGATTGGATAGCAGGTTCGAAGTATAGAACGTGTAGACAATGTAAGCAAACACGAAGAAAATGAAGTAAGCGATCCGTCGAGATGGCAGCTTGGGGTCTATTGGTGGTACTGTGAAACAGACAAGATATTAATAGCACACGGGTTGTTGATGTAGAGTTGTCTTAAGAGGAATACTAGAAACAAGTTGGATTATGCATCACAGATTCACTCTTAGATAAAGGTAATTCCTTTTCCCAAGATTCGATCAGCCACAAGCACAGTTGATCAGGTACTCTACCAGACGACAGCGGCCAAGTGGACCTAGCAAAGGCCAGGAGTCTTAAGAAGATCATGTTTACGGGGTACATCTGTCAATTACTAGACCGATCTGCAAAGCGTGCTAATAATACATAACATCATCATAAAACATGTCACAGACTGTTGGCTGTAAACAGCCTTTAAAAATTGAGTTTTAATTAAAATCATCAGAATCGTTTGCACTATGCCTTATTTTAAGTAACTCCTTCCTTTTCTTAAGTCAGTTAAAGAAGAGTTCGAATTCAAAATGGTTTCCTCTAAACCAAATTTATTTAGATCATCAACCGACCACAAACATACTACCACCAAAAATGTTAGGAAACGGCTAAGGCTGTCATAGATAAAAACTAAGTTTCCGAACTATTTTTATGTCCACTTCCAGTCTCACCAGATGCAGCAGAATCTTAGAATTTTAGGAGGAGTGACTGGGTATCGGACCTCCACAACCCTTTACTGGGTAACACGATCCTTTGGTAAGACTGGTTGGTAGACTTTCAGGCTTGTGATGACCCATGACGACTGTCAATGATCCACTAATGAGTTTGTTTTCTGAGTCACACAGGGTCTCGGTAGGTATATAAAGATTAATAGGGAACCATCTACGGACCGACTGCGGCAACTGTAGTTTAACCTGATCAAGTTTTTCCTTAGCCATGAGCCCTCAGATTTCGTAGAATTAGGTAACCTTAATACCGTATAAAACGCTACAAAGCTGCTAAATGAGAATTTCTTAAATCGAGTTCGTATTCTGAGAATATTTAAATAAATGGCTGCCGAAGGTCTAATACCTTCTCTCTTCGGCTCGAACCTTTTTTACACTCAGTACACTCAATTAGATTATTTGCTCATGTTATTTCTTCTGAATTGATATTTTAGGGGTTAAGCTTAACGACAGGATATATTTTTAGTCGTGACTGCCATTATTTACCGCCTTAGTATACTGAAATTAATCATTCGATATTTGAGTGAAATTGCGATTTCTGTCTGAAATGTTTTCAAATAATATTTAGACCAAAGATTTGAAAGAAGAAGCGTTTCAAATAAAAATAAAAAAATGATTGTTCGGTCACCAAGAATTTTCTAAAGTCCTTCAAATCTGATTCTACTAGTCATATCCAAATTCATCATGCCAGGGTCGCGAGATCTGTTCGAAAGAGGTACCGTGGCCCTGGCATATGGGCAACTGAAGGAACACGGGTGAGTTTTAGGCAGTCAAAGTCTAACACGCCATTCGCTCCACCCAGAGCAGGAGACGTCATTTGGTGATTTCGCAACCAAAAAAAAAAATGCAAATTCATTTATTTGCCAAATATAGTAAGTATAGGTTTACAGCGTAAAATCTAAAACTTTATAGGCCCCTTTATACTCACCTTTACAAATGGTGTGAAAATATGTATAAGGAACAATAATTAATTGATCTCCAAGTTAGCACAATTACATGTCAAAATGAAAATTTTTGTAACTAAAAAAATAACTTACTATGCTGACAATAAGCACCAATAACCATCAGAGATTCATACGCGTAGCTGCACTGCCATCCACCCAGTATGCTGAACTCCCATCGTTTGAGGATGTAGAAAAGAAAACTGATGAAGAAAGCCATGGCATACAGGCAGTTCCAGACAGGCCTAGTGAAAGGCTTGCTGTAGAATGTGGTGAAAAATTCACTGTTGGTTCGGCTAAGAAGGAAGCCAAATCTGAAATATAACGTTTTTATACATTATTTTAAACTAGACTAGACTAATGTTTCTCTCTTTTTTGTTTTAGGCATGTTTGTTGACATAGATGGCAGGATAGGAGCTAGAGCATAATTTGCGACACAGCTACACTTTACTGCCGTTCCGTCGAGGTCGCACCACTCTACCTTGTTGGAGTTACATTTTTCTACTTGCATCCGTCAAAGTCAGTAAAAATTATTGGCGTTTTAACCTAAACTTCCCGATGTTGGTATTTTACTGCAGGGATCTAGCAAAATACCAGCGTTAGTAAAATTTTGCCATTTTGTGCAACCGCGAATTACCAGCGCACTTTGTATGTTCGGTATTTCATTTGAAATTAAAAGTGTGTGCTCAGAGTGCCATCAGTTTATCACTATATGTCTTCTTTTTTTGTATAATATTGGCACCTTGTATTTCACTATATCCTAATACTAGCTTCTGCCCGCGACTTCGACCGCGTTAAATTTATTGTTCGCCCGACCCTTCCCGTCGCGTCGAATCGCCTACCCGTGCGATTTTCCCCGTTTTTGCAACATTTTTCATTACTGGTCCGCTCCTCTTAGTTGTAGCGTGATGTTATGTAGCCTAGATAAATATGCTACCCAACACAAAAATAATTTTTCAATTCGGACCAGTACTTCCTGAGATTAGCGCGTTCAATCAATCAAACAAACAAACAAACTCTTCAGCTTTATAATATTAGTATAGATTCGTGTAATTAGTTATTATTTCATAGTGTTTTTTTGTATGTTTATGTGCTCTTTTATTATCATTTTACTCATGTATGTATATTGTAAACCTTTAACTTATTTCATTTTTGTCTATCCCGCTTCTTTCTCATCCATGTAAATAGAAAGGCCTGGCTCCTGTGATACAAGAACTCTTAGTACAGGAGCCAGGGTTACACTGATATTTGTGTGCATCAAATAAATGATTTAACAATCTATCTATCTAAAGTGACTTCTACGCTACCACTGACAACGCTGTGGATGTGGCGAAGTTTTGAGCCAACAAGCTCTGACATACATACATTGGTATTAGAGAACTATTGAAGAAAATGAAGTTTTACTCAAGGGAAATTATAATCATGATCTTCTTGATAGAGTTTTTGTACAAGTTTAAAACCTTATAACGATCGAGTCTGAATGAAAGGAGAATTGATGAACTGTTCTGAGTCAGTATATTTTAATAGATGTTCTGATTTTATTTTTGATTGTTTGCGTAATTTAATGTATTTAACAAATCAAAAATGGTTTGGGTATTCACAATCTTATAATATATTCATTTGAACTTTAGTTCTAGATTTTATGAATATTTTCAATGAGAAATGTGTTTAATTTCAAAGGAGTTTTAATATTTTGACACTTGTATTTAGAAACATTATTTGCAGTCTTAAAAGGAATAAGATGTTCTAACAGTTTTGATTTGAATTTGAAATGAGGTATAGTCGAAAGCTTATAAATAGTTGAATAAAATATTTAGTATTTATGGTTATTTTATGATTTAAAATGTTATAATAAGGAATCTATCGGGGGACATTTTTTAACGTCTTGAAAAAAAAATGGGTGTAATAGGCGAATGGAGTAGAATGCCTTTGGCATAGATTTATTTTTATTTTTGAATAATTTGCAATGAAATTGATCTAGCAATAAATACTATACATTTAAAGTAACATTTTTATACTAGAACAACAGAAAGAGACATTTGGAAAAAAATTAAATCAATTAAAATCTATCGAAACTCAAATCATATGCACCCTACTCAATACGTGGCATGTATCAATGATTTCGTAGCGCGGCCCTACCCTTTGAAGCCGGCCTCATTGATCTTTCGCAGGCGCACGAGCCGCATACGCATCCCCGTCCGCCCACGTCCCGCGCTCCTTTGATCACCTACGATGAATCTGAAGGCCTTCCTGCCTTCTATTCTAGTTACACAACACACCATATGAAGGTTGAGACGGTGAAAAATGTCATCCGGTATATTACTGCTGTGTCACGCAGTTATTCAGTGGAAACTCTACCAGAGTTAGGGGTATGGGTCTACATTAGATCTATGTTTTTTAACAATAAATGCGCTTTGTTAACATGAAATATTTTTTGTGTATATTAATATCATTGGTGTTAGTAATATTTCTTAATCCACCTCTATTATCATCATCATTCCAGCCGGAAGACGTACACTGCTGGACATAGGCTTCCCCCAAGGTCCGCCAGTTCAGGCAGACCGTGACCTGAGGGGTAACTGCGTAATACAGTCATCATCAGCAGCCTATCATGGGAACTTTATAGGCTGCTGATGGACTGCTGGGACACAGGCCTCCTTTCGGTGAGAGGGAATGGGCCATAATCTACCACGCGGGCCCAGTGCGGGTTGGTAGATGTCACATGACTTCGAATTTTTGGTTCTAATACATGCCAGTTAGTGGATAGAGAATCGCCACGGCAGGATGCCGTGGCGACCTTCCGCCTGACGCAGGTTTTCACTAGGCATGAGTACTTTGGTGGGTTCCTGTTCAGGATAAAGCGGGAGGAAACGTTCGGGTGTTTCCATTGCAAGGATCGTCTGGAGGACCACCAACGTGTCCTCGTGGAGGCGATCGGCGGCGGCGACCTCTCGCGTCCGGCCCTGGTGCAAGCCATGGTACGGAGCGAGAGGGCATGGGAAGCCGTCACCTCCTTCTACGAAGCAGTAATGCTCGCGAAGGAGGAGGTGGGGCGCGTGAGGAAGTGGCAGTCTCTGCGCCCTCACATCCCTAGCCACCGCAGGAGGAGACGTCCCGGGCGTCGGGAGCCAATAGCGGACTCCCGGCCACCGTAGCTGCGAGCTTGCGGGCGGCGAGCAATGGGTAGCCCGCCGCCCGGTAAGAACCAGGCTCGGGTCGACGGCGCGTAGTATTCCACGCGCGCCTCAAAGAAATGTCAGTAGCACTGAAGGAGTCTGCTAGGACCGATGCCTGCCAGGGTCGTGACATTGTTCGAAAGAGATACCGTGACCCTGGCACATGGGCAACTGAAGGAACACGGGTGGGTTTTAGTCAGTAAAAGTCTGACACACCCTCCCGCTCCGCCCAGAGTGGGAGAAGTCATCTGATGATTTCCCATCCAAAAAAAAAGACATGCCAGTTTCCTCACGATGTTTTCCTTCACCGTTTTGAGAGCAGTGGTGATGAAATAATTTACACAAAGTGAAGCGCCTGCTTGGGTTTGAACTCATGACCTACTACTCGTAAGTCGCGGCCGCTACCACTGGGCCACCGCTGCTCTCAATAACACCTGTAACATGGTAATAGTAGGAATTGCTTCCATTGAAGACACCTCAATAATATTCAACATTAATTGCGTTATTCACGTTGTTGAACAGACAAATTTTTAGAACATAATTATGAAGCAATGGATTAGCTATATCTATTCTAATATTATAAAGCTAAAGAGTCTGTTTGTTTGATTGAACGCGCTAATCTCAGGAACTACTGATTGGAATTGAAAAATTGTTTGTGTGTTGGGTAGCCTATTTATTGACGAAGGCTATAGGGTATATAACATCGCACTACGATCAAAAGAAGCGGAGCAGCAATGAAAAATGGACGAAAACTGGCAGACAATTAGATGCGACGGGAAGGGTCAGAGGAGCAAAAATTTGAAGGTGACGAAGTCGTGGGCAGAAGCTCGTAAATGATATAGCCCTTTAAACGATAATGTTTTGTTATTGATAGTATGTTTTGCAAATAGGGTACAGTATAACGTTCCCTTGGGATAACGAATGATCACCACACGAGCTTACTCGTGAGAAATAGCTATTAATTTTTATAATTTTTGTAATAGCTATCAATTAATTTAATATAGTATTTTAATCAGTAACTGTATGCTTAATTTCTTCATAAATGTATACAGACCTCCATTTATTAACTGCGAAAATAGGATGCACATGATCCAACATATCTATTGTTAAGGTCATCGACCTGGCGAACACGTCAGCTGTAGCATTTCCTTCATTATTTATGTGCATAGGCTCTCCATAAATAGTGATGTTCCTTGGAAGTTTGTCGTGTACGTAAGATACACTGTAAAGGAAAATTTAGGACTGGTTAAATATTATGTTATCCTAGTTAACCTACTAATATTAAAAAAGTGTAAGTTTGTATTTTACTCAATCATGCAAAACGACTGAACGACTTTAGAGGAAATTTGGCCGACAGATACTTTTTAACCTGTTTTTAACCAAATAAAGTACTTATTATGTCGGTTGTGCGTTTCTACGTGATTTGTGACCACCACAAGGGCGAAACGCTGCCAAGAAGTAGATTTAAAAAAAAATTAGTCGATTTTTGTGTCTGTTACTGTGCCCATTTAGTTCTTCTAAACATGCAACGGATGTTGATAAGTTTTTCTTTATCATTTAGAGAATTTATTGCGAAAGGTTTGAGTATAATTATTATATCATACGAATCTAACAAATGATAAAGAAATCTCAATCTTTCGACAAGTCGTGAAAATCGAGTGAAGTGGGAGCGGGTTGCTAGTAATCCATTAATCAAATTTCATAATATCATTTTATAAATAAAACATGAATTTAAAATTACTATCGCTGTATTTTTTGCGTGTCATTATAAATTTCAGGGAACGTTCTGTAATCCCTGGAATTTCTAATCTTAACATCTAAACGCAAAAAAGATCGAGTAATTCGTGATTTTTTTCAGACAAGATAATTGCAAGAAAACATAAAATAATGGAAAATTTAATAATAGACTGATTTAGATTTTGAATACTGCACTAAAATTGTACTTAAAATTTGTGAGTTACCCAAATCACCTATAGGAGCCCACTTATTGCCGCTCTCATAGAAATCCTTAAACTTTAATAAAATTGACCAGTATAATCTTTGCTCAGGTCATCTAAATCGAAATGTTTTCAATCTTTCTTAGTTTTGACTGACAGGGTTCCAATTTCAATTTGTCAAGTCAAATTAAAGTTGATGTTTGCTTAATTTTAACTTACAATTCCGAGAACCTACCTAGGTTTAACTCGGTCAGAAATAAAACTTTCTTAAACCTTTCTTACATAGGTTCTTCTCTATTTTATTTTTGCGTTGGAATGACATCTCGCAGGTCAACCTATGAAGTTTTCGGCTGCTTAACCGGACTTGTTTATCTAGCTACCTTAATAAATTAAGGCCTCCAGCCAGGGGTTAAAAACTTAAAACTAGAGCGACTATTCGCTAAGGGCACACCCTGTGGGGTACGGACCCCAGCTTAGGGCATCCCTGGTAGTCCTTGCTGGATCGAAATGATCTCTATTTCTTTGTATGCTTACTTGAATTTATACATATCCCGCAAAAGCCCCAGGATCATGCAGCCAGTGACAGTTTGCCGCCACATTGGATCATACGTGTTGATGGACTTAAGGTGTTCGTGGAGGGTCTCACATTCGAATAGAGATGCCACATTTATTGTGACGTTCTGCATGTCGATGTACCTCATTCTGTAACCATGCGCATATTTTAGTTTAGAAGGAAATAAAGGAGTTTGTCGTATTTACTTAATTACACATAAAGCACCTCAAAAGTAATAAAAAATTACTCATGCCAAAAGGACGTTAATCACCATCAGCCTATAATGTTCCCACTGCTGGGACACAGTCCTCATATCTTTGTGAGGATGTGGCTATAATCAGTGATGATAAAATAATTTACAAAAGGTAAAGTGCCTATCAGGGTTCGAACTGACGACCTACAACTCTTTTTTTTTAGGCGAGAAATGATTATTTCACGTCTCCCCCTCATCGTATTAGACATTCACTGGCTAAAACCAGTATTCTTTCAGTTGCCTGTGCCAGGGACAAAGTAACTTTTTCGATGTGACCCTGGTAGGCATCGGTCCTGCCACCGTGGAACACAACGTGCTGTCGATTCGAGCGTGGTCCTTACCGGGCGGTGAGCTACTCATTGCTCGCCAGTCCGCGTATACGGTGGCCGGGAGTCCGCTATGGAGTCCCGACGCCCGGGGCGTCTCCTGTGTTACCATAACCTGTATTCAGTACATGGTTCAGAAACGACATAAAATGTATGTGCAAGGGGGCCATCATCTGTTTGGCCTTTTCCCAACCATGTTGGGGTTGGCTTCCATTCTAACCAAATGCAGCTGAATAGAAGCAGGGGCCCCCTGATATTCAGGTTGAAATTATATTTAATAAATGTTTAAATTTCTATTTAATTATTGAAATTCTATACTACTCCAGGATCATGGCTTGAATTATACATTTTATACATTTAACAATTTGCGAGCTGATGTCTCTCCCTTAGAGAATACAAAATGTCAGGCGAAAGGATTTATTTCAAATCTACTACCATATGCCAGATGGTAATCATCACCTTAATATAGATGAGCTTGTGCCTACTGGGAATATCCTTGTGTTAGCACGTGTCTTTCAGTGAAAATATTATCTTAGAGTCAGGTAAGCGAAAAGTTATATAGTAAAAACATAAACGCACAACTTTCCATATCAATTCAGCAGAAACCATAATTAAACTAGGATTGCGAACAAAAATATAACAATATAAGTCTATAGTCTAGTCCCACTGTAGGTCAAAAGCCTTTGGTATGTTTATAGTACACCCAAATTTCGCTTGTCATGTTTAATTTCGATGTATTTCGATGTATGTGGCTTCCAGCCTATTGCCATCAAACGGGCTCCAGTCCAGACTCCGGGCTGCTACTTAAATAAATTCCAGATAGAAAACCAAATAACACTTTGCTCGACGCTGGAATCAAAACCTCGAAGGAATACGGGTAGATTTTAGTCAGAATAAGTCTGATACACCCTCGCGCTCTGCCCTGAGCGAGAGAAGTCATTTGATGACACCCACCCAAAAACAAAAGAACCTCATTCCCAGCAGTAGTGTTTGCGTTGCCTAGACCAACGAGGCAATCATGTCAGTGATGTCTTATGTAAACTCAAAAAGTACATATAAATCCTTAATATCCTTAGGATAACCAACACACTGTTGTCTGATCCCAAACCAAGCAGAGCTTGTACTATGGCAACCATGGCAGACAACTGATAAATATAAATACTAACTAACTTATATATTTCTAAATACACACATATTATAGATAAATTACACCCAGTCACGGAAAAAATGAAAAATGATGATAATAATGAATTGAAAAGTCACATTGGTACTTGCCAGAATTTGGACCCACAAGCTCGATAATTTAACAAAAATATTAGTTCGTTTTAATAATATACACCAGCAATTGTAGCCGACCATAGAACAACACTAAACGGTACACGGCACACTGGTAAAACAAACCAATTTAATGAGGTATTAATAATTTAGATGTTGTTGTTCTTTGAACAATATGTTAAGGGTTTGTATTGTACCACGAGGATGACTTGTTTAATTTTCATTAAAATCATGTACATACATATCAAACATCATACACCCTACTTCCCATGGGGTTAAGCAGAACTATACAGAACGCCACTTGCTACGACCCTTTCATAAGGAGTAGTATGTAAAGTTCGTTTTTAGGGTTCTGTACATGAAGGGTAACCAACGTAACCCTATTACTAAGCCTTTGTTGTCCATCCGTCTGTCTGACAGTCAGTGGCTTGGTGTAATAATCTGTATATCGATATACCGTATAGCGATCGATAGGTAGGCATTTGAAAATTTCACAAAATGTGTGTTTCTGTTGCCGCTATAAAAACAAATAATAAAAACTTTTTATACAAAAGTAGCAACCGACTTTCTTAAAAAAGATACTACAAAATGAAAAATAACTTTAATTTCGGAAGTCGGTGGCAAAAAACCTTAAATACAAATCCTAAGACACCGACTTCCGAAATTAAAGTTATTTTTAACTTTGTAGTGTTTTTTTTTTGGAAAAAGTTTTTATTTTAAACTTTTTATTTATGGTATACGAGTATACCCCGCACTAATCTAATCGCGTTTTTTTTTTGTTCATTTGTCACGCAAACTTAATGCAAATCCAAGACTTATATGGTTTTCACATTGACCCCATTGTCAGACTAGAACCAAATTCAAATGGGATCACAAAGAAAGCACCAGCTTTCAAATAAAAAAAAAATCATCAAAATCGGTTTACCCAGTCAAGAGTTATGAGCTAACAAACATAAAAAAATAAAAAAACAGTCGAATTGATAACCTCCTCCTTTTTTTGAAGTCGATTAAAATAGAAACAACGTTAAAAATGGAAGGGGTCTACATTGAAGAAACGTGTTTTATTTGGCATTTACTTGTGCTAGTCCGACTTACACTTGGCTGTTTTTTTTAATCCGAGATAAATAATAATCCAACATTACAAGCAAACACAAAAGTGTTTGCTGAGTTTGACGTTACACCTGTCAAATTACTAACTAGGTTTTAAAATCGAAACATAAGGATCTCTTGCATTGCTTCGTTCATGTTTAATAGCCCGCACTGTATGCGTGTGAACGCATACAATGCGGGCTATTGTGGGACATTACCAATAAGGTCAATATGTCCTTCTAGGGCGATTTTATTGAGAGCAACTGTCTATCCGACCGGCACAGCCAACTTGTTGAGAAATAAGATACCCCCATAGCTGGGCATTAACTCGTTAATCCGTTAATCGTTAATTAACGAAGTTAACATTTTGATTAACGGATTAACTTTTAAGTTAACTTTTAAAATGTTAACGGACTCGTTAACTTCCGTTAATATGCAGAAGTCCGTTAATCGTTAATCCAATGCCTACTGTTTACCGCACAGCACCGCGGCGCGGCGCGGAAAACAGGTTCAGACAAGTATGAAACAACAAGTGCCGGGTGGCGTGTGGCAGCGAGTGAAACAAAAACAAAACTAGATATATTTTGCCGGCGCGTGTGAGTGAGAAACGAACTGCGAAGAAATGTGTTTCGTTTATTCATTCCATTACTTAGCGCCGGTGCTTAGAGTGATGAGTGTTTTGTTTGTTGTTATTATAAATTACTGTCAGTGATCATTTGCGTGTTGATAAAAAAGAGTGCAGTGTAATTTAGTTAGGTAGAAAAAGTAAACTGTGCAGTATAGGTAGTAATTAAAAACATATCATGGAAGACATGGAATCGGATTCCAGCGGTTCTGATGAGAATCCATGGCCACATTTGACTGCATATGTGGAATTTATATTCATATCGGGCCAGCAAATACTTTTTGCGTATAAGCGATGCATGCCGAAAGACACCAAAAAAAAAAAGATTAAATCACACATTTGAATTATACAAGTATTTTTTTGTTCCTAACCTGTTAACTACGAGAACCTAAACCAACAGGTTTTATTAGTTCACTAACGCAAGGATATAAAAATGCCCGAAATGTAACGCTTTAACGTTTAACAAAGCTAACTTTTTTTTGTAGCGGATTAACGATTAACGAAGTTAACTATTTGATTAACGGTGCCCAGCTATGGACTGAGGGATAATTGCGTACTACACTATCACTAGGAATCGGTTTCATTTTGAGAGTTCCGCAACATTCATGGCGTTATTTACGTTGCTAAGCAAACAATCTTTTCGAACATATGAATGACAAATGAATGGATAACAAATAAGCTTCAAAATGATTCAAATTATGATTAATAGTGTGTTCCGCAATTAGGGTGCTGGTCAACAAACTCTTGGGCTCGTGACGACCAGTACCGACTGTCAAAAATCTAAAAATGTCAGCAGGAACTAATAATATTACGTGCTTTCCCAATCATGGAAAGATCTTCGTATATAAAGATGGTCACCCATCTATAGATCAACCGCGGCACGAGCAAACCGTGCGGCTTCGCTTTATTATTGCTTTCTTTCATCTATAGATATTTAAATGTCTTTGCTTCTAAGCAAACAAAGGGTTTGATGGTCATATGGTTTCAGGATATGAAGGAACTAGAGTCTTATCAAAAATCTTATTCACGTTTCATAATAGGCCGGGTAAATATTAAGACAAGAAAGGATAAGAGATAAGGTAAGGGATAAGATGCAGCCATAAACATTTCCTTGGATTTTTCTTTAACGCTCTTCGGGGCTTGTTCTTCGGAACGAGGTACGTTATTAAATATTTATAAGACAAAGATAAGATAATCAATGAAAAACATAATAAACGCACTAGTCACCACTACGATTTCGAAAGCTCCCATCGACTTCTCTGGGATGCCATCATCAGATCCTGGTTTCCTCATCATGATATCACCTTTGGGATACCTCCTTTCCAAAGAAAAAATAATCATCAAAATCGGTCCATAAACGATGAAGTTATCCGCGAACACACATAAAAAATATATACTTACGGTCGAATTGAGAAACCTCCTCCTTTTTTTGAAGTCAGTTAATAAAGATAAGCTATCTGTATTTCAAAAAAAAATCCGTTTATTCTCGCCTTGCTTTTAACTGTTTGTGTCACGATATAGGAAGATGAGAAGAACCTTAGGTTATGATTAAAACACATGTTGGTATGGTTGGTACAATAAGTTCAATTTCGCAGCTGAGATGGGAAAGTTAAATGGATGTGTGGTGTATTACATAAATGGATAAAACAACAAATGAGTACATAAGAGGAAGGCTTAAAACGGCACCGATAAATCTAAAGCTGTGTGGAAATCAGATGTCAGGTATGGACAATGGACGTGTGATACGGAGGAATGAGAAAATATCGTGAGGAAAGTTTTGAGTAAGTTTGAGCCATCAATCAAGTAGCACAAGTAACTACTGGTGGTACCTATTAGGATATCTAAAATTCTAAAAGGTTCGAATACCTTTGAAACAGAATAACGTTGAAAGGTACTGTAGCGCCATTTCTAATTGGTAAATACTTGAGACTATCTTAGAGCCCAAAGACAAAGTCATAGACTGATATTCTGTAGACAATAATGATGACGCAACAGTCAAATATGTACGGCGATCCGTTTCGTTCCGTTCTGTTGAACTTTGTTGTAGACTAGTTGTTACCCGCAGCAAGAGTGTGAATGACGGGAAAATATCTCACGGGAACGTATGACCAGGATTAATAGCACCATAATTATGTGTTAATACAGGTTATAATCTGTCTGTGTGCTACATTTTATCCAAAATCGTTTAGCCTCTTTGCGCCAATCTGCAACATACAGACAAATAGCGCTGACTTTAAACTATATGCAATGATATTATAATATTTATAAGTGGTAGTACGGAACCCTCGGTGCATGAGTCCGACTCGTCCTTAATCGATTTTTTTTATTACCATTGTATTAACATGTATAGATTAGGCATTGAAATACGAAACGCTTTGAAATTGATTGCAACTTGACAAAAGCCTCTGAACGAGAGAAAATGCTTTTGTTAACTATTATTTAATCTACATCGTCTTCACATGATCTGACCAAGACTATGTCTGAACTTTAAAAGAGACTGTGACCTTTGAGTTTGTTTCAGTATTTCTTCTCATAGAAGTCTAGTTTTTAAAATATGATTGTCGCGTAAAAGTGTTTATATAAATCTATATACAGAAATAAAATCATTTATCTTCAACACCATGGTAATTACAACAAACGGTCGTAGATAAATGTGTTTTTAAGTCCTGAGTACTACTGACTGATATACCAACGCACAGCCTAAGCCGCTGGTCCTAGAAACATGCTGGTTGTAGAAACACACCCTGTTTTGAGGGCGAAATTCCATACCTAAAAGGGTGAAATGGGGTTTGAATTTTCTGTGAAACTTTTTATTCTTTGGCTCGGATAAGACAAAGCAAGCATTGCGATAAGACATTGTTTACCTGGATTAACAGATAGGGTACTTTTAATCCTGGGAGTACGTTCTTGTGGGATATTTTTCAACATTCAGAAGCTAGTTACAGTATATGACAGAACGATCTGTCCCAAAAATATGCTCCCGACAAAATGAAGATGATAATGAATTACTTATTTCTTTATCCTCATAGGAGTCACAATGTCTCATAGTATATATACGTATGTACTAGCTTTTTCCAGCGGCTTCGCCCGCGTATTATACTAACAAACCTCCCTCTTGATTCACCCTGTCTATTGGTGAAAACCGTGTTAAATCGTTTGCCGTAGTTTAAAAGATCATATCATGTAAAGAAGATTATCTAGAAATTGAAACCCACGCCATCTATTTGGAATTCATAGAAATAAACAATGAACACACACATTGTCTTATAAAAACATTTAATTTGCAAATATTGAGATCAGTTCTTTATTGAGATAAAAACTATCCTGTCTTTTAAGTTGGATCAAACTGCACACGGTGTACAAATTTTATTCAAATCGGTTAAGTAGTTTAGGAGTCCATCCCGGACAAACAACGTGACACGTAATTTATATATATTAAGATTATATGCAGGGGCTTGTGGATAAGTTATAACAGCTACATGGGTGGCTCGATCAGGTTAAGCTACGTTTGCCGGGGTTGATCCGTGGATGGGTTACACATGAGAGTTCCTTGCCTCGGAAAGAACGTTAAGCTGTTGGTCTCGGTTGTCACTCACATCATCTCTGACAGTCGTTATGGGTCGTCAGAAGCCCGAAAGTCAGAGAACCAGTTTGTCCAAAGGGTAATGTATTACCCAGTAACTGGGCTGTGGATGTCAGATAGGCATTTGGTCCCTGTAAAATATTGGTATTTATTATATTGCTATTTTATTGCACCTGATTTGATTGGACCTCGATCCTTTCACAATTAGAAAGAGACCAGGCAGATGATGATGTATGTAACGTATAACTAAGGTTGAACTTTTAATCCTATTCACTAACTTGACAGTTCAATGCAAAATAATGATACCATTCTAAAACTAATAGTGTCAGGGTAGTGAACGATTTCGCATAAAGAATGAACGATAAAAATGTTTTAAATTAAATAAAACTTTAGAAAATCGTTTTTAGGTGTGGATTATAAGAATAATTAATAATTTTTAATAACAGTTATTTCCTTTTTTTATTTTATTCTGATAGAAACAAAACTAAATATAAAAATCATGTCATTGTGCTTATTTTTTTACTATAGTCATTTTATTTCCTGTGACAGCCATAGACTACATATATATTGATATAGTACACATCTTGTTTTAAGACAAGTTATTTTTAAATTACAAAGTTTACATGTAAGTACATTATTTCAAGTTCATTCAATTTCATTCATTCTTGTACCACCTCACCATCTTTTTTTGTCAAAACCTGGTATCCCTCCAATTGTCAAGTTAGTGAATAGGATTAAAAGTCCAACCTTAGATTAATGCACATTATGAAAGAAGTTTGCTCAGAATCGTTAACTGAGTGGATTTCTCCCTTACTATAGGTTTTTTAATTACCAAAAATAATTAAAACGACGTAAATTATAATCATACTTCCGCTGTTCAGCCAAAATAAATTAAATGTACGAGGTGCCTACTACACTACACCCGTGCGACTGTGTGCATGCGCAGATTGTAAGGTTTTCCAAATTATGTTCCGTAACAGCAGAGACATCAACGCGCAATCTGTTAAGTATGATTTCAGAACAAGATTCTGTAGATTTTTTTTAAATTCGCTGGTTCATACATATTGAATGTGAAGGTTTTCACTTTTTTATGCAACAGCACATCATTTTTTCTTTTCAGCTAACTCGAATAATAACAAAAGTAAAATAGGATTACGCAAACACCCACACCACAATATTTTCAGACACAAAAACACAATAATACCAGTTTCACTATTCCAGAATACTTCTCAGAAGGTTGGCGGGATAACGAATTCTATGAATACGACGCTCCACCATATTGTGAACTTCGTCAGTCTTTTGTTAAAATACTTACCGAGGCGAGTGTCACTTTATTCTGAAGATTCTCCAAGGTAGTGTTCGACACTATTTTAATAAAGGTTTTCCTGCTGCGGATTTATACTTAGAATTAATGGTGCCTTTTTTTAGAAACGTTCCTCGAATTTTATAAGGAAAATAACTGAATTTCTGTATCTGATCCTTGATCATTGAGTGATAGATACAACTATTAGAGGAAAACATTCATTTTTGTTTTTATTGTATTTCTGGAATGTAAGAAAGATAGATCTTTCTGCGAGATAAAAACAATACATATGTAGCAATAAACATCGCGTTTGATCTTTCAAACAAGACTGAAGAAGAAAATCGCACGCCAATTCATTTTGGCACCCAATATTTTTTTACACAGTTTTTATACAGTTATTATTGTTGGGCCAGAATTGCTCATATTCGTCACGCCCTTCAGTCATAAGAAAGCGACGGGGAAGAAGAAAATCAACATTGATTCTCTTCTGAAAAGAATGTATAGCATCGAAACGGCATTTAAAGAAAGAATTTTCTCGTTGGCCATTTTTTTATTTCCCTTGGGGTATGCCTTCCCTTACGGTTAATGCCGAAACTATGTTCCCAGAAATATTTAAGTTTATTAAACGAACATGAACAATCTTTCTGAACAATTCTGGCTGTAGAATCCTGTTGATTTTGTGTACGTGCTGATTATGATTCATCATCATCATTTCAGCCGACAGACGTCCACTGCTGGACATAGGCCTCCCCCAAGCTCCGCCACTTCAACCTGTTTGTGCTTCCCGCATCCATCCATCCATGATTATGATTAAATCTCTACAATTGCTCACTATCACATTAAGCCTTTCGTGCAGGGCAACGTCACTTTCAACCTCTTCCCGCTATTCGTGGTGATTTTCAGATGACATTAGTGACCGCTACCTTACTACTTGTGTGAATTCGTAGAGTGTTGGCTATAAAAGAAAGAATAAAACAAACCTTCCAAAAAGAAAAAAAAAAACTGAATAGCAAAAAAATATATTGAAATATAAGCAGTATAACAATGCGATCCGGTGTTTGTTGGGGGCAGTGCAGTGCCTCCGCATGTTCGCCGACTATAGCACGGACGGCTTCCGGGCGGTGCTTCGCAAAAGAACAGCCTAGAGTTGCAAAGGACTCGACTCTTCGAGTCCTAATTTTAAAGACTCGACTCAATTATGCAAGACTTAGTGTACTCAAAAGGCTCGGAGTCTACAGATAAGCACTCGAGTCTTAAAAGGACTCAAGTCATAAAAAGGACTTGAGTCATAAAAAGGGCTCGAGTCTTAAAAAAGATTCGAGTCTCAAAAAAAAACTCGGGGCATGAAGATGAAACTTGTACCTCATCATTCGAAAAGACTCGAAAGAAGGCAATAAATTCAAATGAGTGGTTATGATGTAACTTTGCTAACAAAAAAATCTGTCGAGTATTTTCGAATAATAAGCTACAAGACTCGAGTTCATTTTAAGATGCGAGCCGTTTTTAAGACTCAAGTCATTTTTAAGACTCGAGTCCCTTTTTTAGACTCGAGAATGACTTGGGCTCGGCTTGACTCTAGACTCCGAACCTTTTCAGCACACTGAGTCTCACATAATTGAGTCGAGTCTTTAAAATTACGACTCGAGGACTCGAGTCCTTTGCAACACTAGAACAGCCTCCCTGTGGTGTCGAAAAAGGGTAACACGCTTCTGAGCGTGGTGTCGGACAGAATGGCAACCAAATCCTGAGGCATTGGTCGCTCATTCATGTCAAAAATAGTAATTATTTAAAATTTTACTAACATTAGCTATAAGTATCTTCCTACTAACATCATACGGACTTGTATCTTTCACTGTGATCGTAGACTGAAATAAATATTTTCAATTTCAATAAGCTCCTAAATTAATGTAAATTATCTATTTTGAGTCGGTGCCTCAACTTCGAAGGATACCGGTGCCTTGCAAACAAAAGAAGAATTTACAAAATTGGCCTACTCAGTACAGAATAGAAAGGGTGTGACCGAGTTGACAAATAGTGGAGAAGTGTGGATGAAAAATATATGTTTAGCCGACCTCAAAAAAACTAGGATAAGGGCAGGAGGATTATTATGAATGAAACGCGTTGACTTGAGAAGCGACAAAAAAGGGAGAAGTCCCTTTTTTGTCGCTTCTAAAGGTAGCGATAGTCTATGGCAGTCATTTGTAAACTGGTATTAACTAATGTAGTCTAACAATACTTTCTAAACTGGGACCAAAGAAAAGTCTGCATACGCAAAGGATATAAAACAAATATATTTCTTCTCTCTCTCTGACACTAGATCTAATAAGTGGACTTGTCCATGGCATACTCTACGTGTGAATGAGACTGTGTTTACATATCTATTAAATAGACACATTACACTGGCTATCAAGAAGGACTGCCCCCCTAGCCAAGTTACAACCGTTTCCTGTCGAATTCCGTTCTCCAATCGGTAACGCCTCGGTGTCGGCAATTGTAGAAAACGATAAGTTGGTAGCCATGTTGACGGGCCTGAGTCGGCTGCTCGTTTTCTACTATGTTTTTAGAAAAACGACACATTATAACAAAGGATGTAGCGTTGAACATTTAAGAAACGATAACAATTCATTCTATAATTTTGAACGATGTGAACTTGGCTACGAATTTTCTATTCATTTGTTCTAACCACGTGACTTAACGTTGAGATGATTTTATTCCCATACATTTGATTAGTTTTCGACTAGCGTTAACGATTGCAGATTATCAACTTGGCGAGGGGTGCTGGATAGTATAAAGTTACTTGAAGTTCGATCTAGAAGCACTGACAGCTCACCGGCATCGTATCACAGTGAGCAAAGTTATTCCATATTTCGTATTCCGAATGCTTTTATACGAAATAATTCGTTCTGACATTAGATTTCCTCATATAACTAGAAAAGTTTGATTCTTATTTTCCACGTTCAGTAGATCCTGTCTGAAATAAGTACAAATATTACAGAGAGTTTTGTGAAAATAAACGGGATGCTTGTTAGAATCTGAATTTCATTAAGATCATAGATTCTTATTATGCCGGAACAAACTATTCCGTTTGAATAACGGGATCAGCGCTGCCTTCAAAATTCATGTCACGTATCAAATAATGGGAATTTTTGAACAATTAGAATTTCGTTAGTGTTGTCAGTTGTGCTTGTTATTGTATAAAATTCATATGAAGTTATAGGTCGTAATATCCATATTACGTCCCCCATTCCGCAAAACTGTTTCAGGGTCAAGCTCCCCAATCCCAAGACTTTGCAGGCTTCTCAATAATTGTGATGATGCTATAGATATTTGTTGTACATCTATTCATAAATTCAAGCAACAAGTCCACCAAAAATAATCAACACTACACTGAACTATGTTAATACCTATATGTTTAAGCTTTTAACTGTCTTAATAATAAGTATGTCTTTAATATTAAGTATGTTTATAACCACTGTAATTAACTTTTAAGTAAGTTCATGCATGCTGTGTCTATCGCATCATATTGTACACTTGGTGTGCATTATAGCTTGTATTATTAGATTGTATAGTGTAACAATTGTAGATAGACCAATAAATAAATAAATAGGTACACACAAGCCAAGACACCGAGCAATCCAAGTTGCAAAGTTCATCATCATCTGTCCAGATTTTTCTAGCTTTCAGCTTCCAGTTTCACCAAATGAAGCTGAATATCAGTATTTTACATGAAGAGTCTGCCTATCTGCCCTCCAAAATCCGTTAACTACGGCCAACCGGCCGTATGGACAAAACAGATCCAAAATGTATATTTCCATTTCCCCTGTCTATGTTATCCGTGGCAGGCTAAGCGTGTCGAAGCGAGATTGTACTATTACATAGTTAGCATAGAACAGGATCTAATATCGAGCCTTTTCGCTACTGTTACCCGGGTAGATGGTCTTGTTATAATCGTGTACTACGCTGTTTTCCTGGGTTAATGGGGATACCTACATATTTGAACTTTTGTACGATATTTTCTAACATTTCAGCAACTGTAAATTGGATATAGTAGAAATTCCATGTAACGTTTACAACTCCCTACCAGGGTCGCGAAATTTGTTCGAAAGAGATACCGTAGCCCTGGCATATGGGCAACTGAAGGAACACGAGTGGGTTTTAGTCAGTAAAAGTCTGACACGCCCTCCCGCTCCGCCTAGAGCGGGAGACGTCATTTGATGATCCACCCTCAAAAAAAAAAAGATTACTACTCCCCAAAATATTGTCCCATTATTATTTTCTTTTGTTTCCGTTCCTATGTAACTATCTATGTAAAAAATCACTCTATAATGTTTCCATGGCTAGAACACAGACCACTTCTGTTTGTTATGGAGTGGTCTATAATCTAACACGCGGACCCAGTGCTGGTCGGTAGATGGCGCATGTCTTGCAACTTGTGGTTCTAACGTAAAGATTGCCTCACGATATTTTCATTCAGCGTGTTGATAGTAATGGTGATGAAATCATCAACACCATTGCTCGCTTAAAGCTAAGGAAAAAGCTAAAGAACCCTGTAGGGTACCAGCAAAAAGTATAAAAAATGAATTTTATGACGTTGTTAAAAATAAAACACACTTTTTATAATAAAAAGTTACCATGACGGGTCAATCAGGATGGCTAAGCTACAATACATTTAATTTGTAAACACACAAAACGTTGAGGAAATATTTATGAAATTATGTGGTTCACAAAGTTAGCTCCCAAGAAGTTCCTAGGACGATATCCTTTGCAGAAGGGTGCAATTTTTGTCGGCGTTTTCATACTTGTAAGCACCTTACTAATTGCTATCACAGATTCTTTAATAATTTATTTATCAGGTCCGTTGTCGTGTCGGTATATACATATAGTTAAGCTAATTATTCTAAGAATATAGCTGGCGGCCTGTAGTGAAAAGATGGTCAAGGATGTATGGAGCAGATTTTTCTGCCCACAAAGTAAGCCAGAAGTTAGTCATGAGTGGACTTATTTTAATTACAAACATCTGTCATGATACTCGTAGTTGTAATGGAGATTTCAATATAAATAAATAAATTATTACCTCATCATAAACCGTCAGTCTATCACTCATTGGCAGCTTTGTTCCACCAAGTCCTGCATTTTGTGCCGTTATACTAAATTATTTGGAGTCGGGGTTGCGTGTGTTTTTTTCCATACATCTCTGTTAAGGTCAATATCCACATACATATCCACATCCACAATATGTGGTGTGTCCATACACGTTGCAACACACGTACGGCACGCAATGATTTCCATTTTAGTAACTAGGGTAAGGTACCTTTAGTCGTACCAGCGCTTAAGTCGTACCATGTGGATATCTGCGCACCCGTCTTGAAAAGGAGACATCTAGCGGTGCCATATGGTTCTACTCACTCGCAAAGATAAACAACAACACGCGGCGGCTTGCAGGATTTCGCGATCAAAAAATAATGAAAAAGTAAGTTTTTTGCACAGTTTTCACTAATATTTTTAGGTCAGTCGTAAGCCATTTCACATAAGATTATGATGAAATAGTTGTTTTTTTTAATAAACTCTGTTTTTGTAGTGTTTTCTGATTATTATGAGCAAGGTTAAACGGTAAACGTTTTTTAGGTTATGTTATTAATTTTGATTTATAATTGTGTACACCCCGCTGCCTAAGTCGTACCTGTAAAAAATTCCTAAATCGTACTGGTACGACTTAGGTGTTTGGAGAATATTTTTCCTTATTTTAATTCTTTCGGTTCAGGTGATCAATATGGCAAAGAGAATTTATAAAACTTGGAAGCAAGATGATATGGATGAAGCTCTGCAGAAGCATCGGGATGGTGAAATTGGATTCAACGAAGCATGTAGATTATATGCTATACCAAAACCTACTTTACGGCGTCATTTAAAGGGTTTGAATAAAACGAGTAAATTCGGAAGACCAAATGATATGACACCAGAAATGGAAAACGAATTAGCGCAGCATATACTTGACATGGAGTCTGCGTTTTTTGGATTAACCGTGACCAATGCCAGGAAACTTGCATACCAACTTGCTGAAAAATATAAATTACCTCATCGTTTCAACAACGAAAAGAAAATCGCCGGCAAGAAATGGTTTGCTAGGTTCATGAAAGAACATCCATTCTTATCACTGCGTGTGCCAGAGCCAACATCATTGGCAAGAAGCAAGGGATTTAATAAAGAGCGTGTGAATGAGTTCTTTGATAAGTACGAAGAAATACTGGAAAAACACAAGTTTACTGCGGATAAAGTGTATAACGTGGATGAAACTGCCTTAACCACTGTGCACAAACCACCTAAAGTCATTGCTCAAAAAGGTAAACACCAAGTTGGTGCACTCACAAGCGGAGAAAGAGGTCTGACCACTACATGTGTGTGTGCGATGAATGCTGTAGGTGAATTCATACCACCCATGTTGATTTACAAGCGCGTCCGGATGCTCGAAATGCTGAAAAGAGGAGCTCCACCCAACACAGTGTTTGGATGCTCGAAAAACGGATGGATAACATCAGAACTGTTTGTGCAATGGTTGCAGCATTTTATAAAATGCACTAAAGTGGAAAAGAGTGACCAAAAACAAATGCTGCTTTTGCTGGATGGTCACAGCACGCACACAAAAAATCTGGAAGCCATTGAATTGGCTCGTGATTATGGCATAATCATGCTGTCCTTTCCGGCACACACAACCCACCGTTTGCAGCCACTGGACAGGTCGTTTTTCAAATCATTGAAAAGCAACTACAATCACGCAGCATCGTCATGGCTGCGTTCAAACCCTGGGGCTGTGATAAAACAGGAACATGTTGCAGAGCTATTGGGTAAAGCGTACCCCAGATCCGTTCATATGGACATAGCACAGAATGGGTTTAGAGCGACAGGCTTGTGGCCTAGTGACAGAAAGGTCTTCACAGAAAAAGACTTTGTGTCTTCTGTACAAATTGATGACCCAGCAGACCAAGATTCAACTACGGCCACAGATCCCGAGCCCCCAGCAAAATCTGTAGCTTCACCTACGCCTGGAACAGCACCTGCAATTGATACGCCACCTACGTCTGGAATGACAACGCCCCCTGCGACTGGTACGCGATCTACGACTGGAATAACCCCTGCGATTGGTACGCCACCTACGTCTGGAATGATAACGCCACCTGCGACCAGTACGCGACCTGCAATTGGAATAACCCTTACGATAGATACGCCACCTGCGACTGAAACAACACTTGCAATGAGAATGACACCTGCGATTGGTTCGCCACCCATGACTAGAAAGCCATCTGTGGCAAGAACACCTACCACTACAAAACTACCCAGACCTGAATCTCTTCAACCCGGACCTTCCAGGGTAGACGACCCTACCAATAAAAAGCAAATAATGGCTTGCTTGAATACAATATCTCCTATACCGAGCTTAACAAAAGTTGACCAGAAAATGAAGAAAGGAACGAATAAGACCGCGGAATTGACTTCGACCCCCTACAAAATGGAAATTGAAACTAAGGAAAAAACAAAGAAACTGAAGAGACCTCTATTAAATTTAAAACACATTAAAAAAGAAAAAATAACGCAAGGAACTAATAAAAAGAGAAAGATAGACAAAAAATCTAACAAGGATAAAGAAGCAAACGTTAAAGAAACTTGGTTGTGCAAACTATGCAACGAAGATCGCCAAGAAAATATGATTCAGTGCATTAAATGCAAAGGATGGGTACATGACCTATGTGCAGATGTCGAAAGTAAGATAAAAAAATATATTTGTGATATGTGCGTTTAAATTGATTGATTTCTGTACCAAATGATTGTAACTTAAGAATGTTAGTTTTTTTTCGTAAGAATGAGTACTTTTAATTATTATTATAATAAGGAAGACTGAAATTGATCTCATAGCATATAAATCTACGCTATTTTTAAATTGTCAGTTGACTTTTTCTTGAAAAAAGATACGATTACTCTAAGTACGACTTAGGCCATGGGTGGTACGATTAAGGCAACCGGTTGCCTAAGTCGTACCGAAGGAAGGTTTTTGTAAAACTTTTAAAATACAATTTTATTAAAATATTTTTTAATGTTTATTGATGCTATCTGATTCGTTAATAAATGAAGATTTTATATGTGCAAAGATTTTTCTTTTATATAAATTACAATAGAAATTATAGCGATTTCCCCTGAAGTGGTACGACTAAGGCGACCTTACCCTATGTACGAATTCATATTGCTCTTGCGTCCACTATCGGTACCACCCACCTCGAGCGCTAGGTTCATTGCTTCATATAAAGCAAACCAAATTTGTTACGTGCGTGCGTTGCAACCAGTGGATGTTCACATTAAGTCGTCATTTCAGTAGTCACCTCCTCACTAGCAATATCGCCTTTGTCTCAATCCATTATTTCTCGGTCCTAAATCTGTACGTTGTAGAAGTAGAAGTCCAGTTTCTCATCGAAAGTATATTTCAATTTCCAGGGCATCAGCATAATATGCGTGATCACCCTTGCAGTAGAAATCCTGTACTACAAAGAATGCAAGGACTGCACTGTGCTTGTTATGCATAATGCGTACAGTTTCAGTATCAACGCCATCATCTACTGCACCTGCATGATATTCATCAATCTGTGGTTTATTTGGGGGGTTAAATACGTAAGTATTACAGTATACAGTATTCTTTCCATAATTACGTTTTCAAGCTAGTGACAGTTTATTAACATTTTTCTTCCTAAAAGTGTCGTTAAAAGGGAATAATTTATGAAAAAGGTATGCAGATTTTTTTTTAATTTTGGCCATGGCGACCAATCTCAGCAGAGAACAGTCTTCGACGCGGAATATACCATAGTGCATAAGTGTATGCGTAGACTCAGGTACACTCTCTTCTGCGGCATTTCGACACGGCCAGAGAGAGAGCAGGCGCTGGGCCAACGGCGTAACGTGCTATCCGAGGCTCTGGGATATCACTACGCCAACTTCCAAAATCCGGGCTATTCCTAAGAAAGTTTCTAATGAGAAAACCTTATAGCACTTTGTATTTTGCTATCCCACGTTTAACAGTCCTGCTTGCCCTCGAAACCAACGGGGCAGTCAAATTAAAAAAAAAAGTAATAAAGTCATAGGAAAGTGAATTCAGAATAAAAACATTCTACGATTGTAAACTATTAGTACAAATTTCTTGCCATAGTTTATCAAAAACAGTGGCAATACAAATTGTTTATGCAAGTTATATCAGAAGTACGGCGAACCACACGTTGGTGGTAGCCTTCTTGACATTGAGCTGGCGTATCGTATCCCACTTCTGAGGCCTCCTCTTTGTAAGTAGATCATCATGTAGCCCGCTTGCCCAGTGCGGTAGATCTCACATGTATTCGAGTTTTTGGATTTAGGACATGCCGGTTTCCTCACTACATTTTCCTTTACCGTTTTGAGAGCAGTGGTGATGAAATAATTTACACAAAGTAGCATACCTCATAAGAGGCCATATTATATTGGATTTGTTACCACTCACTCGCATACTGTACCTCTGATTTAACTTTTATTTTACTCTAGCTAACCATTTACTGACTAGAGATAGGCTCTTACCAAAATTATAACAGTTGTACGGATCGATCGAAGGTTGCCTTGAAGCTACCCTTGCCGTGGTCAGTTTGTAGACTGGTGATCATCCATTTCAGATTGAGATCCCACCTCACCTTTGAAAGCACGTTAGGCCGTTGTTATCGGATGTGTTTCGAAGATCTGTGACAGTCGTTTCATATTGTTACAAAGCCAAAAGTTACACAACGTCTTTACCAAGGGGTATCGTGTTACCCAGTACCTAGGATGTAGAGGTCAGAAGCAGTCATTCCATGTAAAATACTGGTATTCAGCTGCTTACGGTTAGACTGGATGTCGATCAAAGTCGTTGGGAAAAAGGAAAAAAGCAAGGTAGATTTTAACTTAACACTAGAAGCGCGGAACATACCGACTGAGGTAAATTTGGATAAAAAAAATAATGTATATTGCAATTACGTGGTTGAAGTCTCGTATAAATAATAAATATAATAATCATCATATTTTATGAAAAGTCATAAAAAGTTACGATTATATGCAGAATAAAATATTAATTACAGCAGGAAGAACATCGAAATGGGTCATGTTTGGGACGCCCGCACTTCTAGTGTTAATAAAAACTCTTTACTGATTATTGTACCTAATGATGTCTTTTCAGCAAAAATCCTCAGTGGTGTTAAGTTGGGTGGTGATTACCGCCATGTGGTGGGCACAGTCTTTCTTGCTGGTCTTCGTGCTACTTTGCATGTACATCACGGATACTAGTCTTGGATGGATGGTGGCTCTCGCTTGTGCGATTATTGCTTTCAGTAAGTTTTTGAATACGATATTTAACTATTTTTTCTTTCATTGTAGTCAGTAGGTAGTGGATGAAAATTGCGTTGTAGAACATTGTAATAATTTCGTGTTTTTGTTTTGTTTTCATATTTTTTTATATAAGTAATGACTTTTATGCTGCAGGCTGGAGAAACACTGACTCCCAAGTTACAGGTATAAACTTAGTTTGGGAGCAAGGTGACCTATGTTTTTTTTTTAGATAATCTATCTATGTATATAAAAATGAATCCCTATTTCCCTTGGTCACGCCATCACGCGTGAACGGCTGGACCGATTTCACTTTTTTTGGTTTTGTTGTGTTTGTCATTGTCAGGAGAAGGTTCTTATGAAAGAAAAAATTAAAAAAATTGCGCGGAAAAAAAAAAATTCAGAACACTTATTTAAGAATACAAAGTCACCTAACATGGGTGTGTGGTAGCTAGAAAACGCTTTATGTATTTGGCATATTTTGGTAGGAGGTCACCTATCATGGGTGTGTGGTAGCTAGAAAACGCTTTATGCCTTCAAAGTACCAGTTTGTCATAACTTGGTCTAACATGGGTATATGGTACTTGGTGCTCTTTGCTTTGTGTTGGTGGGATCTGATAAGTTAACACAACATTTATTGATTCTGAGGCGGAACGAAGATCGCTGGGACATATAAAATCATCTGAAAAATATATTTTACTTATTAATCATTACCAAAGTAACCTGTTATTATCACACTAAACTGTCGATGCGTCTTACTGCATAATGTAACATACAAATATCATGTAGGTAGGTAAGTAAACAGAACAATCTCAAGGTGTTACTTCTAAAGAAACCACTCTGCTGCACTCCTCGTGAAAACGTGATTCGTACACGTAAATCAAATGCGCATCTCTGAAAGCATTTACCAACAAATCTTCAGCAAGATACTGCTGGAATATCGAGCAGATGCGGGAACTACTTAGGAACATAGGTATTCAATATTTGCATTATTTCTATAATATACTAGCTTTTGCCCGGGACTTCGCCCGCATCATCATCATCAGCCTATAGCAGTCCACTGCTGGACATAGGCCTCTCCAATTGCACGGCTTTTTTCTCGATTCTTGGCTACTCTCATCCAGCTGCTACCAGCCACCCTGCGAAGATCGTCGCTCCACCTTGCCTGAGGGCGTCCTACCTTACGTTTGCCGATTCGCGGTCTCCACTCAAGAACACGTCTACGCTAACGGTCATCGGTTCTACGCCTAATGTGGCCGGCCCATTGCCACTTCAGCTTGCTAATTCTACTATCGCAATTAAAACCTCATTTTTATCAGACTCGCGCAGGTTTTAAAGGTGGTTATTAATACACTACGTGCAATACAGCGGTGATGACGTAGAATTGTCTCCCTCGTGACCACTGTGTCTCGAAATGCTATATCTGGTGAAGTATATTATTATACCATAGCTCTCTTACTTAAATAGAACATTAATCTTGCCGTACGCAATCCACATTCCGTTTCAAATGAAATGTAAATCAAGATCAAAACTGTTATCTAAATAACAAGATTAGAGTCACATTTATCTACGCAAAGAAATGAAAAGGTAGTCCGTCTATATTCGCTCTACTGAATATTATAAAAGGTATAATAGACGGTTTAGTTACTTCAAGATAAAAATATTCGTAAATATGCTTAGCTCTGACAACGGTTGTGCCATCCGGGAAGATAAAATACAAAAATCTTTGTGATTCGGAAATTGTGACGTTAGAACAAAAGGATTTCGGAGGGGTTAATGTTTATCTACATAATGTATTTCGTTTAACATTTTATCACATTCACAGTTTACATTATGAAAAAACTTCATCATCATCATCAGCCTATAATGTTCCCACTGCTGGGACACAAGTCTCTTCTCGGTGAGAGGGAGTGGGCCATGAAAAAACTTATGAAAATTTAATCTTATAAGCACCATTGATCTGATGCTGATTCATAAGTCCACAGTAATGCACAATAATGAGTGCTTTCGCGAGTGTATCAATCTACAGATATACGTATTGCTGGAGGGTTTGAACACCATGTGCCCATGTCCTCTTCCCAGCTGATTAATAGGATGTGGTGACGGCCACGAGTTTTGGGCGCTATGTGTTAACGTTTAAAGCACAGATTTGTAACATCAAAAGATCTATTTGATTTTGTAAATATATGACTTTTGTCAACTTATTATCGGTAGATTTCATTGGCATAATATTGCCTATAATGGGTGTAAAAAGGCACATAAAGAAGCCGAGAATCACTTGTAGTCCCCGTAATTGTAATATTTTCTTGTACCCCCAAGGTTCCCAAGTATATTCGGTCATGGTCCGGCCATGCCTGGGAAACTTGTGGATAAGGAGATATTGAAGGTGAAAATTCCAATTTTTACTGAGGTTTTTTTTTAATGTTATAACCAGAAGTTGGAATTAGGTAGAGATAGGGCGATTGTGCACTACAAGGAATTTTACTGTCCGGCAGTCCGATTTTTTACGGTCCGATATGGCACGCCATATAATGTATATACTAGTTTGTGCACTATACGTAATTTTACCGTCCGACATTTTACTTTTCCCCATTCCGGAACATTTTTCCGGTCCGAAATGACAGCAATGAAAAACGTGTTTAAGCTTGTGCACTACGTCCGTTTTCATGAGCGGGCGGGGCGTGTAGTTTCAAAGACAGAGCTACCCTAAACTGAGGCGTATCATCCGAGTAAAGACGGACAAGTGCACAAGCCAATCATCCGTTTTTTTCATGCCACTTCAGACCGTAAAAAATCGGACTGCCGGACAGTAAAATTCCTTGTAGTGCACAATCGCCCTTATTTATTAACTTACACTGATTTCATACAATGAAAGAATAAAGTGGATATGCCCCAAATCCCGGGATTAATTTTGAAGAGCAGAAAAATCCCGTGATCTATTTATAAAAAAGGCGAAGTATAAGTATGACAATTTGCTTCAGACTGCTTAATCATTTGTATTGTGAATCTAATAAAAATTGTATGTTATCTTTGTTTTATTTGTCTTATCTATCCTTGAGGTTTTTATTATTATTTATTTGTAATATTGTTGGTCACACGGGACTGTCTATTAAAAATCCCGGGAAGATCCATATTAATATCAACATTTGGATATAAGTACATAAATAACTCTACCTAATTCAGATCTCTGATTATAACACACCTAAAAAATACCTTTTCGACCCCCTGTACCGTTACATGCAACCATAAGCACTATGTTTTACGTGCGTTATATTGCGCGCAACCACAATCCGCAAATTTTCAATTACTTTTGTGCAATGTTAGTAGTTTGATATACATAATGCGTAGTTAACAGCTATACGTACCTATATGATGGATCTTTTTATACCATATAGTGCTATTTCAAATCCAAGTAAAAAGCTTGGTTATAATATTTCTTCTGTTTGTTTCAGTGATATTAGCCTACTTTATATTAGTGGTCTACGGATTCTGGCTGGAGATTCGAAAAACATCGCAACCTCCTGTTGAATAGAGCTTGAATTACAATGATAAGCTGATAAACTTATATGAATATTAAAAAGATTTATAATGAATAATCTACTTATGAACTTACTTTATTGTTGAGAGACTTACTACTACTGATTCAGAGTTTCTCCAAAATAATCGGGTGTTTGTGTTTTGTAAAACTTGAGTAATATTTAAATGTGTTTTGTTCTTAGATTAGTAATAGTACATTTTGTTTGTAATTTAAAACACGTATAACTTACAAACATCGCAGTGATAAATGTGGGCAAGCAGTGTTCACTGGGAAATGATAAGCTGATAAAATTATATGAATATTATCCTGATGTAAAAGCCTGATCTACCATGATCCTTTTTGTTGAGTTATTGATTAATTTCCTGTCTAACAAATATATGTTGTATCTTGTAAGAGTTGAACGGGCACTGAACTATGGGTATCTGCCTTTTTTCTCTACTTCATGGTATATACCCTGAAGCCCATTAGCCATAAAATATTTAACATTAGAAAGAGTTTTTCAATTAGAACCCTTGCTACAAACACGATTTTTTCTTGTTAAAGGCCTAAATAAATGACAACTTGGGCAACAAAGTTTTTAATTTATTGACGACCAATCAAAACTAAACACCAATGGAAAGACCTGTTCAAGAAGAACTTTTGCAGTGACTTTTGTTCGGAGTTAATGGCCTAAATAGGTGACATTTTATGTACCGTAGTTTTGAAATTATTAGGGACCAACTAGTCAAAAACTACACAACATAACCTGCATGTTTAAAGTGGCTTTATCGTTTGAATGTTATGATTGAGTGGCTTGCTGACATATGGCAAATGATTTTATTTAATGTTCTGTGTCTCGTAATGTTAGTTACTTTGTTTACCTAATATTGTATAGAATAGGATTAAAGGTCATATTTTAAATCTTTATTCGAGTACTAGCTTCTACCCGCGACTTCGTCCGCGTTTAATTTCTTGTTCCTCCGACCCTTCCCGTCGCATCGAGTCGCCTGAACGTGAGATTTTCCCCGTTTTTGCAACATTTTTTATTGCTGCTCCTCTCCTATTGGTTGTAGCGTGATGTTATATAGCCTATAGCCTTTCTAGATAATTAGGCTACCCTACACAAAAATAATGTTTCAATTCGGAGTAGTTCCTGAGATTACCGCGTTCAACCAAACAAACAAACAAACTCTTCAGCTTTATAATATTAGTTCACATTTAATACATTGTCGACCTAATTGCCGTTTAATCAAATAATTAATTAAAGTTATTTACGAAATAATTAATTTATGGTAATGACGAAATACGAGAACTTCAATGATACTTGATCACTGACATTTAGAGTTCTGTAGATATTTACGTACTAACAATCATGTGAGGTCTTGATAGTAAGAAATATTCACCTTTTAATGAGATCCACTGGTATCCATATAAATAACTTATGGCTTTTGGGCTTTAGGACAGAATCACCTTATCTCCTTTGTGTGCTGTTTTAATGTATTTGGTGATTTAAAACGCTGATATATTCAAATCTTCTTTTTTTAATTTGTATTGTTATATATGTCACCGTTAGATAACAAGATCCACAAGTTTATAAATTTCCTGGGAAATTTATAAACCTTCGTAGGATTCTAAACGAGAGATAAATTGTATTATTTTACGGTCACATTTTCGCAAATTTATCAATTTGCGACGTCTCGTGGTAAATTTATAAACTAACGGAAATCCATTCGTAAGATTCTAAACGGTTCGACCAATCACAGAAGAGCTTTTAGTTTTACGCTTCTTAAACTACGGAAAATAACACACTGCTCTCTGATTGGTCGATGCTGACAGTGGCAATGCTCGTGTCCCTATAAAATGTATTTTATTTTATTTGACAATGTACCTAACTGTCTTACTCAGATGTTAGGTTAGGTTAGGTTACATTGTGACCTTATGAACGCGAGCGAAGCGAGAGACTGTTAATTAGGTAAGCATTTCAACATTTAAACATAAATAATAATTTTTGGCGAACAATGGCGGTGGAGAGGAACGAGAAGGAACACGTGACTTATTCAACCAATCAGAGCGCGTTATTGCTTACTTATTATCTTACGCGTGACTTCGGTAAGTTTATTAATTTACAAAAATATGGCCGTAAAATAATACAATTTATCTCTCGTTTAGAATCCTACGAAAGTTTATACATTTCCTAGTAAATTTATAAATTTACGGTTCTTGTTATTTTCCGGTGACATATACATTGATTGATTAGGTAACAATTTACAAACATAATAAATTAATCTAATATACGGAGACTTGGACAAATTAATATATGGAGTCTCGAAGTATCTTAATGATTTTACAACTTCGTACATTGGCTTTGTAATATTGGTCCGCAGAACGTCGATTTAATCAGTTCATATCTCAATCTCATAATAAAATATATACAGTCCTTTGTCGTGGAAAACTTGATTCCATTATGAAAATCTCAACGTTTACGTTTTCATTTTATTCCCTTCTTGAGCAATATGTGGTGTTCGTGTCAAACCTTGGCCCCTTGTGTATCGTTCTCCTGGAGCCAGGGATGAACAGTCAAGCTCCTGTACGGCCCTACCATTGCTCGGCTGTGTTCGTCCGCTTCGACGAAACCAAACTTGGCTCTTTGCGCCAGAGTCATCCTGTGGAGCCGGTGTTATAGAGTAAATAAAAAGTAATGTATCACTAAGCAAAGCTATTTTTTTTGAGTAACTTTTGCACTGGCCTTGCGTAACGCCTTTAACCGATCCTTGCCTCTCCGGAAACCAGAAAGAGCGTCAGGGGTATCTGGAGGATCTGGAAAGTCTGGAGGATCAGGAACGTCTGGAGAATCTGAAACGTCTGGGGTATCTGAAGTGTCTGAAGCATCAGCCTTTGGAGGATCTGGTGACACTGGCAAATTTGGTGATTGCGAGGGATCTTGCGATGGGGTCAGTCCGGTCGCATCGATGAGCGCTTTACGATGACTGTTCACCACCAATATGAAGTAGACTGTTACTGAAAATAATTTAATATTTTACATTCTGACTTTCGACACGGTTTCTGTAAACTGATCTAACAAACGGTGCTTGAATGATAATATAGTTTTAAACTATCATATTCCATTTTATAATAATGATATTGATATCCCATGATATAATGAAAGAGATGAAGTATTATTAAACTACACTTTAATAAAACGACGAATGTATCCTGACTTCATGCTAAGAAGTTATGATATCGTAATATTAGGGCTCGACCACACGCACCACATTCACACCACATAGCAACGACGAAATGTGGGCAGGCAGTGGTTTTTTTTTTGGATTAGAAATCATCAAATGACTTTTCCCGCTCTAGGTGGAGTGCGAGGGCGTGTCAGAATTTTACTGACTAAAACCCACCCGTGTTCCTTCAGTTGCCCTTGTGCCAGGGTCACGGTATCTCTTTCGAACAATCTCGCGACCCTGGCAGGCATCGGTCCTAGCAGACCCCTTCGGTACTGCTGACATCTTTTTGAGGCACGTGTGGAACACTACGCGCCGTCGACCCGGGCCTGGTCCTTACCGGGCGGCAAGTTAGCAATTGCTCCCCGCCCGCAAGCTCGCGCCTACGGTGGCCGGGAGTTCGCTATCGACTCCGCAGGCAGTGGTTACGTTTGAATAGTGTCACTGCAGCTTCTTGAACTTGCGTTTTGTTTACCACAAAATCAAATCAAACAGTTGCAACATTGCGTTTGCGATAAACCGCAAGTGCGAGCTGTCTTGTTGGTGATTCCATTGTGGCTGCACCGTGGCTGTGATGTGGTTGGTTTTTCCCACACGGTTAATTTTGTGTTGAATCCGTGTGAATAAATTTTATTTCTTAACATATTAGCGCCCATGCCACTGACATTGTGATGGTGGTACGTTTGATTGGGCCCATAATAACACAAAAGGCAATATTTGATTAAAATGATAATATTCTTGACATATATAATAACAATTTGCCCGGCCTAGGATTGAACCGAGGAATAGTTAGTCAGGGTATTGGGGTTTTCCATTAAGATTTTTTAGTAACAGCCCGGAGTTTGGAAGTTGGCGATGTGATACCCCCGTGCCTCGGAAATCACGTTAAGCTGTTTATCCTGCGCCTGATCTCTTCGGTCGGATCGGATCGCAGTCCAATCGGACTATGAGAGTGATGGAAGAGTGTGTGCCACTGTGTCTGGTCACACACTTGTGAACTATAATATCTACTGCGTCGAATTAAAACATCAACATTAAAAAAAAAAATTAGAGATTCTCGTCAATTGTTTGATAAAACTTATAAAGATCGAGAACCCTCCGTGCTTCGAAAAGCACGTTGAGCCGTTGGTCCCCGCTGTCATTTATAGATCTTTGACAATTGTTACGAGTAATCAGAACCCTGAAAGTCTGACAACCAGTCTTACCACGGGGTATAGTGTTATCTAGTAGGTAAGTTACTCCATAGTCCAGTTGAGTTGTGGAGGACAGATAGGTAGTCGTGCCATGTACCGTGTACACTAGTATATAGTACTCAGGTACATTCGGTTAGACTGAAAGCCGACCCCAGTGGTCTCGAACCTACCGATTTTTCGGTATTTCTACAGATATGATATGGGCTCTGGGCCTGCAGTCTCGACATAGATAGCGACCATTTTAACAAACGAAAACGTTACAAAGTTCCGAAGATCGGAATGGAACGATATTTGGTAGTCTCGACACTCAAAGTTATCAACTGTCGTTGGTCTGTCGCAACTGAGCTCTGTTGATGTTTACGAGTCGTTTTTGCAGCCATTTTTGTTTTCATAAACTAGTTTTTTAGGTGTTTGAAAGTAATTATAAACAAAAATTATGAGGAATGGGGGTTCTCAAAAGTGTGTCTGAGTGTCTGTACTGATGAGGCTTTTAAGTCTACTTATTTATGGGTTCCGGACAATCTACGTGCAAACGAGCTTTGCCAACAAACACCGCATTAGAAGGAGCCTTATATCTTTTGAAGGGATCGAATCGTACGATCGCTGTTTATAAATAAATAAAAAACAACCACGAATCATGTTTCAAATCAAATTTATTAAATCTCCATGTATCATCATCATCTCACACAATGATCTCCTAATTACACACATTCTTATAATCTAGATGCTGCTTACATATGTTACATTCCTATTCATTTGACATTACTAATGCATTCTGTAGTTCATTACAACAGTCAAACTGTACGAAAACTGAATAAATAAAAAGTATCCATCACTTCGTATATAAATAACATACAACGGCAAATCATGTTTTCAACTTTATTAAATCTTCATTAATTATCAACAGTTCATCACACAATCATCTGATTACACACATTATTTTAATCTAAACACTTTACATGGCACATGTTGCATTCATAACCACATAACATTTCCACACTTTAATAAAGTAGCTTGACAATAATAATTTAACTAAAAATATCCAAAAAACTGAAATTATTTTATTAATACACTGTTATTTTATAATTTAAGCATTGCAATCTTAAGTCTAAGCTCCTTACTACTTACAAAAGAGCAACATATGCACTACATTATGCGCAGACTATAAAGTAGTTAATACATAACAATAAAAATCTGGCGACAATATGGTTGGCTTTTCATGTTTTGGTACTTCTTTGTCTCCCTAGAAGTAGCCATACTTGTAGCTAACCAACAATATTATCTACCTCAAATGTAACCCATGTAGTTAACGTTGGATCTCAAACTAATTGTGAATAAACATCGGTGCCCAAGAAACATTTTCTTTGTTTGTTTTGCACCTGTTGTTCTAAACTTCTAAATAAAATACCTAAGAAAATTGAAAGACATACTATTAAAAACAACAGCTAAAATAATTAGACACTTGTTAGTATTTTGTACAAGATTTCTTAACCGACAAGAATGATTAAAATTTTGTTTTTGTAATTTAAATGTACTAAATTTGCTTACTTAAATAGGTAGAAAGTACATAGATTCCTCACAACTGTAACAACTGATTGCAATTTGTACATTCTTTGCAATAAAATATATCTATTCTATTGAAAGATACATAAATAACACATAACCGCAAATCATGTTTTCAACTTTATTAAATGTCCATTAGCAGAATCATCTAAGTTTACACACTCTATTTAGATACTGTTTACATGAGGTATGGTGCACACCTATTGAAAAATCTTTATCAATTGTTTAACACTTTCACTATTCACTTAGTTCAAACTGTTTTCTTCCATGTTGTGCCCTCCTTACAGCAGACAATGACTCAGGTACCACAAATGATGCATCTCCAAACATAATTCAAGCTGTGGACCCGTAGTTTCACGCTGCCTTAGCCCTCCGACAGCCTTGATATGGCTATGAGACGGCAAATCTCACGCAAATGAAAATCCTTTGGACTTGTTCATATCTGTACATTTACAAATTAACAGTAGAGGTGTTAACCGAGCTCTTAAGTAAACATTAACCATTTCTTCGAATACAACAACCACACGAATCTCTGCAGTGTCCCAAGTGTCTGTACACAGCTATAATATGATTAAATAAGAAACTATATGAAGGGAAGTCGCCGCTTGACTCAAAATGGGTTAGCCGAGTAATAATATGTGATAATATGCTGTAACCTTGGCTATCTATGAAAATATGTGTAAACTACACTTGAGAAAAAAATCAATGAAAACAAATAGACATGACTTCACAAGTTTGGCATTTGGTGTTGCAAGGATGCAGATTGTAATGACCTTAGATTTATAACAAGTTATTTCAATCCTGTAAAACAGTTATTGCTACTTAGTAGATTCCATAAAAAAACGAGTATTTGCAAGATATAATTTCCAATTTCACTGCACAATTTTCTAGAAAAATATTATTCTTTATTAATAAATATTCTTCAATTTTCCCTGAATTCAAGGAGAAATTCTTACGGCCGCCACTATGTCATCGAAAATTCGGATCACTAGATAATACCGAAAACACTCGCTTGCCGTACCGATGCATACGACAAAAGCAAGTCTCTACATCGGAGATACTGCGCAACATCGTACAAAACGATGCCGAGACACTACCGAAGACTACTATTTATAGTTCGACTTCAATTATTAGCCGTTAAGTACAAATCCTTGAATTCTGAAAAAAAATGGAGACCACTGATTGGTAAAAAAATATTTTTTGTTACTACAAATTGTATAGTGACTTTTTAAACCCTATCTTGGAAACTGTTTATTAAAGAAATTTAGAAGGACTGATAAACATTTAAAAAATCTCGGGCCATCATGTTTGTTACGGGTAAAATCCGAAACTACTGAACAGATTCATAACAAACTTCTAATTATTTATAATTTGGTCCAACTTAAAAGATAGGATAGTTTTTATCTCAATTATTACTGTTCTTTATATTTGGAAAAAAACATCTTTATTATACGAAAATAGTTTGTATTTATTGTTTAGTTCTAGGAATTCCTAAAAGATGGTGGTGTAAGTAATTTTCACGACATAACCGTACTATTTCAATAATTCGTGTTTTTTTTTTATTAATTTCATAAATTTGTGCCAGGATCAACAGGATAGATAAAAAGAACTTTTGTAGCTAGATGAACTAAACCGGCCGGACGTAAAGAATAACATCATCCTGTTTCTTTCCGTGGGTGTCGTAAAAGGCGACTATGGGACTTGCTAGAAAGTGACCACAGAGTTCTCTATGAATCTTACCACCATACTGCGATAGCCAACCCGCCTGCCAAGCATGGTGATAATGACAACACCTCCTGTACATGCACAGAACCTAGCACTGGACGACTTTCGGCAGAAATGATGATGGTGAATAGTTTAAAAACATGATTAGACTTAATCAAGGTAATGATATCCTTCGATATTAACACTGTGTTGGCGCCACCGTTTCGGGCGACCAAACTTAGCGCCAATATCAGGAGTCAAGTGACGCACTGTGGGGCGCAGTGCTGCCCTAGAACTGTAATTTGAAACCATTGTAAACACCAATTATTTTTAAAAGAGTAACCGTGGAGTTTCTTGCCGGTTCTTCTTCATAGAAATCAACAATTTGGAAACATGCATGACGAGCTTCTGACGTTTCATAAGTGCCCATGTAGGTTTATGTAAATTAAAAATATTTTGATTTGATTATAAACTAAGATGAGATAAATAAAATGTTAATTCAAAAAGAGTATGTCTGTGTGTGCTTAATTTCAACATTCCGATACTTTACCTACTTATCACTTTGAATTTTTGCGGTTTTTGTTTTCCATGAAATGATTTTAAGTCAATGAATTTGATTGTATCAAAAGAATGAGTGAAAAATTTGTAGAATCTATTATTACTAACGGGTCAGCTAGCAATTTATTAAAAATATAATCTGCCTCCTTACAGCATTGTAAAAAAAGAAAGAAAGAAAAAATGTTTATTCTGCACAAACAAAACGCACATTACAAGATAAAAATGTAACAAAAGCAACGTAGCCAAAAGCCCCGTATTTATGTCAATAAAAAAAAATTACAACATAAATAATGCCAAAGTTGTCAAGTGTCAGATCATTATGGAAAATGTCTTTTTTGTTGATATAGCAAATTATGTGGTATTTAACATGATAATTTTTCATTAATAGCCAAGGTTACAGCATATTATTACTCAGCTAACTCATTTTGAGTCATGCGCCGACTTCACTTCATGTAGTTGTTGTATTCGAAGAAATGGTTAATGTTTACTTAAGAGCTCGGTTAACACCTCTACTGTAATTCTGTAAATGTACAGATATGAACAAATCCAAAGGATTTTCATTTGCGTGAGATTTGCCGTCTCATAGCCATATCAAGGCTGTCGGAGGGCTAAGGCAGCGTGAAACTACGGGTCCACAGCTTGAATTATGCTTGGAAATGCATCATTTGTAGTACCTAAGTCATTGTCTGCTGTAAAGTCTGTAAACAATTGATAAAGATTTTTCAATAGGTGTGCACCATGCCTCATGTAAACAGTATCTAAATAGAGTGTGTAAACTTAGATGATTCTGCTAATGGACATTTAATAAAGTTGAAAACATGATTTGCGGTTATGTGTTATTTATGTATCTTTCAATAGAATAGATATATTTTATTGCAAAGAATGTACAAATTGCAATCAGTTGTTACAGTTGTGAGGAATCTATGTACTTTCTACCTATTTAAGTAAGCAAATTTAGTACATTTAAATTACAAAAACAAAATTTTAATCATTCTTGTCGGTTAAGAAATCTTGTACAAAATACTAACAAGTGTCTAATTATTTTAGCTGTTGTTTTTAATAGTATGTCTTTCAATTTTCTTAGGTATTTTATTTAGAAGTTTAGAACAACAGGTGCAAAACAAACAAAGAAAATGTTTCTTGGGCACCGATGTTTATTCACAATTAGTTTGAGATCCAACGTTAACTACATGGGTTACATTTGAGGTAGATAATATTGTTGGTTAGCTACAAGTATGGCTACTTCTAGGGAGACAAAGAAGTACCAAAACATGAAAAGCCACCCATATTGTCGCCAGATTTTTATTGTTATGTATTAACTACTTTATAGTCTGCGCATAATGTAGTGCATATGTTGCTCTTTTGTAAGTAGTAAGGAGCTTAGACTTAAGATTGCAATGCTTAAATTATAAAATAACAGTATATTAATAAAATAATTTCAGTTTTTTGGATGTTTTTAGTTAAATTATTATTGTCAAGCTACTTTATTAAAGTGTGGAAATGTTATGCAGTTATGAAATCAACATGTGCCATGTAAAGTGTATAAAAGAATGTGTGTTATTATATTATTGTGTTTGATGAAGTCGAACAACTCTATTAAGTTTCAACAGGAAACTTAATGTGTGTGACGAATTGTTGAAACTTAATTGAATAGAGAGAGCATAACTGTTGATAATTAGTGGAGATTTAATAAAATTGGAAACATGATTTGCTGTTGTATGTTTTTTGTATACAAAGTGATAAATACTGTTTATTAATTCAGTTTTCCTGCGGTTTGACTACTGTAATTTATGTCATGTCTCTCACGGCTATCCTTTAGTAATAGTGCATGATATCAGTTTTTTGGATATGTATGTATATTTAAATTATTTTTGTCAAGCTACTTTATTAAAGTGTGGTAATGTTATGCTGATAGGAATGCAATATGTGCCATGTAAAGTGTTTAGATTAAAATAATGTGTGTAGTTAGATGATTATGTGTGATGAACTGTTGAAACTTAATAGAGATTTAATAAAGTTGAAAACATTATTTTCCGTTGTGTATTATTTATATCATCATCATTATCATCATCAATCATTAAATATTATATGTGTAGATTAATAACGTCGAGCTATTTTATTGAACTGCAGAATGCGGTGGAAATGTCCTGTGGATAAGAATGCAACGTCTGGTAGAAATTCTAGCTTAAACGAACGTGTCTAATTAGGAGATGATTGTCTGTGATGATACTTAATGGAGATTTAATAAAGTTGGAAACATGATTTGCGGTTGTGTGTTATTTATTAAATATAAAAACGACGATCGGCTCCCTTCAAAAAGATACTAAATGTATTTGGCTCCCTCTAATACGATGGTTGTTGGCGACGCTCGTTCGTAACTAGTTTTGCCGGAACCCATAAATAGATGGCCTTAAAGCCTCATTAGTACAGTCACACCTTCGAGTACGCCATTTTTGTTAATAAACACTTGCAAACACCAAAACATATCGTTTGCGTTGCTAACGAATCACTTTGCGGGCTTTCAAAAATGGACGCAACACATACTCGTAAACATTAACAAAATACGGTAAAGTTCATCGAAATGTCGATGTCAATCAATAACTTCGAGTGTCGAGACTACCAAATATCGTACCATTGCTACTAAACTAGGGATGAGACGTATTTACCATACGAGGTTTGTAAACCAGGGCTTTGCTTCAAAGTACGGCGCCCTGGTACGGGCAGGAAAAACTTGCAAGTGTGAAAGTATTTGCTACCTAGCATCGAGCGCAGGCAGGGCTTGCAAATACTTGCATATAAAATCGATCCATGTTCCTATATAAATAAGGAGCACAATCGTATTTGCAAATAAAAAAACTTTTAACTTCCAAGTATTTTTATCTTGACACGATTTTGCTCTTTATTCGTAAGGTAACACGAATCAATTTCCTATGAAAGTACTTTGGCGGCGACGCTCGCGGAAGCCAACGCCGCGAGTCCCTTGCTGCCCGCGGCCGCGCCTTTAGCGTCCGAGTTAAAAATACTTGTATAGGAAATTGATTCGTGTGGTCTTATGAATAAGGAGCATAATCGAATCAGCGAAAAATACTTGATAGTTCAGTTTTTTATTTGCAAATACGATTATGATTCTTATTTGTATATCATCACAGACCGATTTCCTATGCAAGTATTTCCAACTCTGGGTACTGCAAGAAGCAAGTTCGGGGTTCATCGGTGGCCTTGGCAGCCATGCGAAATATTCCGATGCTTTCCGAATCCGAGTGCTGTAACAATGGCCGCATTCCGAGTTACGCTAAAAGTGATAATATCGTAAATAAAAAAAAAACACAAAATCATATTCATAAATTAATTAAATGAAATCTTTTAACTACGCCTGCTAATACTAAGTTTCTAAAACCAGCTCATGACAAAATACCATACATAAATAATTCTCTTAGCAGTCAGTCCTAAGCCTGTGATTAACGAAGTAGGAAGGAAAGATTTCATTTCATCTACAAAAAACTCTACAAGATTGTGGAACGGTACGAAAGACTATACCCTATACCGAATGCTACTAAATACTTTAAAGTATTTTTATACCTGGTTTTCGACCCTGGTATTTTTACATACTCGTACTTGGAAGCCCTGGTATTGAATTTTGCAAGTATATCCCATCCCTATACTAAACCGAACTATGAATGCGTTTTGCGCTAACTGTCATCGTTTTTTTCAAGTATAATGTATGACTTTGGTCCGTATCTCAGATGTCAAGACTTCCATTTTGTCGCTGGCATCGTTACGGCAAGCGAATTTTTTCGGTTTTATTTAACGATCGGTAGTTTGCGATAGTGTCGCTTTCTATGTCGAGACTGCAGGCCCTGTTCTACCGAAATACCGAAATATGACGAATATTCTACGATTTCACAGTACACATGGAAATGTCATTTACCGATTTTGGGTACAAATATACCGTTTTTAACTGGCAATTCTACCGATCTCGCTCTATGACGTTCGAGACCACTGGCCGACCCCAACATTGTTGGGAAAGGGTTAGGCATATGATGAATTGGAGCATTAAAGTAACGACAATATACTCACATATATACCAAAGTACTGCCAATATGACTGCGAAAACCTTGGCCTTTTGTTTACTTGCAGTAAATACCAGAGCCAACAGGAACATCAACATCAGCATTATCACTATAAATACCAGGGTGTACCAGATCCATACGTCGATAAGTAGAATATAATTCTGGAGAATAATGGTAGGTTAATCTTATACCTTTAAACGAGTAATTCTTGTATATATGTATATATACATATAATCTGAATCTCGGAAACGGCTCCAATGATTTTCATGAAATTGAGTATACAGGGGGTTTCGGGAGCGATAAATCGATCTAGCTAGGATTCATTTTTATAAAATGTCGTTTTATTCATGTTTTCAATGACCAACTTTATTGATAATCAATTTGAACATAAACTTATTATTTTAAACGAAATTTACCAAAAAATACCGAGCAAAGCTCGGTCAACCAGATATTGTTAATAATTAGCAGATTTCCCAGAAATAGTAAGCGCTTCGGCAATCATCGTCTGTCATCAGAAATTCGCACGCGTGATTATGGCTTTAAATTCGACCCTAAATAATAATCATTCCGACCCAACCCATTCCGTGCGGCTCTCTACCACCAATGCCCTAAGCCGGGTCCTTACCCCACAAGGGGTGCCCTTAGCGAGTAGTCACTCTAGTTACGTTTTTTAAGCCCAGGCTCGAATTATTAAGATAGCCACAGGTAAGTCCGGTTTAGCAGCCGACAACCTCATAGGTTGACCTGCGAGATATCAATCCAAAAAAAACTTTATATCGAGTGAAAATAACAATATGTGACTGGAGGAGGTAAGCCAATGGAAGAATAAACAAATACGAAATGATAGGTACACTACCACAAAGCATGGCAGTACAAAAATGTAAAACTTGCTTCTTTGGCGAGGTTACGCTTTGACGCCTGGCGTGGTAATTTGAGAACACAAAGATTATCGAAGCGCATACTTTTTTTGGTTTAATTATTATTATACTTTATCCTGCTTACATTTACAAGTCCAATAAATAATACAACGCTAGCTGCGAAGAACAACGCCAGCATTATCCAGATTGTGAGGAGAAGATAGCTCATGGGCATGAAGAACGTGCATCCGTACACCATGGGGTGGACCTGAAAGATAAAAGTGCTGTAATACGGTGTAGACTGCATTATAATAACGCCCCTCAAAAATCTTATACAAGTTCGTTGGAACTGGCTCTTGTAAAATTTTGACAGTCAGTTTGGGCAGTCAGGCGTGCTACACACTTGTTCGGTTCTTCATGATTGATTCTTCAAACAAGCACACTTTTTTCAGTTGTACAATAAAACAACAATTGAAACAATTGTTCATGATAAAACCGAATTAAAATAAAAACAACAACTGGATATACACGTCATTTTCTTGGGTTGAAATAGTTGAAGAAGAGATCACCATAACTAATAACTTAGAATGTACCTTTATTCCTTAGATCTACCCACAAATCAGCTTTTATATACTAAATAAAATAAAATGCTACACACAATTACTAACGGTTCGCACACATAACATATTTGGAGCAGATCCCGGACAAAGGGAGGGCTCACAATAAGCAATTTTTCTATGCATCCGTTGTCCCGGGAAAAATGTAATATAGCATATTGTACCGGTGTGTTTAGTTGCAGAAACGGATGTCAGTCTTTTTGGCGGGTATTCAAAAATGTTGTTGCCATCTTCTAGGGGGATATTGCGTTCCTGCCAGGGTCGCGAGATTTGTTCGAAAGAGATACCGTGACCCTGGCACATGGGCAACAGAAGGAACACGGGTGGGTTTTTCAGTAAAAGTCTGACACGCCCTTCCGCTCCACTCAAGAGCGGGAGACGTCATTTGATGATTTCCAACCCACAAAAAAGGGGATATTGCGTGGCACCCGAACAGTAGGAATGGGTTTTATTTTGACAGTTCAACAACTTTCATTGCGGTATTTCCGTCGCTGAGCTGACGGTTTTTTGAACATATGGAGCAATGGATCAGCAGTATCGTTCAAAAGGATTCAGATTGTGGTTTTTAGGGGGCTACGCAATTAGGGTGCTGGCTTATTTTCCTATTAATCGCTTTCTAGAAGTCGAAATTGAATTTAATTGTAGACCCACTACATACATACTTGCAAAGGTACATAAAATCACGCCGTTTGCCTGTTGGACCCACTAATAGATTTTTTTTGATTCTGGAGATTTATAGAAGGATTCCTATTCTACTTCATAATCAGCCCATATTGTTCCCACTGCTGGGACACAGGCTTTCTCTTAGTGAGAGGAAGTGGGGCGTAATCTACCACGCGGGCCCAGTGCGGGTTGGCACATTTCACATATCTTAATTTTTTTGGTTCTAGTACCATGCATTCCTCACGCTGCACCGCTTTTAGAGCAGTGGTGATGTAATTATTTATACAAAGTAAAGTTAGTTGTTGTTTAACTACAATAGTGAACCGACGTACGATCGCGCGCGCGTGCTCTAGTTAAGAGTATTCTGCAGACGCAGCACAACACCGTCGTCGCGGTGTACCTACGTCGGTCGATCTATCGGTGTCATTGCCATGACAGTGCGGAAATCATGAAGTGTTTACAATAATTTATTGTTTAGGTGTTAAACTCGCCTTACAACAAAATAATGGCTTCAGAGTCTATTAAGATAAAAACTGACCTGGAAAAACGGTTGTATGACTGTTACATCCAGGAGAAAACGGACAAGGAAAAACTGCAATGTATGGTACGTAATCTGAATGATCACATTAATAGCTTGCAGGAACAAGTTCTAGCCCTTCAAGGAGAATTAAATTGCTTGAAGGAAAAAAAAGAAACTAAAGAACCCTTAGAAAAACAGGAAAGCGAGTACCAATATTTGCCCAGCGTACTAAAAGTGACGTTGAATATTGCACAGACGAGGATGAGCTCGCTAAAGAGACTGAGTGGATTAGGGTCAAGAACAGGAAGAAGTGGAAGCATAACACCTCCCTCTCTCCAAAACAACAACCTGGAATAAGTGCCCAACAAGATAAACAACAAAAGAACTCGAAAGAGACTTCCGTCAAAAAAGTGCCCCACTGCCAATCATAATAGATGGAGTTAAGAACTACCAAACGTTCTATGACTCGTTAACTGAAACAATATCAGCTGAATCATTTAACGCAAAAATGATGAATGGGGATTCTGTGAAGGTTAACGCCAAAACAGAAGACTCTTATAGATTAATTGCCAGGCTATTAACAGAAAAATACTACCATTGGTATTCGTACGAGAATAAGCAAGCTAGACCAATTAGAGTTGTTGTGAAGAAGTTACATTCTTCGTGCCAACCTGACCGAATAAAAGACGATCTAACAACGCAAGGACTGAAAATAGAAAAAGTAGACAACAAATGGAGCTGGAAGAATAAAGAACCACTTAACATGTTCGTTTTATCATTTAATAATGACGAAGATGTCGACAAAATCTATGGCATAAAGTACATTTTAGGGTGTAAAATTGAAATACACCCACTTAAAAATCCTAAACTAATTCCTCAATGCAAGAGATGTCAGGCATATGGGCATACTCATAAGTACTGCAGAAAAGAGCCAAGGTGTGTAAAATGCACTGGCAAGCATCTTACTGCCAACTGTACCAAATCTCCACAAGAGAAGCCAAAATGTGTTCACTGTGGCCTACCCCACCCTGCCAACTATAGAGGATGTGAAGTAGCTAAACAGATGCAAAAGATGAAAAATAAAAATATCAAAAAGAAACCTGTAGTACCAACTACCCAACAATCTCATCCCTTACGAGATCTTGACAAACAGGCACAGAAAGCAAGTGTCCAGTCAACTGCAAAACCCATGCCAGTAACCAACACAAGTTCATATGCGCAAGCAATAAAACAAAGATCACAGCCTTTGAATCTAGAGGATAAGATCAATCAGATCTTAAAGTGTATTACCTCATTTGACAAGAGATTAGAAAAATTAGAATTCGGCACTAAAACAGCTGTTTTAAATAATAAAAAATGAATAACACCCTTAAAATAATGGCGTGGAACTCTAATGGGCTCCTCAAACATCAAAATGAGTTGCAGGCAGTCCTAGATACAGAAAATATAGACGTGTGTTTGGTCTCTGAAACACACTTCACTAAGCAATCTTTTGTCGGAGATGGCTAAATGAGTACCCTCAGAATGTATTGGAATCTCACATTAACTCGTAATATTTAAAAATTCATTAATGAATTATTTAGTGTTTATTAATTTCCAAGAACTTTCGTGAACTGTTTAGCATAAAAAAAGTATCTTAATTGCTTTTTAAGCTTTTTGATTGACATTTCAAGGGGAAATAATACAGTACTGCAAGCTAGGGAGGGGTCATAGCGCTTTTCAGAATGTCAAATGGAAACTGATTCGATTTTTGATTATTGATATCAAAACGATTTACTGTCTGAAACTAAAGAGTATTTGGCGGGAATCAACGGCGTTCAATTCGGTGTTCTGTTTAGTGATTTGTTATTGTGTTTTCAGCAGTTTTTGATTCGGAAAATAGGGTAGTTTTTAAAAAGGCACATTCCAATTCAAGGCACATTCCATTGGGCACGCCACAATTGCGGCGGTAAGTCCCCTCTTTGAGGAGTGGATAGAGAGGCGTCACGGCGTCCTCACCTTCCGCCTGAAGCAGGTTCTCACCGGGCATGGGTGCTTCGGTGGGTTCCTGTTCAGGATAAAGCGGGAGGATACGCCCGGGTGTTTCCATTGTGAGGATCGTCTAGAGGACACGGTGGAGCATACGGTGGAAGTTTGCCCTGCCTGGGCGGAGCACCGCCGTGTCCTCGTGGAGGCGATCGGCGGCGGCGACCTCTCGCGTCCGGGCCTGGTGCGAGCCATGGTACGGAGCGAGAGGGAATGGGAAGCCGTCACATCTTTCTGCGAAGCAGTAATGCTCGCGAAGGAGGAGGCGGGGCGCGTGAGGGAGAGGTAGTATCTGCGCCCTCACGTCCCTAGCCGCCGCAGGAGGAGACGCCCCGGGCGTCGGCAGTCGATAACGGACTCCCGGCCACCGTAGGCGCGAGCTTGCGGGCGGCGAGCAATGGGTAGCTCGCCACCCGGTAAGGACCAAGCTCGGGTCGACGGCGCGTAGTGTTCCACGCGCGCCTCAAAGAGATGTCAGCAGCAGTGTAGGGGTCTACTAGGACCGATGCCTGCCGGGGTCGCGTGATTGTTCGAAAGAGATATCGTGACCCTGGCACATGGGCAACTGATGGAACACGGGTGGGTTTTAGTCAGTAAAAGTCTGACACGCCCTCCCGCTCCGCCCAGAGCGGTAGAAGTCAATTGATGATTTCCCATCCGAAAAAAAAAAAGACACATTCCATTTCCAATTTTTCATTCAAGGAATGTGCCTCTTCTTTTAATCTTACTATCTATATTGTTTCGAAAAATATTAAGTAATAATAGTAATAGTGGACGAAAAAACTGTTTATTTTCAACTCTTTCGATTATTTTATTGATTCTTTTACACATGAAGTTCAATCACATCTCTATCATAAAAAGCAAACGTCAGATGTCAGACGTCGTTTGAACGCTTTCCCGTTTGCTTGTTCGTTGTGTTTTTTATTTTGGATTTTCACTGATCCACGCTTGTTTATTTATTTATTTATTTATTTATTCACAAGGCAACTACAACAGGTAACAATCACAATATTTCATGAGGTTCACATTATAGGTTTAGACCTGATTATCACCCAAACTGTAATCGCACAACATGACCAGCAACAATAAAATTAATTATGACTAAAACTACAGTGAAAAGTTTAGTGCACAAAATAAAAGCAACAACAAAATTATTTATGATTAAAACTACAGTAAAAAGCTTAGTACACAAAATAATGGCTACAAGGACTGTGCGTATGCCCTCCAACACATTTCCTACTTAGGCAGGGAATGTGTGGGAGACCAAACGCGCCAAGCAAAGTCCATAATTACCTTAATTACATTACATTATTTAAAGAAAAACAGTATTTTAAAAGTAAGAATTTAAAAAGAGAGTACAAACATGTCTTCTGAAAACAGTGGCACGAGAATCGAAGATGTCAATTCTGTTATTAATTTTTAAAATTTCGTTGTAAAGTCGACACATTCTAACGATAGGGTTGTAATATGAGGTGTTATTTGTATATACCAGAAGTGCAAAAGTTTTAGGTGTACGGGTGTTATGTCTAGTATTGATGTTTATGAGGGACAGCAGAGTTGAAGAGTCCAGCTTGGAGTGGAGGATCTTATGCAGGTTAATTAAGTCTTGTTGTTTGCGACGAACAAGCAAGGATTCTAAATTGAACTTAGCAAGGCGTTCGGGATAGCTTTGAAGCGTTCTTGAGAAGCCGTATCGGTACGAAACCCACTTAACACATTTTCTTTGCACACTCTCAATTCTGTCAGAGTGTACTGCGTAACACGGTGACCAGATTATCGAACAATACTCCAATATACTTCTTACCAGGCTATTATAAAGTAATATGAAGCTTTGCGGTTTCTTAAATCCTTTGGTAGACCTAGATATAAAACCTAGAAGTTTTAATGCTCTGATCGTCACGCTATTGTAATGGTCTCTAAAAGACAGTTGTTCATCAAACAACACGCCCAGATCTCTGGCTACGTGCTTTCGTTCTAACAACTGACCGTCAAGACTGTAATCAAAGGTGTTCTTTAAACGTTTTCTGGTGAAAGTTATAACAAAGCATTTATTTATGTTTAACTTCATTCGATTCAGTGCACACCAGTTAGAAATGATATCTAAATCATTTTGAAGGGATTCACTGTCGGAGGTGTTTTTAATCGACGTAAATACCTTCAGATCGTCGGCATATAACAGACAGGGACAAGACAATTTTGCCACGAGATCGTTAATAAAAATTATGAAAAGTAGGGGCCCTAAATGCGATCCCTGTGGAATGCCCGACGTAACATTAACCGGTAACGACAAGTAACCTCTGACTGAAACGAGTTGGCTTCTGTTTTGTAAGTAAGACTGTATCCACCGGAACAAGGAACCATGTATACCGTATGCTTTCAACTTCAAAAACAGGACTTCATGGTTAACTTTATCAAACGCCTTCCGAAAGTCTGTATAGACTGAGTCTATTTGGCCACCCTTCGCAAAAGCAGCACACAGATAGTTTTTATATTCAAGAAGGTTAGTGAGGGTTGATTTACTACGAACAAATCCATGCTGAGATTGGGAAAGGTACGGCTGAAAGTGAGAATAAAAATGCTGATACAAAGATGCTTCAAAAAGTTTTGCCATACCAGATAAAATACTTATCGGTCTGTAATTTTCGCAATCTGACTTGTCACCATCTTTATAAATGGGCACAACGTGCGCTGTTTTCCAGATTTTTGGGAACTTACCCAGTGTCAGAGATCGATTAAATAAATAATAGAGGGGCCATGATAGCTCTTCAGCACACTTGACCAGGAAACTAGAAGGTATTCCGTCCGGACCAGCGCATTTATTATGATCCAGTTGTTTTAACGCCCGCAAAACGTAATCGTGCTCAATATAAATCTCCGATAAAGAAAAGTTGCATTCAATACCTGCGCATGCCTCACCACTAGGGGGAGTTCCAGACGTATCCTCAAAAACGGAACTAAAGAAGTCCGAAAATAATTCGCTAATAACTTGACTTTCAGATGAAACCACACCCTTAAACTTCATTGTTTGAGGTAAGCCATTTGTACTTTTTCTGCTATTGCCGAATTTCCAAAATGATTTGACATTATTAGATAAATTTTCCTCTGTGGATGATATGAAGGAACTGTAGCATTGTTTAGTGAGGAGCTTACACCTGCTACGCAACATTGAGAAAGTGTCATAATCTCGAGGGTTTTTATATTTTATGAAGCGTCTGTGATATTTATTTTTCTCAATGAGACATTTTTTAAGAGCTGGTGAGTACCAAAACGGCTGTTCAGACTCACCCAGTCTGTTTGTGGGAGTATATTTGCTGATTATAGAGTTGAGAGCCACGTAAAACTCTTCCACCGCCCGGTCAATATCTGTTGACAATAATAGGGTAGCCCAATCGAACTCTGCTATAGCCACCTTCACGTTCGTACGATGTTATTAGGTTTCATTTGTTTAGTGGGAGTGCTGCCTTTTATATGTATGCTTAAAGGTGGGTGATGATCATCAATCCGACTGAGTGGCTTATCGTTTAACATTACTTGGATACTATCGGAAGTACAGAGGACAAGGTCCAAAAATCTATGGTTTTTGTTATGGATATGATTAAACTGCGACAAATCACAAAGGGCCAACAAATCCAACAAGAGAGAGGACTTAACATCCGTGGCTGCAAGTGCATTCGTCAAGTTGCTGCCTGAAGGCGTGGGTGTCCATAATAAACCCGGAACATTAAAATCTCCAATAATCAGATTGACACAATCGTTACGAGAATCAGTAACGATCCTTTGTGTATTCGTATAAAAAGCTTTAAGGTCACTATTAGGTAAATCCGGGGGAAGGTAACATACACAAAGGTTGTACCGATCCTCATCCGAGTTGTTAGGTAAAATACTTACCCAAATATCTTCCACTCTGCTGTCCCATGAGGAATGTCTTATAACTTTGTATTGTTTTTTAATAGCTATTAAAACACCCCCTCCGTCAATCTTCGTTACACATGAACTTTCGCGGTCTCTTCGAAACACGTTATACCGTTGGTCCAATAGCTCGTTATCAAAAATACCAGAATTAAGATTCGTCTCCGTTAAGCAAATAATATCATAATTACAATTTAATGAGTTAACATATAAATCGCGCAATTTTGATCTTATTCTATTCACATTTTGATAGTAAATTAACATAAAAAGATACAGTAAAAAGAACCAAGTAAATAACAATCATGTGAGTATGAATTAGATAAGTTTCGCTAAGCAACTAGCGTCTTTTATAAGTATAGCCTGCTCTTGCTCAACTTTCCTAACATAAATGCGGCCGTATTTCACCCATACAAATTTATAAGAACGTTCCTTGGCTGCCAGTTTCGTCGCGGCGTGAAGTTTCTTGCATTCAGGTGAAAGATGTTCCGCCAGGTAAATAGTGCGTTTGTCTCCAGGAACGCCCAGGTGCGACGAGTTTAAAACGTCATCTTTTTTGCCTTTATTGTATTGCGAGAGGGCTGAGAGAAGCACATCACGTTGCCTCTCTGATGGTAATGTTGCCAGTATGTTTCTTGGGCGGACAGATTCACTGTTTAGTTTTGCAACGCGACGAATTGCTTGCAAGTCCGAATCAGGAATTGACACTTTGATTTCGTCACACAGATTCTTAAAAATAGCAACCAGATTCTCATTTTTCCTTTCCGGAACACAATGAATTTCTATGTTGCGACTTCGCGATAATTTTTCCATCGTTTGCGTGCGACGTGAGAGCTCAATCATATCCGAGCGGAGTTTAATGTTCTCAGACTCAAGCGACTGGATGGTATTCCTAACCGAAGCTAGATTATCATTGATGTCTTTTTGTTCAGCCGCTAAAAAATCTGTAGTGCGTGTGAAATCCTCTCTTAAACTATCGATCGCTGATGCTATTTCCTTCTTAATGTCTGCAGTTAGGGCAGCTCTGATGCTTTCAAGCTTAGAATCAAGAAGTTGACCAAATTGCTCGTACGAAATAGAACAAGAAGCCTCTGGCAGATTAATAAGCGTTCCAGTAGCAATTTTAGGCGAAGACTTCCGCGGGGACACTTTTGAATCGCTATCGGAAATGACCAATAATTCATCGCAGGACATGTTAGCATCTTCACGAAGAATATCAAATTGGTTTCGCACCGGAGTATTGTCGTGTTTGTGACGGCCTATGTTGCTACACGTAGGGCAGATCCAGTTCCGTTTAAGTTCATTATGGTGACTTGTATAGTAATCTTTAGTCATATTCAGGCATTTATAATCATAAAAACTACGGCATGACGAGCAAACCAATAACTCTCCACGATCTATGATTTTGCTACATGCTACACACTGCATATTGCTTATCGATTATTGTTTTGGTTCACAAAATACAGATTTGTTAATTAGTAAACGCACTGAGCAGGTAGATGTGTTTAAATATATGAGTGTTAAGTGAGTCACTTGGTCACAACGAACGATTTGCGAGTTGCCCTAGGTCAGGGACACGGCCGTTAATGGAATTATTTATTTAAGTTTTTGGTTAAATCTCAGGTGTTTGTGGATCGATTTTGATGAAACAAACTTCACTGCACACACTTTGTATCCGTTCACATAACTACACCAGTTTTAAGGTGTTATCGACACTTTGTACCACTACTATCACGGTAAGAACAGCGGAGTAAAAATTAAGATGTTGCTCTGTACGGAAGCGAGCGAGAGTTTATTAGACTTATTGTGTGTGCTCACCTACCTACTGACCTCTTGCTACCTACTCTACACGGGCTTGACTTTCAATAAATTCATCATGCGATATATAAACTGCGGTAATTCAAAAGCTACGGGTGATGTTTGTTTATTTGGCCATACCATGGTGTGCATAAATTGTGGCCGCTCTGTGAGAAGTATACAACGCCATGCAGTGGAAAGAAACGATACAGAATACAGAATTTATCAACGTCACATCCAGTCACATCAAAATCGGGTACATCTGCTTGGACCTGGATCTAAACCTGAACCAATACCTGAACCTAGACCTGTATCAGAACAGAAATTAAACCTACCAAATTAAAATGGACTGCAAACACCTCTAGACACTGTGTGTTTGGGGCATTGAAGAAGATTCATAGATTAAAGAACAAATAAATAAATCATATTTTAGTTGTTTTATTTCAATATATTATATGTCCTTGGTTACTCACTGCGTTCGTTATCTAGTTTAGACCGGTTTTATTAATTACCACGCAGCAACGCGCGCAAGAAAAGCACTCAGGCGGAAGGATTTTCCTAAATTGATTTCAATCTGTTTGTTGATACATCAGTACAAATAGACTGACAAAAACGCACCAGGAGGACTTAGATTAGTTAGATTTAAATAATGTGTAATACTTAGCAGAATTGTTTACCTACCTCAAATACAAAAATCATACACTTGTTTGGGTCAGTTAATATTAATCCTTATTTTCAAACGTGCTTATCATTTCAGCCACTTATTTATTTTTTCTGTGAAAACTGTCTTTGTTTCAACTTTTTACAAGGGTATAATATGTACTATACACGCGAGCGGGAGTGGTTTTCGCGCAGATTGTAGAAAACGTTTTGTGTTACGTTTTTGGTGCAATTACATCTTTGTTGATACAAGTACTCAAGTGCCACCGTGCGCAATGGGAATGGGGCGCTAGTCAAAAATACAATATAATCCAGATACAACAGATGCACATACGCCTAGGTAAAAGTTCATAGCAATGTCATCTGTTTGCAGTTTCCATACCTATTGACGTAGGAGTTACACGATAGCGATTTTATTTTTAAGATTGTAAAGAAATGAAAAGTTCCTGAAACAGTGTTTATATGAAATATTAATATTCAACTATTCAGCTTTACATATTGCTAGGTACCATATTTATAACTTGCCAGGATTTCGCCTATACTTCAATTTAGCCATGTCTTTTAGAGGATACGTGATATATAATTCGCTCCACCCTGACAACTCTGCCAGGGGAGGTAGCGCGGTTATAATCAAAGACAGCATTAGTCACTACGTGCAGTGTAAATATGAAGAACAAGACATTCAATCCGTGGCAGTTTCTGTTAAAACCAAATATTGTCACGTATTCATTGCAGCCGCATACTGTCCTCCACGGTACATGATAAGAAAAGAGAGATATTTACATCTCTTTGAACTATTAGGCCAGAGATTTATCCTAGGCGGCGATTTTAATGCTAAACATACGCATTGGGGATCAAGACTTACTACAACTAAGGTGAGGCAGCTCTTAAGTGCAGTTAAAGATACACATTCCGAAGTCATGAGCACAGATAAACCAACGTACTGGCCCACTGACCACCAGAAAATACCGGATCTTATAGATTTTTTCATATGCAAAAATATATCCGCCAATTACGTCAGTCTAGAGGAAGGTTTTCATATGAACTCAGTTGTTGTTTAACTACAATAGTGAACCGACGTACGATCGCGCGCGCGTGCTCTAGTTAAGAGTATTCTGCAGACGCAGCACAACACCGTCGTTGCGGCGGTGTACCTACGTCGGTCGATCTATCGGTGTCATTGCCATGACCTAGTTACAAGTGCGGAAATCATGAAGTGTTTACAATAATCTATTGTTTAGGTGTTAAACTCGCCTTACAACAAAATAATGGCTAAAGAGTCTATTAAGATAAAAACTGACCTGGAAAAGCGGTTGTATGACTGTTACATCCAGGAGAAAACGGACAAGGAAAAACTGCAATGTATGGTACGTAATCTGAATGATCACATTAATAGCAACAACAACAAGAACAAGTTCAAGCCCATCAAGGAGAATTAAATTGCTTGAAGGAAAAAAAAGAAACTAAAGAACCCTTAGAAAAACAGGAAAGCGAGAAACCAATATTTGCCCAGCGTACTAAAAGTGACGTTGAATATTGCACGGACGAGGATGAGCTCGCTAAAGAGACTGAGTGGATTAGGGTCAAGAACAGGAAGAAGAGGAAGCTTAACACCTCCCTCTCTCCAAAACAACAACCTGGAATAAGTGCCCAACAAGATATACAACAAAAGAACGCGAAAGAGACTTCTGTCAAAAAAGTGCCCCCACCACCGCCAATCATAATAGACGGAGTTAAGAACTACCAAACGTTCTATGACTCGCTAACTGAAACAATACCAGCTGAATCATTTAACGCAAAAATGATGAATGGGGACTGTGTGAAGGTTAACGCTAAAACAGAAGACTCTTATAGATTAATTGCCAGGCTATTAACAGAAAAAGACTACCATTGGCATTCGTACGAGAATAAGCAAGCTAGACCAATTAGAGTTGTTGTGAAGAAGTTACATTCTTCGTGCCAACCTGACCGAATCAAAGACGATCTAACAACGCAAGGACTGAAAATAGAAAAAGTAGACAACAAATTGAGCTGGAAGAATAAAGAACCACTTAACATGTTCGTTCTATCATTTAATAATGAGGAAGATGTCAACAAAATCTATGGCATAAAGTACATTTTAAGGTGTAAAATTGAAATACACCCACTTAAAAATCCTAAACTAATTCCTCAATGCAAGAGATGTCAGGCATATGGGCATACTCATAAGTACTGCAGAAAAGAGCCAAGGTGTGTAAAATGCACTGGCAAGCATCTTACTGCCAACTGTACCAAATCTCCACAAGAGAAGCCAAAATGTGTTCACTGTGGCCTACCCCACCCTGCCAACTATAGAGGGTGTGAAGTAGCTAAACAGATGCAAAAGATGAAAAATAAAAATATCAAAAAGAAACCTGTAGTACCAACTACCCAACAATCTCATCCCTTACGAGATCTTGACAAACAGGCACAGAAAGCAAGTGTCCAGTCAACTGCAAAACCCATGCCAGTAACCAACACAAGTTCATATGCGCAAGCAATAAAACAAAGATCAAAGCCTTTGAATCTAGAGGATAAGATCAATCAGATCTTAATGTGTATTACCTCATTTGACAAGAGATTAGAAAAATTAGAATTCGGCACTAAAACAGCTGTTTTAAATAATAAAAAATGAATAACACCCTTAAAATAATGGCGTGGAACTCTAATGGGCTCCTCAAACATCAAAATGAGTTGCAGGCAGTCCTAGACACAGAAAATATAGACGTGTGTTTGGTCTCTGAAACACACTTCACTAAACAATCTTTTGTCAAATTTAGAGGATACGTGATATATAATTCGCTCCACCCTGACAACTCTGCCAGGGGAGGTAGCGCGGTTATAATCAAAGACAACATTAGTCACTACGTGCAGTGTAAATATGAAGAACAAGACATTCAATCCGTGGCAGTTTCTGTTAAAACCAAATATTGTCACGTGTCCATTGCAGCCGTATACTGTCCTCCATGGCACATGATAAGAAAAGAGAGATATTTACATCTCTTTGAACTATTAGGCCAGAGATTTATCCTAGGCGGCGATTTTAATGCTAAACATACGCATTGGGGATCAAGACTTACTACAACTAAGGGAAGGCAGCTCTTAAGTGCAGTTAAAGATACACATTCCGAAGTCATGAGCACAGGTAAACCAACGTACTGGCCCACTGACCACCAGAAAATACCGGATCTTATAGATTTTTTCATATGCAAAAATATATCCGCCAATTACGTCAGTCTAGAGGAAGGTTTTCATATGAACTCGGACCACTCTTCAATTATACTAATGCTCAGTCAAAAAATCTTACTCAAAGAAAGCCATTTAACGCTGGTTAATAAGTTCACAGATTGGGAAAGTTTTGCCCTTGATCTAGATAATATTATCGACCTTAAAACTCCGATAAAAAAGCAAGATCAGCTTGACTCAGAAGTAAATAAATTTATTGTTAACATCCAACAATGTGCGTGGAACAACACACCGCAATTAAAACGTAAATATAAGGGATTTATCTATCCTAGAGAAATTGTGGATTTACTAACTGCGAAAAGGAAACAAAGGAAACGGTGGCAGCAAACAAGGTGCCCGCGAGATAAAACAGTACTAAATAACCTAACTAAACGATTAAAGAGGAAAATTCTACAATTTGAGGATGAATCTCTGAACACCAACCTTTTGCATCTAACCAATGACAAATCAACGGATTACTCCCTATGGAAAGCGACAAGAAATCTAAAAAGGCTGATTATACAAATACCACCCATCAGAGATAGCGACGGAAAATGGGCCATAAGCAATGACCAAAAAGCGTTAAGGTTTGCTCAACACTTGGAAGATACTTTTCAACCCAATTTAAGCTCGATAGAAATAATTGAGAGTGAAAGATTAGCACAAAATAAAAGAATTAAGCTTGTGACTCCTAACGAAGTAATGAAAGAAATTCAAAATAACATCAGCTCGAAAAAGTCTCCGGGTTATGACCTCATTACAGGTGAAATTCTTAAACACCTCCCGCGCAAAGCCATAGTAAAGCTGACCAAGCTAATCAATGCTGCATTTATTTTAAAACATGTACCTGAATCATGGAAGGTTGCTGAAGTCATCATGATTGCGAAGCCTGGGAAACCACCCCATGAAGCATCATCATACAGACCTATTTCTCTGTTGCCGGTGTTATCAAAACTATTTGAAAAACTGTTATTGAAACGGTTAAAACCATTAATAGAAGATAAAGACCTTATACCAAACCATCAATTTGGCTTCAGGGAAAAACACTCAACTATTGACCAGGTACATAGAATAACTAACATAATTGAAAAAACGCTTGAAAATAAGGAAGTTTGCGCCACCGTATTTTTAGATGCCGCGCAATCTTTTGACAAAGTTTGGCATAAGGGTCTAATATTCAAGCTCAGACGCATGCTGCCAGAATTTGCAGATATCCTAGAGTCATATATAACTAATAGAATGTTTAGAATACGGCAGGATGATGCTTATTCCGAGCTTAAAGCTATAAAAGCTGGTGTGCCTCAAGGAAGTGTCCTAGGCCCAATTTTGTACTTGTTATACACATGTGACATCCCAGAACTGGAAAACAACACCATTGCGACCTTTGCAGATGATACTGCAATTATGGCTACTGGATCAAGCCACAGAGAAGCAGTAGAAAAAGTTCAACTAGCTGTAAACAAAGTTTATGACTGGACACAAAAATGGAAGATCAAACTGAATGAGTCAAAATCAATTCACATTGACTTCACAAACAAACACTTGGACTATCATCCAATCTACATAAATGGCAAGCAAGTGCCTTATGCTAATACAGCCAAATACCTTGGCATAACTCTCGACGCCAAGCTGCGTTGGAAAGCTCATGTCAAAAAGAAAAGGCAGGAGCTCGATATACGTTATAAAAGTATGTATTGGTTACTCGGAAGGAAATCCTGTCTATCATTACATAATAAAATAACCCTATACAAGCATATTCTGATGCCAATATGGACGTATGGTATCCAACTTTGGGGCTGTACTAAACAAAGCAACGTCAAAATAATCCAACAATTCCAAAATAAAGTACTCAGGGATGCTGTCAATGCACCCTGGTACATAAGAAATGACGACCTTCACCGTGACCTAAAAATGGAATTCGTCACCACCATTATCCAAAAATTTGCTGAAGCCCACGAAAACAGACTTCACCGACACGTGAATGTTGAGGCAATCCAGCTGCTAGACAACACAGACTTAGTGCGAAGGCTAAAAAGAACTAAACCTTTTGAATTAGTGTAGTGTACAAAGTGAGTTAAAATAGTAACAGTATTGTGCTATACATATAACACATGAACATAGTGTTTTAAAAATTGTATTAGACTCTAAGAAAGTGCTACGGACTTGAATATAAGTGCAATTGGACACTATTCTTAGTTTTATCATAATCTATTACGTAACATATTAAGTTAGAGTTAAATTGCTTATTAGCCTTTTTGGCTAGATCGTAATTAATTACTAAGAATTTTGTTCTTACTAATAAAGTATATAAAAAAAAAAATATATGAACTCGGACCACTCTTCAATTATACTAATGCTTAGTCAAAAAATCTTCCTCAAAGAAAGCCATTTAACGCTGGTTAATAAGTTCACAGATTGGGAAAGTTTTGCCCTTGATCTAGATAATATTATCGACCTTAAAACTCCGATAAAAAAGCAAGATCAGCTTGACTCAGAAGTAAATAAATTTATTGTTAAAATCAAACAATGTGCGTGGAACAACACATCGCAATTAAAACGTAAATATAAGGGATTTATCTATCCTAGAGAAATTGTGGATTTACTAACTGAGAAAAGGAAACAAAGGAAACGGTGGCAGCAAACAAGGTGCCCGCGAGATAAAACATTACTAAAAAACCTAACTAAACGATTAAAGAAGAAAATTCTACAATTTGAGGATGAATCTCTGAATACCAACCTTTTGCAGCTAACCAATGACAAATCAACGGATTACTCCCTATGGAAAGCAACAAGAAATCTAAAAAGGCCGATTATACAAATACCACCCATCAGAGATATCGACGGAAAATGGGCCATAAGCAATGACCAAAAAGCGTTAAGGTTTGCTCAACACTTGGAAGATACTTTTCAACCCAATGAAAGCTCGATATAAATAATTGAGAGTGAAAGTTTAGCACAAAATAAAAGAATTAAGCTTGTGACTCCTAACGAAGTAATGAGAGAAATTCAAAATAACATTAGCTCGAAAAAGTCTCCAGGTTACGACCTCATTACAGGTGAAATTCTAAAACACCTCCCACGCAAAGCCATAGTAAAGCTGACAAAGCTTATCAATGCTGCATTTATTTTAAAACATGTACCTGAATCATGGAAGGTTGCTGAAGTCATCATGATTGCGAAGCCTGGGAAACCACCCCATGAAGCATCATCATACAGACCTATTTCTATGTTGCCAGTGTTATCAAAACTATTTGAAAAACTGTTATTGAAACGGTTAAAACCATTAATAGAAGATAAAGACCTTATACCAAACCATCAATTTGGATTCAGGGAAAAACACTCAACTATTGACCAGGTACATAGAATAACTAACATAATTGAAAAAACGCTTGAAAATAAGAAAGTTTGCGCCACCGTATTTTTAGATGTCGCGCAAGCTTTTGACAAAGTTTGGCATAAGGGTCTAATATTCAAGCTCAGACGCATGCTGCCAGAATTTGCAGATATCCTAGAGTCATATAAAACTAATAGAATGTTTAGAATACGGCAGGATGATGCTTATTCCGAGCTCAAAGCTATAAAAGCTGGTGTGCCTCAAGGAAGTGTCCTAGGCCCAATTTTGTACTTGTTATACACATGTGACATCCCAGAACTGGAAAACAACACCATTGTGACCTTTGCAGATGATAATGCAATTATGGCTACTGGATCAAGCCACAGAGAAGCAGTAGAAAAAGTTCGACTAGCTTTAAACAAAGTTTATGACTGGACACAAAAATGGAACATCAAACTGAATGAGTCAAAATCAATTCACATTGACTTCACAAACAAACACTTGGACTATCATCCAATCTACATAAATGGCAAGCAAGTGCCTTATGCTAATACAGCCAAATACCTTGGCATAACTAAACCTTTTGAATTAGTGTAGTGTACAAAGTGAGTTAAAATAGTAACAGTATTGTGCTATACATATAACACATGAACATAGTGTTTTAAAAATTGTATTAGACTCTAAGAAAGTGCTACGGACTTGTATATAAGTGCAATTGGACACTATTCTTAGTTTTAACATAATCTATTACGTAACATATTAAGTTAGAGTTAAATTGCTTATTAGCCTTTTTGGCTAGATCGTAATTAATTACTAAGAATTTTGTTCTTACTAATAAAGTATTAAAAAACAAAGTAAAGTCCTTGCCTGGGTTCGAACACTTGACCTACAACTCGTAAGTTGGAGCTGATATCACTGGGCCACCACAGCTCTCCAAATTCTGTGTATTCTAAGAGATCTTACTGTATTGAAGTTAAGCAAATCCGTATGGACAACGTAGACAACGTTGAAATGTCACTTGCCTGTAACCATATTAGCATCCAATCCCTTTCTGTATAGCAATGGTAATTAGCAGAAAAAATAGGTGTAGTGGTACCCATAAGTACCGTTCTCTTTTTCCCATGAAGGTAAAAACTACGGAACGCCGCCTACTACAATCCTAACATTTCCCTTTATACATACATCAGGTCCGACACACACTAGGTACTTACTACGCGCCTGATAACTTCTAGCAAAAGAAACTACGACACAAAAAAACATAATCAAAACAAGAAATCTCATGAAACTCACAACACATTTTACGTACCACACAGACAGCAGAAATTATCATAGATCCAGTCTTCAGATCTAACATCCCGAGGAATGTGTCCACTTTAGGCAGATTGTTTAATCCTATCATCTCATCATTCGTAGTATTTAAAATATTATCCATTGTAATTGTTTTGTTTGGAAACTGTAAAGTAATTTTGGCGTGCGACTGACAAATTCTATTACTTTACTCTATGGACAAATGTCATGACATTTTGACAATGCATTTTTACAATGCACGTTAGGACCACATCTGCCTGCTTGTGATAAAAAAGTTCTAATATATATTCGACATTGTCTACATAATTTCATTCTTACTTGAGTAAGAAAAATGCGTACAACGAGCTAGATATTGACGCATAAAACGCAACTCATGCCACGTGCCAAATCCAGTTTAGAAAGTTAAACAATGGCCTACAATCCTTTTTGTTAGCTTAGCCGATTAAACTCTTTGTAGTATTAAAACATAAATATAATGCCCGATTCGGAGAATTTCCCAGAAGTTAAAAATGTTAACTCTGAAAAAATATATTCAAAACAGCTGTGGGCGTACTCAACCAACAAATCGTTAGAATAAGTAACAAGCATAGTCTTCAAAATATTGAAATGAATTCAAAATTAGAAAATAATACTTTCATATAGGAATTCCTTCTTTCTATGTAATATCGATCAAATTTCAATGGTATTTTATAATTATTACTGAACTTTGTGTTTATCTTAATGTTTATCTATCTCACAAAATTACGCGCTTAACATGTGGTAACCAAGTGTACAAAAGCTGTGAATTTGTGTGTGAAAATAAGTGGCGTAAGCTCATAACACACACACACACACCTACTTCAAATTTCGCCTTTTTCTCGAACGGTACCGAGAGCTCTCGCGCTTCCGCCCCGACCCTTGCTCGAGCCAGTCCGCGCCGCTGAGCCTATAGCTTTTTTGTCCCTAAATAACAATCATTCTGATTCTACCCTCTACCAGCGATGCTCTAAGCCGAGGTCTGAACCCCACAGGGGTGCCCTTAGCAGTTGAGAGAGAATAGTAGTTTTAAGTTTTTTGAGCCCTGGCTGTAGGCCTTTATTTTTCATAGGCAGGTCCAGCTAAGCAGCCGACAACTTCATGATCTGCGACATGTCATTCCAAAAAAAAGCTTTTGCGCTTAGCGGACATTCACAGTGCATTTGTATACTTGGTAACCATAAGTAAAGCGTGTGTCGCTTTGTGAAATAAAATACTGTACGTAACTGTAAATATAACTGACAAATTGCCAGCCTACCAAAATTCTCGCTAACTGTAATCCTAAAAAATAAAAAAGAGAATTTGCTATAACTCACCTCGTTAAAATAGTCACATGCCCTTTCATCGGGATTATGCAATCCCCGATGTAACAACGTATAAAAAATAGTGAGAAGCTTATCAATTTACCCGAGTTTGAAAGCTACATAAATGACTTGTCTTTTTAATCCGGTTTAAACCAGATTTATTATCCTTTTAGTTCTAAATCGTTACCCTTTGTTAACGGAGCGTAGGATTCAAAATTCTAAAAAGTCCAGTGCAAACCGGTTTAATCCGGAATAATCCAATTACTAGAACACCATAGGAATATGTTGCGTCAGTAGTTAGTGTTTTGGTATTTAAATTGGATCTGTTGCTTTTCACTGGAATTTTAGAATGTTACGTATTTATGTGTTATTTCAGGAAGCCTCGATAATTCAGGCTAATTGAATATTAAAACTTTAATGCTGCAGTGCCAATGAATATATTTAATTATAAAAGCAGGTACTGGTGTTTCTCCGTACAATGAGCAGTATAAAGTTTTCTGATTTTTTAATTAAGGCAATTTCAGTAGTAGGTACTCTTTCAAGGAATTTCTATATATAACTATAACTTTCCTAATATCTTTTACTTAACTTCTCGTTTTTACTGGCATCTAATTGATAATCTTGCCTCCTTAGGAAGGTTCTCAATTCATCTCCATGTTTCCATTGAAAATATGAATGACAATATAATGCGATAATACGAATCTTTGGCAATTGAAAATCAAATTAGAAAATATTTTATTTATTAAATAGGGTATGTTTTAGAGGTGGTCTCATAAAAATTGTATTAACTTTGATCTTGCGCTATCTTCGATACTAAATTCATTTTGTGTATCTTGATCATTTTCTACTTCCTGTCACTGATGTTTACATAGCAAGTAGTGGTTGGTATACGAGTTGATGTAGGGTCATTGCCATAACTAAAAACGGAAAAATAAAAACTGAAATAAAATACTGACTTCTAGAAAAACACTACATCGTGAAAATTATCTTTTATTTCGGAAATGAGTGTCTTAGGATTTGTCATTTTTCACTTAGTAGCTAGTGTATTTTTTGCTAGCCGATTTATTTTATTTTTACTATCTTTTGACAGCGGCTCCGTCCGCGTATTATATAAATAAACTTTCTTCTTGAATCACTCTATGTAGATATTGATAAAAAGTGAAAGATCCGTTACGAAGTATAAAATATCTAAGCGTACAAACACGAGACCGACTTGTTTTAACTATGTAAAGAAGATTAAGAAGTCAAATCTATACTATAATATTATAAAGCTGTAAAGTTTGTTAGGTTGAATGCGGTAATCTCAGGAACTACTGATCCGAATTGGTTTTTTTGTGTTGGGTAGCCTATTTATTGAGAAGGCTATAGTTTATATAACATCACGCTACGATCAAAAGGAGCGGAGCAGCAACGAAAAGGGGCGAATCCCGGCAGGTAATTCGATGCGACGGGAAGAGTCAGAGGAGTAAAAATTTGACGCGGACGAAGTCGCGGGTAGAAACTAGTTACTAATAAAATACATCTAAACTTTAAAGTGCATAGAATCACACGATAGCTAAACAACGTCCTATATTCTGCAGTAGGTAATATTGTAGTTGACTTACTGAATATAGGTCACGCCTAACTGAGTTAGTATCGTGGAACACGTGGGGTACACGACAAGGATGCTACGTATCACCATTTTAGTAAAATTGAGTTAACAACATCTACCCATAACTAACTATAAAGATATCAGGAATTAATGTTATTGTATAACAATTAGATTATGGTTAAAGTATGGCACTACCCCATTTCTCCCTGTGGGTGTCGTAAGAGGCGACTATGATACTTGACAGACTAGAGAATGGGTAGCAGCGTTCTCTATGCATTTTGCCACCATACTGCGATCGCCAACCCGCCTGCCAAGCGTGGCAATTTTGGCAAACTCCCCCCAAATTTGGGGAGGCCCATGTCCAGTAGTGAACATCTTTCGGCTGAAAAAATGATGAAGGGTTACATTGCAACGACTTACTGAAGGCTTTATGTCATTCAGTTTTAATCGTGAATACGCAGAATGATCGAATTTAAATTAAAATTGGTTCAAAGACCTTACTCCTGTCTACCTTATAAACTAGCATTGAATCTATGGTTCTGCATAACCTTTTCCTAACTATGTTGGGGATGCCTTCCAGGCCAACCGGATGCTGTTCAATACTAGTCATTTAAAAAGAGTGTCAGCCTATCTGACCTCCTCAATGTTGTTGCTAGGTAACACACCATCCGTTGGTAAGATCGGCAGTCAGATTTTCGGGCCTCTGACGACCCGTCCACGGACCTACCGCGACAATCGTCGCTTAACCTGATCCATCAACCTGTGTGACTGTTATCACTTACAATTAGTATAAAAGAATCTTATACCTTTAAACGAGCAATTCTTGTATATATGTATACAAGATTATTTTTAGTATATGCGAAACCTGAATATAGTTTTTTCAGAATCAGTAACTGAATCGATTCCAATAATTTTTACACCATGTTATATTTTGTACCAAAAATATTTAATTACGCTTCCAAGTCGCGGGCCTTAGTGTTTTGTTTCGATTTTAAAATTATCATGTCTTTCTCGTATTCAAACGTCCATTACACGGAGATGGTACGTACACTAGCTGTTTGTGGTGATCTGCATATGTTTTTGCGTGGACAACCAGGTAACTTATCAAGCTTATAACTTTGTGATTATTAATGATACAGTTTTGAAATTTTTTTCATAGATTCTTTACATAAAAATACTAGACCCGTGTTTCGGGTTTCGCATAAACAAAAATTAATGTTGTATATATAATCTGAATCTCGGAAACGGCTCCGATTTTCATGAAATTTAGTATATAGGGGGTTTCGGAGACGATAAATCGATCTAGCTAGGATTCATTTTTATAAAATGTCGTTTTAATCGTGTTTTCAATGACCAACTTTATCGATAATCAATTTGAACATAAGCTTATTATTTTAAACACAATTTACCAAAAAATACCGAGCAAAGTTCGGTCAACCAGATATCTTATACCTTTAAACGAGGAATTCTTGTATATATATATATATAATCTGAATCTCGGAAACGGCTCCAACGATTTTCATGAAATTTAGTATTCAGGGGGTTTCGGGGGCGATAAATCGATCTAGCTAAGATTCATTTTTATAAAATGTCGTTTTATTCGTGTTTTCAATGACCAACTTTATCGATAATCAACTTGAACATAAACTTATTATTTTAAACACAATTTACCAAAAAATAAATTGTCCTCCTCGGATAATTGAATCCTCGGTTAACCAGATATTTATTCTTTACACGACAAAAATTTAACAATTGTCCGACGCAAAAAAGTAAGCCATAAAAGTACTAGATTGCCTGTTTTGATTATTTGTTGAACTGTTTGAAATTTTGTTTCTTAATTAATTTAAATCTGTAATCCATGTAATATACTTAATAAAAAGTTTGAAAAGTAGGTAAACCCGTTACAATATATTCCGGTCATTGCACTATGGGAATCATTAAAAACCAAAACAGGTACCTACTTATTTAAAAACATTTGAGCTCATAATTGAAGACATAAAGTGCTATGATTGCACTTAAAAAGTTTGCGCTTTGAACGTTCGTCTTTGAAAGTTCGTGCTTTGAACATTTAAACGGACACATTTTAACTTTAAGCGAAAATGTGTTCCCAGTTTGAGTTTTTCTGAGTATTATTGTGGCAGCGGCACGCTCAAGACTGGAACATGACGTGCAATGGACCCACAATTGCACGTCATGTTACGGTCTTAAGCCGTGTTTGCGTAGCGATAAATGATTTGATGTAATTGTTCAAGTGTCTTATTTACTTCTACTCAGCCTTGGGTGGAATACAGGTCAAAGACAAAGTTTATATTGTCTAGCATCTTATCTTACCGTGCCATTGTCTGTAATATATGTAGTAAAAAAGATAACGACTTTTATAATAAAAGCTTGTGCGAAATATTCGTCCAACTTATTTCGTTCAGTCTAAGTTTCCCAACTTCTGCGGAGAAACTGCAACCAAATTATCCGAGTTCTTCACTTATCTGACTGCCTACCACCTGTCCACCAAAAAAAAAAAATAACATTGTTAGAATTTACTGCTCATACTGCTACTAAAACTGTAAGGGTTTTAGTAGTGACATTACTCTTATTTTTTAACTTTAATTTCTACCATTATGGACCCACATGGAGTGATATAAAATAGTACAAATTAAAAGGATTTTATTACCATCTATAATTATAATGCCAGCTACAAACTTAGCGTGTCCATGTTGGGAAGGGATCTAGCCAGCACAACCTGTATATCTACGATAATTGAGAGGTATAAAACTTCTAATTAGTTATATAAAATAGTACAAATTAAAAGGATTTTATTACCATCTATAATTATAATGCCAGCTACAAACTTAGCGTGGTCGTGCTGAAAAGGAATCTTCCCAGCACGACATGTATATCTGCGATTATTGAAAGGTATAAAATTTCTAATAAGGGGTATAAAATAGTATAAATTAAAAGGATTTTAGTACCATCTATAGTTATAATGCCAGCTACAATCTTAGCGTGGTCGTGCTGGAAAGGAATCTTCCTGGCACGACCTGTATATCTACGATAATTGAGAGGTACAAAACTTCTAATTAGTGGTACAAAATAGTACAAATTAAAAGGATTTTATTACCATCTAAAGTTATAATGAATGCGTTCATGGTCGTGCTACGAAGTACAACACCCAAAATGTAGTAACAAAATTCTCGAAAGTGGCTAGCACTTTACTATTTTCTAGCCTTGCACGCGCTACCCTTGTCAATTACAATGGACATGACTAGTATTCAAGTTTCAAAGACTCAAACAGAAAACTAGCCCTTGGAGTCAATGAAAGTGCGCCTTTGTAATAACAAGCTGCAAACAAAAGGTTCTGTTCTCTACGGGTACAACGGAAATGAGCTAGTAAAGTAAATATAGTGGAGCAGACCTAGGCAAGTAAAATTACTTGACTTACTGGGGTAAAACGCTAGTAACAAAAAAAAAAACTATATAGAACGTTACTAAGGTTTGCAGTCAAAAACACATCTATACCAACCGTCATCGTTCTACGTCCAATGTAGCCGCCCCATTGTCACTTCTGCTTGCTTATCCTGTAAACTATGTGGACATCTTAGGTTCTCTGCCAGATTAAAGTAGTTCTGGGTTCTATCCCTAAGGTGATTCTAAAAATATCTTGCTCCGTCACTTGCCGAGTGCGTAACCGTTTACCGCCGTACCGTCAGTGTAAGGAGTGTCTGGACGCTTGGATTACAGACCTTAGTTCAAAGGCTCCACGACGAATCTGCCCAGCCTAATTGAATTATTTTATTAGCCTCCCTCCGAAAGTTGTCTTTATCGAACTGTAGAGTGTGCCCGAGGTGAACGTCTTCTCGAATAAACTTGTCAGCATCGTTATTAACAGTCGCCTGGTCACGACAGCCTAAGTATAGAGCACCTACGATATGCAGGTAAACACTTACCGTGAGTGCTAGCAATGTTTTATAGTTTGTGCCTCAGTCACTCGTATCTTCCAGGTGACTTACTTAAAACTATTGTTGTGCCTATAGTCAAGAATAAAACTGGAGATACGAGCGATAAGAGAAACTACAGGCCTATATCCCTGGCAACCATCATTGCAAAGGTGCTGGACGGTCTGATTGATCGGCAGCTGGATAAGTGCTTAACACTCCACGACGCCCAATTTGGGTTTAAGCCACATTTATCCACGGAAACAGCTATCCTCTGTCTCAAGCAGACTGTTCAGTACTATGCAAGCAGGAAAACTCCTGTATATGCATGCTTTCTGGACCTCTCCAGGGCTTTCGACCTTGTGTCTTACGGCTGCCTATGGAGGAAACTATCAAATGTTAAGAACTTTCCTAGCGATCTCGTTACAGTGCTAAAGTATTGGTATAACCACCAATACAACTATGTGAAGTGGGCGGGTGTCCTGTCGGATGCATACGGGTTGGAATGCGGGGTGAGGCAGGGGGGACTCAGCTCGCCCAAGCTTTTCAACCTGTATGTGAACGAGTTGATCTGTGAGCTCAGCAATACCGGTATCGGGTGCTCCATTGACGGGCAATGTGTCAATAACATCAGCTACGCGGATGATATGGTATTGCTGAGCCCATCGATCAGTGCACTTAGAAGGCTTCTCCGTATCTGTGAGGATTGTGCGGTGGCTCACGGCCTCAGGTACAACTCAACAAAAAGTGAACTTCTGGTTTTTAGAGCAGGTAACAAAGGTTATGATACTGTTCCACCAGTTATCCTGGGCGGCGCTCAGCTTTCAAGGTTGATGAAGTTCAAGTACCTGGGGCATTGGGTAACCGAAGGTCTGACCGACGATGTGGACATAGAGAGGGAACGCAGAGCATTGGCAGTTCGATGTAACATGCTGGCCCGTAGGTTTGCACGTTGTACTAGTGAGGTAAAAGTCACTCTCTTTAGAGCTTATTGCCAATCTATGTACACGTGCGCCCTATGGGTCGGCAATACAAAAAGCTCGTACAATGCTCTGCGAGTCCAATATAATAACGCCTTCAGAGTTATGTTGGGGCTACCGCGCTTTTGCAGTGCGTCGGGGATGTTCGCGGAGCACGGTGTGCCTGATTTTTATGCTATTATGCGGACACGAATAGCGTCCCTGATGCGGCGAGTGCGCGATAGCTCCAACAGCTTGGTGGCTATCATGGCCAACAGAGTGGACAGTCCATTGATGTGGAACTGGATGACCACTCACCGTGCGTCATTCCAGTATATAAAATAGAGCTTTTTTGTATTTTTTGTGTATCTTTTTGTTTCTTTTTATTTTTTGTGTGTAAAACTGTAGTGTTTTAAAATATGGACTGATGGTCTGAAATAAATATTATTTATTTATTTATTAACAGATATCGGTCACGGGTCCCAGCGTGACGTGTTCATGGAACATAACTTGGGTTTTGTCTAAATTTATCCGGAGACCAATGCATGTCCAGCATCTGTTGCAAGTCATGTAGCAATTCAGACAATCCTTTCTGAATCGCTGCATGACTGAATCAAATCAACATGAAGATATCAATGAATAACGTATGTGTGCCATCTGTTGGGACCGGTCAGATCGAAACTGCCTTGGCACTTTCTTCAAAGGCCCATCCAGACATCGCCATGCATTGTTAGACTCTCACATAAAATTCTAACAATATAATGTTTGGACTTTAAAAGAGAACATCACCTAAGAGTTTGTTTCGGCATTTCTTTTCAGAGATCAGCCAACGGAAATATTGACGTGAAAAAGTATCTTAAGATTACCTACATAAATAAACATTTTATTTCTTTTCATATCCACCACGCGGGCTGGTATAGGTTATAATATAGAGGTTGGTAGATGTCATATAACTTCTTAGCTACATTATAGTCTGTGCCAGATGTGAAAAAAATAAAAGTCGTTGACACCCGCCTTCCAATGTATACAAATATTTCAGAACGATACGAAAAAAATGTAAAGAAAGTGTCGCTAGCACGGTCAAAACGGTAATTTGAATACATTGGTAGGCAGGTGTCAACGACTTTTATTTTTTTCGCATCTGGCACAGACTATAGTTTAAGTTACAAGCAAGTGTACTAGCGACTTAAGCAAAAGCTCTTTCCTAACATAAAATAATATTGAAAATGAGACAGTTACTCCAATCTAAAATTGATTTCTAAGTAAACTCGTAAGTACACTAAAAAAGTACCCTAGAGAGCCCACAAGGAGGCTAAATAAATGTCTTTGTTTTACTGGATTAGGACACGCAACGATAAAGTCATTGTACTTGGGCACTTCTTGTTATTAAGCTAAGTTTCTTGATGTAACTTCTTGGGTAGTACCATAGGCGTATTAGAATTAAGACCTTGCTTGCTATTTATGTAGGTAACCTTCTATTTTTGACGCGTTTTATGTAAATGGAAATGGCTTTATGACCTCATGTCTACCTCCTAACGGTAGGTTGCCACTTATGGGAATCTAGCCTTTAGTATATAGTAAATGCTCACAATTCATACACACAAAAGGTACGCAATAACGGGAGAGGCAACTGCAGTGGCCTCTGCTGTTGACGCAAAATTCCGACCAAACTTTCAAGGCATTATGGTCACGTTTAGTCTTCCCATCGTCGTCATTTGCCAAGCCAATGGGTTTTGGAACAGCTATCACCCCGGTGACATGAGCACGTCAGATTATGTCATTGATGCTGGCGTGCCGTACTATCGCGTTCTTTGCTCCTACTGCAGAATAGGCAATGGTGTCCGAGGCAGTTGACACCTTCACCGCGTCGCTTTGGCAGCGATGTAGCGTCTCGCAAGCAGCGCCTAACTTACTTGTTGTCTAGCAAATCAAAGTTCTTCTCTATAAATACATAACACCACGCTTGTCACTATGTAGGCACTAGGCAGAGTTGTATTACAATTCACCAATTATGTAATTAGAGACAAAAGTAAGAATACGGACTATTGAAATAGAAAAACTCAGTAACACTACCCAACTTCCCGGCCTTAATAAATTCAAATATTTTTCAAATCACAACAGTTTTTTTTTCTGTGTTGCAACTCTGAGACGTCGGCGTTCCACAAATTAAAATATAAATATAACATCTTTCCTGTGTTGCTCAAAGGGTAAGGAAGAAATGTACCTGAACCTAGTAGGTAGCCCCACATTTCGCCATGTAATATGGGGCGAGCCTATTCCCACCAACCGGACACAAATCTAAACTTCAGGCTGCTACTAAGTTTATGATTGAAAACCCACTAGCACTTTGGAAACTAAGGAAGCAGCAAATCGTAATAAATCATTGACAAAAAAAAAATTCTAGTCAAATCCATTTCGACGCACGACAGACACTTTGAATTCCCGCCAATTTGTAAAATCAAATGACGAATGAATTCATTACACATCTACAGATTTCCAAAGAGTTCCTAGTTCGAAATTTAAATACATTTTTCATCGGCTGCTTTTCTTACTGGCCTATTCTAAAAACTTTAGTGTGACCCCCGTAATTGTATCAACTATGCATTAACAATAATATAAGGTTACTACCATAACACTATAACCATATACCACCAAGGCAGTCTTATTCACTTATCTATATAATTTAGTTTGCCCTTTCACTTTATTAAAACAACAATTTAATGTCAAGGACTTAGTATAGTTAGTATAATGTTGTTTATAAAACGTTTACTTGTAAATGTCATGTTATGTCTCCTTTAGGGATAACTGGTAACAATTATCTTAACTTGGAAATCATAGCTATTAGTGAGAATTCAGTGAAATATAAATGTCATGACATAAGTTATAATATTTTGAGCAAGTCATGAATATCTACATAATATTTTTCTAAAAATTTTAATGTTTCTCTTTGTTTTAATGTCAAGTGAAAATGTACAAGTTTCTTTAAAATAATTTTAACTTTTCCCAACAGAGCTTTGCTCAATGCAAATTTCAAAATGCGCTTTATATTTCCGAGTTGATTGAAGAAGGTATTCTGTTTTTGCGAGTCTAGAGTAAGTAGTTAATAAAGCATTAGGAAAATGTTTCTTGGAATGGAAGTCATTCCAAGTAAAAAGAAAGGCAAGAGTTGGCATCTGGACAATGCAACAAGAAAATACGCTGAACGCAAATGTTTTTCCTTGACGCTGTTCAGCACCGTCCTACTTAACTACAAATACTGCAACAACCATTAGAAATTCTAATAATATATATTTTGCAATCATAAAAATATTGTGTCCGTATGGAATGAGGAGCTATTCCTCATATTTAAACGTGGGCATTACAAATATTTAGTAGTAAATTAGCCGATTTTGTGGGCCCGATCTTGGAATTTGTAGTGAGACCCATAAAAAGATACAAGAAGTTTTTGGTGGCTCCTCAATTGAAATATCTACTAAACACGCTAATAAAACTGCAACTCTAATAATTTAATGATTGGGCTTCTTTTTTTGAACCTCAAATAATTCCTGTTTAACACTGAGCCAACCCTACTCCATCATCAAATAAATATTTCTAAACACAATATTTGACTACATTTCTAGCGGCAGAAAAAAATAATGGTAATATAAGCAAATCTATTTAGTGAAAATCTCTATTCTATTGTATTTTTTTTTTTTTTTTTTTTTTTATCAAGCAAAAGAAACCGATGTTGACTATTCTGCTAATGTCTTACGTGAATTGGAAAAGCATGTGTGCTTGAATAAAAATAAAATTAATAAAAGGGATAAACATTTTCGATGGTACATTTTGGCTTAATAGTGAAAATGTCACTGCTATAACTTAGGTGAGCTATCAATATTGTCAATCTCTAACATCACGTGGAATGACAGCTGCTCTTACTTCACTTCACATGACTTTTAAAGATGAAATTTTTACAGAATCGACTGCCGATTTGGTAACAAACCAAGACACGAATACTTAAAAATAAAATATAAACGTAAGCCCATATATCAGTTTCAGGAATACGAGAGATCACAAAACAAGAAATTCAAAAGGAGAAATTCGAGAAAACTCCATCAGAATCTGAACCAGTTTTCGCAGCTAGAAACAGTATAGTACAGAACTAATGACAATGTTTAGAAGACTCGTCCACTTATTGTTTTGGATTGCCGCTACTGTTATTGCGTACCTGCTGTCGGCAGTTCCGTTTAATTGGAAACTATTCAGCTTTGTCATAGAGTAAGGTTTTGTAGATGAGACACTTTGATCCTCCGTTTTTAGTATTAGTTTGCAAGTAAATGATAAATGATTTAATTTCTGCTCGTAACTTTGATCGGCAGTCAGACAAGCAGTCGCTCCATGTAAAATACTGGTATTCAGCTGCATATGGTTAGACTGGAAGCTGACCCCAACATAGTTGGGAAAAGGCTAGGCAGATCATCATCTGCCTAGCCTTTTACTAACTAACTAAGTCACGCGTTTCGTATTTGACTACGCGTTTCCTATTTGACTACTCTGAGAAGAAACCGAAACATACTCAGAGGTCAAAGTATCTTTTAATGTTCAGACATAATCTTGGTCAGGTAAGTAGAAGATAAGTAGAAATGTGATTTATAATATACTAGCTTTTGTTCGCCGTTTCGCTCGTGTGGGCTTCCCACGGGAACGTACTACCATTGTCTTCATATAAGTTACTCTATTAGTTTACGCGGCACACGCCAGTAAATATTCCAGTCGAAATTATTTTTTCCGACATCTTCAAATAAGCGTCATATTTGAGACAATTCATACAAAGTTTCCGTAAAATACTCCGTATGGTGCCCAACGTAAAAAATATGCTTCATCTCATTTCTTGCCTTGGGTGTTGGAAAAGGTGACTCAGGGACTTACTGAAGAATAGGAAGCAGCGTTCTCTATGAATTTTAACACCATACTGCGATTTCCAACCCGCCTGCGAAGCGTGACAATGATGGAAATCCCCCCGAAAAATGTATCGGTCAAAGTGGCGGTTCTTGGGGCACGGGTATGCCCATCAGTGGACGTTTTTCGGCTGAAATGATGCTGATGATAAAAAAAAAGTTTAATGAATTATAATTGAACCTAAACTTTCCTCATAAATCACTCGGTCCTTTGTGAAAAGCGTATGGAAATCGCTGCTAACGCTACTCGTCTTCTAACGCTACATATTCACAGCATGTTTGTACACTTGAATACCACAAATAAAACGCACGTCGTTTCGTGAGATTTAATTATTTTAAGTATAGTTTTTTTTTTTTTTTTTCAAGTAAATGAATGTGAAAATACTTTCAAATTAAATCACACACCACTTTAATCGTTGAAAGAAAAACATGCTCGTACCTTTTCAGTATGAAAATAATCCTTTGCCCTGTGGGGTGGATCTAATTTAAATTCACATGAAAACACTGGATAAGTATCACAAGGCTGCATTATAATAAATTAAAATAACAAGTACTACAAGCTGTTTGCTTAAGCATCATACATTTAATATAATACCTGCACCCTAATTGCGAAACACACAATTAATCAGAACCTGAATCATTGTGAAGGTTATTGTTAATACATTGCTTCATATGTTTGATAAATTTGTTTGCTCAGCAATGTAAATAACGCAGTGAATGATGTTATACTGTCAAAATTTAAGTCATTCCTTCTGTTAGCGAGTTACACAGTTACCCCACTGGTATCTTTGTAATTACAAGGGGCTTATGAAGGGCTTGTGGCTAAATTACAACAGCCGCACGGGTCGATCGTTCAGGTTAAGCTACGCTTGCCGCGGTTGGTCCGTGGATGGGTGTCTATCTTTACATACCAAGACCCTTCCGTGCATCGAAAAGCACGTTAAGCTATTAGTCCCGGCTGTCTTTCGTAGATCGACAGTCGTTACGGGTCATCAGAAGCCCGAAAGTCTGACAACCAGTTTTACCAAGGGGTATCGTTTTGCCCAGTAACTGGGTTGTGCATGTAAAAAACTGGTACTCAGCTGCATCCGGGTAGGCTGCAAGCCAAGCCCAATATAGTTGGGAAAAGGCTGGGCAGATAATGATGATCTTTGTAATTACATCCACATCTATTTAGATTTTGCAAATAAATTATACCATTTTGAAACAGAAAATTGAGAGTAGCAAAGTAATTTAGACTGAAACACATTTTTATTGATTTTATAGAATTCTTGATAACATTATGTCAGAGAATATTCATTGATGCATTTTATGACATCTCTTTTAGCAGGCTTTAGCAATAGGTAGACGGAATCTGAATAGAATAATTTTATTTGCAAAGAATGTGGGTATTACAAATCTGGCAGCTGCATTACTTTTAAGTCCATTTTGATCTGTTTTCATCGTATTTTAATGAATTCCTTTCCTGTATCTGTTGAAGTTAAATCCGAGTGATTTCAAAAAGAAAATTAAAACTTGATACTGTTTCATAATTCGCATCTCGTAGCTTCTCTCAAACTATTCCATGTTTATTAATATTTGTGGTTTTGCTTACCAATCTGTTAAACGTATGTATTTATTTTTAACCGACGAAAAAAAAGGAGGAGGTTATCAATTCGACGTGCATATTTTTTTTTATTTTTTTTTTGTTTTTGTTTTATTTTTTTTTTATGTATGACCACGCATAACTTTGTACATGGTAGTCCGATTGTGATAATTCTTTTTTTATTGGAAAGGGTATACTTTCAAGGTGGTCCCATATACATTTGGAAAACAAAATCGAACCCTAAAGGTCGGAAAACAGGGGATGATTGATTGTTCACTCACTGATTGTAATGTATAACCACGCATAACTTTATACAGAGTAGTCCGATTTTGATAAATCTTTTTGCATTGGATGGGGTATACCTTACCAAGTATTATTAGTACATTCAAGCCACAAAAAATATAAAATAAAAACTTAAAAAAAAAATAATAAACCTTAAAATTTTGAGTCGGCGCTGAAAAATCAATGAACAAAGATCACTCAAAGCGCCGACTCATAATTTTAAGGTTTATTATTTTTTGCTTTTCAGTTTTTCCGGCGGTTTAATTTTTTGTTAAAAAGTTTTTTGACTGTAGCAAATTGGTCGCTAGACTGATCAGCTATAGTCAAAATAAATACGTTGAATAAACGAATACGTTAAATAAATTTGTATCACGAATACTCAAATATAGTTTAAAAATTAGTTTTCAATAGAACAACTACCTAAGTTTTTTACCATAGTTTTTTTTTTAGTTAGTTAGTCGTTTAATTGATTTTATACCTAATATTAATAGTTAGTTGCGTTAAACACTTAACCTAATAGGCATTATGTTTATTACAATTTTCCTATTTATAATAACACTAAAAATAAAATAAATAAATAACTATACAAATAAATACAAAAACAAAGGACACTTAGGGTCGAAGTACTCGTCCGCATCATTGTCATCTGGAAACGTGCCCAGAAGACTGGCAGCATTGCCACGTTGAATGGCAATGCTAATTCTTTGGCCAAAGAATGACCCAGCCTTCTGGTCACGTGAAGTGTCGACCAGTCGATGAGAGATTTCCTTAAAAAGGAGACGCGCACTCGGGTCCCATGGCCCGAGCATTTTAACCCCAAACGGCTCAAAACTGTAGTTACCTATAAGGGTACAGTATTTGCGCCGCTTGAGGGTCTCAGCAGCCGCAGCAGCGGCGCCAGCACAGCCCGCGGTGCTAAGAACATGAGATGGCGCAAGGGGGTCGACACAGGTTGCGTCCCACACCAGAGGCCTACCCACCTTCCAAGGCAACAACGTCATGCCGTCTGGTCTCTTCCCATCGTCACGTACTAAGCCGTTTGGTTCTAATACCGCTAGTACGCCGGCGGTGACAAGAGCTCGACGAATAATATCGATTATGTTGGCGTGTCGTGCTACGCGGCCTGCGCTCCTGCAGCAGGACAGGCCATGGTGCCCTAGACGGTCGACAGCTTCACCGCAGTGACAACGGTGCGGAGCAACACAAGGTGCGTGCAAGCGGAAACACGTAGCGAGCCGAAACGATGAGTCATCCATCATAGTACCTATGGTGGATGATGGGAGCGCCTGAAGCCACAAGCCTGACTCCCATCCTCCCACAGCCAGCAGACGGGCACGCTCAGCAGAATTAGGTGACGTGCTTATCAGGGTATTCCGTATAATACTGCAGAGTGGCACGTCCCACTGTCTCTGGGAGGATGGGTTGTCGGGCAAAACCGTATTTGGACAAGCCATTTTCCAAGCATTCAACGCGTCGGTCAAACACGGTACTTCTAAATCGACCAGTGTGGAAGATAATATATTCCTGGTTAATTTATCAGTACTGTGGACCGAGGAGAGGAAGGCTGGTAAACTTATACTTGAAATTTTTCTTAAATTGAAATGTCATCATCATTTCAGCCAAACGTCCTGCTAAACATAGGCCTACCCAAAATGCGAGGGATATTGCCATAATCGCCACGCTTGGCAGGCGGGTTGACGATCGCCATTAATTGGTAAAATACATAGAGAACGCTGCTGCCCATTCTCTAGTCCCTTAGTCGCCTTTTACTTCACCTACGGGAAGATAAGAGATGGTGCTATTTTTACGTCCGGCCCCACACGGAACTGAAATGTAATTGGACTATATTCAGGTTTTAATTCTTCCCTGTTATTTTTGTTGGTATAGTTTCAAATCCCTGGAGAACATTCAATTCTATACCACAAGTGAAAGAACTTTTTTCAATTATTAAACAAAAGCCAACTAGCCATTTTGTGGCCAAAGCTAAACTACTGATAGACAACGAAACATAAACTAAACAATTATATACAAAAATAAAATGAAATAAATGAACGAAAAGGTTGATACAGATTCGAAAACGTACTTATCACAACTAAATCTCCCAAAATGTTTTATCCAAATATTAGTTTTGTTTTTGGCAGAAACATGACCTTTCCCCCTTTCTAAATAAAATGTTAACATAATTAATGAGATTCCTTCACTGTTAATATCATATACACGTGCTTCGGATTCGTGGAGACCCTTGAGCCATGGTTCAATGATGAGTTTAATTATGTTTTTATAAATGACTGAGTGTTCTGCAAACAAAGAAAATGACGGATACATTAAAATGTGCCTCTTGTAATATCGTGATTGACGAGTTGTTGGCTTACGTACAAAATAAGCTATCGCTCGTTGATGAGGAGAGTTTAGTGAAAATATGTGTGTCGACATTTGACAGTGAACAAATTAAAAAGTCGAAGTCGTTATTATTTGAATCGATTCCAAGTGATTCAAAACGTAAACCTACACGAAAGGGGCAAGGCAAAGAAGATCGTACTACGTACGATATAATAAGTGTGTAAGGTCATGGACAGTGATGTGATGCCGATATTTGTTGCTCGTAATCTGGAGAAGCTACCTCCAATAACCTTTGACCATCTGGACGTTTCTGATCTATTGAAAAAGATGGTGATACTTCAAGAGGAGGTAAGAAACTTAAAGAGTACCTGTGTCACAGTAAGTCAATTAGATGACCTTAAAAGTGTATTGCTTGAGTCAAAGTCGCAATCTTCACCCACCCACCATAACGTAAATACAAGAAGAGGTGCATGCACGTTGCATGAAAGTGACTCTAATCAATGTGGAACTCAGCAATGTGAGAGCTTGATAGTCGCGGAATTATCAAATGTGAGGAATATATCAAGCACAAATATGGTTAACGCTTTGTCAGCTAATATCAACAACAGCGGCAATATATTGCACGAAGCGACAACAGTGAGTCATAGTAGTCCGCGCTCAGTGTCGACGTCGTTCGTTCCTCATAAGATAACAAACCGGTTTGCCGGTCAACTGTTAAATGAGCAGCCGCGTAAACAAACTGCAGCTGATGTTGTTAAACTGAGCTTAGAGGACAATCGAGTTGATACTGAAGGGTGGACGGAAGTTAAAAGGAAAAAGCGCTATAATTTGAAAAACCGTCTAACGGGAATGATGGGAGTTGCGAATGATTCTGAAGAAAACTTTCGAGCTGCGGAAAGGAATGTTCCTATTTTTATAACGAACGTGCACAAAAGTGCGACAGACGCTGATATAGTTAATTATATTATGAGGAAAACGCAAATTTCTGTTAAATTAGAGAAAATAAACGCCAAAAGACAGTCTGAACACTATGCTTACAAATTCTTTGTGACACAATCGAAGGTGCAAACATTCCTTGATGATAAGTTGTGACCTCAGTGAATAATTTTTCGGAAATTTGTGCATTTTAAACCGAGGCCAGCAGCGCAAGCTAGTTGTACTAGAGACGGCTCAATAAACACGGTAATTAATGGATAGTAAGACATGCAAGTTAGTCACATTTAATTGTAAAAATGTAAAACGTTCGGTGGATTACATCAGAGACTTGTGCAGCAGCGCGGACATAATTGCGCTTCAAGAAACTTGGTTGCTGAATGAGGAGCAGTCATATTTGGACACTATTAGCTGTGAGTTCAGTTCGACGGGTACGTCAGGCATGGATTCAGCGTCACGACTAATACGTGGTAGGCCCTACGGTGGTGTGGCTATTCTGTGGCGAAAAGTTATGTTCAGTAGTGTGTCGGTTATCGAGTGTCATACTCCACGCGTTTGTGCTGTGAAGATTGCGCTAAGTAATAAGTCTATACTAGTGGTGAGTGTGTATATGCCGACCGATGACGTTTTTAACCTGGCGGAGTTCGCGGACTGTCTTGGCTCGGTGAGTGCAATTATTGACAGTTGTAACATAGAATGTTGTTATGTCTTAGGTGAATTCAATTCGCACCCAACAGAAATATTTTATACGGAACTCTCAAGTTTTGTGTTGAACAATAATGGAGATGCATTGACACTGAGTTGTTGGGTCTCGGTTCGGATACCCACACTTTTATTAGTGATGCACATGGATCGCAAAGGTGGCTTGATCATTGTTTAGTCACAAAGGCAGCTGTGCCTACTGTTATGCATTCGTATGTAAAATATGACGTGCAGTGGTCTGACCACTTTCCGCTGATTATTATGTGTGACCTTAGCTTTGTTCAGATTCAACAACCAAATGTTAATATGGAAGTGGGTGATCTGGGTGATCTGGGGAGAAAGAAGTCAAGAACAGATTTGTGCTTATCACATAAAATGTCATGAGAAATTGCGACTTATTGACTTCCCGGATGACTTTAGAGAGTGTAGTGGTCAGACTTGTAATGACTCTCGCCACTTTCGTGTAATAGATGCAATGTACGATAAAATTGTTAGTGCATTGTGCGAGTCGGCTACCGAGACAGTAACATGTGGGGGAAGCCCTAGAAAGCGAGGAACAGTCGTGGGCTGGAACGTGCATGTGAGCGGTGTGCATAGGGAGGCTAGGCGTAAATTTCTATGCTGGTTAGATAATGGTATGCCAACATCGGGACGTATTTTTGAAGAAATGCGTAAAGCTAGAAAGATATTTAAGTCTCGGTTGAAGTGGTGTCACGATCACGAGACTCAAATTAAAATGGATATTCTGGCTTCACAGCATTCAAAGAACGATTTTAGATCTTTTTGGAAGCATACAAATAGACTCAAGGGCAAGCCTGGCCTCCCTGTTTGCGTCGATGGCGTGAGTGATGCTAGACAAATAGCTGACCTTTTTGTAGACCATTTTAGTGTCCAGTCACCATTAGGTCCATCTAGATCGACGCTCAATATTGAGCCGCGGAGAGACCTAGGAGTTAAAATAACTGCTAAGATGCTCTTAAACAGAATTAACGCGATGCGTCGAGGAAAATCTCCTGGTCATGACGGTCTCAGCATAGAGCATCTCCGATTTGCTGGTCCACATTTGCCAAGAGTGTTGGCTATGCTTTTTACTTTTTGTCTGGGTCATGCTTATATGCCTAGTGACATGATCAAAACAACAGTGGTGCCTATCGTCAAAAATAAGACTGGTGACATGGGTGATAAGAACAATTACAGGCCAATATCTCTTGCCACAATCATGTCGAAAGTGTTTGACAGTGTGCTGAACGCTCAACTTAGCAGTCTCCACTGACAGCGCTATATTGAGTGTGAAGCACACTGTGAAGTACTACACGGATCGCTGCACTCCAGTTTACGCATGTTTCCTTGATTTGAGCAGGGCTTTTGACTTGGTTTCCTACGACAGTTTATGGAGGAAGATGGAGGAGGTAAATTTGCCACCAGAGGTGACTAATACTCTCAAGTACTGGTATGGAAACCAAATCAATAGTGTGAGGTGGGCTGGTGCCCTGTCTAGGCCGTATGGGTTGGAGTGCGGGGTGAGGCAGGGGGGGTTATGTTCTCCTACGCTATTCAACCTATATGTTAATGATCTGATTGGCGCGCTTAGCAGCATGTGTGTTGGGTGCCATATAGATGGCGTGTGTTGTAATAACATTAGCTACGCTGACGACATGGTGCTGCTGAGTGCGTCAATCTGCGGGCTAAGGACACTCGTAGCCACTTGCGAGCAATATGCCAGACTACATGGTCTGGCATATAATGTTAAGAAGAGTGTTGTCATGGTCTTTGGGGCCAGGGGTAAATACCCAGACGCAGTACCTTCAGTTAAAATAAACGGTATACCCCTTGTGAGGGTAGACCGATTTAAATATCTGGGTCACGTATTGACCACTGACCTCAAAGACGATGAGGATATTGATAGTGAGCGGAGGGCGCTGTGTGTGAGAGCTAACATGATTGCCTGCAGATTCAGACGTGCCTCGAAAGAGGTCAAGCGCACTATATTCAGTGCGTATTGCACGTCTTTTTACACTTGTAGTCTGTGGGTTCATTATACTCAAAAATCATACAGCGCCCTTCGCGTCCAATATAATAACGCATTCAGGGTGCTGATGGGGTTGCCCCGTTACTGCAGCACGTCAGGGATGTTTGCTGAAGCTCACGTGGATTGTTTCAACACGGTGATGCGGAAGCGGTGCGCATCCCTGGTCCATAGGGTGCGGGGCAGCGCCAACAGCAACCTATCTATGATAGCAAGTAGGCTGGATAGTGAATTTGTGAACCACTGCTGCAAGGTTTCAGCTGGGCCTGTCACCTTGCAGCAGTGATATCATAATCTGTTCCTGTTTTTGTAAGTGTGTAACTAACATAGTTTGTAAGCACTTGTTACTAACACTATGAGTCTTGTTGCTCGAATTAAATGATTAAATAAATTAAATAAATAAAACATAGCTAACAACTACAACAACAAATGGACGGAAATAATTAAATTGCAATTATAACAAAAATCTGACATTAATAGAATCTGGCATTTTACAATCTGGTATTATTCGAATATAGCATTTGTAGAATCTGGCATTTGTAAAATCTGTAATTTGCAGAATCTTGCATTTGTAAAATGTGGCATTCGTAAAATGTGCATTCATTTCTCTGAATGCTAGATTCTCCAAATGCAAGCTTTTAAACTCGTCTGACATTTTTAGAAACTGACAATAGTTGAAGAATCTGATTCACTGGTGTACGGTCATCAATGCGAATTGTTGCCTATGCCAGAGCCACGGTAACTCTTTCAAACAAATCCGCGACTCTGGCAAGATTATAAGATACTTAACTCTTAGAAACGTACCGTGTGGTGCCGGACGTAAAGAATAACACCACCCCATTTCTTCCCGTGGGTGTCGTAAAAGGCGACTAAGGGACTTACTAGAGAATGGGCAACAGCGTTCTCTATGCATTTTACCATCATACTGCGATCACCAACCCGCCTGCCAAGCGTGGCGATTATGGCAAAGCCCCCAAATTGGGGGAGGCCCAAGTCCAGCAGTGGACGTCTTGTGGCTGAAGTGTGTGTGTGTGAGTGTGTAACTCTTAGAATAATTCTTTGCTGTTTTTTAAAATATCTTTGTAATTGTTTCACTAAAAAAGTGGAAGTGTCGTAGACATACCTACAGTACACCTACTAATGAATTTAAAGTTTTATTTATTAACTAGCTTCTGCCCGCGACTTCGTCCGCGTAAAATTTCTTGTTCCCCCGACCCTTCCCGTCGCGTCGAATCGCCTACCCGTGCGATTTCCCCCGTTTTCGCAACATTTTTTATTACTGCTCCGCTCCTCTTAGTTGTAGCGTGATATTGTATAACCTATAGCCTTCCTCGATAAATAGGCTACCCAACACAAAAAGAATTTTTCAATTCGGATCAGTAGTTCCTGAGATTAGCGCGTTCAATCAAACATACAAACAAACTCTTCAGCTTTATAATATTATAATAGTATAGATGGTCAATCTGTAAACAGCGCTATGGGCTACATTATTATTTAAGAAACTCATGTTTTCTATTTGTAATATAGCTGCTGTTCGTTGATCCTATTTAATAAAATAAAATAATAAATTGTTCTGCACCTCCAGGGATATAATGGGCCTCCTGTATCATTGCCTTTGTTGACGTCTCTTGGGAAAGACCTTTCTTGCAGTAGATAATGTTCATACAAACAATTCCCGTGTGATGATTTTGTGGAAATATTTTTGATCTTAATTTGTTATAAATAGATATTTTTTTCATTGAAAAGACAAAAACAAATGAAGCTCATAATGCAATTGGTTGCTTTTATACAAGGTGTAATAGAATAGACGCAAGTTCTGAAAGTAGTTTGTTCATACTAGAATACTGAATCAATTTTAATCATATTTAATATTGGTGTTTAAAAACAAAAACTGGATATAATGCCTACTACCGATTAAGCCAAATAAAATTCAATTTTCTTAGGTTTTATAGGTTAACATAATTTTCTTAATAATAACAGTGTTGCATATAATGTACCTATACGTTGTATAAAACGGGTGTAAAAATACCAGTAACGATGGCGAGAGCCAATTGTTCTTCTTGTTACTTTTTTTTTTTTTACTGGACTATATGTTTTGAACTGGAACTTCCTGGTTACGGTTATGTAGATCAATGTTCAAATAATTTTGAAGAAAACAAGTTTTAAATGGTATTAACTGTGCCCGCGGCTTCGCGAGCGTAGATTTCGGATATTATCTCTTCAGTAGTCCATTTATTCTTCATAAAACCAGCTAACTGCCTGTAAAAGTAACGTCATAATTGGTCCAGCCAGAAATTAGTCCGTCAGAAATTTGCTAGAAAAATAGATAGACAGGCAGACGATTTTTTACCGCAGTGCGCGGACTCTAAAATACTAGTGTTATTCACAGATTGGCGATTATTTATCGCAACGATTAGAATTCACAATAGGTGCTGAGCCTTACTGTTCCCACTACGATACCGTAAACAGCGAATTTTCACAGCAAAAATAAAAGCGTTTCTAACAATTATTTTTTCACAAAGTTACTTATTTTGATGTACAGGATGCGTAGCTGACGAAACGTGATGGTTTTCCTGTATTTTTTCCTTTTCTCTTTATCTTAAGATTGTTCTTTTTGGGTCAGTTTAAATTGCTAAGTGATGGGAAATTGTTATTTCCTTCAAATAGGCTTCGTTAATTTACTGAAAATCTTTTCTGAATTGTATTATTTCGTTAAGAGTTTACTTTTTATTGCCAACGAGGGCATCGCGTTAATTGCTTCATATTCAAAGATTTTTTGCTCAAATACGTTTATTTTGAACAAAAAATCTTAGAATAACGTAGTATCCATCAAAGTATGTCTATACAAATAATTATTTCAAAATACTTAGCTTCATCTGACACATGACATACTTTTATTATAACAAGTAAATAACAACCTTTCAAACATCACGAAAATTAAATCGTCTGAACAATCTGAAACAATTAAAAAAAAGATATATTATTTCGTTGTAAATATAAATTAAATACTTTTCCATGTGTTTTGTTTCAACAAAGCAATTTTACGTCGAAACGTTTTGTCTCATAATCCTTTGTGTTGCCACCTCTCAATTTGTATGCTGATCCCGGATCCCGAATTTGTGGCCCCTCTATAAAAGACTCTACTTGGAAATGTAGTTTTCCGGGAGACGGAAGTAATTCCGGGATTCATTTAACTATCTCAAGCTTTCACAACTAACAGGTTTGAGCAGAATTGAGGTATTTTACGTGATAAACAAAAGGGAGATAGGTTTCTTTGTTTACAATGCAGGGAGATGACACTCATTGTATTGTCTGGATACCACAACTCGTTTTACATGGACATAATGAAATGTCGGGCAGTATTGGCGGGATGTTTTCACGCACGGGATGTGCAACTCTCTGTGTTTAACACGTTATAGATAGTTCAGTCTATAACGACGCGCCCCCCTCTTTGACAGTTGTACCGAGAGCGGTTAAAAACAAAGGAAAGGCACGTAGAGGGGCGCGTCGTCGTGGAATGCACTATCTATAACTGCCATGTCGGACTATGTGTCCGACACTTTTTTTTTCATTCAGGCCGTGTCGGACTATATAACCGACAAGACATACCAAATCTGAACGTGTCGTTGCTGCCTGGTGGCCATGTTTATTACTGTTTCAGCTATATGAAGTGACCCGCGTGGCACAAAAATCACTGTGTCAATATAACTTTTGTTTACCATTACTCTCATACACTTTGTGGAAAGTATGAAGTCAAAATAAAAATAAGGAATTAAATATTTAAAATAGGCTGTATATCTATATTAATATTATAAAGAGGAAAAGTTTGTATTTTTGTTTGTAATGGATAAACTCAAAAACCACTGGACCGATTTTAAAAATTCTTTCACCATTAGAAAGCTACATTATCTGCAAGTAACATAGGCTATATTTTATTTAAAAAAAAATAGGGGTCCGTAAGATATTTGAGTTTTTCGGACCCAGGGTGTAAAAAATCATCCAAAAAAGTTCCTTATTAATATGTCTTCGAAGTACCAGGTTGTCATAACTTGGTAGGAGCTTACCTAACATGGGTGTGTGATAGCTAGAAAACGCTTTATGTCTTCGAAGTACCAGGTTGGCATAACTTGGTAGGAGCTCACCTAACATGGGTTTTATTGATTCTGAGGCGGTACGAAGTTCGCTGGGTCAGCTAGTAATGTAATAAATATGATATATATGTATTTATGGAATATAATCTATTTAAAGTGAAATAACACAAAGTACATTTTTTGACTTTTTTCTGATTTTCACCATGACAGTTAACGTGTTAACCGAGTGAGCAGCGTGAGTCTCAGCGCGACCAAGAAACATGGTTCAGTTTTATCGGCGCAATTTGAATTATTTTCAAAATCCTGACATCAATCGTCGGGCTGTTGCTTAGCAGACACAACACTCGTCTGGTCGAAGCATCCTCTCGTATCAATGTTTGTAGATGAGAAACTTTCCATCCTCTCCTCCACCTCACATCATACTTTTATAGCTTACTTGCTCTTACACGTTGCGTGGCTGTAGAACAGTTTGACTCCATACTCCAACAAACATAATATTTACTTTAATTAACTAACTCTATTTGGGATTTATAATCCATTTTCCACGAAAACGGTAAACTTACATTTTAATTTATTCGCGTGTATTCAGGCATGTAGGTAACATGCCTGACTACACGCGACAATTCTTAATCTTTGCCCAGGACTTGGCTGATGGCAGTTGGAACAATCTTTTCAAGCGTGGAATGTAGATGATATTTCTTATTTCAAATTGAAACAGAAAATAACGGCACTATGTTTTATGGAACACCATTCAAATTTAACTGCGTTCCGGCGAATGGAAATAAAAGCGAGTGGATTCTTTTGGTGGATCACGCTCGGTGAAAAAATAATGATCGTAAAAACGATCGTAGGCCTAGTAAATATAGTAAAACATATTGAGATGGCATCTGCGTGTTTAAAAGCATCGACTTTTTATTGGTGGATTCGACATTTTGACTCCGTGTAATTGTATTTTTTTGTAAATAAACGTAGTACCTTCGTGTTCTTGTAAAAACGTCAGACGTTTCTTGATTAGTTTTTTAATAAAGGTACTTACGCCAAAACCCTTGTCTGTCGGTATAAAAGTACATTTGATAAAATAGTAACGAAATCAAAAGTGAATATTTGAATATTTTTGAACAACGTACCATAATTGTCCGAGGTGTGGCAACAAATGTGATGCCGAAAATAAAGCTCTTAGAATTTTTATCGTAATGTATGTTTCGAATTAGCGCAAGAATGGTTTAATGGATTTGGACGAAATTTGGCACATAGTTCACACACAGAATACTTTTAACACGTTGAGTGCCAAACATAGATTGATGGTTAATCCGATATGGTCTCAGATCTGCCATGATATATCTATAATGCCGTTATCTACCAAAACCGTTGTTTGGCATAACATGCAAAAACCGTTAAAATTTAAGCAGATGTCACTTTTCAATGACAACACCTATTTTTATTTCCAAAACTATTCAAGGTATTGAAAATTCGGAAACACAGATCGATAGATATTTTTTTCTCATTATAATAGCATTAAATGTTAAAACCGGCCAAGTGCGAGTCGGACTCGCGCACCGAGGGTTCCGTACAAACCTGTAGGTATCCTCGGTTTATGCGTAAGGTTTATGTTTATGAAATTAAATGTTTTTTTTTTATTTTTATATTTGAGTTGATTGAATGGAAGGTAAATTGCGATTTACGATTTATGACGTATTAAAAAAAAACTACTTACTGGATTTCGTTCAAACCAATTTTCGTTGTAAGTTTACATGGTTATGTACATCATATATTTTTTTTAGTTTTATCATTCTCTTACTTTAGAAGTTACGGGGGGGGGGACACACATTTTACCACTTTGGAAGTGTCTCTCGCGCAAACTATTCAGTTTAGAAAGAAATGATGTTAGAAACCTCAATACCATTTTTGAAGACCTATTCACAGATACCCTACACGTATGGGTTTGATGAAAAAAATTTTTTTGAGTTTCAGTTCTATGTATGGGGAACCCCAAAATTTATTGTTTTTTTTCTATTGTTGTGTAAAAATCTTAATGCGGTATACAGAATACATCTACTTACCAAGTTTCAACAACATATCTCTTATAGTTTCGGAGAAAAGTGGCTGTGACATACACGGACAGACAGACAGACAGACAGACAGACAGACAGACAGACCGACAGACAGACAGACAGACATGACGAATCTATAAGAGTTCCGTTTTTTGCCATTTGGCAACGGAACCCTAAAAATCGACAATATGTCGGACGACCATATAACGGCATTTTAGTTATGCCACGGCAGAGATATAGAGCGCTTACGAAATTGTTAGTAGCAAGCACGCGGTATCGAAACGACGACTTTAGGAAAGTGGCCGGGGGCAGACTGGATGGGGAAGGCGGAGGACAGGGTGTTGTGGCACCATGGGAGAGGCCTATGTCCAGCGGTGGACTGCGATAGGCTGAGTTGACAAGTGTTAAAGTTCGGGATTCTTTAGTGAAAAAGAGATTTTCTTTTGCACAAAAACGTTTCCACTTTATTAATGTTATTACACACAGATACAGAATAGCCACAGACTATACAGTTGTAGATACAAGTCACAACAGATAATATAAGTGTGGTCAATCAACAAACAAATAAAATTATATATTCAATACCCTCACTATAATTTTATTTCCCACACCCTGTATTTTCTTAATATTTAGACAACAAATGATCTCTTAAAAATATAAATGTCTGAGCTGGCAATGACTTAGTTAAGATATCTGCCAACTGATTGGAACTGGATATATATTTAATTTTTAAAATGCCCTCCTCAACCTTTTCTCTTATAAAGTTATATCTTACGTCAATATGTTTAGTTCTTTTATGGAAGATGGGATTATTTATCAGCCTTATTGCACTTTGGTTATCTACATGTAACAAAACAGAATCATACACTTCACCTAAGTCTGATAACAATTGTCTCAACCATATAATTTCTTTGGCAGACTCACTGGCAGCTACAAACTCTGCTTCAGTAGTCGACAGGGCAATAGTCTTTTGTTTTTGACTGGACCATGTGATTGGTCCTCCATTTAACAAAAAAATGTATCCAGTGGTAGACCTTCTTGTGTCTATATCACTAGCAAAGTCTGAATCAGAATATCCCGTAAGACTGCTGCTCTCACTATAAACAATACATAAATCCTTTGTATCAATCAAATACCTTATTATTCGTTTAGCAGCATTTACATGTTGTTGTTTTGGACTGTTTACATATCTACTTAGTAAGTTTACTATAAAGCTAATATCTGGCCGTGAGCCTGAACATAAAAATAACAGTGAACCTATTAGTTCCCTATACGGAAAGCTTACAATTTCTTCATCTACATTCTTTGAGATTATTACATTTACATCAGATGGGGATTTTACAGGATTCGCATCACTCATATTAAATTTTGCAATGATTTGCTCAATATAATCTCTTTGATGAATAACAATGTAATTATTCTCCTTTTTTATTTGCATGCCCACAAAGTAAGTTAAATTCAATTCTTTAATTTTGAAGGCTTGTTTCAGATATATTATAATTTCTTTAATTAAATTCTTATTTGGGGAAACCACAAAACAGTCATCTACAAAAATTAGCAAGTAAATTTTGATGCCATTGAAATCTCTCATATAAATACAATTGTCTGCCTGAGATTGTACAAAACCATATTCTTTTAGAAAATTTGTAAATTTTTTATTCCAACATCTGGAGGCTTGTTTCAGACCGTATAAGGCTTTATTTAATTTTAAGATATAATCTTTACTCACTGACACTCCCTCGGGCACCTCCAGATATATGTCTTCATCAAGATTACCATTGAGAAAAGCTGTTTTAACATCAAATTGTTGGATCTCATAATTGTATTTAGCTGCAAGAGAAAGAATGATTCTTATGGAATCATATCGTATAGTTGGAAAAAATATTTCTTCATAATCTATGCCTTTTACTTGCTTGAAACCACGTGCACATAAGCGAGCTTTGTATCTGGTGACCTTTCCATTTTCATCTCTCTTTAATGTAAAAACCCATTTTATTGTTATAGTTCTTTGATCAGTCCTTTTTACTGGTGTCCAGGTCTTATTGTCTTCATGTGCTTCAAGCTCTTCACTCACAGCTTTAGACCACTGATCCTTTTGAGGATCCTTCATCGCTTCTTCATACGTAGATGGTACTGTGAATTCCACAAAGTTTGCTTCATAATTTCTGTTATGTCGAGATCTTAGATTTATATGTCTTTTTTCTGGTTCTTCCATCTCCTGAGATAGTTTGAAGGTGGAATCATCATCATCCTGACAACTGTGCAGACTTTCAGCTGAATCATCCATGTCACTGTGATTTCTTTCACTTTCTTGTTTATTTTCATTAGTATCATTGCCTTCAGTGTCTGTGCCTTCTTCGTCTATGAAGATTTTTGAAATATTTTTCCTCATTTCTGGGGCTTTATCCTCATCAAAAATCACATTTCTTGATATTTTTATTTGTTTATTTTTTGTATTGTACATTCTATAATTGTTGTTATCATATCCCACCAATATCATCATTTCATTTTTCTTATCTAATTTCTTTCTTAACTGGTCAGGAATATGTACATATCCTATACTACCAAACACCCGCACATGACTTAACTGCGGCTTCACACCTGTCCATAATTCTAAAGGTGTTTTATCGGTAGATTGATTTGACGAGGTCCTGTTGAGTAAATACACTGCTGTATTAATAGCTTCAGCCCACAAATATAATGGCACATCTCTAGCATATAGCATTGAACGAGCACTCTCAACTATGGTTCGCAACTCCCTCTCTGCTCGACCATTTTGTTCTGGAGTGTAGGGTGCTGTGCATTCATGCGTTATGCCTTCCTTTTTTAAATACTCTTCAAATGCAGTATTTATATATTCTCGTCCATTATCAGTGTGTAAAATCTTCACACTGTGCATGTATTTGTTCTTGATCATAGCATTATAGATTTTGAAATATTCTACTACTTTTATTCCTCATAAAATACACATGCCTGTAACTTGTCTTAGCATCTTTGAACAATAGAAAATATCGCATACCTCGCACTGATGTGTGACTCATCGGGCCGCATACATCACTGTACACCAGATCACCTGGCTGTATTTCACTTCTTGAAGATTTCTGAAATGATAGACGATGCTGCTTACCATAATGCGCATGCTTCACAGGTGTATTTTTCTTCAGTGTTACCTTTAATCTTCAAACCTTCAACCACATTGCTCATGCTCATGTTTTTAATTTCTTTCAAATTTATATGCCCTAGTCTTTCATGCCATTTCTTTGCTGGAACTACAGTTTTAATATTCAATTCATATAAATTATTTGTCTTGATTTGTGCACTCATTACCACTTCTTTGTTCAAGTAAATTAATGCAGTATTTCCTTTCTTGACAAGTGAGTAACCTTTACGCATTATCACACCCTCCGAAAATAAATTTCTTCGTAAAGTTGGAACATATAGCACATCACTTAATATACTTGAATGCCATTGTTTATTGACATACCTTTCTATCATTATTTTTCCAATTCCACATACTTCAACCAATTGTTCATTACCCAGGGTCAATGACTTGTGATTGCATTCTTCTAGTTCCATGAATATGTCTTTTCTATAGGTTATATGCGCTGAGGCACCACTATCCAAAATCCAAATATTGTCATCGGTATATTGTATATCTTTGTCTTCAATATTGAATGCAAGCATATTATTGTTAGGTTTTCTTGCATTTTTCTTTGGAGCACGATATTCCTTTGCGAAATGTCCTCTTTTCCCACAATTGTAGCACTCGAAGCGATGTTTAGCATTTATGTTTTGTTTTGGACCATCACCACTGCGTTCATTTTGTTTAGGTTGCCCTTTGCTTTTAGAATGAGTCACTAACAAGGCTGTTTCTTGCTCTTCCTCACAAGTTAAGCTTGCTTCCTCATCTAGTAAACGAGCAGTTAGATTTATCATATTTTGCTTTGAAGGATCTGACGACAACCACGCTTGGCGAAGTGTCCTATACTTGGAGGGGAGAGTACCAAGTATTTTTGTCATGATGGCTGTATCACTCACAATTTCGCCACTTTCTTTCAATTGCTTGGCTAAATTTTCAATTTTCGAAATATGTTGAGCTATTGTGTCATTTGGTGACATTTTGTATTGATAAAACCTTTCTTGTATTATCATTTTATTCAATTCACTTTTTTGTTCGTAAATTGATTCGAGTTTCAACATTATTTCACTGGCTGTTTCACAATTTTCTATTAAGGTTATTTGCTTCAAGTCCATGTTGGATGTTATGATGAACATTGCCATTCCATCGTTTTTTAACCATGTAGAACTGTCTACTTCTGGCTTCGGCTGACTGATGTCAATACCTTTATCTTTTAGAGCGCATTTGATTTGGAATTTCCACTGCCGGAAATTATTTCCGTCGAATTTTTCAACACTCATTGATCGCGTGTCCATTTTGGAGGTTATGACTAACCAATATTCGTGACAAAGTATTTCTACGAAATGTTTTTGTTTTCTACTTTGATCTTCAATTTCGAGAGATTGCCTGGGCCCATAACCTGTTAAAGTTCGGGATTCTTTATTGAAAAAGAAATTTTCTTTTGCACAAAAACGTTTCCACTTTATTAATGTTATTACACACAGATACAGAATAGCCACAGACTATACAGTTGTAGATACAAGTCACAACAGATAATATAAGTGCGGTCAATCAACAAACAAATAAAATTATATATTCAATAACAAGCACACGATATCGCGTGATCGGCACTCAACGTGTTAATCTTGATACGTTCCCGTGTGATGTTCCACCATCCATGCGGGCGAAGCCGCGGGCAAAAGCTAGTCAACAATATGTCTTCTAAATATATTAGAGATTATTATTTATTATTTTTATCCTACGATTATTCTTAAACAGAAGACGATATTAATTAATATGTACTGAGAAGTTTCCTGTTTTTCTAAGAGCTCAACAAATTATAAAGCAAACAGTTGGTAAAATAATAGCAATTACTTGGATACTAAATATTTCCAAACAATCTTCAATTTCCTGTTGTTATCAATACATATTATGGTATATTATAATAACATTGTAGCGAAATCAAAATTGAATTGAATCATGTTTTAAAGTAATTTTAAAAGATCTGGGAACGATAATTATGAAATTATGCTTTTCAACACTTTTAACCGACTTCAAAAAAAGGAGGAGATTATCAATTCGAATGTATGTTTTTTTTTGTTACCTCAGAACTTTGAACTGGGTGAACCGATTTTGATGATTCTTTTTTTATTTGAAAGCTGGTGATTTCCGAATGGTCCCATTTTAATTTGGTTCCATTCGGACAATGGGGTTCATGTGAAAACAATATAAGTCTTAAATTTGCATTAAGTTTCTGTGCGACAAATGAACGAATAATGCGATTATATTAGTGCGAGGTATCTACCATAACTAAAAAGTTAAAAATAAAAACTTTATACAAAAAAAAAAACAACCGACTTCCTTAAGAAAAACAACAAAGTCAAAAATAACTTTAATTTCGGAAGTCGGTGGCAAAAAAACCATAAATACAGATCCTAAGACACCGACTTCCGAAATTAAAGTTATTTTTGACTTTGTAGTTTTTTTAAAGGAAGTCGGTTATTTTTTTTTTTTTGTGAAAAGTTTTTTTGTTTGTTTGTCAAGTATGTTTGTTTGAATATATCGATACCGGAAATTTCAATTGTCGTAAAGGACAAAACACGAGTTTTCAGTAGAGCCAAAAAACAAAAAAAAATATTGTTTTTGACTTATATCTTTTTCAAACAAAGTACTATATTCATGATGTCAAAAGAAACCCTCACTATTTTTTCGTGTTCTATCCATAAAAATGAATAAAATAAACCAAACATAATTATTGACGAAAATGAGAGTCCTTTACAGCCCAAAAAAAATTAACTGAAGTACTTTACAGCCACGAAAAATTGGTTATGATAAAGTCAGATGTGTCGTAAAGGACTGATCTTGATTATCATTGGATAGTACAGGTCAATTCAACCAGAGACTAAGGGGGTAAAAGGAACAAAAAACCTAAAGTTTTGAATAGAAATACCTACAATATGTAGTAAAAACAAGTGAAATTAAAATATTTTTTATTTATTATTCAAATATTTAGTAAAAAAGTAGTAAAAATATTATTCTAATAGGAATTCAAAATTTAAACAAAATGTTTTGCGCTATTACGTTATATTTATAATTTTATTGTGTTGTGATGGAAGGTTTTGTTACCAATTTGGACATTTTCCTGTTTGTGGCAAACACCAGTTTTTTTTAACAACCTCAAATGTTATTTGAAGTTTTTGCGAATAAAGTTGATTTGCCAAAAATTATAAGAACTAATTGAAACAATTCTGTCGGACTCATGTGTGCTCGTTGAGGAACAAATGGATCTCGCGTAATCGCACGAGACGTACATTCATCAAAAAGTATGGGACATAGCTGCAAAAGGACATAAAATGGCCTGAGGTCGTAAGGGAAAAGATAACCCCTTCTATGGTGTAAGTAGAACAGCAACCATGTTCCAGTTCTGACTTCGCTATAAATGAGGGTGCATCAACATCCTGTGGACCGGAAACGTGCAGTGTTGGAACATCAACATCAGTTGTGAGTCCAAGAAAACCATTTGTGAAGCTAAGCCCGCTACAGAAGAGTGGAAGAGCTCCTAACGTACAGAACTGAAAGTCATGCTCATGCAACTGGTTTAAAAGCACAAAATAAGAATGTAGCAGATATCATTAAACTAGTCTCGGAGCATCCCGAAGAAGCTACAAAGATAAAGGAATTGTTAAAGGCATAGAAAACTATGCCCATATATTCTGCTGATAAAGCTTTAGGTATTTTGACCTCATTGAAGCTTTCGAAATGGCAATATATAACATTAATATATTGTGCAAAAGAAGAAGGAATACCATTGTATCCTTCTTATACAGCTATCCTTGAAGCGAAGAAGAACTGCTATCCGCCAAAAGATGCCATAGAAGTCACGGAAAGAGGGGTTAAAGTAAAACTTCAAGCTATTTTGAACAAAACTGTGGCTAGACTTGGAATATTTTTTCGTGTAGAATTTTCACTGCATGGCAAAGGATGTATACTTATATTCAAGTGGGGTTTTGATGGTGCTTCAGGGCAAAGTTTGTATGTTTGTATGTTTAGCAAACTTTGGCAGAGGATGACGATTCTAGCATTTTTATATGTTCGTTTGAGCCCCTGCGCTTAGTTTGTGGCGAAGAAGTGATATGGGAGAATCCAGAGCCATCTTTCACAATGTTCTGCAGACCATTATATTTTAAGTTTTCAAAAGAAAACAGGTTGAACATAGTTGAAGAACAGGCTACGATTAGCAACGAGATTGAAGACCTGCAGCCTTCTATTATGGGAGGCCATTCTGTTAAGCACTCGATGCCTACGACCATGACTGATGGCAAAATCACTTCCCATCTATCAAATACCTCATCTCCGACTTGTGATATATGTAAAGCAACTCCTACGGAAATGAATAAGTTAGACGTCTTTGTGTTTTTTGTGTTTGGGAAATCATCAAATGACGTCTCCCGCTCTGGGCGGAGCGGAAGGGCGTGTCATTATAACTCAGCCATAGTCACGGTGATTAACAAATGAGGTACTTAGTAACATCAGTTTTTAGTCACTTGTTAATCAGCGTGATTATGATTGATTATGCAATTTTGTAAAAAAAAAAGTATTTGATCAATATCGTATTTAATTATTCTCATTAAAAAAGTCATTAATAGGCTATTAACTAACGACAGTACAAGTAAATCGATGCTCAACTTCGTTTGACCATGTCAAAGATTTGAAAAATCACGCATCGAAAATTCAAAAATTTGGTACGCGCGAAGCGGCACTGAAAGGTATATGAATTTGATGTCACCTTGATCGCCGTGTATGGTACAATACCTCTTGTGAGCATCAGCCCTTCAGTTCCATTCAGTTTCAAATAAATTAACTTTAAGTGTTTTCACCCATACAAAAAAAACTTAAAACTTTTTGTTCTCACGCGTGGAGGTTCCATACGTTAATATTACATAAAGGTATGTATACCAGACACATTGCAAACGTCCTTTACGCCCTAATTACGTAAGTTAAAACAAAGCATAGATTTGGTCGTAAGGGTTAAGACTATCTTTATTATTTGGTTAAGAATGTCGTATAAAAAGTTTCATGCAAAAATGAGGATTACGACCTCTTAAATAATTAAAACATGACTTTACGCTCCCCTATTGAAAATTATTTTTACGATACATCCCAAATAGTATAAAAAATCGCGCTAGAGCTGTTAGAAAGCCAGGTCGTAAGGAGCTTTTTTTTAAAGATAGAATTTTTTTAAATATACCAATCGATAGAGCTTGCGACGCTGATTCCAAATATATATATAACTCATTTTCGGCAAAATGTCCTTTACGACAATTGAAATTTCCGGTATCGAATGTTCAAGCATCACGCAAAAACCACCGGATAGATTTCCTTTCAAATATTGCATCGATTCCCTATAACTCTGGTCAGGCTGTAGGCTATTAGTTGTCATGCTGTTAGCTATGCGAGAGGAGCAATATTGCAATGTATTCGTATTCTTCTAACATTATTCATTATTTCATTATTTAAGCCGTAAGACGTCCACTGCTGGTCATAGGCCGTCCTCAATTTCATCTTCTCCAAATGTGTACACATACACACGTAATATAAAAACGGTTATTTAAGCTAACTTACGACAGGTTAAACAACTAAGCGGTTGTTTTGCGAACCTATAGTTGTCTATTCGATCCCAAACAATACTGCAACTGCATGAGTTTTTTTTTATAACATCACGCAGGTCAACCTATGAGGTTGTCGGCTGCTTAACTGGACTTGCCTGTGGCTTCCTTAATAAATTAAGGCCTCTAGCCAGGGCTTAAGAAATTTTAAACTAGAGAGACTACTCCCTACGGGACCCTCTGTGTGGTACGGACTTCGGCTTAGGGCATCGCTGGTAGAGGGCAGCAAGGGACGGGCTGGATCGGAATGATAATTGCTTGAGATTTTGTATACTAAAATGTACCGGTTTTATTCATAAAAAGTTGTCGAACTAAAAACTTGCTAAAGTGTGGTTCTAAAGAAGTGTTATTCATAAACAAATTTTAGCACTTAAACGTTCTTTATACCTATAACAAACTTAAGAAAGTCAGGACCTTACTATAATAGTGCTTTAAGGAAAAATGGCCGACTCTCTACAGCAGCTGATCAATAAGAAAGTGACATTCGACGGACAAATGTTGTGTGCCACCATAATATGTCGATTAGGAATAATTCAGTTGATAGTTATAATCATATATCTTTAAACGAGCAATTCTTGTATATATTTATATATATAATCTGAATCTCGGAAACGGCTCCAACGATTTTCATGAAATTTTGTATACAGGGGGTTTCGGGGGCGATAAATCGATCTAGCTAGGATTCATTTTTATAAAATGTCGTCTTATTCGTGTTTCAATGACCAACTTTATCGATAATCAACTTGAACATAAACTTATTATTTTAAACACAATTTACCAAAAAATACCGAGCAAAGCTTGGTCATCCAGATATTTTTAAATTAATTGTCATATTTAAATAATAACGACGTCACCGTGACTGAAGCGTCGAAACTGTGGACAGTGAAATAGTTTACAGTATGTAATAATGTCTATGGTCACAATTATTTGGCGTGTAGACAGACACTATCGTTTGACGATTTGATATATGTTAGTCAATTTGTTGGATGACTCTTTACTACTATATTATTATTCACAAAAATGGCAACATTTTGATTTATAAACGACATAAAAGTTATAGAACAGCAACAACAACGACATAATAGTTAGACAACGTATGCCTCGTGTACCTAACCTTCACATACACTACAAAAATGACGACATTGATGAAGTAACTGTTACCAAATTTTTAGGAATACAAATAGACTGCAGTTTAAACTGGAAAGCACATATCGACATGTTGTGTAAAAAATTGAGTTCGTCTGCATATGCTTTACATAGATTATCCTCCATCGTAGATACAAAAGCACTTCTGGCGGCTTACTACGGTATAGCTGAATCTTACTTACGCTACGGTATTATTTTCTGGGCGAACTCCACAGACAAAGAGACAGCATTTAAGGCTCAAAAAAGATGTCTTCGGGCAATGTTTAAACTAAAAACCACCGATAGTTGCAAGCCATATTTCAAGCAGTACAACATATTGACACTTCCTTGTATTTATATTCTTGAAGTAACGATGTTTGTGAAGAACAATCCAAATCGTTTTGAACGTTTGGCCGATGTATACCCAAGAAACAGACGTGACAATTCAAAATTAAATAATGTACCGTGTCAAACAACTATGATGCGCAGAAGTATTTATTGCATGGCCCCAGTTGTTTATAATAAATTGCCAAGTGCTTGGAAAGACTTGAAAACGGTACAATTCAAAAGTACACTTCGTAAATTGTTAATAGATAAAACATACTACAGTGTAACTGAGTTTTTAACGGACAATTTTTATCAAAAACCCTCGAATTTTTAATTAATTAATTATTGTTTTGCTAATGGAATATTTATGGTGTATTGTCTATGACCTGGAATTTTTAATGTTTGTTTGTCTATTTATCTTCGGACCACGATTTTGTATTTCTTTGTATAAGCTGTTACTGACAACTTTAATTTAACATGAGTCTAACGTAATAATTAAGCTTGATAGTTTTAATGTAAATTTGAATTTTAATAATTTTATTTAATGAGAATGACATAACTAATTTAATGTTCCAATAAGAATTTAAATTTTAACAATTTTATATAGGTAATGAAAATGTTTGCATGCCGAATGGTGAAATAAGGCAGAACTCTGATGAAAACCTATTAATACCTACTTCTTATGTAAAACCCATATTTGCAAATAAATGCTATTCTATTCTATTCTATTCTATTCTAAAACAGTTATAGACCATAAATAACTTATTCGAAGGTTTTATTGGCTTATCCAGCACTTTCACTAATGAATATCTTAGACCTTCGATAAGTTTTTTTATGAATAAGACCGTAAGTAGTAATAGTTCGCCGAACGGATTAATTCCCTAATAAAAGAGAACTACGCAAGGAATGGGCAATTGCTATATCACAAGACTTTACAGTCGCAAAACATTCAAAGTCGTGTTCAAGTCATATTAGAACTAGAGTATAAAAATTAAATGTTTTCTAGGGCCAAGGAAACGAAGGCCGTTCAAAAGCGCGTTGGATTGATGATATCGTCAAAGTCGCGGGAACATATGGATGAGAAACACACGGAATCGAGGAGTATAGAGGAAAAAGGGGGAGGTCTATACCTAGCAGTGGGTGATTCCGGGCTGAGATGATGATGATGATAATAAAAATTAAGGGCCATAAAACTTTCTGTGAAAACACAATATTTTTAGTGCTAATTATTTAGTTTTTAAAGCACATTATTGAAAACCAGTTCAACATCACAAATGCAAATCTGTTTGAAATATGCTCGATTTTAATATTTTGGTGTTCATTTAACTTGTATTTATTTATACTTGCTACAGGCCGTGGCTTTGCCCACGTTGATGTCGGAAATCATCACACAGGAAAGTCCTACCAGTATAAATAGTAACCTTACCTCCACACCGATGGATATTTCCCAATTAAGTTTAATTTGATGAATGAACTCCTTTAACTCCTTTTTTAGGGTTCCGTTGCCAAATGGCAAAAAACGGAATGCTTATAACATATATAGGCCAATTGAAAAGTCCCCGGTCTACCATAGTAAAACACATTTTTTTGGCAAAATTCGATTTTATTATTCAACATAGTTGCCTTCAAGGGCGATACAGCGATTATAGCGATCTTCCAACTTTTCGATACCATTTTTGTAGTACGATTTGTCTTTTGCTTCAAAATAGGCCTCAGTTTCGGCGATTACTTCTTCATTGGCGCTAAATTTCTTTCCAGCGAGCATCCTTTTGAGGTCTGAAAACAGGAAAAAGTCGCTGGGGGCCAGATCTGGCGAATACGGTGGATGTGAAAGCAATTCGAAGCCCAATTCATGCAATTTTGCCATTGTTTTCATTGATTTGTGACACGGTGCAATGTCTTGATGAAAGAGCAGTTTTTTCTTCTTCAAATGGGGCCGTTTTTTAATGATTTCATCCTTTAAACGATCCAATAACGCTATATAATAATTGCTGTTGATAGTCTGGCCCTTTTGGAGGTAGTCAATAAATATTTGCCTTGCGCATCCCAGAATACTGATGCCATAACCTTGCCAGCTGACTGTTGTGTTTGCCCTCGCTTTGGATTCGGTTCATCGTGTGCAGTCCACTCAGCTGACTGTCGATTGGACTCCGGAGTGAAATGATGGAGCCATGTTTCATCCATTGTCACATATCGACACAAAAATTCAGGTTTATTGCGCTTGAACAGCTTCAAACACTGCTCAGAATCATTAATGCGTTGTTGCTTTTGATCGATTGTGAGCTCGCGCGGCACCCATTTTGCACACAGCTTTCTCATGTACAAATATTCGTGAATGATATGATGTACACGTTCAGATGATATCTTCACAATGTCTGCTATCTCACTCAACTTCACTTTTCGGTCATTCAAAATTATTTTTTGAACTTTTTTGATGTTTTCGTCGGTGACAGCCTCTTTTGGGCGTCCACTGCGTTCACCGTCTTCGGTGCTCATTTCGCCACGTTTAAACTTAGCATACCAATTAATGATGGTTGATGTTCCTGGTGCAGACCCCGGAAACTCTTCATCAAGCCAAGATTTTGCTTCAACTGTATTTTTTCCCTTCAAAAAGCAATATTTTATCAGCACACGAAATTCTTTTTTTCCCATCTTTTTCAAATAACAAAAGTAGCTACACTCACAACACAATATCTCACAAACTGATGGTCGGACTGCTGTCAAATTTTGACTCGTATCGTTTGAAGGTTGGTACTAACTAAAAATTACATGGATTTAATACTAGCACCGCCATCTGTGTGTCAGACCGGGGACTTTTCAATTGGCCCAATAGATTCGTCATGTCTGTCTGTCTGTCTGTCTGTCCGTGTATGTCACAGCCACTTTTTTCCGAAACTATAAGAGTTATGTTGTTGAAACTTGGGAAGTAGATGTATTCTGTGAACCGCATTAACCTCTAAGTCCCTGAGATACCACATTTGGTATAGACATAATGGTTTTTTAATTGTGTCTGTAATTACGGTAATTGACTGGTTAAGATTTTCACACTAAAATAGAAAAAAAACAATAAATTTCGGGGCTCCCCATACTTAGAACTGAAAGTCAAAAAAATATTTTTCATTAAACCCATACGTGTGGGGTATCTATGAATAGGTCTTCAAAAATGGTATTGAGGTTTCCAACATCTTTTTTTTCTAAACTGAATGGTTTACGCGAGAGACACTTCCGAAGTGGTAAAATATGTGCCCCTCCCCCCCGTAACTTCTAAAATAAGAGAACGATAAAACTAAAAAAAGTATATGATGTACATAACCATATAAACTTCCACCGAAAATTGGTTTGAACGAGATCCAGTAAGTAGTTTTTTTTTAATACGTCATAAATCGTAAACTGCAATTTACCTTTAATTCAATCAACTCAAATATAAAAAAAAAAAAACATTTAATGTCATAAACATAAACCTTATGCATAAACCGAGGATACGTACAGGTTTGTACGGAACCCTCGGTGAGCGAGTCCGACTCGCACTTGGCCGGTTTATTATTGATTAAATTTAACCTTATTCCAAGGCAATAAGACTCAATGTTTTTATTTATTCAAACATTATTGACTATAATAGCTTATAATACCTATATACACAATTTCAATCTAAGTCTTAAAAAAATATGTACATGTATATATATAAAAATAAATAATCAAAAATCATCAAAAAATTCTTCTGCATAGTTGTCAACAGGTAACGTGCTCAAAAGGCTGGCAGCATTGCCACGTTGTATGGCAATGCTGATTCTTTGACTAAAAAATAGGCCAGCCCTCTGGTCACGCGAAGAGTCGACCAGGCATTCACTGCAGCGGTGCAACTTTTCAGTGCTGCGGACAGAGGATAGGAATGCCGATTAAATTAAATTTTATTCGAAAACATCCATCGTTAGCTTACTAAACTTCAATTATATTCAACGACTGATATACGTATATGATAGCCTTTTATTAATATTCATTGCCAAAAAAATATTCTTGGAAAAGAAAACACACAAACAACTTAACGCTTTTTATTACATAAATTGATATCAAGAAAATCTGTTTACACGATTTATTTATATTTAGGCCGTCCTTTGAAGTGTAAGACATGTTATATGACGAGGCTTTAATAAGGCATAGTAAAGCTCTGTACTTTGTTGCCTCAAGTACTTATTTGAGGCACAATAGGGACTAGGTAGAGAATGTATGTAGGTATAGAAGATTATCCACGTTAAGTTTCAAAAGGATGTTTAGTATCAATGGCTCCTCTTCGTGGATTAAGGAACAATTATGATTTAATTTGTTTGGAATAGAGAGAAAATGATGCTTCATGAACAATAAAACGAAAAATTCATTACTTTACCTACTGATGAAACTACACCTTTTTTGTCGGTGCGAAATTATCAAATGACGTCTCCCGCTCTGGGCGGAGCGGGAGGGCGTGTCAGACTTTTACTGACTAAAACTCACCCGTGTTTCTTTAGTTGCTTGGATGCCAGGGCCACGGTAACTCTTTCGAACAAATATCGCGACCCTGGTAGGGAAACTGCACCTTCTTGTCAAGCAAATTTCGTGTCAGAATCTACATCAACCTGAAAAGGCGTGTTTTAATTCTTAAGCTGTGCCCGAGACTTCTTTCGCGTGCCTGTCCGATAGCAAATGGATTGTTTTATTTGGTTTGCACGGAACCCTAATTTTTATGATATCTCAAAATCTTCTTCCAATCTAAACGCTTAAATTAATCTATACAACAGCAGCTATCTGTCAGTGAAAGTCCCGAAAATCGGTTCAGCCGTTTCGAAGAGTAGCTAGAAAAATCAGACGGACAGACAGACATGCATAATACTTTTTATAAATATATTAAATCCCACGTTAAAGGTAGTGAGCCTATTACCATCAACCGGACACAACTCCAATCTGCAGGCTGCTCAAGAAATTCTATTGACAAAAAACAAATACCAAACGCCAAATAACCAAACTTTTTTTAGCTTATTTCACAGAGCTCCCCGAGTATACAACTCATTATCTACCTAGCCTTTTCCCAACTCTTTTGGGGTCGGCTTCTAGTCTAACTGGATGCAGCTGAGTACCAGTATTTTACATGGAGCGACTGCCTATCAGCCTCCACAACCTAGTTACTGGGTACACGGTGGAGCATACGGTGGAAGTTCTCCCTGCATGGCCGTGTCCTCGTGGAGGCGATCGGCGGCGGCGACCTCTCGCGTCCGGGCCTGGTGCGAGCCATGGTACGGAGCGAGAAGGAATGGGAAGCCGTCACCTCCTTCTGCGAAGCAGTAATGCTCGCGAAGGAGGAGGCGGGGCGCGTGAGGGAGAGGCAGTCTCTGCGCCCTCACGTCCCTAGCCGCCGCAGGAGAAGACGCCCCGGGCGTTGGGAGTCGATAGCGGACTCCCGGCCACCGTAGGCGCGAGCTTGCGGGTGGCGAGCAATGGGTAGCTCGCCGCCCGGTAAGGACCAAGCTCGGGTCGACGGCGCGTAGTGTTCCACGCGCGCCTCAAAGAGATGTCAGCAGCAGTGTAGGGGTCTACTAGGACCGATGCCTGCCGGGGTCGCGTGATTGTTCGAAAGAGATACCGTGACCCTGGCACATGGGCAACTGATGGAACACGGGTGGGTTTTAGTCAGTAAAAGTCTGACACGCCCTCCCGCTCCGCCCAGAGCGGGAGAAGTCTTTAGATGATTTCCCATCCAGAAAAAAAAAACCTAGTTACTGGGTAATAAGATACCCCCTGGTAAGACTGGTTGTCAGACTTTCGGGCTTCTGATGACCCGTAACGGTAGTTGTATATTCGTAGATCTTAGACAGTCTAAGATCTACGAGTATACAACTACCTAACGAAATATTTAGTGGAGTCATCATCGCTTGCTATGTAAAAAAGTCATTAAATATTTATTTTTCAACTCGTTTTATGGATCTCATTCTCAATTTAATTTACTTTATAAATCCAAAAGAACATTTGTTTATAAACGATTCTGAATTTGAATCTGTCTCTAATTCTTGAATTTAATCTCGTATTTATTATTCATATTCTGGGAATTACTACTTGTTCACGTATACATCTTTATGAGGCTTACCGTATTAAGTACTTAATTTATATTTAGCCGAAGACTTATTTAATACTTGGAGTAAAGACTATGTTTGAAGGAACAAACAGAATTCAAGTTTATAACACACCACACGATGTCATGCCTTTAGCTATACTTAGAACCTGCCAACTTACTAATTTAAAATATCAAGGTTACCAAGTTCTAAAACTTAATATTAATACTTAATTACTAAGGTAAATATACAATAACCTTCTTCTTCAATGTCCCACTCACCGCATAGACTTCATTCACTCTTCCTTCTTCATTCAGTGTATTTCTGTGGAATCCCCTAGAAATGAGAATATCCTGACGAATATTTTTATAAGTAAAGTTCGCGAACACATTCGTTAGAAGCTGGCAGTATCATCAAAGTTATTGTGTTACCCACTGTTTTTATATTTGTGCTTTTAGTTCACCCAATTTTAATATTCTTCCCTTCCTTTTAAAGTTTACTTTCTTTGATGTTCTTGTAGATTGTTGATAACAAATGACATAAAACGAGCGCTAATACTGGCGACGAACTGCTACGCAGTTTGGCAGGATTATGATTGTATACACTTGTTTGGTCAAAAAGAAATGTAGCTTGTAAATGCATACATAAAAATAACTGCAGCATTTAAAAAAATCGTTCATTATAGAAGAGACGTTTAATAAATTCCTTAACCATTAAAGTACAGCAGAGCAGTGGTGGGAACGGCCCCGAGTTATAAGTCGCAAGTCGCAAGTTCGAATCCAGATAGCTTTAATATGTATCAATAATTTCATCACTACGGCTCCCAAAACGGTACAGGAAAAAAAAACAGCGTAAAGAAATCGGCATGTCCTAGAACCAAAAATTCGAAAACATGTGACATCTATCAAACCGCACTGGGTTCGCGTGGTGGATTATGGCCCACTCTCTCTCTAAGAAAAGAGGCCAGTGTCCCAGCAGTGGTAACATTAAAAGGTGATTATGCTACAGCCGTAATTGGCCTGAACTCGGTTGAACCTGTGTTTTAGGCTAGAAACAGCAAAAAAACAAATTAATGTTAGAAATTGACAATGCGTATAAGTAAAAAATCCTACTCATCATCATCATTTCAGCCGTAAGACGTCCACTGCTGGACTTAGGCCTCCCCCAATTTGGGGGGCTTTGCCATAATCGCCACGCTTGGCAGGCGGGTTGGCGATCGCAGTATGATGGTAAAATGCATAGAGAACGCTGCTGCCCATTCTCTAGTAAGTCCCTTAGTCGCCTTTTACGACACCCACGGGAAGAAATGGGGTGGTGTTATTCTTTACGTCCGGTACACAAAAAATCCTACTAGTCCTACTATAATAATATAATCCTTATAATATTAAAAATGCGAAAGTTTGTATGTATGGATGTGTGGATGTGTGGGTGTTTGTTACTCTTTCACGCAAAAACTACTGAACGGATTTGGATAAAATTTGGAACACAGTTAGTTTATAACCTGGATTAACACATATGCTACTTTTTATCCCGGTAGTACGTTCCCGCGGGATATTTTCCGATCTCCACGCGGGCGAAGCCGCTGGCAAAAGCTAGTATATTATAAACGCGAGAGTTTGTATGTATGGATGTATAGATGTATGTATGTTTGTTCCTCTTTCACGCAAAAACTATTAACCCGATTTAGATGAAATTTGGCACACAGATAGTTTGTAACCTGGAGTAACACATAGAGTACTTTTATCCCGGCAGTATGTTCCCGCGGGATAATTTTCAACCTCAACGCGGGCGAAGCCGCTGGCAAAAGCTAGTAAATGAATACTTTGCTAAATACTTAAAAACAAAATAAAGAAAGACACCTATAATAATACTTCCTGTTACCCGCGACTTTGTCTACGATGGAGGATGAAAAGAAGCCATGTCCATACCCAGGTGTGCCTGTGTGCCTCAGCCAATCCATTCATGTGTTTTAGTGTTATGCGTCACAAATAAACTTACTGCCGCTTTTATTACATTAGTGAGGATGATCCTAGCCTATTATCTCACTGCAAGACAACAAAAGCCCCTTCTTATTTTGTTATTGGTGCCGATTCCCTTATTCACAAACTAAACTAAATTTAAGTTCAGTGCATCTTTTTCTTTCTATTTCATTAAGGAAAGGACAGAAGATAAATTTTAGTTTAGTCCTGTCAAATTAATCAGCGCTTGACGTAAATTGACGTAATTTTAGTAGGCAAGTTTTTAATCACGTCTAAACTTGTATGGAGTAGCGACAGGCGCTGATTAATTTGACAGGACTAAACTAAAAAAAATCTTTTGTCCTCTTCTTAATGAAATACAAAGAAAGAGATGCACTGAACTTAAATTTAGTTTAGTTTGTGAACAAGGGAATCGGTACCATTGTATTTTATGTTTTTTGTCCAAATATACGGTATTCACCAGGACATCGGTCCATCTTCTGGGAAACCTTCCAACGGAATCCGCTGGATGCGAGAAGCACAGAACCGGTCGAAGTGGTGGTGCTTGGGGAAGGTCAATATCCAGCAGTGGACGTCTTTCGGCTGAAATGATGATGATATAGTATTATTTCTTTTGTCTTTCTAAGAAAAGACTGAAAATAATTTATCATCTTCTCCTGTCTTTTTCTTCCATACTTCTCTATTAGCCTTCGTCTCGGTATTTACTGGTTTTTTAGAAAGAAAGAAAGAAAGAAAGAAAGAAAGAAAGAAAGAAAGAAAGAAAATTTGTCAAACATGCGTTTACATAAACTGACTAGTCAGGCATGCAAGGTATAAAATTAATATGTTGTGAGCGTCCATGTTTTGCCAATAACGGCGTACAAATTTTGTAGGTATAAAAATTACATTTCATTTGCATTTATTTAGTTATTTTAAATTTCATTACAAAGTACACAAGAAATAAATAATAATTAATGTTAAGATATTATAGTAAAAGTACATTATACTCAAAAATAAATTAAATTATGTCCAGTATGTCCAAAAGTCAATTGATTTAAAATTCGCATTATTAAATTGTTATTCTTAACCATATATATTAGAAGTCGGAATAGAAAAGTCCTTTTCATTCAAAAAATCTAAAACATTGTAATTTATGAAATCAATTTGTTTAATATTTATATGATGATAGTAAAATAAGTTTAGGCACGGAACCTGGCTTTATAAGTGTCGTAGGCTTGTGAAATGCAAGTATCGTTTCCAGTATAAATATTTCTGAATTTAAATTCTTACACACATAATAAATACAAACCTTATAATATTTATTAGGCTCTCGTCATAATATGAGTACAGACTTCTTGAAGACAACCTTACATTTTTTAATCTCGAAGTAACTTAGAAAACAAGGCGAATGCCCCAATAACATATTTCCCATTCTGTTCCGCTTTAAACTAGCAGTTTTTCGATAACCGAATAATGAGATACTTTTAAATGTCTCTACACTGATACAAAATCAGTTGTGGCAGATTACACACTGTTTATTTTTAAGTAGTTTTTTAAATCACTACAAATCCTATTTGGTAATATACTTGAAGAAGATTTTCTAAGAATATTCCTACATTTTGTCTTTTGATTTCACCAACAGAGTCATTTTTACCCTCACAAATCTCGAAAACATATAGCTTTATAAGAAAACAAAATACCTTTATTTAAATATATAATTATAGGTACATATCTACCTCTCATATACTTCCTTATTGTTGTTTTTTCACCTCAACACGTTTCAAAGCCCGCAAAATCAATTAAAACTTTTTAATCACGTTCCTAAACCATACGTTTTGAAAAAGAATACCCCTTTTTCGAAAATATATAGTTATATCTACCTACCATAATATATTCTTCCTTATTGTGGTTTTTCCACCCTCAACTTGTTTCAGAGGATCCTGAAAGCCAGAAAAATCAATTCAAACTTTTTAAATCACGTTGCTTAACCATATGTTTTGAAGAAAAAAAATACCCCCTTTTTGAAAATATACAGTTATACCTACCTACCATACACTTCCGTATTGTTGCCTTTCCACCCTTAACACGTTTCTGGGATCCAGAAAGCCCTCAAAATCAATTAAAACTTTTTATCACGTTCCTTAACAATACGTTTTGAAAAAAGAACACCCCTTTTTGAAAATATATGGTTACATGTACGTATTTACCTAACACATACTTCCTTATTATTGTCTTTCCACCATCAACACGTTTCAGGGGATCCGGAAGGCCCACAAAATTAATTAAAACTTTTTGAATCACGTTCCTAAACCACACGTTTTGAAAAAAGAACACCGTCTTTTTCAAAGCAAAGGAATTTCGGGACAGCCAGCCGCGAAGCCATAAAAAAAGTTTTCTTTGTTTCCCGCTTTTTCCTACAGGTGGTTGCAACAGAGTATTTCAGCGGTATATATAGGATTCGCAACCCCTTTTGGGCCAGTTTCGCGTAGCGCGCCGAGTGTGACGGACGTCGCGCGTTCCTTGTGCTCACAGTTCGTACTTCGGTTCTCGAAATATTTTCTCAACTTAAATTTTTCGGAACGTTTGATTTTGAAGTGTTTGTTCTGGTCTTAAGTGGATTATAATGCCTTAGGTGAGTTCAAACAAGTTGTTTATTTAGTTGTGCTGTAGTACTTACAAGTTTCCGTATAACCGAATTTTCATTTAATTGCTTAGAAATCGCTTTGAACGAGAAAAGTACGGTAACGGTTTCTAGTTTAACTGTATGGAACTGATGTGAGAACCATTTTTTTTAGTGATAAGTAAAACAATATTAATAGATGAAATTAACTTCAACAATAAAATAAAGTAAAATCAATCTAGAATGTCCTGTAAAAACTCAGTGGCATAGTGCTTGTAAAATATTAAACGACTTTCAAAAAGCTGATATGATTTTACTTATTGATCAGTCTTCTTCAACTCTATCAAAATAGCGATAAATTTTAACGCACTCTGGGTTAAAATTTATTCAGTAACTTGACAGTTTATACCAAATAATTATAACTTTATCATCAAAAAAAAAATCCCTCCTTATGTCACAATAAGATGGCGTTGTAAAAAAAGTCCAACCAAAATTTCTGCCTTCTACTAAGCAATTCCAGAAAAGCATCAAAATTTCAAACTTGGTGTCAAACTCCTACGTTTCTCATAACTTCTGAAAAGTTTTACTTCAGGGCTTATAATTAATTCGCCTTAACGTGATGAGTGGAAAAGCTATTATAATTAGTAAATTCTAAGGTTATAATATATTTCATAGTCAACGGACACAAAAATGCAAAACTAAAAAGATCGATATCCGAAATTAAAAATTTCCGCTTTTTACTTTTGTTTTTGGAAGTCTGTTCGTTTTAGTATTATTATTAGTATTTTGATTCATTCATTTTTTATTATTTCAGTTACTTAACTGAACTTCATATAACTAATTAATTATTAAAACTAAAGAAATTTTATTCTAACTTATCTAAAACTAAAAATTTCTCCAACATAGACGCGTCTACTCAGAAGTCATGAGACTTCGTGACTTTCGTGAGATTGATTATCGAACAAATAATTCTCAGTAATTCTTGTTACCAAGAAATATTTGTTAGAAAAATAACTTACGACCCGAAGCACTGCCAATGCTAATACGATCCAACAACGGATACTCACCTGTCAGAATGTCAATTGTTTCAAATTCAATTTTTCTAATTTACGCGCGTTACATGAAACCGACTAACTCTGTTTGCCTACAACGACCTAGTTTTAATTACTAGGTCCTCGTATTTATATTGGTAACTACTGTTTCATATAAACACATCTTATACCTTTAAACGAGCAATTCTTGTATATATGTATATAATCTGAATCTCGGAAACGGCTCCAACGATTTTCATGAAATTTACTATACAGGGGGTTTCGGGGGCGATAAATCGATCTAGCTAGGATTCATTTTTATAAAATGTCGTTTTATTCGTGTTTTCAATGACCAACTTTATCAATAATCAACTTGAACATAAACTTATTATTTTAAACACAATTTAACAAAAAATACCGAGCAAAGCTCGGTCATCCAGATATTTGTATTTAATTACTAACCAATCAGTTGTAAATATTAATATACAACGTGTCCCTATTGGATATCCCATAACTCTATAGCAGTGGTGGTGTAGTGGTAACGGCTGCGATTTACGAGTAGTAAGTGGTCGGAACCAAGCAGACGCTTTATTTTGTGTTAATTATTTCATCACCACTTCTCTCAAAATGGTGAAGGAGAACATCGTAAGGAAACCGGCATGCCGGCTGCATGCTTAGAACCAAAAATTCAAAGACGTGACATCTACCAACCCTCACTGGGCCCGCGTGGTGGATTATGGCCCACTCCCTCTCACCGAGAGGAGGCCTGTGTCCCAGCAGTGGGATCATTATAGGCTGCTGATTATGAACTCTACGGCACTTAATGAGACCATGTGAAAGAACGGATGAAATGTTAATATATTTAAAAATATAGTGTTTTTTTTCGACAAGTAAATAATTTTCATTCAAACTACTCATTAAAATTTAAAGCTACGAAAATGCGACGTTATCATATCACATATGGGTGTTTAACATTGATAAATAATCGTGACGTTGACTTATTTTGTATGAAAAATTAAACGAAAAATAAAAACATGCATATGCCAGTCGATTCTTTAACATGGTCTCCTGAATACCTCAAGAGTTATTTGATATCAAAAGAAACACCTTATATAAATTTGTTTATTGCGTATTACACATAAGAGCTTTAACCTACACACAATCCATTTAGTATTACTAACAGCGACTTAAAACTATGTTAGTATAACCTACAAACGAACGTAACAACAACTAAAATTAAGTTTGTAGATTACAAAAAAATAAGTCGCCAAAAGCGCTGTTCTAAAATTTTTCACTGAGACACATTTTTTGTTTTAAACCACTGAGTTCGCAACATACCGCAATTTAAAAGTGTTTTACAAGCAGTATTACTTCAATGTCTTCAGTGGCGAAAATTTTCAAAGTGATTGGGATAAGATTTTATATCTAGGTATTCATAACTATAGAACCTTCGTGTCACAATCACGACGTGCTGATGCCGACTGGTTCTGTCTTCGTCATTATGGATCTAGATTGCTTTATTTTTCTCAGTTTTTCGCATTATTTTATCTATTCTTAATTGTTCGTGTTAAGTTATATTTTTGTTTGAAAGTGTTTTTGTGACAAATAAATCAAAGTTGAAGTCAAATCATTTCTATTAAATAGACAAAATAATATAGGCACTCTTGAACGTCAAAACGTACGTGAAGAAGAATGGGCAGGAAAATTTACTTTTACTTACTTAAGTACCAACTCTCTTAAAACGGTTTACTTACAATATTATGCATTATTATATTTATATATACGTGAAGACAATGCACGTAGAATAAATTTTTTTTTTTACCAAAATATTGTAAGTAAAAAGAATAAAAAATTACAAGTAAATTAACTATGTGATAAATATACGGTGCCCACAAATTTACAAATATTGCAAACATTTTCCTAAAGTAATAATTTTGTGTATGACAGAAAGTAAATACAGAATGATAAATCAATTTCGTAATTAAAGTTAATTTAGGTTATAATTTTGTTTTTTATTAATTTTAATCTTAAGTTATTCATATTATCATAACAATTAAATGTGTTTTAGACATTTAATGTTTTTTAATTAATAGTTCGTAAAAAGAATAAATTAAATTCGTTGATCTAATTTTCTTTCTTTCTTTTCTTAATCGATCATTATTGGCAAGTAGTAAATAAGCAAGTAAAAACAAAACTGATATCCATCTTATAATCCTACAGATTTTTTTTTAATTTACCAAGTAACTTATCATTCTTATCAGAAGAAAATAATAATGTTTTGTTTTGATCATATTATTATCATTAGTCCATGAACGTCGTCCACAGGCCTTCATACAGTCCCTCTGATTGTTCCTACGCAATACTTGTAGAGAATTTTTATTGTAGTTTTAACCTACATTTGGTAGTACACTGCGACTTCTATAGTAATGGTCTAGACATGCCTTATTGTACATAGTATGAAATAGGGAGTCGGTCCTTCCTGTGATGCGAAACAGAATTTGGGTAAGTTTATGTTTATACTATAAATTCTGGACTCAATTTGCAAGAACAATGAATTCTGTATTAGAATAATGAGGTTCAAGGCATAATTTTCAATGGCATTCAAAGAAAATATTTAAAAGGATACATAGGAAAAAATGCATGTAATTGAAAACTATTTAATTAATTATATATACGTTGTATAGGAGTCAAAGAAAAAAATATATTCTTTACATTTTTTTAGAGCATTACTTATTTTACCATTTTTATTTTATATTTTGCCCGCGGATTCGCCCGCGTGGATATCGGAAATTAACGCACGTATTTTTCTAAAATAAAAGTAGCCTAAGTTACTTCAGCTATCTGCCAGTGAAAGTCCCGTCAAACTCGGTCCAGCCATTTCAGAGATTAGCCAGAACAAAGACAGACGGACAAATATTCTAAAAAAAATTGTTTTGGTGTATGTACCGTGTATACAACTATATACACTTAGTAAAAAGTGGTTATCTTAATATTACAAACAGACACTCCAATTTTATATATTTGTATAGAGTATAGATGTATAGATATTTTCTTTTTTTTTCTTTGATATTTTTCTGATGGAAAACTACACAATCACGAAAAGCGTCGTCTTCGAAAGTGACCTGCAAATCCATGTGAACAAATATATTTTCTTAGAAAACTGCTTAAATTCTCAACAAGGTAAATTAGTAAGTATGAGTTCTGCTTGAATAAACTACAAAAATAATTTCATTTACATGATAATGGTGCCGATTCTGTTGTACACGAACTAAACTATCTCTAAAATTCCTTACTTTTGGCTATACAGTGAATTGTAAAGTTATTCTGCAAGAAAAAATCTCTAAATTTAAAAATTATTTTGACACGACTAAAATCGAATTTGACAATCGCGAATCAACGTGGTATTTTTTTTTTCTTTTGACTTCGCAACGTAGTACTTGTATGCGCTACGCAATGAATTTTTTGAGAGACAATGGCGCGTGCAAGGGGGCAGCTTGAACGTGTTATATATGGAATTTTTCACTTTTTGTTTGAAAAATAGGACAAAAATATTACCCACGTGTTGAGATTTATATGTATAGGTTTAATAAAGGGGGTCGAAAATTTCATTATTTTTGCGATAGGATACGCCATTTTCGAGATATAAGCAAAAGAAAAGGAAAAAAAAAAAACAGCGCTGTTTTTGCACGTAAAGGTGAGGTGTTGGTGTGAATTTTAGTTCATGACCACTAGTTTTATTTCACACCTTTTTAATCGCGATTAAAAATAGTCAGATTTAGTTAAAATAATTTTTAGTGAAAACCGGCAAACTAATAACTCAGTGCAATCTTAGTGCTGTCAAACTAAAATATAGTTAAGTTGTGTCACTTTAGTCTATTTCACAATAGGAAATCGTCGTTTGACAGGAATAAACCAAATTTTAGTTTAGTTTAGAGAACTTTGTAACAACAGAATCGGCACCAATATTAAGATTTCTTAGTGGCAGCTCGACAGCTGGATTTGTACCCGGTTAACGGGAATAGGATCACCCTCTATGACATGGGATTTAACCCTAGATAACAAAACTATTTTTATTGTTACATGGTTACTAAACATTCGTCGCATCGACTACGCCAAATAAAATGCATTTTTTGAAAAAGTATTTATTAATCACAGGAACTTTTGACATTGGTACATTCTTTAGATCATTATTAAACAAAAAATAACAAAAACAGTAAATAAGAACTATTCCATAGAGCCACAGCATATATCGACGTTCACCTGGAAGTACACGAACAGGAGAATCGCGGGTCGTCGAACGGGGGTTAAACATAATTTACGAAATGTGGGTGTTACTATATACATTTCTGCCAACCCTTCGGGGATTTCAAGCATGATGTTATGTTGTGTATTATTCGTTTTGTTTATCGCTGCGTAAGCCAGTCATCAGAGACTTGCCCGTCACTTACGTACATTACACGGACATGACATTTTTCTGTGTTTGACACGTCTCTGACGCTTTCGCGGAAAATTCATGTTTTTTTTTAATTCCCTGTGGATTCATGAAACGTTGCTTTTTCTTGTTTTTTCTCTTATGTGATACTGTATGTGTTTCATCCACATATCGACGATTAAAAGGCATAAGCGCCATTTTGGTCGAAAATGACTTATGAATTCCATCCTACTTAAAATTTTCTGTTTTTTCGAATGCGCTTACTCCCATGGCTCTACGATGTCTTTAAAATTTTCACGATATGACAATAAACAAAAAAGTTAGGTCAATTGTTCTACAATTTAAAACTTTAAGCCGCTCTCCTGTACAATTTGGTTTTTGTCGCTTATACCTTTTAACCGTCGATATAGGTAGAGATACTTTTATATTTTATTAAATAGGTATAATATTTTATTTAAATCTTTCAAAATTGTTTGTTGAGGGTGAAAGGTTATGAAAAGTAGGTAGATATTCGTTTTGAATGTTTTGCAGTGATAACTTTACTAAAATTAATTTATAATACAGAATTGTGGGTAGAGCACAAATAAATGCCAAACTACAATAACATAATTTAAGTTTTGGCATTTATTTGTTTTCTATCCACGAATCTGTATTATAAATTTATTCAATTTTAATATTAATTTATCAACAAATAATTTCATTAGATTAATTGAAACTGATACTAAAAATAGGATGACTAATGACTACGTTCCAGACGACCTCGTAATTGATTTACTATTTTAAAATGAAGAGCAAAAATATTTTCATCGTGTTACATGTTAGCTCAGATTATCCCACTGCTGGGGAAAGGCATGTCTCCCATAAATACCAGTGTTTTGCGGAGCACGTCATGTATGAACAGCCCATGCTGCCATCTTCTGCAGGGTCTGACGCGACGCCTTCCGGCTGTATCAGGCCTCCACATAGAAGTTATTTTGGCCCACACCTCTTTCGCCTAGTTTTTTCCCAATTATTTTGGGGTCGATATCCAGTTTAACTGGATACCATTATTTTACAAGATGTAATTGCTGACACTACAACCACCTACAACCCAGTTTGCGATTGGCACGCTATCCCTTGGTAAGACTGGTGGCAATGTCACTATACCTTGCTAATTATTAATTCTGCTAACCTTGAAAACAAGCGGATGGTTGCATGGTTACCAGGTTTATATTCTGGTAGCTCAATACAGTAAAAACATGAGTTCAATAACCCAAAAGCGCTGAAATATTGATCCTACAAAACGGAGATAATATTTTCAATATAGTATAATGGCTTATTGAAGCGTGCTATTGTATAGAAAAAGAGAAAAGACATGTAGGAGAAAACACAAGTATAATTTTTAGGAAAAAACATGTAGGCGTAATGAAAATAAATCGTTCCTTGAACTCTAATATCATGTTATTATATGTATAGAGAAACAAGGCGTGATGTTATGTTTGTGTGTTTTTATTTTCATTAAAGTAACTGTTTATCTCTATTAATTTTATTTTATTTTATTCGTAAACATCCACCGGTTTCAAACTAAACTTCAACTATAGTTGAAGTTTAGTTTGAAACCGGTGGATGTTTGGACCGGTGGAGGTCGTCGGATATATCCGACGACCTTTGATAAATGATAAATGATTTTATTTCTGTAAGTAGGTTTGTACAAACACTTTTACATGTCAATGATATTTTTTTAACTAGATGAGGTCGGCGTTTCCTAACTGACTTGTTTGTATTTCTTTCTCTTTTGTTACTTTTTTTTGGTGACTGTACACGTAGGTATAGTTTACAGAACCGTGTAGCCATAACTGATTGCATCAAGCCCGAGGGCATTTTTGTCAAACAAGCCAGCTAGCTTTGGTTTACCGTCATATATTGGACATGCGTCACACATGACCAGTCAATAATGTTCACGCAACTGGAACAAATCGTCTCCTCTATGAGAGTGAGTGGGCCGTAATCCACCATGCGTATTCTGTGAAGATTGAACGACGTCACATGTCTTTATATATGTGGTTCAAGGACAGGTTCCTCACAATGTGATGTGTGCCCTTACAGAACTTAATATCTACGCCCGTTCAGCAATGGTAATAAATAGTACGATTATACAGAAGTGCTACTAGAATATTTGCCAAATGCTGACTTAAAACTTGCTTTGCTTCTCTGCAAAAACTGCTTTGCCTGTGAAGTAATTAATCACCACATGTGCTTTTTAACCGATTTAAAAAATGTATAGGTTTTTTGTGTGTTTTTTCCGCGATATCTCCAGCAATTGTGGATGGATTTCGAAAATTATTTTTTAAGTGGATGGAGTATGCCTCAGAGGTGGTTTCTTATATATTATATATACACTGCTTGAGTATTTTTGGTGTTAGCCTCGATGGCACGTGTTTAATCCACTTTGTATATCTAGATGACATGCTACTGCTTCCTGTCACTGTTGCTTACAAAGAAAATAGTAGCATACGAATTGGTGTGGGATAGGTACTGTAACAAAAAAAGTGAAAAATATTTATTTTCCAAAAAACAACAACCCACTTCCGAAAGAAACACTATAAAGTGAAAAATAAGTAAAATTGGGAAAACGGTGCCAAAAAACTAAAATAGATATCCGAAGACACGGACTTCCAAAATGATAGTTATTTTTCACTACAATTTCGGAAGTCGGTTGTGGTATTTTGACAGTAACATAGCAAAGGAGTAGCCAGTTACGAAAATGTACATGCACAAACACAATTTTACCACAAGAAAAAGACTTTCAAACATTACTTTTCGTTTGCTTACGAAAGCTATTAAAATTCAAAGAAAAGCCAAAATCTATGAAAATACGCAGTTTCGTCTAGACTTTATTTTTTATTTTTTTTTTATTTTTATTTATTTATTAGGAATAACAAACAGTTATTTAAGTTATAACAAAAATACAGAGTGTACCTAATGATAAAATAATACAGTCACAGCCTTCAGAATAAAACTTATCCAATAAAGATTAGGTACATAGAAATATGATTTAAGTTATAAGCTGAATCGAAAATTCTGTATAATAGGATTTTTAAAGCCTGCCGCTGAAGTTTCCTCCTGTTCATATAGTGAGAAATTTTTATAGAAGTTGGGCTAGGCATGTTATGTAGTCAGAACGTTTAAACCAAATTCGTACTTGCACTTACAAGACAACCAATCAAATTACCTATCACAGTCCACTACTGACACAACACCCTGATCTCCACCTTGCGATCCAGTTTGCCCCAACCACTCAAATCAATCAAATCAAAATATTTTTATTTCACACTAGCTTCTGCCCGCGACTTCGACCGCGTCAAAATTTTGCTCCCCTGACTGCTAGTTTTCATCCATTTTTCGTTGCTGCTCGCTCCTTTTAAGTTATAGTGAGTCAACCTTAAAAGATAGACATATGCTCTCGCGGATTTTTTTTTAGAACTTTTTAAAAGGAACAATTCCGTCATACATGATTTTTGCGTTACTTTAACCGTTTACGCAGCGCACGCAACGGAAACTCTCAAAAGGAATAAATTTTCCCCGTTTTTGCAACATTTTTCATTACTGCTCCGCTCCTCTTAGTTGTAGCGTAATGTTATATAGCCTATAGCCTCTCTCGATAAATAGGCTACCCAACACAAAAAGAATTTTCCAATTCGGACTAGCAGTTCCTGAGATTAGCGCGTTCAATCAAACAAACTCTTCAGCTTTATAATATTATATAGTAATATATAGTATAGATAAACCAACATGGGCATTTATAAAACGCCAGAAGCTCGGTGCACGGTTCCAAATAGTTGATTCCTATGGAGAAGAGCCAGCAAGAAACTCCACGGTTACTCTTTTAAAAATAATTGGCTTTTAGAATGGTTTTAAATTACAGAATTAATAGGTATGGGAGAACAGTGTAGGACTGTCAACAAGTACCAAGTACTTTTAATAAAATGGAAAATTGCCTACAGTCTACAAGGCCTGTGACGTTCTCACATTTACAAAGTATAAAATAATCTACATAAAGAAAAACTCGATCCATATAGCAGGGCGATGTCCGATACTACGATTTCCGATATGCGATCTCCACCCCAGGACTCATCTGCTCCAATGGCCATCGGTCGTTCAAACCAGCCGACTGTCACTTCAGCTTCCTTACTCTACTCCGGTTCTTTCCCAGATAATTTCGTTTTTTGATTTTATCCTACAATTACTCACACACAACTCTGAGCATAGCCCGCTCCATAGCACGCTGAGCAATCTAGACAAGTACTTACTTCATCATCATCATCACCTTCACCAGCCTATAATGTTCCCACAGCTGGAACACAGGCCTCCTCTCGGTGAGAGGGAATGGGCCATAATCCACCACGCGGGCCCAGTGCGGGTTGGTAGATGTCACATGTCTTCATATTTTTGGTTCTAAGATATGCTGGTTTCCTAACGATGTTTTCCTTCACCGTTTTGAGAGCAGTGGTGATGAAATAATTTACACAAAGTAAAGTGCCTGCTTGGGTTTGAACTCACGACCTACTACCTACTCGTAAGTCACGGCTGATGTGAGTGGCAGTGAGGGCCCAGTTTTTTTGGCCCTCGGTTTTTTTTACTATGTGGTTTTATATAACCTTTGCTTGGGTTGTGTTGAGTTAGCTTTAGTAACATGTATGTTATATATTATAATAACTTTTTCTCACTGTTATTTACGAAGCATGTAAGGGTATCTGAATTTGTGTGGGGTAGGTACCACAACTAAAAAACAAAAACAAAAAATAATACTTCGGAAGTCGGTGGCAAAAACCAAAAATACTTTGTACCTAGTGTTTTTAAGAAGACGGGTGTATTTATTATAAAAAAGTTTTTATTAAAATCGATTAGGTAATAAAACGATGTCAATCAGATAATCGGTATGTTTCGACTGGAGCTTCTCAATTTTCCTTGATGCTTTCGCATTATTTTATCTATCAGACCAGTCATTGTAATACTCTTTATTACCTACACTGAAAACCTTTTATGATGGATAACACTAATCGATCTTTGTATCTCATATAATCTATATTGAAATCTTGTTGCTATGTTGATTTAGGATTCGGTTTTTACTGCTCTGTACCTTTTTTGGAGAGTAGTGGTATCGGCTCCAACTTACGAGTTCTGTCGTGAGTTCAAACCCGAACAGGCGCTTTAATCTATGTAAATAATGTCATCACAACCGCTCTCAAAACGGTAAAGGAATACATCATGAGGAAATCGGCATGTCCTAGAACCAAAAGTTCGAAGACATGTGACATCTACCAACCCGCACTGGGCCCGCGTGGTAGATAAACACTACAAACTAAAAAATAACTTTAATTTCGGAAGTCGCTGTCATTGGATATATGTATATGTTATGGACCAAGTGAGAAATTGAGCATTATACATAATGCCCGGTCATTATGAAAAATGCCCAATATGAGAATGCAATTTGATAATAATTATTCAAATAATCAAATTGACCGGGCATTATACATAATGCCCATCACCTTTTGGGCAGAGTAATACAAATATATTTAATGGCATAGAATTAAAGCGGCAGTTCAATATTTGAGTTATGGTAGGCATGATTTCTGTCAAGGCTCCGGCGCTACGGGGCTCCGACGGTCCCACGCGAGCTTATCGTCGCAGATGTGTTTTACGCTCACCACCTGCTCCTCAGCTCGCGGGCCGCCTCGCCCCTCCGCGCCTACGCGGTTTTAAATTACACTCTAGGGGTAGGGCAGAAAAGACTACGTGCAGTCGGTTTTGCAGCGATTCGTTTCTGTCACTAAATGCAGCACAACATATTGAATTTATAAGACAATACTTGTAAAAAATTAAACAGTTGTAAAAATTAATTCCCATATTTAATTACTATTTTTTTTTGTTATTGTGATTTAACTTAAAATAAACTAAATATTAAACCATGTAAATAATTAGACTTATTATTTGGATTAATTATCAAGAACTTCTACATCAAGAATTCACTAATTTTTGCATTTAAAACTTAAGGAAAGTCATAATGGCGGTCTCTGATTGGTCAAAGCGTGCCACGCCATGCGTGCCTCCCTCCCTGCCCTCACACCGCGTCATATTTAGCTTTATTATCAAATTGCCCAATTATCAAGTAGCAATATAATAATGACCGTGCAATGTGATAAATAATGAAGTTAAAATAGTATTAATCACTTTGCCCGATAGAGCTAGACATTATTCATAATGCTCATACATTATGCATAATGCCCGCATTAATCACCTGGTCCATAACATATACATATTTTAGTTTTTTGGCACTGACTTCCAAATTTTATGTACTTTTCACTTAGTAGTGTTTTTTTTTTTTTTTTCAGAAAACGGTTGCTGCTTTTTTTGGGAAAAAGTTTTAATTTTTCACTTAGTTTGTAATGGAACCTACCCCACACCAATTCGTATACTACTATTTGCTATGTAGAATGTCGTCTAGATAAACAAAGTGGATTAAAAATGTTTTATTGATGCTTACGCCAAAACTACCCTAGTAAAGTAAATACCTTCCCTGAGGCATATCCTATCCACTTAAAAAATAATTTTCGAAATCCATCCACAGTTGCTGGAGATATCGCGGAACAAACACACACAAAACCTCTACATTTTTTTAAACCAGTTAAAAAGCACATGTGCTGATTAATTACTTCACAGGCAAAGCAGTTTTTGCAGAGAAGCAAAGCAAGTTTTAAGTCAGCATTTGGAAAATATTCTAGAAACACTTCTGTATAATCGTATTATTTATTACCACTGCTGAACGGGCGTAGATATTAAATTCTGTACGGGCACACATCACATTGTGAGGAACCTGTCCTTGAACCACATATATAAAGACATGTGACGTCGTTCAATCTGCAAAGAATAAGCATGGTGGATTATGGCCCACTCACTCTCATAGAGGAGGCGATTTGTTCCAGTTGCGTGAACATTATTGACTGGTCATGTGTGACGCATGTCCAATATATGACGGTAAACCAAAGCTAGCTGGCTTGTTTGACAAAAATGCCCTCGGGCTTGATGCAGTCAGTTATGGCTACACGGTTCTGTAAACTATACCTACGTGTACAGTCACCAAAAAAAAGTAACAAAAGAGAAAGAAATACAAACAAGTAAGTTACACAAAGATGTAATAAAGAATATTTCATTGAATTCTTGGTCCTAAGTCACACAAAACGTGCGAGCACTAGATAACTCTTTAAATGAAAACCAAGCCTAGGATTTGAACGCAGACTTAGCCAAAAAATAGACCCAAACCCAGGCCGGGTTACTGTTTCCACGTGAAGAGATAAGGCCGACATACATTTACACTTTCAATGATAATAAGTTGAGTGAAAGGACCGATTGCAATAAAACTTTATACAGTCATTCACGAAAACTGGTAAAATTGACTCAGGGGACTATGCCAACACTTGTACTTAAAGTACCTTTGCAATGTTTGTAAGTATGTGTATCATATAACTAGTATTTTTTTTTCATGATGGGAAATCATCAAATGACTTCTCCCGCTCAGAGCGGATCGGGAGGGCGTGTCAGACTTTTACTGACTAAAACCCACCCGTGTTCCATCAGTTGCCCATGTGCCAGGGTCACGGTATCTCTTTCGAACAATCACGCGACCCCGGCAGGCATCGGTCCTAGCAGACCCCTTCAGCACCTTGGTCCTTACCGGGCGGCGAGCTACCCATTGCTTGCCACCCGCAAGCTCGCGCCTACGGTGGCCGGGAGTCCGCAATCGACTCCCGACGCCCGGGGCGTCTCCTCCTGCGGCGGCTAGGGACGTGAGGGCGCAGAGACTGCCACTCCCTCACGCGCCCCGCCTCCTCCTTTGCGAGCATTACTGCTTCGCAGAAGGAGGTGACGGCTTCCCATGCCCACTCGCTCCGTACCATGGCTTGCACCAGGGCCGGACGCGAGAGGTCGCCGCCGCCGATCGCCTCCACGAGGACACGGCGGTGCTCCGCCCAGGCAGGGCACACCTCCACCGTATGCTCCACCGTGTCCTCCAGACGATCCTCGCAATGGAAACACCCGGGCGTATCCTCCCGCTTTATCCTGAACAGGAACCCACCGAAGCACCCATGCCCGGTGAGAACCTGCGTCAGGCGGAAGGTGAGGACGCCGTGGCGCCTCTCTGTCCACTCCTCAAAGAGGGGACTTACCGCCGCAATTGTGGCGTGCCCCGCGCTGGGTTGCGACAATCGTGCCTGCCATGTCGCCATGAGATCCTGCCGGAGCTCTGTCCGCCGTGCCCCGATTTGTCGCGGCAGCGGAGTTTCACCCCGGCGTTTCGCCTCCTCGCGCCACTCCCACATGTGCGCGAGGACCTTTGCCTCCAGATCCCATGGCGGCACTCCGGCAAGGAGGCTCGCCGCCTCGCACGAGATCGTGCGGTATCCTCGGAATATAACTAGCTTCTGCCCGCGACTTCGTCCGCGTTAAATTTCTTGTTCCCCCGACCCTTCCAGTTGCGTCGAATCGCCTACCCGTGCGATTTTCCCCGTTTGCAACATTTTTCATCACTGCTCCGCTCCTCTTAATTTGTGCGTAATGTTACATAGCCTATAGCCTTCCTCAATAAATATGCTACCCAACATATAAAGAATTTTTCAATTCGGACCAGTAGTTCCTGAGATTAGCGCGTTCAATCAAACAAACATACAAACAAACAAACTCTTCAGCTTTGATAAATGATAAATGATAATAATATTAGTATAGATTAATTTATCTCCCATTGCTCAGTAACAATTAATTTACCTGTTGCGGTATCGTATTCGTATTCATTCGTCAATTCTATTATAATTTAAATCTTGATGTTCAAAAGTGCCTAACTGTAATAAATGACTTTGACTTTGCCTCTGACAACCAGTTTACGTTTACTATGTTAACAAAATCCAGCATTGCATATGTAAGCAGTCACGCTCTTTATGCCTACTTGGGGACTTTTATCTGAGCTTTATTTACATTTTTAATTTTTGTTTGAGTATAGTTTTCATTGTATTTGTTGGTGGCATGGCTAGCTTTTGAGTATAGTTTTCATTGTATTTGTTGGTGGCATGTCTAGTTGACATATGGCAATTTATTATTCCGTATTTCGTTTTTTTTTTTGCATTACTACTATAGTATAGCCTCGTAAGGCCCAACCTAAATATAGGTCGATAAAACTTACGGCCCAATGTACTAAAAAAAGACGCAAGTATAGTTGCGGCCCAGAACTTCGATCTAGTAAAAATGTGTTTATATGAAAAGCTCTTGATTTAATTATTTTTGGGAGTATTTCCCCGGGGGTACTTTATATTTATTAGATGTATTCAAGGTTAATGAATTTTTGGTGACAGATTTAAATTGGTGGGTTTATTTAAACTAAAAAAATAGGTTTAAATATTATGTCATAATTTTAGGTCGCTGGGCCGTAATATAATGATTTTAAAAACTGTCTTGGGCCGGAATGCCTACATATTTTTGTCATTAACCTGTTGAATGCCGCTAATTATAGACACAATTAAAAACCAGTGTGTCTCGCGTATATCTACGTTCACGGCATATGAAAGGTTAAATTAGGTCGTTGGGTCTTACGAGGATAGAATAAGTTTACCTAACTGAACAGACAGCTGTGCTACTGCAGCCAAAGCACTAGAAATTGGTGAAGAGCGGGTGTTTTTGGACATCGTCTTATGAAACGTATTAAAGATTATATCACGCCTTGTTTCCCTGAAGAATAATGGAGAGGTGTACCTATAGTACACCTACATTTCGCCTGATATGTTTATGTCATGTTTAATAGAGTCCAGATTCGTGCACGGTTGGTACCAATACGCTCGATTGCCATCAACCGGTCACGAATCCAGACTTCAGGCTGCTACTGAGAAATACCATATAGAAAAACCCAACACTTTGCCTGTCCTGGGAATCGAATCCGGGACCTAATGCGAGGGCTACTGCTGAGTAGACAGTTCCTTATAATCTTCATTAATAGCTACATTTGTATGTAGCTATTAATGAAGATTATAAGGAACTTATTATTTTACTACGTCTACTATTCTACTACGTCTTATTTTTGTAGAAACAAAAATAAGACGCAATAGAATAATTTTGCTTTAAAACTCCATAATAGGTGGAACCTGTGTCATGGAGTCCATAGGGCGTATTATGAAGTGCGCATTACTGAATACTGATGAATTGTCGCAGTCGAGAAGCACGTGCAAAAAAAAAATCAGAAAGAAATAAAGAAAATTCACTGGAAAACATGTTGAATCACTAAATAATTGGTGAGTTTTTCTTGTGATTGTGAATGAGGAACGACCATGGATTTCAGAGAACCAATCAATTCCTTTTGTGAATATCAACTGCCAATTTATTATTCTGATGAAAACCTTTAAACGATTTTTAGAGTAAAGTTCTTTCTAGGAAATCAATTTAAAAGAACACGAATTGAACTGGAATTGTCCGGATAGTTCTAGTTAGTTACGTGAGCTTAAGACACGTGTCGAATGAAAGGTTTTCTAACACGTGCTTAAGCATTTATATTAATACTCGTATAATAGCGCTTGGTGATTGATTCGGGTAATTCCTTCAAAGAAGTTTGTAATGAAAACTTATACATGCATGCCTGACTGTTTTTTTGGTCTTGAGATTGCAAGCGCTACTGCTGAAGTCTTGGGTTCGATTTACAGTCCAATTATACAGAATATTAATGATTTTCATTTACTACAATACTTACGAGTACATCTCCTCGCTCGCATGGCTCATGCATTTAATAAGACACAATGATAAATACAACTATTTGCATTTAAGTTACATAACGATTGCATTGTTAGCAGTCGTTATTATTTACTGTGTTACTTACGTAAGGTTAAATACAATGCTCTCATTTGGGACCCGTACGAAGCCAAGTACAAAGTTATAATAGAAAAAATACACAGAAAATTCTGCCGATACTTATACAAGAAGAAATACGGGTACTATCCATTTCTTTATCCCTCGCTCTTTGTAACGGGTATGCTCGGACTCGACACTCTAGAGCTGAGAAGGAGCTCGCAGGCAGTTATACACTTTTACCACTTACTCACCAACAAAATCGACAATCCCTCATTACTGGTAGATATAAGCCTAAACGTCCCTATGGGAGCTATGCGGGGTGCCGGAGAGCGTGGTCTGCGTCGGCGGCGACCCCTGCTGGCTGTGGCTGGTTGCCGCACCCGTGCCACAAAGAATGAAACTACTCGACGCACTCTTACGCTCCTCAACTCAATATTATTAACTCAAGATGTGGACCTATTCACTGACAAACTACACACAATTATATCTGCGGCGAATGTCCATCTTACATTCTGTCACAAAAGTTAACTCACCTTATCAACGTAACTAGGTCTGGGTAAGGACCAAGGTGCTGAAGGGGTCTGCTAGGACCGATGCCTGCCGGGGTCGCGTGATTGTTCGAAAGAGATACCGTGACCCTGGCATATGGGCAACTGATGGAACACGGGTGGGTTTTAGTCAGTAAAAGTCTGACACGCCGTCCCGATCCGCTCTGAGCGGGAGAAGTCATTTGATGATTTCCCATCATGAAAAAAAAATACTAGTTATATGATACACATACTTACAAACATTGCAAAGGTACTTTAAGTACAAGTGTTGGCATAGTCCCCTGAGTCAATTTTACCAGTTTTCGTGAATGACTGTATAAAGTTTTATTGCAATCGGTCCTTTCACTCAACTTATTATCATTGAAAGTGTAAATGTATGTCGGCCTTATCTCTTCACGTGGAAACAGTAACCCGGCCTGGGTTTGGGTCTATTTTTTGGCTAAGTCTGCGTTCAAATCCTAGGCTTAGTTTTCATTTAAAGAGTTATCTAGTGCTCGCACGTTTTGTGTGACTTAGGACCAAGAATTCAATGAAATATTCTTTATTACATCTTTGTGTTTTGTAGGTCAATTTAAGATTTTAGAAGATATTTGGTAAATGGTCAACTGAGGTGATATGCTACGACGGATAGGTGACGATCAGCTGCAATTTTGTCTTTGAATGAAGGAGCTGTTTTGAACAGTCTTACGGAGGTTGTCATTTTGATTGTATTTTTTATATTTGTTACCCCAGAACTCCGTCATTCATAAACCGATTTCAAAAAATTGTTATTCTTACTAAAAGAAGAACATGGAACCACTTACAGAGAGGTTCCATGTAAATTTGCACAAGTTCTGATAATCTATTTTTGAATTAGATTCAATAATACGTATTTACCCCATAGATTTTATGTTCATGATGTTATTATAATTTCCTGTCATTGCAATTGAATGCGTAAGTGAACGGATACAAATTACTGTGGGATATAATTATATCACAACTAAAAACTGAAAAAATTATAATAAAAGGAAACAGCCGACTTCCAAAACAACAACGCCACATAAGGAAAAATATTACTTTAAGTCGGTGGCTCAAAAAACGAAAATACAAAACGATACACATCGACTTCCGAAATTAAAATTATTTATACTTTGGGTCACGGGAAGTGTCCACCAGCCGGCTGGTTTTTACCTTGGCCAGAGACTAAGTATTTCCATACAACGTGGTAATGCCGCCAGTCTCTTGGGCACATTACCAGTCGACAGCGATGTGGATGAAATTTTCGACGCTATATTTTAATTTGTAAATAGTTTTAGTTTATGTAGGTTACAATTTTGTTTTTCAATTAATTTAAATTTGTAATTTATACTTTGTAGGGTTTTTTAAAGTAGATTTTTGTTTTATCAGTCGGATGACTCACTTCAGAAGAATAAATATTCATTATTGTGGAATAGCAGTACAGTTCTACACTCCAACCCCATTATCCATCCTCTGTAACTTACCACCTCGATATCTTGCTCGTGTTTTGAACACACAATGAGATTTTCTTAGAAAAAATGATTTCAAGATAACTGTTAATGCCTTCTATAATTGCCACAAGTCAAATCACCAGACGAACTTTTAAAAGCGGACGCGTTCGACAAACTTAAGTCAATAACTTTAGATCTGGTTAGCAAACAATTCAACTAACTTTAATCAATTACCTTGAATAAATATATAAAGGGTAGGGACCTAAGTAATGGTACCTTAATTATTAGTGATTCCTTAGAAAATGTTACTTTAATTGACAAAGCTACGGATACCTTTATACGTACCCCAATACGTTAATCCGTATTGACTGTCAAGATCAAATTGTTTGTAGCAAATTTTGTTATACATAACTGAGCTCATAAATGTAAAGAATAACACCATTCCCTTTCTCCCTATGGGTGTCGTAATAAGCGACTAAGGGTAAACTTGCATCTGCCGGGGTCGCGTGATTGTTCGAAAGAGATACCGTGACCCTGGCACATGGGCAACTGATGAAACACGGGTGGGTTTTAGTCAGTAAAAGTCTGACACGCCCTCCCGCTCTGCCCAGAGCGGAAGAAGTCATTTGAAGATTTCCCATCCAAAAAAAAAAAAAAACAAAAAAAAGGGTAAACTTGCATACTAGACAATGGGCAGCAGCGTTCTTAACCCGGCGTCAGCATGGTAGAAAATAGGTACAACAACTGCATGGTGGGTCATAATTACACGGATTTTGAACCGTAGTAGATTTTTACCATTTGAATGGCAGTTAGAGAAAATTTGTGTTTAACTTGAAGAATAGTCCTTAAATGATAATATTTTGGAGACAAAATAAAAAAAAAATGTTATATAAAGATCTTTTTATGTATTTAAGAAGTCAGTATAAAATTTACAACAAAAAATTCAATTTCTAGAAACGTATTAATTGAAAAACAAAAAATGAGTAATTAACACTTTGTTTTAACTTTTTGGAATGACAAATGTGAGATCTTTAAGAAAGTATATATAAAAATTATAAAGAATCTTAGGGTTAATCACTATTAGCACCGTCATCTACGCAACCGCCACACAGAAAGAACTTGTATGTTCAGGGCAGATGAATTTGTTGCATCTTTAACAGGTATGGGTAGTTTTCCTGTCTTTTTTAGCGGAACATATCTGGCGTCGTTTACGAACACCACGAACTTTAGCAGGGAGCTCCTCTGATGTTTCTCCTGTAAACTCTCTTATTCTTTTGCGCATCTCTCTTGGTAAATAAACTACGTCCTTGTGAGCGCTCAAGTGATCATTTATAAGAGCAAGAGCAAGTTTTTCAAGAATTTACGCCGTTTCAGATTTTGTTAATTAGTGCTCTCTTTATAAATTAAATATGCATTTATCGCTGAAATTTCTTCTGAAAGGTTGTTTGCGCCATATTGTACCATCTTTACCAGAATAAGTTGAAATTAGTACCTCATGATCCGATATTTCTGCATCCGATGAATTGTGCTGATTAGATCTACGTACGGAGGAATACACTTGACATTGTATGACACTCAAACGTACATCATCATCATCATCATCATTATCTGATGCCTCTTGCTCGGTATCACTCTGTTGAAAACTTTCGCTAACGTGATCATCTTCCTCGCTTTCCGAAGAATTTTCACCTTCTTCCGAGTCGCTTTCTTCTAATATTGACAGAATTCGCTGCCTTTCGCGTTCCACTTCCATTATTCAAATAGAACTTAAAAATAACTAAATATCTATACTATATATACTATAATATTATAAAGCTGAAGAGTTTGTTTGTTTGTTTGATTGAACGCTCTAATCTCAGGAACTACTGATCCGAATTGAAAAATTCTTTTTGTGTTGGGTAGCTTATTTATCGAGGGAGGCTATAGGCTATATAACATTACGCTACAACTAAGAGGAGCGGAGCAGTAATGAAAAATGTTGCAAAAACGGGGAAAATTTATTCCTTTTGAGAGTTTCCGTTGCGTGCGCTGCGTAAACGGTTAAAGTAACGCAGAAATCATGTATGACGGAATTGTTTTTTTTAAAAAGTTCTAAAAAAAAGTCCGCGAGAGCATATGTCTATCTTTTAAGGTTGATTCACTATAACTCAAAAGGAGCGAGCAACGAAAAGTGGACGAAAACTAGAAGGCAAATCGATGCGACGGGAAGGGTCAGGGGAGCAAAAATTTGACGCGGACGAAGTCGCGGGCAGAAGCTAGTAATGTAATATATGTAATGTTGGTAAAAATAAATAAACGAAATAATCAAATAATGAACTCAACTTAATTGGCACGAAATGGTGTCATCGAATGTATAGTTGGGTCATATTTACCTTTTTGTTGTTTGACCGCGTCTATCTTCCTGTGTAGGCGCAAACCGTCTAAGTTGACATAAGAAACAAGGGAAGCGGGGCACTAACTGCAGCTACTGAGAAGCGTGGTAACGTCAGACTATTATTTTCTTAAATACGCGCATTTAAAAACATCACGGGTCATTATGACCCAACCTAGCAGACGCCGGGTATGCATTTTACCGCCACACTGCGATCGCCAACCCGCCTGCCAAACGTGGCGATTATGGCAAAACCTTATTATTTATTTTTGGGGGAGGCCTATGTCCAACAGTGGACATCTTTTGGCAAATGATGATAATGAGCTCGTCTTTGACGATTTCTTGGCTCAATTTTAGATACGTATAAATAAACGAAATATTTTATGACTTTTCATCTTCGGTTAAGGGAACAACGATATCACAGATATTATTCCTTTTATGGCCATTACCAATACCCGTTATTACACGTCAGCGAATTCGTGTTTTGTACAAAGAGAATAAAAAATGGCGGCATAGTGACAACGAAAACACCAGTGGGAATTATATTTGTTTGCTTGTACGACAAAAAAGGAAGAAAAAACATTTTGTAGGTACTTTGTAACAAACAAACAGAAAAGCGTTTAGAAGGAAAATATTTGTGCCTCGGAAAAAAAAATCGAGGTGAAAAGCAAATAAGTTTTTGCTAACTACACGACTTTTAGAAGTAAAAAACCGGCCAAGTGCGAGTCGGACTCGCGCACCGAGGGTTCCGTACAAACCTGTAGGTATTTTCGGTTTAAAATTTTTTTTTTTTTTAATTTTTATATTTCGGTTGATTGAATGTAAGGTAAATTACGGTTTACGATTTATGACTTTTTAAAAAAAAACTACTCACTCGATCTCGTTTAAACCAATTTTCGGTGGTAGTTTACATGGTAATGTACAACATATATTTTTTTTTAGTTTTGTCATTCTCTTATTTTAGAAGTTACGGGGGGGGGGACACACATTTTACCACTTTGGAAGTGTCTCTCGCGCAAACTATTCAGTTTAGAAAAAAATGATAATAGAAACCTCATTACCATTTTTGAAGACCTATTCATAGATACCCCACACGTATGGGTTTGATGAAAAAAAACATTTTTCAGTTTCAGTTCTATGTATGGGGAACCCCAAAATTTACTGTTTTTTTTCTATGTTAGTGTAAAAATCTTAATGCAGTTCACAGAATACACCTACTTACCAAGTTTCAACAGCATAGCTCTTATAGTTTCGGAATAAAATGGCTGTGACATACGGACGGACGGACAGACAGACAGACAGACATGACGAATCTATAAGGGTTCCGTTTTTTGCCATTTGGCAACGGAACCCTAAAAATCAGATTGCCATGTCTTATTGCTAAAGTCTGTTCTTGGAATGAAGTACGTAAAGTCAGGGGAATAAACTGTTTAGCAAACTGGCCACCAACTTAAGTTGACGGTAGATGTACATAAACATAACATCAGGCCTTGTTTGCCTGGTGTGCCCTGCCTGGGCGGAGTACCGCCGTGTCCTCGTGGAGGCCATCGGTGGCGGCGACCTCTCGCGTCCGGCCCTGAGCGAGCCATGGTACGGAGCGAGAGGGCATGGGAAGCCGTCACGTCCTTCTGCGAAGCAGTAATGCTCGCGAAGGAGGAGGCGGGGTGCGTGAGGGAGTGTCAGTCTCTGCGCCGTCACGTCCCTAGCCGCCGCAGGAGGAGACGCCCCGAGCGTCGGGAGTCAATAGCGGACTCCGGCCACCGTAGGCGCGAGTTTGCGGGCGGCGAGCATTGGGTAGCCCGCCGCCCGTTAAGGACCAGGCTCGGGTCGACGGCGCGTAGTGTTCCACGCGCGCCACAAAGAGATGTCAGCAATACTGAAGGGGTCTGCTAGGACCGATGCCTGCCAGGGTCGCGAGATTCGTTCGAAAGAGTTACCGTGGCCCTGGCATATGGGCCAGGGCCCTGAAAGAACACGGGTGGTTTTTAGTTAGTAAAAGTCTGACACGCCCTCCCGCTCCGCCCAGAGCGGGAAAAATCATTTGATGATTTCCCATCCAAAAAAAGGCCTTGTTTCCCTGAAGGCTTTTGCAGAGGTGGTACCTATAGTACACCGAAATTTAGTCAGTTGTGTTTTACTCTCTTGCAATGGTGGGCGAGCCTATTGCCATCAACTTGGCACAAATCCAGGTTTCGAGCTGCTACTGAGAAATTCCAGATAGAAAACCCATAACAGTTTACCGGCCTGGGAATCGAAACCAGGACCTCATGCTCAGCGGTTGCGCTTGCGCCCACTAGACCCACATGACATATAGATCGATCGGTAGATATATTCAAATCAAAACTGTCATTCTTAGACATTATGAATGATATAGCTATAATAAATAAATTCATTTATTTCAGGTCCCTAATACTCATTGCCGAACATAAATTAAAATGAAATAAACTTAAATAAAATCTAAAAGAAAATTGTGGTAATGTGTAAATTTTATAAATTATTAATTTCGCTGACTCTACTCTCCATTCAGAATGTAATAATGATTAGTCGTTAATTTACCGAATACATATAGGTAGGTAGGTATTTTAAAACGTGGTGTAATTTCCGTACCCGTTTTACTTTTGTAACGTATACAAAAAACCACCACCGAATCATGAATGGAATTTTTAATTGCATAACAATGGGCCCAAAGTCGCTGAACTTTATGTTTTACCCTTAAATAGGTATATACGCGGAATACAAGTTATACCGAGTACCGAGTATTGCTTGGTACCTATTATATTTACCGAAACAAGTGCTCTGCCGAGTCTTCTTTGCCCTCGCCATTTCCCGTTACGCGTGGTCGGCTTTTCTTAATCATGCGGCACCATTAATTTCCGTGGTAAGCATCGCCATCTGTGCAAGACCAAGCTTTTGCATGTCCTTCCGAACATTTGTCATCCAGGTAATTTGCGGTCTACCTCTCCCTCTCTGCTTATTAGCCATGGAAATGCACTTTATCACAATATGGTCATCGGGTCTGCGCATAACATGTCCGTATTGCTCTGCCGAGTAACTCGGTTTAATTGATTTAGGTACTGGGAACGCATGAAACGCAAATGTTTGTAATATAGAAGAATGCCATACAAGTTTTTGACGTTGCTACGAGGAATTAGCAACTACAGCACCTCAACAGCGTGAAGATCCCAAAAAAGCCATCGCTATCAGAGTAAGACGAGAATCTAAGTGAACATTTATAACCACAAGAGACTGATTCTTTACCTTATTAAAAATGTTCTTTTTTACCCATGTTTTTTCTAGGAATTACTCATTTACATTAATATTGTAAAGCGGTGTTACAAGTTTATGAGTTCTGTTCGAGTAACTTGACAGTCAAACCGATCTATTCGGCCGTAAAAGAGAGTCACCAAAATATCCGATATGCCGTGTTCCTACCGATTAATAAAGAAATATGCGGCGCATCTCTAGAGTAAGCAAACGAGTTCCTAAAAATTGGCCACACTTTTTATTAAAAAAAATAAGTTCTTATTAGAGAGTTTGTAACAAAAAGCATTATTATTATGTGTTTTGTTACAAAGTCAGTGAAATAAAGTTTTATGTACCAACTGCCAACACATCAAATATCTTTCTCTTTTTGTCTGAGAGAAGTTTACGGTTATACCTAAGCTTCTATGAAAGTTGCGAAGATTTTTTTACTGAAATAAAAATACCATTCTTCTAGGGAGCTTAAAATACTTACAGAAAATAACAGTGTACTTACACACTACAATAACGTAGAAGTCAAGAACGAGGCTTCAATAAACAACAACCGTTTCAACAAAAAGACGAAAACATTAGATACTTTTAAAAGCAGACTGACAAAAAAAAATTACCCGAGTCTCTCAATTTCAATTCTGCAGCATTTGGTATTTGATTTGTGGTGCTATCCCACAAACATTGTAGCACTTAATATCTTGTCCAGTGTCCTGTTGTTTGCACGCTACAGTAGTTGATGACCGCTATTGAAAGTGCTAAGCTCGTAGCCAAATTCTGGACTAACTACATACAATGTGCAGTTTTGAACCTGCAAAACATTTCAGGAGGTTGTTATGAGACTTATAAATAATCATATAACAATACGATACCAATATAATCAATAATACTTTTTATTTAAGACTTTTCAATGTTATTGTTTTTCAGAATAACTCTCTTAATAACCAAAACAGAATCACCCATTGCTATTTATCGCGCGTCATGTTATTGTGTGCGTGAATGCGATGACCAGTGAACAGCTTGTACGAAGCTCCACCCACATTTCTACGAAACGAACGTGGCACATAAGTTGAACTAAAATAAATGAAAATTATACCTGCCTATTTTATTGTTGATTCGGGTCGAGAATCACTAACATAATTACTTCCTAAAATGTTTTGCAGATCCAAAACTGCACCTTGTATATTTAGACTGCTATCACACGCTAAGAAGAAGAAGAAGGGATTTGTTTGAAGTAATTTTATTTAGTGTGACAAAAATTGTGGACGTCGAAACAAAAACTGTTTTTCACTTACTGTGTGGACATTGGACATGTTATTTAGGCCCCAAGGTGAAAACTAAAGCGATATTCGGTAATAGACTGTTACGGAACATCGACCTAATTCTAAAGCTTATTCAGATCAAATTCAAATGAACCGCTCAGGATATCAAAAATAAATAACTGTCGAATACGCAAGGGTATTACAAAATTGGCAAGCTTTTGACGTTCAAACAATGGAAATAATGACGGGATTTTAATTAACAGATTTTAATCCTCAAAACTCGTGTTTTAAGCTAGGATAACATTTCATGTACGGTTAATAAAGCTCAGGTTTGCACAGGCGTATTTTATTCGGCCATTTTTTCCGAGCTCTCCGTTTTCCATACTTTGCTTAGCGCTAAGTTGACAATCTATGTACCTATGTATTTTCTTGACGCGTTGAAATGCGCTCTATTGCATTTTCAATGCTCGGCTAAATAAGGAAACTTTAAAATGCAGTACATGAAAAACAAATGAAGAGATATATATCAGTATACCGCAAGTCGCCTTAAGCTGGCCTAGCGTAGTACAGAGTAGAATGCGAGGCGAGTATTATACTAGTTTTGTTACGAGTGTGGCATACTATACGCTTTCTAAATCAATTCTTAAGACTTATTTTATATTGACAAGGACAATCAAATACTTATAACTTTACTGCGTCTCTTTGTGATATTAAATCGCACTGAGTCCATACCATTACAGTTTGCTAGGCAGTCTCTATAACTACACAGAAAGTTTTTGTATCTAATATATCTCTAAAAAAATAATTTTGAACAACCTGTAATGCAGAACGTTGATGAATAAAAGTCTCGGAAACAGACAAATGCAACGTGACAGCTATTAAACAATTTCTATGAAAACTTCATGAGAAATTGATCTACTTGGTCGCGTCGCGCTATCACGTCACGCCGATCTGCGGGACCCTAAGTGAAGACCGTAGCTTCCCCGCTTATCATTCAAGTAAGAACTTAAAATATGCGTTTAGCTACGTGACAAAACTTCAGATAGGCATCATAAGAGACTTCCCGTTGTCCCAATTTTATAAGACTCCGTTTATCAGACTATCTTCTATCCAATATCAACTGCTAATCTTTTTCAAGAAGTACTTTAGCAATACTTGAGAGGCTTCGTTCAACAAATACCTAATACCTTTCAAGTACTTAGGAACTCGAGCCCAAAAATATCGCAGAATCAGATCTAAAGGTAAATCTCGGTTTTGAGAGGTACTGACGCGTTTATTTTTGGCAAGTACCGTTTATATTGTCTCATTGTCGTTGTGGTCGTGAGTGAGTTTTGAGAATAGGATCCGGTTCGGCCCAGGTTCAGGCAAAGTGTTATTGGCTGTGCGAAATTCTTTTAAGCTGAATTTGTGTCCAGTTAAACGCTCCCATAAAAAGGCGCGACGCGACACTCTCTACACGAATCGCGTCGCGCCTGTCTGAAGAAGCCTTAAATACAATAAGGGTCACCATTTGTTAGACTTATAGGCTTCGTTCTTGGTATAATTTACACTGTGGCTTTCTCATGCCAACAAACAACTTCACAACAGGTAAATTCGCTTGTTCACTTATTATACGAGTATGTGATTTTCCCTACGCCTACTTTTTCGGAATGCAAACAGAATGTCACGTTATCATTTTTAAGTTCTATGCACCTGGATTCATTCCAACCCATCGCTTTCAGAATCAAAATCTTCATAGCAATTTACAACCATTAGATACTTTTCCGTGCCGAATCGAACATAAATTAATGTTATCGTAGGTGGTCTATAAACGTTGTTCATAAATCCAAAACCCGATAACTTCGTCCATTATTCTTCTGACAGCTGTTTGCTGTCGGGGGCAAGATAAATCAGGATAACAAAATGTGTCATTTTCTATACGATAGCCTGCCGTGTGGTGCCGGACGTAAAGAATAACACCACCCCATTTCTTCCCGTGGGTGTCGTAGAAGGCGACTAAGGGACTTACTAGAGAATGGGCAGCAGCGTTCTCTATGCATTTTACGACCATACTGCGATCGCCAACCCACCTGCCAAGCGTGGCGATTATGGCAAAGCCCCCCATATTGGGGGAGGCCTAAGTCCAGCAGTGGACGTTTTACGGCTGAAATGATGATGATGATGAAGTCATATTATATTTTTACGTTAAGCAATTAAAATTTTATTTTTTCAAGACCAACTTCTTGAGTTTCACTTTGTAAGTCTAATGACAGTTAAACAAGCCCAGCTTTGCATAATATATGTATATTGTAAATCTTTCTTTATCTTTGTCTTGAAAGAGGCCTCTCCATCAGTTGCTGAAAGGAAATACTTGACTGAAAATCAGGCTCATTAAGGTCGGAATTGTATTACAGTAAATGGAACGTAAGTACTCATGGACTGTACCTAGTTTCCATTTGAATTATGTCTAAGAACAGTTGTAAAGACTGGTTTGAACCCAGACAGGCGCTTGTACTTATGTGTTAATTATTTCATGACCACTGCTCTCAAAACGATGTAGTAAAACAACATGAGAAAGCTAGCTTGTCTTTGAACTGAATATTCGAAGATATGTGACATCTACCCACCTGCACATAGCAGTTTTTATCCCTCCTGAATATAGTAATTCCGGATATAACCTTGATCATGAGATACCTCGATTTACGATACTCCCGGGAGCGATAACTCGATACGGCGAGAATCACCGCCAATCGATACAAATCGAATCACGCGTCGTAATCGATGTCGTATAATCGTATTTTTAGGCATGCTGTGGCACATTCAACGATATTTAACATTACTAGATATACCTACTACAATATTTTTATCTTACAAAGCGACGCGCTTTACTTGTGGTAACCAAGTGTACAAACACGCTGTGAATGTGTGCATGAAGACGAGTAGCGTCAGCACATAGCACATGGAACACACACCCTATTGCACTGTCGTGTCGAACGGTACACATGGCCACAAATAGCTATACATTTCTAGTATAAGCTGATATCTCATTGTACGAAAAGCCTACAATGCAAGGTCAGCTAAAACTGGAAATGTATAGCTTGATATGTAGCCGCATGTACCGAGAGCTCCTGCGTTTACACTTATATTTTAATACTAGCTTCTGCCCGCGACTTCGTCCGCGTTAAATTTCTTGTTCTCCCAACCCATCCCGTCGCGTTGAATCGCCTACCCGTGCGATTTTCCCCGTTTTTGCAACATTTTTCATTACTTTCCCGCTCCTCTTGGCTGTAGCACGATGTTATATAGCCTTCCTCGATAAATAGGCTACCCAACACAAAAAGATTTTTCAATTCGGACCAGTCGTTTCTGAGATTAGCGCGTTCAATCAAACAAATAAACAAACCCTTCAGCTTTATAATATTTAGTATAGATAAGTATTTGCTTTGATTTATTTGAATTCCTTGTTATGTCCTTTTAAAAACTAGCTACTAAAGCACTAGAGTCAAAACAGTAAGGTATTGCTGTGGACTGAATGCTTAAACCCAAACTATGCGAGTGATAAGGTATTTACTCACATAAGTCGGGTGTAGCTATTCAAATAATCAAATCAAAGCCTTCGTTTTATTTTATTTTACAAAATAGACCTTTGAGCTTTGTCGTGTGGGAATTGGTAAGTGCCACTTCAAATCGGCATGCACAGGTATATTTTCTGATTCGTTTGTTTACTTCTTCTACAACTTTTTGAACTGATCATGTCTACAGACAGCCTTAGTTCATACATATCTCATTTGTTGCTGAAGCCGAAATGGGTCATAAATTGCGTGTAAGCGACAGCAATTTGTTACAATTATGGAAATCAGAACGCTGCCTCATCTAACTACAAAAACAGGCTCAACGCACAACATTCTAAAATTAATAAAGGTTTACGAATAAACGATAGGAGCTTAAAAATAAAATTCCCTCGAGTAAAACCATAAACCGATGGATTTTCCGCATGAAGTTTTTCGAGTGACCCAGATCGCAAAATATACTCACCGAACGCATAATATTATCGTTAACCACATTGTGGAAATACTTCCGATATAGAATCTGTAATATCAGATACCTAGGGACAAAAACATTTTATCTACTTTCTTATCGTAAAATTCGAATTATAAACTTTAAAAGGAGTGTAATACTTTATTAAAACAATACAATAAAAATAGAATCATATATCACACGCCACAGCTAAAAAAAACTATTTCTTTACCGATACAATACAGGGCAAATCCAAGAAGTTAAATCACCAAGGAGTTTCCATTAATATTTTTTTCTAATGAAACGCAAATTTTCGGGCGCGCCATTTTATAGCATTACAAAACTATGTTTTACCCTTTTAACTTTGAACTTTTTTAATAGGTGCAATGCCAATGTATGCCAGAATTGACAGAAGATATCAAAATTTTATAATTTCGAAGAATATATCTAATCGATTGCTTCATATTTTTGAAAAATTGGTGTGAAAACAACGCGATGATTTTTTTTTGGATGGTATGTCATCAAATGACTTCTCCCGCTCTGGGCGGAGCGGGAAGGCGTGTCAGACTTTTACGGATTAAAACCCACCTGTGTTCCTTCAGTTACCCTTATGCCAGGGCCACGGTACCTCGTTTGAACAATCTCGCGACCCTGGCAACGCGATGATTGTTGTGGAACTGTTAAAATGAAAGACATTCCTAATATTAGAAGGTTACGCAATTACCCCGCTGATTATATATTCTAGAGATAATTGACTCTTACAAACAATATCACCTCTTTTAAAAGACTAAGTAGGTTAATAATGTAACGTTCTCGAAAACCAAATATTTGACCGAGAATATGTTTCGCAATATTATAAAAATCTGAAATTTAATATAAGATGTCAGTTACTAGGCGGGTTCTTAAGAAATATGACATGACTAAATTGATGAATTATTAATAACATTCCTAGGGCCACAGATGCACCCCAAACGTGTAACGCACTTTCATTCACAATTACGGGGATTTTGAAGGAATTTCCGAATCCATTGATTCATAGCTTAGTTTTTTTTTTTTTTTTGCTTGATTATAGTTTTCATTTTACTTGTTGGTATATTGAGTTGGCGTAGGGTAAGGTTGCGATCATTGGACTAGCGCTTTGATCGGACCACTTCAATATCTCGCGAACCATTGTTTTTAAAAATATTTTCTTATAACAGATCGGTAGCTTTACGACCCCCCGCCCAGCTCCTTAACCACCAATGTCGGCGAAGGCTTAGTTGAGGAGAGATGCGTGTCGTCGTGTTGTGCGCAAAGTTAATCTAAAATTCTTATATACAATATTGCCATGTAAGTATAGTTCTATTAAGTACTTTGACGTATTTTTTTTTTCATAAGATTGCACATTTATCGATGTAGCTAACTACTGAAATAAGTTTTTAACAAACAATTCGTTTCGTTTTTAATTATTTTTTGCGTGAGGTACTAGCAAATTGCCATCAATGGACCACTGCGCAGCTCTTTTATTGAACCGGTCCAATCATGGTGACTCTAAATTGTGTATTTAATTATTATTTTTTTACAATGGCGAAAAGAGGGCAGTATTATACTTGGAATAAGAGCAGTAAGGATTTAGCGTTGCAAACCTTACGTAATGGTGAAGTAGATTTAAACGAAGCGAGCAGGATTTACGGCGTGCCATAAGTGATACAGAAAAGACAAAAATACGAAAGCCAAAGGTGGTAAACAAATTGTTGATTCAGTAGGAGATCTGACTCCAAAATTGGAGAAAAAGCTTGTCGACCTGTTTTTAGAATTGGAACGGTGTTTATATGGTGTAACACCAACAAATGTAAGAAGTTTGGCCTTTATAATAGCAGAAAGATGTGGTGTAAAGCACGGGTTTAATAAAGAAAAAGAAATGGCTGGCAAAAAATGGTACTACGTATTTTTGAAAACCTCAAAAATGATAAGTCAAAAAGTGATTTCTCAATTAATTTAAGATTTACCTGTTCCTATTTTAAAAATGTTGAATAAAAATGTGACAGAAAAATAGTTTTACTTTTGTGCATTCCAAAGACAATGTTTTTGTAGGCACCTTGAATGGACCAGTAGGCCAAAATTGCTTAAGTACAATGATAGCAACTTGGTGGTCCAATCAAAGTTACAGTGGTCCAAATAAGGAAACCATTTTATTTTTACTTTTTGCTCTTTTGACGCTATAATCTTTATTTTAAAAATCTGAAACAATAGCTGCGGATAGTTCAATAAAAACTCTCTTCGTGTAACCTGTTTCTGTATTTCCTACTGCTATAATTAAGATTTTATTCCCGTTGAAAGTTAAGTGGTCCAATAGTAGCAACCTTACCCTATAGCAAATCGTTTAATTTAATGTGTAGTGTCTCTTAATGTTTTACTACTTCCCATTGTATAGAATCAGTTCTTCTAACTGAACAGACAGCTGTGCTGCTGGGGAGTTTGTTGCGCCACTTCTTCTTCACAGCTAAAGCACTAGGAAGTGGTGAAGGGCGGGCGTTTTGGGGGACTATCTTTTGTAATTTTGACGTTTGAAAAGTGCTTTTCCTCAGCCTAATTTTAATAAATGACTTTTGATTTTGATTTTATAGGTTCATCAAAATTGATTGCTCATAGATTGTCATTTTGTTCAAAGTCAAATTAAATTGACTGGCAACGCTTTGCCCACGTGTTGGGTATCGTTACCGAAAACAGCTGAACAAGTTGTTCAGCTGTTTTACATAACGGAGCTGTTTTGTGAAATAGCTAACAGTGATATAAAACATCGGACGCGACAATTCCATCTGATCCATACCCACTATGAAAGCATTGATGTCTGAGTGGAGAAAGTGACACAATTAACACGTTCGCTGACAGTGAGCCCTTACCCTGACCCCACATTACGGCAGTAGAATTTTCCATACTAAATGACAAACGTTTCATGACGTAGTGTCATGTTGACCTTATACATATGTGCCTGAATTAGATACTACGTCGATGGACGTGACCGATGTACTGGTAATACTCCTAAAAATAATAAGTGGCCCGTCCTTCGACGTACTGTCATAACGCACTATTTTAATTTCCCGCCTAACGACGTACTGTCAGCGAACGTGTTAAGGGCTTAATTTGTTTTCTCGCCTGCTTGCATTGTTCGAGCAGTGGTAACGGCCGAGACTTTAAACTTGTTGGTCGTAGGTTCGATGCTTTACTTTGTGAAAATTATTTCATCACCACTGCTCTCAAAACAGTTACAAGAGATGCAGATGATTCTTTTTTTTTTTTGGTGGAAAATCATCAAATGACTTCACCCGCTCTGGGGCCACCCAGAGCGGATGAAGTCATTTGATGATTTTCCGCAGGAGAGCTTGTCAGACTTTTACTGACTAATAAGTCTTCACCCCCTCGATATGTATATGACCCTAGGTCATACATTTAGCACTCTGTTGCTATGTAATTTTCATACGTACAGAATCGATATCTGTGATATTAGCGGCACCTTTAACAGGAAGATATCATTTTCATCCAGATTCAATGGTGCGGACGTAATTATTTAAATCATTAGCTAACCGTTTATGTAAACAGTGATGGTATCGAAGCCAAATTATTATGTTAATATTATTTACATTGTGAATTCGGCTTCGATATTGGTTTCAAGTTAAATACATACTGGGTGGTCCTGATCTAAAAGGAAATGATGTTTTTATGTATTTGGAAGTTCATTTTTTAAGTGATTTTTGTTGGGAATGACATCTCGTATGTCAATCCAGGAGATTGTCGGCTGCTTAACCCTTAGGCCAGGGCTTAAAAACCTAAATACAAGGCAACTACACGCTAAGGGAATCTCGTGTGAGTTACGATCATACGAACTTGGTTTAGGCCCTCGCTGGAACGGGCTAGATTGGAATGTTTTTTATCGTGAAAACTTCTTTAGGACTTTGAGAAATTTTTGGTGCAAAAAATCTTATGGGTTCGCGTCCCCGTCATGCTTTCTCAGTATATTTGTTGCTATGAGGGTGACCACTGATAATTTATATTATCAAGTTTTCCCTTCTATCAGCAGTCTCTATGACTACATATGACAGACCATGTAGTTTTAATAAACAGCTGGCATGGAACCGACAGGATTGACAGCTTAGACAACTAAAATAAATAATTTGCTATTCAAAACCATCATCCCAGAAAACTTTTAACAACAAGTTTTCTGATTCTTTGCCTATTTTCTTTAAGTCTTTTTAAATTCCTATGACAATACGATTATTTAGATCACGGGAACAAAAAAACTCATTGAAGTGAATATAATATATTTGCCGCCGGGCCTGTGGGAATAAAAACAATTTGTATACAAAATTACCGATTCTTTCAATGAGTTTAGTACTTAGCAAAATACGTGTATCAAAAACTGTTTATAAAAGATTTTTATCTAATAAATACCTTTGATTTTTAGGGAGATGCATAAACAGATTCCACTAAACCTGAACACACCATGATCCCACTTCATGGTGTGTTCAGGTTTAGTGAAATCTGTACAGAAGTGCAGTGAAGTGTTTACAATCAGTGGTGTGAATAAGGCTACATCGCTTACGTTTCTGAATTCATGTCTTTCATCATCGCGGTAGAATATCATTTCAGATTATAATTAGAGGGTTAACTGGTCTGTTAGTCTAGTGGTTAGTGACCCCGACTGCTAAGACTGAGGTGGTGGGTTCAATTCCCACCCAGGACAAATGTTTGTGTGATGAGCAACATTTGTTCTGTGTCTGGGTGTAATCTATCTACAATATGTATGTATTTAGAAACATATAAGTATATTTATCAGTTGTCTGGTTACCATAGTACAGGCTCCGCCTAGTTTGGGATCAGATAACGGTGTGTAGGTTGTCCTAAGATATTATTATTAAGTCTCGTAATTTTAAGAACATTCACAGTCTGATCTCGGGCACAATCTGATCCTGCCCGGGTCGCGAGATTTGCTCGAATGAGTTACCGTGGCCGTGGCATATAGGCAACTGAAGGTACACCAGTGGGTTTTAGGCAGTAAGACTCTGACACACCCTCCCGCTCCGCCCAAAGTGAAAGATGTCATTTGATGATTTCCCACCAAAATAAAAGTCTCTGACAAAAATACACCGAGTTTCTATTAATTTTTGACAAGTTTTTGACATTTGATTGTCGCCAAGATGAGAGTGCGATTAGGTTTTGAACGAACATTCACGGCGGGCGGGTAAATTTCATCATCCCAATAGAATCACCCTCTTATCATATCACTAAATGTAGGGATGAATTTTAAAATAAGGCCAGCATAGTGAGTTTAAGAGATCACTTACTATGCTATATATGTTAAAATTCATTCTATCCTTTCGAACAGATCACGAAATAATTTAAAACTGGTATTCGGCTGTGCTAAATCCATTTAACGCGTATATTCACACATCCATATTATTGAAATGTGGATTACGCATTCTGAGTACTATACATATTCAGCTTAATATTTAACTATGTTAAATAGTTATCGATATACGCCATATGGTATGCTATTAATGAAGGGCGGGCGTTTTGGGGGACTATCTATTGTAATTTTGACGTTAGAAAAGTGCTGATTCTCGGCCTAATGAATAAATGACTTTTGATTTTATTGGTTTATTTTGACACCGTAAAGTGAAATCTCGCTGCCACTTGTTAATGACAGCTGTCACAGCGAGCCGTTTTTTGGCAGATACCGCTCTTCTAAATTCGTTTTTCAAAGCTAACTAATTTGACAGGTGTAATGTCAAACTCCTATATTAAAGAATCAAACGCAAAAGATTTGAAATGTCAGAGGTTAACTTGAGATTTAAAACAAATTATACGAACCATATTCGTTTTGTTTAAAGAAAGAAATGAAATATTCTTTTGTAAAAAGTTATTGAAAAAGAACGTTCTGTGAACAAAAAATAGCTCGATGATTGAAACGTGATTTGAAAGATAAATATTGTTTTGTAATAAGTAACCCGGTAATAGTCGTCTACAAGGAAGGACTTGGGTAACCAATTGTACGTGCTTACTCAACCTAATCGCTTTCACTGCTGGAGGCTAAACGGCAGATGATAGCGCAAAGGTTTGATTCCATTGTTCCTTTATTCCGAATCCTGTGGACAAAGGACCAGATATCAATGGATCCGATAGTAGCCAAAAACCAACACATTAACGCCGCACCAGTTCTTGGCAAATATAGATAGTATGTGGCTAACTGTTTGCCTTGTTTGTGGGAAATGTTACGAATGATTAGTAACACTATTTTAAGTATTAATCCGCAACTCCACGTCTAAGCGCGAATTAAGGCTCGCACAGGCAGGCACTCCACAGGGCAACGCGACTGCAGTAGAGCATTATATGAACACTTCATTTTTTTTTTTTACCAGAATCGCGTCGCACCTGCGCAGCATGCCTATTTGCTCGAGCCTTATTACACGCTTGAACTTGGAGGTTCGGACACCAGCCCACATCTTTGACGATGGCCAGCAGAGTAAGCTAGGCCTGTGAGATAGGTTTAAGTCACGCATTTTATCACGGGTTTTGCTCCCAAAGTGTGACAAAAAATGTGACTCAACCCTATCACAGTAGGCCATACTCACCCCGCAGCATTGCCTTGGTGTTAGGTACTGATAATCCCACGGAGAACACCAGCGTTCCGAAGTACTTTGCCCTGAACGTGGTGACCACCGGGCAGTTTAGAACCGCATGAGCTACTATGTCTATGACTCCTACGACAAAGGGGTTCCTATGCTACGAATGCGTGGCTTAAAAAATTTATAGCAACTCTGTTAAAATGCTATGGACTTTTACTTTGCTCGATTTAAACTCCAAAAATGTGACAAATGAGGAAATACTTTATCTCCAAGTGGTTTTCAAAACTACAAGCTATACTGACCATCCATTACATGGCCATCATTTAGTGGAACTTTGAATACGGCTTTTTAATAAGTTAAATCCATACGGTAGCTTTAAAGGTGTATTCAATTCGACGACTTGAACTGTGCCTGAACAGTTCCAAAAACCGGTTTCTGTACGTTCTATACCGAATACAAGCGTAGTATCCTCAACTCTCCTTTAGTGTACGTAGGTTCAGAATACGGAAACCAAATACGCCGGCGGCGCAGAGGTCTGCACTGTGTTTGGTTTCAATTTGATTGCAATTCTACGTAGTGACTCCACTATTTACTCGATATAACTATTTTATTTCCCCTTACGAGAAGCAGGTCGTATGTTGTAATTACGACGCAGGCCGTTTTGCTTTGTGTAAATTATTTCATCACCACTGCCCTCGAAACGGTGAAGGAAAACATTGTGAAGAAACCGAGATATGTCCTAGAACCAAAACTTTGAAGACATTTGACATCTATTAACCTGCACTGGGCCCGCGTTGGAACATTCCAGGCTGATTATGGTTAACATTGATTGCCTTCCACAAAGGCACCTTCAAAAATCTTTGAGGGAGACAGGTATTTTCTTACACTAAGAAAACCTGTCACACTGATGACAGGGCCCGCACAATATTGGTTTTGTTTCTATAAAATCAACTAATGTAGCTTGCCAATGTATAATACAGATTCATATACCAAACAAGAGCCATGCGGTTTTCTATTTCCTGCCTCACCAATTTACGTTATATCACATTTACCGAACATGACATTGTCACGCGAATGCTGCGTTCGTATTTACCGGCATTTATCGAATATCAATTACAGTCAACCAATCAACTGTCGAACTTGAATGGTTTGAAGGGTATTTAACCCTTCTATCGTGACTTCCGCCCTTGTCCTTTGCGTGTTGATGTCAGATCAAATAAATATGTATTTCGTGCACAAAAATATTGATCGAGGTTTGTGGCTAATTAGTAACAGCTGTAGAGGTTAATCGAAGATTAACTTACGGTTGCTGTGATTGGTTCGTTGATGGCTAAGCACACATTACATAACGAAACCCCTTCGTTGAAGGGGTCTGCTAGGACCGATGCCTGCCGGGGTCGCGAGATTGTTCGAAAGAGATACCGTGACCCTGGCACTTGGGCAACTGAAGGAACACGGGTGGGTTTTAGTTAGTAAAAGTCTGACACGCCCGCTCCACCCAGAGCGGGAGAAGTCATTTGATGATTTCCCATCCGAAAAAAAAACCCTTCCGTGTCTCGAGTTGGTCTTGGCTATCATTTGTAGATTTAAAAGTCGCTACGGGTAAGAAGCCCAAAAGCCTGACAATCCAGTCTTACCCAGGGGTATCTTGTTACTTAGTTACTGTGTTGCAGAGGTCAAATAGGCAGTTGCCCTATGTTAAATTTTGGTACTCTGCTGCTTCTGATGAAAACCGACCTCAACGTATTTGTGAAAAGGCTCGGCAGTTTGATATTTGTACACAAACCAACACAACCGTAATTCATTGCATAAAATTTGCGGTAGATTATTATCTACCGCTTATTTTATGTTACCAATAGCGATTATAAATGACGTCCATTGCAATAGACGTCACGAGACGAGATCAGATTAAAGATAAATATAAAACATAACTAAGTTTATCACAATCTGATCTCGATCTAATCTAATATACCTGGTAGGTACAACTACTTCCATTTTTTGCAGAGTTACCACAGGTACTGCTAAGTCATTGCGATGATCATTTATCTCGTTCATGATGACATGAAGAATATATTATAGAATCATATTTGAGAACCATGGTTAATTAAACGATATTATAGAATGCCATGAATAGACAAGTGACTGAATTATGATAAAAATGAGAGGAGAACAAACTATCTATAACTATACGATGTCGCTTGCCATTAAGACCAATGGGTCAGAGGTACGACCCAATGGTTGTCTGGCAAGAAAGGGTAAACAAGACAGAAATATAATTTCTCTATCTCTTTCGCATATGCAAACATTTTGTGGGGCCCCAGTTGTATGCAACAAACGCCGCCGAAAAAACGGCTAATTCTAGGCTGATTCTATTTATTATAATACTTAAGTATTTGTGCAACAATTCCGGTTTGGATGATTACCTTTGAGGTTTTTTGACTGGCCTGTAAGTCTAGTGGTTAGTGACCCTGACTGCTAAGACTGAGGTCGTGGGCTCAATTCCCATCCAGGACAAATGTTTGTGTGGTGAGCACAATCATTTGTACCATGTCTGGGTGTAATTTATCTATAAAATGTATGTTGTTTAGTCCCGTTTAAAGTAGTTTCGGAACGCGCCATCGAACGGAATGACATCTGACTTGACAGTTTGATTTTGACACTTGACGGAAGTGTCAAGTGTCTTGGTTTTTGGTGGGAAAAAAGGGAACACGTCGCCGGTTGTATTTCGCGATCTTTTGTAAAGTTATCCCTTACCCCAGTCGTTTTGGTGACAATAGGTCATGACCCAGTTCTTTGTGTTAATAACCCCTATCTTGGTGAATTAATACGGGTTGAATTTAGATATTACTTGACATTGAAGAACCTTGAAGGTTAAGTGCATGTGACGCTATTGGGAACGAGTGATTTGAAGACCGCATGCTGTGATTGCCTCCAGCCTTATTGCAGCGGATTCTAACCTGAAGAATACTCGTAACGTCACAACACGATACATATACACTCACTTACATACATAACTCCAGGTTGGCACCAGAGCAGTGTCCTTCAACCAACAGGTAAGTTCTTTTGTTGTATTGTAGGTGAGTTGTTCTCTTATATATTGTCTGCTCCGCGTACGGCGGACTAGTTTCGCTCGCCACTCTTGTCTCCAGGACCCCACCATAATATCTTCCACTGCGCTATTGAAATGCTATTGTAGGGGTCTAGTCTGGCAGCGTACATTTTGGTATTCAGAGCGCGGTTATAAGACATAACCACCAAATTGGTAATTTACAGTAGGCTAATTACTTGGCAGTCTCTATAAGGGAAGTAGTAATACGCTGTAAATATTTGTTAACTATGATTGCTTGTTTGTTTGAAATAATTTGTAAATTTGTTGAGTTGAGTAACTCATATTGCCGGGGTCAACCAGGTTTGCATTTGCTAACGGAGTTGGTTAGATTGAGCTATGTTATAACCTCTTGTTGTTGTTATTTGACCTCTGTGTTGTATTGAATGTCAGGAAGACATTAAAATATTGAGTTTTGTACCATTGATATGGTTGTTTGTGAAAATTAATATTTGAAATTGGCATTTTTGAGTATTACCATTGTTTTAAATTGGAATAAAGGTTCATTATTGTTGTACCATTAACAAAGTGGTTTGTGAACTTAACATTTGGAATTGGATTAGAATTTGAATATTTGAATTGTATATGAAATAGAATTTTGAACGTTGATATTGGGTTTGAATTAAAATAAAAGTTTATTGTTGAATTGAATTGAAACCAATATATTGTTATTTCTTGAGTTGCTGATTAGTCAGTTTGGTAGTTTGATTGTTTGTAGTTATTTTGTAATGATTGATTGAACTTTGTTATTTGATTATTTAATTATTTGGTTTATTGAATTGTATTGTTTGTGCAATGGCACACAGAGCGGTGAGAGAGGCAATCAGTGGATTGACCACACAGCTACGGTGGTTAACTTCAGCTGCAGCAACCGCTGAGCGCCCGGATCTTGAAGCGGTCACTCTGGCTCGGTTCGAGCAGTTGAACGTGAGACTCGGCAACGTTGATGCTCTGCTTACCCGCTACAACGAGTACATTTGTGATGTGGCTCTGGAAGTGCTGGATCAGGCAGCACGTGACAAGGTCCTTGCTGACTATGACCAGATCTTGGACCTGGGTGATGTCATTGGTCAACGTGCTCGGGAAATATTGGGGAGCCGGACACCTGTCCAGGTCAAACCGGAGACCTCGATTGTTTCAGGTCCCGGACTATTGAGTAGACTGCCTACCTTGGAACTGCCACACTTTAACGGTCGCTTGGACCAGTGGTTAGGTTTCCAAAACCTGTTTGAAAGTTTGGTTGATGCACGCTCGGACCTCAGACCCGCCCAAAAGTTGGCCTATTTGTTGTCTGTCCTAGAAGGTGAGGCCCGAGCCTTGGTACAGCATCTGTCGTTGACTGACTCAGCCTACCCTACCGCTGTGGAGCTACTCACCCGGCGGTACCAAAATAAACGTTGTTTGGCTGACGTTCATATTGAATTGATTTTGGGGTTACCGGTCATTACTGGATTGTCAGCATTGCGTACTGACCTGTTGAACCCGTTGGTGGCAGCGACCAACGCTTTAAAGCAATTGGACTTGCCGGTGGACCATTGGTCTTACCTTTTGGTGCACGTTGTGCTGCAACGGCTTCCTGCCGATTTGAGGGCTCGTTTCGAGCAAAAGTATGGTGGGGATAGTGTCACACATCTCCCTCCATTTGATGACCTCGTCCAATTTTTGGAGGATGAGTGTCGGTTTCTGGACAACTCTGGCGTTGCCACTGAGTCATGCCAGCCGTCTTCCCGGCCACGAGACCAGGGACGGACTAGGGCTCGCGGGCCTGTTGATGGTCGCCCCGCCGCCGCTCGTTTTGCTGGCACCCAGAGTCGTCCTGGTTGTGAGTTTGTAGGGACACGGGGCATGGCATGGCAACTTGCGCGGCCTTTTTGAAGTTGCACGTGAGTGCCCGCCGCCGAATTGCCAATGCACGCCGCATGTGCTTCTCTTGTTTGGGGGCTCACTTCCATCGGGACTGCCCCAACCCCCGCCCTTGTAGAATTTGTGGGGGGTCCCATTTGGACATATTGTGCGCTAACGCGAACCACGCTGGTAGACCAGCCTCTGATGAAGGTTCGCGTACGGGGGGGTACCATGGAGTTGGTCACCGGGCTTCTGCCTCGCCGGTTCAGAACCGGGGAGAGGCCCGCAATTTTGAGCGCCGCACTCCACCCCCCGCGCAAGTTGATCGGGAGCCGCGCGATCGCCATTTGGTCTCCCCGCGTAAAGGTGATTACGCAGTTGTTGCTAGGCAGCGCTGGCCAGACCAGCACCGCCTTCCCTCCCCTCCATTGACGGAATGTCCCCGGTTGGAGTCACGCCCCCCGCCATTCAGGCATCCGGTGGGATATGCCCTTCCAGCGATGGCGCGTGGCTCGGGACACCGCGCGGACGAGGAATTTGTCCTCCATCCTCGTCGGGAGGGACTTGGGCCTGGGTGCGGCGATCGGTCGCCGCCCAGGCATTGTTAGGACATTGGCGCCTGCCCCGCTAAGGTACCCCTCAGATCGACACGGTTTTGTTGCCAACGGCATCGGTCAGGTCTGGGGGCCCACGGGGGACTCTGTTGTGGTCCGTGTCATTATAGACATGGGAGCCCAGGAAGCCAATTCTCGCGCAATTCGGATTCGTTATTGTCGCTCGATTCGTACTTTTCACTCGTTAAAATCGAGTCGAGTTATTCTCGCCACGTCGATTCGAGCATATCTCGGAGGAAAGCCACGCGATATGCCCTCGTTTACATGCGACATGCAAAGAGTGGTGGAGACCAGTGGAAACGGCCATGACGTCATTTCGAGGGGCGTTCGAACGTCAAACAGTCAGTATGTCATGATTGTGTCAATTGCGAAAGAAATTTATAAATATTTTTAACAAAATGTGTTACGTGTTCATAAACATCACAGAAGACGCTGCGATCGCCACGACAAGGAAAACACATACGAAGAAATCTTCAGGCCTCGTAGAAAGGTCTATCGTGTGGCAATCATTACATACGCGGTACCACTCCAAGCGACGATTTTTGAGCTGCAGTGCTCACCATCCTTCTGCATATTTCCCGATTTCACTTACACATAGATAGAGAAGAAGCCAAAGCCAAATGAGTACTAATGGAAGGACGTTGCTGTAGCTGTCGCAGATGAAGTCGAGCACTACTACACACTTTAAGTACTTCATCATTGAGGTTCCTGCGCTGCAAAAGTCCATCGTCCTTAGCCCAGAATTGTTCTCGGCTTGTGTTGAGTTTACATGTTACAGTGAAGCATGACTAAACCCAAGTGTGGTGTGATAATAATTCTGTTTTTGTGGTTTATTCTGAATTTATGTAAACTAGTCTGTGGTGTATTTTTGTAAAGGCTCTTTAGTCACCTATTATTATTATCTTACAACAGGGCCAATACTGTCGAGAATATTAAATACATTGCAAACAATAATTATTTCTTTATTGTATTTTTTCAATATTAAACTTATAAATAGGAACAATACTGTGCATAAACAATACATTATAAGAATCACTAGTTTACATGATTAGTCGGCATCATGTGTGGTATGCTGTTCAGTAGCCCGCTTAAGAATCGCTGAATCTGTACACCCCTTGCCCAAAGTCTACGTGAATGTGGACACACGGTTGTCCAGCAGTTTCACCACTAACAAATTGAATTTCGTGTTCGACAAGACTCCTACCGCTTGTCCTTCAGGCAGGAAATTTGTTAACACAAATATTAACAATATTTTCAGACTTCGTAGAGTAATGTAGCTGAAACACATATGTATATATATACAACTGTGTCGTTGGAACGGTTGGACGCAAAAGCTATACTGAGAGCTAGTGATTCGTTCCGGTCTTTACGACAGTCACGCTTCGTCTTCTCCATCGTGTTAGGCTTTAATGTTATTTAGTAGTTATCAGTTTACTCATTGGCAGACATTCTGTTTAAATTACATTATATGTATAGGTAGATAACCAATGTAAACAATAAAATATGACTTAAATTTGACGTGATAAAACTCATGACATTTACAAATCAGCATCTTTCTATAGGCGGCCATGCATTCTGTTGTAACAAATACAAAGGAGAATTTATTTGAATATTTGTAATTAAATAAAAATTGATTAACGGAATCAAGCATGTATTATAAGTAACTAGCTTTTTCCAGCGGCTTCGCCCGCGTATTATACTTACAAACCTCTGGATTCAACCTATCTATTGGTGAAAACCGTGTTAAATCCTTTGCGCAGTTTATAAATCTAAGAATGTAAAGATGATTATCTAGAAATTGAAACCCACGCCATCTATTAGGAATTCATAGAACTAACCAATGAACACACACATTGTCCTATAAAAAAATATTTAATTTGCAAATATTGAGATCAGTAATTGAGATCAAAACTATCCTATCTTTTAAGTTGGATCAAACTGCACGTGGTCTACAAATTTTATTAAAATCGGTTAAGTAGTTTAGGACTCCATCCCGGACAAAAAACGTGACTCGTAATTTATACATTTAAGATAAGATATATATTACTTTTGTACCTTGCACATGTTATTATTTAAAGAAAGTTAGCTTTTAAATTTGGTATTTATAAATAAATAAACTAGGTATTATAAATTAAAAACACAGCTAGTACCTATACGTGCAAAATTTATATTACTAACAACATTACTTTACGTAAACAGTAGGTACATTATAAAAATCACTAGTTATTACGAATAGTCGGAGTCATGATCGCGGGCTATCCTCGAGTTTAGAATTCACCGGTTCATTTCACCTCTCGGGCAAATTATTTATGAATGTCGAAAAATAACTAACGCAACCCGCAGGGCGAAGTTTGTTTTCTCAAGAATTTCTCAACGTTCGTTTGGGCCTTTGTATAGTAATTTCATGGATCACATAGGTATACAGCTGCGTCATTGGAACAGCAGGACAGTCCGGTTGGAGCACAACCGCACGCGTTACGTCAGTTATACCCCCTCTTCTTCTTCTTCATCTTGAGAAGCTTTGATGTTATTGACCACAATAAACCGTTTACTACCTATAATCTGTTTACTTAGAATATCATTGGCAGTCATTCTGTTTTATTTAATTATTAATTTGATCAAATTTGACCGATGTAAACAATCAAATGATGGCTTTAATTTGACGTGACAAATATCGATTGACATTGACAAAATGGCAGCAGTGATGCGTTCCGTTGCAGCAAATACTAAGGAGAACTTATTTTAATGTTAATATTGAAAATAAAAATGGAGTTACGAAATTAAGAATGAAGATATTAATAAATGTTTATAAAATACGTACCAAATGCTGCTCAATACATTTTTCTGACTTGAAAATCATTTTTAAAGTTGGTCGAAAGTAAAATAACGATTGCGTTATATCAATAGCATTGTTATGTAAAATGGATTACATGGTGTGACGCATAATGGCAACATTTTTGTCCCTAAATTCGTAATTTACGATCGACTTGTACTGAGAATAGCTGATTTCAGATAATCTCACCATTTTATAAGCGACTTAGAACGCGAGCGAAAACAACGAATGTGAGATTTACGAGTGAAAACGCGAGAATTGCCTTCCAGGATTGCCTTTTGTCTATTGTTTTGTTGTTTGTTTGTATTGTTTTGGGCAAAATTGTTTTCTTGAGCGCCTTTGGACTGCGGGACTTGGCTGGGACGAGCCAATTCGGGAAACCCTGTTGGAAGATTGGCTTCAATTTGTATCCGCACTCCCTGCAGTCAACGAGGTCGTGTTACCCCGCGCTATCCTCCCCCCTGGGAGCTACACTGCTACCCTTGTATGTGATGCGTCTTCGCACGGTTATGCAGCTGTTGTTTGTCTGCGCACCGTCTGCGCAACAGGCCAGGTGAATTTGTCACTGGTCTTGGCCAAGAGCAAGGTGGCCCCCCTCCGGACGGCACTGACCATCCCTAAGTTGAATTGTCAGGGGCGGCGCGTCTTGTGCGTCTATTGAACCACGTTGCTCACACTTTGGGTGGAACTGTGGACATTCGGGCTTCTTACGCCTGGACGGACAGTCAAATTGTTGTGTTGGTTGAAGACGTCCGTCCACTCTTTGGAGGTCTTTGTTGCGTACCGAGTGTCCCAGATTCAAAATTTTGAAACGCCTTTGATTTGGAGGCACGTGCCTGGAGATTTGAACCCAGGCGCCGTGGTCTCACGTGGGTGCATGGCACCCCGCTTGATTGCTCACCCCCTATAGTGGGGACTAGACTGGCTGACTCACCCCGAGGATGATTGACCTCGATCGCCAGTCTTGATGTCGGGTCCTTTGCCCGGGCTCAAGGTGCTCGCTGTTGGAACGAAGGACCCTGATTTTTTGTTGAGTCGATACAGCTCCTCGACAAATTGTTGAATTGTTGGTGACTGATCGTCACATTATGAACTCGCATGTTGGTTGCACAATGCGCTGTTGGCCATTCTGCAGCGAGAGTTTTGGATATTGTCGGGAGCCGTTAGTAAGTTGAACCCATTTTGGACGATACGGGTCTTTTGTTGTTTGGTTGTTGACGGTTGAGTCACTCTAGCCTTCCTTATGGGGTCCGTCACCCCCTTTTGTTGCCTAAGGAGGGCCATTTTGTTAAGTTCGTTCACAACAGACAACATTTCTAAGCACATTTTTTTTTTAAAGGAAATAATATAATAATATAATATAAGTATTTATTCACATCAACATGACAGCTATTTAACATTACATACATAAGACTTAAATGTTTAGTAAGGTCTTATAAAATGACGATATTTTCATAATTATTGTGTTGAGTTTTTGAATTTTGATACTATTTGTATATTGGTAGTACAGTATTAGTTATGTTAGTGATACATTGATGTATATAATGTGTTGGGCGTTAGCCAAGACTTGCCGAGAGTTTGTTTGTTTTTTGTAATCTTAAATTTCAAACTACATTTTCTCGAAACTAGTTTTTTCAGAATTTCTACTTTGGATATCTGTTACAAAAAAGTTTTAGGTTTTTTTTTTTAAACTGGTACCTTTATGCGTGGAAGGCCACATTTATTAACCTTTTGAACGCCAGAGCGTAAACGCATCGGCGTCCCTTCCACGCCAAGCCACAAATTCAGCGCAAATACCTACAAAAAAAAATAAGGATTCCAACAACTTATCGAGAATTTATCGATAACCAATTAATCATTGCGTTCCGTTCCATATTTTTTAGATAAAATATAATTTGTTGCATTATTATTTTATTTAATTTGACCCTATTTAGTATCATACTATCATTAAACACCAGTTACAAAGTTCTAAACAACCTAAAAGCAGACATTAGAACTACAAACGAATAAATCTAAAAATAATAAGGTACAACATCACTAATCTTGTTCGTGACGTCATCCGCTGTCGGGAAGACCCGACTCTGGCGTGGCTGGCACGACTTTTGACAACTTCCTCGCATGCGAGTAGGGATGTGACATTGTGGGACATTGTAAATAATTATCATATAGTTTTTAAGACAATTTAATCAATTTACTTATAATTATTACTCTGATCTTTCGTAACTTGGCAAACTTATGACAAGTCCTTTTGGTGTCGCACATTTCTAATAACGTTTTTCTTCTGGCACTCGATCCAGTTCAAAAGCGATGAGTCTTCCGAACGCCGCATTTCGTGGGTAGATAGGTCCTGGTTGGTTAAAATCCAAAGGAGGTAAATTAGAGACGTCACACCTTAATTCATTTGCGTCCGATATGCACCGTTGATACATGATTGCACTCGTTATATCTTCTGAAGAAACTTGTGCTTCTTTCGATTTCTTTGCACACACTTGTTCATTTGACGATGCCTTTCTTTTACGACTTACATCACTTAACAAACTTGGTGACGAAGGTCCGACTATATCCTCAGGAGAAGACATAATTATCACTAGTATAACGAAAATTGTAATTATTAAAACTACCCGTTATATTATTTTACTCTATGATGAAATTATTATAATATATATTATGCATTAGGAATATTCAGATTCGAATATTTGTCATTAAAAAATAGTTGTCGAAGTAATATTAAGCTACTTTTAATAGAATATTTCATAAATTTGAAATATTATTTACCTAACTTACCATGGCACTAGCTGTCGTGTCTTGACGACTGTGGCGTGGGGAAGAACACTTTTTTACGGATTTCGATTAGCAATTTTTGATCATTGTGTTTTCTTGTGAAATGTTACTAATGGATATATATTTGTGCCATTTTACAATGTTTCATTAATGTAGTTTAAAATAATAGGAAAAAGTAATACAGAAAACTTATTACTATATTTATTTTGTACTCAAAAAATGTCATTTTCTTGTCGTCTACAGACGACGGCGTGTTGGGCACGTTTTCGTTTGTCGGCTATACACGACTGTGGCGTTCAAAAGGTTAAAAATATTTATATACACTGTCTTTGGACCATCATCAGCACCGTCATTTCAGTCGAAAGACGTCCTTTGCAGGGCAAAGGTCTGCCCTAAGTATTGCCACTTCGACTGGTTCTGTGCTTCTCGCATAGTTCGTTCTGCGTAGTTTCAACGGTTTGACTTACACCTAACATCACTTCTTCCTCTTACTGTTAGCGCTACTATAATCAGCCAATTATTTGACACTGGCCTCCTTTCTATAAGAGGGAGTGGGCTATAATCCACCACGCGGGCCCAGTACGAGTTGGTCCAAAATATCGATAGATTTTTTGGTCCTAAGACGTGTCAGTTTCTTCACGATATTTTCCTTCACCGTTTTTGAGAGCAGTGCTGATGAAGTATTTTTTTTTATGTCTTAGGACAACCAACACACCGTTATCTGATCCCAAACTAGGCAGAGCCTGTACTACGGCAACCAGACAACTGATAAATATACTTATATATTTCTAAATACATACATATTATAGATAAATTACACCCAGACACAGAACAAATGATTGTGCTCATCACACAAACATTTGTCCTGGGTGAGAATCGAACCCACGACCTCAGTCTTTGCAGTCAGGGTCACTAACCACTAGACTAATAGGCCAGTTAAATACCTACACAAAGCCCAGTGGTGATGAGATAGATATCACTGGGTCGCCACTGCTCTTGCCCCAATTAGGACCGAAAGTAGTCTTATCTAAGCGGGAGGATACGTCCGGGTGTTTCCATTGCGAGGATCGTCTGGAGGACACGGTGGAGCATACGGTGGAGGTGTGCCCTGCCTGGGCGGAGCACCGCCGTGTCCTCGTGGAGGCGATCGGCGGCGGCGACCTCTCGCGTCCGGCCCTGGTGCGAGCCCTGGTACGGAGCGAGAAGGAATGGGAAGCCGTCACCTCCTTCTGCGAAGCAGTAATGCTCGCGAAGGAGGAGGCGGGGCGCGTGAGGGAGTGGCAGTCTCTGCGCCCTCACGTCCCTAGCCGCCGCAGGAGGAGACGCCCCGGGCGTCGGGAGTCGATTGCGGACTCCCGGCCACCGTAGGCGCGAGCTTGCGGGTGGCGAGCAATGGGTAGCTCGCCGCCCGGTAAGGACCAAGCTCGGGTCGACGGCGCGCAGTGTTCCACTCGCGCCTCAAAGAGATGTCAGCAGCAGTGTAGGGGTCTACTAGGACCGATGCCTGCCGGGGTCGCGTGATTGTTCGAAAGAGATACCGTGACCCTGGCACATGGGCAACTGATGGAACACGGGTGGGTTTTAGTCAGTAAAAGTCTGACACGCCCTCCCGCTCCGCCCAGAGCGGGAGAAGTCATTTGATGATTTCCCATCCTGAAAAAACAAAAAAAAAAGTAGTCTTATCTGAGTTCAAAGTCCATAAGTCGAGGTACCACTAAGCCAATACTGTTCATGCCATAAGGACCGTTTAATTCCTTCATATTTTCTACTCTTTCGAAAAAATCTAATAACTCGAACTCAAAAAGTTCGAAAATGAATTTTAAATCTAGAAGAACTTTGATGATTAATCTAAAGTTTTCACAAAGCTTTTTTGAACGTGGCCGAGTTTAAAAAAAGTACTTGACATATAAAAGTTTTACGCCAAACGGTATTTAACAGGATTTAAAATGTACAAGAATTTAGCTTTTTTCCATACCTTTACCTTTGGAGACAAGGGAAAGACCAAATCAAATAAAACCAATGTTTTTGTCATACTTACTACATTAAAACTCATATGGTACATACGCATTTTAATGGTAAAATGAGCTTGTATTAAGTGTTCTAGGGTGTAGATAAATATCTACACCCTAGAACACTTAATACAAGCTCATACCAGCTATACACCAATCGTTCTAAGAGGTATTCTGCAAGACGTAAATCTGGTATTCGATCAGTAGGTGTATTTTTCAAACACAAAAATAATGAGTAGCCACTGTAGCGAAAAACTTGGTATTTCGTTTAGCGTTATGAAAAGCAAATAAAATGTATTTTTTCTTTTTTTTTACTGCATCGCAATTGGTAACGGAATTTTATAGACCTAAACCATTAAAGCGTTTTAAGGCCGAAACAAATGTAGATCTTTGATTTGCCATTCGAAAATAAGTTTAAAATATGTACAGACGCCAGCACACGAAGCTACTACAATCTGTCAAATTTCTTTAAAAGGTTTTCAACTTTATCGCTAAAGTATAAGGTTCATGGTATAATGGGAAAATTTGACAGTTTCAAGTAGCTTAATGTGCTGGCGTGAGTACATATCTACCTGTATTGAATATATTCTTCCTCGTCATTATTTTTAGCCAGTGTCAATCATTCCATCAAGCAAGAGTAGGTATTATCGAAGATCTAACGGCTAGTAGACGGTGAGTTTTTGAAAGACCTAATTGTTTGGTTGTATCTGGCAGATGTCAAATATCGATTGCCAAAAGAGAAGATTAAAAATGCATTAATTTTTAACAAGTTTTTGCCAGCGGCTTCGCCCACGTGGTGGTCCGAAAATATCCCGCGGGAACGTACTACCGGGATAAAATATATATTACTATAGCCTATGTCCTTTCTCAGGCTCTAAACTATCTGTGTACCAAATTTCATTTAAATCGGTTCAGTAGTTTTAGCAGGAAAGCGAATAAGACAGAGAGAGTTACTTTTGCATTTATAATATTATTATTATATTATTATAGTGTAGATGTGGATTTATGTAGCTACCTATAGACCCCTTTTTATATACCTACCAGTTTTCATAATCCCTTTAAAAACAGTCAGTGTTTTCGAAGACCTTAGAAACTTTTTATTTAATAATGTAAAATAAGGAACTAGCTAGAGCAGAACTGAATTTTATCATATCTTAAGATAACCAACACACTGTTATCTGATCCCAAAATAGGCAGAGCCTGTACTATGGTAACCAGGCAAATGATAAATATACTTACATATTTCTAAATACATACATATTATAGACTAGCTTCTGCCCGCGACTTCGTCCGCGTTAAACTTCTTGTTCCCCCGACCCTTCCCGTCGCGTCGAATCCTACCCGTGCGATTTTCCCCGTCTTTGCAACATTTTTAATTACTGCTCCGCTCTTCTTGGTGGTAGCGTAATTTTTTATAGCTTATAACCTTTCTCGATAAATAGGCTACCCAACACAATAGTTATTTGTTATACAAGAGTGCAAAGTTGCTTTTTAACCGCGTGTTCAATTTTGATGACCGAGCAAGCGAAGGATTCTAAAATTGAACCACGAGCGCAGCGAGTGATTCAAAATTAGAATCCTGAGCGTTAGCGAGGGAATCAAAAGAGCACGAGGTGAAAAATCTTTGCACTCGAGTGCAACACGTAACTTTTCATTCCACCTCAGCGAGGAAATGACTAAATGCAAAAAAAAACCTTTACAATCACAAGATAGGTACACTTTTATTTCAGTTTAGGTATTAATTACTACATTATGACAGGTAAGTATTACAGAATAATCTTTAAATTATAACAAAATAATACTAAGGTATAATTAAGAAAATTTTAAAGTAACGTTGCTACAGTTATTTAAATTGAGTGTAATATTTTGATAAATAAATGATAAATGACTTTATTTTTGCAAGTAGGTTTGCTGTTTTAAATACTTCTCGCGTGATTGTTGAGGGAGAAAGCTCATTTGCGCATTATTAACAGTTTCAGTCAATTCTGTTGGCGTCAAGCAAACTTCCTCGTCGCTAGAATCACTCATTTTAGTTTTTTCACTTGTTTTCAAGTTTCTTGTTTTTAATATAAGGTTTAACAATGACGTGAAAAAATGCCGCGTAAAGAACCGCGTACAAAGCAAATTGAAAAAAGAACACCAAGAAGGTTCCGAGTCTGAGTTTTTAACAAATTAAAAAAAAGTTGTATGATATATTCGGCACCATAGAGGTAGCAGTAAATAGGTTTAATGTTTTTTTTAATTCACAAACTTAGTGCACACGATGTTCTAAATTCAATTTACTTTATCCTCTAGAGAATAAAAACGGCTTTTCCACTCAGATATTGAAGATTAAAAATACTCTTTCCGAGATGGTGGGATGAAAATATAATTTTTCAATTCGGACCAGCAGTTTTTGAGATTAGCGCGTTCAATCAAACAAACAAACTCTTCAGCTTTATAATATTATATATAAGTATAGATAAATTATACCCAGACACAGAACAAATGATTGTGCTCATCACATAAAGAATTGTCGTGGGTGGAAATCGAAACCACGTCCTTAGTCTTAGCATTCAGGGTCACTAACCACTAGACTAACAGGCCAGTCAAAAATTTGACATTATAATAAATATCTAAAGATACAAATTTAAAGCACTTGTCAAGTATTATGTAACATAATTTCCATTTATGAAAAGATATTTAGTCAGTAATAAATCTAAGCCTTTCATTATTTAGATGTTTAATATAAAAATAAAGAAAGTAAGTAGTCAAACTGGTATGATTAATTTGGGGAATTCTATTTAAGGCGCCGCCGCGCTGTTAGCAACAAAACTTGATAAATATTTCAAGTTTTCATTCACAAAACTTTGCTGAAAGGACTGACGTTTCGACTGTCGTCTGCGACTTTGTTCACAAACTTGTAACGTTTAATTATTTATCTACTACAATGAATATCGCACGTTTTGCAATAGATAAATTGGTGATTTTTTTACATGAATCATGTGAGGATACGGCAATATTGATTTGTTGTTGAGTAAAATAATCATAAATTTAATCAAAACACAGTGTTACAGCGTGTGTGTGTTCAGTGTTTAGGATTACTTTTTTTATTATTTATTTCAGCTTGACTTCAGTTTTCCATGTTCTGTTGGTTTATTGGCGTATATGCTAGCTGACATTTGGCAAAAAAATTAAATTATGTTTTCTTTTTCGGAATATGAATTACTCACATATTATTGTACAGAATCAAGTTCTTCTAACTTAACAGACAGCTGTGCTACTAGGGAGTTTGTTGCGCCACTTCATCCCAGTGAAAGCACTAGGAATGGTGAGGAGCGGGCATTTTGGGGGACTGTCTTATGTAACTATGACGTACAAAAAGGGCTGACTCTCAGCCTAGTTTGAATAAATGACTTTTGATTTTGACAGCATGGAGTTGATAGGTATTAAGTCGTTTTACAACTCGAAATTAAATTCACAGAAGTATTTGAATAGTACTTGTGTAATAACTATAATAGATGTGTCAATATTAAATACACATAAAAGTAGGTATTATGCAAAACGTAACAATTTCATTCAGCTGTTTCGCTCAGAGATTGTGATGCGGAATATCATCATCTACGTTCCATTTTTAAACAGAAGATAACAATAATTTTGGTTCAGATTCAATCTAAAAGGAGGTCTCATATTTTAAAATTGGAAGATAACACAGTCTGTTCTTCACATACAGAGTAAGTACAGTCAGAAACATCAATTGTTAATAAGCAAATTGCACCCTACTTACTGTGTCATAGCCATTTGGTACAGTCAGAAACATCAATTGTTAATAAGCAAATTGCACCCTACTTACTGTGTCATAGCCATTTCATACAACTGTCAAAAACTGACAGTTGTGATTTGAAAATATTATGAATTTATGTCGATAGTCAATTTGATAAACAAGTGAATTTATTAGAAAGCTATTCCCTGACCAATTTTCCATAACATCAATAAGGTGAAAAGTAATCAATTCTTCTCAAAGTTGTTAAATTCCTAAACAAACAAAACTTAAAACGACTACCTTAGCTAAAGGGTATGAACAAACAAACTGTTATTTAAATTTAAACAAACTGCTTTTAAACAGTCAGTAAATATTATCATGTATTCGATAATAGCCAACTTTATAGCTTTATAGCAAAATAGGTATGTACAGACGCCACCAGGTCAAGCTACTCGAAACTGACAATTTTTCCCAATGAACCTTGAACCTAATGCTCTAGAAATAAAGTCGAAAATCTATCAAAGAAATCTGACAGATTGTAGTAGCTTGATGTGTTGGCGTCTGTACAAGTCTTACAGATATCTATTAATTAAATCAAAACAAATTTTGTTTGGATTTAGTCAATTAGTAGAGATCAGCACCCTAATTGCGGAACATACTATTAATCAGAATTTGAATCATTTTGAAGCTTATTTGTCATTCATTCTTTCATATGATCGAAAAAATTGTTTGGTTAGCAAGGTAAACAACGCCATGCATGTTGCGGAACTTTCAAAATGATACCGATTCCTACTGATAGTGTAGTACACAATTACCCCTCGGATCGACTCAGTGTTGCCAGACGTCCCGATTTTGGCGAAACATCCCGATTTTTAAATAAACCTCAATTTTCCTGCACGAGTCTGTCTCCCTTTCTCATTACTCGACGGTGTGGTCAAATAAAGCATTGCACCCGCGTGGTAGATTACGGCCCACTCTCTCTTACAGAGAGGACGACTGCGTATCAGCTGTGGGAATATTATAAGCTGATTATGCTGTAAACTATTTCCCCACACTATGAAAATACCACTTTTTTAGAGCATCACAAAACATATCAGTCGTCATTGGTTACTACACACATTGCCCCGTCAGTTTTGAACAACATAAATCATGAAAACCAATATTAAACGTTGTTTTATTCGCTCCGAAAACAGTTTTCAACAGTCAATATATTTTTTGACGCGTCCATCAATCTTTGGAGCATACATGCGATTCATTGTAATGGCAGCAAGAACAGAACAATTATGGTCCCGAAAAATAACTGAGTTTAAATATACTGGCGAAACTTTCCATTTCGCTGTGTAAATATGTCATTTTCAGTCTTTGTTACGGCACTTCTAGTTCTTTTTTGCTTGTCATCCACATTCGTCTGAGTATGTCGTTTCTAGATGTTATTCACGCTTTGTTTGATTTCTTCAATCCATCTTCAAATCCGACGATTTTTCTAAAAGCGCGGCCGTGATTTTATTAAAAGCTTCACAGTTTCTGAGTAAAACCAGCATGTGTTTAAATAATTTAGCTACCTTACTCGTATATTTTGTGAATGATGCTTTTGACCTCGAAAAAAATGACTGAATTTTAAACATACTGGCGAAAGTTTTCATTTCGCTGTGTAGTATGTAATTTTCAGTTTTTGTTTGGATGTCATTCACATTCGTCGGATAAAGCCGCTTCCAAATGTTTTTCGCGCTTTGTTTTATTTCCACCTTCTTTAAATTCGACGATCTTTTTAGAAGCGCGGTCATAATTGTGTTATTAGCGTCACCGGTACTGAATTAACATTCCATCTTCTAGTACCACGATCTTTATAGCAGCGCGGTCGTGATTGTGTTAAGAACTTCACCGCCATTGCCAGTTACTAAAACTATTAGTCTTTTCGTCCACAAATAAATTAACTTCTCATTTCTGATTTACTATAGTATGAGAAAGATGGTGTGTTTCTCTAGATAACGTTTTTTAAGCGTAAAGTCAAGTCATTCGACGTACGCTCGAACGTAAAAATATCGCAGCGAGATTTTATTGTGCACAGGATTAGCGACTCTCGGTACTGAACCGAGCATTGAGATTGCAATAGAATGCAACTCAACGTATCGAAAAATACATCGTTCGTTTTTCAACTCTCGGCCCTGGGCAGTCCGTTTTTACAGTGCGCGAAAAAATCCTGCTGTGATATCATTACGGCCGAGAGCTTTACTTAGCCACAGGACTTATGCAAGAAAACGATAGACCTTCGTCAAAAACTGAGAAAGACAATCAGATTAAACAATCAACCCTCACATATTTAGGGTTTACTTAGGACCCTAAAGATCCAAACAAAATCCCAGCTTTACATAATTCTCTCGAAGTTTGACCGCTATTATCGCAACTCGTCTAGATAGCCTAGATTACTCAGAACATATCGATAACGAGGTCAATTTGTGGTAAGCTATACTATTACGTAACAGTTACCTTTTAATCGTTCACTGGAATAGTGGCAGCCCTAACCAAGCATCGATCTTTCGTTCCAAGAATTATTAATTAGAATACGTATCACGTATCTTCAATTAGATCAGTAGAAAAAATCTCACCTTGAAGACGCGAAGACTTAGGTGAAGTGACTATGAAGTGACCTGTCAATAGTGTCAATGTCTAGCAGCAAGTGTAATGTTTAAAGTTTAAAATTTTTATGACGGAACAATAACACAAGACAAATTTAACAAGTAAAACGATGGTAGCTGCAAAAGTATAAACTGTAGCGCAGCTAACAACGCCCTTCTCCAGATACAGAATGGAATGATGTTCCATGCGAAAAATGCTTAATAATTTAGATTAAATAATTAATATACAAACAAGAAAAATAGTAATAAGTCTAAAATATACAGTATAAAAGATGTGATTTGGGATGTATTTTGACGTTGAGTTTATGTGGTGAGTGTAGGGTGAATGGGTGTGATGTGAGTGACAGTGAGGTGTGCGAGGGGTGATGAGTATTTTACACTTCCACGAGTTTCTCTGTTTCATCATAATTTTGTGATTTTAACCAGGAGTTGAGTTTCATTTTGCATTTGCTCTTTGCTAGTGGATAAAAGTGCAAGCTTTTGTTTAGTTGTATGTATTTGTAGTGACGACTTGCAGCTACGGTTCTACGAGACTCAGTGTTACAAACCCTATTGGAGCGACGTGTAGAACAATATTGACAGCTCACTTCAAGATATCCACTTTGTTTTCAGCGTGAGATGTTTACGGAGTAGACTGGCTGATTACCCCCATCGAATACACCACGCGGGTTTAGTGCAGGGTGATAGATAACACATGTGTTCTGACAGCATGTTGTACGGGCCTACCGTATAACGCAATATTGCATGCTGTCAGCACTTCAGAAGTAAAAAACCAGTATGTTTATTAGTTCACCAGCAGCCTATAATGTTCCTACTGCAGGGTGATAGATAACACATGTGTTCTGACATCATGTTGTACGGGCCTACCGTATAACGCAATATTGCATGCTGTCAGCACTTCAGAAGTAAAAAACCAGTATGTTTATTAGTTCACCAGCAGCCTATAATGTTCCTACTGCTGGAACACAGGCTTCCTCTCGGTGAGAGGTAGCGGGCTATAATCCACCATGCGGGCCCTGTGCGGGTTGGTAGATGTCACATGTCTTCGAATTATTGGTTCTAAGACATGCCGCCGGTTTCCTCACGATGTTTTTCTTCACCGTTTTGAGAGCAGTGGTGATGAAATAATTTACACAAAGTAAAGCGCCTGCTTGGGTTCGAACTCACGACCTACTACTCGTAAGTCGCGACTGTTACCACTCGGTCACCACCGCTCTTCTCTCTTGTTTATTAGTTATTAGCTTTTGCCAGCGGCTTCACCCGCGTGGAGGTCGGAAAATATCTCGCGGGAACGTACTACCGGGATAAAAAGTAGCCTATGTCCTTTCTCAGGCTCTAAACTATCCTTGTACCAAATTTCATTTAAATCGGTTCTGTAGTTTTAGCAGGAAAGCGGGACAGACAGACAGACAGAGTTACTTTTGCATTTATAATATTATTGAGTGTGGTTGTGGAAGTGTGGATAGTGTGGAAGTGTGAATTAACTATTTATTATTTTACTTCGATGGTCCTAGTTCATAATCCAGCATTACATATGTAAGGTGTCACGCCTTTTATGGCTCAAAGCCTTTGTGTATTAAGGATCTTTTTCATTTGTTTGTTTTATTTTTCGCTCAAGTTTAATTTTATTTCTATGTATTTTTTGGTTTTTTGGCATGGGTAGCTGATATAAAATATATGTAAATGATTTAATTTAATTTTAGTTATGTGTCTCTGACTAGAGAATGGTGTTTTCTATGCATTTTACCAACATACTGCGATCGCCAACCCACCTGCCAAGCGTGGCGATTATGGCAAATCCCCCAACTGGAGGAGGCATATGTCTAGCCATGGGCGTCTTACGGCTGAAATGAGGAATTATGACCTCGTAAAGTTAATGACTTTGCTTACCTGTTATTTTATACAATAGAAACAAGTTTATCTAACTGATCAGGCAACTGTGCTGCTGGGTACTATGTAGCGCCTTTTCTTCTTCCCAGCAGCGGTCGTTTTGTAGACTGTTGAGAGATGTTACTTTGTCATTAGAAAAGTGATAATTCTTAGCCTAATTTGAATAAATAACTTCGAGGTGGACACTTGTTCTATTGAAACTCCGCGCACGCTAGGCTAGCTTAGGTCTTAAGGTCATAGTGCCCCATAAGACGCACGACCTACTGTCCCAATTAACGATTGTACCTACCTATGTGAGCTGGCCTCGCGTGATCGAACTCGTCCCAATCTAAATTAAACCAACAGCATACATACATACGCCATTATGGGAGGTATCAGCATTTTGACGCCGATTTATTCTTGTAGTCCCCTATATCTCACCTACAATATAGTTGCAATCAACATTAGTATGGCGACAAAAGCAACAAAAACCAATGAATACTAAACTTTAAAATTACAGTGTAGGAATAATTTTTAATACAATCATTTATGTCGAATATACTGCTTTTGTTTATTTTTCTCGTTAATATTTCTGTTATTTTAATAAATACTCAACACTCAATACTCAAAACTTTATTGCATTCCACATGTGTACATATAACAGTTGGTATGTTAAAACATCGAATCAATTACGGACTCTGTCGGGCACAGCAAAGTTAAATTTTAATAGGATCATAATAATAATATTTTCAATAAATCTGACAAATGTGAAACAATTATGTTAACACGTTAAGTGCCATGTCGGACTATGTGTCCGACAATTTTTGTTCCATTCAGGCCTTGTCGGACTATATGACCGACAACACATACAAAATCTGAACGTGTCGTTGCTGCCTGGCGGCCATGTTTTTGGAATAAATATTGTATTTATGGAATAATAATCTATTTAAAGTGAAATAACACTAAGTACATTTTTTGACTTTTTCTGATTTTAACGTGTTAATACAAACTCCTAGTTACATTATGAAATTGTGAAAAGAAGTATCGAATATTTTTATTGTTGATTCTATTCGACTTTTGTTTGCTATCGTTGACCGTAGCAGATACATGGCCACGCGTGTCTAGATATACATACCTACTAGAAGACTCATAGGTCGTAACTATCAGGGTAATGGCTGCTCTTTGCGTAATGCTCGTGAACGGGTGCTGCTTGTGGTGACATGTCATGGTTTTGTTATTGTTAGTAATAATTTACTGTTAATTTAGTTTACGTTGATGGTCTTAGTTTGTCATTTGTGGCCTCGAGTTGTAACACCGGTCGTAACAGCTATGTGAACATAATCTAGGTTGGCATATGCATGTGAGCTATATGCAAAACTAAATTATGTTCACATAACACCACGCCCTTTATGCCAATAGGCTTTTATTTCTGTACTAGCTTTTGCCCTTGACTTCGTCCACGCCAAATTTCTACTCACCTGATCCTTCCCGTCGCATCGAATTATCTGCCAGTTTTCGTCCATTTTTCGTTGCTGCTCCGCTCCTTTTGATCTCCTTCCTCGCCTTCCTCAATAGTTAGGCTACCCAACATAAAAAGAATTTTCCAATTTGAACCAGTCGTTCTGAGATTACCGCGTTCAACCAACCAAACAAACAAACTCTTCAGCTTTATATTAGCAAAGATTAAACTTTGTTGACATTTCTTATATTGGCATGGCTAGCTGATATATGGCAAATGATTTAATTTAATGTTCTGTGTGGCGTCCTGCAGGCTGTAGTTTCTGCCTATGGGAAAAAGGCTTGATTTTGCGTATGTATGTGGTAATCTTGATTACTTTGCCTACATCCTATTGTATAGAATCAAATGTATTTGATTAAAGAGTCAACTGTACTGCTGGGGAGTTCGTTGCGTCACTACTCCTTCCCAGATAAAGCACTAGGAAGTGGGAAAAAGCGAGCGTTTTGGGGGATTGTCTTACGTAATGTTGATTTGCAAAAATTGTTGATTCTTAGTTTAATTTGAATAAATGATTTTAACACGTTAACTGCCATGGTGAAAATCAGAAAAAGTCAAAAAATGTACTTAGAGTTATTTCACTTTAAATAGATTATTTATTCCATAAATTATTTATTCCAAAAACATGGCCGCCAGGCAGCAACGACATGTTCAGATTTTGTACGTGTTGTTGGTCATATAGTCCGACAAGGCCTGAATGGAACAAAAAGTGTCGGACACATAGTCCTACATGGCAGTTAGCGTGTTAATTTTGATTTAGAATACCATGTATTTGTCAAGACAGCAGGTGGTGGCTCATCAGTAGTCAAGTGAAATCCACTCATTCAAATAATTCTTGCCGTTCACAAGACGAGTTTGACTCGAAATCTCTTCTCTTAATTGCCTCATGAATAAAGGTTCAGTATAACTTCAAACAAGTCTGGCAATCCTTAAACGAAAACCCCAAACAATAATAAGCACTTACTACAGACAGATCCATCAAAGTCCTCACTAATTGAGCGACGTATTACACTGCTGACCCACATTAACAAGGACCCCCGACGTGGGACGAAATAATCTAATGAAGAATTTTTGAGGTAAAGGGTCATTTTATATCTTTCGTCTCCTGTGGAGGTTGTCTGTGTTTACAAATTGCTTACAGGATCTCATAGAGATCTAACGACCATTAATTGTAAGTCCTCTGATAGTTTTCCTTAAGACTATTCGTTGTCTTAGATTAACTGCCTCGTTTGTCTAGTGGTTGCAAGCGCTACTGCTAAGAATGTGGTGGTATCGATCTCCGGATCGTGCAAAATATTATTGGGTTTTTCCTTCCTGAATATCTCAGTATGAGCCACGCCTCACCGAAACGCCATGTCAGCGCAAAAATGTATGGGTGGCTGAGTCACCAAGCGGATGTCAGGTGAGCTACTCACTATATAGGTTTATACATTTAATTGGCAGCGCAACCTGGCAACGTCGCAATTGTGTCCCGGTTAGGGCACAAATCCCGGATATACTGGAGTCAGGATTTGTGCCTGGTTTATAGCAATAGGCTCGCCCTCTATTACATGGGACTTAAATATTACTGGTGCAATATGAGTGTACTATAGATACTCTGTGAAACACTTCGAGGAAGAAATGCGTTGTGTTTTGTTATGTTATTTCTTTTTCTTTATTGATTTATGGGGGCTTTTACACATAGCGTATATCAGAACCATTGTAAACGAAACAGTTGTACTTACACAAGACTTGGTCCATGAATTTGAAAAAAACTCTTCGCATCATCGCTATTTGGTTGGGATAGAATAGTCTATATAAGTTCTGTTCAAATTCAAGGGCCTTACTGGATTCATATTGGACACATTCCATCAATAAATGCTGTAGGTCCTCAATAACTCCATATTCGTCAGGGTAAACCGATGTTTTTTTTGCATGAAATGTTTCCACAACTGTAAAGAAAAACGTGGGTATTGGTAGCAATTCGTGAAATACAGAAAATAGAAATAGAAAATATTTTTTGTCCAGGTAATACAATAAGCAAACATAGGCGTTTTGTTATGTTATGTTGAAATAACAACTAAAACTAAATTCGTATCAGGAGACCGATTAGCGGGAACATTTTTCCTAAAGATAAATTACCTCAATTTGCCCGTGTTCCAGACGTTATCAACATAAAGTCGGTTAGTGGTTCTCTGGATACGGTTGGGGACAAGATTTTCAAAGATACCGTCTAGACACTGTCTTGTTCAGTACTTATTCCCCGAAGTGGGGTAAGACTTCTGGACAACCTAAGGTAATATTTTATTGACAGTCAATGAAGAATTACCTTAATTACCAAATAGTTATTAATCTCGATGTTTTGGGATTAATGTTATTACGTATCTAGGGTTTTCGATTGAGCTACTATTTAATCCTTGATTATATACGGCATTATTTACTGTAAACATTTGTTTTTCACCGTTTTGAGAGCAGTCGTGATGAAAGTACAGACGCCAACACATCAAGCTACTACAATCTGTCAGATTTCTTTGATAGAATTTCGACTTTATTTCTAGAGCATTAGGTTCAAGGTTCATTGGGAAAAATTGACAGTTTCGGGTAGCTTGACCTGGTGGCGTCTGTACATAAATTGTCATTTTATCGAACCAAATAATTCCTATTTTGTATTCCTCTATTTATTTTCGGAATCATCTTGAATGTAACTAACGCCTTTCGTTCGCTGGCGCAGCTTTCCTAGCTTCGCTCGCTCATCTCGCGCGTGGTTCTTAGTTCTAACCTAACCAATTTGGTCGGGTTGCTTGGTTACTGCGAGCAACTTCGAGAAGGCGAGAAAATTATAAAGAGGCTCATTTATCTATTTAAAAACAACGATTACTGGTCAATAAAGTTTTAGTGGATCAATTAAATATGTCAGAGTAAAGTGCCTGCCTGGGTGAATATTCGCGATGTTCAATACGACGGTATTCTGTACTAATATTAATTACTCAACTACCGTAAAATTAACTTTTGCATAGCAGATTTCGCTCAAAAAAGAAAAGAAAAAAACCTTCAAAAGTCCAAGATGGACATTTGAAAAACGTTTCTTCAAAACACAAAGGAAACTGACGGAAAATGAATAAAGATTTTAAAATGTAAGACTAATTAATTTTGTAGTACGTCAGCCGTCTCAGAACCTTGAATTAAATATGAGTATGCGCCCCAAGGGAGGCTTCGTAGGACTTGTCAACTTAGTGAAGAAAGAAAGTCCTGAGGAATTTATGAATTTCATATACCGAGCAGATTTGTTTCTGTGTTTGTAATGTCACCAAAGGAGATGATTAACCTGCCAGGGTCGCAAGATTAGTTCGAAAGAGGTACCGTGGCACTGGCAAGCGCGGTCCGACTTGGGGTCCTAGGGTCATGACAACCCCCAAAGAATCAGAGCTGTCGAGAGCCTGAATGATACACAACCGTTTTAAATAAATACTTATAACTCTACTTACTTAAGCCATAAAATGTAAAACAAAACCTAGCCTGAATGAGGCGGGTTGTTAAAATGAGCGTTATGAGCTCGCTTCGCCCGCTAGGTGTACCTTCCTAAAATATTCCTGGGCAAATCTTGGGCTGCACCCGCGCCTGGGCCCTGGCATATAGGCAGCTGAAGGAACATGGGTGAGTTTTAGTCAGTAAAAGTCTCACACGCCCTTCCGCTCCACCCAGAGCGGGAAACGTAATTTGATGAATTCCCAACCACAAAAAAAAAACAAAAGTTTGCAACTTCTCCTTTTTTGAAGTCGGTTAAAAAATAAACAAATACCGCAGCCCTGGTATTCTGATAGGAGTGGCATTCGATTTCTAAATTGAGTTTTTAACTTTATATAAAACAAACTTCCCTTTTCCATCTTAACAACCGCCGCAATTCTCAAAACTGCTATCATAAAACCATTACAGTTCCACTCCTACTTGGAGCAGCACAATATTGGAAATTTAAGCAAAACACAGAGAAATGAAAGGATTCCTAACACTGTTCGTACGCTATAAAGGAAATAAGCAAAATGTATGAACATTTGGAACACGCTCCCGGCCCTTTGGTGAGCTTATTTGCGAATATCTAGTATTATTTGTGGATGAAACGTTACGCTTCTGTTTTGTTACAAATAGGTTGAATTTAAATATCATGGCTGTTCAACAAAACAGTGTAGGAATAGTTACTGTCGAATTATTTACTCCGTTCTGTGTCTTCATTTTTGCTAAAACATTGGAGGAATGGGAATGGTTAATCGCCGCTGAAAGGACAAAGAGAAGTTCTCAAATCATCATAAGCCTTTTACCAAATACGTTGGGGTCGGGTTCCAGTCTATCTGGATGCAGTTGAGAACCAGTCTTAACGGAAGTGCGTGGCACGACTATCTACCTGACGTCCACAACCCAGTTACTGGGCAATACGGAATACGGAATATGCAATACGACACTCCTTGGTAAGACTAGTTGTCGTACCAAGGAGGGTACGACAACTAGTCTTACCAAGGAGTGTCGTATTGCATATTGTCAGACTTTCGGACTTCTGACGACCTACGAATGACAGCTGGGACAAACGGCTTAAAATTGCAGGGAAAGATGGTCACCCATCCACAGACCTACCACAGTTAGCGTAGCTGAACCTGCACCCTAATTGCGAAACGCACAATTTATCAGAATCTGAATGGGATTGAAGATTATTTCTAAACCATTGCGTCATTTGTTCGAATAAATTGTCGGCTCAGCAACGTAAATAACGCAATGAATGTTGTTTAACTATGAATATTAAACCAATTCCTACCGACAAAAAGTTTCGCAATTGGCCCTCTGATCGATGGATTTAAAGATAAAAGATAAAGATGTATTTATTTGTATAAACATGTGTAACGTGATACAGAAATATGCACAAATGGATGGAAGAGTTTTTGCTGGTTCAACATGTTTTGCCATATTCGGCGTACAAAATAGTTATAGTAGGAAATAAATGTCAAAATTAAATCAATTCAAATACATAATTATAGTCAATTACAAAAATATTGTCAAGAAATTCAAAATAATTAAAACAATAAAATTAAAATAACTAAAACATTAAAATTAAAATAAATAAAACAATAAAATTAAAATAACTAAAACAATAAAATTAAAATAACTAAAACAATAAAATTAAAATAACTAAAACAATAAAATTAAAATTAAAATAATTAGTACAATAAAATCACTTCAACTAAAACAAAACAGAATATTAGATTATGATAAATCAAAATTTGTCATTCAAGAACTCCGTATTTCGTGCGGTTATTATTACATAGACACAAGTTCCTCTAATTCAAAAACGTATAGGAACAATTCCACTTACACCACGATACAATAATATTTACAGGTTTTTTAGTCATCTCATAACCATTATTTCGATTTATATTCTCAAAAAGTACCTACTACTAAATCAGCACATACTACCCGAAAAAAATACCATCTAAAATAGTTCTAGCTAGATATTCGGGTCTCCCGATAGCAAACCTGCCCCATATTATGCCAATATTATTAGAATATATCACAAAGGGCTGTGACTTTGAAACACCCGAGATTATATTCTCGTTGCTAAGAGATGCCGCAGATCCGTATAGGCACCGAAAGAAGGTTACGTGATACCTATACCGTCTCTATTGGATGTGCCAGATTAATCAAAAAAGAAAGAAAAATTGTCTGTTCTGTTGTCTGCATAAACAAAACGCATATCGCCACAACTTACGAGTTGTAGGCCGTGGGTTCGAACACAGGCAGGCAGTTTACTTTGTGTAAATCATCACCACTGCTCTCAATCGTGGTGGATTATGATCCACTCCCCTCACCGAGAAGAGGCCTGTATCCCAGTTGTGGGAACAATATAGGCTGATATAGTAACTATATCAGAAAACAAGACAACATAACATGAATGAAACGGTAGTATAAATATATTAATGGTGGTATAAATATGTTGGCCGTATGTTTTCTTAATCACTGCATGCTTAACTGTTCCAACAACATAATAGGTTGGTAAAGTTAGAGTAATTAATTGTTTATCAACTACTAATTGCTCGTATATTCAAATAACAACTTTAGTTCTCTAATTATAGCTGTGAGAAATAACTACAACATGGAAAATTGCCATAGCGTGTCATTTGGAAAATCAGTAAATTTTCTGACCGTATCGACGCGTCAAATTGATGGCGGTAGCAATTAATTATAATAGGTACCTACTTATTTTTGTTAATATGCGTTAATGGACTATTTGGGGACCCCCTTTGCGTATTTTATAATCTTTTAATATTATATAATTAATAATATCTATAATATCTTGGGACACCAACACAACGTTATCTAATCCCAAACTAGGCAGAGCCTGTACTATGGCAACCAGACAATTGATAAACATACTTAAATATTTCTAAATACATACATATTATAGATAAATTACACCTAGACACAGAACAAATGATTGTGCTGATCACACAAACATTTTTCCTGGGAGGGAATCGAACCCACGATCTCAGTCTTAGCAGTCAGGTTCACTAACCATTAGACTAACAGGCCAGTCAAAATTAGATACACTTATTTATTTATAAAGATATTATTTAAAAATATACTCTATTTATAAAAAATATATAATAAATAATACTAGGAGTGTTAAGAAACTTTTCAAACAATTATCACTTGAAAGTTTTCAGACGAAACCTGCGTAGTTTTCGTATATTACAAAGTTAGAGACTTATTCAGCTAAGTGAAATTCGTAGTGAATAGGTACATTATACAAATCAAATGAAATCAGGTGTTTATTTGCAAGAAATACGTTTTTAGTTAAGGTGAGATCTTATAAGGTAAGAGTAATTGTATTCTGCCTGCGAGCAAGCGTGCAAATATTAATTTTATACAGTGTGTCCGGACATGGACTAGCGATATTGTAAATACTTAAATATAAACCATTTTATAGTAGGTACAATTAACTCTAAGCTTGCTACCCTGCTGTGGCAGCCATTTTGTATTTTTTTAAATATTTTCCATGCGAGTACAAAAAAAAAATCATATCTCTCAAAGTTTTAGTCATACTGAGATGAAAATAGGCTTATTCTGTAATGCAAACGGCAGACAATGTTATTGTCTTTCGAATAAGCCGATTTTCATCTTGTATCTTATATTATATATCAGTGTATTGGACTCAAGCTTAGAGTGTAATTGTACTCTAAAATTGTGTATATTTAAGTATTTAAAATATCGCTAGTCCATGTACGGACACTGTACCTATACATTATAAACATCTTATAGTTTATGTTAAAACTTAACCACCCTCGGTTCGTGGATGGGAAACCATTCAGACATAGAGACCCCTCCGTGCCTACGAAGACACGTTAAGCCGTTGGCCCCTGCTGTAATTTTTTAGACCCTTGACAGTCTTTACGGATAGTAAGAAGCCCAAAAGACAATCCAATATTGCCCAGGGGTATCAGTTACCTAGTAAATGGGTTATGGGGGCTATATAAGCACTGCTTATATGGCCCCCATAACCCATCAGTCATCATCATACATAAGGCTCCACCTAAAGGGGGATTTTCCGTAATCGCCACGCTTGGCAGGCGGATTGGCGATCGCAGTATGGATCCATTTCGTGGGTGTCGCAAAAGGCGATTAAGGGACTTTCCAGAAAATGTGCAGCAGCGTTCACTATGCATTTTACCATACCACGAAACCGTGTGGTGCCGGACGTAAAGAATAACACCACCCCATTTCTTCCCGTGGGTGTCGTAGAAGGCGACGAAGGGACTTACTAGAGAATGGGCAGCAGCGTTCTCTATGCATTTTACCACCATACTGCGATCGCCAACCCGCCTGCCTAGCGTGGCGATTATGGCAAAGCCCCCCAAATTGGGGGAGGCCTAAGTCCAGCAGTGGACGTCTTACGGATGAAATGATGATGATGATGATGATACCACGAAAAGCAGTCGCTCCGTGTAAAACTCTGGTATTCAGTCGGATCTGGCTAGTTTAGAAGCCGACCCCACATAGTTGGAAAGGGGCCAGGTAGATTGTTGTTTAAAAATATTGCTCAAACTAAAACACTGAATTGCTCATATGGGTACTAAATTCTGCGGCTTAACTCGCAGATCCCAAACTATTAACGGTCCGGTAATTCTATCTACGGATGCTCTAACTTAAAGTTATATCAGGTTTACTGCCCGTTTTACGGCGGTGTCTAGTGTTTTAATTAGATCCTTAATTTCGAGACTCGTTTACTTTGGGAACTAGCTTAAAACAGCGATAAAAATTAAATATCCTACGCGTGTACGATTTGATTAGTATTACTTAAATGTACATCCAGGTCTCTCAACCAGTCAGCTCCGGCACGACGTTGTCTGGCTACCTACTCTTTTTACAAAGACATGAGCTGTGCTTCATTATCATCATCATCATCATTTCAGCCGAAAGACGGCCACTGCTGGACATAGGCACCAAGCATTTGGGGGGGGGTTACCGTAATCGGTAACGGGTTCGTAAACGGGTCGTATCGTAAACGGGTTGACGCTCGTAACTGTCTTAATTCGCGTCAATTCCAAATTAATGAGCTGTTTTAAAACTAGTTTTACCTACATACATAAGCTCACATCATCTTCACATGGCAGAAACTACAGAAGGCCGTCTGCTACCGCCCTTACATATTCTTTTTGCCTCTCTGGCTGTACGTTCGCACATCTGGTCATACACGCATGCCGATTGCGAGCACTATGCACATGACCTTTCTATTGAACGGAACATCGCCAATAAGATCACTATTATGTCCGGTGAGAGCGTCCTCTCCCGGTGTACTCACAGTAGTTTTACAATTTATTTAAATTAAACATTTAGGCACCAGAAATATCCAGTTGGCTTTGCTTGTTACTGTCATGTCTTTCCTTAGCTCGCGGTCGTAAGTTTTTCTCCTTCATATCCCCGCCGCAGTAGTTTTCAAGACACCTTCTGTTCAAATCAAATCAAAATATTTCTATTTCACATAAATCTACATGAGCATTTATGAAACGTCAGAAGCTAGTGCACTGTTCCTTTTGATGATTCCTATGGAGAAGAGCTGGCAATAAACTCCGTGGTTTAAAAATAATTAGCTTTTACAATGGTTTAAAATTACAGTGTTAATAAGTATGGGAGGACAACGTAGGCCTGTCAAGAAGTACTAGGAACTTAATGAAATAGAAAATTTAAATGGTCTTCCACTTTTCCTCTTGTCTTCTCTAGGATACCATTCCGTTATGTGTCAGGCCCATCTTGCGTTTTTACTCACGATAACATGACCTGCCCACTGCCATTGTAATTTTTATAGTGTAAGACTACGTCAACACGGACGTAACAATATTGTGGGGGGATTTCATCGCGCACTAGATTTTGGTCTCTCTGCGTTAAACCGAGCATCAAAAATGCATCAGAAAGCATTCCAGTGCGCCGGAAAATCAAACTGTTCGTTTATCGAGTTCCGGCGCTAAGCAGTTGAAGTGTGAGCGCGCGAATAAATACCGCTGCGATATTTTTACATATGTGCGAACGTGTCACACCTGTAACGTTTCTTTCTTATTGAAAAATTTACTTGGTCTCTTTTCTTTATTTGTATTCAGCTTGCTCCTTTCCGGAGCAGTAATGGCCCACTGGTATCGGCCCCGACTTACAAGTTGTGGGTTGTGAGTTTAAACCGAGGCAGGCACTTGAATTAACGTGTCAAATTTTCGTCTAAAAACGGTACGGGAAAACATCGTGAGGAAACCAGCATATCTTAGAACCGTAGGCGCGAGCTTGCGGGTGGCGAGCAATGGGTAGCTCGCCGCCCGGTAAGGACCAAGCTCGGGTCGACGGCGCGTAGTGTTCCACGCGCGCCTCAAAGAGATGTCAGCAGCAGTGAAGGGGTCTACTAGGACCGATGCCTGCCGGGGTCGCGAGATTGTTCAAGCGAGATACCGTGACCCCGGCACACGGGCAACTGATGGAACACGGGTGGGTTTTAGTCAGTAAAAGTCTGACACGCCCTCCCGCTCCACCCAGAGCGGAGAAGTCATTTGATGATTTCCCATACTGAAAAAAGCATGTCTTAGAACCAAAAAATCGAAGACATGTGACATCATCCATCAACCCGTACTGGGCCCGCGTGGTGGATTATGATTCATTCCCTTTCACCGAGAGGTGGCCTGTGTCCCAGCACCTAGAACATTATAGGCTGATTATGCTCATGCTTTTGCTGTGCTCTTTTCTATGTTGTGTTGGCATTTTCCTAATCTTTTCATATTTTCCGTTTTTAGCATCAGTTCCTATCAGAAAAGCAGAAGCATCCATTTTCGTTACGACTTAGTGATATCGAAATAAAAGCACGTTGTTGATTTTATCAACGGTAGGCTCAGCGTAGAAAGTTGAAACTCCAACGTCTTTATATTTAGACATTCATGTAGGTAGATATCATATAGGTAGTATTTGTGAAAACTGAACGCGTAGACAAAAAGTCTTAGCCTTCGGCGTAACTGGCTCACAGTGCCTATTCCAATATTCACCTTACCGTTTCATAATGTAATGAGCCCGCATTCTTAGCATTTTATTCGCAATGGAAAAAAGAAAGACCTAGGTAGTAGCGATGCGAAGTCTGGGTCCTAGCACCGATACCTGTTGCCATAGTAATTAATTCAGTAATTAACAGTGTCTTCTATTTGACCTCCATTCAGTTATCTTTAGGGAAATTAACTTTATCGTCTGGCACACGCAAGTCTAAAACGATTATTTGATATCTTTATCGCCAGTGATCTGTTGCAATCCTTAAGATGTGGAACAGCAGACTGGAAAATATATCATCGGATACCTAACCAGATACGCCTATGAGCTGGTGCTCAATTGTGTTTTATTTTTGCCATCGACACGCGAAGAAAAAGAAGAATATTAGTTTCTAGAATTTTTGGCATTCGGGGCTTTTTAATGAACGCAGATGGAGAAGACGAAAAGCAAGCCGCACGTGAGTGGTAAAGAAACCAGAATAAGCTGGCCTCTTATTCTATTGAAACTCCGTACTATAGTAGGCCAGCTCAAGATATAAGTGGGTGAGAGTACGGTGCGGTCCCTGTGGGAAAACCTGGGTTTCGTTATTTAGGTAAGAACCTATATTATGAAACTAAAGCTATTGTAAATCCTATGCTATCGCGCAACGCTGGACATTCTAATACAAAACTAAATTACAAAACAATGCCTCAGTATAAAAAGCATTTAAAAATTCTCTAGAGGATAAAGTAAATTGAATTTAAAACATCGTGTGCACTATCACAAACTTAGTGCACACGATGTTCTAAATTCAATTTACTTTATCCTCTAGAGAATAAAAACGGCTTTTCCACTCAGATATTGAAGATTAAAAATACTCTTTCCGAGATGGTAGGAGGATTAGGAGATAGACTGTTTAGGATAAATGTACAATTCCGAACATTATTTTGATCTATCTCGTAAAATTTAGCTTGCGTTAACAAAATAAGCGCTCAAAAATATGTTCCTTAAGATATGATTACAAATCTTCGAAATGGTCTGTTTTTCTGTGCTGTAATATACATGAAAACATATATATATATTAAAGTAAATTGAATTTAGAACATCGTGTGCACTAAGTTTGTGATAGTGCACACGATGTTCTAAATTCAATTTACTTTATCCTCTAGAGAATAAAAACGGCTTTTCCACGCAGATATTGAAGATTAAAAATACTCTTTCCTCGCTGAGGTGGAATGAAAAGTTACGTGTTGCACTCGAGTGCAAAGATTTTTCACCTCGTGCTCTTTTGATTCCCTCGCTAACGCTCAAGAATCCTTCGCTTGCTCGGTCATCAAAATCGAGCACGCGGTTAAAAAGCAACTTTGCACTCTTGTATAACAAATAACTATTATCTTTCAAATATTACTAAAAAATAATGGGCTATTTGCGTTGCTATTTCCAACAAACTATTTCCAACACTTTAAATCCTTTTCAAATAAATTACGTTAAATACGTAGTGCATTTAGTGCAGATTAAAGTTGCCCTGTACAGTAAATCATTAAAATAAATATCTTAGAAGATATCAAAGAATTAAAAATATTAATCACTCGTAGAAAAACGGGTGGTCGGCCGGCATACCCCATTGCCGTCCACGCCCCGGGGAGACATTCTATTGTTATACAACCTCAGTCTCATAAACTGTAAGTACACCCGTGCAAAGCCGGGGCGAGTCACTACTTAATATAATAAAAGGATACGATATGAGCCAAGCTATTAAAGCTACTTACAATATCGACAAATAGATACAATTCGAGTTCAGACTAGCAGCCAATTGGATTCATTTGGAAGGTCAATAAGACAATTTAAATCTTAAGCGTGTACAATTAGCGTTTTATAACTTGCTTCGGTTTTCATTAACAATAGCATAATTCCAACGACACTTTCCTAAGTATACATTACTTTTATGGGTCCTTAGCGAATGGTGGGTCGGACATAAAATGTGGCCAACATGCCTCATTCGTTAAAAAGGCTGTAAAAGTCAATGAAGTAAAAATGGTTCTTATTATGATGTCAGTTATGCTAGGGCTAAGTTGTCACGTTACGCGTTATCGCGAACTTCATTTAGTGCTCTCACTGTTACACAACAAGTCGGTGAGCTGAGTGATGAAGTTCACCTTATCGTGACAGTGTAGCCGTAACATTAATAATAGTCTTGGGAGCCAGCCAATATTGTATTACCTTTTAAACACGCTTTTATTAGCTCGGTATGTATCTACGTATCTATGTAACGGATTTTTTAGGGTCCCTTGCCAAATGGCAAAAAACGGAACCCTTATAGATTCGTCATGTCTGTCTGCCTGTCTGTCTGTCCGTGTATATCACAGCCACTTTTCTCCGAAACTATAAGAGCTATGTTGTTGAAACTTGGTAAGTAGATGTATTCTGTGAACTGCATTAAGCCTTTCATACTAAAAAAGAAAAAAAAAACAATAAATTTTGGGGTTCCCCATACTTAGAACTGAAACTCAATTTTTTTGTTTTTCATCAAACCCATAGAATAGAATAGAATAGAATAGAATAGAATAGCATTTATTTGCAAATATGGGTTATACATAAGAAGTACGTATTAATAGGTTTTCATCAGAGTTCTGCCATATTTCACCATTCGGCATGCAAACATTTTCATTATATAAAATTGTTAAAATTTAATTTCTTATTGGAACATTAAATTAGTTATGTTATTCTCATTAAATAAAATTAATAAAATTCAAATTTACATTAAAACTATCAACTTATTACGTTATACTCATGTTAAATTAAAATTCAAAATGTCAGTAACAGCTTATACAAGAAATACAAAGTCGTGGTCCGAAAATAAATAGACAAACAAACATTAAAAATTCCAGGTCATTGAAGTTTCTAAGTTAATTTTTTTCTAAACTGAATAGTTTGCGCGAGAGATACTTCCAAAGTGGTAAAATGTGTCCCCCCCCCCCCCACGTAACTTCTAAAACAAGAGAATGATAAAACTAAAAAAAATATATGATGTACGTAACCAAATAAACTTCCACCGAAAATTGGTTTGAACGAGAGTTCCAGTAAGTAGTAGTTTTTTTTTAATACGTCATAAATCGTAAACCGCAATTTACCTTTAATTCAATCAACTCAAATCTATATCTATACTTTATATAATATTATAAAGCTGAAGAGTTTGTTGGTTTGTTTGTTTGTTTGTTTGATTGAACGCGCTAATCTCAGGAACTACTGGTCCGAATTAAAAAAAATTTTTTTTGTTGGGTAGCCTATTTATCGAGCAAGGTTATCTTTACATATTATAAAATAAAGTCACTTCGCTGTCTGTCTGTCCCTATGTATGCTTATATCTTTAAAACTCCGCAACGGATTTTGATGCAGGTTTTTTTAATAGATAGAGTGATTCAAGAGGAAGGTTTATATGTATATAACATGCATAATATAGTAAAGAAACGCTGATAATTTTAGAGGTTTCTAATGTGATGTCATAAATAAACACATTTTTATGCGCTTACATTGCGAACGCTGGCTGAACCCTACGAAATAGCTCAAAATAATGTACTACAGTATTGTACACCTTAAGAAGTTCTACAAAAAAGTCCGCAATGGTATATGTCTAACTCTTAGGGATAACCCATAATAACCATTTTTATCCTTTACTTTTTACGAGAAATAATGGCTTATTTATGAATGCGATTTTAAGCAATACAGCATTAATCCTTATGCAATTAAGTACCTTAAATAAATTGTGTATTTCATGTAGATCAAAATTGCCCTATACAACATATCATTAAAATTAATATTTTAGAAGATATCAGAGATTATAATAAAATCGCCGCAGAGCGGCTAGCGGGCCTTCCCGCGTCCGGCCGTCCCGGTTGGTAGCGGTGGGACTGCCCCACCGCTACGCAGGATTAATAGGATTGTAATATTGTAGGTAATTCATATTACTTTGGCTTCTTAGTAAATGCGAATATCATGTGTGTTCGAAGTACTCAAAATAAACCTAATTGTATTATTCCAAGTAAGAGACCGCGAAATATGGCTTAGATGTTTAGATTTTTGGATGGATTTGGATTTTTGGTTATCCTGCATACTTACCATACACATAGGATACTTTATCCCGGTAGTAGGTTTCCGAGTGATATTTTCCGAAAGCTATACGGGCGAAGCCACTGGCAAAAGTACTATTCTTATAACTATGTTTAATTTGGTGTCTGGTAAATAATTGAGTGTCTGTATAGGTAGAATACGAACGAGAGTTAAGAAAAACCAGGATGATTTATATCAATTCAATCCAACCCTATTTCACAGTCTTCTTACTCTGAATACTATTCATCAAACACACATGATATTCTCATAAACTATGAATCCGAAGTAATATGAATTATAAACCTACTTACTACTAATATTATAAATGTGAACATTTGTTTGATTGGAATTTTGTTTCACAATCACGCAAAAGCGGCTCATTGGATCTGGGTCGAAAATGGCACACAGATAGTATTTATTACCTATATATTATTACCCTATATTATTCCCACTGCTGAGACACAGGCTTCCTCTCGGTGAGAAGGAGTGGGCCGTAATCTACCACGCAGGCCCAGTGCGGGTTGGTAGATGTCACATGTCTTCGAATTTTTGGTTCTAGGACATGCCGGTTTCCTCACGATGTTATCCTTTACCGTTTTGAGAGCAGTGGTGATGAAAATATTTACACAAAGTAAAGCGCCTGCCTGGGTTCGAACCCACGACCTACAATTCGTAAGTCGGGGCTGATACCACTGAGCCACCACTGCTCTCACTCAACCATTCTCTTATTACCTAAATAACCTGGATTAATGCATTCTTAATACATTAACCGTGGTAGTATGTCCTCTTGCGATAATTTCCGACGTCCACGCGGGCGAAGCCGCGGGCAAAAGCTAGTAGTTTATATAACATCATGGTACAACTAAGAGGAGTGGAGCAGTAAAAAAAAATGTTGCAAAAAACGGGGGAAATTGCACGGGTAGGCGATTCCACGCGACGGGAAGGGTCGGGGGAACAAGAAATTTTACGCGGACGAAGTCGCGGGCAGAAGCTAGTATAAAAATAAAAAACATTAAATGTCATGAACATAAACCTTATGCATAAAACGAGAATACCTACAGGTTTGTACGGAATCCTCGGTGCGCGAGTCCGACTCGCACTTGGCCGGTTTTTTAACATGATTTTCATTAATTTGTGAGTTTTCACCTTTATCAAGGACCGATGACAATACAATCATTTCATAAATTTGTGACATTATCCTGGCCAGGATCACCAGAATAGGAAAAAAAAAACGAAATACCCGCTTTTGTAGCTAGCCAAACTAAAAAAAAAAAAAAATAATATATATTACTCAATAATACTTCATCATTTATGTAAACTTATCCTCCAGGATAAAATAGTTGAGACTGCATACACATTCAGTAAGAGTGTTCCGGCCCGTTTAAATTGGTTACTCTATGCGCCTTCGGAACGCGCCCGAACGGAGTGACATCTGACTTGTCAGTTTTGACTTTGACACTTGACACACTTCTCTTTGGTTTTTTGGCTTGAACAAGGAATCATGTCGCCGGTTGATTTTCGCGACCAGTTGTAAATTAATCCCTTTAAATCGATCCGTTTTGCTTCCGCGACGCGTTTGTAAATTAATCCTTGAGAATCGGTCGTTTTGTGGACACCAGTCATGACCCAGTTGCTTTGATTGTAAATAACCCCAAGTTGATGTAATAATACGGGTTGAGTTTGGATATATCTTTGTTGAAACTTTGAGGTTAAGTGTTGAAGACCGCATGTCCTGGTGGCAGGGCGTATTGCAGCGGATTGTAACCTGGAGATACTCATAACGTCACAACACAATACAATACACACTAACTTACATACATAAATCCAGGTAGGCCCCAGAAGCAGGTGTTCTTTAACCAGGTGAGTCCTTTGTTTGTTGTATTGTAATTGTACTTATTTGAATTATATCATTGTTCGGCTCCGCGCACGGCGGACAAGTTCGCTATGCCACTCTTGATCCAGGGCCCACCATAACTTCAACTGCGCTATTAGGATTCTATGGTGAGGCTCTGGCCTGGCAGGGAACATTTTTGTTGGCAGAGCGTGGTTATAAGACATATAACCAACAAATTGGTAATTTACAGTAGACTAATTACTTGGCAGTCTCTATAAGGGAAGTAGTAATTCGCTGTAAATGTTTGTTAACTGTAATTAATTGTATAATTGTATTAATTTGTTTAAGTTTGTTGAGACATATGCATATGCTAGTAGAGTTGAATGGATTGGGCTATGTTACAACCTCTTGTTTGTGTCTGACCTCTGTTGTCTTGAATGTCAGGAAGACATTAAAATATTGAGTTTTGTGCCATTGACATGGTTGTTTGTGAAAATTAATATTTGAGATTGGCATTTTTGAGCATTAACATTGTTTTAAATTGGAATAAAGGTTTATTATTGTTGTACCATTGATATAGTGGTTTGTGAAATTAACATTTGAATATTTGAATTGAATTTGAAGTTGAATTTTTGAACGTTGACATTGGGTTTGAATTAAAATAAAAGTTTGTTGTTGAATTGAATTGAAACCAATATTTTGTTATTTCTTGAGTTGCTGACTAACAGTTTGGTAGTTTGATTGTTTGCTTGTAGTTATTTTGTAATTGATTGATTGAACTTTGTTATTTGATTATTTAATTATTTGGTTTATTTGAATTGTTTGTTTGTGCAATGGCATACAAAGCGGTGAGAGAGGCAATCAGTGGATTGACCACACAGCTACGGTGGTTCACTACAGCTGCAGCGACTGCTGAGCGCCAGGATCTAGAAGGGATCACTCTTGCTCGGTTCGAGCAGTTGAACGTGAGACTCGGCAACGTTGATGCTCTGCTCACCCGCTACAACGAGTACATTTGTGAAGTGGATCTGGAAGTGCTGGACCAGGCAGCACGTGATAAGGTCCTTGCTGACTGCGACCAGATCTTGGACCTGGGGGATGTTATTGGTCAACGTGCTCGGGAAATATTGCAGAGCCGGACACCAGTCCAGGTCAAGCCGGAGACCTCGGTTGTTTCAGGTCCCGGACTATTGAGTAGACTGCCTACTTTGGAACTGCCACACTTTGACGGTCGCTTGGACCATTGGTTAGGTTTCCAAAACCTGTTTGAAAGTTTGGTTGATGCACGCTCGGACCTCAGACCCGCCCAAAAGTTGGCCTATTTGTTGTCTGTCCTAGAAGGTGAGGCCCGAGCCTTGGTACAGCATCTGCCGTTGATTGACTCAGCCTACCCTACCGCTTTGGAACTACTCACCCGGCGGTACCAAAACAAACGTTGTTTGGCTGACGTTCATATCAAACAGATTTTGGGGTTACCGGTCCTTACTAGTTTGTCAGCATTGCGTACTGACCTGTTGAACCCGTTGGTGACAGCGACCAACGCTTTATAGCGATTGGAGTTGCCGGTGGACCATTGGTCTTACCTTTTGGTACATGTTGTGCTGCAACGGCTTCCTGCCGATTTGAGGGCTCGTTTCGAGCAAAAGTATGGTGGGGATAGTGTCACACATCTCCCCCCATTTGGTGACCTCGTCCAATTTTTGGAGGATGAGTGTCGGTTTGTGGACAACTCTGGCGTTGCCACTGAGTCATGCCAGCCGTCTTCCCGGCCACGAGACCAGGGACGGACTAGGGCTCGCGGGCCTGTTGATGATCGCCCCGCCGCTCGTTTTACTGGCACCCAGAGTCGTCCTAGTTGTGAGTTTTGTAGGGACACGGGGCATGGCATGGCAACTTGCGCGGCCTTTTTGAAATTGCACGTGAGTGCCCGCCGCCGAATTGCCAATGCACGCCGCATGTGCTTCTCTTGTTTGGGGGCTCACTTCCATCGGGACTGCCCCAACCCCCGCCCTTGTAGAATTTGTAGGGGGTCCCATTTGGACATTTTGTGCGCTAACGCGAACCACGCTGGCAGACCAGCCTCTGATGAAGGTTCGCGCACGGGGGGGTACCATGGAGTTGGTCACCGGGCTTCTGGCTCGCCGGTTCAGAACCGGGGCGAGGCTCGCAATTTTGAGCGCCGCACTCCACCCCCCGCGCAAGCTGATCGGGAGCCGCGCGACCGCCATTTGGTCTCCCCGCGTAAAGGCGATTACGCACTTGTTGCTAGGCAGCGCTGGCCAGACCAGCACCGCCTTCCCTCCCCTCCATTGGCGGAACGTCCCCGGTTGGAGTCACGCCCCCCGCCATTCAGGCATCCGGTGGGATATGCCCTTCCAGCGATGGCGCGTGGCTCGGGACACCGCGCGGACGAGGAATTTGTCCTCCATCCTCGTCGGGAAAGACTTGAGCCTGGGTGCGGCGATCGGTCGCCGCCCAGGCATTGTTAGAAACTTGGCACCTGCCCCGCTAAGGTACCCCTCAGATCGACACGGTTTTGTTGCCAACGGCATCGGTCAGGTCTGGGGGCCCACGGGGGACTCTGTTGTGGTCCGTGCCATTTTGGACATGGGAGCCCAGGGTTGCCTTTTGTCTATTGTCTTGTTGTTTTGTTTGTATTGTTTTGGGCGAAATTTTTTCTTCAGCGCCTTTGGACTGCGGGACTTGGCTGGGACGAGCCAATTCGGGAAACCCTGTTGGAAGATTGGCTCCAATTTGTATCCGCACTCTCTGCAGTCAACGAGGTCGTGTTACCCCGCGCTGTCCTCCCCCCTGGGAGCTACACAGCTACAGTTTGTCTGCGCACCGACTGCGCGACAGGCCAGGTGAATTTCTCACTGGTCATGGCCAAGAGCAAGGTGGCCCCCCTCCGGACAGCACTGACCATCCCTGAGTTAGAATTGTCAGGGGCGGCGCTTCTTGTGCGTCTATTGAACCACGTTGCTCACACTTTGGAACTGTGGACATTTGGGTTTCTTACGCCTGGATGGACAGTCAAATTGTTTTGTGTTGGTTGAAGACGTCCGTCCACTCTTTGGAGGTCTTTGTTGCGAACCGAGTGTCCCAGATTCAAAATTCTAAAACGCCTTTGATTTGTAGGCACGTGCCTGGAGATTTGAACCCAGGCGCCGTGGCCTCACGTGGGTGCATGCCACCCCGCCTTATTGCTCACCCCCTATGGTGGGGACCAGACTGGCTGACTCGCCCCGAGGATGATTGGCCTCGAACGCCAGTCTTGATGTCGGGTGCTTTGCCCGGGCTCAAGGTGCTCGCTGTTGGAACGAAGGACCCTGATTTTTTGTTGAGTCGATACAGCTCCTCGACAAGTTGTTGAATTGTTGGTGACTGATCGTCGCATTAAGAACTCGCATGCCGGTTGTAATGCGCTGTTGGTCATTCTGCAGCGAGAGTTTGGAGCCGGGATTGTCGGGAGCCGTTAGTAAGTTGAACCCCTTTTTGGACGATACGGTTCTTTGTTGTTTGGTTGTTGACGGTTGAGCTACTCTAGCCTTCCTTATGGGGCCCGTCACCCCCTTTTGTTGCCTAAGGAGGGCCATTTTGTTAAGTTGTTGTTGTTGAAGTTGTTGTTGTTGTTTGGTTGTTTTTGGTGTTTGTTATTGTTTTGACATGCCAGCCTGCCCTCATTGGGGGATATTTTGAGGCCGCGGTGAAAGCGGTTAGGGACTCTGGCGCAGATTGTGGGGAGACACCGTTCTCATCTTTAAGGAGTTAGCTACGGTATTTTGCCGCATTGAAGCTGTATTGAACTCGCGTCCATTGTGCCCGCTGTCTGCGGACCCGAACGACTTGGAGGCCCTGACCCCGGGCCATTTTTTTGATTTGACAGCCACTTGTCGCCCTGCCGGAGCACCCTTTTGTCGATGTGAGCCAAAATTGGCTATCGCGGTTTCAGTTGGTGCAGCAGCTCGCTCAGAGTTTTGGAAGCGTTGGAGCTTGGAGTATTTGCACATCCTCTAGCAGCGCGTCAGGTGGACTGATAAAACGCAACCTTGTCGGGATTGCCAAGTGATTAGCGGACGGGAAGGCCCATCCGGGGGGGGGGGGGTAGATGTTCCGGCCCGTTTAAATTGGTTACTCTATGCGCCTTCGGAACGCGCCCGAACGGAGTGACATCTGACTTGTCAGTTTTGACTTTGACACTTGACACACTTGTCTTTGGTTTTTTGGCTTGAACAAGGAATCATGTCGCCGGTTGATTTTCGCGACCAGTTGTAAATTAATCCCTTTAAATCGATCCGTTTTGCTTCCGCGACGTGTTTGTAAATTAATCCTTGAGAATCGGTCGTTTTGTGGACACCAGTCATGACCCAGTTGCTTTGATTGTAAATAACCCCAAGTTGATGTAATAATACGGGTTGAGTTTGGATATATCTTTGTTGAAACTTTGAGGTTAAGTGTTGAAGACCGCATGTCCTGGTGGCTGGGCGTATTGCAGCGGAATGTTACCTGGAGATACTCATAACGTCACAACACAATACAATACACACTCACTTACATACATAAATCCAGGTAGGCCCCAGAAGCAGGTGTTCTTCAACCAGGTGAGTCCTTTGTTTGTTGCATTGTAATTGTACTTATTTGAATTATATCATTGTTCGGCTCCACGCACGGCGGACAAGTTTGCTATGCCACTCTTGATCCAGGGCCCACCATAACTTCAACTGCGCTATTAGAATTCTATAGTGAGGCTCTGGCCTGGCAGCGAACAAAGAGAATTTGACAATTTCATAGAAGAGACACTAAAATTCACAAATTGTATTTTGCCAGATATTTTTGTGGCATGTGTATTTATGGTAGATAACGTAGTACCAGAAATCGATAAAATTAAGTCCATTATATTGTTTCTTTCCATGATATTACCAGAAGAGAAGAACAAATATTTTGTAAGAGTCTGCGAAAGTCTACACAAGCACTGAATGCTCTTCTATTCAATAAATCTGTGCACCAACGGCGTATTATACATAAATCGAATTGACGATTTCTGCACGTGTGTCCAACCATATTGCAGAGCATATCTATTCTTGGCTTCGCTCGCTTTTACCAAAATTGCTTGTGAAATAGATCGTACAGATAGATAGCAAGCTTTTATTCATTCATTCATTCATTCAAATCAGTAAGGATGACATTGATTATATTCATTTGAACGAAATATATTTAGATTTCGCTTTCAAGAAACGAGTAATTCACGGACTTAATCGACTTAGTTTAAGAAATCGAAGTGTTACGTCTGACCGTAGTGTATGGCCATTTTTGGCCAAAAAACTAATATTAAAATAAGATTTTCTATACACCAAAATAATTTAGAGTAGTGGTATACGAATTGATGTGGGGTAGGTATCATAACTAAAAAGGGATAAAATTTAAAAACTTTTTACAAAAAAAAATACCTAGAAGTAAGTGAAAAATAACTTTTGATTTTGGAAATCACTGGCAAAAAATTAAAATACAGATCTAAAGACAGTGACTTATACTATTAAATGTATTTCTAGTTTGCAGTTTTTTTGTTTGAAAGTCGATTGTGAAATAATTTAACTTACATCAATGCCTGAAAATAGTTATTCGTTCAACAGGCGGATATAATTATAGGCATAAATATATCTAAATTGATTTGTTACCTAGATGAGGGCTGTACGTGCGCCACTTCTGAGCAAGCAGAAACTTACCACATCAAGCAGTTTTGTAATAGCTAATTCCACCTTTGGTTTCCGCATTACCGATAAACAAGATGGCTGACACGTGCCGTGTCATGTGTGCAATCCACAGGAGACCCTTTTGTGCTGAAATCGGCTACTGTGAAGTTTTCCGGTGAATTTCCAACATTCACACGGAAATCAGGCACGTGCTTTGACATTGTCGTCTAGGGAGATGGCGTGTCAATTTCCGTTAAACCATAAGGAAAATAATAGTGATCAAAGTTGTTAGTTTTCTCCAGTGGATGCTGAAAAGTGATCAATATGGACGAACCAACTATTTCTAGAATTTTGGAATTGAAAACAAAAAGACTTTCTTGCCAAGCTATCGTCACAGACCACTTATAGTTTGATCTCCTCATTTGTAATATTTATTGTAAAATGGTAATTTTGTTGTCTGTCTGTTGTTTCCAGCTAATCTCCAAAGCGTCTGGACTGATTTCGACGAATTTTCGTATTTTAGTTTTGGCATACTAAGAACCATACGAAAGTACATAAGATACATTTTTATCGACACACTACTCGGCAGAAGCCACGCGCGGTCGCTAGTTTTTAATTATATAAGATCTTCCTGTATCATTTCATGTCAATAAACTGGCGTGAGTGTGGATTTCACTAATACTCAATTACGCCATAAAATATTATTAATAATATGTACTCGTATATGAAAGCAGAGAGAAAATAATCACAGGGCATCATAAAACTCGTAATCTTATTGAGATTTATATATTCGTTTAGGGTTGATACACTAAGGCCATGGGATCCGAGTGCCCAGCCCTAGCCCAGTTGCTTATTTTTAACCGACTTCAAAAAAAGGAGAGGTTATCAATTCGACTGTATTTTTTTTCTTTTATGTTTGTTACCTCATAACTTTTGACCGGATGAAACGATTTTGATGATTCTTTTTTTATTTGAAAGCTGGTGCTTTCCGAATGGTCCCATTTTAATTTGGTTATATTCGGACAATGAAGTCCATGTGAAAACCATATAAGTCTTAAATTTGCATTAAGTATTTGTGCTACAAATGAACGAATAACGCGTTTAGATTAGTGCGGAGTATCTACCATAACTAAAAAGTAGAAAATAAAAACTTTTTACAAAAAAAAAACGGACTTCCTTAAAAAATAAACACTACAAAGTCAAAAATAACTTTAATTTCGGAAGTCGGTTAAAAGTTTGTTTTGGCTAAAGTATCAGCATCGCCATACAACGGAGCGATGCTGCCAACCTTTTGGCCACATTTCCCATTGATAGTGATTCAGACGAGTTTTTGATACCCTGTGATTCTTTTCTTTCTTACGATGCCATAAGTATTTTATATTTCGACGATGGTAAAAAAAACAGGGAGCAGTGGTGGCCCAATGGTAACGGCGGTGACTTACGAGTAGTAGGTCGTGAGTTCGAACCCAAGCAGGCGCTTTACTTTGTGTAAATTATTTCATCGCCACTGCTCTCAAAACGGTGAAGGAAAACATCGTGAGGAAACCGGGCATGTCTTAGAAGGAAAAATTCGACGACATGTGACATCTACCAACCCGCACTGGGCCCGCGTGGTGGATTATGGCCCACTCCCTCTCACCAGAGGAGGCCTGTGTCCTAGTAGTGGGAACATTATAGGCTGCTGATGATGAAAAAAAAAAACAAGGAACCTCTAATCGTTACCGTCTACTTAAACCAAAGTTGAACTACGTTCTTACGCTAAATAGCCAACTCGGCTTAATAAACAATTTACCGTCCTCAAAAAGTCGTTGAAGTGAAATTGATTAAGTTTTATTATGACTGGAAGCCAAGTAAATTCGATTTTCGAATCAACTTATCTTTTTAATTTCTGGAATGAAAAGATGACACTGGCCTGTCTGAGTTTACACTCAAAGAAATGGGCATCAACACTTCAAGAATATAAAGTATCTACTTAACTATTACCTATTTTATTGGAGAAGTCGTATTGGTACGCAAATAGAATAAGAACTCTTTGGTATATTGGAAGCGACTGGCACGTGTTTGAAGAATAATCAGCCTTTGCGAAATGTTCCATTTCTTACCGTGGTGTCGTAACAGGCGACTATAAGACTGACTAGAGAATGGGCAGCAGCGTTCTCTATTCATTTTACCACCATACTGCGATCGCTAACCTGCCTGCCAAGCGTGGCGATTATAGCAAACCTCCTCAAATTGGGGGAGGCCTATGTCCAGCAGTGGATGTTTTTCGGCTACAATGATGACGATGATGAAGTAACGTTCCCACTGCTGGGACACAGGCCTCCGCTCTGTGAGAGGGCCGTTATCCATATCGGCCACTCCTTATCTCACCACCTCACTCCTACACTGGGCCCGCGTGGGTCAGTCAGTCATCATCATCCATAATTTCAGCCCAAAGACGTCCACTGCTGGACATAGGTCTCGGCAATTTGGGGGGATTTGCCATAATCACCACGCTTGGCAGGCGGGTTGACGATTGCAGTATGTTGGTAAAATGCATAGAGAACGCTGCTGCCCATTCTCTAGTACCTAAGTTCCTTAGTCGCCTTTTACGACACCCACAGGAAGAAACGAGACTACTCGGTGGTCGGTGCACAGTACTATTTTTTGCGTCCGGCACCACACGGAGCAGTGTGGGTTCAGTGTGGGGTGGTAAATTACTGTGTTTCGTCCAACTTGCATCGTCAACTGCAGCTGCATCCGATTAAACTGTGAGCCATCCACAGCATAGTTGGGAAAAGGCAACTGTGTTGGGGTCGGTTTTCAGTATAACCTGATGCTGTTGAATACCAGTATTTTACAAGGAATGACTATCTATCTGACCTTCATCGCCAAGGGGCCATCCATAAATTACGTCACACGTTAAGGGGGGGGGGGGGGGAGGGGGTTGATGAATTGTGACATTGTGTGACATGGGGGTGGGAGGGGTCCTAAATTTTGTGACGTCACATTTCAAAATTGAATATACATATTTAAAGTATTATTAAAACACGAAATATGAACAATGAAAGAAAAATGTAAAAAAATTCTATGTCTAGACGTAAAATTGCAAAATATGTGACGTCACACTAGGGAGGGGGCGGTCTCACAAATGTGACCAGCTGTGACAAGGACGGGGGGCGGGGTCAAAATGTCATTTTTTTTTGTCACTTACATTATAATAATAATATAATTTATTTAATAAAATCGATTACAAAAAGAGTACATTTAGCAAACAGTAGTGAAATTTGTGTTACGTAATTTATGGATGGCCCCTAGCAAATACGATACCCCGTGGTAAAACTGGTTGTCAGAGTTACGGCTTTTGTATGATCAAAAATTAGAATGAATAATATTGCAACACCCATATGGGTAGTATTGACGATACTCACTGCTTGTATTTCAAATCAATCGACCAAAAATTGTGTGCAATTTAGGAGCCACTTTACACATTAAAAAAAACTTGATTTGGATGGGAAGGCTAGCACTGTGTAGGTTCTAAATACTATCATAACAATTTCTTTGCCAAGTCTAATAAATGCTTTTTTTTTTCAGGTAAAACAAATTCCGGCCAGTTTGAAAAACGATGTGTTTGAAAAGTGAAGTGTTAAGTGTTCTACACTACATTGGTGAAGTGTGAGTGAGACAGTGAGTAAGTGAGTGAGTGACAATGACGTCATTCCCGGAGCATTTCAACGACACGGTGGTGAAGGTGATCGATGAGGGGTTCCCCTTATTGATGCCCAGATGGGGCTATGTGGTGTCAGCATTTGTGCTGTTCCTGATCGGATTTTTTGGATTTTTCTTGAATCTGATGGTGATATTACTCATGTTTAAGGATCGACAGGTGAGCTTTTCTATAATTACCTATTTTATTTATCATAGTTTCACTACATAGTATAAAACAAAGTCGCTTCCCTCTGTCTGTCCCTATGTATGCTTAGACCTTTAAAACTGAGCAACGGATTTTGATGCGGTTTTTTTTTTGAATAGATAAGAGTGACTCAAGAGGAAGGTTTATACGTATAATACGCGGGCGAAGCCGCTGGCAAAAGATAGTAATGTATAAATTGTTTTCTTTAGATTTCTATATTCCTTTAGGGTCACGTTTGAATACCTCTGTAGCGGTCATCTACACCGCCACATGTGAACTACGCATCACACTGACGTCACGCAAAATTCTACATCGCGCAAGCAAAGTTTACCGTGCAACTAGCATATATACAACGTCCCGACATCAATCGTCGGGCAGTTTCCCACCAGACACAACAGCCGTCTGGTCGGCGGGTCCACCCTTTTCTACGGAGTTGAGTTAATACCCCTCATACCTCCAAGACTCTAGTGATATACAATAACATCACGCCTTGTTTCCCTTGGGTTAGGCACCGGCGTACCTACAGTACACCCACATTTCGCCTGTTATGTTTAAGTCCCATGTAATAGGGGGCGAGCCTATTGCCATCAACCGGGCACAAATCCAAACTCAAAGCTGCTACTGAGAAATTCCAGATGGAAAAACCCAATAAACACTTTGCCCGACCTGGGAATCGAACCTAGTACCTCATGCTCAGCAGTAGCGCTTGCTACCACTAGACCAACGAGACACCGGACCAACGGATATAGTCTCTCTCATTACCATCATTATCTGATTAATCTCGAATTTTTTAATCCTTTTAGGATAATAGAGACATATAAACTATTTATCAAATCAATTTCTCCACGATACAGGGAATCCTAGTGTGGAGGCTAGTGCTATTGCAATTTATACATAGCAGTTCTTCAACAATAACGTTTTATTTTATTTTATTACATTAAGGCAAAGTTGACTCACTGTTCATTTTTAGGGTTCCGTTGCCAAATGGCAAAAAACGGAACCCTTATAGATTCGTCATGTCTGTCTGTCTGTCTGTCTGTCCGTCCGTATGTCACAGCCATTTTATTCCGAAACTATAAGAGCTATGCTGTTGAAACTTGGTAAGTAGGTGTATTCTGTAAACCGCATTAAGATTTTTACACTAAAATAGAAAAAAAACAATAAATTTTGGGGTTCCCCATACACAGAACTGAAACTCAAAAATGTTTTTTTCATCAAACCCATACGTGTGGGGTATCTATGAATAGGTCTTCAAAAATGGTAATGAGGTTTGTATTACCATTTTTTTCTAAACTGAATAGTTTGCGCGAGAGACACTTCCAAAGTGGTAAAATGTGTGTCCCCCCCCCCGTAACTTCTAAAATAAGAGAATGACAAAACTAAAAAAAATATATGATGTACATTACCATGTAAACTACCAACGAAAATTGGTTTGAACGAGATCGAGTGAGTAGTTTTTTTTTAAAACGTCATAAATCGTAAACCGCAATTTACCTTACATTCAATCAACTGAAATATAAAAATTAAAAAATATATATATTTTTAAACCGAAAATACCTACAGGTTTGTACGGAACCCTCGGTGCGCGAGTCCGACTCGCACTTGGCCGGTTTTTTTTTACAGTACGTTTAGGTAAGGACTGAGAGCAGAGCAAACATACAAACTCACTCTTTTACTTTAATAATGTTAGATAGAAGAGATTTTCATAGCCACTTTGTTTGTGCTAAACTTTAGGTTTTATTTATTGAGTGACACTTTTAAAAGGGTCTAGCCTTAATCACCTACTTCAGTTGGCAGACAGTGCAAATTGCTCAACCAGATGTAACCATAAATATTATACAGCCGAATCTGGATGTGCTGGTTTATCGTGGGTTTATCGGACGGTAAAACTGGCATTAGTCGAAAGGTTTGGCACTAGGAAACTAGAGTTTATGTTTCCAACAGCGAAGTGCTGAAATGACAAGCTTCTTCTATGTATTTTGCTTTTTAGGGTTCCGTTGCCAAATGGCAAAAAACGGAACCCTTATAGATTCGTCATGTCTGTCTGTCTGTCTGTCTGTCTGTCTGTCCGTCCGTATGTCACAGCCATTTTATTCCGAAACTATAAGAGCTATGCTGTTGAAACTTGGTAAGTAGGTGTATTCTGTGAACCGCATTAAGATTTTCACACTAAAATAGAAAAAAAACAATAAATTTTGGGGTTCCCCATACATAGAACTGAAACTCAAAAATGTTTTTTTTCATCAAACCCATACGTGTGGGGTATCTATGAATAGGTCTTCAAAAATGGTAATGAGGTTTCTATTATCATTTTTTTCTAAACTGAATAGTTTGCGCGAGAGACACTTCCAAAGTGGTAAAATGTGTGTCCCCCCCCCCCCGTAACTTCTAAAATAAGAGAATGACAAAACTAAAAAAAATATATGATGTACATTACCATGTAAACTACCAACGAAAATTGGTTTGAACGAGATCGACTGAGTAGTTTTTTTTTAAAACGTCATAAATCGTAAACCGCAATTTACCTTACATTCAATCAACTGAAATATAAAAATTAAAAAAAAATATATATTTTTAAACCGAAAATACCTACAGGTTTGTACGGAACCCTCGGTGCGCGAGTCCGACTCGCACTTGGCCGGTTTTATTTCATACGTATTTTCATTTAATATTTTGTGACCATAACATCTTTGTAAAATCCCATTTTTTTTCGGTTATGTACGTAAAATAATTCATCATCATCATCATTTCAGCCGTAAGACGTCCACTGCTGGACTTAGGCCTCCCCCAATTTGGGGGGCTTTGCCATAATCGCCACGCTTGGCAGGCGGGTTGGCGATCGCAGTATGATGGTAAAATGCATACAGAACGCTGCTGCCCATTCTCTAGTAAGTCCCTTAGTCGCCTTTTACGACACCCACAGGAAGAAATGGGGTGGTGTTATTCGTGTTACGTCCGGCACCACACGGTACATAAAATAATTATAACGGAAATAAATGAAAACTAGATTAACAACCTTTCCCAATGGGAAAATTAACCCTTAAATCGCGAAAAAACATGTTGTTTAGGTAAACGCTTCTAGGTTTGATTTTGTTCTCAAGTGTCAACATGAGTACTTCCCTTTAAAAGGTACTCAATTCGTTCAATAAAACCTTATATATACCTTATATATTATATATACTGTCTCTGAAGATTCGTTAACAAATTAAATAATAAACAAAATACCCAAACCTTCCCTCGTACACTATAGTCTCATAAAACTTCTAAATCTGATAAAACCACTGCTTTTCAACTTGACCAAACATCGCTTAGACTGTAAGAATATCACTTGCTCACCACCGTTTTCTTATCTGTGACCCAATTTTACCCGCTCAGTGCTTCTGATTGGTTGTCATTGGCAGATAAAGCCGTAGACATTTCAAGCGAGACAGACAATACAACCAACTATGTACGGATAAGATTAATCTGGCGTTATTCAGGGAATCTTGTCGGTCTCTTCAACTGTTTTTCTCTCCTTGGAGAGAACTTTGTGTCAATTGTTTTATATTTATTTTAGGTAGCCTTTTGCACAGAAGGATGATGCAGGATTGCTGGTGCATTTATTAAGTACCACTTAAGTAAATTATAGATATGTTGCCAAACAAATTGCTGTATTCGAGGATTAATATATACTAATATTATAAAACTGAAGAGTTTGTTTGTTTGTTTGATTGAACGCGGTAATCTCTGGAACTGCTGTCCGAATTGAAAAATTATTTTTGCTTTGAGTAGCCTATTTATTGAGGAAGGCAACAACACGCTACAATTAAAAGGACAGGAGCAGCAATGAAAAATGGACGAATTCGTTAACGCCGGGGAACGTGCCCCCCTTCGTCGTCTTGTAGAGGCATACAACATTAACTTTATGGGATTGGACATATTCAGTCTCTCAAACCAACTTTTCAAGAAAAAGGCTATAGATATACTATCTAAAATGTAATAATGTTAATGGAGGCTAGTTTAAATTAATTTATGTTATAGCTATCACACGCATATTTTTCTTTGTATACATTTTGTCTTTGACTTCTTCTTATTCTTTTTATTAATATGTGGACAATGGTGGGGGTTACATGTTTGTTATTCTAAGTTAAGGATTTATTGTATTGTTCTTAGCATGTCACTGTTTTTTGTCCCTAATAAATAAAATAAAAAATAAAAAATCGGTAAGTAAAAAAAAAAATTCTGGCAGGCAATTCGATGCGACGGGTAATTTGACGCGGGTGATGTCGCGGGCAGAAGCTAGTGTCAATATACAGTGACGTCATTCGCCGGTAAAGTTGACTATGTGACCTCCACAGTTCTTCTAGGAAATCGTCACTTGAGTAGAGTAATGAAACCATACGTATCGTTGAGTTTTGAATAACAGGATAGAACTGAACAAAGTTTTATTTCTATTTTAAATATGCTCAAAGGAAAAACTAAAAGCAAACATAATAAACTTAGAACTTTGTATGAAAAATTCCCGATTTCAGTAAATCGAGTCTAACCCTTCAGCATTCAACCGTACAGCGTCCAGTACATATTTGACCCTGTGATCCCAAGGGAACTTCAAACTTCCGGAAATTCTATAGTAGTAGGGAACAATTTACGTAGGTATAGAACTTAGTTGTGGAGGAGTGGAATTTCCCGTTTATACTGCGTTGGTGATAAGTATTATGATAAGTTATAGAGGGCAGCAGGCGTGACGGTAGATTGTTAAGCAACTATGACATTTTTTTTTTTTAACATGTTACTTTAGTTTATATATTCACTAACTTCTTCCCGCAGCTTCGCCTGCGTGGATGTCGAGAAATATCCCACAGGAACGTGCTACCGGGATTAAAAGTATCCTATATAGTAGTACCCCACTGCTTGCTTCGTCTTATCCGAACCAGAGAATATAAAGTTTCACAGAAAATTCAACCCTTAGGGATGGAATTCCAAGTCGCCTTCCAGTCGCCGCCGCCGATCGCCTCCACGAGGACACGGCCGTGCCCCGCCCAGGCAGGGCACACCTCCACCGTATGCTCCACCGTGTCCTCTAGACGATCCTCACAATGGAAACACCCGGGCGTATCCTCCCGCTTTATCCTGAACAGGAACCCACCGAAGCACCCATGCCCGGTGAGAACCTGCGTCAGGCGGAAGGTGAGGACGCCGTGGCGCCTCTCTATCCACTCCTCAAAGAGGGGACTTACCGCCGCAATTGTGGCGTGCCCTGCGCTGGGTTGCGACAATCGTACCCGCCATGTCGCCATGAGATCACACCGGAGCTCTGTCCGCCGTGCCGCGATTTGTCGCGGCAGCGGAGTTTTGCCCCGGCGTTTCGCCTCCTCGCGCCACTCCCACATGTGCGCGAGGACCTTTGCCTCCAGATCCCATGGCGGCACTCCGGCAAGGAGGCTCGCCGCCTCGCACGAGATCGTGCGGTATCCTCGGATTAACCGGATAGCCATGACCCTCTGGGCTGCACTCAACCGGCGCGCTGGGCGCAGCCTCAATGAAGGCGCCCACACCGGTGCCCCGTAGAGGGCCATGGACCGCACGACCCCCGTGTAGAGCCTCCGGCAGGCAACAACACTTAAGTGACTTACTCACTAGAATATACACAAACAAAAATCACTTATAGTTTTAGGCATTACACTTATTGTGGTTTTAAAGCCTTGGAAAAATCTTGATAAGAAAAGGAGTTTGTAGTGAACTCTTTTGCCAAACTCTTTAATATTCGTTGACCTTTATGTATCTAATCGAATATGCATCGTCCTCACTTAGATGCATCGCATTACGTATGTGCATATTTTCCTGAAGCGCCAGCATATTTAAGAAAAAACTTTATTGTTTAAAATAAGTGTTAGTTGTACTAGTGTGTAGTATAAGGCATATTTAACCACTGTAGAATAAAAGTTAAAGCCAAAAGTCAAAACGATACTTACAAAGTAAGTGAACAAATATCGGATGTGTTAGTCAATGACGTATTATAAAAAGACGCGTCATACACGAACATTAGTGCACAATTTAAATATAAATTCTTTAGAAACAATATTTAAATCACTATGTTTATTAATATTAAACATCGTTGCCATAAAAGAGCACGCAGAACATGCACTTTTTTTTAGGCTTTTTCACAACCAGGTTTCCTTAACGCCGTAAGTATATTTGATGTCCAAGATTAACTCACACAGTAATTAATTTCTCCCTAAAAGTTTCAAAGTATTCTTAAATCTCCATTGCGATGCTAAATTCACCTGCCCTCTGGATCTTATCATTCATTACACACCCTCGTCTGACCACAGATTTATCCCGTTAACTTTTACCTCTGAACATAGATTTCCTATATTAAACTGAGGTTGATCACTTAATCTGCTTTGCATAAATCCTAAACCAACAGTCCCTGAGTTACTTTTTTAATTAGGTAATATGGTGGGAGCCCAGCTTAGCTTTATTTTTACCTGACCACGCGAAAGCAGAAGGGTTATTAATTCGCTGTCCATAAATCGATTAGTTCCTATCTGTGATCAATTTAATTAAAAGAACTTTTATTTATGAAGGTTTTGGCGTGTACGGAAGAAATATTACATCTTTTTTGTTTTAAGAGACTTTGGTGAGTATATAAGCACTCTGCGTCCTTATATTAGAATAGAATAATATAATCATCATCACGATTCCACTCGAATGTCCACTGCTGGTTGGCTGAAGCTTTGCCATAATCGCCACGCTTGGCACCCAAGGATAGAATAGAATAGAAAACTTTTATTTCAAACCATAGGGTCCATAGCCCATAGGGTTAACAATTTTTCTTATCTTCTAATGTTATTTTACCGGGTCGTTCAATGAAAGATAACATATTTTGTATTTCAAAAAACTTTTTACAAAAAAAACAACCGACTTCCTTAAAAAAAACACTACAAAGTCAAAAATAACTTTAATTTCGCAAGTCGGTGTCTTAGGCTCTGTATTTAAGGTTTTTGCCACCGACTTCCGAAATTAAAGTTATTTTTGACTTTGTAGTGTTTTTTTTAAGGAAGTCGGTTGTTTTTTTTGTAAAAAGTTTTTATTTTTTTACTTTTTAGTTGTGGTAGATAATCCGCACTAATCTAATCGCGATATTCGTTCATTTGTCGCGCAAATACGTAATGAAAATTTAAGACCTATATGGTTTTCACATGGACCCCATGTCCGAATGAAACCAAATTAAAATGGGACCATTCGGGAAGCACCAGCTTTCAAATAAAAAAAGAATCATCAAAATCGGTTCACCCAGTCAAAAGTTATGAGGTAACAAACATAAAAAAAAAAAAAAAATACAGTCGAATTGATAACCTCCTCCTTTTTTTGAAGTCGGTTAAAAATAAAAATGATTCTACGTTTTTAAATATGCCATCAACTTATAAAATACTAGCTTCTGCCCGCGACTTCGTCCGCGTCAAATTTTTGCTCTCCTGATCCTTCCATTCGCAGCGAATTGCCTGCCAGTCACAGTCCATTTTTCGTTGATACTCCGCTCCTTTTGATTCTAGCTTGATGTTGTGTAGCCTTCCTCAATGAATAGGATAACCAACACAAAAATATTTTTTCAATTCGTAGTTCCTGAGATTACCGCATTCAATCAAACAAACAAACAAACTCTTCAGCTTTTATAATACTAGGTTTTGCCAGCGGCTTCGCCCGCGTGGAGGTCGGAAAATATCCCGCGGGAACCTATTACCGGGATAAAAAGGAGCATGTGTTAATCCAGGTTATAAACTAACTGTGTTCCAAATTTCATACAAATCCGTTCAGTAGTTTTTGCGTGAAAGAGTAACAAACATCCACACATCCATACATCCATACATACAAACTTTCGCATTTATAATATTAGTAGGATTCATGAAAGTTGCATAGTGAAGTCAAGTAAGATAAGATCCCTAGGGTACCTAACAAAATATAAAACTGAAAAAGTCAGAAGTTCTATTTGTTAATTCAATTCAATTAAGGAGTACCAACAGCATAAAACATTCAACATTGCCTTACTATTATGGCAAGTATAACCAGCCGCTATGTATGGCATTTGTGGACTATGGGAAAGCCATCGACTGGACATCGTTCTGGCCTCTCTGCAACAATGTCGAATTGACGATGTTAAGGTCTTTGTAAGAAGCTGCCATGATGACTGTCCAGATCAAGGATGAGAAAACCAGCCCCATGAAACTGCTCAGGGGTGTGAGCCAGGGGATGGAATAACCCAATATCTCCGAAATTAGAAAAGCCAAAGTGTATACAAATCATATGTGTATAAAACATTCAAAGAGTAAAATGATATTAAATATGGTGTGTCTACAGTAAAGAGTAAATCTTATCATAGGTAGATATATCGATCTCGACGCTTATAACTAAGCCGATTATAGAGTCTGTGATCAGTAAACTAGCTGTCAATTTCAAGTAACGTGAACGGCCAATAAATTAGTTTAGATTTATGAATGTTAAATTAACTGACTGATTGAGAGCGGTGGTGGCCCAGTGAAAAAGCGCTGCCAGTTACGAGCTGTACGTTGTAGACTCTAAACCAGACAGGTGTTTTCATCATTGTCATTATAATGTCACCCGAAAGATGTCCACTACTGCACATAGGCCTCCCCCCTTCTTCATTATTTCATCACCACTGCTCCTAAACGGCGAAGGGAAACAATTTGAGTAAACCGGCGGCATGTCCAAACAACAATTCAAAGACTTGTGCCATCTACCAACCCGCACTGGGTCCGCTTGGTGGATTACGGCACCCTCCCTCTTACCTAGAGGAGATCTGTGTCCAGCTGTGGGAATATTATAAGCTGATTATGTACTACTGAGTTTCTTATAAGAAACTTTATGAAACTAACAATACACGAGACAAAACTGATTTGGAAGAATTATCTGAAGTTCCTATTATTCTCGAACCTAAAGTAAAATAAAAAATAAATAAAAAAACCTATAGACAAGTGGTACCCCAAAGAAGGCAAAATGTGGAACAGAGTGGCCCAAGAGAAATTGCAATGGAAAAGGTTGGAGGAGGCTTTTGCCGACTGGCAAACAGATTTACGAAAGTAAATAAGTTTTAGAATACCTAAGCATACGTTTTTATGTAAATTAGTTTAGTTTAATTTGTTAGATTAATTTTCACTCGTTTTGTATTAGGTAAATCTGAATAAAAGGCTTTATTATTATTATTATTATGTACTACTGATATTGAAAGTTGTAGCGACTTACACCTACACTCCAATTAACAAACCCGTACTTTATTGAAACAGACCGCCACCGGTCTGTTTCACTATAGTACGGGTTTGCAGTATCGCATTACAACAATCCAAATATAAAAAGGGCTTATTAAAAAAGTGGTTGCAAAAAAAAATTGACTTTTTTGACCTCATGATCGCTAGAACTCTACCCAATTCTCAAAAACTTGCTCCGTGTGCTATAAAGAGTTTTCGAAGGATTTTAGGTCCCACTCAGAAACAAGCGACATCTTGACCCGCGTGGCGTAAACGATAGAAATAACCAGAGCGGGCCACGTCGGAGATTGTGTAGCGATAATAAAAACAAAGCGGTCTTTTGGTAATTTTGAAAAGAAGCTAGCCCAGTACTACGCCACCCTTAGTTTTTTTTTAACTTAATGTAGTCTACACAGCGCCTTTTTGCAGCGATTCAAAACACACAATCACAAAAAGACGTCGATGCTGTCACTGGACGTATACTTTCGCCCACGTAACTACGATTTTGTGTCGCTAGTATCAAAACAGTAAAGAACAACATCGTGAGGAAACCGGCGTGTCCTAGAACCAAAAAATCGAGAACACGTGACATCTACCAACACGCACTAGGCCCGCGTGGTAGATTAAGGCCCACTCTCTCTCACCGATAGGGAACAATATAGGCTTATTATGATGGGTATCACAATACAACAGCAAATCAACATGAATACAGTCGCAATGCGATACAGTTTTTTATGTTGTAGTGACTACGAACTTGTAAATATACCTACCTATGGACGCTACAGTTGTGATACGAACTCGGTAAAGTCAACATTGATATTTGCGCATTTGTAGCGATACGGCAAAATCAGTTTGTGCAACTGTCAAGCTGCAGCCAGAGGTAATCCCTATTTTGTCGGACTCTAAAGATGATAAATGCCCTTCTGAATGCCAACCATGAATGTGATGTGTATATAATTTTATTTTATTCCTCTGCAATAAAATAAAATTATGTGTATATTGGCTAGTGTTCTATGAGAGAAACTCTGCAAGGCAGTCCACTGTTTTATTTCTAAATTAAATTATATACAACATATGTAGTTATTATCAACGGAATATTTGTTCTGTGCTGATGAATATAAATTGTGAATGTTAAGCATAAATAAATGCAGTCGCCCGTTTGCATCGATGCAGAAGCGATACTTAATTACTTCTATCGCTCGTAAAAACGACAAACGTGCAAATGTAGATATAGACGCGCGTGAAAGAAACGCGCTATAGAATCACTGCAAAAGGATGCCGTGGGCAACCGCCCTTAAAAGGTACATTATGTAAGTTTTCTAGCGTCTCCCAGTCCTCAAGAAGTAGTGAAGGATGCGCGCATAAGGTTTCAGTTTCACTCGACCTGAAGTATTTCATACCAACTCATTTTCAACCGACGAAAAAAAACGGAGGAGGTTCTCAATTCGACGCGTATATTTTTTTTTTTTTATGTATCACCACGCATAACTTTTTTACGTAGTGGTCCGATTGTGACAATTCTTCTTCTATTGGAAAGGGTATACTTCCAAGGTGGTCCCATATAAATTTGAAAAACAAAATCGAACCCTTTGTTTGGAAAACAGGGGATGATTGATTGTTCACTAACTGATTGTAACGTATAAACACGCATAACTTTATACAGAGTAGTCCGATTTTGATCATTCTTTTTTTGTTGGATAGGGTATACCTTGCCAAGTATTATTAGTACATTAAAGCCACAAAATAATATAAAATAAAAACTTTTTAACAAAAACTTAAACCGCCGAAAAACTGAAAAGCATAAAATAATAAACCTTAAAATTTTGAGTCGGTGCTGAAAAATCAATGAACAAGGATCACTCAAAGCGCCGACTCATAATTTTAAGGTTTATTATTTTATGCTTTTCAGTTTTTCGGCGGTTTAATTTTTTGTTAAAAAGTTTTTTAATAGTTTAACTTCATAAAATTATTGAAATCGTCTCCTTAAGTAGGTAAGTACTTTTCATAGCATGACTACCATCTAAAAGTCCGCCAAATACCATCGAGTTGAAACTTAAGAAAATATAATTTCTTCAGTCCTTCATTTATGACAGTAATAAACTTCAACCGTGCGCCATCGTAAAACGTAAAATCAAGAATACCACTAGAAACAATAGACTACGTATTTTAAGACAGTTAATTTTGGAATACTTTGGTGGACTTAGGAATAAATCTGGAGTTCTAGCGAGAATGTAGGGTACATTGCTAGGCACTACTTTATGTAAGTTTTATGGTACTATAATGTACTTAATAATACGTAGGTATAACATTGTAAAACATTTTTAGAAGAGTAACGGTGGAGTTTTACCTATTCACTCTTCTATTATCAAAAAGTCAGTTTATGTCGTTAATGACGATTCATCCATTAGTTTGGGGATTCATCCATTAGTTTCTACTTTGAGGTTAAATATATTTGACATTTAATAAGTTTTTTTACGACAACAGTAGCCATTTTAATACACTTAAAACGACATTCAAAACAAACGCACGTACATATTTTCAGTTTATCGAACTCGTAATATAGAAGGTGTCTCTTTTTTTCTTTACTTACCATTTATATGATAGATGTGTTTCTTAATATATTTCGTTTATAAATACACCTTCTAATATGTACATTTCAATCTTCGGTACAATATTGGAAAATATGCGAGGGTTCGTCGTGTTGTATTTTCGACGCTAAAAGCTGAACCATGGAGGGAGGAAGGCATTGAATCGTGAACTGTTTTACTCGATATTGGAGAGCTCATAAATAGGAATGACCTGTGAAGTAACACGTGACGCTGTCAGTATTAAAATAGTTCTTACGTGTTATGTCTAGATTTCATTGTGGTTTGTAGAAATAAAACAGTCGTAGAATACTGAAGAAAAATAGTAGGCACTACAGAAAAGTATGTTCAAAAATCGCGCATAAAGAAGGATTGCGGAGATTGCCTAATTTTATTCCAAGAATAAATTAAAGGATGACGCTATTTTTAACACGCTTTTATTAGCTTCACCTGTAGATATGTTTGTATGTATGTTTGTTACTGACTCCTTGACACGTGATTTTGACCCACTTCAAACGGTCAGATTTCATTAAAACTTTGTAGACTTATCGAGGACCGATTGCAATACAATAATTTAATAAATTTGTGCCATTATCTTTGCCTGAGTTACTACTAGAGGTCGGCTATTTAGATGCATATTCACCTAAAGTTGAAATGTTGGCTACTATGGAATGCGCGTTTTTACCGTGTTTTGTGTGTTGTTTTAACTTTTTACCGTATTTTGTGGGTTGTTTTAACTAACACATACCACCCTACACATATATGTATTTGCATCTGGGGTTAAACATTAGTTTTACATAAATATGATGATCCAAGAAACCCGGCTTTAATAAAAATACGAAGCCGCTTCATGTAACATTATACTCTAAAGGTTTAGGTAGTTAAAAAAGGGGTAAACAAATCGTAAAAAGGGTTTTTTTTTATAGTTAGACACTTCTTTAAATATACGTTCTAACAAAATTAAATTTATTTTCGATCACACGATAGTTTCCTATTTTATTATAGTATGTTCAACTTTATCATTTAATCTTAAACTACGCTTCGTAGATGTAACCGCTTGAGCACATTTTTTTAGATAGAATTATTATAATAAATAATGAAGTGGCAGGTATTACGTTTAGTCGGTAATTGCAGAGAATTGGATAAAATTGCGAAGGTTACATGACCTAACAATAAAAGAGGAACAGAAAATATTTAAATTAGACAAAATAATGAATGATACCACTGAACGCTTTATTATTAATGTGAAAAATAGTTAATCAGATTCAGAATAAAGCCTATTAATATGTGATTATAAATAATATGATTTTAACATTTGGAATAATTGGTTCTGCATCTATGAGTCACGTGGGTTTTTTGTTTACCCTTTTTTAAATACTTAAACCTATGGAGTATAGGTAAATATGCATCCCAATATCCGATCACTGGTTACCACTCTTTCTTAGCTAGCTGAACTAAAAAAATATAATAGAAAATCAATAATAGTTTAAAAAAACATGCTTTCATAGAAAACCGAAGTAAAAAGTGTTAGTTTTTTAAACAATTATTTCATTATTGGTATCCAATAGCCATATACAATAAATAACAATTGGATAGCTCTCTTTAAAATGAACTGAAATTACTATGGCACCTAATTCCAAATTCTTATTAACCTATAAGTACCTGAGATACCACATTTGGTATAGACATAATGGTTTTTTAATTGTGTCTGTAATTACGGTAATAGACTGGTTAAGTCAAAAATAGCCGTATTTTTTATTGCGTCGACTTAGCTACGACTATCGACGCAGCAGGCTACAGAAATCCGCTGGATACGGGAAGCACAAAACCGGTCGACGTGGCGGAGTTTCGGGGGCCTATGTCCAGCAGTGGACGTCTTTCGGCTGAAATGATGATGATGACTTAGAAGCATATTTTTTGAGCTCCAAAGGACCGTAGACCTGTTTAATTGATAATTATTTTTTGCTTTTCGAGGTACGGATCCCAAAATCAGAAGCCGCAAATTAGGTGATAATGCGGAGCGACATAACACAAAAAATCTTTGATTCCTTAATTATTCTTAACCTCAATCTATTTATTTCAAACGTTTTTAAACTTAATTTTAGTTTAATTTATTCTCTAGTAATTTTACCTAATTTTATGATAATTACCTAATTATAAGAACACAACTTATTTGATACTAGCTTTTACCAACGGCTTCGCCAGAGTGGAGGTCTGAAATTATTCCGCGGGAATGTACTACCGAAATTTAAAGTACCCTATGTGTTAATCTAGGTTTTAAACGATCTGTATGCCAAATTTCATCTAACTCCGTTCAGTAGTTTTTATGTAAAAGAGTAACAAACATTCATACCATCATTAAATCGGAGCGCTGTCTGATGGACTTGGTGATGAATCATAATAATCAATGACTCATAATTGTTCCAGATAAAAGTTATCCATACCTATGTCATGGTGCTATATATTTATGTCATTAGTACTTAGTGAAAAACCTCTATGTAAGTTATATCAATATCTTAAATCACACACTCCACACTCCACTCATTATAGATTGACCTTGCGGTGTCCTTTCACCGCAAGTTCAAGAATAATTAACGTACACAATACACAAAACTATCATTATTACACAATACAATTTACATCCACTACATTTATACTTACACATACACTCAACAGCTGCTTGTTATGTACTTCTGCCCTCATAAAACGTTGTGTCTCAATGTTATGCTTGGTTTTAATTAGTTTGTTTGGTACATTTAGTATATTGATTTCACCAAGTTATCTTTTTGTTCTCGTTTGTGACTATACCCGCTATGATTTTTGCATCGTAGATATATTTGAACTCCCCTATCTCGTCTATTGTTTTGATATTTATACTTGTAATTAATGGCTAATATTATTGGAAATGTTATCTCTGATTTGGATAACCTTGAAATTGCGAAAACATATAAGTGTCCTCCGGACAAGTGTTCAGACTTCATTAACGTGACTATCCCGGGCATAAAAATCCTCCATCTAAATATTCGGAGCATTAATAGGAATTTTAGTGAACTTTTAGTGTTGTTGTCTCTTATTAAAATTAATTGTGACGTCATAGTTCTAACTGAATGCTGGCTAAGTAAGGTGACAAATGTTCCAATATTAAACGGATATAATTCACATTATACATCAAAAACACAAAATCAAAATGACGGGATTGTTATTTATACAAAAGAGAACTTGGTCTGTTCTGTTCAGGAACCTGACTTTACAAATGCTAACTGCCTCGTCTGCAAAATTAACAATTTGGCATTAGTCGCAATATACCGCCCGCCATCACTCAACAAAAAAGATCAATTTCAATTATTTTTAAATAGTCTGGATACTGTACTTACTCAAACAAATACATTTAAAACTGTTGCTATCGTAGGGGATGTCAACATTGACATTAAACCATCTAATCAAGATAACCGGTCAGCTGATTATTTAACCCTAAGCGCATCGCATGGCCTTTTACCGGCTCATCATGTTCCCACGCGAGCAGCAAACTGTCTCGATCATATAATTCTCAAATGTAAAGCACCAGCTACAACAATTATTTTAGAATCATTTATTACCGATCACATGCCCATTATGTTGCATATTGAAGACATAAAACCGCGCATAAAACCTCAAAAAACTATTTCACGAGTTGACTACGCGAAGCTTGTTCAGGAAATTGAAAGCATGGACTTTTCTCATATCATGAGCTTGAACGATGCCAATGTAGCCGCAAACGAATTGATTGGTATTATCCAAGGCTTAGTAATAAAACATACATACGAGGTTAAAATTCCCAAAAAAGATAGAAATATTAAGCCATGGATTACGCCGGGTCTGTTGCGATGCATTTGCCATCGTGATTTACTTCACATGAATACTAAAAACTCACCGGATAATGACATTTTGAGAATCTCCTACAATCGATACCGAAACCATTGTAACACCATACTACGTAATCTAAAAGCGCAGTTTGACAGGGTCGAGTTAGAGAAAGCTAAAACAAATATGAAGACTATATGGGATAAAATCAAAAACATTACAAACTACAAAAAAACACCCTCGGCCTCCACAAACTTATTAAAAACTGGACCAGACCCTCAAGAGGCTGTTGATCGAGTGTGTAAATACTTCGCAGATGTTGGCAAAAATCTTGCGTCCAAAATCACTTCTCGTCTTCCGATGTCCCCCAACTCATGCACACGACCTCATAAAAACGATCCCCTCAACTCACTGGTTCTCCTTGATTTTGACGAATCGGAAATAAACAACGCTTCGAGACTCTGCTTCAGGTTGGGATGGCATCTCAACCAATCTGTTAAAAAAATGTCGTCATATTCTCGTGTCCCCAATTACGCGTATTTTCAATCTTTCAATTGCCACTGGAGTTTTTCCTGAGGCATTTAAAAAGGCGGTTGTGCATCCGATTTATAAGAGTGGGAACAGAGACTGTATGAACAATTATAGGCCCATTTCAGTCCTCTATCATCATCCTCTGTCATCTATCTCGAAAATTCTAGAAAAATTAGTTAACATTAGACTTACTCAGTTCCTCGTAAAAAATAATTTAATTGCACATAATCAGTATGGTTTTAAAAAAGGAGTATCGGCAGAAGACGCAGTACTTGACTTAACAGAATTTGTTGCAAGAAAGCTTGATGAAAAACAGAATTGCTTAGGCCTATTTCTAGATTTAAAAAATGCATTTGACACAGTCTCTGTTCCCACCCTCCTATCAAAGCTGGAGGACATAGGCATTCGTGGAATAGCTCATGATTTTTTCAATAGCTACCTCTCTAATCGTAGACTCTGTGTTAGAGTTGGCGACCATGTCAGTAGAGAGGAAATCACCACTTTCGGAGTACCACAGGGAAGTGTGCTTGGGCCGACCCTTTTTCAGATTTACATTAATGAACTTTGCTGCATACCACTCAAAAACTCCAAAATTTTTACTTACGCTGACGACACTGCAATTATAGTTCATGGGAATGATTGGGAGTATCTAAGAACTACTGCCGAATCGTCACTTAAATCTGTTATCACTTGGTTGCAGCAGAATCTTCTTACTCTGAATCTGGACAAGACTTACTTCATCCCTTTCAGGTTACAGTCGTGTTCGAATCCTCCTACAAACTTTGCCATTAACGCTTATTTAAATAATGAACATATACCTGTCTCACCCTTTTTCTCTCCGCGAAGTAAATACTGTTAAGTATCTGGGTGTAATTATTGATAGTGGACTTAATTGGTACTCGCACTTGGACACTATTAGCACTAGAGTTAGAAGAATGATTTATGTATTCAAGCTTCTTAAATCCTCTGCTGACTTCAACACTATTAGAATGGTATATATTGCTATCTGCCAGTCTGTAATCACCTACTGCATCACAGTCTGGGGAGGTGCAGCTAAAACTAGGTTTCTCAAGTTGGAACGAGCACAAAGAGCTGTTCTCAAGGTACTGTCAAACAAGCACTTTATGTATCCCACCACCCAATTATACAAAGATGCAAACGTACTTACCGTTAGGCAGCTGTTTGTATTAAGGTCTGTACTAAAACAACACTCCAAAGTCCCTTTACCAGACCCAACACGCCGTAAGAAAAAGCCTCTTCTTCTCACGGTAACTCATAGGACCACTTTTGCTAGGCGCCAGCATTATGTTCTAGGCTCACACTTATACACAATATTAAATAAAAACATAAACATTATTAATTTAGATAGATATAGGGTGAAAACTAAAATTGAGGAGTGGTTAAAAGTTCAATCTTATGAGGCAACTGAAAGTTTGCTTACCTGGATCTCTTAAATCACATCATATCATCCAATATACACTCCACTCCATACCACTCACAGTCCCTCACCACAACATACGCGCCTCACACCGCAGCACATTCACCCTCACCCCTCCCCATCACACACAAACACACACACAACACTTGCACATCACACTACACCCCACACAAATACACTACACACGCATACTCAACTAAGTTAGTTATAGTTATATTTCATTTTGTATTCCTTTTACTTTGTAATTATATATATTTCTGTGTTTAAGTAACAGCCTGTAATGCTCAAAAACCGATCGACCTCTATTATATAGCGAAGACACTGCCTCCTAAGATACAGGATCTTCCTAGTTTAGGAGACAGGGCTCAAATTTTTGTATTTGACTGTATTTTTAACGAATATGTGTGTGCAAATCTGTGTCAAATGTTCTTTGCCAATAAATAAATATTATATTATTATATACATACTCACAAAAATTCACATTTATAATATCTAGTAGGACTAGCAGGATTACCAGTCAAAGTAGGTTTTTAACCGACTTAAAAAAAAGGAGGAGGTTATCAATTCGACTGTATTTTTTTTTATTTTTATTTTTTTTTATGTTTGTTACCTCATAACTTTTGACTGGGTGAACCGATTTTGATGATTCTTTTTTTATTTGAAAGCTGGTGCTTCCCGAATGGTCCCATTTTAATCTGGTTCCATTTGGACAATGGGGTCCATGTGAAAACCATGTAAGTCTTATATTTGCATTATGTATTTGCGCGACAAATGAACGAATAACGCGATTAGATTAGTGCGGAGTATCTACCACAACTAAAAAGTTAAAAAATAAAAACTTTTTACACAAAAAAACAACCGACTTCCTTAAAAAAAAAACTACAAAGTCAAAAATAACTTTAATTTCGGAAGTCGGTGGCAAAAACCTTAAATACAGAGCCTAAGACCTTTCAAGAATTCAAGATGACAGACTGTGCATTGTTAAATGATAAACTCTTGAAACATCCATTTAATCGACTTGTTGGCGTGAGAAGTGTTCAAGTTACGAATAATCTGTGAAACAAAAGACAGAAGAACGAAATTCATCGGTCTAACAGAATTTCAGGACAAAGTATGAATTTATGAGAGAATCCCATTTTATGTTATTTACAACATGGATAGCTGATTAAGTTTGAGAGATTGAGTAATAAATATCCAAATATCTAAACTTTCAATAATATTATATTAGTATGGGCTACCAAAATGGAAAAAGTAAAAAATATTTCCTACCTAACGTCGTTGCTTTTTTTTTTTTTTTTCAAAGAATTGGAACATAAATCACCTTCTTTAAACCTTTACTGGCTTTAAACCTATTTAGGGCAAAGGTTCAAAATGTAGGTAAATGAAATTTCGAGACATTTAAAACGACTCTTTAACGTTCAACTTGTCTAATTTATTTCGCAATTATTTTTTGATAAATACCTAGAAACCTAGAAAGAGTAAGCTATTAAATTAGCAAAAATAACAAAATTGCTAAATAAAACATATTAACTATGTTCTTGAAATAGACACAGCAAAGCACCTATCTAGCCTATTTGCTCTTGGCCTCTTACAGGACTTACTGAATTATTATTTTTCATTTTTTTTTTTAAAGATTGAAGATTTTTTAAGGATTATTTTGGTTTAGTTTCCGTGCGAGTTCCAATAAATACTTTGTTTTCTTTTAACGGATGGTCACCCATCCACAAACCGACCGCGACAAACATAGCTTAACCTCCTATCAACCCGGCCTGGTGTTATTATTTACCCACAAACCCCTACTACACGTTAAAAAACCCAGCCTGTATATGGATGAAAAACAATTTGATCCGAGATAATGTCATTATAATTCGTTCGATACTTAAAATGGCGTTAGTACTTCGAACAGTGGCACGTGTAAGCGGTGATCGACAGTTCATGGGTACAACGACTGCCGTCTCCAAAGTTTCGGCTTAAGAGTTTCAACTTCTTAGATTAGGAGGGTACGTTACAAGAGGCGGGACTGGGCAGGTTCGGGCAAAGAACTTCTGAAAAAGGACTTGTATTTAAGACGGACAGGTATTGTATTTCTTTGTTGATTCTTAAGCTTACAATATTGATGTCATACTAGTGTTGCAAAGGACTCGAGTCCTCGAGTCGCAGTTTTAAAGACTCGACTCAGTTAAGCAAGACTCAGTGTACTCGAAAGGCTGGGAGTCTAGAGTCAAGACGAGCTCGAGTCATTTAACAGCCACTCGAGTCTTCAAAAAGACTCGAGTCTTAGAAAAGGACTCGAGTCTTAAAATGAATTCGAGTCTTTGAATAACTCGACAATTTTTTTTTTGTACGCATAATTACATCTTAACCGCTAATTTGAACTTATCACCTTTCTATTCGAGTCTTTTCGAATGATGAGCTACATGTCTCATCTTCATGCTACGAGTTTTCTTTAAGACTCTAGTTAATTTTAAGACTGGAGTCCACTTTAGGACTCGAGTCCCCTTTAAGACTCGAGACCTTTTTAAGACTCGAGTGCTTGTCTCTAGATTTCGAGCCTTTTGAGCACACTGAGTCTTGTATAATTGAGTCGAGTCATTAAAATTACGACTCAAGGACTCGAGTCCTTGGCAACGCTATGTCATACTGACATTTCTTCGGAGTTTGTTACGCCACTTCTTCCCACCTGAAGCGAAAGGAAATCGTGAAGGGCTTGCGTTTTGGTGAACTGTTTTATGATTTAACCTTCAAAAATTGTTGATTCTCTTGGCAATACCAGTATGGTGGTACAGATGCATAGAGAACGCTGCTGCCCAATTTCTAGTAAGTCCCTTAATCGCCTCTTACCTCGCCACGAGTAGAAATGGGACGGTGCTATTCTTTACGTCCGGCAGCACACGAAGCGAAATCTTAAAGACAGAATACTTAAAATACAAGACGTATCGTCCCGTTCGAACCTGTGAATAAATTGTTTGGTAATAATAACAATAAAATAATAATATCTTAGGACAACCAACACACCGTTATCTGATCCCAAACTAGACAGAGCCAGTACTATGGCAACCAGACAACTGATAAATATACTTATATATTTCTAAATACATACATATTATAGATAAATTACACTCAGACACAGAACAAATTATTGAGCTCATCACACAAACATTTGTCCTGGGTGGGAATCGAACCCACGACCTCAGTCTTAGCAGTCAGTGTCACTAACCACTAGACTAACAGGCCAGTCAAAGTAATAATATCCTTTGAATCTGGCTCATTCAGCAAACAAATAAAAACACATTTGGTAAAAAAAGATGGTTTACCAAAAGTATTTTCTTAGCAATTCTATAAATTGTCTGATTCGTAAGCTCTTATAAAGAGTACTTGTTTATTGATTGTCTGTACAGAAATAGAACAAGCCTTGGGACCGTAAATTATTTAGATCTAAATGTTTACTAATCGTTCTAAAATTTGGGCGCAATTAACAGAAAATGGTAGATTCAGGACAATTTTGAAAAGTTTTGTTTATTTTATTTAGACGTAAATAGATGTTTTAACAATTAAGAACACTTAAAACAGTTAAGGGTAGGCTTAATCTCGTCTGCCATCACTTGTAGTACTGAAATTGAGAGGGTGAATGAAAAGCGACTAATGAAAAATAATTCCGAAGCAGATTTGAGTGTAGACGCCAATAGGGGACATACTGGGACCTTATCAGTGATGTTCTTCAGAAAGGTCAGTGAACAGTACTTTAAACTGACGTACGTGTATGCTCAGTTGTAAAAAACGTAAACAAAGCAAAAGGATGTATGTACGGATCGTAGTAGGTGTTGTGAATTAGCAAAAACCTGCGACACAATTCTAACCTAACCTAACCCGTTTGAGCGGTGTACCCTAGCGTAGTAAAGTTACTGCAACCTTGTTTGAGAATAGGGCAGACACTTTATAAGAGGCTCCCGTTCCGATACAGCCTGTCTCTTGCTGCCCTCTATGAGCGGTGCCCTAAGCTGACAGGGGGTGCCCTTGGAGAGTAGTCGCTCTAATTTTAAGTTTTCAAGCCTTGGCTGTCACAGGCAAGTCCAGTTAAGCAGCCGACAACCTCATATGCTGCGAGATGTTATTCCCAAAAAAACTAAACATAAAAGAAGCTCATTTATTTAGAAACAACTGTGCGTCATTATAAACGGAAAACGCCTTTTGAAATTTGTTAATTTCGAAATGTGATCATCATTAAGAGATAATTAGATCTTATTGTTACGGGATCAGTTCAATATTTCCCGTTCAGAACCGACCGAGCGATATGCTAACACGTTATTGTCACTTGATCTTTAATTCAACCGACGATTGGTCGCTAAGAGTCTGAAACTCTTCACAAAGATCTTTTAAATTGAATTTCCGACATGTTCGGACGTGAGTAGGAAGTCAAACGGCAATTTATAAAACAAAACCATTTGGCAAAGTTAAAGGCGGAAGATATAAGGGTTCTTGTGTCCCAATCCTTACTGGAAATGGATGTTTGTGGTCTCTTTGTTAGATAAGGATTCAATCATTGCCATTCTGAAAGTTGTTCAGAAGTAATTTTACTTTGCAAGGCCAAGATCTTTAGCAAATCCTTCATAAACTGAAGAATTTGAAAAATACCTTTTATGTTGCTTATTCAAGAAATAAATTAGGAATACACTACAACGATAAAAGATACGCCATATTTTATAATATTTTTTTACTTACATAACTTTTACAATATTTAACTACACTACATACATTACATACTAGGTATTAAACTAAATGACTAATTATTACCTACTATATAAACAAAGTTCGATACAAGAAAAAAGATTTTAACCGGAGCATTTTTGTACAAACGTCTTTTTATTGTGGGTGAGAATCACCAAATGACCGGGAGACGTCTGGGCGGAGCGGGAATGCGTGTCAGACTTTTACTGACTAAAACTCACCTGTGTTCCTTCAGTTGCCTATATGCCAGGGCCACGGTAACACCTTTGAACAAATCTCGCGACCCTGGCAGGCATCGGTCCTAGCGGACCCCATCAATTATGCTGACATCTCTTTGAGGCGCGCATGGAACACAGTACGCCGTCGACACAGGCCTGGTACTTACCGGGTAGCGAGCTACCTAATACTCGCCGCCCTGTACGCCCAATTATATCATATTTATTTATGTATTTATTATTGAAAGTTCGCCAATGTATGTCCTCTAGAGGAGGACAGATTTAATGTGTCTTCACACAACCTATAAGAAAACACCAATTCACCACTTTAAAAAATTAACGTATAATTTTGAAGAAAAAACTGAAAAAAACAACAGTAGTATAAAAAGGTAGGGGAAGTACGTACAAAATGACATATACGGACAAAATGACACACCGGGCTTTTTTCGAAATTGGCGGGCTATAATCCTGCAGTTGGCATATCATTATGTGACGCCGGCCGTGGTGGCATACCTGTTAAGTTTATACCGCCATTGATTTGGTCACGCCGAAGTTACTTGCAGGAAAGCGTTTTGTGCGCATAAAAGTTTTATATTTTTATTGATTTCGTCCTGTTTTTGATCAGTTTTTCGTGGTTTCTATTACATCTTTTGTAGTAAATTCAAAAAGTGTAGCATTATGCTGCATTACTTAAAAGTATGTATTTATAAATCTCGTGTTTATAGTGTTTATGACTTAATTAGTGTTTAGATAACCTGTGGGGCAAAACGACATACTTACATTCGGGGCAAAACGACATACCTTTATTCAATGATGAGGTTTTCAATGTTGAATCGAACTACGATAATGATCCTTAAAAGCAGTCAGAAAAAAGGTGAACCCAAGTACAGAGGACTCATTACGCTGAGGACTCGAATGTAGAAGATTTCCAGCTGTGTCGAACGGTGATGATGATGACTGCGCATGCGTTTACTGTAACGACCTCTTTTCCCGTTCCAAGCCCAACAAGTGCTGGCTACGGTGCAACAATTGTTCTCTTTGGGCTCATATTTAATATTTTGTGAAATATGTACTTCATAATTTTCGTATTCATTATGTATGTCATTTTGTCCGTACTATATGGACAAAATGAATTTTCTTAGAGGCTTCGATTAATTTAAATTATATGGGTCCTATTCAATTATTAGTTTACGTAGGTTTAAACTTATGAACCAAAGATGATTATTCAACCTAAACAGTGATTGTAACTATGTTAATTAAAAATATATGATTAAAAAAGAAAACCGTATGTCATTTTGGACGTACTTCCCCTATATATTAGACTGCAGATAAAAAAAAACTGATTTAAAAAAGGGCGAGTAAAACTTAGTGGTAAAACGAGTATAAGGAAAATTATCTTCATACAAGACCTATCCCTAAAACGATTGCAATCGATTCAAAATATAGGCCTATGCACGTCGATTAATATGATCCTTTTTGTAACGTACACGAAGTTAAACCGTGAAATACACGTTATATTAGGATGCGTAGTTAGGTAACAAAATAGAAAATAATGCATAGATAATCTACTACAGTAAAATAAGAAAATAGGTAATGTAAAAAAGTCCTTTATAACTAGCCGGATGTGACGCTCTTGAAGGGTGGCGTTGGTGCCGTGTCTAGCGACGGCAGTTATTCGCTGTCAACGAGGTCTTCAGAGTCTGCGACGGGAGTCGAATGTCCGCAACTATGTTGACGACGACTGCGACTCGACACGTCGTACACGACACAATAAACCGGTTCTCGGTAGCCCGTCGGGGAAAAACCGAAATTCGGCTTGTATGGTCGTTGTCTAAAGACAAATAAACAGAACGATCAGACCAAGGTTACAAGCAGATTCTTCGATACAGCTAGCGAGAATCGCCGGAAGAACAGATTAGAATAATAAAGGGATAAGAACAGACGTAATACGTACCAGTTGCTCGGAAGAGTTGCACACAGAACTTTATCGCTTTGAGCGGATAGCACTTTTAAAAGTATCACTTGATAAAACCAGTAGGCTTAGTTATTGAAAATTTAAGCGTAGAGGTTCTGAAAATAAAAAAAATATCAGATACGTTCGGAATCAATCTGCAATCTGCGAGTTGACAAGAAAAAATTTATGGCGTTAGATTTTTACAGAATCGAAATTTGAAATAGAACAAAAAATATAAAGGCCAGTGTTTCTAAAAAAGGTTGATTTAGAAACCAAAAAGTTTCATCCGCAGCGGATTTACGCTGCACAGCGTACGATCCAGACGCATCCAAGCATACCTTATTTGGCATATTATGATAAATAGTTTAAAAGTTATGAGGGAACAGATGAACATACATACATACAGACACACAAAATGTTCGAAATCATAACCGTCGCCGTATTCGGGAAAACAAAATGACACTTTGGCGGACTCATCTGAGTCTCACTGCTGAGCCTGTAGCATTCAATTCGTCCCTAAATAAATCATTCTGAGTCAACCTGTCCCTTGCTGCCGTCTTCCAGCAACGCCCTAAGCCAAAGTCCATGCCCCACAGCGGACGCACGTAGTTTGAAGTCGCTTTAGTTTTAAGTTTGTAAGTCTTAGCTGGAGGCCTAGCCACAAGCAAGTGCGATTAAACAGCTGACAATCGAATAGATTGACCTGTGAGATGGCATTCTAAAAAACAATTCGTACCTACCAGAAACGTGCCGAAGACTGCATGGCCATGTTGAATGACTGCCATTCAAGTCTTCTTTCTGCTTATTTAGATTTGTTCGGTTATGAGATGGAATTTGATTCAAGCACCTGGAGACCACATGAAAGGCCACGACAAGTTAATTCAAGTTTGCAAGTAGAATGGGAATTGACAATGGCAGAGCGGTATTTATGCCTGTCTGATTTCAAGATGAAATTATTTGTTTATTTTCAAGCAAATTGCAGAAAAAACAAAGCTTGAGAGATTTTGACTTGCTACAATATTAGAATCCACATAAACAAATAGTCATTTCTAACTTAAAATAAGGATAACTTACAAACAAAAATTCACGCGTTCTTCGCATGGGGTTCGGTGGAAACTACAAAACGTCACCTGCTACATACACCCTTTCTTTTTTTTTTTTTCAGGATGGGAAATCATCAAATGACTTCTCCCGCTCTGGGCGGAGCGGGAGGGCGTGTCAGACTTTTACTGACTAAAACCCACCCGTGTTCCATCAGTTGCCCATGTGCCAGGGTCACGGTATCTCTTTCGAACAATCACGCGACCCCGGCAGGCATCGGTCCTATCAGACCCCTACACTGCTGCTGACATCTCTTTGAGGCGCGCGTGGAACACTGCGCGCCGTCGACCCGAGCTTGGTCCTTACCGGGCGGCGAGCTACCCATTGCTCGCCACCCGCAGGCTCGCGCCTACGGTGGCCGGGAGTCCGCAATCGACTCCCGACGCCCGGGGCGTCTCCTCCTGCGGTGGCTAGGGACGTGAGGGCGCAGAGACTGCCACTCCCTCACGCACCCCGCCTCCTCCTTTGCGAGCAATACTGCTTCGCAGAAGGAGGTGACGGCTTCCCATTCCCTCTCGCTCCGTACCATGGCTCGCACCAGGGCCGGACGCGAGAGGTCACTGCCGCCGATCGCCTCCACGAGGACACGGCGGTGCTCCGCCCAGGCAGGGCACACCTCCACCGTATGCTCCACCGTGTCCTCCAGACGATCCTCGCAATGGAAACACCCGGACGTATCCTCCCGCTTTATCCTGAACAGGAACCCACCGAAGCACCCATGCCCGGTGAGAACCTGCGTCAGGCGGAAGGTGAGGACGCCGTGGCGCCTCTCTATCCACTCCTCAAAGAGGGAACTTACCGCCGCGATTGTGGCGTGCCCAGCACTGGGTTGCGACAATCGTACCCGCCATGTCGCCATGAGATCACACCGGAGCTCTGTTCGCCGTGCCGCGATTTGTCGCGGCAGCGGAGTTTCGCCCCGGCGTTTCGCCTCCTCGCGCCACTCCCACATGTGCGCGAGGACCTTTGCCTCCAGATCCCATGGCGGCACTCCGGCAAGGAGGCTCGCCGCCTCGCACGAGATCGTGCGGTATCCTCGGATTAGCCGGATGGCCATGACCCTCTGGGCTGCACTCAACCGGCGCGCTGGGCGCAGCCTCAATGAGGGCGCCCACACCGGTGCCCCGTAGAGGGCCATGGACCGCACGACCCCCGTGTAGAGCCTCCGGCAGGAGGCGTTTGGACCCCCCAGATTGGGCAGGAGCCGCTTTAATGCAGCCCCAGCCCGCTCCAGTCTGGGAGCCAAACGTCGGAAATGCTCAACGAAGTTCCACCGGCTGTCGAGGACAAGTCCCAGGTACTTCAGCGTCGACTCGACGCCGATGTGAACCCCTCCTACCGTGAGTTGGGAACCCGTAGGTGGCGCATTCCGAGGACCATGAAAGCCCATGGCCTCGGACTCGTGCAAGGCCACCTCGAGTCCCGAGTGCTACATACACCCTTACCCTACATCCCTACATACACCTTTTGCCTCGTTTACTTTCATACACGCACGCCGATTGTGAGTATTACGCACTTGTCTTTTCTGAAGAACATCACCAATAAGGTATATGTATATCCTCCAAGGGCGTACCGTCCCGTCGTTTCCACTCACATCTGCTTTGTAAAAACCTTTGTGACTGCCATTCATTCATCTTCCCAACATGACCTGCTAACTTACTCTAACTTATTGTAGGTGACATGCTAACTTATACTAACCTACTTATTGTAGGTGTTATTAGACGCTTGTCAATTAAACCACTAATTACTATTAAGCTACTAATTAAAGGCTTCCACAAACAGGCGCGACGCGATACTCGTAGAACAATTTCTATGAAACCTTCATGGAAATTATTTTACAAGAATCACGTCGCACCGTCGCGTCGCACCAGTGTGAAGAAGCCTTAATTAGGAATGTTTTAAAGGCTCGTACAGACAGGCGCGACTTACCGCGCAACGGGTCGCAGAGGCGATTCTGCGACCCGTTGCGTCGCAGTGCATTTTATGTAAGGAGTCGCGGTGAATTTGCGGCCGCGACACGAAGCCAGACGAAATGTACCTTATACTGTCATGCTGCTCGACGCGGCGCAACCGTATCGCGGCGAGACGGGTCACCCCTGTGTAGTGATGGGCAGTGGATAAATACTCGGAGGATAAATACTCGAGTTTTTATCCGAAACGGATAAATACTCGTTTTTACTCATTTTTATCGAGTATTTACTCAAAATGATGGATATTATGATGGATTTTATGAATATATTTTTTGTGCATTGTATGATTCTTTTGTAATGTTAATGACTTGTATTGTTATTTGAACTTTCCGAAATACTATATTTTTACATTATTTAGTTCTGACATCAATTGCCAGGGCTATAATTCTGTCAGGAGTACCACTGTGTCTAATAGAACATGCTCTTAGATATTATTTTAGAACCTTTATTTTATGAGAGTGTACAGAATAACCACGCAAATGAATATCTACGTAAAGAAGTTCTAAAAGACATTACAAACACGGCGAAGAAAAGTTTGGTGTTGTTGGTGACCACGCTAGAAACGCAATCAGTAAAAGATTTTCACTCTTTAAACTACGAAGCATGCACTATAAATTTGCTCGCTCATGGGTCTGAAATATGAAGATTTCAACAATTTTATAAACTATGCAGATATAATAAAATCTAAAAAAAACATATGAACTGGTATTAAAGCAGGAATTGTAAAACAAAGGAAGATCGGGAGAGAACTTAAAACTACCGTGCTGCACAAGATGGGGCACCTGATAAATACAAAAGCCGCTCTCTTAGTGTTAACAACGGCAGATACTGTCATGTCAAAAGACACAAGCAGCTTTGCTTGATTTTATTTTTGTGGGATTGCGTAGATCAATGTTTCTCTCTTTCAAATAGAGTCTAACAAGTATATGATCTTCTTGGATAAGATATCTTAAATAAGGTTAATATTGTCTATTATTAAGTTTTTTGATAATAAAACAAGAATCAAATTCTTTCAGCGGTGGCGAAAAGGGTAACGATTGCCTTTAGATTTTTCCGCCTATCTGCTTGACTCAGAAGCTTGCTGCTTGGCACGTGGTACGGAGGAATAAGGAAAATGTCGTGATGAAAGTTTTGAGTATGAATGTCGATGACTAACAGAGTAGGGGGAGATCAAAGAAACGATGACTGAACTGTGTGAATCATATGGATAATATCTGGATGACCGAGCTTTGCTCGGTATGTTTTGGTAAATTGTGTTTAAAATAATAAGTTTATGCTCAAGTTGATTATCGGTAAAGTTGGTCATTGAAAACACGAATAAAACGACATTTTATGAAAATGAATCCTAGCTAGATCGATTTATCGCCCCCAAAACCCCCTGTATACTAAATTTCATGAAAATCGTTGGAGCCGTTTCCGAGATTCAGATTATATATATATATATACAAGAATTACTCGTTTAAAGATATAAGATAAATTGTGTGAAGATGGCGACTAGTAGCGAAGTGTGGAAGTAAAAGACAAGTTGCACCGACCCCAAATAAATTGGGATAAGGGTAGAAGAACAATAAGTACCAATGCCGAACATTCCGTTTATAAAATCTATGGCATCCACCATAGATTTTATATACGGAATGTCGAAATGGTTTGTTGAATGTGGATGTAATGCCATCTTTCGCTGCATAAGGCCAGGAAAGGTTGTTGGTGAAAACCTTTTATTTGGAAAAAACAGTAACGAAATAAGCCCCTTAGCCGAGCGCGAGGGAGAGGCAATCTCTGCACTCTCACGCCCCTAGCCACCGCGGAGACTCCCTGGGCGTCGGGAGTCAATTCCCTGGGCTCCCTGGGCGTCGGACTCCCGGCCACCGTAAGCACGAGTTTGCGGGCGGCGAGTAATGGGTAGGTCGCCGCCCGGTAAGGACCAGGCTATCGTCGATGGCACGTTGTGTTCCACGCGCGCCTTAAAGACAAGTCACATTATTGAAGGGGTCCGCTAGGACCGATGCCTGCCAGGGTCGTGGATTTATTCGAAAGAGTTACCGTGGCCCTGGGATAGGCAACTAAAGGAACACGGGTGGGTTTTAGTCAGTAAAAGTCTGACACGCCCTTCTCCACCCAGAACGGGAGACGTTATTTGATGATTCACACCCCAAAAAAAAGCCTAGTGGAAAGAGATACGTTTCTCGACAAAGTTAACTAAACTAGCAGTGGGTATTCTTTCAGCACCGCATACTTCTGTCGCAACAGAAAGGTCTTTTAGACCGTACACAAACATTCACAGAAAAAATGGTGTGACGATAGAAAAAGCGGCAAAATTTACATTTATTAAATACTAGCTTCTGCCCGCGACTTCGTCCGCGTTAAATTTCTTGTTCCCCCGACCCTTCCCGTCACGTCGAATCGCCTACCCGTGCGATATTCCCCGTTTTTGCAACATTATTCATTACTGCTCCGCTCCTCTTGGTTTAAGCGTGATGTTATATAAGCATAGCCTTCCTCGATAAATAGGCTACCCAACACAAAAATATTTTTTCTATTTGGACCAGTAGTTCCTGAGATTAGCGCGTTCAATCAAACAAACAAACTCTTCAGCTGTATAATATTATAGTATAGATAATTAGTTTATTTTAACGAATAAGTCATTCCTTAAAATAAAAATGATTGAAGTGATTATTTTACTGACGAACTCTATGCATGATTGAGTGCAATTATTTTAAATATAGGTTTTTTAACTGGTAAAGTACGGTACACAATTTCTTTTTTTTTTAATTTTAATTAGTTTCAATCCTTTTCTTTGTAAAATGACAAAATTTTCAATAATAAAACTTGAAATAGTATTTATCCGCTATTTTGGATAAATACTCAGTAAAAACGGATATTTATCGAGTATTTATCCATTTTGAGTATTTATCCGGATAAAATCCCAACACTACCCCTGTGTGAAGTGTCGCGCGCGTTTTCATAGAAATTGTTCTACGGATATAAATAGGCGGATCGCGCGCGACCGTCGCGTCGCGCTAGTTTGCACGTGCATTAAATGACAAAAATCTTATGTCAGTTTAGAATAAATATAAGTATAATTTATTTGTTCAAAAATATACAATTTAGTTGTAGGCATACCTACTCTAAACTTAAGTTAGTTAAATAGTTTAACTGAACAAAGATTAAGCCTTCTCGTTAGCATATCAGCCGGAAAACACCCGACTCATGCAGAATTAATTGCCATAATCCCTACGATGAACACTATTTGAGGAAACTAACTAAAATTTAACATAGGTCCGGGTTTACTTAGGTAGACTAAAATCTGTTGGTATTATAGTGATTCAGAAAATTATTTTAATATATCTTTACATTAAAATGTCGTAACCTTACTTAACTTAATTTGGCTTCGAGAAATAATATACTCACGGCTTCTCCTATGGAGGTAGACAGAAACTACAATACAACACGAGCTACGATTCTTTGCGTCATTTACGATCACACACTAACAAAAGAATTGCGTAACACACTGACAGGCAGCGTAGGAATAAGTTTCATTTTGAACCGTCAAAAAAACATTAATTGCCTTATTTAAGAGGTTAATCAGACAAAGTTTTCAAACATATCAAGCAATGGATTAGTTTTTAGGGTTCCGTACCTCGAAATGAAAAAACGGAACTCTTTTTCGCGTGGAGGTATCAAGCTGAAATTTATATCAAATACTCAAGTCTACTGTCCCTTGAAGCTGTGAAAAAAATCAAACTTCTAAGCTAATGCAATCAAAAGATATAGCCGTTTATGCCGCAAATTTCCGCAAATTTTCGAAACTCGCAAGGGAATCAAAACCTAAAGGGTACTTCCAGTCGATCTATAATTTTGAAATTTGGTACGAAGCAACGTCTTATGGCACAGATAAAGGGAAATTGCGAAAACCGTAAATTTTTAGTTACATCATATAATAAAAATATTTTTAATAAAAAGCTAACGGCTGCGGTACGGAACCCTCCGTGCGCGAGTCCGACTCGCACTTGGCCGGTTTTTTTTATTCATATTCTGATTGATAGTGTGTTATGCCATTAAGGTGTAGGTCACACACGCATGGCTTAACAGACAGCTGTACTGCTGTGGAGTTTGTTGCGCCACTTCTTTTTACCAGCGAAAGCACTAGGAATTGGTGAAGGGCGGGAGTTTTGGTGGACTGTCTTATGTATTTTTGACCTTCGGAAGGTGCCGAACCTCAGCCTAATTTGAATAAATGACTTTTGATTTTGTATTTCCTCTTGGGGAGGAACCTGCAAAACTCACCTAATTCAGGTTGAACGAGCGCTAAGGGCAGTTCTTAAAGTTATGCAGTTCAAGCGCGGAGATTACCCCACTGCCCTGCTCTACTCTGAATCAGAAGTTCTCAACGTTCGTCAACTCTTCATTCTACGTGCGGTATTACGCCGTCATTCTTTGCTTCCTCTTGATGATAAACTTTTGAAAAAACGTAAAGGTTACCCAGTTTGTAGCATTATTCGGTGTCGTACTTCTTTCGCAGACCGACACTTCAACGTACTCAGTGCTCGAATTTATAATAAAATCCATCGTCTTCTGGATATATATACTTTAACTAGGAATAAATTGATAAGCAAGCTTACTAGTTGGCTATTAAAGCTATCATACGAAAATACCGAATGTGTCCTTGTAATAAACTCATAAAAGCACACACAAACACACACACACACACACACAAACACACACACACACGCGCGTACACGTACGCACATACATAATTACACACTCGTTCTCGTACACAACCGTACAACACTCCATAACGCTGTACTCGCCGCATGATAATTATATGTGTAACGCTATAGTACGCCCAGACATTGTTACTCGGGGTGGAGACCTGGTGTCCTGAAACACAGGTTTTGGCCTAGCTTAGGCACCAGTCTCCCACAATATTGTAATGTGTATTAATAGCTTAAGACTAAATAATATGGACCTGTAAACTTTTTAATATTGTGGTGAGAAAATAAAATAAATTCAGTTTAAGCCACAAAGGTATTAGAGTGGTTTGATTATTGGCATAGCCAGGTGACATATGGCAAATGATTTAATTTAATTTTCTGTATCTTATAATGTTGCTGATTCTTAGCTTTATTTGAATCAATGACTTTTGATATCCTTGAAAACGTGTTATTCGTTGTATGTGGTTTAATGTATGACATTTCAGGCTGACATTTTATAATAATTAAAGACGATGCTCACACTTCTAATCAGCCGATCGTTTTGATTCGTAACTGGGTTTATTTTAGCTGAAATCAGTACTGCGATCTTCAATTCTGTACCCTGATTGCTAGAACAATCAAATTTACACAAAAAGACGCGCCGAAATCGAGTGGAATAAATCAATCAATCCAGTTTTTATAAATGCTGTAGACCCAAAATACTCACCGACCGATAGCAGAAATGCGACCAGACAACGTTTATTTTCCCTAAATGTATGTATGTATGCATATATCTATCTATGTATTAGTATTTATTCTTTTCCGAGTTATCTATCGCTTATGTTGCACCTGCCATGTATTGTTCTGCATAACCCTAAGGTCGACTGGTAGAAAATGCCTCAAGCATTAAGTTGACCTTTGTACAGTACGAGTAGTTTTACTTATCCATATAATTATCATCATTGCAGCCGAAATACGTCCACTGCTGGACATAAGCCAATTTGGGGGTAATTGCCATAATCGCCACGCTTGGCAGGCGGGTTGGCGATCCCAGTATGGTGGCCAAATGAGTTCCTTCTTCGCCTCTTGCAATACCCACGGGAAGCAATAACGAAAGAATGGTGCTTCTTCTTTACTTGTGCAAAAAGTTTTGATTTAAAAATACTTCCGTATTCCGAAAATTAAATCCAGCATGTATTATTAACATTTTTAAATCCGACAAAAATCATTTACATAAATCGTACAAGTCTTTAAAAGCTTTATTTTGAAATGTGAAACACAGTAGAAATACTGAGCTCTACAATTATCAACAATTTTGTCTGTGCCTTTATTTTATGGGTTCGCCTGATTGGACGAAAAAGGTGGCTTTAATTTGGCGTAACATTTCGTATATTTTCACAATTTCGAGTGTTTGTTCTTACACAACTTGTACAAATGAAGCAATTAGAACAAATAAACGTTAATGATTTGATGGAAACGTTTGATATCAAATAAACTTTCCCGGAAAAGAAAATTGGATTTTTCCGACACCGTCGAAGCCAAAGGGAAGGTTACGTGTTTAGGTAGGTACGTAAGTAATAAGCCTATAATGTTCCCATTGCTGGGACGAGGGCAAAAGTGACCAATTAAGGAAAAACGTGCTTAAAGAAACCTCAAGACCGTTTAGGTATGCTGTGAGACTACCCGCACTATGATATTCTTCAGAAGGCTTCGTTCTATTTGAAGTTTTAACAGCTGAATTATTGAATATTATAAGTTTGACGTTTAGTCAAAGGCCGACAGCGTGGGCGAGTCCAATAGGTCAAGATATTTAAATTTTAAGTCGTTATGAAGTAACACTAAATTTCACTAGAATTAGTAAGTTTGGATACTTGAATGCCTCCTTTGTTGCCTTTAGTTTTGTATTAGGGATGTTAAGGATATGAAATTTCGGATACGGATTGGATACGGATGTAGGAATGATTATTATACCGGATATGGATACGGATACGGATATGAAATTATTTCGGATTATCCGTTAGTTTCAGATAATTTCGGTTACGGATATTAAACTTTTAAGGAATTTCAAAAGTAAAATACAAATAGCTAATAAAATGGCTTTATTTATATGTCACCATTTGGTAGGAATTACAATCAGCCTGTGAGTAATGTAATAATTAATTTAAAATAAAAATTATTATAAATATAACTTGAGTGTTATCTAATCTACCTAAAATAAAAATGTAATAACAAATCCGATATTATCTGAAACTTTTATTTCGGATTCGGTTACGGTTACGGATAATTTTTTATACCGGATATCCGATAGTTTCGGTTACGGTTACGGAGCTCCCTACTTGTCTTAGGATCTGTATTTGAGTTTTTTGCCACCGACTTCCGAAATTATAGTTATTTTTCACTTTCCAGTGTTTTTGAGGAAGTCGGTTTTTTTTTTGTAAAAAAGTTTTTATTTTTTACTTTTTAGTTATGTTACAGACTACCCCGCACTAATTCCTATAGCACTAATCGCCAGGTCAAATTTAATACTTCACTACTGACTGACACTTTACACTTGACTGTCTGTCTATGGTCTCCATCATCAGACCTATAATGGTACTAATAAGCCTTATGGGAGCTTTCTCATCAATAGAAATGAATTAAGTTCAAAAACCAGGTAATTGCTGTAAATCGTTGAGGAGTTCCTTCGGTTGTCTTTCGGCTCCATCATCAGATCAACTCCGGACCTTAATTAAATAGTAGTGATAAAATTGGCGTTTTAAACCGCATTAAGTAAGCCCAACAATAAGGAACTGCTGCAAATCGTTGAGGAATTCCCTCAACTGTCTATGGTCTCCATCATCAGACCTGTAATGGCACTTCTAGTCCTATGGGTGCAAAGTTCTCATCAATAGAAATGAATTAAGTCCAAACACCGGGTAATTGCTGTAAGTCGTTGAAGAGTTCCCTCGACTGTCTTTCGGCTTCATCATCAGAGCAACTTAAGACCTTCATTAAATAGTAGTGCTTTAAGATAATTAATGAAAAAAGTAAAAAAGTGCACGCATTTGTCAGTAATCATGCAGCTCAACTCAGAACTTAAGGAGGTCAATGATTCGACGAACAATACCAAAGAAAGAACATTTGTGTAGGTCGCATAAATTACTCAAACTGCCAGACTGTGATACGATTGGTTGTCATAGTTTCGGGCTTCTGATGACCCGTAACGACTGTCAAAGATCAACGAATGACAAAATCAAAATCATTAGTCATTCATTCAAATTAGGCGGAGGGACAGCACTTTTTGAACGTCAAAATTATATAAGACAATCCCACAAAACGCCCGTCCTTTTCAGCCAGGACCAAAAGGCATGTAGACCTTGGTATGTAGAAATGGTCACCCATCCACAGATCAACCGCAGCGAGCGTTGCTTAACCGGAACGGCCGACCTCGTTGTTTCAGCCGTAAGACGTCCACTGCTGGACTTAGGCCTCCCCCAATTTGGGGTGGTTTGCCATAATCGCCACGCTTGGCAGGCTGATTGGCGATCGCTGTATGGTGGTAAAATGCATAGAGAACGCTGCTGCCCATTCTCTAGTAAGTCCCTTAGTCGCCTCTTACGACACCCACGGGAAGAAACGGCCGACCTGTGCGGGATTTATTACTTGGCCACGAATTTTGTAATTGAATTTGAATTGTCTTTAAAAAGCTCTAAACTAAGATGTTGATTCGGCAAATGACTGACTGTTTAGTAACACATTATTATGTTTTATCGAACCAATAACACTATCGTTTAAATTTTTACCCGAGAGCGCAATGAAAAGGAGGGTTAAGTGTTTATCAGCCTAAGTATTGTATGTTCCTTTGTGGAACTCTAAACACCAACGCGTGGGCCGATTTTGATATCTTTCTGTCAATCGATTTGTGTTAATTTTGCGAGTGTCACTAGACTTGACAGTACTCAGAATTCAATATGGCGACAACCCGACGCCATATTCTAAATGAAAAAGGTAAGTCGACGAACTACGTCAAGTGGGGTATCATTGCAAAGGTAGGAGGGAAAATGAAGTAGGTATTTATCAGCCTAAGTATGTATGTTCCTTTGTGGAGCTCTAGACACCAACGCGTGGGCCGGTTTGGATATTATTTTTTTTGTCAATCGATTTGTGTTAATCTTGCGAGTGTCACTTAAGACGTGACAGTACTCAAAATTCAATATGGCGACAACCTGACGCCATATAGTAAATAAAAAAAGAAAGTCGACGAACTACGTCATTGGGGTATCATTGCTTTGGGGTTCCGCACTCGAAGGGTAACCAATGTGACCCTAATAATAAACCTTCGCTGACCATCCCTCCGTCCATTCTGTCTGTCAGCGGACTGTATCTCATGATACGTAATAGGTAGATAATTGAACATTTCCACAGAATATGTATTTCTGTGGAAACTAAAACGGCTTACCAACAGTCAATTGGTCCATGAACCGTTGGTCAACATTATCTTTAAACCATTAACTTTTCATCCAAAGGACATTTCATCCACGAACGTTTCGCCAACATAACTCTACGTCAGTGAATGCTTAACCAACAGAATGTTTTGACCAATAACTGTTCACCCAAAGAACAGTTGGCCCATGGACTGTTCCCCAACGGAACGGTACATCAGTGAGTGTTTAGGTAACCTCTAGAAGCAATAATAGCCTAGAGATATGACCGTTGGACTACCAAGTCACAGGTCGTAGGTTTGAACCCCGGCTGTTCCATTTGAAGTCTCAGTAATGTCACCAAAGGAAAAACGCCACTAAGCTTGTGAGCAGAGATACTAATTATGTATATTTAAGGCACTGTGCAATACGACGCAACATACTGTCAAAAATTAAAACCACAATACCTATATAAATAAACTAATATTCCAAACGATGCTTTATGAGATAAAATCGTTTCTGGCACTAGCCGGCCGCTGCCGCGGTACCGCTCGCTTCACTCGCTCGGCTCGTGCGTAGGAGGTCACAGTTTTAACCTAACCTAACCTAACCTCCCGAAATCATGTCGGATCTGCCCCGAAGGGTATTTCAAGGTATTATTGTTTCTAGAGGTTACCTAAACACTCACTGACGTACCGTTCTGTTGGGCAACAGTCCATGGGCCAATTGTTCTTTGGGGGAAAAGTTATTGGTCAAAACATTCTGTTGGTTACGCTTTCACTGATGTAGAGTTATGTTGGCGAAACGTTCGTGGGTCAAAAGTCCTTTGGATGAAAAGTTAATGGTTTAAAGATAATGTTGACCAACGGTTCATGGACCAATCGACTGTTGGTAAACCGTTTCAGTTTGATTTCTGTGGCCACTATAACAAAAAAATAATAAAAATAAAAACAAAGTTAAAATTTAAAGAAACATACAAGAAACATGTTTTTTTCGGCGTTTTTTTTTTGCTTTGTGATACGGAACCCTGCGCATGCGAGTCCGACTCGCACTTGACCAGAATTTTAAAGTCCATTTTTTACGCAGTTGGGTTTTTGACTTTTTAAATTAAATTCCGGTAAATAAAATAAAAATACATTAGAAACCTACACCCTAATTGTGGAACGCACTAGCAATCAGAAAGTGTATCGTTTTGAAGATTATTTCTAATCCATTGCGTTATTTGTTCGAATAAACTGTCGGCTCAACAACGTTAATACCGCAATGAATGTTGTTGAACAAAATGTAACCGATTCCTTAAACGACATTACCCCTCTGCCCACTAAACTGTGAGTATTTTCGTTTTTTGAGTCTAACATGAATCACAGTAAATGTACGAGTAATCTGATAGTAACACACTAATAAAGCTATTATTTTAAATCCCACGCGTTTAGAATATGTATGTCATTTGTTAATCAGGGGCGTGCCAAGTGTGACCGCAGGCTTATGATGTCATCCGGAATCCGTATCCATGTAAATAACGGGCTGCCGCATAGAATGTCATTATGAACAGATTTGAAATGGATATTCAACATTATCAATAACTAGATTCTGCCCGTGACTTCGTCCGCGTCAAATTTTTGGTCCCCGTCCCGTTTGTTTTTTCCCTTCCCGTCGCATCGAATTGTCTGCCAGTTTTCATCCATTTATCGTTGCCGCTCCGCTCCTTTTGATCTTAGCGTAATAGTCCTCAATAAATATGCTACCCAACACATTATTTCGGACCAGTAATTCCTGAGATTATCGCGTTCAACCAAGCAAACAAACAAACTCTTCAACTTTATAATATTATTATAGTATATACAGGATCATTTTTTATCCAGTGCGCAAACTGTAACCATGAATTCAGCATGTCATTCTAGACTCCCCAGCGTAGAAAATTTCCGTCGGTAATACAAAAAAAAACAGCTGTTCCATACATTTCGACCCCATAGATATTGCATTTTTCTATGAAACAGCAGATTTTTTTCTTTTGTAAAACTGACGAAAAATTTCTGCGCAAGGAGGTCTACAATGATATGCTGAATTCATGGTTACAATTTACGCACTGGATAAAAACTTATCCAGTATAGTATACTAGCTTTTGCCAGCGGCTTCGCCCGCGTGGAGGTCGGAAATTATCCCGCGGGAACATACTACCGGGATTAAAAGTAGCCTATGTCCTTTCTCAGGCTCTAAACTATCTGTGTACCAAATTTCATTTAAATCGGTTCAGTAGTTTTAGCAGAAAAGCGAGACAGACAGACAGACAGATAGAGTTACTTTTGCATTTATAATATTAGTGTGGATAGTATAGATTAGGAGAGAAAACTATAACACCAACAAAACAAATTTAAAAATGTATCTACAGGACATACAATCACATCATCATTTCAACCGTAAGACGTCCACTGTTGGACATAAGCCGTCCTCAATTTTAGGGGGTTTGCCATTATCGCCATGCTTGGCAGGTGGGTTGGCGATCGCAGTATGATGATAAAATGCATAGAGAATGCTGCTCCCCATTCTCTAGTAACTTCCTTAGTCGCCTCTCATGACACCCACGGAAGAAACGAAATCTATAGGAGATCACATATCGCACCCCCAGTACGATAAAGGCGTAAGTAAGAATACGTCACTTTTTTTTATTGCAGTTTCTTATAGCGCAGATAAAGATACACAATGCTCATTTTGTCCGTTAAGATTTGACGAAGAATTGAGCCATTATACCAAAAAAGACATTTAGATCAAATGCTAAATAGATCTACCAGACCAAACAGTTTTTGCTCTCCTGTAAAGTTTGTTTATTCTTCTTACGCCTTTGTTGCACTGGGGGTGCGATATTACGATAATCTATACTATATATACTATATAATATTATAAAGCTGAAGAGTTTGTTTGTTTAATTGAACGCGCTAATCTCAGGAACTACTGGTCCGAATTGAAAAATTATTTTTGTGTTGGATAGCCTATTTATAGAGAAAGGGTATAGGTTATATAACATTACGCTACAGCCAAGAGGAGTGGAGCAGTAATGAAAAATGTTGCAAAATCGGGCAAAATCGCACGGGTAGGCGATTCGACGCGACGGGAAGGGTTGGGGGAACAAGAAATTTAACGCGGACGAAGTCGCGAGCAGAAGCTAGTATCATATACATACATATGCGGGCACATAGTCTACATTTTGAGAGTATTTGTACGAATGTATGTGAAGTCTAAGTGTGGTACCCAAATTACATGGAGTCCTACCATTTTTCTTTGGCACACATACTTTTCGTTACGGTAGAACGTGACCGTGGCATAATTGTTGAACTCTACGTAGGTGAAGTCGCTGGCAAAAACTATCTTCTTCTTGACAATGTATAAAAGAAAGTTGCTTCCGCGTCGCTTAGATCTTTTAAAATACGCAACGGATTGTAATGCAGTTTTAGTCAATAGATAGAGTGATTCAAGAGGAAAGTTTATATGTATAATATGCGGGTGAAGCCGCTGATAAAAGCTAGTAAGACTATAAAACCGCTATTTGAAGTAATTTAAGTACTCTTTCATAGAAACAGCGCTTCCATTATATTGTAATATCATCAATTCTGTAACATTAAACTTTTCTTCTGTCAAACATCTTGTATTTCAAGTTCGAACTCGTCAAAGCATTTGAGGTGAATGCCCGTTTAAGGTTCTTCTGTCAAGTTTCCGTAGTTACATGAAATTGGAATGTACTTATAGGAAATTATGTAACCATTTACCCACGAGCCGAAGAGAAATTACCTGTGGATAGGACGAATACTTTATGGAATTATTATTCAGTAGTTTGTGTAAGTGTGAGGGTCTTAGTTTATGGACATTCTGTTCCGTGTGATGCTGGATGTAACACATAGCACCATCCCATTTTTTTCGAAGCGACTAAAGAATGGGCAGCAGTTCTCTATGCATTTTACCATCTTAAGCGTTCGCCAACCCGCCTACCAAGCGTGGCGATTATAGCAAACCCCACAAATTGGAGGGGACCAATTTCCAGCAGTGGACGTCTTTAGGCTGATATGATGATGATGTTGACGAACGACATTCTCTGGGTATCAAGCAAGGACATCGACGAGCAAACTCATTACCTGCCTAGCCTTTTCCGAACATGTTGGATCAGCTTCCTGTCAGCCGTATGCATCTGAATACAAGTACACACACACATGGAATGACTACCAACCTGACCTGCATAACCCAGTTACTGGGTAATACGATACCCCTACCCCTAATACTGGGTTATCAGACTTTCGGGCTTCTGACGACCGAACGACTGTCAAACATCTACAAATGACAACCAGGACCAACGGCTTATTGGGTGTCTCGGTATGTAGAGATGGTCACCAATCCTCATACCAACCGCTTTACCTGATCGATCGATCCGTGCGGCTGTTATAATTTAGGCACAAGCCCCAAAAAACACCTAAAATAAAGAACTGATTATTTGTTTTTTTTTTTTTTTTGAAAATTGGCCAATTTTAAAGCGTTTTATAATTATTTCTTCGCCCGCGTGGAGGTCGGAAATTATCCCGCGGGAACATACTACCGGGATTAAAAGTAGCCTATGTCCTTTCTCAGGCTCTAAACTATCTGTGTACCAAATTTCATTTAAATCGGTTCAGTAGTTTTAGCAGGAAAGCGAGACAGACAGACAGACAGACAGAGTTTAGATTAGATGTCAGCCCGAATAACGCACTGGGTATAGCCCCCCCCCCCCTACCCTTTTATAAATTACATAGTACTTCTTATTTTTTTAAATTACATAGTAATTCTTATTAATTTATCCGCCTAGCTTTAACAGAACCCTTTTAACTTAACGTAACTAAGCGTAAAGCCACAAAGTTAGGTCTAAGTGAAGGCAATTTATAATCGAAAGCAGCAACAATTCATTAACACTTAAATTAAGTTTCTAGGTACTTTGAGACGAGGAAGTATGATTGGCAACAACGAAGTCTTTCCATAGAGACGTGGTCACGTTATATTCCTGTCGCACGTTTACCGACACGTTCTCTAAGACCACTATAGTTTATCCTATGTAACTGAAAACGTGGCAAATTGCTTGGAAATATGAGGTTCCGTTCGAACGATGAATATTTGATTGGAATAAATTTAAAGTAAAAAAAAAACAAGCGTTCCGCGCTAAAAAAAAAATTCTTTTTCTATAAAACTTTTACTATCAACTTATATACTTATACTATAAATGTATATGCTATAAATGGTTTGTCCCGAGATTTACCTGTGTAGATAAACAAGTAAATTAAATGATAATTAATGATAAAAAAAAATCGATAAGCTTTCATAGCATACTAGCTTCTGCCCGCGATTTCGTCCGCGTTAAATATTTGCTCCCCTGACCCTTCCCGTCGCATCGGAACCTGCCAGTTTTCGTCCATTTTTGTTGCTGCTCCGCTCTTTTGATCGTAGCGTCATGTTATATAAGCCTATAGCCTTCCTCAATAAATAGGCTACCCGACTCAAAAATAATTTTTCAATTCGAACCAGTAGTTCCTGAGATTAGCGCATTCCACACCCCATTTTAAGGAAGTGGGGGGTTAGAAAGAAATAAAAAGTAGCCTATGTCCTTTCTCAGGCTCTAAACTATCTGTGTACCAAATTTCATTTAAATCGGTTCAGCAGTTTAAGCAGGAAAGTGAGACAGACAGAGTAACTTTTGTATTTATAATATTACTAGCTTTTGCCCGCGACTTCGCTCGCGTTAAATTCGGGGTAACCCGGTTCCCCTTTCCTGATTTAGAACACAGAAGAGAACTCGGAACAGAATGTTATTTTAATACCCTACTGTAGCCTGTACCCTTATATGGCTTTCCATTTGGGGATAGAATATAAAGACTCTGGGCATTGGACACACGCAAACTTGCTACATACAATAAATTGTCCATGGGAAAAGCACGGCTTTTCTAAGTTCACCCCAGCCACCTAAAAAAGAAAAAAAAAGTAGCCTATGTCACTCTCCATCCCTTCGACTATCTTCATTTAAAAAAATCACGTCAATTCGTCGCTCCGTTTTGCCGTGAAAGACGGACAAACAGACACACACACTTTCCCATTTATAATATTAGTATGGATATAGTGTGGAAGTGTGAATAAATTGTGTAGTGTCGTTATTTTTTACATTTTCGAGTTATTCTCAGTAAGCCATTTCATTTGATAACCATGTTGTAGGAGTGCATTAAAAATAACTAGTCCGCCATCATGGCTGTTCCGCCATGTTGGATTTAGAACGATTCATACAGCCACTCGTGCATTGTCATTCATAAATACATACATACAAGATAAATAAAAGCTTGTAAAAAGCATGAGGGATGTGGATGAAAATAGCAAGGAATTCGAGACAAATTCGATCTTGATTTTATTGCCCTAGATTGGTTCTTGTCGCTACTTAAGGAGCTGTGTCTCCGGGTACCGGGATCTAATTATGACACACTTTTGTTGAGGGAATTTCGTAAGGATTTCTAGAATCATTCAAAAAGTCTTATTTTTGTCTTTTTCTTTCGGCTTGTCAGCGCAATCTAACGCTTCCTGTATATTCTGTTAATCTCCTTATAAATTTGCTTCATTTAAACTTATTTTATTGCCAGCTGGTATCATAACCTTTACAGTATTGTAAAATCAAATAAAATCTAAATATTTTGTTTCACCTACATGGGCACAAATAAAACGTCAGAAGCTGCACGGCTCCAATTGGTTGATTTCTATGGAGAAAAGTCGACAAGAAACTCGACAGTACTTTTTTGAAAATCGTTATATTTTCAATGGTTTCAAATTACAGTGTTAATAGGTATGGGAGGACAGTATAGACCTGTAAGATCGCAGAGATCTTTGATACTGGGGTCTAACATAGTTATGGGGGAATGTATTTAATTATTTCTTGAAATCATTCTTCAAATTTCATTTTTATCACTTCCTTCTTCGGCTTGTCAATTCGATCTCCCATAGACGTTTTTTTTTGTTTTGTATTCTATTCTAAATAAGTTTGACAGTTCGAATACATTAAGTAATTTTAGCCAGCCTATAAATAACATATTCTCAAACACGGTATAAACATTTGGTGTTATTATAAGCCTGTCATAAATATATTAAATCTAAAACTTTGTAAAGTCTAATCCAAAGCTCTTTCCACTTATTTGCATGAACAAAACTGCGACCCTCTCTGAGAGAGATCCAACTGAGATGGGCTCGTAATTCTACTACGGCATTACACAATTTTATTTCTATTCTAAAGCTGCGTAACGTTATTTACTTAATAACACTGTAATTGTGTTTTCATCTGGTCGATAATGTTTAAATAGGTTAACATTGTTTATATTCGTACTCTTGGGTAATTTAATCTGCCCTGCGTTATGTACGGTGACTAAAAGTAACCAGGGTTGTCGGATATAGTTGAAGTTTAGTAAGCATCCGATAGATGTTTTCAAATAAAATTTAATTGAATAAATATAAAAAGTTGAAAAAAAACTTTCCAAAACATCCATTTGTTTCTTACTAAACTTCAACTACGTATATTCGGCGACCCTAATTACTTATCTATGTATAACAATGTTGGTCAGCTCATCTGTACACGGTGTGACCGGATTTTCAAGACCATAGGTTTGATGGCCATCAAAGAGCTCACGAAAGGAGAAAAAAGTAGTCTGGGTTGCTGTCACCGGACACGGTAAAGAAGACTATATAGTAATCATATGTGTGTTATAAGTTAATGACCTATTTATGTACTTGTGCAATTATTTGATTTATAACTGCTGCTGGATACGTGGATGTTGAAAATTATCTCACATGAACGTGCTCCCGGAACAAAAGTTGTTGATGTTATTCCTTCTAATATCAGCTATCTGTCAGTGAAAGTCCCGCCAAAAGATGCAACCATTTCGGAGATTTAGCCGGAACAGAATGATAGAGCGCCAGATAGTTTTTTTTTTTTTTTGTTAAGTGTACCATTAATATTTTCATATGCGTTTCGAGAAAATCTGTTATTTTGACATTACGAACAGAAATTTCAGTCTTATTTATTTGCAAGATGAGAATTAAGATTCACTATGATAATTTTTTTATCATTGTTCCTCTCAAACAATGCACCTGCCGTCTAATTTCTTCATCATCTTTGGTTGAGTGGAGAAGAATGCCTGAGGCTTTAAGTTCACCTTTGTACGTTTGTTGAGTGCTATAAGTTAAAATAAATAGAAAGACTGAACACATGTTTATTATGCTCAAACAAAACGAACATTACGAGAAAAACAGATATATAAATTGTACAGATGCCAGCACAAGGTACCCGAAACTGTCAAATTTTCCCAATAAATCTTGAACCTAATACTTTAGTGTTATTCACACATAAAACGTAGCCAAAAGCCCCAGATTTAAGTCATTAAAAAAAACATTTCAACAGTATTTATAAATATTACTTTCCTAACATACTGTATTTTGGCTTACATTATATTTATAAATTCATGACCTTGTGTTTACCGGAATTTATATTACAGAGATACTCGATACTCTCGCCTTGTTCAAAGACAATATAATTTATAGGACAATGAACTACTACTTAAATACACACTTTTATCTTTTCATTACGTCCGTAGTTTCATTATAGTCGTCAACTGCGTTGTTCTTGATCTATTTTAATTCTTTGTCGTTTGAAAATTCGCGTTCCACTTTTATTTGCCATTCGTTACGAGCCAGAACCAAAGGCTGATAACAAAGGCTTTTTACCATTGCAGACCTATCTACTATTTCGAAAATGCCTGGCATTCCTCGTTTGTAGGTGGTCCAAATTCTCGCAAACTAGTTGAAGAATGCTGGGTCAAAAATATGTATAAAATATGTTTTAATGACATGTATTGTCAAATCATTGATGTACCAGGCCACTCGGAAAGTATTGCGAAAACAAGTTTTTTTTTTGTATGAGCGACTGGGCAGTTATAAACTATTACAAATATAATTATTATTTATTTAGTAAAAATAGGTACGTTCCAATTTCAAAATTTCTCTCCATTACTTTTGCGAGCTAATTCAATTATCGTGTCTCATTGGAAAATGGATTTGCGCCGGGAACATTTTCGCGCTATGATTTTTTACGATTTCAAGTGTCGCCTGAAACTGGACGAATCATACGATAGACTTCAAATTGCATTCATGGATAAAGGCCCTTCCAAGGCAACTGTGTATTGTTGGTATAACGAATTCAAACGTGGTCGACTAACTTTGGGGGATGAAGAAAGAAGTGGTCGCCCGTGACGGCTGTTACGGAGGAAAATGTGCTAGGAGTGAAAAATTGAATCCAAGACAATAAGCGAATTACGTATCAGGAAATTCAACACATACTTCAGATTAGATCGGGAAGCCTTCACGAGATTCTACACGTGCATCTTCGCGTGAGGAGGATAGTTTCACGCTGGGTGCCGCACAACCTCACCAATGCTCAGAAGCAGGCCCGGGTGGAATGGTGCCGTGATATGATAAATAAATTTGAAGCAGGCTCGTCTCGGCGTATTAACGACATTATTACAGGAGTCCTGGATTAATCACTACGATCCAGAAACGAAGCGCCAGTCGACGATTTGGGTGTTTCAAAACGAATCAACGCCTCCCAAAGTGAAGCGATCTAGAAGCGTGGGTAAAAGATTTTGATCGCGAGCTTTTCAATTTGACTGACTACTTGGTGTCAATCCCTTTACGGAACCAAAGAAGCATCAACGCCGAATGGTATACTACCAAATGCTTGGCAGAAATTTTCTCTGTTGTGAGCGACAAGCGACCAAACTCAGGGCTCCGCGGGCTACTGCTCCACCACGACAAAGCGCCCACGCACACCGCGCTCAAAACGAGGGACTTCTTGGACAGCACGCCGCGCCGGTCAAACTTCTGGGTCACCCTCCTTACAGCCTTAAACTAGCACCGTGTGACTTCTTTTTATTCCCAAAAATTAAAAATCAGCTCAAAGGGATACAATTTTCGTCGCCGGAAGATGCGCTGTCAGCGTTCGAGCAGGCTGTAAACGATGTGTCTGCGGCGGACTGGAAAAAGTGTTTCGAAAACTGGTTCAGATGCATGAAACTTTGCATAGAGGCTAGTGGAGAGTACTTTGAAAAGGTTTAATTATAAAATACTAGCTTTTGCCAGCGGCTTCGCCCGCGTGGAAGTCGGAAATTATGCCGCGGGAACGTACTACCGGGATAAAAAGTAGCCTATGTCCTTTCTCAGGCTGTAAACTATCTGTGTACCAAATTTCATTTAAATCGGTTCAGGAGTTTTAGCAGGAAAGCGAGACAGACAGACAGACAGACAGAGTTACATTTGCATTTATAATATTAGTGTGGAAGTGTGGATTTACCTATAGAACACTTCTTTTTATTTTCGCAAAACTTTCTGAGTGTCCCACGTATCATAATTTCAGCGGAAAAACGTCCACCGCTGGACATAGGCCTTCCCCAATTTGGGGGGGGGTTGCCATAATCGCCACGCTTGGCAAGTGGGTCAGCGATCGCATTATGATGGTAAAATGCATAGAGAACGCTGCTGCCCATTATCTAGTAAGTCCCGTAGTTGCCTCTTACGACACCCACAAGAAAGAACGTCATTGGCGTATATTGCACCCTAATTGTACATGAAGACGCCATATGCCTCCTATAGGGCTTGAATTTCGAGTTTTTCAATAAATCTACCACCAAGTAACAAGATTTTGTATTTGGTGAGTAGTTTGCGAGATCTCATGACACGTTTCTCATACAGAGTAATTAGCTCACCTACCTAATCAAGTTTCCGCGTTTGCACCAAGGTATATAACGTGAATTATATATGTTGTTTCTATGGCTTTAGTTTATCGTGTACCCCTTAAAGAACTTGTAAAGGCTAGGTTAAGTAGAGGAGTGGTTTTCCAGTGGTAACTTATAAATTGTAAGTCGTAGCAAACCCTGACAGGCATTACTTTGTGTCAATTATTTCCTCAACACTGCTCTTAAAACGATAAAGGAATCGTGAAGAAAAGGGCATGCCCTAGACCCAAAACAGGGACTGCGTGATGGATTAGGGCTCGCAAACAGGGGGCCTGTTTCCCAGTTATGGAATCGTAATAGGCATAGCATAACCAATGCTATGCTAAAGGCTTGTTTCTATACAAAACTAGTCGAAAACGAAAAAAGGGTTAACAAAATAGTTATCAATGCAAGTATGAAACATGTTTTGTATAGGACTCGTTGTGGCAAGTCTTTTACCAGACTTAGCAACATCAATCTCGTAATAGTTACTGACACTGACGTTCCGAATTCAAAACCAATTTCATTTATAAACTACATCCATCTCGTAATAGTTACTGACACTGACGTTCCGAATTCAAAACCAATTTCATTTTCTGACACTGACGTTCCGAATTCAAAACCAATTTCAGCTTCTGCCCGCGACTTCGTCCGCGTTAAATTTCTTGTTCACCCGACCCTTCCCGTCGCATCGAATCGCCTACCCGTGCGATTTCAAACAAAGTCAAATTTTTTCTCCGCTGACCCTTCCCGTCGCATCGATTTGCCTGCTAGTTTTCGTCCACTTTTCGTTGCTGCTCGCTCCTTTTGAGTTATAGCGAGTCAACCTTAACAGATAGACATGTGCTCTCGCGGACCATTTTTTTTGAACTTTAAAAAAAAACAAATTCGTCATACATGATTTTTGCGTTACTTTAACCGTTTACGCAGCGCATGCAACGGAAACTCTCAAAAGGAATAAATTTTCCCCGTTTTTGCAACATTTTTCATTACTGCTCCGCTCCTCTTAGTTGTAGCGTGATGTTATATAGCCTATAGCCTCCCTAAATAAATAGGCTACCCAACACAAAAAGAATTTTTCAATTCGGACGAGAAGTTCCTGAGATTAGCGCGTTTAATCAAACAAACAAACTCTTCAGCTTTATAATATTAATAATAGATAATAGATTACTAGCTTTTGCCAGCGGCTTCGCCCGCGTGGAGGTCAGAAATTATTCCGCGGGAACATACTACCGGGATAAAAAGTAGCCTATGTCCTTTCTCAGGCTTTAAACTATCTGTGTGCCAAAATTCATTTAAATCGGTTCAGTAGTTTTAGCAGGAAAGCGAGACAGACAGACAGACAGAGTTACTTTTGCATTTATAATATTATAGTGTGGATATAGTGTGGATTAGTGTGGATAATGGGTCGGCACTCAATTGTTCACGTTGGCGGACAAATGAATAGAGGAATGTGCGTTGAGCATGGTCCAACGTGATCCTTTGTGTGTATTCTATAAATGTTGTGATGGATAAATTAAAAATAGGTTTCAACGTAGTCCGACTCAAAATATAATTCGACGTGTTTTATTTTTATTTCATCGAATTCACGCTTTGATTGTGAATGAAAATGACTGAAATTCTCGTAATGCCGTAAATGTACGCTATTGAAAAAAATATTCGTTGGAATCGCTGGAATTGAATGCAAAAATTAACGATAATTTGTAATTAATTTGACTGAAATGTGAAAGGTTTCTTACATTCTTTAAGTGGTCGGAATAAAATATTTAATTATCCATGCTAGAGGGAAGATTTAGATTTCAGTGTCTCCTAATGATATATTCAGACCGATAAGACAAATATTTAATTATTCCTATACAAGCATAATTAAATATTTTTCAAAAAGGTGGAAATCAAAAATTTTAATATTTTTTTGGCTTAAATACTTTATTCTCAAAAATATTAACATATAATTTTTTTAATTTTTCATAGTTTGTTATAGGAATACAACAAAAATATGAAAAGTGGTTACATATTGTAACGCCTAGCATTATTTTGTTAGTTAGGTACTTATTTTTTTGAAAATAGAGCCAAGAGGAGCCACCGCTGGAGGAGACGCCCGGGCGTCGGGCGTCAATTGCGGGCTCCCTGTCACCGCAGACGCGGGCTTGTGGGTGGCGAGCAAAGAATACCTTGCCGCCCGGTAAGGACCATGCTTGGATCGACGGCGCGTAGTGTTCCACGCGCGCTTCAAAGAGATTTCAGCATGTGAAGGGGTCCGCTGGATGAAGGGGTCCGGTACCGTGTGGTGCCGGACGTAAAGAATAACACCACCCCATTTCTTCCCGTGGGTGTCGTAAAACGCGAGTAAGGGACTTACTAGAGAATGGGCAGCAGCGTTCTCTATGCATTTTACCACCGTACTGCGATCGCCAACCCGCCTGCCAAGCGTGGCGATTATGGCAAAGCCCTCAAATTGGGGGAGGCCTAAGTCCAGCAGTGGACGTCTTTCGGCTGAAATGGTGATGGAAAAATGGTGAAGGGGTCCGCTGGAACCGATGCCTGCTCGGGTCGCGGAATTGTTCGAAATAGTTACCGTGGCCCTGGAATACAAACTGAAGGACCATGGGTGGGATTTAGTCAGTAAAAGTCTAACACACCCTTCCGCTACACCCAGAGCGGGAGACGTCATTTGATGATTTCCCACTCACAAAAAAAAGAGGAGGTTGCATAAATATACAACCTATATTATTTATTTTCAAAATAAGTGCTAACTCAACAACACACGCAGGCAGGCGTTTATCCATTATAAATTTGATATATCATGTTCATTGGTCGAATTGTTGAACCGTGGTATTATGTCAAACCTTCACATCTAGAGTATGGATAATTATATACTCATTGTTTTTTAGACTGTCATATTTTATTGACAGCTGTTGTGACCATTCTGGGACACGTGAGTACGGACATAATTTACTTTATGGGATATGAGTGGTAACTGTTTTTACCGAGTATCAAGCTTACGGTGTGCTGCTGGTGGTCTTGACTTAATAAAATGACTTGATTTTGATAATATATGACAAGTTCTGTATTTCTTGGGTAGGTAGGTACTGAGAGTAGGAAGTGACTTTTTTTATACTGTGTAAAGACAGTATGTAGATAGATGGACAACTTGGGAGTAATATCAGATTTCATGACTCATCTATGAATATCTGACGTCAAGATGTAGGCAAATATGTGTGATAATTTGTGGAAGGCATATTATATGTATGTATACAAATAGCAGCACAAATATGAGACATCGAAGGAATACCAAAACTATAAGGAACGCCAAATTATAGTATGGAGCATCTACTTCATGAAGATGATTCTCTTAGAATGCAATAATATCAGACATATCTGACGTACAGTGATGGCCCAGTGATATCACCCCGACTTCCGAGTTGTAAGTCATGGGTTTGAACCCTTTCGTCCAGTTTCGTAACCGAAATTTCGTAACCAGCTACGAACATGGAATTTTCTTCCAGTTTGATAACTGGCTACGAAAACAGAATTATTTTTCTCTTTTTGTAACTGGTTTTCGTAACCAACTTGGAATTATTTTTCTCTGTTCGGAACTGGTTACCAATACAATAGAATTGCATTATTTTTTAGTAACTAAAAAGCCTGTTATATAAAACACAATGACAAAGAAATATTTTTTTATTTTAATCGTCACTTGAAATACATGTAGGTACATATACTCTTACGGTAAAAAAAAAACAAAACTGTAATTAACAATAAAAATAATAATTTTATTACATAACATATCTATATCTATACTTATAATAAAACTGTAGAGAGGTCAATTCTGTACATTGAAAATATATTCAAAATTAATATTGGAGGATGAATGGTGATCGATACTGATACCAAAAATGCAATCAGTAAATTTTTTGTCTCTCTGTCTGTCTGTCTATATGTGCACGCATGGGTCAAAAACTACTGAAGGGATTTTAACCAAACTTGGTACGATTGTAGTCCATACTCCTGGGCAGGTTATAGACTATATAACATAACGCTAAGACATATAGGAGCCGAGCAGTGACGATAAATTTGAAGCAAGTCGGATGAAAATGCGCTTTCGAGCTCTTAGTAGTACGTTCACGCAGGATATTTTCCGACCTGCACGCGGGCGAAGCCGCTGGCAAAAGCTAGTAAGTAATAATATGACGCGAATATAGTTTGTAAGCTGCCGGATTTTATTAGTGTGAAAAGTGGTCTATACAATTCACGAAACAAAAGTTTAGGTGTACCAAAACTACATTTTAAGTCACATTCAGAGATCCAAATACCGAAAAAATTTGTAAATTTTCTACTGGCTGACTACCAAGATATAGAGACAAGAATTCTGGTGTTTTGCTGTCCTGATACTACAAAAACTCTTATTGATTTTGATCATGTTTTCATGAACGGTACTTTTAAGTCATGTCCAGCACCATTTCAGCAACTATATACTATTCACGGGTATAATAAATTAAAAAACAATGTTATTCCTTTGGTATTTGCGTTCCTTCCAAAAAAAAAAGAAAAAACATACGAGATATTATTCGAACTGGTTAACAGACGATTACCTACATGGAATCCTAAAAAAATTGATTATGAAAAAGCTGCAATGAACGCAATTGAAAAAGTTTTTCCAAAATCCACAATAAAAGGCTGTTTTTATCATTACTGTAACAGTCTGTTTAAGAAGGCCAAAGCGATGGGACTAAACTCTCGAGTTCAAAGACGGTATGTTGCTAGGTGTGCTGGCTTAGCTCGATTGCCATTGAACAAGATTTTGTCAGGCCACAAATATATAATGTAAAGATTACCAAAATGCCCGAAAATACACCAATTTAATGTTTACTTTAATAATATTTGGTTAAGTAATTCAAATTTTATTAGGAAATGGTGTTGTTACAAAGAAGAAATGCGAACTACCAACCATCTCGAAGATTGGTTGGTTGAACGCTAGGCTTAATAGGTATATAGGACGTAAAAACCCTTCTCTGGCTCAAGTTATGGATGTTTTATCTAAAGAGACTAAGATACGTGTTCGTAACAAAACGAACAAATCCCGAAATTATTTACAAATTGATACCGAAATCAATTCGGCCATCGCAGACCTAGAAAATAATATTATAACTGTTGGGCACTGTTTGGAAATAATTTCTCCATATAAGGTTTAGTTTAGGATTTCTCCATATAAGTTTCCGGAAAACGAAAAATTACTCTTATTACTTTTTTTTTTTTTTCAACATTTATTTGTCATTTTGCTTTTAAGTTACTAAAAAATAATGCAATTCTATTGTATTGGTAACCAGTTACGAACAGAGAAAAAAAATTCCAAGTTGGTTACGAAAACCAGTTACAAAAAGAGAAAAATAATTCTGTTTTCGTAGCCAGTTATCAAACTGGAAGAAAATTCCATGTTCGTAGCTGGTTACGAAAATTCGGTTACGAAAGTGGACGAAAGGGTTTGAACCCAGGCAGGCGCTTTACTTTCTGTAAATAATTACATCACCACTGCTCTCAAAACGGCGAAGGAAAATATCGCGAGGTAACCGGCATATCCTAGAACCAAAAATTTGAAGACAAATGACATCTACCAATCCGCACTGGGGCCGCGTGGTAGATTACGGCTACTCCCTCACACCGAGAGGAGGCCTGTATCCAAGCAGTTGGAACGATAGAGGGTGATTATGCTATGCTTATTCATGTCTGACGAAATAAATATCCGCCTACTCAGTTTAATTCAGAAAATTGTGATAAAAACGTATCTTACATCACTTAGGCAGCATAAAAACTTACCAGTAAAATTTTTCGAGTTTTCTTCTTTATCTAGCGCAATCAGTGCCGCTCATGTAGAAAAAAAAATGTGACATACCACTGGAAGCATAAATATCTAGTAATAACATTTCAAGTTATTTTATAGATCCTGTCTAGACATAATTAATAGGAAATTTGGAATTTTCTGGATATACAACAAGAACATTATTACTTGGTAATATCGGTTTCTTTTTCTCGGCATTATTATTTTCATACACAAATTGAGTGGTATTTAAGTCCACATATGCTTTACTATTAAATTCTCAAGTTGATTCTGAACAAGTAATTTTCAGAATATGTAATTACTAACAAAGTATGTAACTATTAGGAATTTGTGGTATTACCTATGACTTGGTGCCTTTGGCTCTTGAACTCAGACGGCTGGTGACCTTCAGGATTAGTAGCTAATTGGTTTCAAAGTCTCGGCACATTTTTCAGATTCCTGTACATTATGTACATAAGTATTTTAACTATTTATCATGTGTTTATTTCAGGTATGAATTAATTTTCATGTTAAATAGTAAAGAATATGGGAATATGCAAATTAATGAACTTAAGTAACCTCAAACGACAAAAATATTCCAATCTTATTCGAGCTGTTTGGGATTGAAACTCTACGGCCTTGGGTTCCGAGTGCTCACTTGGTTTTAAAGACATCGCCCAGCGGTTGGTTGACTCTTCATGTGACTTGAGGGCTGGCCTATTTTTTGGCCAAAGAATAAGCATATCCATAAAACGTGGCAAAACTGCCAGTCATTTGGACAGTTTTCCTGTTGACAGCGATGTGTACGAATATTTTTCGATGCCCTGTGATTGTCCTTTCACTTTTTTATATACATGTAGATACATGTGATTAATATTATTTCCAGTTTGTTATCTCATAATATAAGATAACAAACTAGAAATAATATTATTATATTATGCTAACATCATAGTCCATACATGAATAAGTTCGGGGCCCGAACTATGATTTTGCTTGTCTATCTGTGTGTCCGCGCTATTTTTCTAATCTAAGCAACAGATTTTGGTACAAATTTTATTTTAAAATAGGAAAAGGATAAACAAGGTTTTTTCACTTGTAATTTAATTAATTACGGACGAATTCTTTGATGCCCAGTGACCTCTTCCCATTTTTTTTTTACCTTTATTTAATTGTATATAATATATTTATTTTAGTGTTAGTTTGTGGATTATACTTGTAATTTTCTAGATATCTTAAGCTAACTACAGTTAGTCCGAAAGTCTGACAACCAGTCTTACTAGGGGATATCGTATTACCCAGTTACTGGGTTATGGAAGTCAGATAAATCAATCAAAATCAAAAGTCATTTATTCAAACTAGGCTGAGAGTCAGCACTTTTTGAACGTCAAAGTTACATAAGACAGTCCCCCCAAAACGCCCGCCCTTCGACACTTCCTAGTGCTTTAGGTAGATAGGTAGTCGCTCCAAGTAAAATTATTGAAATTCAGCTCCATCCGTGTAGACTGGAAGCCAACCCCACATAGTTGCGAAAACGCTAGGCAGATGGTGATCTTAAGCGTAGTTAACACTCCACTGAAAAAAACCCTATTGACAAATCAATCTTTAGCCCAAAATAGTTAATCATGAAAATAAAGTACAATTATGCTTACCTTTTTTTGAGGGAGGGAAAACGTCTCCCGCTCTGGGTGGAGCGGAAGGCCGTGTCAGACTTTTACTGACTAAAACCCGCACGTGTTCCTTCAGTTGCCTATGCCAGGGCCACGGTAACTCTTTCGACCAAAACCGCGACCCTGGCAGGCATCGGTCCTAGCAGACCACCTCAATATTGCTGACACCTCTAAATTAATGTCTGGAACTCTGCAAATCTGAACATTCAGTGTTGGCAACCAGAGCGCTTGAGCATCTTTAAAGTACAACACACTGGGGATTCGGTTCTGCCCACAGTTTACTGTAAAATAGCTTCAGCTCCCGACTTGGCCCCCCAACCCACCGCGCCGCATCGTATCGCCTGCCCGTGGTTTTACTTCGCTTTCCCTTAGCGTTTTTTCTGGCTTTTTTTGCTCGTAAGCTAACACGATGCCAACGTGATGCCTTTTTCGTGAATGGGGCTATCAAATACAAAATAATTATTCAAATCTACTAGAATTACAAAGATTAACGCGTAAACAAACTCGCGCATCAACTTTATTATTAGTATCAGTATGGATAGTGCCAACACTGTACGCGCAGCCCCAGCTCTGACAGCAGTTGGGGATGGTGCAGCCAACCACACAGCACCCGAAACACAAAGCTACAAAGAGTGACGTCTCACCACATCGCCAGCCTACTGTACCCTACCATCCCTATAACGAAGAGACTCGGGTGCAAAAGCGGGATGGAACGATAGACGCCATACTGCTTGAAAAAAGAAATCGAGTGAACTTGTTCTACCATGACCCTGTATTTAGCTTCATGGTGATTCCAAACAACAGCACTCGTTTCAAGACGGCTCCTAATATGATTTTATTTATTTTGTTCCAGTTATGGACACCGCTGAATATAATCCTGTTCAACCTTGTCTGCTCAGACTTCTCGGTGTCAGTCCTGGGCAACCCCTTCACCCTCATATCAGCACTCTTCCATCGCTGGATCTTCGGGAAGACTTTGTGTGTTCTCTACGGGTTCTTTATGGCTTTATTAGGTAAGTTTCTTATTTTAATACTAACTACTGCTTGGCTTTTTCAAGTATTATTGGTCTTCGTCTTCTTATCGTGTCGATAAAAATCTTAATATAGTTAACCCAGAATTTGGCTCGAAGCCAAATTTGGCCTTACCTTAGCACTTGTTGTTTAAACGAAAATATATATTTATGGGTTAAGAAATAACATTGAATAAGAATTGTCTGTTCTAGAAAAAATACTTTTAAAACTAAGCGAGAATCCGTTCGTTCTGTTGATATTAACTTCATAACTAGTAGGTACTTCTGAGTCGAGATTTATTAAGCATCTATATAAAATATAAATAATAAGAAAACCGTCAAAAGCCGTTAAAATTTAAGTCAACTTTAATAATGTAAATAATGAACTATTTTCCACTAGACCAAACTAATTTAATCGTTTTTAAACTCGCTGATGAAAAACGATTCCAATAACTATAAGGGCGGATGAATGGCAGTTTCTTGAAACCGCTTTAAAACTTTTCAATTGAATACTTCGTTTTCAATGTGCGTATTTTCTTGCGATTCAAATTTTTTCTTGAATAGAAAGTTGATGATCACGCCATATCCTGTCACGAAAATGGCTTTTGAATGTTTTGAAATTGGTTGAAATCTACGTGACATTTTTAAAAGGCACATAATTATAAATTTTGTATTATTATCATCTAGTATTTTGTTCATACAAGTATCATTTCTCATTTGTTTTACTATACGCAACAATTTTTTTACCTACTTAGTATTTGTAGAGAAAAAAAACAACCTACTTACTTACTTTTCTACGCCATACCTACAGTGAAAATAAGACTTTTCTGTCCTATAGGTAATACATGTATTAGTAAACATGAGTTTTAGGTCAAAAGGATACCATTCAGAAATGAGTTGTAATGTAATCTTCCCACGTAATAAGACCCATGTCTAACACTCAAGCGACTCCAACTGCTGAGAAAATAAATGAAAGAAGTTGTTTTCGAGTCAGCGAGACATGACATGCTAGTTACGGCAACGGACGCAAGCAGATTATGTGCGCGCAAGTCGCTTGACGTAAGTCGAGTCGCTGGAGGTCGTGAACAGTCCCTAATGCACATGGAATCATAGTGTTATTGCTTTTTCACAAGTTACTATTGCCGGTCGTCATCACTGCGCAATATACATACACACACATAATTATAGGTCGATTATAATTAGCGTATATGGTCTCACTGCTGGAACACATGGCTTCTCTCAGTGAAAGGGACTGGGCCGTAATCTACGGTGCAGGTTGGTAGATGGCACATGTCTTTGAATTTTTGGTTCTACGACATGCCGGTTTCCTCACGATGTTTTCCTTCACTGTTTTCAGAGAAGTGGGGATGCAATAACTTATACAAAGTGAAGCGCTTGTCTGGGTTCGACCACGAGCCCATCAATGCTCCACTCGGCAATGGTTTGGTGAAATTTTAAGCCGCGTTTTGTAGTAAAGACACATCGCCGGACATTTACATGGTATAGCTGTGTGGGACAACAGCATTCGACATTTGCCTTGTTCACACTACTTAGTGATGATTAGTATGTCGTCAAAAGAGGTAGTGTTGTTCAATGCGGCGTACATTTCGCAGAATACAAAACGACAACGCATATTCACTATTCAAAGCTTTTCGGGTGACTTTCGAGGGACCCGAAGGTCGCGAGTGTCGAAGCTCGCACTGACTGTGCATCGACTAATGACAAGTCCCACGACCTATAGATGTCGCAATCGACGTCGAGCGACATCGTGCGGATCCCGTTACTTTCATGTCGTGCGACAAAGATGCGGGACATGTGTCTTCTAGTAAAAACGTGGCATTAGAGTATATACGAAAGCTATTACAAGTAATGGTACAGTTCGGGTCTAAAAATTCACCACAGGATACTCCGAGCTGGCTATCAGGCAAATAGAGTGTGTGCAAAGAGGTCTATTCTGTAATATTTTTTTCGAATTTCGATCGTTGCAATAGTGTATCCGAGATGATAAACAGTTTAGTCATTTGAGATTGCGTATGAACCGTGCATTGGTTTATATAAAGGCGTTTTTAAAAACCACCCCTAAATTTTAGATCACTTAATAATATGTTACTGAATTACTGTGACTGTACTATTTTTCCAATGTATGTATATCGTACTGTATCTACAGATTTTGGAAAAATGTAACACTCAGCTGGAAAAACAACGATTCTCACTTTATGACACAATACAGTTACCCTAGATAAGAAGTCTTTTTATCCTTTTTACCGATACCAAGATCCGTCTATAATGTGCTAAATTCCATCAAAGTTACTTCAAGTGTGTACTAAATATTAGAGGAGGCAGACGAGACAGATAATCATTTTCTCATCCTAGCTAGAACTTCTATCGTACAGTAGATAATATGGCGCGACAGGACCCATTTATATGTAAAACTAAATAATTTTCGGGCCGAATCTACCGCATACGATTACAAGAGCCTCCGTTTTACTTAATGATAGAACTAGAGCACAGGCTCATTATTATGTCTCATATTACGTGTTGTTTGTGGTTTCTACTCGGCGAGCTCCCGACGAAAATGATCTGTCATTGGGTTAATCATTTTCAAGGGTAAGTCATCATCTACCCAGCCTTTTTCCAATTATGTTGTAGTCGGCTTCCAGTCTAACCTAATGCAGCTGAATCACCCGCATTTTACATGGAGCGACTGCCTGACGGACCCTCACAACCAAATTGTAGGTAAATCGATACCCCTAATGTAAAACCGGTTGTCAAACCTTTGGGCTTTTGACTACCCGTAACGACAGCCAAAGATTTATAAGTTTAGAATTGTAATCATTCTTCGATCAATCCCATTCATGCGGCTAGGCTGTGCCACGACATTTTCTCTTCGTTTTGAAGTGAAAACTTCTTTAGCGGCGTTGTGCACTTTTTTGTAGTGGGTAAAAAATGTTAAACTCGCGTCAGGACACGTGACCCTGATCGAAAATTCGTAAGACGGACGGAGAGTGATTTTTCTGAGAGATAAACTTTTTAATCTTATATCTTTAAACGAGCAATTCTTGTATATATGTATATATATAATCTGAATCTCGGAAATGGCTCCAACGATTTTCATGAAATTTAGTATACAGGGGGTTTTGGGGGCAATAAATCGATCTAGCTAGGATTCATGTTTATAAAATGTCGTTTTATTCGTGTTTTCAATGACCAACTTTATCGATAATCAACTTGAACATAAACTTATTATTATAAACACAATTTACCAAAAAATACCGAGCAAAGCTCGGTCATCCAGATATTGTAATATAAATTGTCACGTTTGGGTACGATAGCGCAATAAATAAATATTGTATTCTACCACATAAATGATAGTACTTTTATACTGATAATTAAAGCAATTCGTGCAGAATTATTCCCTAACCATTCCAAAATATCAAAAATGCACAACGTTAATATTCAAGTTTTCACTTCTGCCGGCACTCCCGGAGTGTAACCCGTCGTTTTTTTTCTATGTTGAGTCCAATATGTAGTTGAATTTAATATTCAGTACCCGTTGAAATAAAAACTCACGCGTACCAGACACAAATTGCAAAATTAATTGTCAAATTGGATCAATAAATCAGCCCTGAAAAAATTCAGCTTTTTGAAAATGTAAAAAAACGCATGCCTACCTTCTTCTTTGGCCTCGCCTTTTCCCGCTACGCGGAGTCGGCTTTCCAAATCATAGGGCGTCATTCATTTCCGTGGTAATCATCGCCATCTGTAAGATTAAGCTTTTGCATGTCCTTCCGGACATTTGTCATCCAGGTAGTTTGCGGTCTACCTCTACTTATTTTTATTTTTTATTTTATTTATTAGTGGACAATAAACAGCTACAATATAAAATGTTTACATATTACAATAATACAGGCTCGTAATTAGTATTAACAATATTGTAGCCCACTACATTATCCGCATGTTTACTTAATTCAAATATGGTAAAAAAAAAAAAAGTGCCACTAGAGTAGCATAACTACGGTATATAAAATAAAAAAAGATTGATTATTAAAATACAATACAGGAATAATGACAAAAAAAAATTAAAAAAACATAAAATACAAATATATGAATTTTTGATAACATTAAAAATATATGGGATTGGATTCTTATTATCACAAATAAAGATTTAGACTATTACAACAAAAAAATAAAAAATAAAGAAATGATAGTATAAAAACTACAATTAATTATTAAAAATAATTGAAACAGTTAAAATTGTTAAAAAATTGTGGACTCTCTCTATTTCTTATTATTATTAGATAAGATTTTAAAAACACTGGACTTAAATTTCGATTTAGAACATATAAAGATATCAATATCAATGAAGTTGCGATTGTAAGATTCCACCATACGACGAATAGGGCAGCGCAATCCTGAATTAGTCCGACAGCTATTTACAGCGAACAATGTGCCTGCACGGACGCTACGCTTATTTACAGTGCGGGGGACCACATAGCATAACTTACTGGTCAGATCAATGGAATCGAAGTGATTATGAACAATACCATGCAGTATGTTGGCTTCAAGAAACTTACGTCTAGATTCCAATGTTAACATATTATATTTGTTAAGTAATTGTGAATATGACAAACGCTTTTTATAGCACCTATAGTACATGCCACGAAGAAATTTACGCTGGACCTTCTCGATCATATCCATGTATTTCTTATAAAACGGGTTCCAGATTGGGACCGCATAATCGAGCTGCGAGCGCACAAGCGTCTTATATAAGTAAAGATAGGTGGAGGGCCGTTTGAACTCAGTTGAAGATCTCATGACAAAACCATACATCTTAAAGGAATTACAATTCGTTCGTTAACAATTCGTTCTACATGCTGATTAAGAGATAACTTACTGTCCAGCAAAACACCAAGATCTCTCACAATAGATGTGTTATTAAGCAGTGCATTATTTAGCTTATACTTAAAATTCGTGATAAATTTGTTTTTCGTGAAGTTTATATAATGACATTTAGAGATGCTTAAGTGTAGTTTGTTGTCCAGACAGTATGCTGAGAGTCTATCTAAGTCTTCTTGAAACTTTAAGCAGTCTTCTGTAGTAGTAATTGTTTTAAAAGCTTTCAAATCATCAGCATACATAAGAAATTTAGTACTTAAGAAGCATTTCCCAATATCATTTATATATAAATTAAAAAGGAGTGGTCCCAGAATGGAACCCTGTGGTACCCCCGAAGTTATAGATACTGAATCAGATTGATGGCCACTTACAACAACCTTCTGTGTTCTATTTTTAATGTAGGATGAAAACCACCGGAGCAACCTGCTTTATTAGCCATGGAAGGGCACTTTTCACGATCTAAACAAACGCATATGATTTCATTTAATATTTTGTATCGAGTCTGGTCAAACCACGCTGGGATCGGTGCAATTCTTTTCATTTCATTTCGTAATGTTAATTGGTTTGCATACCTACTATGTAGAATTAAGTTTATCTAAATTAACCGACAGTTGTGTTACTGGGGAGTTTGTTGCGCCATTTCTTCTTCCCTTCCGCACTTCACCATTTCCCTTGCGTGGAAATGGTGAAGTGCGGAGCATTTTGGTGGACTTTCTTATGTAACTGACTACGAAAAGTGTTGAATCTCACCTTGATTTGTTTAAACTACTTTTGATTTTGAATCATGACAATGGATTTAATGGGCTATTTGGTTTATCATTCACAACAGTTTTAATTCGATTTAATTACAGATTTTCTGATTTTGAACGGCACGATAAACAATGCAAATAAAAACCCAAATATTTTTATTTGCATTGTTTATCGTGCCGTTCAAAATACATTCCCGAAACCGCATTTACATATCTCCCAGCTGAAAGGAATTCAATTGGAAATCTACCGCCTGTAACATTGCGTCAAATAATGCAAAATAACCAAATTAATATTTGGTTGGTTGCGGATGCTGTGAACGCTACGATAACGGTCACTGGTCAGTAATATATTCTGCCCAAACCGTTCAAACTGACCGCTTCGGGAATTGTGTGTGTCTTTTAACGGCTACTAGCGTTAATTATACAGTGAGTTAAGTTCAACTAAGGACTTGCTTTAATAGTGAAAATACTCTGTAAAATGATTAATTTTGATTATGGGACCAACTAAGAAATATAAAAAAAACATGTTGTTTCACACATTATGTTGATTTATCTGTACATACACATATTAATAATAAAGCTGATGAGTTTATTTATTTGAACGCGATAATGTCAGAAACGGCCAGTGGAATTTAAAAAATCTCAATACATTTGACAGCCCAATCTTCGAGAAAGCCTATAGGTTTATAACATCATGCTAGGGCCCTTAGGGGCAAAAACTCGACGCAAAAACGAAGCAAGAAATTACACGTGAACAAAGTCGCGGGTAGAAGCCAGATTGAACATACATTTATGAAGCAGCTTACTTTTTTTTCGTGTTGGTCCCATAGTTATTTTTTTTTTTTTCATTATTACTATACTCCCTTAAAGTGTGGGACTTGCTTAACCTAACGCACTGTATACATGATCGATTTTACATTAAGTTCCGCCTTATCTCATGAATGGTTAAAGTAGCACAATTTATGTGGTAAATAAAACTTACCAATCCGTTTACTTGTTTTTTTACTATTTGAGCTTCAGTGGGAACAGCTTAGAGACTTCCAAAAGGTTAAGGAGAGGCAGAGCGAAATCATTCAAAACAGTCGTCACTGTTAAAGTAATACAATCAATACTTTTACCACAATTACCATAAAAAATATGTAATAAACACCGCAGTGAATGTGTTAACCGATTATAGTTAGCAAAAACTAAAAATATTGTATAGTTTAATAAACAAAAATTCGTAAAATTGAACAAAAATCTTAAAATAGCATGCTCGGGTTTAGTTGAATTTTGATAGTAAACTGTTAAATTTTTTCACTAACTTGAATTCATATTAATTTCTTATTATCATACTACAATTTATAGTTTTTAAATTTTCGAAATGTCACTTATATATTTTATCATTAATTTTTGTTTTGATTCCCACCCTGTTTTGAGTCATACGCAATGTACACGAGTCGAAAATTCAGTCGTCCACGAGAGCTCGGAGAGTGGTCACGCCGCATCGTGGAGCGACGCGCCAGTAACGATAATTCGCGATCTATTGTGTACGTATTCCTTGCCGCAAAGAGTGAAATAGGGTAAGTCACATTTGTGTTTTTTTGAGTATGACTTATATTTAGTAGGCATAACTAAATTTTACTTTTTCTTTTTTTTTCTGCTTCCATATTACTATAACATTTTTCTTAAATATTTGTTTTAGTAAATATGGGAAAGCGTAAGGATAGCTATTGTAAGAAAAAATTTGGCGCTCATTTCCGTAAAAAAAGCCGTTATCATAAAATGTACGTATTTATATTTTATGATATTAGTTCCAGTTGTTTTTTTCTCTAACATTCGATATGAGTGTCGTGGCTTTTGAGGGTGGCGTTTGCAAATCTGGAGTTCAATTTGAAATCCAAAATGGTGGATGTAGCTTTTTCTCAAATGTTCAATATGGGTGTCGTTTAATGGGTTTTGGGGGGTGGTGATTGCAAATCTGGCATTCATTTTAAAATTCAAGATAGCGGATTTAACTTCAACTTTTCCGTTACACTCTATATATTATATATACCACATTGACCTATGATTTTCGCATGTTTTTGTAAATTAAGCAAGGTTTCTATTACATTAGGTAATTATACATTTTTTATCTCAGACTGGTTTTATTATTACAATACTTACTCTTACCCATCTACCCTGCCTACCTACTTTACCGAGTCAAATTCCCGGGCGTGCAAGTAAAATTCCTAATGCCAAAATTTCATAGCAATGGGATGAGTAGTAACTGATAATGTAGGTATTTTCCTATATTGTACTATATTTATCAAATCAAATCAAATCAATTTATTTCGGGCTACAAAGACCCATAACATAAATACCTTACAGACTAACATACATATAAAAATACCTTACAGACTAACATACATATAAATAAAAAAAACAATTTAAAACTATTGTACACAAAGTGACGGCGTCTTGTTGCGCTGCGTGGTGTCACGTAGCCTTCCGCGGAATCGCCGATACACGACACCCTTCGGCCAAAGCTCTGCCTTGAGGTAGGTCTCGATTTGAAGAGTTGGAACTCGCACCACGAATGACTTGAAATTCGTGTTGAATTTATACCTACATTATCCGCTCTATAAACTACAAACGTTAATTTTTATACATGAAATGAAATGAAATGTTTATTTCTGTAAGTAGATCTTATAAGACACTTTTACACGTCAACATTTTTTGGTCAATGTTTTTTTAAAACTTGATGGCGCCGGCAATTCCTAGCTGACTGTTCCCTGAGAAGAAACGCCGAAACAAACTCAGAGGATATAATATAGATTATTAGATTTAATTTCTGGATTTATGTAGGTACCTACATAAAATCATCGAAATAATCAATATGCGTGTTTTCAAGTCACTCAACACAACGAAACAAATTTAAAAAATCCTAGGTTACCTTTTGTCGTGCAACTGCATGCGGGCTTCGAGCAAACTTGTCAATGTGTGCGCCACGCACAAACTAGCGCGCTGTAGTAAATACCTATTTGCCGCGCGCCTTGTAAGGTCGGCGCAGTCTTAATGATATCAAGTATGACCGACAAAGCCAAAGTTTAGGATAAAATAGTTTATTCTATATCAAAATATCTCGCCCGAAGTACGTTAGGATTAATCTGCTTAGCCTAAGCCCCATAGTTCGATTCGTTGAGATTCGTCCTAAACGCGTTTGGATCAACTACTTTAGCATTTAAAATAAGAACTTTCTTTTTAGCTTCGCTTCCCTCGTAAAGAAAGTCACCGAGGGATACATCGATCAAACGAAATCGTTCAGAACTACGTAAAATCACAACGAGTTTTGATTGGCTTACACTGCGTCAGAGGGCGTCATGACGCGACACAATACAATGTAAATCCAGCAGTGTGACCAGATTCAGTATTTTAAATACTGAATGGCTCCTAAACGGCTGGACCGATTTGAATGATTTTTTTTTTTGTATGCGTTTGGGTGGTCCTCTGGATGGTATAGATTCACTATTGGACCCGGTAGGTGACGCTGCTATCGAGTTGTGTGACCAGATTCAGTATTTTAAATACTGAATCTGGTCACACTGAAATCCAGCTTTACTTATTGTCGAGCACTCATAATAAGTTAAGTGGTTAAGCTACGCTTGCCGCCGTTAGTCGGTGGATGGGTGACCATCTTAACATACCAAATCCCTTCCGTGCCTCGGAGAGCACGTTAAGCCGTTGGTCCCGGCTGTCTTTCGTAGATCTTAGACAGTCGTTACGGGTCGTCAGAAGCCCGAAAGTCTGACAACCGGTAAATAAATAAACCGGTCATACCAAGGGGTATCGTTATACCCAGTTACTGGATGACTGTCAAAGATTTAATTCAATCTGTGTGGTTCTTTCCCCTAAAGACCATTTCAGAGAGCTATCTACATGGTCTTCACATAATGTGACCAAGATTATGTCTGGACTTTAAAAGAGATTGTGACCTCTGAGTTTGTTTCGGGCTTTCATGTCAGAGTAGACAGATAGGAAACGCCGACCTCATCTAGCTTAAAAAATATTATTGATGTGTACAAGTGTTTGTTTAAACCTACTTACAGAAATAAAATAATTTATCATTATCATTTATTAATCACAGTCAGGACCAATGGCTTAATGTACTTTCCGAGGCACGGAAGGGTCTCAATATGTTATGGACGGTCACCCATCCACAAACCAACCGCGGCAAGGATAGCTTAACCTTCAATCGACCCTTGTGTCTGGTATTATTTAGACAAGAGCTCCTCTTCTTACTTAAATAAAGTGGAAGAACTTAATCACTTCAGCAACTCTTTATAAGGATTACTTTGTTAAGTAATATTAAAAGACTAGTCATAAATTCTACGAATATTGTAACCTAGTTTTAATTTCAAAAAAATTGGTAACGAAATACTCATTATTTCACAGAATCTGAACTAAGTTTTTTTTTTAAATAAAAATGGGTACAGCAATAAATAACTTTTGACTAGAGTTCTAGACGTCGTTGTTGGTAATTTATTCATGAAAATACCGAGGGGTATTTTTATTTATCGTTTGACTTGTTGTATCTAACGAAGTAAAAAAAATTATGGAAGGTGCGAGACTGAAAGATTTTGTAAAGGCACAAGTTTTATCTGAAAATAGCTCAATATATACTCAAGCAATCGCAGAACCTGCTGAAAATTGCTCAATATGTGATCTTCAGGCAATCGCACATCTCGTTGAAAAATAGCTGTATATTTTCATCAAGCAATCATACATCGTGCTGGTAAATAGTTAAATATATTTATAAAGTAACCAAAGCAGGCAAAGGAGGGGTTTGTAGCTATGTAAAAACATTTAGACAGGTCGATTGATCTGGTTAAGCAAAGCTTGCTGCGATTAGTTCATAGATGGACTCCTCCGTGCCTCGGAAAATAAGTTACACCATTGGTCCCGGCTGTCAGTCATTGCTGGATCTTTGACAGTCCCTTCGAGTAGCCAGAACCCCAAAAGTCTGACAGTGTGGCATCTTATGAGTTACTGCGTGTAAATTACTGATATTTAGCTGAATCAGGTTGCACTGGAAACCGACTCGAACATAGTTGGGAAGATTTATTGATGTAATGTTGCCACTAATCATCATCATTGCTGGATATAACCCCAATTTGGGGGGCTTTGCCATAATCGCCACGCTTGGCAGGAGGGTTGGCGATCGCAGTATGGTGGTAAAATGCATAGAGAACGCTGCTGCTACCCATTCTCTGATAAGTCCCTTAGTCGCCTTTTACGACACCCACAGAATGAAATGGGATGGTGTTATTCTTTACGTCCGGCACCACACGGTACTAATATACGTTACGTATACGTTACCACTAATCTACGTTACGTATACGTTACCACTAATCTACGTTACGTATACGTTACCACTAATCTACGTTACGTATACGTTACCACTAATCTACGTTATTACATTGACATGAAAGCGACAGCAATAATCAGCATGTTCTTAATTTCAATGTAGCTAAAGTGTGCGTCAAGTTTCACCGGGTGGCGTCTCATTTTGTACTAGCTAATATTTCTAATAAGTACAAGTGGGCGCCTTAATTGAGTACAGTCGCTAACGATCGTCGCGAAATGATAGCCCGCAAAATTATATTCTTTTTTTACGTTTTTCTGCAATTTTATGTCAGTGTCAGGGTGCTTGTTGATTAAAATATATAATACGCTACAATAAGAAGTATGAATTCACTGAACTACAAAAATCATCAACACAATGCTCTAAGTTCATTATAATCTCATTTATGTATATTTTATAAAATGGTCATTTATTGCTCCTTTAAAGGTTTATAAAACCATTGAATTAAATTTTGTTTTACGTGATGTTTTATCTGATCAAATTTATCAAGTAAAACATAATTATGTTAATGGAAGTATAAATACCTATCTGAGACAGTGGGTCGCTATTTCGTCAGGCTACGTAGACGGGTGGGACGAGCTAGATGGGTTCCATCAAAACTGGGAGGAGGACGCCTGGGCGAGCTATATATGGAAGGATTGGATTAGACCTTTGCCCAGAAGTGGGGCAGCTACAGCAGTCAAAAAAATAAAATAAAAAGAAGCAACCAAGTAGGTAATTTTAAAAGGTCGTAGTGGAAGTTTGAATCAGTTGGAGTACCTACCGCTAAAACGCCTATCCTCAAGATAATTCTTCAAGTAAACAGCCTATTGTTAACAGTTTTTATTTTAGCTGTTATAAATAAGGTTTATGAAATATTTCAAACTTTGCCAGCGACAGTACCGGAATTTATTACCTCATTAAGGGCGCGCTTTTGGATTTACCAAGATTAATGTTTCTATGAAAGTCGCGGTATTCAGTTACACGTGTATCTGCATTATTTTTAAACCAATTGTTTATTCCTTTAATTTATTATAACAATTTATTCAAATAAGCAATTACGGAAAGCTGAAAGCCATACAATGGAACTTTGGTGATTGGAGCTTATGAGCAAAAGCGTATTTTATGGTAAAGAGAGAAAAGTGGGCGAAACCAATATAAAATATTTAAATAAAAAAATTGGCGTTCTTTATTACCTGACTATGGCGAACACAAAAGGAGGGTTATGATTTTGAGCGATATTTATCTATGTAGGTGGGTACGTATATTTGTATGTTCATATTATGTTCCCTCATAACTTTTAAACTACTTATTATAATTTGACGAAAGAGGTATCGTTGGCTCGAATCTTAATCGTCGGCTACCGAAAATTCTTTACTGATAGGCGTGGTAATATGCCACCTACCCTAACAAAACAATACATAAACATCATTCAAAAGTAGTAAACCATCAAGGCGCGCAGCGCCCAGTAATATCGGCCCCGAATTACGAGTTGTATGTAGGTCGTGGGTTCGAACCCAGGCAGAAGCTTTACTTTGTATAAATAATTTCATTACCACTGCTCTCAAAACGGTGAAGGAAAACATCGTGAGGAAACCGGCATGTTTTAGAACCAAAAATTCGAAGACATATGTCATCTACCAACCTGCACTGGGCCCGCGTGGTGGATTATAGCCCACTCCCTCTCACCAACAGAAGGCCTGTGTCCCAGCAGTGGAAATGGCATAGGCTGATAATGCTAAGCGATTATAAGCTTTAGGGTAAAGTGATATACGACCACGGCTTTCATATGAGAATATTTAATTGTTTCATACGATTTAGAACGTGATTCTTCAGTAGTCGGGTTTTATTGTCAACGGTTTCTATACGTTTATGTTTAACAAATTGACTACCAACTGAAATTTTCCGTACTTATATTCTGATAGAAAATTTAATTCGTTTTCATTACAAGAAGTTTATTGTACATACGAATTGGCTGAGTATAACACGTAAGATTGACGTATACGGTATCAATTTGTTTACCAATTAAGTTCTGTTCAATTATTTCTGAAGAGTTTGTTGCGCCACTTTTTCGTCCCAGGTAAAGCACTGGGGAATGGTGAAGGGCGGGTGTTTGGAGACAGTCTGATGTAATTTTGATGTTCAATAAGTGGTGACTCTCAGACTTGATTGAATAAATGTCCTTTGATTTAATTAATTTCCCAGACTGTATGTTAGGAGTGTGCGCCAACATTGTTTCACCGAGTGACAGAATGTCTCAAGACAATATTTTCAGGTCTGCTCGTAGCCAAAAATACACATTTGTTCACACATAAAATTATATCGAGTGTTCTTATTTCATTGCCGACGGTACATCAAGGTTGGTAACCCGATAACCCAACCTACATTCACAAAAGTATTGAATTAACCCACATCATGCGCACCTCATATAAAACGCCATATTCCGTATTTCCTATCTCGAGGCTCCATCTAAATAGGTTCATTAGTTCCTTATTAATAAGATCACGTGCTATGAATATCTATATATGTTTAATGAAACTGTTTCACCCTTTAAATGATGTATTTTGTGGTCCCATGAATGTTTGGAGTACAACATAAGCTTAACAAAACATTACGCGTGTATTTCTCGATGGGTTCGTCAAAATACATACACACACAATATATGTACCTACAGTACACTCACATTTAGCCAGTTATTTTGAAGTTTTATGTGGCTCGCCCGAGCCTATTTCTATCCGGGCATAAATCCAGACTCCGGGGTGCTACAGGGAATTTCCAGATGAAAGTCAATAACTACCAGCCCGGGAATCGAACCCAGAATCTCATGGTCAGCAATAGCGCATACCACAAGACCAAAAAGACATAGTTTGGGGGAATGTCATGGTAATGTTACCACTGGCATAATATGAACTTCGAGCGAAATTATTGGAACAATATTTGTTAAAGGAACGAAACATTGTTATTTAATAAGAATACAATTATATCAGTTTGTAAAAAATGTCTGAAATGGAAAGGATACCTGGGTCTTACCCAGGCGGCTCGGGTTCCATTCCCGGCATTGGAACCAAATTTATATTCGTGGCAAAAAACAAATAAAATTATATTGAGAAACATAAAGAAATTCACTCGATCTGATCATAATAAAAATTTATTACACTTTGTGATAGTCAACGCCATTCCTCATAGCGAAAGAGATAAGGCATCAAAAAGCTATATAATGATGCCAGAAAAAACAAACAGCTCCAAATGTAGCCGGTATATTAAAATAAAATAAAACTTAAATGTTCGGATACGTACACTACAGGACTTATGAAACCCGCACTGAGGCAGCGTGGGTTACCAGGTGGTACGCCTTTTCGAAAAAGCGTGCGTCGCAGCAGTGGCAACTTTACAGGCTGATTTTGCCAAGGAAATTAATCTCTCTTTACATTAATAGAAACAGATGGTTATCTACTGTTTGCTTACTCTCTCTCTATTAGCATTTCATACTCAAAAGTCCAGATTTCCTTATGATTATTTTCAGATCGCGGTGTCCAAATTAACTTAAACATACAAACTTCAAAATCTAAGTCCGTTATTTTATGTGTTCCCACCTTTAAATTAAGTAATTACTCAACTTTGTTTAATTGGCGTATGGAGACTTTTAACAATTTATTACACCTTGATTTACAAACATATGACTACGCCACTGCATTTGACTCTAATCTGGTTTTACTTTATGATTTTACAATGTTCTCAAAAGTCAATAGAAAGATAAACGATCGTGGAATGCGTAATATATTTCGCAACTTACTACTAACTATATCTGAGAGCTCATCCACAGAATGTGAAGGTATTGTTAATGAACATATTAGCACCGTGTCTCCGAGTTGAGTTTTTTCTTTGATTATATGTATGTGCTACAGCAAAACATTGATGGACTTCTAAAGATTCAGATTCAGATTCAGATAACTTTATTTGCTCAAACACGTGTTTACATACAATCACTAAAAGAAAAAGCATGCATGGTGTTACGTACATAGAGTTGTGCAACATGTTTACCATATTGTCATGGTGTGCAAATATTAATTAAGCAAATTAAATTAATTAAATTATTACAAATTAAGAATAAAAAAATAAATAGGAACTTTAATGAAAATGGACAACACTGACATAAGTAAATAAATTAAATTAAACTGATTGATTACATAATTAATTAGAAATAGTTAGAAGTTAAATACAAATTTTCAATTAATGTCAAAATGAAACAATTATGTCAACGTAGGTCCAAAATATTAAATAGAAACGTCATTATCAAAAACATTATTGCAATAGATATATTTAACATTCAATTAATTTTAAAAAGGGCATGTCAATTTAGACGTGATTCATTTAAAAATTCATAAACATCATAACATGCTTTACTAGCTAAAAAAGACTTTAATTTTCTTTTAAATATTACTATGCTTAGCTCTTTCCAGGTATTGGGAAGCTTATTATAAATAATGGGAGCCATACAAAAAACACTCTTGCGCATAAGTGCAGTCCGGGAACAATGTTGACATAGTTGACTGTTATCCCGCCTATTTCTAGGAAACCGGTCTGCCATGCGGGGAAATAACTTAGGATTAGATTTAACAAATATTGCGATTTCCAAAATATAAATTGACGGTAATGTCAAGATGCTATGGCTTATGAAAAATGGCTTACAGCTATCAGTCGTTTTTAATTTAAATATGGATCTAAGGCACTTTTTTTGGGCTTTAAATGCGATATCTTTATCCGTAGAGACTCCCCAAAAAATAATGCCATATCTGATAATGGTATCAGCTATGCCATAATAGGCGGTTAATAGGGCATCAGGCTTTAGTATCCGCGATAGTTTATATAATGCGAATGCACTGCTACTTAGTTAAATAAATAAAATAAATCAGACTTATTAAATATTAACATTCACGAACTGTTAAGTAATCAGAAAGTTGTGGACGTTATATATATAACCGAGCATTTTATAATGTCAGGCCAAGAAAAATTGGTATTTTTACCTAATTATAAGTTACGGCATGCTATGTTAGGCAGAATAACAAACGTGGTGGTGCCTGTATCCTTATAAGAGTTGGCCATGAGTATAAAGAGCTACCTGACATAATGAAATGCTCGATATCAGGAATTATAGAGTGCTGTGCCGTTGAAATACCTTTACAAAAAACTATCTTAATATGTGTTTATAGACCTCCTAAACGGTGTAACCTAAGTTTGTTTTACGAAAACTTAGATCTTATTTTAAAAAAAGTGTGTATCAAACCTTCCAAAAAAGTAATTTTGTGTGGAGACTTTAATATAGATGTTTTAAACAGGAATAGAATGACGTTCGATTTTGAATGCTTTATTAGGAGCTACAACCTCAAATTAGAAATTAATCAACTGACACGTTTTATAAGTAGTACTTGTTTGGACAATTTTGCACATAATTTTAAGCAAGGTTGCCAACATGAAGTAATCGGTTTTGGATTATCTGACCACACAGCTGAAATAATGAAAATAAAAGTTAATAAAACCAGGCTAATTAAATCGTGGCGAACATTAAGACGAGACATAACTAAAGAAAATCTTATTTAATTTAGAACACATCTCCAAAGCCTATCATTTTCTGATGTATATAGCACAGAGAATTCGAGCAAAGCCTATGATAACTTTATGGAATTTTTTCTAGTTTTATATGTTCTCTGTTTCCCTAAAAAATGGGTGACTATAAAATCTGAGAAGAAATTAAAATGGGTTTCTCGGGGGATACGAATTTGTAGCAGACGACAATGACAATTATTGTGGCAACAGAGACTAAAACCGACTTGTGAAAATAAAAGCACATTTAATAATTATTCAAAGAGATTTAAAAAAATCATTAAACTAACCCAGAAAGCTCAGAATAGCTACTTAATCAATAACTCTAAAAATAAATCCAAAACTGCCTGGCAGATTATTAATAATAATAAAGTTGTAAAAGAACCTATTTCTCAAATAAAAAAAGGAGATAAAATAATATCAAACCCTAGTGAAATAGCCGAATCATTCAATAATTTCTTTACGGACCAGATTTTTGGTATACCAAAACATACGTCAGGTGAAACAATAAACATAAATGGTAACGCACATTCAATATTCATGACCCCAGTTGTACCTCAAGATGTCAAGCGTGTAATAAAAAACTTAAAAAATAAAAAGAGCTTTGGCTATGATGGCATTTCAACCTCAGTTGTAAAATTTGTTTCTAATTGTATAACTGAGCCCCTTGCTCATATCTTTAACGTAAGCGTAAACACTGGAGTGTTTCCAAAAAGTCTTAATATGTCATTGTTAGACCACTACATAAAAAGAATAATAAAGACGACATGGCAAACTATAGACCAATTGCTCTAATTCCCATCTTCTCAAAGGTCATAGAAAAACATATCTATGAATCTCTGTATAATTTTCTCACAAAATACCACATACTATGTGACGAACAAAAGGGTGTTAGAAAAAATAAAAACATCAATATGGCTATTTTCGACTTTCTCCATAAAATAATGCCAAAAGTAGACTCTAAAACACCTGTATGCGCAATATATGCCGATATGTCAAAGGCTTTTGACTGTGTGGACCACGATACCCTTCTAACCAAATTTCACGCATACGGTATTCGTGGCAGTGCTCTTAATTTAATAAAAACATACCTAAAAGGTCGACGAAAATGGACGGAGATATCTAGCTTGTGTTTAGGATCTAAAAAGGAATTAAAATATTTATCATCTTTTAGAGAAATAAAATATGGTGTCCCGCAGGGCAGCGTCCTCGGACCTTTATTATTTTTATTGTATATAAATGATTTGCCACGTCATATAATTTATCCTATGATATTGTTTGCAGATGATAGCACAACAATTGTTTCATGTATCAATAAAGAATCATATATAAATGACATCAACAATACAATTAGTAGTTTAATAAAGTGGCTCGACAATAATAATTTAGTAATTAATCTCCAAAAAACGAAAATCACGCAATTTTACCAAAGAATATCCACGGGAGGTATGGATATAAATTACAATGGTCAAACTTTGGAAAAAGTTAACAGCACAAAATTTTTAGGAATCATAATTGACAGCCAGCTAACTTGGAAGCCACAAGCAGAAGAAATATGTAAACGTTTAAGCACAGCCGCGTTTATGTTGCATAATTTGTCTAAAAAAGTAAATTTACCGACAGTTTTAGTGGCTTACCATGGTCTAGTAGTTTCCATCTTAAGATTTCGTATAATATTTTGGGGTCATTGTAGTGAACGAGAAAGCATTTTTAAAGCTCAAAAGCGCTGCCTAAGAGCTACATTTGGTTTGGGAGTGACAGACAGTTGCGTACCTATATTTAAGTCTCAGAAATTACTAACCTTCCCATGCCTTTATATCCTTGAGTTAGTTGTAATGACAAATCGAGGTCTATTTGCAACTTTAATAGAAACTAGAAAACGAAGTACAGCTATGAGATCTCAATACCAGAACCTATTATGCACGGGCGTATATACAAAGACTAGCTTATTAAAAAGAAATATAATTTGTATGGCTCCTATAATCTTTAATAAAATACCTGACCGAATTAAAAACTTACCGTTGCGCAAATTTAAAAAAACCGGCCAAGTGCGAGTCGGACTCGCGCACCGAGGGTTCCGTACAAACCTGTAGGTATTTTCGGTTTAAAAATATATATTTTTTTTAATTTTTATATTTCAGTTGCTTGAATGTAAGGTAAATTGCGGTTTACGATTTGTGACGTTTTAAAAAAAAACTACTCACTCGATCTCGTTCAAACCAATTTTCGTTGGTAGTTTACATGGTAATGTACATCATATATTTTTTTTAGTTTTGTCATTCTCTTATTTTAGAAGTTACGGGGGGGGGGACACACATTTTACCACTTTGGAAGTGTCTCTCGCGCAAACTATTCAGTTTAGAAAAAAATGATATTAGAAACCTCATTACCATTTTTGAAGACCTATTCATAGATACCCCACACGTATGGGTTTGATGAAAAAAAACATTTTTGAGTTTCAGTTCTATGTATGGGGAACCCCAAAATTTATTGTTTTTTTTCTATTTTAGTGTGAAAATCTTAATGCGGTTCACAGAATACACCTACTTACCAAGTTTCAACAGCATAGCTCTTATAGTTTCGGAATAAAATGGCTGTGACATACGGACGGACAGACAGACAGACAGACAGACAGACAGACATGACGAATCTATAAGGGTTCCGTTTTTTGCCATTTGGCAACGGAACCCTAAAAACGTTTCACAGAATTACTTGTAGATAAATGTTATTATTCTGTGCAGGACTTCTTAAATGATAATTTTTTGTAATATTTTTTTATTTTTATTATTCTCTACTTTGTAAGACATTTGCATGCTATATTTAGGCAGAATGTACATGGATCCCATTATTTAATTTAACAACTTATTTGTATGTACCTACATTCTAAGCAAATAAAGACCTATTCTATTCTATTCTATTCTAAAGGAGTGTTCTATGCGTTAAAACATAAAATAGTCTTTGCTTTTTCAATGTCTAGTCACTTCTATCAATTTAAATATACCCTAATCAGCTTACTCTATTGCCTTTTCTAATATAGAGGGAGTGGGCCACCACACGGGCCCAGTGCGAGTTGGTAGATGTTACATGTCTCCGAGTATTTTATTATAGGACGTGCCGGTTTCCTCACGATGTTTTCCTTCACCGTTTTGAGAACAGCGGTACTGACAAAAAACACAACGTAAAGCGCCTGTTTGGCTTCAAACCTACGACCTTACAGCTCGAAAGTCACGGCTGTTTCTACTGCTCCACCAATTGGACTGTTCACACTACTGTGTAGAGATTTATATTTTGATCTTTTTTTTTTTATTTAGATTTTTATATATATATATATATAAAATATCTTATATAATTTATTATATTATTATTTATATATATTTTATTTTTTTTATACTTAAAACAATGTCTCTTACCGCGTCTGTACGCTTAGATCTTTTAAACTGTTTTTATCAATAGACAGATTCAAGAGGAAGGTTAATATGTATTATACGCGGGCGAAGCCGCTGTTTTAAACTATTGTAGTAATTTATAAATTTGTCACCCCAACGTTTAGTCGTGATATCATACTTCAAGCACCATTAAAAGTTATAAATAATTGAAATTAGTTGTGAAAGCAGATTTCAGTGAAAAACTTTTCGAGGATCATATCGTAAGTTGTGTTAATTTAGGAACATGTCATATTTGTTGGATTAATAGGATCTGATATTGAATTTCGGTTTTCAGAATCATTTTCTTTGAGAGCATGAAGGTTTGAAACTCACGTTCGTCACTTAAGAGAGCTAGCTTATTGTAAAAAGTGAACATTTTTACGATATGTTACAGATTGCATTCCACTGAATAATCATCATCTGCATAGCCTTTTCCAAACTAAGTAGGGATCTTCCAGTCTCACCGGATCCTTCTGAACACCAGTATTTTACATAGAGCCTGCCTATCTGACCTTCACAACCCAGTAACTTGGTTATACGATACCCTTTGGTAAGACTGGTTGTCAGACTTTCGTGCTACTGAAAACCCGTGATGACTGTCAAAGTTCTAAGAAAGACAACCGGAACTTTGACAGTCCGGTAAGGACCAGGCCCGTGTCGACGGCGCGTAGTATCCCACGCGCGCCTCAAAGAGATGTAAGCAGTACTGAAGGGGTCTGCTAGAACCGATGCCTCCCAGACTCGCGAGATCTGTTCGAAAGAGTCACCGTGGCCCTGACATATGGGCAACTGAAGGAACACGGGTGGGTTTTAGTCAGTAAAAGTCTGACACGCCCTACCGCTCCGCCGTAAGCGGGAGAAGTGATTTGATGATTTACCACACACAAAAAAAAATGTCAACCGAAACCAACGGTTTAATGTCCTTGACGAAGAATGGTGGGTTCTCTGTTTGAAAAGCTAGCTACCCATCTACGGGGCAACCGCCACAAGCTTAGCTTAACGACCCGTGCGGCTACCGTCATGACCTAGCTACAAGCCCCTCTTGAATTTGTATTGTAGTCACTTATTATTATATATACAATCTCTAAGATCTTTTTGTGTTAGGTATATGATATCACGTCACGGTTGGTTACATTGAATTTCACCTCAAATGGTCTACTTAAAAGGGTGATGCACTTTGCTGGCTCAACGTACTCACTGCATACTCGTAAACCTGAACCCAATCGCTTATTATGATGAAAAGCTCTCAGTATAAAGTCAAGGATAAATCTTCCCACAGAATAAGAAATAATATTTCTTATGCAAAACCAAACTTTACGTACGCTCCGAAGCTACCGGCTATATAGCGATTTTTATCAGATACTATCATGATTCATCGAAAGTACCATACGTCCCGATGCTATAGTAAAGTAATTTAAACGCATTTAGAGCGAATCATCCTGTTCCGATTTCTTTATTTATTTATTTATATAAATACTATACAAAGATAAGTATGTCGCCTGCCTCGCTGGTCCAGTGGTCGTAACTGCTACTGCTGAGCATAAGGGTCCTGGGTTCGATTCCCGGGTCCATCAAAGTGTCATTGATTTTTTTCATCTGGAATTTCTCAGTGACAGTCCGGAGTCTGGATTTATGCCCGATTGAAGGCAATAGGGTCGCCCTCATTACTTGGAACCTAAACATAATTGGCAAAATTTGGGAGTAGACCGGTATACTTCTACCTATCTCTTCAGGGAATCTACGCGTAATATTATGACACGTAAAAGAAAATTTACTGAAAGTATTTTCTTTCTTCCAGTAGACCTGCTACTGGATACGTTACTGTAGGTATATTTCAGCCAGTCGGCAATATTTTTCCGATAACTTTAATTCGTTTCCGAGCCAACAGAGAGCACCGGACAGGATATATCGTGCTCATATACAATTCATGGAATACTGTTACCCTTCAGTGTCTACGCATTCGATAAATATTTTAGGTTGTTATGTAATGGTAGAAAATCTTTAGGCTGTGTTATTCTTGTATCCAAGCAAGCTTATACATATAAAGAATAAAATAAATTAAAATGTTTTATTGTCACAGCAACACGTGCATGTCTACAAAATATGAAAACAAATAGGTAAATAAAAATAAGAATTTGAGAATGGCAGCAGCGTTCTCTATGCCTTTTACCACCATACTGCGATTGCCGTACCGTGTGGTGCCGGACGTAAAGAATAACACCACCACATTTCTTCCCGTGGGTGTCGTAAAAGGCGACTAAGGGACTTACTAGAGAATGGGCAGCAGCGTTCTCTATGCATTTTACCACCTTACTGCGATCGCCAAGCCGCCTGCCAAGCGTGGCGATTATGGCAAAGCCCCCCAAATTGGGGGAGGCCTAAGTCCAGCAGTGGACGTCTTACGGCTGAAATGATGATGATGATGATGACTGCGATCGCCAACCCACCTGCCAAGCGTGGCGATTATGGCGAACCCCCCTAAAGTCGGGGAGGCCTATGTCCAGCAGTGGACGGCATTCTGCTGAAATGACGATGAAGAATTTGAGACGTCTTCTTCTTGATATTATGTTGGATTAACAGAAACCACGAAAATATAGCTCATAATAATTGTCATCCTACTTATAATCTACTGCAGTACATGAGCTTCTTAGACCGAAGGTCAAGAGGGGTATGCCTCTTGGCTTTCTATCTACAAAAAAAGAAAGCATTGAATGAAAAATAACACAGTGTTGGAAATATCGCGGAACAAATATCATAATTATCATCAATTTACCCGAAAGGCGTCTACTGCTGGACTTAGAGCTCTCACATGTCAGCGGCATGTTCCCAACGGCAAAGGTAACTGCTACCGTCGATATGTGTCGGCAACCGGCGACACGCGATGAAGACACTGATCTTTGAAGATGGCATGTCGCCGGCTGCCGTCAGCCGTCAAGACGCGGCGACGACGGTAGCAATTACCTTCGCAGTTGTCAACATGCCGCTCGTGTATAAGAGCTGTATGCCCACGTCTTATTTGAGGAGGTTCGCCATATTCGCCACGCTTGGCAGGCGGGTTGGTGATCGCAGTATGGTGGTGAAATGCATAGAGAACGCTGCTGCTTAGTCTCTAGTAAGTTCCTTCGCCTCTTACGACACCAACAGGAAGAAACGGGATTGTGATATTCTTTACGTCCCTACACGGATTAACATACACGGATACGGATATATAAAAAAACACAGACGAATTGAGAACGTCCCCTCTTTTGAAGTCGGTTAAAAAGAGCTATTCAATGGTGTATATGTGTATTGTAATACACACATACACCAATAGCCATGTGTAGATGGCTATTGGAGAGTCGTACTAAAACTAGCATCATCCTTTGTTGCCGTAAAAAGCATAGATAGTGGACTAGCTTTTGCTTTGATCAAAGCTAGCCCAAAGTGCACTGAAAGAATTGAATAATCGGCACTCTGGGAGTCCTTTCTATGTTGCTCTTTTTGAAGTGCCGGCAATGAAGTATACTTCAACCATTTCTCTCTGTAACGGCGCATTTTTACGTACAGCCTACTAGCCTTTGGTTGAAAGAGTCAGAAATCATTTATTTCTTTACACAATAATAATATATTGTAACAATAATCCTATTTTAATACAAAATATCTGGTTGACCGAGCTTTGCTCGATATTTTTTGGTAAATTGTGTTTAAAATAATAAGTTTATGTTCAAGTTGATTATCGATAAAGTTGGTCATTGAAAACACGAATAAAACGACATTTTACAAAAATTAATCCTAGCTAGATCGATTTATCGCCCCCGAAACCCCTTGTATACTAAATTTCATGAAAATCGTTGGAGCCGTTTGTAAGATTCAGATTATATACATATATTATCCGAATTGCTCGTTTAAAGGTATAAGATATTATTAATGTGAAAGTTTGTGAGGATACCTGGATGTTTGTTACTCTTTCACGCCGAAACCACCGAACGGATTTGGATGAAATTTGGCACTGGGTAAATTTGGGTACTGTTTTATCCCTGTATTACGAACCCTCGGGATAATTTCCAACCTCCACGCGAGCAAAGCCGCTGACAAAAGCTAGTGATAAATAACACCGTTTCCGGCTACGCCTACAACACCCTAATGACCAAACGAATTCATTCATTTGTTTTTCCTTTTTGGTGCGGAATTAAGAATACTTTAAGTCTTCAGAATTAAATACAAAAGCCTATTAATATCGTTGTCTAAAATTTTACTTGAAAACCAACCTGTATCTTGTCACATGCTTAGTTTCATTTCTTGACATTTGCGTAATTTCGTCCCTCCAGTTTGCGTGCAAATAAAGGTTATATTTATGGGAATTGTCTAAAAAAATAATTGCCGCTAGGCTTTGTGGGCATAAACTAAAAATAGATAATTATGTTTTAGGCTGAAAAATATGCCTACTTATTAACACTTATCAGGCAGGTATTACTTTACAAAGTAAAAAACCAAATATTCTTTTTTCACGACTTTTGACATGAGTGATTTTATGATTTAATTACTTGAATTTGAATAAGAATTAATTGTTTTTAACATATTTTACTAAGTATGTACAAGTTAAAAGTTTAATGGTCATATAAATGCACAGTCAATTAAAATAACACAAAAAGGATAATTCATATATGTACATACTAAATTGGTCAAAATAGCGTTCACTACACGTCAAATAATGATTTCATTTGAGTATTGACTAACATAGTGACTATCATAATTTTAAGACCATTTACACCATCCAAAATACGGACAAACATAATTAGTCTGAAAATGAAAATAATTTGAATTTAAGTCATGCCTGCACTTTAATTCGAACAAAACTTCACCCCTCCCACATTACATTCCCTCCCCAATTCTCTCTTTTCCTTCATCACTTCTTATCGGTCAGAAACAATACGAGTTGTAAGTTTCTTTTTGCTACACTTTTATAGCTGACCCAGTTAAAATAATACACTTTGAACAGAAATAGAACACCTACTAAGAATTTACGATTTCATTTTTATTGCCGACGGCACACACGCCAATTTCTCGGAAAAATGTCAGTATTCCGGGAACCAATAATTGGTACACGATACTAGAAAACAAATATTTTGGAATATATAGACACAAAAGGAACGTTTAACTAGCAATAATCAAACATTCAACTGACTGAGAAGCTTATTAGTAAATTCGCACGAATTCAGTCGCCCGAAACGGGCAATTCGTTACATTCAAATAATATATTATTTTCTGTAGGTGATTGGCACGAAGTTAATTTATTTGTTGGCGACGTCACTAAGTAGCCCGTTTTGAATGATATGCAATACCTAAAGTAATAATACGTTGCTTACTTTTTTTCCACTTCCATCACATTCATATGTAAGAAAAATAATGCACGATATGTATTTCTGAAGATGTTAATACTCCCGAGTGAGCAGTATTCCACCATGCGGGCTTAGTGTGGGTGAGTAGATGTCACATGTCTTCGATTATTTAATTCTACGACATACCTACCAGTTTCGTCACGACGTTTTCTTTCACCGTTTTGAAAGCAATGGTAATGAAATAATTTACACAATAAAGTGCCTGTCTGGGTTCGAACCTACGACCTACATTACCACTCGTAAGTCGTAGCCATACCACTTGACCACCACTGCTCCGCTGTTAAAGAATGACTGAGCAACAAACATCAAAACTCACTAACTTTCTCGACGGGTTTATATTCTTACCCTGAAGAGGTATTTACGTCTACATTATCGAGGCAAAGTACCTGCGAAGAAGGTATAAATTATTAGGCCATTATGTGATCCCTTCTCACTTAAGTTTTATGCGATAATATCCTTCTGCGACTGAGGTGGTAGTCTATCGGACACCACCAAACACAAAAAACGTTGCCAGATCGTAACATGGCGTGATGTAGCTCTGTCTCGCCCAGTACCTTCCTGTAACGGCTCGCGCTAACGGTCAGTGAGGCGCGGGCGGCCCTGCGGTGTGCACGTTTGAAGTTTTCGACTGCCGGTGTCCCACAGACGTAAGTACAGCAATAAACGTTGATTCTGATAGACGTCACCTCACCAATATCGTTTTGGATTCATAGTGTCTGTTAGTCGTTTCATCAGTAAAATATTAATACTACCATAGTGTCTCTCAAACATAACCTCACATTTAATTGTCTTAACTTATAATATTCATATTTTTTTAGATGGCGACTCAAAGTACAGATAGTAGGCCACCAAAACGAGACAGCAGTGGAAGATAATAGGTCTTTACCTATGAAAATGCCGTTTTGTATGAAAAAAATTAAACGAATTTTTTTCATGTATTTTTTATTTTTATTAATCGTAATAATCACCCATGCAATCAATGCATTTTTGCCAACGCAGTGGCAGTTTATTGATGCCCTTCTTAAAAAAATCAGCTGGACGGGAGGCAACAAATTCTTCAAAGGCATTTTGTACTGCCTCTCGGGTATTTAATTTTTTTCCCGCCAAGAAGTTATCCAAATTCTGGAAAAAGTAGTAGTCTGTTGGCGCAAGGTCTGGTGAGTAGGGCGGATGACGGAGAGCTTCCAACCCCAGTTCTTGCAACTTGGAGACCGTCTGCTGTGCAGTATGAGGTCGCGCGTTGTCGTGCCGGAGCAGCGGAGACGAGCGATTGACAAATGCTGGTTGGAGATGTGCCAGCTTCTCCATCATTGAGTTCATTTCTTCACAGTACACATCTGCAGTAATGCTCACCCCGTTTGGTAAGAAGCTATGATGAATCACACCGGCGCTAGACCACCAAACAGTGACCATCACTTTTCTAGGGGTAAGTTTTCGTTTAGGGCATTGTTTAGGTGCTGAACCAGGATCCAACCAACTTGCTGAGCGCTTGCGGTTATCAAACAGAATCCATTTTTCATCGCAGGTAACAATGCGGTTCAAAATTCCTTCATTTGTGTGTCTGTTGAGCAGTGCAAGGCACGGCTCGACGCGTACTTCGCGCTGGCGATCATTGAGTTCGTGGGGCACCCATTTGTGTTCAAAAGTGTTCTATTTATTCAAGCAATCGTATAACATGCCGCTGGCCCATGACGATATTTTACAGAATTCTGGATTTAGCTGGTCCTAATTCATTCGTCTTATACCAATCTTGTCCAGGTGCCAAGCTGCGAAGAGGGGACTTTTTACTATCTTTGGCAAGAGAGTTGGTTCTTTCTAGCTTAAAAGAACGCGTTTATAATGATAGACTGCCCAGAGAACTCCGTCTTACTATAACGCGAGTTTTAGGCAATGATTTGCCTCCCCCTCCACCCGTGGCTCAGCTTCCAGGTCTAGCTGGAAGGAAGCTATGCAGCATATGCCCCAGTAAATTGAAGAGGCAAACAAGGTGTTGCGCATGCAAAAAGCCAATTTGTCTACAATGTTCTTCTCCACTATGTCAAGACTGTAAACCTAAGTTTTAGATTTAGGGTTAACTTTGAGACTGATTTGTGCCTAATTGAACCGTAATATCACGTTGTGTTTTTTGTTTTAGAACTATAAGATAACGCTTAAAAGATTAATATTAACATTTTTAAAGAAGTTTTATTATTTAGTTTTTTTTTTATTAGTTTTGTAAGTTTAAGCGTAAGTATAACGAAAATACTGATCTCAATAAATGATTCCATAATAAACTCTTTTTTTGTTTTGAGTATGCTTATTCATTTTTATTTCATTATACATAAACCCATTAATAGTAAAACAAAACTAGAGCCCTATTATTTCTAAAAGTTATAAACGAATCATGCTGTATAATAGTGACGCCTGAGAGACTACACCTCAGTCGAATGTTGACGAGAAACCCACCTCAGTTGCAGAAGGATATAATAATACCTGCTGATAAGTACACATACTTTATGGTGGAATTTAACTTACTTTTCTACGTTTAATTTTTTTACCTATCGCAATATTTTTTCGTTTTTTTTTTCATTTTTAAAACTGTACAAACATTTCGAGGCATACGTACGGCCCACGATAGGTTTACCGCGCTAGGCTTTTTTTTTTTTTCAGGATGGGAAATCATCAAATGAATTCTCCCGCTCTGGGCGGAGCGGGAGGGCGTGTCAGACTTTTACTGACTAAAACCCACCCGTGTTCCATCAGTTGGCCCCATGTTCATATTCCCATGTGCCAGGGTCACGGTATCTCTTTCGAACAATCACGCGACCCCGGCAGGACCGCGCTAGGCTCACGTTTGTATTTCGAATTGCAATTACGGTCTTGTGTTAACGGACAGCTCAATGTAAATATCCGTCACTGCGGTGGATTTGATTGCCAATGCGGCGATTAGTTGAGACTATGGCATTTGTGGCATATTATTCACATAGAATACCTCATAGTATCTATTCGTAGGCGAAAGCTAGCCATACAGGCTAAGTTATGCATTACGGTTTTCATGGTTTGTGCGAAGTGTTATATTATACTCTTGTTTCCATTTCTCATTGAATCTAGTTGTTAGTGGTCTTGGTCTTGTCGTTAATTCGTCTTGAGTCTCGAAATTACTCAAAATCAAAGGACTGATTAAAAGCGAATTACAGGCACTAAATTGTCAAGAGGTCTGTCAGCCAGAAAGATGAAGCTTGTAGTCCATTACAAAGCATATTAGGTTCCTAAGGAAAAGAACGGACCAAAATGTCCACGGGCACTGTTTTAAATCAAAATATCGGACTCAAATAATAAACATGAAAGTTTCGGGAGCTCGGATATTTGGATGTTTGTCACTTAATCACGCGAAAACGACTGAAAGGATTTGGATGTAATTTAGTACACAAATAGTTTATAATCTGGATTAACACACAGGGTAAATTTTATCCCGGTCGTACGTTCCCGTGGAATAATTTCTGACCCCGGAAACTGGAAAACTACATAAGCATAAACTTATTTACGTAGTTTAAAAAATATTATTATTATTACCAACAATATTATTCTAAATACAAACGTGTCATTGACAACTTAAAGATTTTATTGTAGTCTGAAGAAAAATCATTTGATTTATTATTATTAAAACCCATGCAATAATATTTCGCACGTGCTAACGTCTACGAAAAAAGCAAAAATGACACGACGTAATAAACATGAAAAACTACAAAAAAGACATTAATGTTATATATGTAATATATTAAAATCATGCTCACGAGAAGCTCTTAACAATATTGAATGGGACGTTAAGCTTCTGATCCCTGGAGTGGTAAATTGTTATCTAATATCGTGTGTAATATGCCTTTACTACGGAGCAAATGAGGACATAGTGTGACCTAGTTAAAATAAATGGGCTTTAGAATGATAGAAAATAGATAGTTGTCTTAAAGGCTTTCGGATATCGTTGCTTACGACTTAGTTCGTTTATTATCTTGACAGGCCTGTTGGTCTAGTGGTTAGTGACCCTGACTGCTATGCCGGAGGTCGTGGGTTCGATTCCCACCCAGGACAAATGTTTGTGTGATGAGCACGATCATTTGTTCTGTGTCTGGGTGTAATTTATCTATAATATGTATGTATTTAGAAATATATAAGTATGTTTATCAGTTGTCTAGTACCCATAACACAAGCTCTGCTTAGCTTGGGACTAAATGGCGTTGTATGATAGTTGTGGAATATTATAAATTATAAATTATGCCATGTTTTAATAAGTAAATTCTGCTTCAGTAACATGAAAAACTTGTTTCATATTAAGTTCTGAGTTGAGCTGCACGATTTGTAACGTTCGTCGTCACGTTTGTTTGTTCGTGTCTACTCAATCTGTGTGGTTCTTTCCTCTAAAGACCATTTCAGACACCAATTTACACGACCTTATGAGACTGTGACCTCTGAGTTTTCTTCGGACTTTCTTAGAGTATTTAGATAGGAAATGCCGACCTCATCTAGTTTAAAAAAATATGATTGACGTGTAAAAGTAAAGACGTCAATCATATTTTGGAAGTTTGTTTCAACCAACTTATGAAATAAAAATCATTTAGCATCGATTTTCACGTCAAGTGTTCTATTCATGGTTGAAAATAACTGAAGTCATAAATCATTGCATTTTTGCAATCAAGCTAAGCGTGTCCGTCGGTTGGAATTAATTACTTACAAGGTGAAATCGCCGAAACCACTTCTTCGGAGGTTGATAATTGTGTTTCAACATTAAATTAAGGGCAAAGGTATATTAGATCATCTCCACTACACAACACAATAAAAAAGAGATATAATTAAATGTATCTCTATACCAAACAATACCATAAATCAAAAAACTTGTTACTGAATAGATAAAATAACTCATAAATGATGACACGGAGGCCCTCCTGCAGCACTCATTCATGCGTACACTTCCTCCTATGTCAAGTATATTTACACACCACACATAGATACACATACACTCTACACACATAAATACATTTATCAACTCACATTTAACAAACATTCATTGGAATAAGCTGTTACAAAATATTGGTCTTTTTAAATTCTTTTTAAATTTGTCTTCCCAAAATTAAATAAATAGTAAATACTGGCATAATGTTTGTATGTCAATATATATTACTTAAATCTAAGTTGCGGAAGAATGGAGTGTTCCAATAGTTTCTTAAAAAGACACTTCTATCACTAGCTGTGTAGTAAAATCTTGTTATTTATTTTATTTATTTATTTATTTACACCATTCTTACCTACACCACCATTACAGATCAGCGATCCAATGCGATAGCGTGGCCTTAAAGAAAATATAGTGTACCGTAAAGTACATTAAAGAATATACAGTTCGTATTTGTATATTTAAGGTAATAATAGCAAATAACTTCGTCGTAGCATGTAGCTACGCTGTCGTAGCGGTTGCTACGCTGACGTAGAACATCAGCTACGACTTCATTGCAAGTATCTGCCCGCTGTTTAAAACCTCACTAACTATTCGTTTTATTATCCTTCATTAAAATGTACTTACGCAATAAATAAATCATTTTAGTCACCAAAATAAGAACACGTATTACAAAATAGAATAATGACAATATACACATAATTATGTCTTAAAATTAGTAATACATAATTTTGGGACTATCTGCTTCCGAACTAGGTAGTAAACCTGTATCTCAGATTATATTTGATCCCCATACATAAATTGTGACCATTTGATAGCCATGTTTAAGGTTCTATAGATTATTAGATTGCCATGTATAATAGAAACTTGGAAAGTATGCATAATATAAGAGAAAAAAAATGCCATTGAGGTGTAATGCTGTGTGTTTGTGCGTGGGTATGTAGTGTGTGTTTGTGTATGAGAGTGATGTGAATGGGATGATTGTTCAATATGAGTGGGTAAAGTAGTAGCTTGTCTATTAAAATCGCTTCTGTTTCGTCATAAGTAAGTTTTAATAGGTAGTTCTGTATTTGCTTTTTCCAGAATGTCCTATTAAGTGGGTAAATATTATTTTATTATTTTTATTTTATCATATAGGTATGGACCAAGGAATATGAAAGTTGTTTTTAGGCACAACATGTACAGACGCCATCACTTAAAGCTACTACAATCTGTTAAACTTCTTTAATAGATTTTCAACTTTATTGCCAACATATTAAGTTCAAGATTGATTGGGAAAATTTGACAGTTTCGGGTAGCTTGACATTCTGGCGTCTGTACGTTTGCATACTGTATATTTCCTACGTTTGTGTAAATTATTTGGATACGACGTTTATGAGATCACCGTGTTGCTTTATGATTATACTTAAAATACTTACGCAATATTTTACTATCAACAATTCGTGACAACAATATTTTGTATCCGACTACGGCATCGAGAAAGGATTGTGAATCTGATTGTCTATAGGCATAAATGTATGTATGTGGGTACTTACATTTTTAATGGGCAATACGTTATCATTACGGTGAGATGCCACCAAGAATGTCTTCTTGTTTTATGCTTATAAGTATTTTCTTTTTTCGTTCTTTGTTATATTTTTCTTTTAATATTTATTTGTTTAACAGACAACACGATCTTATATCGTTTTTTTTATGGATCTGTCAGCTTGAGTTTGTGCTATTTATGTAACAATACAAAAATACTTAAGACTTCTAGATGTTATTAAACAATTTAACTTATTTGCTATGTCAGTAGTTAAATTCTAATACCGGTAGTTTGTTCTTTTGGGATGCCTCGTTTATCTAGAAACGAAAAAGAAAACTTTTCCGTATTGGATTCCTCAATAACAGTTTCTCTGCCTCGTTTTATCTAGTGGTGATAATCGCTACTGCTGAGCATGTGCTCCTGGGTATGATTCTGGGGTCGGGCAAAGTGTTATTTATTTATTTAGTATTATTTATTTATTTATACTTGTGCTTGTACTTGTACTAGTGTTATTTGGTTTTCCCATTTAGAATTACCCAATAGCAGCCCGGAGTCTAAATTTGTGCCCGGTTGTTGGCAATAGGCTCGCCCCTATTACATAGGACCTAAACATAAGTGGCGGAATGTAGTTGTACTAAAGGTATTCCTGTGCCTAACCCAATACCATACTAGCATGATGTTGTGTGATTTCTCAGTAACAGCCCCGGAATACAAATTTGGCGGCGACATGTGGGCGTATTATATAGTACAACTCTTCTTACCCGCCGGAATAATATTTACAAATGCTACCTCGCGAGACCGTCATTGACAATTCCATTCACTTGTTTTTCCGCCACGCCTCCATTCAACCTTCAATCTTGAAGTGAATCAAGCGCGTCAGTCAATAGCCACTCTAGGTCTCTGTCACTGATGTATCCCCTAATGGAGGTATAGAGATAGTGGCTGACATTGATTGATTGACGTTATAAGGCATTGGGAGAAACTGTGTCTGTAGTTTCGGGGATAGGGGGTTAAAAATAAGTTCCAGGTGAAGGTGGTTTTTTTATTACTTTTATTTTCTTAGTACTTTTAAAACTTACATTTAGATGCTTTGAACAACATTTGTACACAAAAAGTTTTAACATCTGGAGCCGAACTAGGAGAAACCTGTATTTTGACTTATAGCGCCAACCCCGTCGAGATACATGCTTACTATGATCAGTTACCGCCGAATACTCAAAAGTAAAACAATGTTTGTGTTGTTGGGGCGTCTCCTTTAGTTTCTCTAGGTTTTTTTAAATCGGTAGAAATATTTTTACAGAGGGGTTGTGGCTACGTTGTTTCAGCCGCTTGGATCAGACGATCAGGTTAAGGTAGGCTTGCCGCGGTTGATCCGTGGATTAGTGATCATTTTAACATATTATCAAGACTCCTCCGTGGGTCAAAAAGTCCGGTAATCCGTTGGCTTCGGCACAGTCGTTATAGGTCGTCAGAAGCCCGGAAGTTTAACAAGCAGTCTTACTAAGGGGTATCGTATTATCCAGTAACTGGGTTGTGAAGTTCAGATAGGTAGTCGCTTAATGTAAAATACTGTGTGCAACTGCATCCGGTTAGATTTTAAGACGACTCGACTTGGGAAAAGGTTAGCCAGATGATAATGTTTATCTTACAGTTTAGTGACGTTACAAAAACGAAATGGCTACGCGGATTCAATAAAAAGACGTAATTTTAAAACGCTTTTAACTTCCAAAATTTCCGATATTTTGAATTTGTCTTTGGAAGTTATCAATTCTGTATTTTCGATGTTTGTTTCGGACCGAACACTTTGTTACTCTATGCGCCTTCGGAACGCTCCGCCCGAACGGAATGACATCTGACTTGACAGTTTGATTTTGACACTTGACACTTCTCTTGGTTTTTGGTGGGAAAAAAGGGAACACGTCGCCGGGTGGTATCTCGCGATCTTTTGTAAAGTAATCCCTTACCCCGGTCGTTTTGGTGGACAATAGGTCATGACCCAGTTGTTTGTGTTAATAACCCTTATCTTGGTGTAATAACACGGGTTGAATTTTGGATATATCTTGTTTAAATAGTTTGAAGGTTAAGCAAAGTGACGCTATTGGGAACGAGTGATTTGAAAACCGCATGCTGTGATTGCCTCCAGCCTTGTTGCAGCGGATTGTAACCTGGAGAATACTCGTAACGTCACAACACGATACATATACACTCACTTACATACATAACTCCAGGTAACCCCAGAAGCAGTGTCCTTCAACCACCAGGTAAGTTCTTTTGTTGTATTGTAGGTGAGTCATTTGTTAATTGTATTGCGTCTTCACTTGAATTGTACTTGTATTGTCTGCTCCGCGTACGGCGGACTAGTTTCGCTAGCCACTTCTTGTCTCTAGAGCCCCACGATTATCACACTTCCACTGCGCATTTGAAATCGTATTGTGAGGTCTGGCCTGGCAGCGTACAATGTTGCTTTGAATATTTAATTCTAAGCCTACTGTGGGCTGCATATCCGATACTGTACCAAAAGGCACGTCTTTCCTTCCATTGTCGCCGGAGCCCCCAGTCCTCCTTGATATACAATGCATTTGTCTCTATTGTGGGGCTAGAGAGACCACTAAAACTTGAGACTTCGTGAGGTGTTGAAAATCTTGGAGTTCATTCGTTTCATCGAATCTTATTGAACCACGCTGGAGGCGGGGCAATTCGTTTATTCATATATATAGCCTGAATATTTCAACAAAATAAAATAAGCGAGTAAAATGCTTTTATTTTTTATTTCAGTGATTCCTTTTCCTCCTAAAACGTAGGGGAAAGTGTTTGTTATCTTTTCTTCCGCGTTTCTTTTAAGTACATCCAAAGGTTGTCTGTTAGAAATTGCTTCAAGCGATGAAAACAGCAGTTGGGCTGTTCTTACGTTAACAATTTGTTTTCTTCCTGTTTTCCTGTTTGTCTACTATTTTTTGCTTCTCTCTTAGTAATTCCACATGCATTTAAGTGGAGGTTCTTTGAAATAATTATCATCACCATCATTTCAACCGAAAAACGTCCACTGCTGGACATAAGCTTTCTTTAAGTTTGGCAGGCGGGTTGGCGATCGCTGTATGGTGGTAAAATGTATAGAGAAAGTCGCTGCCCATTCTCTAGTACCTAAGTCCCTTAGTCGCCTCTTACACGACACCCATGAGAAGAAATGGGATGGTCCTATTCTTTACGTCTGGCACCACACGGGATAGCGTCCGTTCCAGATCATTGTCAATAACTAATACGATTGCTGCTTTGGTCAAAGATCATTATCATTACATAAGAGATTCTCTAGGTGGTCGTCTTTACTTTTGTCCAAAGGGACCCAACATTAATCCTTACTAATCCATACTATCCATACTAATATTATAAATGCAAAAGTAACTCTGTCTGTCTGTCGGTCTGTCTGTCTGTCTGTCTGTCTCGCTTTCCTGCTAAAACTACTGAACCGATTTAAATGAAATTTGGTACACAGATAGTTTAGAGCCTGAGAATGGACATAGGCTACTTTTTATCCCGGTAGTATGTTCCCGCGGGATAATTTCCGACCTCCACGCGGGCGAAGCCGCTGGCAAAAGCTAGTATTATAAATGGGAAAGTGTGTATGTCTGTTTGTCCGTCTTTCACGGCAAAACGGAGCGACGAATTGACGTGATGTTTTAAGTGGAGATATTTGAAGGGATGGAGAGTGACATAGGCTACTTTTTGTCTCTTTCTATCCCCTCACTTCCCTAAAATGTGGGATGGAACGTGCTAATCTCAGGAACTACTGATTCGAATTAAAAAAATCTTTTTGAGTTGGGTAGCCTATTTATTGAGGAAGGCTATAAGCTACATAACATCACGCTACGATCAAAAGGAGTGCAGCAGCAATAAAACATGAACGAAAACTGGCAGGCTGCGATGCAACGGGAAGGGTCAGAGGAGCAAATATTTGACGCGGACGAAGTCGCGGGTTTCTACCCGCAGAAAAAACCAGTTCATAGACCACACTTGACCATCTTCTTGCAACCTCGGCTAGGTGAGAAATCATATGTTCAAGAATTCTCTAAGAGTTCTAAAAGGTGGTGAAGTCATTCTACCACAGGAGAGCGGCCAGGTGAACTACCAGAGGCTATTGGTAGAATATTCCTTACTTTAGAAGATCAGATCCGTCTGGTGTACAGGGACACCAGTCGAATACTGTATCAAGAAAATTCTTGGGTGTATTAACGGGCCATTTTAACGCCCAAAACTACATTTGAGATGCAGCAATCAACAACAGTATTCTATCACAAATTGAAAAGAAAAAAACCGGCCAAGTGCGAGTCGGACTCGCGCACCGAGGGTTCCGTACAAACCTGTAGGTATTTTCGGTTTAAAAATATATATATTTTTTAATTTTTATATTTCAGTTGATTGAATGTAAGGTAAATTCCGGTTTACGATTTATGACGTTTTAAAAAAAAACTACTCACTCGATCTCGTTCAAACCAATTTTCCTTGGTAGTTTACATGGTAATGTACATCATACATTTTTTTTAGTTTTGTCATTCTCTTATTTTAGAAGTTACGGGGGGGGGGGGACACACATTTTACCACTTTGCAAGTGTCTCTCGCTCAAACTATTCAGTTTAGAAAAAAATGATAATAGAAACCTCATTACCATTTTTGAAGACCTATTCATAGATACCCCACACGTATGGGTTTGATGAAAAAAAACATTTTTGAGTTTCAGTTCTATGTATGGGGAACCCCAAAATTTATTGTTTTTTTTTTCTATTTTAGTGTGAAAATCTTAATGCGGTTCACAGAATACACCTACTTACCAAGTTTCAACAGCATAGCTCTTATAGTTTCGGAATAAAATGGCTGTTTTTTTTTTCATCAAACCCATACGTGTGGGGTATCCCACACGTATGGGTTTGATGAAAAAAAACATTTTTGAGTTTCAGTTCTATGTGTGGGGAACCCCAAAATTTATTGTTTTTTTTTTTCTATTTTAGTGTGAAAATCTTAATGCGGTTCACAGAATACACCTACTTACCAAGTTTCAACAGCATAGCTCTTATAGTTTCGGAATAAAATGGCTGTGACATACGGACTGACAGACAGACAGACAGACAGACAGACATGACGAATCTATAAGGGTTCCGTTTTTTGCCATTTGGCAACGGAACCCTAAAAAAGTGATAGCTATACGTACAGTCACGAGCACGAATATGTATATGTTATGGACCAAGTGAGAAATTGGGCATTATACATAATGCCCGATCATTATGAAAAATGGCCAATATGAGAATGCAATTTGATAAGAATTATTAAAATAATCAAATTGACGGGCATTATACATATTGTCCATCACCTTTTGGGCAGAGTAATACAAATATATTTAATGGCATAGAATTAAAGCGGCAGTTCAATATTTGAGTTATGGTAGGTAAAAAATAAAAACGCATGTTTGCAAACTAGTTTAGCAGTAAAAACTGAGCAGTAAACTAAATAAAAAAGAGTCATAAAATAATTTAAACGGGCAGTTCAATAAATACTGAGCCGTGGAATAGTTGAACTGGGCGGTTAGGCGCGTACAGTTAACAAATCGTAATTGTTTACTAATAAATTTTATTTTAAGCAGTTCTATAAACGATGAGGCATGCAAGCAAGCATGCAACATGCAGCAGGCATGGTTTCTGTCACGGCTCCGGCGCTACGGGGCTCCGGCGCTACGGGGCTCCGGCGGCGGCGGTCCCACGCGAGCTTATCGTCGCAGATGTGTTTTACGCTCACCACCTGCTCCTCAGCTCGCGGGCCGCCTCGCCCCTCCGCGCCTACGCGGTTTTAAATTACACTCTAGGGGTAGGGCAGACAAGACTACGTACAGGCGGTTTTGCAGCGATTCGTTTCTGTCACTAAATGCATATTTTTTTTTTGTGTCTGGCATCTCGTAGTTAACCTGAAAAGATTTTTACTACTTAAACAGATGGTTCACTAAATGCAGCACAACATATTGAATTTATAAGACAATACTTGTAAAAATTAAGCAGTTATAAAAAATAATTCCCATATTGAATTACTATTTTTTTAATTGTTATTGTCATTTAACTTAAAATAAACTAAATATGAAACCATTTAAATAATCAGACTCATTATTTGAATTAATTATCACGGACATACATTAAGAATTCACTAGTTTTTGCATTTAAAACTTAAGGAAAGTCATAATGGCGATCTCTGATTGGTCAAAGCGTGCCGCGCCATGCGTGCCTCGCTCCCCGCCCTCACACCGCGTCATAATTATCTTTATTATCAAATTGTCCAATTATCATGTAGCAATATAATAATGACCGTGCAATGTGATAAATAATGAAGTTAAGATAGTATTAGTCACTTTGCCCGATAGAGCTAGACATTATTCATAATGCTCGTACATTATGTATAATGCCCGCATTAATCACCTGGTCCATAACATATACACTTAGTAACTTTTAATAGCGATTTTCTCCTATTGTAAACCCACACTATTACGAAATAGGCCTTATCTCAAAGTTGCAATCGTTATTTGAAGAGAAAACCGCTTTTGAATTTGGCTATGTGTGTACATATTATTACTCGTGACTGTGCACTTCCATTACCACAGTTGTGGAGCAAGAGATGATGCTACACACTACCTTGTATAATTTCTGAATTCGCTAACTGCAAGTGAAGTTCCGGCGCATATTATCCAGCTGACGGTCGATGTTCGAATTTAGCTCCTTTGGAACTTAAGTCCGCCAAAGCAATGTTACGGAACATCAAAGTCATGTCTTTGAAATTCTAACAGGTTGTGGCTTGTGTAAGACAGTGTTTATAAATGTAAACTACTAATCCCCCACAATTACCCCCTCCAGTTTGAACGCGTGCAGTTCCCTGTGAGCGGATGCTTCGCGATGAAGTTGTCTGGATTCGAACTCAAAACTTACAAACGTAAATCGAGATCGATACCACTGTCCCTAAAATCATTTTGTTGCATGGTAGCAAAGGACGAGTATAAGCAATAAAAATGACTGCTATCACAGCACATCTGAACTTATTCCGATTCATACCAACCCTTGATGCAAGCGATGCTCCAAGCCGAGTTCCATACCCCCCTGTGGATGCCCTTAGCGAGTAGTCGCTGTAGTTTTATGTTTTTAAGCCCTGGCTTGAGGTCTTAATTTATTAAGGTAGGCACAGGCGCCGCAAGTCCGGTTAAGCAGTCGACTGTCTCATGGGTTGACCTGCAAGATATCATTCCAAAAAAACCGGCCAAGGGCGAGTCGGACTCGCGCACCGAGGGTTCCGTACAAACCTGTAGGTATCCTCGGTTTATGCATAAGGTTTATGTTTATGAAATTAAATGTTTTTTTTTTTTTAATTTTTATATTTGAGTTGATTGAATGATAGGTAAATTGCGGTTTATGATTTATGACGTATAAAAAAAAACTTCTTACTGGATCTCGTTCAAACCTATTTTCGGTGGAAGTTTACATGGTTATGTACATCATACATTTTTTTAGTTTTATCATTCTTTTATTTTAGAAGTTACGGGGGGGGGCACACATTTTACCACTTTGGAAGCGTCTCTCGCGCAAACTATTCAGTATAGAAAAAAATGATATAATATTAGAAATCTCAATACCATTTTTGAAGACCTATTCATAGATATCCCACACGTATGGGTTTGATGAAAAATTTTTTTTTGAGTTTCAGTTCTAGGAATGGGGAACCCCAAATGATACGGTTCACAGAATACACCTACTTACCAAGTTTCAACAGCATAGCCCTTACAGTTTCGGAGAAAAGTGGCTGTGACATACGGACGGACAGACAGACAGACAGACAGACAGACAGACAGACAGACAGACAGACAGACAGACGGACAGACAGACATGACGAATCTATAAGGGTTCCGTTTTTTGCCATTTGGCAACGGAACCCTAAAAAGCACATTTGAACACGGTCAAAACCTGCAATCTCAAATTTGCTGCACAATATTAACGATACTGCAGTACTGGCCCATCAAAAACGGCCACGAACTACGAGTAGGTCGTAAGTTCAAGACAGATGCGTAACTTTGTGTAAATTATTTCTTCACCCTGAAAAAGGGTGCTGTAAATTAGACCTCGTAAATACACACAACAAGAGAAATGCTACCCTTTTAAAAGAAAATCCCACCTTACTTCCCTTATTACCTTCTATTATTTCCACCGTTGCTTCGCCAGAGAAAACCCGCTATTATATCAATGGAACATGCATAACAAAAACCGCTGTACCAAAAGATTCATTTTTAAACACGGGCTTGGAAAATCATACGCAATTGACATAAAATAACATTACCCATGTATTCGCCGAAGGGGAGAGCAAAACTGTTTTGTTTTCCCACGTTTCGACAGTTTATTTACAAGAAAAGCCTTGAACAGTGACAAATTGAGACTCTCGGCTGCCACTGAAACACTACTAAAAATTAAACCGAAGGCTTTGTGCAAACGACGATGCATAATTAGTCTATAATGTTCCCTCTGGTGGGAAGCAGGCCTCCTCTCGGTGAGAGGAATGGCCAAAATCTACCAGACGGTCCCAGTGCGGGTTAGTAGATGTCACATATCTTCGAAATTTTGGTTGACTTGGACGGCATGTCCTAGAACTAAAAAAATAATCCTCACGATGTTTTCCTTCACCGTTTTGAGAACAGTGGTGATGAAATAATTTACATAAAGTAAAGTGCCTGTCACGATTTGAACCTGTGAACTCGTAAATCGCGGCCGCTACTACTGAGTCACCACAGCTCTCACACGGCGATAATCAGTACCATATTTTACCGTATATTTTTGAGTTCACATGACAGTTTCATTCTGCATTTGTTTTAAAACGTATAAGCAGTGGGATACGGAAGTGTGATCCCAAGTCTTTCATCATCTGCCATCATCTGCCTAACCTTTTCCCAACTATGTTGGGGTCAGCTTCAAGTCTAACCGGATGCAGTTTAGTACCAGTATTTTACATGAAGCGACTGCCTATCTGACCAAGTCTTTACCATTGTCAATAGGTATCATTAGGATAATACGTTGCTTGATCTGGGAATCGAACCCAAGACCCCATGTCCAGCTATCGTGCTTGCACCACGAGACCAAGAGCTCCAACGAGGCAGTTAATCTCTGCCCATAACAACTTACTTAACAAAAGATTCCTATCCAAAATATTTACTTAGGATCATTTAGACATAATTTAGATTTTATTCTAAGTAAGTAAGTAAGTTTTTTTTGCGACTGCAAATGTTTGTAAAGGATGCCCTTTGCGTATCTTTTGGGGCGTGAAAAATAGGGGCTTTCAGACACATTTGTTGTGGCTGGAAGTTAACCAAAATAATGTATTTTGTTTTTCCGTGAGTTAGAGTTCAGTTTATTTATTTGTTAACATAGGTAAAAAAAATACAGATGTTAATGTTGATGAACAGAGCGCAATGTTATGCCAGAAAGCGTACAAATATGGTGTACAAATCTAGATGACAATTACGAATTACTGTTAACTAAAAATATTTGAAAATTATGCATTATAGTAGTATCAACATAGAAAATAAATTGACCAAGGAGTGAATACTCTAATTATGTCATATCTAAATGAGGAATTATTAAAACGTCAAAATGCAGACGAGAGCGCCAGAGTGGTTTTGTGTCCGATCCGACTCCGTTAAAATACTGGCCGATAAAATTTAGTGTGAAATCTATGACGACAGTTCTCATTTTAAATCGGTCGGAGTGCACAACCACACATTAACCACAAGTGTTCAATGTTACCTTTGGACATTGACTCAGCACTCGGCCTGGCTGACGCGCGGCCCAGTTAAAAGAATGATTTGGTTGCATCTTACACGCATAGGACACATAGACTTTGTATAATAGTGTGTGTTAAGAAATAAGTAGTATATAAGCAGAACATTTTGTAAATAAATCAGATTTGAATTTTATATTCTTGTCTCATTACCCCTCACTGTGGCCAAGACACCTTTAGCCATCTCTGATCAGTCTCGTGAGTCTGCGGGACTGGCAGTGAGTGTACCCTTCCCGAACCTGGTATTCCTGTCTACTATCCGTCTGTAACCTTAGGTCGCATGGTGCAGACATCCTGAACTTATTTATATATTTATTTATCACACACTAGGTATATGGTAGGTTAGGGCTGTAGGGCTTATAGGGCTTAGGGTGGACGTACATTTTGGTCCTTCGAGCCGGATCGAAGGACCAAAATGTACGTAACAAACGTCACGTAAGGCCGCAATACTGTCAAGGGTGTGACGGTACATGAAAATATATGATAAGTTAAAGGAACCTACGAAGACCTACAAGCCTAACAGTCCCTACGACCCTAAGCCCTATAAGCCCTACAGCCCTAACCTACCATATACCTAGTGTGTGATAAATAAATATATAAATAAGTTCAGGATGTCTGCACCATGCGACCTAAGGTTACAGACGGATAGTAGACAGGAATACCAGGTTCGGGAAGGGTACACTCACTGCCAGTCCCGCAGACTCACGAGACTGATCAGAGATGGCTAAAGGTGTCTTGGCCACAGTGAGGGGTAATGAGACAAGAATATAAAATTCAAATCTGATTTATTTACAAAATGTTCTGCTTATATACTACTTATTTCTTAACACACACTATTATACAAAGTCTATGTGTCCTATGCGTGTAAGATGCAACCAAATCATTCTTTTAACTGGGCCGCGCGTCAGCCAGGCCGAGTGCTGAGTCAATGTCCAAAGGTAACATTGAACAACAAGCTTGGCGAAAAGCCGCATTTCATCGCATTTCAATACCTACGCGTGGCGGCTACGGCTTAACTTAATTTCTGAATTGCTTTTTTATTCCTATTAATATCTGGATGACCGAGCTTTGCTCGGTATTTTTTGGTAAATTGTGTTTAAAATAATAAGATGTTCAAATTGATTATCGATAAACTTGGTCATTGAAGACACGAATAAAACGACATTTTATAAAAATGAATCCTAGCTAGACCGATTTATCGCCCCCAAAACCCGCTGTATACTAAATTTCATGAAAATCGTTGGAGCCGTTTCCGAGATCCAGATTATATATATATATATACTAGCTGACCCGTGCCCACTTCGTTGGGCGGTAAACATTTTAACTTGTGATGAAATTATGAGTGTGGTTCAGTTAGTACTGAGTGCTATGATTTATTTCCTGACTGGCAAAAGAAGGGTTTTGTTTTTATTGCATATATGTATGTATGTATGTATCTGCATACCACTTTGGCTATATAACCGGGTTTCAAATGAGTGAATGGAATGATTAAGATTGAATAAATTATGTTAAATTTAACTATTCAAAATTTCTCTGTATACTATATTAGATTCAATGCTATTATTTGGTACCAAAATATATTGTCTTACAGGAGTTCCAACCCGAGATAACCCAACATATAACTGTCCATGGCAAAAACACTGCTTTCTCAGGTCAATGCCCACCAGAGAGAATGTTTGAGCCTGGGACTTATTTATAGTGAGGGCAAAAGAGATTTTGACGGGATACTGTAGCCTTTTAAACGGTATGGGTAAATCCGTCGGAATCATGGGTATCCGCGGAATATAAGCCAGTTGTCCCACTGCTGGCCCTGTGAGAATGGTCGCCACGATTATATTCTCCCGCAACTCTTTTATAAGCAGCCTTGTGCCATTACACATGTTGGGGGGGCTCAAGTTTCTTAATAGCATGATAGGAATGCCAACTTTTAACATAAAGTCATGAGGAGGTAAGCCAGAAGGACTCAAAGAATTTAAAAATTCTTGAGGATAGTGCACTGTATCCTCAATATTACACACCGTATCAATGGACTTATAGTGTTTGACTTGACCGGGAATTTTCTCTAAAATCAGTTTATTTATCTCATTCACTGTGTCGTTTCTAGGAGACACTGGTGCCCTGGAACAATGCCAATGATAATCTCTTTCCAATAAATTTTCAAGACCGGGATAAATAGTGTCTATCAGATGTTCTAACCTATGTAATATGTGATCTAATCTATCGTCAAGTTTAATGTCATCGCTAGTACTGTTGGTGCTAGGACAGCTAATTATTCCTTCTCCAAGATTTAGTAGTTAATGCGGAAAGTCGTTATCGTAGTTGTCGCTCAAATGAGGTCTCATGTTTGTTCGTAAATTGAGAGTTTACAAAAACAAAAGTAACACCACCCATAACAGCATCTGAGTTTCTGAGGTCTTTGAGCGTTCGGTTTACTGCTTCAACATGAGCTCTATAACTCATGGTACATTCGTCCCAAATAATTAAAGATGTCTCTTGTAACAGTTTCCCGAGCGGTTCATTTTTACGTATGGAGCATATTGACTGTTGTTCCAATGATACTGTCAGTGGTAGCTTAAAGATGGAGTGTGCTGTTTTCCCATCATTTAATAGAGTTGCGGCAATCCCTGAAGAGGCAACAGCCAGCCCATTTTTCCCGGATTGTCTGACTTTTGCCAATACCAAATTTGCGAGGAACGTTTTCCCAATGCCGCCCGGGGCATCTAGAAAAAATATTTTACCCCTGTTATTTATAACACTGTCAATAAAAGCATCAAAAGCTTGTCTTCTATGGGTAAATGGATAAAACGTCCGTACAAAGCATGTTATAATGCGGTTCGTGAATGGACGGCGGCATTTTGCGATTTAGTAATTTTATATTATCTTCGAAACTATTTAACCAATTGACATACTGTTTCGGGCAAATCGTATCTCTATGATGTTCTTGTAATCATAATAATATTTTTTTCGATAAGGTTTAATATTTTGTTGTTTAAAAAATCGTCCAAAGGTAAGTACGTCGAAAAATACTTATTTTAAAACATAAAAGCTACTATATCTGCTAAAATATAAAAGATAGAAATATGGTGTCGCGAACTCTTTTGTAGTCCTATTCAAAGCAAACCAGATTGCTATACATTGTTTTGAATTATATACAACTCTTAAGGCAGCGCATGCAAATAACTATGTTGTAAGAGCTATTTTTTCCGCCTGGCTAGACAAAAATTAAGATAGTTCGGCTAATATGCATGATATCTTTATAATGTATAGCCTATAGCACTTACGAATAATATAGCTTTCTACCAGAGAAACAATTTTTAAAATTGGTTCATTACTTCCGGAGATTACCCCCTACATACAAACTTACAAACAAATGTTACCTCTTTATAATATTAGTATAGATATATATACATATATATATACAATAAATTTGCTCTTTTAAAGGTCTAGGATTTATTACGGATACTTTTCATTTGCACGTATTTTAACATCAATCTCACATGTACAATTTCAACATGATTAATTAAAGCAATTTTTAACAACGATATCGGTGAAATTTCTTGCCCATTCTTCTCCATAGGTATCTAGTACGCTTTGGGTTGGGGAACTAGCTTCGAATAAATTCTTTGAGGTGTGAATTTGAAAATGTACGAGAATTATGTAGGTTAGTTTTTGCAATACGGTATGGTCCGCCCTTTTCTAATCAGCCAACATACGGAGCATATTTTTCGGATTCGGATCGGACGTAATAACGCTTTTTTTTTTTGGATGGGAAATCATCAAATGACTTCTCCCGCTCTGGGCGGAGCGGGAGGGCATGTCAGACTTTTACTGACTAAAACCCACCCGTGTTCCATCAGCTGCCCATGTGCCAGGGTCACGGTATCTCTTTCGAACAATCACGCGACCCCGGCAGGCATCGGTCCTAGTAGACCCCTACACTGCTGCTGACATCTCTTTGAGGCGCGCGTGGAACACTCCGCGCCGTCGACCCGAGCGGCGGTCCTTACCGGGCGGCGAGCTACCCATTGCTCGCCACCCGCAAGCTCGCGCCTACGGTGGCCGGGAGTCCGCTATTGACTCCCGACGCCCGGGGCATCTCCTCCTGCGGCGGCTAGGGACGTGAGACGTGAACGCTTAAGGGTTAAATTATGTACTCAATACGGAAATCGTGGTTATTCTATTAAGACGTGAAAGTTTTTCAATAAGATAGATGTGCAGGTAGCCCGCTTTCCTATTGAATTACTTTTTTATTGTATAGTCATTCAATAAGGCGAATATTTGACTGGCCTGTTAGTCTAGTGGTTAGTGACCCTGACTGCTAAGACTGAGGTCGTGGATTCGATTCCCACCCAGGACAAATCTTTGTGTGATGAGCACAATCATTTGTTCTGTGTCTAATATATTTTATCTATAATATGTATGTATTTAGAAATATATAAGTATAGTTATCAGTTTTCTAGTTACCATAGTACAGGCTTTGCCTAGTTTGAGATCAGATGACGCTGTGTTGGTTGTCCTAAGGTATTAAGATATTATTATTAATGGAATTATATGAACTAAGAGGGTTGTATTGACGACTTAAATAATTATATAAGTATGGTTATCAGTTGTCTGGTTACCATAGTACAGGCTTTGCCTAGTTTGAGATCAGATGACGCTGTGTTGGTTGTTCTAAGGTATTAAGATATTATTATTAATGGAATTATATGAACTAAGAGGGTTGTATTGACGACTTAAATAATTATATAAGTATGGTTATCAGTTGTCTGGTTACCATAGTACAGGCTTTGCCTAGTTTGAGATCAGATGACGCTGTGTTGGTTGTCCTAAGGTATTAAGATATTATTATTAATGGAATTTTATGAACTAAGAGGGTTGTATTGACGACTTAAATAATTATATAAGTATGGTTATCAGTTGTCTGGTTACCATAGTACAGGCTTTGCCTAGTTTGAGATCAGATGACGCTGTGTTGGTTGTTCTAAGGTATTAAGATATTATTATTAATGAAATTATATGAAGTAAGAGGGTTGTATTGACGACTTAAATAATTATATAAGTATAGTTATCAGTTGTCTGGTTACCATAGTACAGGCTTTGCCTAGTTTGAGATCAGATGACGCTGTGTTGGTTGTTCTAAGGTATTAAGATATTATTATTAATGGAATTATATGAAGTAAGAGGGTTGTATTGATGACTTAAATAATTATATTTCTGTTAATACATACGTGTTACGGCTGCCTTTTGTGGATCTTAGACGTCGTAACAGGTCATCAGAAGCCTGGAAGCCTGACAACCAGTCTTACCAAGGGATATCGTATTACCCAGTAACTGGTTCCTGGACGTCAGATAGGCAGTCGCTCCCAGTAAAATACTGGTATTTAGCTGCATCCAGTTAAACTAAACCCCCAACATAATTGGGAAAAGGTTAGGCAGAAAACGACGTGTTACGATCGCGAATCATATTTCATTTAATATTGACCTTCGAATTGCACGAAAAGTTATAAATAATAATAATAAAAAAAAGCTATTATTGATTCCTTACAATTAGCGTACATGCATTTTTAATAAAAATGATAAAAAATTAGATTCAATTTCAATTTTTAACTACCATAAATAATGTTGTTAACTTAATACTATATCACAATTCATAATAATAACAAATAAATATTAATTAATTAATTGCAGACTATATGGCAAATGCAATGTTTATTAAATATTAGTTTTATATTTCAAGAAATGTCAGACATAGATAAATTCTAAAATCGAATAAATAAACTTAAAATTGAAATTATTATCTGATTATCAGTACATAAATTTATATTCTATTCTGTTTTTTTCATTATAAGGACCGCCTAGTGCGGTAAAAGCCTCCTCCAACTGTTTCCATCTTGTTCTGTGTCTAGCTAGTCTGCTCCATATTTTTCCTATTAAGCCTGATATGTCATCACTCTATCTCTTTTTAGGTCTACCACGTCTTCGTTTTTTATTGATAGGATACCAGTTTGTAATGGTTTTTGTCCATCTATTATCGCCAACACGAAAAGTTAAGATACATTTAATTATGCGTGCTTGTCGCTTCCTCCTGTAAAGTAGTATTTGGGGATAAAACCTAGGTACTCTCAATAAGAAAGCAGTTACTTCCAATTTGTAGTTATTCATATAAAATTAATAAACGTAATACGTTCTCTAACGTCAGGCACATACGTGTGCAATTTATGTGCAAAGTTTGAACAACTTTTCAGATTTACTCCGAAAACTGCTGTGTTTATAACTCACACACGAGGTACTAACGGGGTGAATAGGCATGCATGGGGAAATGGAACGACACTCGAAAATTGATATAATATAGGGTAACAGGGACAATCACACACAAACTGTAATCACACATTCAGCACATGATCCTAAAGAAAATTTTCTACGCTAGGTATAATGTAGACATTTTGCGTAGGTTATCAAAAAAAAAAGATTTATTAAAAAGTACAATAGCTGTCAGCTTAAAAAAATGTCTTTTTTTAAGCGGGTAAATCGAACGATAACATATTTCCACAGGGGCCCCTACCCCGTGGAAAAAATTTCACCCCCGGTTTGAATTTGAAACAGAATCCATGTTAAATTACTGTGCGTCGTACCTGCCGCCCTAAACAGTTTTTTGCCAACAGGAACACTTAATTGTTAATTATAATACAGTCAACACATTATAGCTCTTTTTGGCAACAAACTATAATATTTCAACGATATAATCCTTTTTAAAGTTCCGTGCCGATTCCTCCCTGCATACCTATTCACCCTGTTAGACTATCAAATATACTGTGTCCATGAAGCGAGTTTGAATAGGATCGTGTGAAGTATGGAGTGCTTTGATCCATTCAGTTCTATCTTCGATCATTTCTATGCATTATTACGTGCCTTGCAGAATGTCTGTTTCTCTGCATATCTACTACTAGCTTCTGCGTGCGACTTCGTACGCGTCAAATTTTTGCTCACCTGACCCTTCCCGTCGCATCGAATTGCCTGCCAGTTTTCGTCCACTTTTCTTTACTGCTCCGCTCCTTTTGACCTTAGCGTGATATTATATAGCCTTCTTCAATAAATACCTTCCTTTTTACCTTACTTTACTTTTAGTTACCCTACACAAAAATATTTTTTTCAATTCGGACCAGTAGTTCCTGAGATTACCACGTTCAACCAAAGAAACAAACTCTTCACCTTTGTAATATTAGTATAGATAAAGTGCTTTAACAGCAGCCTCCAAAGATCACGATGTTTAATTTACCTTCAGAAGAATCCTCGTTAGTTTAGATATCACATAGCTGTTTACAACCTAGTTTTATTACTGGCTAAATTATATAAGGTGGCAAAGACATCGGCACACAAACTGTAACCATGAATCCAGCACGTGATTTTAGAACCACTAGCGTAGAAAAAAAATCAGCTGTTTCATAGAAAATAACAATAACTACGCAATCAATATATGTTTATAGAGCGGCTAGTTTTTTTATAACGGACCAAAAAATTCAGCAATTGGGGCTCTGAATCATGAATTGGTAACAGTTTGCGTCCTGATGGCACTGTCTACACAGGGTGTAGATATGTGTAGTTCGTGCTTCCGAAAATTATTCTAAATACTTAATATTGGAATCGCAAAAACACACATTAAGAAGATTAAAACATTTTGCACTACATTCAGGCAAATGTTACTACTCCTTGAAAGACTTTTTAAATGATACGAATTTATCCGAATTATGAACATTATAATTAATTGCAAATTTGACCACATAAGACTTACATATGTACCTGACTATTTTATTACTAATTGACTTCACTTTAATTTATGTTTTTTTTTGACATTTTGTTTGTATTAATATTTTAACTTATTTAATAATTTGCACGCCTTTAGGTAGACTGTAGCTGATCTAATTGAATTTCCCCATGCAAGGCATGCATGGGGAAATGGAACGACACTCGAAAATTGATATAATATAGGGTAACAGGGACAATCACACACAAACTGTAATCACACATTCAGCACATGATCCTAAAGAAAATGTTTTACGCTAGAATAATGTAGACATTTTGCGTAGGTTATCAAAAAAAAAGATTTATTAAAAAGTACAATAGCTATCAGCTTAAAAAAATGTATTTTTTAAAGCGGATAAATCGAACGATATCAAATTACCACAGGGGCCCCTACCCCGTGGAAAAAATTTCAACCCCGGTTTGAATTTGAAACAGAATCCATGTTAAATTACTGTGCGTCGATGTCCCTACCGCCCTAAACAGTATTTTGCCAACAGGAATTTTGTTTGTATTAATATTTTAACTTATTTAATAATTTGCACGCCTTTAGGTAGACTGTAGCTGATCTAATTGACTTATGCAGAACATCTTATACCTCTACCTACATTCATAGCAAATAAAGTACTGATTCTGATTCTGACTCTGACCCATACAATACTGAGTGCTGGTTTATTTTAAACCAGTAACATTAATGAAATTGTGAGCAGTACTTATAGCAGTGGGTGTAGAGAAGATCTTACGAATTTATCAATGAAATAGTCTGTACCACGTGAAACGGCTTAATATTTCCAATTTTTTGTTGCGTTACTTAAATGATTTTACACGTGCCACCTAATATTCCGATTTTCCTCATATATGGATTATGTGTCATGGTGAAAGCAATTCGTTGAAAAGCCGTGATGTAATGAAAGTAAAAGAAATCGCCAGATATTTATATGGAACTAGCTGACCGTACAGACGTTGTCCTGTTTCCTAGAACTCGATAGCAGCGTCACCTACCGGGTCCAATAGTGAATCTAAACCATCCAAGGTGTCACCCACACACATACAAAAAAAAAATCATTCAAATCGGTCCAGCCGTTTAGGAGGAGTTCAGTGACATACACAGGTACAGTAGAATTATAATATATATATAAGGTGTAACTATTCATACACGAAATATTTTAAGAGGTACACCTGTAGGTGGTAAACAAAAAGAAAATATTTATCTAAGCGTTTTTGAATTTTCGTAATTATTATAATTTTAAAACTGCTTGCAGTTTACATACCAAATGTGGTATCTCAGGGACTTAGAGGTTAATATTATAAAGCTGAAGAGTTTGTTTGTTTGATTGAACGCGTTAATCTCAGGTACTACTTGTTGGAATTTAACAATTTTTTTTTGTGTTGAGTAGCCCATTTATTGAGAAAGGCTTTATGCTATATAACATCACGCTACGGTCAAAAGAAGTGGAGCAGCAAACAAAAAATTGACGAAAACTGGCAGGCAATTCGACGCGACGGGAAGGGGAGCGAAAATTTGACGCGGACGAAGTCGCGAGCAGAAACTAGTATGGTGCATATCAGTCATCCAAGCGCCGCTATCCTGGCCAACAAAGTTTCAGTTAACTCGAGCCGAGTTTGTGACGGGCCGTTGTGACGACAATATTTGTATTTCAATGGGACCCAGTAGATGGTTCTGCGATCGTGTTCTTAGAAACACGGCAACGACTGCCGGCTCAGCTACGTAGTTAGTTTCGTACCTATCAAGTCTCGGGAAATATCGGAAAAACAAGAGGATTAGGTAAAAATCCTATGCAAACAAAAACCGTTATATTTATGTTCATATGAATGATATTACTGGGCAATTAACTATACCTAAATCAGTCGGCTTATTTCCACTGAAATAACATTTCAATTAAACATAATACCCAATTAACTCATTCAAATTGGGTATATATCCAGAAATGTTTACCTGTTAAATCATTGAAGATTATGTTAACACTTAAATAAAATAAATTCAAATTAATGAGGCTAATAAATGACCAAATTACTCCTTTTAGGAAAATCTATATTTTGGAAATTAATATTCCTACTTAAGGCAACTGCTCTGTAGGGGTCTACTAGGACCGATGCCTGCCGGGGTCGCGTGATTGTTCGAAAGAGATACCGTGACCCTGGCACATGGGCAACTGATGGAACACGGGTGGGTTTTAGTCAGTAAAAGTCTGACACGCCCCCCCCGCTCCGCCCAGAGCGGGAGAAGTCATTTGATGATTTCCCATCCTGAAAAAAAAAAAAAAAAAAAAAAAAAGGCAACTGCTCCCCAATTTGTTGGTACTTATTAGCTCTGCTCGCTTCTTTTTAATCGCCGGTAGTATAGACATATGCTTTATATTACGCATGTTCAATGGCAATGAACGATTAAGTGTCAACATCGGTCATTGTACTTCGAGTGAGCTCTGTGTAAATAAATTCAGATATTATATGTATAATAAATAATACGTGAAGCAATAAACTTTGAACCCCTTTTTACGAAAATTACGCGGACGGAGGAGTATGGACATAGTTTAAGTTTATATGGGGCAGTGCAGTAAGCTAATGTTTTCGAAAAAAAAAAATTCAATAATGGTCGAATTTCTGACGAAAAATTGACTACTGGCAACTACTAGTAAGTAGAAATAGGTGGTTTATTTGTCTCAAATGTCGACGGCTCTTATCCTGTACGTATAGCAAGATCGCCGAAGAAACGGAAGAAATGAAAGAAACAATTACAGATTTTAGAAAGTTTTTTATAGTGCGTTATCGAAAATCAAGGAAATAAATGCCACTGCAACTTCGTAGAGTTGAGATAGAAGTGGTTGCAAATCCACCCTTCGTGAGTCACCGGCATCCCATATGCGACTTGAAAGAGCCCTCCAGTAGGGCTTTCGGCACTGAACGTGTTAAAATATGAAAAATAGTAGCCCAGCGGCATCGGAAACAGGGTCTAAACTTCCGGTGGTCAGGGCTCCTTTTTAGCGTTCCGTTGCCAAATGGCAAAAAACGGAACCCTTATGGATTCGTCATGTCTGTCTGTCTGTCCGTCCGTATGTCACAGCCACTGTTTTCCGAAACTATAAGAACTATGCTGTTGAAACTTGGTAAGTAGATATATTCTGTGAACCGCATTAAGATTTTCACACAAAAATAGAAAAAAAAAACAATAAATTTTGGGGTTCCCCATACTCAGAACAAAAACTCAAAAAAAAAAAATCATCAAACCCACACGTGTGGGGTATCTATGGATAGGTCGTCAAAAATGGTATTGAGGTTTCTAATATATTTTTTTTCTAAACTGAATAGTTTGCGCGAGAGACACTTCCAAAGTGGTAAAATGTGTGTGGGGGACACACATTTTACCACTTTGGAAGTGTCCCCCCCCCCCCCCGTAACTTCTAAAATAAGAGAATGATAAAACTAAACGAAATATATGATGTACATTACCATATAAACTTGCACCGAAAATTGGTTTGAACGAGATCTAGTAAGTAGCTTTTTTTAATACGTCATAAATCTTAAACCGCAATTTACCTGTCATTCAATCAACTCAAATATAAAAATTTAAAAAAATACATTTAATTTAATAAACATAAACCTTATGCATAAACCGTGAATATCTGCAGGTATGTACGGAACCCTCGGTGCGCGAGTCCGACTCGCACTTGGACGGTTTTTGTTTTGCAGGGGGACTATCAAATTACTTTTCCCATTCTGGGCGGAACGGGAGGGCGTGTCAGACGTTTACTGACTAAGCCATGTTCCCTCTACTGCCTGTGCCGGGCCACGGTAACTCTTTCAAACAAATCCGCGACCCTGGCAGGGCTTCTGAAAGAAGAACCTCCTAACAAGTCACGCCGTCGCCAGAAGTATCGCTCACTGGACCAAGCCCTTGATCGAACTGCCTAAATAAGCTCTTCCTCGGGATAAGTCAATACAGGGTTAACAATGACTGATGTTTCCACATTGTTTATTTTTTATCGTTATACATACATACAATCACGCCTTTTTCCCGTGGGGGTAGGCAGAAACCACGGAACGCCACCTGCTACAATCTCTACACACTCCTTTTGCCTCTTTAAGGTTCATACAATTGGTCATACACACACGCCGGTTGCGAGTACTACGTACCTGACCTTCCTGAAGAACATCACCAATAAGGTCACTATATGTCCTCCTAGGGCGTCCCCTCCCAGTGTTTCCACTCACATCTGCCTTGTAGATACCTTTTGTGAACCGTCCTTCATTCATCCTCTCAACATGACCAAACCATCTATACTTTTTTCAATTTTTGTCACTGTCATATTTTTAGTATAGTTAGTGGAAATGTTAGTGCTTCTACTTAATCACATTGAGTGAGCAGCCTCGCTATGGTCACTACTAGGCAAAAAATACTACCACTACAAGAGAAAACGAAGAACTAGTGAAGATAATATAATAAAGTTGGCGACGCTGCCAATTCTCTGTCCATTGTAGGCTTGACCACATTCATTCGGAGTTCCAAACTATATTTTTGACCCGACATTCAAACGCAAGAAGAATGAATTATTAACTGGGACCCACGGCCGCATCCTATTCGATTTCGGACGATTCGGACGCTAACTCAAGCGGAATTTCAGATCCGGAATTCCCAATGGGTACAGAGACCAAATTGTCGGTTTGAATCTCCTGTAAAATGTTAGACCATATTTTTAAATATCTTGATTTTAAACTGGCATACATTTCTTTTTCTTAACTTCATTATTTGTGATGCTGGACATAAAGAATGGCAGCATCACACTAACCGCCAACACGCCTGCTGAGCGTGGCAATTATGGCAACCCGGAGGGGGTTGCCACAATTGCCCCCCATGGGGGAGGCCTATTTTCAGCAGTGGACGTGATATGGCTGAAATTATGATGATGGTAACAATTAAAGAAACAAAGCCAAAATTTCCAGTAAAGTAAAACAATTTAATAAAACTATAAAATAAACTGTTACAAAACTAAAAACATTTCATTACATCGTGCGAGAAATTGAGACTTCTCTCGACATTGATGGAGACATAGGCAGCATCATTGGCTCTCGATTCGAAAGCAATACTATTACTAGATCTGCCGCCAACAGCATTAAAGTAAAGATTGGCAGTACTGCATTCAACACGAGCGCAGAACTGGCTCTGCCAACCTTCTTCAGTTCTTGAAACACAGATATAGATAATGCACCTTGCAGGATGGAGCAGGCAACCAATGAGTACGCTTGTAAAAACTTCGAAGCTTGTTTTTCACGAAAACCGCTGATGACGTAGTTGCCAATCATGATGTAGGTTGTGAATATAGCAGCTGGTGCTAATAAGGAGTGGAGTAGGGTAGCCGTGTACGTGGATCTTTCGTTGATCAGGTCGCTGGTGTTCACCACAAGCGCAAGGAAACGCACCTTGCATGAGCACCTTTCGACGATCATTGACTCGACGCTGTTATAAAATCAAGTGCCGTTTCTATTTCTTTATATTCATGCATCGCTTTTGCTTCTAAACATTTTTGTTACAATTTGTATTTAATGCGCAGACTTTGTGTGACATTTGATATGACAGAGGGATGTCGCAAATTAATTTAAGATCCGTAGTGCAACTAAAACGTTACTTCTAAAGAGGTTTCAATGAAATCGATGATATGATAGAACCTTTTTCATATTTTTCAGGATCCAGGCTTTCAGTTTATATGTAATACTAGTTTCTGCCCGCGACTTCCTCCGCGTTAAATTTTTTGTACCCCCACCCTTCCCGTCGCGTCGAATAACCTACCCGTGCGATTTTCCCCGTTTTTGCAACATTTTTCTTTACTGCTCCGCTCTTCTTGATTGTATGATACGTGATGTTCAGTTGTAGCCTATAGCCTTTCTCGATAAACAAGCTACGCAACACAAAAAGATTTTTTTCAATTCGGACCAGCAGTTCCTGAGATTACCGTGTTCAATCAAACAAACTCTTCAGCTTTATAATATTAGTATAGATTAGGTACACAAGCGACACTAGTCAAAGCAATTTTAAAATCTCACGTTCACACACAGATTTTGACACTCCTACCGACAAATCAGCGAGTCACCGGCGATTTAAGTTACTGTGTGAGATTCTACCCTAAGAAGGTTACATCTAAGATCTTGCCTACGGATTTATAATTAAACGAGCGATCTCTGCTTCAACAAAACATTGAGTTTCTTTGTATGTCGACGATGGAATTCACAAATTTCGTAAGGAACAGAGTTTTAAACGTCTCTTACGACATTATAGATTTTCACAGTCGATATGTAGGAACGTTAAGTAGAAATATTCTTCTTCTACACGAAACCCCGAAACAAAAAAGAAGAATGCGAAGGTCAATGCTAATAGTCGATCAGCTGTTTTTGTAATTTTTCGTGGAACATAGATTTTTACCTATTTCCAAACACCATCACTAAATAACTAGTTCGCTTGCCAGTGTCATTTAAAATTTTCAACAAAGATGTAATAATTAAAAAAGTTTCGTATCGAGAAATACGTGGATAAAGTATGTTAACTTGTTTAGTGAAAATTTTGTTCTTGGCTGAATAGCCACAGTGTCATTGCCTGTTGTTTTACATAGTAGTTTATAGATGCAGCACTTCCTTTTCCTCTATGAATTCCGTATTCTTACTGTGCAATCGTTTGTTACTTTTATTAAAACAAATTAACGTGGATTAAGTATTGCCACCTCCTGACACGCCCTCCCGCTTCTGACACGCCCTCCCGCTCCGCCCAGAGCGGGAGAAGTCATTTGATGATTTCCCATACTGAAAAAAAAAAAAAAAAAAAAAAAAAAGTATTGCCACCTAGTAAAATTTGAATCTTAGGCTGAGACTAGAAAGGTGATTTTAGAAGTGGTATGGTATGTGTATATATGCGTTGTGTGGTAAAAATTCCAGACTAAAGTGTCTACCAGTATGGTGGTCAAAACCACATCAAAATCCGTGGCGTAGTTTAGAAGAACAAAGCGGACACACGAAAAGCGACTTGAATGTCTAATACGTAGAGATTGAATGCCGATACATTTTCAATCTTATTCTAAAATACATTTTCGCTGATTGAATCTTAAACACAGACTTAAGTCGGCAAATAATTATTGTGAAATCATTTCACTAACGAGAGGACTATAACTGTACGCCATTGTGGACATTATTGCTGTGACGAATAAGAACTATATTTACTTGATTCTGTAAGTCTTTAGGAGTATTGTTTTGTGTTGAAAACAACTGAAGTTTAAAAGCCTTTTCCTCCGTTTGTTAAGGTAGTTCGAAGTGTTTAAATCAACGCTATGAATGGTCAGGGAGAAATTACTTGCTTGTGAAGTGGTGGAGAGATAAATGAAGGTAGAATCCTAGGAATTTGTGGGGAGACAGTAATCGTGATTTTGAATCGTTGCCCACAGTTGTGACCACAACAATTAGGTGGACTTTTCACGACTATTTTTAACTTGTTTATCAGACAGACGTTTCGGAGGGACCTACCGGACTAAGGGCCTTACTAGAGAATGGGTAGCTGCGTTCTCTATGCATTTTTACCACCATACTGTGATCGCCAACCCGCCTGCCAAGCGTGGCGATTATGGCAAATCCCAAACTGGTGGAGGCCTATGTCCTGCAGCGGACGTCTTTCGGCTGATCACAAGGACTTTCACACCCCAATTCCGTAAAACATTTCTAATCGAAATTAGAAAGGTTTCAAAGGAATTTGCTAATACATTGTTATTCATCAACATCATTTGAGCCGAAAGACGTCCACTGCTGGACATAGGCCTCCCCCAAGCTCCGCCACTTCGACCTGTTCTGTGCCTCCTACATCCAACGTATTCCTGCGGCCTTCACCAGGTCATCGGTCCATCTTGTGGGAGGCCTTCCAACGCTCCGTTTACCAGTACGCGGTTGCCACTCCAGAACCTTCCGACCCCATCGCGTGGCGATTATGGCAAAGCCCCCCCCCCCCTCAAATAATGACATTGTTATTACTCAAGTAAAGTACTACTCAAGGGTCGATCGATCCTTTCGCGTCCGGCCCTAGTGCGAGCCATGGTACGGAGCGAGAGGGAATGGGAAGCCGTCACCTCCTTCTGCGAAGCAGTAATGGTCGCGAAGGAGGAGGCGGGGCGCGTGAAGGAGTGGCAGTCTCTGCGCCCTCACGTCCCAAGGCGCCGCAGGAGGAGACGCCCCGGGCGTCGGGAGTCAATAGCTGACTCCCGGCCACCGTAGGCACGAGCTTGCGAGCTACCCATTGCGCGCCGCCCGGTAAAGACCAAGTTTGGGTCGACGGCGCGTAGTGTTCCACGCGCGCCTCAAAGAGATGTCAGCAACATTGAAGGGGTCTGCTAGGAACGATGCCTGCCAGGGTGGCGAGTTTGTTCAAAAGACATACGGTGACCCTGGCACATGGGCAACTGAAGGAACACGGGTGGGTTTTAGTCAGTAAAAGTCTGACATGGCCTCCCGCTCCACCCAGAGCGGGAGAAGCCATTTGATGATTTCCCATCGAAAAAAAAAAAGGGTTCGATCGAGTTTAAGCTACGCTGGCTTTTTTTTACGGTTGGTCCTTAGATGAGTGACCATCTACATACCAAGACCCTCCTCTCAAAAGGCACGTTAAGCTGTTGGTCCCGGCTGTCTTTCATAGATCTTCGACAGTCATTACGGGTTAACAGAAGCCCAAAAATCTCACTAATCGTCTTACTAAAGGGTATCGTATTACCTAGTAACTAAGCTGTGGACGTCATATAGGCAGTCAGTCCCAAGTAAAATACTGGTACTCAGTTGGATTTGGTTATAGTTGGAAAAAGGCTACACAGATGATTTTATCGAAATTGAAGGAGGTTTACCTGAAATTAACCCGATCATTCAGCGTTTTCATTATGTCTGCGGCCTATTTAAATCTTTTTAAAATTAATGTTATTTCCAATTACTCAATTTAAAACTTTATGTTAGTGTATATTAAGTTTATTTTATAATGACCAGTGGAGTACTTCTGTTTTATTTCATATTATTGCAAGCTGAACATTATGTATTGGTATTAAAGGTTTATTTCCAGATACACATATTTGATAACATTGGTAACTAACACCTTTATTTGTTTACTTAACAGTCAACAATGTATAGTTTGACTGTCGTTAAATATTACTTAAGTTAAGGCACAGTGTTCCGCGTTTGCAATTACCCCAAAAATTGCAAACACAGAACTCTTAGATAGGTACGTATACTAAAAACATATGTAGGTCTATTAAGGTCTACTCAGAAATGTCGTTTCTATTTATCTCGAGATGAAAGGTGCCGTAAAGCGACTGAAGGATTAATTATCTTTTCAGGAGCAATGGCATCCACAGATAATGGAATTCTATGAAAGCTTGGATTTTAAGGTACCCTACAGAAGATTAATCGCAGATTCGTCTAGATCTTTTAAATGACAATTGTTTTACTAATTTACTTTATAATTGTAACGATGGACAGTACAAATTATGTATTAGATTATAGTAATTTATTCTGTTGCCGGGCGTTAAGAATAGCACCATCCTATTTCTGCCCGTGGGTGTCGTAAAAGGTGACTAAACGACTTACTGTCTTTGAGAATGAGCAGTAGCGTTCTCTATACATTTTACCAACATACTGCGATCGCCAGCAGGTTGGCGATCGCAGTATGGTGGTAAACACAAGCGACAAGTGACGAGCGCGAGCGTAACGATTATGACAACCTGATAGTATAAGCCAAGTCTGGGCACGTAGCCTAAGTACAGCTGTGGATATCTTTCGACTGCAATGATTATGGTGATGATGGTTTATTAACAAATATATGCTATAATACTATTCCTCGCTGTTTTTTAAAAAAAACAAAAGGTTTTTTTTTTACAAAATACTATCAATATTCTAAAATCGAGTATGTAATAAAATAACATCACCAAATACATTTCTGACTGACGGTACTACAAGTTACAAAGAATTTGCTTATACATCATTTAGGTTCTATAAACTATGTCGTAAACTGATATCTGTGCGCCTTTGCGCAACTTACAATGTACACTTTAAACAATGTTGTGACTACTGTTATGAAAGTTTTAAGTTTTATCATCACACTACGATTACAAAAGGGTATCAGCAGTGTATGTCTTTTTATTACAAAATATCTTTTCACTTATTTCTAACATGAAAATACAATTAACATATTGTTAAAACAACATGACTACACAATAAAAAAAATCTTATGTTAACAACAATATAACCTTATTACTAACAATTTAAGGGTAGTCACCATGACGAACTACTCTGCAAAAATAAATTGGCACCCCTGAGAGTCCACAGTATTCGTCATGATGACGCCAAATAAAAATACATTGACACTTGCGTTTTACTTACACTAAAACACATATTAATCTATTTTAAAATTACACATATGTACAGACGCCACCAGGTCAAGCTACCCGAAACTGTAAATTTTTCTCAATGAACCTTGAACCTAATGCTCTAGAAATAAAGTCGAAAATCTATCAAAGAAATCTGACAGATTGTAGTAGCTTGATGTGTTGGCGTCTGTACTTCGCATAACTTGACTTCATCATCTGCCTAGCCTTTTCTCAACTTTGCTGGAGTCCGCTTCCAGTCAAACTGGACGCAGCTAAATACCAATATGTTACATGGAGCACCTGCCTATCTGATCTCCACAACCCAGTTACTGGGTAATCTGAAACCAGTACGGTCCCAATTCGGTAGTGTAATTAATTAACAATTCGTGAAATAATTCACAACATGAATATCCAAGCCATACAAGTTTAAAATATATATATAGAAGGAAAATAAGTAATGGGGTAGCCAACTAAATGGCTGTTAACAAGAGAAGGTGCTTACAACTTTCAGAAAACTAAGTACTAACCCTAGAACTTTATACTACTTTCAGGAAAGTACACTTAAAAAAATCCTCGTAAAACACTGAGAGCTTTATGACTACTTTTGTTTATTAGGATATTAATTTATTTGCGTGTATGACTAGCAGGCTTAGCGTGACGCTTTCAATGTCAACGAAGAATAGGATAGAATAGTTATGTTATGTTATGTTAAACTTTGAAAATTATAGAAGACTACTCCTACCGGAAGGACTGTTTGGAAAAGGGAGTTTTTTTTTTATTCATTTGGCTTACCAACAATTGAATACACTGATACAATGATAAGAAATACATTCAGTAAACTTATGGTCTAGGTTACCAATTTCTTACAGGTAAGCACAACTTGCATCACTTATTTGTTGAATGAAATTGGGTGCCTACCTAAAAATTAGATGAGTTCTTATACTCACCGAGCATTACATAAAATCAAATCAACAACAAAATAACAATCCAAATACAATTAAAAGCAAAATACAATTAAAAATAAACAGTTGCTATCTAAATACAATTAAAAACAAAATACAATTGTTATCAAAATACAATTAAAATTACGATACAATTTAAATCCAAATCAAACTTAAAAATCAAAATAAAATCAGAACTATAATAATTGAAAGGCCTTTAACCAAAAGTGGGCAATAGGGACAAGTTAGATTAGATTAGGTGTATTAATTAGTTAGGATTACAGGAATCCTTGTTTAAGACCCTTTACAAGCTCTTCGTCGCTTTGGTAACGGTTGAGTTAAAGGCTTTAAATCAGGCCACAGCCAGTTAGTTAATAAGCCTCTTGTGTTTGGGTTATATAAGTTGCCCGCGGCTTCGCCCGTGTGGAGGTTAGAAAATATCGCACGTGAATGTTCTACCGGGATATGCGTTAATCCATGTCATAGCCTATTCCTGTACCTAAGAAACATCCAAACATACACACACACATACATATACACTTTCATAATATTAGTAGGATTTAAAAGTGTGGTAGGTACAGATTTTATCCACAACTCTTGCTGTCAAAAATCGAAGTCAAAACATTTATTTTAAATAGGCCCATAAAAGGCACTTATGAACGTCAACATTTACATTAAAATAAATTAATTGTAGTTGCCCCTTCCAAAAGGTAGATTCGTGTGGATTCGTTCGTATCCGCTGCTAAGTTTTCATTGAGTACAAATTATTCTTACTTAAATATGTAGATAAGTAGTGATTGCCCGTTGATTATGATGATGATAAATAGCTTTGTTGATAACGCATCAAACTTGAATAAGTAAGAACGAAAAGCTATCAATAGATAGCTCTTCATTTATTTAATGCCAGCACAAACTCTGCGTCTTGTTTATCTCTGCAACAAGACGAAAGACGCGAATGCATATTTCTATGACATTTAGACCATGGGTAGACCATGACCTAGCTTAGGCCATAAGATACGTTAATCCCATTAATACGTATCCGTCATAATTTCTGACCTCCACGCGGACGAAACTTGGGCACTTTTAAAATTTTGAAGAAAAAAAAACTGGATCTGTTTTCTCTACAAAATGAAACGACAGACGTCTGAATATTACTAAAACTGAAGTAATTTCACTTCTATTGTCCGTGGACACTCCATTTTTTTTTAGAGGTATCTTAGCACCGCAATAGCCTGTCAGAGGCTTTGTTATGTTGAAGATACACAGTATTAAAGAAGTTCTCGTCTCCATATTGTTGGAATTGGATTTTCAGCAAATAGAAGCACAGCATTTTAACCGACGAAAAAAACGGAGGAGGTTCTCAAGTCGACACGTATATATTTTTTTTTTTATGTATGACCACGCATAACTTTTTACAGAGCAGTCAAATTTTCATAATTCTTTTTTTTTTTATTGGAAGGGATATACCCCGAAGCTGGTTCTATATAAAGGAAAAAAATCCAATCCTAAGGGTAGGAAAATAGGGGAAGATTGATTGTTCACTCATTGATTGTAATATATAACCACGCATAACTTTTTACAGAAAAGTCCGATTTTGCAAGTATGTAGTAATTAGTAGATTATAGTCACAAAAAATTATAAAAAAAAACTTTTCAACAAAAAAAATAAACCGCAGAGAAAACTGAATAGCAAAAAATAAGAAACCTTTTTTATTTACCCTTAATAAATAAGTTCTCGACTCAAAATGACTTAGGTATACTTACATTAGTTTAATAACTTAGTTATTAAGGGTAGATAAAAAAGGTTTCTTATTTTTTGCTTTTCAGTTTTTTCGGCGATTAAATTTTTTTTGTTAAAAAGTTTTTATTTTTTATGGATTAAAATACTTAAACTACGTATTGCATCTGCATAATTATATAAAACTAGCTTCTTCCCGTGACTTCGTCCGCGTAAAATTTTTGCTCCCTGACCCTTCCCGTCGCATCAAAGTGCCTACCAGTATTCGTCCATTTTTCGTTGCTCCGCTCTTTTTGATCTTAGCGTGATGTTATATAGTCTATAGTCTTCCTCAATAAACAGGCAAAATACAAAAAGATTTTTTCAATTCGGATCAGTAGTTTCTGAGATTACCGCGTTCAAGCAAACAAACAAACTCGTCAGCTTTATAATATTAGTATAGACACAAGTATAGATATACTACACAGTATTTTGACTCGGCCTTATCGTAGAAATAATTACCTACAGCACGTGCGGTACGTAAACAAGCGATAGACGCGGGAGGGCTGCCCGCATCAAGTATTTTAACTTCATCTACCTACTCGCGTTTCTTTGATTGTAAATATTATATTTTTATTTAAAAAATCAAATGTTTGGACCGTTTTTAATTAAAAGTGACAAGGGTGGAAGATGTAAATTATGTCAACTTTTATTGATTTTTAATTACGATATGATCTTTGCTGGGCCTATTCAAATCCTGCGATCTAGATCGTCTATCGATTCAATGATTTTCGATCCAAAGGATCGATTCAAATCAAAAGATTGGGTACCCCACGCTAGGAAACTACCTGCTACTACTACGAGCGTAGGTAGGTCACTCGTGTGTCACTTTTTTCACCCTATCCACTTACTTATTCAATAATCCAGGTATTTTACTTGGTGGAAAAGTATTAAAAAAATAAACAAATTTCGTACTAGTAGGTATGTACACCGCCCGCCATCCGTTTGTCAAAGCGGTGCGTACGCGACTGCGAATGTACTCGGAGTGTACCAGACTCGAGGCGCGTAGGTATGACTTGCGTTCCGAGCGTTTGTATGAAGATAGACTACTGTATAGATATAATTACCGTGGTATAGATATCAAAGTTCTTTTATCCTACTTTATTTTTTGTCGGCATATCATGTTTTGTTCTTCCATAGAATAATTAGTCTGTAACGTATATACGTCTCCACACACGACACACGACGTGCATGTCACACATCTCTGACAGAGGGGGAGTGGGCCATATTCAGGCGTGCTCAGTGCGGATTGGTGGTTGTCACATGACATATCTTCAACTTTTTATTTCTAGGATATGCCGGTTTCCCCACGATGTTTATGTTCACGCATAAAGATATACAAATATTACACTTTCTTTTATTCATAGAACTATGAACGCCAACGTTAAGAATAAATGGTGAATAATACATTTTTGAATTACATTAAAATTGTAACAATACACATACAATAAACGTGTTGTAGCATTATTCGTGCGGAATTATGTAAATCCGAGTTTAGCGGTCTGGCATAATACTCATCTGCTGTATGAACGTTTAATCTAAATAAAAGGTGTCCCAGTAAGGACTTGAGTATTATTTTTTTAAGTAAGTATGTACATTTATTATTTAAATGTTTAATTTACGTGTTTTCTTAATATGCACCGAGGTAATAATGACATTTACACACAACAAGTAAAAAACCGTTTATTGCTCCTTTTTTTTGGATCGGAAATCATCAAATGACTTCTCCCGCTCTGGGCGGAGTGGGAGGGCGTGACAGACTTTTACTGACTAAAACTCACCCGTGTTCCTTCAGTTGCCCATGCGCCTGGGTCACGGTATCTCTTTCAAACAATATCGCGTCCCTGGCAGGCATCGGTCCTAGCAGACCCCTTCCCTTTATTACTGCTGACATCTCTTTGAAGTGTGCGTTTAACACTACGCGCCATCGACCCAAGCTCGCCACCCGCAAGCTCGCGCCTACGGTGGCCGGAAGTCCGCTATCGAACCGTTTAATGCACACCGTTTATGCAGAAATATCTCCAGTTTCCATATAGGTATTTTTGCCAAGTTTTTGACATAAGATTGTCTTCGAGAGAGACTGCAACAAGATACTGGACTTTTTTATTTACAAAAATTGGCCTTTAGAGAGTGTTGATGGTTTTATTATAAACCAAATTCCCAGATGGTGTCATCTCTCGTTTTTCTCGTTTTGGAGAGCAAAACTGGCCGCCAAGAAGTTGGTTATGTTCTCTAAACTTTTTTTTAAAGTAGGGAGACCTACCATCGAGAAACAGTTAAGGAACTCAAGATTGACTTACGGACTAAGTGTGCAACTTAGTCCGTGAAAATATAATACAAAATTACGTCAAGAGCATGCATTCCTGCTTACTCTTGTCATCAGTGGGCATTTGACTGATATTTTGTTGCATGTGTAGATGTCATTACAATCTCTGAATGTTATGAAATAAAGCAATTAAAGCATTTAATAAATATATACATTTTTGTTTTTAAAATTCAAGTTCTTACTGAGACATCCTTTACAATGAAAAACAGGTGGGTACTCGATTTTCGTAATCACACAGTCTATAAGGGGAGGATGAATTCATAAGAACATTGCTGAAAAAGCAATGGTTTGCACAACAGTTGGACAGCACTTGAAAGAAATAATGGAAAGGATGTATTTTGACTACAACTTGGAAAAATAGATTTGTTGATTGTTTGATTGACGTTTTTATTAGTTTTTAGATCGTATAGATATGTAAAAATAAGCCATAAGACCAACCATTACCAGGGCTCACCTCTAGTTCACAGTCATAATAATATTACTACGTACACTTATTTCTACAATAAAATAATTCATATTTTCCTGTCCTTGGACCAAAAAAGACACAATCTTCGTATAAATTAATATCACAAGGGATTTCTTGTAAAATCCTCATTTTCCTGTTCTTTTTCTGACAGCGACAAACCGTAGGGAAGGGATTATTAATTCAAGACATTCGTGAAAAATAATAATGCTGAAATTATTCTCGATTCCTGAAATTACATGATTACATCAGTCATTCCGTAAAGTAATTGGCCTCGTGAAATCAAAGTGTCTTTGGGTTTAATAAATTAATTTGTTGGAAATAATTTAGGGGATATTAAGAACGTAATTTCACTACTACATGATATATTACGATTAAGGCCCTATACTAACACAAAGCACGAAGAAGTACTTACGAACGTCTTCAAGTCACGTTCGTTTCTACTTATATTAGGCTCCATTATTGGAATGTATCCAAAGGAATATTTAAAAAAAAACAGTGTACCGCAGCTTGCGGTACGAGAAAACTTGTAAAAATCAACACGTCACAAAAAAACGTTATACTCCCTTCATGCGAATTTTTATTATACCTTATAATAAAAAGAGTCAAGAGAAGGGAGACAGTTTTCATGGCTTTTGAGTGTAGTCAAAATTACAATTTAAGATGGCAGCTGCAAAAATTTTCAAATTTTTCATCATGGGTCTAATGTCAAAAGGATCATTTTCATGGTTTTTTTAAGGATACATAACTAATAATAAATATCTTAGGACAACCAACGCACCGTTATCTGATCCCAAACTAAGCAGAGCCTGTACTATGTACACTCTAGTTATGGTAACCAGACCACTGATAAATATATAATTTTATAATATCTGGATGACCGAGCTTTGCTCGGTATTTTTTGGTAAATTGACTTTAAAATAATAAGTTTATGTTCAAGTTGATTATCGATGAAGTTGGTCATTGAAAACACGAATAAAACGACATTTTCTAAAAATGAATCCTAGCTAGATCGATTTATCGCCCCCGAAACCCCCTGTATACTAAATTTCATGAAAATCGTTGGAACCGTTTCCGAGATTCAGATTATATATATGTATACAAGAATTGCTCGTTTAAAGATATAAGATACATACATATTATAGATAAATACACCTAGACACAGAACAGATCGACGGTTAAAAGGTAATACGGTATAAGCGACAAAAACCAAATTGTTCAGGAGAGCGGTTTATAGTTTGAAATTGTAGAGAAATGGACATAACTTTTTTGTTTATTGTCATATTGTGAAAATGGGAAAACATCGTAGAGCCATGGGAGTAAGTGCATTAAAAAAATAAGAAAATATGAAGTAGATTGGAATTCATAAGTCATTTTCGACCAAAATGGCGCTTATGCCCTATTAACCGTCGAAATGATAAGTCAAAATAAAGTTTTTCGAAATTCTCAAAGTTTATTTTGACTTTATCTAAACTTTATTTTGAAAGACAGACTAACAATTTCCGTCCTAACGCAGGTCCCACGACCCCAACAGATTTAAAAAAAAAATATAAGGCTAACCCTAGCCTACCCATCGGTATAGGACTACGAGAAAGTCGATGGAGTGACATGAACTTTTCTTCCTCATGACCTCTATTAGCCATCAGCTCAATAGATATAAATTTATTAATTCTATCAATTTGCTCAAGCCCTGTTTCCCACAAGTAATGAATACCATAGTCCACTAGATGGGCACTGAAAGTTCAAGGACGCCAAAGACAAAAGCAAACAAACAACAGTCCACTCTTGAAATAATTCCTTTGTTATGAGGAAGTCGATCAAAGATACAATAGCGTTAATTATGGCGTGGGCAATCTGTTGTCTTCTTCTAAATAAGGATATTAATTAACTTATTTACGGCATCTTTTTCCATACATGTCTTTTTTTTCTGGATGGGAAATCGTCAAATGACTTCTCCCGCTCTGGGCGGAGCGGGAGGGTGTGTCAGACTTTTACTGACTAAAACCCACCCGTGTTCCTTCAGTTGCCCATGTGCCGGGGCCACGGTATCTCTTTTCCATACATGTCTTATGTAGTAACAATTTCGCAACGAAAATAGCTATGAAAATCTTACTATCTTATGTTCTGAGTTGAGCTACAGGATTACTGACAAATGCTTGCTCCAATCAAATCTGTGTATTAGTGTTCTCAAAAGAGTTCACTTTAGCGGTTTCCGCGCAACTAACATAAATACAACGTCCCGACATCATTTGTAGGCCATCATTTTCAGTCCACCAGATACTACACTTGACTAGTGGGAGAATCCTCCCTTTTCTATGGACGTTGACTGAACTTTGTACCTTGTTCCTGACATCTATATAAACTTAAATCCTCAGGGAATGACAAATGGTTTTGATCTCGTTTTTAGTCGCCTTATAGCGTTCATTGACGTGATGCTGTCCTCGATTCAAAATATTTGATAAGTATAAATGGTGCGATGACACGTTTACATCCCTAAATCGTTTTTTTTTTGTGGCCGTGAAATCAGCACATGACGTCTTCCGCTCTGGGCGGAGCATGAGGGCGTGACAGACTATGACTGACTTAAACCCACCCGTGTTCCTTCAGTTGCCTATATGTCAGGGTCACGGTAACTCTTTCGAACAAATCTCGCGACCCAGGCTAGCTCATTAGCTTGAAAACAAAATGCTGTATACATGTGCCTTGTGGTCCCAACATCATACATGAAAATTTTTTAACCAGTGTTCAAACTGACACAATTTTAATGAAAATTTTCATAAACTAACAAAAAATAAATCTGCAGTTTCATAGAAAAATTCAATACCTAGTAGTACGCACAATTATATTTTTTAATAAGTGACGCAAAAATTTCTACGCTACGCTGAAGTCACAATTTGCGCACTGGTTTGCATATTCTGTACAGTAAAACATCGTACAGTTCCCATAACCCGTCTCGTCGCCGTCCAGTTCAGGTCATGTATTAACGTGTGCTTACCAATCTTTAACATTATCAACTCAGCCTATCACAGTCCACTATTGGACAAAAGCCGCTCCTATGTTGCGCCACAGCACTATGCCCTCCGCTTTCTGCATCTAATCTACCCAAGCCACCTTTTTGAGGTCGTTGGTCCAGTAAACTGGAGGGCGTGTCACACTACGCTTGCGTTGACACTAACCATAGTTTATCTTTGTTCCAGGAATAACATCAATAACAACACTAACAGTGATATCATTCGAGAGATACATGATGGTGACCAGGCCGCTCAACTCCAGGCACCTCAGTTCCAAAGGGGCTATCATGTCGATAGTCTTCATATGGACCTACTCGTTGGCTCTTACCACACCGCCGCTGGTCGGGTGGGGACAGTATGTTAATGAGGCTGCGAATATCAGGTAGTTCCTTTTATAATTTATCATCATCATCGTTTCCGCCCAAAGACGTCCTCTGCTGGATATAAGCCTCCCCCGATTTGAGGGGATGTGCCATAATCGCCATGCTTGGCAGGCGGGTTGGCGATCGCAGTATGGTAGTAAACCGCTTAGAGGGATGAAATTGAAATTTTTGTGCCAACTCAAATTAGGAGGTTCAGTAACTGTAATAAAGTCATCATAAATAGTTACTGCTCTAAAAAAAAAAATATCTTCCAAAAAATAGAGAAATTATCGAACAAACAAGTTATAATCTTTGGCGTTGAAATAAAAATATTAATCTATAAAAACAAATGCGAAAATTGAAAAAAAAGCTTTCGCCCGATAAGCAATCCATTCTTCGTTGAGTTCAAAACATGAGCAAGTTGGCAACACTTTGAGCTAACAGTCATTTAAACGTTATTTAGCCTACTTCGGGGGTAAAATACAGGCCCAGGTCTAGTTAGGGTAGTAAACACCAGCCCCCCTAGCCAAGTCACAAACGCTTACCGTTCTACAATCGGTAACGCCTCAGTGTCAGCAATTGTAGAAAACGATAAGTTGGTAGCCATGTTGAAGCGCCTGAGTCGGCCGCTCGTTCTACAATGTCTTTAGAAAAACGACACCTTATAACAAAGGATTTAGCGTTGAACATTGTAGAAACGATAAAAAATCATTCTATCATTTTGAACGATGTGAATTTGGCTACGAATTTTCTGTTCGTTTGTTCTAACCACGTGACTTAACGTTGGGCGACTATCGTTAACGATTGCAGATTATCAACTTGGCTAGGGGTGCAGGTTTTTGCGACACATTTATGTATCGCAATATGATTTCGAATTTACTGTCTTGTTAAATGTACATATTCGTAATGTGGAATAAACGTTTTTTTAATCTCTATTAGTCGTCTATTTTGTGGTCATCTCCTTCCTGCTGCCGTAATCACAGACTCAAATATAAGTAGAATTACGATCCTTTTGACAAGTTAAACTGGCCACACAATGGCTACTATCGCTCGGGCAACTAAGTACCTAGTTGCCTTGCTCAAATTTTCCTTGACTTCGAACACTAAGGCTATTAAAAGAATGTTTTCTGAACCTATATCGCCTTACAACAATCGCGGAAAAATAACTATAATGGCTGATTGTTTGAATAAATCAATTTTGGTGTGGTACCGGTTATGTGGGTTTTCAAGAATTAAAAACTAGATATGCACATTTTGTTGTAAACTAGCTTTCACCAGTGGCTTCGCCCACGCATTATATATTTAAAACTTCCTCTTGAATCACTCTGTACATTGATGAAAATCCGTTGCGTAGTTTATCAGATCTAAGCGTACAAGACCATTTAAAAATTAACACCAACATGAATACAATAAAAATGGAACCAAAATCAATGTTTGGTTATGGAATGCGGTTCAGATATAACAAAACTGCCGGAATATCAAACCTGGAAACTTTTGTACCACGTTTTTTTACATTTATTGCGTTGTGTTAAAATACCTCACATTTTCTGATTTTATTAATTGTTCTGAAAATGTTCTGTAGAGTTTTTCTTATAGTAGTTGTTAGACATAAAAAACTGTTTCAAATGAACGCCAAGGAATTTCATTTGAGAAGTTTAATTAATTAGTGCCTCGACATTTAGAATAATGAAAGTGTTTGTTAAGTTTGCCATTTTAAAAAGTTATTCACCTTTTATATCAAATAAATGGAAAGATAATATCTGGAGGCCAATTTCTTTCCATCTTTTGGTTCTCAGTTTTCATGCCTATATCTAGCAATAACCGTTTTACAGCTGAAATTATGATGAAAATGTAATTTTGACACATACCGGTTTTTCAATATTAAATAGGTACCTAACACCCGTTTCTTTATATACTTATATGTGATGATAAAGTTAAGTGCTCACTAGCACACCACCTGAGTTTCAGATAAGAATGTTTTATTTACTTACCTACCTGATTATTTTTAGTCGTTACCCGAAAGTTCTAATATCCGAAATTAAGTCGAACCTATTATAGGTTCGCCACATTATTAGATACAATATTTCACGTAGAAACGCGCGCTTAACGTGTGGTAACCAAGTACCTATACAAATACACTGCGAATGTGTGCGTGAGTAGCGTTAGCACATAATACACACACGCACACATGCTTATGACTTTGCCATTGTATCGGGCAGTATCGAGAGCTTCTACCCTTACACACACATTCGCAGCGTGTTTGTACACTTGGTAACCTCAAGTAAATCGCGTGAGGCTTCGTGAGTTGAAATACTGTATCTAATAATGTGGCGATCATATGATCTTATATATCAGGTTGCGTTTTCGCCCGCTTGGAAGTCGGAAATTTTGTTTCGTTGGCTTCCAACCATATCCCTAAACGATAAATTTAACGATATATACTTTGAAAATGTAGGACTTTCCACACAACTTCATCCCTTTTTTCAGCTCATAGGGATTAGAGTTAAACAAAACGCTGAAATACATATAGATACATGTTTTATCGACAGCCTGCACACAAAATTTTAAAAACTGACGGACTTTCGTTAAAATTTCCAATCCCAATTTCACCCCTTTTCGGAGAAGGTAAGGTTCATAATCATAATCTACCTCTGTGCTAAATTTCATTTCTGTAGGTCCAGTAGTTTTTGAGATTTCTTGATTTCTTGATCAGTGAGTGAATAAATGTATGGATGAGTGCCCTTTCGTTTTATTATATAGATTAGAGATTCCGCTTAATTACTGAAATATGACCAGGTTAGTATAACTTAGCAGTGGTGGCCCAGTGGTAACGGCCGCGACTTAAGGCTAGTAGGTCGTCAGTTTGAACCCAAGCAGGCGTTTTAATTTGTGTTAATTATTTCATCACCACTGCTCTCAAAACGGTGAAGGAAAACGTCGCGAGGAAACTGGCATGTCTTAGAACCAAAAATTCGAAGACATATGACATCTACCAACCCGAACTGGACCCGCGTGGTAGATTATGGCCCACTCCCTCTCACCGAGAGGAAGCCTGCGTCCCAGCAGCGGAAACATTGTAGGCTGCTGATAATGAGTAAAACTTTTCGTGGGCTGAGATTCGCAACTAATATCTGATACTGAATACCGAACCAACAATAGCGTGACTACGAACGGTTCGGTCCCACGACCTACAACTCGAAGTCGGGGTCGTGACCACTAGGCCACCGCTGTTTGTTGGACAACCGGTACCTATCACTTGAACCTATACAAGATTATTTTTAGTATATGCGAAAACTGAATATAGTTTGTTCAGAATCAGTAACTGAATCGATTCCAATAATTTGTAAAAAAATAAAACATAACAACAAAAAAACAAAAAAAACAAAACAAAATATAACATGGTGTAAACCATGTTATTTTTTGTACCAAAAATATTTAATTACGCTTCCAAGTCGCGGGCCTTAGTGTTTTGTTTCGATTTTAAAATTATCATGTCTTTCTCGTATTCAAACGTCCATTACACGGAGATGGTACGTACACTAGCTGTTTGTGGTGATCTGCATATGTTTTTGCGTGGACAACCAGGTAACTTATCAAGCTTATAACTTTGTGATTATTAATGATACAGTTTTGAAATTTTTTTCATAGATTCTTTACATAAAAATACTAGACCCGTGTTTCGGGTTTCGCATAAACAAAAATTAATGTTGTATAAGGTGTATCTATTCATACACGAAATATTTTAAGAGGTTCACCTGTAGGTGGTAAAGAAGCTACAGCAACGAAAAAAAAAATTCTAACTGTATTTTTTTTTCGAAATGTAATATTTATTATTTATTTGAAGCACATAAGAAATACGGGCTCCTTATTTTTTACGAATCGAGACACCGCGGCCATGCTCGTGCCGTCCGGTCGCCGCCCTCGCAGCGTCAGGCGGGCAATTCATAGAATTTGGAGTAAAGGTTTTATGCAAAACGTCTCAAGCAGTTTTAAAATTATAATAATTACGAAAATTCAAAAATGCTTTGATAAAAATATATTTTTGCTTCTATAGCTTCCTTACCACCAACAGGTGTACCTCTTAAAATATTTCGTGTATGAATAGTTACACCTTATATACTATCTACTATAAACGTATTACAGCCTATTTTAGAAGTAAACATCCAATCATACGTCAAAGGAATTCAAGGACCACAGGCTCGTGAAGCATGAATATTTCTAGACCCTATTAAGCCCTTGAAATATAAGAAATACCTAAACGCTGTAGAGTCTCTCACGCACGATTCTACAATTCAGATTCCTGCTTTCCTTCCAACTTTTGTGGGGCAAGGACGAACGTGGGTTTCATGGTATTTTAATTTATTTACTGACATTTGGAACATGCCTTGATGATACTAATTGATATTAAGCCTACAGAGTTGCCACGATAAGCAATTATGTGAGCATAGTTCAAATAATTTATGGTTCACAAAGCTGCTTCGAAATAGAAACAATATTTATTTGCATATCATATATATTTTGTAAATTTTATAGCACAACAGTAAAGAGTACTATTGTTCAATTTATGTTTGTTTTTTTAAAATACATAACAGAGCATACATAATTTGCCTTTATCATAGCATCCAAATATTAAATGTTGCTCTTAAAAGTATCTGAGTTTATCAGTTTATTTATGTTTATTTTGTAAAATCTAAGATCCAAACGTTTTTAAATCATTTGTAAATTTTAGTAGTATATGTATAATATGTATATAGCCAAAGCAACTTACTATATATAGCTAGTCTTGATAAGTAATTTGATATAAGCTTGTGAGGATCTCGCCCATAGTGTTTGCACTTTGCGCGAATGTTGAAGATAGTCGATAGATACGGATTCAGTTGATTGTTTTATAAAAAATCCCTGTTTGTGATGAGTAGTTGTATTCAACCAATTGAAAAATAATTCTTCAAATAGGGCACGATCGACTTCGAATTGATCACATTTTTAGGTCAGTTGTTTAGGGATATTGAGTTATATCTATCGAAGTTGGTCGGTCTATAACCAACGTTACTCAATACCTATAAAATGCATACTTTGTCCTAACTAGATTCCGGTCTACTTGTTTCATCGAATTCAGCCATTAAGACATGACCAGATACAGACAGAAATACAGAGCTAATTTCACGTGTACATTATTATGGATGTGTCTAGTTTGAAGTCCTTTAATAATTCAGCACTAGTACGTGACTTACGAGTTGTAGGTAGTGGATTCGAACCCAAACAAGCACTTTACTTTGTGCAAATCGTTTCATCACCGCTGCTCCCAAAAAGGTGCTGGAAAACATCGTGACAAGACTGCATGTCTTAGAACCAACAATTCGAAGACATGTGACATCTAATAACCCAAACTGGGCCAGCAATATACTAGCCCACTCTCTCTCATCGAGAGGAGGTCTATGTCCCAGCACTGGGAACATTATGGGCTGCCTGATGACTCATTACCATCGACTGTGAAACAACACCCTACATACCTATCAACTTTACAAAAATATGTAGTACAAATAAACCAATTAAACTTGTGTTTCTTCCACAGTTGTTCAGTTAACTGGCATGAGCAGTCCATGAACACGCTGACGTACATCATGTTCCTGTTCGCGATGGGACAGATCGTGCCTCTCGGCGTCATCACCTTCAGCTACGTGAACATCATCAGGACGCTCAAGAGGGTATGTAGTAACATAACATCATGCCTTGTTTTCCCCAAGGGTTGGGCAGAGGTGTACGTAATAGTACACCCACATTTCGCCTGTTATGTTTAAGTCCCATGTAATAGGGGGCGAGCCTATTGCCATCAACAGGGCACAAATCCAGACTCCGGGCTGCTACTGAGAAATTCCAGATATAAAAAGCTAATAACGCTTTGCCCGACCTGGGAATCGAACCCAGGACCTCATGTCCAGCAGTAGCAGTTGAATAGGTCATGTTTTAGGGGTGGTCCCAAATTAACTTTAATATCTGGTTGACCGAGTTATTTTGGTAAATTGTGTTTAAAATAATAAGTTTATGTTCAAGTGGATTATCGATAAAATTGGTCATTGAAGACATGAATAAAACGACATTTTATAAAAATGAATCCTAGCTAGATCGATTTATCGCCCCCGAAACCCCTTGTATACTAAATATTAATACTTTAATACTAAATTTCATGAAAATCGTTGGAGCCGTTTCTGAGATTCAGATTATATAGATATATATATATACAAGAATATATATATATATATATATATATATATATATATATATATATATATATATATATATATATATATATATATATATATATATATATATATATATTTATCCTGCTAATGATATGGCGTCCCACATAGCCCGAAATGCATTTAATCTGGCGTCCACCGGCTTTAGACGTCCGCATACCGGACGCCACTTTTTTAGTCAGTGTTACTTTGGTCCTTTTGGCTCTAGCGACCTGTACAACAAAAATTGCCGGAAGGCAAAAAATCACTGAAGTGCTTTCATTTGTATAACTAAAACTTCCGCGAAATCCCGCATCAACGGTGCGTCGCTCGTGTAGCGCGTATATCGACAGTGCGTATACTCATCTAAGACACTTTCGATAAAGCCGATTATTTGGCGTCCAATTGCGACGTTGCCAAACCGACTGTATTTGAACGGTTCGAAATATTTTATAAATGAAAACAACAAATCAGTTATACACAGTTTGCCGAAGTTGCCACATACGTATCGCTGCTTATTTGACGCTCGGTTGCAAAATAAGTATTGTGCCCTCACTTGTGAAAATCAGGTGTTGGCCATCCGTAAATTATACAGCTATTTGAAGTCGATTATATGATTTTGATATTTTGATTATATTATACGTTCGGAATATGCTTAGCACACCTAATAACAATACAACAATCAAATATTTAATATTTTCTTAAAATTAATTATGTTCGATCTGAAAGTCACAAAAGTAAATTGTCATTAATACGTTGAATAATACTAATTATTTTGCGTAATTTTTAGGGATTGATTTTTAAAGTTTTCTAAATACAGAAAACTATTTCAATTGTTTTCACCTGTCATACCTATAGGGTAACATTTCTGTCTATAATAAAATAGTAATCTTAAATTTATGTGTGTTTATTTCATTATTTTTCCTTGCGACTGTAGAAAAATACACGGATGTCGAATATGGTGCGCCACGAATAGTATGTACCGTCAACTGAAGTTCGTTTATGGCTTCAAAGCTGCGCGACACATATACGGATGTCAGTTTGACGCATACTTTTCATACTGTACGATATTTGACGTCCGTATACATGAATCTGTGGCACTACGTTAGAAATATAATCGGACGTCGAATATGGTGCGGCATGAATACTATATACTGTCAACTGACGTCCATATATAGCTTCAAAGCTACGCGACACTTATACGGATGTCGGTTTGACGCATACTTTTCATACTGTACGATATTTGACGTCCGTATACATGAATCTGTGGCACTACGTTAGAAAAATAATCGGACGTCGAATATGGTGCGGCATGAATATTATATACTGTCAACTGACGTCCGTATATAGCTTCAAAGCTACGCGACACTTATACGGATGTCGGTTTGATGCATACTTTTCATACTGTACGATATTTGACGTCCGTATACATGAATCTATGGCACAACGTTAGAAAAATAATTGGACGTTGAATATGGTGCGGCATGAATAGTATATACTGTCAACTGACGTCCGTATATAGCTTCAAAGTTACGCGACACTTATACGGATGTCGGTTTGATGCATACTTTTCATACTGTACGATATTTGACGTCTGTATATATGAATCTAATAGCACTTCTTCCTTTTCCTATAAATGCATAAGGTCCCATTATGAATGTATAACCCATCGCCGTCTCAGATAAATAAATCATAAATCATTTTATTTGCAACCAAGTACTTAAGCCTAGCAAACAAGGACACTTTTTTCTTTTTTTTGGGTGGGAAATTATCAAATAACTTTTCCCGCTCGGGGTGAAGCAGGAGGGCGTGTCAGACTCTTACTGACTAAAACCCACCCGTGTTCCTTTTGTTACCATGTTGCCGGGGGCCACGATCTCCCTTTCGGACTTCTTCGCAACCCTGGCAGGCATCAGCCTTGCTTGATTGCTCACCGACCGCAAGCTCGCGCCTACGATGGCCGGAAATCGGCCTGCGATTCCCGATGCCCAGGGCGTCTCCTCCTGCGGCGATTAAGGGCGTGAGGGCGCGAAATTTGCCTCTCTCTCACGCGTTCTGCCTCCTCCTTCGCGAGCATTACTGCCGCCCAAGTCGGGCAGACCTCTACCATATGCTCCACCCTGTCCTCCGGGTGATCCACTCAATGGTGACACCCGGGCGTTTCCTCCCGCCTTATCCTGAACAGGAACCTCCCGAAACAACCGTGACCCTGCGTCAGGTGAAAGGTGAGGACGCCGCGCTGTGGCGCCTCTCTAGCCACTCCTCAAAGAGGGGACTTATCACCGTAATTGTGGCGTGCCCAGCGCTGGGTTACGACAATCGTACTCTCCATGACGCCATGAGATCCCACCGGAGCTCTGTCCGCTGTACCGTGATTTCTCGCGGCAGTGGAGTTAAGCCCCGGCGTAAGATATAAGGACCCTGGAAGGGTTTCGCAACGATCAGATAACTTATAATCAGGTACACTAGTGGCTCTGTGAGTTGTAGACCTCGCGAGACTGTCTTTTTTGCATAACTCAGACGACGGTGAACTTTAGCGACCTTCTTCAAGGTACCTATACAGCAAAAGAAGTAGAGAATGTATTGGTACATATGAAGCGCGGAAAATCCCCGGGACACGACGGGCTCAGTGTGGAACACTTAAAGAACGCTGGTATCCATTTGCCCAGGGTACTGGCTTTGTTTTATAATTGTTGTGTGTCGCACGCTTATCTGCCAAAGGATATGATGAAAACTATTGAAGTTCCTAATGTAACAAATAAGACTAGTGATATATCAGATAAAGCGAACTGCAGACCAATCTCTCTTTTAAAGAATGATGTCAAGCTCCATGATGCTCAACATGGGTTCAGAGAGGGCTTATCTATGGAAACTGCAATTTTATGTATAAAAAGACTGTAAAATATTATACAGGAAATCAGACTCCTGTTTTTGCCTGTTTCTTGGATACCTACATATGTCAAAGGCATTTGACATGGTGTTTTGTGACAAGTTATATCTAAATTGTGTGTGCCCAGTGAATTGATGAGTGTTTTTAAAAACTGGTACACACATCAAATTAAATGTGTAAAATGGGCAAATGGACGGTCGGATGAGTACGTGATGGAATGTGGAGTTAGACAGGGTGGATTAAGCTGTTTAATTTATATATAAATGTGCTTATTCTCGAGCTCAGCAGTTTGCATGCTGGCTGCTACATAGATGGGCTAGCATTTAATAACATTAGCTACGCTAATGACATGGCTCTGCTGAGCCCGTCTATGGCAGGTCTCAGAAAATTTAATAAAGTTTGTGAGCGTTACGCTGAGGAGCATGGTTTTAGATATAACACGGACAAAAGTCAGTTGCTTATCGTTAAGGAGGCCAATAAAGGCGCAGAGAGATACCCTACTGTCACTTTAAATGGTGGTGTCATATGCGTATTGTAGCGGAGGATTTGAGGAACAATCTAGATCGGATCAATGAATACCGAGAGCGAAGAGCATTATCAGTGAGATGTACCCAATAGTTTTTTACTCGTTAGCGTTTGGACTAGTTTCACTCAAAAAGCTGTTAATGCTCTTCGTGTCCAGTGCAACAATGCATTCAGGATGCTGTTGGGGCTGCCACGCTTTTGTAGTACCGCGAAGATACGCTCAGCAGTGGGCGATTACAGGCTGTGAATAATATTATATTATCAGAAAAATCTAGTTAATAGTACTCTTTGAATCTAGTTAAATTAAACTTAGAAAAACCCGTAGTAAACTCATGCTAATATTAGGGTTCCTTCGTACGATGAGGAAGAACAATTGATTCCACAGCAGTAGTAACATCTTGTATAGGTATACAAAAATGAACGAATAACGCGATTAGATTAGTGCGAAGTATCTACCATAACTAAAAAGTTTTTATTTGTAACTATTTAGTTATGGTAGATACCCCGCACTAATCTAATCGCGTTATTCGTTCATTTGTCGCACAAATACTTAATGCAAATTTAAGACTTATATAGTTTTCACATGGACCCCACTGTCCGAGTATCCAAATTAAAATGTAACCATTCGGGAAACACCAGCTTTCAAATAAAAAAAAGAATCATCAAAATTGGTTCACCCAGTCAAAAGTTATGATTATGAGGTAGCAAACATAAAAATATACGGTCGAATTGATAACCTCCTCCTTTTTTGAAGTCGGTTAAAAACACGATTAATAATTTTCAATACTGTGTCTCTGTATTTAGGTTTTCATTCCTTAAGTCAGGATAGAAAACTTTTATCTGACTATTAAAATCAAAACCCATAAGGTGGATGTGTGTTTTTATTTTTAACTCTTTAGTTATGGTAGATATATATATATATATATATATATATATATATTGCTCGTTTAAAGATATAAGATTAACTTTGCTCGGGTAGTTTATACGATAGCTTTAATAATGGGTATCTATCTGGCAGAAACTTGATGCTCCGAATTTTATTTGGCATAACACACGTGGCATAATCTTATTTAAACGAATATTTGTAAGGCATAATAAATGTTTAGCATAATCATTGTTTGGCCGAATGTTTGTATGCTCGACTTTACGCTGGCATACTTTTAAGATGGCAGAATTTTATTTCGCATAATTACCTTTGGCAGACTTAAAATTCCGCATAATTTCGTTTAGCATAACATTTATTTAGAGCAATGATTATTTGGCATAATTTCACTTGACATACTATGAAGATGGCAGAATTTCATTTAGAATAGTTTTGTTATACATATTTTCATTTGTATTAAATTTTATTTTAACCTTACATAAAATGAAATAGTGTCTCAAAATGTCAGTATATGTTGTGCTACAAAAATTATTGACAGAAACGAATCGCTGCAGAACCGACTCCACGTAGTCTTGTCTGCCCTACCCCTAGAGTGTAATTTGAGCCCGCGTAGGCGCGGAGTGGCAAGGCGGCCCGCGAGCTGAGGAGCAGGTGGTCTTGAGGGTCGGCTTGCTGGCCGGCTTTGCCGGCCAGCCTCAGCCGCGGCGGTGAGCGTAAAACCATCTGCGACGATGAGGTCGCGTGGGTCCGCCGGAGCCCCGCAGCGCCGAAGCCGTGACAGAAACCATGCATGCTGCATGTTGCATGCTCGCCTGCATGCTGTAAGCTTGCTTGCATCACCGGACAGGCTTGCTGACACCAACGACGAGGCCGAGTGGTTCCGGGAGGCCATGTCCGAAATCTGTGACGTGGCTATGCCCTGAGTCCAGCCAGGACGGGCTTGGCACCAGGTGTACTGGTGGTCGCCGCAGCTGACAGCGTTGCGCGAAGCGTGCGTTGCGGCACGTCGCCGGTACACCAGGCACCGCAGGCTCCGTATCCGACCTCCGGATACGGAAGCCATTCAGGCGGCGCTATATGAGGGGTACAGAGCGGCGAAGACCGCCCTCCAAGAGGAGATCCTGCGGGCCAGAGGACTGGCCCGCAAGGAGTCGCTGGAGACTTTGAACAGGGACCCATGGGGACGGCCTTACAAGGCCGTCCGGGAGAAACTCCGCCCATGGGCTCCCCCGCTGACACAGAGTCTCCGGCCCCAACTCGTGGAGGGCGTGGTGAGCGCTCTGTTCCCTTCGCGAGGGGAACATAGTCCCCCACCCATGGCTCCGCCTACTGCGGTGCCCGATGCTGCGGACCACATCACCGATGACGACGACAACGCTCCAGATGTGACCGGGGTAGAGTTGAGAGTGGCGGTACGTCGGCTAAATGCCAAAAATACCGCCCCAGGACCCGACGGCTTGCCTGGCAAAGCATGGGTCCTGGCCTCAGAGGCTCTCGGGCCTCGACTCAGGGGGCTCCTTAGCGCATGCTTGGAGAGGGTCCAGTTCCCACTTCGTTGGAAGACGGGGAAACTGGTCCTCATTAAGAAGCCTGGGCGCCCAGCGGACTCTCCGTCCGCTTACCGGCCCATCGTGCTGCTCGACGAGGTGGGCAAGCTCTTTGAAAGAGTGATTGCAGACCGCCTCGTCGGGTGGCTGGTGTGGGAGGGGCCGGACTTGTCGGACGGCCAGTACGGCTTCCGCAAGGGGCGCTCAACGGTGGACGCCATCATGCGCGTGCGAGCCCTCACGACGGGGGATGCAGTGGCCCGGGGTGGGGTCGTCTTGACGGTGTCTCTAGACATCGCCAATGCCTTCAACACCCTACCCTGGAGTTGCATTAGGGAGGCACTCCGGTATCACCGGATGCCGACCTACCTCTGTCGCGTGGTCGAGGCCTATCTCACGGATAGGGCCGTTATCTACCCCGGTCACCAGGGAGAGTGGAACCGGCGAGAGATGTCGTGCGGTGTCCCACAGGGATCGGTCCTGGGGCCGCATCTGTGGGACATCGGTTACGACTGGGTGCTGCGTGCCGACCTCCCTAGCGGCGTCAGCGTGGTTTGCTACGCTGACGACACGCTGGTCCTTGCGCAGGGGAGGTCGTACGAGGCGGCGGCCGACATAATGACACGCGGGGTTGCGATAATCGTCGATAGGATCCGGCAATTGGGACTCGAGGTGGCCTTGCACAAGTCCGAGGCCATGGGTTTTCATGGTCCTCGGAACGCGCCACCTGCGGGTTCCCAACTCACGGTAGGAGGGGTTCACATCGGCGTCGAGTCGACGATGAAGTACTTGGGACTTGTCCTCGACAGCCGGTGGAACTCCGTCGAACATTTCCGACGTTTGGCTCCCAGACTGGAGCGGGCTGGGGCTGCCTTAAAGCGGCTCCTGCCCAATCTGGGGGGTCCAAACGCCTCCTGCCGGAGGCTCTACACGGGGGTCGTGCGGTCCATGGCCCTCTACGGGGCACCGATGTGGGCTCCCTCATTGAGGCTGCGCCCAGCGCGCCGGTTGAGTGCGGCCCAGAGGGTCATGGCCATTCGGTTAATCCGAGGATACCGCACGATCTCGTGCGAGGCGGCGAGCCTCCTTGCCGGAGTGCCGCCATGGGATCTGGAGGCAAAGGTCCTCGCGCACATGTGGGAGTGGCGCGAGGAGGCTAAACGCCGGGGCGAAACTCCGCTACCGCGACAAATCGCGGCTCGGCGGACAGAGCTCCGGTGTGATCTCATGGCGACATGGCGGGTACGATTGTCGCAACCCAGCGCAGGGCACGCCACAATTGCGGCGGTAAGTCCCCTCTTTGAGGAGTGGATAGAGAGGCGTCACGGCGTCCTCACCTTCCGCCTGACGCAGGTTCTCACCGGGCATGGGTGCTTCGGTGGGTTCCTGTTCAGGATAAAGCGGGAGGATACGTCCGGGTGTTTCCATTGCGAGGATCGTCTGGAGGACACGGTGGAGCATACGGTGGAAGTGTCCTCGTGGAGGCGATTGGCGGCGGCGACCTCTCGCGTCCGGCCCTGGTGCGAGCCATGGTACGGAGCGAGAGGAAATGGGAAGCCGTCACCTCCTTCTGCGAAGCAGTAATGCTCGCGAAGGAGGAGGCGGGGCGCGTGAGGGAGTGGCAGTCTCTGCGCCCTCACGTCCCTAGCCGCCACAGGAGGAGATGCCCCGGGCGTCGGGAGTCAATAGCGGACTCCCGGCCACCGTAGGCGCGAGCTTGCGGGTGGCGAGCAGTGGGTAGCTCGCCGCCCGGTAAGGACCAAGCTCGGGTCGACGGCGCGCAGTGTTCCACGCGCGCCTCAAAGAGATGTCAGCAGCAGTGTAGGGGTCTACTAGGACCGATGCCTGCCGGGGTCGCGTGATTGTTCGAAAGAGATACCGTGACCCTGGCACATGGGCAACTGATGGAACACGGGTGGGTTTTAGTCAGTAAAAGTCTCCACGCCACGCCCTCCCGCTCCGCCCAGAGCGGGAGAAGTCATTTGATGATTTCCCATCCTGAAAAAAAAAAAAGCTTGCTTGCATGCTGCATGTTTGCTTGCTGCATGCTTGCTTGCAAGCTGCATGCTTGGTTGCTTGCATGCTGTATGCTTGGTTGCTTGCATGCTGGATGCTTGCTTGCATGCTGCATGCTTGTTTGCATGCATGCTTCTTCGATATGAAATGTATGCCAAAAGATGATTCTAAGTTTAAAGTTTCTGAGATATGATAGTTCTGCCTTTTAATAACTATCGATATGAAAATAATTTAAGAAAATAATTTCCTATCGATAGTTATTAAAAGGCAGAACTATCATATCTCAGAAACTTTAAACTTAGAATCATCGTCGCAAAGTTCGCAGTCAGAATCGTCTCTTGGCATAAGCCAAGAGACGATTCTGACTACGAACTTTCTGTGATATGATGGTTCTACTTTTTAATTATTATGGAATAAAATTTATGCCTAAAGATGATTCTGACTTATAAAATTATGCGTTGTGAATGTATGATAAATGAGTGTACTTATGCCAAACGATTTTCTGCGAAATTAATTTTATGCCATCCGCTGTTATGCAAAATAATATTATGACGAAAAAAAATCTGCCATAAAGGGTGGACCCTTTAATAATACGTATTTAATCAACTTTGTTTATCGTGATGATATTCTAACAATATACTTCCTATCACTGCTGTATCCGGCCAGTAGTGGTATATGAATTAGTGTGGGGTAGGTACCATAACAAAAAAGTGATAAAAAAATACTACAATTTGAAATATAACTTACAACACAGATCCAAAGAAACCGACTTCCAATATTATTATTATTTTTTTTGGCAAAAAGGTTTTATTTATTTGAGATATCACTGAACACGCATAGGAGGGAAAATTAAATATTTTATATAAAAAAGAAACAAAAGATTTCTTCTTTTCTAAATACAACAAACCCTTAATAGAAACGCAAAAGAACAAATGCTTTAACAATGATAAAATAAAACAATTCTAATTACTAAGGGCAATTTAGAAAACGCCTAAGTCTAATGGCATGCAAATGGGCAACATCAATCAGCATCTACATCTTTAGTACCTACCTAAAACTCTTTTCAAAACTTCACCCTAAAAAAAAGAAACAAGTATTTAAATATTTAGATGTCAAACAAACTACAACTCTAAATTGTTTGTTGTTTAGGGCGCCCATTACTGTAATATCTTTAGCAATTTGGACAATCCCCGCTTGAATAATGTACGAAGCCGCGACCTCTTTCGAATTCATTTAGATTTAACGTAGTACTTAAATGTTTTGTAAAAAGTAATTTCGAATGTCCAGTGTCGTCTTTTGTTTTGTAATCTGGGAGACCATAGAGTCTTGTAATTAAATAAATTTTCCTTATAGTCCTTTTGTTAAGACAATACCTATTAGGCGGTTCAACGATTTTTTTTTTACTTTAAATTAAATAAGTACACACAGTAAAATAGATAGTTACATACTCGTATGATGAAATACAGGGTGTAAAAAGACACATCACATAGCCGTCAACTATCGACATTCCGTCATCATCATCATTTCAGCCGTAAGACGTCCACTGCTGGACATTGACCTCCCCCAAGAACCGCCAATTGGACTGATTCATTTTTTGGGGGGAATTTGCCATAATCACCACGCTTGCTAGGCGGGTTAGCGACTGCAGTATGGTGCGCTAACGGTAACGCTGCTGCCCATTCTCTAGTAAGTCCCTTAGTCGCCTTTTGCGACACCCACGGGAAGAAATGGGATGGTGCTATTCTTTACGTCCGGCAACACACGGTACAACATTCATCGTCGTCGGTTCATCGTCATTCCGTACATCTAACTGAATAACATTGCATAAAATTATTGCTAGGAAACAACTTTTAATTTTGGCGTCAACATTTGACCTTCAATATCTCCGTAGCCAGAAGTTGTTTGGTCCAGTACAATGAGTATAATGACGGGAAGTATATTTAATTCCTGGCTTCGTGAAGTGACTTTTTTCATCCGATATAGTGCAGAGGTACTACTTATTTCTTTAGAAGTTTCCTACAGCAAATCTGGGAAAGGAAAAATGAAAGAGTAATGTAGATAATACTGTGTGAGAATAAGAAGGAAAATATTTATGAAGTAATTTCTCAAACTAAAATATCGAATATCTTAAACATTAGATACACAATATAGTATGCAAAAACTTAAAATATATTTAACTTTGATTGAAAGGCGTCTGTTTACACAATTCAATTTTCAACCAAATTGAAAAGCATAAAGTAACTCAATTATTCAAACTGTTTTTTTTTTTTGTGTCAGTAACGACGTACGCCAATATTTTAATAGTTAAAGGACTAATATTTAGTAATAAAATATTTAATAATAGCTAAACGGGATTAATATTTAAAGCTGACTCAATACGTTGGTTTGGTAAATATGTAAAAGGTATTTAGACTAAGGCATTTGACTACAGAAATAATAGTCGACATTACCTTAATATTTTTAGTAACTAAAACTCACATGTTTACGCAATTTTCCCTTTGAAGTAAAACTATTTTGTCTTCTGAACAGGAATTGTCTACCTAATTTATTTACCTACCTCAAGTCGAAGAGACATTTTTAGAGCGGTAATCAGCTAAATCAATTATGAAAATGACTCATTACGCTAATTTTGACGTCCAAGGGCATGTAATTACAAAGCTTATCTCATTACAACTTCGAAATTAATCAGCATAATAATAATCTGCTTGCGGAAACTGGACTGTAATGGTATAAAAGCAAGTTTGATTTTAATTTTTTGACAGCTCAGTGACAGTAGTTTTCGGTGAAAACTTCGAAATTATAATTATTGAGCCTCTTTTTGTGAATCTTTCATAGTCCACTGCTGGACATAGGCCTCTTTTTTATGCCACAACACCCAGTCCTCCGCTGTCCGCATCCAGTCTGTCCCAGCCACTTTCTTCATGTTGGCATCCCACGCAACGCTTGCCGATATAGGCCATCGGTGCTTCGAAAGACATGGCCAGCCCATTTCCACATCAGCTTGCTTACTCTGCCAGCTATGTCAGTAACCCTTACGAATAATTTTATTTCCGATTTTATCCTTATCCTAATCTAACCTAAACTTACCCAATTATTTGATCGGGTTGCTGCAACCAATTGGATTCACGTGTGGTAGCTCACTGTTGTAACCTAACCCCATTTGCCGTGTGAATAAAAAAAAGTGGATAAGCTTAATAACTTCGATCAACTGTGAGAAATGCCAGAAATTTTGAAAAAAGGGGTAAAATAATTAAAACTGGTAGGTACATCTTTAAAAAATCAAAATGTTTTTAGAGGGTTAGTTAAATATTTCCCGCTTAAAAATACACACATAGGTACTTTTGGAGGTAGTGAACCTTTTCTACGCACCCATATCATAGGGCCGGACGGCACGTTTAAGTTTAATCGCGTGATTATTAGCACGTACCTAGCTCCATAGTAAATACGGGTAACGGTCGATTAGCGTCCCTCACGTGTTTACAAATAGCGTGGGACGACCGTAACGGTCGTCGGTTAAGGGAGAGGACGCCATTGTGGTTTTATTTTATGACGGTGAACTCGTTAAATTTCCATTGCAGAGAATTTAGCTATACAGTATCGAATTAAACGAACTACCAAAGCTGTGCAGATTTGACGGGTACTTATCGATATCTTAACAAAATTGTCTGCCAAGTTTACAAAAAAAAAACTTCTATTATATTTAATCATGTTTCGACACCGCTACCCAACACGTCTGCGGAGTTTCGTTAGCTAGTTGAATTTGATACTGTTTAGTGACAATATATAAGGTAATTACGACAATATGGGAAAAAAAATATATCTGAGTATATCAAATACCGTTCCCAGCGTGTACACGCTGAAGGTGTACACCTTCGCAGATTCGATGAAACATAATTCTGTCACAATTTACATTATGAAAATCGTTAGTTCATAGTCTATCTTACAAGATTATAAGCGATTGAAAATAAATAAGTTAAATTGTAAGCAGTATGGTACAATTCACAATTTATTGTCATTCTACAATGTTGCGAGATAGATTATAAACTAACGTTGTCACGATCAAACGTGGGCCACACAAAAAGTTTTTAGTCAGTTAGAAAAGCAGCCGATACAAAAATTATTTAAATTAAGAACTCTTTGGGAATATTATGTAGTAAAAGTAAATGGGTTCCCTCTATCTGGCAGAAACTTGATGCTCCGAATTTTATTTGCCATAACACACTTGGCATAATCTTATTTAAACGACTATTTGTAAGGCATAAAAAATGTTTAGCATAATCATTGTTTGGCCGACTGTTTATATATCCGACTTTACGCTGGCATACTTTTAAGATGGCAGAATTTTATTTCGCATAATTACCTTTGGCAGACTTTAAATTCCACATAATTTCGATTAGCATAACATTTATTTAGAGCTTTGATTATTTGGCATAATTTCACTTGGCATACTATGAAGATGGCAGAATTTCATTTAGAATAATTTTGTTTGGCATATTTTCATTTCTATTAAATTGCATTTTAACCTTAAATAAAATGAAATAGTGTCTCAAAAAGTCAGTATATGATGTGCTACAAAAATTATTGACAGAAACGAATCGCTGCAGAACCGACTCCACGTAGTCTTGTCTGCCCTACCCCTAGAGCTGCCCCTAGTCTGCCCACGGTGGTGAGCGTAAAACCATCTGCGACGATGAGCTCGCGTGGGACCGCCGGAGCCCCGCAGCGCCGAAGCCGTGACAGAAACCATGCATGCTGCATGTTGCATGCTCGCCTGCATGCTGTAAGCTTGCTTGCATGCTGCATGCTTGCTTGCTGCATGCTTGCTTGCATGCTGCATGCTTGGTTGCTTGCATGCTTTATGCTTGCTTGCATGCTGCATGCTTGTTTGCATGCTGCATGCTTCTTAGATACGAAATGTATGCCAAAAGATGATTCTAAGTTTAAAGTTTCTGAGATATGATAGTTCTGCCTTTTAATAACTATCGATATGAAATTATGCCAAGAGACGATTCTGACTGCGAACTTTCTGCGATATGATGGTTCTACTTCTTAATTATTATGGAATAAAATTTATGCCTAAAGATGATTCTGACTTATAAAATTATGCGTTGTGAATGTATGATAAATGAGTGTATGCCAAACGATTTTCTGCGAAATGAAGTTTATGCCATCCGCTGTTATGCAAAATAATATTATGACGAAAAAAATTCTGCCATAAAGGGTGGACCCAAAGTAAATATGTCATTTGTATTAACAAATTGGCGGCAATTTAAAAAGTGTCTGTAGCTGTCGTGCGTCGAATTGGATTTGTCTAGAGAACATTTTCGCTCAATTATTTATTACAACTTTACGACAACAACAATGATACGATAGACTTTAATTAGCATTTCATGACGAAGCCCCATCGCGTGTCACTGTTTACAACTGGTTTAATGAGTTTAAGCGTACGGGCCAAAGCCATAATAGGCCCATCACTACTGTTAGGAAGGTTTGAAAAAAGAAAATCATTTTTTAATTCTTTGCTAATACCTAAATGATTATATCTATGTATTTAGTGTTGTAAATTGTATCTCTATTTTGGAATAGAATATACTTTATTATAGTAATATGAAAAAGTTAAGATTCAAATTAACTAAAAACAAAAATAAACCTAAATTAACTAAAACTATTTACAAATTAAAATATAGGGTCGAAAAATTCTCTGCTAGGATGTATTTGATAGTTCCAAAATATGTGTTGTATTGTATTGCCAATGTATGTGTAAGCACTCCTTATTTAGGTTTAGTCAAGTAAGCAATATATGAAGATCATGTACGTTCAATCTATGTGAACACACAATAAATTGAACCATTATCCAGTGCAGATGTCTTTGATTTACCACTACACTTCAGAACGAAAAAATACCGTTTATTTGGAGACACTTCGTGGAACAAAAAAATTAACACGTTTAATTTTAGAAATTCCAAATTTGTTTGTTTATCCAACCTAGTCAATTTAGCCGTCGCTAAAAAACTTTTTAACAAAAAATTAAACCGCCGAAAAACTGAAAAGCATAAAATAATAAACCTTAAAATTATGAGTCGGCGCTTTGAGTGTTCCTTGTTCATTGATTTTTCAGCGCCGACTCAAAATTTTAAGGTTTATTATTTTATGCTTTTCAGTTTTTCGGCGGTTTAATTTTTTGTTAAAAAGTTTTTATTTTATGATTTTTTTGTGGCTTTAATATACTAATAATACTTGACAAGGTATACATACCTAACATACCCTATCCAACAATAAAAGAATTATCAAAATCGGACTACCCTGTACAAAGTTATGCGTGTTTATACGTTACAATCAGTGAGTGAACAATCAATCATCCCCTGTTTTCCAACCCTTAGGGTTCGATTTTGTTTTCCAAATGTATATGGGACCACCTTGGGAGTATACCCTTTCCAATAGAAGAAGAATTGTCACAATCGGACCACTATGTAAAAAGTTGTGAGTGTCAGTAAGTGAACAATCAATCATCCCCTGTTTTCCAACCCTTAGGGTTCGATTTTGTTTTCCAAATTTATATGAGACCACCTTGGGAGTATACCCTTTCCAATAGAAGAAAAATTGTCACAATCGGACCACTATGTAACAAGTTATGCGTGTTTATACGTTACAATCAGTGAGTGAACAATCAATCATCCCCTGTTTTCCAACCCTTAGGGTTCGATTTTGCTATCCAAATTTATATGGGACCACCTTGGGAGTATACCCTTTCCAATAGAAGAAGAATTGTCACAATCGGACCACTATGTAAAAAGATATGCGAGATCATACATAAAAAAAAAAAAAAAAAAAAAAAAAAAAAATATACGCGTCGAATTGAGAACCTCCTCCGTTTTTTTTCGTCGGTTGAAAAGTGCGATTTAGAAACGTAGACATTATTGTTTTGTATAACCTTTGACTTATTTTCTTGTCAATTACGTTAAGCCTATGCCGTTTCCAGCGTGAAAGTATGTCGAATAGGATTACTCATGAAATGTCAATCTCGCTATTTACAGTTCACTGTTTTTGGAAATATATTTTTGGTTAGCGCTTAAGTATGTAGAACAAGATTACTTCTAAAAGTGCCACCTGGTTAGAAGAACAAGATTTCTTCTAAAAACGCCCGTTATGTTAAACGTGCGTTTTTAGAAGAACACTTGTTCTTCTAACCAAAAAAAAATGCCACCTTAACACATAGGGCATCCTGGGTGGAGCACCGCCGTGTTGTCGTGGAGGCAATCGGCGGCGGCGAGCTCTAGCGTCCGGCCCTGGTGCGAGCCATGGTACGGAGCGAGAGGGCATGGGAAGCCGTCACCTCCTTCTGCGAAGCAGTAATGCTCGGGAAGGAGGAGGTGGCGAAGCTATTGGCTGCTACTAAAAAATTCCAGACATAATAACCCACACGCACTTTGCCAGACCTGGCAATCGAACCTGGGCCCTTATTCTAGGCACTAGGCAAACGAAGCAATCGCAAGATAACACTCTGGATTTGACATCTGCCTATTGTTATCAGAGCAGTCAATTTTGTGAAGGTGCTGTATCTAATTCCTCCATGGTATTGTTTCCAGAACTCCCAACGCCTGGGCCGCGTGTCCAAAGCAGAGGCGAAGGCAACAGCGATGGTGTTCATCATGATCGTGTCCTTCACCGTCGCGTGGACCCCCTACTCGCTCTTCGCGCTGATGGAGCAGTTTGCTACTGAAGGAATTGTAAGTATCATGTGCGGTCTACATCCCTCTACGGGGCACCGGTGTGGGCGCCCTCATTGAGGCTGCGCCCAGCGCGCCAGTTGAGTGCGGCCCAGAGGGTCATGGCCATCCGGTTCATCCGAGGATACCGCACGATCTCGTGCGAGGCGGCGAGCCTCCTTGCCGGAGTGCCGCCATGGGATCTGGAGGCAAAGGTCCTCGCACACATGTGGGAGTGGCGCGAGGAGGCGAACCGGGTATTTCCATTATGAGGATCGTCTAGAAGACACGGTGGAGCATACGGTGGAAGTGTGCCCTACCTGGGTGGAGCACTGCCGTGTCCTCGTGGAGGCGATCGGCGGCGGCGACCTTTCGCGTCCGGCCCTGGTGCGACCATGGTACGGAGCGAGAGGGCATGGGAAGCCGTCACCTCCTTCTGCGAAGCAGTAATGCTCGCAAAGGAGGAGGCGGGGCGCGTGAGGGAATGGCAGTCTCTGCGCCCTCACGTCCCTAGCCGCCGCAGGAGAAGACGCCCCGGGCATCGGGAGTCGATTGCGGACTACCGGCCACCGTAGGCGAGAGCTTGCGGGCGGCGAGCAATAGGTAGCTCGCCACCCGGTAAGGACCACCGCGACCGCGCATTGTGTTGGTAAGGACCAAGCTCAGGTCGACGGCGCGTAGTGTTCCACGCGCGCCTCAAAGAGATGTCAGCAGCGCTGAAGGGGTCTGCTAGGACCCATGCCTGCCGGGGTCGCGTGATTGTTCGAAAGAGATACCGTGACCCTGGCACAAGGGCAACTGATGGAACACGGGTGGGTTTTAGTCAGTAAAAGTCTGACACGCCCTCCCGCTCCGCCCTGAGCGGGAGAAGTCATTTGATGATTTCCCATCCAAAAAAAAAAAGTATCAACATCATCATATCAAAATCAGCCTGTAATGTCCCACCTAGAATAGAGGCCTCCTCTCTGTGACAGGGAGTGGGCCATAATCCACAACGCGGACCTAGTGCGGTTTGGTAGATGTCACACGTGCCGATGATGGCCAGCTAATTATAAACAGCCGGTCTGGAAGTGAGCAGACATTAAGGATCCTAAGGATTGATACCTAACGTCAAGTTCACTTCATCTAAGTTATGTGGGTGATATTTTTAACCGACTTCAAAAAAAGGAGGAGGTTTCTCAATTAAAATATATATTTTATGTGTTCGCGGATTGGATTCCTTTTTGTTGGAAAGGAGATATCCCAAGAGTGGTACCATGCTAAGGAAACCAGGATCTGATGATGGCATCCCAGAGAAGTCGATGGGAGCCTACGAAAATCGTAGTGGCGACTAGTGCGTTTATTATTTTTTTCATTAATTATATTATCTTAAAGCACTACTATTTAATGAAGGTCTGAAGTTGCTCTGATAATGAAGCCGAAAGATAGTCGAGGGAACTCCTTAACGACTTACAGCAATTACCCGGTGTTTGGACTTAATTCATTTCTATTGATGAAAACTTTGCACCCATATACATACCTATATAGTGCGGGGTAGATACCATAGCAAAAAACTTAAAAATAAAAACTTTTTTACAAAAACAAAAACAAAACGACTCCCTTAAAAACACTACAAAGTGACAAATAACTTTCATTTCATGCTAAGACACCGACTTCCGACTTAAAAAAGTTTTTTTACAGAACAGAACGGCTAAATATTAGGTCTTTACCTATGAAATTGCCGTTCTGCAGTACTGGCCATTTCAAATCAAAAGATTTTTTGTTTGTCTAAGAATTCTAATTTCAAATTAATTTTATTTAAAACACATTCTTTTTCCAAAAGTATTCATTTGTTTATTGATTAGTGTTACATTTTCATCGCATTTCAATCTTTTTCTTCATCATGGATACGTTAAAAATTCGAGTAATTATGGAATATGAGTACCGTCGTGGCAGCAACGCGGCACAAGCGGCACGCAACATCAACGACGTTTACGGAGCTAACACTACAAACCAACGCACCACCTGTTATTGGTTTGCTCGCTTCCGTTCTGGAAATTTCAACCTGAAAAATTAACCTCGCGGTCGTCCGAAGACTTTGGTCGACAATGACGAATTAAAGGCGATTGTGGAAGCTGATGATACACAATCTACGGCTGAATTAGCAGCAGCTTTTGACATTAGCGTCAAAACAATATTGGTCCATTTGCGTCAAATTGGCAAGGTAAAAAAGCTTGACAAATGGGTGCCCCACGAACTCAATGATCGCCAGCGCGAAGTACGCGTCGAGACGTGCCTTGCACTGCTCAACAGACACACAAATGAAGGAATTTTGAACCGCATTGTTACCTGCGATGAAAAATGGATTCTGTTTGATAACCGCAAGCGCTCAGCAAGTTGGCTGGATCCTTCAGCACCTAAACAATGCCCTAAACGAAAACTTACCCCTAAAAAAGTGATGGTCACTGTTTGGTGGCCTAGCGCCGGTGTGATTCATCACAGCTTCTTACCAAACGGGGTGAGCATTACTGCTGATGTGTACTGTGAAGAACTGAACTCAATGATGGAGAAGCTGGCACATCTCCAACCAGCGTTGGTCAATCGCTCGTCTCCGCTACTCCTGCACGACAACGCGCGACCTCATACTGCACAGCAGACGGTCTCCAAGTTGCAAGAACTGGGGTTGGAAGCTCTCCGTCATCCGCCCTACTCACCAGACCTTGCGCCTACAGACTACTACTTTTTCCAGAATTTTGATAACTTCTTGGCGGGAAAAAAATTCAATACCCGAGAGGCAGTACAAAATGCCTTTGAAGAATTTGTTGCCTCCCGTCCAGCTGATTTTTTTAAGAAGGGCATCAATAAACTGCCACTGCGTTGGCAAAGATGCATTGATTGCAAGGGTGATTATTTCGATTAATACAAATAAAAACTACATGAAAAAAATTCGTTTATTTTTTTTCATACAAAACGGTATTTTCATAGGTAGAGGTAAATCCAGAGTAATCAGTGAAAATCATCTTTAAAAAAAAAACTGAGATTTTTTTTAAATTTCAAAAACCGTATATTTGAGGTATTCCTCAAAGCGCTACCATTTTGAGGCGCACCTAATGAGGCGCTCCTTTTTAGGGTTCCGTTGCCAAATGGCAAAAAACGGAACCCTTATAGATTCGTCATGTCTGTCTGTCTGTCTGTCTGTCTGTCTGTCCGTCCGTCCGTATGTCACAGCCACTTTTTTCCAAAACTATAAGAGCTATGCTGTTGAAACTTGGTAAGTAGATGTATTCTGTGAACCACATTAAGATTTTTACACTAAAATAGAAAAAAAACAAAACATTTTGGGGTTCCCCATACTTAGAACTGAAACTCAAAAAGTTTTTTTTCATCAAACCCACACGTGTGGGGTATCTATAAATAGGTCTTCAAAAATGGTATTGAGGTTTGTAACATCATTTTTTTCTAAACTGAACAGTTTGCGCGAGAGACACTTCCAAAGTGGTAAAATGTGTGCCCCCCCCCCCCCCCTGTAACTTCTAAACTAAGAGAATGATAAAACTAAAAAAAATATATGATATACATTACCATGTAAACTACCACCGAAAATTGGTTTGAACGAGATCGAGTAAGTAGTTATTTTTTAAAACGTCATAAATCGTAAACCGCAATTTACGTTTATTCAATCAGCTGAAATATAATTTTTTTTAAAAATACATTTATTTTTATGAAAATATATGTATTTTTTGAAATTTATACTTTTACATCATCTTTTTTATATTTACATTTTTTTTTGTATTTTTTTTGTGTTTTTTTTGATAAACCTTGTGCATAAACCGAGAATACCAACAGGTTTGTACGGAACCCTCGGTGCGCGAGTCCGACTCGCACTTGGCCGGTTTTTTATTCCTCGGAGCGTACCTTTTAGTAGCGCTCCCGATAGCAATTCAAAATATTAACTTTCGAATAGAGATAGGATACTAACTGAAACTATCGATGATAAGTAAAACACGTTATTTTATAAAATTTGCTAAAACTCTATACTCCTAGACCATAGATTGGTTTAAAAATATATAGTGGTCCTGATTAGTACGAACAAAAACAACTGTATTAGTCGATACGTACTTTAATTTCTTGGGATGCGGCGCGCGCGGCGCGGGCGTACTGCACACATAAGTCGCAGCCCCGCCTAGCCGCCGCCGCCGCCGCCGTTCCTTTTTCAAGGAATAAAATTGTAATATTTTGAATTGCTATCGGGAGCGCTACTAAAAGGGTGCGCTCCGAGGAATAAAAAAGGATCGCCACATTAGGTGCGCCTCAAAATGGTAGCGCTTCGAGGAATACCTCGTATATTTCTATAACAGTTTGTAAAACTTGCTATCGGAAAAAATCTCGAATCAACTTATAATAAATACAACATTATTCGAAAGTAAAAATATTATTTTAAAACTTTGCCAATAAATTACTTATACAAGTTTCGATATTCGAAACAAACTTACTTTAACAACTTTATACACAGTGAAAGATTGTCCTGTCATAATTTTTGGTCTCTTTATTAAAGTTTTATTCAGTTATTCGTTCAAATATTCTACTGAATATTATGCTGAACGGTTAGGTAAGAGTTATCGACCTCGATTTTCAATTATAATGAGGATTCTTGAATAATATGTATATTATTTGAATTCTTTCATATTAGGGCCGTAACGACAAAAGCAGTTAAAACTATGGATATCGATATCATCTATAGATATATAATCTACGATAAAAAATATAATCTTTGGTTTAAACTACTATCTTAGAGCCGTAAGATGAAATGCAGTTTAACAGGCTTTGTATGTTGTTCACATTTTGGAAGAGGGAGGTCTTCTGCTACAGGTATCTCCATACTTAAAAGATGGCCTCTACAACTTATTTGTTAAAACGTGTTGATTATGAAATTAATAAACTTAAAAAGTTTAAACTATGGATATCGGAATCTACGATAAAAAATATAATATTTGGTTTAAACTACTGTCTTAAAATCTAATGAAAATATGAACAAATTAGTTAAACTTCGATTAATCTTTTGCACATGGCAACATTTTTTAGTTTTTTCAAAGTCCGTTCATTGTTCACTGAATAATGCCAACAAAAAATCCATTACACATTGTATGTATTTTATTTTATGTCTGTGAGTCTATGAAGTTATAATATTAATCATTTCTGCACATGATTTTTAATTTTCGCTTGAAATAACATACTCCATATCATCACATTGACTTGCCGTCTGTTGAGACAGATCAGCTCAAAGCTGCAATAGATATTTCTTCAAAAGTCTCTTCCAGACATGGCCGCATTGTTAGCCTCACATAAATTTCTAATAATTTAATGTTTGGACTTTAAAAGAGACTACGACCTCTGAGTTTGTTTCGAAGTTTTTTCTCAGAGTAGGAAATGTCAGTGCCATCTAGTTTAAAATATTGACCATAAAATATTGATGTGTAAAAGTGTCTTATAAGATTTTCTTATATAAATATACATTGTATTTCATTATTTCCAATAATTGTATCTTTATCTAACGACATACGGTCTACTACACTAACCATTTATATCGTTCAACTCGTGTATTATTTCGATATCATTTTGTATTATAACCATAAAAAACAAAGCTCAAATGTTGGATAGATACATACAAATGTTTGAAGCAGGCAAAACTTGTAGCTATTTTGAAAGGTCGTCACGTCAAATGAATGTACTACGTGAGCTCGACAAATGGATGTGCGAATAACACTTGTGCGACAAAACTGTACTGCGTACTGACAAGACACTAAAAACTAGTCGAAACTGGTCGTTTCTGACACTCGCCGTGCGCTACCGGGGCATCGCTAGCTTCGCTCGCTTGGCTCGTGCGTAGGAGGTCACACTTTTAACCTAACATAACCGAGTGTACTACGTGAGCTCGAGTGTGTCGCAAAAGCGTGCATTTGAACTATGGTGAGTCGCAGTACAGTTTTGTAGCACATGTGTAATTCGCACATCCATTTGTCGAGCTCACGGAGTACACCTCTCAAATTATGCCATGCATGATGCTTTGTATTTATATAAATACTTTTATTCGCCATAAACTGTATTTCCGAAAGGGTCAGATATACCTCCATGTTTAAAGTAAAAGGGGGCGAGTTTTATAATTTCTACATTAAAATAAAATAAACAGAATGTTTCAATTTTCTTCAAACAGAAAATAAATTAATACAAAAACTTTGCAGACATCAAACAAATCTACTCTTGGGAAATGTAGTGTAACGAAACTGGGTGATTTTGTAAGAGAAGTGGTCTGTGGATCAATGGCGATATAGTTTTGATATATTTGTAGGGATACCTCGCCTATACCTACTCTCGTCCAAAAGGTCATCTAAAGACACGGTAATTTTGTGAAAAATACAATTTAAGACTTTACACGATTTTCAAAGGCTGATGATGATGATGATGATGATGACCTCTACACAAATATCAAAACAGTATGGCTATTATTAGTACTAGACCACTTTCACCCAGTCTCCTTTATTTGATCACTAGATTGATAATAGTACAAAGAAATACCACAAAACTTTTTATCTCTAACTGTTAAACTTCGTTAAAATATTTGTGCCAGCTGAGTGATTACAAACATTGAAATTTTTAAGCTTCAAATTTTCTTTATACAGAGACTTCGGGTCCATAAACTCCGAAAGAATTAAGATAATGACGTATATTGCTGATAAACCGAGGTTCTTGGTAATAATTTGTGATTTTAAATCTTCTTTTTCTGCTATAAAATGACGGTGCAAAGAAAATCGCTATAACGGCAAAATTATTTGCTTTTGAATTACTCCCATTTTAATATTTTATTCTTGACATTACGTACATTTCTAGTTTGCCAGTATTTCTATAAATAGACTACATAGAAAGGAGCGCATGACATCACGCTTTCTATACCCGGGAAGAGCTGGGCAGAGGTAAAGATAGACACATAGAAATAGTCATCATTTCAACCGAAAGACATACACTGCTTGACATAGACGTCACCGAATTTTAGGGGGGTTTCCCATAATCACCTCGCTTGACAGGCCATCGCAGTATGATGGCAAAATGCATAGAGAGCGCTGCTGCCCATTCTCTAGTAAAGTCCCTTAGTCGTCTTTTACGACACCCACGGGAAAAAGAAATGGGATGGTACTGTTCTCTACGTCCGGCATCACACAGAACCACCACATAGATATAGTAGTTATGTTTAAGTCCCATGTAATAGGGGATGAAATGTGTACTGCAACAAACCGATCACAAATCCATACTTTGGGTATGTTTTTGATCTAGATAGAAAAACCCAAAAACACTTTACCCGACCCGGGAATCGTCCAAGTAAGAAGTAATTCCAATTTAAGAGAAGTAATGAACAATTCGATTAGTTTTCGAACTAAAACGATTGGAAATTAATTAATCGAATTCCTTTGATCTTGTATTCCAACTCTTTCTGAGTTCGATCATTAATATTCATAATTTTGTGATCGTTTCCAGAATGCCAATTATTTTCTTCCACTATGAAATGAGTTATTGAGACAGTTTTCTGTTTTCAATTATTAGTGTTCTTTAACAGGCATTAGTCATACTATAATAATGTTGCCAAGTAATTCAAGTTGCTATTAAGTAATTCATATGTTTTATACGAACATCCGGACAAAAAGTAGCTAATGTCCATCTCCAAGTTCCAAGTTACCTACTACTTTCTGTCTGTCGATTTTCATCACGTTCTGTCCAGTGTTTTTAAAATGAATATATATTATGTTAAATGAAAAACCATTTTGGTTTTACCTTTTATAGTGCATTGTCACGAGAATCAAACGTGTGTACCAAATTTCAGCCCAATAACTTCAGTTGTATATGTAGTAAGTGAAATATTGATTGCAAAATTCCAGTACAAGGAAGTGAATTTAAATAAAAGCTCTTAAATAATACATACATACATAAACACACTCCCATGGCAGGCCGGCAAAAACAATGCTAACATACTCCTATCATAATCATACCCAACTCGGAAGCGGCGGTGATACTCGCCACTCAGCATTTCAATTGTTTCCACGGGGCACAGTGTTTTATGATGACCTTTTTTCGGAAATTGCTTTTTTATAAAAAAAAAAAAAAAACTGATAGTTTAAGTTATTTAAATGCAATATTGCGTATCCCCATTTCACTGGTATGTTTACTTTTTGAGATATAATTTTTTGGAAATCGTCTTTTTTTCAACCGGGTATTTAGATAAAAATCATATCTCTGAAACTAAATATGATACGCGATTATGACCTTAGAAACATCAACATTGTTTTTTTTTGCTGCATATTTTAGAGTACAAAAAAGAACTCGGAACTTCGTTAGATTCAGACTTATACGAGGTTTTTCGTTTTTAGTTTTTATTTTTTTCTCGGTAATTCCGTCGTATTTGGAAAAGTTATTTATACTAAAATTATGCCCTTCATCTTCTCTACATACCACAAAAGTAACACATCCTGTGCGGGGCGAAATCCGAGCGGCGCGGCGGAATGTCGCATAGCTACGCTTTTAATAACAATCAATTAATAATAAGAAAGATTTTCGATTGAACCTGCTCTTGACCTCGATCACGCCTAATGGAAAGCGAAGGATGAGGTTTCTGGAAAAAGTATGCCCAGAAGATGCCTGTTCCCTCTTGCTTTGATGGCAGACGGGTCAATGAGAAACGGAACACAGACACTGGCAGAGAGTTCCACAGTTTAACGTTACGCATAATAAAAGTGGAAATGGTTCAGGCATAAAGGAATATACAGCGATAAAAACAGAGGTATTTCAGCATTTATAATATAACATTTCTATGCGTTTTAGAAACAAATTGCCACCACCATTCTTAACCGAGAGCTAGAAAGTAGATACTGCTGTCTTGAGAGACCATTACGTTTACCGATGCTGCCTCTTGAGATATACTTAGACCAAGTTATCCTGGACGTAAAAATATCGCGGCGACATTTTATCGCACAATGTATTTTAAACTGTCTGTTGAACCAAGCATTGAAAATTCAACAGAGTATATTTCAGTGCAATGCCATAGATGCAGTACATGCATTATTCCAGCGATGAAATTTTTCGTCTGTATTTTTATTTAAATAACGCCCTTGGTAGATATCAGTGGCGAAGGGTGATTTTATTAGAGAGGTAAGCCGGAGCAAAAAAAATCTTACCTAGGCCGGACGTGGCGCACGCAGTCCAGTTACTTAAAATCTGTGACATACTTCCTGGCTTCAGTCTTCTATAAGCAGATGTCTTCAGTCCACCTTTACTATACGTGTAAGCACTGATAGATTGAAACAGTGTCTTGCAAGTATAATAAAAGTGGCTTTGAAAAAAGCCGTTAGTGGTGTGATCTGTGTGATGACGTTGACGTATGATGTCTACTAGTAAAAACTACTTAACTACAAGACTACTGACTTATTGTACTACTTATACTCTAAAGCTATTCGTCTATTCTTTAGTACAAAGTGCGCTAAGACATTATCATAAAAGCCGGGATGATTCTTAATTTTTAGCAATAAATGTTTTTCGATAGAAAAAATGGCTAGATCAGCTAATCGTTATTGTTGTTGAGAATTACGCATGTACGTATAAATTCGCTTCATAGCCGAAAACGACCTCTCCGCGGATGCCACTGTAACAGGAAGTGTCAAAAATATACTACATAATGTTGTAATTTGTGGAAAAGTGTCACACAATAATGAATTATGACCTAACCTTGTGTTTCTTATTTTCAAAACTTAACCTTGAAAAGCATGTTTCCTCACGAAGCAAATAATCTGTCACACGACAATCGAAAACTATTAATGCCGCCATCCTACTAATAACTGTTCAAATCTACTCTAAAAAAGTAATTTCAACTTGCTAATCTATCGACTTACCACAAATTCTTAATTGCGAACGCATTGTGCGTTCACAACAAACTCACAATATTGCTACTCAGTTCGTTCGAATAACTCGACTTATTCCGGCTTCCCAAGGCCTCAAAAAAATTCGTGTCACATGACCTGAATTGACGTCATGACGAGATTATTTTGTATAGAAATTTATGTGTTCATAACTCGGAGTGTAGACCGAGTTATATTGGTGCAAAATGTTCGCGCGCGGTGGCGGGAGATTCGCGCGCACTTTAAATGTTTTGTTTTCGTTGGAATATAAAGACAAATATTGTTTTATGTAGGTTGTGGTTTTGTAATACTTTTATTTTATGGTGTAAGAATAAATACATTCAGTGTGATTATTAAACACTGCTGAGAATTACTGACTGTCATAATTTCGTAAGGGAAGCCGACAGGAATCGGCTTATTAGTTACCTGCGCCACTGGTAGATATTGCAAAATTTTGTTAGGAATAGCAGGATTCACCCACCCTGTATATACAATACAAAATGAAATCAAAGTTCCAAACCATAAAAAAAAACACAAAAAACAAAACAATGACAGTATGTAATAATCCCAGAATTTCTGCCCCTCTTGTCAGTATTCGAATTCTTTATGCATTCTCATAAATGCCTTCGTATGTAATTCACATTGTCAGCAACAGAAGATAAAGAATCCTTTTATACGTACCTAAGTAGATAATACAAATCTCAAAAGTACCTTACTGATAATGATGCATACATCCGGATCCGTACCGAAGGACCTTTGATGGAAGGTTTTTTGGTCCAATCTGTAACGTCATTTGATCCTTTCACATTTGTTCCATCTTTAGAGGTAATCCTTTTGGTACGGGATATTGTAGCTATTTGATATTCTTTTGTCTTTATATAATTTAGTTTTGTACCATCGTTATTTTCCTGCTGTTATCCAAATTTATTTACGCCTAGTGCAACATGTCTTTTTCTTCCATACTTCTCTATTTAGTTAATATCCCCTTGTCTAACTATATCATCATTCATACAGTCCATCAATCTTTTTTTTTTGGTCTTATAGTCAACACTGTACTCACGACATTTTCTTATTTCTCCGTATCACATGTTCATACCATGACAATCAATTTCCACACAACTTTTCAGTTACCGGTGCCACTTTCAGATTTCCGCTTATTTACTCATTTCCTATTCTACCCATTCGTGTTACACAAAATATCCCTTTTCGCATTCTCATCAAAGCTGCATGCGATTACCTTTCATTCATCCCGTTTGTGGTCTAACCATTGATTTATATAGCTTCCCCTGAAGTTTAAAGGGAATGCGGGAGATGCAGATTATTCCTGTTACCTGCCTTCACTTAGTCCATTCAATTTTAATTCGAAGCTTTATTGGTCAGTGCCACAATAAAGACAGATTATATGACGTAAAGGTAATTAGGACAGGGCTTAAAAACAATGGTCATTCGTGTTCAGTTATTAGAAATTTACTTACTAATTATTGTAAATACTTTCTATAACTACTTAATTACTAACTGTTAACTACTTGGTAATTATCAAAATTCTCCAAATATAATTTTCCATTTATGAACATTTTCCACTTTGTAAACACCCCTTTTTTTTTTTTTTTTTTTTTTTTTTTTTTTCAGGGTGGGAAATCATCAAATGACTTCTCCCGCTCTGGGCGGAGCGGGAGGGCGTGTCAGACTTTTACTGACTAAAACCCACCCGTGTTCCATCAGTTGCCCATGTGCCAGGGTCACGGTATCTCCTTCGAACAATCACGCGACCCCGGCAGGCATCGGTCCTAGTAGACCCCTACACTGCTGCTGACATCTCTTTGAGGCGCGCGTGGAACACTGCGCGCCGTCGACCCGAGCTTGGTCCTTACCGGGCGGCGAGCTACCCATTGCTCGCCACCCGCAAGCTCGCGCCTACGGTGGCCGGGAGTCCGCTATTGACTCCCGACGCCCGGGGCGTCTCCTCCTGCGGCGGCTAGGGACGTGAGGGCGCAGAGACTGCCACTCCCTCACGCGCCCCGCCTCCTCCTTCGCGAGCATTACTGCTTCGCAGAAGGAGGTGACGGCTTCCCATTCCCTCTCGCTCCGTACCATGGCTCGCACCAGGGCCGGACGCGAGAGGTCGCCGCCGCCGATCGCCTCCACGAGGGCACGGCGGTGCCCCGCCCAGGCAGGGCACACCTCCACCGTATGCTCCACCGTGTCCTCTAGACGGTCCTCGCAATGGAAACACCCGGACGTATCCTCCCGCTTTATCCTGAACAGGAACCCACCGAAGCACCCATGCCCGGTGAGAACCTGCGTCAGGCGGAAGGTGAGGACGCCGTGACGCCTCTCTATCCACTCCTCAAAGAGGGGACTTACCGCCGCAATTGTGGCGTGCCCAGCACTGGGTTGCGACAATCGTACCCGCCATGTCGCCATGAGATCACACCGGAGCTCTGTCCGCCGTGCCGCGATTTGTCGCGGCAGCGGAGTTTCGCCCCGGCGTTTCGCCTCCTCGCGCCACTCCCACATGTGCGCGAGGACCTTTGCCTCCAGATCCCACGGCGGCACTCCGGCAAGGAGGCTCGCCGCCTCGCACGAGACCGTGCGGTATCCCCGAATTAACCGGATGGCCATGACCCTCTGGGCCGCAAACAACCGGCGCGCTGGGCGCAGCCTCAGTGAGGGCGCCCACACCGGTGCCCCGTAGAGGGCCATGGACCGCACGATCCCCGTGTAGAGCCTCCGGCAGGAGGCGTTTGGACCCCCCAGATTGGGCAGGAGCCGCTTTAATGCAGCCCCAGCCCGCTCCAGTCTGGGAGCCAAACGTCGGAAATGCTCAACGAAGTTCCACCGGCTGTCGAGGACAAGTCCCAGGTACTTCATTGTCGACTCGACGCCGATGTGAACCCCTCCTACCGTGAGTTGGGAACCCGCAGGTGGCGCGTTCCGAGGACCATGAAAACCCATGGCCTCGGACTTGTGCAATGCCACCTCGAGTCCCAATTGCCGGATCCTATCGACGATTGTCGCAACCCCGCGTGTCATTAATTCGGCCGCCGCCTCGTACGACCTCCCCTGCGCAAGGACCAGCGTGTCGTCAGCGTAGCAAACCACGCTGACGCCGCTAGGGAGGTCGGCGCGCAGCACCCAGTCGTAACCGATGTCCCACAGATGCGGCCCCAGGACCGATCCCTGTGGGACACCGCACGACATCTCTCGCCGGTTCCATTCCCCTTCGTGTCCGGGGTAGATGACGGCCCTATCCGTCAGATAGGCCTCGACCACGCGACAGAGGTAGGTCGGCATCCGGTGATACCGGAGTGCCTCCCTAATGTAAACACCCCTTAGACAAAGTTTGACAAGCAGCAATCTTTTCGGATAACGTTTCTGAGAGGTCAATCATCATATCCAACTCGGTTGGGCAGCGTTCGGGGAGCTACACAATATTTTCCACAGTATCTCTAGACGAAAGCCAGTTGCCAGTGATGACCTATGACACTGAAACGTGGTCGCTCACAATGGAAGGTCCATTCCTAATAGAAAGCTAATAGTGATCCAAAAGACAAAAGAGTAGGCTATGCATGGAGTTTTCCTACGTGATCGAATCAGGATTGAAGAGATCTGCAGGAGACCCAAGGTAACCAACATAGCCCAAAGAATCGGCAAACTTAAGTGGCACTGGGCAGAGTATATTACTCGTAGAACAGATGGCCGACGGGGCTGAAAGGTTCTGGACTCTCTACGTCTTCCAATATGCGGTTGCTATACCGGAAGACGTAGAGTTGGAAGGCCTCCCACAAGGTAGACCGATGACCTTGTGAAAGCAAGGAATCCGCTGGATGCGGGAAGCATAGAACCGGTCGAACTGATGGAGCTTGGGGAAGGCTTGTGTCCTACAGTCGACGTCTTCCGCCAGAAATGATGATTATGATGAACTTTTCTTCTAACTAAACAGTCGTAGGTTAGACAAGGATTATACCTGTGTATCTAGATAAAAACAATGGACAAAAAATAAACAAAATCAATCATTGTATTATAAAAATGTTGTACAAAGACACAATACAAATACAATTACACTACACTTTATAGAACCGATTAAATTACACACTAGAGGACTTTGAATCGTAGTGAGTTTCTAATGGTAGGTGCTATGCATAAATCAAGACAAGGACTTCATCAAAAATGTTTCGAAACTAAAATATGTCCCGGAATTAACACCAGTCACCAAACGCCCTAATAAGAATATTATGTTATAATCATCATACATACACTGAATTTTAACTGTTATATAAAAAACATTGCTTATTTATTAAATAAGTGGTAGGTACTGATTCTGGTCACATAACAATCTACGCACGCACACTGTCGCACACATATAAGGGCCTAGTGTAGTAGGTGCTTCGACCATTTTGGTTTGTTTTGACTGTACGGCGGAAGTGCGGCTGCAATTAAGAAGGCCGTATACGAAATTTTGTTGATTTTCCTACTTTATCTGATTTTACTTTTAATAACATAAAACTGTGTGTCCATACTTTTTTATGTACAACATTTCTATTATGATATAATTAGCTTATGACAGCGGCTTCGCCTGCGTGGAGGTCAGAAACTATCCCACGGGAACGTACTACCGGGATAAGTGTGACCTTTGTGTTTAAATCCAGGTTATAAACTATCTAATAAAATAACTGATAAATAAATTAACTATATTGAAACTGACAGAAATCAATTCGAATTAAATAATTTATTTCTCACAAGTACTCCACTTAAAATTAGACACAAAGTAGCATGGTAATACAGTAGGTACAGTACAATTTCCTCTAGAATATTTGAAGTTAAAATTTAGATACATGTTGTTTAAGCTTAGTTTTAAATGTATTCACGTTATCGCGTTCCCTTATATCGTCAGACAAATCATTAAACAGCTGTACTCCTCCTATTCAGTAAGCGATTCTGTACAAACTTATTTCATCATGCGCATCTATTCAATTAGGTACATGTAAGTTTGTATTGTCACATGCCTTTGATACGATACATGTCATGATGAAACATCGAGAATTTTGTATTAAGATACCATTAGCTTAAATTGAAGACCATATCAGTATCAATTTATTTTGCTCTGTAACTGGGCGGAGACTGATAACTTTGTGAATATTATAATATCGTATGATTTCGAGAACCTGAATATACTTATACCTACTTTGTATGATTGATTTGATTTTCTTTATTGTTTTGGGTAATGAATTCTGATTGTACTTAGATAAACTCACTACGAGGGTAGATGAAGATATAACAAGATTTATTTAAAAGACAAATCGTACTATAATGAAAAATAAGAAAAGAAAAATCTTCAATCATTTTTGGTTAGAGATTTTTTATTTATACTAAAAGAACATACGTACACAGTAGCTATAGTTTTATATGTTTTAGTGTACTTTGTTGACCTTTCGTATTTCAAATTTCTATCAATATACAAGTAAACTAAGCTAATTTAAAATTTATTGCAATAAAGTTGCAATAAAGTACCTAGGTACTTTTTACACTAGCGCACAGATGTGATAAAAGTTAAATATTTTGAAATAATAAGTTTTATTTTATAAGCCTAGAGCAGAGGTGGCCCAGAGGTAACGGCCGCGACTTACGAGTAGTAGGTCGTGTGTTCGAACTCAAGCAGGCGCATTACTTTGTGTAAATTATTTCTTCACCACTGCTCTCAAAACGGTGAAGGAAAACTTCGTGAGGAAACCGGTATGTCGTAGAACCAAAAATTCGAAGACATGTGACATCTACTAATCCGCACTGGGCCCGCGTGGTGGATTATGGCCCATTCCCTCTCACCGAGAGGAGGCCTGTGTCCCAGCAGTGGGAACATTATAGGCTGTTGATGTGATGTGATTTTATAAGCCTACACTGCTAAGCAAAGCACCTCCCCAAATCCCTCCAGACATCTTTTTCCAGGGACAACTCAATCCAACCCCCAATAAATATAAACATTAAAAATTATTCTTTAGATAAATGTAAGAAAAATCAAGTTATATTTTTATGCATTTACAGCATTAATAACTTCTAAATCTGAAACATTAGAACTCATTATTGCTTTGCCCACGTCCAAACTATGTGCCAACACATCTTTTTGTGCTTTCTTTTTGTTCGGACATTCTGATGCCTAGCTCGTGACATGTAAACCGTTTATATTTAAGTTCTTCTTTGTTGGATATTGGGTTAGTTTTGTTTCAAAGTTTCGCTCTTTTGTTCCAGTTATTTCAACCCAATCCTCTACCTCGTGTTCTTCTAATATTTAATCTTCCTTGCATCTGGATTCAGCAAGTCGTCTCTACAACTCAGTGGCACTTTTGAAGCTTTAAAAATGTTCAGTAAAACTATATAGATGACAAATGTACGTTGAAATGTGTACTAATTTCTGATAGTTTATTAACAGTGACGATAAAACCATTCAAATGAGTGGTCGCCCAGCGTTCAAATGTCTACTATAATTCTTTCAAATTCTAATCAACAAAAATCCAAAACATAAGCTGTTAGCACCCCTTCTCCATTTAAATTTTAATGTGCCATATTTTATACTCCTCGGTCCGAGTAATTTTCGTAAAAAATGATCTGGTACATCATCTGTTTCCGACATTTTGTGCAACATCAATCGCTTTGGCAGTGTAGTTTTCTACAGATCTTTCAAATCATTTAAAAGTCTTAAATTTTAGGAAACATCTTTCGAAATGTAAGCACTTCACGGATCAAATCTTTTCACAAAATTAAATCTGCTTTGGCGTTTCATCGTCTGTTCCAGAATTCTTAACTTCTCCTACTTCAGATGGTTTTATTATCTTTCCCCTTATTTACTTGTATCCATCAGTTTTTATTATGATCACTTGTTCCTGTATTTACCAGCTATCAAATTCTCTTTGTTCAGGGGTTCGATCCTTAACATATTACTCATCGTCGCTCCCTTGCACAAATAATTATTTCGCTGCTTGAAAAAATAAATATGACTCCACACTTAACTCTAACTGAATCCACGCTACTCTTCTTGTCCACTCTTGTGCCTTTAAACAATGTATGAAGGAAACAATTGGAAGAAATAGGTCGTAACTAAATACATTCGTACAATTTGCTGAGTGACAGACTATCACACTTGATAGAAGTAATACACTTGACATAATTAAGCTCTTCATATATCCTACGCACTGAGTTTGTATATAAAAACATATCACTTTGCGATGCGTTCACTAGCGTACTTCATTGCATTAAATTCAGAATGTGCCAATTGCCTAATACGTATTTCTCGAGCTGTCAATTCGCCTACAAATAAATTAAGTTCGTGTTAATCGCCTACAAAAAAATACAAATTGCAAAGCGTCGATTCGCCGATTTTGGGCCACCAATAAGCCTTAAAATGACGTTTTAATAGCATCCTACAAATAAAAGTAATAAAATAGAGCAAATTTTCCTATTTCCGTATCGCGCATAATTCATAAAAACGATATTTACTAAATTCTCAAAGCTACAGGATATTACAACGATACCAAAGGAACATTTTATTTCCACACTTGACCTCTCTTAGAAATATTCTTACAACGGTTTATAGATCAAAATTTACTGTATGATTAAAATTAAAATTAATAAAACCTGTTTATAAATGGGTCTTATTAAGAGTTAAACAGAGGTATAACTTTGACAAGTCGATATTACACTAACCGCGAAATTGTCGAGAGAAACCCTGCTAAACTCTTTCTTTTTTGTCGTACAGGTGTCCCCAGGAGCCGGTGTCATACCAGCACTGGTGGCCAAGAGTTCCATCTGCTACGACCCTCTAATTTACGTAGGAATGAATACACAAGTAAGTCAACGACCAACTAGAATATGTACATCTATTATTATCAAAATTATATCTAATTCTGTCCTGTATTGTTACAGTTCAGAAACTCCATCAAAAGAATATTTGGAATCCATACCAAGGGAAAGAATTCTCAGGCTGAAAGAGCGTATAACAATACTCTAACGTCACCAGCCAACAAATTATCTAGCATCAATACGACCCGCTTCCATTCATCAGAAACCAATCTTTCTAGTAACAAAAATTCTAAAGGTAAGAAAATCATCTTGAACGACGATATCTCAGAGATGACGACCAACGAATATCACCGAACTTTCACGAGGGATCCCGATCTCTGCACTATACCAGAAAATAAAAACTCCGACGCCGAAAGATCTATTGACACACTATTCGACGAAGATAGTAGCAGTAATGTCAAAAAACTAGACCTGTTCGGTGAATCCTGCAAAGTCGTTAACGAAAGATCTCCTGTCTTAACTTTTATGGACTCTGAAAGCCTACTATTCACCAAAGTCCCTGAACATGCAATTGTAGAACCGTGTGCTAGCAATATATTCGGCAATGACGCCTTCGAAGATCATTTAACGGACAAAACCAATAAAGAAGCTCACAAAACTGAAACCGAGCAACAAAACGCAGAAAAACAAAAGATAATACGACAAAGTTACTCCTTAGACTTTCCTCGCCTTTCAAATGATAATAAAAAAAGGAAACTGTCGATAGAAACGAAATTGGAAAGTTTTATCCAACCAAAAGGTTTTTTCAAGGATACAATTACTAAACTATTTGATCAAGAGGCGAAACAAGGAAATGGTCATCACTTCAAGAGTTATCTGTGCGAGACTAAGGAAGAAACGGGCCAAGACAACTTGTAGTTCTAAAGAGGTATCACACTTGTGGGATCAATGTCAAATTATTAGAAGATAGGTCGGTATACTGACAGGGAGATGTAGTACTTACTGATTATAAGTACCGAGACGCGGTTTCAGATTGCTGAAACCCAGCTTATTGTTTCCCAACAGTTTACGGGCAGTATCTAAAAGAAAGATCGAATATTTTAATTTTAATAAAGATTTTCTAAGAGGTAGAGCACGCAGTAACTTTAACATTTTCCAAAAAATTTCAAAACGAGTGCTTTGACAACCGTTCCTTGAACCTATTTCGACAGACTAAAAATTCTAATTGCAGTATTTTAAAATCGAGGGAAGAGCGGTGCTGACCTACTATGAAAATGTACGTACTTTCATAATAATGATGGTATTAGTCAAAGATCTGTGATATAAGATACGAGTGCCAAGGTAAAAAATAAGAAAATTTATTTTTGGGAACGAAAAATGTAGAAGGTAAACATAATAATTGTTCTAGATTACGTAAATGAATAATATTAAGGTAGCATAAGTTGCTTTTTGTCTCAATTTCTTTTAAAATTAGTCTATAAGTTTATGTCATAGCGTACACACGTTTGTTGGTCTCATCGGAAAATATCTAAGTCAGTTTTGTCCCATAAGTCCTATAACAGAAAATTTAGTCGGTGGTTGATTCAGAAGTTGCCCATACATTTTAGAGCTCAATGATACACAATTAATTTAAAACTCAAATCTAGAATAAAATATAGTTACCCACCGCAACGCGATTATTTATCATCGGCACCAAATAGGTGACTGAAATGGCCTAGTGTGTACCAAGTCTTATGTTAGAATACTCGTAATATTGGTAGTTTTACGTAAAATTTGCCTGCATAGGATTAATACAATATAGGGTAATTAAAGGCGGGTCGTGCCAGATATTAAAACGTGTAGATAGTTCACATTTTAAACGACATTTGTGTACTTTTTAGGCGTCATCAGTTATAATTTACTGCCATTGCAAACAGCTTTTTTATAGTGATGGCCTAAGTTATGTGTGCTAGTTAAGTGGCTATTTTAGTGTTTATATGTATTTTTATAAAGTCTAAGTATTATTTAAAGGTGCACAGGTGTCGTTGCGTTTTAAATATTTAAAAATAAGGTGGTGCTGGAACGGGTGAACATGAATTTAAATCATTCGAATTGTTCTAGGTCGAATATCATTTTTATAAAAATGTGTTGCTCATAAATTTTAAATGGTATGTCTAAGATTTTTTATTGTATTTAGTAAAATTACGAAAAAAAAATATAAAAAATTTAGATTTGTAACTATAATAATTGTGTAATTTTGTATATGATTTAAGAGTGTCAATTAAGTTTAAATTATTAATTAATGACAATCGATATGTTTGATTCCACTTATTATTTTGTGACATCATATTTTTTTTATTTGACTGGTAGTTTAATGTCTTTTTTAATATTTATAAAAATTTGTTATACATTTATTTCATTTATAAACAAGTGTTATTGTAATAATAAATATACTACAGTTACCTACTTATACCATTTTGAATAGGCCTCATAATTATTCCATCCCGGATCTGAAGTTCCGGCTCTGCGTCCGTAGTTCCGGAGGTAAGGGACAGTCTTATTATCCGCATACGGTTATAATGTAGGTACTTTAAAAGCAGGAAGGCATTCTGTATGTTGATTGTCTATCAAACATCTACATGAAGTCTTTGTAATGAGAATCTCTAAAACTGTCTATAAGCTTGTACGTATCTTTGGTCCAATGTGATATTGTCTTTTTTGTAACGATAATGTTCTGTTAAAATTAATTTTTAATTTGATTTTTAATAATTTATTTAATATAAAATTTACAAAAATAAAATATAAAATGTGTTTGAAAAAAACTGAACTTGATGTTTTTTAACTATAAGTTATTTTCATTTTTTTATAATTTATTTAATAAAACGTTTATAAATAGAAACATATAAAATCTGTTTGTTAAAAACGCTTACTTTTACATTACGATACGACCAAACTCTTTCTACGTTAATGTCATAATTAGCTATTTTAATAATCATAAAAAATGGGAATGTTGTCTAAAATCGCTTTGTTATAAGTTAAAATCCATGTTTCCTACAACAATAAAGCTCTCCGTCAATGTATTTTTAAATAAACAATTTTTTCAATAAAACAAAAGAAAATTTCGGAAATCTTTAAAAAACACAAGAGAACACAAAAGAGGCAAAAAAAAATAAGTTCCCTTTTCAAATAAACGTTGGACGAAACAAAATTAATGTTCCATTACACTTCAGCGAACTTGAACATTATAATAATTAGTAATTAATTTTACAACAATAGAATTGAAAATTTTTGGTAATGTAACGGCTTCAAATTACCGGCTTGAGTTTGATTCATTCATAATATGTGGTTTGCGTAAATTTTATTTCATAAAAATAAAATCCTTTTAATAACTTGATAAGAAATAATTGAAAAATGACGAGTGAAGAAATTAATGAAAAAAAAATATCAAGTTTTCATTCTATCATCGTGAAAGTTCGTGAGGTTCGAAAATAGTATTTAAAAAAAAAATATTGACACTGTGATGTGGTGTGGTTGCGGTACATTTGAACAGGCCCTTAACGAATTCGAAAATGAAGTGCGGTGAGAACGGTCAAACTAAAAACTTATAAAGATGCATTTTATAACCCGTCTTTTGTATTTTGTACATTTTATTCAGAACACAACTGAACATAATATAACTGAATATAATATATAATATAAGTGGTGAAATGTGGGTGTACTATAGGTGCTCCTTCTAAAGGCTCCCAAAAGGCGCGACGCGACGGTGTTACACGATTTAGATAGAATAATTTTCATTAAAGTTTTCTTAGGAATTGTTCTGCTGGAGTTGTTACGAACAATCTTGTTAACAAGATTATGAATTGTCTGAACAACATATGTTCAGACAATTCATAATCTTGTTTCAAACTAATCACACGTACACTTTGTTGCTATTTACAAAGATTTATGAATAAATGTTATCATTTGTAACGTTCTGTATTATTTTTATGAATCTAAGATACGCACATAGCTTAAAAATAAGCATGCATTAATAATATTTAAATATTATATTTGGTGTACTAAGACTCATTGTTTGCACTATTGTGCCGATATTACATATAATACGGCCATATTGGCCCCGTATTAATTGTATTTAAGTAGTATCAGTTAAGTTTTATTTTATTTTAAATGTTCTGTGCTGTCACTAAGTTAAATATGTCCAAATAATACTGAATATTTTTTTTTTTAATTATTATGGACAATAATTTTAATTGATTAGTATTGTTAAGGAACAGTCGAGTTTAGTTTTGTGATGAAAAAAATAATTGAAAAATTTGTAAAAACTAAAAAAAATAAATGGAAATAAGTACATAACCTAGTTAATTTTACCATGTTATTTATAATATTGGAAATATCACAACCGTTTAGGTGATGACGAAAAAAATATATAAATAAATAAAATATTAATTATCCGCATTGTAAACATTTCTTCACAAATTATTTTAAAAAATGCATTTCGTATACATAGTCGCTAATAAAAACATATTATTTATTTTCCACGATACACATTCCTTTGTTTCCTGTACCTACGTAGAAGATAGAAAAATATATATTTATTAAGAAAATTAAAAGAAATATGAATGAAAATGTCAACATAATCAGTATCATAGTACTAAATCTGTTTTTATTCAATTAATAAGATTTCAATAAAGAAGAATTGTATTGTCTTAGTGTTTTAGCTGTGAACAGACGTTATAGAACTCTTGATTGAATGTTTTAATAAATTATTGTCTTTCTAATAAACGTTGTTTTATTTCCCCAACACTGTAACAAGCCGAACCACTACTAAGAGCGGACTGGCAGCTTTGCATTTCTAGTGGATTTTCGTAAATATTTTATTAAATATAAATCAAAGTATTATATTTATTATAGTATTTATTCAAATAAACAATCTCGAAAAACCACAAGGAACGGGACGTTGCCAGCGCACATGGGATGAATGCTCTTAAATCTTGGGTTCGATTCCTAAGTCGTGAAGGTACAAAATATGCATATCAAACATAACCATTTCAAAAGGCCAATTCCCGTATTTAGAACGCATTTTTGACACATTTTCACAAATGTATAAATAAAGAAAGAAAGAAAAGTCGAGACACAAAAATAAAGAAAGAAAATACATTTATTTAGCACAGTTTAACCTTGATTGTTACTGGGATAAGATGGTGACTTGATTTTGAATGTTTATAATTACGGATATTGTCCTTCGGATTTGTCATAGTACTAACTAATAGCACGAATCTCTCTTTTTAAACAAGAATTCGAGGTCGAAGTTCCTTTGATAACTTCGCTCGCACACAGTTTCAAATTTCGTCCTGATGTTATTAGGTTATTTTGTCTGTTAAGCTGACTGTCTGTTGAAATATCAACGCACAGCCCACACCGCTGGACAGCGAGACCAGCACATAGATGACGCTGCACATATACCTTATAAGGTTTAACCATCAACTTAGGAAGAGACTTTTAGGAATTCTACCCCTAAAGGGGGTAAGTTAGGGATGAAAGTTTTCATGAAAGTCCGTTAGTTTTGTAATCGGATTAAAAAAAAATATTACTCAGCCCCTACCGCCGCTCATCTATCCGTCTGTACCACGAGCAACTATCTCAGCTATTTGGATGAATAACAAATCGGAAAAAAACATACCTGTATTCAAAATCGAGATAAAGGTCATTAGAATTGACAAGTAAAAGTTTTTTTTAATTTCCTAAGTTATAAAAAAACATAGTGGCGTACAGCCAGGGAAATGTCTTGTTTATCTAAATGACACACCACATCAATATGTCGTGTGAAAACTAAAATCGTACTGGGGGAAACAAAAAATACCATAAGTAAAGTTACCGTAACGTATCGCACAACGTCAATTCCGACGCAGACGAGGTTGCGGGCAAAACCTTATTTTATAAATGCGGAAATATCTCTGTCAGTTACATTTTTACGCCTTTGGATGTAGCAAATAGGACATTGGATACTTTTATTCCGGTCTTGCGTTCCCGTGAGATTATGTCCGATATCCACGTAGGCGAAGCCGCAAGCAGAAACTAGCTGGATAAATTTAATTGATTTTTAGTAGGCAGTCTGGGAACGTTATTTAATAAAAACCACAACTCTAATTGTCAACATTCATCTTTCTACGTAGCCAGGAGCAAGCCCTGAAGGTATGAATAAAGGTATTTTGATCTTGCGGGTTTGCCCGAACGGTAGCGAATGATGAAGAGTGGACCATTAGATGGAAGTCAATTGGATTGTGGGTTTGTACTTTGTGAGCCAGCGAGATTTTTTCAAATTGATTTATTCGGAACCCGAATTTTGAAAAGAAGGTCATTTTATAAAATTTTCGTGGAAAATAGGACGTTCAGGTGTGGGTCCGAAGTTTATTCGTAATTGAGATTTTTCACGACACGCTAACAAGAGAGCTCTTTCGAAACTTGGCTAAAGGTAATTGTGCAGTCTATAGCGCATCAGTGGATACTTGCACTACAAAAACCGTCCCTACTGCTAAGACATAAAGTTGCTGTCAATATCAACTTATTACCACCGTTTATTCCCTATACTACTCCGAGCCACATCTTTGGGCTCGACTGTTTGAGTGACGTTACAGTCCCAATTTCACCACCCACAGGCAATACGCTTGACACTTACAAAGCCTTTACTGGGGGCGATACTTAATATGATAGCCTACGTGATTCACAGATCGCACCACAGAGTACAGGGTACGAGAAATAACAGATTCCGACCATTTTTTACTATGTCCAGCGTAACACACACTATCAGTAACAATGGGTTTCGGTTTAACAGTTCATCAACATGCATTGCTTTAATTACGTTGTTGAACAGACAAGTTATTCGAAGATTTATGAAGCAATGGGTAAGCAATATCCTTCGAAATTATTCAGATTGAGTGTGTTATTAGGGTGCAGATGCGTCCAGTAGTAAACAAAAATCGTTACCAAAACTTTATTATGTTTCACTATTTCTTAAGGTACAATTTTTTTCATTACACGTACCGTAAAGGACGCAGCTGTTATCTACAATGTATCTTGAACCATGTACTTTTATTACTTTACTTTGGTGCGGCTGGGGAATATTACACAGGGCATCGGACTCTACTGGACACTAAAGGCCTACGCAAACCGGGACGGCATGGCAAAGGATTTTGTCGTCAGTCAGCACACACTAGCCACTTAGATACCGCGGCATTCCAGCGCGTTGCCAATGGCATGCCACGGCGAACCGTGGCACGAAAAAGCACGCCTCGGCAGTTCCTGCTTCCCAATACACTTTTAGTCTTCAGTTGCGTTTGATCGAGTGTTGATGTGCCTCAGTTTTAAAATGGTAGATTGAGATTTGGTGTTGATATCGATTATTGCAGACGAAGAAGGTGCACATGCTAATAATGGGGATAGAAGAAAATTTTGGGTTGACAATTTATGGAAATAAAGAGAATCAAAGGGTGAATATAACATAACATAACATCACGCCTTGTTTCCCCTAAGGGTTAGGCAGAGGTGTACCTATAGTTCACCCACATTTTGCCTGTTATGTTTAACTCCCATGTAATAGAGGGCGAGTCTATTGCCATCAACCGGGCACAAATCCAGACTCCGGGCTGCTACTGAGAAACGCCAGATGGAAAAAACCAATAACACTTTCCCGACCTGGGAATCGAACCCAGGACGTCATGCTCAGAAGTAGCGCTTGCTACCACTAGACCAAAGGTCAATATATTTTGAAATAAAGAAACATTATTTATTTAATTAATTATAATTATATCGGTATGTCACAACGAGTGCGGAAGTCCTTGGCATGCCGATGCCTAGCGCAGTACGCCATGGCATCCCGCCGCAGGGGCACGTGGCGCGTCTTGCAATGCCGTGCAATGAAATCCCTTTCGATGTAGGCATCATTTTAAAGCATAGCAATTTTTGTCATATTTCTATATCGATACGTTTGAATGTCCATTAGTAAAAATTTAAATCCCTTGCCATGCTGTCCCGGTCTGCGTAGGCCTTAATTCGCTCTACCATGCTGTTGATAGGGTTGGTACTGAGACGGGTTAAAGGGAACCAGCTGAATTTGAAATAAGAACCTTATATTTTTGGAAGGCCATAACTATTACGACCTCTATATAGTTGGCCCAATCTTGGTTCGCCAGAGAAATTAATTAATATTCAGACCTTCTCACCGGATATACTCTTAAACGCCTTTGGGCACATACCAAGCGGGTTTGCCCATTATCTATTCCTTGCAGAAATCACAGAGCCTTTGCTTACTCAAGTACGACTGATCCAATTACCGGTCACAGTGCTCGAAGTTCTGCAATGTTTGCTAATGCATTAGAGATCTTTGACGCTCAAAGTGGAATCGCTAGGTCTATTCAATCCAGGAACTTACTCAAGGGAAGCACAGGCAAACAAAGATATTTTAAGGGTCTTCATCTGAAAAAGAACCCGATCTGCCGGAACCAGAAGAAAAATTAACCCTTTTAAAGCTGGATGCACGCATGTATCATCTTACAGTTCAAAATCAGGCGTATCGTATCGAATAATAGTGTCCTAAGTATGGACCTTCATATCGACCGTAACGCATCATTATGTTATTGCTCGCCGATTGGACAAAAAACCACGCTCAAACATGTCAATAATTGTGTAGTGGCATTTCGTATCCTCTTTCATGATCTAAAAAAAACCGTCTCGAGATGAAACGCAGTGTAGGTATCATGTATCCAATGACATACCCGTATCATGACTCAGTGTCAAAATGCGTCCATACTACGTATATAAGGCCGATCACGATACAAATATCCGATACGAAACTTATCGGGCTCTACTCTAAGAGCTGGCTAAGTCTTAACCGAAGATACGGGTCCGTCCGAAAGCAGTTCATACGTCATACCAAGAAAAAAATTCATTTTTGGAACGGGAATATCCATATCGGGGAACACGGTCAAATCGTCAAACTCAAACACAAAACATTTATTTCGAATAAACCATTTTCAGGCACTTTTGAATTGTCAAAGGGCGGTGAGACATAAAGATGAAGCTAGTTGCCCTTTCCAAAGCGAGTAAGGTATAGGTATTTGGAGAAGAACGGGCAAGAATCTCCAAGGACACTATTTTCATAAAAATATATGTTACAAAAAGTTGGTATATCAATGTGAGAACGATGTAAAAATAGACGTGTTGTTTAGTACTCTTAGGCCTGGTCCCAAACTAATATTATGTCCGTAAACGATATGAAGTAGGAAAGGCCCACAATCTAGTCTGAAATTATGGGCCTCATGCGGTGCTGAGGCAGTAGACGCCGAGATACGTGATTACATACGGCTCGGGGTGTATCAGTTACGGCGCGTGGCACGATTGTGTATCATGTTGCGTCCAAACTATCGACAAAGATACACGTCGATGCTACGCGACGGAGGTTTGAATCACTACAATAATACAAGTCGGGACTCTACGGTATTTCAGAGTTGGTTCCACAGTAATTCATCATCATGATGAGGTATACATTCTCCTCATGAAAGATTGCCAACGAATTAAAAGCCAGCCTGCACAGTGTAGTTTTTATCAATACCCGCTTCTCGTCTACCTTTAGTAAATACAGGCGTTATAATCTTTGCTTCGTTGGTCTTTTGGTCGCAAGCTCTACTGCTAAGCTTGAGGCTGTGGGTTCAATTTCCAGGTTGGCACTGTTATTGGTTTTTTTTTTATTTGGAATTTCTCAGTATATTTCTACCCAGTTGATGGTAATAGGCTCGCCCCTATATCATGGGACTTAAATATAACTGGCAAAATGTTGAATAGGTACACTTCCACCCAACTCTTTGGGTAAACCAAGCACAATGTTATTTACTCCTTACTTTGCAGTCAGTTCATGTAAATACAGGGACTCTAAAAATATTCAGTTCGCAATTTGTGTTATGTATTTTGTTCTACATTTAAGCCTTCTATTTTTATCGCTACCTTATGTTTTTACCAGTTAACAAGATTGGCTCCAGGCTAATGTCACAAAACATATTAGTCTGTAGGCTGGTGGAGCAATAAATTGAAATTCGCCAGACAAGCAACTAACTACAGGGCTCAGTTACACGGTTTTTTCTGAAGCTAAAACCGTGTTTTAGTTACCTTCGTAAATCTTCGAATTATGCGCATCGTTAAACCGGCACTTGGTAGAAAAATATATCAAAGTAATGTCGTAAGAAAAGAATATGAAATAATTTAGATTTACTTAAGTTGCTTCTATTTACGGCTCCATCAGTAGACAATTAATCAGAGACACTATACTAAGATCGAGATAATATTATACTACTTCTATATATGTAAGTACTAAGATAAAAAAAGTAGTATGTATCCGCTAGATTGACGAAAGAGGTGACCGCTTGTACTCATTTATTTGCAAAGGAAATAAAAACTACTTTTGGGAAATGCAGGCGTCGTAAAATATTATGTAATGTAAGAAGCAACAATAATGTGTGTTCATTAAAATAAAACAAAAGTAATTGCAACAATAAAGTCAAAAATTGTCTGTGTATGTACATAGTACTAGTACATACTAATTCCATGGGTGCATGTTAACTTGCCCAAACGCTGTTTCTACATAATCTGTGGCGAAAATGGCGGTATGTCATCGAAACGCTGTGGCGCGAATAAAATAAAATTAGAATGTTGGTTTTCGGCGTCTTATTAAAATCCTATTTTCGGGATACAAAGCCACTGGTGTATCCTCTTAGTGAATCTACTATGAAATAATTATTATGTGAAAGTGAAGTGATTCTGGTGTGGTGTGAAAAATATTCAGCGTGAACACCGCATCGGAATCAGAATCAGAAATCTTTTATTTGCCATGAATGTGGGTACAAAATAGGATGTTAACATCGGAACCTGCTTCAACCCTGAAAACTTTAGCAACCTGGTGAGCTCGAATTACAATGACCTATTCCTACCTATCCATTTCAGACCATTACTTATCTATAGGTACATATCCACTTGGTAGCCTCATTTTCCGCAATTTTCCAGCCGACCGCAAATATTATTTGACCACATCCGAATCCGATCACATACACATCCGTAGTTAGTAAATTAAAATCACAATTGTATACCAAAATAAAATATACAGTTAAAAAGCTGAAATAAATGAGTTTTTTTTTTTTTAATAATTTTGTGTGTAGATGTTAGTTAAGTCAGACTTAATTTTCGTGCCGTCAAATACATTGCCACTCTGCTACTTAGGATGTGCACGGAGAGGAGTGCAATTGTATCGACGACAACCAATTGCATATTATTATTATCAATCGCTTCAATTGCATTTCACATCATTGTACATCAGACACGAAAACATGGGCAATTGCAATTGATCGTTTCGGGGATTGTTTAGCTGCGCGGTTAATTTGTTTGCCAGCCAGACGGATCCGTGGGTCAAAGCGGATGATTTCACTTATATTCTGATAAATATCGAAGCCAACTACTCGTGCGTAGCGTACTTTATTTTTATTTGTTCTCCATTACAACAATAATTACAGGTCTGTACTTACTTATTATTTACAATAGAAATGGGTTTAATATAACTTAGATAACTAAAACAATTTTCTACAAAAAATGGAAACATTAACAGAATATGTAATACAGAACACTTAACACAAGGCAATATCTATCTTAACGAATGTTAGGTTAGGTATGTTATAACATGAAATACAATAAATAAAAGTATCCTTGCGAATTCACTCAAATGACACAAAAACATAAATTTTGTACTGAAGTTCGGTATCGATACGAATTGCCCGATTTTTATTTAGATCTCGTTTTTTATCTCTCAACTTTTTTTTGTGGGTAGGAAATCATCAAATGACGTCTCCCGCTCTTGGGTGGAGCGGAAGGGCAGACGTCAGACTTTTACTGACTAAAACCCACCCGTGTTCCTTCAGTTGCCCATGTGCCAGGGTCACGGTATCTCTTTCGAACAAATCTTGCGACCCTGGTAGGCGTCAATCGTAGCAGACCCCTTCAGTTATCTCTCAACTTCACTGCATATTTGGACGTTATATTTGTGTACGTACTTAACCATCACTAAAGTATTGTCTACTTGGCTCAAAACATTGAAAAAGTAGAAATAGTAAGTCATCTGCCTATATACCGATCTCCTTATTCGTCAGTAAAGCCTTCTACAATCCTGTATGTGTTCAAAACGTGTTACTTATATACCTAACTCTTATCTTTATAGTCACACGGACCTAAAAAAATATAGTCACATCATACTTTACATCAACGTAAATCCAGATTTTATCATAAAGGATGGCACCAAACTGCGTCGTAAAAACATTCATTTTGGTAAAACATCAACTTTCTTAGATCGTTATCTTCCATGAATATGTTATTAGGTGAAGTAATGTAATAAAGGAGTAACGATAATATTATGTAACCTTATAGTGACTGCCTCCTTGGTTAGTGAAGCTAGAGCTTGGTAGGTACTCAAAGGCCTTAAGAGCTCATACACACGAGCGACACGCGTCGCGTCAGTGACTGTCGTTGGGAACATGCCGCTCGTGTATTTGAGGACCGTACTCGAATACGCGACCGGTACGCTGTCAACGGCTGCAGTTGCCTTTGCCGCGTTGACGAGTGTCGCTCTTATGAGCACTTAGCCTAAAAAAGCATAGCGCGAATATGTGATCGTCGTCATCATTTCTCACTCACTCATCATCATCATTTCAGCTAAGGACATCCACTCCTGGACACAGGCTACGTCAACCGGTTCTTTGTTCAGAATAGTTATCTACAGGCACAGAGGGCCTGTCGGTACCACGACGCCCACGACCCATGTCTACGACAGACGTCATGCAAAATCCTGCATGACGCAAGCAGAGTTTACTGCGCAAGGAACTTACTTAGGTTTTTTTTTTGTGGGTAGGAAATCATCAAATGACGACTCCCGCTCTTGGGCGGAGCGGGAGGGCGTGTCAGACTTTTACTGACTAAAACCCACCCGTGTTCCTTCAGTTGCCCATGTTCCAGGGTCACGGTGTTTCTTTCGAACAATTTCGCGACCCTAGCAGAACAACAACAGCAGATTGAGTGAACAGTTTGCTGCACGCATGGTCCTTAGCGTGTAGCAGACTGCTCGTCCATCGTTTAGCCCTTATAACTAGCGTAATGTTGGTGTTATTTACACCTTTTACTACCCGTTTAGGGTCAAGCGTAATGGAGATATCAAGAATTATGATTCAGTAAAACATACATAAGTTTTCTTGTATCGTAGTATATTGATATATTTTGATATATTTGGTTGTAGTTAGGTCGACACTCAAGTACAATCATGATATCGTCACGAGCATAGCTAAATATTTCTCTGCAATATCATAAATAGACAAAAGGACATGCTCTGTTATACTTTTTGTTATATAGATACTTTTTGGTCACAAGCTAGCATTTTTCGTGCTTTTAATATGAGAGTTTTAGTAAAATAATTGTTATTTATCCTAGTTTGCTATGCAGTGTAATTTTAATGCTTTGAGCAGAGTGATTTTTAAATGTGAGACAAAATATCACACTCTCCTAAGCGGGATAAAATATGCCATTCATGTGGGGCTGCATGTGCCACGGCACAACCAACCCCTAAGCAATTTTTATTGTTTCAATATTGTTTATGTTTACGCGAGCACATATGAAACAAAGAAAATACTTTTTGAGGTAATGCTTAATACTGCATTTATTGTCTTTGACAGAATGAGGTCATACAAGCGAAAAACTCAAAGGGGAACTACATCTCAGGATCATTTACAAAGGGCTGCTGATGCAGTCATCAAGGATGAACTTAAATTAAAGAATTATTTATGAAATACCAGGGATAGTAAAATACGCTTTCCCATTGGCAGCAACACCTATCAATATATACAACGCATTTAAAAAAGCTGGCATTTGGCCCTATGATTCAAACGTATTTAAAGACGAAGATTATGCACCGTCTTTTGTCACTGATCGCCCGATGCCAGAAAATCGACCCTCTGAAGGTACAGACAACTTGCCTGTCCCTCCAAACAATCAAGAAAGGACTTCTGAATATCTTGATGAGTCAAATTATGTGGGCAGCAATGTTGAGATTGAGAGTAGTCCATTAATACTACAGCATGTTCCTGGGCAAAGCAACTGCAGCGTTGACTGTACAATTGAACCATCAGGTAATCAACAACAAGAGACACGTCTGTGCTCTCAGGAGCCTATACCTTGCTGCAGCTTCCAGCTTCCGCAATCAGCTGATAACAACACTGGAGATAAAAAATATAGCAATTTTCTCACCGGAGCCAACAAGACTACTGCCTAAAGCACCTCATCAATTAGTTAGACATCATAACGGACGTAAAAGAAAGACAGCTGTTCTTACGGACACTCCAGAGAAAAATGCTTTGGCTGAAGAACTGGCTAATAAAAAGAAGAAGAAAGAAAGTAAAACTACAAAGAAGGTTAAGGGAAAAGGGAAGGGAAAAGGTAAACAAACAAAAAAACTGACTAAGAACACCGCTAAAAGAAGAGTTTTGCAAGATGACGATAGTTCTTATGACGAAAAAGAATTTTGGTTCTGTATTATATGTTGTGATGCCTATTCAAACTCTGCCCCTGGAGAAAAATGGATTGAATGCAGAGAATGTAAGAATTGGGCCCACTTGCAATGTACTGAAGATGAAGAAAGCCTAGCGTTTGTATGACCTAATTGCTTTTCTGATCAGTCATCTAGAGAATGACTAGTTTTGATATATTTTTTTGATCTCTTAAAAAGACTCAAGAGACTGATTAATTAGATAATAACTCTGGAAAGAGCTGTGTTACTTTACAATTTAAAGAATTTAAGAGAAAACTTTATTGTTTTTTGTAATATAGTCCTTAGAGACTGGTATGTTTAATAATTGATCTCATTCGCATAAAAATAAGTACTAACTAGGTATTGATTAAGGTAATTTGTTTTTTTTTTTATTATAATACTTAGTATTATCAACAACTAGATTTTAACCTCTAAGTCCCTGAGATACCACATTTGGTATGTAAACAATCGTTTTTTAATTGTGTCTGTAATTACGGTAATTGACCGGTTACAAACTGTTGATTTATACTAAAACGTATACCGAATTAATATATTATTATAAAATTGATGTCTTTTAAATTCTTAATTAATTTTCATTCACGTAAAACACCTAGCATTATTACGGCACAACTGACCTCAGCTACGGCACAACCTGCCCCGAAGTGGGGTTGATAGTGCCTTGCCGCCGTTGTATAAAAATCACTTTTTCTTAAAAACTATTAAAAATTAGCAAAATCTGTAGGTAAATTCGTATTATAGACTAAATTTGGCTTAGGATGAACCACTACTTTCAGACATAGTACTTGTTATATCCGAATCATATAAGGATTTGTCAAAATCGGCACTTTCAGCCCCGCTCTCCCCTATGTGATGCATTTTTTTACTTACTGAGGAGACGCAGGTGTCTCAAGGTGCACATGCGAGAGGTGCTTTTGCGAGACTGACTGGTCAACATTTCATAGACAAGAAACCACCCTCGAAAAAAAAAACAAGTACGCAGCAGAGTGTGCAAAGTTTGCACAGATAAAATAAAAAAAGAAACGGGCAAAAGGAGCCTGTTTTATACTGTACGGAGGCTGTTTTCTATTGCCCAGATTGTAATGTGGCTTTATGTAACATTCCTTGTTTCAAAATATATCACACAAAAAAAGATTACACCATGTAAAACCCATAATACTTATCACTAGAGACAATTTTAGCTTATAGGTCTTATGTAAGAGTTTTTTTTTATGTTAAACGTACAATTTTATTGTTGAATACATAAAAGTAAAATTATTATATTTCAATGTTTTATTTTTATATACTGAGCAAACTGCCTCCCGTAACCTTTGACCACGTTGACGTGACGGGGCTGCTTAAGGATTTAGTGTTACTTAAAAATGAGCGTAAGCTCGTAAACAGTAACTACGCAACGGTTGAGCAGCTGCAGGAAATAAAAAGTGAATTACATAATTGCAAATTGTGGGAATAGATGACTACAACGTAAACACACGGAGGCGAGGTGCTTTTTGTATGGATAGCGAACCAGTAGGTATATCACCTGTGATAAACAAAATCAAGGAGCCGACACTGAGACAACAAGGCAGTGAAAGCACACCACAAGTGCTATCTCCGTCATACCTGCGCTCGGAAGATAACTCAGTGTGTGAGACTGGTGTAACCGAGCGGGACGCAAATATGCACGGTGTCGCGTCAGGTGGAAATTAACGTGTTTCGATGCCGTGTAAACTATTATCTCAAACAGCTGAGAATGTATGTCCAACTGTACCGGTTTGTACTACGACTACGCCTATTGTAGTGTCGGAAAAACCATTATCTATGGCAGAAGTCGTAAAAAAAGACGGAGATTTCAAGATAAGCAAACCCGATCACGGCTGGACTGTCGTTCAAAGAAATCGTTTACGAAATCGATTTGTTAGTCAGTTAGGTAAAGCAACCGCGGAACCTTTGAGTAATTTTAAGGCGGCGGACATTAAAGTGCCCCTGTTTGTCTCAAACGTACATAAAGACACTCTGGAAGATGCCATAACCGAATACATCTATAAAAAAACTCAGGAAAAGCTGACCCTTACAAGAATAAACATGAAATACGATAGAGGGTACAACGCTTTTAAATTTTATGTATCTAAATGTAGATTGCATTTGTATCTTGATGACAACTTATGGCCGGACGGAATAAAGTTCCGCCGTTTTGTGAGTATGAGACAGGGGCCGGTTGAGCAAAATTTTAATGGAACACAATCAAAACAACACGCTGGTTAGTTTTAATTGCAAAAATGTGAAAAGGAGTGTGGAATGTGTGCGATCACTGTGCAAGCGCGCGGACTTGGTAGCACTGCAGGAGACTTGGCTGGTACCGCAGGACCTGCCTTTCCTGGGCAGCATCGACGATGACTTCAGTTATACCGAAAAATCGGCAATAGACTTATCGTTCGGTGTGAGGCGAGGGAGACCGTTCGGTGGTGTTGCGATTCTGTGGCGTAAAAGTTTGTTTACGAAAGTGACAGTTCTCAACAGTGAAAGTGATCGTATTACGGCAATTAGAGCTATTACAGGTAATAATCGTGAAGTTGTAGTTATATGTGTGCACATGCCTACAGACCAGTCTGACAACCTACCAATGTTTACGAATTGTCTAGGGGAGATTAGTGCTATTGTGCAACAAAATGACGTGGAATCTGTATTTATTCTGGGTGATTTTAACGCTCACCCATCAGCACCTTTTTGTAAGGAGTTATTAGATTTTTGTAGTGATAATAAATGGATTTGCGCAGACATAGCTAAGCTTGGTAGGTCGTCAGATACACATACGTTCTATAGCGAGGCTCATTGTTGTAAGCACTGGTTAGATCACTGTTTAGTCACGGAATCAGCCTGGCAAACAATAACTAACATTAATGTTGACTATGGAGTGTATTCGTCGGATCACTTACTTTTAACTGTTAAATGTAATCTTGACATTATTCAAACTAAATGTATTTCTGACGATTGGATTTCTAATGACATTTTGTGGGGTGATAGAGAAGGTGACGAAGTAATAAGTTATTCTGACATTTGTAATAGTAAATTTAAAGAACTTCAGTTCCCTAATGAATTTTGTGTTTGTGCAGACACTATGTGTAGTAATTTTGAACATAGAAATATTATTGACAATTTATATGATGACATTATTAACATTTTATGTGAGGCATCTGTGCAGAGCAAGAAAGTGAGAAAGTTAAAGAAAGGTAAAACGGTAGTGGGGTGGAACAAACACGTGAGAGAAGCTCATAATCAGGCTAGGCAGGTGTATCAAACATACGTAGGGCATGGTAAACCTGATAGTGGGGCTTTCCATGACAATATGTGTCTTACGCGGAAAAAATTTAAATCTAGACATAAGTTCTGTCAAAACCACCAAGACCAGCTTAAAATGGATTTATTAGCGTCACACGTTAGGGACAAAAAAATTCGGGCTTTTTGGAAAGGTACTAAAAGAATGAACGGTAGGGTAAGTTTGCCAGTGACTGTAGGCGACTGTAGTGACCCTAAAGATATTGCTAACATGTTTAAAAATCATTTTATAGTTGAGTCACCGCTTGCCGACAGTTCTGTGGTTGCGGATGTTGCGGCCGTCACGGACTGTGAGAAACCAATTGGGTTTTCTTCTAAAGACGTGAAAAATATTAAAAGTAACATGAAACGTGGTAAATCTCCAGGTAGTGACGGGCTCAGCATTGAGCACCTGCAGCATGCGGGTAACCATTTATTTAGGGTACTGGCTATGTTGTTTACTTTCTGTATACGTCACTCATACTTACCATCTAAGATGACAGAAACTATTGTTGTGCCTATAGCAAAGAACGTCTCTGGTGATGTATCGGACAAGAATAATATTATAGACCTATCTCCCTGGCCACTGTCTTAGCGAAGGTTTTCGATGGGCTTTTAGATGCTGAGCTAAGCAAGTTTATTAACCTACACGATGCACAGTTTGGTTTTCGTGAGACTTTGTCAACTGAAAGTGCTATATAAAGCTCGTCAGTCGCTTACTATGTTGATAGGAAAACACCTATATACGCTTGCTTTCTGGACCTATCGAAGGCGTTCGACCTGGTCGATTATAATAAGCTCTGGACTAAGCTTGGGTATGTCGGGGCCCCCGCCGAACTCACTAAAATATTTTCTATTTGGTATAACCACCAAAAAAACGTTGTCAAGTGGGGAAACGTATATTCTGAAGAATATTCACTTAAGTGTGGAGTGAGGCAAGGGGACTGACCTCTCCTAGACTTTTTAATTTCTATGTCAATCAGCTGATAGGTGAGCTCAGCAAGAGCCATGTCGGCTGTCATATAGACAACGTTTGCGTCAATAACATCAGTTACGCGGACGACATGGTTTTGCTGAGTCCATCTGTCGGGGGGCTAAGAAAGCTGCTAAGCATCTGTGAGGCCTATGCTGCGGGGCACGGCTTAAAGTACAATGTTGGAAAAAGTGAGTATATGATCATCAGAGGTAGTAATAAACAGCCAGAGCATATACCACCAGTGTACCTCAACGGGGTATCTTTGAGTCGGGTCTCGCAGTTTAGGTATCTAGGGCATGTTGTGAACGAAACCCTGAATGATGATGTAGACATTGAGAGAGCGGAGAGCATTGTCGGTGCGTGCTAACATGTTGATTCATAGGTTTGCGAGGTGTACAACACAAGTAAAGATAACTTTGTTCAGAGCCTACTGCCAAAGTTTCTACACAAGTGCCCTATGGACCAACTACACACAGCGGGCCTACAATGCTCTCAGAGTACAGTATAACAACGTCTTTAGGATTCTGGTGCGACTACCTCGATTTTGCAGTGCCTCGGGTATGTTTGCCGACGCGAGGGTAGATGACTTCTACGCTATAATGCGCAAAAAGTCAGCCTCACTAATGCGCCGCATTCGAGGGAGTGACAACGGTATCCTAAAGATGATTGCAGACAGACCAGTGTCGCCAGCGGTGAAAAGGCTCATCAGGCTGCATGTGACCTGATACTATGTTTTTAATTTTGATCATATTTTAATTTTTTAGCTAATTTACAACAGCGTTTTATTTTTCAATTTAATTTTAATTTATTTCAATTTAATTTTAATTTATTTCAATTTAATGTTAATTTATTTCAATTCAACTGTACATTTTTAATTTAATCAATTTTAATTTAATTTTTAACTTGTTTAAATTTAATTTTAACTTATTACAATTTAATTTTTAATTTATTTCAATTTTTATTTATTTTCTATAAGAGTATAATTAAGCTCCTAACGACTAACATAGTTTTAAGATAATGTAATACTAACGACATATGGACATCTTAATAGTCTGAATTAATCGTATTTTATTTTTTATTTTATTTTTATTTTATATACAAAATATAATAAGACTAACATAATAATAAAAAACTTAAACAGATATCTATGTATAATAGTTTACATTCTATGACCATTTGAAATATGCCAAAATTGGCCCGCGTACGGCGGGATCCGCGTGTGTAATCGCTTCGCTGGGAAAGTGTTAATACTAAATGAAATGGTTATTTGGCCAGCGCGCCAGATATTCAAAGTTACACAGTAATACTCGATAGCAGAGTAAATTAAATAATTTCTCCATAAACGGGAGTTATGTAAAAAATGCCATAATAATTTTGGAGCGTGAACTGTGAACTTTGAGCATATATCTGAATAAATATGTCACATATAGGCTAAATATCGAATTCTACAGCAAAAGCATATAATTGGCAAACTTTTTCTAATAGATGGTGTAAGCAAATGATATGCTTATTTTCAGTTTTTTTTTTCATGATGTGTGATACTAAACTATTGTGCTACTTTTTTGTGCAACCGTTTTCATTGGCAGGTTCTTTAGACTTGACCCAAGGTAGGATTTTGGTTTGGAGAACTCTCAATACTGCGCATAATTTTCTACGGCAGCTAGAGATTAGTGGCCGTCTTGAACCATTTGCGATGTCAAAATCAAAGTAATTCAGCGAGGTCAGAAATTTTTCGGTAGGTTTTTCGTTGATTTTTACAGCAAGTATTGTGTTTTAACTATGATTTATATATAGTGCTGTAGGTACAGAAAAGCATGGACTTTTGTGTAATGTTTATTCCAATACTATTTACATCGTCGTTTCGGACTAATCAGTATTAACTCACTGTGCTACCACACAATTGTGATACGTTTGTGTTACTTTTGTATCACTGGTTGGACATGTTCTGTGTCACCACAATTGTACTCCCATTTTAAGATTGGGACACACTTAGTTCTATAGTTGTTTAGCATTTGAGAAAACAATCGATAATTGAGTATTAGGAATGCTTTTATTAAGGAATTTGCTAGTTAAGCTTGTACCAGATAAGGTGGGTAAGTGACGCTGATACAGATGCAGAGTGAACAAATGATCGCACTCATTTAAAGAACACTGCACAACCTGAAATTTTCACAACGGACCATCCGTTGTGAAAATTCAAACCCAAGTAGAAGACTTAATAAAACTTCCTCAAGATTATAATTTTGTTTTAATTTCTTCTAAGGGCAATATAATTTTTATAAACTATACGTTTATAAAACTCCTAATGTAACCTCAACTTTATAGATTTTTGCTACCATTTTGTGCCACTATTGTGTTACCGTAGTGTAAATTTCTGTGCGACTTTTGTGTCACTGTCGCACAACATTTTGTGTCATTTGCGTCAATATTTTAGACTTCACCCATACATCACTTATGTACAGAGAAACACAATAAAAACCGGCCAAGTACGAGTCGGACTCGCGCACCGAGGGTTCCGTACAAACCTGTAGATATTCACGGTTTATGCATAAGGTTTATGTTTATGAAATTAAATGTTTTTTTTTTAATTTTTATATTTGAGTTGATTTCAATCAACTCAACTGAAAGGTAAATTGCGGTTTACGATTTATGACGTATTAAAAAAATCTATTACTAGATTTCGTTCAAAACAATTTTCGGTGAAAGGTTCATGGTAATTGTACATCATATATTTTGTTTTTAGTTTTTATCATTCTCTTATTTTAGAAGTTACGGGGGGGGGGGGGACACATTTTACCACTTTGAAAATGTCTCTCGGGCAAACTATTCAGTTTACAAAAAAAAAATATATTAGAAACCTCAATACCATTTTTGTGTAAAAATCTTAATGGGGTTCACAGAATACACCTACTTACCAAGTTTCAATAGCATAGCTCTTATAGTTTCGGAGAAAAGTGGCTGTGACATACGGATGGACAGACAGACAGACAGACAGACATGACGAATCTATAGGGGTTCCGTTTTTTGCCATTTGGCAACGGAACCCTAAAAAGTGAAAAATGAACATATATTTAACAGAAATTTGTGTTCGTTGAAAGATCAGTAAAACATTTTTATATTTATAGTTTGTTTTATGATAGGTTTAACTGCAACTTTATGTGTTTTAACACCTTCGGCGCCGGTGTATCATTTTTGCACACACTTGTTTATTATACAATGTGTATCAAAAATGATACACATGGCGGCGAAGGTGTTAATACCTATACAATACGGCCAATGCAAGTAGCGACGCCGGAAATAGTGCCAGTAAACCCGTCACATTGCGCGATATTCAGCTGGTGAGAAACCCATATTGATCGCTAACGAACGGGGCTGACGATAAACTACGGCAAGTTCCACAAATCACATAGTGTTCCATTGTGCCCCCCAACCATATCGCCAACATCACCACCTGCAGACAACATTTTATATATATTTACTTTATTTCAGATTAAATAATCCATAGATAAACCACCTAATTTTGTGGAAAACAAATATTTATGAAAAAAACCAGAGGGTACACTAATAGCAAAAAGTATTTTAATATGACGAAGTTAAAGAGTACTTTACATAATCAACCTATAATGCCTCCTCTCTTTTGAAAGGGAGGCAGTAATTTACCAATGCGGGCCCAGTGTGGTTTGGTCAAGGTCACAAGACGTGCCGGTTTCCTCACCATGTTTTCCTCCGCAGTTTTGACAGCAGTGGTGATGAAATAAGCTACATAAAGTTACGTAAAACAGTCATATGAACTTCTTATACCAGAAAACTAAAACTCGACTACTGAAAAAGTACTCTCTAAAAAGTATGACATAAGAAAATATTCTCATCTGAAAGCCATGGGTCGTATCTCGTATGCCACTCTCCCCTAAGGGGGCCGTCCATTAATCACGTGATGTTTTTTTTGGCATTTTTTAACCCCCCCCCCCCCCCTTATATTTCGTGATTTTTTATAGACACCTCCCCCCCCCCTTCGAGCCTCACATGATTAATGGAGAGCCCCTAAAGTTTATGATCGCTTACTTCTGTTAGAATGTATTATTATGTCAAGGTATGTGGGAAATAACCATGGCTTTCAGATGAGAATATTTTCTGGTTTCATACTATTTAGAGCATGATTTTTCAGTAGTCTGATTTAGTTTTTGAACAAAATTTATATTTAAATTATTTAGTAGTTTATTCAATATTCGCCCGTATATAAATCCATACTAATATTATAAATGGGAAAGTGTGTATGTCTGTTTGTCCGTCTTTCACGGCAAAACGGACCGACGAATTGACGTGATTTTTTAAGTGGAGATAGTTGAAGGATGGAGAGTGACATAAGCTACTTTTTGTCTCTTTCTAACCCCCCACTTCCCTAAAATGGGGGGTGGAACGCGCTAATCTCAGGAACTACTGGTTCGAATTGAATAATTATTTTTGAGTCGGGTAGCCTATTTATTGAGGAAGGCTATAGGCTATATAACATCACACTCATCACGGAGCAGCAACAAAAAGGGACGAAAACTAGCAGGCTGCGATGCGACAGGAAGGGTCAGGGGAGCAAATATTTGACGCGGACGAAGTCGCGGGTAGAAGCTAGTAGCTTATATTTTTGTTTTATTCTGGGGTTAGCTGACAATAAAAATATTTTTGAAATGTGTTTGTGTGTGTGTGTGTGTTTTTTGTGTGTACTTTTGGACCTCTAGAGGGCGCCGCCTTATCTTATAGATATCCTTTATATTTCTAGTCACTCACCATTACTCTAGCTGTCAAATTACATCGACTGCAGTCGTGGCAGTTTAAAATCAAACATTTTGCCGTTACCGACATGTCAACTTTACGAAAAGGTAAATATTTATTTTAATTAGTGATTTGGTGTAGTTTTTTTTAATAACATAAATTATACGTAAATTTTGTATTGTCATTTTTCAAATTTTTCATTGATTAAATTTTCCTTCTAAAATAATTTGTTTTAATAGCAGTTTTGAACCCAATACCTTTCATTGGTGATACCCCTTACGCTAACTGGGGTTGGGGTAGATTTTTTTATTTGATGTTTATTTATCTCTATGTTATATTCAGCCATCAATTAAATATTCGAAAATACGTCCCGGGTCTCAGGAGGATATACAAACCAATACTTGTCAAAATCATATCCTCCATTTTGTTTTACCGTAATAAGATAACCATCTTCAAGTCTTAGTATAAGTACCTAATTCCTGTCACATGATATTTTATAAAACTTTCCATTGTAAGGTCAAATCGTTAGCAATAAATTTATTCTCCAGCTTATCCTCTTACACTGATAAAACTCAGGCTAAACGCTGGATTTGTAAAAACCTGTAAGGCTTTCACATTAATATTAATGTGTTTATTTTCAATGAGTCGTCCTTTTTTTTGGGATATCATCAAATAACTTCTCCTGCTCTGGGTGGAGTGGGAGAACGTCTCAGATGTTTACTGACTAAAACCCACCCCTGTTCCTTCAGTTGCCTGTGCCAGGGCCACGGTAACTCTTTCGAATAAATCTGTGACCCTGGCAAAATGGGTGGCGAGCAATGGGTAGCTCGCCGCCCGGTAAGGACCAAGCTCGGGTCGACGGCGCGTAGTGTTCCACGCGCGCCTCAAAGAGATGTCAGCAAAACTGAAGGGGTCTACTAGGACCGATGATGCCTGCCGGGGTCGCGTGATTGTTCGAAAGAGATACCGTGACCCTGGCACATGGGCAACTGATGGAACACGGGTGGGTTTTAGTCAGTAAAAGTGTGACACGCCCTCCCGCTCCGCCCAAAGCGGGAGAAGTCATTTGATGATTTCGAATCCTGAAAAAAAAAAAAAAAAAAATACCCTGGCAAAATGAATATACCCTGTGGTACAAAATAAGAGGAGTACCCTTATTTTGTACCACAGGGTAATAATTGGATATGTTTAAAATAGCATACCGGTTAATTACACTCACCCTTACCTAACCATTTGTGACACATTTAAAATTAGCGTCCTAATAGCAACTGAGTAACAACCACACTTTCGATCACAAAAGCCTCTATTGAGTCGATTGAACAATACATTGCGCTCTTTGTTGAGCTAATTCATGTTCACGACAGCCAAGCCCGGCAATGGATATTGTTGAACTGTCACAACAGAACCTATTGCCATGTTGTTGCGCTGCGGCATTTTTTGGGGCGCCTGAATGACATTAACAGGTTGCTGATAAACAAAATCAAACCAGTTCTTCAGCAGGTTAAAAATTATATGATTAGCGCACGCGTCACGAACTGGTAGTGCGCTAATCAATCAATCTTAAAAAATATGGTTTCTTCACAATGCATGGAGCGACTGCATATCTGACATCCACAGCCCAATTACTGGGTAATATGAAACTTTTTGGTAAAACTGGTTGTCAGACTGCCCCGTAACGACTGTCGAAAATCCATGCACTTTTGCCTGTTGTTTGGCTGAGAAATCATCAAATGACGTCTCCCGCTCTGGCTTGTCAGACTTTTAATTACTAAAACCCACCTGTGTTCTTTTAGTTGCCTATACCCCAGAGCCACCGTAATGCACGACAGCCTTGACCAAGGGTTAACGTGCTTTCGGGGGCACTAAGAGGTCCTGGTATGTAAAGATGATCACCCATCCACAGGTCAACCGCGGCAATTGTAGCTTAACGTGATCGATTTTTCCGTGCAGGCTGCTATTACGTAGCTACGATAAAAAAAAATGCGTTATAATTAAATATAGATGAAGATAATTTTATTTTGCAAATATGGGTAACAGTAAATGATGACAAAAAATATATGAGTTCAGCCATATTTTACCACGTAGGCATGCAAAAGATTTAAAACATTGATCTTATAACTAAATAATTAAATACAATTTCAAAAACTAAATATTACACTAACTTAAAAATACTTTTTCAACTAGGAAGTCCTTAATATTATAATATACTTTAGCCACTAAAAAGCTTCGGAGCCTCTTCTTAAATAATGAAAGGGGAAGCTCTTTCCACGTCTTAGGCAATTTGTTATAAATAACAGGCGCCATGCAGTAGACACTTTTGCGCAAAAGTGCAGTCTTGGCTGTTTCCAGACATAGCACGCTATTGTCGCGTCTATTGCGTGGTACAACATCTGATAGACGTCTAAAACGACTCGAATTTGTCTTAACAAACAGCTACTTCGAAAATATATGTATAGACATGGTAATGTTAATATTTTGTAATTTTAAAAATACGGTTCACAATTACTATCAGTAGGTTTAAGTTTAAACATCGCCCGAATGCATCTTTTTGCACCTTGAAGGCAGTCTCTCTTTCAGTAGAGTTTCCCCAAAATATGATCCCATACCGTAAATGTGATTCTAATACCCTTGCCAAAACATTTTGTGAAATTGTCACTGAAATTGTTTCGAAAAAACAAGATGGGAACCATAGCCGATTCCAATTTTAGCCACGCGTCAAAAAAACTGTGGTCGTACCGTTGAAATTAGGAGTTGGGTAGAAACAAATGCCTGCGGCAAGAACATTAATTTCCGGCAAGTCATACATACGTGGGTTTAAGCAAATATACATCTAACAATATAGGTACCATTGCCCATTGCTTATATTAAACGTTCTCAGAATCATTGTTTACTTTGTGTTTCAGAGTTATTAAAAACAACATTGGTTGCCTAAAGGGCTAGCAGGCTGTCATCCGCTTTTTTTCGTTTAAAACTTCGAGAAAACCCTTACCCGGTTTCACGGCGGAATTGAATCGTGCACTTGATTTTCGACCTTCGTTGCTGAACCGAGCATTGAAATTGCAACAGAGTGCACTTTGTTTGTGTTTTGCACAGGTATTTTCAATTTTCGACGCTTAAGGTGATGTATTGAGAAAAATGTGCTTTTTCTTTTTAGCGTACCTTTCTTACCGTATGACATCCGTACTTAATCTTTTAGTGTATGTTTTTTGACTATATGATCTAGTATCCTGTAAAAGGAATACACGATACGATGAAATTTTCTCGATACAAAAAAAATCGCAAAGTTCTATCTATGATTACGGTTTTTTTAGCCGCAAAGCGCGATGCGTATGTATTATTAAACATAGTTTACTTTAAAACATTGATTATAATTGTATCTAAGTTTTTGTAAAACAGTTTTCGTTTTAATAATACTTTTCATTCATAAAAAACGGCGATTCGGTTTGGCACATACGTTATTTTATTCCAAGCGCACACATATTATCGCCATCTCTTCTTTTGCTTATCATAAGTAGTGTCATCACTCTCGTTCGTTCATAAATCAGTCGCCCAGTAGGGCTCATCGACGACGAACCTATGTCACTTTTTTACAAATCGGTGCGATCAAAATTACGTTTTTTAAATATTTGTGTTCACAGAAAAAGGTAGTAGTTAAGCATTTTGCTGTAATTGTTTAGTAATTGTTTAGTTTAGTATTAGCTATAAGTGTTGGCTTTCCAAATAACTTTATATTTCGACTGTATATGTGTCTATTTTTGTGACTGTGAACAATATAGCATTCTTTTTCTATTACCATTTAGAGACGACCTAAATTATGTATGAAAATGGGAAGAACCATAAACCAAAACTGAACAGTATCTTCAAGGTTAGGAGTGCCTGCACAGGGCAATTAATTTATTCATTTTGCAAGAATTAAATACCAATAAGATGATGATAACAATAAATCGAATTCACCACCTTCACTAAAGCATTACAGCAACAATCTATTCTCACTTTGTAAAATAATATTGAGTAAACACCTTATTTTATAGAGAAGAACGTCTATTTTATCCCAAAAACTTATAATAATCATTCATTTAGAAATAAAATAAAATATATAATTCGTTTTTAGGTTTGAATTATGTCAACAATATATCTATATGTCAAGTACTGTCGCTTCAAATGCAAGAGCACAACGAATGAATGGAGTAGCATTAGAATTGTAAAAAAAGGTGAGGTTTTACTTGACAGCAGCCCAAAGAAGGGTAATGATTTAAACAGGCTGTGTCCAACGCCGAACTAGTTTAAAACATATCATTGGTATGTAAAAGTGTGTGTACAAACCTACTTACAGAAATAAAATCATTTATCATTTATAGGAGATGTGAAGTTTTATTGAAAATATAAATTTTGATTTCATACATCAATCAATCAATAAAATCAGTTTATTTCGGGCTACAAAGACTCAAATCATAATACCATACAGACTATCATACATACAAATAAGAACCACGTAAACATAACTATTGTACACGAAGTGACGGCAACGTGTAGCGCTGTGTAGTATCGCGATGCCTTCCGCGGAATCGCCGATACACGACACCCTTCGGCCAAAACTCTTCCTTGAGGAAGGTCTCGATTTGATGAGTTGGAACTCGCACCACGAATGACTTGAAGCTCGTGTTGTGGCACGGATCCAACTTCTCGACCCTCAAGGTCCAGTTGGACTTAACACGTACAAACTCCACGATCTCCTTAACCTTCGTGGTGTAATGTAGACGGGACACATAGAGTTGCGTCGTTAGTGTAGCTGGACGCAGCAGCATATTGAGTCCTGCTAGCGTGGTCTCACACTGGTTCCGTCTACGAAGCTTCTTCCTCTTCTTCCTCTCTACCTTCACGAAGCCATCCTTGTCAGGCACGTGGCCTGAAGCCGGGCCTAGCAGTTTCGAACCCTATATGTACCGTGTTTGATACCTAATCATTAGCAGCCTATAATGTTCCCACTGCTGGGACACAGGCCTCCTCTTGGTGAGAGAGAGTGGGACATAATCCACCACGAGGGCCCAGTGCGGGTTGGTAGATGTCACATGTCTTCAATTTTTTGGTTCTAAGACATCGGTTTACTCACGATGTTTTCCTTCACAGTTTTGAGAGCAGTGGTGTTGAAATAATTTACACAGAGTATAGCGCCTGCTCGGGTTCAAACTCGTAAGTAGTAGCCGTTGCCACTGAGCCACCACTGCTTCTCGATATCTAATCGATATCTAATCAAAGGTCTACAAGAGTGCTTTCTGAAAACATATTGGCTATTTATAATTTTTCATTCCTACAAGATTTTATGGATGATCAAAACAATGGTGTTTTACTCTGTTTTGAATAACACTTAACATACTTCTATCATCTTATGAAGACTGTTTAGCAAATTATTTTTGTACTCCATCTCTGAATTACCCCTAACACCAAAATAACTGTAATGAAAAATAAAGTTAATAAAAGAACAAACATACATACGAGTTAATAGGCTAATAAACACATTGCTCTCTGTAGTCGGGTAAAACACCCAAATAAAAAGATATAATCTAGACATAGTTACAAAATATCGGCAATAATATTTAATTTTTGGTTTTCTAACCGCAGTCACACGTAATTACTAAAATATGTATGTATGTCAAGTAATTTTGACATTTATCATACACATTGCCATACGAAATTTACCTTGAAGGAAATATAAATGACTTGTAAAATAAGGTGAAAAAATTACTCATAACTAGTATTACGTAATGGACGAAGTCTATGTAAAATATTGTAATTGTCTTTTACCAAATAAATGTATAGTAGTCGGTGAAACGAAATTGAAGTTTATTAATCTCTTAAACACCACCATATATTTTATTTATAGACCTCTAGAAGATTAATTCGTTATTTTTAATTTCATGTTGTAAATTTATATATTAATACGTGAAGCGAAAACTTTGGCTCCCTTTTTACGAAAATTGGGCGGCCGGAGGAGTATGAAATTTCGTACACGTATAGTTTATACAGAGAAGAAGTGACGAATGCTAATATTTTTTTTAAATTGTGCGTAAAAATACATTATTTTCAATAAATAACACGTTACACACACTACTATTCATTACCGTGTATTTAATAATACACACATGTATAGATATTCTTTTGTTTATGGTCCAAATCTGTGGTCTATAGTCTTACTGAATGTCAATTCAGTTCAGTTTATTTATTTGTTAACATAGGTAAAATATAAAGATCTTATTTTTTTGTATTATTGTCAAGTATAAATATAGGTAATAAATGAATTTTATAGATATATAACCTATTTCATTTTTAAAATCTATGATCATATCGAGAATATTTGCCTTTAATATTATCTGTCTATAGTGTTACTGAATGTCTTTAACCATATTTTTTTTATATTTATTATAATATATATTTTTTCACTTAATGATGTATTTCTATTCAAATGAACCACGGTCAAATTTCGACCAATGGGCGATCACTAGTAATTAATAAATACTTAAATTGTTTACTATATATTTTTAATTATGTTGAGTTAATCAATATCGTATAACCCAACATCCATACATAAATATTAGCTAGCTTTTTCCCGCGACTTCGTCTGCGTAAATCTTACGTTACGCGGACGCAGGTGAAGTCGCGGAATAAATAGGGTTAATGGGTAACAAATAAGGTTTAGTCGTGAAAGAGTAACAGACAGATAGAGTTAGTTTCGCATTTATAATATTACGTATAGATAAAGAAGATAATTTCTTGCTGTAAGATAGTTTTATTGCTTATAATTAAATATTTTTATTATTTGTCTACTCCATCGCACGCTATGTGCAAAAATTTCATAGACCGACTAAATTAATGATACTTTCACGTACTTTTTTCTAAGATGTTTCCGTCTCTACCTTGCTATTGCAGTTTGACAGATGTCCAACAGTGACAGGAATAGTGCTTACAGCAAGGCTATGCTAAGTTAGTAACGTTTTTTTATATCGAGACATTTTCTGTCATTAGTTCAACTTTTGGCCGCTGGTTTTCCTATTCTCTATAAACGGTTCAGATATAAGTTTGTGGTGGCCGGCCACTTTAGGTTGACCCGCCATAAACCACGCCCATCCTACTATCATTCACATTCAAGGTGGGCCCTTAACAGTGCGTATAAGGTCCAGCGCGCAAAAAGTTCTCGCCGCAATATTTTTACGTGCGTACCGCAAATTTCAAAAGAAACTCATGACCTATTTTCGTGCTCAACGTAAGTGTCTTTATTACTAATACTACAACAAGTATTACTACAACTACTATTAATATTATTTTTTTACAAATATTATAACAACATCTATTACTATTTATTTATTTAGGATCCCCAACAAAGATGTACACAACACATTGACACATAGAGGGTAACATCAGGTATTAAGTAGGTGTACTCCTTCACATAAGTGAGTTGTTAACTTTTGTTTGTCACAATTGAGTTAACAACTAAGTTAGCAAAGTTAGCATTTTAATTATAGGTACAATTTAGTAACAGTTTATAAATTGTTAAAGGACATACAATAAAAAGAAGAAAATGAAACACTTTGAGATACTAAAATTAAAACGTAGAGATACTTATAATAAACTAGCTTCTGCCCGCGACTTCGTCCGCGTTAAATTTCTTGTTTCCCCGACCTTTCCCGTCGCGTCGAATCGCCTACCCGTGCGATTTTCCCCGTTTTTGCAACGTATTTCATGACTGCTCCGCTTCTCTTAGTTGTAACGTGATGTTATATAGCCTATAACTTTCCTCGATAAATAGGCTACCCAAAACAAAGAATAATTGTTCAATTCGGACCAGTAGTTCCTGAGATTAGCGCGTTCAACAAATCAATCAAACAAACAAACAAACTCTTCAGCTTTATAATATTATAGTATAGAATAGATTAAATTAAATCTACTACTATCTACTAAACAATTCTTATATTTAGACAGCATAGAGCAACACGGATCACCGGCAGCTGTCCGCCGGTAGTCCTTGTTGCTCTTTGTTAGACAGAGACTCGCCGATGTCTAAATTGTTCATTTTGGCTATATGTTATATTGCCTACAATGTCTCGGCACAGCGGCGTAATGAACGCGTAGTTTTTGAGCCAGGGATATTAAATAAATTGTATATTAATCTTTAATTAACTATAACTACTACGTTTTTACTACCATTAAGTACTACAACATCTATTACTACTCTACTAATAATATTACGTTTTTACTACATAACAACTGTTTTTGTTGTTATGTTTGCAGTAGTTTGATCCAATTCAATCACTTACAAAATCTTTTTATAGTTATAAGTTTATCGACTTCCAATAAAGACAAAAACTTTCTTTCAATTATTAGTTTTTCTGATCACTTAGAAGTTTTTCTTTCTTCAGATGTCATCCATCAAAATTAGTTTTATCTATGTCACAGATAAGACAGCCTGAAAACGTTAGGAACTAGTCATTTGTCCACATTAGGGATTGCAAGATCTAGAAATACAGAATTACTAATGCTTCGGCTACATTATCATGATAAAGCGAACTACACTTCAAGACGTTGAGTGGTATGCGAGAGAGAGCGCGTGAAGTGTAGTTTGCCTTATTACGACAAAGTTTTCGTTAGCATCTGCGTCTTGTCGCTGCAACAACGTACAGAGTTGTCGTAAGCATTTGCGTCTTCTCACTGTGACTACACGCAGTGCTGTCGTTAACATCAGCGTCTTGTCGCTACGACTACACGTAGTGCTGTCGTTTGAATGCGACTAGTTGTTACGACAGACGTCGTGCGGGAACCGATCATTTTTATTGAGAACGAGCTGTGCCCGCGGCTTCACCCGCGTGAGGTTCGGAAATTATCACACGGAGACGTACTACCCAGACAAAATATAGGAGTAACATAGCCTATGTTACTCCTTATAATATCAGCTATCTGCTCGTGCATTTCCCGTCGAAATCAGTCCAGCCGTTTCGAAGATTAGCCAGAACAAACAGACAGACAGACAGACAAAAAAAAATATTTTTTCATGTAAGGACCGTATATACTTTCATATGCATTTATAGAAAAGCTGTTAATTTGAAATTACAAACAGACACTGCAATTTTATTTATTTGTATGTATATGTATGTATAGATTGGAGAGAGACGGTCGTGTCGTTCTTCTTAGTTGCTCTTGCCTTAGTGCCTATAATGCGAAGAAGAAGGCGCAAAACTAGCACTCGTGAACCTTCCTCAGTGCTCATAGCAAGACTGTATCATCTACTCGTCAGATGTGCACCACCCGTCTAGTCGTTGGGTTAGCAGCGTCAGTGTGCCTGTCGTGGCGACTCTGCAACCCGACGCCATATGTGCACGAGCTATGAACAAAATGTATGAAAATTGTCGGCAACAGCCTATCGTTGGGTCCTCGAATTGCCGTAGTCGCATCTGGCATATTATGCGCCATGTCTTAAAGTATCTAGTTGTTGAGATTCGTCGGCACATTGGAATAAATCATTCCAAATCTTGTTGCCTCTCAAGACAGTACATAATCGTATATTATTACTTGATTGTAATATAATCCAACTAACCTACTTGCGTGATATGTGTAACTTTGTTACATAATATGATTTAGATAATCACTGTGTAATTTACAACTTTGACCCAATTAGTGAAGAAACTACTTACTTTTTGTTCCGCTTGGATCTCAGCACGGGACGATCGTAAATAACGTTTAGTTTTTGCTATAAGTAGGTTGCGCCCTAAACACACTATCAGTCAGAATCTGAATAATATTGCTAATTCGTTTCTTCATATATTCGATAATGTTTGCTGCTCAACAACGTAAACGCAATTAATGATGTTGAACTGTCAACATTAAAACTATTCTTTGTGTTAGTGTGTTTAGCCATTAACCCTCTCGTTCCTAGTTTATGATTTCTTTAAGAAAACGTCAAACTATACAGACATACCATGATGCTTCATACTTTGTCCCGTAATAAAAATAAACCCACATTTTACGAAAACATTCTCAGCAAAGTTTTAACTCCCTCGACCAAAATAGGCTTCCTTTCTTTAAAAGGTAACTATTTTCGTTCCGGAAGCCAACTTAATTTAATTTTATGAACCAGGCCTAAACAAGCTGTCACACTTTTTCAGGCTTCCGACATTCTGTGGCATTATCATAAATATTTCCGTGACACGGGACCAACGGGGCCTTGAACGAGGTTGCGCCGGAATCCTGCAGAGCACAAGGAAAAATCTTGGTATTTATAACATTATACCTGTATACCCAGAAGGGAAGTTAGAGGTGTACGTTAAGAACACCCACATTTCGGTAGTTATGTTTAAGTCCTGTGTCCCAGAGGCCAACCTTTTGTCATCAAACGTGCACAAATCTAGACTCCCGGCTGCTACTGGAAAATTCCAGATGGAAAACGCGAAATCACTTCCCGACTCGGGAACTTAATCCAAGATCACATGCTCAGCTGCAGCACTTACAACCACTAGACCGTCGAGGCAATTAATGGTATTAACTTTTTTATTTACTTCAAGTTTTTATCCATCTCACTGCAGCACGCGCACTATTATATCTCTACTTAACGAAGAATGGATATGTCTTTCTATACAACACAAAATGTCATTTTGTTATCTTTTTGACATCGTGCCATAGACCGACCGACCGACCTTCTGTCTTTCATTTCTTCTATTTTTACACGCTTTATATTAGCTTCACTTGTATGTTTGTATGTTAGTATGTTTGTGTGTTTGTTTGTAACCGACTCCTTATAGCGCGATTTTGACCCACTTTAAACGACTAGATTTCATTTAAACTTTGTACACCTGTCAAAGACCGATGACAATGCAATAATTTCATAAAGTGCCATTATCCTTGCCAGGGTTACCAAGACAGCAAAAAACTGTCTTCTAAAACTACGCTGAGATACGTCACCAAAATTCTTAACACCCTAAATAATAAAAAATAAATAATAGTTTTGTAGTCTTAAAAGTAGAAAATAATGGAAAAGAGCATGGGGTGATTTTTAAGATATTTTTTTATTGATCAGGCACCCCACGCTTATTCCATTATTTTCTACTTTTTAGTTTGATTTTCTATGGAAGCGTGTTTTTTAGTTTATTTATACGATTATGTTTATACAGTATTTGTGCTGGGCAAATACCTCGAGTGTCAATAGAAATTATTCGAGCATTCATCACCGTATTAAACTAGGTGCAGAAGACAATACGATAATTAATTAAAATTCGTATATCTTTAAGACGTTTTCCGTCTGCTTATAAAAAATCTGTCATGTATAACCAATAGTTTAGTCAGAATAAAGTATTAAAGGATAGATATATAGATAGATAAAAGGTTTATTTGATGCCCACAAAAGACGTAACGTAACATACAAAGCACAGTGAAATAATAATTGACTGTGATAACAAATTAACGAAATAAGTACAAAATGCCAATATACGAAGAATAAAAAAGAACACATAACATAACATCACGCCTCGTTTCTCCGAAGGGTTAGTCAGAGGTGTACCTACAGTACACCCACATTTCGCCTGTTATGTTTAAGTCCCATGTAATAGGGGGCGAGCCTATTGCCATCAACCGGGCACAAATCTAGACTCCAGGCTGCTACTGAGAGATTCCAGATGGTAAATCCCAATAAACCAAGAAAAAAGAAAGGAAGACATATTAAAATAATGATGACACTTTGTGACACAAATTAAAATTCATGTAAATAATGTGCGGTGGAGTACATAAGTGCGATGTTGCTTGCGTCTCAAAGTTGCAACCAAATGGGAGTCCAGCTCAGCATGTGCCAGGCAAATATACCTGACGCTGATATTCTGCTGGATCCCTGTAGTGACCTACGAACATCGAGCAGGTGAGATCAATACGGGAATAATTATTTTTGATGTTGTGAAAAGTGGAACTTGCGGCTTGAAATTATGTAAGTTTACCCGCAATGTTTATACAATGTATACTACGGTAAAGATCATACGGCATTTGGAAACATTCTTGTTCGATGATGATTGTTTATTTGATAAATTGATTGTTTAAACATATAAATGATTGAGTAACAACATACAAACCTTCACATTTATAATGTTAGTGGGAAGTAGGATTTCTTAGATTACTGACTTCTCTATACTCCATGTAGAATAAATACTTCATGGACTGGATTCAACAGCATCTGGTAAGGCTGCAAGCCGCCCTAAAAATAGTTGGAAAAATGCTAGGCAAATATAATATGATATAATATCTTAGGAAAACCAACACACCGTTATCTGATCCCAAACTAGGCAGAGCCTGTACTATGGAAACCAGACAACTCATAAACATACCTATATATTTCTAAATATGACTCTCGGATCCGACAGGAATGTACAGTCTCTGATGGCCAATATGGTTTTTGCCCTGGTCATGGGACCATGGACCCTGTTTTTGCCCTAAGGACCGTCATGGAGAGGTACAGGTCGAAGAATACGCCTCTGCATTTCCTATTTTTGGACATGGAGAAGGCCTTCGACTGTGTTCCTCGTGTGATGATCTGGTGGGCACTGCGGTCCAAAGGAGTACCAGAGGCTTATATTGACACCATCCGAGACATGTACCGCGATTCCGATTCAGTGGTTCGGACCACTGTTGGCGACACTAAACCCTTTCCCATTACTGTAGGTGTACACCAGGGATCCGTCCTGAGCCCGTTCCTTATCCAGCGTAGTATTAGACGTTGTGTCAGACAGCATCAGAAACTCCCATGAGCAGCCTCCGTGGATGCTCATGTATGCTGATGATATTGCGCTGGTAGACGCGGACAGGGGACGACTGGTGAGACGCGTGAAGGCGTGGAAGGGTACGCTTGAGAACGGTGGTCTGAAGCTCAATGTGGCGAAGACAGAGTACTTGGCCTGCAATACAGCAGATCTCACATCCGTCCGCATAGGCGAAGACACGGTCGAGCGCACGGACCAGTTTAAGTACTTGGGATCTGTACTCCACGCGTCTGGTGACATCGACTACGACGTCAAGGCACGCATTGCTGCAGCGTGGGCCAAATGGCGAGAGGTGTCTGGTGTCATTTGTGACCCCAAGATACCGGTTAAGCTGAAGGGACAGGTCTATAAATCCGTCATTAGGCCTGTCCTTTTATATGGCAGTGAGGCGTGGCCCGTACTTGAGCGGCACAAGCAAGAACTGCGTGTCACGGAAATGAAAATGTTGCGCTGGATGTCCGGAGTTACGCGGAGAGACCGCGTCAATAACTCACGCATTCGTGGCAGCCTTTATATCCGTGACATAGGACATAGCAGACAAATTGCAAGAGTGTCGCCTACGTTGGTACGGGCACGTACTACGGAAACCGGCTAGCTATGTGGGGAACAAATGTCTGGCCATGCCGCCTCCGCCGGGTCCCTGTAGAAGGGGCAGACCCAAAAAGTGCTGGCTTGACGTCGTAGCGGATGACATGTGTACCAACAAACTCACCATAAGGGATGCACAAGACCGTCCGAAGTGGAGAGCTAAAAGCAAGAAAGCGGACCCCGGGCTCCGAAAGGATGCAACCGGGACATCGCAAAGATGATGATGATGATGATGATGATGATGATATTTCTAAATATATATGTTACTGTAAAAACCCGAACTCCGGTAAATCCTACGATTTACCAAGTCTCACCGGTAAATGATCTCATTGTTCTATAACAATCTTTAATTTTGGACTTTTACTGGCATTCAGTCGGTAAATCCTAGGTTATACCGCAGATACCCGTAAATGTCCGAAATCAAACGAAAACGAAATTGAACAGGATATTATTATGGAAGATGACAGCAGTTTAGAAACTCAGTTACAAAAGGATAAAGAGAACACTATCATGAATAAAACACAAGATGAGTACGAAATGATTGTAACTAATGCAAAAACAGAAACTTCAACCCAAAATCAAGAACTTGTTATCGCTATAGAGCCAATAAAATAGGCTTATTTATTGTTGAGTCTAATAAAATTAGTATTTACTTAAATTGTGTTTTACTCCCCATTATTTAATTTCATCTATTTTATTTCCTTTGTAGGTACCTTCAGCTTTACAAAACAATTGGGTTACTTTTGTGTTACATTAGTGTTATCGTAACATAAAAGTTCCTGTGTTACATTTGTGTTATAAGTGATAATTTTGGTGGCCTTACCCATTAGTAAGACTTACATAGGAAGTCAGATTCCGACTTTATTTCAGCCCAATGACGTCCACTGCTGAACATAGGCCTCCTCCAATTTGGGGGGCTTTGCCATAATCGCCACGCTTGGCAGGGGGGTTGGCGATCGCAGTATGGTTGCAAAATGAATAAAGAACGCTGCTGCTCATTCCCTAGTAAGTCCCTTAGTCGCTTCTTACGACACCCACGGGAAGAAATGGGGTGGTGCTATTCTTTATGTCCGGCATACGGAACCACGATTCCGACTTATCGAGAGATATTATTGATATACGTGTTCGAACGGATAACCTCTAAAATCTTTTGCCCCACGCTACTGTTACTGAGACCTATCTATATATCTGTATATTAAGATAAAGACTCTCGTGAGCCAGGTAATCAATTACACCGGCCAGTGATAAAGTCACATCGTACAATTTATTGGTAATACATTGTCTTCCTCACTCCAGTGGATACAGGAATAGCCAAGGAATACTTTCTGCCTATTTGGCAGTTTTGCTATTCCTAGAGGTAATATGTTAGTTGCCTTTTACGAATAACACCTACAGGTTGCACGGATTGGTTTACCTACCTAAATATGTTGTCTTAAAAACTTTTTTATTTACTGCCAACCCTCAAATAAACGAGTGTTCATCATTTATTGGTTCGCTGAAAGTACAACAAGTAGCTTCTGCCAGTGGATTCGCCCGCGTGTATACATATACCTATACCTTCCTCTTGAATCACTCTGTCTCTTGACGAAAACCGCATTAAAATCCGTTGTGTAGTTTAAAAGATGTAAGCATACATACACGAAATGCTACTTTCTTTTATACTATGCAAAGAAAAAGAAGAAGGATCAAGACGCCGAAAATAGGTAGGTATGTTTTTTGAACTAATTGAACTTTCTGAACTTTTCATTATATTTCAAAGTATGTAAAATCATTGTTTTTGTCGTCATGTTTGAGTTAAAAATTATTAGGTCATGGAGGACCAATGCTAAGAAAAAAACAAACCGCAAAAGAAGTTTTTAATAAACAGCAACTAACAACTCATTCTACATTTTCCTTTTACGGAAATTAAGTAGGTAAAAATTAACCACAAGTGCCCATTTAAAATAATAATAATTGCTGTAAAAGTTCGTTATTAAAAAGACGAATAATTTATTAATTTAATTAGAAAAATTATGGAAAGACTGGCCGTTACTTCCAGAAAAAAAAACGAAATAGCCTACATGTTCAAATAAAGGAGATCATTTTATTCTCTTCTTTTTTCTAATGGCTTTCACGGAACTTTTGTATAGCAAATGGCTAGTAGGATTTGGGTCTGGGAAAACTCAAATGTAATAAAACTTTATAGAAACAAGTGTCAATATTTAGGTCGTCTACCTGTCACAAACAATGAGACCTGGATATATGGATATAAATTGAGCACGTCTACAGGTATGTATGTGTCGTAAGATAAGTTTAAGAGAATTAGATCAGAGAAGAAGTTCGAAATTGAAACATGAAAAACCACATTATAAGTAAATAAAAAATCTATAACCATCTTTGCGCAGCATGACCTATGTAATGGACTGCGATAGACTGAGTTGGTTGATGAGGATATTTCCCTTTCCATAGTCAAAACAATAGGTAAATCCGTATGATTTACAAAATTAAGTCCTTGAATGATCTGTTAGTTTGTGATGGATAGTATCGTTCCACCAGAAATTACGTTAAATCATTATTTTTTTTTTTTACTAAACTTACAGAGATCAAAATTGATCCCAATAAGTTACAAAAAGTAACACAAAAGAATATCGAATAAACAACTTCCGATTTAGTAACATAACGTACCTACATTTGTACATAATCGGTCTTTACTGTTCTCACTACTGGACCGCATTTCACCACGCGGGCCCAGTGCGGGTTAGTAGATGTCACGTTACATGTCTTCGAATTTATAATTCTAGGATAGGTCGGTTTCCTCAGTATGTTTTCCTTCAGAGTTTTGAGAGTAGTGGTGTTGAAATTAAAATTGTAGCGTCTGCTTGGGTTCGAACCCGCGACATATAATTCGTAAACCGGGCCAATACTACTGGGCCACCACTGCTCTCAATAACATAACATCAAGCCTACTCTGCATAGAGTTAGGCAGAGGTGTAGCTAATAGTATAGGTATACACACATTTCGCCAGTTATATTCAAGTCCCATGTAATATGGGGCGAGGCTATTGCCATCAACCGGGTACAAATCCAGACGCCGGGGCTGCTACTGAGAAATTTCAACAACACTTTTCTAGACCATGGAATTGACCCCACGAACTCATGCTCAGCAGTACCTACTTACCGCTTTCGACTTTATGTCATCATGCCAAATCTCTACCGTTTGTCATATTGTGCAATCCACCCTGAATACAACACCAAGGCAGATATCATATTTGCGGTTCCATAATTCATGCTCTGCTTGCATGCTTTCCACATTCGGTGCTAGTAAATACTATCCTCCGACGCTTGTTGTTTAGGAGCTGTAGAATGGACTGTGAATCAGAGTGCTTTTTGCACTATACCGATTATCTTATATCTTTAAACGAGCAATTCTTTTATATATGTATATAAAAGAATTGCTTTGCTTTGCTTTTATATATGTATATTGAAGAAATTATTTGTATTTATAGAATTCCAAGACCTAATTATGACGTATTTTATGAAAAATTAGATAATATTTTGACTAAAGTTTGTATATCTTCAAATAAAAAAATCGTCGTATGTGGTGACTTCAATATTAATGTTTTGAAAAGAAGCAAGACTACATTAGATTTTGAGTATTTTCTTATGAATTACAATCTAGAATTAGCGCTTTATACTCCTACAAGGTTAAGTAGTCACACTTGTATTGACAATTTTGCGCACAACTACGGAAAAAACTGCAAAGCTGAAGTTAAAGATCTAGTCCTTTCAGATCATACGTCTCAAATACTTAAAGTACCTGTTAATAAAACTTGTAAACTACAGTATTGGAAAACGAAGAAGCAGGACATAAGCTTGAATAATTTAAAAACTTTTAAATCGCATCTTAGCTCTCTATCTTTCATACAAGTTTTTGAGTCTGTGGACGCAAACAAAGCTTTTGACAATTTCTTTGATGATTTCTCTCTTTTATATGGATTATGTTTCCCGGAAAAAATTATAACCATTAAAACAAACAAGCAAACGAAATGGATATCTCGAGGAATAAAAATATGCAGTAAGAAACAAAGGCAGTTGCTTTGGGAATATAGATTAAACTCTGACTCAGCTAATAAAAAGGTTCTTAAAAACTATACAAAACTTTATAGAAAAATTATCAAGCTAACACAGAAATCACAAAATAACCATTATATAAATACCGCACAAAACAAATCGAAAGCAACCTGGCAAATTATAAATAAAAACCAATTGTGTTTGCCACAGGAGCCAATCGTGTGCATTAATAGAGATGATTTGTCATTTACACACCCTGCTGACATTGCAAATGAATTTAATAATTATTTTATTGATGACATTGAAAATAATGTAAAAACTGACATAACGTTGAATAATATTAATTTTAATAATCAGACATTGAATTCCTTGTTTATGCAACCTGTTACTATTGACGACATAATTAAAATAATTTCCACCCTAAAAAACACAAGCACTGTTGGATACGATGGCGTGTCTACTAAAGTAATAAAATTCACTAAAGAAGTCATAGCACCTCTATTAGTGCATATAATTAACTTATGTATTACTGATGGCATATTTCCAGACAAGCTAAAAAAAGTTATAATTAAACCCTTGCATAAAAAAGATGACAAATCAAATTTAAAAAACTATAGACCTGTTGCGAAAATTCCAATTTTTTCAAAAATTCTTGAGAAAGTTATCTATAATTCTCTTTACGCATATTTCGAAAAATTTAAATTATTTTGTAAAGAACAAAAAGGGTTCCGTAAGAATACTAGGGGAAGTACGGCCAAAATGACATATACGGACAAAATAACACACCGGGCTTTTTTCGAAATTGGCGGGCTATAATCCTGCAGTTGGCATATCTTTATGTGACGCCGGCCATGGTGGAATACCTGCTAAGTTTATATCGCCATTGACTTGGTCACGTCTAAGTTACTTGCAGGAAAGCGTTTTGTGCGCATAAAAGTTTTTTATTTTTATTGATTTCGTCCTGTTTTTGATTAGTTTCTCGTGGTTTCTATTACATATTTTGTAGTAAATTCAAAAAGTGTAGCATTATGCTGAATTACTTAAAAGTATTTATTTATAAATCTCGTGTTTATAGTAATTATGACTTAATTAGTGTTTAGATAACCTGTGGGGCAAAACGACATACTTACATTCGGGGCAAAACGACATACCTTTATTCAATGATGAGGTTTTCTATGTTGAATCGAACTACGATAATGATCCTTAAAAGCAGTCAGAAAAAAGGTGAACCAAGTACAGAAGACTCATTACGCTGAGGACTCGAATGTAGAAGATTTCCAGCTGTGTCGAACGGTGATGACGATGACTGCGCATGCGTTTACTGTAATGACCTGTTTTCCCGTTCCAAGCCCAACGAGTGCTGGCTACGGTGCAAAAATTGTTCTCTTTGGGCTCATATTTAATATTTTGTGAAATATGTACTTCATAATTTTCGTTTTCAGTATGTATGTCATTTTGTCCGTACTATATGGACAAAATGAATTTTCTTAGAGGCTTCGATTAATTTAAATTATATTTTTTATATGGGTCCTATTCAATTATGAGTTTACGTAGGTTAAAACTTATGAACCAAAGATGATTATTCAACCTAAACAGTGATTGTAACTATGTTAATTACAAATATATGATTAAAAAACAAAACCGTATGTCATTTTGGACGTACTTCCCCTACAGTTAACATGGCACTCTATGACCTATTAACGAACATCATGTCATCTGTAGATAAAATAAATCCAGTATGTGCAATTTATACTGATATGACGAAGGCTTTTGATTATGTGGACCATAAGATTCTGTTACACAAGCTACATAGCTATGGTGTAAGAGGGAACATCCTACAGCTTATAGAATCGTACTTGAAAGATAGACTGCAATGCGTAGAAGTTTCTAGAATTTGTCCAAGGACTAAGTTAGAAACAGTATATGTATCTGAACCAAAGCATGTAAAATATGGTGTTCCACAAGGTAGTGTACTTGGCCCGCCACTTTTTTTAATATATATTAACGATCTTCCGAAAGTTACAGCAAATAAAATGGTTCTTTTTGCGGATGACAGTACAGCTGTAATCAAGTGTATAAATAAAAATGATTACGAAAAAGACATTAATACTACTTTACAAAATATAATAAATTGGTTACATGGTAATAATTTAGTCATAAACCTAAATAAGACAAAAATAGTGCATTTTCATCAACGTAGTGAATATCCAAATGTTCGTATTGATGACCAAGGCTTTAATATTGAGGAAGCAAATGAAGCTAAGTTTTTAGGTATAGTGATCGACAGCAAACTCACTTGGAAACCACATATAGACGTCCTTTGCAAAAAACTTAGCAAATCTGCTTATGCTCTCTTTCAACTTTCAAAAGAAGTCAACAGTCAGGCTCTTTTGACAGCCTACCATGGACTAGTTGCCTCTATTCTGCGGTATGGTATCATTTTCTGGGGGCAGTCTACCGATAAAGAACTGGTATTTAGAGCGCAAAAGAGATGTATAAGGTCAATGTTGGGTCTAAAAACAACAGATAGCTGTCTTCCCTATTTCAAATCTTTAAAAATTTTAACTTTTCCGTCCTTATACATTTTGGAAACAGCTTTATTTGTAAAAAATAATCCACAATTATTTAAAAAACTGTCGGAGGTCAGAAGAAATCCAATACGGAGTCAATACTTAAACCAGGTATGTCATGTAAAATGTAAAACCGCGCTAATGCAGAAAAGTTTTTTTTGGTAATGCCCCACGCATTTATAATAAAGTACCTAATGCAATAAAAAATATGACTGTAATTAAATTTAAAAGGGCACTAAATGAAATATTAATTGATAAATGTTATTATAAAATTGACGACTTCCTGAATGATAAATCTCTGACTGGTTGACTTATTATTGTTATAGTTGCTACTAAATATTTTGATTGACATACTTTTATTCTAATTGACATACATTTATTGTGATTGACATACATTTATTCTGATTGACATACTTTTATTCTCCATGACATACTTATTATTTTGTTTTGACATAATTGTCATAATTTTTAGAGTAGCCAATCCAACATTTTAATTTTGTTAAACATGATATTTATTTAACTACATTTGTCATTTTTTTATGTTTTTAATTTTATCTGAACTCGTATTGTATTTTTTAATTTGAGTATAATTTCACAAATGAATATTATTTGCATGCCCTTGTGACGGTAAAATATGGAGGACTTTACTATGTAAAAACAACACCTATGTATTAATTACCCATGTTTGCAAAAAATAAATGATTTGATTTGATTTGATTTGATATATAATCTGAATCTCGGAAACGGCTTCAACGATTTTCATGAAATTTAGTATACAGAGGGTTTCGGGGGCGATAGATCGATCTAGCTAGGATTCATTTTTACAAAATGTCGTTTTATTCGTGTTTTCAATGATCAATTTTATGGATAATCAACTTGAAAATAAACTTTTTATTTTAAACACAATTTACCAAAAAATACCGAACCAAGATCGGTCATCCAGATATTTAGTATTAAACGGACATACGGTCTACGGAGTAAGCAAATCTTATTTTATTAAAAGGGTTACGTATTATAATACCTAAGTTTATTCCAACCATTTTCAAGATAACTACGGTCAAAAGTCCTACCGTTTATATCTAATGATCGTTTCATCGATTTTTGTAATAACTAATGAACGAAATCCATAGAGGAGAATTCAACTACGGTTTATTCAACTTCAATTAATTAATTAAACTAAGGTTAATTAAACTAATGGTCGATTCACCTACTGTGGATTATCTGTGGTGTTGTGTTTGATTCACTGGTGAGTTAGTATATGTCGAATTGATGATTTACTAATTCGAATTTTCGCGAAAACCCTAGGGATATTGCGAAAACACGGATAACTAGGAAATGGTAAAAATGTTTCTGTGAGCAACTTGGACGTAGCGCTCGCCGGCCGCTGCCGCGGCACCGCTCGCTATCGCGGTTGGTCACAGTTTTAACCTAACCTAACCTATTTCGCTCAGTTCAAAATATTGATCGAAGGTTCAAAATGAAGAATCATACAATAAGAAATGTTGTCACCATTGTCTAATTATCCGTTAAAAAAAAGTTAACAAAACACAAAAATCGTTGAATCATATTTTATTTACATATAATTAAGTACATACTCAAAATGTGTACACGTAACGTGTAAAGAGATTAATTTTAGTTTAATCAACATTAAGTAAGTTAAACAATAGTTGAGTCGACCAATATGCATTTTGAACTTATGTAAATCGACCGTACTTATCTTGAAAATAGTTAGAATAAACTTAGGTATTATAATACGTAACCATTAAAAGCCTGCTTTGTCAAACCCTCGTTTGACATTTGACACATAAACGTCGGAGGATTTTAACGGTATAATTTGGTAGGGGGTCCTGCTGTCATACAGTAGACCGGTAAGCTAGATACATTAATAATTGTGGAATAAAAGTCCTTTACATTGTTTAGTTATAAGAACTTTTGGTCCTCAATGTAACATTTCTTATTTATTTAATAGTTTATTGTACCTTACCTACTTACTTATAATGAAAAGGATAGATAGATTTTAACACTAGTACATAATCAGCTTATAATGTTACCACTGCTGAGACCCTGAACTCCTCTCGATGAGACAGAGGGGGCCGTTGTCCACCATGTGGGCCCAGTGCGGGTTGTAGATGTCACATATATCCAAATTTTTGGTTTTAGAATTAACCGTTTTTCATAACATGTTTTCCTTCACTGTTTCGAGAGTAGTGGTGATAAAATAATTTCCTCTTGTAATCGTGTCAAAACATAAATCACGGTAATCCTTTTAATGCAACAGCTTAACTCCACATTCACGCCTCTGTTCTTCGTAAAAAAGACAGAGGTGTATGGACGATTGGGAGGGTTATTCTCCGAGTACCCCGATCCCCGAGGCCCCCGTCTCGGAGGACCCCGATTTATTTTTATCTTGATAAACTCAATTAATAGTTAATTTAGCTTAAAAGTACCGTCAGCAGATGATATGTTAATTTAAATTTTATTATTTACTTAAATTATAGTGTTTAACTTTAGGAATCAGGAAAAAATTATTAAGTGTTGCTTGGTTAAGGTGAATATTATAATTAGAGAATACAATATAGAGTCTCCTAAAGCAATTACAGGTTTTAATTATTATCACAATAGTTCCTTTTTCAATCCACAAAATCACATAATTTAAAAAATACGCGAAAGCTCTCACTTTCAGGAATTATTTTTATAAGTAACTAGCTTTTTCCCGCGGCGTGGATGCCGGAAATCAACGCAGGTATTTTTTTAAGCAAATTTTATGTCGACCGTACAAGTTGAAAGCAATAGAAAAAAGAAATGTAATCATATTTATCGTATTCGGAATTCTCCGGGGCGGGGTCCTCGGAGATCGGGTGTTCCGTCCCGTTTGTATTGGTTACTCTGTGCGCCTACGTTTCTAGACGAGCGGAGTGACATCTGTCATTTGTCAGTTTGACACTCGCTTTTTGGTTTTGATCTTTGAAAATGTCGGTCGATTTGGCTTGTGCGACCCTGTTGTAAATTAATCCCTTTGAAAGTAATCCCTTAGAATCGGTCGTTTTTGGGGACAATCTGTCGTGACCCAATTGTTTTGTATGTAATCAACCCCCTTTGACGTAATAATACGGGTTTAGTTTGAACTTTAGTTGAAAACTTTGAGTTGAAAACTTTTCCCTCATTATGCTGTAAATCCCATGTAATAAGTGGTTCTATTAAGCGGGTACAAATTAGTAAGTACCTGAGTCTACTAGGCTGTTACTGAAACTTATCGATCTAAAGCCACATATAAAACCAAGGCTCAATACGCAATAGTCGCACATACGACCACTACACTGATGAGCGTGGGCTCTGGCAACCGTTTCCGTACCGAAAGAGTAACCAACGGGATCTTATTACTAAGGCTCCTCTGTCCGTTCGTGTGTCTGTCAGCGGTCCTGATGACCCGTAATAAGCAGACAAAGAGAAATTTTCACACAATGTGTATGTCTGTTGGAGCTATAACAACAAATAATAAAGTAAAGTTAAAAACTTAAGGGATCCTCATAGAACGTGTTTTGGCATTTTTTGCCTTCTGGTACGGAATTCTTCGTGTTCGTGTCCGAATCACATTTGGCTGGTTTTGCACCTCATCTGGGATGTAAGGTTATCGTTTTTCAACTAATAACTTTGTCAACTTATGCGGAAAAGTTTAACAATTGAGAAAATGTACGATGTAAGAGCGACCAACGCAATAATTTGTCGTTTGACCAATGTAAGAATTACGATAGAAGAGTAGGATCCAACAGCAAGCGAAGCAAGCTAGATAATGTTATCATCCTGCCTAGGGACGGTTAGATTCTCGGAAATACGAGTTCTGTACTTTGTGAACTAACCGACAGGTAAGGTAAGCAGCTATAAGGTTTACAATTTAGAGATTGCGGAATGCAAGAGCGAGCGGAGTGAGCTCAAAAATTTTAAAATCTTGCCTCGATTTATTGTGTTCGGAATGTAAAGATATTTTTCATCCCACCATCTCGGAAAGAGTATTTTTAATCTTCAATATCTGAGTGGAAAAGCCGTTTTTATTCTGTAGAGGATAAAGTAAATTGAATTTAGAACATCGTGTGCACTAAGTTTGTGATAGTCATCGTGTGCACTGAAGATTAAAAATACTCTTTCCTCGCTGAGGTGGAATGTAAATTTACTTCTATCGTCATGGTGCCGAATTTATCATTCAACCTTTTTCTAATTTGTAAAACTTAGACTCGGAACCTTCTTGATATACATTTTTTTTAATTTGCTTTGCGTGCGCCATTTTACTTTTCACGTCACCAACATTACAGTACCTAACAAAAATATTACACTCGACTTTTGGTAACTGTAGCAACGTTACTTTCAATTTTTCTTAATTATAACTAAGTATCATTTGAAATAATTTAAAGATTATTCTGTAATACTTACCTATCATAATGTAGTACATAATAAATGTTAATACCTAAACTGCTTGTGATTGAAATGCTTTTTTTTGCATATTTAGTCATTTCCTCGCTGAGGTGGGATGAAAAGTTACGTGTTGCACTCCAGTGCAAAGATTTTTCACCTCGTGCTCTTTTGATTCCCTCGCTAACGCTCAGGATTCTAATTTTGAATCACTCGCTGCGCTCGTGATTCCATTTTAGAATCCTTCGCTTGCTCGGTCATCAAAATTGAACACGCGGTTAAAAAGCAACTTTGCACTCTTGTATTACAAATAACTATTTTTTAAGTTGTGGATTTTTTAGTATATTTCGCACTTTTTGAAATCATTCTCTCTTGTACCCCACACTCGTTGTCTATGAGGCATCATATTTTATTATCCCCAAATATGAACAGATTACTATTTAACTTTACCCTAAATATTTTAGGGCATATAACATTTAGCTGTTCCGCAAACTTCCAACATTCCACATGTCGTAACTGCCATTAAAATAGTAACCGAATCCAGAGCGTTGGTCATTATTTCTCTCATTACACAGAAGCAGAACCTACTAATGAAGCTGGTATTATCACGAAATGCTTTATTTGCATTGTCCGTCTATTTTTTGGTGTTATTTTGTGCAACGAAGTTCAAGAATTTTGTTTGTGTTTCTGGATTCCAATGTTTGAATTGTTTGTGGTGCGCAGAATATTGAATGTCAACATGTTTATTCCACTCCCTTAATGAACTTTGCTAGGAAATGAACAAAGCTTCTCTATTGAACCAAAATATTCTCTTCCTACGAAGCGCAGAATTGGTTTGTATGTTATTTTGTAAAATCTGCAGTTTCTACAAGAACTGAAAATAAAATCGAGTATTATGTTTGTAATTGAATGTACTTATATTTCAGGTGGAGACATACAGCTTTAGTGATAATTATTATCCTGCTGTTATTGCAGGCCAATGCATTAGGTTCTTCCTTTATATCTCATCAGCGATCTAGTCAGAATTGACCCCAAATCGACCCATTTCATCTTTTTACATTATGAATCGTTCTTTGTCTTCTATAAATGATAAATGATTTTATTACTGTAAGTAGGTTTTACAAACACATAACGGCGTTTCGTAACTGACTACTCTGCGAAGAAAGGCCGAAATAAACTCAGAGGTCACAGTCCATATAACTTTTTGCAGCCATGTCACAGTACTTAGAAGTTTCTTGGCGCCATGTCTTTAAGAGGTTCATTACCCAAGACCCCTGGCATTAACATTTTATAACATATGCAGTAGGTACAGTTTCTACCCTTGAAAGCCGTAATTGAACCAGAACCCAACATTATGACTCCTTGTTTTCCTCCGTTAATTTATAATACGGAAGCTTCTCTTCCCTGAAGCTACGACATGACCTGCAGTGTTGCTTAACCCAAGTACCAAAGAGCCTCGGGCCATAAAGTACCCCGACAGGTTACGCACATATCCATATTAAACTTACGGTTTTAAAGTCCTTCCAGGAACGTGGACATTCACATCTTAACACAATCCCGCACGTACGTAAATTAATTCTGGGAAACGGAATGGGTAACCAGCTTGATTATTCATTGATTATTTAACTATTGTGTCTACGTTGTGGACAGTGAAAGATTTGATATAGCGAGGTGTACGAGTCGCTCGACAACTTTATGCTGACGCCCGCGATCACATGCACTTTGTTTATGTTTTTACATTTTACATGCGAATTACTTAAGTGTATTTCAATAAAGCCGCTTGGTGATTACACAAGTCGGTGTTTTCTTCCACATTACACATTAGAATTCCCGGCTCACATTGCACCTCAACGGTAAAACTCCAACACGATGCAAGGCTCACGAGATTTGTTCCAAAGAGTTACCGTAGCCCTGGCATATAGGCAACTGAAGGAAAACGGGTGGATTTTAGTCAGTAAAAGTCTGACACACCCTCCCGCTCCGCCCAGAGCGGGAGAGGTCATTTGATCATTTCCCATCGCAAAAAAGGTCTCCAACACGAGGATTTTAATTTTGCGACTTGCATCCTGCTTCCACATTTCTTATTACAGCCGCTTTCATTAATCAGTGGTAATGATTTCTACCCTCTTTTAATAACGCTGTAACGCAGCAACTTTAAAAGAACTATTTCTAAGCTCCTATTTATTTGATCAAGCGAGAGTCGTTTGCAGCAGCGGCAAAAGCTGTAAAAAGAATACCTAGTACAGTCAGTGCCCTGTATTACCTGGCCCCTCCTACACAGAAGAAATGAAGAAGAGGGGTCAGGTAATGCAAAGCACTGACTGTACGCACGGTGACAAATCAAGCTATATATTTCCAGTATAAGCTGACTTCTCATTGTACGGAAAACGTATACAATGCGAGATCTATTTAAACTGGAAATGTATAGCTTGTAGATGTAGCCGTGTGTACACGTTCAGCGACGCTCGCTTGGCTGGCAGGACACTCGCTGGGAGTCTGACGTTTGATACAAACGTATATCAGCAAGTAAACGCTCATCGCTGTTGCGCACTCGATCTTCATTGTCCGCCAACTGATTTTCTTTGCTAGCTCTAGTACTCGCTTCTTGATAATCGCCTGGGTGGGATAGGTACCTTATGCTGTCGTGCCTGTAGGGTGAAATTAACTGAGCTAGCAATTGTTTACTGACGTTTTGGATATTAATATCGAAAACTAATCTATCTATACTTAATATTATAAAGCTGAAGAGTTTGTTTGTTTGATTGAACGCGCTAATCTCAGGAACTACTGGTACGAATTGAAAAATTATTTATGTGTTGAGTAGTCTCTATATCGAGAAAGGCTATAGGCTATAAAACATCACGCTACAACCAAGAGAAGTGGAGCAGTAATAAAAAATGTTGAAAAACGGGGAAAATTGCACGGGTAGGCGATTCGACGCGACGGGAAGGGTCGGGGGAGCAAGAAATTTAACGCGGACGAAGTCGCGAGCAGAAGCTAGTGAAAGAATAAAAATAAATACATAATTAGATGGGCGAAGGCGAAGGCGAAGGTAATCAGTTTGTGTCGTTTAAGCCATTAAAAGTTATGAATAAAATTTGAAACACGTTTTTTTTTTTTTTTTGTTTCTTTGTTTCGTAACTTTTTTAATTGACCCTGTTTATTGGGCTACACTTGTAGTTTGACAGTGACAGAAATAATACTTAACCAAAGCACGTGCTAAACAACATTCATAATTCTCGACTCAAAACTTTCTTCAGTAAATGGTAGAACATTTACTGAAGAAAGTTTTGAGTCGAGTAAACACATCGAGGACATAAATTTTTCCTAAGAGACTTGGAGAACATTTATCCGTTACGCAATGATTGTCATTAGAAATAAGAGTCGACAAAATTGAGGAAACCATTCACAAACTCACAATAAAGTTTAATTAGAGTCCTGATGGTTTGCGGCTGAGTGGGTTTCATTGTTTAAAGTATTGGCGGTCTATTTTCGGATAAGGATTTCGTATTTACGTCAGTTTATTTGTCCCGTTAGCTTGACGATTGAGGTCGTGGAAATGGGCAGATATCAATTCAATATTGTACTGAACTAGTTACCCTGTACGTACATATATTAAATCTGTAAATTGTCATTTAGATCCATTCCTCAAGAAAGTAGCCGCAAAATTCAAGTTGTCGTACGTTGCTTGCAATTTGTAAGTCAGTGTTGCTTTTAAGTTGAATAAACTAAGTTATGATAAAAATGAATGATGTTAAAATAAATTAATAAGTGTAATTACTTTTTTCATGACACAGTCATTCCATTCGTTAAATGAACTTGATGATAGGGTCGTATTGATGATTTTAATTATTATCTATACTTAATATTATAAAGCTGAAGAGTTTGTTTGTTTGAAAGCGCTAATCTCAGGAACTACTGGTCGGAATTGAAATTTTTGAAATGTTGGGTAGCCCATTTATTGAGGAAGGTAAAGGCAATATAACATCACGCTACGGTTAAAAGAAGCGGAGCAGCAAACGAAAAATTGACGTAAACTGGCAGGCAATTCGATGCGACGGGAAGGGGAGCGAAAATTTGACGCGGACGAAGTCGCGTGCAGCAGCTAGTAATTGTATATAATACATATACACACGTGTTACGGCATGGATCATATTTGTTCAACTATACTACAGCATGAAACTGACCTGTAAATTGCAAAATACGTAAGAAAGTTTAAATTCCGCAAGCTATGGTGGCCGTTTCCCGTTTCACCATTGTTTCAGACGATATTGATAGCTCCTGCACTTACACACACATTCACAGCATGTCTGTACACTTGATTACCACAAATAAAGCACGCATCGCTTCGGTGGTTAAATATACTGCAATACACTTAGGTGTATTACCTACATCGCGAAGCTACAATTATGTGTCTAATAGGACCACCATAATTACTCATCGCCCGATTTGTGATTGAACCGAACGATCGGTTAGCAGTCATGCTTATTATCTACTCAGGCGGGACAGTTCGTACCTGGGATTTCTTCTTTTCATACATTGGATTTACAACTCAAGTGCTTAGCACTGAGAGTTAAAAATTCAATAGTGTGTTTGGTTGGGTTCTCAATGCTCGGCTCAATATCAAGAGCTAAAAATCCAGTGAAAAGGATCATCGCATTAAAAATTCGCTAGTGCGTATCTGGGCTTTTGTATTTTTATCGTTGAAAATGAAATGGCTTTACACTTTACTGGTAGTTACACAATAGTATTAGGGGATGACTACTGAGATGACGACTAATAGAGAAGTATCTATGGAAGAAAAAGACATGTTGCGCCGACCCCAAATAAATTGTGATAAGCGCAGGAGAATGGTGATGATGACACAATGGTAGTTGAAACAAACCCGGCACGCAAAACACGAACAAAAACGGCCAGGAAAATTTTCTTTGCTTAATTTTCGCCTCACAAATCCTGCAATTAGAGCTTTTTGAAAAGATAATGAAACAATTTTTTTCCTGAAAATGTAGACATTATAATTATACTTAATTGTTTTATTTTGAACTTGGTTCATCATAGCTGACACGAGCCTATAAGTCCACGCCTGATGAGAACTAGCCAAGTCAGACCTTAGGCTACAATATATTATCCTAAGTTATAAGAAGAAATTATATTTTATGTATTTGTAAATACATTTCAGGACTGACCATTGAACTTGGCACCTATTATAGATCTCACTTCTTTTGTCATTGAAGTCAGCAACCAAGGCATATATCATAATATTGAACTTGGCTCTCATTTCACATTTATGTTTTTGATGAGATTATATTAATAGGAAATTGCAATCCTTCGCATTCACCCCAGCCATGAATGGCCATGGTTTTTAAAGTCAAACATGACGCATATGTACATGCTCCTAGATAGATTATTGGTTTTCTTCTGGTTCTGTGTCCTGGCTATTAGTACGGTTGTCTCTTTTGTTGAGATGATCCCTATCATGTATTTTTTTATTGTTCATAGCCAGAATATTCGTAGTCGTCCATGACTTCTTTTTCTATGTGTTTCGGACCGTTGGATTAGTTACTCTATGCGCTTTCGGAACGCGCCATCGAACGGAATGACATCTGACTTGTCAGTTTGATTTTGACACTTGACATCTCTCTTGGATTTTGGTGGGAAAAAAAGGGAACACGTCGCAGCTTGAATCTCGCGATCTTTTGGAAAGTTATCCCTTACCCCGGTCGTTTTGTGGACAATCTGTCATGACCCAGTTGTGGTGATTGTAGCTAACCCCTAATTTGACGTAATAACACGGGTTTGGACATATCTTGTTGAAATAGTTTGAAGGTCAAGTCAAAGTGACGCTATTGGGAATGAGTGATTTGAGGACCGCATGCTGTGATTGCCTCCAGCCTTATTGCAAGCGGATTGTTACCAGGAGAATACTCATAACGTCACGACACGATACACATACACTCACTTACATACATAACTCCGGGTAACCCAGAAGCAGTGTCCTTCAACCACCAGGTAAGTTCTTTTGTTGTATTGTAAGTGTTTGATTTGATTGTCTGCTCCGCGTACGGCGGACTAGTTTCGCTCGCCACTTCTTGTCTCTAGAGCCCCACGATTATCACACTTCCACTGCGCACTTGAAATCCTATGGTAGGGGTCTAGTCTAGCCTGGCAGCGTACATATTTTGGAAGCAGAGGCGTGGTTCTAACCTACAAAACCACCAAATTGGTAATTTACAGTAGGCTAATTACTTGGCAGTCTCCATAAGGGAAGTAGTAATACGCTGTAAATATTTGATAACTATAATTAATTGTTATTTGAAATAATTTGATGGAATTTATTGAGTCGAGTAACTCATATTGACGGGGTCAACCAGGTTTGCATATTCTAACAGAGTTGGTTAGATTGAGCTATGTTATAACCTCTTGTTGTTGTTATTTGACCTCTGTGTTGTATTGAATGTCAGGAAGACATTAAAATATTGAGTTTTGTACCATCAATATGGTAGTTTTGTTGAAATTGGCATTTTTGAGTATTACCATTGTTTGAATTGGAATAAAGGTTCATTATTGTTGTACCACACAGTGGTTTGTGAACTTAACATTTGGAATTGGATTAGAATTTGAATATTTGAATTGAATATGAAATAGAATTTTGAACGTTGATATTGATTTTGAATTAAAATAAAAGTTTTTTTTAATTGAAACCAATATATTGTTATTTCTTGAGTTGCTGATTAGTCAGTTTGGTAGTTTGATTGTTTGCTTGTAGTTATTTTATAATTGATTGTTTGAACTTTGTTATTTGATTATTTAATTTTGGTTTATTTGAATTGTATTGTTTGTGCAATGGCACACAAAGCGGTGAGAGAGGTAATCAGTGGATTGATCACACAGCTACGGTGGTTCACTTCGGCTGCAGCAACCGCTGAGCGCCCGGATCTTGAAGCGGTCACTCTGGCTCGGTTCGAGCAGTTGAACGTGAGACTCGGCAACGTTGATGCACTGCTTACCCGCTACAACGAGTACATTTGTGATGTGGCTCTGGAAGTGCTGGATCAGGCAGCACGTGACAAGGTCCTTGCTGACTACGACCAGATCTTGGACCTGGGGGATGTCATTGGTCAACGTGCTCGGGAAATATTGGGGAGCCGGACACCTGTCCAGGTCAAACCGGAGACCTCGGTTGTTTCAGGTCCCGGACTATTGAGTAGACTGCCTACCTTGGAACTGCCACACTTTAACGGTCGCTTGGACCAGTGGTTAGGTTTCCAAAACCTGTTTGAAAGTTTGGTTGATGCACGCTCGGACCTCAGACCCGCCCAAAAGTTGGCCTATTTGTTGTCTGTCCTAGAAGGTGAGGCCCGAGCCTTGGTACAGCATTTGTCGTTGACTGACTCAGCCTACCCTACCGCTGTGGAGCTACTCACCCGGCGGTACCAAAATAAACGTTGTTTGGCTGACGTTCATATTGAATTGATTTTGGGGTTACCGGTCATTACTAGTTTGTCAGCATTGCGTACTGACCTGTTGAACCCGTTGGTGGCAGCGACCAACGCTTTAAAGCAATTGGACTTGCCGGTGGACCATTGGTCTTACTTTTTGGTACATGTTGTGCTGCAACGGCTTCCTGCCGATTTGAGGGCTCGTTTCGAGCAAAAGTATGGTGGGGATAGTGTCACACATCTCCCCCCATTTGGTGACCTCGTCCAATTTTTGGAGGATGAGTGTCGGTTTGTGGACAACTCTGGCGTTGCCACTGAGTCATGCCAGCCGTCTTCCCGGCCACGAGACCAGGGACGGACTAGGGCTCGCAGGCCTGTTGATGGTCGCCCCGCCGCTCGTTTTGCTGGCACCCAGAGTCATCCTGGTTGTGAGTTTTGTAGGGACACGGGGCATGGCATGGCAACTTGCGCGGCCTTTTTGAAGTTGCACGTGAGTGCCCACCACCGAATTGCCAATGCACGCCGCATGTGCTTCTCTTGTTTGGGGGCTCACTTCCATCGGGACTGCCCCAACCCCCGCCCTTGTAGAATTTGTAGGGGGTCCCATTTGGACATATTGTGCGCTAACGCGAACCACGCTGGCAGACCAGCCTCTGTTGAAGGTTCGCGTACGGGGGGGTACCATGGAGTTGGTCACCGGGCTTCTGCCTCGCCGGTTCAGAACCGGGGAGAGGCCCGCAATTTTGAGCGCCGCACTCCACCATATCACCTCATCACATGTCTGTTCCACCGCAAGAGATTGTAGAAACTCCCTTTTATTCATTTTTATTAACTGGCAAGGGACCTTTGGGGTCACATACATGTCTATGCAAATTCAGGGGTTTCTTTAGTATGTCATTTGTATGTAAAAGCTTTGTCGCCGTCCGATTGTCGGCAAATATCGCGTTTTGTCGGACTAAAATGCCCTAGAAAAGTAGTTGTAGAACTTTTGACCCATATAATGTAGGATTTTGTTGTGACGCATTCTGCTGTAGTGTAGCCGAGGAATTAAATACTTTTTAGAAGCAGCTACTGTGGCGTGATAAATGGGTCGTGAATTAACGTCCTGCGGGGTTAGGATATCTGGCAGTTTGAGTAATTTATGTGGCTCACTCAAATGTCCTTTTTAGGGTTCCGTTGCCAAATGGCAAAAAACGGAACCCTTATAGATTCGTCATGTCTGTCTGTCTGTCCGTCCGTCCGTATGTCACAGCCACTTTTCTCCGAAACTATAAGAGCTATGCTGTTGAAACTTGGTAAGTAGATGTATTCTATAAACCGCAATAAGATTTTCACACTAAAATAGAAAAAAAACAATAAATTTTAGGGTTCTCCATACTTAGAACTGAAACTCATTTTTTTTTTTTTTATCATACCCATACTTGTGGGGTATCTATGAATAGGTCTTCAAAAATGGTATTGAGGTTTCTAATATAATTTTTTTCTAAACTGAACAGTTTGCGCGAGAGACACTTTCAAATTGGTAAATTGAGTGTCCCCCCCCCCCCGTAACTTCTAAAATAAGAGAATGATATAACTAAAAAAAATATAAGATGTACATAACCATGTAAACTTCCACCGAAAATTGGTTTGAACGAGATCTAGTAAGTGGTTTTTTTTTAATACGTCATAAATCGTAAACAGCAATTTACCTTTCATTCAATCAACACAAATATAAAAATTAAAAAAAAAACACTTAATTTCATAAACATAAACCTTATGCATAAACCGAGAATACCTACAGGTCTGTACGGAACCCTCGGTGCGCGAGTCCGACTCGCACTTGGCCAGTTTTTTTTAGTATTGTTCGTCAAATCGTTGAGTCTTAAGATCTGAGTTGAGCTGCACGATTAGTGACAAATGCTTGCACTGACTGGACAGGAGCACTGAATCTGCGTGGTTTCCTCAAAAGACTATTTCAGTCACAAATCTACATAGTCTTCACATGATGTGACCAAGATTATGTCTGGAATTTAAAAGGGACTGTGACCTCTGAGTTTGTTTCGGTCTTTCTTCTCAAAGTCAGTTAGAAAACCTCATCTCAAGTTAGGAACCCCATCAAGTTAGGAAACCTCATCTAGTTTAAAAAAATATGATTGACGTGTAAAAGTGATTGTTCAAACCTACTTACAGAAATAAAATCACTTATCATTTGATACAGTACCCTGGGGGTTCGAATTTCAGACCGTTTAGGGAAAAAATAAAATAACTCACGGACGTTTGCAACGGCTGAAGTGGAACTGTACCGGACAAGTCAGAATTCTGTGGAAAAGGGGGAGGAAGGTCTCTGCCCTGCAGTGGGGCAATACAGGCTAGTTAGATAGATCGACATTCATTGCATTATTTACCTGTCAAAGTCAAAGCATTTATTTCAAATAGGCCCAAAAAAGCAATTTTGAATATCAACAGTTATATGAAAATAGAACTGGGAGTTCAAGTTGAACCCTCGTCGCAAGCGGTTGTCTGTGTGCGCGCGCAACACATGTCGGCTCGCCCGACTTCGAAATCAAAACGCGTTTTTTGTGTGTGTGTCTCTCTGTGTCGTAATTTATAAAGTCGGGTGGCGTGACAACAAGTAACATAATTAACACAAGACCCCATATACCCCCATTAGACTATTGAGTTAAAAGCATAATACAATAACCAAAACTTACTCCTTTTAAAGCTAGCAGTTATAATTAATAAAATCGGGTTGACCATCACTCTACGCATTTAAAATTGTGTCTTATAGCCTTCAAATAAGGTTGAATTCTCTTTGGCCCATTCGACGGACTTGCGTCTATTCTGTTACACCTTGTATAAAACAAAACATCTAGCTAGTGTCACAAGTGCGTTTCAGGCTGTAGTGAAGACTGACTGCCGGAGGACAAGTAACCCAATGGTGTTAGACCCGGTGAGACCGTTCTTAATATTACAGGGAATAGTTTGCTAAACTGCGTACGAAGGGCCTTGATATGCCGCGCGCGCGCAAGCAACGTCATCTCAAGCAGCCGTTGCGGACCAGTGTCTTCACACCAACAAATTTACGTTATTACTCTAACACTAAATATGATATCGTTAAAGATGCCGTACCTAAAGATCTTATAATTGTACACACAGCTACATATCAAGCTATGGATTTCCAGTTTTAACAGACTTCGCATTGTATAGGCTTTCCGCACAAAGAGAAGTCAGTTTATACTGGAAATGAATTTGTCGACGTGTGTATCATGGTAACAAATTCCTTAAATTGTTTTGCAAAAGACCACGGTCACCGGAATTCAAATATACATGTGGACTGAAGAGATAAAAAAAATACCCCGAACTCTTGAGTTTGCACCAGACGTTTTTGCTCTACAGATAACGATACAAAACAAAAAAACCGGCCAAGTGCGAGTTGGACTCGCGCACCGAGGGTTCCGTACAAACCTGTAGGTATCCTCGGTTTATGTATAAGGTTTATGCTTATGAAATTAAATGTTTTTTTTTTATTTTTGTATTTGAGTTGATTGAATGAAAGGTAAATTGCGGTTTACGATTTATGACGTATTAAAAAAAAAACTACTTACTGGATCTCGTTCAAACTAATTTTTGGTGGAAGTTTACATAGTTATGTATATCATATATTTTTTTGAGTTTTATCATTCTCTTATTTTAGAAGTTACGGGGGGGACACACACATTTTACCAATTTGGAAGCGTCTCTCGCGCAAACTATTCAGTTTAGAAAAAAATGATTATAGAAACCTCAATACCATTTTTGAATACCTATTCATAGATACCCCACACGAATGGATTTGATGAAAAAAAAATTTTTGTGTTTCAGTTCTAAGTATGGGGAACCCCAAAATATATTTTTTTTTTTCAATTTTAGTGTAAAAATCCTGATGCGGTTCACAGAATACATCTACTTACCAAGTTTCAATAGCGTAGCTCTTATAGTTCCGGAGAAAAGTGGCTGTGACATACGGACGGACAGACAGACAGACAGACATGACGAATCTATAAGGGTTCCGTTTTTTGCCATATGGCAACGGAACCCTAAAAAGGTCAAGCTCACAAATTAGACAGTTTCAGCCCCTTACAGACACACATGGGTTTGACTAAACAAAAGCTACTTATGTTTTGGAACATTGACAGGATGATAGAATTCGCCTAGCACCTCTAAATAATATATAGGTATTTCTCCCCAACAGCATTCTTTTCCAGGAACAAAGGATAACAAAATACATAACCATGCAATTAATTTAAAAAAAAAATCATCAAAATCGGTTCACCCAGTCACAAGTTATGAGGTAACAAATATTAAAAAAAAAAAAAAAAAATACAGACGTATTGATAACCTCCTCCTTTTTTTGAAGTCGGTTAAACATAGAACTGATTCTAGTTGCCCCTTCTAAAAGGTAGATTTGTATGGAAAATAAATGGGCAAGAAACTCCACCTGATGAGCAGACCAGTTCTCAGCGACTGATCAAGAGTTCTGACCGCACTAGGCTAATTATGAGGATGCACATATGCACATGGTTGGTTCTTCATTTCACATCATAACATAATAACTTATGGTTGAATGGTTGAAAGTAATACTGGCTGAATTTCTGGTTGATTCTCCTTTGACAAAACATGTGAACGTAAGATGATTAAAACACTAAAAAAAATATTGAAGACCTGATTCATTTACGTTTCAGTCCCAGGTAATAGTGTGCGAGCGTTTTGCCACCAAACGGGCACAAATCCAGACTCCAGACTGCTACTGAGAAACTCCAGGTAACAGAACCAGTAACACTGCCCGACCTGGTAATCGAACCCAGGACCTCATACTCAACAGTAGCGTTTACAGCCACTAGATCAACAAAGCAATTAACATTTAATTACATTTATCTAATATAAATATGTGTAAAATAAAATAGTACCACTGTTTGTCTCTGCATCACCCAAAGGTATGGTAGAAAACTAGACTGGTAGAAAATGCCTATAGCATTAAGTCCGCCTCTGTACATTTTTGTGCGTGAAGTATGAAATATAATAAATAAATAAATCTCAGATGAAAAGTTGACAACTCTTTTAATTAATGAAATAGTAGGTCAGTTTACCAATGTTCTTTATTTACTGAAACTAAAACGTTTATTTGAAGTCAACTGAAACTTTAAACTGTTATTACCAACAATTATCTGTAGAACTTCCATTAAAATAACATTCAAAAGCAAACAAACTGCTTTGATGTTCTTTTAAACGTTCTCGCATTGAACCACTACACCCTTATAATTACTAAATCGTCAGCTGCGGCCATGCTCTAAAATGTAGGGCCCATTCTGAGGTTTAGCTAAGGGAGTTTTCCAAGATTTATGTATCTATGCTTACAAACCTGCTGGAACAAATTAATTATCTAAGCCGGCCAACTATGATAAAATGTTCTAAAAGAATATATACAGAAAGGAATTGGTTCACAAGAATTAAATAACATTAAAGTAGTGTTTAAACTTGACAATTACTTAACAATTTACAAAAAGTTTACATTAACTAGTTTGAGACAATAAAAAATAAAACATTTTAGCAGAGCATGGTTTCGATCCACGGACCTCTGGGTTATGGGCCCAGCACGCTTCCACTGCGCCACTCTGCTTATGTGACAATGGGGCGAAATATAATTTCACTATCTAAGGCTGTTGAAATTTTACAGTACATTGCTCAATGAAAATACCTAGTCTCATGTACACATAAACAACACCCTAAGTCGCTGGCGATTTCAAAATGTCACGTCAATATACAGATTTTGACATCGCTATCGACAGATCCCTTATCAAAATCTGTGTGATGACGTAATATTTTTAAATCATCAGCGAGTCGTCAACAAAATAGTTCGTCACTATTAAACATTAAAAAAAAATATTTTGGCAGAGCATGGTTTCGAGTCACGGACCTCTGGGTTATGGGCCCAGCACGCTTCCACTGCGCAACTCTGCTTGTATGAGGAAAAGGCGAAATATAACTTCACTGTGTATGGCTGATGCAATAAAACAAAATATTGATGAACCAGTCTATTTATAGCATACAAGCCCTGTAAATAAGACGAATGACTTGTATGTATTTCAAACAGTCCTACATATAGTTTTAGAAAATCTGTAATTAATAGTATAAACATAAAAAGGGAATAAATAGCAGAGCATGGTTTCGATCCACGAACCTCTGGGTTATGGGCCCAGCACGCTTCCACTGCGCCACTCTGCTTGCGTGAGAACGGAGCGAAATATAACGCCACTATCTGCGACTGATGCAATAATACAAAACATTGATGAATCAGTCTTTACTATATATAATGCGATGTTAATAAGACGAATGACTTGCATGTATTTTAAAAATAGTTCTGTATCATAGTTGCAGTAAAACTATAATTAATAGTAAAAACATAAAAAGAGAATAAATAGCAGAGCATGGTTTCGATCCACGGACCTCTGGGTTATGGGCCCAGCACGCTTCCACTACGCCATTCTGCTTGTGATTGTCACTGACGCTAGCCGCATTTGATTAATCAATATTTTGTAATATTGCATCACTCCTAGAATATAAAAGTCACATTTCACTATCCATTGTAAGCGTTTTGGGCCCACAACTTTCAGTTCCGTGGATTGAAACCGCGCTTTGCTTGATTCCTCTTTTCTTTTAAATTATGTAATAGGTAAGTATTTACATTATTAAATTCTAGGGGAATATCGGCCAGATATTTTTTAATGACACATCAGCAGTAGATAGTAAATCCGTCATATGAACGTCATATCGATGGAAGCCACGCTCTGCTAAAATCTTCTATTTATTTTTAGTATACCTAGGTTTATCCTGCCCTGTTGGCAGGATAAACCTAGGTATATCCACCAATCCATCCAGTATATATAAACCAGTCTATACCTCTGGCTAGTTTAAATGATATATTGCATCAGCCGAAGACACAGAAGCCACGTTTCAGAGTAGAATCACACAAGCAGAGTGGCGCAGTGGAAGCGTGCTGGGCCCATAACCCAGAGGTCCGTGGATCGAAACCATGCTCTGCTAGTAACTTTTTTTATTATTAATACACTAGGTAGTTGTGGTTTGTTCAAAAAGCTTCTGATAAAACTGTATACAACCTGTAAATGGCAATTTTTATTGCCACTTAATAATTGAATCCTTTGTATGATACATTGTAGAATGCAATAAAGTATTGAATATTGAGTATATTCATTTGTATAATTGATGAAATTATAATTTGAAAAGTAAGGTATGAAGTTGAAAAGTTCTACATTATGTATGGATGTATTGTATACAGATGAAACTGTTATTGATTTCATTCAGAGCGTGATTGTGTAAGAAATTAACCTGAAAATCGGATTGATTACACTTTTATCAGTTACTATCGGAACATGGCCCTAATTGCGTCTACTACTATCAATTAGAATCTGAATTGTTTTAGGGATATTGCTAATTCATTGCTGCATTATTCTCGAAAAAAAAAATGTGTACTCAACAACGTAAATAATGCAATGAATGTTGTTGAACTGTCGAAATGAAATCCACTCCTACTGTTAGGCCCACCGCTGCAGCTGGAGGCGCGGTGGAGCGAATTTGAAGACAACAATTTAATATAAACCTTAACTACCTTGACATACGGACTATAAATAATAAATTGCATGCGGTGGTTGGAGCGCCTTCAAGCTACTACAAGAGCATGTACGTACACGACTGCTCCAGTTGCCACCATGCTGCTCTGCGCTCCACCGGACTACCACTCGCGAGGGCTCTCAAGGGCTCTTGGCGCCGCCCGGGGCGCGCGGAATCCGCCCGCGCGTTTCGAGAAAATGCGCTCCACCGCGCCTCCAGCGGTGTGCGCTGGGCCATAGTATGTTACGCAGTTATAATGCAGACTAAGGACATCATTACTATAAGCAAACTTCTATCTAGTTTGATAAATCAATATTTTGTAAAATTGCATCAGCCACAGATAGTATCATTATTTTTTGCCCCATTCTCACACAAGCAGAGTGGCGCAGTGGAAGCGTGCTGGGCCCATAACCCAGAGGTCCGTGGATCGAAACCATGCTCTGCTATTTATTCCCTGTTATGTTTTTACTATTAATTAGAGTTTTACTGCAACTATTATACAGAACTATTTTGAAAATAATAGACTGGTTCATTAATGTTTTTTTATTATTGCATCAGCCATAGGCAGTGAAATTATATTTCACCCCTTTCCCATAACGCAGAGGTCCGTGGATCGAAATCACGCTCTACGACTTATTTTTTTTTAATATTGTGTAATGGTAACAAACCATTCGGCCAACGACTAGCTGACGATTTAAAAATACTACGTCCTCACATAGATATTTATCGGTGATTTGTCAATCGAGATGTCAAAATCTGTGTGTCGACGTGAAATATTGAAATCACCAGTAAATATGTTGTACACGAGACAAGGTATTTTGATTGTTCAATGTACTGAAATATTGCATCATCTGCAGATAATGAAGTTATATTTCACCTTATTCTCACACAAGCAGAGTGGCGCAGTGGAAGCGTGCTGGGCCCATAACCCAGAGGTCCGTGGATCGAAACCATGCTCTGCTATAATTCTCTTTTTGTATGTATTTCTTTTTAAAGCAGATAAATTATGACAAGATTGATATTTGTATATAATTGTCAGTGGACACACCTACTTTACATGCTTTTTTTTAAATGTGAATATTATATATTTTTTGTACATTTTGTCCTGTATTCCATCGATACTATTGCATTGTGGTCTACATATAACTATTTTTCGTTGTTTTGTTAACCTCTGCTGTTGTAGGTATCTATATAACGCCATCAATCGCGCGATGCAGTCTCTATAACGATAAAAAGTCAGGAAAACAATAAGCCTATATAATATTTTCCACTTTCCTCAAGGCAAAATAAACCAATCCCTAATATTCACAGTTTCGTTATATTGCTTTAAATATCTACGATAAAATCCCTACCTACCGACCGTCTTCACTTCCTTAGAGAATTCGTTCAGGGTTGTAAAATTTTATTCTTACTACCGACTTGGGTAAAGAAAGAATTCTGGGAACAATAATCCCTAAAAAAGATAAGCTACGTTTGGTATAATTTAAGTGGCGACTGAAGTTTTGTTGAAGCACTATCTGAGTGAAATTAATAGTTTAAAAATTGATGATGGACAGTTTTAAGATGTAAATACTAGCCATTTTATAGAACTGTAATTCTTAGACATCAACTGCTTAGTCTTTTCCCAACTATTTTGGGGCTCCAGTCTGACTGGATGCAACTGAATACCAGTATGTTACATGGAGCAATTGACTATCTGACCTCCACAACCAAGTTCCTGGGTAATAAGATACCACTTGGTAAGACTGCTTGTCAGACTTTTGGACTTCTGACGACCGGTACTGAATGTAAAAGATCTACAAAAGAGAGTCGGGACTAACGGCTTAGTGTGCTTTTCGAGGCACAGAGGGGTGTAAAGATTGTCACCTATCCACGGACCAACTGCGTTGAGTGTAGCTTTACCTAATTGATCAGCACATGCGGGCTGTATTGCTCAGTCACTAGCCACTCTCGTAATTAAATTCTTCGACATGTGTGTGAAATGGCTATACTATAGCATGGAAACTTCGACGCAATGTATCAGTTTGATAATTAATTTCCCTGACCATGCCTACTCATAACAGCATTAGGAGAGGGATATTTGTATAGTTTTCAAAAACGCCTTTGTTTATTTTCACCAAAATCTAGTCGCAGCCTCATCTCGGCGACAATCAATTCAGAACATCCTTAAAATTACGAGAATTGTTCCTCTGATTTGTGTCTAGGCCACCCGTACTTTATAATAAAGTATTGTACGTTATTTCACATAACTGTACTCTATGAGAACAATAAAGTACACGAAAATACTTTATTTCGCCGGAGGGTTTTGCATAACTATCAATTGCAAATATAGACTGTAAAGATGCTGTGCAATTGTTTAGTAAAGATATTAATTTTATACAAACTGCAAAAAGCAACAAAAAATATGTTTTTAAATATAAAGAAAAATTAATCGTACTTTATTTTTATATTATGTATTTTTTTTTCTTACCTATAATAACCAATGCACTTTAATTGCAAGAAAAAAATGTGGCAACCCTATTTGTGTCACACATTTTACAGTTTCGGGAGAATAAAGCCAAGCTTTGCTGTAAGTCGTTTTGGATCAAAGTCAAAGGTAAGAACCGTTTAAACCCTTACAATGTGCGACAAGTAACGCCTGGGTCGTGGAGTTAACCTGCGTCAGCGCTGCGATGTTTCATAGTTTTTGTCCACTTCCTAACAAACAATAATAAAGGTGTAAACTCACACATGCACATCCACAGAAGACATATTCAGTAACGAAAAGGAAAATATTTTCGCGTTGAAGAAGAATGTTCTAAGATCTTATTTTTTTTTGACTTCAAACTTTTTTTTAAATATCTTTTCTCTTTTGTTTACTTTTTCTGTGTTGTCATAACAACAACATTTGTATCTTTGTATACGTACGGGATGTACAGTCAGCGCGAGAAATATCGGGACGAACAGACTGTTCAAAATGATCTCAACAATTGGCGCGACTAACGAACAGTAATTGATTTTTAGAATATAGATGGAGCTCTTAATACTACACAGGTAGAAATCCATCTAACTCCCTTTCTTTAAAGAGCTGCTTCAATGTAGCCGTAGCTTGTAAGCTACGGCTACATTTTCGCATTAACGCGAACTACAGTTAGCGCGCTCTCTGTTTACAGCTAGAGGAAGAGCGGTGTGCGAGAGAGCGCACGAAGTGTTATTCGCTTGGTCGCCATATCACGACCATGTGACCGCAGCATTAATGCTTGCATCTGACTTTGAAGTATAGCGGCATATGATTTAATGAGTTCTGAAAACTATGCCACGTGAACATTATTGCTTCTGAGAACTTTATGATTAAAGTTAGAAGGAACTTAGAAGTATACGTACTGACATTACTGTGGGCTTGGTACAAGTGTGGAGAGTGAAACCGTGGAGCAGCAAATAAATCGAAATTATGATGTTATTAATTATGTATGTGCTGTCGTTTACTTATAAATGTTACTTGCACAAGGGGATGCGCCACTGCCAGGGTCGCGAGATTTGTTCGAAAGAGATACCGTGGCCCTGGTAATATGTCAACTGAGGAACACGGGTGGGTTTTAGTCAGTAAAAGTCTGACACGCCCTTCCGCTCCACTCTAAAGCGGGAGCAGTCAGTTGATGATTTCCCACACACAAAAAAAAGGGTATGTGCCAAGACAGTCCGCGAAATTCATTTCTTTTTCCTCTCATCTTTGTCCATGTCAGGCTGTATGTTTATTAACCTCTAAGTCCCTGAGATACCACATTTGGTATCGACACAATGGTTTTTTAATAGTGTCTGTAATTACGGTAATTGACTGGTTAATATATGATTAGCGACCGTGATAAATAGAGCTTTACAGAATTATTATTATCAATACAACCCGATTTCATTTTATCGTTTATTTAATACTAGCTTTTGCCAGCGGCTTCACCCGCGTGAAGGTCGGAAATTATCCCGCGGGAACATACTACCGGGATAAAAAGTAGCCTATGTCCTTTCTCAGGCTCTAAACTATCTGTGTACCAAATTTCATTTAAATCGGTTCAGTAGTTTTAGCAGGAAAGCGAGACAGACAGACAGACAGACAGACAGACAGACAGAGTTACTTTCGCATTTATAATATTAGTGTGGATTAGTGTGGATATATATATATAAATATATAATACAATATATAATATATATATATATATATATAGTGTGGATTAGACAGGAATTTTTTCAGATCGTAAATAAGGTAAGGTAAGGTAATATCTGCTGCCACTTACGAGTTGTAGATCGTAGGTTCAAAGCCAGACCGGTGCTAAACGTTTTGTAAATTATTTAACCATCAATCACTACGTTCAAAACGATGAAGGAAAACATCGTGAGGAAACCATCAGTCATCTACTAACCCGTACTGGGCTCGCATGGTGGATTATGGCCCAGTCCCTCACCGAGAGGAGGCCTGAGTCCCAACAGTGGGCACATTACAGGCTAATTATGCTTAATAAGGTACTACTTACATGGGACTTCTAATGATCGCTACAACAAGAATCACCGCGTGCTGCAGATAAGACTGCTTTTTTTACCGTATCGCATGGATTGGTCCCATGTGGTGCCGGACATAAAGAATAGAACCACCCCATTTCTTCCCGTGGGTGTCGTAAAAGGCAACTGAGACTCTTACTAAAGTATGGGCAGCAGCGGTCTGTATGCAGTTTACCACCATACTGTGATCGCCAACCCGCCTGCCAAGCGTGGCTATTACGCCAAAGCCCTCCAAATTGGGGAAGGCGTATATCCAGTAGTGAACGTTTTTTTTTTTTTTTTCAGGATGGGAAATCATCAAATGACTTCTCCCGCTCTGGGCGGAGCGGGAGGGCGTGTCAGACTTTTACTGACTAAAACCCACACGTGTTCCATCAGTTGCCCATGTGCCAGGGTCACGGTATCTCTTTCACGTCTTACGGCTGAAATTATGAATTATGATGATAATGATCGATCGATCCGGTTAAGCTACGCTTGCCGAGGTCTAACTGTCCATCCGTCCGGTCCGGTCCGTCCGGTCTGTCTGTCCGTCCATCCATTTTTCGTTTGCTGCTCCGCTCCTTTTGACTGTACCGTGATGTTATATAGCCTATAGCCTTCCTCAATAAATGGGCTACTCAACACAAAAATAATTTTTAATTCCGACCAGTAGTTCCTGAGATTAGCGCATTCAAACAAACAAATTCTTCGCTTTATAATATTAGTATAGATTCAGCTGTATTCGATTAGACTGGAAGTTGACTCAAACATAATTTGGGAAAGCTAGGCAGGAAACGATAATTTAGGCGACAACTCGCTTTCTCAGTAATTCGACAGCGAGTAACCAAACCATGAACGGAGTTTGATTGCAATTACCGATTTGACTAAACTCTTTGGTAGACACAGCGACGGAAATGTAAAGCTTGATAAGCTGTACACTTCCAGTATAAGCTGAATCCATACTGTACGAAAAGACTATACAAAGCGAGGTCAGCTAAAACTGGATATATATATAGCTTAATATTATGCCGTCGGGTGATTACTCGGTTTTGCCAGCAAACGTCGTGTATTCTCTTTGACGTTTGTTATACCGTCATTAAAGGAAATGCGGATACAAATGAACCCCATTCATGCATGTCCTGGGCCGGTATGACCTTGGAATAATTAATTTCTCTAATGTTGCGAAGTTTAGAACTGTGCCCTTGTAATGTAATGTCGTATGCATTAACTAAACTTGTCACCTAATACATGAGATTTAGTATCTACAGTGATTAATCTAAATATATAAAAGGCAAACCTGACTGACTCATCTATCAACGCGCAGCCGAAACTACTGAACGGATTTCGCTGAAATTTGGCATACAGATAGTTGTAATGACGTAGGCATCCGCTAAGAAAGGATTATTGAAAATTTGCACCCTAAGGGGAGAAAAAGGGGTTAAAATATTGTATGGAAGTCCGTAATTTTTAGAGCTAGAAGCCTGAAACTTTGTTTTTAGGTTAACGATTAGAAATAAACAGTTACGTATCCTAGGGTTTTTGAAAATTCAACCCCTAAGGGGCTTGAATGTTTGTATGGGGAAACAAGATTAGTTACAACTATTTTATTCGAAACTTCACAGGAGTACTCCTGTCAATAAATGAGTAAAAAAGGGGTGACAAAATTCTAAAAATCAACATGGGTATCGTTTTTATGGTTTTTCGGGTCGCTGATAACGAAAACAACAACTATTTCACAAAAAATGCACAAAAACATAAAACAAAATAGTTACAGCTGGATATGCGCAAGGGGAAACTGTATTTGTACTAAGAATTCCCTTGATCCCGAATGATCTTCCCTTCTGCTTTGCAATGACCATAAACAAATCACAAGGGCCGTCATTAAAATTTGCGGGTATAGACTTGAGAGAAAACGATACAGTAATAATCCTTATCCAATTAAATACATTAGATACGTTGTCCATTTTTCAACCGACGAAAAAAAAAGGAGGAGGTTCTCAATTCGACGCGTATATTTTTTTTTTTTTTTTTTTTATGTATGACCACGCATAACTTTTTACATAGTGGTCCGATTGTGACAATTCTTCTTCTATTGGAAAGGGTATACTCCCAAGGTGGTCCCATATAAATTTGGAAAACAAAATCGAACCCTAAGGGTTGGAAAACAGGGGATGATTGATTGTTCACTCACTGATTGTAACGTATTAACACGCATAACTTTGTACAGAGTTGTCCGATTTTGATACTTCTTTTTTTTGTTGGATAGGGTATACCTTGCCAAGTATTATTAGTACATTAAAGCCACAAAAAAATTATAAAATAAAAACTTTTTAACAAAAAATTTAACCGCCGAAAAACTGAAAAGCATAAAATAATAAACCTTAAAATTTTGAGTCGGCGCTGAAAAATCAATGAACAAGGATCACTCAAAGCGCCGACTCATAATTTTAAGGTTTATTATTTTATGCTTTTCAGTTTTTCGGCGGTTTAATTTTTTGTTAAAAAGTTTTTTAATGTAGATCATAATTTCCCTTTACAGTATATATAATATATAAATATCGTGAATGATATCACAGATGAAAACTATTAATCGCTCACAGCGAAACGTGCGGTCGGCCGGCATGCCCCGATGCCGTCCACGCCATATTCTAAATGTTCTATACATACAACCTCCGTCACATACACTGTACACCCGTGTGAAGCCGGAAGGGTTCGCTACTATAATTATAAATTCCACACTGATGTAACTAATATTTTGTAATAATCTATATATTTAATACGTGAAGCCAAAACTTAGTATCCCTTTTTACGAAAATTGGGCGGACGGAGGAGTATGAAATTTCACACACTTATAGTTTATACAGAGAAGAAGTGACGAATGCTAATATATTTTTAAAATATACGTAAAAATACATTATTTTCAATGAATAACACGTTACACACACTACTTTCCATTACCGCGTATTCAATACACACATGCATAGATATTCTTTTGTTTATGGTCCAAATCTGTGGTCCAATCGGGATCATCTGTCTTTAATATTTTGTGTCTATAGTCTTACTGAATGTCAAGTATAACCATAGGTAATGAATTAATTTTATAGATATATAACCTATTTCATTTTTAAAATCTATGATCATATCGAGAATATTTTGTCTGTAATATTATTTGTCTATAGTGTTACTAAATGTCAAATATAACCATATTATTTTTTTATATTTATTATTATATAATTTTTTTCATTTAATAATGTATTTCTATTAAAATGAAGTACGGTCGAATTTCGACCAATGGGCGATCACTAGTATTATTTAAAAGGACCATTTTATACAAGTGGACCGATGACTGGGTGAAGGCCACAGGAATCCGCTGGATGCGAGAAGCACAGAACCGGTCGAAGTGGCGGAGCTTGCGGGAGGCCTATATCCAGTAGTGGACGTCTTTCGGCTGAAATGAATGAATGAAAAATTAAAAAAAGACGGAGAAGAATGGAGTTTCTTGCCCTAGACTTTGGAATGAGCAACTAGCTTTATCTTTCTAAATAACCTCTCCCTCGCCTCTTTTTGATACTTCAAAAGTGCCCGTAACATAATCAGCCTATCATGTTCCCAATACTAGGAAACAGGCCTCCTCTCTGAGAGAGCGAGTGGGCCGTAATCCACCGAGCCCGTACATGATATAAAAAATAAATAAATGATTATAAAAATTCCTTGCTCCCTTATTAAAACAGCTCTTCATATTCAGCCGCATTCAGGAATAGGAACTGAAATTATAAAATGTGAACGAAATGCTTAATTACTTTTTGTAGTACCTAACTTTTTTGTCGTACACACTAATTACTTAAATAAATTCCTGAAAATTAAATGTGTTAAATGGTTTTAATTTTGTCGTTTGTTTTAAATTAATGTTCGAAACAGATGTAGAACATTGCCCTAGATGAAATGTTCATGTTCAATTACTGGAATAAATTGAGTGGATTTTGTTTTTGAGGTCTTTTTTGGGCTTAAGGAAAAATTATATGAATTTGGCTACTCATCTACCTCATATAATATTTATCAAGTGTTCCGGGGAACAAAATAGGTACTACCCACAATACCACCAGCTTCGTTCAAAGTAGGAAATTGTTTTAAGTGGACTGGTTTTTCCTTATTTCTAGGAAACTTACCGTCAAGTGTCAATTTCAGATGAACGCGAACCTTTGTTTTTTATTTAAAACAAGTCCTTTTGGTGCCGTAAAGAATATACAATACCATCACCATATTCTTACCGTGGGTGACGTAAAATGCGACTAAGGGACACACTAGAGAATGAGCAGCAGCGTTCTCTATGCATTTTACCACCATGTTGCGAACCCGCCTGCCAACCGTGGCGATTTGGCAAAGCCTCCCAAACTGCGGGGGGCCTATGTCAAGCAGTGGACGTCTTACGGCTGAAAAGATGAATCAAAAATTGCCGTTAAGAGAATACAGGCATGACGTTATTGATTATTTATGTTATTATAACATTACGTCTCGATCTCCAACGTTAAGGGAAGAAAGTTAACAAAGCTTAATTCATTATTACAAATTATTGCATACGTCATATTATAAAAAGTACCTGGATGACTGAGCGTTGCTCGGTATTTTTTTTTTGTTTTTTTGGTAAATTATGTTTTTTAAAAATTATAAATATTTAAATATAAATTACAATTTGTTATTTTTCTTCCAATAAAATAAAAACATACGATTATGTTTAAGTTGATTATTAAAAACGCGAATAAAACGACATTTTCTAAAAAATGAATCCTAGCTATATCGATTTATCGCCCCCGAAACCCCTTCACATGGAGCGACTGACTCTGTCTGATCTAACCTCCAAAACCCAGTTACTAAGTAGCACGGTACCCCTTGGTAAGACTGGTTGTCAGACTTATGGCCTTCTGGCTAGTGATAACCACTGTAAAAGATCTACAAATGATAGCCGGGACTAACAGCACGGAGGGGTTGTTTTTTTTTTCTGGATGGGAAATCATCAAATGACTTCTCCCGCTCAGGGCGGAGCGGGAGGGCGTGTCAGACTTTTACTGACTAAAACCCACCCGTGTTCCATCAGTTGCCCATGTGCCAGGGTCACGGTATCTCTTTCTTTCTTTTTTATATTAAACTAGTGACCCGCCCCGGCTTCGCACGGGTGGACATTTATTTTTTAAGCTCTCTGAAAAAAAAAATTGTTTTGAAAAGAACTTTTGATGATGAGTATCTAAATAGTTCCGAAATCAATTTTAATAAGTGCATTAATTCAGTAAATTTACTCGATTTGGCCGCGTCCGCTGTGTAGAGAGCCGACCGCGCGAGTGAGCCGCGCGGCAACCTGCTTCATAGATGTGCACCCCCCTCCCCTGCGGTTTCGCCGTGCGAGTCGTGCGACACCATCATTCATTTTAATACCAATTACAATTTTAAATTCGTAATATCTTTTGAATGGATTGTCCGATTGGAATAAAATAAAAAGTTATTTATAGCTATTGAAACAATCTTGCTCAATAAATAGTTTATTTGGATAAGGATTAGTATTTGACGATAATATGATCAATAAACATAGGCTAATAATTTTAATTACTTTTATTCTATGGAAAAGTGGTTATAATGGCTAAAATATAAATGTTTGGTTTATACTATCGCGGACTTTTTTGTAGGCATTATTGAGTTCTACAAGTATTCTATAGAAGTCAACCATACATCTCTAACCATTTAGGCAGCGTTCGCGAGAATCGTTAACGTACGGCAGTTTTTTCGACGCCTTACTCCACAATTTTCACTACCACGAAAAATCCTATCTATTTTCCGGGATAAAATATAGCCTATATGGATTCAGAAGAATCCCTCTAAGTAATGGTAAAATAAATTTTGAAATCGGTCCAGTATTTTTTGAGCCTATTCAATACAAACATACAAAAATACAAAGGTTTCCTCTTTATAATATTAGTATAGATAAACATGATTATTTGACTGGCCTGTTACTCTATTGGTTAGTGACCCTGACTGCTAAGACTGAGGTCGTGGGTTCGATTCCCACCCAGGACAAATCTTTGTGTGATGAGCACGACCAATTGTTCTGTGTCTGGGTGTAATTTATCTATAATATGTATGTATTTAGAAATATATAAGTATGTTTATCAGTTGTCTGATTGCCATAGTACAGGCTCTGCCTAGTTTGGGATCAGATAACGGTGTGTTGGTTGTCCCAAGATATTTATTTATTTTATTCAAAATATTTGTTTAATTATTTTATTTTCGACTTTAATTAGATAATCTTAGAGTTGTTTTTGCAGTGGTTTTCTAATGGTCGAGAACTAACGAAAAAAACAGAAGAAAACTGACTGTAGGTGTCCGGGAACTGAAAAAAACGCACTTTTCGATATATCTTTAAATTGTAAAATAATACTTTAGTATAATGCAAAAAATATATATCACATCGTGTAGTTTAAACATTCTTCTTTCGAATGTAGGGCCAATATCAAAATATTAACACTTACTATAATAAAAATATTATTTTAAAGATTGCAAGTCGACTAAGTGGTCGTGAACCGGCCTAATCACCCTCTCCTGTTCATGCCTATAGAGGCATGTTGTTATAGAACACTACCATAGAATCTGAAACATTTTGTAGGATATTAATATTATATGTGCTCGAAAAATTTGTGTACAAAAATGTTTACTACGTAAATAACACAATGAACGTTATTGAACTATCAAAATGAAAGACATACCTACTCTTAGTGATTTACACTAGTACCCATCTGAATCCAAAGCATGAATTATTCCATTATCTAAGATTCGTTGTTCATACAATATTTCCTTGACATCATAACAAGGGTTCGTTTGAACTGAAACAGGTTTCGAATGTCTTTCCAAGCTAAGGGTATCGGTACTTCATACATGATATATTAATGAACCCTTCTACATATTCATACTGAATTGTTCATAAGATTGTCTGTCTATCATAAGATTAGACGGACCTGCATGTTAAAGTAGAAACAATAAAAATATAAGAGAAATGTGTAGTGAACCAAGACTTTTATTTATTTTCATTTGATTTGCTTTGGTCAACGTAAAAGCTTTGTCTCGATAATGCTTTCGTGTAGACAATATTTTATTCACTTTTATTTTATTTATACTAGATTTTGGCAGCGGCTTCGCCCACGTGGAGGTCCGAAATAATTTCGCAGGAACGTACTCGCGGGTTAAAATGTATTCTATGTGTTAGTCACGGTTATAAGCCATCTTTGAACCAAATTTCATACAAATCCGTTCAGTATTTTTTGCGTAAAAGACTTACAAACATCCATCCACCGATCCATCCATCAATCCTCACGAATGTTCATAAAACACCAACAGACTGCATCCCAGTGCGCCCAACACTGTGTGATTTTCAACCCTCGGTGCTAAACAGTGTGTTGAAAATCCCGTAAGTTTATTAAAGCAATGAGCTCGTCCCCTGCTACTTACATGGGCCTTGAAAGGAGATGCGCTAAATACGCTAAGGTATCCCGCAGAATTCAAATAATAATATCTTAGGACAACCAACACAACGTCATCTGATCCTAAACTAGGCAGAGCCTGTACTATGGCAACCAGACAACTGATATTTAAACATACTTATATATTTCTAAATACATACATATTATAGATAAATTACACCCAGACACAGAACAAATAATCGTGCTCATCACACAAATGTTAAGAACATTTGTGTGATGAGCAGGATTATTTTGCAATTTGCTGGTCGGTGTCAATTCATTTCGCTGAATTACTTATTTCATGAAATAATCATTCAGTGGGATTACCTATATGAACTAAGAGGGTTGTATTGCTGATTGTAATCATTATAATTAGATACTGGAAATAGATACTTGTTTCGGTCGCGAATCCTATTTTGTTCAACATGCAACCTAACACTGCACGCTAATTGCGTGACACACTATTAATCAGAAAGTCTTATTAATTTTGAACCTTATTGCTAATCCATTCTTGTATATGTTCAAAAAAATCCGCTAGCAACGTAAACAACGCCATGAATATTGTGGAACTGCCAAAAAGACAAGAATTTCTTCTAATAGGGTATTACGTAAACACTCCTCTGCAAAATTGCAAAAAAAAAGAGATAATTTAAATTATCGGACTACACCGACGCCACTCCTTAAATAAAAATAATTGGTGAAATACTGTACGGTCTACACCTGTGCTTACTCCTTCGAGGGAACCAGGTGTGATGTAAAATGATTTGGTTTTTAACATTAGTAGCTACATTATTCTGAAAATAGGTACATACTTAAATTAGGGACCAACTCAATTAAAAAATATGAACATTTTTAAATGAAATAACTTATTGCCGAAATGTTCACCGAAACTTAGGACTCCTTTACCTAATCCTTTGTGGCACTTTCTAACCGTTAAGTATAAGCCTAGTAAAGCCCTACCAACGCTCGTTTAAACCATTAATACCTGGAACCTAATATTTTATACAAAACTAGCTTCTGCCCGCGGCTTCGCCCGCGTGGATGTCGGCAAAAAATATCCCACAGGAACGTACTAATGGGATTAAAAGTATCCTATGTGTTAATCCAGGTAAACAATGTCTTATCGCACTGCTTAATTTGTCTTATCCGACCCAGAGAATAAAAAGTTTCACAGAAAATTCAACCACCGATTTCACCCTCTTAGGGATGGCATTTCAAAAAACCCTTTCTTAGTGGATACCTGCTCTTCACAAAGAACACACCCTCCAAATTTCATGTCTCTAGGACCAGCGGTTTAGGCTGTGCGTTGATATATCAGTCAGTCAGTCACTCAGGACTTTGAATTTTATATATGTATTACTAGCTGACCGTACAGACGTTGTCCTGTTTCCTAGAACTCGATAGCAGCGCCACCTACCGGGTCCAATAGTGAATCTAAACCATCCAGGGTGCCACCTAAACGCATACAAAAACATTCATTCAAATCGGTCCAGCCCTTTAGGAGGAGTTCAGTGACATACACACGTACAGTAGAATTATATATATAAAGACAGATTGTTAATCTTTATAGCAGAATCCTATTTTCATATGTATCAGTTACCTAGGTATGTATGAATTCGTTTTATAAATCTTCATACTCTTCTGTCCTTAAACCATTTTATTTGGGGTCAACGCAACATAGCTCATCCAGCCTATAATATTCTCACTGCAGGGACAAAGTGGGACTCAATCCACCAAGCGGGCCCAGTGTGTTATCTAAGTGATACATGTCTTCGAAATTTTGGTTTTAGGACATGCCGGTTCCCTCACGATATTTCCTGTACCGTTTTGAGAGGGGTTGTGATGATATAATTTACCACAAGGTGAAACACCTGCCTAGGTTCGAATCAACTGCTCTTCGACATGACTGCTTCCTAACATCGCCTTTCTACGTTTATTAACCCCTTCCTAGCCGTATCATCTTGCACACAATCAACCCATTTCTTTAGTATGCTTTACTATCGGTTCTCTTATATTTTCGTACAGCTGTACGAAAATGACGTATTACCTACTTATGTGGTACGTACATCTGTGGTAGTGGGTACTATGTCAAATATTCTTATAGGTGCCTGAAGATGGTGTCGCTGAGACTGGACCTGGAGCAGATAGCAAGATGACCTGAACGCATTCTGAGATGGCTGGTTTGAAATGGCGAGGGAATTGAGTTCCAGGATGGAATTTGAGGACGCTTTTGTCCCTCAGCTCGGGCAAAGAAAAAAAATGCCACGATATTATTCTATGTCACCAAACCAAACCAAACCAAAAATATGTATTTGCAAGAATATGGTATAGAAGGTGTTACATTCATTTTGTTTCAGCATATCCTGCCATAACCTGGCGTGCAAATGTCAATTAAATCAGCGATGTCAATTATTCTAACTTATAAATTATAGATTCTATTGATTTGTCTTCTAAATAGTAATTAACGGTATAATATCTTTTAAACAGCAATAAATTTCAAATAAATTACAATTATTCGTAACAAAAGTACCTACATATTTAAAAAATACACAAACATGGCAAAAGTAGAATTTTAAGTTTCTGAAACAAGGGCTTACAGCTGTCTAAAAAGTGAGCACCGCAAATTGCTCGGATACACTTTTTTACCACCGGTTTAGGGAGCTATCCAAGAAAATAAATAATTCACATTAATTTTAAAGAAAGATCCATTACAAAAGTTTAATTCAAAATACAGGTAAGCAACTTTGACGGAACAAAAGTTCAAAAATAAAACGAAAGCTTGAGAAGAAATCAAACTTAAAGTAATTTAGGCATGTTTATTATTCAAGTAGGTAATATCGTTTGTCCCAAATAACTTAGCTCAAGTCCATTTCCGTATTTGGCCCTGAAAATATTCGCTTATTTTCAGCCACTGAAGCTCTATTAAATTTTTCCGCCACGTATTGTGATAAATGCGGGTAGTATCATATTTCTACGGAACACGAATATACTATCGATGGTCATTCTATTTTTGAAAACAGTCAACGCCTACATATAAATCGTGACGTCAATACCTACCGATACACGATAGCTGGTATATGATGTCATCAGACGGATACCCAAGCCATAATACGCGTACGAATCTGTAATTGGGTTTTCCCAATTCAACAAATGTTTTCTTTCAAAGAAAAGACAAAAGCTTTTATTAACATAAATTAAATAAAAGCTGGGGAATTAACATAAATGAATAAAATGGGGCTTGTGGCTAAGTAATATAACAGTCGCACTAGTTGATCGAGCAGGTTAAGCTACGTTTTCCGCGGTTGTCCAGGTGTGACCATCTTAACATACCCCCCTCCCATAGACCCCACCGTGCCTCGGAGAACACGTTAAGCCGCTGCCGTTGGTCCCGGTCGTTATTCGTAGATCTTTCACACACGTTATAGGTCGTCAGAAACCCGACAGTCTGAAAACCAGTCCAACTTCCATCAGTTACTTAAGTCTAGTACCAAAACCACCCAGTAACTGGGTTGTGGAGGACACAGGCAGTTGCTGCATGTAAAATATTGATGCTCAGCTGCATTCAGTCAAACTAGAAGCCGACCACAACATAGTAGGGAAAAGGCAGGCAGATGAATGGCATAAATAAACACATCTTAATGATTAGACATAAAAATAATTGCATATTATTAGGATTCGTGTGCATATGCAAGGCCCATATTGTTTATGAAGTTTCCAATCGTCAACTTCGTCGTTCAAAAGAGGCACAGTCTCAAACGGGTTGTCTTTTGTCAGCGATACCTAATTGTAATCTATTCTCATCTACGTCACAAAACTATTTTTGCAAAGCGTTTCTTTTGCTATCTGGGTGGCTACTTATAGGTACAAGAAAACTCATAAGGTGCTACATATCTTTAGCCTTACAAAGAATAAATGCAAAAAGAGGCTAACTGACTGGCACTAAAACTAAACTATTACTAAAAACATCCTTACAATGACCTAAACACACAATCAAGCACTCTAACACTCCCGCACACTCACACATCCACACACTCACACACCCACACATCCACACACTCACACACCCACACAATCACCCATACACTACATCTACTAACATTCTTCTCTTCTCAATCATAACTAGCTGATGCCTGCGGCTTCAACCGCGTGGATATCGGTTATCGCGACCAAAAGTAATCATGAAATTTTGATCCCGTTCCCGCAACCCATGGGAACCAATTCCAGGGATAAAAAGTACCCTATATCTTATTCCAGGCTATAATCTATCCCTGTACCAAATATCAGCCAGATCAGAAATTTTCCATTGGTTTTAATTTCTTTTTTCGTGAGATTCTATTTTTTTTTTTTCTAAAATAGAAGGAGTCTAAGTTACTCCGTGTTAAATCAGCTATCTGCCAATGAAAGGCCCGTCAAAATCGGTCCAGCCATTTCAGAGATTAGCCGGAACGAACAGACAGACAGAAAAAGTTTAAAAAATGTTTTTTTGGTGTAAGTACCGTATTTACTTTCATATGCATTTAGTAAAAAGCTGTTAATTTGAAATTACAAACCGACACTTCAGTTTTATTTATTTGTATGTATTGTATAGATGTAGATGTATAGACAAGTGCAAGTGTAATCATATTTTGCTATATGTATTAGATGCCTAGTTAGGAAGTGACCCATGACCATGACCCCTTGAATGACTATTTCATGAAAAGAAAGTGTGGGCAAAACGATTAAAAAAACAGTCCTATTAAAACTTATAAAAGCGTAGAGAAAGTATTTTAGAAAAGAAAAAATATACTCTGTTTTCCTTGAACTACAAACAACAGCTATCATAACAAACAGGAAAAGTTCAAGGTCATTGTTATTAAGTGATGTAACACTGATAGATACGGTTGCCAGAAAAGGCTTTTATTTTTTCCTGTGTAGTGCGGTTTCAGGGTTATTTAATAAGTAACTTGCACTACACTACTCGTGAAGTCGCTTCGACGAAGCACTGGTCGAAATAAAATTGACCGAAGTCCGAAGTCATCATAATCATCATCATTTCACCCGAAACACGTCCACTGCTGGACAAAGGCCTCCCTCAAAAGGATGATCATCACGCTTGGCAGGCGAGTTGGCGGTCGCAGTATGGTGGTCAAATGTATAGATAACGCTGCTGCTCATTCTCTAGTACCTCGCTTTTTTTTTCAGGATGGGAAATCTTCAAATGACTTCTCCCGCTCTGGGCGGAGCGGGAGGGCGTGTCAGACTTTTACTGACTAAAACTCACCCATGTTCCATCAGTTGCCCATGTGCCAGGGTCACGGTATCTCTTTTGAACAATCATGCGACCCCAACGGCAGGCATCGGCCCTAGTAGACCCCTTCACTGCTGCTGACATCTCTTTGAGGCGCGCGTGGAACACTACGCGCCGTCGACGCGAGCTTGGTCCTTACCGGGCGGCGAGCTACCCATTGCTCGCCGTACCTCCCTTAGTCGCATTTAACGATACCGAAAGAAATGGGATGGTGCTATTCTTTACATCCGGCACCACACGAAACGTGAAAAGATCATAATATACGAAATCATCCTAAACACAATTCATATTGTGTTTTCAGCTCGTTCCGTTTTCAAAAACAAAAATATCCCTCGAGCAAGCCCTGGCAGGTGACGGAGTAGGTACCTACATACAGTCAACAACAAACAGGATATCAGGCGCTACAAACGCTGACGTATCGGAAGTCATAAGAAACCTTTGTGCTCGATATTACTTCACTCGTATCAGGTTCAGATATTTATGACTGCCTATATGGAATAAATCATTATAGTTTTTGTTTGTCTGCTGTTACATACACAACATTAATTTTTGTTTATGCGAAACCCGAAACACGGGTCTAGTATTTTTATGTAAAGAATCTATGAAAAAAAATTCAAAACTCTATCATTAATAATCACAAAGTTATAAGCTTGATAAGTTACCTGGTTGTCCACGCAAAAACTTATGCAGATCACCACAAACAGCTAGTGTACGTACCATCTCCGTGTAATGGACGTTTGAGTACGAGAAAGACATGATAATTTTAAAATATACGTATTGTCGTTCGGTGTCCTACTTGGAAGCGTAATTAAATATTTTTGGTACAAAATATAACATGGTGTAAAAATTATTGGAATCGATTCAGTTACTGATTCTGAACAAACTATATTCAGGTTTCGCATATACTAAAAATAATCTTGATGTAACAGAAGACAAACAAAAGCTCACGGAAAAACGGAGCGACGAATTGACGTGCTTTGTAAGTGGAGATAGTTGAAGGGATGAAGAGTGACATAGGCTACTTTTTTTTAGGTTTCTGGGGTGATCTCAGAAAAGCCACGCTTTTCCCATGGAAAATGGTTTGTAGCATGTTCGCGTGTGTCCAATGCCCAGAATATTTACATTCTATTCCCAAATGGAAAGACATAGGTAATATTGTCTACAGTAGCGTATTAAAATAACATTCTGTTCCGAGTTCTCTTCTGTGTTCTAAATCAGGAAAGGGGAACCGTGTTACCCCGAATTTAGCGCGAGCGAAGCCGCGGGCAAAAGCTAGTATATATATATTAATGCGAAAGGTCACTCATTCATATATTCATTCACTCTCTGATTAATCACGAAATCTCAAAAACTACTAGACCTACCTACGAAGATGAAATTTGGCACAAATAAAGATTATGAGTAGGAGACGTCAGTTAAGAAAAGATTTTAGGAACCTCCCTCCGTAAAGGGGTGTTACAGGGGGTGGAAGTTTGTATCAAAGTCCGTTAGTTTCGAAGCTAGGTTTTTCAAATATTAGGTTTAAGCTGGTGATTAAAATTGAATTTATATATTTTGCACCGTTTTTACTGAAAAAGGGGATGAAGTTGTGTGTGGAAAGTCCTTCATTTTTAAAGTAATCGTCATCATCATAATTTCAGCCGAAAGACGTCCAATGCTGGACATAGGCCTCCCCCAAGCACCGCCACTTCGACCTGTTCTGTGCCTCCCGCATCCAACGTATTCCTGCGGCCTTCACCAGGTCATCGGTCCATCTTGTGGGAGGCCTTCCAACGCTACGTCTTCCAGTACGCGGTCGCCATTCCAGAACACTTTTAAAGTAAACATCATTATATTTATTATTTAGGCATATAGTTGGGAGCTAACGCAACAAAATTTCCGACATCCACGCGGGTGAAGGCGCAGGCAAAAGCTAGTACTCAATATAATCATTGTATTTTACATAGGCTACCCAGTGAGATCCTGGATTGTTAGAAGTATCTAAATTAATAACCCCACGATCATTCCGCTTTATTTTTCAAAAGGTAGTTTAGGGAGTTCACCTTTCATAAAGGCACCTTGAAAATAGGACATATTATCTTCATACTCCAAAATATAAATAATAATAATAATAAATCTTTATTTTTGCCAAAAGAATAACAACCTTACAAAATTACAGAATTACACAAGTACTTACGTTCTATGAATCCAAAAGATTGGATATCCAATCAGTATATTCGTCGTTCTCAGTTAGCATTATTTTATTCAGCCGATTTGAGATACAATAATTAGATATTCTCACTTTTAAAATGACAAAGCAAAACTGTGGGTAAAATATATCACTTATTAAAATTGTTATTTTATATTGCAGGTAGTAGCGTAAGTGCACATAGTATATGTAAAACTATTAAATGTTTAGTTTGTTCACAGAATATTTGTGTTGTTTTCGTGACTTTACATAAAACAATAAAATAAAAAAATAAAAACAAATTGATTAATACAATTAAGTGAAACTAAAATGAGTAAAAATTAAATAAAAGTTATTTAAGAGGTCGTGCACGTAATTGTTCGGATTTTATAGACATAATTTTACGATTAAAATAAGTACTGTATTTCTATAAGTTTTAATGCACAAGTCTAATCGACCTCAAACCGGCGACTGTTTTGTAAATTTTGCGTTAAGAGGTTTAGAATACCTAACACATAATTATTTACGAATCGTGTCAACGTCTACACGGTATGTAAAAATTAAAATGTGTTGTTGTAAAATTCATCGTTATAATGTATGAATCCCTTTTTACCACTTTCATATTAAAAAACATACATAGTATAAAAATATTTAACTTAGTAAAATTTTAGAGAAAATGCGCAATGAATTGGTTTTGATTTCGTGTAACTAATTACACGAAATCAAAACCAATTCATTGCGCATTTTCTCTAGATCACTCATTCATAAAATTTAAACAACAGGAATAATTCCGATTTTACATCTAAACTCTGAAATATTGTATCATACATATACGTATGTATATAATAAAAAAGGAGGGGCTTGTGGCTAAGTTACAAAAGCTGCACGGGTCGATCGTTCAGGTAAAGCTATGCTTGCCGCGGTTGGTCTGTGGATGGGTGACCTTCTTTACATCCCAAGACCCTTCCGTGCCTCGGAAGAACTTTTTTTTTTTTTGTTTTGGTTGGGAAATTATCAAATGACTTCTCCCGCTCTGGGCGGAGCGGGAGGGCGTGTCAGACTTTTACTGACTAAAAACAATCTGTAAATTGGTGTATATTGCACCGTAATTCCACATGAAGACGCCATATGCCTCCTATTCTATACTAATATTATAAAGCTGAAGAGTTTGTTTGTTTGTTTGATTGAACGCGCTAATCTCAGGAACTACTGGTCCGAATTGAAAAATTCTTGTGTTAGGTAGCCTATTTATCGAGGGAGGCTATGGGCTATATAACATTACGCTACAACTAAGAGGGGCGGAGCAGTAATGAAAAATGTTGCAAAAACGGGGAAAATTTATTCCTTTTGAGAGTTTCCGTTGCGTGCGCTGCGTAAACGGTTAAAGTAACGCAAAAATCATATATAACGGAGTTGTTCCTTTTAAAAAGTTCTAAAAAAAAGTCCGCGAGAGCATATGTCTATCTTTTAAGGTTGACTCACTATAACTCAAAAGGAGCGAGCAGCAACGAAAAATGGACGAAAACTAGCAGGCAAATCGATGCGACGGGGAAAGGGTCAGGGGAGCAAAAATTTGACGCGGACGAAGTCGCGGGCAGAAGCTAGTGTTTCGATAAATCTACCACCAAGTAACAAGATTTTGTATTTGGTGAGTAGTTTGCGAGATCTCATGACACGTGTTTCATACAGAGTAAGTAGCATACGTAATCAGGTTTCCGCGTTTGCACCAACGTTTATAACGTGAATTCTATATGTTGTTTCTACTGCTTTAGTTTATCGTGTACAGTGTACACTTTAAAAATATCTTGTAAAAGGCTAGCTTAGGTACAACAATGGTGTTTGTGATCGATCAATAAACTTATTGAGTAGCCCACGTCCGGAGAGCAGTACAAACTTAACTACATACAGTCAACCCGCCACCGCGTGCTTGCGGTTTGCTTCTAACTCAACTATTTTCCGGACCTTCAACCGGTCGTAACTATATGTAACTGAATCTATCCTACTAATATTATAAATGCGAAAGTTTGTATGTATGGATGTGTGGTTTGTTACTCTTTCACGCAAAAACGACTGAACGGATTTGGATGTTTGGAACAGTTAGTTTATAACCTGGAATAACACATAGGCTACTTTTTATCCCGGTATTACGTTCCTGCGGGATATTTTCCGACCTCCACGCAGGCGAAGCCGCTGGCAAAAGCTAGTATTTCATACGGAAGCCTGTGTCTCGTAAAATTATAGGATCTATTTAGACATTTGTAACATTTTCATTTTCTTGGTGGTTTTTCATAAAAAACATCGAAATATGTAAAAACACATTGCTCGCAGAACAGATGATCGATTTGGTAAATGGGGCTGAAAGGTTCTGGAATGGTAACTGCGTACCTACTGGCTTCCCACAAGTCGGACCGATGACCTTGTAAAGGGCGCAGGAATTCGCTGGGTGCGGTGCGGGAAGCACAGACAGAATAGTCCAGCAGTGTCCGTTTTTCGACTGAAATCATGATGATGAATGCAAACAATCCATCAGAGACTGAGATTTGGATGCGAACGTTTCTAAAAGTAGGTAAAATTGCCCCACAGATTCCCTGAAATCCGGTTACTTCAATTACACGCCCAATAGTCAAAGTTTAAAGACTGAATAAAAGTTGCATAATCCATACTAATATTATAAATGGGAAAGTGTGTGTGTCTGTTTGTCCGTCTTTCACGGCAAAGCGGAGCGACGAATTGACATGATTTTTAAGTGGAGATAGTTGAAGGGATGGAGAGTGACATAGGCTACTTTTGTCTCTTTCTAACCCCCACTTCCGTAAAATGGGGGTAGAACGCGCTAATCTCAGAAACTACTGGTTCGAATTGAATAATTATTTTTGAGTCAGGTAGCCTATTTATTGAGGAAGGCTATAGGCTATACAGGATCAGTTTTTATCATGTTTTATTGACGCGGACGAAGTCACGGGCAGAAGCTAGTTTCCCATAAAAATAAACTCACGCTCTAACAGATGATTGATCTATTAATAGAGTAAGCGTTATGACTCCCGTATAATGTCGTGTGTAAAATTATCGGCGTCAAAACGGTCAGTATCAAAACAAGAATGAACAGGTATCTTCTGGGCACGCTTGTTTTATCATAGACCTCATCAATAGACATGAGATATAACTGCCAATCTCCATACCCGGCCTTCAAGGTATGGGTATCGCCAAATACCGGGTACAAAAACCGGGTTTCAAAATACCTGTAAGTATTTGGGTGTGTTATGATTTCGATAAGTAAACGTATGCGATAGGTATGGCATACCTCCAATATTATGTAGGTACGACTTTTCAAGTATGAGATATGAAGATGGTTATTAGTGAGTGCTAAATATTATATGCAAAATAACATTAATTTTATTTAAACTAACTATAGTAGCTGCGTAGTTAAAAATCACTTTATTACACACAATATATTTTTAAAGAACTCTTTGATATGATAAAAAATGTAATTCGTAATTTTTTTTATTCAATAATATTATTACGCAATTATATTCCTTAAGAACGTAGACATATGTATTTTTTTTTTCTTAGTGAATTAGATCGTCCGAACGTTCCTAAAGCACGAATAACGCTTTGGGTCCTGTCGTAAGCGGTCGGGTAGCTTCGGGTGGTTTCGGCGGACCGATGCTGCACGAACTGGCTGATACCTTGTGGTAGCGTTCGCTTCGTACTAGCCTATACGTATGACGTCATACCTTCAAGGTATTTACCCAGTATTCCGGTCTGTACCCGGGCTGTGTACTGGGAAGCACATACCTGGTATATATACCTGTACCAGTATATACGCCTCATCCCTACTCATCAATCGCTTTCCATCAGGCGTGATCGACGTCAAGAGCAGGTCCATTCAGTAATAAAGAAAAATTACAGTTAAAATATTGATAAACCATCCTACATACCTAATCATCCGCAAGGAACTCATTTTTATGTGTATCGACAAAACCATACCATTTCAGCCGAATGCCGTCGTGGGTTGGCGATCGCAGTATGGTAGTACAATGCATAGAGAACGCTGTTGCCCATTCTCTAGTAAGTACCGTCGCCTCTTACGATACCTATGGTAAGAAATGGGATGGTGCTATTCTTTACGTCCGGCACTACTCTTAGAGAGATCGACAAAACACTGTGTTAACGCACTGTGTTGCTGTGTGTCTATGTTTAACTCATAATGTCATTGTATGGCATTTCGTAGTCAGGAGTTATCAAACCCAAAACCGAGTACACTGGTTTATTTTTATTAACACGCTTGTATTAGCTTGGTATACAATGTATTCGTATGTGACGGAATATTTGAACGTGATTTTCATCCCCTTCAAAATGTCTGATTAATTTAAAATTTTGCACACTTATCAAGGATTGATGACAATAGAATCATTTGATAAATTCACCATTCATTTAGGTGGGAGGGGTCCTACATTTCGTGACGTCGCATTTCAAAATCAATTTTAATCTAAGTGTTAAGTAAAAAACATATTCATATTCGTATGAGCTGTTACTGTTGCCCCACCCAGTATCGATCATGTGGTATTCGTGGCCTTTATTTTGCATCATACAAGGCCTCTAATCAACACAAGCAAATATATAAGAAACAACAAGAAGTTTTGCCCATCGTGAAGATTCGTTCTCAAAGAAGTTCTGCTAGACGTGCCAGAGAAATTCTTTGTTTGGGTGATGACGATGATGTTGTATGGTTCGATGAGAAAGATGTGGACACAACGAATATTCTTGACATTAACAACCCAAACGAGAACGAAGTGGCTGCTATGCCATGCATATGCCTACATGGACTCAAAATGATTTAGTTTGTTCTTTAATTAATATAATTAATCGTTTATTATTTTGTTAATTTCTTGCAGTGTTTGATTTGGTGTTAATTTTATTAAAAAAAGGATTGTGTGGTTTTTATGAAACTATGGTAAAAGTGATTTTTTTTTCACATTATAGACATTTAACTAAAAATTTTCGGAATATATGCAATAGCTTAATAAAAATACTTAATTTAATATTCATACGAAATAAGTTAAATAATAAATTCAAGCACACAAAATTGAAATAAATCCATAAACAACAACATGCACCAGCGAGCGCCTTTCACTTTATCCCTACTCCGCGGCAGACCGTCATGCGACATGCATCACTCAGACGAAAAAGTGTAAGACGATGTAATAAAAGTTTCACTTTAAAAATATTTAAATTTTAGAATTGCTGTTTTAATTCAATAATTATTAATTATAGATGTAAAATTATAAAATATGTGACGTCACACTAGGGAGAAGGGGGGCGTCTCACAAATGTGACCAGCTGTGACAAGGACGGGGGAGGGTGTCAAAAATTATGAAATTCGTGTGACGTAATTTATGGATGGCCTAACCATACCCATACCCAGGTAACACCTGTCAAGCATTGGGGGAGGGCAATTTCAAAAATTGTTGTTCTCCCTGATTTTGCCTTGTCCCTCGACTTTGTTCATTTATTTTTATGTGATGGATGACTTCAAGGAGAATATTTTAATTGAAGTGAAAAGAACATATTTTAAAATATATAGGTACAAGATTATTTTTAGTATATGCGAAACCTGAATATAGTTTGTTCAGAATCAGTAACTGAATCGATTCCAATAATTTTTACACCATGTTATATTTTGTACCAAAAATATTTAATTACGCTTCCAAGTCGCGGGCCGCGCTGTTTTGTTTCGATTTTAAAATTATCATGTCTTTCTCGTATTCAAACGTCCATTACGCGGAGATGGTACGTACACTAGCTGTTTGTGGTGATCTGCATAAGTTTTTGCGTGGACAACCAGGTAACTTATGAAGCTTATAACTTTGTGATTATTAATGATACAGTTTTGAAATTTTTTTCATAGATTCTTTACATAAAAATACTAGACCCGTGTTTCGGGTTTCGCATAAACAAAAATTAATGTTGTATATAATTTGTCGTTTAGTTGTTACTTTACGAAATATAAAACTTACGAAGATTTTAAAATATTGAACACTATCGAATTTAGCTGTCCCCTTCCCAGCAGGCCTCAGAAAATCTTTGATTTCTAAAAAAAATCGTTTGTGCGAGTGGTTTAGTAAATATAATTTGAATTCTTAAAAGTCCAATTTATCAGTTAAAAGAATCAATTTTATTTTATTTTTTCATATTTTCTATTAAAAGTAAATCTATATTAAAATCGAAAATTTAAGCCAACCGGAACATTCCGTTTTGTGACCGGTCTTTTTTGCAAATATTCTTCCAATTGTGGAATAATTCGGCACGAAATGGCAAAATAATATGTCGTTCTTCATCGGAGACACCATTTTGCTTTCATTGTCTAACTAATTAGTAGCCAGCGCTGACGCATACTGTTGAAGTGTTCTGTGTTTCAATTTCTTTGCTCAGGTATGTTACCAAGTTTTACCATTATAAATAACTTTTTTTAAATTATTGTTATTTTTTAAACTTTGCAAAATTGGTATAGTATTTGAAACTACAAAGTGAATAGTGCTAAGTACGATGGGTAATTTTAAAACAATTTAAAACTACAATAAGGTGACATTATGTGACCTCCGTTTTGTGACTTATTCTACGGTCACATATAGCGGAACGGCAAGTCACAACAGGTCGGAATGCATAAAACTTAGTTCACATTGCAAAACCTTATTGACCAAATTTATGAATACAGTTACAAATAATCTATCTTTTTATATTTTTTTTATTCAAATTTACAGATTGAACTCTACTGACAAAACTTGAATGTAGAACTTTTACATGTCAATGTTTTTTTTTAAATGTTATTGACATGTAAAAGTGTTTGAACAAACCTACTTACAGAAATAAAATCATTTATCACTAGCACCTGCCCGCGACTTCTTCCGCGTTAAATTTCGTGTTCTCCCGAACCTTCCCATCGCGTGGAATCGCCTACCCGTGCGATTTTCCCCGTTTTTGCAACATTTTTCATTACTGCTTCGCTCCTCTTGATTGTAGCGTGACATTATATAGCCTATAGCTTTTTTCGATAAATAGGCTACCCAACACAAAAATATTTTTTCGTTTCGAACCAGTAGTTCCTGTGATTAGCGCGTTCAACCAACCAAACAAACAAAAAATCTCTTCAGCTTTATAATATTAGTATAGATTATGTGATTAGAAACTACGGAGTTCCTATTATCCTGCAAAGTTTTAATACGACTGATATCAATCAGTGCAATTTATAACGATGATTATAGTAATATAAGAATAGTTACAATTATTGTTTTATTTCTTACCTACTAATAATGGTATTTAGGCAATTTTTAAGTTGTGTGCACACAGCCTTATGATTTTAAGACTTCCATTTTGTCACTGTCCCTTCAAAAAGGTGGAATGAAATCTATGAAATTAGATAGAGATTTTACCTTTTAAACCTGTGCGGCCACAAAAACGTTAACAGTAAACGTATAATATTCGAAAAATATACAAATATTAAGTAAATTATTATGATTTTAGAGTAAAATTAAAAAATAACCCATTGGAATTAGACAGAGTCACAAAACCGAATAAAAAAACAATTATTTTGAGTTAATCCTTTAAAATAAAGCTATTTTCTTACATTTATCTATTAATTACATGTATTATTTAGTTCAAATAAATTTGAAAATCGCTTATAAATTTCACACTTTCCTTAAATTTCGCTTTTAAATCTAGTCACACAACGGAATCAGTTTCGCCACAAAGTCTGTTTTGTTTCGATATTATGGAAAAACTGCCTCTAATTCCGCGTTCCTTTTTATTTTCCTCTATAATAAACTGTATTTCCTATTATATTTTGGCAAAATTTGTAAAAAATAAAAATAAAAAAAATATAATCGAATTTTACAGCAGGGTACACTCTTTTTTTAAAATGCCTGGGAACGACGACGATGACGGCAGATTATACAATCTACCTGGCGACGTGCGGTGGCAGTTGCAATGATTGACTAATATACCAATAGATGGCGCTTTACATTCACAACCGATTCCTGAATCGCGGTGTTAAGATTCTCCGCGACTGAGTTGGACTCCCCGATTCCTAAATTCTTGTTATCGCTTCTCGGCCTTTTGGCTAAGATCAAAGTGTAGTATCTGTTCTTTTCAGCTTAATATCTGAAAGTTCCCTCACTGAGGGACCAGTATATTAATCTGATTTTTGTAAGCTGACGGAATGTTCGGGGCTCGCTCCACTCCCGTCGCGGGTCGGCCCGGCATTGCAGTGCCGCCGGGATCGGCCCACATAATACTCTGACACCTTCCATCTCTAAGTACTAGTGCATTCATCTTGGATGAATTTGCTAAGTGTTGGACTATAATTAATGCTTGTGTGCAATAGAGATGGGTCGTCGACGTCATTTTCGTTAACGAAACTAGACCGTTCATCATCGTTCATCGACGAGTCGATCAACTAGTTGATTACGATTAGGGATGGTCGATATTCGAAAAACATCGATGTCATAATCGAAAGCCCAACATCGATGTTCGATATTTATCGAAAACCGAACATCGATGTGGATACCATCGATGATTTTTGCATTAATAATTAACAATGAAATAAAACACAGTGTAAAAGTTCGAAATTTAGTAAGAAACATCAAATTATTACATATTCCAATATTTTTTATCAATTATCTGAAGGAAAAGTAATTTTGATAAAGAAGAACTTTTTAATTTATTTCTTTGTTGATAAAGAGTAGAGCCAGCTTTTGAAATGAATACGCGTTCAGAATCAATAAACTTAATTTGTGGATGCGTTCATAGAAGACATACTTTGTTTCGTAAGTTGCATTGGTCGTGACGTGCGTGAGGCCGAGTTAACATCGATGATCGATTCCGTTAACATCGATGTTACGATATTTTTCGTATAGAAACATCGATGTTAAAACATCGATGTTTTTGCTTTCAACATCGATGATCATCGAACATCTATGTTCATCGAGCATCCCTAATTACGCTGCATTCAATCTAAACGTAGAACGACGATGTTTTCGGTACGACTGTGGACTACTCCCTCGCATAATTCTACCATTTCACTCTAACATCTCAACTAAAATCCACTCTATTACTATAGATCTAACGATCAATTTCGCTGGTATCAACGCACTTATAATAACCGACTACGTTTAGGCATCGTCGTTGAGTTGGCCGTATGTAAGAACATTGTGGACTTTTGATTTGAGCCGTCTATGAATCGACTAGTCCAAGCTTCAATCATAGACCGTCCACGCGTTGAATCTACGTCGACTGTCGATTTAAACCGTTCGTTGATTCGACGACCATCTTTAGTGTGCAATGTATATTTATGTCTTGTAAATGTATGTGCATCACGTCTGTTTTCTCTCAAAGAATTAGGAAGAGGTCTCTTCTCTCAAAGAATTAGGAAGAGGTCTCAAGGATTGTACCCCAACATTTTACAAGTTATGTTGAAGTCCCATTCGTGTATGAAAGGAGCGGGCCTATTGACATCAACCGGGCTGCTACCCAGAAATTCCTGACGGAAAAACACCGGGAATGACCTCGGGATAGCACGCTCAACAGTCGCGCTTGCAACCATAATCTTCGAATGTGTTATGTATTTATTAATTTAGGCGACCAGATAAAATAAAATTACCGCATATTGTTCAAGGGTTTAATTTAAATAGTATCTAATATATAATAATTATATTAATATACTATGAGCTTAAGCAATACTGAACAAAACAATAAAATTTACAAGTGACAAACTTTATTACATACATTAAGTTTTTTTTAAATAAATTATAGACTCCGTTTCAATGTGACGGTAACGAATTTGGCAAAAGTTAAAAATAATATTTACAATGAAATTAAATCATATTTTTCAATTCTATAATCATTTGGGAATAAGTTAAATTGATGATGATAATTTATAAAAAATGTAAAATTTATCAAAACATTTCTACCTCGCTTTAGTTGATACAAAATTCCAAAATTGTTTTATAGCCTAGGTATGTATCAATTCCTACACCTAAACTTTAGTAACAGTATATAATATAGTGTTTTAGTCAATTCCCATTGTATAAACACTCAAGCTTTTGTGTCCGATTTGTCTATAGGTACATTGAGATATGTAAAAAATTATCCAACATTCATACTGTGAGCCATCGTTATATTTATCAACTTAGTTTTGGTTGAGCTTCCTGTAATCACATCTTTATTAACTATATAAGTCTACTAACTACATATTATAGAATAACACTGAGAGTCAAGTCAAAATTGTATCCATTGAACAGCATATTATACCGGACTATTCAAAAGTGACTTGTTGGTTTCTATCAAATATTGCATCTCACATTTTTCTAGCTATATATTTAGACATTTAGACAACTACGCGAGACAAAACTATTTCCACATTTAAGTCCTGACTATTATTACGAAATAAAACAAAAATCGATAAATACAACGATATCTTCACTACAACCAAGAGAACTCCAGTAAAAAACTCAATACACTCTAACTCTATGGTTACTCAAATCACACAACGCTTATAGATAATTAATAAAGACTAAAATAAATCGTCTATGGAATAACATGCACAGTCTTTGACTACTTCAGTCGATAACCAGCAAAAGCTTTTCGAAAATCCTCGGAGGTCGTGGCCTTTAGGTAGGCCTGAGGCTCTTGTGGACTGCTACACTATCATTCGAGCTCTTTCACTGGTATTATTGCACTAAACTAAAGAGAATGTTCTTCAGCAAATTATTTTGTGAAATACAAAACTCATGGAAATAAAAATTCCCAAGTCGTCATAAAAGTAATGAGATTACAGTTAAAATGAGGCTTTAACTCCGTCAGGCCACGACCTTAAAAACATCCAAAATTAGGCACCATGTTTGTGAGATTTTTTTTAAAATTAATCCAAAAAAAAAATGGCAGCGTTCCTTTCGTTGTCACATAAAACTATGTGTTCCATGACACGTCACACCCTCCATACGTTCGTTTGTAATCTCATATTTGTGACTCCGTACTTAAAACGGACCAATAGGATCCCCTAATCGGTAAATATCACGTTTCGATTAAACTAATCGTTTGCTTCCGACAGTCCAGCGTCCAAGCCACGGGTATTCTGGTCAATTTGACAGAAGCTAGGTAAACGTCTTAAAGCCAAAATTATATATCGAACTATGTTACAGGAACATAGTTAATATTAGTCTATTTACCCACCAAAATAATGCTTTGAAAATTTTCCTAATAAATAAAGCATACCATCGCATCGACATTGAACAACTAAGGATCGCTGGACGCTACAAACATTCAAAAACCTTTACTAGTGTGTCGGTTCGTTCAATTCTTCTGTCGTTCTCTGGAGTCCTCTCTGCAGACGCCCCTTGGGGGGGAGTCTCGGCCTTTATGGCTGACTTTGGAAGCTTTCCGGGATCGTTTGAACTTGGCGACGTCATCACCGAAGACATCTCCTGTCCTGAGCGCGGAGATGAGGTCATCGAACTCTCCTTTCTGTCCGTTGGTGAGCGTCCCGTCGCGAGAGCTGTCGGAGTGACCGTTGCAGTCGCCGTTCCCGTTCGACTTGCCGAGGGATTTGCCGACGGAGCTCAGCAGGCTGGACGCTTGTTTTCGTTCCATTGTGCGTTTTTTGAGCTGTGGACAGAATAAAAAATTATTCATATAAAATTATGTCCATAGACAAAACCAGTTTTTCACCGTATTAACTCACTAGCTCCATCTTTCTGAGTTACCAACTCCTTGATAGTGCAAAAGTGCCTATAGTGCGTTTTAGGACGTACCGGTTTCCTAGAAGTTCGATCAAAAAGTTTATCTAGGACATTAATTAGTCTTCATACACACGAATGGCACGTTAGCAATGGCTGAAGCAATTGCTGCCATTGACGCATTTAAGACTACCTCTGATGAGTGTTGAGGACAATGTACCCTTCGTGTCTCATGATACACCGTCGACACTTACTAACAACGGTGGTAAAAAACCATCGTGACGAAGACCCGGGCAATTCTCGTAATTTTAAGAACGTTCAGTCTGATCTTAGTATCAAACTGTCAAAAATACCTCGAGTTTCCGTAAATTTTGGCAAGTTATTGACACTTGATTGTCGCTGAGATGAGACTGCGACTAAAATTGGAAAGTTTTTAGGTAAAAGAATAGGCCTTCAGGTGATTTATAGTTAATATATGTCTGGAATTGTCCACAAGTCTTGAGCAAGCGTGGTGATCAATGGTCGTGCCTTCTCTGTTATCATACAGCCTTTACCGTGGGACACAAGCAACGTAACTCTATGCTTTGTTACCCCGAAGGATTGGGCAGAGGCGTACCTATAGTACACCCAAATTGCACTAGTTATGTTTAAGTCCCATGTAATAGTAGGCGACCCTATTACCATCAACCAGGCCCAAACCCAAAATTCGGGCTGCTACTGAGAAATGCCGGATAGAAAAACCCAACAACAGTTTGGCCGGCCCAATAACATGCTTAACTGTGGCGCTTGCGACCACTATACTAGACTAACGAAGCAACTTGTAGGGCAACAGTAGGTTGGTATCATTTTGGCCAGCCATCCCCTCACCTCCTGCTCGTGGCGCGCAGTCGGCGCGCGCGTCGCCCAGCTGCGTCAGGAACGAACAGTAGGCTGGTAGTGTGACTCACCTCCTGCTCGTGGCGCGTGCGGCGCTCCTCCTCGTCGCGGCGGCGGCGCGCGGCGTCGCAGTCGGCGCGCGCGTCGCCCAGCTGCGTCAGGAACGAACAGTAGGCTGGTAGTGTGACTCACCTCCTGCTCGTGGCGCGTGCGGCGCTCCTCCTCGTCGCGGCGGCGGCGCGCGGCGTCGCAGTCGGCGCGCGCGTCGCCCAGCTGCGTCAGGAACGAACAGTAGGCTGGTAGTGTGACTCACCTCCTGCTCGTGGCGCGTGCGGCGCTCCTCCTCGTCGCGGCGGCGGCGCGCGGCGTCGCAGTCGGCGCGCGCGTCGCCCAGCTGCGTCAGGAACGAACAGTAGGCTGGTAGTGTGACTCACCTCCTGCTCGTGGCGCGTGCGGCGCTCCTCCTCGTCGCGGCGGCGGCGCGCGGCGTCGCAGTCGGCGCGCGCGTCGCCCAGCTGCGTCAGGAACGAACAGTAGGCTGGTAGTGTGACTCACCTCCTGCTCGTGGCGCGTGCGGCGCTCCTCCTCGTCGCGGCGGCGGCGCGCGGCGTCGCAGTCGGCGCGCGCGTCGCCCAGCTGCGTCAGGAACGAACAGTAGGCTGGTAGTGTGACTCACCTCCTGCTCGTGGCGCGTGCGGCGCTCCTCCTCGTCGCGGCGGCGGCGCGCGGCGTCGCAGTCGGCGCGCGCGTCGCCCAGCTGCGTCAGGAACGAACAGTAGGCTGGTAGTGTGACTCACCTCCTGCTCGTGGCGCGTGCGGCGCTCCTCCTCGTCGCGGCGGCGGCGCGCGGCGTCGCAGTCGGCGCGCGCGTCGCCCAGCTGCGTCAGGAACGAACAGTAGGCTGGTAGTGTGACTCACCTCCTGCTCGTGGCGCGTGCGGCGCTCCTCCTCGTCGCGGCGGCGGCGCGCGGCGTCGCAGTCGGCGCGCGCGTCGCCCAGCTGCGTCAGGAACGAACAGTAGGCTGGTAGTGTGACTCACCTCCTGCTCGTGGCGCGTGCGGCGCTCCTCCTCGTCGCGGCGGCGGCGCGCGGCGTCGCAGTCGGCGCGCGCGTCGCCCAGCTGCGTCAGGAACGAACAGTAGGCTGGTAGTGTGACTCACCTCCTGCTCGTGGCGCGTGCGGCGCTCCTCCTCGTCGCGGCGGCGGCGCGCGGCGTCGCAGTCGGCGCGCGCGTCGCCCAGCTGCGTCAGGAACGAACAGTAGGCTGGTAGTGTGACTCACCTCCTGCTCGTGGCGCGTGCGGCGCTCCTCCTCGTCGCGGCGGCGGCGCGCGGCGTCGCAGTCGGCGCGCGCGTCGCCCAGCTGCGTCAGGAACGAACAGTAGGCTGGTAGTGTGACTCACCTCCTGCTCGTGGCGCGTGCGGCGCTCCTCCTCGTCGCGGCGGCGGCGCGCGGCGTCGCAGTCGGCGCGCGCGTCGCCCAGCTGCGTCAGGAACGAACAGTAGGCTGGTAGTGTGACTCACCTCCTGCTCGTGGCGCGTGCGGCGCTCCTCCTCGTCGCGGCGGCGGCGCGCGGCGTCGCAGTCGGCGCGCGCGTCGCCCAGCTGCGTCAGGAACGAACAGTAGGCTGGTAGTGTGACTCACCTCCTGCTCGTGGCGCGTGCGGCGCTCCTCCTCGTCGCGGCGGCGGCGCGCGGCGTCGCAGTCGGCGCGCGCGTCGCCCAGCTGCGTCAGGAACGACGCCAGCGCGCCGAACAGTTGCTCGGGGGAAGCGGGCGCCTCCTCACCGAACGCCTGCGCGCACGCTTCCAAGCGACTCTTCATATCCTGTGAAATGACAAGGAGGATGGTCAATTTATACAAATACTAGTGATAAGGAATGAATTAGGACAAACTATTAAAAGTGCATTTTTCTTAGCGCGTTGCTAGCGAAAATATATTTTCTCATCTTCCAAAAAAATTGTCAAAATTATTTCTTTTGATCAACGTCTTTTTATAACTGTGGAAGTGTGTCGTTTAATTTATACTGTTTATGTCATAAGCACACCAAAACCCTTCAAAGATCAATTTTATAACTTATTCAAGAAGACCCTTGTCTTAAAAAAGAACTAAAATCGTATCATTAAATGTCAAATAACCATCAAAATGTTGCCATAATGTTTTCCGTACGAGAAAAGAATGGCTTGGTTCTGCTATCTCATTATATCCCTCTCTCGCCCTGATACAACGACATCCTCCCACAAATACATCCCACAGAATATCAAATTTAATCCCACCTGCAACAGATCCTCAAGCTGCGTGAAGGAGCAAACAGCATGCGCGTGGAAGTCCCTCATGACGGGCAGGAACATGTCGTTGTGCGAGCGGTTCCCGAGCGCGGCGTGGTACTCCAGCTCGCGGGCCACCTCCCGCAGGCCGCCGCGCAGGGACGCCACGTCCTTGTCCAACTGCTCCACGCACACCTTGGCTGCGGCGCGGACGTGAGGCAGGTCTTCTTCGAGGAGTAAGATGTCTTTGAACTGGAAAACAGTAGGAACTTTGTAAGTTTGGTGTTTTCAACCGACGAATAAAAACGGAGGAGGTTCTCAATTCGACCCGTATATTTTTTTTTTTTTATGTATGACCACGCATAACTTTTTACATCGTGGTCCGATTGTGACAATTCTTCTTCTATTGGAAAGGGTATACTCCCAAGGTGGTCCCATATAAATTTAGAAAACAAAATCGAACCCTAAGGGTCGGAAAACAGGGGATGATTGATTGTTCACTCACTAATTGTTATGTATAACCACGCATAACTTTATACAGAGTAGTCCGATTTTGATCATTCTTTTTTTGCTGGATAGGATATACTTGGCCAAGTATTATTAGTACATTAAAGCCACAAAAAATTATAAAATAAAAACTTTTTAACAAAAAATTAAACCGCCGAAAAACTGAAAAGCATAAAATAATAAACCTTAAAATTTTGAGTCAGCGCTGAAAAATGAATGAACAAGGATCACTCAAAGCGCCGACTCATAATTTTAAGGTTTATTATTTTATGCTTTTCAGTTTTTCGGCGATTTAATTAAAGCCACATTTAAACGATGCTATTTGCATACAGTACAATTACAGAAACAAATGAGTTGCACCCAACGGTGAGGCGAGAATAAAAGTTGCAAGGTCTAAATATTGTTTAGTCTTTCTCAACTGTTATTGTTACTTTATGATAAGCCACAGGCAATTAAATCGCAACGTGAAAAAAGGTTTAAAATTCATCATTCCTTATACGTCAAATTACAAGCCACCTGTATGAATACTCGGTTAAGGAAGTTTTTAAAAGGAAACCATTGGCTGCCTTAGATTCCTCTCGCTTTCCTCACATGTTAACTGTATGCTAAGCGGACACAATAGTTACTTTTGCGTCTGCCTAGCAACAAGTTCAACTGTAGTAGTTCATAATTAGGAGTGCACGGGAAGGTCAAAGGGTTAAAAACTCAATCCACAGAGATTTTAGTTACAACTGAAGTCAGAAACTCCAGGTCGCCCATGCTCGAAGTTTGTACGATCCTTTGTTTAGACTATCACATAAAATATTTTCATACCAGATTTTTCATACCTGTGTCTCAAGCATTTCGACTAGGTAATGCAACAGCGTGGTGTTGCGTGATACTGACGACTTGGTGTCGGCCAGTTTGTTCAGTGACGTCAGACGGAAGCCAGAAGCGTTGCCACGGGCACCCCTGTGGAACATAATATTATGTGATTAGTAACGGAAATTCATAATTTTATTAGCAGTATCTTATAGCAGATAAGTACGACGTAACCCTTGCCATACATAGAACCTTATCATATTATACAACAATATCTGGTTGACCGAGCTTTGCTCGGTATTTTTTGGTAAATTGCGTTTAAAATAATAAGTTTATGTTCAAGTTTATTATCGACAAAGCTGGTCATTGAAAACACGAATAAAACGATATTTTATAAAAATGAATCCTAGCTAGATCGATTTATCGCCCCCGAAACCCCCTGTATACTAAATTTCATGAAAATCGTTGGAGCCCTTTCCGAGATTCAAATTATATATATATATACAAGAATTGCTCGTTTAAAGGTATAAGGCGGCCCCTAAACGATCAATTAAATTGTGCAATATTACGAATTGTGCAATATTATTGACCGTATAGGGTTAATATTGAAGATTGCGCAATGATTGAATGAAAGTTTGAGCATGTTTAATTTTTATTGCACCATATTTTTCCATTGCATCGTGTAGGGTCAGTATTGCGCAATATTTTTAAGTATGTGTTTTGTCTTGTACGAAGAGTACACGGGAATTTCTGGCGGGAAATCAGACGCGTCGCTTGGATTTTTGTTATATTTTTCCAAAAACTGAATTGTGATGAATTTTACGGCAGAAAGAGGGGTATATTTGTGTTGTAAACTGTATTAATACTATTCTCATACTGAACACGAAAACATTGCGCAGTTCGTATTATTGTGCAATATAATTGATCGTTTGGATTCAAAGCGCCTCTCAATCTTATTGTACAATAAAATGTATTGTACAATGTTATTGTAGGTCTAGGGGCCGCCTAAGATACAGGACGGCGACGCGACTCTTTCAAAAATAGAAACTGTCAACGAGCGAGTGTAATGTGACAAAGTCTAAAACGATCGACGTTATTAGGAGGTTATATAGCATTGTAGGCTTAAGCACGCATAACTTTCCATTGCGTATTTTTCGTAGACGTATCAATCCGTACAGCTAGTTCTGATGTTTATTTGTGGAATCAAATTTATATCTGACAATGAAAAACTCAGAAATTCAAAATGGTTCGTCATATAAAGATATGGCGTTAAACAAAATCAGCTTTTTTTGTGGGTGGGAAATCATCAAATTACTTTCCGCGCTCTGGGTGCAGCGGAAGGGCGTGTCAGACTTTTAGTGACTAAAACCCACTCGTGTTCCTTCAGTTGCCTATATGCCAGGGCCACGGTAGCTCTTTTGAACAAATCTCGCGATCCTGGCAGGAAACACAAAACCAGCCCTAAGCTGACGAGTTATATAAATAGTTTCTGTAATAGGAAAGTGTATTAGGAAAGTGGCTGGGGCAGACTGGATGCGGAAGGCGGAGGACAGGGTGTCCTATGTCCAGCAGTGGACTGCGATAGGCTGAGTTGATTAATTGATTGATTTTTGTAATAATGTTGTATGTTACCTGTTCATGTAGTTCCCTAGCGCCAGCACGACCTCGAGCAAGGCGCGCAGGCGGCGCGAGCGCGTCATGTCGCGCGCGGCGCGCAGCACTACGGAGGCGCGTGCAGTGGCCTCGGCGGCTGCGCCCGAGAACTTCTTCTTGAACAGCAGCAGGCGCACGCGCTGCGAGTAGTGCGGGATCCTGGGGAATACACGTATGATCGTTAAAATACTGTCTTAACCCTTTTTAAGGTAGAGGCAGTATACGTAGTTTCAGCCGTAAGACGTCCACTACTGGACTTAGGCCTCCCCCAATTTGGGGGGCTTTGCCATAATCGCCACGCTCGGCAGGCGGCTTGGCGATCGCAGTATGGTGGTAAAATGCATAGAGAACGCTGCTGCCCACTCTCTAGTAAGTCCCTTAGTCGCCTTTTATGACACCCACGGGAAGAAATGGGGTGGTGTTATTCTTTATGTCCGGCACCACACGGTACAGGCAGTATACATGCCACCAATAAAATTATTTGTTTTATTCAACTGTATTTTTCAAAACGATTTTATTTTCCTTTTTTTTCGATAACATATAGGTATTATAGGTACAGACGCCAACACATCAAGCTACTACAATCTGTCAGATTTCTTTGATAGATTTTCGACTTTATTTCTAGAGCATTAGGTTCAAGGTTCATTGACAGTTTCGGGTAGCTTGACCTGGTGGCGTCTGTACGTTTCCGCAAATATCCCATCGAATTCCCAATTTTAAAAAATACTTAAAAATGTCATTATTAACATTCTAAGAATATATTACTATACCATGTCTAGTTTTCTCTGCCTTATAAAGGGTTAAAGCTCTAATCTACTACTGAACTTTACCATACTTGTTATTACATAAAACTCGTTGATGTGTCAGGAAAAACGAGCCACGAATCCTGGGAGAAATCCGAGAATCCAATCGACATTTTCCGTGATCTTTCAAAAACGTTTGAATAAATTGACCACAATAAACTATACAAATGTACCCCAAGTAGGAATAAATTTAAAACTTGATGGCAAGAATCTAGTTGCTATTATAGAAATTATATTTCTAAGTATTACTTTGGATTCAAAATTGGGCGCCCACATTAAAGTTCTTTCAGGTAAATTAAGTTCATATAAATATGTAAGTAGGAAAATAAGGCAGTATACTGGTATAGCCACAGATATAATAGTATACTTTGTTTATTTCCACAATATTAAGTCTTATGGCGTTTTACTGTGGGGATCGGCAGCTGATGTGAATTCAAATACCTTTGTCCTGTAATAGACTAAGTACTAAAGTTAATGATGAACATTATAGTACATTACGATATTAGTGCGTTATGATGGTTATAACATGCGAGGCGGAATTTCAGCCCGAGCCGAAGGCGAAGGCGTAATGCTTTCCCGCCATTTTAACAGCGCGCGGCGATTAGTTCGAAATTTGAATAGCAACAGCGCGCTGCTCACTAGCTGGAGTCGTGCGGCGGCGATCAGTTCCATATTTGAAATGGCAAATAATACTGTTATGGAATTTGTATGGACTATAACTTAACTATTTGCTTTGGTAACACACGCGTTTTTTATGACCCGCTTTACATATTTAAAACCGGTGGAATTACATCAGCTTTACGAGCAAGGGTGTTAAAAAAAATTACAACAAAACACGTGACTCACTTGGATATCTCATACAGGAACCGGTCAGCGCGCGCCATGCTGTCCAGCTCGTCCTGATGCTCCTCCAGCAGGGCCGCCTCCTCGGCGCTCGGAGTGAACTTCACCAGCTGCTCCACCATGTCTATGGGGAGCTGTTCACCGCTGTCCATGCGGAGGATTGCTCTGGAATACATGATCACATTCACAATGCGTAAGAAAAATTTTTAGTACTATATGTAGAGTAGCACCCTAATTACCCTAATTAGAGGGTGACTACCGAAATGACTACTAATACAGAAATGTGGAAGAAAGAGGCATGTTGTACCGACCCCAAATAAATTGGATTGACGGCAGGAGTATGATGATGACAGTAGCATCTGAAATGCGTAACATACTATCATTCAGAATCTGAGTCATTTTCACTAATCCATTGCTCCATAAGTTTGAAAAACTTGTCTGCTCAACAACGTTAATAACGCAATGAATATCGTTTTACTGATAGAATTAAAGTCATTTCTACTGTTAATGTGTTCCCGCAAGCCACCAGACTAGACCCAAGCCATTCATAATCAATGCCCTGTCAACGTAAAAGTATAATAAAAAGTATCCGAATTCATTTTGCACAAACATAATAACACAAATGTCTAAGCTCTGAGCTGTTCGGGTTGCCAATGTTCCAAAATATGCCCCAAATGACTTAATGGAACGCTGTGTTTAGGCTGTTGCCCCTGTGATTCGTGGGTGCTGCTCTCGGGTACTTCAATGAGTTACGGTTTTTGTATATGAAAACTGTTTAATCCAGTGAATTAGCGTTTTTACAATGTTTCTAGTAGCGAAAGAAGTCGTTGTGTTTCGTGTCTTGAATTTCGGTTGAATATAGCGAGAGAACCAAAAAGAACGGAGTGAACAGATGCGAAGAACGGCGAGCCGCTCCGTCGTCCGCGCACGGTGATTGGTCGACGCCGCGCCGCGGCTGCAGTTCATTCGCGATGCGACGATCGGTTGCCGATTCCAGGCGTAAGATGGCGTTGCGCGTCAAACATGCCGGCCGCCTTGGAAGAACCATCTTCCAACAGAGATAATATGCTTCAGTTGGAGTCTTCAGGAAGAGGGCATATCTTTGAGCATGCTCTTTGTATGATGCCTGATGCAGTGCGAATTTCGGCTACACGTGATATTCCGTCTTTCCCTGTGAACAGTCGAACTATTCTTCCCATTCTCCACTTAAGCGGTGGGAGATTATCTTCCTTTATTAGTACAAGACTGTTGGAGGCAATATCGTCTTTGTTGGCCATCCACTTGGTGCGACGTTGAAGCTCTGAGACGTACTCCTTGGACCAGCGCTCCCAGAAATGTTGCCGTAACTGCTCCAGTCGCTCGTAGCGATTTAAACGCGTTGTTGCCACCAGATCGAGGTCGTCACATGCTGGTGCAGTCAACGGCCGGCCAATGAGGAAGTGAGCTGGTGTAAGCGGGAGGTAGTCATTGGGATCAGTGGACAAAGGTGACATAGGTCGGGAGTTCAGGACAGCTTCGATTTGTGTCAATACCGTGCTGAACTCTTCAAACGATAATTTAGCGTTGCCTACGACACGCCTTAAATGGTATTTGCACGACTTAACGCCCGCCTCCCACAAACCACCAAAATGAGGAGCGTAAGGCGGGATGAAATTAAACTTAATATTTTGACTACTAGCAAAGTCTAAAACGTCTTTAGTATCTTGAAATATAGCTGAAAGTTCTCTTTCAGCGCCAACAAAATTCTTGCCGTTATCGGAAAATATTTGATTAGGTTTACCGCGACGCGATATAAACCGTTTGAGTGCCAATAGATAGTCCTGTGTAGACAATGAACTAACCAACTCTAAATGCACGGCTCGGGTAGTGAAGCAGATAAATAGACAAATGTATGCCTTAATTAAACGTGAACCTCTGCCTTTACGGTTTAAAATAAGTATGGGTCCAGCATAATCCACACCACATTTCATAAAAGGATAAGTGGGTTCTAAGCGTTCTGACGGAAGGTTACCCATTAGTGGAGTTAGCGTCTTCCCCTTAATACGTGTGCAAGTGACGCACCGATGTACTACTTGCTTAGCTAAATTTCGTGCTCCTAACACCCACCAGGTGTCACGCATACTCGACACTAGAAGTTGAGGCCCAGCATGAAGCAACCTGTTATGCTCGTGCGTACACAAAAGTCGTGTAAACCGATGTTTGTGACATAATACAATGGGATGTTTTTTGTCATAACTAAATTGTGAATTGTGCAATCTGCCGCCTACCCGAATTATTTTATTTGAATCTAAAAATACATTTAACCCTGATATTTTATTAAAACGTTTACCAGATTTTTCTTTGACAGGTAAGTTATGTATAAGGTTACGATATTCATTATGAAACGATTGTTGTTGAACTAAGCGTACTAACATTTGTAATGAGTTATTTACCTCGTCGACTGTCAATGAACCGGTTTTACGTGGTTGCCCGCTGCGCGATACGCGCGCATTATGCACAAAACGCAAAACATACGCACCGGTTCGTTGAAGACGATTAAAGCACGAAAACCTATCAAAGTTAATAACAACATTCGAGTCTGTACTTAATAGATTTATTGTTTGAGGTTTTACGTCCGGTAATTGTAGGTCAGGTTCCAAATTTGTACAAGTTAACCAACTAGAACTTGGTTCACAAAGAAAACGCGGCCCGTGCCACCAAAGACAAATATTTTCTTCTTTCAACGAATCGAAATAAACGCCTCTAGATAATAAATCAGCCGGGTTATCTTTACCCTTAACGTGACGCCAAATAGTATTACTAGTTAATTCATTTATCTGTACTACCCTATTTTGTACAAACGTTTTTAATTGATGTGGAGCCATCCTAAGCCAACCTTGAACAATTGTGGAGTCAGTCCAAAAATATATTTTATTAAAAGTTAACCGAAGAGAATTTATTATTTTCTTATATAATTGTGCTCCAACTAACGCACCGCACAGTTCAAGGCGTGGAATACTAATAGTTTTAAGAGGTGCTACTTTACCCTTGGCACACAATAATCGAACAGCTATCTCCGAGTTATCTGTGTTATAAGAACGTATAATACGCGCGCATTATGCACAAAACGCAAAACATACGCACCGGTTCGTTGAAGACGATTAAAGCACGAAAACCTATCAAAGTTAATAACAACATTCGAGTCTGTACTTAATAGATTTATTGTTTGAGGTTTTACGTCCGGTAATTGTAGGTCAGGTTCCAAATTTGTACAAGTTAACCAACTAGAACTTGGTTCACAAAGAAAACGCGGCCCGTGCCACCAAAGACAAATATTTTCTTCTTTCAACGAATCGAAATAAACGCCTCTAGATAATAAATCAGCCGGGTTATCTTTACCCTTAACGTGACGCCAAATAGTATTACTAGTTAATTCATTTATCTGTACTACCCTATTTTGTACAAACGTTTTTAATTGATGTGGAGCCATCCTAAGCCAACCTTGAACAATTGTGGAGTCAGTCCAAAAATATATTTTATTAAAAGTTAACCGAAGAGAATTTATTATTTTCTTATATAATTGTGCTCCAACTAACGCACCGCACAGTTCAAGGCGTGGAATACTAATAGTTTTAAGAGGTGCTACTTTACCCTTGGCACACAATAATCGAACAGCTATCTCCGAGTTATCTGTGTTATAAGAACGTATATATGCACACGCGCCGTACGCGACCTGTGATGCATCGGTAAATATGTGCAGTTCCGTGCACTGCATGTGTACTATAGCACAACGAGGAACCCTTATTTCAGGTAGGTACTTAACACTACTCATAAATTGTTGCCACTCAGTAGCGATGTTACTAGGAACCTTGTCGTCCCAGTCAAGTTTACTCAGCCATAATTTCTGTAATATTATTTTAGCAGTAGTAATCGCGGGTGATACTAAACCCAGAGGGTCATAAATTTGTGAAATTACGGACATAATTAAACGTTTTGTAATGACAATATTGTTATTTTGTGATTCTAAATTAGAAGTAAAATACAATTTATCACTTTTATTAGACCATCCTATACCTAATGTTTTAGACTGACAGTGTTCACCTATACTTAAGTCCCGACAAGCTTCCGGTGTTACGTCGTGATTAAACGTCCACTTTCGTAAGGGAAAACAACCGCTCTGTAACATTTTCGATGTTTTGTTACAAATATCTAGTAAAACATTTAATTCGTCATGACCCGTTATCAAGTCGTCTACGTAAAAGTCGTCATTGATGACGCGCGCGATGACGTCATCGTCGCATTCCTGAGCCAGCTGTTTTAAACACCGAATACTCAAGTAAGGCGCCGATGTAGTACCGTACGTAACTGTATTCAACCTATAAACCTGAAGTGGCTTATCACTATTTGTTCGCCATAAAATGAGCTGTAAATTACGCTGGTCATGTTGGATGAGAACCTGCCGGTACATTTTCTCAACATCCGCGCACGCAACGTATTGATATTGTCTAAAGCGCAGCAATATTGAGATTATGTCATTTTGAATCGCAGGGCCTACGTACTGAAGGTCATTCAATGAATTATTACTCGTGGTGGTCGCACTCGCGTCAAAGACGACGCGCAATTTAGTTGTTAAGCTATTTTCACGGTAAATACCATGATGAGGCATAACATAATACGGTTTAGGTAACGTTTGTATGTCTGATAACAACGTCATATGACCTAATTTTTCATATTCATCTAAAAAATCACAATACATTTTTTTATATTGCGGTAAACGCTCCAACTTTCGTTCTAACGCATAAAAACGTTTCTCTGCAGATGTATAAGAATCTCCTAAAATGTCGGGAGAAGACTTGAACGGCATTCTGACTTGAAATCTACCATCGTTATCACGTGTTGTTGACTCAATGAATAAACTCTCACATAAGTTTTCCTCTTCAGACAACATACGCGACACGTTAATTTCTTCAATTTCCCAAAACTTACGTAATTGGATGTCCAATGAGTCAGTCTGAGTAAAATTGCACTGAACCGTATTAATATTTGATTTTTGTAATCGTTTGTTATTAACTGGACCGGATATTATCCAACCCAAACTAGTACTTTGTAGGCATGGTCCGGACTCTAGTCTTATAATTTTATTTCCGTCTAATAATGACCAAAACAAATCCGCGCCTATTAATATGTCAATTTTAGACGGTACATTGAACGACGGATCAGCGAGTTGAACGTGATTAGGTATACGTATAGTATTACGATCAACATTTACAGACGGTAAATAAGAAGTAATACTGGGTAAAACGAGGCAATGTAAATCAGTATTAAACTCATAGAGTTTTGAACGCATCTTGATTTTACATGTATGGCTTGACTGTGTGTGTGCTTCACCCACACCACAGACACGTATTGTGGACTGTATAATAGGAATATTTAAACGTTTGCATAAAGCATCAGTGATGAACGAATTTTGACTGCCATTGTCGAGAAGCGCGCGCACTGTGTGATAATTGTTATCTAAGTCGGCTACTTCAATTAACGCTGTGGACAATAAAACAGGTTGCAACACTTTCGCATTAGTTGTGAACGCACCGCGCCCCGAGTCAATAATATTACAATCAGCTGTTTGGCTAACGCAATGCGAAACAGATGACTGCGGCAACGTATTATTATTAACGGTTGATCGTGGCGCTGTATTTACACTAACGTCGTTATTAGTGTGCAATAACGTATTGTGTTTCTGTTGACACAACTTACACGGGCCGAAAACACAATCCTTCACTGTATGACTATCTGTTCGTATACAATTTAAACAAAGTTTTTTCGATATAACTATGTTCGACCTATCGTTTACGGACATATTAAGAAAACTTGCACATGAGTATAAAGAATGGTTACCATTACATAACGGGCATGTAACATTAATACTACGCTTATTATGACTTCCCGAGGAACCTTTTCCCTTATTCGTATTTACAACGTAACTATGCGTATTTTGTACATTGGAATTTCTTTTATCGTTCGACGACTTGTCATATTTAGTGTGTTGAGAATGTGAATTATTACTCTTGCTGCTACTTGATGTTATCATGTCTAACATGTCCGCCCTATTTCTTAGAAACGTAAGCAAGTCGTCTAACTTTAAACTAGTACAATCTTTACGTGAATCCGAAATTAACGTGCCTTTATAGTTCTCCCATTCACGCTCCGTTGCCGGATCGAGTTTCGTAACTACTAAATAAATGACTAATGTGTCCCACGAGTCAGTGGGTTCCTTCAAAGAATTAAGTGCACGTAAATTACGTAAAACGGTATCAATTAATTTACGGATTTGCGCTGAAGACTCTTTGTTAATTGACGACGCTGTAAATAAGGACTTAACGTGGTTATGTACCAGTAAACGATTATTCTGGAACCTATTTTCAAGTAACTCCCACGCGTGACCATAATTATAGGCAGTAAATTCCAACGCACTAATTACAGTTAACGCAGTGCCACTGAGTGCCGATTTCAAATAGTGAAATTTCTGTATGGAGTCCAAATCTTGGCGATCATGGATCATAGTCACATAAGAATTTTTAAACTCTAACCAATTATCGTATGAACCGTCAAAGGCGGGTAGCTGTATTTGCGGCAATTTAACGTTTATAGACTTACCTACCGTGCACGAAGAATTGTTCAACTGACTTTGTTCATCGTTAATCATGCATTTAGCAGTTGATAGAATTGTATAATATTGACACTCGAACGTTTCTCTATATTCTAATTGCACTAATAATTCTTCTCCATCTACATTATTTTCGATTTTGGACTGAATACTATTAAAGTCAGAAAAGAAAATGGTTGCCGCTTGAATTCGTAATTGAACTTGCGTTTTCGTTACGGAATCTAAACATGAACTGTCTAATTTATGTATAAAATTAGCAAAAAGTGTTAATTAATCTGCCTTTTATCACACCCCTTTGTTTCTTAAGATCGGCAATATTAACTTCAGAACTATCGGATTTACACTCATCGTCACTCATTTTGGCGGCATAAAGAAAGCAAAGGTACTTACAGTTGTGCAAACACGGAAAGTCAGGCGTGGCAGAACTCGCGAAGTCGCTATACTCACTATCACAAGACCGCTGCTCGAACTTCTAGAAACGTATAGAACGATATTAACACAACTCGAAACGGGTAAGAGGGAAGGAAGGGCGAAGGATCACCTGACCGTTGCTGGCTGATGCTGCTTGAACGCAGGTATGGAACGCTTACTCCGCCTTTTCTTCTATGAGCAGTTTGAACGCTTGGGTTTCCGCTTCAGGGCTGATTCTTCTCGAATGATCTCGAATATCCTGGTCGAAGGTCCAAATGTTTAGGCTGTTGCCCCTGTGATTCGTGGGTGCTGCTCTCGGGTACTTCAATGAGTTACGGTTTTTGTATATGAAAACTGTTTAATCCAGTGAATTAGCGTTTTTACAATGTTTCTAGTAGCGAAAGAAGTCGTTGTGTTTCGTGTCTTGAATTTCGGTTGAATATAGCGAGAGAACCAAAAAGAACGGAGTGAACAGATGCGAAGAACGGCGAGCCGCTCCGTCGTCCGCGCACGGTGATTGGTCGACGCCGCGCCGCGGCTGCAGTTCATTCGCGATGCGACGATCGGTTGCCGATTCCAGGCGTAAGATGGCGTTGCGCGTCAAACACGCTGCCAGGATAAAACAAACTCTTTGGATAGAGATTTAAAGTTGTATTTTTAATGGGAATATGAGTAAAATTAATACATGACTTTTGGAGTCTAATATTAACAGGTTAGTATAGAAATAGGTTAGGTTAGATACCGCATGGTGCCGGACGTAAAGAATAGAACCATCCCATTTCTTCCCCTGGGTTTCTTAAAAGGTGACTAAAGGTCATACTGGAGAATAGGCAGCAGCGTTCTCTATGTATTTTACCACCATACTGCGATCGCCAATCTGCCTGCCAAGCGTGGCGATTATCGTAACACTCCAAATTTTGGGAGGCTTATGCCCAGCAGTGGACGTCTTTCGGCTGAAATGATGATGATAGAAGTATGTTTACTAACCGGCAGATCTCTTCGTCAGTCATCTTGAGTTTCGACAGTAGAATGGTGCAGTTCTGCGCGCGTCGGCCATCGATAACTGTCAGGATCTTGGTGCGGGGCTTGGAGCCCAACTGTCTTAGGTCTTCTACTGAGCCTTCATTCTGTGGATGAATAATAATTTGTTATTAGAATTGTACCGAGTTCACACGGACATAAACATATCGCGGCGGGATTTTATGGCGCACATCGGCTTACTATTTGTTCTTCGATATTATAAGGTAATTTTTACATCTTGCGATTTGTTTTTTGTTAGGGTTCCGTACCCAAGGGATGCCAACTCGTTTGACTGTCAGCGGGCTGTATGTCTTAACCCGTAATAGATATTCAGTAAAATTTTCACAAAGTGGGTACCTAATAAAAACTAACTTCAAAATTAAAGGGGGAACCCATGGATACATAAACGTCTCTTTTTCTAATACGTAGTTTTAAATATTGTACTATGGTATGAGGTTCCTATGTGTACGAATTAAATGTAAATTACATTGAAGATTAGCTATTGAAACTCACCTGAACTCCATTTTTCTGATAAGCGCAGAACATCTTGTCGATCGTATGCAGATCCATAGCATTATACAGCTTCGTATCGTCCAACTCCTGCCATACAGTTCCATGCAGCTTGGTATCGGGAAGTTTACTCCAGTTGAAGCTCTTCAGCGGGTTGCCGGGTGTGGGCACGTTCTTCTTAGCGCGGGGTGGTGCGGTGGCTAGTGGGGCCAGCGGGGCCAGCGGGGCCGGCGGCGGCGCGGGGCCCGGCGCCGCGGGGCCCGGCGCCGCGGGGCCCGGCGGGGCCGGCGGCAGCGGCGGGCAGAACAGTGGCGGTGGGGGGGGCGGCGGGACCGAGCTCGTCTCTATTACTGCGCTCTTGAGGTTGCTCACCTGGAAGTAAATATTGGGTTATTATTTCGTAAGGTAATTATGCAATAATTTTTAAACTGGGTCAAAAAAAATTATGAATCTTTAGCTGGTCTGAGGATAAGTTTGGTAAAAAATAGTTTTTTAAGTTTCAAATGGAAATTTAAATGGAAACCCGGCGGCACATCTATGATTTTTTGCGATGCAATATTTTTTGACATTCGATAGGATTTGTTACATACCTTCGCATCATCAGGTATGCTTCCTTCACTGACTAGTTTTTCAAACCTCACTCGCTCTGCTCTCTCCTGGTTCAACTGTAAATTTAAGACGCACAAATGAATGTAGGTATTGTAAATACGAACTTATTGTATATTTATGACCGCTTGCACCACCAATCACTAATCTTAATACACCCACTAGCTGGATAAGCGCCACCAGAAGTTCACAGAGCGGTGGCGAAGTCAAGTGAAGGAGCCAAGATGGTTTTCGACACAAGAAACCCTTTGCACGATAACATCCTCGTGTCACAAAGGCTTAAAAACCGTTACAGCTTTTTAAAGTGTATTCTCTCACTCGCTGGCGAATGGTCTTAGGTCTTAGTCTTAGTATTTACAAAAGCTGTGGCGAGACAGTGCTTCTCTAACAAACCCATTCGTTCCACCTGCTGTAAATCTCCCACCTGGACATATATGACTTGACTTACTTGGATGTAATTAAAGATTTTGGAGTCAGGTAAACCGAAGCAAACAAAAAACCTGCCTGAAAGTGCCAAGCTAGTAGCCAAATTCAGGGCTGAGTGTATATAGATTGCATCCACACGCTAAGAAGAAGACCAATCACTCAGACTTTAGCGCTAAACATATTTAAAAACATCTTTCTGTGTCTGTCTTCAAATAGAAATATGCATCGTTCAAACGTATTTAGTGATTAGAGGTGCAAGCTATATTTAGTAATAAAAATTCAAAATTAAATAAACCTAGCGTTAGCAAGCTGACATATTTGTTAAGTTATGATTTACTTTTGGCGCCCCTGATGTTAGAAGGCAAAAATGAGTATACCATTGTACCCATGCGTAAATCGTAAAGAAATTATTAGCAAAATGGGGTGTTACTATGATGGGCTTATTTAATGTCTATTCTATCTCTCTACTTTTCTTATAAATTTGAATCTTTACTTTATCATTGAATCTAAAAGTAACTTAAATCGAGATCTCGTGAGAATCGTGCCACTGAAAGTCCGTTAAACCCGGCCGTCATACGTAGATTTTTAGTCGTTGCAGGTAGTCAGAAGTCCAAGTATAACAACCGGGTTAACCAAGAGGATCCAAGTCGTAAGGGGCCATCCATAAATTACGTCACACGTTAAGGGGGGGGAGGGGGTCGATGAATTGTGACATTGTGTGACAAGGGGGTGGGAGGGGCCCTAAATTTTGTGACCTCACTTTCAAAATTGAGTATACATATTTAAAGTACTATTAAAACACAAAATATGAACAATGAAAGAAAAATTTTAAAAAAATTCAATGTCTAGATTTGAAATTGCAAAATATGTGACGTCACACTAGGGAGGGGTGGGCCTTACAAATGTGACCAGCTGTGACAAGAACGGGGGAGGGGGTCAAAAATCATGAAATTCGTGTGACGTAATTTATGGATGACCCCTAACCATACCCATACCCAGGTAACACCTGTCAAGCATTGGGGGAACGACGACGATGACGGCAGATTATACAATCTACCTGGCGACGTGCGGTGGCAGTTGCAATGATTGACTAATATACCAATAGATGGCGCTTTACATTCACAACCGATTCCTGAATCGCGGTGTTAAGATTCTCCGCGACTGAGTTGGGCTCCCCGATTCCTAAATTCTTGTTATCGCTTCTCGGCCTTTTGTCTAAGATCAAAGTGTAGTATCTGTTCTTTTCAGCTTAATATCTGAAAGTTCCCTCACTGAGGGACCAGTATATTAATCTGATTTTTGTAAGCTGACGGGATGTTCGGGGCTCGCTCCACTCCCGTCGCGGGTCGGCCCGGCATTGCAGTGCCGCCGGGATCGGCCCACATAATACTCTGACACCTTCCATCTCTAAGAACTAGTGCATTCATCTTGGATGAATTTGCTAAGTGTTGGACTATAATTAATGCTTGTGTGCAATAGAGATGGGTCGTCGACGTCATTTTCGTTAACGAAACTAGACCGTTCATCGACGAGTCGATCAACTAGTTGATTACGATTAGGGATGGTCGATATTCGAAATACATCGATGTCATAATTGAAAGCCCAACATCGATGTTCGATATTTATCGAAAACCGAACATCGATGTGTGAAGTGGACTGTATTGTGTTGGGGTTTCTTCAAATAAAAAACTTCGTTCTTCTGTGGGTTGTTTTATTCTTGCGGAGCTGGAGACCGACTGCCTCGAGCCCGCCGTTTCCCTTCTTATATACAATTTCGTCAAGTGTTCGCTAGACGCAGCTAGCGGCATCTACGGACGCGCAGTAATACGGAACTAATTGTCGAACGAGCGTTAACCAATCATAATGCAGCTACTAGAAAATTACATTTTACTGTTCAATGTCGAACCTTTACCTCAATGGCGACCGCTTGCTTATTTCATATTTATTTGACTTTAAAATACGGACCCGTTGCGGTAAACTTACATAGGAAACTTACATAGTGCTCGCTCATATGCTAATTAGATTCTTATAAGAATGATTTCCATTATGTAATTACTCTCTCTTCACACAATAGAACTTAACTAAACACTTATAAATCTGAACTACGCTTATAACTACACAGACGGTGTAGCTATTTGAATTCTTATTTAACTCACATAGGTACACTTATAAACACTAATACTACAGTTTCTTATTTACTTTAAACACTTTAGTCATAGTTCAATCACTTATATACACATGCAGCTCGGCGTCCGTTACAGCTCTCCCCCCGGCGTAGCTCGCGTAGCCTCTTCTTTTTTCATAACGACGACGAGCTTGCTCACGGGGCGTCGGAACACGCCGGTTCTGGTGCGCACCTCGACGACCCTGATGCTGCCGTCTGGTCCCTGATGCGTGCGCTCGACGATCCCCATCGGCCAGGTGTTTCGGGGTAGCGTGCTGTCGACCACGAGGACTGCGTCGCCGACTTGTATCGCCCGCACGTCGTTCTGTGGTTCACCGCGAGGTACCAGGGTAGGTAGGTACTCGCGTAACCACCGACGCCAGAAGTGATCAGCGAGGGCTTGACTGACTCGCCATGTTCTTCGATCGGCCTCGTCGCACGGCCCCGTCGTTGGCAGGCCTCCTGACGACCCCAGCAGGAAGTGGTTGGGGGTCAGGGCCTCTGGATCGCTGGGGTTGACGCTGACGTGGGTCAGCGGTCTTGCGTTGATGGAGAACTCGGCCTCGGCGAGCACGGTCGCCAAGACTTCTTCTGTTGGCGCCTTCTCTCGTAGCGTGACGTCGAGGGCCGCCTTCACGGAACGCACCATCCTCTCCCACGCGCCACCTTGATTGGGCGCGCCAGGAGGTATGAAGCGCCACTCCATACGACGCTGCAGCCCCTCGTCGTGCAGGGCAGACATCCACTCGGCGTAGGCGTTGCGCAGCTCTTGATCGGCGCCTCGGAAGTTGGTCGCGTTGTCGGAGTACATCACCCTCGGCCACCCTCGGCGGGCCGCCATTCGCCTCAGCGCCATGATGGCTGAGTCTGTGGAGAGTGATGGGACGAGCTCGATGTGCACGGCGCGGGAAGTGAGGCACGTAAATATCGCGCCCCACCTCTTCTCTCGCCGGCGCCCTATCCTGACCGTCATTGGCCCGAAGTAGTCCACCCCGCAGTTAGTAAACGGGCGGTGAAAGGGGTCAAGACGGGCGCGCGGCAGGTCCCCCGTAGCTGGCGTCCGCGGCGTGGCGCGTCGTCTCTGGCAGAAGGCGCAGCTCTTCTCGACAGCGCGTACCGTGGGTCGTAAGTGGATAACCCAGTACCGCTGCCGTAGGTCGTTGGTCACGCGCTCTCTGTTTGCGTGACCCGCGGCGCAGTGCTCACGTAGGACAAGGAGCTTGGTCAGTCGGTGACGACCGTCCATGATGATCGGTCGCTTCGTCTCGCTCGGCGCGGAGGAGGCCTCGATCCGGCCCCGCAGCTTCAGGATGCCGTCTTCCAGCACTGGATCCAGGCGGTACAGTCGGCTCGTCCTCGCAATCGGACGGGCGGACCGGATTCTCTTCAGGTCTTCGCTGAAGCTGTCTTCTTGTGCTTGGCGGATCAGCTCGGCCTCGGCGCGCTGGACGTGACGGTGTTCCATGGTGGTCGCTCTTCGTCGGCATATGTCGGTGAAGGCGATCGCTCGCGCGACGGCTCTCACTAACACCTCGTACTTTGAAAAACGGGCCGGGTCCGGTAGCCAGTTGTCTTGCTCGGGTTTCTCGGTCATGTGGAGAACTTCCTCTTCCTCTGTGTCGTTCGTCGACGCCGCGGGCCACTGTTCTTCCGGTAGACGCAGGAAGTCTGGCCCCTGGAACCACCGGTCCGTCGCGCTGATGGGTGCGTCCACCAACCGAGTGGCATCGTCGGCGGTGTTGCAGGCGGTAGGTAGCCAACGCCACTCCTCCTTCTGTGTCAGCTCCGCAATCTCGCCCAGCCGGTGCGCGACGAATGGGGTGTAGCGTCGCATGTCGTGGTGAATCCAATGTACCACAGTGGATGAGTCCGTCCAGTAGGTCGTCTGGCCGATGTTGACCCGGTGCTCTCTTCTTATGGCGTCAGCTAGTCTCGCCCCGATGACGGCAGCCTGCAGCTCCAGTCGAGGTATGGTCTGTGCTCGACGGGGCGCCACCTTCGCCTTGGCGGCCACCAGCACGACGTTCACAGTTCCATCGACGTTCTTCACTCTCCAGTAGGCCACGGTTGCGTAGGCCTGTTCGCTGGCGTCACACAGGATGTGAAGGTCGATGCGTTCGTACCTCTGTCTTAAGTAGCACCTCGGTAGCCGGAGTTGGGCGAGCTCAGGAAGCCGCGCCAGCCAGGACGCGAAGAGCTCGTTCTCTTCGTCCGGAATCTGCTCGTCCCAGGTTGTATGTAGCCGCCACAGGTTCTGCAGAATAATCTTCGATCGTATGGTGTAATGACTCAGCAATCCGAGTGGGTCGTAGATCGACATTACTGCGCTTAGTGCTTCCCGTTTGGTTGGTGCGCGAGTCCGTGTTGTTACTTCAGCTGGAACCCGGTTCATTGAGGTGTTGAAGCCCAACTCATCTCGTTCTGCGCTCCAGTACAGTCCCAGGATTTTACTCTCGGGCCGTTCTCCCCCCAGTTGGTTGGGGGAGGTAGCGTGCAGCTCCGGGGGCACGTCGCGCAGCACTGTCTGGTCACTAGAGCTCCATCCCCTCAGCGTGAAGCCCGCGTGTGCGTGTACCGCTCTTGTTTCATCGACCGCTCGCCGTGCTTCCTCTGCGCTCTCGTAGCTGGCCACCAGGTCATCCATGTAGTGACTCTCTTTTATGGCTTCCAGAGCCCGTGGGTACTCCTGTCCGTACACGTCCGCGTTGTGGTTACGGACGTAGTGGGCCATGTACGGGGAGCTCGCGGCACCGAAGAGCATGCTAGTCATTTTATACTTTCTTGGGTTCTGCTCTCGATCGTTGCCTCGCCACAGGAACTGTTGTGCCGGTTGGTCCTCCGCCCTTATCTTAATTCTTAGGAACATTTCCTGTACGTCCGCTGTGATGGCCACCCGTTTCTCTCGAAATCTAAACAGGATTCCCGGTAGCGACAGTAGTAGATCGGGTCCCTCCAGGAGTTCGTCGTTGAGACACACGCCGTTGCTCTTGGCCGCTGCGTCGAATACCAGCCTGTGTTTGCCGGGCTTGTTCGGGTTCTGTACGGCAAAGTGTGGCAGGTACCAACAGACGGCACTCGTTCCCTCCGTCCCGTCGCATGGCGTCGCGTACCCCTTGCTCAAGAGGTTGTCGATCTGTCGGGAGTACTCAGCTGCGAACTCTGGGTCTGCGTCCATCTTCTGCTCGATCTTTTTCAACCGGCGTAACGCTTGCCCGTAGCTCGGAGGCATGGTGACGTCGTCTCGCCGTCACGGTAGTCCAACTTCGTACCCGGAGTCGATCTTCTTCGTTGTCCGTTTGACTATGTCGATGGCTCGCTGATCCGTCTCCTTGATCCTTGGCTTTCCTTGTATGCCGAGAGCGTCGATCTTGAAATGAGTCTCGACTAGGTCGTGGAGATCTTGGTCGCTTGCTGCTGCCGTTCGTGCGGGCTCGTAGACGTGAAGCACGTTCCCCTCTTGAAAGATGGCCTTGCGTGGTGCTGTTCCATGCACCACCCATCCTAACTGGGTCCTCGATGCGGCCGGTTGATCGGGATGGCCGACTCGAAGTTCGCGGGATACGATGCATTCCCAGTGGTCTGTCCCCACCAGGAGCCCAGGTCGCGTCAGCTCGTAGCATACCTCTTCTGGCGTCAGGTCCCTCAGGTGCTCGTACTCCAGCAGGGTGTGAGGGATAGACTGTTGGTGCAGTTGGAGATTCTTGATAGTCCTCGCTCGGACCTTGTGGTGGTCGCCGCTCTTCAGCCCCCTGACGCGAAGGTCCACCAGCTTGCTCTCCATCTCTTGCTGCGACATGTTGACCCCGTTCAGGTGCAGAGGCTGCGTTGGTCCCTCCGCCCCGATGGTCGCTGCTAGTTCCTCGTCGATGAGAGTGATGGTCGCTCCTTCGTCCAGGAGAGCGTGGGTCTTCACCTCCCCCCGTGGTCCGGAGATGACGACAGGGCACATCTTCAACAGGACCGCTCGCGGCCCGGCGACTGGTCGCGACGCCACGGACAGGACTGCTTCCTCCTTCGGTTCGGTTGCCTTCGGGTCTTCCCTCTTCGCCTCTCGCTCCTGGTGGAGGGTTGCATGATGCGGCCGGCGACACTGATTCACGCCGCATGCCTTCGCCTTGCAGTTCATGCGCCGGTGCTGTTTCTGAATGCATCTGAAACACATCTTCTTTTCTTTCAGGAAGTTCCACCGCTCGTCCACCGTGAGCGCCTTGTACTTCGGACACTGCGTTAGGGTGTGAGCTTGACCGCACTTGGGGCACTTGTCCTTCTCCTCCTCTGTTCCCTCGACCGTGGTGAAGACACTCGCCTTCTTCTTCAATATCGTAGCGGGTCGGGTCCCTTTCTTCTGCTGTGCGGTGCTCGTGGATGGGGCGTAGGTGTACCGTAGCGCTCGGTCTGCTTCGCGCATCAAGAAACGAGACATCATGACGATCTCTGGCTCAGCTGTCCCCTCGTGGTCGTAGGCGTAGTCGCACTATCGTGATCGCAGGTGTGGGCTGAGTTTGTCCAGTACTTCCCGCGTCATCATGGGGTTGAACAGGTAACCTCTTCGATCGATCGTACTTAACACGCACGTAACATTCTGCAGCTTGATAGCGAAGGCGTTCAGCTCGGCTGCTGACGCACCAGGTTTCGGGAGTCTCCTTAGGTCTTCCAGGGCGCGGTCAATTATCACCTCCGGTCGGCCGAAGCACTGTTCGAGGGTCTTCATTATGACATCTGGATCGGTGGCCGTATGTAGGAGGGCGGCCACGGCGTCTCTCGCTTCCCCTTTGAGGCAGCTCCTCAGCCTCTGGATGTTCTCCGCCGCCGATATCTGGTACATGTTGGTTGTGTCCCGTACAGCCGCTTTGAACGGCAGCCACTCGTTAGCCGCACCGGAGAAGGTCGGTAGGTCGGTGTGCCGCGGCCTGGGTCTGGCCATCTTCTCCAGTGTGGCGGCCAGGTGCTCGATGCTGCTTTTCCTCGTCGGAGTTGGTGATCTGCCCCGTGGTTCTTCAAAGCGTATTTGCTTAGGTTCCTCCCTTGTGTCCCGGGCCCCTTCCTCCCCCCGTGAGCTGATGGGGTTCGTCCTCAGCCACGCGTCCACTTTCTGATGGGGTTCCTCACGCGGGTTCTGGGTTCCGGGTTCCTCTTGCACGCTTTCATCATCCTGTATTACAGCTACCTGAGTGGCCAACCGCTTTTTCACCAGGTCCGCTTCCAGTTCCAGTTCCTTCCTCCTTATTGCAGCCAGCTTCTCCGCTGCGTCCAGTTCCGCCATACGCAGCCGCGTCGCAATACTAGTCGTCGATCGTTGAGACCTGACGGATCGAGTCGGTGATCCCACTCTATGTTGCACCGTGACGTCCGTTGTTTGTAATCCGGATGGTCCTGCCGCACTGGTGGCCGCTAGTCTGGAAAATGGCGACGCCGGAGGGTCCAGAGACAATCTTCTTAATCTCTCTCGTTCAATTAGCTCCGCTTCCCTGCGGCGCGCCTCTCTCTCTTCTATTTCGGCTGCGTCCGCCTGGCTTCTCGTGACCACCATTTTTCCCGGTTCGCGACGGACGGTGCTTCGATACGACGACACTCGATGAGATTCTTAGCTCGCTGCTTATTACCCGACGACACTACACGCCGTGATGATATACTAACGCGTCGATAGTTAAATATGATTACTTACGACGCGATTCTTCACTCTCTGCTTAGCCCACGACGACTCCACACGTCGTGATGATATTCTACACGTCGACACTTGAACGCAATTCTTGACTCTGCTCACCCCACGACGGCTCCACACGTCGTGATGATATTCTACCCGTCGACGCTTGAACGCAATTCTTGATTTCTGCTCACCCCACGACGGCTCCACACGCCGTGATGATATTCTACACGTCGACGCTTGAACGCAATTCTTGATTTCTGCTCACCCCACGACGGCTCCACACGCCGTGATGATATTCTACACGTCGACGCTTGAACGCAATTCTTGACTTTGCTCACCCCACGACGGCTCCACACGTCGTGATGATATTCTGCACTTGCCGCCACTAACCTTTTGGCGCCGACGCCGTTGATTCCTGAAACAGACGCTTCCCGCTCGGTGACGCTTGGGCACGCCACGTGGCTATCTTCGCTCGGCGTCCCCGACGCTATGACGTCACACCTCGTGGCGGCTTCTTGCCTCTTCGCGCCTTTTTCTTCGATGACGCTATGACGCCACGCCACGTGGTCGCTTCCTGCTTCTTCGCGCCTTTTTCTTCGAGGACGCTATGACGCCACACCACGTGATCGACTCTTGCTTCTTTGCGCCTTTTTTCTTCGATGACGCTATGACGCCACGCCACGTGGTCGCTTCCTGCTTCTTCGCGCCTTTTTCTTCGAGGACGCTATGACGCCACACCACGTGGCGGTTCTTCCTGTTCCCGCCTTTTTCTTCGAGGACGCTATGACGCCACTCACCGCGTGGCGGTTCTTCCTGTTCCCGCCTTTTCTTCGAGGACGCTATGACGCCACTCACCACGTGGCGATTCTTCACACGACACCTTCAGCGTGCCGATGCTCGAACCTCCTGCGTGGATTTCTCACTTGGCGTACCCACGCTATGACGTCACTCACCACGCGGCGATTCTTCACACGACACCTTCAGCGTGCCGATGCTCGAACCTCCTGTGTGGATTTCTCACTTGGCGTACCCACGCTATGACGTCACTCACCACGCGGCGGTTTCTTCCTCTTCCCGCCTTTTTTCCCGGCGACGCTATGACGTCACACCACGCGGCTGCTCGACACGACGCGGTGTTGCTGGCTCGGCGATTGGCGTCCTGGTTCTGTTCTTGATGGCGACACTAGCACACTTACATTTTTCTTTCTTTCACCGTTAACACTACTGAATTTCACGCACCCACAACGCGATGAAAATAACGGTTTTTCTGGCGGCAGCCGGTCTCCTCTAATATGCTCCTTCCTGCATGTTTCTTCGCAACGTGGCCGCGGGTTCTTCGATCTTGATTATCCGGCTCGAAGGACCAAAAACTGAAGTGGACTGTATTGTGTTGGGGTTTCTTCAAATAAAAAACTTCGTTCTTCTGTGGGTTGTTTTATTCTTGCGGAGCTGGAGACCGACTGCCTCGAGCCCGCCGTTTCCCTTCTTATATACAATTTCGTCAAGTGTTCGCTAGACGCAGCTAGCGGCATCTACGGACGCGCAGTAATACGGAACTAATTGTCGAACGAGCGTTAACCAATCATAATGCAGCTACTAGAAAATTACATTTTACTGTTCAATGTCGAACCTTTACCTCAATGGCGACCGCTTGCTTATTTCATATTTATTTGACTTTAAAATACGGACCCGTTGCGGTAAACTTACATAGGAAACTTACATAGTGCTCGCTCATATGCTAATTTGATTCTTATAAGAATGATTTCCATTATGTAATTACTCTCTCTTCACAAAATAGAACTTAACTAAACACTTATAAATCTGAACTACGCTTATAACTACACAGACGGTGTAGCTATTTGAATTCTTATTTAACTCACTTAGGTACACTTATAAACACTAATACTACAGTTTCTTATTTACTTTAAACACTTTAGTCATAGTTCAATCACTTATATACACATGCAGCTCGGCGTCCGTTACAATGTGGATACCATCGATGATTTGTGCATTAATAATTAACAATGAAATAAAACACAGTGTAAAAGTTCGAAATTTAGTAAGAAACATCAAATTATTACATACTTATTCCAATATTTTTTATCAATTATCTGAAGGAAAAGTAATTTTGATAAAGAAGAACTTTTTAATCTATTTCTTTGTTGATAAAGAGTAGAGCCAGCTTTTGAAATGAATACGCGTTCAGAATTAATAAACTTAATTTGTGGATGCGTTCATAGAAGACATACTTTGTTTCGTAAGTTGCATTGGTCGTGACGTGCGTGAGGCCGAGTTAACATCGATGATCGATTCCGTTAACATCGATGTTACGATATTTTTCGTATAGAAACATCGATGTTAAAACATCGATGTTTTTGCTTTCAACATCGATGATCATCGAACATCTATGTTCATCGAGCATCCCTAATTACGCTGCATTCAATCTAAACGTAGAACGACGATGTTTTCGGTACGACTGTGGACTACTCCCTCGCATAATTCTACCATTTCACTCTAACATCTCAACTAAAATCCACTCTATTACTATAGGTCTAACGATCAATTTCGCTGGTATCAACGCACTTATAATAACCGACTACGTTTAGGCATCGTCGTTGAGTTGGCCGTATGTAAGAACATTGTGGACTTTTGATTTGAGCCGTCTATGAATCGACTAGTCCAAGCTTCAATCATAGACCGTCCACGCGTTGAATCTACGTCGACTGTCGATTTAAACCGTTCGTTGATTCGACGACCATCTTTAGTGTGCAATGTATATTTATGTCTTGTAAATGTATGTGCATCACGTCTGTTTTCTCTCAAAGAATTAGGAAGAGGTCTCTTCTCTCAAAGAATTAGGAAGAGGTCTCAAGGATTGTACCCCAACATTTTACAAGTTATGTTAAAGTCCCATTCCTGTATGAAAGGAGCGGGCCTATTGACATCAACCGGGCTGCTACCCAGAAATTCCTGACGGAAAAACACCGGGAATGACCTCGGGATAGCACGCTCAACAGTCGCGCTTGCAACCATAATCTTCGAATGTGTTATGTATTTATTAATTTAGGCGACCAGATAAAATAAAATTACCGCATATTGTTCAAGGGTTTAATTTAAATAGTGTCTAATATATAATAATTATATTAATATACTATGAGCTTAAGCAATACTGAACAAAACAATAAAATTTACAAGTGACAAACTTTATTACATACATTAAGTTTTTTTAAAATAAATTATAGACTCCGTTTCAATGTGACGGTAACGAATTTGGCAAAAGTTAAAAATAATATTTACAATGAAATTAAATCATATTTTTCAATTCTATAATCATTTGGGAATAAGTTAAATTGATGATGATAATTTATAAAAAATGTAAAATTTATCAAAACATTTCTACCTCGCTTTAGTTGATACAAAATTCCAAAATTGTTTTATAGCCTAGGTATGTATCAATTCCTACACCTAAACTTTAGTAACAGTATATAATATAGTGTTTTAGTCAATTCCCATTGTATAAACACTCAAGCTTTTTTGTCCGATTTGTCTATAGGTACATTGAGATATGTAAAAAATTATCCAACATTCATACTGTGAGCCATCGTTATATTTATCAAATTTTGGTTGAGCTTCCTGTAATCACATCTTTATCAACTATATAAGTCTACTTACTACATATTATAAAATTACATTGAGAGTCAAGTCAACATTGTGTAAATTGAACAGCTCATATTATACTGGACTATTCAAAAGTGACTTGTTGGTTTTTATCAAATATTCCATCTCACATTTTTCTACCTAAATATTTAGACATTTAGACAACTACGCGAGACAAAACTATTTCCACATTTAAGTCCTGACTATTATTACGAAATAAAACAAAAATCGATAAATACAACGATATCTTCACTACAACCAAGAGAACTCCAGTAAAAAACTCAATACACTCTAACTCTATGGTTACTCAAATCACACAACGCTTATAGATAATTAATAAAGACTAAAATAAATCGTCTATGGAATAACATGCACAGTCTTTGACTACTTCAGTCGATAACCAGCAAAAGCTTTTCGAAAATCCTCGGAGGTCGTGGCCTTTAGGTAGGCCTGAGGCTCTTGTGGACTGCTACACTATCATTCGAGCTCTTTCACTGGTATTATTGCACTAAACTAAAGAGAATGTTCTTCAGCAAATTATTTTGTGAAATACAAAACTCATGGAAATAAAAATTCCCAAGTCGTCATAAAAGTAATGAGATTACAGTTAAAATGAGGCTTTAACTCCGTCAGGCCACGACCTTAAAAACATCCAAAATTAGGCACCATGTTTGTGAGAATTTTTTAAAAATTAATCCAAAATAAAAATGGCAGCGTTCCTTTCGTTGTCACATAAAACTATGTGTTCCATGACACGTCACACCCTCCATACGTTCGTTTGTAATCTCATATTTGTGACTCCGTACTTAAAACGGACCAATAGGATCCCCTAATCGGTAAATATCACGTTTCGATTAAACTAATCGTTTGCTTCCGACAGTCCAGCGTCCAAGCTACGGGTATTCTAGTCAATTGGACAGAAGCCAGGTAAACGTCTTAAAGCCAAAATTATATATCGAACTATGTTACAGGAACATAGTTAATATTAGTCTATTTACCCACCAAAAGAATGCTTTGAAAAATTTTCCTAATAAATAAAGCATACCATCGCATCGACATTGAACAACTAAGGATCGCTGGACGCTACAAACATTCAAAAACCTTTACTAGTGTGTCGGTTCGTTCAATTCTTCTGTCGTTCTCTGGAGTCCTCTCTGCAGACGCCCCTTGGGGGGGAGTCTCGGCCTTTATGGCTGACTTTGGAAGCTTTCCGGGATCGTTTGAACTTGGCGACGTCATCACCGAAGACATCTCCTGTCCTGAGCGCGGAGATGAGGTCATCGAACTCTCCTTTCTGTCCGTTGGTGAGCGTCCCGTCGCGAGAGCTGTCGGAGTGACCGTTGCAGTCGCCGTTCCCGTTCGACTTGCCGAGGGATTTGCCGACGGAGCTCAGCAGGCTGGACGCTTGTTTTCGCTCCATTGTGCGTTTTTTGAGCTGTGGACAGAATAAAAATTTATTCATATAAAATAATGTCCATAGACCAGGGGAGTGACACTACGTACGTTTTGACAGCAAAGTAAAGAAAAAGTTGCCATCTAGATGTTGGCCCCATTACTATTAAATTACATTCAATTTTCAACAGGTGGCGCTATAACTTGATCGAAATGTTTTATTTAAAATAAGATTATTGATGTAATATTAATTGGAGATAAGTATGAGAAAAATATCAAACTCATCTTACAAATTGAAATAGACACATAAATGAAATACAATTTGGTAAAGCACAAATATCAACTTTATTTAAAAAGACCTGGTGCCAGATTTTACCTATGATGTATTAGGTGACAGTTTTGAACTGAAAATAAACAATCACAATATGGCGATTTGCTGCATTCTGCATACGGGCATTTTGTAGTTCCCGATCCGTATTGTTGTATTTCGTTGTAATTACCACAATTCCATCGAGACTATTTTGTTTCATCCTATTTCTGGAACGTGTTCTACTAGAACATGTTGCAGAGATAGGACGAAACGTTCTATTAGAACATGTTAACATACATATAATTATAGCTATGTAGGTATGTGATTAGTTTGGGGCCAAGTTACAGATGGCGTATTGTCAAATAGATTTGCAATGTTATCACGCAAGAGGGCTCTCTTTTCCCTGTATATTAATTTACTCTTTGCCACAGACTAAACCACTTTTTCACCGTATTAACTCACTAGCTCCATCTTTCTGAGTTACCAACTCCTTGATAGTGCAAAAGTGCCTATAGTGCGTTTTAGGACGTACCGGTTTCCTAGAAGTTCGATCAAAAAGTTTATCTAGGAAATTAATTAGTCTTGATACACACGAATGCCATGTTAGCAATGGCTGAAGCGATTGCTGCCATTGACGCGTTTAAGACTACCTCCGATGAGTATTGAGGACAATGTACCGTTCGTGTCTCATGATACACCGTCGACACTTACTAATAATGGTGGTAAAAAACCTTCGTGACGAAGACCCGAAGGGCAATTCTCGTAATTTTAAGAACGCTCAGTCTGATCTTTGTTTAAAACTGTCAAAACTACCTCGAGTTTCCGTAAATTTTGGCAAGTTTTTGACACTTGATTGTCGCTGAGATGAGACTGCGACTAAAATTGGAAAGTTTTTAGGTAAAAGAATAGGCCTTCAGGTGATTTATAGTTAATATATGTCTGGAATTGTCCACAAGTCTTGAGCAAGCGTGGTGATCAATGGTCGTGCCTTCTCTGTTATCATACAGCCTTTACCGTGGGACACAAGCAACGTAACTCTATGCTTTGTTACCCCGAAGGATTGGGCAGAGGCGTACCTATAGAACACCCAAATTTCACTAGTTATGTTTAAGTCCCATGTAATAGTAGGCGACCCTATTACCATCAACCAGGCCCAAACCCAAAATTCGGGCTGCTACTGAGAAATGCCGGATAGAAAAACCCAACAACAGTTTGGCCGGCCCAATAACATGCTTAACTGTGGCGCTTGCGACCACTATACTAGACTAACGAAGCAACTTGTAGGGCAACAGTAGGTTGGTATCATTTTGGCCAGCCATCCCCTCACCTCCTGCTCGTGGCGCGCAGTCGGCGCGCGCGTCGCCCAGCTGCGTCAGGAACGAACAGTAGGCTGGTAGTGTGACTCACCTCCTGCTCGTGGCGCGTGCGGCGCTCCTCCTCGTCGCGGCGGCGGCGCGCGGCGTCGCAGTCGGCGCGCGCGTCGCCCAGCTGCGTCAGGAACGAACAGTAGGCTGGTAGTGTGACTCACCTCCTGCTCGTGGCGCGTGCGGCGCTCCTCCTCGTCGCGGCGGCGGCGCGCGGCGTCGCAGTCGGCGCGCGCGTCGCCCAGCTGCGTCAGGAACGAACAGTAGGCTGGTAGTGTGACTCACCTCCTGCTCGTGGCGCGTGCGGCGCTCCTCCTCGTCGCGGCGGCGGCGCGCGGCGTCGCAGTCGGCGCGCGCGTCGCCCAGCTGCGTCAGGAACGAACAGTAGGCTGGTAGTGTGACTCACCTCCTGCTCGTGGCGCGTGCGGCGCTCCTCCTCGTCGCGGCGGCGGCGCGCGGCGTCGCAGTCGGCGCGCGCGTCGCCCAGCTGCGTCAGGAACGAACAGTAGGCTGGTAGTGTGACTCACCTCCTGCTCGTGGCGCGTGCGGCGCTCCTCCTCGTCGCGGCGGCGGCGCGCGGCGTCGCAGTCGGCGCGCGCGTCGCCCAGCTGCGTCAGGAACGAACAGTAGGCTGGTAGTGTGACTCACCTCCTGCTCGTGGCGCGTGCGGCGCTCCTCCTCGTCGCGGCGGCGGCGCGCGGCGTCGCAGTCGGCGCGCGCGTCGCCCAGCTGCGTCAGGAACGAACAGTAGGCTGGTAGTGTGACTCACCTCCTGCTCGTGGCGCGTGCGGCGCTCCTCCTCGTCGCGGCGGCGGCGCGCGGCGTCGCAGTCGGCGCGCGCGTCGCCCAGCTGCGTCAGGAACGAACAGTAGGCTGGTAGTGTGACTCACCTCCTGCTCGTGGCGCGTGCGGCGCTCCTCCTCGTCGCGGCGGCGGCGCGCGGCGTCGCAGTCGGCGCGCGCGTCGCCCAGCTGCGTCAGGAACGACGCCAGCGCGCCGAACAGTTGCTCGGGGGAAGCGGGCGCCTCCTCGCCGAATGCCTGTGCGCACGCTTCCAGACGGCTCTTCATGTCCTGAAAAACGATAAGGCGGAAGGTCAATTAACACAAATTAATTAGGACACAACTGTTTAAAAGACTTTTTAGTTAGCGTGTCGATGGCAAAAATATGCTTTGTCATCTCCCAAAAATGTTGACAAATTATTACTTTTCATCAGCGTCGATTTATAACTGTTGAAGTGTGTTATTTGATTTACGTGGATGATGTCATAAGCCCATCAAAAAAGCCCTTCTCTCGACCAAAGTATCGTAATATTAATAGTGAACTAGCCATCACAATATAGCCATAATGTTTTCCAGTACAAAAAAAGTGTAGGGACAATATAAGTACAAATGTTGTGCGTCAGCAGTTTGTAGTATGAAAGAGTGTATGGGCGATCGCCAGTTACTGCGCGCTGGCCGATCCGAGTGCTCCTATTCGTGCTTGGGATTTTTCGGGAATAAATAAGTATTTTACAGTATTCAAATCGCCGTCTTTATTTGATAAATCAAGTCGTAGTAACTCCCGTGGCGAATCCAGTAGGTATAACCAAAGGTGCATACAAAAGGATAGCTTGATTCCGTCATTCCAATATAACCCTCTCTCACCCTGAAACAATGATGCCCTCCCATAAAAACATCCCCTACAATATATTGCTTAATCCCACCTGGAACAGATCCTCAAGCTGCGTGAAGGAGCAAACAGCATGCGCGTGGAAGTCCCTCATGACGGGCAGGAACATGTCGTTGTGCGAGCGGTTCCCGAGCGCGGCGTGGTACTCCAGCTCGCGGGCCACCTCCCGCAGGCCGCCGCGCAGGGACGCCACGTCCTTGTCCAACTGCTCCACGCACACCTTGGCTGCGGCGCGGACGTGAGGCAGGTCTTCTTCGAGGAGTAAGATATCTTTGAACTGGAAAACGGTAGGGACATTGTAAGTTTGGTGTTTTTAAAGCCACATTTAAACGATGCTACTTGCATACAGTACAATTACAGAAACAAATGAGTTGCTAGGTCTAAATATTGTTTAGTCTTTCCCAACGGTTATTGTTAATTCAAATTATGATAAACCACGGGCAATTAAATCGCAACGTGAATAAAGGTTTAAAATTCATCATTCCTTATACGTCAAATTACAAGCCACCTGTATGAATACTCGGTTAAGGAAGTTTTGTAAAGGAAACCATTGGCTGCCTTAGATTCCTCTCGCTTTCCTCACATGTTAACTGTATGCTAAGCAGACACAATAGTTATTTTTGTGTCTGCCTAGCAAAAAGTTCAGCAGTCGTAGTTCATAATTAGAAGTGCACGGGAAGGTCAACGGGTTAAAAGCTCAATCCACAGAGATTTTACTTAAAACTTATGTCAGAAACTCCAGGTCGCCCATGCTCAAAGTTCGTTCGATGGGTCGTTTGAACAACCACATTAAATATGTTCATACCAGATTAGATGATCTCATACCTGTGTCTCAAGCATTTCGACTAGGTAGTGCAACAGCGTGGTGTTGCGTGACACTGATGACTTGGTATCGGCCAGTTTGTTCAGTGACGTCAGGCGGAAGCCAGACGCGTTGCCACGAGCACCCCTGTGAAACATAATATTATGTGATTAGTAACAGAAATTTAGAATATAATTTTGTCAACAGAGAATTCTTAATGCGAACGAACTATAAGAACCTTGTCATAATATATAAAATGCAAGAGATGGCGACGCGGTGCCTTTCAAAATAAGCCGCGTCAACAAGCGAGTTCACTGTGACAAAGTTCAAAACTGATCAACGTTATTGTTCCAGTTAGTATTTTTCGTAGATTTATCGGTCGGTACAGTTACTTCTGATTTTTATTTGTGGAATATAAAATATCTGACAATTGAAAAACTTAAAAAATCGAAATGATTCTTCGGATAAAGATACGTATATCTGGCGTTAAACATCAAATGACATCTCCCGATCTGGGCCGCTCCACCCAGATCTGGAGACGTCACTTGATGATTTACCCACAAAAAAGGCTGATTTTATTTAACGCCAGATATAATAATAATATCTTAGGACAACCAACACACCGTTATCTGATCCCAAACTAGGCAGAGCCTGACAACCACCTGAGAACTATGGCAACCAGACAACTGATAAATATACTTATACATTTCTAAATACACACTTATCTATATATTAATACGTGAAGCGAAAAGTTTGGATCCCTTTTTACGAAAATTGGGCGGACGGAGGAGTATGAAATTTCGCACACTTATCTTAGATTATACAGAGAAAAAGTGACAAATACTGTCGGCGACGAAATCTAAGCATCTAGGCGCAAGTAGTATCGGAGTGCACCCTGACAATGATTTTGTAAGTTAGAAAGCATTTTTAAATTAGTAAAGATCTCAAAAGTTCGTAAAATTGTCAAAAATTAGACCCCCTCTGGGCAAGTGGTTGCAAGTAGCGCAGAGAGCGCCTTGATAATAAAATGTAAATATAAGGAATAATTTTGTAGCTAGTAAGGAATTTAATAATTTTGAAAGGTTTTGTTTATAAGTTTATACTTTAGATTCTAATTAGTTTTAGTTTATAGATTTCATGCTTAGTTTTCTTATTAGAATCTAATTAACTTCAATTTGAGTGAATCTTGTAAGGAAATGTACAAAAATTTCGTAAGGATGTTCTATAATTACGTAACTTGAAAATGAGGTTTTTTGTTTATGGTCCGATTGTTGTTATTTTTGTTGTAAACGATAGAATTCAATGTAAAACTACTTTTAACTTTTAAATTATCAATATCGGATCACAGGATTCGGAGATATTTTAAATTAAAGATAGTGGCAATTGTCTTAAGTCAAACCTTGTAAGTTTTTGTTCTAGAAAATTTTTATTGTGACTATGTACATGCAATATTGTGTTTTTATATAAGACGGGACCACATAACAAATGTAAAAATATATAGATTGTAAGAGGTTATGTGATAATTAATGCAAAATAAAGGGTTCAAAGATTTCGGCTTGGTGAAAACTAACAGTGAAATGGGCTCAAAAATCGCGGTCCTCTATGAGGTAATGGGAAGCGGTCCCCGCGACTATAAAATACGCATGATCGGCCGGGTCCATTTGTGCAGCCTATCCCTTGCTGATCCCCCCCACCAGTGACTCCCTAAGCCGAGGTCCGAACCCCACAGGGGGTGCCCTTAGGTCTTAGTCGCTTAGTTTGTAGTTTTTCCTTTAGTTTGTAAGCCCCTGGCTGGAGGCCTTAGATTCGCGTCTAAAGTCATTCGCAGGAAAAGCCCGGTTAAGTAGTAAAAGCCTTCGGGCTAACTACGAGAAGTCATTGTCCAAAAAAAAAAAAAAAACGGGTCCATTTTCTAACCCAGATCCAGCCAGTCCCTTGCTGCCCCCCTACTAGTGATTGCCTAAGCCGAGGTTCGTACCCCCCTCGGGGTAACCCTTAGAGCTTTCGCTTTAGTTTTTAAGTATAATAAGCCCCGGCTGGAGGCCTAAAAAGGTAACTTTTTAGAACTCGCCGGGCCACAATCCGTTTAAGTAGTAACAATCTTTTCAGGATTAAATACGAGATGGCCCACAAAAAAAAAAAAAAAACGGGTCCATTTAGTCGCAGCTCAGCCGTTGAAGAGGCATAACGAAGAAACAAGTCGAAATCTATGGACAAGAAGTACTAGAAGAAAAGTGTTTTATTTCGTTTCTCTCAGAATTCAGTCACACGTTTAGTCTCCCGAGGTCTTGGTCGACCGTACCGTTCATTACGCATTCAGGGGTGCGTGGTGACGTGTACTACCAGCGCAATTAGGTAAGTAGAGAAGCACGTCAAAAACGTGGGAGAAGTCCCAGGGCGAGTAAGGGTGTTGATCACATCCCATTCGTCCACTACAAATACTAATATATTTTTTTTAACTATGCGTAGAAATACATATATATTTTCAATAAATAACACGTTACACACACTACTATTCATTACCGTGTATTTAATACACACATGCATAGATATTCTTTTGTTTATGGTCCAAATCTGTGGTCCATCTGTCTTTAATATATTGTGTCTATAGTCTTACTGAATGTCAAGTATAACCATAGGTAATAAATTAATTTTATAGATATATAACCTCTTTCATTTTTTAAATCTATGATCATATCGAGAATATTTGTCTTTAATATTATTTGTCTATAGTATTATTGAATGGCAAATATAACCATATTTTTTTTTTTATATTTATTATTATATATATTATTTTTCATTTAATAATGCATTTCTATTCAAATGAAGAACGGTCCAATTTCGACCAATGGGCGATCATTAGTTATAGATAAATTTACACCCAGACACAGAACGAATTATTATGATCATTACACAAAGATTTGTTCTGATGATTAAAGAAATATAATAAACATTTCAGATACATTAAAAGTTGCTGAGACACTAGAAAACTTATTTACCAAAAACTTAATAGAGGTTACGAAATCTCTACCCCATCATCCAATAATGTTATTTTTTACCTGTTCATGTAGTTCCCTAGCGCCAACACCACTTCAAGTAAGGCGCGCAGGCGGCGCGAGCGCGTCATGTCGCGCGCGGCGCGCAGCACTACAGACGCACGTGCGGTGGCCTCGGCGGCCGCGCCTGAGAACTTCTTCTTGAACAGCAGCAGGCGCACGCGCTGCGAGTAGTGCGGGATCCTGGGGAATACAGGTGTGATCGTTAAAATACTGTCTTAACCCTTTTTAAAGTAGAGGCAGTTTACATGCCACCACGGATATCGAGGGATATGCCTTGGGGGCGTGGCACGTGCCGCTTCGATATTATAAAATTGGTCTTATGTTCGAGTGCCGGCTGTACGCATCATTCAGTCGCTTTGCGATTGCGTACAGTGCACTTTTGGTGCGTAAAAAACCAAAATGCCGAGTTGTGCAGTAATTATTTGTAAAAATAGGTCAAATACTATCAACCTGAAGACAAATGGCGTGTCCTACCACCGGTTAGTAAACAATTAAGTCACTGTTTTATATTTTAAACCAATTTTTAAATGATTTACGAACTTACGTCCGGAGCGACTCGAACTAACCCGAACTAGCCCGAATCTTCCCGAACGAAACGAACGTTTTATATGTAGAGTGGTGCAATCGTTTGCGTGCGGCTGATTTTATCGATATGCGTATTATTGCTGTTGAATATTTTTTTACAGAACTCAATGGATATCCTCGTATTACTTGTATAGTAAAAGAGTTAAATTACTTATTAATTAAATGTTGTTTAAACCAAATTAAGACATTATAATTCCAATATAGTTATTCGTGAAGTGTAAAAACTAAAGTAATATTATACCTAAAGATTTTCACAAATTAACCGTTTTTAAGTACAATATGATAAGTAATATGATAAATAAATATTATATTTCATCGAACTACTTATATTTGGTAAAAAAATACAATAATTTGTTTTCGATATGCAAAAATATTCTTTTTTTTTTCATCTGTCTATTTGGCGGTTTCGTAAGGTGGGCCATTGACGATTAATAATATTACGCAATATTATTGAGCGAGTAAGATTAGTATTGAAGATTGCGATGGTTAAATATTGTTGAAAATAAAAATATATTTTTCGTAATATTATTTTATTGATCACTAAATCGCACGGCCATCTTAGTCAATCATAAAGCCGAGCAGCCAAGATTCGAAGTTTAAATTAGAGAATTCGCGGTCCGTCGCTATTTAGTCAAATCTACAAATTCAAATGAATGATTCTCCATATTTACATTTTACTGGACAATAAATAATTTTATTTGATTTTTATTTTGTATTTCCTTATTTTTATTATAACAGTCCCCACTGCTAGGACTCAAGCCTACTCTTTATTATACCCGCTCCACACTCACGAACGACTAGGGCTTCCAAAATTACGGAAATGTCAATTACGTAACTAATTACGCAACTTTTTTCTCCAATTCCGTAATTCCGTAATTACGTAATTTTTCCTATTTTTTGTAAATTGATTATGAATTTTTGTAAATATTGTAGATAGAGTATCTACAATTTTTACAGTTATCTTTTACTATCTCAAATTCAAGGATGTATCAAAATAAACACAATATTTAAACAAACAAATATTTATTTATATTTATTTATTTTATTTTTAATTTTTAGAAAGCTTACAGACTAATAACATTATAATAACAAGAATATATAACTAAATTGCTAATAACAAGCCTCCACAGATAGATACAAAAAAAAAAAATTAGTTCCATGACAAAATAATCTAACACTGTACTGTCAAATTATTGATTCATTTAAAGAGGTGGTTAATTTTATTTAATTGTTATGAATTATTCAAGAACTTAGTTAAGTCAAACCATTTTTTATCGTCCCGAATATAATCTTTCTTCTTGAAAATGTGATCTCATAAATGACAAGGCATTTAAAGTTTTGTCACCTAGGGAACTTCTTAGTTTATTACAAAAATATCCGGCGGATGAAAAGGCTCGCTCGGCTTCAACACTTGTAGGCGTTATCGAAAGTAAATAATTATACGCTGCAGTCAAAAAAACTTCGCGACCGCCGCCAGCGCTGTCGTAAATGCACATTTCTACCCTAATAACGGAATGGAGATCTGTGTTTACTGTCGAAATTGTTTTATTTACAGTCACTTTGTTTATTTCTTTGTCTAACTGTTGTGCGATTGTCAACTCCTCATCATCATCGTCACTGGTAGCAATTGCGTCCGATGCACTCGGTTGTGGTTGTGAATTAGTGCTTTTTTGAGTAGAATTATATTTCAACCGTTCCAAAAGTTCCACTATGTACATTCGTATATCATCCGACGATGGTTTCGTGAAATATTCTGAGGCAGCTGTTTTAAAAAATTCCTCATTGTTATGCAAATATTGCAAAACACCGAATACATTTGTTCGCCTTTCCTTAATTCTCTTTCTAAGAGATGTGGCTAGTTTTCCACTGAGATCGTTTGACTGAAGATTAAGTTTCTCTAGCATGAATCGAAGCGCAGCGTCGGCCGTCAATAAGTTTGAATCACGGCGACATAATGACAAAACTGTAGTTTTTATTACATCCAAGCTGTAATGAATGTCGTGAAGGTCTTGGATCTCTTCGTCTGTAAATTTCGCATTTGATTTCAAATCTAATAACGCCTTAAAAACGCATGATTTTAATTTGAGAAATCGGCCTACCATATCTGATAAGCTGTTCCATCGCGTTTTACAGTCTAGTATTAGGTCAATATTTTTACCATGTTCTTCTAAAATGTACTTTTGCAACAAGTCGTTTTTCAAAGGGGAGTTTTTAAACGATTTTATTAGATCTCTTAATTTTTTTATAGTGCCTTTGTATAAAAACTCCGATTCTGAAACTCTGGTCGATTCTACAATAAACGCATCCTTATCTTCTTCAATTTCCTCTTCTTCTTCAGCGCCGGTATTTGAGACATCCTCCTGGACTTCAGGTTCTGGAGATTTTTGTGTTTTATATAAAACATCCAGGACTGCTAGTTGTATCCCATGAGCCATACACAATTGGTGGTGGCCGTCAAAATTTCTACCCATTTTGACCATAACACTCGCTCCATCTGTTGTGAAAGCAATTATGTCGTCTTCCAGACTTAAACCGAAGTCACTCAAATGTTGCTGTAATAATTGAGTGCCTACTTCAGCTGGCATTGATCCCTGTATCCGTACAAGTCCCAAATTTTTATATTTGGCCATATCAAAGTCTTTATTGTGGATATTTATATTCATATACCTTTTATTACGGGTAGACGTCCACTCATCAAACGTGATAGTAAATCTTTTATTTTCAGACTTCATAATTTTCAATTGATTTTTCAATTTGTTTTTTGTGTTATCACTCTGTTTTAGAATTATCTGTGTTATAGTCGTAGAAGATTTCGGCACATCGTAGCCAGAGTTTTTAAAAAGATATCTCAGATCTTCTGACGTACAAAATGTGCTCAATGGTATCCCATCCAATGCAGCCATTCTGGCCACTCGAACCTCCATATTTGAAAAATAATCAGTGAGTTAATTTTCTTTTGTGAAGGTTCATTCGTACGTTTTCGTGTTTGTATTTGACCAGTATTAGGCGTTGATGTACTCGGGCTTTGCGACTCCTGCTGTTGCGGCATCTCTCCGATATGCTTGGCACGCATGTGAGTGTGTAACGCTCCAGTTGCGCCACCTGGAGTTTTCAATTTTTTTTGCAATGCTTACATTCAACACTCTGTCCATTATCAGCTCTCAAGAAATGTTCCCAGATAGAGCTTTGTGTGCGTTTGTTCAAAAACTCCTTGTATACAGTCTTATTTGAAGAAGACCTGAAAAAAAAATAAAAGGAAGTTAGGTTAAAATGATATTCGTTAAACATAGTTGTCAACTCATTACAAAATAATGTAAACACTTATTTTGTAGCCAAACGTTTTTTTCTTCTATAATAGGCGAAAGAGCATGCTTAGTTCATTCATTCCTGATTTAGAGACGAACTATGAGGAATTTCAAATTTTTGATAGGTACCGAGTACCGACCTTTTATGTTTTAATCAGTGTTCTTTATTAATATATATTTGGGAACCTAGATATTCTATAATCTAATCGGAATAAATACACCTTAAGAAAATGTTTGATTTACAAATTATTTTGTATGAACTATGCATGCTCCACGCCCCATGAGGTTTTTAATGCCCTTTTAATACTAAATAAGACTGATTTAAGTACTTACATCTTTGAAGAGATAATCCACACATTCAAATTTCAAAGTCACCCACGATAAAGATACAACTGCTACAAATTGTTAATATTTGCGCGCATTTACCACCAACTTTTAATTAAGTATCAGATCAAGTGTCAACTGTGCCGAGAGTCTAGCGATGTGAACTGAACAACCGACAATTGAGCAATGAAACTACTTTCTTTTTAGTTAAGAATGTGAGGAGCATAGTAGTTCCCCTAAGTTCCCCGTGGTCGTAGGGACTTTTCGTCAGGGACTCCCCGGCCTTGCCGACTCGCCAAGTTGATATATTTGAACTCTATTCTGTACGTCTTAGAACTATTTTTTGCAAAATAGATATAAAATAAACTGCGGGGAATACCCTATTTGTACAGTTTCGATGTAGGTATATAGTATAGTGTTGCCACATTATAAATGTGTACGGATAATGCTTTTTTATTGGTTGACTATTTTGATGGATTGATGATACTAATAATTACGTAAGTACGGAATTGACATCTTCAGTTACGGAATTGAAAATACTTTAAAATGAGTTCGTAATTACGTAATTGCGTAAATACGTAATTACGTAATGGAAGCCCTACGAACGACGTAAACAGCGAGTGCGCAAACTGAGAGTGGTTTCGCGGCTTTGCATTTGTATATTGCGCTTTTCTCCGCTGGAAATGGAAACACCGTGAAGACCACAATCGTCCGAATTCGATCCTGTCAGCATTTAAAATAGTTTGCTAGATGGCGCTATTTTAATTCCATTAGAAATATGTCTTAACGCGATCGAGTTTGAATATGAGTATAACATTAGCCTAACTGAATTAAACCAAACCTGAATGTAGGTAGGCATTTGTGTTTTTTTTTAAGGTTAAGTAATATATTATTTATTTTATTTATTTATACAGCATGATAAGTAACAGAGAGCACTCCCTTTTAACCGATAATACAATTTTTTTTTTAAATATGCCCATTTTATTTTAGTAAAGTTAACTATATTTTCGGAAAGGTAAAAAAAAATATTTAAAGGAAATTAAACGAAGTTATTATAATACAAGAATGTGCTAAAATTAAATATCGATAAAAATAATCGACCATCGCTTTCGACTCCCTAATTGCATGCGTGTGCATTGGATGTTCGCAAATAGGAAGTATTTACAAGTGAATGCCCCGCCCATTCTATGTATGTGTGCTATTAGAAATTGATTTAGTGTAGCTGCTTTCTTCTTTGTGTGCGTGTTCAAATTTTAAATGTGTGTCGTCAGTACACTATTTGTTGATGTTGTAATTTTTTGGGTGGGAGATAAGTGGCGACACTAGAACTCCTTACTATTCCGCAATGAAGGCATATCTCTGGATATCTATGCATGCCACCAATAAAATTATTTGTTTTATTCAACTGTATTTTTGAAAACGATTTTATTTTTCTTTTTTTTTTCGATACCATATAGGTATTATAGGTAACATTTCCGCAAATATCCCATCGAATTCCCAGTTTAAAAAAATACTTAAAAATGTCATTATTAACATTCTAAGAATTTATGACTATACCATGTCTAGTTTTCTCTGCCCTATAAAGGGTTAAAGCTCTAATCTACTACTGAACTTTACCATACTTGTTGTTACATAAAACTCGTTGATGTGTCAGGAAAAACGAGCCACGAATCCTGGGAGAAATCCGAGAATGCAATCGACATTTTCCGTGATCTTTCAAAAACGTTTGAATAAATTGACCACAATACACTATACAAATGTACCCCAAGTAGGAGTACATTTAAAACTTGATGGCAAGAATCTAGATGCTATTACATAATAGTAGATTATTAACCAAGGGGATAAAGCAGTGTCTTCTGTCGCGGGTGACGATTTAAATCGCGAGCGTAACGAAGGACTCGAGGTTTACTCCCGAGCGTAGCGAGGGTGTTAAAAACTTAAATCACGAGCGAAGCGAGGGATTTAAGACGAGTCCTGAGTGTAGCGAGGGACTTAAGTTCACCCAAGACTAAGACAGCTTTATCACCGAGGAAAATACTCTACTTTTCGTACCATTTGCGAAAAAATTTACACAATAATAATATGAGATAAGCATTTATTAAAAATAATGACTATTAAAAATAAATTAAAATAAACTTAACGTTTATGTATTTGAAGAAAACAAAAACGCGGCAATTTCCTAGACTAATATTTTTTGTCGGAAAAGCAAAGGCATCACGGCCTCGTCCGTTTTCGTAATTTTATTTAATAATCATAACTGCATAATAAATGCGTATTCCTTTTTCAAAAAGATGTATAATGCTTTATATACAAACTCAATGGTGTAAACACAGATGTAGTTCAGTATACATTTCGGTAAGTATTCCAAATTTAAATCACATTCTCCCCCTAGAGGATGAATGAAATTCAGTACAACTTTCTTTCCCTATTTTTAACAGATTAAAAATGACTATTGTTATGTTAGCTTTTTGTGGCATAGAATGTCACTTTTTTGAGCAAGTGGTACGAAAATTATATTTCTAGGTATTACTTTGGATTCAAAATTGTGCGCCCACATTAAAGTTCTTTCAGGTAAATTAAGTTCATATAAATATGTAGGTAGGAAAATAAGGCAGTATACTGGTATAGCCACAGATATAATAGTATACTTTGTTTATTACCACAGTATTAAGTCTTATAGCCTTCTGCTGTGGGGATCGGCAGCTGAAGTAATTCAAGTACTTTTATCCTGCAGTGGACTGCTAAAGTTAATGATGAACATGAAAGTGACGACAAGTCACGTGACTCACTTGGATATCTCATACAGGAACCGGTCAGCGCGCGCCATGCTGTCCAGCTCGTCCTGGTGCTCCTCCAGCAGGGCGGCCTCCTCGGCGCTCGGAGTGAACTTCACCAGCTGCTCCACCATGTCTATGGGAAGCTGTTCACCGCTGTCCATGCGGAGGATTGCTCTGGAATACATGATCACATTCACAATGCGTAAGAAAATTTTTTAGTACTATATGTAGAGTAGCACCCTAATTACCCTAATTAGAGGGATTTTCATTTTAACACAATAAGTGCGAACATTAATTTTTTATTTTCATTATTTTAATTGTTTTTTTCTCAATGCACATAATTAATGTAATTGACATTGTTCAGTGTGATTGAAAATTCTTGATGCGATCTAATTAATTTACTTGTTTATTTGTGGTTCATGTGTCTAAATTAATTTCTTGTTTAATTATATTGCATGTATGACTATTTTATTGCATGTTTGACTATTTTTGTACGCCCTAGAGGCAAAACATAGCGCCCTCAATGTTTACCAAATAAGAACTAATAATGTACACACCTATGTTTTACAATAAATAAATGAATTGAATTGAAAAGGGTGACTACCGAGATGACTACTAATACAGAAATGTGGAAGAAAGAGGCATGTTGTACCGACCCCAAATAAATTGGATTGACGGCAGGAGTATGATGATGACAGTAGCATCTGAAATGCGTAACATACTATCATTCAGAATCTGAGTCATTTTCACTAATCCATTGCTCCATAAGTTTGAAAAACTTGTCTGCTCAACAACGTTAATAACGCAATGAATATCGTTTTACTGATAGAATTAAAGTCATTTCTACTGTTAATGTGTTCCCGCAAGCCACCAGACTAGACCCAAGCCATTCATAATCAATGCCCTGTCAACGTAAAAGTATAATAAAAAGTATCCGAATTCATTTTGCACAAACATAATAACACAAATGTCTAAGCTCTGAGCTGTTCGGGTTGCCAATGTTCCAAAATATGCCCCAAATGACTTAATGGAACGCTGCCAGGATAAAACAAACTCTTTGGATAGAGATTTAAAGTTGTATTTTTAATGGGAATATGAGTAAAATTAATACATGACTTTTGGAGTCTAATATTAACAGGTTAGTATAGAAATAGGTTAGGTTAGATACCGCATGGTGCCGGACGTAAAGAATAGAACCATCCCATTTCTTCCCCTGGGTTTCTTAAAAGGTGACTAAAGGTCATACTGGAGAATAGGCAGCAGCGTTCTCTATGTATTTTACCACCATACTGCGATCGCCAATCTGCCTGCCAAGCGTGGCGATTATCGTAACACTCCAAATTTTGGGAGGCTTATGCCCAGCAGTGGACGTCTTTCGGCTGAAATGATGATGATAGAAGTATGTTTACTAACCGGCAGATCTCTTCGTCAGTCATCTTGAGTTTCGACAGTAGAATGGTGCAGTTCTGCGCGCGTCGGCCATCGATAACTGTCAGGATCTTGGTGCGGGGCTTGGAGCCCAACTGTCTTAGGTCTTCTACTGAGCCTTCATTCTGTGGATGAATAATAATTTGTTATTAGAATTGTACCGAGTTCACACGGACATAAACATATCGCGGCGGGATTTTATGGCGCACATCGGCTTACTATTTGTTCTTCGATATTATAAGGTAATTTTTACATCTTGCGATTTGTTTTTTGTTAGGGTTCCGTACCCAAGGGATGCCAACTCGTTTGACTGTCAGCGGGCTGTATGTCTTAACCCGTAATAGATATTCAGTAAAATTTTCACAAAGTGGGTACCTAATAAAAACTAACTTCAAAATTAAAGGGGGAACCCATGGATACATAAACGTCTCTTTTTCTAATACGTAGTTTTAAATATTGTACTATGGTATGAGGTTCCTATGTGTACGAATTAAATGTAAATTACATTGAAGATTAGCTATTGAAACTCACCTGAACTCCATTTTTCTGATAAGCGCAGAACATCTTGTCGATCGTATGCAGATCCATAGCATTATACAGCTTCGTATCGTCCAACTCCTGCCATACAGTTCCATGCAGCTTGGTATCGGGAAGTTTACTCCAGTTGAAGCTCTTCAGCGGGTTGCCGGGTGTGGGCACGTTCTTCTTAGCGCGGGGTGGTGCGGTGGCTAGTGGGGCCAGCGGGGCCAGCGGGGCCGGCGGCGGCGCGGGGCCCGGCGCCGCGGGGCCCGGCGCCGCGGGGCCCGGCGGGGCCGGCGGCAGCGGCGGGCAGAACAGTGGCGGTGGGGGGGGCGGCGGGACCGAGCTCGTCTCTATTACTGCGCTCTTGAGGTTGCTCACCTGGAAGTAAATATTGGGTTATTATTTCGTAAGGTAATTATGCAATAATTTTTAAACTGGGTCAAAAAAAATTATGAATCTTTAGCTGGTCTGAGGATAAGTTTGGTAAAAAATAGTTTTTTAAGTTTCAAATGGAAATTTAAATGGAAACCCGGCGGCACATCTATGATTTTTTGCGATGCAATATTTTTTGACATTCGATAGGATTTGTTACATACCTTCGCATCATCAGGTATGCTTCCTTCACTGACTAGTTTTTCAAACCTCACTCGCTCTGCTCTCTCCTGGTTCAACTGTAAATTTAAGACGCACAAATGAATGTAGGTATTGTAAATACGAACATATTGTATATTTATGACCGCTTGCACCACCAATCACTAATCTTAATACACCCACTAGCTGGATAAGCGCCACCAGAAGTTCACAGAGCGGTGGCGAAGTCAAGTGAAGGAGCCAAGATGGTTTTCGACACAAGAAACCCTTTGCACGATAACATCCTCGTGTCACAAAGGCTTAAAAACCGTTACAGCTTTTTAAAGTGTATTCTCTCACTCGCTGGCGAATGGTCTTAGGTCTTAGTCTTAGTATTTACAAAAGCTGTGGCGAGACAGTGCTTCTCTAACAAACCCATTCGTTCCACCTGCTGTAAATCTCCCACCTGGACATATATGACTTGACTTACTTGGATGTAATTAAAGATTTTGGAGTCAGGTAAACCGAAGCAAACAAAAAACCTGCCTGAAAGTGCCAAGCTAGTAGCCAAATTCAGGGCTGAGTGTATATAGATTGCATCCACACGCTAAGAAGAAGACCAATCACTCAGACTTTAGCGCTAAACATATTTAAAAACATCTTTCTGTGTCTGTCTTCAAATAGAAATATGCATCGTTCAAACGTATTTAGTGATTAGAGGTGCAAGCTATATTTAGTAATAAAAATTCAAAATTAAATAAACCTAGCGTTAGCAAGCTGACATATTTGTTAAGTTATGATTTACTTTTGGCGCCCCTGATGTTAGAAGGCAAAAATGAGTATACCATTGTACCCATGCGTAAATCGTAAAGAAATTATTAGCAAAATGGGGTGTTACTATGATGGGCTTATTTAATGTCTATTCTATCTCTCTACTTTTCTTATAAATTTGAATCTTTACTTTATCATTGAATCTAAAAGTAACTTAAATCGAGATCTCGTGAGAATCGTGCCACTGAAAGTCCGTTAAACCCGGCCGTCATACGTAGATTTTTAGTCGTTGCAGGTAGTCAGAAGTCCAAGTATAACAACCGGGTTAACCAAGAGGATCCAAGTCGTAAGGGGCCATCCATAAATTACGTCACACGTTAAGGGGGGGGAGGGGGTCGATGAATTGTGACATTGTGTGACAAGGGGGTGGGAGGGGCCCTAAATTTTGTGACCTCACTTTCAAAATTGAGTATACATATTTAAAGTACTATTAAAACACAAAATATGAACAATGAAAGAAAAATTTAAAAAAAATTCAATGTCTAGATTTGAAATTGCAAAATATGTGACGTCACACTAGGGAGGGGTGGGCCTTACAAATGTGACCAGCTGTGACAAGAACGGGGGAGGGGGTCAAAAATCATGAAATTCGTGTGACGTAATTTATGGATGACCCCTAACCATACCCATACCCAGGTAACACCTGTCAAGCATTGGGGGAACGACGACGATGACGGCAGATTATACAATCTACCTGGCGACGTGCGGTGGCAGTTGCAATGATTGACTAATATACCAATAGATGGCGCTTTACATTCACAACCGATTCCTGAATCGCGGTGTTAAGATTCTCCGCGACTGAGTTGGGCTCCCCGATTCCTAAATTCTTGTTATCGCTTCTCGGCCTTTTGTCTAAGATCAAAGTGTAGTATCTGTTCTTTTCAGCTTAATATCTGAAAGTTCCCTCACTGAGGGACCAGTATATTAATCTGATTTTTGTAAGCTGACGGGATGTTCGGGGCTCGCTCCACTCCCGTCGCGGGTCGGCCCGGCATTGCAGTGCCGCCGGGATCGGCCCACATAATACTCTGACACCTTCCATCTCTAAGAACTAGTGCATTCATCTTGGATGAATTTGCTAAGTGTTGGACTATAATTAATGCTTGTGTGCAATAGAGATGGGTCGTCGACGTCATTTTCGTTAACGAAACTAGACCGTTCATCGACGAGTCGATCAACTAGTTGATTACGATTAGGGATGGTCGATATTCGAAATACATCGATGTCATAATTGAAAGCCCAACATCGATGTTCGATATTTATCGAAAACCGAACATCGATGTGTGAAGTGGACTGTATTGTGTTGGGGTTTCTTCAAATAAAAAACTTCGTTCTTCTGTGGGTTGTTTTATTCTTGCGGAGCTGGAGACCGACTGCCTCGAGCCCGCCGTTTCCCTTCTTATATACAATTTCGTCAAGTGTTCGCTAGACGCAGCTAGCGGCATCTACGGACGCGCAGTAATACGGAACTAATTGTCGAACGAGCGTTAACCAATCATAATGCAGCTACTAGAAAATTACATTTTACTGTTCAATGTCGAACCTTTACCTCAATGGCGACCGCTTGCTTATTTCATATTTATTTGACTTTAAAATACGGACCCGTTGCGGTAAACTTACATAGGAAACTTACATAGTGCTCGCTCATATGCTAATTAGATTCTTATAAGAATGATTTCCATTATGTAATTACTCTCTCTTCACACAATAGAACTTAACTAAACACTTATAAATCTGAACTACGCTTATAACTACACAGACGGTGTAGCTATTTGAATTCTTATTTAACTCACATAGGTACACTTATAAACACTAATACTACAGTTTCTTATTTACTTTAAACACTTTAGTCATAGTTCAATCACTTATATACACATGCAGCTCGGCGTCCGTTACAGCTCTCCCCCCGGCGTAGCTCGCGTAGCCTCTTCTTTTTTCATAACGACGACGAGCTTGCTCACGGGGCGTCGGAACACGCCGGTTCTGGTGCGCACCTCGACGACCCTGATGCTGCCGTCTGGTCCCTGATGCGTGCGCTCGACGATCCCCATCGGCCAGGTGTTTCGGGGTAGCGTGCTGTCGACCACGAGGACTGCGTCGCCGACTTGTATCGCCCGCACGTCGTTCTGTGGTTCACCGCGAGGTACCAGGGTAGGTAGGTACTCGCGTAACCACCGACGCCAGAAGTGATCAGCGAGGGCTTGACTGACTCGCCATGTTCTTCGATCGGCCTCGTCGCACGGCCCCGTCGTTGGCAGGCCTCCTGACGACCCCAGCAGGAAGTGGTTGGGGGTCAGGGCCTCTGGATCGCTGGGGTTGACGCTGACGTGGGTCAGCGGTCTTGCGTTGATGGAGAACTCGGCCTCGGCGAGCACGGTCGCCAAGACTTCTTCTGTTGGCGCCTTCTCTCGTAGCGTGACGTCGAGGGCCGCCTTCACGGAACGCACCATCCTCTCCCACGCGCCACCTTGATTGGGCGCGCCAGGAGGTATGAAGCGCCACTCCATACGACGCTGCAGCCCCTCGTCGTGCAGGGCAGACATCCACTCGGCGTAGGCGTTGCGCAGCTCTTGATCGGCGCCTCGGAAGTTGGTCGCGTTGTCGGAGTACATCACCCTCGGCCACCCTCGGCGGGCCGCCATTCGCCTCAGCGCCATGATGGCTGAGTCTGTGGAGAGTGATGGGACGAGCTCGATGTGCACGGCGCGGGAAGTGAGGCACGTAAATATCGCGCCCCACCTCTTCTCTCGCCGGCGCCCTATCCTGACCGTCATTGGCCCGAAGTAGTCCACCCCGCAGTTAGTAAACGGGCGGTGAAAGGGGTCAAGACGGGCGCGCGGCAGGTCCCCCGTAGCTGGCGTCCGCGGCGTGGCGCGTCGTCTCTGGCAGAAGGCGCAGCTCTTCTCGACAGCGCGTACCGTGGGTCGTAAGTGGATAACCCAGTACCGCTGCCGTAGGTCGTTGGTCACGCGCTCTCTGTTTGCGTGACCCGCGGCGCAGTGCTCACGTAGGACAAGGAGCTTGGTCAGTCGGTGACGACCGTCCATGATGATCGGTCGCTTCGTCTCGCTCGGCGCGGAGGAGGCCTCGATCCGGCCCCGCAGCTTCAGGATGCCGTCTTCCAGCACTGGATCCAGGCGGTACAGTCGGCTCGTCCTCGCAATCGGACGGGCGGACCGGATTCTCTTCAGGTCTTCGCTGAAGCTGTCTTCTTGTGCTTGGCGGATCAGCTCGGCCTCGGCGCGCTGGACGTGACGGTGTTCCATGGTGGTCGCTCTTCGTCGGCATATGTCGGTGAAGGCGATCGCTCGCGCGACGGCTCTCACTAACACCTCGTACTTTGAAAAACGGGCCGGGTCCGGTAGCCAGTTGTCTTGCTCGGGTTTCTCGGTCATGTGGAGAACTTCCTCTTCCTCTGTGTCGTTCGTCGACGCCGCGGGCCACTGTTCTTCCGGTAGACGCAGGAAGTCTGGCCCCTGGAACCACCGGTCCGTCGCGCTGATGGGTGCGTCCACCAACCGAGTGGCATCGTCGGCGGTGTTGCAGGCGGTAGGTAGCCAACGCCACTCCTCCTTCTGTGTCAGCTCCGCAATCTCGCCCAGCCGGTGCGCGACGAATGGGGTGTAGCGTCGCATGTCGTGGTGAATCCAATGTACCACAGTGGATGAGTCCGTCCAGTAGGTCGTCTGGCCGATGTTGACCCGGTGCTCTCTTCTTATGGCGTCAGCTAGTCTCGCCCCGATGACGGCAGCCTGCAGCTCCAGTCGAGGTATGGTCTGTGCTCGACGGGGCGCCACCTTCGCCTTGGCGGCCACCAGCACGACGTTCACAGTTCCATCGACGTTCTTCACTCTCCAGTAGGCCACGGTTGCGTAGGCCTGTTCGCTGGCGTCACACAGGATGTGAAGGTCGATGCGTTCGTACCTCTGTCTTAAGTAGCACCTCGGTAGCCGGAGTTGGGCGAGCTCAGGAAGCCGCGCCAGCCAGGACGCGAAGAGCTCGTTCTCTTCGTCCGGAATCTGCTCGTCCCAGGTTGTATGTAGCCGCCACAGGTTCTGCAGAATAATCTTCGATCGTATGGTGTAATGACTCAGCAATCCGAGTGGGTCGTAGATCGACATTACTGCGCTTAGTGCTTCCCGTTTGGTTGGTGCGCGAGTCCGTGTTGTTACTTCAGCTGGAACCCGGTTCATTGAGGTGTTGAAGCCCAACTCATCTCGTTCTGCGCTCCAGTACAGTCCCAGGATTTTACTCTCGGGCCGTTCTCCCCCCAGTTGGTTGGGGGAGGTAGCGTGCAGCTCCGGGGGCACGTCGCGCAGCACTGTCTGGTCACTAGAGCTCCATCCCCTCAGCGTGAAGCCCGCGTGTGCGTGTACCGCTCTTGTTTCATCGACCGCTCGCCGTGCTTCCTCTGCGCTCTCGTAGCTGGCCACCAGGTCATCCATGTAGTGACTCTCTTTTATGGCTTCCAGAGCCCGTGGGTACTCCTGTCCGTACACGTCCGCGTTGTGGTTACGGACGTAGTGGGCCATGTACGGGGAGCTCGCGGCACCGAAGATCATGCTAGTCATTTTATACTTTCTTGGGTTCTGCTCTCGATCGTTGCCTCGCCACAGGAACTGTTGTGCCGGTTGGTCCTCCGCCCTTATCTTAATTCTTAGGAACATTTCCTGTACGTCCGCTGTGATGGCCACCCGTTTCTCTCGAAATCTAAACAGGATTCCCGGTAGCGACAGTAGTAGATCGGGTCCCTCCAGGAGTTCGTCGTTGAGACACACGCCGTTGCTCTTGGCCGCTGCGTCGAATACCAGCCTGTGTTTGCCGGGCTTGTTCGGGTTCTGTACGGCAAAGTGTGGCAGGTACCAACAGACGGCACTCGTTCCCTCCGTCCCGTCGCATGGCGTCGCGTACCCCTTGCTCAAGAGGTTGTCGATCTGTCGGGAGTACTCAGCTGCGAACTCTGGGTCTGCGTCCATCTTCTGCTCGATCTTTTTCAACCGGCGTAACGCTTGCCCGTAGCTCGGAGGCATGGTGACGTCGTCTCGCCGTCACGGTAGTCCAACTTCGTACCCGGAGTCGATCTTCTTCGTTGTCCGTTTGACTATGTCGATGGCTCGCTGATCCGTCTCCTTGATCCTTGGCTTTCCTTGTATGCCGAGAGCGTCGATCTTGAAATGAGTCTCGACTAGGTCGTGGAGATCTTGGTCGCTTGCTGCTGCCGTTCGTGCGGGCTCGTAGACGTGAAGCACGTTCCCCTCTTGAAAGATGGCCTTGCGTGGTGCTGTTCCATGCACCACCCATCCTAACTGGGTCCTCGATGCGGCCGGTTGATCGGGATGGCCGACTCGAAGTTCGCGGGATACGATGCATTCCCAGTGGTCTGTCCCCACCAGGAGCCCAGGTCGCGTCAGCTCGTAGCATACCTCTTCTGGCGTCAGGTCCCTCAGGTGCTCGTACTCCAGCAGGGTGTGAGGGATAGACTGTTGGTGCAGTTGGAGATTCTTGATAGTCCTCGCTCGGACCTTGTGGTGGTCGCCGCTCTTCAGCCCCCTGACGCGAAGGTCCACCAGCTTGCTCTCCATCTCTTGCTGCGACATGTTGACCCCGTTCAGGTGCAGAGGCTGCGTTGGTCCCTCCGCCCCGATGGTCGCTGCTAGTTCCTCGTCGATGAGAGTGATGGTCGCTCCTTCGTCCAGGAGAGCGTGGGTCTTCACCTCCCCCCGTGGTCCGGAGATGACGACAGGGCACATCTTCAACAGGACCGCTCGCGGCCCGGCGACTGGTCGCGACGCCACGGACAGGACTGCTTCCTCCTTCGGTTCGGTTGCCTTCGGGTCTTCCCTCTTCGCCTCTCGCTCCTGGTGGAGGGTTGCATGATGCGGCCGGCGACACTGATTCACGCCGCATGCCTTCGCCTTGCAGTTCATGCGCCGGTGCTGTTTCTGAATGCATCTGAAACACATCTTCTTTTCTTTCAGGAAGTTCCACCGCTCGTCCACCGTGAGCGCCTTGTACTTCGGACACTGCGTTAGGGTGTGAGCTTGACCGCACTTGGGGCACTTGTCCTTCTCCTCCTCCGTTCCCTCGACCGTGGTGAAGACACTCGCCTTCTTCTTCAATATCGTAGCGGGTCGGGTCCCTTTCTTCTGCTGTGCGGTGCTCGTGGATGGGGCGTAGGTGTACCGTAGCGCTCGGTCTGCTTCGCGCATCAAGAAACGAGACATCATGACGATCTCTGGCTCAGCTGTCCCCTCGTGGTCGTAGGCGTAGTCGCACTATCGTGATCGCAGGTGTGGGCTGAGTTTGTCCAGTACTTCCCGCGTCATCATGGGGTTGAACAGGTAACCTCTTCGATCGATCGTACTTAACACGCACGTAACATTCTGCAGCTTGATAGCGAAGGCGTTCAGCTCGGCTGCTGACGCACCAGGTTTCGGGAGTCTCCTTAGGTCTTCCAGGGCGCGGTCAATTATCACCTCCGGTCGGCCGAAGCACTGTTCGAGGGTCTTCATTATGACATCTGGATCGGTGGCCGTATGTAGGAGGGCGGCCACGGCGTCTCTCGCTTCCCCTTTGAGGCAGCTCCTCAGCCTCTGGATGTTCTCCGCCGCCGATATCTGGTACATGTTGGTTGTGTCCCGTACAGCCGCTTTGAACGGCAGCCACTCGTTAGCCGCACCGGAGAAGGTCGGTAGGTCGGTGTGCCGCGGCCTGGGTCTGGCCATCTTCTCCAGTGTGGCGGCCAGGTGCTCGATGCTGCTTTTCCTCGTCGGAGTTGGTGATCTGCCCCGTGGTTCTTCAAAGCGTATTTGCTTAGGTTCCTCCCTTGTGTCCCGGGCCCCTTCCTCCCCCCGTGAGCTGATGGGGTTCGTCCTCAGCCACGCGTCCACTTTCTGATGGGGTTCCTCACGCGGGTTCTGGGTTCCGGGTTCCTCTTGCACGCTTTCATCATCCTGTATTACAGCTACCTGAGTGGCCAACCGCTTTTTCACCAGGTCCGCTTCCAGTTCCAGTTCCTTCCTCCTTATTGCAGCCAGCTTCTCCGCTGCGTCCAGTTCCGCCATACGCAGCCGCGTCGCAATACTAGTCGTCGATCGTTGAGACCTGACGGATCGAGTCGGTGATCCCACTCTATGTTGCACCGTGACGTCCGTTGTTTGTAATCCGGATGGTCCTGCCGCACTGGTGGCCGCTAGTCTGGAAAATGGCGACGCCGGAGGGTCCAGAGACAATCTTCTTAATCTCTCTCGTTCAATTAGCTCCGCTTCCCTGCGGCGCGCCTCTCTCTCTTCTATTTCGGCTGCGTCCGCCTGGCTTCTCGTGACCACCATTTTTCCCGGTTCGCGACGGACGGTGCTTCGATACGACGACACTCGATGAGATTCTTAGCTCGCTGCTTATTACCCGACGACACTACACGCCGTGATGATATACTAACGCGTCGATAGTTAAATATGATTACTTACGACGCGATTCTTCACTCTCTGCTTAGCCCACGACGACTCCACACGTCGTGATGATATTCTACACGTCGACACTTGAACGCAATTCTTGACTCTGCTCACCCCACGACGGCTCCACACGTCGTGATGATATTCTACCCGTCGACGCTTGAACGCAATTCTTGATTTCTGCTCACCCCACGACGGCTCCACACGCCGTGATGATATTCTACACGTCGACGCTTGAACGCAATTCTTGATTTCTGCTCACCCCACGACGGCTCCACACGCCGTGATGATATTCTACACGTCGACGCTTGAACGCAATTCTTGACTTTGCTCACCCCACGACGGCTCCACACGTCGTGATGATATTCTGCACTTGCCGCCACTAACCTTTTGGCGCCGACGCCGTTGATTCCTGAAACAGACGCTTCCCGCTCGGTGACGCTTGGGCACGCCACGTGGCTATCTTCGCTCGGCGTCCCCGACGCTATGACGTCACACCTCGTGGCGGCTTCTTGCCTCTTCGCGCCTTTTTCTTCGATGACGCTATGACGCCACGCCACGTGGTCGCTTCCTGCTTCTTCGCGCCTTTTTCTTCGAGGACGCTATGACGCCACACCACGTGATCGACTCTTGCTTCTTTGCGCCTTTTTTCTTCGATGACGCTATGACGCCACGCCACGTGGTCGCTTCCTGCTTCTTCGCGCCTTTTTCTTCGAGGACGCTATGACGCCACACCACGTGGCGGTTCTTCCTGTTCCCGCCTTTTTCTTCGAGGACGCTATGACGCCACTCACCGCGTGGCGGTTCTTCCTGTTCCCGCCTTTTCTTCGAGGACGCTATGACGCCACTCACCACGTGGCGATTCTTCACACGACACCTTCAGCGTGCCGATGCTCGAACCTCCTGCGTGGATTTCTCACTTGGCGTACCCACGCTATGACGTCACTCACCACGCGGCGATTCTTCACACGACACCTTCAGCGTGCCGATGCTCGAACCTCCTGTGTGGATTTCTCACTTGGCGTACCCACGCTATGACGTCACTCACCACGCGGCGGTTTCTTCCTCTTCCCGCCTTTTTTCCCGGCGACGCTATGACGTCACACCACGCGGCTGCTCGACACGACGCGGTGTTGCTGGCTCGGCGATTGGCGTCCTGGTTCTGTTCTTGATGGCGACACTAGCACACTTACATTTTTCTTTCTTTCACCGTTAACACTACTGAATTTCACGCACCCACAACGCGATGAAAATAACGGTTTTTCTGGCGGCAGCCGGTCTCCTCTAATATGCTCCTTCCTGCATGTTTCTTCGCAACGTGGCCGCGGGTTCTTCGATCTTGATTATCCGGCTCGAAGGACCAAAAACTGAAGTGGACTGTATTGTGTTGGGGTTTCTTCAAATAAAAAACTTCGTTCTTCTGTGGGTTGTTTTATTCTTGCGGAGCTGGAGACCGACTGCCTCGAGCCCGCCGTTTCCCTTCTTATATACAATTTCGTCAAGTGTTCGCTAGACGCAGCTAGCGGCATCTACGGACGCGCAGTAATACGGAACTAATTGTCGAACGAGCGTTAACCAATCATAATGCAGCTACTAGAAAATTACATTTTACTGTTCAATGTCGAACCTTTACCTCAATGGCGACCGCTTGCTTATTTCATATTTATTTGACTTTAAAATACGGACCCGTTGCGGTAAACTTACATAGGAAACTTACATAGTGCTCGCTCATATGCTAATTTGATTCTTATAAGAATGATTTCCATTATGTAATTACTCTCTCTTCACAAAATAGAACTTAACTAAACACTTATAAATCTGAACTACGCTTATAACTACACAGACGGTGTAGCTATTTGAATTCTTATTTAACTCACTTAGGTACACTTATAAACACTAATACTACAGTTTCTTATTTACTTTAAACACTTTAGTCATAGTTCAATCACTTATATACACATGCAGCTCGGCGTCCGTTACAATGTGGATACCATCGATGATTTGTGCATTAATAATTAACAATGAAATAAAACACAGTGTAAAAGTTCGAAATTTAGTAAGAAACATCAAATTATTACATACTTATTCCAATATTTTTTATCAATTATCTGAAGGAAAAGTAATTTTGATAAAGAAGAACTTTTTAATCTATTTCTTTGTTGATAAAGAGTAGAGCCAGCTTTTGAAATGAATACGCGTTCAGAATTAATAAACTTAATTTGTGGATGCGTTCATAGAAGACATACTTTGTTTCGTAAGTTGCATTGGTCGTGACGTGCGTGAGGCCGAGTTAACATCGATGATCGATTCCGTTAACATCGATGTTACGATATTTTTCGTATAGAAACATCGATGTTAAAACATCGATGTTTTTGCTTTCAACATCGATGATCATCGAACATCTATGTTCATCGAGCATCCCTAATTACGCTGCATTCAATCTAAACGTAGAACGACGATGTTTTCGGTACGACTGTGGACTACTCCCTCGCATAATTCTACCATTTCACTCTAACATCTCAACTAAAATCCACTCTATTACTATAGGTCTAACGATCAATTTCGCTGGTATCAACGCACTTATAATAACCGACTACGTTTAGGCATCGTCGTTGAGTTGGCCGTATGTAAGAACATTGTGGACTTTTGATTTGAGCCGTCTATGAATCGACTAGTCCAAGCTTCAATCATAGACCGTCCACGCGTTGAATCTACGTCGACTGTCGATTTAAACCGTTCGTTGATTCGACGACCATCTTTAGTGTGCAATGTATATTTATGTCTTGTAAATGTATGTGCATCACGTCTGTTTTCTCTCAAAGAATTAGGAAGAGGTCTCTTCTCTCAAAGAATTAGGAAGAGGTCTCAAGGATTGTACCCCAACATTTTACAAGTTATGTTAAAGTCCCATTCCTGTATGAAAGGAGCGGGCCTATTGACATCAACCGGGCTGCTACCCAGAAATTCCTGACGGAAAAACACCGGGAATGACCTCGGGATAGCACGCTCAACAGTCGCGCTTGCAACCATAATCTTCGAATGTGTTATGTATTTATTAATTTAGGCGACCAGATAAAATAAAATTACCGCATATTGTTCAAGGGTTTAATTTAAATAGTGTCTAATATATAATAATTATATTAATATACTATGAGCTTAAGCAATACTGAACAAAACAATAAAATTTACAAGTGACAAACTTTATTACATACATTAAGTTTTTTTAAAATAAATTATAGACTCCGTTTCAATGTGACGGTAACGAATTTGGCAAAAGTTAAAAATAATATTTACAATGAAATTAAATCATATTTTTCAATTCTATAATCATTTGGGAATAAGTTAAATTGATGATGATAATTTATAAAAAATGTAAAATTTATCAAAACATTTCTACCTCGCTTTAGTTGATACAAAATTCCAAAATTGTTTTATAGCCTAGGTATGTATCAATTCCTACACCTAAACTTTAGTAACAGTATATAATATAGTGTTTTAGTCAATTCCCATTGTATAAACACTCAAGCTTTTTTGTCCGATTTGTCTATAGGTACATTGAGATATGTAAAAAATTATCCAACATTCATACTGTGAGCCATCGTTATATTTATCAAATTTTGGTTGAGCTTCCTGTAATCACATCTTTATCAACTATATAAGTCTACTTACTACATATTATAAAATTACATTGAGAGTCAAGTCAACATTGTGTAAATTGAACAGCTCATATTATACTGGACTATTCAAAAGTGACTTGTTGGTTTTTATCAAATATTCCATCTCACATTTTTCTACCTAAATATTTAGACATTTAGACAACTACGCGAGACAAAACTATTTCCACATTTAAGTCCTGACTATTATTACGAAATAAAACAAAAATCGATAAATACAACGATATCTTCACTACAACCAAGAGAACTCCAGTAAAAAACTCAATACACTCTAACTCTATGGTTACTCAAATCACACAACGCTTATAGATAATTAATAAAGACTAAAATAAATCGTCTATGGAATAACATGCACAGTCTTTGACTACTTCAGTCGATAACCAGCAAAAGCTTTTCGAAAATCCTCGGAGGTCGTGGCCTTTAGGTAGGCCTGAGGCTCTTGTGGACTGCTACACTATCATTCGAGCTCTTTCACTGGTATTATTGCACTAAACTAAAGAGAATGTTCTTCAGCAAATTATTTTGTGAAATACAAAACTCATGGAAATAAAAATTCCCAAGTCGTCATAAAAGTAATGAGATTACAGTTAAAATGAGGCTTTAACTCCGTCAGGCCACGACCTTAAAAACATCCAAAATTAGGCACCATGTTTGTGAGAATTTTTTAAAAATTAATCCAAAATAAAAATGGCAGCGTTCCTTTCGTTGTCACATAAAACTATGTGTTCCATGACACGTCACACCCTCCATACGTTCGTTTGTAATCTCATATTTGTGACTCCGTACTTAAAACGGACCAATAGGATCCCCTAATCGGTAAATATCACGTTTCGATTAAACTAATCGTTTGCTTCCGACAGTCCAGCGTCCAAGCTACGGGTATTCTAGTCAATTGGACAGAAGCCAGGTAAACGTCTTAAAGCCAAAATTATATATCGAACTATGTTACAGGAACATAGTTAATATTAGTCTATTTACCCACCAAAAGAATGCTTTGAAAAATTTTCCTAATAAATAAAGCATACCATCGCATCGACATTGAACAACTAAGGATCGCTGGACGCTACAAACATTCAAAAACCTTTACTAGTGTGTCGGTTCGTTCAATTCTTCTGTCGTTCTCTGGAGTCCTCTCTGCAGACGCCCCTTGGGGGGGAGTCTCGGCCTTTATGGCTGACTTTGGAAGCTTTCCGGGATCGTTTGAACTTGGCGACGTCATCACCGAAGACATCTCCTGTCCTGAGCGCGGAGATGAGGTCATCGAACTCTCCTTTCTGTCCGTTGGTGAGCGTCCCGTCGCGAGAGCTGTCGGAGTGACCGTTGCAGTCGCCGTTCCCGTTCGACTTGCCGAGGGATTTGCCGACGGAGCTCAGCAGGCTGGACGCTTGTTTTCGCTCCATTGTGCGTTTTTTGAGCTGTGGACAGAATAAAAATTTATTCATATAAAATAATGTCCATAGACCAGGGGAGTGACACTACGTACGTTTTGACAGCAAAGTAAAGAAAAAGTTGCCATCTAGATGTTGGCCCCATTACTATTAAATTACATTCAATTTTCAACAGGTGGCGCTATAACTTGATCGAAATGTTTTATTTAAAATAAGATTATTGATGTAATATTAATTGGAGATAAGTATGAGAAAAATATCAAACTCATCTTACAAATTGAAATAGACACATAAATGAAATACAATTTGGTAAAGCACAAATATCAACTTTATTTAAAAAGACCTGGTGCCAGATTTTACCTATGATGTATTAGGTGACAGTTCTTGAACTGAAAATAAACAATCACAATATGGCGATTTGCTGCATTCTGCATACGGGCATTTTGTAGTTCCCGATCCGTATTGTTGTATTTCGTTGTAATTACCACAATTCCATCGAGACTATTTTGTTTCATCCTATTTCTGGAACGTGTTCTACTAGAACATGTTGCAGAGATAGGACGAAACGTTCTATTAGAACATGTTAACATACATATAATTATAGCTATGTAGGTATGTGATTAGTTTGGGGCCAAGTTACAGATGGCGTATTGTCAAATAGATTTGCAATGTTATCACGCAAGAGGGCTCTCTTTTCCCTGTATATTAATTTACTCTTTGCCACAGACTAAACCACTTTTTCACCGTATTAACTCACTAGCTCCATCTTTCTGAGTTACCAACTCCTTGATAGTGCAAAAGTGCCTATAGTGCGTTTTAGGACGTACCGGTTTCCTAGAAGTTCGATCAAAAAGTTTATCTAGGAAATTAATTAGTCTTGATACACACGAATGCCATGTTAGCAATGGCTGAAGCGATTGCTGCCATTGACGCGTTTAAGACTACCTCCGATGAGTATTGAGGACAATGTACCGTTCGTGTCTCATGATACACCGTCGACACTTACTAATAATGGTGGTAAAAAACCTTCGTGACGAAGACCCGAAGGGCAATTCTCGTAATTTTAAGAACGCTCAGTCTGATCTTTGTTTAAAACTGTCAAAACTACCTCGAGTTTCCGTAAATTTTGGCAAGTTTTTGACACTTGATTGTCGCTGAGATGAGACTGCGACTAAAATTGGAAAGTTTTTAGGTAAAAGAATAGGCCTTCAGGTGATTTATAGTTAATATATGTCTGGAATTGTCCACAAGTCTTGAGCAAGCGTGGTGATCAATGGTCGTGCCTTCTCTGTTATCATACAGCCTTTACCGTGGGACACAAGCAACGTAACTCTATGCTTTGTTACCCCGAAGGATTGGGCAGAGGCGTACCTATAGAACACCCAAATTTCACTAGTTATGTTTAAGTCCCATGTAATAGTAGGCGACCCTATTACCATCAACCAGGCCCAAACCCAAAATTCGGGCTGCTACTGAGAAATGCCGGATAGAAAAACCCAACAACAGTTTGGCCGGCCCAATAACATGCTTAACTGTGGCGCTTGCGACCACTATACTAGACTAACGAAGCAACTTGTAGGGCAACAGTAGGTTGGTATCATTTTGGCCAGCCATCCCCTCACCTCCTGCTCGTGGCGCGCAGTCGGCGCGCGCGTCGCCCAGCTGCGTCAGGAACGAACAGTAGGCTGGTAGTGTGACTCACCTCCTGCTCGTGGCGCGTGCGGCGCTCCTCCTCGTCGCGGCGGCGGCGCGCGGCGTCGCAGTCGGCGCGCGCGTCGCCCAGCTGCGTCAGGAACGAACAGTAGGCTGGTAGTGTGACTCACCTCCTGCTCGTGGCGCGTGCGGCGCTCCTCCTCGTCGCGGCGGCGGCGCGCGGCGTCGCAGTCGGCGCGCGCGTCGCCCAGCTGCGTCAGGAACGAACAGTAGGCTGGTAGTGTGACTCACCTCCTGCTCGTGGCGCGTGCGGCGCTCCTCCTCGTCGCGGCGGCGGCGCGCGGCGTCGCAGTCGGCGCGCGCGTCGCCCAGCTGCGTCAGGAACGAACAGTAGGCTGGTAGTGTGACTCACCTCCTGCTCGTGGCGCGTGCGGCGCTCCTCCTCGTCGCGGCGGCGGCGCGCGGCGTCGCAGTCGGCGCGCGCGTCGCCCAGCTGCGTCAGGAACGAACAGTAGGCTGGTAGTGTGACTCACCTCCTGCTCGTGGCGCGTGCGGCGCTCCTCCTCGTCGCGGCGGCGGCGCGCGGCGTCGCAGTCGGCGCGCGCGTCGCCCAGCTGCGTCAGGAACGAACAGTAGGCTGGTAGTGTGACTCACCTCCTGCTCGTGGCGCGTGCGGCGCTCCTCCTCGTCGCGGCGGCGGCGCGCGGCGTCGCAGTCGGCGCGCGCGTCGCCCAGCTGCGTCAGGAACGAACAGTAGGCTGGTAGTGTGACTCACCTCCTGCTCGTGGCGCGTGCGGCGCTCCTCCTCGTCGCGGCGGCGGCGCGCGGCGTCGCAGTCGGCGCGCGCGTCGCCCAGCTGCGTCAGGAACGAACAGTAGGCTGGTAGTGTGACTCACCTCCTGCTCGTGGCGCGTGCGGCGCTCCTCCTCGTCGCGGCGGCGGCGCGCGGCGTCGCAGTCGGCGCGCGCGTCGCCCAGCTGCGTCAGGAACGAACAGTAGGCTGGTAGTGTGACTCACCTCCTGCTCGTGGCGCGTGCGGCGCTCCTCCTCGTCGCGGCGGCGGCGCGCGGCGTCGCAGTCGGCGCGCGCGTCGCCCAGCTGCGTCAGGAACGAACAGTAGGCTGGTAGTGTGACTCACCTCCTGCTCGTGGCGCGTGCGGCGCTCCTCCTCGTCGCGGCGGCGGCGCGCGGCGTCGCAGTCGGCGCGCGCGTCGCCCAGCTGCGTCAGGAACGAACAGTAGGCTGGTAGTGTGACTCACCTCCTGCTCGTGGCGCGTGCGGCGCTCCTCCTCGTCGCGGCGGCGGCGCGCGGCGTCGCAGTCGGCGCGCGCGTCGCCCAGCTGCGTCAGGAACGACGCCAGCGCGCCGAACAGTTGCTCGGGGGAAGCGGGCGCCTCCTCGCCGAATGCCTGTGCGCACGCTTCCAGACGGCTCTTCATGTCCTGAAAAACGATAAGGCGGAAGGTCAATTAACACAAATTAATTAGGACAAAACTGTTTAAAAGACTTTTTAGTTAGCGTGTCGATGGCAAAAATATGCTTTGTCATCTCCCAAAAATGTTGACAAATTATTACTTTTCATCAGCGTCGATTTATAACTGTGAAGTGTGTTATTTGATTTACGTGGATGATGTCATAAGCCCATCAAAAAAGCCCTTCTCTCGACCAAAGTATCGTAATATTAATAGTGAACTAGCCATCACAGTATAGCCATAATGTTTTCCAGTACAAAAAAGTGTAGGGACAATGTAAGTACAAATGTTGTGCGTCAGCGGTTTGTAGTATGAAAGAGTGTATGGGCGATCGCCAGTTACTGCGCGCCAGCCGATCCGAGTGCTCCTATTCGTGCTTGGGATTTTTCGGGAATAAATAAGTATTTTACAGTATTCAAATCGGCGTCTTTATTTGATACATCAAGTCGTAGTAACTCCCGCGGCGAATCCAGTAGGCATAACCAAAGGTGCATACAAAAGGATAGCTTGATTCCGTCATTCCAATATAACCCTCTCTAACCCTGAAACAATGATGCCCTCCCATTAAAACATCCCCTACAATATATTGCTTAATCTCACCTGGAACAGATCCTCAAGCTGCGTGAAGGAGCAAACAGCATGCGCGTGGAAGTCCCTCATGACGGGCAGGAACATGTCGTTGTGCGAGCGGTTCCCGAGCGCGGCGTGGTACTCCAGCTCGCGGGCCACCTCCCGCAGGCCGCCGCGCAGGGACGCCACGTCCTTGTCCAACTGCTCCACGCACACCTTGGCTGCGGCGCGGACGTGAGGCAGGTCTTCTTCGAGGAGTAAGATGTCTTTGAACTGGAAAACAGTAGGAACTTTGTAAGTTTGGTGTTTTTTAAAGCCACATTTAAATGATGCTACTTGCATACAGTACAATTACAGAAACAAATGAGTTGCACCCAACGGTGAGGCAAGAATAAAAGTTGCAAGGTCTAAATATTGTTTAGTCTTTCTCAACTGTTATTGTTACTTTATGATAAACCACAGGCAATTAAATCGCAACGTGAAAAAAGGTTTAAAATTCATCATTCCTTATACGTCAAATTACAAGCCACCTGTATGAATACTCGGTTAAGGAAATTTTTTAAAAGGAACCTATTGGCTGCCGTAGATTACTCTCGCTTTTCTCACATGTTAACTGTGTGCTAAGCAGACACATTAACTGTATTCTAAGCAGACACAATAGTTACTTGTGTGTCTGCCTAACAAAAAGTTCAACAGTCGTAGTTCATAATTAGGAGTGCACGGGAAGGTCAAAGGGTTAAAAACTCAATCCACAGAGATTTTAGTTAGAACTGAAGACAGAAACTCCACATGCTCGAAGTTTGTACGATCCTTTGTTTAGACTACCACATAAAATATTTTCATACCAGATTAGATGATCTCATACCTGTGTCTCAAGCATTTCGACTAGGTAATGCAACAGCGTGGTGTTGCGTGATACTGACGACTTGGTGTCGGCCAGTTTGTTCAGTGACGTCAGACGGAAGCCAGACGCATTGCCACGGGCACCCCTGTGAAACATAATATTATGTGATTAGTAACAGAAATTTAGAATATAATTTTGTCAACAGAGAATTCTTAATGCGAACGAATTATAAGAACCTTGTCATAATATATAAAATGCAAGAGATGGCGACGCGGTGCCTTTCAAAATAAGCCGCGTCAACAAGCGAGTTTACTGTGACAAAGTTCAAAACTGATCAACGTTATTGTTCCAGTTATTATTTCTCGTAGATGTATCGGTCGGTACAGTACAGTTACTTCTGATTTTTATTTGTGGAATATGAAATATCTGACAATTGAAAAACTTAAAAATTCGAAATGATTCTTCGGATAAAGATACGTTTATCTGGCGTTAAACATTTTGATGTTTAACGCCAGATAAACGTATCTTTACGACATCTCCCGATCTGGGTCGCTCCACCCAGATCGGGAGACGTCACTCGATGAAAAGGGCACAAAAAAAGGGCTGATTTTGTTTAACGCCAGATATAATAATAATATCTTTGGACAACCAACACACCGTTATCTGATTCCAAATTAGGCAGAGCCTGTACTATGGCAACCAGACAACTGATAAATATACTTACATACATTAACCATTTCTAAATACACACTTATATATCTTATACCTTTAAACGAGCAATTCTTGTATATATATATATATATAATCTGAATCTCGGAAACGGCTCCAACGATTTTAATGAAATTTAGTATACAGGGGGTTTCAGGGGCGATAAATCGATCTAGCTAGGATTCATTTTTATAAACTGTCGTTTTATTTGTGTTTTTAATGACCAACTTTATCAATAATCAACTTGAACTTAAACTTATTATTTTAAACACAATTTACCAAAAAATACCGAGCAAAGCTCGGTCAACCAGATATTATATATTAATACGTGAACCGAAAAGTTTGGATCCCTTTTTACGAAAATTGGGCGGACGGAAGAGTATGAAATTTCGCACACTTATAGTTTATACAGAGAAAAAGTGACGAATGCTAATATTTTTTTTTTAATTATGCGTAAAAATACATTATTTTCAATAAATAACACGTTACACACACTACTATTCATTACCGGGTATTTAATACACACATGCATAGATATTCTTTTGTTTATGGTATGTATAAGAGAATAATTGTAATATATGTTTAACACTATAAGAATACACACATTTTTTAATTATATTCTACGTAACATTGATTTGATGAGACATGATTTCAGAACGAATGAAATCTGTAAGCAAACGAGGCGCCATGTTGAATAAAACATGGCAATAATTGAAAAACTATTATTTTTTGTACACAACAATTCAGGCTCAATTTTACCAGAGAATATTTTTCCCCAATTTGTGGTATTTTTCCCTCTTTTTCGATAAATGTACATCTGATGGCCGAAAATGAAACATCTCCTTTGTGGTCCATCTGTCTTTAATATTTTGTGTCTATAGTTTTACTGAATGTCAAGTATAACCATAGGTAATAAATTAATTTTATACATAAATAACCTATTTCATTTTTTTAAATCTATGATCATATCGAGAATATTTGTCTTTAATATTATTTGTCTATAGTATTACTGTATGTCAAATATAACGATATTATTATTTTTATTTTTTTTTCATTTAATAATGCATTTCTATTCAAATGAAGTACGGTCGAATTTCGACCAATGGGCGATTACTAGTTATAGATAAATTTACACCCAGACACAGAACGAATTATTATGATCATTACACAAAGATTTGTTCTGATGATTAAAGAAATATAATAAACATTTCAGATACATTAAAAGTTGCTGAGACACTAGAAAACTTATTTACCAAAAACTTAATAGAGGTTACGAAATCTCTCCCCCATCATCCAATAATGTTATTTTTTACCTGTTCATGTAGTTCCCTAGCGCCAACACCACTTCAAGTAAGGCGCGCAGGCGGCGCGAGCGCGTCATGTCGCGCGCCGCCCGCAGTACTACAGAGGCGCGCGCGGTGGCCTCGGCGGCCGCGCCTGAGAACTTCTTCTTGAACAACAGCAGGCGCACGCGCTGCGAGTAGTGCGGGATCCTGGGGAATACAGGTATGATCTTTTAAATACTGTCTTTAAGACTTTATTTACCACCAAACTTTGCCATTCGTGTTGAAACGTATAACTTGCTGATGTATCAGGAAAAAAAAGTCGCAAGTAGAACCCACGGTAAGCCTGTACGTTTTTTTAGGTCGCCTTCCTGTCGCTTGTCGAACAAAATAATAATATCATGAAGGATCCGTAACGATAATTGACAATGTAAGGGCCGATATGAACAGAATCTAAATTGATAAGTAAGTTTCTTCAATAACCTAAACGGAATCCCCCATAAGTCTTTTAATACTATGAAAAAAAAACAAATAACATTGCAATAGAAATTGCATTGGCAATAGAAATAACATTGATCTATAAATTACAACACTACGGAATTCGTGGACAAGCTAATGTTCTTGTTCTTTTCTAATCATCAATCAGCCAGCACATAATAATCGTTAACGAGGCGATGTCCTAGTTAAGATGGCGTGCTTCAAGGTTCAATTCTTAGCCCTTTCTTATTTCTAGTTTATATTGATTTGAGCTTGCTTACGTAATGGTTAACTTATCGAATTTTATTTTATTTATTGATGACAATTTTCTTATTTTTAAAATGGATAGAAAATATGCGGCTGTTTCATACGTCAACGATAATCTGGCTATTCTTTCGAAATGGTTTGCTTTTAGCTAATGACGAACGAACGATCAAAACGAATAGTTCTCAGTACCAAATGTACCCCAAGTAGTTCTAAATTCAAATCTTGATCGCAAGAAATTAAATGCTATTACGGAAACTATATTTTCTATATTATTTTGCATTCAAAATTGGGCGCCCGCATTAAAGCTCTTTGAGGTAGATTAAGTTCATTTAAAAATGTAGTAAGACAAATAAGGCAGTAGACTGATATACCCACAGATACTTTAGTATACGTTGCTTATTTCCACAGTACAATGTCTTTTGGCGTTCTGTTTTGGGTTTGGCAGCTGACGTGAATTCAAATTTCTTTGTCCTGTAATAGACTACTAAAGTTAATGATAACATTAAATTTACAACAAAACACGTGACTCACTTGGATATCTCATACAGGAACCGGTCAGCGCGCGCCATGCTGTCCAGCTCGTCCTGATGCTCCTCCAGCAGGGCCGCCTCCTCGGCGCTCGGAGTGAACTTCACCAGCTGCTCCACCATGTCTATGGGGAGCTGTTCACCGCTGTCCATGCGGAGGATTGCTCTGGAATACACGATCACAGTCACGATTAAATTTAAAATATCTGGTTGACCGAGCTTTGCTCGGTATTTTTTGATAAATTGTATTTAAAATAATAAGTTAATGTTTAAGTTGATTATCGATAAAGTTGATCATTGAAAACACGAATAAAACGACATTTTATAAAAATGAATCCTAGCTAGATCGATTTATTGCCCCCGAAACCCCCTGTATAATAAATTTCATGAAAATCGTTGGAGCCGTTTCCGAGATTCAGATTATATATATATACAAGAATTGCTCGTTTAAAGATATAATATCTGGATGACCGAGCTTTACTCGGTATTTTTTTGTAAATTGTGTTTAAAATAATAAGTTTATGTTCAAGTTGATTATCGATAAATTTGGTCATTGAAAACACGAATAAAACGACATTTTATAAAAATGAATCCTAGCTAGATCGATTTATCGCCCCCGAAACCCCCTGTATACTAAATTTCATGAAAATCGTTGGAGCCCTTTCCGAGATTCAGATTATATATATATATATACATATATAAAAGAATTGCTCGTTTAAAGGTATAAGATATTATAGAGTAGCACCCTATTTACCCTAATTAGGGAGCAATTACCAGGATGACGACTAATAGAGAAATGTGGAAGAAAGAGTCATGTTGCACCGACCCCAAATAAATTGGATTGAGGGCAGGAGTATGATGATAACAGTAGCACCCTGAATGCATAACATACTATCAATCAGAATCTGAGTTATTTTGAAGGATATAACTAACCCATTGCTCCATAAGTTTGAAAAACTTATCTGCTCAACAACATAAATAAAGTAATGAAAAACGTTTAACTGACAAGGTTAAAGCCACTGTTAATTAGTTCCACTGTTAATCTGTTACGTAGCCCCGTAAGTCACCAGGCTAGGCCCAAGCCATTCAGAATCAATGCCCTGTCAACGTAAAAGTATAATAAAAAGTATCCGAATTCATTTTGCACAAACTTAATAACACAAATGTCTAAGCTCTGAGCTGTTCGGGTCGCCAATGTTCCAGAATATGCCCCAAATTACTTAATGGAATCAGAATCATTTATTTGTGAAACATAGGTTACAGGTCAAGGTGTTAATAATCAAGTGAAACGCTGCCAGGATAAAAACAAACTCATTGGATAGATATTTAAAGTTTTTATTTTAATGAGAAATATCTGGATAACCGAGCTTCGCTCGGTATTTTTTGGTAAATTATGTTTAAAATAATAAGTTTATGTTCAAGTTGATTATCGATAAAGTTGGTAATTGAAAACACGAATAAAACGACATTTTATCAAAATGAATCTTAGATAGATCGATTTATCGCCCCCAAAACCCCCTGTATACTAAGTTTCATCAAAATCGTTGAAGCCGTTTCCGAGATTCAGATTATATATATACAAGAATTGCTCGTTTAAAGATGTAAGATATTAGTAAAGTTAATACATGACTTTTAGAGTCTAAAATTAACAGGCAAGTATAGAAATAGGTTAGGTTAGATTCCGTATGGTCCGGACGTAAAGAATAGCACCATCCCATTTCTTCCCCTGGGTTTCTTAAAAGGTGACTAAAGGTCATACTGGAGAATAGGCAGCAGCGTTCTCTATGTATTTTACCACCATACTGCGATCGCCAATCTGCCTGCCAAGCGTAGCGATTATCGCAACACTCCAAATTTTGGGAGGCTTATGCCCAGCAGTGGACGTTTTTCACCTGAAATGATGATAGCGTTTACTAACCGGCAGATCTCTTCGTCAGTCATCTTGAGTTTCGACAGTAGAATGGTGCAGTTCTGCGCGCGTCTGCCATCGATAACTGTCAGGATCTTGGTGCGGGGTTTGGAGCCCAACTGTCTTAGGTCTTCTACTGAGCCTTCATTCTGTTGATGAATAATAATTTGTTATTAGAATTGTACCGAGTTCACACGGACATAAACATATCGCGGCGGGATTTTATGGCGCACATCGGCTTACTATTTGTTCTTCGATATTATAAGGTAATTTTTACATCTTGCGATTTGTTTTTTGTTAGGGTTCCGTACCCAAGGAATGCCAACTCGTTTGACTGTCAGCGGGCTGTATGTCTTAACCCGTAATAGATATTCAGTAAAATTTTCACAAAGTGGGTACCTAATAAAAACTAACTTCAAAATTAAAGGGGGAACCCATGGATACAAAAACGTCTCTTTTTCTAATACGTAGTTTTAAATATTGTACTATGGTATGAGGTTCCTATGTGTACGAATTAAATGTAAATTACATTGAAGATTAGCTATTGAAACTCACCTGAACTCCATTTTTCTGATAAGCGCAGAACATCTTGTCGATCGTATGCAGATCCATAGCATTGTACAGTTTCGTATCGTCCAACTCCTGCCAAACAGTTCCATGCAGCTTGGTATCAGGAAGTTTGCTCCAGTTGAAGCTCTTCAGCGGATTGCCGGGTGTGGGCACGTTCTTCTTAGCGCGGGGCGGTGCGGTGGCTAGTGGGGCCAGCGGGGCCAGCGGGGCCGGCGGCGGCGCGGGGCCCGGCGCCGCGGGGCCCGGCGCTGCGGGGCCCGGCGGGGCCGGCGGCAGCGGCGGGCAGAACAGTGGCGGTGGTGGAGGGGGCGGGACCGAGCTCGTCTCTATTACTGCACTCTTGAGGTTGCTCACCTGGAAGTAAACGTTGGGTTATTATTTCGTAAAATAAAAATGTATATCTATACTTCTGTACTTTATATTATAAATGCGACAGTAGCTCTGTCTTTCTGTTACGCTTTCAGGCTTAAACCACTAAACCGATTTTAATGAGATTTGGTACAGAGATAGACTTGACATTGGGAAAGGACGTAGGCTACCTTTTATCCCGGTAGCACGTTCCCGTGATATAATTTTCGACTTCCACGTGGGTGAAGCAGGAGGCAGAAACTAGTATGCAATAATAATTATACTGGGACAAATGGACGAAGGAAATAGTGAAACTTAACAGGTGTAGAAAAAAGAAAAAAAATGGTTTTGGATTTGGTAATATGTTCGGAAAATACTAGTTTTGAAGTTTCATCATGATTTTATATCTGAATCCCGCGGCACATCTATGAATTTCCGCGAACCAAATACTATTTTGACATTCGATAGGATTTGTTACATACCTTCGCATCATCAGGTATGCTTCCTTCACTGACTAGTTTTTCAAACCTCACTCGCTCTGCTCTCTCCTGGTTCAACTGTAAATTTAAAACGCACAAATGAATGTAGGTATTGTAAATACGAACTAATTGTATATTTATGACCGCTTGCACCATCCAATCCTACTATTTCTACTAGCTGGATAAGCGCCACCAGAAGTTCACAGAGCGGTGGCAAAGTCAAGTGAAGGAGCCAAGATAGTTTCCGACTCACGACACTCTTAGCACGATAATATCCTCGTGTCACAAAGGCTGAAGGTCCGCAATAGATATATAAAGTGTGTCTTCACTGGCGAACAGTATAAGGAAAGGCTAAAGCTGTGGCGAGACAGTGCTTCCCTATCAAACCCATTCGTTCCACCTGCTGAAAATCTCCCACCTAGACATAATTTGCCTTGGCTTACCTTGAATCTTTAAATAGACTTCCAGGTAAGCCAACTTCCAAACAAACTTCGCTCAGGTGGAGATTCACAGATGACTCAGCCCTGGGGTGTAAATGTGAAGCAACAAACAATAGGGCACTTAGGTAATATCGAGTCCTGCACGCTACAGGAGTTGATGGAGGCTACTGAAAGTGCCAAGCTCTTAGCCAAATTCTGTATATAGATTACTATCGATATGCTAAGAAGAAGACCAAACACTAAAAGCATTTAGTGCTAAACATAGTTAAAAATATCTCTCTGTTTCTGTTTTCTTTAAGAGATTTACAGAAATAGCATGCATCGTATGCATCGTTTAAACGTATTTAGTGATTAAAGGTGCAAACGAAATTGAGTAATAAAATGTCTAAATGAAATAAACCTGGCGTTAGCAAGCTGACATATTTGTTAAGTTATGATTTACTTTTGGCCCCTGATGTTAGAAGGCAAAAATGTGTATACCATTGTACCCATGCGTAAATCGCAAAGTAAGTATTAGCAAAATGTGATGCCACTATGATAGGCTTATTTAATTTCTATTGTACGTCTCTACTTTTCTTATAAATTTGAATCTTTACTTGATCATTGAATCTAAAAGTAACTTAAATCGAGATCTCGTGAGAATCGTGCCACTGAAAGTCCGTTAAACCCGGCCGTCATACGTAGATTTTTAGTCGTTGCAGGTAGTCAGAAGGCCAAGTATAACAACCGGGTTAACCAAGAGGATCCAAGTCGTAAGGGGCCATCCATAAATTACGTCACACGTTAAGGGGGGGGGGGGGTCGATGAATTGTGACATTGTGTGACAAGGGGGTGGGAGGGGCCCTAAACTTTGTGACGTCACATTTCAAAATTGAGTATACATATTTAAAGTACTATTAAAACACAAAATATGAACAATGAAAGAAAAATTTAAAAAAAAATTCAATGTCTAGATTTGAAATTGCAAAATATGTGACGTCACACTAGGGAGGGGTGGGCCTTACAAATGTGACCAGCTGTGACAAGAACGGGGGCGGGGGTCAAAAAATCATGAAATATGTGTGACGTTATTTATGGATGGCCCTTAACTGTGTTTTGAAGGTCAGATAGGCAGTTACTCCATGTAAAATACTGATATGCAGCAGCATCCAGTTAGACTGGAAACCAACCCCAACATAGTTAGGAGAAGGCTAGGCAGATTGAGCATCAAGAAGTAGGTATTTTCCGAAAATTGCATTTTAATTTCACTAGAAAAACTTTTAAATGTTGCGTACCTGTGAGGCATTCATTTATGATCTACTGCAACTGCCAGCCATGGTTTTTTTTTTCTGGATGGCAAATCATCATATGACTTCTCCCGCTCTGGGCGGAGCGGGAGGGGGTGTCAGACTTTTACTGACAAAAACCCACCCGTGTTCCATCAGTTGCCCATGTGCCAGGGTCACGGTATCTCATTCGAACAATCACGCGACCCCGGCATGCCAGCCATGATAGGTGGTATTGAACGTTTGAACGGCATGTCTTAGAACTTAAAATTCGAAGACATTTGTGACATATACAACCCGCACTGGACCCGCATGGTGGATTATGACCCACTCCCTCACACCGAGAGGAGGCCTGCTGCTGCTGCTGATGATGACTGAACGTTTAACCCTTCTTTCTTCGCTTTTTTTCTAGGATTTTCTACCATACCTGCTGCTCCACCTGATGCACGCGGGTGGCGGAGGCGCGGGCCCTCTCGCTGCACTCCATGTGCGCGGCCGTCTCCCTCTCCAGGCGCTCCTTGAGCCGAGAGACCACTCCCTCCAACTCCTCGCGCTCTTGACTCTGCTCGTCCACTTGCTTCTCCTGTTAGTGGGTTAGTTTAGTCAGTACATGCGGGTGGCTGATGGAAGGTAGGTAGGTATTATTGGTGGTTGGTGAAGCGTGGGGTCCTGGTAAGCTGAGTAGGTCATTAAGGCAACAATATTATTATGGCTCCAGAGTAGTTCCTGTCTTTCTGGTTATTGGATCTTTACTAAGCATTCAGCATTGAGCTTCAAATATGAGAGATTCGACGAAAAGCCAATCAAAATATTAAGTCTTTTCGTGGACTATTTCAATCCTTGCCTACTGATTTTAAATTAAATAAGTTCTCTTGGGAACTTTATTGAAAAACCCCTTGAAAATGACTCTAAAAATGTTCTCACCTGAAACCGATCTGAAAACCGTAGGTCGTATATCATTTTGCCCTAAGGATTACGATCGCATACTTCTGTTAAAATGTATGTGTTTTGTTAGGATAAGCTTTCAGATGAGATTGTTTTCGTGTTTCATACTTTTTAGAGTAACATTTTTCAGTAAGTAGTCGGTTTAAAAATTTTTAATCTACTTTTTATTTTCATTTGTGAGAACATGATTTTGATCTTCTTGAACATTCAGATGAGCTTCGAGGTACCAACATTTCTTAAATAGAAGTTCTATTTGAAGTCATTGAAAAAAACTTCAGCTTTTCAGAGCCCTCAGCACATGCCAGCTTATAAAGGCATTACCACCCCGCACATTAGAAAACTTTTCATAAAAAAGTGTTGTCTTTTGTAAATATAGCTTCAAGTAATGACGTACGAGCTGCTCCATTTCACGATGACAAAGTAATTTAAACCCAATTATTATACTTTATTTGAATTAAAGTGGTACACACGGCTACATATCAAGCTATAATTTCCAGTTTAAGCTGACCTTTCATTACACGGGAATCCCATACAATGTGAGGTCAGTTTATACTGGAAACATAGATATGTAGCCGTGTGTACAAGATTCATAAAGCGTCATCGTAAAATGTAACAACGTGATAACCAAAATGAAAAATGTATTTATGCCTGTAATGAAAACCATTATAATTATATTATTATGAGTATGTTTTCCGCTACCATTAGGCCGCCATAGATATTGTTGAAGAATTGTTATCATATTATTTGAACTTGTCTAATAGGGCACTGAATAAAAATTGTATTTTAATGACCAATGATTGAATTTTAGTTTAGTAACCAGTATACAGGGTGACTTTGGAAACAATCGATAAAGTAGATTGGCGAGTGAAATGGTCTTTAGACGATTTTCTCAATTTATGTGGGTATTAAACCACTCAAATTGAATGGACCTGTACAGTCAGTGCACGCATTTTTCAGTACTTGTGCAGCTCAACTCAGAACTAAAAGAGCTCAACGATTTAACGAACAATACCAAAGAATTTAAGGGTTGGGTGAAAACACGTTCCTACCCACCTCGGGTAGGAATGTGTTTTCAAGTAACCCTTAAGTTATGTCGATTACTTTCAAGGTCAACCTGTTTGACTATCAAATTTTGCTTGGTGCAAGCCCATAAGTTGTTGCAGAGGCAACCAATATCTCAATATTCAATTGTTGCGATACAATCATCCGCGCGTCAGTGCAAACTTCAATACAGTGTAACGATTGTAGATAAATTAATAAATACTGAAAACCCCCCATTACTGCAATGAAATAAAGACTATTAAACCACCAAGAAATGAAGGCGCTTAGCAATTACCGTTTAAGACTTTTGACGTGAAAAGTGCTAATTTTCAGCTTAATTTGAATTTTTTTTTTTTTTTATGATAACAAATCTCCAACAACATCCTCCACAAAGCTTATATCTCCCTTACCTTCTTGGCGAGCTCAGTAGCCAGGTCAATGTTCTCTCTCTCCAGGTTGTCTGCCTTACTCCTGGCAGCGACCAGCTCCTCCTCTTTGGCTAGCAGGTGCACTATCTCGCCCACGTTTATCTCGAGAGGGGCTATATCTGGGTCATAGATCTGGAAATATTTTTTTTTTTAGATTTTAGACTGTTATAATTTACAGGGCATCAATTTTTTTTAATCCATAAGTTATTTTATAGCAAAGTAGCTAACCAGCACCCTAATTGCGAAACGCACTATTAGAATCTGAATCGGATTGAAGATTATTTCTAAACCATTGCGTCATTTGTTCGAATATATTGTCGGCTCAGCAAAGTAAATAACGCAATGAATGTTGTTTAACTACCAATATGAAATCAATTCTTACTGATAGCAAGTTACAGAATTACCCCTCACAGATATGGATTGCAGTTGGGAAATAAAACAAATACAGGTAATAGGTACAATGACGCACTACTTGTTACCATAGATTCAGTACAGGATTCTGGCCCCCCGGCGTTGAAAATTTTCGTCGGTTATTTTGAAATGAAACAGCTACGTTACACATTTTGACAACGTAGGTATTGCATTTTTCTATGATACAATAAACTTATTTATCGTTTGATCGTGAAAAATTTCTACGTTAGGGAGTCTAGAAGCATGTTCCAAATTGGTAGGATTTAGTTTGCGCGTCGATGTTACTGCCATCCTGTATAAATTTTTTTAATGTTATGTTCTCATTTATTCAAGACAATGTGGTGATTTATTTGGCGTATGTAATGCACCGTTGTTAAATAAACTAGGTAGATTTTGAAACCTGTTTGAACAATAGCGCCTTATTATTTAGTCTTCCAAAATAACAAACTTTTTTTAAGGTAAAGTACCTTAGTAGTATCAGAAGTACTGCCCCGCTCGCTGCCCTGCTCGGAGTTGGCGCGACTGCCGGACGCCGGCTGCTGCAGGATCAGCTGCTGCACCACGCGGTCTAGCAGGAGCCAGTGTTGGGACTGAGGGTTGTACTCCACTGAAACATAGGAAACAGATGTTTTAGTAATACAAACCTTTTTTCAACAGACAAATCGAGAGTCCAATAGGATTTTCCATCGATGAAATCCCCTTTAGGGGCTGAATTTTCGATGCATTGCAAAACACGTTAAGCCGTTGGTTCTTGCTGTCATTCCTGCATCTTTCAGAATCGTTACGGGTCGTCAGAAGCCGGAAAGATTGACAACCAGTCTTATCATATTACCCAGTAACTGGGTTGTGCAGGTCAGATAGGCAGTCGCTAGTATCCCTAACATAGTTGGGAAAAGGTTAGGTAGGTAATGAGTTTATTGTACCCCAGAAAAACACATTACAAAGATAAACACTAACACACAACACATAAAATGGGCGGTAGCTCAATATAAAAGGAACTCTTGTGCGAAATTTCATGCTTCAAAAACCCAGCAGTTTTTGCTGTGTCTGTTAGTGAATTTAAGATTTCTATTGAGTAGATACCTTAATCAATACTTTATTTGAGTACAAGGTGTGTTGTTTGGGCACATAGGCCCTCCACCTTTTGCTGACGTGGTGACGGTTGTGCGGATTTACTGAATGCAAAAACCATAAAATCGTTCAGTCGGTCTTTCGGTCGAATAATGTCGATAAAAAAACTTACGTGGAAGAAGCAATAAATGCTCCAACATAGACAGCAGATGTGGGTAGGCAGCGGTGTGGCTGAGCTTCCTCCTCAGCAGCTCGAACATGGACGACGCGCTCTTGGTGTCCACGTGCTCCTTGTCGAACCTCCTGGCCAGCTCCCTCTCATCCTCGTTGCGAATCATCTCGAAGAACTCAATGTGACGGTCCAGGGTCTCGTTTTCGTATTTGCGAAGTTTTTCGATTACTGGAATGAGAGATGTCATTTTTTTTAAATAAAGACGATTTTAGAGATAGATGCGGTTATGAAGTACTTTTTTTAACAGCAGTATCAAAAACCCATCGCCAGCCCTACTTTTATAGAAATTCACAAAAATAACTTGAATCTTTAGAAGTGCCAACAATTTCGATCAGATAGTCACTTCAGAAGTCATACACATTCCTGTCCATTTATGCTTACAACTGCATGAGGCAAATTTGAAAGACTCCGTATAAGTGACCAGTTAATTGGCAGATCATAGTACACTATTTCAGTTCCATTTTTATTCTAACAAGTGGATATAGTTCCCGTCCGAAGACGGAAACAGTACTTTAGCCAACGCCTTCATGAACTAACCTGGCTGTATCCCCAACATCAGCAGCTCATATCTCAGATGCAGCCTGAACTCCAGGCTCTCCTCGCCGGGCCCGTAGTTCAGCACCGCGTTCACGAAGGACATGATGGCCGTCTTCAGGCCCAGGTCGTCCCGGTAAGCACCCGTGCTTCGGTCGAGCTCGTTCATTATACTTTGGAAGCGGGCTCGTTCGCCAGCGTATTTTTGGTAGTGGACCATTGCTTCAAGTACCTGTATTCGTCAAAGATGATTTTAGATTGTGTAAAAAAATGTTTTTTTTTTGCTAGTAGATACTGAAAAGAGTCGTAAGGTTTTATAAGACGGCAATATTCTGCACCACTTTTTAACCGACTTCAAAAAAAGGAGGCTAACTTTTGACTGGGTGAACCGATTTTGATGATTCTTTTTTTATATAGGGCAATATACTGTACCACTTTTATATGTGGCAATACACTGCACCACTTTTTCTTTTCAAGTTTAAAAGTTGAAGGCATAACTACTTATTTATTTCCTGGATTAGGCCATTAGTTAGTAACTGATATTTAGTGCAGCAACTTTTTTCTTGAAACCCCTTGACCAACCGAAAACTTACACCTACATTCCAAATTCGTTCTTCCCAAAATTCCTCCTATGCCATTTTTTCTTGCCACCAGGAAATAAATAGCAGCAACTGTGGTACCTAGTTCCTGGATACGTTCGGTGTTGAAGCAGTCTTGAAACGTAGAAATCTCCTATAAAGTAAAAAAAATACTTCCACCAACCCTTTATATATTACTTCCAGATAGAATACCCTACCTTCTTATGTCCTCCTGGTACAAGACAGACAGCGCCCAGTATCTCAAGTGCAGCGACCTTGGTCTTAACATTCTCAGTGTCTAAGGACTGTGCTATCAGATCGATGCTCGTGGGGTGGGCCAGCACATGCGCGCGCCCGGTCTGCAAGCAACCAACAATATTCATAAAGCAAGTAAGAAAGAGAAGCTATAGGGATAGAAGAAGAAGCCAGAAAGATAGCTAGATTTATTGTAAGTTTTCTACTGCCATGGACTTCAGATTCTTGGTAGTTTGAGCACCAGTTCCTCAGCAAGCTTATTAACGGTTAAATAGAGTATTACGCAACTGATCAAGAATGATCACGAAATCTACGATAGCTGATGATGTATTATGGTCATTCAATCACATGATTGGTCACTAACAGGCAATCAGTTGGTTCTAATGAGATATAAACGCAAACTAAATTAATAAGATTTTCCGAATCTGCTGATACTTTATCAGAGGTTCCGAAAAGTCTAATCAATCTGATTTTCTTCCTTTCTTTCTAATCAAGTCCTCAGAAAGACCCTTTCGAGACCACGACATCAATGTTCGAAAAGAGTTCATGTCTTAGAAAAATGAATTATGTAGATAGCATAGAATGTACAAACATTTCGGAAAGATCAAATACAATTTGGAATATAGTCCAATTTTGAACTAATTCGTACATTGTCCCTTAACTACTGACTTTGTCTACATCCAAAACCCATCTTTACACTACACTACATATTTTAAGCTACTTACCGAGTTGTTCATAAGCGCCTTGATAGCCGCTATAAGGTTATGCCTGGTCACGGCATCGTCCCTTGGCGCCTTCTGCAAGGCGTCTAGCAGGGAACCTAGGCCTCCTTGCTTGATAAATCGGAGTACAAAACTGTGGGCTCGCGTCCGTAGGGCTGTTTTGAGACCGTCGACTAGGGCACATGCTTCTGCTGGTGGTACACCTTCTGCTGAGGCGAAGGCCTGAAAATAATCGATAGGAGATCATGTTTTTAAGTAAAACTAAACTGCCCAAAAACGTAGACATAATCTGGCAGAAAAATCTAAATTTCTCTGCCAGAATACATCCACATTGTGGCGCTATGAATTTTTCGGGATAAAAAGGTCTACTGTCCAGCCCAGAAAATTAAAAAGTTAAGCCATAAATGTTTCCACCAGGGATTGTAAAGGATTATAATATGCTGTAACAAAAGGAAAGTTTTTGAATGGAACCAGAAAATATGATGCCCCATTTTTTACGACAAAGAACTAACTTTATTGCTTCTTTTCAATCTTACAAGCTGATGATTATGCTTTGCTTATCTATATATTAATACGTGAAGCGAAAACTTTGGATCCCTTTTTACGAAAATTGGGCGGATGGAGGAGAATGAAATTTCGCACACTTATAGTTTATACAGAGAAGAAGTGACGAATGCTAATATTTTTTTTAAATTATGCGTTAACATACATTATTTTCAATAAATAACACGTTACACACACTACTGTTCATTACCGTGCATGTAATACACACATGCATAGAAATTCTTTTGTTTATGGTCCAAATCTGTCTTTAATATTTAGTGCAGTGTTACCAACTCCCAGAAATATTTACCCCTAAAGCTTAAGTTAAAAACCCCTAAAATTACCACAATTACTAAAAAATTCCCCTAAAAAATTATAATGAAAATAACCAACGAATGTTCAGTAATCATAGACCGGCACACAGTAGTAATATTTGTCTATATTTATTACACGACATTTGTTAATCATTCACTCTGCATTCTTAGTATCGAGGAACCGTACTAGAAGTCGCTAATACTTTTATTGTAATCAAAAACACAATGAGAAATGTAAGATGGCAAAAAATCCCTAAGAATACCCCTAAAAATGGAACGCCCCGAAAAAATCCCAATCCTCTTATTTACCCCCTAAATTTGGGGAAACCCCTAAGTGGGTAAGCTTGATTTTGTGTCTATAGTCTTACTGAATGTCAAGTATAACCATAGGTAATAAACGAATTTTATAGATATATAACCTATTTCATTTTTAAAATCTATGATCATATCGAGAATATTTGTCTTTAATATTATTTGTATTAGCGACGGTAGGAATCTAATTTAGATTTTTAAGAAATATTTTTGTGGTTTCATGGCGAGTGTCAAGTATGGCATTAGTAAGTTCCCATACAAAACTTAGTGTCATGTGTAAACTGTAGAGGTTGTATGCCTCACGATTGTACAGGCTGGTCATAGATTGTACAGGCTGGTTATAATTATGACATTTTGAACTGCCATAATTAATTAAAAATAATAGGGAAAATTCTATAAAAACAGAGCTTTCTGTGATAATTCATTCCATATCCAGCAGTTAAGAAGTATTAAGAAAATAAAGAAGAGAGTCCTGAAGAAGTATTCTTTACTCATTACACCTACGTCCTGGTCCTGGCCATCACCATCCCGCCAGCGAACCGTCTCCACAGTAGTACAGCGTCAACAATTTGTCTATAGTCAGTGTAAAACAACTCTTATGCATAAGAGTATCTTTTGCATGGCTCCGAACATTTTTAATAAAATGCCCAAATCGTGGAAAACGTTAAATATTTCTGCTCTAAAAAGTAAATTAAAGAAAATACTAACTGAAAGAGCGTATTATAGTGTATCGGAATTTATGAAAGAGGACAATTTTCTCCGTTTTTGAGATGACAATGTTGTATTTTTGGACTTTATTATTTTTTTTTTAACCAATGTATTTTTTTGGAATATTTGTAATTTTAGTGACATTTTATTTTATTTCATATTTATTGACCAACTAATTTAATCACTACTTTGACATTGAATTGTAATATAAATATTAGGTATCTTTAATGAATAATTTAGAAATGTAATTTTGATGAATATTATAACGGTTTATGCACCATCTCTTCCTACCAATTTGTACGCCACGATATGCGGCTGAACATGTCTGATCCTTTATGTATTTCCATATTATCTTGCATGCAATGTATGTACACCATGTTTAAACAAATAAAATTTACTTACTTACTTACTTACTACTTACTAGTGTTACTGAATGTCAAATATAACCATATTATTTTATTTTTTATTTTTTACTATATATTTTTTTTCATTTAATAATGTATTTTATTCAAATGAAGTACGGTCGAATTTCGACCAATGGGCGATCACTAGTGCTACATAAAAACTTGTCTACTTACATCAGCAATCTCGTTCAACGCCTTAATGTACTCCTCAAGCTGCGGCGCGGTGGCAAGCGGTGGTGGCTGACCAGGCGGGGGCCGTCGGCTGCAGTAGATCTGCCACTTTTTGGCCGCGGGGAGAGCCATCATGGCTGCTTTGTTTACTGCTGTTAGGTCCAACTCTTCCTGCAGATAGAGAATAGGAAAGTGAGAAATGACGTCAATTTAGGATTACTTATCTTTCTTCTTTATCTTTCTTACTGGTGAGGACTGGCATAACTAAAAATCTGAGCTGTGAGTGTTTTTCGTCCTTTGGCGAAGGTGTCCACCCAAAATCAAAGTGATTAGCACTTGTGGGTGTAGCAATTTGTATTCTACTAAATATCTTAACGGACAACACCACGGCTTCAAACAATCATCATCAATCATCAATTTTTTGAAAACCATTTTAAAAAATCTAAAATACTTAATATATAAAGGCCAGCTATATGGTGCCGGCATCGATGATTGAAGGTATTTTTTTTTTTTTCAATTTATAACATTAATTAACAAACCTAAAACTTAGAACGCGTTTTTCTCAAAACCCCTTTTTTGAGTGCGGCACGCAGCAGAACTCGAACAATTTTGATCCGATCGACTTCAAATTTTTACTGTATCAATAAAAGTAGATTATCTAAAAAAGTATCTACATAGAATTTTTTCGATATCTCAATAATTATAAAAGTTGTAGCCTATTTTCGACGATAAATTTTGCTCAAAAATCTAATTTCAAAGGCGTGCCAATTTTGTAAAAATCAATATTTTTCCAAATCCCTATGAACTTCTCTTCAAAATATAACATGTTGAAGAACACTCCAAATTTTGTATTCCAATTAACCTCAGGTATATAGCTAACCAGGTAGGCCTACATTTTAAGGAATACCACATAAGGCAGCATAAATTTCAAGCCATCTTTCCAATGAATTTAAAACGAACCTAACCCTCCATTCCAAGTGCTAAATTACGAGTATCACTGATGCAAAAGGAAAAAACTTCATCAAAACGCGAAACAAGACCGGAATGACAAAATTTGGACACTCCAACACTCTATTTAGGCAGGTATTCGGAGTAATCGAAGCGATATTTGGTCCAGTAATGCAGTTTATGTATTACTTCCATAGATAGCCTGTAAAATATGGGCAGCACGCGATTAGAATTTCAAATGTCCCCTTTTATAGATATTGAATCGGACTTGGTTTGCCGTGTGACCTACTTGGAATATAGCAAGAAGGAAGAGTGCTTTATATTCCTGGACATTTGATAGCCTTTGAATATTGAACGCAGTCTGTAAATTTAACTTTCTAGGAATTCATTACACCTATTTCATATTCAGAGAACATGTTTATTGGTGATTTGATAGTTACTATTTCTGAAAGCAATTCTCTGATAAATTGGCAAACCTACATTACAACTTATCCAATATCAGTTTAGAAACTAGAAGCATTACAAATGAATTTAATAGATTCTGTAACATAACTTAAAACTGCGTAATCTGAAATAAGATAATCTCAAGTATTTACATCTTATCTATGGACTTGCTACATTGTTTCCTAGATATTGTCTAAGTAATGGAGCTAAACCCCAAACATTCTATTCCTCCTTTCTACATTCTACGCACAGAAATTGGACCGTGGATAATTGACAAGGTGACAGACTCACAGCGAGTATGCTCATTGCTAACGAATCGCATGAAATCGCATCGAGAATCGAATCGAATCGCATCAACTCGTGCCGGACTTCCGTAAAGAAAGGCAATCGATCAAGCGTGGATCGATTTATGATCGATATAATCGTGGAAATGGTGAGTGATGCGGATGCGAAGCTGTGAAATGTGGGTTTAGTGAATCGTGAACTGCTATTAAAAACTTTAGTTGGAAACTGTGCCTGTGTGGCGATTGATTATGGCGAGTCAGTTAAGTAATGTTTGCAGTAGGTTCCTCATTTATCAGGTACTTTTTCAATACCGAATACGAATACGGCAAGACACTTTCAACAGTTTTCCATGGCCGGTTTGATGGCAATAAGCTCGCCCCCTATTAATGAGACTTAAACATAACTGGCGAAATGTGGGTGTACAGGTAGGTCCACACTTCTGTGGAACAAGGCGTAATCTTATGCTAAGTTCTTAAGTATTCTTATTTCAGTCATACTGTAAAGTTTTGAAGATGAATTCGGGACGGGACCACACCTACAATAGATACCGTATTACCAATAAAAACTAGACACTCCTAAATTATAAAATCTAAGAGTTGCGCAGTTGATTGTTAGACGCTCAATTTATTAAATTAGCTGTAACCTTATCCTTTAATGCGCACCAGATTTCCACTCCATCATAATCTACGTCATATCTGATGACACTTGGCACCCATTATAGAATAGCTAAAGAAAATTATTATTATTATCTAGACTTTCGCTTACACCATCATCAAGAAACCTGACGGCCGTCAAGATAAACAATGTAAGAGACAGTTTTAGGTCAATCTTATCGTAATCAGATGCAGTCACTTCACTGGTTAGTGCAACGGAAGAAAGCTAAATGAATAAAATAGGATATAAGTAGTAAATTTATTATCTTACCACAAATTACAGCTTAGAGTAAAATTAGTCTACAGATACAGTTTTGTAATTAATTTGTGGAAGACTGGTGCCTAAACTAGGTTTTTTTTTTCAAAACCTGTAAGTCAGTTCGCCAAAGACACAAATCTTAGTTTGTAAAAATGCATTTATATAAGCTTTGGCGTTTCTTTTAATAAAAAGTTTAGCTTGTGTTATGTAGTCTAGACGCTGTAAATTATCGAGACTATTTTTCTAATATAAAAAAAAATGTAAGATAGCAAACTGAGAGAGAAACTAATATACACATTTTTATGGACTTCTTATTTGCATGTTGTTATGTATGCATGCTTTTATTCGCATTTAGTCGATTAAGTAACGAACGTTAAATCACTGATTAATATTAGGTTAATTTAACTGTCACAGAAAACTGTCGTTAAATTTTTTAACCAACCGTTGCGTATGAGTAGCAGTTCATTTTGGTTTTTTTTTTCTTAAATTCTTCCGATAAAGCCACTGACATAATTTATGTAGTGATCAATTATATCTGCATTAATAAATATTGAGTAATATTATATTAAAATACAAAATAAACTTGATTATCACACTTAATTTAAATATTAATTTGTTGGTGAAGATCAATATGGTTCTAAATGACATTATAAATGTCACCGGCACAGGTGCCGTTCCGTTTACACAGATGAATCAATCATTGTCAAAATTTGCCTATTCAGTTTAATTAGATGTAAATTATAATGACAGGTTATATAATTTGCTGGTGGTATTGTGGTCAGCCAATCACAACAGGTATCATGGGAATTGAGAGCAGTTCTAATTACCTGGGCAATCCTATTATCCTACTAATATTATAAACGCGAAACTTTGTATGTATGGATGTTTGTTCCTCTTTCAAGCAAAAACTACTGATCCGATTTTTTTAGAATTTGGCACACCGATAGTATATAACCTGGAGTAACACATAGTGTACTTTTTATCCTGGTAGTATGTTCCTGCGGGAAAATTTTCAACCTCCACGCGGGCGAAGCCTCTGGCTAAAGCTAGTATTTAATATTTACAAACGGACAGGTGACAATGCGGCAATCCGACAATTTGACAATTTCTTTCATTCATTTTTTTCATTATTACACAGCAAACGAATTTTTGGTTTCTACGACATAAATTACAGCCCGCTTGATAAATTATAGCCCCAGCAGTAGGGTAAAGCAACGATCACAAATAAACCTCCATAATAATAACATAAGCGAGAAAAAACATAGGTAGACCGATTGTGTACAGTCTGCCCAGCTGTTTTCTCACTTATGTTAGGGTCGGCTTTCAGTCTAAGTGGATACAGTTTAAGACCCGACCCTCTAAATAATTTTGAATCTAATCTTTGTTATTGTCTCTCAGCAGGAACCTTAATAATCGCATTTGTAAAAGCACATTAGATAGTAAAAAGAATGTACCTAATCTAAGTGTGAAATCATAATCAAAATTACATAACCAATCCATAATGAATTAATGACCGAATCAAATAAAAGGAGACAATAGCACTCAATCAAATCATACTTTCAAGCGAGCTACAATTAATCTCGGACTCCGCTGCCGGCCATCAAATCACTTGCATTTTAATCATAGACAAAACACGTATCATCGGAAATAATCTACTGTATTATTAGAACAGGGATCGCAAACCTTTGGCATTCGACACCATATTTTGATAATGAAAATCCCTGTTCGTTATTTTTTGTTTCAGGCTTTTTTGACTGATTTTTTGACACTGATTGTCGCTGGGATGAGATTTATTCAATTTGAATGTTTTTAAGTAAGTATGGAACGTACTGTGTGTTGCCGGACGTAAAGAATGGCACCATCACATTTCTACCCGTGCGTGTTGTAAAAGGCGACTAAGGGACTTACTAGAGAATGAGCAGCAGCGTTCTCTATGCATTTTTCCACCATACTGCGGCATATGGCAAACCCCTTAAATTGGGGTAGGCCTATGTCCAGCAGTGGACGTCTTACGGCTGAAATGATGTTGATGATGGAATTGGTCTTCTGAACGTTGGAAGTTTTTCATATATATTTTTTTCTAATAATACCTGCAGTGCAATCAATTTATAATTAAAGCCCATATCAGCCCTTTCTGCATTGCACTCTACAAATAATAAAACTCTATTGACACCATAGAAAAATATCAATGATTAGCACAGACTACATACCTCAGTCAAAAAGGTGTTCGCATGTGTTAAAATGTTGGCCATCTCTGACTAAGAACAATAGATTTACTTTCATCTCTGTTTCGCAACAGTGACCAATGTGATATAATTGCCAGCCTCCGGGGATCTGTATGATAGATGACAGCTAAATGATGTCTTTAGAAGATTATGTACCTACGATTAGTGGTGATAGTTCCATTTGTTATACGGTCATTGACTTGACTATCTGTTTAATAGTCTATGATCGTAATTTTATAAAAACTGTTTTATTAATTCTAACTAATATAAAAAATTGCGAAATTAAGTTTGTTATCTTTTCACGCGTAAACCACTGAACCGATCATCCCGAAATTTTGCATATAGGTTGTCAGGTGTACAGAAACGGCCATAGGGGGTACCTTTCATCCCAAAAAAATGTACTGTTCCCGAGCAAAACAATAGTAACGTTCTTATGATAATAGATGGCGCCACGTGTTTAATTAATCATTATTGAATTATATTGATAAAAGCAGAACATTGATTGTAAAATTCTAAATTAACGCTACCGAAGCCGCGGGTAAAAGCTAGTTTTATAAATTTACACCTACAACATTCAACAAAAAAAGTAATAAGTATGAATTTCAGTGGGTTCATAAGACTAATTCAGTATTTTATACTACATTTTTAAGGGACCATAATTTTAAATTAATCTACATTCATTAACAGTTAACTTACCTCATAAAACGTCTAAAGAAAACTATTTAAGGGCTTGAAATCACTTCTCTATTAAAATAAACCACAACAGAACTTATTTTCCTAAATAGTTTACTGATGACCAGCATATAATCACAATATTCTAAATTTTAGGGCACCATTTACTTTGATTGGCCGGTATTTTTCAAACGGCTGAGCTGCGCGGGAGTACAGCTCGCATAGTCCGCATAAGAGACGAGCGTTTAAAGCAATTGCCATAATTAGAGGAGGTATCATTAGAGATCTTGTGGGTCGACGACCTTTATTTAACGACGCAGTAATACCTAATTAATGGATAGAAAATTAGACAGTAAATTAATATTATAATAGTGCCGATGTAGTAGGAATTACTAGCAACAGTCTTTCGTTGGCAATGTGGTAAAAAGGACTTTCAACACTGTCTATTTGGTCTAGTGGTTGCAAGCGCTAGTACTAAGCATGAGGTCCCGGGTTCGATTCCCAGGTCAGGCAGTTTTATTAGGGTTTTCTGGTTTTACTATCAGAACTCAACGTAACTGGCGAAATGTGGGTGGACTTTAGATACACTTCAGCCCAAAGCTTCGGGGAAACAAGGCCTGATGTTATGTATGTACTTTCATCATTATACATCATTATTTACTTTTAAAGTATTATATTGTTTAAATTATTGTAAATGTGAAGACTAAGTGGGTGCTTTTTTTTTTGTTTCCTTTTCTTCTAATTTAATTTTTTACATGGTCTGGCAGTTTGAGTAATTTGTGCGACCTACACAAATATCCTTTCTTTGGTATTGCTCCTCGAATCATTGACCTCCTTAAGTTCTGAGTGGAGCTGCATAATTACTGACAAATGGGTGCACTGATTGGACAGGTCCACTCAAGCTGTGTGGTTCTTTCTTTAAAACACCAATTCAGACACCAATCCACATGGTCTTCACATGATCTGACCAAGTCTATGTCTGGACTTTAAAAGAGACTGTGACCTCTGACTTTGTTTCGGCCTTTCTCCTCAGAGTAGTTAAATAGGAAACGCCGACCTCATCTAGTTTAAAAAAAATATGATTGACGTGTAAAAGTGTTTGTACAAACCTACCTGCAAAAATAAAGCCATTTATCATTTTATCATTACGAAATTTTGGAGACAGCTTTCTGTCCTCTGTCTTATTAGCTAGTACCCAAGTCTATGGGAAAATTAATTAGAAGCTTCTGCTTTTATAGTCAAAATATCTCTAGGGAAAGCTCCCTGTTAATAAGCTTTAGAACATGGGTTGTACACTTTCCTTAACAAAGTTCAAAGCACGAGTTGAAGAAGATGCCAATTCTCACAACGGCGCAAAGTTTGGAACACAAAATCCTCACGTCCACTAAACATAACAGAAATAGGTATGTATAGCTATGGATATTTCATAGCCATACATTTGGAGGGCTTCTTCGTCGTCGTCTGGCTCAGATTCCAGGAGTGCCCACTTAGCATAGTCCTACACTTCAGGCTGTCCAATTAAATTTATGACGCAGTATTGTAAGGACGGAGAGTGCAAGTATGATGTGCAGCAAAGATTTATGTAGTAAGAATAATAAAATTAAAGAAAAAAGAAAAACTTTTTTTTAAAACAAGCTTTTATTACTTGTTAATAAAATGAACTAAAAAGTTAAAAATAAATTAACTCTAATAAGAACTACAACACTTTATGAGTTCATTGTAACCTTTAACAATAATTAAGCTTCTTCGTCTACGACAAAATAATTCCATATCGTACATAATTATATATTTTTAACACTAAAACTTTACATCTTAATTATTAAATCTTCCCGTTTTTATCACAGTCTCAATTTTATAAATTAAAGCGTGTTACATTATACTTTTTAGTTCATTTAATAACAAATAATAAAAGCTTGTTTTTAAAAAAGGTTTTTTTTTTTCTTTAATTTTATTTTTAACTTTTTAGTATTTTTAGTTCGAGATTTATTTCTTCTCTCTTGTGTATGTATTCTATCGATATCTTGCCTATTTGTGCGTTGTTATAACGATTCGTTTTTCCTTCTCTCTTGTGTATGTATTCTATCGATAGAATACATATTTTCTGAACATATAATTAGGTAGGTAAGTACCTGCCTATTTACTTACGTGGACCATGTGGCAGACCTACGCACATCGGTTGGACTTAATATTCTGAATACGTAGTCCACAGTTTATTTTATATTTAAAATGCATTTCTATCAATGATATTTTGAGTAATAACTAGGTATTTCTATATATCTTTTTCGATAAGTCTGTTGTTGACGAGACATAACCTCTAAAACTTCAACCTGAAATATCTTAAATTCCTGACTTCCTATAAAAGTATAACTGAAGACAAAACTGTTCAGAAATTCAATACTTTTACATATTTTTCATAGGCAGACGCTAAAAAAAATGTCAACAAAAATTTGTTAGGGAGTTTGCCACTGTTCTTTAAGACTTATATGGTTTTCACATGGACCCCATTGTCTGAATGGAACTAAATTGAGAAGCACCAGCTTTCAAATAAAAAAAAATCATCAAAATCAGTTAACCCAGTCAAAAGTTATGAGCTAACAAACAAAAAAAAAAACAGACGAATTGATTACCTCCTCCTTTTTTTGAAGTCGGTTAAAAAACTCCGCTCAAGTTCATTAACATGATTCCGGATGATCTTACAACCTACTTTTTTTGTATCACCAATCATAATAAACTACCTCCAACCTACAATACCAATATCCAAGACCTTGGCTCATAAAAGAAGTGATAACCAAAACAATCCTTATTATGTTCAAACACAACTTTGAAGACATGAGCTTCTGTAAACAATATTATATATGGCAACACTGTTATAATGAGAGCGATGTGAATTACCACAAGGAACACTCACGAAGGATGATTATTTTATATAAACAATCAAGTTAATACATAACACCACGCCTATAGAACGGGGTAGGTATAGGTATATTTCGAGGTAGTAGAAACACCCACATTTCGCTAGGTAAGTTTAAGAAGAGTCTCATATAAAAGGGGGCGAGTTTCATGTCGTCTACCAAGTCTGGACTCCGAGCTGATACTAACAACTTTTTAATAGAGAAACCTAATAACATTGTCCTAACAGAGGACCGCACCCACAACGGTTCAACCACTGAACCAACGAGGGTCTTAATCCTATCATAAAAGAGAGAGTTTGCTTTTTCAAAATCACGCTGAACCGGCTGAACCGATTTAGATACCTCCCTATACCACCCTAATTGCGAAACACACTATGAAGCACAATCTGAATAATTTTGAAAGATATTGTAAAATGCTTATCCATTCATTATCATAATCATTTCAGCCGAAGGACGTCCACTGCAGGCCTCTCCAAATGAGAAGTTTTCCATAATCGCCACACTTGCCCTACCTCCACCACTTAGACCTGCTGTGTGCTTCCTGCGTCCAGCGATTGCCTATGGCCTTTACAAGGTCCATCATATGGGAGGCCTTAATACATTCGTTTCATACGTATATAATCGTAAACGTAATCTGCTCAAAAACGTAAACTACATAATTAATTATGTTGAACTGCCCCATTGCCCTGCTGGGGACCCAGCAGGGCAATGCGGCTGTTAATTGGGAAAGTAGCCCTCTACCTTTCATCGTGGCTTATAGACGAAGACGTGGGCATCAGTGTGCAGTAAGCAGTGAAGTAATATTCAAACGTAATACTGACAAAATGTGTACTAAAATGGTAATCATGCAATAGGTAGGCTGTAATATGATTCATTAGGTTAATGCTAGTTAGAAAGTGTAACGATTAAATGTAGGAATGTGGGGATTTCCACGATGACGTTCAAAAGACGTGATTAAGTGCATATAAGGAATTGCAATGTCAAATTGGTACTGGAAGTGACAGCTGACGTTAAGATCGGAAGTAATGTGGAAATAGCTAGACAGCAGTACAAGGGAGCATTAAAATAGCTTCTACAAATGGCACTACTTTAATTCTTTGTTAGCTCTCTGTTCAGTCAACTACTCTTATATAGTTCGAAAATACGAAGACTTGAAGACTTCAGGGGCAATCGCCGAGGTAGTCCATTTTATTGAAATTTCCTCACGTTTTGAAATTTGTGACAGTGGTTTGGTTAGTGACAAGTTGTGTGTTGATAAAAATATGCTTCGCGACCGTAACAAAGGCTTTAGAGAATAATATAATCATAAGAACTAGTGGACGCCCAATAGTCGACATTCGACCATAATTAATTTATTACCTATGGTTATACTTGACATTCAGTAAGACTATAGACACAAAATATTGAAGATAAATATTCTCGATTGGACCAGATTTCACAGTAAACTTTCGTAAAAAAGGGTGTATAGTTTTGCCTTCACGTATTAATAAATAGTATATTATTTTAATATATTATGTATATCTACAAATTGTCGTAAATTAATTTATTATCCATAATTATATTTGACATTCAGTAACGCTATAGACAAATAACAGACTCGATTTGACCATAGAATTCCAAATAAACAAAAGAATATCTATGCATATGTGTATTAAATACACGGTATGAATAGTAGTGTGTGTAACGTGTTATTTATTGAAAATAATGTATTTTTACGCTTAATTTTAAAAAAATATTTGCATTCGTCACTTGTTCTCTGTATAAACTATAAGTGTGCGAAATTTCATACTCCTCCGTCCGCCCAATTTTCGCAAAAAGGGATCCAAAGTTTTCGCTTCATGTAATAATATATAGATTAGCAATACAACTCTCAATTTCATATAATCCCATTCAACGACCATTTCATGTATTTAGAAATAAATAAGTATATTTATCAGGAGTCTGGTTGCCATAGTAGAGGCTCTGTCTAATTTGGAATCAGATAACAGTGTGTTGATTGTCCTAAGATAATTTATTATAATTCAGTTTGAATTTTGCGTGCTGTCTTAGCTCACCTCTCTAAGTTCGTAAATACGGAAAAGGACCAAAAAACAATTGAAGATGAGAGAGATTTTAATTATAATACTAGCTTTTGCCAGCGGCTTTGCCCACGTGGTGGTCTGAAATTCTCCCACGCGATAAAAAGTTCTTTAAGTTTTAATCCGGGTTATAAACTACCCGTGTGCCTTTCATCCAAAAACGTTCAGTAGTTTTTGCTTGAAAGAATAACTAACATCCATTGATCCATCCTCACAAAATTTCACATTTATAATATTAGTAGGATTACAAATACGAATTTCTTCGATGCTTTCCAACGAAACCTATAATAAAGACGAAGTTGATAAACATGTAAGTCTCTTCAACCAAGTGTCTACTGCGTTAAGTGCCTACACTAATTAAAACTGTTAAGTACTTTACTACAGTTATAAATAACTTGGAGATAACCTTGTCCTTATAATTAGTGTAATGATGGTTTCCATCGTTACTTACCGATAAGAAGGTAGATACGAAAAAGTTCACGACTCTTCCCATGGCTAAACATGACTGACACTGTGAGATATTTTCCTATGGATATAATTAGACTCATAGCAACATTTAGATGATCCTTGCTAATCATTATTTTAAAAATGATTGAGAAAATGTTTGTAAAAAAATCGCGCATTGACGGTTCAACAAATTCGGCAAACAGGTAGACTGCAGTAATACACAGAAAATAAGTAAACAAGAAGAATATTTGAGAACAGTGGTGGCGCTGTGGAAACGGCCGCGTCTTATGAATTGTTGGTCGTAGTTTCGAACCCCGACAGGCACTTTGTTAAGTGTAAATAATTTTGTCAGCACTGTTTCAAAAAACGGTGAGGGAAAACATCGTGAGGAAACCGCCATGTTATAGAACTTAAAATTCGAAGACATGTGACATCTAGCACACCCACACTCGGCCCGCGAAGTGGTTTAGGGTGCAGCGCATCTTACAGAGAGCAAGCCTGTGTCCCAGCAGTGCGAACATAATACGCAGATTATACTTATACTGAAAAAAAAATACTAGAAGCAAGGCAGTATAAAATGATACCTACAAGTAAATAAAGAAGTTCCTAAAATGAGAGTACAATTACTAGCAAAAGCTACTTAGAAGTACATAATGATGTCTTTGATGGGCCTCTAGCCTCTACTATCTTGCATAACATAAAGTCATCACATCGCAGGGTCAATGATAAATGTTTTATAATGACCTCCGTTAATTGAGCGAGGTGACATAGTTCAAATTCTTTTGGTACATAATGCTGAATGAATTAAAGGTATGTTGTGCAGTCGTGCATTTGTGTACATTGAGTAGCTATTCGAGGTGATGACGACTGAAAGACGAAGTGTTGGTGGTCCGGCAGCGAACCAAACAAGATTCAAGAACAAATGAAGCTGATTTTCAAATGTTCTCTAATTAAAATGTACAAGTAGGTATCATTTAAGATGCAGTGCTTATTCGAACATAGGTACACCTACTCTATGGAACTCTAGCTGTACCCGGAGACTTTGTCTGCAATCTAGAATGAAAAGTAGCCTATGTCCTTAGGCCCTTACAAAACAAACTAACTCACTGTCGCATTTATAATATTAGTTTTGATAAGAACAAGAGCAATTCAAATGTAACCCACATTGGGTTGATAAAAAAAAAAACAAATTAATACCATAATAAACAACCGCAATAAAACACGAAACAATGAAGAAGATACAAAATCAATAAAACACTATACAATAATGATGTTGACATAACACAAAAGCTTTCTTCAATAAAGTTGACAAAACATGGCGCCTCATAATAAAATATTAGCAATGTTGTGTGTCGTTAAATTGCTATGAAACCATCAATATAATGTTTATTTATTGCACGATATGTATGGTGGATACACAAACGAATAAATATCACATGTGTTTGTTTAGTGTGATTTAGTGCTACTAAAATTGATTTAGTTGAAACTATAATAATAATAATAAAATAAAACTCTTTTATTTCAGACCCTTAAAGTCCATTTGGTTAGTATACAAAGAACTTAAAACTAGTGTTAGTTCTTATATCTACCAATAGATTAAATTAAAAATATTATTACGCCACAGTGGCATGTAGGCGTATCCAATGTCCCAGTATGGGGCTGTCCCACCTATCTGCTATAACATTCAGGATGCTGTTAGGGCTGGCGCGTACCCTGCGCATGATGGAGGCGCATCGCTTGCGCATGATGGCGATGGCGTGGAAACCATCTATTCCCGCCTCTGCGAATGTGATAAATGACAAAAGATGCCACTGAATTTAAAAGAAAAGACGGATTGTTTGAAGAAAGTAGGATAGCAAATAAGACATGCGGACCATTTTCTTAACTATGACCGTCATTCAATGGTTTTATTTGGAAAATAAATTAGGTTTAATTTCAGTTTATCAGATGTGATTAGTCCTACAAGAAGTAATCCGCGTTATATCCTCATTGCATTTAAACTCTTGGATGCCTCCGTAAAAGTTTCCGAAGCTAAAGTGATAATATCCTTATTATTTGTTTTTTTCACTTGGCGACAACTTCACCGTCGTGTTATTAGTAGGACAAATATAGCCTATAAATGTACTTTTCTGAAACTATAAAATTGTGTCATTGTACAGACGCCAACACATCAAGCTACTACAATCAGTCAGATTTCTTTGATAGATTTTCGACTTTATTTCTAGAGCATTAGGTTCAAGATTCATTGGGAAAAATTGTCAGTTTCGGGTAGCTTGACCTGGTGGCGTCTGTACCACTTTTACGCCAAAATACAAAAAAACTCACAATCGATACAAAGTAGGTGCAAACTTACTGCAAATCTCATCTAGTTTGCAGATATCTCTATTCAATCAATAGGTACCAAGTACTAAATATTCAAGTGGGCATAGGGCGAGCTAGAAAGCAGGTACTAGGAGCCCGATAATGAAATTATCAGTCTTTATAACTTTCACACATCGAGAGAAAATAGAGTTATTTAGAATCGAAGAAACGAAATGTCTTATTAATTTTATCACGTTGGTTCGCGGATGTTTTTCTCTGAGACTTCGAAAGTACACGATGATACACGTAGAAAGCCTTGATGTTGAATACTAAGTTTACTGCACCTCGGAATTCACGGATTGATTTAATTATTTTTCCGACACAATAAATGTTGGTACTTCCTCTTATTGTAATAAGATATATAAAAAAATGCATTGGAGAAAATTTTACAAAATTAAAAAAAAAGATTAAAGAATCACAGTTAGACAACGCACAGCCTCAGTCACAGGGACTTGACGCTTGAAATTTTGCAAAGAAGTTCCTTATAAAACAAAAGTGTGCACTAAGGAAGGATTTTAGAAAATTCATCCCCTAAACTAGAGGACGAAAGATTGTATTAATGTTCTCAAATATTCAAGTTTTTACCGATGGGAACACCATCTGGCGCACGGCTTGTCTTTACATAAAGCTGAATGCAAAACCTACACTAAACACTTTCTGAAAGCCTGTACTTACAAATTAATTTGTCGTCACACCGCATGTCAGCTTAAATGATAGGCTGTTCTGACATAAGTCAACCAATCACAGTAGTTAATAGACTTGACACATTTGACAGTATAGACTTCATTACGCGTTCAGAAATCGGAGGCTATGTGAGTACCTACTTCAGTAGCTGCTTTAAATTCCGTAGTGTCAAGAGCTTGCTCATGACCCCTGTAGTCTAAATTGCACTCAAATGATAAGTTTAATGTTAAGAACATTTCAGATGTGATTTTGTAAAGACCAGCAATGGATAAAGATTAACAAATGGGATGGACACGAGACAGACCAAAGAAATAATGGCGTTTATTTAGACTACTAGCTTTTGCCAGCGGCTTCGCCCACGTGGAGGTCCGAAAATATCCCGCGGGTATCGTCACTGCTCAGCTCCTATGTGTCTTAGCGTTATGTTATATAGCCTATAACCTCTCTACAGTTTTATTATAAGTATAGATATAGAAGATTATAAAAACAAAGGATAAAGAGATACGGAAAGAACGAAAGATATAAAAATGTATGTGTCAATGCATCTGGACCGCACTGGGACAGTTTTGGTTGATAAAAACAAAGTTTTAACTTCCGAGACAGTTTGCAAGACCACGGACATACCGAACAGTAGCGATCGCGTCGTTTAATAAGATGTGACCGCAAATACCGAACGGAAAGAAACTTCGCCTTGCAACGACGTGGTCAAATGACATTGTATGGAGCAATTTACTTTATGTTCTTCCCGTTTTTAGCAGCTCACTTAATTTTATGTAACTGATCGTGCATGCTTGAATACGCGAGAAACTTTACTTCGATATATACCGAATGTTGAAAGGAGGGTTTAATCAATCTTACTGAATCATTCTATTGAAATCATTGAACTAGAGAAATTGGTTCATATGGAGTGAATAAGATTTTTACTGCCCTTTGTATCGCCCTTACTTTTGAACACTCTAATTAGTTACTTCACGCATAGAAGGACGAGGAGACAGCAGCTCATGTGCTTCTAAATTGCCCAGGTCCCCACACACAGGACAAAGTTCTCTGGTAACCTAGGTATCCTCCGTGATACCGTCAGTAACACCAAGACGTTACTGGCCTTCTTTGAGGAACTGGGGTGTATCAAATTATAGATTTATTACCTCTATCAATTATATCTTAGATACTTAGTACCTATAATATATATCTATTATACTATCTTATTCACTTCACACCGACATAAAGCAGATGGCTTCTACACAGCCTTATAATTAGGGCATCGGAACCGGTTTTTCCCTGTTCCAGAAAAACCGGGAAAGCCCGGTTCTGAGGGTCCATGAAAGAAAGGTTCTGTAAAACGGAGAACCGGTCGTTTCGGTTCTTTCGGTTCTCTCTTAAAATAAATATAGAAATAATATTATGTCTATAATACTCAATTCCACCTACTAGTGTGGAGCCGGAACGCATATTTTCTTCCGCCGGGATAGTTTGCAATAGACGCCGTTTAAGCGACAAAACTTTAGACGCACTAATTTTTTTACGTTCTTTTTATTTAGGAAAGAATAAACCCAATACTTAATGCTCAATTTAATAATTAATATTATTGTTTGGTTTTTGTTAAGTCCATATGGATAACATTTTTTTTTTTAATTTTTATCATTTATGTACGAGTTTTGTGTGCTTTTTTATTTATTTTACGTGGATTTGTGAAGTTCCTATTTCTAGCTTGTCAGATTGTTAATTTTTTTAAAGTTTGATTTTTATTATTTCATAGCTACTTTTTGATCTCTGTAGTGTAGTGAATTATAAACAACCGATTGTCAACTGGTTATGAAAGTGCTGAATTTCAAAGAACTGATTGTTCCCAAAAATACTTTAACCCTTTATAGGACGGCTCATGTAAAGTGGCCAGTAAACTGGACAGTAATTTCAAGGTACCTAGGACCTTGAAGTGGACGGTCGCTTCTTCACTCTTCACTGTTTGCCGTCCTGACGGCTCATATAAAGTGACCAGTAAACTGAACAGTGAATTGTGAAGAAGTGACCGTCCACTTCAAGGTCCTAGGTACCTTGAAATGACTGTCCAGTTTACTGGCCACTTTGTATGAGCCGTCCTATAAAGGGTTAAACGATGTTGTAATTTGAGTATAATTAAAAAATATATATGCTCACCGTTTTGATAGTAGGAATTCTATTTAAAAGATAGCCTTGAAAAGCATACCTTTTCAACTTCAATTTACGGATACCCGGTTCCGGCTTGAGTTTAGAACTGAAAGAACCGGTTCCTAAAATATGGCCGGTTCTCGATGCCCTACTTATAATATCTCATAATATTTTCATAGTATATAAGTGCACATCCTTGCCAGATTCTACTCATGCACCACATAGCTACATCTCAAATCACTACCATTCAGACACGATCTAAGCTTCTAAACGCTACATTCTACAGCATACCGTCTCCGCCTGAACAAATTATATCTCAGTAATTTATAATAATTTGTCACTTAACTAAATATCTTAGAACGCGGTCAATGAAAACAAGGGGTTAGAACTAGGTACTAAGATGACCCCTCTTCAAGACGGCATTGAGGTTTCATTCATCCGCCATTTACCGCCAGATGGAAAACTGTAATTATAACTTTGTTTACTCGTTAGATACTTGAATATTCTAGGTCTTTAGGTGGGTAAATGATTTGTTTCCTAGGTCTTAAATGTAAGCAAAGCTGTTTGATACGTGTTGTAAATCATGATGACGAATATACTCAGGAACATTCTGCACATTAATTGGGATTTATAGCCTTTATATATTGTGGTTATTAACTTATAACCATCAAATTGAAAATGATTCCTTAGATCCGCAATATTCCAAGAAAGAGTAAATTCTAAAATGAATTCACTCCCAAAATGTCCCCTCATATCTTCGCTTACTTATTTCATAGGTGCAAAAATTCGTTTAAATTCCAGTCCCTACTAGTCCCTACTTTCCCTACCAATCGGAAGTAATCAATAAAGTTATCATCAACACCTTTCAAAATAGCCACCTGCTATAAAGTTTAATTTACTCGACATTAATCTTGGTTTCTTTTTATCTCTTGTACGGTCAACCGCGTCATAGTAACACTTGAATTGCAAAAATCTACAAAGTAAAGGCGCTGTATAAGTCAAACTAATACATGTATGTAGGTATCATAGACTGTACGCCGTATCAAGCTAATCTCTAAGGTTACCGAGTACCGCTCTCACAGACACTCCTTTTTCTCTTTTTCAACCTATTCCTCAGCAGGAAATTATTTGAATAAATACTGTATTTTATACGCATACGCTTCCATATTGCTATAACCATTTCAAACTGTAAAATATCGCGATGTTTTCATTCTAAGGTTAAAATACTTAAGATACTGTGAATTCAAAATATTATTATTTGAATTTCCATTTTTCTCACCTTTAAAGATAATTTATTCATGTTTTATCCCACGTTTTGTAATAAACATAGAATTTTACGTGGTTTCTTCAAATATAAACGTATCAATCCAAAGTACTTACTATAAATGCGAATGTAAACGGATTTTAATTAAATTTAGCACAGAGGTAAATGTAAACGGATTTTAATTAAATTTAGTACAGAGGTAGAGTATGAGCTGGGTAATGACCGAGAATCATCCTTTTGGGTAATTTCCGATTACGACACTGGCGAAATCGCGGGCAAACTCTTGTGTATATTTGATTAATCAACTAATCAGCTATGTCTAATCGAGAAGTGTTAACAAGTAGACAAGATGGATGTCACTGATGCTACAAACTAACTGACAAGCAATCGTTAGTCCTAATGCAAGAAGCATGCACAATCGAAGAATGTGAACACTTAACTAAAACCTTGAACGTTCAGCAGGTTACGACCACATAAACTACATAACATTTATAAAATAGCTTAGTACAAATGGTCGTGGATTTGATTAAGTCCATAAATGTGTAGCTAGAGATAACATCAAAACTGTTCCCGAGAATTTTGGAGGATGCAATCAAATAGTATCTGACGGCGTACACAGAATTGAAATCATAACTTTTCCTCAAGCCTTCCTAAGAATAGAGTCATAGAAAACAAAAAACAGTCCTTGGCTAACTTTTTCTATTCTGAGAAATTTTAAATGTCTCAAAATGCGTGTCTTGAAACTGTTGTACTGCATATCAGATGATCAGATTGTCTTCAAAACAACCCAGCGTGGTTAAAAGATTATGATCAAGCACGACTATATGAACAACCTTCAAAATATGAATATCAAACCCAAGAATCAATTCAAATATAGTAGAAAAAAAACCTCATTCAAAAATGTCAAAGGACCATTGACATAAAATTGGTCTTTTGGCATTAAAAATTAATTACAGAAATATGACAGTCTAACAAAAATATTAAATAATGATGTAAGAGTTGATGGATGATCTAAACTAAATAAACTCGATCAATCGATCGTGACTTCTCGTGACTGGACGAAGGTTAAATAGAAATTAATTCACGATAGGGACACGCTAATGCACTAGAAAATTATATAACTAGTTCTGTGATCGGCATTCAAAGTCAAATGTAAATAAGTGAGACCTTTCGAGCCACTCAGGAATCTTGTCTGAGACCTAAGCCAACACCTCCCACTGTTCAGTCTAGTAAACGTAGTTTTATTTGTGTTTAGTACTGCGAAGGCGATCCGGTGCTTTGTCACAAGTTTATGTTTGAATATTTATAGCAGCCCATAAAATGCATGTCAACACATATCGTCAATCTTATCGCTCAGATTTATCGAAAATCTCAACATGTAAATAAAATTCATATAACAAAATTTTTAATGCATGCCGGATGTTAATCAAGTCTATACCATCGTTAGAAGTAAAAGCAGCCCTTGAAGCCCACCCAAATTAGTATTCATTGAAGATTGTAATTAAAACCACCGGCTAACTCTCATTGAATATAGAAAGAAAGTTGGTCATCTAAGATTTTATGGCTATAGGAAATCAATAGAGATTGACTCTAGAATAATGAGCGTGTATATAATTTTGCATATCAACAAATATATAGTTACTTTAATAGTTTAGTGTACAATGGGCGTGGAAAACCAGCTACGAGAGACTTGAACAATGATTGATGATGAGGTGAAAACACGTAGGTGCGAGTCGTTAGAGAAATCATTAATAACTAACTCATTGGCACGTTTGTACTTATGCCAATCATGGTGCCGGTACCCAGTGATCACGCCAGGGGTCGGGAGAAAGTCCACAATGGACATTTTTATGTACCGTCACTTACAAGTGAATTATTTCCTGACTCAGCAATACAAGATGAAGATGTTTTCGCGAAAACGAATATTTTGGCGAATGAATATTTTAACAAATAGAAGTCAACAAGGATGCGGTAGAAACTCACAACAAACTGGACAAACCCAAATAACGAAGATTGAATCATTGTCAAAACAAGCGTGAGAACTTCAGGTTTAAGAATACTTAGACTATAATTGAAATAACATATCTTACAAATGACTTTCAAACCGTAATAGGTAGGTAATAAATAAATAAATGCAAGTCATATGACACGCCAGATTTCTAAATCAAAGATGGATGATGAACCTATTGAATAGGTTAAGTATTTGCTATTACTTAGACATGATACGATGACGCTGACTCCTCACATAAACTATTCGAATGTGCAAAAGTAGAATCAAAACGCTATTGAGCTTTACAGGAAACCATGTGCGTCTTCACCATGCCATGTAAATCTAACATTAACCCTGTAATGTAATGACAGTGTCTCTTGGCATTAGTGTGTGAGATTGTAAGTGCCACAAATCTGCCATGTGCTCGTCATATCGGTGAAAGCTACGAGAGACCCCTGTGTGTGTTGCGTCACTTTCATTACGTCTGTAATTATCATTGTCTTGTTGCTATGATTTGTTATTAGTTTAATCTTTTCATCTTCTATTATTGCCATTATCCAACCAATCAGTAAATTATTTACAGATAGTAAAATGTCATTATTAAATCTAGCAAGATCGAGAATATCTGCAAAATTAAATATTACTTGCTCATCTTTCTAGAAACTTTAGATGTCATATTTAAAACTGCATCTCCGGGTCCTCGGAAACAAAGGTCAGATGAAAAACATCATAAATATTCAAATGACGCGACAAAAATATAAAATCAAGAAATATAGCAGGGATATATTTTATTAATTGTTAAAAGGTATGAAAGAATTTACAACGAATTAAAAATCACGGTCAGTTTGTTTATAATATCTTTTACGATCTCGGTTGGTGTGGGTCCTAACCGGTTTGCAAGCGTAAGTGAAATTTGGTTAATGTAACCGCTTAACGCTATTAACGCTGAGGTAGATAATTAAATATTTTGAGGATTCATAACTTTTGCATATTTATTAGCTGATATTTTGATATCTTAATCTTTTGGAAATTCGAGTAATTGAATGTCACCTTTAACATTTCTAAAGAAAGCAGAAGTGTTGGCCCTCAATTGACTTGCCTTGCATTGTAATGAGTTAATCTTCGCCCTAGAATTTTCTTTAAAGATCAAACTGTAAACATACCCATTTTAAATCGAAGACCAAAATTGTTTGAGTCAAATATTTTAAGAATTTTATTCCGTGGAACCTAAAATGGTTCTCAAACCGCTTCTTTTGAAATCTACCTAAACGCTATTAAAAAGTGTTCATTTGAATAGGTTTTAGGCAAAACAATTTAAAGTTATTTGCTCAGATATGTTTCATTTCATAAAATTCAACCTTTTACAGACAAAAATGCAGTGACAGAAGTTACGTTCGCATCTCATTTCCATAGTTCAAGGAGCACCGCGTTGTGACAGCAAGAATGCATAATTATCCAAATAGCGATGTTCAAACATCAGTACGAATATTTGATGAATCTCAAATTACACGCATAGAAGATCCTGAATACGGTGAAAAGGAAAATAATCAATTAAGGATCGCCTTCGCCCAAACCACAATTTTGTTTGGCCTTCAATATTTGTTTTGTCCATTATCTTTTATGGTCGTATCAATAGGATTATTGGTCTGCAAATTACATGGTTTGACCCCAAAATAGAATGCTATATGCTATGAATGTAAAGTGATGACAGCATGCAAGCACAATTTTATTTTCCATTAATAAGAATTTGTTCAGTGACTTGTTTCATACAAGTGCTCTATATTGTTTTCTTTGCTTAGGTACAAAGGTATTGGAATGCGGAACGGCACAAATATGTGGTGTCTGTTCACTTGATAACCGCTTTAGGGCAATAGCAAACTACATAATCATTAATCAATCAGTAACTATAAGTTACGTAGTACAAATACGTGTCAGATTTTCGTAGAAAGTAAAATAAAGCTCAACTCTAAATCTATTTGATTATGAATTATCTCTAAATAAAGGTTTTTTATCGAATTCATCTTTTAAAATCTACACTGCAAAGAATGTTACTAAAAACAGATGATGGATCAAAGATTGGAATATCCTCATAAAGAGGAAAATGATAATTGATTGAACGCTTTGCAAACAATGCCTTAGGAGCTGCTCCCAATTTTTTACACCCGCGATTCTTAGAACCATTAAAGATTCCACAACCAGACGAGCCCGCGACTCTAGTAGAACAATTTCTGTCAGATCTTCATGAATCTGCAAGAGTCGCTGTTGTTGTTGCGTCGCATCTGTCAGCGGGAGTCTTTATACATGAATTACTTAAAGCGCTTTATTAAATAAAGTACAGCAAAGTAACACTTTTCAACGCTCAAGCTCATTTTCCCAGTTTTAACCCTTCGGCGGCGATCGTAGATCAGTAAGTGGCGATGCGATGGTGCGATAGCCGATCGCACAAGCCGCGGTATCGAGGACGGACGGCAATTTGCGTGGCACCGTGCCGATGCCGTGCCGCTAGTAAATCAAATTAAACGCCACCTACCACTCGATACGATACTTGTTATCCGATATAAGTAGCGATAGGGTTGGCTTTTAATGCTTTGATTTATTTTACCCATATTTTTTTTTTAAATTTTGCTTTTTTCTTATGTGAAGGCTAAATAATCTAAATTTGAACCTATGTCAAGGGGCAGATAATGTTATATGTATGTGTCACGAAGTACCAATCGTATCAATCTTTATTTGAAATGCGACATGCTATTTTGTGCATTTAATTCAAATATCAATTTAATTCTAAAATAATATTATTCCTTTGACCAACGTGTAGCATCCGCTATATGATCATTATCAACTTTAGCCTTTCCAACAGCCAGCTTCAAGGATGTTGCCAATTTAAACTTAGCCACAATTCTAGACTTTGTTAGATCTTGTTAAAGATAAAATTAACATTTCTATAGTTTGGCTAAAATACCGACGTTATGACATCATGATTTATACTATTAAGTTTTATTAAATTAACATTTAAACGTAGCTGGAACATTCATTACATAAACACAAAATATATTTTATTTATGGCAAAGAATCCATTGACATCTTTCACCCTTTCACCAGCTCACTTCACGGCCTGCGTTGTAAATTACAGCTTATTCCCTCTCACAGACAGGGGGCCTGTGTCCCAGCAGTGGGAACATAAGCCGTCTTATTACAATACGCGATCTAACTTTACTTCTAGACTGCAGCTCTGAGCCATTTTTTGCATTTCCAACTGTATTTCGATTTGTGTACTGTTCGTTTTACAAAAATAACAACTTAGCACCGAGTTTTGTAAAAAGAACTGTTTCAATTTTTGTTTGGTTCTTAATTCAAAAACAGGGTCGATGGTTTAAACCAGACCTGAAGGAAATCTTTGTTTCGTTATAAGATCTATCTTTATCATCATCATTTCAGCCGAAAGACGTCCAATGGTGGAAATAGGCTTCCCCAAATGTTACCATAATCGCCACGCTTGGCATGCGGGTTGGCGATCGCAGTTTGGTGGTATAATTCATAGAGAACGCTACTACCCATTCTCTAGTAAGTCTCGTGTAGTTATGGAGTATTTGACATTTATAAAAAAAGAAACAAAAGACGATGCCACATTTCTATAGCATCAGTACCATTGCTACAGTGGCAACCCTACCAAAACAGCGATGTATTGTGAAAGTAATCCGAGGGTGCAGGCCTGCCTGCCTGCAGGTGCCTGGAGGCGGGGCCGCGCCTCATCTGTCTAAATAACACCTTCCAATCACAGCCTGTCTATCTGCACCGATAATGTTAACGTACCGCTTAAGATGTAAGGGTACCTCCTGTTAATATCAACTTGTTTATGTACCATCTTACCATCTGCCTTAAGAAGAGATCTCAGACTGAAAGCTAGATAGAAACTGTTAACCAATTTGTTTTCAGCGAAGTCAAATATAGCCTAATATTTGCAGGTGATATGAAAGAAGCTACAAAAGAAGATGACGAAGAAACAGGAACAGACATCGAAGCCTACGAGCAGTTCCTGTTTTATAAAGATTACGTAGTGGACAATGGTAAGGATTGTGAAAATCCGCTGAATATGGGAAGCGTAAAACAGGTAGTAATGTTACTGTTAGGGCACCAGTCAGCATTTTGTAGTACTGATGATGATTATAAAGACAATACGTACAAAATAGCTGTGAGCAACATTATGAAAAGTCGGTAATATTTGCCATATTTACGAGTATGTGTACGATAGTGCAACAAAACATCTATAAAGTGTTATCAGAGAAATAAAGTCAGTCAATAAAGTTCTTACTGTAAAGTTTCTACAGGTAATAAACCTACTAATACAGTTTGAGTAAATAATGCTCATAGAAACATTGGAAATTTCCAATGGAAAATGGGGGCGAGTTTTATTTATGTCGCACGTTTGCAGGGTTTCTAGAGTTCCAGGCACAATATTTTGGCAAATGTATTTTTAACGAAAAAGTGACATATTCTGGGATATTATCGTCATTTCATAAACTAGACGCAAGAGTTTCAATACTAATATAGTAGACACCATTAATGGTTCGTTTATCATTAAAAAAGTCAATTTCACTACATCCTTAAATATTCCATATATATTGGTTATGTTTATTGTTTTAAACGTTGTAGGGCGAATCTCTTGTGAAAATAGTATGACGTTGTAAAGACTATTAAATAAAGATTGAGAGTAGAATAATGAAGACCCAAGGTTACAAACAACACAGTTTAAGAAAACTAATTTCATCTTCAAAGTTATATCTTCGTACATACATAATGACAATCACCGGTTACATAAGGAATAAACTATGCTCATACAATGACGAAATTAAGCGCATAATGATGGGAACTAAGATGAAGGTGTATTATGACAACTCCATATAATGTTATGGGATACGCTGCAATGTTATTAAAATTCTTCTCGACAGTTTAAGGAAATACTTCTGCATCATTGTCGATTTTGAATACAATAGTAGGAAGTCTTATACGGAAGACCACATGTACTTGATTAATTTTATTTATGTAATCTTTTGAATTTAAGATTTGATGACAAGTCTCAACCTTCTGAATTAAATTTTTTGATAAAGAAACCCTATTATACCAAAGATTTTTCGCAACTTTTCTTATACTCCCTGAAGCGAAGTAGCCAATTTAATTCACTTGTTTATATTCGATTCACGCTATCAAGTTTCACGATCTAATGAGAACTAGAGTTTCTTCGTAAAGGTTAAAACCTTCGCGTAGGAAAACTACATAATTATATACATTGATTATGGGCTGCATACAGTGTCTACTTAGAAATGGTAAAAAATCTACATTGGTAAGCAACTTGGTTATTTAATATTGAATTCCATGTAAGTAACAAAGTTATGTATGGCAGCTTCTCTGCATTTTACACCCTGGAGCTAGGTCACCATGAACATGTTATCTATATAGTTATATTTCTCGAAGAATTCCATCCCGTGTCGTATATTGTCCAATCGGTCACACGAGAAAAATAACAAAGTCGTTCAAATGCGGCATGAACCCGGCTACTTTGAAACAAGTTACTTTAAATTAATGTAGCCAGATCATGTCTAAATGAGTTCTCTCTTTTAGACATGGTCATAGAGCCTAACAGTAGATGAAAAAATAAAGAATAAACTTACCACGAGCTCAGCGAACTTGGCGTCCAGTTCATCTTGAGGCGGCATTGGGTGTGTGGGGGTGACGGCCTGCAGTGCCAGGCCGCCCTCGCCCCCAACCACACAGTAGGTGATCTCTGGGGGCTCGTCATTCTGGAACAAACCGGATAAAAATTAGTCAGTAATAGGAAGAAGAATTACTGGTCCATACTTAATACGAGATGCAACGTGCCTCGGAAAGCACATTAAGCCGTTGGTCCCGGCAGTCATTCGTGGATTCTTTATATTCGTTACGGGTCGTCAGAATCCCAAAAGTCTGACAAATAGTCTTACTAGGGGTATCGTATTACCCAGTCACTGAGTTGTGGAGGTCAGATATGTAGTGGGTCCATGTAAAATACTGGTATTCAGCTGCATTCGGTTTGACAGAAAGACAACCCCAGCAAAGTTAGGTAAAGGCTAGGTAGATGATGAGTTAAAACGAGATGCAGATGAATGTAGAAAAAGCCTAAATAGAAGACTTTGTGCAAAATATTATATGTAAGGTATTTGAGAAACTGATAAGGATGTGACAGATTAAGCAAAACAAGAAGAGTATCTAGGTGGGTACTTTAATCGGCGGACTTTAGACGACTACCCAATGGAAAAATGATGTGATGATAGTAATGACTGCATTCAAGAGTTACCTAAAGATAAAAGTTTGGCAGTACGACGTAGTAACATTATAGATAAGTAAACAGTGTAAACACTAACGGTAGTCCAACGACCTACGAGGACGTCAACAGACGCATTATACATGGAACAATTGCATTACTTCTACGTAAACCTATTAACTTCGCAGCAGTTCGAAATAAACCAACTAAGTATAATAATAAAGCAGAATAGAATATGTTCTAAGATGAAAGCAAAATTCGATTAAAACTTCGCTTTATTTTAGATTGCTCAAACCCACCAAGAAGGGAGCTAATATTTTACTTTAAAATCCGATTAAATATTATTTTGGTACTTGTATCACTTTCAAACGAACTATGTTTGCCAGAAGATAGTATCGATCAAAACACCGACGTCTAGATGAGTTTATCCTTGAAGCTAAGATTTATAAGCAATCAAATTGTCTCTTATAATAAATTATTGTTCCAAGAATGTAACAACAGAAGATAAAAGGCCTATTAAAGTAAACGGTGAACTATGGTTACTCATATTTGAAAGGAATGGCATAACCACTTTGAACACACTTGATCAGAGAAAACAACTCCAAGATGTATAGAGGATAATAAAATAATAAGATCAGACATCAACACAACAAAAAACAACACATAAATATGACACCATGAAATTAACATAACTTATCAATCATCTGCTGACAGCCAAAAAATAAACATACAAGCAAATGAATCTGAATCAGAGACACATTTCGGGCACGTGGCCACAAAAAAAAACGAAACAAGAAAAGGAACTTTCTACATACAATAAGTCATTTCCATTTCAACATCTGGCATTCTGTCCAATTTAAGGGAACCATAAATAAAATTACTGCAATCAATACCTAATTATACAAAAATATTCCACTCGTATTGGGAGAATTTTCTCAGTAAGACATAAATCAACGTAAGGACATAATTTGTTCTGTAAGTACTTGGTAAGAAACGAGAAAAAATATCCATTTAAATTGTCGAGTTAAAATAAAATGAGGAAGACATTGGTGCCTTCCATAAGGGGAGAGTCGGCAATCGTGACCGACGAGGAAGTACGCACGGTCGACGGATGGACAGAAAAACCTCGTATGGCAACAATGACATCGCCTGAACGCTAAGCTATTACGATAATAGGAAAGTAATTACTATTAAAGACATGATTCGACGATTTGCGACGTTTAGGTGCATTCTTATCTTTTTTTTTCTTTATTCGACGTTTTAAATGGTTATTAGGCTGTAATTATTCAAACTTCTCTTTAATAACACGTCTGTACAGTTTCTAGGTAGACCATTCTCTTCAATTTGAAATGATACGATAATAGCACTTGCGTTTCAGAAGATCTTTATAACCTGATACATTTTTAAAGCTATTTTTAGCTGTCTCTTGACCTCCGTTATTAAAAATACTATAACAATTCCAATAATGCTGAAAGCAATTTGACAATCTGCATAAAAATAATAAGTACAATATCATCTTGCCTTTTACATCCAAACGTATTGATTTTTACTTTCATTTTTATCACAAGAGTTAAAGGGTCAATGCAGAATTCCTTCTATGATTTCTCTGTATGCTTCTCCAAGACAATTGGCGACTATTACTTGCATTGTGATGCCTACGTTGATTTCCTACCACAGATTGTTAAGTAAATGAATGTTTAATTTCAGAACCACGTAATGTTTGGCTTGCCTAAATGACCATCTTCCTTACATACATTCATGATATACACATACAAGGTGGCAGGGACGTAGACGCGCAATCTGTAACCATGAATTCAGCACACGATTCTAGCCCAGAAAAATCAAAACGATTCAAAAAAAATCTGTTGTTTTATAAAAAAGTGCAAAAACTGCGTGGTCAACATATATGGACAGCATTTTTTTAATGACTGAATGCATGGTGGTAATCCATGGCCCTATTCAAACATGTTAAACAAACGCTGATAAACGACTGCATAGTGGTGACAGTAGCGACCAGCTGAGTTATAATATTGTGGTTTACGGTTGCTACTAAAAGAACACATATACACAAAAATGTAAAGCCATTTTTAGAAGACTGGATATAAAAACTGACTTGATGAATATCGGCCAAAAAAATAGTATATATTTTTTGTGCTATCACCAGAACAATCTCCGGACAGACTTCTCTAGTTGTTGACAGTTTAGGGGGTCATGTGCTGAATCTATGGTTACATTTTGCGCGTCCGTGTCCCAGCACCCTGTATACTAACAACTCCGTTCTGCATACAATCTGATAAGTTCGTGCACGTTCATACATGAGCACGCTAAAAGCGCTTCTGAGTCAGAGTGACCTTTCCACGGCGCCTGCGCCACTCCGACGCATTTCTACGAACTGTCGCCCGATGTCTCGCGAATCCATTGACATAATGAATAGGGTTGCGCGGAGAAAGCATTATAAATTATCTGTTGATTTCTGAAAATCATTTATTTCGTGTTGCCATAAATAATGATAATTTGTAACTTCACTTGAGGAAATCTTACCATAGCCCAGGGCATTGAAAAAACACCTTCATGTAAGTATATACTCGAAGCCCGCATGCAGTTGCACGACAAAAGGTGGTAACCTAGGATTTTTAAAATTTGATTCGTTGTGTTGAGTGACTTGAAAATACGCATATTGATTATTTCGCTGATTTTATGTAGGTACCTACATAAATCCAGAAATTAAATCTAATAATCTGTATTATATAAAAATTAACGTTTGTAGTTTATAGAGCGGATAATGTAGGTATAAATATAGTACAATATAGGAAATTACCTACATTATCAGTTACTACTCATCCGATTGCTATGAAATTTTGGCATTATGAATTTTACTTGCACGCCCGGGAATTTTACTCGGTAAAGTAGGTACGCAGGGTAGATGGGTAAGTGGTAGGTATTGTAATAATAAAACCAGTGTGTGATAAAAAATGTATATTTACCTAATGTAATAGAAACCTTGCTTAATTTACAAAAACATGCGAAAATCGTAGGTAAATGTGGTATATATAATATATAGAGTATAACGGAAAAGTTGAAGTTAAATCCACTATCTTGAATTTTGAAATGAATTCCAGATTTGCAATCGCCACCCCTCAAAACCCATTACACGACACCCATATCGAACATTTGAGAAAAAGCTACATCCGCCATTTTGGATTTCAAATTGAATGCCAGATGTGCAAACGCCACCCCCATATGCCACGACACTCATATCGAATGTTAGAGAAAAAAAATAACTTGAACTAATATCATAAAATATAAATACGTACATTTTATGATAACGACTTTTTTTACGGAAATGAGCGCCAACTTTTTTCTTACAATAGCAGTCCTTACGCTTTCCCATATTTACTAAAACAAATATTTAAGAAAAATGTTATAGTAATATGAAAGCAGAAAAAAAACAACAAAAAGTAAAATTTAGTTATGCCTACTAAATATAAGTCATACTCAAAAAAACACAAATGTGACTTACCCTATTTCACTCTTTGCGGCAACGTATACGTACACAATAGATCGCGAATTATCGTTACCGGCGCGTCGCTCCACGATGCGACGTGACCACTCTCCGAGCTCTCGTGGACGACTGAATTTTCGACTCGTGTACGTTGCGTATGACTCAAAACGGGGTGGGAATCAAAACAAAAATTAATAATAAAATAAATAAGTGACATTTCGAAAATGTAAAAACTATAAATTGTAGTATGATAATAAGAGATTAATATGGATCCAAGTTAGTGATAAAAATTAACAGTTTACTATCAAAATTCAACTAAACCCGAGCATGCTTTTTTAAGATTTTTGTTCAACTTTACGAATTTTTGTTTATTAAACTATACAATATTTTTAGTTTTTGCCAACTATAATCGGTTAACACATTCATTGCGGTGTTTATTACATATTTTTCATGGTAATTGTAGTAAAAGTATTGATTGTATTACTTTAACAGTGACGACTGTTTTGAATGATTTCGCTCTGCCTCCCCTTAAGGTGGGACAATTTTCATCTCAATCCGTTCGGCCATTCGCATCCAACCATATATATATTTAAAGGATTCGATAGTATGATACTTCACAATGTTAAAGAAAACCATTTTGCTGCCTAGATGTCATCCCCCATAATTTGCTGAAGCTAACTGAGGGGAACGAGTTGTAGCGGTGATCTCAGACTTCGCACCCTTTCCCCCTGCTATTACTGGAGTGTCACCGTCGTTATTGCTGGTACGTGACTTCGGGATAAATTCATGACGCCTTCAAACCGTTTATTATTTAGACAGAGTAAAAGAACCTATTGAACTTAAATTTTTGGGACAAACAATTGATTTCGTTCTATGAGATTTTTTTTAAATATAAACATACATTTCGTTATTAAACAAAATAATTAAAGAACAAACGAAGTGAACAGACGTGGTATGAAAATCACCAGTTTCCGCAACAAAAATACACTTTTACGTACCTATGGACATCGGTTAGGTATGATCCCTCAAGCGAAACACAGAAGGTATAATTACTACATCAAAACATTTGTGTTTAGCAAACGATAAGACAAGTAAATTAAATGCAATTTTCATAACAGTTTAACACAACATTGCCCCAAATTTTCTCTAACTAATTAGAAAAAAGCACGCCAATATACACATAGATATGTATCATCAACATTAACAACACAAATTGAGAAGCTTTAATGTAAACACGATTCTAATCCCCCAGACAGAAACTGCAGAAAGTAAACTACTGTAAACCACATCAATTAATTATGTATTCCCTTAAGTACTTGGTTAATTTACATTAATAGTAGAAAGCACTATAGACACAGTACAAACAGATGGAAAGGCAAATAAAACTTATCAAGACAACGACGCATTAAATGAGGTCATGAACACAGAAGCAAAATATTTGTTAAGAGAGAACAATGGAAAAGATCCTAATGAGCTAATATAGAATTAAGGATTATATATGCATTATACTGCATCCTGTTATGATTAATTTTCTAATAAGGTTATTATTTTTAGTAAATATCCTGCTTGATTTATTTATAATTTATATTTACAATGGCATTGCCTTGTGAACATTTGATTAGTATAATAATCTACATATTATTAACGTGTTAATTGGATTTAGAATTAAGGTTAGCTGATCCTTCCGTGTGCATTTTTAAATAAAATTTGCAGTAGTTTTTATCATAATGTAGCAAAATGCAACAGTAGACGACGATCTAAAAATAACAATAACTTCAAAGCGAATAAGTATAGTCTCTAGAAAAAATCAAATACTTTGATAAGAAAACAACTGATTTTCGAGAACATAATACGAATGTTATGAATACTATGAAATTCCTCCTGTTTGAAGAATAGCAAGTGACACAATTATATACAAAACTGCCCTGAATTCTCCTCTAGTAAATCTTTCATGTTCAGTAAAAGCCTTGAATTAGAGAGCTAAGAACTTAACACTGACGTCATCCATGTATGAAACTGTTATGACTCATACATAAGTCACACTCTCCATTTTTCTTTTTAACACCGCCATCTAAAATTACAAAAGCGATAACCCTACAACCCTTTTCAACACACAAGGAGTGGAGTATATTTGCGTCGATGACTTCACCCAGTCGACTGCAGACTTATTTGCAGGGCCATCATTATTAGCAACATTAATTTACAAGAGTTAAGATGTGAACGAAGACGCTATATTATGTGGTAATATACCAATTAACGGGATGGGTGCTATGAAGGATGTGAAAGAAGAATCATTAAAAGAATATGTCGTCGTGAAGTTTTGAAATGAAGGTGTAACTTCTACTAATGATAGGCAAATGCGTGCGCAATACAAATTACCTTCGACATAGTCCAAGGATAGTAGTATCTTTCGAAGAGAGTTATTTTAAAACGTGAAGTAACCGGTGATAATAGTTCGTATAATACACGAAGAAATATGGATAAATGTTTTAAGACCAAAAACAGAAGATGGTATATAAATTACCAACTATATCCAAGAAGGAGATTAATTGGACATGTAGAAGCTCATATCAGATAGAAAGATTTAGAAATAAGATGTTCTTGTTCATCCTAATCTTGTACATAAAGTTGTTCAAGACAAAGGTTGACAAAAAGCACGCTTTCCTAAAAATCTTATCCATATATGGGCTTCCGAAGAAACGCATTTGCATAAATAAATAATATGTTAGGAACGAACATTAACTTCAAAAGGGTGTGAATGTGAACCATCTTTGACTATTAACGCCGTTCTCAGAAAAACTCGCGCTCAAATACTGTTTATTTTAAAAGGTAAACTTACATTTTGTATCCTTGCGATCGACTGTTTTCTTTTTAAGCTGAAGAATCTAGTTTTATTCATTTTGGAACACAATTCTGGATCATCAACAGAACAACACTTAAATTGCAGTTGATTGATTAATTTAATTCGAGCACTTGACTGCAGAGTGCAGTGTCAATAAAACGCTTTCCCACTTGCGCAAGAGTCAATCGACGGAAGGACCGCAAAACGAGCGAGACATGGCCGCCTGGCGCCTCGCAATGTGTCTCAATCAAAACTAAAGACCTCCAAGTTGTACCCGTAATTGCTTCCCGTATTTATCGAAGTGCATTGTCTCGCTCTAATTCTATTAACGACTAAATGGACGTTTCATTAGGGTCCATGTTGACGACCGATACAATAAGTATTTATAAATGAAATGTTTGTTTCCGAGTGAGTAAACAAGGGCTGGACGCAGACGAAGTAATAAATACCAGAATAGTTATCAACGCATTTACTTCCAACTACAACGGAATTGCATTAGGACTTGATACCTCCGACGTTATTGAAGGATTTGGAAACGTACAAGTTTATCTTGAATCTTAGTTCGTACAGCCTTCGCTGGACAGACATTACCCATTAATATCACATACAATAAGTCACGACCTTGTTCCAAACGGTCCAATTAAATTTGTTTCAAAAAGCCATAATCCTATCACCCTCGACCTTTACTACTCTCTATAATCTGCTTATGATTAGGAAATATGTTTGGCAATTTTCAAATCAAATTTTTAATACTGTTAAGTGGCTTCATTGTTATATTTTGACGTGAACCCTTTATCGTTTAACATGATTATGGCTGACCTGCTGTCGAACTTGTGACTTCTAAATGGAAACACGTGGCCCATCGATCAATGGACCGTTTCATTCATACTACAATTGCGCTTTTTGTGTTCAATTGTGGATGATTGAAGTGGTCGAAATGACAGGTTATCTTGACTTTTATCTATATTACAAAGGTTTTGTTAACTGGCTAACCATTTTTGGTAAGTAACTCATGCATGTCAATATCAGAACATTATCTGAGATCTTTTGACGAAACAATTTCACACATCTTGAAAAAATATAAATAATTCCGTAATTGAAAATCGTTTTGTTATTTTCTCACGAGCGTGAGAGTCTGAGGCCATTAGTTATCATTTCACTCAAAGTGAATCAGTCCAGAGCTCCAGGGAAGAAAAAATCAAGTAACATAAACAATTCCTACAAGTATGTAATTTGTAAAGCAATCACTGCAGATGTGTTTCAATCTCGCGATACAGCAATAATTTAGTATAAGCACGTGTGCGAAGCCTCATCTTGGGAATCATATATGAGCAAGTGCCATGCATGTGCCGACTGACCGACATCTCGCCTGCTTTCCAATCCAATGTAAACTGGTTTTCAATAGCGCATGCGTAGGGCTGACCCTTACCTATCAATAGCCCTTTCATACTGGCAACAATCTTACAGAGAAAGTTAGTTCAATTTTAATGGAAATCGCAAGAGAAATGGCTTTCTCAGAATATTTGAGTTCTTCATAATTTTATCGCAATTTACACGCAGCAATTTGTTGAGAGATAATATTATATCTCCATGTGTGTTTGTTTTTGTAAGCCTCTATGAGTAATTTGATTGAACGAACGAGTAAGCATAAGAACAAAGATAATTTTAGCATCGCTAATCAAGCGTGTCTCGCTTCATTCATTCGTTTGCTTATTTTTTTTTTATTATTTGCTTTGGAACGGTCAATGATCCATTCTTGCGTTCGAAAATTATATTTATTTATTCGACAGTAAGAAAAAACTGTGAAATAACAAAGAAACCTTTATCTTTATCGTTGGATTTTCTCAGGTTAATGCCAAGGTCGCTCATTGCAAAACTTGTGAGCTCATTAACAAATGCACGACCAGTTCTTTTATGGACAAATATTGCGAAAAAGAACAATTCAGCATTAAAAACTAGGTATTTATTCAAATTGATCTTCTAACAAAGCATTTATGATTCGCTTTTACATGGAATCAGCATAATAAATTGACGGAATAAATAACTTTAAAAAACATACAAAACCACAACATTTAGAGATAAACAAACATATTGTTTTGATTAATACATCGCGGTTTATTAGAAATGTTAATTTTGATTAGAAAACCCACGATATGGAAGCAAAGATTTCTCTACGACAAATTCTAATGGCTAACCTCTGAACTGACCGAGCACAATAAAATTTGCACAAAATTTAAATACATTAACACTAGTTAATGGTATCAATACGGATGTCGGAACTTCAATTTCACTTTTGCGAAATTTATACGACAATGTAATAAATAAGCTTTCTTGGCTTTCAAGTGGCATCAGATTAGGAAACAGACGGTTTCATCGCTCTTAATCTTGGACACAAGAGGATAATTGAAACCTGTTTGCTGACTTTCAGTGAAAACAAAACAAATGAACAAATAAAGAACGTTTGAAGAGCACCACACATACACATAACCTAGATTGACGCTCAAATTGAATACATCTTTTGCATCATGCCCAGTAAGTATGCCTAAGCCATCTATCGACTCCTAAGACAGGTGCTAAAAGCTGTGATTACTAACTGTACCAGGTGAATGGCCAGCAGCATCTATCTAGCTGATAACATCACACTTGGCAAACCTGTTATACGTGAGGTTGTAGACCAGATGTCTGTCGGGTCACACATACAACCGTTACTAGCCACATCATAGGTAAACGCACTGCCCAACTAAATGAGTCCATAAACAATATTAAAGTAATAAGAGATCAGAGATACATAACACTAATAAAAACTTTTAAAATATCAAACCTACAGTAAAAAGAATAATTTTACACGCGTTAATAATTTGACGCATTGAACATGAGATGAATTTTAAGAAAATTGAAATGAGAATGAGCAAGCGAAATACGTGTGTAAAGCACTAGAACAACTCAAAGCCTGAAATAGACTTTTCTCGTCCAACGTAGGATAGAAATGCAACTTACACTAAGTCTAGATTCCAACACGATTAGAAAAGGAAGACAAATCTTAATTACTCGCAATTTGAAATTAACGAGGATATTAAACATCGATACATCCGATGCTACGAGGTTGACACAAATTGCAAGTGTAAACGTGTTTATTTCTCTAAATGCAGCTCATGTTACTTTACAATCAAAGAAGTGGATGCAGAAGACTAACTTCCGACGAAATGCAATGAAGCACGGTTTGCACATTATAGGTCACAGCCACGGTAATAATATCCACAGCAAACCGAACCAACCGCTGCACCTGTGCAGATATTTAGCCTCAGCTATATTTTTTCTAATACTATATGGACTAACAAAAGTGGAACCAACATATGTTTACAGAGATGGTAAACAGAGTATATATAATATACCTACGTAATGCGTTGCAATACAATTTTCTTTTTCTGGTTAGGAACCTTTTCCAGCGCACCTATAACAGCTTACCAAAGTTTCTTCACAGTCAGTCGAGCAATGTTCGAGTTTTGTGAGACTAACGCACGGCCATTGATTTTTATTTAAATCGACAGATATATAGAGAATAATATGTACGGCTTAAAATCTTAATGTATCATCAAATTATGAATACAAAGAAGGTGATTTTCATTTTTTTGCACACAGCATCACTCTTCATTTGCTTAGGCTCTACTAATCAGCATTCAGTGAACCATCTGTTTCCGTTTTCCGATATTACTCACTTTACTAATACCGCAGTGGGTGTGGCAATTACCTCTTGGATTGCGTTTAAGCTATTCTAAATGTTAATTATGTCGTTATAGCCAACTTGAACTTATACAGAGACTTTTGCGACCCGTTTCTCAGATTGGTAAGGAATGATTCAGATTTGTATTGAATTCAAAGTTCAGGAGTTGTTGTAATTTTATTCAAGCGTATATATGATCTACTGTATAGTATTCCTGCTAATAGATACATAGAGACTAAACGCGTTATAAAGAGAAGCAGACACAACGACCCCCAACCTGTCACTATGGATTCCTTACATGATTATAAACCTCCCTGCGCTGAAATGTCATTAGTTATCACAAAAAAAATTTGCTCTGCCGTACATTTTTATATTGATCGGGTAGGATACAAACGTATCTATAAAAACTTTATTTTAATCGCCGGTGGTAAATGTCTGTTATAGGGGTACGTAGAATTATGTGATGAATTTATGATTTCAATTTGTGCATCGATGTCCCACCAACAATTATGGATATGTGTCTAAGATGAAATATTATGTTTCAGCACTTTTTATTGCGCAATAATAATCACTGCTTGATTGCACCATACATCGCGAATGTTTTTATGCAAGACGTACTTAGTAACGACTAGGGCATGCAAACCGGATACCCGGATACCCGAAAAAACCGGATAACCGACTAATTTGAAACCCGGTTTTTTAAGGATATCAAAACCGGATTTTTCGGTTACGTTTCTCCTATGTTATTGATTTAATAATACTTTAATTTTCCCAAACAAAACATTTTTATCACTGACAAACGTGGACGGGACGGCGAGACCACAGAACAAAGAATAATTATTCCGTGGGCGAGACGGCATTAGTTCCTACTTCGGCCACGTTAATTTAGATCCTTGTCGCACTACCGGCAATACTATGCCACGCAGTCATCATTTTTAATCTGTGTGTTTTTAGTCTGATTAATGTGTGTATGTATAGTGTGACTTAAGTGAGTGAGACGAGTGCCCGCGAGTGTTGTGTTTGTCAGTGGTTACATTGCAGATATTATTTTTATCAAGGTAAGTGCATTTATCTAGACTACGTCGCCTAAAACTTCCTTCCAGCTGTCCGTTATTATTTTCAAGATTATAATCATGAACTTTTGCTATAATAGCACTTAATATTTACAGAAAAAAAAATCATGAAGAGGGCTCGCAATGTAGATGATGCCGATACGGCGAAAACAAAATATGTAGAAAATAAAAAATCTGCGGGCGATAAATCTTCAGTATGGTTTTATTTTTTACGTGCCACGGACGGAAACAATGCCAAATGCGAAGAATGCAGTAGAATATTAAAAGCAGCAGGAAGTTCTACATCAAGTTTACAAAACCACTTGCGCAGTAAACATTCAATTGATTTAAAAGAAAATGCCAAATCTATAACAGAACCAGTACCAACACCAAGCACAAGTGCAGTAGAGCCATACATTTTAGAAGATAGTCAGGATACACAAACAGATCCTTCAAAGCCAAAAAAACAAAAAATTACACTTTTTTTACAAAATTACATTCTGTTGAATACGTCGTGTCAAAGATGGCTGCTTTGGATGGCCTGCCGTTCAAAACATTTTGTTCTTCCGAGGAGCATAGAAAACTTTTTATCAAAAGTGGATACAAATTGCCAAGCTCACCAAATGGTATCAAAAATATGGTCATAAAAGCAAATGACGAGTTAAGAAACTCAATTATAAAAGAATTACAGGAATTGAAGTCAGATGGAGTGAGATTTGCCGTGACTTTAGATGAGTGGACTTCTAACAGAAACCGGCGATACATAAATATAAATTTATTTTCACCGCATTTTAGTGACAATGCTGGCTACAAAAACTTAGGGCTTGTGAGAATCAGTACAAAAGGGACCGCGCAACATTGTTTAGAAATTTTAAACAAGAAACTATCAAATTTTAGACTTTCGTTGGATGAAGACATCGTTTGTTTAACCACTGATGGGGCCAGCTTTATGTTAGCCTTAGGCCGAGCTGCTAGGGCTAACCAGCAACTTTGCCTGGCACATGGCATTCAACTAGGCATAATTGATGTGCTATACAAAAAAAAACTACTGAAATGACTAGAGAACCTGGGGAACCGAGTGAAAATGAAGGAGAAGATAGTGATAACTCTGAAAACAGTGATGATGAAGATGGTGGTTTTGAGTTTGATGTCAGTGTTGATCGACGTAATCTGGTGCAAACATTATTTTAAAAAGACATTATAGACAAAGTAAGAAGTGTTGCATAAATGTTTTAAAAATCACCAACTAAAAATGACATTTTAAGTAAATATGTCATGGCAAACCATGACAATAAAGATCTGAAACTTATACTGGATTGCAAGACTCGGTGGAGTTCGAAGGCGGATATGATTGCGCGTTTAAAAAAAAAAAAAGACGCTGTATCGAAGGCTTTAATAGATCTTAAGTCGAATATTCAATTTAATGATGCAGAGTTACTGATTCTCGCTGAATTAGCTGATTCTTTAGCTATCATAAAAGCTACTGTCGAAGCTTTATGCCAGCGTGATGCTAATTTAATTACAGCAGTAGCAGCAATAAAATTTATGCTTAAGAAACTGCAAGAAGATTCCTCTTCCATCAGCACTCAATTGGCAAATTCGTTAGAGTCAAGAATAGAACAAACATTGACAAATCTTACCGGAATACTTCTATATTTGCACAGCCCAGCTACATACTACAAAGATCTTTTGGATGGCGTAAATAACGTGATAGCCCTCGATAACGAACAAATTCGAAGTTTCATAGTAAACATTATAAATAAGCATTTTTCAACTACTACACCGACGGCAACTACAACTCAGGAAAACTTAGACCATACAGTAGTAAATGTTACACGGAACATCAAGGACCAATTCGGACAAGAAATTAAGAAGGCGCTCAAACAACATACCTGTGGTGCAAGTCCATCTACAGAACTTGATTTAGATACTAAAATCAGGGTGGAAATGGCACTTTACGACGGTGGAGGAAAAATGGGAGAGCACTTAACAAAAGTATATACGGCTTTGAAGTCTATACCTCCAACAAGTGTGGAATCAGAGAGAGCCTTTTCATCAGCAGGTCTCATGTGTAATAAAATCCGTAGTACTCTAAATGATGACTCCCTTGATGCACTTGTATCCTTACGGTCATTCTATCAAAGTAAAAAATAGTATTTTGATTTAGCTATGTAATTTTAATTTTGAATTATTAATCTATAATATAAATAAGAATGAAAGATTTATTTTGCTTTAGTTTATTAGGAATAATACTTTTATTTTATGCGATATTTAAATAATTATTTTGATTTCATTTACGTACTGTAGATTTTGCTTGTTTGTATTTTATGACAGTTAAATAGTTATTTAATATTCTGTGATTTTAGACTTTTGTCTACCTACCAAATGTTCCTAATTATGTATGTCAGGTACCTTAAGTTTAATATGTTATTTTCCTAAATAATAAGCTTTATGATTATTATTCTATGTTATTTATAAAGAAAAGAAACTTTTTGTATTGTTTGTTAGTAGTTGTAGCTTATTTCAGTCCATAAAAAATGTGATGATATTCTTATGTGGGTACTTAAATAATATTGGTGGTGGGTTAAAGAAGAACTATTAAATATGACAGTCATTACTGGAGCTTGTCGGTGGATTTACGTTCCGCATAACCTAATAAAAAATACATATTTTGATTAGATTTCAGCATTTTATTTTCTTTACACACATCTCTCATTTATTTAATAAAAAATTTAAAAGAAACCGAAAAAACTGATTTAACCGGTTTCACCGGTTTTGTAAACAAAGAACCCGAAAAATCCGGGTTTTTAAAACGACCCGGTTTTTGCATGCCCTAGTAACGACTGTCTTTCGTGGATCGTTGACAGTCATTACGGGTCGTCGGAAGCCCGAAAGACTGACCAAGGGGTTATTACCCAATAACTGGGTAATGGAGTTTAAATAGAGAGTTGCTTCATGTAATATACTGGTATTCAGCCGCATTCGGTTAGACTGGAAGCCGACCCAAACATAGTTGGGAAAAGGGAACGATGAAGACATACTCAATAACAGTCAAATTTCTCGCACCAGCCCTCATAAGCCTTCAACAAGTCCAACATAATCTTGAGTTCAGAACAGCTTAGCACGTCTGCAGACATTGATAATGATATTAGTGTAAACAACCTCGGAGAAATGAAGTCCTTGGACTCGACTTTCACTGAAGGCGTGGACTACGAATAGCCAACCTGTTGACTGTGACTGACCTACAAAAGACCTTTGACCTTTACGACACTAGACATGCAGTAAACAAGTTCGACATGAACCTGTCTGATAGAAACGAGTCTGGTGCTGCAGAGATTATTAAATCTCAAATGCTTTCGTTTTCTACAGATAATGTTATTATGAGAATACATTATAAATGTCTCAATAGTCTCACAAATATGTTAATTCATGCATTATGTGATTAAAATCGCTTGTAGCGAATAAGCATTTTAAGAGCCACTAAATGAATACCAGCATCTCTTGAAATATTAGGCAGGCATATATGGTGACACATCTCTCACATTTTACTTATATCGTCGTTGTGCCATTTAGGTACAGAGTAAAATTCAAATCTTTCGTCGCCAAAGATTATAATCAAATACTTCGTGTGACTACTGTCATGAAAAGTCCTAAAGACACTGCTGTAGACAATAACAAATTAATTCATACATAAATTCATGTCTTCTTCCCATGGGGGTAGACAGACATGACCGAACGCCACCTACTAGAATCCCTTTGCTGACAAATTAATGTCCGCCCAAAACATCCAAAACCTACATTGAGTAAAAATATCCAATGAATTTCAAAGTCCCTAGGCGACTGGTGAAAGTACGAAGCGAAACGAACCCTATTCCGAACTCGATATGCCGTGGGTGTTGTGTTACGAGCCAGCGAAGTCAACCGACACGTTCCGGAACAATTACCGGCTAAGTACTCACAATATCGGCTTATAGATCGACTAGATAAGGACCAATAAGGATATTGATCAATACTTCGCTTGATTACTTTGTTTTTGTTTGCATATCCGCCGCTGAAAGGTATGGGGAAATTATAATTGATGCCATTGCATTGAAAGAAGGAACGGAAGCTAGCAATACATGTAGGTAATTGTAGATGCAACTTTTTAATAACTTGTATTGAAGCTAAGTGGCCATCATACATTTAAATACATTTGCGAATGAATGAGTTTCAATTCCCCACTAACCAAGTTTAGGTCCCAACAAATGCAATTGAAAAAGGAAATACAAGAGATCTAAATTCAGATGCGCAACCATTAGACGGAATTTGATATTTTAGACAGCCTGCCGAATCTCTAAATGACCTTTGGTAAGTTAAAACTTGGCAAAGAGTAAATTGAGTTCAATGAACATTCGAATAACACAAGTTGTTGCCACGAAATGAGTTCAAGGCAACATGATAAGCCTTATCAAATTTCCACAGTAAAACTCCGATGTTGATACCATGAGCTGAATCACACAGACGATATGCATCACAGAATTTGAGCCTATGTCTCTAAAATGAAGTCTTTCAGCAACATCATCTACGTACAGCTTAAATCCTGCTCCTTAGCTTAGCTCCTTTTTTTTCATTTGTATTTCCCATGCGTGTTCCAAATATTTGTCATTCTTTCTTAATTTAAAGATTCTTTTTACTAACCTGTAAACAAGGGCACAGCGGCCACCGCCGTCTTAGCGCATGTGGCATCTTCTTGCGGGGCGGCTCGGGCTCCGCCGGGGGCTCGCCGCACGCCCAGCGCACGAGGCGCGTCCGGGCTGCCTCGGCCACCTCCAGCCCGCGCGACCACGATGGAAGACCCTGGAGAAGATGGAGAAGATAATGTTAGAACATGGGTTATTGCTAAGTTGGCTGAGTTAAAAACTATAAAATGCGTGGTCAAAATAGACAGATGAAAAATCCAAGTTTTCTTATATAGAAGTACCGGGCAGGCAGATAGGTCTGTCAGTCTGAACCACATGATGTTTATCTAATAGCCTATGGCAAAGGGTGAAAGTACACACGCATTCATCCTTCACCCAATTGGCCCTCTAGATGTACAGGTAGGTTGCCTTGCACATTTTCGATGACACTGCTGTTAACGATCCTAATAGTGACAAAGTCCAAGACGGTAAACACTCCAAATGCTAGCCCCCGAACCAAAAACCAACAACAACAGGTGGGCCTTACACATTTACGACGATACTGCTGTTAACGGTCCGAATAGTGACAAAGTACAAGACGGTAAATGCACTAAATGCTAGCCCACAAACCAAAACAATTAATTGTTGGTTTTTGGCACAAACCAACACAAATCTTCGCGCAGCATCACCTATTTCTCATAGCATGAAGACTCATGCAAATCAGACTGTACAAGATCATGTCAGTCAAGGCCGATCGTAACGTGATGCTGCGCACACGCAACTACGCGCACGTAATAACGGTATCACTCATGTTAAGCGGAGTTTTGACAGTGAGAGTGAATACACTACAGTGACGAGCAAGAAAAGTTTGCCATTAATTGTAATTTTATATCTTATATCTTTAAACGAGCAATTCTTGTATATATGTATATATATAATCTGAATCTCGGAAACGGCTCCAACGATTTTCATGAAATTTAGTATACAGGGGGTTTCGGGGACGATAAATCGATCTAGCTAGGATCCATTTTTTTTAAATCTCGTTTTATTCCTATTTTCAATGACCAAATTTATCGATAATCAACATGAACATAAACTTATTATTTTAAACACAATTTACCAAAAAATACCGAGCAAAGCTCGGTCATCCAGATATTGTTATTTTAATTTAGCTGGCCTTAAAAAAACAACACAGAAATTTTACCCTAGAAGTAAAAACTGATTTAAGATCCCAATACTGTTTATAGTTTCAACCGATAATATAAACAACTTGAACTATAGAGAAAAAAGTAATTGAAAGAAGCCTGGGTTATAAGTATAATATAGCAGTTTTGGTACGTAATCCTAATTACGGTACTATAATCAATATTTTACAGACGATTATGAAAATGCAACAAAAAAAAACCACTACTAACACACGCTATTTCACTTGAACGCAGCAGTTAAAATGGAGTAATCTGTAAATCACTTTTCGCAACCAGGAACAGATAGACGCAACACGCAACAACACACATCTTGCATACGAGATATTAGACATTTCAGAATCACGACCAGACAAGACTAGTATTGTAGAAATAGATACTAAAATGTAATAAGCCAGCGAAATATCTGAAGCTATTACTGATATATAGCAGTCAATTTTTATCATTTAAATTTAGAGCAGTGGTGGCCCAGTGGTATTGGCCTCGACTTACGAGTTGTAGGTCGTGGGTTCGAACCTAGGCAGGTGCTTTCATTTGTGTAAATAATTTCATCACCACTGCTCTCAAAACGGTGAAGGAAAATATCGTGTGGAAATCGGCATATCTTAGAACCAAAAATTCGTAGACGTGACATCTACCAACCAGCACTGGGCCCGCGTGGTGGATTTCGGCCCACTCCCTCCCACCGAGAGGAAGCTTATGTCCCAGCAGTGGGAACAATATAGGTTGATGATAATTTAAATAATGACGGCTAATATTTCTGCTCGCCATTGTATTACCATAAGTTGTGTGGTGAGTGACGGAAAAGCGAACTCGTTTATCTCAAACGACTTTCTTCCGACAGATGCTCTGACGCAACTGATCGGAATAGGAAACATGGCGGTTACGGTGAATGGGAATTCTTATGTTAAAAAGTAGAAACTAGTTCATATCGTCGCCATTAAAATCGATATATAAATATTCATGTTGAAAATTGCGTTGGTAAAGACTCGCCTTTCGGTTTTTCTGATAAAAGTATTGTGTTGCTTGATCTTAAAGTTTACGTTTGCATGAACGTAAGCATATTGCGGGGGGATGTTTCGGGCACTGGAGCTTCAACAAGATATTCGAAAATCGAACATTTACAGTTCGATTTTCGATGCGTTGAGATGCATTCTTGGATTCTCAATGCTCGGTTCAACATCGCATCGAAAATCCAGTGCGATAAAATGGTTACGTCTGTGCGAACATAGCGTATTTCCATTCTGTACAAGGCTAGAACGCAAGGGTGTGAAACTAGTCGCGTATAGATTGGAAGTCACTTTTTAATCAAAGTCTTCCAATCTATACAAGAGTAGTACGCAAATACTCGTGTATACTTTGTAGTGGCCAAAGTAACTAAATTGTTCCTTAATATACAGTGCTACTCCGCATGCAAACTAATCCGGTAGGTATAGTCGAGCGACCGGCGAATGTCAGAAACGACATGGTTTGGGGAGGTTAGGTTAGGTTAAAACTGTGACCTCCTATGGAAACGCCTTGATTCTGTTGACGTGCCCTGTCAGCGAAGTGTCCTGTCGAGCGTTGCTACTTCCCCTTTATTTTATTCGTCAACCCCACACCTCTTCCGGCCTTTAAATCGATGTCGATACACGAAAATTCGAAAGTTAGGTTACAATATTTAAAAAAAAAAACTCAAAAGGGGGGTGGGGTTCGGAACTTTTCCTTCACAGGGGAGGCTCTACACTCCCCTTCTCCCCCTAACACCCCTTAAATCGAAGCCCGGCAATCAGAAGTCCTACCAAATTCATATGGTGGCATTCTGGCCTTGTATAAATTGAAAAGATGCACGTGCGCGTCACGTTACAAACTATATACAAGTAGTACGCAAAATTCGTGTATACATTGTAATCACAAGTTTAAAAATTGCATTACAAAGTATACGCGAGCAGATTCCTATGGTTGCGTTTAGGCCTTGTACAGAATGGAAATACGCGCGAACGTAGTCTTACTAAAAGATAGACAAACTAAGAAACCAGTTTCAGTACCAACTTCCTTTGCTTCATTGATGTTTATTTACCAAAAATGACAAAGGACTCTGAGGATACGTTTGTTTGTATTTAAGCACAAAACATGAAAGATCACTCAGAGCTTTGTGTGGTGTTTCGCAGACGATAGTCAAACAATATTTTGGTCGATCCGTTTTACCGACTGTGCGACACAAAGAAGGGTGTTTATCAGCTTTTGTATGTATGTTTGTTCCTTTGTGGCACTGTAGAGACCAAACCGCGTGGGCTTTTCATGATGATTCTTACTTCTATGGATTTTCTTAATCTTGCGAGTGTCACTTAAGACATGGCAGTAATCAAATTTCAATATTTTTAGACAACCAGACGCCATATTCAGGAAAAAAAAACTAAAAACAATCTCCTGCTGTCGGACGCATCTTCTTGAACTTAACAATAAAGACCTCTATTACCTCAGATTGCATAAGATGAGATTGCTTTAATTTATTCTTTTTCAAAATATGGTGCCTGGTTGTCACCATTTTGCCTATAGTATTAAGTTTAGGTAGGTTTAGGTACTGTGTGGTGCCGGACGTAAAGAATAGCATCACCCCATATCTTCCCGTGGGTGTCGTAAGAGGCGACTACGGGACTTACTAGAGAATGGGCAGCAGCGTTCTCTATGCATTTTACCACCATACTGCGATCGCCAATCCGCCTGCCAAGCGTGGCGATTATGGCAAAGCCCCCCAAATTGGGGGAGGTCATGTCCAGCAGTGGACGTATTACGGCTGAAATGATGATGATTAAGTTTAGTAAACGTCATTAAATACGATTTTCTTGTTACCCTCTGATTTATTAAAGTTCACTTATTACCCGACTCCGGAGGGTTAAGTGTTTATTACGCAGTCGAGTTTTTAGATGTTTTTATAACTATTATTTGCTTTTGCTTCATGAAGAAGATTCTTTCTTGGTAAAGCACACAACAAACAGAACGAACCATTAATTAGCAACAAAGACTATATAACCACTTGACTGCGCATACAGTGCCCCGACGCTCGAAAACTATTAGTATTTTGTCGCCTATGCATAGGCTACGGTTCGGTAACCATTTTAGTTGTGACCAGTTTTTAGACCTCTGTGCACGCTAAATTAATGGAAATAATGTAACTTCATCTGTAATTATACTTCGTTGCTTCGTCCTTCGAGATTAGATAACATTGTAGTAATACGTCTAAGATATCGCCTTTCACCCACTAAGTTTGAGTTTTTTTTTTTTTTTTTTTTTTTTTATGTGGGTACTTTGCCTTCCTGTTGGTTATGCCTGTAGTGTCATTCATTCGCGTTTTAGTGCGTCGCCGATCACCACTTATTTTCTACTTTTCGTTGAAAACCGAAAAAAGATGCCGAAACGTAGTCACAAAAACGACGACAGTGATTATTTGAGAAGGAAGATTCGAAAACTTGAAAAGAAAATCAATAAACGTGCCAAACGATCGCGAGTTCGAATATGTTCCGAAAGCAGTAGCTCATCGGTGAATATTATAAAATCACCTGAGCAATCGGACCATGAAGGTAAGCTGAAAGGTGTTCATATCAATGTTAGCAAAAAGAAAGATATTGTGAATAGTTACTAGGACTATATCCGTATCAAAATTTTGATATGACGCCATATTCCAAAAGTGATGTGAACATCGGGAATGTTACCTTCACTTAATTTTTATGTTTCACAATTTGACGTGACGTCATATTCCAAATAGTGATGTGAACATCTTAGGGGGATGTTACCTTCACAAAATTTTGGATTCCCAATTTATTGGGAAAATTATTTACCTACCAACAAATTAGTGGTTGTGTACATTTAAAAGGAATGTTACCTTCACATTAGTTGATGACCTACTTAATTTTTATGTAGGTACGTAGTCAAAAATGAAATATATTTCATAGTGTTGTGCATAGTTTTCAAGGACTATCGCCGCTCTAAATCTTAGTAGGTACCTAGATACTACATATGGGTAATGATCAGTGTGTGATCACACTGATGTTTATTTAAATACTTACCCAAATTCATTTTCATTCATTTGATTTCACATTAATTTGTTATGGACAGTTTTAAGGGCTAACGCCGCGCTAGGATTTTCTCTGCAATACCTACATCTGGTGCTTATTGTATTCCAGAGGAGATGGAAGTTGTACCCGATACCGAGTTAGTTCCGATTATTGAAGAGCCGCAACCGGGAACGTCCGCCTCAACTACACATGTCCCTGCCACAGATGCGGTACAGACAGTGCAGTTGGAACTGCCTATTGAAACAGCGCTCGATCCCCCTGAACTAGGTGAGGAGATTCTGAACCTTTTGGGTGAAACACCTTCAAAGGACAAAAAATATGGACCGGATATTAGAGATGAATTATGTGTTCGTTGGGAACATATCGCAACGACTGGCTTGACAAAGGATAATAGAAAAGAGCTCCTAGAAAAGCATCTTGTCCCAAAAAATTGCACAAAAATTGACGCGCCGAAGTTAAATCCGGAAATAAAGGCCGCTTTATCCGATGTGCTCATCAAAAAAGACAAAGCACTGGAAAATAAACAGGTGCAGGTCGCAGCAAGTATATCTTGTATTAGTGAAGCTCTCAATACATTGTTTGCTTCGGATCACAAAGACCAGACAGTGATAAAATTACTGATCGAAGCAGGTCGCCTGATGTGTGACTCACAACACACTGAGTCCATGACGAGACGTAGTTTCATATGTTCTACAATCAAAAAAGATATTAAAGATCATTTATTTAACACAGAAATCGATCATTTCTTATTTGGCGAACAGCTTACCGAAACTCTCAGAGCAGCAAAAGCCATATCCAAATCAGGTTCTGAAATTAAAATAAACACACCATTCAGAAGACCTGCACCAGCGCAGAGACTAAGACAACTCTCTACTCAGCCTTTAAACCAGAGGCCTCCGTTCCCGCCGGCGCGGCAAGCAGGAGCAGTGAGGAGGACCGAGCCGGCGCCGCGCCCGCGAGCGCTGCAGCAGCCGCGACGGCCGCCGCGCTTGCAGCAGCGCCCAGGCCCCCGGCGCTAGACTTGGTACGTTCCGCAGGACGAATATCATATTTTTATGATCAATGGCAATTGATAACTAATGATCCTGTTATATTATCGTGGATAAGGGGCTACGAGATACCGTTTACAAAACCGGTTTATCAGTTATACGAACCTAGTTCACCTACATTATCTTCATCAGAATCGCTTCAATATAGGGTGGCCATCACTGATCTTATAAGCAGTGGAGCTATTTCACATTGCGAGCCATGTGAAGGACAATTTCTTTCTAGTTATTTTCTGATTAAAAAACCTAGTGGTAAAAACAGATTTATATTAAATTTAAAGCCTCTGAACAAGCACATCATAACAGAACATTTTAAAATTGAGGATCTGAGAACAACTTTAAAACTAGTATCTAAAAACAGTTTCATGGCCACCCTTGATTTGAAGGATGCGTATTTTCTTGTATCTATACATCCGAACAGCAGAAAGTTCTTACGATTTAAGTATGATGGTAAAATTTACCAATTTAATGTTTTGCCGTTTGGTCTAAACACAGCCCCTTTTGTTTTTACAAAATTATTAAAACCGGTAATTTGTTTACTGAGATCATTAGGTTATTTGTCATCTGTTTATCTAGATGACATTTGTATTATTTCGAATAATTATCAGGATTGTCTAGACAATATATTACAAACAAGAAGTATTTTAGAGTCCTTGGGATTTATTATTAATATAGACAAGAGCTGTATGGTTCCGAGTAACGTATGCAAATACCTTGGTTTCGTGATAGATACAAATAAATTACATGTTAGCCTACCTAAGGAAAAACGAAATTTAATTAAACATGAATTACAAGCTTTCCAATTCAAACCTCGTTGTAAAATAAGACATTTTGCACGCTTGGTAGGCCTCCTCACTTCATCTTGTCCCGCGATTCAGTACGGCTGGCTTTACACTAAGCAAATGGAAAGATGCAAATACCTTGCATTGTGCCAAAGCGATACTTACGATAGTCACATGTCCTTACCACAGTACTTGCAGGATGATTTCTCCTGGTGGGTAAAATCAATTGATGTCGCAGTCAATCCCATTAGACAAGACAGCTACTCGCTCGAAATATTTTCAGATGCTAGCAAAAGAGGGTGGGGGGCAGCATGCGGTGAGGAGACCGCCAGTGGCCAGTGGAGTAATTCAGAATGTGTGAGACATATAAATTATCTAGAACTCCTAGCAGCATTCTTAGGCTTACAAAGTTTCGCACGGGGATTTAAAAATTGTCAAGTTTTGCTACGTATTGACAACACAACTGCTATTTCGTACATCAACCGTATGGGTGGAATAAGATTTCCACATCTCACCGAAATCACAAAATCATTGTGGCAGTGGTGTGAAGCTCGCGGTATATTTGTGTTCGCTTCATACATAAGTTCAGAAGATAACGAAATAGCAGATGCGGAGTCTAGAAAATCTCACCCCGACACCGAATGGGAGATCAAAGATCATGCTTTTGGAAAGATTGTCCAGGCCTTTGGTCAACCTAAAATTGATCTTTTCGCATCAAGGTTAAATTATAAATGTGTTAAGTATGTATCATGGAATAGAGACCCTGGAGCATTCGCTGTGAACGCTTTTACTTTAAGCTGGAAAAATCTTTTTTTCTACGCATTCCCTCCTTTTGCGGTTATACTAAAGGTTTTAAGAAAAATAATAACCGATCAGGCTGAGGGTATTGTTGTGGTCCCATTTTGGCCCACGCAACCTTGGTTCCCACTGTTTCAAAAACTTGTCTGTTCCGAATTGATTCAGTTTGCACCCTCTGATAATGTGTTGTTGTCTATTTCCAACAGTCTTCCGAAGCTCAAGTTGATTGCAGGGAAGTTATCAGGACGGCATTACGGAACAGGGGAGTACCACCATCAGCTTTAGATATTATGACAGCGTCTTTGTCTGAAAACTCAATAAAACAGTATGACGTGGCAATAAGACGTTGGATAAGCTTTTGTAATGCTCAGAATATTGAAATATATGAGGCGTCAATTCCGATGGTAATTTATTTTCTGACTGAATTATTTAATTTTGGTTTACAATACGGATCTCTAAACAGTCATCGCTCCGCTCTGTCTTTGATCTTAGGATCGAGAGTAGGGTCTGATGACCGTGTTACGAGGCTATTTAAAGGTTTCTACAGACTTCGTCCTCCAGCCCCCAAATACAATATCACTTGGGACCCCTCAGTAGTTTTAGATTCATTATCGAAATTGTACCCAAATCGTAATTTAGGTTTAGAACAATTGACCAAAAAGACTGTAACTTTGCTCATGCTAATAACTGCACACAGAGTACAAACGATTGGCAAAATAACTCTAGACAATATAACTGTGCAGGGTCAGCATATATTAATCAAGATTAACGATTTAATAAAATCATCTCGCCTAGGTTCAGCTCAGCCTTGCCTTAATATTCCATTTTATAATCAACGTCCGGAAATATGTCCAGCTGAAGCGCTGTTAGCTTATATAGATAGGACAAAGTCTTTGAGAAGCAATGCCAATAACCTATTTCTAAGTATTAAAAAACCACATAAACCGGTATCCACAAATACTATCAGCCGGTGGATAAAAGATATGCTATCAATTAGCGGAATTGACACCTCAATATTTTCTGCTCACTCCACCAGGCACGCAGCCACCTCAGCCGCTCATAGAGCAGGTGTTAATATTGACACGATACGAAAGACCGCTGGGTGGAGTGGAACCTCCAATGTCTTCGCTAGATTTTATCACAGAAATATACAATGTGAACAATCTGATCAATTTGCATTATCTATCCTAACTTCTGAATGATGTATTATGTTAAAATGTTATTTAAATTTAATTACACATATAAGTTATCCCTAATGAATGAGAAACTACATTTTAGTTTTAAAACACGGTAATAATACATTTTGTTGGTTCATTATACGTTTATTAGTTAAATATGAGTGTTTAATATTTCACTATCTTTCAAAATCTACAATGTTATCTAATCTCGAAGGACGAAGCAACGAAGTATAATTGGAGATTAAACGAACTTACCTGAAGTGAAGTTCTATCCAAATTATACGAGTTGCTTCGTCCGAAGAGATTAGTTCCCTCCCAACCCTATTACTCCCAATATCTCAGGTGAAATATTAAAAGATTCCAGGCTTTCAACTAAATGAATGACACTACAGGCATAACCAACAGGAAGGCAAAGTACCCACATAAAAAAAAAAAAAAAAAAAAAAAAACTCAAACTTAGTGGGTGAAAGGCGATATCTTAGACGTATTACTACAATGTTATCTAATCTCTTCGGACGAAGCAACTCGTATAATTTGGATAGAACTTCACTTCAGGTAAGTTCGTTTAATCTCCAATTATAACGCATCAAAGGCCTTCATGCGGGGTGAAGTGGTGTGGGAAACATTCCAAGACTTCTAGTTACAAAAAGGATCGCATAACTTTTCTTCAGTAAGTAAACAGTACGAAAAATTCTTTTGATTTAATCATATTATGATCCACCGTAGGGGTCTATTTAAAATGATGGTTGGGTGAACGAGCACACGGTTGAGTCGCGCGCGTTCATGTCTTTTGGAAAAGTCTCGCTCTTTCATTAGACAATTCTAATGCATCTATCCCTTACTGTCTCTTTGTATTTTTATCGTAAAAATGAGTGCTGTTACTTTTAATAGCTGAAAGTTTATATCGAAAATTAAAATTAAAATAAGTGAAAATTTTATTCAATTCACATACTGTGACTTCTTTAGCTTCGTCTTGACAATCCGTTTGTAAAGTGGCGCCAAAACTCACGTAGCCATAGTACCTTCTGCCTTGGGGATGATATTCGAACCCGCTTCTGAATGCCATTTCGTCGAATATGATAGTGGCGTAAATTTTGTTCTTGGATTCTCTAGCTTTCATTTTATTAGTGACTGATTTTTATTAAATATGATTTCTTTGATTTTAATTGAGTATTTATCACAATTTTAAATCCATTTGATCGATATCGACTATTTTCCCTTAATGAAGTAGAGCAGGCCTACGATGGGCATACCTACGCAACTTGACCTTGAACTGACCAATTGCAGTCACGCGTTCTTCCTCGTCCCCCGGCCCGCAGTGGTGAGTCGTGTGCTTAGAAGAAATTGGCCTATACGCTCTCTAGTGGTTATATTCTCTTTGATTAGCAATCAATCACTTACCTAAGTCGTTAACTCAAATAGCTGTTAAATCTAATTTACCGTCATGATTAAGTCAATTAGGATGCCTTAAGTCCAGTATAAAACTTCATAACATCACTTAACACTATTACGTAACCTGATGATCATTAATAAGAACCTTTTAAAACTTTTAATAACATTTTGCACAACGATAACTTGAATTTTAATTGCCCATTCAGTATTTGACAGGGTTTGAAGACAAACGAAGCTAATATTATTGTAGTTTTAAATGCAATTTTGAATGGCCCAAATTGAACAATAGAGATGAAATGTCACGGGCATTTTGTTTAAGAAGGTTACTTAGCTATAAAAACAAATACAACATTGGAAACTATCTTTCGTATCGATGACTTTTAATTTGACAAGGTATGAATATTTTTTTTCAAGAAACAAAGCCTTAAAACTCAATTGTTGACAGAACAGAATCATAATAGCATAATTAAAATAATGAGCATTTAATGTTCCCACTGCTGGGACTCAGAACTCCTTTCAGTACTAGGGAGTAAGCCATAATCCACCAAGAGCGCAGTGCGGTTTGGTAGATGTTACATGTCTTTGAACATTCGGTTTTAGGACATGCCGGTTTCCTAACGAAGTTTTCTTTCCCTGTTCTAAGAGCACTGGTGATGAAATAATTTACACAAAGTAAAGTGCCTGCTTCGGTTCGAACTTACTACATACACCATTCGTAAGTCACGTCCGTTACCACGGGACCACCACTGCTCTTGAATCATAAATTCATAATATAATAGACATTTTATAAAATTGCGTAAAATATATTCATACTTGCTACTGTACAAAACAAATTCGATTCGATTGTTCGGGTGCGAATAATGGTAAACCGTAGGCAATGCAATAATTTAGAACTGAATTAGCATACCTATGTTAAATCTCAAGCCACAGTTGATAAATAATAAGACATACAAAGAGACACAATCTAAAGAAATTGCACAGTCCGTCGCAAGCCGACATTTTAAGGTCCTTTTCGTGAGACAACTTGCGACATTTAATTTTATTGTAACGGCTACGTACTTCAATTTATTTAATGTGATTAGAGAATAATGTGTGGCAACGGACAATATAGTATCCACTCGCATTTGTTCCGAGAAAATCAATTCGACAGACATTGTAGTAAGGAAGCGGTAATATAATGCAGTGTGTGAATTATGCTTTAAATCCTACGCATGTTGGGTGTTATGCTGAAAGTCTGCCTACATTCTTACTAAGTTTCAGGACCAGAGGATAAGTGCCAACAGCTTTCAAATTTTTTCTTCCAACAGGATTAACATAGGTAAGCTTTTCGGTACCTCATGTCAGTCCCATACAATTCCGACGTACCCATCGTTGTTATCATCGTCACTTTGCGTAGACCTATTTTACATAGGACCAAATTTTCAACAAATTCATGTGGAAATTTTAACCTGATCTGAATCCAGACATTAGTAAGTTGTTGTTGTGGTTGTTGCTGAAAACCAGCATTCAGGCTCTATCTCAAGTAGGGACGCAGCATTATGCTAAAACATGGCCGTTTAGCATGGATGTAACGCATGTTCTCCTCCAGCTTTTTCTTTATTTGTGTGTGTGTGTTTGTTCTTTCTTTGCCGCATGATTACCGCAAATAAACGTTATTTCTTTCTTTTTTTTCTAAGTTGCTGTTGGTAATGATAAAGTGATTCGAGAATTTCAGTAAGTGGACCTAGGAGGGCTGAGTTATAAAATGTTCTAAAGTTAGCAGTATCCATAATTGTCTTTTTTTACCTTTATAAGCATATAGGTACATATCTTTTTGCATACAAATATTTATAGAATGAAGTAAGAATCAAAATCGTGACTCGTATCAAGCAAGCGTGTTCATAACTGTACTTTTAATATTAGTTAGATTTAAAACGGTAGTAATAATTTTTAACTTTCTAGCTTGACTAATAGCTTAATAAATATAATTGGCGTTAACATTATTAGCGTAAAAAATATCTTTTATTTGCGTACTTTATAATGTGGTAATCGATCCTCGTTTTTTTGTAGATTTAGCAAATAATTAAGTTAATTTCTTCAAAGAGGCACTTTGTGTAAATAATTTCATCACCACTGCTCTAAACGGTGAACCATTGTGAAGAGAGGCTTAACCTAAAACCAAAAACTCGAAAATATGTTACATCTACCAATCCGCACTGGGCCTGCATGATAGGTTATAGCGTACTCCCTCCCGAAGAGAGTAGGCCTGTGTCCCAGCAGTGGGAACATTATGAGCTGATTACGCTTATGCTCAACAGTATTCCGAACAAGGTATTTCCATGGATGTGTATTTAAAATACTGCAACATTAAGTCTGTGGGAAACTATTTCTGCAGCAGCACAACTATATTTAGTTGCGTTCTTCAAGCACGGTACAATGAGGAATGCCACAAGGCTACCCATGTCGGTTGGAAAACTCAGAAATCGGAAACGAGAATAAAAGACAAATATCCGTAAATATTAGGCCAATCCAAACCCTACTTAGATTAGAATAAAATAATTCCGACAAAGCCACTTAGCATTAGATAAAGCTAACTCAGATTTATTTATCAGCCACGAATTCACTCAACTTTAAATCTTAACATTTCAATATCAAAAGTTTTAATCTAATTAATTACCCGCGGACAGCAATCTTATCTGAGCTCAGTAATTTATGCACACCCATCATGATTTAGTTTAGTGTTGGTTTCGACACCAAAGTAAGCTATTGTTCCGCTGAACTTTAGATCGGCATTTGCTGAACTGTTGCGAATTGATCATAAAGGTATGATAACCGAATTTGATGTTTCGATGCTCCGTCGTTTTGTAGTGCCTCAGCCTAGGAAATTCGTGTGGGGTAACTGTTAAGACTACAGATGCATAGCTGATTAATTTCGCGGTTCGAAGTAGGTGGTGATAAATAGCGGAGTAATTGAAGACACCGTTTGATTTGCTTTTTGCAGTTAGGAAGAGATTTGGGTCTTTTGGAAGAGGTTTCTTTCTTTAGGTAAATCTCTGGCTATCAGACCACTATGAGAACCAAGAGGTAACCATTGGTAATCAACTAGTAAGTGAGTAGGTAGACACGAAGAACGAAAGTGTAAACTATAATAAGCAAAGGGCTTTGCAGTTATGAATCGATTTGAGTCTTTTGGAAGAGGTTTCTTTCTTTGGGAAAACCTCTGGCTGAGATGAGAACCAAGAGGTATCCAGGGGTAATCACAATCAGTGAGTAGGTAGAGATGAAGAATGAAAACGTAAACTATTACAAGCAAAGGGCTATGAAAACGAGAGTCTGCCTTTTAAAAAACATTCAAATGCTATAAAATATAGATAAACAATAATCATCGAGAGATCCAATATCGGAGATTACAACACCATCCATCAAGAATTACCTTGCAATAACCACACAAGACGAATCTTGCACCACAGTAAAACAAAGACGTGTTGAAAGCCTTTACCAAATCCAAAAAGTTAAAACTTAAATGTAATTCCTAAGTTTCCACACAAAAACAATGTAAATGGTAAAAGTGTAACAGATATATACTTTCAAACGTCAAGTGTAGTGTGTCAAGAGGGTACGGTTAGCATGGGAAGCACGTAGGATGGGTGTGCGGCCACTAGGATGTGGTGAAAGTGAATGTGATGGCCAAAATGTTGGTGTGAATAGGCTTACAGGAATTTATTATGATGATATCGATAGGACTGCTGTTTTAGATAGGAACAAAGGGAGACATGACGGTAAATAAGAGAAATTGCATTAAATATTTGTTAAAGTAGCAATTTATCGATACGTTTTCTTCTATGTTTTCAAACAATTTGAATATTAACCAGTCAATTACCGTAATTACAGACACAATTAAAAAACGATTGTGTCTATACCAAATGTGGTATCTCAGGGACTTAGAGATTAAATAAATGTGCGTTATATTTGGAAATTTATATTCAGATTCTTTTTTGACGTGACAACGTCTTATAAATTGGTTTGCCGGGTGACACTTCAAGAAACTGCGTTACGCTCCGCTCACGTTATGCGCTCACAATGAGAGCGAGTGAGAGGCACGCGTCCCTTCCACTCGGGCATGGTTAGCCCGCCTAAGAGCGAGAGAGACAGACATAAAAAGTGAAAGGCACGCGTCCCTTAAATGCAATTAATGTTTTAAATATAATTCTTTGTATAAATAAATGTTTTAAATTGTTACTATTATTTCATCCTTCTTCCTACTATACGAATGAATATTCACATTAAAATTATTTTACCACTCAAAGTCGTTGTCACGTAAAACTTTCGCCCGTATACCGACTTTACAGGCAACCAATTTTTTGTCTTCATCGAATATTATATGGTCGTTCTCAAGGCTAAGCGCAACCACTTACTTAAAGTACATAACGACATAGTCGGATACTGTCACAGTTACGCGAATTCTTCACATAGAATGAATAGTCTTCACTTTCGTTTTTCTCTTCAACATCTTTAACAGAGCACTTTTATATCAAATGCCTTTTAGACCCAAAAACTGTTTAATTTAAATAAGAATTCTGGCTTTTGTTACTAATCCTTGATCTTTCTTTGTTCTCAAAAAGTTTAAGATGAAATTGTTTCACATGAAGTATAATAATTCTGCAGGTACCTACTTTAGTTTTAAGTTTACGCTAAGTTTCTCGTGACTTGCTGTTTTTGAAAGCGTCTGACACATTTCTCTCAAAAGATTTCTTCTGAAGAGAAATGCAGGCGGGCGACCCACAGCTTAATTGCACAATACAAAACTCCTCACGAAAACCAATGTAAATCACAGTAAAATCGGTGCAGAGTTTAAATGCCAAAAAAGTAGAAACAGGAAATAAGAAAAGCAAGAATTCGTAAGAAGAAACTAAATATGAAGGTATACCGCAAATTTTTGAGAAGCAGCTGACAGAGAATATTATAAAATGCGAACAAAGCAGCATTAAGCCAGAGTCATATGCGTTACCATTCTTATCAACGTTCCACACATCTGAACTCTGTAAAAACACTATACTGTGGACATAGAGTGTTGACTCAGCACTCCCGCGACATTTCACAAAGCACATAACAAACAGACAAACAATACCGACTTGTGTGAACCAGACAGATTTACAAGACAAGACATTTTTGTACCTATGTTAGTATTTACTCTCTAAAGTAAATATGTACTTACGAACTTTTTACTTGTACTAAGACTTTGATTCGTAATTTAGAAATTCTTGTCTTGCCTATAGTTTAAATATTTGAAAGATGCCAGACGTAACTAAACCAACAGTCACATAATGCGTACTATATAGAGAAAAAGTAAAGAATTTTCAGCGAAAATAAAAGTTACTAAAGCTAATTATAATAAAAACTAGTTTAAGCCAACCAAGAATGAAAATTGCATCATTAATTTTTAAGTGCGTGCGCGCATAATTCGAAGACTGATCTCAGTTATACAGATTAAATTAAGGTCTCGTCAAATCCTTGACATCTTCGACATTAGCATAAAGTAATTACGAACAAAAACCGATTTGATGCGTTATTAGTAAATTGGTATAACATCAATCATTACTTACCTATGCTTAGTTTACGTTTGGCAACCGTCACTGTAAACGAATTACGTTGGGTCATCTATGGTTCAAAGTTCAAACCAATCAGGGATATTTGAATTAGAAAACTGAATTCTAAATCATAATCAAGCGCACGCATTAAGTTTCCAGTCGCCGACCATGTGTTCAGAACAAAATCGTCACAAAAATTGTCACTCGTGAGGATTGCCACCAGATAAAAATTGTCACACAAGATGTGACAATTTTTATCTGGAACTTACTTATTTGATCTAATGATAATAATGGCATTGAAAAGTGAGTATGAACGTCGATGGTGATAAGAGTAGAGGAAGACCAAAGAAACGATGGATAGACTGTGTGAATGATCATATTGTCAGAAAGGGGGTGACTACCGAGATGACGATTAATAAAGAAGTGTGGAAGAAAAAGACATGTTGCGCCTACCCCAAATAAATTGGGATAAGAGCAAGAGAATGAAGATGATGATGATAATTTGTAATGGCATTGTTAAGTAGAGAAAAAGTAGAACACAATTCATATAGTCGCTGATTTGAGAAAGGTTCTAAATTCTAAAGTGTAATCCCCACCTGGACCATAATTAACATCGTTTCGATCATCTCCATTACCATTACACTTACACGATTTACCTACAACATTACACAGTAGCACCCACACAATTTTATAATTTCTTTATTCACTTATAAATATACGCAATGCTCCACAAGCTTCATAACTGCCATTAACATTTTATTAATCATTAATGTCTTATAACATTTCGCTCTGGCATGTTTCACAGCGATCACTTACTTGCGATATTTTTTAATATAGTTACATTACATCAGTATTAATGATCTTGGCATTACAAATTTGCTGTTTCCTTATTAGCTGCATCATTATGTAAGATCATCAAAGCTTTCGCTTCAATCAAAGTGTGAGCGAGTTTATGCATTTTTATATTATTTACGAGCAATGTAACTTCGTCTAAGTTTACTGGAGCTTCTGGCCAATTCTGGCTAAGTAATAATCACCGCACAGGTCGACCGATAGGATTAAGCTACGTTTGTTGCGGCTGGTCCGTAAATAAGTTACCATCTTTACGTAGCAAGACTCCTTGGTGCCTCGGAACATAGTTGGTCCCAGTTTTCAGTCAGACCTTTGGCAGTCGTTAGACATTTAATTTTTCAGAGAATCCCTTGAGTTGTTTAATGGTCTACTCATTTTTATTTTGCATTTGTGATAAGATAACTAGCAACTCAGAGATCAATGTAATCCACAAAGGTTATATTTATGTCAACAATAAAACAATCAAAGCTCTCTCTCAAAACCCATCAGTATGATTTATTCAATAAAGTAGCACAAAGATCCGTGATCCAAATAGTGCAGTACAACAAAAAGAAAACAAGCAATATATTATGAATTCTACAACATATCGAGATGCCCTTATTGAAGCGAACGATGCTACAGAAAGTTTGAATAATTCATGTCACACTCACATCGAATAGACGGACTCGAAACAAAACGTTAATAAAAGTGCAGTATTGATCAATTTGTATGCAAATATATTGAAACTGTATAAAAATAAACCTAGTTAAAAAGAGAACGAATGTAAAATATTAATAGTTGAGAATAAACATTTGAATGTGCTAAAGACGATATCGTTATTGCAAGAGGTAAATTAAATGGTAACGATGCTTCTGTTACATAGTGAAAATGATGTGTAAATATTGTTAACCACAACAGGGAAGCTCTTGGCCTATCTCACCTGGTAGTAAACAATAATCAGGTCAAAGGTTTGCTAACAAGCAAGGTTCTGGCTAACTTACTTCTAACTGCCAAAGCAGTCTTAAATAAGATGGTAGTAGCTAGCCAAGTGGACTTTGATCAAGCCGTAAAATTTTCCCCCCGCTGGAAATCGAACTCGAAGACCTAGAGGGGTCTGAGGTAGGTGGTCTTAGCACTAGACTACAGGGGCTGTTAACTGTATATATATTGGGTCATCTGTTCAATACTTTGATTTATTGTATAGTTACTTAAAAGGATATATAATATATCAAACCGATGCTAGCAATATGAAAGTGTTGTTTTAGATACTACTATCAAACGATGAAATATTAAGGAATTCGAAGGGGGATATAAAAAGAATAAACAACTAAGATGCATTATACGTATGCGGACTTAAATGGGTGATGAATAACTTGATGTGCCAATTTGGCTTTGAATCCTTTGGCTAACATTACTGTACTGCCAGCCATAATTTACGTTTCGTATGTAAAAGAGTGAGCCTGGCTGAATTCCACTGGGACAGTTAGCATTCCAGTCAAATGGCAGAACATGGTCATGCTTGTGAATGCATTGGTTTATCTGCTCTACGAAATTACTTTGACTATGCTTAGTCATAGTCAATAATTTATTTTAATTAGGCACATAAAATGCACATTTAAATGTCATATTTCAAATGAAAATAGAATTGATTATAGTTGCACCTTCTAAAATGTTGTTTCGTATGAAGAAGGATATGCAAGACTCCACTATAACTCCTTTTTTACAGTTGTTGGTGTATGTACCTACATTAACATAATGTGCTTGCATATGTGAAGTCGACGTAGGGACGAAATCAGGCTCAGAAATCAAATCATTCGTAATCGTAATTAAATAAACGTGTCCTAGTGGACAATAACTTGCTTGAATAATATCGTTGAAAACACAATCATTGCTGTACTCTTTAATAATGACAACCTGGTAAATCCCGACAAATCGACTATTAAATAACTAATATCGATACTCTTAATCGATTGTTGAGTTTCAACACGCCCATCTAATAGAGTTATAGTGCACTATCGAGTTACGTACGAACAGATCGGAACCGGCAGCCGGATCTAGCATCGATACAACATGGTTACATCACTAGTAAATAGTGTTGACCCCAATTATGTATTATGTAATTAGAGTTAAACCAGTGATACGTGTGTCCGTAATTTCTTTGCTATCCACCTCTAAAAGTGATTGGTCTTTTTGTCCGCGTTCTTTTTTTAAAAACATGTGCGTATTCAGTGGCACTGATTGGCGCCCGCATATATGCGGGCGCCGAAACTGTCAAATTTTTAAAGGTGCTATATATAGCACCTTTAAAAATTTGACAGTTTCGTATAGCTTGATGTGCCGTCTGTACAAGTTGGTACACCAGCCGTGACTGAACCGGTCTAGCTATTGACTATTGAACTATGACATCAATGCTTGTACAACTGAGAATGTATGCTGTGATCTCACTCTGCAGTTTCTTCCAAACTTTTGTTTTGTTTTGACTTCCGTGTATTACGAAAATGTTTATTAGTAGGTCACTAGTTGCTTTTAATAACATAAGGAGAGAAATTAATTAAGGTTCACTATTTTTACTAAATCAGCAACAGCATCTTCTCTTGTTTGGGAAAAGGTCATCAACAAATAGTGAAAATGGGCGAGGAAAATACTAATAAGCCATACCCACGAGCTCCGACCATAGTTAAAAGAACAAGATAACGCATAGGAACGTGGGTAAGTTTCACATATAACTTATGGATTTAGGCAAAAGCTGAAGACGAATTCGTCTCGTAACTCTTCTCTGTTTTCAGTAAGTTATATATGATCAATCACTTACTACAAGAACAGAGAAAACATACAAACAATAACACAACTCACGCACAAATCATTGAACAAAAGCAATAACATCTTCATTTCAACTTTCAAAGCTCAGCCAACGAAGGTTAAGACCTGACCGCAAAAGATACAATGCCAATAAAGTTTAGAGACCATTCAACGTCACCAGTCACACTTGACCAATTTGCCTACAAACAAACGGGACATAAACGTTAAGCACTCGCGAAAGCTAAGACGAAAGCTTAGACGAAAGTTGAGTCGAATGTTAAGGCTAACTTAGGTTTATAACAGGTGAGCTTAAAGCTTGAAACTGACTATTAAGTTGGAGTATGTTATTGCGATTTATGGACTGAAAACTATTAAATCAAAATAGTTTACATAACCCTACATGCCCGTGTACATGTTTCGTGTAATTTTGAACGTAAAGAATAACACTATCCCATATCTTCCCGTTTCGTAAAAGGTGACGAAGGGACTTAGGTACTAGCGATTGGGCAGCAGCGTTCTCTATGCATTTTACCAATATACTGCGATCGCCAACCCGCCTGCCAAGCTTGGCGAATATGGGACACCCGTCCAAATTTGGGGAAGGCTTATGACAGCACTGGACGGCTTTTGGGTGAAATGATGATGATGATGATGAACCCAACTTAAAAACCGTCAGAAACGGACACGGTTCCAATTGATCGTTTCCTATGAAGAAAATCAATGGTAATATTATTAATAGTTACTTAAACAAAACTGCCTAAGAAGAAAGTGTTATTATTTTACTAACAGTGTTAGACGAGACTCTTAGTTATGTTGTTTTTAATCTACAAGATCTATTGTCATAACTATATCTAAGCACAACTGTAGAATAGTTTACATAACATTGTAATATTTTTAATCTCTAGTCAAAATAGGTTGCTCTATGTGGCTTTCAAGCACCTTAGGCATAAAGCATAACATCACGCCTTGTTTACCGGAAGGGTTGGGCAGGCCTACACTCACATTTACTACACATTTTCTACACTCACATTACACTCACTGTACACTCACATTTCAGCCGTTATGTTTAATTCCCATGTAATAGGAAGCGAGACTATTGCTTTCAACCGGGCACAAGTACAGACTCCGGGCTGTTACTGAGAAATTTCAGAAAGAAAAATCCAATAACACTTTGCCCGACCTAGGAATCGAACCCAGGACCTCATGCTCAGCAGGAGTGCTTGCGACAAATAGAACAGCGCTGCATTCAACCTAGAACACCACAACGGAAGGCCATCTTAGGTGTTAACCTATTTCAGTTTCCTGACAGATAAACGAAACAACAATTAACAGCAACTTTCAAACACTTTTTTCTTCGTTCATATACATAAACAGGAAGGAAGGAGTTTCCTAAGATACATCACATATGCGGAAGATCTATAATTGATCGTAAAAATGTACGGACATCAATCAGGTTTCATGACTCAATAAAGAATCGTAACCAATCTCCGTACGAATAGATATAAAAGTTTTTATGAAGAAGCACCTATGGAGAAAACTTGAAATATGTAGGTACCGTTCTCTTCAATAAACATTTGTGTGTTATGAAATCAGCTGTTGTGCTCGTATATTTGTTTGTGCCTTGACCATTCAATATAAACGTTCACATAATATATTATACAACGTCTTCATATATGTGTGATGATAAAGTGACGCGATCATTATTAGAATTTGACTTATTGACACGTCCGTCGTGAGCTTCCTCAACAGTACTCAATACAACTTGATTTGATTATTACACTGATACGGCGCGCCGCGTCACAAATTCAGTAGACCTGCCTCGATATGCCGCAGCACTTCTTAAGTGACTTGGTTCAAAACGTTATCATATATCATCTTACCTTATTGCTACACTAGCTTCTGACCATGACTTGGTCCGCGTCAAATTTTCGCTCCCCTGACCCTTCCCGTCGCATTGAATTGCCTGCCACTTTTCGTCCATTTTTCGTTGCTGCTCCGCTCCTTTCGTAGCCTTCCTCAATAAATAGGTTACCCAACACAAACATTATTTTTTCAATTCGGACCAGTAGTTCTTGAGATTACCGCGTTCAACCAAACACACAAACTCTTCAGCTTTATAATATTAAAGTATAGATTTACAAGGTCCTTTGGATATCCCATAACTCTAGAGTATTAATAAAAGAGTTACCGTGGCCCTGGTACAGGCAACTAAAGAAACACGGGTGGGTTTCAGGGTACACGCCAATGAACCATCAAAACATTGAAAACTAGACTCGAGCATAAATAAATAATAAAAAAACAATCTCCGCTTAGCCTAACCCCAACTATTTTGCGGTCGGCTTACAGTCTAACCGGATACAGCTAAATATCTACCAGTACTTGCTATGAAGCGATTGTCTGCCTGACATCCACAATCCAGTTACTGAATAAAACGATACCCCTTGGTAAGACTGGTTGTCATAGTTTTGAGCTTCTAACGACGCATAAGAACAGTCAAAGATACATAAATGCCGGGACAGCTTAACGTGCTTTCCGAGACACAGATATTACATAACGAGCAATTTTATATTGCTCGTTAACTAATTGTACAAACATGGCATAACCTTTTAACACTTGGGCTCATCAATTGACAAATTGCAACAGCCTTCACACACGTGTCAAGTACACGACTTAAAACATGGACGAAGGTAATCATTATTTTTACTATTCAAGCGATTATGTGGGCCTTTTGTCCGTCAATAAGTGGCTATTTAAGGTACCATCAATTTGTCAAGCCTTTTCTCAACAATAATGTGGTCATCTTCTTCTAGTATATCCGGATGCACCTGCAACCGTTCATACGGTTGTGTCTGTTTGGCTGACTTCCACAACCCAGTTACCGGTGAACAGGATAACCCTTGATAAGACTAGTTGTCAGATTTTTGAGCTTTCTCGTGACAACTGTCGAAGATCTACGAATGACAGCAAGAACCAACGGCTTAACGTGCTTTCCGGGGCACAAAAGGCGCCTCTATAAATGTAATGAATGGTCACCCAACCACTAACCGATGACCCATGCGGCTTTTTAACCGACTTCAAAAAAAGGAGGAGGTTATCAATTCGACTGTATTTTTTTTCATGTTTGTTACCTCATAACATTGATATATATGTTACACTAGATTAGCAATTACCGCGTCAAAGCGTTGCCACTGGACATAAGGCCACAGCCTTATGCGTAGCTGACGTCAGTTCAGTGCTCTATGTGACGCCAACCGAGTGACGCGTGACAGAAAATATCCCCAAAATGGGTAAATGCATTGTGAAAGAGTGTGATTCAAGATCTCAAAAACATAATAAATTAACCGGTATTACTTTCCACACGTAAGTTTATTGTTTCAGTGTTTATATCAAAGTAAAAACGCAATAAAATATAAAATTTTGTAAATTATGTTCAGTGTTACCACTAAAAACTTAGTTTTAGTTTCCCACATTTATGGGAGTTTTTAATTTATGGAATAAAGGATTTTAAATATATTTTTTAAATAATAAAATTTTTGCAGGGTGCCTAAAGATGCAGTACGCCGTGACAAATGGGTGGAAATAATCCGACTGCTGAGACGAGAAACTGGCTACCAACTAAAAAAAAAAAACATATACATATATACATATCCAAAAATAAATGTCTTAATTATTTTCATTAGAGATAAACTACTGACGCACATTCAATAAGAAATACATAATTCGAATATTTTAAAAATAATTTTACGAATAACGTTTCATTAAACGTTTTTATGGCTTAAAAGTTGGGTAAAATTTCGCATGGGTAGGCAACCTCATCCCGCCATTGCATGTTTATATTGCGATCTTTTTCTAATCTAAGCGCCAGTATTATTCTTGCGACTTGTGTGAGTGAGACAGATATATGTTTACTTTGAAATGTTTAGTAGTGTCAAAGCTACGTCGTCGCGTTTAAATAGTGGTAACAGTTTTTTGACATATTTTATTGAGGTTTGCATCTCTAGTTATTTAACTCAATGCCTCATAACTTCTCAGTGGGTGAACCGATTTTGATGATTCTTTTTTTATTTGAAAGCTGGTGCTTCCCGAATGGTCCCATTTTAGTTTGGTTCCATTCGGACAATGGGGTCCATGTGAAAACCATATCTATATATTAATACGTGAAGCGAAAACTTTGAATCCCTTTTTACGGAAATTGGGCGGACGGAGGAGTATGAAATTTCGCACACTTATAGTTTATACAGAGAAGAAGTGACGAATGCTAATATTTTTTTTAAATTATGCGTAAAAATACATTATTTTCAATAAATAACACGTTACACAACCCCATTTTTATGTCCACGCAATCACTGTCCATTCCAAGGTTGCCTGGAAGAGATCGCAGAAAGCGATAAGGCCGCCCATTGTATGTTTTTATTGTGAAATGTTTTTTGTTGTAATTAATTTTCTGGTGTACAATAAAGCATATATAAATAAATAAATAAATACACACACTACTATTCATTACCGTGTACTTAATACACACATGCAGAATATCTGTCTTTAATATTTTGTCTATAGTCTTACTGAATGTCAAGTATAACCATAGGTACTAAATTAATTTTATAGATATACAACCTATTTCATTTTTAAAATCTATGATCATATCGAGAATATTTGTCTTTAATATTATTTGTATTAGCGACGATAGGAATTTAGTTTAGATTTTTAAGAAATATTTTTTGTGGTTTTATGGGGGGTGTCAAGTATGCCATTAGTAAGTTTCCCATACAAAACTTAGTGTCGTGTGCAAACTGTAGAGGTTGTATGCCTCACGATTGTACAGGCTGGTTAGAATTATGACAGTTTGAACTGTCATAATTAATTAAAAATAATAAGCAAAATTCTATAAAAATAGAGCTTTCTGTGATAATTCATTCCATATCCAGCAGTTAAGAAGTATTAAGAAAATAAAGAAGAGAGTCCTGAAGAAGTATAGTCCTGGCCATGGGCATCCCGCCAGCGAACCCTCTCCACAGTAGTACAGCGTCAACAATTTGTCTATAGTGTTACCAAATGTCAAATATAACCATATTATTTTTTATGTTTATCATTATATATTTTTTTCATTTAATAATGTATTTCTATTCAAATGAAGTACGGTCGAAGTTTTTGGACGACAGTGGTGACGTATTTGTTATAAAATATACTGTATTTTTTATATTTGATGACTGCATTTACATTGAATACAATTTGAATAAAGATATAAATACGTATGGCCAAAGTAGCCAAGCAAGCATCTAAATTAAAACGTAATTAATTTGTATGCGAAAAGGAACATAAAAAAATTGGTTTTGTTGCCAGTTGTTAGCCGTGTGAAAATACGAAATTAATCTTATTATATTCAAGATGAAACCAAAATTAATGCATAATTAAATAATATATTTACGAAACATTGAACAAGCAAAAGCTAAGTCGTACCTATTTTACTTAATACAATTCTAGCAACTAAACATGAATACTTTATAGCAATTTCAAATATCATAAAAATACTTGCACTAATAGATTGCTGCTATAGCACAAGCAATGAAAGATGAGACCTCTCGGTGCTATCCGAATCATTCCGATCAGTCTGCCCTTTACCAGCGATACCCCTTAAGCCGAGATCCGTACCCCACAGAGAGGCACCCTTAGAGGGCAGTCTCTCTAGTTTTAAATTTGTAAACTCTGGCGGGACTCTGGAGGCCTTAAGGTAGCCACTGACAAGTCCGATTAAGCCACCGCCAACCTCATAGGCCGACCTGCGAGATATATCATTCCTAAAGTAAAACAGAAAAGAAGACCGGGCAACAAAGGAGAAGGGGACTTCTGGGCCCAGCAGTTAACTAGTTGAAATGTGTATTAAAAAAACTGTTATATTTTTCTAAAGGAAATCACAGAATATCGTACCATGTTTCTAGCTAGGAAGAAAGAAAACTTAAGTTAATGAAGCTAAATAATCGATTAAATAATGCCTGAATCACTATAATCGATTATGAATAAATCGGTAAAATCTGAGAATATGTATGCAAATCGAGTGACATATCACTATCACTATGAATCCATTCAATCGATTCCACGAAAACTTGATATGCACTATCAAGCTTTCGTGGAATCGATTCTTAGTGATTTTTTTCTTCCGGCAACACTTGTGCCTGCCATCCGTCAGTCACTGACTGACAGATGCACTTGTTCGTTATTTTTTCACTCTGAGTATTTTCGTATTTTCCTTGTTTTATTGTTTAACCCCACGACCTCGGCTTTGCGTATTATAACGGACTATTTGACGGATCTAGCTACTCTAAATTACCTGGCTCTCTATTTTGGACAACTGTTTACGCCTGTCGATTGGATATTGACGACTTGGATTATTGTGTAAAGTGTAAACCTCACTTTTACTCTCATTAATATAACTTGGTTTCTGGATAGCCAAATTTCACCAAATCTTCAGTGAGTCCTTGTTATTATACCCTCTTACAAATAAGGACAGTTTGATTCAGTTAACACCTGGGCCCAGAGATCTATGGAGTCATTCCCTTCTCCTTTTATGGACACTCTTTTAGAGCGCAAATTGCATAGCTTTTAATATAATTACTTACATAAATTATACTTAAGAATGTGCCATGTGACATGCCATTTCCTCAACATAACAAACCACATTCCTTATAGTAGAAAATCATTGGCTCACTACAACTTTACTTGGATGTAATTTTTGACCGCCACTTTCACATTTTCTACTCAAGCTGAAGATTCGATGTTTCCAACTTTCCTCGAAGATATCTGAAGTTCTAGAGACAGAAATAAGTTTACATGTTAAGGAGACAGTAGTCATGAATATTAACTAGAATAAGATACCTATTTTATTTCTTAAAGAGGCAGGATATTTCAGAAAAAGATTCAAATGGTTTACCTACAGGGCATCGATTTATGACGTAATGATAAAGACTGTAATCATCTCGCCCTAAATGGGAAATTCATTACAAATCACAGGTGATGTCATTCAATAAAAGTTAGACATGAATAAAGGGCCAAATTAAAATAGCTGGCATTTTGTCATTTTTCGTGGCATAAAGACATATTTTCCAAAAACCAAAACATAGCAATCGTTTGGTATATTTGTGTCATCTAAAGATTTTAACAAAGTTGAATGATAAATAAAATGTTTTTGTATTTTTTTTTTTATTTCATCCGTTTTCGACATCGATACCTAACACGTGAGTAAAGTATTGCCAGCTAAATTCATTTGAACCTGTATAATAATCACAATCAAACTCATACTCTAGTACTTGACATCTGACATATCATAGTACCGACAACACGAATGACCATACTCTCAAATCACTCAATTTCAAATCAATCAATTTAATTCCACCTTACTCTCAAACTACAACTCGTTCAAAACCGACAGCATTAAACTTTACTTTACGAAGGTTACATTAACCTCAGGTTAACCGGAGCTTTAATTAGCACTTGGGTCACTAAGTAAATATGTTTAAAAGCAGTACTGTTCAGTAAATACCTTTCAATGTCACGGAAGCTGGTTTGTGCAGTCTGAGCGAACTGTTCAACCGATCAGATAAACAAATGAACATTATTATAATATTTCTTTGAATAACATAAACTCACGCTTTTTTCCCATGGGGTAAGCAGAATTACAGAGCGCCACCTACTACGACCCTTATACAATCCTTTTACCTCGTTTACGTTCATACATCTGGTCATACAGCACGCCGGTTGCGAGTAGTACGCAATTGACCTTTATAAAGAACATCACCAAATACAGACAGCATAAAATAAATGAATAATCAAAGTCTCTTGTATCTTTCCTTACTTAATTAATAATATTTTTTCATTACTTATTCAACTCAAGGTATGCAACCTTTACAACTCTTTACTTCAACTGCCGTCTACGGGCTCACAGAAAGGAAGTGCCGGCTGATTCTAATGGCATTATAAAATCCTTAACGAGGCTTAGCTTACGTCAATGCCAGAACACCATTCGATGCTCGTCAGCCGAATCTAAATAAAATAACTATCAAACAAACTATGTACGCAACAGATAATAGTAAACTGCCAAATACTAAAACCCATCACGGTCCACCATTTATTAGATATCCAAGAAAAACAATATTTTTATATTGGTCCTTCCAGAAGTAGGTACGCCAATAAAAATACCAAAGTACCAGTGTCCCAAAAACTAACAAGCTTAAAATAGTCACCTATCCAACTAAAAGTATAGGTGTCCAACCTCCTAAGACTGCACATCTATTTTTGAAAACAACATCTAAATATCATCCTCTACACTACGATTCCAACTGCAAACGAAACACAGAACATTCCGGGACAAAAGTGAATAATATCAAGCCGTCGATCATTGAGCGACTGATAAGATCGATTGACCAGATAATACTCGGCAACTGACAACACAATGGACCGCCGACAAGGATAGAGATACGTTACGTGTGAGCGAATTCTTTGGGCAAATAGCCGGTTAAACATTCTGTATGGACTGTCAATGGACTGGAAGTATCTTTTTGGAATTCAATGAATTGAATAGCGTGGGCCGAACTGCGTAAATATATAATTAAATTTTTCATAATGCTGATTATATTGCGCTATAGCATCAGTAAAAGTGAATATTTTCTAATGAAAATATTCACTTTTATGCTTATCTTGATGCTTCTTTATCTTCAGTGTTAATACACTGAAGATAAAGAGGCATCAAGATAAGTATACAAAAACAATATCTAGGATAGTTTACGTAGCATATTTATAAATATTCTTCTCAGGAAGACTTTCAACAGAAGACAATGGCCGAGATATTTTGATGTTTAACATAATCCATCACACTAAGCATTGGTGCCAGTCATTAGGCTCTTAAGGAGTATCTACCTTATTAAAACTCTGTTTAACGCTTAGAACTGCTAGTCCTTATGAAATAGTAAAGGGAACATTTACTGTTAAAGTTATTTTAATTTCCAACCATAAGCATACGGAAGCAATGAAACTATTCCTAAGAAGTCTACCTCCACATTAACGTGGAACGCGGCGCGTGCGTCACTCTCGATTGTCGCGTCGGTGTTACGCACGACTGCGTATGCTCACCCGAACACTACAGCACAACAAAGTGTGAATTAAGAAGTTTCACGTACATACAACAAACTATACAAATCTCAGTTCATGTTTGCACGGACGTAAAAGTATCGCGGTGGCATTTTCGGGCCCGAAACATTCAACGCAGTGCTTAGTGCCGAGGGTTGAAAATCAAACAGTATGTTTTTCGACGCTCTGGGATGCACTCTGGTCGATTCTCAATGAAAATTTATTATACTTCTGAAAGAAGCTGTGTACAATGACTTTTACAACATCAATCATATTTTTAAAACTACTTGACTACTGACTACTCTGAGAAGAAAGGCCGAAAAAAACTCAGAGGTCACAATCTTTTTTAAAGTCCTGACATAATTTTCGTCAGACCATGTGTATTGGTGTCTGAAATGGTCTTTTGAGGAAATAATCACACAGACTGAGTGGACCTGACCAATCAGTGCACGTTTCGGTACTATGTTCGGTTCAACACTGATAGTTGCAAAGGTGATCTAACGTGTGACGCCTAACAGCTAGGGAGTGGGACAGACTGGATACGGAAGGTCGAGAGGATGATTTATGGTTCAACTAGAAAGAGGACTGTCAAAGGCAAAAGTCATTATGACGTTACGTATCTACCGTACATTTGAGACTTGATCATGTATTTCTCATAGCAAGTCTTCTGTTTATGTTCGTTTAAATGGCACACGGACAAAGATCCACTAATGATCAAATATACTATTATGTATCGCAGTTGTTGACATGACAACATTTGAAATAGTAAATAATACATACGCAATAGAAAATACAATAGCTGTTGGTTTTCTGAGCGAAGTTTGCAAGTGTGATACCATAATATTTACTATATAGTTCTGTAACGGTAAACAATTAGATCACTCGTTATTTATTTTCGACTCATAAATTATTACCTATTGGCTTGGTAACGACTGAAGATATCACTCACCTAGATCTACTTGCTCCAGTTAAATATAAATTAAATTTTAAACCTGTTTATTCTGCAAAATATCTGTGGTTTTTATAGTCAGTATCACAAAAGCCTAAAGAAGTCTAAGTAGCCCAATCATCTCAGCCCCAAATCGTCTATTACAGGGTTTATAGGCTTCCCTTTTTCCGCTATACTGTTAAGTTCTAGATGTCTCTCATACAGCTGTTTCCCGCTAGTTTGACGATATCATCATTCCAACGCATTTTTGGACGGAACTGATTTTTTTGGCCTAACCTTGACCACCACTCGGTCACAGCTTCACTCCATTAGCCTTATCCTTAACTAACTAGATGTCCTGCCCAAAATTATAAAAAAAAAATATTGGACAAATAATGGTCATAGACAAAGAAATGGAAATAACCCTTCCAAAGACACAATTGTACGTATACAACTTCGGAAAACAAGCGTAATATTATGCTGATGCTTTAAACACAGTCATAGAGCGTAAACACTTGGAACTGGATGAGCAACAAAAGGGAAATTAATGTTCTACTTATGTGAATCATTAATCAAGTATTACATGCTCACTTTCTTTTCGTTACACAGCTACCGGTCTGGGAAATAAAGAAAATGCGTAACCGTAACCTACATAAAAATACATAAATAACGGTGAGAGACTTAGGTTTTATGAGGCAAAAATGAGAGACGTAGAGAAGTTCTAATTCACAATATAGCCTATAATGTTCCCATTGCTAGGGCCCCTCTGTGTGAGGGAGGGGGCCGTAAACCACCACGCGGGCCCAGTGCGAGTTGGTAGATGTCACATGTCATAAAATTTTTGGTTATAGGACATCGGACACCGGTTTCCTCATGATGTTTTCCTTCACCCTTTTTATAGCAGTGGTGAGGAAATTAAAAACAGAAAGTAAAGTGCTAGTCTGGGTTCAATCTCGCTACAACAATTCGTAAGTCGGGCCCGATACCAATGGGTCACCACTGCTCTTAAATTCTTATTAGTGACTGACTGACTCAGGCATGTTAATCAGCAATGTTTATTGCTTATTATGCCACCTGCTACAGCTTTCAGAAATGTAATATTGATAAGATCGCAATTTTAAGTGCACCTCGTGCTGTACGCATACTCACAAAGTGTGGATTATTTGCCAATAAACTGAAAATATCGCGCTTGTATTGCACTCTACCAATCGGTCCCTTCCACATGCAAGTACCTATCATTCATTTATCATTCAATTTGGCCATAATTATGCAGTTTACATTAAATTTTGAGAATTTCCGAAAAAAAACTAAAAAATTTGGTTACAAAAATTTGGTAAGACTTCGTCTAAGACAACCATGGCTTAAATGGTTCTAAATTGTCTGTACTATCTTCACCTTAAAGCTTTGCACCCATCTTCCAATCACCCTGTATAGTGTTACTGAATGTCAAATATAACCATAATATTTTTTTATATTTATTATTATCTATATTTTTTCATTTAATAATGTATTTCTATTCAAATGAAGTACGGTCGAATTTCGACCAATGGGCGATCACTAGTTCAAATAAATACATAAAATTCATGAACGACGATATACTATGCTTCATATTACATCTGGTTGATGTAATATGAAGCATAGTCTGTCGTAACCACTAACTAAAATTGTAAACAAAAACAATACAAATAGTAAACACACTAAACAATAGGCGGTCTTATCGTTTCAAGCAATATCTTACAGACAACCATCGGATGAAATTGAAATGTCCAAGAAAAGATGCGGTAAGCAGTCCATCAAGTACCAACACAAATACCTTCATTTATCCGAACATTTTAAATCGACAAGCACAACCAAACACGCTAACAACAATAATAATTATAGGCACAAGAAAGTATAATTATAGGACGGTATGCGGCACAAACGACCGCAAAGGTCGCTCGTGACAGTTTTGAGGCAAGCTGTTGTTTTTAAACGACACATCAATCATAGCAGGTTATACGCAGTCGAGTTGGAGGTGCTGATTATTAAAAACATACTTTAAAGAGTAAGAAAAGTGGACGCCCTTCGCTATTCACTAGTGTCAGGTGTAATACAAAGACATGTTTTATATAAGTTGGTCTTTAAAAAAAATCTGGTTGTGCAAAACTGCTTTATCAAAATATTTAAGACTCAGCTAATAACGGTAACCCTAAAGCTATAATACATATAAAAGAATTTGATTGCAGGTTTAAGCAAAGAAAGAGCCTAGTCATATTTGTAAAAGAAGCTAATCTTGCAGTAGCCAGAGATAAGAAACATTCGACCGTAAATAGGCCAAATCAAGCATTGTTTTAACTCACTGTTAGATAACATGAGCCGACGGTATTCATCCGGAAATTAGCCCGGAATGCCTGAACCAGATTCCGGGAGCACCAGTTGTAAAGAGGTCACCGTATATGTAATACATGACTAAAATGGTTCCAAAACCGGTCTAAACTATCAGGAATCGTGGATGTGTACATCCGAACTTTAAAGTAACACTAAAATACAAAAAGCAGCAGAGGATGAAATGGGTGATGTAATGCAACTTGGGAGACCCTAGAAGGGCAATATAAATAAAGTGCGATTGCTGAAAATCTCACCCAGTGTCAACACTATAGCACAAACGACTACTCCTTGCTTCTACTCAAACCTCCTTCCTAACTTTAAGCAGGGACTAAATAGATAACAATGACACAGATCTCGAACGACTTCATAAGCTTGCTATTGACAACATATTGTAAAATTTTCATACATTTCGGTAGGTGCGACAATCTTAAAAGGTCGTATGTTCGTTACTATTTGGGAGCTAAACAGCTGTTTGTTCACGACACATCAATCATTATGTAGAATAAAAGCGTATGTAGGTGTCACGTGCCCTTATTCGCCTTATAAAGTAGCATTCCTTGTGATTGTGTGGTGTTTGCTACGTTTAGAATGCTCTATTACTACCCATATCTTAAGACGCGTAATGTGAATGGTTTGTTGAATAGACTAATTTTATTTTGATCCTTAAACTACGAGTAAAAGATTCGAAGTAGGATGATGCTGTGTTCAGAAGTGACTGTGATGGAACTCTCTCAATCATAGTCATTGCTCATGAAGTTTTCATCTGATCAAAAGAAACTCTTGCGCTGATTTTTGAGACCAATATTAATGCAATAATTACCAGACCTGATTTAGCAGGTTTGGCTAAATCAATCATTTATTTTAATAATCTCCAGATATTATATTAATGATTAACAAGCGCAATCTATAAGTTATTATAAATCAAAGTAACACTCAATGCAGTTTGAACAGGCAACCTTAATCGTGATATATTTATAACATAAACGCCTACACATCAGTTAAAATCACGCGCCCTTATTCACCTTATGTAGAATGGAATCGCCTACAACAAGTTAAGACAGTAATCAGTGATATTTGTAATCATGAAGCTTACATTGTGGAGAACAACACAATAAAGATAGAATTCGAAGTGATTTATATAGGAATGTTATACTGCATATTCAGAGTAGATATTATAAAAACCCAAGCTGGCATAGATGAAAGGAATCTACGATTCAAACCATTATTGGATTTGAATCGCATTGCAATGCAGATTCCTAGACGTCACATTGATAAAAAGTAATGCATCAACATTTTCCTGCTACGAACTCAATTGCAATGGTGGCAAACAATACAGTATGAGCGTAAATGTCATATGGAATGCATTCTGGAGAAACCTAGCAGGTAAAACTGATACAACTAGAAGAAACCGTAAGTTATCTATGAATTACACATTATAGCCATTGTTAATAAAGTAATTACACAATGTTTTACAGCTGATACACTTTATACTACCTCATTATAAATAGTACAAACAATACTAGACACCAATAACGAAATACAATTAGAAGTTCTACTTAAATAAGGCACACAAGCACACTCACAAAGAATCGTAGAGGATTAAACATATATTTCTGTTAAAGCTAGAAACTATGACCAATTAATTAAGTATCATATACGTGCGTGGATTAATTTATAACAGATTATTTGAAGTAAAACTTCTGTTCCTACCTATTTATATTAACTCTTAACATTGTACTCCCGCTCTAATCAGTACTATCTAAACAATTAACGCAATCTTTTATAATCTCATTGCCAAGTTGAACAATATTTTGACTATGAACGCCCATATCGATGTTATCTCCACGATATTTTATAAACAGCCTCTGGCTGAACATAACTTATATTTCAGAGAGTATATTAATACAATTTGACTGCGTTTAACCTCAAATTTAGTCTGTGGGCGTATATTTATGGATTGAAAAGGGACCGGCTCCAGTTCTCCCACAATCTTTATAGCAGGCCTATGTCGTAAAACAAGAGATGTGTCACGAATTTCTCAATATTTTATTTGAGACTAGCTTCTGCCAGCGACTTCATCCGCGTGAAACTTCTGCTCCCCTGAACCTTCTCGTCGCATCGAATTGCCACCCAGTTTTCGTCCAATTTTCGTTGCTGCTCCGCTCTTTATGATCGTAGCGTGATTTTATATATCCTATAGCCTTCCTCAATAAAAGGGCTATCTTACACAAAAATATTTTTTCAATTCGGACCAATAATTCGGTTCCTGAGATTACCGCGTTCAACCAAAGAAACAAACTCTTCAGCTTTATAATATTATATAGTACTTATAGATTCACGAAATCCATGACCACACCGCAGGCGACATATATTGTGTCTCATGAATCCATACCATTGGCAATCCATACATACAAATACAATGCATACGCAAATTGACTTTAAGCACAGCTTTAAGTTTCCGATGTGAGTCAGATAACTTATTTTCGGATCTGCAAGGAAATTAACTATCAACTGCATGAATTCTTACTTCCTATGCAATGATTTCCTTTCATGCAGATTTTATTAAACTCATTATTTTAAGTTACATACGACTGCTGTCAAGTAAAATGTTTGAGTTTAGACAGTTTAAATTAGTATCGAATTATATACATTGTATTATGTATTCTGCAGAGTAAGCAGATTAATTGTTATCGTTGTTATTTCGTAGACCATCTGAGAAAGGTTTTTTTTTTTGTGGATGGGAAATCATCTTATGACGTCTCCCGCTCTGGGCGGAGCGGGAAGGCGTGTCAGACTCTTACTCACAAAAACCCACCCATGTTCCTTAAGTTGCCTATATGCCAGGGTCACGGTAACTCCTTCGAACAAGTCTCGCGACCCTGGCGGAATCAGATAAAGTTCTAACATCTACTATTCAGGAAACTGGCTCTGATTGTTTACATTCTTAAGCTTAGCAAATGCTCTATCAATTGGGTATAAAATTGGACAATCAGCAGACAACCCACAGTCACGTTTGAAGTCACAAGCAGAACAACAAGTGAACGATAATGGTAACTTATCGCTGCTTAACAGGCAGAACAGATGCAGCGATAGTACCGTTCAAAATTCGACTCACCCTATTAGAGTTAAAAGCATAAAAATATATGCATTTTGTTGATTTATCTTCTTCTTTATTGTGACCAATACAAATGTAATGATAGCATACAATGGAGAAACCTATGTCGATAGAATAGTAAAAGAAGAAGATAGTGATGAAGTTGGTTACTAGCATTTACAAAATAAATATATTAATAACGTCTCTGAAATCAAATTCTTCATTCGCCAATCTACAGCTACCATGAGTAAACTAGAGATCAGTAACAATCGCTTTCAAAGCGTTTCGTATTTCTACTTATCTTATGCTGAATAATATTTTCAATAGCTTATAACAGTCCAAACTATGAGTGCATCCCATCCACCCCGGTCGTCCCGACCCGTTAACGGGGCCGTTGGGAAAAATTGTTGCATCGACCCCGGTTGAGCCGACCCTGTCGTTTAACGGGGTGGATGGCACAGATCTAGTCGCATCTACCCCAGTGTGTTTGAACGAAGCGGACAGCACAGATTGAGTAGCATACGCCCCGGTAGTGTTTAAAGAGGGGAGAATAGGAATATTGTGTTTAGCAAAAAATTACATCTTATAAATAAAAAAGTACGAAACGCGAAATGTGTTATTATCAAACCAAAATCCACGCGGTGACGCAGACAAAGCTAGAGTAATAAAAAACCGAACATTGTGGAAATTCTTAAGGCACTGCATATACTGCGGTGATGCCTCTTAATACGAAATTATATCGCAACAAGTTCAAAGCTTATGGGAATCAACCCAGTGTAATCGTTTACAGAAATCTTTACTAGCTGACCCAGTGAACTTCGTACCGCCTCAGAATCAATAAATGTTGTAATGAACCTACCAAGTTTGACAACCATATACTTTGAAAGCATAAAGCGTTTTCTAGCACACCTTCCTTTGTTTGGTAAGCTCCTGCCAAGTTATGATAACCTGGTACGTTGAAGGCATAAAGCGTTTTCTAGCTGACACTCCTTTGCCTGGTAAGCTCCTGACAAGTTATGACTACTTGGTACTTCGAAGGCATACAGCTCTTTCTAGCTGACACTCCTACGTTTAGCAAGCTCCTACCCAGTTATGACAACCTGGTACTTCAAAGGCATAAGGTGTGTTTTAGCTGACACAACAGGTTAGGTGAGCTCCTACAGAGTTATGACCACCTAGTACTTCAAAGACATAAAACGTTTTCTAGCTAACATACAAAATGTAGAAAATGAAAAATCTCTTTAAACACTACCCGGGCGTATGCTACTCAATCTGTGCTTCATTAAAAACACACCGGGGTAGATGAGACTAGATCTGTGCCATCCACCCCGTTAAACCATCGGGTCGGCACTACCGGGGTCGATGCAACAATTTTTCCCAACCACCCCGTTAACGGGACGGAACGACCGGGGTGGATGGGATGCACTCAAGTATGTTTGACTTTTCCATCATCGTCAAGAGGAAAACGCCAGGGTTTCCCGCGAAATTCAAAGTTTCTTACGCTTTTTGCAATGTGCAGATCAGTGTCAGGTTGTATATTGATGAGTTTTTCATGAAATAGACGCTCATTAGGATTAAATATACTTGGACGCTGGTATTGTTGATTTTATTCGTTAAAATTCGTTAGTCTTTACGGTCGCAAACCATACTTTACCAAACTACCTGACAGTAACCTAGATATCGCAAAAAAATTTAAGGAAATTTGAATAAGGCAGGCACAGGTACCTTAGTTTAGAATGTCACGTTGTCTAAGGCAGTTTACACGCAGGCACCTAGTTTTACAAAAATGACGACCCTAACAAAGAGCCTAGAATCTTAATATCGAATTGCCATATTACTTTAAAACAAACGTTACGACTCGGTATACCTAAGTGAATATTAAGAATTCATTTCGCTAACATCAGTACGATAACTTCTTCAAAACGTATGGAAATGAGGACGCATATCTAACGACCTCATTCTTCACGATTATGTATTACGCCACAATTCCATAGATTTCCGTAGTGCGATTGTTTTTCTACTCCAGTTACCACTTTACAACATACTTGGTGCACATACACAAATGAGATGTTTGACGAACGCTTCTGCACATACACACTATTTTATAGCAATGGTGATGCCATAATGGCTTTGTAGGGTATTAAAGAATTGAACTATTTTGATTTCAGTATGCTATTCTTCATAGCATCACATGCAGGCAAGGAGCTTATTGAATACGGTGAAGAAATGCATTCCATCTATATATGGATGACTCTATAGACACAAGTCATTGAAAGAATATGAGTTACAAACAAAGGGGAAGACTGGATGCCGTATCCATTCTAATAAGGATTCTGAAACTCGGTATGCAGATGGGACATACCGCTATAGGAACGAATATATGTTTCTGAAATGCTAAACTCATAGCTAAACTCTGGGCTGCAACTATTAAGATTTTCATCGATACATTTAGAAGAAGAAAGACATAATATAAACAGGGAGAGAGGCCTGACCTATTCGAAGCCTCATTAGACTCATTACTACAATGTACAGTTAGCTACAAATGCAATAAATAATTGTGGACTATACCTGTGCATGGTGGTACCGTTACCCGCATTGTTCGTCCGTTTTCCGTGTTCGATTTCCATTTAATAGATATGAATCAAGTTAACTGCAGTTCGAGTTACTTATGTATCCTAATAAAATGGGCTCTCCACAATATTCCTTTTGTACCCCAGATTGAATGAAATGGTATATGAAAGAAGACGTCTTAGCACGAGGATTCCTTATGCTATCATTCATGCACAATAAAATAAACACAACAGATTCTAAAAATATTTTGCTTCCGAATATCTAATATCGATAAGAGCTATCGATCATCTGGTCAATCATTTGCGTTGATTTATGAGATATTATTATAGTCTCGCCATCTTACCCCGGCTTATCTGTCTTATCATCACTGTCTTCTTAACAAAGTAAAATTACGTTAAGACATTTTTATCCATCGTCTTACATAGTTAAAGGACCGTCATTTTAATCCATCTTTAACCCTTCACTTAGTTTGAAAAAATCTCTGTTCTACTTCAGTCAAAACATTTACAATTTCCATTACATCAAATTTGGTTGAATTTAATCTATCCATCACTGTCTCTATCTGCATGTGTTTTAAAATTTTACTAAACTTATAAAAATCAATTCAATTTAACTACATCATTTTAAAACCAATCTAATGAAGCCATGGGCATTGAAGAACGTCTATACAAACAAGTAATTACCAAATGAACATTGCCAAACAACTACGAAACCTTTCAAATTCATATCAGACTTACGGATCATCGGATGTTCGGGCCGTTACCTCTAGAAGGCCTCTACCAGAACCAATGTCAATTTACTTTCCCTAAACTGCACATAATCATACAAAACATGAATAAATATGTAAGTACTAACCTTCGTAATTTCTGGTAATACAATTCAAATTGAAATAGGATCGATATTAAAACGTTACCAGAATTAGAAATATTAAAATCAATAATTTGGTAATGATCGTTAAGTGCGGCACCAAATCGATTCAAATGTTATGAGCGTAATAAAACAATGATCAAAATACTGATCGTGATTAAATTGCGAAGGCTAATTAAAGAGCTTAATTAACTATGCCTGTCAATACAATTCACGATTTTAAGAAACGTCTACCTTAGGACCAAAAGTATTTAAAAAATATATATCTTTATTAAGTGCACGATTGTTTAAAAAGTATTTAAATAAAACAATGATCTAAACAACATGCGCAAATGTGTTCGTGAACTAGATGCATATGTTTTTGCTCATAAAACTGATAACAAATTAGTACTTAGAAAGAAAACCATTAACAACAATGCATTTTATGGGTACGAAGCGAGAGATCGTGCTAATTTGATACCACACTGTTTTTAACATTATAACAACATTGATAGAAGGGTACGAAACAGAGAAGAAAGATGATATACAGACCTTAAATGAACTGGGATTAGAACAGGAATTTGATAGTATTTTTTTTCTTAGTAGAACATAGAATCTGTATCTAAGATGTCTCTTTACTCTCCTGAATATAGAGTCTGCAATATTCTATGGCAAAGGATAATCTTGAAAGGATACGACATCCAACTCTATACGCTTGGTTGGGTCACCGATCTCAGTACCCAACGAAGCATTCATCATTACATCCATACACAAAGTAACTCAAATACAACCTGAATATGCACAAAGTATATCAAATACATATTCATAACAGCCAATCCCTTGAGAGGATACAGAATGCAGACCAATATGTTAAATGCCATGACTATTGAAAATAATTATATTAGGTACATTATAAAAAATACGATGGTAAAGTAGATAAGGGTGGTGTTACGCGGACACTTGTAGAAATTGGTCGGTTATATATCGATACCAAAATTAGAGTCGAGTGATCCATAAAATAATATGTAGGTATTAAATCATCATCATCCGATACTAGACATGGCGATGACAAGTCGAACAGAGTATGATTGCCCAGAAACGGTAGAAAGAGTGTTGGCAGATCAATAGCCAGGTGGACCAACCATAGAAGATCGCCTGGATAACGCTCGCACAGAACAGGAGAGCATGGTACAAAAGGAAGGAGGAATATACTCAGCAATGATTGGAGCAAGGCTACCAATGATGATAATGAATCAATCATTTGTAAACATACTAGTACAAAGCTAACAAGACAATAGCACGGTAATAATTAACTGAAGTTGATACTATACCTGCTCATTTTAGGTCGGTCGAAGTCTCTATAAGCAAGTGAAATAATTTGACGTCAGTCGATATACACTACCTAAAAGGTTTTCCTTGTAGTTTGGTACCCAAATCGAGTGTGAAACGATAGGGAAAATATGTGCTATAATACGTTGCACATATACAATAATTTCACGGTGGTCAAAAAATGGGGAGCAAAACAAATAACAAAAAACTGTCAAACTCACATGAGTTTAATAACAGACAAATTTCAAAACGCTTACGGAGGGTGGGAGTTAGCTATCAGCTACACTGGTAATTTTATCGTTCACAGACCACTTTGATAAATTATCGATTGCACTAGCAAGCTGCAGGTGTGGTCCCACCTTTATTCCCGTCGCATTGCAGACTTGCAGTACAATGTACTCGTTAATTCACGCTTCGTTACAACAAATTTTAAACCATTGACATTAATAGGCCAATGTCAATGTGATGCTCATTTTCCTTCCCTGAATTTCCATACAAATAGTTTCTACGTGGGTTATTTGAGTCAATACCATGTCCAACCTTGGCGCCAACCTTCATATAGTAAAGTAATTAATGGCCAATTGTGACCAATTTGTATTTTATTTATATTATCATAAGATTAGCCGGACGTAATCATTTATTCTTATAAGTGTTGCTAAAGGCTCGTAGTTTGGTTTAATTACTAGAATATTGTTACGGTATTTATGTCAGTCAGGTGGGTAATTGATTTAACAATTACATTCAATGAACTTTATTCGTTTATACAGGATGATTGGAAGATGGGTGCAAAGCTTTAAGGTGAAGATAGTATAGACAATTTAGAACCATTTAAGCCATGGTTGTCTTAGACGAAGTCTTACCAAATTTTTTTAACCAAATTTTTAAGTTATTTTGGAAATTCTTAAAATTTAATGTAAACTGCATAATTATGGCCAAATTGAATGATAAATGAATTATTTTTTTATTTATTTAATTAAAGTAACAAAACATGTTTTAGGCTTCTGTGTCATTAGACATTTTTTTTACAGATATTTAAAGCTCAGAAGAAATAAAAAATTTGTAAAATACGTCTTTTAAAACTTATTTAAAAAAAAACGGAGGGTGCTTTTTTTGTTCAAACCTTTTTGAAGACATGCTTGATAATCGCTCTTTCTTTTGAGGTATCATTTATGCGGATATCTTACAAATTATTGAAATTAGGACCTACAAACCAATTCGAGGTAGAAATTTTAAATTTTAGGCAGTCTAACAAAACACAAAATTTTTGCTACTTAAAAGAATACTTTATGTGCTCGAAATGATAACATTTCAATTCTAAGAATTTTTGGCACATGCAGGAACCAATTGAGGGGAACCCATTGAGGGGATTCTCTAAACAATGGCCACCGAGCGCGGTGCGACGGCATTTCCAGGTAGAACGCCCAATGAATAGCAAAAAGCGATAAGAGTTGGTTTTTACAGCAAAATGGTCTTAGTTACTGAGGCAACAAAGTCGTTTTTCTTTAGTCAGGGTCAGTCGGTCTGTGATGAAGCCGTTACATCTTTTACTTATTAGTCAAACTACTACCCTTGTGAGTGGACGTTGTCGTGTTGATTCACAATTTACCGTGTTCAGTTGTAGCCCTTTGCGTTCCTGCACGTGTTGTTTGCGTTAGTTTTGAACTTTTTTGTTTCACCGTGTCCAGTCGTAGCCTCGCGCTCCTGCACGTGTTGATTTTTGACTTAATTGTGTTGAGTTGACATTTAGTGCGCTCCTACGCCGTTTTTCTTAATTGTTAAGTGACTATGGCTACTTTTTCCAATCAAGAATATGCGGATATCGTATTTATGTACGGTAGAGCAGACGGCAATGGATCTTTGGCGCGACGGATGTATCAAGAGCGCTATCCGAATCGCAGGATACCGAATGTCCGAGTGTTTTACAACACGTTTCGTCGTCTTGCCCAAGATGGGTTTCACCGCGTGGAACCTGGAGTCAACCCGGGCAGACACGAAACTGCCGTCGACGAAGACATTTTAGCAGCATTTCAAGCGGATCCTACTACCAGTACTAGAGCAGTAGCTCGAAATTTAAACATTTCTCAATGGAAGGTGTGGCATACAATGCACCAAAATGATAAGTATCCGTTCCATGGCAGGAGTGTGCAAGGTCTAGTAGAGCAAGATCTTCAAAGAAGAATTCAGTTCTGCCGTTTCCTCCTCAACAGAGACATCGAAGATGCGTGGTTTCTGAAATCAATCTTGTGGACGGATGAAAGTAAATTTTCAAGGGAAGGTATTACAAACTTTCACAACATCCATGAATGGGCCGACGCAGACAACAATCCACATTTTAAGAAGCAGGTGTCATTTCAGATGAAATTCTCTGTGAATGTATGGGCTGGAATGATTGGCAGAACATTGATTAGGCCCCACTTTTTGCCTGATCCATTGAATGGCAAAAATTATTTGCAATTTCTGCAAATTGATTTACCACTGCTGGTAGAGGAATCAGGTGTCCCGATCTTCGAAAGAGACCGAACAGTCATCTTTCAGCAAGACGGCTGTCCAGCGCATTGGACTTTAAATGTAAGGGAACACCTCAACAATTGCTTTCCTGATAGCTGGATCGGCAGGGATGGACCCATCCCTTGGCCCGCTCGCTCCCCAGATCTGACCCCGTTGGACTTTTTCGTGTGGAGCCGGGCCAAGGAACTGGTGTATAACAACATAGAAATAAACACTAGAGAAGAATTGATACAAAGAATAAATTCAGCGTTTGAGACAATGAAGCAGGAGATAATGTTGAAAATAACGACTACAGAAGTTAGAAGACGGGGCCGTGCTTGTATTAGGAATCACGGCCGTCATTTTGAACATGAAAAATAAATAATTTTAATTCAAATGTTGTTTTAATTAGTCTGCCTAAAATAAAAAAATTCTCCCTCAAATTGGTTTGTAGGCCCTAATTTCAATAATTTGTAAGATATCCGCATAAATGATACCTCAAAAGAAAGAGCGATTATCAAGCATGTCTTCAAAAAGGTTTGAACAAAAAAAGCACCCTCCGTTTTTTTTTTTTAATAAGGTTTAAAAGACGTATTGTACATTTTTTTTATTTTTTCTGAGCTTTAAATGTCTGTAAAAAAAATGTCTAATGACACAGAAGCCTAAAACATGTTTTGCTTGATTGCTTAGCTTACACATTACTTTAATTAAATAAATAAAAAATTAATTCATTTATCATTCAATTTGGCCATAATTATGCAGTTTACATTAAATTTTGAGAATTTCCGAAAAAAAATTAAAAATTTGGTTAAAAATATTTGGTAAGACTTCGTCTAAGACAACCATGGCTTAAATGGTTCTAAATTGTCTGTACTATCTTCGCCTTAAAGCTTTGCACCCATCTTCCAATCACCCTGTATAATAATTTAATACAATAATTTTATGATGTCATAGTGGGCGATAATCCACCACGCGGGGTTAATGCGGGTTGGTGGGGTCACATGTAGAACTTGAAATTATTGGTTCTAGGATATGTCGTTTTCCTCACGATATTCATGAAATAAATAATATTAAACAAAATAAACGGCCAATGAACATGCGCACATTAGAATAAGTTAAGGAATTAAAAATAGGTACAATGCATAGGTGTTATAATAGAATTCCAGTTTCTTGTTTGCTCCTAGTCTTTCTTGTAAATAATGTTTAACTATTCGAAATAAGTATCTTATAATACGTATCTTTCCTGACAACACCCTCATAGTTACACATATTACGTAATACCCAAAAACGGATACCATCATATAAAACAGTTGCAATTTTACCACCACCACCATAAAAGCCATAAATGTACTCACCACATTGATCTTACTCAGCACATGGTTTATCTGGTCCTTGCTGCACATTCTTGTTATTTTTATTGTCAACTCCTCGAAAACAATCACATCGCACAACTCACACTAGATCTTCATGTCTATCGTTAACGTCACTGGAAAAGGTGATACGTTTATTTTACTTTGAGGTCAATGGACTATGGATAATAATAAAATAATCAAGCTATAGCAAGATATGCATCCAACACTTAATAATACAGGTAACATGGAAAGTAGTCAGCATTAAAACAATTCTGATTTAAATACAAGGAAACCTAAAATACCATTCACACCGAATGACATTAAACAAATCACTGTATTCAAACCAACGTTCAGGAAAATGAGTCCGCAAAGGCTGTACCTCAAATTAGCCGCAACATTTACCGACATGCTGCACTGGTCAACAAGGAATAATTTGCATGGCATTATCACACATACTAGTACTCGAAGCCAGTACTGGCACGGGGCATTACGTTGATAACAATCAAATAAGTCAACCGATACGACTAATTACTTGCTGTAATGAAATTTACGAAACAAACGTTGCAAAATTTTGTAGTGCAGTTGATCAATCGAAATAATATAGAATGTCAATTGGTGATAGTTTTTTAGGAACACGCAATGGTGTTGGTGGATAGCGTGTTAATAACTATTGGATCTACGCTTATCAAACAAAAATAAAAAGGAAGAAAAGTTGAATGAAAATGAATTAATTTCTAATGAGATGCAGACACTGGTAAAGTAAATAATGAAATAGGTAAATTTGAACAATTCACTACCCTATGAGAGAATTTAATTAGCAACATTTGCATCTGATACTCTGCAAACACAGCATCTGAATATTTGTTTGTGATTTTTCGAAATTATGTACATGCATTCCAGAATATTTTAACGTTCTCATATAAAATAAAGATTTCTAGCAACTAACAAGCATTAGATATATGGTCGTCGGCATCTTGATAGTCACCACGCTTACCCACGCTTATGACAATTAAATGCAAATTATAAAAAATATACCAGTGAAATCGCCATTTTATTAAAAGAACAATTTCACCGGATTCTTGCATATATTCTGAACCATTGCTGTCATATTAGTTAGATCATCGCGATGAATATTAATGAATATCTACGACATTTTCGAATTAAAAACCTCTTTGTGTACAATTAAAAAATAACATAATTATGGACGATAGTAGGAGAGTAAAGATGTACGCTGTGTGGGGCAGTGCCAGAGGTCAATAATCGATGAACCGGAAAAACGAACGAGGCTCGGCTGTCCAAATAACTTTTCTAAATATTTTACGACTGCCGTCAAAAATTAATTCAATAGCTTTAACACATATTTATTCAACAAAGACAAGTAGCAGTATAAATTACCGTCTGTCATTGATAAACAATACATTCAAAGGGACAAGTTTTATGAACGGGAAAATGTCAAAAGATTAATCGAATTGACCAGCGTTCAGGGTCTTTCCATGAAAGGGCAAGGCAACGAAGGCTTTGTAAACGAAAGGATGTCCGTGGACCTTGTCGTGTCAATCTGTTCGTAGAACAAAACAATAGTGAAGCCTTCGCTAGAGATTTTTTGCAACAGCAGACCGGAACGTTGCAGGAAGAATGCACTATACATCATTTGATAGATATCTCATGCATATAGAAGCAATCACTTGAAAAACTTTCGAACTGCGTAACAATGTCTGTGGAATTTCGAACTTTGGAACTGACCTACAAATTCATGATACAGTGAAATATAACAATAACAATATGAAACTGCTTTCTCATGAGAATTTACTAGCAACATATATAGTAATTAATATACAAGGTTGACAAAAAGAGGTTACAAATATTACGTGTCGCCAAACACAGGTTCGACTAAACTCGTTTAAATGCATCAACGTCAAAAAACAAGTCCCCAATAAGGAGGCAATCATTTATTAAACGCAAAACGCATAATCGATGTTGCACAATTCCGAAATGAAATGTGTCTTTTTTTATTCCTGATGTTACGTTGCTAACACAACCGGTCCGACTGCCAGACGGAGTTCTTTTTCACTTTTTTGTAAACATGCCAAAGAAAACGAGAGTACCATATTATTGTGAGGATTGATAAGCGACTGAGCAATTTCATGCCATTTGGGCAATGCATTAGAAAATCGAATAATGTTGATACGAGGCACGCTTTCACGTAAAATTGTATCGACGTCATCTGCTTTATGTCTGTCTAGCAGGTTATTGACATGTTTTTTGTTATCATTTCTTTTATGAATCGAATCTTGTTTAAATATACTTGAGCCTTTAGTAATTAAAACTAGTGCAAGTTTATAATTTTCTTTATTTGTGTCATCCCAAGAATCGAAGACTTTGTAAAACTATCGTACAGATTGAGATTTTTTTTTTGCTTTTTTCGAATAGTTAATTTTTACTTGCATTCTAAAACAGTTCATTATATTCAACGGATATTATACAATATTGATTCACGTAAAAAGTGCCCCAAAGAACATTTTCTCACCTTTTTTATGGCGATGCCCAAATATTGGTTCTCTATTTATAGCTAACACGTAGTAACCGACCATTGTGTGAGTGTGAATGCGTGCAAACACTACTTACATTAAACGAATTTGGTTGTAGTTCACTTTCACTAAACTAATACATGTTTCTGCACGCCTTGTAGGTGTTTAGTCAATCGAAGGTCTCGGTTTCGATTTGGGGTCAAACGATTAATTTATTACATTTCGATAGCTATACAACTTTCTTTACGACAAGCAAAACGCGCACATTTAAATTACTAGTAAAAAAAATACTAGGGTTGTAAGAAGTTGGCAACTGGAATTTGTCATTATAGTCTGTCCTTAAGAAACTGGCCTAAAGTAAATATTGCGTTATTTCTAGTTAATTACCATTGCAGTAGACAATTCGACCAATACTGATTATATTTACAATTTATTAACATGTTAATAGGCTTACTCCAACGCACTAGGCGCCAGCTTTAATTTAGTATCGCTGATATTTATATCTGCCAGGGGCGTAGCTACCGCCGTATCTGCCGTATAAATTATACGGGGCCCCCGGGCCAGGGGGGCCCCCAACGTGCATAAGCAAAAATTAATAAAAACAACACAATTTTTTTTTTCAGAAATGAAAAAAGTCACTAAAAGCAATTTATTTCTTTCCGCGTAAAGCGTGCGTTCTAAAGTTGGCAACACCCTACATCGGTTATCGCAGGCTGCGGGATTTCCCCGTTTATAGTCTTTTTCGGTACTCCCTTTCTTCTCCTAAAATCGTTTGTCCGAAAATCATTATCCATAACACGTTAGCTATAAACGTCAGTAACCATAATATTCAAAAAAATCTAAATTTTGTTTTACATTATTATCTTTGCTTCTAAAATTATTCTGTCAGAATATCAAATACTATAATCATTAAGTCTCCTAATTTTGCACGTTATAAAGTCATATGTCCTAAGTATTTAATTATATAAAGTGTATTTATACATTTATAATAAAATAGTTACTAGTAAAAAATTGCTACAAGTTAGGTTTTAGTGACAGAAACGAATCGCTGTAAATCCGACTCCACGTAGTCTTGTCTGCCCTACCCCTAGAGTATAATTCAGAATCGCGTAGGCGCGGAGGGGCGAGGCCCGTGAGCTGAGGAGCAGGTGGTTGCAACGCTCACCGCCGCAGCTGAAGCTGCTGAAGACGAAGCCACACAATAGAGAACCTCTTTTTCACATAGAATGGGTACAGTGACACTTAGTCACGTGACTTAAATAGTGAGGTCTCTTTGCGTAATGAATTCGATTATTAGCAAAAATGGAGAACGTTTGCAATTGAACATTAATCTATTTTTTAAATAGATGTGGTTAATTATAAATAATTTCTAATAAAGATTATGGATGTAAAAAGAAAAACACAACAATTCATAAAAAAACATTTTAATCTAATTCGTTGTCAGATTGCATTGGTAACATATGACGAACAGTCATTCGAATCACCTAAGTCAATAATAAACTCATCTCCGCTCTAGTAAAGTCGTCCTGCACAGATAACAAAATTTGACAATTTAACAATATTCAGTTTAAACAACTTGCACAATAAGAAACACACGGAAAGCATTCGAAGCAGACACACTCGTAAAATAGCCGATCTGATTTATCGATTATGGTGCGTCAATCTCTATTACTGGGCGGTTCATTTCTCGCATTAAACGCTTAAATTATTTTGTTTTCTCGTTTTTTAAAATACAATACACTTGGTAAAATAACTTATTAAAATTGTACTTGTAACAGTAGAATTATGTAGGTATTACCTCCAGTTTGCCGAAAAAAAAAAGGCAAGGAGAGTTATTTAATTTGAATTGTGTATAAAAGTTTTGGAAAAAGTGACAGATAGATAATTATGATGAATAAGTATTTTTTTTTTTAATTTTATGCAAACTTTTTTTTTTCCTTTTGTGAGAAATCGTTACCCTTCCTAAGGGCCCCCAAACAAATTTTTATACGGGGCCCCGCCAAGGCACGCTACGCCACTGATATCTGCACTAGTTTTGTTTATGTAACCGGGAATTATGTCGTGGTTGTCAAAAGATTAATAGATGATGAATATAAAATTACTATTAAGTTACGTTACATGATACTTAATTTATTATCTTGATACTCATCGATCAATTTGATGACCCGATGAAAACATAAATGTCATGCTTATAGCATTTCATAAATAGACAGGTTTTAATGAAAAATTGCTACATTTTTTGTAATATTTTGTGCATTGGATGAAATTGGATGTTGTCACACTCTTTGTCAAAACTCAGTGATCATTATTGTTAAGTTATCGATAATTGGAATCCACAACGTTGCCGCATGACGAAAAACAACCACAGGCATGTCCAAATTGGATACCAACACTGGGTTTTCATAAAACAGTTGCGCCATTTTTAAGTAAGCTTCAAATTATTTTGATTACTACAAAACCGCTAGATATAAATTTAATTTAATAGCTTATCATCCTGTAATATTTTTTTATTGCAGGGAACAAGATTTTCAGAAAAACGACGGTCAAAAAAGGAAGTAAAAATCTATTTACATATTACAATAGATTTATTTCGTTTGAAAGAAAACAAATATAGATTCTCCTCTTTTGTTGTATCGTGTTACAGTTGGAAATAAATCTTTTTTCTAGGTAGACAGAAGCCATAATAAAAATAATACTCGGAACTTATTCTTTATCACGACTTTCTTCAAAATAATAATTGCAGACGATTATTAGTTTTACTCTTAAAATAATCTAATTGAAACTCTAGCTTAATTTATATGAAAAGTCATTTGTAAATATAGACATAACATCACACCTTGTTACCCTGAAGGGTAAGACAGAGATGTGCCAATAGTACACCTATATTTTGCCAGTTATGTTTAAATCCCATGTAACAGGGGGCGACCCTATTGCCAGCACCGGGCACAAATCCAGACTGCAGGCTGCTACTGAGATATTCAAGATAGAAAAACCCAATAACACTGCCCAACTTGGGAATCTAGGTGGCAGTTTTGACGTTTAAAGTGCTTACTCCCAGCCTAGTTTGAATAAATGATTGTGAATCGAACCCAGTACCTCGTGCTCAGTAGTAGGTCTTGAGACCATTACACCAACGAGGCATTCAATTGAAAATATTTGTAAGAAAAATAAACATACACCAAACAAAATATTACGTCCCACGCTTCATCAGAATGCTGATAACTTCCCATGTCACTGATATAGTGAGTGATAACTTGAAATCGAGGTACTCGAGACTACCCATACAATATCAAAACATTCGAGACAGATTTCACAATGACGTTACAAAAAAGGCCAGTAGTACTAAAGCAAAGTGACAAATAGACACAGTGGGTCAATATGACAATTAATTTCTTTATTTTATCTCTGATTATGTACATCTTTATAAAAACAGAGAGAAAAGAATCAGAGGGCACAAAAAACTCGTCTGCATCGCTGTCAATGGGAAAAGTGCCCAAAAGACTGGCAGCATTGCCTCGTTGTGCCGATACTTTGGCCAAAAAATAGGCCAGCCCTCCGGTAGTCGGTCATTTAAATGAAGACTCGTGTAAAATTACCCCGCTTGCATGCGTTATTGCACAGTGTGGCGCAAGCGCATGCCTGCGCCAAAAGGTTGGGGTGAATGGGCCTTTTCAATTGTACTACGAGTCTACGACTATTACAATGATGGTATGCTTGGTATTTTTTGGCGAAACGGTATCGGTATCAAGGTGATGTTTGTGTTGCATTCGATTTTCAAAACTAATTTATAGTAAAGTACCCACATTTTCCCATTTTTTTTATAATTAAGTGTTCCGCATTGTTTTTAGTTAAACAAGGCAGTACAGATATGCGGGCTGTTTATTTAAAAAAGTCTGTAATTTATGCATCACTGCGTAATCTCTTTTTGAACACGTTCTAATAGGTATTTCCTATTTCATTAATAAAACAAACAAGGAATTTAAAAACCGCAAAGAAAAAATGCTTTGCCCAAGAAAAACAATGACGAGACTAATTGGAACTAATCGATGGAACACACGACTAATATTTATCATAACAATCATGAGAATAGTCTTCCCGAATGATTATTTGCATATGCAAATGAGGGTACTTGCAAATTTTAACTGTTTCTGTATCTAATATGTTAATATGATAATTGAACAAGATTCTGAGATGTTCAAATTAAGAAAATTACTTTATTTTTATCATATCAGGTAGATTCAAAAATATGTTCCCATAAAGATGCCAATCTCAATTTTTTTACAGATTATTATAATTGAACTAATGAAAGTGCAGTGACCTACTGTAAAACAATGCATTTCGCATGTAACAAAACTCACTTCGGAATTATTTCGCTCATTGCAAATTTTATATTTCCAAAAGCATAAAACTTTTAACGCTTGTATTTTTTTTAAATAAACAAAACAAGCGAAATAATCCTAAAGAAGTTTTGTATCTGCGACGGAATTGCGTGAATATCAAAAAAAACTTTACCATAAAATAACAAAGATAAACCATGTCCAAAGGGCCTCAGAAGAAAATAACTCGCGCACAAAAAAAAAACACAGAAAGCACTGTCCACCAATAAAAAATCAAAACATTTGGCGCCTAAAATCGTAGATTCAAAAAATTAACAGAATAGATCGTTTAGGCGCGATTGGCGGCATCTCGCGGTCGCGACGTGTTGCGGTTGGTGCACGCGGCAGGTGACTGCGCGCACGCACCCGCGATCGACCGGCGCGGATCGAAATCGCAGCCGCTGCGCTGAACCGAAGTAGGTAGCTATGTCACAGCACATCAGAGAAAATAGTTGTAGAAAACAACTATCGTTACTTACCGTGCCGTACTCGTCTTCAATCGTGAACCGTCTATTTTTATTTGCGTATGCCGTTTGAATTCAGAAGTCGGTACTCACCTGTAACAAAAAAGAAAAAATCTGTCACTTATGAAATTGTAGGCCTGCGCTGTTAAGTCCATTTAACAATAGAATTTATGCTAGATAGGCAACGTCATAAAGATCAAAATAGCTTGAAGTGGGTCTTAAAAAAGCTGTCTACCCAACTTCGATTTTGTTATTTATAAGGATAGCAATACTGTCAAAATTCGTTGTTTTAATGAAATTGCTCTGTAATATTATGCGCCGCGAAGCCATCTTTACCTGTCCCGTCATTTATGCTATGGTCAGTGGTCTCAGACACAGACATTTCTAATGATATAGCAAATAAAATCATAATGACTTCTCCTCTCGACAAGTATTGATAAAGAAAACATAATTCAATAGAATATTTCTCTAATAATATTTTTCCCTTCCGTAATTACTATAAACATGATGACATAACGTTAAGCAATACATCAGTTTTCTTGATATAGTGACGTCACCTTTCTAAATAAGATACCAAACAAAGGAGATAAAGAGACGGAGAGAGACTTTCGATCAAGATAATGTACGATAATGGGACACAACATATGATGTGATAACAACTATCAAGGGCATACATAATGATAAAATGATTAATAGAGACAAAATCACAGGTGATTTTGATCCTATTAATCAAGGACGTTCAGACGGTAAAAATACGTTAAACACAATTCACCATCCTTTCATAAACCGTCTAAAGAAAATAATCTATAGAAGATAGGATTTGCTTTTGTAAGTGGAAACTAAAGTAGGTAACATTATCATGAATGCAAATCTCTTTTCAAATGACAAAAGTTACAAATCTTAATGTTAGGAAAGATTTTATCTTTGATGGTATACTCAACCATGACCCAAGACTTCGTAAGCGTTGTCATTTAAAACAGTTCAAACTCAGCACGTGAAATAATTTAATATTGAGCTTAGTTACTCGAGAAACATTATGATGAATCATGTGACAAATCCAAAGATATTAAAATCAAGGCAGAAGTTGTATAAGAAGTAATCAAAGGAATTATTAATCTAAAGGACTGACAAAATATTTTTTTCAACAATCCATTATTACGATTTCTTTTATTAATTTGACTTTCATAACCTCACTTAATTTTGTCTTATAGAATTTTGATTCGTTCAACGCCAAAGCAACAAACCATTTTAAAACTTCATTCAATTGTTATGCTTTTTATTGTGATCTCACAATGTGACAGCATCATCGTCTGCTTCACAGGTATCAAAATCGTCTGGTATTGTTAATACATATAAAGAAAATGTAGACACTAACTTTGCAAAAATTTTAATTTACGTGTGCAGCTTTCAGCGTTTATGTTCCTCGTTTGTGCAGAATTTGGGGAACATTGTGGGAGCTTGTACAAAATGGCTATAAAATTAGGAGAAGACCAAAGAAACGATGGATGGGCTGTGTGAATGATGAAATGGTTGAAAAAGGAGTAACTGTCGAGATGACAACGACTAGAGAAGCAAAGAAAAAATAAGTAATAGTTTTAAAAAATACTAAAAAAACACGCTTCTTAAGGTAATTTTTTATTGATATCAGGCACCCCACGCTTTTTTCCATTATTTTCTACTATTTAGTTTGGTTTTCTATGGAAGCGTGTTTTTTAGTTTTTTTTAACTATTGTTTATTTTCTATTTTTTAGGGTGTTTCGAATTTTGAGACGTATGTCAGCGTAGTTTTTGAAGACAGTTTTTTTTGCTGTCCTGGTAACCCTGGCAAAGATAATGGCACAAATTTATGAAATTATTGCATTGTCATCGGTCGTTGACAGGTATGCAAAGTTTGAATGAATTCTGGTCGTTTAAAGTGGGTCAAAATCGCGCTATAAGGAGTCGGTTACAAACAAACAAACATACAAGTGAAGCTAATATAAAGCGTGTAAAAAGAGACCACCAAAAATATCACCAAAAATAATTTGGGATAAGGGCAAGAGGATGATAGTGATGTTGGAGCTTCTGCAAGAATATATTTAGGTAAACGAGGAGCAGTTAAAGACTAATCCAGCAAAAACCACGTTAACAGCTTCCCCATCCTATCATCCTATCTCAGTACATTTTTCCCACAACACATCGGATACATTAGCATAACAATTTCCGCAGCACTTTTACTTACATCGCCATTCTCATCTACATCTGAAGCCTTGATTAGATTAACCTTTTCGTTTGCATCAAAACGTAACATGATATCTGTACCAAATTGATTATCTCGGAGTGAAACTTCCGTCAGTCAGATCATTAAAAAGGAAATTATCAGGTGTGAGGGTTATAGATATAAGAATAGTAAAAACTGTGTTCAGCACAAATTGGCGGATGTGGGCCAGTCTCGCCTCACTGATTGATTGGCTCAGCCGGCTACTCTGACAAGACTTGATCTGTGCGTTATCTACTGCGCGTAAGGTGTAAGTTATGAGACACGAGAAGGTATAATATACTACGTGTTCCTACTGATATCCTATAACTCAAGGGACTATGTCAAAGAATCAATCAGCAAAGGTTTTTTTTTAAATTAACTAATGGGTTTTTTTTTCTGGAATACGTACCGGTGTAAATTTCATTGATAAGTACGAGTAAATAATTTTCATTCAAACCAAGAAAACATAATAGTTTACCTAAGGGTGTTTTAAGTAAATAATGGTGACGTCGAATAATTTTGTATGAAAAATTAAAACGAAAAGAAAATCAATTGCCAGTTGATTCTTTGACACGGTGTCATTAATACCCTAGAGTTATGGGTTATATCAAAAGGAACAACTTTTATATGCACAGTATACAATAAAAACAGTCAGAGGAAATATATAAGTATGTGAGATTCACTACAACAATCACACGCTTCTTCGCTTCTTCTTTCACTTCATGCAATTAGGAGCAAATTTTTCCAACGCCAGATATCTTTTTGACAGCTTTTCCATACAAAACTGTCAGCTGTCAATTCAATATTCCACGAATAAAAGATATCTGTCGTTTGAAAAATTTGCTCGTAACAAAATAAAGGATCATGTAATTGATGTCCGGATTGGCAATTCCTACCAGAACCTAGTCTCCTTTCTTGCATTTAGATTTAAAGAGAACTGAACTCGGGAGGTGGACAACTCAAATATTTTTGGACAGAGGAACACCAACCACACCACTGACACGACGGCTTTACCTCCAAATGGACCTTACCTTCATCACTCGACATCAATCCATTTTTTTACTTAAAGGTCTTTTAAAATTTACTTTATACTCGTCAGTTTCTAACTTAATCCAACTCGCTATGCGAACCGAGTGTGACCTTCCACGCCCCATACTCTACGATTGCGTTTCTCACAAATCAATGACTGCTAAGATTTATTTCCTGTTACACCCCATACATTCTTATTATCCATATACTTCTCTCATTAAAATGCTACAAGTTATTACCTAACAAGTTATTGGTCATGTACGTTTAGTGGTGACCAACAAATGCTTTTAGTGTTGACCCAAATAGTCATTTGAGTTAATTTATTATTTGTTTAATTTCATAATTATTGTTAAACACTACGGAATTTCTAGAGTCATTTAGTTCAAGATCATGTTACACCTTCATTTTAGGAAGGTTGCATTTTGTTTCGTTGGCACCATGAGTAATGGTAAAAAAATACCGACTCATGAATGTAATAAGACATTAGTAAAGTTTTACTTTAAAACAATATTTTGACACCTATTATGGGACTTCGATATCAAAATACAGCAATTCATACAACTAAATTTTTCCACGAATTGTGTGGAGTACATTTGCATAAAAAAATAATGCTTTCACAGACTGATCATCTGGCATCATCCGCCTATCCTTTTCTCAAATATGTTAGCGTCGGCTTCCAGTCTAACCGGATGCAGGTGAATACCAGTATCCTACCTATCTAGCCTCCGCAACCCAGATACTGGGTAACACGATACCGTTTGGTCGTCAGACTGGTTGTCTGACTTTCGTGCGGCTGTTATAACTAAGCCACAACCCCCAAAGGTTTTCAGGGACTACACACACTAATTACAAAAAGTTACAACCTCAAGTCCTTGAGTTATCAAAAGCCATCTTAGCGAAGGTTCCCACAACACGGTACAGATAGAGGAAAGGAGGGTATTTTGGAATACTGTTGTTAATTTGGGATGGCAGTGTTTCACAAAAATTAAAAGCTCCATCTGTAATTACGGATCATAAAATGTTCACAAGTACCATCATCTATCGATATGTTTACACGGATAGTCTGTCATTTGACTGAGATGTCGGCCAGAGATTAAAACGTGGAAAAGCGCGTGAGAAAGTTTTTGAGGTACGTGTTTAACCCATTCCCATCGCTAAATTTCCTTATGGTTGTGTTGTTTAGCTCGATGTATAGAGTAAAATAGATAATTAATTTTGCATATTAGCATATTTTAATTATTTGTATATTTATAAATACACAAATTGAGGTAATGTCCAACTACGTCTTGTTGCTAATTTGGAATACCCGATGTGATGTTAATTTGGAATATTCCAAAATACATTCAGTTTTATTTGTTTAATGCTTTGTATTAACTTACTAACAAATATAATATTATTATGCAAGAAAAAGAAACGCCCTCTCTATAGAGGTCGTAAACCGGTAACGTCGACAAGTTCGCCAAATAAGAAGGATATTGAGGAGTCTGCAGCTAAGAAGAAAAAAAAACAGAAAATGTTAAAAGGACAGACAAAAGAAAACACTAAAAACAAAGGGAAGGGCAAAAAGACAAATACTATAAAAAAAGGATGATGATAAGACAAATTACAAGAAGGCAGGAAAAAGGAACGAAAAAAGACCGAGAAACGAAAACTTATCAAAAGCGATGATGATGACACTGAAAGATTGAAATCTTCCAGCTCTCTGGGATACACTTTCTTTTTAAACATTGACTTAATAATAGCGAAAATAACTAAGTTAAGCATGGTGAATATAATTTGGAATACTCCTATTCCAAAATACCTGCACCCCATCTCCAAAACTAAATTGTGCCATTTTGCATTCAACCTACAATTTTAACCGGTAAGGATATTTAATTGTTTTTGATAGCTTCGACATTAATAGTAAGATAATGTTGCTTCAATTTAATCAAGGTTTTATTTCTTAATACCTCACTGAAAAAAAGTTGCAGGTCTAAAACAAAATGGTATTCCAAATTACCATCCTTTCCTCTAGTCAAACGCTCAGACGCATCTATCTATCTTACTTACACCCGGCCAGATAACAATACAGTGTTATACAGTAGGAAAAGTAGCTATGTGATCTGTTTCCGTGTAGTCTGGGTATCTGCTTATAGCCCATGTTTCACAACGAAACCGCACAATTATGGGCTTTACTGCCGATATGTAATATGGTTCCTAGTTCCACGCAATGATTTGTGTGCTGTTGTATTTAGGAGTGTGATTTATTTATGAATATTGTATTCAGCTTTTATAAACGCTTTGTAAAGGAAAATCGTTCTTCGAAGTTGAAATCTGTGGTTGCAACTTTCGATTCAGTAATCTCGACCAAAATGAGTGGAATTTTCGGAATGAAAACAGTACGGTCTATACTTAGAGAAATTGGGCGTCGTTCTCGGAACGGAATTGAACTGGTCTCCTCGGAGTTAAGAGGGCCACACGGCTAAATCGGGCATTTACCAATTTAACGTGTGAAAGAACATTGGCCAAAAACAGAAGATCGTTTCGCTTATACCTACAGATACTGTAGACTCAACAAGTAAGCGGATGACACATGGTACTGCTCGCAATCTTTCCCTATCCTAAGTGCACGTCTTTTCTACTATTACGGTGACCCCTAGTCCAGTCCAGTTCAGGAGCTCGAGCAAATCTTAGGGTTCATTCGATTAATCGAGTCAGCATTTCATCAATTCAATCATTCATTCAAACATATAGCCATAATTTCAACATTCATTGCGTGTGTAACTCTGCATTATAAAGTTGGCCTACCTAATGGTATACGATCATCGCTGGTTGCAAATCCAGCCCTAGAGATAAAATTCAAACGTTCGTGCCAGCTACCAACTGCCTTTATACAAAACATCGCAGGCTTTGTACAAAAGTTCCTACATACAGAAATCTAGGCCCACAATTACGCACTCTACCTCTAGCTCGCTTTCCGATGCAGTGCAGGCTGGCTATGTCCGGTTGGTGAATGACGTCACCAACCCACCATTCTATGCACCACTTACCTAAATCATTATTGAAGTATTTATAACAGTTACAGCATCTTTACTTCCGCGTGACGGAGGCATGCATCTAGTTGTTTGTTATGATTAGCCGTTCGTTGCGTGTGTTGTGTTTTCTCTACTGATGCGAAAAAAAAAACATGATTTTGTTTTGAGTAAAAATATGTTGATAGCTATTGGAGTGAAGATGTTTGTTACCAATTTATTGTTTAGTTAGCAATATGGTAGGGTAACCTAGACTATTAAATCAAAATATTCAAAGGGATTAAATGAACCAAGATGTGTCTATTGATAGTTTTAATTAATATTATTCTGTAAGACCATATTTGTTACGGAAACGAATCAATTCTTAATCAACATACATTCTTAAATCATCCCAATATTTAATTACCATCTATTGCGATTTTTTGAAGATCAATGTCAACTGACCTGCATATTGTATAAAACGTAATATAAATTGAATTTCGTGGGTTAAAAATTGTTAGTGTAATGTAACGAACATTACGCGAATTCATTTCTTGAAATGTCCGTTTGTATTTTTGTTACAATGAAAATAATCCAAATCAGTCCAAAACCAAAATAGTTTGATAATACCCTAATCCAGAATCCAAAACATCAAACTGCACTATTTTAGGCACTATTAACGACATCAAAAGTAATTTCATCAAAACCCCAACTTTGAATGTTTGGACGTTTGCCAGACTTCCTAATTCCTTGGCCGAAAGTAAAACGTTATCTATACACAGTTCGAACTACCGATTCGATCACGATTATCGATTTACTTTCTCCTCAGGTATCTCTCGATCGACATCGAACACCAAATCGATTGCTTCAATCAGCATCATGTATAGATAATGCACTTATCTGAATCGGTTCGGAAATGAAATCACTAGTTCTATCAGACGTTTGGGATGCATTGTTAAGATCGTTTTGTTACTTTTTTTATGAGTAATCTCGCTCTTTGCTGAGCTTCCCTGTTAGATAGCCAGACTTTTAATTTTTACAGCCGGTACAGCTTTTTCAGAAAACTGAATATCTATACTAATATTATAAAGCTGACTAGTTTGTTTGTTTGGTTGAACGCGCTAATCTCAAGAACTACTGGTCCGAATCGAAAAATACTTTTTGTGTTGGGTAGCCTATTTATTAAGGAAGGCTATAGGCTATATAACATCACGCTTCAATCAAAAAGAGCGCAGCAGCACCGAAAAATGGTCGAAAACTGGCAGGCAATTCGATGCGACGGGAAGGGTCAGGGAAGCAAAAGTTTGACGCCAACGAAGTCGCGAGCAGAAGCTAGTTAGAGATATGCAGTCAGCATCAATTATATCGGGACGAATAGACTGTTCAAAATTATCAAAACATCGAAATAATCAAAACAACTATGGCAAACGACAAATGTCTTTCCAACAAGAAGTTTATCCAAAATATAAAACAGACTTCAAAATTATCAAAACATCGAAATAATCAAAACAACTATGGCAAACGACAAATGTCATTCCAACAAGAACTTTATCTATACATCTATACAAATAAATAAAACTAAAGTGTCTGTTTGTAATTTCAAATGAACAGCTTTTCACTAAATGCATATGAAAGTAAATACGGTACTTACACTAAAAAATCTTTTTTTTTTAACTTTTGTCTGTCTGTCTGTTTATTCCGGTTAATCTTTGAAATGGCTGGACCGATTTGACGGGACTTTTATTGGCAGGTAGCTGATGTAATAAGGAGTAACTTAAGCTAATTTTATTTTAGAAAATATCTTTTATTTAAGAAAAATACCTGCGTTAATTTCCGACATCCACGCGGGCGAAGCCGCGGGCAAAAGCTAGTCCAAAATATAGTAGATAAAAGTTTAATTTTCTTAGTTGTGGAAATAATTTGAATAGTCTGTTCTTTCCAACATTGTTGACGCTGACCGCAAGCGCGAAAAATACACAGCGAAACGTGTTTTGTTTAAGCCTAAGTTTCCTCTTTTTCGACTTTAGTAGAAGAATTTCGTTGCTGCACTGAAGGATGTCTTCAAGGTTTTGGACTGGAAAGGGGCTGGCATCAACATCAATGGCGAGTACATCACTCACCTTCGATTTGCCGACGATATAGTAGTCATGGCTGAGACTATGGAGAACTTCAGTACAATGCTCGATGACCTCAGTAGAGCTTCCGAAAGAGTGGGTCTTAGGATGAACATGGAAAAGACAAAGGTCATGTCCAATGCTCGTGTGATACCCACTCCCATGAAGATCGGAGGCGCTACACTCGAAGTTGTGGAAGAATATGTGTACCTAGGAAAGACTGTTCAGTTAGGTAGGTCCAACTTCGAGAAAGAGGTCAATCGTCAACACGACTCGGCTGGGCAGCAGCGTTCGGGAAGCTACGCAATATCTTCTCGTCCCACTTACCGCAGTGTCTCAAGACAAAAGTCTTTGACCAGTGTGTGTTGCCAGTGATGACATATGGCACTGAGACGTGGTCGCTCACAATGGACCTCATAAGAAGGCTCAAAGTCACCCAAAGAGCAAAGGAGAGGGCTATGCTTGGAGTTTCCCTACGCGATCGAATCAGAAATGAAGAGATCCGTAGGAAAACCAAGGTAACCGACATAGCCCGAAGAATTGCCAAACTTAAGTGGCAGTGGGTAGGGCATATTGCTCGCAGAACAGATGGCCGATGGGGCCGGGAGGTTCTGGAGTGGCGACCGCGTACTGGAAGACGGAGCGTTGGAAGGCCTCCCACAAAATGGGCCGATGACCTGGTGAAGGCCGCAGGAATATGTTGGATGCGAGAAGCACAGAACAGATCTTCAGGCTGAAATGGTGATGATGAGAAGAATTTCTATGAAAAAATCATGAAAATTGATCTACTAATATTCGCGTCGCGCCTGTCTGCCTTTCGTCATTCATCATCATCATCATTTCAGCCGAAAGACGCAGTCAGGGCCTGATTAACCCTTAGGCTAATTAGGCTGCAGCCTAGGGCGCGAGAATCAGGGGGGGGCGCGCTGAAATCATGTCTTCGCATGCTTTAATCTAGCATAATTGCATCTACCCTACATATTTCAACTAGACCGAGACAAAACACTAAAACTAAATGCGCTTGAGAGTCCCTGATTTTAACAATAAATTTTGAAGTTTAAGGCTCAGCAGTAGGCAATCGTGTGATAGGATTTTGATAAGTTTATGTAGTAAACTTAAAGTTATTGCCACGAAAAAATACATCTGACTAGCTCAAGAGTTTTACTAGACTATGAAAAAATTAGGTTGGGGATAAACCTTGCAGATGATTGTTAAAAAAAATATTGAAAATCACTAAAAACGTGTAAAAAGCACTGCCGTAATTTGATAACTTAAGGCTTAAAACAAGAAAGCACCTATTTAATTTATGTTTTTATTTATATATAAATAAAAACAATAAAGAACAGTGAACCCAATGCATTTTTTAGTTTTCCATAATGTTACTTCTGTTTTGCGTAAAAAATTCGCAAACTTTCTCAATTTTGACGCCCGAAATCTCCATACAATTTACTATGGCAACGCGTATTACTTTATATTGGCAGTTTTCGAACCGCGGAGCTCAGTCGACCGAGCGTCTTCAAGGTGGCATCGCTCTTAGTAAAAAAATACGCGGCAAATAGTGGCCTATGCGTACACGAGATCCCCCGCACAGTGGTCGGAACTCGCGGAGTCAGAACAATAATTTATACAAGTACTAAAATTTAAGATTTTTACGTTCGATTCTTTCTGCACGTATTTTGTATATTGTGTCATTTCTTATTTGTTTGTTATTATTTTTACGTCTTTCCCCGGTTCATAATTGTAATCTTATTTTCAAGTACTTAGTGTGACATAATTTGCTCTAACTACATAATTGTTCTCTTTAACTACACCACATAGTCCCGTCGTGTTTGGGCTCGTAAGATTTGTCTCGACAAGTACTATAGATCTAGATGGTGTCCAGGGTCTGATGATGAAGTCGGAAGGTGGCCATAAAAACTCTTTAAGTATACAACATAGCCTCGTCGTGTTTGGACTCGTTAGATTTGTCTTGACAAGAACTAGAGATCTAGATGGTGTCCAGGGTCTTATGATGAAGTCGGAAGGTGGCCATAGAAACTCTTAAGTATACAACATAGCCTCGTCGTGTTTGGGCTCGTTAGATTTGTCTTGACAAGTACTAGAGATCTAGATTGTGTCTACGGTCTGATGATGAAGTCGGAAGGTGGCCATTGAAACTCTTTGGTCAGTGGATACGAAACGGGGCACTATGAAAAAAATATTTCACCATAATCTATCGCCTAATCAAGGCTTCGGGACCCGCTGGGATGTGGGAGCAGTAGGGTGGGGGAACACCATGGGACACCTCAAGGACATTGACCTTGACCTTGGGGTCGTTGACCTTGATCCAAAGTCAAAATTCCGAAAGTCAAAATCCGCCATTTCCCAAGTTCAATGACCTTGACCTTGAGGTCAAGATCAATATTCCGAAAGTCAAGTTTCTCTATTATCACAATTTCACTGACCACGACCTCATGGTCATTGACCTTGGGGCCAAGATCAAAATTCCGAAAGTCAATTTTCGCGATTCTCAAGAGCAACAAAACAGCAGCAGCAGCAACAGGACAAATTCATGGAAAGTGACCTTAAGGTCAAAGTACCTTAGGATCAATGTCAAATTTGAGGACAAAGTCATGTGATTTCGGAGGTCATGTCGACGGAGCCCCTCTTCGCGGGGCTCCTACTTCTGGGTGGTTTAAGAAAAAATAACCACGACTACTTTAAGTATACAACATAACCTCATCGTGTTTGGGCTAGTGTTGCAAGACTCGAGTCCTCGAGTCGTAATTGTAAAGACTCGACTCAGTTATGCAAGACTCAGTGTGCTCAAAAGTCTAGAGTCAAGCCGAGCCAGAGTCATAATCGAGTCTTAAAAAAGGACTGGAGTTTTAAAAAGGACTCGAGTCTTAAAATGAACTCGAATCTTGTAGCTCATCATTCAAAAAAACTCGAATAACTCGTCAGATTTTTTTGTACGCAAAGTTACAATCTCATCATAATCATCTTTCGGCTGAAATGATGATTATTTCAGCCGAAAGCGCGCCACGTTTTCCGCCGTTTTGAATGCCGCCGCTCGGGTTCGGCGCGCCGGTGCTTAGGATCAGCGGCGGCGCCGCCGCCGCCACGTTTTCCGCCGCGCCGCCGCCGCTGATCCTAAGCACCGGCGCGCCGAACCCGAGCGGCGGCATTCAGTTTAACCAAATACGCTGACCGAACCGTACGCACGTCGGACAAGTACCCCAAGCGAAAGAGTTTTTTCTGACCGCAAAACGGTCTCGCTTAAATCCCATAAGGGTAAATCGAATAATATTCATTCACAAAAATCATTTAATTGGTATTTCATCTTTCAACTGACTGAATGTTATAATAATATCTACCGTTAAAGTTTTTAATAATGTTTACAAATTTCATATTGTCTTTGTTGATTATTTATGTTTTTTTAATAATATTATTAATTAGTGGTTTTAATTACCTATTGATTAAAAACTAACGTCAAAATTATAATAAATCTTGATTCAAATCAGCCTATCGCAGTACACTGCTGGACATAGGCCTCTCCCATGCTACGCCACAACATCCTGTCCTCCGCCTTTCGCATCCAGTCTGTCCAAGCCACCTTTTTGAGATCGTCGGTCCATCTAGCTGGGGGGTCCCACACTACATTTGCCGATACGCGGTCTCCACTCCAGGACTCGTCTGCTCCATTGGCCATCGGTCCTTCGACAAACATGGCCAGTCCACTGCCACTTCAGCCTGCTTATGACTTGCCCAAGGTAGACATACAAGGAGTATGTCTACCTTGTACTGTCACAACCTCGAGAAGCAACCCTTCGATGCGGATTGTACATGACTTTCGTCTTGTCCAAATTCATGCCGAGGCCTATCCGCCGTGAGGCTCCATTTTGGCTATGCAGCATCTGATCTAACTGTTCCAGCGTCTCTGCCATTATGACGATGTCGTCGGCAAAACGAAGGTGTGAGATGTACTCGCTGTTCACATTGATTCCCTATCCAGTCCAGCGTCTTAAATACGTCCTCCAGCGCATTGGTGAACAGTTTCGGGGATATCACATCCCCCTGTCTCACCCCCCTAAGCAGTTGGATTGGGCTGGTTTTCGTATCCTGGATCTGGACAGTCATCGTTGCAGCGTCATACAAGCACCTCATCACCTCGATATATCTCCAGTCAATTCGACATCGTTGCAGAGAGACCAAAACTACCCAAATTTCGATGGAGTCGAAGGCTTTCTCGTAGTCCACAAATGCCATACACAGCGGCTGATTGTACTCCTCGATCTTCTGTACAATTTGCCGAACAGTATGGATGTGGTCTACGGTGCTGAAGCCTTTTCGAAAACGAAAATCTTGATTATACGTATACTATTTTTTTATTTCAATTATGGTAGTTAAATTAATGTCACGCCGCCGACGCCGCCGCCGCCGACTTAAAAAAATCGGCGCGCCGCCGCCGGAAGATTGGCCATCGGCGCTCATATCTATGATGGTGATGATGAAACTTACATCATAACCACTAATTTGAATTTATTGCCTTCTTTCTAGTCTTTTCAACTGATGAGGTACAAGTTTCATCTTCATGCTCCGAGTTTTTCTTAAAGACTCTGGTTCATTGTAAGACTCGAGTCCTTTTTAAGACTTAAGTGCTTATCTGTAGACTCCGAGCCTTTTGAGCACATTGAGTCTTGCATAATTGAGTCGAGTCTTTAAAATTAGGACTCGAAGACTCGAGTCCTTTGCAACTCTAGTTTGGGCTCTTTAGATTGCATGCGCAGTCTCAGGCAACAAAAAGGGGCACTTGCACTCTGAAAAAAAAATCATGATGTAGACGTATTAATTGACTTTGTTTTTGAAAATCATAACATAACAGCTGATTGATGCCTACATACAAAACTGCAATAAACCACCACCTCTCCCATCCTTCCTTACTAAGTATATATACAATAAAAAGAACAACATAATATCCACTTCTATTTTTTTAAATATTATCTTCAAGGTTCCTGCTGCTCGAACCACTATGTAAACATCTATGTGTGTGAGCGGGGCGCGCGCGCCTACCGCTGTGTGAGTAGCGCTTCAATACCTAATTTTCTTTCGCGCTCGCAGTGTATCCGACCCTTAAGAGCGTTAACGTCGATTTTGGTTGTTTGACCCAAAAAGCGTACTTTTCAAACCATTTAATCACCTCATAAAACGTATCTAACGAAAGTGTGAATAACTAAATATTGTTGGAAATATTTCGGTCTAAAAAGTTGACTGAAAACCTTTTTACATTAATAAAGTATTCGTGAATTCTAACCAGATAAACAAACAGTGTTTTCTAAAATCCTTTTACAGTAGTCATTTCGAAGCTTAAAATATCCAAAACCACTAATAAAATTGACAAACTAATAAACATATTTAATTGTTCACATCCTTGAGCAAAAAACTGAGAGAGACTTTTTTAATTTTCAGCGCCTAACATAATAAATAAAACAATAAACAAAGTGAAATTAACAAGAAAAAGCAGTTGCTAAATTCATTATTTCTTCCAATAAATCTTATTTAATTTTACAAAATAAAGGTGTATTGTAATAGAAGAACATCTTCTTTAAAACTTGCAATAAAAAATTTCAACTAAATTAGTTTTATTATTTTTCTACAATTATTTTAAAACTACTATAAAACCGTGCGCGGTAATAATTTTAAATCAGTCCGCCGCGAGGCTGTTCAAAGAGTGGACGTATCGCTCAGTGCTCTACGCGTGACCTCTCCCGACCCTTGGCATCGAGTGAGTTTATAGTGCGATATAACGATCTTGGGTTGGTAAGTAAAATAATTATTTTTTATTTAGATAATTGAAAACAATGTTTTTCGAAACAACAAAAATTGTTTCAGGTGCCATGGGGAATAAGAGTAAAAAAACGAAACTAGTTTTATCGAGGAAAAGGAAGAGACTCAATCAAGAGGTTTTAGCTAAAGCTAGGGCTAAAAGGTTGGGTAAAATAATATTTTGTACAGAACTTGATTTGTTATCTTTGTTGATCGAAGTTTGCTATATAAGGTCCTCGTTTATTAATTTATTTCCTTCTAGGGGGTGATTGTACTACTCAAATACATTTTTTTTTCTAAACGATCAATTTCGAAATTGCAAAAAACAATACTTCCTCAAACTAAACCGTCGATCATCTGATTTTTTTTAACTTGCATTGTAATAATAATAATTTAATTGATTTGATTTAATTTAAACTTTATTTCTTCTTTTTAGAGAATTTAACTAAAAGCTTGTTTTTAAAAATGTTTTAGGGTTCCGTAGTGAAAGAGGAACCATTTATAGTTTCGCTAAGTCTGTCTGTCTGTCCGACCGCGGCTTAGCTCAGAGACCCTTAGTACTAGAAAGCTGGAATTCAACATGAGTAAACATATTAATCACGCAGACAAAGGGGTAAAATAAAATCCTGTTTTTTTTTATCTTCAGGCATTGTAAAGAAAATAATGTTGTTGTGAGTACGGAAGATGTTAAAATCCAAAATGAGGTAAAGGTAAAGCACAACTAACGTATTTTTTATTTACAATTTCATATTTACGTATGGGATTACATCTATCTTTTTTTTTTCAGGACTTAGCCTCGTCTTCCAAAACCAGCTTGTCGATGTGTGGAACACACGTGTCGGTTATCTTTCAAAGTCGGTAAAGGAAAAGATTTATTTAAATCTACATACAAGTGCTATATATAATAAATATAATATTATAAATAAAGAATTCTTCGATATTGAAATATTTTATTTTAAAACTAGAATACTTAATAATTTGCTAGAGGACCATCGCGACTTCCTACGACTTCAAAATGATGAACCCCCTTCATTATGATTTTTTCATGTACTTTTTCATCAAATGAGCAATTTTTAATCAAAATTCATTTAGTAGTTTTTGTGAAAGAGTAACAAATATACATCTACTCATCCATAAATAAACTCTCAAACTTGCGCGTTTATAATTATTATTTGAAAATATGATCTGTGTGGTATTCTGATGTGTAATCGATATGAATTGAAGTTTCATCAAAATTCGTTCAGTAGTTCTTACGGTAAATTGTTAAAATCATTCATCCATACATCCTCACAAACCTTTGTGTTTATAATATTATTCGTAGTAGGATTTTACATTTGTACAATATTTCTAACTTTTCTCCCCTAAATAGTACCTACTTACTATACTACGTATTCAAAATTGCCTTTTTATTTCACAAGCATGTAATAAAAATAAGAATAGTAAATAAAAATCAACTGACGATTAAATAAGTAAGTATCATTAAACATTAAGAATCAACTTGGGTTAGTTTGACTATAATGACGGGCAGCACACCAACTCTACGCACACAGTTATGCGCGTATCTGTGTGAGTGGAAGGAGCACTGCAATTACCTAAACTTGGTGCCGTGGATTTCACGTTAACGCTCTTAAAAAGCGCGTGATATATGTAATTATTATATGTCTAATATTGAATTATGGAATTAGTAAATGATTTTTATTATAAACTTATTTTTGTATAAGTCAAACACTGATTTGACTCAAGCTATCAGTTTTTGAATCATAGTTGTTTGTTAACGGGTATAAAAGGCCGGAGCCACAGTGAAAATGTCAGGTAATCCGTTTAAGTAGTCACAATCTTTTCAGGATTAACTACGAGACGCCCCACAAAAAAAAAAAAAAAATGAAACTGTCAGTTGCTTGGCAGATGTTCAGTTGGCTAGTTCTAGTGCTGTTGTTGTGTGTAAGGATCGACCAGAGGTCACGTAAGTTAAGTAATTGATATTATATCGTAATTATTGCCTATTATGACATTGTTGTTGTACTGTTTATAGTGTTGCCAATATTGCAAATGGTTTAAATCCTATAAATGGAATATTCATATTCTTTTCCTAGATATTATTGTTATATTTTGATTATATTGATATTATTCTGAGTTCTCTTGGACAATGGTCCAAGAGATAGAATTAATGTATTTAAGATAATGATAATGTATGGCAATGTAAGTAATGTGTTGATATAATACTTCAATACTGTTTCCATGGAGTTTCTTGTCCTTCTTCTCCATGAAGACCTAGTTTTGGAACGGACGACTAGCTTTCTGATTAATTGATGACAAGCCTAATTGAAATAAAGGTCTAGTCTTGTCTTTCTGTGCTTTACTTATTGAAACCCTTCCCTATACATAATTAGTACATATATATACACTTATAGTTATATACTGCTTAATATAACATCAGAAGTGGCGATTGTTCCCTGTCCTTTTAAAACTGCTTACTAATGAATGTTATTTTCTTATTTTCATGCTCGATGGTGGGGCCAAAACGGTCTATTGGAAACCGTTCGTTGGCGGATCGCTGACTACACTTGCACCTTGACATCTGAGCTGCGGTGCTGCAAGTTGCTGTATGAGGTTTGAAACTGCGGAACTTCGACCTTTTGTAATAATATCACGAAGTTTTCAGGAAATAAGTAGTAAATGAAATCGTTGAAATCCTTAGAGGCCCTTCTACATTAAAGCGAAATACAAAGGGATAAAATGATTAAATTAAGGGATTAAGTATTGCCAATCACTTTTACATCATCATTTAATAGATAATCAAGTACCAATGGGTTATTGTGGATGGAAACATATTAACTACTTAATAGTCATTGTACCTTTGTTTCTTTCAAATATTATAAGAGGATACAATTTTGAAAAAAGGGGAAGTAGTATGATGCAGGTGTTCACAGAAATGAAACTTCACGATGTCAGATGTTTAGAAAGTATTTATTTGCAGTTTAAAAAAAGAACCTAGCCACTTTTTAAGGAGGTCGGTTGTTGTTTTTTTTGAAAAGGGATTTCTATTTTTAACTTTTTAGTTATGGTATGTATCTCCTATATCACTGCTGGCCACGTGAATAGCAGTGACAGGACTATTAGAATATTATCATGATAAACAAAGTGAATTAAATTCGTATTATCGAAGCTAATGCAAAAACTACCAAAGCAAAGTCAATGAAATTGAAATGGGACTACCAACTAAAAAAAAGAATCATCAAAATCGTTCACCCAGCCAAAAATTATGAGGTAACAAACATAAAAAATACAGTTGAATTGAGAACCTCTTTTTTGAAGTCGGTTGAAAAAATGTGTATCCGAAGTGAATCCGTTTTTCGTAAAGTTTTAATGATGATACACGTACTAATAACAAGAAATCGTAACATTAGGCCCGTAATACACACTTGGCTGGCCACGTATTTTATTATTTACCGTAGCATTAGAAAAGTTTAAGGAGAAACCGTTCTTCTTCTTAGTGTGTCGATAGCAATTTAAATATAGTCAGCCCAGAATTTGGCTGAGAAACCGTTGATTAGATTACAAATAAATCGGGAGTGCCGAGCGATATATCGTCAGGGTTTGGAGTTCCCATTTTATTGGGATAAACAAGAAGTATAAACAGTTACAGCGTTTTAATACAATATTAATTACACGATATAAAAAGAAACACAATAAAAAGGTAACAGATGGTAAAGTAGGTTAAAACAATACAGTTCGACGAACAAAAGGTTACAGTTCGTATAGAGGCCTAAGCGACCCAAATACAAAGTGTATCTTTCGCTATTTAGCTAGTCAATACAGCTATGTGAATATACAGCAGCGCTGTACCAGGTAAACCGACAGTTTTGTCGGGAGCAGAGGCTCTGTAATGAGTCTAATCCGAAGATAGGCTGACTTGCTCACTGAGTGCCAGCTCTTTTATAGGACAATGTCTCGCCATAATATCCATGACAACTCTGTCCGATGGCGCGCGGAAGTACGCCACGTGTTTACTTAATACAAAATGCTAAAGTATGCTTAATCTAATAAGACTTACATTATTAAGTAATCAAATATTACAAGAATAATTGTCATAAATAAACAACGGTGAATTTAGCAACGCCAATCATTTTAAAATTAAAGTAACAAGTCATTTGTTGTTTTGAACAAAAGTATCGGTTACAATTTTCGAAATAAGTAGCCAAAAATCAATTAGTGCGTACACCAAGTACTCAATAAATTATGCTCTGATTTATAAGACAATATCTGATAGAAACATCACCTAAATGAATGATAATAAAAACAATTCATAACAAATTATGCGGACTACCCACAATTTGTAATTGTTAACAAACTCCGACAAACATATATGAAATTACTTTTAGAAAAAAAAAAGATGCTAAAAACGTCATAATGTTGACTAATTGTTTTCTGCATTTTAAATTTTTGTCTTAATCTGCGTTTGCTATTTATTTTGAAACATGTAAACAAATTAGTTCAAAAATAATAATCTTGATACCTACACGTAAAGTTAAATAGATATTCAAGTTTCTATAAAATAAATTTGTTATTAGGATTTGAATACACTATAGATAGACTTATTTCTCCGACATAAGATATATTTTAAGTGTTAATTTTTCACAGCTTGTTCATTATTAGCTTTGGAACATGTCACAGACGGTGTATGCCCAAGGTTGTTCTAGCATTTCGAAATCAATCGATTAACGGAGTAAATATGAAAAAATATTTGAGATAGTAGTAAACGCAGAATTCATAGATCAGATAACACTTTGTTTAATTATAAAAGTGATTATGTAGATCTCAGTACTTAATGCAATTTTAGTTTCATTTCTTTTGAGGGTTGGGTACATTATTGTAAGATATTTAGAATTAGCTTGTGAGGTTTTTATTATAGGGACATACTCACAGGGATGAGACCTGAGACAAAACCTTATTATTTAGGTTTGGTTAAACTGAAATAACCGGATTTATAAAACAACACAAATAAAAGAAAAATAAACTACACGATTCGAGGTGAATTTAATTGTGAAATAAATGAAAATTAACCGCTGGAGTCTTAGGCCTGGTGTTAGGAGACTCACGTGCAGCGGGTGAGACCATAACATCACTTGGGTCATAGACCAATGAAAACAATATAAATGTTCCTCTTATCGCTTTTGACACTTGCACTTCGAGATGACGTACAGTTCGGCATGGTCGTAAAAGGTTATTTTCAAATTATAAGCATTTTTGTCCATTTCAGTTGTACTGAACGTTCAAACGATATATTGACAAAGATTAGATTTATTATGATTTATTGGATAATTATTTTGGAAGATTAAGAAAAAGGTATTGTGAATACTGATGTAATAACATGATGTAACAATTGTAATGGGCATTTACCATTATTAATTTTTTTGTGGTTATGGTCTGATCCTTCATATCTTCAGTTCTCAAATTATTTCCTTTATCAAGCTCACCTCATAAAGCTAGGATACTGAGCAGATTATCACATAGAAAATAAAATAAAATTACAGCGATTACCGATAAAGCAACCCAAATCTTTTATTTTCAATGGCCTGACCATTTTATGAAAAATAAATAAAATAAAAACAACAGAAAATAATGACGCTGTTAGTGTCACACTATTGATTCGGTTTGACATATTAAGATGATAGCTGAATGTCATTCTGTGCTAATAGACGTTACAAACATTTACAAACTGTTGAGTCGGTGAAGCTGTACGAATGTAGTTTGGTTGACTGTAGAAGTACTATAAAAACGATGTTATTTGAGAGATATTTAAATGCCATTCAAATGTTCATGGTAATTTAAAATTACTTGTTTAGGTTCTGATGTTTATAAATTGTTTCGGAGATAATTTTAACGAAGAAAACAACACATAGTTAGTAGTAGTTTAACGTCCTGAAAATTCAATTTATACTTCGGTATGATCCTCCATTTTTAGGGTTCCGTTGCCAAATGGCAAAAAACGAAACCCTTATAGATTCGTCATGTCTGTCTGTCTGTCCGTCCGTATGTCACAGCCATTTTATTCCGAAACTATAAGAGCTATGCTGTTGAAACTTGGTAAGTAGGTGTATTCTGTGAACCGCATTAAGATTTTCAAACTAAAATAGAAAAAAAAACAATAAATTTTGGGGTTCCCCATACATAGAACTGAAACTCAAAAATGTTTTTTTTTCATCAAACCCATACGTGTGGGGTATCTATGAATAGGTCTTCAAAAATGGTAATGAGGTTTCTATTATCATTTTTTTCTAAACTGAATAGTTTGCGCGAGAGACACTTCCAAAGTGGTAAAATGTGTGTCCCCCCCCCCGTAACTTCTAAAATAAGAGAATGACAAAACTAAAAAAAATATATGATGTACATTACCATGTAAACTACCAACGAAAATTGGTTTGAACGAGATCGAGTGAGTAGTTTTTTTTTTAAACGTCATAAAGCGTAAACCGCAATTTACCTTACATTCAATCAACAATATTTTTAAACCGAAAATACCTACTTTGTACGGAACCCTCGGTGCGCGAGTCCGACTCGCACTTGGCCGGTTTTTTTCTTCAATCGGTCTTTCGTTGCTGGAGACCGTGGTCACTGGACCCGTTTAAGCGGACAGTCAGGCTCCGTTGACTCTGTGAGAAAGTAGCTAAAACCACCTACTGAAATTAATTTGAGGATGTGGCTTCTTTTACTTGGATTAATTCTTTATTTTTTCCAAAGTAGTGAGCATCACATAGTACAGAAAATAAATAGCTTTTCTCAAGATTAACCCCTGTGAAATAATTGTTTTTACTTTGGTTTGTTAGGTATTAGTTACAGTTATTACTTCCAAACTGAAGTGGAAATGTTGTGGTCGGAGTGGCCAAGTCAAAAATTTGTGGAAATGTTAATAGTAAATGATTATTGAATACGGTTTTCGGTAATATTGTCAGATTGACCGAGCGATGAATTATTCGAATCATTTTCATGATCACTGGCTACTGTTTTGATACAACGGTTAATTTTTAATTTCAATAGTTAAAAGTTAATCAATAGGAATGGCTTTTTCAATTATTTCTAAAATAATTGTTTTGTAAACTAAATTATACCGATAAACGATTCATTATTTGTCAAAATTGTTAAAGTATTTAACCTGTTTCTATTACATTAGGGAGGTAAAGAAAAAAAAAACAAAAGGTTTCAATACATAGGTAGATAAGTTTTATTACGCTTAGAGAACCTGAAATGAGAATCAAACGAAAAGTAAAAAAAAAGTAAAGATTTGCTGGGCGATCGTTTACTTGGTGCTTGTCTATCTCACCAGCAGTGGGTGAATAGGACTTGCATGACGAAGTAACCGATAAAATTTGTTTCCGCTGGTCGGTCATTTGCTTGGTGCAAGTCTATACCACTAGCAGCGGGTGGAGGGGACTTGGCACGTCTAGGCACTTGGCAAAACAAAAGGAGAAAAAACAAAAAGACAAAAACAAGAAAAGTTGTAGAAAACAAGGTATCTAATGTACTTCGAGAGCGAAGTACTTGTCAGTATGGCCGTGATATATGTAATTATTATATTATGTGTCTAATATTGAATTATGGAATTAGTAAATGATTTTTATTATAAACTTATTTTTGTATAAGTCAAACACTGATTTGACTCAAGCTGTCAGTTTTTGAATCATAGTTGTTTGTTAACGGGTATAAAAGGCCGGAGCCACAGTGAAACTGTCAGTTGCTTGGCAGATGTTCAGTTGGCTAGTTCTAGTGCTGTTGTTGTGTGTAAGGATCGACCAGAGGTCACGTAAGTTAAGTAATTGATATTATATCGTAATTATTGCCTATTATGACATTGTTGTTGTACTGTTTATAGTGTTGCCAATATTGCAAATGGTTTAAATCCTATAAATGGAATATTCATATTCTTTTCCTAGATATTATTGTTATATTTTGATTATATTGATATTATTCTGAGTTCTCTTGGACAATGGTCCAAGAGATAGAATTAATGTATTTAAGATAATGATAATGTATGGCAATGTAAGTAATGTGTTGATATAATACTTCAATACTGTTTCCATGGAGTTTCTTGTCCTTCTTCTCCATGAAGACCTAGTTTTGGAACGGACAACTAGCTTTCTGATTAATTGCTGACAATCCTAATTGAAATAAAGGTCTAGTCTTGTCTTTCTGTGCTTTACTTATTGAAACCCTTCCCTATACATAATTAGTACATATATATACACTTATAGTTATATACTGCTTAATATAACACGCGCGTAAAACAAAAACTGGTGCCGATTCCCTTATTCACAAACTAAACTAAATTTAAGTTCAGTGCATATTTTTCTTTCTATTTCGTTAAGGAAAGGACAGAAGAAAATTTTTAGTTTAGTCCTGTCAAATTAATCAGCGCTTGACGTAAATTGACGGAATTTTAGTAGGCAAGTTTTTAATCACGTCTAAACTTGTATGGAGTAGTGACAGGCGCTGATTAATTTGACAGGACTAAACTAAAAATTTTCTTTTGTCCTCTTCTTAATGAAATACAAAGAAAAAGATGCACTGAACTTAAATTTAGTTTAGTTTGTGAACAAGGGAATCGGTACCACTGACTTGTTACTCGAATCGGTCGGTGGTCGAGCGAGTGGGTGAGCTGCCAACAGAGTGCCTAGTGCGAGTTTTGTTTAATCCGCTTCGCATTAACGGGCGTAAATTTTAACTTCATTTTGTATGGGAAATTCGGAATTTAAACATTGCAACAGTTTACGCGATTGCCGCTTCTTTATCGTCTACGTTTAAAAACTATAAAACAACTTGACTGCGCATACAGTGGTGTCCCGACGCTCGAAAACTATAAGTATTTTGTCGCCTATGCATAGGCTACGGTTCTAGTAACCATTATAGTTGTGACCAATTTTTAGACCTCTGTACACGCTAAATTAATGCAAATAATAAAACTTTATCTGCAATTACAACGCATCAAAATGCCTTCATGCGCGGTGAAGTGGTGTGGCAAACATTCCAAGACTTCTAGTTACAAAATGGATCACTTTTCATCGGTAAGAAAACAGTACGGAAAATTATTTTGATTTCTTTGATGTCTTTTGGAAAAGTCTCGTTCTTTCATTAGACAATTCTAATGCATTTATCCCTTACTTTCCCGTTGTATTTTTATTACCTTTAATAGCTGAAATGTATATCGTAAATTAAATTAATGAAAATTTTATTCAATTCACATACTGTGACTTCTTTAGCTTCGTCTTGAGAATCCGTTTGTAAAATGGCGCCAAAAGTCACGTGGCCAAGTACCTTCTGCCATGAGGATGATATTTGACACCGCTTCCGATTGCCATTTCGTCGAATATGATAGTGGCGTAAATTTTGTTCTAGGATTCTCTAGCTTTAATTTTATGTTTAATTTTGATTAAATATGATTTTTTTGATTTTAATTGAGAATTTATCACAATTTTAAAATCCACTAGCTTCTGCCCGCGACTTCGTCCGCGTCAAATTTTTGCTCCCCTGACCCTTCCCGTCGCATCGATTTGCCTGCTAGTTTTCGTCCATTTTTCGTTCCTGCTCGCTCCTTTTGAGTTATAGTGAGTCACCCTTAAAAGATAGACATATGCTCTCGCGGACTTTTTTTTAGAACTTTTTAAAAGGAACAATTCCGTCATACATAATTTTTGAGTTACTTTAACCGCTTACGCAGCGCACGCAACGGAAACTCTCAAAAGGAATAAATTTACCCCGTTTTTGCAACATTTTTCATTACTGCTCCGCTCCTCTTAGTTGTAGCGTGATGTTATATAGCCTATAGCCTCCCTCGATAAATAGGCTACTCAACACAAAAAGAATTTTTCAATTCGGACCAGTAGTTTCTGAGATCACCGCGTTCAATCAAACAAACAAACAAACAAACAAACAAACTCTTCAGCTTTATAATATTATAAGTATAGATTTAATCGATATCGATTATTTTCCCTGAATGAAAGTAGAGCAGGCCTACGATGGGCATACCTACGCAACTTAACCTTGAAAAATGGTTTGCTGCCCTAAGGTTGAATGTCATGCAGATTAAAGGACAACCAACGTTAGTTTCGATTGCAGATCGATCTGAAAACTTTTATAGGTAGTATGAATCATGTTAAAATTTTCGCACTAATACTTTACTCACTTACTACTTTTTAGGCAGTCCGTAACACACCTGACGGGGGCGCGTCCTCATAATTAGCCTAGGGCGGTCATAACTCTTGATCAGTCGCTGGACGCAGTGCTGGTTTGCCGCCATGACGCCATTAAACCACTTTAATTGTTGACTGTGATTTTTACAAAGTACAACCAAAGGATCCTTACATCCATAGGATTGCTAAACTAAGGCACTACTTTCAAAGAGTCTACTTTCTATTTTCAAGTAGGTAGCATACGCATCAGAAACTCAACTTCAGTCACATAAACATAGCCCTACATCGATTTTCGATCACATAAAGATATTGTAGGCCAACATCGATTATGGAATCAATAAAGTTTTCACACATCACCGTCCATAGCCCAGATACCCCATAAGGTGTGGCCGTGATTTCGACACACCGTCGATCGTCAGCATCGTTATAATGATAATATTCTTCATATAATAATATTTCATAGCTATCACTGGATGAGACATAAGTTAAAAAAATTTCAATAGATCAAATTGGCTAGTTCCGCTTTGAAAGAACATACATACATAAACTCTCGCGTTTATCCTTTGGGGGTAGGTAGAAACTACAGAACGCCACCCGCTACGTTCTTTACATACTTCTTTTGCCTTGTTTACGTGCATACATCTGGTTATACACCCAAGCTGGTAACGAGTAATAAATTCACACCTCATCACCAATAAAGTCGCTACTACGTGCTTCGAAAGCGCCCCTCCCGGGATTTCCAAGCAAATTGCCCTGTCATTACACTTTTGTTAAGACGACAGTTGAATTAGACCAATTTGAAAATTGAACTATGTAACTTCTTATTTAAAAAAAAAAAACAAAGAATTAATGCACTGCTCCAGAAGATTAATGCACTGCTCCAGAAGAACAAAAAATGTAGTGCTGGTATACCAAAGACCACGCTCATTCATTTTATTTCTTTAACAATTCACTTCCAGTAACACGACTGTATATCGGATCGGTGTATCATCAAGCGCTGTTGTTGCACTAATGTGGATGCAGCGCTGCGTGAAACCCATGGGTGGCGCTGTTAACCCAATTTCAACTTATATGGCACACAATAGGGACGCGTTTCGCCTCGCATACGACTCCAACCAAGGATATGGTGGAAAATCGTTGTAAGCTTACGGAAAGGGAAACTTCAGAGGGATTGTAGTTATATGAGCGTGAATTTGATACCTACCAAAATGGTTGGAGAAGTTTAAGGAAATCATAGGAATGCTTTCCAACTGAAGTTCACAGCACTGTTTGTTTAGAAGTAGATCTAGATATTGCTAGATCTTCTCCTTGATCAGGAAGTTTGGTTTTGCAATAAATCCTAAATTGCTATCTGACGTGCTAGCTGTTCTTTTCGATCCCCATCATCCACGTAGCCTTTATCCTTAGCCCTCCAGTCAAACTGGATGCAGCTGGATACGAATATTTTACATTTTCACAGAGCAGCTGCCTATCTGACCTCCAAAACCTAGTAACTGTGTAATACGATACCCCTTGGTAAGACTGGTCATTAGACTTCCGGGCTTGTGACAACCCGTAATGACTGTCAAAGACCCACGAATAACAGCCGTACTTTATGAGGCACGGAGGGTAAAGATGGTTACGGACCAACTGACGCAAGCGTAGCTTAACCTGCACCCTAATTGCGAAACGCACAATTTATCAGAATCTGAATGGTATTGAAGATTATTTCTAAACCATTGCGTCATTTGTTCGAATAAATTGTGGCTCAGCAACGTAAATAACGCAATGAATGTTGTTTAACTATGAATTTTAAACCAATTCCTACCGATAAAAAGTTCCGCAATTACCCCTCTGATCGATCGACCCGTGCGGCTGTTATTACTTAGCCACAAGCCACTCTCTTCCTCGTTCCGTGTGGCGCCGGACGTAAAGAATAGCACCATTCCATTTCTTCCCGTGGGTGTCATAAGAGGCGACTAAGAAACATACTATGGGCAAAAACGTTCTCTATACATTTTACCCTCATACTGCGATCACCTGGCAGGCGCGATGATTGTGGTAAATCCTCCCAAATTGGGAGAGTCCTATGTCCAGCAGAGAACGTCTTTCGGATGAAAGAAGCCCCTCTCTTAGCCGCAAGCCCAATCTAACTGTTTTCTTCAATTAAAAACAGACTATGTGTGGTTAACATAGGAATTGCTGTTTCATGGTGATTTAAATACAGCAATGAAGAACTGGTGAAAGCTTTTATACACCTAGTTGCTTCTGAACTAAGTAGACAATTATTCAATTCAACAATATCCAAGTTATTTTTCTATTTATTAAATGTTCTTCCATGGAATATGCGACATAAATTCGCTACGCCTCCGCCATATTGGAATGGCAACCGAAACATAATTGGCACATCGAAGTAAACTCACGAACACCATCAAGGGTCCCATTGTCGAGCTATATTATACGTATCGAATATCACAGCTTTTTTGCTTTATTTGAGAATATTTCATGATGTGAAACGTGATGAAATTGGAAAAAATATGACTACTCATTCGAAATGATGACAAATCATTTATATAGAATTCCTTTTTTTAATAATGTATTGGGTATTCTGAAATTGTAATCGAAATCAGAATCGAATTTTTAAATAAAAGTAGAAAATTGGTATTTAGTCGGTTATGAAAAGATTTTAAAAAAATAATTAAATAGCTTTCGGTTACGAGTTAGAGACTAACTTTGAGTAATAGCTATTAAATTTTAAATTTTTCTTTCTCCAACAAATAAGGACAATTTGAAAGTAATTTATAATTATCGAAATATCTGAGTTTACGTAACACACAATCGAATGTTACATAAATGAAAATGAATTTTGTGTCAAATCCGCATGAAACACATCAATCACGAGTAACGACCGTCTGCGACAACATATAGAGACATTATGATGTAAAACATAGTAGTTTGCGGTCGTGCGCAGGCGCCAAGTAATTACCTACTACGAAGAATAACAGCTTAGGGCGTCCCCTCACCGGGAGGCGAATTTACAAAGGCTATACTATTTTAGTCACGAGTCAGACTCTAATCAGTGAGCTTTTGTTTCTGAATATTACTCGACAATACCTAGTCTATCTCAGTAAAAAAATAGACTCAAATAGACTAGCTTTTTGTTTTGATATTTTCAAAGAAAATGCACGGACAAAATCTAGTACCATTTCAGTCACGCGTGGATGAAATCCCATCCATGGTTAACACCCCGACTCAGAGTACCCCGACTCGGATAGGTTAGGTTAGAAGGCTAAGGCGGGAGCGAAGCGGAGCGGAGCTCCCGCCTTAGCCTTCGTGGTTATTTTTTTTTAAACCACCCAGAAATAGGAGCCCCGCGTAGCGGGGCTCCGTCAACCTATCTTAGCACAGGTGGCAATCAGTTACATACATATTAATTTTAAATATATATTAATCTAATAGATAAGCTTCAATTATAGGTTGATAGTTACATGGCAACTATTATCATTTTAATTGCTCGTTTCTATTATATATTTGATAAACAAAAATAAAACGAATTAACAAACGAGAAGTACCTACTTTTATTAGGTAAAGAACACTACCCACTTGTTGCGAGTATAAATTTAAAAATATCTCGCCAAAAGCTTAGCTATTCGAGTGATATGTATTATATAGAACTAGATTTTGTCCGTGCATTTTCTTTGAAAATATTAAAACAAAAAGCTAGTCTATTTGAGTCAATTTTTTTACTGAGATAGACTAGGTATTGTTGAGTAATATGCATAAACAAAAGCTCACTGATTAGAGTCTGGCTCGTGACTAAAATAGTATAGCCTTTGTAAATACGCCACCGGGAGCATTCGTATGTAATGTTACCATAGATATAAGAAATAAGTTTCGAACTGTCTTTTTAGGGTTCTAACAGGACCCTATTACTAAATCTCCGCTGTTCGTTCGTCCGTCTGTCTGTCAGCGGGCATAGGTGAACCAAAGTGACATAGTAGGTACTGCTCAATATCGAATCTTGGATTGCTACAGTAAAGCCAAATGCCCAGAAGCACTTCAAAAGTAACCCACTGCATTGATCCAGATTGAGAAATCCTAAAATTGATAGGATAATCTACTCGTACAAATCTTAACCTTAAGGTTAATTTCACCCTATCATTTCCGCTTTTCCTGAATTTAAATTCAGGAAAAGCGGAAATGATAGGGTGAAGTTTTTTTTTCCCGGATGGGAATTCATCAAATGACTTCTCCCGCTCTGGGCGCAGCGGGAGGGCGTGTCAGACTTTTACTGACTAAAACCCACCCGTGTTCCTTCAGTTGCCCATGTGCCAGGGTCACGGTATCTCTTTCGAACAATCACGCAATCCCGGGGGTGAAGTTTCTCTTCGCTTTAATTGAGGTAAAAAAATATATTATTATCCATGTCTACTGCCATTTTATATCTAAATATTGCATCCATACGTCTTCTAACTTTTCGCCTGTTCCTAGGTCGGCGCAAAAGGTTTGATTCCCTTCTCCTTTGTCACCCTTATCATTCTCTCTCTTTGTACTTATTTTATCCTTCCCACAATCAATACGTATCTATTTCGAAATCCTCACCCCGCTGAATTCATCGGTAAATGTATAAATATCCACAGCGGTACGAGTTTCTTTATTACACTCCATAAGATAATATCGTAGGCCGTTAATATTATAATTTTAATAATATGGTCATACATTATAAATTGTCGGAACATTCTAGTGACTCCTACGCACTTCCATGTCTCGAATCTGATAATATCAGTACAACATACTAGTTTGTAAATGAAGAAATCTCTCTAACCCACTACGGCTTGATTTCCTGGTTGTTTACCATCCTATTTCCAGAATGTTTCGGCACACATAACATAACAGCATAGAGCCTTTAGGGTTAGGCATAAGTGTACCTATAGTACACCCACATGTCAGTTTTGTTAGTCCCATGTAACAGGGGTGCTTCTATTGCCGTTAAACGGGCATGAATCCAGACTGCAACTGAGAAATATCTGATGAAAACCCAACACACTTTTCTGGAACTGGGAGTTAAAGTCAAGAACTCATGCTTAGTAATTGCAACATAATATAATGCTATAAACACTAGCTACTTGATTACACATTAGGTGTCCGTAGATACACTACTTACTCCCAAAAGGTTTTATATTTATATTTAGATAGTTTTATATTTTAACAAATACCGAAATACTCAGATATAACGACGCAATTTCCTCAAACATTCTCCTACAAAGAATTTTAATAGACTCATCAGGCCCAAATCTTTATTAATTCAAAGTCTTTAAAGATCCAAACCACCTTCCCAAATCTCACGAGCCACTAATATCAATCTCTCCGTTACTTCCTAGTCCTATTTTAATATCCCAAGTTATAAATACAAAGACAGCTGCCGCCCATGGTGAAAACAAAACACCATGACGGGATAATGGCCGTGACGACTGATTCCAATGCTCGCTGCTCGATGGATATAACAGACACCATAAAAGCATGTTGCCGGCGATGAGAAGTGCCGAATGGAAGGATTGATGGGTGGGTAGGAAGTAGGGCATAAATGATTGGATAGGATGTTTGCACTTAGAGATGTGTTTATGTATAGATGAAGGTGTGATCTTGATGTCTTTAAAATCCAAAATGTATTCTTACTCTACAATCATTGTTAGAACAAGCAAGTTATTGACTTGTCTTATAAAATTAGATACCGGAATTGTAAATGAAAACAATGCAACTAGACAATTTTAAAGCTAGGCGTGCCATTCAGACAGTCTAAGTTAAACACGATATTTTACAAAAATTCTTAAAAAATCATGGTCAACTTTCACATAGCAACAAAAGCTGATTTGGTGAAGAAAGTGCACAAGAAGGTCCCACATCGCATATAAAAATAAATATTCCACTTTCAACGATATCGTTGTGCTCTTATGCATAATAAAAGTAAAAATAAACTAAATGATTGAGTTTATTTTAGTTAAAAACCCACTTATGAATGTGAATGGTCTGAGAATGGTGGTGGGACTGCCACCTGCGGAGTTGAGTACCTCCGCCACAATAATGAATACATTTTACTAGCACTTGAGAGGAAATGCAAAAGATACTGAGTATTATGCTATTTATGAAGCTTTAGCATATTTATAAACCTTAGCTTTATGTTGGAAATCTAATCCGGCGTAGAAGAAGACATGGTGATATCCAATCTCTTGGAGAATAACAAAGTCCAGCAGTATACTGCGTTATGCAAACGAACTAATGAGTTGCTGAGCTAAATAATTGATGGTGTAGGATAGCAAATTCATGTTACCACCTTAGAGATTAGGATGAAAATGCCTTGTGGGACTCTGACGGATCTATGAGCGTGGTCTTTTATAAGACTACAAAAAAAAATGTTTGTCAGAACGATTCGTTTCTGGAATGCCAAAGAATTAAAATAAACCAATAGCTAAAACCACCAAACACAAACGCTGTTAATAAAGAGATTTTAAAAGATATTCTGGTCCTTTATGTAGTAAACTCGGAATTAATGAGTTGACAGATTAGTTCGACAAATTAGAGCGGTGTCATTAGTATTTTTAGCCCAGAGACCACACAACGAAAACATGCTATTAGAGGGAAACAATTGACTTGACAATCAACCGTTAAAGATAAAAGCTTCTGTACATAATGGATATAAACTTAAGTGGAAGCTTTTGAGGAAATTTAACTGCTAGTTTTTATGTTCCAGATTAATTCATTGTCAACAGCTGATTCCCCGAGATAAGATTCAATTAAATCTGAGAGTGATTCTTGTCAGATATTGAAAGTCAAGCACCCTAATTGGGTATCTCACTGTCAATCAGAATCTGAACTATTTTGTAGGATATTGCTGATCCATTGGAGTATATGCTCGAAAAATTTGTATGCTCAACAATGTAGGTCTTATCTACATTGTAAGTAAGTATACAAATTCGAGCAATGAATGTTGTTGAACTTCCAAAATAAAAGCCAGTCCTGCTATTGTAAGACGCAATGCTATCAAAATCTGATAAATCCATCATAATCATTGCAAATGGTGAAAAAGATCACCATTTAATCAAGTTTATAAAGTTATAAATAACAACTATTAAGCTGAACGCAGTAGCACGTAATAATTTATACGCCGATCTTATCTCCCCGATACAATCTGTTAACTTAAAAATAATCATAAAAATATTCCATACCAACACGCGTCAATGTACGGCAAGTGCTTCTTCCGGCATGATTGGGTAATGGCCGAAAAAAATTATTACTTAGCAGTACCACCGGTGAAGGGCCACTGAGCTTTATCATGTAAACAATAAAACAGAAAGCTTCCGTTGTGAAGATACATACGATTGAGCAATTAAATATTACGTCAATATATATGTAGTTGGTCATTTTTCGGCTCGTTAACGCTTTCTATTGGCAAAAGAATGAAAGAAGAGAAGAATAGAGCGAATCAAATAAGTGAATGAATGATGAATGTGTCAAAGCTGTAGAACTAGAATTGACGTGTAAAAGTGTTTGTACAAACCTACTTACAGAAATAAAATCTTTTATAGAATCAAGATGAATTGATTTGGCAAGTAAAGGGGAAGCGCCAGTGGGACTGACTACCCTGACGAAATACAATATTCTTTATTTTTTTTTTGTAATTTACAAGTCTGTTTCAAGCTATATCTATACTTAATATTATAAAGCTGAAGAGTTTGTTTGTTTGTTTGTTTGATTGAACGCGCTAATCTCAGAAACTACTGGTCCGAATTGAAAAAATATTTTTGTGTTGGGTAGCCTATTTATCGAGGAAGGCTATAGGCTATATAAAATCACGCTACAACTATGAGGAGCGGAGCAGTAATGAAAAATGTTGCAAAAACGGGGACAATTTATTCCTTTTGAGAGTTTCCGTTGCGTGCGCTGCGTAAACGGTTAAAGTAACGAGAAAATCATGTATGAAGGAATTGTTCCTTTTAAAAAGTTCTAAAAAAAAGTCCGCGAGAGCATATGTCTATCTTTTAAGGTTGACTCACTATAACTCAAAAGGAGCGAGCAGCAACGAGAAATGGACGAAAACTAGCAGGCAAATCGATGCGACGGGAAGGGTCAGGGGAGCAAAAATTTGACGCAGACGAAGTCGCGGGCAGAAGCTAGTGTTGAATAAAATATGATTAGGGACCGTAATACGTGTGTATGAATAGAATTATAATGATTAAAATCATCAATGCAACCCTCTCAGTTAATTTAATCCCACTAAATGACTTCATGAAATAGTTTAGTTTTGCGGGATACCTTAGCGCAAACAGAGTAGAAACCTGTAGAAGTTTGTATGAAATGAAGCCAAATATTGCTTGTTTGTATGAAATGAAGCTTAGGTATTGGCATAATGCATTAACTAAAGATAAGAAAGACATTATGAAAAAGAAAGGACTCGTCGAAAAAGAAACAATATTTTAGTTGAATACTATGTAGGTTAACAAGGAATAATAAACGAATGACGATGAGTAATGAATTATTATGATAAAAGATGGAATCGTTGGGAATGGTAGACAATAAAATAATGAGATGGTGACATCTTTTCTAAAAATATAAAAGCGAAAGGCGCATAATGGAGATAGCTCCTGCTGTTTTATTATGAATTTAACGATTGAGAATAGCATAATATTAATAATTTGTTTAAATAAAGCTATTATACCGCGTAACGAACCGGTTTCACCATCGGACGCTTTATGGCGTGGTCGTACCACGATCTAAAGCACGAAAAAACGTATTTCATCTGTAATACTTCTACATACGAGTATATTGAATATATATATTGTATTATTCGATTATAAAGTGTAACAATTGTAGATAGACCAATAAATAAATAAATACTCTACAATCGTCATCTGCCTAGCCTTTTCCCAACTATGTTAGGGTCAGCTTCCAGTCTAACCGGATGCAGCTGAGTACCAGTATTTTACATGGAGCGACTGCCTATCTGACGTCCACAACCCAGTTACTGGGTAATACGATACCCCTTGGTAAGACTGGTTGTCAGTCTTTCGGGCTTCTGAGGACCCGTAACGACTGTCTAAGATCTACGAAAGACAGTCGGAACCATCATACTCTACAATAACCATCATAATTTTAATTCAATTCTACTTGATGCTAGATACAATTCCGGTGAAGAGAAATTTTCAAATACAATTTCCACTATCACTTTGTTTACCTCTAGTTTGATTCCATAACTTATGTATTTTATATCCCGCACCCACATTTTCTGCACATCTTGCAAAAAAAGCGAAAACAAGCAAATATTATGCGCATAAATACTCACCCAAATGCTAACTTTGAGTCTATCTACGCGGAATATGTCCATAATGTTTCTAGAAATGTTATACGTCGGTTTCCAGTTTTATTACAATTCAATCGTTTCAAAACTAACTCATCCAAAGTAAAAGATTCTTTTTCGTATTAGTAATATAAATGATTTCAATTTAAGCTTACAGTCGTTTTAGAAATGTCATCATTTGACTCCTCTCCATATCCCAATTTAATTGGAATCGGCTTGGGAGTTTTTTCCACCTCCATTCATTCCATATTTCCACCATCGTTCAGGTTGGCACGTTAAATTACCCTGGTAAGAAGTTCTGAATAGTACTGTAAAACGGTTGTCTGCCAAAGTCGACCGTATATTGTACAGGCTGGCGATAAAATAACTTTAATCACCTTCGAACAGTCAAACTAGTTCAAATCTTATACCTTTAAACGAGCAATTCTTGTATATATATATAATCTGAATCTCGCAAACGGCTCCAACGATTTTCATGAAATTTAGTATACAGGGTGTTTCGGTGGCGATAAATCGATCTAGCTAGGATTCATTTTTATAAAATGTCGTTTTATTCGTGTTTTTAATGACCAACTTTATCGATAATCAACTTGAACATAAACTTATTATTTTAAACACAATTTACCAAAACATACCGAGCAAAGCTCGGTCATCCAGATATTAAATATAATAGCAGAAAAACATTAGGTGTCAGATTGGCCTAACAAGAAAAAGAAGAAGATTAAAATGTACTGAAAGCTTCTACTAGTATCCGAATCATACAAGAAAGGTGTTTCATTATTCGATATAGTACACCTCTGAGGATCTCACAGTACCTTTACAGCCATAAACCTCAAAGCAAACTCAATAACCCTCGCCAATTCAGATCATAATTACGTCTTCAAGTAATAAGTGACGTTACGAGCTCGTAAATGTACTCTATTTAATGAGCACGTTGTCGAACTGATTAATTCCGTGCGAATTACACGTTAGGCATGTGTATAATTATTGTAATTACACATTTGTCTTGTGCCGTATCTATTTGTCGGAGTTAAATTTACGTCGATTGCCATGCTGGCTAAGTTACTTCATGTATAGGTTTAAATTTTATTTCACACTTGCTTTTGCTAGCGGATTCGCCCGCTTGGAGGTTAAAAATTATCCTACGGAAAGTACTACCGGGATATACAGTATTCTATGTGTTAATCCAGATTTTAAAGTGGATATGAGTGCCAAGTTGTATCCAATTCCGTTCGGTCGTCATCGAACATCCAAACATACAAACATTCATAAACAATGAATATTTATAATATTAGTAGGATTATTGGGTAAAACAGGCAGAAAACGAAACGATACCTTTAAACGATGAGAACATTACTCAACACCCACGTCATATAAAAATGAAGTCCCATAAAAGTTGGTTATTTTTTCCCTGCGTCACGTATGGGACCACTTCAGTTACACTGTCCTCAATAAGTCACCAAACACCAGTGAATAAATCCAAATATTAAGTTGTATAATTACCCACTACATTTATTACCTGCTAAAACCTGCAACACGGTATTTAGAGCCCGATGGTGATGCGTTTTTTCAATGGGGACTCTACCTCTCTTACTCTTATCATACCATCCCGATTTAGGGAAAAGATCCTTGAATAAGGCTTTTACTGCAGTCGGACATTAACTTTTGCCTACGACTTCGTGCGCATGAAATTTTGGCCTCCGTCCCGTCGCGTCATATCGCATCACCCGCGCTATTAATTCGTTTACACTTAGCGTTCTTTGCGATTTCATTTTTCCCGGCTCCTAAGGGTCGCAGCGTGATTTTATATAGCCTGTCACCTTCCTCAAGAATTGGGCTATCAAATAAAAAAGATTTTTTCAAATACGACTGGTAGTTCCAGAGCTTAACTGCTGTAAAGAAACTCACAAACTTAACCTACCTCTTTATAATATTATTAGTCTAGATATTCTAGATCAATGGCCAAAAAAACCTGTTAAACTATGGCATGTCCATATACAGAAAACAGATCAAGAAGAGTTCCTATAAATTTAGCCATGATAGTCACACATAAAGATAAATCTTTCGGTGGATTTTAGCTATAAGTACTGACTGAAGCTAAATAACAAGTAGGTATTAGCTACAGTTTTATAGTCACAACTTAAATCTTTCTAACTGCTTTTATAAACTATCTAAGCATTGCCAACCTCACACATGAGGAAGACTTAAAATCGATTATTAATAAGCTCATAATCATGACGGATACTTCGATAAGAGATCATTTCCTCGAGGTGTGGATATGAATAGAATGCATATATACTGTAATAGAGCGGTCAATGTAACGAGTAAACGATTCTGTGTTGCGATCGATGTAAATGAGAATGTAAGTGACATTATAATGGATAAAGATTATGGAATATAGTGCAGATGTGACAAGTATTCTGAAGATATAAAAAATTGTGGACATGTATAAAAGGTTGAATAGAATATTATTTATTGTTTTTGTAGGTAGTAAAGGGATCGCGGCTGACCCTTAAAAAAGTCCGCTCGCTAAGTAATAGCCGCCGCAAATGTTGATCCACTTGGCCCTTCCATGCCTCGAAAAACGTTATAGCGGCAGTCCCGGCTCGCGGCTGTCCTTTGTAAAACTTTGACAGTCTGTACGGGTAGTCTGAAAAGAAGCCCGAAAGTCTGACCACCAAGGGGTATTGTGTTAACTAGTAACTGGGTTGTGGAAGTCCGATATGCAGTCGCTCCATGTGAAATGTGCAATGGGCCGTTAAAGTGTGCGGGATGGTAGATGTCACATGTATTCAAATTTTTGGTTCCAGAACATGCCGGTTTCCTCACGATGTTTTCCATGATCGTTTTGAGAGCAGTGGTTATGAAATAATTTACACTCGTAAGTCGCGGCCATTACCACTGGGCTACCACTGCTGGGTTGGCAGTATTAAATGATAAACAATAAACGTTGGATGGACTGTGTAGCAGATGATATGGCTAGAAAGGGGTGATTACCAAAATGTCGATTAACAGAGAAGTTGAAGAAAAATATATAGAAAAGGGCAAGAGAATCATGATGAGTTGACAGTATTCAAAAACTCTTTACCCAAAGAGTCAGTAAAACAAGTACCCAATTATTCAATACCATCGCAGAACTGACGATTCTGTGTCAGATGTTTTGTAGACTCTTTAACACTCCAGGTTGGTATACGGAAATGATTAATATTAATAGCATTATCGACGATCTGTCGTCGGCAGCAGCGGTTAAATTTCGCATTTTCTATGTGTAGGAAGAATATTATGTATGTGACTAAAAGAATGATGGATATGAAATATGTTGATGGATGAAGAGAGAAAGGAAGGCTAAAGAAACGATAGATAGATTTTGTGACGAATGATATGAAAGAGAAGGGAGTGAATGATAGCGTGATAGTTGAAAGGGGAGAAACAATGAAAAATACGTGGACGCCGACCCCAAATACCATGAGACTAGGGCAGGTAGACGATGTTGATGAGATAATATAAGCTGTAGATTTCGATGGATAGAGAGGGGTAAATGAAAGCTAGAGGAAAGATGGGTGGATTGTGTGAAAAATGATATAGAAGAGAAGGGAGCGAACGATAGTATAACGGTTGACAGGGGAGAATAAATAAAGAATACGTATTGCGTCGACTCCAAGCAACTTAGAACATGGGCCCGACGATGATGATGATGATATATGCCGTAGATGTTGATAGATGGAGAGAAAGAGGGAGAGGAAGTCTAAAGAAAAAAAGGGGGGATCTTGTGAGGAATGATATGAAAGACAAGAGAGTGAATGATAGCGTGACGGCTACAGGAACAGGGGAGACGATAGGGGAAAATAAAAGAAGAAAACGTGTAGTGCCGACCCCAAGTAAGGGCAGGACAATGTTGGAGAATTATATGTCGCAATAGTAGCGAAAAAAAAACGTCCAGAAAATTGTATCGACTATAAGGAAATTGATAAAACGTCCAGATAAGTGATCGATTGGTACTTTTTTAGTTCCAAGGTTGACGGTATGCTGTATCAACTATTTACTATGTTAATTAACGATCGATAAGCGCCCAGTTTTATATTATTAATTGAAAATAATTAGAACAAATTAACTAACGCTAACTACGCTGTCAATATTGTGTGTCAATATTTTTTTATCTTCTTAGTTATTAATTTTAAAGAACTTTTTCTGAATATTATTTTTTTAAGTTAATATTCAAAAACAGTGTTTAAATTATCAGATAGGTATTGTATTTTGTCTATCTTTCTATCGAATATATTATTTCGCAATCGCAAAAACTCTCTCGTTTTATGAAATTCTAGAAATAAAAACTAGATTGGTTTCTAAACTTGAATAGAAATTGCATATTTTAAACATTTCACTCAACTACTAAGTACCTATTTGTATCTAAATATGTTTTTTTTGCTCGCAGAACAGATGGCCGATGGGGCCGGAAGGATCCTGAGTGGCGACCACGTACTGGAAGACGTAGCGTTGGAAGGCCTCTCACAAGATGGACCGTTGTCCTGGTGAAGGCTGCAGGTATCCGCTGGATTCGAAAAACACAGAACCGGTCCAAGTGGCGGTGATTTGGGATATACCAGCAGGGCGTATATCCAGCAGTGGACGTCTTTCGATTGAACTGATGAAGATTTTTTTTTTTGTACTGTAATCTGCTACTTATCCATATGTTGCGTAAGGTCGAGTTCACACGAGTGCAGTCGATTAATCGTCAAACATTCTGGTCACATATAATCGGCAGTCAACTTCAGACTAAATGAATGTGATCCGCATTACTGTGCACTAATCCGACTGGGATTAAGTCTCGTGTGAGCTTAACCCGATGATTATCCTTGCTAAAGACAAAATAGGTCACCAAACCCGCTTAAATAGAATATTTTAATTGTATAATTTTCGTTTTCCTAGGAAAGCTTCGTGATATTATAACGGCTGTCGTGAACATCTGTCATTTTCACCAATATTTGACACTAGCTGACCCAGCGAACTTCGTACCGCCTCAGAATCAATAAAACCCATGTTAGGTGAGCTCCTACCAAGTTATGCCAACCTGGTACTTCGAAGACATAAAGCGTTTTCTAGCTATCACACACCCATGTTAGGTGAGCTCCTACCAAGTTATGACAACCTGGTACTTCGAAGACATATTAATAAGGAACTTTTTTGGATGATTTTTTACACCTTGGGTCCGAAAAACCCAAATATCTTACGGACCCTTATTTAAAAAAAAAAAAAATATAGCCTATGTTACTTGCAGATAATGTAGCTTTCTAATGGTGAAAGAATTTTTTAAATCGGTCCAGTGGTTTTTGAGTTTATCCATTACAAACAAACAAACAAAAATACAAACTTTTCCTCTTTATAATATTAGTAAAGATTAAGGTGCCAAAAAAGTTCCGTATTTGGACAGCCGTTATTAGAGGAGCAGTGGTAGCCCAGTGATATCAAGTTCTGCAACTTACGACTTATAGGCAGGCGGTTTACTTCGTCTAAATAATTTCATCACCACTGCCCTCAAAACGGTGAAGGAAAACATCGTGAGAAAATCGGTATATCCTATAACCAAAAATTTAACACTGTGACATTTACCATACCGCACTGGGCGTGCGTGGTAGACTTTAGCTCACTCCCTCGCGAAGAGAAGTCTGTGTTCCAGCAGCCCACTACTGGGACACAAACATTAAAGGCTGCTGTATGTATTTTGCGACCGTTCACCCCTGTCTTAGAAAACCAAAACTTTACTGTGATAAGGGTGACACTATAAAAAATTGGTTCCGGAAAAAACTTAACAATTTCTAACATTCAAGTTTCAACTGCTAAATCGAATAATAGTAGTAGTTTACATACTTAAGTAACTGACGCGCATCAAATGAAAGTGAATCGCATGCAGCTGATTTTTCCGCTAGATATACAAAGCAAACATGTTAAACCGGTCAGGTGATAAAAACTGTCTCAGGAGGCCGGTAAAGCTCTAATTATGTCATTGGTTTCTTTTTCATTTAGAATTATTTTCTATTTTATGGCTTACTAGCTTTTCCAACGGTTTCGCCCGTGTGGAGGTCGAAAACTATCCCGCGGGAACGTACTACCGGCGTAAAAAGTATCCTATGTGTTAATCCAAACACTGTACTGGTATGTGCCAGTTAGGGGACGCCCTAGCAAACATAATAATGACATTATTGGTGATGATCTTCAGAAAAGTCAAATGCGTAGTACTGGTAACCGTTTAGTAGTTTGTGAGGATGGATAAATGTCTGTTACTGTTTCACGCTAACACGGCTGAATAGATTTAGATGAAATTTGGCACATCTCATCTCATAAACTTACGCCTTTTTCCCATGGGCAGTAGGCGCTAGGCAGAAACTACGAAACGCCACCTGCCACGAGCCTTACACAGGTACTCCATTTGACTCGTGTATGTTATATCCGTTCATACACGCACGCCGGTTGTGAGTACGAGGGCGGCACTGAAAATTTCGGGAATCAAGGAAGTGACACAGCATTACTATTTAAAAATGTATTCATTGCTTTTCGAAGTATTCTCCGCGAAATTTGACACATTTTTCCATAGGATGGAACCAATCATTGAAGCAACCACTCCGTTCGGAAGTTGGGGTACCAAAATGGCCGTTTTGTAGGCGTCCACAGCTTTTTCAGGTGATGAAAATTTCTGACCACGCAATTTATTCTTTACTAGCTTCTGCCCGCGACTTCGTCCGCGTCAAATTTTTGCTCCCCTGACCCTTCCCGTCGCATCGATTTGCCTGCTAGTTTTCGTCCACTTTTCGTTGCTCGCTCCTTTTGAGTTATAGTGAGTCAACCTTAAAAGATAGACATATGCTCTCTCGGACTTTTTTTTAGAACTTTTTAAAAGAAACAATTCCGTCATACATGATTTTTGCGTTACTTTAACCGTTTACGCAGCGCACGCAACGGAAACTCTAAAAAAAGGAATAATTTTTCCTCGTTTTTGCAACATTTTTCATTACTGCTCCGCTCCTCTTAGTTGTAGTGTGATTTTATATAGCCTATAGCCTCTCTCGATAAATAGGCTACTCAACACAAAAATAATTTTTCAATTCGGACCAGTAGTTCCTGAGATTAGAGCGTTCAATCAAACAAACAAACAAACTCTTCAGCTTTATAATATTAGTATAGATTTTAGGGAAAGTATAGAAATCATTAGGGCTTAGGTCTGGGCTGTACGGCGGATGGTCTAATAATTCTATGTTTTCTTGCTCTAAAAACTCTTTTGTTCTGTGGGCGGTGTGAGAACTCGCATTGTCGTGATGGAGGATGATACGGCGGTTGCGATTCTCTTTACGGAGTTCAGAAATGACCTGTGGCAAACAAATGCTAGCATACCATTCTACATTAACCGTTCTTTGTCCTTCAAGAGGAATAGTCGCAACATGGCCGGTTCTGGAGACAAACGTGGCCACTATTTTTTTTGCAACACTCCATGAACGAACAATTTTTGTTGGCTGCAACTCATTTTCGAACACCCAAACTAGTGACTGGTTTTTTGTTTCAGGTTCGTACGCGTATATCCAGGATTCATCACTTGATACGATGTTGTATACAGCATTTGAGGACCCTGCGTGGAATCTTTCGAGAGTTCTGACGCACCAAGTAACGCGAGCCGATTTTTGCTCTTCACAGAGCGAATGCGGTATCCATCGGGAAAACAACTTTTTTACACCTAATTGTTCATGCAAGATTATTTATATTTGACTCATGCCAATGTCTAAAGTTGCCTGAATTTCGCGGTATGTCACATGTCGATCTTCCTTAATCAGCTTACGCACAGCATCAACGTTTTCTTGGGTGACTGCAGTTTTTGGACGACCATGACGGGGATCATCACTGAGCTTGACACGTCCACGTTGAAACCAGCGATAAATTGTGGTTTTGGATGAGGCTTCATCACCAAATGCACAAATCATCCGGTCAACACACTGTTTTTGTGTTAAACCACTTCGAAAGTCATAATAAATCATCGCTTTTGAATTTTCTCGAGTCAATTCCATTTTCTCAACGACTAAACAAGTTTGACAAAACCTTGTGAAAAGACCGAGAATCTTTTTTCAAATAAATAAATGGTATTCGATTTTTAAAACCAAGGAGTTTTCAATTTAAAAAAAATTAATATGTCAGGAACAGTGGAAATATTCCATTCCCGATACTTTTAGTGCAGCCTATGTACTACGCACCTGACCTTTCTGAAGAACATCACCAATAAGGTCACTAATAAGTAAGTAGCAGTTTTTTTTTTTGACAGGATGCGGTAATGTTCAACTTCCTAGTTAAAGCTTTATAATCTTTCGGTCTACCTAGTTTAGGCATTTGTTCAAATAAGAGTCGAGTGCAAACTTTTTTTCAATGCACACTGCAGTCCACTCATGCCCAGATCCACTGGCTAGATTTATGTGCACTGTATTTTCAACACACTGCTTAGCACCGAAGGTTGAAAATCTAAAAATGTGTTTTTTCATGCCCTGAGACATGCTGTATTCAATTCTCAAAGCTCGGCTTACTACCGAGAGTTGAAATTCCCGTGGAGCATAAAATCGTCCCTGTGAACATAGGTTGATAAAAGATTTTCTAACACAATTTTCTTTTTTGCCATTCGTGTGATCACGGCTGTCGTGTTCAGTGCACTATGATTCCGTTTCCAACACGGAAATGTGTACTATTGTCATGCAATATTTCTTTTTCCTATGAGGAAAATTGAATATTGAGTATGAAGGAGCAAATAGAACTATGTTTATTAATTAACCGTTATTAATATCTACCTACGTTTATCTATTTTCAGTCAAAGTTGCTGATGATTTAACCTATTAGTTATGCCCAACACCGATACTTTACCGTCATGAATTCAGCCGAAAGATCCCCACTTCTTATAGGCCTCCGCTTCTGCCCATTTTCTAGTAAACCATTAACCTCAAAGGAACATTTTTAAAAGCAAAAATTACGACGACCTTACGTATTTAGTGACCTTTCCTTAAAACGCACCACTTTCTTGCACTCCGCTCGACTTTCGAACACTTTAACATTTCGCATTTCCCTCTCAATGAGACAGTTATAACATTGTTTTGTTACGGAAGCTTTGTACTCGGTGACTGGGTTAAGTGCAGTCTCATGTTTATCGGTACACATTTAACTACGCATATACAAATCTACTTTAAGGTCCCATAGGGTTGCTAACCGTACTGTAAAATAGAGTATTGTGCTCTTTTTCTTACGGGTACTTTTTAATCTAGGTATAATAATACAATAATAAAGTACGCTAAAGTACATAGTCTTTACATAGTAGGTAGGTATAACAAAGTCGTATTTCGTGTTTGTTCGCTAAGATCTTTTAAACTCCTACCAGAGTCGCGGAATTTGTTCGAAAGAGTTTCCGTGGCCCTGGCATAGGCAATTGAAAGAACACGGGTGGGTTTTAGTCAGTAAAAGTCTGACAAGCCCTCCCGCTCCACCCAGAGCGGGAGACGATTTGATGATTTCCCACCCACGAAAAAAAAGATCTTCTAAACTACGGAACGGATTTTAATGCGGTTTTCATCAATAGACAGTTTATATGTATTCAAGATAACGGTTTATATGTGTATTAAACGGGCGAAGCCGCTGACAAAACCTAGTTTTACATAAAGTGAAGTTTTTAAGGCAATTAATTTAGTTATGCTTGCGGTTTTTCTATATTCTCCACTGTGAGACTTAATTATTATTTGTCAGTTATGAATGTGAAGTGGCGAAGAGAGAAATAGGGCTTTATATTAATGAGCCTCTGATCTTATATTAACGTAGAATTAGGATGTTTGGAGTCCCACAATTTTTGTAAATCAATAAAAAAATATGTAACGCCAAAATTGCTAGAAAAATACATGGTACCCTTTCTTAATAATCTGTCTTCTTTATTTACTTTGTCTGAAATACTCTACTTCTTCTTGAAAAATTTGATAACCCTAGTGGAGCGACAAGTGTGGTCCTAAGAGAATGTACAGTCAGGGAAATATTTTGCTGACCCGATTGACACACTACGTAATTAAAAGTTATTGGTAGTAATTCGTCGGTCGTAAGTTTTAGTTACTTATGTCACGGAATAACTTAATTCTTTGCTTATGTATTGAAAACTTGATCAAAATATATTTAATTATGCAAACAAGACATCCATCACAAAACTAGACGACCATTTTGGCAGGAAATGCAAACGAACAGATCCATTAATTTATCAAAATAATTAACCCCAATCAAACAAAATTTATGATTATCAACCACATTACGTATGCACTAATGTAATAAGATGAATGACAAAACTAATTTAAATATGCGGAAATTGTTGCAAACCGTTAAACTTTAAAAGTGACGTAACATCAACTTGACAGATTGATTATCAAGAAATTGCCGCCAAAAACTTTCACAAAAGGGCGAAGGAATTCGTTTTGCAATTCTAATTTCGAACACGATTTATTCGTATTACGTCACTAAGGCCTGTTTCCTCTCAAGCCAGTTCCTTGTGCCTTTCCCCCTCAGATTTTAAGTTCAAGTTACAAGCGCAAACAGCCTAATGGCTGCGGAAAGTAAACAAACATTTGTCTTTCCCGACACAAATGACATAACTTATTAATTGCTTCGATTACGATGCTCTTTAATTATTTTTTATGTAAATTATCTTAATCGCAGTCATTTAAAAAGAGGACTTTGGGTCGCCATTTTGTGTGTTACAAACATTTACATTCTCCTGTCACTCAATTTTTTCGATAACTTAATTTTTGGTTGTTCTGTCTTGAACAAACATCGAGCAGGCTATAGTTATAACTCGAACCCCACCACCGAACTACATATTTATCTTCATTATATTTCTATGTAGATATGATAGTTACATAGACCATAATTTTCTTGTCGTTTTTCCAATTTTTTTCGGGCTTTGCGCAGCATGGCGTTTTATTCCATATTTCTCGGTAGTCAAGATAGCCCTTTCTAGCCGCATCTCCTTTCACACAGTCCATCCATCGTTTCTTTCGTCTTCCCAATAAACAAGTCACTGTTGACACAAAAATCGTTTAAGGTCGCAAAAAATTGACTAAACGCCGACAGACAGTGAGACAGAACACCGACAAGACCTTACTTCGACGAGACTTTTCGCCGACAGAGCTCATCAGCGACGCAGTCATACAAATAAAAAACGACTCCCTGTAATCATAGTGAGATAGTTCGATATACGACCGGCAATGCACATATTTATTAGTCATATTTAATAGTGAGCGGTATAATCCGACTAGGAATTCACTTTAATTTTGTGGGCGCCTAGGTACTTTTATAGAATAAGAAATCTATACAGAAGCGCAACTGATGCACAGTCAGGGAAACGGATGGTTTAGTAAATGGACTAGCAACTTAAATTGTCACAAAACTGATATTCTATTTTAGGCATATTCATTAACTGTACTTAGCACGTCAAAACGAATTGTGTTTATCTGTTAAGGAGGTAACCCGCAAAATGAAATGACTAATTCATGAAAATGCCATTCAATCGTCTTAATGAACTTATGAGGGTTTTCTTGTCAATTTACGTGATTATAATTATATATACTTTATTTAATTTAATATTATAAAGCTGAAGAGTTTGTTTGCTTGTTTGATTGAACGCGCTAATCTCAGGAACTACTGGTCCGAATTGAAAAATTCTTTTTGTGTTGAGTAGCCTATTTATTGAGAAAGGCTATAGGCTATATAACATCACGCTACAACTAAGAGGAGCGAAGCAGTAATGAGCAATGTTGCAAAAATGGGGAAAATCGCACGGGTAGGCGATTCGACGCGACGGGAACGGTCTGGGGAGCAAGAAATTTAACGCGGACGAAGTCGCGGGCAGAAGCTATATAAGATATACCTACTCCGTGTTGTGCCGGACCTAAAGAATAGCATCATCCCATTTCTTCCCGAGGGGGTCGTAATAGGCGAATAAGGGACTTGCTCTATACATTCTACTACCATACTGCGATCGCCAACCCGCCTGCCAAGCGTGGCGATTATGACAAATCCTCCCAAATTGAGCGAAGCCCAGCAGTGGACGTTTTTCAACTGAAATTATGATGATAAAGACGTACTAGATACGGTCGCGAATCATATTTTATGCAATACAAAAGTTGCAATGACCTTGCAAAAAAAACGTAGGGGGAAGTCCCGTAGCGCCGGACGGCACCTAGCGCCGGACACTCGTACTATCTCGATAAACGACAACGTGATTTATTCAAGTATCGGTGAAAGGGGCGCAGGAGAACGTAGGGATACAGGATCACGCGACGCGGTTTGCCAGTGAGGCGCACAACCGCGGTAGCAGAGGTGGATTCCTGTTTTAGACGGAAAAGCATTGCGTCACGTAAATTTCAAGTGAGTATTACTGCTATGGTTTTGTGTTTAATTGTTTTTGTTAATTTTTAATAACGACATTGTTCCATTATAATTCGTAAATTGTAAAAGTTATTATTAATTACCTAAACAGTTTTAGTATGAAATACGTCATTTTCGACATTCACTGTCCCCTACCTCCGGACAAAATGTTGTCCCTTACCACCGGACAGTTTATAAGTTGGCTTTTTATTGAGCATTTATAATTATATCATAATAATGATTGTTTGTAGTTTTACAGGATAGAAGGAGGAAGATATTTCAACATGAAAGAGAGAAAAAAGAAAGGAAAATGAGGTCAACAAAGTTTAAAAACTGCGATGGACAAGATTTTGTCCAAAGAAATGAGTCTCAGAGAAGCTTCGTCGCGTTACAATGCCCAAAAAAGCACTATACATGATAAAATAACGGCAGTAAACGGTGGAGAAGAAGTCACGTTGCAACCGAAGGTTGGTAGATTTATAAAAACCTTCTCACCCGAGTATCAAGTTGCAGCAAGGAAGTTTCCGTGACTTCCACTGATTTGGCCTTGGCTAGCTCACGTCCTGGGATAATTTAGTCTCAGAAGGATAGACAGACCATCCTATAGCATTAACCAACGTACCGTTAGTATAGTGAGTATTTGATCTTGATGTTGTCCAGACTGTATACAAACTGCCATTGCCAGATGCCGCAAAAAAAATATCTGCAGCTCGGAAGAGAAAAAGTGAAATTTTAACGTCATCACCGTACAAAATGCTGTTCAAGAAGAGAACGAAAAGAGTAAGAAGGAACAAAGAAAAGGAATGGGGAATAAGTTTAAAACGAAAATAGAAAAAAAAGGAAAGCAAACCAAAGGTGTGAAGGCCAAAGGAAAAATAATTATAACGATAAAAAAAGGAGCCACTAACTGTAATATTTAATATGAAAAAACTACTTGTGTAGTGTGTTTGGAGGACCACGACGAGGTCTGGATACAATGCTCCAGCTGCCAAGAATGGACCCATGAAGCATGTGCAGACATTCCGGAATGTGGAGATACCAATATATTTGATCGATGCCCAATGTTTTAAGAATGTCCGGTGCTTGAGGTTTGAAGATTAAGCCGTCCGGTACTAGGTGCCAATGTTAAAGACTTAATATTTTTCACCAAAACTTTATTAACGTTCCTAGCTTATGTTTACGCAGAAGTCGTATTTTTGTTAATTGAATTTGATTTTATATTTTGTTCATTTAACTAATTCATACACAAATACTTATTTCTCGAAGTAGTTTTAATTTTATTTCCGGAAAAGCTTATATGTCCGCCACTAGGGGACTTCCCCCTAAGCAAATTTGAATTCGCGGGTTGCGCTGTACTTTCTTTAATGGAGGCTTTCATTTTGGCAGTTCAACATCATTCATTACTATACTACGTTGCTGAGCAGACCAATTTGTCGACCACATAAAGCAATGGATTAAAAACATCCTTAAAAATTATTCCGTGTTACCCAATTAGGGCGCAGGATTATCAATTTCGAAGTCGGGTAAACAGAGTGAATTTCGTAAAAAGTGCAGTTGTCTCTTTCTATTTTGCTGCGATCGTACTGTCTGTACGGAATGTCATTTTTGTCTACTGTTCCGTCGACAAAACGGTGGTCGTATTAAGTCTTCTGTTGGAATTTAAACTCTCAGCTCAAAATAGCCGAGTACTGAAAATCCAGTGCCCAGTAAAAAACGTCAAAAAAAAAAGCGCTAGGGCTAATATGACTCGACATCCGAACGGGAGCTGCGCTTCTGATAAATTATTCTTCTTTGGCACCTAATTGGTAAACCATGCTTGAGCTGAACCAAGTATGAGATAAAGGGTATAAATAAAACACACAAATTGGCCTCAAATCGGAAAATATTAATGTTTTATTGCACTTAATTGTCAGGCGAAACTCAGTAGCGGGAATTTAAATCGCAACACCTAATAGTTTACGTCTAATGCTAAACGGTGCTAAATATTTTAGTGCACTTTTGCATTTAGGTAAAATTGTTGTTTGTAATTGCATATTTGACGTATTATTCTTGTTTAACCTTGAAAGCTTTATTAAATGGATGAAAAATAAGTTTTAGTAATAAATATATTCGGTCGGTTCCTTGTGGTGCCGGTCGTAAAGAATAGCACCAGCCTATTACTTCCCGTGGGTATCGTATGAGGCGACTAAGGGACTTACTAGAGAATGGGCAGCAGCGTTCTCTATGCATTTTACGACCATACTGCGATCGCCAGATCTGCCAAGCGTGGCGATTATGGCAAGCCCTCCCAAATTAGGGGGCCTATGTCCAGAAATATATTGATTAAATTCACCGGTTCATTGTATACCATTTGTTTCTTACAAGGTAGGTACTTAATGCTTTACAAATATATATATATATATTCCCATGGTCACGCCATCACGCGTGAACGGCTGGACCGATTTCGCTTTTTTTTTTTGTTGTGTTTGTTATTGTCAGGAGAAGGTTCTTATGAAAGAAAAATTTAAAAAATTGCGCGGAAAATTTAAGAACACTTATTTAAGAATACAAAGTCACCTAACATGGGTGTTTGATAGCTAGAAAACGCTTTATGTATTCGAAGTACCAGGTTGGCATAACTCGGTAGGAGCTCAACTAACATGGGCTTTCGCGTAACTTGGTAGGAGCTCACCTAACATGTATGTGTGGTAGCTAGAAAACGCTTTATCAAATCAAATCAAATCAAATCAATTTATTTCGGGCTACAAAGACCCATAACATAAATACCTTACAGACTAACATACATACAAATAAAAAACAATTTAAAACTATTGTACACGAAGTGACGGCGTCGTGTTGCGCTGCGTGTTGTCGCGTAGCCTTCCGCGGAATCGCCGATACACGACACCCTTCGGCCAAAACTCTGCCTTGAGGTAGGTCTCGATTTGAAGAGTTGGAACTCGCACCACGAATGACTTGAAATTCGTGTTGTGGCTAGTGTTGGGATTTTATCCGGATAAATACTCAAAATGGATAAATACTCGATAAATATCCGTTTTTACTGAGTATTTATCCAAAACAGCGGATAAATACTATTTTATGTTTTTGTAACGTAAGTTTCGTCATTTTACTAACAAAGGGATTAAAATTAATGAAAAATAGACTATGCAGATTGGTATCGTACCTTATTAATCATTTTAACAATTACAAAACGCTGATATTGACAATAATTTCATTCAATTATGAATACAGTTAGTCAATCACTGTCAAAGTTAGATAAAATTATACATTTGTTAATTGGTTTTTCACATACATACATGAACTCATGCTTTTCTCCCATGGGGGTAGGCAGAAACTATTTAAGTAACGCTTAAATCGCTTAATAATGAAAAAACTACCTCGTGAAAGTCGAGAAAGATTAACAAATCAAATATCTTGACTTGGCTCGCGAGGTTGTCGACATTGTAGGATGTGGATTCAGCGAGCAATGTGCAGTTTTGAGACCAGTGGTGATGTAATTATTTACCACAAGTAAAGCGCCTGCCTGAGTGCGAACTCACGACCTACAAGTTGTAAGTCGGGGCTGATACCACCGGGACACCACTGCTATCGCCAATATGAAAGGCATGTTAGACTTTTACCTACTGACTAAAACCCACATGTGTTCCTTTAGTTGCCTGTGCCAGGGTACCTCTTTTAAACAGATCCGCAACCCTGGCAGGCATCGGTCCTCGCGGACCCCTATTTTTTTTTTTTTTTTTTCAGGATGAGAAATCATCAAATGACTTCTCCCGCTCTGGGCGGAGCGGGAGGGCGTGTCAGACTTTTACTGACTAAAACCCACCCGTGTTCCATTAATTGCCCATGTGCCAGGGTCACGGTATCTCTTTCGAACAATCACGCGACCCCGGGAGGCATCGGTCCTAGTAGACCCCTACACTGCTGCTGACATCTCTTTGAGGCGCGCGTGGAACACTGCGCGCCGTCGACCCGAGCTTGGTCCTTACCGGGCGGCGAGCTACCCATTGCTCGCCACCCGCAAGCTCGCGCCTACGGTGGCCGGGAGTCCGCTATTGACTCCCGACGCCCGGGGCGTCTCCTCCTGCGGCGGCTAGGGACGTGAGGGCGCAGAGACTGCCACCGCGGACCCCTTCAATATGTAATGACATCTCTTAGAGGCGTGCGTGGAACACAATGCGCCGTTGACACGGGCCTGTTCTTTACCGTGGCGAGCAATGGGTGACTTGCCGCCCGCAAACCCGTGCCCACGTTGGCCGAGAGTTCACAATGAACTCCCGACGCCCGGGGCGTCTCCTCCTACGGTGGCTAGGGACATGAGGGCGCACAGATTGCCTCTTCCTAACACACTCCACCTCCTCCTTCGTGAGCCTTACTTCTTCGCAGAAATAGGTGACAGCTTCTTATGCCCTCTCGCTCCATACCATGGCCTGCACCAGGGCCGGACGTGCCAGATACGGCGTTGCTCCGCCCAAGCAGGGCAAACCTCCACTCTATGCTCCACCGTATCTTCCAGGCGATCTACACAGTGGTAATATTTACTGAAACCTGCTTTTAGATTTTCTCAAATCCAATGACTCATTATCAGTATCTGTCTGAAAATATAACCCATTTTGTGTTGATTTCATATCCTTAAATATTATAAACACTAGAAGGGCATTGCATTTGTTGGACTCTTGTTGAAAGACAGGTTCTTTTATGGGTTCAATAACAGATATGCATTGATATACCTAATCACAAAAGTTATGATCAAGCAAAGCTGCTTGTAGCATTTGACTTGACGATATATTTTTCTTTTGCGTACGCTGAGAGAGCGGCTTTTCTATTTTTCATACTCGTGTGTGTGTGTGTGTGTGATCAAGTGATCGTAGATAGCTGCCCTATCTTGTGTAGCATGGCAGGTTTAACTTTTCTCCCGTTACTTTTTGTTTTACAACTTGTTGTAGCTTCGATCGTGGTTTTTGGGTTTAGTTCTTGTGATTTTTTGACTGTCTTATAAATCCATGAACACTATCTGCACGGACGGAAAAGCATGACACATTGTCACGTTCCGCCTGAACCGAGCGTGTAAGCGAGAGCGCGAAACGAGCGATAGAGAGGCACGATCGGCCTTAGCGTTCGACTTGTAAAATCTATCTCTCTTCCACTCCATCGGCCAATACGTCCAAGTAAAAGAGACTTATGCCCGTTTTCACCAATGACCCCTAAATTTTAAGTAGCCCCTAGGCCAATTTAAGTACCACTTATCGCAAGTTTTATTTTCACCAACGTTTAAGGGACACCTAAACCCTTAAGGGATCCCTTATATTTAGGGGACCGAATGTTCAGCCCCTAACCGACCCCTAACTTAAGGGCTGGTTTAAAGTTGTTTGACAGGTTGCGTATTCTTGAATATATAAAATATGGAAGATCTGTTAAGTGAGTTTTTTGATAGTATTGAAGCTGTGGAGACTGTGGAATTATTGGCAAACCCTAGATTATTTACACGGCCGCGTGTTTATCGTGAAAGACCAGACTTTTTCACACAATATGATGATAAAGACTTTTTTACAAGATATAGGTTATCCAAGGAAAGCGTGATATTTCTACTTCAAAAACTAGAACATATTTTGGAATATCCAGACGACAGGTAAGGTACCTATGCATTATATATTGAAATAGAGTAATACCTGAACTAAGTATTGAAATAGAGTAATACCTATTTGTATAATGCTTAAAACTGTTTGCTTTAACATGTTAGTTGGTACCAGTAGGTGCAAGTGTAGAAACTTAACTATTTCAGTAGGTAGGTACCTTTACCTGTTATCATTAACTTGTAATTTATTTTACAGAAATAAATCCGTGCCCCCGATCAAACAACTATTATGTGCCCTTCGATTTTATGCCACCGGTAGTCAGTTGCTGACGATGGCAGACATGGGTGGGATCAGCATAGCCACATGTAGCCGAATTGTCAAAAGAGTTTCAGAAGCTATCGTAACTCTACGACAGGAGTTTATAATATTTCCAGAAAGGGAACAAGATCAGCTAAGAGTGAAGGAGGAATTTTACAAGATAGCCCGTTTCCCTAATGTCCTGGGTTGTATAGATTGTACGCATATTAAGATACAATCGCCAGGTACCTAACTTAATTATAATTGCATCCAAGACCAGATTTCAACTAAAAACTTAACTACACATACTTACTATTGTAGGTGGGGATGATGCTGAACTGTTTCGTAACAGAAAAAGTTATATGTCTGTCAACATCCAAACAATAAGTTCTGCTGATTTACTGATGACAGATGTAGTTGCCCGCTGGCCAGGTTCAACTCATGATTCAACGATTTACCAAAATAGCAGACGGTATGCCAAATTTGAACGAGGGGATTATAGAGGATCATACCTACTAGGGGACAGTGGATATCCTTTGAAGGTAAACTAAATTATCAACCTTATAAGTAAATAAAGACAGTCATTTTATTTAACACAGTGTATTTATTTAAATCATTCTCAAAAATTCCAATCATTACACTTTATGGATTCTTTTTCGGCACCCCAAGCAAGCTTTGCAATGCTAAACCGCCACCTGAAAAGAAAAAAAATTATCATTATAATTTATTTCAGAGCCATCTTCTTACTCCCTACTTGAATCCAGCTTCCAGTGGCCAGCAAAGATACAACGAAGCCCATATTAAAACAAGAAATGTAGTGGAACGACAGTATGGCGTTATAAAAAGAAGATTTCCTGTTCTGGCATTAGGAATACGGCTTAAATTACAAACTGGGATCAACGTAATTTTAGCTTGTTGCATATTGCACAACATATGCATTTTGAGGAGGGAACAGGATCCTATAAATGATGGGACAGTTCCCAACTTAGAGCAACTGATACGGGATGGACAAATTCCTCAATTATCAGAAACAACTAGAGACCCAATATATGGATTCCAGCGTAATCAAATGACTCAATATTTTGAAAACATGAGATTTTAATATTATATGTACCTTTTATCTGTCTCAAGACTTCATCTTTTATTTCCACTTCTCTCAACGCTGCTTAAAGTTGAAGATCGTACAATTTTCTTTTAAATTGTAATTCATCGTCCAGTAGCTGCTTCCTCATTGCCTCAATGTCTTCTTTTTTTTTATTCACATTTTGAAAACTAGAGCATAGGTTGCTCATAATTTCTGTCCTCTCATTAGGTTGAGAGGATGTGGGTCGTCTTCTAGACCACAGTGGAGTTCTTTGTTTCGGTGTGGTCATTTTGTAAACAGTATCCTGTAAGTTAAAGTAATATTAGTTTATTCCCAGTTAATCTGATTTCCGAGTACAGGAAGATATAATAATCATTACCTTTGGCTCCTCGTGGGTATTTGTAGTGACGCTGATATCCTCTATATGAATCTCTGATCGTTCATTGGTCCCAACACAAATAACTTTGGGATATGGTTCCTGGACCTGGACAATTTCCTCAGTGAATTCTGCATCACTGTCCTTAACACCGGTTATTCCTGTACAACCTCGGCCCATAATGTTGCACACTTGCTCCAGGATTGGGTCTGTTTTCATTTGTGAGGGTCCACCACCAGTTTGTGTGGCACTCCTTCGTGTAGAGCCATAATACCTCTTACTTTCGCTCTTCAATTTCTCCCATACCTTCATTAACGACTCTTTATTTCTAGAAAACAGAATATATTTAACTTAAAGTTGTGTTCATGGTGAGTATTATGTATGCACTCATCAGAATGGTGAAATTCACATGAAATAGACACCAGACGAAGAGCCTTCTGTACTAATTATTGTAATGTAAAAAATATCATGCGTACATGACGCATGGTATTTTTTACATTACAATAATTAACACATGGAAGAGTAAAGATACATAAAAACAAAATAAGAGATATGTTAACAAATATACAAACCTGTAAACAGAACCTGAAGCATTAAAAGCGTTTGTAACGTCCATCCATGAGGCGTTTTTTGCCTCGTTAGTGCTTCCATCCGTTTTTTTATTTAAAATTGTGTCTCTGTGGTCCAAAAGCAATTTCACCAGCTTTTCCTTGTCCTCAGCAGTAAAATTCTGACCACGTTTCCTTTTCTCAGCCATTGTAAATATAAATTTAAATGCAAACAAACACTAACAGCCACACACTAACAAATTTAAAAACAGAAACGAAATCAAGTGAAATGTCACTGTCAAAAATGCATTTCGAAAAAAGGCACTGGAATTAAGTTATACTGCCAATTTTGTTAAAAATAAGTTAGTTTTTCGATGTTGAGATCAAATTTTGTAACGTAATTGTTGTTAAAACATTTTCATAACATGAAATATTTTTATTTTGTTCTGAATTAGCGTAAAAATATAATTTAAAAATGTTTTCGATTCAAATACGGTTACTGGAATCACTATGACATAAAAAATCTGTCACGTAACTAAGTAGCCCCTATATAAGTGTCCCATAGCTTGGTGAAAATGAATTAAGTTAAGGGAGGCATTTAAGGGGTACCTTAGTGTAAGGGATTCCTACCTAGGGTATAGTTTAGGGGTCGTTGGTGAAAACGGGCATTAGACATTATCACGTAAAATTATCGTCCGTATACCGACTTTACAGACAACCAATTGTTTTTTATTAAAGATTTTATCATATCTGCATAGTTTATAAATTTTTGAAACTACCGCATTTCAGTGCACCGTGAGCCAGCAAATTACTAGTGTGTGCTGCGCAGTTGAAAGGCTCAACACTTTTAACTAATTGAAAAGCCATTTGCATGTTTATAGCGTTGGCAAACAACAACAACAAACTTGTCTTCGCCGCCTTTTTCTTGACTTTTAGAAGCTATGCACAGAGATAATCAATTATGTGGCTATTCTCTACACTCTCAACAAAGAAAGATTCTAAATTTGTATCTAAAGAGCATGCTCTATTAGAGACGTTTGGGCTTCTGACACAATTACAGCCCTGGCAATTGACATTAGAACTAAATAATGTAATAACGTAGTATTTTGAAAAGCCTAAATAACAATAAAGTCATTAACATTTTAAAATAATCATCCGATGCGCAAAAAAGATATTTATCCATCATTTTGAGTATTTATCCGATAAAAATGAGTAAAAACGAGTATTTATCCGTTTCGGATAAAAACTCGAGTATTTATCCTCCGAGTATTTATCCACTGCCCATCACTAGTTGTGGCGCGATTCCAACTTCTCGTTCCTCAAAGTGAAGTTCGTTTTCACTCGTACATACTCCACGATCTCCTCAACCTTCGTGGTGTAATGCAGACGTGAAATATACAGCTGCGTCGTAGGCACAGCAGGGCGCAGCAGCATGTTGGGTCCACTCGGAGCTGCTCCACACTGTCGCTGTTCTGTTGTTGTTCTTGTGTATGTGTTGGAAGCAGGGATGTTAAGGAGCTCCGTAACCGTAACCGAAACTATCGGATATCCGATATAAAAAATTATCCGTAACCGTAACCGAATCCGAAATAAAAGTTTCGGATAATATCGGATTTGTTATTACATTTTTATTTTAGGTAGATTAGATCACACTCAATTTATATTTATAATCATTTTTATTTTAAATAGCTGTAATAATTACTCACGGACTGATTTTAATTCCTACCAAATGGTGACATATAAATAAAACCATTTTATTAGCTATTTATATTTTACTTTGAAATTCCTTAAAAGTTTAATATCCGTAACCGATATTATCCGAAACTAACGGATAATCCGAAATAATTTCATATCCGTATCCGTATCCGTATCCAGTATAATAATCATTCCTACATCCGTATCCAATCCGTATCCGAAATGTCATATCCATAACATCCCTACTTGGAAGTACCAGTTTGTCATAACTTGGTCTAACATGGGTATTTGGTGCTCTTTGCTTTGTGTTGGTGGGATCTGATAAGTTAACACAACATTTATTGATTCTGAGGCGGTACGAAGTTCGCTGGGTCAGCTAGTTGTCAATATATATTGACTTTAATAAATTTGTACTATTTAAGATCTTTTTTTATAAGAGATTTTCCCATCTGGCAATAATTGTACCACATTACCCGCCCCACCCTTTCAAGCACGTGTAACGATTTAATTAACTAAGGAGCCGTTTCCTTCACGGTAGTATCTCCCCTTTTGACATCATTTCACATGCATTTATTCGCAGGGGAAGTAGGTGGGTGGGTGCGGCCAAAATGTACAACAACACGTTTAGTTTACATTCAGAATAGATAGGAGTTAATTGGCCTAAAGTCAGGAATAATCAATTGTAAATGTTCTTCAAGGCAACGTCCTCTTTCGGCAACATTTCGTATGCATTTATTCTATTTATACAGGGTTGTAGGTGGGTAGGTGCGGCTAAACTGCACTAATAACTGTATTCAGAATATCAGACAATCGATACTAATTAATTGCAAATAATACGGTGAGAAATATGCGAAGGACTCGATTCGAGTTTGCTACGGTTATTAATCGTAGAGGCTACGACCAAATATTCGGGTGGGACTGGTATTTATTCGCAGAGATGACAGATACGAATAGTTGCTGAAACTGATTAAATAAGTATTTGTATTTAAGGATAACTGTTATTAATATTGCCAATGATTTGAAAGAAATAAAAAAACCCCGACCAGAACAAAATTCTGTAAAAAGTAAAAAGGGCCCTATAAGTTTAAAAGGAAAATGACTAAGAACTACCGGTAGAAAGCCTACTTTTGAATAAAAAACTTTTTACAAAAAAAACAACCGACTTCCTTAAAAAACACTACAAAGTCAAAAATAACTTTAATTTCGAAAGTCGGTGTCTTAGGCTCTGTATTTAAGGTTTTTGCCACCGACTTCCGAAATTAAAGTTATTTTTGACTTTGTAGTGTTTTTTAAGGAAGTCGGTTGTTTTTTTTGTAAAAAGTTTTTATTTTTTGACTTTTTAGTTGTGGTAGATACTCCGCACTAATCTAATCGCGTTATTCGTTTATTTGTCGCGCAAATACGTAATGAAAATTTAAGACTTATATGGTTTTCACATGGACCCCAATGTCCAAATAGAACCAAATTAAAATGAAACCATTCGGAAAGCACCAGCTTTCAAATAAAAAAAGAATCATCAAAATCGGTTCACCCAGTCAAAAGTTATGAGGTAACAAACATACGGTATTCGTTCATTTGTCGCGCAAATACTTAATGGAAATTTAAGACTTATATGGTTTTCACATGGACCCCATTGTCCGAATGGAACCAAATTAAAATGGGACCATTCGGGAAGCACCAGCTTTCAAATAAAAAAAAAATCATCAAAATCGGTTCACCCAGTCACAAGTTATGAGGTAACAAACATAAAAAAAAAAAATAAAAAAAAAAAAAATACAGACGAATTGATAACCTCCTCCTTTTTTTTGAAGTCGGTTAAAAAAGTCACCCAATTCGGTTCACCCGTTTAAGAGCTACGGTGTCACAGACAGTCACACATAGCGCTCAAACTTATAACACCCCTCTTTTTGAGTCGAGGGTTTAATAAAAACGTTTTACAAAAAAAAACAACCGACTTCCTTAAAAAAAAACACTACAAAGTCAAAAATAACTTTAATTTCGAAAGTCGGTGTCTTAGGCTCTGTATTTAAGGTTTTTGCCACCGACTTCCGAAATTAAAGTTATTTTTGACTTTGTAATGTTTTTTTAAGGAAGTCGGTTGTTTTTTGTTGTAAAAAGTTTTTATTTTTTAACTTTTTAGTTGTGGTAGATACTCCGCACTAATCTAATCGTGTTATTCGTTCATTTGTCGCGGAAATACGTAATGCAATTTTAAAACTTATATGGTTTTCACATGGACCCCATTGTCCAAATGGAACCAAATTAAAATAGGACCATTCAGAAAGCACCAGTTTTCAAATAAAAAATGAATCATTAAAATCGGTTCACCCAGTCAAAAGTTATGAGGTAACAAACATACGGTATTCGTTCATCCGTCGCGCAAATACTTAATGCAAATTTAAGACTTATATGGTTTTCACATAGACTCCATTGTCCGAATGGAACCAAATTAAAATGGGACCATTCGGGAAGCACCAGCTGTCAAATAAAAAAAGAATCATCAAAATCGGTTCACCCAGTCAAAAGATATGAGGTAACAAACATTAAAAAAAAAATAAAAATAAAAAAAATACAGTCGAATTGATAACCTCCTCCTTTTTTTGAAGTCGGTTAAAAAACGAAGAAATCAGCAGTAAATTTTTACAAAGACTGAAGGTTTTACAATAAAAAAACCTTAAAATTCAAGGGAGTCACGTTACGATTTAACGCGCACTGTTTTTTTTATTACTAGAGTCGCGGCCTGCCTGTTTGTAGGGGACTTACTCATAGACTACTATATATACTAGAGATAGACTGGCAACTTAAGTATTTCTTAGGCAGCGCCATCTAGTTACCAGGACATACACTATTCATCTGTCAATATACCTTGTTTGTATCGGTAATTCTAGCAAGTAGAATAATGTAGAATGGTTGAAAATTCTGTTGCAGTAAAACAACCTAAAAATTCAAATCTATATTTTAAATCTTGATTTGAATTTGTTAGGTTTAGTTTTACTACAACAGAATATTTCAACTATTCCACACTATTCTACTTGGTAGGTAGGTAAAGGTAATTCATTATCACAATAAACTTGTGATTTCGGGGATAGTAAAACAAATATCAATTTTGGATGTTTATAATTATTGCGTAAAACAAAACATTACTTTACATATAAAAACTAAACATTAACTTCGGTACCAGCTGTTATTGATTAACCGGGCACACAACACTTGTTTCGAGACATTGTTATTTAAACACAAAACACTTATATGGTCCAAACTCCCATTTACGGGGGGCCTAAGTAATAATTCGGTTCGATTAAATCACAGAGGAACACAAGGGACTCAACTCGACGTAATTTAGAAAGAACAGACACTAAGGGAATGTTAATCTTCCAAGACTTAAATACGGAGTAGCGAACTAAATTCGCGTAATTTACACTCAAAATCGGGAAGCAAACGAAATAATTGCAAAAACATGCGCAACCGCAGACATGTTTGTAATGACATAAAATTTCAATATCGCCCTGTGGCCTGTTGTAAATTCTACTAATAGTTTAATTTTTTATCAATATGAACAAAGCATTCATAAAATACAATGATCAAGGAACATTTGAAAATGCAAAAAAAACGAGAAATATATTAATTATCTCACAATAGATCAAAATCGAAGATTATGCGCTTCCCCTTTTACTTACATATACTACCAATTACTTTATGGATATACGCTGGCAACATTGTTCATTTTTAATTTATGTCCTCGTAGATAGATGGCGCTGAGTAGACAAAAATTAAAATGTATAGCATTTGCCACCCTGTGGACTTACTGCAATCCATCTGAAAACAATGCATCTTCCAAATACAAATACGGCCATAAACGAACGTAACGGGTACTGGACAACGCGACTCCGTCATAAAAACGTCGGAGCAAATAGAATAGCGCTCATTTTATACTAGCACTTTGTCCGCGTGAAATTTATGTAGCTCCGGAATAACGTAGGTTTCGATACGTGAAATAATTTTTAAAACCGGTTTAGTAGTTTTAAGTTTATCCAATGAAAACAATTTTACAAACAATCTAATATTTCCTGTGTGGACGTAGATATTCTTTACATATCTAACGTTCACTAGTAGAGACCACATCGATTTTTAATAAATGTTTCGCTTACCCCGTCTACGTTAATGAAAAAATACCGCTTACCTGAAAGCAAAAATAAATATTTAGTACTAAGAACTATCTTGTAACAGCGATTTTATTCATAAAAAACAATACAAAAGGTGTAAATAACCTACGAAGGGGCGCAGACGTAGGTACTTGTGGCCAAAGTATAACAGCCTCACGAGTCGCTCGAAGGTTAAGCTATGCTTGCCGAGGTCGTTCCGTTGGTGGGTATCCATATGGGTAGGACTATCCAATACATATCGTGAGGAACACAGAGGGGGTGCTTCGGAACGCACATTCTACCACTGATCCCGGCAGTCATTTGTAGATATTTGACAGTTGTTACGGGTATAGTCTGTGCCAGATGTGAAAAAAATTAAAGTCGTTGACACCTGCCTACCAATGTATTCAAATTACCGTTTTGACCGTACTAGCGACACTTTCTTTACATTTTTTTCGTATCATTTTGAAATATTTGAATTTTCTTATCTGGCACAGGCTATAGTTAGAAGCCCGAAAGTCTGATAACCAGTCTTACCAAGGGGTATCGTACTACCCAGTAACTGGGCTGTGCAGGCTAGATAGGCAGTCACTCCATATAAAATACTGGTATTCAGCTGCATCCGGTTAGACTATAAGGTGACCCAACATAGTTAAGTAAAGGCTAGGCAGATAACGAGTCGTACACCTTGCCGCCATAAAAAAGTCATGTTTGACGATAAAACACGAATCAAAACATTGGCTTGTAAGTGTCACGGAACATGGCTGACACACTATTATCATGTAAATGACACACATGTACTCGTATAGGTACGATACTAATTTGTATAAACTTGCTTCAAAAACGGTGAAATGGGTTTGTCTGTGTGTTGCACATGCACATTTGTTTCCATAATATCTCATGGTCATTCCAAAGAGGGTATCGGTTATGCGTAGACCCCTATGTCCTGTGGAGAAGAACGGCTAGAAGTTTTATTATCTGGTGGCGAGTCAACAGATGACGAAATTTCTTGTGAGTTCTAGTGCTATCGCTGCCGTCTGTATTTAAAATTGGTCATTAAGACCAAAACATAAAAAAAAAACATTTAGTCACTCTAAATCTGAGTGACGTCGGGTGGTTCACATCGTCAGTCGACAGAAAATCTGTAGGTATGTAACACACGATGTAACTATCGAGACTTTTAGCACTATTGCCGGATTTGAAATTGGTCCTCAAGACCAAAAACTTAATAATAATAACTAAACGCCACTGCGGGTCACGCCAGTCGCATGCACAGTGTCCGCTAGGCAATAGTCCCAAACCATCAACATAGTGGGAGCCTGAGGATGGCTGGTGCCGCCGAGGCAAGGTTAGAACGAGGTGGCCTGGAGGATGCCTGGAGGGATTTGGAGGAAGCCTTTGCTCTGCAGGAGACATATAGGTTATTAGTTAGGTATAGGTTAATAAAAAAAAATTAACATGTATCTAATTACTCTAAATCTGAGTGACGTTGGGTGGTCGAGAAAAAATTTGTTTGTATCACCCGATGTAACGATTAGATAAATATAATTATGTAGGTATCCGTTTTTTGTTGGGTCTAAGCAGCTAACCTTGCTGCTCGCGTCGTCTGGAATCTCGACCACCGCACCCACTTGTGGCTGTCAGTTTTTAGAGTTCCGTTCCAATATGGTGACTATGGTATATGTATGGTGTAGTCTTGGAATGTAGCAAACATTCTTATGCGGAAAAAGGAACATTTGTAGTAAAATATACTGAGAAACATATAATTATAAAACATGTTCATATTGATATCCCATAACTTTAGGGTAGATTGAGACCATTTCAAAAGAATAAACTGGCATATTGTCATTTCTTTTTATTAAGTAGTGGGTTTTTTTCTTGAATACGGGTGTAAGTTTCATTGATAAGTACGAGTTAATCATTTTCATTAAAAAAAAAAAAAACGAATTTAAAGCTAAGGAATTTTGATGTTATCTATCCACGTAAGAGTGGTTTACAGAAATAATCGTGACGTTTACGTACCGATTAATTTTGTATGAAACATTAAAACCAGAAAAATATTCATATGTCAGTTTATTCTTTGACGTGGACTCATTTATACCCCAGAGTTATGGGATATCAAAATAAACACCTCTTAAACATAGACTAAATAATACGTCGAACTTGGATAAGTCTGATTCAAGTGATTCTTTCGCGCACAGGATGTTCCACTTACTCCTTAGCGCCGAGAATTCAAAATCAAACAATATATTTTTCCACGCGCTGCGATGCACTCTATTCAATTCTCAATGCTCGCTTTAACACCGACACGACAGTTAAAGTTGCAGTACATAATAAAATCTCGCTGCGGTATTTAGACGTTCGTACGTGCGTGGTGTAAGACTGGCACAGAAAGCGTGGAGATTTGGGAAAACAGCGAAAAGCCAAGCAACAGATGAGGTTTGACTGTAGATAATGATGACGGTACCTAACCAATACAGAAGGACAGCCGAGCCCATCATATACATTAGGAAACCGATGATTCAGAGGCAACATTCACCTAGCAACGTAACCGAGTCATACAAAGAAACAATACATAACACACAACACACAAAAAATGTACAAGAGATAAAACCGATGAACATCGACCTGACGACCTCCCGGCGGGACGCCAAGCTAGTGAAAGTGAACACATACCTTTGTTTTGCGAACATATGGGCTCTAGAGTAAACAAACAACTTAAGAAAAATGTAGACGTTGAAATTTTTTCTCCTTTTAGAGATACCTACTCTCCTTTTAGAGACTCCCAGAACTCAGAAGGACCAACTCCATATTAGATAATATTGGTGATTCAAAAAAACTTTTTGACAAAAAATTAAACCGCCGAAAAAACTGAAAAGCATAAAATAATAAACCTTAAAATTATGAGTTGGCGCTTTGAGTGATCTTTGTTCATTGATTTTTCAGCGCCGCCTCAAAATTTTAAGGTTTATTATTTTATGCTTTTCAGTTTTCTCGCCGGCTTAATTTTTTGTCAAAAAGTTTTTATTTTATATTTTTTTGTGACTTTAATGTACTGATAATACTTGGCAAGGTATACCCTATCCAACAAAAAAAGAATTATCAAAATCGAACTGCTCTGTATAAATTTATGCGTGGTTATACATTACAATCAGTGAGTGAACAATCAATCATCCCCTGTTTTCCGACCCTTAGGGTTCGATTTTGTTTTCCAAATTTATATGGGACCACCTTGGGAGTATACCCTTTCCAATAAAAAAAGAATTATCACAATCGGACTACTATGTAAAAAGTTATGCGTGGTCATACATTATACGCGTCGAAATGATAACCTCCTCCGTCTTTTTTCGTCGGTTGAAAATGCCGATCACTTATTACGAAATCTCTGTCTTGTTCTTTTGTTTTTTTTTTGTATTTTAAACAAATATTAATTAATATTTTAACTTTTTTTGAATGGTTGGCACAAAATCAAACAAAATTGATTATATCAATCGAACATAGTTTTCATTTGTATTTGGATGTCGAATCTTTGTAACAATGTAAGTATCTAAATAAGTTTATCTGTTTGTAACTACTTCTATGTCTAATGCATGCCGTGGCAGGCTACGCTATATTATATCGAATATAAGTGCTTTAAAACATGTATTTTAGTGTAAGCTTTGTTGGTTGTCCTTAAATAAATACACTAGCAGTAGGATGGGCTTTCATTATGACAGTTCAACAACATTCACTGCATTAACTGCAAAAATTCCAATTTTAGAAGGCTATACCTCATTTTATACCAAGCGTACAAAAAACCAAAATGATGGCATTATAATCTACAGTAGCAAGGAATTAAAGTGCAAGGTGTCTGAACCAGATTTTGTGGGTGCCAATTGCCTTGTTTGTTGCATAGATCAGAAATTAGCGCTGGTAGCTACTTATCGCTCACCATCTAACCGGGGCCAAGATAAGTTGGATGAATTTTTAAATAGCTTGAACACTATCTACACCCAATATGCAAATTATCCCAGCATAGCGCTAATAGGAGACATTAACATAGACATCAAAACTGATACTACAGACGAGAGAAGTAATGACTATCTTATATTGAATGCTATGCATGGCCTAATACCTGCCCACCTATTTCCCACTAGAATCGATAACTGTCTAGACCATATCCTTTTAAAATCTAAGTTGCCTTCTACCTCTATAATATTAAAAACCGACATCACCGATCATGCACCCATTATTTTATCTCTGCAAAATATAAGCTCAAAAGACCAAAAAAGTAATAAATTTTTCACTCATATAGATCAACAAGCTATTAAAAATGATTTAGAAAATACAAACTTTGATGATATATTGAAATCGGGTAATGCTAATGAAGCAACAAATATTTTTTTATCGATAGTCACGTCCATCGTAAATAAACATACGTATACAAGAATCGTTTCTAAGAGAAAAAGAAATATAAAACCCTGGATTACTCCAGGGCTCTTACGCTGTATTGCCAACCGGAATAAACTACATAAAAAATCTTGCAACTCGCCAGATAATCTAATACTTAAATTAACTTACACGCGCTACCGTAACTTCTGCAATTCCCTTCTTCGTAAGCTAAAAAGAGAATACGAGAAAGGGGAAATTGCAAAAGCAGGAAATAATCCAAAAGCTTTATGGAATGTGATTAAAGATATTACTAATACCAAAAAAAGCCATTCCCAACCCTTGGAACTTCTAAATATTTGTACTGATCCTAAACTCTCTGTTAACCACGTTTGCTCATATTTTACAGATATTGGCAAGAACCTTGCAGATAAAATTATCTCATCGAACCAAAACACACACACGAAACTTCAGAACAAGTCAGTTCCTCCTGTTAATTCTTTTGTCCTATCAGAGACAGATGCTAATGAGGTGGAATCAATCATTCAACGGCTACGTAGTAACTGTGCGACGGGCTGGGACAAACTATCGTCTAGTATTCTAAAATATTGTCGAAATTCAATAATTCCCTCTATAACGCACATTTTTAATCTGTCTATACAAACCGGAGTATTTCCCAATGCGTTTAAGAAAGCTATAGTGCACCCAGTTTACAAGGGAGGAGACAGAGACTGTGTAAGCAACTACCGGCCTATTTCAGTGCTATCAGCGCTATCAAAAGTGCTAGAGAAAATATTAAATATAAGACTCAATAAATACCTAAACAAAAATAATTTATTTGCCAGTAACCAATATGGTTTTCGAAACGGTGTTTCTACTGAAGATGCTGTGCTTGATCTCACTCAATTTCTTGCAAATCAACTAGACAATAAGAATAAATGTCTCGGTATTTTCTTGGATATGGCAAAGGCCTTTGACACAGTCTCTGTTTCCAACCTCTTAACCAAGCTGGAGAATATGGGCATTAGGGGTACACCTTTACAATTGTTCAAAGATTATTTAAGCAACAGAACCCAACAAGTTAAACTTGACTCCTATCTCAGTGAGGAAACACTCATAACGTACGGAGTGCCCCAGGGGAGCGTTTTAGGCCCAACGTTGTTTAAAATATACATTAATGACCTTTGCACAATGTCCATGCCTAACGCAAAAATATATACCTACGCTGACGACACAGCTATTGTGATAAACGCTCCCACCTGGGACGAGGTCAAGGTAAAAGCAGAGGATTGTTTTGGGGAAGTTATAAAATGGCTCAACTCCAACCTTCTCACACTTAACCTGGACAAAACAAACTATATTACATTTTCCATTAATAAGATAACTCAACCACCTGAAACTTTTAGTATTGTCGCCCATACTTGTTTAGACAGAACTCAAAGTTGTAATTGTCAAAAAATTACTCGGTCTACTACTGTTAAGTACCTTGGAGTAGAAATTGACGACAAATTGCGATGGGACAAACACTTAATTAAACTAAAAACTAGGTTAAGGAATATGATTTATATTTTTAAAACTCTTAGAGAATCTGCATCAACTGAGCTTCTTACAAAAATATATATTGCACTATGCCAATCTGTCATTCAGTATTGCATCACAGTGTGGGGGGGTGCTGCAAAAACAAAGTTCCTCGCATTGGAACGGGCACAGAGAGATATCCTTAAAGTGATGACCCGAAAACCGTTTCGATACTCGACCACACAACTATATTCTGACTGCAAGGTGCTTAGTGTCCGACAAATCTATGTGCTTGAATCCATCTTGAGAAAGCATCGATCGGCTCCCCCTCCTGATACTACCAGACGTAGACAGAAACTAGTTTGGCATACTACTTCACATCACACAGCGTTTGCGAGAAGACAGTATTATATAACAAGCACTATACTTTATAACAAAATAAATAAAAAACTTAATATATTACATTTAAGCAAGCATGATGCCAAGGTTTTAGTAAAAGGATGGTTATTACAATTGGACTACCTAACAACAGAATATCTTTTATCTCCACAAACATATTAAACATTTTAATAAAAGACACACACACACACACATACACGCCCACACCCACATACACGCACACACCCACATACACGCACACACACACATCCCCCATACACACATACTTTTATTCACTACTTGAATTTTAGTTTTAAATAAAAATATATATACATTATTAATCATTTAAAACAGTAGCACACAATATTTTTTAGGTTACAAAATAATGAAATTGTCAGCTGAATGCTATCTTCTGAGATACAGGCCTCGCCTAGTTCAGAAGATAGAGTCTACATAAGCGAACCTCTTTTTACCACCACAAATGCTGCTGGATTATTGTTGTTTATTGTATACAACATTAGTATTAAGTTCGTTTAATATGTAATTGTTGTTACTATGCTGGTGAGAAATAAACTCTTTTTATTTTTTATTATTTTTATTTTATTATATTTATGTTGTTTAGCTAACAAATTTTTCACACATAGGTATAAAGCAATGGATTAACAAATCATTTAAAATGATCCAGATGGTGACAGATAGTGTGCTGCACAATGGGGTGCAGGTGCAAGTTTATGCAACTAGCAGACTTATACTTATTGTATGAAAAGTTTATGTTCCAAATTCATGTGGTAGTTTTTTTAGGAAAGCAGAGGTATTTGTATAGCTTATGCGATCTCCTTCCAGAGACAAAGCTGAAGATACCTTTCAGAGTCATAAAAGCTAATCTCAATGGTGACTAGAATTTGGCGCGGTAGATATTATAGTACAAAAGTGTGTGCGGAAACACAGGTGCACTCTCTCCCTTCACTCTCATAATCCGATGGGACACGCAATCCGACACGACCGAATAGAGATCAGGCGCAGGATCATCGACTCCGGGAAGCTACTAAGAAAATCCTAATGGAGAAACTCATTTACACTTTACCTGCCTGGAAATTTTACCCAGTTACACTAGGTGTATTTTTTTTTGTATGGGAATTCATCAAATGACTTCTCCCGCTATGGGCGAAGCGGGAGGTCGTATCAGACTTTTAATGACTAAAACCCACCCGTGTTCCTTCAGTTGCCCATGTGCCAGGGTCACGGTATCTCTTTCGAACAATCTCGCGACCCTGGTAGGAAGAGTTACACTATCAGTAGGTACTGCCAACATTTGGGTATTTCTAGATGGAGAAGTAGTACAGTACCCAACGCAAACACTGAACCAATGCTTGAAACAAAGCATGATATAAAGCGAATGTTCGATAACGCGGTAACAATTGCCTGCAAGCGTTAAATATACGCATGTGTTCATTGTATACATATTTAGTTAAACAAACAGGAAAACAGCGGTTATAAGCTATACACGCTGTAATTGGCGATGTTCACAACGAAACGTGAGGTGAACATGAGAATTTATGAGCATGTGATATTATGTAAATATTCTTAGTCTGTGGCGTCCAGCTGAGAGAAACGGTAAACATGGAGGGATGAATCGGGGCTTGTGGCTAAGTATAATAATAACAGCTGCACGTCTGCTGTCGATACATCAGGTGACTACGCTTGCCTTGGTTGGTGCGTTGATGGGTGGCAAACTTTACATACCCTTGCGTGCCTCGGAAAGCACGTTAAGCCGTTGGTTGCGGTTGATCATTCCTGGATCTTTGACAGACGTTACGGGTCGTCAGGAGCCCGAAATTCTGACACCAGGCTTACCAAGGGGTGTCGTATTACCCAGTAACTGGGATGTGAAGATCAGATAGGAAGTCATGCCATGTAAAATACTGGTGTTCAGCCGCATCCGGTTAGACTGGAAGCTGACCCCGACGTAGTTGGAATAAGGTTAGGCAGATGACGATTACAAATGAGTACACAAACTCCAGTTGCAATTGACAAAATTTAGCATAAATGGATGGCCCTAAAACTTTGAACTTCGAAGAAGTAAGAAGCTAACAGCGAATTTAATACAAAAGAAAAAAAAAACTTTTACTATTTAAATTCTCTTCCACCTTTCGTTCTACATTATGAGGAGCCACAATGTCTGTGAAATCCGGGTCTATTAGATGACGTCAAGATTCACGGCCCACCAAACAGCGCGGTGCTTTGCATACCAAATAAGGTATACAGACCCCCTTTTACTAAGCAAACACGCATTTTGACAAGCATAGCATAATCGGGCTATAATAGTCCCACTACTGCGACACAGGCCCCCTCTCTATGAGAGGAAATAGGCCGTAAACCACCACGTAGGTTTTGTAGACGTCACTTATCTTCGAACTTTTGTTTCTAGGACATGCCGGTTTCCTCACAATGTTTCCTAAGTCGCGGCAGTTACCCACTCTCGTTAGCCGCTGCCACCACTGCATTTTGACAAGCTTGATATGTAATACGGAAATAAAAAGACGTTCAAATGATAAGAGTGTTCTGTAGATTCTGCCTTCCCCCATGGGAAGAAGTCGTGAGTTTATGTATGTATGTTTTATGATAACTTTATAAGGGACAGTTTGGGCACGCCACTATTGCGGCGGTAAGTCCCCTCTTTGAGGAGTGGATAGAGAGGCGTCACGGCGTCCTCACCTTCCGCCTGACGCAGGTTCTCACCGGGCATGGGTGCTTCGGTGGGTTCCTGTTCAGGATAAAGCGGGAGGATACGTCCGGGTGTTTCCATTGCGAGGATCGTCTGGAGGACACGGTGGAGCATACGGTGGAGGTGTGCCCTGCCTGGGCGGAGCACCGCTGTGTCCTCGTGGAGGCGATCGGCGGCGGCGACCTCTCGCGTCCGGCCCTGGTGCGAGCCATGGTACGGAGCGAGAGGGAATGGGAAGCCGTCACCTCCTTCTGCGAAGCAGTAATGCTCGCGAAGGAGGAGGCGGGGCGCGTGAGGGAGTGGCAGTCTCTGCGCCCTCACGCCCCTAGCCGCCGCAGGAGGAGACGCCCCGGGCGTCGGGAGTCGATTGCGGACTCCCGGCCACCGTAGGCGCGAGCTTGCGGGTGGCGAGCAATGGGTAGCTCGCCGCCCGGTAAGGACCAGGCTCGGGTCGACGGCGCGCAGTGTTCCACGCGCGCCTCAAAGAGATGTCAGCAGCAGTGTAGGGGTCTACTAGGACCGATGCCTGCCGGGGTCGCGTGATTGTTCGAAAGAGATACCGTGACCCTGGCACATGGGCAACTGATGGAACACGGGTGGGTTTTAGTCAGTAAAAGTCTGACACGCCCTCCCGCTCCGCCCAGAGCGGGAGAAGTCATTTGATGATTTCCCATCCTGAAAAAAAAAAAAAAAAAAAAAAAAAAAGGGACAGTTTATTTTAAAAACACTAGAAATTGTTATACATTATAGAGTTCACCTTTAACTAACATTAAGTGACATCAATGACACCAAAATGAATCTGCTCCGTTGGATTTGCAATTTTAACGCTCGGTTAAACAATCCAAAAGACCAGTATATTTTAGACGTTCATTTAATTAAGTGTTTCTTAGTGTTAGTGAAAACGGGCATAAGACCTTTATAGAAGTATAGGCATGACTTATACCAAGTAATGGCAGTTTTTTTGACGTATTCCTTATGCTCGGTATCATCATCATAATTTCAGCCGAAAGACGTCCACTGCTGGACATAAGCCTACCCCAATTTGGGGGCTTTGCCATAATCGCCACGCTTGACAGGCGGGTTGGTGATCGCAGTATGATGGCAAAATGCCTAGAGAACGCTGCTGCCCATTCTCTAGTTAGTCCCTTAGTTGCCTTCTACGACACCCAAGGAAAGAAATGGGATGATACTATTATTTACGACCGGCATCACACGGGACAATCCTTGGTACCAATAAGAATACGAAATTGAAGAAACTGATATGGGAATGATTTCAACAGCCTTCTAACATTAGAATGCTAATGAAATCGCCTTTACTTTGCGCACTGGGTTACAATTACTGCGAAGTGCGAACTATTCATTAGACGTTTACGTAGTCACATGGGAACATGCGTTCGTGTATCTTGTACTAGGTTTTAATGCCCAGCTCCATACTCGGCCAGTTCTAATAGTCAAGCAGCATGAATGAATGAATGGTGTTTATTTCTGTATGTAGGTTTATACTCTAACACTTCCACACGTCGTAATATTCTTAAAACTAGATGAGGTCGGTGTTTCCTATCCGACTACTCTGCAATCTTAATGCAATATATCCCAAAACTCAGAAGTCGCAGTCTCTTTAAGTTCCAGACAATATCGTGTTCCGATCATGTGATGGTCAGATAATTTACAGGTAAATCATATCTTCAGGTTTATTTCATACTATCTGTTGCCCGAGATTTCGTCTGTGATGCAGGATGAAAAGTACCCTACGTCCTTTTTCAAGTCCTACTCTATCTCTGTGCCAAATTTCACCCAAATCTATCCAGTAGTTTTAACGTTTAAGCGTTACAAACAAACAAACTCACTTACGTATTTATAATATTAAGTTAGGGTGCAATAGTAACTTTTACTATCTATTCTTAAAATTCTATCTTCAATATATGGGTACATAGACTATCCATTCTTAAAATTCAATTTCAATATATCGACTGTCAAATGTTCAAATCAATCAACGCACCGATTATATTGATTTATAAAAGGAAATACAAGACAGACGGATAGAAAGCGCAAAAGAGGGGGAACGTAGACCGTCATTAATCTTTCCGACGTCACTCCTTATCAAAAGTCTCACCCTCGCCCTGGCAACCCCACGACCCCAGGTAGACACGCGCAAGTAGTTACCGTATGAAAGAGATAGTAATAGGTGCGTCTGTGACACGAACACGACCCGATATTTTTATTTTTAGAACGTCTTCAGCTAGAAATACGTCCCCAACACAGAAGGCAATAAAAGAAGACTCAGTTTTGAACTGGAACTTATTTGGCAACAATTGGACGTAGTTAAGCCAAAAGGATGCGATCCACACCCAGTTACTTTTGAGTTCAAAAGATATTTTTTCATTGGTATTTGTTTTAAATTTAACAAAGGCATAATTTTGTCAGTGGAATATTAGTTTTTTTTTTATGTTATGTAATGGTATATTTACATATCCTGTTAGAAATACTAGTTAAGAACCAGAAAGTATGAATTGTTCATGCTGAAAAAGAAATAAGAAGCGCCATACCATTGGTTCTAAAGTTTAAGTATACGAAAGATAAAGCTATTTTCAGCTAGGTCGTTTTTACTGACCCGAAGCCCGCAGTGTCTATAATTTGAAAAAGAAAGTGCATCAATGCACTTAACTTATTTTTTACCAAGTTGTGGATTAGATCCTTTTTGCTTAACTACCTACGTCCAATGCAGAAAACAATAACCAGCCATCTATTGGAAAAAGCAATCGGTCATATTGAAGATTGAGAAATCTCGACAAATTCCACAAATCAGTATCACAAGCCTGATTTCTAATTCACTGTACTGACTCCTATAATTAAATTCAAAGCTCACCCCACTCATACGCTTAATTGAAATCATAACCACAATCAAAATGATAGACCTGTCAAATTAGGCGGTAACAAGAGTACCATTATGCGTACTGCCTTACATACAATAATAACAATGTTGATTTCGACATATCCGCACTTGACACCTGCGGTATCGTAAAGGGGCGGGACATGTCGAGGAATGATATGAGATGGAAACATTTCGGAGTTGGTCTAAGTTTATAAAAAACTGCACATTTATACAGTTCGTTTTTTAAACCCAGAGACCAATTTGACAGGTGCCATGTCAAACCCATAAACTAAAGAGCAAACACACAAAGACAAATTACTTTTGGGGTTTAATAAATAATAGTTTAAAAAAATAAAAACCAAAATGATGGAAAAAAGCGTGAAAGCGTGATTTTTAGTTTTCTAAACTTTTATTTATTTTTCAATTTTTTAGTTCGCCTAGCTACAAAAGTTTGTTTTTTTTTTTTGGTATCTTGGTGATCCCGGCTAGGATAATGGCACATATTTATGAAATGATTGTATTCTCATCGGTTCTTGATAAGTGTGCAAAGTTTCAAACTAATCCGACGTTTTGAAGGGGGTGGAAATCACGTTTAAAGATTCCGTAACATAGATATATAAAGCTAATAACAAGCGTGTTAAAAAAGAATTTTGGAAGAAAAGCTAAGACACATTTCATAGCGAAGTACGATAACAAAGGAAACTCATAAAATATGTACTTTTTAAAAGACCCCATTTACCCTTAAGAACTGTTCTAAAGAACTTCTGCAGGAACTTATAACAATTTGGACTCTTTGAAAAAGAGAAAACGCTAAAGTTTTCCATAAACAACCAACAATGAAGGAAGTCATAACACCCGCTGTCATCTGTCACTCAGACGGCTGTCCAACCCCAAAGGCAGCGGTCGTGTGGGTGTCGTAATGACCTTGGCGCGTCGAATCAATACAGAACAATGCGTTCGATCACCCATTGTTTCAACCCGGGCTCCAATTTACACTTATTGGAGTTTGGAGTTGCGTTTACACTCAACCAGTGATGTAAATATGAAGGCAGGTTTTTAAAAAATTAAAAACATATTCTGCTTGAAATGTGTGTTGTAAGTGCATTAACTGCCATTCGTCTGGATAGTTTGAAGTTACAATTACCGTTTTAGCCAGATGCTTTTAGTCTGGCGCTGAAGAACGTTTTTGTAGTTTTGTGTTTAAAGTTTATATTTTTTGAGGGACTCATAGCTAAATAGTTATAGCCATACGGGACGATCTAAGGTAAAGGTACGCTTGACGAGGTCGGTCCGTGAATGGGTGACCAAGACCATTCATTACATATCGAGACATCTTCGAGCTTCAAATGCATGTCGGAAGCAGATCTACTAATGACAGCCGGGTTTAATTTACCATTGGTCCCGGCCATCAATTGTATATCTTTGACAGTCGTTACGGGTATTCAGAAAACCTAAAAGTCTGACAACAAGTATTATCATAAGTGTTCGTATTACCCAGTTACTGGTCTGTGGAGGTTAGCTGCATCCGGTTAGACTGGAATCCGACCCCAAGATAGTTGGGAAAAGGCAGGCAGATGATTATAAAAGTGTATATTTTAGACAGTCCAACCACCTCCTTTATTAATATTTAACTAATTTCGGCATTTGCCTTTGTGCCTTTGGCTTTCATTAAGGTTTTAAATTCTGCTTACGTTTGAATTTTTTACACGCTTTTTATATTAGCTTCACCGACTCCTTATAGCGCGATTGTGATTTGTGACCCACTATAAACGACCAGATTTCATTCAAACTTTGCACACCTGTCAAAGACCGATGACAATGCAATAATTTCATAAATTTGTGCCATCATTTTTTTTTTTTTTTTTTTTTAATTTATTCCTGACCATGGATACATGTCCTTCAGTCGTAATCATTAAACATACTACTCTTATTCTCAGCTAAGTACATCCCGAAACAATTAAATTTTTTCTACAGTATTCAGTAAATATCTAAATAATGAATTGAAATAAACTGTGTTGGAAAGTAATTCCTGAACGTGGCGGGGAACACATAAAAGAGTTTTGTTCTGCTATATCACTAATTTCACTGACAAGTAACAGTCTTTGCATGTCGAACGATTCACAGTCTAACGTGTTTTATATCCGCATTTTCTTCAGAATAATAGGTACATTTGCTTTCACTGATGAATCTTAGCTTCAATGTCTTCAGTAATTACTTTAAAATATGCAAATATGTATTTATGTTTTTGTTGTATTCTCTTCCGTTTCATCTTCACATTCTTCATCTTCAAAGTTTTCGTGTGATTCGTTCTCAATTAGTAGCAAATCATAGAAGATCTCGTCGTGGAATAAAGCAGCTGTTTCAATGTTAACATTTTCGTAGAAATCTGAACTGTTAACATCAATTTCTTCAACATTATTTGGTTGTTCATCCATATCTTGAATTATATTAATAAATATAAAATTATTGAAAACTTTTTGTATCTTTCCCGCCAATCACCATTTTCCTTCTCCATTTGTGCCATCATCCTTGCCAGGGTTACCAGAACAGCAAAAAAACTGTAAAAGTAGAAAATAATGGAAAAAAGCATGGGGTGCTGATATCAATAAAAAAATACCTTAAAAGCACCCCACGCTTTTATTCCATTATTTTCTACTTTTTAGTTTGGTTTTCTATGCAAGCGTGTTTTTTTAGTTTTTTTTTTTTTTTGTATTTATTTCGGCTCGATTATAGTTTTCAATGTTTTGGTGGTATTTTGGTGTGTACCGCTGACATAGTGGCAAATGATTTAATTTAATGTTTTGTGTTCCGTAATATTCATTACTTACCTACTATTATATAGAATCAAGTTTTACTAACTTAACAGACAGTTGTACTGCTGGGGAGTTTGTTGCGACACTTCTTCGCACTAAGAGATGGTGATCGGCGGGCGTTTTGGGGGACTTTCATAATTAATTTTGGCGGTCAAATGGCTGACTCTCAGCCTAGTTTGAATAAATCACTTCTGATTTTGAATTAATTCATTTTAGAACTTCATAATTTAGCCAAGTATTAACCAACTTTTTATTTAGCCTTCTGAGAGCTTCATATGATAGAACAATATTTGCATATGTAGGTACAATATTATCGCTTTTAACCTATCATCAATGCCAAAATACTTTCCGCTTTACTACGATAAAGGGCTGACTGATTTCAATGACAATAACGTCATTCGTCATAACAAACGCCACCCATCCGAATCAGTTCACACGTATGCCATCAAACGGAGAACACACGTAAAGAGGTTGATGCTTTCTAATATCCTCACTCCGGGCAAGGACTGTCACGTGTCAAAATAATTTCGCCGCCTTTGTTACTAGCAACAACTTTTCATTACCTACATTGCTGATTGCTGAGCAATATAGGTTTAATTATAGACTGTTATTGTCCGCCATTTAAATCACCATATTGATCGCACGAAAAAACGCATTCTGAATAAGAAGTAGCCACTTGATGGGAATAAGTAATATGAAAAGGAATTAATATGCCTGCATTTACCTTCGTTGGACTTTGAAAGGTATATATCGATCACAGAACTAAAGAACAAATTAAATCGATACGAATCGATTTGCCTATTACTCAGCAACTCGAAATATCTCGTTCGGTCGTGCGTTTGCCATAGCGCGGATAGCCAATCGCTCTATCGCTATTTCCATCCTGCGAGTGAAGCTACTGTTTATATCTCAGGCGCGTTTGTACAAAGGCGTTTCACACAGCTGACAGCTTTGATTGATGGCTGACAAAATGGCGACATACGAGGAAGATGTTGGACCCCGTGTTGCTCTGTTAGGTCGGCAATCACGAAGTATAATGCAATTTTCTTAGGAATTTATGGCCAAATAGCTACGCTGGCATCATTATATCCCTACACAGTTGCAGACCTTCGTCATTTTTTATTTAAATGTAATCTGTAATCGGCAGCCATAATCCGATATTTTCTGGGATTCATTTAGATTGGGTGCACCGTATGAGTTGGTAGGTACAGACTAAATATTTAGTTTCTCTGGTCTAGGTCTAGTACTTGCCACCTATTTAGGTGAGTTACATACCTTCCTGTCGAGTTAATAGGTTCTTAACCTATTCATTTGTGTGTTTATTGAGTCTTCCTTTGTACCTCTTGCTTACTGTACAGGCTTCCTCCTTTATGGTCTTTTACGGTCGGTATGTCTGAGTTTTCATGCATTTCCGAGTTCCTCAGAAACCAGTTTGACCTTATATTTGAAATAGTTCTCAGAGCAATGTTTTAAAATCTCTGGAGGATCTTGATAGAGGAGTTGTTAGCACAGTCCCAGAGCTATATCCCGTAGATCTAGATTGGCTTTATAATACCATTGTAGACGAGAAGTTAGTTAATGAGGGTCAACCGGGATTGACGCCCTAGTTACGAATAGGTATATAGGTCTTTGAATTGTAAGGAGCCCTATGTTGTTTTGGCTTTGATATGGTTAGCTCAATCATCCAGGTGTAGATCGAGATATTTCATACTCGCTTATGAGCATTTTCTTAACTCAAGTTGTACCTATGTTTGTTTACAGAGGATTCCTAACTGCGAAAATTTATTTTTCGTAACTGTCTCAAGTCTTTCTCACTCAATTTCTATACAACTCGTAGCATCGTTTACCTACAGGACGGAATTCAATGTAAAATGTAACACAGTACACGTCTGCTACATTTTTTTTACATTTTCCTTTGAAGTTGGCGAAGTGCAGCGACTGGTATGACTCATTCATTAGACAAGGCAACAGTTCATTTGGCCCTCAAAAAACTAAACTGGAACCCTTTGAAGATAGTTGAAGAGTCATTGTGACTGATTAAGGATATTTATGGTTCTCAAGTTCTGTATGCAAAAGGCTTACCAAAACCTGTTGTTGTATCGATCTCTGCATAAGGCGAGTCCATTGTATTGAAATATGTATTATTTTATGCTAATCTATACCACTAAAATATCATTCGCTTTTAAATTCAGGTAACAAATAAACATTCGTAGCATGATTAAGGTAATTGTACCATTCCTAATATCACATTTTAGTTAAATAGGATGTGCTAAAGCAGCTCCATGTTTTGCATTTTCAGGTCAGATAGTCAACATACAACATATTGGGTAAAATTTGATTCGTCACCGTATAAATATGGCTTTACAAGATTATAATCATCAATACATACAAATACAACCGTCTCAGTTCATTCAACCCAACGAATAGCATGCATAGTGTTAATATTATATATAGGTATATAATTATATATTATATTCACTACGGATACAGTAAGCAACAATAAATGAACCCATGCGAACATAAAATGTCTTCAGTGATTTCACCAATATTTCTTTCTAAAGTAAAGATTTGTCGTTGAATCTTTGGAGAAAGGAGACCACCCGATGTGCCTATGGAATAACAATTAATTTTATATCCTCATACATATAAATAGAGCTGTTCTATGTCGATACTTCGTCAAAGTCGATATTTTTTCAACTCTGTATTAGTCTGATAAGGTTCTGATAAACGCAATGTTATCGTTTGTTAACTTAACCATCGAACTATGTTTTTGTAAAACTTTTCCGTATGACGATGCCTGGAATTATTTTATCGTTTAATTACTTTGGTAAAGTACTGTACACACGGCTACATATCAAGCTATACAAACCCAGTTTTAGCTGAATTTGCTTTGTATAGGCGTTTCGTACAATGAGAAGTCAGCTTATACTGGAAATGCATACAATACCTTGATTTGCCGCCGTGCGGACTAAGTTGAAATTAAGTTAAAAGTAGTACCTTAGTAAAATTTGCTGGATATAGTATAATTATACACATTTATTTATTTCGCCATTATTCTATATCATTTCTATTCGCATTTATTTAAAAAGCAGATCAGTTTTTTGATAAATAAAGCATATTACAGTGTATCTGAATATGTGCAGGATAAAGTATAAGATATATTATTACACGCTTTATATTAACTTTACTTGTTTGTTTGTTTGTAACCGACTCCTTATAGCGCGATTTTGACCCACTTTAAACGACCAGATATCATTCAAATTTTGCACACCTGTCAATGACCGATGACAATGCAATAATTTCATAAATTTGTGCATTATCCTTGCCAAGGTTACCAGGACAGCAAAAAAACTATCTTCGAAAACTACGCTGACATACGTCACAAACTACGCTTAAATACGTCTTAAAATTCGAAACACCCTAAAAAAATAGAAAATACATAATAGTTAAAAAAAACTAAAAAACTCGCTTCCATACAAAACCAAAAGAAAAAGTTGAAAATAATGGAAAAAAGCGTGGGGTGCTTTTTTAGCTATTTTTTTATTGATATCAGGCACCCCACGTTTTTTTAAACCAGTTTCGTTGATTTCATTTTATTTTTTTGTATTTTCTTTCTATGTAGTTTGCATGCCGAAAGGTAAAATATGGTGTTAATTAGAATGTGATATACAACTTATTACATGAATGTAAAACATCTGCATATTGTGTACCCATATGTGCAAATAAATGATTTTGAATTTGAGTCCTTTCATAAAAAATCTTTCAATCGACAAACCTCTCGAACGAAATTATCGACATCGTACTTCAGCCCAACACTGGGCGTGTCGTTCGCGGGTCGAATGCAAACTGATCACGAAGGCAGGGGGGTACGTGACCACTGAATACGGGCCACAGACACACGGATGTCCACCATTGACTGCTGAACTACTATTTGTTTATATGTAAGTAGGTACTATAATATAGCACACGTGATTGATGTATGCCATGTCACGCACAAAATGAGCTTGGGAGAGATAAAAATCGAAGAAAAATGTTTTTGGCGAACGAGGGTTCCTTAGAAATGGAATGGCCGCTTTTTTGAGGAGTAGAAAGAAATGAATCTTGTGGCATGATACCATCTGCCCCGGTCGCGGATTTGTTCCAAAAAGTTACCGTGGCCTTGACACAAGCAACTGAAGGAACACGGTGGGTTTAAGCCAATTCCCGCTCCGCCTAGACTAAGTAACGTCCTTTGATGATTTTCCACACAGAAAAAAAAGGCATGATACCATCCTTGCCGGCATATTTTACAAAGTATAAATGGGGTTAACGCAGTCCTATTCAAAACCAGAGTTTTTTTCAAAACCAATTACGATATCTAGTAGTCTAGTCTTCCATCAAACCCTTCCCTGGACCAGTAGACTTTGGATAAATGCGATAACTAGACTACTGGACTTGGCTAAAAATACGATATAATATAGGTAACTTTGATATCGACGATCATTGAAAGAGCGAATAATTACACCTCACTGTTTTTTTTTTGTATGTTTTACGAGTCTGTCAATGTTGCTAAACATGAGTTATTTATATCGTGCATGAAGAAAAAACAGTTTCATTTGTTTAGTGTTATTAATTAAAAGCTTCCTACAGAGTTTCCAAATCTAAACATGCTAAAATACTAATCAACAAAATGAAAAGCAGATGACCTGAAACTCGTCTGAGCCTAAAACGGAATGAGATTAGGTCATCCGACGGGATGGAAGATTAATTTTATACAAGAGACCCAAATATGACGTAATAGTCTGCAATCAGAAAACCAGACAGACCGCCATGCATCATATTATGTGGATATAATAACTATTCATCGGTCACTGGACCGAAATTCTCGTCTTGGTTACATAAGCTAAATAGAATTTTCGATAAAGGATGTTCTTAGCTTAGGTAGATTCAAATCGGAGTTAGTAAATATATGTATCCTACAGAAGTAGTACTGAAAATTACTTCTCCAACCCGTGTCCACCCAATGTTAAGTGTATGTCTCCTCCATTAAATGTTATTCTTCTCAGTTTTGGGCCTCCCACATCTAACTTTTTCCTGGTACCTTGAAAGACTTCGGTCCACCTAATTGCGATCCCGTGTGGTGTTAGTGGAGGCTACTTCGTTTACCATGGACCGCCATGAGAACGAATGAATCCATACTAGTACACCAAGCGATATGCCAAGAGCGTGACCTCAGCTTTTCCGACATATGCGTTCACCTAAGCACGGTCTGGAAAAGCTTATGATACTTGGTCGGGTAGAAGGAAAACGCGCTCAAGGCAGAGCACCGGCAAGATGGTCAGGCGACGGGAGCTTTAACTGTTGGAGGCAACGTCTACCGAGCGGTCCACACGGCAAAAGACCGCATAACTTGGAAACGCGTTGCATGTGGTCGCGATCCTCAGCATTGAGGACATGACGATGATGAAGAAGTTAAGATATTCCGTTTCGTCATTGTCAACAGAACTTTCTCCAAAGGACCAACATCCTTATCGCAAAAAATCCAGCTGTAGCATACATTTGGTATGCTTGTGGCCTGCCCGAACTATTGACGTAAAAGGGTGTTTAAGTGGAGACACAGAACTGCTATTCTGGTTGTCCACTCAAACGCCCTTTTACCTACATAGACACCACGAAACCTACAGACCAGTCTTACCAAGGGGACGTATTACCCAGTAACTGGGTTGTGGAGATCAGATAAACAGGCGCTCCATTTAAAATACTGGTCATCAGCTGCATCCGGTATGGCTGGAAGCCGACCCCAACATAGTTGGGAAAAGGATAGACACCACAAAACCTACAACCGACGACCTATCCGTTATGTAAAGAATACTACACACAATGGTACAAGAGAATGTTTTTAAATACTGCCGTGCGTGGAATCTACCTACTAGAACGAGACGTCAAAACGTGCTTTCGTAAACACAATAGCTAATAACTAGCTCAATAAATTACAAGAGAATCCACTTCGTTAGGCGCTCTTGTATCTTCTGTTACGTCATCTTACGTAATGCACTGTCCCATGGAAAGTGTGAACTTGTCAGTGAGACCATTCCTCGTGCCAATCTTCGCCACTTCAACTTCGTCACTCAACAATTTTATTCAACATGGCCATATTTTTCTTCATATGTCACTTTCTGTCAGCACTTCACAGCGGTGACTCTAAGGGCGGCAAAATTAGATAGCCATCATCCAACTAGTAATGGGGAAGAAAATGGCAGTAAGCCCTTATTTTCTTAAGTTTATTAGCGATTGACGCTTGCTATATTATTTAAGAGAATTGAAAAGATCCATAACATATTACTGCGCCTACGCTTCCAGGCCGTATGTCTCCAGGCAACTGTGTGTTTTATACATTCCTGGACAAGTTCGCAAAGTTGAATAAAATTCCTTGTTAGATGTATGAGCAACACGCTTACGAATAAAATCGCATGCGTTATGTTTACTGGGTCATACTCAGTTAACATAAACAGACAGCCAGCGCCATCTATTCGTTCTATGGTACATTAAGAGTCTTGGTAGCTAAAGAAACATAAGAAACACATTATATGTATTAATTTATTATAATGGGATTTACATGATCACTCCAATTCCAGAAAAAAATATTGGCTTTGTTTTTAAATATCATTCTAGACATATAATTTATCAATTGGTTCTGTAAGTAAATAATTACACGCTTCGCCGGACCAATTAACATTACCTACTAACGAAGTCAACATACATAAATTACCAATCATTTCATTTCCCAGTTAGAAATTCAAACATGGAATTAGTTAATCGGAGTTGCATACATTATTATTTTTGTACTGGTAATGTAAGTTGTAAGATAAGTACGTAAGAGTGAGAGTTGTGTGTCGGACGTCCGTCTGCCTGTTCGCCGCTTCCTGCCGGTACAAAAACACGCTTTAACGCATGCGCCAAGCGCGGACCGGTGCGTGAATCATGTTCATTGTCATGTGCAAGCGCACGCGTGCCTCTGACACTTGGATGTCGCTTTTAGAAGTTACTGTACGTACTTCCCAACAAATTAATTACAGAAAGTTATAGTTTTAACTAAAGCGACGTTTGCACTCGTTTCTATTAACAAAACTAGGCTAAAAATCTTTCAAGTCAGGAGTGTCTTTCAAAATTTCTAGTTCATGTTAGAATAATTTGTAAGTACTTAATAAAAAAAACACCTAATTGTGCCCTAAGGCCAAAATATTATGCGATTAAGTAGGAAAATTCATCATAAGACTCGGTAACTGATTCTCGATGTAGAACATTGAACCCATTAGGAATTACATTTTACAAGAAAAGCTAGCTTCTGATATTTCTTGCAGCAACCATTTCGATTTCCATAACGCCTTAAATTGAATCATTAATACACAGAATTCTGTGCATTACACCTTAGTGTTTAAGCGTGAAATTGATATGCACCACCAGTTGCACGTGCATAGATGGGCTTACTTCCGAACTTCCTGCAAGTTCCTTTAAGATACAACACGTACCGTAACGTAATTAGTTCAACCTCACGTATTCTAAGAATTCTGTAGTTACTACGCTTTTGGATAAGTATAAACAAAACTACTAAGATTATCCAGTGCAATCATATGCGGCATTCTTGAGCCATTGCGCGTCTAAGCAAAATAGGACGTACAAATAGGAAAGATAAAACTGTACTTAAACCACACTATGACTAAGACTTACTCATGTTTTTGCATTTTTAATTATGTTTATGCTAGATAGCAAGTTATTTTGCATAACTACGTGCCATGGATCTCTCTTTTCGCGTCGATTACTTATTTGGAAGTGTAAGAATGCCGATGGTCATTCGGACTTACACAACCTTGCGTTACATCATTTTGATGGTTTTTATTACAATCGAACAATAACAACTCGTTTTGGGGGAAATTGAATATGGAAGTCACAAGCACAGCAAAAAAGTAATACACAATGTGCTACCGGGGACGGAAATATGTTTTGCTAATTAGATACACTATGTGGTCAAATATTTATATCAATGAAATAATTGTCTTATACAATATGCCAGGTTAGCTTTCTAGGGAAGCTTATAAACTTAGATCAAATATAATTTACACATAAAGACCCTTAGTTTATCAGACCTTAGTCCCTTGAAATAGTTAACACTATGGTACGGCAATAATAGAATAAAATCAAAGTTAGAGCTTACTTGTACGCTTCATAAATCCACGAACCTCAAGTTTGGCACAACACCACATTGACTAACTTCAACAAATATAGGGCACTGGTTTCATAAAGGAAATGGCAAGATAAACAGCACACAAAATCTGTAAGCACGATAGTAATTTCTAATCTGGAGCGAGTGCAAAACTACTGCATTTCATATCGATCGTACAGCTGCAGTCATGACAATAGAACGCGCCGGCTGTATTAACAACTTTGCCGTACCTTTTGTGCGCCACCACTCATACCTAATAAAGCAATAATTATGACCTACGTAAGCAATTACAGTAATTAGATCATTCTGGATAGTGGAAAGTGTTATCGTCACCAATGTTTATACTTCACAGCTCATAATAAGTCTTTCTAGTGTTTTATCAATACAGCATTCGTTTTGAATTATCTTAATGAAATCATTTTTCCTTCTGTTTAAAGATTATATGTCTCATATTTCACTAGTGATAATTACAGGATTTCCATCATACTTATGGACTTTTTAAATATTCAAGCCTTGAAGTCGTTGACATTCATTATTAAAAGCAATGATGACATCGATGCGTGGCTACATCAGGAAATTGATTCACGGAATTTTTAAATCATTTCCTCAACGGAAATAAAAATGGCTGCCATACGTGCACAGATTAAAAACTTCATCATACTCATATTCGTACTTCCTTGCTTTAAAAAAAGCAATCTGCATTCTGTTTCTGTCCTTCTCTCCAAAACATGTGTGACAGAGATAGGTTATGTGGTAGGTAAATTGATCCGCCAGCCGATGTTGAAATGAGACACTACTCGTGGACTCGCGTCCCTAGATTCTTATTACCTGCCATGTAGGGAGAAACAATACTTCATCCAGATTCATGTAGGGTTTCATACGATCTCTCAAACTGAAGTGTTTGACGATATAGTGCCAAACGTGCTTTTGCTCGTGCTTTTTAACGTGCTTTCTAATATAATTTTGGCAATTGTCGTGTTTGTGAGCAAAGTCATGATGAAACGCTTTTCGTATACCTAATCTTTCATGTGATTAAAAACTTATTTGCAACTGACCTGTTTTTGTAACTCTTGTTTATAATTACAAAGAAGTGCACAATTAATAAATGTTACACTTACATATGAGTTCTTTCCATCAAATTGATTACTTCTTTAGTGCTGACTCGTCCCGATCATAAGAAACCTCAGGCGGTAGCGGTACCTACATAAAAAGATGCGCCAATAATGTTTACGACTTTAAATCCAGTCTTTAAACCGTCGTAATTAATGAATACGTCGAATTACGTCAGACGATTAAATTCCCCTCACGATCTTACAGCACGCGAAAGAAAATCGTAAATCCAGTTGGATAGCAAAAAGATCTGAATTGAATCACGAACGGACAGGTCATTGGATACAATAGAGCAAATAAAGATTGAAGAAAAAACTCGCTCTGAGAATCAAGACAAGAACCAACGTTAGGTGGACAAAAATACAATTTTACCAAGTTACTTTCTGTATAATAGGAGTTCCAACGGATTTGGATCTAGAGAAATTCTTGAATATGTTTATGTATATGCAGAGAAATTCGAAAACAAAATTTATTGGGAAGCAGCTGCAACAATTTTAAGGCATTGTATCCAAAGGATCGTGACTGGTTGAGGAATAAAATAGAAAGTTGAAATTTTTACGATCTCCTACGTGCTGTTTACTACTTCGCTATTTGTTAAGGTACATATTTATTGCTAATTTGAAGTCCTTAATTAGACATTAATGTGATGTAAGGGACTTTGACGTGTATGCTGTTACCTTGTATTCAGTACATGATTCTAGTCCAACCAGTGTTGCAATTATTCGTAGGTTAAAGAAAATGTGCTGATCCATACATTTTGAATGTGTTGAGTGCTAACACTTTTGTTTGAAACTGCAGTTTTTTTTTAATATATAAAACAGACTATAAATCATCTGCTGAATTCATAGTAACAATTTACCGTCGTTGTTCATACGTCGTGTATAATTTGTCATCATAATGACAACCAAAGACGAAGGAAACCATGGATTGATTGTGTGAAAGATGCAATGGCTAGAAAGGGGGTAACTAGTAACTACTAAGATGAAGATGAAGTATGTTTTGTGACATGATCCCTCTCTCGTTGTGTTAAACGAATCTTGTCAACTACTATACCATGTCATGTTTACCTTTTGTTTCCCCATAAAGTAGAAAACAGCATGTAGCTTGTTAAAAAGCAATCATTGCATCAGCTGGATTAGGCCAGATTTAAAAAGTTAAAAGTATTTTAGACTTGTTTCATAATCATGGATTGAAATGTGTAAAACATCACTGATCTCTTAAAATATTTATAATTCCTAGATTTAAAACAACACCCGCATCCCGATTTGGTGTGAATGTGCAGTTCTAAATATAACCGTGGCTTAAACATCTGAGGGGAATTCGGGGGTTCAAAGACCTCGCGAACCGGCCCGTGCTGCGATAAAATATACAATTTTTATGGGAGAACTCAAGCGAAACAAAGTTCATGGGCAGACGTCGTATAAACTATCAACAAATATTGTTAATATTCATTAAAATATTGGAACCACTTCGTTCTATTTGCGGCACAGGACAGAAAAAGCTTTGTGCCATACTTATATGTGTAAAACTGACTTCTAAGAGTTAGCGCTTCTGGAAGCCCTTATGTAAGTACCTAGTTCTTGTGTTGGTTGGCATTCTTCCAAGCCTATAAATGTCCTGAGCAGCGAAAACCATAGATGCCGCTTCCTTATAAAGTTAAATAGCCAACTGGATTGAGAAATAACTTTTTTCAGCGTACGTGAGTAATAACATTTACTTGCTGGTTACCGGTAGTAAAAACCTTTATCGCTAATTCTAGTACATCATAAATTTAGATCATAAAGTTCATTGCCAAAGTCAATTAACAGTAACCGTGTTAATTTAATAGAACGTGTCAGCGTCCCTACCTCACGCATCAGTTTATCTAGTATATGTGCGAAGTTTTCGGCTCCAGAAGAAAACAGTTTGGATAAAATTTTTTGAGAGATTAGAACTTTTGAGTAAGCAGAATAGTCAAAACACAAAGGGACTCAAATATCAATTCAATCAATATCTGAAACCAAATCGTTCTAGTGGGACCAAAACAAGTTTATGTTTAAGTTGTATTGAACAATAGTGGCAAGACCACACAGTGAGCTTTATAACAACGAATCTGAAACTTGAATAGGGCTTAATCGCCTTTTATTTGAGGTCGGCTAAATGTTGTGACAAGACCCTGAAGTGGGAACAACTGCGCGTTGATTCGATTTTAAACGCAAAGAAATAGAATGCATTACTACTACTATATTTGAAAAGAAGGTCGCATGCAGTGTTAATCATTATATGTTTTGTTTTAATAGAATTCTTCTTCAAACGACATTACGTCAGCATGACCTTGGCTCTTTTAAATCTGGTCCTATAAAGTGGAAAGACCTTTCTCAGTGCAAAGGATACATAGCATAAGGGCTTGTAAAAAAACTATTCTTCTGAGGCAGACCAAAGAAAATATATAGAGATTTTGTGAAAGATAGCGTGTTGTTTTTGTGGCTTTTAGCTAAAAAAGAAGCTACCACTGACGCGATGCCTGATCACAGAGATGTACTACGCAAACTCCTAACAAATTGGTGTAATAAGGATGAAGATTCTTAAACGCAATAACGAGTCTGAGGTAAGAAAACATTTACGAAACAACTGATCTTGCAGATTCGCAACACCTGTTCGTACATTTATATGTATTTTTGGGTAGAACAGTATTATTTGAATAACTTAATTTGGTACCAGTTGCTTTTTATGATAGCATCATAGCAATGCACCTGTCTACTTTGGGACCTACCAAACATTGGATATATCCGCAGTTTTTTTGCGAAACATAACGGCAGAGATTCTTATTTTCGGTGCATTGGGAATGTGTTGCCTCTGTAATGTCGACCTTTAGGAGCGGTTGGTTTTTTTGTAGAGAAGACCTTTTCTGAGTCATTGAAGGGATGATCTTTATACAGATATAGAAGTTTGGAGCTAGAACCACATTGGCTAGTGTCCTTAACGTATGCAATCTGAAGGCTCGAAATGAACAAAAGGGTTTTCCAAATTGGTACCCTACCAAGGTAGGGTACTACTATCATTGAAGATATGCCATTTTCATGAGTTAGCAACATTAACGACATTTAATGCTCAGGTCTAGTCTTTAATTATGCGTATGTGTCCAAGTGTTTATGTTAAGCTTGGTAAAGATCCCGCTACTAGTCATTAGTTACCTAGACACTGTCATACTTCGAGTTTAGAATTACAATGCGTGTTGCTTGCCAGACTGCCAGTACACCTAGTATGAAGTAAATATGGAACATACATTTAGTAATATAAGGTATATGGTAATCTGATCTGGGAGTTGGGACTATAAATCCTACGTATGTTGGTTTATCAATTAAGTAATAAAGGATTACCAACGCAATTGTTGACGTTGATTGGGAAATAGGTGGTAGATATTGCAGAATTTAATTATTATGATGAAGTTTCTTGTTTTATAAACGTTAATTAATATTGCAATCGCGTGCATTGAATGTATTGATTCCCTGCATTGCAGTAGGAAGCATTTGGAGGTAAAATCAATATTATTTATCAATTAATTTACCTCAATGTTGGTGCAAGAGATGGGTCTACTTGCCTATGACTAAGTGCACATGATCAGTCCCAAATAAGTTTCTTTGAAATAAATATTACTTTCAGAATGTATAATCGGTAGGTACCTACATTAATATTAAAAATACGCTGAATTCGTATCGTAACTAGGTGAACATTTTGATGAGGAAGGAAATTGTATTGCGAAACTGTAAAAATAACAAAGTTCAAACAAAGATCATTATTATTAGTACACATTAGATACTAACAATAATCATTTCAATATTAGCTAGGTGGTTATAAATTGTAATGTTATAACAATATTTTATTCTTTATTTCGTTATACCTATCTAGAATCCAAACCGATTTTCATTTAAAGTCGACTTTTAATGGGAATACAATTAAAGAAATCCAGTGTAGATTTTTCAAAAAGAAAACAACGGTTCTATTTCAGTTCAATTGAATAAAGTTTCATGATACTAATTAAAAAACAAATTGCGTGCAGATAAACTGCGGAAATGCAATCTCGCTGCGTCGAACAGACGAATCTATATAACTCGTAGGAAACCAGAGGGGCGAAGAGATTAAAATAAACGACCGAGATAAAACCGAGGCGACGAAACTTATGGGGGTAGGTCATGAAAGGAGTGCGGTCACTCACAGGGTATACCGTAACTTGGACGTACTCTAACAACTAAATAAATACACATAATACATATAACACACAAAGTAAACAGCCACTCAATGGACCATTATGAAAGATATTAATCACACGCTTTATTATTGTTTTTACATACCTACCTTGCGGAAACAATTGGGGCGTACGGGAGCCGGTATTCCGAATTAATAAACACACACTGATGTTGCACTGCACTTAAATAATACACGATATTCACTATATAATTTATTTCGGGTTGGTTTATGTCAGCCGGTGACAGCTGGCTCGTATTTTTTTGCCGCGGGGTTGTCAGATGTGTCCTTGAAGGACGCTGTAGGAGCACGCCATGTTGATTTGAGGACGGGCGCGTGGCGACTGCGCGCAGCCGCCCCTTGCTTGGCGCATGCGCTGTGCGTCACCCTATATCCCGCCATCCCGCCCGCACCCGGCCTTCCTTCCTTGTTCCCAAATCCTGCGTTGTCCTTGCCGTATACATTGCAGGCCAGCTATGGTTATTCATGTATACCCAAAGGTTTTAAGAAAGTAAAGAGATTGTTATTTATAATTAGTACGATGGTATCCCCCAATTCCTAGTTGCTTCCGGTGTAATACCTACTACCTATTTAATACAGGGTTCTTTTTTTTGGATTTTGGTTAATAGCAGTTACCGATCAAGTTTAATTTTACTGCTTCAACACTTCACCCCACCCAGTATTCCCGAGGTGCCCAGCGGTGACCTACCACAAGGGGAGCATTGCAATAAAGGGCAAGTTGCCCCTTGGATGGGCTGTTTTGTTGTAAAATCGCAACATAATGGCAATATGATTCTCAAAATTTATATCACCTCATTGGTCAAGTGGCAACTGGGTACGTTGATTCTCTGAGCGGTCCAGATGGCGAGGCCATGGCGGGGTTCGATTTCAACTGGACAACCTGGACAACCAAGAAAAATGCCTCAGACATTTTTTTTTTTTGGTTGTCCAGTTAGGTATTATCGAGTAGTGGTCAGCAGTAGCGTTTGCTCGCTACATTACATCAGGCTCACACCCAAAAACATGAGATACAATTTTAACTTATCGGAGCAGGCTCGTTTTTAAACAAATTTTACAATACCTTCATAAATATAGTAAATACAATTTTGTTAGTCGTTAAATGACTGCACTTTCATTGTTGTCTGCCGGCTTGAGGCCCGGGGGCGTACAAACGTGACGGGAAGCGTGTGATGCATTCGGGAGAGCACCCACCAATCGCCCACAACTCGCCTACGCGAAACTGATGGAATAAAAATTAGGAGAAGGCTCACAGACTGACATCTTTGTAGATCTAAAACTCTGGCGCAAGATCCATTGTAGGACACAAATGTCCTGGTTTTGATTCAGAAGTCAGTTAGAGCGGTATTTGTTTTCCCACTAGCAAACAGTCTAGATTTTAACTGTTTAATGACAATGTGCTCATCTTCTTTTACTTGGTACTTGGCTTTTTTTTGTGCGTGGGAAATCATCAAATGACGTCTCCCGCTCTAGGGTGGAGCGGAAGGGCGTGTCAGACTTTTATTGACTAAAACCCACCCGTGTTCCTTCAGTTGCCTATATGCCAGGGCCACGGTAACTCTTTCCAACAGACCTCGCGACCCTGGCAGCTTGGGACTTGGCTGCAGTGCCAAATCGCGCACGCCTTGGCGAAAGAGCAACACCAACAGCGTCAACAGGAGATTTGGTTTCCCTTAGCACATTAAGTAGATGTCTTGTTTTAATCTCAGTACTTCAGTAGACTTACTGTGCTGATCTTCGTTGTGACTAAACACTGACAACTAGCAAAGCCTTATTTAATTACCAAATCCACACAAAATTAAACTCTAAGTGCAAGAAACACGGGTTAAATTAACAGCAATGGAAACATTGCTTCTATCTGCTGCATGTTCACTGATTTTAATACGGGTGCTGCGGAGATGTAACTACATGATTGCGTGAAAATGTAAGCGTTGGTCTTATGGCTGGTCGGCATCGGTGTAATCAGAGCCTTCTCGTGCTTTGTGATTTTCATGCTTATCTAAATGGGAAATATCGTTATCGTCCTCACGTGGGTAAGTAGATACTAGAAGACCATATTAATAAGACAACCGTATCTCGTGAGTCGTGACAACGGGCGAGAGTGGCCATGAGGCCACGACGGCAGACAATAGGCCAAAAAACTTAGTTACCAAAGATTCGACTGAAACATTATTCTTTGAAAAAATGGTGTGTAATCATTGACATCATCCGGTAGTATGATTTACTCGATCAGTCATTCAGAATTGAGTCAACTGCTTTGAGACCGGCGCGCGGCGGCGCCGACGCGGCGGTGGATAGTAAAAATACCTACTTTTTGTACCTACACAGGTAGTCTGTTACTCGAGTGACGCACCGGTAAGACAGGCTTAAAGCCGAAGTCCGGGAATACGCTTTGTAAATCATGCGTTACTAACTACAACAACGTTATGTATGAGAGGTATGAGTAACCGTAAACTGTAACGTAACACTTTTTAGGGTTCCGTTGCCAAATGGCAAAAAACGGAACCCTTATACTGGGTGTTAGTGTAAACACCGTTATCCTTGAAACCAGTGATTTGGTTTCGTTAATAGCAAACAGTCTAGATTTTAACTGTTTAATGACAATGTGCTCATCTTCTTTTACTTGGTACTTGGCTTTTTTTTGTGCGTGGGAAATCATCAAATGACGTCTCCCGCTCTAGGGTGGAGCGGAAGGGCGTGTCAGACTTTTATTGACTAAAACCCACCCGTGTTCCTTCAGTTGCCTATATGCCAGGGCCACGGTAACTCTTTCCAACAGACCTCGCGACCCTGGCAGCTTGGGACTTGGCTGCAGTGCCAAATCGCGCACGCCTTGGCGAAAGAGCAACACCAACAGCGTCAACAGGAGATTTGGTTTCCCTTAGCACATTAAGTAGATGTCTTGTTTTAATCTCAGTACTTCAGTAGACTTACTGTGCTGATCTTCGTTGTGACTAAACACTGACAACTAGCAAAGCCTTATTTAATTACCAAATCCACACAAAATTAAACTCTAAGTGCAAGAAACACGGGTTAAATTAACAGCAATGGAAACATTGCTTCTATCTGCTGCATGTTCACTGATTTTAATACGGGTGCTGCGGAGATGTAACTACATGATTGCGTGAAAATGTAAGCGTTGGTCTTATGGCTGGTCGGCATCGGTGTAATCAGAGCCTTCTCGTGCTTTGTGATTTTCATGCTTATCTAAATGGGAAATATCGTTATCGTCCTCACGTGGGTAAGTAGATACTAGAAGACCATATTAATAAGACAACCGTATCTCGTGAGTCGTGACAACGGGCGAGAGTGGCCATGAGGCCACGACGGCAGACAATAGGCCAAAAAACTTAGTTACCAAAGATTCGACTGAAACATTATTCTTTGAAAAAATGGTGTGTAATCATTGACATCATCCGGTAGTATGATTTACTCGATCAGTCATTCAGAATTGAGTCAACTGCTTTGAGACCGGCGCGCGGCGGCGCCGACGCGGCGGTGGATAGTAAAAATACCTACTTTTTGTACCTACACAGGTAGTCTGTTACTCGAGTGACGCACCGGTAAGACAGGCTTAAAGCCGAAGTCCGGGAATACGCTTTGTAAATCATGCGTTACTAACTACAACAACGTTATGTATGAGAGGTATGAGTAACCGTAAACTGTAACGTAACACTTTTTAGGGTTCCGTTGCCAAATGGCAAAAAACGGAACCCTTATACTGGGTGTTAGTGTAAACACCGTTATCCTTGAAACCAGTGATTTGGTTTCGTTAATAGAACGTAAAATCAATGAAAAAAAAACAACTTTTTTTTTTAAAGAAAATCTGCATTTTTCCACAAGAATATTTCACCCTATGCGCGAGGGCAACAAACTTCGGGAACCACACCGCGTTGCACGACGCGACGCCGACACGGGTCGCGACCCCGCAGTCAGTCAGCTGGCAGTCTCGCTAGCGATCGCACGTAACGCCGCGTCTTAGCGTCCGTCGCTCATTTCTCGCGCGTGAATTGAGTGTGTTACAATGTCTTAAACAAATGAACAGTGAACCGAAATGGCTCGGCTTTACGCCATTGCGGGTAATAATCTGAACGGGGCGCGTAGGATGTACGCAGAATTGTTCCCTGGACAACCTGTGCCAAACCGTGAAACGATGTTGGCGGGGCGCAACGTACCTACGGCCAGTTCACTGTGCCGGCGGTTCAATTTTCAATGTTTCCCACTGGACACTATGGACAATACTCTCCTCATCGATCGTCAACATCCATATCATTTCAGCCGGTCCAAGAACTAAATGATAACGATCGCATACCACGGATGGGATTTTCGCAGTGGCTTATCAATAACCTCGATAACAACAGAATGTTGGACGGACCCCATTTTGAACACGTGTTGAGGTTAATGTAGGTCGGTAAGTGTTGATATTTTATTCAGTCAGTGTAAATTAAATTTAATTTTTAATTAAACTGTACATAAAATTGTGATTAACTTTTTAAATACGCTAAAAGTACCTACCCAATGGTTTGGTTTATTAAAAACAAAATGTTTTCAAATCATTTAGAATCCAAAGCCATTTCGAATCAAATTTACATTTAGACTCGTCACGCAATACCAAAGGTAGGTATTTGTGGCTGTCCTAAGCCAAGATAAGTATGATGGGAAAGTTACATCACAGGTAATGTGTATTTATGTGTTGTGTGGACGGGACGGCTGGCGATCGTTGTAGTGATTACGTCACTGATGCGCATATCCATGAATTTGCGGGCGGTCTGGGATAAAATCCGTTCTAAACCTTTTTAGGAAAATATATATTTTTTTTTTTACTCGCTCTGTTATTTTATATTTAAGTCAAATTACCCATGGGTTAAGTGACAACGGTGTTTACCCTTACAGTCTGTAGATTCGTCATGTCTGTCTGTCTGTCTGTCTGTCTGTCCGTCCGTATGTCACAGCCATTTTATTCCGAAACTATAAGAGCTATACTGTTGAAACTTGGTAAGTAGGTGTATTCTGTGAACCGCATTAAGATTTTCACACTAAAATAGAAAAAAAAACAATAAATTTTGGGGTTCCCCATACATAGAACTGAAACTCAAAAATGTTTTTTTCATCAAACCCATACGTGTGGGGTATTTATGAATAGGTCTTCAAAAATGGTAATGAGGTTTCTATTATCATTTTTTTCTAAACTGAATAGTTTGCGCGAGAGACACTTCCAAAGTGGTAAAATGTGTGTCCCCCCCCCGTAACTTCTAAAATAAGAGAATGACAAAACTAAAAAAAATATATGATGTACATTACCATGCAAACTACCAAAGAAAATTGGTTTGAACGAGATCGAGTGAGTAGTTTTTTTTTAAAACGTCATAAATCGTAAACAGCAATTTACCTTACATTCAATCAACTGAAATATAAAAATTAAAAAATATATATATTTTTAAACTGAAAATACCTACAGGTTTGTACGGAACCCTCGGTGCGCGAGTCCGACTCGCACTTGGCCGGTTTTTGTGAGTAGGTACGGCAACCCAAAATCGCCAAAAATATAGGTCGGTATCTACCTGTTAAACTGTTATGCCTAGGCGCTTGCTGATCGAGATGTTAGTGAGTTGGTACTGGAAGGACTGTAGGTACTTTATGGACCAGAAATTTTTCTTGGCAATTTTTTTTTAGAACTCCTTTTTTAGGGTTCCGTTGCCAAATGGCAAAAAACGGAACCCTTATATATTCGTCATGTCTGTCTGTCTGTCCGTCTGTCTGTCTGTCTGTCTGTCCGTCCGTATGTCACAGCCACTTTTCTCCGAAACTATAAGAGCTACGCTGTTGAAACTTGGTAAGTAGATGTATTCTGTGAACCACATCAAGATTTTTATACTAAAATAGAAAAAAAATAATAAATTTTGGGGTTCCCCATACTTAGAACTGAAACTCAAAATTTTTTTTTTCATCAAACCCATACTTGTGGGTTATCTATGAATAGGTCTTCAAAAATGGTATTGAGGTACCTAGTATCATTTTTTTCTAAACTGAATAGTTTGCGCGAGAGACGCTTCCAAAGTGGTAAAATGTGTGTCCCCCCCCCCCCCCGTAACTTCTAAGATAAGAGAATGATAAAACTAAAAAAAATATATGATGTACATTACCATGTAAACTACCACCGAAAATTGGTTTGAACGAGATCGAGCGAGTAGTTTTTTTTTAAAACGTTATAAATCGTATAACGCAATTTACCTTACATTCAATCAACTGAAATATAAAATTTAAAAAAAAAACATTTATTTTTAAACCGAGAATACCTACAGGTTTATACGGAACCCTCGGTGAGCGAGTCCGACTCGCACTTGGCCGGTTTTTTATTTTAATGTGTTTTTCAAAAAAACCCCAAACCTAGCAAAGCCACCCCATAAAGTTTATTTCGAGATTGGATTGGTGGGATAGTGGGATAAGAACATATCTTTTTACAAACGATAATACCTACATCTGCGGTAAAATGATATTTTCTCGAGAAATACCTAGGCGTTTCGTAGCTGCGACGCGACATTTGCAAAATGTCCTACATTAAATTATGAAGACGCAAATAAAATTGAAGCTTCTCACGCGCGGTCCATAAAGTATAGAGGAGCGGTTCATTTTTGTTAAAATTCTGTTGAATAAAGTGAAAACCTACTTACCAATACTTGCTTCGGTACTCATAGTTTACTTATTTATACTTATTCACAGTTTACTTACTTATACTTATTCACAGTTCATTTCACAAGATTCGAAAGATTTCGATTTGGAGAGTCAAAACTCAAACGACAACAAAAAACATTGAGCATTGTAAATAACTGAAAGTCTGAAATTATCGATATGACGAAAATATGATCAATTTAAATTCAGGAATGAGTCTTGAAAACAAAACAGTTAGGACACATAATTTCCAAAATTCCAATTCATAATAGAATGAATAAAAAATAATGAAATCAATCTTATTTTTCGACAGTTCTCTATTTTGGCGGGCAGTGCGGGCACCGAAGAAATAAAACCAGTCAGTATTACCAGATTAAAATTTTCCTCACATTTTTGTTGATAAATCTGATTACAAACCTTTTCAATAAACACATTGACGTGTTCTGGATCTATTTGGCTAGTTGTGTGTTTTCAACCGACGAAAAAAAACGGAGGAGGTTATCAATTCGACGCGTATATTTTTTTTTTGTTTTTTTTTATGTATGACCACGCATAACTTTTTACATAGTAGTCCGATTGTGATAATTCTTTTTTTATTGGAAAGGGTATACTCCTAAGGTGGTCCCATATAAATTTGGAAAACAAAATCGAACGCTAAGGGTCGGAAAACAGGGGATGATCGATTGTTCACTCACTAATTGTAATGTATAACCACACATAACTTTATACAGAGTAGTCCGATTTTGATCATTCTTTTTTTATTGGATAGGGTATACCTTGCCAAGTATTATTAGTAAATTTGAGCCACAAAAAAAAATTAAAATAAAAACTTTTTAACAAAAAATTAAACCACCGAAAAAACTGAAAAGCAACGAATAATAAACCTTAAAATTTTGAGTCGGCGCAGAAAAATCAATGAACAAAGATCACTCAAAGCATCGACTCATAATTTTAAGGTATATTATTTGTTGCTTTTCAGTTTTTTCGGCGGTTTAATTTTTTGTTAAATTTTTTTAATTTTTGAATATCAAACATGTGTTTTCCGCATCATTTTGCGTTTTCTAATAACAGATATTGGTTCCAAAAACCAAAGCAACGTGTAACGCGTAACGTAATAGCATATACATACAAAGTCATATGCTCTAAAACTAAGGCTGACCCCACATTAGGCGTGCGCGATCCTCGGGCGTGTGAGTAGCGCGGGCCCTGCGCGCGCGTCGCGAGCGCGCTGCGTGAGCGTCGTGTTTTGCTGCCCTGCGGCGTGTGTGAAGAGTGCAAGCGGCGCGCGCGCGGCGTGCACGCGGCGCTCGAGTCGCGTGCTTACCCCTTCGCCCGCTATCCCCGCCGCACTATATAACCCAATTCACTTTTTTCGGCAAAATAAGCTGTTGAGCTTAGGAAGAACGGATCGCAATGATTCAGGGCAGAAAATACTCGATATGAATTGTACTTTTAAGGAAAACCTGCAATTAAGGTCAAATTAAATTATTTTGTTTTTTGCAGACCTAGAAAGTTGAAAATTTGCAAGTATCCACTCGAACTTACAATCCTAGCTTTAGAATCGACTTTAATAGTACATTACGATATTAGTGCGTTATGATGGTTAGGGACCGTTCAACTATTACGTAAGCACATTTATTACAATTTTTTACTCCCCCGTCCCCCTTGTCAGCAAAAGTAAGCAAAGCTCTGACCCCCCCCCCCCCTCCCATGCTTACGTAAACATTGTTATATGCATTTTTCTTTTAATGTACCTACTCTGTTTTTTATTGATTCAAGAGCAGCAGCTATAATTCTAAAAATAAGAAAATGGTTTTAGGATAAGGGACTTCAACGCATATAATATTCATTTTATTTTAAATACGTCAATCGTAGCGAAACGAAACAATAAGTCAAGTGAATAGAGCGTAGTCATTTCCCTACTCGGTACTAAGCGAGTACCTAAACGTCTACATAAAGGCTCATACAGACTAGCGCGACGCGACGGTCGCTTGTTCTACGGATATAAATCGCCGATTCGCGCGCGACATCGCCACGCGCTAGTCTGAATAAGCCTTTATTTGTGAGAATCCCCGAAAAATGCGTTTCATTTTCAAACATAGACAATGTGTGGGTTGCCATAAAGTGTAAAGAAGTAAAAAAACTATTGCTCACGTAATCACCATCTAGACCCCCCTACCCCCCATGTCATCAAAAATAAGCAAATCAAAGACCCCCCCGCCACCCTATTATAGTGCTTACGTAATACTTGAACGGCCCCTTATAACATGCTAGGCGGAATTTCAGCCCGAGCCGAAGGCGAGGGCGTAATTGAGCCGAGCATGTTTTAACCAATACGCACGTATATCGTACGACGTTTTTTAACACATTTGCGAGGAAACAGGAAAAAAAAACATTTTATATTTTGTTCATTTTTAATTATTGAAACAGTTAGTGAAATTACAATTATTAAAATGATACGTAGTTGTAGTTGGTTTTTTAATTATGTTTTTATTATTTCGTTTATTTCTTTATCTGCATATTAGTTACATTTTTAAATATTTTTAGAAAAATAAATTTACAGCAAAAAACATTTAAAAATATAAAAAATAGTGGACCTCCGGTATCGGGAGCAGGGTCCAAGCTACCGGTGGTTAGGGCTCCAGAGACAGGAACCTCCTCACGATACGAGCCGTGTCAAGGAGTACTGCCTTCTGAATCAGGCTCTTGATCCAACCGCCTAACGATAGCCTCGACAGGTGTTGGTCGAGGGTATCGGCCATCAGCCCATTGGCTGATACGACAATCGGCACAATGACAGCCGAGTCAACATTCCACATGTCAACAACCTCGTGTGCTAAGTCGAGATATTTAATCTGTTTCTCTTTCTCAGCTTTCACGAGGTTGCCGTCATGCGGAATGGTAACATCGACTATCATTGTGCGGCGCGCTAACCGGTCTATCACCACTATATCAGGCTTATTGGCGACAATAGTCCTGTCAGTAATGATAGACCGATCCCAGTACAACGTGACATGGTCATTTTCGAGAACTGGGTCGGGCACATACTTGTAATACGGTACCTCAGAATCCACTAGTTTGTATTGCAAAGCAAGTTGCTGGTGAATAATCCTGGCTACTTGATTATGCCTGTGCAAGTATTCGCCGTTAGCCAGACGAGAACAACCAGAGATAATATGTCTGATGGACTCACCCGGATGGTGACATGCCCGACACACGTCAACCGTCCCGTCCTTCATAATATGTCTCCGGTAGTTATTCGTCAAGATAACTTCGTCCATAATTGCACAGACGAAACCTTCAGTTTCCCCGAATAGGTTACCAAAACGTAGCCAGGATACGGACGCTAAGAAATCTACACTGGGCTCATGAAGAGCCCGGTAGAAGCGCCCGTGAAGCTCCTTGTTTCGCCATACTTCCTTGCGGTCATCGGTAGTAAGTACTACAGGTTTGCGCCAGTTCTCTTTAGCCATGGAGAGCGGGGTGAGCCCCTTGTCCACTGCGACCACATCACGGTGCATACCCACTTCGGCTTTTAGAAAATACTCCCTGAGACTGCACACCTCGCGGTTGTGGAGGGTCTTTGCATTTAAAAAGCCTCGACCCCCGCACTTCCGCGGGATGTACAGTCTCATCTCCGATGATCGTGGGTGATGCATCCGGTTTGCGGTCAGCATTGTACGGACCCTCCTATCCAGGGCGTCGAGTTCTGTTTGAGTCCATTTGAGTATGCCGAAAGAGTACATCAAAACCGGCATGACCCAACCGTTGAAGGCGCGCACCTTGTTTCCGCCTGAAAGAAGACTAATTAATACCTTCTTCAGGCGACCAAAGAAGCGCTCCTTCAACGATTGCTTCATGTCAGCATCGTTGATGCCTAACACTTCCGACATACCCAAATACTTGTAGCTTTCGGATGAGGAAAGGGATCTGAGGTATACGGAATCCGAAAGTTGGATTCCCTCGGATTCCATAACCTCGCCTCGCTTTACATGCATGATTGCACATTTGTCCACACCAAACTCCATCCTGATGGCGCTACTAAAAGTTTCAGTTACCTTCAGTAGCTCCATCAGTTGCAGTTTGTTGGGGGCAAAGAGTTTTAGGTCATCCATGTAGAGGAGGTGAGATATAACCTGACCACCTCTCCTCAGCCGATAGCCTAGACCTGAATCCTCCAGCAGTGTGCTTAGAGGATTCAGGGCTAAGCAAAACCAAAGTGGACTCAGACTGTCGCCCTGAAATATTCCCCGCTTAATCCATACAGGCTCATCATTTCGCTGGATCTGTGGAGATCCTGGATAGCGAAGGACTGTCCTCCATTGCCCCATGCACGACTCTAGGAAGGTGCGTAGAGTTGTATCAACCTTGTACAACTCCAGCACCCTCCTGAGCCATGAATGTGGCACTGAGTCGTAGGCCTTCTTATAGTCTATCCAGCATGTCGACAGATCCTTGCGGGATCGACGAACCTGTTGGCTTATGGCCATGTCGATGAGGAGTAGCTCCTTAGTACCACGGGACCCGTTCCTACATCCGTTTTGAGACGCAGACATAATGGAATTATTATCAATATGTGAACTAATTTTCGCTCTCAAAATGGATGTAAGAAGTTTATAAACCGTCGACAAACATGTGATCGGTCTATAATTCTTAGGTTCCGCGGTACTACCTGACTTATAGAGCAGGTGGGTGACGCCTGTTGTTAGAAACTGTGGTAGCGACCCAGACTCTAAGGATTTTTATTATTATTATTACTATTCATAATGTCATTGTTTTGTGTTAGGGACAGGGTAAATGTTGGAGACGACGAAACTTCTTGAAAGGCGGCAGAAGAGCATTGTAATTCGTCATTTTTTGTAAATAAAAAAGTAATATCAGTAGAAGTAGAGGGGCGCGGCTCAGGGCAAAACTTCTTCGTTTGTGGCTCCAAATTTATTGCCTGAGTTATTTTGGCACTTATATTTGCTTTGTTTTGGATGGAATCTTCTACATAAGATTCTGCTACTGCGTTAGAACCCCACCCGCTAATGTCAGCTCCCGAATCAGCAAGTAATGTAGCTGACGTTCTTCTGAAACTGTGCCCTGTATAACAATCAGCATCCGGCAATCCTAAAAACTTGGCGACTTCCTTTGGCATGGCACCGAATTTATTTATGCCAATAGGTTGCGCAGTACATTTACCTTTTTGGTAATTCTGAAAGAAATGATTATTTTTTGCCTTAGTCGTACGCAGAGCTTCATATTTTTTGACCACATCATAAAATGGGCCGTCGATAATAAAAGATCGGGGTATTTTGTTTTTAGTGTTTGGGATTTTAACTAAAAGCATTTTGCCTTGATTTTCAATGTCTTTTGTGGTAATATTGTGAAGCTCTTGCCGTGTACATGCACCACCACCAAATATTAAAGCAACCTGAAAAGAAATAAAAATGTGTTAGATAAGGTATGTAAAAGAGGGGTGTACTACGCCAAATCGAATCTTTTAGAAACTTTTCGACGTCATTTGATGACAGTACCTTAGATTTTTTCTTTATAAAACCATCAGAGCGTCTCTTTAAAAATGCAATGAGATTTGAATATAAATTAATATCGACACCATTTTACATCTTGAGGGTACTTTTCAGCATAGAATATGTTGTCCACAACGAGCTAGGCTTATATTTACTAGCTAGTTCATTGAAATACGCCAAAACTACATTTTCGGAAAATGACTTGGCATTTTTCATGTTTTTCCACTTCAAGAAATTTTCATACGTGGTTATGTATCTATCCTTGGATATTGACGGCAGCAAGCTGTCGCATGCGGTTCGCGCTTCTATTAGTATATCCGGTGGAGTTGAAGTAATATATTGCTCATCTTCATTATTGAAAGTTGTAATTTTTAGATATTCACAATACAAGTACAAAGAAAAGAAAATTTGAGAAAAATGGCACGAGGATTATTTTCTGCCGTGGCTGCGTGAAAATGTTGGCTAAGACGCTAGAGCATGCAGCCAGTTTTTAAATTACCGAATAAACAGTTTATTTTTATTTTAAATAAACTCAATCTGTGAATGCACACTGTTGCTTTCCCGCCATTTTAACAGCGCGCTAGCGCTGCCTACTGACTGGCGCCGCGCGGCAATTAGTTCGAAATTTGAATAGCAACAGCGCGCTATCAGTTCCATATTTGAAATGGCAAATAATACTGTTATGGAATTTGTATGGACTATAACTTAACTATTTGCTTTGGTAACACACGCGTTTTTTATGACCCGCTTTACATATTTAAAACCGGTGGAATTACATCAGCTTTACGAGCAAGGGTGTTAAAAAACGATTTATCACAAAAATCTACAGAAAATTCGATTTCTTGGTTGAAAAATGACTTTTTTTAGAAACCCATCAAGATGAATTAAGTTGAAAATATGTTGAAAATATATAATTTATTACGATACGTATATTTTATACAAAATAAGACGTATATAAACAATTTAGAAGTTTAAAAATTCATAATAATCGGCAATTGTAAAAAAAAAAATAGATTTTTTAACTTAAATCGTAGAGAAAACTTTCAAATAATCAGTAAACAACTAGTCAAATATTGATATTCTAAATATACTTTAAAATACATATTAAAACAGTTATAACAATTAATATAAAAATCTGAATCTCTGTCAATAATAATGCATTATTTGGCATGTGACGATGCACAGCATCTGTGAGAGGGCGTTGTATACTTCCTGTTAGATGTTAGCCAATCACAGCTCTCGTGACGTCAGATCCTCGACCAATCAGCGCTGAGTTCCGGTAGTCACGTCGTCCCAGGTGGCGTGTTCGCTTATGGCGGACCTTTACCTCATAGCGTCGTTACTTCCCCAGTAAGAAACAACTAATTTAGACTTCGTAGCTACTTTTAAATATTTTGAATTTATTTTAGTTCAAAGTGGTGTAAAATTAATAAGTTAATATGAGTGAAAATAACAATTGTGAGTCGGATCGAGAAGTGCAGGTAGGCGATGAATTGAGGTCTCCATCGAGCCGTAAGCGCAGGCTACCACGAAGCGATTCGAGCTCTTCGCAATCTGATTCTTCGGATTCTGAGGTAAAACGGCAGAAATGCGGTGAGTCATCAGACATTTCCAATCTTATTAACCACGTGGCTGTGTTAACTAACCTTTTAATGCAAAACGTGGGTACATCCGTTTCGACTCCAACTATCGCTACAGTGGCACATATGCCTGAACCACTGCCTGGACCTAGTTCCGCGATACCTTTTGATTTTAATTTGAACCGCCCACCGGAGGCTACCAATAATATCTCGAGTGGTATTCCGCGTTTAAATTTAAGCGACGTTAGTACGTCTTTTAAGGAACCCAAGGTACCTCGTTCTAATCCGGATCACGTGAAGCGACTCGAGGCATTACAAAAGTTTGGCGACCTGTCGTGGAAGGATGTGCGCTACGCGGACGCGTTGAAGATTCATAACGCTTCTCCTGGTTTTGTTGAGCTTGAAATTAACGATGAACTTCGACAGTTTGTTATGGGTAAAGATTATGCGGCGAATTCCGAGAGATTAATAGCAGCCCTATGTAATGCTTTAATTTCACAACGCGAGCTACTTAATCAAAGCTTACAAAATTTCATTGATTAGACAGCTTCTTCTGATATTACACTGTCGGCGTCTAGCATTTTTGACAAAATATCGGACATATTTTCTACCCTCACCAAAATTTCACAAAATTAGTGAGGAAATTATGCAATTAGTTTGCGGAAAACGAGCGGAATACATTGAAAATCGCCGTGAACGCATCCTGAATGAGATAGCTAATAAGAACCTTCGTGACGGTCTGCGTAAGATCCCTCCGAGTTCTAATTGCTTATTTGAGGAAAATCAATTGCGTGTTTACATTCAGAACACGGGTGGCATAGATAAATGGGTACGCCCTTGGTTCGGTCCCGAAAAAGATCAAAATAAGACCACCCCTAAAATGGCAAGCAAACTAAATAGACCTAATTTTCGCGAGTTACCACAAATTAGTGGACCCTTTCGTCAAAAGGATTATGATTGGAACTTCAGAAAAGGCAAAAACGGTTCCAAGCAAACAAATAATAGGAACAAAAAGTTCCATAAAAAAGACCCTCAGCCAAGCAAGAAAAAATATGACAAATGACTCGCAGCCACACTAGTTCTACGGAGGCTGTCTCCGAGCGTATCGGAGACAGTGGCAGAGGCTTCGGGCTCCGGAGGCCCTTCTCGAAATGATTACGGGAATGCGTCTGCCATTTACCTCCAAACCACCACTGATCTATCCAACAATACGAACCTTGCGCCGATTCAAGACCGCACAATCGCCAGAAATGTCGATTCAGATAGAACAGTTATTAGCATGGGCGTACCCAGGGGGGGGCAGAGGGGGGCAGCTGCCCCCCCCCCCTGGAGTTTGCTAATGTCCCTACTAACTATCTACTTTTGTCGATAAAAATTAAGAAAAATAACTTTTTGCTATTTGTAATACAACATAAAACTTTAAAAAATCGCGCGACGCGTCCGTTCTACCTACTCGCTAGCAGAGCTGCAAGCAAAAATAACGTTAATTTCGGAAGGCGGTATCTTTGGATCTGTATTTTAGTTTTTGACACTGACTACCAAAATTAAAGTTATTTTTCACTTTGTACTGTTTTTTTTGGAAGTCGGTTGTTTTGTATTTTTATTTTGCATGAACGTTTTTATCTACCCTGCACTCATTCGTATACCACTACTGACCAAGTCAATAGCAGTGAGAGGAAGTATTAGAATATCATCACGCTACACAAAGTGGATTAAATACGCATTATAGAAGCTAACTCAAAGCTATCAAAGCAAAAATAAATATACATATATCGGACCACCCCTGACGACCTGACCTGATCCATTAAAAAAATCACTGAATATCAATTTCAAGCTCAAGTGAAGTCGTTTGATGAAGTCTAGGCTCCGTCCAAATACGCTCCAAACTATGATAGGATCTAAAGCGTTCCAGCTAGACCTGGAGAACAGATTCGTTACCGTGGAAACCACAAATAACGTCGACTAGGCTCTCCAACAACCGGTGAGAATCCTCAGGGAAGAAGGCTTGAGATTTTGCAAAATGCGGCGTACGTGCAAGAAGTCCAAACTTTCGGAAGAAACTCTGATTACAGAATGACGTGAAAACCCACCTGTCACTTCGTTAGAACAACGGGCACTCAATAATAATATTAGAATATTGATGCGACACGACTTCCCATGCTTCAATAAGAGCTTTATAGAGAAATCGATTGAGCAAAATCGGGGGTCGAAAGTGTTCCTCCAATCATTTGGGAGAAGCCATCTGACGAAGTTGAATAAATCTAGTGAGCATATCGTCGTTTCGAAGCCGGAGATCCTTTCGGAAGTCAAAAACTTCTACGGCCAATTGTACGCATCGCATGCATCTCAAACTGATCCCGAAAATGAAGATTCCAGAGCCAACTTAACCCTCCACTTCACAGAAGACCTGCCAGAAGTGAGCCAAGACGAAATAGAGGCGGCTCTAAAACAGCTTAAAAGTGCAAAAGCTTCTGGTGAGGACGGGGATACGACTGAGCTCCTGAAAGCGGGAGGAAATGTTGTCCTTAAAGAGTTTCAGGAGCTCTTTAATTCTGACCTGTTCTCTGGGAAAACTCCAGAAGCGTGGCGATGGAGCGTGGTCGTACTCTTCTTTAAAAAGGAGGATAATAGTTATTTGTTATACAAGAGTGCAAAGTTGCTTTTTAACCGCGTGTTCAATTTTGATGACCAAGCAAGCGAAGGATTCTAAAATTGAATCACGAGCGCAGCGAGTGATTCAAAATTAGAATCCTGAGCGTTAGCGAGGGAATCAAAAGAGCACGAGGTGAAAAATCTTTGCACTCGAGTGCAACACGTATCTTTTCATCCCACCTCAGCGAGGAAATGACTAAATATGCAAAAAAAAGCATTTCAATCACAAGATACTTTTATTTCAGTTTTGGTATTAACATTTATTATGTACTACATTATGATAGGTAAGTATTACAGAATAATCTTTAAATTATTTCAAATGATACTTAGGTATAATTAAGAAAAATTGAAAGTAACGTTGCTACAGTTACTTAAGTCGAGTGTAATATTTTTGTTAGGTACTGTAATGTTGGTGACGTGAAAAGTAAAATGGCGCGCGCAAAGCAAATTAAAAAAAAAAGTATATCAAGAAAGCTCCGAGTCTAAGTTTTACAAATTAGAAAAAGGTTGAATGATAAATTCGGCACCATGGAGATAGAAGTATATAGATTTAATGATGTTTTGAATTCACAAACTTAGTGCACACGATGTTCTAAATTCAATTTACTTTATCCTCTAGAGAATAAAAACGGCTTTTCCACTCAGATATTGAAGATTAAAAACACTCTTTCCGAGATGGTGGGATGAAAAATATTTTTTTTAAAGAACTACAGACCCATTTCGCTCCTGAGCCACGTATACATATAAGTTGTTTTAAGAGCCGTCACGAATCGTCTAGAGCGGAGACTCGACGAGTTTCAGGCGGGTTTCGAGGAGGATATAGTACCATATACCACATCCACACAGTGCAGCAAATTACACAGAAGTCCGAAGTGTATAATCGGGCGCTGTGTCTTGCGTTTGTGAATTATGAAAAGGCTTTTGACTCTATCGAGACCTGGTCTGTTTTGGAGTCTTTGCAGCGATGCCAAGTCGACTGGCGATACATCCAAGTGCTGAGATGTCTTTTTGAAAACGCGGCAATGACCGTCCAAACTTAGGACCAGCGAACTGAACACGAGGAGGCGACAAGTGGACGTAATTTTCCCAAAATTGTTCTTTAACGCATTGGAGGATGTTTTCAAGATGCTAAACTGGACAGCACGCGGTATTAACGTCAACGGCGAGTAGATTTCACACTTGAGTTTTGAAGAAGACTTTGTCATACAAGCTGATTCGAATTAGTTTATTCTTCTGTACTTAAGCATTGTTCTCCAGATGAACTTGGACAAACCCAAGTTACGTTCAATGAACACGTAACTGCGAGACCGATTGCTGTGAATGGCGGTGCCCTCAAGGTTGTTCGAGAATACGTTTACCTCAGGCAAACTCTGCAGTTTGAGAAGAACAACCCTGAAAACAAGGCTAACAGAAGAATTCAGCTGGGCTGGGCAGCGTTTGGGAAGCTTCGTCGAGTCTTCTCGTCGTGTATTCCGCAGAGCCTAAAGACGAAAGTCTTCAATCAGTGCGTCCTGCCTGTTACGACTTACGGAGCCGAAACGTGGACTCACGGTACGGCTGGTCCATAAATTCAAAGTCGCTCAGCGAGCTACGGAACGAGCTATGTTTTGTGTATCTCTGAGGGACAGAATCTGGAATGAAGTGATCCGGCAGAGAACCAATCGTCGACATAGCTCATAGAATTAGCAAGCTGAAGTGGCAATGGACCGGTCACATTAACCGTAGAAACCGTAGAAGATGTATGCTTAGTGTATGTAGAAAATATGCTAACAGTATGGGCGATTCTTTCACGAAAGACGTCATAAGCCGTTTTACTGAAGACCCTTGAAAGTTACTTTTGAAATAGCTATTGTATATTTAAAGAATTTAAAGAAGTACCTACTTTAATATATGTTTATTTATTTGACTGAGTGCTTATAAAAAATCTGCTTTGCCCCCCCCTGGCCCAGAACCTGGGTACGCCCATGGTTATTAGATCAAGGCGTTCTAGAAATTGTGGATCATCGCGATGCCGGTCCGAGTTTTTTCTCGACCATGTTTCTCACAAACAAGAGCGACGGGTCCAAAAGACCTATATTCAATCTACAGCGCCTGAATCGACACATAGTTCTGTAATGATTTTGTAAAATAATATTTAAGAATAAAACTGTTTTCAACAAGCGACAGATGTCGCTAGTGGTTGCTGGAACTTATTACATCCGTTTTGGTATTCATTTGTAAAATATCAGTATTAAAATATATATTTGCTTGGTATAATTATTTAAATTATTATTGTTTAAATTAAGAAAGTTTATTTACAGCTAACCATAAGTTCTAATGTATATTTCTAAGTCAAGTAATTGTCTGTGCTATTGACTCTGCTGTGATTGGTCGTATAGCCGGCTGAATGTTCACTTCCGTTTAAAGTGGGGACATTCAGCTGGTAACCGATTTGCGTGGAGAGATTCATTCTATTTTGAAGTGTTGAACCGTAAGGATACTTGATAGAACTGTGCTAATTTTGCTATAAGTTTATTTATTAGTTAGTAAGTGATTGTTATTTACTAGATTATTATGAAAGTGAATAAACATTTATTATACTGAACTCGAGGTGTATGATTTCATCACATCTCAGAAGTGGGATTTGCCTACAAAGAAAGCCCACAATAACAGATTTAAGAAATTTTAGGTTATGTATGCCTAATGTAAAGCCAAGTGTGTTTCAGATAAAGCCAAGTGTGCAAAAGACAAAGCCAAGTGTGCTTAGGATAAAAGCCATGTGTGCTAAAGATTAAGCCAAGTGTGCTTATGATAAAGCCAAGTGTGCTTATGATAAAGCCAAGTGTGCTTAAAATAAAGGCCAAGTGTGCCTTAAGAAGTTTTGTTTGGCCAAGTGAGTCAATAAAAACTTGGGCCAAGTGTGCCCGATACGAACAAAGCTATCTTCCAGTACGTAAGTAAAGCATGAATTTATCAATAAGTTTTTACTATTGTGTGACTAAGTACGTCAGACGTTAAAATTATATGTGGCCATGACTGCTAAAGGCATGTAGTGTGTTAACCTTAAATATAAAAAAAAAAATGACAATAAACGCTATGATATAATAAAACAAATTAAATACTAAATGCCTAGGTTATATAGATATCATTACAAGGTGTATACGTTACTAGAGAGCCAGTATTCCTTTTTACTTCTCTAAAATTATTTATTTAGACATAGTCTACTTTTGATGGTTATTTGTTTTTGCTACTGATATGATTGATATTTAATTTATCTATAGTTATTTTTTCCTCGGTCTTCAGACATTTTATCTTTTTTTTTTAATAAGTTATTTTAAATTGGACTTTCCGTTACTGTACTAAACTGACTATGGTGATATTATTTAATAATGAGCTCAAAACACAATTATTCTTATGATGACAGTATCCTCTAAGACTGGATTATTATTGCAAAAATGACAATTGTAACAAGTTACCAAATAGTGTAAATGTTCTAATCAATGTATTATTATTTTTGAGGCAATGGAATCTGATGGTGCCAAGACTCCAGAAGAAGAGCCTCCAGTTCAGCTATGTGGGAGATCCAGATACAAACGGGTAGCCCCCGTGACGAACAAGGCTGACACAAAGGCGAAACGTGGAAAGAAGCGATCTAAAAGGAAGCGCAGGAGGTCTACTTCGGCCTCTTCGTCTTCAAGTACGACAACTGACACTTCAAGTACACCACCGCGCCGCAAGAAACGGAAACCGACTTCAGGTTGGTCAAAAAAAGAGGTACTGAATCTTTTGAATGTTTTTCAACAAGGGACTCGTAAAACGTCTCGCAGCTTAAACAACAATCATTTGAATAATGTTATTCCGGAGTTTGATCCTTCTTTTAAAACTCAGACTATTGGAAGTTGGGTTAGGAAGGTGAATGAATGTGCTGTAATATATGAATGGGACGAGAAGCAAACCATACATTTTGCTCTACAAAAACTTGCCGGGCTTGCCAAAAAATGGTTTGAAACCCTGCCTAGTGTAGTATTTAGTTGGACTGAGTGGCAAGCCAAACTTACAAAAGCTTTTCCAAGTGAGCAAAATTATGGTCGGCTTCTGGAAGAAATGTTAGCTCGTACTACTCGAAGTAATGAGAACTTAACTGAATATTTTTACGACAAATTAATGCTTATCCACAGATGTCATATAAGTGGTAAGAAAGCCGTGGATTGTATAACCCACGGTATTTACGATAAATCCATTAGAAATGGAGCCCAAGCATTAAATTGTAGTGAACCAGAAGATTTGTTACATTATCTCAGTTCCCAGCGTGTTTTATCAGAAACTGTTTCCACAAATAAAAAGCGTCATGACCTCGCCTCAACATCAACTTCAAATGATAGCTCAATGACTTGTTTTAACTGCCGTAGTAAAGGACATCCTTACTACAAATGTTCCAAACCTCTTATCAAGTGTCTAAAATGTCACAGAGTAGGGCATAATAACGAAAATTGTAAACTTACACCGTTAGCTCCCCGAACAGAACCCAAGTCAGGCGATAACGTAGAACGTAAAACTCTAACAATTTGTACATACAGTGATCGCAATAAAAAATTCTTTAAAGAAGTCACAATTAACCATCATGTTTTCAGTGGATACATAGATTTCGGCAGTGAGTGTAGTCTTATGCGCGAATCTGACGCAAATAGTCTAAACCCTTCAAAAACCATCTCAAAACTACCAATAATCAAGGGTTTTGGTAACTCCGCAGTTACGCCTGTATATAGTACTTTTGTCAACCTTAAAATTGATGATATCGAATCGAGCGTGGAAGTTCTGGTCGTTAATGATGAGTTTATGCAGACTGCTCTACTAATTGGCCAAAATTTTACTGAATTACCATCCATAGCTGTATTTAAAGATGATAGTACATTATTCTTTTATAAAATTCCTGGGTTCCATGACAAGGCCAGTGTTTTGAATTCTCTAAAACTTATCTTGCCGAATGACATTCAGTTACCAAGGAACAAATCTGAATTAGTCGAAGTTTCTGCTTTAGATTCTTGTTGTTCTGGGGATGTTTATATAGAAGGTTATAATAGTAATAAACCTGGTAAAGAATATAACTTATACCAGGGTACTTATCGTATAAGTGCAGGTAAATGTTATCTTGTCCTGTCAAATCTTTCTGACCATACCCTAAATTTGCCCAAAAATACCCTTATTGCCAGAGCAATACCTTTTGAAGAAAAGGATATTCTATGCATTAATAAAATTGCAAAGGATATTACTCGCTTAACTCCACTCGTTAAGTCTGAAATCAAAGTCGGTCCCCAAGTAGACGATAAAACAATGGATAGACTTTACGAACTATTGCAGTCTTATCGCGATTGTTTTGCATTTAATTTGAGTGAGATAGGTTGCAACAACTCTATTGAAATGAAAATAGATTTACTTGATGATAGACCTGTCGTCTACAGACCTTATCGTCTATCGCACTTCGAAAGAGGACAGGTACGACAAATTATTGATGACCTGTTGCAAAATGATATAATACAGGAATCCGATTCTAATTATGCTAGCCCAATAGTAATTGTAAAAAAGAAAACGGGAGAACAGCGTCTTTGTGTAGATTACCGGTCTTTAAATAATAAAACTAAGAAAGATTGCTTTCCCCTGCCATTAATTGACGACCAGATAACTAATCTAAGCGGTAATCGATTTTTCACTACATTAGACCTTGCTTCAGGATATTACCAGGTCCCTATGGCCAAAGAAAGTCGTCCTCTTACTGCGTTCGTAACGCCAGATGGGCACTATGAATTTAAAAGAATGCCGTTCGGATTAGCCAACGCTCCAGCCGTGTTTCAGAGAATTATAAATCAAATGCTTGGCGCAAAGCGCTATGAGTCTGCCCTGGCATATCTGGACGATATTCTTGTACCCTCAACTGATCTAGAGGAAGGATTTCAAAGGCTTGACGATATTTTGAAGCTAATGCGCGAGAATGGTCTCACCCTTAAACTAGCAAAATGCCGTTTCTTTGACACAACTATTAATTATCTAGGGTATGAAATATCAGCCGATGGGATTCGACCAAACGAAAATAAAGTCTTAGCTGTAAAAGAGTTTCCTATCCCTCGTAATGTACACGAGGTTCGTCAATTCTTGGGGTTAGCAGGCTATTTTAGAAAATTTGTAAAGAATTTTGGGGAAATCGCAAGACCCCTTACAAATTTATTAAAAAAGGGAAATACTTTCACTTGGGCAGAAGACCAATCTCAAGCATTCTCTACATTAAAAGACAATTTAATAAACAGACCAATACTGGCCTTATACAACCCTAAACTTGCGACGGAGTTGCACACGGACGCTAGTGCCTTAGGCGTAGGAGGAATATTAGTACAATGGCAATCTAGCCCACGGGTACTCAAGCCTGTTGCTTACTTCAGTAGACAGACGACGCCCGAAGAGCGTCACTTACATTCCTACGAACTAGAAACGCTAGCCATTGTTTGCTCACTGAAAAAGTTCCGTGTTTATCTGTTGGGATTAGAGTTTAAAATAGTAACAGACTGTAATGCGCTCCGAACTACATTAACTAAAAGAGACCTTATACCGCGTATAGCTAGGTGGTGGCTACAAATTAGCGAGTTCACTTTTACTATTGAGTACAGACCAGGGACGCGTATGACACATGTCGATGCATTAAGTCGTAATACAATATTGCCTTCTGACACTCACGATGAAACATCCGTTACAGTATATCATATTGACACTGATAATTGGTTATTAACATTACAAATGTCAGATCCAGATATATCGCGTATTTTTAAAATTCTCAAACCTGAATCTGACGAAGAATCCAAAGACATTAAGAAAAACTATCTTATCAAAAATCACAAATTATATAGAAGAGTTGGCGATGAAATACGCCTGGTTGTCCCTCGTAATGCTCGTTGGCAAATTTGCCGTTATAATCATGATGACGTAGGACACTTGGGAATTTCTAAAACAACTGAACGAATTCAATCTGTATTCTGGTTTCCCAAGTTGAGGCGATTTATAAAAAAATATGTAAAGTCTTGTATTCAGTGTGCATATAATAAAGATGATGTTTCTAGACAAAAGACTGGACAATTGTACCCTATAGAGAAGGTAGGTATCCCTTTCCACACAATTCACATTGATCATCTTGGCCCATTTGTGAAGAGTAGGAACGGCAATGCCTACATCCTTACTATAGTTGACGGATTTACAAAATACCTATTTGTGAAAGCGGTTAAAGACACGAAAACCAGGACGGCGATAAAAGTTCTTGAAAACATATTTTATGATTTTGGTTTACCATCTCGAATCATATCTGATCGCGGTACATCTTTTACATCGACTACTTTCAAGAGCTTTTGCGGAAGTCATGGTATTAAACATGTTTTGAACGCTGTAGCATGTCCCAGGGCGAACGGTCAAGCTGAAAGATATAATCAAACTATATTGAATGCCCTAGCAAAACATAATGACGGCAATGACGAACGTAACTGGGACATGTATCTTGGTAAAATTCAGTGGGGTGTAAATAACTCTATTAATTCTTCTACTAAACGGACTGCCACAGAGGCTCTATTCGGTACCAGGTTCAGGGACAGTCTAAATAATAAATTGGATGTTGGGGCTGACGCCATACCAGACACATTACAAAGCTTAAGAGATGAGGTCAGCGCCAATATCCGAGTTAGCCAAGAAAAACAAAAGGTTAACTATGATGCCGGTAGGATCGCTGCTAGTACCTATAAAGAAGGTGATTTGATAAAGATTACTAGAACTAATTTCAATAACAAAGGTAATAGCACTAAACTTCTTTCAAAATTCATAGGTCCGTACAAAATCACAAAAGTTTTGGGTAATGACCGATATCAAATTGCTGAAATTCCGGGTTTTAGTAAACGGAAAAATACATTCAAAAGCGTAGTTTCCGCTGACCGTGTTAGACCTTGGATAAATATTCATTCCCCTGACCCTAAAAGTTCATCAAATGATTATAGTAGCTCAGCCTCTGATGCTGATAATAATAATGATGACGATAAACCATGCTCTGGAATCGAAGCCGAAATCAATGAATAGCCGAATGTAATGATTTTGTATGTAATGCTCACCTTAATTTATCTTTTATAAGAATTGTAAACTCGTGCGTCAGGAGATCGCACGATGTCGGATGGCCGAATGTAATGATTTTGTAAAATAATATTTAAGAATAAAACTGTTTTCAACAAGCGACAGATGTCGCTAGTGGTTGCTGGAACTTATTACATCCGTTTTGGTATTCATTTGTAAAATATCAGTATTAAAATATATATTTGCTTGGTATAATTATTTAAATTATTATTGTTTAAATTAAGAAAGTTTATTTACAGCTAACCATAAGTTCTAATGTATATTTCTAAGTCAAGTAATTGTCTGTGCTATTGACTCTGCTGTGATTGGTCGTATAGCCGGCTGAATGTTCACTTCCGTTTAAAGTGGGGACATTCAGCTGGTAACCGATTTGCGTGGAGAGATTCATTCTATTTTGAAGTGTTGAACCGTAAGGATACTTGATAGAACTGTGCTAATTTTGCTATAAGTTTATTTATTAGTTAGTAAGTGATTGTTATTTACTAGATTATTATGAAAGTGAATAAACATTTATTATACTGAACTCGAGGTGTATGATTTCATCACAGTTCCGAGAACATTCAAACTGATTTCTCACTTCCAGATACCCCACTTTTTACAGAAGGGGGACTGGATGGTGAAGGCCTAAAAGTACCGGCGTGGGGGAGGCCTAAAAGTATATGAAACCAAACATTTAATTTTTTCAGTTGAGTAAAAACTTTTTAACTAGTTTGATAACTAAACGCACTAGTGTAAGTTGACAGTCCGTTCGTCAAAGTCATTGCGTCCCGAATTCAATCTGACAAGAGTGCAGTGTTGCCAACTTAGTGGAATTTCCACTAGATCTGGTGGTTTAGACTTACTGTTTAGCGGCCAAATTTTGGTTTTAGTGGCTAGTGGATTTTTATAGTGGCTTTGGTTGCTTCTCTTAGTGGTAAGGTACGATTCAACCACTAGCACGATTAAAATACTTTCGGGAAATAACTCGAACGTTTACGTTATAAGTGTATATTTTTTATGTGTAGGCAACACTGAGAACTAGGGTGGTTGTGTTCGGGGATTTTCCAAAAATAGTTTATCAATTTCTTGAATAATTTTGATTTTTTTTTTTTTTTTTTTTTTGCTAGCCTGCACTGTCCCACTCCTGGGCAAAGGCCTCCCTCCACTTCTTCCAATTATCGTGAAGCCGCGCGTCCTGCTGCCAGTTTGGATGGAACCTATCCAGCTCGTCCCGCCATCTCCTACGTGGTCTGCCGCGACCCCGCCTCACTGTCTCAGGACACCAGCTCTGTGTTACTTGGGCCCACAGTTTGGCTGGCATGCGGCAAACATGTCCTGCCCAGTCCCATTTCAGTAGGGCAGCTTTTTGAGCCACGTCAGCTATCTTTGTTTTGGAGCGCAGTATTGTGTTTCGGACGCGATCCGTTAATTTAACGCCGAGTATACTGCGCTCCATTGCTCTTTGGCAGACCTTGAGTTTGGACTTCTGAATGTTAGTCAAAGACCAAGTCTGTGCACCATAGGTTAAGACGGGAAGAATACACATGTCCATGAGCCTGCGTTTCAGTGTCATAGGCAACTCACCCTTCAAAAGATCTTTCATGGACCAGTAGCTCTTCCAGGCGTTTTCAGTTCGTCTTATGACTTCTTTATCTTGCCTCGCCTGGAACGAGACTACTTGACCTAAGTAAAGGTATTCTTGGACATGTTGTATTATCTCCCCGTCTACTTTTATGATTCCAGGTGTTGCGTTACACATAACTTTGGTCTTCGACATATTCATCTTCAGCCCAACCTCAAGGCTTGCAAAACTGAGTTCTTGGAGCATCCGTTCAAGTTCAGTGGCTGAGGATGAAAAGAGAACAATGTCATCGGCGAAACGTAGATTATATATATATTTTGATTATAGACTTTATTTGTTTGAACACTGGGGCAAGTTTGATTTGAATCATTTTTTTTTGTTTCCAATGCATGCACAAAAATATAAATACAACGGACAGTGCAATAGAGTTCGGAGTTGGTGTTGGATGTTTTACTTGTTTTGGTTTATCTTGTAAAACGAATATGCCTAAACCATAATACAACCAAAAGTTCCGTGAAAGTTGGTTACGTGACTCAGATTTAATGGACTGGTTAAAAGTGGTGGAAAGTACTACTGGGTCCAGTTGCTAAGTGTAAATTATGTAGTTCAATTCAAGTTTTACCTCATTCCAACGTTGACGTAGAGCGATTATTTAGGATGATGAACGATATTATCAAGACAAAACACAGAAACCGAATGAAGTTAGATTTGCTATCTTCAATTTTCACAGTTCGTGCTGGTTTAAAACGCGAAGGAAAATGCTGCAAAAACTACAATATATTGCCCAATAGCGTAGTACAAAAAATTGGGACCAAGAAAATTTATTCTGCAAAAACAGAAATCATAGAAGAAGCCGATTCTTCCGAAGATGATTGATGCCTTTAAGATTTTTTTTTGTACTTATCAAAAATAAACTATAATTTTATAATAAATATAAAATTTATCTGTTTGGCATAATATGTTAGTGGTTTTCTGGTGGTTTGAGGGATCGCCAAATTTAGTGGTTTTCTGGTGGGTTACGGTACCACAATTTGTGGTTTCGGTAAAATAAAGTTGGCAACAGAGTGACACTGACAACAGCCGTCAGTCATCACACAGCTGTGTTTCAGTGATCCGTGATTCCCACTACTGATTACTGTGTAATCGTGAAGTACCGGCCTACGAAGTATTAGAGACTACTACCGGCTAATATAATTGTTTCGCCCCCAGTAATTTCTCACATAGCAAAGCTATGCCTGAACATTCGAAAAAGAACCAGTGAGTATAATCACAACCATATCTTATACATCTTTGTGCCTTCGCTATCAAATTCATTAACATTTCAGTGATAAGAAAAAAGGGGACCCAAAAGACCAGCGAAAACCTCGTCAGAGGCACCAGCAATCAGGAGCTGAGAAGAAAATAGAGAAGAACGCTGAAGAGCCTAAGATTATCCCTAAAGGTAACTAACTATAAACTTTACATTCAATACTTACAACAACAAGCCACTTTACAATATCACCTTATAGGATTCTAGTGTACAAATGAATACATATAATTTCCGGTATTTTAATTAATAAGCACATTTTACAGTCTCTTAAGTAAAACGCATAGTAAAAATAATATTTTAAAACCAACGAAATTAGTTGGTCTAGGGGTTGCATGCCCTTCTGCTTAGCATGAGGTCTTGGGTTCGATTCCCAGCAGGCATAGCATGATCAATTCTCTCTCTATTCTCCCAAGATAAGTCAAATTTCTTTCTATCCAACTTACTATCTCTCACCATGGAAACATGCTTGGCATTTCCATGGTGGTCATGCTACACATGCTGGCCAAGCCATATTGGGATCTTTAATCTAGAATTATTAATCAACCTAGAGCCTGTATTTATGTCTGATTGATGGCAATAGGCTTGCCCCTATAACATCGGACTAAAATATAACTGGTGGAATATGAGTGCACTAAATGTACCTCTGCCAACACCCTTAGGGGAAATAAGCCATGATATTATGTGTGTCATGTTCTGATTTCTTCCCGTCGGTGTCATAAATGCGACTCAGGGACTTACTAGAGAATTGGCAGCAGCATTCTCTATGCATTTTACTACCATACTTGATCGACAACCTGCCTCCCAAGTGTAGGGATTATGGCAAGACAAATTGAGGGAGGCCTATGTCCAGCAGTGGGCGTCTTTCAGCTGAAATAATGATGATGTTATGTTATGTAATCATACATTTATAGTTACAGAACCCCAAAAACCAGTCTATGAAGGTCCCCCACCAGAGTTTTATAAGAATTTAAAAAGAGAGACGGATGAAATTCTCAAAATAACTGAAGAAGAAAATGCGAAATATAAAAAGAAAGAAATACAAAGCAACTGGTCCAAGTATGAGGTGCCTATTGACAGCTATGAAGAAATTGAAGAACATGAGAACTTGGGAGCCGATTATGAGGTAAATAATAAAATAATAATATTATACTACCTGAGTATGAGATCCTGGGCATGACACTTTGGCTGACCAGAAAAACTTAATTCTCTGGTCAGCCAAATTGTTATTGGGTTTTCTGTAAAGGATCTCTCTAGCATTCTGCAGTGTCTAGATTTGTGCCTGGTGAATGAAAATAGGCTCCTCTGCTATACCTGAACAGGCCTGGACCTTGAACATAAACATAACTGACAAAATGTGGGTGCACTGTAGGGACCTTTACATGAAGTTATGTTATTGTTCTACCATACATTCCAACTGCAAATGTAAGTTGGTTGACTATTACTTGTTAACCTGTAAAGCCTACTCAGCTCTGATTGCGTTCCTTTGAACCACATTAAATATACAACTACCATGAACTTTTTCACATATCTAAAAACAACCATTTCGCTAATAGAGGGGGACACGACTCTTACCATGAAATTATCCCTTAATCAAGAAATTGTTTCACAAATCTGCATACTTTTGAAAGACCTCTTTAACACACCCCACACTATCATAATCATATCTATATTGGTCCCACTGTTGAGACACAGGCCTCCTCTCGGTGCGAGGGAGTGGGCCTTAATCTACCACGCGGGCCCAGTGCGGGTTGGTAGATGGCACATGTCTTCGAATTATTGGTTCTAGGACATGCCGGTTTCCTCACGATGTTTTCCTTCACCATTTTGAGAGCAGTGGTGATGAAATTATTTACACAAAGTAAAACGCCTGCCTGGGTTCGAACCCGCGGCCTACAACTCGTAAGTCGGGGCTGATAACACTGGGTCACCACTGCTCCCACACATGGGGATAAAAAAAACATCCAGTTTATCAATCAATCAATCAATCAATCCTTTATTTCAGGCTACTAAGGCCCATAAAAACAATACATAAATAATATAAAATCAATAACTATAAACTAATACATATTCTATAAAACTAAATTAAACTAAAACTGTCTCTAAACACGTAATGACGTCGTGTTCCGCTGCGTGGTGTCGCGTAACCGTCCTCGGAAGCGTCGAAACATGACACCTTTCGGCCAAAAGTCCTCTCTTAAGTAGGTCTGTAGATGGTCGGTTGGAACTCGTACCACGAACGACTTAAAGTTGATGTTGTGGCGCGACTCCAACCTTTCGACCCTCAGAGTCCAGTTGGTCTTCACTTTCAAAAACTGCACTACTTCTTCAATCGTCGTGGAGTAGTGCAGGCGTGAAATGTACAGCTGCGTCGTAGGCACAGCAGGGCGCAGCAGCATGTTGGGTCCACTCGGAGCGGTACCACACTGGTTTCGTGAACAGGGCTTCTTCTTCTTCCTTTCCACTTTCGTGAAACCCTCTTCATCAACTTGGCCCGTTCTCGGCAAGGAGCTACGGACCGCAGCCAGGGCAGGTTGGGCACCCTTCTTCTGTTTTTCCCCTATTACAGTTGGTCGGTAGTTTATGTGTAGGTACTTAGTGCTTACTCAAAAATGAAATTTTTATCAAAATGCTATTTTTCCAGTAGCTTCTGCTCGCGAGTGCGTCTGTTCCCCCGACCCTCCCTGTCACATCGAATCGCCTGCCCGTGCGAGTTCTTAGTATTCATGACTATTTTCCTTTTTGCTCGGCTTCTAAGGGTTATAGCGTGATGTTATATAGTCTAAAGCCTTTGTTGATAAATGGGCTATTCAAGACTAAACGTAGTTCCTGAGATAAATATGTACATTCAAACCAAACAAACTCTTCAGCTTTAAAATATTTCGTATTTTATTCATTAAAATCGTTATAGTGAGCCATACTTAACAGATAGACATATTCTATTGCAGACTTTTTTTTAGAACTTTTTAAGAGGAACAATTGCGTGGTACATGATTGTCGTGTTACTTTAACCGTTTACGCAGCGCACGAAACGGAAGCTCTTAAGAAGAATACATTTTCCCCTGCTCCACTCCTATTGGTCGTAGCGTGCCGTAGCCTTCCTGTATAAATGGGCTACCCAAACTAAAATATTTTTTCAATTCCAATCAGTAGTTCCTGAGATCCTAGCATTCAACCAACCAACCAAACAAACAAACACACAATCAAACTCTTAAGCTTTATAATATTAGTATAGATTTTGCTGGCATGAGTAATATGTATATACATGCCAAATTACACCTTTCTAGTACTAAGTCTCTGAGCTAAGCTGTGTACAGATGGAAGGACAGACATGGCTAAACTAAAAGGGTTCCTTGTGGACTGCAGAACCCTAAAATGGAAGGTTATGGATTTTGCCATGTAAACTAAAGACTAGATTTTCCAGTGCAAGCTTGAACAGTTATTCATATTTATGGTAGATACAGATTCCTGTTTTTAGTAGGACCCACAATAAACCCTTTTTGATCTAGTGTCAATGCTAAAAGTTATGACTTGACTAGCTAAATAAACAATAATGATTGATTGAATAATGATTAATGTTGTGTTATTTTGTCAAAGGTAACTGGTATTGTCTATTTATTATTATTTATGTCTTTGAAGACAATTGAGTCACCTCTTGTCATGATTGAGTGAGTTACTATTGTTGATTATTTCTTTGTTACTGTATCTTGATTACGTGTATCTGAAACATTCAGCTGTCTAAGAGCTCAGGGAGTCAGCTTTGTCTAGATTAAACTTGCTAAATGGAAGAAATGGTCACTTTAAAATACATGCACGTTTTATTTTTACACATAGATACTTGAAGGCCCATTCACGTAACTAAAAACGTTAAAAATCTAGTCGCACTCTCATCTCGGCGACAATCAAATGTCAAAAACACCAAAAATTTATAGAGACTCAAGGTATTTTGGACAGACTGAGACCCAGTAAGTACCCTTATTGCGTAACACACTATTAATCAGAATTTGAATCATTTGTCATCCATTCTTTCATATTTTCGAAAAAAAACTGTTTACTTAGCAACGTAAACAACGGCAACGCCATGAATGTTGTGGAACTGTCAAAATGAAACCGATTCCTACTGATAGTGTAGTACGCAATTACCCCTCTGACTGTTCTTAAAATTACAAACCCCTCTGAAGTTATGACTTATGTATGTTTCAGAAACTCATCCAAGCCCCACTGTCAATTGGCGGACATTTCCAATTTAAACATGAAAAGTCCTGGGATATGAACACAGGGCCATCGTTATACGATAAATACTTTGATATAAATATGGAAGAGCTCAATATTGCACTATGTTCCATTCCATTTTACGAGAGAAACTCGATAGAAGAGGGAAACTTCAGCGAAACAGATATATTGACCATGAATAACAGAGCGACTAGGTTCAAACAGAAATATTACAATGATAAATCATACTCAACGCCTGAGACTGAAGCTGAAGATAAAATACTCCACAATCTTAAAGATAGTAAAAAAGAAGAAAATGTAGAAAGAGAAAAATATGACAGTGAACGTAAAACTTCGGAGACGGAAAACGCAACAGACATTAGTTTTGAATTCCAATCAGAAATAAAGACCAGAGATGAACCAGTTGTTGAAGAAAATGTTTCAAAAGTCGAAGCTGTAACTGACGAAACAAACCCCATTGAAACACCAAATATTTTAGAAGTTGAACACGATGATTTTGTATTTGGAGATACCAGTAAACCCCCAAAAGAGACTGTATTCGATAAAGTTCAGACACCAAGTATAACAGAAAAACCATTGTGCCATATTGAAAAGACGCCTGTTGTTGATAAACTGACAACTGTGGTTGCCGCCAAGGTCCCTGCGCCTGCGTTTAATAAAGGTAAGTAAGATCTTTGACAGAGAATCACTTCTGCAGTTTTCATTGCTATTCTTCCAGTCAGCCAGTAATTTATTACGAAGCGACAAGGTCTTAGGCAGATCTCACACTACAACGCGCCACGCAACGGAACGCGCGAAACGGAGCTAAATGCTCCTCGCGGAAATGCGTTTTTATTGAATTTGTATGAAGATGTCCCTCGCACCAGAGCGTGGCGCGTGGTATTGTAAATTGCGAAGGCTTACGTGGTAAATCGCGAAGCATTAATATAAAAAACCGGATCGGTTCGTGTTTGACTACGCACAATGAAGGGTTCCGTAGTTGGGATGAATTGATCCCAACAACAAACGTTTTTCTTCCACGTCAACGTCATCCCCTTTCTTTGGTTTCCCTCTAATCTTATAGCTATCGGCATTCATACTGAAAACTTTCCTCAGGTCATGGGTTCGAACCCAAGCAAGCACTTTAATTTGTGTAAATTATTTCATCACCACTGCTCTCAAAACGGTGAAGGAAAACATTGTGAGGAAACTGGCATGTCTTAGAACCAAAAGTTCGAAGACATGTGACATCTGCTAACCCGCACTGGGCCCGCGTGGTAGATTATGCCCCACTCCCTCTCATAATTTATTTATTGATATGGCACTTCAACGACTTACTCACTAACTAGGACATACACAAACAAAAATCACTTACAGTCTTATATATTGTGAGTACGTCACTTACAGAAGTGCACAGCACTAGCAGAGAAATAATGTTTTAAGAACTCGTATGAAACTGTTACATTAATTGTATACATTTAATTTAATTTAATTTAATTTTAGCCTTTGTTAACAATCTTACAATCTAGTTACATAAATAATAGTTAAAAGAAAAAGAATATATTTGTTCTTCAGACATCAGTTTCCGAAGATTGTTTTGCCTTAGCATAGGCCTCCCCCATATTTTGCCATAGTTCCCGGTCATGGGTTTTGCTCTTCCACATTGGCCCAGCTATCACCTTCACATCGTCGTCCCACCTACGTATCGGGCGTCCTCGTTTCCTTTTGCCTTCTCTCGGGTACCATTCTGCTATTAATTTTGCCCATTTCTCTTTTTTGTCTCTGATAAGGTGGCCTGCCCATTTCCATTTCAGCTTTTTTATCGTACATGATAAGTCTGCTATTTTTGTTTTTGCCCTAATATGTTTCAGGCTGAATTTGTCCTTTCTCCTAACATGAAGCATACTTCTTTCCATGTTGTGTTGGAAAATTTGCAAAGTCTTAGAGTTTTGCTTCGTTAAAGCCCATGTTTGGCATCCGTAAGTGATTTCTATTAGAGACCAGTATCGCTTCGACGCTAGATTTACCCTGTTATTCACTTCTTTAGATGTATCGTTTGTAGGAGATATGATCTGTCCAACGTACGTGTATTCATCTACAAACTCAATTAGGTCGTTGTTGACTAGTATGGGTGGTTTCGAACGATTCGTCATCAATTTCGTTTTTGTGAGATTCATCTGCAGACCTATATTTTGGCTTTCCTCCACAAGTTGTCTGAGCATAGTTTGCAGTTGATCCGGGTTATCAGCTATTATTATAAGGTCGTCGGCGAATCGGAGGTGATTCAGCATAACTCCATTTACCCTTATTCCGTAATTTGACCATTCTAGATTTCGAAACACAAGTTCCAACGTTGCTGAGAATAATTTAGGTGATAAGGGATCACCTTGCCTAGCGCCTTTTTTGATGGGAAATAGTTCACCTAGTCTGTCCGTTTTAAATTTTGCCGTCATGTTTTTGTACATGTTCCTTATAAGTCGAATATATTTTTTAGGTACTCCTTGGCTAGCCAGCGCTTCCCAAATCTTGTTGTGTTTTATAGAGTCAAATGCCTTATGTTAGTCTACAAAAGCTAAATAGTAAGGTAATCCATATTCTTTGTACTTCTCGGTTATTTGCTTAATTGTAAAAATGTGATCTATAGTCGAGAAGCCGGTGCGGAATCCTGCTTGTTCTTTTGACTGATTTTAATATAAAGTATTTGTAATCCGACCGAGTATAATTTTTAAAAATATTTTGTAAAGGTTGGACATGAGACTTATTGGTCTATAGTTGTTAATATCATCTATTCTTCCCTTTTTATGGCGCAAAGTTATTGTTGACGTAGTCCATTGTTTTGGTGTTCCTTCTCTTCTAAGGATATCATTGAATATGTCGTGCAAAACATAAAGTAAAACCTCAGAGGACCCTTTCAAAAGTTCATTTGATATTTTATCTTCACCTGGCGTTTTCCCACTTTTTTGTGATTGGATAGCTTTCAGTATTTCACTTTCCATTATTTCTGGGATCTCGTCTCCCTCTTCCACGTGATTTAGAAACATTGGTGGTGATGTGGTTCCGTCGTCGTCGTTGTAAAGGTTTCGATAAAATTCTTTTGGTCTTTCTGTTTATTCATTTCTGGTATCCAATTTGTGTATTCTTGCAGCTCCTTCCAAGCTTTCTTGACTCCTCCAGTTGATTTTACGTGGAAGATGATTCGGTCTTGTCTTGTTTGTTTCCTATGATTCCTTATGCATTCGTTGATCTTCTTACTTATTTTAGTTATTTCTCTTCTATCACTTGGTTTTTGCCGTCTCAAAATTTGTCTCGTTTCCATTAAATCCCTCGCTTCCTTTCCGATTTTATCTCTTGGAGCTTTAGTTGATTGCGTATTGTTTTCAATTTCTTTTAATTCATTTTCTAGGATATTGTATTTTTCATGCATAGTATAAGTTTCGTGGAGTTTGTCTTGTAAAGCATGTTTTAAGGGGTCTAAAATAGTGTCCGGTAAGAGAGAAAAAGGAAATAAAGCCTATAAAGAGAACGAGAAAAGAAAAAGAGACGTTTCAACATCGCCCACTACAACAACACAACTGCACAAAGATAGTGGAAGAACTGTAATAGCTCCTGCAAAACTACAAAAGACGGATCCATTTGCGTATATGAGGACCAGATCTTCCTCATTATCTAGTAAAACCATATCTAACGCATAGGAACCACTAGACATCGGTAACCGAAGAAGAAAAACAACAACAACCACAACATACAACACAACCACAATAAATAAACATCTTCCCAACCCGGCTGGTCACCGTGGGGTCAGAGACCAAAACCCCCCAAATTTACCATCAAAGGAAGAAAATACCCATAACAGAAATAATAAAATTAATTATTGCATAGCAACATTAAATACAAGGACTTTAAGAACACAAGACAGACTATACGAATTAGAAAATGCACTACAAAATATTAAATGGGATATCATAGGTTTATCGGAGATTAGAAGGGCAGGCGAACAAATAGAAGAACACGATGATTATATATTATATTTCAAAAATGAAGTCTCGGGACGATATGGCGTTGGATTCCTTGTGAAAAAATACCTCAAAGAAAATATCATAGAATTCATTGGAATCTCGGACAGAAATTCTCTGTTCTGAATATTGAGTTACCCAAATATAAACACCCTATTTCGATAGTGCAAGTTTATGCTCCAACTGAAAACGCAGAAGAAGAAACGAAAGACCTGTTCTATAACAAACTGCGACAAGTCATGGAAAACATGCAAAAAACAGTAATTGTAATCGGAGATCTTAATGCCATAATAGGAAGCCGAACAACCAACGAGAACAATTATTTGGGACCAATATAGTCTGGAAAGCGAAACAACAACGGACAGAGGCTAATACACTTTATACAAGAGCACAATCTAAGTGTTATGAACACCTATTTCAACAAAAAGTGTAGTAGGAAATGGACATGGTTGTCACCAAACGGATACGTCAGAAATGAAATAGATTTTATAAATACGAACAAACCAAAACTGTTCATGGATGTAGGTACATGTCATAAGCCAACTCAACTTCAACACCGACCATCGCATGGTTCGCCTGTATCCCATATAAAACATACACGCAAACACTTACGAAATAATAAGCTACCTTTTTAAAATTGTATACATAGGTTACAAAAAAATAAAACGAATATAAGCTAGGTTCATAAGTACAATAGGAAATACATGCTCTCACCGAAAGGAGGCGTTTTTCCTTCACCGTTTTGAGAGAAGTGTTAATGAAATAATTTACACAAAGTAAAGCGCCAGTCTGGGTTCAAACCTACGACCTACAACTCGTAAGTCGCGAGCCTTAACACTGGGCTACCAGTGCTACTATTTCAATTTGATACCTTCACACATACCTGAGAAAAACGGTGTTTACAGACATACGGCTAACGAAGTAATCCTGTAAGAGTTCCGTTTTCCCTTTTTAGATACTGAATCCTAAAAATAGTATAGCTAAAGTATCCGCAGCAGTAGCGATAGTGGATTTTCCACTGGGAATGTAGAGTATTTCCAATGCCCCAGCCACTTACTTGCTCTAGCGCGGATGTCCCTAATTTTTTGGAGACTAGATTTGCACGCTACTTCGCCCGCATAAATTGTCGACAATTATTGCGCAGAAACGTAGTACAGGGTTCATATTATCCTACGTCCTAACCCAGGTCATGGCCCTTATGGCGTCAAAACGTAACAGAACCTAGGACCCCAACAACCACTCAAACCCCTGGACTTCAAGATGCGACTATATTTCCAGTCCCTTAAATGTCTTGAAAAGAAGTACACAAAAAATCAAAATTACATTTTTATTTTAAAAGCACCCACTTTTTACCGTCCTGAGCGGGTTATTTAAAAAAAAACGCCGGACAAAGGTTATAAATTATTTCTTACCATAAGCATAAATTTGAATTTAAATAAGTACCCCTAACTTAAGATATGCTGGGTTTCTCATACAAATCCTCATCCCGTAAATCAGTCATGCCTTTAGGATTATTTTTGAGCCATAAAGTAGCCTATGCCCTCCCTCAGGATGCCATCTATCTCCTTGCCAAATATTATCGAAATCCATTCAGTGGTTTTGGCGTCAAAAAGTAACAAGGCAGACAGTTACTTTCGAATGTATAATATTAGTATGGATACATACGCGACACCGTTACCACTACCAAAGGCACGAGAGTCTTTTTTATCCCCAGCAACCCCCCTAATGTCGAGAGTTACCGGGGAAGACGAGATTGAATTGTCTTCTCAACTCTTCGAGTATTACAATAAAACAAAAAACTATTGGTTATAATATTTATTTATCATTTCAGTAGCTGTCACACCAGCGGAAACAAAGAAAACTCCAGTTTTAGAATCCCCAGAAGATCTTGAAAAGTGGCTAGACGACTTTTTAGATGGGTAAAAGTAGTAAAGTAAAATTACATCATAAAGCAAACATGGTATTATTATAGTTCCAAACAACATGACATTTTAATTGTTGCGTGGAAGGAAATATGTTATACTTAGTTTGTAAAATAATATTGTAAATACTGCCATGTCCAAACCAACCTCGCAAAGACATTAAATTATATAGACGGGACATAACGAACAAACTCGTAATCCAATACTTCTGTCCAAGTGGTCATATGGCGTTTAGTCTAGGATGGCAAGTCTGCATGTCAACATGCATTTGTGTCCGTTTGACAAGAAAATAAAAAAAATTCTTAAATAAGTATGCCGAGTTGCGCTTTACGATATTACAAATCACGCTATGGTAAAACGTCTGGACCTAACTTCGGTTTATTTTCGAAAGTATTTTTAATATTTCTCAGTAATTTTAATAAAATAATATTCATGGATAGTTCTAGAACATACGATAATTTTGTAATAAACGCCCTCTATTGCTGAGTAGCTTTACTACTGCCTTGCAGAGATGTTATGATGTTTATCGACTTTGTTATCGATAATATTTAATTAGGTTAGTAAAATTCAAAACTATTTGAACTTATTTAAGTAATTTAGATATAACACCCCTCTTTTTGCGTCGGGGGTTAAAAATATCAATTTAGCAACAATAGTGCTGTTCGCTCACGTAGATATTTATTTTAGAACTCTGTATGTATATATTGTTTGTTTTGATGTACCTATGTAAGTAGTATTCTCATATTATTTGTTTTACTTTCTTAAGTGAACTCTTATTTTCTCTTTTACTTTTACACACGCTGACTACATCTTTTTATCTTCTCTTCTATCAGAGGTATGCTGGAAGATATTTTTTTAGAAATAAGCATTACTTTTGAAAGCACATGTATTTTGCTATTCTTATCTGTTTGTATATGTGCGTACGTAAAATTGGTTTCAGTTATTTTGGTTTCCGAATGTTAATAAAGTTGAACGTGAAAAGTGGACAGTTTGTTCAAAAAGTACGTAGAGAAGTAAATTGGCTTCTTTGCCAAACTTCTTGGCAGTATATGGTTAGGTATAAATGAGACCAAAGATGTAGTATAGTCTGGTTATAATTATCCAAAGGTGCATCTTATATACTAACGACTACGTGTTGATAACAGATAGTAGAAACATTTAATAGATATTGAACGTGCGATAAAGAACATAAGATTGCGATGTAGATTGTAGATACAGCACAAAGATATTGTACTGTAACAGTACACCCCCCTTTAAAAGAAAAAAAGTAAATATTATGGTAATAGTGTTTACAATATAAATTTGATCTAGACCTTACTAGCTATTTGCTGATGTATATAAATAATAATGCTATTGTACGCGGTGGAATTTGATGACGCCTGTTGTGGTGCGATTTGCTGACGTCTGTAATTTTGACTTAGCTGTTGCACGAGTGTTTATTATTTTTTTCCGTTAAACTCTTCATTCTTCTGTCCAGTGTTTTCATTATGCCATAAATTAGGATCGCACCGATTGTTAAAATAATCTGTCCCATCGCAACATTTCTTGTCCACCGTAAGTCCTCCTGGATCAGGTTACGGAGTTTGTCCGCTTCGTTTTGATTGAGGCAACTGTCCGTATTGTATGTTATCTGGTCCTTAGAACTTGATTTCCCATTTTAGATGTCTTGTTGTTACGAGTAGTTGTGAATTAATGGTATATGTTAAGATCTATGCTAATATATATACGAATAACTTGCTTCTATCAGCGATTTTTATAGACGTACCACTGGCTTTACCTTACGTCCCGATCGTGTAGTGTACGTGTGTGAATGTCTGTCGCAATCCTTTGAATCTGGCACGTAGTTTGATTCGTCATTGATCATGAAAGCTGGTTTCAATCTATCAATTGATATCACTGTCTCCTTATCCCTAATTCTAATGCAAAATGTTTTATCTGTTCTACTAATTACTGGGTAGGGTCCTTCATACGGCGGCGTCAGGGCTTTCTTCATTCTATCACACCGAACAAATACGTGTGAGCATTCTTTGAGTTCGGGATGCACAAATATAGCTTGGTTATGGTTTTTTCTTTTCGGAATTGACGTCATTTGTGTGATGTCCTTTTGAATTTGTTTTACAAATTCTTCGTACGTTGATAACTGTGCTGCTGATGACTCAAAAAACCCTCCAGGGAGTCGTATTGGCGTTCCATATGTCATCTCTGCTGAACTATAACCTGTGTCTTCTCGCAAGCTACTCCGCAACCCGAGTAAAACTGTTGGGATTTCTTTTAACCAATTTTCGTTGGATTCTCTTGTCATTAACGCTACCTTTAAAGTTCTATGAAATCTCTCTATCATTCCATTGGATTGCGGATGATAAGGTGTTGTCCTAATTTTATGTATTCCCAAAAATCGAGAGAGTGACTCAAATATTCTTGATTCAAACTGTCGGCCTTGATCCGTAGTAATGCGCAATGGACATCCAAAACGAGTAATCCATCCTTCGAAAAGCGTCTTGGCTACTGTTTCTGCAGTTATATCTTCTACCGGAAATATTTCGGGCCATGACGTACAACGATCTATGATTGTGATTAAATATCTCTTCCCTTGTGAAATCGGAAGTGGCCCGACGATGTCAATATGTAAATGCTCAAAACGTTGCGCTGTCATAAATGCACCAGGAGGTGATATCGTATGTCGTTGTATTTTTGATTTTTGGCAGGCTAAACATGATCTACACCAATTATTGATATCTTTGTTCATATACGGCCATAAATACCTTTGGGTTATCATTTTTCTCGTAGTTCTTTTTCCTGGATGGCTCATACCATGAATGGTATCGAAAATTTGTTTGCGAAAATGCTTTGGTAAGTAGGGGCGGCTTTTTCCAGTAGACGTGTCGCAGGTGATGTTTATTGTGGAACCCGGAAGCGTAATGTTTTTGAATTTTAATCTTTTATTGTCACGTAATTTACTAAGTTCATTATCTGTTGATTGACATTTTTCCAATTCAGCGTAATCGATAGGTGATGGCACGTATATTTCCTCTATTCGAGATAAGGCATCGGCGGTAATATTGTCACGTCCGTTTATGTGTTGGATGTTGGTACTGTACTGTGAAATGAAATCTAACTGCCGGACCCGTCGCGGTGTATCGTTTGATGATGGTTTTTGGGAGAATGCGTATGTCAAAGGTCGGTGATCCGTAAATATTGTAAATTCTCTTCCCTCGATTAATCTGTGAAAATGTTTGACGGCCATGTAAATTCCCAACAGCTCTCTGTCAAACGTAGAATATTTTTGTTGAGTTTCGCTCAATTTTTGTGAAAAAAAAACCTAATGGTTCCCAATTGCGTCCGGATTTTTGTTGTAAAACTCCACCAACGCAAGTAGCACTAGCGTCGGTCATGAGCGCTAGTGATGCGTTGCGGGAAGGATGCGCTGTTAATACCGCGTTTTTCAAGCTTTCCTTGCATTTTTCGTAAGCTTGGTCTGCTTCCGTTGTCCAAGGAACAGGTGAATTATCGTTCTTTTTTGAACCATGTAGAAATTCGTTTAAAACTCTTTGATTTTCCGCTGCGCGTGGAATATTACTTCTGTAGAAATTGACCATGCCCAAAAATCTTCTTAATTCTTGAATCGTTTTCGGTTTGGGAAATTCCATGATTGCCTTGTAATTTTCCTCGGTAGGTTGTATTCCTTGGCTCGTTATATGATAACCTAAGAAATCTATTTCCCTTCTGTGAAATTCGCATTTTTCGAGATTAATGGTTATTCCATTCTCGTGTAAACGTTTGAAAACCGTTTCTAAATGCTGATAATGCAAATCTTCGCTGTCCGATGCGATGAGACAGTCGTCTACATATATAAATACGAAATTTAAATCTCTAAATAAGGAATCCATGAATCGTTGAAATGTTTGTGCCGCATTGCGTAATCCGAAAGGCATTCTTAAGTACTCAAAAAGTCCGAAAGGTGTGATGATGGCTGTTTTCTCTATATCCTTAACAGGAATACAGTGGTATGCTTTGCGTATATCTATCTTGCTTAGTATCTTCTTATTTTCTAATATGTATGTAAAGTCAGTTAATCTTGGTAGTGGGTATTTGTCCGGAACTGTCGTGCTATTGAGCATTCGATAGTCTCCGCACGGTCTCCATTCGCCATTTTTCTTTTTTACCATATGCAATGGGCTTGCCCATGGGCTATCTGACGGTCGGCAAATTCCGAGTTCTATCATACTTTGAAAGTCCTTTTTGGCTATGTCGTATTTTTCTGGAGGTAATGGTCTTGCCCGAGCTGCGACGGGTGGTCCTATAGTGATAATGTGGTGTTCAATCTTATGTTTGGGCGCATTGCGTAGAGAGGACTCTTTCGTGATGTCTTCGTACTTGTTTAAAAGTTGCGTAATACGTGGATTCGTTCCCACTGCGATAGTACGAATTGTTTGTTGTGCCGCTTTTTCTGAAGTTACATGCGTTGTCAGCTCTGTAACCTTGTCGATAAGTTTGCGACCAGCTATGTCGACTAATAGTTTATAGTGCTCTAGAAAATCTGCTCCAATTATTGGTTGTGTAACATCGGCGATTATAAAATTCCATTTATAACATCGTTGTAGTCCTAAATTCAAGGTAAGCGTCTTCTCGCCGTAAGTCCTAATTTTAGTCCCATTTGCAGCGTATAGTGTGTATTGTTCATTTTGTAAAATTGAATATCTCTGTTGCTTGCTAATGACTGAGATATTTGCGCCCGTGTCAATCAAAAACTTCATACCACTTTTTCGGTCGGTAATGGTGAGGCGATTGGATGGGTGGATTGCACAGAGTTTCGCCGTTGTCTGTGCTCTTATTCGTTTCCCTGGTTCCGTACGTAAGTCATTGGTTTCCAACCGCATGGCTTAATGCAGTTCCTTGCATATTTTCCGAATCTTCCGTGGTAGTAACAAAATCGATTTGCCCCTCTATAGTTTGTTCTCGGCCTCATAATCGGGAATTGTTGACGTTCCTTGAAATGATTGTGCGTGCTGGGTCGATAGCCATATCGACCTTGCTGAATTGCGTCAATATCTATCTGTAATTTTGCTAGCTGGGTTAAAATGCATGCTGTATTGCTGTCGTTTGAAGTGTCGTTGCTAACAGCTGATATTTCGGTTACTTTTGAATTCATTATTATTTTGTCTGCAATTAGGCTCAGTTTGTCAATTTCCATGTCTTCCGTAACTGCTAGAACCGTAGTAACTGATGTTGGTAAAAGCCTGAACCATAGTAGTTTAATTGTTTCGTCACTGATTTTTCCTCTCCCGAGGACTCGCATTTGACGTAATAACTGCGAAGGTTTTTGATCACCGAGTTCTGTCTCTGATATTAATTTTTGAAACTGCCGCTGTTCTGTTTCTTCGTAACAATCAATTAAACGTTCCTTGATGTTTTGGTATTTATCTGTAGTCGGTGGCGAAGTGATTAGGTCACTAACCTGTAGTATTTCTTCCTTGGATAACTTTGCTATTACCGTACAGTATTTGTATTCGTCTCCTTGCTTCTGTGGTGCTAATATGGCTCCTAGTTGCGTGAACCATAATCTGGGTTGGTCTTTCCAAAATTCCGGAATGCGGGATAAAACCGAGGTGCCAGCAGCTACTTCAAGTGTTCCTTGCTGATTTATGTTCGCCTTGCACGGTGGTTGCGCCATGTTTCTTGCTGCGTATTCGTTCGTCGGGGTCACCAATTTGCCAAACTTCTTGGCAGTATATGGTTAGGTATAAATGAGACCAAAGATGTAGTATAGTCTGGTTATAATTATCCAAAGGTGCATCTTATATACTAACGACTACGTGTTGATAACAGATAGTAGAAACATTTAATAGATATTGAACGTGCGATAAAGAACATAAGATTGCGATGTAGATTGTAGATACAGCACAAAGATATTGTACTGTAACAGCTTCCATCTGCTTCGTCAAAATTATGTTCCAAGCATTTTAAAAGCGAAGACATTTACTTTGGAAGACGGGTCGATAAAATTTAAAAAAATGGTCGGTACCTTGTACTACAAGAGAAGTTAGTAGCACGTTTATAATTTTTTTGTAGAGTTTCTTTATGTGTGTATGGTAAAATAGAACACTGCCTATAATTCCCACTACTCACTTGACTTTTGATATCTGTCTGCTCGACTATTTTAGACCTTTTCCTCAAGAAAAAATAAAATGTTGAAATATTACTTTCGGCAACATTAGCAATCGAGTTTCGCAACCAGTTTTCAGCTAAAGAAGATACGAAGGACCAACAAAAATAATACCGATTCAGTACAACGGTCTTAGTACAGTTTAGAGTGAGTACGAATCACACTCAGACGTTTCTTTTTTTTTTAATTTCAGGATATTGAAATAAATCCCGAAGCCACCAGACTTACTACACCAGTAAATGCAAATGTAATGTCAACAAAACTGATTATATTTCATGGGACCTAAGTCCCATGAAATAAAACAAGTTTTATTAACTTTTGCCTTAATTTTAATTAAGCTTTAATTTTAATTTGTCACATTAACATTAGTGATCGGTGAAAGAGTCTGTGAGGTCACAGACTCTTTTCTGAGTTTGTTTCGGCATTTCTTCTCAGAGTAGTCAGTTAGGAAACGAGGACCGCATGTAGTTTAAAAAAAAAATAAGATTGACATGTAAAAGTTTTTAGAAGTGTCAAGTGCCCATAATAATGATAATTTAGTAATTAGTCTGTAAAAAGATTTTTATAAATAAACTAGCTTTTGCCCGCGGCTTCGCCCGCGTAGATGTCGGAAATTATCGCAAGAGGGCGTATTACCGCGCTAGGAATGTATTAATCCATGTTATACATACATAAAATTACGCCTTTTTCCCATTGGGGTAGACAGAAACTGCGGAACGCCACCTGCTACGATCCTAACATATCTTGTGTGTTTGATGTACTTAAAATAAAACTAATAGTATTCAGAGTAAGAAGACTGCGACATAGGGCTGGATTCTTCCTGGTTTTTCTTAACGCTCCTATTCTACCTATATAAACACTCAGTTATTTACCAGACACCAAATTAAACATAGTTATAAGAAAAGTACTTTGGCCAGTGGCTTTGCCCGTATAGCTGTCGGAAAATATCACCCGGGAAACTACTACCGGGATAAAATATCTATGGTATGCTATATATGGTAAGTATCCAGGATAACCAAAAATCCAAATCCATCCAAAAATCTAAACATCTAAGCCATATTTCGCGGTATCTTACTTGGAATAATACAATTAGCTTTATTTTGAGTACTTCGAACACACATGATGATATGCATTTACTATGAAGCCCAAGTAATATGAATTACAATCCTACTAATCTGTACTACCCGACCGCTACCAAGCGAGATGGCCAGACGCGGGACGGCCCGCTAGCCGCTCTGCGGCCATTTTATTATAATCTCTGATATCTTCTAAAATATTCATTTTAATAATATACTGTAAAAGGCAATTTTGATCTACATGAAATGCACAACATATCTATTGTATATAATTGAATAAGAATTAATGCTGTATTGCTTAAAATTGCTTCGTAAATAAGCCATTATTTCTCATAAAAATTAAAGGATAAAAAATGGTTATTGTGGGTTATCCCTAAGAGATAGACATATACCATTGCGGACTTTTTTGTAGAACTTTGTAAGATGTACAATACTGTAGTACATTATTTTGATCTATTTCGTAGGGTTCAGCCAGCGTTCGCAATGTAAGCGCAAAAAAATGAGTTTATTTATGACATCACATTAGAAACCTCTAAAATTATCAATGTTTCTTTACTATATTATGCATGTTATATACATATAAACCTTCCTGTTGAATCACTCTATCTATTAAAAAACCCACATCAAAATCCGTTGCGTAGTTTTAAAGATATAAGCATACATAGGGACAGACAGACAGACAGCGAAGTGACTTTATTTTATAATATGTAATGATAACTTGTGAACATTGAATTTAGTAATCGTTCCAAATCGTTTGGGATTTTCAAATTGAAAAAAAAATGTAGTCACTTTTCAATATTATCGATATATTATATCGATAGAGAATTGATGAAATTCAACCTTAATCAAGTTTTTGTATTTGAATGTTTGCTATTCAAAGCTAGATGGCGTTACTGACGCTGGAGAGTTTTTTTGTACAAAAATGTTTTTCATAGCCGTTCTAATTTTGCTATACTATGCTAGATGGCGTTACTGAGTCATGGGATCACAATTTTTCTTTGACATTTCTTCAGATGGCCTCTCTATTTGTCTTAAATCTCTTTGCAACCTCGCGACGAAAATGCGTACGCTGAAAAAATAAGAAAATGCCACGTCCCGTCCATACGCCATATAGACGGACTGGGTCACAAGTCAGCCGGTCTGTAATGCTGACCACGGGTTATTGTTACTATTTGCCTTAATATGTAACCACCTTATTATAGCTAACTACAATCTAAGCAAATACTTGAATATTCTATTGCCAATCCGGGAATCAAATCAGGAAAATTGAATATGAAAAGCTACAATCATAAATGCCCCGAATGTGTACTAGAGAGTGAAATATCTTGCAGCGGACTGCGATACGCCTATCGCAGTGCACTACAAGATATAGGCCACTTATGAACTAAACCGACACGATGATTATTCAAAAATTAATCAGTGTGGCTACAAACTCTATTCAGTTAGTATTGTAAGCAGTGTAAGACCACGTTCGCTTGGTTGTAAAAATATTGCTGCAGGATTTTCAACTCTCGGTGTGGAACCGAACATTAAGAGTCCAACAAGTGTATCATCGAAAAATATGATACGTTGAAGATCCAGTTCCCGTCGCGATATTTTTACGTCTATCCGAATGTGGACTAAAAGATATGTATTTTTTTAGTAGGTATGCCGCAAACCGTATCCGTTAAATACCTACCTTTGGACCGGACTAATGATCTCTAGCGGCCAACGTTGAATCACAATTGATTCACAGATTGGACACTGCTTGCCCAGGAGGTACATGTATAGCCAAACCGATGAAGTTTGGGAATCGGTCTTCAAACAAAAATGTTAGATGTGCTATTGAAATCCTGAAAGGAGACAAACTTGTACTGCAAATCATTCAGCGAGGTAACTGCGTAACACACTAACAGTAGGAATGGTTTTCTTTTTGACAGTTCAACAACATTCATTGCGTTATTAACCTCTCGTCTGTTGGGAAGCGCAGCGTGAAAAAGGCGCCGTCTGTCGGAAAAATTCCGCGCGTGCGGCTTTGTTGCTCCATTCTTTTCGATAATAAACCTTATCCTGTATGTTTCTTGTTACTTTTGAAACTAATTAGGTAACCAAACTATATAGTATATAAAAACTAAAGTTGAGTTTGAAAATCATCATTTACGCACGAACATGTTGACGCAGATCTAAGTTCGGACAGATAACGGGTACACAATTTGGTGCGAAGATCTACGTTTCGACAGACGAGAGGTTAATGTTGTTGAGCTGACATGTTTAGAACATATGAAGCAATGGATTAGCAATATCCTTCAAAATATGATTAATAATGTGTTACGCAATTAGGTGGTTATTTTTATAAGACAGTGTAGGCAACTAGTTTCTCGAAAATGAATGTTATGATCTGCCTGCCTTTTCCCAACTATGTTGGGGTCGGCTTCCAGTCTAACTGGATGCAGCTGAGTACCAGTATATTACATGGAGCGACTGCCTATCTGACCTCCACAACCCAGTTACTGGGTAATACGATACCCCTTGGAAAGACTGGTTGTCAGACTTTCGGGCTCCTGACGACCCGTATCGACTGTCTAAGATCTACGAAAGACACCCGGGACCAACGGCTTAAAGTGCTTTACGAGGCACGGGAGGGTCTTGGTATTTAAAGGTCACCCATCCACGGACCTACCGCGGCAAGCGTAGAGATGTTTATTGTGTATGCTCGTGTTTTGTTGCACTTGTGTGAGATAAACTGAAATTAACCATAAGGATGCCTACTGAGTCGAGTTACGAGTGATTAGTCATAGAATGGTAAATGTAAAAAAAAAATACATTGTTAAAAAATTACCTTTATTAACAATTCTGTGTTGTTTATCCAATAATAAATTATAATATGCAAATTTATTTTTGTGTCCGATGAAATCGAAATGACAAGTGTAGGTAATATGTAACTATTTATTATTATTACTATGTACAGTGTAGACTTTTCTTTTAATGATCTCCCATTCATACCATCACTAGGAAGATACAGTCAATAACATGTCCATGATACCGTAATTTGACATGAATAACGTCTTTATTACGTAGCAGTAAGGACGGTTTTCGTAGTTCAAGACACAGTAATTTGAACATTGTTTATTAATTATTACAAGAATTATTGGCAACCTATTCCTTTGACTGGTAACAAAATTACATACAATTTACAAATTCAGACTTGATCTTAATAAAAGAAATCATGCTGATAAGTGATACAGAAAATTTTAGGAATATACAAAAATACTTTATCTACTTTCATGGTAAGAAATGAAAGTCAAAACCTTTAAAAGTTGGTAATATTTATCCCCTCACCCCACTACAATGAATATTTTACTATATAAAAGGTATGATATTGGCTTTGTCCGATAAGGAGAAAAAATTGTACAAGTTAGTTATAATATGGTTATCAACAATTTTGTGTTTTGTGACAAAAGCCCTTTACAAACAAATAACTTCACAAAATTGCAATGCAGTATGTTCGTGGTAGTGCAAAGTGAGACATTTTATAAAATTGTTTAATCGTCTGGGCACAATCGACGGTTGCTTACCATCTTTGAAAATATGGCAACCTTAGATATCGACACTCCCAGACAAACATGAGCTTGCACTTATTGCAGCTGCTTTAAAACAATAACCACTTTTCAATTATTAGGTAGTAGCTTTGCCCGCTGCGTGGATGTCGAAAATTATCCCACAGGAGCATATTACTGGGAGAAACTACCCTTTGTTACTCATTACATTATTTATCTGCCTGTGAAAGTCCCGTCAAAGGCGACCCAGCCGTTTCAGAGTTTAGCCGGAACAAACAGACATACCTACACACAATCCCAAAAAAAACAAGTACAGTCTATACTTTCACTGGCAGATAGCTGAAGTGATAAGGAGTAACATAGGCTAATTTTTGTCTGAGTAGCACGTCCCTGTGTAATAATTTCCGAACACCACGTGGGTGAAGCCGCGGGCACAGCTAGTTTATTTATATAATTCGATGATTTACAATATAAAAGTCACGCTACGCCAGCTCTGCGCCAACCTTCGAAGCCAAGGCATACGCAATCGTACTAAATACCCACCACATAATTTTTTATTTCACTTTTTTACTATCTATATACTCCCAGCTCCTTACTTTTCACTGGTCTCAGGACATCAACTTGTCAGGATCATGGCAGTGTTTCTTCGACGGAAAGATGAAGAAAATAGTTCTGCTAACAGCCAACCTTCTTCACAGTCACAGAAGGGAATAGCAGACCTTGTCGACTGGACTGCATTACAACCAACAACATAATTTATCACTTCAAAGCAAAGTACCTACATGGAACTCTCACTAATTAAAATCAAAAACAGTTTTGCCGTCGTTGATTCTATCCCCCTACACGTACACACGGAAACATCGGCAGTACCGTCTCCTAGACCATTATTGTTTTTATTTCCTTGGTTCAAGCGGATTTCGCACATTTAACAAAGGGATTTCCATTATTTGCACAAAAATATTACATTAATCTAAACTTTCTTACGTAAAAGCACGCACCTGAACTCAATATCTATTACTGCAGTGGAAAACCGAAGCAAATAGTATTTCTTTTAGTGAAGAATCCGTAAAAGAATAAACTAATAATACAAGGAAAGTTAGATGTCATGGAAGATTACTTTTATTTGGAAATAACATGTTTTCGAACTATTTTAACGATAAAAGCCTTTAAGGGGTAGCGCCAGTATAGCAGCCCAGGATATTCAAAATTTTCTTAGGTACGTTTGAATAAAATGAATATGATTCGCGACTTTAACACGTTTGTGTTTACAGTATTCAAATCAATAAAACCGTCGTCTTTAGTTTATATAATCCCATTGAATTACAATTTAATTAAAAAGTTATTCAATTGGATTTTATGAAATTAAAGAGCTATATTGACGATTTTAATGATGATATTTCTAAGAGACATTAGTTGCCATCACGAATCAACTTTCAATCAACATTAGTGTTGCAAAGGACTCGAGTCCTTGAGTCGTAATTTTTTAGAGACTCGACTCAATTATGCAAGACTCAGTGTGCTCTAAAGGCTCGGGAGTCTAGGGTCAAGCCGAGCCAGTCATTTAACAGCCACTCGAGTCTTAGAAAAGGACTCGAGTCTTAAAATTAATTCGAGTCTTTGAATAACTCGTCAGATTTTTTGTATGCATAATAACATTATAACCACTAATTTGAACTTATCACCTTCTATTTGAGTGTTTTCGAATGATGAGCTACAAGTCTCATCTTCATGCTCCGAGTTTTTCTTTAAGACTCGAGTCGTTTTTAAAACTCGAGTCATTTTTGAGACTCGAGTCGTTTTTGAGCCTCGAGTCCTTTTTAAGACTCGAGTGCTTGACTCCAGACATCGAGCACACTGAGTCTTGCATAACTGAGTCGAGTCTTTAAAATTACGACTCGAGGACTCAAGGCCTTTGCAACACTAATCAACATACGATCTGACACTGACCTGCGAATTGCAAATAAAGAAAAAACGTTACAAAAAATGAATCTCGCGGGCTACCTTACCGTATCCTCCTTAATAAAAAAAAGTATACATGTCAACCACAGATATCTACAAAAAAAAAATACAATAAGTTTAGTATTTTAAGCACAAAGTTAGCCTTAGAAATTCAATTTTTTTTACAATATTGCAATTTTCAGGTTGTATATAGAACTAAATATGATTCGCGACAGTTACAAGTACGTATTTACAGAATACATGAAATAGTAACTCAATGGGATTATATGACTTACAGGGTTGTATGAAATTATTGATTACTGTTTGGTAGAAACATAACTACTTTTGTTGTATTTGTCTCCAATCACATTTTGTTCAACACATAGCCTTACACTTGCACACCTGTAAATTGCAAAAAACCAAAGAAAATTTGAATTTCAAGGGCCCTGGTGCATCCTCTAATAACGATAGTTATTGTAATTTTGATACTGCTGCTGCCCACCACTACCTCTGCCATCGTAGTTAGGGTTTCGTCTGCCAAACTGGTTCTGATGCACGGCCGGCGAGCCAGGAGACGATTGTTTCAGTGTCTTCGCACGCGCCGCCAGCTGGGACACCAACTGCGCAGGAGTCAGGTGAGCTATAGAGATGAGAGCTCCATCCGCAACGCTGCCGCTGGGGTTGAACATCGACTTAGAATTAACTAAATCATGCTCCACAACTTGCGTATGAATAGTAGTAGTGAAGTGATTTGGATCCACAGCCGTGCCGACTTCATGGAACTTGGTCGAGCTGCGTATCTCGCACACGTCGCAGTACGGTTTTGTTGTTTGGCAAGCCGCATCCTTCACGTTCTTGGGCAGTTTCTTTTTATATCTGGACACCACCTTATCCAATCCAATAGTTGAGATGATGCTCTCCACAAGCTGCTTGTTCTGCTGCGCCACTGTCGGCCCGTTGGTCTTCGTGAAGTTGAACTCGATGACTGCTTGTCTCTTCAGCGGCGAACAAAACTTGGACTCCAACGATTTAGGTTCAGCGCCAATGATATGGTTGTTCATCCTCAAATGATTGGGCAGGAACAACTTATCCAACTTTTGTATAGCTTGACTGCACCGAGCAATAACTGTAAACACAAAAGCGGCACCATTCAATCACACACAGACTCACTACACATTAAAGGTTAATTTTTATTCTAGTATATCGTCAGAATAGTACCCGCATTTAATAGCAACTGCAACGTATAAACACGACATTATTTTGTAATAATAAACATGATAAGCTAAAAGAACAAATTTCATAAACATAAACGAAAAAGTTTACACTAGGTTCCTTTTTTTGCCCCCAAGTCATGGTAAGAAATATTGAGTATGATACAATACCCACCTCCTTGCAAATTTTTTGATTCCATACTACTGCTTACACCTGTAATAATAATATTGACGTTCAAAAGTGCTTTCTATGTGCCTATTTTAAACAAATGCTTTGACTATGATAAATTTTACACAAATTTCATTGTTATGAACTGAATATATGGTAAAATAAAAACCTCAGAGCATTTTTAAATCCTACCTTTGTTAGGTGCAAGTTTAAGATAATCTTCTTGGGAAATTTTACCCTCTGCAACTAACTGAAACATTTAGATTCATAATTAAATTTTAATTCTTAAACTAAAATAAGACAACCATTTTGATCAGAAATATTATTACTTGTGCCAAAGCATCATACGGTGTTTTCTGTTCAACGACGGGTGGGGCCATAGGTGGTGGTACCATAACGGGTGCTGGCACTACGTTCAGAGCAGGTGCTGGCACAGGATTTACACTCGGCATTGGTATAGACTCAAGCATGCCTGGGGGAACTGGCTGCAAACCATAATTATATGGTGGACCGAAACCAGTACCATATTCTGTGCCCTGTGAATATGGATATCCTGGAACACTTCCAGGAAACTCATTTTGCACAGGAGCAGTATAATGCTGCCCCAGCTCTGGCTGAAAGGGTGTATTTTCTAGAGGATAGCTTGGAGCACTTTGCTGGTTATTTGGGTAAAGAAATGTGTCTGTATGAAGTGGGGAACGAGATCTTGGTGAGCGAGATCTTGGTGAGCGGGATCTTGGTGAGCGAGATCTTGGTGAGCGGGATCTTGGTGAGCGAGATCTTCGTGAACTGTGGGGGCGCCTCAGCGGAGATCTGGAGGGACGCCGGCGTCGAGGACTGAAAGCACGTGCCCGTGGGGGAGAATATCTTCGAGGGCTGCGTCTTGGAGGAGGGCTGTATCGTTTTTTGAAGACCTTGTGAGGGCTGAATCGAGGTCTGAACTGGCGCACGGGACTACGACGAGGAGTCCACCTCTGACCATGTTTTTGACGAGGACTAAGCCGTCGAGGGCTCAGACGGCGAGGGCTTTGACGGCGAGGACTTTGGCGACGAGGGCTATGGTAAGGTGACACCTTGAAGTGCCGCTCCTTTAAAGACACTTGCCGCTGGGGTGGCTCTGCCTTTTCTTCAACTATGCGCTTTGGTGTTCTTTTGCGTTCCTTTGATTTATCGCCGTCAAAATAGTCGTCCAGCTCGGTGCCTGGTGGTCGAAGATCATCTGTTGACTCCAAATGTTTCGCAAGATATTCTTTCACTTTAACTTCCTTATCTTTCTTTATGGCTTCTTTGGTCTTGTTCGGGTCGCGTCTACTCCCTGGTTTAATAAAATCATTGAGACGAGAGCTGTTCGGGGCCCTCTGCGGCGAGGAGTCTTGTTTCCGCCACTTATACTTATCCTCAAATTTTACTGGTGGTTCTCTGTATTTTAAGTCTTCTTTACTATCTCCAATCAACTCCCGAAGGTCCTTGACACTGTCAAGGGCCTCTGCGTTGAGGCGAGACGTTTCGCGTCGTTTCCCATTTCCATCTTCATCATCCCAGCTATCAATAACACTTAAACCGTCCATAAAATCTTCCTTCGTAAAATCATCAAAGAAATCACTAGGTATATCTTCAACGTCGCCCGTATCAGACATTCGATCATTTTCACTATTCTTACTCCCCATAATGAACACGAAAACAGATTGAATCTATGTAGGTATAATTAAACTATATAGTTTCGCACTACCTATCTTCTTAATATTATAATCACGACTGCAAAAATAACCTGAAGGTTTACACAAAATAAAACATGTTTTCTAAGCACTCCATCGTTGTGTACTTGCTAAAAATTACAAATATTTTTAACAAAGGCGGCGCCAGACAAAAAACCATGCATCATATGACCACATATGACTACCCATATTTTTAAAAGTACTCCATTCACAAAACCTCACACAAGACAGCCAGAGCCAGCCATTAAACAAAATCACAGATAACTATATATTAGGCATGGGCAAAAAATATCAATATACCGAAATATCGATATTTTTCCATACAATTATCGATACATATATCGTCGATATTTTTTATTGCGATATATCGATATTCGATATTTATTTTAGAGTATCGAATTCGTATCAATTTCGATATTTTTTAACGCAACTTTGGTTTAGTGTTTAATGTTATTAAATACTCCTTGCATGCTCCTCGCGTATCGTGAACTTTAAAAAATCCCGCCACGTTCACCTGATCTAAGAACAACCAAATAGCACGAGCACAAGAAAATTCTGGGACTTCTTCAATTTGGGCTGGGCATGAAAAGTTATTATCCCTGTCGTCAACAACTGTGCCCGAGGTTCGAAGATCTGGCTCTGTGTCCAATGAGCTAAAACAATACCTCGATCAACCTGATCCATTAAAATTTTGGACAAATTGCCAGCATTTACGCCGGTTCTTTCAGAAGTCGCCCTTAAATACCTAATTTCCCAGGCTTCTTCAGTGTCTTGCGAAAGGGTTACTTCAGCCGTGAATCTGACAGTACCCAAAACACAAGCAGTTGACAGGCGAGCACATCAAACAGAGGGTGGTCCTAATGTCCACGTCTGATGGCTACTGGTTGGATTAAATTGTATATAATTGTTTAGGCTCGAGCATTAAAAGCAAAAATACTATTTTCTTATATTTTAGTCTATTCTTTATTGTGAAGTTTGAATGCTTTATGAATATGAATGAATAATCATGTGAAAACAGACGATATATCGATATAGGTATCGATATTTTGCACTCGATAGTTATTGATACTGTTTAAAAATATCGATACGATAAATATCGATATATTTTTTTCACTTGCCCATCCCTACTATATACAGTCCATTCACACTTATTTTACCTCTGATTTTGCGTCACAGTCAAAATCAAAGTGATCTTTGTATTTGTTTTAATAAGGTTGCTGTTGGGTTGCTATTGTCACTACTGTCAGAGGTAAAATAACTTTGAACCATTGAGATAGAAATATGGAGGCGCCGCGATATTCTATAGATACATTTACTTATACAAATATGAGTGAAATACGATACAGAATGGGAAATATCGTTTTGTTTCATTCTTTCTAATGCATAATCCAATTTGATAAAAGAGACAACAATATTTTAGTTGTTGCTCATAATGGCAACATTTTATTGTTTCGAGTCACAAAGTTGTAGGTAAGTGCCGTTTCCGCCATAATATGCGACGAGTTTCGTGGTAGTTCTGCTGTCAAATGGTTGTTTACTTTTTGTATTTCTTGAGATTTGTGAGAAAATTACGAGGAGTTTACAGTTTAAAGTGCATGTTTATGTTGAAAAACAGCAATTCGACATGCCTGTGTGTTGTATTGTGAAGTGTGGTGCAAGAAAGAAGGAAAATCAACCTCAATTGTCTTTGCACAGGTTAGTAGCCGGTTTTCATGCAATAATACTTATAATAATACACTTTCGATGAAAAAATTGCTAGGATTTAATGAATTTATTGCTAAAGATTTAATATTTGGGTTTATTTTCGTCCAATAGACCTTTTTGTTAATTCATAATTTATTAGTTTGTTTACAAACATAGAATAGTGTTGTACCTTTGCCGTATTAGTTTTCGATACTAGTTCCTTCACTGTGCTGAAACGATATTTGTTCGAGTGACCTTGCCAGGTCCGGCCCGTAGTTCACAGGCTCACAGCACGGAGAGACCTACGTCCCACAGATTTTTATGATGGTGTTAAACGTAAACCGAAAATAAGACGTCAGCATTTTGTTATTTGTTTTAGTTAGCTAACCAAATGATTTATTGGTAAAAATATCAACCTTTTTTTAGGTTTCCTAAAAATGAAAGATTAAGGAAAAAGTGGCTAGAGGCTATTGGTGAAGAAAATATTAATCCTCGACATAAAGAATGGTACATCTGTTCACTTCACTTTGAAGAAAGTTGTTTCAATAGAACATTGGATGTTATGAGATTACATGATAACTCTGTTCCTACAATATTTTCGGTAAGTGTGTATTAAAATGATTGACTAATAATAGCCTGGTCTTAGGCCTGAAATCAATTTATAGACATATTAGTTACCTATATAAATAAAATACCGGCCAAGTGCGAGTTGGACTCGCACATGAAGGGTTCCGTACCCATTATCTAGGTATAAAAACGGTTTTTTTTCTTATTTAATAAAAAACTACTTACTAATCTCGATCAAACCAATTTTCGGTGGAAGATTACATAGTAATGGACATCATATGTTTTTTTTAGTTTTATCATTCTCTTATTTTAGAAGTTACGGGGGGTGAACACACATTTTATCACTTTGGAAGTATCTCTCGCGCAAACTGTTCAGTTTATTAAAAAAATATATTCTAATATATTTTTTTTATAAACTGAATAGTTAACCTCAATGTCATTTTTAAGACCTATCCATAGATATCCCACACGTATGGGTTTGATGAAAATAATTTTTATTGAGTTCAGTTCTAAGTATGGGACCCCCAAAATTTATTGTTTTTTTTTCTATTTTTGTGTGAAAATTTTAATGCGGTTTACAGAATACATCTACTTACCAAGTTTCAGCAGTATAGTTCTTATAGTTTCGGAAAAAGTGGCTGTGACATAAAGACGGACAGACATGACGAATCCATAAGGGTTCCGTTTTGCTACGGAACCCTAAAAAATCATGTGTACATTGCATATCAAAATAATAGTTCCTATTTATTTCAGACATCCAACAAAAAGCAACAGCAAGAGTCATCTGTTTTCTGTGAAACGAGCAACATCCAAAAATCTGATGTTTCTTGTGTGACGCCTTCACTGCAGTTAACCCATCAAATTGTGGAAACAGTGCACAAAGAGGTATGTAAGAGTCGACTTTTTAACGGTTCGCTGGCATTCTTGTAAAGTACAACATTTTCAAGGTTCTAACAAAAATAATAAAATTTAAAAAAGTACGAAAATAATGTTACTTGTGAATTCTATATAAAATATTGAAATCTAAATGAATCATTTAATGCAGCCCATGTAAAAATATCTTATTTATAAAAATATCTACCCACAGAGGTAAATTCATTCCTCACTAATATTATAAATGCGATTGTGTTTGTTTGTCTGTTTTGTTTTCACGTAAAAACAGCTGAATTGATTTTGATAGATTTTGATACAAATGGATGGGGGAGGGGTGAGTGATGCCTCGGGCAATAGCTAGTTATGTACATTTGAAAGTTGGAATGAAATAAGCTGCGATTTCACTTATAAAACGTGTGGTTACCGTACCGTATAATGGTGGCCTAGTGAAAACGGCTCTGGCCTGAAAAAATTCAAAGACGTGACATTCACCAACAAGCACTGGTTCTGCGTGGTGGATTACGGCCCACTCCCTCTCACAAAGCGGAGGCTTGTGTCCCAGTAGTGAGAATCTTATAGGCTGATTATACTACCGTACCAATGACATTATCCGCTCTGTTCCGTGTCTGTACTACAGGTGCAAATTACGGGTACGGTACACAGCAGCGTTTTTTATTAGAAGTGCCGTAATTACTAGTATCTTTCCTTTTTCAGATTGTACAAACTGGAAAAATTAAAGCTTTTAAAGAAAAATATATCAAGCAACAGAAAAAAATTAAACGCCTCAATGAAAGGATTCGAAAGAAAAATAAAAAAATTGCCAATTTGAAAGATATTATACAAGACCTTCGAAGAAAAAATTGTATCAACGTGGAACAGGCTGTTGTAATGGAAGATTTGGCGGGACCAAAGGACTTTTTAAAAAGACAAATTAACAAGTCCAAAGGTTTACCTGTACCAAATAAATATTCTGAAGAAATCAGAAAGTTCGCATTAACGTTGCATTTTTTATCCCCCAAGGCTTATAATTTCATAAGGCGGTCTTACGATACATGCTTACCTCACTCAAGAACTTTGTGCAAATGGTACCAGCATGTGAATTGCGAACCGGGATTCACGAAAGAAGCATTTCAAACTTTAAGAAATAAAGTGCAAGGAAGTGCACAACCCGTGATATGCTCCTTGGTTTTTGACGAAATGGCCATAAGAAAGTCTTTGACTTGGGAACCAAGAGCTCAGAAATATTATGGAAGAGTTGATTATGGACATAACTTAGATAATGATAATGTCGAAGAAGCCAGTCAAGCCCTAGTAGTTCTATTAACGGCTATTAACGGCAGATGGAAAATACCTATTGGTTATTTTTTAATAACATCCCTCACAGGCGAGCAAAAAAGTGTTATCATGAGTACGGCTCTAAAATTGTGCGAAGATGCGGGTGTAAAAGTTATTAGCATTACTTGCGACGGACCTGCCGCAAATTTCAGCATGTTCACTTCTCTTGGCTGCGATATTATAAGAAATCAAGACGTTACTACTTTTGAGAGCGGTAACACTCGCATCCACGCTTTTATCGACCCATGTCACACAATAAAATTAATTCGTAATGCATTTGGCGAACTAAGAGTTTTTGTTGACTCATTTGATCGAAAAATAGATTTTAAATTTTTAGAAGATTTGCTGGAACTTCAAGAAAAACAGGGCCTACATCTCGCAAATAAAATTAAAAAGCCGCATGTATTCTATCACAAACAAAAGATGAAAGTGAAGCTGGCGACACAGTTGTTCAGTAGCTCAGTAGCAGATGCTCTGGAGTTTTGCCGCAGTATATTAAAATTAAAACAATTTCAGGACTGTAGTGGCACTGTCAATTTTATAAATATTATGAACGACGTATTTGATGTTTTAAACAGTCATTCCATCCGTCCGCCCGGATTTAAAAAAGCGATGTGTCCTGCCAATATTGGTTTCATATCAGCTCTATTTGAAAGTGCGACTAATTACGTCACAAGTTTAAAACTAACTACAGGTGAACATGTGGTCAATTCCCGCAGAAAAACTGGTTTTGTTGGATTATTGATAAATATGAAAAGCGCATTGGCACTGTACAGGTACTTGGTGGAAGACACAAAAATGCTGAAGTACATACCACTATACAAGATCAGCCAAGATCATATCGAGCTTTTCTTCTCGGCTGTGAGAGCAAGAGGAGGTTTCAACAATAATCCCAATGCCATTCAATTTCGAGCCGCTTATAAAAAGTTGCTTGTGAGAGCTGAGATAAGGGATGAGGGCATTGGGAATTGTACTCCACTGGAACAAGTCAATATATTGACTTGCTCCAGTAAAAATCCTATTGCAGCTTTAAACGAGCTAACTGACAAAAAAAGTTTTGTAGAAATCACAGAGGATCATAGTGATTTATACGACGAATATTTGGAATGCATTCTAAGCACAGAAGTTGATGCGTACACAGATAGGGTCTTAGAATATATATCTGGTTTCGTTACAAAAAAGTTAATGCACACAATTAAATGCGATGTATGTGTATCGTTATTGATCGGAGAGGAAGACATCAACAGCTTGATTTACATTAAATCAAGAGGAGGACTTAAATATGCTTCTTCTAGTGTCATAGATATACTTAAAAAGACAGAAAAAATTATTAAAACTCATTTGGAAAAAAAAATCTAAGCCAGAGTTATATTACCTGTATATCTTTAAATTCATGTGTGAATTGTATGATTTAAATACTTTTTTTCATGCGGACTCTGATCCCGAGCATAACAGTAACCACAAGTTACTACTTATTAAATCTATAATTAAGATCTTCCTAGATATAAGGTATAGATATTACGGTCAAAGATTATCTGAAAAAGTGTCACATAGACAGTTTTTGAACAAACTAATATTGTTTAGAAATGAATAGGTAATAACTGAATTTGTAAGCATAATTTACTAATCAAACGTTTTACTTTCATCATTTTACACAAATACAGTGCTGAGAAAAATTATAGACTCAAGCTAGTTTTTGAACCGAACTACAAAATATATTAATTAATTTTATTTATTACCAAACTATATGAAAGCACAATAGACATGCTATAATTTCGTAGTACATTTTTTGGTAGGTAAGTTTTGTTATTGCGTTATATGACGTAAATTGTTCGTATGCCGTGCGCGACCTGTGACGAATTATAAACTCAGTCGCTTTAAGGAAGTGCTGGAGTGACATTGTGTTCGTCTGAGTATCATTTTGGATTAATTCTAACTTGATTAATTTAATTTTGTTATTATTGTAATCAGTTTTATTCTACGTCATTATGCCCCGTGGTAAACAATTAAGCGATATTGAAAAACAAAGAATCATTGATTTAAAAAGTTCTACTACTTTGCACTGGTTTCAAGAGTTCGGGATTAAGCTTTTGGAGTGGCCACCTTCAAGTCCCGATCTCAACCCAATTGAGAATTTGTGGGGCATACTAGCCAGGAAAGTTTATGACCAAAACAAGCCGCCAATCGCGAATGTTCGCGAACTCCAAGAACGACTGCATTTATGTTGGACTGAAATTGAAAGTTCCGTTTTGATGAAGCTGATGGATAGCATGCCGGATAGATTAATCGATGTACTTAAAAATAAGGGAAAGTGGACTAAATATTAATTAAAGTACTATGAAAAAAATCCTTTGAGTTTATAATTTTTCACAACTCCAGTAGCATGTCGTAAAATATTTTTATAACTAAGTCGTAGCTATAAAAAATAAACAAGAATTAATATGATGCTAAGTTTTAATATCACATGTACTACTTTACTGGCACATCTAATCTAATGTACCCTTGCTGTCTTTTTAACTGAAGTTCTATATCTGTTTGAGTCTATAATTTTTCTCAGCACTGTAGTGTTATAATGATGAAACTTTGCTTGCGCGATGCAGGATTTGCGTGACGTCAGTGTGACGTGTAGTTCGTTTGTGGCGGTGCGAATGCCGCTACAGTTTTGAACTTGTGAGGTAATTAATCAGTTATTTTATTCGTTATTGTAAAATTATTTCTTAAATGATTTCAAAAAGGATGCGGTTCTCAAAGCGTCAGATTATATTGTGTAATGTTACGCGACAGGTATCTTCTCGATTATGATTGACCATTATGAACCAATTTTTTTTTAGGGAGTTTTTAAATCTCCCCTTTCACCTCCTTTGGAGACGAATTTCCAAAAATCCTTTCTTAGTGGATGCCTACGTCACAGAAATAACCTACTTTCAAAATTTCATGTTTCTAGCTTCAGTGGTTTACCTCTGCGAAGGTGAATCAGTCAGAACATCTCTCTTTATAATGTGTTTAGTATTGATATTACATTAGTGTAATATAAGTATATACTTACCTACCTGTGTTTTATTAATCTACTAAAACCGTACGCTTTAACCTATACATAATACTAACTTAAGTACTCAAACTAATATTTTACGCACCTGGTGTCAAACCGTCAATCACAGAAAGCACGGTAGGTATATCTATTTTATGGTGGAATTACATCGAAGTGCGGCACTGTGACCCACAGTGTGCGACACAAATGTTCGTTCTGGTGGACTCGCTCAAGCAAACAGTAACAAATTGTGCGCGAACATTTTGGAAATGTTCGCACACATACTATTGTGCGCGCACACACGCAAGCTGTGGACTCGCATCGTCGCACTCAGTCCAGACTTGCTATATTGCATGTTCGCGAACATCTGTGCTGCACTGTGCGCGAATAAAAGTTATGCACATTCTTGCCGGTGGACACAGATGCTAAACACTAGGACGTGCACTGCTGGAGTTCGCGAACAAATGTTCACGTATAAATGTGCTGCACACGCACAGCGCCGCACTTCGGTGTAATTCTACCCTTATAGCTAATCTATATATAGGTATCTATAGAACATTTGCTCACGTGGACTAGAAATAACTACAAAAAAAAGGTACATACTCACAACTTAGAATGTCTCTTTAAATAGCTGCAAATAATGATAACAATAAAAAAAAATTAAATAAACAAATTTAAAAAAATATTTTTTTATTTATCTTATTATTTTATGTTAATCACAGTAGAAACATTATCTTCTTCCTATTATTAAGAACTTGTTTTTCACTAGGGTCCGCATACTTACCAGAAGCTACAGACCAGATATAAAATAAGCGTGATGCATCGCATCATTCGCATCGCAAATCTCGCAAACATGATGCACTTAAAGTGTTCTTTAATTCTTTGCAGAAAAACCACTTTAAATTAACTTTATCCTCAGGTACCTATCAGAAGATAAGTAAATTTACTCATATCTAGTAAGACTCGTAATATTATTAAGTAGTACCAGTATCGATACTCGTTACAGTAACACTATGTTCCATGATTGACACAACCCTAGCATTGGCAGCCATTTTATGAGACATTCTAGGCTGTAGGTATGCACCTTTTATTTGTAGGTATTTCCAGTCCATACTTCTATGTCTATGCTTTGAACCGACATACTCTGTGATGTAGTGTTAGACACAGATAATAAAAAGACACCCAGAGTTGCCATCGATACGCTTGCGTTGGTTTTCGGTTTTTGTGTTTTCTTTTGGCGTCGTCTGTAGCGATGACAAAACAAAGCAACGCCTCTTTCTTACAAAACAAATTACTCTTTGCTAGAACAGGGTAGTGCAGTCGATTTTTTTATGGACTAGGCCGCACCTAGTACGACGAGTCAAGTACGAAGTAGTACGAAGTACATACATACATACATCGAATCTCTTCTATCAAAGCCTGGGTTTTATCAATTGCGAATATTTTCAGAACCTTTTATGATATTAAATTTCGCTTTACAATGCCAACCCCCAAACATCAAACCACACAACAAACAATTTCAAGCTTGAGATACCAGACTTTACGTAAAATGATCATCATCATCTGCCTAGCCTTTTCCCAACTATGTTGAGGTCGGCTTCATAAAATGATCATTACTCAATATTTCTCCGACATGGAACGGGATCCGTTAACTTAGTATTACATATGTTTCGAGTATTCACATAAATGTCTATATGCATATGGTGTTTCGAATTTTGAGACGTATGTCAGCGTAGTTTTCGAAGACAGTTTTTTTGCTGTCCCAGAATAGGACCCTGGTAACCCTGGCAAGGATAATGGCACAAAGAGCATGGCGGGATAAGCATGGGATAGCGGCCCCAGCGGTAATTTAACTGCCATTTTTTTGTATGATGGTCTTATGGAGTACAACTTACCTAAAATATTACTTAAAAATATGCATTAGTTTTCGTGAAAACCAAAAAAATAAAAATTACAAAAAAAAAATCTTTTCGTTCATAACAAATATATCAATGTCTATAATATATTACACAACTTAGAGAGACAACGTATCATGATATTTTTGTCAAAAGATCTAGAAATAATTATAGAAAAAACAAAAAGAAAAATTAATTTCATGCTTTGTTCATACGAAATTTTCACTAAAAAACACCTTCATCATAATCTACAACATATATTTGGACCCAAATTTTTACGTGGGTACAAGGGTGTTTTTTTTAATTGAAAAACAATGAAGAAAGTCAGAAGAATATTATATATATATATTTTTTTTTTTGTTTAACCTCTATGTCCCTGAGATACCACATTTGGTATAGACATAATGGTTTATAATTGTGTCTGTAATTACGGTATTCAATGGGTTAAAAAAGTAATTCAATGACAGTTCTTAACGTCATTTTTTTTCGTATTACTTAAGCGAATTCTTAAGTTTTTGACACAGTGTTTAAGAATTGAATGATTATAAACTGTTATAAACACACTAGCCACTGCCCGCAACTTCGTCCGCGTCAAATTTTTGCTCCACTGACCCTTCCCGTCGCATCGAATTGCCTGCCAGTTTACATCCATTTTTCGTTGCTGCTCCGCTCTTTTTGATTGCAACGTGATGTTATATAGCCTTTCTTCACAAATAGGCTACCTGAGATAAACGCGTGTTTTTTTCTCGCTTTTGTTAACTGAGCCAATGTCGACTATTCTGCCAGTGTCACGTTTAGGCGGTATCATAGTGGCGGCGGCGAGCCGTCGACTTTGCACTTTATGGTAGGTTTATAGATTCTGTTAGTCCCATTTAAAATTTTAGATTATTGTCGTTTTAAAAAGTTGTCAAAATTTTAATAACCTTGGGGGAGAAGTGGCGTAAAAAGGAATGAAAGTTAGTTGGGAGAGGAATGTTACACATGGAAATTTCTTCATAGAGGTCGAAGGATTTGGTATTCAAGGAGCAGGAGAAAAATATATGGCCCAAAGTATAGCTTGGCAAAAAAGAGTCTGTCGTGGTGAAAAATGGAACTAAAATATTTTTATTGTGGCAGCACTGCTTTGTTTATCAACAACAAGTAGCTAATCTGTCATTGTGTTATGTTCCCAGTTGTATTTCACTTATTTATAATTAACTATCAATTATTAATGGTTTTGTACATAAAAAAAATGAATAAAACAATAGGGAGTAATGGTGTGAGCTGTGATATATAAAATTTTCGTAAGATATTTGGCTGAATCTGAAGTGGAACAAATTTTGTCTCCGATTGACAATGTTTTCGAAAGAACTGCTGACATGACAGGTATTTAATGTATCTTTTAGTCAATGCCATTCACTGTTTTTCCTTTCTAATCTTTCTAATACAAAGTTTTATCGGTATTATAAGTTTCAAGCCATTTTATTGTTTTATTTACTAAAACATTATTGAGGTTATGTTTTCTAGTAAAAAAAAAATATAGTAGTTATAGTAGTAGTAGTAATTGAAAAATGTATGTACATGGAATTAATATGATTGTCTTTATATTTTTTTACAGTATAATTAGAGAAGTTGTTAATGAAGGTGAAAAAAATTAAGGATTTTCTCAACTCCTCGAGAAACACCAAAACAGTTGGCGGAAGAAAGAATTAGGCCATATTGATCTGTATGCAACTAGACAAAATGTTCAACACTGTAAAGAAACAGGCAAGTACTTTTTGTTAATCCTATTATCGCATACCACATACCACAGTAAAAAAGCATAATTTACATTTATAATATTTCAGGTTCATATTCTACGTAATAAATTACCTATAGTTTGAAGAGACTTGGGTTATAATGGGAACTGTAAACGTCTAAGAAAGATTTTACACTATTTAGATTTCATAAATAAGAAATGTAATACTGACACATCAGTGTTAATGGAAAAATCTAGTAAAGCAGCAAAAAGGAATACACGAATGATGTTATGTCGCGTTGTTCTTTATAATATAAAATAAAACCTAAATTTTGGCATGTTCTTTCATTTTCATTGTCATGTGGATAGTGATAGTGTTTTGTACAGACGCCAGCACATAAAGCTACGACAATTTGTCAAATTTCTTTAAGTAATAGATTTCAACTTTATCGCTAAAGTGTTAGGTTCAAGATTGATTGGGAAAATTTGACAGTTTCCGGTAGCTTGGTGTGCCTGTACCTGACGGCTTCGTTAGTCAACTGTTCAAGTTTATTCGATATTGCCCATACCTTTTGAATGCGACATGTTATAGGTAGGTACCAGGGATGTTAGAGAGCTCCGTAACCGTAACCGAAACTATCGGATATCCGATATAAAATTTTACCCGTAACCGTAACCGAATCCGAAATAAAAGTTTCGGATAATATCGGATTTGATACTACATTTTTATTTTAGGTAGATTAGATTACACTCAATATATATTTATAATCACTTTTATTTTAAATAAGTGTAATAATTACTCACACACTGACTATAATTCCTACCAAATAGTGACATAAATAAAACCATTTTATTAGCTATTTGTATTTTACTTTTGAAATTCCTTAAAAGTTTAACCCGTAACCTAAATTATCCGAAACTAACGGATAATCCGAAATAATTTTATATCATTCGTATCCGTATCCGGTATAATAATCATTCCTGCATCCTTAACCAATCCGTATCCGAAATTTCATATCCATAACATCCTTATTAGGTACTCTCCGACTTTCGATTAGTTTCCGACAGTAAGCAGCTGTTAGTCGCCTTCTTGCCGACTATAAACTGTCAGCATTAACAGGATTCGTTCATTATCATTCATGTGAAATTTGATACAGGCATACCAACCATCGAATGGTTGTGAATACCCTAGATGGTGGCCACAAATGCGATTGCTGAACATTATTTATTGTGTATCGGGTTCGGCAATCCCTGAGTGTAATTTAATTTATTTTTATATAAGTTTTCATTATGTTATTATGATGGCACTCGCATCTCTTAGATAAAAGGTTATTCCAGCGAAATAATGCGCAATCTACTAATAACAATGAAAGTAAAAGCCTGTGTGCCTATTAAGTCTTGAAATTTTGTCTGTTGAGAATTCCCGGAATCTCGTGTTTGTTGATTACAACACCAAGTATCTTAACATTTTTAGTCCTAGTATACAGGGTGGCCATACCTACTAAACAGGCGCCCTCATTTTTTCCAGACTCTTTTTTGCCAAGCTGTACCGTTCGTAAGACCGCATTCACAGAGTGAACTGTCCTTAACGTGGGTCTTATTCAGAAGCACTGGGCTACAAAAATGTCCGAGTCGCAATCTGCAAAGCGAAGGAACAGTTCTTTTGGCTACAATTTTGGGTATTTGAAAAACCAAGGCTTCCGATGGATGTCAGGCTTTATGGATGAATAGTCCTTGACTTTTGAGAGGTCATTCCACTTTTTGGTCCATGAGTCGAACAGTTTGTGTTTGGCACCATTTCGCAAATCGTAGTTATGAGCTACGTAGTGCTTTCGATCAACCGGATTTGATGTGGCACACTTTGCTAACAAATCAGCGCACTCGTTGCCAACAATCCCCGAATGACCAGGGATCTAGGCTATCTTGATATCTAAGCCGTTTTGGGAATAGTGAAACAACAAGCTCTTAATTTCTAAAATTATTTTATTATGGATTTTAGTATGAAGTTGATTTTGTTTTAGGTCAGCCTAATTTGAATAAATGACTTTTGATTTTTATTGATTTTGTTCACGCATGTGCGCCATAAACATATTTATTTATCTCTAGAAATTAAAGAATAGCAATATGTCATCTGTAATCATAAGCATGGACAAAGATACTAAATGGTGTCTTGACCATAGTGGGCCACAGTCAGTGTGACCAAATGTAGCAGGATCCTGTCTTTTTGGCGAGGTTATCCTTTTATTAGGCGTGGCGTGGTTGATATTTTCGTAATCTGCCAGTGCAAGATAGTAACACAAGCTGGCAGATTTGGTAATACAGCAAAAAAGAATGATGAACAATAAAATTCTTAACATTGATGTTAAATACAGATAATTAAGACTTAATATATACATTGGTGATTTATTAGAATCTGGTGGGATTTATGCCAACTCAATTCTAAGCGTTTATAAATTTTGGGGGCAATAGCTAAAATCCTAAATTCAAATGGAAACATAATACGACATTAGTGAATATGGTGACTTGTGTTTTATTCCAGACTATTAAAAAAATTAAACGAATGAGAATAGTTATTTATACAGAAACCCTAGAAGATTATGATGCTGTCCAAAAAACAAAAAAAAATTGAGTCTATTAAAACAAAAAAAATTGGCTGTATTTCGACCAATTTCGACAGTTTGAATTTTTGAGCATAAGAGTTTGGCAAGTTTTGACAGTTTTTTTACTGGGGATCTCTAATTTAAAGTTGGTCACACCGGCCACAATCACGGCTGTCACACGTGAAAATAACAAGCGGCGGCATAAACAATCGTTCAAGCGCGAAACTATAGCTTGCTGGTATATTTACTTACATACTTCAGTATTATGGTATTGATTGATATGAAATAGAAAATAATGGAGTGTACCCAAAGATTGGAGTGTACGCAAGAATTATACGATAAGCATACGGAGAGAACATGCCCAGAACAGGTCAGTACTTATTACACTTATTGTTATTTTATTGGTTAGCCTCATCAAATCTACGCGCTTGCTTCGGAATATTGCAAGTTAAACCATGTATTACCGTCTCTTACTTCAATGTTAAGCGAAACTAGAAGCATTCATTGCTTTTGAGCATTTCAAAAACCCAACCTTCATTTTATTGCGTCGCTTGTTGCAAAACTATCCAGAAGCGAGTACCTTATGTTTTGAATGTACGTGCTTCGGGATATTGTACGTTAAATTATTTATTACCGTGTCTAACAAAGCAAAACTAGAAGCATTCATTGCTTTTGATTGTTTTAAAAACCCAAATTCATTTTAATGCGTCGCTTTTCAAACTACTCAGAAGTCAGTAACTTTATGTTTTACTTACAGATTGGTTTTCTGGGCATATGTGGAGGGAAAAAGCCTGTGGTAAAAGGTCCAAACAAAATAGGCAGAGACCCTCAAACATGCGATATCATACTTAATTTGAATGTAAGTACTTCACAATGTGAGTCTCTGTTTGCTGCATGTTTATGGCAAAATCACTTCAGTACATTGAAAAGAACTTGGGGAACTTAGTAACTCACATCATCAGAGAAAGCTTAATCTGCTCTCTAAAGAGACAAAACTAAACTGTAATTCCATCCATTTTCAAACAGAAATATGAAAAAATGGTTCATAAGGATATTTAATGTGACTATGCCTAAAGGTGTTTACATAGAATCTAGTTCTTATTGGTTTATTTTGCAAACTTGGACAGCAACTTTTGCTTTATCTAGCTAACCTGTGCCCACTTCACGGGGTGCTAAGAATTTTACTTCGGATGAAATTATCTTTTGCATTAAAAAACATGTATTATTCACAATCAAACATTCCAGAGATTACTTCCTACAAAGAAACTTACAAACATTACCTCTTTAAAATTAGTGTAGATAGATAGTACTTTTATCCATTGAATGGTTATGTTATTGAGGCTACCCACCTGGTTGAGGTGCTGGTGGCACTTGTATATTAGCCCAGAGTCCACTGAGTGACTCTCCAGTGCTTGCAGAACGGCCATGATGTCTGAGAGTATGTGGATCGATTGGGCTTTAACTGCCCTGGCCATAATGGCTGAAGTGGCAAGAGTGATCCCAATGCATTCAGCCTGGAACACTGTGTTGTGGACTCTAATGGTGTGGCTATGTGTATGTTGAAGTCCTGTCTATGTGTGCGTGTCCTGTGTGTCCTTCACTCATTGTTAAGTTCATTAAGCAGCCCGGTGTGTTGTGCGTCTCTCTTGTATCCGAGGTTAGTTGCTTCCAAACACGCCACCGCCATCGTGCCTACCAGCTGTATGAACAGGTGGAGCGGTGGTAGTCTCAGCATGGCTTTAATGGCTGCAGTTGGAGTAGTCCTCATGCGGCCCTTGACCGTCATGCGGGCTAGTAGTGTCTTACAGGCTGTAACTGGCTTGGTCGGGGCCACCAGACCACGGCCCCGTAGGTGATCATGGGTCAGATCACTGCAGTGCACAGCCAAAGTATGATTTTGGGGGATAGGTCCCACTTCTTACCTATCATTTTCCTACATTGCCAGAATGTGATGCAGGCCCTGTTTAGTTTGCTGTCTAAATGACTACTCCAGTTTAACGTAATGTCTAGAATGACCCAGAAGTACTTGACTTCGTTGGCCAGCTGAAGTTCTGTATTGAACAATTTCGATAGGCGGAAGGGCCCTAAAGCTCGTTTATGAGTAAACATGACTAGCTCGGTTTTAGTGAGATTCACTAAAAGGTCATATTTTTTGCACCATCTCTCTATGATGCATAGTGCTTATTGGGTGAGGTTAAAGATCGTACTTCCCTGAGACAAGGATTGCGAGGTCGTCCGCATAACCTATTGCGTAGTAGTGATTGGCATTGAGTCTGTTGATTAGGTTGTTTATCACCAAATTCCATAGAAGGCCTCTAGCTATCATGGCCAGCTGCCGCTCATCCTCGAGGCGGACCACGCGCTTGCTTAGTATGTTTGTGAATATTTGTGATCCAGTCTATGAGTACCTGTTCTACTCCATGTCTGGAGAGGGCTCTGCTGATGCTGGAGAAGTTTGTTTTGTTGAAGGCTCCTTCTTTGTCTATGAAAGTACCCCGGCATCTCCCTTTCTGATGACTCACTTCCTCTATCTGGCTAACTTCTATCAACGTACCGTGTAAACTATGTAGCAAACTTCTATATAACGAAAAACTCATTCTTAATCAGCCTATATTGTCCCTACCACGCGGGCCCAGTGCGGGTTGGTAGATGTCACATGTCTTCTAATTATTGGTTCTAGGACATGCCGGTTTCCACACAATGTTTTCCTTCACTGTTTTTGAGAGCAGTGCTGGTGAAATTATTTACACAAAGTAAAGCGCCTGCCTGGGTTCGAACCCACGACCTTAAACTCGTAAGTCGGGGCTGATACCAATAGGCCACTACTGCTCTCTCAAACAAACGAAAAACTCATTAAAACATATAAATTGCTAAAGTTTAAAACAAACTTCATCAGTATATTTAATTAATATTAATTATTTGGGTACAACTGCACTACTACGAATATCATTAATAGCGAAACGGGAAGGTCATGCAATCGAAATAGTGATTACAGTCTTGTCATTGATAACAGTATAATTAAATCGGATTCTCAAGTCGCCGCGGCCTTTGAAAATTTCTTTGCAGAGATTCCCAAATCAATTACTAACTCTCTAAACTCATCACCGACTGCCGCAGAGTCCTTACTTAAAGAAAACGTGCCTGTATGTGATAATGAATTTCATTTCCAATATATCACCTCTACAGATATCATTAAAACCTTTCACTCGTTAAATATTAAAAAGACCGCCGATCTATGGGGTAATTCTGTGGAAGTTGCTAAGTCTATTATAAATATTGTAGCACCTACTTTAGCTGTTATTTTTAATAATTGTATTGACCATGGTGAGTTTCCTGATCTTATGAAAAACAGTAAAATAATACCTTTGTTTAAATCGGGTAGTACATCAGACCCTACTAATTATAGACCTATTTCAGTGCTACCTTTAGTAAAATTTTTGAAAAGCTTATTGTAAATCAATTGCAACGATTTTTTAATAAACATAATTTATTACATAACAAACAGTTTGGTTTTACAAGGGGTCGTTCGACTACCGATGCCGGAGTTGAACTTTTAGGACATATTTATAATGCATGGGAGGAGAAGTGCGATGCTTTGGGCATTTTTTGCGATTTGTCCAAGGCATTTGATTGTGTTCTTCATGAAACATTGATCAGGAAACTTCACCACTACGGAATCCGGAACGCCTCTCTGGATCTTCTTACTTCGTACTTAAGTGATAGGATTCAGAGAGTTGACGTCAACGGAAAAAGATCACCTGGATCTGTAATTAGAATGGGGGTCCCCCAGGGCTCAATTTTAGGCCCATTTTTATTTCTTATTTATATTAATGATTTACCTTACCTCATAAAGGATAAACATGATATAGTATTGTTTGCCGACGACACTTCACTTTTATTTAAACTCAAACGTCAGCAGCTAGTTACTGACAATGTAAATAGTGCCCTTGCAAATGTAGTTAACTGGTTTAATGTTAATAATCTACTTCTAAACGAGAAAAAAACGAAATGTATTAAGTTTACGATACCTCATGTTAGACAAGTAGAAACTAGTGTTCTCATAAAGAATGAAGAGTTGAAACCCGAAGATACCACAGTATTCCTAGGCATAACTCTGGATAGCAAGCTTCAGTGGGGCCCTCATGTAGAAAAATTGTCAAAAAAGCTTAACTCTGCAGCATACGCGGTTAGAAAAATTCGTGATTTAACTGATTTAGAGACAGCCCGTTTAGTTTATTTTAGTTATTTTCACAGTGTGATGTCGTACGGTATTCTATTGTGGGGAAATGCCGCCGACATTCAGACAATTTTTGTTTTACAAAAAAGGGCAATTCGTTCAATTTATAAATTAAGTCCCAGACACTCCCTCAGAGATAAATTTAAAGAGATTAATATAATGACTGTGCCTTCTCAGTATATTTATGAAAATCTTTTGTATGCACATAAAAATATTAATCTCTTTAAAAGATACAGTGATATCCATAATGTTAATACTAGAAACAAAAACAAATTTGTTATTCCTACAACCAGGCTCAAGAAAATAGGTGGCTCCTTTAGATGCCAATGTATACGTTTTATAATAAACTTCCCAGCCTCATTCAAGAACTAAGCTTAAATAAATTGAAATCTTTTATAAAGCGGAAACTATGTCAAAAAGCCTATTATACTGTCAAAGACTATATTGAGGATAAAACTGCTTGGAGCTGCTCCAATAACTGCACTGAATGTTGATTTTATATATTATTTTGCTACTTTATTCTGATTTTATTTTGATATTTTTTGATATTTTTTTTTTATTTTATATGTTTTTTCTTTTTTACAGCCACATGTATATTTACTATATGTACATATTGTTTTAACTACTGTGAATTTGATGACTATGTGGGTCATTATTTTACTTTCGATTTTGGTCTGGCAGTTTGAGTAATTTGTGCGGCCTACCCAAATGTCCTTTCTTTGGTATTGTTCGTCGAATCGTTGGGCTCCTTAAGTTCCGAGTTGAGCTGCACGATTATTGACAAATGCGTGCACTGACTGGACAGGTCCACTCAAATCTGTGTGGTTATTTCCTCTAAAGACCATTTCAGACAGCAACTAACATGGTCATCAAGTGATTAGACCGAGATCCTTTCCGGATTTTTCATATACACATTGACATTGATAAATTCTATTTATACAATGACATGAATATTTACTTTGTAAAGTATCATATTGTTTAATTATTGTGAATGTGAAGACTGTGTGGGTATGTTTCTTCTTTTCTTTTATCTTTCTTTACTTGTCAAGTATGTTGCAATTATGATCTGGCAGGTTGAGTAATTTTTGCGGCCTACCCAAATGTCCTTTCTTTGGTATTGTTCGTCGGATCGTTGAGCTTCTCAAGTTCTGAGTTGAGCCGCACGATTAGTGACAAATGCGTGCACTGACTGGACAGGTCCACTCAATCTGTTTGGTTCTTTCCTCTAAAGACCATTTCGGACAGCTACCTACATAGTCTTCACATAATGTTACCAATATTATGTCTGGACTTTAAAAGAGACTGTGACCTCTGAGTTTGTTTCGGCCTTTCTTCTCAGAGTAATCAATAGGAAACGCCGACCTCATCTAGCTCAAAAAAATATTATTGACTTGTAAAAGTGTTTGTACAAACCTACTTACAGAAATAAAATCATTTATCATTTATCATTTACTGCCCAACCCTTCTGGGAGAACAAAACAGGTGTGAAGTTACAAACAATTGAAAAAATAAAGATTAGACAGAACTAAGCAATGTAAAACAATCAATAGCCCACTCATTTATGTTTTCTCTTTTCCAGTCTATTTCAAGGCATCATGCTGTAATAAATGTACTAAATAGTAAAGAATTCATGCTCATGGACTTAGATTCAGCTAACAAAACCAAATTACAAAATGTAAGTACCTTTTATTTTTGATATACCTATGATACCTTTTATCAATGACTTTCGATCAGGCATGATGGAGATCAGCAACGTCAGCAAGTCATTGATGAGGTTTATGATGGTCTATGGTCTACCTTATTTTTTCATTCAGTTATATTTATTCGTTTAATAGTGGGATAAACATTTTTGTTTTTCAGAAAATATTAGAACCTTACATACCACATCCTTTAAGGGATGGCGACACAGTGCAATTTGGAGACATATTTGGTGTATTTAGGCTTTTGGAGGAAGATGACACTTTACCGATGACGCAAGCTATCGATATTCCGGAGACACCCGTCGTTGCTCACAAACATGTGACGAAGCTACACAAAGCTCCCACGACTGTGATACCGGAGTCACCTGATGTTAGTGATCGGGTATGTACTTTGTAGTTACATAAACGAGTGCTTTTTGCTGTTTTTTAATGCCTTTAATTTTAATGACGTTTCAAGGATTTTACCCCATAACATAATTTTTTGTCACGTCGCAAAAATGTAGCATAAACCACAATGTGGACTAATTTATAAAAATGGTGCCATTTTTTTTCGTACATGTCTCAATTAAGAAATCACGAGCCAAGTTAACAATTATGTGTTTTTCCAGGATGACTCATTTATCACGCCATCACAACCTCAAGGCGGGAGATCAAGATTATCAAGCAGTTCATTTATAAAACCAAATAATAACAAAATACAGACACTAGCAGGGAGCTCTCCTAAAAAATACAGCAACTGCAAATCTTCGAAACTATCGACTTCGTTAAGTTTTACTGACAACCGTACGAGTTTGAATGAATCATTTATATCTCTGAAATGTAAGAAAAATGTAACTGATGACATTCATGAAGCAGACACACAAGCACCTAACCCTATTGCTAATGATAGTACAGATTCAATATACACTGCTGATACACAAATTCCGTTTGAAAGAGGTATTTCACCTTCCATACACGGTTTAGATACTCAAGTTCCTTCAAGAGAACATTTGCCGGAAGTTCGCAAGATTGATGGCCAACATGAAATGCAATTAGATATATTTGCGGCCAATAAGGAGAACATCAAAGACATATTTAATGCTGAGACACAGCCATTTGGATATAGTAACCAAACAACGGATGGTGGAAATAAAAATAATAGCAATGTGACAAACAAAACTGTGTCAAATAATTCGGGAGAAGGAAAAACGAAAGAAAAATTAAACACTTCTGAAGAAGCTTTGTTGTTTGATGATGTTGATGGAGATATAGAAGAATATTTTCATTCACAGAACATACTGCAAGATGATTTACCAGTTAAAGAAAATGCTACAGAACAATCTATAACAGCAGGTAATCGTATCGTATCTGATGGTACGTCAGATCGTGAAGAAATAAAAGAAGATATGTTGCTCACACAGAAAATACCAGAATTGCCCTGTAAAAAAAATGAGCAAATAAAGATTGAAACGAAAAATGACCCAAAGTCTTCAAAGGGAATAGCACGTGCTAAATCGGATAGTTCTACTGATTGTGAAGATATTGATATGGTGACAAATAAAACTGTGTCAAATAAATCGGGACAAGCAAAAACAAAAGAAAAATTAAACACTTCTGAAGAAGCATTGTTATTTGATGATGTTGATGTAAAAATAGAAGAATATTTTCATTCACAGAACATACTGCAAGATGATTTACCATTTAAAGAAAATGCTACAGAACAATCTAAAACAGCAGGTAATCGTATCGTATCTGATGGTACGACAGATCGTGAAGAAATAGAAGAAGATATGGTGCTCACACAGAAAATACCAGAATTGCCCAGCAAAGAAAATGAGCAGCAAACAAAGATTGAAACGAAAAATGACCCAAAGTGTTCAAAGAGAATAGCACGTGCTAAATCGGATAGTTCTACTGATTGTGAAGATATTGATATGATGCCGACGCAGATAATACCTGTACTACGGACTACAAAGGACCCTGTGACAGAAAAACCTGACAAGAAAAGTAAGACAAAACCAGCAAAGAGACTTAACAGAATTCTATCAGACAGTTCAACTGACTGTGAAGACATTGACTTATTACCGAGACAAAAAATACCTGAGAAGAAAGCTAATGAAGACGAGGACGTCACTGATTGTGAAGATGACGACATTGAAATAAAAATAACTAAACCACCTACATTTAACCTTATTCAGGAGGATATACCTACGCAAATAATAATTCCTCATAACCCAAATGACCTACCATTGGAAGACCAACCCACACAAATAATAGACAGCTGTGACAATGAAACGAATTCTAAAAATGTTCCTTTAGAAGATCAACTGACACAAGTAATAGCACCAGTGGTTGTGCCGGAAAACATTAAAAATGTGAAAATAATCTCTGATGAAATCATTAGCCCATTCAAAATACCATTCCAATCTCCAATAAGAGTTAAAAGTAAAGATATCCCAAAACTGACGCCTAAAGATAAAACTGATGAAAATAAGTCGATTGACGTTGATGACAATTATTATAACGCCACACAGGATATTTACGCAGATCTGTGCTCTCAAATAGAAAAGTCCGACGATGGGACAGTAGTTGCATCTAACGTGGATGAAGAGGTTGTGCCCTGTTCCGTAGAAGGTTATAAAGTTAAAGATATGTTCGCAAATATTGAGAGAGACTCAAGTCCGACTAGAAACCATGACTTATTGGACAAAAAGGATGATGGTGAAAGTACCAATGTCACAAAATTAAAAAAGGTACCTAGTGACTCGTCTGATATAGAAAAAACTCCTAAAAAGGTGAAGAAATTCGTATTCACAGACAGCGATCTACCGGACAGTCAAGAAATAAAAACAAGTATGATGTCGCACACAAGATCTGCAGTCACAGAATCATCCAGTGAATCCGAACCTGAAAATTATTCGGAAGAGGTAACTCCGTTCTTAAAGCGTAAGAAGAAAACTAAAGCGGTACCAAAGGTTGATCTGAGTAAAATGTTTGAAAAGTTACCAGAAAGAGTAATAACGCGTCAACGGAAACCAACCTTCAAGGTGCTGAGTAGTGGAGAAGTTGGTAAAAATAATTCGGCCATTTTAAAACCTAGTTACTTGACAGGGCAAGAGGATCAAATAGATGGAGATATTATAACTGAAAATATAAAACGGCTTAAAACATTCGGAAAAGAAAAAACGAATAAAGATACAAAAAATCAGGAAAATACAAAAGAAGAAAAAAAACAAAGTTCATCGCGAACAAAATCAGAAAATAAGAGCAGAGAACCAAAGGAAAAGTTAAAAGTGAAAATAGAAAGGCCCAAAAGAAATACGAAGTCAAAAACCGAGTCCTCTGCCCGAAAACATGCTGACTTAGAAAAGGATAATACTAAAGACGATACCCTAGATACTACGTCAAGTTCCAAAAGAACTACCAGACGAACCAGAGCTAAGAAAAATGAAAACGACAGTCAAGACACGGAAAATAAATCCGTCTCCCCAGAAAATACTAACAAAGAACCTGAAAACAAAAGAAAACTTGCAGGTAAGAAACAAGAGAAAGAGAGATCTGTTTCGCCTGAGCTTGAAGTCAGAAGAAGTACACGACAGCAAAAATCCAAAGAGAAACATGATGATACAATGAAAGCTCCGAAATCTATTCCGAAAAACAGTATTCACGAACAGAGTACTGTTTATAACATATCGACTTCTAGTTCTGAATCTCCAAAGAATTTGAAGAGGTCGTTGGTTGATGATAGCGAAGTGCCGAATTCGAAGCGGACGAGGTCTCAAAACAATAATAATAACGATGGTATAAACAACGCGTCGCTTCGGGCGACCCCGGCGAGGGTAATGAAGACACATCACGTTCTCCTCACTGCATTCCCCAGTGTAGAAGTTAAGGAAAAGCTGGAAAAACTAGGTAAGCTTTTGCGCAAAAAATTAAAGGTAATTTTAGAATTATTTCTATTTTGATATTAGGGAAATTAACAATCGGTTAGCTCAGTGTGTCATGAATAGGTAGACCAATAAGAAAACCAATATTTATATGACTTATTAGCTAATAGACTATTTAATCCACACTAATATTACAAATGCAAAAGTAACTCTGTCTGTCTGTCTCGCTTTCCTGCTAAAACTACTGAACCGATTTAAATGAAATTTGGTACACAGATAGTTTAGAGCCTGAGAAAGGACATAGGCTACTTTTTATCCCGTTAGGATGTTCCCGCGGGATAATTTCCGACCTCCACGCGGGCGAAGCCGCTGGCAAAAGCTAGTACTTTATAAAAGGAAAAAAAGAGACTATAATTTCGTTTACATTCAAACTTCTGCACATATTATGCACCTAACCTTTCTAAAAAAACATCACCAATACAGTCATAGTGAAAAAAAAAATAGCTTTTAATTTCCCACTGCTGGGCAAAGGCCTGAACTCTTTTTTCACCTCTCTCTGACCAGAGTTGCCCACTCTCAATATTATTAACGGAGGCCAGCGGGTGAGTTGGATTCCTTTAAGGTCACTATTATGTCCTTAAAAACAAGTATTCTAATTCTAATATTTCAATTACAGGAGCGGTAATGGTAACAGATATTATGGAGTGTTCCGTGGTGCTGACGAAGGAGATAAAGCGCACATTCAAGCTGCTGTGTGCCGTGGGGCTCGGCAGGCCTATCGTAGGGCCCGGCTGGGTGCAGGCCTGCGCCGACACACATATCATCGTTGGTAAGAGGAACCTGCTTATTAACACATTTTAAATTAGTCATTCTTTCTCTCTAGCGCTTCACCGGCATCAGAAGGACAATTCCCATATAGACAATAATCAAAATATTTTTTTGCCACCTAAGTTCACATTGTGATGTGAACTCAGCTGGCAGGTTTATAAAGATATGATTATTGTGAACCCTCTCAGGCACAGCACATCTTTTGCAATTTCATTTAAGATAAAAATCAATGTCAAAAAAGAAGCTAAAATAGAGATATTTTTGACAAATGGATACTGAGATTGCAATGCTAACCGGCTAAAATTATGCTTGGACTTCTTGTATTCCACATCTTAAAAACTTCGATCAAAAATGTACTAGATTCCCGATGAGCGCTTCAAAAACGGCCCGAAAAATAAGAGCACAAATATTTTTGTGCTCTTATTTGAAATTAGTTTGGTCCAATGATAGCCAACGATAAGACGTCCTAAATGCCGCAGCACGCGTTCAAAAATTGTGTAAATAACCACTGTAGCACCAAGTTTTTGGAAGGAATATCTTTTTTTCCATAAGTTTAAATCTTTAAGTGTTTTTCATAAAATTAAAACAATCAAATAGTAAATATAAATCATTTAGCAAATACATATTATGATTGTTTGACCAATGTTTGCGACAACGCACCAACTATTGTAACAAACATTGTCTGTTCTGGAACAGAGAATGCATGAAGTAGTATTGTAATTTTATATTTTATTTTTGTTTGTAGATTTCCAAGCGAGCCATTTCGCTGTGCAGAATGGGTATCTATTGTAGCGAAATAAAGAGGAGAAGAAATATACAAACCTTATAAAAATTCATATTTGAACTTTAATTTAAATGAAAACATAATTTGATTTAATACAAATTTAACTTCTAAATACTGGTACATAAAAGTAGACGCACCCATTTGTTATACGGGTGGATCGCATTGATTTAACCCGCACTTAATTAAATAAAATAACTATTATACTATTTTAGTCCTACTACTTTTTTAAATCGATTAAAAATGTTTGCCACCATCAAAACGTACCTTTTCACCTAAAAAATTATATTCTGCAACTCTACGTCTTTCCATACGTACTGTGTTCTGAGCATTGAAATGTAATACCAAGAACTACGTCTAGTTCCAAAATAGAGTAAGCACGAAATTGTCAACACATTGTTTTTAACCATATTGCTTAGACTTTAAGTTTCAGTTTAGAATAAATAATTTTGTACTTATATCAAAATGACTTTTGATTTTTAAGGGACATTTTAAATTTATTGCTCTTTACCTTTCTCCGATGACAAAAGGACTTAAATATGAATATTTTGCAATCGCAATTATGCTTTATGTTTGAGTGTTAAGGATTATAATAAACTGAACTTGTTATTATTATGAAACGTTTTTCTATATTTCGTAGTAAGAAATATAAATGTGTAAGTGTGTGCAAACGTGGCCACTTGAGCGCCTTATTTTTGTTCCTGATCCTTTATCTAGTGCTATTATTGATCGAAGCTTAAAAACGTTTTTTTTTTTTAAGTTTTATTTAAACCATTTATACCATTTGTTCTTTACGCGAAATCGTTCACTACCCTAACACTATAAGTTTTATTATGGGTATGATTTAAGCTTTCGCCAATTTAACTAGTTTTGTGTTTCTTAAATAATAGGGTTTGCCCGCAAAATAGTAGATTTGTCACCAAAATGTACTCACCAAACAATATAAAATCAATTCCACAATAAATTACCTAAAATCATGGAGATATGGGGTCAAGTACCAAATAATTGTTTTTGTATGTATTATAATAGGTTTGTACTAACAGTATTTAAGCAAGCTAATTTAAAGAGATCACCAATAAATCATATATATAGAAAATTTCATGAAGTTCCAAAAATGTAGAGTTGTCGTCATCATCCTTTCAACCAAAAGAGTCTACTACTTAACTGGCCATGTGCCTCCCCCAAGGGTCTTAATTTTCACAGGTAGTATAAATATATTGTTACGTAGATCGTAAAGTCTAGAAGCATCATGCTAACTCCGTCTCAGAAAGGGGCAGTGTGACGTAAATCGAAAAGTCTAGAAACATCACGCTAATTCCATCTAAGGACGGGGCAGTGTTAGAAACTACTGGAAATGACACGCTAACGCCATCTGTTATTGAGTAGCAAGTACTACACGAAATTGTACGTAGACGCTACTGCCATCTATTGTCGAATAGTGGAATTAAACAGTTCAATGGAAGTTACTAGAAGCTTCTACGCTGTGGCACAGTGTCGAATGTTCGAGAATGTTCTGCTCAGGATATAAATAGCGGATTGTCGGGCCGACAGGCAGTTCGATTTCGGAAGCGAGCGAATACAATTCGAGTGATACAGTACACGCGAAACAAGTGATTCCAAGTGACGTTTCTTGTAGTTGCGATATTTGTGTTTATTTAATTAAACAGTTTGTGTGTTTTGGTAAGTTGGTTTCCATTAATTTATCCCGAACCCCAGCTCGTAACATTTGGTGTCAGAAGTAAGGGATAAATTATGCCAGTTTTACCGAAGGAGGATACGGAAGGTATCCGTATCAGGAGTCAGCGCCAGCAGGAGGTGGATCAGAGGCGGTTTGAAGGAACTTCTAGACAGACACCTGGGGGTAATCAGCCAACGACAGAGCCAGTCTCCCAAGCGTCTGGTGTTCCTACAGCATCACCAGCCATGGATCTTTCTGCGCTAATGGCGATGCTGCAAGAACAGGCCCGCCGCCTACAGGAACAGCTGCAGCAGGACAAAGAGGAGCAAGCTCGCCGACAGGAAGAACAGGCCCGTCGACAGGAAGAACAGACCCGCCGCCTACAAGAACAGCTTCAGCGTGATAAAGAGGAGCAGGTTCTCCTTTTGAAAGATCTACACGCGACATTTGGCAAGGACATCAAAGCCATGAAGGAGACTGTTCAGGTACATGAAAATCGTATCTCCGAGGCCGAAGTCCAGATCGCTGATATAAGAAAAGCGGTTGGAGTTCTGAAAGCTGGAGATCGGACTACGGCTTCGATAGTTGCTGCACCTTCCGTGCGCGGGTTTAAAGTGCCACCCTTCGACGGAACATCTTCCTGGTCGGCATACAAAATTCAATTTGAAGCTGTCATGGAAGCAAATGGGTGGACAGCGGGCCAGGCCATGACCGCGCTTACTTTGGCGCTTCGTGACCAGGCCTTAACTGTGTTAGAGGCTCTCGGCAAAAATGTTACCTATGAGCAGCTTGTTGAGGCGTTAGAAGCCAGATACGGTGAGGCGCACCTGGAACACGTTTTTCGTGCGCAGTTGAAGGATCGTGTGCAGCGCAGTGGTGAAAACCTGCAGCAGTGGGCCCTAGAAATCGAGAAGCTGGTTCGAAAAGCGTACCAGTCTGCGCCTGCAGTCATCGAAGGGACTCTGACTCAAGCTTTCATAGATGGCATACGGGACCTGGAAGTAAGGGCTGCTGTAAGACTTGGACACCACGAGACGCTCAAGGACGCCTTGGCCCATGCGTTGGAGGTGGAGGCAGTGAGGCATGATCATCGAGCCCATCGCATCAGGGAGGTTGCGGCTTCACCTGTTCGTGACCGTCTGAGGAACAGCCCTAGGTGCTACACTTGTGGGGAAAAGGGCCACCTCCGTTCAAGTTGTCCGAAGCGTAGCACTGCCAACGAAGATCAGACCCGGGAAAGAAGGGCGGCAGATGTCACTGCCCAGCAGCAGGAAAAACTAGTCAACGCCAGGACTGCGGGGCGGGTGCTGGCTGGTGTTAAAATAGCCCCAAGAATTTTGGTCTCACAAGCCCATGATGGGAACACCCTAGTCATAAAAGGTGAAGTGAACGGAAGACCATGTAAGCTGACATTGGATACTGGAGCTTCTCGCACGGTTGTCAGTTCCCAACTAGCGAATCGTTTTCTTGGGGACTTCTTTGGTAAGCATGACGGCGTAAATTTAGTAACAGCTACCGGTCAGCACATAACCGTCCGTGGTGAGAAGGAGGTGGAGTTAAAACTGGGTAACACAATCTACCGGCATAAAGTCATCATGGCCGACATAGTAGACGACTGCATCCTAGGTTTGGACTTCATGCGACAGCACTGTTGTGAGATCGACATTAACCAAGGAGTCCTAAAATGTGGGTCAGAAGAAGTCTTCATGGAAGGTGCACCATCAGGGAAAGTGTACTGCTTGAAGAAGATTGTTCTTCCTCCCCGATCGGAAGCAATAGTTCCAGTTAGTCTTCCACATAATTCTGGGCAGAAAAACCGATGTATTCTCATTGAAGGATTAGATGGAAACCTTCCATGGAAGATTGCGCGGACCTTGGTAAAGGCAATCGACGTTGCAACCGTACGCATACTGAACCCAAGTGAAAAGGAACAAGTAATCAAGAAGGGTACGTTGATGGGTTCCTGTGGGGAAGTAGCTTGGATGCGTGAATGCCAACATCGGCCTTCTCAAAATAACGCCCAACGTGCAAGATTTAATGTGTTAAATCTTTTGGAAGACTGTCGTAAAGATTTATCGGAAGAGGAAAGAGAGAAAGCTAGGAAGATGCTACTTCAGTATGCAGACATATTCTCTACAAACGATGCGGACATAGGGAAGACTGGTTTGGTTCAACACAGAATTAATACCGGAAATGAGTTACCAATACGACAGCGACCAAGAAGACTACCAGTGGCAAGAGAAAAGGACGTAGATACCATGATTAAAGGAATGGTAAAGGATGGAGTTATAGAGCCTTCGTCTAGTCCTTGGTGTTCTCCTGTGGTTCTGGTGAAAAAGAAAGATGGCAGCATGCGGTTCTGTGTAGACTATCGTCGATTGAATGACGTTACTAAGAAAGACAGCTATCCACTACCCCGGATCGACGACACACTGGACACGCTGTCAGGAATGAAGTGGTTTACCACGTTAGACCTAAAAAGTGGCTACTGGCAAGTGGAAATAGACCCCAAAGACAAGGAAAAAACTGCATTTTCTACGGGAAAGGGACTATGGCAGTTTAACGTCATGCCATTCGGATTGTGCAATGCTCCCGCAACATTTGAAAGGCTAATGGAGCTAGTTCTCACGGGACTAATTGGAGACGCCTGCCTTGTCTATTTAGATGACATCATCATCGTGGGCCGCACATTCGAAGACCACCTTCAAAATCTGGAACGTGTTCTATCGAAAATCCGAGGAGCCAATCTTAAGCTAAGTCCAAAGAAGTGCTCATTCTTCAGACAGCAAGTTAGCTTTTTGGGGCACATGGTTTCGAAGGAAGGAGTGGAAACAGATCCTGAGAAAATCGTCGCCGTCAAGGAATGGCCAGTCCCAAAAGACAAGACGCAGGTCAGAGCATTTTTGGGTTTGTGCTCGTACTATCGACGGTTTGTCAAGAATTTTGCTGACATTGCCAAACCTCTTCACAAGCTTACTGAGGAGAAGAGACCGTTCTGTTGGGATGAGAACTGTGACATCGCATTTCGAGACTTAAAGGAACGTTTGTGCAATACCCCAATTTTGGGCTACCCAGACACAGAAAATGAATTTATAGTTGACACGGACGCAAGTAATACTGGAATTGGCGGTGTGTTATCTCAACGGAAAGGAGATTATGAAGTTGTGATAGCTTACTTCAGCAAATCTTTATCAAAGCCAGAAAGAAATTATTGTGTCACGAGACGCGAACTTCTTGCCGTCGTCAAGACATTGCAGCATTTCAGCAAATACTTGCTTGGACGTAAATTCCACCTGCGGACTGACCATGCTGCATTAAAGTGGTTGTTGCAATTTAAGAATCCAGAAGGACAAGTGGCCAGATGGATTGAACTGCTACAAGAGTATGACTTTGCAATTGAACATCGTAGTGGGAAGTCTCACGGTAACGCGGACGCTTTATCAAGAAGACCTTGTCCTGAAGACTGTAAGCATTGTGTCAGGCAAGAAGCTAAGGAAACAGTACCTGTCAGGATGTTAAGAACGGACCTTAGTGACGAGTGGAAGGAAACCCTACGGCATGCCCAGCAGAGTGACACAGATATTAGGCCAATTCTCGAGTGGATTAAAGCTAATGCTCCCAAACCCAAATGGTGTGATGTTGCAGCGATGAGTACCACCACAAAAAGTTATTGGGCACAGTGGGAGAGCTTGGTGATCCAGGATGGTGTCTTGTGCCGAAAATGGGAAAATGCTCGAGGGAATAGCGGTCACCTGCAAATGGTAGTCCCAAAAACGAAGGTACCAGAAGTTCTATGGCTCTACCACAATGGTTCTTCAGGTGGTCATATGGGAGTAAGAAGGACTCTGTTAAAGATCCGAGAAAGATTTTACTGGATCCATTGTCGAGAGGATGTGGAGGACTGGTGTCGCAGATGCACCAGTTGTGCAGCGGTAAAAGGACCACACACACGCAGCAGGGGTGCATTGAAAGTGTACAACGTAGGCGCCCCCTGGGAACGAATAGCATTAGATGTCGCTGGGCCATTCCCCGAAAGTGAAAGTGGAAATAAATATTTCATGGTTGTCATGGATTATTTCACCAAGTGGCCGGAAGTCTTCGCCATCCCTAATCAAGAAGCTTCAACAGTCGCTGATAAATTAGTGCACGAAGTCTTCTGTCGGTTTGGGGTGCCCTTGGAAATCCACAGCGATCAAGGAAGAAATTTTGAGTCTCAAGTGTTTCAGGAAACATGTCGGGTTATGGGTACTCACAAAACCAGAACCACTTCATACCACCCACAATCTGACGGAATGGTGGAGAGATTTAATCAGACGTTGGAAAGATATCTGGCAAAAGTTGTAGCAAGTAGACAAAAGGATTGGGACAAGCACATACAACCGTTTCTTCTGTCATACCGAAGTGCAGTTCACGAGAGTACAACTGTGACGCCAGCCTTCGCAAACTTTGGAAGGGAGCTAAGGTTACCAGCTGATCTAATAACCGGCATTCCCCCTGATTCACCACGGAGTATAACAGATTATGCAAATGATCTGCGCAACAAGATGAATGACGTATATGAGCATGTCAGAGAATCAGGCCAACAGATGTCCGAGAGAATGAAAACTCGTTATGATCGGAAGATGAACAATACTGGCTTCGACGAAGGTTCGCTAGTGTGGTTGCATAACCCAGTGCGCAGCAAAGGAAAGTCCCCTAAACTACAGGCAAAATGGGACGGGCCGTACCGAGTTGTGACCTAGATCAACGACGTCACGTACCGAATACAAAAGGGTATGCGAACTGCACCCAAAATTGTCCATGTAGATCGATTGGCACGATACTACGGGAATAATGATGCTCGGGACGAGCATGTCTAAGGAGGGGGCAGTGTTACGTAGATCGTAAAGTCTAGAAGCATCATGCTAACTCCGTCTCAGAAAGGGGCAGTGTGACGTAAATCGAAAAGTCTAGAAACATCACGCTAATTCCATCTAAGGACGGGGCAGTGTTAGAAACTACTGGAAATGACACGCTAACGCCATCTGTTATTGAGTAGCAAGTACTACACGAAATTGTACGTAGACGCTACTGCCATCTATTGTCGAATAGTGGAATTAAACAGTTCAATGGAAGTTACTAGAAGCTTCTACGCTGTGGCACAGTGTCGAATGTTCGAGAATGTTCTGCTCAGGATATAAATAGCGGATTGTCGGGCCGACAGGCAGTTCGATTTCGGAAGCGAGCGAATACAATTCGAGTGATACAGTACACGCGAAACAAGTGATTCCAAGTGACGTTTCTTGTAGTTGCGATATTTGTGTTTATTTAATTAAACAGTTTGTGTGTTTTGGTAAATTGGTTTAAATTAATTTATCCCGAACCCCAGCTCGTAACAATATTTAAATTAAATTTCTAGCAGAATAGTAAATAAAACACTTAATTAAAGTCAAAATAATCAATATTTATTGTTAAAAATAATAATCACTGAATAATCAGCGCCGGAAAGCGCGCCAATTTCTCTCCGCCCCCTTTTAACATATTTTTATTAAAATTATAAACTGATGTATTAAATTGGTAACGAATACATTATGTTAATAACTGAATGAAATAAAATGTAACTACTGTATTGGTGACAAAATAATAAATAAAAAGGAGTCGCAGTCAGGGATCGATTAATTGATTTGTTTGGTGACAGATCTACCATTCTGAGCACAAAGCTACCCAAGTAGCACAAAAGTGCTGAATAACAGCATTTTAACAGTGCACAGTGAATGCATTAGTTGCTGAATAATAGCGTAGACAGCGCATCCTCAGAGGATATAACTCTAATTTGGGCACAAATTATTCAGCACATCGCTGTATAAGAAATCCAATTTACAAATAATTGCATTATAACAACATTATATCAGCATTTATGAGTGTAACAGTCACCTCAAGAGCTGAATATTGCCTGATTAACGAGGCACGTGTTACCTATAATACAGCAAGAAGGACAAATGTGAACATTTATACAGTTGAAATTACACACTGACGGAAATTGTGGAATGTAATAACTTAATATTATTTTTTTTTCCATTATTATGTACTGTCAGTTTGTAAAACATGAAGTGTAGCGTTGTGTGCAAGATCTCGTGCCATTTGGAGAATTAAGTATATCAAATTTAAGGTAAGTAAAACTTTAATTTCTTCCTATATTTGAAATCTTATTGGGGAAGTAACTTTACTGTCAAATACCATATATATTTAGTTCAAAATTTTCACGCGCCCTCGAAATACCAATAAATACTAAAGTTAAACTAACAAAAATGGGCTGATGATAAAATAAATATTTTGGTTTTAGTACAAAAAAAAGGATATAAAACTGTTTTCTAAAAAAAAAATCTAAATAATTTGTAATCCAAATGAATTACAATTGATATCATATAAAATAAACCAAAATGAAAAGATAAAATATTACAATAATACACAGTAGTGCAGAGAATATGGCGGATGGCAGGTGAACAGTTTTAATGTTAATGTAATGCTAAGGTCTGTACGGGTGTTCACATGTGGCCTGTAATTCAGCCAAGAGTAAAATAGTTTAGCACTTGTGAAATACAAATCAGACATGGATCGATTAGGAGAGTAGTAGTAGGTCACATTTGCGTCAGTTACCTAGATAAGTACCTTTATGGATCCAAGCTTTTAGGGTTCCGCCGTGGTTCTTTTAAAGCCATTTTGTTCCCTTTTTAGTTGTTATTCGACGATAAGTACTTAATTAAAATTGTAATTTAAGTAGCTGAGATTATAATTTAATTATATGTGTAATACATAAGTTATTGATTTATTCAATATGCGACAAAATACCTATAAATTAGTCGATGCCTATCTAAAGATAATGTATTTTTCTGGCCTAATAATTTAATTACTTCCACATGAAATAGCATTATGTTACGTTAAGTTTAGGTATTTAATATGTTATTGTATCTTTTGTTTTTTTTCCTCAAAAACTGTATAGATAATGTTGTCATTAAGAAACTGATACTTCTATTATAATAAGTATATTTTTCTTGTTTTTACAGAACGAGACTTTTAAAATAGTTCAGACTATAGAAAGAGGTGTTGTCGATCTAACATTCGTTCCTGCACAGTGGAAAACTAAGGAAATTCTATGGTGGCCACCGAGAAGTACTTTTGTACTCCTTGAAATTATAAAAAGATGAAAATTCAAGGCCTGGACCAGGGTGGTACACCCTAAATTGTACTTTTAAAAGGGAACATTAAATAAACATAAAGAAAATTACGTTGTTTTTTTTTAGATGCTAGCTGTACCGGTATTTCCTAACTGACTACCTCTGAGAAAAATTGTCGAAATCTGGAATCTTAAAAAGTCTCGAAAGGTATTAATTTATTACTTTAAAAAAATCTTGGATTTCTCTTAATAAATTTTCTTCATTTTTAGGTAAGTACCAGAAACATATAAAACAACAATATTAATTTTGTCGCAACCATATTAGTCCCGAAAATGGGTAGGTTATAAGAAGATTTTTGTAGCATGGCATTTTTGTACCTACTCAGCCTAATGTCATCAAACACACTGACCTCTATTAATAAAGGCTTTTTTGTATTGTTTTGTTCATATGTGCTTTAATTTAAATCCGACGTAAATTTGAAAATTTATTTTATTTCAACTATGTGACGTATAGTTTTATATTTTTTTTTATTTGTTAGTGACATTTTATTCTTTTCTGCTGCAGCATTGTTACTTTTATCTTAATTTTTGTAATATGGGTTATGTGTGAAATAAATTAATTTCATTTTATTTATTTATTTATTAATAAATATAACATACGGAACCCGTCGCGTCCAATATTCCATTCGCGCATGCCGACACTTGGATACATGCTGTTATTCGAGTGTATGGTAAACACCTGACTAATAAGGGAAAAGTGAATCTGTATGCAGCATAAAGCATTAAATAACTTCACAAAGTAACTGATTATGTTATAGTGGGTGATATGTTCTCTCTTAAAATGCAACGGTTGTATAGTACACGTGTGGGCTATTATTCAGAAAACTTACAGCTAATAGGGTACTGCAGTACTAAGCGCTCAATAACAGTGACTTTGTGGCGTGTTTGTGGTGCTTAATAGAATTACTGTACAGAAAAAAGCATTATAGTTGGCCACGTTTTTTTCGAAACAGCTGTTGCAGCACAGGTGAATACTAATAAGTCTTTATAAATGCTTAGATTACCGCTGTGGGCCTTAAGTGACCATTTATAATGCAGTTCTGTGCTACTTGGGTATTATTTAAGTAATAAAACTATTATTATAAGAACGAAGTTTATATTCATGTAATGAATGCACTTCAATTTTATTGGTATTCCATCTCATATTTTACACAATAATTTGATAATTCATACCTGGGAACACTTTTTGTTTATCTGAGAACGAAAATATTTCGTGGCGATACATCTATTTATTAGGTGATACAACTTGATGACAAATATAAATTTTGGTGACAAAAAATATAGTCCTCTTTTATTATGGTATCATTATTTTTCTTTGAACTGTCAAGTTACTGAATACTATTAAACGTCTAAGTATAGTTGCCCATTCTAAAGCCTAGTAAGTACTTATAGAGAAGAATGGGCAATAAACTCCGATAGTATTGACAGTACCATCTCTGGCCTCGGCTGCTGAAGAACCTCGTGCTCTGTGGTTCTTACTGTAGACACCACACGTTAGTGAAGTTTAAACAAGAACCGGTCTTTTTTATTTCAGATCCCTGGCTGTACCTAGTAAAAGACGAGCAGGCAGAGAAACGTTTCCAGTTTAGTTTGCAGAAGTCGCTGACCGGCAGGAGGGGCTTCTTGAAAGGCTACAACGTGTCATCCACGCCTAGCGTACAGCCAAATGCGGCGGAAATGAAACGTGAGTTGAACTTGAACCTGCCCTAAATGATATGATTTGACCTATAATATAAAAGTTACAAAATACAATGCTATGTATGTACAGTCACGAGCACGAATATATATACACTCGCCAACTTTTGAAACGGATTTTCTCCTATTGTACTAATTGTAATTTTATTTTGTTACGAACATAGTATTTTGGAACCCACACACACTATTATGAAATTTGCCTTTTCTCAAAGTTGCAATCGTTATTTAAAGAGAAAATCACTTTTGAATTTGGCTATGTGTATACATATTACTCGTGACTGAAACTGTACGAGAAAGAAAGTAGAATGTGTTTAATGGCATTACAACATAAACCATACCTTTATGAACATTAATCTCCAAATAGTATAAAACTAAGTCGCTTCCCGCGTCTGTACGAGATCGTAGATCTTTTAAAGTAGACAACGGATTTTACTGCGGTTTTCATCAATAGACAGAGTTATTCAAAAGGAAGGTTTATAAAACATATCTAATAAACGGGCGAAGCCGCTGGCAAGAGCTAGTATAATATAAAACTATATATGAACGTTATTAAGAACTAGGTGACCCAACAAAAGTCTATAACAATACAATATTTATATTAGTCAATATTTATGTGGTAAAATCTCATAGAAAGAAACCACTTACAACTTTCTTTTTATTTTTTTATTTTCCAACTAGCTTTTGCCAGCGGCTTCGCCCGCGTGGAGGTCGGAAATTATCCCGCGGGAACATACTACCGGGATAAAAAGTAGCCTATGTCCTTTCTCAGGCTCTAAACTATCTGTGTACCAAATTTCATTTAAATCGGTTCAGTAGTTTTAGCAGGAAAGCGAGACAGACAGAGTTACTTTTGCATTTATAATATTAGTTTAGATTATTCTTTGTCTGGATCTTTGACAGTCGTTACGCGTCGTCAGTAGCCTGACAGTCTTACAAAGAGTTATCGTATATTGGGTTGTGGAGCTCAGATAGGCAGCCGCTCCATCTGGTTTGGGAGTAGACTAAGCAGATTGATTAAAGAAAATTACGATTACATGATACTTGGACCTAGCGCGTCGGTGTATATCTGAGCGCAACGAAATGTTCGTATATGTAAACGTCTAAAGGCCAATTCGCGTAATTAAAAACGTTCAAAATCTAGTCGCAGTCTCATCTCGGCGACAATTAAATGTCAAAAACTTGTTTAAAATGTATGAAACTATCATATATATATAGTATTTTTAACACGCTTTTATTAGCTTCATACGTATGTTAGTATGTGCCTATGTAACGGAAACTTTGAACATGATTTTGACCCCTTTCAAAACTTCGGATTAACTCGAAAAGACATTGCCCGCCGATGGGCCCCTTATTTTCAGTGTCGGGCAGAGACTATTTACTTCTCAAAAATTAACTAGTTGATAAAATAAAATTGGACTTATAAAATATAAGTCCAATTTTATTTTATCAACATCTCTTTCACCCTAGCATTAAAAACCGTAACTAATAATTATTTTATTGAATCAAATGTAGTTCTGCCATTAAAACTTAACCTGAATTTTGTCAAGATAGACCACAGATTATGTCAATTAAATGGTAGTAATCGATTAAAAATATCGATATGTTATTATTCCGCCGATTAAAAGTACCGGAGATGTTTACAATAGCTTGTCTCCGGTCATAATCTAGGTCTCATGTAACTGATTAGACGTATATTCAAATCGCGCATTAAAATAAGCAGCGGGCGGGTTAAAATAAAAAAAAATAGAAATAGGTAGTAAATAAACTACAACACGAAGGAATTGTAATCTGAGGATATATACATATGATATGTCGGATCGTAGAATTGATTACTATATGATGTGACTAGCCATTTCATGAATTAGTTGCATTTCATGATATGGCCAACTAAAACTGGCTAGATCGTTTAAAAATTAACGTTTGATGATATCTCAATTGACGTTTCGATTTGAAATTGTTATTCACTTTTAGTAAATAATATAAATCATATGCAAAAGTATCTCTTTAATTATGTAAATAGAAAGCATGAGCTTGTTTTTTTACAAAGAGAAACTGTTTACAACTGTTGCACAAACAGCAAAATATCAACACTTTACCACAAAACGGTCACACCACAATTGTTAAAAATCGACTTTTATCAAATCGATTTGGTAAATCGATCAACAAAATATTTAACATGGCCACACCTACCCCGCGTTCCGAATCGCAATAACATAGCTGTTAGCGCGTCAAGAAATCGCCACGCTCTACGGAAGGGTTGTTTGGCGCGCTTACATACATCGATTTTGCGTAACTCGGAACGCGAGGAGAGTAGAAAGATTAATCTGTCAAATCAATACATCATTCAAATTATTTCAAATTGTTTAAATGTGGAATCTCAATTTCATCATCTTTAAAAATTACATTTCTCTGAAACTAGGGTGAAAAACTGAAAATTGATTTCAGGATCTAAAAAGGTAATTGTTGTTCTTCAAAACCAAGTTAAAACCACCGTTGCCCGCGTTTTTTTTTTCTAGGGGCCCATATCTCCTAACAAAATGGGCAATGTCTTTTGGCATACTTATCAAGGACCGATGACAATACAATAATTTTATAAATTTGTGCCATTATCCTTGCCGCGGTTACCAGGATAGCAAAAAAAAAACTGTTTCGAAAACTACGCTGACATACGTCACAAAATTCGAAAGACAGATTACACACACACAGTTTTTTTTAAACTATTATTTATTGACTTAATTTCTTTTATTGCATTAAGCTCCTTCATTGGTCAGCAATTAAACAATATTACTATTATCTTTTAGTGATAGTGGAATGTTCGGGCGGCACGTGGAAGGAAGGCGGGCCGGCCTGGGTGTGCGTGTCGTGCTTCAAGGACATCGCGCTCTGGCCAACGTTGAGGAAGCGAGGCGCCACCGTCGTCTCCACGGAGTTCATCCTCGGAGGAGTACTGCGGCAGAAGCTCGAAATAGACAAAAACAAGTTCCCCTAGGTATGTACCACTCACGATATTATCGTAGTTTGGTACAACACTTTGAGTAAATCTGCAGTTTTAATTTTGAAATATAACATTGTGTATATGTCACCTGCCAAAGCTAGCACAAAAAGCTACTACAATCTGTCAAATTAATAGCTTTTCAACTTTATAGCTAAAGGATAAGGTTCAAGATTGATTGAAAAAATTGACAGTTTCGGGTAGCTTGATGTGCTGGCGTCAGTACCACTCACGATATTATCGTAGTTTGGTACAGTACTTTGAGTAAATCTGCAATTTTAACTTTGAAATATAATGTAGTGTATATGTCACTGGCCAAACCCGATTTTAGGATGAACCAGTTTCGCCTAGGCCAAACCAGTTCTCCCTACTCGCGATAGGACAAACAGTATAGACATATGCAGAAAAAACAAAAGAAACAGCATGTACAGACTACTACTGTCAAAACAGTAGTGATGTACTGTCACGGTATCATTCCAGTGTGAAACTTTACTCATACTGTTACACATAAACATGAAGATTCATTATGTTGATGAGAAGGAAGAACTGGTTTTGGCTTAGGCGAAACTAGTTCATTTTAAAATCAGGTTTGGCCGGTAACATATAAACACAGGCTCTTCTAAATAAAAATGTAAATAACCTGATTTTTATGTGTAAATTTCCAGTTGAAATGTATGATAATGTATCAAAAATCTTGAATAACATGTGTAAAGTACAAAATAATTCTATTGTCTGCTTCTCTTAACCTTGTGATTGCGACAAATACATTTGAATGGATGTTAATTCCACCAAAACAAATATCAACTTTATCTTTGTGTGAATAAAGTTGATTTTGTTTTTGCGGCTCGACCCTATGTTTTGACTCACAGAGCAAAAAGGCTTTTAACGTTCGTTTCGTAGCTCTTGGGTGAGAGTATACTTAGTAGCGGACTGTGAATAATTTAACCCAGATAAGACGGTTTTGATATTCATCTCGGTCTTGCAATCGATGGCTGTAAACAAAAATTAAAGTGAGTGGACATTGGTCAAAACTTGATTGGAGAATAAATGCTAGAATGGGAAAGTATACCGCCAAGTTTCACCACTAGAGGCTCTAGCAGCATAAACAGTAAACAAACATTGATTTCTCATAGCATGTTAATATGTAGATTTTGTTGATATTTTATTGTTTAACATTACTGCTTCAATTATGCGTGTTCGGATGTTCAGATAAGGTATGCCATTCGTTTTTTAATAATTGTGCTGATAACATAATTTTTAGAACTTATTATATATAATGTATACCAGAATTTACAAAGCAACTTCATGTCAGTTGCTTCTTCTTTTAAAATGCAAGTAAATTTATCATTATAATCCAATAATTGTAGTTTTTAACACATTAGGTCGATCATAGACATCACACGTTTTTAAATTCTCTTTTATTGATCATTGCCATAAAGCAAGTTTTATAGTTCGACTTTAAATTGTGTTCAGTAACTTGACAGTTGAAGGGTCATATTATGACAAAAAACAAAAAAAACCGGCCAAGTGCGAGTCGGACTCGCGCACCGAGGGTTCCGTACAAACCTGTAGGTATTTTCGGTTTAAAAATATAAATATTTTTTAATTTTTATATTTCAGTTGATTGAATGTAAGGTAAATTGCGGTTTACGATTTATGACGTTTTAAAAAAAAACTACTCACTCGATCTCGTTCAAACCAATTTTCGTTGGTAGTTTACATGGTAATGTACATCATATATTTTTTTTAGTTTTGTCATTCTCTTATTTTAGAAGTTACGGGGGGGGGGGACACACATTTTACCACTTTGGAAGTGTCTCTCGCGCAAACTATTCAGTTTAGAAAAAAATGATAATAGAAACCTCATTACCATTTTTGAAGACCTATTCATAGATACCCCACACGTATGGGTTTGATGAAAAAAAAACATTTTTGAGTTTCAGTTCTATGTATGGGGAACCCCAAAATTTATTGTTTTTTTTCTATTTTAGTGTGAAAATCTTAATGCGGTTCACAGAATACACCTACTTACCAAGTTTCAACAGCATAGCTCTTATAGTTTCGGAATAAAATGGCTGTGACATACGGATGGACAGACAGACAGACGGACAGACAGACAGACATGACGAATCTATAAGGGTTCCGTTTTTTGCCATTTGGCAACGGAACCCTAAAAAAGATAGTGAGGTGGTGTAAGAATGAACGAAATTGAATGAACTTGAAATAATGTATGTACTTACATGCAAACTTTTTATTTCAAATTTAATAACTTGTCTTAAAATACGATATATACTATATCGATATATATATTATCATCTATGGTTGCCAGAGCAAATAATAATAACTTGATTTTTATTTTTAGTTTGTTTCTATTGGAAGAAAATATAAAAAGGAAATTACTTTTATTAATAATGATTAATTATTATTATATAGGTACCACATCTTACAGAAGAGTTTTTAAAGTTTTATTTTAATTAAACCAATTTTAATATTCGTTCCTTATGCAAAACCGTTCACAATAATAATATCATTTAATCATTTGTTAACACAGGTACAGTAAATAGTTGTTATAAATAAAAATACAGGCGCACAGCAGGTGTACAAATATTCATGGAAGTCAATAAACTAAAAATTTATAGTATCATTACATTAGTCAAACTTATTAAGTGATTACCCCAACACTTTTAGTTTCAATATGGCAACATTATTATTTTGAACTGTCAAGTTACTGAATACAATTAAAAGTCAAACTATAATGAGTATTTATTGTTATGCTACTTAGTGCTTTTATTATATTTTGATGAATCTGTATGTGAAATGTGCCGTTGAAGATGTTTAGTTTTTTTCAAACGAATTAATGAAGATATTTGAAATATTGAAAAATTTCGATATATGAATGAATGTATGATCATAATTGTATGGTGTGAGTAATCATGAAAGCTGAAATTTTAGTTTTCGCATTTGTAATTTTATCATTCTATGATTGTTGTTTATTTTTGTAATATATATATATTTTCTTCCTCTTTAATTTAGTGTTTTTATTTGTGTCCTATTTTTACTATTGAACGGAAACCGTTCAGCACCGTTAAACCGCGTTTAACACACTCACCGCCACGCATAAAGACACTTTTCCAAAGCAGTAGGCCATGTGGGCGGCGCGCCACCCAACCCATTTGTTTCGCAACTCGCCACGCTTAATTTATAAAAACTTTAGCGGCACGCCAAGTGGCACGCCGGCAGGAGACGCTGTAAACTTTATCAGCAGCCCGTGTGGTCCGCTGTGACCCGACGAATCATAATGTATATTTTTTGGCTTTGGTTTGCCCGATATGGAGTCAAGAAAAACTGTATCGAATAGTGTATCCAAAAACCTACCTATGAAAAAAAAAGAAGGAAAATCGGACTCTATTGCCATGACCGTTCAGCTGGTATTTAATTAAGAAAAACTACATAGTTTCCAAAGAAGACATTTATTAATATACATACATACAATCACGCCTTTAACATTTTACTCAAAAACAAAAATGAAATCTGTTTGTCTTTTGTCGTGAGCCCTCATGATAGTGCCACTCCGAAGTCAGCGACTGCGTTTGAAGTCCACTCAAAGGGATATCGTCGTCTGACGATGACGAAGTTTCATCATAACTTGTTTCAGATTGCGATGTACCTTGCAACAACATTGGTTGATAGTCTGGATCGGTTTCGGAATCCGACACGTTGAATGCGGGTAAGAAAAAGCGCGCGAAAACGCTTTAGCTGCAGGCATGTAATAATGTACTCTGTGGCTGCAGGCTACGTGGGCGGCGCGCGGCCAACTGACCTAATTACACTGATGGCCTGCACTGATTGAATATTGACAGTTGTAACCACGGAATAAAGAAAACTAGAGGAACTGCCCCTCAGCTATCGCGCGCGTATCAACATTAACCGGTCAATTAGGTACCGTAATTACAGACACAATTAAAAAACGATTGTTTGCATACCAAATGTGGTTTCTCAGGGACTTAGAGGTTAAGCGCAGATGCGCAACATTTAGCTTATTCGCTGTCTAATACTTGTCGCGATTGGTTGTCTCAGAAATACGCGAAATATTACAAATTATGCCTTGTTGTGCGGTTTTAACCTGCAAAAACGAAAGCAGAAAAACAAATGTATCTTGTGGCGGTGTATCGTATCATCGGTAAGTACTAAACTTTGTTAAATTTAATATAATTAATTTTAATTACAATACATGTTATGACTTCAATCTAAACTATAAACAACCTTATAGTCATTGATACAAAGTCTAAATGCACTTGGTCGTCATCTGGAAAATCATAAACTAAATTCTAGTAACTTCTACGCTACTTGATTAGGGATGGGACACATCCGTAAAGTAGGTCGGTATCGATAATTTTGTCTGATAAGGAATCAATAGCTCATATAGCTGGTTATATAATAAGACAGTTGATTAAAAAAATTAAGTGTGATATTTGCGTTAGTGCTTTAGTAACAGAAAAGCAAATCAATAATTACACAGATTTATTATAGGTTAGGCTAGAGGGGGTTATTATAGGCGGCTCTACGTGGGGATCGTGCGATCCATGCCGCCCAGATTTGGGCCCCATACAGGGCGTATGGGGCCCCAATCTGGGCGGCTGCGAAGACCGCAGCGTGCGATGGCCGTCAGAGACATCAGGGGATATCGCACGATATCCTACGAGGCGGCCTGTGTACTGGCTGGATCACCATCGTGGGACCTCGAGGCGAAAGTACTCGCGTCACTGTATCGGTGGCGCGAGGAAGCGCGGGAGCGACGCGAGTGACTGACGGAGCGTCACATGGAGCTTCGTCGGTCGCAGCTCTGCGCAGCCCTGGTGGCGGGCTGGTAGGACAGGCTTTCACGTCCTACCGCCGGCCTCACCACCGTCGAGGCAGTCCGGCCAGTACTCAGGCACTGGCTCGGGAGGAGGCACGGCTCCCTGTCGTTTCGGACGACGCAGATGCTCTCGGGGCATGGTTGCTTCGGGAAGTACCTGTGTCGCATAAACAGGGAGCCGGACGCCCGGTGTCTCCACTGCGTCGACTGCCGGGAGGACACGGCGCGGCATACGCTGGCAGAATGTGCCGCTTGGGAGAAGCCGCGTCGTGCCCTCGTCTCAGAAGTAGGCAGCGACCTATTGCTGCCGGCCGTGGTCTCCTTCTGCGAAACAGTCATGTCGCAGAAGGAATTCAAGATATGAGTATTTCAAATTAGGTAGGCCTTATTTGTATCACTTACCTTATTATTTATGCGGTTCTCATAACAGCTGTACATTTATGTACCTATAATACCACAGGCTACATGATAACACACGGCTGTTGTCGTTACATCGTTTATTATAAAATAATACTTACCTATTCTTTATTAGGTATTGTTTGTAACTAGTCGAACCTGCAGTTTCGCTTGTGTATTTTATGTCTAAGCTCATCTTGTATACTTACTAGACGTGTCATCATCATCATTTCAGCCGAAAGACGTCCACTCCTGGACATAAGCCTCCCCCAATTTAGGGGGCTTTGCCATAATCGCTTGGCAGGCGGGTTGGCGATCGCAGTATGGTGTTAAATGCATAGAGAACTCTACTCCATTCTCCCGAAAGTGCCTTAGTCGCCTCTTACGACACACACGGAAAGAAATGAGATGGTACTATTCTTTACGTCCGGCACCATACGGAAGACGAAGTGTGCGCTGATTGTTTGTTTTTTTTTGGTTTGGCAGGAGTGGGAAATCCTCATGGACACCCAGACTGTCTCACGGGTGACACAGTCTGGGTAGTGCCGGGCTCTTACCGGCTCGACCTTGTATGGCATAATTTTATGTTTTTTTTTTGTCGTTTTCTTTTGTCTTATCAGGGGTGATATCTTCTCCACCGTATCTTAGAGGCTTGTATCTTTAATAGCTAATACTTAACATATCTTTAATATTATTTAATGCTATACTATATTAAGTTTTTTTTTTGTTTCTTTTCCGTTTTTTTTTTGTCTTTATTCTTACATGCTAGTCTTATATTATATAGTAATATATATGTAGCATATATTTTTCTTATTCTATTTATTCCTTATTATTACCGTTTTTGCAATTTATTCGCAATATTCCAAAAATTGCTGCCTATATTTTTTATTTGACACTAGCTTTGGGAGGTTTTCGACTGACATCCCACAGTCCAACTGATTTTCAATCTCCAGTCTTTTCAGCGCGTAAACCGGGCATTCGGTTAAAATATGCTGGACCGTTTCCGGTGTGTCAAGGCTGGCAGATGCACGATGAGTTCTCTTTGCACCTGAATCGATTCAGGTACTCTGAGAACCCACCGTGCCCCGTAAGCACTTGCGTGATAACACCAGTCGGTATTATTAGCCGAACCACTTTGTAGGAGCTCAACGCGTCGGGAAAGAACAATTTTGTGACTTTAGCAGTGGTGCTTTCTTTGTACCTTCGGTTCCATTCGTCAAGCGACCCCGTGCGGATTTGCCGGTTGACAAATGAAACCGGGCAGCGGTCATATTCGGGCTTCGTTTTTAGCTTTAGGGCTGCGTCTTTCGCCAGTTCGTCCGCTCTCTCGTTCCCCGCAAGACCCGCATGCGCCTTGATCCAGAACTAACGTACAGTTTTGTTCTGGGCTTCAATGGCGCTCAGGTTCTTGCGGGTTTCTACGGCCAGGGGATGCGTTGTGCTGAGGTTAGATATGGTCTCCAGAGCTGATCTGGAGTCACTATAGATACCATAGCTTTCCTCATTTCACTTTTTACAGACGTTTGTCGTATGGCTATTGAAGGTCAGCTTGGAGTCCACTGTAAGTCCCAGTATCCTCATTTCCGAAGACATTCCAATGTCGACCCCTCCCATGGTCAGGTGTGGCGTGTCATATTTTAGCTTTCGTGTAAGCACCATGCCGCAGGTTTTGTGTGGCGCGAATCTGAGCTTATTCATGACACCCCACCCCCGAACATATTCGAGGGCGGCATTGGCCTGTCTTTCGATGTCCAGGGCTGTCTCCCCCGAAAACACGAGCACCACATCATCAGCAAAGGCCTGACAATAGTCACCCCTCTGCGTGAGACCCTCCAGCAATGGGTTCAAAATCAGGTTCCAGAATATGGCTCAGCCTATTGATCCCTGGACACACCCTTTATTAGTGCCCTTCGCGTACTCCTGGCCAGCATACCTTACCCGGACCTTGCGGTCGCATAGGTAGCTGGCCATCATTCTTCTGAGATTCGCAGGGCACTTCTCTTCCGCCAGTCTGATCTTTATGGTCGGCCACCACGCACTGTCAAAGGCTCCCTCTATATCCAGTGAGACCATCGTGATGAGCTTCTTCTCTTGGAGTCTGCCTCTCACGTGGGCCATCAGGTCATAGAGGGCGTCTTCCGTGCTTCGCTGTGGCATGAAGCCATACTGGCGGGGACTAATCCGGGGGACCAGGTACCATACCAATCTTCTGACCATCATTTTCTCTAGTATTTTACCCATCACCGGTAACAGTCCAATAGGCCTGTAAGATTTGGCACTTCTATAGTCTTCCTTCCCGGGTTTTCTCAGCACAACCACTGTGGCCTCTTTCCACTCTATGGGGAAGTGCGTGAGTTGCCAGCACTTATTATAGATCGACAGGTGCAGATCCATGTCTTTAAGTATGACTCTCTGGCAGATGTCGGCTGTAAAGCCGTCTACGCCGGGTGCCTTTTTTGGATTGAAACTCTCTGTTGCAAATCTGAGCTCCTCCGTCGTAAACGCCGGGTCATTGATCTCATTATGGCTCCAGTCGTTTACTCGGTCAGCAAGAGCTCTGATCCGCGAATGATCCGAGTTATCGTCCTCGTTTGTGTCCTCCGGGTAGAATGTTTCTGCCAGTACTTTCGCAGACTCTTCCTGCCCTGCTTCTTTCCCATTCCATATCAACGGCAGATCTTCTTGCCTTTTCATTGTGTTCTTTATAACCCTGTAAATCCCTTCCCAAATCCCTTCCCTGGTCTGTTTCTGGCAGAATTCTTTCCAGCTCTCTGTGCTGCACTTTTTAACCTCTAATTCATACTTCTGTTTCTCTTCCAGATACAACGCGACCACACCTTCTCTACGTGACGGCGCAGCGCATCGGATCCTCCCCTTCCTGGTGGCAACATCGTGCTTCATTGCTTCGAGTTCTTCGGACCACCATGGCACGGTAAGTGATTGGTTTTCTTTTTTCTTAGGAATTGCTTCGTTACATGCTTCTGTTATTATTGATGTGTATTTTCCAATTATATCGTACAAAATTTATTTTGTTATCTATCTGTTCAATTTGTGATTTATTGATTCTATTTTCCGTTTTTAATTGTTCCATTTTTTTATAAAAACGTTCCCAATTAGCTTTTTTGTGTTGTATTTTCTAGTCGTTCTTTTTATATGAAAGCTTTTCCTTTTTGCAGTTTAATTTTAATCATTATGCCATTGTGGTCCGAACTCGTTAGGTCTTCGGCAACTATCCATTCCTCCACCAGGTCGAGCAGGTCTTCAGAGCAAAAAGTCACGTCGACGTGGCTAGTTATTCTTCGTCCTCCTCTGATGGTGTCGAAGGTGCGTTTGTTCCCGCAGTTTAGTATGTGTAGGTTCAGCTCACCGACCATTCCCGCCAAGTCATCACCTCTATCATCAATAGAACTGCTTCGCCACCACGTACTTTTAGCGTTAGCATCGCCTCCAATGATGGCTTTCTTGGGCTTAAGCTCATTAATCATTACTGTTAAGTGGTCCAAGTATGATCGGGCTCAAAGTAGTACGAGACGGCCATCATCTCCCACGCGCTCGTTCGTAGTTTCACCACCATGATATTGTTGGTGGTGAATTTGGGACACTGTATGACGTCGATGTCATGATTAAACACAACTATCGCTGCTTTTACAGTGCCCCCGCCACGATCAGCGATCTGATAGACTCTGGCCCCCCCGCGCTGCGCTGATTGTTTACCGGCGGCTACGTGATGAAAGTACCAATAAAACCATCATCATCAGCTTACAGCTGTAAATTAGGTATAGACATAGGCATCTTCGTGGCTGGGGCAGACTTGATGCGGAAGGCGGAGAACAGGGTGTTGTGGCGCAACACGGGAGAGGCCTGTGTCCAGCATTGGGCTGCTATAGGCTGAGTTGATTGATTGATTGATAGGCCTCTTCAATTACACGCCAATCAGCTCGATTTTCGGTAACACTCGTCTTGCCATCTTGCCTGAAGGCGTCCTTCCTCACGTTAGCCGATTTACAGTCTCCATTCCAAAACACGTCTACCCCAACGGTCATACGTTTTACGGCCTATAGAGCTGGCGCATTGCCATTTCAGCTTGCTTATTCTGTGATTCTGTATATTAAAATGAATACTGCCTACTTTACGATGGGTAATTGAGGCTAACAGAATGGCATCAACGAAGAATCACATTCTTCAGTAAGTTAGTGTCAGTATGTTTGTTGCTGCTAAATTATGTACGTTCACAAATTTTCAAACACAAGTCAATTAATTCAAGGAGTATGGACACCTTTATATTGAAGCAGCGAAATTTTGCAAGAAGTTTTATAAACATCATAGTTCAGTCAATTTTACAAAAAAATCTATTTTTGTAAAAACTAAATTTATCTCAGCTACCTACATGCGAGCAATCTCCTTGAATGTGTAACTTAAACAAGGTTAAAATTAAACCATAGTCTGTGGTTGCGGCGAATGGTAGTAGTTTTGTGCTTTCTTTACATAGTTTTCGAGGGCACTGATACCGAAAATGAAGTATAGCAAAATAATTTTCAATACAAAAAAAATGGCGGCCGTTGCTCGTGCGAGGCATGCGCGAGGCTTATCTCAGCAAGTAGTAGGTACTATTATGACTATTAGTAGTTAGTAGTTGACTCTACTACATTAAATATATTATTCAGGATGACTAATATAATATCGTCACATTCTTTTAATAGAGCAGGAAACAAAGATTATCCTGTTGTGCCTTTATAAGTAAAACAAAAGATGATAAATCTAAATGGTTAATAATATTTTAATTTTTTAGATTAAATCTACTGAAAGTTGGAGTCCAGTCGTAACTGATGGTTCGACAAATTTTGAACAAATAGAAGCAGAACAGTTGCCAACACAGAACATACCCAGTTAAGATAAGAAACAGCAAGCAAAGCGTTAAGCGGAAAATGTAGACAATGACGTAACTGATTGCGAATTTACTGATATAAATAAACCGCCTCAAGGTAAACTAATTCAGGATAACATGGCAAAACAAGTAACTACCCTTGACGACTATAAAAAAAAAAACTGTTTAAAGATATGCCCGCTGATAGCGTTGCTTCTGAAGATCTACCGATCCAAATAAAAGAGCGTGAGACGAATGATGCCACGTTTATAGAGATCAGTGACTCGTCGGATGAAGAATCTACTCCTAAAATGTCGAAACGATTCTCATTTTCTCATTAACGGACTGTGGTCTACCGAATAGTAATGAAAAAATAACTAAGTATATAAGGTCGTTCTTAAAACCTCTTAGTGGGAGAAAAGTCTTAATTTTTTTTGAGTGAATCCGAATTAGAAAAACGTTCTAAAGATGAGACCTGTGCTGGAGTGAGTCCAGCCCAACACACGGGGAAGATACAGCGACCCGGTTGAAAGGATCAGGCCTTGGCGAAGCGGGCTCAAGACGAGAGCAACAAGACGTTGTCATCTTGCGGAAACCATAGGCAGCCGCGGCCAGAACAATCCAAGCGACCCATTCACCCAAGTGACTCCCAAGCTGCCTGCAATAACCTTAGCGTCGCTATCACCTGCGACCGCACGGGGATTCTAAGCAAGGACGTATCAGATCAGGTACTCGCTGCTATCCAGAAGCAAGTCATCTACGAAGTCTGCTCCCCCAAGCAAGACTCACCAAGGCCAACCTTCAACGTACAGCCGCTGTTTGTTGAGGGTATCCTCAAACTGTGGTGTGCCAATGACTACACTTTAATCTGGCTTAGTGTTCCAACTAGCACCTCGCTAGTAGTCAAGAGCCAGTTGGAGATCCAGAAACGAATATGCTGTAGAGTCGTGATCCCAGACGAGCAGGGGGTCTTTGAAAAGTCCACCGATATTGGGCGCGCTCTATGCTACCAGAACCCCTGGGTCGAAGTTAAGAGATGGGTGCTTCATAGTGCTTATAACGAAACCGCGACATGGTTTCTGGTGTTCGGCGTCCCTGAGGATCAAATTCCGATCCTGATGAAGGCCGGACGCCGCCTTTCAATTGGATTGGGGGCAGTATACGTTAAGTTTCAAAGTCTGAACGGCAGATTTGCCGACGTCCCTCAGAAGTGGGACCCAGCCGCGGAAAGCATTGTCAACCAACCAAACTCAACCCTGAGGCGGACAAAGAGGGTTCGACCAATGATCCAATGATGTCGTCAATAACAAGGTCAGTCAAAAAAAAAGGTCGCAGAATTACTGTACAAATTGCACTGCACTGATTTTTTGGTGTGTTTTTAGGATAGATCCAAGTTAGCAGCTTTGAAAGACCTTTTTTTTTTTTTTTGATATCGAGGTGGAAATCCTCATGGATATCCTCCGCCCTGGGGTGGGCGGAGGGGTCTGTCAGACTCCTACTGACTAAAACCACCCCAGTGTTCCGTCCCACACCTACATCGGGGACCACGGGAACTAATGCGTCTTCCGCGATCCCCGACTGGTGCCAGCCCGTCTCTGCGGGCCTCCTCACGTTAGGGGGGGAGTGAGATGCTAAACTTCCCCCCGTACATCACAGAGGCGCGCATGGAACACAACGCGCCGCCATCCCGGGTCCTAAGAAATAGGGGGCAATGGATGTCCCCAGATCCATTGCCCCTGGACCCATTTAGGGGGGCCGGAAGTGGGCGTTATCCGCCCTCCGCCGACGCCCGGTGCGCCTGCTGCGGGCCGGGTGAGCGGAAGAGATCTCCCGCTCCCTTTCCGCAGCCTCCTTCTGCGACACGACTGTTTCGCAGAAGGTTACCACCGCGTCCCATGACTCCTCGCTGCCGACCATAGACTCGACCACGGCCGGCAGCGACAGGTTACTGCCTACTCCTGAGTTGAGGGCACGGCGCGGCTCCTCCCAAGCGGCACATTCTGCCAGCGTATGCCGCGGCGTGTCCTCCCGGCAGTCGATGCAGTGGTGACAGCGGGCGTCCGGCTCCCAGTTTATGCGACACAGGTACTTCCCGAAGCAACCATGCCCCGAGAGCACCTGCGTCGCCCGAAATGACAGGGAGCCGTGTGGGATCCCGAGCCAGCGCTCGAGTACTGGCTGGACCGCCTCGATGGTGGCGAGCCCGGCGGTAGGGCGTGAAAGCCTGTCCCGCCAGCCCGCCACCAGGGCTGCGCGGAGCTGCGACCGACGAAGCTCCATGTGTCGGTCCGTCAGTCGCTCGCCCCGCTCCCTCGCTTCCTCGCGCCACCGATATAGTGACGCGAGCACTTTTGCCTCGAGGTCCCACGGCGGGGATCCAGCCAGCACACAAGCCGCCTCGTAGGAGATCGTGCGATACCCCCTGATGACTCTGACGGCCATTGCTCGCTCCGGTCTTCGCAGAACAGCGATGCTGCCGGCCGTCAGGTCAGCCGCCCAGATCGGGGCCCCATACAGGGCCATGGCTCGCACGATCCCCACGTAGAGCCGCCTACAGGCAGCGCTCGGGCCCCCCAGATTGGGAAGCAGCGTTGACAGCGCCCCGGCTGCGCCTAACAACTTGGGCGCCAGCCTCCGGAAGTGGGGGCCGAAGTCCCACCGGCTGTCGAGCACCAATCCAAGATATTTCATGGTAGACTCGACAGCAATCCGACACCCCCCGATCACGATGTGCGATCCGGCCGGCGGCGCCCGCCGGGGACCATGAAAGACCGTGGCCTCCGACTTGTTGAGGGCCACCTCCAGGTCTAGGCCCCGTATGCGGCTCACCACCCGCGAGACCGCAGCCGTCGCCAGCAACGCTGCCTCCCCGTACGAGCTCCCCCGGGCCGTGACCAGCGTGTCGTCCGCATAACACGTCAGGTTCACGCCTGGCTCGAGCTCGCCCCTCAGTACCCAGTCGTATCCGATGTTCCACAGGAGCGGACCTACGACCGAACCCTGTGGAACACCGCACGACATCTCACGCCAGCCTCTGCCGTCGCGCCCCGTGTAGGTGACACATCGCCTTGCAAGATAAGCTCCCATAATGTGGCGGAGGTAGGGAGGCACCCGATGATAACGTAACGCCTCCCTAACGCAACTCCAGGGCAGGGTGTTAAATGCGTTAGAGATGTCTAAGGACACAGCCAGCAACACCCCTCCCTGGGACACCGCTTCCTCCGCCAGCTCTCTGACTCTCTTTATGGCATCAATGGTAGAGCGCCCGTGTCGAAACCCAAACTGGTTGTCATCCAGGTTCGGCCCTTCTCTGCACAAGTGGCTGACGAGTCATATTATCATCAGTAAACCCCACAAAAACCGAGATGATCCTCTTTACAAAAAAGAGAAAACTCGCGAAACTCGAACTGCCACGACTGTTTGGCACCACCCTCAGCCTATCAACTGAAACCAAATACCTGGGCATATTTTTGGACAAACAGCTGAATTGGGCAAAGCACACCAACTACATTACTACAAAAGCCAGCATAGCCCTGTGGCAGTGCAATAGAATGCTTGGCAGGAATTGGGGAATCAGCCCCAAAGTCACCCACTGGCTATACACCACAGTTATTCGACCAATTATCACATACGGCTCAATAGTCTGGTGGCCCAGGACAGACCTGAGCACAGCCCAAAAAGACCTTGAAAAGGTGCAGCGGTTCGCTTGTGTAGCCATCACTAGCTGCATGAGGACTACACCCACCGCTGCCCTACATGTAATGCTTGGGCTACCACCTCTACACCTGATCGTGCGGGAGGAGGCTGCCCTGGCTGCCCTAAGACTGAACATAGCAGGGACCCTAAGCAATGACTCGAGGGTCAAGCACTCACGCATTAGGGACGATGCGATCAAGCGACAACCAATGATGGCATCACCCTACGATAAAACCCCAAAACTACACTTCTTTCAAAAGCACTACGACGTTATACTCACAGAAGAACAAAACGACCACTCGGGCCCGGAAGAGCTAAGAGTCTACACTGATGGCTCAAAGACCACCTCTGGAACCGGAGTCGGAGTTTTCTCACACGACCTAAACATAAAAATATCCAGCCCGCTGGGAATGCTCAACACCGTCTACCAGGCGGAATGCGTGGGCATTATACAGGCGGCGTATGCCATAGAAGCCAGAAGAGTTACGGACACCCATATACGTATACTCTCCGACAGCGCCTCAGTCCTCCAATCCCTAGCCAAAAGATACATAACCTCTAGCCTTACACTAGAATGTCATAACGCATTAGAACGGGTAACAGTTTCTAATCGCAACAAAGTGACACTGCAATGGATAAAGGGACACAGCGGATCACTAGGCAATGATGCTGCTGACGAACTGGCCAGAAAGGCATCCAGCGCGTCGATCCGCATACTCTCAGACAGTATGGCTGTTCTGCAAGCGCTGGACAGTCACTCGATTGACTCTGGGCTAATATACGAGTGCCACCAGCGCCTCAACCAGGTGGGTAGCCTCAATAATATAACTATTCAATGGATAAAAGGACACAGCGGTTCCCTAGGTAACGATGCCGCCGATGAACTGGCCAGAAGGGGATCGAGCATGACACCGGTGGGACCAGAACCCATCGCGCCACTCCCCTTTGGGTTCCTACGCTCTCTGGTAAGAAAACGTACCAGGGATCTACACTGTAAGCTATGGGTGGACCAAAGTGAGTGCAGGCAGGCCAAGGAAGCACTTCCCACCATCGATGCCCGCCTCACTAAACAGGTCCTCCGGTTAGACAAACGACAGCTGCGTATGGTTACGGCAGCAATAACTGGACATGGGTCGTTTAATAAACATCTATTTGTCATAGGAGTTACAGACAGTCCGCTGTGCAGGGCCTGCATTGAGGACAACGAGACAGCAGCGCACGTGCTTCTAAACTGCCCGGCGATCGCCACATACAGGGCCAAGTACTTCGGTAACCCAGGTACCCTACGTGAGATAGTCAGCAACATCAAGGCGTTGCTGGCCTTTCTCGAGGAGCTGGGGTGGATCGAATAACCGATTTCCCACCCGTACGCAAAATACGCGCTCAGACGTGGAGTTGCGGACACCAGCCCGTTCTACCTATTACCTATTACCTATCCAGCGCGTCAGTGTGGGGCCCGAGCCCATCGTGCCGATCCCCTTCAACCAGCTACGCAGGTGGCTGCAGGAATTTACCCACACACAAGCGGAGAGCTGGTGGACCTCGGCACCAGGCTGCAGGCAGTCCAGGGAAGCTATGCCATCCCCGGATGGCAGGCTAACCAGACGCCTGCTACGCCTGGACAGGGGTGGTCTGCGTCTGATGACGGGCACCATCACAGGACACTGCCCGCTAAACAAACACTTTTACACAATAGGCATAACGGACAGCCCCCTGTGCAGGGCCTGCATGGAGGCTGAGGAAACCGTTGCGCATGTACTCTTCGAATGAACAGGCGTCACCCAGATTAGGACAGATACCCTCGGGACACCCAAATCTTATACGGACGTTCTTAGCAGACCAGGAGACATAACCAACTTCTGGAGGGAGGTGGGCTGGTTGGAGTAAATACCGACGGCCGCCATGGCCCACGCACAATAGTCCACTTAAAGGACTGAGTGCGGAAACCAAAACCCTATAACATAGAACATAGTGGGAGACGAGGCGGTCTGCGATTATACGCTCGAACAGCTTGCTCACCTCGTCTAGCAACACTATGGGCCGATAAGCGGATGGCGAGTCTGCAGGGCGCCCTGCCTTCCTGAGAAGGACCAGTCGTCCTGATTTCCACTGAGTGGGAAACTGGCCCCGCTCAAGGCATGCTGAGAAGAGTCCTCTGAGCGGGGGCTCCAGCTGCTTTAGGGCAAGTACTAGAGCACGGCCTGGAGCTTTGAAAGACCTGTGCTAACCTGGGCTAACTAAATTTTCAGTTACCATTCAGTTTTTGTCTAATGTCTTCTAAAAGGAATATTCATACGAATTACCACCCTCATAAGAATAACCACCCTCCTAGAATAACACCCCGTACGTTTTGAGAGCATCCATGGATCTAGTTGTGGGGCCAACAAAGCCACCCACAGCAGCTCAATAATTGGCAACTTTGGTATTTTTTAACCGACTTCAAAAAAAGGAGGAGGCTATCAATTCGAATGTATTTTTTTTTGTTACCTCATAACTTTTGACTGGGTGAACCGATTTTGATGATTATTTTTTAATTTGATATCTGATGCTTTGCGAATGGTCCCATTTTAATTTGGTTCCATTCGAACATTAGGATCCATGTGAAAACCATATAAGTTTTAAATTTGCATAAAGTATTTGCGCGACAAATGAACGAATAACGCGATTAGATTAGTGCGGGGTATCTACCATAATTAAAAAGTTAAAAATAAAAACTTTTAACAAAAAAATAACAAAAATAACTTTAATTTTGGAAGTCGGTGTCTTAGGTTCTTGTTTTTGACTTTGTAGTGTTTTTTTAAGGAAGTCGGTTGTTATTTTTTTGTTAAAAGTTTTTTTTTTGTGAAAATAGACTGCGACGACACGCCGATTCTGTTTACTTTTTTGTACTTGTTAGCATTAGAATTTGTATACGTTATTTCACCTTCGTTTGTCAGGTACAGCTTGACAAGGAGGGTTTCTCGTTTATTTCACGAGTTCCTATGGTGAGCTTTTAGCTCCATCATCAGATCCTGAACTAAACTTTTGGCTAACGAACCAAATTGTCAAAAAAAACAAACAGAATTATAACGGGGCTATCTTATTTAGTTATGGCGTTCCTATGGCCACATTCCGACTCCATCCTCAGACCCTGGACTACACCGTAGGATAAAGTTCTTGCCAAGATAAAGCCAACGAATCCAAATGCAATGGTCCTATCTTGTTTAGTCGACAAGTTCCTAATGCCACCTTCCGGCTCCATAATTTGACACTGAACACCATCTAGTAAAAGAGCTATTGTTCATACATCTTCAATTATTCCAAACACGATGGTACTAGCTAGTTTTGTTGAAGAGTTCCTCCACCTTCCACCACCACCTTCTTCCCATCATCAGACCCTGAACACCAGCTAGTATAATAGCTCTTGTCCATACATATCCAATGATTCCAGACACGATGGTACTAGCTAGTTTTTTTTTAAGAGTTCCTATGGCCACCTTCCTTCCCATCATCAGAACCTGAACACCCGAAAGTGTAATATGGCACTTACCAAGACGAATTTAATTAAACTAAATACGACGGGACTATATGGTTTACTTGAAGAGTGCTCGTGACTACCTTCTGGTTCCATCATCAGACCCTGAAAACCCACAAATTAAATAGTCGGTACTTTTCAAGGCAAAACCAACGAGTTCAAACACATTAAAGGTAAGTAGTATGTAGTGATACTAGACAAAAAAGGGCTAGGAACACAATAGCAAAATGTTTATAATATTTACTCTTAGAGTAATAATGCATAGAGAGATAGCTTCATTCAAAATTCCGTTTAAAATTGAAGCAACAACACAATCAATGTGTGCATATGCGGCACGTAAAAACATTCACCGATACACACAGAAGCAAACTAGTAATGTTGCAAGTAAATGACATTTTCCCCAAATAGTGGGAAAAATGGAACTGTTTCAAGGATTCATGAGTAGAAAAACTATTAAATAAAAACATGAAATTAAAAATATTTATGATATACCAAGATAGATTACTTAACCTACCTTACTTAATAACCCTGAGTTTGCAACTGTTTTCTAAACAACTGCCGCTTTGATGACGCTATTCGCGAAATATTATCTTTTTGGATTCATAAAAGAATCGAGTTCTTAGGTAACGTTCTACAATAAGCCGCACTAGATTTGTATCGTGATGCTGGGAATTAACGTGGTCTTCTACTATCCGAAAAAGAGACCGACCATTGAGTTTGGCCATAACTTTAAGAGTTAGCTCTTTATCTGAATTGCTTTTTTGTGCATTCTGTTTTATATAGTTTTGCAGACTAGTTTCAGAAATACTACAAATCGAGTAAACCTCTTTAGAAGCGTAAATCAATCCGCCTCGGTCCCGCAAACACACCAATTCATGAAACCACTGTTTTTCGTTGGCTAGCATGTTGTCCACATTAAATCTACATTTTATTCGAGTAGTGATATATTTCACAACGTTGCCTGCAATATAATCGACTATGTGATTCTTGCAATCGGGGTCATCATTAGACGCCATTTCAAATAATTCGATATCCTTATTAATTGGTATTGTTTTAATCAATTCTTCGTCTGCATCGTCAAATCTTTCTGCTATAGTTGAAGCATTGATGCATTGAAGAGCTGATGAGCACATCAAAATTGAAATAGATTCAAGTGGTACACAGTTTCCCGTTCCACCGACTTGCAATTCCATGTGGCAGATAAATTTTCTATAACTGCCCCTAAATTGTAGGGCGGATTATCATTGTGTCCACCGTGCATCTTTATTGGCCCAAAAAACAGTTCAATGTGATCCTGACTTAGCCTATAGGTAGTTATATATTTCAATTCCTGTGTTTTCAACCAGAGTCCTAAATAAGTACATAAGGTTTTCAATACACACGAGCAATCCTTTAAAACCAGGGGAACACTTGACCACGAGGACGAATTGAAAGCTTTTTATTTTTAGCTGTATTGTACTGTCATTTTCATTAAATTTACGCTTAATTCTGGTATTTTCTATCTGTTTCTGTAAATTTGGATGTTATCGTTAAAGATAACATCCGAATTTGTTTGCCCCCTAGTGGCAAACTTGATTGACTAATTCAAAATATATGAATCGGTATTCATTAAAAATAAAAAAAATACAATCTTGTGGTATAATTTATCTTAAAATACATAAAAGTAATAAAAACATCTAAACTTCATCAAAACAAAATGAACCCAACAAATTCTTTTTCGTGGCAAGCGGGACCCCCTAATACTATTAGGCTAATAAAAATACCTACCTAAATGTGATTTTGGAATAAAATTGGCAGTAGGTACATAGTTATAATAACAACAAAAAATGGGGGTAAAATATTTTTCTTTGCCTAGCAACACTTATTGTAATGGCGTCTGTCAAATTTACGATTTATTTATTTTGTTTTAATGAATGTTTTAATCAAAAATATATGATGTTAGGCAATAGTTACCCGTGAAATGGGATCTTTAAATGTTTTCCGTGGTTATGTGATGAGTTGTGACACCCTTTCACTACACAGTACGTCATTTTTTGTGAAATTGCGGGAGCTCTTTACAATAGCGCTTGGTATTTTGTACTAACGGTCCGAAAGTCGTACTTAGCCTTAAAAGGCTACCTTGAAATGACTTCACTTTTCGTGCAACTACTGCGGTTCTATGTGTTATTATTCTAAGTATTTACTAGCTTCTGCCCGCGACTTCGTCCGCGTCAAATTTTTGCTCCCCTGACCCTTCCCGTCGCATCGATTTGCCTGCTAGTTTTCGTCCATTTTTCGTTGCTGCTGCTGGTGGTGGCTCCTTTTGAGTTATAGTGACTCAACCTTAAAAGATAGACATATGCTCTTGCGGACTTTTTTTTTTGAACTTTTTAAAAGGAACAATTCCGTCATACATGATTTTTGCGTTACTTTAAGAGCCATTTTACATTTTTGCGCGAATATCTAAGATTTTAGTCGCCTTATTTACCTCTCATCTCATCATTATAAATACTCTGGCATTGACGAGTACATGTAAAAAATAGATCAATCTTTTGTTTTGTCACTTTTAGTAGAACATTTACAAAAACTTGTTTGTTTACTGTGTAGTAATTAATCTCCCACAACTAGTTTTCGTAAAAATCAGCGCAGGGTCAATTTCAGACTCCTATTTCTATCATTAATATGTAGAAATTTGAGTAAAAAAATACACAAAACAACAGACATATAATCTAGTTGTTACATTTAGTACAAGAATATTGATTTTTAATAACATTAATTAGTAAAAAAAAATAAAGTCTTATGGCAATTTTTACGATTTATTCGCAAGTTTATCGCGTTTTTTTGGTTTGAATAAAGCATAATTACATTAAAAAATTCATGTCAATATAAAGTATGCTCTATAACAAATCGAATTCTCAAGTTTTATTTAAATCTGTTCATTTAATTAGACATAATATCGTTTTTGAAATCACTCTAAATTAGAATAAATTACGATGCACAAGCGAGCAGCGTTTAGTACGGCGCAAGCGCCCAACGGGGAAGGATCTATGTAAATTTTTCCCGCGTCTCAGTTTACGGGTACTCGTATCGTGAAGGCAAAAATATACTACGACTACAACATTTTGCTACTCTTCGCATTTTATTTTCTTTTTGAATAAGAGTTTCGTTAATTATCAAGTAAAGCATTATTTTAATAGATTGTAGAAAAAATTTGACTAAAATAATTTATTTTAACTAAATCTGACTATTTTTAATCGCGATTAAAAAGGTGTGGAGTAAAACTAGTGGTCATGAACAAAAATTGACACCAACGGCAACGCCTCGCCTCACGTGCAAAAACAGTACTGTATTTTTTTTTCTTTTGCTTATATCTCGAAAATGGCGTGTCCTATCGCAAAAATAATGAAATTTTCGACCCCCTTTATAAACCCCCACACATATAAATCTCAACACGTGGGTAATATTTTTTTTTATTTTTCAAACAAAAATGAAAAATTCCATATAAAACACGTCCAGGATGCCCCCTTGCGCGCGCCTTCGTATCTCAGCAAGTTCATTGCGTAGCGCACAAGTACTAAGTTGCGAAGCCAAAAGAAAAAAAACCGGCCAAGTGCGAGTCGGACTCGCGCACCGAGGTTTCCGTACAAACCGTATGTATTCTCGGTTTATGCAAAAGGTTTATGTTTATGAAATTAAATGTTTTTTTTTTAATTTTTATAATTGAGTTGATTGAATGAAAGGTAAATTGCGGTTTACGATTTATGACGTATTAAAAAAAAATACTTACTAGATCTCGTTCAAACCAATTTTTGGTGGAAGTTTACATGGTATTGGTGCCGATTCTGTTGAACACGAACTAAACTAACTAAACTATCTCTAAAATTCCTTACTTTTGGCTATGAGAATTGTAACGCTATTCTGCAAGGAAAAATCTCTAAATTTAAAAACTATTTTGACACGACTAAAATTGAATTTGACAATCGCTCGACACTCGCGTTACACTGTTTGTATTGTGCATGTGTGGATAGCTACGCACACATACATAAGATTGCCGTCTTTTACCTAAACTCGAGCGTTCAAATTTTGTAAGAGGGCTCCGTTTACGCAGCGCACGCAACGGAAACTCTCAAAAGGAATAAATTTTCCCCGTTTTTGCAACATTTTTCATTACTGCTCCGCTCCTCTTAGTTGTAGCGTGATGTTATATAGCCTATAGCCTCCCTCAATAAATAGGCTACGCAACACAAAAAGAATTTTTAAATTCGGGCCAGTAGTTCCTGAGATAAGCGCGTTCAATCAATCAAACAAAGAAACAAACTCTTCAGCTTTATAATATTAAGTATAGATGTTTTAGTTTATAATAATTTACCGAATAAAATATAATGGCTTCTAAACTGTTATTTTTTATAGTATTAATTAATTTATGTGATATATATACACAAGTCAGTATAAATATTCAAATTTAAAAAAAATAAAAGTTTATTAGATAAACGCACCAGTAATGGACAAGGAACCAGTAATGGACAAAAAATATAAATATTGTGTAATAAGGACCAATACTTTACAGGTAGGGATTCATCATCTACTGGATGTCGATGACTAGTTTCATGTCCATTACTGGGTGTCCATTACAAAAATTTTGCGGTCCATAACTAGGGAAAAAATCAAAGTTTTTATTACTTGCTGTCTTAGGGGCCGTCCATTAATCACGTGATGTTTTTTGGCATTTTTTTAACCCCCCTTCCCCCTTGGTGATACATGGTGAGATTTAAGCCTACCCCCATATCACGTGTATTTTTTAGTACCTACAAAAAATCTTATTTTTTTTTTATATTTATAAAATACAGGTATAAGTATCATCTAATTTTATGATAAAAATAAATACACGTGATATATTACACGTCCCTCTTGTGATATTTCGTGATTTTTTATGGACCCCTCACCCCCTTCGAGCCTTACGTGATTAATGGACAGCCCCTTACATTATACACAGCAGAAATATAGAACAAACCTAGGACTTTCAATTTTTAACATGTTTGGAGTTCAAAATTTCACAGGATTGCTAAAATTTCAAAAATACTACTAATTTGTTCTTGAAGTGTCCATTATTGGGGTGTTTACCTTACTAATAGAATAAGAATTAATGTATCTAAACTAGAGTAGTAGGTCGTGAGCAGTGGCGTAGCGTGCCTTGGCGGGGCCCCGTATAAAAATTTGTTTGGGGTCCCTTATGAAGGGTAACGATTTCTCACAAAAGAAAAATAATGTTTACATAAAATTAAAACAATTATTTATTCATCTTAATTATTATCTATCTGTCACTTTTTCCAAAATTTTTGCAAACAATTCAAATTAAATATAGTAGTATAATAGTCCGAACTTTGATAATTAACATATAATTATTATGTTACTTTTGATTACTTAGACCATATTTATTTCCTTTCGTAAAGTATGCTTTATAAATATTATCTTTACAAAATAATTGCAATGTTTCACATCTGCCAGGCGTCCCGCAACGGCTCACTTTTTCTTTTTACATCCATAATTTTTATTAGAAATTATTTATAACTTACGATCTATTTAAAAAAAATCGATTCATGTTCAATTGCTAAACTTCTCGATTTTTGCTAATAATCGAATTCATTACGCAAAGAGACCTCACTATTTAAGTCACGTGACTAACACGTACCTAACTCTACCCAACTGTCACCCACCAATCAGAATGAAACTTTGCACATCGATATAATACTAAAAAATATTGAACCCGTGTTTTTTTATTTTTCCGGAATCCACTTTTTAGGGGTAGTAACCACTCCCTAGGTTTATAAGGGTTGTAACGGTTTGTGGGGGTAAGTTATATTAGGGTTAAGGTAGGTTACCCTATCTGTTGCCGGGAGGACACGGCGCGGCATACGCTGGCAGAATGTGCCGCTTGGCAGGAGCCGCATCGTACCCTCGTCTCAGGAATAGGCAGTGACCTGTCGCTGCCGGACGTAGCCGAGTCGATGGTCGGAAGCGAAGAATCCTGGGACGTGGTGGTATCCTTCTGCGAATCAATTATGTCGCAGAAGGAGGCTGCGGAAAGGGAGCGAGAGATATCTGCCGCTCACCCAGCCCGCAGCAGGCGCACCGGGCGTCGGCGGAGGGCAGACAACGCCCTCTTCCAGCCCCCCTAAATGAGTCCAGGGGCGACGGATCAGGGAACATCCGTCGCCCCCTATTCCTACGGACCCCAGATGGTGGCACGTAGTGTTTCACGCGCGCTTCTGTGATGTACGGGGGGAGTTTAACACCTCACTCCCCCCCTAACGTGAGGAGGCCCGCAAAGGCGGACCGGCACCAGTCGGGGATCGCGGAAGACATATTGGTTCCCGTGGTCCCCGACGTAGGTGTGGGATGGAACACCAGGGTGGTTTTAGTCAGTAAGAATCTGACAGACCCCTCAGCCCACCACAGGGTGGAGGACATCCATGAGGATTTCCACCTCGATCTAAAAAAAAGAATTAGCCTATCTGTGGTCAAGATCGTAATGTTCTGATTGAAAAGCAGTCGAATAAACTCACTCTACCCAGAGTTACGTGGGTTAGCCTACTTAGGGGTTATAAGGGGTGGTTTCTTCCCCTAAAAAGTGGATTCCGAAAAAATAAAAAAAACACGGGTTCAATATTTTTTAATGTTAAATCGATGTGCAGAGTTTCATTCTGATCGGTAGGTGACAGTTGGGTAGGGTTACTTGTAAGTGTCACTGTACCCATCCTATGTGAAAAAGACTATAAATGGGGAAATCCCGCAGCCCGCGATAACCGATGTAGGGTGTTGCCAACTTTAGAACGCACGCTTTATGCGGGAAAAAGAAATTGCTTCTTGTGACTTTTGTCATTTCTGAAATAAAATCAATTGGGAAGTTTTTATTAATTTTTGCTTACGCACGTCGGGGGCCCCCGTGGCCTGGGGGGCCAGTATAATTGATACGGCAGATACTGCGATAGCTACGCCCCTGGTCGTGAGTTCAAACCCAAGCAGGCGCTTTACTTTGTGTAAGTTATTTCATCGCCACTGCTCTCAAAACGGTGAAGGAAAACATCGTGAGGAAACCGGCATGTCTTAGAACCAAAAATTCGAAGACATGTAACATCTACCAACCCGCACTGGGCCCGCGTGGTGGATTATGGCCCACTCCCTCTCACCGAGAGGAGGCCTGTGTCCCAGCAGTGGGAACATTATAGACTGATGATGATGTGTATCTAAACTTAATTAAAAGTTGCACGCTTGCTTGCAGGCAGCATACAATTAGTCATAGAATATACTTATATAAGATCTCACCTTCACTAACAATGTATCGCACCTCCGCTCCGGTCCAACAACGTCACTTATGCAAAAGATGTAATATTTCGGAAAAAGAAGCGTTTGAAAATTCCACATCCTATTATAATGTATTGACTAAAGAAATTAACTGTTAATATTTAAACTACAACTTTGAACTTCATATTAAAGTTAAAGCGAACATTTAATAAAGGGGTACGTTAGCTACATACTTTTTCTCATACTTAGATCAATTTTGACAAAATTTGCATAAGTGACGTTGTTGCACCGGAGGTGCGGTATGTACTTACAGCAAATAAATATTTGATTTGACAGACTCCTTCTTTTTCATACTCTGCCTACCCTTTTCCCAATCTTGTTATGGTCGGCTTCCAGTCTGACTGGATGCAGGTGAAGCCAGTATTTTACATGAAGCGACTGCTTATTTGACCGCAATCCAGTCACTGGGCGGATACGATATCCCGGGCTAGCAAGGACCGAGGTATTTTACGAGGCACGGAGGGGTCTTGGTATTTAAAGATGATCACCAATCCACGGTCCAACCGTGGCAAGGGTAAGCTGATCGATCGACCCGTGCGGTAGAAGGTAGCCAACGTAACTGTTACATGTTCAGTATTATTTATACCTACTTTCAACTGGAATATAATTCGTTTGATAGATAGACAAGTCAGTGAAAATAAAACAAAGTTATCCACTATCAGTATTTTAAAAATAAATATAGTATTTAAAAAATAAACATATTCAATTATTCAACCCATTTGTGATATACTTGTAAATATCTAATATTTGATTTCGTTGAGAAGATCATATGGCCACCTTCGGGCTCTATCATCAAACCAGCTCCATGGTATCATATTTTTACGTTGTCATCGAAGCTATAGGTATAAGTATGCCTAGTTTCAGCTCAATCAGATGCCAGAAAGCGCTTGAAAAATTTTTTAAAAAGAGAGTAACTGTCAACATACCAACGCAGCAAGTTAAATAAACAGCTTCTAAAAATGTTAATCGATTAATGTTGGTGGTAACCTTGGCCGTAACTCGGTGGACGACGCGGCGACGCGGACGCCAGCAGCTATACATCGGGGGAATACCCTGCTTATTCGAGTTTGCTACCCAAATGGCGTCGTGTGACGTCGCACAGTGAGCTGAAAATCGATCTTCGTGGACTTAGAGAACAACTTAGTATTTTTTATTTTTTTTCGGCAGAAATGGGTTCAACTATCGTATATTGATCAATTTAATGCTATTTCAGTTTTTCAATAAACGTTTTTCTTTACTTAATAGCACTTGGTTGAAAAATATGTATGGAGAAATATGTAAAAAAGGATATATTTCGACTTCGCTACAGGTGCGCCTAATTTTCTTTGGCACGATTATACTCCTTATTTTTCTGCATTTTTCCAACGCTGTGACTTTCGCTGTGACTTTTGACATAGCGCACAATGAGAAATGCACAAAAGATACTCCATGCCAGCGGCGAGGTGTAATTTTTTCTAAAAGAGAAGCCGATGCGAAGTCGGCTTTAAATTACTGACTCATCAATAAAGAATACTTACTATCATTCTAAAATTAATATAGGAATGTAATGAATTAAATACAATTAAATTGAACAGCTGAAAACAACATACTGCATGCTTGCTTGCATGCTCGATTGCATGCTGCTTGCCTGCTTGCATGCATACTCGCTTGCATGCAGCATGCTTGCTTGCATGCTACATGATGCATGCTTGCTTGCTTGCATACTCGATTGCATTTTGCTTGCTTGCATGCATGGTGTATGCTTGTTTGCATGTTTCTTAGAGGGAAATAAAACCACATGTTCACAATCACCTGTTTTATTGAGTGATATGATAATAAATGCAGCGCCATGCCAGGCCTTGATAAATGCCATAATGCATCTTTACTATTTCTGTATTGTGTCAGTTGGATTTGATAAAAAAAATAAAATTCTTAATGAACTTCGTAATACAAATTTGTTTTAAAAATATAATTAGGATAAATAAACATAAAATAATTTGAATTTAGAACTTATAACTTTTATTGAAAACAGTTTTAAGTCTTTTGTATATTATTGATAGTAATATTTATGACAAACGGATTTAGGGCATATTGTATTTAGGGATTTCAATTGTATGGCATGTGATATTATGTGACATTTAGTTCGGGCAAGTTATCATTCGGAGAAATGATGATTAGGACAAAAAAAATATGGCTCTTTAGATTATGGATAAAAATGTTAGGTCACACAATAGAAAACCTAAGTGCACACTTTTTCATCAATAATCGTCATGACGAGATTGTGTTTAACTTCAATGCAGAGATAAAAACTTTAAGGCCATCCAAATGTGTTGATCATTTGGATGGCCTTAAAGTTTTTATCTCTGCTTGCATTTTATTCATTTCATCTTTGACTACCAACTAGGGAATGAAGAACCGGTGCTCTTCTTACGTCCCGGGACTTTCGGGATTACTTGTTGAAGGAACCGGGAGAACCGGGACTTTCGGGACTTTTGGGTATTTTTTTTACCTATTGCTGGTATTTTTATTTTAATAGGTCTTTAGTATTTATGTATGTACGTAGGTAATGATAACTACATTGTATTAATTAAAGATAATATTTTTAAAAATCAACGAAAACAGAACCATTTACTATTCTTTGAAAAAATAATCAACAGAAGAAAAAAACAAGTCAAATCAGCATTTAACGCTCGCAATAGCGAGCGTTAAATGCTGGTTTGTCTTGCAAGTCGCGGGCAAAAGCTAGTTTATAATAATTATTATAGACTAGCTTTTGCCCGCGACTTCGTCCGCGTTAAATTTCGGCCGGGAGGTGCCTCCCCCTCACCGCATCGCACGCGGCAAAACGCGGGCGAACGCTGGAGTCGAATCCCGCGCGCGTATTTTGATTTTAGAACTTTATTCTTTAATTTATTTATCTACATTTTTATTATAAAGAGGAAAGATTTTTCGTATGTATGTAATCGACAAACTCCATAACTACTGAAACGATTTAAAAAAATATATCATCATTGATTAGAAAGCTACATTAACTCTTGAGTATGAGTGACATAGACTGCTTTACCGCGGGAAAACGCCTTATTCTGACGGGAAAACGGGCAGCAGTAGCAAGCACCGGGTAAACCGATGAGCGAATCACTATCTAAGTACAGTGTACATTCTACACTATTAGGTTAGGTATTACAAAGAGGAAAGATTTGTTTTATTTTTGTAGGTATTCTAGGTATGTAACCAATAAACTCAAAAACTACTGATTATATTTTAAAAATTCTGTCACCACTAAAAGGCTACAAGATCCCTTAGTAACAAAGGCTACTTTTGACCTCAGTCGCTCGGAAAAACGTGTAGCAGCGGGTGAAACCTTAGAAATCTTAGTAAGAAATCTTTCATTATGATATCTGAATGGGGAAAGTCAAATTCTTAATTTAAGTTTATACTTTTCAACTAAGTCCCGAAAGTCCCGGAAGTCCCGGGACGAGGTGTGATCGTACCGGTTCTTTAGTCTATACAATAATCCGACAAAATAAATCTCACAAAATTAAAGCTCACACTTGTCCTCCCACTCAGTCAGTAGGTTGTAACTGTCTTGCTCTCAGCCCAGTCCCCAATATTAAGTACCTGGGAGTAATTATTGACGAAGAACTTAACTGGCACGCGCATGTAGAGGCACTCTGCACTAGAATCAGGAGACTTATATATATTTTTAAACAACTCAGGCACTCCGCCAACTCTGAAATCCTGAAACTTGTTTACCTCAGTCTTTGTCAGTCTATCATTATGTACTGCATTCCGGTGTGGGGTGGTACTTATAAAACCACAATGGTCCTTGCAGAACGTGCACAACGAGCGGTTCTTAAAGTGATGCTCTTTAAACCTAGAGACTACCCAACTAATCAATTGTACTCTGAAGCCGGAGTTCTCACAGTAAGGAAACTATATGTCTATCGTTCTGTCCTACGGAGACACTCCAACTTTCCATTAGATAAAAATCTGCTCCTAAGACGCCAGGGTTTCCCTATATGTAAAGCAACACCCTGTCGTTTTGCATTTACAAGTCGACAATTGTTGGCTCAAAGTTCACGCATGTATAATAAAATAAATAAAATTATCCCGCTGTACACATGTAACTTACATGATATTAAAAATAAATTAAGACAATGGCTTTTATCGTTAAGTTATGACGAAACAGAAAATTTATTGGCTATAGAATCATAATCAACCATACCTTGAAAGAAAGCTCATCAAACACTCACACTTCACATACACATGTCACTACACACAAACTACATACATTCCTATACACACTCCTTAATACACATCCACAATCATTCACCCCATTTGCTGTGTTAACAACGATTGTAAACAAACAGGAAAGTCACAGTGGTTTTGTATTATATAAATTGAAGCCGCAAAATCTCCGACTCCTAAGATACAGGTCTGCGTACCTAGTTTAGGAGCCCGGAAAACCGACAATAATTTTAAGCATGGTAGTACAACCCATTGTTTTCATATGTTATGTTCTGTGTTGTTGTTTTTTTTATGTACTAATAAACGTATTATTATTATTATTATTATTATTATTATTAATCCCGGGAATTCCCGGGATTTTCGGGACCGGGAATTCCCGGGACCATTCCCTACTACCAACTCACTTTCTTTGACGAATATAAATTGTCATTCACATTTTTTTTTAATATTATAAAGCATATTTTATAAAACAATGGAAATAAAATATAAAACAAATAGGACGAGCACAAATGAGGATATAATGAAGATGATGCTTCTGACCTCAGATCCTTACGTCCCTCCAATACGGCCAATAATGCATCGTGCTCAACATAAAACAAAGATGAGGCAAGGAACTTTGGATCTTTTAATTGTTGAACCGAAGCAACAGGATAATATTGAGTTCTGTGACATAAATTACATTATTTATGACACAGAGTCTGATAAATCTGATATAGATTTTTAGGATGCTTGTAGCTTTAATTATGTTTTTTTTATTTATTTAAATATTTTTTATTTATTTAAGATTTTTGAATTCTTCAAGTTTCTTTCTTATGAGTCAGTTAGTCATTCACATTTTTAAAAATTATAATGTATATTTTATAAAACAATGAATGGAAGGGTTTATCTAACTACTCTCACGAAATTGCAAAAATCTTTATCTTTATTTGCTGTTCCATTTGTTTTTACATATTTTTATCATAATCATTTAGTACTTAATATCAATTATAAACACATTAAAACCTTTTTTATATTTTAAAAAGACATTGTGTTTATTTTTCTTCCAAAATCTAACAAGTGGGCGCATTGTGTGCTATGTCAAAAAATGCAGAAAAATAAGGGGTATAATCGTGCCAAAGAAAATTAGGCGCACTTGTAGCGAAGTCGAAATATATCCTTTTTTACATATTTCTCCATACATTTTTTTCAACCAAGTGCTATTAAGTAAGAAGAAACATTTATTGAAAAACTGAAATAGCATTAAATCGATCAATACACGATATTTAAACCTATTTCTGCTAAAAAAAATTAAAAAAATCTAAATTGATCCCTATGTCTATGAAGATCGATTTTCAGCCCACTGTGCGTCGTCACTCTCGCATAAACGCGATTCAGAGCGAACGTATGTGACAAGTGTCAGTCAAGTGTGGCGAAGAGATAAAGACAATTTTATTTCCATGGTTCATGTTTTAAATGCAGAATATAATATACAGCAAACAGGAACTGGAATACAGGATGGAAGTCATTATCACAATATAAAACGGTACGTACACTTATCCCTATTATTAATATAATCGTAATAAAAATGATGAAATTAGGGAATTAATAAGAATGAAATGTAAATCTAGCTGGGTCGTGTATTTATATATAGTGGCAACTGTGAGGTCATCGAAGTGTCACGTTAAAACCTACGTAGAAGGTATGTATTAATTAAAACAGCTTAATTAATTATGTTCTTACGCTTTTTGCAAATTGAATTCACTTTGTAGTGGTGTGATCTAGTACTTATCAACGCGGCAATAACGACCAGTAATAAATGGGTATAAAGATCATAAATTATCAGCAGACCACTATTTCTAATTTAAGTAGATAACGTCATGTTTTCATGAAATTCTCGTAGTTTCATTAAACGAATGTATTGGCCGGCAGTAACAGGCGAGGCCATTAAGACTACAGTGGGAGTGGTCGTTGCCCCAAAAACAATACCAAGAAATCATAAGAAATACATATTTTTTTCCATGTTCAGAGGGGTGATTGCGGAACTTTTTATCGGTAGGAATTGGTTTAATATTCATAGTTAAACAACATTCATTGCGATATTTACGTTGCTGAGCCGACAATTTATTCGAACAAGTGACGCAATGGTTTAGAAATAATCTTCAATCCCATTCAGATTCTGATAAATTGTGCGTTTCGCAATTAGGGTGCAGATATCGATACTTTAATTTGAACCTGCATTTATAAATTGTAAAACAATAGTTTCTCGTCACTTGTAATATTCATCACACTAATTACAATAATTCTAATTTAGAGTTTATGGCGATGAGATAAGAGATATATTGCAATCACTTATTAATGGCCTTACATCATTCAAAGATCGTGAATCTTAGCGGCTACCTAGCTCGTGACCATGGACTCGGTTTTTTTTTGCGGAAATGTTCTATATTCAAAACGTTTTATTGTGAACGGCGGCAAAGTTCAGCTGGCTGGCCAGTTGACTGTAAATTCCTGGAAAGATGAGCACAGCAAATAGTTTGGTTTTTTTTAATGTTATTTGTATAATTTAGTGTTTCAGAAACTCTGTCCAAATAAACGTTATTGTTTCTTCCTTTCTTTATTTGTCGCTATGGACAATAGCTTTATATTTATTACTAGCTGACCCGGAAAAGTTTTTTTTGCCGGGTGAAAAAGAGTGAAAATTTAGAGTTGTACTATGTATTTTTCAATGCCAAAAAATAAAAATTTAGGGGTGGGTCACCCTTATCATTTAGGGGTATGAAAAATAGATGTTGGCCGATTCTCAGACCTACCCGATATCCACACAAAATTTCATAAAAATCGGTTTAGCCGTTTCGGAGGAGTTTGGTAACAAACACTGCGACACGAGAATTTTATACCTACAACAAGTTAGATTTTTGCCTAACATTGAATTCAAAATGATTACATCACACAACTTTAACCGCGTGTAGTGTAAAAAAAATGTACTACACTATTTTGGCAAGTAACCTTAAAAGATGGCGCGTTTAGTTTGAATTCCAAAATGGTATGCCACTTACTAATTGCTACTTCTTAATTGAGGAAAAAACGTTATTTGTAAGTTTTAGGTGCGTTTAAAATAAAATTCAGTTGTTGGATTTCTTTAGTTATAATTTTTATTAAATCAGATTTACCAAGTTTTTAAATGTTCGAACTGTTTGCCTTCAGTTGCAATGCAAGCTCTACATCTCTTTAAAAATGATCGCGTAATAAGGCGGGCGTATCTTCTCGAGTTGATGTATGTATCCAGCGGCTTCTGCAATTCTTTGGCGCAGCTCATCTAAATTTTGAATTGGTTTAAAGTACACGATATCCTTTATCGTACCCCAGTAACTCAAGAAACTGTACTTATAAAGATTATAGGTCTCGTGTAAGTAAACGAGACACTTATTAATGTTAATAGTTGATCGCTGATTCACACCGCCACCGCCGCCATGCAGGCTAGGTAGATGTAGGTAGGTACTCGATTTTCGCAGCGGCAAGAGCTATCATCAAAGAAAGTAATCGGTCAGCGAGGCTCGTTTGGCGAGTAGGACACTCGCTGAGAGACTCACACTTGGTACATAGGTCCGCAAGTGCTCATCGCGGCAATGTGGCTAAGTAGCCAGTGTAAGATGTTTTATATATATGTAATAAAACTCTTCTTAAGTAGCAGTATTTAGATAATTTATTATTCAAGGGAAGGTTACAATTTAGGTCTACACGCCTGAACCACGGTTCAGAGAGAACTCAGTGTTGCCAACTACTACAATCATAAAGCTCCTCTCACATCCCTTCTCTTTTCTTAAAAATAATTAATCATTACAGTATTCATGCAAATAATTTGGTTTCTTAACTATTCGACCACTTCTAGTTTTTATATTTTCTACCACAGTATCATCAAGATTAAATGTAACAGTCTTCTTGGTTTTACTATTTGCTATGTCATTATTAGCTCCAAGCTCAGTCTGTTCATCAGAACAATCTACAAAGTTATCCATGTCACAATTAACATATTCGAAATTTAGATTATCATTGTTTTCCAAACTGTCATTTATATTATCTTCAATATAATTATTAAAGTCTATATCTCTAAAACTTAAATTGTCAACACCGTCATCATCAATTACATTATCATTTGTTACACTATCATAACCTTTCTCATTTAGTGTATTACTTTGTATTATACAATCTAGATCCTCATCATCATAATCATATGTATTTTTTACATCAAATTTTCTGTATTTTGAACCTTTAAATATATTATATCTGTTTCTCAGAACTTTCTGACCATTTTCCAATAATACTACATAGGATCTGTCTTTATCCCCTTCTTTTACAATTTTACCTGGAATTAACTTATTCTTATTTCTATCTCTAATATAAACATTTTGTCCATTAGAGAATATCATTCCTTTACCCTTAAATTTCCTATCATGATACATTTTATAACTTACATTTTTCTTTTGTACATAGTTTTGAATTTTCTTATACATTGTTTCAAAACCATTTCTGTTCACAGGTAACAAAGAAGCTACTTGTCTACCAATCATCATCTCATTTGGCGACTTTAACTCATTATCAATAGGCATATTCCTGTATTCTAACATAGCTAAATCTATATTCTTATTTTCTAATAAACACTTTTTCAACATCTTTTTAACTGTTTGAATGTGACGCTCAACCATCCCATTAGACCTAGCATAATAAGGTGTTGATGTCTTATGTTTAAACCCAAATTGCTGACAGAAATCTACAAATACTGAACTTCTGTATTGAGCTCCATCATCTGTATATAATAATTCAGGGATTCCCCATCTAGAGAATGCTGTTTGTAAAGCTTTTATATGCTCCTCAGCAGATTGATTTTTTAATTCACATAATTCTATATACTTAGTAAGATAATCTACTATTAATAAAAAGATTTTATTATTAAAGAAAAACATATCAGCTCCTACTGTACTCCATGGTTTATCAGGAACTTCTCTTAATTTTAGATTTCGATCCAACCAAAGATAATGGCGGCGGCGGTTGCAGTTGCTCCATTTCTTACCCTTTTGTTTTCTTTACTTTATTCAGCGTCGATTTTATAGTTGTCCTCAGCGCCATGTAAGATGTTTTATATATATGTAATAAAACTCTTCATAAGTAGCAGTATTTAGATAATTTATTATTCAAAGGAAGGTTACAATTTAGGTCTACACGCCTGAACCACGTTCCAGAGAGAACTCAGTGTTGCCAACTACTACAATCATAAAGCTCCTCTCACAGCCAGCATCTGCCCCACCGCCCGGCGATTAACGAGAAGCGAGTAGAGTTAGCCAGTAAAAACGAGTTGGCAAGCAACGTGAAGAGACTGCGCGACGGTGACGGGCGATTATGTCATGTACATACTCGTTGGTATACCTACCTACGTATATCATATTGCCTTATAATACATATTTTGGTCAGTGCACATATTTTTTCCTTATTGGCATTTAGATTCAACCAGGGCTTTGAATAACGTTAAAAATCAGGTATCGTTACGTTCATCGGACGAAGATAACGTTATTAGTAGAGGTAACGTTATGCTTGGTAACGATACTTGGCATTCATTCCTTTATTTATTCATAACAATTATCATTGTGTTGACCATTACATTAATTAAATAAAATTATCACATACACAAAACAATACATTAAAAAGCATAAGGTCGATGTGGGCAAATCCGTCATACTTTTTTGAAAGTCGAATGTTAACTAAAACTGGTATAGCTTGGCAAAAAAGAGTCTGTCGTGGTAACCATTGGAACTAAAATATTTTTTTGGTAGCAACACTGCTATGTTTATCATCAACAAGTATCTAATCTGTCATTGTGTTATGTTCCCAGTTGTATTTTACTTATTTCTAATTAACTATCAATTATTAATGCTTTTGAACATATAAAAAATGAATTAAACAATAAGGAGTAGTGGTGTGAGCTGTGATATACTAAGTTTTCGTAAGAAATTTGGCGGAATCTGAAGCGGAACAAATTTTGTCTCCGATTGACAATGTTTACGAAAGAACTGCCGACACGACAGGTATTTATCCAAGAAACTTATCTTTTATTCAATGCCAGTCACTGTTTTTCCTTTCTAATACTAAGTTTTATCGGTATTATAAGTTTCAAGCCATTTTATTGTTTTATTTACTAATAGATTATTGAGGTTATGTTTTCTAGGTACGTTAACTCTTGATGTTTGATACTTGAAATTGAAAAATGTACCTACATGGAATTAATATGATTGTCTTTATGTTTTTTTCAAGGTAAATCTCACAATACAATTAGAGAAATTGTTAATGAAGGTGAAAAAAATTAAGGATTTTTTCTATACCTGGAGGAACACCAAAACAGTTGGCGGAAGAAAGAATTAGACGATTTTGATCTGTGTGCAATTAGACAAAAAGTTCAACACTATAACGAAACCGGCAAGTATTTTTTTTTTTGTCGCATTTATATTTATTATTTTTCAGGTGCCTGTTCTACGTAATATATTACCTATAGTTTGAGGAGACAGGTTGTAATGGGAGCCGTAAACGTGTAAGAAAGATTTTTACAATATTTAGATTTCATAAATAAGAAATGTAAAACTGACACATCAGTGTTAATGGAAAAAATCTATCATAGCACTGAAAAGGAATACAAGAATGATGTTGTGTCACGTTTTTCTTTTTAAATAAAATCTAAATTTTAGCGTGTTATTTCATTTTCATTGTCATGTGAATACTGATAATGTTATGTACCCCACATAGACATACCTGACACCTTCATTAGTCAACTGTTCAAGTTTATTCGATATTGGTGCCGATTCTGTTGTACACGAACTAAACTAACTAAACTATCTCTAAAATTCCTTACTTTGGGCTATAAGAATTGTAACGCTATTCTGCAAGAAAAAATCTCTAAATTTAAAAATTATTTTGACACGACTAAAATCGAATTTGACAATCGCGAATCAACGTGGTATTTTTTTTTTCTTTTGGCTTCGCAATGTAGTACTTGTGTGCGCTACGCAATGATTTTTTGAGAGACCAAGGCGCGCGCAAAGGGACAGCCTGGATGTGTTTTATATGGAATTTTTTCACTTTTTGTTTGAAAAGAAAAAAAAATTACCCACGTGTTGTGATTAAAATGTGTGTAGGTTACAAAGGGGGTCGAAAATTTCATTATTTTTGCGATAGGACACGCCATTTTCGAGATATAAGCAAAAGAAAACGAAAAAAATACAGTGCTGTTTTTGCACGTGAAGGTGAGGTGTTGGTGTGAATTTTAGTTCATGACCACTACTTTATTCCACATCTTTTTAATCGCGATTAAAAATAGTCAGATTTAGTTAAAATAAATTATTATAGTCAACATTTTTGGTGAAAACCGGCAAACTCAGAATAGCAAAATTGACATTTTCACTAAACTAATAACTCAGTGCAATCTTAGTGCTGTCAAACTAAAATATAGTTAATTTGTGTCACTTTAGTCTATTTCAGAATAGGAAATCGTCGTTTGACAGGAATAAACAAAATTTTAGTGATTTTTAGTTTAGTTTAAAGAATTTTGTAACAACAGAATCGACACCATTGCCTATACCTTTCGAATGCGACATGTTATAGGTACTCTCTGACTTCCGATTAGTTTCCGACAGTAAGCAGCTGTAACTCGCCTTCTTGTCGACTATAAACTGTAAGCATTAAAAGGACTCGTTCAGTATCATTCATGTCAAATTTGATACAGGCATACCAATCATCGAATGGTTGTGAATACCCTAGATGGTGGCCGCAAATGCGATTGCTGAACATTATGTCTTGTGTATCGGGTTCAATCAGCAATCCCTGAGTGTAATTTAATTAATTTTTAAACTGAATAAGTTTGCATTATGTTATTATGATGGCACTCTTAGATAAAAGGTTATTCTAGCGAAATAATGCGAAATCTACTAAATACAATGAAAGTAAAAGACTGTGTGCCTATCAAGTCTTGAAATCTTGACTGATGAGAATTTCCGGGATCTCGTGTTTGTGGATTAAAACAACAATTATCTTATCACTTTTAGTCCTAGTATACAGGGTGGCCATACCTGCTAAGCAGGCGCCCTCATTTTTTCCAGACTCTTTTTTGCCAAGCTGTACACTTACTACTTTAAAATAAATTTGATGATTGTAAGCGATAGAAAATTTTGTTGTCTTGTATACACATCCATTTTAAACAACAAAACAGCCCTCCACATGTAACTAACAAGGTTTTTTTTAAAAGTCGGTCGTTAGACGGATTTTCCCGAGGTTTGGGGGCAAATCCGTCTAGTAGCAAATTTGCCTCGAGTTACGCCGTTTTATCAAGGTATGTAATTTGTAAACAAGTAAATGCAGATGATGAAGAAAAATGTTTTGTAACATCATAAAAATAACGTTTATTTTACGTTTTACTCCCTAAAATCTTTTTTGGGGGCTAATCCGGCCTATTTTTATAACCAGGGACTTTAAACCTTTCTAATAAGTTTGAAAACTAAATATTTTTACAGTATCAGTTTAATTTTTCAGGTAACTACATTGAAACAATCCTATCTTATTATGACAATGGTATTTATGGTTTTAACTTAAATAAACAGGGTTATTTTTAATGAATTCGGTTACGTATAAGAGCATTATAATTGTAACAACGTTGCCCTTCACATGTTGTACTAAAAATTTAATTAAGGTGATTGCACCTTAAAGGTGGCGGTTCGTGCCGCGACAGAGACAGGAGACCACGACCGGAGACCACGACAGGAAATATTCTGAGTTCGTATTCTGAGTTTAAGAATTTCGGCATTATGTAATACTTGTAATATTCACGGGTAAAATGGGCAACTAGCATCAATTGGGTATTTGAAGTAAGAAAAAAAAAACGCCTGCTGAACTCGCGGGACTGTCTAAACAGGTAAGCGCCACCCGGGAACACAAAGGTCAACTGTCAGAACGCTTTGAATTGTAGTCAGTACGAGTCTGCCAGTCCGACTAACACAGTACGTCAGTATAGACTAACTTCTGTCTGAGCTAGTCTATACTACAGAAGTTTGCTACGATGAGTAAAAATTGCCAATGTGACGTCACACCCGATCGGATTTTGTTTGGGAACTGTCGGCGTGTTTTTGGTTCGAGGTACAAATAATGATTTTGAATTTAACATAAATTCTTAATTAGACCGAAAAAACTAAGAACAGTTTGTTATGAAATAAATACCTAATCTTTCAATTAAACACAAAAAATAATAGTTCAAAGACCCAATTGTTAGTTACCAGTGGACTTTTAAAGTATAAAACTAAAAATAGGAAGGATGAAAAAGGTTGACGACATCTGCAATGGGGTAATTCCGGTATATGACGATTTAGCCCCTTCGAAATTAGACGGATTTTCCCACTTGAACATTTTGAGGTTGCGTATTTTTTTAACAATTCTTTCTGTATCTACTGGTTTATACTCAAAACAAATAGAAAAATCCGTTGAAACACTTATTAAACTACATGTTATGCATACTCAGAAAGTCGTAACTTGTGAAATTGAATATTTACCTTATAAGAAACGGCGGCACGCAACACTTGAGTTTCGAGTTTGTAGCACAACTAAACTTGAAACGCATTTTTTGACAATTGTAGACAACCTTGCTCCATCTATGAATCATAGTTAGAACTAAAAACTGATCCTGTTTTATCGACCGAACCAGTAACAGCGTAACTATTCTGGAATGAATAGTAAACGCATGTGTATGGAATAGCCCCGTAGACGGATTTGCCCACATTGACCTTACTTAAATATACGTATAAACACTAATACCACAGTTTCTTATTTACTTTCAACCCTTTAGTCATAGTTTAATCACTTATATACACATGTATCTTCATCATCTGCATTTACTTGTTTACAAATTACATACCTTGATAAAACGGCGTAACTCGAGGCAAATTTGCTACTAGACGGATTTGCCCCAATCCTCGGGAAAATCCGTCTAACGACCGACTTTTAAAAAAACCTTGTTAGTTACATGTGGAGGGCTGATTTGTTGTTTAAAATGGATGTGTATACAAGACAACAAAATATTCTATCGCTTACAATCATCAAATTTATATTACAGTAGTAAGTGTACCAGTTTTAGTTAACCAAATTCGACTTTCAAAAAAGTATGACGGATTTGCCCACATTGACCTTAAGTTAAATAGGAATTCAAACAGCTACACCGTCTGTGTAGTTTTAAGAGTAGTTCAGATTTATAAGTGTTTAGTTCTATTGTGTCAAGAGAGTAATTACATAATTGAAATCACTCTTATAAGATTCTAATTAGCATATGAGCGAGCACTATGTACCTAAGTTCTCCGCAACGGGTCCGTATTTTAAAGTCAAATAAATATAGAATGATCAAGTGGTCGCTGTTATTTTTTTTTTTTTTTTCAGTATGGGAAATCATCAAATGACTTCTCCCGCTCTGGGTGGAGCGGGAGGGCGTATCAGACTTTTACTGACTAAAACCTACCCGTGTTCCATCAGTTGCCCATGTGCCAGGGTCACGGTATCTCTTTCGAACAATCACGCGACCCCGGCAGGCATCGGTCCTAGTAGACCCCTACTCTGCTGCTGACATCTCTTTGAGGCGCGCGTGGAACACTGCGCGCCGTCGAACCGAGCTTGGTCCGTACCGGGCGGCGAGCTACCCATTGCTCGCCACCCGCAAGCTCGCGCCTACGGTGGCCGGGAGTCCGCAATCGACTCCCGACGCCCTGGGCGTCTCCTCCTGCGGCGGCTAGGGACGTGAGGGCGCATAGACTGCCACTCCCTCACGCGCCCCGCCTCCTCCTTCGCAAGCATTACTGCTTCGCAGAAGGAGGTGACGGCTTCCCATTCCCTCTCGCTCCGTACCATTTTGTTTATTGCACCAGTCCTCTACTATTTTCAGGGCTTGGCGCATGAGGTGGCATAGGGTGTTTTCATGGGTGCCATTTATTATTATGGTTACATCATCGGCGTATCCTACGGTGAAGTAACCTTTATCGTTGAGTGTTTTGATGAGGCTGTCTACGAGCAGGTTCCATAGAAGTGGCGAGAGGACGCCCCCTTGCGGGCAGCCCTTCGCCACTACCGCCCTTGTAGTGTCGTTCACTGTAACTTGTACAGCTCTCAATTTGAGCATGTTGGTGATCCACCCGCTCAAGGTCGGGTTTATGTTGTGTCTGTCGAGAGCCGTGCTGATACTATTGAACATAGTTTTGTCGAAAGCGCCCTCTATGTCAATGAAAACCGCCAGTGCTGAGCATTTGTGGTCCACTGCGAATTCAATTTTAGAGACCACGCTATGTAGCGCAGACTCTGTCGATCTGCCCGTGGAGTACGCGTGCTGTTGTTTGTGAAGGGGTTTTACTCGGAGAGGTCCGTCTCGGATATGTCTATCGCAGAGTCTCTCGAGGGTTTTTAGTAGGAAGGATGTGAGACTTATAGGCCTATAGGCTTTTGGTTGTGTATAGTCGGGTTTGCCTGGCTTGGGTATGAAAATGACTTTCACTTCGCGCCACGCTAGGGGTATGTATCTGAGTGCAATGCAGGTCCGGTAGATCTCCACCAAGCATGGTATCAGGTGGTCAGCTCCCCACTGTAGGAGGGCTGGAAAAATGCCATCCAGCCCTGCAGATTTGTAGGGCTGAAAGGTGTCAATGGCCCACTTTATCCTTTCTTCTGTTACCATGCTTTGTGCCCTGGACCAATCTAGGTTTGTTGGGGTCCATTCTGGTTCAGCTTCCCACGTCCTGACCTCTTGGAGGTTACAGCCGGGGAAGTGGGTCTCCAGGAGAACCTTACTGGTTTCGTGGTCACTTAATGTGTATGAGTTGTCGGGTTTTTTGAGCGCACCAAGGGTTCGATCCTGATCAGTCGAGAGGATTTTTCTTACCCTTGCGGCTTCGTTGTTGGTTTCGATGGATTCGCAGAATTTTCGCCATGCTGCCCTTCTGGCAGTTCTGATCTGCTTTTTGTATGTGTATTGGGTTTCTTTGTATTGCTCCCAGTCGTCCGGGAGTCTAGTGTTTTTGGCCCTGTTGAATTGTTTGCGTAGTGTATCTCTGAGTTTACTAAGGTTGGCGTTCCACCAGGGATTTCTCTCGCTGTTGTTTCGTGGCGCCCTTAGTTTGCAGCATGCATGGTATGCTTCGATTAGGTAATCGGATAGTTTTGTGACGGTGTATTCTAGTTGTTCGGGGGTTTTTATTATTACTCGTGATAGATGTCTAGCTAGTAGGGAGGCCAGGAGGCGTTTGTACTCGGGCACATTAGTGCGCCGCGGGTTACGTTTCGGTACGGGTTCCCTAGTGTGGGTAGTTAGTGTGAATCGGATTCTTCTGTGGTCGGAACAGGAGGGTTCATCCGAGACGTGCCAGTTTGTGATGAGGTTTGTCGCGTTTTCTGTAGCAAGCGTCAGGTCAATGATTGTTTGTCCTCGGACTGTGACCCAAGTGGGTTCAGAGCCTCGGTTAACAATGTTAAGGTTAGTAGAGAATAAATAGGTGGATAGTACCTCTCCTCTAGAGTTCGGCGAGTCGCTACCCCAGAGCGGGTGGTGGGCGTTGGAGTCGGTGCAGATGATCAGGTCCAGTTTGACACGTTCGCAGTGCTGCACTAGGTCGGCCATCTCCTTTGGCGGGCAGTTAGCGTCCTCGCCTGGCATGTATACCGAGGCTAGTACGACGTCTGGAACGTTACCATCAGTCTGGAGCCTGACTGCTGTCAGGTCTCTGGAACAGAATTGAGTGAGTGGTGTGGTAGGGATTTCTTTGGGTATGTATGCGCAGGTTCGTGGTTTGTCTGCGCCGTGTGTGTTGAGAATTAGCTTACCTCCGATGTTACTGAGGCCGCAGATTCTGTTGTTCCTGATCCACGGCTCTTGGATCAGTGCGATGGTTCGGGGCTTAACCTCCAGAGGTCTGCGTAAGTTGGCCGTGGCAGTTTGGCTGTGTTGGAGGTTGGTCTGGATGACGTGTATGGGCGTTGACGGTGGTGGGGTGGAGTTAGTCAGAGCTGCATCCATCGGAGAGTCTTTCCTCTACTTCCACCCTGAGCTGGTCTTCGTGTAGGTCACCCGGCGACGAGGCGAGTAATCGTTCGTTCCAGCCGGGTGATGAGGGTGGTAAGGTGTCGCTGTCGTCCCCCATTGCTGCTCGGGCCATGACCTGCTCGAGTTGGGCAATGTCGGTGTCAGTCGTCTGTGTCAGTATTTGTGCGGTTGTCGCGTCAGTGCTGTCGGTCTTGGTGACAGAGGGTAGGGTCGTGGGCCAAAAGCGCACGTATATCGACCCAAGGAGGTACGATATGCGTCGCTCCCGGGCTAGGACCCTGTCAACTTCCTCCGGTGGTACACCTAGGGTCAGATACGTCCCGTAGTTGTCGCCACGGACGGTAGTTGCTCTGTACAATGACCACCTGGCAATGTCGTACCAAGTATTCTGACGGATCAGAATACTCTGGAGCCTGGCCACGTCACCTTTGTAACGGGGGACGAAGAGCGAGGCTCGGACACGGGTGGGCACGTCGGACTGCTTCAGTACCGTCAGTGTTAGGTCAGTGTCTGGGAGTCTAATTCTGGGCGCGGCTTGTGTCAGCCAGGTCAGGGCATTGTCGTCCTCGCACCACATCTGCACGGTGCCTTCCGCTACCCGTGGGTACCCACGGAAGGCCGGGAGTGGTGTCGTCGGGTCGGTGTCCATTAGGAAGCCCTCTAGGGCCGTCTTTATGTACTCGGCCTCTTCCTTGGTCAGGTCTCTGGAGGGGGGAGGGAAGCAGATCGCTACGGCCAGCCTCGCAGGAATATCCTTCGTGGCTCGCGCGTAGGTTCTCTGCTCCCCCTGAGCAGAGTGGACCCTCACACGCTTGGCGTCCCCTTGGAGCGTGCTCGGTGAAGCCGTGTCGTCCGGGCGTCCTCTCTTCGCCGGCCCTGTACCGCTTGGTCCAGGCTGCGGCTTGGAGGGCCCTGGCAAGGTGTTTCTTGCCGGGGGACCCTGTGCCTGTGTTGGTCTAGGCCGCCGCCCCCTGCCCGGGTTGGTCGTGGGTCTTGTCGGAGGTCAGGGGTCGACTGGCGACCCTGGCAGATCCCGCCGCGTGCGGAGCCTGTTCGCGCTGGGTTTCCCCCGCGCGGAATAGCCCTCGCCCGCTTTGATGTGCGTTCGGCCGCGTTTCGCTCGGGGTTACCCCTGTGCGGACTGACGGCCGATCGCGTGGTTCCACGCCTGGCCGCGTTTCGCTCGGGGTTTCCCTTGTGCGGACTGGCGGCTGGACGTGTGGCTCCGCGTCCGGCCGTGTTTCGCTCGGGGTTTCCCCTGTGCGGCCCGACGGCTGGTCGCGTGGCTCCGCGTCCGGAAGCTTTTCGCTCGGGGTTTCCCCTGTGCGGTCTGGTCGCGTACTGCCTGAGCCTTTACCTTTTTCCTTTCCCGGGCCGTGACTTTTCCGCGCTTGTGCAGCAGGCGTACTCCATCACCCGAGAAAGTTTTAGAGCTGCCAGGCTCGCCATCCTTCCCCGTCCCTCTCTGTCTGTGTCTGTCTGTGTCGTTTCCTGGGTTAGTCACGCTATTCCGCACGATGCTCTGTTGCCAGAGGCTTGCGGGAGGCGCATGTTGCGTCGTGGGGTTTGGCGCGTGGGTCGCAGCCGTGGGTGTGATTGTTGGCGCGTTTGTCGCAGCCGATGTCGAGGGTATGGGCGCGTTAATCGCTGCCTGTGAGAGCGGTGCTGAGTCAGCAGCCGAGTGCGCTGAAGAGCGCGGCAAAAAGGTGCAGTCGGTTGCCCCCCCCAGAATACGATGGGGGCTGACCGCCGTGGCGGTGTGGGATTCCCCGGCTTGGCCGGAACCCACCTGGGTAATATCTTTTTCCTGCTGCATTTTTTGAAGTTTGTTTTGTTGGGGGTGGGCTTTTTTGGAGCAGAGGTTACCCCTCCTCTGGGACCGATAGGATGTGAGGATGGGGGGGCTCAAAATTGCGGGCCTCTCCCCGGTTCTGAACCGGCGAGCCAGAAGCCCGGTGACCAACTCCATGGTACCCCCCCGTGCGCGAACCTTCATCAGAGGCTGGTCTGCCAGCGTGGTTCGCGTTAGCGCACAAAATGTCCAAATGGGACCTCCTACAAAATTTACAAGGGCGGGGGTTGGGGCAGTCCCGATGGAAGTGAGCCCCCAAACAAGAGAAGCACAGACGGCGTGCATTGACAATTCGGCGGCGGGCACTCACGTGCAATTTCAAAAAGGCCGCGCAAGTTGCCATGCCATGCCCCGTGTCCCTACAAAATTCACAAACAGGACGACTCTGGGTGCCAGCAAAACGAGTGGCGGGGCGACTATCAACAGGCCCGCGAGCCCTAGTCCGTCCCTGGTCTCGTGGCCGGGAAGACGGCTGGCGCGACTCAGTGGCAACGCCAGAGTTATCCACAAACCGACACTCATCCTCCAAACATTGGACGAGGTCACCAAATGGGGGGAAATGTGTGACACTATCCCCACCATACTTTTGCTCGAAACGAGCCCTCAAATCGGCAGGAAGCCGTTGCAGCACAACATGTACCAAAAGGTAAGACCAATGGTCCACCGGCAGCGCCAATCGCTTTAAAGCGCCGGTCGCTGCCACCAACGGGTTCAACAGGTCAGTACGCAATGCTGACAAACTAGTAATGACCGGTAACCCCAAAATCAATTCAATATGAACGTCAGCCAAACAACGTTTATTTTGGTACCGCCGGGTGAGTAGTTCCAAAGCGGTAGGGTAGGCTGAGTCAGTCAACGACAGATGCTGTACCAAGGCTCGGGCCTCACCTTCTAGGACAGACAACAAATAGGCCAACTTTTGGGCGGGTCTGAGGTCCGAGCGTGCATCAACCAAACTTTCAAAAAGGTTTTGGAAACCCAGCCAATGGTCCAAGCGACCGTCAAAGTGTGGCAGTTCCAAAGTAGGCAGTCTACTCAATAGTCCGGGACCTGAAACAACCGAGGTCTCCGGTTTGACCTGGACAGGTGTCCGGCTCTGCAATATTTCCATTTGTATGCCATTGCACAAACAAAACCATTCAAACAAAAAAAACAATTAAATAATCAAATAACAAAGTTCAATCAATCAATTACAAAATAAATACAAGCAAACAATTGGTTTCAATCCAAACATAACAACAATAAACCCTATTTTAATTCAAAAACAATGTCGACGTTCAAAAATTCTATTTCAAGTTCAATTCAAAAATTCAAATTCAATCCAATTCCAAATGTTAATTTCACAAACCACTATGCCAATGCCCAATGGTACAACAATAATAAACCTTTATTCCAATTTAAAACAATGTTAATGTTCAAAATGTCAATTTTCACAAGCAACCATGTCAATGGTACAAAACTCATATTTTTTAGCAATGGTACAAAACTCAATATTGAATGTCTTCCAGACATTCAATACAACAGGTCAGATACAATAACAATGGGTTATAACATAGCCCAATCCAACCAACTCTATTAGCATATGCAAACCGGCTGAACAAATTTAAACAAATTATTTCAAATAAACAAGCAATCATAGTTAACAAATATTTACAGCGAATCACTACTTCCCTTACAGAGACTGCCAAGCAATTAGCCTACTGTATATTACCAATTTGGTGGTTGTATATGTTACCAAACCACGCTCTGCTACCAAGAATGTTCGACGCCAAGGCCAGAGCCCCACCATGGGATTCAAATAGCGCAGTGGAAGTTATGATGATGGGGCCCTGGAGACAAGAGTGGCATAGCGAAACTGTCCGCCGTGCGCGGAGCTTATTAATACAATCAAACAAAAGACTCACCTGGTTGAAGAACACCTGCTCTGGAGCCTACCTGGCTTTATGTATGTAAGTGAGTGTATATTGTATTGTGTAGTGAAGTTATAAATGGGTTTTCCAGGATACAGGCCGCAACAATCCGCCAGATGTTTTCATGGCACGCGGTCTTCAATGGTATCACTAACACATCAAATTACTTCAATTTCAACAAACTTAACCCGTATTATTTCGTCAACTGGGGTTATTTAAACAAACAAACAATTGGATCACGACTAATTGTCACAAACGGATCGATTTAAAGGGATTAATTTACAACAGGGTCGCACAACCAAATTGGACCGACCATCCCTTTTAAGAACAAAAAACCAGAGAGAAGTGACGCGTTGTCAAAGTCAAACTGACAAGTCAGATGTCACTCCGTTCGGGCGCGTTCCGTTAGGCGCATAGAGTAAACAAATCAAACGGGACGGAACAAATCCATTATACCGTTCAATTTTGGGCCTACAATCGACTCTTGCTGTTCGGGGAGCGTTTTCTCCTTCTCACACCCCACTGTCAGTCTGATCATAATCAATGACGATACGATGACAAATTACACGCTATCAACTGACTAATACCTACAGAATATGTATTATCATATCACTCTTATTAAAACACTCTGTGACTCAGTACCTCACACTACTTTGACATATTACACGATATACATATATTTTCTGACTGATTACTTACCTACGTATTGAATGATGAGTTGGTAAAATTGGAAACCTCGTTAATACGCGAATACGTTGAGTGAAACTGCGAGAGCAAAATGATCTCGAGCTTTTATTTACTCGAGTAACGAGTTAAACAAAAATATCGATACGCATTATCGCATCACTACCTGACTCTGACAGCTGTCAAGTGGACATGCGCAAACCAGTGCCTTTTAAAGTAATGTCATATGCATAGATATCCAGAGATATGCCTTCATTGCGGAATAGTAAGGAGTTCTAGTGTCGCCACTTATCTCCCACCCAAAAAATTACAACATTAACAAATAGTGTACTGACGACACACATTTAAAATTTGAACACGCACACAAAGAAGAAAGCAGCTACACTAAATCAATTTCTAATAGCACACATACATAGAATGGGCGGGGCATTCACTTGTAAATACTTCCTATTTGCGAACATCCAATGCACACGCATGCAATTAGGGAGTCGAAAGCGATGGTCGATTATTTTTATCGATATTTAATTTTAGCACATTCTTGTATTATAATAACTTCGTTTAATTTCCTTTAAATATTTTTTTTTACCTTTCCGAAAATATAGTTAACTTTACTAAAATAAAATGGGCATATTTAAAAAAAAAAATGTATTATCGGTTAAAAGGGAGTGCTCTCTGTTACTTATCATGCTGTTTAAATAAATAAAATAAATAATATATTACTTAACCTTAAAAAAAAACACAAACGCCTACCTACATTCAGGTTTGGTGTAATTCAGTTAGGCTAATGTTATACTCATATTCAAACTCGATCGCGTTAAGACATATTTCTAATGGAATGAAAATAGCGCCATCTAGCAAACTATTTTAAATGCTGACAGGATCGAATTCGGACGATACTGGTCTTCACGGTGTTTCCACTTCCAGCGGAGAAAAGTGCAATATACAAATGCAAAGCCGCGAAACCACTCTCAGTTTGCGCACTCACTGTTTACGTCGTTCGTGAGTGTGGAGCGGGTATAATAAAGAGTAGGCTTGAGTCCTAGCAGTGGGAACTGTTATAATAAAAATAAGGAAATACAAAATAAAAATCAAATAAAATTATTTATTGTCCAGTAAAATGTAAATATGGAGAATCATTAATTTGAATTTGTAGATTTGACTAAATAGCGAATTCTCTAATTTAAACTTCGAATCTTGGCTGCTCGGCTTTATGATTGACTAAGATGGGCGTGCGATTTAGTGATCAATAAAATAATATTACGCAAAATATATTTTTATTTTCAACAATATCAGGTTGGTGCATAAGTTCTTGGACACTTGGATGTCATAACAAAAATTCTAGGTTTTAATTCGGTTACACGCTAGAATAGTCTATCATTCTACAGAATGCTCTAGGAGCTTTACGCCAAGGGGTATAAAAGGGCGCGCGCATTCCGAGTGGTTCAGTTTAGTTCAAAATGGAACCGCGTCAACTACGAGCGATCATGATTTACGAGCATAATCTAGGAACGAGTGCAAGGCAAACGGCCGAGACAATTAACACTGCGTTTGGACAAGGCACTATTGATCATTCCACAGTGAGTTTTTGGTTTAAGTCTTTCGATAAGGGGGATACGAGTTTTGAAGACAAACCTCGCTCCGGTCGGCCAATTGTCTTTGACGAAGACCCTCTACGCTCACATTTGGAAAGACATCCGGATACGACTACCAGGGAATTGGAGAAGGAACTTCTTTACGACCATTCCACTATAATTCGGCACCTGCATGCAATAGACTACCACAAAATAATGAGTCGGTGGACGCTCCACGCTCTGACAGACAGCGAGCGCGCAGCACGCGTGACCAACTGCGAAAGTCTCCTTCTGCAACCACACAGACAAGACTTTCTCAGGTCCATTGTTACTATCGACGAATCCTGGGTTACATACACTACATCAACAAAACGCGGCAGGCCTATTGGGTTCCACGCCGGGAAAGGGTACCAACGGAACCAAAGCCAGATCGTCATGGACAAAAGATAATACTATCAGTTTACTGGGATTGGCAGGGCATTCTCTATTGAGAACTGTTGGACGAGAAGCAGAATATTACCGCTACTATTTATAGAGAGCAACTGCAAAAGTTACTCGCAGAGATAGCGACTAAGCGTCCAAAAAGGCTGTCTGTATCACTTCTTCAGGACAACGCTTGACCACATATTGCGAAGTCTGTCCGCCACATTCTGGAAAAGCTGAACTGGACAGTGGTACCTCACCCACCATACAGTCCTGATATTACGCCGTCGGACTATTGTTTGTTTCGGGCTCTAAAGTTACATCTAAGAAAGTAGAAGTTCGAAAACTATGAACAACTCCAAGACGACATCACCGAGTTTTTTTACCACCAGCCTCCTGTTTTTTGTGAACATGGCATAATGTCTTTGCCAGAGAGATGGTTACATGTCGTTGAACATGACGGTCATTATATTGTGGATTAATATTTCTTTAATAACAAATAAATTTATTTTTTAGTAAATGTGTTTGAGTGTCCAAGAACTTATGCACAAACCTAATATTTAACCATCGCAATCTTCAATACTAATCTTACTCGCTCAATAATATTGCGTAATATTATTAATCGTCTATGGCCCACCTTACGAAACCGCCAAATAGACAGATGAAAAAAGAAAGAATATTTTTGCATATCGAAAACAAATTATTGTATTTTTTTTACCAAATATAAGTAGTTCGATGAAATATAATATTTATTTATCATATTACTTATCATATTGTACTTAAAAACTGTTAATTTGTGAAAATCTTTAGGTATAATATTACTTTGGTTTTTACACTTCACGAATAACTATATTGGAATTATAATGTCTTAATTTGGTTTAAACAACATTTAATTAATAAGTAATTTAACTCTTTTACTATACAAGTAATACGAGGATATCCATTGAGTTCGGTAAAAAAATATTCAACAGCAATAATACGCATATCGATAAAATCAGCCGCACGCAAACGATTGCACCACTCTACATATACAACGTTCGTTTCGTTCGGGAAGATTCGGGCTAGTTCGGGTTAGTTCGAGTCGCTCCGGACGTAAGTTAGTAAATCATTTAAAAATTGATTTAAAATATAAAACAGTGACTTAATTGTTTACTAACCGGTGGTAGGACACGCCATTTGTCTTCAGGTTGATAGTATTTGACCTATTTTTACAAATAATTACTGCACAACTCGGCATTTTGGTTTTTTACGCACCAATAGTGCACTGTACGCAATCGCAAAGCGACTGAATGATGCGTACAGCCGGCACTCGAACATAAGACCAATTTTATAATATCGAGGCGGCACGTGCCACGCCCCCAAGGCATATCCCTCGATATCCGTGGTCATATGGCATGACATTTCGTCCCGAGTAATGTTTCATTACACCATGACTCCAAACATGACGCGAGATGACGCACCACGCGTGATGGTTTTTGTTATGAAATGCCGCGTTGTAAAAGATATACATCATTACATGAGATATCGCATTACCTTTATTGTGATGTGATGTGACATGGGTCAAACGCAATGCGCCCTCGCTTCGCCGGAACGTACATTTGATTTTGTTTCATATTCATATAGTCGATTTTCTTTCATATTTAGCTCCCAATATAAGGAATTATTGAATTATAACGATAGACATGAATTGCAATAGTGATTATTGACCATGACTCGAACTGTCATAGTGTCATACAGTTTGAGTCATGATTTGAAACATCACGTAGGCAGTCCGCGGTTTCAATAAAACGTAAACCTTATTTCAATAACAATACGGTTCTAGATAATAGTTCACTTATCTCGCAGCCAACCGACTGGAGCATGTTCCTTCTCGCTTGCACACACAGCAAAGATTACAGAGATATTACGAACACCGAACAGCGCGCCGCAGCCCGCGCGTCATGTTTTAGTGTCATGTGCCATTGGTTGATTGAGTCGAGTCATGTGTCGAGTCGTGTGTGTGTCTACAGTACGCGGCCGAGATATATGACGCGCAATGCATCACTCGCATTACTTACACAAGTCTACTGTCAAGTTATAACAACATTTAACACTTTATTTACTTTAGTAATTTTATAAAATTATATAAATTCTTATTCCTCCTCTTAACATACATATATGAGCAGCCTGTAATGTTCCCACTGGTGGCCTGGAAGCGAGTTGGGCGGGAGCCACTCACCCTAGCTTGAGGAGCGTCGAGTTGGCATCATCGTCGCTGGTCGTCTCTCGCCGGGCCTGCCCCAGGTAACTGGGGCTCTCACCTGTCGGGGTCTGATCGCCGCGGATTGTGGCCTTCACGACAGTGAAGCAACTTACAAGAAACCACTGCTGGAGGACATTAGAAGCCGCTGTTCTCTGTGGGAGGAATTAATCCGTTTCTTTTAATTTGCGTGAAATTTATATTTCAATTTTCATATGGTTTTCAAGGATTATAGTGAAAATTGAATTTTCAAGATGGTACACCATTTACTCCAAAACTATTCAGTAGAATTGTGTGTTGTGTTAACTATTCAGTAGAATTTCAATACATTGTGCGAAGTTGTTGACAATTTTATTTAATAATAAAAGCTTTGGGGAACTTGGTATTTGGGGAAATCGGGCATCACCCATTTGCGGTTCTATTGCGATTTTTGAACAATTTTGTTAGAAGAATCGGCTCCCAGGATGACTAATATGTGGCATTCCGCACATAAAGGTACCAGTAGGGAGGTATTGAGTTAAGACCGGAAGTAGAATCTAGAAGAGTCCCTTTATTATACTGATTACAAAAAAAATAATCCTAATATTTTTTTTGTAACAGACATCCAAAGTTGAAATTCTGAAAAACTAGTTTCGAGAAAATGGAGTTTGAAAGTTAAGGTTACACAAAAACAATGTTCTACTAGTTTGTTACATAGATTTTTCCACATAGGTCCCAACAAATTATATGCATCAATGTATCACTAACATAGCCGATACTGTACTGCCAATGTACAAATTCAATAACTCAAAATAATAATTATGAAAATATCGACATTTTATAAGACCTACCGACATCCATCCTTTTTATACTAAACATTTCCTTTAAAAAAAATGTGCTTAGAAATGTTGTCTGTAGATGTTAATTGTATCAAATTGTAGCAAATTTGTTGTACAACAATAATCAGTAAAAAATCAAAAAATGCCATATTTTCATCTGATTTTACAAACACGCAAATAACTCGGAAACTGAATGCGGACATCTGGTACCTTAATGCGTGGAACGCCGCATAAAACATCGTAACAATCTTATTACAACGGGACGCTACTATTATGCTACAATGCTTTTAAAACTAAGGTGAAGCAGGTTCAAAACAAAAAATAAATGGTACCTACTTTAAATTTTCAGATTAACACAGAAGGCCAGATTCCAGCCAGATCTGGTGGTTTGACAGATTGTGAACAAATAGAAGCAGAAAAGTTGCCAAGAGAGAACAAACGGGTACTACCCAGTTAAGAAAAGAAAGTTCAAGCAATGCTTGAAGCGGAGAATGCAGACGATGACGTCAGTGCTTGGGAATTCACTGAAAAAAATACAAATAAACCACTTCAACGTTGTTCAAAGTTCAAACAATTCGACGATACCAAATAAAATAAAACATGCAAAAAACACATTTGATGAAGTCGTTAGCCAATTTACAACAGCAATACAATCTTCAATATGGGTCAAAACTGAAGGTATCCCAAACATAATACCTATAGATAAAGCTGATAAAGTTAAACCTATTGACATTCACAATAGTTATTTTGTCACCACACAAGATATTAACAAATGCCAAAGGGAAAAGTCCAACGTCAGTTTAGCTCACGCAGGTGATGAAATTATGCAATGTTCCGCAACTCAAATAATACACGCACGATACGAAAAGGAAGTTACCATAGACAGCAACGTTACTGATTGTGAATTCAAAGAAATAAATAGAAATAAACCACCTAAAGGTGAACGAATTCAGGATGAGATGGCAAAGCAAGTAATTAACCTTGACTCCTACAAAAAAGACAAACAACCAATTGAAGACATGGCTGCTTCTGAAGATTTACCGATCCAAATAAAAATGGTTGAGAGGGTTGTACCGAATAACATTGGACATGTCACAAACACATTTGATGATGTTGTTAGTCAATTTACAATAGCACTACAATCATCAATAGGGGTCAACAGTAAAGATACCTCAAACATAATACTTACAGATAAAGGTGATAAAATTAACCATATTGACGTTCATGATAATTATTTTGTCGCCACACAGGATATTAACAAAGACCAAAGTGAAAAGTCCAACGTTAGTTTAGCAGTTGCATTTAATGCTGATAATGAGGACGTTACCCAATTTAACCAAGGATTAAAATCTTCAAAAAGGGTCCAAAGTAAAGAAATTCCAAATATAATACCTAATGCCACACAAGATATTACTAAAGATCATACAGAAAACTCCAACGTCAGTTCAGTACCTGCATCTAAGGCAGATGATGAGGTTGTGCTATGTTCTGTTGATGGTAATGTTAAAAATGAACAAGGCAAGAACGAAAACACTTACTGCGGAAGTAACTTTCCAAGCCAGGAAAATATCGACGATGCAAGTTATGCTATGTTAAAAAATGTCAGTGATTCGTCAGATGATGAATCTACTCCTAAAAAGACTAAACGACTGACATTTACGGACAGCGATTTCCCAGATGATGATGAAAATAGAGATATACTGATGTTGTACCCTAAACCTGCAGTCATAGAATCATGTAGTGAATCCGAATCAGATAATAGTTCGGAAGACGAGAATTATTCTTTTCGCCGTTTTAGGAATAAACCTGAACCTGAAACAAAAATAGATCTTAACCGATTGATAGGAATTGAAAACTTACCAGATAGAGTCATGACGCGCCTGCGGAATTCTGCACTTATATTCAAGCCAATTTACTTGAAAGAGCAAGAGGACAACATTAACGAAGATATTATACTTGAAAATATAAAACGGCTTAAATCATTCAAAGAAGCAAAAACTTGCAAAGGTTCTAAAAATCATGAAAGCGTCAAACAAGAGAAAAAAGAAACTACACCACGTAAAAAAACAGATAAAAAAAGGAATGAACGCAAGAGAAAAGTAAAAGTGAAAATTGGAAACCCTAAAAGAAAGGGGAAAAAATCAAAATCTAGAAAGAATACTAAAGAAGGTAGTTCAGAGGTACCTTCTACATCAGCGATCAAAACAACTACCAGGATAACCAGATCTGCGAAAAAAGAAAACGATGGAAGTAACACTCAAAATAAATGCATATTCCCAGAAAAGAAATATAAAAAACCAAATCATAAACGAAAACCTTATAAGAGAACAATATGTTCTAAAATTGAACAAAGACAAAGCAAAAGACAGCAGAAAGCCAATGAGAAAAACGACGACACTATGAAAGCTCTGATACCTATTCTTAAAAAAAGTAAACCAAAGCGGAGTACTGTTTATAATGGTCCATCTTCTAGTTCTGAATCGCCAAAGGGTTTGAAGAGGTTGTTGGATGACGACAGTGATGTGTCAACGACTCTGAAGAGGACGAGGTCCCACAACAGCAATAATAACAGCTGTCTACAAAACACGTTGCTGCGGGTGACCCCGGCAAGTGCAATGAAGTCACAACATCTACATCTGACTGCATTCGCTGATAAAGAACACAAGCTGGATAAACTAAGTAATTTTTTTTTTTAAGTAGCGAAGCAAATTTTTCGGGGCTCCCTATTACAGCTGTACTGTGACATATTATGACTGTCAGACCTACGGACGGGCTTAGTACATCCTTATTAGAAAATGACTGCTTTTTTTTTGATTCAGTTCCAGAAGGCTGAACAAACAATAATTGAGACCAAAAGTTGGTCTGTCAATCTGTGACAGTACTGCTGTAATAAATAGCTGTTTAAAATTTACACAGAATTACAACATGTATTCTGCGTAAATTTATACTAGCTATTTATGCCATGGCAGAATAAAACGAAGATAAAGTTTTGACAGCTGTGTGATTAAGGTAATTAATTTCAGATCCGTATGTGTACTTGGAACGATACGAACCGGCACAGAAACGGATCAAGACGCTAAACACCAATAGGAAATTCATGACACGGAGCCAGTACGCACGTAAAAGATATCACAGAGCGTGCAAACGAACCAGGGTGGCCGCTAGAACATCAACCAAGCGCCTTTATCCATAACGACATCTAAGGTTAGTTTAGTCCAGGCCCGGATTGGCCATACGGGCAAATCGGGCAAATGCCCAATGGGCCGGAGGCCCAGTGGGCCGGTCAGGCTGCTGGTTATACGAGTACCAATAGTATTAAAATGATTTTTATCTTCCCTTTAATATTATTAAATTCTACAAACAAACACATGACCTAAACTAAACCCTAAACCATTACATTAGTTCAATAAAAGTTCAGTTTCTAAACAAAACTATTATTTAATTCAATACAATAAAATCTCTACCAAGGTTTCTCTGATAAGTTTCGTTCTTCAGTCCTTTCAATTCCGAAGCCACAAAATGGTGGTCAAAGATGTGGCCTTAAAGATTTTTGGTTCGTTCACACTCGTTGATTCAGCTTTGTACGTAACGCTTTTAATAACTTTGGCAATAATACAAGAAAATTTACAATTCAAACCGGAACTCCGCTTCAAAGTAAAAGCCTTATGTAAATACGAAACTGTAATCACAGCCAAACTATCCTCAAGGATATTCGAAGTTACCACACTTCTCTCAAAGTATCTACAAAGCTCAGGCTTAGATATATTAAAAGCGTATAATATGGTATCACAAAGCTGTTTGGAGTTTAAAAAAATGGTGAGAGATTCTCATACTGTGAAAGAAGTTACAGATGATTTTATTTCTTGGGCCAATACAGAATTAAATCAATTTGAAGACTTCGATATAGAAGTTAAAACAAAGTTTCCCAAAAAAAAAAGGCTAAGAAAAAAGAAGTAAATGCCAGGCGAGATCGCACAGGATTAAGTTATCGCTAATGCAGTTAATGCATATAAAGTAAATGTTTATAACATTTTCTTTGACACAGTTACTCAAAGCATGGATCGCCGTTTTCTCAACCATTGACAATTGTGCGTTGATTTTTCATGTGTGGACCCAAAATTAGATGAATTAAGCAAACATTTACTGAAGTTTAATAAAACCGCTACCGGTGAAAAATTATGAACTAAATTGAAAAATGTAGCTTTACACTAGGATAGCATTAAATCTACTGACTTGGAACCAAAAAAAACACTTAAAAAATCGTGGATGACAAAAGCGAAGAAAACTATGAAATTGTCTTAGGACACGAAGACGAAAGATTTATTGTATGTGAGACTTTCCTGGTCGATCCTGCCAGGGTCGCGAGATTGTTCAAACGAGATACCGTGGCCCTGGCATATGGGTAACTGAAGGAACACGGGTGGGTTTTAGTCAGTAAAAGTCTGACAAGCTCTCCCGCTCCGCCTAGAGCGGGAGAAGTCATTTGATGATTTCCCATCCAAAAAAAAAGACTTTCCATTCATGTAAAACTTGCGCAGTTTGCTGTTTCAAGATTTTGCATAGATATAATTTATTTTCACTGAAAAGCAATGGAAGATATGGAAGGAAAACACGTGAATGAATGTTGGAAAAAGATGGCAGATTATATAAGGAAAGTAGCAAAAGATGTGTTTGAAAAAAGGTAAAGATATAATAGAAAAAGATACATGGTGGTGAAATGAAGACGTGTAAAAGATGCTGAAAGAGAAGAAAATTACGTATAAAGAATGGCAGGGTGTATAAAATGGAAACGATAGTATGAAAGAAGATAAGATGAAGATTTATAAAGAATGTAAGAGAAAGGCAAAAATGGCGGTATCAGTTTCAAGAGCCAAGGCGCAGGAGAAGATGTGTAACTCACTGGATAGCCCGAGAGGCCAGAAGGAGCTCTACCGTACGTATTACAAAAGCAAGAGAAAGGAGAACGAGAGATATAATCCATATGAAAGTATGAAAGACGATGCCGGTAACGTTCTGTCCAAAGATAACGAAATAAAAGAACGATGTAAGGTTTATTTTGAAAAGGTCATGAACGAAGAGAATAAATGGAATGGTGTGCTCGGAAAGGTACATATAAATATGGGTTTGGTGAGGGAAATTAGCATGGATGAAGTAAGAAAGGCAGTCCAAGGTATGAAAAATGGAAAGCCGAGACGATATACCCTTAGAAGTATGGAAGTGTTTAAAAGAAGATGGATGTATGTGGCTGACATTATTCTTCAATAAGTTGTTGCATGAAGTAGGGATCCCACAAGAATGGTGCGATAGTTCGCTAGTGCCCATCATTAAGAATAAAGGTCATGTACAGGACTGCTATAACTATCGAGGGATAAAGCTGATGTCACATAGTATGAAGGTATGAGAGAAAGTAATAGAGAAAAGAGTGCGAGAGGAGAGTGAGATTACCACGAATCAGTTTGAGTTTATGTCAGGGCGAGGAACAATGGAAGCCACTTTTGCACTCCGCCAACTTTCGACTTTCGGTATCTCTGTTCACTCGTGCAAAGCGATGGCGAAGTAGATCGGATGGTTAAGCACAGAATAAACACTAGATGGATGAAATGGCGGCAGGTCACGGGAACAATCTGCGACTTCCACATCCCCCTTAAACTTAAGGGGAAGATATAAAAAACAATGGTCAGCGGGGTCGCGTGATTGTCCGGGGTCGCGTGATTGTCCGGGGTCGCGTGATTGTTCGAAAGAGATACCGTGACCCTGGCACATGGGCAACTGATGGAACACGGGTGGGTTTTAGTCAGTAAAAGTCTGACACGCCCTCCCGCTCCGCCCAGAGCGGGAGAAGTCATTTGATGATTTCCCATCCTGAAAAAAAAAAAAAGCAGGTCTCGAATGGGTCAGAATGTTGGGCCACAAAAGGAATGAATGACAGGCAATTGCATGCAGCTGAGATGAGAATGTTAAGAGGGATGTGTGGTGTTACACGGATGGATAGAATAAGAAAATAGTACCTACATAAGAGGAAGTCTGAAAGTGGCACCAAAAACTGAAAAGTTGTGTGGGAATTGGTTGTCATGGTATGGTCACGTGATACTGAGGAATGAGGAAAAGGTCGTGAGGAAAGTATTGAATATGAATGTCGATGGCTATGGCTAAATATGGATAGAAAGGGTGTGACTACTGAGATGACGACTAATAGAGAAATGTGGAAGAAAAATACATGCTGCGCCGACCACAAATAAATTGGGATAAAGACAGGACAACGACGATAATTTACTTGCACTAGCTTATAAGTTTTCTGTTTACTTTGTCAATGAGTCAAGTTGGACGTGAAAGATCTTTTTCGACCAGAAAAATTATAAAAAATTGCATGAGGAGCACTATGTCCTCTGAAAATTTAAACTATTTCATGTTAATGGCAGTGGAAAAAGATCTTTTAATGAAATTAGATTCCGACGACATTATAGACAATTCAGCCGAAAGTAGCGAACTGCTTCGAAAATCATTAATACAATAAATAACTAAAAATTTACGTTGGTAATTTTTCTTCTACGAATGGCAAAGGGCCGGTTGTTTGTGAAATGCCCGGACCGATTCAAAGCCCCAGTCCGGCCCTGGTTTAGTCACACTTATTTAAGTATACCGTCAAACGAGGCATCTTTACCTTCCGTGGTTATCTTTACCTAAGCATACCCTATAGTAGTTTTAATTAAATACATATTTTTTGTCTGGGGCAGTTGACGCAATTTTAGGCATATTGGTTGATTTTATATTAAATTTTGCTATCCCAAAAATTTTTTTTATGTTAGCCACTTCGTTAGTACTCAAAAAAGGGTGCTATTTCGTTCTATGTGGTCAATTATGCTTGCCGCGGCATCGCATAAAGATTGTTTTTTCATACAGAAAATCAAAGTGCAGGTAAGTGACTTATCTATACATCTAGACTCTAGAGTCTAGACAAATAAATAAAATTGGAGTGTCTGTTTGTAATATTAAAATAATCGCTTTTTACTAAGTGTATATGGATGTATACACGGTTCATATACCAAAACTACATTTTTACAATTTTTGTCTGTCTGTCTGTTTGTTCCGGCTAATCTCTGAAATGGCTGGACCGATTTTGACGGGACTTTCACTGGCAGATAGCTGATGTAACAAGGAGTAACTTAGGCTACTTTTATTTTAGAAAAAAAATCTTTTTTTGTAGAAAAATACCTGCGTCAATTTCCGACATCCACGCGGGCGAAGCCGCGGGCAAAAGCTAGTATTAAATAGTATGTGGTATATTGTTATTAAGGTGTATCACAATGATTCAATCTTATAAATTTACTATTTCTTGAATGATTGGAAAAGGCAATGATGTTTGATTTTAGGTAAAGTTACCTCGCTTAGCACGAAGGCGACTTTACCTATGACTAGGGTTGTCAAATTTAGCACGCCTAAGTAATCTACTTTTATGTGGGACCTGTTTTGGGCTTTCGTTCAGTTATTCAGGACTTTAAATATAATACCTATCGATTTTTTTCTATTCGTTTATGAAATATTTTGGTGTGCATTAAATACATGTGTAACAAATTTAATGACTGGCCTGTTAGTCTAGTACTTAGTGACCCTGACTGCTAAGACGGAGGTCGTGGGATCGATTCCCACCCAGGACAAATCTTTGAGTGATGAGCACCATTATTTGTTCTGTGACTGTGAGAGTTCTTTTTTATACTGTTTAACGAATATTCTTGATTATAAATACGCTTAGTATTTAATTGTTTACTGTTTTTAGGCAAAGTTTTAAAGTCTCGAATAGTTTTTGTTACCCTGTTTACAACCACAATAGATATTAAACTGTAATGTATAAACAAAAGTCCCTATTACTTACTTAGTTCCTTAATAATTAATTAATTAAAAAAAATGTTAATGTTTTATTATTTTTAGACAACCCTGATGGCATTCACCCGTTTCTATGATAATTTTGATATTCTTGTGGCAACTTTCCCTATGTATTGGTAGTGCTTGATAAACGAAGATGGTGGTTTCTAAATTAAATACATCGCTTTTTTTAGCGCCAGGGCTATTAGTAACTTTACGTTGCGTGCATTTTGGGACACACGTTTAATATAAACGTAGGCTAGGTAAAGTTGCCAAAAATGTGTCAATTTTACCCTGCTCATACTTTTGGTTAATATAGCGATACTATGTGAGATTTAGTAGAATTCATTGGTTCAACCAAAAGAGACACACCTTTTTTACAAAATAAAGCAATAAAAACTTAAACAACTAGCTCCGTGTTAGAGTAAATTGCATAAAGGTAACAAAAATATGGTAATGTTGCCACGTTTGACGGTACTTATTTGATGACACATAGATCATTTTCCAGATGAAAAGTCCAAACTATGAGGCTCATAAATACCATATATAAGGTGTATCTATTCATACACGAAATATTTTAAGGGGTACACCTGTAGGTGGTAAAGAAGCTTTAGAAGCAAAAAGATTTTTTTTATCTAAGCGTTTTTGAATTATCGTAATTATTATAATTTTAAAACTACTTGAGACGTTTTGCATAAAACCTATACTCCAAATTCTATGAATGGCCCGCCTGACGCTGCGAGGGCGGCGACCGGACGGCACGAGTATGGCCGCGGTGTCTCGGGCCGTAAAAATAAGACGGATCCAATATTTCTTATGTGCGTCAAATAATATTAAATTGAAAAAAAAAACTCTTGGAATTTTTTTTTGTAGTTGCTATAGCTTCTTTACCACCTACAGGTGTACCTCTTAAAATATTTCATGTATGAATAGATACACCTTATATAGACATCGTAGTATTATTCAGAAGTATTCAAATAAAGCCCAAATACGTACTAACTTACCTACAGAAATATATTTAATAGATCAAAACAATTAATACACAGTCAATTAAATTAACACAAAAATAATACATACACATACTAAATTAGTTAAAATAGCGTTCACTACACGTCAAAAAACCCGCCCCTAACTGTTCCCGGCGCAAAGGTGCCCAAAACACTTGCTGCGTTGCCACGTTGGATGGCAATGGCTAACCTTTTGCACCAAGAACGAGCTGGAGCGGGAGTCACCCGTTTCAAGCCCAAATTAGAAAAAGTATGAATATGAGACTATTCCTTCTTTTCTAATTTGGTCTTTATTTGAATTAGGAACCTACCTACTTTAAGACCGTATGTCAGTCAGTCGTGTTGAGAGGATGAATGAAGGGCGGCTTACAAAGGTATAAACAAGGCGTGTGAGTGGATGGGACACCCTAGGAGAACATATACTGACCTTATTGGTGATGTTCTTCAGAAAGATCAGGTGCTTAGTACTCGCAACCGGCGTGAGTGTACGACCAGATGTATGAACTTAAACGACGCAAAAGGATGTATGGATCGTAGTAGGTGGTGTTCCGTAATTTTGCCTACCCCCATGAGAAAAGGCGTGAGTTTATGTTTGTATGTAAATAATTAATTTCCTTCCTACTACAATGTCATTTTAAGGCCCCACAGTTTTCCCCCGCACTATCTCTCTGTGGAAAGTAAATAATTTCGGGTCACACAAGTCATCTCCGAAATCTTAATCTCAGAACATACGAATAAGAGACACTCTGAAAGTAGGTCCTACATGTGTCGGTGCCCTTCATAAGTAGATGAGGTCAGCATCAAAACCTTAATATGGCTGGCGCGCCGAACGTCCCTTTTTTGCCAACGTTTATTATACTATTGTCTGTTTCCATTTTAGGCGTAGCCGCTACTTTAAAATGAAATGGATAATTCTGTCAATAGAAGATCATTATCATTTTTATACGTCATAGTAAAAAAAGTCTAATGGAGTCTAAATTTTCTATCTGACTACCCCTGACAAGATATGGCGAAACGAACTCAGGGGTCAAAGTCACTGACATAATCTTGGTCAGATGTGGACCATGTAGATTAGTGTCTAAAATGATCTTTTGAGGAAATAACCACCTAGATTTGAGTGGATCTGTCCAGTCTGTGCAAGCATTTGTTAGTAATCGTGTAGTCTCAATTCAGAACATGGAGTTGATTTGACAAAAAATACCATTTGTGCAGGCCGTACTTTTAAAGGACTCAAACTGCTCAACTATTATCCATTAAAACGGAGAGATAAAGAAAAATGACCCGCATAGATTAAAGTAATATAATACTTTATAAATCTGTGCAATCAATCTTATTGTCCGTTTTGCGCTCAGAATCGCTCCACTGGTTTTGGCAACGTATAGTTTGAAACTATTTGTTTTATCTTTCTATTTCTTACTGTTTGTTTTATTTGTTTAGTGGAATGTTCGGGCGGCACGTGGAAGGAATCGTGCTTCAAGGACATCCCGTTCTGGCCAGCGTTGAAGAAGCGAGGCGCCACCGTCGAGCGTTAACTAATTTAGTTTGAAAACCAAGCGCTTATTTTAGTTATAGTAGTACCTAGTGCTGTGGAATTATTGTGAGTTATATGTGCGAAAAGCAAATGTGAAATACTGGTATTCAGCTGCTTCTGGTACTAAGATTTGAAGCGGACCTCAACATAGTTGGGAAAAGGCTAGGCAGATGATGTCGTATAAAAATCACATAACTACCTAACTATGATAAGTCTATTCAAGTGCCAGTTACAAAGTTTTCAATGGAATTCATGATGATTTTCATGTTATTTTTAATAGTAGCATTATGTAATTGTTTTTTATTACTTTATAATAAATATATTTCTACTCTTCATTTGAGTGTTTTTTAATTACATAATTGTACCTATATAACATAGCCCGCCGGTGGAGACGTGTGGCTGACACTGGCTTGGCCACCATCAGGGATTTTAATTATGATAACGCAAAAAAATTGTCGCCAAATATCAGAATTAGTCGGTCACTAGTAAAAGTTTTAAGGGATTATTGGTGGCCGATCTGGAGTCAGCTTACACCAGTTTGGCCCATTCGAATCTCAAAACCTAGGGCATCTAGCGAAGATCTGTATTCTCCCACATTTACCTAGTCGGAATTAGTTACCAAAATCGGAATTAGTCGGTCACTGGTTCAAAAGTTATAAGCGTTTCTAAATGGCCGATCTGGAGAGAACCACTATATGACATCATTTATACTAAAGTATTTTGATCTTGCTTTAACCAATGTATGGAGAAATTCAATTCTTTAATATCTTTTTAAATACATACCGCATCTGTGACTTGGCGACTAATTAGCTACTAAATTTGCGAGATAAAGGATCTCCACTGGGTACCCTAGTTTTGGAGATATAAATGTGGCCAAGCTGTGGAAGTCCTCTCCAGATTGGCCACCTAGATACGCTTATAACTTTTGAACCAATGACCGACCAATTCTGATTAGTGACTAATAAGCGACATTTTTTTTGTATAATCAAAATTAAAATCCCTGTTTGCGTAACATGACCAATTCTATCAGTATTTTACCAAGAATAGACAAAGTTGTTCTATCCAACTCAATATCTCTTCTGGTGGAGCACGGGGCGGCCCGTCTACTCGCGTTTCTATGAAGACAAAGACATACATAATCTTACCGTAGCAACGGGGAGGTTTGATGGTGATTTGGTTATGCTCAGAATGTACAACGATAATATTACGTTTCGTTATCGAATTAAAAGTGCCAAACATTTTAAAACCTTTTAAAAGTAAATCAATGAAACAACTAAACGTTATTTTTATTCTGTATCGGTTGTCTTGTCAGATGGACATGAATTTGATTGATTTAGTTCACAGATTTAGTTTTCATTTTCAAACAAAACACAACAAACGTAAGTAGGCGAAGGCAAAGAAAGGCAAAGTGAATCATTTTTGCGATGGGAACATTTGTATCTGTATCACTAACTGTTCCGGAACTGATATATTTCATTTGGAATACTTGAAATACCGGCACCGACTCAAAACTTATAAACACAACTGTTATGAATCGTGGTCTGTCACGTCGCACCGCTAAGGCTTTCTCTTCTTATCTTTTATTTACAGAAATGTGCAAACTGTTACAAATTTAATAGGTAACAATTATTATCCTTCATACTTGATCTGCTGTTTGTTTAAATTTGCGCGAACATTAACAGTTCAATAAGCTTTGTCATAGTAAAATGATAACTACCGAGTCTTCTATTTTATACAAGAGTTACAAGAAACAACTCAGTGTTCATTCTCTTACGTGCACTGAATCAGGATCCGCTACCAGCTCACTCGCTAGCTGCGGGTGGCGGCTCTTGATTTTTTTATCTCTCAAATCTCTCACTCGCAAGCGTTGTCTCTCACTGTCTCTCTACGCTCACGGCTCAACACAGCGCGCATGATCCGCGATACAGTGTTCCAGTTTTCCAAATGATACATTTCTAAAACATTACCGATGTTCCAATCTTTCGAAACGCTATGATGTTTCGGAACAGTGAGTCGGTTCAGTAAAGAGTTCCACACCCCTTAGAGCTATACCTCACAGGGATGCCATGGCGGTGCAGCCAGGTCAAGCCGCCAACAAAATGCTTGGCTGTGTAACCAAGCGGATGCCAGGTGAACCACCCATCATATAACTCCATACATTCAGGTGGCTACGCGACCTGGCGACGTCACCTTGGCATTCCGGTAAGGTATGGGTCTTAGATAAATAATGAAAAATTGGAAAAAATGTAGTATTTTTCTTAATTTTCGCATTGTGTTACCCAATGTGGAAGAAAACAAAATTAAATTTTTCAAATGTTTAGTTTTTGGAGAAGTTATTATGATGGCTCTGGCAGCAAAAAAGAAGTAAGTAAATCTGTATGAATATTAGCCATTATGAGCATAGTCTGATTAAATTAAGAGAATGCAGTTCTCTATGGTTTAAAATCCACCTAAAAAGAAAATTAAGTCATCTAAAATAGGATTGCAGCATCGTCTGATAAAATCTTTTATAAAAACAGTAAAAGCTTCCTTTAATTAACCTTGTTCATACTTTTTCTTTCCTTAACTATCGTCTCAATAACTGATCTCATCTTATTCATTACTAACTATAATAATTTATTTGCAGCGTGCGAAGTACCAACCGTCAAATTGACATGTTGGTGGACTACATGTCTACCCATATTCAATTCGCCAAAGGCGAGTTTAGGGGGCCTTTAGGACGAGAAGACCAATTTGAGGAGTGGGTCCGTGTGAAGAAGATGTTGCAAAAGTATGGGCCGAATAAGACTGTGGAACAGTGGCGGATGGTATGTCATTTTATTTTATTATTTTTTTTATCTACCACAAATATATTCCTAAATTGTATATCTACAAAAATGTTGGTATTAAATTATTAATGCGATTAATTTCAGACTTGGAGGGATCTTAAAAAGAAGGCACGGGCTGATGGTGCACGTGTGAATTTAGCCCATGCTAAAACTGGCAATCACACACCTATACTCAGCCTCTCAGAAACCAGTTTTAAAATATTGAACATCTTAGGCACAAAGAGTGCCTATTGTATGGCAGGTCAGCAGGAGACACGGCTAGGAAAGGTAAAAGCAGTGTCTATCAAATGTTATCTATACAAATAAATAAAATTGAAATGTCTGTTTGTAACGTCAAAATAACAGCTTTATACTAAATCCACACTAATATTATAAATGCAAAAGTAACTCTGTCTGTCTTTCTTTCCTGCTGAAATTTGATAACAAGATAGTTTAGAGCCTGAGAAAGGACATAGGCTACTTTTTATCCCGGTAGTATGTTCCCGCGGGATAATTTCCGATCTCCACGCGGGCGAAGCCGCTGGCAAAAGCTAGTACACAATAAAATCATTTAGGAACCTATTACAAAAAAACAACTTTCAAAATTTTCGTCTGTTGGTCTGTCTGTTTGTTCCGGCTAATCTTCGAAACGGCTGGACCGATTTTGACGAGATTTTCACTAGCAGATAGAAGATATTATAAAGCGTAACATAGGCTATATTACTGTCCCAGTAGCACGTTCCCGCGGAATTATTTCCGAAATCCACGCGGGCGAAGTCGCGGGCAACAGCTAGTTTTAGTATAACTATGACATTATATTAATGTAATTTATTATTTCAGATACCCCAACCACCACCAGCCACATCAAAACTACCATCACCAGCCTCATCACCACTGCCATCACCAGCCTCATCACCACTGCCATCACCAGCCTCATCACTACTACCACCCACATCACCAGTCACCTCACCACCAGTCACCTCACCACCATTCACCTCACCACCAGACACCGCACCTGCCAGCACAAACCCAGGATCAGTTCCTATATTAATGCCACCTTCCACCCCTTCCACACAAAAAGCTGCAGGGCTAGCTGCGGCACAAGGTCAGCTTGCATGGAGCTTGAAAAATGATTTTCTTGTCTCAGATGCTGAGACAATAAGTATGTTACAAGTAAGTGTCTTTCTTTCGTATTTGTCTCCTTTATTTCATTATAACATACACATAAATTATATTTTTAAATATTAGAATACTCAAACTTCAAAAAAAAAAAAATTAATATAAACAGCAAACTGAAAGAAAGTTTGACTGATGTTCAGAACCACACAATAGTGTAGTTAATATATAATAACTCTATTCTACTGTGATTTAAAATTATCTTGTAAATAAAAATAATAATATGGAGTTTTTTGTTCCAGGATATAAAAAATTGTCAGGCTGAAAAAAATAAGCTCACTGATAGGAAAATGAGACGAAGCCATTTGCAAAGGTAAAATTTATTGTATTTACATAAAATAATTTCTTATAATGTTAGAGCTCTTCTATTAAAGAAGGGCTGGTGGCTAAGTAATAATAGTCGCACGGGTTGATCGTTCAGGTTAAGCTACGCTTGCCGCGGTTAGTCCGTGGATGGGTGACATCTTTACATACCAAGACCCTTCCGTGCCTCGGAAAGCACGTTAAGCTGTTGGTCCAGGCTGTCTTTCGTAGATCTAAGACACTCGTTACGGGATGTCCGTTTCCACCGCGCGGCCAACTCTTAAAATTTGATGAAATTTTGCCAAGAATTAGTTGTAATTTGTTACAATACACACCTCTTTTCCTGAATTTGTTACAAAAAAAAAACTAAGGCGCTACGACCAAAAACAGTTGGGCGCTAGAACTGCCACTTGCCGTAGTGATCGTCCGTGATTACACAGAAACTAAATAATGCAGATAGGCGAATGATACATCAAAAGAAAGGTCTTAATTTGTTGTATTTGTTACAAAAATAAAAATCATCAAAACTTAAATATACAAAAAGTTATGCTATATTTAGTTTTCAGGTTAAGTGTAGGTACGTATCTCACCATAAAATCAAATTAATAGAGGCTAATGTGTATGTGTAACACCATCATTAACGTAAAACGCGCGCGCAGACGGCGTCCCTACTTCGCGGCACCTTCGGCGTCATCAAGGGGGGCGGAGCTTCGATCCCCGCTACGCGCCGGCCGCTTTATAAGGCGCTCGCACGAACCGTTTGGCTCAGAACACCTTGGAGAGTACTTCAAGACGCCGATAGCCAAAGACGAGGATCCCATCGTCTTCTCCCCGGGCCAAGTTCAGGGGGCAATAAGAAGACTGAAGCTCAAAAAAGCACCCGGTGCGGACGGTATAACGAACGCCGCACTTCGACACCTGCCACCGAAAACGGTGGCGGCACTAGCTCGCCTATTTAACGGCATACTCCGCACCGGAGCCTTCCCATCCTGCTGGGAGCAGGGGAAGGTCATCATGTTGCCCAAGCCCGGGAAGAACACCCAAAAACCAGAAAGCTATCGGCCTATCACGCTCCTGTCGACCACCTCCAAGGTGTTCGAGACGCTCCTGCTGCGCCACTTGACTCCTCATCTTACACCTCGCCCGGAACAGGTCGGGTTCCGGGCAGAGCACAGTACGACGCTCCAGTTATCGAGGGTACTGCACATACTCACGGCGGCAGTAAACAAGCAGGAATACGCCGCTGCAGTATTCCTCGATATGGAAAAGGCATTCGACCGGGTCTGGCACGCCGGTCTCATATACAAGCTCACACTGACCACAGCGCCCCGTCGCTTGATACATGTGGTCTCCTCCTTTCTCCAGGACAGAACAATCAAGGTCTCGGTGGAGAACGTACTCTCTAACGCACGCCCCGTCACTGCCGGGGTGCCCCAGGGGAGCTGCGTTTCGCCTGCGTTGTACTCTGTGTACACCGACGACATACCCGCCACGAACACCGCGAAGCTCGCGCTGTACGCCGACGACGCCGCGTACATCACCACGTCACTGTCAGCTGACCACGCGGCCATCAAGATGCAGCGCGCGCTTGACGACCTCCCCGACTGGCTCAGCAAGTGGAGACTGTCGGTGAACGCAGCTAAAACGCAGGCGATCATAGTTACGGCACGCAGCCGACTATTCCCGCCGAGCCTTGAACTCATGGGGACCGAGCTCAAGTGGACCAAGACCGCCAAGTACTTGGGGGTCACACTCGACAATCGGCTCTCCATGAGCCAGCACGTCTGCAGCACCGTCGCGCGGGTCAAGGTCACCCGCCACCTACTCCGCCCGATGTTCTCGTCACGCCTCCCCACGCGAGTCAAGCTGGGGATATAGAAAACCTACGTGCGTCCACAGCTCACTTACGCTGCCCCAGCCTGGCTCGCCCTCACGGCCGAGGTGCACAGGAAGAAGCTTCGGACGCAGCAAAACCTCTCGCTGCGTCATATAGTAAAGGCCCCTCGGTACGTGGGGAACTCTGTTATCCACAGGGACCTGCGTGTCGAGAGCATCGAAGATTTCAGCACCCGTCTCGCCAAGGGGATGTTCGCGCGTGCAGGGGTTTCAGAGCATCACCACATCCGGGAGATAGCTCCCTGGCACGCGCGCCCCCCTGACTATAAGCGCTTCCCGCGCGCGCGACCTCATTGCAGACGTCGCCTCACCACCGGACTAGACGCCTGGGTAAGCCGCACACACCCAACACGCGACTTACCCAAACAAAAGACTCCACACTCGTACACGACATCTACCGCGCACGGAGCGCCTAAGTTAATATATTGTCGCCGAGGGCGCGGCCCACACACATGCACCACTCCCCACTCACAAGTAAACACAGAGAACCACACAAGCGACGCACACACACCTCAAGTCGCTTGGCACACACCACAACACCCCGCACCCCGCAGCGCCTCCGGCTAGCTCTGGTTCACGTTGTTGGGGTCGGGGACAGCACCCACTGTAGGGAGCGCCAAACAAAACCGGTGCCCTTGTTGCTTGATCGGCCTTTGCTGGGCCTTCCCTAGGTAACTAGGGATCTCATCCGGCAGGGGCCTGGTCGCACGGGCGCCGAGAAGCACTTAGGGCGCTCCTACAGCCACACCACCAGATACACAATTCAGCGCACAGAGGGAAGGCATACCCCTCGATGCGTAGGTGTGCATCGAAGAGCACTCCACCCCCCTCCCGAGGGAGGGGGGAGGAAAATCCAAAGACGGGCCCCCAATTCTGGGGGCCGAGAGAAACATCCCTCGGTCAAAGGGCCAAAAGCCCCCACACCGATTCCACACGACCACGTGATGATGTTTGGCTCAGAGTGTTCACTGCGCTCTCTGACTGCTTCAGCCTCACTGGTTGGACAGCTCTGAGAACTAGTGCTCGCATTTTACCTCCTACGCGTAGTGTGTATTTAAGTAATTAAATTGTACTGCATACGATTACGTAAATAATATATAGTTGAAAACCATCGAGAGCGTTTTTCCTTATTACAATCTGGCGCCCAACGTGGGGCCGAACCCGGAGAACAAGTTAGAAAATCTACGAAGAGTCCCTCATAGGACTTTGAAGATGGCGATGTCCAACGAACAGTTCCACAAGTTCCTACAAACCATCATGGCTACCAAACAAGGAACTTTTGCATCCTGCAACATCACCTACAGTGGGCAAAAGGACACGGACGCAGTCGAGGCTTTTATAGCAGCAGCGACCACCTACAAAAATGTGGAAAAGCTTAGTGACTCGGACGCGCTTCAAGGGCTTCCACTCCTTCTACGTGAGGAAGCAGCGATTTGGTGGCAAGGCGTGAAAAACGATGTAGAAAAGTGGGAAGAGTTTTGTAAAAAACTGCGCCACACGTTTGCTCCTCGGAAGCCAGCGTATATGATTTGTCACCAGATCACCCACGAAGTCCAAGAGTCTGATGTCACCACGGAAGCATTTATAGCCAAGAAGCGGGCATTATTTGCATCGCTTCCCTCTCCCGCACCGACTGAAACCCAACAAATAGATTTGGTGTTCGCACTCATACGGTTGGAGATACGAAACCGCATGCCGCGAGATACGGTACCAACTTTTGATAAACTTCTAGAATCGGCACGTGGTATCGAAGAAACTCTGCAAGAATACGCACATGGACCTAAACATACTGAAACATCTACAGTTCAAATACGTAAGGGAAAGCAGCGGTGCACTTTTTGTAAAAACCCAGGACACACGGTCGATGTATGCCGAAAGAAAAAGCGTGTTGAAGACACAGTGGCAGTAGTGGCGAAAGATGTTGCCGAAATCCAGACGCAGGCACCATCTCCTCAACCAAAATTTTCATGTTATGGTTGCGGTGCACCCGGGGTATATAGAAGCAACTGTACCACTTGTAAGAAGTCGTCACCTATTAAGAAGGAGGATTTGAAGTTTTGCGCCATCGACATACAGTCAGATGCATATTCACGGCCTGTTGTGTTTGTGGAGATCGAAGGAATCAAAGGTACCGCCTATATTGATACTTGTGCAAAGATGAGTGTCGCATCGTACTCCTTGTACTTAGCGCTGGTCGAATGTGGATGCCAGTTCGAAGAACAACCAGCCAACTTAACGTTAGCTGACGGAATAACCAAAAATCAAAAAGTGCTAATGTGCAGAGCCGAGGTTAACTTGATAGGATGAAAGGTGCATACGACATTCATCGTGTTACTTGGAGCAAGGGAGAATCGCACTCTTTTGGGTGTTGGGTTTTTACGGGACGCAGGTATGGTCATTAACGTGCCGCAGTACACATGGAATTTTAAAGAAGAACCAGAAGAACAGTACGAGTTATATTCTGAAGAATTTGCTATCTTTGAAACCACTATCATTGGTGAAATAATGGATTTGCCAAGCCCAATAAGTTCGCTTACCGACAGTGAAGACTGTACAAGTATTGCGACAATACGACCTACTCCACCACCAGCACCCCCGCCGATGGAAATACCTGAAACTCCATCAACACCAAAGAATCAGTCAGTCGGTAACGTTGAATATAAGCTGGCACCAATTGATCTGACCAGTACACCTCCATCAAAGAAAAAACCACGACTATTCGATGGCTTTTCTCCCAGTTTCACGGATTTTTTGCTGCGAGATGCACAAATTAATGTTCACCGGGAAGACATCGAATTAGCCCCACACAGTGCATGTCTCTTCGACAAAAACAATTGGGAAATACGAATTGACTCGATTGACATCGAAACACACATCACGAGTGCTGAGAGGGAGCAGTTGGACAGGCTTCTAAAAGAAAACAGGCACGTTTTCAATGCCAAGCGAGAACCAACAAAAGTGATTGAGCACTGCATCAGAACCATAGACGATAAGCCAATCTCGGTCCCACCATACAGACTCTCCAAAGACAGAAAGAAGCTCCTCACCGTGAGATCAACGCTATGCTGGCAGACGGTATTATTGAACCCTCTTCGTCCCCATGGGCCGCACCTGTTGTTCTTGTACCGAAACCCAACGGGAACATACGAGTCTGCGTGGATTATCGTCGACTTAATGCGATTACGATACCCGATTCACACCCAATCCCTCGGATTGATGACCTCTTGCATGAAGCCAAGCCAACCCCATACATGTCACTATTAGACTTGAAAGCAGGCTATTGGCAAGTTGGAGTGCGCAAACAAGACCAAGAGAAGACTGCATTCATTACGCCATTCGGCATATTCAATTTCACTCGCATGCCGTTCGGTCTACGCAATGCTCCAGCCACATTTCAGCGCTTGATTGATCACATGCGAGTGGGTCTGACCGATGTGAAGCTCCTCGCATATTTGGATGACCTGGTAATACTATCACCATCCTTTCATATACATCTCGAAGACCTGAAGAAAGTTTTCGATAGACTTGTAGAATTCGGCCTAACAGTAAATCGAGAGAAATGTCGCTTTTGCTGTTCAACTATTAAATACTTAGGCCACTATATTACGCCGAAAGGACTGCAAGTGGACCCCGAGAAAACAGTTGCAATCACAAAGCTCCCCACACCAAAAACCTTAAAACATCTTGTGAGCTTTCTACAGATGTGTTCCTGGTATCGGCGCTTCATCCAAGACTTTGCAAAGGTTGCGGAGCCTCTCACTCGTTTAACCAAAAAGAACGCTAAGCGGGAATGGACAGAAAACCAGCAGAATGCCTACCACGAACTGAAGAGCCGCTTGACTTCTACCCCAATACTCAGGCAAGCCGATGAAACCAAACCCTATATAATAAAAAGTGACGCTAGTTCTTTTGCAATCGGAGCAGTGTTGGTCCAGGGGGAGGGAGAAGAAGAGCACCCCGTCGAGTTTCCTAGTCGTCTTCTGACATCAGCCGAACGCAACTACTCTACCACAGAACGGGAGGCGCTTGCTATCGTTTGGGCAGTAACAAAGTTCCGTGGTTACATTGAAGGACTCCCTATTACCATAGTTACTGACCATCAAGCCTTGAAGTGGCTTATGTCGTTAAAAACGCCGACAGCAAGGCTTGCTAGATGGGCACTATTATTACAAGCATTTGACATCACAATTAAATATGCGCCTGGTAGGACAAACATCGTCGCTGACTGTCTTTCTAGACCACCATGCAATGAAGAAATGCTTCAAGTAGGTATGTGACGTTTGTACAGTGAGCGTAGACATGCCCTTACGTAGTACAGCTGAAATTAGAGAAGAACAGTTAAAGGACGAGACATTAAGACCGATTGTCAAGGATTTGGAAGGAATAGACCACGTTGAGAAGGCAGTATATTGGAGCAATAAAGGGTACCTACTAAATAATGGGATACTCTATCGACACAGTCTCCATTCAGACTCCGACGAGGCACAATTGGTTGTACCAGAACATGAATGGGCTAACGTACTGGCGACATATGATGACCCTTTAGCCGGCCATTATGGCCAAGATAAAACTTACCGGCGAATCAATCAGTGATATTATTGGACTGGAATGAGGAAATATATTGATAGCTATACCAAGAATTGTTTAGAGTGTCAACGGTATAAAGCTATAAATCAGAAACCAGCGGGACTACTTCAAACTACCGTAATGAGTCAAAGATTTGAAGTCGTATCTTTTGATTTGTTTGGACCATTGCCAACATCGCCGGATGGAAAAACATGGATCCTCATTGTGGAAGATGTGGCAACTCGTTGGGTGGAACTGTTTGCCCTACAACAGGCCACTGCAGAGACCTGTGCTATGACGCTTATCAATGAGGTGTTCCTTCGCTATGGACTTCCCCGACGTATGATAAGTGATAACGGGCCTCAATTCGTTAGCTCCATTATGCAACAAGTCGTTTATTCGCTAAATATCAAACATGCATTCACACCGGTGTATCATCCAGAAACCAATCCTGTAGAAAGGAAGAATAGAGATTTGAAGCCTCAGTTGGCTATCCTAGTCAAAGACAAGCACAGAAACTGGCCAGAACACCTTCCTAGTATTCGATTCGCATTGAACACAGCGTCCAGTCTCTCGACTGGATTTACACCAGCCTACTTGACTTTCGGGAGAGAACTTAAAACGCCCGATGACACATCTCATGACTTACGGAAGATTCTGCAATCAGAGAACTTTATACCGGAAATCACACCAAAGTTAGTGCAATTGGCCACTAACCTACAAAAGGCTTGAGAAGTACATGAACAATTTGAAGAAAGACGCAAGAAATATGTGGACCAACGTCGGTGAGAGAATCCGAGTTACAATCCTGGTGACCTTGTACTCGCCACGGTGCATTCGTTGAGTAATGCCACTAAAGGTGTGAGTAACAAGTTCGCACCACGACGTGATGGACCTTACATAATTAAGAAGCAACATGGTCCGTCATCCTACGAACTTGCCGATCCCAAGAAACCTGATGTTGCGGTCGGAGTGTATCACTCTTCCGCTTTGGTACCATATGTTGGAACTTGTGCTGAGCTGCCAATCCTCGTCCAACCTATCAGAAAGAGGGGGCGGCCACGAAAACAACCCGAGTTGGTAGATGACGAGGTATGTACAAGTGAGGAAGCGTGGCAGACCCAAGACTGATTCTTCTGATCCTGGATCATCGTCGGGACGACTTCAGATCCAGAGGGGGAGATTGTAACACCATCATTAACGTAAAACGCGCGCGCAGACGGCGTCCCTTCTTCGCGGCACCTTCGGCGTCATCAAGGGGGGCGGAGCTTCGATCCCCGCTACGCGCCGGCCGCTTTATAAGGCGCTCGCACGAACCGTTTGGCTCACCCGGCTGGAGGCCTAAAAAGGTAACTTTTTAGAACTCGCCGGGCCACAATCCGTTTAAGTAGTAAGAATCTTTTCAGATTAACTACGAGATGTCCTACAAAAAAAAAAAAACCGTTTGGCTCAGAGTGTTCACTGCGCTCTCTGACTGCTTCAGCCTCTCTGGTTGGACAGCTCTGAGAACTAGTGCTCGCATTTTACCTCCTACGCGTAGTGTGTATTTAAGTAATTAAATTGTACTGCATACGATTACGTAAATAATATATAGTTGAAAACCATCGAGAGCGTTTTTCCTTATTACCAATTAGTTGCTAATTTGTTACAGCAAATACAACAAGAAAAATACTAAAAAAAAGGTTCAATATTCTTTTTACAGTTGATTTTAGTTGGCCGCGCGGACGGCAATATGCCTAAAATATAATGGCGTTTATTACGTTATTAATAGTAGGTTCAAGCTTAGTTCTAGTACTAATCGACAGGTATCGTAGCCTAGTTTGGATAAATGTGGCGAATATAGCTACAGGCTTTATATTTTAGGAGATATTCACTAAAACATCGTAGTATGAAACTTCATTAGAGTAGAGTGACCATAAATTTTCATAATAAAGTGAGACTGAGTCGTCATTATTGAAATGTTCGGTAGTCTTATGTTAATTTTTTAGGGTGAACCTCTTTAAGACATCCTATAGCATACTTTATAAAAGTCAAATTCACAAATCGATAAAAATAGCTTTATTCAAAATCAGCATACAGGCAAAAATCAAGTAATATAAGTCAACATTTTTTTTTTTAATGAACTACCATAACATTTATAAATTAACTGAAACTAATGTAAGACACAGAATGTAGACACATTTTCTTCCAGGTACTTATTTCAATTTTAGAATAATTTTATAAATATAGTGATTTTATTTTAAAAATGACATAGTGATCTATTTTTGTGCCTGGTATAAATTCTATAGCACTAACTAAGAAAAAATGTTTAATGTTAATACTAATCGGTACTTCAGTGAGTAAAACTTGCAATTGCAGTCTTTATATTAGAAAAAAAAATTGTTATTTCGGTTCTACAGTTTAGAATTTACCTTTTTCTTTTCTATAAATATTTTTAGTCAGGGGCCTAGTCTAGTTGTTTAGGTTTTAATTAACTTTGATGTTTTGAAGTTTTTTGGAGTAACAAGGCTAATGTGTATGGACAAAATAAGTTGCTAATTTGTTGTAGCAAATAAACAATAAAAATACTAGAAAATAGGTTCAATCATATTTTTAGAGTCGATTTTAGTTGGCCGCTTGGACTGCAATATGCCTAAATTACAATGTAGTTTATTTAATTATTAAAAGTAGGTTCAAGCTTAGTTCTAGTACTAATCGACATGTAACGTAACCTTGTTTGGATAAATGTGGCGTAAATAAAATTACTATATTTTAAAAATTATTCTAAAATTGAAATAAGTACCTGTAAGAAAATGTTTCTACATTCTGTGTCTTACATAAGTTTCAGTTAATTTATAAATGTTATGGCAGTTTATATAAAAAAAATATATATATTTTGTTGACTTATTATATTGCTTAATTTTTGCCTGTATGCTGATTTTGAATAAAGCTATTTTTATCGATTTGTGAATTTGACTTTTATAAAGTATGCTATGTGGTATGTCTTAAAGAGTTTCACCCTACAAAATTAAGATAAGACTACCGAACATTCCAATAATGGCGATTCAGTCTCACTTGATTATGAAAATTTATGGTCACTCTACTCTAATACAGTTTCTTACTACTATATTTTAGTGAATATCTCCTAAAATATAAAGCCTGTAGTTATATTCGCCACATTTATCCAAACTAGGCTACGATACCTGTCGATTTGTACTAGAACTAACCTTGAACTTACTATTACTAACGAAATAAACGCCATTGTATTTTAGGCATATTGCCGTCCGCGCGGCCAACTAAAATCGGCTCTAAAAAAAATATTGAACCTATTTTCTAGTATTTTTCTTGTTTATTTGCTGTAACAAATTAGCAACTAATTGTCCATGCACATTAGCCTCTATTAATTTGATTTTATGGTGAGATACGTACCTACACTTAACCTGAAAACTAAATATAGCATAACTTTTTGTATATTTAAGTTTTGATGATTTTTATTTTTGTAACAAATACAACAAATTAAGACCTTTCTTTTGATGTATGATTCGCCTATCTGCATTATTTAGTTTCTGTGTAATCACGGACGATCACTACGGCAAGTGGCGGTTCTAGCGCCCAACTGTTTTTGGTCGTAGCGTCTTAGTTTTTTTTGTAACAAATTCAGGAAAAGAGGTGTGTATTGTAACAAATTACAACTAATTCTTGGCAAAATTTCATCAAATTTTAAGAGTTGGCCGCGCGGTGGAAACGGACATGTTACGGGTCGTCAGAAGCCCGAAAGTGACAACCAAGTCAGTATTACCAAGGTGTATCGTATTACCCAGTAACTGGGTTGTAAAGGCAAGATAGGCAGTCGCTCCGTGTAAAATACTGGTACTCGACTGCATCCGGTTAGACTGGAAACCGACCCCTACATAGTTGGGAAAGGGCTAGGCAGATGATAGATGTACCGTATGGTGCCGGACGTAAAGAATAACACCACCCCATTTCTTCCCGTGGGTGTCGTAAAAGGCGACTAAGGGACTTACTAGAGAATGGGCAGCAGCGTTCTCTATGCATTTTACCACCATACTGCGATCGCCAACCCGCCTGCCAAGCGTGGCGATTATGGCAAAGCCCCCCAAATTGGGGGAGGCCTAAGTCCAGCAGTGGACGTCTTACGGCTGAAACGACGAGGTGATAGATGATGTTAGCTCTTTTATGAGTTGCAACTTGTAGAAAGCTACCTCTTTGCTCATTGGTGGTGTCTCTCACTATCTCGTCTGCTGTTACATCCGTTTCTTGCACAGGCACCCTTAAATAAATTTCATCACTGTTAGATAAAGTTAGTACCTTTACAATAAAAAAAAACAGTCGAATTGATAAACTCCTCCTTTTTTTGAAGTCGGTTAAAAATAAGTATTACCTATAATAACGCGTTATATTGTATAATAATGTGCAGCAAGCATACACTAGCGCCGATGCCTTCTCAGGAGCTTAATGGAGGCTCCGGTTAATGCTAAGACACCGAAAGGTCCCCTTGAGGTAACCATTGATCCGTTCGATGACATTGCGCGTTTGGCAATGCCAAATTGGTGTACCTCTCTTCGGGTGTAACATGTTGAGCATTTCTAATTGGAGTCATTAGCCAAGGCTCCAAAAATAAATTATTAATTTTGTGTTTTGTTTCAGAATACATAGTTCCCGTATGGAAAAGCACCGTTATATGGGCCCCAGACATTAATTACCAGCAGGCGGTCCAGTGTGGGAAAATTAAGGCTGATTATGATTAAAATATTACGTGCTTTCCGAGGCACGGAAGGTTCTTTACATACCAAGACCTCTTCGTTGGTCTCGACTATCTTTCCTAGATCTTAGACAGTCGTTACGGGTCGTCAGAAGCCCGAAAATCTGACAACCAGTCTTACCAAGGGGTACCGTATTACCCAGTACATGGGTTGTGGTCAGATAGGCAGTCGTTCCATGTAAAATACTGGTACTCAGCTGTATCCGGTTAGACTGGAACCTGCCTCAACGTAGTTGGGAAAAGGCTAGGCAGATGATGATATGATTAAAATATTAATATACATAATTATTTAATAAAACTCTACCTAATTAAATTACTGTTTATTATTTCAAATGATGAATAGGACAACAATATTTACTGTGTTGTGTGTTTTAGATAACTTTGTTTAGAATGTCTTACCTAGTAGATAATATTGGCCAATTCTAGATTCATATAGCCTCCGTAGTCTTAATGACAGAACCATTAAAAATGAATTGGTCGTGAACCCTGCCTGGAAAATTTGCATTTACATTTAATATTTTGCATTCCGCATCTGCAATCTGGAATTCAAGTTTGTATTGATTACTTATATTATTTTCGATTATTCTTTGCCCGTCAAACGTCCTTATGAGCCCCCGGGGGATCATAAGAAAAAATGCCCGTCTTTTTTTAAATTTTTTCATTAAGTAATTAAATCGTTAATTTTAATCAACCAAAGTTAATTTTAGGCAAAAAGAATTCTTATGATCCAACGGGTGCACACGCGACATTTGGAGCATTATTATTATTATTTTCTCATCAGGGACGTTTGACGGGATTAGTGTGCGTTACTCCAGCGGAATGTTGTCGCTTTTCAGGGTTTCGGCTTGACAGATAATTAGTACCCCATCTCGTGTAAATGTGCCCGAAATTTAGAATTTGTGCGTCCAGCCGATCCAAAGATGTTCACGAAAAACAGATTCCGCTGGAGTAACGTTACTGCAGCGGCTGATTTTTAACCGGTGGTCGTAACTGAGTACAAACTAGCTTCTTAGATAGATCAAATTTGTGCCTAATTGTGCCCAAAAAATGAAATTTGTGCGTCTTGAAGTTTCCGAGTTATTCAAGATGCCGCTGGAGTACACCTCAATTTAAAAAAAAAAAAATTCAATACCTTAAATAAATTAAAGTGCCGTACTCGCTTTTGACGCCGCGCGCTCAACCTAAAAATGTCGCGCGCAGACCTATTTTCAGCGTTAAATTAAAATTATAAATAATGGAGATAGAATTCCGGGAGTTAAGAGTTTTTTATTGGAAATTTCCTCCTCTTTCAGAATCTTTTTTTTTTAAATTTCTTAAATATTAACAGTTTATGAAATATTGGCAAAAAACGAAATGCCATTTTTTTTTTCATCTTTAATTGTTTATAACTTTTGCAATTTTTTATGTGCTAATACACGCTTTTGGCACATTTTTCTAGACGTCATTCCGGATCCAATGAGCTATCGCACATAATTTTAAGAGCAGTATCTCTATTTTGTACCATTTTCAACTTGTCGACTAGACTATTGTGGCTTTGGTGGTGGAAACACTTGTATGTCGGTGCAGTCGACGGGTCCCATTTAGGGTTGCCACCAAAAAAGGTGCCTTGCAATTAAAGTACTTTGGTTATAATAGGCAAGAAAAAAAAAGTACATGGTATAAAAATAAAGTAAGATTTATTTTTCTTAACTATTATATTTCAAAACATATTTCTTATTGCTTTTTGCAGCTTGCATCATATAAATTTCGTTTAACGAAAAAGTATTTATGACTAATCTTTTCAAAATCCCAAAGAAATCAAATCTTGCAAAATAAAGTATTTTCGTGTACTTTATTTTTCTCATAAACAATACTTTATTATAAAGTACGGGTGGCAACCCTAGTCCCATTATATGAGGGAATTAAAATTTTCTTTGGTAGGCAGATGCCTCAGTGCAAGGAAACAGTATCCATCGCCGTTTCAGTCTGAAATAATATAAATTAATTAAATACCTACAATAGTAAGAAATCTATCCAACTACATAGCTGCTAACACAGGCCTCTTACAGGGTGTTCGAATTTTGGTAGTTTTAAAAGATAGTTAAACTTACCTCATATTTACTGCAACGACAAATTGTTGAAGAAAGCCGACGATTTGACCACAGATATAGATAGACATAAATAACACAAGTATCACGATCTTCAGGGAAACCAAGCGTGCAATTTTTTAAAAAGTTTATACATTATTTTGTTTCTGAAATCGATTCTCGAGAATTGAGTCGTGTTGCGAAGGATTTACAGCACTATTCGCTAAAATAAACAGAAAAATTATAAAAGCGCTAGTAATACGAAACCGAAACGACTAACGAATTAACGATAGTATCAGTTGTTTCGATATTCATCACTTGTTAACACATCTTTGCTTACACCTCTCCAAGTAAAAGCCGCAATTATTAGCCGCGTATTGCGAATATTCAATTTATTTTCGAGGGCCTACGTTTTGTGTAAAATTTAGTGTTACTTGGGTATTAGATTTAAAATAATCGATTTTAAAATGAATTACGCATAATATTAATAAATAAATTAGTTATTGAGGGAAGGAAACGTTTACTTTATTTTTTCCGCTCGCTAGGGTACTGTTTTTACAATTGATCACAGCGCAACTAGGGATTTTGTATTTTTTGTGTAACCTCCGACTAGCGCCGCGCACCGATGCAGACTGAGTGCGACGGTGGTCACGTTAAGCGGTTTAAGCGTAAGCCGGGCACGCGAGGTAGTTGTACTTGCGTTATCTCTGTCTATCTATATCTGTAGGTTTAACCAATAGCAATATTTTTACACTAACACTTTACACAATGGGCCTAACGGACAATCCAGGGGCGTAGCTACCGCCGTATCTGCCGTATAAATTATACGGGGCCCCCGGGACACGGGGGCCCCCGACGTGCGTAAGTAAAAATTAATACAAGCTACCCAATTTTTTTTTCAGGAATGACAAAAGTCACAAAAAGCAATTTCTATTTTCCCGCGTAAAGCGTGCGTTCCAAAGTTGGCAACACCCTACATCGGTTATCGCGTGCCGCGGGATTTCCCCGTTAAAAGTCTTTTTCACATAGGATGGGTACAGTGACACTTAGTCACGTGACTTAAAAAGTGAGGTCTCTGCGTAATGAATTCGATTATTAGCAAAAATCGAGAAGGTTTACATTAATAGATTTTTTTAAATAGATAAATATTTTTTAATAAAGATTATGGATGGAAAAAGAAAAACACAACAATTCATAAAAATCATTTTAATCTAATTCGTTGTCAGATTGCATTGGCAAAGACAGTCATCCGAATCACCTAAGTCAATAATAAACTCATCTCCGCTCTAGTATTTGTCCTGCACAAATAACAAAACTTGACAATTTAACAACAATATCTGGATGACCGAGCTTTGCTCGGTATTTTTTGGTAAATTGTGTTTAAAATAATAAGTTTATGTTCAAGTTGATTATCGATAAAGTTGATCATTGAAAACACGAATAAAACGACATTTTATAAAAATGAATCCTAGCTAGATCGATTTATCGCCCCCGAAACCACCTGTATACTAAATTACATGAAAATCGTTGGAGCCGTTTCCGAGATTCAGATTATATATATATTTACAAGAATTGCTCGTTTAAAGGTATAAGATTCAGTATAAACAACTTGCACAATAAGTAATTGGATAACAGTAGAATTATGTAATATCTTCAGTTTGCCGAAAAAAAGGCAAGGAGAGTTATTTAATTTGAACTGTTTGTAAAAGTTTTGGAAAAAGTGACAGATAGATAATTATAATGTACTTATAAATATTTCTTTTAATTTTATGCAAACATTTTTTTTTCTTTTGTGAGAAATCGTTACCCTTCATAAGGGCCCCAAATAAATTTTTATACGGGGCCCCGCCAAGGCACGCTACGCCACTGGGACAATCCCTGATGCAGCAGTTGCATGGAGGCTGAAGAAGCTGATTCGTCTGTTCCTACTTTTCGAATGCACAAGCGTCGCCCAGATTAGGACAGAAACCCTCGGGGCATCCAGATTTTACACGGACGAGGAGATATAGTTGAATAACCACTGACGGCTGCCATGGCCCACGCACAATGGTCCACTTGAAGGATTAAGTGCGGTAACCAAACCCACTAACATAGAACCCATCCTTAGATATTAAATGTTTGCTTTAAATCTTCACGGGTCATGGGAAGCCGTCACCTCTTTCCGCGGGGCGCGTGTGGGACTGGCAGTCTCTGCGCCCTCACGTCCCTAGCCGCCGCAGGAGGAGACACCTCGGGCGTCGGGAGACGATAGCGGACTCCCGGCCACCGTAGACGCGAGCTTGCGGGCGGCGAGCAACGGGAAGCTCGCCGCCCGGTAAGGACCAGGCTCTGGTCGACGGGGCGTTGTGTTCCACGCGCGCCTCAAAGAGATGTCAGCTCATTTGTGCAGCAGATTTGCTAGGACCGATGCCTGCCAGGTTCGCGAGATCTGTTCGAAAGAGTTACCGTGGCCCTGGCATATGGGCAACTGAAGGAACACGGGTGGGTTTTAGTCAGTAAAAGTCTGACACGCCCGTCCGCTCCACCCTAGAGCGAGAGACGTCATTTGATGATTTCCCACCCCAAAAAAACCCTCGGGGCATCCAGATCTTACACAGACGAGGAGATATAGTCAACTTCTGGAGGGCTGGTTGGAATAACCACTGACGGTCGCCATGGCCCACGCACAATGGTCCATTTGAAGGACTAAGTGCGGTAACCAAACCCACTAACATGGAACCCATCCTTAGATAGTGAATGTTTGCTTTAACTCTTCACGGGTCGCGAAACGCCCTAAGACGTATCTATACAAATGAATAAAACTGAAGTGTCTGTTTGTAATTTCAAATTCACAGCTTTTCACTAAATGCATATGAAAGTAAATACGGTACTTACACCAAAAAAACATTTTTTTAAACTTTTGTCTGTCTGTCTGTTTGTTCCGGCTAATCTCTGAAATGGCAGGACCGATTTTGACGGGACTTTTATTGGGAGGTAGCTGATGTAATAAGGAGTAGTTAAGGAGTAGCTTAGGCTACTTTTATTTTAGAAAAATACCTGCGTTAATTTCCGACATCCACGCGGGCGAAGCTGCGGGCAAAAGCTAGTTAACAATAAAAATTCTGTTTTGTCTCGTTCGGTGTCCTTTAACAAGTTAAGAGTGCTGATGGAGTGTTTGCCCGTTCTTTTCTTTGAATGGGCTTCATCTCTCTGACTAATTGACCCCTCTACAGTTAAGACGCGTCTGTAAATGGTGTTATTGAAATAAAAGTTTTGAGTTTGAATGTATTTAGTTTAATATAATTTAATAACTCTTATCACATGCTTGTTAGCAAAATGCTTCAATTCAATGTTTCTAGTTTTATCTACCAACTCTTTCCGGTCGACAATCAGCCGGGCACTGGCTACTGTATTTATTAAACAATTTAAAAATAATCTTAAATAAATTTTTAATTCAAGTAAAGAATACAAAATAAAGAGATTTTAGTCCTTTAACTATATAACAAAAGGAACAAATAAAAAAAAACGATTAAATTTTAACAAAAAAGTCCTTACTCATAATGTATTACTGGATACATGTTCACTAAAATGTTGTAAAACAAGAACTTAACAAGCATTTTATAAACACTCATTGATTACACAACAACTGTAATTCTAATAATTGATATAAACATATATGTATTGCAATAATAATTGAAATTAACATTTATTTTGTTGAAACATTTCAACTAAAAATACATACACATATCCATGCTATTTGAATACGATACAACAATAATAATAGTATAAGTTTACGACGAAATATATGCCTATTATGGCATTTATATAAGGCAGATATAACAATCAGAGATCGAATAATCGGGCGCTTATATACCTAAACTTCACTTTTATTCCCATGAAAGAATAATACGGACATGCTTTTCAGAATCCCAGATCCTGGAACGTTCGAAATTTCTGAGATTGTAAAAAATGTTACTTGCATACAAAACTTTTTAACAAAAAATTAAACCGCCGAAAAACTGAAAAGCATAAAATAATAAACCTTAAAATTATGAGTCGGCGCTTTGAGTGTTCCTTGTTCATTGATTTTTCAGCGCCGACTCAAAATTTTAAGGTTTATTATTTTATGCTTTTCAGTTTTTCGGCGGTTTAATTTTTTGTTAAAAAGTTTTTATTTTATGATTTTGTGTGGCTTTAATGTACTAATAATACTTGGCAAGGTATACCCTATCCAACAATAAAAGAATTATCAAAATCGGACTACTCTGTACAAAGTAATTCGTGTTTATACGTTACAATCAGTGAGTGAACAATCAATCATCCCCTGTTTTCCAACCCTTAGGGTTCGATTTTGTTTTCCAAATTTATATGGGACCACCTTGGGAGTATACCCTTTCCAATAGAAGAAGAATTGTCACAATCGGACCACTATGTAAAAAGTTGTGAGTGTCAGTGAGTGAACAATCAATCATCCCCTGTTTTCCAACCCTTAGGGTTCGATTTTGTTTTTCAAATTTATATGAGACCACCTTGGGAGTATACCCTTTCTAATAGAAGAAAAATTGTCACAATCGGACCACTATGTAACAAGTTATGCGTGTTTATACGTTACAATCAGTGAGTGAACAATCAATCATCCCCTGTTTTCCAACCCTTAGGGTTCGATTTTGTTTTCCAAATTTATATGGGACCACCTTGGGAGTATACCCTTTCCAATAGAAGAAGAATTGTCACAATCGGACCACTATGTAAAAAGTTGTGAGTGTCAGTGAGTGAACAATCAATCATCCCCTGTTTTCCAACCCTTAGGGTTCGATTTTGTTTTTCAAATTTATATGAGACCACCTTGGGAGTATACCCTTTCTAATAGAAGAAAAATTGTCACAATCGGACCACTATGTAACAAGTTATGCGTGTTTATACGTTACAATCAGTGAGTGAACAATCAATCATCCCCTGTTTTCCAACCCTTAGGGTTCGATTTTGTTTTCCAAATTTATATGGGACCACCTTGGGAGTATACCCTTTCCAATAGAAGAAGAATTGTCACAATCGGACCACTATGTAAAAAGTTGTGAGTGTCAGTGAGTGAACAATCAATCATCCCCTGTTTTCCAACCCTTAGGGTTCGATTTTGTTTTTCAAATTTATATGAGACCACCTTGGGAGTATACCCTTTCTAATAGAAGAAAAATTGTCACAATCGGACCACTATGTAACAAGTTATGCGTGTTTATACGTTACAATCAGTCATCCCCTGTTTTCCAACCCTTAGGGTTCGATTTTGTTTTCCAAATTTATATGGGACCACCTTGGGAGTATACCCTTTCCAATAGAAGAAGAATTGTCACAATCGGACCACTATGTAAAAAGTTATGCGTGATCATACATAAAAAAAAAAAAAAAAAAAAAATATACGCGTCGAATTGAGAACCTCCTCCGTTTTTTTCGTCGGTTGAAAATATAGTTAGAACTCTTCATGAAAACGAAAAATTTTCATTGAATAACGCTTACATACTTACTCATACTTTCAATGGTTGTTAAAAATTGTATTTTTTTAGATTTAAAAAGCCGATTCTAATGGAACTTTTAATGAACAATGAAAGTTTTTATGAGAACTGGTTTAGTTTCATCGATATTCCATTTGTTTTGAATAAAATAAAGATACTGAATCAAAATAACCACTGCTATAATTTTATTAAGTTTTTTTATAGTTGTTTTTACAAAACTGTTCAAATTCCGAGAACCCAGGATTACTTATTTATTCAGAAAAGAATGTCCATATTATTCTTTCGAGGGAAGAAGTTTAGGTAGATAAGCGCCCGATTATCCGATCACTGTAAGTCTAAAATTAAACATATCTTATGTAGGTATATAATACAAATTGCACTACTTATACGTAGACATTACGGAACACGGAATCGCCGCACGGGCAGCATCTGGTCGACAGGAATATAATTCGTAATGTTGAAGTAGCGTTGAGTGCACATCTGTCACGGACAACCCTTCAAAGCCAGTACTTTTTTATAGGATCAAATCAAAATTAGCTCTGGCCTTAATGTAAATGTCACAGAGTCATTTAAATGTTTTAACAAAATACTTATGATGGAAAAAAAGGTTTTTTTACGATACCAAACACGTGGGTTTTTTGTTTCATTACCAGCTCATTTAACTGGACCCTTTATACGTCACTTGTCGTATTGCGAGTAAACGGTGACAGGTTTGGTTTGTATATAAAGTGTTGGTAAATTCATGTCTAGTACCTACGACCGCCGAGGCGACCACATGTCCTGTGGTTCATACTTATTCAAGTAAATAATATTAATAGCAATGTAGAATGTTTGAGATAGTAACGAACTGAAGTTTAATACATGGTAGGCTGGCAGGGACATCGAAACGCAAACTGTAACGATGAATTCAGCTCGTGAGTCTGGACTCCCCCTAGCGTACAGTCAGCGTCACTAATACCGGGACGAACTGACTGTTCAAAATGATATAAACAACTATGAAAATGGTTCAGTCTCAGAAGATCCATTGGCTAGATCCATGATGGATCTAGTGATAATTATTTTTCTCATTGGATTGAAATATTAACCCAATGACACAAGGAATATTTCAGAATGAGGACAGTACACGACAACTGTCATTTGACAAGGACTTTATCCAATTGAAATAAAGTATAATTTTCTTAGTTGTTGACATCATTTTGAACAGTCTTCGTCCCGGCAATTTTGAAGCTGACGGTCCTGCCAGAGTCGCGAGATTGTTCAAACGAGATACCTTGCCTCTGGCATATGGGCAACTGAAGGAACACGGGTGGGTTTTAGTCAGTAAAAGTCTGACATGCCCTCCCGCTCCACGCAGAGCGGGAGAAGTCATTTGATGATTTCCCATCCAAAAAAAAACCTGGCGGTAAAAATTTATCGTCGTTTACAAAAAAATGCTGTTTCATAGAAAATTGGAATACCTAAACGGTCAAAAAGTAAGGAACATCTATTCTTTTTTAATAACCGATGAGAAATTACAACTCAGTGGGGTTCAGAATCGTGCACTGAATGCATGATAACAGGTTGCACGTCCATGTCAGGTCCCTGCCACCATGTGTCATTAAATATGACTCTCCAAAGACGATGGTAAAATAAGACACAAGTCTCCCTTACTGATACTCTTCTCTCTACCCGTACCTGTTGCTTACCCAGCAGCTGGGGCCCGTTTTAATTAACGTATTTTCTTTCTTTCTTTCTTTTCTTTTTCTTCCTATTTAATATGACTGACAATGTGACAAATTTGACAAAATAAAAAATACAGAATTGACAAATTTTCTTAACTGATGCTATTCAAAGGCTGACTCCGTTTGGGGGCGAATGGCAACACAAAGTACATATAGCAAACATTTTTCTTTGAAATTTATTTGTATGAAAATACGTTGTGTTGCGGCTGTTATCTGTCCATCATCATGATCAGCAACCTATAATGTTCTCACTGCTGGGACATGGGCCTCTCCTCTCGGTGAGAGGGAGTGGGTGTTTTGATTGATTTGTTTGATTGATTTGATCACGATGTTTTCCTTCACCGTTTTAGAGAGCAGTGGTGATGAAAGAAAGTTAAATGCCTACATGGGTTCGAACACATGACATACAACTCGTAAGTCGCGGCCGTTACCACTGGGACACTAATGTTCACTAATAAATAACACAAGCCTGCAACTAATGGGGTCATGTCAGTTGTTGAAAAGTGGAGGGTCATTTCCGAAGTATTTTTTTGCGTAGAATCCGAATCCGGAGTCAGAATTGGCACATCATGCCAAGATTTTGAGATATTTCCAAAAAAAAACTATTTTTTGGGTATATACCAAAAAATTGTTTTTTTTGGACATATCTCGTAATTTGAAATTGGCGTAACTTAGTGAAAAAAAATCGTAATTGAACTCTGCAACTCTCTAATTGAAGAAAAAGATTAGTACTATATGATACGACTAAAGAGAAAACCCCAAAAATTCTGTGTCCCCTGTACATAACCTCAAAAGTAGCCAAAAACGCTATTTTTTGGGTATATAACCTGAAATATCTTAAAATCCTGACGTGATGGGCCAATTCTGACTCCGGATTCGGATTCTACGCAAAACATGACTTCGGAAATGACCCTCCACTTTCCAACAACAAAACCATGTTGGCCTGTGTAATCTGCCCAGCCTTATCCCAACTATGTCAGGATCGGCTTCCAGTCCAACAAGGAGCAGCTGAATACCAGTATTTTACATGGAGCTACTGTTTATAACACCTCCACAACCAGTTACTGGGTAATACGATACCCTTAGTAAGACAGCTTGTCTTACTAAGGGGACTGCGGCTTAACGTGTTTTCTGAGGCACGCAGGGGTTTTGATATGTAAAGATGGTCACCCATCCACAGACCAACCGCGGCAAGCGCAGCTTAACCTGAACAGCCGTGTAGCTTGTATTATTTAGCCACTAGCCTCTCAGTTCTCCTTGCAGCTGTAATGTGCTTCATTTAATAAAGCGTCGTTTAATAAGGCGTCAAATATGAATCAAAAGAATTTGTACAGTCTATGATAGCTGTTACCTGACCCATTGTAGCCAACGGCAGGGTGGGTCAGGTAACAGGTATCACAGACTGTATGTAAATTGTAGGAATGTCACTTGTTGCCTGTCAGTTTAAAAAAAAACAAGCTCCTGGCCTTTAAAGGAGTTTCTGGGTAAGTAACAAGTACGAGATAGTGAGAGAAAATCCATACTAATATTATAAATGCAAAAGTAACTCTGTCTGTCTGTCTATCTCGCTTTCCTGCTAAAACTACTGAACCGATTTAAATGAAATTTGGTACACAAATAGTTTAGAGCCTTTTTTTTTTTCAGGATGGGAAATCATCAAATGACTTCTCCCGCTCTGGGCGGAGCGGGAGGGCGTGTCAGACTTTTACTGACTAAAACCCACCCGTGTTCCATCAGTTGCCCATGTGCCAGGGTCACGGTATCTCTTTCGAACAATCACGCGACCCCGGCAGGAATAGTTTAGAGCCTGAGAAAGGACATAGGCTACTTTTTATTCCGTGACTTTGTCTGCGTCCGCGATAACAGACATTTACGCAGACGAAGTCGCGGGCAGAAGCTAGTGCTCTAAAAATTAACAATTAATTATTTCGCTTGGAGACTTGAAAAGGGTACTGACAGCCGATTTCAAGTCTATTTTCAGTTTCATAACAGCTATACTCGATTCCCATTAAAGTTCCAAACGTATGGACCTTTTAATTTAAATGCATTACCCTTGGATAACGTCTGTTTTTTTTTTATATCGTTCTGAACAAATGAATGACACTTATTTCAGACTTATTTTCGAACAATAAGTCTTTAAAGGTTTCATTCATCATGTTGAATTAAGATAGGTCATCATCAATAGCCTATAATGTTCCCTCTGCTGGGAGACTGGCCTCCTCTCGGTGAGAGGGAGTGGGCCATAATCCACCACGTGGGCAAAGTGCGGGTTGATTAAGATAGGTGGTAATGGATTTTTGGAGGTAATATTTTGTGCGCTAGGTATCCCTTGATTCTCTCACGTTTAAAAACACAGCTGTATTTAAAAGGACTAATATCACACAAACAAACAATTACATCACAATTTAAACTATTATAGACTCAATCGCGAAAGGATCTTTGGTCGCTGTCGTCCTTTGATTTATCCAAAATATTAACCCATTCACTCCCACTTAAATTTTAAAAACATCACCTGGGTGCCACTTAATATTTTTCCTTTGGCAAGACCTTCACACCACCAACCGTTTTTTCCTTACCAAAACAAGAATGACAGTTCGAAACAAAAACCAACAGTGTTTCCACATTTAACAATTGTTTCTAGCCGTGTATGTTGGCAAATATTTAAATAAATTCTATCATTTTAAAGTAATTCCAAAAAACGTCCTAAAGTACACTCAACGCATATGGTGCGTTGGTGGCAACGAATGGGTTAATAATAAGATATGTCTTTAATATCACGTCAACTGCCATGGGTAAAATCAGGAAAAGTCAAAAATGTACTTATTGTCATTTGACTTTAAGTCGATTATTGATTAAAAAGTGTCGGACATGTAGTCCAACATGGCAGTTAACGTGATATCTAACAAAACTTGTATATTTTTTAAAATGTGATTATAAGTACTGTTAACCGCACGCCAGTGGTTTTTTTGGCACAACGAAAACCACTTTTATTGCTACGACATAAAGGCGCTGTCAATGTAAAATTGCTAACAAGGACGAGTGTTTGACTGTACTTCTGAAAATAATAAACGTTTACTAATTACTGTGTATTGTAACTCTCAGAAAAAAAAAAAACAGCTGTTTCTACCAAACTTCGATGGAAAAAAGTCCAACCTCTAAAACCCTAAGAGCATAAGGCCCAAACCTCGTAATTAAAAATGTTTAAAACTTGTCGCATTCTCAACCAAATGTCAAAAATGTATGGAAACTGGAGGTGTTTTTGACAGATTGAGACAGAGATCATAGTGTAAACGTTCTTAAAATTACGAGAGTTGTTCCATGTAGTTGTATTATGAAGTATGAATGCAATTTGTAGGCATCACATTTGCGGGTAGATGACTTCGGGGACGGCGCGGTGTCTCAAACCCGGTGTGGATATTTAAGTACACTATATTACAGGTGTGACTTTATACTGACGGTGTGACTTTTTTTTACTTTTGTTTAATACATATGTATGATAGTTAGTATGGTATATGGGTCATTGTAAACTGAAATAAATGTTATATCACTATAATACCGTTAATTGGACCAAATACAAGCAGTACCTTACCAGCATTTGAGATGTTTCATTGTATTTAATTCCCATCTTTATACACCGTACAACATGCTCAGATCACATTATTCGTCATTGTTATTCATAAAAAACAATGATAATGACTTTAACACTTCTTATATTTGTGTAAAACATGGAATGCGGAGGGTCAACGAAATTCAAATAATGAATATTCTTTTAGTCTTAAAATAATATTAATATTTTACTGCCAACATTATTTTATTTTATACTGCCCACATCTAAACGACATTTAAATAAAGATTTATTTCGTAATTGTGAAAATTTTGTTTAAGATTAAGCCATATTCTTATTAAAAAAATAGTTTTGATTTTCACATCTGCCAGTCGTCCTGCGATGGCATTTAAATAAACATTTAAATGTTCTTTTAGTATGAATTCTACTTATTGCACCGGTAGGAAACATAAATAAAAAAAATAACATAGATTCGTTACTCCCGTCCTGGCATTAATAGTTCACAATACGACCCCTAAACATATATTGCTGTCCTTATTACTTACATTTTAGACAGTTACCCAAAATGGGCAAATAACGATAAGTACAGGAATACTTTTCTAGTTGTCATCTCACTTAATAATTAATTATAAATGCCGAAGTCCGGATGTGCATATGCTCGTAAGTTTGCATATTAACGCCTAGGTACAGTACTTTTCAGGAATTTGTTTCGTGAGATTAAAAAATTAAATACTGCGCGCTTTACTTGTGTTTACCAAGTGTACAAACACGCTGTGAATGTGTGAGTAAGCGCAGGATCTCTTGATACTTTCCGATACAGTGCCGAAGTCGGGATTGTGTGTGTGTGTGCTGACGCTATTCGTCTTCACGCACACATTAACACTTGGTTACCACAAGTAAAGCGCGCGTCGCTTCGTTAGATAAAAATACTAAACTGTGGTACGATGCTACCAGGCTGTCGTACTGTATTCGAGGTAGAATGTATCCTAGATTATCACAGAGTAAGTACCCTTTACATTAGAAAAAAAACTGATAACTTTGTACAAAGGCGATATTTTACATATAACGTATTTTAAAGTAGTGTATGTCTCTGACATTGTGATGTTGTATACTTGAAGTCTGCGAGCGTGCATGGCCTGCAAGTCGCCACGAACGAAGTCACGCACCTCAAGTAACGTCCGTTTTCATTGTGTTCACCATACCTGAAAGATTTTAAACAAACCTTGTATTATTTTATTGAACGCCTATTTGAGCTAGTGGTAGCAAACGCCACTGCTGAATATGTGGGGTTCGATTCCCAGGGATCTGATTTAGGTCGTGTGGAGTCTGTATTTGTGCCCCGTGAATGGAAAAAGGGAATAACATATTAGACTTCAACAAAATCTATCAATTAAATATCCAGCTATGTCGGGGGCGGTTTCCAGTCTAGCCGGATGCAGCGAATTCCACTATTTTATACAGAGTTATTTCATATCCTAACCTCCACAAACCAGTTTCTTCTGAGTAATACGGCACCTCTTGGTTAGACTGGTTGTCAGACTTTAGGGTTTCTGACTAACTGCCCGTAACGACTGCGTTACGGGCAGTTAGAAGCCCGAAGCCCTTGGCTGTCATTCGTGGATTTTTGAGAGTTCAAGATCCACGTATGATAGGCAAGGACCAACGGCTTAACGTGGTTTCCGAGGCATGCAGGTATCGGTATCCTGTAGAGCGCCAAGGGGTACTGTAGTACCCAGAACGAACATAACTAACATCTACCCTCAAAATTAATTAAAAAAAAAATCTCATTTATTTCAGCTTTTTAACTGTATATTTTAATTTGGTATACAATTGTGATTTTAATTTACGAACTACGGATGTGTATGTGATCGGATTCGGATGTGATCGAATAATATTTGCGGTCGGCCGGAAAATTGCGGAAAATGAGGCTATCAAGTCGGTATGTAAAGATCTCTTCCACGGACCAACATGGGCAAGCATCGCTTAACCTGATCGATCTTTAACATAACTAGCGAAATGTGGGTATTATACATATTCGCATGCGGAATTATGATGAGATAATATGTAATTATTAAAAAAAAACATACACTGATATAAAAATGGCGTAATCAACACATTTAATAGATTGTTAACACTTCAGTTATAGGAGGGTTAACGCTGAATGGCACTTAACTGTAACTATTTTATCTTATAAATATTGCGAAATAGTTGCATACTTGGCCTTAATAATTCAAAAATACTTGGCACCTCGCTGTAAGTTACAGACGTTCTTGAAAGTATTTGTGTCGTTACAATACATCTTATAACGCTACAAGACTTATTGGATGTGTCGCAAAAATCGCCAAGTTGTTTTGACTAACGAATTACTGTGACAATTTCAAAAATATTTACCACCATCAACGTACACACGGCTACATCAAGCTCCACATACATTTCCAGTTTTAGCTAACCTCGCATTGTATCAGTTATTCATACAATGAGAAGTGAGCTTATACTTGATATGTAGCCGTGCAAACATTGAATTTTATTTATTTTGTGGCTTTTCATTTTTTCATATTTTACGTCGTATTGTTTTTCTTAAAAAGTGTGTCTTTTTTGGATATCTTTTACACTAGGGGTGGATTTTGTTTCCTAATTTTATATGGGACCAAGTGCATACAGTATACTGTAGCTTACCTACGCCTCAGGATTTTTCTTCATCAGATTAAGGTCGGCTTCCACCATTTCTTTGACCAGCTGATCGAAAGATACACGCGGCACCCAGCCAAGCTTCTCTTTGGCTTTCGACGGGTCCCCTAAAAGAAGATCCTGTAAAGGAAAGAACCAATGTTAACTAAGTATTGCATTTTTTTGTTTTTTTTTTGGCTGGGAAATCATCAAAAGACTTCTCCCGGTCTGGGCGGAGCGGGAGGGCGTGTCAGAATTTTACTGACTAAAACCCACCCGTGTTCATTCAGTTACCCATATGCCAGGGCCACGGTATCTCATTTGAACAATCTCGCGACCCTGGCAGGAAGTATTGCTTCACATGTGAAGTAGAGTCAAGAATCTTCGCCAGTTTTCAAATTATTTAACAAGTCAGGATACATGCCTTTTGAAACTACTGCACTGAGCAGACGTTTGCATCGAAAACGATATTTAATTACTTAATTTATCATCATTATTTCAGCCAGAAGACGTCCGCTGCTGGACATTGGCGTCCCCCAATTAGGGGGGGGTTTGCCATTATCGCCACACTTGGCAGGCGGGTTGGCGATCGCAGTATGGTAGTAAAATGCACAGAGACTGCTGCTGTATTCTCTATTAAGTCCCTTGGCCGCCTCTTACGACACCCACGAGAAGAAATGGGATGGTGCTATTCTTTACGTCCGGCACCATACGGCATACAACTACAATTACATGATTATAAAGATCAAAATAGTATACACCGTTGGCAAATGGCATGGCCATTTTTTGATATAGTAGTTACTGTAGTTACTGCCCGCGACTTCGTCCGCGTGAATGTTTTTGCTGTCCCGGGGCATCGCTTCCCCCACCCGCGCTGTTACTTCGTTTTCACATTGGGTTCTTACTAACTTTTACTTTTGCCCTAAGCGTCGTTGAGTGATTTTATACAGCCTACCTCGATAAATGGGCTATCATAATCTATACTAATATTATAAAGCTGAAGAGTTTGTTTGTTTGGTTGATTGAACGCGCTAATCTCAAAAAGTACTGGTCCGAATTGAAAAATTATCTATACTAATATTTTAAAGCTGAAGAGTTTGTTTGCTTGTTTGTTTGTTTGATTGAACGCGCTAATCTCAGGAACTACTGGTCCAAATTGAAAAATTATTTTTGTGTTGGATAGCCTATTTATCGAGGGAGGCTATAGGCTATATAACATCACGCTACAACTAAGAGGAGCGGAGGAGTAATGAAAAATGTTGCAAAAACGGGGAAAATTCATTCCTTTTGAGAGTTTCCGTTGCGTGCGCTGCGTAAACGGTTAAAGTACAAAAATTATGTATGACGGAATTGTTACTTTAAAAAGTTCTAAAAAAAAGTCCGCGAGAGCATATGTCTATCTTTTAAGGTTGACTCACTATAACTCAAAAGGAGCGAGCAGCAACGAAAAATGGACGAAAACTAGCAGGCAAATCGATGCGACGGGAAGGGTCAGGGGAGCAAAAATTTGACGCGGACGAAGTCGCGGGCAGAACCTAGTAATAAATAATAATATTCCACAACTATCACACAACGCCATCTAGTCCCAAGCTAAGCAGAGCTTGTGTTATGGGTACTAGACAACTGATAAACATACTTATATATTTCTAAATACATACATATTATAGATAAATTACACCCAGACACAGAACAAATGATCGTGCTCATCACACAAACATTTGTCCTGGGTGGGAATCGAACCCACGACCTCCGGCATAGCAGTCAGGGTCACTAACCACTAGACCAACAGGCCAAATTCTTTTTGTGTTGGGTAGCCTATTTATCGAGGGAGGCTATAGGCTATGTAACATCACGCTACAACTAAGAGGAGCGGAGCAGTAAAGAAAAATGTTGCAAAAACGGGGAAAATTTATTCCTTTTGAGAGTTTCCGTTGCGTGCGCTGCGTAAACGGTTAAAGTAACGCAAAAATTATGTATGACGGAATTGTTCCTTTTAAAAAGTTCAAAAAAAAAGTCCGCGAGAGCATATGTCTATCTTTTAAGGTTGACTCACTATAACTCAAAAGGAGCGAGCAGCAACGAAAAATGGACGAAAACTAGCAGACAAATCGATGCGACGGGAAGGGTCAGGGGAGCAAAAATTTGACGCGGACGAAGTCGCGGGCAAAAGCTAGTATAATATATAACACTAAAAGAATTTTTCAACTTTATATTATCAATACAGAAGTTTAGATAATCAATTTGATCTGATTTGAAAGTCTGCCACATTTTTATTTCGGTGTGACGTGTAACAAAGATCGTTGAATGTCATTTTGCGAATTTGATTCGGCAGCAGATTGCTTAATTCGTCATTATACATACGGTTCCGTCCGTTTGGATACGGTCACCGTTATCTATAATGCATAAGGCATTTTTTTACGCCTAGACATTATTTAAGAGTCCTTGAAACCCAATTGATGATTCGTTTGCCGTATACATAATGCTTAGGCCAATTGATTCAACTAGTTCAATTTACCGCCTGAGGCGTTGCTAAATACAACAACAAAAAATAATAGTAAAAACAGTAGGCTTTAAAATAATACCAATGTGATAGCCGTTTCTCAGGCTCTCCGAAAAATGTACTATAATTGCTAATCGTGAAGATCCACTTCAGGATCATGAAACAATTTATGTATATTGTATTTGTATTTTCATCGGTCCGTACGGTGTGCTAATTTCAAGTTAATCCGAAGTTTTGAAATTGGTGAAAATCGTGTTCAAAGAATCGGTTACATACATAGCTGTATATCTATGTAAGTTTTTAACCAGTGCGCAAATTTTAACAAATTAAACTTAAACGAGTTATAATAACCATGCAATTTTTATTTTGATATATCTTAGTACAAAAAAAATAAGTTATCGTTAACGAAAGATGTTTATTTTGAAACTGGTTTTTATGGTAACTTGCACGCGGCGCTTGCGTAGGTGAACGACGTAGCTACTAGTACCTACCAGATGTTCAGTCGGTCAAAATTCTAAGAAGATCGAAGTACGAGTACCTACGCGGCGGCGTGCGGTTACTGATCTATTACTATTTCGATATCATATTACGAAATATGTAGGGTGTCCACAGTTTACTGATTTAAGGTCGGATAAAAATTAAAAAAAAGTATTGAATAAATAGTTGAAATGCTATTACTGATACTGAACTACCAAAAAAATTGCGCTCTGGTTAAAAAAATCCTGTATACATAGATACAGATGAAACTAATAAAACCGTGTTAAAAATGGCGTCGCGTAGTGCTTCCGAAAATAAAGATGAAAACAGGTGTGTGCCGCAAGAAACAAATGATACACAACATATTACGAAATATGTAGGGTGTCCACAGTTTACTGATTTAAGGTCGGATAAAAATTAAAAAAAAGTATTGAATAAATAGTTGAAATGCTATTACTGATACTGAACTACCAAAAAAAAATTGCGCTCTGGTTAAAAAAATCCTGTATACATAGATACAGATGAAACTAATAAAACCGTGTTAAAAATGGCGTCGCGTAGTGCTTCCGAAAATAAAGATGAAAACAGGTGTGTGCCGCAAGAAACAAATGATTTTAAAGACGTTTCCACCACCCCAGACGCGAGACGATCTAGACGTGTCGCGATCGAGGTGGCCCAGGAAAACGATGCCTGGAGGGATTTGCGGTAGGTTTTTGCTCAGCACCGGAACAGTGTCGGTGAAAAAAAAAAATTCAATCGGGATCATTAAAAAAACCGTGGACTATAGAAAAAGATGGTGTCGATTCCCTTATTCACAAACTAAACTAAATTTAAGTTCAGTGCATCTTTTTCTTTCTATTTCATTAAGAAAAGGACAGAAGATAAATTTTAGTTTAGTCCTGTCAAATTAATCAGCGCTTGACGTAAATTGACGTAATTTTAGTAGGCAAGTTTTTAATCACGCCTAAACTTGTATGGAGTAGTGACAGGCGCTGATTAATTTGACAGGACTAAACTAAAAATTTTCTTTTGTCCTCTTCTTAATGAAATACAAAGAAAAAGATGCACTGAACTTAAATTTAGTTTAGTTTGTGAACAAGGGAATCAGTACGCGGCGGGCGGCACCAGCCGGGGGCTGCGTTGAAGAGTGCTTAAGGAGGTATTCTGGTCTTCCCCCCGCTTCTAGATCGCTTCACTTTGGTAGGCGTTGATTCATTTTGAAACTCCCAAACCGTCGACAGGCGCTTCGTTTCTGGATCGTTTTGATAAATCCAGGACTCATCACCTGTAATAAAGTCGTAAACACGCCGAGACGAATCTGCTTCAAATTTGTTTATCATATCACGGCACCATTCCACCCGGGCCTGCTTCTGAGCATCGGTGAGGTTGTGCGGCACCCAGCGTGAAACTATCCTCCTCACGCGAAGATGCACGTGTAGAATCTCGTGAAGGCTTCCCGATCCAATCTGCAATATGCGTTGAATCTCCTGATACGTAATTCGCCTATTGTCTTGGATAAATTATTCACTGCTAGCACGTTTTCCTCCGTAACAGTCGTCTAAGGGCGACCACTTCTTTCTTCATCCCCCAAAGTTAGTCGACCACGTTTGAATTCGTTATACCAATGATACACAGTTGCCTTCGAAGGGCCTTCATCCATGAATGCAATTTGAAGTCTATCGTATGATTCGTCCGGTTTCAGGCGACACTTGAAATCGTAATAAATCATAGCGCGAAAATGTTCCCGGCGCAAATCCATTTTCCAATGAGACACGATAATTAAATTAGCTCGCAAAAAATGTAGAGGGAAATTTTGAAATTGGAAAGTACCTATTTTTACTTATAAGTAATCATTATTTTTATAATAGTTTATAACTGGCCCGTCTCTCAAACAAAAAGCTTTTTTTCGCAATACTTTCTGAGTGACCTATCGTATATGTTTGCATGTTTTTTATTCTAATATTTAAAATGTTATTTACATTACATAAGTGAAATAAATGAGAACAATAATTTATTGGTTAGAGCTGTGATAAACCAAACGCGAGCTGAGCGAGTGTTGCCGCAGAAGCTGCCGGCGAGCGCTACTTCCAAGTCAGATTTCTACTTAAGTACCTACGAATTGTAATTTGTTAACTGCCCACATATAACTGCCCATTAACTTATTTTACTGTTGCACATTTTACATTTAAGTTATTGTTGTGACTCAATTTTATGAACTTTAATGTTCAGTTTTTACTGCCGAACTTGCAGTTGCCCATGCCAGGGCCACGATAACTCTTTCGAACAAATCTCGTAACCCTGCCAGGATCACAGTTACCCTAACCAATGGGAACCCACCCCCTAACATGATTTGACAAAATGTATGCGAACAGAAGAGTCACCTTATAGTTAGGGAGGTGGCGAGCAAAATTTCGATATGATCAGCACACAAGGCAGACGTTATTAATAGTGATAATTATACCCTAACAAATATCAAGGACCTCGTCTGCCACCATAGTGACGCTGCGTTGTAAATTTACAGCGTGTCGAAAATGTTTAAAAAAAAAAAGGTGTGCTATATTATGCGCACACATCGGCCGCTGGAGCTGATGATCACAGTCATCCTGGAAACACAAAGAATCGAAAAGGCAGACATACAGGGCTCTGACTTTTGTAGTATTCAATTTTTTAATTTATTTTTATGATTTAAAAAACTGTATATAAAGTGCACACTTGGCAGATTTGAATTGTTCGATTAAAAACAATGAGAAGAACCACGGAAAAATAGTCTGCCAATATGTTGCCTCTGCGTTGTCTATTGACAGTGCTCCAAAAATGTAAAAAAAAAGAAGGTAAGTATGCTATATTATGCGCACACGTCTGCCTCTTGGACAGATGTTTGAATTACTTATGAAAACCAAGAAAACCGATGAGGCAGACGTTCAGGCCTTTGATGCTCCAAAGGCAGACCATTTGCTGTACTTTTTTCAACCCGACGCTCGCGCCAAACCAAGCAGGTATAAAATATCCCCATAGATCCTTTCGTGGTGTCTCTTTTCTTTGGGAATATGAGTGAGAACGGTATAACTCAGTTCCGACCTTTTCCGTATTGTGAAACTAAATGTATAGAGCGTATATCTATATACAGCTTACATCTATATCTATATACGTATTTTACACAAATAAAACGTGATTTAAAAAGTTAAAGACTGTTCCTATCCAGATCCTAATCCTATTCAGATTACATTCAAGTAAGCAATTTAAAAAAAATACTTTCTAATTAGAGTTCCAAGCGCATTTCGTTTCTGCTTGGCATTGAGAAAAAATATGATTGCATAGATTTCAGCTCCAGAAGTTTAATCGTTACCGTGAGTTTAGAGGATAATATTAAACAAAATTATAAGGAATAAAACTATAAACAATAATAATAATCCCATGCAATACTCGCTGTCCCTTGATTCCGTGAATTTCAAACAGTTATACAGCTGAAAATCAGTGAGCAAAGTGTCTGCCACATGTTTTTTCGAATCAACAGAGTCATAGTGAGTCGAATAGGTGCAATGAGAACCGCGTGCAAATGACTTAGAAGAGCTATTTTTTTTGACATTTTTACAACTCCGTCGCATGATAATGCAGAGTCCTGAATGTCTGCCTCTTCGATTTTCTTCGTTTCCAAGATGATTGTGACCATGTACTCCAGAGGCATACATGTGCAAATGATTTAATACCCCGATTTTATTAAGCAACTTCAATCCGCTGTAACGCGAAAACGCAGCGACATAGAACCTTAATTGATTAGACCAAATCGATTCGTAATGATTTAAACTGCAATCCACCTCGACGTCAAACGTGTGCAAATCATATACCGAAATGCTCGCCACCTCCCTAACTATTAGACATTATAACGGCGATAGTATGTATAAAAATATGACGAACCATCGGCCTGAAATATTGACATAACGACGCGATAATAATGCTGAGTCATGACGAAGATGTGACGAGTCGTCTTCCAGGTTCAGATTTCTCATCGGCAAAAATGACGAACTTCTATAAAACTTTCATCCCCCATTATTATCCCTTCAGGGGACGAATGTTCAAAATCTTTCCTTCATTCCTCCACACCATAGTTATTATAAGGAACATTTATGCAATACATTATTTTTGTAATTGAAATTCATTAACAGTCTACTGTAATGATTTTGTAAAATAATATTTAAGAATAAAACTGTTTTCAACAAGCGACAGATGTCGCTAGTGGTTGCTGGAACTTATTACATCCGTTTTGGTATTCATTTGTAAAATATCAGTATTAAAATATATATTTGTTTGGTATAATTATTTAAATTATTATTGTTTAAATTAAGAAAGTTTATTTACAGCTAACCATAAGTTCTAATGTATATTTCTAAGTCAAGTAATTGTCTGTGCTATTGACTCTGCTGTGATTGGTCGTATAGCCGGCTGAATGTTCACTTCCGTTTAAAGTGGGGACATTCAGCTGGTAACCGATTTGCGTGGAGAGATTCATTCTATTTTGAAGTGTTGAACCGTAAGGATACTTGATGGAACTGTGCTAATTTTGCTATAAGTTTATTTATTAGTTAGTAAGTGATTATTATTTACTAGATTATTATGAAAGTGAATAAACATTTATTATACTGAACTCGAGGTGTATGATTTCATCACACTACTCACAATCTTAACCACTGGGGTTAAGAGCGTTAACGTGAAATCCACGGCACCAAGTTTAGGTAATTGCAGTGCTCCTTCCACTCACACAGATACGCGCATAACTGTGTGCGTAGAGTTGGTGTGCTGCCCGTCATTATAGTCAAACTAACCCAAGTTGATCCTTAATGTTTAATGATACTTACTTATTTAATCGTCAGTTGATTTTTATTTACTATTCTTATTTTTATTACATGCTTGTGAAATAAAAAGGCAATTTTGGATACGTAGTATAGTAAGTGGGTACTATTTAGGGGAGAAAAGTTAGAAATATTGTACAAATGTAAAATCCTACTACGAATAATATTATAAACACAAAGGTTTGTGAGGATGTATGGATGAATGATTTTAACAATTTACCGTAAGAACTACTGAACGAATTTTGATGAAACTTCAATTCATATCGATTACACATCAGAATACCATACAGATCATATTTTCAAATAATAATTATAAACGCGCAAGTTTGAGAGTTTATTTATGGATGAGTAGATGTATATTTGTTACTCTTTCACAAAAACTACTAAATGAATTTTGATTAAAAATTGCTCATTTGATAAAAAAGTACATGAAAAAATCATAATGAAGGGGGTTCATCATTTTGAAGTCGTAGGAAGTCGCGATGGTCCTCTAGCAAATTATTAAGTATTCTAGTTTTAAAATAAAATATTTCAATATCGAAGAATTCTTTATTTATAATATTATATTTATTATATATAGCACTTGTATGTAGATTTAAATAAATGTTTTCCTTTACCGACTTTGAAAGATAACCGACACGTGTGTTCCACACATCGACAAGCTGGTTTTGGAAGACGAGGCTAAGTCCTGAAAAAAAAAGATAGATGTAATCCCATACGTAAATATGAAATTGTAAATAAAAAATACGTTAGTTGTGCTTTACCTTTACCTCATTTTGGATTTTAACATCTTCCGTACTCACAACAACATTATTTTCTTTACAATGCCTGAAGATAAAAAAACAGGATTTTATTTTACCCCTTTGTCTGATGATTTTTACTCATGTTGAATTCCAGCTTTCTAGTAGGTACTAAGGGTCTCTGAGCTAAGCCGCGGTCGGACAGACAGACAGACTTAGCGAAACTATAAATGGTTCCTCTTTCACTACGGAACCCTAAAAACATTTTTAAAAACAAGCTTTTAGTTAAATTCTCTAAAAAGAAGAAATAAAGTTTAAATTAAATCAAATCAATTAAATTATTATTATTACAATGCAAGTTAAAAAAAATCAGATGATCGACGGTTTAGTTTGAGGAAGTATTGTTTTTTGCAATTTCGAAATTGATCGTTTAGAAAAAAAAAATGTATTTGAGTAGTACAATCACCCCCTAGAAGGAAATAAATTAATAAACGAGGACCTTATATAGCAAACTTCGATCAACAAAGATAACAAATCAAGTTCTATACAAAATATTATTTTACCCAACCTTTTAGCCCTAGCTTTAGCTAAAACCTCTTGATTGAGTCTCTTCCTTTTCCTCGATAAAACTAGTTTCGTTTTTTTTCTCTTATTCCCCATGGCACCTGAAACAATTTTTGTTGTTTCGAAAAACATTGTTTTCAATTATCTAAATAAAAAATAATGATTTTACTTATCAACCCAAGATCGTTATATCGCACTATAAACTCACTCGATGCCAAGGGTCGGGCGAGGTCAGGCGCAGAGCACTGAGCGATACGTCCACTCTTTGAACAGCCTCGCGGCGGACTGATTTAAAATTATTACCGCGCACGGTTTTATAGTAGTTTTAAAATAATTGTAGAAAAATAATAAAACTAATTTAGTTGAAATTTTTTATTGCAAGTTTTAAAGAAGATGTTCTTCTATTACAATACATCTTACTTTGTAAAATTAAATAAGATTTATTGGAAGAAATAATGAATTTAGCAACTGCTTTTTCTTGTTAATTTCACTTTGTTTATTGTTTTATTTATTATGTTAGGCGCTGAAAATCAAAAAAGTCTCTCTCAGTTTTTTGCTCAAGGATGTGAACAATTAAATATGTTTATTAGTTTGTCAATTTTATTAGTGGTTTCGGATATTTTAAGCTTCGAAATGACTACTATAAAAGGATTTTAGAAAACACTGTTTGTTTATCTGGTTAGAATTCACGAATACTTTATTAATGTAAAAAGGTTTTCAGTCAACTTTTTAGACCGAAATATTTCCAACAATATTTAGTTATTCACACTTTCGTTAGATACGTTTTATGAGGTGATTAAATGGTTTGAAAAGTACGCTTTTTGGGTCAAACAACCAAAATCGACGTTAACGCTCTTAAGATTGTGAGTAGACTGTTAATGAATTTACGATGTTTAGATAAAAAAAAACCTAACGAGCACTTAATTTTATGAAGCTTTTTATTACTACCATACTCGTTAGTTATAGAGATAGCGTTTTAATGCAACATAAAACTTAAATTTTCTTGTGACAAAATCGTATCTCAGACTATGCAGCTCTCTCTAGCTATTTGGCCATCTGCAATTTCTGCCTTTCCCCATGAGAAAAAAGTGACGTTATTTATGTACCATTTCCATATTCAAATCCTTCCCAATTGATGTTACTACCTAAACAACCTAACGTAAAATGTTAATTTCATACTACTGTTAATTTAGTTTATTTTAAAATAACTAGTCTCATTAGAAAAACCTTAAAATAAAAAATATTTGCGTGAACTGAATTTGTGTAAGTGGTTTATTTTTACCAAAAACACAAGTTCAGGAATTGAATTTCAAACGAACACTATTTTTTTCCCAACACCTCAGTAGGACTAAAATATTTGGTATTGATTAACCCAGATTATCCTGAAACTTTTTTACATATCAGATCTTTGTGATTTTTTAATATGTTGCTACTTACCCCCCCTAAAGTCCTGGAAAAATATTTAAAAAAATACCAGAGCTAAGGAAAACTCGGAAAATGGGTGGCGTTATAACGCCTGGTAGGATAATCTACTACTATCTCGAGTAACCTTAAAAAAAAACATATTATTTTATATTCATTCGTACATTACATAATTATGATGGTACATAATGTACTATCATATGTAATAAAGAAAAACTATAGGTAGTTAGGAGTAATGTAGAATAATAAAAACAAATGATTGATTTATATTTTTTAATTTACTGTAAAGACCAAGAGCATATCAGCATTTCAAGCGTAATATAAAATATTTTTTTAATTACCAGGAAGGCGGCAAAACAGAATTTAGGATGTAAATGTAGCCCACATTTCTGGCAAATGAAATTTGTTTTCTTCTTACAAACTTTGCATATAAATTGGGCATCTTTATATACGACAATATGGTCGATCCTGTCAAAACGAGATGTTTCTCTGTGGGTCCTGGGAGTTGGGCACGGTCCACGGGTTTCGGTTCTCTTAAAAGTTTCTAGTAAGCTCCTTACCACAGCTCTTCGAAAATTAAAATGGTCCAGGTCACCTCCATTAGATCGATATAATTGCCACGCGTTTTGAGTTGCCATATCTAGGGAGTGAGCAATCAGAGGGAAATACCATTTTTTCCCTCTTACGGATGTTCGATGCAATCCAATATTTTGGTCAACTCGTTCCACCTCGCCCATGTTCGCATTATAATTCTTTATTACGTTCGGTTGATTGATTTGGACGTATCTCTTGAGTTGCTGTGAAAAGCGCCTTGCAGTTTGCCATGAGTCATCCGATGAAGAAGATAACATTCCCCTGATAAATTTGGCTAAAAGATTACGCACCGAGGAAGCAACTCCGAGGAAATAACACCGAGGAACTCCACCTCGGCATTAGCTCTCAGCTGAGAACCTAACGTAGTCAAATACACATTATTATAAATATGCCTAACTTTTAAATAAATAACAAAATTAACAAGATGCATAAAATAAAATGAGTCTATATACCTGGTAGATTATGCAAGTTTACAACTTCTTCGTCGCCTGAGTCTTCGTCAGTCACTTCGGCATTAGCGTTTTCGGGTGGAAAAATAGCCACAGAGTAGGGTGTGTCATCTTTATCATCGGATTGTTCCAGTTCCTCTATTATTTCATAAAGTCTCCATGTCTTAGTCTAAAAATAAAGAAATAGATGAGTTGGACACCGATTATGCGACCAGGCGTTATAACGCCTGTGACATTCGAACACGAAAAACACCACGTAATGTTACTAAGCATTAGAATCAAAATTACTATTTTTATTGTTTAACGTCCTTAGTTTTAAATTCAAATAAAAATAGTACGTAAAAATAAATAGTTATATCTTAATACCTTACCTTTCGGAAGTCATTCTCCAAAATATAAACACTGTTCACTTTAAATTATGCAAAAATACTAAAATAACAAGAAATTCGAAACGAATTCTGTACTGTATCGATCCAAACTTAGCAAACAACTAAATGAGAGTAAAAAAAATGGGGATTTTTCGGTTATAATAACTTTTTTACGCGGGTATTTTAAAATATTTTTTGGCGGCGTTATAACACCTGGTCGCATAATCTGGGTTAACCAGTAGTTGGTCTGTTTCAGCATCATGTCCTTGATTAACCAGCAGTTGGTGTTTCGTCCCGTTTGAATTGTTTACTCTGTGCGCCTACGTTTCTAGACGTGTAACAGAGTGACAACTGTCACTTGTCAGTTTGATTTTGACACACTTTGGTTTGGTCTTGGAAAAATGGAAGACGGTCGCCGTTTGGGCCTCGCGACCCGTGTTGTTGAATTAATCCCTTTGAATCGGTCAATTTGTGGACAATTTGTCGTGACCCAATTGTTTTGTGTGTAACCAACCCCTTTTGACGAAATAATACGGGTTCAGTTTGTTTGATTGAAATAGTTTGAGGTTATAGTGACCCACTGGGACCGCATGCTTTGGTAGCAGAGCGTCTTGGGGCGGCCTTGTATCCTGGAATACTTACAGCGTCACTACACAATAGAATATACACTAATTTACATACATAAATCCAGGTAGGCTCCAAAACCAGTTTTCTTCAACCAGGTGAGTCTTTTGAATATTGTATTAATCAGCTCCGCGCACGGCGGACAGTTCGCAGCCACTCTTGTCCCAAGGCCCACCATCTTCTTGCTTCCACTGCGTTAATAAATCCTATGGCCAGGGCCTTGGCCTGGCGTCGAACAGTTGGTCTGATTCAGCATCATGTTCTATCTCACTCCGCCGCCGCCACCGCCACCGCCACCTTGCGGCCGACGCGCGAATACGCTAGTTCAACGAAGTATAGATCCCTGTAGTTTCTACCTACCCACATAGAATAAAGGCAATAATTTTTGTTATGCATGGATATGTGACTCACCACTTCAGTAGGCCTGAAATACTTTGGATTGATCTTGACCAACAGTTGGTCTGTTTCAGCATCATGGCCAGTCTCGCTTTCTCCCGCGCCCCGCCACGCCACCTTGCGGCCGACGCACGAGAACGCTAGTTCCACGAACTCGCGCACGCTGTGAGCCTCGCCTGTGGCTACTACGAAGTCTTCCGGTTCCTCTTGTTGAAGCATCAGCCACATTGCCTGCGATAGAAAAGTTATTTTAGCCAGTATACAAAAATGGCGTATGTATTGTCCCATATAACATGGCCATAACTGGCAAATTGAGTACATTATAGTACTTTACTCATTTGTCAATCCCGTTGGGAAGTACAGGCGTGATTATATTTTTAATTGTTTCTAAGTAACTTAAATAAAGCATTTATCATCTCGGAATCTGTCGGTCGACCAGTTTTCAACCTTATTGCTTGAGGTATAAGGGTGAAAAGTGATCCACCGCTATTGTCCGCGGTTGTACATACTAGTATTATCGATGCACAAACTAATCGGTTAAACATCAATTTTACTAAGTGAACTGATAATAAATTACACTCTTCGTACGCACGGCCACAGATCAAGCTCTACATTTCTAGTATAAGCTGACTTATCACTGTACGAAAAGCCTATACAATGCGAGGTCAGCTAGCACTGGAAATGTATAGCTTGACCAGTAGCCGTGTGTATAATTCAGAAATATTTAAATGCAAACAACATTGAAAGATTAGTGTTTTTAATTTGCATTACGCATTATGTGTCACTTTACAAAAAGTTAGGTACCTACTCACTAAGACACTATCCACACACGACTCAACATTCAATGAATACATAAACAAACTATACTGAATTAATATTTAACCATTTTAAACGATTTAAAATTTTACTGGGTACAATTCTGTGGCCTGGTGCTAAAAGGGCCAAAGTACGTTTTTGTTTGAAACAAGATTGTAATGCCAGTTTATTGAAAAAATTTTGATTATATTTTTTTTTTGTGCTAAAAGGGCGTTAGTTTACCAACAATCTTTCAAAGGTTACTATGTAAAAAAGGCCAATGTAGTGTGCGCTTTCATACAGATAAGTAAAAAATAAATGATAAAAGGGCTGCAGTTTGGCCCTTTTAGCACCAGGCCATAGAATTAATCTTCATTGCTTGAAAGGTACACCGCGGAACTGATATGGGCGTATATAGGACGCCCATTGTCCCTTCTCTATCAAGATTGCTAAAGCCGATATCAGACACTTCACTCGAGTAATTTTTGTTTCATTGCACGTTAACTTGACACCAGTAAAAAGATATGGAAATAAACATTCATCTGTTCTTTCCCTTTCATGTTTTGATCTTTAGGTAGGCGAGTGAAAGATGCCAAATGCCGAAATCCAACATTGTTGGATCGAAACACTAATGAATATTTTTTTTTTATATAGAACATATTTTAAAATAATTGAGCCTTTGATCATAAGAAGAATCTCGTATACAGCATTCAAAACGAATATATCTGAAGGTGAAGATATTTTGGATGCAAGATGCGAAAGTGTAGCGTGACATAGGCTTTTAAGGAAAAAATCTTAAAAATATACCTCAATATAATCCTTAGCGTGTCCCCAATCTCTCTTACTGTCCAGGTTGCCCAGTTCGAGGTACTCCATCAAGCCGAGGCATATCTTGGCGACGCCGCGCGTGATCTTCCGCGTGACAAAGCTCTCGCCACGCCGCGGACTCTCGTGGTTGAAGAGGAGCCCGTTGCATGCGAACATGCCGTATGCTTCTCTGTAGTTCACCACGATCCAGTAGCCGTAGAGCTTCGCACAAGCTATAAGAAAAAAGTTTTTTTTTTACTCTAGGGTGGAAAAAAGAACCTCCATGCTTTTGGTAACTGGTCGGCGCTGTTTATGGACATCAATAATAAAAAAAAATATGAAGAACATTCCTAGCAACAAAGGCTAGGAATGTTCTTCATAATTTGGCGCTTTTAAGCGACCATATTTTCTTGGGTTTCCAGAGGCGAAAATGTCCAGTGAAGACGCGTAAGCGAGAATCGCCAGGCGTTTACTGATCTATTGTCCCCTATAATATGTTAGGAACAGTGACCGTACAACCCCGAATATAAGTTAATTCTTTCGAAAGTGTTACACGTTGTACGCCTACAGTAACGGAAGATGTTACCTCTTGGTCGTGGTAGCCCGTTCATAACACTAACGTTAGGGTAACCCTATCAATAAGTTAACTAGTACAAGATGTTACCGTCTCTTGTATGATTTCCAATTGAAGAAGATAACTCTTTGAAAGGGTTTGTTGGGGTAATCAAAGTGTTTTAAATCAAATCATTTTAAATTACGTTGGAGTGGAGGAATATGTATTGACCTTGGAAGTTTGACATCATATAGAATCTTTCATTAGTGTTTCTTACTCGGTTTGATAGGACGGTGCTTTCTTTTTTAAGTTTTAAATAACGTCTGAATATTGAAAATGAACAAAGGTAAGTGTATTTTAATTTAGTATCACGTATAATAAAACTGTAAATAACCTGTGTGTGTACCTATATCCTACTAATATTATAAATGTGAAAGTGTGGATGTTTGTTACTCAATAACGCAAAAATGGCTGAACAGATTTGGATGAAATTTTTCACACAGATAGTTTATCACTTGGATTACCACATAGAATACTTTTTATCCCGGTAATCTGATCCCATGGGATAATTACCCAACTTCACGCGGGCGAAGCCACTGGCAGAAGCTAGTTGAATATATTTTAAACTTTTAATGAGGGTGTAATACGTATGTAATCAATATAGATACTAAATCACCAATTTTTGAACATTTTGACTGGCTTTGCAAGAAATTACGAAAAGAATGGGTTCCATTGAACATGTAACTCCCTTGCTATTGCAAACATTTTAGACCATCGATTTAAAAAAATTCACTGTAGCGATGCAATAGCTTGTAGCAATCCGGTTTCAAAAATTAAAGACTTAATGAAGATTCATTTGCGTCAAAATGAAGAAATCGAGTCAGACTCAGATAAGTCTGATAAAAGTGAAGAGATATTTTCACTGTGGAGTGATAATTACAAACTGGTACATTACAATTGGAAGAGTAATAAATCTGCAGATAGCTTGTCAGATGAACTTTCAGTTTACTTGACAAGTCCTGTTGGAAGACTTAACGACAATCCTCAGGAAATTTGGAAAGATTACGAAATACAGTTTCCAACATTGCATAAAAATGCCTTTAAATATCTAACAATGGTGGGCACATCAGTTCTATCTGAAAGACTGTTTTCGCAAGCGGCGCAGGCAATGACTCAACAAAGAAACAGATTGAAGGGTAAAAGATTGGGTAAACTTTTGTTTTTACAAAGTATAGATAAAAAGTATTGGGATATTTAATAAAAATTAATGTAAACGTAATAAAGTTTTTTTTTTTTATAGATGCTTGTTTTTATTTCTAAACCAAATAGACTTTGTTTCATGAAAGATGTCCCGCGGCGAGTAGTGTACTAAAAGGTAAAAATCAACATTGGATGGTAGTAGGAGCAGACTATTAAAGTAGGAAATCAATTAAATATATATTATTTGTATCTTAATCTGATATTGTTTCTGTAAAAAGAGGTAAGATAGAAAAAATATTCATCATCATCATCTCAGCCGGAAGACGTCCGCTGCTGAACATAGGCCTCCCCCAAGAACCACTTCTATCTGTTCTGTGCTTCTCGCATCCAACGTATTCCTGCGGCGTTCACCAGGTCATTGGTCCATCTTGTGGGAGGCCTTCCAACGCTACGTCTTCCAGTACGCGGTCGCCACTCCAGAACCTTTCGACGCCATCGGCCATCTGTTCTGCGAACAATGTGCCCTGCCCACTGCCACTTAGGTTTGGCAATTCTTCGGGCTTGTCAGTAAGCTTGGTTTTCCTACGGATCTCATCATCTCTGGTTCGATCACGTAGGGAAACTCCAAGCATAGCCCTCTCCATTGCTCTTTGGGTGACTTTAAGCTTTCTTATGAGGCCCATTGTGAGCGACCACTTCTCAGTTCCATATGTCATCACTGGCAACACACACTGGTCAAAGACTTTTGTCTTGAGACACTGCGGTAAATGGGACGAGAAGATACTGCGTAGCTTCTCGAATGCTGCACAGCCGAGTCGGATTCGACGATTGACCTCTTTCTCGAAGTTAGACCTACCTAACTGGACAGTCTGTCCTAGGTACACAAGTAGGGTGGAGCGAAAAAAAAATTTTTGGTTGTGAGTGATCTAATAGTGAAAAATGTATGCCTTTTAGACTTAAATTAATCCATGCAAAATATTATTTGATTTGATTAACAGTAACAGCCTCCGCAACGTCATTGAATTTTTGAAAAAAGAAAGATTTTAGATTCCAGTTTGACGACATGTAAATGTGTGAAATTTTAATAAACTGACCGATTTTATTCCCAAACATTATTGCATTTACAGTTTATTTTCGAAACATAACAAAAAGACTGCATAAACTTATGTTTATAATTTAAAATAAGAAAGTGAGGGCGCGCGGGAGGGTACGTAGTACCTAACTTTGGTTCAGCGAAAGGAATATAAACTGCGATGATAGAGTTCCTGTCACATGATGGAATTTCACAACATCATCTTATGGTAATCGGTTGGGATGGTACCAATGTGAATACTGGCAAGTATCCAGTGGGTAATTTGTTTACTCCACATGAGTGAACTTCATTAGAGACACTTCGAAGGTTTGCCAGAATAAGGACGATATCACAATTCTGTCAAATTGAATAATGTACGCCAAACGACGATAAATCTATGATAATATCAAAAACAGAGATGCAACGCCGATTTGGAATCAACGTTCGTTATTTCGCCGTTTCGAAATCGTTCGTTACATCTCTGTTCACGACAAAATATCAAAGATTAATGATCGTTTGGCATACAGTATTCAATTTGGCAGAATTTTAAATTATATCCTTATTCTCGCAAACCAGCGACTTGTTTTTTCATCTTGACTGAGGTACTTTGTGGCCTAAGTCTTACACTGGAACATTGGGGAAAGCAATTGGGACTTGTGAAAATTGCCTGTTAAAAAATAATCTGCGCATTGAAGGATAATTGATGGAAGATTTGATTACAAATCAACAGAACCTGCACAAGATTGTCTCAGCGGTAGTTTCAGGCGATTTCCCAGAAGATCTAGCAATCAGATCTCCAGGCAAAATGTCACTTGCCTGTTGGCTCACACGAGCCAAATGAATACTACGATTGTATGTTACAACAGAGACACCATCAAAAAACTTGACAACTTTATCTACATTTGTAGTAAAAGTTTACGCACCATCTTGGTTCTATATAAAAAATATACCATCATGCAAAGGTGGCACGCAACATCTTTTTAACATGATTAAAGCCTTTAGAGGACATAAAGGTTTTTGATCCTATCATTCAACGCAATAGCTATTTTGCACATCCCGAGAGCATTCTCCTTGCAATGATAATAGATAACAGGAAGCACATTTGAGAACTGGCAGCTCGGCGCATATTAAAGGCATGCAAGATGCCTCAACCTTCACCACCTGTAATGTTTGAAGTGCCGTCTATAAATTTCAATGCTTCGACATATATTGGATTAATAAATTGGCAGGCAATAATAACTGAACCACCGATTACGAAAAACTTGTATGACTAAGAAATTCAGTCTATCGTTCAATCAAGTGATGAGGATGAAGTGTTGTTCATGGGGCTTCCATGCCATACTTAAACTGTTAAACGGGCTATAAAAGTAACGACGGAAGCTGCAACTTCTCAAAGTACAAAAAGTCACGACTGGGTGCAATAAAAGCCAAAATGGAATCACGGAACGTAATGCCAAAATTTGAGACTAAAAGAGATTTTCGTGCAAATTAATTGTATTTTTTAATAATAGTTTTTTTTTTTAAATTTCGTGTTTTTATGATAAATAAACATGTGAATTATATATTTTGTATTATTTATTCACCCATTTACCGTTAAATTACGTTTAATATTTGGTCTATCTGTACTAGACTATTTTCATTTAAAATTAAAATTTTGAGGTCAGTGCGGAGGCAGAAGATAGTGATCAAATTGATTGAAAAAATGTATTTATTTCAACTTTAATATAAGGCACCAATCCCCCTCTATTACAAGAAAAAATCTCACAAAAAATTTTTTTTCATACTTTCGCGCTCCACCCTAGTACACATATTCGTCTACAACTTCGAGTGTAGCGCCTCCGATCTTCATTAGAATAGGTATCACATGAGCATTGGCCATGACCTTTGTCTTGTCCATGTTCATCCTAAGACCCACTCTTTCGGAAGCTCTACTGATGTCATCGAGCATTGTACTGAGGCCCTTCATAGTCTCATCCATGACTACGATATCGTTGGCAAATCGAAGGTGAGTGATGAACTCGCGATTGATGTTGATGCCAGCCACTTTCCAGTCCAGATCCTTGAAGACATCCTCCAGTGCAGCGGTGAACAGTTTCGGAGAGATGTCGTCCCCTTGTCTTACCCCTCGCTGCAGAAGAATAGGTTTCGAGGCTCTGTCCTGGAGCCGGACTGACATGGTGGCGTTTTCATACAAACACTTCAGCACTTCGATGTACCAATAGTCAATCTGGCACCGTTGCAGAGACTGTAGTACAGCCCAGGTTTCGATCGAATCGAAGGCTTTTTCGTAGTCCACAAACGCTAAGCAGACAGGTAGGTTATACTCTTCGGTCTTCTGTATAACCTGCCGCAGCGTATGTACGTGATCTACGGTGCTAAAGCCTTTACGGAATCCGGCTTGTTCGGCAGGCTGGAAGTCGTCAAACCTGCGCGCGAGACGGTTCGTGATGAATCTTGAAAACAGCTTATAAATGCTTGTAATCCAGCCAGCCATGCGGCTCAGAAGTGAGATGGACCTATAATTCTTAAGTAGGGTATTGTCACCCTTCTTAAAAAAAAGTACCACCACACCTCTGTTCCATGCCTGTGGCGTTTTGCCCTCGAGTATGACAGAATCAAACAGTCTCTGAACCGGTCTCTGAACGGTCTCTGCTCTCTGTCGCCTTTAGAACCGGTTTTCCGCCGGCCTTCAGGAGCTCGGCCGTAATTCCGTCATCACCCAGCGCATTATTATTTTAAAGCTGCTTCAGAGCCATCCTAATCTCGTACAAGCTGACGTCTGGGATATCTTTAGTGTAGTGTCGAATCAATCTAGCTCTCGGCTCGTTAGTCAGATTCATAACGGGGTTCCTGGTGGCCGTGTATAACTTTCCATAGAACTTCTCGATCTCTCCTAACAGCTCAGGTTTGGTGGACACGACTCTGCCATCGTCGGTCTTCAGTTTCGCAAGCTGACTCGGCCCAATAGACAGATCTCTTGCGAAGACTTTGGAGCCCTTGTTCCGCTCTATCGCGTCTTAAATACATTAAAGTGGCGAAGGTCGCTTTTCAAAGACTTAGAGATCCGTCCATTGAGCTGCCGGTACTCGAGTGCAGCTTCTGAAGACTGCAGGATCATTTCGCGCCTCTGTTCCATGAGCTGTAAGGTTGGATCTGAGTTTCTTTTTTCTATTAGTACGGCGGGTCTTGAAGAACTTAGATCCGACCATAACGACAGTTTCCACGAACCCATCATTATAATCGTCCACGGAGCTCCCTAGGCACTCAAAACGATTCTGGAGTTCGAGCTGTAAGCTCTCGAGGTTCTGAAGTTGGATCGGTGCTGGACGGAGCGTTGACTTCATCAGCCGACATCTTTCCAGCTTGATATTGATATTCAATGTGCCTCTTACCATGCGATGATCACTCCCGGTTTTCACCGCGTTGATCACAGAGACATCATTGAATATTTGCTTCTTCGTCGATATAATGAAGTCAATCTCATTTTTAGTTACACCATCAGGGCTCTGCCAGGTCCACCTTCTGTGTTCACGCTTTTTGAAGAAGGAGTTCATCATAAAGAGGCCCTCCTTTTCCATAAAACTGGCCAGTGGGTGACCCTGGTGATTCCGTCGTCCAACTCCAAATTGCCCCACTCGCAGCTTATCGCCGCCTCGTTTGCCCAATTTCGCGTTGAAGTCCTCCCCCTGTCTTCGGACTTCAGATAACCCTACTATGCCCCATCGTAACTTGCTCAATTCTTCCTCAAGTACAGCGATCTTCTCGTCGGTCCGGAGTGTGCGCGTGTTGTAGGTTGCCAGGTCCAGTTGTCGGTGATTTTGGTAGCCGGGTCTCTTCCGGGGATTGTTAGCACCCCTTGCTTCACCGTGGCCTTGACCGCTACCATAGCCAAGGGTAGGTGGGCTGCCGGCACTAGGGGCCGTTTGTTGTGTGCTTGTCATTATTTGGGGGGGGGGGGGGGGGGATTGCCATAATCGCCACGCTTGGCAGGCGGGTTGGCGATCGCAGTATGGTGCTGATAAAATGCATAGAGAAAGCTGCTGCCCATTCTCTAGTTAGTCTTATGACACCCACGGAAAGAAATGGGATGATGCTATTCTTTACGTCCGGCACCACACGATACAGAAGAAAAAATAATAAAAATCAAGTAATTTTATTTTGCGACGCTAGCGCTATTAAATACCCACGGGACTTTTTTCATGAAACAGAGTCTACATATTATCTAACTTTATACAGAAAAACAATCGATGTATTTTTTGATAGGTATATCGATATTACATCGATGCCACTATCCGATGCATTAAATCGAGAAAAACATCGATGTTTTTTTTATGTCCACCTCTAATCATGAGACGAGATGATCGAATGACATTTATGATTCCATAAAAATGACAAGTTTAAACATGAAACAATCCCGACTATTCCGAAAAAAAAAATACATTGAACTTTAAAATCACTTCAATAATAACTATAATCGTATGTGTACGGAGTGCTATTGCCTAGACTGCGTGTTGCGACTTGACGCATACCCGCCGAATGCAAGCAGTTTAGTACTTTAAAGTAAAGTCACGAGAGATAAAATTACAATACTTGTAGTTCGAATGGATAACACTGTTATAGTCGTTGAAGGGGTAACCCGTTCAAAAGGGTTTACCATTAAAAAGTATAACCCACCAAGAATGGGTTTTTGATTGTACAGGTAATCAAATCGAAAGGGTTAGGAAGAGGTTATCCATTGATAAGGGTATTCGTAAAATAGTGTAACAAATATGAAATGGTTTTTAAAACAACACTTTTTCAAAACCATATCAAAAACCCTTTCAACGGGTAACCAAAATGGTCCCTGGTTAGGAACTAGCAATTTGTGACTGTACTTATTCGCGTATCTCTTCGATGAATGCAGAGTCCCCTATAATATTTTAATGTTTCTAATTAACTTAAAATAAAACATCAACATTTCAGCCGTAAGACGTCCGCACTTAGGCCTCCCCCCAATTTGAGGGGCTTTGCCATAATCGCCACGCTTGACAGACGGGTTGGCGATCGCAGTATGGTGGTAAAATGCATAGAGAACGCTGCTGCCCATTCTCTAGTACAAAAAAACATGTGGTAGTATTATCAAAGCTAATATTCCGCCATGCAAATATGGAATAGATGCTAATCGGTTATATTAGACTTTATTTATTAAGTAGTAAGGTTATAATTACACTCTTTGCACATTATCAGGGACATCTTAATGTGAACACCATCGGTATTTTATAATTTTTTAATTAACTTGTATGTTTACTATAGCTATCATTCATTCTCGTATCTTTTAATTAAATCTGGGGTTTATTTAGCGCGTAATGTAGGTAAGGTATGAGTTAGTACTCATTATACGGAAATCAATTAACATTTACACAAAATTATATATTTTTACGAAGTGGCGATAAATCTTTGACCTGGACAAACACTCACCATAGGGTGACCTGGGGTAGAACGGAGTCTTCTCTGTCTGGGGCACTTCCACAACTTTCCCGTACAGTTCTGAGGTAGACGCCTGGTATATCTTGGCTTCCTTCTCAAGACCTGCAGCTCTGACTGCCTCGAGGAGCCTCAGTGTCCCGAGGGCATCAACTTGGGCCGTGTACTCGCTGAGCTCGAATGAAACTTTGACGTGCGATTGGGCTCCTAAGTTGTAGATTTCTTTTGGACGAATCTGTAACAGGAAAATTAGAATAGAGTTATTTGCAACAATCAGATCGTAATCTGAGGCTGCAATGGATTCCCTCAGATGTTGGTTTGAAAGGAAACGAGGAGGTTGACAAGCTGGCAAAGAAAGGAATATTTGAAGGGAGTAGTTTGGATATTAAAATGAATTATTCAGAAGTGTTTACGAAATATAAAGATACATGCAGTCAACTTTGGGTGGAATACTTTAATTTGAGGTCTAAAACGAAAGGTATTTGGTATAAGATGATAGCTGTCGAACCTCCTCGGATACCTTGGTTTAGTAATGATTAGTTAAGTAGGCGATTATTGGGAACTGCTCTCAGATTGAGATCTGGTCAGGGACACATGCATCTCAACAATTTTGGATTTCTCATGAAAAAGTGCAACTCTCCAAACTGTGAGATATGTGGTAAAGTAGAAGACGTTATGCATTTATTGACGGAATGTGTTCGCTTTCAGGCTGAGAGAGAAAAAATAATAATAGATCCACAATTAAATAAAAATAACATAGGATTGTTTCACGAGATTTTGTCTGTTCCAATGTCTGATGCTGCTAAAAGTCTGTTTAGATTTGTAAGTCTTCGTTTTAAGTCTACCTTATGAATTGACTTTTGGTCTATGGGGTTAATTAAGTTCTGTTTTGTTGTATTGTAGCTATAATAAGGTATGGTGGGACTGTCATGTATTTTATATAAAAAGTTCCTAATTTAAATAAAAAGAATTAAAAAAAGATCGTAATCATCACCAGCCTATCCTTTTTCTAACTATGTTAGGGTTGGCTGCGAGTCTGAACGGATGCAGCTGAATATTATTTTTTTACATAGGAATGACTGCCTATCTGACCTCCACAACCCGGGTAATACGATACCCTTGGTAAGACTGGTTGTCAGACTAGGTTTCTGACGACCTGTAACGACTGTCAAAGATCCGCGAATAACACCCGGGTCCAACTGCTTAACGTGCTTTCCGAAGTCCGTTACAAAGTGAAATAAGGTGAGGGTAACCCACTAACAGCAACAATGGCTTTCATGGAGACCGTTCAACAACATTCATTTCGTTATTAACGTTGATGAATAAACAATTTTTTCAAACGTATGAGGCAATGGGGGTGCGCCAAAGTTCACCTAAATTTTGAACTCCGATAATTGGAAATCCGAAAATATTCTTCCTAACATTTTTCATCCTAACAATCACAATTCCTAACTACTCTGTCTTTAACGTTCATAATTCCGAAGCATTCAACTTCATAATGTCAGTAGCAATAAATATCTATTATACTTTTATTTGTTTTCCTATATTTTCTCAACATAACCATCTTTTACACTATTATTCAAAGTTATATCTTTTTTGTTTCGATTTTTTTTATTAACAAACAAACAAACTCTTCAGCTTTAAAATATTAAGTATAGATTTAATCGAAAACCATTAGGTCTAACGTTTATATATATAAAAACGTCATTATGGTTAACACCCCGACTCAGAGTACCCCGACTCGGATAGGTTAGGTTAGAATTTACCCCGAAGGCTAAGGCGGGAGCTCCGCTACGCTTCGCTCCCGCCTTAGCTTCGTGGTTATTTTTTTTTAAACCAGCCTGAAAGAGGAGCCCCGCTATGCGGGGCTCCGTCGACCACCTATCTCAGCGCAGGTGGTAGACTAAATAAGTTTTATATCTTTTGAGTGGTATGTTAAACGATTTTAAATTAAAATTATAAATATCATCTTCTACCCACATATATTTTTCATTACACTTGGTAAATGTTTCTTTCTGAGTATGAGTGAAAATATTATGGTAATTATGTTTAGGGATTTTTATCCCTAAAATTTGTTTAGGGATAAAAATCCCTAAACATAATTATGATAAAAAACAGTAGGAGTTTAAATATATTTACATTAATGATATTATTAATTAAAATTTTCGGAAACATGAGTGTTATGAACATCGCCGGTAGCACTACAAATAGTATGAATGAAAACTTTAGGATTAAAAATTTCAGGAAGAGTGATCATTCGGATTACAAATCATTAGGAAGAACAATTTCGGATAAAGAACTTTAGGTGAGCCAATATGGATCCAGGCAATGGATTAGCAATATCCTTCAAAATAATTCAGATTGTAATTTATACTGTTACGCAATTAAGGTTCTGAACAGACTTTTAACACTTAGATCACAGTAATACAACAAGAGCCCTCGCAACCTAGACGGAAGGAAACCTTAACATTGCATTCCTAATTAAAGAAAGGATGCTAATCTGATGTGTGAACATACTAATAATGTATTCCTAGTTAGGATCTGATAGTTGGTGATAGTTTTAGTATTAGAGACAGAGTAACAGCTTTCTCTGCTATTCTGGTGATGCTGATGGTGCTATTCTTTATGACCGGCAGCAAACGGACCGTTTCTGGAACTGACGTCATCTAATCGTGGCATTGGTGCATGCATGATATAATTGTACATAGTACTTATATAGGTAGAATGTAGTGAGTAATCGTCATTATTTCTGGCATTATGTTATTGCGGCCTTGGTTTAAAAGTTGTATGAAGTATAAACAATGTGTTTAAAATAGTATCTACATTATGCAATTTTGTTATAGGATTTCTGATGTTTGAGGTTTCTAATAAAAGTCCATTCGCGGACCTTTATGGACTACTTATTACATTTTGGTGATCACCTGCGGTGCTTGGGGGTGGCCTATGTCCAGCAGTGGACGTCTTTCGGCTGAAATGATGATGATGATTACCTCATACACAAGGTGTACCAGAATAAACGCAAGACCTGAAAGTAGTTTGTTCTAACTGATTACTGAATCGATTTCAGTAACTTTTAATATTGGTTTTCCTTTCTTGAAAAATTATGAATTTTGCCATACCTACCGCCTATTGAGCCAAAGAAAATACAATCTTATTAAAACAAATAAGACTCATTTTTAACCGCATGAAGTAATGCTAGGGTCAACACGTTTTTCTCTTGAATTTTGGTCATTGTATTATGCTTTTAACTCAATACTCTAATTGGGGTGAATGAGGTCTTTCGTTAACTATGTTACACGGTGTATAGCAGGTCAATATTTGACAAAAAATTAATTGAACTTTAAAAGAGACCACACTCTTCACGCCCATTTCTCACAGTCTGGGGGTAAGTCATAAAGACATACGCTCATTTGATTAGAGTATTCTACATAAACTCCGGAGTCACGGTTCCGGGTATCGGTTATCTGTTTGCCCGATAATCTCTAGACATCAACCGACATATTAATTAATGTACTACTCAATTCTGTTGCGATCGGTCGTCGTGATTTATGGCGAAATTTGACTAATAAAGTGAATCTAAACCATCCAGGGTGGATTAGGAGGAGTTCAGTTACAATGAAGGAGTTCAGTTCATGGTTGCCTGGAAGAGATCTCATAAAGCGATAAGGCCGCCCATTGTATATTTTGTAATCAATGTAAATTGTATATAAATAAAGTATATATAAATAATTAATGAAAAGTGGCATTGATTTTTATATACATATATAGACTAGCTGACGGCTGGACCGATCTGAATGAATTTGGTGTTGGGTAGCCTATTTATTGAGGAAGGCTATAGGCTATATAAAATCACGCTACGATCAAAATGAGCGGAGCAGCAACGAAAAATGGAGGAAAACTAGCAAGCAATTGGACGCGACGGGAAGAGTCAGGTGAGCAAAAATTTGACGCGAACGAAGTCGAGGGCAAAAGCTCGCTCATAAATTGCTGCTGTAAATAGTGAATCGGACTATAGTGTACGCGGCCGAAAAAGAATTCCTCGCGTTACTCTGATTCAGGTGAGTGTAGTGTTATTTATGACTTTCTTTCCTGATCTGGTGTGAAACAGGTGTTTTATAAACATTTCTAGGTCCGGTCAATATACTTTAACACTTTGCGGGACACTAAACGCCCCGTACGTAAAACTTCTATTGTGTCTCGTTCAGTGTCCTTCAATGGATGAATACGCTTTTAATCTTACCGATACAAAATATTACCCATATTCGCGCTACCAATAACATCTAAGGTCGTTTCGGCATTTTCTATTAGGATCGATCGATTTGTTTTGGATCAGGCAGCTGGGAAAAGCCGGCGCACTCATGTTTTAAAATATTGACGGAATTTATATTATTAAAGAGTCTTAAAAGATCTTACAGAAATAAACGTAATTTCATTACTAAAACTGCTCCTGAAATGATAATGATACGTGCCCAGGCGTGCCATCTGCATTATTACTAAATGGTCGAAGTCATAGCTTACCTTAGTGATGATACGGATGAGACACGTCGTGTCAGTGAGGTCTCCGTAGTGCAGATGCATTTGGCCGCCGGTGTGGCAAGCCGGCCGGCCGTAAAGGTGCTGGATGCGGCCCGTGTTGAAGGAAGACGAGCGCCGTAACACCCCGTGAACCTCGTACCCTTTGTCGATGAGAAACTCTGCGAGGTATGAGCCATCCTGTAACAAAATGTTGCGATTTAGAACTTGTACTATGTATTTTTTTTGCTTTTAGGTGTCCCATTGTATGCTGGATTGGTCATCACACCAACGGTGGCTGTTGCTGAAAACCAGCGGTGTGGTTCTGTCTCGCATAGAGACACACACTATCATGTTGAGCGGTCGGTGGCTGTGTTGCGTGGATGAGCAGCAAATTTTCATCCCAACTTGTTTTTTTTTTGTTATCATCTTATGTGGTGATTTTTCTATTTACTAGGTACGTTATGCTTGTAGCAGGACTGACGGATAAGGTAAATACGGACAATGGCTTGTCAGATGTAAGATAGAACTGAGTTTACCAAAGTGAACTGGAGTTAACTGAAGTAACTTTTTACTGTGTAGTCCGATTTTTGAAACACTCAATCATTAACCAAATCTGACAGATAAAATATATGTACACATTTATGATATTAGTAGAATAGTATGATTTGAGGTGTTGGGATCGGGATTATGTGTCTTAAACTACGCTAGGAGACCTATCCACAAGTTCGTCAACCATTTCCAGACTGCTGAGATATGCTTGTGGCAGATAGACAGTCGAATACAAGGGCGACGGTAAGGCTTAGTTATAGCACCATACACGTCATGTACATTATTTCTACATGAATACAAAACGAGAATGAACAACTTTATACAAAATGTAATCCCCCTTTTCACCCCCTTAAAGGTTGAAATTCGAACAACACCGATAACCGTTGTGTTAGATTCCATAAATAAGCCTAAATAATGTATTCAATGATTTTTAGTTTGATAATGAAGGACTTTCCTTATACAACTTCATCCCCCTTTTTACTCTTTCGGGGGAGAGTTATCAAAAATGCTGAGACCCGTATAGATTATTTTTTTTTATTCGTCAGCATAAACACAAAATTTGAAGATCCTAACTTTGAAACTGATGGAGTTACATATAAATTTTCATTCCCTATTTTATCCCCGTAAGGGTGAAATTTCCTAAAATGCTTCCCTAGTGGATGCCTACACTATATGATGTATAATTATGTGCAAAATTTCAGGTCTCTAGTTAAAAACGGTGGATATAAACAGTTAGTCAGTTCACCATTTTATATATAAAATAGAAAATAGATACAGAATCTGCTGACCACATATGTATCTATGTGATAGAATGCGAAATGAAGAGATCCGTAAATGAAGTAAGGTAACCCGAAGCATAGCCATAGCTCGAAGAATTGTCAAACTTTAGTGGCAGTGGGCAGGGCGCAGTTTACGTAGTAACTATTAAGTAATCTGTGGCACAGTGCTCGCAAAGTAGGTGGGGCCGAAAGGTTTTGGAGTTGCAACGGCGTACTGCGTAGCGTTGGAAGGCTACCCACTAGGTATACCGATAACCTAGCAAAGGCTGCAGGAATCCGCTGGGTGGGAAAAGCACAGAGCCGGTCGAAGTGGCGGGGCTTGGGGGAGGCCTATGTCCAGCAGTGGACGTTTTTCGGCTGAAATGATGATGACAATGAAAATAAAAAATACATCGTTTTAAAACATACGCTACTTTTGTTTAAAAATCCTTTCACTCTTATTATTTTTAACCGACTTCAAAAAAGGAGGAGGTTCTCAATACGATCGTATTTTTATATAAAACTAGCTGTGCCCGCGGCTTCACTCGCGTGAGGTTCGGAAATTATCACACGGAGACGTACTACCCAGACAAAATATATATTACTATAGCCTATGTTACACCTTATAATATCAGCTATCTGCCAGTGCGTTTCCCGTCGAAATCGGTCCAGCCGTTTCGAAGATTAGCCGGAACAAACAGACAGACAAATAAAAAAATATGTTTTTTTATGTAAGTACCGTATATACTTTCATATGCATTTATGGAAAAGCTGTTAATTTGAAATTACGAACAGACACTACAATTTTATTTATTTGTATAGATGAATCTCACAAAAATACATCACCGTCAAACGAGCGCCAAAAGTAGCAGTTGAACTACGAAAACCGCCCTTATTGCTAAGACACAAATGCGCAGTCAATCTGTTACCGTGGGGTGACTGTACTCCATTATCACCAAATTAATTTGTTTTTACAAAAACCGGATTTCCCTCTAAATAGGAAATAGTTAACTTGATAAGATTAATGAATATTGAAATGTTACTTATCAAGTAACTACGTAACAAATTTGCTATTGAAATTACCAGGAAAATGTACAAATTTGAACAATGTGATAGCATCCAGGAGTATACAAATGTGCAGAATGTTAAACATCCACATTTTTAAGACAACTGCTTTTCACTGGAATATTAGATAACAGTCTGGAAATGACTTCATATGGACGAGCATCTGTGCAAATATCACCAAAACTGCGAGTCTACAAAGCTGATGTCGGATTGGGCGAGTCATATCAATCGAAGGTATCGGGATATGGGCCACTCAGGGTCGTCACCTAGTGTGCAGAAGGACGCAGTCGTCAAGGTAGGCCTGGAAAACGAGGTGTATCTTCAATGAGTTTAAGAATATTTGGAAACAAAAAGATATGTAGAAAACTTGTGGCTAAATAACGCACGGGTTGATCGTTCAGGTTAAGTTACGCTTGCCGCGGTTGATCCGTGGATGGGTCATCTTTACATACCAAGACCCTGTCGTGGCTCGGAAAACACGTTAAGCCGTTGGTCCCGGCTGTCTTTCGTAGATCTTAGACAGTCGTTACGGGTCGTCGGAAGCCCGAAAGTCTGACAACCAGTCTTACCAAGGGGTATCGTATTACCCAGTAACTGGTTGTGGAGGTCAGATAGGCAGTCGCTCCACTGGTACTCAAGCCGCATCCGGTTAGACTGGAAGCCGAATCCAACATAATTGGGAAAAGGCTAGGCAGTTGATGATGTAGAAACTTAGAGAGCGGTTTTAGCCCAGCAGTGGGGCAGTTTGAGTTAGTTATAAAGATATTATTTAAACTACTGAATAAGTTTTGAATTTTTGATACTGTGGCAATGGTTTCACTTTTAGTAAAGTTGGGAGCTCTTTCAAATTTCAATTAACATTCTGACTATCAACATTGATAGATTTCAATTAATTGTAAGTACATTTTTTTGTACTTACGATCATAATCGGCTTAAAGAATAAACATGTTTAAGTTGTTAATTGATTTCCATTACCTTTTTTAAAAGATAAAATTAACAGTTTTGTAAAAAACACTTGTAACCAGATTAAATCTAATTGATTTTATCACTATGCAGTTATGTAGAGGACAAGTCATACTATATGTTTATATGTGTATTTATTATCTGATACCACACTCAAAATATTACTTACATACGAGAATTGTGACAAGGAAAATGGCAAACAAATTGGAACCATATAAATTTTTTATTCCAATATTTATAGATGGACATCGAAATATTCTAGAAACTTAAGTATCTGTTTCCTTGCTATATTTATTGTTTATTAAATGAGTACTTAAACACATCAAGCTATCCGAAACTGTCAACTTTTCCCAATCAATCTTGAACCTTATACTTAGGCAATAAAGTTGGAAACCTGTTAAAGAAATTTGACAGATTGTAGTAGCTTTTTCTGCTGGCGTCTGTACACCAAAAATAATAGGTCAAGTAAGAAATCTATTGAATCATATATACAATAGACAACCTTAACAAGTCAAGGTGGTATCACTTGAATGATTAAATATAGTAAAAATTAAGTCAGTAAAAAACAATGTCTTTGTTAGATGATTGTTTAGAGATTAAATTAAAAACATGGTCAATCTGATGTTGATGAAATTTTGGTGATAATATTCTCCTAGCATGGCAGGCTGTGTGGAGTAGCTGCTGCAGGTTCGGAAAACAAATGGTGCAAAATACCCAATCTTATTGTGCAATGATTCTTTATGGAACTTATAGGTGCAAGCGGTTTAGGGTTGAAACTTGTGTCCTTTCTTAGTATTTTCGAGACATTACCAAGCGGTTGGTTGACTCTTCATGTGACCAGAGAGCTGGCCTATTTTTTGGCCAAAAATTCACCATTGCCAGTCTTTTTTATTAACAATGATGATAACGAATTTTTTGGTTTTTTCCTTTATACAGTTGTAAGTACATATATTATTATTTTAAGACTGTTAGCTTCTAAGTTTGTGTTAATATTTTAAGATAATGAAATTATCACAGTTAAAGGTCAACCCTGTTTTTGTATGAACTTATGTGATATTAGTTTTGCAATTTAGACTATTTTATGATAACTTATTTGTTTTGAAACTTGTACTATTCATCTTTTATTAAATAGTTATGCCCGACAAGGTCCATGTGACCTTTATAATTATTTCACTATACAAACATATAAATTATATTTTTAATATTTTTAAATATTAAAATAACAAAATTATAAAAACGTTTAAAAATATAGAAAATAGCGGCCTATTAATTATTATTAATAAGACCTTGTAAAACATGTGTTATGCAATAAAGATTTGAATTTAAAGATCAGAAAAATATATCTTTTTTTATTTCACTAACATTAGTTTTTTCGAAACCTTCTTCAAAGAAGAGTTTTGGCCACAGGGTGTCATGTATCGGCGATTCCGCGCAAAGCTACGCGACGCCACGCAGCGCAACACGTCGCCATCACTTAGTGTACAATACTTTTATGTTTACATGGTTTTTATTTGTATGTATGATAATCTGTAAGGTATTTATGTTAAAGATCTTTGTTGCCCGAAATAAATTGATTTCATAAATCAATTTTTTTTTACCAGTTATTCAGATGACTTCTGGGTTTGACCTGTAAATGTGTAGCTTTTATAGGTCTTTTCCGGCTACTGAGAATGCAGAATAGAATTTAATTATTCTGTTAGTTTAAAATATATTCTCTATTAACATAATATCATGTATTCTGTAGTGAAGATGATGTAATAATTTATCTTTTTATCCAATTACCAATTCTGTGCCTAATATTATACTTTTTTGAACAAATGTCGCCTCAAATAAACCTGTACTAGGTACTTACTGAGTACTATGTAGATCAAAAAACCATTTTAAAATGGAAAACTTCTTTTCTCATCATGTATTAGTATCCTGTTGTCTAGATAATCAAAATCCTACAAAACAATATTTAGTCCACAGTAGATACCCATCAAAACAAAATTATTAAATTTAAATAGATTCTTTCCCACCTACACTTTAAATAATCTTGTAATACCTTACTTAAACAGTACAATAAATAATACCATTGCAAAATCTAGATTAACAATATGACTATGAACCAAATTCAATGTGTAAACCTGCCAATTCAGGGCATGAAGCATGAAATGAATTTTAAATAACTCTTTTATGACCTACGTGGCCTACTAGGGAATCCACGAAAACATTATAAGCCGTAAATTAGCCGTACACAGTAAACATATACATACCTGGCCAGTAATGCCGGTTATCAATGCCACTTTTCTATTTGTTGCATCTACTAAACTGGAACCTTCGCCTGACATTTCGGCAATTGGTTTTCTAATTGATTTTCCGTATTTTTATTCAGACGAAGAACACGTCTGTACTCCACGAAGCGGCGCGCTATGCTGTGGAACAGTGGAAGAGTGTGATAAGCTTATCATAACAAGAAAACAAAAAACAATTTAACGTTCGTTTTCGTACGCAAAGTTTGTGAAACCTTATGTTTATTTTCACCTGTCGAGCGAGATATTTATACCCGGCTCCTATATCCCAGGAATCGTTAAAGTACATTAGTTTCCAATCGTTTTTGAGTCACTAATAAATCGTTCCGAAAAGTTTTTCGTCTTCTACCTGCAACGAACAGATGTTTGTTGCCCGCTGACTGATGCCTGACCGGCATTAATTGCGTTTCGTTGTAACAAACTAGCTGTTTTGAATGAAAATTTATTGAAATGTGCTTATTTTAAGTATTAACTTATCGAATTTGTAATTTTTTATTTAATACTAATTTGATACGAATTTGCTAGAGAAATAATTCGAAATCATTAGAAAATAATTTTAGCAATTACTGCAGAAGTGAACAACACGTAACTGTGGCGTTTGATAGGAAACTGGGAAACTGATGACAAGTTGATTGAACGCTGCTTGAACGCTGTGAAAGTAAACAAGTCTTTCCATAAAGACACTAACCCACTTCTTTACAATTCCTGAATAAGCGCATCTACCATAAGGTGGAAGCTCCAGGGTAGCCCGCGAAATTCAAATTTTCTTACGTTTATTCAATTTGCAGGTCTGTGTCAAGCCGTATGTTGAACAAGAAGAAAATATAATCACGACCGTAATAAATATGGCTTTACATAATCATAATAATTAAAATCCTCTCATCTATAGGTACTAATATTATTAAGCTAAAGAGTTTGTTTGTTCGTTTGGTTGAACGCTATAATATCAGGAGCTACTGACTGGAATTTCCTGCTTCATCATGAGACCGTGCCACGGTCTCATCTCATTAATTTTACCTAAGGAGACCTGGTTCATCACCTATCTACGAATGACCATCACCTGAATAGGTAATTAAGACCATTTCAATGAACCCAAACACAAAACCTTGCGTAACTAAGTTTCTGAGGAGCTAAGCATCAGTCAGGTAATGCTGCTGAGGATATTACTAACATCCCTTCAACAACTTGAAAGAAGGCTGATGATCTTCAAACGGCTGAAAAGGGCAAATTACCTAAAGGCCCTGTCATGGTAATGCCGGCCCTGGCTTCCTCTAGCACCAAAGGTTATCCTCACTACTAAATCTTATGTGGTAGATAACAACCGGTACTAGCAACCAAAGAGAGAGCCATTAAGCCAAGCCAGTACCAAATATGATACGTAGGTCCAATTTACAGAAGGAATAGAGATTTTCAAAATTCTGAAAACAAATGTTGTACTTAAACCATAGATTTCTTTATTTCTATGATTCTGACTGGTATTTGACATTAATGACATTTCAAATGATTTATTATCTGTATCTGTATGTATTGCGACGGTCTTGCCGAGGTTATAGTATTATCTTGATAAAATTTGTAAAATAAATAGTGCGATTATCCTAAGGAAAAGTGTATAATGAGCATACAAGAGTTACAAAGTATCTCTTTTACATATTAAGCTGAGTTTCTACCATTCCAATTACCAAGTTACGTCTTGTTGATGTAAAACATTGACATACAATTTCATCATGCCTGATATAAAGATAACTCCGCTTGGAGCTGGCCAAGATGTCGGTCGAAGCTGTATCTTGCTGTCGATGGGAGGTAAGAACATTATGTTGGACTGTGGCATGCATATGGGCTACAACGACGAGAGGCGTTTTCCTGACTTCTCGTATATTGTCCCCGAAGGGCCTATCACCAGTCAGATAGACTGTGTTATTATCTCGCATTTCCATCTCGACCACTGCGGAGCCCTGCCATACATGTCTGAGATGGTTGGTTACACAGGACCTATCTACATGACGCATCCCACCAAAGCTATTGCACCTATCCTGCTTGAAGACATGAGAAAAGTAGCAGTAGAGAGAAAAGGCGAATCCAACTTCTTCACTTCACAGATGATCAAAGATTGTATAAAGAAGGTAACCGCAGTGACCCTGCATCAGTCTGTAATGGTAGACAATGAGTTGGAGATTAAGGCGTATTATGCAGGCCACGTGCTGGGAGCTGCCATGTTTTGGATCCGAGTTGGTTCACAGTCTGTTGTCTATACTGGTGACTACAATATGACTCCTGACAGGCATCTAGGAGCTGCCTGGATAGATAAATGTAGACCAGACCTGCTTATAACAGAATCAACTTACGCAACCACAATCAGAGATTCCAAGCGCTGTCGTGAGAGAGACTTCCTTAAAAAAGTCCATGAATGTGTGGAAAAAGGTGGCAAAGTCCTTATTCCTGTATTTGCACTGGGAAGAGCTCAAGAACTTTGTATTTTACTGGAAACTTACTGGGAAAGGATGAACTTGAAATATCCAGTTTACTTCGCACTAGGATTGACAGAGAAAGCAAACAACTACTACAAGATGTTCATAACATGGACTAATCAGAAGATAAGAAAGACTTTTGTGCAAAGAAACATGTTTGACTTTAAACATATTAAACCTTTTGATAAGTCCTACATTGATAACCCTGGAGCCATGGTTGTGTTTGCTACTCCAGGAATGTTGCACGCTGGCTTGTCACTAAACATATTTAAGAAATGGGCACCGTATGAACAGAATATGGTCATCATGCCAGGCTTCTGTGTCCAAGGGACTGTTGGTCATAAAATCCTAAATGGTGCTAAAAAGGTTGAATTTGAGAACCGCCAGGTGGTTGAAGTCAAAATGGCTGTAGAATACATGTCATTTTCAGCCCACGCAGATGCTAAGGGAATCATGCAGTTGATTCAGTACTGTGAGCCCAAGAATGTATTATTGGTGCATGGTGAGGCACAGAAAATGGAGTTCTTGAAAGATAAAATTGAAAAAGAGTTCAAGGTCAATTGTTACATGCCTGCTAATGGAGAAACTTGTACTATTAACACACCTACAAAGATTCCTATTGATGTTTCCTTAAGGTTATTGAAAGCTGAGGCTGTACGGTACAATGCGCAGCCCCCTGATCCCAAACGGCGGCGGGTTGTTAATGGAATCTTATGTGTGCGAGACAACAGGCTATCTCTTCTTGATATTGACGAGATGTGTGACGAAATCGGTATCAACAGGCACATTATAAGGTTCACAAGTACAGTACGCTTTGAAGATCCTGGTCCAGCTGTTAAAACTGCAGAGAAGTTGAAAACATTACTATCTGAGAAGTTGGAAGGGTGGACAATCACAATTTCAGAGGCTAACATATCTGTTGAATCTGTACTTATCAAAGTTGAGGGTGACGAGGATAGCACTAAAAACATCTACGTCTCCTGGACTAACCAAGATGAGGATTTAGGGAGTTACATTTTAGGTTTACTGCAATCAATGGTCCAATAAGATTAAGAAGGTTGTTTTATGAATATTTTTTTAATAAATTAGTTACTTATATTTTATTAAATGTTATTTTTGTTATGTGCACCATGTTATGTCTTGGTTACATTTCCCTTGGTACCATAAATGTAGAAGTTGGTTGTTTCCTGATAAATCTTTAACTTTTTCTAATAATGATGTTATGTCCTGCAACAAAAAAAAGCATTATTTAATTGTGTATACATTATTTGACTTAACTTAGTAATCTAATAAGTAAGACCACAATTGCGAAGGTAACTTTGTATGTCTGTCTGTCTGTTGCCTTTTCACACCTAAATTACTGAACTTACTAAATTATTGACAATATTTAAACTTGGGACCTGGAGACAGGCTACGTTTCATCCTAAATATTAGTATCCAAATACACGCAGACCTTGGCAACAGCTAGTATCAGTACCTACATTTGAGTACCTATATCTATAGCGAACTTGAGTCACAATAAGTGTATTCCATATTTACCATGGTAGGTGTCATTGGTGGCGGGATGAGTCGTCTGAAGTCTCCCTTATGTAAGGCCTCAGTGTGGGCTGCCAACAGATTCCTCTCCAGCTTAGCACTGATGCACGGCTTGCACAGGCCGCACAGATCTGAGGCGTCGCAGTTTTCTAAACAAGCCGTCTTGCATTGGTCGCCAAATACAGCTATGTTCTTCTGGGCTGAGATCATGTTTTTAGCGGCTTGAACATCGCTGAAAGAAGTGAGTTTTACTATTTAGTTCAATTATGTAATGTTTGTTCAGGGGATACTGAACCATGTTATAGTAATACCGGCTTGTACAATACTCCTTGTTTAGGCTAGTCAGACTTTCGGGTTTTTGACGACCCGTAACAACGCATGGTCAAAGATTTACGATTGACAGCTGGGACGGCTTTACGTGCTTTTCAGGCACGGAGGGGTTTAGGTACATTTGTAAAGATGGTCCATGGTCCCCCATCCATGTACCAACCGCGGCTAGCGTAGCTGATCGATCGACCCGTGCGGCAAATATTACTGAGCCATACATCTGAGCCAGTCGTAAAATGAAAAGTTTACGACGCCACATCGCTGTGCCTACACAAGATTCGAAGAGTGCCGCCAAGCAGATTTTAGTAAAGTGTACGGTCAGCTAAGTTGGGACACAATTATTCGTTATATCTTTTTTCAGCATTTCATACTAAGCTAAGAGTTACTTATGTTAGGGGGCGTCTATTAATTACTTCAGGTGTTCTAGAGGGGGGGGGGGATCAAGCTAAATCTTTCCAAATCTCACTTAGGGGGGAGGGGGGGTCTTGGCGAATATCACGTAATTATTTTTCTCGCAGAAAATGGTGTAAAATTGCGTGAAAAATTATTTCTACAATAAAATATGGCCAAATCTGAGACAATAGTACACTGATAAAAAAAATTACTTGACTCAAGAGCCAAAACTTGAAACAAGAATACAATTTTGAAGAAAATGATTTTCTTGAGTCAAGAGAATAAATTCTTAAAAAATTATCCTTGGTCTAAGAAAATTTTCTTGTTTTTTTTTCTCAATAATCCAACATGTTTACAGCCCAAATAGAAGTTTTGAAGAATCTCGCGTGAGATTAGGGGAGGGGGGGGGAGTTAAGTAAAATCTTACGATATCTCACCAAGGGGGGAGGGGGAATCGAAAAATTATCAAAAATGCCTCACGTAATTAATGGACGCCCCCTTACACTTCTGTTAAAAAAAATCTAGATATTTTATTTCAATTATACCACACTAGATTTTGCCAGCGGCTTCGCCCGCGTGGAGGTCGGAAATTATCCCGCGGGAACATACTACCGGTATGAAAAGTAGCCTATGTCCTTTCTCAGGCTCTAAAGTATCTGTGTACCAAATTTCATTTAAATCGGTTCAGTAGTTTTCGCAGGAAAGCGAGACAGACAGACAGACAGAGTTACTTTTACATTTATAATATTAGTATGGATAGTATGGATTAGTATGGATATGGATTGGCACAAGAAACATCAGAAGCTAGGTGCACGGTCCCAATTGGTCGTTTCCTATGGAGAAAAGTCCGAAAAAACTGCACGTTTCCGATTTTAATGAAATATTTTGCTCAATAAATAATAACACCCTCTTAATAATATTGACTGGCCTATTAGTCTGGTGGTTAGTGACCCTGACTGCTAAGACTGCGGTCGTGGGTTCGATTCCCACCCAATACAATTTTTTGTGTGATGAGCACAATCATTTGTTCTGTGTCTGGGTGTAACTTATCTATAATATGTATGTATTTAGAAATAGTATATAAGTATACTAGCTTCTGCTCGCGACTTCGTCCGCGTTAAATTTCTTGTTCCCCCGACCCTTCCCTTCGCGTCGAATCGCCTACCCGTGCGATTTTCCCCGTTTTTGCAACATTTTTCATTACTGATCCGCTCCTCTTAGTTGTAGCGTGATGCTATATAGCCTATAGCCTTTCTCGATAAATAGGCTATACAACACAAAAAGAATTTTTCAATTCGGACCAGTAGTTCCTGAGATTAGCGCGTTCAATCAATCAAACAAACAAACAAACTCTTTAGCTTTATATATTAAAACTAGCTGACCCGGCAAACGTTGTTTAGCCATATTGTATTAAAATTGCTATTAAAAAATAGGGGTTAGAAAAGTGAAAATTTAAGGTTGTACTTGTGTATTTTTCAATGCAGAATCAGAATAAAAAAAAATCTACGTGTGGGTCACATAATTGTGAGATTGTGACCCAAAATTATATTGAACGATAGGGGTATGAAAAATAGATGTTGGCCGATTCTCAGACCTACCCGATATGCACACAAAATTTCATCAAAATCGGTCAAGCCGTTTCGGAGGAGTATGGCAACGAAAACTGTGACACGAGAATTTTATATATTAGAAGTATCTTATCTCCTGGTTCTAAGCTAGCTCCCCACCAATTTTCAGCCAAATCGGTTCAGCCATTCTTGAGTTATAAATAGTGTAACTAACACAACTTTCTTTTATATAGGTATATAGATTTATCAGTTGTTTGGTTACCATAGTACAGGCTCTGCCTAGTTTGTGATCAGATAACGGTGTGTTGGATGTCCAAAGATATTATTAATTTTCAAATGCAAATCTCACCCTTCATCGGCAGCCGTAACATCCGCTTGTGCTACACCAACTAGGGAAAACAAATTATATATGACTTGTTCATACAGCAGCTGGTTCGGCGGATAGTGGTTAGAACTTAAGTTAGGTCCCATGTTAGCTTCTAGCAGGTATACGTTCAAATCTTCATCGAGGATGAAGTCAAACCGCATCATTTCAAAGAAACTGTCGGGAGATTTATACTGCTTCACCTGAAAACAGTCGTTGACGTAACATCAAAACACGTAATATTTCGTCAGTTAAGTTTTAGTCCCATGTAAGAAGGGGTGAACCTTTTGTCCTAAACCGGGTAAGCTACTAATAAGAAATTGCGTGGGAATCGAACTCATTGCGAGTAGCGACACTAGCGGTCAAGCCTGCGACGGCCGTGAGTTGGAAAAACTGAACTCAAATATTTCAAACCCATAAAACTCTCAGTCGAGATTTGATCGATCATGATTTAAATAGTTTTCCTGCAAGGCCTCATTCGTCTACGAAATAGCGGCGGGAGGAGGACAGCCTACCTGCCAGAGTCGCGATATCTGTTCGAAAGAGTTATCGTGACCCTGACAAATGGGCAACTGAAGGAACACGGGTGGGTTTTAGTCAGTAAAACTCTGACACGCCCTTCCGCCCCGCCCTAGAGCGGGAGATGTCATTTGATGATTTCCAACCCACAAAAAAAAGGTAGAGCAGCTTAGAGTTTTGTGTAAATTGTTCAATTGTTAATGAGTCATTAAACAATAGAGTCTGGGCCTCACAACATGCAGCCAAGGTGAGCTCTATGCTGCCGACCATAACGCCGTGGAACTGTCGAAGTTTTGGGCCAACAAAATTTAATAACTGTGAAGCAAAGTGAATGAGAGGAAGGAACTCACCTTGTCAATGATGACTTGCTCTTTTGCGAAGAATACTTCCGCAATAGCCATCTGCACATCCTTCCACATCTCGGTAGGATCTTTGCCCTGCAATTAAATAATAAAGGTGTATGTTATATTACAACAGTAAGTAAATAGTTCAAACTATTTAATTCTACGTACACACAAAAGAAACGGGTTCCTGCTATTTCCGTACATTGCACTTGACACTTTTTATTTCAGTTTTTTATCTGCTTTATTTATGTGCCTTCTAGTCTGTGCAAAATAAATGTATTTGGTTTAATCTTCCTTTCTTTGTTTACAAGATCGACATTAGTACACATAAAAAGCCAGAGACTACAGCCTCCCCAGCTTTGCTGTTCTTATAGCATCTCATTACAACTCTCCGAGATAAGTGGGAACTGTAACTAAGTACATAGTTACCTACCACTTCGTACACACCGTCCGTATTACTTTTGATTGTCGGTGCTCATTCATTAGGTCCGTATGCCGCGTGAGATTTACCGAGTCGGGAATCCTAATATTGGGGATTCGATTTGCCTGTTTACTGCTTATCATCCAAAGAGAGGACATACTGCTTAGCAAATTCGCGACTGTGTGTTTTCCAGCAGGAAAACACGCGGTCCTGTTTTCAGTATCTAACCAAATGCTACACCAGTGCAGTCTACACTACACCAAGCGAGTGGTTTTAGACGCTACGCCATCGCCAGTGCGGTACACACATTGAATGTTTTACTATGAAAGTATAGTAAAACAATCAACGTGTGTACCGCAGGAAAGCAAAGGCTTTCCTGTGTCCAGTTTAAACTGTTATCATTGAAATATAATTCATTTTCATAAAAACCGTAAAACCACTTAAGTATTTTTGAACGTCTGTTTGTAATAATCTTGTTTAATCTGTGCTGCCAGCTTACCGACCAGAGACTACGTAGCAGGTCAAAAGTTGACATGCTATAGGACAGCGGGAATTATTCATGGTAGGGGAGAGGCGTACAAAATGACATAGGTGGGTAAAATGGCACACCTCCTTTTCTCCAAAACCACAGACATAATAGTTCTCAAAATGGCGTGTAGAGGATCGCTTAGTAACAGGTCGCAACCTGTGGCGGCGCCAGTCGCGTCCGTTGGGCCGTGTGGTGCGGACACATGTTTGTTTAGTTTTTGCTGCCACGAGTTTTACTCAGGCGGATTTTGTTTCTCGTAAAAGTAAGTATTTTTAACGTTAATTTGTTTGAATTTAGCATTAATTTAATGTAATTTTACTAAATAACTTCGAAAATGATTTGAAATCTCGAAATTCTAGTTATTTTTTTAGTTATTGTTTTCTTACGTTGAAGGTTATGAAGTGGACAAAATGGCATACGCCTTGTTCGGGTAAAACAGCATACTATGTCATTTGACCCACCCTTTTTTCTTTTTTCAGATTCTCAATCATGCCTCGTAACTATTCTAGAAAAACAGACCGACAGGGATGGGATAAAACCTCCATGGAAAAGGCTATTGAAGCTGTGAAGAATAATGAAATGGGCTGGCTATTGGCTTCTAAAGTATTTAATGTCCCACAGTCAACCCTTAGAAGACATGCACTGAAACAAAATAAATTCTTAGCTCCAACTACTAAAGGTACCTACCAACTTATGTAGTATTTTTTAACTGTAGCGTTATGTAAGCATGATCAGAGCGGATTTAATCACGTACTCGCCTTATTGTTTTAGGTATGGGTAGGTACAGGAGTGTCTTCACATATGAAATGGAACGAGAACTGGTAGAACATATTAAATTACTAGAAACGAGATTGTTTGGATTCACAAGGAAGGAAGTTTTGGAATTGGCCTACCAGTTTGCAAACGTTAATAATATTCCTCATAACTTCAACAATGAAAAAAAGATGGCAGGCAAAGAATGGTTGGCTGGATTTCGACGCAGACACCCAGACATATCCTTGAGGAAACCTGAAGCGACTTCAGCTGCAAGAGCCCAAGCCTTTAACAAACCGCAAGTAGCACTATTTTTCAACACTTACCAAGACATTATTCAGAGCAACAACATTTCTCCTCATAGGCTCTACAATGTCGATGAGTCAGCTTTATCAACAGTCCAGAGACCCCAAAAGGTCTTTGCTACTACTGGGCGTAAGCAGGTTGGGGCTTTGACTAGTGCTGAAAAGGGGTCTCATGTGACAGTTGTTTGTTGCATGAGTGCAAATGGCCATTTTGTCCCGCCGTGTTTAATTTATCCTAGAAAAATCATGAAACAGGAGTTGATAGACGAAGCTCCAACCGGTACTTTGGGTATTGCCCAGGAATCAGGTTGGATGACAACAGCTGTATTTTATAAATGGTTGGTGCACTTTCAGTTGCATGTAAAAGCGAGTCTTGATGATAAAGTGCTTTTGGTAGTTGATGGACATATAAGTCATAAAGGTATTGAAAGCTTAAAATTCGCAAAAGAGCATGGAATCATTATGGTATGCTTGCCACCTCACTGCACGCACCGCATGCAACCATTAGACGTATCTCTCTATGGGCCACTGAAGACATATTTTAATCAAGAAGTGAGCACTTGGTTAAAGAACCATCCAGGCAGAGTTGTTACTCATTTTCAAATAGGTGCAATTCTCAACAAAGCTTATGGCAAAGCAGCAACGATTCAAACTGCCGTCAATGGGTTTCAAAAAACAGGTCTCTGGCCTGTTGATCCAAACATATTTCCAGATTATTTGTTTGAGCCTGCTGAGACGACAAACATCCCCATGCAACAAGATCGGGTAGAGCCCGAAGAAGATTTAACGGCAGCAGAAAATCTATGCATACCGTCATCAGGTCCATCTCAAATAGAAGTAGGCAGTTCGACATCACTGATAATTGCAAGCACATCAGCCGCAGACAACCCACTTCCACTCTCAGTAGCCCAGTCTAGAGACACAGCTACTGCAATACCTACGACACCCACATCATCTAAATTGATACTCCAAGACATGAATATCAATATTCCAGTCAGCGTGCTGTCTCCAGTGCCGATAGGAACATATGTGGCTGGACAAGGCAAAAGAAAACCACGCAAGAAACCAACAATATTGGTGTTAACTTCAACGCCAAATATAGAAGAAGCAAAAGCAAAATCAGCTCCTCCACCTGTTCCAAAGAAAAACACGAGAAAGGTTACGAAAGCTTTGGATTTTAGTTCCGACAGTGAAAATGATTTCTCTTCCTTACAAGCTTTCACTGAAGTCGGAGATGATGATGAAGATTGTCCTTGCATTTATTGCAATGACCTCTACTCCAGGTCCAAGCCAAAGGAGGTTTGGTTAATGTGCTTGAGCTGTAAAAGATGGGCTCATGCATCATGTGCAGATGTTCCGAAAAATACAAAGCGTTTTACGTGTGAACTCTGTCTCTAATCGACTGATTTTCATTAAAAAAATGGTATGCCATTTTGTCCACATCATGTGTGTCATTTTACCCGACTAGGGCGGACAAAACGGATTTTTTTCAAGATAAAAAAAAATGTTGAATAATTCTTTTGTTTTTGTTTAAGTTGATTGATCTCTATAATTCTAATAGGTAATGAACCAAAGAATACATAGTTACTAAAGTGTTCAATATTATTAATAAATAAAGATTTTATGACTGATTTTCTAACTAGTATGCCATTTTGTACCCCTCTCCCCTACAAACAAAACCTGTCAGGTTAACATGCTAAGTTGAACTGCCTTGCACTTGGCAAATATTTTAGAAGTTTATGGTAGGCCCCCTGTATTAGTATAACAACGTCAGTCTCACAAGGGGAGTGTCAAACTTGGGAATCACAGATTCCCATTCCCATCACATTTATATATATTGTAGGGCAGGGTCCCTTCAATAAATATATAAAGCGGCATGACGCCATTCGTTTTTATTATAGAGAAATTTCAACTCAAAGTTCTATATGTAACTTAAGTAGAAGGAACCTTTTTACCGGTTGCAGCAATGGTTCCGTGGCGTAGTGGTAACGCTCTTGCGTACTGAGCGACCGGACGGCTGTTTAAGCTATATATATTGCATCAATTAAATTCACCAAAATTTACAGCGATGATCCAGTATGCTTGGTTTGCCTCCAAGTTGATTGATGAAAGGAAAATATTTATGAATGTAAACCAATTGTGCTTCTCTATAAATAATTTGAAAACAAAATGTAATTGCAACAATATTAGTTTTATAAAATGTGCGGTTTGTGATAAAACTTTATGTTTTAAATGTTTCTATGATGATTATCATCCATATGAATGTTTAGTTACAAATGATTCTGATGATGATGCAGAGAGTGAATAAGTATAATATTATGATTTTAATTGTAAGTGTGTAATATTGTAATTTTCGAATAACAGATTATTTTTGATAATATCGATTACTTTGTTATTATAATTATTACAAATCCTATTTTTATAATTTTTTGTATTTTTTCCTAACATAAAAATAAAAAAAATATTTATAGAATTATTAATTATTTATTTTTATATTAAATTATTTATAAAAAAAAAAAACTCAACCGGTACTTGAACAGCCGTCTGCTCGCTCAGTACGCAAGAGCGTTACCACTTCGCCACGGAACCATTGCTGCAACCGGTAAAAAGGTTCCTTCTACTTAAGTTACATATAGAATTTTGAGTTGAAATTTCTCAATAATAAAAACGAATGGCGTCTTGCCGCTTTATATATTTATTGAGGGGACCCTGCCCTACAATATATATAAATGTGATGGGAATCTGTGATTCCCAAGTTTGACACTCCCCTTGTCAGTATTGAGTCATTGGCGTACCGGCGTAGCACGGTCTAACTTTTGTGCATTCAAGTTGGTAAGATGGCCCGCTTGTGGTTTAAGTCGGTAGAAGTCCAACATAATCGTTTCGTCTTCTTCAGACGGTGGTTACAATAATTATAAATTAATTATTCTCTCATTAACACTTATTAATGGACATTGAATCGCTTATGGCTGCAGTTATCTCTGCCGTTGACATGTGTCGCCCGTGTGTATACACAACAAACAGATAGGCTTGTTACTATCATTGATCTGACGTACCTTAGACCTGACGTAGATATCGAAGGCTTCCTTCATGGTGTTGCCCAGAGTAGTGTATGAGTGTTTCAGGGAGGGTACCTCCCAAGTAGGTAGGTAGTCATCACCCACGATGTACTTGTCCAAATTAGTTGGATCAAATGGATAGTATTTCTCCATGCAGTATCTGGAATAAGAAGTGCAGAAGGACCTTAATGCATCATATTTATAATAATTAAAATCATGCACAAGGTAGGTCTCAAAGTTCTGTCATATTGTAAAGGTAAAACAAAAACTGGGCGAATTTGCTTCAATATTTGTTAAATTTCATTGTCTGTATTTGGACGTCATTGCACATAAACATATAATATTGCGTTGATACATCATAAACATAAGGTAGGTCTCAAAGTTCTGTCATATTGTAAAGGTAAAACCAAAACTGGGCGAATTTGCTTCAATATTTGTTAAATTTCATTGTCTGTATTTGGACGTCATTGCACATACACATATAATATTGCGTTGATACATCATCATCCGAAAGGCGTCACGTTGATTGCTGTGACACGAGTCTTCAATCAATGCGTTCTGCCTGTTATGACCTACGGAGACCAAAACGTGGACACTCGCGGTACGGTTAGACCATTAATTCAAGATTGCTCAGCGAGCTATGTTTGGTGTCTCTCATGGCATAGAATACGGAATGAGGTGATCTGACAGTGGACTAAAGTTGTTGACAAATCTTATAGAATAAGAAAGCTGAAGTGACAATGGGTCAGCCATATTAGCGGCGACTGTTGGGGTAGACGTTTTCTTGGGTGGAGACCGCGAATCGGCAAACGTAAGGTAGGGCGCCGCCAAGGTGGAACGCCATTTTTCGCAAGGTTCTCAGGTTTATCATCCAGCTGCTATCAGTCCGTACCTATTACGTGTAAGTTACCATTTTTATAATTTGACTGAACGTTGTTATACTAGAAGAATGCGTAAGAAAATAGAAGGTTTATATGTCAGTTAAAATAATCAACTAATCATTACCTGAAGAGCACATCGCCTTTGTACCAATAAACCCGTAGGGGGTTCACTGACTTAAGTACGACATACACGCCAATATCGAACTTGTGCCCATCCACTAAGAATGGCTTTTGCACGTACTCCTGTACGAAAGTTTTCCCGCTGGTCATATCTATGTCACTCACGTTCTTTATATAAACGTTTCTATGTGTGTTATACTTCTGAACGAACAACGCATTCTTGTTCTCAGCAGCGTACTCCAAAAACTGTTCTTTATCGTTTGGTAATTTAAAGGCTTTTGGTATGTACTTTGAATTTGAAGTCGCCAAAACGACTTTGGAAGTTATGAATCCTGTGCCGGGAAAGTGGTTCACCTTTTGATGAGCAGAGAGATTTCGTAGGTTCATATAAAGAAAAGGGGTGGGATATGACCATAGTAAGTTCCATGGAGTTTCATTTGTAGTTTTCTCGTATCCTAGCCTTTCTAGTACTAAGTGCACATGTTTTAGAACACCACTTCTATTATTTACATTTGAATTGTTGGAATAAACCCAATATTTTGGTCTTTCTCGGTGTAACTTGTGACTTCTGTTGACACCATTAACTATCTCTAAGAGAATCCCCAACGATATCCCAACTATACAAACGAGGAAAAATATATTTGTAAATGATTTTTCTGGTTTCGTTTTTTTATTAGGCTCTATGTTCGCATCTTCCTTAACGATATTATTATTCGAATATTTGTCTTTTTCTACTACATTATTATTTAGAGCTTCAGCTTCCTTTTCTTCACATTTTGGTAGGACCTGGAAAGACAAATTAAGAGTTACAGCACCATTCTGCACTTTCAAATTCACTAAGCTAGAGTATCTTAGTGGACGAATAAAATTATCAAAATTAGCAGGTATAAAATAACAATTATCTGTAGATAAATTTTCTATCCTGGTCCTACCAAAATGTGAAGAAAAGGAAGCTGAAGCTCTAAATAATAATGTACTAGAAAAAGACAAATATTCGAATAATAATATCGTTAAGGAAGTGCCCATCCACTTAGCAGGAAAGCGAGACAGACAGAAGACAAACAGAGTTGCATTCATAATATTGGTTTGGATAGTGTGGACTTCTCATGTAACTAATTACTTAATTAGTCATCAATATGCCAACATATTAAGGTACCTATACCGTACCCAAATTTGTCTACCTTATAGTACCTATGTAGATACCGTATAATATAATGTTTACCCAGTTATATAGATATACTAGTAGTCGCCCAGTAGTGGAAATTCAACCATAATTCTTTTAAAACTTAATGTATATCTAATGCATCCACACTATCCACACTTCCACACTTAATATTATAAATGCAAAAGCAACTCTGTCTGTCTCTCTGTCTCGCTTTCCTGCTAAAACTACTGAACCGATTTAAATGAAATTTGGTACACAGATAGTTTAGAGCCTGAAAAAGGACATAGGCTACTTTTTATCCCGGTAGTATGTTCCCGCGGAATAATTACCGACCTCCACGCAGGCGAAGCCGCTGGCAAAAGCTAGTTATTATATAAAAATATACGCTTTCTGCACTCCTTCTCTATATAATAAACTTTAACTGTGCCAAATTTACTCCTACGTCCGCGTAATTTTCGTAAAAAGGGGTACAAAGTTTTTGCTTTCACGTATTAATAACTATGTCAGATTAAGCTCTATCAAATGATTTGAAGGTTTAAAATAAGTTTTAACTTATTTTAAATTTAAATCAGTATAGAATAAATACAACTTACAGTTTCGTTCTCCATGTTCTGTTTTCGCACTGTTTCACGTTTTTATTTTGTTTATTTTTTGCGCAAACGCACCTTGTACGACGTCTAAGCCTAGAATAAGTGAATGAAGCTGTTTTCATATGTGTAGAGCGAGACGAGAGATGATCTTTAGTGGCGTGCAAGGGAGACCGACATAACTTTCTAAAACATGGCGAACCAGTACTATGGCATCCTTTTAAGGTCACATCAGCATAATGTATGCTTACCGGTACTTATGTGCCTTGACTTGAAGTTATGCACAGTTATGTGATGATAAGAAAGTGATGGTAACTATAGTAACCTGGGCTTGTGTGATGGATTTCTAGGGCTGTGGCCCATTCCCTCCTACAGTCGGATTCGGGGTCTGTATCCCAGCACTGGGTTATATATATGTATTTTTCCCATAACATACGGAATAAGAGGGCCCTTGTGGCTTAGTAATAACAGCCGGACGGGTCGATCGGTCGGGTTAAGATACGCTTGCCGCGGTGTGTCCGTGGATGGGTGACCATCTTTGCATACCAAGACGCATCCGTGCCTCGGAAGGCACGGATGGTCCCGGTTATCATTAACTTTCATTCAAAAATAAACTGTTAAGCGCTTTATGCATCAAAATATTTCTTAGTCTCTCAAATACTACAGTAAATTGGCTTTTTAACTAGCATTAATTTGTTTTGGTGCATAAAGCGCTTAACAGTTTATTTTTGAATGAAAGTTAGAAAAAGTGCTTAAAATAACAAAACTACAAATAAGTTGTTATTTTAGTGACAAGTTTGATGATTTTTTATATGGCTTGCTATTTTTTTCTTAATATTTTAGAATAGATGTAAAGGTCGATACGTAAACTTCACATAAACACAATAATATGACGTCAATAAATAATTTGAATGTTCATGACTATAATGGGCGAAAAATGTTCTAAACTTTACCCACCTCCTTTGTAGATCTTTGACAGTTGTTACAGGTCGTTAGAATTCCGAAAGTCTAACCACCAGTCTTACGAAAGAGTATCCTTTTACCCAGTTACTGGGTTGTGGAAGTCTGATAGGCAGTCGCTTCATGTAAAATACTGATACTCAACTCCATCCGGTAAGCCTGGAAGGAAGCCAATCCTAACATACTTGGGAAAAGGCTAGGCAGACTGATGAGACGTAATAGGAGGTAAGATATACATACCTGCTTACATTTTAAGTACAGTAGAGCGTCGATTATCCGAACTAATTGGGGGACAGGATTGTTCGGGAAATCGGTTTTTTCGGATAATCGAACTGTATTGATTCAGCCGTACATATTTATGTACAGGTGAATGAAAACCTTATTTTTAGACATATCATTCATGACAAATAGTTTCTTTCACGCGGTAAACTTTAGTTTATCAACTAACGGCTACTTCAGAGTGACATACGAGTACATACAACTAACAGTTCGAGACAATTTCGCGTGTATTATAGCGCGGGAGGAGGAAAGCAAGCACGACTAGGGCGGGCGTGGTAGTTCGGATAAGCGGTCGTTCGGTTGATCGACGTACGGATAATCGACGCTCTACTGTACCTACTATTCGGCATAAATGCCATTTATTAATTAATTAAAATAGAATTTTTGTTTATGACACACAATTTTTATTTTCTCCCAGGATCTATTGTCATAAGACTAAAATCAGAAAAAAAAAATAACATTAAATTTTTTTTTAGGTAGGTATACCTGTTGCCTATTCATATGATTTTTGTATGGGCTACTGTCTGTTAATCCGATCTGTTGTGTTTTTGATGTCATCAAATCGCAAAAATTGTGGCTAGCTCGCTGCATACCATTACCAGCATACATATCTCTTTTGTTGTTTGTGCGTTTATTAGCTCAAGGGGAATGCGTAAACTGGGGTAGGCAGAGGTATTCGAGTATGTCAACGGCGAGTCATGGGAATGCCATGCATGCTACATACTCGACCGCACTCTGCCAAAGCTATGCGGAACATGTACGAGTATTGTCATGTCTCTGATGGTTTATCTACAAAATGTGCCTACCGCTACTACGTACACTCAAAAAGATCGACAAGATTGTTCACAATTTGTGTTTGTTGTATTTGTGATGATGCTAACTGTACCTACCTACATATATACACATAAAAACTAGGTACAGTTACCAAAATAGATAAGTAACCAGGGTCGTTGGATATAGTTCACATTTAGTAAAAAATTGATTGATGTTTTCGTATACCTACAACTTAATTTAATTAATAGAAAACAAACACTTGTCTCTAGTAGAGTTGATTTCAAACGAGAGTAGGATTCTTCATATTCGGTGGAGGCGCTATGGTGAAACTGGTGCAAATGTGATCATAGGTATCACATTTGCACCAGTTTCACCATAGCGCCTCCACCGAATATGAAGAATCGTCTGAATGAATAGTTTCCATTCGCCACTTCTATCTTCAGGAAGATACGGGACATAATACCTTTCCTAAAAATTAAATGCATTGGATGGGAGTATCGTAAATTGATACAGTGACCATTACGAACTTCATGCAAGGTGTAACAGAATACACGCAAGCCCTCGAAGTAGCTTGTTCATAATTGACTACTGATTCGATTTCAGTTATTTGACAAAGTTAGTGAATACAGCTCTGCATGAAACGTGCCGGATCATCACCGGCTGCCTCAAACCGACCACGGTGCAAATGCTGTATCCACTGGCTGGAATAGTCCCACCAGCAATTCGCAGAGTGGTGGCAAGCTCAGGTGAAGGTGCCCTGCCTGGGCGGAGCACCGCCGTGTCCTCGTGGAGGCGATCGGCGGCGGCGACCTCTCGCGTCCGGCCCTGGTGCGAGCCATGGTACGGAGCGAGAGGGAATGGGAAGCCGTCACCTCCTTCTGCGAAGCAGTAATGCTCGCGAAGGAGGAGGCGGGGCGCGAGAGGGAGTGGCAGTCTCTGCGCCCTCACGTCCCTAGCCGCCGCAGGAGGAGACGCCCCGGGCGTCGGGAGTCAATAGCGGACTCCCGGCCACCGTAGGCGCGAGCTTGCGGGTGGCGAGCAATGGGTAGCTCGCCGCCCGGTAAGGACCAAGCTCGGGTCGACGGCGCGCAGTGTTCCACGCGCGCCTCAAAGAGATGTCAGCAGCAGTGTAGGGGTCTACTAGGACCGATGCCTGCCGGGGTCGCGTGATTGTTCGAAAGAGATACCGTGACCCTGGCACATGGGCAACTGATGGAACACGGGTGGGTTTTAGTCAGTAAAAGTCTGACATGCCCTCCCGCTCCGCCCAGAGCGGGAGAAGTCATTTGATGATTTCCCATCCTGAAAAAAAAAAAAAAAAAAGCTCAGGTGAAAGAGCCATGATGGTTTCTGATAATAATATAACGTTTATTTGGACTCAATAAAATATAGCCTAATACAGTAGATAATATATTCTTACGAACTAGGATACATAATGTGTTGAGTAAACGGCTAAAACTGTATGAACTCCTGAATTCCAAACTAGTCAAAAACCTATACCTATCTTGGAAATCAGTGCTCTTCCGTGGTAAAATAGGTGTAAGAACTATAAATTCACATGTATGACAATTCCACAATTAAATGACTTAGACTATGAAAGGAGATAAAATAGTAGCTTATGTCTAAAACTTGACGGGTGATTGATGCAAGTGATTATGTATGGTGTGTGTGGTGTGGGTGTGTATGTGAGTGTTGTACTTATGTATTAAGTGTAGATACATAGTGTGTACTCTAACATATAGGTGTGCTTCGGTATAGTAATTATAGTTTAGAATATCCATTGTTTTTTCCCTTACTTGTATAATCAAGACCTAGTAGCCATTTGGTGACCACTATTTTGCATTGTAAACGATACACGACACCCTATGCACGACAACATCCTCGTGTCACAAAGGCTGAAAAGCCGCAACAGCTTTTTGAAGTGTGTCCTCCCACTTACTGACGGTCTATGGCAAGACTAACCCTGTGGCGACAGGGCGCTTCTCTACCAAACCCATTCGTTCCACCTGCTGAAAATCTCGCACCTGGACACGAGTTGCCTTGGCTTTTCCGGGAGTCTTTAAATAGAGTCCGGACGCAGGTTGGCCGAAGTAAAGCAAACCTGTTCAGATGGAAATTCATAGATGATTCCGCTCGAAGTGTAAATGTGGTGCGGACTGCGGTCCTACAAATAATGTGGCACTTGATATCTTGTTCAGCATGTCATGTTGTTTGGTTTGCACGCTACAGGAGTTGATGGACGCTACTAAAAGTGTCAAGTTAGTAGCCACATTCTGGGCTGAGTATATTTAGATTGCTATCGATAAGCTTAGGCATGTCCCAAGAAGAATCCCTATACTGTAATTGGGGTGAATAAGGTCTTGAGTTAATTATGTTACATGGTGTATACTTATTTTAAATTGACGTTAGACATGGTTCTCGTGTAAGTTGCTTTGGGTCTTTTTTGCGAATAAACCTAATATAACTAGATACAATAAACACAAAGTACTGAGTTCAAAAAGATGACAAAAGAAAAACACTATCTAAATATAGATAATGTAACAACAATTGAACAAAAACAGGCCAGTTGAGAATTTCCATTAATAAAGTAGGGTAACACAACAACAATAAATAATGTACTTGTATTGATCTAGAAATCTAGACTTTAGCAATAACCTCGGTACTAAGTAAACAACTTTCGTTGAGAAGCCATTTGTGTTTGATCACATTATGAATTAATGTATATCTAGCGAAGTCTAATGTTTACTGTCTGGTCGCGTCATAGTCATATACATCTCATTATCTGAAAATCATCATCTGCTAGCCTTTTCTTTACTATATTGGGGTCGGCTTTCAGTTTAACCGGATGTGGCTGAATACCTGTATTTTACATGGAGTGACTGCCTATCTCACCTCCACAACCCACTTACTGGGTAATACTGGCTAGACTGGTTGTCAGACTTTCGGCCTTCAGACATCCTGTAACGACTGTCAAAGTTCCACAAATGACAGCCGGGACCAACGGCTTAGCGTGATTTCTGAGGCACGGAGGGGTCTTGGCAGAGATGTGACTTATCTAAGATACAAGTATCTAAAATACAGATACAAGATACGTATTTTTATCTGTATTTTATGTGTATTTTTTATGTGTATTTTTATCTTTTTTTTTTGTATCTTGTATTTAAATACCTTTTGTTGAGTATCTTAGTATCTTATAGATATTATGTTTGCTAAAATACTTTGAGTAATAGTTATGTATACATTTATTCAAATCACAAAATGTGACAAGATTGTATGGAGACATTAACTTGCCTGCAGCAAATGATGCAATGCAATGCAATGGCCTCAGTGTCACATCCATTCTTTAAAATGAGATGGGTACCAAAAGTGCGGAAAGAATATGTAAAAGAACTTATCCTGACTTAAACACGAAAAATTAATCGAACTGAAAAACAAAAATCAGAGGCTTTAGACAATAATGAAGGTGACATAAAAAAAGTCAAAAGATGAATCTTTTTACATGTTTTCTGAGGATTTTGATTCCTTTGTTGCAAGTGTCGAAACCACAGGATCTACTGGCAGCACCGCTGTCTTAGAAACAAATCAATACTTAAATAATAAAGATATCAACATACAGAGCTTGAATGCTTATCCAACAATAGAAAAAAAAACAAATACAACTCCTGTTTGCCAAGTTCTGCCCCTGTGGAACGACTCTTCTCATTTGGGGGCATGATCATGAGACCTCATCGAAGATAAATGAGTGATAAACTGTTTGAAAAACTGTTTATGTCTGAATTAAAATCTTAAAAATACAATATTATGTTGTGTCACGTTTGCGCGATCACCGCGATTTACATGTAAAAAAATAAACTTTCATTAAAAATAAAAATTGTTTTCTTTCAAAAGTATTTTATCTTTAAAAAGTATTTGAAAGATACGTATTTTGTATCCAGTATTTCAGATACCATTCCTGAAAGTTATTTGTATCTGGTATCTGAAATACTTAATTTAAAAGTATCTTGCATTTTGTATTCCAGATACTTTGTGTAAGGTATCTTGTACATCACTGGGTCTTGGTATGTAAAGATGGTCACCCATCCACGAACCAACCGCGGCAAGCGTAGCTTAACCTGATCGATCAATCTGTGTAGCTGTTATTACTTAGCCACAAGCCCCTCATTATCTGAACGATAAGAGAAAATTGATCAAAATGTTAAGGGTCCCCGAAACGATCAATGGCAATCAATTGTTATCGTAGTAAAATTGAAAATCGCTTCAATTGCATTTCGTAGACGATCAAAATCACAAGTCAAAATATTTTTATTTCACATAAACCTAAGTGCCCTTATGCACTTATGAAACGTCAGAAGGAGAAGGAGGCCAGGAGAAGAGCTGGCCAGAAACTCCATGGTTACTCTTTTAAAAATAATTGGGTTTTACATTGGTCAATCAATCACATAAAAATAACAATTGCAATTGTTCTTTTCAGGCACCCTTACAACTGGCTGTCATTCTACCCCTTTTGTAAAATAGTTTTTTTTTAATAACATTTTGTGTGTAAACACTTACTTTACTTCTCCTTTCCAACACTAAACTTAAATAGTTATAACGGTAGAAGGTGGAGAATTTAATCATCAGAATGGATGAGGAACAAGGGTCGAACTCAGAACCATTTGCTTAGCGGTCTCCGCACACGGCTGTGTCGTTGGGCTATTTCCGCTTCAAAAGTCAGTAACCTAGTTTATTTTTTATATTTATTCACAGGACACTTATCAAATTGAATTATTTTATGATGAATGTCCACCTGCCACAAAGCACCGACTAAACCTATTTTTTACAAGGAGAGGAAAGTGAAGCGAAAACTAATTAAAATCAGTGCTAAACTGTATAATTGGAATAGTTATTGTTTTAGCGATAAAAGCGCCGTTACAGAGTACTGTAACTACTGCAGCCATGTTATTTTTTCAGTACCGGTCCTTACAATATGCAATAAAGAATAGTACTATAAGTACTATGACGATTATGTCATGTATAGTTAACTTACCAATGTTAACAAACCTACCATTTCAGCCGAACGACGTCCACTGCTGGAAGTAGCCCCCCCCCCCCCCCGATTTGGGGGGTTTGCTATAATCGCCACGCTTGGAAGGAGGGTTTGGCGATCGCAGTATGGTGGTAAAGTGCATAAAGAACGCTGCAGCCCATTGTCTAGTAAATACCATAGTCGCCTCTTACGACACACACGAAAAAATGGGATGATGCTTTTCTTTACGTCCGGTACCACTATTGACGGATCACTCTTAATTTTCAATATGGAGGGTAGAAGTAAAGAGAACTTTCTCACACTTAAATCCGTCAACAACTGCTACATTTATACCATACTCTGTGGTAGGGATGTTATGGATATGAAATTTCGGATACGGATTGGTTCCGGATGTAGGAATGAATATTATACCGGATACGGATACGGATATGAAATTATTTCGGATTATCCGATAGTTTCGGATAATTTCGGTTACGGATATTAAACTTTTAAGGAATTTCAAAAGTAAAATACAAATAGTTAATAAAATGGTTTTATTTATATGTCACCATTTGGTAGGAATTACAATCAGTGTGTGAGTAATTATTACAGTGATTTAAAATAAAAATTATTATAAATATATATTGAGTGTTATCTAATCTACCTAAAATAAAAATGTAATAACAAATCCGATATTATCCGTAAAGTTTTATTTCGGATTCGGTTACGGTTATGGATAAATTTTTATATCGGATATCCAATAGTTTCGGTTACGGTTACGGAGCTCCCTAACATACCTGCTCTGTGGGTACGCCAGCGCCATTTTGGCGGATTTTGAAACTGTTATTTACAGCGTACAGTTGGCATTTTTTCAACTTTTCTTCCATATGAGATGATTCTCCTTACCTCTACTCTCCATAGTTTTCATGATGAGATATTTGCAGAATATACACAGATAGGCTATTCGTGTGCAATAGAATGCGATTTATTCAGCCAGGGCTGTCACTCCGCCGCCGCCATGCCGGTCCAAAGTTTCGCAGACGGAAGGGAGGCGCGGATGTTTGTGCGCTACATTATGTCGTCCAAACTCTGCCTGTTTACTGTCGACGCAGACAGACTGGCGGGCGCCGGACCGAGATAAACGCGCATAGGTAGGTAGCTGTCTTCTAAGAAACAATAAGGAAAATAGTTAAATTTTTGTGTGTTATAGTCATGTACTTAGTATTTCTTTCTTATGCATTGTGATGTATGCACCTATTTCAAAACTATCTGATGAAAACGTAAACAAACCTTGTTCATGTTCAATTCGTACTCAACACTCACTTCAGGGAATTAGTAACAGATTCATCTGTATTTAGAAGGTTTAAGGTAATCTCTCACCACGTTCTCCAGCAAATATTGTTTGGACAACATGATAAAATTTTAGTTCATCATCTGCGAAAATTAGGATTATACCTAAATAGTCAAACGAAAATCATCTATTGGGTGATTTAAAATTCGAATTTTTGGTTTAAGTATTGAAATTATCAAATCAAAGCACTCAGTTTGTTAGTAGCGTTACAAATTCGCATTCACAGGTACAGAACCATTTGTGTACAACTTAATAATATACTTTTGGAACAGATTATACCTACCAGCATGCAACTGTTCGATTGCCGAGGAGAGACTATGTCCTTGTGACTCATGAAAATAGAGAAGGAACGAGCAATCATCACGCTCACGATCATGACTCTAAGATAGGCAAATATTGGCGCTTTTGGATTTAGGATAATGATATTACAACTGCGGGGTTTTTGTGTAACATACATAAAATAGGATAGGAAAGCGTTAATTTTGACGGTTCTTCTACATTCATTGCGTCGTTGGACAGACAAATTTTTCGTATAAATGAAGCAATGAATAAGTAATATCCTTGAAAATCATTGTAAATGTAACTAAAACTATGTTACGCAATTCGGATGGTACTCGTTACATCTTTCTAAACTGATTGGGCCATCACGATCACTAGGCAAGCTGATATTAAATGATAATTGTGTAATAGTACATTATGGTACAAGTGTGTAATGTTGGTGATTACCGCTGAGGCGCCATTGAGACCCGAGCCGTCAGGTGAGGGTCTTAAGAGAGCCGAGGACGGTAATCATCAATACACACGTGTATCATACGACGTTTTTCAACACACTTGCGAGGAAATAATTATTTACCACACAGCAACAAATGCGATACAAACAAAATATGAAAATTAGGGGAAAATTGGGAAATGGCGCGCAATTTTTTTTTTTTGCACGCGCCAAATGTAAGTTGATTGATTACAGCCATACAGCCTACTTCAAAATGATAATTTTTGTGATAAAATGCAAATATTTTATAAGAAATTATTGTGAATTATAAATAATTTGATAATAATAAATGTTTTTTCGTCTTAATTAGGGACACATTTATTTATTTCAAAAATGTAAATAGATTTTCGGTGGCATAAAACCTCTTTGTTGTTACAAAAAAAAAAAAAAACTCTCTACTTCTGAGAGGAACAACGTTACAACTAACGTAAAGTCTTTTTTATTTTAGTAATTACCTATAACTAAATAATAATGGGTGACCATATTTACATACCAAGCACCTTCCGTGCCTCGGAAAGCACGTTAAGCCGTTGGTCCCGGCTGTTTTTCATAGATCTTAGACGTCGTTATGGGTCGTCAGAAGCCCGAAAGTCTGACAACTAATCTTACCAAGGGGTATCGTGTTACCCATTAACTGGTCAGATAGGCAGTCGCTTCATGTAAAATACTGGTATTTGGGATTTTTTTACAATTTTTTAAAATTAAACCGTGAAGTCGTTAAAAAACCCAGCATAGTATTTTCCACACAGCTACTTACCACACGGATCCGCTGAATCGTGGCGGCGGCGCCGCGTCGTCTGCGAAGCCCATCGATCGCACGCACTCGCGTCGCCCGAATCGCCCACAGTCCCTCACCGCCATCCAGACGCGCGATAGGGTTGCCTACTTGCTACTCCTTGCTGCCTACTTCAAAAGCCTCATACGCCACAGATGGCACTAGTCACCGATTATGTTGAAATTCGTATACTACCCAATTTCTTCTGTTTAGAACCTTCAAAACAATAGTAGCGCTTGGGTTTCCCTGAAACGTGAAAAACAATTAGGACCGTCTGTGACGTATGCTAAAGACAGAACGTATTTCTTTCGGTAGAAGATGGAGATGCATAATATGTTTGTAAAAAGAGTTTACCTACATATGTGTACTGAAAAGTGGTCGCTTGCAATGGATCTTATTAGAAGGCTGAAAGTCACTCAAAGGGCAATGTAGAGGGCTAAGTTAGTTTCCCTACGTGATCGAATCAAGATTGAAGAGATCCGCATACAAACGAAGGTAACCCACATAGCTCGAAGAATTGCCAAACTTAAGTGGCAGTGGGTAGGGCACATTGCTTACAGAACAGATGACCGATGGGGCCGAAAGGTTTTGGAGTGGCGACCACGTAGCGAGAGCAGTGGTGGCCCAGTGGTATCAGCCCCGACTTACGAGATGTAGGTCGTGGGTTCGAACCCAGGCAGGCGCCTTACTTTGTGTAAATAATTTCATCACCACTGCTCTCAAAATGGTGAAGAAAAACATCGTAAGGAAACTGGCATGTCCTAGAAACAATCATTCGAAGACATGTGGTATCTACCGACCCGCACTGGGCCCGCGTGGTAGATTACGGCCCACTCCCTCTCACCGAGAGGAGGCCTGTGTCCCAGCAGTGGGAACAATATAGGCTAAAGATGATAATGACCACGTAGCGGCAGATGTAGGGTTGGAAGACCTCCCACACGGTGGACCGATGACTATGTGACTGCAGGAATCCGCTGGATGAGGGAAGCATAGAACCGGTCGAAGCTGGCGGGGCTTGGGGGAGGCCTATGTCCAGCAGTGGACGTCTTTCGGCTGAAATAATGATGATAATGGTGTACCTAAATAGCACCATTGTTATTGGATCGATTATTTCTAGGATAATGTGGCAGTTTGAAAGACAATAAAGTAGCAGAAGTGCTAAAAGAAGTCTTACACCTTTTTCCGTTAGCTTGTGCGACCAAAGTTGGGCACCCACCCTCTCACACTATTCTTTCCACTTTTCTTAATTGTGTACTGCTTCTATCCCATTCATACTATAAAGACTTCCCACAACCAGACGAAAAAAAAGCAATGAATTAATGTCAATTTTGCCTGCCTGTACGGTTAAGAAGAACTGCAAGGAAAAAAGGCACACAGTGAGGGTCCATTCGTCCCATACCTACAACATACTTGAGGCCTTGAGCTCTCATATAAATAATTTTTCTTTTTTCTTTCATACCTGAGGCCTTTTTTTTTTTTTTGGATGGGAAATCATCAAATGACTTCTCCCGCTCTGGGCGGAGCGGGAGGGCATGTCAGACTTTTACTGACTAAAACCCACCCGTGTTCCTTCAATTGCCCATGTGCCAGGGTCACGGTATCTCTTTCGAACAATCACGCGACCCCGGCAGGCATCGGTCCTAGCAGACCCCTTCAGTTTTGCTGACATCTCTTTGAGGCGCGCGTGGAACACTACGCGCCGTCGACCCGAGCTTGGTCCTTACCGGGCGGCGAGCTACCCATTGGTCGCCACCCGCAAGCTCGCGCCTACGGTGGCCGGGAGTCCGCAATTGACTCCCGACGCCCGGGGCGTCTCCTCCTGCGGCGGCTAGGGACGTGAGGGCGCAGAGACTGCCACTCCCTCACGCGCCCCGCCTCCTCCTTCACGAGCATTACTGCTTCGCAGAAGGAGGTGACGGGTTCCCATTCCCTCTCGCTCCGTAGTTCCGTACCATGGCTCGCACCAGGGCTGGACGCGAGAGGTCGCCGCCGCCGATCGCCTCCACGAGATACTTGAGGCCTTGAGCTCTCATATAAGTAAATAATTTTTCTTTTTTCTTTCTTTTTTTTCATAGGTCTTAAGACCACTTGCAAGGTAAATTTAAACAACGTTCTACTTCTGTTAATATTTTGGAGACGAAAGAGACAGACTGATGTTAACCGTTAAGTAGTTTGTGGTGAGGATGGATCTTAGGACCTAACCCTAAAAACCTTACTTACACATCAACAAGCTCTCAAGTGAATCACAGCACAACAGCCCTATCTGAAAGCGAGCTGCGACTTCTCGGCGCCTGGCATTGTGACGCTTTGTCTGTCGGGCCCGGGAACCACAACTAGATCTTATTGAGTCTGCAGTCACACAGACGCGATGTGGCGCGACTTGAAAAAAATATTTGATTTGTCAAATTAGCCGAGCCATGCGCTGATATATTCTCTACACGATCGTAAGAAGTTGATTTATAAAAATAGGTACTGTTCTACCTAAATCTGAAAATTCGCGTAACTCTTTAGTAATAGTACAAGACTTCAATTATGATGCATCCGTTCTTTATCGAAATACTAGTACATTCCATGATTCCATTTTATTCCATATTTAAAACACATCTCGGGATCGTGGACCGATGACCTGGTGAAAATAGCAGGAATACACAGGATGCGCGAAGCACAAAACCGGACGAACTGGCGGTGCTTGCGGGAGGGCAATGTCCATCTGTGGACGTGACATTCCATGATGATAAAGTGACATTCGTGACTAACTCTTGCCCCCTTATTACAAAACAAGGTTTTTTATTTAGTTCAGGTTTAAACCACCAAACCAGCTTCTGAAATTGGAACCCGACATGTATTAGAAATGCAGTTCATTTTACAAAACTGACAACTTAGTCCGCTGCTAAGTTGAGCTGTACATAAATCGCAATAAAGTTGTAAATGCAAAAACTGGCTCAAAGCTTTAGGCTAGTACTACAGTGAGATCGCGTTTTGTAATACGGTGGTTTGAGATAATAACGTCACTATGGGATAGCCCTTCTTAACCCATAGTAAACGTACACAGATTCATCGATGGATTGCTACGGTGTATTGATAATATGATATTAATTTTAATATAATATTTTTTTATTCTGCTCAACTCTATTGTTGAGCGAGGGCTCCTTTATCAGCAGCCTATAATTTTCCCACTGCTTAAACACAGGCCTCCTCTCGGTCAGAGCGAGTGGGCCATAATACATCACACGGGCCCAGTGCGGGTTAGTAGATGTCAAATTTCTTCGAATTTGTGGTTCTAAGACATACCGGTTTCCTCACGATATTTTCCTTCACGGTTTTGAGAGCAATGGTGATGAAAGCGGCGGTGACCTCTCGCGTCCGGCCCTGGTGCGAGCCATGATACGGAGCGAGAGGGAATGGGAAGCCGTCACCTCCTTCTGCGAGGCAGTAATGCTCGCGAAGGAGGAGGTGGGGCGCGTGAAGGAGTGGCAGTCACTGCGCCCTCATGTCCCTAGCCGCCGCAGGAGGAGAAGCCCCGGGCGTCGGGAGTCGATAGCGGACTCCCGGCCACCGTAGGCGCGAGCTTGCGGGTGGCGAGCAATGGGTAGCTCGCCGCCCGGTAAGAACCAAGCTCGGATCGACGGCGTGTAGTGTTCCACGCGCGCCTCAAAGAGATGTCAGCGGCAGTGTAGGGGTCTACTAGGACCGATGCCTGCCGGGGTCGCGTGATTGTTCGAAAGAGATACCGTGACCCTGGCACATGGGCAACTGATGGAACACGGGTGGGTTTTAGTCAGTAAAGTCTGACACGCCCTCCCGCTCCGCCCAGAGCGGGAGAAGTCATTTGATGATTTCCCATACTGAAAAAAAAAAAATGGTGATGAAATAATCTTCCTTGGATCGGACAAAATATGATTAGTTATCCTATTACGAATTTTCAGTAGCAGCCCGTTGTTCAGATTTGTGCTTGATCAATGGCATTTGGCTCACCATTTCCATTACTTCAGAAATATGGGTTTACTCTAGGAGCCTTAGGGGCTCCTTGTACTGTGGCCCTGGCATATAGGCAACTGAAGGAACACGGGTCCTGCCAGGGTCGCGAGATTTGTTCGAAAGAGATACCGTGACCCTGGCACATGGGCAACTGAAGGAACACGGATGGGCTTTAGTCAGTTGGTAAAAGTCTGACATGTCCTCATGTGATAATTTCCCACCCACAAAAAACAAAAACAAACAAAAATAAAAGGGCTCCTTGTACCGGATCGTGTAATAAAACACATTTGTTATGCAACTTTGATAATTATTCCTAGAAAATTATTCTACTAGTCTATTTTTTACCCTCTGCTAATGAGTCAAAATTCACCTACGGACTGTTCGAAAGTCATAAAAGTTATTTTATATCCAACCTGTGAAACATAAGTTCGTCTTTTGCGTACAACTTTTACATCTCTGCCTGCCTATAGATATCTTTATGGAATAAAGTCATGATGTTATGTTAAGTTAAATGGTAGGATTTGTTGACATCTTGTACATTTCCTGATTTTTTATACGCCCACGGAAACCAGGCAAGTCCATCCTATGTCCATGGTAATTTTAAAGACACAAATACATAATACATGTGATGTAGCAATCCACACGTGTCGGTCAAATAATCCCAGTTCTTTGAATTACCTACTTAAAACTTGTGTGGGAAGTTCTGACGCGTTTTTCTTCCATTCACGTAGATATGTCTTTTATTTCATTCTTAATTCTTTCGTGGGAAAATTCCAATGGAATCCCTCCTCTGTGTAAATTCCTCCGATGAACATTTGCAATATATGCTTGCATACTTATAACTATTTTGAACTAAAAGGCATAACGCCTTGTTTCCCCAAAGGATTGGGCAGATGTGGACTTGTAGTACACCCACATTTCGCCAGTTATGTTGTAAGTCCCATGTAATAGGGGGCTTTTGCCATCAACCGGGCATAAATCCAGATTTCGGGCTGCTACCGAGTATTTCCAGATAAAAAATCTGACCTGGGAATTGAACCCAGGACCTGATGCTCAGCAGTAGCGCTTGCAACCACTAGACCAACGACCCCCAAAGCAACTCTCCGTTTACCTCACGATCTTTTCTTTCATCGTTTGGAGAGCAGTGATGGTCATATAAATTACGCAACGTAAGGTGTCAGTCAATCAAAATATTCTTAGCTTTGAGTTAACCTAAATGGTGTGTATTTAGTATTTTGATTGCTTTTTTCTAGATTAAATGGAGCAGCGTAGGGGGAAACCTAGCCTTAGTCCTAAAAATATTTTTATCAATGTAAAGTATTTTTTATTCTTAAACATCTTTTATTTTACACCCCACACGATAACCTTTTCCTTTTGTTGTTAACACGTTTCTCATTTTCTCGTCATTATCTAAACTACATATCTTCCTCACGTATATTTAATAGTTACAGCAAAAATCTACTATGACACACAGGTAAATACGCATTATTTGCGATCTTCCTGTTTGCCAACTTTTGCACGGAACAATAAATATTAAAAGAGAACATTAATATAAATATTGTCAGTAGTTACATAGTTTCTGTGTGGATTCTGCGAATATTTAAAATAAGGTTAGACAAAGCTATAATTTAATCTATTAGAACTTCGGGTTTACTCGGTATCGAGAACAATATTTAGGTATTTATAGTTCTTTGTGATGCCGGACGTGAAGAATGGCACCACCCCATTTCTTCCCGTGGGTATCGTAAAAGGCGACTAAGGGACTTACTAGAGAATGGGCAGCAGCGTTCTCTATGCGTTTTACCATCATACTGCGATCACCAACCCGCCTGCCAAACGTGGCGATTATGGCAAACCCCCCAAAAATTAACCGGTCAAAGTGGCGTTTCTTGAAGGAGGCCTGTCCAGCAGTGGGCGTCTTTTGGCTAAAATAATGATGATAACTTAGGTAACAAAATACATTAGAAATATGATGACCTCTCACTCTGCTTACGTCTAAAGTTTAGATAAGTCACATTCTCATCTAAATCAAAGTGACATTAGTTGGTTTTAGGAGCCTTTTATACGAGGACAGTTTGTAAGAACATCAAAGTCAGTTGAAACCTTTTTAGATGAAGAGGTAAAAGTGTGTTGCCTATATTATGGTTTACGTGAAACATGTGTGTATATCCCTAAGGGCTGAGGTAGAGGTGTACGTCTCTGTCAACCACTGATTGGAGAAGAAGGCTTGAATTATGAAGAAAGTATGAATCCGATTACCTATAGGATAAAAAAATCGTAGTGTGGAGAAGAGGCCTGCAGTAACACAATATTTTCAGCCGATAAACGTCCACTCTTGATATAATAAATAAAATAAAAAAATAAAATAAAAATAAAAAGCCTTATATTTCTTGTACACAGTAGATAATGAAATAAAACTTAAACTAAGTGTTAGTAATTATTGTCTAAGCTATGTTAAAGTGTATTTATATAATATATGTTTTTTTAAACCATACTAAATTGTATTTCTTTTTATTCTGCAAGAACGCCTCTACAGGTGAAGGCCTCTTTCAAAGTTATCCAGTCTTCTCTACACTGGGCTGTTTTTATCCAGTTTGTTCCAGCTATCATTTTTAGATCATCTGCCCACTACACTATTGATATAGGCCTCCCCCAAAGATGGGTATGCTATAATCACCACGCTTGGCAGGCGGGATGGCGATCGCAGTATGGTGTCAATATGCATAGAGAACGCTGCTGCCCATTCTCTCGTAAATCTCTTAGTCGCCTTCTACGAACCCCACGGGAAGAAATAGGATGGTATGCAGTAACACAATTAGACTTTATTGTAGTTATTATAAGGCAGATGTGACTGGAGACGCCGGAAGGGGACACCCTAGGAGAACATTTAGTGACCTTATTGGTGATGGTTTGAAAGGTCAGGTGCGTAGTATGTTCTTGCAACCGGCGTGCGTGTATAACCAGATGAGAGAACTTAAAGGAAGCAAAAGGAGTAAATCAAGTATAGTAAGGATCGTAGCAGGTGGCATTCTGAAGTTTCTGTCTACCTCCATGGGAAAAAGGCGTGAGTTTATGGATGTACTAGCTTGTGCCCGCGGCTTCGCTCGCGTTAAATTCGGGGTAACACGGTTCTCCTTTCCTGATTTAGAACACAGAAGAGAACTCGGAACAGAATGTTATTTTAATACGCTACTTTAGACGATATTATATGTCTTTCCATTTGGGGATAGATTGTAAATATTCTGGGCATTGGACACACGCGAACATGCTACATACAATTGTCCATGGGAAAAGCACGACTTTCCGAAGTTCACCCCAGTCATCTAAAAAAGAAAAAAAATAGTAGATTATTAACCAAGGGAATAAAGCAGAGTCTTCTGTCGCGGGTGACGATTTAAATCGCGAGCGTAACGAAGGACTCGAGGTTTACTCCCGAGCGTAGCGAGGGTGTTAAAAACTTAAATCACGAGCAAAGCGAGGGATTTAAGACGAGTCCTGAGTGTAGCGAGGGATTTAAGTTCACCCAAGTCTAAGACAGCTTTATCACCGAGGAAAATACTCTACTTTTCGTACCATTTGCGAAAAAAATAACACAATAATAATATGAGAAAACCATTTATTAAAAATAATGACAATTAAAAGTAAAAGTTAACATTCGAAACATTTTGGTCCAATTAACGTTTATGTATTTGAAGAAAACAAAAACGCGGCAAATTCCTAGACTAATATTTTATTGTCGGAAAAGCAAAGGCATCAAGCTCAAACGGCCTCGTCGGTTTTCGTAATTTTATTTAATAATCATAACTGCATAATAAATGCGTATTCCTTTTTCAAAAAGATGTATAATGATTTATATACAAACTCAATAGTGTAAACACAGATGTAGTTCAGTATAAATTTCGTTAAGTATTCCAAATTTAAATCACATTCTCCCCCTAGAGGATAAATGAAATTCAGTACAATTTTCTTTCCCTGTTTTTAACAGATTAAAAATGACTATTGTTATGTTCGCTTTTTGTGGCATAGAATGTCACTTTTTTGAGCAAGTGGTACGAAAAAGTAGCTTATGTCACTCTCCATCCCTTCAACTATCTCCACTTAAAAAATCACGTCAAAACGTCGCTCCGTTTTGCCGTGAAAGACGGACAAATAGACACACACGCTTTCTCATTTATAATATTAGTATGGATTATAGTTATTGAGTGGCACGAGGAACAAGGTGCAGTTCATGCATCCTCCAAAGAACAGGTAGGATGCTCCGACCAGACAGGTGACGTGTCTGGACGTCGTTGGGACGTTGTCTTATCGACGCTTTTCGCTATAAAAACCGTAAAGATAATTTTGAGCAAATTTAAAACATATGTAAAGACCGAAAGAGCACGCAAATACAAGTAAGACTGCATCAAAAAGTAAATCTGCTCAAAATAGTAAAGCGTAGATATGCTAGATGCGCAGTAAACTCTGCTTGTGAATGTGCAATACAGGATTTTGCATGACGTCGTAGCGTGTGGCGTTGTAGACGTTCAGTTATTTCTTCAGGGAATACAGTATTTACGTAAGTAGCGTGTTTCTAATACCTATGAAATAAATACTAAGATCAGGTCTATAGTACGAAATACTTGGTACCATGATAATAAATCATTTATTTATGAGGTACAGTCAGCGACAGAGATAACAGGCTGCAAAATCCACCATTTCATTATTCGCACCACGAAGGGATTAAAAAAAGTTGATTTAAACAAATTAAACACAGACATTCTTGACTCTGTCATTCTAGAAAGCTCTACAAATGATTTTTTTTCTTATAAAACTTGTTGTGCCGGTTACACTATGTCAGATGACATAGGGTAAGCGTGCTTATATTTTCGACTACGAATGAAATGGCTTTCAAAGTGTTTTCTCTCAGAAAACAGTTTGATTCCAATAGCCAGCAAGTAAAACAAAATTGATCAGCAAATTATGTCATAATGGGCAGCTCTACTCTACTCATTGCGTTTTACCCATTAAGTCGGGATGCCCTAATCTCGAGATGTAAACCAATCGTACAATCTTGCTGACCAAGTAGCATGACTTACTTGCTATCCCAATGTTGAATCGCGAATCATTGACCTTGTCATATTTTGTACCTTCCTCTTTTGTTGGCTGTACGTCCACGTGTTCGCAGTTCGTATTGTACGTAGTTGGCAACATATTTCCCTTAGGAGTGTATTTTTAGAACTTTTCCCTTCCGTAATTACAATTCTTTCAAGGTATTTGAGGTAAAAGATGAATGAAGACTTTTATCTTGACTGTGTTTAGGTCTTTTTGTTTGTAATAATGTGGGTGTAAGGTAAAATTTATCAGGGTCGGCGTCTGTATTAGAGATGGGGCAGAAATATGTTTATTGAGTGAATGCAAGATGATTTAGAAACACGTGCAAGGTCCGCTTATTATCTGATGTGTTCTATAGAAATCCCACTGTCAAAAATTAGGTGAACTGAGCTGTCAATAATGTGGAATGACCGCTCACTTCAAGTTCACTTCACTTAAAGTTTCACTGTGAAAATGAGAAAAGATCGACCAATCTCATGAAAACAGAAGCTTTGAAGTCCTACCGGACTTCAAAGTTTTACCAAGAGACTAACTTGACTTTAACATGACGTCAAAACTTACTTGCATAAGTCAATTTGCTGTTAGGATGCGTTTCACCTAGTCATCATCATCAGCCTATATTGTTCCCACTGCTGGGACACAGGCCTCCTCTCGGCGAGAGGGAGTGGGCCATAATCCACCACGTGGGCCCAGTGCGGGTTGGTAGATGTCACATGTCTTTGTATTTTTGGTTCTAAGACATGCCGGTTTCCTCACGATGTTTTCCTTCACCGTTTTGAGAGCAGTGGTGATTAAATAATTTACACAAAGTAAAGCGCCTACTTGGGTTCGAACCTGCCACCTATAACTCGTAAGTCGTGGCTGTTACCACTGGGCCACCACTGCTCATTAGTTTCACCTAGTAAGTTACTGTAATCTCAGCCGAAACTGTATGAGCTGTTTTTAAAGAAGAATGGCGGTTTTGTCATTTAATTTCAGAATGTTAATGCCAACGTGGGATTACAAGAATGCGGCCAATCAAAAGTCGGACGGTTCGGTGTAGAGTACAGGAATCACAGGGGGCAAATGCTGGTCAACTTTTTAGAGTCGCAGGGGCTCTACCGAAAAAGAAAAAATAAGAAAAGGGTCTCTTGCGAGTCAGTACTGAGGGTGCAATACCTGAGGTTGATGCTGAATTGTTTGGTGACTTGATGATAATTTCAGAGCAGAGATTTTTTTCGAACGTATGAAAAAGCGGAATAGCAATAACCGCTAAAATGATTCATGATTATCATCATCATTTCAGGCGAAAAACGTCGACTGCTAGACATAGGCCTCTCCCAAATGGTGAGTTTCCCATAATCGCCACGCTTGGCAGGCGGGTTGGCGATCGCAGTATGGTTTTAAAAATGTATAGGGAACGCTGCTGCCCGTTGTCTAACTTTTTTATACATTTTTTATCATCCCACTTCTGAAAAAAGGTCTCCCCTAAATCTTTCCATTGTCTAATAGCTCCCTAAAAATTATAGAGATTCTGATTAATAGTGTGTTACGTAATTAGCCTACCATTTTTCTTTACACATGACACCATTTTAAAAAGTGATTAAAATGACGTCAAAATTAACCCAAACATATTTTCGCTTAACTTCGGTCTGTTAAGGGTTATAGTTATGGTTACAACGAGTAATTTGCATTGATTAACATAATTGTTAAATGGTGCAACGCATTCTTAATGGAGCAGTGGTAGCTTAGTGGTAACGGCCGCGACTTAATAGTAGTAAGTAGGTCGTGAGTTCGAACCCAAACAGGCGCATTACTTTGTGTAAATTATTTCATCACCACTGCTCTCAAAACGGTGAAGGAAAACATCGTAAGGAAACAGGCATGTCTTAGAACCAAAAATTCGAAGACATGTGACATCTACCGACCCGCACTGGGCTGAGAGGAGACCTGTGTCCCAGCAGTAGGAACACTATAGGCTGCTGATGATTCTTTGGTGGGAGAAGACTACCAGAATAAAAACTTTGAAGTATGTATACGACACCCATATTTTTGGTCCTTCGAGCCAAATACTGTAACACATTTGTTTTATTATATTCCATGGAATTTATTACCTCCATACACAATGGGATTGTGTATTAATATATTTTTGCTTTTTATTTTGTATAGCGTTAACATTTTGTTGGTCATAGAATTGAACCTAGGATATCCTTAGACTCCAGCGACAAGCGCGACTGGACTTTATTTGAACATTTATGTGAAAATTTTATGGAAATTGATCTTGTAGAAGGAGCCTTAAAAGATTGATCGTTTGATTATTGTTAATGAATCTTGAATCGTTCAAGTTGTGCTATTTTCAGTGCGGCATCAATAAATTTATTAAAAGATAAGTTACCTTTTTCTTTAGATCAGCGAGAGTTTGTGTAATAAGAACCTTTAGTCGAAATTTAATTCTCTATACACAACCGACAATGACTGACGTTTATAAACACAAAACTAACAACTAAGTAGTCAGACTTAGTTGTTAGTTTTGTGTTTATAAACGTCAATTTAGTCGGAATAAAATTCGAAATAGGTGAATACAAAAACTGGCTCGAAGGTTAAGCTCAGGCTAAAGTTAGATTTCGTTTTGTAATAACTCACTGGTTTGATACCTACTAGGATTAGTTGAAGCTGTGGTACAAAATTCTGATACACACATGTTATATGCTGTAAAGGCATTCGATTGTGTAGATGAACTAATTATGTAGGTAAATAAAAAATGTGGTAATAATTATGAAAAAGTTGATTTATTATAATTATAATTATAATAATTATTATAATACAGTTTACAATAATTACAAGCGATCACCAAACGGGGTGAAAGAAAACGGCGTAGTATTAAATTATTTAGGGCGTGTACACACGGCGTCGCGAGCGTGCAGGTCGCGCCGCGCGTGCTCCGTCCGGCGCCGCGTCGCGCGGCATCTCTTACATTTATAACTACCTACACTACACTCCGGCGACGCGCGGCGCGCGCTGCGCAGGCGCGACCAGCCCTACGTACACGGAGATTTATTTATTTATTCGATTTTAGGATATAGTCTTTCGAACGCGAGGAACAAAATATTACACAAGTCGAGAATATTATTTATAATCGATTCGGATTAAATCGGATTCGAGAGCGGCGAAAGCGAGCCGCGGCGGGGGCGGCGGGGCGGCGGGGGCGGCGGACAGCGGCGGGCGACGAGCGGGCGCGGGCTATGTACACGAGCGGCGCTACGGGCAGTCGCACTCCTCCACCACCATCTCGGGCAAGTCGCGCTTGATGATGTTGGAGTCGGCGCCGAAGTAGATGAGTGACAGCGCGGAGAAGCGCACGGGCGCGCAGCACTCGGCGCGCTCCAGCCGCGCTGCCTCCACCACCTGCGAGTGGTAGTTGAGGAAGGGCGCGCACGCGCCGCGGCAGTAGTTGGCGTAGTAGCCCTCGGGCGCCACGATCCAGTCGTCCCAGCCCAGCGCGCGGAAGCTCACGTAGTATGTCTGGCGGCAGCAGCGGCCGTGCTCGGCCGCGTCGCAGTCGAGCGCGCGGCGGCGGCGCGCGGGCGGCGGCTTGAGGCGCAGGCGCAGCAGTGGGCGCGCCGCCTGGCCGCCGCCCAGGCGCAGGCGCACGCGCCCCCCACAGCCGCTGCAGTCTAGCAGCAGGCGCAGCGGCAGGCGCGCGCCGCCCGCCGCCCAGCGCCGCGCCGCCTGCGTCACGTCCAGGCGCTGCCAGCCGCGCGCCGGGTCGCGCCGCGCCGCGCCCGCCAGCGCGCTGATGGCGGCCGACTCGTTGCCGCTCACGGTGAAGGCCCACAGCGTGTAGCGCAGGCGGCGCGCGCGCGGTGACGTCTCCGCGCGCACCAGCAGCTCGGCCGACGCCACCGCCAGCCCCTCGCCTTGCTCCGACTCGGCCTCGGCGCCCAGCCGGAATTCGATCAATCGCTGACCGTTCAGGGTCTCACCTGCACATACCGAGGAGGCTCTCATGTAGACACTGTATTCAATATTAGCGACAGAGATTCACTGACATTTTTCCCGACCAATAGGTCGGAGAACAAACCATAATCTCTGACACTTGGTTGCAAACCTTTAATTATTCCTACGGTCCCTGCCTATATCGAAATGGCCCATCTTTAGCGCAGTGGTTGCGACGGGAGTGGGATGGGGTGTGGGGGCCAAGGTGCGTGCGGTGGTCGCCCCGGCTAGAGCTACACGTGCCCGGTCGTCGAGGACACTCGCCTTTCAGCAGTCGGGGGTCCACTCCGAGTCGTGCCCGTGCTAGCCGCACGCACATCCAGGTCATATTAGAAAAAAGTTAGAATTCGGAAATTTACAGATATAATAAAGTGTTTGCAAAGTCGTCGCAGCCACGAGCACTACTAAACTTCGTTTAAAAATAAATGCGTTTAAACTACTCCAGCGTCCATCGGTGCCACGTCGCGTGCCTGGGAAGATTGAAGTTCACCTCATGTTGGAGAGTCGGCCCTGCGAACAAACGAGTCCTCATTACTAGGGGAATACGTGACAAACAGACGCGATGGACGTATGCATGTAAAGAGCACCCGTGGACGACTACGATGCGGCGTGTAATGTAACCGACAAATGATCCGATTGATTGACTACGATCAAAGCGGACACACGTATCAGCAGGGCGCTACGTTTCACATCCCTGCCTATTAAACAGCCGTCATTTTATGAATGAAACAAAACCGTACACAAAGCTCCACTAAACCGAAATTAAACGAAATAATTGTATGCGCGATGGCGGCGTGCCAAATCTTTAAGTACTACATAATAAGGTCGTTGGAATAAATAAATGTAGTAATGAGATAGCACAGGGGCAAGCTTACCGTCACTTACATTTGAACCTCCGTTAAACTAAAGGCACTCTATTCTTAGAACAATTGTATCCTTTGAGAAAGGTAATGTTGAGAAACAGATGCGGCGTAGGTGTCACGGTGTCAGTCTTAGTCAAGTGAGTTTACTTAATATATTGTGGGAAAGGTTAAATTCCTATGGGCATAAGGGTCGCCGCTAATAATTAGCATTTCAGGACTGTCTCTAGAGACCTAGACATGCACGTGTAGAGCGTGTTTAGCTCGCAATATGCTCTACACGTGTCTTCTACACAAACACATGTCACTTTGGTTATGTGTGGCCTGAAAACCTTAGCAGTAAATGCTGCTTAATCTCACTTTATGGAATAAGATACCTAAGTAGGCAGAATTTGAAATAAAGAACCAGTCTAGGTCTAGTTTTTTTTTTAAAGTAGGAGGTTCTTAATTCGTTAGATTTTTAAATTAGCGTATTTAAAAAGTTCTTTCTTAGTTTGAAATGGAGTGATCCCATTTAAAGGTCAGGTTCTGATTAATGGATTTGAGTTAGCTTCAATCCCATCAAAAACATAAATGTGAAATGAGAGCCAAGTTCAATATTATGATATATGCCTTGGTTGTTGACTTCAACAACAAAAGAAGTGAGATCTAAATGGGTGCCAAGTTCAATGGTCAGTCCTGAAATGTATTTATAACATCATAAAATATCATTTCTTCTTATAACTTTGGATAATATATTGTAGCCTAAGGTTTGACTTGGCTAGTTTTCATATACGAATTATTATGTTCGATGGCTAGTTTCGACCAGCAAGCCAAATTTTCGGAATAATAAAATAAGAACAGACAAGTAACAGGTTTAGAACTTGCGAAGGCTATAATTCGTTTGAAGGTTTGAACCTTAGGCTACAATATATTATCCTAAGTTATAAGAAGAAATTATATTTTATGTAGTTATAAATAAATTTCAGGACTGACCATTGAACTTGGCACCCATTTAGATCTCACTTCTTTTGTTGTTGAAGTCAACAACCAAGGCATATATCATAATATTGAACTTGGCTCTCATTTCACATTTATGTTTTTGATGGGATATCATTACTTTTTGTACATAAATTATTAGTAGGTACTTATTTATAACAAAGTTAATACCAAATGGTTTTTGTTATAAGTGTTCTTAATAGAATTAATTAAGTGAAAAAATATAATAAAATGATAAAAATTTACCAGTTTCTGATTTATTCCTTTGTATTCACCTAATAACCTATCTGCATGCCAAATTTGAACTTTCTAGGCCATCTGGAAGTGGGTTAGAGTTTTGATCTATAGGTCAGTCAGTGATAAAAATGACGATTTTTGGACGTTAATATCTAAATAACCGTTTAAGATATGTTTATGAAATTTGGAGCACATATGCATCTTGCAAGTTTCAATATATGAGCCAAATTTGACACGTTTATGTGAAATAGTTTTTGAGTTATGAGGGGGTCAAAAGTGGCTCCAAATGGTTCGTGTAATATTACACACGGTGCTGCTCGCCAGTTCTGTTACTTGAACTTGGCTTGACACGCTACCGCGTGTCTAGAACCTATAGGTACGTCTTTTTAAACCACGCTGATGATGTTAAAATAATTTGTTGTCACTGTTATTTATTTAGCAAACGAAGGTACACGCATTACTGTGGGGGTACACAACTACACAACAACAACCGAATCCCAAAAAAAAACACTACGCAGTGAAAAATAACCTAAATAAATCTATGGCAAAAGAAAACCAAGACAAATAACTTTATTTTGAGAGTCGGTCTCTCTAAATAAAGTTATTTTTCACTATATAGTGTTTTTTGAAACATACTTTATGCATGTAGGTACAGTGTGACAAAGCTGAATGTCTCACGCCCTTGAAGTGACACCTTGCTATGTCCTTAGAACTGGAACACAATAAGTCTAAAGCCGTTTGGTCAGTGGTGGTATTTCCCGAGCGAGACGAGCTCGTTTGCGAAGACCTTGCTACTACTTTTAATTATATTATCATACAGATATTTTGGTTAGCCTGTTTTTGTTGCTACTCAACTTCAGAGGGGTTGCAATCATGTAGAATGCAGGTGGTGATGAAACTGGTAGATAAATAAAAGCTAACATAAAACATTATTTTTTAGTGTAATCTCGATAACAGCATAAAAGGTAATCTGTTTGACCGATCATAGAAACAAACAAAAATCTAGGAAAAGAAATTCACACACAACAAAAGAGATCGATATCAAAGACACAAACTCTTTTTATTCAAAAATCTTTGAAAAAAGAACATTTGGTCGACGTCAGTACCAATCAAAATGTTTTGTTAAAACGACTCATTTCAGGACCCCAACTAATGCATCTTTACTGCACCACAAATAGCCCAAGGTCAACAAATATTCGATCCGAATTTCCCAACCACATAAACCAGGCTTAGGAAACCATAAAAAGGGGCAATCAAGTGAGCTATTAAGGTATAAAATTAGCCATAACATTATGGGGTAAAATATTGACTGCATAGAGTGGGCCGTGTCGCCGTGAAACCTTGCAACGAGTTATGCAACACGTTGTGCCATGGTATCGATTGTGGTGAATTTCTAGATAATAATGAATAATTTAGTGTGTGGATTGTATAATGGGCTACGGAGAAGTGGTTGTGTATGTGTTTTCATAAGATTCGTACGTCGCGTCGTTTTATGTGTTTTAGTTTAACTGTGAAACATTCGATTCTAGTCGTACTCTATTGGTCGAGTGGATGAAATGATGAGGTTTGCGAAGCGTGAGTGTTGAGCAGGGAGCATAGGTTCGATTCCCGAAATAGGCTAGCTAATAAAGAGAAGTACACGATTCTAAACTCCCTGAAGTAGAATTTTTGATGAGGTATCAAAAAAGAATTGCAATTTCATAGAAAACTGCAATATCTACGCCGTCAAAATGGAATATTTTTTTCATCCTGCAATGGGCGAAAGTCCCTAATAGGCTCTTAATCGATCAGCAGTTTTTGTATTTTTTTTTTTTTGGGACATAGATATTTTTTTATGAATTTCAAAAAACCAAATCACAACAGTCCTTAGGTTGCCTTAATGAATGCCAGTGTTATAACATTTAAGTTTTGAACAAAGTTGGAATAAAGAAAAAAAAATTTTTTTGTCCATTACGTCGATATCGATACTAAACATGTGGCTAAAGTACTGCTAGAGAATTTAATTCGACGCTGTTTATCTATGAAGTAGATTAACTTTGTCCATTGACCTTCGTCACAGCCGCAGGGCAAAAAACAGTGCAAAGCTTATTTTATTAAGCTGATTACATAAATAACTGATTTAAATTGTGGCGAAACCAATTATTGTCAACAAAACTGAAAATTCCATAAAAATAACTTTAGATTTCTTCTATAATTACCAGTGTCTTTTGCAGGCAGACGTTACAATGAAACTAAGTAACAGTCGCCCCACAAATCAATGTCTCCATGTAACCATAGAAAATTCCAACATAAAATAACCTAAAAACCAAACTAAAAGTATTTCCGCGAACACAACCCACGAATTACCACATTAGGATGGTTATAAAAAAAACTCAATTCACAAACCTATTGTAGGTACGGAAACAAAAACTCCAGGCATAAAATGTAACGATAAAGAACTTGTAACAATAAAAAATAACGCAGTAAGCAGTACGTTCATCTATGTAACACAGTAATGGGGATTTTAACCAAAGTTCTGGCACTAAAGCATGGCGAACGGCTGACCTGACCCCGTTCCGCCTAAGAAAGGTCTTACTTCAGCTATTCTATAGAATTCTGACGTAACTGATGAATTACTTCACTAGTTCCGTTTGGCGCGCCTTTTTAGGGTTGACTAATACAATTTGTATGTAATATCGTGGATGTCCATGACTAATCTTTGTTTTTCTATAACGAATCTACTTTGTAGTCTTTTCACTTGTTTTTATAGAATTACTAGCTTTTGCCAGAGATTTCGCCCGTGTATTATACTTTTAAACTTTCCTCTTGAATCACTCTGTCTATTGATGAGTTTAAAAGATCTAAACGTACAGACGCAGGAAGCGAATTTGTTTTATACCACAAGTGTTCTCTGAGGACGGCATTCTGAAGGCATTGTTAATTTTCTATCTGTATTAGGATTAAAGAGGGTCTCGTGGCTTAGTAATTACAGCAGTACGGGTCGATCCATCAATGAAGCTATGCTTGCCGGGGTAGGTCCATATTTACGTACTGAGACTCCTTCGTGACTTGGAAAGTCGCTACGGGTCATCAGAAGCCTGAAACTCTGACAATCAGTCTTATCTGGAGGTATCGTATGACCCAGTAACTGTATGGGTTGTGGAGGTCAAATAGGCAGTCGCTCCATATAAAACACTGTACTCAACTGCATCATGTTAGACAGGAGGCCGACCCCAATATAGTTGGGAAAAGGATATGTAGATTGATTGACCTTTTTTAACCCCCGACGCAAAAAGAGGGGTGTTATAAGTTTGACGTGTCTGTCTGTCTGTCTGTCTGTCTGTGGCATCATAGCTCCCGAACGGATGAAGCGATGTCAATAAAAAAAAATTGTATTAAAGGTGACTTATGTGCGAGTGTTTTTAGATATGTTTGATGAAAATCGGTCGGGCCGTTTAAAAGTTGTGGGGGAGAAAGTGGGGAAGGGTAACCGAATGTCAGCAAATATACTCGACTGGGGTCTCAAATGAAAGCGCACTGAAAGAGAATATTGATGAATTAATCGAGTGTTCTTAGCTTCGTTTGATTCTATATTATAATAAGTATGTACCTGTAAAAAGTATAAAATAAAAAAATAAATTTGAAATTTAAAAAACCCCCGACACAAAAACCTAATTTCCCTTTAAAAAGTAAAAAATAATAAAAAGAACTCAATCTTAAAGTACCTAAGTATGTATTAATAATTCAAAAAAAAATTACATCACGTTGGGGGACCGCTCCGCGAGGGCAGACGTTGACGGTCGTATCCTAAATGCAATATTGTGAAGTAATTTTATAAAAGTTTTCTTTTCTTCATTATTTAGGTAATAGACTATTTGCAAATAAATTGTTAGGTCTGGAGCGGTCCCCCAACGCGACGTATTTCTTTTTGAATTATTAATACATACTTAGGTACTTTAAGATTGAGATCTTTTTATTATTTTTTACTTTTTAAAGGGAAATTAGGTTTTGGTGTCGGGGGTTTTTTTAATTTTAAATTTATTTTTTTATTTTATACTTTTTTTAGATTTTCATTGGAGTGTTCAAGGGACATCTGTTTTGTTTCAATATGCATCAGTGCACTGGAAATATACAAAGCGGTAATGCAAATTTCTAGGTAACTGAAGCATTTACTGATTTATTTATCTAATGTAGGTTAATGGGATAGTAAGGGAAGGAGGAGAATAAACTTTTTTGGAAGAGAACGTTGTTTCTGACACAGGGCATCTATTGCTTCAGGAGGAAAATATTTCAATGGATCGCTTCTCAATGGGACTCATTATTATAGCGAAGGCACGCGTGGGCAGGACAACAGACAAAATAATACAACTCAATTGAAATCTATTAGGTTTCTCTTTTTTTATTCTATTTATATAAGACAGTGGAACAGATGGGCCGTGTCATTGTTATCTAAGGCCAATCAATTGCTCAATTTACTCAAATAGGTGGGCATTTTGTTTAGAAGATGAGGTAAATGTCGAGTTTTATGAATTGACGTGGGTACATCTAAAGGGGAGGAAAAACTTGGGAGTTCTCCTGTAATGTTCGCGCAAATTTTATGTATTAAACACTTCAAAAGTGTCGAAGGAACCACGTTTTTGATAGTTACCAAAATTCTATTTTTTTTTTTAATTATAAATTTTTCCTGTGGCAACTTTTTAGTAAATATTGTCATTTGAAAAGGGAATAGTTTTTGAATTTCAGTCAAAAGATGAAAAGATTCTGTTAATTCGAATTGTTTTAGGAATTTCTACCAAATCCGTTCCGCTATTCTTGCGTAATTTATTAACAAACATAAAAAGTTTCATATTTAACCCTTCGTCTGTAAACCTGGGTATTTCGTGTCCAAGCCAAAACTGTTTAATTCAATAATTTTCTCACGAGCGAATAGATAGATCTACTATCCCTACCTAAAAAAAGTTAAATAGGAAATGGACTTGACATCTAAAGTTGAAGGTCTCAGTCCCTTCCATGCAGTAACAGTGCGCAGTTGAAAATCGGAACGGACAGGAAATACCCAGGTTTACAGATGCCGTATACTGAACTCGCAGGTAAATGAAAAACTAATTTTCATTTTAACTTGTTTTTCGCATGATTAAAAGTACAGAATGAGAAGATTTATACACACTCTATTTAGCTTCACTTGTATGTTTGTAACCGACTCCTTATAGCACGATTTTGACCCACTTTAACCTCTAAGTCCCTGAGATACCACATTTGGTATCGACACAATGGTTTTTTAATTGTGTCTGTAATTACGGTAATTGACTGGTTAAACGACCAGATTTCATTTAAACTCCGCAGACTTATCGAGGACCGATGACAATACTATAATTTCATAAATTTGTGCCATTATACTTGCCAGGGTTACTAGGACAACAAAAAAACTGTCTTCGAAAACTACGCTGACATATGTCACTAACTACGCTGACATACGTCTCAAAGTTCGAAACACCCTCAAAAATAGAAAATAAATAATAGTTAAAAAAAACTAAAAACACGCTCATAGAAAACCAAACTAAAAAGTAGAAAATAATGGAAAAAAAGCGTGGGGTGAAAAAAGGTTTTTTTTTATTGATATCAGGCACCCCACGCTTTTTTTCCATAATTTTCTACTTTTTAGTTTAGTTTTCTATGGAAGCGTTTATTTTAGTACTATTATTTATTTTCTTTAAATTAAATACTTTTTTCTCAGTATTAGTGTAATGGAACAACGGTCGCGGTTTGATACTTCAATGTGTTTATACTAATGTTTAATACATGTTTCATTGCCTGTTTTACCTGTCCAAACTTTTAAGCATTTATTGATAAAAAAAAATAATAAAATATTTTTTCTGCAAACTACATGATTAACCTTTAATTTGCCTTTTTTTTAAATGACAACATCTTATTTTTTCATAAAGGTTTCACAGGTAAAACCTGTCCAAACTTTTAAGCATTTATTGATAAAAAATTTAATAAAATATTTTTTCTGCCAACTACATGATTAACCTTTAATTTGCCTTTTTTTTTAAATGACAACATGTTATTTTTTCATAAAGTTGTGATTTTTTGAGTAAACGTTTTTTCAGCAAGTTGCTCCATATTTTTTAATAAAAAATGTATGCAAAAATAAATTTCTCTACAATTTTATGATTAATATATTAAGTTGAAGGTTTTACATATGAGCATGAATTTTTATGAAATTTTTTGAGTGCATTAAAAGGCTAAAAAACCGGCCAAGTGCGAGTCGGACTCGCGCACCGAGGGTTCCGTACAAATCTGTAGGTATTCTCGGTTTAAAAATATATATATATAATTTATATTTCAGTTGATTGAATGTAAGGTAAATTGCGGTTTACGATATATGATGTTTTAAAAAAAAACTACTCACTCGATCTCGTTCAAACCAATTTTCGTTGGTAGTTTACATGGTAATGTACATCATATATTTTTTTTAGTTTTATCATTCTCTTATTTTAGAAGTTACGGGGGGGGGGGGGGCACACATTTTACCACTTTGGAAGTGTCTCTCGCGCAAACTATTCAGTTTAGAAAAAAATGATAATAAAAACCTCATTACCATTTTTGAAGACCTATTCATAGATACCCCACACGTATGGGTTTGATGAAAAAAAACATTTTTGAGTTTCAGTTCTATGTATGGGGAACCCCAAAATTTATTGTTTTTTTTTCTATTTTAGTGTGAAAATCTTAATGCGGTTCACAGAATACATCTACTTACCAAGTTTCAACAGCACAGGTCTTATAGTTTCGGAAAAAAGTGGCTGTGACATACGGACGGACAGACAGACAGACATGACGAATCTATAAGGGTTCCGTTTTTTGCCATTTGGCAACGGAACCCTAAAAAACGAGCGGACTTGAAATACCCACGTTTACAGACGGGAGGCGTCGAAAAAACGTTTACAGACGAAGAGTTAAAATAATATAAGGATTTCAAACACTGTCTAAAAGTGAACATGCACTCGTGCTCTTGTGTAAGTTTATTAACATCATCATTTCTGCCGAAAGACGAACACTGCCGACATGGGCCTCCCCAAAAAAAGGGGTTTACCATAATCGCCACGCTTGTCAATCGGGTTGGCGATCGCAGTATGATGGTAAAATTTATAGAGAACGCTGCTACCCATTCACTAGCAAGCCCTTTGTGGAAGAGATCGGATGGTGCTATTGTTTGTGAATGCTCCAGTTTGTACTCTCCTTAACAATTAGGAAATTGAGCCTATATTTACATAAGTAAATAACCTTGATAGGAAGACTCGCATCGTTGGGCAATATTAACGACCGATCGTAATGAATATGTTGCCATATATAAATGCTAATAATACAAATATTTAGATTACTCTAAATCTTTATATATATAAAAATCTTGTGTCACGATGTATGTTGCCAATAAACTCCAAAGCTACTGAACCGATTTCAATCAAATTTCACATGTACCCGTATTTTGGTCTAACTTACTGGATAGGATAGTTATCATCTCAATTATTCGCTTATGTCGTGAATGTAAACGAATAAAATGTATCAATTAATTGTTTCTTAAGCGTTTATTTACCGCCATCTATGAGAACTTCATAAAACTATGTTTAGTTTTTTAGATGGCGGTATACGTTGATTCATCAATAAAATTCTTCAATATTGTTTGACATCTAGGTTACAAATACACCCAATAGATGGCGCTGTGTTCTGTTTCTTATAATATAAATTCTAATACTTTATTTCACGTAATATTTATTTGTGTTCACGATATAACCGTATTATTTTAATGGTTTGTGACTGATATTTTTATAATTATACTGCGTATTATGTTACAATATTATTACCATTAATAACAAAAAAAAATTGTACTATTTTTGTTAAAAAATTATTAAAGTCTTGGCACCAAATTTTAATCAAAATTTCAAGATCTGGCCATCAAATTCTATCGAGTCGCCATCTCTGGTTTGAATGTCCAAAGCTTTGGTATCTCATTCGTTCTCGAGAGCCTCCTCCTCTGAGCGTAAACAAAGCTCCCTCTCGAACCATCGAGACCCACTATTTCGATCAATCGATCAATCGATTCTTCTCGAAGCATGCGAACTAGAACGTTCGGGAAATTCAAGGTTCAGGTATAAATACTGGCGCCGAGTGTCACCGCAGTTCAGTTCCATTTTAAACGAATGAATTAATACTATCTCCCGGAAAGTGATAGTCTCAGTAAAATCTCAGTGCAAGTCTTAGTACTACTCTCTGCGTCAGTCTCTACGTAAAATACCTGTGCATTTACCAAGTATATAACCTCTGCAAGTATTAATCAGTGCAAAATTATAACTTTATACACATGTAAGTATTTTTGCTTGCATTTTTTTAAAATTTTATTTATGTATTTTGTAAAGACGTCTATAAAGAATAGTTAAAGATAAGAAAAATAAAATCTACATTTAATAAATTATAGTTTGAAAAGACTAAAAAACACGCTTTTGAAACTAACTGAACTAAAAATTTAAAAATAAAACTGGAGTACTCAATTTAAAAATTCATATTGTTGTACAAAAAGCGGGGGGTTTAATTTTCATTGCTGTAAATATTTTAACGATAGTTTAGTATAACTGTAGTAATTATAATAAGCACACCACGCATTTTGTACGACAATATGAATTTTTCAATTGAGTACTCCAGTTTTATTTTCAATTTAGCTAATTCGATTTTACCGGAAGGGTTTTATTTCCTCAGTTGCGATTAGAGAAATAAAATATGGCAGTACGAAGTTCGCCGGGTCAGCTATTAGTATTATATTTTATCAAGTTCTTGAAACATCGTAAGGAAACCGGCATGTCCTAGAACCAAAAATTTGAAGACATGTGACATCTACGAACCCGCACTGGGCCCGTGTGGTATATTACGGCCCACTCCCTGTCACCAGGAGGAGGCCTGTGTCCCAGCAGTGGAAACAATATAGGCTGATCAAGCTCTTCTAAGTGAAGAGACAGTTGAGCTGCTGAAGAGTTTGTTGCGTCAGTTTTTCTTCCCAACTTGCCGGGGGACTGTCTTCTTCCTAAATATAATAAAGCACTAGGAAGGGGTGAAGGGTGGGCATTTTGGGAACTGTCTTATATAATTTTGTCATTCGAAAAGTGCTGACTCCAATCTGCAGTCTATATAACATCACGCTACGGTTCAAAAGAGCAGCAAACGAAAAATGGACTAAAACTGGCAGGCGATTCGTTGCGACGGGAAGGAGAGCGAAAATTTGACGCGGACGAAGTCGCGGGCAAAAGCTAGTATAATATAAGATTACATTGGTCTATTTTTGTTCGCTTCTAAAAATGTTTTGACTTCTGTAAACGACTTTGATACTTTACTAAAAATTAAAGGATTTCTTGTTAATACTAAATCTAACCACAGTTTTTCACCTTACACCTTTTTCCATAGGGGTAGGCGAAAACGACAAAACGCCATCTTTTGTTGTATTGACTATAATGTCCGACTTTAACCAATGAAACTGAACACGGTCAACACATTTAAACCGCGTTCAAAAGCTGTCAGTGTCAATATTCCACAGAAAATAATGACACTGACAACTCTTAAACATGGCTTTAGTATGTGCTGTCAGTTTCGCTGGTGAAATTCATCCTAAATCTTTTTTAAACTATTCTTTGTCCCTAGTCCTTAGTTCCTAACTATGTGGGGTCAAATTAAATAAGCTGCTACTTTATCGATATGGAAAACTAATAAACCACCAAAAAATATTTATTTTTTTGTTATTCAATGGGTGAAGGACAATGACTGTAATCGGTCAGCTGTTATTGTTTATAATTTTTCATGGAACTCAGATATTTTTTACGAACTTCCAAAAATTATAACTTATCAGTCGTTTGCTTGCTTTAATGTTCATGTCACACCGTCATTTAAAGTTTTGAACACAGTCAATATCGATACCCAACACATTGGTAAAATATTGCTATTTAATTTAATTTTACCATTTAATATAATATTTAATATCTGGATGACCGAGCTTTGCTCGGTATTTTTTGGAAAATTGTTTTTAAAATAATAAGTTTATGTTCAAGTTGATTATCGATAAAGTTGATAATTGAAAACACGAATAAAACGACATTTTATAAAAATGAATCCTAGCTAGATCGATTTATCGCCCCCGAAACCCCCTGTATACTAAATTTCATGAAAATCGTTGGAACCGTTTCCGAGATTCAGATTATATATATATATATATATATATATATATATATATATATATACAAGAATTGCTCATTTAAAGGTATAAGATTAATACAAAAGTGAATTCGATTATTTTTTACACATTCACACTAAGACGGCTGAACGAATTTTTATGAAATTTGGCAGAGGGGTAGACCATAAACGACATAGGACATGATATTTTATTTCCACACGATCAAGACTTATGCGGGAGAAATCACGGCTCAGCTAGTTTTAAATAATTCAAATCAAAGTCTTGAAGAAATAAGAAGTAGGTAGTGTAGGTACAAGTAAAGTGAAAAACTTTAGTAAAGTAATTGACACGAGTTGTTAGAAAGTGTAAAAGCAACAACGTTACACACGCTATGCTCATACTAGGCCAAGTCTTACAAGCATGAAAAACTAAATGCTAATGCTCCACATATTTCACCTCATTACTACGGTGAATGACGTTACGAAAATGTATTTAATTTACATGCCTTGAACTAACTTAGACCGACATTCCAAGACATTTGCTTTGTTTAAACTTATATAATAATATAAACAGGGGCTCAAAGATTTTTTGTATGGACAAACTTACGCTTGTAACGCTTTCAAGCTAAAATGGCTAAATGGATTTAGATGAAACTTAGCACATGGGTAGACCATTTATTTTTTTTTTTTTTTTTTTCAGGATGGGAAATCATCAAATGACTTCTTCCGCTCTGGCCGGAGCGGGAGGGCGTGTCAGAGTTTTACTGACTAAAACCCACCCGTGTTCCATCAGTTGCCCATGTGCCAGGGTCACGGTATCTCTTTCGAACAATCACGCGACCCCGGCAGGATGGGTAGACCATGACCTGAATTAGGACGCAGGATACTTTTTATCTCGATATTTTCACGAGATCGAGACTTATGCGGGGGAAACCGTCGGGCGCATCTAGTTTGTCACTCTAACTGACCATTATTAAACTTTTCATTTAATTAAGTTATGGATTTTTTTAAGATTTTGCTTTCAAAAGTACTATTTAATGGCCTACATGGTATTTTCTAGAAGACTTAAAACTATCCACATTATTAGCCATAGTTACGTGTTTTGTTTAACAAGAGAAGCTTAACCAAGCGGTCTCTTTACAGTTATATCTACAAGGTTTTTTTTGACATGGTTTAAGCCAATGAGCCAGTTTTTGCAATAAGGACCTAACATAACATCACGCTAATATTACCTATATAAGACCCGTATTTCACTAGTTATATTTAAATCCCGCAAAATAGGCGCCAGGCGCAGGCGGCGAACCGATTGCCATCAACCGGGCTCGGGCACTGACAAATGCCAGATGGAAAAACCCAATACATAACATTTTCCCGATCCGGGAATTGAACCCTGATAATTATATTCAGCAAGTAGCGCTTGCGACCACTAACCAACGGGGGCGTCGAGATTGTCTATTTTAAAGTAATTCTAAAACTATTCTTTATATAAATTTTGCAATAAGACGAGGAAGACTAAATTAGACTAATCATTTATTAGCAACTAGCTTTTGCTCGCCAAATTATCTCACGGGAACGAGCAACCGGGACAAAGCCCCTATGTCGTTTCCCACGATTTCATCTATCTCCTTGCCAAATTTTATCGAAATCCGTATAGTAGTTTAGGCGTGAAAAGTTTACATACAGACAGTTACTTTCGAATTTATATTACTACATACATACACATACATACAATCACGCCTTTTTCCCATGGGGGTAGGCAGAAACCACGGAACGCCACCTGCTACGATCTCTACACACTCCTTTTTCCTCCTTTTTCCTCCTTTTTCCTCCTTTTTCCTCCTTTTTCCTTTTCTCCTTTTTTCTCTTTTTCCTTTTATATTACTAGTACCTTATTAATATTATAAATGTGAAAGTTAGTGAGGATCTATGGATGTTTGTTAATCTTTCACGCAAAAACGACTAAACGAATTTGGATGAAATTTGCCACATAAATAGTTTTGGGTACTTTTAATCCCGGTACTACGTTCCCGCGGGACAATTTCCGACCTCCATGCGGGCGAAACCGCTGGCAAAAGCCAGTGGGTAATAATATTAGATGGAGACATTTGACATCAAAATATAACACGTGCGTGCAAAAAGCAACGATTTGTGAAGGTTAGCGTGCTACACGTGCTTCTTTACCAATCTCCATAATCAGGTTATACTCGTAACGTTTCTACTGCAGGGACACAGGCCTTTTCGAGTACGCTGTCATCTACGACGCGGGCCCAGCGCGGGTTGGTAGATATCACATGTCTTCGAATTTTTGGTTCTAGGACATGCTAGTTTCCTCACGATGTTTTCCTTTACCGTTTTGAGAGCAGTAGTGACGTAATAATTTAAAACAAATTTAAACACCTGCCTGGGATCGAACTTCCGACCTAGACGTCGTAACTTGGGACTTTTGCCATTGTGCTACCACTGCTTTATCAATCTATAATATATGTTTAAAACTTTATCCATATAGTTTTGAGATAAAACGCAATGTTTTTCACGATTCACGGTTTTCACGGATTTAAGTGTATCTAAGGTCAATACTACCCTTAACTTATTTTGTTATAGGTATCTAGGTACCTACCTTTTAAAAGTAATTTCAAAGGACATTTAGAGGGCAGAGGACGGCTACAAAGTCATAGCTGTATAGTTACTTTATTCGAGTTTAGGTATTTTTATTGTAAGTAGATATTTTAAAACCCTTATAAACGTCAATATTTTAAAAGTGGATGACTGATCATCATCATCATCCCAGCCGAAAAACGTTCACCGCTGGACATTGGCCTCCCCGATTTTGAGGGCGTTTGCTATCGCCACGCTTGGCAAGCGGGTAGGCAATTGCAGTATGGTGGTAAAATGCATAGAGAACGCTGCTGCCCATTCTCTAGTAAGTCTCTTAGTCGCCTTTTACCATACCCACGGGAAGAAGGATCCCTGAGAAGAAATGCCGAAACAAACTCAGAGGTCATAGACTCTTTTATAGTCCAAACACTAATACATTATAAGGATTTTATGTGAGTCTAACAATGCAGGGAAAGGCCTTTTGAAGAAAGACCCATTGCAGCTTTAAGTTGAGCTGTCCCAATAGACGCCAATGCATGCATCGTGTCACTCAACTTTATTTTAGGGAGCTCAACGACCCGACACAACACGCTACCCGATCTTCACGACATATGCGTAGGCCATTATACAAAGTACTCAAAACCGCCAGACAGTTATAAAGCCATGTATTTAATATAGCTTGCATGCAATAAAATAAAAAGTAATGGCCATTTCTTAGATTTTTTAAGTGGCAGATTGTTGGCATATAGACGCGTATAACGTATTGAAGCGTATCTAAGGTCAACGACTCCTAACTTCTTAACTGTGTAAAGATACTCGTCAGCTAAGGGCTTCAGAGAGCTTTACCAGTAATAATGGTTAATTAGATGAGAAATGAATTTGTTAGTTGATTACCTATATTTCTATTCAAATCACAAATCGTTCTTTGACTAGTGTTGCAAAGGACTCGAGTCCTCGAGTCGTAATTATTAAGACTCGACTGAATTATGCAAGACTCAGTGTGCTCGAAAGGCTCGAAATCTACAGTCAAGTCGAACCCGAGTCATTTAACAACCACTCGAGTCTTATTAAAGACTCGAGTCTTAAAAGGAGTCGAGTCTTAAAAAGGACTTGAGTCTTAAAATGAACTCGAGTCTTGAAAAACTCGAGTCCTTTGCAACACTATTTTTGACAGTTCTGTAAAGTGGCTAATAGGCTATAATACGGTATGTTGACCTAGAGTATCAATTTACTTAACAATTCATTTTCGTGACTCTACCTACACAAATTAAAATTCATCATAAAATAAAGTAACTTTCACATGGTGAACAAATTTTATGGTTCTGGAGGTTACTCTCCACGTATACACGAACTCACAAATACCGCTGTCTCTATAAAACTAGTATAGATTATAAAACATGTTCTATTTCATACTTTTATTTAAACTTTCTAGTTTTCTAGCCTCCCTAAACGGTCGGTCAACACTTCGCGTGACCAGAATGTGCGCCGTTCTTTGGCAAAGGAATTAGCATTGCCATTCAACGTGGCAGTGCTGCCAAGATTACGTTACGTAGGACAGCAATTGATTTTCATGCTCTTTTTGGAGAATATTGTTGACAATACGTACGTATTACAAAACGAAAACATATTTTTTTTCTGTATTTTAGTGCGCTTATAATTCGTGAACCGTATTTTCAATTTATATTCATAGACATGTTCCCTGACTAGGTTTTATTATATACTAGCACTTCGCTCGCGATTTCGTCAGCGTGACTCACAGGAACTGTAAATTTCCGTGATAAAATATAGGCTTTGTTACTTGGTGATAATGTAGCTTTCCACAGGAGAAAACATTTTTAAAATCGGTTCAGTAGATTTCGAGTTTATCCATTACAAACATATAAACAAAAAATCAAATCTTTCCTCTTTATAATATTGGTTTGGACTAGCTTTTACCAGCGGATTTGCCCGCGTATTATATATATACCTATTTCTTGAATCACTCTGTCTACCGATGAAAAGCGCATTAACCTCTAAGTCCCTGAGATACCACATTTGGTATCGACACAATGGTTTTTTAATTGTGTCTGTAATTACGGTAATTGACTGGTTAAAATCCGTAGCATAGTTTAAAAGATCTAAGCCTACAGACGCAAGAAGCGAGTTTATTTTATACTATGTAAAGATATATTTTAGTCCACGCGACGATTCTGTCGTATCGTATTTCTTAACATACCTTACATGCACTATCACACAGATTAAAAAAAAACCAATTATGTCGTTTCTTATTGTACTGGCTGATAATTAAATCTAGAGCCTTCGGCAAAAAGTTTGCCGGCTGAAGCAAACTTTTTGACGTTCAATTTTAGAACACACTAGACTGCTTAATGAGACCGTTAAAATACATATTATAAGAAACACATACTATATACATGTATTATGGTTTTAAAAATAGGGCATCATTAGATAAATTTGTCACAAATTGTTGATATAAAATAGGACACCGTTATCGCTGACAATGATTCGTCGATTAGGGCAATGATCATAATTATAAAACATATCGATATCAATCTAATTCCTTAATACTTAGTATAGTTAAAATACAATTAGGATCACATACTAAATATTGATTGATGTTGGCCACTAATATTTTTTGTTTGTATTTGAACTTCCATTATTTCTATTTTTAAGCTTATATGTATGATCTACAACTGAGCATCAAACACAGAGTTTGACAGAATAGAGAGAAAATATCGTCGAGTTAAAATATTATTCAATTTATTTGCACAGTTATAGGTACTTTCCATTGGCGACAGGTCAATACAAGGCAATTCCCAACGGCTTACCTCCAAAATTAAAATCCTCCAAATACACCTCCCACCAAAATTAATTGTACTTTGAAATAGTTAATGTTGATCCATGAATTATTTCAAAGTAGGTACAATATTTTTGCGTTTCTTAGTATTACTTACTGCAAAACGTCGGCTTGCAAAGGTAAGCAAATCTTCCGAACAAAATTCTCTGATTCCAACTCAATATCAGTGCAAGTGGGCCTTATCTTCTGAAGAAACTTTAAGCCTGCCCACGTGGTTTGGCCTGGCTCCCTTGCCAGTGATACTTTCATACTGTACTTTAATTGGTTAAATACCTTTATTTTAAAGTCTTTCTTATAAACGTATATATGTGTCTAATAGTACATGATACACCCGATTGTCATCTTCAGCGGATGATGACACCCGTGCACTTATCTGTAACTTTACTTACTTAAGAAATTAATGTGATTTTCTGTTCCTTTCCAGGCAAAACGAAGCATATTTTCTTAAAGAAAATATCAGTTATTTAGGCTTAAAAGCTTCACAAGATTTGGTACGCCGAGGGCTGGTCAAGGACGTCTAATAGCTTCAGCTGTGCTTGTTTATTTTGCCGCATACGGAAATCGAACGTGTCACCCTGGCAGTGTATAATTACTTAGATGCCTAGGCAGTTATTAGAACTATACTGGCTTATCATTAGTGTTCGAAAGAAATTTGAATAGAAAACAGTGTTTAACTTTACTACATAAAATTAAACAAACTTAGCTTAGTATCTACACATCATATTTTTTAAATTATTTCTTTTTAATTGGGCTCTTGGAAAACGCCTACAATTGTTCCGACACAACAACCATACCTACCTACCAACTACATTTTCATACTGCATCTCACATTTATTTTCGTTAATAAGATTTATTCAAAATGCACCTCTATTTGGTCTCGAAACTTTTGTTGTAACGCAAACCAAGTTTAATAATAATTTCTACTTATAAAGTATTAACGCAATGTAGGTATATGCTTCGAAATAACTTTAATTTGAGTTAGAACTATCCAATGCTCAGTTTACAACAAATTTTATATAAAAATTAAACCCTTGATTTATAGTACGTAACTACGCGAAAGAAATCTAAGTTCCTACGTGATTTTAAAAAGTGCAGCCTAACAGAATTTTAAAGAAACAAGGTGAGCACTAAACTATTTTTAACTCGGAAAATGAAAATCGATTTAAAAGTTCCGCACACACTCCCAGTGGACTTAATTCCCCGCCATTACCGACTAATAACAACGAAGTACTAAAACCGATATTTAAAGTAAATTCCATACCTTGTCAAATTGGAAAGTTTCCATGTTTCGTGATACGTAAAAAGTTTGTTGGAGCGGCGAGAGCGCGTCCTCCCCCTGCCAACGTCGCCATGGTACTGGCGAGTGTCGGGAAACCCCTGCCTTATATAGCCCCACGCAGGGTGATTCACTGGGAAAGTCGGGAAACATCCATTCAGCTTTGTTGAATGGATTGTTTAATTTTAGAATTTACCTTTTTGCTGCAAGGGCTCTATCTACAAATCTGTCAGTGGGTTTATGAAAGCGCTCATTGCTTGCATTGGCAAAAGCTTTTATACATCGTTTTGTGTTGAATAAAATAAAACGTAATGTACATGTAAACTAGACATAGAGATTTAAATATAATATGTAATTTTCCTAAACTACGTAAACACAGACAGCACAATACCCACACTGTCCCACACGTTTTTCAAAACATACATAGGAGTATAACAGAATGAATATTTAAAAGACACTGCATTATGTGTACTTAATTTTTCTGTCCATCTTTACCATTGCTGTAAAATAATAAACGAGAATTATTTCATAAAAATACTGCCAAAAGAACTCAATTCTATTGACAGTACAAACACGAAAAGCTCTCTACATTACGATAAATAATCACGTTCTAAGTGCCTTCATAAAGTACAAAATTACGTGGTGTCCTTTATTAATGGTAGCCCATTGATAAATAAAGGACATTTGAATGTCCTGTCCCGTCCTTTTAAATGTCACCCGTTCGTAGCTCGTAGCCACAGACGCGTAGGCGCGTAGCGTCGTAGCGGCGTAGCGAGCTACGTGGTGCTGAAATGTTGACAGTCGCATAAAAGTGGGCTAGGTTGTTTGATTTATTTATTATAGAAGAAAATGGGTTCTGTGAACCTTTTTTCTTTTCTTATTATGCCTTATTAAAAAGGTCTGTGTTTTATGAATTAGCCAAAGTTAAAAAGTAGAGTCTGCAACTTCAACGTAAAACTATTGTTTCTGTTTCTTTAGTAAAATGTTAATGTCAACTGTTCCTCATAATAATGTTTACCTACCTTTATAACTTTGAGAGAGCAGTGGTGTTCCAGAGGTAATGAGCCCGATTTACGAGTTGTGGGTCGTGGGTTCGAACCTAGGCCGGCGCTATTCTTTGTATAAATAATTTCATCACCACTGCTCTTAAAACTGTGAGGGAAAAGGTAGTGAAGAAACCAGTATATCATACAATAAAAAAATCGAAGTTATGTGAGATTTACCAATATGCACTGGGCCCGCATGATGGATTATAGCCCACTTCCTATTGAAGAAGAGAGGCCTGTGTGCCAGTTGGAACAAAATAGGTTGATTATGATGAATGAATGGAAATGGCTCTAATAACTTTACAAATATTACACTTTTATTGATATTTGTATGCTACTAATCGTCTTTTAAATTCAAGTCTTCGATACTTTGTAACAAGCACTATTTTTCATTAAACTAAACTCATTCAACCGTAGTATGTTCTAGACTCTTCTACAGCTACGGAACTCTAAAATCTTCATCGTCATTAAGTAAACAAAGTAAGTAATACGCTAAGTTATTAATACGAAGACAGAGAGATTCTCATCTTTAAAGCAAATGCCTTGAACTTTGACTTGGTTGACCTAAGATAGATGTACTTAATAAATGTATTTGTAACACAGAATATAAAACTAACAGAACAACCACGCAACCTTCGGACCGACAAGCGCAATAGTGGGAGATTATTCTAATATTCCAGATCGTTCTCTAGTTGAATCTACTAGTACCTATTCGTAATTTTCTAAATTTCAAATCACGAGCACAATAAGCTGTTTACAGGTTGAGTGTGGTAACTGTAAGCAATTTTTTTTTTTGACATTACAAATTTGTTATTTTATTTAAAGTTATAAAATTAGAATCATCATTATTATCAAATTGCACGCCGAATTTAGTTGGCGGAATATGAAGAACTATTTTGTGTGTGTTATAAAATCTGTAAAATACCATATTTCGGGCAAATAAATGAATCTATCTATCTATCTAACACTTCAAAATTGTGAATGTTCATATACATTCGAAAACAAATTACTAAAAGGTGAATGCGCTAAGGTAGAAAGCGAACTTCTTTTCTCAGGTTTTTTGCACAAGTCAGTATGAGGTTATATGTTGATTCAAATATAATTAGCGACTATAATAAATATGACTTTTCAGAATAATGAGCATTAAAATCATCAATACAACTCTCTAAGTTCAAATAATTCCACTGAATGACTATTTCTTGAAAATGTCATCCAGATTTATGAGTAACTAGCTTCTGCCCACGACTTCGTCCGCGTCAAATTTTTGCTCCCCTGACCCTTCCCGTCGCATCGGTTTGTCTGCTAGTTTTCGTCCATTTTTCATTGCTGCTCGCTCCTTTTGAGTTATAGAGTCAACCTTAAAAGATAGACACATGCTCTCGCAGACTTTTTTTTAGAACTTTTTAAAAGAAACAATTCCGTCATACATGATTTTTGCGTTACTTTAACCGTTTACACAGCGCACGCAACGGAAACTCTCAAAAGGAATAAATTTTCCCCGTTTTCGCAACATTTTTCATTATTGCTCCACTCCTCTTAGTTGTAGCGTGATGTTATATAATTTATAGCCTCCCTCGCTAAATAGGCTACCCAACACAAAAAGAATTTTTCAATTCGGACCAGTAGTTCCTGAGATTAGCGCGTTCAATCAAACAAACAAACAAACTCTTCAGCTTTATAATATTATATAAGTATAGATGTTTATAGTTCTGTAAATATATACGTCGCCGTTAATCCCATTTCTTCCTGTGGATGTCGTAAGAGGCGACTAAGGGATTTACTAGAGAATGCGTAGCAGCGTTCTTTATGCATCTGATCACCATACTGTGATAGCCAACTCACCTGCCAAACATGGCGATTATCAAAAACCCAGGGGTTGACATAATTTGGGCGAGCGTCATGTCCAGCATTGGACGTCTTTCGGCTGAAATTTTCATGATGATGTTACGTCGTACGATTGCGAATCATATTTTATTTAAGACATAGCCTGACGCTTACCTGCAAATTACAAAAACGTAAGAAAGTTTGAAGTTTGTGGGCTATCCTGGTACTTCCACCTTATTCGTGTATTTTGCAGAAGTGGTGGCCTAGTCAAAATCAAAAGTAATTAATTCAAATTAGACTGAGAATCAGCACTTTTCGAACGTCAAAACTACATAAGACAGTCCCCCAAAAAGCTCGCCCTTCAAGTGCGGGTGGCCTAATAGTAACTGCCCCGACTTATGTGTAGGAAGTGGGTTCAAACCGAGACACTCACTTTGTGTGTATTTTTATTGAAGAGTAAAGTAAAAAAAAAATTGAGTGAACCGACATGCCCTGGAACCAAAAATTCGAGACATGTAACGTCTTCCAACTGGGCCCACGTGGGCCCATACCCTGTCACAAAAAGGAGGTCTGTATCCCAGTAATGGAAACGATATAGATTAATTATGCTATGCGTTATACACATACCTTCCACCTCTGCTAGTGAGACCTCCGCTTTTGTTAATGAGACTAGAATAAGCAGCCTATAATGTACCCACTTCTAAGATATAGGCCTTCTCTTTATGAGAGGGAGCGGGCCATAAACGTGTAATGTCTTAGATTTTTTGGCTCTAAGACATACCGTTTTCCTCATTATTTTATCTTTCACGAGCGCTACACCAGGTTTGCTTGCCATAAATGGAGTTCTATTTCTGTAAGTATGTAGTCTATGCTAAAAATAAGTTTGAAAACATTATTATATTTCGAATGAAGTACGTATATTAGAGAAATACAGTATTTCGATAATCTGAGATGAGTTTTGTTTATCTAGATTAATATCTAGGAATACTGGATTACTTACTTTCGAAGTTAAGAAATAGGTTTCGGATTTCTTGATTGTTCTAGAAATAGGTTGTTTGTTAAGAATAGGACACCTCGGAATGAAAACGTGTGTGTATATTCTCATTACGTTAAAAAATTGCTTCGAGTATGAGTTGTCTTATTTTCGTGTCGTATAACGTCTTACCAAAGAGAGCTACATGAAACCAAAACTAATACTGGTAAACTCAATACAATTATTGCAATTGAATCATTTATTTTACAGGCAGTTTTGAACTGCCAAGGGTCGGTGAGTTGGGCACGCCACAATTGCGGCGGTAGGTCCCCTCTTTGAGGAGTGGATAGAGAGGCGCCACAATTAATGCTCGCGAAGGAGAAGGCGGGGCGCGTGAGGGAGTGGCAGTCTCTGCGCCCTCACGTCCCTAGCCGCCGCAGGAGGAGACGCCCCGGGCGTCGGGAGTTCATAGCGGACTCCCGGCCACCGTAGGCGCGAGCTTGCGGATGGCGAGCAATGGGTAGCTCGCCGCCCGGTAAGGACCAAGCTCGGTTCGACGGCGCGTAGTGTTCCACGCTCGTGTTAGATATTTCATTTTCATATTTTATAATTGTTGGGTAGATAGTGACATCTATCACATTAACGAAGCATTGAACCAATATAGAAGTACTTAATTTGACTAGATAAAGTGTTTACAAAAATTGACTCGTGTTAAATAGTAAAAATAACTGTGATTTTAGTACTAGAAATAATTAATAATTATTTAATTATAGTTGTAGTATATCGTAGGTTTCATATTGCCATTTTACTTTATTAAGCTGATCCAAACGACTGGTACAATGCTGTCAGTTCATATTGATATTCTTTTAATGATTCGTAACTACGAAGAAGTTACGAATCAGTCCTTGGTAAATTGCTAAATTACCTTAAAATGTTTTTAAACTGTTTCACTACATAACAGTGGCTTATTATTATCTGTGTTAGAAGTTATTAAGCCAAAATGTGTAATGATCTGTTATTTGTTCAAAATGGCGGGAGATGTCTGACGATTTTGTTAGATTGACGTTTGTAGGATATAAAAAGGATTGTAATTACTTTATCGGGACAGTTCCTCGGAAGATGTGTAATTGGTTAGTTCTAGTGCTGTTGTTGTGTGGAAATATCGAGCGGAGGTCACGTAAGTTAAGTAATTTGATATTATGTAACACTTATTGCTTATTATGAAAATGTTGTTGTACCTTTTATATTGTTGCCAATATCGATAATGTTTTAAATCATATAAAATGGAATATTCATACTCTTTCTTTGCCTAGCTATTGTTATTGTTGTGATTATGTTGATACTATTCTGAGATCTCATGGACAATGGTCCAAGAGATAGAATTAAATGTATTTAAGATAATAATAGTTTATGGCAGTGTAAGAAGTGAGTTGATATAATACTTTAATACTGTTTCCATGGAGTTTCTTGTCCTTCTTCTCCATGAAGACCTAGTTTTGGAACGGACAACTAGCTTTCTGATTAATTACTGACAAGCCTAATTGAAATAAATATCTAGTCTTGTCTTTCTGTGCTTTACTTAGTGAAACCCTTTCCCAACAAACCATATTCATAAGAACCTTCATACACAATAAATAAACCGTAACCATTCTGATACACAAAGCCTGGTATTTGGTAAATATATGTATAATACTTTTAGTTATATACAGATTTTGCTATTACGCGCTTCAAAGAGATGTCAGCAAAACTGAAGGGGTCTGCTAGGACCGATGCCTGCCGGGGTCGCGTGATTGTTCGAAAGAGATACCGTGACCCTGGCACATGGGCAACTGAAGGAACACGGGTGGGTTTTAGTCAGTAAAAGTCTGACATGCCCTGCCGCTCCGCCCAGAGCGGGAGAAGTCATTTGATGATTTCCAATCCAAAAATAAAAAGGGGTCGGTGAGTTAGTCGGAAAGTTAAAGCTAGCTGCCTATAATATTCCTAAAGGTAGTTTTCAGTGGAAAAGAACTGGCAAGAAGTTCCATGGACACTGTTTTCAATCAATACGTGTTGTGAAATCCTATGTTGATTGCTTCTATTTGTTAAAACCATGTTTAAAAAAACAAGTGCGCGTCGGCCCACACAATGGAAAGGGCTTTTTGAGCGTAGTAAGGATAAATTTTTATAAAAAAAATTGGGATAGGTTGGGGAAACCCAACTATATTGGGCTCGGCTTCCAGTCTAACCAGATGCAAAAAATATTTTTGTCTATGATAGGCACATTCATAAGGGCGAGGCCACAACCCTGTGTTGCGGCGTCGTATCGCAAAAACGACGTCATACACCAATACAATGCGATAGCGCAACGCAAAAATTTCATCGCATACGACATCGTACGACAAGACGCTAACCGTCAGTTCAGTTTCTAGTGAGACATGGATTCTTTGTAGTCTGATATACTGTTGTCCCAAAAGAGGGGACGTTCCTGAACTAAGAATATCAGGTAATCGATATCGTAATCCGCCATCATGAAACGCGCGCACCTCATTCAATGTGGACACTAACTAAGAGGTAGCGCGTCGTCGCATTGCAGATTTGTACGTTGCGTCAGCGCATCGGAAATTTCCACGATGCGTTGTGCGGCGTCGTAGATTTTTACGATGTGACGCCGCAACGCAGTGTTGTGGCCTCGCCCTAAGGCCTTTCTCATGGAGGAGACGCCCCGGGCGTCGGGAGTCGATTGCGGACTCCCGGCCATCGTAGGCGCGAGCTTGCGGGCGGCGAGCAATGGGTAGCTCGCCGCCCGGCAAGGACCAAGCTCGGGTCGACGGCGCGTAGTGTTCCACACGTGCCTCAAAGAGATGTCAGCAGCAGTGTAGGGGTCTACTAGGACCGATGCCTGCCGGGGTCGCGTGATTGTTCGAAAGAGATACCGTGACCCTGGCACATGGGCAACTGATGGAACATGGGTGGGTTTTAGTCAATAAAAGTCTGACACGTCCTCCCGCTCCGCCCAGAGCGGGAGAAGTCATTTGATGATTCCCCATCCAAAAAAAAAGGCCTTTCTCATATTCATATTTTTCATATCATTACTATTAATAGGCTACTTGACATCACCCTATGACCCTTAGGAGCCGACCAAAAAAATCAAGAAGAACGCTAGGGGAAAATGACATAAAAACGCGGGTAGGTGATGCGATGCAACGAGACGGGCGGCCGGGGAAACAAGAAATTTCACGCGGAAGAAGTCGCAGGCAAAAGTTAGTAACATTATAAACGGCTCCATGGTACTCACATTCACACAATAATATTGAAAAAATTCTTCTAAATTATTACCTCTATCTTAACCCTGGCGGAGATTGTTCCGTCACCTATTGCACTGTTGGGGTTGAGACTGAGATGTATGCGCTTGCGCAAGCACCCCAGCCTTCAGCCCAGAAGTTGGAATAAAACCGTGTGGATTAAGTTAGTAGGCTGTAAGAGTCTGATGAACTCCTCCGTCCATTCCTGGGGTATAAGTCTAAGGCTCTCGAAATTATAAAAATATCAAATAAATCTAACAAAGGCGATTGAGCTAGATGAGTGGGTCTTCTATGTCAACTCATAATTATTATGTCCAGTTGTCCTCTAATAGATATGGTTCTCCCACGTATGTGTCTGTACTCACAATCAATCGGTTTGAGAGATTGATACACGTAACTTAACACGTGCTTGGCCAAGATATGGTCGCGTCTCTATCTTACACTTACTTTTTTACAAATATCGTAGCATTATGCTGGAGATAGGAGCCTTTTTGGCCTTGCAAACGTCGCTCTTTTATTTTTATATCTTTTACCATTTTGCTATTTGTATCTTTCCTAAAAGTTTTTATGTTCTTTTTATTGACTGGCCTGTTAGTCTAGTGGTTAGTGATCCTGACTGCTAAGACTGAGGTCGTGGGTTCGATTCCCGCCCAGGACAAATCTTTGTGTGATAAGCACGATCATTTGTTCTTTGTCTGGGTGTAATTTATCTATAGTATGTATGTATTTAGAAATATATAAGTATGTTTATCAGTTGTCTGGTTGCCATAGTACAGGCTTTTTTTTTTTTTTTCCGGGATGGGAAATCATCAAATGACTTCTCCCGCTCTGGGCGGAGCGGGAGGGCGTGTCAGACTTTTACTGACTAAAACCCACCCGTGTTCCATCAGTTGCCCATGTGCCAGGGTCACGGTATCTCTTTCGAACAATCACGCGACCCCGGCAGGCATCGGTCCTAGTAGACCCCTACACTGCTGCTGACATCTCTTTGAGGCGCGCGTGGAACACTGCGCGCCGTCGACCCGAGCTTGGTCCTTACCGGGCGGCGAGCTACCCACTGCTCGCCACCCGCAAGCTCGCGCCTACGGTGGCCGGGAGTCCGCTATTGACTCCCGACGCCCGGGGCGTCTCCTCCTGCGGCGACTAGGGACGTGAGGGCGCAGAGACTGCCACTCCCTCACGCGCCCCGCCTCCTCCTTCGCGAGCATTACTGCTTCGCAGAAGGAGGTGACGGCTTCCCATTCCCTCTCGCTCCGTACCATGGCTCGCACCAGGGCCGGACGCGAGAGGTCGCCGCCGCCAATCGCCTCCACGAGGACACGGCGGTGCTCCGCCCAGGCAGGGCACACTTCCACCGTATGCTCCACCGTGTCCTCCAGACGATCCTCGCAATGGAAACACCCGGACGTATCCTCCCGCTTTATCCTGAACAGGAACCCACCGAAGCACCCATGCCCGGTGAGAACCTGCGTCAGGCGGAAGGTGAGGACGCCGTGACGCCTCTCTATCCACTCCTCAAAGAGGGGACTTACCGCCGCAATTGTGGCGTGCCCAGCCATAGTACAGGCTCTGCCTAGTTTGGGATCAGATAACGGTGTGTTGGTTGTCCTAAGATATTTATTATTATTTATTTATTGTTTTTATGTCCTGTGCGTGTCTCAAAATAAAATATTTATCTTTCTTTCTTTCCATCTTACACTTGTAGTTTCACAGAAGAGTGACATTGATAGTTATAATTCAACACCGAAGCACATGATGAGTTAACATTTATCAATCTCGGTATACCAGTATCTAGTGGTGGCCCAGTGGTAACAGACCCGACTTACGAGTTTGTAGGTCGTAGATTCAAACCCTTTTTTTGTGGGTGGGATATCATCAAATGACGTCTCCCGGTGGAGCAGAAGGACGTATCAGACTTTTACTGACTAAAACCCACTCGTGTTCCTTCAGGTGCCCATATGCCAGGGCCACGGTATCTCTTTCGAACAAATGTCGCGACCCTGGTAAGAGATTCAAACCCTGACAAGTGCTTTACTATGTGTAAATTAGGGATAGATAAAGAAAACATCGTGAAGAAACCAACATGTCTTACAACTTAAAATTTTAAGACATGTGATATCTGCTAACCGGCAGTGGGCCTACGTTGTGGATTACGACCCACTCCCTCTCACAGAAAGGAGTCCCAGTAGTGGAAACATTATAGACTGATTATGCTAATCTCGGCCTTAAGATACACTGAGTCTGTCCAACACCCTAAATGTGTAACACAGCTTCAAGCAGAATACGAAAGATTTTCAAGAAAATTGCAATTCGATTGCTTCATTATGTTTCAATAAATACTCTGCTTGGCTACACCAACATTCAATATTGTTTTACTAAGGTATGACTGCATATAATATATTAATAATCCCAGCTAATGGGATGACCAGTTGAAGGCCGCAGGAATTAATATATAATAAAACAGTCCAATTTGTTAGTTAATACATAAACACTTGTGTTAGCACTTACCTCGGGCAGATATTGGTAATAAATTACAAGGATATCAAAGTCACCAATTCATCATTAATCAATTATGAGATATCAAATCACAAACTGTGTAACCATGAAATCAGCTTACGATTCTAGACTTCCTAGCGTAGAATTTTTTGGTTAGTTACTACTAAACTAAAACAGCAAGCTGTTTCCTAGAAAAGTGTTATTGCTATGCGGTCATAATGGAAACAGCTAATACGTTTATTAACGGACGAAAAATTTCAACACTATCACACTAACAAAATCAATGCTGAAATCATGGGTAAAAAAAGAGAAAGAAAGAAAATACGTTTATTTGCGGTAAACATGACACACAAACATACAGAAATAAAAAATAAGGTGCGGGAAAAAATGCGTCACATCCACGCAAAACGACCATCACTCAGCATAATGCTGTGACCCTATGCGAGACAGAGCCCTAGCGCTGGTTTTCAGGGTACATTTTGCGTATCGATGTCCTTGTCATGATCATAATACTTTAATTCAATAAACAACATTATTTCAAGGCACGGTTTGAAGGCAGTACTTGCGTGCAATTTATTCTTTTATAGACCGTATGTTAAGGTAGTTAAGGTTTATATTCAATTGTTGCCTTCAATTGCGCTCCGCCGCGCCGCGCCTCCAGCGGTGTGCGCTGGGCCTTAGGAGACATTGAGGCATAGGGCCTTTTATATTATTTACCTTTTAAGTCACGCTGACACCCAAGATGCCACCAACAACAGATAACTAATCGTATTTCATAACTCGTGGCTTGTTAATTTATTAAGTTTTTTTTTTTTTGTAACAAGTTATATTTATACTTCTTTTATTTGAATCTAGCGTTTCGTTACTGAATGTCTTGTTAGGGAAATGAGCGTGAAATAAGATATTTTACTTAGACATCCAATTGAGAACTTCTTGAAAATCTAGGACTAGTGAAACCCAATATTATGTTGAAAATTAATAATTCGTTTATTTTAGTCAATCTGCCTTTACTGAACTATGTTGGGGTTGGCTTCCAGTCTAACCGGATGCAGCTGACTAAGAGTATTATACATGGAGCAACTGCCTTCACAGCCCAGTAACTGGCTAATACAATACTCCTTGGTAAAACTTGTAGTCAGATTTTCGGGCTTCCAACAAAGATTCGCGAAAACGAACGACGGTCGAGACCAGCAGCTAGGCGTGCTTTTCGAGGCATGGTGGAGTCTTGGCATGTACATATTGTCATTCATCCATGGACCACCGGTGGGCAAGGCTGATCGATCGACCCGTGTGGAAGATAGTACTTAGCCACAAGCGCTTCCTTATTTTAAGTTGTTTTTAGTAAATAGTACCCACTATTTACTATTATTATTACTATTGATTATTATTTAGCTACATTCGGTTAGACTGAAAGTAACCCACCAATTACACAAAGCAATATAGTCATAACTCCTAAACTAGAGTACCTAGTCTCAATCAGTAGCCAGATACATGGTGTTCTTAACCTAATAGTCCGTAAAGAAATACCTAAATAAAATACAACTACACGCTAAATGTTTACGTAACCCGTAGGGGGTTATCCTGAACTACCCCATAAAACTATAAAAGCCGCAGTCGTCTCGCCATGTCCCGAGCACCGCGTCCGGTTCGCATTCGGTACTTGTTTCAATCAATGCTTGGCATTCTCCCAGGGACCCGGCGCCGGCCCGGCAGAGCGGCGCCGGCTGATTTTATTAGCTTTGTCTTAGATGACGCGCTGTAAATAAATATTGTGCCGATCATATTTGTAGGGGAGTTGTTTATTGAGATTAAGGAATAATTGATCGGTTTTGAGAGTATGATTAAATGGATTAGTCATGTTGAGAGGACTAACAAAATGAATTTACAATGCTGAAGTGAGTAGTGGAAAGTACACATACCCGCATACACTGACCTAACCTGACCTGAGCACTAAGGAGGCCCACGGTGCTCGGAACACGACAAACAAAACGAATTTACGAGGCTGAAGTCACTGGTGAAGACATATGCATACCCACATATACTGACCTGACCTGTCCTGAAAGCAGTAGTGGCCCAGTGATAACGGCTGCGACTTTCGTTTGAATCCACACAGGCACTTAATTTGTGTAAATTCATCACCGCTGCTCTCAAAACGGTGAAGGAAAAGATCGTGAAGAACACAGTATGTTCTAGAACCAAAAAATCGAAGAGATGTGACATCTACCAACCCGCACTGGGGCTGCGTGGTGGATTATAGCCCACCTCTGTCACCGAATATGCCTGTGCCCCAGCAGTGGTAATAGTAATAGTAATATATGTATTTATTGTTTCATAAACGTTTTACAGTATTTAGATGTGACACTGGATCCCGCACTAGGAAACCCTGTGTCCCAGGATCCAGTCTCTTTCGACATATAATATGAGTTTTGGTAAACAAAAGCAACGGTTTAGTAAATTTAATTAAAAATACAGACCAAAAGGTAACCAAAATGATATGTGCATGTGATGAGCGTATGTACGAGTATGTGATGAGTGTTAGTGTGGATGTGAAAAGTGTGTGTATGTGAAGAATGTGTGCATGTGATAAGTGTGTGTGTGATGTGTAGGTATGATGTGACTGTTTCGAAGAGATGAGCAAGTTTTTTTGAAGATGAATACTTTAACAGTTGAAATATATAAGGTGTTCCGTTTCAGTATAGTCAAGCCCCAGCAGCCACTCATGAACCTTGCACCCAAACTTCGTCAAGGAGTAGATGTTGAGCTTTTTGTTAACCTTTGTGGGAACATCATTGGCTGATTATGATGATACGCAAGGTCAGTGTATCTTCATAATTTGTAACACATAAGTACACCTTTCGTAGTGTTAATTACTTACCTATTGTATAGAATCAAGTTCTTCTAACTTAGCAGACAGCTGTGCTGCTGGGGAGTTTGTTGCGCCATTTCTTCTTCCCAGCTAAAGCACTAGGAAGTGGTGAAGGGCGAGCGTTTTGGATGACTTTCTTATATAATTTTAACGTTCAAAAAGTCATTGATGTGGAGCCAATTGGTGTTGTTCTTCAAAAAGTTTTTGCACTTGGCGTGCATGTAAGAGCGATGTATAAACGTGAACGAAGTAAGAAGAGTATGTAAAGATTGCAGCATGTATAGCGATATAGCTTCTGCCGAGGTAAGCAAGAAAGAAGAAAGCGTAAGTTTATGTATGATTATATTTTTAACTAGCTTTTGCCAGCGGCTTCGCCCACGTGGAGGTCGGAAAATATCCCGCGTGAACCTAATACCGGGATTAAAAGTAGCCTATGTGTTAATCCAGGTTAAATTTTTTTAGCTCGAAAGCACATTTTCATCCGACTTGCTTCAAATTTATCGTCACTGCTCGGCTTCTATGTGTCTTAGCGTTATGTTTTATACCCTATAACCTGCCCAGGAGTATGGACTACAATCTTACCAAGTTTGGTTAAAATCCCTTCAGTAGTTTTTGACCCATACGTGCACATACAGACAGACAAAAAATTTACTGATTGCATTTTAGGCATCAGTATCGATCACCATTCATCCTCCAATATTAATTTTGAATATATTTTCAATGTACAGAATTGACCTCCCTACAGTTTTATTATAAGTATAGATATGAAAATAATTGGACGTTTACTCTTTTAAAGAACGGATTCATCTTGTTTTGTTTCTTCTTTTATCCCTTAAAAGCTTCCTAAAGTATTGAAATAGGTTTTGAATATTTTGTACTGAATATATTATCTAAATATGGTTTGAATACTAAACTTGAGAAATTATTATAATACAATTTTGGCTAGCAAAATTGAAGATAGTCATAGACCTTGAAAAGTGTCTCGGGTTCTAAATCATACTTAGGTACAATTCAAACCACTTAAGAGTTCAATTATCGCAACCCGAAGAGTTCATACAAACAGTTATTTTAAAGACTAAGTTACGCACGAGGCGGTTTAGCTGTTGGAATTCAACAGACTCAGTTAAAACGGCCTTTAAAAATAATCCCAACTTACCCAAGTATTTTCATGTGCGAAAGAAGTTAAGAAAATATTAAAATTAAGAATAATTTATTGGTCGTGGTAATCATTAAAACCGAATTGAGAATCTCCTCCTTTTTTAGTAGTCGCTAAAAATAAAAATAATTTCATGATTATTTGAACAGGACAGGACCGGACTGCACATTCACAAGTCTTCTTCTTGAGTCTTCTTCTTGTTCTTCTCCGCCTCCCTGCTGGATACACGTGGATTGGGCGAACAGCGATGCATCAAATGGCTCCTCACTGGTATCAATCATCAATTAACTTCCAACCAAATAACAACGGTATGCCATCGAATCAAAAAAATTAAGACATGAGACAACCAAACCGTTTTATTTTTGTTGCGCTTTCATGCTAAAAAGGCACATTTTTAGACTTAGACCTGAAAAGGAAGCCTTTCTCCTGGGTCGCAGACGAAGTTGCGGGCAAGCTAGTATTTTTATAAATTACTAGCTTTTGCCCGCGACTTCGTCCGCGTAAATAACGGTTATCGTGAACGTAGACGAAGCCGCGGAATAAAATAGGCCTTCCTTTCTTGTGGTTCAAACTTACCCCGTACCAAATATCATGAAAATCGGTTCAGTGGTTCAGTTGTGAGAGCGTAACAGACAGACTTTCGTATTTATAATATTATTAAAGGTATTAAAGAATAGATCTAGACACGCGGTATCGTGTCAAGCCAAGTTCAAGTAACAGAACTGGCGCACAGCACCGTACACGAACCATTTGGAGCCACTTTTGACCCCCTCATAAATCAAAAACTATTTCACATAAACGTGTCAAATTTGGCTCATATAGTGAGACTTGCGAGATACATATGTGCTCCAAATTTCATGAACACATCTTAAATGGTTATTTAGATATTAACGTCCAATAATCGTCATTTTTATCACTGACTGACCTATAGATCAAAACTCTAACCCAGTTCCAGATGACCTAGAAAGTTCAAATTTGGCATGCAGATAGATAATTAGGTGAATACAAAGAAATAAATCAGAAACTGGTAAATTTGTATCATTTTATTATAATTTTTCACTTAATTGATTCTATTAGGAATTATACTTATAACAAAAACCATTTGGTATTAATTTTGTTATTAATTTGTTATAAATAAGTACCTACTAACAATTTATGTACAAAAAGTAATGATATCCCATCAAAAACATAAATGTGAAATGAAAGCCAAGTTCAATATTATGATATATGCCTTGGTTGTTGACTTCAACGACAAAAGAAGTGAGATCTAAATGTGTGCCAAGTTCAATGGTCAGTCCTGAAATTTATTTATAACTACATAAAATATCATTTCTTCTTTATAACTTAGGATAATATATTGTAGCCAAAGGTTTGACTTGGCTAGTTTTCATATACGAATTATATTATAGCCTTCACAAGTTCTAAACCTGTTACTTGTCGGTTCTTATTTTATCATTCCGAAAATTTGGCTTGCTGGTAGAAACTAGCTATTGAACATTATAATTCGTATATGAGAACTAGCCAAGTCAGACCTTAGGCTACAATATATTATCCTAAGTTATAAGAAGAAATGATATTTTATGTAGTTAAGTATAAATAAATTTCAGGACTGACCATTGAACTTGGCACACATTTAGATCTCACTTCTTTTGTCGTTGAAGTCAACAACCAAGGCATATATCATAATATTGAACTTGGCTCTCATTTCACATTTATGTTTTTGATGGGATTATATCTTATAACAAGTGTTTCAAAGTCAAAGTTAAAGCATTTATTTCAAATGCGCACGTAAATGGCTCTTTTGAACGTCAACAGTAACACTGAAATATGTACTAGTAGAAGAATGGGCAAGACATTCTACCGTTACTCTTTAAATCTACCCTTTCTTTTGTGAACCTCAAATAGCCACATATATTTCTGTGGGCGTCGAGTTCTTTTCACTGTCACGAGTAGTAGTTCCAATATCGTGTAATCTTTTTGTACCGGCTTAGTTTTCTTCATTCCATTACACATGCGTACCTTACAAAGACATTTAAGTGAACATTATCCATAGACCTTATGTTTAAAGTACAGTCAACAAAAGACAAAATCGTTCATCGGATATACTGGTGAATTTTAGTAAGACACGATGGATGTTTTCGAATGAAATTTAATTTGATAAATGAAATGTTCGTTTTCTATGAATTAAATTAAATGTTATGCGAAAACATCCATTGATTACTTACTAAACTTCAAGTTCAACTATATCCAACGACCCCGGTTATTTATCTCTTTTGGTGATACAAAGCACAGCGTATTTCGATCAGTCCTCAAAATTCGCTAACCACATATTAGTTTAGCTTATTTTAGGAGAGATATAAATATAGTGGTCACGTGTAAAGCCGACTTGCATCACAAATCGCTGAACACTAACCGTATTTAAAACATCATTCTGTTATCTTCAAACGAACAGAAATAACTATGTTTTTCATCATCACCCATCGCTGGATATAAGCTCCCCAAAGAAGCGCCACTTTACCCGGTGCATTTTTTAATGGGAGGGTTTGCTATAATCGCCACGCTTGGCAGGCGGGTTGGCGATCGCAGAATGATGGTAAAATGCATAGAGAATGCTGCTGCTCATTCTCTAGTAAGTCCTTTACTCGCCTCTTACGATACCCATGGGAAGAAATGGGAAAATTTATTTAACTGTGTTGTAAGTAATTGTTGATTCAAGTTCGATTGGTCCTCAAAATTATTAAAACATGAGTAGGTACATACTTATCGTTCTATACTACAACAAACTGTGGCAGTCAAACTTCTCAGTGCGTTGTCATAGCCACTTAAACTCACCCTTTAAAATTTCAACAGTATTCAGCAACTTGAATGAGAACTTAATTAGGACTATCTTCAAGTTCTTCTTAACTTAGACAATAACTTTAAATTCATTGAAAAAATATTTCATTTTTATTTCAACTTAATGTTTGTTGATGAAAAGGTTTTTTTGAAAATACATATAAGTTTTGGTTCGTCGATTTTCTATCTTCGTATCCTTTGTCAATGTTTCATTCACTGCCTACTATATAGGTATTGAAATGAAATTGAATGAATCCTTGTCTATTTCTTTTAGTAGATCTAAGTCATTTGTACTCGTCATGTTTTGGAGAATCTAAGAAAATTCATTCAAAAAATCTTTGCATTTGTTGTTTATCCAAGTTGTAACAGCTATAAGCTCCTGTATAATTTTGTGATGACTCCCACATGGAACTGCTTCATAGCTTAGCATAGCATAATGAACCTATAACGTCCCACTGCTGGGACACAGGCCTCCTCTCTGTGAGAGAGAGTGAGCCGTACGTAACCCTCTACGTGGGCCCAGTGAGTGTCAGATGTCATATGTTTTAGAACTTTTGATTCTAGGACATGTCGGTTTCCTCACGATGTTTTCCTTGAACGTTGTGAAAGCAGTGATGATGAAATGAAATACACAAAGTAAACTGCCTGTCTAGATTTGACCTCACGACAGTGCAACTCATAAAGTTGGGGCTAATACCACTAGGCCGCCACATCTTCAGGGTCGCGAGATTTATTCGAAAGACTTATCGTGGCCCTGGCATATAGGCAACTGAAGGAACATGGGTGGGTTTTAGTCAGTAAAAGTCTGACACGCCCTTCCGTTCCGCCCAGAGCGGGAGACGTCATTTAACGATTTCCTAAATCTGTGTGGAGACCGCAAAAAAACCTAAAGTACCTAACCAAAGTTCCTACGTATTTGTTTTGTTTCCTTTTTTTCACAAATATCTAGTTTTAATCATTGCCTGGCAGTTTGGGTAATTTTTGCGGCCTACCCAGATGTGTTTTCTTTGGTATTGTTCGTGGAATCGTTGAGCCCCTAAAGTTCTAAGTTGACCTGCATTATTACTGATAAATGCGTGCACTGACTGGACAGGTCCACTCAATCTGTGTGGTTCTTTACTCAAATTATAATTTCTGACACCAATCTACATGATCTGGCGAAAATGATGTCTGGACTTTTAGAGACTGACCTCTGAGTTTGTTTCGGCCTTTCTTCTCAGAGTAGCCAGATAGGAAACGCCGACCTCATCTAGTTTTAAAAAATATGATTGACGTGTAGATAGTGTTTGTACAAACCTGCTTACAGAAATAAATCATTTATCACGCTGCCGTGTGATAACCGTGGCTCCGTGTGATCAGGTTTTCCAAAACTGCGGGTCGATTGATTAATGATATTATTAAGTGTAATATAATGATTGTTATTGTACTTCAAAGCTAGTTAGTTTACCACTGATACGTACGATTACTGTCAACACATTTTGTAGGACTAAAAACATATCATTAAAACAGTCAAATGTCCTTGTTGAGGGCACATCTATGAATAATCTTTCATAGAACATTTGTTTTTTTCAGGTCTTTGATTTTCATTATACATATTGCACGCAGCTCAGATGAAAATGTTAAGAGGGTGTGTAGTGTTACACGAATGGATAGAATAAAAAATGAGTACATAAGAGGAAGTCTGAAAGTGGCACCGATTAGTGAAAAGTTGTGTGGGAATCGGTTGTCATGATATATGATCACATGATACAGACGAATGAGGAAAATGTCATGAGGAAAGTTTTGAGTATGAATGTCGAGAGCTACAAGAATAGAGGTAGACTGAAGAAACGACGAATGGCCTGTGTGATTGATAAAATGGTTAGTAAGAGGTTGACTACTGAGATGACGACCAATTGAGAAGTGTGGAAGAAAAAGACATGTTGCACCGACCACAAATAAATTGGGATAAGGGCAGGAGAATAATGATGATGATGATGAATAACATACTATCACTACACATATATTATGTGTAAGGTTTTACTGATTACATCTATATGTGACCCGCGAAAAACCTGGATTCGGATTTCTTTCAGGAATCCAAGTCCTTCGCGGCCGGAGGAATCGCATTAATATATGTATTTAACGGGCCGAGATGCCAGCGTCATCATCACTACAATGCTGGCCGGGCATCCACAGCTTTCAGATATTAAGCTGAATTGAATATATACTATACTGCACGTATTTCATATTTGCACTTTATTCTTACTTTCTGAAATTTTCTCAGCCGTTCAAAAATCAAGGACCCCAACTCAGTCGCGGAGAAATTTAACACCGCGATTCAGGAATTGGCTGGGATGTAAACCGCCATCTATTGGTTTAACAATAAACGATCAGGATAACAGGCGTTCTTTGATATAGGGACGAATCTAGTGAACCTTTTTCGATTCCTGTCTTCATATTATGCTTGATTGATCGGTTATACACTATGTAATACTGTAACAGATGTCACTTGTGAAAAGTCGACACGTCCTGGACAGGGGGCGCGGTAAGCGGGTTATCCCAGATATCTACCAAAATAATGCACGGATGATTTTTTTTTTTGCGTTCTCGGTTTATATCGCTCCATGTCAAATACTGGTACTCAGCTACTTTCCGGACAGACTGGAAGCCGACTTCAACATAGCTGTGAAAAATCTAGGTAGATGATGAATCGGTTTACATCGCTCTGCTTTGAGCCAAGATTAAAAATTCACCAGAGTATTGTCTTGATGCGCTGAGATGCACGTGCTGGAGTCTCATTGCTATGATCTAAGAATATCGACAGTTGAAAATCCATCGCGCCAAAAAAAAAAACTTTGACTAATATGGTGGCCGTAAATACACCTTCATGCCTCTGAGCCCAGATTACGAGGTACCTACGCGCATTTGCTCTGCCTATACTGGTACGGTAAATGGACCAAGCTAAAACATTGATATTATTATAATAACGCATAACCCTTTATCGCATTGAATTCAATTACTTTAGGGTAACGAAACTTCAATTGCTTTTTGATAAAAGCACAATTAATCTGCCTCGCCCTTGGCCAACTATGTTGGGGTCGGCTTTCAGCCCAACTAGATGCATCTAAATACCAGTATTTTACGTAGAGGGACCCTCTATCAGAGGGGTAATTGCGGAACTTTTTATCGGTAGGAATTGGTTTTACATTCATAGTTAAGCAATATTCATTGCGTTATTTACGTTGCTGAGCCGACAATTTATTCGAAAAAATGACGCAATGGTTTAGAAATAATCTTCAATCCCATTCAGATTCTGATAAATTGTGCGTTTCGCAATTAGGGTGCAGATCTCTACAACCCAGTAACTTGGTAATACGATAAACCTTGCTAAGACTGTTTAACAGATGTGATGGTAAAAGGTTAATAAAAAAAACCCTTTAATAAAACACAAGTCTTCTTAGAATTACTTTAATATTTTTATATAATCCGTTATATTGAATACAACTTTAACAAGTGAACTACGTCAGCTAACACAGATAATACATTCAGCGACATTTTTTACGTGATTTAAACACATTATATTATACAATACAGTTTTAAAATACGGGGTTATCTTAAATTGGAGAGCTAAACTCCGCAGAGGCGATGAGTGTAGATATCTAAATGTGATAAAACAAAAAGATTGTAATGTTTTTTAGGAGGTCAATGACGGTTGTTAATGTTGTTACGTGAATTATGAGTGGAGGATACTGTTTTCTTATGTTTTAGGCTGTCTAAACATTTTTTTTAAATTTAACTCCGTTCCGCATAGCTGAACATTTTAATAGTGCATTTGTTAATACTGGGACAGCTCCTCTAGTCTTTTCTCCACAGTGGAAAAGCAGCCTTATCCTGTTTAGATATCGCCATCATTTGTGTATGGTTAACACAAAAAAAGAATTTTTAAACTAATATTTCAAGTCATTACAAAAACTGCAGTCCATTAAAAAAATATGATCAATTCTATTTTGTTCTGTCATGTTTAGATTACATTTGGAAATGGATACCCAACGCTTCCACGAAGTTTAGCTAACCAATTTAAAATAACCCTGTAGTAGTTACTACAGCTAGGTACAGGAGTGTTTACTACAATTAATATATAATTTAGGTATTTTTTTCAATACTGATAGATATACATATAAAAAAATACACAAGAGGCGTTTCTGTTATGCGGTTATAAGAAAAAATATGCTCTGGCATAGATTTTGTTCCTGTGCAACAGCACATACTTTAATATAACCGGCAAAAATAATCTAGGCTAGGTAGTCTAGAAATATTGTGCTGAATCCACCCATCCTGTATAATTTTGAGCATAAAATCTGTTAGGTTTCCGTAAAATGTAGGTAAGTATCTCAAGTATAAAAGTACCTGTGTTAATTAAACGATGAAGTTATTGTTAAGGTCTGTTAAGGTTAAAAAATCGTCATTAATTAAAATGTATACAACTAGTTTTAGTTAAAATCGTCAAAATTTCATATAATATAATTTTAAAATAGTATAGATACATGTTATAGCCATGAATTCTACAAAAATAAAAAATAAATAAATACAAAAAAATCGGAACAATATATCAGGGGTTAACATTACATATTTATATTAAACTTCGGGTCAAACCGGCCACATCTAACGTACATAAATATGTATACATCAACCATAAACAATATATAGAGTATAGAGTAATATGGAGCAGATAGATCTACACTCAACAATTACAATTCTTTTCAAAAGCGTAAGTTATACAGTTTTTTATTTGTGCTAAAACACCTTAGTTTTGTCTACGTATACGTCGATTTTTTGCGCCCTTACTATCATATTTTAAATAAAACTTTTAAATGCTTAGTAACTATTAAGAAGTAACAAACAGATAACATAACGCATTCTTTCACCAAAGGGTTCTGCAGAAGTGTTTCCAGAGGTACCTACACCCACATTTCGTTAGTTATGAAGAATTACAGTTGTTATAGTACTATTACTCATTTTAGAACGCCAGCATACCTTAATAAGCAATGTGACATCGCTCCGGATCTTATAGCAAAACCTACATACCCTTTTCACCTGTTCCTAAAAGTGACAACCTTACAGGAGCTCGAGGCTAAATAATAGCAGTCGATCCAAGGTAAAGCTACGCTTGTCGAAGTTGAGCCGTGGATGACTGACCGTAAGAGGCAAATATAAGCCGCTCGAGTAGCGAAATATTCACTGGTAGGTTTAAAAAAAGGCTTAGGCCATCTTCTCTTAATAAAATTGTTGAGAAGAACTGAAATTACCTGACTGATCGTTATCAAATTATTATACCAATATCTGGTTGACCGAGCTTTGCTCGGTATTTTTTGGTAAAAGTTTATGTTCAAGTTGATTATCGATAAAGTTGGTCATTGAAAACATGAATAAAACGACATTGTATAAAAATGAATCCTAGCTAGATCGATTTATCGCCCCCGAAACCCTTTGTATACTAAATTTCATGAAAATCGTTGGAGCCGTTTCCGAGATTCAGATTATATATATATATATACAAGAATTGCTCGTTTAAAGGTATAAGATAACAATCATCAGCTGAAATTGTACGAAAATTGGAAAAAAACTTAGATACGGTCTACATGATCAAACAACACCTTGTATATTAAGTGTCCTATCAAAGCTAGAAATAGCAGTGTAAGTTCTACTATATTATACCGCTTTTAAAAAAGGTTGATAAACTTACAGCATAGGTAAATACATAGTTAGATAAAAATGTCACATTCTGGTGTTTCATATGACTTCGAACATAAGTCGTTCTTAATATTGTAATATCCTACAACACTGTCTTGCAGTTTTAACATCCCTCATTTTCAGGGTATACTATGAGCAAAAGAGATTCAGAAACAACAACCACAAAAGAACGACCACAAAGTTGTTCTTCCAACTAACATAATTGCCAGTATATGAATACGGTAACCCTGAGTTCAGAATAAGAAATATCGCAACAGAGATATTTTCGAACTGCAAAAAAAAACTTGGTACATCAGCGCATAACTCATAGGTTGAGCTCCACTCTTCATGTTCATGGTATCTGCCGCACCATGATAGCGAGAGCGTCATGCGGAGGCGGTACTTCGAATACAGGAGTGCCGGAGGAATCCTTGTAGTCCACATAACGAACGGTACGAATTATTTCCATGCCTAGAGAGCTGCATATACGCTGCGAGTAGGCGCCTGTCGCGTCAGCTTTGAACAACTGGAAAAGGAAGAAATGAAAATAAGAAACCATTATTTTTTAAATTATATAATCACTAGCTTTTCCCGTGGCTTCACTCGCGTTAAATTCGTGGTAACACGGTTCCCCTTTCCTGATTTAGAACACAGAAGAGAACTCAGAGCAGAATGTTATTTTAATACGCTACTGTAGACGATATTATGCCTATCCATTTGGGGATAGAATGTAAAGATTCTGGGCATTGGACACACGCGAACATGCAACATACAATTGTCCATGGGAAAAGACGGCTTTTCTAAGTTCACCCCACCATCTAAAAAAAGAAAAAAGAAAGAGTAACCTATGTCACTCTCCATCCCTTCAACTATCTCAACTTAAAAAATTACGTCAATTCGTCGCTCCGTTTTGCCGTGAAAGACGGACAAACCGACACAAACACTTTCCCATTTATTATATTAGTATGAATATATGTAAAATCAATCAGCCTATAATGTTCCTACTGCTGGGAGACAGGCCTCCACTCCGTGCGAGAGAGTGGGTCGCAATCCACCACCCGGCCCCACTGCGGGTCTGTAGACGTCACATGTATTAGAATTTTTGGTTCTATGACAAGCCGGTTTCCTCACGATGTTATCCTTCATCGTTTAGAGAACAGAGGTGATAAAATAATGTACACAAAGTAAGAGCAGTGGTGGCCCAGTGGTAACACCCGCGACTTATGAGTACTGGGTCGTGAGTTCGAACCCAAGTAGGCGCATTACTTTGTGTAAATAATTTCATCACCACTGCTCTCAAAACGGTGAAGGAAAACATCGTGAGGAAACCGGGTCTTAGAACCAAAAATTCGAAGACATGTGACATTTACCAACCTGCAATGGGCCCGCGTGATGAATTATGGCCCACTCCTCATCGAGCAGTGGGGACATTATAGGCTGGTGATGATGACACAAAGTAATGCCCCTGTCTGGGTAATATAGTTCGCCGATATTCATGATTATAGTGATGTTTATGAACCTGTTTGTTGGAATTTCCCTTCATTGTGCTACTGACCTATATCACTTCTTAATGAGTTAGAAGTCACGCAACTGCCTTATAGGTTTTATAAACAAGGGGAGCCGTAGGTAAGGGTCCCTCGGTTGCCGAATCCTTTTGGAATATGGGGCTTGATCAGGGAATCCCATTACCAAAACGATTTCAGAAATTTTCTTTTTCACTGTTTTTTTATGATTGTGTGTTTAATTTAGTATGTCATGTGATCTTCCTGCGCGAGTCACAATAAATAATTTTATCTTTTTTTCTGATGACAATATTACCTTGAATCCATTATCCTTGGCGATGTCTATGCTCCTCGACATCAGTTCCTTAGCGAGCCCGCGTCCTCTCGCATTCTGATCCACGGAAATTATCCTGCATTCCAAAATTTTGTCCACCTGGAAATGTTTAAACAAAAAAAAATGATATACCGACTTATTTATAGAAGATTCCTTGCCGAGATTTAAATTTCAGACAATGTTGGAGTATAAGCTACTGATTCGGCAACTATTTAAATAAACACATATATACTCGTATATTCCATAACCTTAGCAAGCAAATATTATACTGCTAGATCAAGAATGGCTTAGTAATAACAGCTGTACGAGTCAATCGATCTGGTAAGCTACGTTTGACGCGGTCGGTCCGTGGATTAGAGACTGTCCACAAGCGGTTCCTTTACCATTTGCGCTATGGAGATCACTTGGCTAAACAACTTACTAGCTACACTGATAGCTTAAAACACTACCACATGAATACACTAACCAGTCGTAGGAAGAATTTGGAATGCGTCATACTCCACAAACTATTAAATGTAACGATAAATTGCAGTGAACTTTTGAGTTCATTAAAGATTATAATTCCGACTCAGATTCCCAGGCATTACACATACCATTTTTTTTCAAATTCCCAATTGTAGGACGTTATATTATTATAATTTCAGAGTAGGTATACATTCCGCAGCTAAGTTGAAAGTAAACATTAATCAAGTTAAAGGCTCCGATCTCTATCATTAAAGATATTTCTAATTCTAACAAAACGTTAATGTGTTTGGTGTTAGGAAGCTCTAAATAAAAGATACTGCTAGTTAAAAGGTTATTAACTTAATTTACTGGGAAGAAGAAAGTCGGGATGAAGTTGGGTCGAAGTGGCGCAGCTTGTGGGACATAATGATAATTACCATTTCCTCGAAAATTTTTGTAATATAGATTACGGAATAAAGTAGGATGGAAGACGAAAGAGATGCGTTGATAAACATAAAGTTTGCAACAATAAAAAAAAACTATGTTTCTGGGAATTAAACCTCCTATCATATCCACTTAGAGCTTTCGAGGTAACTAGATGAATTCTAACATTTCATTGATATGTTTCTGTATATCTGCTGCTTGTTAATCTACATTTTATTAATATAATTGGGAGTACCCCAATTATATTAATAAAACTAGCTTCTGCTCGCGGCATTGTCCGCGTGGATGCCGAAAAATATCCCACAGGAACGTAGGTACTACGGGGATTAAAAGTACCCTATGTGGTAATCCAGGTATACAACGTCTTATCGCACTGCTTGCTTTGTCTTATCCGATCCAGAGAATAAAAAGTTTCACAGAAAACCCTTTTTTAGTGGATACTTACTCTTCACAAAGAACACGCCCTACAAACTTCATGTCTCTAGGACCAGCGGTATAGGTTGTGCGTTGATATATCAGATAGTCAGCCAGTCACTCAGGACTTTGCATTTTATATATAGACAGGACTTTGAATTTTATATAATTTTATAAAGATAGTTAGATAATTATATTAGAAGATATAGGTGAGTATTGAGTGAATGTAAATACGTGCATTTATTGATTCGTACATTGACTAATAAAGATATTTGAAAATGAAAATGAATCTACATAATTATAAACGATTTTTGTACAAAAAACAAACTGAGGGATCGAGGGGACCTCCGTCAGGAACGGAATTCCTTAGGTACTCTTTTACGCAACTCCGAATGTAACGTTGTTTACTGAAGATAATGAAAACTTTAAAAAGTTTCGCAGCAGCCGTCTTGGATTTTCGTTTTCACCTCACTATTGACTTCAACGCAAAGTTGCATGGAGGGGGCATGACGCCTTTTCGTTGCGTGACTATTTCTACAGTTTTTCTTCTACCACAAGCTGCGTTAAAGAACTTCACTCCAAAAACCAAAAGCTGGTACTCGTATTCAACTATCTCGAATTTGAACTTGCATGCCTTTTGATGGAATACCTAGTTCATGAAGCTGTATGTATCTATTTATCACCATCATCATTTTAGCCATAAGATGTCCACTGCTGGGCATAAACCTCACCCAATTTGGTGGATAAAATAAATGATAAATGACTTTATTTTTGCAAGTAGGTTTGTACAAACACTTTTACACGTCAATCATATTTTTTTTTTAAAGTAGATGAGGTCGGCGTTTCCTATCTGACTACTCTGAGAAGAAACGCCGAAACAAACTCAGAGGTCACAGTCTCTTTTAAAGTCCAGACTTAATCTTAATCAGATCATGTGAAGACCATGTGGATTGGTGTCTGAAGTGGTCTTTTAAGGAAAGAACACACAGCTTGAGTGGACCTGTCACTCGGCTCCTCACTCAGAACTTAAGGAGGTCAATGATTCGACGAACAATACCAAAGAAAGGACATTTGTGTACCAAGCGTGGCGATTATGGTGGGGTTTACCATAATCGCCACGCTTGGTAGGCGGATTGGCGATCGCAATATGGTGGTAAAGTGCATAGAGAACGCTGTTGCCTATTCTCTAGTAAGTCCCTTAGTCGCCTCTTACGACACCCACGGAAAGAAATGGGATGGGGATATTCTTTACCTCCGGCACCACACGCAACTACGGTGTAACTATTTAATCTTGCGAAATAATTAATCGTGTTTGGTGTCGAGTATGAATATACCTAGAACTGAGTTTCAAACGGTCCAACTCACTTGAAACCTGTTGAACAGATCCAGCTCCTGGCTAACGGAGTAGAGGATGGTGAATATCTTGTTGTACTTCTCGTCGGAGGACTGCTGGATCTTCTCGATTGACTGCTCGATGTCGCCGGGTCATAAGATGCCGTTCAGACCCACTCCCAGCACCTGGAAACATATTTAATACTCTAGTTTTTCGTTATCTGAGACTGTGGTTTAACAACAGGTGTTCTGGTTCTGCGGTAAATAATTTCCACGTGGTAATTCTATTTAATCTAACTAGTCTATATTTTCCCACTACAGGGCAAAGGTCGCCCTCTCCCTTTTCCACAGAATTCTGTCTTTTGCTAGTGTCGACCAAACTTTCGGTAGGAGTCAAGCTCGTCCCGCCATGTTCGTCTCTGCCGTGGTACCTAATCAAGATAATTTCCAATGCAAGGAATATGAAACCAAACGTAAAGATTAAAAAATGTTGATTTTCATTTGTATCGTGGATGCCTTTCCTACTGTACTTTATTATACGACTCGACTGGCGAACACGAGGTCTCCAGCGATTACTTAATCTCTGGAAACTCTTCACGTTGAATCAGAAAAACTGCATTGTTTTGAGGTTTCCTAACGTAGGTGCCTATGTTTACCCTATGGGCTTGTGATAGGTCACCAGAAATGGCGATTATGCAGGCTCGGATCCAATTCTGGATGAGGTATTTTGAGGACGCAAAAAGAGGGGTGTTATAATTTTGACCGCTGTGTGTGTCTGCCTGTGGCACCGTAGTTCATAAACGGTTGATTCAATTTAGGTGCAGTTTTTTTTTAAATTTAAAATGAGGCTTTCTATTGGTGGTCTTTAGATATGTTTTATCAAAATCAGTTTGACCGTTTCAACACGACAATCCTTTGATCAAACATTACCTACAACTTCTTAATAAATTTTGGTCGGCGTTATTTTTAAATTTTATTTCACTCTGCCAAGGGGAATCGTATTACCCATAAACTGGGTTGTGGAGGTCAGACAGGCAGTTGCTCCATGTAAAATACTGGTTCTCAGCTGCATCCGGTTAAACAGGAAGCCGACCCCAACATAGTTGGGAAAAGGCTAGGCAGATGATGATGTTGATTTTACTCCGCCTAGTTAAATGTTACGTGGATACTGACCGTATCTCCTTCAATAGCAGCTACCGACATTCCATCAGCGATGGTGACGGCGCACAGCCTCTCCAATGCCGCGTGAGGCTCACCACGTTGACACAACGATACTGCCTTGTTCAGAGGCTCGTCAGCGAAGAAGTTGTTCCGCAGGTGCAGTATGACAGCCTCACCCATTTCAGGGGTTATGGTCACGAAGCGCGCCATCTGAAAAAAAAAAAGGTATAAAAATTAGTTTTAAATCACGATTTTAATCCCGTGGTCTATTCCACAGGAACCTTGAGTTTTGCCCATATTAACACGTTCAGTGCCGGGAGCCCTCCTGGAGGGCTCACTAAAGTCACATATGAAATACCGGTGACCCTCCCGGAGGATCAACTATGTATGGCGAAATGGCGTATAAGTTCAATAAAAAGTAGTTGGAGTCGAAAAACAAATCTTCATACAAAAAACCAGGTCGAAAATTTGTTATTTCGCTGCATGAAAGAAGAATAAACATAGGTTTCATAGACGACTAGAAATGATAAAACCGATATCTAGAATATCGAAGTCCGAGGCTAACATATTTGGTATTATTTCTTAGAACTCGTGAATTACGACGATTCTGACGATTTCGTTAAATTACGTATGGAGTGGAAGACTTATAAATGTAGACCTTTATATAGCGATGTCATAATTATTGACATGAATTTACCGAAGAGTTTCAAGTAGCATAGTTGTATGTCACAACTTATTTTATAGTACTATTTAATTCTGAAGCAATAACGTAAACCACGTTTCATGATTATTATTGTGTATGTACATAAATACAAATGTATAAGTTTTTATTGTAGGTGACCGGATCGTTGCCTGTTCCCTTATTTTTTTTTTTTTTTTTTTGTGTGGTTCATCAAATGACATCTCCGTGGAGCGGTCGATGGAGTGGAAGGACGTGTCAGACTTTTACTGACTAAAACCCACCCGTGTTTCTTCAGTTGCCTATATGCCAGGTAACTCTTTCGAACAAATCTCGTGACCCTGCCAGGCATCGGTCCTGGCTGACCCCTTCAGTTTGTCCTGTCACTCGAACTCAATCGCAGCGCCACGTACCGAGTCCAATTGTGACTCGAAACCATCCACGGCTCACTCAAATACTTATAAAAAATATCATCACAATCAGTCTGGCTGTTAAAGAGGAGTTCAGTGACATTAAAACGTATAGAAGAATCCTATCCTACTAATATTATAAACGTGAAAGTTTGTAAGGATGGATGTACGTTTATAACTCTTTCACACAAAAACTACTGAATGGGTTTGGATGAAAATTGATATACATATAATATAATAATAATAATAAAAATGTTTATTTGTACAGACAGAAAAAACATATATAAGTACACATTAAGGAAAAAAAAATTGTACAATAGAGTCACAATAAAAGGCAAACTGATGCCTCCTAAACTAGGCCAAAAACCTGTGCTTTAGGAGACAAAGTTCCTCCAATTATAATAGCATACAATTTGTATTAAGTGTCCTGCAAGTACTTATAGATAACAAAAAAATAAAATAAACAACGCCTTAATTTAAATACAGTAATTAGATCTATTAAGAGACAATTGTAATAAGATTCTCGGTTTCGTCATATGTTAACTTCTGCAACCAGTCAGTAAGTTTGATTTTAACTTCATGTTTAGTCAGGGGGTAAATGGAAATAATTTTATTAATTTTGTTGTAGAGTCGAGAGCTAGTTGCCGCATATTGTCGGCTGGCAAACTTGGAACGGCATTGGACTATATCACACACAGGCATGCCTTTACGTTTTTTCAGCTTAGCATGGTCTAGGTGTAGCGTAGAGTGTTTGCGCAGCACGGCGCGGAGCACAAAAAGCTGTCTTACCGTTAAAACTTTGGCTTCTGAATAAAGTTGGTTGGTCGAAAAGTCTCTGCGTTTAAAGTGAATGACTTTCAAGATCGCCCTTTGAGCTCTTTCAATTTTCAGTAGCGATGTTTTGTAGGTTCCGCCCCAGACCGGCATACAGTATAAAATAATTGATTGACAGAGGCACTGGTAAACTATTAAAGCTAGATCGGGACCAGCAGAGTGCCTTAGCTCCTTAAATATATAAATTAGTTTTCTGATTCTTGTACAGAGGGCTTCGATATGGGGTTGCCAGCTAAGTTTATGATCCAAGTGGACTCCTAAGTATTTAATGTCAGGGACCAATGACAGGAAGGGGCAGTTGCAATTGGGCGTCTCACCTGAGCATATGTGGGCTTTAATTTGACCTGATTCCGGTGGAGGAGCCAAGGTATTAGGTAGAGAGAATCTAACGACCTTTGTCTTTGCTACATTAAGGGTAAGTAAATTTTCTGAGAGCCACTCCATCACAAAGTGAAGCGACTGTTCTGCCCTTTTAATTGCCCTGTCCCAGTCAGTATCATGAACTATCAACGCTGTGTCATCAGCGTACGTAAATATGTCGCAATTTGGAATCTTTGTGTGGCACAGGTCATTGATGTAGAGTAAGAAGAGAGGGGGGCCAAGGATACTACCCTGCGGTACACCAAAGCTGATAAGTCTATCATCACTCTTTGTAGAGTCGATTTTAACTCGTTGAGTACGATTAGAGAGGTAATCTTTAAAAATGTCCAATGCGACGCCACGTATCCCAACGCTTTCCATTTTCGAGATCAAGATAGGAATGGAAACCGTGTCGAAGGCCTTGGACAAGTCAAGGAAGATACCGTAACATTTCATACCTTTGTCCAGGTTGTTAACTAATGTTTTAGTGAGGTCAACTACAGCATCCTCCGTTGAGATACCCGGTCTAAAACCGTACTGATTGTTGGCAATGATTTTGTGTTTAGACAGATACGCAACGAGACAATTGTTTAGTATCCTCTCTAGGATCTTGGATAAAGAGCTTAGTACGGAGATTGGACGGTAGTTAGTTTCATTGGCTCTGTCTCCACTCTTGAAAACCGGGTGCACGACCGCTTTTTTGAGGACGTTGGGAAAAACTCCAGTATCAATAGCACGATTGAAGATATGCGTGATGGGTATTGCTAATATGGAACTCGATTGTTTCAACACTTTAGCTGAAATGTTGTCGTAGCCAGTGGCACAGTCAGAACGCAAGGCGTTGATCAGCGTCTCCACTTGTGTCTCATCTACTGGCAGTATGACAAGAGAATGGCAAGGCGGAGGGAGTGGAGGGGTTTTAACATCATGGTTAAATCTAGTGACAGGAGTAACTTGAGAGGCTAGTTTACTACCGATATCAGTGAAAAAGCAATTGACACGGTTCACTGAAGTTTTAGGATCATCAGTAAGTTGAAGAAGCTCTTTGGGAGAATGCGGTTTAGAAGTAGAGTTGATAATCGCTTTAATTGCCCTCCAGGTTGCTTTAGGGTTATTTCTAGCCTTTTGCAGTTCATTTTTGTCAAATGCTCGCTTTAGTTTTTTTAATAATGTGTTAAGGTAATTGCGATATCTTTTGTAGGTGATTTGAAGTACCGTATTTTCAGGATCTTTTCTCAATCTATGATGCATTCTGTCACGGTTACGTATACACCTAACCAAACCCTGAGTCATCCATGGCTTAATAACACGGATCTTATTTTGGATGCGTATACATAGAGTATGGGTAGCAATAACCTCTTGAAGTATTCTTACAAACAATTCCGTGGCTAAGTTGGGGTTCATCTCATTCAACACCAGACTGAAATCAGTACTCTCAAGGTCTTGTTGAATTGCTGGGAAGTTGTAACGGAAAGATTTAAATGAGCTATTACTGATTATAGAACCCTTGATTCTGAGCGACAGGATGATTGGCAGGTGGTCGGTGATGTGTGTCTGAACTATCAAAACACATGCGGTTTTTTTTGTTTTTAAAAGAACATGATCTAAACAGTTTCCTGATCTGGTAGGACGAAGGTGCGCTGGGAGCAACCCAAGGGTGGCAGTAAGTGTAAGATACTGGTCTGAGTTCCGGTCACGGCTACTAGGTTTAATGTCGACGTTAAGATCTCCGATAAAAACCACATTGTGGAAGCGATTCATAGTGCATGCTAAACTATCTAGGCTATCGTAAAAGAGATCCAAATTAGTATGTGAAGGGGAGCGATACAAACAGATGATAACTGTATCATCCGTGATACAAACAAGGCAGTTCGCTCCATTAAAAGTGGGTTCGTGCACAGTACACTGCAGAGAGGTCTTAGTGAATACTACGACTCCGTCGTTTTGTGATTCATTATTTAAAGTGGCGTGACAGTTGTATCCCTGCATAAAAGGATTAGGTCCAGATACTTTAAGCCAGCACTCAGTGAGCACAATGACATCGAAAACAATTTTAGTGATGGATAACATAGCGATGAATTGTTCGAAATTCTTTTTAATACTCCTAATATTAATATGTATTATTTTCAAGTTTGCGCTGGGATTCGTAATAAACTCCGAACATCTGTCAGGAGAGCACTCATACGATGAAGCTATGGATATATTGTCAAGTTCATTCGTTATAGAATTAATGTTAGCCATTGGAATTTGAGGGGGTAGTAAAAACAATTGCATACGTAAAGAACATTGAATAAAATATATAAACCTCCTGAGAAAAAAATCTTAATTGATAAAAACTAGCAATGGGTTTTGGGAGTAAATTTATGGTCATATTGTAGTTAATAGTGCGTAAAGTTGGGTTGCAGTAGTTAATCTTATTACGAATATAGAAAACATTTGGTTTGTATACTGTATAAACACATAGAGTAGTAAAAAAAATAGTCCTTAACATATAGGAACAGAGAGCATGCATATTATGAGTAGAAAAGTAGTAAAACGTAAAATAAAAAATAAAAAAAAATAGTCATTGCATTGTAACCAGAGAGTGCAAACATTTTTCGGACCTTATTTGTGTTGGTTTCTCATTTGGATCATTTGGATCTTTTCTGAGGAAAATTCTACCATACGAATTCCAGCAAGAAAATTTGTTGGCTTTTGCAAACACCCGCGTATCATAGAATAGTTTTTTCATTGATGGCATAAGGTGTTCATCAACGTAGATCGGCTTCTTCTCTCCTACCAGCCCAATAGTGTGCGTATTCAGCTTGTCGACTACAGGGCGCTCTTTGTTGAAGCTACGTACATTAGACAGGAATTCGTTCCTCTTCGTCACTGAGTTGAACTCTGCTACGATCGGTCTGGGTGTTCCCGAAGTCCCCGGTAGGCGGTACAGGTCACGCAAGCAATCCTTTCGGACTTCCACGTTAATTGCTTTACCCACCGTGGATACCATGGATAGAAGGTCCTCTGAACTTTCCTTCGCTTTCTGTGGAATGTTTCTGAATTCAATAGTTGATGGACGTGAGCGGAGTTGCAGATCATGGATGTGTTTCTCAAGCTGGTCAATGCGAACAACATTCTCTTTCTTTTGCTTTTCCAAAACAGCCAGTCCTGTTTTCATCTCTTCATAGCAGTTATTCGAAAATGATATACTTTTTTCAATTTCCGCGTGAGTGTTTTGCATCTCTGCACACTGAAATTTCAACTCACTCATATCTCTAACCAGGCCTTTTAAGACCGCATCATGCTCTGCCTTCCAGGATGAGAGCCGGTCGTCGTTGTCGGATTTCCACGAGGCGAGCATCTGCATAATTTCCCTTTTAAATTCGTTAAATGTGCAGGTAAACTGGTTTGTTTCAGTGTTAGGGGAGTCCGCAGTGCGCGGGCGCTTGCTTCTAACGGTTACATTATGTTCCACCACGTTCATGGTTCCTGGGGTAGATGATAAATCGGGCTCAGATACTGATTGCTCCTGTCGAAGCGGAGGGTTCGTTGATTTAGGTGGGGTACGTTGGGTATTCATTGCTCGTAATCAATCGGTAAATGATGCAATTATCAGATATCAAATTAACTCTTGTTTTATTTAATTCCCAGAACGGTAATGGCTTTTTTTATAAATAAAACCAAAAACACAAAAACAAGAATTAGCAAAAAGTGGGCTTCCACGGCGAGATTCGAACTTAGCACCACATGCGCAGCGGTCCGCCTCTTTTCATTCGAGACTATGTAGCTACTATCTTTAATGGTGAAATTATGTCTCTATTGGTGCCGCGTCTCGTAACAATTTAGGTATGTAGGGTGAACTTACTCAGCGGTCAGTCACAGAGGCACACTTTCACCCACATTTTATAAATATAATTAAGTATCTCACTCTTATTTTGATTGTTATAGGAGTACTAGACTGTTAAATAAAAATTGTTTTACACAGATTTAACAATGAAATTTCACGCACATTTTGATATATAGTTCACTGAAGTAGATGCAAAGTTTATACCACTTTTAGATTTTACAGTTCAGAGACGGCGCAATTACGTGTGACTTGCACGGACACTAGGGGGGGAGAGCATATAGGTTATACATAGGGCTCTTTTTATCCCGGTTGTACGTTCCCGCGGGATAATGCCCGAAAATATTGTTAAAAAAGTTGGCTTAATATATAAAGATAGGCGCGAGCTTGCGGTAAGGACCAAGCTCGGGTCGACGGCGCGTAGTGTTCCACGCGCGCCTCAAAGAGATGTCAGCAAAACTGAAGGGGTCTGATAGGACCGATGCCTGCCAGGGTCGCGAGTTTGTTCGAAAGAGATACCGTGACCCTGGCACATGGGCAACTGAAGGAACACGGGTGGGTTTTAGTCAGTAAAAAATTTTTACGAGATATTTTTTTGGTGGCCCCAACAAATGATACACCGATACAACAGAAACCACGATAGTACAAAAGGCATTTATATTATAAATTAAAGTTAGATGTGTGTAACTAAAATTAATGTCAAGAGGATAAAAATTGGGGGTATAATAATGAAATTAGAAAAAAAAATCAAGACTGAGCATTAAATGATAAATGACTTTATTTTTGTAAGTAGGTTTGTACCAACACTTTTACAGTTCAATCATATTTTTTTAAAGTAGATGAGGACGGCATTTCCTGTCTGACTACTCTGAGAAGAAAGGCCAAAACAAACTCAGATTGGTGTCTGAACTGGTCTTTTAAGGAAAGAACCACACAGATTGAGTGGACCTGTCCAATCAGTGCAAGCATTTGTTAGTTTTCATATTACAATAATTAAATTGACAGTATTCATAATAGAGAGAATTTTAGTAATTTGTATGCTACACTCGAGAGCAATGAATCCGGGTCACTTAAAGAATCCTAAAAATCTCGGAAACTAAAAATGCTAGGTTAATGCAATAAATTGTATTTAATAGACAATGTAATACTCCTTAAATGAAGGTATTAAAACTTCTTAGTTATTGTAAAGTTATATCTTAAAAAAATCAAATTTGAAAAAGGGCCACTTTCGAAGATGGAACTACGAAATTACAGCATTTGGTTTTGCTTTTGTTTGTAATCTGTCATTTATGTGGGTACATAAACCATGTTGATAGTGCTCTATATTCATTATTCAAGCTGAAATTATGTCGCTTACGCCTGAAGAATGCACCAGAATACTTACAATGCTGGAAACCGGCCGGAGTCAGCGCGATACAGCCTGGACTGTCGGTGTGTCGCTGTCAACAGTACAAAGAGTTCTCCGACGTTACGAAGAAACTGGTTCTAACCTACGCAGACCAGGAACGGGCAGAACCAGGTGTACCACAGCACGAGAAGACCGATACTTGGTGAACACCATGCTTCGAAATCGCTTTCTCACAGGAACTGAACTCACAAATCAGTTTCGACGCCTCGGAGGAAGTAACCCAAGTGCATGGACAGTAAGACGTCGGCTTGCTGAATCTAACTTAAAACCCCTTAGACCTGCAAACGGCCCTAAACTGGAGCGAGGGCATCGTATTTCAAGACTAAGATATGCCCAGAGCCACGTAAATTGGAGTATTGAAGATTGGTCAAAAGTTATGTTCTCCGACGAATCAAAATTTATGCTCTACAAGCACGATGGAAGACACAGAGTGTATCGAAGACCAGGGGAAAGATTCAAGCAAGCATGCATCGAAGAAAAAGTAGCCTACGGTGGTGGGTCTGTACTTGTGTGGGCCGGAATTTCTTCTGAAAGTCGCACAGAGCTGGTGATCATAGAAAACGGCTCTTTAACTAGCGTAAGATATGTGGAAGAAATCCTCAATGATCACGTTGGTCCATTTATGGTCAATTTAGGTGAGGATGCTATATTTATGCATGACAATGCCCGACCTCATACAGGTAGGATTGTGAATGACTACCTTCAAGAGATGAACATTACTCGTATGGAGTGGCCAGCGCGCAGCCCGGATATCAACCCGATCGAGCATGCTTGGGACGAGCTAGGCAGATGCGTAAAACAACGAAACCCTCCCCCAATCACGCTTCGTGAGCTCAAAATTGCTCTCACAGAGGAATGGGAGAATATTCCCCAAAATCGTATAAGGAACTTGGTGTACAGCATGCCAAACCGCGTAAACGCAGTAATGGAAGCACGAGGAGGCAATACGAAGTATTAAAATTCAAGAAAATCGTAATAAAGTTCAAAAATTTCATGTTTCCTATTTTTGTTTTAAGGAGAGATCAGCAGTTTTTTTCTTTATGTAATTTTGTGTTAATAAAATGTATGGTGACTCATATTTTTTTTACTTTCATTTAAGGAGTATTACATTGTCTATTAAATACAATTTATTGCATTAACCTATCATTTTTAGTTTCCGAGATTTTTAACATTCTTTAAGTGACCCGGATTCATTGCTCTCGAGTGTATTTAAGCATTACTGTACAGGTGCTATTTCACCTACATTTGCAACATCATCGTAATTTTCTTGCCCTTATCCCAACTTATGTTGCGTCACCTCAACATTTCCTTCCATACTTTTTTTTTAGTCGTCATCTCGGTAATCACCACCTTTTTAACCATAGCATCATTCACACAGTCCATCTGTCCATTCGACATTTGCAACCAAATGTAGCAATATACTCTCAATACATTCAGCGGGCGGTGGGTGTGCCTTTGAACACGACCGATCGGTCGAGCTCCGAGCTCTCCCGAGCTTTATCGAACGATGCTCCGATGTACCTAATTAATTCTGCCCTCGCCGCTCTGGCTATCTTTGAACGCTATTTTATACAGGGACTTTAAATGGCTCTACGACTTCATTTTGATTTACTGAAACGCTTAGAAATACTTCAGTAAATTCTCAGCAGCAGCCCAGAGTTTTGTCTGTACCCGTTGTATGGCTATGGGCTCGTTCCCTATTTTGTGGGACTCGATCACAACATACCAAACAGAAGAAGTAGTCACTAAAACAGATAAATAACCAGGGTCGTCGGATATAGTTGAAGTTTTAGTAAGAAATCGATGGATGTTTTTAAATGAGATTTAATTTGATAAATTAACTGTTTGTTTTCTGTTCATTTTATTTGAAAACATGCATCCATATTTTATTAAACTTCAACAATTTTTGATGACCCTGGTTACTGATCTCTTTGGTAACCGTACCTCTACATATCCCTTCCAGAATACAGGTTTGATGTTATGTTGTACACTACGAAATAATACATTTTTAGATTTCCCTGCTTAACATGTTATTTTACTTCAGACTTGGGTTAGAAAGGCAAGGTAAATGCTGAAGACCCCATAAGTCGTTATAACTTGATACTTATGGACCCTTTATTAATGCTGTCAGTCCTTTCTTAACCATTAAAACTTGGTAAGTACTTGTGTATACTCTGTATAAATTGTACTGCCATTACCACTTTCTTGCTGTAGGTGTCGTAAAAGGCGACTAAGGGACACACTAAAGAATGGGCAGCAGCGTTCTTTATGCATTTTACCACCATACTGCGATCACCAATCCGCCTGCCAAGCGTGGTGATTATGGCCCTTTGAGGGAGACGTACATATGTACAGAAGTGGACGTCTTTCACCTGAAATGATGATGATGATGATATTCTTCGAATACGTAGGAGAAAGGAATTCACAAAAGTCTGGTCAAGAACCTACTTAGACATTGTATGAGAGCAAATCACTGTGAAACGACGAATTTGTTTTACATACAGCTATTATCATTAATCTCACTATGCAGTATGCTGAATTCGTATAAAAGTACATTATAAAAAATAATAGGGGAGAGAATCACAGGGTGTCAAAAAATTCGTTCGCATCGCTGTCAACAGTAACAGTGCCCAAAAGGCAAGCAGAATCGCCTCCTTGTATGGCGATTAAATAAATGTAAATATTAGATTACGCATTAAAATTTAAAAAAAAAATAGTTGAAATTAAATGGCCTGTTAAAGTGTTTGTTATCATACTGTTACGAACTGGGGTTCGAAATAAATTAATTGAAATCAATATTACCTAAACACACACAAAAAAAAACTGTTTAATTAAACAATCACAACAATCAAAACATCAAACAGAATCACTTGTTTCGCTTGTACTATATCGCTTGACTCGTATTCGATCGCTTCCTTAATCGAACTGCTCGGCGGCCCGACAATCCGCTATTTATATCCCGAGCAGAGCATTCGCGAACATTCGACACTGCCACAGTTCACAAGTAGCGTAGAAGCTTCCAGGAACTTCCACAAACAACTGTTTACTGTTTAATCCCACTATTCGATAATACATGGCAGTAGCGTCTACGTACCATTTCGTGTAGTACTTGCTGCTTGATAACAGATGGTGTTAGAGTGTCGCTTCTAGTAGTTTCGAATACTGCCCCGTCCTTAGATGAAATTAGCTTGACGTTTCTAGACTTTTCGATTTACAAAACACTGCTCCCTTCTGAGATGGAGTTAGCGTGATGTTTCTAGACTTTACGATCTAAGTAGCAATACTAACAGAAATAAACACCATTTAAAGTTCAAGACGTACAGGCAAAATCGAAACAAATTACATCAACATTAAACTTTACCCGTCATTAACGTGGTCATAAATACTCGTCGTATACGCGTTGATAAAACCATGACCCAATTTCACTGACTCAGCATATTTGCTATCATAATAAATTGATGACTACTGTTATCTTCGTTTCACGCTTCATTAAGTCAAAACGTATGGGGGCGGGGGTATATGGAGAGAAACATGTACTATAATAATAATATCTTAGGACAAACAACACAACATTATCTGATCCCAAACTAGGCAGAGCCTGTACTATGGCAACCAGACAGCTGATAAACATATTTATATATTTCTAAATACACACATATTATAGATAAATTACACCCAGACACAGAACAAATGATTGTGCTCATTACACAAAGATTTGTCCTGGGTGGGAATCGAAACCATGACCTCAGTCTTAGCAGTCAGGGTCACTAACCACTAGACTAACAGGCCAGTCTAAATAACAACAATGTAACAAGCAAACAGAGTTCTATTCACCCCATAACTAACGAAGCGAGAAGTGTTATTGTGATAAACAAATGTCTAGTCAGCGACAGGGAGGCGCCCCGTCGCTTGTTGTCGCCGAGTTTGATAATAATTAATCATTTAATACGCCCTGTCACTTGCAGGGGCGGCGCTACGAACGTGCTACGAGCTACTAGCTACGCGCTACGTATGTGCTACGCGCTACGAGAACTTTGAAGATAGGATTTCAATCTTATTATTTGAGCTCGATTTTTCTTAAAGGAATCGTTCGCTAATTAGTATTTTGAGTACTCAATATTGTCAAGTTCAATATTGACTAAAAATTTGTAATCCTATCAAAACTTTTGAGAAACTACTTCAACTTTTCTTTGATAAATTAAATTCTATTTAATAAAGACGCTATGGTGAACAACAGCGTACTTCGGTTTATTAAAAGTCTAGATGAATATTAGTCACCATCGTCATCATATGCCTAGCCTTTTCCCAACTATGATGGGGTCGGCTTCCAGTCTAATCGGATGCCACCGAATACCAATGTTTTATTTGTAGCGACTGCCTATCTGACCAAGAAGGTGGAAACGCCACAAGGCACATCTCGCTATTTGGATGAAATTTGACACATGAGTAGACCGTGACCTGAGGGGTAATTGCCAGGGTTGCGAGATTTGTTCGAAAGAGTTACCGTGGCCCTGGTATACAGGCAACTGAAGGAACACGGGTGGGTTCTAGTCAGTAATAGTCTGACACGCTCTTCCGCTTCACCCAGAGCGGATCTCTTGATGAATTTCCACCAAAAAAAAGGGGGTAATTGCATAATGCACTATTAGTGTGACTCTCTTTCATTTTGACAATTGCACAACATTCATGACGTTGTTTACGCTGCTAAACAGATTTTTTTTCGATCATACGAAAGGATGGATTAGCAATAAGTTTCAAAATGATTGAGATTCTCATTAATAATGTGTTTCGTATACTTTTTATTCCGATATTCCTATGAGGTCGAGACTTATGCGGGTGAATCTACGGGGCACAGCTGGGTTTAAATATAACTTATAACTAGCTGACCCAGCGAACTTCGTATCGCCTCAGATTCAATAAATGTTATAATAAACCTACTAAGTTGGACAACCTGGTACGCGGTGGTGATCTGGTAAGCGTTTTCTAGCTGACACTCATATGTTTGGTTAGCTCCTACCCAGTTATGATAACCTGGTACTTCAAAGGCATAAGGCTTTTTCTAGCTGCCACTCCTTTGTTTGATAAGCTCCTACCAATTTATGATAACCTGGTACATCGAAAGCAACGTGTTTGTCATGCCACGTTTGATAGTGACTTGTATTGACGTTTTATGTCACGTCACACGGGGACGCAGTCGAACTGGATAAAAATGTCCTATGTCCGTCTCCTGGTTCTAAGCTACCTCCCCACCAATTTTCAGCCAAATCGGTTCAGCCGTTCTTGAGTTATAAAAAGTGTAACTAACACAACTTTCTTTTATATATCCATACTTCCATCCATACTATCCATACTAATATTATAAATGCAAAAGTAACTCTGTCTGTCTGTCTGTCTGTCTGTCTCGCTTTCCTGCGAAAACGACTGAACCAATTTAAATGAAATTTGGTACACAGATAGTTTAGAGCCTGAGAAAGGACATAGGCTACTTATTATCCTGGTAGTATGTTCCCGCGGGATAATTTCCGACCTCCACGCGGGCGAAGCCGCTGGCAAAAGCTAGTGTAGATATAAAACTTCGCTCAAATCTCTCATTCCAAATAGGCTCAACCGGACTAAAAATGTATAAATTCTCCATGAAACTAATTAAAAAACAGCGTAATGAAACTCCAAATATCGTCTAGTAAAAGTTCTTGGTCCGTAAAACAGTCGAGTCTATAGTTTCGCAGTTCACCGTCCTTATTGAATAGGCTTTGTCGTCGGGAGGGCTGAAGAGGGATGGGAGGAATTCCACCCACTCCCTCAGGCCCTCACAAGACGATATTGCTAACCATTAGTCGGGAAAATTTTGACAAGGACAGAATTCAACAAGGTTTTTAAGGCTTTATAAATGAGTTCTTTAGAATGTTTTAATTAACAGGTAATTAAAACAATGATTTGTATAAAAGTAATCAAAAGAACATGACTACTGATTTCAAAACATTTTTTTTTTATTATCGTCCATCATCTTCATCATAACTTCAGCCGAAAGACGTCCACTGCTGGACATAAGCCTCCCCCAATTCGGGGGTTTTGCCATAATCGCCACGCTTGGGAGGAGGGTTGGAGTTCGCAATATGATGGTAAAATGCATTGAGAACGTTGCTGCCCATTCTCTAATAAGTTCCTTAGTCGCCTCTTACGACCCCCGGGAAGAAATGGGATGGAATAGCGGCAGTAAAATTTAATTCAAGACGAAATTGACCATTACAGTAAGAACTAAGTACTTAACTTTTAAAAAAAGTAATGAAGAAAATGATCCTACATTAACTTTGACATTACATCAACCAAGGATAATACAAAGGAACAGTAATCAATTCTTGAAGACCAATCCATAATGGTCAACTCTTAAATGCCATTCATAATGATTTCTTCATGTCCCCAATGAGACAGACCTTTATGTCGACTGAATATAAAAGACTGTGTGTCGACTGAATAAAGTTGAAAGTTCAACGGCAGAGGATAGGAAACTTATGAGTTTATAAACGAAGTAAGTCCTATCGATTGTCGGAAGCTTCGGTGTATATCGGGGACAAATTGATTCGGATAATAATAACTAGAATAGTCTTTATTCGGCATTATATAACTTTGAGGTACAATTTTCAAAAGTGTTAGGAATAGAGTATGAGGAAAACCTTATGTACATTATATATTATACTACAATTAAAAGGTGTGTCAAGGATTTATTTACTAACAGTGATACATCTGATCAAAAATTTCTGTTCCAAATAAAAGCTTTCGGAATAAATTCTCAAAGCGATGCAGAAGACCACATCAAAATCTGTTGCGAAGTTTAGAAGAACAACGCAGTCAAAAAAAGAGACACGAAGCAAATATAATTTACATTCTTTTAAGATAGCAACTTATTGCGACATTGACGTTTAATTATCCGCTGGGAAGCGTCATCATCATTTCTGCCGAGCAACGTCCACTTCTAAACATAGGCCATCGCCACTTCAACCGGTTTCGTGCTTCTCGCAACCAGCGGATTCCACCAGCCTTCCCTAAGTCATCGGTCCACCTCTTGGGAGTCCTATAAGCGCCACGTCTTCCGGTAACCGATCGCCACTCCAGAATCTGTTCTGCGAACATTGTGCTCAGCCCAGTGCCACTTAACTTTGGCAATTATGTCGGTTATCTCGGTTGTCCTTCGGATCTCTTCATTTCTTATTCGACCACGTAGGAAAACTCCAAGCATAGCCATCTCCATTGCTCTTTAAGTAACTAAGCCTTCTAATAAGGCCTATTATAAGTGACCGCGTTTCAGTGCCATAGGTCATCAAGGAAGTGTAACCTAATAAAACTTAATGTTCGCAGATCATTACTATCGACGTAGGCAAATTAATAGTGTTAGTCATTCCTACACCGTCTTTAATAGCAACAGTATAACTACTGGTCTTTTTTTTTTGCAAGTAAATTTGTACAAACACTTTTACACGTCAATCATATTTTTTTAAACTAGATGAGGTCGGCGTTTCCTATCTGACTACTCTGAGAAGAAAGGCCGAAACAAACTCAGAGGTCACAGTCTCTAGTCTCTTTGAGCTACCAACGAGCTACAATTATGTATGTAGGTATCAGTAGGTACATTCTATAGCGAATAATGCCAGCCCGCCAGTCCTCGGAGAGTCTCTTTGAGGTCAAAATACGTCGGTCGAGCGCCTCGTTTGTTAAATGTTGAGAACTGCCAATTACGCTTGATACGGTACTCTTTGATAAAAATTACTAACTTCACAGGCCTGCAGACTAGCCATAATGTTTATCTATGATAAATGTCTACCTATTGCTTAATTTCAAAATGGAATAAATACTTTTCGATCAAAATGGATGAAATAAATGCTTTTTTCGTTATTTCAGAACAGATCTCTTAGCAAAAGTTGTTAATATTCATGAGTAGGTACTTTCACCGCGTGAAAGAACGCTAATGGGTTCAAAGTTATTTAGTATACGACGAAAAATGTCTGCCATTTTGATGGCGTTGAGGAAAGCCCCTAAAAACGTAAAATTGAAATATATATTGACATACTTGTTATATACTCTTTAACTCTGCTGTCCTTTCCTAAACCTTGTCCTTCATCAATACGTGGGATAAGACCCGAGTACCAAAAACTTTTGCACTTCTGGTCTAAATAATACGTCATATTACAACCGTATCGTTACAATGATCGCTACAATGTACTTTACTATGAAATTCAAAACAAAAAACAGTAGGTAACAGTATTGACATCTTCGATTTTCGTGCCGCTACTTTCAGAAGATATGTTTGTACTATATTCTTTAAATACTGTTTTTCTTTAAATAATTTAACCTCTAAGTCCCTGAGATACCACATTTGGTATCAGACACAATGGTTTTTAATTGTGTCTGTAATTACGGTAATTGACTGGTTAACTGTTCATTATGCACTTTAACATAGGTACGTGCCATGTTTGGTCTCCTACACATTCCCTGCCTAAGTAGAAATGTGTCGGAGGCCAGACGCACAGACCTTGTAGGTGTCATTTTGTGAACTAAGAATAGAATAGAATAGAATATATTTATTGTAAAAACATGAGTATACATCAAATAATATGTGCAAGGTCTTAAAATAACTGGTTGATCTGCATGTTTTGCCATTTACGGCGTACAAAATAACATTTTTTTTTGGATAAATAATCCATAAAAAATTAAAAAATGACACAGCAAACAAAAAAAAAATTAAAATATTCCTAATGCTAATTGAAAAATAAAAAAGTTTTTTTTTTTTTACAAATGCGGGGTTCGAATTGTGAAAATGTCGTAACTGTAGGAAATTTAATTAATTGCGTTCATTTAAAAATTCCGATATGGTGTAATAGCACTTGGCTATGAGATATTTTTTTAAATTTATTTTAAACAGAGCAGTCGGCATTTGTCTAATAGGTTTTGGGATTTTATTATAAATAATTGGTGCTAAACAAAAAATACTTTTACGCATCAATGCCGTTGTTGATCTTGGTACGCATAGTTTATTATTATCCCGTCGATTACGAATAGAAACGTCTGATTGTTTCTTAAATAGGATAGGATTGGTTCGTATGAAATTTGCTATTTCATAAATTAATAAGGAAGGGAGACTTAAAATGTTATATTTAATAAAATACTGTTTGCAACTATCAGTTATTTTTAAACCAAACATAGCCCTAATACACCTTTTTTGCGACCTAAAAATGACTTCCTTATTAGTAGAGTTTCCCCAAAATATAACTCCATACCTCAATATGGAGCCGACAATACCATGGTAAGCAGTTATAAGCGCATTGGTGCTTATAATAGGTTTTAGTTTATAGAGGGCATAGGCAGAAGAACATATTTTTTTATTTAATTCTTCTGTGTGTGCTTTCCAGTTCAGACGTTTGTCAATGGTTACACCCAAAAATTTAGCTGTGTGTACCTTTTTTATAACAGTTAATTTATGGTGAGCATTAATATTTGGTGCTTCTAAACGTTGACTGAAGAACATCATTTTTGTTTTATCAAGATTAATTTTTTAATTATTGTTATCTAACCAGTTAATTATTGAATTGATTGTATTTTTAATTTCATGTTCATACCTATCTTTATCTAAAGAATGAATAGTGACTGTGCTGTCATCGGCAAAAAGTGATACTGGATAATTAGTTACTAAAGGCAAGTCATTTATATAAATAATAAAAAACAAAGGACCCAAAACGCTCCCTTGAGGGACTCCATATTTAACTATACGTTTTTTCGATGCATATGTTTCTTCTTTTTTGGTATTAATGTTTATTTTAGAAATCACTGTATACTGTTTACGATTTTTCAAATAAGATTCTATGAGATTTAGTACATTGCCTCTAATGCCATATGCTTCCAGTTTACGGAGGAGAATGTCATGATTAACATAATCGAAAGCCTGGGTCATATCGCAATAAATGGAACATACCGGTCCTTTTATTCACATTACCCATGACGTTATTTATAGTTTATTTAAGCTTTTTACTATAGTTTTCATCATCTTCATTATATTGTTGTTGCTGGTCATGTTGTGCGATTACGTTTTGGGTGATAATCAGGTCGAAACCTACAATGTGAAGCTAGTGAAATTCCTAATATAAATATCGTTAGCGCTTATTGAGATTGCTTTTTGTTTTTTGTTTGAGGATAGATTTCAATTTATTTTTGATTTATTGACTGACAAATGATTTAATTTAATGTTCTGTGTCTCGTAATGTTCATTTTATTGTATTGAAACAAGTTTATCTAACTAAACAGAAAACTGTGCTGCTGGGGAGTTTGTTTCGCCACTTTTATTCCCAGCTAAAGCAGTTCAGTTCAGTTTACTTGTTTATAATTCACCATGTTTTTGTCAAGCCGTAAAAATTATGCGAAGCAGGGCTGAGTTGCGAGTATAAATGTAAAATGTATTGATCTACAAGCTAAGTTCATACAGAAGATGGCTAAACATAATAGTATTATATGTAGAATGTAGTTTCTAACAAAAGATGAACGGCGTATATTATAGAATGGCACGCGCCATCCCCGTCGCTTTTCATCCGATGCACATGGCTTTTGAAAACTTCCCCTCGCGAAATGGCCGGGGTAGGAATAACTCTTAGGTAAGTATTTAATAATTTACTGCTAGTTTATCACGTATAAATGTATTTCTCGGGATAGAATTTCATAGGTTTAATGGCACTTTGTCGAGTAAGTTGTATGTGGAGAAAATAAATTACTATAAATAACTTAGTGATTTTTTTCTATCCGTGACGGATATCAAAATAGGGATGGATATAACTTATAAGAATACTATGGGTATTTAGCTACATCTGGTTTATTGGAAGCCGACCCCGACCTATTAGGGCAAAGGAAAAACAGATCGACTAAGGAATTGCTACAATACATTTACCTGAAACATAGATTTAATATGAAAACGTCGAGGAAACTATTATTCGGAATGTTTTTCAGAGGCACAGCCACAGAACCACTTACGGAGAGCCACTAAACAGTACCGTCTTGTATGCATAATAAAGCAGAAGTGAGTATCAAATGGAGGTGACCTTATGCGACTTTCTAAACTATTGCACTTAGTTACAAATGGGTTTCTTGTGTAGGTATTTGGTTCATAATTAATTAAACTGAAACTATTGAAGTATTTAGGCCTAGTATCTATGAATATCATTATAAAAAATCAAGACAAATATAATTTCTGAAAATACTTGTAGGAAGTAAGTATTTCAGGACTTTATAAAAATTTGTGTAATTCGACTTTCACCATAATTTAAGAGCTAACTTTTACTACTTTTTTTTTTAGGGTACCTATATCATCAAATAACGTCTCCCGTTCTTGGGCGGAGCGGGAGGGCGTGTCACACTTTTACTTACTAAAACCCACCCGTGTTCCTTCAGTTGCCCATGTGCCAGGGTCACGGTGTCTCTTTCGGACAATCTCGCGACCCTAGCAGAACTTTTACTACTTTACGTGGAAATTTTGCGATTCCGTCAATGATTTTATTTCTGTAAGTAGGGTTGTATACAAACACTTTAACACGTCAATCATATTACAAACATTTAAAAACTCGATTAGGTCGGCGTTTCCTATCTGATTACTCTGAGCAGAGAGGCTGAAAGAAACTCAGAGGTCTTTTCTAAAGTCAAGACATAATCTTGGTCAGATCCTGTGAAGACTTAAATTGGTGTCTGAAATGGACTTTAGAGGAAAACAAAATTTCTAACGTGACGTACAATTATTAAGTATATGAAAATCTGTGCACGTAACAACGTTATCGTAGACGGAAATTTAAAACCATCTTCATAAATTTCCAGGATGCCTTGAACGTTCACGATATTATCGTGACGTGAATCTATCTATTAATAAGTGAAGCAAGAACTTTGTACCCCTTTTTACGAAAATTATGCGGACGGAGGTGTATGAAATTTGGTAGAGCTAAAGTTTATATGGAAAAGAAGTGCAGAACGCGAAGGTTTTTATATAAAACTAGCTGACCCAGCGAACTTCGTACCGCCACGGAATCAATAAATGTTGTGTTAACTTATCAGATCCACCAACACAAAGCAAAGAGCACCAAGTACCATACACCCATGTTAGACCAAGTTTTGACAAACTGGTACTTTGAAGGCATATAGCGTTTGCTAGCTACCACACACCCATGTTAGTTGAGCTCTCCTACCAAGTTATGCCAACCTGGTACTTCGAAGACATAAAGCGTTTTCTAGCTATCAAACACCCATGTTAGGTGACTTTGTATTCTTAAATTGTCTAATTTTCCGCGCAATTTTTTAATTTTTTTTCTTTCATAAGAACCTTTTCATGACAATAACAAACACAACAAAAAAAAAGTGAAATCGGTCCACCCGTTCACGCGTGATGGCGTGACCAAGGGAAATAGGGATTCATTTTTATATACATGGACTAGTACTTCTAAGACATAAAGCGTTTTCTAGCTACCACACACCCATGTTAGTTGAGATCCTACCAAGTTATGCTAACCTGGTACTTCGAAGACATAAAGCCCATGTTAGTTGAGCTCCTACCAAGTTATGCCAACCTGGTACTTCGAAGACATAAAGCGTTTTCTAGCTATCAAACACCCATGTTAGGTGGTGACTTTGTATTCTTAAATGAGTGTTCTTAAATTTTCTAATTTTCCGCGCAATTTTTTAATTTTTTTCTTTCATAAGAACCTACTCCTGACAATAACAACCACAACAAAAAAAAAATGAAATCGGTCCAGCCGTTCACGCGTGATGGTGTGACCAAGGGAAATAGGGATTCATTTTTATATATATAGATTATTATTTATTGTGACTCACAAAGGAAGATCACACACTAAACTAAACACACATAATCACAGTCATTTTAAATCAATTAATTGTGGTTGAATTTCGACCACTGGCCGACCACTAGTAATGATAAAAACGCACCACGTTGATTACAAAGTATTCTAAAACAGCTCTAATGACATCAAATTTTCTTAAAATAATTCTCAGGACAGTTTATCGCAAAGCTTCAATAAACAGCAGACCGTGCAAAAACCGGATTACGTGGCCTTTGGGAAATTGATCATACTGAACATCCCTCTACCTCCCCTCCTTTTTATCAAACGATTTTACGGAGTCACGACTTCCATCGAATCAAGATATCTATCTAAGCAAAGGTTTCACTTCTTAATGGTCCTTTTAAGAAGATTGGAACAGTTTTATCATTACTGGGGTTTGTCGAGATTTCCGTTGTGATAATAGTTTTGAATAATTTACTTGTTTATCCTACTTCCTACTTTGTTTGTATGGATGTTTGTTCCTCTTTCAGGCAAAAACTACTGACCTGGTTTAGATAAAATTTGGCACACAGATAGTTTATAACCTGGAGTAACACATAGGGTATTCGATGGGAACTTACAACTGGGATAAAAAGTATCCTCTGTGTTATCCAGGTTATAAACTCTGTGTGGCTTTTATCCAAATACGTCTGGCCTTTTTTGCGTGATAATCATCATCATTAGCATTTCAGACGAAAAACGTCTACTGCTGTACACAGCCCTCCCCCAATTTGGAAGGGTTGGCCATAATCGCCACGCTTGGCAGGCAGGTTGGCGATCGCAGTATGGTGGTAAAATGCATAGAGAACGCTGCTGCCCATTCTTCAGAAAGTCGCTTCGAATCGCCTTTTACGACACCCAGGGGAAGAAATGGAATATATTTTTTTTGCGTGGTTCAAATCAATTTAATTTATTTCACTTTTACCCACATGGTTACTTATGAAACGTCAGAAGCTAGGTGAAGCTAGGTGATTGTGTAAGAAACCTCCTGACCATTTTTTTTAAGAGTAGACTACATAATTTTTAATGGATAAAGCTTACTACAGGTGTGACTGAGATTTAATCAGAGAAAAAATACTGGCTAAATTGGTCCTGGCTTTTGTTTAAATTTAGTGAAAGATATTAAATGTTTGCATGCCGAATGGTGAATAATGGCGGAATTTTCATGTATCACACCTATACCCAGGCGCGGTCCGAGCGGGGGGGTTCTAGGGGTCATGTGACACCTCCCCCCCCCCCCCCCCCCCCCAAGACAATGATACTGACTTTGGGGGTAAAGTTTTTGATACTACAATTTGTTGCTGCTGCAACAAAATTGTTAAAATATACTTCAATACTCATGGTGACCCCCCCCCCCCCCCCCAAAATCGAAGGCTGTGACCGCGCTTGCCTACACCACACCTTTAATGCAAAATAAATGTCTTTTCTATTATATTCCACCATAAAAAGTCTTATTTAAGATACCCGTTTAGTAAGTCCGGTACCCTAATTGAAATTGCGAGCTCGCAAAACCTTTCAATATGGGATCGTTATTGACGTACTAAAAAGGAGCCGTGAACGGATGCCTCCAATATCATTCATTCATTTACGTGTACCGTTGTAATACGCTGTAGACACTTTATGTATTTACTACCTTTTTATGTGCTAGGCTGTACCTACTTTATTTAATACTACCTTCCGCCCGCGACTTCGCGTGAAATTTTGGACCACAACCCGTCGTGTCGTATCCCATCACACGCCCGTGTTTTATTCATTTTGCTCGAGTCCTAAGGCCCTTAGCGTGATGTTAAATAGCCTTATTTTTTTGGATGAGAAATCATCAAATGACGTCTCTGGGTGGAGCGGAAGGGCTTGTCAGACTTTTACTAACTAAAACCCACCCGTGTTCCTTCAGTTGCCCATGTGCCAGGGTCACGGTGTCTTTCGAACAATCTCGCGACCCTGGCAGTTGTTAAATAGCCTTCCTCAAGAATTGGGGTGTCAAAAGCAAAAATCATTTTTCAAATCCGGTTTATTGTTTCAGAGATTAGAAATAAACTCACAATCTTTATCTCTTTATAATAAGTGTAGATGTAGGTGTAGACTAGCTACCTACTTTATTCTGCGTGACTTCAACTGCGTGAAATTTCTTTTTCCAAGTTAAACAGCCTAAAACGTTACTCAAGAATTGGGCTTCCAAATGCAGAAAATATTTTTAGAAAATCTTGAAAATGTTTTGTAATTCTAGAGATTATTGATTTCAAACATACTCTTAAGTTTTATTGTATTAGTTATACTAATGTTTGCCCGCGGCTTAGCCCACCTGGATACCGAAAAATATCCCAATGGAACGTACAACCATTAATTTCATATAGCTCTAGTGGCGCACGCCAGACGCCAGTAAAGCTCCAGTCGGTATGTTTTTTTTTTTTTTGACTTCTCGAAACAACCATCGTCATGTTTCAGCCAAACCCGTAATGAATTATGAACTTAAACCTTTTTATGAATTACTCCGTCCTTTGGAGAAAGGCGTATGAAAATCCGTTCGATAGTTTTTGAGTTAATTGCTTTAAGAATAACAGACGGACAGACGCGGTAGGAAGACTTTGATTTATAATAAACTAGCTTTTGCCAGCGGCTTCGCCCGCGTGGCGGTCGGAAAATATCCCGCGGGAACATACTACCGGAATTAAAAGTACCCTATGTGTTAATCCAGGTTATAAACTAACTGTGTTCCGAATTTAGTAGGATAGATATATACTATTGAGGACTTTTTTGTAGATCTTTTGAAGATCATCATCTTTGTAATATATACTTTTGGTGTATGATCAACGTATGCGAGGATAAGAGCTCGAAAGCGCATTTTCATCCGACTTGCTTCAAATTTATCGTCACTGCTTAGCTCCTATGTGTCTTAGCGTTATATTATATAGCCTGCCCAGGAGTATGGACTACAATTGTACCAAGTTTGTTTAAAATCCCTTTAGTAGAGACAGACAGACAGACAAAAAATATACTGGTTGCATTTTTGGCATCAGTATCGATCACCATTCATCCTCCAATATTAATTTTGAATGTCCTATTTAATGTACAGAATTGACCTCTCTACAGTTTTATTATAAGTATACTTAAATAAATTAAATTGAAATCTCTGTTTGTAATGTCAAAATAACAACGATATGCATAAGAAGGCAAATAGGTACGGTACTTAATTAACAAACAAAAAAAAAACATTTTTTAACATGTTTGTCCCGGCTAATCTCCTAAACCGCTGGACCAGGATTTGGGGTTGGGACGGACCATTTTGTCATAAGGATTAACATAGGCTATTATACCTTTGTCCCGGTAGCCCGTTCCCGTGGGATCATTTCTGATATTCACGCGGCCGAAGCCGAGGGCACGGCAAATCCAGTTATAAAAAAACGCTTTTAAGAGCTTCATCTCTACCACTCATACCTGACACATCAAGCATAAGAAAGAGAGCTTAAGAAAGAAAGTGTCTCTTTCTGAAGCACAATGAGAAATATTAACGCTCGCGAACTGTAACAGGTGTTACCTGTATGCTACGTTAAGTAAAGTAAAATCAAATAACTAAATCAAAACAATTATAATGATATGAGGAGAATATTTATATAGAGCTAAGAAAATTACAACGGGCTTAGCTAAGAATGTAAAGTTTGTTGTTTCTTTTTAACAACAACTTTTAGATATTACTTTTTAAAATAATATTAATCAAGTGATTAAAAAACTGTTCATTTATATATTAATAATAAATAGAAACACTGTACGTTCTATCTACATAAACTATACTAAAGAAAGTACAATAATTCACGTACAAAAACCCTACTATATTACTCGAATACGAACTCCCCTAAATCAATTAAAACTCCCTTTTGATAGTGTTAATACAAAAGTTACAGCCTCAATATCACTGGCCGGGACAATAAAACGTACTCTAAAAAAAAAGTAAACGTCAAACGAAACAAAAGACAAAACCCTCAGTTTTTCAAAATTCAAATAAAGAACATCACCAAAGTGGTAACAGCACGTATTACATACAGCTTAGTAAGAAAAAGGTTAAAAAAAAATATAAAAAAGCGGAGCCTAAGAGGCTGTACTCACCGTGCGAAGGCGTCAAGCTCCCGCTGCGCACTGATAAGGGTCGCGCGCCCTGCCCCACTGAGCGGTGCATAGATTATGCGTGGACCAGCAAGGCCGGATTGTAGATATCGACAATTGATTTTAGAGGTGTTATGGATGTATTGTATGGCTCTTTTATAGACTATTGAAATGTAATGTTAAAGGATTTATTCGCTGAATATTGGCCTTATCTCGTGTAAGTTTTATTTCATTATTTCGTTATAAAGCCGTCTGTAAAATGCCGTTTTGTTTTTTGATCTTGAATTAAAATAAGTATTTATTTTTGACTGATTATTAAAATTATAGTTTCGTAAACTTATGTATAATATGTGTCTGCGTAGCAAATCAAGCGTAGCAAAAGTTCGTAGCAAGGCGTAGCAAATGTGGCGTAGCAAATGATTGCCCAATCTTTGAATATCAAAGTCTTTGGGGACCGGCTTAGTTTGGTAGCCGTTTTCCGACTGATTTGTCGCGGAGAAGTGGAAATTAGATAGGTCAAGGTCGTAGCTCTGAGGCACTGATACGGGTTTTCCTCTCCCCGGATTTGTATTGGGGCCAAATATCAAATTACTGAGTAATTTGTTTACGTTGTTATTTTTGTTTTGTTTATACCTAAGTATTTGGTAATGATTATTACCTCCACTTATTTACCTTTAAGTGGATAATCTGGATATGTATTAATACCTATACCATGTGCAAGGGTACGTTTAGCAGTTACTGGCTAAATTAAATTGTTAATTATATTTTCGTATTGAGCGTTTTAAAAATCAACAATGTAACTACGGGAATCGAACGTCACGCTTGTTCTTATCTGGCGCTGCTCAACCTACCCCACTGGGTTCGATTCATAAAACTTGATTGATTTTTAAAACGCTCAATACGAAAAAGAGACAAAAGCCACTTGGTGCATTCGACGGTTATTTTAATGTCATTAAAAGTACTGCATCCGTTCCGAGTCCGAATTCGAGACCCGACTTCTCTCTGAATGGAAACCAATCAATAGACTATAGTAAAAATAGATGTTAGTGTATTAGATATAGATTTGTAGACCGTGCCTATATAGGTAGGTATGTAGATACGGTCTACAAATTCAAAATGTCTACTACGCGGCAGAAGACACTGCTTTATCCCCTTGGTTAATAATCTACTATTTATTACCCAATATACCTTATTCTTTTTTTTATTATTTATTAATTTCTTTTAAGTATTACCCAAAAATACCCAATTATTTTTTTTTTTTTTGTGGCTGGGAAATCTTCAAATTACCTCTACCACTCTGGGGGGAGCGGGAGGGTGTGTCAGACTTTTACTGACTAAAACCCACCCGTGTTCCTTCAGTTCTCGCGAACCTGGCAGACCCAATATAATATTTAGCGTCTCTTTAAAAATCTGTCTACTCGCATACAGCTGCCAAAGACACCTACCTATTTAAACAAATAAATAAAAATTGAAATGTCTGTTTGTAACGTCGAAAATAACAGCATTTTACTAAATGCATAATATAGTCAGATACCTATCTAATCTCCAAAACGGCTGAACTGATTTTGACGGGGCTTTAACTGTCAGATAACTGATGTTTTAAGGAGTAACATAGGCAAATTTATGTCTGTGTAGCACGTTCCCGTGGGACCATTTCCGAAATCCACGCGGGTGAAGTCGTGGGCACAGCTAGTTTAAATCTAAAATCGTTCTAAACTTCAAACTAATACTTTTTTATTTGATTGAAAGGGACAGCAAACAGTTAGGTACATGATTAGAACTGACAACAAATTAAACAAAAACAATTTAAATAATTATCATTATTAAACAAAAACAATTTAAATAATTATCATTATTAAATTGTTTTTGTTAAATTTGTTGTAAGTTCTGCGTTCTACGTTGTGGGATGCAGTACTTAAATATGATTTAAAACAAAAACCGAAAAAAAAAATGCTGTTCCGCAAATTCAGTTTGACAACTCCATGCAATCCAATCTAGTTTCATTCCTACTAATTGCTTAACTGATCAAACTATCGTCTGAATAGTCTCTATATTGCGTTTACTATTTAATTTCCAGACATGTAAACAAATATGTGTTATTAGAAAACTAACTTTAAAACCTCACCATAAAGATCAGTTTGCGCTACAACTACTAACGTTGTCAGTACGTTTTTCAATAGACCTAATCATTCTAAAAGTAACTGAATTTACACAGCCACAAAGTTGATATTCGGTTAAGTGGAAATAACATAAATTGTAAATCGACCGAGGATTCAAGTAAACTTCAGTGTGCCGCCGGCTTAGCGTGTCGCCGTCGTAAGCCTGCCATCTCCTTATTGGGTCACGTAGAATGACGCACCTCGGTTCGAGCCCTCTTCAGTAAGTACTAGGTACTTAGATGCAACTAACAATGACTCTTCAGAAACACTGCTCATTTTATATTCTCAAGCGATGCTCTTATGTGGTGGAGTTTTGTGGAGCTATTAGGTAATATTTTTTATGGTACAATTAGTATTATTTTTTTTCAATAAATTCAGACCGCAGAAGGTATTTAAAAACTTTTAACAAAAAATTAAACCGCCCAAAAAAACTGAAATGCAAAAAATAAGAAGCCTAAGTGATTTTGAGTCGGCGCCAAACAAGCAAATTAATTAACTAATTTGGTTTAGTTATTACTATAAATTTAAAGTAATTTAGTGATCCTTGGTCATTGTTTGGCGCCAAATCAAAATTACTTAGGCTTGTTATTTTTTTCTTTTCAGTTTTTCGGCGGTTTAACTTTTTGTTAATAGTTTTTATTTTATATTTTTTTTATAATCTACTAATTACTACATGCTTGCAACGTCTGACTATTCTGTACGAAGTTATGCGTGGTCATACTTTACAATCAATGAGTGAATAATCAGTCATCCCCTGTTTTCCAATTTTTTTTCCAAAGGAGGGGTATCCATAAGCTAAGAAAATTGACCCCAATTTGACCAAAAATTTAATAATATGTTTTTTAATATTTTTGATTTTTTTTTGTAAAATTCAGGGCACTAACTTTATGCTCATCATCATCAATCAATCATTTCAGCCGTAAGACGTCCACTGCTGGACTTAGGCCTCCTCCAATTTGGGGGGCTTTGCCATAATCGCCACGCTTGGCAGGCGGGTTGGCGATCGCAGTATGATGGTAAAATGCATAGAGAACGCTGCTGCCCATTCTCTAGTAGGTAAGTCCCTTAGTCGCCTTTTACGACACCCACGGGAAGAAATGGGGTGGTGTTATTCTTTACCTCCGGCACCACACGGTACAAATAAACTTTTAATTAACTTTATGCTAAAATAAATTAAAAGTCCAAATAATTACGTTTTACCCACGAAATAAATCAACAAACTGAGGTCAAAATGGCATTTTTATGGAAAATTTTACCTTTTTTGCATTATCAATTTTTTTCACACATGAGCGCATCTTTTTAGCAGTTTAATTTTTATGTGTATATATTTGTTAACGTCTAAAGAACAACATATAAAAATCATCATGCTAAAATAGTGCGCTCGTAGTAAAATAAAACTTTTTTAATCTTGAGCAGTCGTATTCAAAAAATATTATCGTATGTTATTACTGCTATCTTCATTACACCTTGACTCCGGGGACTCTTCATTTAAATCGTGCGTTATACGAATACTGTGTTTATAACAATGTCAACACTCTAGTGTAAGTGAGTTGAAAACAATAAAGAACGTATTGCTTTGTTTTTTTAAGTTCAGTCCATTCTAAAAATCAGTCGTTATCGGACGACCTACGGCGCACTTTTTTGTCAGTGAACATTAAAAATAGTTCGCTAATGCATTGTATTATTGACTAGCTTCCGCCCGCGACTTCGTCCGCGTTAAATTTCTTGTTCCCTCGTTACGTCGAATCGCCTACCCGTGCGATTTTCCCCGTTTTAGCAAAAATTTTCATTACTGCTCCGCTCCTCTTGGTTGTAGCGTAATGTTATATAATCTATAGCCTTCCTCGATAAATAGGCTACCCAAGACAAAAATAATTTTTCAATTCGGACCAGTAGTTCCTGAGATAAGAGCGTTTAATCAAACAAACAAACTCTTCTGCTTTATATTATTAGTATAGATTGAATATTAGACATATTTTTATATTATATATTACAATGCCTAAAAGCTGGTTATGTGACTGTTGTTCATCTAGAATTAGAAAAAATAAATTGGGATCTATCAAAAAAGATGAGTATGTGCAATATCTGAAGAAAATAAATGAAAACTTAAGATCTGACGGTAAGGTATGTCCTAAATCCTGCCAGGATCGCGAGATTGTTCAAACGAGATACCGTGGCCCTGGCATATGGGTAACTGACGGAATACGGGTGGGTTTTAGTCAGTAAAAGTCTGACACACCGTCCCGCTTCGCCCAGAGCGGGAGAAGTCATTTCATGATTTCCCATCAATAAAAAAAAAGGTATGTCCTAAATGTTTTACTCAGGCTTATAACCACTGTCATCGCACATACAGTGATTCTATTTACATGTCTTCATCCAGCAGTACTACTGATCTCTCGGGATCGATGACAGGTACACAATTTAAAGAATCGGACGCAAAGCCCAAACCTTATTTGAATTGTGTTCTAAAAAAGAATAAAAGATATTTCTGGAAAATGAATTGTATTTTCTTTACGTTTATGGCTCATGCTGTTCAAAAAACATAGTTTTTTAAATTTTCTAGAGGGGTCATTTTTCTTAGCTTATCGATACCCCTCCTTTACATGGGACATTTCACATACCGCGTCTATAATGTCGTGATCTTTTAAACTACGCAACGGATTTTGATGCGGTTTAATCAGTAGACAGAGTGATTCAAGAGGAAGTTTTATATGTATAATACGTTGGCAAAGCCGCTGGCAAAAAGCTAGCAAATAATAAAATTAAACCGACTGAAAAAATATCTTTGTATGTAAAGCAGAAGACAAGGCAGTTCGTTAAATTTCAGATGAGCAATTCCCATATCCTTAAGGGGGATGCGCTAAAGTAGAATTTTAATTAATTAAATCAATAATATCGCCCTCTGAGTTCATTTAACACCATAAAAAACCGGCCAAGTGCGAATCGAACTCGCGCACCGAGGGTTCCGTACAAACCTGTAGATATTCACGGTTTATGCATAAGGTTTATGTTTATGAAATTAATTGTTTTATTTTTATATTTGAGTTGATTGAATGAAAGGTAAATTGCGGTTTACGATTTACGACGTATTAAAAAAAAAACTACTTACTAGATCTCGTTCAAACCAATTTTCGGTGGAAGTTTACATGGTAATGTACATCATATATTTTTTTAGTTTCATCATTCTCTTATTTTAGAAGTTACGGGGGGGGGACATTTTACCACTTTGGAAGTGTGGGAAAACGAAATTCACCCTTAGTGACCACTAAGGGCGAAAAAGTTAACGAACATTTCAGAGGGTGGAAAAACAGGGTAATAATGTCGGGTACTCGGCCCTAGGAAACCAGTTATAAGCAACAAAAGGTTATTAATAATAGAGCATATCAGTGTTAAATAACGATGTTTATTTTTCATTAAAATATCCAAGAATTTGGGCCATTTTTCTACAACTTATATAATAATAATAGGTGAAATTATTTAAAATTATAACTTACGTTTCTCGAAGTAAAATAAAAGTTAAATAATATGTCCAATAATATAATATTCGAATTAAAATATCACACTAAAATGAATGAATCATTTCATAATAATCAGTACTATTTTCCTGGAGTTTTTCTAAGATCTTGCTTACTCACAATAACTAAGAGTCATATACATTTTTCTACAATAAACATAATTTGCACTATAGAACTAAATGCAAAGACTTTGATAATATGTAATATAAACTAAATAGTAGGATAAAACATAGTATTAGGTATAAACATGAAAACTCAAAAAACAGACTTATATTTATATCATTTAAAATTAATTAATACTTAATATATTGAGTAGCACCGGGGTATTCGGGCTAGAGCTTATTTATTATAACATTATAATTATAATATATCCATAAATTACGTTACACGAATTTCATAAATTAAGTTTCGTCCTTGTGTGACGTCACATATTTTACAATTTTACATCTAAAAATAATTATTGAATTAAAACAGCAATTCCGAAATTAGTTTTATTTCAATTTAAATGATTTTTTAATAAAATTTACAGCAAATCATACATTTTAAGAAAAGAAGTGGGTAAAGTTTAGAACATTTTTCGCCTATCATAGTCATGAAATTTCATAGTATTTATTGACGTCATATTATTGTGTTTATGTGCAGTATAAGTATCGACCTTTACATCTATTCTAAAATAATAAGAAAAAAATAGCAAGTCTTATAAAAAAAAAAAACATCAAAAACCACTTTTTCTAAATTTCATTCAAAAATAAACTGTTAAGCGCTTTATGCACCAAAACAAATTAATGCTAGTTAAAAAGCCTATTTACTGTAGTATTTGAGAGACTAAAAATATTTTGGTGCATAAAGCGCTTAACAGTTTATTTTTGAATGAAAGTTAGAAAAAGTGCTTAAAATAACAAAACTTCAAAGAAGTTGTCATTTTAATTGACAAGTTTGATGATTTTTTTTATGTAACTTGCTATTTTTTTTTTCTTACTATTTTAGAATAGATGTAAAGGTCGATACCTAAACTTCACATAAACACAATAACATGACGTCAATAAATACTTTGAATTTTCATGACTATGATAGGCGAAAAATGTTCTAAACTTTACCCACCTCCTTTGAACCTTATATCTCTACAGATATAGTTGCAAATGTTTTTGAGTTTTTCATTAATAGTTCAAAGTTCGTGTTTTACTTAACACTTAGATTACAAAAACCTAATTTTCCTTTAAAAAGTAAAAAATAATAAAAAAAACTTTATCTTAAAGTACCTAAGTATGTATTAATAATTGAAAAAAAAAATACGTCGCGTTGGGGACCGCTCCAAACCTAACAATTTATTTACAAATAGTCTATTACCTAACTAATTAAGAAAAGAAAACTTTTATAAAATTACTTCACAATATTGCATTTAGGATACGACCGTCAACGTCTGCCCTCGCGGAGCGGTCCCCCAACGCGACGTATTTTTTTTTAAATGATTAATACATACTTAGGTACTTTAAGATTGAGTTTTTTTTATTTTTTTTACTTTTTAAAGGGAAATTAGGTTTTTGTGTCGGGGGTTTTTTAAATTTTTTATTTTATTCTTTTTATAGGTATATACTTAGTACAAGGTACAATCAAACGAGGCTAAGAACACTCTTGATTAATTCATCAATATTCTCTTTCAGTGCGCTTTCATTTGAGACCCCAGTCTAGTATATTTGCTGACATTCGGTTACTCTTCCCCACTTCCTCCCCCACAACTTTTAAACGGCTCAACCGATTTTCATCAAACATGTCTAAGGACACTCGCACATAAGTCACCTTTAATACATTTTTTTTTATTCAAATCGCTTCATCCGTTCGGGAGCTATGATGCCACAGACAGACAGACAGACAGACACGTCAAACTTATAACACCCCTCTTTTTGCGTCGGGGGTTAAAAATAGATTTTGAAATGTGATGTCACGAAATTTACGACCCCTCCCACCTCCTTGTCACATAATGTCATACTTCGTCGACCCCCTCCCTCCCCCTTAACGTGTAACGTAATTTATGGATGGCCCCTGACCTAAACAAAGCATCAAGCCTGTTTCCCCGAAGGGTGGGGCAGAGGTGTACCCCCACATTTTGCCAGCTGTTATTCTTACAATTGTGAACTTAAGAGAAAATTTAGCTAACATAATTATAAGTAAAGGTTCATAGAATACATACATCATGCCTTGTTTTCTCGAGGGTTTGAGCAGACGTGAACCCTACATGTACACTCACTTTTGTTGTTACAATAATAATGCCCTATTATTCTGAATTGTTTTTCGTTCCGCCCTAGTTTTTTATCATCTCACTGTTGTCGACATTTCCTATCTAACCACAGAGAAGTCGTTACAAACATTTTGTACACGCACATACGTAACCTTCATTTGTCGAGCTCACGTAGTACACCCGTTGCAGGAGTGTACTACTACGGATGTGAAAGTACAAGCAGTTAATACAGTCAATTAATTTAATTGTATATCTACATAAAAAGCCTTATAGGATGTGAAGGCACTAATCGGCATTGGTACTATAACTTAGAACTACTTGAATAGAGAGCGTTACTTATTAAAAGAATCAAAAAGCATTTTAATATAAAACTTTACATATTTAATTATTTATTATGATTAATCATACTAAATACATTGCGGGTTTTTATACTCAAATGTCTATGGTGTCTCGTTCAGTATCCTTCAAGCGATTAACTAGTCATTTGTACAGTGCTTACCTATCTTCAAAATATTGATTAGAAACAATTTTCTTTAAAAATCTGCGGGATAATTACGTAAAATACTTATCCCACGTTCCTAAAGACGTAACAAAATTGCTGAGGGATTTTGTCGCGCACATAAACATACTGTTTAGTGTCGAAAGTTACAGAGAGAGAGTTGTCGCTGAAAATCTAACACTGGGGCTCTGTCTAACATTGGGTTGCTGCATTATGCTGAGCGATGGCCGTTTTGCGTGGATGTGACGCATGTTTTTCCCCAGGTTTTTCGTTTATTTTTGTTGTTTGGTCTTTCTTTACGTCATGTTTACCGCAAATAAACGTATTTTCTATCTTTTTTCTTTATTTGAAAATCGAACACTGTATTTTCGAAGCACTGAGACTCACTCGCGCTGCACTGATTGAATTCTCAATGCTCGGTGCAAGGCCGAGAGATAAAAATCGAATACACGAACATATCCCTTTGCGATTTTATTACGTCATTGGTAACGTGGGGTTAACACTGGCAATGCTTTCAATTTGATAATTCAACATTCAATGTTTTAATGTTACATAATACAGAGAAGAATGGTCGACATAATAAATAAAAATCATTATATTCGTTGTATAAAAGTATTCCAATAAATTATTAAACTTTGATATAATATATTAGCCTAAATTTACAGCCTCAGTTTGAGATTAGACGACCCATTTTTAGACCATGAGACCCAAAAGAAAATGATAATTTAACTATCTATTTTTAAACTACAGAATATGTCTAAAAAGATGCGAAGCTTTAAGTTTCATATACTCCCTTTATAAATACTTTATTTGTACAATTAGACATCGTACATACCGAAGAAAAAATCACGGCGATTTGTTTTCGCGCACTCAGTTTTGAACTCTCTGTGTTGAACCGAGCATTGAGAATTAGAATACATCTCAGCACGTTGAAGTAACACACTGATCGATTTTGAACTCTCGGCGCTAAGCAGAGCGATGAAGATTCAGTCCAAAATAAAATCCGACGTGATTTTATTACATACAGGATTTTTTTTTACCACTGCGCAATTTTTTTTTTTTTTTTGGTGATTTAGTATCAGTAATATAACACATTTCAATTATTTTTTCAATACTTTTATTAAATTTTTATCCGACCTTTAATCAGTAAACTGTGGACACCCGACATATTTCGTAATATGATATCGACAATAGGAATAGGTCAGTAACCGCGCACAGGTGTAGGTACTTCGAACTTCTTAGAATTTTGACCGATCGAACAGCTAGTAGGTACTAGTAGCTACGCTCGGTCGTTCACTTTCGACGCCGCGCCTTCGCCGCGCGTACGTTACCATAAAAACCAGTTTCAAAATAAACATATTTCGTTAACGATAACTTAATTTTTTTGTACTAAGTTGTTTTTTAATATATCAAAATAAAATTACACGGTTATTATAACTCATTTAACTTTAATTTGTTAAAATTTGCGCACTGGTTAAAAACTTATCCTGTATATTGCTAGCAATATATGTCGAGTTTCTCCAATTTCATTTGACGCTGTAAAATAGGTAATTTTTGAACATCATCTATTTATTTCTACCATTGCAACACAATAACTGAATCTTAGCTCTCTTTAGGTGGCAGTTTGATCGTAATGCCATTAACAACGCCATTTGTATCACAACTATTAATAGTTATAACAATCCTGCTTGAATCTATGCACGGATGCGTGGAATGGCTCTCAACAACTTCTGCAGGCTTTAAAGTCAACATCTGAAGATCCTTATCAACCTCCGGAGGTTTTAAGATAAGGGGAGGAAGATCTTTATCATTTTTGAAGGTCAAAAGGTTAAATTCTGGCGGTTTGAGTTCTAATATCGGCATTTGTTTCGGAGGTTCGTTGTTGATTGGTTCTGTAGAGTCTTTGGTACTGATTTGTGGGTCATTGGTCTCGTCGCCGTTTGCGAAGTGCACTGGGTAATGCTGCTTTAGCTCTGAAAGTAGACGGAACCGGGAGCTGCATATTGTACATCTGGAATAAAATTATAAAATATTGTTAAATGATTTTATTTTGCAAGTTTGTACTAATACTTTTACATGTCAATCATATTTTTTTAAACTAGATGAATTCGGTGTTTCCTATCTGACTACTCTGAGAAAAAAAGCCGAAATTAACTGTGAGTCTCTTTTGAAGTCCAGACGTCTAATCAGAATCTTGGTCAGATCATGTGGATTGGTGTATGAAATTGTCTTTTAAGGAAAGAACCACACAAATTGAGTAGTTCCCTGTCCAATCAGTGCACGCATTTATCAGTAATCATGTTGTGATAAGTATTTTTAGGATATTACCTACTACCTACTCATCAATAATATAAAGAGAAAGCTAAAGAGCTTACCAAAGAACCTAAAGAGGTTTAACTGTTATAGAATAGAATAGAATAGAATATTTATTCAAAAACTTAAAATAGGTAAAATACAGTATAAATCTTAGAAATAATTTAGGAAGTACAAAGTATGGTGCCTGTACTAGGATAAACCTGTATCACAGGCGACATGAGTTCTTACAATTAATATTAGGTCAACCAATTTCTTAACAATATTTAACTTAAGTTTTATAAAAAGGTTATGGTTTATGTTTAGGTGTTAAGATAATATGATATTTTGAGTGATGGAACTGATGATCCACCTACTATGTTGATACTGCCGATTATAGCATCCACAGCAGCTGTACGAACACTAAAATAGTTTAGGGCGGTAATCAAAAAACGAATGGGATAAAATATTTCACCTATAGATATTTGATATGGTAGATCGTATTTTATTTTTTACGTTCATATTTTCAATTGATATACTGCTATGGACGACATTGTATGATTTATTATTTTCCACTAGCCCTTTTAAGTTTTGGGCACTCGATACTCTTTAGCAATCTCCATAAAGTTCTAAAGCTGACAATGGTGCCAATTCTTTTGTTTATCACCTAAACTAAAATAAGAGTATTGCTATCTCTTACTGACAGACCGCCAAAGAAAAAACAAGTAATTCGCTAGAACTGTCGAACTAAATTACGCTTGGATTAGCTTAAATTTGGCGTGATTTTGAGTACGTCGTAAAAAAGCTCTAATTTATTTCCATCTCTTTCTTTTTTTATTAGAAGGAAAATAAAGCAATAGCCTGAATCAAATTTAGTTAGTTGGTGCACAACAAAATCAATCACTTTATTTCTAGGATATTTTTTTTTAATAAGTTGGTATTTTTGTAAACTCACTGGTATATATTCTGTCCGATGTGCTGGCGCGTGTGCTTCACCAAGTCGTTACTCTGAGAGAACGCTCGGTCGCAATACTTGCATTTGTAAGGTTTCTCGCCAGTGTGGATTCTGATGTGACGCTTCAGGTGATCTTTGCAGGTGAACCTGGAGAAACAAGTGTGAATTTAATCAGTTAGTAGATAGCATGCCGTTTGGGTGGCTGAGAGTTGCCTAGAATCAAGCTGAATGGCGTGCAATTGGAGAGGCCTATGCCCAGCAGGGGACTGCTATAGGCTCATGATGATGATGATGACGTATGGGTGCCAGGATTTAAACTTGCTGAATGAACTAAGGAACTTTATTTAGAAAAGATTATTCTGACACTGTCTCAATGCTTGCTAAGGCCTGTCACAAATTCACACAGGTATCCTTTTTCTGAGCCACCGAATCAGCCTTTACAAATTTTAGACACAGTAATGGATATGTACTTTAAAAGTCACTCTGATATAACATGGTTCGTCTAACTTTATAAATATGGTCTATTACAAATGTATATAAAAAAGTGTAAGTACTGTTCAGCATGCGTAGCATGACCACCGTAGAAATGGGTTTTGTCGACGGAAGAATAGACAAAATTACAGACTGTAGAAAGATTAAAGACAGATTAAAGATTGTAGAAAGATTTGTACAGTTTTATGCTGGCGTAGCATGACAATTCTATCTCTATTGTACCAAGAATAGACAAAGTTCATTCTATGGTGGTCATGCTACGCGTGCAGGTTAAATTCTTATCCAATTACTCACTAAAAGGAGTTGCTAATATTCACCTGTATCTTAATACAACGGTTTCAACTTTATACACATATTTCACGAATGTTTCTAACAAGTATTATTTGAATAACATTATTAAATTTTAAATGAAAAATCATCTACAAACATTGTAGTTACAAACTTAGTTTAATCTTTATGGTCATATAGATTAGAGTTTCAGGTATAAGTAAACAAATACTCAAATTAAAGCACTCAATTTAAATATTAATTGTAATTAAAACGGTTCTCAATAATTTTTTTTTTTTTTGGACATTTTATAATTTATCTTATTTTTTTATATGTAGTAGGTACTCTTTCATTGTGGGATACATTGTCATGTCCGTAAGTGTGTCCGTGGCATCACAGTGGGCCCTATCAGAATACCAGCGCTGCGGTAGTTGTTTTTTACAAATATCGCAGCATTATGCTGAGATAGGAGCCCTTTTGGCCTCGCACAGGTGTAACTCTTTTATTTTTATATCGTTCTGTAGTATTTTTTTTATTTGTAGCTTAAAGGTAAATGTTTCTATGTTCTTCTCATTGTTTTATGTCCTGTGCGTGTTCCAAATAAAATATTTTTCTTTTCTTTCTTTCTTTCAATTTGTAAGTTACTCTACAATGGCACCCACAGGGGATTGTGTGTGTGCTTCTGTGTCTTAATTTGAAATCGGGTGGCTATACGTGTAACTTAATTAACGCAAGGGCCTCATACACCCTAATTAGAGATTTGAGTGAATTAGATTATTGAGGGAAAAAAATCATAGCGTACACCAGCAGTGTTTTATGCATTTGAATTGGAGCCCTACTACCCTGAGATAAGATTGAATTCTCTCTGGCTCAATCGGCAGACTTGCGTCCATTCAGTTACGTTATCTTGTATAAAGCAAGCAACGAGTGTCATTTGTGTGGTCCAGACCGCAATAGAGCCTGCCTGCCAGAAGATGAGTGACTCCTGATGAACCCGGTGAGCCCGTTCCTAATATTTCAGGGATTTTTGTTTACTAAACTGCGTAAGACCGGCTTCGTTTTGCCGCGCGCGGGATCCATACATCGTCATCACACGAGCAAGCGTTGTGTGAAGGATTGCGTTCACATTACGCTATCATTTTGGAACAGAATACGATACCTATTATGACGCCACAACTAAAGATGCTATCATTTTAACACAGTAACGAATTTTTTAAGTGCTAAAAGCTTGCTAAGTGGCTCACAACCACTCCGATTTCAATCGGTTACACGTGAGGCGAAAAGTCCAAAAACAAAAAAAGTGTACCCGATCCAGCCCCTAAGTTTTAAGTTGAATGCACATCTTGTCACACAGATAAACAAAAGAAACCAAAAAAAAAAAATGGTCAAACCCATAAATTGAGCGTCCGACTTGCACGTGTCTTTGACTTGCCCCACAAACAAAAGCATTTACAACGGTTATAATTCTACCCATCTTGCACTTCTAAATAATATACAGGAATTTCTCCCCAACAGCATTCTTTCCCAGGAACAAAGGATTACAAAATACATAACTGCGCAATTTAACGAAACATTCTGGTCTGGCGAAGATATAATTATCGCCGCGTCCGAATTCTACCTCATGAACGTGCATGTGCACATAAACAATAGAAACACACAGGTATATTCACCGATCGGCGAACCAGCTCCCGCTAACATACACATCCTCTTCATGAACCGGCACTATGATAGCTGGGTCATGACAAACGACAAACAATGCACTAACAACCGGATAATCCTAACGCAAGGTCTAACCAGCGTCAAAGCACAACAACATACCAACTCGTTTAGTAACAGGTACAACACACGAAAAGAGCAAGAAAAACCCACAAAACCCCGCTACAAACGGGGCTGCTCGTAAAAAGCCAAATAGGTAACTCATTAACACCATGCGAACAACAAGAGTCAACACCACTTACACCGCTATCAGATGTAATCGCGGACGACACGGGATACAGAATACTGAGAATCCTCACCTCTACCACAATTAAGTACACTTGCACAGACCTGCACATAGCAACTTGGAACGTTCGCGGCGCCTCGAAACCAGGAAAAAGAAATTAAATTGACGCCGAACTGTCACGCAGGGGCATTCACATAGCTAACCTACCGGAAACAGGAATGAACGCAGGAACATTCAGCTCCGCACACTACGACTGGTACCTCTCTGGAACTGCGGATAACGCACACCGGGGTCTTGCAATTTTATTAAGAAAAAATGGCCAATTTGAATTAGTCAACAGTAAAAAGGACACTGACATGATGTCAGCTACCTCAAGGGTAGCTGGCATAGGAAATGACAAACCAACTCCTCTGTACATAATCAACTCACACACCAACAGCTGTTCCGGGAAAGCAACCAGATCATTCACAGGCTTATTAAACTTAATTAGACAAAACCAAGGAAATGTACTCTCATAATACTCGGCGACTTCAACACCCATATAGGTCGACAAGATACATTAACCTTCCAACGCCATTCCAACAGGGTTGATACAACAAAACCTTCACCATGAATTTTCCAACTACAACGGCGAACTATTAATGGATATAGCCAACAGGGAAAAATTTCAAATAGAAACAACAAAAGCTAGAAAGAACATCATGTAGTATAACATGGTCAAAGGGTACTCAAAAATCGTAATTGGATCACATCATCACGTCACAGGCAGTAGAAAAACTTTTTCACTTCATTAAAGGTGAATGGGTCACCGGTCGCATCTCCGAAAATTGTATTATAATTGTAAATAAAAACAAGAATAAAAAACACTAAAGCAAGACAAAGGTGCCAAGAAAACAACAAAGGAGGCCAATTATTTCGACTACAAACAATGCAGCTATGCCGCTCTCAACAGAGCAGCCATCAATACAAAATATCAAGATTGCATCCCAAAAAAAAACTAGCAAATATGGGAATCTCCCCAACAAATGAAAACACCGAAATATCCTGGAATACCATAACGGACGTACTAAAAGCCGCTGCTCAGGAAACTTTGAGGCTTCAGCCAATTTACTAAAGGGACCATCGAATAGCCCTCGCTAACGTACAAAAGGCCAAATTCCTACAAAGCAGGCAACCGGATAACCCCAATAGACATATTCGCGTCAAAGAATATCAGACAACACTTCAAAAGGTTACATATCTGGAGGAACAAAAAAACATACAGAGACTACTTCTCCGGACTGGGTAAAACGCACCCCGCGAAACGTATGCAAATGCTCTATTCATTCTACAGAAAAACAAACAGCAAACAAAACGCCGAAAAACAATCGCGCTCATACCGATGTCCAAATGGGAGAAAATACTAAAAAACTCCGAGGGCCGTCACATACCAACGATAAACATTACAAAAACGATAATAGAAGCACAAGGCGAAGAACCGACGGTGGCCGAAATAATAGGAATCATCAATAAAATGCCAAACGGGACGGCCCCCGGAACGGATCTAGTAGTAACCGAGCTTTACAAAGCGATGCCTCAAACATTACAGGAAGCCGTATCTAAACACATAATTAAAGCCTGGTTAGAGAACACAGTGCCGGACACGTCGCTCGAGACCGAACAGGAACCAATTCCAAAAAAAAAATCCTAAAGATATGAACGAGTATCGTCGCATAACGATTTGCAACACGGGCTATAGAATTTACGCTACTTACTTCAAAAACTTGACGACATAATAGCGGAACTAGGCAGTTACCAAGCGGCTTTCATAAAACAATAGATCAACAGATGACCACATATTTACGCTCAAAAGGGTTCTAGACAAGGAATGGCGTGCAGGTAAACGAACGTACCTTCTCGCCCTCGACATAGAAAAAGCATTTGATAACATTGACCTTAAGGCATTAAGAGACATATTACAACGAACCAACAAATCGATGACCCACAGGATAATCACGGCATGCTTGAATGAAAGAACATGCATCAAATGGTGCGGCCAGCAAAGCAACTGGATTATCAAAGGAAAGGGAGTTCAACAAGGTTGCCCCCTGTCCCCTCGCCTTTTTACATTGGTCATCGACGAAGTTTTGAGAACCCTCGAAGAGGAAACTCATTAAATCAAATTAGATCAGGACCGCGAAATCTCTCTCCCTCTAGTATTATCATTTGCGGACGACCTTATTCTCATTACAGATGAGCTAGAAGGACTAGAATGCATCTTATACCACACAAAACCATTACTTAATAGTGTAGGCCTTCAAAGAAACGAAACAAAAATTGCAATTAGGGACCCCATAAAAACACAGAAATCGACCCACGTGACCCTCAACGGAATAAATATACCAACAGCGGATGAAATCAAATACCTAGACACCTACATAACGTCCGCATTAAGCAGAACAAACTCAATTAGAAAACGATGCCAGCAGGCCACGAGAAACGCTAAATCTCTACTACCATTCATATTGAACTCAAAAATGAACTGGAAACTAGCTACACTTATGTATCGAATGATTATCGTACCTTGTGTGATATATGGCTTAAAAGTGTCAGCACTCACAAAGGTGAACCGTTCAAGACCGAGAAGATATGAAAGAGGTATCATGAGAGACTTGATCAACCACGCTAGGAACAAACCGAGACAGAAGAAAATGCATCAAATCTTAGACGGTAAAACCATAACAAAACGCATCAAGAACCACAGGATGTGCTACCTGGCACACATTTTCAGACGCTCTGAACCACACCTGTTACATGCAGTATAGGGCCAAATCTAAGAAGGTCAGACGACCTATCTACATATGGAATGACAACCTAAAACAGGACATGAAATACTTCGACAAAGAAATCCAGTTTTGGAGAGACACGGCTGGAGACAGAAATAAGATAAAAAAAGCGGCTAGTGATATCAACAAAAAACCAGAAACTGATAGCAGCGAGAACTCAGAAGACGATGAAGAAAACAACAACACCGAACATAGCGAAGCATTGACATAGAAAAGAGCCAAGCAAACGGTTAACTCCACCAAAAGTTGCATCGGTGGAGCTCAACCTGGATCAACATGCCGGCGACGACGTGAAAAGATGCCCTCCTATAAACAAATATCACCCTTCTCTCCACTAGTCCAATGCTTACTTAAGGCTGCATAGTCGGTAGGCTCGTTATCCTTTCCTATCCTAAGGGCACGTCTTCCCTACCATTACAGCGCCCCCCGGTCTACTTCTTAATATGAAATGGCCTATGTAGCACCATGAATCATGAGGCTTCAAAGGCTAGTGCAAATCTTGGGGTTCATTCGATTAATCGAGTCTGGTCAAACCACGCTGGGATCGGTGCAATTCATTTCATTTCATTTCATTTCATACTCTACAATGGCACCCACAGGAACATTTTCTTACATGATAAATGATAATATATTTTATTTCTGTCGGCTTTTCTTATCTGACTACTCTTAGAACAAAGGTAGAAACAAACACAGTCTCTTTAGAAATGCAGACTCCAGATCTTGTAGATTGGTGTTGGAAATGATCTTTGAGGAAAGAACCACACAAATTAAGTGGACCTGCCCAGTCAGTGCATGCATTTGTAGCTCAGAACTAAAGAAGCTTAACAAACTCGACCAACAATACCAAAGAAATGACATTTGGGTAGGCCGCATAATGTATTCAACTGTCAGATTATCATTAAAAACCGAAAATAAGAATAAAAATATGCCTATTCTTACTCAGAAAAGTACTTTTGGAACAGACTATATATATATACTATTAATTCATAATTCATGTCCTACCTCATATTACAAGTTTCGCAGGCAAACGGCCTTATAGCGAGGTGTATCAAGGAGTGTTTCTTCAAAGAGTTCTGCTTGGTGAAGGCGGCGCCACACTCCTCGCATTTGTAAGGGTGTTCCCCTGTATGAGTAGACACGTGCGACCTCATCTGACCTGGAAATTAATTGTTTTATGTATAACTTGATAATTGACCTTCAGTATTACGTGATATGCCTTATCATCGCGAGTTCCGTATGGTGCCGAACGTAAACAATAGCACCATCCCAAATCTTCCCGTAGGAGTCTTAAAAGGTTATGGGACTTACTAAAGCATGAGCAGCAGCATTCTCTATGCATTGCACATTTGACATGCATTTTTCTATCCATATACTGCGATCACCAACCCGCCTGTCAAGCGTGACGATTATGGCAAAACATCCAATTGAGTATAAGGACCGGGTGTAAGGGACAGCCCTCCACAAACTGACAGAGTGCATTCAGCTCCTTATTTTGAGTCATATTCCACAGGAATTTATCTCTGGATATTTTTAATTTTTTTAACTTTTTTTTCAGCTTTTTCAGTTTTATTTCAATGTAAAATTACATTATCTGAAAGCAGCACTCCATTTTTGTAAAAAATACGGCTAATATCAAAAAAGCAGCAATGGATGTTGAAATAATCTAACGAAAGGCGCGTAAAATCAGCTGTTCACTTCCCGTCTAACTACAGAGTTCATCGAACTCTTCGTCGGCGATTGCACAAAGGCGGCTTTCCGAATTGATCCGAGATACATTGCGTGTGAGAAAATAAAACAAATGAGGTTTATTGGATTCCCGTAACGGTCTTGAAATAATTTATTTTACTGGTCATCTTAGTATGACATACTGAATCCACCCCATCAGTTTGTGGAGGGCTGTCCCTTACACCCGTTATATCCAGCTCGGGTCGTCTTTAGGCTGAAGTGATGATGATCTTCGCATATAATGACCTTTATAGACTGATAATATTTTTTACGATCACGAAACATTGTCACTTGTCAATCGTCGGGGAAAAACCTTTTATTATCTTTCATGATTTTGTTGATGGTCATATTATTCATTATTATCACTTCAATGTCAAGTGTTTTATATAAATGAAGATATATGAAACCACTGCCAACGTCGACTCTGAGGACATGGAGAAATAGATAGACAGTCGCTCCATGTTAACCTTTTGAGCGCCAGAGCGTAAACGCATCGGCGCCCCTTCCACGCCAAACCACAAATTCAGCCTACAAAAAATAGGGATTCCCGACAACTTATCGAGAAGTTATCGATAACCAATTAATCATTGCTTTTCGTACCATATTTTTTAAATAAAATATAACTCGTTGCACTATTCTTTTATTTAATTTGACCCTATTTAGTATCATACTATAATTAAACACCAGTTACAAAGTTCTAAACAACCTAAAAGCAGACATTAGAGCTACAAACCAATAAATCTAATAATAATAAGATACATCACTAATCTCGTTCGTGACGTCATCCGCTGTTGGGAAAACCCGACTCTGGCGTGGCTGGCACGACTTTTGACAAGTTTCTCGCATGCAAGTAGGGATGTGACATTATGGGACATAATAAATAATCATTATATAGTATTTAAGACAATTTAATCAATTTACTTATAATTATTACTCTGATTCTTCGTAACTTGGCAAACTTATGACATCCAAGTCCTTTTGCTGTCGCACATTTCTAATAACGTTTAGTAAATTGACATAAGTTACTGAACGTTTTTCTTCTGGTACTCGATCCAGTTCAAAAGCGACGAGTCTTCCGAATGCCGCATTTCGTGGGTAAATAGGTCCTGGTTGGTTAAAATCCAACGGACGTAAATTAGAGACGTCACACCTTAATTCATTTGTGTCCCATATGCTCCGTTGATACATGATTGCACTCGTTATATCTTCTGAAGAAACTTAATATGTTTCTTTCGTTTTCTTTGCACAAACTTGTTCGTTGAAAGAAAGAAGTCGTAAAAACGACTTACATCGCTTAACAAACTTGGTGAGGAAGGTATCTACCGACTATCTCAGAAGATATAATTATCACTAGTATTATAACGAAAATTTTAATTATGAAAACTACCCGTTATATTACTCTATGATGAAATTATTAAAATAAATATTATGCATTAGGAACATTCAGATTCGAATAGTTTTCATTAAAAAATAATAGTCGAAAAATTAGTAAGCTACTTTTTAGTTATTGCTTACTTACCCATCACTAGCTGTCGTGTCTTGACGACTGTGGCGTGGGGAAGAACACTTTTTTACTGATTTCGATTAGCAATTTTTGATCATTGTTTTTTCTAGTTAAATGTAAGTAATAGATGTATATTTGTGCCATTTTACAATATTTCATTAATGTAGTTTAAAATAATAGGAAAAAGAAACAGAAAACTTAAATTACTATATTTATTTTGTACTCAAAAAATGTCGTTTTCTTGTCGTCTATAGACGACGGTGGCGTGTTGGGCACGTTTTCATTTGTCGGCTATACACGACAGTGGCGTCCAAAAGGTTAAATACTAGTACTCAGCTAAATCTGATTAGTCTGGAACCCAACCCCAGCATAATTGGGAAAAGGTTAGGCAAATGATGATTCCAGAGGACATTTTGAAACTAATAAGAAAGTCTTACCTTTAGTGCAGAAAGTCTTAGGGCACAAGTGACAAGCATATGGCTTGACTCCAGTATGCCTCATCATGTGCTGCCTCAGGTTGGAATTGTTGGAGAATCCCTTGCCACACTCTGAACATAGGAATGGCGTCTCACCAGTGTGGGTACGGAGATGGTCCTTTAGGCTGCATAATTGGGAAAAACCTGAGGAAAAAAACCATTCAGAAATATTTGATTTAGGCCACTCTTAGGTACGTATATTTTTTAAATATTAAAGAATCTTATACAGGATGGCAGGGACATAAGCAAACCTCATACCATGGCATTCAGTACATGATTCTGAACACACTGCATTGAAAGTATTTGTTGGTTATTAAAAAAAATATTGGTTCCATACATTTTGACCGTATAGGTATTGCACTTTTGTATGAAGGACCCAATATTTTTTATAAAATTTCTACACAATAGGGTGTACAATCATGTACTGAACTAATGGTTTAAGTTTTCATTCCTATGTTTCTGGCACCCTGCGTAGGTTCAATAAAATTGAAAGTTAATTACTTTACATAAAACAAATTGAGGAATTTCTAATTAGTGACAGAATAATTCAAATAGGCTTACTTTTCTTGCAATATTCACAGACATAAGGCTTATGTTCTTTGTGAGTGTACATGTGACATATAAGTCGGTCACGTCTGGCATATGTCTTGGAACATTTCTCACATTTGTATGGTTTCACTTTGCTGTGCATCAACATATGCCGTTTCAACAAATGTTTCATGGGAAATGTCTTGTCACAAGTATCACAAATGAATTCTTTCTTCTCATTTTTATCTCTATGTTTTCTCATGTGCATTGAGAGTGATCTCTGCTTTGTGAATGTAAGACTACAATGGCTACATTGTAGTTCAAGTGGTGGTGCCCCATCTTCAGATTTCACTTCGACTTCCTCCGTGTGATCCACCATATTATCTTCTAATAAATATGCCTTACTTGTAAAACTTTGATCACTAACAAAACACATATTTATTTCATGCTTGGCTCTATGTTTATCCAACAATTTCTGGTTTGCATATAACTTTTTACAAATGTCACATTCTAGTGATAAATTCTCATGTGCCTCTAAATGTTTCAAGTATTTCTTCTCTTTTGTAAACCGTTTATTACATTTAGTACATGTGTATTCATTTACTTCGATCTCAGATTTGGAGAAATCTGGGTTGAAATTAAAATCCTCATAACTTGCAAAATAGTCGTGATCATGTTCCATTTTAAGGTCTACTTCTTGAGGTTCTGTTTTGACATTAGTTTGTAGGAGTTTCTTAAACTCATCTTGTGCCTTCGCCGCCTGTTTACGAAATGAGTATGCAAGTTGCAACACCTTAACACAGGCATCACAAAGGTGCTGCGGTAACCCATCTTCCTTGGAGACCTATGAAAATAATCATTTATTTTCTAACATATTACATAATTATAACAGTATTCAAGTAAATATTACCATGTTACATACCTCAATTGGAGTACACTGCACCAGTACCTCGGCTAATTGGACACAATTTTCCTCAATTTCAATTACTTCATACAAGTCTACCAAATACACATTGTCCTTCATACAAGTACGACACGACGCAGCTATGTCTACCATTATAGCTAAAAAATTCTATGTATTATTTAATAAAAAGTTTTAAAAATTAACAATAAACATCGTACGTTCTGGCACCTAATTTGACATTTAAGTTTTGACGTGACGAACGTTGCCGTCTCGTCGTCGGTCATTGACGTTTGACTTTTTTTTTGTTAATATCGTCTCATTACTTTTCATGATTATATTGATAATCTCATTGTTGGTAATATTTAGAATAAAAATAATAAAGAAAAATATAAATAAATAACATCATACATTATTATTGCTATGGTTCCCTAAGAAACTGTTTGCGACTTTGCGTACAATGGAATGAAGAGGTTTTTAATGTTACGCTTTCTCTTACGTTACGAGAAAATTCAATGGTGAATAATTTATTAAATTCAGGTTTTTAAATGATTAAACTTTTAAATACAATTCAAATAATATTCAGATAATAAATACGGCTGGGGCCCTATGCGAGTATTCGACTGTTTAATTTTAAAAAAAATCTTACTTTGTGTAATTGTTTTCCAGTTGACCTCAAAAAAGCCTAGTTATCAAACAAAGTTTCGTGATTTTCGTCGTACTTCTGTCTGTGTAAACTGAACGTGAAGTTATTTTTACATGTAGCCTAATTCTATGGCTTGTGTTTTCCTGTTCGGATTTTAATTGCCTAATTCAAAACGTAAGCAATGGACGACATAATCTTTATCGGTGACTGGATAAAAGAAAGAGAACTTGGAAAAGGAAGTTTTGGAACTGTTGTGCTATGGAAACACAAAAAAACTGACGAGAAACTGGCTATAAAGACTTGCCAATGGGGTAATGAGCTTACTGAGAAACATAGAGAGCGATGGACGAAGGAAGTAGAGATGTTACAGAGTTGCAGAAACCCAAATATCGTGGGTACAAAAGACTTGCCCCCAGAGTTTATACCCGGACTAGAACGTGCCAACCCATCGCGCCTACCAATTCTGTGTATGGAATATTGCAGCGGCGGTGACCTCCGGCAGGTGCTCAACAAACCAGAGTCCTGTTCAGGCCTCAAAGAACAACAAATCAGACAAATACTCAGTGATCTCCGAAATGCGATGCATTTTCTGCATCAGAACAAAATTACACACAGAGACCTGAAGCCCGAAAACATAGTCATGCATTTATTGGACACAGTACAAACCAATGTAGCTGTGCAAGGCCAAAGAAAAGTGATATACAAACTAATAGACCTGGGTTATGCTAAAGAAATAGATTCTAACTCTGTATGTGCCAGTCTTGTTGGCACATTACAGTATCTAGCTCCAGAAATTATTTATAGCAAAACCTACAGTAACTCAGTTGACTTTTGGTCATTTGGCTTGGTTGTGTTTGAACTTATTTGTGGTAGAAGACCATTCCTGCCCTTTATGGCTCCTGTGCAATGGATGCCGTATGTCAAGAAGAAGGCTCATGAAAACATTTGTGTGTATGAGTCTTTCCACGGTGACATTGAATATTCCAATGAAGTCTTCCCTGAGAACTATATATCTAAACCATTCAAAGCCTTGATTGAACAGTGGCTGAGAATAGCCTTAGAATGGGAACCCAAATTAAGAGGTAGAGACACCCCATCTCGAGTCACATTCAATATACCAAGTGAACAAAGGGAAGCTGCTAGCAATATCGTTATTTTTGATGTTCTGGAAAAGATTTTAGCCAAGAAAATTGTCAAGATTTTTTCTGTTGCAACATTGTCTCAGCTTGCTTATGAAGTAGATGATGCAACTACAGTTCTTATGCTCAAATCTAAGATTTACAATGATACTAGAATACCTATGAGTGAACAAATTTTAATAACCCAGATGAACTATATGGAGCCCCCTGATGATGAATGCATTGTCAAATACTGGAATGAAAATGTCATGTTGTTCCTGTACAATAAGACTTATATTGTCAAAGAAAATGTTAAGCCGATAGTGCCAATGGCTGTACAAAGATGTTTGGAAAACCCAAATGCTTTATATAACTTTAAAAACAGCCAAAATCTATATAAAAATTCCATGTTTCTTGTACTGTCACAAATGGAATTATATGACTTGCTTATCAATGGATTGTTTGTTCGAGCTGAGTCATTAAAATATGAAGGCAAACAATTGTTACTGAAACATAATTCAGTTGATAAAAATCTTGGCAATCTCCTTGCTAGACAAGAAACTCTCAAAAAGTTAACAGATTCTGGTAAAACACACATATCTACGCTAAAAGAAACCCCTAACGGATCCAACTTACTTGGTGGCTTTGACAAAATATTTAAAGATGCTGATGATATTACCGAAAGAATAAAAAAATTGCAATTGGCCTGGAGCCAGCTTACTGTGAGGCTCCAATCTGCAACTAGACGGAGCAACGAAGTAATTACAGCCGATATCAACCACTTTGTTAATAAATTCAACTATCAAGCTGTCTATTCTAATGCTTACAAAGAATTTCTAGCATACAAAAAAGGTGAATCTGCTAACCGAGGAAGGGAGAGATCTTGTAAAGAAATAGGCAGTGTATGTTATAAGTGTCTCAAAGTTGGAAGCAACATATTAAAAGAAGTGCGTCAGCAAGCCTTTGTACTGAAACTTATGGACGTAAGTACTGAATTCACAAAAATTGATGATATTGTGTTGAATGCAGCTGATAATACCAATAAATTGGCAGCGGACTTAACAAATGTGCTAGACGAACTTACAAAGTGTACATGGTCAACTATCAGTCTTGTGGTTAAAGATCCAGAAGGATTTTCAAATGTACCATACAGTGTCGTCTCTTTTGAGAAGAAGGATTTCAAGATTGGAGAACCGGTGTCCAATCATTGCATCAAAGTGGCGAACAAGTTGGAAGATGACGAAGCACTGAAGTCTCTCATTGAGGACAGTGTAAAATTAAGGAAGAGTCAAATTAATCTCTCAATGAAAATAAACTCGCAAAAGGAACTGTTGAACAAATCATCTTTAGATTTTAGCTTTTTGAATGATGCTTGACCTTTTGTTGAGATAAAATTGATAAGATTGTGATCTATATGACGTAAAATGTGCCTTATTTTCTAAATGGTAAGATATAAAAATAAAACTTAAGTAGATAATAAGATGATGATGTATCCGGTGCTAAATATATTACCTAATATATTTTATTGATATTAATTAGTAAGTATAGTCGACCTCGTAATTGCTTTACCACCATAGGGTAAATGTCAATTTCACGCCTTATATATTAGTAAATAAATAAAATATTATTAATTAAATAAATAAATAAATTATTCTAAATGACAGTTCAGACAATAAAATTATCGACGCATCAAAAATAACCCAAGTCCAGTGATTGTTCAAAATTGGTAAATAAATAATGAGGTCGTTTGCCTATTGTTATATATTCGTACTTTCAGTGTTGCTAACATTTGAGAATGCTTACATTTTAAAGAATTTATTGTTTCAAGAAATGAATACTAACCATTGTTTTTTGTTCTAGTCAAAAGCATAATAATATATGAATATTTTATTTTAAATTTTAATAAATTTATAATTGTTAAAAATGTGTTCCATTGTATTACTTCTTCAATCATTCTGAACTATTGTCTGTTAAAAATAAAAACAATCAAGTAATTTGATGTAAAAGTTTTAATCAATTGAAGGCTATAAGAACATTCACCAAAATAATCTGATAGGAAACTTTAGTTATCAAATAAAATCATTACTAAACAAAAAACAGTTATTGCTTAGCCACCTGTCTTTACAAAGCAGGAAAATCTCAAAGGGAACAATTACCGGTAAATAGTTCTAACCAATTTTTGAAGCTGTTTATTACTTTTTGTAATCTTCTCACGTCTGCCGGGGTTTGTAGGTATTCTTCGGGGGCAAACCGCGGCTCGGGACTCCCGCTGACGTGTAACCAAATAGCAAATACTGCGTCGTCGATATTAGCAACTTTCCTACGACACAGTCTGGCTGAGGTGAGGCATGTGGCTACCAAAGCACTCATGCTGCCAACAGAAACACACTTAATATTCTCCTTACGAGCTGCTAAAAAGTAACTACGCAACAAGTTCTCCGTAGCATCATCTAAATCAACCTCGATTCCTGCGACTAGATCGATATACTTCACCACATCTTTGAGGGCTTTTACTTCCTCCTTACTTACACCAACTGGGTCTACAGCCTGTTGGAGAACAAAATCAACTATTTCATCATAGTATTCGCAATAATCACCGCGGCAAACATTGCCGAATACACTCGCAACGTTAAACAGTATCATCTTCTTGAAATCCATACCTTGTGCCCAAACAGCTGTCTTCAGCTTTGTCAATCCTGTGCCAGTATTTATATCTCCTGTTTCAATAGCTGTAAGTACAGTTGAAACTTGCTTGTGGTGGTATATGTGGAGGGGTAAAGGCAGGACACAAACTCCGCCTGAACTGCCTATCAGAGCAGTGGACGCCACTGAATTAGATACCCCTAAAATCACAGACCTGTCTGCAAGTTTCGCTGCTTCGGTCATTATTTCGCCAACAAATCTGGTATCGAAACCTCCTACTAGGACGTGAACGATACTTGCACCCGTTATCGCGTTGGCCTTGATACTCGTAAGACTTAATAACAGGTTTATCTTGAGGTGCATAAAGCAGTTCATAGGGCAAATATTTATTCCTATAGTTGAAGCCAGACAGTAAACGAACTTCCAAGGTATTCCTTTACATGCTTTGAACAGTTCTTCTACGTCTTTAGGAATGGGGCTAGTCAATGGCGCAGGTAAAGGGATTATTTTTTCTAGAGACAATACTGCTGTAACTTTTTTTGTTACAAGAACATGTAAAATATAACTCGTACCAAGGCTTAATTTGGGGAATAAATCATCTATAATAAGGAATCTTTTTGGTAGTAAATGATCGTTGATTTTGAATGTAGCAACCACTTGTTCTCCGCATCTTCTCAATCCACTGTTTTCATAGAGAATACTTTTGCACACATAGCACTTCGGCGGGTGTTTTGGTATATAGTGAAGAATAACTTCGCTGCCTTCGCATTCTTCTGGACACGACCAAACGGAATGGTAAACATAGCTCTCTGGCTTCGAAAAAGATAACAGCAAGCCGTCAATGGACACCAAACCCTTGTAATGACGAGGGTTCGATTTATAAAGTTTAGGTACACTCTTCAAACGTAGAGTAACGGCTACCTGAGCATATGCTATACTATTCTTTATCTCAGTATCGGTAGCCTGGAGGCAACCAAACAAAATATCGTTGCAAAGATTTTGAAATTTTCCTGTTTCTTTGACCAAAACCTCCCCTAGTTCGGGAAATGCATCTAGTAAATCCATGACGTCAAACTCCACTAAAAATCGTAATGGCGGGAACTTACACAATGTTTTCTCAGTTAATTGTTCTAGAAAATTCATGCAGCTTTCGTTCATGTCATGTAAATAACGCCTGTTGTCTAAGTATAGCAGTAATTTACACTGCAGCTCCATTGCTAGCGAAGTCATGGATGAAGTGATTATTGGCACGAATAAAACAACAGTAAAGATAAAACTGCCGTGATAAGTTTTTCCGTTAATTACAATTATGCTTTTCCCGCCTTATTAATTTTCTTCTTTTAATTTTTAATTGGGCTGTTGCTATAGCTCGAGTATATTACCAGACAGCCAATTTATTTTTATTCTCACATTGTGATAGGTAATTACAATTATTCATACCTTGGTGTCGAAACAAGAAATAAATAATTATAATTTATAAATGTATGTACTTCACAGAAATAATAAAAGTGCCTGAAAATTCCTCGATCTCATAAAATTAGATGTCGATAACTGGGCGTAATTAATGCAAAAAGAAACTGGCCGTCAACGTTGCCTAACTAAAAGTGCAAAGGGCCAAATTGCAATCTATGCAGGTTACCAGGTACCTAGTAGCATTACATAATGTGAGACTTTGCGTCACCAATGATCGCCTACACATGACTTGATCATAACCCACGTAGATAGGCAGGAACAGTCGAGTACTTCGTTCGGCAAGGTCGGTAAACAATTAGTCCACGCAGAGCCTTCGAACGGAAATGCCGAATCGAATATGCAAATGATATCAATCGGATTACTACCCATTACCCAATGAGTTATGTCATGTAGCTTCGATGCTGTTCATTCATTGTGACCGAGGTACAGAGGAGCGCTCAAGTTTTATAATTACCTGTGCTCGCGAGTGATGAACTGATGATACATCCTATGCGGGGTGGCAGCGATATCGACGCGCAAACTGTAACCATGAATTCAGCACAAGATTCTAGACCAAGCAGAATTTTTTGTCAGTTACTTATATGTAGAGAAAAAAAATTCTGCTGTTTGGTAGACAAATGCATTACCTACGCGGTCAAAATGTAACAGCTCTTTTTTTAGGGTTCCGTTGCCAAATGGCAAAAAACGGAACCCTTATAGATTCGTCATGTCTGTCTGTCTGTCTGTCCGTGTATGTCACAGCCACTTTTCTCCGAAACTATAAGAGCTATGTTGTTGAAACTTGGTAAGTAGATGTATTCTGTGAACCGCATTAAGATTTTCACACTAAAATAGAAAAAAAACAATAAATTTTGGGGTTCCCCATACTTAAAACTGAAACTCATAATTTTTTTTTTCATCAAACCCATACGTGTGGGGTATCTATGAACAGGTCTTTAAAAATGGTATTGAGGTTTCTAACATCATTTTTTTCTACACTGAATAGTTTGCGCGAGAGACACTTCCAAAGTGGTAAAATGTGTGTCCCCCCCCCCGTAACTTCTAAAATAAGAGAATGATAAATCTAAAAAAAATATATGATGGACATAACTATGTAAACTTCCACCGAAAATTGGTTTGAACGAGATCCAGTAAGTAGTTTTTTTTTAATACGTCATAAATCGTAAACTGCAATTTACCTTTAATTCAATCAAATCAAATATAAAAAATTAAAAAAAAAAACCGGCCAAGTGCGAGTCGGACTCGCGCACCGAGGGTTCCGTACAAACCTGTAGGTATTCTCGGTTTAAAAATATATTTTTTTTTAATTTTTATATTTTAGTTGATTGAATGTAAGGTAAATTGCGGTTTACGATTTATGACGTTTTAAAAAAAAACTACTCACTCGATCTCGTTCAAACCAATTTTCGGTGGTAGTTTACATGGTAATGTACATCATATATTTTTTTTAGTTTTATCATTCTCTTATTTTAGAAGTTACGGGGGGGGGGGGGACACATTTTACCACTTTGGAAGTGTCTCTCGCGCAAACTATTCAGTTTAGAAAAAAAATGATATTAGAAACCTCATTACCATTTTTGAAGACCTATTCATAGATACCCCACACGTATGGGTTTGATGAAAAAAAACATTTTTGAGTTTCAGTTCTATGTATGGGGAACCCCAAAATTTATTGTTTTTTTTCTACTTTAGTGTGAAAATCTTAATGCGGTTCACAGAATACATCTACTTACCAAGTTTCAACAGCATAGCTCTTATAGTTTCGGAATAAAATGGCTGTGACATACGGACGGACGGACAGACAGACAGACAGAGAGACAGACAGACAGACATGACGAATCTATAAGGGTTCCGTTTTTTGCCATTTGGCAACGGAACCCTAAAAACATTTAATGTCATAAACATAAACCTTATGCATAAACCGAGGATACCTACAGGTTTGTACGGAACCCTCGGTGCGCGAGTCCGACTCGCACTTGGCCGGTTTTTAATCAGATGTGTATTGTTCAATTCAGTGGTATCAATGTTTCTGCTACCCTGTTATTTAACAGTTAGTTAATCAACTATAAAACTATTGTAAGTGAAATATATTTATAAAGGAGGTTATAATTATTATAAAATTAACAACGCAGTAAATTTTTTTGGCTTTTTGTTTTTGGCTTTGCCACCGTGCTATATCGTTTTTAGATATTTCCAAAACTTTGTGAGATAGATTTACAACTATTCGCCGTAGCATGGTCCTCGTTATTAATTTAGGTATTTGTTCCTATTAAATAAATATGTCCTTTTTTGCAGCAATAAAATTGGGCAAAAAATCTCGTTGCATAAATATTGCCCGTCTCAATTGACACCTCATACATTCCATAATGTATGTTTATCGTCACTGTGTAGGTTTAATTTCAATACAATGCAATGTTAAAAGCTGCCTGCGCGACTGTACATGAACGGAGCGGGGCAAGTGGGCGGAGTGAGCGTATTTTTCTTGCGGCGTCGATGCGCGGGCGGCGTGGTCGCGTGGGGCGGCCGCCGGCGTCACTCCGCACTCCATGCCCGATCACGACAAGTACCAGCTGCGACCGCGCGCCGCGCGCAGCCGTGAGCCGCGCGCGCGCCGCACGCCGCAGCCGCTCAGCAAGTACAGGAGGAAAACAGCAAATGCACGCGAAAGGAGTCGCATGCGAGAGATCAACCGCGCGTTTGAGACCCTTCGACGCGCTGTCCCAGCATCAGCCATCACTGGCACGCCGGTGCCCTGCGAGAAGCTCACCAAGATCACCACGCTGAGGCTGGCAATGAAGTACATCACGGCGCTGTCAGCGGCGCTGCGAGAGTCCGGCCCTGGCGACGGGGCCCGGCCGGAGCGCTGGCCCTCACCGCTGTGCTCGGAGCTGTCTGAGTTCTCCACGGAACTGGAGCAGGACACTCCCTCTGAGTTCGCCGAGGACTCGCTGTCTCCGTTTGACTCGTTCTTCGCGGAGTTCGACTGCGACTACATTGACCGGACATTCGCGTGATAGTGTTTTTGTGAGTGGTGACACTGCCGGACTATTTCCAACTAGGTACCTACTATTTAATTCTCTTTTTGCCATACTATTAATTATTAACTATATTTTATTTTGTATGAGATATATTTTGATATTTATTTATTATTATTAATAAATTTTAATTGTTATCGTTGTGACCTCATGTGTTTGTTTTAACTCCGTAGCTAAATGTACTTGTTTATTGAGTTCTCTGATAAAATGCCTTGCTATATATGCCTCTACGGCTCTACACCGCACCATGCCAAATAAGATACATAGTGTCAAAGTTAAGTATTCAATTTAAACCTCGAATTAGCAGGTAAAGACCGGCTACAGGAAAATAGATCAACTTAGCAACAATGATTAATAAACCATATCAAATATTGCACTATTTTTGAAGGAATTATCATCAAGACAACCTAGTTCAGTGTTTAACAATGGAGAGAATCTAGATACTGGTTATATTAGGATACTTGGTTATTTAGGGAGGGACACTGAATAATTTGGGGTCCTCTGATGACATCGAGCTATTCTAGATCTACGGCAAGGGTGCAGTTTACCTACCGATTATTTCCTAGGGAACAGGTATGGATGAAATGCAAAGATAAGTTCGCTCCAGACCGTTATTTGTGATTTATTGTCTTATTCTCACAAATTATGTTACATTCAAGCTCATCAACTCCACAAGCGCCTTAGTGCTTTTTTAATCATTATAACCCAATAAAAATATTAATTTACCTTCAAAATAACACATTAAAAGTTTAATTACATAACGAGCAACACAACTGACAAAGAATCGTAAAAGTTTAAGATGTCCACCTACGTGCATCGAAAACCACCCAGCGAAACTTTAAAAAGCAATTGTTGTTTTTTTTTCATTACCGTTTTGTTTCCCGAGTCCAAGTTGCCAACTGATGCGGAATGATCGTTTGATTATGTAAATAATAGGCTGCGGAAGCGTGGGCTTGGCCGATTTATTGTCGTACGACAAAAAGAAACGTCTTAAAACCTTGTGGCTCTAAAGACTGTGTCACATGAAGTGATTAGGATTGTTTCCTGCGTCAATTTAGGCGGTAGCTTGTTTTCGCGGGGATTTTTATCTTTTCCAAATTCAAATGTTGTCATTTCCAAGTTAAAATTGTTTTGCGCTTTTTTTTTAGTTTACGGCTGTACGTACCTATATGGTGTATGTACCTATAGGGTAGGAGTGTACGTACTGTTGTGTGAATTCAATAATTATGCCTCGGGTACAAAATTCGCAGAAGATCCAACTAGAACATGTTTGTAAAAAGGCCAAGTTCGAGTAAGATCAAAACAAGTTCTGATAAGCGGCCAAGTTCAATCACTTTCACATATATTTTCTATCGAAATGCTGAGTATATTCTGATCCTCTTTTAACTTTATGCAAGGTATCTTGCTAAATTATCAGCCTTGTGGGTGACAAGGCTTTAGGGAAACTCCTCTACTTCTCCGAGACGAGGCAGTCAATGAGATACTTATTTGTTTTGCTTTCAAGCCATTATTAACAACACAAGACCAGATTTCCTCATGATTTATTCCATCGCTCGGTAGTTCTTAAGATAAGCTAAATAGAGAACTACATATATTGAAATTGACGCAGACACATGGTACCCTCAGCTCATTTTTTTTTAGTAACATTTTAGATTTACTAAAAATACTACATTTAAATGTAGTTTAATATTTTCAACAATGTAGATACGCCTTACAAGTGATGTTGCCGCCCAGTGCCCACGCGCATCGATCTCTCTCATTGTTTCGATACAAGTTGCCAGTAGGTTGGTAAGTATAGGCACCAAGACGAATGTAATCACTTTTTACTACTGGGCCGTCGTTAATTTTGCATGGAAGATCTTCTATTTAGCTGAGTGTGACTAATTGGGTTTTTATTTTTTCAAACGTGGTTATGTAGGTATATGTGTTAGGGTTTAACAAATTCTTATAATTATCTGCGTATCCTATACCTACCTAACTCCGAAAACGTGTTATGACTTGGGACAGCAGATAAAGAAACAAAACAGCATTTTTAGGCATTACAGAATTTAAAAAAAAAACAAAGAGAAAAACCCCAAATCAATGATAATAATGCCAAAAGGGCATCAGCTCAGCATAATGTCAGATGACAACGCGAAGTGTACCACCTTGTTGAATTTTTTTTTTTTTTGGATGGGAAATCATCAAATGTCTTCTCCCGGGTGGAGCGGAAGGGCGTGACAGACTTTTACTGACTGAAACCCACCCGTGTTCCATCAGTTGCCTATACCAAGGCCTCGGTAACTCTTTCTAACAATTCTACGACCCTGGCAGGAAGTGTACCACCTGACGCTGATTTTCAGCTACAACCCTCGCTACCACCACTAGAATAACAGAGCAGGAATATGAAAATCCACACTAATATTATACATGCAAAAGTAACTCTGTCTGTCCGTCTCGCTTTCCTGCTAAAACTACTGAACCGATTTAAATGAAATTTGGTACACAGATAGTTTAGAGCCTGAGAAAGGACATAGGCTACTTTTATCCCGGTAGTATGTTCCTGCGGGATAATTTCTGACCACCACGCGGGCGAAGCCGCTGGCAAAAGCTAGTATCCTATAACTATATGTGCCTACAGGAATCTTTATTTATAGTGGTAGGAGTACTTAGGCATAGGACAATATTTAGCGAAAAACTTAGCTCAACATGAATTTCCACCAGTCCTCCAGTACATTCATCACTTAGGCTTATATAAAGTGCCTGGTATATAAAGTGGGTTTTCCACCAGCACTCTCTAATGAAGCATATCCTTAATCCATTGCTTTATATTATTTCCGAAAGATTTGTCTGGTCAACAACTTAAATAACGTAATTAATGTTGTAGAGCTGACAAAAAAAATCATTCCTACTGTAAGTATATTAAGCAATTACCCCGCCTAAATCCAGATGCAAACGCACAGATATTATATGACGCCAGACCCCAAGAATAAACGCATCATCAATATCTGCACAGAAAACGAATCATACAAGTTTTCACAGAAGTCTGTAATGCTAATGACACAGTACTAAAACACCATCCAATCTTTTGTTATATTTTTAAAGAAAATATAACTTTTTATAAATTACAAATTAATGTTTTTTTTTTTTAAATAACTTCACTGAAACCCGGTATCGGTTTGAGTGGAGTTCTATTAGAAGTTAGGTGGAAAATCCTAGAGTAAAAGTTAGCCCGTATTGACTGGATGGAGTCGTAATTTCGGGGCAATAATTTTCCATCATTCCAACATGTACGTACCTATTCATATTCACACAAGCTGAGTTATACTGTGTGCTGCCGGGGAGTTTGTTGCGCCATAGCTTCCCAGCTAGAGCACTAGGAAGGAAGTGGTGAAGGGCGGGCTTTTTGGGGGACTGTCTTATGTCATTGACGTTCAAAAAGTGCTGACTAGTTTGAATAAATGACTTTTGATTCTGACTATACGGAGGAATGGCGACTGTCTATCGTTCTTACGTTATGGTATGCTGGTGTTTTTTTTTTTTTCGCCAATACTTTACGTGGTGGTTATTATCACGCTCATCCATAATTACAATACATTTTTGCTAAATAGACAGCAATGTATTGAGTTTCTCATAGGCCATAAGTCTGATATGGAGGTTGCGCTTAGGTTGCCCTCGAATTTCAAATGTTCTGACAGTTTAATTTACCCCATTACTAGCTTTTGCCATTTATCCCATTACTAGATTATTCAATGAGTACCGGAGTAGAACTTAGAGGGTTCTTTCTATTGATGATTTTTTTATTATAATTATGTAAACATACATATAACATCATACACAACCTGCAAATTGCAAAAACCGTAAGAATGCTTTAATTTCGCGAGTTACCCTGGCACTTCAAGGATATTATGCATCGCGCCTCTGACCTCAACTATTTAAAATAAGCTTTAGAACTCACAACATTTATGTAAGAGCAAATTAAAGTCAACTAAAAACGTACATAAACACGTAACTTGTAGGGGAGAGCGGGGCTGAAAGTGCCGGGGGTAAATTGTGCCGACGCGAATATCTCGAAAACAGAAAGGGATAGATGTACGATCGTATTGTGTCGCGTAATGACTAACAGTCGGGCACACACGGCTGCCATTTTAGTTGCGTCAGCGAGGGGGACCGAGTGGCAGTGCATGTGAGGGTCCTCCAGCACCACGTAAGTAAATATTTTCGTATAGATACTTTTTGGTCACAAGCTAGCATTTTTCGTGCTTTTAATATGAGAGTTTTAGTAAAATAATTGTTATTGATCCTAGTTTGCTATGCAGTGTAATTTTAATGCTTTGAGCAAAGTGATTTTTAAATGTGAGACAAAATATCACACTCTCTTAAACGGGGTAAAATATGCCGTTCATGTGGGGCTGCATGTGCCACGGCACAACCAACCCCTAAGTAATCTTTATTGTTTCAATATTGTTTATGTATACGCGAGCACATATGAAACAAAGAAAATACTTTTTGAGGTAATGCTTAACCTCTTCAGACCTGGAGTACACGTATGTGTACCTTAACTAAATAATTTTTTTTTACTATTAGCGACATCTCTTGGCCGCTTTTGGTACTATTCAAATGTTTACTGATAGTATTAGTTCCTAAAAAAGCCGTTAACAAAGCTGTTCAGTAACAATAAGTGAATGAAAATTTCGTTTGAATTCAAAAGTGCAACGTTTTATTTTGAAGACCTCGACGCAGAATCTTCGTAAAACAGGTAAATATGTAAAAACATGACAACTGACAGATTTTTTTAAATTGTTGAGTACATAAAACCGTTTGTTCCCAACGAGTAACACCCTCAAATGTCACACTGTTACTCGATGGGAATGTTTTTAAGAAAAAATTCCCAACCAGTCACACTGTTACTCGATGGGAACTTTTTATTACTATAAACTAACATTGTTCTTCACCTATCGAATTAATGCCACGCCGCGCGCCGTACTTCTAACGCCATCTAGTAGATGTAAGTGGAACAATATTGAGATTTGATGTTTGCCATATTTTCACCACAGTGAAACAAATTTTTGGGAATATTATTTGGGCACAAATATATAGCCGGTTACTTGGTAGCGTTTTCAATAGTAAATTAAATATATGTAGTGTCATAAAAAGTCAATATATTGTGCTACAAAATTTAGTGAGAAACGAATCGCTGTAAAACCGACTTTACGTAGTCTTGTCTGCCCTACCCCTAGAGTGTAATTTAAGCCCGCGCAGGCGCGGAGGGGTAGGGCGGCCCGCGAGCTGAGGAGCAGGTGGTCTGAAGGCCCGCCGCCACAGCTGAGGCTGGCCGGCAAAGCCGGCCAGCAAGCCGAAGCTGCGGTGGTGAGCATTAAAACCATCTGCGACGATAAGCTCGCGTGGGGCCGCCCAAACCCCAGAGCGCCGGAGCCGTGACAGAAACAATGCTTGCTGCATGTTGCATGCCTGCTTGCATGTTGCATGTGACTGGTTGGGATTTTTTTCTGAAGAAATTCCCATCGAGTAACAGTGTGACTGGTAGTGTGACCGGTTGGGAATTTTTTCAGAAAAAAATCCCATCGAGTAACAGTGTGACATTTGAGGGTGTTACTCGTTGGGAACAAATGCATAAAACGTTGCTTTCTAATACTTTTGCAAAAGATTTGAAAAAATATTGTATATTCAGTGATAAATCGTGTTTTCATTTCGAAGTACACATGTGTGTATTTCGGGACGGTATAATTGGATTTTTACTAGTGAGGAAAAATAATAAAAAATTATTTGCTTGGCAGATCATGGATGACGCAGCCATCGCAGAAGCACTTAATGCTAGTGACATGGACATCTCAGGAGATGGGGATGAGCCGGAGTATTTGCCACCTGACGTTTATGGATCCTCGTCTTCTGAGTCAGAAGAGGAGCATGTAAGCAGTGGAGAAATTACGTCTTCAGGTGAAATTCCTTCTACCTGTCAATTCTGGCTAACCAAAGAAATGGTTCCTCGCGGCCCTGCAATAAGTGAAGATGTACTCCTCAGCCAAGGCAGCTCAAAGACCAACTGTCTCTATACATTTTTTGAGTATCTTGATATAGACTTTTGGAAACTGACCGCAGAGCAAACCAACTTGTATTCTGTACAGTTGCGAGATTTGAGATCTGTTAATACTAATTTTATAGAGATGATACAATTTACTGGAATACAGATTATCATGGGGACTCTTAAATATCCTCAAGCACGGCTTTACTGGAGCAGGGAACTCTGTGTGCCCCTTATTAAAGACACGATGAACCAAGACAGGTTTTTCGAGTTACGCAACCATCTCCATTTTGTAGATAATACAGCAGTACGTACTGATGGCGATAAACTATGGAAAATAAGGCCTATTCTACAGAAAATCCTGCAAAAATGCCACAGCTTACCTCGATCATTGCACATGTCCATCGATGAGCAAATGATGCCTTTTGCTGGAAGGTGCGAATACCGGCAATACGTTCCATCAAAACCAAATCCACTAGGGCTAAAGAATTTTGTTTTGGCTGCGAGAGATGGTCTGGTGCTAGACTTTGAAATCTATGTTGGTTCAAATACCATACCCCAAGAAGATATGGCAAATCTAGGACTAGGAGCAGGAATCGTAAAACTACTCTGCCGCACAATTAACGAAAGCTGCGTTTTGTACAAAGATAGATTTTTCACGAGCCTGAAGCTTGCCAATTATCTGATTGAAAATAAAAACAATGTTCATTTGACTGGCACTGTTATGAGCAATCGGGTTGGAGATGTATCGAAGAAATTGAAGACAGACAAACAGTTGAGACGTGGTGAATTTGATGTGAAAGTAAGAAATGACGAACAAGTAAGTGTGTTGAAATGGATGGACACGAAAGCCGTAACAATGCTTTCGACTTGCACCGGAAGCTCCCCAATGACTACATGTAAGCGCTGGTGCAAAATACAAAGGCGAAAAATAGAAGTACCGCAACCTTCAGTGGTCAAAAACTACAACACCTGCATGGGAGGTATCGATCTGTGTGACAGGCTCATAGCCTACTACCGAACCGCTATGCGTACAAATAAGTGGACTGTTAGAGCCTTTAGTCACTTTGTGGATCTAGCAATAGTCAACAGTTGGATAATGTATGTCCGTTGCTGCAACCAGGAGGGCATTGCAGCCAAAGACAGGCTCAGCCTACTGCAGTACAGGCTAAATGTAGCTACAGCCATGGTAAAATTTGCAGGTGGTAAGGTTGACTCTGATTTTACATCCAGGCCCAGCACAAGCAGAGTAAAAGTTGATAAGCCAGTTCATTCGTCCAGATATGAGCAGGGGGAGCCTAAAAGGAAACACCGAGCAGTGGTGGCCCTTCCGAAACCTGAGGTTCGGTTGGATGGCGTCGGACATCTCCCTCGCTTCCTGGATGACAAGTTTGCATCAAAATGTCGACACCCGCACTGCTCCTCACAATGCCGTACCATGTGTACGAAGTGCCAAGTATACTTGTGCCAAGAGGCGAAATATGCAGACTGTTATGTTATATAGACCTGAAGTACACATATGTGTACCTGTGTTTTTCCAAAAACGAAAATACATTTATTTTTGAAAATAATAAAATTGTCTTATTTGAACCCTAATTAATCCTATTTTAGCATAAATTTAATTATATTTCATTTTTATAATGCTCAGGTCTGTAGAGGTTAATACTGCATTTATTGTCTTTGACAGAATGCGGACCTATAAGCGAAAGACTCAAAGGGGAACTACATCTCAGGATCTTTTACAAAGGGCTGCTGATGCAGTCATCAAAGATGAACTTCAATTAAAGAATTATTTATGAAATACCAGGGATAGTAAAATACGCTTTCCCGTTGGCAGCAACACCTATCAATATATGCAACGCATTTAAAAAAGCTGGCATTTGGCATTTGGCCCTATAATTCAAACGTATTTAAAGACGAAGATTATGCACCGTCTTTTGTCACTGATCGCCCGATGCCAAAAAATCGACCCTCTGAAGGTACAAACAACTTGCCTGTCCCTCCAAACAATCAAGAAAGGACTTCTGAATATCTTGATGAGTCAAATTATGTGGGCAGCAATGTTGAGATTGAGACTAGTCCATTAATACTACAGCATGTTCCTGGGAAAAGCGACTGCAGCGTTGACTGTACAATTGAACCATCAGGTATCAACAACAAGAGACACGTCTGTGCTCTCAGGAGCCTATCCCTTGCTGCAGCTTCCAGCTTCCGCAATCAGCTGATAACAACACTGGAGATAAAAATATAGCAATTTTCTCACCGGAGCCAATAAGACCACTGCCTACAGCACCTCCTCGATTAGTTGGACATCATAAAGGACGTAAAAGAAAGACAGCTGTTCTTACGGACACTCCAGAGAAAAATGCTTTGGCCGAAGAACAGGCTAATGAAAAGAAAAAGAAAGAAAGTAAAACTACAAAGAAGGTTAAGGGAGAAGGGAAGGGAAAAGGTAAACAAACAAAAAAAACTGACTAAGAACCCCGCTAAAAGAAGAGTTTTGCAAGATGACGATAGTTCTTATGACGAAAAAGAATAGTTCTGTATTATATGTTGTGATGCCTATTCAAACTCTGCCCCTGGAGAAAAATGGATTGAATGCAGAGAATGTAAGAATTGGGCCCACTTGCAATGTACTGAAGATGAAGAAAGCCTAGCGTTTGTATGTCCTAATTGCTTTTCTGATCAGTCATCTAGAGAATGACTAGTTTTGATAAAAAAAAATTATCTCTTAAAAAGACTCAAGAGACTGATTAATTAGAAAATAACTTTGGAAAGAACTGTGTTACTTTACAATTTAAAGAATTTAAGAGAAATCTTTATTGTTTTTTGTAATATAGTCCTTAGAGACTGGTATGTTTAATAATTGATCTCATTCGCATAAAAATAAGTACTAACTATTGATTAAAAATATACTTTTATGTTTGGAATAATTACGTAAGTTAAGGTAATTGGTTCTTTTTAAATTATAATTCTTAGTATTATAAAAAACTAGATTTTAAAAACTGTTGATTTATACTAAAAAGTATACCGAATAAATATATTATTATAAAATTGATGTCTTTTAAATTCTTAATTAGTTTTCATTCACGTAAAACACCTAGCATTATTACGGCACAACCGACCTCAGCTACGGCACAACCTGCCCCGAAGTGGGGTTGATAGTGCCTTGCCGCCGTTGTGAAAAAAAATCACTTTTTCTTAAAAACTATTAAAAATGAGCAAAAGCTGTAAGTAAATTCGTATTATAGACTAAATTTGGCTTAGGATGAACCACTACTTTCAGACATAGTACTTGTTATATCCGAATCATATAAGGATTTGTCAAAATCGGCACTTTCAGCCCCGCTCTCCCCTACTTAGTTATTTATGTATACCTACCCCGTTGCGTTAGGTAAAAATGCAGTAGGTACTTATGCAACACCATGTCATGCAATAAAGAACCAAAGAGTAGTATCCCAGCGCATGCCCATTTGGGCTTAAGCGGATTGCTTTCCCGCCAAATACGGCAGCCATGACAGTTCCCTGAATTATTCGAATATCCGACGTGATGGCGACGCGGGCTGCGACTGCGAATCATGATCACATATTATTATGATTCTGTATTCATGTTGACAGTTATACATGATCTGTACGTAGAAGGAACACTGATTACAGTATTGGCATTGCCAAATTGAGCTTTCGTGCCTTTCCGGGACAATGAAATGCTTAAAAGTGTGGCTTAGATTGACACTAATTTTGTTTATTGTTGTACATAGGTACCTCCCACATTGATATATTATTATAATGTACAAACTCCTTGGTTGAACTGTTTCTTTAGCTGAATCAGCAGTTGACTGTTGAGTTTGGGTAAAGGTCATTGTGCTCATCTTGACTGACCTAAAACTTTCAAATGTCCAGGGTAGGTCCGAAAATCGAGAGCCTCAATTATCATGCGTAAAATTCGATCCGAATATCTCTGTAATCAAATCTATGAAGCTAACTAGCTTATTATATTAGGTCTAATTTAAGCCGTAAATGCACCTAAGAATTTCATGGCTTATTCAAACCTGACATAAGCATTTACAGGATGGCTGCTAAAAACTGTGTTTTTTACCTCGTGTAGGTATAATCAGGCATAAGGAAAAAGGTAAAACAATATTACAGGCGCTACATTTATCAAAAGCTTATCTCGTGCTGAAAAATATTATGGACTTGACTGTCAACATACAAAAGAGGTAACCAACGGTTGTTTTTTTATGACTTCTAGATAACGTTATGCACAGTAGTCCCTAGGTAACAGAATCAGCCAGTAATTTTCTCGGAGTGGGCCATGATCCACTGATCCACCGCGAGGGCCCAGTGCGTATTGGTAGATGTCACCTGTCTTCGAATTACTAGTTCTAGGTCATGCCAGTTGCCTCATGATGTTTTCCTTCACCATTTTGAGAGCAGCGATGATGAAAGAAATTACACACACTATCCCGCCTGACTGGGTTTGAACCCACGATGTACAACTCGTAACTCGGGGCAGTTACCTACTACAGGGCCAGCACTGCTCTCTAATGTACCAAAAATCTGTACTAATATTATAAAGCTGAAGAGTTTATTTGTTTGGTTGAACGCGCTAATCTCAAGAACTACTGATTTGAATTGAAAAATCTCAGTAACTACGTTTAGTGTTGGATAGCCCATTTATAGAAGAAGTAGTATAGACTATATAACTTCACGCTAAGACCCTTAGAAGCCATGCAAAAAGAAAAAAGTCACGAATATAAAGACCTCGCACAAGCAGGCGATTCGATGCGTTGGGATGGGTCGGGGAGGAAGAAAGATAACGCATACGAAGTCGCAGGTAGAAGCTAGTAAAAATATAAACTTGTACAGACGCCAGCACAAAAAGCTACTACAATCTGTCAAATTTCTTTAATAGGTTTTCAACTGTATCGCTAAAGTTTTAAGTTCAAGATAGTTGACAGTTTCGGGTAGCCTGATGTGCTACCGTCTGTACAACAGCTCTAGTTAAAATTGCAGACATAATAAAACACGCAAAGCATTTATTTAACACTTAAATGTGTCTTTATAATTAACAATTAGTGAGTTAAAACCAGGCCATAGTTGAATGGGTTAATCATTCCAGTAGGCCAATGTAACGCGGCGTAAACACCTCGATTTATACTTAGAATTAAAGGATAACCATTAAAATTAAATGGATAAAATAAAAACAGTTCTATGTAATTAAAATAGTGAGTCATTTTTAAAGGAAAATTATTTAAAGGTCGATTTAACACATAATGCATAACACTAACCGTATTGGTAAAGTAAATACGTTAGTGTGGCCATAATAAAAATATTTTTGCACCTCGAGCTATTAAAAAACTATGTTTATGGGCCTTGTCTTCTCAATCATAGATGTTGGCCATAACAGTTGGGGCCATTGGTGATTTAATTGATTTGATAAGCATAACGATTATTGGTCTTGTTACAAGTATTTCAAATTATAGACAGCTAGACACAGATCTTAGGTTCCCACAGACAGTCGCGACGACGCGGCAACGCGACACGACTTTACTTAGAACAATTTCTATGAAAACTTCATGAAAATCGTTCTAGCTCGGTCGTGTCACACCGTCGCGTTGCAGTAGTCTGTGGCAGCGTTTAGTAGTTGTTTGAAAGTATCTACTTATTTTTTCAGAAGCTCGCCAACTTGATGCGTTTGATAACTGATCTATATTTTAAACAACGAAATTTTCAATGGCTTGTATATCGCACCTTGCCACCGGCATAGGTGAGAGGTGCAAGTTCTACTTACTATAATGCACCTTCTTGCAATTCAGCGTATACGCATACATAACATAATCAGCCAATTTTGTTCCCAATGCTAGGACAAACAAAGGCTTCCTCTCTGTGATAGGGAGTGGGCCATAATCTACTACGCGGGCCAGTGCGGGTTGATAGATGTCACATGTTTTTGAATATAGGTTTCCTCACGATGTTTTCTTTCACCGTTTTGAGAGCCGAGCCGTGGCGATGAAATTATTTACACAAATTAAAGCGCCTGCCTGGGTTCGAACTCTCGACCGTAAGTCGTAATCGTAAGTCGGGGCCACCACTAAACTAAGCGTAGTCAGACTGCGAGAATTAGCTCTTCTCGATATGTCTCTAAACCAATATGAAGTAGCCGGGTACCTCATTAACAGTGATACGCAGACAAAGTCGCAGAAAACAGCTCATCCGCAACAGTACAAAATTAAATATAAAAAAGACACAGTAATTTTATCTCAACAAATCACAGCCAGGTAAAAATTGCATTGTAGGTACATTCAGCTCGAGATGAGATGACAAGGCACCCGCAAAAATAACCTCACATTCAGAGAAAGTTTTTTATCCAACATGAGATGGAAGCCCGATTAATAAGCCTAAAATCGTGTAGGTCGTCTCACACGTGCGGTTTGCAAGGTCACCTGACATCACACATGCAGTAAAACGACATTTTTGTCAAGCTCTGTTGGCGGGAAGCGTGGGATGTCGAAACGCGCTTTTAAGAAAAATAAGGCACGCAAAAATATTTATTCAACGATACAATACACCCGTTTTGGTATATTTCGAGGCTTAAAAATGATTTTGATTCTTTTCCTGGTGGTCCTTTGAATGAGATTCTGCGTTTTGTTGAACTTTTAAGGTGAATGCCTTTTAGAGTAGGTAGAGGCTTTGAAATCTCAAAGGAATACCTTTATTGGATCAGATTAGGTACCTATACAGATTTAAAATAATGATGACGATGTTCAAAAGACGAATTACGAAAAAAAATACGTCTGAAACCCATGATCGTATGCCATTTTGCCCTAAGGCTTATGATCGTTGACAGCTAATAGAATGTATTGTTTTAAGGTAGGTGGCATACGCCCACAGCTTTTAGATGAGAATATTTTCTTTATGTCCTCTAGAGGGTACCATACTCAATTTAGCCTGTAACCAGCGGACGATCAAGACGCATTCAACGATACCTCGTTTTCAAATAACAATAAGACTACTATCTTAGCAGTTATGAGGAAACAGATGAACATACGAACAAACTTATATCATACCGGTCAAAATCATAACCCTCTTTTTAGCTTCGCCGTATAAAATTTAGCTGTAACCATAGCTACCTATCTTATCTTCCACATTTTTTTTTTCTGATAAATATAACCACTGTCTCTTACGAAGCTATTTCTGTAGTTGAAATAGGATTTATAGATAGAGGATGAAACTTTTAAATTTTGCGGTTTGTAAAATTTGGTACAAAAATCAACATCGTGAATTTTGCCCCCTCTCAAAATGGTGATCATCAAAAGAAATAAAAAGCCATCATTACCCTGGCTACGTGTAAAACAGGCGCCATATCTCACGGTCGCTCGGCAATAAATAGTGTCGCAAAGGACGGGCGAAGCGCTGACGGCGCCTGCGCCTATCTAGGTGAGGGTTAGGACATTTTTCTCACACTACTGCTAGTGCGAGCGCCCCGTTACGAACTACCGCCCGCTGGCTTGTAAGGCCTAAAGCATTATAACGTATCTGGGTTTAATTTTTTTCTATTTATTTTATGAATAAATATGAAGTGATGTGAATCGAATGTTGATGCCTTGATTTTCGATCGGAACTAACTGTAAGCTTTATTATCCTTTACTTTGACAGATGCCCCTTTGTTTCTGAAACGTTAGACGTTCTGAAAAAAAAAACGGGTAGTAATAGCCGTTTTTCTTTTGACATGGTTTCGTCGGGCGAGTTTTTGTAATAAGAATGTAACCGTGATCAAAATACAGTTGTTTATACAAAATTGGCAACATAGTCTGGTAGTTACTAAGTTGTCAGTTTGGTAACTATTTTACCGTAGTCAGAATAAAAATCGAAATTTAAAAATGGCTCCATAGTTTAAAACCAATAGGGCAGTACTGCTCCTACTGCATTATGTTTTTCAGAACGTAGTGTTTAAGAAAATAACTGTAGCTATTACGGTGAAGATTTCCACTAAACACAAAACTACATGGTGTAACGGCTCCCCCAAAATGTCCTTAATAAGATTTATTTGTATACCACACTAACAGTTAGGAATGAGTTTCATTTTGACAGTTCAGCAACATACATTTCGTTATTTACGTTGGTGAACAGATAAATTTTGGAACATATGTAGCAATGCATTAGTAATATCCTTCAAAATGATTCAGATTGTGTTTGATAGTGTTTTACAGTATGTTTTTCAGATTGTGTTTGTTAGTTTTGATACATTAATCAATGAATATCGCGGATATGCAGATTAGCGTCAGACATAACCTAACTGGAGTGCTAAGGCACATCATAAACATCCCTTTACAATTAAGCGAATATTTCGAAGGCTTAAAGCGCAAACAGCGAAGCATTAAGTAAATATAGCTAATAGTAATCGTTATACAAGATTCCAGCACACAAAAACTGTGCCTACCTCCTTAACGCCTGCTGAGTGACAAATACTTTATGCGCTACCTAGCTGATATTTATCTACTCCCTAATGGCAGAAAACATTGCTTATTGCCATTTTATGCGAGAAATTCTCACGTAAGAATCAATTAGATTCGTTTGAAGTGTGAGTTTTTGTGTGAACTTATAAATATGAATGAAATTAGTTGATTTTATTGCCAGACTCCGCGGAAGCGAATGGGTTGTACTGTTTTTACCAGCATTAGCTGTCACATTAGTTTCTATTATCTATTTACCAGCTCGTCTAGGAAATTCGTCATTTGTCCCACGTAGTTCTAAAGTGGACGAAAGGCGTTTATTTTAAATAGGTTATTACCACTTTAGCTAAATGGGTTATTGCCATATTTAGACGACTCGTCCGGCGTTTCATTAAAATATTCTTGAGTATTTGTGCGGTTTCAGTCAGTAGGAGTCCGACATACCCGACATCCATGAGGATTTCCACCCCAACATAAAAAACGGCTAGGTTACCTAGCAGCTCTCTGCAGCTACGTTACATTATTAATAGTTAACTTTACTATCGTAGGTACCGGAAGTGGCAGACGTCTTAATCATAAATACAGTTCCTACATAGGTACCCATCTTCCTTAATCCTGTTCATCTTAGTTTAGAGAGTGGGAACAGATAGTTAATCGCGTGTCAATCAACATCATGACGAAACAGCGTTCTGCGAATACGGGTAGTTAGCTCAGCTTACGGAACGAACCTAGGTAGAGACAAGCGAGTCACAGTTTGAGGCGCCCGCGTGCTAAATAGGCTACCTAGATGCTGAAGATGGCGCACAGTGTTGTTGCCAGCCTGAGAGTGGCTATTTCTAGCAATGGATTGCGATAGGCTGAGATGATTGAATACTTACTATAATTTCGACATTTTAAAAGGCAACGAATATCCAACAGGATAAAGTTTGTGCAGATAAAAAAAGCTTGAGTTGTAGGTTTCCCCAGGGCAACATCTTGAGCCCTACAATTTCTCAGAAGTCAAATATTCAATTGCTCCAGTTCAGTAGTATACCCATATTTTTAAATCACAGTCAAGTTCTACGAAACGACGTCCATTTTAATTCTTGATACCTAAACAATAACTGGCTAATAAAACGTTAGTGACATTAATGTCTTTTTCTGTTGACAATGTTTTAGCGCGAATTTCCGAATATGGAAGGAAAAATGATCACGGTAGCAATTATTGAGTCAATAGGTATAGTGTTGTTATTGCTTGACAGCTTGACACCGATTATAACCGGCCAGTCGTTCATACTTTTATGGTGGTTGGCTGAGTATTTGAGTGCCTTGGGTCTGTTTTTTTATTAATTATATGATGGGTATAATATTAGATGTGTCGTTGTACAGACGCTAGCACACCAAACTACTGTAATTTGTCAAAATTTAATAGATTTTCAACTTTATTCGTAAAGTTTTAGGTTCAAGATTGATTGGGAAAATTTGACAGTTTCAGGTAGCTTGATGTGCTGACGTCATGTAAGTACATGACACAATGTTGTGATAATTGCCACTTATTTTACAATATCGAAGCGATTCACTAAGTATAAAAAAGTAAAAAATAATAATAAAAACTCAATCTTAAAGTACCTACTTAAGTATGTATTGATAATTCAAAAAAAAATACGTCGCGTTGGGGGACCGCTCCAGACCTAACAATTTATTTGCAAATAGTCTATTACCTAAATAATGAAGAAAAGAAAACTTTTATAAAATTACTTCACAATATTGCATTTAGGATACGACCGTCAACGTCCTGCCCTCGCGGAGCGGTCCCCCAACGCGACGTATTTTTTTTGAATTATCAATACATACTTACTTAGGTACTTTAAGATTGAGTTTTTATTATTATTTTTAATTTTTAAAGGGAAATTACAATAGGTTTTTGTGTCGGGGGTTTTTTAAATTTTTAATTAAATTTTTTATTTTATACTTTTTATAGGTACATACCTACTTATTATAATGTAGAATCAAACGAAGCTAAGAACACTCTCGATTAATTCATCAATATTCTCTTTCAGTGCGCTTTCATTTGAGACCCCAGTCGAGTATATTTGCTGACATTCGGTTACCCTTCCCCACTTTCTCCCCCACAACTTTTAAACGGCTCGACCGATTTTCATCAAACATATCTAAGAACACTCGCACATAAGTCACCTTTAACACAATTTTTTTTTATTGAAATCGCTTCATCCGTTCGGGAGCTATGATGCCACAGACAGACAGACACACAGACAGACAGACAGACAGACAGACACGTCAAACTTATAACACCCCTCTTTTTGCGTCGGGCGTTAAAAAGATGAAGTGAGTCCGTGTTGTGCCAGACGTATAACACCAATCCAATTTATAATAACACCATCCCATTCTTCCCGTGGGTGTCGTAAAAGGCGAGTAAGGGTCTTTCTCTAGAATGGGCAGAAGGGTTCTCAATGCATTTTACCACCATACTTAGATCGCCAACCCACCTGCCAAGCGTGGTGATTATGGGAGGAGCCCTATGTCCAGCAGTGGACGTCCTACGGCTGAAATGATGATGATGATGATGAGTGCCAATTATTCGTTGAAATATCACAGTTATTTTTAAATCACTTGATTGAGTTAATTTGCCTAAATTATCATATCAGGTAACTACGATATTTACTTACCCACAGCAGAGCCATGGCATCATAAAATAACGCCATTAATTATGGTGGTTTTCACACAACAGCGAGCGATGTAATCTCAAGAACAGTAGGTAGGGTGGATTAGATTTACAGAAATAGACGTTCGGTAACTTCATTATTATTATTATTACATATTATAAAATAAAGTCACTTCGCTGTCTGTCTGTCCCTATGTATGCTTATATCTTTAAAACTACGCAATGAATTTTGATGCGGGTTTTTTTAATAGACAGAGTGATTCAACAGAAAGGTTTATATGTATATAACATGCATAATATAGTAAAGAAACGCTGATAATTTTAGAGGTTTCTAATGTGATGTCATAAATAAACTCATTTTTTTGCGCTTACATTGCGAACGCTGGCTGAACCCTATGAAATAGCCCAAAATAATGTACTACAGTATTGTACACCTTAAAAAGTTCTACAAAAAATCCGCGACGGTATATGTCTAACTCTTAGGGATAACCCATAATAACCATTTTTATCCTTTACTTTTTACGAGAAATAATGGCTTATTTATGAATGTGATTTTAAGCAATACAGCATTAATCCTTATCCAATCAAATACATTAGATATGTTGTGCATTTCATGTAGATCAAAATTGCCTTTTACAGCATATCATTCAAATGAATATTTTAGAAGATATCAGAGATTATAATAAAATAGCCGCAGAGCGGCTAGCGGGCCGTTCCGCGTCCGGCCATCTCGCTTGGTAGCGGTTGGGTAGTGCAAGTTGTAATTCATATTACTTGGGCTTCATACTTTCATAGTAAATGCATATCATCATGTGTGTTCGAAGTACTCAAAATAAAGCTAATTGTGTTATTCCAAGTAAGAGACTGCGAAATATGGCTTAGATGTTTAGATTGCATTTCCGACGTTTGGCTCCCAGACTGGAGCGGGCTGGGGCTGCATTAAAGCGGCTCCTGCCTAATCTGGGGGGCCCAAACGCCTCCTGCCGGAGGCTCTACACGGGGGTCGTGCGGTCCATGGCCCTCTACGGGGCACCGGTGTGGGCGCCCTCATTGAGGCTGCGCCCAGCGCGCTGGTTGAGTGCAGCCCAGAGGGTCATGGCCATCCGGCTATTCCGAGGATACCGCACGATCTCGTGCGAGGCGGCGAGCCTCCTTGCCGGAGTGCCGCCATGGGATCTGGAGGCAAAGGTACTCGCGCACATGTGGGAGTGGTGCGAGGAGGCGAAATGCCGGGGCGAAACTCCGCTGCCGCGACAAATCGCGGCACGGCGGACAGAGCTCCGGTGTGATTTCATGGCGACATGGCGGGTACGATTGTCGCAACCCAGTGCTGGGCACGCCACAATTGCGGCGGTAAGTCCCCTCTTTGAGGAGTGGATAGAGAGGCGCCATGGCGTCCTCACCTTCCGCCTGACGCAGGTTCTCACCGGGCATGGGTGCTTCGGTGGGTTCCTGTTCAGGATAAAGCGGGAGGATACGTCCGGGTGTTTCCATTGCGAGGATCGTCTGGAGGACACGGTGGAGCATACGGTGGAGGTGTGCCCTGCCTGGGCGGAGCACCGCCGTGTCCTCGTGGAGGTGATCGGCGGCGGCGACCTCTCGCGTCCGGCCCTGGTGCGAGCCATGGTACGGAGCGAGAGGGAATGGGTAGCCGTCACCTCCTTCTGCGAAGCAGTAATGCTCGCGAAGGAGGAGGCGGGGCGCGTGAGGGAGTGGCAGTCTCTGCGCCCTCACGTCCCTAGCCGCCGCAGGAGGAGACGCCCCGGGCGTCGGGAGTCGATTGCGGACTCCCGGCCACCGTAGGCGCGAGCTTGCGGGTGGCGAGCAATGGGTAGCTCGCCGCCCGGTAAGGACCAAGCTCGGGTCAACGGCGCGCAGTGTTCCACGCGCGCCTCAAAGAGATGTCAGCAGCAGGGGTCTACTAGGACCGATGCCTGCCGGGGTCGCGTGATTGTTCGAAAGAGATACCGTGTCCCTAGCACATGGGCAACTGATGGAACACGGGTGGGTTTTAGTCAGTAAAAGTCTGACACGCCCTCCCGCTCCGCCCAGAGCGGGAGAAGTCGTTTGATGATTTCTAATCCTGAAAAAAAAAAAAAAAAGATTTTTAGATTTTTGGATGGATTTGGATTTTTGGTTATCCTGGATACTTACCATATATAGCATACCATAGATATTTTATCCCGGTAGTAGTTTCCCGGGTGATATTTTCCGACAGCTATACGGGCAAAGCCACTGGCCAAAGCACTATTCTTATAACTATGTTTAATTTGGTGTCTGGTAAATAACTGAGTGTTTATATAGGTAGAATAAGAGCGTTAAGAAAAACCAGGAAGACTTATATTCAATTCAATCCAGCCCTATGTCGCAGTCTTCTTACTCTGAATACTAGGTATTAGTTTTATTTTAAATACATCAAACACACATGATATGTAAGGATCGTAGCAGGTGGCGTTCCGTAGTTTCTGCCTACCCCCATGGGAAAAAGGCGTAATTTTATGTATGTATAACATGGATTAATACATTCTTACCGCGGTAATACGTCCTCTTGCGATAATTTCCGACATCTACGCGGGCGAAGCCGCGGGCAAAAGCTAGTATAGAATAAACCTGCTTTGGAATTGAGAGATTACAATTGCAAGAAGCAAGGTGTGAGGAGATTTTAGAATTTCATATGGAATAGGCATAGAGCAACACGGACCAGAGGGGAATAGCCATACGCAGGCGTTCCCCTCTGTCAAAGTACAAGTCCACGCGGTCCTATGCGTATAATAAAACTAGTTGCAGCCGCACTGCTCAGTAGACTAAATCTAGTTGCGCGACTAAATTGATGTCCTACAAAAATGACGAATTGTTCTGTATTTTGCTGCAAAAAACGTCAAATTTACAATAAGATGGCGTTACCGTTACGTTAAGTTTCACTTTTATCGTGGTTTCATAAAAACCACACAATCCTTTTTTAATTCATTTATTGCAGGTTTGGTAAGGTATGGTAATAATAGACTAACCTGGATTCCCACAAGAAATAGTGTCATTTGCTCAAATCATTTCAAGACCTTCTGACTTTCATGTGTTGGCGAACAATAGGAGGAGATTAGTCGAGGGCACCAAACCAACTCTAATGCTACACTGTATTTGTCCCGGAAGTTTTTTATATCACGGAAAAGGTAAAGCAGCGTACAGTCTGCCTGATGTACTACACATTAGTCATAGTGGCGAAATGAAGCTTAGATTTCTCAACTTGAAAAATTAACAGTTTTAAACCTAATTTTCCAGAGTCATCAAAAATCATTCACTCTACCAAATGATAGACTATCATCTGTGATGCCATTAGTGCCACTCTCACTATTCCTGATTCGTTGACATCTCCGTGTACTTCGTCAATCAAGTCAAAAAGCAGACCCACAAAAATGTATTCATATTTATATAAAACTAATCCACTTTAAAAACCAGTGATAGATACAATTATAACTAGTTTTTAAAATGACGTAAACCTTAATTTTATTTGTTAAATGATAATTATTGTAGTCCATAATAAATAAAGTCAATCTTTATTATAATATCTATCTTTGTATCACTTTTTAAACGTAATATTCCGAACCGAGTTCTTGAATTTATCGATAATGCGTATCGACAGTAGTTGCAACCACGGCTGTAAGCAACTTGTCAGTGTAGTTGCGTCATCTCATTGTACTGTTACGACACATAATGTATCCATGTGTGAAATTGTTAGTGTATGTTTGAATTTTTATGTGTGAGTTTCGTAGTAACAGACGATTATTTTTGTGTGAGAATTTTAGAAAGTGTGGGTAGAGCAGATTTCCCCCCGCAAAAAATGACAGACAGTTTTGTATCGGGAAAAATCGCTATGGCGTCTCCCCTCCGGTCCGCCGGTGGTCCGTGTTGCTCTATGGGAATAGGTTAGGTAGGTTCTCTATTAATGTAGTAGACGTATTCGGATATTTTTATTTCGAAAGTTTTTACACCTATTAATTTAAAGCTAAATAAGTGCAAGTGCACCCTCTTCCACCATGCTCCCGTCGCCGTCACCCATAGAAGGTGCGGTCTTCTTATTCGCGAAAACCTTCATCATCGGCATCATTTCAGCCGAAAGACGCCCACTGCTGTACATGGGCCTCCCCCAATTTGGGGGGTTTGCGATTTGGGGAGGTTCGCGAAAACCATAATTGCTAGCAAAGCCATAGAAAACTATAATGCAAGTGCATGAAAGCATAGAAAACTATAACATTCCCACGAAACCCTCAAGGTTTACCAAACCTGTTTCAGTACGTGTGCCATGTCACACCATTATGTTCTAGTAAATTTTTATATATGGTCATGCGCTCATTTTTGTTGACGTTTATAAAGAAATACAATATGAACTATTGATCGTGATCTTTTGCACACGACGTGTCTTTGATGACAAATTGTTTGCGGGCCAAAATAGCCCCTCCTACCTTTATTGCACTAGAAATAAGGTTCATAATGCCTTGGGTTTTATTTAGACGATGGTAAAGTTATCTCGGTCGTCATATAGGGTCGGTCCACCTGACATGGTCGTATTAGGAACGGTGAGCATTTAAGAGGCTAGGCCCGCACTCCATGGTACAATGCTAACGAATTCTATTTTTTTTCTAAACTCTATGATTGAGATGATTGGAACTAGAGGAGACTTACTTGAATTTGGAATGTCACTGAGAGAAGCTATTGGATCTTTTTCGAGTGAGCTTTTATGGTGGGTCTGATACGGTTCACCCACGAAAACCTTAACCATATCTAATAAGAGCATTTTTTTTAAATGCAAATTACATGTGAATTCATAGTATCTATCAAGTAAGCCATTTTAAAAGGCACTTTTGGACGTCAAAATGTACAAGAAAATAGTATTGATAGGTGCCCATTCCAAAAAGTAGTTTTGTATGGTGAAAAATAGGCAAGAAATCCATAAACAGATATGATTTTCGCTTGTGATTCAAATGGCAGTTTCTTTTACAATCTTCCTCGTTTCAAATATTCAGAATGTTAATTCGCTTCACCGAGGTTCAGACTTTCTGGAATATGTATTTAGTAAGAACTTAGGTAATTATAAAAACTAAACAAGTTAGACATAGGAACAGTGGTAGCCCAGTGGTAACGACCGCGAATTCGTTCTAGGTTCGAACCCAAACAGGCGATTAACTTTGTATAAATTATTTCATCACCACTGATTTCAAAGCGGTGAAGGAAAACACCTGACGGATACCAGCAACCTAGAACCAAAAAGAACCAAGATTGTCTCATCGAGCAACCCGCACTTAGCTCGCTTGGAGAACTACGCCTACTCTCCCCTCAACGAGTACCAGCAATAGAAATATTATAGGCTCATAGTACAAACAAGGTCTCTGTAGGGGGCGCTTCCACCACCCGTAATCGTCCTGGGACAGTCTCCCACTGATTTGACGTGAACTCTCTACCTAATCCAAGTGACTCCACTGACGGCAGACGTCACCACGTACCCCTGAATATGCGTATGTGTGCTGTGGTAGGTACATAATCAATGTACGCTCAACGACCTCGGAGAGAGACGGTGGCGTTGAAATAAAAGCAGATATCTGTCTTGATTTTTGTCCGCAGATTTTGGCTTCTTCCTTATTGTTGCCTCTTCAACAGCTGTGACTATCTGACTCAGTGCCGACAAATCCACGCTCCACGTTCGCAAAAATGCAAAAATGTCGCGGCATGATTTCATTGCGCACTAAATTCTCAATTCGCAGTGTTGAACCGATTATTGAAAATCGAACATAGTTCATCGCAGTGTGTTGAAAGTTGAAACAACACACTATTCGATTTTCGACTTTCGGCGCTAAGCAGTGCACTGAAAATCGAATGCACGAAAATATATCGCCGCGGTATTTTTACATTTGTGCGAATATGGATTTGTCGGTGCCGCTACTTGCGCCCTAGAGTGTGTATAGGGTCTCGTCGCCACGCCGCGCGCCGCGCCTGTAGTATTATTCTGTATCTCTGGATAATTTAGGAATCTGAAATAAAAATCGAGAGAGGTTATACAACAGGTTTATAATGATAATTAATATCTATTCTATTATGAAGCTGGAAAAGAGAATGAACTCAAATTACCTACTTGGACTTAAACTTTAAGATATGTGTATTAAGCATATTGGCGCATGGCACTAGCTAGGTAGGGGTACCACACGCCACCTCCCGATACGGTTGCCAACCCTACTATGTACTATACCCAGTATCCCACTATTATAGTCCTCCAGAGAGTATTTCGGCCATGGCGGAGAGAGAGAGTACTCTCAACAGAGAGTAGCCATCGCCGTGGGAGGTATTATAGTGCGCAGACACAGGGGCTGGCATCCGACACGACTGAAGAGAGATCAAGCGCAGGAACAATGGCTTAAAGTGGTTTCCGAAGCATGGGGTATCACACCGCCAACCTCCAAACTCCAGGCAAATGTAAAATCCCAATAAAACTATGCCTGACCTAGGAATCGAACCCAAGACCCAACGCTCAGCAGTCACGCTTGCGACTAAGAGACCAACGGGGCCATCCTACTATATTAGAGGCCTAAATACAATTATTCACGGTGGTTCTTTGACGTACAGACGCCACCAGGTCAAGCTACCCGAAACTGTCAATTTTTCCCAATGAACCTTGAACCTAATGCTCTAGAAATAAAGTCGAAAATCTATCAAAGAAATCTGACAGATTGTAGTAGCTTGATGTGTTGGCGTCTGTACAATCTGATATCAAGGATTCACTAAATGATTCTGGACGAAAAATCTGCTGTTTCGTAGTAAAGTAAATACCTACGTGGTCGAAATGTATGAAAGAGTAAATTTCAGGTTTTACATAATAGGTTAGGTTTGGTGTTCCTAAAAAAAAAACTATTAAAGAAAGACTCAAAGTAGCAAAAGACACACATTTAATTAGACATATTATTATTTTTTTAAATATTAGTAGAGATAAGTCGTGCTTGTATCAAAAAAAAAAATCCGTAAAAACCTGAAGATTAACCCTCCTTACTGCGAAAATAATTAAAATTTAAATCTGCAGACATTCATTTTAACTTTTTTTTTTAATCGTTGGTATTTTATTATGTTACAAACTTCATGTGGCAGAAATGTGTTTATTTTTTCAGTATGCTACAAAATGCTTTACTTATTTCTTAGTTAAAAAAACACTATCTAAGTAACTACCATGTTTTTATACACGAAAGCCCTGTTTGCTTATTAAAAAAATGACAGTCCTATTTACTGGGCACAAACAGTATTAAGCAACATAGATGTTGGTACCGCCGATATTTCAAGGCAAACAAAATCTAATATCTAGAGCTTTTGAACAAAATTACCTAAGCAAAAAAGTGGTTCCACAAAAACAAACAAAACAGTCCACTAATTTAAGACATTTAACATTTTTGTTACAAAACCCACAAGCTGACGCATCATAGGAGAGTCATCCATCATAAATAGACATTTGATATTAATTCAGAGTCTATAGTTGAGTCCAGACTTGTATGATTTTAATGAATTTCGTGACATACAGAACACACTAACAGTAACAGTAGCAATGGCTTTCATTTTGAAGGACATTGCTAAACCATTGCGTCGTATGTCTGAAAAAATATTTTGCTATTTATACCTAGACAAGATATAAACATTTTGTACTGGACCATTATTACCTGGGTACCTTCTGCCTATGGATATATCGAACTTTTTCTGAGGTATTTTTTACGAAATCTAGAATTAACTCTTAATACCTGACAGTACGTGCTTTTCGGAATTAGCATCAGGCTGTTTATTTTCTTTTTTTAATGAGATAGTCATTTAATGGGATTAAATGATCTTAGAGGGTTGTATTCTGCCAGGGTCGCGAGATTCGTTCGAAAGAGATACCGGGGCCCTGGCTCTTGGGCAACTGAAGGAACACGGGTGGGTTTTATTCAGTAAAAGTCTGACATGCCCTTCCGCTTCACCCAGAGCGAGAGAGGACATTTGATGATTTCCCATCCAAAAAAAAAAACATGCTGAAGCATGCACCTTTATGCAAAATGTTTTGCGTGCGTAACATTGCGCACCACCGTAAATAACGTATTTGCACACCAAAAATAATAGTCGTTTACAGCAATTATTTTTGCACAAAGTTACTCAGTTTGATGCAGAGAATGCGTAGGCGACGGCTTCGTGAAGGGTCTTTTTACACCCTATACATATAGGTTCATCATAGTAAGGCATATAATGTTCTTCCAGCTGGGAGACAGGCCTCCTCTCGGTGAGAGGGAGCGGGTCATGATCCACCATGCGGGCCCAGTGTGGGTTGGTAGATGTCACATATCTTCGAATATTTAGTTCTTAAACATGCCGGTTTCCTCACGATGTTTTCCTTCACCGTTTTCAGAGCAGTGGTGATGAAATAATTTACACATAGTAAAAGCGCCTGTCTGGGTTCGAACCTACCGACTCGTACGTCGCGGCCGTTACCACTGGGCGACCACTGCTCTCCTTTATAGGTTGGTAACAACAAAAAAACATATTCTTGAACTTGCCCACTCATTCACCTACTCATTTACACGATAATAGGTAAATAGTTTCCAAGTAAAACAAATGAAATCGAAACTAAATGCTAAACGATGACTCAACTAGACTCACGACCGTCGGGGGATCGCCGCTCCATATAAGGCGATACTGCCATATTAATGTCCTCGTGGTGAAGATTTCGATGGTAATGATAAACTAGAAACTGAGATTGAATCATTAACAACAAAGATGGTAGATACAGCTAATGATGGATTCATTAGATGTTACGATACTAACACAGGTTACATACTAATTTTCTTGTTTACAAATCTCTGTATAAATGAAACTACGGGGTAATTGCGTAACACACACACAGTAGCAATCTAGGAATGGCTTTCATTTTGACAGTTAACACGATAACTGCCATGGTGAAAATCAGAAAAAGTAAAAAAAATGTGCTTAGTGTAATTTCACTATAAATAGATTGTTTATTCCATAAATACACACATCACGTATATATCATATTTATCTTATATTTTTAAACGAGAAATTCTTATATCTTATACCTTTAAACGAGCAATTCTTGTATATATATATATATATAATCTGAATCTCGGAAACGGCTCCAACGATTTTCATGAAATTTAGTATACAGGGGGTTTCGGGGGTGATAAATCGATCTAGCTAGGATTCGTTTTTATAAAATATCGTTTTATTCGTGTTTTCAATGATAGGCTTTATCGATAATCAACTTGAACATAAACTTATTATTTTAAACACAATTTACCATAAAATACCGAGCAAAGCTCGGTCATCCAGATATTATAATCTGAATCTCGGAAACGGCTCCAACGATTTTCATGAAATTTAGTATACAGGGGGTTTCGGGGGCGATATTATAATTATTAATATATATATATTATATATATTAATATATATATTGCAATATATTATATAGCTATTGATAGTGTGTTATATATACAATTTGCGTGCAGGTAAAGTCCCGATAGCATTCAGAACTAGTTAGGATTAAAAGAACAGTTACTTCATCAAGCAAGGTAAAAGTACAAATTAGTTTATTTTATACTACCTACTGTTGTGTCGAGGTGGCGGAGCTTGGGAGATGCCTATGTCCAGCAGTGGACGTCTTTCGGCTGAAATGATGATTGTTGTCTGCCGCAATTCATAGATCTTTCAGAAATATTAAAGAGAAAAGTAATGTAGAAACCATGAAAAGGATTTGTCATAGGTACTTATTTTCTCACTAAGTTCTCTATATTTTTCACCATATTATTTCTTCCACTTTATTCGTGTTTTACCTACAAATTTTGGAGCATTCTATTGGAAATGCTTTATTAATTTTGACCATAAAGTCATTATGACGTCACCACAGTTTAATGTCACATTGAGAATGGATTTTGTATGCAAAAACCAATAAGTGTTTCGTAACATCCTGTGTTAGCGTTGGATAAAGCTTTTTTTATCAAATCGAAATAAATGCCAAGGCATTGAAGTAAAAGGTAGATTAATGTGACATTTGGCCAACGCCCGGTTCCCATATCTAAAACCTACTTAGGCATTGCTCGTGACTTCATCTGCGTTTATTTTTTAGGAGAAATAGTCATTGTCCTTCTCCAAGTGCCAGGCTACTTATCTGCCAAATTTCATAACGATCGGTTCAGTAGTTTAGGTGTGATCTAACAGACAGACAGTAACTTTCGCATTTATAATAAGTGTTGTCAAAAGGGACAAGTCGATAAAGACTCTTCAGTAGGAATTATATTAGATAAGTTCTAATAAAATTGACATTACTATTTACAAGTAACAGCAGAATTGCAAAAGTCACACCAGCCGCAAAGAGTCACACTGTATAAGGTCGCTGGTCTCTTGATTCATCCGATATGAACCTACGGTTCTTTCCTAATCCATACTTTAATACTAATGCTATGCTATAAAAGGTGTACCAGAAGAGTGTGGACAAATTTAAGGATGAAGGTGAAGGAGTCTTATGGGCTCCCTACATTAATTCACGTGTGTTATGTGTCTTTAAGACCTAGCAGAATTAATACACCGATCACATTAAAAATATGACGTTTATTTCACACTTTCGTTTTTCCAGAATTCTCCTTCTTTTTTTTTTTAAAAAAACGTATTCTAATTCATTTGAAATCTAATTTGAAAATCGAATGTTCGAATGTAAAGTTTTTTATCACCAGCCAGTGACGAAAAGACGGACCTATTTTATATCAGTTCATCTTTTGCAGACGAGTTTTGCGGTACTTACCTAATAGATAACATTTCTATGAGGTCTCCACATCTGTCACTTATAAGCTGATGGAAGAAGTTAGAAGTGGTCACAATAGGTGGTCAAAAATGAAGATTACCAATAATAGCCAACCTGGCCACATTTTGTTTGGAGGTATTTCAGGTACCTACAACTACCTCACAAGAGCATTGACATTAGTTATTAGAAATCGTAACCCGATATTTAAAACAATCGTGATCAACCCACGAACAACTCACTAACTTAGCCTACTTCATTTAATCTGGGATTTAGAGTCTATAAACATTTCAATTAGGCCATAACATTGATCATTACTCACCCGGTGCCTGACACTCTGATCCGAACTTCATCGAGTCGCATGCGCATAAGAATGATGCAGATTTCCCATATAAAGGATGGAACCGACCTATTATCTACAATCTAAGCAGGAAACTCGAGAACACAAAGCCAGGCAATCCTCAACTCTAATCCAAGAAAATAAAGTTTGACACGATTAAAAGTGACGGAAAATTTAAACTGGCTAATTCCACTGGACCCAGCCTTAGGTAAGCGACTGTTTACATTATAATTAACGACCGAAGTGAGCTGTCAACACATATTGACTCTTATGTTCATGGTAACACAAGTGTTAATTGTAAGTCTGGACAGGTGCCGAAGTGTAAAGTACACATTCATTCAAATGAATGGGATCTAATTACATATAAATGTTTCGAGAAGGCGATACTTTGATAATTGATGGCCAATATCTCTTTGATTGTGTGGTACAGCACTAATAAGTCTAATAACATGATAGTTAATCAATTACTAAGTTCTCGTACGTTAATCATCAGCAGTCTATAATGTTCCCACTGCTGGGACACAGGCCTCCTTTCGGTGAGAGGGAGTGGGCCATTATCCACCACGCGGGCCCAGTGTGGCTTGGTAGATGTCACATGTCTTCGAATTTTTGGTTCTAAGTCATGCTGGTTTCCTCGCGATGTTTTTCTTCACCTTTTTGAGAGCAGTGGTGATCAAATAATTTACACAAAGTAAAGCGCCTGCTTGGGTTCCAACTCACTACCACTAATCGTAAGTCGCGGCTGTTACCACTAGGCCACCATTGCTGTTCTTATGTTAGGAAAAACGTAATAAAATTGTCAACTCATTTCTTTATTCTAGAACGCTGATTTGCAACCAAGACTTGTAATAATACTGTGCCGAGAGAAAATTTGAAAACTCTCAACTAGTCGATGAACTTTTTGAAGATAAAGTTTGATGCAGCCGTTACATACATACATAAACTCACGACTCCTTCTGATAGAGGTAGGCAGAAACTAAAAAACGTCACCTGCAACGATCTTCACATACTCCTTTTGCCGCGTTTACTTTCATACGTCTGGTTATACATGCACACCGGTTGCGAGTACTACGCACCTGACCTTTCTGAAGAACATCACCAATAAGGTCACTATATTATGTCCTCTGATGGCGTCCCCTTTCAGCATTTCCACTCACATCTGACGTGTAAATAACCTTTTCATCCATCTTCCCAACATGACCAAACCATGTCAGCATACTCTCGCCGTATGATGCCGTTATGCTTTCAGAAGATGACTTTGGTATTTTAATGGAAATAATGTTGGAAAATTCGCTCTCAACGGAAAAAATATTGAACAAAAAGGAAAGCCAAATGCATTAAATTGTATTGTCCATAGCAAAAGTTATTCTTACAAAAATACTCTCAAGAATTCTGCAAGATTATAATTAAGTAGGTACGTACCGTATGCCGGACGTAAAGAATAACACCACCCCATTTCTTCCCGTGGGTGTCGTAAAAGGCGACTAAGGGACTTACTAGAGAATGGGCAGCAGCGTTCTCTATGCATTTAACCACCATACTGCGATCGCCAACCCCCTGCCAAGCGTGGCGATTATGGCAAAGCCCCCCAAATTGGGAGAGGCCTAAGTCCAGCAGTGGACGTCTTACGGCTGAAATGATAATTTAGTACTGTGGGGTAATTGGGTAACACATTTCCACTAGCCATCGCTTTCATATTGACAGTTCAACATCATTCATTGCGTTAATTACGTTGTTGAGCAGACACATTTTTCAAAAATGTGGCTTAGCAAAATCCTTCAAAATTATTCGTATTCTGATTGATAGTGTGTTACGTAATTATGAAGGGCTTGTGGCTAAGTTACAACAGCCGAACGGGTCGATCGTTCAGGTTAAGCTACGCTTGCCGCGGTCGGTCCATGGATGGGTGACATCTTTATGGATATGATATGATAATACCAAGACCTTTCCGTGACTCGGAAAGCATGTTAAACCGTTGATTCAGGCTATCTTTCGTAGATCTTACACAGTCGTTACGGGTCGTCAAAAGTCCGAGTGTGTGACAACCAGTCATACCAAGGGGTATCGTATTACCCAGTAACTGGGTTGTGGAGGTCAGATAGGCAGTCGCTCCATGTAAAATACTGGTACTCAGCTGCATCCGGTTAGATTGGAAGCCAACCCCAACATAGTTGGGAAAAGGCTATACAGATGATGAGTATGTTACGCAATTAGGGTGCAAGTCTCTGCACCACAAAACTCTATCTATGCCACGCATTTAATTACAACGGAAAACCCTTACATATCTTTAAATTGTAGTGGCAAGTCTACAATTTCTGTGTTACGCAATATTTTCTACAATTTAATAATTTTGTGATTAAAAGATTCTTCTTCTTTGCCCTCGCCTGTTCCCGTTACGCGGGGTTAGCTTTCTTAACCATACGGCGCCATTCACTTCGTTGGTAAGCATCGCCATCTGCAAGCCCAAGTCTATATCCTGCCGGTCATTTGTCATCCAGGTAGTTTTCCATCTACTTCTCCCTCTTTTTAGGGTTCCGTTGCCAAATGGCAAAAAACGGAACCCTTATAGATTCGTCATGTCTGTCTGTCTGTCTGTCTGTCTGTCCGTACGTATGTCACAGCCACTTTTCTCCGAAACTATAAGAGCTACGCTGTTGAAACTTGGTAAGTAGATGTATTCTGTGAACAGCATCAAGATTTTTACACTAAAATAGAAAAATAATAATAAATTTTGGGGTTCCCCATACTTAGAAGTAACTGAAACTCAAAATGTTTTTTTTCTTCAAACCCATACGTGTGGGGTATCTATGAATAGGTCTTCAAAAATGGTATTGAGGTTTCTAATATCATTTTTTTCTAAACTGAATAGTTTGCGCGAGAGACGCTTCCAAAGTGCTAAAATGTGTGTCCCTCCCCCCCCCCCCCGTAACATCTAAAATAAGAGAATGATAAAACCCAAAAAAATATATGATGTACATAACTATGTAAACTTCCACCGAAAATTGGTTTGAACGAGATCCAGTAAGTAGTTTTTTTTTAATACGTCATAAATCGTAAACCGCAATTTACCTTTGATTCAATCAACTCAAAAAATAAAAAAAAATAAACATTTCATTTCATAAGCATTAACCTTATACATAAACCGAGGATACCTACAGGTTTGTACGGAACCCTCGGTGCGCGAGTCCGACTCGCACTTGGCCGGTTTTTTTATTAACCATGGCAAGGTACTTTAGACCTTTATTGGTGATGTTCTTCATAAAGGTCAGGTGTGTAGTCACCGGAGTGCGTGTATGACTAGATGTATGAACCAAAAGGAGAATGGAAGGATTGTAGCAGGTGGCATTCCGTAGTTTCTGCCTACCCCCATGGGAAAAGGCGTGAGTTTATATACGTATGTGAAGGCACTTACTCTACGCATAACATCTGTCAGTGTGTTGTGAATGAAATAGTGACGAATATAAATGTTGAGGGATAGATTTATGGAGGACACTTTATTTAGGTTAACTACGGGATGTCCCATAAAAACCAAAAAAAAAAAAAATGTCTTAGGACAACCAACACACCGTTATCTGATCCCAAACTAGGCAGAGCCTGTACTATGATAACCAGACAACTGATAAATATACTTATATATTTCTAAATACATACATATTATATTACACCCAGACACAGAACAAATAATTGAGCTCATCACACAAAGTTTTGTCCTGGGTGGGAATCGAACCCACGACCTCAGTCTTAGCAGTCAGGGTCACTAAAATGGTTGAGGATAGATATGAAAGAGAAGGGAGTGGATGATAGCGTGACGATGACAGGGGAGAACGAAAGAAGATAACTTGTAGCGCCGACCACAAGTAACATGATACAAAGACAGGAAGATGGTAATGATGATGAACAATTTTGTTGAATTGTAGACTTGTACAGTTTGGTGGTCTATGACCCAGGAGTACCTACCTAGAAGTTAATATACCTAGTGTCAAGAGCAAGCAAACAAATTAAGACAAAGATACTTAACCCAAACGTATCGTCAGATTCATGAATATTGTATATTCTCCAAATTATATAGCATCGAAGCATATCGCTAGTTATAAAAGACTAATAAAACAACTAGAACAAGTCTACGAACCGCGTTCCACGTCGCCTCATTCATGAGTTTGTTCACCGAACAAAAAACACTGTAACAGAATCTCTCTTCATTGAAGATATCTAAGTCCAGTGGTTCCACTAATTGGTCATTACTCGAAGGGCAGGGAAGTGAAGGGTAACAAATAATTACACCTAATAAAACCTTTAACAACATCTAGCACTCAAGAAATAAAGTCCAACTTTGAATGGAAATTCTCAAAATGGCCGCGGTGAACGTCAGTTTTCTTTGCAAAAATAGATACAATTCAAAAAATCTCGACAAAAACAAAGCCAGCTACCGATAGCATACTTTATTGGTAATTTATCATATTTTCTCAAGTTTTAATGATATATTTGATTCATATAGTTTTTCAACAGATTCTTAGACTGCATTCGAGATAACGTTTAGTTTTTCATTTCCTGAGTTGACATTAGCAGCTTCAAACGTGGTAGCACTAATTGATAGAGCCAGTAATAAGTGGGAACCATGTAGATCGGTATTTGTCTAATATTATTCGTGTTGTAGGTGTTTTGGAATTCTATTTAATATCTCGGTTCGAGTTTCTTAGACACTTGTAGGTGGTTGTACATAAGAATACAAGCACTACTTGTGTAACTTGTGAAACAGAATTAATCAAACAGCTTTTCTCATTCATGGAAATTGAATTTAATTAAGTAAGTAGGTTCTTATTTATTTAAGAATTAAGTTCATACGAAAATTTAGGGATCTATCCAATCCAACACAAAATCGTAAACTTTTATATATAAGATGGAGGTAGGCAGAAATTCATCATCATCACCATCATCCACACTCACTGCATGGCATAGGCCTCTCTTTTCTAGTGCGAATCCCCACACTCCTGTACCAGCTTCTTCCAGATTTTTCCCGCACTGGCAACAATGTCGCCCTCCCATCACGCACCCTGACGACCGACATATCTCGTCATCCAGTCCTTGGAAGCTACTATGTTACAGCCTTATTTCATCTGTCATTACTGCGCCATGCCAAGTGTCCTGCCCAACTTTATTTGTCTCCAAAATACGCTTTCCGATATCAAAGACCTTCGTACGTCTTCGTATCTTAACGTTTGGGACTCGGTCTATTAGCCTGATACCAAGCGTGTCTTCGTCTCAGTACCGTCGTGGTGAGCAGAACACGCTAGTTATAGAGGCGGGACTTCAGACATTGTGGAATTATGAGCTGATCTTAAAATTCTCATAATGTCGTCCAGTTTTCTTAATACGGTCCACCCAAGTTGTATTCAGTTCGATGTCACTGTTCTTCGCCAAAAGAAATAATAATTTACCTACTGTTTAATTGAAAAAAGTCAAAAAGACCGCAGCTCTTCTCGGATGATCATAATTTTAAATTATTTGTTGTTTCGGCACAATTTTGATTGATCGTATAAAAGGTACTTGGGTATACTTAATCAAATTTTGCCTCTTGTACATACTTCAAGTCTAGATTACCTGCCCACTTAAAATTACCTTTATTAAAACATAATTTTTCTGAGCTATCTAGGTACAGGAACGTACAGAAAAAAATTTAAAATTAATAAAAGGGGACGATGACGACTTTTATGACGGTTTCCTCACGATGTTTTTCTTCACCGTTTTGAGAGCAGTGGCGAAGACATAATTTACACAAAGTGCCTGCTTGGGTTTGAACCAAAAACCTACAACTTGTAAGTCGCGGCCGTTACCACTGGGCCACCACAGCTCCAGTGTGGATTAATTAACGGACTTTACATTTATTCTTCACGAAAACAAAAGTTTCCTAGCAGACAGTCACCTCTACCATCATGCATTTTTTTTTGTGGGTGGGAAATCATCAAATGACTTTTCCCGCTCAATGTGGAGCGGAAGGGCGTGTCAGACTTTTAATGACTAAAACCCAACCGTGTTCCTTCAGTTGCCCATATGCCATGGCCACGGTATCTCTTTCGAACAAAACTCGCGACCCTGGCAGTGTAGCAAAAAATGGCATCCATGCATTGCATTGCATTATAATTATAAACTTTAAACCGGACCAACATAACCTTGATCAATTACGTATAATAGTAGGTACAACTCATCCATAGACCAACATAAATCTTTATTGTGTCACGGTCTATTAATTCCGTATCCCGTAATTCCTCATACTTCCGTCCTGATTCCCATGTATCGTCGGCTGCAGCAGTTGATCCCAATTAAATAATTATAGCTTTATTGATGAAAGTCCTGGACGATTGATTGACCCAATTAGCTGATTGATAGCTGCTGAACTGGCTTTAGCTTAAAATGAGACTTTGAAACTTTTTGAAGTTTTTGGGCAGAAATACTAAATCTATACTAATATTATAGAGCTGAAGAGTTTGTTTGTTTGTTTGATTGATTGAACGCGCTAATCTCAGGAACTGCTGGTCCGAATTGAAAAATTATTTTTCTGTTGGGTAGCCTATTTATCGAGCAAGGTTATAGGCTATATAACATCACGCCACAACTAAGAGGAGCGGAGCAGTCATGAAAAATGTTGCAAAAACGGGGTAAATTTATTCCTTTTGAGAGTTTCCGTTGCGTGCGCTGCGTAAACGGTTAAAGTAACGCAAAAATCATGTATGACGGAATTGTTCCTTTTAAAAAGTTCAAAAAAAAAGTCCGCGAGAGCATATGTCTATCTTTTAAGGTTGACTCACTATAACTCAAAAGGAGCGAGCAGCAACGATAAGTGGACGAAAACTAGCAGGCAAATCGATGCGACGGGAAGGCTCAGGTGAGCAAAAATATGACGCAGACGAAGTCGCGGGCAGAAGCTAGTTAAATATGTAAGTGTTGTAAGAGGTGACTAAAGTACTTATTAGAGAACTAGCTTAGCGTTCTCTATACATTTTACCACCATTCTGCGATCGTCAACACGCTTGCAAAGCGTGGCAATTATGGCAAACCTCCCAAATTTGGGGATGCCATGTCCAGCAGTGGACGTCTTTCGACTGAAATGATGATGATGAGATATGTAGATACCTATAGGTAAGTACAAAAGGCTACACATATGAATTTCCGGTTTTAACTGAGCTCGCATTGTGTAGGTTTTTCGTGCGCTGAGAAGTCAGCTTATACTGGAAATGTATAGCTTGACCTGTAGCCGTGCATACCAAAGGGAAACTGAAATATTTCTAAGTTCTTAGTGGTGAAAAATGTGCTATTCAAAGCCATAATCTATTCTATTCATCTTGTATATTCGTGGGTAGATATTGAGGTGACATTATGGGTGGGCTCCTTATTGTTATTTGGTCCTAAGGATAGTGGGATAAGGGCAGTTTGTCATTTTGTGAAGAAAACCGTTTAAATGTACCATCGTCGAGAAAGGATTAGTCAGCTAGCCGGCTAATCAGCACAGGTAGGTGGTCAGTCAGTTACCTGTCCAGGGTGCGCCGGGTGTTTTGTATCGCAGTACGAATATACCAACGCCACTAAGGGAGGCTTCTTTCATGCACCCCTAAGTAAAGAAAGTGTACGAGTACCATCAGCACGGAAATAAGAAGAAGAAGTGGGTAGATATAAACTAATTATTTAAAACTAAGCAAAGGAGAAATAAGACTATGACTAATTTCTCCTTTGCACCGCCGTGTCCTCGTGGAGGCGATCGGCGGCGGCGACCTCTCGCGCCCGGCCCTGGTGCGAGCCATGGTACGGAGCGAGAGGGAATGGGAAGCCGTCACCTCCTTCTGCGAAGCAGTAATGCTCGCGAAGGAGGAGGCGGGGCGCATGAGGGAGTGGCAGTCTCTGCGCCCTCACGTCCCTAGCCGCCGCAGGAGGAGACGCCCCGGGCGTCGGCAGTCGATTGCAGACTCCCGGCGATACGGGTCCATACGAAAGTAGTTGGATACTCCGAAATTAACCCTACTCCCGAATATCCCATAGCTTTTCCGGACGCGCACAAAAATATAGGCAGTAAAGACAACCATCAAATCGTTTTCCTAGTTGCCATACATTCTAAGTTCGGGCCCCGAACTAAACTTAATCAGTGGGTGATACGGAGTAAGGAACGCCCCGCCCGTAACTTCGGCCGAAACTACGGACTTCGTAATGAGAAAGAAAATAATTAAAGATAGAATGATCCGCCCGTTTATTTGGACACGGTTCGTGAAACACAAAATAATAATATAATAATATATCTTTATTTTTTCTCTCTTCACAAAGGTTCACATACATAGCATAGAGACAGGAATTATATAATTTTAACAAAAGTTCACAAACATGATCCTTTGTGAGAGACTGGCGTCCATACTAGGATACCCTGTGTGACGGATCACCAGGCTCAAAAATATAATAACAAAATACAATAACAAAGGCCCCGAGCACAGAACAAAGAATACAGAGAAGTGCCCCTACGCTGGCTAAGCACGGGAACCAGTGTCGCCAAACTCACACATTTGCATATCAAATTCTCCATTACACACATAAAAAACAGTGATATGATTGGCTACAAATTACAAACGCAACTTTTGCAAATCATCTTCTTATTGCTTTCAAAAATTGTGTCTTATTGCAACGAATGAAAGTTGTTATTATTTGACATGACACAAACATTAAAGACGTTTTTCGTCTAAAAACTTTAAATAGACAAGTTTACAACGAGTTCAGCAACTCAACGCTAGATGGCGCTGTAACCAATTCATTCTATTCAGAACGCTAGCTCCTTTGAAATAGATGTCATATTCATATGCACTTGTAATCTCTTGTGGTGAGTACAAAAAAAAAAGTTAGAGATGTAGACATATATCGATATATTAATATTGATGTTACGTAATTTATTCGGGTGAGCAATGTAGTAATTTGTTAACATCATACAAATGCTTAATAACCAAAAAGGTTGATTATCGTTAAAATATCAATGTTAAAGAGATATTTGTATGTTTGTATGTAGGGGGGTAATATTATTTTCATAAAATTAAGTACGCGGGCGAAGCTGCTGCCAGAAGCTAACGATAAATGAAACGATAACAGATGGTGCTAAAAATATTTACTGACCTTGAAATAATACATATTTATTTAATATTTGCCATTTTGATAGTCGAATATTAATATATTTTGCCGTGATAGCTTTCATTAAGACAGTAATATGATTAGACGTAGGAAAATCCTCTAATTGGTTATAGCTTACGTTTTGGAATACTGATGACCCAATAAACTGGTGCATTATTTCAGCCATGATATAATCTTTATTAAATATATGACCGTCTTATAAAATATTTAGGATGTCTGACATAACTTAATCACAGATTCTGATGGGCATAATAACCCGCTCTAGCCTTACCTATAATAAATCTATGTAATTATTGATTTGTTTTCTGTTACTAAAGCACTAACGCAAATATCACACTTATGTTATCAACTGTCTTATTATTTAACCAGCTATGTGAGCTATTGATTCCTTACTAAAATCAGACAAAACTATCGATACCGACCTACTTTACGGATGTGTCCCATCCCTAATCGAGTAGCGTCGAAGTTACTAGAATTTAGTTTGTGATTGTCCAGATGACGACCAAGTGCATTTAGACTTTGTATCAATGAACATAAGGTTGTTTATAGTTTGCATTGAAGTCATAACATGTGGTATTGTAATTAAAATCAATTATATTAAAAATTAACAAAGTTTAGCACTAACCACTGATACAATACACCTCTACAATATACATTTTTTTTCTGCTTTCGTTTTTGCAGGTCAAAACCGCACAACAAGGCATAATTTGTAATATTTCGCGTATTTCTGAGACATCCAATCGCGACAAGTATCTGACGGCGAATAAGCTAAATGTTGCGCATCTGCGCTTAATGTTGACACGCGCGCGATATGTGAGGGGCACTTCCTCTAGTTTTCTTTATTCCGTGGCCCCGAGCTACGCACAATTCACACATGTCATGAACAAAAATCAAGGGAGGGGTAGAATTATACCCAGGGTAAGCCGTAAAAATCACCGCGTAACCTTAATGACTATTTAGAAGATGATCTTCAGCCGTAAGACGTCCACTGCTGGACATAGGCCTACCATAATTTGGGGGGGGATTGCCATAATCGCCACGCTTGGTTGGCGGATTGGCGATCGCAGTACGGTATAAAATGCATAGAGAACGCTGCTGCCCATCTTCTAGTAAGTCCCTTAGTCGCCTCAACGACACCCACGGGAAGAAATAGGATAGTGCTATTCTTTACGTACGGCACCACACGGGCTGGAAGAAGATCTTTTCACAGATACTGAGTTGGAATGAGAGAATTATGTACGAACGAATCGAACGATTTGCTTTTCTTTCTGCGCATGTGATTTTTTAGTGTCTAATAAATACTCAGAAACATAGTAATGAATATACTGGGTGACATTTTATAACGTCTTGAAAAAAAAATGGGTGAACGGAGTAGAAGCCTTTGGCATAGAAATTTTTATTTTTTATATTTTTTAATAACATGTAATAAAATTGATCTAGCAATAAATACTACACATTTAAAGCAACATTTTCATACTAGAACAACAGAAACAGAAATTTGGAAAAAAATAAAATCAATTAAAATCTTTCGAAACTCAAATCATATGCACCCTACTCAATGCCGTAGCATGTATCAATGATTTCGTAGCGCGGTCCTACCCTTTGAAGCCGGCTGATAGGCGGCCTCATTGATCTTTCGCAGGCGCACGAGCCGTACATTCAACCCCGTCCGTCCGCGTCCCGCGCTCATTTAGACACCTACGATGAATCTGAAGGCCTTCCTACGTTCTATTCTAGTTACACAACACACCATATGAAGGTCGAGACGGTGAAAAATGTCATCCGGTATATTATGAATGAAGCCTATGAGAATCGGCTTGTATTCACCCGTCGCCTCTGAAACACGCCCATGCTATGAACCTCTTTTAAAACACCGTACTCATAAAATTAAGATATCACATGATTATAATAAAAAATATACAAAATAAATCTTTACATATTATAAAATAAAGTCACTTCGCTGTCTGTCTGTCCCTATGTATGCTTATATCTTTAAAACTACGCAACGGATTTTGATGCGGGTTTTTTTAATAGATAGATTGATTCAACAGGAAGGTTTATATGTATATAACATCCATAATATAGTAAAGAAACACTGATAATTTTAGAGGTTTCTAATGTGATGTCATAAATAACCACATTTTTTTGCGCTTACATTGCGAGCGCTGGCTGAACCCTTCGAAATAGCTCAAAATAATGTACTACAGTATTGTACACCTTAAAAAGTTCTACAAAAAAGTCCGCGATGGTATATGTCTAACTCTTAGGGATAACCCATAATAACCATTTTTATCCTTTACTTTTTACGATAAATAATGGCTTATTTATGAATGCGATTTTAAGCAATACAGCATTAATCCTTATCCAATTAAGTACCTTAAATAAATTGTGCATTTCATGTAGATCAAAATTGCCCTTTACAGCATATCATTAAAATTAATATTTTAGAAGATATCAGAGATTATAATAAAATAGCCGCAGAGCGGCTAGCGGGCCGTTCCACGTCCGGCCATCTCGCTTGGTAGCGGTCGGGTATTGCAGGATTAGTAGGATTGTAATTCATATTACTTGGGCTTCATAGTAAATGCGAATATCATGTGTGTTCGAAGTACTCAAAATAAACCTAATTGTATTATTCCAAGTAAGAGACCGTGAAATATGGCTTCGATGTTTAGATTTTTGGATGGATCTGGATTTTTGATTATCCTGGATACTTACGATATAGGATACTTTATCCCGGTAGTACGTTCCCGGGTGATATTTTCCGACAGCTATACGGGCGAAGCCACTGGCCAAAGTACTCTTCTTATAACTATGTTTAATTTGGTGTCTGGTAAATAATTGAGTGTCTGTATAGGTAGAATAGAAGCGTTAAGAAAAACCTGAGACTTATATTCAATTCAATCCAGCCCTATGTCGCAGTCTTCTTACTCTGAATACTATTAGTTTTATTTTAAGTACATCAAACACACATGATATGTAAGGATCGTAGCAGGTGGCGTTACGTAGTTTCTGCCTACCCCCATGGGAAAAAGGCGTAATTTTATGTATGTATAACATGGATTAATACATTCTTACCGCGGTAGTACGTCCTCTTGCGATAATTTCCGACATCTACGCGGGCGAAGCCGCGGGCAAAAGCTAGTAAGTAATATAATTTTAAGGCAAATATGTTTTATTCATTTTGTTATCAAGCATTTCTTCACGGTCTGCGCTCAGACCAAATTAGTTCATTATTTCTTGTTTTATTTTAACTCTGAGTTCTAAATCATGTCAAAAACATATTGCGCTGTAGATTTGGAATAATGTTCTTTAATTAATACGTAATTACATCTCGTTACATAGTCCTCTAGATAGCAAACATACCTAGGTATATAGGTACCAGGCGCGGTCCGAGCGGGGGGGTTCTAGGCAAGGGCGGATCCAGGGGGTGGGTCATGGGGGTCATGACCCCCCTGGGCTGGGTCCACTGTGGACTACTAGGTATTTAAAATTGTTAAACATAGGTAATGGTTTTAAGTAAGGATATATTTTTTTGTCACAATATAGATTTTATGTAAATACCTTCAATATTTAATCAATTCATTATAAATTAATATTTTATATGATGGCAAACACATTATTCGGAAACGAACGCATCGAAAAGAACAGTGGCGAAGTCCCAAACAAAGGGAATTGTCCAGACTTGGCCATTTTTAAACACGCTGCTATACAAAAATGTAATTTACCAATAATTTTAATTCTGTTTTAGTAAATATCTGACGCTAATAACTTTGTGTGAATAAGCACTGTTAAAAATCTTTTTACTTGGTATTTTTTATGATGTGACCAAGTCTTTGGCTTTGAATTTGACTTCAGTGTTGCCAAAAAACTACATAAACAATAAATTCAAATCGATTTAAAGTGTAGGGTAATCTCTCCACTGTATTTAAGGGGGTAAGGTATTAAATTTATTTTTTTGCGTTTTCTTTGTATTTTTTGAACTGAATGCATAATATCTCAAGAATATTGTGTAAAAATGTCAAGTCGATTGGAGCAAAATTGACGAAGTTATGAGTATTTTTATACCTACCCTACCCGAGCGCGCTATTGTTACGGCAGACGTTTCGCTCTCTATATAATAACTAATCTTACCCCCCAGTTTTATTAATTAATTTTTTTACGCATGCACAAACGTGCTTAACCTGTACTGGTATATTTTTTCAGCGTAGAGTATAAAATTTAATGTAGCAGTAAATATTATACGGAACAGACGTACACACGTGTTCCTATTTTCGCGTTCGCATCATTTTAGCTCCATTGTCATTAAGTTTAGTGTTAAACTATTACTAAAATGCCTAAAACATTAAACGATCTGATAGGCAATCATGGTCAGAGATTATAGCAACCTAGAAAAATTGTACCTCCGCAAAAACGTAAAAGTGAAAGCATTTCAACAAGAAGCGCGTCAGGCAAGATTCGTCGTAGACTAGAGCATAAAGGTGCTTTAGACATCATGGATAATTAGCATGGTCCTTTATGGACCTGGAATTGATGATTCAGTGTGAGGTAAGCCGACAAAATTCGCGTATGAACGTTTTATACCAGATTTTTTAGTGTTCAAAACTTTAAAGCGTTTTCCCCAAAACTCACGTTTTCAAAGTCGGTGCCCCTCATAACTACCTACATGCCACTGTGGCGTAATAATATTTTTAATTTAATTAATTGGTAGATTAAGAGAACTAACACTAGTTTTAAGTTCTTTGTATACTAACCAAATGGACTTTAGGGTCTGAAATAAAAGATTTTTTTATTTTATAACTTCAAAACTACTGCACCGATGCCTTTGAAATTTTGAACACTATTTTTATACATAATTTACGAGGTATCGCTGGTGAGTTTTTTTTTTCAAATTTATTAATAAATTGTATTTAACAATAACTAATAAGCCGATTTTTTTCACAAAAAATCACGTTTTTCCCTTCAAAGTGTTCTAAAAACTGACAAATTGAAATTTCAAAAACCCTTCCATCGTTACCTGAGGAAGACTATTATCTAACGAATGAACTTATATTTTTTTTTTATTTAAGTTGATCCAGCGCCAAGTTATGAGGGGCACCGCAATTCTACTTTTTTCCGAGACACGTCCGAATAATTGCTGCCATTGGCGTATTTTTTTTATATTTCTTCATGAAAATTTTACAAAATATTTTCTGATTGAGATTTTAACTATGTCGTCACAAAAAAATCACAAAAACATGCCTTTTTGTACGAATTAACCTTACCCCGCCCTTAACGCAGTTTTCATTTAATCATATTATTAAAAAATACTAATATACGATATAAATGATTAAAGACTTAAAAATGATAAATTGAAGAGTGCATTATACCTGAAGAACTTATAAAACAATAATCGATTCCATATGTATCGATACAATTATCTTTTTTTTATCATTTGGCAACACAGTGTTTTAAAAATGTTGTGTTAATTGTCAAAACGACGAGTGCAAAAAAAACAAAGCGAATGATAACTTCATTCACTTTGTTTATTTTTGCATCGTGAGTGTTGTTTTTGTAAGTTTTATTGCGATTACTTTGGCTATTTCTAAATGGATTCCGATTCACCCGTTCTTGACGACCCCGGCACTTCCATGGACCAAGGTTCAGCCTTGTATTTATGATGAACCTGGCACATCTAAAGGAAGTTTTATTATAAGCATAAACAATTTTAATAAAATGTAAAAAAATATCGAAATATAAATCTTGATACAAAAACTAGGTTTATATTGGTATTCTTAGTGATAAGAACTATTAAATCAATCATATATTATTAGCTGAACTGTTTGTTTATAAGTGGCCAAAGTCCCATAGAAGTTGGTCAATGACCTTTTAGTTGCCGTTTCTACCCGTTTTTGCCAGACTACACATACATTAATAAAAAACCTACTTTTTACTTTTGTGTATGATTATAAAAATTATAGTTCTTGTGACTTGACCACGACTATGTGACCCCCCTCTGGCACCAAAGCTGGATCCGCCCTTGGTCCTAGGGGTCATGACGCCCCCCAAAGACAGTGATACTGACTTTGGGGGTAAAGTTTTTGATACTACAATTTGTTGCTGCTGCAACAAAATTGTTAAAATATTCTTCATTACTCATGGTGACTCCCCCCCCAAAATCGAAGGCTGCGATAGCGCCTGATAGGTACCTACATAGTATATAGCTAGGATAAAAGCCAAAGTTATTAACTGAGTTTCATTTTGTTAGGTTTTTTTATTTAATTTAAATAATATAACAAATAACATCACGCTTTATTTCCCCGAAGGGTTGGCCAGAGGTGTCTCTTTCTATAGTTCACCCATATTTCGCCTGTAATAGAGGGCGAGCCTCCTGCCATCAACTGGGCATAAATCAAAACTCCGGGCTGTCAATGAGAAATTTACCCGACCTGGAAATCGAACCCAGGACCTCATTTTAAGCAGTAACCCTTGCTACCACTAGACCAACGAGACAGTAGAACGAAGAAGTAACTCTATACCAGAGGTGCCCATACGGTCGATCGCGATCGACCGGTCGAAAACTATAGCTCTTTGATAAAGAAAAAAGCGAAGAACAGAAACATTAACTTAAAAAAAAAAACTATCTGATTAGCGTTCTCTCTTTCGCCGTTCGCGAGATGGAGCGCGCGCAGTAGGTCGTCAGCTCAACGCAGCCGTGAGGTACCTTCCTACGTACGAACATTATGCGGAAGACCACCAATGTCACGCTTCGACATCAGCATCATGATAATTTTTCATTTTTCGTATTGTAGGGGAGACCGAGGGGAGTTGAAACAATTTTCACATTTTGTTTCATACACAAAATACTATAGACAGAAATCGTATGATATTTGTACCAATCTATAGGTCATTCTTTAAGCTTGCGAATGACTAACTTAAAGAAATTGTAAGCATTAAATATTACGGTGAAAAATCGACTTAAGCGTAACAAGTCAACTTGTTTCAACTCCCCTCATACCGAGGTAAGATGAAACAGGGGTCGAGGAGAGTTGAAGCATATGATTTATAAGAAAATTAAGGGTTGTAAAATAAACATTATGATATAATTTAAAGGTATTTATTAGAATTAAAATTTTAAAGTACGAAACAAACTTTTTTATTAATATTATGTACTGATATGTTTAAATAAAATCGCAAATTTACTTCTTCTGTTGCGAGATCGTATATTTCGCGACTCGCCATACGTCTGTATATCTTTTTTTTATGATCAGTAGGCATTCTGAAACAAATTAAATCACCAAAAACAATTTTATTTTTTGTGCCCGTTATTTATTGACTGCTGTCTAATATAAAATTGAAAACGAGGACAGTTGAAACAGTATGTTTAAAATCTCCTCAGTAAGCAAAAAGCTCCCAATTTTTATTCAATCCACAATCAAGAAGAAAATACACAGAAATTAATTGTACCAAACATAATTATATAATAAACTTTTAGTTAATGAGCTTTCGAAACATATGTAACTTAAGCCAAAAAACAAAACCCTTATCAAAATATAGGCATCGTAAAAATACGTTAAAAACTTACTTTTCACGATTTTCTTCACATCGCACGCAGAACTCCACAACCATGCGACTTAAGCCACCGACGCAAACTGACACGTCAGCGGGCTAAGAAAAGTGATTGTTATGCAACATTGCTAATTCGCTAACGGTTTTAAGTTCCGAGAAATCGACACTGTTTCAAATCACCTTTGTTTCAAATCCCCTCGCTCGGTCTCCCCTACCTACCACTAATATTTGAATTTCTTTTTGTAATATTCGATGATTAAAAATTTAATACAGATTTGACAATTTGCACCCAATGTAGTTTTACTTAAGCAATTATTTTTTCTTGATATATATTTCGTAGATAAACGATTAAAATGTCGATCTCTCAGTCATACATTTTTGCTAGGTCGATCTCCTTAAGAAGAAAAAGTATGGGCACCGCTGCTCTACACAAAAAAAGTTATAAACTAAGCTTATTGCTTATTGGTCAGCATTTTTGTCGCGATGTCACATAATCGTCGTAGGCGCCAGTTCGTCGTCCGTCCCGCCAATTAGCCAAGTGTGCGCCGCGCCGGCCGTTCAATTTGATCTAATTCACGTGGAAATTGTAACTGGCAGCCTTTGGCAGCTCACTATCTTACGATCATCTACAGATTCGCGATATTTAGCGTTCTGCGTTTGCAGTGGTAACGACCGCGACTGCGAGATGTTGGTAATAGGATCGAACCTAGACAGGCGATTTATTTTGTGTAAATTATCTAATCACCACTGCTTGCAAAACGGTGAAAGAAAACATTGTAAGGAAACCGGCATGCTCTAGAACCAAAAATTCGAAGGCGTCTGACGTCTACCAACCCGCGCTTAACCTGAATGGTGGTTTACGCCTGCCCCTCCCTGTCACAGACAGGAGGCCTATCACGGCTTGTGTTCCAGTTCCAGCAGTGGAAACATTATAGGCTGATTATGCTTTTGACTTAAATGGGTGTGTGCGTGTGTGTGTGTGTGTGGGCTGCAGGCGTGATGAACGGAGACGCGTGGAAAACAGACTCACTTCCCGCGTCTATTACGCTTACATCTTTTAAACTACGCAACGGATTTTAATGCTGTTTTCATCAATAGACAGAATGATTCAAGAGGAAGGTTTACCTATATTAAAAACGCGGGCGAAGCTGCTAGCAAACCCTCGTAAGAAATATATTATGGTTAACAATAAAACAACCGTAAATGGAAGTTTCATTGACTCTTAAGTTAAACTCAAATATTCAACCTACCGACTAAGTGCCATCGACATATTTTGTACCGATTTCTATCTCTATTCTACATTCTGTTGACTGTACCTACCTAGCATAAGATTACCTATAATCTATTATTGGTCTAAGTACTTCAGTATGGATATAATGTGGATTTTCTGTGGTCTGAAATAAAGCTGCTGCTGTTGACTGGTAGAGAATGCCCAAGGCATTAAGTCCGCCTTTGTACCTTTTTTGTGTGCGAGAAGTTTAAATAAATAAATAAATAATACCAAACCTTCATAAGTACCTACATATTTTCATACAAAAAAGCTCGCCCTGTAACAGAGTGCAGCATAGCATAGCATGACAACTGGCTAGTCTGCTACTGTTTAATATCTAGGTTTATCTATCAAGTTTCAATCTTAGCTAATCCATTATCATGATGACGCTATAATCTGCAATTTAAATAGGTAACTCTAGATAACAATTATTACAAAAAACATAAAAACTTCATGCTTCGCTCGTTGCAACCAAATATGGAATAATAAAGCCGAACCAATTACAGAATTTGAATAAAGAACATAGACTAGAAACAGATTAAATATTTCCTACTCAAATAACCTTGGCCAAAATGTCTTCAAAGACCATTTGGCAGCGCTATTAAAAAAAAATAAGTAGTTTTTTTTCTCTGTGCACATAAATATTACCACAACACAGTTGAGGAAAAGGTAGGCAGATTGACAAGGTATTCCCATACTGAGAGTCGCAAAAATTGACTCGTAAGCTGAGAAGGTGGTAGAACTTAGTAGACGCGAAAACGACTATTTTTCATAGGAAATGATAGGATAGGAGCACAAACTACTACTTGGGTTCGTATCAAAGAATTGAAACATTAATTTTGTACAGCGCCTCTTAACATTTTATCAGAAAGACTCGATTTCTTGCAACTGCCCAACCAGTATCGGCGTTATAGTGTGAAATGACACTAATCGTTCTTTACCTATGAATTATCCACTCAATAAATACAACCAGATACAGTACTAACTTGATTAACATTCAGTTTTAAATGACTGGCTTGAAGTGGCCTGTCAACACTCGCCACCATATAAGTGACGAAATTACTCCGCTTTGGTATCACACCTAGAAATCTTATACTATTTGCATTTAACTCGCGGTAAACTCACTTTACATTAAATGATTTGGATCTTTGTTAAATTCGAACGCCATTGGTGTGGGCTAATCGGCCCGATCTTATGACATAATTGTGGGGTAGTTAATACTAGTATTCTTTGATAATATCCAGTTCCAGCATTCCTGAGAACCTTGACAATATTATCGCATTTGTGCATCACAAGATTACAAAATTACATAAGCACCAAAGTAGAGATACCGCTTCAAACCTAACAATTTAATTACCAATAGTCTTATTACCTAACTAAGCAGTCAACGACGTCTGCAATCGCGGAGCGGTCCCCCAACGCGGCGTATTTTTTTTTGAATTATTAATACATTCTTAGGTACTTTAAGATTGAGTTATTTTTTATTATTTTTTACTTTTTAAAGGGAAATTAGGTTTTTGTGTCGGGGGTTTTTTAAATTTTTTATTTAATTTTTTATTTTGTACTTTTTATAGGTATATACTTAATATAATGTAGAATCAAACGAAGCTAAGAACATTTTCGATTAATTCATCAATATTCTCTTTCAGTGCGCTTTCATTTGAGACCCCACTCGAGTATATTTGCTGACATTCGGTTACTCTTCCCCACTTTCCCCCCCACAACTTTTAAACGGCTCAACCGATTTTCATCAAACATGTCTAAGAACACTCGCAGATAAGTCACCTTTAATACATATTTTTTTTTATTGAAATCGCATCATCCGTTCGGGAGCTATCATGCCACAGACAGACAGACAGACAGACAGACAGACAGACAGACAGACAGACACGTCAAACTTATAACACCCCTCTTTTTGCGTCGGGGGTTAAAAATTACATAAGCACCAAAGTAGAGATATCTAAAAAACTATAAGTCATCATCAACATCTGCCTAACCTTTTGCCTAAGCATTGGCGAAGGGTCCTTACTTTAAAAATATATACTCGCACAGAACCTGAGATTATGACCTAAGGTAGCCCCCGAAGTTCAAATTTTCTTACTTTTTTTTTTGCAATTGCAAGTCAATGTCAGATTGTATATTGATTAAAATAGTATTCGCAACTGTAACGAATATGATTTTACAGAATTATAATAATTAAATTATTAATATCATAGAATTGTTATCAACAAATTAATTAATTAAAATCTATACTTTATATAATATTATAAAGCTGAAGAGTTTGTTTGTTTGTTTGTTTGATTGAACGCGCTAATCTCAGGAACTACTGGTCCGAATTGAAAAATTCTTTTTATGTTGGGTAGCCTATTTATCGAGGGAGGCTATAGGCTATATAACATCACGCTACAACTAGGAGGAGCGGAGCAGTAATGAAAAATGTTGCAAAAACGGGGAATATTTATTCCTTTTGAGAGTTTCCGTTGCGTGCGCTGCGTAAACGGTTAAAGTAACGCAAAAATCATGTATGACGGAAGTGTTTCTCTTAAAAAGTTCTAAAAAAAAGTCCACGAGAGCATATGTCTATCTTTTAAGGTTGACTCACTATAACTCAAAAGGAGCGAGCAGCAACGAAAAATGGACGTAAACTGGCAGGCAAATCGATGCGACGGGAAGGGTCAGGGGAGCAAAAATTTGACGCGGCCGAAGTCGCGGGCAGAAGCTAGTCATCAATACAACCAATCTAAGTTCACTTAGTACCACTGAATTACGTTTTTATGGCTCTTCCCCCATAAATATGAAGATACTAAACTCCTATAGAAATAAAGATGTGACCGGCGTTAAATCAGTGAGATAACCGACGAAGTAATCCTAGTAGATACCCAGGTAAGTACCTGTACCTAGATATTTCTCCGAATACATTTGATTTAATAGCTGTTCTTAACTCCTAACGTAGCTCGTAGGTGTCCAAATGTTATGGAATGGATAACGATAGACGTGCCTTGATTGACTTCTAGGATTGTGCGTCCTAATTATTACTGGACACCTTAATCAGAGATGCTATGCAATGTAATTAAAATGGTTTTGATTCTAAGAAACGTCTAAAGAAATTTTTCGTAAATCGGTGAGTCTGTAATGTTCTATCGCACTAATGTCGTATTTCTTTATTATTTGGATTTTTTGATGGATTGGAATTGATAAAATAGATCTATAACAATCTATTCAGTGTTTAAAGGAGCAAGCAGGAATACCATGTTCACTTCATATTAAGTCGTGACGTGCGAATATAAAACTGCGCCCGGGCCGGGGCAAAGCTTGATTCTAGCTCCCTTACATAAAGTGATTTTTAGGCACTCTATAATTTTATTTGGTAATTGTGTACTCAAAACCTAGGTATGTAAATGTTAATAATGGATGTGATCCTTTCCTTGATTTATGGATTCTGTTTTTCTGTAACTTTTACATAACTTACAGTCTGAGCTTCCGTATTCGACACTTGACCAGTGCTCTAGCTAGTCCGAAAGGGAGCCTGTATTAAAAGCTAGAAATTTGGAGCACAGCTGACTCGGATACTAAATAAATAAAAGGCGTCATTTTGATTTTGAAATGCTATAGCGAGCGTAGCAAGCTCGAAAGTTTGAGCACCCTGATTAAATTTAGTAAGTTTGGATTTTTGGTTTATTTTACAAAATGTATAAAAAAGCTTGATGGTTGGACCGCGCCTGCAGATTAAAAGTATTTTTTTGTTTACGAGCCTCGACGGCGCGTTGTGTTCCACACGCGCCTCAAAGAGGTGTCAGCAGTATTGAAGGGATCCGCTAGGAACGGTGCCTGTCAGGGTCACCGATTTGTTCGAAAGAGTTACCAGCCCTAGCACAGGCAACTGAAGGAACATGGGTGGGTTTTAGTCAGTAAAAGTCTGACACGCCCTTCCATTCCACCTAGGGAGGGAGAAATCATTTGATGATTTCCTAACCAAAAAAAAAAGACTGCACCCACGTAGTGTAAAAGTTAATAAATTATGGTTTGATTAACTTCGAAGGAAAACCAAGTAAAATATTCGTCATAAAAATACTACGAAACATGATTTATGTTGCTAACACGAAGTAAATACTTCGTGGCCGCATTGGTTTTTAATTACCAACCTACTCTACAACAACACAAGGTTTTTTTGGTGCGTGGTCAAAATTGAAACTATTATTATATCGATACCGGAAATTTCAATTGTCGTAAAGGACAAAACACGAGTTTTCAGTAGAGCCAAAAAACAAAAAAAATATTTGTTTTTTTCTGATATCTTTTTCAAATAAAGTACTATATTCATGATGTCAAAAGAAACCCTCACTATTTTTTCGAGTTCTATCCATAAATATTAACAAAATAAACGAAACATAATTATTGACGAAAATGAGAGTCCTTTACAGCCCATAAAAATTTAACTGAAGTACTTTACAGCCACGAAAAATTGGTTATGATAAAGTCAGATGTGTCGTAAAGGACTAATCATGATCATCAAGGGATAGTACAAGTCATTTAAACCAGAGGCTAAGGGGGTAAAAGGAACAAAAATTCTAAAGTTCTAAATAGAAATACCTACAATAGGTAGTAAAACCAAGTGAAATAAAAGTATTTTTATTATTTTTTATTTATTATTCAAATATTTAGTAAAAAAGTAAAAAAATATTATTCTAATAGGAGGTCAACATTAAAAAAAAATTGTTTTGCTCTAATACGTTATTACGTTTTATTTATAATTGTGATGTGATGGAAGATTTTGTTACCAATTTGGACATTTATCAAACACCAGTTGTTTTTAACAACCTCAAATGTTATTTGAAGTTTTTGCGAATATAGTTGAATAAAATGAAAAGAACGAATTGAAACAATTCTGTCAGACTTATATGTGCTTGTTGAGGAACAAATGGATCTCGTGTAATCGCACGAGACGTACATTCATAAAAAAAGTATGGGACATGGCTGCAAGAGGACATGAAATGGCCTGAGGTCGTGAGGGAAAAGATAACCCCTTCTGTAGTGTTAGTAGAACAGCACCCATGTTCCAGTTCTGACTTCGCTATAAATGAGGGTACATCAACATGACATTGACTGGCCTGTTAGTCTATTGGTTAGTGACCCTGACTGCTAAGACTGAGGTCGATGTGATTCCCACCCAGGACAAATGTTTGTGTGATGAGCACAATCATTTGTTCTGTGCCTGGGTGTAATTTATCTATAATATGTATGTATTTAGAAATATATAAGTATGTTTATCAGTTGTCTGGTTACCATAGTACAGGCTCTGCCTAGTTTGGGATCAGATAACGTTGTGTTGATTGTCCTAAGATATTATTATTAACATCCTGTGGACCGGAAACGTGCAGTGTTGGAATATCAACATCAGTTGTGGGTCCTAGAAAACCATTTGTGAAGCTAAGCCCGCTAAAGAAGAGTGGAAGAGCTCCTAACGTACAGCAATGAAAGTCTTGCTCATGCAACTGGTTTAAAAGCACAAATAAGAAAGTAGCAGATATTATTAAACTAGTCTCGGAGCATCCCGAAGAAGCTACAAATATGAAGGAATTGTTAAAGGTATAGAAAACTATGCCCATATATTCTGCTGATAAAGCTTTAGGTATTTTGACTTCATTGAAGCTTTCTAAATGGCAGTATATAACATTAAGATCTTGTGCAAAAGAAGAAGGAATACCATTGTATCCTTCTTACACAGCTATCCTTGAAGCGATGAAAAACTGCTATCCGCCAAAAGATGCCACAGAAGTCACGGAAGAGGGGTTAAAGTAAAACTCCAAGCTATTTTGAACAAAACTGTGGCTAGACTTGGAAAATTCCTACGTGTAGAATCTGGATGGCAAAGAATTTATACTTATATGCAAGTGGGGTTTTGATGGTGCTTAGGGCAAACTTTGTATAAGCAAACTATGGCAGAGGATGACGATTCTAGCATTTTTATGTGTTCGTTTGTGCCTCTGCGCTTAGTTTGTGGCGAAGAAGTGATATGGGAGAATCCAGAACCATCTTCCACAATGTTCTGCAGACCAATATATTTTAAGTTTTCAAACGAAAACAAGTTGAACATAGTTGAAGAACAGGATGCGATTGGAAACGAGATTGAAGACCTGCAGCCTTCTATTATGGGAAGCCATTATGGGAAGAACACCTGCTAAAATGAATAAGTTAGAGGTCTTTTTTTGTGTTTGGGATATCATCAAATGACGTCTCCCGCTCTGGGCGGAGCGGAAGGGCGTGTCATTATAACTCAGCGATAGTCACGGTGATTAACAAATGATGTTCTTAGTAACATCAGTTTTCAGTCACCTATTAATCACCGTGATTATGACTGATTATGAAATTTTGTAAAAAAAGTATTTGATCAATAACCTATTTAATTGTTCTCATCAAAAAAAGTCATTAGTTGGCTATTAACTAACGATAGTACAAGTAAATCGATGGTCAACTTCGTTTGATCATGTCAAAGATTTGAAAAATCACCTATCGAAAATTCAAAAATTTGGCATGGAAAGGTATATGAATTTGATGTCACCTTGATCGCCGTGTATGGTACAATACCTCATGTGAGCACCAGCCCTTCAGTTCTATTTAGTTTCAAATAAATTAACTTTAAGTGTTTTCTCCCATACAAAAAAAAATGAAATACTGGAGTTACTATTACGTGGAGTAACTAACCTTTTATAAAGGTATGTATACCAGACACATAGATTTTTTTTCTGACTTTGACTTTCTTTGAGTATGGTGCTCGTCAGACCTCTGTACGCCGTCGGTAATAAGAACGAAACGAAAACTTTAATTGAGTTTTTGTTAAAATTAAGGTTGTAAAGGGCAATAAATAAAACAAACGTCCTTTACGCCCTAATTACGTAAGTTAAAACAAAGCATAGATTTGGTCGTAAGGGTTAAGACTATGTCTTTATTATGTGGTTAAGAATGTCGTATAAAAAGTTTAATGCAAAAATGAGGATTACGACCTCTTAAATAATTAAAATATGACTTTACGCTCCCCTATTGAAAATTATTTTTACGATACATCCCAAATAGTAAAAAAAATCGCGCTAGAGCTGTTGGAAAGCCAGGTCGTAAGGGGCTTTTTTTTAAAGATAGAATTTTTTTAAATATACCAATCGATAGAGCTTGCGACGCTGATTCCAAATATATATATAACTCATTTTCGGCAAAATGTCCTTTACGACAATTGAAATTTCCGGTATCGATATTAATTACCCATACAAAACGTTTACTATTTGGAGGATGCGATAAGGTAACCCGTGAATTTCAAATATTCTTCCGTTTTTTGCAATTTGCAGGTCAGTATCAGGTTGTAGGTATGCTTATTAAAATATAATATGTCTTTACATAATTGTAATCATTAAAAATTATCAATACAACCGTTCTTTTTTTTTTCTGGGTGGGAAATCATCACATGGTGTCTTTCGCTCTACGGAACGGAAGGGCGAGTCAGACTTTTACTGACTAAAACCCACCCGTGTTCCTTCAGTTGCCCGTATGCCAGCGCGTCACGGTATCTCTTTCGAACAAATCTCGCAACCCTGGCAGAATACAACCCTCTAAGTTCATTTAACCCCATTGAATGACTACCTAAATAAAAAAGAAAATAAAAGCCTGACAATGAGATGCACATTCCAAAAAAGAATTTGAAAATTTGAATTTCGCGGGGAATCCTGTCGCTTCCCCCTAAGTGTACAACAACGCCCTTTGTCAATGTCATTTAGGCGCCAAATGATCCTACAAGTTGTATGATACAACAACATGTAGCAATCAGTCACAGTTACTATACCTACAATTATTCAATTTACTAAGTATTAAAAGTCGGCCAAAGTCGTGCTTTTAACTTACTCACATTTTCTATAAAAAGATTACATATACAACATAAAATTGAAATAATACTGTTCATAATAAACAGTGGGCCGCGTAATAGCTTGAAATACGACGGCGAGTCATTCATTTCTCTCGAACTGGTACTCCTGACCTCAGAGGCATGAATCATACGACCTGATACTGTGTGCCGAGCCTCCTACGTACACCTATGCTGAGAACATTACACATTTTATATTAATTCTTAAAAGTTGGAAAAACGACTCGACTTTGATTTTTACACTACGTCGATAATCCACCAAAAATTACAACAGCATCAAGAAAATGCCAAGCTAGTTATCTCTGCTGCAGCTGAGAACTCTGACAAAACCGTATTGCTTCTCGAGGTGCTAAGACCGTTTTGCTCAATCTTCTCGAGATGCAAGAATTCCACATTTGAAACTCCTCCACAGAAAATGCTTTCATTTTTCCTTATACGCAAGCCTACCGCTCCAGCAAGGCAGCCGTCCTTTACCGTTAGTCAAATAAAATTGCCAAAATCCCAACTTAGAATGGTCGCAGTGTTCCACCACCGGCGCCAGACAGTTACACCATACATTTAATGTACAGTCTAGTCTTTTATATGTTGGGCAGTCACCATACACAGATTTCATCTCCACGTTATTTTGGCGACAATACGTGACTGTGCCTTATTTGGATGTCTTTATACTTTTTCAGCTCGACTCGTGCCTTAAAAAAAATATTTATCTCTCTTTATGGTAGCCGTAAAGTGTCTATTGTTGTTATAAGATGTTAAAATTAAACGTAATTACGATAAAATCTTTTGCCTTTTTTAGTAATTAATTGTTTAAAAGGCGGTTGCAGTTGCAAAGCTCTTTTTTGCTAACTTATTCAGTACTAGCTTTAGCTAGCGGCTTCGCCCGCGTATTAGACATATATAGAATTGTCTTCTTGAATTACTCTGTCTATATATAGTCCTCCAGACCGTATTTCTGCCAGGGCGGCCAATCTCAACGGAGACTAGCCACCGGCGCGGGAGATATTATAGTGCTCAAGTGCGTGCGCAGACACAGGAGCACTCACTCTACTCTCACTCTCATAACCCGACGGGACGGCAATCCGACACGACCGGAGAGAGATCAGGCGTAGGACCAACGGCTTAACGTGCTTTCCGAGGCACGGGGGTATCACACCGCCAACTTCCTAACTCCGGGCTGCTACTAAGAAATCCCTAATGGAAAAACCCAGTAACACTTTGCCCGACCCGGGAATCGAACGTTACTCTGTCTATTGTGGTATCAAAGTAGTTGGATCACTGATGATAGCACTTTTATTTTAATTAGTCCAGAATTTTGTTTAATCTTTCTTTAATCTGCTTGTTTCTGTTTCGTGTAAGCCAGAATCTGATCATTTACCGCTAATATAGATTTTCAGGTAACATTTCTTCAAGGCGCTTTATTATAATGGTTAATGATAATAATCAAGCATCTTATGGATTTCACAGCTATTTCGGGACTTGTGTCGGCCTTAGTAAGTCCTTTAGTCGCCTCTTACACCATGTTTTGTCCCTATAGGTGACAGAAAGGATTTTTTGAAATGTTATTTATTACCTTTTATTCTTGAACGTTCCAACAATTTTTCTCATCTCTGCCATCCCCCACTAAGGACAAGCGTGATGTTAACGTATGTATAGATACATAGTTTTGTAACTCGAATGAAGCAATGGTCACCAGAATAATTCTGCAATAGCACTGCACGCAGGAGCTTTTAAATATTTATTCGAATTTTAATTTCACCCAGATACTACGACAAACTTGGAAAAGTAGGTAGGCCAAAAGGTCAAGTAGGTATGCAGCAGATAAAAATAAATTGCAAGACTTGAACTTTGTTAAAATTAATTGCGATACACCGTGACACAGACAATTTACGCCTAAAGCTCTTAACATCATACATGCTTCCATTTTAGGAGAGCGGACGACCGGTTGTGCCTTATACGGCGCGTTTTTTGGCTTTCGAAAACATTTGCAAGATATCGGACTCCTTGGATCGCGTACTCCTTAATGAAGTAGGTACTACTTACATACCGAGTGTAGATAGCCAAATGTTAAAACAATATTGATGTTACAGTCGCTCAGACGTGCGAACTCCTTCGGGAGTTACGCGTAAAGTGAACCTTATCGCGGCTTCCATCGGTGATTTGTTTGCAGAAAGTATTTTGTCGGTCTTCAACAATGCTTGTGCGGGAACGCTAACAAGGTTTTCCAATTTACGCTGCCTGTCTTCGCTTCTCGAATACATTGGTATATAAGCGAAAATCATGGTGACTTCATTAACGCTTCTGGTGTCTCTATGAAATACTAATACATAGATTGTTATATTAAATAATCATCTACTGGTTATACATATAAAAACAGAGATAAAAAAATCACAGGGAATCAAAAAACTCGTCCGCGTCGCTGTCAATGGGAAAAGTGCCCAAAACGGCTGTCCCAAATCAAAACACAGTAAGGGACATATTTGTCGAAATCAAGATTTTTACACCACGCTTTAAACACAGTAAATGCCCACAATATGCAAAAACCCTTTTTTCAATAAAGGCCTCCATTCTCAAGATAGCGATACCATAAAACCTAGTAAGTGCACAGACTACACCGCAAAAACTAAATCAAAAACCTAGTAAGAGCTGATAACCAGGTCAAAACACAGTAAGGCACATGTATTTACTGTGTTTTGGATTGGGAATTTCCACTTGCTAGGTTTTTGATTTAGGAATTAACATATCTAAAAAACCATAAAATCTTAAAATTACACAGTACAGCACACACCCGTCGGAGTTTCTATCTCCAGGAATTAGGGTTTAAATTAGTGAGAAAATGTCAAATTGTCGCTATCTTTTCGGGAGAGGGGCGCGGGGCGGGGCGTCGCGTGACTTCATTTGCCTCCTACAAACCGGCGCGACGCGGCAGCGCGACGCGACACTCGTAGAACAATTTTTATGTGAACTTCATGGAAATTGTTCTACAAGAATCGCGTCGCGCTGTCGCGTCGCGCCGGTCTGAATAAGCCTTTAAGCCATTAGAGTGAACGTGATTTTGTGGTCTGCGCGCGCTCCGCTTTTGTATTTAGTCGTGTTTAGTTTTGAACGATTTTATGTGTTTATTACAGCAAAATGAGTAGAAGCAAAAGAATCCTAGAGGCTGCTCTCAAAGAGAACGCTGATGATTTGATTTTAAGTTCGGAAGGAGAAAATAATAACAGGTTAGTAGGTACCCATCAAATACAATACTATTAAGTTCTATTTTGTACAAGTATATATCTATCTATACTTTACTAATATTATAAAGCTGCAGAGTTTGTTTGTTTGTTTGTTTGTTTGTTTGTTTGATTGAACGCGCTAATCTCAGGAACTACTGGTCCAAATTGAAAAATTATTTTTGTGTTGGATAGCCTATTTACCGAGGGAGGCTATAGGCTATATAACATCACGCTACAACTAAGAGGAGCGGAGCAGTAATGAAAAATGTTGCAAAAACGGGGAAAATTCATTCCTTTTGAGAGTTTCCGTTGCGTGCGCTGCGTAAACGGTTAAAGTAACGCAAAAATTATGTATGACGGAATTGTTCCTTTTAAAAAGTTCTAAAAAAAAGTCCGCGAGAGCATATGTCTATCTTTTAAGGTTGACTCACTATAACTCAAAAGGAGCGAGCAGCAACGAAAAATGGAGCAGGCAAATCGATACGACGGGAAGGGTCAGGGGAGCAAAAATTTGACGCGGACGAAGTCGCGGGCATAAGCTAGTTTCATATATAACTTCAATGCTTGGGGATGGCTTGAGATAAATTATGCACGAGTGGGAGTAAGGTAATTTTTTACATGAATGCCCTTTGAACTTTGCATGGTTTTTTCTTTTTTCTTTCAGTTTGGGTGAAGGCACCAGTAAACGTGAAGAAGCATATCAGATGCAGGGGCAGACAGACTCAAATGATTTGATTACTCTATCTGACCTCGAAGAAAGTTGTGACGACTCGGTTGTTGATCCCAATTTTAGTCCTGATATAATATATAATTCAGATTCCTCCGACGAAGAAACCTGTAGGTATGAATATCCGAAAATGTATAATGACTCAAGAAAACTTTGCACGAATTTCCAAAGAAAACATTCCTCCCAAAATTTCATTTTCTCCATGTTCAACTTCACCTCTGAAGGCATTTAATTTTATAGCAGGACCTGTCATTTCTGCTGTTAATTACAATCCGGATATAGATTACCTGACAATCGAGGAAACAACGTATCCACAGAACAAAACGTATTAAAACATCCAAAAAGGAGGAAATAATTAAAGAGCTAGTAAAAATGATGCCCGAGTCTAGAAAGAAATTTTGGCAAGACTTACCAGTTAATGACAGGTCTCCGGACTTAGTAAACGAATGAAATATCTTGCGTGTGTATACAAATACACGCACACACTAATTTTTGTCGTCGTACTTTGAGTTTATCTGTTTTTGTTATTAATTCCTCGTTTTCTACTGTAATTTGGAACTTTTCTCATTAAATTACTTCACCTTCTAAGACTTAGAAGAATAAACATGGTTAATTCTCGTTAATGTGTTTTACAGCAATAGTTTTTAGATACCAACTTAGAATATATATTTTCTCATTTTCTTTATCATAACTTCTGTCATAACTAAAAGTTTTCAATAAAAATCAAAACCTTATAATGCCTTATAAATTAGTTACTGTGTTTTGGTTTTGTTTCCATGGGTAATAATTAGTGTTGGATCCCATTTCAAAGTTAGTAAGTGTTATAAAACGTGCATCAAATTATATTTGTAAAGTTTTAATATGCAGAATTATAGACAATAATCTTATCTACCATCTCCAATAATCATATAAAGCTGTAGATTCATAGTTTGGTAAGGCATAAGAAAATCAGGTTTTTTTGCCCTCCTGTAAAATTTGTTCGAAGTCCCTTACTGTGTTTTGATTTGGGACAGCCGAAAAGGCTGTTTGACCCAAAAATAGGCCAGCCCTCTGGTCACGTGAAGAGTCCATCAACCGCTTCGCTATATCTCGAAAAACCAAGTGGGCACTCGGACCCCATTGCCCTAGTGTTTCAGCCCCAAAAGACTCGAATATATAGTTCACAATGAGATAGGAATACCGTTTAGGTAGGGGAGACCGAGGGGAGTTGAAACAATTTTCACATTTTGTTTCATACACCAAATACTATAGACAGAAATTGTATGATATTTGTACAAATCGATAGGTCATTCTTTAAGCTTGCGAATGACTAACTTAGATAAATTGTAAGCATTAAATATTACGGTGAAAAATCGACTTAACCGTAACAGGTCAACTTGTTTCAACACCCCTCATACCGAGGTAAGATGAAACAGGGGTCGAGGAGAGTTGAAACATATGATTTTTAAGAATGATTAAGGGCTGTATAATAAACATAAAGATATAATTTAAAGATATTTATTAAAATTAAACTTTTAAAGTACGAAACAAACTTGTTTTTGTACTGATATGTTTAAAAAAAATTAAATCGCAAAATTACTTCTTCTGTAAACTTCTGTTACGAGATCATATATTTTTCATCCCCCCATCTCGGAAAGAGTATTTTAGCCCTTCGATATCTGAGTGCAAAAGCCGTTTTTATCCGCTAGGGGATAAAGTAAATTGAATTTAGAACATCGTGTGCACTAAGTTTGTAAATTCAAAACATCATTAAACCTATTTACTTCTACCTCCATGGTGCCGAATTTATCATACAACCTTTTTGTAATTTGTTAAAAACTCAGACTCGGAACCTTATTGGTGTACTTTTTTTAATTTACTTTGCGCGCCCCATTTTCTTTTCACGTCACTAACAAAAATATTACACTCTACTTAGGCAGCTGTAGCAACTTTACTTTCAATTTTTCTTAATTATACCTAAGTATTATTTGAAATAATTTAAAGATAATTCTGTAATACTTACCTATCATAATGTAGTACCTAATAAATATTAATACCTAAACTGAAATAAAAGTATCTTGTGATTGTAAATGCTTTTTTTGCATTTAGTCATTTCCTCGCTGAGGTGGGATGAAAAGTTAGTGTTGCACTCGAGTGCAAAGATTTTTCACCTCGTGCTCTTTTGATTCCCTCGCTAATGCTCAGGATTCTAATTTTTGAATCACTCGCTGCGCTCGTGATTCAATTTTAGAATCCTTCGCTTGCTCGGTCATCAAAATTGAGCACGCGGTTAAAAAGCAACTTTGCACTCTTGTATAACAAATAACTATTGCAACTCGCCATACCTCTGTCTGTCTTTCTTTTGTCATCAGTAGCCATTATGAAACAAATGAAATCACGAAAAACAATATTTTTTGTGCCCGTTATTTATTGAATTGCTGTCTAATGTAAAATTGTAAACGAGGACAGTTGAAACAGCTTGTTTCAAATCTCCTCAGTAAGAAAAAACCTCCCAATTTTTATTCATTCCACAATGAAGAAGCAAATACACAGAAATCAATTGTACCAAACGTATATAATAAACCTTTAGTTATTGAGCTTTCGAAACATATGTAACTTAAACCAAAACACAAAATCCTTATCAAAATATAGGCAGCGTAAAAATACGTTAAAAACTTACTTTTCACGATTTTCTTCACATGGCACGCAGAACTCCACATTTCCACAACCATGCGACGTAAGCCACCGACGCAAACTGACACGTCAGCGGGCTAAGAAAAGTGATTGTTATGCAACATTGCTAATTCGCTAACGGTTTTAAGTTCCGAGAAATCGGTACTGTTTCAAATCACCTTTGTTTCAAATCCCCTCGGTCTCCCCTATTGCTAGACTTAACATGATACAAACTTTTTTCAGCCATTCTATGTAAAGGAATACTCGCACTTGCTGGAGTTCCGAAATGGATAGAGTTTTACACAACGATAAAGATTAGGTTTTCCATTCCGTTTCAGCGTTTCCGTTTTCTATTTAGTAGGTACACAGGGCTACAGTTCAAGCTACACAATGCCAGTTTTAGCTGACCTCGAATTGTATAGGCTTTTCGTAGAACAAGATATCAGCTTATACTGGAAATTTATAGCTTGATGTGTGGCCGTGCGTTCCTAAGTCAGCGGTATCGACAATAGGACAGATATCTAATTATGTAAAGTAGTCCCTTCATTACTGGCGCCAGTAGAGTTTCATTTCAAGCACTCGAACCAAAACTTCTCTTATTTCTCTATGCTGCCGTCATTATTAAAAAGGGCACAACTAGCATTTTGTAAATGTTGAGAAAATCGATGTTAAAATATTTTTTGAATTATGTTTAAAAAAACGCGACTAAACTATGTTTTTCGAAATTGTGTGAATTTAAATAGTTGTATATATATAGTACATATAAGACTATAGCAATATTTTTTATTATTTTTAATGCATATAATAAATAATTTAACTTATTTTTTTTCAACTTAACATAAAAAAATTACATAACAGGAGCAATATTACAGTTGAAAGGCATATACAACCAAATGTGCCTTTTCAATGTAAAATTTTAAAATGTTACATTGAAAAGGCACTTTTATTCAATTGTGCCTTTTTACATATTATTAAAACAGTATACATACAGTAAAATATTAGAATATGTTATATTTTATACTTCTTGATGAATAAAAACAATCTTATTGTGCACTTTCTTGTGTTTCTGCAGTGGGACGTGTAAATAACCTTGACCCATCACTTCATCTTCGTTCATAGATGTTTAGTAGTAAAGGCATAACCGCCAGAGTGCCTTTTTTTAAACGCTTTATTTATAAAAAAATAAGGTATAGGGTAAATAGTTAAGACATAACTGCTAGTTGTGACTTTTCTTCTTCAATAATTGCTAGGGTGTTGGTATAAAAAAAAAATAAGCACAATTGCCAAATAAGCCTTTTATATTTGACGTAAGCCAATTACGCCTTTTCAATTAAATATATTAAAAATATAAAGGTGAAATAAAAGGCATATCTCACAATGTGCCCTTTTCCTGGTTAAAAACTTTAAAAATGTTGCAGTTGTGCCCTTTAAGCTTATGGTATCTCTGTTATTTTTTTTGCTAAAAATAAAAAAAAAATAGGCATATAGGCTTTTTTTCCCTGATTCCGGTGATATGTACCCATCAAAAACATAAATGTGAAATGAGAGCCAACTTCAATATTATAATATATGCCTTGGTTGTTGACTTCAACGACAAAAGAAGTGAGATCTAAATGGGTGTCAAGTTCAATGGTCAGTCCTGACTTGGCTAGTTCTCATATACGAATTATTATGTTCGATGGCTAGTTTCTACCAGCAAGCCAAATTTTCGGAATAATAATATAAGAACCGACAAGTAACAGGTTTAAAACTTGCGAAGGCTATAATATAATTCCTATATGAAAACTAGCCAAGTCAAGACTGACCATTGAACTTGGCACCCATTTAGATCTCACTTCTTTTGTCGTTGAAGTCAACAACCAAGGCATATATTATAATATTGAAGTTGGCTCTCATTTCACATTTATGTTTTTGATGGGATATCATTACTTTTTGTACATAAAGTATTAGTAGGTACTTATTTATAAAAAAAAATATAACAAAATTAACACCAAATCGTTGTTGTTATAAGTGTTCCTAATAGAATCAATTAAGTGAAAAATTATAATAAAATGATAAAAATTTGCCAGTTTCTGATTTATTCCTTTGTATTCATCTAATTACCTATCTGCATGCCAAATTTGAACTTTCTAGGTCATCTGGAACTGGGTTAGAGTTTTGATCTATAGGTCAGTCAGTGATAAAAATGACGATTTTTGGACGTTAATATCTAAATAACCGTTGGAGATGTGTTTATGAAATTTGAAGCACATATGTACCTTGCAAGTTTCACTATATGAGCCAAATTTGACACGTTTATGTGAAATAGTTTTTGAGTTATGAGGGGGTCAAAAGTGGCTCCAAATGGTTCGTGTAATATTACACACGGTGCTGCTCGCCAGTTCTGTTACTTGAACTTGGCTTGACACGCTCCCGCGTGTCTAGATAACTCAATTTCATGAAAAATGTTAGTTGTGCCCTTTTTTATTAAAACGGCAGTATACTTTGCTGCACATGTCGACTACCTTGTAAAACGAACCCATGAATTTTTTTGAAAACTTCAAGGGTTAGTTGTAAACACGTTTTTCTTATCGTGGAAAAACTACGATTGATTCGCCGTATGCAGGCACGGTCGTCAGTGTTGTTGGTTGTATCTATCATAATTATGGACCACCATGGAAACTTCTTGCTAGACACCGCGGCACTAGTATATTATAGCTTACTAATTATGGCGGCACTACGACCGGACACCGTGCGTAGTACGGTGGTTTGCCGTATCATACACAAGCTATGTACCGTAAAGAAACCGTGACGTCCACAATGGGGTACGCCCATTGTGGACGCCACGGTTTCTATCACATGAGTTTGTTGTGTTGTAGGTGGGTACTGTACTGTACAAGTGTACACCTACAGGGGAGCACATCTGCTTACCATTTGTGAAATGGTCGTGGTATTATTTTACCGCGTTCCAGTACTTTACAACGCGTTCTAAAATGGCAATGTTTATTTATTTTTAAAGATTGTATATACCTACACCTCGTAAACATAATCACTGATTTTATCGATATCTAGCTTATTAGCTTATTATGTAGCGAGCTATATAATATTTTGATTGAAACAGAACTGATAAAATATATATTATGCGATACAACAAACTCATAACTGGATCGCAACGCCATCTATTGTTTTTCACCGCCTGCTTGACTGTCATTCCGGACCAACAAGTCAATGAATTTTAAATGTCACTTATGTCAGTCGGTTAATTTCACAGTTTGCCATTCCTTCTGTCATTCGACGTCACCTTTAGCCGAATTTCCATTTAATTTACAGGTAATAAATTAAAATACATAAATGCCTGTACTAAAACAATGAGGTGACGTAAATCTAATAAAAACCTAATCACTTATGCATTCCAATCAGTAAGTTACATACATTTAAATAATATATTTGAACGATGGTTGGCGTTCCGGTGAAATTCGGTTCGATATTATCGTTCTGTTTCGTGTTGTACGCCGTTTATTACCGCAAGAATGATATTGGGGATGTAAGACTATCCCCTGTGAAGGAGCATTTGCTGTTTTTGGAGAGTGAGAACAAGGTCGGTGCGGGAAACCTACAGCCGAAAGTTGCACTTGGCTATGGCGCGTGTCACGATCTATTCGTGAACGCAACTTCACTATTGGACTACAAAGATTTGAAAGGAAGCCCTGAACATTTCAATGAGATCTCGAGCAAGGAGGAATTCCTCAAAAGTTTCGCGTATTTCTTCAAACATGGCGCTGCTGCTGAGTGAGTTATCTTTAATCTTAATAACCATTAAATGTATGTTTAACATTTGGAATAGTTAACGCTGATAAGAACTACTAAGAAGTCCATTAATTTAATGATAATTTAGTCCTTAATGTAGTCTACATTAGGTTAATTTTGTTATGAAAATACATTTTTTGTTGACCTGCTAACCCAGAAAACGTTTATACAAAAATGTAACCATACCTACCATTATAATTCCAGGCGCTTCGTGTCCAATGCAAAGTTGTATGACAATTTAATAGAACAAGCCTTAAAACTGCCTGACTCAAGATGGGCTATCGGAGGAAACGCTCCACTAATGGCCAAACGTTTCTACATAGAAGGCTGGAAAGTGCTGTTTGCAGCGAAAATGAGCAAGAAACTGAAGAAGTACATTCCTAAAGATATCCAGATTGTTGGTGGAGAAGAAAATGAAGAAGTCAAAGATGATGTTCACATGATCCTTGAGTATAAGGCTGATGAGAACTTTGGTGCCCTGAAGGCACCGCGAGCAAATAGATACATAGTACATAATGATGAGAACAATCCCCTGCTCAGTTCCCTGGAGAAGTTTGATACACACTTGCCAGGGTTCAGTCCTCACTTACTAGTCATTAGTGGGCTGCAAATGATGGACAACTATCCTTTTAAAGTTGGAGATGGAGTAGGTATGTCTAACATTATTTTGTTATAAACTTTTTTGGAAACCTGGCAGCTAGGTATGTGTAAAAACATAAGTATTGTTGGATGCCTCTTTTATCTAGTGATTGCAAGCGCTACCGCTGAGCATGAGGTCCTGGGTTCAACTCCCAAGATAGGCAAAGTGTTATTGAGTTAATCTATCTGGAATTTCTCAGTAGCAGCCTGGAATTTGGATTTGTGATTGGCTGATGGCAATAGGCTCGCAACCTATTAAATGGGACTTAAAAGTATAACTGGTGAAATGTGGATTTAATAAGTACACTTCTGCCCAACCCTTTGGGGACCAGGCGTGATGTTATATTATGAATACGGTCAATTACAAGATTTCACAAAGAGGAAAATTGGAACATAATAATGAGTGAATCATCATCTGCCTAGCCTTTCCCGACAATGTTGGGGTCGGTAATAATGAGTTAATGGCTATTCTTAATTATTTCAGTTAAAAAGTTCATTACTGCATCTGAAACATTAGTCACAATCATTTGTTGTTAACTAAACTACAACACAGCCACTTTCATTTCTAGCTGCAACATTTGCTTATCTAAATAAAACTTACAACTTAAGAAGGAGAGATAATAGTTTTTTTACAAGCTGATAAAAGTAATCCTTTTATTGTTTACAGACTTAAGAGCTGAAAGACTGGACTTAGTTAAGAAGCAAATTTTATCACAGCCACTAACTACACTGACCCACTTTGAAATGGCAAGTTATGTTGACTTGGATCTCCTCAAACAGCTCACTACCAAAATACTGCCATTTGTCGACTCAGTGGGTATGAATGAACAAGAATTAACAAATCTTTACAGTGTCCTCGAATATGGTGAAGTCAGTATTGTTGCTGACTCCAACCCAAGAATAGCAACGGCCTTAGATCAAATGCGCAAAACATTTTTGTTGATAAGACGCCAGAACGAACTTTATCAGAGCAAAAGAAAGTTGTCACGCATCCATGTGCATACTTTAGCTTACCAAGCAATAATGACCGTCAAAACCTCAGACTGGAAGAGAACCGAAGCTGCTGCTGCGAAGGCATCATTGACAGCTCACAGATATGTGTGTAACAGCCAAGATATTGCTTTGGATAAATGTAAACTGCTACTTGACGACAGTTTCTCAACAACCACAGATAATGATAACACAAGTAGGGTTTTCTTCGAACCCACAAAACCTGTGTCCTGTTGGGAAGAGGAGGTAGACGGGGAGAATGTTGACATATGTGTGGCTCCTGTACTTATATGCACTGAAGCACAGCTTACTGCTGGTGCTGGAGATAATATCTCTGCAGCAGGACTAGTGTTGCAAGTTGAAAAATAAATATTGTCATATCAATTTAGTTAATTGACAACACTTTCATTCCAATTGAATATTTACTTATGTATGGTGCCATTCTATCAGGATGATCTTATTAAAAATATATAATATTTTTATCAATTATTATAATTATGACTAGGATTTAATGAGTTATTTATTATTATATTATTATGACACTTCACTAATTTATTCAATCGACAGAAGTACAAGACTGGTGGATAATTTATTTCTTTTAAAAAGTTTGTAAATAGGTTAATTGTATTTAGTTTTGCAATATTTTGAATTAATCTATTTATTCATTTATTATTAAAATTACTATTCTTTTAAATCTGAAATGAGCGTAAGAACAAAATCTTTTTTTTTCTATTTCATTCCATTGCAAAACTAGATTATAATATTTTATACTTTGTGATTTTATATTTTGAATTAAAATGCTATTTCTTGCAATATTTACATAATAGAATTTTCAATGTTGTTGGTACTTATAATAAATATTGTAGAAACTTTTACAACATTCCTAAAATTGTAATTGTGTAGTTTGAGGTAAATTGTTGTTTGAATTAAATTCTTTTTATATAAAATGTTTTATTTTATAAAAACGTATGTACAGTTGTTTATTATACATAGTAATTGACTACAAACAATTTGATAAAGTAAAATACGTGAGTTCATTAAAACTAAGAAAAAACAATTTATATCCTAGTTTATATGGCTAAAACAAGTAATGTATGTACTAATATTGGCAGATCTATTTCTAATATGTATCATGAATGTTATTTAATAATAACATCAAAAGAAATACATAAAAAATAATTAAAACAACACATAAAATACAAAATACTTATGAGTATGAGTGTGCAACAGCAACCGCCACATAAATAATCAACACACATATTTATTTAAACACTAATTTTAAACTTTTTTAAATTTTTTCATCATTTACCTTTTTTACTTAATTAAAAAAACAATATCAATACTTGGTCACACAAAGAAGAATCACATTAAATTACACTTTTGTAATAACTAATGGTGCTCACAAGCTCATGATGTGTAAAAAGTTTAAATTAAAAATAAATAACACAAAGATTTGGTCAGTGTTAACACAAGCTAAAAGTAGAACTAATGCAAATGGCCATCACTAAATCCTAAATATATTCAAATTTACTTTAAATAGGTCATACATTAGTAAAAATTTAAATATAGAATACACAGCTAAAATACTTAATTACTAAATAAAATATTGGAGTGGAAATTAGGTTCATCTACTACATTGTATTAGACAGAAATTTGGCTATCTGAAATACAAAAAGAAAATTCCCAAGAAATAGGAACTACTTATAGTTCTGTAGATGGTAATAATTTAGTACATATTAAGAATACAAATCAAACCAAATGGTTAATTAAAATCCAGTATTAGGGAATTTGTTATAAAACTGGTTTTAAGCTTAAAGTGGTAGTTAAAACAAGTCTGGTTAACAGGTAAAACAGGACTGCAAAATAGGACTGGACAAAACTAGAACAGAATGGTAACATAGAATTAGTAGGTAGTATACGATTTTGTTGTAAGGCCTCCGATAAAGTGGACCGATGATCTAGTGAATGCGGCAAGAGAAGCAAGCTCTGGACGAAGTGGTGAAGCTTCGGGGAGGCCTACGTTCAATATTGGACATCTTTTGTCCTTGTTAACAAACTACAACACTACTGCTTGTGTCAACAAAGAAATTAATTCAATGCCAAATCCTCATCCAGTTCTGTCCTTACCCCTTGCAGCCCTAAAACTAATCAATTTTTAGGCAATTTCCAATTCCTGATAGGTGTGTATGTTTCAGTCTTAACATTTTTGAATTTTAAATAACATCCTACCTACATGTCATCTTCAGATAATTTCATTCTCTTGTTTGGTCTTGCTGTATCTTTGTACGGGTCATACAGACCACTCTTGATGAACCTCTTTGCTGCTTCTACATTCACTACTGGTCTCTTCTCTCGATCTTTAACCTCTTGCCACTTCAACATCACAGTTTTTATTCTTTGAAGCTCATTTTTAACTGGGTGCTGTGTCGGATCGATGCCTTGTATCCTCAAATGAATCCAATGGAGGGAATTCAAAGAGAAGGCCAAGAATAAATCGAGCTCTATCTGTGCGGGCAGTGGCAAGGTATCATATTGCTCCTTGAGCGGTAACAATTGGTCCAATACCTTTTGTACTTCCATTAAATTCTCTTTGAGGGTCTCGCAGTTGTTGACGAAGTCGTCATCCTTGGCTAAGCCGCCGTATTTTAAGTCCCAATCCATGTTTGCACTGCTTCTTTAGTAAGACACCACCTGTGATGGACTTTCAGAGGTAAATGCAGCTTCTTGTAGCGGTATGCACGACCATACGATCAGAAAGACACCACGTTTTTAAATTTTAATTCAATTTATAACCTGACCCTGAGTTCGGAACATACAAATTGAAAAATGACCGACAGAACGAATTGACTTCAATTGATATTAGGCATGGGCAAAAAATATCGATACTGTTCCATACAATTATCGAAATATATCGTCGATATTTATAATTGCGATATATCTATATTCGATATTTATTTTAGAGTATCGAATTAGTATCAATTTAGATATTTTTTAACGCAACTTTGGTTTCGTTTTTAATGTTATTAGATACTCCTTGTATGCTTCTCGCGTATCATCATCTTCATCATTTCAGCCGTAAGACGTCCACTGCTGGACTTAGGCCTCCCCCAATTTGGGGGGCTTTGCCATAATCGCCACGCTTGGCAGGTGGGTTGGCGATCGCAGTATGGTGGTAAAATGCATAGAGAACGCTGCTGCCCATTCTCTAGTAAATCCCTTAGTCGCCTTTTACGACACCCACGGGAAGAAATGGGGTGGTGTTATTCTTTACGTCCGGCACCACACGGTATCACGCGTATCGTTAACTTTTAAAAACCCCGCCACGTTCATCTGATCTAAGAATAATCTAAATAGCACGAGCACAAGAAAACTCTGGGACTTCTTCAATTTGGTCTCAGCATGAAAAGTTATTATTATTGAAAGTTATTATATATTCGTCAACAACTGTACCCGAGGTTCGAAGCTCTGGCTCTGTGCCCAATGAGCTAAAACAATACCTCGATCAACCTCTCCTTGAGAGAAAAGCTGATCCATTAAAATTTTGGATAAATTGCCAGCATTTCACGCCGGTTCTTTCAGAAGTCGCCCTTAAATACCCAATTTTCCAGGCTTCTTCAGTGTCTTCCGAAAGGGTTGCTTCAGCCGTGAATCTGACAGTACCCGACAATAGATGCTGTTTGACAGGCGAGCACATCAATTAGAGGGTACTCCTAATGACCATAACTGATGCTTACTGGTTTGATTTAATTGTATTTAATTGGTTAGGCTCGAGTAATAGTAAAATAATACTATTTTCGTCTCTTCTTTTGTACGAAGTTTGAATGCTTTGGGAATATGTATGAATAATCATACGAAAACAGACGATAAATCGATATTTTTCCCTCGATAATAAACGATACTATATAAAAATATCAGTATATTTTTTTCACTTGCCCATCCCTAATTAACATAATGATTGCTGTCAGTTTTGGTGTTGCCGCCCTAATTTTTGAAAAGGGGCTACTTCCGAAGCTGAAACGGGCTAGAACTAGTGATGGGCAGTGGATAAATACTCGAGTTTTTATCCAAAACGGATAAATACTCGTTTTTACTCATTTTTATCGGATAAATACTCAAAATGATGGATAAATATCTTTTTTGCGCATCGGATGATTATTTTAAAATGTTAATGACTTTTATTGTTATTTAGGCTTTTCAAAATACTACGTTATTACATTATTTCGTTCTAATGTCAATTGCTAGGCTGTAATTGTGTCAGAAGCCCAAACGTCTCTAATAGAGCATGCTCTTTAGATACAAATTTAGAATCTTTCTTTGTGGAGAGTGTAGAGAATAGCCACATAATTGATTATCTCTGTGAAGGGCTTCTAAAAGTCAAGAAAAATGCGGAGAAGACAAGTTTGTTGTTGTTGTTTGCCAACGCTATAAACATGCTAAGGGCTTTTCAATTAGTTAATGGTGTTGAGCCTTTAAACTGCGCATCACACACTAGTAATTTGCTGGCTCATGGTGCACTGAAATGCGGTAGTTTCAAAAATTTATAAACTGTGCAGATATGATAAAATCTTTAATAAAAAACAATTGGTTGTCTGTAAAGTCGGTATATGGACGATAATTTTACGTGATAATGTCTAAGTCTCTTTTACTCGGACGTATTGGCCGATGAAGTGGAAGAGAGATAGATTTCACAAGTCGAACGCTAAGGCCGATCGTGCCTCTCTATCACTTGTTTCGCGCTCTCGCTTACACGCTCGGTTCAGGCGGAACGTGACAATGAGTCATGCTTTTCCGTGCGTGCAGCCAACGTTCATCGATTTATAAGCAAGGGCGGATCCAGGGGGTGGGTCATGGGGGTCATGACCCCCCCCTGGGCTGGGTCCACCGTGGACCACTATTTAAAATTGTTAAACATAGGTAATGGTTTTAAGTAAGGATATAATTTTTTGTCACAATATACATTTTATGTAAATACCTTCAATATTTAATCAATTTATTATAAATTAATATTTTGTATGATGGCAAACGCATTATTCGGGAACGAACGCATCGAAAAGTACACTGGCGAACTACCAAACAAAGGAAATTGTCCAGACTTGGAGACTTGGCCATTTTTAAACACGCTGCTATACAAAAATGTAATTTACCAATAATTTTAATTCTATTTTAGTAAATATCTGATGCTAATAACTTTGTATGAATAAGCAGTGTAAAAACACTTGTTTTTTTGGTATTTTTTATGATGTGACCAAGTCTTTGGCTTTGAATTTGACTTCAGTGTTGCCAAAAAAACTGCATAAACATTAAATTCAAATCGATTTAAAGTGTAGGGTAATCTCTCCACTGTATTTAACGCAGTTTTCATTTAATCATATTATTAAAAAAATACTAATATACGATATAAATGATTAAAGACTTAAAAATGATAAATTAAAGAGTGCATTATCAAATCAAATCAAATCAATTTATTTCGGGCTACAAAGACTAATAATATCATAAATACCGTACAAATTAACATACATATCGATAAAAAACAATGTAAACTATCACTAAACACGAAATGATGACGGCGTCGTGTTCTGCTTCGTGGTGTCGCGTAACGGTCCTCGGAAACGATGATACTAGACACCTTTCGGCCAAAAGCCCTCTCTCAGGCAGGTCTGTAAAAGGTCGGTTGGAACTCGTACCATAAACGACTTAAAATTGACGTTGTGGCGCGATTTCAATCTTTCGACCCTCAGAGTCCAATTGGTCTTTACTTTCAAGTACTGCACAACTTCCTCAACAGTCGTGGAGTGATGCAGACGTAAAATATACAGCTGCGTCGTAGGCACAGCAGGGTGCAGCAGCATGTTGGGTCCACTCGGAGCTGTTCCACACTGGTTTCGTGAACAAGGCTTCTTCTTCTTCTTCCTTTCCACTTTCGTGAAACCCTCTTCATCAACTTGGCCCGTTCTCGGCAAGGAGCTACGGACCGCAGCCAGGGCAGGTTGTGCACCCTTCATCTGGTCTTCCCCAACTTTATTCTGACGCATAGACTGCGATACACCTGATTTTCCGGTGAAAGAAAGAAAGAAAGAAAGAAAAAAAATAATGAAAAACAACAAAAGCGGCGTAGGCACGTTTTGGGGTCGACGTACCTACGTGTGACGTTTCCGCAGCCGGTGTTGTGGCGCGGGTGACGGCTTCGGCGGGCGGTGCTTGGTCAGCATTATCGGCAGCCGGAGACGCACTTGTGTTCGCCGATTCTAAACTGCCGATTGATGCGTTATGCGCCCCTCGACGTGTGTTCACCTTAGAGGCCTCAGGTGACCCAATTACTGAATTGACTTTGCGCAACAGTGTTATTTCTGCTCGCAGTTCATTGTTGGTTTTTTCCGTAACCTCCATACGGGACTGCATCTTGGTCATCTCCACCTTCAAGGTAGTGATGTTCTTTAGCAGCCGTGTAACGTCGACGTGATCGAACGTGACGGGAGGCAGCTTACCCAACTCCTTCGTCACGAAATCTGGCACGTCGTCCAGGTCGGTCTTCTTCAACATATCAAGAATATCTTGAATACTCTTAGTTCCATCTCTGCGGCGAGACGGCATCTGGTCCAGCTTTCCAAGTGACTGGAACAGTAGCAGCTTACCCACTGCCACTTAGCCACTGCTGATCTCGTCCTCCTTGTAATTGGACCGGCATATCTGCAGGATGCTCACCTCGTCCATGTAGTCGATGGCATGGACTAGAAACGCCAGCAATTCATTGACTATGAGCGGTTTGGAACTCATAGTGACAGTACGGGCAGCGGCTATGGCCGCGCGACACGCGAATAAAATTCGTTCCGTGCACAGTGGAAACACGTCCGAATTCGACCGCGCATCGCACTGCACTCCTGAAGAACTTATAAAACAATAATCGATTCCATATGTATCGATACAATTATCTTTTTTTGGCAACACACACAGTGTTTTAAAAATGTTGTGTTAATTGTCAAAATGACGAGTGCAAAAAAAAAACAAAGTGAATGATAACTTCATTAACTTTGTTTTTTTTTTGCATCAAGAGTGTTATTTTTGTAAGTTTTATTGCGATTACTTTGGCTGTTTCTAAATGGATTCCGATTCTCCCCTTCTTGACGACCCCGGCACTTCCATGGACCAAGGTTCAGCTTTGTATTTATGATGAACCTGGCAAATCTAAAGGAAGTTTTATTATAAGCATAAACAATTTTAATAAAATGTTAAAAATTATGTAAATATAAATCTTGATACAAAAACTAGGTTTATATTGGCAGTCTTACTGATAAGAACTATTAAATCAATCATATAGTATTAGCTGAACTGTTTGTTTATAAGTGGCCAATACCCATAGAAGTTGGTCAGTGCCCTTTTAGTTGCAGTTTCTACCCGTTTTTGCCAGACTATAAATACATTAATAAAATACCTACTTTTTACTTTTATGCATGATTATTAAAATTAAATTATAACTTCTTGTGACTTGATCACGACTATGTGACCCCCCCCCCCCTGGCACCAAAGCTGGATCCACCCTTGTTTATAAGACAGTCAAGAAATCACAAGAACTAAACCCAAAAACCACGATCGAAGCTACAACAAATCGTAAAACAAAAGATAACGGGAGAAAAGTTAAACCTGCCATGCTACACAACAAGATAGGGCAGCTATCTACGATCACTCGATCACACACACACACACGAGTATGAAAAATAGAAAAGCCGCTCTCTCAGCGTACGCTAAAGAAAAATATATCGTCAAGTCAAATGCTACAAGCAGCTTTGCTTGATGATAACTTTTGGGATTAGGTATATCAATGCATATCTGTTTTTGAACCCATAACAGAACCTTTCTTTCAACAAGAGTCCAACAAATGCAATGCCCTTCTAGTGTTTATAATATTTAAGGATATGAAATCAACACAAAATGGGTTATATTTACAGACAAATACTGATAATGAGTCATTGGATTTGAGAAAATCTAAAAACAGGTTTCAGTAAATTTTACCACTGTGTAGATCGCCTGGAAGATACGGTGGAGAATAGTGTGGAGGTTTGCCCTGCTTGGGCGGAGCAATGCCGTGTCCTTGTAGAGGCGATTGGCGGCGGCGATCTCTCGCGTCCGGCCCTAATGCAGGCAATGGTATGGAGCGAGAGGACATAAGAAGCTGTCACCTCCTTCTGCGAAGAAGTAAGGCTTGCGAAGGAGGAGGTGGAGCTCGTTAGGGAGAGGCAGTCTGTGCGCCCTCATGTCCCTAGCCACCGTAGGAGGAGACGCCCCGGGCGTCGGGAATTCATTGTGGACTCTCGGCCACCGTGGGCACGGGCTTGCGGGCGGCGAGCCACCCATTGCTCGCCACGGTAAAGAACAGGCCCAAGTCGACGGCGCATTGTGTTCCACGCGCGTCTCAAAGAGATGTCATTACATATTGAAGGGATCCGCGAGGACCGATGCCTGCCAGGATTGCGGATCTGTTTAAAAGAGGTACCCTGGCACAGGCAACTAAAGGAACACAGGTGGGTTTTAGTCAGTAAAAGTCTGACATGCCTTTTATATTGACGATAGCAGTGGTGGCCCGGTGGTATCAGCCCCGACTTACAACTTGTAGGTCGTGAGTTCGCACTCAGGCAGGTGCTTTACTTGTGGTAAATAATTACATCACCACTGGTCTCAAAACTGCACATTGCTCGCTGAATCCATATCCTACAATGTCGACAACCTCGCGAGCCAAGTCAAGATATATACAATGATTTAAGTGTTACTTAAATAGTTTCTGCCTACCCCCATGGGAGAAAGGCATGAGTTCATGTATGTATGTGAAAACCCAATTAACAAATGTATAATTTTATCTAACTTTGACAGTAATTAACTAACTGTATTCATAATTGAATGGAATTATTGTCAATATCGGCGTTTTGTAATTGTTAAAATGATTAATAAGGTACGATACCAATCTGCATTGTCTATTTTTCATTAATTTTAATCCTTTTGTTAGTAAAATGACTAAACTTACGATACGAAAACATAAAATAGTATTTATCCGCTGTTTTGGATAAATACTCAGTAAAAACGGATATTTATTTATTTATTTAAATAACTTGGGAGACTTACAGCTACAACAAACAGATCAATGACAGTATATTAGTCAGAAAGCCAATTATAGGTCTCCACTTATAAGGAACAGAGAAAATAAAATATTAAATTCTAAGGACATTCACACCAAGTAACTACAAAATACAGTGTTATAACTATGTTGCTCATATTGAATAACAATCATTACAACAATATAAACTAATATGCATTAAAATAACATGCAAAAGATAATATGCATGGAAAAAAAACAAACTACAAGAAAAAATTACGGCTTAAGCACTTCCTGGCTGACGACACGCTAGTTAGGAACGGCTATATCGTACTGTTTACAAAGCTTGTTAAAGTTTCTGCTTGCACGCACAATGAACGAATTCTGCCTATAATTGGTTGAAGCGAATGGCACGCGTAAAGGTGGATTGTATCGCTTAGACTTCATGGGAATGTTGAAATAAAATTTAGTTAAAATATCAGGACAGTTTATAGTGTTGTTAAAGATTTTCAACAAACACATACAGTCCGAAATCTCGCGGCGGTTGAGTAAAGGCAATATATGAAATTTTTTACATAGGTTGTAGTAGTTTTCAGAATCATACGGTACTTTTTGATGATAACATAGATACCTTATGAACCTTTGTTGGATGCTCTCAATGCGGTTTATATATTTGTGGTAACATGGGTTCCATATTTCAGACGCGTATTCCAAGTGGCTTCGAACAAAAGTACAATAAGTATAGAATTTTCAAAGTCTTGGCTTGATTGAAGCACTTGGATAACCGCATTATGAAACCCAGTGATTTTGAGGCTTTAGCGACTAATGCATCAACGTGTGTTTCGAAACTGAGCTTGGAATCGTGATGAACCCCCAGATCACGGATGGAATTTAATCTGGGAAGAACTTGATCGCCTAGGGTATACGATGTGGCAGTGATTGAGCGCTTCCGAGAATACGTAATAACCGAGCATTTAGCGGGATTAAGATCCAGCTTATTTTTCTGACAGTAGTCCTTTAGTCGACTCAGATCATTCTGGAGTGCTGTTACATCCATTTGTGATGAAATTGGTGCCGATTCTGTTGTCACAAAATTCTCTAAACTAAACTAAAAATAATTAAAATTTGGTTTATTCCTGTCAAACGACGATTTCCTATTCTGAAATAGATTAAAGTGACACAACTTAACTATATTTTAGTTTGACAGCACTAAGATTGCACTGAGTTATTAGTTAAGTGAAAATGTCAATTTTGCTATTCTGAGTTTGCCGGTTTTCACCAAAAATTTTGACTATAATAATTTATTTTAACTAAATCTGACTATTTTTAAGCGCGATTAAAAAGGTGTGGAATAAAACTAGTGGTCATGAACTAAAATTCTCAACAAAGCCTTGTCTTCACGTGCAAAAGCAGTTCTGTATTTTTTATTTTCTTTTTGCTTATATCTTGAAAATGGCGTGTCCTATCTAGTGTTGGGATTATCCGGATAAATACTCAAAATGGATAAATACTCGATAAATATCCGTTTTTACTGAGTATTTATCCAAAACAGCGGATAAATACTATTTATGTTTTTGTAACGTAAGTTTCGTCATTTAACTGACAAAGGGATTAAAATGAATGAAAAATAGACTTTGCAGATTGGTATCGTACCTTATTAATCATTTTAACAATTACAAAACGCTGATATTGACAATAATTTCATTCAATTATGAATACAGTTAGTCAGTCACTGTCAAAGTTAGATAAAATTATACATTTGTTAATTGGTTTTTCACATACATACATGAACTCATGCCTTTCTCCCATGGGGGTAGGCAGAAACTATTTAAGTAACGCTTAAATCATTGTAATAATAAAAAACTACCTCGTGAAAGTCGAGAAAGATTAACAAATCAAATATCTTGATTTGGCTCGCGAGGTTGTCGACATTGTAGGATGTGGATTCAGCGAGCAATGTGCAGTTTTGAGACCAGTGGTGATGTAATTATTTACCACAAGTAAAGCGCCTGCCTGAGTGCGAACTCACGACCTACAAGTTGTAAGTCGGGGCTGATACCACCGGGACACCACTGCTATCGCCAATATGAAAGGCATGTTAGACTTTTACTGACTAAAACCCACCTGTGTTCCTTTAGTTGCCTGTGCCAGGGTACCTCTTTTAAACAGATCCGCAACCCTGGCAGGCATCGGTCCTCGCAGACCCCTTCAATATGTAATGACATCTCTTAGAGGCGTGCGTGGAACACAATGCGCCGTTGACACGGGCCTGTTCTTTACCGTGGCGAGCAATGGGTGGCTTGCCGCCCGCAAACCCGTGCCCACGTTGGCCGAGAGTTCACAATAAACTCCCGACGCCCGGGGCGTCTCCTCCTACGGTGGCTAGGGACATGAGGGCGCACAGATTGCCTCTCCCTAACGCACTCCACCTCCTCCTTCGCAAGCCTTACTTCTTCGCCGAAGTAGGTGACAGCTTCTTATGCCCTCTCGCTCCATACCATGGCCTGCACCAGGGCCGGACGCGAGGGATCGCCGCCACCAATCACCTCTACGAGAATACGGCGTTGCTCCGCCCAAGCAGGGCAAACCTCCACTCTATGCTCCACTGTATCTTCCAGGCGATCTACACAGTGGTAATATTTACTGAATCCTGCATTTAGATTGTCTCAAATCCAATGACTCATAATCAGTATCTGTCTGTAATATATAACCCATTTTGTGTTGATTTCATATCCTTAAATATTATAAGCACTAGAAGGGCATTGCACTTGTTGGACTCTTGTTGAAAGACAGGTTCTTTTATGGGTTCAATAACAGATATGCATTGAGATACCTAATCCCAAAAGTTATCATCAAGCAAAGCTGCTTGTAGCATTTGACTTGACGATATATTTTTCTTTTGCGTACGCTGAGAGAGCGGCTTTTCTATTTTTCATACTCGTGTGTGTGTGTGTGTGTGATCAAGTGATCGTAGATAGCTGCCCTATCTTGTGTAGCATGGCAGGTTTAACTTTTCTCCCGTTACTTTTTGTTTTACAACTTGTTGTAGCTTCGATCGTGGTTTTTGGGTTTAGTTCTTGTGATTTTTTGACTGTCTTATAAATCGATGAACACTGTCTGCACGCACGGAAAAGCATGACTCATTGTCACGTTCCGCCTGAACCGAGCGTGTAAGCGAGAGCGCGAAACAAGCGATAGAGAGGCACGATCGGCCTTAGCGTTCGACTTGTGAAATCTATCTCTCTTCCACTCTATCGGCCAATACGTCCAAGTAAAAGAGAATTAGACATTATCACGTAAAATTATCGTCCGTATACCGACTTTACAGACAACCAATTGTTTTTATTAAAGATTTTATCATATCTGCACAGTTTATAAATTTTTGAAACTACCGCATTTCAGTGCACCATGAGCCAGCAAATTACTAGTGTGTGCTGCGCAGTTTAAAGGCTCAACACCTTTAACTAATTTAAAACCCCTTTGCATGTTTATAGCGTTGGCAAACAACAACAACAACAAACTTGTCTTCGCCGCATTTTTCTTGACTTTTAGAAGCTCTGCACAGAGATAATCAATTATGTGGCTATTTTCTACACTCTCAACAAAGAAGGATTCTAAATTTGTATCTAAAGAGCATGCTCTATTAGAGACGTTTGGGCTTCTGACACAATTACAGCCTAGCAATTGACATTAGAACGAAATAATGTAATAACGTAGTATTTTGAAAAGCCTAAATAACAATAAAAGTCATTTACATTTTAAAATAATCATCCGATGCGCAAAAAAGATATTTATCCATCATTTTGAGTATTTATCCAATAAAAATGAGTAAAAACGAGTATTTATCCGTTTCGGATAAAAACTCGAGTATTTATCCTCCGAGTATTTATCCACTGCCCATCACTAGTCCTATCGCAAAAATAATGAAATTTTCGACCGCCTTAGTATACCCCGGAACATTTAAATATAAACACGTGGGTAACATTTTTTTTATATTTTTCAAACAAAATTGAAAAATTCCATATAAAACACGTCCAGGCTGCACCCTAGCACACGCCTTCGTCTCTCAAAAAATTCATTCTACGCAATGCACACACAAGTAAACGTTGCGAAAACAAAAGAAAAAAAAAATACCACGCTGAGTCGCGATTGTCAAATTCGATTTTAGTCGTGTCAAAATAGTTTTTAATTTAGAGATTTTTCCTTGCAGAATAGCGTTACAATTCTCATAGCCAAAAGTAAGGAATTTTAGAGATAGTTTAGTTAGTTTAGTTCGTGTACAACAGAATCGGCACCATTGTGGTATAAATTTTCATATCGTCAGCAAAACACAAAAGTTTTGATGAAGTCAAGCAAGAGTCGATGTCGTTGATGTAGATTATAAATAGCAATGGACCGAGCAACGAACCCTGCGGAACTCCACTAGGAACAGGGACCCAGCTAGAAATATAATTATTAAGTACTACTGCTTGGGACCTGTTGACAAGATAAGAAGAAAACCATCTGAGTAGATCACCACGAATTCCCATGCCATTTAACTTGGATATTAGAATATTATGATCAATTCGATCAAAGGCTTTGCTATAGTCCGTATAAACCACATCAACCTGCTTCGATTTATCGAGTATTTATCCATTTTGAGTATTTATCCGGAAAAAATCCCAACACTAGCTAGAACTGCTCAGTATCTAAGAAAGGGCTTGGGAAATTCACAATAAAAACTTATATTGAAAAAATATTTTAAGTAAGTTCTCGCACCTTCTAATAATAGATTACAAATCCAAAATTATCAGTAATCCTCAGAGGAATCTGTTTCTTCAGTACCTGTAGCTGCTGCTATTATAGTTGAAGGTTCTGTTTGATCCCGGATGTTAGTTCCTAATATATAGCTCTTTTTTAATTCAATAAGAAGTAATAATGGTGAGAGCAATAGGTCTATTTTAAACATTCTGATCAGTAAAATTGACGTCATTATTATTTCACATTAACACATATATAATTTACTAGCTTCTGCCCGTGACTTCGTCCGCGTTAAATTTCTCGTTCCCCCGACCCTTCCCGTCGCGTCGAATCGCCTACCCATTCAATTTGCCCCGTTTTTGCAACATTTTTCATTACTGCTCCGCTCCTCTTTATTAGCGTGATGTTATATAGCCTATAGCCTTCCTCGATAAATAGGCTACCCAACACAAAAAGATTTTTTTCAATTCGTACCAGTATTTCCTGAGATTAGCGCGTTCAATGAAACAAACATACAAACAAACAAACTCTTCAGCTTTATAATATTAGTATAGATATTTTCAAATATAAAAAATAATAGTCCAGCGTTTTCGGGAATAGGTCCAGGCTACTGGTGGGCAGGGTTCCAGAGAAAGGGAATAACAATGCGAGCTATCTAATCAAGCTGCCCAACAAAAGCCTCCGCAGGTGTTAGTTGAGGCTCTTGGCTATCAGTCCATTGTCTGTTACGCCCACTGACACAATGATCGCTTACTCAATAGTCCATATCCCACATGTCATCAAACTCGCGAGCCAAGTCAAGATACTTGATTTATTTATATTTATCGGCTTTCACGAGGTTCCCATCATGCGGGTCCGATATATCAATAATCATTGCGCGCCGCTCTAGTCGATCCACCACCACTATATCAGGCTTATTGGCTACATTAGTCCTGTCACTGATGACGGAACGATTCAAGTACAGTGCGATATGTCCATTTTTGGAAACTGGGTTGGACACATACCTTTAATACGGCACTTCTAAATTCTGATTCCACAAGCTCTAGCTCTAGCTTCTTAGCTACTAAGTTGTCAATACAAGTAATCTTCATTAGGTATTTAGACGAGAACACCCGGAGATAATGTGTCTGATTGATTCTCCCAGACGATGGTATGCCCGACAGATCACCCATGCCGCCTTTCACAATAAATCAGCGTCATTATTTTTAGTTGCATGTTATTCCAAATTCGTAGGTTTTAACAAGTTTATGGAACTGACGCCGATGTGGACCCTACATCGGTTTTTGATAAAATGGATTATACCAGATTGCCAATTTTTTGATACAGATTATTTCCTGCTGGGTTTAGTGCAGGTAGTTGTGTATATTTCACAATTTATCAATTAGAGGTTGTCATTTTCAGGCTAAAGGAATGAAATACGGTTCAACTATTGTATACATGGCTAAAAGTAACACGAAAAGGGCTAACTAAGAGTGGCAACACTGGTCCACTTGGCTTTTTTTTCATAACTGCATTAAACTCTTCTTTGGTAGGTATACCGTATACACTATATTAGAGCCCTTGATTAGAGCATATAGATAGGTGGTGGAACGCTCGTCGTAACCATCTTATTTATCCTAAGCAGTGTTACCAGACCTACGAGTTTGTCCGTATTTGTGCGGATTTTTTAGGCGCGTAAATCGTTTTGCTATTGCACAACACTGCTGTAAAAGAGATACCTAAACCTGTGCAGAGCCGTCTGGCGTCTTCTTACCTTACTAAACAAAAACATAGTATAATTCGATCCGAACGCCATCAACTTGAACCTTCGTCATTAAATTATATGTTCACAAAAATTAAGAAGTTTAATTTTTTAAAGCCTTAAAAATAGTCCTTAGATCTACGGACATTTTCAAGTCGACTTACGTATTTAAAAAAAAACAGGTAAGTCTGATCCTAAATGCTATCATAAAGGTGGTCAGTATAATTTTGCCGCTGTTTGTCAATCTATAACATTACAAAATATACTTGGCACTCTTTTGGTTTAGATAGTGTACCTTTTATAGGTCTTACACACGAGCGACATGTTGCCAACGGCAAAGGTGCTACCGTCACCGGGTCTCGACTGCAGCCGGCGACATCACAACACGAGTGCCGTTGGCAATATGCTATAGGAAATAATGTTATAGGAAAAACAGTAGCGAGAGATCTGTGGTGGAGATCATTCCGATCAAGCACATCCCTTGCTGCGCTCTTCCAGAGATGCCAAATTAGACGGACCATCAGATATTGATAGACTGAAATTCAATGATTGCACTATTTTTGATACTTGAATAAAAACACTATTATGAATGATGATTTCTCATAATTGAGGCTCATTTTCATTGGTCTGTTGGCTATTATGCGGGTGCAGGGGATTTCTGTAGCACACGTCATAGGGCAGGTATTTGGGGAACTGTTTTCATTAGTCGATACCATGGACCTAATAGGTCCATGGTCAATACTCGATAGGGAACGATTAAGGTTTTACATTTAGTGTTTTATCTATGGATTGAGGTATATGGAGAACCTGCAACATATGAATCATATAGAAGCAAATATAGCATTATCCATGTAATGTGATTTTGGGAAATTTAAATAAAACTAATTTTGATAATCATACCTATGTTTTTTGAAGAAAGTTTTATTGTATTGCAATGGGAATGTTAAAATACACATGTGCAAACGATTATATAATAAAACTAGCTTTTGCCCGCGGCTTCGCCCGCGTAAGTGTCGGAAATTATCGCAAGGGGACATACTACCGCGGTAAGAATGTATGAATCCATGTTATATATACATAAAATAACGCCTTTTTCCCATGGGGGTAGGCAGAAACTACGGAACGCCACCTGCTACGATCCTTACATATCTTCTGTGTTTGATGTACCTACTTCAAATAAAACTAATAGTATTCAGAGTAAGAAGACTGCGACATAGGGCTGGATTGAATTGAATATAAGTCTTCCTGGTGTTAACGCTCCTATTCTACCTATATAAACACTCAGTTATTTACCAGACACCAAATTAAACATAGTATAAGAATAGTACTTTGGCCAATGGCTTTGCCCGTATAGCTGTCGGAAAATATCACCCGGGAAACTACTAACGGGATAAAATATCTATGGTAAGTATGTATAAATATGGTAAGTATCCAGGATAACCAAAAATCCAAATTCATCCAAAAATCTAAACATCTAAGCCATATTTCGCGGTCTCTTACTTGGAATAATACAATTAGCTTTATTTTGAGTACTTCGAACACACATATGCATTTACTATGAAGTCCAAGTAATATGAATTACAATCCTACTAATCCTGCGCTATCCGACCGCTACCAAGCGAGATGGCCGGACGCGGAACGGCCCGCTAGCCGCTCTGCGGCGATTTTATTATAATCTCTATCTACATGAAATGCACAATTTATTTAAGGTACTAAATTGCATAAGGATTAATGCTGTATTGCTTAAAATCGCATTCATAAATAAGCCATTATTTCTCGTAAAAAGTAAAGGATAAAAATGGTTATTATGGGTTATCCCTAAGAGTTAGACATATACCCACATATAGTCACGCGGACTTTTTTGTAGAACTTTTTAAGGTGTACAATACTGTAGTACATTATTTTGAGCTATTTCGTAGGGTTCAGCCAGCGTTCGCAATGTAAGCGCAAAAAAATGTGTTTATTTATGACATCACATTAGAAACCTCTAAAATTATCAGCGTTTCTTTACTATATTATGCATGTTATATACATATAAACCTTCCTCTTGAATCACTCTATCTATTAAAAAAACCTGCATCAAAATCCGTTGCGTAGTTTTAAAGATATAAGCATACAGCTTGGCAAAAAAGAGTCTGGAAAAAATGAGGGCGCCCGCCTGCTTAGCAGGTATGGCCACCCTGTATACTAGGACTAAAAGTGATAAGATACTTGTTGTTTTAATCCACAAACACGAGATCCCGGAAATTCTCATCAGTCAAGATTTCAAGACTTGATAGGCACACAGTCTTTTACTTTCATTGTATTTAGTAGGTTTCGCATTATTTCGCTAGAGTAACCTTTTATCTAAGAGTGCCATCATAATAACATACTGCAAACTTATTCAGTTTAAAAATGTATTTATTTGTGCACAATTTATTAGCTTAAGATACTGTTCACATTACAATATACATATAAAGCCGTCAGTAACAGTCACAATACCCCCGTACTAGTTGATACTGTATTACAGTGGGGTCTTATTCCTCATTGCTGTGACCTGTATAGTAACAAACGAGTGAGAACTTAAGATAATAGGCTCCATAAGAAAGAAAAAAGAAACAAATGAAAAAACTTACAATAATTTAGCAATGAAATGAATACACTTATTACTATTTTGGCTTGTCTGTGATTGTGATGTTTGATAGTGTGTCTGTATGTATGAATGTATGTATGTATGGAGTTTGCTATTTCAGAATTATTAATGTGTCTTCAGTGCTATTATAATCTAAGCAGAGTAAGTGGTTTCGTAAAATCTTTTTAAATATGTGAGAATTATATTTCCGAAACCCTAGAGTTACATTAAATTTATTATAAATATATGGAGCTAGAAAAAAAAGAAAACGCTGGGCAAATTTTGTCCTATGTATAGGTTGTTTGTAGACTTTGTAATTAATTAAATTACACTCAGGGATTGCCGATTGAACCCGATACACAAGACAATGTTCAGCAATCGCATTTGCGGCCACCATCTAGGGTATTCACAACCATTCGATGGTTGGTATGCTTGTATCAAATTTGACATGAATGAAACTGAACGAGTCCTTTTAATGCTGACAGTTTATAGTCGACAAGAAGGCGACTTACAGCTGCTTACTGTCGGAAACTAATTGGAAGTCAGAGAGTACCTATAACATGTCGCATTCGAAAGGTACGGGCAATATCGAATAAACTTGAACAGTTGACTAATGAAGGTATCAGGTATGTCTATGTGGGGTACATAACATTATCACTATTCACATGACAATGAAAATGAAATAACACGCTAAAATTTAGATTTTATTTAAAAAGAAAAACGTGACATAACATCATTCTTGAATTCCTTTTCAGTGCTATGATAGATTTTTTCCATTAACACTGATGTGTCAGTTTTACATTTCTTATTTATGAAATCTAAATATTGTAAAAATCTTTCTTACACGTTTACAGCTCCCATTACAACCTGTCTCCTCAAACTATAGGTAATATATTACGTAGAATAGGCACCTGAAAAATAATAAATATAAATTATACTTTTATTACTGTGGCATGCGATTAACAAAAAAAAAAAAATTCTTGCCGGTTTCGTTAGAGTGTTGAGCTTTTTGTCTAATTGCACACAGATCAAAATCGTCTAATTCTTTCTTCCGCCAACTGTTTTGGTGTTCCTCCAGGTGTAGAAAAAATCCTTAATTTTTTTCACCTTCATTAGCAATTTCTCTAATTGTACTGTGAGATTTACCTTGAAAAAAAAAACATAAAGACAATCATATTAATTCCATGTAGGTACATTTTCAATTTCAAGTATCAAACATCAAGAGTTAACGTACACGCGATTTGTCAAACTAGAAAACATAACCTCAGTAATCTATTAGTAAATAAAACAATAAAATGGCTTGAAATTTATAATACCGATAAAACTTAGTATTAGAAAGGAAAAACAATGACTGGCATTGAATAAAAGATAAATTTCTTGGATAAATACCTGTCGTGTCGCCAGTTCTTTCGTAAACATTGTCAATCGGAGACAAAATTTGTTCCGCTTCAGATTCCGTCAAATTTCTTACGAAAACTTAGTGTATCACAGCTCACACCACTACTCCTTATTGTTTTATTCATTTTTTATATGTTCAAAAGCATTAATAATTGATAGTTAATTAGAAATAAGTAAAATACAACTGGGAACATAACACAATGACAGATTAGCTACTTGTTGATGATAAACAAAGCAGTGCTGCCACCAAAAAAATATTTTAGTTCCAATGGTTACCACGACAGACTCTTTTTTGCCAACCTATACATAGGGACAGACAGACAGCGAAGTGACTTTATTTTATAATTATGTAAAGTAATGTAATGTAATGTAAAGAAGATAACTAAACGATGACGTTAAAAAACTGAAGAAGTAAGTACTGGATATTGCTGTTATTGTTCTTGACAGTAGGATATTGCTTTATTTGAATCTCCTACTTTGGGATTTTGCTGGCATTGCACCGATGGACGCCATATTTAAAACTGTGTATACTAGGACGTATGAATTAGATACTTTAATGAGGTATGTCTAATATTATGAAATTTTACTGACCGGGTTAAAAAAACGCACTCAAATAAAAATTGACAAAAAACATTTATTTATGAAATGTTCAATAGAACAGACGCAATCACTGCTTTCTTTGTTTTGTAAAGTACATACAACAATAGTATGTACTTTTACAAAACAAAGATAATAATTATAGTTATGTGGCTTATTGAAAATTAAATTAGCATGCTCGCAATTTCTTTATGGGGTTCACAATTAACTTCTTCTATAGTTTCAGTATTATGAGTATTCATCATCTGCATTTCATCACTGGGACCAAAAATCAAAGGAACGAAAAAGTTTAGGCGCTCAATAGTTTGCCAGTTTACAATAGCTCACCGTCCAGCAGTTTGGCCATGAAATAGACAAACATAAAGACTGATTTTCGTTTTTATAATATTAGGTAGTATGGATGGATAGACATATTTATAATCAATAATAATCATGTAATTTTATGTCGAGTATTTTGATCTCTGGTGTCCTCCGCGGGTTAATAAATCGACACAAATCTTTAAAATTGGTTCAGTTCAGCAATTTAGGCATAAAAAACAACAGACACACAAATAGTTTAAGATAATTATAAACATTCAAGAATGAAATTGAAATAAAAAGAATCGGTTACCAAAAAAGTATCAAGGCATAGGGAGTACTGTATAAAATTTGAGTACTACCTCTGAACATTGGCAAGATTGCGATTCCAATTTTCGGGGTTTCATTGACGTTTTCTTGCCAGAGTTATTATTTACAGGGACCGGAGAACAATCCATCTCAACGATGTAATAACTAGATCACTTCAAAACTCGTTAAAATGTAAGAATAATTATAGAAATTAGAGCACCTCTTTACGCCGTTCAACCGTTTTCGCCATACTGAATAAAGCTCCGTGATTGGCTAGTTGGGACTTTGCTGCAATTGGTTTTGACAGGCTTGGATTTTGCTATTTTTGCACCGAACATTAAAAGTTCAACTACTTTTTATACGGTATATTGCTGTTTTAGGAGCGCTATTACTTAAAAAAAACGTTTGAAATTTTACGTAGATGGTGGCGCAATCATCAGGGTCATTTGAGAAAAAAGTGGATATTGCTGTATTTGCTTCTATACGATTCATATGTTTAACAGTTGCTTTGAAGGTTTATTTTCATTGGTTGAGAGAAAATTTATGAATCATGTATGAATTTTATTGGTTGTCACGCCTGCTATGGGTTTTCCCCTTTGACCTGACTGAGTACCTATGAAAAAAATTGTTTTAAGATGATGTATGATCTATGAATCGTTTTGGGAAATTAAAAGTAAACATACAATTTGTTAATTAGGTACATTTAATTATTTCTGAAACAATAATAATTTCCTGTTAGTAATCATGTACTTCAACATTAAAATCTAGATCATAACTTGTTCAATACATTGAAAATGATTCATTATCGTCCTATTACTAGATAGCATCATCAGCAGATGATGACACTTAACTAAAGAGACAATATCAATCATCCAAATACTCGAAAGGTTCTGGGGGCTCGGGTTCCTTTTCTTCTTCCGTCTTGGGACCAAAAGCGGCCACATTCTCGACCAGCAGCTGTTCGCAATCCCCAGAGTGGTTCAACATGACGATGCCGCCAATTGTAATGTCTTTCAGTGGCGTGAAACCAGAGCCCTCTACAGCCGTCAAGTTCTTCAACTGCTGCCTCATAACCCTCGCGGGGTTGTTCAAAATTTCAAACGTAGGCTCAGGCTCTTTCTTCTCTTTAGTTTCCTTTTCTTCGCCCTCTTTTTCCTCCTTCTTTATTTCCTTAGACGAGCCGGCAGTGGCAGCGGCGGTTTCCTTTTCAGATTTTCCATGAACTGTAATGTTAGGGTTTGGTGACTTTGAGGGCTTCTTTTCTTCTTCATCAACATCCATTTTAGAAGTTGAGGAAGAGGTCATGCTGGTTCCTGAACCTTCAGTTCCATGCGCCCGCCTGCGAGCTTTAGCTGCAGCAATACTTAAAACAGCAGTAGTGACTCTCTCCCTTTCTTCACGTTTCTTTTCTTCCAATGGCGCAGGGTATGCGTAAAGAGAAGGTTTCGAGTTGGACTTGAAGTCCATCTGAGGCATCTTCAAGTCAGAGTTGAGGGCAATCAGGCATGTAGGTGTGAACGCTAGAGACAGACAGTGAGCCAGAGGGAACCAGTACCAGTACTGCGTAAAGACTAGCATGCCTACAACAGCAAGCATGTTCATGTGGCCTGTCCTGTTTTGTAGAGAAACAGTTACGTTGCGACCACCAGCGTCTATGATACCCTGAGCCAGGATAGCTCCGAATTTAGCCATCACGTCTTCGTGTTTGTTTGAAATCACTTGTGCGTAAAGTTGACGGAAATATGTGACTTTAGGGCAAAGAACTTCAGTCTGTTGGATAAGAATCATGGCAGACGCAATTAAGGCGCCTTGCCTCACAAAGTTGACAGGGTCGAACTTAACCATAGGTTCCAAGAGACCAATAGCCTCGCGATTGCCAGTTCCGGCGCAAGCGATACCTAGCGCCATAGCAGCGCCATAACGAACGTGCGGGTTGTATGATTCAGCTAACAGGGATACAACTGAAGGGCACTGTTCAGGCGTCCTGAAGAGCAGGAAGCCGAGAGCGGTGACAGCGGCACGACGTACATCGTCGTTTACGTCGGAGACGGCGACGTGAAGCAGTGTGCGGATGGAGTCGTTGTTGCCAGTACCACAGTAAGCAGTGGCGATGGTGTAGCAACCAGCGCGACGCAGCAGAGGATCCTTGTCCCTCAACAATTGCTGCACAAGTGCATCAGCCTCTTCGAGACGTCCATACATAGTGAAGGCTATACCTACAGCCAAACCTCTTAATATCTTCTCATGCTGAGTTTCTTGAGCGTATGCAACCATGTCTTCAATGGCTGCTGCATGCCTGGAGCCCAACATAACCATCCCCATGGCTATACCAGCTGCCTCACCAGTTACTGCATCATCTTGGTACAGGTTAAACTTGAGCTGTTCATAGACATCCTGCCTGTGGGTACCCATAGCAGCCAGGCCAAGTCCAAGACAGCCTCCATGGCGCACCATCTCATTCTGAGCATCTTTTAGCTGTGTTAGAAGATAGTCAATGATATTGGCACCATGATTAGCATGAATTAAACCTAGGGCATATAAGCCTCCTCCCTCAGAGTAGCCTGATGAAGGCCCTGCCTCTTTTGGCAAGTAAGATTGCATGAGAGCTAGGGACTCACTTTCATGACCCCTATGGATAACTCCAAGGGATGCTGTTACTGTTAGCTTGGCCCAGTTTGTGGCTCTGGCAAGCCATTCTAAGTTGTCCCTCAAGAACTGATCACTAGTTGTTCCTGAGTGCATGAAGGCATTGGCTATGACAGTGGCTGTGTGACAAATAGACACCCTAATAGCATCTTTAGTGTTCTTCAAGATTAGTAAATCAGCATGATTAGATCTAATTAGAAACTGTAGTTGTAACCCTATGGAAACTTCACCTCCTAAGATTGAAATTAATTTTTCTACCCTCTTCTGATGTTCCTTTTCTTCGTCATTCAGACTTTCAATATCTCTCTCTGGTTTCTTGGATTCTTCAGCAACAACAGGAGCAGCAGCAACAGCAGTAGCAGCAGCAGCTGGTTGATCAACATCCATGGAAGCCTCTGGGAATGGCCCACCTTGAGGTTGGGGTTTACCACCAAGAGCACTAGGGATTGGTGCTGTTGTCCTAAGAGCCTGTAATACTCTACCAAGGAACTGTTGTGTAGCTGAGTCATATAAGTCAAAGGCTATTTGGTATGCCATGAGGACAGATTCTTGGGGTCCATGAGTCAGTTTGTCAAGGATTTCAGCTACAGACAGAGGATCCTCAAGGAAGATAAGACACTGGCACATGTTGACATAGTCGGGGATGTTGAGACCTCTGTAAAGACCCACTAGGGACCGAAGGACTGTGCTGCGGAAACCTCTGTTCTGCAGGAGGCTCATGGCAACAGTGAAGGCATATACAAGCATACCTGAAAAGTGAAAAAGGTAACATGACATAACTACTTCCACTTCAAAGTAACCAATTCACACATTATGGGTAAATACATAAATAATATAAAGATATAAACATAAAACTTTTTTAAACTCAAGAAAGGAAGGAATAGTTCTTCATTTAGTAGTATTTGGTTTGAACTGGAAAATAGGTCTGTTAATAATAAATGATGTTTAGTGCGCAAAACCATAGTTAATAGATCCATAGTTTATTATTTTCCTTTAGAAACAGCTCCTTCTCCTATAAATTGATAATGTTTCTTATAATTTTATCCCATTATCTGTTGCAATGTGTCCATTTGTGTAAAGTCATGTTTGCTTAACATTTTAGTGAAAGGAATTTAATAGATTAATTACATCAATGTTGTGATCAGGGATGTTAAGGAGCTCCGTAACCGTAACCAAAACTATCGGATATCTGATATAAAAATTTATCCGTAACCGTAACCGAATCCAAAATAAAAGTTTCGGATAATATCGGATTTGTTATTACATTTTTATTTGCAGTAGACTAGATAACAGTCAATATATATTTATAATCATTTTTATTTTAAATAGATGTAATAATTACTCATGGACTGATTGTAATTCCTACCAAATGGTGACATATAAATAAAACCATTTTATTCACTATTTATATTTTACTTTTGAAATTCCTTAAAAGTTTAATATCTATAACCGATATTATCCGAAACTAACAGATAATCCGAAATAATTTCATATCCGCATCCGGTATAATAATCATTCCTACATCCGTATCCAGTCCGTATCCGAAATATCATATCCATAACATCCCTAGTTGTGATCTATTGTTTAGTGTGTACAAAATATTTTGTAAACATTCCACACTAACTTCCAGTGATTTAAATAAAGACCAAAGAATAATAAATAGAAGTAATAATAAAGACCATACAGGCATTGACCTTTCAATGACTCATGAATTTTCATCAGTTGGATGAGAAAAATAAATAAAATATCAAAAAGATATTTAGACTTGTACTGAAGACAAAGGTCGTTTTAATGAGTTGATTATAACTTACCAGCTATATCATCAGACTTCATGATGGACTCCTCGAATATGTCCATGCGGCGGGTTTCCAGCGCCAAGCCCAGCGCCTGCCTATACTGTCCATCTTCAAGACACCGCTGGAACATTCGATTCACGATGGCTTCCAAACGAGGATCTATCGTCTCCGCCATGCTGTCCACGAACAGCGCCTTCCTCTTTTGGGTGTAGAAGTCGATCGCTTTTGCAATCGTCGTATCGACATACTCATTTCTTGCGTTCACGTCGAACAAGTCACCAGCGCCGAGCGCATACGTCAACGAATCTTCAAAGGCTCCCAAGTGGTAGTATACCTTACTTGCCACCAAAGCTGCGAGCTGGTGCTGGGAGAAAACTTTGTCTTCATGCAGAATTTCGATCTTCTCAATAGATTCTGATATTTCTGGCCAAAACTCGTCAACTATATTGTCCAACCTCTTCAATGCGAACTCTTTCACTTCGGACATCGGTTCATCCAGCAGGGATATTATCCCCGCCGCTGATGTTATATTCATCTTGTTGTTTTTTTAGCTTTAATCCAATTGCACAAACCTTTCGCAGACACTTTTTGCTTATAAATCGGCAATTCTTGAAATGAGTACAACAAAATATTACAATGATTTGACAAATTTCTTTGATCCATGGACAATCTAAAATTGACAGGGTTGCCGTACTTGTACCGATATTTCACAGGAGCGATGACAATATGAAATAAAGGGCACCTAGTTTATTGATAAAATTATTTATTGAATGTGCGAGAAACCAAGTAATATTAAGTTATGAATGATTTGAATTCGCTTCCTCTTCACAAATTCCTAGCTGCTAAATACAAATTAAACGCATTGCATTTTGTTTTTTGTAGTACAAACACTGAATCTTCACTGAATCATAGATTTCGTAAATTCTAAACACATCAGTGAGGGTGCGTTTTTAACATGAACCAATAGCTATTGTAAAAATAATTATCCACTGTATTAAAACAATTTTGATATGTTGTAACTACATGTATATTCAAAATTTCAATAAGTTTTAGCCATTAATTGAAAATAATTTTTAATGGTTTTGGTAATTTTTTACTTTCAACATTTTGTCGCTAGTGTCAATAGGTTGGATTGAATAGGATTGAATAGATTATTATATTCTGAATCCACCTCTATTGTGAGATTGTGAGTTGTCAATTTTCTGTCAAACACATTCCTACGTAGTACGAACGAAACATCTGTAGTAACTCTCTCTGTGAATATCGCAATAATTCTACAAAATGCTAGACCTATTCAGCATCTTTAGTAAAGGAGGCATAGTACTATGGTGTTTCCAGAGCACGAGTGAAATTTTTTCGCCATCTGTGAACGCTTTAATTCGTAGTGTGATATTACAAGTAAGTTAACATTCACAAGTTGGGAAGCCCCTGGTGTAGAGTGGTTTAATCTGATTAAGTATTCACAACGTGTATAATTTACATATGCTAAAACTTAGTCTTTTGTGTTATCGTGAACCTACCTAATTACCATATTAATTGGATCTGCTGGCAATAATGTCCTTGGCTTATTTATATTGCGTTCTGTGCATGTTATCGTAGTCTTTAGGGCCTTATCTTCCGCATACCTTATAGGTATACCATATGTGACAATATAAAGACTTGTTTACTGTATAAAAACGCATCAATCCGAGCTGTGTATCAATATTAAGCGTAATTTACATTAATTTTAACCACTCCACTAACTATGAAATAATAAGGTTAGATATTGCTACATTATCCTAATTGGATCACCTTACATCTACAAATTTTTTCTCCTACAAAATTTACATGGCCTTAGTTTTAATTCAATAGACAATATTTACATTTTTCAGGAGCGTTCAGGCAACAATACTTTCAACCATAATGCCTTATCATTGCAATATAAACTCGACAATGAGTTTGAGCTGGTGTTTGTGGTGGCTTACCAGCGCATTCTGCAGTTATCATATGTGGATAAGTTCCTGAATGATGTGCACCTGGAGTTTAGGGACAAGTACAAGAATGAGCTGCAGGGAGGACGGCATATCATGGACTTTGATTTTAAAATGACCTTTGATAAAGTGTTGCAGAATTGTGAAAAATGGGGTGAGAGAACTTAAAATAATATTTGTACTGACTATTTATTTTGCATCATTTAGATTTCTGTCTTTATCATACTCAATGTACTCCCTACTACTAAATCAATGAAGGCTCCAACATAGCAGGGATATGGCCAAGCAGATGACGATAATCCCACAAATCTAGCAAGCATTATTCCCATGCATAATAGTTAATGAAAAGAGTAGTTTTATACTAATTTTCTAATATTGTATTGCAGCTAAATCGCAAGCTAAGATTCCAAAACAAATGAGAACATTTGAAGACTCACAGAAGTCCAAAAAGACTGTTGCTTCAATGATTGAACGCAGGGGAGATGATAAGGGGAAGAAATCTGGTAAGTCTTATTAGAAATAATCATTATTTAATCAGCCTATGATGCTACCACTACTGGAACACACGCCTCCTCTCTGTAAGAAGGAGAGGGTTGTTATCTACCATGCGGTTCCAGTGCAGGTAGGTGGATATATGTCACATATCTTTTCGAATTTGAGGTGCTAGGACATGCCAGTTTACTAACAATGTTTTCCTTCACTGTTTTGAGATTAGTGGTGCTGAAATTATTTGCACTCAGGAAAACAGCTGGTTGGAATTGCAGCCACTGGCCTACCACAAAAAAAAAAAAAAATATATTTTCCCATTTTCAAAGTAACAGGTTCCAGCTTAAGATTTAAAAAGTAAAAGGAATGCTCTGTTTTAACACATTATTTGGTGTAAAAACATGTTCATGAAATTTCTTCACATTTCTAGTAATCTAAATGACACACAACTTTGAACTTAGTTTTCCAGATTTAATCATGTTATGTCTAATTGGCTTATTTGGATGTTTCTTTCTATTGTTTTACACCTACTAGAAACAAAAAATTGTAGGTACTGTACTTGTAGTACAGCTTCAAGAAGCACAGAAAGTGGCAGTAATTGACAATGATAACCCATTGCCTAGAACATGGTCTTATTTTATAATGAGCTATCAGAACAAGACATACTTTTCTAATAGAATGATAAAACTTGTTTTCAGTAAAAATTGTAGAAAATAAGAGCCTGACTAATGGCAAGGTGGAGGAATCGCCCGAACCTGAAGATGACGTGATTGCCTTGAACAGAGCCAAGCTGGCTCAGAAACTTGCCTCCAAAGGGAAGAAGGAGCTGCCTAAGTAAGTAGCATTATTTAAATTAAAATATTTATGTAAGCCACACACACAGAGTCTGATCTCAGTTACAATATGTCAAAAATACCGCGATATTCTATACAATTTTGACAAGTTTTTTGACATTTGATTGTCGCCGAAATGAAATTACGACTAGATGTTGTGTGTGTGAAGGTTAATTACGTGTGTAATTGTGAATTACGAGAATTGGCTTTCTGACTTAGCATCAAATTATTATATGCTGCATACCACACTTATATTAATTTTGTATGATATATGCACAAAAGGTGACATATCAAGTGATATATTAAATTCCAGTTCTCGATGACCTCCCATTGTATATGCTTTTGAAACAATGAGAAGTCAGCTTATACTGGAACTTGCTGTGTTGTTTCTAAACATGCTGAACTAATGTTGCATGTGTGAAACCTTATCTGTGCAGTCCAATATTTATATAACTACGTACAAGTTTCTCGAAGACAAACAGGATAATATATATTTTCCTGTTTGAGTAACAGACTTGTTTGTTCATCACAATATTGTTTTTCTTGTGAAACAAGTTTGGTTTACTCACCACATGTTTTATAAAAATAAACGAATTTCAATTTTATGTAGTTGAAATAAGGGTTCTTTTTTTTTCTTATTGCCTGTAATGCCTCAGGTATTGCAGGCAATTCCACTACTCACAGAGAAGGAATAAGAAGTTTGATCACCATACTGACTCAGTACGGGTTGATGATTTCAGACGGAAGTCTAGGGTGTCCTCACGATGTTTCCTTTCACTGTCAGTCAATGATGTCTAAGAAATTAAACCAACTTAGAACTTCTGACACAAATGGTGGCCTAGGGGTAACGCTCCGACTTACTAGTTGTAGGTTGTCCGAACCCATGCAGTCCTATTACTTTTTATAATTTTTTTGATCACTACTGCTCTCAAAACTGTGAAGGAAAACATCGTAAGGAAATCAGCATGTCCTGGAACCAAAAATGCGAAGACATGTGACATCTGCCAATTCGCACAGGGCCCGCGTGGTGGATTACTGCCCACTCCCGCTCACAGACAGAAGGCCTATAATGTTCCCACAGCTGGTAACATTATAGGCTGGCATTATCGACATTATGCTAACCAATTTCGTTACACTTTTATCTGTTACTCACACATGCTATGTAAGAGTGTTGGTAATATTTAACTAATTATAATTATTCTTATCACATTATATTGCAAGAATATATAATTATACAATATACTCAAAACGGCTCAAACGGTTTTCTTTAGCTTTAGTGCTAAAATTGTTATTTATATTTTCTAGTACTCCTAATCAATAGTAGAAGATATCTTACTCAATGACTTTATTAGATTGACAAATAGAGAACTAATATTCTTTAACTTACAAAACAAAACATCATAATCGTATTGTTTTCTCAGTCTACTTTAAAATAAATAAAATATAGTCTTGTAGCTTGTCTACATCGACCAATAAATGCCTCTGCCTAACCCTTTGGAGAATATAGACGTGATGATAAATAAAATGAAACGGAGATCTTTTGTTTGATCTTCGATCATTTGTGATCCCTTCCCCTATTTATGTAGTTCTCTCTATTATCCCGCATCTTCTTTTCATTTTGTTATACTGCTTGGGCCCTACTGCTGCCCTACTCTGTTGCTTATACTGTAGGGCCCTACTAGCGTAAGCAGTAGCCCAGTAAACGTGCCCACCTACTAGTAGTAGATTTACTGCGGCGTCAGAGGCGTGGTTCCGAAAACCCGTAAAAAGATTTGAATTCTTGTATGTTAAGTTTTCAAGCCAAAACGACTGAACGGACTTTGATAAAATTTGGCACAAGGGAGGGTAGACATGATCTACATTAGGACAAATTATACTTTTTATCCCGATTTACCCACGGGATCGAGACTTATACGGGTTAAAACGCGGGGCGCAGCTAGTTTCTCATCATCAACTTTTCAGCGGAAAGACATCAGACAGACCGGTTTTGTTTCTTATAAGAATAATATAATAAAACTTTTCTTTGCAGGAAGTCTCCCAAGAGCCCTAAGGTGGAGCGTGTGAAGCAGCCGCGCGTGTGGGAGCTGGGCGGCGGCACGCGCGACCTGCCCTCGCTAGACTTCAGTACCGACAAGCCCGAGGACGCCAACAACGAGATCACGCCGGACACACAGGTTGGTTTACTGTTGGAGAGATTTATCATAGCTTTTGCATGCTACGCCCGCGTGGAGGTCAGAATAAAAAAGCTTACATTTAACCTTCTAAATAATAATAATAATAATAAACCCGCAGGGCAGCTTGTGGCGAGCTGTTGGGCAGTAGCGACCCCACGGACCCTATCTCCCGGGAGAATTCTTGTTCCTCATCTCTGGCTTGCCTTTATTGGCCGGCTGGAGTGAACACTGACGAGGTTGAGAGTTCCCACCTCATTCTTGCCTTTATTGGCTGGCTTGAGTGGAGATTCGCAAGAGCAAACGTGCTCGGGGAAAGGAAGTATTCCAGTAAGTGCTCGTAGGGACATGACCATCTTCCGGGCTCTGGAATTGTTCTGAAAGCCGTGGAATACCTCTCCACTTCTCAAGCACCTCAGGAAGTGTTGCCCCCTTGTCGCTACGTCACTATGTGCTAGCGACGTTTTCCGGGGGCCCATTATTGAGTGTGCAAGCCACCCCCTGCCTTTTTATCCGTGTATACAAAACATTGATCAGGCAGGGGCCATAGTCCTTCCATAGTTGCGGTTACCAATCCACTATAGCCATCCAAACCCATAGCCTTATTTGCTTTGTATCCATATTCTGTAATAGTTCTGCTCCCACCGGGAATTGTCCTTGGGTGCACTTGCATAGTGCATACAGGGATAATCGTCGGTTGGTGCCCCCTCATCATTTAAAATTATCTAAGGGGCCTCTGCGAGTTGGCTTCGGCCCCTCGTAAGCCTTCCAAAAGACCGGGATTCCAGAATCCCGAGATTATGTTAACATAATAATATAATAATATTCCACAACTATCACACAACGCCATCTAGTCCCAAGCTAAGCAGAGCTTGTGTTATGGGTACTAGACAACTGATAAACATACTTATATATTTCTAAATACATACATATTATAGATAAATTACACCCAGACACAGAACAAATGATCGTGCTCATCACACAAACATTTGTCCTGGGTGGGAATCGAACCCACGACCTCCGGCATAGCAGTCAGGGTCACTAACCACTAGACCAACAGGCCTGTCAAATGAAAAAATACGTATGCTTACATGCGTTTATGGTAATCGGTCGAGCGAAAGTTTATCTTTGTCATATACAGAATGACCTCATATTCAAAAATGAATGTTGGTATACAGGTCATAACTTGTTATCATGGATTCAGAACAGGACTCCTGCACCTAAATTTAAAAAAAAAATGTCCATGGCGCGTGCTTTGTACGCGTGTGCGTTTTGATTGCACTTTCTATGAAGCAGCAGATTTTAAGACGAAAAATTTCAACACAGTAATCATGTGCTGAATTCATGGTTACAGATTGCGCATCTTGGTATATAGGTCCTATATAGGTACCAACATCAATTTTTATATCTAGGTATAGACTAAAGTGCTTAGTTATTTGAAGTCAATAATTAATTCGTTGTTTTATTTGGTAAACAAATATGGCGTACTGAGATTTGTAATTTGTACTAATGACGTCGCAGAAATGTGAAATCCGTAGAACCCAATCTTATTGAAAAATCTTTTTTTTTTTCTCAAAAAACCAATACTTCTAGTTCAATCTAATAGTTTACATACAAAACTTTTTAACAAAAAATTAAACCGCCGAAAAAACTGAACAGCAAAAAATAATAAACATTAAAATTATGATTCGGCGCTTTGAGTGATCGTTGTTCATTGATTTTTCAGCGCCGACTCAAAATTTTAATGTTTATTATTTTTTGCTTTTCAGTTTTTTCGGCGGTTTAATTTTTTGTTAAAAAGTTTTTATTTTATAATTTTTTGTGGCTTTAATGTACTTATAATACTTGGCAAAGTATATCCTATCCAATAAAAAAAGAATAAACAAAATCGGACTACTCTGTATAAAGTTATGCGTGGTTATACATTACAATCAGTGAGTGAACAATCAATCATCCCCTGTTTTCCGACCTTTAGGGTTCGATTTTGTTTTCCAAATTTATATGGGACCACCTTGGGAGTATACCCTTTCCAATAAAAATTATCACAATCGGACTACTATGTTAAAAGTTATGCGTGGTCAAACATTAAAAAAAAAATATACGCGTCGAATTGATAACCTCCTCCGTTTTTTTTCCTCGGTTGAAAATGGGTTTGATTAAAAATCTAACAAAAACCTTAAATTCCAGCTGATCGGCCAAATGACGGGCGCCATCCGCGACCTGGAGGTGGAGTCGGACGACAGTAGCAGCGACGAGGAGGAGGAACAGTCCGCACACCCCAGTCCCAAGAAGACGGGAGGAATGTTCAGTATATTTAAGGGTGAGTGCTGTATGCTATATCTAAGTTAGGTTAATTCTACATCCACACTATTCCACATCCACACTAATATTATAAATGCAAAAGTAACTCTGTCTGTCTGTCAGTCTGTCTGTCTCGCTTTCCTGCTAAAACTACTGAACCGATTTAAATGAAATTTGGTGCACAGATAATTTAGAGCCTGAGGAAGGACATAGGCTACTTTTTATCCCGGTAGTATGTTCCCGCGGGATAATTTCCGACCTCCACGCGGGCGAAGCCGCTGGCAAAAGCTAGTTTGATAATAAAATTGCTGTTGACAATGTTAAAAGAGTGAATTTATTAAACTAGTCAATGGAATAGAATGTGCTCATTCCAAAGGGGAAATAAGTTGGTGGATGTTGGAAGTGAAATTCTTAAAGCGATACACATAATACAACATCCACGCCTTTAACTCTTCGTATGCCGTAAACGTGGATCCACGCGAGACACAATGGTTTTTTAATTGTGTCTTACGGCATTCAATGGGTTAATCTTTAAAGGGTTTATCATCATCATTTCAACTATACGACGTCCAGTGGTCTCGAACCTACCGATTTTTCGGTAGGTTCGAGACCACTGGCTCTGTTCTACCGAAATATAACGAATATTCTACGATTTCACAGTACACATGGAAATGTCATTTACCGATTTTGGGTACAAATATACCGTTTTAATTGGCAATTCTACCGATCTCGCTCTATGACGTTCGAGACCACTGACGACGTCCACTGCACGAACATAGGCCTCCCCAAATTTGGGGGCTTTGCCGTAATCGCCACGCTTGGCAGGCGGGTTGGCGAAGCCTGCCTGCCTGCCTAACCCTCGAAGCGGTAGACAGTTATAATGATTACATAATTAGCCTATATCCAACTGCTGGGACACAAGCCTCCTCTCTTCGAGAGGGAACGGGTCGTAATCCACCAGCGGGACCAGCGCGGGTTGATAGATGTCACATGTCTTTGAATTTTTGGCTTTAAGACATGCCGGTTTCCTCACGAAGATTTCTTTCGCCGTTTTGAGAGCAGTGTTGGCAAAATTTACTCAAAGTAAAGTTACCTGGATTCGAACTTACAAACTATAACTCGTACCGTTGTATCAAGCATTGGTACGGTACCAAGGCGTCAAAAAACAACGTTCCATTCTTGGCAACTTCAACTTAAAATTAAATTAAAATTGTTTATTGGGTCTCAAATGATTACATTTACAAAATTTTAAATGAAACAGCCCCAGTAAGTAATTAATAATACTTGTGTTGAGGTTGTCTCGCTCCTTCCCAGGATGTTAAACAAAATTGAGACTATATAAAACAAAAAATGAAAATGAAATTAAAAATAAAATCAAAATTAAAATCAAAATTAAATTAAAATTAAAATTCAACTACATTTCATTTCTTGGCGCCAAGCAGTGAGTTGACGATACAGTGCGCGATATTTTTACGTCCGTGCGAAGTGGCCTTACTTTCTAGATTTTATCCTTTTCATTTGTAGGTTGTTATTTGACTGTCAATAACTTTATATTCCCCTCTTTCAGGTTTGGTCGGCTCTAAAGCCCTGACCGAAGAGTCCATGCGGCCTGTGCTAGACAAGCTACAAGACCATCTGATCGGTAAGAACGTCGCCTCAGACATCGCCAACAAGCTGTGCGACTCCGTTGCTAGCAAGCTGGAAGGAAAGGTAAGATTACGTGTTATTTTAGACTGATTTTCACGTTATCGTAAGGAAAATCGCTTTCCACCAGGAGTTAACGAGATCGAGAGTACCAAAAAGAAGTTTAACATTACTGCGGCAGCATCCAAAAAATAAAGAAGCAGGGTTTATCGCCATATGTTTCAAACATCGCGGGTCCTGATTCCTAGTGGAAATAATAGCCACAATTAGTCATTTGCAAGTTTAGTAGTTACTAGCTTTTGCCAGCGGCTTATCCCGCGTATTATACATATAAACCTTCCTCTTGAATCACTCTGTCTATTGAGGAAAGTCGTATTAAAATCCGTTTCATAGTTTAAAAGATCTAAGCGTACAGACGCGGGAAGCGACTTTGTATTATACCATGGAAAGATAATATCAATGAAACATAAATGTTTATTGCAAGCGTGGTTGACGGGGGGTTTGTCCAATCGTATTTTTTTTATCTGTTACTTACAGTCATAGCTCAAAGAGATATCATAAGAAAACCGCCTTTATGATACATTTTAACAAGTTAACCATATCCGATCTTCGATCTTGAAACAGAATGATAGCTTTACGTACACTCACGCCTTATTCCCAGGAAGGTAAGCAGAAGCTACAGCAACTGCTATAATCCTTATATACTTCTTTTGCCTCGTTTACGTTCATAGATCTGGTCATACACCCCAGTTGCGACGCACCGGACCTTTATGAATAACATCATCAATAAGGTCACTATGTGTTCTTCTAGGTTCCGACTGTCATTTGTGGATCTTTGACAGTCGTTACAGTTTGTCAGATGCTCGAAAGCCTGACAACCACTCTTACCAAGGGGTATCGTAGTACCCAGTTACTGAGTTGTGGAGGACAGATAGGCAGTCGCTCCAAGACGACCCCAATACAGTTGGAAAAAGGATAGGCAGATTACGATGATGTTTTCGACGGCGTGTCTTCTCGGCGTATTCTCTCACATCTGCCTTGTAAACAGATTTTGTCAGCCGTCCTTCATTCAGCCTCTGAACATGACCAATTTCACAAGTCAATATTCCTCTACACAGGTACTGGGAACATTCGACAGCGTGGCCAAGACCGTGAAGGCGACGTTGACGGAGTCGCTGGTGCAGATCCTGTCGCCCAAGAGACGTGTGGACATCCTGCGCGACTGTATGCATGCCAAGCAGCAGGGCAGACCTTATGTTACTGCCTTTTGTGGGGTATGTATATATAATAATAATAATACCTTAGGACAACCAACACAACGTCATCTGATCCCAAACTAGGCAGAGCCTGTACTATGGTAACCAGACAACTGATAAACATACTTATATATTTCTAAATACATACATATTATAGATAAATTACACCCAGACACAGAACGAAGAATCGAACCCACGACCTCAGTCTTAGCAGTCAGGGTCACTAACCACTAGACTAACAGGCCAGTCATATATGTCATATATGTTTCTTTAGAGTTTTTATTTAGATACAGAATATGAAACACCACGCACCACCATCATTCCCTTCCGTCGATAAAATTTACACGAAAATAACTTCCTTCGGAAATAAAACTTGACCCTACTCATCAGACATTTTTTCAGACTGGTGAGTGAACGCTCTACTCTCTCGTTCTACTTGATGGCTTACGTCAAGTTTTAGCGCTTTTGCTAGCACGTATGACTTCAAACCAACTTAATGAAAGCTTCTTCTCATTGTTCGTTCACAAACACGTACGTAACGCACCTCTTCGAAGAGATTTTGGAGCTGAACAACCGTTTCATGACGATTTCTTAAAGTTTGCACTGTTACAAACCATCTACGGCACTGTATACGCAATTTCTGTCTTACTTCGCCGGCGGACGTAAGCTTCTGTCTCTCTGTACCGTTGTACATTAATGGCTTCAAACGGCTAAACACTCATTTTTTATGCAATACAATGTTAACTCTCCAAAAAACAAACACAAGATGAGTCAGGAGTCAGGGCCACCAATGACTGCATGAACCAACTTTCTTATCAAAAACATCCAGAAGCATAAAGTATAAATTGTTTAATTTAGTGGGTACAAAGTCTTGAAGGTTGAAAAATGTTTGAAAACCCCATAATGTTGTATTAAAAAAGGGTAATTATTCAAACAACGGAACGACTTGTCGAAATATCGAAAAGTTTTTTTTTTTTAAAGGCACCTTTTGTAACCGACTTCAAATAAAGGAGGATGTTTTCAATTCGACTGTATTTTTTATGTTTGTTTTCTCTAAATTTTTTATTGAATGAACCGATTTTCACGATTCTTTTTTTTATTTGAAAACAATTCTGACAATGGCATCCATGAGAAAAACAAACAGTATTCCTATTTTGGCGAATTAGTGCGGGGTAGATACCATAAATTAAAAATTTAAACTTTTTTTTTTTCAAAAAAATTGCTATCGACTTCCCTAAAAACACTACAAAGTGAAAAATAACTTAAATTTCGGAAGTCGGTGGCAAAAAACATAAAAACAGATCCTAAGACACCGACTTCCGAAATTATTTTTCACGTTGTAGTGTTGTTAACCTTTTGAGCGCCACGACAAAAAGCAAATCGTGCCCTCACCGCTAAGCTATAAATTCGTTCTACCTACAAAATAGTAGTGAGTTCGAAATTATATCGATAAAGCACTAACCATTTATTTTTTAACATATAGTATGTTTTAATAAAAGGTTACTATACAGGAAATATATAATAAAGGAGTTTTATTTCATCCCGCTTTCTTTTATGACAGAAATGATACGATATGTGTCACAGTTTCGGCATTAAATCCACAATTTAAAACAACAGTCGATAAAAGTAAGGCAATACCATCACAGCACTATGTTCAGTCATGACGTACTTTCTTGTCACCGTATGATGACACTGGCGTGGCTGGCACGGCTTTTCTTAATTTGCCCGTTTCTGGTCTAGAGGTGCGCATCCGATATTTTTGGATAATATCGAAATAATAAGAGTTATTTTATTTTAATGGTTTCGATTTTTATATACCTACAGTAGCAGCATTTTTATTTTATACAACTTGCTTCTGCCCGCGACTTCGTCCGCGTTATATTTATTGCTCCCCCAACCCATCCCGTCGCATCGCATGTTATATTTTTTTATGTGAAAATGAAAAGTAATGTTTTTAGTATTGTCCACGCATTTTTTTTAGCAACATTCATTTTTATTTATATAGATTTAAGTTTCTCTGAAAGAACAACCAGTAATAATGCCTTAATGTACAGCCACGTAGGTACTGATGATATCTCAGCTGAAATAAATACCATTTACTGTAGATTTGTAATTATCAGAATACGACAGAAATAGGCGAAAGCAAATTTAAACTGTGTTTTAATCATTAAACGAAGTTTTTATACTCAAGATTTGTAAGTGCAAATATTATAGTTCATACGAAGAAAGGGACAATATTATCCTTGGAAACAAATTAAACTTAGTTCAAATAAACCTCAGTCGGATCCGTGTTTATTTTATGACACGCCAGCCGAGCTTATGGCTGTTTGAAATGGTTTACATGAATTTTATTCTCTTTTTAATTACAAAATCTGAACTTCACTTTGTAGTTTTGTTTGAAACAAATTACTTACAACACAATAGTATCGTTAAACAAGGCTGTATGTTCCGATGACTTTAGTCTGATATACTAATCTCACAAAATGTATTGACATGATAAACGAATATTTTAATATGAGATTTTACGTCGTACAAGAAGGAACAGCTCTATTTACAAATCGACCACATGTGACGTCATAGGATTGTCACGATTAGATAACTCTGGCGCTCCAGGCGCAGCCAATATGACAGTGGTGGAGATGGGCATTACACTCATTATGATTTATCGATAATCAACTGACACCGACAATTAATGAGCAGATAGTTCGTTATTTTAATAATATTTAAATAATTTTCATGATTCCTGAATCATTCAACTTCAGTATCAAAAGTTTTATTTATTTATTGTTGAAAAATTTAAAGAAATGAAATATAACGTAGGTTACCGTCGAAGTCGATATTCTTGTTATATTGATTGCTAGCTACATCACTACGTGTCATGATATGGTGACTGTGGCGCTGAGGGCACTAAGTTTTTCGAACTTTATAGTTGGTGTTAGTTTTTGACATCTTACGTCAATATGGATGAAATATAAAGAAAAAAGCTCAGCTAATTTAAATTAGGATGAGTCAAGGAACATAATTAGCAAAGGAAATAAAAAATAAATGTTGTTTTATGAGTTTTATTTACGTTTAAAGTCTGTCACGGTATCGTGACCGTGGCGTGCTGGGCACGTTTTGGTTTGTCATCTATACATGACTCTGGCGGTCGGTTAAGGAAGTCAGTTGTAATTTTTTTTGAAAAAAGTTTTTCTGCCATTAATTTTGCCGTTGTGTTTGTGTGTGCTTCTCAGCCATTCCACACGAACTAAAAACAAAATACTTTTCCAGGTGAACGGTGTGGGTAAGTCAACGAACCTGGCCAAGATCTGCTTCTGGCTGATCGAGAACGACATGTCGGTACTGATCGCTGCGTGCGACACGTTCCGCGCGGGTGCCGTGGAACAACTGCGCACGCACGCGCGCCACCTGAACGCGCTGCACCCGCCCGCACGGCACGCGGGCCGCCAGATGGTGCATCTGTACGAGAAGGGATACGGTACGTGTTATTTATTTCACTTGAGGCGCATCGCCCTGTCCCGACGTCGAAGACTTTTCACTGATGACGGATTTCGGTGTTACGCACTTAAAATAATAATAATATGTATATGATGATGAAGGGAAATTGGTCACAGTAATGCATCTTATTATTTTATCGACTAAAATGCAAAACAACAAATATGAAAATAATAGTAATTTTGTTGTTCTTGATTTGTGTTTAAGATTTATAGATTAAAAATAAAAACAATATTATTATTTTCAAATAATGCACGTTATGGATTTTTGTTATTGTTTGACGATCACATACTTCCCCCATTTAAGGATAAATAAATTCACTTACTTACCACCTACCTCCCCATTTTTTGTCTGCATCAGCCACTCCATTTACTTCCACACGTCTAAACTCCCAATCTATCCACAGGCAAAGACGCAGCCGGCATAGCAATGGAAGCGATCCGGTACGCAAACGACTCCAAAATCGATATCGTACTAATTGACACGGCCGGCCGCATGCAGGACAATGAACCGTTAATGAGGGCGCTCGCCAAACTAATCAAGGTCAACGAACCCGACATGGTACTCTTTGTAGGCGAAGCCCTAGTGGGCAACGAAGCCGTGGACCAACTGGTGAAGTTCAACCAAGCCCTAGCCGACCACAGCTCCTCAAACAACCCTCACGTCATCGATGGAATAGTGCTGACCAAGTTCGATACTATCGATGATAAGGTTGGGGCTGCTATATCGATGACGTACATCACTGGGCAGCCGATTGTGTTCGTCGGTACTGGACAGACGTATACAGATTTGAAAGCGTTGAACGTTAATGCTGTGGTGCATGCTCTTATGAAGTAAGCCGTGATTCAGGTTGTTGTGTATGCTGTTGGTATGTGTAATGTGTTTCAAAATTACTTGATGAAATTGTTAACAAATGGTTCCAAAAAATATCCGTGGATGCCGATTTGTAGTGCCACTTATTCTAATTTCAAATGACGACTTACAAGGAGACTGCCAAGATTGTCCGCCTCCGATTTCAATGATTTTTATATATGTTGTTATGTTTGAGTAAGTGAGTAATTACCCAAAAGGAATTCACGCAACGCTCAATAGTTTCAGAGTTGCTTCTACCAAGCAACAAATATAAGTTCAGTATACAAACTCAAAAACATTTGCAACTCTATCTATTGAGATATAAGGTTCAAATTTCTTGCAATGTTTGATTTGATGATAATTTTATTAAAAAATCATTTAAATTGAAATTTAAATTTTCGGAATTGCATAGCTGTGCGTAGCCTAGTAGGCAGGGTGACATGGCTCGCACGCAGATGGTCAGGGTTCGATTCCTGCTAACGTATTTTTTTTTTCATATAAAATTAGTATTTTTATTCATCAAGAAACATACAACATTGCAAGAAATATAGAACATTGCATTGCATTAGAAACATACAAAATTTGAACCTTATATCTCTACAGATAGAGTTGCAAATGTTTTTGAGTTTGTATACTGAACTTATATTTAAGTTGCTCGGTAGAAGCAACTCTGAAACTATTGAGCGTTGCGTGAATTCCTTTTGGGTAATTACTCACTTACTCAAACATAACAACATATAAAAAAATCATTGAAATCGGAGGCGGACAATCTTGGCGGTCTCCTTGTTACTTTTTTTTCATTTGACAGTTGAGGTTAGGTTTTTATCCTATCCTTTTTGTTGATGATTGTTCAATTACAATTTTAATATTATTCAAAGAATAATTGTTGGAATAAGTGATGAGATATAAAGTTGAAATCTTTTAAATAAAGATATATTGCTAAACCCCTTTTAGTAAAAATTTAACCTGAACAGGTTTTGTTTACACATTCATCAGCTACTTTTGGAACAGAACATAGGTGTCTAATTTGGGTCAGTCTTATAAAAAATATGTTGTGTATTAATTAATAGCATTATTTAAGGGGGATGACGATTACAAAAATCGGAAGAAAATTTGAATTTCGAAGTTTACCCCTAGAATTACATCTAGAATTTTATAACTATGTGAATGGGTCGGTGGAAAAGTGTTACATCGAAGTAAGCAAGGGTTGCCCTCTGCTTGAATTGTTTGGTTAATTATTTGTTATGTGTTGTGATTATAATTAGACTATCTTCTGCGTTTATACGGCAATTATAAATGGTTTTATCTACCACTGACATTGCAATGAACTAAGCTAGAATTTTGATTGAAATGTGATTTTCGAAGATTTTAAAAAGGTCTCGAAATATGATATAATTTACTTATTTATTATTAAACTCGCCAACAGCACACATAAGTTTGAAGTGAAGTATGTAGTACATTTTAATAATTGGTATATTGATTCGAAACCTGCGTTCAACCAATGTGGTGTAATGTTTACAAATAAATGTTTATTTTCGTATTCTTTTGTTTTTATTCGGGTTATGTTACAGGGTTATTGGGCATACTGCTGGTTTATATTTATTTGTAGTAATACTTAATAATAAAAGTAGTTACTATGGATTTTTATTAATAATTCAATTATGTATGACTATGGATTTTTCTGTCAATAATATAATATGTTTACGTAAGTATTGTAATCAATTTCATACGAGATATATCTTAATTTAGTTTACAAGATAATATGGCCACCAGTATGCATCTAAAATGTTTATTTTGATATTATTTTAAGATAAACCGTAAAGTAACTAGCTTTATGTACTCCGTCATATTATTATAGAAATTATATGTTATTATGTAGAATAAATTGTATGAGAAAAGCAGACCTAATCGTTAGATAAATTTTATACTGATGCTATATGGAACTTATAACAAAAACAAAATTCAAAATGAAATAGTGAACCTAGCAAATAATATTGTGAGTACTGACTACACTACTTTGAAAACCTATCTTTTAAAGTATTTTATCTGGCGAAGCGACAATTGCTTTTTTTCTTATAAAAGTACAAGTACACACACATACACCGTATATGGACACTTGGCAACGTACAAAAACGCTGTGAACGCTGTGAGTGTGTAAGCATTTGAGCCCTTTATACCGTCCGAGACAATGGTGAAGTCCGAAGTGTGTATATGTGTGTGGTGTGTTATGGAGTGACACTACTCGTCGTCACGCACACAGTCATAGCCTGTTTGTACACTTGGTTACCACAAGTAAAGCGCGAGTCGCTTCGTGAGATAAAAATGCCATACAGTAGCCCAAGTGTGAGTTTCTTTTAACCATCTCGATTTATCGTATCGACCGCTTTCCGCGCTTTGATTGGACCGGGATTAGTGAAGGGTTAATCGGAACGCCGAACGTGATCGAAGCGTTAAGTCCAGGTGGTCAAAAGAACCTCACGCTAGGACCTCTGATATGGGAAACTAGAAACGGATAGAACATTCGAGTGTGGTTTAGTCAGTGCCCAGAATCAAGATTAATATTATATTATCGAATAAATCTTCATTAATGGCTTGCAAGCTTTTTTTAAAAACGCTTGGCCACTCTGAATATAACATGTTTAAGCTGAAAATGTTCAGCAACACGTACCAAGGTCAAGATATATAAATGTTACTTAGCACGAGGTTTGGCTGAGACATTGTTCCGTTCCCATCTCTTTCTTGCACTTGTAGTTTGATAGCTGTGCGACAGTGACAGGAATAACTCTTAACCAAATACATATGTGCTAAGGATAGTATAATCCAGGCCATTTTTGACGAGCAGTTGTCACGCCCGCGACTTACGAGTTGTATGTGGTTGATTCGATTCCAAGCAAGCAGTTAGTGTAAACTATTTCGTTACCACTGCTCTCAAAACGGTGAAGGATAACATCGTGAGGAAACCGTCATGTCCTAGAACCAAAAGTTCGAAGGCATGTGACATCTACCAACCCGCACTGGGTTCGCTTAGTGGATTACGGCACACTTTTTCTCACTGGCTTATTTTGCTATACCTATCCCATATTTGACATGTTCTGTTCTTAGTTGTTCACAAGCAGAGGCTGCATTTTTCGGAGTTACATTCGGTGTGACCAAGCCCTAAACTATAATAGATACTTTTGACATCTAGAATATTTTATTACTAAGAATGTATCAATAGATCTAATCAATATGCTTTACTATTCTCTATATTCTTTATTTAACAATACTCAGTGTTAATATCTCGAAGAAATTATTCAACTCAGCAGTTTTTGCCAGATTCCAAAGCCGTAATTTTTATCTATAACTCAAATAGTGTATTTCCGAATGTTAAGTGCACGCCATATTGTATTCTAAAGTCTTTATTATAAACTTTTAATTACTTTAACCTTTTCTATAGATACGTACATACATCGTTGTAACAGATATACTCAATCTCTTCCATAGAACTTACATAGAATATTAAGCTACACCACAATTGTAAAGAACAGTATTTTATAGATATTCGTTTATCGCTTCGAAAAATTACAAAACATTCAGTATACTTATTAAAAAAAGAGTAGGGAGCTGCCTTGACTCAGCAGTGGGACATTAACGGCTAATAATAAAATAAAACTTGTCAAAATGAAACTGTTTCTGTGCGAACCAAAAGAGCCAATTAATGTTTTAAGTTGCTACGAGCCGAGATAGTGCTAAGCATTTTAAAATACTTATCGTATAATTCAGCCTACGCAGTCTTACTAATAGTATTTTCATCTCACGACGCGCGCTTTACTTGTGGTTATCAAGTGTACAAACACGCTGTGAATGTGTGTGTAAGCGCAGGCGCTCTTGGTACCGTCCGATACTTGAAGTTGGAAGGGTACGCGTGTGTGTTATGTTGCTGACGTTACTTGTCTTCACGCACACATTCACAGCGAGTTTGTACACTTGGTTATCACAAGTTTACCGCGCGTTCTTTTGTGAGATAAAAAGTACTGTAACATGCACCATCCCACTGCTGGGCAAAGGCCCATGGCTTCCATCCAGTCGTACGTAGACCGAAAATAAAGATTGAGTATCCCTGTCCTAGACAAAATAATATTAAAATAATAGCGTTAATTTTGAGTGCCTTGTATTGCTTACATTATTTTGATGTTGTAAGCGAGCGTTTAGCTTTTCATGATAAACACTGCACATTACCTTATTGGGTGATACGATAAGACAACAATTTTAAAATAGTTTTACCGGTGTTTTTGAACATGAACAATATCCAGAAGTGATGATAATGTAGACTATATTACATACTAGTTAAATAAAAAGAAAATTGGAATGGCTCCGGACGCCTCACCATCTAAAATGTAAAAAAAAAAATACTGAGAAATCGAAAGCGTATAAGAAAAAAGAAAAGTTCTTAAGAGCTGAAAAGTTATGAAATCATTTAACGACAAAATAATCCTATTTCTAAAGATGAATAGGCGCGCATCGTACTATTTACTTCAGTAAAATATACACCCTAAATAATTGTGGCAATAATGGTTTGATATACAATTTATTTCGATTATTTACTGCATCATAGCTATTGCAAGTATATTGTAGTCAATTATGGCGGAACAGGATTTTTCGAAGAAATTAACAATTCCTTTTAAAATGTTTTTAAGAGCGTTCATCTCGTGCGGGCTGGCAACGTCGCTTAACTTTTTCGCCTTCGTTTTCGTCGCGTTTCATATAAATCAAAGTGCAATTGTTTTTCAGCCAAACACTAGATCATCAATATTTATAACTGTTATTAACATTTACTCTCAAATATTAAAATTTAATCGTAATTAGTACTGCAGATAGAAAACAATTATGTCGATTTTATTATTAACTAGCTGACCCAGCGAAATTCGTACCGCCTCAGAATCAATCAGTTGTGTTAACTTATCAGATCCCACCAACACAAAGCAAAGAGCACCAAGTACCCATGTTAGACCAAGTTATGACAAAAAGCGTTTTCTAACTACCACACACCCATGTTAGGTGAGCTCCTACCAAATTATGCCAACCTAGTACTTCCAAGACATAAAGCATTTTCTAGCTACCACATTCCCATGTTAGGTGAGCTCCTACCAAGTTATGCTAACCTGGTATTTCGAAGACATAAAGCATTTTCAAGCTATCAAACACCCATGTTAGGTGCGCAATTTTTTTTAATTTTTTCTTTCGTATGAACCTTCTGACAATAACAAACACAACAAAAAATAAGTGAAATCGGTCCAGCCGTTCACGCGTGATGGCGTGACCAAGGGAAATAGGGATTCATTTGTAGATACATATATAGATTATTAATAATGACCAAAATAACTTTAAATAAAAAGAATACCAAAGATCTAGTGCTTAGCTGAAAAAAAGTCCTTGATTTAAACTTGAGTTACTTAAACTTAATAATTACGAAAAACCACATGAAATGCGACGTTGCCAGCCCGCGTTGGATAAAAGCTCTTAGGAACCAATATTGGTTTTAAAAGGAAATGCAGTGCCTCAAACCCCACCTAGATAGACCAAATAAATGTCAAAAAGCCATATTGTTAGGAACTGCATACCTATATTTTTTGAAGAATCCTCTTGATTTGCCCAGTTGAACTAAGTTGAAAGAACCACGGAGGCAGTACAGGTCTGTAAGAATTTTATTATAAATACAGAAGATTTAAATAAAAATATTATACTTATCTAATATTATATGGTTTTTATTTATCTCTAAATGTGGTCCCTGTTTATAATTCTGAAGTCATACCTCGAAGCCAATAATAATAGAACAAGAACTTATTAAGAATGCTATAATTGTAAAAGATTTACAAAATATGGGTGTGGGGTGAATATGATTTGTGTTGGTGTGTCTCTATGTAATATTTTACTAGTTTTCTGGCTAGCCCTGCGTGAGTTCTGGCGTGATATTATTGTCATATAAAAATTTAGTAACGAAATCAAAACTGTGCATTGAATATTTATGAAAAAAAGTAATTTCTATGAGAGTACGATTCTGATGATGTAAATATAGCTTTTAAATTTTTGCCCGCTAGTCTACTTATCTGGATAGTTATTTTGGATTGGTGCAAAAACGGCAGAACAAAAATGGATGAAATTTGACACATGGATAGGCCATAACCTGGATTAGGAGATAGCAAACTTTTTATCCTGGTATTCACCACGTGATCGAGACTTAAGCCGGTGAAACCGGGGCGAGGCTAGTCTGCCAAGGTACATGCATGATCTATGACATAATACATATGGCATTTAATCCACGATCTTATTGCCGGACACGCAACCGGATTTAATGCGGCTACTGAGAATTTTTCAACAGAAAGTCTTAACATTTTTTGTGGGGGGAAGGGGATCTTGACGAATGACGTCTCCCGTTCTGAGCGGAGCGGAAGGTGCGTCAGACTTTTGCTGACTAAAGCCCACCCATGTTCCTCCAGTTGCCTATGCCAGGACCACGGTAACTCATTCGAAAAAATCCGCGACCCTGGCTGGCGTCGGTCTTAGCGGACCCCTTCAGTACGTGCTGACATCTCTTTGTGGCACGCGTGGAACACAACGCGCCGTCGACATGGGCTTGGTCCTTACTGGGCGGCGAGCTAGCCATTACTCGCCGTCCGCAAACCCGCGCCTACGGTTTTCCCAGCCTGGTAGTTGAACCTTAAACTCCTCACTCAGCAGTCCAACAAGTAGGTAGGTAAAAAGTATTAGAAAAAGTTTAGCTTTGGCTTTATAAAACATCGTCTGTGATAGTCTTTTTCTTTCAACTCGATCATCTATCTTTTTACACAACACGTTGTGGTCGGCGTCCAGTCTAACCTGATGTAGCGGAATTCCAGTATTTTACATAAAGCGACTGCCTATCTGACCTCCACAACCCAGTAAGTGGGTAACACGATACCCTGTAAGGCTGATTGACAGATTTTCGGGCTTCTGACGACCCACATCGACCCATAACGACTGTCAAAGATCCTCAAATGACAGCCAAGACCCTGCGTGCTTCAGAAAATACGTGAAACCGTTTTATAAAGACCTTATTTCTTCTCTATGTGCCTTAGTAAAACACGGGTACTCTAGTTTTGTATGTGTTGTGCAGAAAGACATACCGCTGATGCGAGTATACATGAAGTACTGCATTGCGGCTATCATCACGTCGATAATGTTCTACTCCATGGTGGTAGCAGCTTTAGGCGTCATCGTCACCATTGCTATGGTGCTTAGCATAAGTAAGTATAGACACATGGCCTTAAATTTAATTTTTTATAGAGCACTATAAGGGCGGACCTACCTTCTGGAGCTAAATGAAACGTGCCGGCACTGGTTAGAATGCGTGGTTCGCGCGCTCATTTAGGTATTTCCTGTGTACTATTAAAATAATACAAAATATTGAACATATAAAATCTATACGTTATATAAAACATGTAGCTTTATTATTATCATTTAACGACAAAATAATCCTATTTCTAAAGATGAATAGGCGCGCATCGTACTATTTACTTCAGTAAAATATACACCCTAAATAATTGTGGCAATAATGGTTTGATATACAATTTATTTCGATTATTTACTGCATCATAGCTATTGCAAGTATATTGTAGTCAATTATGGCGGAACAGGATTTTTCGAAGAAATTAACAATTCCTTTTAAAATGTTTTTAAGAGCGTTCATCTCGTGCGGGCTGGCAACGTCGCTTAACTTTTTCGCCTTCGTTTTCGTCGCGTTTCATATAAATCAAAGTGCAATTGTTTTTCAGCCAAACACTAGATCATCAATATTTATAACTGTTATTAACATTTACTCTCAAATATTAAAATTTAATCGTAATTAGTACTGCAGATAGAAAACAATTATGTCGATTTTATTATTAACTAGCTGACCCAGCGAAATTCGTACCGCCTCAGAATCAATCAGTTGTGTTAACTTATCAGATCCCACCAACACAAAGCAAAGAGCACCAAGTACCCATGTTAGACCAAGTTATGACAAAAAGCGTTTTCTAACTACCACACACCCATGTTAGGTGAGCTCCTACCAAATTATGCCAACCTAGTACTTCCAAGACATAAAGCATTTTCTAGCTACCACATTCCCATGTTAGGTGAGCTCCTACCAAGTTATGCTAACCTGGTATTTCGAAGACATAAAGCATTTTCAAGCTATCAAACACCCATGTTAGGTGCGCAATTTTTTTTAATTTTTTCTTTCGTATGAACCTTCTGACAATAACAAACACAACAAAAAATAAGTGAAATCGGTCCAGCCGTTCACGCGTGATGGCGTGACCAAGGGAAATAGGGATTCATTTGTAGATACATATATAGATTATTAATAATGACCAAAATAACTTTAAATAAAAAGAATACCAAAGATCTAGTGCTTAGCTGAAAAAAAGTCCTTGATTTAAACTTGAGTTACTTAAACTTAATAATTACGAAAAACCACATGAAATGCGACGTTGCCAGCCCGCGTTGGATAAAAGCTCTTAGGAACCAATATTGGTTTTAAAAGGAAATGCAGTGCCTCAAACCCCACCTAGATAGACCAAATAAATGTCAAAAAGCCATATTGTTAGGAACTGCATACCTATATTTTTTGAAGAATCCTCTTGATTTGCCCAGTTGAACTAAGTTGAAAGAACCACGGAGGCAGTACAGGTCTGTAAGAATTTTATTATAAATACAGAAGATTTAAATAAAAATATTATACTTATCTAATATTATATGGTTTTTATTTATCTCTAAATGTGGTCCCTGTTTATAATTCTGAAGTCATACCTCGAAGCCAATAATAATAGAACAAGAACTTATTAAGAATGCTATAATTGTAAAAGATTTACAAAATATGGGTGTGGGGTGAATATGATTTGTGTTGGTGTGTCTCTATGTAATATTTTACTAGTTTTCTGGCTAGCCCTGCGTGAGTTCTGGCGTGATATTATTGTCATATAAAAATTTAGTAACGAAATCAAAACTGTGCATTGAATATTTATGAAAAAAAGTAATTTCTATGAGAGTACGATTCTGATGATGTAAATATAGCTTTTAAATTTTTGCCCGCTAGTCTACTTATCTGGATAGTTATTTTGGATTGGTGCAAAAACGGCAGAACAAAAATGGATGAAATTTGACACATGGATAGGCCATAACCTGGATTAGGAGATAGCAAACTTTTTATCCTGGTATTCACCACGTGATCGAGACTTAAGCCGGTGAAACCGGGGCGAGGCTAGTCTGCCAAGGTACATGCATGATCTATGACATAATACATATGGCATTTAATGCCTAGCCTCTCCTATTAAACGTGAAGTGCTCGCCAGCAAACTGACCAGCACACCGTCCGTTGTTACCGCAGCATAGAATTAGTTCAATTACTACCACATAATAATGTTCCGCGACCTTCTAATTAACCAGCATCCTAATTAAAACAAATAATTACATTGCGTCGGCATTTTCGGTACAATTCAGTTGAATGTCCACCGGTACGAACGTGCAAAATGGGGAAAGGGTTCGAGTATGTCAAGGATCTGTTGGTTAATTTTAAGTTGGATTGGTGCTGCTGGGTGATTCCTGTCAGAATTGGCTTGATGGTCATAGGATATTTTAATATATTTTTAGCGGTAAGTGATTTTTCATTATTTCTTATCCCCCCAATAATCCCTTCCTGCTAACGCCATTCATCTTTGCATAAGTCATAATCTAATGCTGAGATACAGGCCTCCTATCTTTGAGAGGGAGTGAGCCATATCCATTACGCGAGCAGGTGGGTGGGTGGGCCAATGGGTGGCCGATTTCTTCACGATGTTTAATTCATCCTTGTTTTGCGCCAATTTTATTTTGATAACATTCTAAAGCCGCGGCGTATGTCCTTTAATCGTGGGTGCAGTGCAGTGTCTCGGGTTCAAATCCCAGTCAGAAATACTGTGATATTATAGATAACCTTGAGAGCAGAGGTGGCCCAGTAATAACGGCCGTGGTTGTAGGTCGTGGGTTTGAACCCAGGCAGGCGCTTTACTTAGTTTAAAATAATCACTACTGCTCTCAAAACGGTGAAGAAAAACATTGTGAGGGAACCGGCATGTCCTATAATCAAAAATTCGAAGACATGACATCTACCAAATCGCACCGGGCCCACGTGGTAAATTACGACCCGCTCTCTCTCGAAGAGAGGAGGCCTGTGTCCCAGCAGTGGGAACAATAAAGGCTGATTAGGTATGCATGTATTTTATGTATTATAACTTCAATACGCTTGAATGTTTTTCTTTTTGATACAATTAGAAATGTTATAGGCTGCGTAGGTAACGTATATCATTCTGGTGCATTTCAAATTTATAATCAGAATTTACAAGTCATCTGAATCTATAGGTACTAATGTTATAAAGCTGAAGAGTTTGTTTGTTTGTTTGGTTGGTTGAACGCGGTAATCTCAGGAACTACTGGTCCGAATTGAAATTGGGAACATTTTTTTTGTGTTGGTTAGCCTGTTTATTGAGGAAGGCTATAGGCTATATAACATCACACAACGAACAAAAGGAGCGAAGCAGCAACGAAACATGGACGAAAACTGGCAGGCATTTCGATGCGACGGGAAGGGTCAGGGGAGCAAAAATTTGACGCGGGCAGAAGCTAGTAAAATATAAGTTGCTCCCGACCCTAAACTTGATGTGAAGATATTTAAGCTACATTTTCAAAATCACAATAGGTAATTCTAAATGTTTAAAACTTACCTCCTTTTTCCAGGTCATCTCTCTAGTTGGTATAGCTGACGAAAGTTTCGCGCCAATCCTAGTACAAGTTCAAGACACGATATTGGACGACAATGCCACTAAACCCGTCCCTATGATAGCGTACTCCGTCGAGCTGGCCTTCAACGTCCTTCTACTATGTGCATTATATCGGGTAAGAATTAACTGTACCATTCTTAGACCACAGACATCACACAACTCCTCCTTCTGCCACTGATGAAAAGTTCAGACATGACGAGTATATGTACCTATTTCACCAGTTACTAAACCCTATGTCCACGATCTTATTGCCGGACACGCAACCGGATTTAATGCGGCTACTGAGAATTTTTCAACAGAAAGTCTAACATTTTTTGTGGGGGGAAGGGGATCTTGACGAATGACGTCTCCCGTTCTGAGCGGAGCGGAAGGTGCGTCAGACTTTTGCTGACTAAAGCCCACCCATGTTCCTCCAGTTGCCTATGCCAGGACCACGGTAACTCATTCGAAAAAATCCGCGACCCTGGCAGGCGTCGGTCTTAGCGGACCCCTTCAGTACGTGCTGACATCTCTTTGTGGCACGCGTGGAACACAACGCGCCGTCGACATGGGCCTGGTCCTTACTGGGCGGCGAGCTAGCCATTACTCGCCGTCCACAAGCCGCGCCTACGGTTTTCCCAGCCTGGTAGTTGAACCTTAAACTCCTCACTCATCAGCAGTCCAACAAGTAGGTAGGTAACAAGTATTAGAAAAAGTTTAGCTTTGGCTTTATAAAACATCGTCTGTGTTAGTTTTTTTCTTTCAACTCGATCATCTATCTTTTTACACAACACGTTGTGGTCGCCGTCCAGTCTAACCTGATGCAGCGGAATTCCAGTATTTTACATAAAGCGACTGCCTATCTGACCTCCACAACCCAGTAAGTGGGTAACACGATACCCTGTAAGGCTGATTGACAGATTTTCGAGCTTCTAACGATCCACACCGACCCATAACAACTGCCAAAGATCCTCAAATGACAGCCAAGACCCTGCGTGCGTCAGAAAATACGTGAAGCCGATAAAGACCTTTCTTCTCTATGTGCCTTAGTAAAACACGGGTACTCTAGTTTTGTATGTGTTGTGCAGAAAGACATACCGCTGATGCGAGTGTACATGAAGTACTGCATTGCGGCCATCATCACGTCGATAATGTTCTACTCCATGGTGGTAGCAGCTTTAGGCGTCATCGTCACCATTGCTATGGTGCTTAGCATAAGTAAGTATAGACACATAGCATTGAATTACCTTTTTAGGGTTCCGTTGCCAAATGGCAAAAAACGGAACCCTTATAGATTCTCTGTCTGTCCGTCCGTATGTCACAGCCACTTTTTTCCGAAACTATAAGAGCTATGCTGTTGAAACTTGGTAAGTAGATGTATTCTGTGTACCGCATTAAGATTTTCATACTAAAAAAACAATAAATTTCGGGGTTCCCCATACTTAGAACTAAAACTCAAGATTTTTTTTTCATCAAACCCATACGTGTGGGGTATCTATGAATAGGTCTTCAAAAATGGTATTGAGGTTTCTAATATCATTTTTTTCTAAACTGAATAGTTTGCGCGAGAGACACTTCCAAAGCGGAAAATGTGTCCGCCCCCCCCCGTAACTTCTAAAATAAGAGAATGATAAAACTGAAAAAAAAAATATATGATGTACATAACCATGTAAACTTCCACCGAAAATTGGTTTGAACGAGATCTAGTAAGCAGTTTTTTTTTAATACGTCATAAATCGTAAACCGCAATTTAACTTTCATTCAATCAACTCAAAGATAAAAATTAAAAAAAAAAACATTTAGTCTCATAAACATAAACCTTATGCATAAACCATGAATACCTACATATTTGTACGGAACCCTCGGTGCGCGAGTCCGACTCGCACTTGGCCGGTTTTTTTTATAGAGCACTATAAAGGCGGGCCGACCTTCTGGAGCTAATTGAAACGTGGCGGCACTGGTTACAATGCGTGGTTCACGCGCTAATTTAGGTATTTCCTGTGTACTTTTAAAATAAATACAACAACTTGAACATTATTCGAAAAAAGTCATCGGGTCCTTACTAAATTTCATCGTTCCTTTTACTATCCCTTTTTGGTGACCGTACAAAATACAATTGTATTCAATTCAGCAGTTGCGGGGGTTGCTCTTGCGCTACGAATGTAGAAAAATACCTATGTAATCTAAAAGATTTTGTCAGTTTCTTTGTTTTAACATTTAATTACATTTTACAGTTTTCCAAGTATACATACTCGTATTGGTGAGAAGCATATTAGTGGAAATGAGACTTGAACAGAAAAAACTGGAGCTACCGACCTTAGTCATGAGTACCCTCATTCAGGAAGAAAAAGAAAAGGCCGAGAAAGAGAAGGTGGAAGTTGACGTGGAAGCCACCGTGGAGGAAGAAGCCGAAGCCGAAGTCGATGTTGAACAGAAACCTGAGGCTAAACTCGAGACCGTTAACGAACATCCGAAGGAAGTGACTTTTCAGACAGTAAATGTGAGGGAATAAGAGAGTTATGTATTAAATATGTTATTGAGATTTGTTTTTAATAGTTTTCATTGGCTGTATTCCTCGATATTTGGTACAAGAACTCTTGTTAATTTGTGTTGGTTAATTTCTCTTTAATCATTCGAAATGTGTGCGTTGTGTTCAACCTACTAATAAATAACTCACAAATGTAAATTCACACACATTTAAAGAAAAAATAATGTTAGTTCATCACAGTTTCATACAGCAATTTTTTTTAACCAGTGCGCAATTTTTTTTTTGCTTCAGTATCAGTTATAGAACACATTTCAAAAATTTTTTCAAAACTTTAAAAAAAAAATATCCGACCTTAAATCAGTAAACTGTGGACACCCTACATATTTCGTAATATGATATCGTCAATAGGAATAGGTCAGTAACCGCGCGCTAGCGTAGGTGCTTCGAACTTCTTAGAATTTTGACCGATCGTACAGCTGGTAGGTAGGTACTTGTAACTACGCTCGGTCGTTCAATCAAAACCAGTTTCAAAATTAACATCTTTCGTTAACGATAACTTAATTTTTTTGTACTAAGATATATCAATAATAAAAATTGTATGGCTATTATAACTCGTTTAATTTGTTAAAATTTGCGCACTGGTTAAAAACTTATCCGGTATAAATAGGAGCATTCCATTTTTGCACACACCTCACCCTAAAAGCATGCCACCTCCGTTCCGTTGTGGGTAAAAAGAAAAGGCCAAATCAATTATAATTATTTAATTGTCATTGTCAATTACAATTAAAGTAATTTTTTTACATTATATCACATTGTGCAGGTCAAAATCTGCAGTCAGATCAATAACTACTAACATTACATTTTTATGACACTACAAATCGACTTATGTACTTATAAACAAGAATGTGTAAACTAAACATTAATTTAGTTGAGACTTCTAACAAAAATATCGAATGAAACAAAGAAATAAAATCAAAAAATAAGGAATCTCAATGACTGAACAATATTTTAATGTTAGGAAATAGACATTTAAATACCTAAGTATTACAAATTGTACATAAAAATGTTTCAATATTACTAATATCTTGCACGCTGAGCTTTGATATAAAGAACAGATACATATTAGTATGTTGATTTTATTATTGTTACTTTTGATAAACCACTGCCTTATTTATTAGTAACTGAGCATTTAAAACTACAAAACTTTGAAAAACTTCGCATTTTCGATTTTTTACTGAAGCTGCGGTCATAAAAAGTGCGAGCAGGCCAATTAGTATTTAGTTACAAGATTTCTAAAAGCAATCAAGTGGTCTCGCTCCCACGTTCTATGACCGCGACTGTCGCGCTTTGCACAGAATAACCTAGTAGCCATAATTTCTTATCAACATAAATTCTGACGAGTGGCTTCTTCAAAGACTTTCCAAATTTTGCATAAAGCATCTACTGACAGTATTTTGTTCCAAGATTTCTAAAAGCACGCATGTGGTCTTGCTCCCACGTTCTATAACCGCGACTGTCGCTGCTTTGCACAAAATACCTAGTAGTCATAATTTCTTATCAACATAAATTCTGACGAGTGGCTTTATCAAAGACTTGCCAACATTTTGTATAAAGCACCTACTTTAGGCCAGTAAAGGCAGCGGATTTTATACATTAAAAAAAATTATTGAGCAAAATCGTACAATGTGTGCAATAGAGGTCAGTTCTAATCTGATATTAATAATCGCACTAATTTGTTCATTTCCGTAGGTACTGCAAAGATATGCTGACTGAGATACGCTCATAGCTATATGTGGCTGAACCAGAATGCGTATACATCTATTACAAAAGTATAAGAATGTGTCAATAAGATAGATTCAAAAGGAACCTTATTTCTTTGGCTAATGGTTAAACTGGAATATAAAACACTATCTACTACAAGTCACTTTCAGAAAATACAGCAAATATTTCGAAAAATCCAATATATGTAGATGAACACTATTCGGTACATTTATGTCTTAGTATCAAATATTTTTTAAAGACTAAATCACTAATGGTTTTTTTTTTAACACTGGGAACATAGTGGACATTCAGAATTACTTGAAAGATAACGGATACAATTTACGACATTGAGTTTTATTTGTTTATCATCTACATTCTTCATACAGTGTTAGACATCATTTGCATTTGTTCGGAGCTAGTGGACCGTTCGAATTAGTTTATTGAGCTGTAGTATATATGAACAGCTCCATTAAAATAGTCCACTTGGGATAGATAAACCGACGGCAATTCTGGTAATTTTAATAACGTTTACAGTGTGATCTCAGTATAATCTGTCAAAAATACCTCGAGTTTCCACACATTTTGACAAGTCGCTCATTGAATAAAAAAGGGCCACAAATCAAAAAACATAAATTGTGTAGGACGGCCAAAAAAAAACTAAGCGCGCCATTTTTTTATAAAAAAATATATAATATTTAAAAAGAACATGTTTCTAATCTTTTGTATTCAATGAGCGAAGTTTTTGACATTTGACTGTCGCCGAGATGAGGTTGCGACTAGATTTTGAACGTTTTTAATTAAGAGAATTAGCCTTATCTATCTGTCACCATGACAATCAGAATTGGGGTGACCCAATTCTGAATATAAATATGTAAGGACATATTCATAGCCAAGTTGTATAAGCAAGCACAGTACAAGCACAGTACTTTAAGCAATCAACCTTAAATTATAATATGAGATGGTTGTAACAAAATTATTCTTAACACTAGTCTTAGCCAGACCCTGTATAAAAATGTTTACTAAAACGTTAGTATAAAAATATAGTATCTGACATGTTTTAAGACCGCTTTTAGAACATTTTTTCAGCTTAATTAAATTTTGAGAATTTTTGAAAAGGGAAAATGGTCTTTCTTGGATAGACCATAAATTAACAGAACATAACGTTATATAACAACCAGACGGGCTGCAAGTTAAGTCACACCAGCACACAAAGCTACTACAATCTGTCAAATTTCGTTAATAGATTTTCAACTCTATTGCTAAAGGATAAGGTTCAAGATTGATTGGGAAAATTTGACAGTTTCGAGTAGCTTGATTTGCTGGCGTCTGTAGAGTTAAAAACTTACTTCACTAGACAGCACCTAGGGATGATTCACGATAGATTGGCTCCAGGCCGTGACAATGGTCGGAACTGCACCCTAATCGCATTACACACTATCAAATCACAATCTGAATCTTTATGTAGGATATGGCTAATTCATTGCTCCATATGTTTCAAAAGTTTGTCTGCTCAACAACGTAAATAGCGCAATGAATGTCGTTGAACTCTTAAAATTAAAGTCATTCCTACTGTTAGTGTCCTACGCAATTACCATGTTGGTAACATTATGTATTATACCTATATGTTACCGGCCAAACCAGTTACATAAAATCGGGTTTAGCCGGTGAGATCTGTGCACGGTTTATACGACAAGTTAAATATGAATATTTTATACAAAATAAACCTACCAGAATAAATTCTCTGAATGATGTTAAAAACAGATTCTAAATCCATTCACTAGTTTAGAAGACAAATGCGTGGTGGATTAACTCTTTGTATGACGTCAACGTGGATCCACGCGAGACACAATGGTTTTTTGTGTCTGTAATTACGGCATTCAATGGGTTAAGGCCCAGTCCCTCTCACAGAGAGGTCTGTGTCCCACCAGTAGGAACATTATTGGCTGGTTATAATGCCTGATTAATTAATCATTGAAATATAGAAAAAAAAACTGGGTAATTATCAGTTTCAAATGGCCAATACTCAGTGGGCATAAATTTGGATCCATTCCTTCTCTGAGAAGGTCTTCCGTACAGTGAGTCAGTCACCTCTCCTGGAGCCAGCACAGTCGAACGTAAATCATTTACTTTAATCATTCATTCACAGAGTGGTTGACAGTCGAAATGCAGCCCATCTGCCTACTCTATAGTAATAATAATTTTGTCAAATATCTTAATTATAGTAAAGAAAAAGAGTTTGGCATTGAATGCTTCCTCTACTTTCTGATGTTCATCTTGCCGAAGCTACCACCTAAGCCGCGGCCTGGAAGTGAAACGAAAGAATGGTTACAATGTCATTAATAATAATAATAATCATCATCTACCTAGCCTTTTCCGAAATATGTTGGGGTCGGCTTCCAGTCTGACCAGATGCAGCTGAATACCAGTATTTTACATGGAGCAACTACCTATCTGACCTCCAGAACCCACTTGGTAAGACTGGTGATTCTGATGCAACATATGATACAGATTTCAGAAACGCCTTATAGATATGGAAAATATAGGAGGTAGATTTGCCTAATAGTAGGTTAGGTAAGCGTTGAAGTATATCACGAGATAAATTATTATTTTGTTTAAATAAGCTGCAAAATTAAATTCAAAAGTCGGTTATTCAAACTAGGCTGAGAGTCAAAAAGTCAAACACGTTTATTGCGAACTAAGTGTATACATGGTGTTGGTATTATACTATGTTAGTACTTATGACTTAGCAGCCTTTTACAAACATTGCAATTATATTTCGCCTGCCCTTATCATCATAAATTAGCATACATTAAACATTATTCAGAGCAGCACTCAGCACTCTTTGAACGTCAAAATTACATAAAACAGTCTCCCTAAAACGCCCGCCCTTCAGCAGTTCCTAGTGCTTTAGCTGGGTAGAAGTGGCGAAACAAACTGTCCCTGTGTTATCCTACACAATAATATGTAAGTAATTAAGATAACGAAACATATGTCAGCTAGCACACACAGGAATATATAATAAAAACAAAAACGTTAACACCTAAATAAAAAAAAAGTCTCAGAAATAAAGGCCAAAACCCATATGCTATTATAAAGCCTAGCAAGCTTATTTACCGGTAGGTTCCATTTGTTCTATGGAACATGACGTAATAGAACAAATTGAGAAAATATTGTCCCTATTTGTACTATAGAACAGTTTGTACTTTTGTCTCAAATTGTTCCATAGAACAAACTGAGTATATAAACTTCTTGAAGTTGATATGTAAACTGGCCACTAGCTACCACTTGTCTTAGTGACATTGATGATTAGATGGTTACTCACCGACATAAATTTTAACGGATTTTGAGAGAGCTGCAGTGGCAGGGTACTCACTTCTTTGTTGGTTTACAATGATTGGATTGGATCTTTGCTAATCGTAATGAAAATATATGTATGTCTTATATGTATATCTCATCATGGAAGAATTTGGGAAAAGCGATTCCCATTTAGTTCTGTGCATTCACAGACAAATAAAAACAGGAGCAAAGGCTAGTATGTAGTTCTATAGTACAAATAGGGACAATATTTTCTCAATTTGTTCTATTACGTCATGTTCCATAGAACAAATGGGACCTACCGTTATTTACAGTTTGAGTTGCGTGTGTAAATGTTTTGAGTAAAGATTGGCCTGGACTGGCCTGTTAGTCTAGTGGTTAGGTTAGGTTAGTTAGTGACCCAGACTGCTAAGACTGAGGTCGTGGGTTCGATTCCCACCCAGGACAAATCTTTGTGTGATGAGCACAATCATTTGTTCTGTATCTGGGTGTAATTTATCTATAATATGTATGTATTTAGAAATATATAAGTATATTTATCAGTTGTCTGGTTACCATAGTACAGGCTCTGCCTAGTTTGGGATCAGATAACATAGTGTTGGTTGTTCTAAGATATTATTATTTTGAGATCGCGCGCTTTAAAGTGATTCCCTAATTTGTTATCGTAACTATGTGTAAAGGAATACTTTGTAAATACATACCTCGTCCTACGCCTACGGACAGCGAAGGGAAGTCTTCATCAGTCAACTCGGGAGCTGGACGGATGTTCTTAGAATCTGATGAAAAACATTTTGTTCATATTATTTATAATCATAAAGTCATGTTAACTTTAAGACCATTTTAATTTGACAACACATTATACATCATCTGCCTAGCCTTTTCCCAACTATATTGGAGTCGGCTTCCAGTCTAATCGTATGCAGCTGAATACCGGTATTTTACATGGAGCCAATGCCTATCTGACTTCCACAACCCAGTTACTGGGTAACACGATACTCCATGGTAAGACTGGTTGTCAGAGTTTCGCGCTTCTGACGACCCGTAACGACTGTCAAAGATCCATGAATGGCAGTCGGGACCAACGGCTTATCGTGCTTTCCGAGGCACGGAGGGACCTTGTTTTATAAAGATGGTCACCCATCCACGGGGCAACCGCAACCAGCGTAGCTTAACCTGATCGGCAAGTCACAGGTCCCTCTGCATAAAAACAGTAACAGTAATTTCTATTTTGTACTTACAATCAGCTTGCGGCATACGCAGTGGCGCATGAGTCCGTTTCTCTTTTCGTACAGCTGGAATAAAAATACAACACTTTCAAATCAAAGTTTTATATGAGTTTTATGCTCATTGACATAAGGTTTAATTTACATTGATCGACTCTCGCTTGTGTAATGCAATACCTATAGTTTTTTGTCACGAATTGAGTATAGATTTTAATAAGGAAAGTTGTTCAGAAAGACTGGTAGAACCACCCTCTTACCCGATACAGGTGACTATATCATAATAGTTATGTGACTTAAATATAATTAACTGCACAAATATTATTGTGAGAGTAGTGGTCGCCCAGTGGTAACGGCCATGTGCATCTGGATTGAGGGCCCATTTTTTGAACCCTTGCGTACCGAAATAAGATTTATAGGGAAATTAGTTAAAAATAGTAAAAACTTGAAGCAAAGGGTCATAAATTTCTTAAACGTAAATTTTATTTATTTTTATAGAAATTACATTAAAAATAAGGAAAAACAAATTGTAATTAGTAGGTATACATATAGTACTTTTAGCTGCAAATTATGACTTGCCGAATGCACTTTACAAAATGTACAGGTACTTTGAACATTATGGTCACTCTACAAATAATTCTCTTTCAAAAAGTTGATAATCAATTTTCTCTTAAAGTATGACATTTAGAAGAACGAACGATATGTTACAATTTAATTAAGAAATAGTTAAAACTTTTATTCTAATTTGCGTTAATCTATGAGGTTGAGCCTAGTCAATAAAGCCGAAAATATTGGGCTCTCAGTTCAGACTTTTTAATAAAATTCGACTTTCATTTACTTCTTAACAATTAAGTTTTGTGTCCTTATTTCTTTTTAACTAATTCACATAGGTACGTAAAACATGTTAAAGTCGTATTTATGTATTTCTTCAGATATATTCATGTTTTGCAGATTGCTCAGTACAAACAATAATGAAGTGAGGGCCCTAGATATGCCGCCATAAATCGATAATGTTATATTTTACAGATTTGGGAATTTCTTGAAATATTTAAGAAATTCTTAACTAAATTCTCAAACAAAAATTATTAACCCAGAGATAGTTGTTAAGACCATCACTACGCGCCGGGCGAGGGCGCTCACAGCTGCGAGGGCGCACCGGCCGGCACACACGACACTGCATCATCGTCCGCCTCACCGAGCGCATACTCATTACTTTCCGTTCAAATTAAGATAACGACCGTTTGCTTACTTCTTATATTTTAATACAGTCCACTATTTTATTGTTACCGGAGTTTCCCTAAGATCTATCCTAGTACCACCTTTAGGATATAAACCATTCCTTTCTGAGATTTAGGCTATGCCACTTTATGCACGCGTCTGGATTGAGGGCCCAAGTTATTTCATCATAACAGTTTTAATTCACGTTTAAGAAATTTATGACCCTTTGCTTTAAGTTTTTACTATTTTTAACTAATTTCCCTATACATTTTATTTCGGTACGCAAGGGTTCAAAAAATGGGCCCTCAATCCAGATGCCCATGTAACGGCCGCGTCTCACGAGTCGGAGGTCGTAGGTTGGAACCCAGACAGGCGCTTTACTTTGGGTAACTTATTTCATCAATACTGCTCTCAAAACAGTGAAGAAAATATCGTGAAGAAACCGGCATGTCTTAATAATACCAAAAATTCCTCATGACATCTGCCAACCCGCACTGAGTCTACGTGGTGGATGACAGCCCAATCCCCCTCACAGAGAGGAGGATTGGGTCCCAGCAGTGGGAACATTAAAGGCTGATAATGATGTAAACTTACGTTCAGATAAACTGGAGCCCGTTGAGTTGAGGCTCTGCTCGTGGAAAGATTCATTGCCAGTTGTGTTGCACGAAGACGATGGTCCCTGCAAAAAAAAATATTTATTAGAAGAAATCGAATGAGTGAGAGAACCGTACGCAAAATCCGCGGTCAGACGTGGAGTTGCGGACACCAGCCCGTTATACCTATTGAGTGAGAGAATTCATTTGTTAGAAAGAATAAAAGATTGTAAAGGTAAGATAAGTATTTATGTAAGGAAGTTGCCAAGGTAAATAAAGAACCACTTTCTTAAATGTCCAGATATTTTTTACAATACAAAATTGTATGAGAACCGTATAGAATTATTACTCAGTACGCTTTCTACTATCATAAACTCCCACTCATCCATCATTAGAGTCTCCAATAAGAATCGCTTGCTCAAGCCTTGGATGACCTTAGGAATGCTCCGCTGTATGCGTAATCGTGATGAAATGCACAAAAAACTCAAGTTGACTCCAAATAACATTGTGCTCCAAATAACGTACAAAAGATACAGAAACTTTTGTACTAAAGTCCTCAAAAAGCTCAAACGAGAGTATGAGAGTGCCAAAATTAGAGAAGCTGCTGGTGACAATAAAAAGATCTGGCAGGTCATAAAAAGAGTCACCAATACTGTAAAGCAAAAAACTTTTACCGCTGATTTGCTTACAACTGCATCTTCCCCTCAAGAGTCCGTGAATCAAATCAACTATTTCTTTACCAACATCGGCGCTAACCTCGCTGCTAAATTTCAACACCATCCTGACAGACAATTGCTCCAAGAATCTGCGAACTCAGTCCTTGATTCTTTTGTCATGTTGGATACCGACGAAAGGGAGGTTAACACACTTATTACCTCTCTAAAATCAAACTCAGCCGTCGGTTGGGACAACATACCGTCCAACTTTCTCAAGCGTTACAAAGAGCTTCTTGTTCCACCTCTTACGTACATTTTTAACCTCTGCTTACGTACGGGTACTTTCCCTCGGTCACTTAAAAAAGCTATAATACACCCAATACACAAGAGTGGGAGTAGGAACTGTGTCGATAATTATCGGCCCATAGCAGTATTGCCATCCATTTCAAAAATTCTAGAACGCATTATCAATAATCGACTTGTTAATTACCTTGAAAGCAAAGGGTTATTGTCTCCAAATCAGTTTGGTTTTAGGCATAAGACCTCTACTAGTAGTGCTGTTTTGGAGCTTTCCTCTCACGTAATAAATAAAATTGACTCCAAAAAAAAAGTTCTGTCCATTTTCATAGATCTCAAAAAGGCCTTTGACACAGTTTCTATTCCCATCCTCTTTTCAAAGCTCGAGGAGCTGGGCGTACGAGGTGTTGCTTTTGATATTTTTAAAGACTACCTGGAAAATAGGACTCAGTGTGTTAAAGTATTTAATTATCTGAGCAGTGACCTCCCTGTCACATTCGGTGTGCCCCAGGGAAGTGTGGTTGGCCCCTCCCTCTTCTTGGTTTATATCAATCAGCTGTGCAACCTAGTTCTGGCAAATGGGAAAATAACTGTATTTGCTGATGACACTGTCCTTACCTTTTCTGGTGATACCTGGCACGAAACTTTTGAGGCGGCACAATCAGGGATGAACATCGTAGTTGATTGGCTTAACAAACATCTCCTTACCTTAAACCCGGATAAAACAAAAATCTTAACCTACACCTTACAGCAATCCACACAACCCCCTGATACTTTTGTCCTCGTTGCACACTCTTGCCAATCATCATACGTCACTTGTACTTGTCCTGCGCTTCAACGAGTGCGCTCTTTAAAATACCTTGGGGTAACACTCGACAACGGTCTGACCTTCTCTTCGCATATAGACCTCCTGACCTCAAGAGTCAGGAAGCTGATTTTTGTTTTTAAAACCCTCCGCCATGTCGCTGAGGCTAAGGTTGTTAAAAGAGTCTACTTTGCTCTATGCCAATCTCTCTTAACATATTGTATCACCACGTGGGGTGGGGCACCTAAAACCTATCTTCTAAAGTTGGAGAGAGCCCAGAGAGCCGTTTTAAAGGTAAGCACCTTCCGTCCCCTTCTCTTCCCAACAGCTGAGCTATATAAAGGCTGTGGAGTTCTCACTGTGAGACAACTTTTCATCCTCCATTCCGTCGTCCTACAACATCTTAATACTCCTTATGCCAATATCACCAAAAGACGTAGAAACACGGTCTGTCAACCACATAGATGTAAGTTCGCATTCACGAAGAGATTCTTTTGTTTTCAAGGCCCCCATTTATATAACAGACTCAATAAAAAATTAAAATTCTATTCATTTGCGAGTAACACTTTAAAAAAAACTGTAACAAACTTTTTATTGGAACAAAACTACACAGACACAGAGCGGATTCTACTTTCTGGAGAAAAAACTTACTAGCCTATTATAGAGCTTGTAACCATCTCTCACATACACAAAACAATCACATCACTCACACTCACCACCACATTAAACTCATATCCTTTTGGCTTTTGCTTACTTCTTGTTGTTTTTTTTTTTTATATTATTTTTTTATTATTTTTTATTTTTAAGAAATATCCATGTAATTTTTTTATTGTTTAGACCTTTATATGCTTTTTTTTGTTCTTTGCAATGCCTTAGAATATGTGAACCAAGGGTTGGGACTTGTACCCTTAATACAAGTTATCTTGATAACTTAGCAAGGGTGCTAGTTACGACAACATTCAGTGTGCTTCTTACATTTAAGTCTTATGTATGTAATGTTAAATAGCTGTCATGTTGATGTGAATAAATACTTATATTATATTATATAGAATTAAGGCTGAAGTGTCCTTTGGATGGTAGAGTAATACACATTTGAGTTAAATGTCCTGTTAGTTAGTTAGAATGCGTATTTTATCAATTAGTACAATCATCGGCACGATTCTTGAGCGCTGACCTTCACCTGCGCATAAGTGAATTATTGGGTCCCTTTGATGGTACGAAGTGAGGCGCGGGGGCAGGGAAAGTGCAGTGATTGGCTCGTAGCGCATCGCGTCATAGCCGTCACTCGGGATTCGTTCTTTACTCCTGTTGCACGTACCACACGACGACGAGTACAATTCCGGGCAATTTAATTGACCCAATTTTTAAACTGGAAAGTGATTTAATGGATGGTGTCACACCTATATCACCGTAACGCTTTGTCACTACGACACCCGACTACGGAGGTTATAATTTATAATTTCTTATAAAATATATTTTTCTTTTTTGTAAAAAATGTTTTTCTTTTCATTAATGAACAAATGAAATTTGAGGTCTAAAATGTTAACAAAAAAAGTACGTAAGTACGTAGTAGTTTTTTAGTAATTTTTGACAAACTACAAAAACTAAGTTATAATTTTAAATTAGAAACACTTGTTAATTACCTACTTCTTTGATGTCAATTTCCATTTCACAATTTAATAAATCATTATTTATCTTTCTTTCAACCATAGAACCAGTAATAAATTACGTAGGTAACTTAGAAAAAATAAATAATAAACGGGTGTGCGTTTTATTTTGTCATAAGTGTACGATGCGCAAAGCGATCCCCACTCTTCCGCCGAGCGCTCAAGAACCGTGCCGGTATCTATATGCATGATTCAATAGTTATTTCTGATAGTTACCGCAAATCCAGCAATAGTTGGTTTAGACCAGGCGTTCTTCGAGTCCTTGTACTTCACGATACCCTTAGAAAAGAAACACATTACTTAACATACATATCAATGTAATTTATTTAAACCTTAAGCCCATGTTTATAAAAGACAACATGAGCTCATTATTTGCAACCACTGAAAGTTTCATATTTAGCAATATTATGACAGTGGCAAACGAGAAAAAAGAAATTAATAGAAATTAATATTGACTAACTTTAGAAATAAACTACAATTTTATTTCCTTTTGAAATAGTTCAGTCTATCTATCTAATCGAAAGAGGATTTGTTTAGGTTGCGATATTATCACAGACAGTCATTTTTGTCACCACATTTGCTTGGTAAGTGGTTTTTATTATCAGGCTTTAAAGTTTACAATGGATGGCACTAAACAAGGATGTTTTGATATTGCATTCCCGTGCTGGTTCGTAGTACACACAACGAAATAATTATCAACCTATACATTGCCATTTTTAGCTGACGTCGCAATGAGAATTCATCCTATATTAGACATGTACCTATAGCTAGATATGTGTGCATTGCAAACATAAAGCGATGCAATAAGAGAATACTCTCAAATATGTTTACCAATCAAATTACAGATACAGAAATGTAGAAATTAGGAAATCAGTAGCTAAAAGGGTTATTTTAAATACAATCTTTGGATGGATTTAATTAAATGGGAGGAGATGCTGAAGAAAATGCTGCACATGAACTGTGGTGACCATTTAGATGTACAATTAATACATTCATAATGCAAACGAGTTAGAAACCACAATAAGAATCACTTTCAACAAGAGTTGAAAAATTGAAATTGATAAAAACATATTTTATTCATCACAAGGAATTGCAGGTAGGTGTACAGAAAGTGCTTAAACTAATATAAAAAAATTTAATACATTTTTGAGAAACTGGAGCCCGTAGAAGAACTTGAATGAATCTATTACAGGTCGGGTGTAAATATCGTTTGGAAGGCGTCATTGCTCACTTGCATCTAAATGTACTAAATATTCAATAAAATTATGAACCTGCTTACCTCAACATCATACTCGACCGGCACGTGCTGCCCAGGAACAATCGGGATTCCCACTACTGGGCAACAGCTGTCCAAGATTGTGAATGCCCAGCGTTTGACGCGCGATGTGGTGCATTCTACGGACTTGTCATTCGTTTCGTGGTGCTGTTGGACAATTAAAAGGTTTTGTTGGTCTAGTGGCCACAAGCATTACCTCTGAGCACGAGGTTCAGGGTTTGATTCCCAGGTTGAGACTTGTGCTTTTCCAAAGGGATATCTCAGTAGTATCTTGGAGTCTGGATATATGTTTGGTTGATGCCCATAGGGTCGCCGCTGTTACATGTGTTTTTTTCAAATTTAATACATAAATTTAAAATATAAAACAGAAATGCTTATGAGAAATGAGTGTAAGTAATGACAATTATATCATCAACACATAACGAACTTACCTCACACCCCAGTCCTGGATTGTATCTGAAAGAGTCCTTCTTGAGCTGAACCAGCGACAGCGACTCTTTGGGGAATCCTTCATTTGAACGGGTCTTGATGCTATTAATGAGATGGAAGAAAAGCGTGTCGAGTTTATAGATGCGGAAGATGCAGTCATCCTCCCCTGAAAATAATTAAATAGTAGGTAAAATAAAAAAATCTTCGGGAATCATCGTCTGTATTCGGAAATACGACTTGTATACAGCTGTTAGAACCGAGGGAATAATCACCATCTGTCTAGCCTTTACCCAACTATGTTGAAGCCGGCTTCCAGTGAAGACTAGTTTGACATGGAGCAATACTGGGTAACACGATACCCTAAGGGTGTCGGGTAGGGACCCGGGACCAGGGGGGGGGGGGGGGGGGTTACTAAGTTAAGACTGTCAAGCTTTCGGGCTTCTGATGACCCGTAACGACTATTAAAGATCTACCAAGTTACGCCCCCTCCTGCGACTCTTCTTTCTATCTTTCTTTCTATTAAATAATCGGGGGTGTGAAATAAAAAAAAAACCTAATATTTATTACGCAAACTGAAAATTTTAACTTACCGGACTTTTGACACAGCTGTATTATAAAATCCTGCACGGGCAGAACCTTATCTGGCATCGTGTACAACGGTGGGAGGACCCTCACACTAGGGTCCTTTTGCTTCAGATAGTCGATGATGTTGGCAAGGATCTGCATGTAGTTGCTCTTTGGGACAGTCTCGTCTGGCATGTCCAGGCCCAGATCGATGCTGCCCAATTTCACGTCCGATGCATAGCCAACGGGGATTTGACCTGAAAGAATATATAAAATTAAAATCCATTTAAATAAATTTGCTTAAATCATTATGGCTTATAAAGCGGCATGGCAGGGCAAAGAATGTAAGCGAAAATGAAACTTATTTGTATACTCATATCATTCAAAATTTTATATCGTCTTTTGCCGAGCAATGCCGCGTCGTGCGGGCTAGCGAGAGCTGGCGTTTATAGTCTAGTAGTGCTTACTGCCCATATTGAATTTAAAGGATGAATGAAAGGCGATTAACAAATGTGAAGGTGTCAGAGACGGACATAAGTGAAAAGTTTAAAATAATCGTGTGGAGTTTTGTAGTTACTGCCTCCCTTCATGGTGAAAAGAGGTCATTTTATGTTTGAATGTTGATAATGATTAGAAAATGGAAAAGAGTCGTGGTTTTAATCATTTTAGTTTTAAATAATCCTGATTGGCGATCCATGGTTTGTTAGGAATGACGAAATACATGAGTATTTGAACATTGAAACAGTGTCCTCAGAAATAGAGCGCTACAAAAAACACCATATTCAACGTCTTACAAATTACCCCAATCCACTTGCTTCTGGATTACTTGATAATGCTAATGTGGTTAGGAGATTAAAAAGAAACCACATACTCTGATTTGACAGCAAGGCATCGGCCTGCTGCTCAATAAACACCAAACCCTCACACAACATAGCTGATTAAAGTCTGGCGACTGATTGCAGTTACATAAAATTAACAAAAAAAAAAAAAAAAACCTGATCCAGATGAGGGAAACCATAAATCTCTTAATTAATTAAGATGAATCAGCTACTGCAGATATTCCAATCTTATTGAAAATTCTATTTATTTTCGATCCATTTGCGGGTAAAACTCAAGTAAGTTTTTTGAGATATTTCCGAGTGGTTGGTGGTATGTTCCCGTGACCAGAGACAGCTGGGATTTTGCTTGGTCAAAGAATCAGCTGCCAGCCTTTTGACCTTTGCTGTTGACAATGATACGGACGAAATTTTTGATGCTTTATAAATTCTCTTCTTTTTTATATACTTGCACATATTATTATATTAAGTTACTAAAAGATTTTAAATTATGTAAATTTTATAAATTGAACTTGGAAAAGAAAAACGATAGATAAATCCTTTAATACAGAGTTCATAATCGTGTTAATATCTCTTTAACTATATTTGACTTTTGAACAGACTAATGGGGAAAACCACAAAAATCATGTTTTGTTGTTTACCTTCTATGTTGTAGATTAATAACACTTTAAATGAAACAATTCTAACAGAGAGCATAATAATAAACCTATAACATTCCCACAACTGGGACACAGTAATCCACTACGCGGGCCCATTGCGGGTTGGAAGATGTTACACGTCTTCGAATTTTTGGTTCTAACACATGTTAGTTTCCACATGATGTTTTCCTTCACCATCTTCAGAGCAAAGGTGATTAAATAATTTAAATATAGTACAGCGCCTGTCAGGGTTCGAGCCTACAACCCGCCCCTCATAAGTAGCGCCTGTTATTACACATTAAGTTATGTCATAACAACCTCAACCTCTCTGTCAAGAGCTCACCGGATAGGAAGAGAGAAGCATGACAACAATGTAATGTGAATGGACTACGAAGGGGAAACTGACCTTTATTTCTTTTCTGAGTAGTCTAATAAGAAAAAGGCCTTCTCTAGTTTGTAAAATATAACTGATGTGTAAAACTGTTTGCATAAACCTATTACTGAAATACAGATCATTTATGGCTGCATAAGTTCCGTATGGTGTCGGATGTAAAGAATAGCACCATCCCATTTCTTCTCATGGGTGTCATAAGAGGCGACAAATGGACTTACTAGAGAATGGGCAGCAGTATCCTCTATGCATTTTACCACAATACTGCGATTGCCAACCCGCCTGCCAAGCTTGATGATTATGGAGAACTCCTCCTAAATTGGGGGAGACCTATGTCCAGCAGTGGACGTCTTTCGGCTGAAATGATGATGTTGATAGCCGCATGTTTACCTGGGTTCACCATCTCATGGTAGAAGTCGCGGAAGCCACTCCTCAAGTTGAACCGCAGCACAGTGCTCTCACCAATCACATACTTAGTCGAAGTCTTGCAGTAGTAGTTGACATCTATTAGATAGAAGTCCTCATCCAAAATGCCTGTTTAATGAAAAAATACAACAATATTATCAGGAACATTCACCTCTAATGGGTGGGTCAATGGGCTCAGTTGCACTACAACTGGGCCCATTGATCCACCCATTTCTACAATAAACTTCTAAAAAAATAAAAAAACTTACTATTATTGAAAGCCTTAGTCTTGACCATGTTCTTAATGTCCTGTATTTCAAATTCAATGGCTTCTTGAATTTCCTTCTGTTGATTTTCAATTTCACTCAGAGGAATCCCAGTTGACGTGAACTTGGCTATGGGAATATTACGATTTTGCTTCTCGTGCTTAGCTCTTGCTTCATAACGGGCCCTGACTTGAGGTGCTGCATTCTGCATGAAAGTGACATAGTATTAGTGGTATGCACAACTATACTTGGTACCAGGGACATTGATATGCAAACCGTAAGCTTAACATTTTTATGTTGGTTATACCAAAAAGATCGCATCTATCGCAAGTAGTGATGGGCAGGGGATAAATACTCAGAGGATAAATACTCGAGTTTTTATCCGAAACGGATAAATACTCGTTTTTACTCATTTTTATCGGATAAATACTCAAAATGATGGATAAATATCTTTTTTGCGCGTCGGATGATTATTTTATAATGTAAATTGGTTTTATTGTTATTAAGGCTTTGCAAAATACTACGTTATTATATTATTTAGTTGTAATGTTAATTGTCAGGACTGTAATTGTGTCAGGAGGCCAAACGTCTCTAATAGAGCATGCTCTTTAGACACAATTTTAGAATCTTTCTTTGTTGAGAGTGTAGAGAATTGCTACATAATTGATCATCTCTGTGAAGAGCTTCTAAAAGTCAAGAAAAATGCGGCGAGGATAAGTTCATTGTTGTTGTTTGCCAACGCTATAAACATGCAAAGGACTTTTCAATTAGTTAAAAGGTATTGAGAACTGCGCAGCACACACTATTAATTTGCTGGCTCATGGCGTCCTGAAATGCGGTAGTTTCAAAAATTTATAATTGTGTAAATATGATAAAATATAATAAAAACAATTGGTTGTCTGTAAAGTCGGTTTACGGATGATAATTTTACGTGATAGCATCTAAGTCTCTTCTATACGACGCATCGGCCGATGGAGTGGAAGAGAGATAGATGCGTCACAAGTCGAACATTTAGGCCGATCGTGCCTCTCTATTGCTTGTTTTGCTCTCGCTTGCACTCTCGGTGCAGGCGGAACGTGACAATGAGTCATGCTTTTTCGTGCGTGCTGCCAGCGTTCATCGATTCCACGCTTGCCTCAAAGAGATGTCGGCACATATTGAAGGGGTCCGCGAGCACCGATGCCTGCCAGGGTTGCGGATCTGTTTGAAAGAGGTATTGTGGCCTTGGCATAGGCAACTGAAGGAACACGGGTGGGTTTTAGTCAGTAAAAGTCTGACACGCTTTCATATTGGCGATAGCAATGGTGGCCCGGTGGTATCAGCCCCGACTTACGACTTGTAGGTCGTGGGTACGCACTGCTCTCAAAACTTTACATTGATCGCTGAATCCATATCCCACATTGTCGACAACCTCGCAAGCCAAGTCAGGATACTTGATTTCTTTATCTTTCACGAGGTAGTTTTTTTGGAACGAAGTTCCTTATGGCGCGTTGCGAAAGGGGGCTAGCCGGAATTAAGAGAAAAAGTTGTAACGACACTTTTTAACCGACTTAAAAAAAGGAGGAGGTTTCTCAATTTGACTGTATATATATTTTGTTTTGGAAAGAAGTTTTTGGAACGAAAAGAGAGAGAGAGAGAGAGGGAGAGAGAGAGATGGAGAGAGAGAGAGAGAGAGAGGGAGAGAGAGAGATGGAGAGAGAGAGAGAGAGAGGGAGAGGGAGGGAGAGGTAGGGAGAGGTAGGGAGAGGGAGGGAGGGAGGGAGAGGGAGAGAGATTGAGCGGGAGAGAGAGGGAGATAGAGGGAGATGGACAGAGAGAGGGAGAGAGAGAGAGAGGGAGATAGAGAGAGCGGAAAAGACGGAGAGAGATCTCTCTCTCCGTCTCTTCCTCCCTCTCGGGAGAATATTTTTGTTGAGTGTATACAGGTTTTTTGTACATAATAAATAATAAAAAGTAATAACAATAATGAATCCTGGAAAGGAACTTCGTTCCATCCGGGTGTCCCTTGACACCTCTCAAGTATTTTATTATTACAATGATTTAAGCGTTATTTAAATAGTTTCTGCCTACCCCCATGGGAGAAAGGCACGAGTTCATGTATGTATGTGAAAAAAAAAATGTACTAAATTAAATCCATAATTTTATCTAACTTTGACAGTTATTGACGAATTGTATTCATGATTGAGTAAAATTATTGTCAATATCAGCATTTTGTAATTGTTAAAATGATTAATAAGGTACGATACCAATCTGCATTGTCTGTTTTTCATTAATTTTAATCCCTTTGTTAGTAAAATGACAAAATTTACGTTACGAAAACTTAAAATAGTATTTATCCGCTGTTTTGGATAAATACTCAGTAAAAATGGATATTTATCGAGTATTTATCCATTTTGAGTATTTATCCGGATAAAATCCCAACACTAATCGCAAGCAATTCCATCGGTTTAATGTATGACGAATAATTTCAACACAGGTGAGGAATCATGTACTGAATCCACGGTAACAGGTACACATCAATTTCCCTACCATACAGATATAATTATAATGCAGACTCCGTGGTTCTATTGATATTGAAAAGATTAAGTACAGAAATATAAGTGGGGACACTTGCAATCAGCTTAGTACAGCATAAAACATTTATAAGTCAAGTGGTAGTCAAAAGCGAATCCATTTTCAGCAAAAATTACAGACATTATTGTTTTGCAGATAAATCCTGATTACATTTAAAAGGAGAAATCTGAATATTATGGCTCAAGATGACATCTGACCTTTCCTAACTGCTAACGAGAGGAGAATAAAAAGTAGTTAAACTTTGAAATTGAACAATGCTCTAAACTATCTATTAATTATTATATTATCATTTAACTGAAAATAAAACGCACTATGACAGTTCGGTAAATTTAAGAATAACAATTAATTGTCAGTCTTGGTTATTAATAATTGTCAGTCTTGGACCATTTTTTTTTTTTTTTTTTTTTTTTTTTTTTTCAGGATGGGAAATCATCAAATGACTTCTCCCGCTCTGGGCGGAGCGGGAGGGCGTGTCAGACTTTTACTGACTAAAACCCACCCGTGTTCCATCAGTTGCCCATGTGCCAGGGTCACGGTATCTCTTTCGAACAATCACGCGACCCCGGCAGAGTCTTGGACCATTAGTTATTAATAATAGCAGCAGTGGCGCAGGGTAATAGCTTTCATAAAAGAAGCTGGCTAATGAGATGAGTTTGTCAACAAAAAAAATTGGACTACAAACCCAAACTCCTAATGTACTAGAACAAAATATGGCTTGGCAGCATTTGTATACTTATCTTCATACCTTAATGAGTCTCACCGGGTTTCCATATGAAATCTACACTGGCGTCTTTTTTGACATTGGTGTCTTAATTATGTAGCTAGTTGTTGAAAAAAAAATTGGGCCAATTATCAAACCCCTAGCTTCTTCAGTTTTTGAAAAATAAGAGTTGAAACCTCAAACTTGAATGTTTTTTTTCTACGAAACTACAATAGATTTTAAAATGAAACCAACGCGACATGAAACCTACTTAATAGATTTACATTTCACATTTTTCTCAAATTTTTCAACCACCTATAGGGCAGAATCAAATGTGTTTTAAAAATTAAGGGCAGATTTTTTTTTCTATACGTAAAAACTAGGATCACCTTTATTATTATCACTACGTTTAATTCATCTTCTTGTTTCTATCTACACTAATAACCTACACTTATTGCAAAATAAAGAGCCTATTTGGCTTTTAATTGTGTAAACTCGTCGATAGCGCAGTATATTATGAGTCTAAACTAGTATACGGTTATAATTCCTATGATTACAGTGCGCACGGCCACATCTTTCCAGTATAAGCTGACATCTCACTGTACGAAACCCCTATGCAACGCGAGTTCAGCTAAAACTGGAAATGTACAGCTTGACCTGTAGCCGTGTGTACCTATCTATTGAAAACTTTTATTGTTTTGAATATGTTCCACCCATGACACATCTATGTAATTATTATGTATTATAGTTGGATACATAAGTAATCTATGTAATTTATTTGGTTGGTGTACCTCGAAAAATGGCCAAGAAAATCCATCCTTAATTTTAAAAACACATTTGGTTCTGCCCTATAGGTAGGTGAAAAATCATGAGAAAAATGTGAAATGTAAATCTATTAAGTCAAAAAAATCATTTTAAAATCTTTTGTAGTTTCGTAGAAAAAAAACATTCAAGTTTGAGGTTTCAACCCTTATTTTACAAAAACTGAAGAAGCTAGGGGTTTGATTATTGGCCTAAATTTTTTTCAACAACTAGCTACTTAATTAAGGCACCAATGTCAAAAAAGACGCCAGTGTAGATTTCATATGGAAACCCGGCGAGACCCTTTAAGGGGAAGATATATAAAACCATGGTCTGACCTGCTGTCTTGTATGGGTCAGAATGTTGGGCCACAAAAGGGATGAATGAAAGGCAATTGCATGCAGCTGAGATGAGAATGTTAAGAGGGATGTGTGGTGTTACACGAATGGATAGAATAAGAAATGAGTACATAAGAGGAAGTCTGAAAGTGGCACCAATAACGGTTAAGTTTTAGTATGTCAGCAGTAAATTTAAGGGGTGAAGGGGGGTGAGGGGGTAGGGGGCGCTGTGTAGAACCCCCCCCCTGTGGATTTAAAGGCCAGAAAGTGTGGGATTGACGAATAAAACGAATATGGGTTAAAATTTCCATTATGGGCCATCTGGGAGTAGGGGCGCGCATAGTTTTTTTTTTTATAGGAAAGTGTGGAGCCCCGCTTGGCGGGGCTCCTGCTTCTGTGTGGTTTGAAAAAAAAACAACCACAAAGAGGATGGCGGGGTCTTTGACCCCGCCATCCTCTTCTAACCTAACCTGTCCGAGTCGGGGTGCCCCGAGTACAGAGCTCGCTTCGCTCGCTCTTGTATTTCTACGATTTGTATTATTATTTTTCTCGTAAACCAATTATTTTTCAAACTTAAAATGTTTCGTGGAGGCTTCTAATAATATGACCTTTCTGTGAAAAAAATATGGACTCCCAAATCGTGGGCTGAGTTACTAAAGCTAAGCCATAGAAAGGGGTTGACTACTGAGATGACGACTAATATAGATGTGGAAGAAAAAGACATGTTGCGCCGACCCTAAATAAATTGGGTTAAAGCAGGAGAATTATGACTTATCTTCATACCCAATAACTTTCAATGAATCAAACACAGTATTACTTAAATTTTGTAAAGCAAGCATATGCAAATGTAATTAGAAATATCGTTACCCTCCATTCAGGATCGGCTGCTTTCGAGACATCAGCCAAGTTCCCGTAATTGACGCCTTTCTTCTGTTGTTCTTCTTTAAAATCTAGCATGAAGTAGTAAAAAGCATTTTTCGGCGTTTTTTTAGGCATTTTGCGTATGTTACACTGCAGCAAACAATCGAATATCGATAAAATCAAAAATCAGCCACCGTCTGAAAATTGTACTCTCGGCAAATAAAACTGCCGAACCCGTTGAGTGCCGACAAAAATGTCAATCAAATTGTCAATTTTAAGTTTGATTTTGATAGTTAAATTGACATTTGACATACTAATTCTATGGTTGCCTCTTACCAAAGCCAACGCATATCTAAAGCTAGATCCACACGCATGATGGTTGCTGCAAGCTATCCACAAACGGGTGCATGATACCACTTTTTTGACGTGAAACCGACTTTTCGGTTGGTGTACTGATGTGACTGGGATAGAAAAAAAGCGAATGAAGCGAACACTAAAGATGGCAGACCTATGACGCCTATGACACCTATGACCTGTGACTGGATTGAGCTGTGCGCGCTTGCTCATAACAAGAGTGAGCGAAGCGAGCTCCTTATCAGAATACCGAGCCTAGTGAGCCTACTTTAACAACGAGTGAATGAAGCGTGTACCGTTTAGAAAATAGCGAGGGCCACTTTCTGCTTCGTTCATTCGGGGCAAAAGTAAGCTCACTTTGTTCACTCGTCTCGAGAGAAGTCTTCCTCCTGTCGCTCTTGTGGAGAAAGCTAGCTCCGCTCGCTTTTCTGGTTTGCAAAGCTGATTCGTGGATAAGATGGACTCACTTCGCTTGATTTTAGAATATGCTTGCGTGTTGCACTCGCTTCGCTTCCTCATTGCTTGAATACATGTTCTGTTCAGTTGTGTTATTTGTGAGCTCACATCACTCGCTCGTCATGAAACGATGCTCGTTACATTTGCCTAATTTAGCTAGCGCTAAGTCAGAATAATTTGATGTCATTGTGACCTTTTACATATAGTTGACAATCGAAATTGGGGAGATTATATTTGGCAAAACTGACTATGGATTATAATGAGAACTTCCCTGACTAGATTACGTCAGTTTCGTTTACGTTATTTTCAGTTGTAACACTTACATCCAAACAAAAAACGTGGATTCGCACTGCGCCTACTTCGATTATTTTAGTTTGTTGGAATATTTTATTGTTTAAGCAATTTTAGCTGCTTCATATTTTCAAATATTATCCATTTCATTATTTATCATAACTCTTGCACTGAGTATTTAATAATCATGACTAATCATTACAGGCGCGGGCGCGGTCGCAGCCTATGATTTTGGGGGGGGGGGGGGGGTCACCATGAGTGCTGAAGAATATTTTTAGGAAGGTACATCTACTCGTTGGTCTAGTAGTCGAAAGCGCTACTGATGAGCATGCGGTCTCGGGTTCGATTCTCAGGTGGTTAGGAGTATTATTGGGTTTTTCAGGCAAATCGTTCAGTCTCGACAGGATGGCTGACTTTGGGGGGGGGGGGGTCATGACCCCTAGGACGATGCCGCCACCGTATATAGAATACTAGCTTTTGCCAGCGGGTTCGCTCGCGTGGAGGTCGGAAATTATCCCGCGGGATATAATATTAGTGTGGATAGTGTGGATAGTGAATCACGAATCATACAATCCGTCATTATCTCTCCTGACAGCCCTTGCGGCAAACGCCATGTGTGTAGGTCCGGCTTCAGAGTCAAATTAGTGCCAAGCACAGACTATGTAGAGATACTGTGTCAAGAAACTTCATGTTAGGCTACAAGATACGTTTTGTTGGCATGTTAGCACCTTGAAATATTCTTCTGACGTAGCAAGTTTGACGGGAACCAGTTTTTTTATTTTTATTTTCAGTCTGTGTGACGGGGATGGTGCTTGGGTGTTGAATGTGTGAATTTAAAATTAATTTATCGTAATAGATCAAATACAATTTTCTCAACGCTAAAGTGCTAAAGAAACTCCTATGTGATTATTGTTGTTCGATAATTGAAAATAAATTCGCGCTTCTGCACAGGTATGTTTATAAATTCATAATTTTGGGGATCGAAATGTTTCTCATGAGTTAATTTACTCTTGTTTTTGTGCATTTGAGGAGCTACCTGCCTTTGTGGTATTTGGTGTCTGTGTTTATAATAGGAGTTATATTGTTGTCTGCTAGTACGATGAATAGATTTGATTTAAATCATCAATATCCGCCGAGCTAGGAAGTTGGTGCGCCGTCCGTTACCACTTGATGTGATAAAGTAATAAATATTGAGGTGGCGTGTCGTTGACTAAAACCTATTAGCGCCTGTATAAATATTTGTGAATGGTTCATGTGAAGCACATTTAAATATATTTGAAATGTTGGAACAGGCAAAGGCTTCGTCTATGTAAACAACAGATGCGTGTTCCAATGTACTTGTATCATCAATCTGTTTTTTCCATTTAAAAGTCTCATTTTAAGCATATTGAAGTAGGATTTGTGAACCTGTTTTGGTACTAGACTTATTTTTAATTAGTTTTTGCAATTGATGAAAAAATAGAAACAATATCAACATTAATAATTTAAAACAAGATCAAAAACAGCTACAATTTTTACATTAGTAAGTACTGTTACATACATGCATGGGCATTCTCTAAAGTTATGGGTAAATTCTTCAGAGAAAAAGACTGAAGCAATTTTTGTCTAACCAAGTTGTAACAGCATGGAAAAGGCTCTTGGAAAATGTAGCAACAGCTCCCACATTGAACCTCTCTAAGAATTGACTGGACAAATTCAATATCTCCAAACTTCTGGTATATACACATCAGCAAATTAGATGCTAGTGTGTTTAACCAATTAATTATATAATAAGAATAATAGCTACTACTGTAAAATTAATAGGTATTAATGTAAATGTATAAAAATATCAGAAGCATCAGAAAAATTCAAAGCTCTATATGAAAACTTAACACTTTCATTAGGCAGACACAATAGTTATCACCATGAATCAAAATCAATCACGGAATAGGATGAGTTTGTAAAATGCCTAAGTGTGCATTGAGTACTGGCTGAATAGATAGGTTAATCATTGAAAGTAAAAATAATTAACGTTCACAAGCTTGGTATTAACTAACAAGCCATTTTTCTGACAGCTGTTATTCTCATTTGTTTATACTAACACAATAAAGCTGAAAAGTATATTTGTTTGTATGTGCTAACCTCTCGAAGGACCAGTTAGATTTGAAAAATCTTTTCAGCATTTGGTAGCTCGATCTTTCAGGAAGGTTATAGGCTATACAACATCACACCGTCACCCTGAGGAGCTAAGAAAAAAAGTTAGAAAGAATGCCTAGTGAAAATGAAGTAATAGCTCAGGCAATGTAGTGGGTGGAGGTCGAAATTTGATACAAATAGGCAAAAGCTAGCCTTAGACAAGAATGAAAAAAATAAAATAAAAGGACAATGCTCATGGATGTATGGAATCCCGTACCATGTTGCATCAAAATCAAACTTTGTTTTTTATATACTACATTGATCATATTAACTCCTTCAAAAGTTCTTTTTGAAAAATAAACCCGGGTTTCAGAGTTATTTTGTAAAATCAAAATAACCTAAAAACTAGGTTTGTTTTGTTCAACGCTGCCAACGACTTATTTTATATATCTACTTAGACACGTTATACGCGGACGAATATTATTGCTCTAAAAATAGCGTAATCCACGTATAAAAGTTAGGAAGAATTACGAGTTATAGCAACGTCTAGCCCCGCCACAGGATTCGTGACTGAAACTCGTTTTTTCTTTAATACGTTGCGTCTCACAGTTACCTACTGCATGTAGGATGGAGTCACTATCTGCTTTAACCAGTCTTTCCGGTGGAGACTAAACTAAAGCCTCCAGCCAGGCACATCTGACACTCGGTGATTTGACTGACCCTTATATTATCAACACTGTGAGCCGGTAACGTGGGTATAATTCTTGCCAAACTTCTTGGCCGCCCTGAAGTTGGCTACAACGGCTGCGCAGTCGTAAATCTAATAAAAAAAACAGCAGCCTATAATGTTCCCACTGTTGGGACACAGGCCTCCTCTCAGTGAGAGGGAGCCGTAATCCACCACGCGGGTCCAGTGCGGGTTGGTAGATGTGACATGGCTTCAATTTTTTGGTTCTAAGACATGTTTACTCATGATGTTTTCGTTCACCGTTTTGCGAGCTGTAGTGATGACATCATTTACACAAAGTATAGCGCCTGTTTGGGTTCGAACTCACGACCTACTACTCGTAAGTCGCGGCCGCTACCACTGGGCCGCCGCTACCACTGGGCCACCACTACTCACCAATACCAATAATACATTATCATAAATAAGGGTGACCAGTCAGACTGATAGGTAAGTGATAGAAAAATGAAACAAACAAGTTCATTTGGGTTTTTAATAGGGATCAAAGTCAAAAACATTTATTTAACAAAACTGTTACATAAATCATTCATCAAACTCCTGAAAAAAAAATCATCTAAAACCGTTGCTGGCAAAGTTATGTCATTATACCGTCCCCAGCTCAAATACTATACTATCGTCACATGAGCACAGCAGCCCACTGTTCGCTTACCGACGAGGCGACTGCAGCAATAACCTACTATGGTTTCTAATGTGTTGGCCACAGCATCATCTCTGCTAATCAATAAATACATGTGATAAGTACAACTGTTGACATATCTCGAATTAAGCCTTCCTCTTAAGAGGTAATTATTAAGCCCTAAAATCAAAGGAACATCATCATCAATAGAATTATTCACCTTTTTTTTTTTTTTTTTGGATGGGAAATCATCAAATGACTTCTCCCGCTCTGGGCGGAGCGGGAGGGCATGTCAGACTTTTACTGACTAAAACCCACCCGTGTTCCTTCAATTGCCCATGTGCCAGGGTCACGGTATCTCTTTCGAACAATCACGCGACCCCGGCAGGCATCGGTCCTAGCAGACCCCTTCAGTTTTGCTGACATCTCATTGAGGCGCGCGTGGAACACTACGCGCCGTCGACCCGAGCTTGGTCCTTACCGGGCGACGAGCTACCCATTGCTCGCCACCCGCAAGCTCGCGCCTACGGTGGCCGGGAGTCCGCAATCGACTCCCGACGCCCGGGGCGTCTCCTCCTGCGACGGCTAGGGACGTGAGGGCGCAGAGACTGCCACTCCCTCACGCACCCCGCCTCCTCCTTCGCGAGCATTACTGCTTCGCAGAAGGAGGTGACGGCTTCCCATTCCCTCTCGCTCCGTACCATGGCTCGCACCAGGGCTGGACGCGAGAGGTCGCGAATTATTCACCGTACTATTATTATATATTCATAAATACTAGTCCGACGGATGAGTTCCTCATAATAAGATGTAGCCTGTTTGAGTTGGTAGGTCTCAAGAGCTAACCGTTTTAAATATGTTGTTGTCAATCATAGTAAGCCATCTAAACGTGAATTATGGCTTAGGAATATTGAGATCTCCGCATGGTCCAGCATCTGGCAGACCTGGGCGATTGGAGTTGTGCACATAACGACGTTGAACTTCTCTTGTAGCTGACCTCCAGCAAGCAGCACAAACTCTTTCCAATCTTGATATCTATAAAAATAACATGGTTATACATGTAATACAAAACATTTCACAATGGGTTATAGACTCGATAAAAGTATTACTGTAATGTGATGTAACTAGGAATACATGATAATGATCAGGCAGTAATTGTGTCAAAATAGATAATAATTAGGTTTCATTTTTATGTTGCAACATATATAAAAATATTTACCAAATGGAGCGGAATATTTGTAACTAAAATGTTTCTCTCTTGTCGATCTTATCTTACAGGATATGGTCTAGTTGCACGTAGAATAGAATTACCACAAGAACAGCATAATTTTCCATGACCAAAAGCAGGCAAAGATAATGGCTTCCTTCACTGGTTGTGTTTGCTCGAACTTGAAGCAGTCTCAAACACTCTGTACAAAACACACATTCTGAAGACATCTGCAATTAAAACCATGAGTGAAAAAGTGTGCTTTTACCCTTTATGACGTTATCTATCTTCTGTAACATATTCAAAGAAATTACACCTACAAGTAATCAAGAGTAAAGCGTTTTTTGGCCTCAAACAGGTTCGTTTTTTTTGTTATTTATTTGTTGGATATTTTCTGTGCGAGTCCAAAAATGTTTTCATTCATTCTATAAAAATAATGTTTTGTAAGCTGGTACATTCATTAAAAGATTAGTCAGGAAATAGGTGTCTGACATTCACAAGTACCTATATATTCAAAGAGTAAAATAAGAGCTGCTTACCTAATCATTGGAGTAGACGCTTGTTCTAATGATATGTGGATAGGTTTCTGGATATCAAAAATGAACTATTGATACATCGCCGGTTTTGCCGGGTGACTGACGATGTCAATCGGTCGACCCTCTCGACATATTTGAACAATGAAATACTCTCAAAAAAAGTTCACAAAATACAATACAAACAAGTTCTACTTTTCAAAACAATTCAATAATTATTCAAACTCAACTCTCAAAAACACAAACGGTACTCGCCACTCGCTAGCGCAAACCACAGACTACAGAGTACATGCGCAAAATGTCAGATGAACAGAAAACAAATCCATTCTGTTGCATTCTACATCTTTTTTACCAGTTGGGAACGGCTAATTAACCATAATAAAACCAGATAAAAGTAATGATAATCTTTTAAATAGATATTCTATTCTAGTTTTTTTTTTTTTAATTAATGTAGAATCGGCAGAGTATTATTTACAGTGAACATGGCACTTTCAAAAATCAAGGTTATGTTAATCATTTATCATGTGAGGTGAAACGGAACGTCATTTATAGGAAGTAAAACAATATCCATACTTTTAAACTTAAAAATAAATTCCCTGTTCAAAAACTAAATCCCCGACGTGTAACGTCCTAAAAAAATATGAAACCAATTACTCCAAAATTTTGATCTTGATGCGTGAGACTTTTTGGTACCACTTTTGAGCATTCTCCTTTCCTCTAAGTACCTACATAAGTACAAAAGTTTACAAAAAACAGTTACATGTTATGTGATTGTATTATTACTTTTATTAATTACTAGCATTTTCCCGCGGCTTCGCTCACATTAAATTCAGGGTAACACATTTCCCTTTTCCTGATTTAGAACACAGAAGAGAACTTGGAACAGAATATTAATACGCTACTATATGTAGACAGTATTAATGTCTATCCATTTGGGGATAGAATGTAAAGATTTTGGGCATTGGACACACGCTAACATGCTACATACAACTGTCCATGGGTAAAGCACGGCTTTTCTAAGTTCACCCCAGCCACCTAAAAAAGAAAAAAAGTAGCCTATGTCACTCTCCATCCCTTCAACTATCTCCACTTAAAAAATTACGTCAATTCGTCGCTACGTTTTGCCGTGAAAGACAGACAAACAGACACACACGCTTTCCCATTTATTATATTAAAGTATGTATTAGCTTTTACTAGCGGCTTCGCCCGCGTGGACGTCGGATATCATCCCGTGGGAACATAGGTACTACCAGCATAAAAAGTACCCTATCCAGGTGTAACTATCAGTGTGCCAAATTTCATCTAAATCCCATCCGTAGTTTTTGCATGAAAGACTAACAAACATACATTAATACTCACAAACTTTCACATTTAATATTAGTAGGATAATGTTTAGCAACAATTATGGAATTTCCGAAATGAACTGATTGTTATTCATATTTTTCTTGCTCAGCATGAGTAATATCAAAATCATATTGGTTTAGGTAAGTAGTACTGCTGATACTCTCTGTAGGCTACCTACTATTCATTATCATTCTCTCACCCCATTTTTTCGGTTTGTTGCAGCATATTTTCTTCCATACTTCTCTACTAGTCATCATTTCAGTGGTCACCTGCTTAGCAATTCACACAGTTACTTACAATATTTTAACTAGAATATTATTTATTATGCACTTTACTTACACACTAATCTTATACCTTTAAACAAGCAATTCTTGTATATATAATCTGAATCTCGGAAACGGCTCCAACGATTTTCATGAAATTTAGTATACAAGGGGTTTCGGGCGCGATAAATCGATCTAGCTAGGATTCATTTTTATAAAATGTCGTTTTATTCGTGTTTTCAATGACCAACTTTATCGATAATCAACTTGAACATAAACTTATTATTTTAAACATAATTTACCAAAAAATACCGAGCAAAGCTCGGTCAACCAGATATTTACACATTAATAGTAATATTTTTTTTTTTTTTAAATATAGACGAATTGATAACCTCCTCCTTTTTTTGAAGTCGGTTAAAAAGGAGAGCTTATTGAGCATCCAAAAAATTTGCTATCAATGAAAAAAAAAATACAGTTGAATTGAGAACCTTCTCCTTTTTTTGAAGTCGTTTAAAAAGGACATCATTCAGGTTTCAAACATTTTGTAGATAATATTTAGGCTTCCAGCCAAAATAAGACAACAGGTTTCATATGAGAAATAACACCATCGGCATGATCTATGTTGAAAGGGTTTGGTTTTCGCTCTTACTACTCCTTTCTTATTCTCTGGGCTTTCTTTTTATTATAATAAAAAAAATGTTTAAAATGCTATTTCCCATAGGAAAACAGCATTGTTTTTCAGCATTTTAATTTTTGGGTATGAAATTCATTTCATTTTAGATTCATAGTTATCATCTGCCTAGCCTTTTCCCAACTATGCTGGGGTCGGATTCCAAACTAAGTGGATACAACTGAATACCCATATTTTACATGTAGTGTGAAATTAATGATGTCCTTTAAAATATTAATCTCGATAAATGGGCTACTCAACACAAAAATAATTTTTAAATTCGAATCAGTAGTTCCTGAGATTAGCGCGTTCAATCAAACAAACAAACTCTTCAGCTTTATAATATTAGTATAGATGCATTACTTTTTAATATCTTCTTTATGGATACTGCCTTCTTATACTAAAACTAAGAAGGTAAAATGACACTAATAGCTAACTAATAGTTAACATTCAAGGTCTACAATTTAAATAGCACTCAACATTTGCACTAAATCTCATATCATGGCAATGTTATTAGTTATCAGTAAATCAAACAATATTATGTGTGGCATTGGTTCACTAATAAATTATATCAGCAATTACTTAACTGAACATGCAACTAATTATGTACAATGAAATATGAATAATATATCATTCAGACCATGTTCTGGTATTTTTTTGTCATTAGTTGATATTCAAGTAATGATAAAAAAAATACCAACATTTATTATAATAGGTTATAATTGCCGGACAATTATTAATATTTGTGTTATGTTTGTGAAATTAAAAGTATCCTGGCACCTACTGCTGCCATGGTATGGCTCTGTAAAATAACATAAAATAGGTACTTCTTGGTAAATTAGCCATGATGTTACTTAACAGTGGTGACCCAGTGGTATCGGGCCTGACTTACGAGTAATAAATCGCAGGTTCGTACACAAGCAGGCGTTTTACTTTGTGTCAATAATTTCATCTCTACTGCTAACAAAACGGTGAAGGAAAACATCGTGAGGAAACCGGCATGTTCTATAACCAAAACTTTTTAACAAAAAATTAAACCGCCGAAAAACTGAAAAGCATAAAATAATAAACCTTAAAATTATGAGTCGGCGCTTTGAGTGATCCTTGTTCATTGATTTTTCAGCGCCGACTCAAAATTTTAAGGTTTATTATTTTATGCTTTTCAGTTTTTGGGCGGTTTAATTTTTTGTTAAAAGGTTTTTATTTTATATTTTTTTGTGGCTTTAATGTACTAATAATACTTGGCAAAGTATACCCTATCCAACAAAAAAAAAAGAATGATCAAAATCGGACTACTCTGTACAAAGTTATGCATGTTTATACGTTACAATCAGTGAGTGAACAATTAATCATCCCCTGTTTTACAACCCTTAGGGTTCGATTTTGTTTTCCAAATTTATATGGGACCACCTTGGGAGTATGTATACCCTTTCCAATAGAAGAAGAATTGTCACAATCACACACACCACATGTAAAAAGTTGGGCGCGGTCATACATAAAAAAAAAAAAATTATACGCGTCGAATTGAGAACCTCCTCCGTTTATTTTCATCGGTTGAAAAAATTGAAGACATGTGATGTCTACCAACCCGTACTAAGCCCGCGTGGTAGATGACAGCTAACTCCCTCTCGGGAAGAGGAGTGCTGTCTCCTGTGTCCCAGCAGTGGGAACATTATAGGTTGATAATGAGCTTTTTAACAAACACACAGAGACAGAAAGTTACCCATTTATATTACAGGAACAATTACGTAAGTCTATTGATTTAATCCTTTTCTTTGCCTTGGCATTTGCCATTAGTTCTCTATTATGATGAATGGTCCTATTTATTACTATATTTGTTTCCTCATCCATGACAATGTCCTGTTGGTCATGTTTTGTGTTGAATATAATGACATAATTATTATTATTCTTTGCGGTCCATGTCAACAGTTTTGTTACCCTAGTAGCGCTCACTCCACTGCTAGACAAAGACCTCTTCAATCGCACACCATTTTGTTTGATCCTCGGCTGCTTTCATCCAGAAACCACATATTAATACAATTTAATGAACGAAATGGTCAAATATGTCTACCTGTCCAACAAGTAAACAGTATACCGCTTAAAGCTCATGATACTACAATGCACATGTTTACGTGTGTGATGTGGGATTCCCCGAAATGTTTAGGATTCGGAACGTAACCTTTGTCGAATTTCCACTCGAGTCCGAGGCGATAAGGTTTGCAGATACCTGCAATAATTTGGCTTTGGTTAGGTCTGAAAATAGTTGAACAACCCTGTAAGTAACTCCAGTAAATATGAACACCCTTGTCTACATTCATACTAATATTATAAATGGGAAAGTGTGTATGTCTGTTTGTCCGTCTTTCACGGCAAAACGGAGCGACGAATTGACGTGATTTTTTAAGTGGAGATAGTTGAAGGGATGGAGAGTGACAAAGGCTACTTTATTTTTCTTTTTTAGGTGGCTGGGGTGAACTTAGAAAAGCCGTGCTTTTCGCATGGACAATTGTATGTAGCATGTTCGCGTGTGTCCAATGCCCAGAATCTTTACATTCTATCCCCAAATGGAAAGACATATAATATCGTCTACAGTAGCGTATTAAAATAGTATTCCGTTCCGAGTTCTCTTCTGTGTTCTAAATCAGGAAAGGGGAACCGTGTTACCCCGAATTTAACGCGAGCGAAGCCGCGGGCAGAAGCTAGTAGTATTATAAAGAGGTAAAGTTTTTGAGTTTGGATGTAAGAGGTAATCTCGTAAAAAAGTTGCATTCTTCCAATAAACATAATGAGTATCTGTATTCAGCTCTTAGTCTCGCCGAAGAAAAGATTGCGTATGTTGGCTCCGCTCTCACAGTCATCGTGCAAGCAAAAACGGTGTCTTTGTATCTCGTATTACCTGAATTTCTGCTTGCTGTAATGACACGTAATTGCATATACAATGTGAATGTTCCTTTAACTGGGTACAAGTTGCGATGTTAACATTTTCCCTCAAGTTTTTCGTGGAATGGTAGACTGGCGATTTTTGTAACTAAGCAACCTTTAAAATATGTTCCCTGTGTCCTAAAAGTCTCCGTATTGACTGCTTCAAGAAATTTTTTCCAATATATATTTATCCTCCTGCTTTCTCCTATACCAATTTGTGTGAGGTCGACGTACAGTCTTCTTTCATAAAACTACCAGGCCTTTTTTGACGTGACAACGTCTTATAAATTGGTTTGCCGGGTGACACTTCAAGAAACTGCGTTACGCTCCGCTCACGTTATGCGCTCACAATGAGAGCGAGTGAGAGGCACGCGTCCCTTCCACTCGGGCATGGTTAGCCCGCCTAAGAGCGAGAGAGACAGACATAAAATTATTTTACCACTCAAAGTCGTTGTCACGTAAAACTTTCGCCCGTATACCGACTTTACAGGCAACCAATTTTTTTTTTCTGGATGGGAAATCATCAAATGTCTTCTCCCGGAAGGAGCGGAAGGGCGTGTCAGACTTTTTCTGACTAAAACCCACCCGTGTTCCATCAGCTGCCCATGTGCCAGAGTCACGGTATCTCTTTCGAACAATCACGCGACCCCGGCAGGCATCGGTCCTAGCTGACCCCTTCATTGTACTGACATCTCTTTGAGGCGCGCGTGAAACACTACGCGCCGTCGACCCGAGCTTGGTCCTTACCGGATGGCGAGCTACCCATTGCTCGCCACCCGCAAGCTCGCGCCTACGGTGGCCGGGAGTCCGCAATCGACTCCCGACGCCCGGGGCGTCTCCTCCTGCGGCGGCTAGGGACGTGAGGGCGCAGAGACTGCCACTCCCTCACGCGCCCCGCTTCCTCCTTTGCGAGCATTACTGCTTCACAGAAGGAGGTGATGGTTTCCCATGCCCTCTCGCTCCGTACCATGGCTCGCACCAGGGCCGGACGCGAGAAGTCGCCGCCGCCGATCGCCTCCACGAGGACACGGCGGTGCTCCGCCCAGGCAGGGCAAACTTCTACCGTATGCTCCACCGTGTCCTCTAGACGATCCTCACAATGGAAACACCCGGGCGTATCCTCCCGCTTTATCCTGAACAGGAATCCACCGAAGCACCCATGCCCGGTGAGAAACTGCGTCAGGCGGAAGGTGAGGACGCCGTGGCGCCTCTCTATCCACTCCTCAAAGAGGGGACTTACCGCCGAAATTGTGGCGTGCCCAGCGCTGGGTTGCGACAATCGTAAACTACCAGGCCTCATGTCGGTATTCAAGAAAACGGCTGCGTGGACAATATATCAAATATCAACTCAAGATTACAAAAAAACTTTTTAACTAAAAAGCTTTGAGTGATCTTTGTTCATTGATTTTTAGCGCCGACTCAAAATTTTAAGGTTTACTATTTTTGCTTTTCAGTTTTTTCGGCGGTTTAATTTTTTGTTAAAAAGTTTTTATTTTATAATTTTTTTGTGGCTTTAATGTACTCTTAATACTTGGCAAGGTATGCCCTATCCGATGAAAAAAAGAATTATCAAAATCGGACTACTCTGTATAAAGTTATGCGTGGTTAAATATTACAATCAGTGAGTGAACAATCAATCATCCCCTGTTTTCCGACCCTTAGGGTTCGATTTTGTTTTCCAAATTTATATGGGACCACCTACCACCGGAGTATACCCTTTCCAATAAAAAAAAAAGAATTATCACAATCGGACTACTATGTAAAAAGTAATATAAAAAAAAAATACATAAAAAAAAATATACGCGTCGAATTGATAACCTCCTCCGTTTTTTTTTCGTCGGTTAAAAAGGACATAGTTTCGTTCCTCCGACAAATCCTTTTTGTCGCTAGTTTCGTCACCACAGAGCTGCAGTTCCAATAATAGCTGATGTATATTCACATCAAAGCTGTCGAGATGATTTACGAAGTCCCCTCAGGCCTAATAGAATCGCGGTAATTCTATTATTAACTTAATAATAACACCGGCAACGCCTACTCTTTGTTTACGGCGTAAGGCGTCAAATCAGCAGTTGACTGGACTTGCTACGATATGAGATTAACTCGTAATTCATTTGTGAGGGCGCCCACTGTAGTCGTTATTCTGGAGTTCGTGTGTCTCTACCTCGAAATAGTATAAATCCAAGTCGTTGGTCTTTGGTCTGTGTATTTGCAGACTGGATCAGAATGGCATGTTGGATTTTGGTGTGGTTTTCGACATATTAATAAAAGCAAAAATTTTGTACCCCTTTTTACGAAAATGATATGATGGAGGAGTAAGAAATTTGCACCGTTAAAGTTTATATGGAAGAGTGCAAAAAGTTAATATTCTTATATAATTATGTTCTTCTATTTGAATGAAATTATAGTCGAATTTCGAGCACTGTCCGACCGCTAGCTTAGATAGTTTCTCGAGAAAGCTTTACAACCACAGTGACTTCAAATATTCCTTGAGCGAAATCGAGGTGGGCCGTAAATCTATACTAATATTATAAAGCTGAAGAGTTTGTTTGTTTGTTTGATTGATTGAACGCGCTAATCTCAGGAACTACTGGTCCGAATTGAAAATTTTTTTTTGTGTTGGGTAGCCTATTTATCGAGGGAGGCTATAACTAAGAGGAGCTGAGCAGTAATGAAAAATGTTGCAAAAACGGGGAAAATTTATTCCTTTTGAGAGTTTCCGTTGCGTGCGCTGCGTAAACGGTTAAAGTAACGCAAAAATTATGTATGATGGAAATGTTCCTTTTAAAAAGTTCTAAAAAAAAGTCCGCGAGAGCATCTTTTAAGGTTGACTCACTATAACTCAAAAGGAGCGAGCAGCAACGGAAAATGGACGAAAACTAGCAGGCAAATCGATGCGACGGGAAGGGTCAAGGGAGCAAAAATTTGACGCGGACGAAGTCGCGGGCAGAAGCTAGTAATAAATATAAATAATAGTTAAAAGGGGACTGTCTATGCGTCTGTGGCTCAAAGAAACCTTGACCGTGATAGCTTTTTGTTGCGTGTGATAGACCAAGTGATCTTATGACCGATCCTTAAATACTTAACCTAGTATCTATTAAAGGTAAAGAAACTATTAACTAACACTTGTGGACCTTCGCCGAAATAGAAGCGAAGTTTCCGAAGCGTTCAAATAGTCTCCTATTTCCTTCCTTTATCCTTTGATGAGTAAACAAGAATCTAATAATGCGTCCAGAATCAGTTTTAAATAGCGTGTTATAAGTAAAACAATCCCGTTAAGATGGCGGACATAAATCGAATGCCAGTCGGACGTAGCTGTAATAGCCTGTCGTGCGACATATGCGATCTGCACCTGCAGCGACTAAACTACATGTAGTTTATGCTCTGCGTGATAATCAGGCCACGTTCCCATTAGCCTGGAACGGCTGTTTAGGCGGGAAATAGCGTCCGCATATATCATTATATAGCGGGTGTTTTACCGGAATGCTTTTACGGCCGGAAGCTGCTTGCAAATGGTCATAAAATGTACTATTCACTTGGTTTTGGACGTTTTGCTGGTCCAGTTTTAGTGTTATTGCTGGTTTTCGCGAATTATCTCTGAATTCTCAGTAAATTTACATTCTGATTTTGTTAACACTGATTGGGAATCATTTCTGGGAGCCTTTAATTTTAAATCAGTCAATCTGCTATAAGATCTCTTGGTATGTGACGATATTGTTCATTGGTTGAGCAAAACAACAAAAAACACACAAATTTAATTTAAAATCGTTTTCTAAAACCGTTGTTAAATGACACAGAATCCTAACAAGTTCAGCGTTTAATCGTTTTGAGACACGAATTATAAGATAATCTTTTAACTCCGTGCTTCATGGTTTGTTAATACGCGATGCGCAGGATTGAAGACTCATGCCACTTTATCTGGATAGATTAGTGGATTTAGGTGAAGGAAATTCAATACACGTAAGGATAAGAAGAATAAAACAAAAGTGTACTTTACGGGGAACATGTTTCTTGGAAAGTACATTTCTTACCCAAACACGTAAAGGTTTGTTAAACGATTTATTAGTTGTGTGGTGTTGGTTATCAATAGGACATTCAGACATTCCTTGTGCGTGTCGTATGAGGTGAATGAGGGATTATAAAGGATATGCAGCACCATCTGACTACATATAGCGTCGTATTGCATTGAAAGGAACCCTAATAAACCTCCCCCTAGCAACGCCTGCCAGAGTGCCAGACGAAAAATGGCGCCACCAGACAGGGTGGTGCCTATTGTTCTGTGTCTAGCTTTGTTTTTAATTAACGGTAGGTACGTGTTTCTGTGGTAGTACAAACCAATATCAAGGCTCTTGGAAAGATATTAAAGCCCTTAATAATAGCGTTCTTTATGACTTTACATTCCAATTTCTGATAATGTGCCAGATAAGGCCATAAAATATTTGCTTTCAACGTGTTTGTCGGTACCTGTGTCACCAAGCATGACATGTTCCACTCTCATGACTGATGGGCATAATCACAATTTTCACCAACTCACATGAAACATACCAATAAGTCCTTATCGTGCGGTGATAAAGTTGAAATTTGATTAATTTGTTGTACACGAGATATTTGCGTATTCAGTAATGCGTATGATAATGTAAAATGGCTCGGGTTTATCATAGGAGTAATTGTTTCCACTCCGAACTCAAGGATGCTATGCAGTTGGTAGGTACAATAGATTATGTTTACATAGACTTGTGTTAAATAGTTTTCGCACCGTTAAAAGAACATTTATATTCATAGATAGTGAAAATTCTTACACTTTTTATGCCCGTCTGGCGCTGAAAGGAAAATGCCACAAGCCGGTGTATTCAATGCATGCCATTCCTCGGGTGTTTTATGAAAATGAATGCTTGAAAGCAATGTCTGCTGCTGTTTATGAATGTTTTGACTCTTCTGTACGTACTTCTCCAGTGCACTGCTTTTGTATAATTCCAAAAGACATACCTTTATCACTTGAATACAGCACAGCGAAGCAAATAGGAAGGTTATGATTTTGATCGGTATGTATGTTGCGTACTTATGTGTGACAAATAAGTATAGTTAGTAGCGTCATGATTGTCCGCTAGTTATACGCTATGTGATAAAACATTAAATTGAATGCACCAAGTGACCAATTAGAGTTTTTTTTTCAATGATACCGTGTTGTGTACTAAATAAAAGGGCCTAATATGTGCTAAATACTGAAAAATCACGCTCTAAGAATTATGAAACCAGAGAATATTGTCATCTGAAAGTTTTGGTCTTATGCCACCTAAACGTTACATTCCAAGCGATCATAAGCTTTAAGGCAAAGTGGTATACGATCACGTTTTTCAGATCAGAATATCTTCTTGTCTCATACTTTTTAGAGCTTGATTTTTCAGTTGTCGGGCTTTGACTTTCTTAATTTTATAAAAAAAAATATTGTTCTCACAAAGGAGAAGAATATGACTATTCTTCTCCTTTGTGTCCACGGCACGACATTTAAAATTTTGTTGCTTGGGGCAACTTCGCCTGACTTCGCCACATCCACGTGTCGGCGCAAAAAACTACTAATTACTCTGGTACTTGACGGGTTCAACGCGCTGCGCAGTTATCGAAAAAGTCATACAAACTACATTTGATGATAAATTAACGTACTATATTATTCGAGTTCAAAATGGGTTATCGATTGATTTGAACTTTTATGATCAGATATTTAGTACTACGATCGTGATAAGACTCTGATTCTATGACGCGTTAAAGCTGTGATTTGTTAACTTTGTCACTACTTTGACAGAAACATTTATCAGTAAATATCGGAATGACAATGATTTATAATTTCGTTGTAGACCAACCAAACGTTAGTGATGATTACTGCTTCCATAGAGGTCTCCACACAGAATGCGTTGAGTGAGGTTCGTTGTATGCTTATTTCCGGTAGAGGGGGTAGGCTTCACAAAGCTCCCTAAACCGGATTGGTAGTCGTTCTAAGACCCCATATGTGACTGATCCTAATCTATACTAGGCTGATAAAATTTTCGGTTTTCGTAGTTAAGTTCATACTAGCTTATTACAGCGGCTTCGCCCGCGTACTATACCTTTAACCCTTCTTCTTCAATCACTCTGTCTATGAATGACCGCATTAAATCCGTAGCGTTGTTTAAGATATCTAAGCGTACAAACACAAAATAGGATTTTGTTTTATGGTAAAGATTTGTATAAGATGGCTTCTCTTTTAAAGCTTCTTTCAGTATTCTTATAGTAGTATTCAGTAATGTATATATTCAGAAGGAATCTATTCATTGGAAGCGAGCCTTTCGCTGAGGTTCATCAGGACTGGCCACATAGGCTTCTTACCAGTCAGGAGCAGACATTAAAGATGTATGTAGAGTCGTAGTTACTACTCTACTAGCTCAGAGGGTGGAGTCTGCATATTGTCATTGGGCCTATTGTGAAATGCTGTCGTGGTGTTTTTTATTTTTCCATATTTTCTCGTAATACTTAGTAGCTTGATAGATATGAATGAGTTGTCAATCCTTTTCAAAATATATACCAGTCGACAAAAGTCGTTATTTACCAATAACCGTCATCATCATATGTCTAGCCTTTTCTAGCAATCTACTCTTAGGTTACAGCTTCCAGTTTAAACGGATTCAGATGAAAACTAGTATTTTTACGTGGAGCAACTGCCTGTCTTACTGCCACATCCCAGTTACTGGGTAAGATTATACCCTTTGGCTAGACTGGTTGTCAGACTTTCGGGCCTGTGACGACCTGTAACAACCGTCAAAGAACCACGAATGACAGTCAGGACTAACAGCTCAACTTGCTTTCTAACCCCCTGGGGGGAGGGGGGCAGGAATCTCGGTATGTACGTATAGGTGGCCCGTCAACCCATCCAGAGTCCGACTGCGCAAGCTTGGCTTAATCTGACCGAGTGACCCGTGCGGCTTAGCCACGAGGACCTATTTACAAATAAACATTCGTGTAGAATTAAAAACTTATTATTCTGAACGCTACCAACATGGACGGAAATGATTAATGAAGATTAAAAGAAAAATATGGTAATGCAGCACAATAATTTGAGCTTCTACTAGTTTTTTTGCAAATGTTAAAATTATAATATTTTAATTTTATAATCCGGTTAAGACCTTAATGTCTTTTATGTGTATTTGTGTAGTTGTTCATGAACCGGTTTTATTTCAAAACTAGCTTTTGCCCGCGGCTTCGCCCGCGTGGATGTCGGAAATTAACGCAGGTATTTTTCTAAAATAAAATATTTTTTCTAAAACAAAAGTAGCCTATGTTACTCCTTATTACATCAGCTACCTGCCTATAAAAGTCCCGTCAAAATCGGTTCAGCCATTTCAGAGATTAGCCGGAACAAACAGACAGACAGACAACATTTTTAAACAATGTTGTGTTGGTATATGTACCGTGTGTACATCCATACACTTAGTAAAAAGCGGTTATTATAATATTACAAACAGAAACTCCAATTTTATTTATTTGTATTGACTAGCTTCTGCCCGCAACTTTGTCCGCGTGTATTTTTTTTTGCTCGAATTCTAAGGTTCCTAGCGTGATGTTGCAGCCTTTCTAGATAAATGGGCTCAATGGGGAAAATAATTTTTGAATTTTTTACCATAACCTAGTTCCTGAGATAGGCGCGTTCAACCAAACAAACTTTTCAGTTTTATTATATTGTATTAACAATAAACAAACGACAAATTGTCTTTACATCTTTACCTAGTATAAAACAAAGTCTCTTTACGCGTCTTTAAGCTTAGATCTTTTAATCTATACGACAGGTTTTAATGCATTACATGATTTCATCAATAGACAGAGTGATTTAAAACGAAGGTTTTAGGTATAATACGCGGGTGGAGCCGCGGGTTACGATCATTTCTAGGCCTAATGTATTTAGATTTTTAATAGTAAGTAAGTAATAATTTATTTGACACATAATTATCTTATATCTTTAAACGAGCAATTTTTGTATATATATATATAATCTGAATCTCGGAAACGGCTCCAACGATTTTCATGAAATTTAGTATTCGGGGGCGATAAATCGATCTAGCTAGGATTTATTTTTATAAAATGTCGTTTTATTCGTGTTTTCAATGACCAACTTTATCGATAATCAACTTGAACATCACAATTTACCAAACAAATACCGAGCAAAGCTCGGTCATCCAGATATTGTTACATTTAAACGAGTATACACAGGACCATTTATAATTTTCTTAATTTTATATTGAAGGCATCTGTGTCTGAACTAGATGAAATATATCTGTATCTCAGACATCAGCGCTCTTCTTTGTGATGACCATTGGAATACTAGCTTATTTTGACATATTAATATTAGGTGGTATATCATTATTACACAGGAAAAAAAGTCGGTCCCAAAATGCTCCCCAGCGGAACTCCTGATAAACCAGACTCCTAAATATTCTAAGAATTTAAAACTTAACAATAATGGTCGTGGATATTTCTATTATGCAGAGCTTGAAGACGGACGATTGAATTGAAAAATCTGGTTCGGTTCTATATAAATTGTGAACGCCAAATGGCATTCAGTAGCTCGGACGTGCAAGACGGCTTGCCGGCTGAGAATGCAATCGTGGAGACGCAATCTGCCTTCAAGCTGCAATTTACGACGAAGGCTTAGGACTCGCATATTTACGAGCCGCACAAAAAAACAGCAATTATTTGGTTGAAGAAAATAATTAGGAAATAGGTTTTGGAAAATATATTGAAAAAAATAGGAATAAAATAGGAATAAAATAGGAATACGAATTTCATCAATGAAACCGAACGGGATTAGAAGTTTTTTTTTTATTATTGCTGAATGGGCCTGCTGTTGTCCTCGATCACGCCTGATGGAATGGCTGTTCGCATAAAAAAAGTGGAGGTGAAGCGCTGAGTACGACTGGTCGGGATATCAACCAAGTGCCGATGGTATCCTGCAGAACGTCTGGTAGTAAAACGGCGATGGTGGGTTCAGCACATAAACAACGTTTAAAAGCTGTCAGTGTCATTATTTTCTGTGGAATATTGAAACTGACAGCTGTATATTGAACGCGGTTTTCATTTGTTTAACGTGTTTAGTTTCATTGGTGAAATTCGAACTTAGTAGGTGAAATAGCGGACTACACATTATTCAATATTCACTAATATTGAATGTGTGGTGTTGTTGTTATTGGTTGGTTGTTCTAAAATATAAAAAAAAAATTATTAAATATATTCCTGAAGAAAAAACAAAAAATAGTTCCCACATAAGGGATGTGGGAACTATATTTTGTTTTTTCTTCAGGAATATATTTAATAATATTTTTTATTTTATTTTATATTTATATTTATAATTATCATTGATAATTATTAATAATTTAAACAAGTTCTTACCGAACTTTTTTTTAATAAGGGCGTTTAAACTAGGTAGAAGTAGCCCAACAATATCACCAATGTGTCTAAACATTCAAACCATGTCTTGATAGTGGTCTTCTCTTTAGTACCTTAAAGAGGCAAAGGCCTCGCTCTCAAGAGGTCGAAGATTAATACAGGATCTTAGATTGCTACGCTACACTGCACCGACCTAATTTTCTCAGCTGATTCAATTTGCGTGAGAATTTTATCTGACCTTACTAATATTTTTCTAGACTCATCCGGCGTAGAAAAAAAGAGGAAGATGTTTATATTAATTGTATTCGTCTGTAGATTGAATTATGACTCATCTTTTTCGTCAACGTCTATTCATACAAGGTATGTTTTTCAACTATCATATACATGAGTGACTTGTAATATAGGCGCAGTCTTTAATAGTGACGAAGTGCAGTGGTTGGGAAGCAATCAGTGGTGCAACACTACGTGATTAGGATTGGCTTTGAAATTATTAGGTCGTCTAAAGTTCGTTTTTTAAACTCAGACTAATTTGACAGATGTAATGTCAAACTCCTTTAATGAAAAAGCACACACAGAGAAGACTGAAAATGTCAGCTTAATATTTGGGATAAAAAAAGTTTAACTTTTTTATTTTTCACATTTTAGTTGTGGTATCTACCTACCACATAACAATTCGTATACCTTCATTTGCTAAGCAAATAACGGTGACAGGAAATTATAATTATAACGTCATCAACTTAAAATAAGTACCTTTTATTGAAACTAACTCTAAAAACAGGAATCAGAACTTGACCGAATTTATATGGGACCACTCGGTAAGTATACTCTTTTAAATCAAAGAAGAATTTTCGAATCGGTTTATAAATTATTGACTTCCATGTTTAAAAAAAATACAACCAAATTGACAGTCGGTTAAAACGAAATCAAACAACATTTTACACTTGGTTCGCAGTAAACGTTTTTGACTTTGGTTTAACCCTCATAAATTCTTCATTGTAGAGTCAGCTTTTATGCAATTCATCGACCCAACGTAATATATACCCAAAGGGCAGTATAAACTTCGCATACAGTTCTAAACAGGAAACTTGGTGTATAAAATAACTCTGTTCGCGGTAAAGCTAATTTCGTTTGGATAATCAACAATCAAGCGTTAATATCTTTCGTATGTGGCAATTCTTGGGAACGCAGCACGCGCAAAAACGTGGGTTATGTTTACGTATTGTTTAATATTTCGACCTGACCGAATAAAATGCTTGTGAAAAGGTATTCGAACACAGGAACATGTCTATGCAGTCAGCAATCACACTTCACTGTGCGTCGTCCACCGCAGTAGGTACACGTATCAAGTAGGGTCACTAATCAGGAGGTTTACTCCTCACGAAGTTGTTACCGGCATTTCCAACTCCGCATCACTTACGAACATAAGATTCGGGGACCGATCTAAGAATGATCGACAACACGATTTGACAGTTGTCCCGGCTGCTGATGTGTTTTTCTCTGTACAAAAAAAAAAAAAAAAATCGGCTATAGAGTTCACTTCGAAGTTTCGAACTACTTTCGGACGGACGCATCGTATCTTCGTTGACGGACTTAGTAGTAGGCCCCCAGATCAGAAATCTGTCAATGGATTATAAAATGTTGCTTATGTATTTTTGCGCGTATCATGATCGTAGGTAAATGTATGTAATATGTTTTTTATGGCTCTGATACATGTTTTATGGTGAAATATAGCTTTTGTAATAGTATGTTTTTAGACAAGACTTGAATGGACTGTTTTATGCCGATTTTGTCCAGGTTTTTCACGTCATAATTACTATGTCGTTGACCCTTCTGGCCATCAGTCTCCCTCCGTTCCGTATCTTTGTTATCACTCAATTCCGACAGTCTGTAACGACATCAGCGCGAGGTGCCAGCTAAGCCAGCGGAGCAGAACAATCGCTTTGTTAACTTTTGTGTTCTGTTTTAAAATTAGCACTATCCTCATCTCATACCTATGCCTTACTTACTACTTACTTCAGTGACTTTAAATGTGTCTTGTCCTGACGATACGATAGAACTCTGTTCGACATTTGGCTGACATTGGCCTACGAAAACAAATTAATACTATAAATTGCTTCGTTTATGTTTTGGTTGCATTTGATCGATCAAAGTTTTACTGGGTTTTTCTATGAGGAGACTTCTCTCATATAAAAACCCACTCACATCTCAGCCTGCATTTGTGCTCAGAAAATGGCATTATCCTTGTCCATACTACATGAGCAATACAAGTGTGTATTGAAGTTAATTTTTAGACTGTAGTAAAACAAATGTCTCCTTTGTTCCAGATTGTCATGATGCGCCAGCACTGACGACCTGCCGCAACGATGCCGCCGCGACAATGAAGCACTACTCGAGTGGGCCCGTGACAGTCAATGACTACTTTATGATGTACCTAGCGAGATGGAAGCGCGCCGCTGTTGTGTTGCTGTTCATTTGGGTCGTCGTCACTTACCTTGTTATATCGCCGCTCAGGTACGTACAGAACTGAATATAGGACTCGCAACAAGATTTCTGTGTACCATGGACGAATTAGATGACTCTTTAAAGACTTCATTTCTGCCTTTTGGCGCGGATCATGCCTTCAGAGTTATAGATTATGCTGCTAGAGTTATAGACTGCATCTTTGAGAAGGTTCAAAGAAGGGGAATGTTTTAGGAGCGGGACTATCAACATCGCTATCTATCGCTGAACTGACTGATGATTGGCGTCAAACGGTAGTGCTTGTGATCCCATGGGAATAGACCGCTCTTGAATCTGTCATTGTATGTTTGGGACAGCTTTCATAGGATTTTCTTTAGTCGCTTCAAAGAACGAAACGGCCTGTGAATTAGCAACAGCGACACGCTTTATTGGCTGGTCAGTACTGGATCCAATGACCGACCAGCCAAATGCATTTTTTGTCTTTGAAGAAAACGGGATCAAAGTTGATGTAGCAGAAAGACTATCTTGGCCCAATAAAGTTTATGCCGTTATTGATCCATCTGCCTGTTATAGTCGTATTGTAGTCTTATTTTGTTATTATTAATTTAACGATACTTTACCAATTTGCTTAAGTGTATTTTTCTGCATTACAGCGTCAAGGACGGGTAAGCTAATATCAAGTAAAACTTGTGTGGCACTTGCTGTTTTGTTTCTGTATAATGTTATCGCTTCGTCAATTCGTGTGCTGTCGGTTTGTGTGCTACTAAATATTGTTTCGTCTTCTTGTTGATGTTAACGATAATTGAAAGCATTACGTACAAATTATTATGACATCAAACTGAAATATCGTAGGTACTTTTTATTTCATATTTAGGTATGCAATAAAATTTGGGTAAGCAATATGATACGAACTTATGCTCTTCATAAACCATAAAACCATACTCACTTTGTATGATGCTCAAGAGTAGTTTTGCCAGATGTACATTATTTTGGTTTTTTACGTGTTCTTTGTAACGGATGCTACACACCCATTCTGGTCAGCACATTCTCAGTATTTGTTGAAAGCCGACCTCAGGCAAACACTACACATTTTCGTGCCGATATAGACATATATTGACTGTACCAAATTATGCCGCCACGACCGTATAATGTGTAGCACCCCTTACTATTTAAGAATACTTCGATGCTCACAATCTTTTGTTTTCAGATGCAATGGGAGCCAAGATGAGGCATCAGAATTCCAGGAGAGGCTCAAAAGAGTGTCGTCGCAGTTGGACACTTTGAGGCAGCAGCACAGTAATCTTATATCGCAGATTAAAAAGTCGAGGTAAGTGAACGCGGAGTGGTGCTGTATCTACATAATAGGCAATGTATGGTACAATTAGGGAAAGGTCGTAATTTCTTTGCAAAATTTTAGCACAGGTACACCAGAAAACGCATGCGCTTCGATAAACTTCGTGTCTCCGAATCAGAGTAGTCTCCCTTTGATGCAACGCTTCCAAGATTTGTATTCCCGTGTTTTGTAGTATGCACCTATCATTGCGGGCTTGTATAAAGGTTACCTACTCCTGTCTTAGATCGGCAACTGTCATTTAAATGTTTTGAAAAGGTTTTTAATTTGCATAGAGTCGTCAACCTCTATATTTTGTGGTAATGATAAAAACAATATAGGCACGTTCTTCCATGGTTGTAATAGCTCTGTATTAGATCTTATCATCGTGTGTTCTTATTTCCAAAAATATGCGATGCCTCCCGAAGTACATACTTTTCGTTTAAAGGCTATATTCATGGGCGTACCCAGGTTCTGGGCCAGGGGGGGGCAAAGCAGATTTTTTATAAGCACTCAGTCAAATAAATAAACATATACCTATTAAAGTAGGTACTTTTTTTAATTCTTTAAATATACAATAGCTATTTCAAAAGTAACTTTCAAGGGTCTTCAGTAAAACGGCTTATGACGTCTTTCCTGAAAGAATCGCCCATACTGTTAGTATATTTTCTACATACACTAAGCATACATCTTCTACGGTTTCTACGGCTAATGTGACCGTTCCATTGCCACTTCAGCTTGCTAATTCCATGAGCTATGTCGACGACTTTGGTTCTCTGCCGGATCACTTCATTCCGGATTCTGTCCCTCAGAGATACACAAAACATAGCTCCTTCCGTAGCTCGCTGAGCGACTTTGAATTTATGGACCAGCCGTACCGTGAATGTCCACGTTTCGGCTCCGTAAGTCATAACAGGCAGGACGCACTGATTGAAGACTTTCGTCTTTAGGCTCTGCGGAATACACGATGAGAAGACTCGACGAAGCTTCCCAAACGCTGCCCAGCCCAGCTGAATTCTTCTGTTAGCCTCGTTCTCAGGGTTGTTCTTCTCAAACTGCAGAGTTTGCCTGAGGTAAACGTATTCTCGAACAACCTTGAGGGCACCGCCATTCACAGCAATCGGTCTCGCAGTTACGTGTTCATTGAACATAACTTGGGTTTATCCAAGTTCATCTGAAGAACAATGCTTAAGTACAGAAGAATAAACTAATTCGAATCAGCCTGTATGACAAAGTCTTCTTCAAAACTCAAGTGTGAAATCTACTCGCCGTTGACGTTAATACCGCGTGCTGTCCAGTTTAGCATCTTGAAAACATCCTCCAATGCGTTAAAGAACAATTTTGGGAAAATTACGTCCACTTGTCGCCTCCTCGTGTTCAGTTCACTGGTCCTAAGTTTGGACGGTCATTGCCGCGTTTTCATAAAGACATCTCAGCACTTGGATGTATCGCCAGTCGACTTGGCATCGCTGCAAAGACTCCGAAACAGACCAGGTCTCGATAGAGTCAAAAGCCTTTTCATAATTCACAAACGCAAGACACAGCGCCCGATTATACACTTCGGACTTCTGTGTAATTTGCTGCACTGTGTGGATGTGGTATATGGTACTGTATCCTCCTCGAAACCCGGCTGAAACTCGTCGAGTCTCCGCTCTAGACGACTCGTGACGGCTCTTAAAACAACTTATATGTATACGTGGCTCAGGAGCGAAATGGGTCTGTAGTTCTTTAAAAAAAATATTTTATCCTCCTTTTTAAAGAAGAGTACGACCACGCTCCATCGCCACGCTTCTGGAGTTATCCCAGAGAACAGGTCAGAATTAAAGAGCTCCTGAAGCTCTTCAAGGACAACATTTCCTACCGCTTTCAGGAGCTCAGTCGTATCCCCATCCTCACCAGAAGCTTTTGCACTTTTAAGCTGTTTTAGAGCCGCCTCTATTTCGTCTTGGCTCACTTCTGGCAGGTCTTCTGTGAAGTGGAGGGTTAAGTTGGCTCTGGAATCTTCATTTTCGGGATCAGTTTGAGATGCATGCGATGCGTACAATTGGCCGTAGAAGTTTTCGACTTCCGAAAGGATCTCCGGCTTCGAAACGACGATATGCTCACTAGATATATTCAACTTCGTCAGATGGCTTCTCCCAAATGATTGGAGGAACACTTTCGACCCCCGATTTTGCTCAATCGATTTCTCTATAAAGCTCTTATTGGAGCATGGGAAGTCGTGTCGTATCAATATTCTAATATTATTATTGAGTGCCCGTTGTTCTAACGAAGTGACAGGTGGGTTTTCACGTCATTCCGTAATCAGAGTTTCTTCCGAAAGTTTGGACTTCTTGCACGTACGCCGCATTTTGCAAAATCTCAAGCCTTCTTCCCTGAGGATTCTCACCGGTTGTTGGAGAGCCTAGTCGACGTTATTTGTGGTTTCCACGGTAACGAATCTGTTCTCCAGATCTAGCTGGAACGCTTCAGATCCTATCATAGTTTGGAGCGTATTTGGACGGAGCCTAGACTTCATCAAACGACTTCACTTGAGCTTGAAATTGATATTCAGTGATTTTTTTAATGGTCAGGTCAGGTCGTCAGGGGTGGTCCGATATATATTTATTTTTGCTTTGATAGCTTTGAGTTAGCTTCTATAATGCGTATTTAATCCACTTTGTGTAGCGTGATGATATTCTAATACTTCCTGTCACTGCTATTGACTTGGTCAGTAGTGGTATACGAATGAGTGCAGGGTAGATAAAAACGTTCTTTCAAAATAAAAATACAAAACAACCGACTTCCAAAAAAAACAGTACAAAGTGAAAAATAATTTCGGTAGTCAGTGTCAAAAACTAAAATACAGATCCAAAGATACCGACTTCCGAAATTAACGTTATTTTTGCTTGCAGCTCTGCTAGCGAGTAGGTAGAACGGACGCGTCGCGCGATTTTTTAAAGTTTTATGTTGTATTACAAATAGCAAAAAGTTATTTTTCTTAATTTTTATCGACAAAAGTAGATAGTTAGTAGGGACATTAGCAAACTCCAAGGGGGGGCAGCTGCCCCCCTCTGCCCCCCCCTGAGTACGCCCATGGCTATATTTATTTCTAACAACAGAAGACTCCATACTAAGCCTTTGCTTATTCCTTCGTGTAAATATGTCACTTCAAAATACACTCATTTACGTGGTGTCACTTAACACATTTTAATGATGTATACGTGACATCAACGCCTTCTTTGATATAGTTAACGAATTATTGTAAAAGGGACGTTGAAAGCTATCTTGGCCCAGTATGTAGAGCTAGTGGTGGAATTATTATACACTGGCGTGATGTGTTCATGACAGATTTTCCAAAGAGGCTTCTGTGGTAGAATTCAGTCATGGGGCCCTAAGTACGAGGTTCGTTGTTTCGGCCGGAGTTCCATCACTCTAGCCGAAATAACGGACACGGAAACACTTCCTACTTCGTATCACTTACAGACATGAGATTGGTTTGGGACACAAATTAAGAATTAATGACAGCATGACTTGATTAGAGCCATGGGGTCCGACTGCCCCTACTTGGGTTTTCGAGACATTACCAAGCGGTTGGTTGACTCTTCACCTTACCAGAGGGCTGTTATTTTTTGGCCAATGAATTAGCATTGCAGCGCCATACAGTGTGGCAATGCTAACAACCTTTTGGGTATTTTTCCCATTGACAGCGATGCGAACGAGTTATTAACCGACTTCAGAAAAAGGAGGAGGTTATCAATTCGTCTGTATTTTTTTTTGGTGCCTTGTGCTTCTTTGCTCTTTTTTATATGTGTTGTATAGCATGTACATATTAATATTATGTTATGTCTGTAAGCCTCTAATATTGAAGTTGATTAGAAATACATTAAATAAAATCCTCGAGGTATAGACAAAATCTCTGTTTCTTCAAAATCCGGATGCAGTAGAAAGTGCCATTTATAAACTCCGTTAGGTCATTCGATAGCTAGACTGACTATTGTATTTTAGTTTGACCTTGTCAATATGACGATAGTGATCGAATAGTATCATTCATCCATCTATAATTCTATCAATACTTTATTTTAATTTGTAGCGTGTCGTCTGGATGGCCATACTTGAGCCCCGCAACTGCCAAAAGGTTAATGAAAACATTATAATCTGAATTCAATTTCTTTCTAAAATAATTAGTGACTGTCTCGGTGGTCTAGTGTCCAAGCGCTACTGCTGAGCATGAGGTCCTGGGTTCGATTCCCAGGTCGGGCAAAGTGTTATTGGGTTTTTCTATCTGGAATTTCTCAGTAGCAGCCCGGAGTCTGGATTTGTGTCCGGTTGATGGCGATAGGGTCGCCGCCTGTTACATGGGACTTAAAGAAATAACTGGCGAAATGTGGGTGTACTAATAGGGACACCTCTGCCCAATCCGTCGAGGAAACAAAGCGTGATGTTATGTTATGTGTGTGTTATAATTAGTGTTTCGGCCTGTTTCGATCCCACCAGATAAGTTGGAACAAATGGAGACAAAAAATGCGTCATAAATACTTACTTCAGATGTCGCTCCGATCTGTAGTCCAAGAATTTGATGGCTATCTGTCAATATCCATTCATCATTGTAAACAAGCTACTACGTTTACGAAATTCTTGAATACCACTCACTGCGCAGTTCTTTGTCAGTTGCAAAATAAGGAGACACATTTTTTTTGGTCCGTCGTCTCCCACTCCTGAACAAAGGCCTACCCTTTTTCCTACTTGGAAACCTATATCTATTGCCATGCTGGCTCTGCAAATCATATTAGGTCCTCACACCTTGTACGTGGTCTACCTCGGGTATCCAGTGAATGACAGGGATCCATTTATTTCACAAAATACTATCATATAGATGAAAACTATGGGACAAAGTTCTGCTAGGATAAAATAAGAAAGCAGTAAATTGCCCACTAAATCTTCTCTTCTCTAATGGACATTTAATGGCTCTACAAATCACACACATTTTCACTGTTTAATTTATATTTTTTTATTAATACTGAACTGTGTAGTTTAGCTAGTTGGGGTGTTCTTTTTTAAATTTAATTGCTGTCAATTTCGATAGTAATTTGGTAACTCATTCAACATTTGAGCTTATTTTTCTTTATTATTTTTATTAATCAATGAATAATCATCTAATCGTTTTAAATTAATTGTCATCCCATTTTATCTGGCCTTAACTAAAAGACGTTAGTTTGGCTTTGTTTTCGAGTGGTAATTCTGACCATTTGTTCGTTTGTCTGAACTGACTGCCTTACACTTATATTTTGAAACAAGCTGCTGCCCGAAAATCATCCCACGGAATCGGTTATCCGCCAGTGAAAGTCCCGTCAAAATCAGTCCAGCCGTCTCGGAGATAAGCCGAAACAGAAAAATGTTTTTTTTAACAAGTACCGTTTATACTTTTATAGGCATTTAGTAAAAAAATGTTATATTGATATTAAAAACAGATATTTTAATTTTATTTATTTGTACAAATATTAACTCTTTATTTCTTTCCAGCCTCAGTGGCAATCTGAAGGACATAGACACTGGGTCCCTGTTCCTAGACGGGGGACAGGGGCCAACGGAAGACTACGAGAATCTCAGAAGGAGGATATACTCCAACACTAAGGAGCTATGGTACTACGTGCACCACGAACTGACTAAGGTGATACAGGAAGATAATAAGGCCGAGAAGGTGCAGACGATCTTGGACCAAATCGCGGAGAGGAAAAGGTTGGTTTTTGCTTGTGTTCTTTCTCCATATAAACTTTAACTGTGCCACTCCTCCCTCCGCATAATTTTCGTGGTGCACACGGCTACATATATACAAATCCAGTTGAAGCTGACCTCGCATAGTATAGGCTTTTCGCAAAGTGGGAAGTCAGCTTATACTGGCTATGTATAGCTTGAGTTGTAGCCGTGCGTACAAAGTTTTTGCTTCACGTATTAATATAAAGAGTATGTTGGCTTGTAGTGCAAGTCAAGTTTCACAGTACTATGCTTTCAAACAAAACATAATGTTTACATGCAAAATCAATGAAAATATACATGAAATGCGGTTGTTAATCTATAAAGTAAGGAGTAGCACGTGGTCACGATCAATGTTACAATATATAACATGTATTTGATACGGTTGTTGCCGAGATAAAGTTTTCAACTATACGTATGGGGAAACCGGTTGCAGTTCGCGGCTTTTATGTGCGGACGGAAGGTGGACGGATCGCGATGGAGGTTATTGGGTCTAAAGTTTTGCGTATTTATTATCACGGAATTGTGGATTTAGGCTCCTGTAGATAGACGCGACGCGATTTCGGTAGAACAATTTTCACTGAGTTTACTACATAGAAATTGTTCCACCAGAGTAGCGTCGCTAAAACGCGATTTTTGTTGTTGTAGTAGTGGATTTTGTGAGAAAAGTGATTTAAATGTAATGATCAAACGTTCAACGATTTATCATCTCTGTAGAATGACTCCTTTACCCTGCTTTCAAGATTTATTACTTTTCATAGAGTATATTATATTTATGAGTGTTTAATAATTTTACGTTTTTAGAGTTTCTTTAATAGTAGCGTTGTTTAATTGGGCAGACTTCCACGTCAGTCTACTACGTTATTAAACATTCATAATATTTTTTTTATCGTTACAAAAATAAAGTAAATAATTTCGTAACAAGTTTTCCTTTTCTCTTTATTGATGACGGTAATTTAAATCAATTACGGTATCGATTGTTCTGAGGTCGCGTCGTACTTTGCTCGTGTTGGTACCAATACATTTTAGGCTGGATTCATAAATAGGTATGTTTTGTGGATCCGTGACAATATTTTGTGAAGTTAGCACAAGTTCTAGTTTTGACGTAATCTACTGCCTATAATTTATTGAAATAATTATACAAATGTGAGTGGAAACACCGGGAGGGGACGCGTAGGAGGACATAATAGTGACCTTATTGGTGATGTTCTTCAGAAAGGTCAGGTGCGTAGTACTCGCAGCCGGCGTGTGTGTATGACCAATTGTATGAACCTAAACGAGGCTAAAGGAGTGTGTAGAGATGGTAGTAGGTGGCGTTCCGTGGTTTCTGCCCACCCCTATGGGAAAAAAGTGTGAGTTTATGTATGTAGTAGCTTCTGCCCGCGACTTCGTACGCGGATCCTGTTGCTTATGCCAGCGACAACGGGGTCGTCAAAATCGAAGATCTGAAACGTCTGATGTAGAATTCTAAGGCCCGGGGACGGGAAAACAATGGGATGTCATTATTGCCCCAAGGGGGTGTGATTAGTTCCCTATTGTTTTTACTATATGTAAACGACATTCCTGAAGTTACTAATCACCCCTGCTTTTTATTCGCTGATGACATATCGTTAATAATTACTTCCAATAATAATGACATTAATAAATATACAACTGACATCAATAATACAATCGAATCAATAATAACATGGCTTGACGAAAATAATCTACGTGTAAATCTAACAAAAACTAATTTTATCCAATTTAGTACTTATGGACGCGAAAACAAAGCTTTAGACATCAATTATAGAGGACTTAAATTAAAAGAAGTAAACGAAACGACATTTCTCGGTATAATGATTGATAAACACTGTAACTGGAAGGCACACGTAAACAAAGTATGCAATAAAATAAATAAATTTGTGTTCGTTCTATACGAACTTTCAAAAACTTCGGCGTTAACAACCGTATTATCTGCATTCCACGGGTATGTTGATTCGGTATTGAGGTATGGTCTTATTACCTGGGGTTACTCAACAGACGGTCAACGAGTTTTCATCGCACAGAAAAATGCATCCGCGCCATAGCGGGAATACGCCCATGGGAATCTTGCAAACCTTTTTTCAAAAAGTTCAAGATACTAACGTTTCCAAGTTTATATATCTTTGAATGCGCTAGATTTGTTAAAATGCACCCAGAGCTATTCAAAAAAGCTCATGAAGTGTTTACAAAAAGCATTAGACACAAAAATAGAGTAGTTCTGCCCATCATGCCCAGGACAGCATTATATAGTAAGAATAGCTATGCAATGTGTGGTCGCATATTTAATGCTATTCCTGACAGCATTAAAATCTTACCGGTTAATAAATTTACAAGGAGTCTTAAAGTATGGTTAAGGGAAAAGAATTTCTACTCAGTAAACGACATATTTAATAAGAGATTGAAAAATTAATAACAATCTGACATTTCCCTGACATTTTTTTCCCCTTTTAATGTGTTTAATAATTATAATAATATTGCGAGTTTAATTTAATTTTAACTATGAATATAATTTATCATGACTTGTATAAACCCAAATGTTTGCATGTCACAGTATTATGACTAAGTGTTTTGGATCTGTAATTATTTATGTTAAGACCATAATTGTACCAACGCTTATTGCAAATAAATTGATTTGATTTGCAGGTTGTATAGTATTCATTGTATGTCAATAGGAAATGCCCATCAGACTAAACAACTTTTGCTAAGAAGTAATTCTTTAATATATTATTAAGAGTTTTACTTAAGAGTTCCACAACGGGTGTTCCAGATCTTCAAATTTATTCTCACAGCAGAAAATGCTCTTCACGTGGAATATTTTTTGGTATGGCACCATTTTTTTTATATCTTTTATATTTACTTAAGCTGGTCTGTTGCGGTCTGCATCAGGTGTTCATTTTCCAAAATAAATTATGTTATAGCCTATATGTTGCCACGTTCACGATCAGCGGACACATCATGTTCCGCACTTGTCTCTAGAGACCTAGCAGCAGATGCGTAGATACGCTGAGAACTCAAGCGCAATTCTCTATCAGTGAACGTCTCCGACTCGCGAGACAATGCGTGACGTTCACGATCAGCGGACAGTCGCGCATCATGTTCCGCACTTGTCTCTACAGACCTAGCAGCAGGTGTGTAGATACGCTGAGAATTCAAGCGCAATTCTTTATCCGTAAACGTCTCCGACTCGCGAGACAATGCATGACGTTCACGATCAGCGGACAGTCGCGCATCATATTCTTCACTGGTCTCTAGAGACCTGGATGTAGATGCATAAATACGCTGAGAACGCAAGCGAGCTTCGCGATCTCTGCCGGGGTCGCGTGATTGTTCAAAAGAGATACCGTGACCCCGGCACACGGGCAACTGATGGAACACGGGTGGGTTTTAGTCAGTAATTACCCATCCAAAAAAAAAAATAAAAAAAAAAGCTTCGCAATCCGAAGATGTTTCTACGGAGCGAGTTGCAGCCTGATGTTCTCGAACAGCATCAAGTCTATCCTGACGCTCTTGGGTAGATTCTTGGGATCTTATGATCCTCAATCTTTTAGATCCTTTGGAACGTTGGGAAAGATTTGACCTCTTTCTAGGCATGGTTATAGTTTTATTCTGAAGATACCTGATCAATTAAAATCTAAGTGACTGCTACCCTGCGTTACTGGGTAGGCTACCGTGTCACGAAGATAAATGGAAAACGAAAATAAACACTCAAATAACATAAAGCCCGAAGGCATATTTCTTTGATAAAATAAAATAATAAATGGGAGTTTTAGCCAATAGAGTCAAATTTTCAATGATTCATAGAATTTTCATCGAAAATCAATCCTAAACTGTTACTGCCTTCACCGCGTGGAGGTACTACCAGCTTATGTTATTTTATAATTATACAGTGAAATTAGTGATAGCATTGATTTCCACATCAGGTGTTCCAGATCTACAATCTTTATACGTCAACAGAGAGTGCTCATCAGGCTGAACAACTTTTGCTAAGACGTCATTCCTATATATGTTATAGTGTAGCTGGGCTCTTGGAGTTCCACATCAGCTGTTCCAGATCTTCAAATTTTATACGATAACAGAGAGTGCTCATCAGGCTGAACAACTCTTGCTAAGACGTCATTCCTATACAGGGTGTCCAAGAACCTGGCGTCCAACTGGATTCCCACGATGCCCCAAGTTCTAACAGTACTCAGAAAAATATTTTAAAAAATCCACCCCATGTACTTACAGAATTATACTGATTTCAAAAAAAAAGGGGAATTGAGCACCCTGTGACATACTTTTGAATGCTGTGACTGCTAATGCTGATAATTTCGATATTTCTTGGAGGTTTTGTAATCTAGGGTATTGCTGTGTCTAAATAGAATGTAAAAATAAAGTACTTATTGTACCATTTTAAAATAAAATATTATTTTAACTAAAGGTGATATGGAAAACTATTGAATTTCGCAACTTTGACCGACTGTAGTGTAAAAAAAATGTACCAAAATAGTATGGCAAGTGACGTCAAATTTTGACGCGTTTATTCCTCTTTTTAAAAAGGTATAATACTTACACATTAATTTGAAAAAAAAAAATTTTTGATAATATTTTTACTCAACAACCCAATTTTTACGATGTCTTACAGAATTCTTAGAAAGAAAAATTTACGACGAATTGAATCTAACCTCTAAAGAATTACTATTGTATGCTCATAAAAATAACAACAGGCCTCTCAAAAAACAGGTTAGACCGTAAGGGACGGTATGTGCATGCATCTCACCATAGTGATTCGTTATTACAACAGGAGGGAGCAAGTCAGAAACTATCTTTGCGATTTGCTGGTTCTTCTTTATGGTACCCCATTATTCAGGTAAGAGTGAGGGAGAAAAAGGTTAGAGGTGCGAGTGAGATAGATAGTGACGCTATCTGGGATCGTGCTATTTAGGATAACAGTACGGTCAGTACGCGTCACTGCCTCCTGCCGTTACTACGCACCTCTCTCTTATTGTTACCATTGATCACGTACTACGATTTAAAGCTTTGTTTATTGGACTCGATTACTCTTTGTGCTCTGGACTTTGAAACGAACTCTTTACGACGACCTTTGCCTGTGTTTGGACAGTTTGTGTTTTGTGTGTGCTACCATGGCGACCTACACTCCGCAAGAATACGCAAATATGCACTACATTTATGGAGAATGTAGAGGTAATGGACGAGCGGCAGCGAGACTTTACAGAGAAAGGTATCCGAGGGCTACGCGATATCCCGACCATCGAGTTTTCATTAATGTGCACAGATCACTATGTGACGGGCGGTTCCCCAATCAAGTAGCTGGTGAAGGACGACCCGTAAATGACTTCATACGCGATGAAGTTTTAGAGGCGGTGTCGGCAAATCCAAGCATCTCTGTGCGAGGAATAGAAGCTGATACGGGGATACCGAAGAGCACAGCACACAGTATTCTCCAAAAAGAAGAATATCATCCGTACCACGTACAGCGAGTGCAAAGTCTTTTACCTCGAGACTATCCGAGCCGAGTCGCGTTTTGTGAAACAATCCTGCAAAAACATCGAGAAGACGAAAACTTTATCGACAAAATTTTGTGGTCAGATGAATCAACATTTAAGAAGGATGGCTACATGAACCTACACAACTTGCACGAGTGGCATGTGGAAAATCCGCACTTGATGCGAGAAGATAGATCCCAGTACCGGTTCAAAGTGAACATGTGGACCGGTATTCTCTGTGGGAATATTATTGGTCCATTTGAGATGCCCGAGAATTTGACTGGCGAATCATATTTAAATTTTCTTCAAAATGATTTGCCAAACTTACTAGAAGAGACCCCACCAGATATGTGGTTCCAACACGATGGCTGTCCAGCACATTTTCGCGTATCCGTTAGAGAGTTTTTGGACGAGCAATACCCGAACAGGTGGATTGGGCGATCAGGAACAATCCCGTGGCCAGCCCGCTCACCTGACTTAAATCCGCTGGATTTTTTTTTCTGGGGAACTATGAAGGAGCTCGTTTATGCGAAGCCCATTAATGACATCGCTGACCTTCGTGAGAAGATAACACAAGCAGTGCAGGTGATACGTCAAAAAAGTTACTCGCGAAACATAAAGCGGTCCTTTTTAAGGAGAGTGAGAGCTTGTATTGCCGCGGGTGGTCAACATTTTGAACATTTATTGTAATAAAATATCTTTAAACTAACATTCTTTGCTTTTATTCTACTGGGAACCCATCTACCTGTGTGTATTTCCTTCTTGCTCACTCTTGGAACCGAAGTAAATAATAGTAGTAACATAACAGTTTCTAAGATAAGAAAGGGTCCGACAGTTACCGTTAGTAGGTAGGCACTTCGTAAAAATTGGGTTGTTGAGTAAAAATATTATCAAAATTTTTTTTTTCAAATTAATGTGTAAGTATTATACCTTTTTAAAAAGAGGAATAAACGCGTCAAAATTTGACGTCACTTGCCATACTATTTTGGTACGTTTTTTTTACACTACAGTCGGTCAAAGTTGCGAAATTCAATAGTTTTCCATATCACCTGTAGTTAAAATAATATTTTATTTTAAAATGGTACAATAAGTACTTTATTTTTACATTCTATTTAGACACAGCAATACCCTAGATTACAAAACCTCCAAGAAATATCGAAATTATCAGCATTAGCAGTCACAGCATTCAAAAGTATGTCACAGGGTGCTCATTTCCCCTTTTTTTTTGAAATCAGTATAATTCTGTAAGTACATGGGGTGGATTTTTTAAAATATTTTTCTGAGTACTGTTAGAACTTGGGGCATCGTGGGAATCCAGTTGGACGCCAGGTTCTTGGACACCCTGTATATGTTATAGTGTAGCTGGGCTCTTGGAGTTCCACATCAGCTGTTTCAGATCTTCAAATTTTATAACGACAGCAGAGAGTGCTCATCATGCTGAACAACTCTTGCTAAGACGTCATTCCTATATATGTTATAGTGTAGCTGGGCTGTTGGAGTTTCACATCAGGTGTTTCAGATCTTCAAATTTATTCTCTTAGCAGAAAATGCTCATCACGTGAAACAATTTTTGCTATGGTACTATTTTTGTATCTCTTATAGTTTAGCTGGTCTGTTGCGGTTCTGCATCAGGTGTTCAAGTTTCCAAGATAAATTATAGCCTATATGTTGCTCAGACTTAATACCTATACAAAAAAAAAAAAAAAAAACATTCAAATCCGTCTAGTAGTTCCGAAGATTAGCGTGTACAGACGCCACCAGGTCAAGCTACCCGAAACTGTCAATTTTTCCCAATGAACCTTGAACCTAATGCTCTAGAAATTAAGTCGAAAATCTATCAAAGAAATCTGACAGATTGTAGTAGCTTGATGTGTTGGCGTCTGTACAAACAAACAGACAAACAGACAGATTTTGGTTTCGTGCTCTATTACTGTTTCTAAACCCCCCTCAATGATTATTTTTTTAATATATTCAATGTACAGACACAGATTTTTTACTGTTTTATTATATTATAGATGTATGTTATACAAAGGTCATCTGTTCGCTTTTATACTGACTGGGGTAACTCGCTAAAGGTAGGACTGGTATTCATTTTGACAGTTCAAAAACATTCATTGCGCTATTTCCGTTGTTGAGCAGACAGACTTTCGAGAATATGGATCAATGGATTAATAATATCCTTTAAAATCATTCAGATTCCGATTAATAGTGAGTAACGCAATACGTGTGATAGACCTATCACATAGCTGCTAAATACACGTTCTATACATCACACTAAGTAATCATCATCATCATCATTTCGGCCGAAAGACGTCCACTGCTGGACATAGGCCTCCCCCAAGCTCTGCTATTTCGACCGGTGAGCAAAAATTATTGCTGGGAAACGATTTTTGGTGTAAGAAGTCGCTGTTCACGACAGCGCGCGATGTAACGCACGCAAAACATTGTGCTTATTATGCGAGTGCATGGACCGGTACAGGAGGTATGGGGAGGGACTGTAGAGAGAGTGGGGGGTTAAAGTTACATAATAAGCTAACACTTAAAACTCGTTTTAGTGGAAAAAAACTTGGAACTTTGTCCTTAAATATCTCCGTAACCAAAACGTTTGTAGGTATATTGCAGCACAAAAATATGATCACAAGTGCACTTGACTTTGTTAAGTATCTTCTTATACCCGTTCTTCTGCTGTCCGAATCTGTCGATAACATCGGACTTTGTTTTTTCTTCCATTCTTTAAAATATTTGACATACACACATACAAAACCCATCTTGGTTACATACCAAGAACCCTCCGTGCCTCAGAAAGCACGATGTTCGCTGCCAGACTAGACCTCACAATACGATTTCAAATGCGCAGTGGAAGTGTGATAATCGTGGGGCTCTAGAGACAAGAAGTGGCTAGCGAAACTAGTCCGCCGTACGCGGAGCAGACAATACAAGTACAATTCAAGTGAAGACGCAATACAATTAACAAATGACTCACCTACAATACAACAAAAGAACTTACCTGGTGGTTGAAGGACACTGCTTCTGGGGTTACCTGGAGTTATGTATGTAAGTGAGTGTATATGTATCGTGTTGTGACGTGTAAGTGGGTTTTCCAGAACACCAGGCCGCTGCAACTCGCCAGAGATTCACTCCAACATGCGGTTCAAACACTTAACCTACAAAGTTCTTCAATGTCAAGAAACTAAACCCGTATTATTACACCAAATTGGGGTTATTTACAAACAAAGCAATTGGATCACGACTAATTGTCACAAACGGATCGATTTAAAAAGATTAATTTCAACAAACGCGTCGCGGGGTTCCAAAAGGCGACGGACCCATTTTTCAAGCGGCAAATCAAGAGAGAAGTGTCAAGTGTCAAAATCAAACTGTCAAGTCAGATGTCATTCCGTTCGGGCGGCGCGTTCCGAAGGCGCATAGAGTAACAAAGTGTTCGGTCCGAAACACACGATAAACCGTTGGTTCCGGCTACCATTTGTGGATCTTTGACAGTCGTTACTGGTCGTCAGAAGCCCGAAAGTCTCCAGTCTTACCAAGGGGTATCGTAATACCCAGTAACTGGGTTGTGGAGTTCAGATAGGCAGTCGCTCCATGTAAAATACTGGTACTCAGCTGCATCCGGTTAGACTGGAAGCCGACCCCAATATAGTTGGGAAAAGGCTAGGCAGATGATGATACATACATAAACTCACGCTTTTTCCCATGGGGGTAGGCAGAAACTACGGTCGCTACCTGCTAAGATCCTTACATATTCCTTTTGCCTTGTTTAGGTTTATACATCTGGTCATACACGAAAGCCGGCTGCGAGTACTGCGCACCTGACCTTTCTGAAGAACATATTTTATTACAACATATTATATTTTAGATAAACCCACATAGGCACTTGCTGAGCAATTGTTTAGTAAATCTTATATCTTTAAACGAGAAATTCTTGTATATATATATATATAATCTGAATCTCGGAAACGGCTCCAACGATTGTCATGAAATTTAGTATAGAGGGGGTTTCGGGGGCGATAAATCAAATCGATCTAGCTAGGATCCATTTTCATAAAATGTCGTTTTATTCGTGTTTTCAATAACCAACTTTATCGATAGTCAACATGAACATAAACTTATTATTTTAAACACAATTTACCAAAAAATACCGAGCAAAGCTCGGTCATCCAGATATTAAATACTTATAGAGAAACATACTTGATTAACGTTTAAAGTTCTGACATTATAAGGTTGTTTCTGATTGATTCAAAACCTGTCCGATAGCTAGGTTTTGCAAAATCAATATCGTATTGACCTATTGAAATAAGCTTAGCCTTATCTGACTGAAGGGCTCTGCTAGGACCGATGCCTGCCGGGGGCGCGTGATTGTTCGAAAGAGATACCGTGACCCTGGCACATGGGCAACTGAAGGAACACGGGTGGGTTTTAGTCAGTAAAAGTCTGACATGCCCTCCCGGTCCGCCCAGAGCGGGAGAAGTCATTTGATGATTTCCCATCCAAAAAAAAAAAAGCCTTATCTGACAGCGTATTGCACATTTGACGCATCCTGATTATAATCAGCACTTACCTACCTTTCATGGGAAACGAAGTAGGTACCTCGTACACACTACGGCTTATCAAGCTACAGGCCATGTGTGTGCCCAATGGAATTTCTGTCGGCAAAAATGTCGAACTTCTACACAAAGTTTCATCCCTTTCATTTGAACCCTTTTAACTCAATCTATCTCAGTCCAATGCTGGAACTGGCCTTTCCTATGCTACGCCACAACACCCTGTCCTCCGCCTTCCGCATCCAGTCTGTCCCAGCCACCTTTTTGAGATCGTCGGTCCATCTAGCTGGAGCGCGTCCCACACTATGCTTGCCGATAGGCGGTCCAGGATTGTCCAGATTGTTCGAAAACGCGAGATTAGCTTTTAATGGATATACGTATAGATTGATTAATATGTCATGCAGAATTGAAAGCGTCGTCGGCGAGTAAAATGTCCTTTGGATTCGATTGTAACTGGACATAATCGTATAATTAGTATAAACAAATCAATGAGTCATGCGTCGGCAAGGTTATTTTAAACAAGCATTCAAACGCGTGTGTTTGTATTGTTTGTGTAGCGAAGCTGTGATGAAATGTTGATTGGTTAATCTTACATTTAGTATCAATTTAATAGGGGTTTTTTTTGGATGGGAAATCATCAAGTGACTTCTCCCGCTCTGGGCGGAGCGGGAGGGCGTGTCAGACTTTTACTGCCTAAAACCCACCCGTGTTCCTTCAGTTACCCATATGCCAGGGCCACGGTATCTCGTTTGAACAATCTCGCGACCCTGGCAGGGTTTAATAGGGGCTTGTGGCAAAGTAATAAAAGCCACACGGTCGATCGATCAATTTAAGGTACGCTTGCCGCGGTTGGTCCGTGGATGGGTGAATATCCTTACATACTAAGACATTTCTGTGCCTCGGAAGCACGTTAAGCTGTCCCCAGCTGTCATTCGTGGATTTTTGACAGTCGTTACTGGTCGTCAGAACTCCGAAAGTCTGACTAGTCTCACCAAGAGGTTTTGTTTATCCCAGTAACTTGGTTGTAGAGGTCAAATAGGCAGTCTGTTCATCTAAAATACTGGTATTGAGCTGCATTCGATTAGACGGGAAGCCGACCCCAATATAGTTGGCAAAAGGAAAGGCAGATGATAAATCTTCCATTTGATGTGTCACTCTTTTGAAATATTCAACTCAAGTCTTCGCAGTATAATTTTCCTCTCGAATGCGTCACTTTCAATGTGTTTCAAGATGCTTCTGGAACGAATTGTCTGAGCGTATTGATTGAAGACCCCATTTCTTCCCGTGGGTGTCGTAAAAGGCGACTAAGGGACTTACTAGAGAATGGGCAGCAGCGTTCTCTATGCATTTTACCACCATACTGCGATCGCCAACCCGCCTGCCAAGCGTGGCGATTATGGCAAAGCCCCCCAAATTTGGGGAGGCCTAAGTTCAGCAGTGGACGTCTTACGGCTGAAATGATGATGATGATGATGATTGATTGATTGAAGACAACTTCAATGTGTACATCTCTGTCAAAGGGACAGAAATGAATGGCTGTTCTGGTATATCCCTAGATGACTGACGGCGGTGGTTGCTTATTATTTGCTTCTATCTGGTGACCATACGTTATTGTCTCTCCACGACATCTCTCGTCATAGTTTTCCTACGACGGGAGCTGTATAAACCCCCTGACAATTTTATCTAACCATCTGAGAGTTTTCCGTATGGGCACGCGTTCCATGACGAACATGGAAATTTCTAAATACGCTTCGAACCCGGCAGTCGGCTGGAGCGAAGACGATTTCCGCTGATGGGGGTATATGAACGGCTCAGATTTCAAGTGCGTATACGGCACCTCCTCATACACAATGACCTACCTTCCATCCTGCGTTGCATGGATATGTCACCTGTGCATTTGATGATCTTATGACTGCGTCAGTGAGCGGTGTTTGTGCAGCTGAATTTTGGACCAAAGACGTTTTGAACTTTTTGCTGTCAATACGCTAAGAAGATGTGATTGTGTATAAAGAAAAGAGAGCAGTTCAGAATTCCACAATACCCCTTTACTAGTGAAGTTAACATCTACCTAGCCTTTTCCCAAATATTTTGGGATTGGCTTCCAGTCCTAGTCCCTCTATTAATGAAGTATTTTACCCTACTTTAGTGCGTACCACCCCATCTATTAGAATCTTGATCATTTTGAAGGATATTGCTAATTTATTACTTCATCTTCGTACAGTGTGTTTGCTCAACAATGTAAATAACCCGATGAATGTCGTTGATCCTGTCAAAATGAAAGCCGTTAGTTAGTTACGCACATCTGATATTCACTAAAACTGATGTCAAGTTGGTTAGCTTTGAATTAAATCAGTCATCAGAGACTTCTTGGTTTTTCCCTGACGCCCAGGTTGTTTGGTATACCTCTTTGACTTCCTCAATTTAGAATGGGTGGGACCATCCTTAACGGTAGGTCGTAGCCGGTGCAGCACTTTCAACTTCCTTCTATTGTATTCTAATGCATGGACTTCCGTATACCTTGCGACCTTCACTTTCTCTTTTACATATGAGATGTTAAGTCACGATACTACCATCTTTTTTTTCTTGTAGAAATATAACACTTCGCCCTCGACTTCAACCGCGTAAAATTTTGGGTACCTGACCCTCTGCGTCGCGTGCCATCGCCCGCCCGCGCTATTTATTACTTCGTTTTAATTTTGCGTTTTCTCCGCCTTTTTTTTTGCTTAGTTCCTTAGTGTCGTAGCGTGATTTCAAATAGTCTATAACCTTCTTTGAGAACTGTGCTGGGAAATACAAAAAGATTTTTAAAATTCGACTGGTAGCTTCAGAGATTACTCCTTTCATACAAACTCACTAGGTAACAAATTTTGCCGCCATATAAAATTAAGTATAGATAAAGTCATTGATTTTTTCAGTTTAGATCATCTATTATGTCAAAGAACCTACATAATTTATGTTTTACAATCATAATGCTAGTCTGCAAAGAATTCTCGACAGTAATACGTGGTTATTGTTAAAGCAGGTACAGCCAACCGTTCATCAGTGCTGAGACTTGCACTACAATAATCGTCCGTAGTGCTACCGCATAAAGGCTTTGTGAATGTCAAACTGATGTGCGAGTTGACAAACAAGAACAGTGTACAAATTTTCCAATCCAACACTTTAATCTGTTAATTAAATCCAATGAGCAGTGTTTTCAACTGTAAACCCACGTGTGCATTGACAAAAATATCACTGCGGGATTTTATCGCGCGTTTTTCAAGGTGGTTTTTCTTTAGGTGTTTAACCGAGTATTGAGAATCCAACGGAGCATTCCGGAAAAATCCCGTCGCGATATTTTTACGTCTGCCCAAACGTGGAATGACTCACTTGATTACTCTCAAAAAAAGGTTATCATGTCACGACTGGGGATGTGTCGTAGTGTTTTTCCCGAAGATTACAATTTAAGCAATAGGTATTAGTGTTATGTAGGTACTTTACTAGTTTACCTGTTAGTTAGCCCCTCCAAAATTAAGCTAAATAGGCATGCGGGTAATCAATATCGACATGGCGAAAAGTGCATTAGGGAAGATAAAAGGGATAAGACAAAAATAAAATATATACAATTAAAATAATTCTAATTTAAGGAATCGGTATCAGTGTTATGCATTTTACCATTTTTAGGGTTCCGTTGCCAAATGGCAAAAAACGGAACCCTTATAGATTCGTCATGCCTGTCTATCTGTCTGTCCGTCCGTATGTCACAGCCACTTTTTTCCGAAACCAAAGAGCTATGCTGTTGAAACTTGGTAAGTAGATGTATTCTGTAATCCGCATTAACATTTTCACACTAAAATAGAAAAAAACAAGAAATTTTGGGGTTCCCCATACTTAGAACTGCAACTCAAAAATATTTTTTCATCAAACCCATGTGTATGGGTACCCATGGGTATCTATGAATAGATTTTCAAAAATAATATGAATGAGAGAATGATAAAACTAAAAAAAATATATGGTGTACATAACCATGTAAACTTCCACCGAAAATTGGTTTGAACGAGATCTAGTAATTATTTTTTTTTAATACGTCATAAATCGTAAACCGCAATTTACCTTTCATTCAATCAACTAAAAGGTAAAAAAAAAAACATTGAATTTCATAAACATAAAACCTTATGCATAAACCGAGAATACCTACAGGTTTGTATGGAACCCTCGGTGCGCGAGTCCGACTCGCACTTGGCCGGTTTTTTCTGTTAGTTTGTTCCAACTAAGCTAAATAGGTATGTATGTAGTCAATATCGATATTGCGAAAAGTGCAGTAGGGAATGAATTACAAAATAAATTCTAACAAATAAGACAAAATTAAAATAATTACAATTTAAGCAATTAAGCAATAGGTATCAGTGTTATGCACTATACCAGTTTTCCTGTTACTTAGTTCCTTTAGTCTAACTAAGCTACATAGTGATGTAGGTAGTCAATGTCGATAGTGCGATAAATGCATTTCAAAATATTCTAAAAAATAACTGTGTATTCCGAGGGATAAGTACAAGATATACCCTGTCGCCATTTATCTGTTTTTAACCGACTTCAAAAAAAGGAGGAGGTTATCAATACGACTGTATTTTTTTAAATGTTTGATACCTCATAACTTTTGACTGGGTGAACCGATTTTGATGATTCTTTTTTTATTTGAAAGCTGGTGCTTCCCGAATGGTCCCATTTTGGTTTGGTTCCATTCGGACAATGGGATCCATGTGAAACCCATATAAGTCTTAAATTTGCATTAAGTATTTGCGCGATCAATGAACGAATAGCGCGATTAGATTAGTGCGGGGTATCTACCGAAAACAAAAAAAAATAAACTTACCTGTTACTATGGACTTCATTATCTGCCTGGTTATCAGATTTTCGGGCTTCTGACGACCCGTAACGTCTGTCAAAGATTCGGGTATAACAGCCGGGATCAACGGCTGAACGTGCTTTCCGAGGCACGGAAGGGTATCGGCATGTAAAGATGATCATCAATCCTCAGACCAACAGCGGCAAGGGCTGCTTAACCTGACGAACTTAGCCACAAGCCTTTGCTACAGAACTCCACTCATATGTAATAGCTGTCAACTACTGATATTTACACGTTTCTCCGTATCCAAATTATTTTCTACCCGTATCCACCAAATGTTGCAGTGTAAGACTCCTCCATTCCTGTCAAGGCCGCGAGATTGTTCGAAAGAGACACCGTGACCCTGGCACATGGGCAACTGAAGGAACACGGGTGGGTTTTAGTCAGTAAAAGTCTGACACACCCTCCTGCTCCGCCCAGAGCGGGAGAAGTCGTTTGATGATTTGCCATCCAAAAAAAAAAGACTCCTCCATTGCACTATTTTTCTTGGTCTCCGGCCTCCTTTACTCGAAACATTTACTTCTCTTTCTCGTTGTCGCATAGAGTTGCACACACGCACCATAATTTCGATGGGGCTAGACAAAAACTATAGAACACCTCATACGATCCTGTATAGAGTAAATGAAATAAACACCGCCCTTTATTCCAGATCGCTGCTATCCGACCAGCAATTATTTGAAGAGCTGGATGGCTATCACGATTGGCGGCAGACGGAGGCGGCTAACGTTAGCGACCTGGTCCAAAGACGACTACACTCTCTACAGAACCCGCCTGACTGCAAGGATGCTAGGAAACTCATATGTAATCTTAATAAGGTAGGTTTAATTAGACTAATAATTTGGAAAAATAAGATATGGAGGAAATCAGTAGTATCGGCTTCGACTTACGAGTTTATAAGTCCTGAGTTCGAACTCAGGGAGGCACTTCGTGTATGTAATTTCATCAGCACTGCTCTTAAAACGGTGAAGGAAAACATCGTGAGGAAACCGGTATGTCCCAGAAGCGTTTGAAGACATGTAGTATCCACCAGTACGTACTGGACCCTCGTGGTGGATTATAAGCCCACTCTCTTTCAGAACAGGCTCTGTCCTAGCAGTGGGAACATTATAAGCTGATTGTGAAGAAATGTAGCCTGTACCACATTCAGTAGAACTACGGTGTTCTCCCCAAATTGTATCACGTGGCAATCCAATATAATACATAAAAGAAGTAATGTCGGTAACAATAGAAGAACATGTTATTAAAAAAACCCATCTGGTTCATCGATCTACAAGAGGTAGTATATCAATATGAAAATGTATGCCATATTTCACCCAAATACGTTAAGGAGTTTTTGCGTGAAAGAATAACAAAAATGCAGACTTCATACATCCTCACAAACTTTCACATTTATAATATTAGCAGGATGTATTTCTATTTAAATGAATTATGGTAGAATTTTGTCCCCTAGTACCTACTATTTGATGTACCTACGGGATCTAGGTATGCAGTTAAGTATATACTGCAACTATTGCATTATCTACCTTTTGCCTTTCTTCGTATGAGTTTAAAATATCTACGATAACTTAAAGATACATATTTCTGCATTTCATGGCCTACAAACAATTATAATATTTATGAATGTCGGTATTGATAAGTGGTAATTTATTTTATCCTTTACCGACAATAACAGTTTCTGTGATTTCCTCGTTATTGTTTTATACATAATCGTCATTTTGTTTTCTATTCTTCGTATAACATTTTGTTTGGCAAAACATTAATCTTATCACAAAGTCATTTGGTTGACTTTCTTTTGTTTCGAAATCAGAACAAATAATATATCGAAATGAATATAACTCATTCGTTAGTCGCTTGTTTGTTCTAAATGCTTCCCCAACTGTTGCCATCAATCTCGATTAGCCCATTTAGCCCTGCAATCCTTTCTATATTTAGAGGGACGGTAACTGGGGCGTAGGGCGTGGATTCCCGATTTTCACCAACTGTCTAGTCTTTTCCCATTTATGTTGAGGTTGGCTTACAGTCTAACACAGAAAACAAGTATTTTACGTGGAGTGACTGCCTATCTGACCTCCACGAGCCGGTCTCTGGGTAATCCGATACCCCTTGGCCAGACTGGTCGTCAGACTTTCGGGCTTTTACAAGCCGTAACGAGTGTCAAAGAACCTAGGATAACCGCCAATACCTACGTGTTAATGTGCAATCCTAGACATAGGACGTCTCGATATGTGCAGTTGGTCACCCATCCACGGACCGACCTAGGCAAGCGTAGCTTAACCTGATTAATCGACCTGTGCGGCTGTGCGACAAGAAATACATATATCAGCGTGGTCTCCGTCCATAGCTCTACGTATGCTCTACATGCTGTTTTGTACTAACTTAGTTCCTGAATTTCACTTTGACTCTCTTCTTCGTATCGGCACTAGCTATAATGAGAATAGGTCATGCCTTACGTCGCGGCGTGGCCTATGGTAGAAATATTAGACAGTCAGCATGGTGGCCCGGTGGTAGCGGCCGCAACTTAGAGTTGTAGTCGTGGGTTCGTACCCAGGCAGACGCTTTGCTTTGTCTAATTTATTCCATCTCCATTGCTCTCAAAACGGTCAAGGAAAACATAGTGAGGAAACCGGTACGTCATAGAACCAAAAATTCGAAGCCATGTGATATCTAACAACCCTTACTGGAGCCGTGTGATAGAATTTGGGCTACAGCTCACTCTCTCACAGAGAGGACACTGTATCCCAGCTGTGGGAACATTATAGGCTAATAATGCAGGTGTTAGCCGGAGTAACTATGCATCCTACGTTTAACTAAATTTAGAAACATTTACTGTAGACTAGCTTTTGCCCGCGGCTTCGCCCGCGTGGATGTCGGAAATTAACGCAGGTATTTTTCTAAAATAAAAGCAGCCTATTTTTAACAAAAAATATTTTCGTTCGTTTTTTTTTCGTGAGATTCCATTTTATTTTGTTCTAAAATAAAAGTAGCCTAAGTTACTCCTTGTTACATCGCTATCTGCCAGTGAAAGTTCCGTCAAAATCGGTCCAGCCATTTCAGAGATTAGCCGGAACAAACAGACATACAGACAGATAGACAGACAGACAAAAATTGTAAAAATGTTGTTTTGGTATATGTACCGTGTATGCATCCTTATACACTTAGTAAAAAGTGGTTATCTTAATATTACAAACAGACACTCCAATTTTATTTATTTGTGTATAGAGTATAGATTATTTATATAGATTTAGAACGCTAAACGCTGCAACACATTTTTTAAACAAAGAAAACATAACTGCCATGTTTATTCTATTAGCCCACCTGTTCCCATGAATCTGAGTAGCCCTAAAAACCCTACGGCTATAATTAGATCGCGAACAAACGCACCGGTGACCATCGGTCACTTCGCGGCCCGCGGTGACACGCGCGTACGCAATGTATACGTATCCGTCATCAGGTCATTGACACCGTGACTTTGTGTACTTTAATTGTACTAGTAAGATTGCAGTATAGGAAATTGTGATTTTTGTTATTAGTACGCATCTAATGGATTTTGTAAGAAGTGCTACTGAAATGTTGAATCAACAAAACCAGTTATTGTATTTTCTATTAGTTATGTTTACTCACGGTACGAAATTGAAGGGTACCTTTTAGAGGTCTTTGCTAAGTTCATGCTTAGGCTTCCGTGTGATGCCGGACGTAAAGAGTAGCACCAACCCTTTTCTTCCCGTGGATATCGTAAGCAGGGATGTTAGGGAGCTCCGTAACCGTAACCGAAACTATCGGATATCCGATATAAAAATGTATCCGTAACCGTATCCGAATCCGAAATAAAAGTTTCGGATAATATCGGATTTGTTATTACATTTTTATTTTAGGTAGATTAGATAACGCATAAATGTATATTTATAATAATTTTTATTTTAAATAGCTGTAATAATTACTCACACACTGATTGTAATTCCTACCAAATGCTGACATATAAAAAAAAACATTTTATTAGCTATTTGTATTTTACTTTTGAAATTCCTTAAAAGTTTAATATCCGTAACCGAAATTATCCGAAACTAACGGATAATCCGAAATAATTTCATATCCGTATCCGGTATAATAATCATTCCTACATCCGTAACCAATCCGTATCCGAAATTTCATATCCTTATCATCCCTAATCGTAAGAGGCCACTAAGGGACTTACTCGAGAATAGGCAGCAGCGTACTCTATGCATCTTACCACCATACTGCAATCGTCAACCCGCCTGCCAAGCGTGGCGATTATGGCAAACCCCCCCAAATTGGGGGAGGCCTATGTCCAGCAGTGGACTTCTTTCGGCTGGAAAGATGATGATGATAAGCTCATGAGATTTATTATTTACTACAGACTCACCCCGGCTTCGCACGTAGGTTGGTCAAATTTACTTAAGAAGACGGTATTCTGTGGGGCGCGTGAGGGAGTGGCAGTCTCTGCGCCCTCATGTCCCTAGCCGCCGCAGGAGGAGACGCCCCGGGCGTCGGGAGTCAATAGCGGACTCCCGACCACCGTAGGCACGAGCTTGCGGGTGGCAAGCAATGGGTAGCTCGCCGCCCGGTAAGGACCAAGCTCGGGTCGACGGCGCGCAGTGTTCCACGCGCGCCTCAAAGAGATGTCAGCAGCAGTGTAGGGGTCTACTAGGACCGATGCCTGCCGGGGTCGCGTGATAGTTCGAAAGAGATACCGTGACCCTGGCACATGGGCAACTGATGGAACACGGGTGGGTTTTAGTCAGTAAAAGTCTGACACGCCCTCCCGCTCCGCCCAGAGCGGGAGAAGTCATTTGATGATTTCCCATGCTGAAAAAAAAAAAAAAAAAGACGGTATTCTGTTCACGATACGTTATGCGCCAGTTCTGAACAGAAGTAACCTAACAAATGCAATGCTTGCATACTGCAACATTTTCTTATGGTTTTGTGCATCTAGAGTGTTGTACCTTTCAAATGGTGTTTTTTTTTCAAATAGTAGCTGTGTCCTGAGCATATCCTACATACACAAACTATAGACAAGAACAGGTGTGAGTCTCTGTTTGGGTTTGGGCATTGATTGGGGTGCCAGTAAAGGAAGCTCATGAGTATGTTCAAATACGTGTCTAAGTTTGATAATTCCCCAGGGTGTTGCAGATAGCCAGTATTATTCACCATCAGTAAGAATTGATTGCAAATATACCGTGAGCGTCAAGGTCAACAATACTCGTTTATAATATAGAAATTGCTAGAGCGAGGTATACCAAAGAAAATCGATAAAATAAGTACGTAATTCTTTCATCGATTCCCACGTCACGGTTGTTAAGAAAAAGGTCAGTAAATTACTAACTAGTAACAGTATGTGGTTGAAAGATTCCAATAATAGCGTATATATGTATATGTATTTAATCCTTTTCTATCCTTATCAGCACTTTTAATAGACATTTAAATATAATCGAAAAATGAAAACTGCGATAGCTTCTGCTAATTTTAGATAAAAGTATTATTTTAGTTTAATTTTCCAGTTAAATCTATACTAATATTATAAAGCTGAAGAGCTTGTTTGTTTGTTTGATTGAACGCGCTAATCTCAGGAACTACTGGTCCGAATTGAAAAAATCTTTTTTTATTGGGTAGCCTATTTATCGAGGGAGGCTATAGGCTATATAACATCACGCTACAACTAAGAGGAGCGGAGCAGTAATGAAAAATGTTGCAAATACGGGGAAAATTTATTCCTTTTGAGAGTTTCCGTTGCGTGCGCTGCGTAAACGGTTAAAGTTACGCAAAAATCATGTATGACGGAATTGATCCTTTTAAAAAGTTCTAAAAAAAAGTCCGCGGGAGCATATGTCTATCTTTTAAGGTTGACTCATTATAACTCAAAAGGAACGAGCAGCAACGAAAAATGGACGAAAACTAGCAGGCAAATCGATGCGACGGGAAGGGTCAGGGGAGCAAAAATTTGACGCGGACGAAGTCGCGGGCAGAAGCTAGTATGATAATAAAATGTAACATAAGATACTTTTGCGGAACAACAAAGCTGGCTCGTATATTCTTCTAAATAAAAACGCTAAGAACCGAAATAGACATTAAAAATACAAGGAAACAGCGCAAAAGTCGTTCCATATTCCAAAAATACTTTTTCTTCCGGAAAAAAATATTGTGCAGACGCCACCAGGTCAACCTACCCGAAACTGTCAATTTTTCCCAATGAACCTTGAACCTAATGCTCTAGAAATAAAGTCGAAAATCTATCAAAGAAATCTGACAGATTGTAGTAGATTGATGTGTTGGCGTCTGTACTAAGAAAAAAGTCAACGCCTTTTACAAAGTGCGGGCTGAGCAAAATCATTTTGAACTCTGTTATCGTACGTGCAAGGTCAATAGTTTAGTTATCTTATATTGTGATTTGACCTCACGACCTCACACGAGAAACGAGCCTTAGAATTGACTTATCATAATTTATCAACAACATTGTAATAAACTAAACGTGGATGATTGATGATGTTTTAACGCTACTTTTTGGCACATTTTATGCCAATAGAGCACAAATTGATACGTTAATTTGGCTCGAAAGTTTTGTGCCAATTAATTAGTACTGGTTGCGTGAATGTACACATTAAAATGAATATGAATTTTCGGTATGCTTTCGATTGTTTGACCGCGTTTTCAGATTGAGTAATCTATCACTGTTTCTATCTGATGTAGAATTCGGACGTCAGAACGGTTAAGGCTGGGATTACCCCTCGGGCCGGAATCATGGCTTTTTTTATTTTTTTGGATATGAATCATCAAATGACTTCTCCCGCTCTGGGCGGAGCGGGAGGGCATGTCAGACTTTTACTGACTAAAACCCACCCGTGTTCCTTTAGTTCCCCATGTGCCAGGGTCTCGGCATCTCTTTCGAACAATCACGCGACCCTGGCAGGCATCGGTCCTAGCTGACCCCTTCAGTGTTGCTGACATCTCTTTGAGGCGCGCGTGGAGCCTTACGCGCCGTCGCCCCGAGCTTGGTCCTTACCGGGCGGCGAGCTACCCATCACGGGCTCGCCGCCTGTAAGCTCGCGCCTACGGTGGCCGGGAGTCAGCTATCGACTCCCGATGCCTGGGGCGTCTCCTCCTTTGGCGGCTAGGGACGTGAGGGCGCAGCGACTGCCACTCCCACACGCGCCCCGCCTCCTCCTTCGCGAGCATTACTGCTTCGCAAAAGGAGGTGACGGCTTCCCATGCCCTCTCGCTCCGTACCATGGGTCGCATCAGGGCCGGACGCGAGAGGTCGCCGCCGCCGATCGCCTCCACGAGGACACGACGGTGCTCCGCCCAGGCAGGGCACACTTTCACCGTGTCCTCTAGACGATCCTCACAACGGAATCATGGCTTGGTCTGTTAATTTGGCACATGCTCTTTAAATCAATGTTATTACATTTAAAACAGATTTTTCTCCAACCTTAATGTTTATTGGATTCCATAATGTAAACAGGTCCTCATTGATCACAGTCATCTTTGTTTGAGTACTAACATCATATTGTTTAAATAGTTATATTTAGAAAGCTGCATTTCACACATATTCGTGACCATCAAAAGGTCAACACAGGAAGCTCGCATGCGATGCAAACATGCACTTTTAGCTTCGTATGGTAGATGGGAATAGTAGGTGGATTAAATAGCCTCCACAAATGTGAAAACTTATACGATTGTACGTACAACACCCTGAGGGGTAATTGGTATACATTATTAGTAGAAATCTCTTATATTTTGACAGTTCCACAACATTCGTGGTTGTATACGTTGCTAGGCAGGGATATTTTTTGAGCATATAGACGCTTGAAAGGCAAAATTGACTAAGCGACATCGTGGCCCTATGTCGCTTAGTCAATTTCGCCTTTCAAGCGTCGATATGAAAGAATGGACTAGCAAATAACCTTCAAAGTGATTCAGATTCTGATCTATACTTACTGTGTTATGCAATTAGGGTGCCCCGCCACCATTCCCTAGCTACATATGTGTTCTCAATATGGGCTATTCTCTTATCATGTTGTTATGAGAGATAAAATAAGAATAACGCGAAAGAGCCTTGCGCACCCGTCTTCCTTATACAGTTTGATAGAAAACCGCAAAACATTACCGTTCTTAAATATTTTTGTCGACCGGAATTGGACTGCTCCAAAAGAAGACCATTTTAATTTCGGAAGCTATAACTGATATCAGCAAATTATACATTATATTTATAAATGAGGATAACAACATAGGAAATCGAGCATTACGTCATGTGACAAAAACGCACATAATATAGACATCTCTTCCGGACATGTTTTGGACGGGCATTATTCGTGATTATAATGTATGGCGCGGCGCCTATAATAAATAGGCTTTGGACACGAAGCCAGTTTGCGAGTCCAGTTCAGAAGATAGTTTAGTTACTTTACCTATACCTTTAAGGGCGATAATAACTTACTTATAGGGCGATATCGCAAACTGGCCATGTCCAAAGCCCACTATAGGCGCCACACCAACCATGATAATCATGAATAATGCTCGTCCAAATTTTTTCCGGAAGAGATCATTATTTGCGATAACTTTTGTCGAATGTCCAGAGCCCATAAACTCTAGGGGTTTTGTGTGCATGTCAGTTATGCTAAACGCTTTCGAATGTCAATAGACGAGCTGAAATTAACACGGCTCTGTTAGAACTGTTTAGATATATGTATAGTTTGTGGTTACGCCGCCCCGGTTCACGGCACATTGCTAAATGATGACATGTTGTTGTATTTGTAGGAGGTGAAAAAACTCTCTGGAAGGTCGATGTATTGTTATACTTATGCTTTTAACAGGACTTTGAGGTGGTGGGGATTTTTAGGGTTCCGTTGCCAAATGGCAAAAAACGGAACCCTTATAGATTCGTCATGTCTGTCTGTCTGTCTGTCTGTCTGTCTGTCCGTCCGTCCGTCCGTATGTATGTCACAGCCACTTTTTTCCGAAACTATAAGAGCTATGCTGTTGAAACTTGGTAAGTAGATGTATTCTGTGAACCACATTAAGATTTTCACACTAAAATAGAAAAAAAAACAATACATTTTGGGGTTCCCCATACATAGAACTGAAACTCAAAAATGTTTTTTTTCATCAAACCCATACGTGCCCATACCCATACCCATAGCTATTCATAGATACCCCATCTATGAATAGGTCTTCAAAAATGGTAATGAGGTTTCTAATAGCATTTTTTTCTAAACTGAAAAGCTTGCGCGAGAGACACTTCCAAAGTGGTAAAATGTGTCCCCCCCCCCGTAACTTCTAAAATAAGAGAATGATAAAACTAAAAAAAATATATGATGTACATTACTATGTAAACTACCACCGAAAATTGGTTTGAACGAGATCGAGTGAGTAGTTTTTTTTTAAAACGTCATAAATCGTAAACCGCAATTTACCTTACATTCAATCAACTGAAATATAAAAATTAAAAAAAAAAACATTTCTTTTTCAACCGAGAATACCTACAGGTTTGTACGGAACCCTCGGTGCGCGAGTCCGACTCGCACTTGGCCGGTTTTTTGGATACGTGCTTCTCTCTGATATGGCATATGAATTAGGATTGTGTAGGTACTTAATAATGAACTTTGGATAGGTAAATGCTACTTTGTTATCTATATATATTATTTATAATGTCGAAAATCTGTGGTACTTTAAAGAATAAACATTATTTGCCTCATGTCAGACGATCAAATGGGTACCGCTTAATTTCAAACGACATCGCGGCAGGTCTAGACGGAGATGGTGGGGTGAGCTAATATAATATAACGTTTATTTGGACTCAATAAAATATAGCCTAATACAGTAATATATTCTTACGAACTAGGATACAAACAATGTGTTGAGTAAACGGCATTTCAAACGACATCGCGGCAGGTCTAGACGGTGATGGTGGGATGAGCTGGACTCCTTTAATAAAGATTGGTCCTTGGCAGGTGCCAAGCTCCCTCCGCTCTTTCCACTCCTTTCTGTCTAGAGAGCTCTCCGGACAGAAATAGATGCAAAGAGCGCAGGGACGTTTTCCCAAATTGGTCGGCTTCCAGTCTTACTATTCACAGCTGAATACCAGTATTTTATATGAAGTGACTGCCTATCTTACCAACCTAGTAACTGGGTAAAACGATACCCCTCAATAAGAATGGTTGTCAGACTTTCAGGCTTCTGGTGATCCGTAACGACCGTCAAAGATACACGAATGACAGCCGGGACCTACGGTTTAACGTGCTTTCTGCGGCATGGATAAGTCTCTATATAAAAATGATCACCCATCCGCGGATCAACCTCGGCAAGTGTAGCTTAACATGAAGGATTGACTATTATTTTTTATCCATGAGAGTTTCCGATACATATTGCATCAAATCGAATATCAAAAATCGAAAGTCTCCATTGTCTACACGTCATTTATTTTTCTTTTTTTTGTCACCAGGGTTGCGGCTTTGGTTGCCAGCTTCACCACATAGTGTACTGCCTGATATTCGCGTACGCCACGGAACGTACCCTTATCCTGAACTCGAAGGGATGGCGGTACAATAATAAGGGCTGGGACTACGTGTTCATGCCCATCTCTGATACGTGTACCACCGCCTATGATGATAAGGTGGTGCAGTGGCCAGGTAATTTTTATTTATTCTTTTTTTTTTATTGTTTTCAAAATCAAAATCAAAATCAAAAGTCATTTATTCAAACTAGGCTGAGAGTCAGCACTTTTTGAACGTCAAAGTTACAAAAGACAGTCCCCCCAAAACGCCCGCCCTTCGACACTTCCTAGTGCTTTAGCTGGGAAGAAGAAGTGGCGGAACAAACTCCCCAGCAGCACAGCTGTCTGTTAAGTTAGAAGAACTTGATTCTAAATTCGTGTTTTGCTAGGCGAATGTTTAGTAGCGCAATTTTCTATGATATCATTGCGTACATAGCGCTTGAGTGGAGTTGCCTGTTTCACGGCAAAATCTGTAGCCAAAATAATGTAGTATAGACATGTCAAATACGCAGCCCACTACCCATTTGCCTGCGGCCCGATCCAGTTTTAAGAACACTCTTTATGCGGCCCGCGTGTGTAAAGTAAATTTAAGGATCGCAATTACTTTTCTTAATGAAAGGAAACAAATCTGGATGCATTTTTAAAACTAAATTTCTGCAGATAAAATTAATTTAAATAATAAAATTAGGGCATTTGGTTAAATACAAAACTTTCCGGGAAAAGTTTGTGTTTGTAGTAGCTTTTTTACAATGAATGATTAAATAACTATGCAATGAGTTTTCCTTTATGGTTGGGTTTTGCAGCCCACTGATTCTACGGTCCATGCATTTGGCTTACCGATGAATTTGCCTTTGACATGCATGATGTAATACCAACATGGTCAAAGGTTTGATCGAAATAAGTTGAATATTTAAAGTATTTATCTCAAATCGGAATGCTGTGATTGTCTGTCGTCAGATAATAGACATTCATACATTCTTCTCTCACAATAGTCTGTTGTGATGTATTGACAATTTCGTCTTAAACAGCCACGTTATAGGTGTCAAATTACGTGTAGAATGCAGGAGATTGTGATGACGCAAATAATTCGTTGAATACTTTTAATATTAGTGCGATTGGCAAAATATGTTACATTTTTTATATCGGTCGTTTAACTCATTTATTTCTTAAAATCAGAACACTATTCATTTAGGAGAAACAATGGTATTAACGTTCCTTGGTATGAGTAACGGAACGGTATACGGGGGTCACACTGACAGTTTTTAGAATAGGCCAGTAAGAAAAGCAGCCGATCAAAATAAATTACGAATTAGGAACTCTTTACGAATCTGGAGATGTGAAATGAATTCATATGTCATTTGTTTTCAAATTGGCGGCAATTTAAAAAGTGTTTTTCGTGCGTCGAAATGGATGTGACTAGAAAAAAAATTCGCTCAATGATATATTAAGACTTTCGTTTACATATAATCCACAAACTAACACTAAAATAAATATAGTATATACAATTAAATAAAGGTAAAAAAATAATAATGGGAGGAGCTCACTGGGCATCAAAGACTTTCGTTGTGGTCCTACTCAACAACAATGTTTAAATTTAACGATAGACTTCGATTAGTATTTCATGATGAAGCCCCATCCCGTGCCACTGTTTACAGCTGGTTTAATGAATGGTAAACGTGGTCGAAGCATACTCACTGATAATTCGCGAGAAGGACTTCCTTTTAAGCGACTACTGAAGATAACGTGAGTGCTGTGCGGCTAATGATAGAAGCTGATAGAAGGTAGACATATTAATAGATTCGCACAGCTTTAGGCATTGGCTTGATTCACGTACGAAAAGGCTTACATGGACATTTAGGCGTCAGAAAGCCGTATTAGACAGATACCTCATAATTTGACGGAAGATCAAAAACGCCGTCGTTTAGATCGGTCCCGCTCAATGCTTGAAAACTATGACGGAGGTGACTCGAATGCTGTATGACATCGTTACAGGTGATGAAATCTGGATATATTGTTACGAACCCGAAACCAAAAGGCAATCTGCGCAATGGATCTTTCCATTCGAAGATTTGCCTACAAAAGTAAAGAAGGCATAAGTCAAGGTCCTCCACCACGATAACGTTCTAGTTCACTACGCTAGAAGGACTATCGAAGGTCTGCAGTCATCCTCTTTACAGTCTCGACGTGGCATCTTTGGACTTATATTTATTTCCAAAAATAAAAGTTGCACTTATGGAAATCCGTTTTATGAAGCACTAGCTTTTGCCAGCGGCTTCGCCCGCGTGGAGGTCGGAAATTATCCCGCGGGAACATACTACCGGGATAAAAAGTAGCCTATGTCCATTCTCAGGCTCTAAACTATCTGTGTACCAAATTTCGTTTAAATCGGTTCAGTAGTTTTAGCAGGAAAGCGAGACAGACAGACAGACAGACCGACAGACAGACAGAGTTACTTTTGCATTTATAATATTAAGTATGGATAGTATGGATATAGTATATAGTATAGTATGTATAGTATATAGTATAATAGTATATAGTATATAGTATGGAAGTATGGAAGTATGGATAAAGAAGCCCGTGGCGGCGTTTGAAAAAAAGCGTAGAAGACATCCCTAAAGAAGAGTGGGCCCACTGCTTCAGTCAATGGTTCCATCGCATGCTACGGTGCTTAGAAAGGAACGGACTACTTCGAAAAGCAATAAAAAATATTAACAGGCTTCTACATAATTCTGTTTTATATTTACTAAAAAAGTTCAGTGTGATCCACGTACAATGATTTTTCACACCAAAAATAAAAGTCGTTCCCCGCAATAACTTTTTCTCAGTGCTACTTGGTTTGATATGCAGAATGCGACAGCGACACCCTGTATTCACCGTTTTTATTTTTGTCATGTTATATTTTTTTAAAGTAGCAATAGTATACAGAGTCAAATTAAATTAGCTGGCAATACTTAACCCAATACGTGGGTAAAGTATTGCCAGATAATACCCAACTTGGGTATCGGTATCGAAAACGAATGGAGGAAAAAGAAAAACTTTTTTTATCACTCTGTGGACATAGGCCAATGCGTGTAATTGATAAGCTGTTTTTGTAATTTTTCGTGGAACATACATATTTTTTACGAATTTCCAAAAACCAAAATATAACAGTCCTTGGGTTGCCTTAATGTACAGACGCCAGCACATTGAGCTACTACAATCTGTCAAATTTCTTTAATGGATTTTCAACTTTAGCGTTAAAGCATTAGGTTCAAGGTTGATTGGGAGAATTTGACAGTTTCGGGTACCTTGATGTGCTGGCGTCTGTACTTGTCAATGTCATTTCACACATAAACATAAATTCATAAAAAATATAAAAAATCCGAACATATTTTTGCTTTGTAATCAATTGTTTTATTTATTTTACTCTAATACACAATTGTTTTTATTTTTTTTAAAAAAGGTCACTTATTTTATGAAACTTTTGTTACTTGCTGTGATATCAGGTGTAAGCAATTAAATGTGTAACAACGAACAGGTGGGGACCTGGTGACCTGTATTACAGGTGTTACTACATACCACAGGCACCAGCGATCCACAACCAAAAACTGTTAACTATTTCCTGTGTGTAAACATTTTTTGTATTTTTTGGCTTGTGGTGAGAAATAAACACATTTTTTTTTATTATTATTTAAAGTTTTGAACAAAGTTGAGATGAAAGAAATTTTTAACATATAATTTAGTTTTTTGTTTTAAATTATATTTTCGATATCCGGTATTGCCAGATAATGTGACTATAGATAGACGTAGTTTAGACTCAGCATTTTTAATCTTGGCAATAATCAGAAAGTAATTGTTATTTTATTTTTCGACTTTACTAGAAGTGGCGGAGGTCGTAGACTGCCTTAAGGAAAACATAATATACATGGATGATTGTCCTGATGATATGCTAGTGATACCACCGAGTATCAACGCGACACGTAATACATTTTTTTATACTGTGGGTTACACATTTTTCTGGCCTGATGTGTAAAGCTAGGTTGTCACTATGCCACTGGCTATTTAGTTTAAGGGAAATTGAAGAAAAGGGATATTAATGCACTGGTTATTTGACCTATATTGTGTATAACGTTTCAATTTCTGAACCAACTGATATTTTAATGTTTTCACATGATATTTACCCTAGCACCAACATTTAGCTAAATTTGTACAGTCAACTGCAAAAAGATGTATACATTTAATTGCCTATAATCTTTGTTCCATAACATTATATGAATGTGTAGCCAATAAACATATAACTCACTGAGTACTTAATTGTAGGTACACACTGAAACTGTATTATGGAACACAAACAGAAGACGTTCAAATTAATTCTTTTCCGTATCGTCTCATGATGTCAACTTGAATGTCAAATTCGCATAATGTCAATTTCTCAAAATGTCGCAAATGTTGTTGTTCTCACATGAAAAATCGCATAAGGTCAACTTCTTAAAATGACAAATTCATTTAATGACAACTCCACGTAGTTTCTACTTTAACCTCTAAGTCCCTGAGATACCACATTTGGTATGTAAACAATCGTTTTTTAATTGTGTCTGTAATTACGGTAATTGACCGGTTAACAAGGTAATTTGAATGTAGTATAAGGTATAGCGAGGTATACATTTATACCACAAGGGGTAGATGAACTGTCAGGGTCGCGAGATTCGTTCGAAAGAGTTACCGTGGCCCTGGCATATGGGCAACTGAAGGAACACGGGTGGGATTTTCAGTAAAAATCTGACACGAAGAGCGGGAGAAGTCATTTGATGATTTCCCATCCAAAAAAAAGGGGGTAGATGAAGGTAGGTCTCTGACGACTAAAAATAAAATATCAAAATTTTTAATCAACTAACTGTAATGGGGTGTCATCTTAAATATATACAAAAAAAAAATACTCATTAAATTGACGAAAAAAAAATATTGCTGACATTTTGAGAAACTTCTCAAAATGTCAACCAGACGCAAAATATCCTCTTCTATTTATACATTATGAGATGACACGTTCTTATTGACTTTTTAGCAGCGCATATCGTGTCGCTAACAACAAAGTAAAAAGTACCCAAAACCAGATCTTGACACGTCACTATAAAATCACTTGTATCCAATGATTTTATAAGTAAAAAGAGGTAGACAGGATATGCTCCGCAAGTTGCACGGCAAAACTTGGCTAATTAGCCCAGTTACGTATCGTCTTGTCTCTTTCTGGCTCCCATTAATTACGACATGTCGTCCTCCTTCCACATGTCATTTAAAATCGAATGTTGGGTATCTATCTATCCTATCTACCTCTTTTTACTTATAATATAATGACGTATGTATATATATCCATATATTTGTGCTAAGACTACTTTGTTAATGTTAATAATAATAAAACATGTGTTATATTAATAATAAAAATTTGAATGTTTTACGTATTCTTGTGGAATGAAAATGATTATTTAAATATAAGTTTTGTTCTTAATTTTAGAAGAAAAAATAGTCGTATAAAAATTTCACGCGTCATAAAGATAACCTTTTCATTCCTTGAATGTACACACGGCTACGGATCAAGCTATACATATCAAGTATAAGTTGACCTGTCATTTCACGAAAGCCTATACCTTATAGTTAGGGAGGTGGCGAGCAAAATTTCGATATGATCAGCACACAAGGCAGACGTTATTAATAGTGATAATTATACCCTAAGAAACATCAAGGACCTCGTCTGCCACCATAGTGACGCTGCGTTGTAAATTTACAGCGTTTCAAAAATGTTAAAAAAAGGTGTGCTATATTATGCGCACACGTCTGCCGCTGGGGCTGATGATCACAGTCATCCTGGAAACACAAAGAATCGAAAAGGCAGACATACAGGGCTCTGACTTTTGTAGTATTCAATTTTTTAATTTATTTTTATGATTTAAAAAACTGTATATAAAGTGCACACTTGGCAGATTTGAATTGTTCGATTAAAAACAATGAGAAGAACCACGGAAAAATAGTCTGCCAATATGTTGCCTCTGCGTTGTCTATTGACAGTGCTCCAAACAAAGAGATTTAAGACAAATAGAGAGGCCATCTGAAGAAATGTCAAAGAAAAATTGTGATCCCATGACTCAGTAACGCCATCTAGCATAGTATAGCAAAATTAGAACGGCTATGTAAAACATTTTTGTACAAAATTTTATTCTCCAGCGTCAGTAACGCCATCTAGCTTTGAATAGCGAACATTCAAATACAAAAACTTCATTAAGGCTGAATTTCATCAATTCTCTATCGATATAACATATCGATAATATTGAAAAGTGACTACATTTTTTTCACATTTGAAAAATACCAAACAATTTGGAATGACTACTAGATTCAATGTTTACAAGTTATTTATTTATAAAAATCTTTTTACAGACTAATTACTATATTATCATTATTATGGGCACTGTCAAGTGAAAAAAAAAATAAGATTGACGTGTAAAAGTTTTTAGACGTACCAACGTCTAAAAACTTTTACACCTCAATCTTATTATTTTTTTTTTTAATTACATGAGGTCGGCGACTACTCTGAGAAGAAATGCCGAAACAAACTAACTTTTAAAAAGGCCTAAAATAGTCGAGCAGACACATATCAAAAGTCAAGTGAGTAGTGGGAATTATAGGCAATGTTCTAGTTTACCATACATACATAAAGAACGACTACGAAAAATGTATAAACTTCTCTTGTAGTACAAGGTACCGATACTTTTTTTTTAAACTTGATCGACCCGTCTTTCCAAAGTAAATGTCTCCGCTTTTAAAATGCTTGGAACATAATTTTGACGAAGCAGATGGAAGCCTATTTACTTCTCTACGATCTTTTTGAACAAACTGTATCCACGTTTCACGTTCAACTTTATTTACATTCGGAAACCTAAAATAACAGAAACCAATTTTACGTACGCACATATACAAACAGATAAGAATAGCAAAATACATGTGCATACAAAAGTAATGCTTATTTCTAAAAAAAATATCTTCCAGCATACCTCTGATAGAAGAGAAGATAAAAAGATGTAGTCAGCGTGTGTAAAAGTAAAAGAGAAAATTAAAAAAAAACAGTTCACTTAAAAAAATAAACCAAATAATATGAGAATAATACTTACATAGGTACATAAAAACATACATAATATATACATACAGAGTTCTAAAATAAATATCTACGTGAGCGAACAGCACTACTGTTGCTAAATTGATATTAAAATTACATAAATAAGTTCAAATAGTTTTTAATTTTACTAACCTAATTAAATATTATCGATAACAAAGTCGATAAACATTATAACATCTCTGCAAGGCAGTAGTAAAGCTACTCAGCAAAAGAGGGCGTCTATTACAAAATTATCGTATGTTCTAGAACCATCCATGAATATTATTTAATTAAATTACTGAAAAATATTAAAAAATATTTACGAAAACTAACCGAAGTTAGGTCCAGACGTTTTACTATAGCGTGATTTGCAATATCGTAAAGTGCAACTCGGCTTATTTATTTAAGAAATGTTTTTCTTTTCTTGTCAAACGGACACAAATGCGTGTTGACAATCAGACATGCCATCCTAGACTAAACGCCATATGACCACTAGGACACAAGTATTGGATTACGAATTTGTTCGTTATGTCCCGTCTATATAATTTAATGTCTTTGGCTCCAAACATGTAAAAAAAAAGAAGGTATGCTATATTTGCGCACACGTCTGCCTCTTGGACAGATGTTTGAATTACTTACGAAAACCAAGAAAACCGATGAGGCAGACGTTCAGGCCTCTGATATTCCAAAGGCAGACCATTTGATGTACCTTTTTCAACCCGACGCTCGCGCCTAACCAAGCAGGTATAAAATATCCCCATAGATCCTTTCGTGGTGTCTCTCTTTTCTTTGGGAATATGAGTGTGAACGGTATAACTCAGTTCCGACCTTTTCCGTATTGTGAAACTAAATGTATAGAGCGTATATCTATATAGCTTATATCTATATACGTATTTTACACAAATAAAACGTGATTTAAAAAGTTAAAGACTGTTCCTATCCAGATCCTAATCCTATTCAGATTACATTAAAGCATGCAATAAAAAAAAAAAAACTTTCTAATTAGAGTTCCAAGCGCATTTTGTTTCTGCTTGGCATTGAGAAAAATATGATTGCATAGATTTCAGCTCCAGAAGTTTAATCGTTACCGTGAGTTTAGAGGATAATATTAAACAAAATTATAAGAATAAAACTATAAACAATAACAATAATCCCATGCAATACTCGCTGTCCCTTGATTCCGTGAATTTCAAACAGTTATACAGCTGAAAATCAGTGAGCAAAGTGTCTGCCACATGTTTTTTCGAATCCACAGAGTCATAGTGAATCGAATGGGCGCAATGAGAACCGCGTGCAAATGACTTAGTAGAGCTTTTTTTTGACATTTTTATAACTCCGTCGCATGATAATGCAGAATCCTGAATGTCTGCCTCTTCGATTTTCTTCGTTTCCAAGATGATTGTGACCATGTACTCCAGAGGCATATATGTGCAAATGATTTAATACCCCGATTTTTTTAAGCAACTTCAATCCGCTGTAACGCGAAAACGCAGCGACATAGAACCTTAATTGATTAGACCAAATCGATTCGTAATGATTTAAACTGCAATCCATCTCGACGTCAAACGTGTGCAAATCATATACCGAAATGCTCGCCACCTCCCTAACTATTATGAGGTCAGCTAAAACTGGAAATAGCTTGTTGTGTAGTATATCCCATTGGAGTAATTATCTTTTTAATAGTGTTGTTTATTTATTTCAGTAACGTATGATGCCAAGGTGATGTCTCTTACGTTCATAGACTCAATATCTCAGAAGCCAAAGTTCTTGCCGCTCGCCATACCTAAAGACTTGGCACATAGGTGAGTCAGCACTGTTTATTTTCCTCTCCAGATTATAATGTATTAGCTTTTGTCCGTCGTTTCGCCCGCGTGGAGGTCGGAAATTATTTAACGGAAACCTCCAGTTACTATATTTTTTTCAAAGGCATAATTCCGTTATGAATTGTTATTATATAAATCTATTGGTTTACGCGGCGCACGCCATTATTAATTTTTCGACATCGACAATACTAGGAGTATTGTCGATGTCGAAAAATTAATAATGAAAAACGAAAAAAAAAATAACCCTTCCTCATGAATCACTCCTTCCATTGAAGAAACGCGTATGAAAATCAGTCAGAAGATTTCAGTGTGACCAGCACGTACATACAACATACAACTTAACAATATAACATGTAACATGTATGTTGTTATTGTAGCATTTATTACATAAATCTTTAATTATTCAATTACTGTTTTAATCGGAAAGAAAACCTCTTGACAAATATAGGCCTCCTCCATTTTCAATATATTATTTCATTACAGGATAACCCGGTTTAACGGAGACCCTTCATCGTGGTGGATCGGGCAGATGCTCAAGTACGTGCTGAAACCACGGCAAGCGATGCAGAAAGCTATCAACGAGACCATCGCCAAGATGAACTTCAAGACACCCATTGTTGGGTAAGATATAGTATAGTTAGATGTATAGGCCTCCAGACCGTATTCTGGCCATGGCGGCCAATCTCAAGGGAGACCAGCCATCGGCGCGAGAGATATTATAGTGCACAAGTCTGTGCGCAGACACAGACTTACTGAAATTATTATGTTTGTGTCATATTCGTTTGTAACCGCAGATAACTAATAACCAAGAACTTTATTTATATTCATAAACGACGTTTTCCTGTTTTTAATTTGTTTGCGCATGAAATGAGAAATAAATATTAACATGTTTCAAAAGAGGCAACATATTAATAAATATTTCTATTTCGAACTGCGACAAGCGGTGCTATAATTATGTAACATGTAACCGCATTCCCAGGGCCTTACGTTCCTAACAATAAGCGCGACTTTACAGTACCATTCAATGGCATTTATAAGAACAATTTTACAACTGTGTTCAGTTCCATTTTCACTTAAATTTTCCATAAAACTAATTAGTTTTGCGTCGTTTTGTTTCCATAAAGTGCATTAACATAGTTTTACGACCTAGCTCGTATTGTTTCAAGTTTATTAACCGGGAAATGTGCAATTACTAAACAATTTATAGTTTTCATTTAGTTAATTTATTGCATATTTTTCTGTTTTACTTTATTGTAAAACATATGCTATTATTTTATTATGCACACTTGTAGTCAAAAAATTAATTGAAATAATTACTTTTAATATTGAAATAATTTATTAAGTTGCAAGCCACATGTGTTTTTAAAATAAATGGTAGGTATAAACATAATAAAACATTTTTAATTAATTTTTATTATTACTAACACTTAGTCTTTAAGTTATTTTGTATACTAACTTAATTCATTTTTATGTTTACTAACAATAGTATTTAAGTTATCTTGTATACTAACACTATGGACGCATGTCTGAAATAAATTATTTGAATTTGAATAATGTGCTTATGCTCCGTTTGGTGCCGGATGTAAAGTATAGCACCATTCCATTTCTTCCTGTGGGTGTCGTAAGAGGCGGCTAAGGGACTTACTAGAGAATGGGCAGCAGCGTTCTCTATACATTTTACCACCATACTGCGATCGCCAACCCGCCTGCCAAGCGTGGCGATTATGGCAACCCCCACCCAAATTAGGGGTGGCCTATGTCCAGCAGTGGACGTCTTTCGGCTGAAATGATGACGATGATTATGATGATTTACATAATTGTTATGAATCTTCCTAAACGACATGTTTAACAGAGTGCTTTGATGATTGTTTCCTGTTATTTGAGAGATTTTTTTTCACCCTGTTTATTTATGATCACAAATCCAGCAAATCATTTTCAAAATATTCGTCCATTGTACTCGGCATAAAAAAAAACACACATCTGCATAAAGTGAAGACAAAAGAGACAAGATTTCATTTTGTGGCGTGATTAAAAGAAGAATTTATGGTAAGCTGCTTGGTTACTTGAACATTTTTATGCTGTCTTTACATTTGAGAAGCTATCATCAAATAATTTTGATACTTTTATGATTTTCTTTGTCCTGAGGGATTCACAGCCGCACGGATTGATCGGACACTATACTACTCTTGCCGCAGTTTGTTCACGGATAGGTGACCATCCATTACATAACAAAGCCCCCCAGTGTCTTGGAAATCACGCTAAGCCGTTGTTCACGGCTTTAGTCGTCTAGTCGTTCTTAGTCAGAATCCGAAAACTCTGGCAACCAGTGGGATTGGGGATTGAGATACCCAGTAACTAGTTTGTGGAGGTCATATAGGAAGTCGATCCATGTAAAATACTGGTATTCATCTGCAACCGTTTTAAACTGAAAACAGACCCCCTTTTTCGTGGGTGGGGTATATCATCAAATTATGTCTCTCGTCTCTGGGTGGAGCGGGAGGGCGTGTCAGACTTTTACTGACTAAAACCCACCCGTGTTCCTTCAGTTGTCATGTCAGGGCCAAGGTAACTCTCTCGAACAAAATCTCACGACCCTGACAGGGGAAACAGACCCTTAAAAACTGATCGATGTTTTGCTATGTCCTTTATCTTTTATTATTTCTATTCCAGTGTCCACATAAGAAGAACAGATAAGGTAGGCACGGAGGCAGCGTTCCACCACATCCAGGAGTACATGGCGCACGTGAAGGACTACTACGACCAACTGGAGTTGACGCGCAATGTTGACGTGCGCAGGGTGTACCTGGCTACTGACGATGCGAACGTGAGTAATACATCCATATACACCCCGTCCTACACCCAAGCATGATAAGTGTGTCTAAACTCGTTTAGAAAAAGTAATACTGTAAAAATGCTTCAATGGAAATTCCGGAATTTCTTAACATTCGCCTTGTCAATATTATTGGTCTACAGCTGATATCTGCTAGATATGGGCTTCTTCATTTGTAGGCCATTTACTGGAGTCTAGGCCCATCTCATTTACTTTTTACTAGTTATGCTGTTCGTATCTTATGCTCATGGCAACCTATCTAGACACGCGGCAGCGTGTCAAGCCAAGTTCAAGTAACAGAACTGGCGAGCAGCACCGTGTGTAATATTACACGAACCATTTGGAGCCACTTTTGACCCCCTCATAACTCAAAAACTATTTCACATAAACGTGTCAAATATGGCTCATATAGTGAGACTTACAAGATACTTATGCGCTCCAAATTTCATAAACATATCTCAAACGGTTATTTAGATATTAACGTCCAAAAATCGTAATTTTTATCACTGACTGACCTATAGATCAAAACTCTAACCCAGTTCCAGATGACCTAGAAAGTTCAAATTTGGCATGCAGATAGGTAATTAGGTGAATACAAAGAAATACATCAGAAACTAGTAAATTTTTATCATTTTTTTATAATTTTTCACTTAATTGATTCTAATATGAACACTTATAACAAAAACCATTTGATATTAATTTTGTTTTAAATTTGTTATAAATAAGTACCTACTAATAATTTATGTACAAAAAGTAATGATATCCCATCAAAAACATAAATGTGAAATGAGAGCCAAGTTCAATATTATGATATATGCCTCGGTTGTTGACTTCAACGACAAAAGAAGTGAGATGTAAATGGGTGCCAAGTTCAATGGTCAGTCCTGACTTGGCTAGTTTTCATATACGAATTATATTATAGCCTTCGCAAGTTGTAAACCTGTTACTTGTCGGTTCTTATTTTATTATTCCGAAAAATTGGCTTGCTGGTAGATACTAGCCATCGAATAATAATTCGTATATGAGAACTAGGCAAGTTAGGACTGACCATTGAACTTGGCACCCATTTACATCTCACTTCTTTTGTCGTTGAAGTCAACAACCGAGGCATATATCATAATATTGAACTTGGCTCTCATTTCACATTTATGTTTTTGATGGGATCTTACGTTTACCGATTCGCGGTCCACACTCAAGAACAGCGCTCTAATAAGCAAAATGCCTCTCACTATTTCATTTTGCTTATTCTTCGGGCTTTATCGATTTAATTTGTTCGGCATCGGGTCATCTTTTTTATAACGATCATTGCTAAGTTTAACAGCAGTGGTGGCCCAGTGGAAACAATACGTCATGACGAGGTGTAGGTTCTAGGTTCAAACCTTCACAGGTGCTTCACTTTGTGTAAATTATTTGATCACCACTGCTCTCAAAACGGTGATGGAAAACATCGTGAGGAAACCGGCATGTCCTAGAACCAAAAATTCGAACACATGTGACTTCTACCAACACGTACTGAGCCACGTACTCCCTCTCACAGAGAGGCAATTTATGTCCCAGCAGTGGGAATTTTATAGGCTGATTATGTATGTCCTGTCATAGTTAAGTTTTAATCCTCAAAACGTTATATTACAGGTACTAGAAGACGCTCGCAAGAAATACCCGGAGTACACATTCCTGGGCGACCCGTCGATCGCGAAGACGGCGGCGACGCACCGGCGCTACACGCCGCTGTCGCTGACGGGGCTGCTGGTGGACCTGCACATGCTGGCCATGTGCGACTACCTCGTCTGCACCTTCAGCAGTCAGGTACGCACCGCCACTAACTCACTATAGTCTGTTCGCACGGGTTTGTCGCTGACGGGGCTGCTGGTGGACCTGCACATGCTGGCCATGTGCGACTACCTCGTCTGCACCTTCAGCAGTCAGGTACGCACCGCCACTAACTCACTATAGTCTGTTCGCACGGGTTTGTCGCTGACGGGGCTGCTGGTGGACCTGCACATGCTGGCCATGTGCGACTACCTCGTCTGCACCTTCAGCAGTCAGGTACGCACCGCCACTAACTCACTATAGTCTGTTCGCACGGGTTTGTCGCTGACGGGGCTGCTGGTGGACCTGCACATGCTGGCCATGTGCGACTACCTCGTCTGCACCTTCAGCAGTCAGGTACGCACCGCCACTAACTCACTATAGTCTGTTCGCACGGGTTTGTCGCTGACGGGGCTGCTGGTGGACCTGCACATGCTGGCCATGTGCGACTACCTCGTCTGCACCTTCAGCAGTCAGGTACGCACCGCCACTAACTCACTATAGTCTGTTCGCACGGGTTTGTCGCTGACGGGGCTGCTGGTGGACCTGCACATGCTGGCCATGTGCGACTACCTCGTCTGCACCTTCAGCAGTCAGGTACGCACCGCCACTAACTCACTATAGTCTGTTCGCACGGGTTTGTCGCTGACGGGGCTGCTGGTGGACCTGCACATGCTGGCCATGTGCGACTACCTCGTCTGCACCTTCAGCAGTCAGGTACGCACCGCCACTAACTGACCAGCACCAAAATTGCGTAATGCATTATCAATCAGAATGTGAATCGTATTGTGTTTGAATCCATTGCGTCATTTGTTCGAATAAATTGTCGGCTCAACAACATAAATAACGCAATGAATGTTGTTTAACTATCAAAATGAAACCAATTTCTACTGATAGCAAGTTACGCAATCACCCCTCAGTTCTCCTTTGTGGATCTACTGCCTACAGGCTTAGGACGAGCACCGTCTTGTCGGCGGAAGGGTAGACGAAATGACGTTACGTTTAGACAGTACGACGGCAGCGAAGACTCAATTGGACTTTTTATGAAATTCACTCTTTAACATAATTCGACTTCAAATTCTTTGTTTTGTCAAAGGATTTTTTGTTTGGTTCAATTTTTTTTTGTAGTTAATTAAATTGGGAGTTTCGATTTTTACGGAAGGTGTATGTTTTCTTCTTCTTAGCGTATCGATAGCAATCGAAAAACAGTCAGACCGTCAGAAGTTGACCGTAGCCAACTTCTGACGGTCGTAAGCTTAGCGTTTGTATGTTTTAATAATTTCGATAGGTGCATTCAAAATATAGTGTTGGAGGTTGATGTTCTGACCATTGACGCACAAATACGTCTGTTCTTTCGTAAACTCAATATCAAGACCCGATTGTCTACAGTTTGCCTACGCCAATTTTGACCAACTTCGGCCACATAATGCGAAGGGGAGACAATATTGTTAAAGCTGGCAATACCAAAATAAAGAAAGCGCACGAGGGCGGTGTCTAACATTATGGTCAGATCAAATCAAAGAATCGTCCTTAAGCAAATGTCAGCAGGTTGTGATGGCAACTTTGGACCGAAGTCTATGGAGGATTTGATTTTGCAGATTGTCCGCTTAAAGGGGTCCAGTGACCACGATCCTCAGTAATGAAGTACCGATTGAAGACAAAGTTATAAAGTTGTGTCATGTATTGGCCGTTTTCAGGCATCTTTGAACTGCCCAGATCTGATAAAAACTTTATGGTTTTATGCAAACATTTAAATAATGTTGTAATATTTTCATTGTCTTTGTAAAGTTTGTCCAAGTACGTAAAAATATCGTGTCGTTAAATTCTCGCGCACTGGTACGTACTTCAATGCACTGCCTACCGCCGATAGTTTAAAATCCGACAACGTGTTTTTTGAACGCGCTGGTGTCACATATTTGCTAGATATGTGCAGAGCTGCTGGGGTATTATTGTGTCTTAATAAAACTCGGTGTTACTTACATAGCACGTGAGACAAGAAGACTTTTATTAAGAGAACCATAGACTACACACACATACAATAAACATAGACAATCATGTTAGACTTAGAGCACAGATATTATAATTTATGCAACACTCCTCTCTTCTAACTTTTATTAATTTATGAAATTACTACAAATCAAGTCTCAGAACAGGCTTATGAGTACGTGCACTTCTACGCACTTCTGGCTGAACTAGAATAGGAGAATTAGCAATGTTATTTGGTATTTCTTTGTTAATTAACGGCATATTTACTTCTAATTTCTCCGATTCTTTTTCTTGCTCCAATACACTTTCATTAGGTACACTATGGTTAGGCAAACACTGAGTAACATTCCTGGTGAGTATGCCTTTGTCAGTGTGCACATCATACATAACATTTCCTACTGGTTTTTCAATAACACCATCTAACCATTTTCGAGAGTTATCGTATGATGCAATCAGTACTTTATCACCTGGTAAATATTGCTTTACAGGTTTCTTACAAATCAACTGCCGAGGAATAATTACATCTTTTTTATTAAAGATAAACGTGTACGGAGTTTTCTACCGAACATTAACTCACAGGGTGCCTTGCCTGTTGTGGCATGTGGTGCCGTACGATAAGCTAATAGCCATTGCTGTACACTATGATCTAAACAATTTTTATCAAACTTATATGCTAACATGGCCTTTTTGAAGGTTTGAACCCCCCTTTCTGCCAAACCATTGCTGGCTGGGTGATAAGGTGCAGTACATATGTGTCTAATATTATTATTCTTACAAAAAGTATTAAACTCTTCAGATGTCCATTGTGGACCATTATCAGTCACTATTTGTTCCGGTAGACCAAATCTAGCAAAAATACTACGTAGACATTTAATTGTACTGTTGGAGGTAATATTGTTCATTTTAACTACTTCTGGCCATTTTGAGTGTGCATCTACAATGATTAACCACATATGCCCTAAAAATGGACCAGCAAAATCAGCATGTATACGTTTCCATGGCTCCTCTGGCCACTCCCATCTATGTATAGGTTTGATAGGTGGTAAGTTCCTATTTTGTATACAACCTGCACAATTATTAGTTAATGTTTTTATATCATTTGTGATGTTTGGCCACCAAAAACAACTATTAGCTAGAGATAACATTTTATTAATGCCCAAATGACCAGAATGCAGTTCAGTTAAAACATTATCCTTTAGACTGTCAGGTATAACTATTCTATCCCTCCATATAATGCAATCTTTAATTATATATAACTCAGTCTCTTTGTCTTTAAAATTACATAAATCTCTATTAATCAACTTTGGCCAGCCCTCCCTTAAGTAAGTACAAACCTTGCTTAAAATAGGGTCTTTCTGAGTATGTTTAGCAATTTCAGATAAAGTTACTGGTGGATTATCCAATACAATGCTATAAATTATATCCTCCTCATTACTATTTTTAATTGGCAACCTAGAGGGAAAATCTGCTGCCGCATTATGTTGTGAAGTCCTGTACTTTATATCACAATTATAATTACATAAAATGAATGCCCACCTAGTCATTCTATCTGCATATATACTACCAGCTGTTTTATTTGGATTAAATATAGATATCAGAGGTTTATGGTCAGTAACCAATGTAAATGTTCTACCTTTTAAATACAAATCAAATTTCTTAACTGCCCATATAATAGCTAAGGCTTCTTTATCTATTTGTGAATATTTTACTTCTGCGTCATTGAGTGTTCTGCTTGCAAAAGCAATAGGGCTTTCAATAATATTATTACCTAACCTAATTTCATGAGCTAAACAAGCTCCTAACCCATACTTGGAAGCGTCACAGCTCAATACCACTGGTAGCTTTGGATTATAATGAATTAATACTTGATCTGATACAATAGCTTTCTTGGCCCATTCATACGCTAATTCTTGTTGCTTAGACCATACCCACTTTTCTGAATTCTTTAATAATGTATATAAAGGTTTTAAATTTTCAGCAGCATTCTTTAGAAATTTATGATAAAAATTAATAGTGCCAAGGAAACTACGTAATTCTTTAATATTTTTAGGTTGTGGTGCTTCCAATATGGCCTTGATGTGCCCTGGTGTCTTGTGAATACCTTCCTTATCAATCACATGCCCACAATACTCTAATTGTGGGGACATCAACACAGTTTTCTCTTTATTTACTTTAATATTTAATTTTTCGAGTTTTTTAAATATACACTCTAAAGTTTTTAAATGGCAATCAACATCACCACTTGCAACCAAAATATCGTCAATGAAACAATATACATTTGGCATATTAAAGTGTTCATCCATAAAATCTTGCCATTCCTGTGGAGCCGGTGACATACCGAACATCATGAATGTTGGTCTATACAACCCCCATGGTGTGGTAATTGTCATAAGCTTTTGTGCCTCCTCATCCATTCGCCTGTTCATATATGCCTTTCTTAAATCAATTTTACTAAATACTGTTTTAATATTTTGATCATCTTTATTTAATTTTGCAAAAATGTCTTCAATGACAGGGATTGGATGATTTGGCACCTCCAAAAATGGATTTATTGTTACCTTGTAATCCCCACAGATTCTTATATTGTGAGGTCCTTTAATGATGGTCACTATGGGTGTAGCCCATGTGCCTATTTCTTTATTTGTCACTCTATACATTTTACCTTCGGTACATAACTTGTCAAGCTCCTTTTTAACTAAATTTTCTAAAGCATAAGCTATTCTTCTTGGTTTAAATGCAATGGGTTTAATGTTAGCTTCTTTTAATTTTAAAGTGCCTACAGTACCTTTAATTTCGCCTGGAGTCCCTGAAAATATATCACTATATTTTTCTACTAAATTATTGAGTTTAATTTGTGAATCTTGGTGAATTATTAAATTGCACCGTTTTATACAAGTTTGCCAATCAATTTTCATAGCACTCAGCCAATCCCTACCTAACAATGGCTTTTTACCTTCTTTGACAATAATCAATGTTGCTAAGTATTCTTCATTTTTAATTTTAATATTTACATTTGTCTTACCATATACAGTGATATTGTTACCACCATATGCAGATAGCTTTAGGTTACATGGAAATAATTTTAAATTAGGAAAGGATGCTATGAACATAGATTCAGGCATTAACGTGACATCTGATCCACAATCAATTTCAAATGATATATTTACATTATTAATTTTTAAAGTTATATACCAAGGACTTGGACGCTTCTCATCTATTGATACCACTTTGTTAATATTTAATTGACTCTCTGTTTCCTGAAATAAACTGGACAGATCATAACTATCACACACATATTCACTATTAAATTTTACTTCACTAACTTTCATAACAGAAAATTCTTCATCATTTGTAATTTCATGGACCTTCTTGGGTGTCAAAGTTTTCTTACTGTTTGCTTTGCAAACACTTGCCATATTTCTTGTGGCATATAATATTCTTCGTCTTTAAATTTGCATTGGGGTTTTACATGCCCCATCTTCCCGCAGCAATGAAATTTAATGCTGACATGTTCTTTACTTATTTTGTTTATGTCTGAGCTTTCTTGCCCAGAACTGCCAGCAGTTATTAATTTTGCTCCTTTCTCCGCCAGCTCCATGTTCATTGCTATTTCCACTGCTTTTGCAAATGTTAAATTTTCTTCACCAAATAATCTTTTTACTATGCTTTCACTCTTTAATCCATGAACGAATTTATCTCTTAAACATCTTTCTAAATGTATGGCAAAGTTGCACGTCTGTGCCAATTTCTTTAACGCCGCCACAAACTCACAGATGGACTCGTCTGCCAACTGTTCGCGTTTCATAAACTTATATGTTTCCGTAATTTCTGATTGTTGTGGCTCCAAGTGTTTTTCAACAAGTTCCACTAATTCAGAATACGTTTTATCCTGTGGTGTTTTCGGGAAACAGAGTTCTGACAGCAACGTGACCATGTCAAAACCAATAAACGAGATTAAATATTGCGACCACTTCGTTTCATCCACCTCGTGGATCTTCATTTTGTTTTCAAACACCTGTTTGTACACCTTAAATGTGCATTTTGAAGCTGAAAACTCAGGCAGTGAGAGCCCAGCAGCCGCCATTTTGTGAAATTTCGTCCGACGTAACAAGACGAAATTAATAACTTTCTTTGTAGTTTACGGACGTAACACGTAAAACTTTAACTGTTTTCTTTTTATCCTCGTCGCCACTGTCACATATTTGCTAGATATGTGCAGGGCTGCTGGGGTATTATTGTGTCTTAATAAAACTCGGTGTTACTTACATAGCACGTGAGACAAAGAAGACTTTTATTAAGAGAACCATAGACTACACACACATACAATAAACATAGACAATCATGTTAGACTTAGAGCACAGATATTATAATTTATGCAACAGCTGGGATGCATTCTGTTGGATTCCCAAAGCTCGGTTGAAAATCCAGTGCGCAAAAAATCTTGCTTCGATATTTTTACGACTGTACAAAAGTGGACTTAGATAGAAAGAAATACCAATGAAAGTCGGTTGAAAGTTAAAGCTTTTATTTAAAACTAGCTTCTGCCCGCGACTTCGTCCACGTGCCAATCGACTCAGAGAATAAAAAGTTTCACATAACATTCAAGCGTTCGTTCCGTTTCACCCTCTTAGGGTTTTTTTTTTAGCGGGAGGGCGTGTCAGTCTTTTACTGACTAAAACCCACCCGTGTTCCTTCAGTTGCCTATGTGCCAGGGTCACGGTATCTCTTTTGAACAATCTCGCGACCCTGGCAGGCATCGGTCCTAGCAGACCCCTTCAGTGCTGCTTACATCTCTTTGCCCCGTTTAACCCTCTGTTCTGTTCCTGTTGAATTAAAAAAAAAAAACATTTCCTAGTGGATACCTACTCTTCAGAAAGAACACATCCTCCAAATTTTATGTCTCTAGAACCAGCGGTTTAGTCTGTGCGTTGATATATCAGTCAGTCAGTCAGGACTTTGAATTTTATACATATAGAAAACTTTTTGTGAATCGCAGGTGGGCCGCGTAGCATACGAGATGATGCAGACGAACCGCGTGGACGCGTCCAACAGTTTCTTCTCGCTGGACGACATCTATTACTTCGGCGGACAGAACTCGCACGATCGCGTCGCCGTCATGCCCAATGATGGAATTTATCAGGATATACCGTTCCAGGTACGTGAACATTAATTAACGTGACATTATATTATATCATGCCTTTTTTAACCAACTTCATAATGGAGGAGGTTATCTGTATCAATACCCATCATGTGTGTAGACTAGCAGTTTGGCAGAGGTAATATATTTTGTAAAACCATAACATTCACAAAAAACACTTTTTCCTTTTTTTTCATCATCCGCTAATTTATTTTGACTCTGTATAGTTAAGTTTAAATCCTTATCTATATTTTATCGTTTATATCTATATATTAATACGTGAAGCGAAAACTTACGAAAATTGGGCGAATGGAGGGGTATGTTTCGCACACTTATAGTTGATATAGAGAAGAAGTGACGAATGCTAATATTTTTTTTTAAATTATGCGTAAAAATACATTATTTTCAATAAATAACACGTTACACACACTACTATTCATTACCGTGTATTTAATACATACATGCATAGATATTCTTTTGTTTATGGTCCAAATCTGTGGTCCTATCGAGAACATCTGTCTTTAATATTTTGTGTCTATAGTCTTACTGAATGTCAAGTATAACCATAGGTAATAAATTAATTTTATAGATATATAACCTATTTCATTTTTTAAATCTATGATCATATCGAGAATATTTGTCTTTAATATTATTTGTCTATAATGTTACTGAATGTCAAATATAACCATATTATTTTTTTATATTATTCATTTATTCATTTTCTAACATATTTATTATATTTTTAAATATTTTAACAAAAGTCTAAAAAAAAAAAACATTTAAAAATATAAAAAATAGTGACCCATCGGCATCGGGAACAGGGTCCAAGCTGCCGGTGGTCAGGGCTCTAGAGAGAGGAACCTCCTGACTATGCGTGCCGTGTCCAGGAGTACTGCCTTCTGAATCAAGCCCTTGATCCAGCCGTGTAATGAGAGCCTCCTGAGGTGTTGGTCGAGGCTCTTCGCTATTAGGCCATTTACTGTAACGATTATCGGTACAATGATTGCAGAGTCCACCTCCCACATGTCGACAACCTCGTGTGCTAAGTCAAGATACTTGATTTTTTTATCTTGCTCAGCTTTCACGAGATTCTCGTCATGAGGGATAGCGATATCAACAATCATTGCACGACGCTCTCGTCGATCTATCACCACAATATCAGGCTTATTGGCTACAATAGTCCTGTCTGTGATGATAGATCGATCCCAGTACAATGTGGCGTGACCATTCTCGAGAACTGGGTCGGGCACATACCTGTAGTATGGTAATTCAGATTCCACAAGATTGTATTGCAAAGCAAGTTGCTGGTGGATGATCCTAGCTACTAGATTGTGTCTGTGCAAGTACTCGCCGTTAGCAAGACGAGAACAACCGGAAACAATATGTCGAATGGATTCACCGGGACGGTGGCATGCCCGACAGATGTCAACCGTACCGTCCTTAACAATGTATTTCCGATAATTATTCGTCATGATAACTTCATCCATAATCGCACAGACAAAACCTTCGGTTTCCCCAAAGAGGTCTCCGAAACGCAGCCAGGATACGGACGCCAGAAAGTCTACATCAGGCCCATGGAGAGCCCGGAAAAAGCGACCGTGAAGCTCTTTGCTTTGCCATACTTCCTTACGATCCTTAGTATCTAATACTGCAGGTTTGCGCCAGTTCTCGTTCGCCAAGGAGAGCGGGGTGAGGCCCTTGTCCACTGCAACCACATCTCGGTGCATCCCCACGTCAGTTTGAAGGAAATATTCCCTGAGACTGCAGATCTCGCGGTTGTGGAGGGTTTTAGCGTTTAAGAAACCTCGACCCCCACACTTCCGCGGGATGTACAGTCTCATCACTGATGACCGTGGGTGATGCATCCGATCTGCCGTCAGCAATGTACGGACCTTCCTATCCAGAGCGTCTAGTTCCGTTTGAGTCCATTTGAGTATGCCGAAAGAATACATCAAAACCGGCATGACCCAATCGTTGAAGGCACGCACCCTGTTGCCGCCTGATAAAAGACTATTAAATACTTTTTTCAGGCGGCCAAAGAAGCGTTCCCTCAGCGATTGTTTCATGTCGGCAGCATTGATGCCTAATGCTTCCGACATACCCAAATATTTGTAGGTTTCGGTTGAGAAGAGGGATCTAAGGTGTATAGAATCCGTAAGTTCGGTTCCCACGGAATCTACAATCCCCCCACGCTTTACATGCATGACTGCACATTTGTCCACACCAAATTCCATCCTGATGGCACTACTGAACGTTTCTGTTACCTTCAGTAGCTCCATCAGTTGCAAGTTGTTGGGGGCAAAGAGTTTCAGATCATCCATGTAAAGGAGGTGTGATATCACCTGACCACCTCTTCTCAATCGATAGCCTAGACCTGAATCCTCCAGCAGTGTGCTAAGAGGATTCAAGGCTAAGCAAAACCAAAGCGGACTTTATATTTATTATTATATATTTTTTTTCATTTAATAATGTATTTCTATTCAAATGAAGTACGGTCGAATTTCGAACAATGGGCGATCACTAGTATTAGCTTATACGGCAATATATTTTCTTATTAAAAATTGTTGTACTTTTTCATAGATATATTGTTTTTTCATAAGTGTGCATTAATTGTGGTAGTGTGACCATGATATACCTACACTCCAATTTCATAGTAAATCTATGTTTATGCTAAAATGCTAAAAAGAAATTTAAAAAAAAATCCTTGATCTTCTCGACTAACTGAGAATCTTCGATCATAAAGGGTATCACGTAAAAGACTACAATATTACGGTTAAAATAATGTAGTTAATTCGTTTATTTTGTTGCAGGTCGGCGATTTAATCGGCATCGCGGGTAATCACTGGAACGGTTACGGTCGGGGAACCAATAAGAGAACAAATATGGTGAGTTGGATAACAAAACTCACCATCATAATAATGCTTATGACATAGGCCTGCCCCAAAGGGAGGGGCTAAACCATACCACGCTTGGCAGGCGGGTTGGTGATCGCAGTATGGTGGTAAAATGCATAGACAACGCTACTCCATTCTCTAAAGTCCCTTAGTCGCCTTTTACGTCACCCTCGGGAAGAAATGGGGTGGTGCTATTCTTTACTTCCGGCCCCACATGGAACAATATAATAATGTTACTTACTTTTTTGAATATTTGAGCCTGTTTATTTCTTAGGAGGGATTCATGTTCATTTTTTTTATTGCCGTTTGAGAGTACCCTGGGCTAGTCGGTATCTAAAGCCAATTAAATTGCCGTGTTCATCGGGTTTTATGAACAAATATCTTTATATTATAATAAAGCTGAAGTGTTTCTTTGTTTTATTTTTTGCTTGTTTGATAGTTCTAGAGATTAGCAACTGGAGAAACTACTTGTCGGTTTTTAATTATTTTTGCATTAGATAGCCCAAAGTTTGAGGAAGGTATTTAACATCAGGCTACGACCTTTACCAGACGAAGAAAATATAATCAGAAAGAACGCTAAGCGAAAGCGAAGTTATACAGCAGGCAGTCACAGGCAGAATGTTCATACAACCTGATTTACTTTGCAATTTATTTACCTATATTCTATAACTAAAATTTCACCATTTGTTCCAGAACGGCCTCATCCCCTGGTACAAGACTGCGGACCACCTGGTCCTCTACCCATTCCCGGAGTACAAACAGGTGCCCATGTACTCCGACACACGGCAGAAGGACTTATAAGGGCGGTCCTTCTAACAGTTTATATCTTAAAGGACTGATGAACGCGTGCAAAGCGTTACAAATCGTTTGTTTTTTTATTTAGATCAAGAAGTTTTGTTCTATTGATTGTCTCTCGTCAGTGGCGGCTCACATTAAGTTTTCCAGTATAAACTGATCTCACTTTATACAGGATTTTCGTAAATTGAAAGGTCAGTTTAAACTGGAAATAGCTTGGTGGATAGCCGTGTTTGCAGTCGGCAAAAGAGATATGTGTGCAGGTGGGATAGATGAAATTCTGAATACTACGCAGACAGTTAAAATTCACATGCTTATACAAGGTGACTGAAAACATTTGACAAAATTTAAAGGAGTGTTCTACCCATCAAGATGAACAATTTTAACTATGAGATCAAATTAGAAATCACATAAAAAACCCACCTTTCCATATAAAGGTTACCTACATTGGACCTTTTTGCATATGAAGGTAGTTTTTTTTTTGTGGATTAGAAATTGGATGGTTTATATCTTTACATAGTATAAAACAAAGTCGCTTCCTGCGTTGGTACGGTTAGATCTTTTAAGCTATCCAACGGGTTTTAGTGCGGTTTTCCTCAATAGACAGAGTGATACGCGGGCGAAACTACTGAAAAAAGCTAGTATAGTAGAAAGAAATTGCTGTCGCTACTAATTGATATCAAAATTTTAATTGTTTTTATGTTCATCATCGTTCAACTGTATAATTTGAATTCTCTGTCCCGCTCTAGCCTGTACACCCATCTCTTTTGCGGATAGTAATAATATTTATGTCGTGTACGATCGTTAAAGTTTTCGTAAGCGTCTTTTACGGGCTTGTTAATTGTTAATGATTGTCAATGAATACTTTGTGTGCGTGAAACACTTCTCTATGGATTTCTGTTGAATTTCTGATAATATGATGTTGAAATCATTGTTTTGTATATAATGTTCACGTTTGCGAAATGATCTACGTACTTCAAGTTATTGCAATGGGTTCATAATCTTGGTATATTGGTTTTTTTTTTTAAAATATTGCCTCAAATGTCACAATAGGGATAACTTATTAAGAATATAATACTCAAAATTCTAGTACGAAAGTACTGCAATATGAAAAAATATCTGCTGTTAAATCTCATACTGACTAGGGGTGAATTTCACCAATGAATTTAAACGCGATCAGCTTATTTAAACTGCGTCCAAGAGCAGTCAGTATCAATATTGTATAAAAATGCTGACACTTACAGTTCTGTCCGTTTAAAATGCGGTTTAGGTGTGTAAATCGCGTTAATTTGCTTTTGGTGAAATTCGCACTGAGATTTGACAGGCGAGATACGAATCAGGCTCTCAAAAACTGAGGTTTAAGCTAGTTGCCTATTAAAGTATTAATTCACATTTTGACTTCCTTTTAATGTTAGATTTTAATCTCACAATTTGGCGCTGGCGTCTAGTATCCTCACAATTTATTTCTGAATAGGGAATATCACGTTTGTATACAGTTATTTTACCTCCGATTTGCAATCACTGTCAAATTATAGTGATCTTTAATCTTGAGTTGTATTCTGAATTGTACTGTAATCGATTTGAGCGTTCTTACATCGGTTCCGAGTAAACGTGAGCGCAATAACGATCATCAGTCGCCACCAAAAGGAAAAAGACAACATTTTTAGTGTAATTTAAAGTTTTGACGTCCAATGAGCATTGTGAGCACGTTCACGAGTGTTCCGAATCGTTGTCAACTCTCGGTTGTCATAATTGTGATATCTAAATCGGAATGCAGATAATTCGCGTGAGCGACTATGGTATAATTCGGTAAGTACCCTTAATGCAATAACGTTTTCTGCTGTTAGAGGTAATAGCTGTAACTATTCAGTTTTTGTGCAAAACGTCGAAAGTACGATATGCATACCAGTGCACAATCCCAGTCCATTTTTAGTAACACTTAAATTATAATGAAATACTTCGATGATAAGCCTAACGTTTAAACGGATAATTTACCTAGATAATTTATCGTTTTCAATCTTATTTCCAAACGCATTTTTCTATTTGAGAATTATAAAAATGAAATAACAGAAAATTATTTCCCGTTTTATAAGTTTACGCTAAAACTGCTACTTTGAATTTAGTTTTTCTATAAAATGTTCATGTTTACTTGAAATACCAAAACAATGAATAACTTTTTCTTTTTATTCACTTGTTCTTACATTTATTGGTGCAAGTGCAGAACATTATTCTAACCGTTAGTGAATACATTCCATTCTAACTCGTTACTTAATATTTTATGAACTAAACATGAATAACAATTTATACATTTTGAGGGTGATTTTATTGTAGTATTTTTCATCTCACGACGCGACGCGAGCTTTACTCGTGTAACCAAGAGAGCAATGGTGGCCCAGTGGTAGCGGCCGCGACTTACGAGTTGTAGGTCGTGGGTTCGAATGCAAACAGGCACTTTATTTTGTGTAAATTATTTCATCACCACTGCTCTCAAAACGGTAAAGGAAAATATCGTAAAGAAACCGGCATGTCTGAGAACCAAAAATTGACAATGTAACATCTACCAACCCGCACCGGCCCACTCCCTCTTACCAAGAGGAGACCTGTGTCCCAACAACATGTGAACATTGTAGGCTAATGAAGAATCTAGTGTACAAAAACGCTGTGAATGTGTGTGTGAAGACGAGTAGCGTCAGCATATAGCACACACGCACAAACACATTTCCGACTTCGCCATTGTCTCGGACGGTACCGAGAGCTCCTGCGCTGACACACACATTCGTAGCATGTTTGTACACTTGGTTATCATAAGTAAAGTAAGCGTCGCTTCGTGAGAAAAAATACTATATCAGAAGCAGAAGCAGAAGAATGGAGCTAAAAGTAACAGTCACAAATTAGTTTTAAAGGGTTTGGTGATTGTAAACTTTTACAAAGGAAAATGTCGGTTCCACTATTCGTTTTTTTATTTGCGAAGTTGAAACATTCGCAATTATGATTCCTTTAATTGCACATTCATACATTCTAATTTGGATCTTAACTGCGATCACACCAATTTTTCTGAAACATGAGCTGCTACGGGAAGAACGTCCGCAAGGGTTTTCATAGAGGAATCTACGTTGTGTTCCAAAAAGAGATGGTGCCATTTTTTCTGTATAGCTCCATCTCTCTTTTGCATCGCACAAACTAAACACTCATATTTATTCTCTCTCTCAGTTACATTGATTCAGAAAAATTGGTGATACTGTAAAACTAACCATAGTTCTTCTAAGAATATAGTACTGATATAAATTCACGTTTCTAACGCGGCCTATATTGATAACATGTCTGTGTGTTATACTGTGTATAAATGTGTTCGTTTTTATGTGCATTTGTGTTTCTTTGGCGCTGCTGTACCTAGTATAAACGCATTTTAATATTATGTTTATGTAACTTTAAGTCAGTCCGCCTTAAATGGTTCTGTAAATGCCGAGTTTTAGCAGTATTGGCTTAAATGTTGGCTCTGTTGGTTCGAGTTCTATACAAGCCGAGTCATAGAAGTATTGTCTCAAATATTGGCTCTGTTGGTCCTGATCTGATTTGCTGATCCACATACTTGGTTTCTACTGCCCAATATTACTATTACCCAAATGTTCTTTAGTATGGTTTGTCGAATCGTTGAGCTTTTTAAGTTCTGAGTTGAGCTGCTTGATTAGTGACAAATACGTGCACTGACAGGAGAGGTTCTTTTCTCAAAAGACCATTTCAGACACATCTACATATCTTCACATGATGTGAAGAAGATTATGTCTGGACTTTAAAAGAGACTGACCTCTGAATTTGTTTCGGCTTCTCAGTTTAGAGCGCCTTCACACTAGCGTTTGTCCAGCGTAGACGTTCGATAAACGTATGCGCAGCGCAGACGCCGCGACAACGCGGCGCAGGCGTCGCGTTGTTGCGGCGTTTCCTCTGGAGCCAATTGAACGCTGCGCTGACGCGGTGCAGACGTCACTTGCGTCAATTGCGTTGTCGTTTGGATACAAAATGGATTCTGACGAGGAAACTCTATTGTTGGATTTGCTTTTAAAAAGAAAATTATTACGAAAACGTGAAAATAAAAATAAAAGGATATGGGAGAACCCCTTAAGGAGTGTACGGTCAAGTGAAAGCGATTATTTTGTGCTTTATCTATATATATATAAAAATGAATTCCTATTTCCCTTGGTCACGCCATCACGCGTGAACGGCTGGACCGATTTCACTTTTTTTTTGTTGTTGTGTTTGTTATTGTCAGGAGAAGGTTCTTATGAAAGAAAAAATGAAAAAAATTGCACGGAGAATTAGAAAATTTAAGAACACTTATTTAAGAATACAAAGTCACTTAACATGGGTGTTTGATAGCAAAATATTAATAAAATGAATCCCTATTTCCCTTGGTCACGCCATCACGCGTGAACGGTTGGACCGATTTCACTTTTCTTTTTTTATTGTGTTTGTTATTGTCAGGAGAAGGTTGTTATGAAAGATAAAATTTAAAAAATTACGCGGAAAATTAGAAAATTTAAGAACACTTATTTAAGAATACAAAGTCACCTAACATGGGTGTTTGATAGCTAAAAAATGCTTTATGGCTTCGAAGTACCAGGTTGGCATAACTTGGTAGGAGCTCACCTAGCATGGGTGTGTGGTAGCTAGAAAACGCTTTATGCCTTCAAAGTACCAGTTTGTCATAACTTGGTCTAACATGGGTATATGGTACTTGGTGCTCTTTGCTTTGTGTTGGTGGGATCTGATAAGTTAACACAACATTTATTGATTCTGAGGCGGTACGAAGTTCGCTGGGTCAGCTAGTTGTAAATAAAAATTGATTCAAAATATTTTATTTGTACATGACTCCGCAGTAACGCGGCGCATGCGTCGCGCATCTGCGGCGCTGACGCAGCGTATTTAACTCTTGCACTGACGTCGGCGTCTGCGCTGCGCATACGTTTATCGAACGCCTACGCTGGACAAACGCTAGTGTGAAGGCGCTCTTAGTCAGATAGGAAACGTCAACCTCATTTAGTTTTAAAAATCTGATTGACGTGTAAAAGTGTTTGTACGAACCTATACCATTTATAATTGGTTTGAATTCTGTAGCCAATTTCCGCATTTCTTTATTTGTATACGTGAAGTTATTGACCGCTAACATTCACTGGTAGAAACAAATATACTAGCAGCACCAAAAAGAAACTTGTGACGTCTTTTTAAAATAAGTGCAGTAATAGAGTATATTTCTGAGTCTCCGTGATTACCTCACGTGTTTTATGTCAGCAAAATTAGTAAAAACGTAGGTACAATACTAAAAACATTGTAATTTATTGAAAACTGAACTAAGTTTATATACAGTCAGCGTCAATAATATCGGGGCGAAGATAGGTACTGTTCAAAATGATCTAAACAAGTATGAAAGTTAAATATTAACTCAATGACACAAGGAATGTTTTTGAATGAAGACAGTTATCGACAATTATCATTCTAACAAGAACTTTATCCAATTGATATAAAGTTTAATTTTCTCAGTTGTTGAGATCATTTTGAACAAAGTTTTCGTTCCGGTATTTTTGACGCTGACTGTAATAAGAATGTTTTTTTTTTCTTTCTAAAATAAGCAAGGATTCTAAAATAAGATCTGAAATTAAACATGGCCCATGATGAAACCCCATGACCTGACTGAATTAGGCAATTTATCGAGTTTTAGTTAATCTATGCAAAGAATTTTAGTTCTTATATTTTGGCCGTTATATTTTAAAATTCAATGAATTAATAACTGTTTATTAAAAAAAAAAAGATTTGCTCATGTAAGTTAAATTCTTTGTTGTTGTTTATTTATGAATGTACCTTTGTTAATATAGTTATTATATTACTATCTACATTAAATAATATGTAGCCGTGTATGCAGTGATGTCTGAAAAGCATTTATGTATGTGTTACGTAATACCCAAAGTGTGTATCCGAGTGCTATTATATGTACATGCCTTATATCTGTTAATAATCGGTCATATATAGAAAATATGTTACAAATATAAAAAAAATATAAAGTAAAAAATAATTAAATGAAAAATATTCTCGAGTAGTGTAATTTTACATTATTTTTCGGTAATATTTTCATGTGTTAGTTTATTAGAATCAAATAAAATGTTTTAAATACTTTACAGCCTAAAATGATCACAGGTATACTTCCGAGTTTTAAAATTCCCATTTTTACAAATAGCAGATACTTATATAAAAGCACTTCAACATATTTTCATGTTATTCCATATTATTTATTTTTCCATAGTAATTAATAATAGATTTTACTAGAACGGTGATATCTGGTGTATTTTTTAACTTTGTATCTGTCGGAGCTTCTGTAAGATGTATGATATAGTAACATGGACCTAAAATGTGTGTATATAGCTTTATAATATTATAGTGTATATAGAAAGGAAAAATAATATAAATAAATGGTAACATGTGAAGGTATTCTGAATTTTTATTGCATCCGAAACTTCTGTTTAACATTGAAGCCACTGTGTTCTTGGCTGTCCCAAGCTAGCGCTTACTGCACTGTAATAAGGGCTACAGAGAAGCAGTGCTGCACTATCAGTGCAGTACAGTTGCGTACTGTCTGGAGAAGTGCTTCTCATCTGAATATAATCCCCACACCCAGATGGGAATGACCAGATACCTGGGTAGGTACAGTCACCAAAAAGACAAGTAACCAGGGTCGTTGGATAAAGTTGAAGTTTAGTAATAATGCGATGGGCTTTATTAAATTTGATAAATGAACTCCTTTAAATTTATTCGAAAATATCCATCGCATTTTCACTAAACGTCGATTATATCGTACGACCATCGTGAGTTATCTTTTTTGGTGACCATGCCGTTGTCATACGAATAACTTGTACTCGTACCAAGTTATTCGTATGACAACGGCATGGTCATATATTTGCAACCCACACCGCAGAACTTGGGTCATCTTTTATTTCACCAATCGAGCAACTAAGTATATATTTAGGTTCTTATTTCAGTCTCATCAATCAACTCGGCTGCCTTATTCCTCCATGGACGACCAACTCAACTCGCTTTTCTGCCCATACTACCACGAACAACACCGCGAAGAAACACCAACTTTTTCCTTCTACATTTCTTGGAATCGTGCGCGTGTGCGTTCTCCACTTACCCTCTTTATAAGGAGTCCCGCTACTTTTAATTGGGTTTCCTGTTACCGTACGGAAGGGTAAGTAAGTAGTAATGCATCTCGAGTGCTCGCAAACCGGGACTTCCATAATGCAATTATGTAGAAACTTTATTAATTGGAAAGGCCACGAGAGAAGCGGCGACGGAGAGAGTTAGTAAATAAAAAAGCAATAACATGGGAAATACGGATTCCTGTTTGATTTGATTTACCTACTTATGCCTGTTGCCGTGGGTTATTTGGCTTTAGGTATTTTGACGGTATATGAGGAACGGGGTGTAAGGTTCAGTCATACCTCCGTAGAAAAGGGGCGATCCACCGACCCAGACGGGTGTCGTGGCAAGTCCCCGACAATTGATGTCGGGACGTTGTATACAGGATTTTTTAATCAGTGCGCACATTTCAATTATTTTTTCTATACTTTTTTTAATTTTTATCCGACCAAATTAGTAAACTGTGGACACCCTACATATTTTGTAATATGATATCGAAATAGTAATTGGTCAGTAACCGCGCGCCGGCGTAGGTATACTTCGAACTTCTTAGAATTTTGACCGATCGAACAGGTGGTTGGTACTAGTAGCTACACTCGGTTGTTCACCTTCGACGCCGCTACGGCGCGCCGGCTAAAAAAAAAACCAGTTTCAAAATAAACATCTTTCGTTAACGATAACTTAATTTTTTTGTTCTAAGTTATATCAAAATAAAAATTGCTTGGTTGTTATAACTCGTTTAAGTTTAATTTGTTAAAATTTTCGCACTGGTTAAAAACTTATCCTGTATATGCTAGTTACGCGGTAAACTCTACTTACGCCCGATGCCGGCTTTTGTGTAGTTTGCATGTGGCAGTTTGAAGACAGTTTAGATGCCGCTACAGGATCATTGATCTCTCCTCAACCTCTTTATTGCTGGGCCATATGATTGAGTTGTTCTGCTTAAGTGGGACTGGGTCGGACATGTCTGCCACATGTCAGATAAAAAATGGGCTAAAAACCATCGATTGGATGCCTCTAAACGCATGACGCCATCGCAGCATGCCGAGACAAAGATGGCGGAATCACCTAACTCCAATCGAAAGGAATGGCCAGCACTAGCAAAAGACAGAATTGTGTGGGAAAGGGAGAGGACAATACAAGCTAGTCAGATAAGATTATTTTCACTATCTAGAACGCGTGGCGGGTTCAACTATCTATCTGATTTGTTCAGATTCTGATTCTAGGCTATTGGATAATTCCTCATGGAGGCGATCGGCGGTGGCGACCTCTCGCGCCCGGCTCTCCTAGTGCAGGCTATGGTACGGAGCGAGAAAGCATGGGAAGCCGTCACTTCCTTCTGCGACGCAGTAATGCTCCGTCCAGAGCGGGAGACGTCATTTGATGATTTACCACCAGCAAAAAAAGGGTACTGGATAATGACAATAAAAGTCTTTGGCTGATCTCACACTGTTAAATAAGTAGTACCTACGCGGCTGACATTAGAATTCTTTATTCAATTAATTGGATAGGCCAATATCCAATAGTGATTTGCTTTAGGCATTTGGAATTTGCAGTTAACAGCTAGACCCTAGCCAGTTCAACATGTTTTTAAGGTTGTTAGCTTTTAGAGCAGTAGTGGCCCAGCGGTAACGGCCGCGACTTACGAGTTTCTTTTTTCTTTAATAAATAAATCAATCGTTTTTGACCAAACACGTGTAAAATTTCATAAACCTGCCAAACTCCGTAACAGTTTTTCGGCAGTTGGTGGTTGCAGGTTCAAACCCGGACAGGCGCTTTGCGTTGTGTAAATTATTTTATCACCGCTGCTTACAAAACGGTGAAGTTAAACATCGTTAGGAAATCGACATGTTCTAGAACCAAGAATTCAAAGACATGGTATCTGCCAAATCACTGGGCTGACGTGGTGAATATTACAGCCCACTCCCTCTATTAGAGAAGAGGCCTGTGTCCCAGAAATGGGAACATTTTAAGCTGATGATGATAGTCAGCTCTTCTGTAAATAATTCAATGATAGCTAGAGGTTTTCTAAACAAATGCACTCACAAAAACAAACACACCAATAAACAACTCCACTAACAAACCACTTTCTTAAACCTCACTTTTAATGGCCTCATAAAAGCGACCGCCGGCGAAAGTAGCCCCTCTCGCCAAGTTCAATGGCACGGCATAACAGTACCGTGCTGACTCTTGCGCACGCTGCATCTCGCCTGCAGTAGTACATGGAACCAGGATGTGGACAGTGCTAGTAGTTGTCGTCTGTTGTGTCTCCGCCGTGCTGCCGGCTAAACATCTGCCCAAATGGAAGAAGCAGGTTGGTTTTGTGTTATTTGTATGACTTCTAAAGTGGTCATAGGAAAAACTTCGACAAATATTATTAGGGAACAGTGAATAAAAATAATAGTAAATTAACTAAGGAAAAATGATTATAAAAAGTTGAAACTATTTTGGTTTGTTTTTTTAATTGTGGGAGTAAATACTGTCACTGGTCGAGTAATTTAATTTTTCAAAAAATTACATAATTACAAGCGAGTGTTGCCACATTATGTCTCCTCGATTCGTAAAAAATAAAATAAACTTGATAAATGATATTCCACATTTTTTTTTAATTTTAATGAAATATAAAGTTTAAATAAAATAAATAAACAAGAGATGAACAAATGTTTTCACCGGCGTTTTCCCGCGGCCTACTTTCTCATTGCTTTCTCGCGGCTCATATTAGAAAGTTCCTTTGTGAGTCAGCGAGATGCGTGCGATCCTGTGGTTAGGACGGAAGGAGAGCCCATCGCTTTCTATACTTCTGGCTTGTAGCAGTTTACCTTGAACTTGATATGTAAATGAGAAAACACCTGTAGTGCAAAATCTGAGCAAGACTAGATATTGAGACCGGTTCAACACTTTCACACTCTGGGTCAGTATAATTTAAGCTTTCTAAAGCACATATCATATAGTTCAAGCCAACTGGAAACTGTATCGTTGGCACAAAACAGTTGGCTACCTGGGTACATCTCTATACCTAATGCAGTCACATACTAGGATAGTATAGAGGGGTATATAGAGTGTATGCAGTGCAGTTCGATCGAAAGAAAAGTAGAAATGCTCAATTACATGCATATGACTCATAATATGTTCTAAAGTCAAAACAATATTCAATGTATTGCAAAAGCAGAGACCCTATGTCCAGTCAATCTTTTTATTTAATAGTTTACGCACAAAAACGTACAGAGGCGGACTTGATGCCATGGGTATTTTCTACTAGTCACCCTTTGGGTGATGCAGAGACAAAAGCAGTGGTAGGTGCATTAAATAATTATTTAAAAATAAAGATACACACATATACCTTTTACAAGCTAGAAATTTAATATACCTAAGTAAATACGAGCACAAATAAATAAACTAAGTAAAACAAAGAAGACATACATCGGGAAAACATATACGTTGTGTAAATCTCTTTATCAATCTTTAAGATATTATATACTAGCTTCTGCCCGCGACTTCGTCCGCGTCAAATTTTTGCTCCCCTGACCCTTCCCGTCGCATCGATTTGCCTGCTCGTTGCTGCTCGCTCCTTTTGAGTTATAGTGAGTCAACCTTAAAAGATAGACATATGCTCTCGCGGACTTTTTTTTAGAACTTTTTAAAAGGAACAATTCCGTCATACATGATTTTTGCGTTACTTTAACCGTTTACGCAGCGCACGCAACGGAAACTCTCAAAAGGAATAAATTTTCCCCGTTTTCGCAACATTTTTCATTACTGCTCCGCTCCTCTTAGTTGTAGCGTGATGTTATATAGCCTATAGCCTCCCTCGATAAATAGGCTACCCAACACAAAAATAATTTTTCAATTCGGACCAGTAGTTCCTGAGATATTAAATATTAGTATAGATTACTGATCACCCTGACTCTTTTTAGTTACAAATTCTGTCAATTCTTCCTTTGCAACCTCTTCATGTACTGAATGTTTTTGTGTTCATAACAAACTATCTTTACGCACATTTCAACCCTCGTTCACTACTACCTTCTCACTAACCTTATCTTCTTACGATGTGTGTAAGCCGATACACCGTATCCGACAGGCGTGTGAACTGCCGGCCGTGCAGAGTGAGCACAGCCACTACATCTGCGATGACAAGGGAGAGCCCAAGTGCTTGCCAGGGTGGCAGGGCGACCTCTGCGATGTGCCTATCTGCAAGAAGGGATGTGATCCTTTGCAAGGTAAGCTTTTAACACTATATAAAGTACTGGCTTTTGCCAGCGGCTGCGCCCGCGTGGAGGTCGGAAAATATCCCGCGGGAACATACTACCGGGACAAAAAGTAGCCTATGTGTTAATCCAGGTTATAAACTGTGTTCTAAATTTCATCCAAATCCGTTTAGTAGTTTTTGCGTGAAAGAGTAACAAACATACACATACACATACATCCATCCTCACATACTTTCGTATTTATAATAGTAGTAGGATATTTTATTAAAATGTGTGACCTGTACCATAATAAATCATCCGGTTGATTGCATTAATTGAGTATTCAGATGCACAGAGGTTCTTGTGGCTAAGAAATAGCAGCCGCACGTTTCGATCGATCAGGTACGCGGGTTTACCCCTGGATGGCTGATCATCTTTACATACCAAAACACTTTCGTGTCTTGGGAAGTAGGTTAAGCTGTTGGTACTGGGTGTCATACATGGATCTTTGACAGTCGTTATAGGTCGTCAGAAGCCCGAAAGTCTGTCAGTCAATCTTGTCAAGGAATATCGTATTACGGGATAACTGGGTTGTGGAGTTCTGATAGGCAGTCACTTCATGTAAAATACTGGTACCCAGCTGCATCCGGTTATACTATAAGCTGACCCCAACATAGTTGGGAAAAGGCTATGTAGATGATGATGAAATGACATATTATGGGTGGTCTAAACACAACCAATGTTATTGTCGCGTAACTTTGTGGAGGCTTATATCCAGCGATGAAATGCAAACGACTGCTGTGATCGAATAGTGTTAAAGTTAAAGGTAACATTGGTGCCGATTCCCTTATTCACAAACTAAACTAAATTTAAGTTCAGTGCATCTTTTTCTATATATTTCATTAAGGAAAAAACAAAAGATAAATTTTAGTTTAGTCCTGTCAAATTAATCAGCGCTTGACGTAAATTGACGTAATTTTAGTAGGCAAGTTTTTAATCACGTCTAAACTTGTATGGAGTAGTGACAGGCGCTGATTAATTTGACAGGACTAAACTAAACATTTTCTTTTGTCCTCTCCTTAATGAAATACAAAGAAAAGGATGCACTGAACTTAAATTTAGTTTAGTATGTGAACAAGGGAATCGGTACCATTGTCTTTGTCGGTGCCGAAAGTAAAGAATAGCACTATATCATTTCATCCTGTGTGTGTCGTAAGAGGCGACTAAGCGACTTACTAGAGAATGGGCCACAGCATTTTTCGCCAACTCGACTGCCTAGCGTGGTGATTACGGCAAACACCCCAAAATTATGGGAACCTATGTTCAGCAGAGTAGGTACCTACGTCTCTCGGCTGAAATGATGATGATGAATATTGTCTTTATCGAAGTTCAAATAACAGTAAGTAAGTCATTCCAGGTCAGTCGCGGCTTGTAATTAGTGATTCAGTATTCATACTGAATAAAGGCTTAGGAGCATCTATCTATAGTAAGCTAGAACTATAGCGGAGAAAGTTTAGCTGCTCTACGTTTTACTAAGAAAACTTTCATTCGAAATTTATTAGTCACGATTTTGAATCATATTTAATCTTTACGACTGTTAACCTATAGAAAGCGTCTATAGCTCGACTCTTTGCACAGAAAACAAGTGTAGATGCTTAAAACAGTTCGTGACATTAAAATGTACCGCAATTGTAACACCTTCAATTGTCATTTCATAAACAAAAAGCTTTCATAGAATCTAGCACAATGTGTTTAAGATCATCACTTTGCTAACATCGAGATAACGGTTCGTTCCAATTTATTTAGCTCATTAGCACTCCGCTATGACTATGCCGGGAAAGTTTTTGTGCAACATTCATCTCAATGATAGTTTTGCTTTTAGTTTTATTAGCTTTAACTGAAGTGTTAGTAAATGCTTGAAAGCTCAAAAATTGCTTGAAGGAATCAACTGTGAAGATTCGATAATATTTAGAACTCGTGGACATTTGGGTTTTAAACTAGGTGAGCTTGTCCCCTCATTATCTCCTTACGGCATTTCTTCACGTGTGGGTGTCGTAAAAGGCGACTAAGGGACTTACTAGAGAATGGGCAGTAACGTTGTCTATGCATTTTACCACCATACTGCGATCGCCAACCCGCCTGCCAAGCGTGTTGATTAAAGCAAAGCCCCCCCCCCAAAATTAGGGGATGTCTATAACCAGCAGTGGACGTCTTACAGCTGAAATGATGATGAACTTTTCCTTAAATATGACTTTCCAGCGGCAAACCATTGCGGATTTGCAAAGTCCCATGATAAGAGTATCAGAGAAGCGATACGTTTGAAGCTACATAACTGGTATACATACATACCTCTTCATCAAGACAGCAAGATCTACTGTAGCAATTTTCATTTGAATCAATTAATAAAATGTGACAAAAATAGACTGACCGAAGTCATGAAGTATTTTAGGTACAGTAGTTATTTCATAAAATATTTATTGACATACTCTTCCGATTGTCAGGATACTGCAAACGGCCCGGCGAGTGCCGCTGCAAGCTAGGCTTCTACGGCGAGCGCTGCAACAAGTGCATCCCACTGCCAGGCTGCCAGCACGGCTACTGCAACGAGTCCTTCGAGTGCATCTGCAGGGACGGCTGGGATGGCCTGTTCTGTTCTGAACGTGAGTATCATTATTCTGGTATATCCCTGCCACTCCTGGAGGACGCCATACCTATTCAATCGTATGCTATTTAACTCGATCTTTGACCATTCTCATCTAGCTGCTAGTGCTAGCTTTGGTTACAAAATGTGATTCTGAACAAGGAAAGAAAAAGTTTTTTTTTTTGGTGGGAAATCTTCAAATGACGCCTTACGCTCTGGGTGGAACGGAAGGTCGTGTCAGACTTTTACTGACAAAAACCCACAGGTGTTCTTTCAGTTGCCTATGCCAGGGCCACGGTAACTGTTTCGAAGAAATCCCCCACCCAGGAAGAAAAAGTACTTGATAAACGATATTTTCAAAAACAATAAAATTAATTTATCGACCACTTGCAAATTGTTATACTATGATTGATCGTTCCTGCAGCTATTTGCCGTTCCGACTGCCACGCGACCAGAGGCTTCTGCGAAACGCCAGGCGAATGTCGCTGCAAGTTGGGCTGGGCAGGTCAGACCTGTCGCTCCTGCCAGCAGTTGCCGGGCTGTCAGCATGGGTACTGTGACAAGCCGCTGGAGTGCAAGTGTCTGCCGGGGTATACTGGACTGCTGTGTCAGACTCGTGAGTATTGACGTAGTTATTGTTGAGACTTTAACTGCAACTTTAGTCCAAACCACCATGTCTGTCACTCATAATAATTATGGAACTGCACGAGTTATATTAGAAAAAAAAGTAAATAAATAAAATGTCACTGAATAATTATATTGTAAAATCCAAATGATATTAGGACTATAATAGCGCTGTATCAAAACGACCACCTTATCTTCTGTGTAAACTTTTGTAGTTTCCTGATTGATATTTTTGTATCTGCTGGATGTGGGAAGCACAGAACCAGTCAAAGTTACGGAGATTGGTGGAGGCATATATCCAGCAGTTGTGGTCTTTCGGCACAAATAATGATGATGATGATATTTGTAATGGCTATTATTCCGCAGAGGATAATAATTGTGAATTTAATTTCAAATAACTTTTATTATTACTTTTATTTAAATTGGAGGTTTATACATTAGAAATCTTCAGATTTTTTGCTCTTTAGCATATGCCTTCACCAGGCTTTTCAATAGGTCACGGGTCGTGAGATTATCCTTTATGTCCTGGGAACAGTAGCTTTCAAGTTGTCTGCCTACCTTTGATATGGTCTTTTTCTTTTTCTCTTGTCTTCTCGAGGATATCAGCTTCGTCATTGGCCCATTAAAAAAAATGGAATATATTAATTTAATTTCACCATGATCGTCTTTTTTCCAGCAATCTGCGCGGCCGGTTGTCACAATGAACGCGGCTACTGCCGTCGTCCCGGCGAATGTCGGTGCAAGGTGGGCTGGACCGGTCAGTTCTGTGGCGAGTGCCACAGGTATCCTGGCTGCGTGCACGGCACCTGCAACAAGCCTTGGGAGTGCAGGTGTGAGCCTGGATGGGGAGGCATGCTTTGTGATGAAGGTAAGATATGAAAGTGTTGGAACTGCTTTATTAGTTGGACAATAGAAGAATCTTTCTTGTTAGCCAAATATGAGCGCTGGTCTTCTCGTGATGGCGAAAAAACGAGAGAAGAAGTCCAGATTTTTTAGGAAACTATTTTAAATATTACAATACTGTTTCTTATTTACAGAACTCAACTACTGCGACAAGAATCCAGACACATGCGAGAACGGTGGAAGATGTGTATCCTTGGAATCTGGTGATGGCCACTTCAAGTGTTACTGTCAGCCTGGCATTTCAGGCAAGCGTTGCGAGATCGTGCCCGAAGTCCCGACACCAACTAACGCTACAATTATCGAAGAATCGAGCTCCGAACTGACCAGTACCTCGTCAGAGACGTCATCAGAACATGGGAGCACTACGGAACCCAATAATGGGGACAATGAGACTGAGTGATGATAAGGTTGTTTGCAGTCACGTCTTAGGGAATAAGTTAGAAAATAAATTGGACTGCGTTAGATCACAATGCAAAAAGTATCCTATCAATCAGGCATTGATGTCATTCTTACTGGAAGGAACTAACAAAATGATTTTTAACTTCAAGAAATTTGTGTAAATCTGGCCGAACTCATTAAAATGGTCTAAAACTCTATACCCTGAATTCTAATGGTATGTCTAAAATGGATACTAAAATTTTGCCTGTTTTCTGTAATTAGTTGATGTTATATTGAGGGAAGATTGCTTGGTTCAGGTGCAGCTATTGATTTTCTTCGACTATGTTCGTGTTTAGAAATTTTTTAATTATACCTACAATGTTATTTGTAATAACTTGAATGTAATGTTGTAGAAACAGACTTGTATGCTATCTATTCAAGCCTGCCTAATTGTGGCCTGTCGATTTTTGCGTAAGTTTAAACACTTGTTTGTTGAAAAATTGGACTGTTCGTATAAACTGTGTGAGCAATTTGAGTTTCGTTTTCGATTTCGGTTTAGTTCTTCGTAAGTGATGTGCCCTGTGTTCATTTTTAGCTCGGCTGAGTTCATGAAAATTTTTAAGAGTGTTTCAAATTCTCACACACTCACACACACATGCATACAGAAACACATACATCATGCTTACTCACACACACGTACACACAAGCATGCACACACACATTTAAACGTAAGTCGGCAGGCTGTATTTAGTCTTGATAATGTATATTTTTTCTAAACGCGAACGTATAATCTGCAAGTACCTATTTTTGAGAACTTTAAAGTATCTCTTATTTAATTTGTGTTTATGCAGTTTGTGAAAGTGAATGTTTAATTTATTAATTGTGAATTGAATGTATGATTGTTTTGTATCTGACAATTTAGGTTTAGTTTATTTATTTAAAAATAAAATAATAATAAATTGACTGTTGTCTGTTTTTTTTTTGTCTTTTCTGCTTTGACGAATATAGCAATGTTCAACTATGAGCAAATATCTACTGGCTTTCATAGCTGGTGAAGGATTTCAGGGAATAAATCCAATGGGTAGACCCAGCAAACCTGGTCACTAGTACGCACGGCCAAAATCAAGCTTTACATTTCCAATAAAAATTGACATCTCAATGTACGAAAAGCTTAAATAATGTGAGTCTGTGTCTCACATAAGGTTGTGAAATCTCAAAGAGAGCGAAATGTAGAGATCTAATTTCATTCACAAATCACTCCAAGTGTCTAAACTCCACATTCAAAGTTTTGTAACTTTATTGACAGTTGTAGGATCGTTAACTGCGCCTACCTGTAATTGACGGAAACACATTTAAGAACCAATTTCAATAATTTCCATCGAAAAGCAATAAAATTCAGATCCCACTAATATTATATATGTGAAAGTTTGTTAGGATATATAGATGTTTGTTACTCTTTCACACAATCACTACTGAATTTGCATGAAATTTGGCATATAGATAGTTTATAACCTGGATTTAACATATAGGTTACACTTTTTATCGCGGTAATATGTTCCCGTGGAAATATTTCCGACTTCAACGCGGGCGAAGCCACTGGCAAAAGCTAGTTTAAAATAAAATATTCATTGGTGAGAAGTATGGAGAAACTGGGAAATATTAGACATGTAAACTATTTACCTAAACCTGATGTGATCGATCAAATAAACTGGTTTCTTCATTCATGGTGCAGCAATAAGTAGATACCAACATGAAACGGTAGCCAATCCTAATCTCTTTACTATATAGGCACATAAGATATAAGTTCGGACGGTGTTTTGTCAAACTTACTTATGAATTCATTTGCAGCGAAATTGCATCATTCAGTTGAGAAGTTGAAAGACCTACGACTAGTACCAATCTGTGAATATAAATAGATCGCATTCTGATTCAACAATTTTATAATTATCACAACTTAAAGAAAATTGTATCAGTCCATAAATAGTTAGGGAGGTGGCGAGCAAAATTTCGATATGATCAGCACACAAGGCAGACGTTAGTAATAGTGATAATTATACCCTAAGAAACATCAAGGACCTCGTCTGCCACCATAGTGACGCTGCGTTGGAAATTTACAGCGTTTCAAAAATGTTTAAAAAAAAGGTGTGCTATATTATGCGCACACGTCTGCCGCTGGGGCTGATCATCACAGTCATCCTGGAAACACAAAGAATCGAAAAGGCAGACATACAGGGCTCTGACTTTTGTAGTATTCAATTTTTTAATTTATTTTTATGATTTAAAAAACTGTATATAAAGTGCACACTTGGCAGATATGAATTGTTCGATTAAAAACAATGAGAAGAACCACGGAAAAATAGTCTGTCAATATGTTGCCTCTATGTTGTCTATTGACAGTGCTCCAAAAATGTAAAAAAAAGAAGGTATGTTATATTATGCGCACACGTCTGCCTCTTGGACAGATGTTTGAATTACTTATGAAAACCAAGAAAACCGATGAGGCAGACGTTCAGGCCTTTGATGCTCCAAAGGCAGACCATTTGCTGTACTTTTTTCAACCCGACGCTCGCGCCAAACCAAGCAGGTATAAAATATCCCCAAAAATCCTTTCGTGGTGTCTCTCTTTTCTTTGGGAATATGAGTGAGAACGGTATAACTCAGTTCCGACCTTTTCCGTATTGTGAAACTAAATGTATAGAGCGTATATCTATATACAGCTTATATCTATATCTATATACGTATTTTACACAAATAAAACGTGATTTAAAAGTTAAAGACTGTTCCTATCCAGATCCTAATCCTATTCAGATTACATTCAAGCATGCAATTAAAAAAAAAAAAACTTTCTAATTAGAGTTCCAAGTGCATTTCGTTTCTGTTTGGCATTGAGAAAAAATATGATTGCATAGATTTCAGCTCCAGAAGTTTAATCGTTACCGTGAGTTTAGAGGATAATATTAAACAAAATTATAAGAATAAAACTATAAACAATAACAATAATCCCATGCAATACTCGCTGTCCCTTGATTCCGTGAATTTCAAACAGTTATACAGCATGTTATGAAAATCAGTGAGCAAAGTGTCTGCCACATGTTTTTTCGAATCCACAGAGTCATAGTGAATCGAATGGGCGCAATGAGAACCGCGTGCAAATGACTTAGTAGAGCTTTTTTTTTTTGACATTTTTACAACTCCGTCGCATGATAATGCAGAGTCCTGAACGTCTGCCTCTTCGATTTTCTTCGTTTCCAAGATGATTGTGACTATGTACTCCAGAGGCATACATGTGCAAAATATTTAATACCCCGATTTTTTTAAGCAACTTCAATCCGCTGTAACACGAAAACGCAGCCACATAGAACCTTAATTGATTAGACCAAATCGATTCGTAATGATTTAAACTGCAATCCACCTCGACGTCAAACGTGTGCAAATCATATACCGAAATGCTCGCCACCTCCCTAACTAAAACTTCTGTAAATATAATGAACTTTTACGACTCAGTACTGCGTTTTGGATTGATTGTATAATAACAATACAAAAATATTTTTATGGAAACTCGAGGGGCTTATGGTTGAGTAATAACAGCCATACTAGTCGATCCTACAGGTTAAGCTACGCTTGCCGCAGTTGGTTCGTGTATGGGTGACCATACACGAACAATTTTTACATCCCCAAACTCCTCCGTCTCTCAGAAAGTTAAGCCGTTGTTGATCCCAACTGTCATTTGTGGATTTTTTACAGTCGTAACGGGTCGTCAGAAGTCTGAAAGTCAGACAACCAGTCATACCAAGGGGTATCGTATTACCCAGTAACTGGGTTGTGGAGGTTAGACAGGTAGTCGCTCCATTCAGCTGCATCTGGTTAGACTACAAGCCGACCCCAACATAGTTGATAAAAGGCTAGACAGATTAATGAAATCTCCTTCGCCTATTATAGTGGCATCGTTTATTTAAAACCACAAATGCTAAGAAATGTTTGCTGTACAGTATTGAGAGTTCTAGATTATCCGAGAATTTGAATCCAGCGTTGCCATAGTCATCAATTAAGAAACGCATAAGAAGCAGGTTCGTATTCTATTCCATATACATTGGAATACTACATAGGCAGATGTGAGTGGACACACCGGGAAGGGACGCCCTAGGAAGAGAAATAGTGACCTTATTGGTGATGTTCTTCAGAAAGGTCCGGTGCGCAGTACTCGCAACCGGCTTGCGTGTATGACCAGATGTATAAACCTAAACGAGGCCGAAGGAGTATGTGAGGATCAATAGCAAAAAGGCATGAGTTTATGTATGTAAGTATGTAACTGCATAGATGGAAGTTAGAAGTAATAAAACTTACAAAAAACTTTAAACACATCCTTTATAACATAAGCGTCGTTCAATGATTTTAATTATTAATGAATTATTCACATAATCAGAACACATGTTAAGCAATAACCGTTTAAGTAAACTGATTAACGTATGACCACTGTATTAGAAATTCAAATAGATCTCGATCACTGTAAAAGGAAGGCCCCGCCCGTCTTGAAAACTGGAAAATGTCCGTTTGGGACATTCTTCCAACGTGGCAGGACTAGTTTTTGTACTTCATGTTTGTTAGCGCATTAGATCTCAGCTGTTTGATTTAGTAGGATGACAGCAAATTTCGACGGGTTATTACGTAACAAACTAAGAGTGGAGAGTGGTTTAATTTTGACAGTTCCCTAACGTTGACTGCGTTATTTACGTTGTTGAGCAAATTCAAATTTTGAACCTTAAAAATTATTCATTGTCTAATTAGCAAGCAGCTTTGCAAATTGTATTCTGTCTGCACAAGAAAAGCTGTGTTGTTGTACCTAGTTTTAGTCTCTGCTTCACCTTAAGAAAGGCCCAAGACATTAAGTCAACCTTTGTGCGGTTATTCTTCTTTGTGCATACAGTTTTAATAAATAAATAAATAAACTGTAACATAGGAAAAACTGTCGGCAAGTGTTTTTCAGATTTTTTTTGGCGTTAACCACCTAGTGGTTGCGCCGGACGGACCATTCTATTTACTACACCAGTCTCTTGAAATGTTTACAATTGCTTATTTTTTAAGCTCCGCTGTCTCTGTCCGTCTGTCGGCTAGCTGTAACTCATGAACTGCAACAGCTAGATAATTGAAATTTCGCAGTATGTGTTTCTATTTCCACTATAGCAACAGATTATTAAAATAAAATAAAGTTAAAAAATTAAGGACTGAAATACCCCCGTAGAAGAAACGTGTTTTGTTTTGTGGTACGGAACCCTTCGCGGGGAGTCCAATTCACACGTGTCCGCTTTTTTTGGAACTTGCATGCACAACATGTTGAAAAAAAAAACATAGTAATATGTATCTTCATGTTTTATCAGTAACAATTCTTTCGCACCTAGGCCAAATTTGCTGTAGATAGTCGAAGGGCTATCAAACTGTTTCTACGATAGTAAAAATCAAATTGTTATTGTATGTCTTTCTTTATGCGATTACAAAAAACGAAAGACCTTATTAGTACTTAGCCCAACTCAGACACTTTACTAAATGGCCAGCAGTTGGAATTTGAGCGCGCATTGATTAATTTTTGTCTAAAAACGAATGCAGTACTGCGCGGATGCCTGACGACCACCGACTGCTCCGGCGCGCCTTTAGGTCACCTAGAAAATGTTTCCATACGGTTTTGTCGTACAAGAATGAATTTGTTTTAGGTACGACGAAAGAACGAGACATTTCGACCATGACAATCTTCACGAGGTGCATCTTTCGATCATCATCAAAGACAATATAGGTTGTCTTATTTACATTTTCTTTAGTATTTATGTCACTATATAATTATGAACATAGTTAGTTCATACCAATCTATCTTCCAAGATTTTACATCATTAATTTCATAACATATACCTACTATTGTAAAATAAATAACTAACTATACAAATAAATACAAAAAAAAGGACACCTAGGCGTCGAAGTAATCGTCCGCATCACTGTCATCTGGAAACGTGCCCAGAAGATTGGCAGCATTGCCACGTTGAATGGCATTGCTAATTCTTTGGTCAAAGAATGACCCAGCCCTCTGGTCACGTGAAGTGTCGACCAGCCGATGAGAAATTTCCTTAAAAAGGAGGCGCGCACTCGGGCCCCATGACCCGAGCATTTCAACCCTAAACGGCTCAAAACTGTAGTTACCTATAAGTTAACAGTATTTGCGCCGCTTGAGGGTCTCAGCAGCCGCAGCAGCAGCGCCAGCACAGCCCGCCGTGCTAAGAACATGAAACGGCGCAAGGGCGCATTAAAACATGGGTTTGATTGTGACAGTTCCACAACATTGTTTGCATTATTTACGTTGTTGATCCATATCCATATTTTGAACATATGAAGCAATGGATCCTTTAAAACGAATCAGATCTCATGTTACAGTACTGGGGTGCTGGTCTTGGCCGCTTTGTTTTTTTTTTTTAGTTAATAATTTCTCCATGGCAAACCGTGAAATTCTGAATGACCCTGCATTTACTGACAGGTTTCCCAATCTGTTCCATACTATCACCCGTAAAATTGTGAACCGTCCCTGATTTCTCGGTCTTGACAGTAAGCGAATTGGTCGTAGTAACTAAGCCAGGACACCTTGACCAAACAGAAGACAGATTATAAACTATCGAAAATTAATACGATATCATATATTGTAAGCAGTATGGTACAGTACACAATTTATGCATAAATATCTGGTTGACCGAGCTTTGCTCGGTATTTTTTGGTAAATTGTGTTTAAAATAATAAGTTTATGTTCAAGTTGATTATCGATAAAGTTGGTTATTGAAAACACGAATAACACGACATTTTATAAAAATGAATCCTAGCTAGATCGATTTATCGCCCCCCAAACCCCCTGTATACTAAATTTCATGAAAATCGTTGGAGCTGTTTCCGAGATTCAGATTATATATATACATATATACAAGAATTGCTCATTTAAAGATATAAGAAAGATTTACAATCTCACAAGGTGGATTTTAAACTAACGTGGTAGGTACATAATTATATGGTGAAATTTACATCATCGATACCTAAAACTTTTTGACAAAAAAAAACCGACTTCCTCAAAAACACTAGAAAGTGAAAAATAACTTTAATTTCGGAAGTCGGTGTCTTAGGATCTGTATTTGAGTTTTTTGCCACCGACTTCCGAAATTAAAGTTATTTTTCACTTTCTAGTGTTTTTGAGGAAGTCGGTTTTTTTTTGTCAAAAAGTTTTTATTTTTTACTTTTTAGTTATGGTATCTACCCGCACTAATTCCTATACCACTAATCGCCAGGTGAAATTTAATACTTTACTACTGCTGTAAATCGTTGAGGAATTCCCTTGACTGTCTGTCTAGTGTCTCCATCATCAGACCTGTTATGGTACTTATAAGCCTTATGGGAGCTTTCTCATCAATAGAAATGAATTAAGTTCAAACACCAGGTAATTGCTGTAAATCGTTGAGGAGTTCCCTCGATTGTCTTTTGGCTCCATCATCAGATCAACTCCGGACCTTAATTAAATAGTAGTGATAAAATTGGCACTTTGAACCGTATAAAGTAACCCCAACAATAGGGAACTGCTGTAAATCGTTGAGGAATTCCCTCAACTGTCTATGGTCTCCATCATCAGACCTGTAATGGCACTTATAGCCCATATGGGTGCAAAGTTCTCATCAATAGAAATGAATTAAGTCCAAACACCGCGTAATTGCTGTAAGTCGTTGAAGAGTTCCCTCGACTGTCTTTCGGCTTCATCATCAGATCAACTTCAGACCTTCATTAAATAGTAGTGCTTTAAGATAATTAATGAAAGAAATAAAAAACGCACTAGTCGCCACTACGATTTTCGAAGGTTCCCTTCGACTTCTCTGGGATGCCATCATCAGATCCTGGTTTCCTTATCATGGGACCATCCTTGGGATATCTCCTTTCCAACAAAAAAAGAATCATCAAAATCGGTCCATATACGACGAAGTTATCGGTGAACACACATAAAAAAAAAAAAAAAATATATATATACGGTCGAATTGAGAAACCTCCTCCTTTTTTTGAAGTCGGTTAAAAAAAAAAATATATATACGGTCGAATTGAGAAACCTCCTCCTTTTTTTGAAGTCGGTTAAAAATAGACACGGGGGTGCTTTTTAAAACCTTCACGTGACGCTCACACCCTGGATGGCTGACTCCGCTACCATGATGCTCCTTGGCAAATATTTTAACACAAGATCATACAAAAGCTACTCCGCCTCGGTCGTACGTATATGCGTCACAGAATCAAACAGAATCTCCATACACAGAAATATTTAGTTGGTAGATACTAGTATGGTAACGTGTTTGGGTACATCTTCATCATTCTTTTTCCCTGGTCCCAATTTTATTTGAAGTCGGCGCAACTTGTCTTTTATTACATACTTCTCTATTAGTCGTCAACTTGTCACACCCTTTCTGGCCATATCATCTTTCACACAGTCCATCAATCGTTTCTTTGGTGCTCCCTTACTGTTATACCCATCAACATTTATACTCAAAACTTTCCGCCCGACATATTCAAAATAAATAAAAGCCATTTTTAGGGTTCCGTTGCCAAATGAAAAAAAATGGAACCCTTATAGATTCGTCATGTCTGTCTGTCTGTCCGTGTATGTCACAGCCACTTTTCTCCGAAACTATAAGAGCTATGTTGTTGAAACTTGGTAAGTAGATGTATTCAGTGAGCCGCATTAAGGTTTTCACACTAAAATAGAAAAAAAAACAATACATTTTGGGGTTCCCCATACTTAGAACTGAAACTCAAAAATGTTTTTTTTTCATCAAACCCATACGTGTGGGGTTTTTAAGAATAGGTCTTTAAAACTGGTATTGAGGTTACTAACATCATTTTATTCTAAACTGAATAGTTGCGCGAGAGACACTTCCAAGGTGGTAAAATGTGTGTCCCCCCACCGTAACTTCTAAAATAAGAGAATGATAAAACTCAAAAAAATATGTGATGTACATAACCATGTAAACTTCCACCGAAAATTAGTTTGAACGAGATCCAGTAAGTAGTTTTTTTTAATACGTCATAAATCGTAAACCGCAATTTACCTTTAATTCGATCAACTCAAATATGAAAATTAAAAAAAAAATCATTTAATGTCAATGTAAAATTAAATAAACATAACCTTATGCATAAACCGAGGATACCTTCAGGTTTGTACGGAACCCTCGGTGCGCGAGTCCGACTCGCACTTGGCCGGCTTTTTTCAGATATTGGTTTCATTACACTGTAGTAGGGCGAGAGTGTATATTTTGGGAACATGCAATTTAATTTCCGCACGTTTCTTAGTCATAAACATAAAGGCCGTTCTTCATAGATTGTTTTAAGTACACTGTAGCAGGGTGAGATTGTATATTTTGGGAATCGGTATTTAATTTCAGGAATACAAGATTGCCATGAAATCTTTGAACCCTTCGCCTAATGAACACAGGAATATTAAAACATCGAGTTAAAGACAGTTGGCGCAACAGTTTACCGGTGTATAGGCTCCATTAGAAATCTTGTTCATCAGTAGCACTGGGTATACAATGGACTCACAACAAAACGTTTCGGTCTTAACCTTTCCATTAATTCAGTCTTCAAGTTCTGCAACATTAACTTCACTAACAACTCAGCAAGACGCATTAGGTGCTCAATTAATCATAGAACTCTTTCGATTGGCAAAAAAACTAAACAAACTGATACTTCAACGAATGTTCTTCTTCTGAATCCAGCTAATATTTTAGAAGTGAGACATTTAGTCTTATGCACCACTCAACCCAATAAATTTAATATGGTTAATACTTGTAATGGAGTTGTCTTGGCATACAGGAGTAGTGCCCTCGTCTATATAAGCGCGGGGCCGCTTGCCCGTGCGCAGAACGTTGGCACACTCGAATAGTTGCTGAAAGTAATGTGATACAGTGATCTCGGATTTTTATTTTATTTTATTTTATTTTATATACTTACATATATAAACTTAGACATGACGCTGATCTTTGTTTTGATGGTAAGGTGCATTTTTTTTGGTTTTCTTACTAATTTTCATGTGTCAAAATTGAACGAAAACTCAATACCCTCCTTCTTTTTGGGGCAGTCAAAAGTCCTTCAGATACTTTGATGATTAATTAGTTATTAATAAAAAATGCCGTAACAAGTTGATTACTTTACGCAAATAGGACTATACTTTAATAAAATTGGGGATGGTAAGTAAATACGATTAATGGTTTTTGCCTCTTATCAAAATTGATGGCTGTCATAAAATTAATTGCGTTAAGTTGTGTGGAAGCTAACAATTTACTGATTGATTTTCATAATATAAATCTTTAATACTTATCATGTTATCAGAAGCAAGTCTTTTTCTTCTTGACTACATACTGTACTATTTTTTTAATTGAATTTTATATTTCGAGGCTTTGCCTCCTAAAGGACTTTTTCCCTAAATATTTTAATTGTATTTTACCCTAAAATTACCCCATATGTACCCCATGGTGCAGTAATTTTATCGCACCATTGGTAATATTGTATAGTTTGATAGGGATATCCCTATCAAACTATTTTTATACAATTTCATAAGTCCCTTACGACATAAAAAACACTGCCTTTTGGTTTCATCAACTAGGCACGCACTGTCTACCTCAAAAGCTCCCTTTAAGTCACAAGAATGGGCATTTAAATGAAGTAAAGCATATCATCAACGTATTGCGTCATCATTTTGCGTCAACACTTTACAAGAAAATTTAACGTAACTTACCAACACTTACATCGCTAAGTTATCAACATATATGGTGCATGCATAAATAGGTATGCATATTAACAAGTGTAAGTTACTCCAGAGCCCATATTGGTCCATTACTTAACATCCCGTCATAATGAGACGAATCGCCTTTACATATATAGGCTTGTGTGCCATTAATTAAAGCAGGCGTTTCCGATACCTTCTCAGGTGGTCAGGAATTTAGGAGAGGTCGGTGGTCAGAAATAGAGACTACTAATGGAATAGTCCTGTCATATCCTGTGGATGTTGCATCAGATTTGAGAGGATAATTGATGACAACATAATGTTAGCATACCGGTTAGGATTTTTGAGGGATACTGTTCTACGTGAAGCAAAAACTTTGTATCCCTTTTTACGAAAATTACGCGGACGGAGGTGTACGAAATTTGGGACATTAAAGTAAAGCACTATATGGTGGAGTGCAGAAAGCAAATGGTTTATTTAAAATACATCGAGTTTTAAATGAATTACCCCTAGTTTTCTAATTACTTCCACAATAATAGAAATTTCAGTTTTTTTTTGTAATGTATGATACACATCTAGTTGTAGAGAACTTAGGAAAGGTAGGTAGTGGTGCCGATTCTGTTGTACACGAACTAAACTAACTAAACTATCTCTAAAATTCCTTACTTTTGGCTATGAGAATTGTAACGCTATTCTGCAAGGAAAAATCTCTAAATTAAAAAACTATTTTGACACGACTAAAATCGAATTTGACAATCGCGACTCAGCGTGGTATTTTTTTTTCTTTTGTTTTCGCAACGTTTACTTGTGTGTGCATTGCGTAGAATGAATTTTTTGAGAGACGAAGGCGTGTGCTAGTGTGCAGCCTGGACGTGTTTTACATGGAATTTTTCACTTTTGTTTGAAAAATATAAAAAAAATGTTACCCACGTGTTGATATTTAAATGTTCCGGGGTGTACTAAGGGGGTCGAAAATTTCATTATTTTTGCGATAGGACACGCCATTTTCAAGATATAAGCAAAAAGAAAATAAAAAATACAGAACTGTTTTTGCACGTGAAGGCAAGGCGTTGTTGAGAATTTTAGTTCATGACCATTAGTTTTATTCCACACCTTTTTAATCGCGCTTAAAAAATAGTCAGATTTAGTTAAAATAAATTATTATAGTCAAAATTTTTGGTGAAAACCGGCAAACTCAGAATAGCAAAATTGACATTTTCACTAAACTAATAACTCAGTGCAATCTTAGTGCTGTCAAACTAAAATATAGTTAAGTTGTGTCACTTTAGTCTATTTCAGAATAGGAAATCGTCGTTTGACAGGAATAAACCAAATTTTAGTGATTTTTAGTTTAGTTTAGAGAATTTTGTGACAACAGAATCGACACCAGTATCCGTCGTCAGTGGTCTTAACTGCTACTGATAGTATCCTGTCATAGCTAGTTGGTCTTGCATCAGATTTATTGGTGAATAGATAATAACATGCCTAGTAGGAGTAGTAGGTACCTACCACGGATATCTGACCGCTTTTAGCGGGATGGGGAATATTTTTATTTCAAAATTATTCGTTCAATCAATGTTTTAGACTCAATTACGTCAATAGTGGCTTTAATAATTGTAATTTTCTGAGTCAAATTTTGTATCACTAAGTTTGAATTAGGTAATTTAAAAACTCTCTTAAGATTTAATATGAGTCTAAAACTTCATATTATTAGATTTGGGTTTTTGAGATGGAGTTTTGTTTTCTAAGTACTTAGATTCTTAACGAATCAGTATGAATATAATTCTTTCACTGATAGTCAGACTTTATGTATGTATACTACTTATCGACCTCTGCCTTATTCAGTAGCGACTATGGACATTTATTCAGATGACTCCACCCAACCTGCAATGCCAAATCTTACAGCACCCTAAGGAAACGATAAGGATCTATTATTGGCACGGCAACACAAGTTACATACGATTACTAATTACAGCCAGTGATTTATGAAGCACTTACATGGTTAATACTCGCTGCACGGTAGATCAGGCGCGTATTCTTGCACTTTTTGTAAAGAAAATTGGACGTAACGTCTGATTGTGTTACTCATGTTGAGTAAAGATTGCTGTTCATTATGTTCGTCATATTACTGGTACCTACGTAACTAATGCAACCATATTTTTGCATACTTTGTTATAAATTAATAGGGATACGGACTACGGTAGGTCACTAAACGAAAAAGGAACGAAACGATTAAGGAAACAGGTTTAAGACACAAAAATTCGAAGATGTACGGATCTTGTGACATCTACCAACGTTGATTACTGACCATTATATTACTGACCATTATAGTACAGTGTCTGTCAAGCCTGGGCCGCTGTCTATCTGTGTCCTGTGAAAACGTTTTTCGCTGATCATGGTTATGCTTTTTCGAATCGAATTTTGTCGGATGTGGTATTAGAAGAAAGCTTTTAACTTAAGTTACAGTTATTGCTCAAAACTGTAACTTAAGTTAAAAGCTTTCACCAATTTAAATACCTCGGTCATGTGGTCACGGATTCTCTCACAGATGACCAGGATATAGATAGGGAGCGCAGGGCGTTGGCAGCCCGATGCAATATGCTTGCCCGCAGGTTTGCGCGGTGCACTGACGACGTAAAATTGACGCTCTTCAGAGCCTACTGCTAGTCGTTTTACTCGTGCAGCTTGTAGGTTAGGTATACGCAGAAGGCTTACAATGCCCTGCGCGTGCAGTATGATAATGCATTGCGGATATTGCTGGGGCTGCCTCGGTTTTGCAGTGCATCGGGCATGTTTGCGGATGCGCGGATAGCAGATGACTTTCATGCCATTATGCTCAAACGGTGTGCATCGATGTTGCGGCGATTCAGGGGCAGTCCGAACAGTATATTAGCTACACTGGCGGACAAGGTTGATGGTCCATTTATCAGGCTCTGGGCTGGCAGGCACGTGCGTGCACTTGTTCACGTACCTAATTAATGTGTTATTATTTTATTTTATTAAATTTGAGTTTACTAACATAGACTAAGTTCTTACTAATACTATGGATCCCTGGTCTGAAATAAAATGTTGAATTTGAAATTATTTATTTAAAAGCAGATAGACGAGCAATTTTGATAGTTAGTGCAAAACAAAAAAAAAAAAAGAAGATTTTTCCCTATTTGGGTGAACATGCAATACAATTATGTTACGATATATAATAAATTAAAAATTAAAATGGAACAGTGGACTCCATTGCATAGGTTCACTCATAGAACACCAGACATAATACGCATAATTTTATTTCATTCATCCATAAACACCACATTCAGCGTTGGCAGAAGGACATTTAGCATCTTCAATTCTCTGTAGACAGGTGTTTGGCTTTTGCTACAGTTTTAGATGCATAATCATCCTATAATGCTCCAACTGCTGGAACACAGGCCTCCTCTCGGTGAGAGGGAATGGGCCATAATCCACCACGAGGGCCCTGCGGGTTGGTAGATGTCACATGTCTTCGAATTTTTTATTTAAGGACATGCCGGTTTCCTCACGATGTTATTCTTCACCGGTTTGGGAGCAGTGATGATGAAATACTTTACAAAAAGTAAAACGCCAGTCTGGGTTGAAACCTGCGACCGACAATAGAGCAGATAATAATTATAAGGTAGTAATAAGGAGGTAATAATTATAATGTATACTAATATTATAGGGCTGACGAGTTTGTTTGTTTGGTTGAACGCGATAATCTCAGGAACTTCTGGTACGAATTTGAAAAAATCTTTTTTGTTGGGTAGCCTATTTATCTATGAAGGCTATAGGTTATATAACATCGTGCTGGGATACTTAGGAGCCGAGCCAAAAAAAATAAAAAACACGAACATGAAGACATCGCACGGGCAGGTGATTCGATGCGAGGATCTGTCAGAGAGCAAAAAATTTGACGCGGACGAAGTCGGGGGCAGAAGCTAGTGTAATATAAAATGACTTCAAAACTTGAAATACACAGTTCTGGAGCAAGTGTGTTACAAAATCTTATAGCCAGTCATGTCTAATTAAATTAGTAAGATCAATCAGGGCAAGAAAACCAGCTATTGCAAAATCAAAACCAAACGATGTCTAGAAAATCTTCTCTTATAAAGTCCACTGATCCGGTATTAGGCAACGCCAAATGCAAATGATGTAGGTCCGTATATGAGCACCGGAAAATAGGTATATAAAGCACTTAGTGATTCTAGAGCAGGTATGTCCCGTATGTCGGGTATTGGACGGTATTTCGACATGGCTTCAAATGAGCTTATACGGTGTTTGGCGTGTAATTGATACCAACTGTGTTTGAAATTATTGTGTACTTCTTTGGGCACGTGTTGTGTCTTTCAATGGACCTGCTGTAGATTGGAAGAAAATTTTTGTTACAGTTTTTTTAATGGTTGATTTCTGTCCAGCAACTTGGTTATTTTTTGTCGGCATAATTATTTTGTATGGCACAAAGAGTTTCCTTAGAAAAGGCATAGCATAATCAGCCTATAATATACCCACTGCTGGGACACAGGATTCTCTTTGTGAAAGTGAGTGGGCCATAATCCATTACACGGGCCCAATAATGGATTGGTAAAACAGAACATTACAGGCGATGATTTATTTTAAAATATTAAGTGCATCGTTCCCACCTGATTACTTTTTAACCGACTTGAATCCACTGATCCAGTGCTTCAATGATAGGTACCTACTAACGTTATATATTTCAGTAAATGCAAAAGAATCTGTCGAAGTCTTTTAACAGACTTTGAATTTTTATAGGTAGGATTTAGTAACCCTGAAAAGCCAAGACCGGCCTGTTGGTCTAGTGGGCGCAAGCACTGCTGCTGAGCATGAGGTTCCGAGTTCAATTTCCAGGTCGGACATAGTGTTTTTTGGTTTTTCTTGTTGAAATTTCTCAATAGTAGCCCGGAGTCTGGATTGGTGCCCGATTGATGGTAATAGGCTCATCCCCTACTGGCAAAATGTAGGTGTTATATAGGTAGGTACACCTCTGCGAAATCATTCGGAAAAACAAGACGTGATGTTATGTTTGATACCTATAAAGTCGTAATTGTGTGTTGTGTTACACAGCTCCAGATCAAGCTATACATTTCCAGTTTTAGCTGACCTGGCATTGTATAGACTTTTCGTACAATTAGATGTCAGCTTATACTGGAAATGTATAGCTTGATGTGTGGCCGTGCGTAACATTGAATTTAATATGAAGTACATACATAAATCATATTAAAATCATATCATAATAAAATCAAATTAAAATCATCCAGGACGTGAAGGCAAGGCATGTCAAGTGCTAGGTGCGACCCGTAAACAGCTGACTCACCCACTCATATTCGCTATAAAATATATCGCACCCCATAATAAGCACGTGCTATCTTCGACCTTGTGTGCTCACCTTGACCTCAGCTGGCCCGAGTGACTAGGCAACGGACACTGATGTATGCCACTGCAGTCTTTGAGGTAGATATTAAAGGGAATTAGAGTCGAGGGCTTTTCTTTATTCTTTCTGCAGCTGTCTGCGTAGTAGTCATTTTCCCACGGTACCGGTTGATTCAGGGTGGATAAGATACCTACTCCAGTTTTTTCCGGTTGACATTATTATTGCGAACATGTTATAATTTCTAATAGTTCAGCAGTTTGACAAGTCATTAATTTATTATTTTGTTTAAAAATAACATTACGTCATGCCTTGTGTCCGCGAAAGGTTGGGCTGAGGTGTACCTATGGTACATCCACATTTAGCCAGTTATGTTAAACTCTCATGTAACAGGGTCTATTGCCATCAACCGAGCACAAATCCAGACTCCAGGCTGCTATTGAGAAATTTCAGAAAGAAAAGCTCAGTAACACTGCCCGACCTGGGAATCGAACCCAGGACCTAATGCTCAGCAGTAGCGGTTACGGCCAACAAGGGAGTTAGTTTAAATCTTACTTCAACTAGCACTTTGGGGGAAAGAGAAGGTCTTCATTTTCTATATCTGATTGTAAATCTGATACCTTTCACAGTCTGATATGTTTGAAAATTTTAGTACTAACGTTAGTACGGTGTGCCTAAAGGTTGTATCACTTGTGAGTTGCATGATGATTTAGAAAAAAGCAGAAACTTTGATTATGATAGTAGTCGTTATTATAGATAAAGGATAAATTATTTTATTTCTGTAAGTAGGTTTTTACCAACACTTCTACAAGTCAAAAAGTATAGACAAAGCTTCTTCAAGTAGACCTGGAATTGCAATACTTACAATACAAATAAATTGCAAATAGGGTTTACTAAATAAGATATTTCTATCTATTTTATGTTTGCCTCGTAGATTGTAGTTAGGCCAACGTTAAATGAAATGTCTATGTTTAAAATTAAGTTGTCAAGCGTATGCAATTACCGTTATAAACGAGACTAGGTTTAGTTGCGGCTTTACTTGGGTGAATTTACATTTAAGGTGCTTACGGAAAATTAAGGACAACTTTCAACTCTTAACTTTTTTTTAAGTTTTAATTGCTAATTATGGTACGTGTCAAAAAAAAAATCAAAATCAAAAGTCATTTATTCAAACTAGGCTGAGAGTCAGCACTGTGTAACTTAGGAAATTCCGAATAAAATAAAAAAAAAAAAATTTTTTTTATTTTTTTTAATTTTTTTTTAATAATTCTTCTTAGGGATTTTTTTTTTTTTAGGAATGCCATATGCTGCAGACAAGTTATAGTTTAGTCTAAAACTTTATCCCAGACTAGTTTCTGCCCGCGACTTCGTAGGCGTTAACACGGCTCCCAAGGGTCCTAGCGTTATGCCATATAAACTATAGCCTTCTCGATAAATGGGCTACTCAACACTGAAATAATTTTTCAATTTGAACCTGTAGTTCTTGAGATAAGCGCGTTCAACCAAACAAATAAACTTTTCAGCTTTATAATATTAGTATAGATATAGATCGTCTTTACATCTGCAGCTTTATTTTCTGATACCAACAGTAACAACATCATCCAACATCATTACAAACCAAATAAACAGACGAACCTAGAAACAGGTACGACACTAGGCAAGGTATCGTAGGGTCAGAGCGATCGACTTCGGCGCAAGTTCCGTGAGTTGTAGCCGGCTCGCCTCGCCCCCGTTCATATCGCAAGCGCAGCCGAACTGGGACAACACTGACATATTATTTCTATTTAGAGATATTTATTTCTCAGATTATATCGTGAACGAATCTTGCAATCGAAATCGAAACTATTACTTTTCCTATTTTGGCAGTAAGCATTGATGATGTGTTGGCTTTTTAACATATTATGTACCTTTCTAGCTCTCATTTACACTAGAAGTATTCCCAGAAACGCGAAATCAAATTAGTACGGAAATCTCATGCAAAATGTGCCTAGTTAGTCAATAGTGTATTTCACTACCCCATAAAATAACATTTCTTTAACATTGTTTATTTAATTTATTTATATCAGTTAGTATCTTTTCTTTCATAAAATATTTTATCTCTTAGTAATACTTCCTATATCTTTATTTCCAGGTGCTGCTTTCAGCAAGCAGTCTATCAACATCCAAAGAAATAGCAGACAAATCGAAAGTATCCAAACTCCTTATCGCTGAAGGGATCAAAAATGAGGCAGTTTCAGACAAGGGAGTGAAGAGACACATCCCAGCTTACGGTTATGGAGGTCACTCTATTGGCTTCTCTTCACCAGCTATTGGATTGGGCCACTCGTTCGGAGTAGGCCACTCAGTTGGCCTTGGCCACTCTATTGGATTATCCGGACCCGGTATTGGAATATCTTCGGGTGGTATCGGCATTGGTGGAGCCGGTATTGGAATCGGTGGAAGCGGTATTGGAATAAGTAGCGGCAGTATTGGAATCGGTGGTGGCAGTATTGGTGGCGGTGGATTTGGAGGAGGAATTGCAGCTGGACCTGCAGTAGCAGTTGGTGGTCCTGCTATCGCCACCGGAGGTCCTGTTGCAGTAGCCCCAGCAGTACAAACATCCGTTAGCATACAACCCAATCCAGTAATCTTACGTCAGGAAGTACCTCGCTACATAACCAGAACCATCACGCGAGATGTGCAGGTACCAGTACAAGTGCCCGTCCCGGTCCCCGTTGACCGTCAAGTGCCGTACCCCGTGAGGGTCCCAGTACCTGTGCAGGTAGACAGACCGGTACCTTACCCCGTCGTACAAAAAGTTCCCGTGGAAGTCACAAGGCAAGTGCCTGTGTACTACGAGAGGAAAGTGCCATATCCTGTCAGGGTCCCTGTAAATGTGCCTGTTCCGTACCCTGTGACTGTTGAGAAGCACGTGCCTGTTGACAGGCCGGTGTATGTTGACCGTCAAGTCCCGGTGCCACAGGCTGTCTACGTTGACCGTCCCGTCCCTGTACAAGTACCCGTTCAAGTTGACAGGCCCGTGCCTGTACCGCAACCCGTTGTGGTTGACAGGCCTGTCCCTGTGCCTGCAGTAGCTGCTGTGCAAGCTGTTTCCGCAGTCCCCGTTGCTATTGGCGGAGGTTCTATAGTTTCGGGTGGAATTGGGGGCGGTGGAATTGGTATTGGAGGAGGTGGAATTGGTATTGGAGGTGGAATTGGCGGTATCTCGGGAGGTTACGGAGGCGGTATAGGAAGTATTGGCATTTCGAGCGGGATCCCGATTTCCGCTGGTTACGGCGGCGGCTACGGAGGCGGCTATGGTGTCTCATCAGGTGCCTATGGAGGAGGCTTCTCCAAAACCATCTCGTACAACTCCATTGGTCACCATTAATATGTTATAACCAGTTGTATCAAGTTACATTATATCTTTGTAATTAAAGTTATTTTACCAGTGCCCTGTGTTTATTTAAAAGTACTCCTTTGACCCCAGACAACATATATAAGAAGTATATACTGTTCTGCCCAATAATTATAGATCAATATAACCATTTGCTCTTTACTTTCTTGGTGCCCAATTTACAGAAGATATTTATGGACTAAAATGGAAATTCAAATTCAGAACATGTTATATTTAAACACCAACATCAGTTTAAAGACATTTAATTTAAAAACCACAAAATCATTGTTATGAATACCATGCATTGTTATGCATGGAAACCTTCGAAGATAGAAAATCACACGAAATATTAAAAACATATTAGGTAAATAGGAGTGCAATAAAACGCAGTTCAGTCAACATTTTGTGCAAAATATAGAACGAGTTACAAAAAAATTAAAGAAAATTTTCACACTTAAAGAATAATAGGCGTATAAAAGGACTATATTAGTCTATCAATAAAATCTATGGCACACACATTTACATTTATTTCTTCCATATTAGGATGTTTAATATTAGAAAATACTGTTTCAATTATTGCAATATATTATCTTACACTTATTCTTACGTCTTCATTATTGTACTAAGTTGCTACCCGTAGATAATCTAGAAAAAAAAAGGTTATTGAATTACCAAATCGTTATTAGAATATTTCAAAATATTTTTAAAACTCGTATTACTTTTATATACTGTGATGTCGAATAGGCCGGTCTGTTCTATGAAAATCTGACCTTGACAACTAAGATAATATAATAATATAATATGTATTAGCAAAGAACATTAAAATTTGACACAAATTTGCATACACATATTTGTTAAGTGCAGTCAAATACAAAAATTTGAGCCCTGTCTCCTAAACTAGGAAGATCCTGTATCTTAGGAGGCAGTGTCTTTGCTATAAGATGAAGTGGAAGTGTCTGGTTATCAGAAATTTTCGTCGAAGATCCACGTATGACAATGGGGACCAACAGCTTAAATGAACTTTCCGAGGTACGGCAGGTTCTCGGAAAGATACTGTCATTCTACCTAATACTAGGGGTTGACATTTTTGATTGCTCACTTGTCTTACGTTTTTGGACCGTGACTGTCGCACAGTTAAAACTTCACAAAGCGATTTTAAAGAGTAGCTCGGCAATAGCACTATCCCATTTCTTCTCGTGGGTGTCGTAAAATTCGACAAAGGGACATACTAGAGAATGGGCAACAGCGTTCACTATGCATTATACCACCATACTGCGACATCAACCCGCTTGCCAAACGTGGCGATCACAGCAAACCTCCCCAGAAGACTGGGGAAGGTCAATGTCCAGTAGTGGACGTCTTTCGGCTGAAATGATGAGCTCGGCAGATCATGGGCATCGATTGTTCTTTTAGTCCCAGTTCAGGTTTTTCTAGGAACCGTTCTAAGAACAAGGACAGAGATACAAAAATCCTGCCAGCGCACTATGGGCCAGATCCATGCGTACCGTAATCTAATTGTCCAAAAATCTTATCAATCACAACTTAAAATATTTTTTGAAATATTTTGTATTTTCCCCCCATCTGGGATTTTTCGATTCATTTCAAGGGGGGCAGGTTCGGGCAGAATTTTTATTTTGCCCTGTCTTCTGTATAAGTTGCTCTATGTAACACTACCAAAATTACGTCATGGGTAGACACGGCTAACTGTCAAAAGTCTATTTGAAGTTTCTAATAAGGTTAACATTTTAGGCCCCGAAATAAAAATTCTATACCTTTCCAGTTTTCACAAAAAGCTTCACTTAAATTATTTTTAATTAGGATACTTCCTAACAATTCTAACCATATATCACAGTTACACATTTGCTGTGAAATTAATGATAATATGACCATGCGAACTGGAGGAATTGTGTTCTACATAATTCTCATAATTTTAAACGTCAACTTGCAAGCCTTAGTCTAATAGTAAAAAAATAGAAATAATGGATTTAAACTACTACATAATATGCATTGGACATTTAGTTAGACGTGTCCATAAACGAAATATTCAATATCGAACATTATGAAAACCTATTTTTGAGACGGTACGCACGGTTCTGGCCCATAGTGCAGCGTCGCGAAATTTTATCGAAAGAGTTACCGTGGCCCTGGCATATAGGCAACTGAAAGAACAACGGGTGAGTTTTAGTCAGTAAAAGTCTGAGACGCCCTTCCGCTCCGCCCAGAGCGGGAGGCGTCACTTGATGTTTTCCTACCCACAAAAAAAAGTATCCAAGAATTAGTTTTAAAATTTACCTTTAAAATATGACACATCGCTTGTTCGGGTTCATGGGCGAGCCGGGCGGGCAGCGCCAGGCGCGCGCGAACTCCTCGCAGTTCTGTAGCGCGCCGCGCGCGCGGAACCTCTGCGGGGAGTGCTCGTCCTCCAGGTCCGACGTTAACGAGTCTTTTGTTGATACCCCACACCATAACTGGGAGATAGGTGTAAGTTGGTAAAATACGGAAAAGGTTCAGTAAAAGTGGATCAGCTAATTCATATACTTCCTCATTCCGATCCAGCCCGTCCCTTTTCCCTCTCCCAGCGACGCCCAATGCCGAGGTAAGCACGGCTACATATAAAGCTATGCATTTCCAGTATAAACTGATCTCACATTGTATGCAATTTCTGTATAATGAGAGGTCAGCTTAAACTGGAAATTCTTAAGCTTGATATGTAGCCGTGTGTACGTAGCCTAAAGCGGATGCCGTTAGCGTATAGTCACTTAGTTTTAAGCCCTGACTGCAGGCCTTCATTTATTGAGGCAGCCATCTTGGTTAAACCGCGAGATGGTAAGTCCAAAAAAAAAGATAAATATATTTACTTTTTGTTTCAATGTTGCCTGGTAGATAATGCTAATGGGTTGAATCCTGTTTATGAGTTCTGGAATTTTTTTATGTCGTAGGTATTCTACATATCTGCCATGGTCGCGAGATTTGTTCAAAAGACTTACCAAGGCCTTGGCATATAGGCAACTGAAGGAACACTTGTGATATTTAGTTAATAAAGGTCTGACACGCCCTCCCGCTCCACCCAGAGAGAGGGAGAGACGTCATTTGATGATTTCCCACCCACAAAAAAAAGGTATTCTACATATTATACTGTATTTCTGAAAATCTTGAAAAATTTGAAAAAAATATTATTTACTTACGTTCCCATAGGACAAGAAGAACAGTTGTTCAGGAGTCATGTGCTCGAAGCCCGGTAGCTTCGGTTCAGGTCCTCGTCTCTTCAGGTGATGCTTCAGAGCCGCCAGAGCTTCTCTCAAGCCTCCATTGTCTGCTATATTCTCTCCTAAAGTCTTCTTGCCGTCTACCTGTAGATTCAGTCAAATTGTTTTTACATTTAGGATACGTAAAATTCATTTGACTCCCATTAAAGAAACAGCTGAAAGTATCCGTTAAATTATTAAGTTCATCATACAAGTGTAGTCTATCTTGATTTAAGATATTAATCAACGGTATGAGTATAACAATCATACAAAGCATGGCGGTTATTCAAATACATAATCATCACATATTTAAGAAAGGGCCTAAAATACTGCCTTGCAAAACCCCTGAACAAACTGTGGTCTTATCTATACTCATATAAACGATAATGCCTTATAGAACTCTCAAAGGTACTCTTGGTAGTGTAATATAATTATTTTACAAGAAAAATCAATAAATTCACATGTTGATCCAGCTCCGGGAGGTAATACCCGGAGTACTGTTCGACGAAACAGTGTGTCATGTTGACGAACGAGTCGATCGTGTTGTTGGACCACCACGGCAGTATGTTGCCGTTCTTGTCGAACTGACGACCTGTAATGGGGAGAATTTTAGTATTAAAGCTGGCTGTAAGATTGAGTACAGATTGTATATATTTATCTGTTTGTGATCCAGAGGCAATGGCTAAAGCAGGTGAATTGAGTCTGCACATGTATAGCTTTTATGATGCTTGTCAACCAGATGCCTCTCCACCCGTCTGTAGTTGTCAACAAAATGGTCTCGAATTTATTAATTCAAAAAGGCAAAATGCATATTGTCATTAGTATATTTTTTTTCTCTTATTCTCAAATTATTATTATAAAATGTATTTCAAACGAAAAGCAAAAAATACAGATACAAAAGTCTTAAAGAAATAAAAGTTTTTACCAAAGTTATCGAAGCCATGCGTTATTTCATGTCCCAGAACTGTTCCCAAAGAACCGTAGTTAAGTGAGCTGAACAAAATGAAAACATTAAAGAAACTTTAGATAATCTACTTAAATATAATAGTAGAGAACATACTTACTCGAGTCCTAAATCAAAGAAGGGATGTTGTAACATCACCATAGGGACAGCTATGGGAAACATTCAATGATTAAATAAAGATACTCTACTTTCATTGAAACCAGAAAAGGAAGCTCGAAAAATATATCTAATCTAATACCAAAGATATTGAAAGACTGTAACAATTCTAACGTCTCACTTTACTTATATCTCAGTAGTACTAATTACTTAAGCCAAAATAATATATCAACATTTACTTATACACTCATATTATAAATTTTCTTCAAGTCCAAGTCAAGTTCGTATACTCACTTATAGTATTCTCTTGGAAAGTATGATACGCGTTGACTTCAGTAGGATCAGTTGCCCAAGTAAAGTTATTTCCTTCTCTAAACCTATTAAGAACTTTCTTGGTCTTTACTTGATTGATATTTATCATATTTTCCAAATGTTTGTCAGAATCGACTTCAATGCCTTCATAATATTCTTCTAGTTTTCCTTCCTCTAACAGCCAGTCTGGAAATCCTATGAGAGTCTTCATTTTGATTATTTTCAGGTACGTTGCTAGCTTTGTGTTGTCGTCCATCCATCTTGCTTGGCCTACTAAGTGGGCTAAGGCGTTCTTTAGCTCGTCGATCATGGTTATAATCTGTAAATATTATTGGTATGTAAACGCTTTATTGGAAACTAGAAGCTAGAAGTCCATCTTAAGGCAATTTCAACGTCTTCTAGGAACATCTGCAGTAGATACTAGAGGCATTGCAGGTTCTACAAACTGGAAAACAATACCACTTGGTGTCAGAAATTGCCTAGTAGGAGTTCCCTGAAAGAAGTCGTTTAGGTTAAACCTACCAACCAATTCAGATTTCATTTAGATGTACTTGTAGAAGTACAAAGCCAGTCTTTATGTGAAATAACTCGTCGACATCGTTTTGAAGAAGAGGAATGAAGATATGGACAAGATACACATAACCTTTCTTACTAACTGCCTTTTTTCTTACCTTAGGCTTGGTGACATTGAAGAAGTGTGGATCAGCGATGCCGTAAGACACAGCCATGCCCAACATATCATTGACAGCGTTAGCGCACTGCAGGCTGCGCGGTGGGATGGTCTCGTGCGCGTGACTCTGTTCGTACGCGCGTTGGAACAAGTCGCGTAGTTCGGTCGTTGTGTGGACTGACATTACTTCTACCACCTAAAAGAAATAGTAGGGGCAAGTCATTGATACATAGGTTTTTTGATAATAAAAGTGTCTTATACCGTTCTGGTAGAGTAACAGAAATAGAGATCATTTCTATATCTAGGTCGGGTGCGGTATTACACTTTGTAGAAACATTTTTTTTTTAATAACCGTCGCAAAACTGTTACGCTAGGTGTCTGGAATTCATCTTTATAGTTTACGCGTCTATGTCTCTGTCACCCTGTATTATTGTTTAAAAGCCACGTGCCCGATGGCATTTCCGATTGACAAAAATAGGGAACTTTTTCACATTTCAACCTTTAGGGATTTTCAGAATACGTAAATGAATTTAATCTTTTTATTACATTGATTTTAACAACACTGAAGATATTGAAAGGAGAAAGATCAAGGAACAAGATGCTTTAATCCTACAGAACATTTATAAATAGTCTATGATAAAATTTCAGCATTTGATCTATGAGCTATGACTGTAACTTATCCAATCAAAAGTAAAAAATATACCTACGCACCTTCACCCAAATATAAAGCTCCAGTATCACAGGTGGTGTCTTCGCAACATAAGCTGCCATCAAAGACATGTATTTTAAATCAGGATCAGAAACCAGTATCTTATCCTTTTCAAAGTCCAGTGCAGTATTGCTGACGTTAAACAATCCTTCTAAGTACTTTTTCCATATCGGTGAAGCTGTACCGTTGTTGCTTTCCACAATGGCATCTGTGTGAGTTTGTATCTCGTCTACAGTGTACTCTGGTATATTTACATAATCGTCTTCATCTATTTCTGTTGAATTGTCTGATTCTAGCTGAAAATATACATACAGTAATTGGCGAATAGTAACTTCACTTTAACTTATAATCATCGGAAAGTTCATGAAGGAATCTGTGATGATAAAGTTTTGTAAATCATTTGTCGAAAACTTTTGTATTAAAAAAAAAAGGCTATAAAGTGAAACATAATTGTCATTTTGGAATTTGATGTTACTGGTTTTGTATCTTCGTTTTTTGCCTAAATTAATGTTATTTTTCAAATGTAAGGTATTTTTGGAAGTCGGCTTAAAAATAGTTTGTGTAGAGTAGTAACTATAGCTGCTAAGTAAATAACTGCCAGGAAATTATTATTACATCATCAATATACACTAAGTGGAAAAAACCACTAATCGGAACTTGACCTAATTTATACGGGACCACCAAGGGACCACTCTATGTCCGGACTAACATAATAATAATTTTTCATATAGGTTTATTGATGACGGAGGTTGGAGGTAAAAAATATAACCGAATTGAGAACCGCAAAGTATTATTTATAACCAGCTTTTAAAACTGGAGACATTTTTAAATCCGGCTAAAAATAATACTTTTTATCATTCAACGTAAATATAATCCTCATTTTGATAAACATATCACATGAAACTAATTTCTTATCATCGATTGTTCTATAGCATGTTTCACATGTCACACGCGAATATCGAATATTAAAAAAAAAACAGCTTCTAGTTCCATAATTATACATACACGTATACCATGTCATTAGCTGCTCTATTCAAGTTATGGGCAATAGATAACGCTATATCGTTGATGCCACTATAGATAAGTCAGTACCAGGTGCATACCAGGAATTAATTTAAAAACTAACATAGATTATGTAGCACAATCATCCTATAATATTCCCACTGCTGGAACACAGGCCCACTCACGTGGGAGTGGGTCATTAATCCATCATGCGAGCTCAGCGCGGGTGGACATAAATATGTATATAACACATATTTTTTATCGTATGCAACCAAGTAACTTTATACATAAGTATTGTCCTTATATATGAGTTTTAAGAACTGATGGAGATCAAACATAGTCAAATAATCTATTCGCGAACTAATCATTTAAAATTAGAAATACTGCCTAAGTGGTTGCGTTCGTTATAATTAAAGCAATCATATTCTGTACGGGGTACGGGAACGGAGTTTTATGAGGCTTTAGAGAAAATTGTCATCATATCGCTATCAATGTGCAGTGTATGCAGACTAAAATGCTAGTAACTTCGACGCAAGTGCATTGGGCTGTTCACTGATAGTGAGGTGAACATTCGTAATTCATGTTTTATTAGGTATCTAATAATAAGCTGTTTCGTTTCCAAATAAATAAATACTTAAGGACCAAGCAGTTTAGGCTATGCATTTGTCTTACACTGAGTGCATTTAATATTTTTAATTTTGTAGATTATTAGAAATTAGCTTTTGCCAGTGGCTTCGCCCGCGTGGAGGACAGAAAATATCCCGCGGACACGTACTACCGGGATAAAAAGTAGCCTATGTGTTTATCCAAATTATAAACTAACTGTGTTCCAAATTTCATCTAAATTCGTTCAGTAGTTTTTGCGTGAAAGAGTAACAAACATTCACACATCCATACATACAAACTTTCGCATTTATATTATTAATTAAAGTAGGATGTTCTTATTTCTCGTCAAAACGTGCATTCGAAGGATCATACCTAGTAATACCAAAAACTACAAGTTAACGAACGACGACTTTTCACAAAGAAATAAATAAGAAATAAATTAAAGAAATAAATAAGAGTAATCACACTTACGTCGTAGATGTCACTGTTCGTCGCATAATATTCATTTGCTGTCAGAATTATATTCTGATCTAGTTCAATTTCAGTTAATTTGGAACTGTTGACGCCGTCTTCTTCCAAAACGAACAGTTTCATCAGCTCTGCGTAGAATATCTTATGTACTTGAGCTATTTTCTCTTCATCAATGTCAGCTTTGTCACTGCGACGTTCGATCTTGTATAGGAAATTAGTTGTTCTACTTATAAAGCTTATTAGATTGTTCAAGTTTCTTCTACCGTTGTGGCGTTTTCTTTCGGTATGTGTGCTGTAATAAATATTTATTTTAATAGCTTAAATAAAATCAGTCGAGGTGGTGGTGCCTGGAGGAGGCCTTTGTCCAGCAGTGGATGTCATTCGGCAGAGATGATGAAGGATCACCGCATGGTAGATTACGGCCCACTCCCTCTCACTGAGAGGAGGTCTGTGTCCCAGCAGTGGGAATAATATAGGCTGGTTATGTTAGGGGGCATCCATTAATCACTTGAGGTATTTTTGAGAATTTTTCGACCCCACTTCCCCTCTTGGTGAGATATCGTAAGATTTTCCTCAACTCCCTCCCCGTCCCTTAATCTCACGCGAGATTCGTCAAAACTTCTATTAATTTGGGCTGTAAACGTGTTGGATTATTAAGAAAAAAAAAAAAAACAAAAACAAGAAAATTTTCTTAGACCAAGACAAATTTCTTAACTCAAAAATATAATCTCTTGACCCAAGAAAATCATTTTCTTTAAAATGGTATTCCTGGTTCAAGATTTTGGCTCTTGAGTCAAGTTAATTTTCTCAGATTTGGCCATATTTTCTTGAAGAAATAATTTTTCACGCAATTTTACACCGTTTTCTGCGAGAAAAATAATTACGTGACATTTGCCAAGACCCGCCTCCGCCCTAAGTGAGATTTGGAAAGATTTAACTTGATCCCCTCCCCCCTAGAACACCTCACGTAATTAATGGACGCCCCCTTATGTGATGATGAAGAAAAACGGTAATTTAAAATAAAAGCAATTTATTCGTTGCCTTTATCTTTAATACCATATTTGAAATGCTCCCAGTTCTGCACAGGTTTTAATTAATGGACGCCCCCTTATGTGATGATGAAGAAAAACGGTAATTTAAAATAAAAGCAATTTATTCGTTGCCTTTATCTTTAATACCATATTTGAAATGCTCCCAGTTCTGCACAGGTTTTAACCGGGGGTTTTAACATCGACTATATTATTACTTAACTGTTAATAGCGCGTTGATCAAATCTCATTCTATAGCATTCTAAGATAGACTCCAGAGGTCCAATAGTGTGCTTTGTTTAAGTGCAAGGAACTTGTAATTTACAAAATAAATAAATCAGCCTGTAATGTGTAATGTGCTGGGACACAGGCCTCCTTTCTCTGTGAGGGAGTGGTCTGTAATCTACCAGGCTCAGTACGGGTTAGTAGATAACACATTGTTTCAAATTTTGTTTCTAGCACATGTCGGTTTCCTCACGATGTTTTCCTTCACCGTGTTGAGAGCAGTGGCCATGAAATTATTTACACAAACCCTGACTTACGCATTGAAGATCCTAGGGCCGACCCTAGGATCTTCAATGCGTAAGTCGGGGCCACCACTGCACTAGCTTGACTAATTATAATCAAAATTTACAAATCCATGAAAAACATCAACACTTATAAGAAAGCAAAGCCTATTAAAGTCTTCTTACCTTGGAAAAGGATTAGTAGTCTCAGGTGATCCCATAATAAGTCTGTACACAGAAGAATTCTTCGGATCAGTATAGATATCGAAACCAATGAGCACATCCATGCCAATCTGTGTCTTCACCTTGATGACTGTGTCCAGCCAATCAAAGGTGTAAGCGGAATAGTCGAAATCTTCTGTCGCGTTTATAAAAGTTGGGAATGCAGGGAGACCTAGTGTTTCTAGAATAGCTATCACTGGTTTTAATCCTCGTTTGTCTAGTGTTTCTGAAAGTAAATAATAGATTGCAAAAAAAAAAACCAGACTATTTCTTTGTCCATATTGATAGTAACAGAGATCTTAGAACTATGTTAGTCAATACTAAAATCAAAATTAAATCACTACTAATTCAAATGGTAAAATTAAACAAAAAAAAAAAAACATTGTAGGTACTCTCGTCACATGAAGCTGGATGAATGAATCTCAATATCATTCCAGATTTTGGCGTCTCAGAGATCATCCTTAGGATTCCGTTGGCGCTCCCCCGAATCCAGCGCATCAGAGAAGCTGATTTCTTACTTATAATGCACTAGCTTCTGCTCGCGACTTTGTCCACGTCAAATTTTTGCTCCCCTGATCCTTCCCGTCGCATCGATTTGTCTGCTAGTTTTCGTCCATTTTTCGTTGCTGCTGGCTTCTTTTGAGTTATAGTGAGTCAACCTTAAAAGATAGACATATGCTCTCGCGGACTTTTTTTTAGAAATTTTTAAAAGGAACAATTCCGTTATACATGATTTTTGCGTTACTTTAACCGTTTACGCAGCGCACGCAACGGAAACTTTCAAAAGGAATAAATTTTCCCCGTTTTTGCAACATTTTTCATTACTGCTCCGCTCCTTTTAGTTGTAGCGTAATGTTATATAACCTATAACCTTTCTCGATAAATAGGCTACTCAACACAAAAAGAATTTTTCAATTCGGACCAGTAGTTCCTGAGATTCGCGCGTTCAATCAATCAAACAAACAAACAAACTCTTCAGCTTTATAATATTAAGTATGGATATAAAATTATGGACTCTTGTGTTAGCAAACATGCTCAACGCGCTGCAGAATCAAGGAAGCTTCATCAGAATTGAATTTAATGTTTGATTGGATATAAACACCTAATAATAGTGAATAATAAATGAAGATTGATCGATGGTCAACTTGAACTTTCAAATGTCTTATGACGTGTTTCAAACTATAAGGGTCAACATTTGACCGAAGTGAGGGCAAAGCCTTCACAACGGAAACTATTTTCGGCCCTAATTATTATTTTTAATGTTTGCTTCCAAACCCTCATACTTCTTAAAATATTTACTTCAGAATTTTCTATAAGATTTATAAATGTTAAAGTATGAATGGAACGATCGAATTATATGGAGTTCGTTGACATTCCATTCGTAGTAAAATATGTAGGTCTCTGCTTGGATCTTGATCTGGCCTAGCTGACGTAGTACGGAATTTCAATGGAAGAAGAGGCCAGTTAACCGTATTTATGCAAAATGGAACCACACGACAAATTTTGTTTTTTACTTTTTTTGAAGAATACTCATTTAAAAATGGTCTAAATTCTTATACGGACTTATTACGGACAGTTTATACTTACTGGTTTGTTACTGCCTACTGGCGTGCGGCCTACTAAAAATTTTACGTGAAACATTTAGTAAACATTCTGATAATGCAAATCCTGGTAAGCTCACCTGTGCCAGGGTCGTGGATTTGTTTGAAAGGGTTACCGTGGCCCTGGCGCAGGCAACTGAAGGAACACGGGTGGGTTTTAGTCAGTAAAAGTCTGACACGCCCTCCCGCTCCACCCAGAGCGGGAGACGTCATTTGATGATTCCACCTAGAAAAAAAGGAAAAATAAAGGGAAGCTTACCTGTATTCATACACCCCATATACATATCCTTGGCTTGCTGCACTGCCTTGGGCTGGTGAGAAGTGTTCCTGTTGAGGAAGTCCCTCACGATGGAGTAGACCTTGGTCTGCTTGTCTCGGAACCAGTCGTATGACCTGTATGCGTCAGGTCGCGGGTGGTCTGAGCCCCAATTGCCGCATACATACTGGGGGTATGAAGACAGTTATTTCAAAGAAGATTTTGCTTAGGAAATGCAGAGCATATCCTTTTAAAATTGTAATCAGGAGGTTTTTCAAATTTTTGAAGAATTTCTAGGTTTTAGTTACACCTCGAAATATGTTATAGTATAAAGAATTAATTAAATATCTTTTTATGACTAGGTATGTGTAAAAATATTTCGCTATTTTCTCCTCGGTACGAAAACTAAATTTAAGATTGGTTAAAATAGATATAGATATAAAATAGATATATAACTAAGTTATTGTTTTAATCAGAGCATTTCTTAATGTGGGTTCTTCAATGTGGCAGCGAAATTCAAATTGCGGCAATGTTTCACATTGTTTGTTGACCAAAAATCATTTCAAAATAATCTTGCTGCAAATCGTCATATTGGTTGGAGGCTGTAAAAGCTTTACCTGGTAGAAGTTCTCGCAAGGGTTTGCACTCATGTCCATGGAGAGGGCGAGGTTTGCGGCTGACCGCAGACATTCTGTGCTCCTGCATATCTTTACTGGTTTCCTATGTATTGCTATTGCGTCTAAAACAATCGTTGGCGAAATTAGTTTTCGCACCTCACCATATAATAATAGTAAATCTTTCTCTACGACGGTACCTGGATCTCACCACACAGGAAGGCCTAGTGTGAGTTCCAGGAACGCATTCGAATATAACTTCTTGAACAATAAATTATTGTTATTCTCTAGTTATTGGTATATTTCCGGTGTAGGGAACTGCATTGCACTGAGTCCCTTTCTGTGTTACTACAACATACGATATTTTGAAGTCAAATAATATTCATACAGAAATACACAACTATGACTTATGAATTTCAATTGAAAGAAGGTTTTCAATTGAACTTCGGAGCCGAATATTAGTTTACAGGTCGAAATTACGAATATATTATGACATCATGTTCTCCTTATAATGCCAATAGAATACAGAACATGAGCGAAGCCGTGGGCACAGTTAGTGTTCTTGTGAAAAAGTATATTTGAGTAATCAATATATTGTGACCTATTCAAAGGCAAGGTTTAAAGATACAATAATTAAGTCTCCAATTGTTTGCCCAATTTCTATATTTTTTTACTTTGTGTAAATTATTTCATCAGTACTAGGTACTCTCATTACGGGAAGGCAAAACATCGTGAGGGAACGTCTTGGAACCAAAAATTTGAAAATATGTGACATCTACCAACTCGCACTGGGCCGCGTGGCGGATTATGGCCCACCTCTTTTTACCGAGAGGAGGCCTGTGTCCCAGCAGTAGGAAGGGAACATTATAGGCTGCTGATGATTAAGTTAATAATAAATCATATGACATTAACCATGTGAATTATTGTAATGAAAATGAACAACAGACCAAACAGAATAAAAATAAATTCCATGTCCTTATCTATTAAAAGGGTCAAAGTTACATAAAATACTTAGATTATACTTTGTCTTTCAAAAATACAAAACTACTAAACGTATGGACAAAAGAAAATATGAATCCCATCAAAAACATAAATGTGAAATGAGAGCCAAGTTCAGTATTATGATACATGCTTTGGTTGTTGACTTCAACGACAAAAGAAGTGAGATCTAAATGGGTGCCAAGTTCAATGGTCAGTCCTGACTTGGCTAGTTCTCATATACGAATTATTATGTTCGATGGCTAGTTTCTATCAGCAAGCCAAATTTTCGGAATAATAAAATAAGAACCGACAAGTAACAGGTTTAAAACTTGCGAAGGCTATAATATAATTCGTATATGAAAACTAGCCAAGTCAGGACTAACCATTGAACTTGGCACCCATTTAGATCTCACTTCTTTTGTTGTTGAAGTCAACAACCAAAGCATGTATCATAATACTGAACTTGGCTCTCATTTCACATTTATGTTTTTGATGGGATATCATTACTTTTTGTACATAAATTATTAGTAGGTACTTATTTATAACAAGTTTATAACAAAATTAATAGCAAATGGTTTTTGTGTGTGTTCCTAATAGAATCAATAAAGTGAAAAATTATGATAAAATGATAAAAAATTATCAGTTTCTGATTTATTCCTTTGTATTCGCCTAATTACCTATCTGCATGCCAAATTTGAACTTTCTAGGTCATCTGGAACTGGGTTAGAGTTTTGATCTATAGGTCAGTCAGTGATAAAAATGACGATTTTTGGACGTTAATATCTAAATAACCGTTTGAGATATGTTTATGAAAGGACAATGCTCATGGATGTATGGAATCCCGTACCATGTTGCATCAAAATCAAACTTTGTTTTTTATATACTACATTGATCATATTAACTCCTACAAAAGTTCTTTTTGAAAAATAAACCCGGGTTTCAGAGTTATTTAGTAAAATCAAAATAACCTAAAAACTAGGTCTGTTTTGTTCGACGCTGCCAACGACTTGTTTTATATAGGTATCTACTTAGACACATTATACACGGACGAATATTATTGCTCTAAAACAGCGTAATCCACGTATATAAGTTAGGAAGAATTACGAGTTATAGCAACGTCTAGCCCCGCCACAGAAACGTTGAGTCTCACAGTTACCTACTGGATACAAGTCACTATCTGCTTAAGCAGTCTTCCCGGTGGAGACTAAACTATAGCCTCCAGCCAGGCACATGTGACAATCGGTGATTTGACCGACCCTTATATTATCAACAGTGTGAGCCGGTAACGTGGGTATAATTCTTGCCAAACTTCTTGGCCGCCCTGAAGTTGGATACAATGGGTGAGTCGTAAATCTAATAAAAAAGAGCAGCTTATAATGATCCCACTGTTGGGACACAGGTCTCCTCTTAGTGAGAGGGAGCCGTAATCCACCACGCGGGCCCAGTGCGGGTTGGTAGATGTGACAAGGCTTCAATTTTTTGGTTCTAAGACGTGCCGGTTTACTCATGATGTTTTCGTTCACCGTTTTGCGAGCTGTGCTGATGACATAATTTACACAAAGTATAGCGCCTGTTTGGGTTTGAACTCACGACGTACTACTCGTAAGTCGCGGCCGCTACCACTGGGCCGCCGCTACCACTGGGCCACCAATACCAATAATACATTATCATAAATAAGGGTGACCAGTCAGACTTATAGGTAAGTGATAGAAAAATGAAACAAACAAGTTCATTTGGGTTTTTAATAGGGATCAAAGTCAAAAATATTTATTTAACAAAACTGTTACATAAATCATTCATCATACTCCTGAAAAAAATCATCTAAATCTGTTGCTGGCGAAGTTATGTCATTATACCGTCCCCCACTTTTCGCTTACCGACGAGGCAACTGCAGCAATAACCTACTATGGTTTCTAATGTGTTGGCCACAGCATCATCTCTGCTAATCAATAAACACATGTGATAAGTACGACTGTTGACATGTCTCGAATTAATCCTACCTCTTAAGAGGTAATTGTTAAGCCCTAAAATCAAAGGTACATCATCATCAATAGAATTATTCACCTCAACTGAATAAATACCAGTCCGACGGATGTGTTCCCCATAATAAGATCTAGCCTGTTTGAGTTGGCAGGTCTCAAGAGCTAACTGTTTTAAATATGTTGTTGTCAATCACAGTAAGCCATCTAAATTATGGCTTAGGAATATTGAGATCTCCACATGGTCCAGCATCTGGCAGACCTGGGCGATTGCACTTCTCTTGTAGCTGACCTCCAGCAAGCAGCACATACTCTTTCCAATCTTGATATCTATAAAAATAACATGATTATACATGTAATACAAAACATTTCACAATGGGTTATAGACTTGATAATAGTGTTACTGTAATGTGATGTAACTAGGAATACATGATAATGATCAGGCAGTAATTGTGTCAAAATAGATAATAATTAGGTTTCATTTTTATGTTGCAACATAAATAAAAATATTTACCAAATGGAGCGGAATATTTCACCTAAAATGTTTCTCTCTTGTCGATCTTTTCTTACAGGATATGGTCTAGATGCACGTAGAATAGAATTGCCACAAGAACAACATAATTTTCCATGACCAAAAGCAGGCAAAGATAAACTTCCTTCACTGAGTGTGTTTGCTCGATCTTGAAGCAGTCTCAAACACTCTGTACAAAGCACACATTCTGAAGACATCTGCAATTAAAACCATGAGTGAAAAAGTGTGCTTTTACCCTTTATGACGTTATCTGTCTTCTGTAACATTTTCAAAGAAATTACACCTACAAGTAATCAAGAGTAAAGCGTTTTTTGGCCTCAAACAGGTTCGTTTTGTTTTTGTTATTTATTTGTTGGATATTTCCTGTGCGAGTCCAAAAATGCTTTCATTCATTCTATAAAAATAATGTTTTATAAGCTGGTGCATTCATTAAAAGATTAGTCAGGAAATAGGTGCCTGACATTCGTAAGTAACTATATATTCAAAGAGTATAATAAGATTGCTTACCTGAGTAGAAGTTATCCAAGACTGTAACAAGTTAATCATTGGAGTAGACGCTTGTTCTAATATGTGTAGGTTTCTGGGTATCAAAAATGAACTATTGATACATCGCCGGTTTTGCCGGGTGACTGACGATGTCAATCGGTCGACCGACTCGTCATATTTGCACAATGAAATACTCACAAAAAAAATTCACAAAATACAAAAAAGTTCTACTTTTCAAAACAATTCAATAATAATTATTCAATCTCAACTCTCAAAAACACAGACGGTACTCGCACTCGCTACTCGCTAGCGCAAACCACAGACTACAGAGTACACGCGCAAAATGTCAGATGCACAGATATCAAATCCATTCTGTTGCATTCTACATCTTTTTTACCAGTTGGGAACGGCTAATTAACCATAATAAAACCAAATAAAATAATGATAATCTTTTAAATAGATATTCTATTCTAGTTTTTTTTTTATTAATGTAGTATCAGCAGAGTATTACTTTTACAGTGAACATGGCACTTTCAAAAATCAAGGTTATGTTAATCATTTATCACGTGGAGTGAAACGGAACGTCAATTATAGGAAGTAAAACAATATCCATACTTTTATACTTAAAAATAAATTCCCTGTTCAAAAATATAAATCCCCGACGAGGAACGTCGTAAAAAATTATGAAACTAATTACTCCAAAATTTTGGTCTTGATGCGTGAGACTTTTTGGTACCACTTTTGAGCATTCTCCTTTGGAGCACATATGTATCTTGCAAGTTTCACTATATGAGCCAAATTTGACACGTTTATGTGAAACAGTTTTAGAGTTATGAGGGAGTCAACGTGGCTCCAAATGGTTCGTGTAATATTACAAACGGTGCTGCTCGCCAGTTCTGTTACTTGAACTTGGCTTGACATGCTGCCGCGTGTCTAGATGTAGATTTAACAAACTTACATAGGTTTGATAAATCCAGTCCTATTTGATACCATGTTTCTTCATAATTCAACAAAATGAAAAGCTTTTAGTTTAAAAGCAACATACATAGACTAAGTACAAAATAACAAAGATTTTCTGAATTTAAGCCTTAGCATACCTAGAGTAGAAATTCTAGTACTTAACATTTCTAGGCATATTATCAACCGTATGCTTGCACTTTTTGCACTCTTAATTTACATATAAAGGCACTTTGGAATGATTTACAAATTGCACCAAATGTTTTCTTGTTATATAAGACTAAATGTTTTAGCCTATTTTTTTATATTATGAATGCCGAGAGAACATGAAATGCCACAGAAAGGGGTAACCATCATACAAAGTGTGTATTCCCTCAGGAGTATTTGCCCTTTATACTAATCACATGAATAATATTGAATGACATTTTTACGCTGTGCCGTGGTGTGCCGGACGGAACGTAAAGAATAGTACTATCCCATAAAAAAATCTTTCAGACAGGTTCTAAACACATAACTATGAACTAGTATTATAGATAAGTAATCTTCAGTGTAAATGGCAAGTTCCTCCATTTTTAGTACTTACGCATCTCGTATTTGTTTACAGTCTAGACGGCAACGGTTAATCTTTGCGTCACGTTTCATCTACTAAATGGATGCATCCGTTTTGTGGTTGATGAATGTTGCATATACATATTACTTAGTAGGTACCTCAGTTAGATACATTTGACTACATAATAGCATCTCCTGAATGTTCAATTTCACTTGCTCGTCATAAAGCAACAAGGTCTATTCGTCTTTGTCGCAATTAGATAGTTTGAACCTAAGTGTAGTTTCAGTTTACTAGGAATTTGTTTTCAAAAGTGATGCAGCGATGACGAGGTCGACTGTACTTAGTATTATCAGCATATTGCCACTGCTGGGATACAGGCCTACTTTCTGTGAGAGGGAAGGAAGCCGTAACCCACGATGCGGGACCAGTGTGGGTTGGTATTTGCAAATTTTTGGTTCTAAGACATGACGAGATCCTCGTGATGTTTTCTTTCATCGTTTTGAGAGCAGCAGTAATGGAATAATTAACGCAACGTGCCTGTTTGGGTTGTGGTCATTACCAATGGGCCACCAATGCTTTTTGACTATACTCAATTTTCTGTTATTAGGTATCTATTGGTAATGAACCAGGTTTTGTACCAACGACTGAGGGTCAGTAAGATATTTTTTTTTTATGATTTTGTTTTATTAGACTAGGTTAATTATAAAATAACGACGTTGTACTTACACAAAATAGTAATGATTATAAAAGCTATCAGTAACAGTATTAATATTATTATAATGACTATGAACGGTAGTCTCTTCTTATATTTTCTTCTGAATCTGAAAAGAAAAATAAGTTTTTCTCATTATCTCAAGACCTAATTACTTGAGGATAGCTAATATCTTGATCAGAGAGGCAAATCTCGTAATTTTTAAAACGTACTAAGTCCGATCTCAATCTCTATCTGTCAAAAATACCTCTAGTTTCCCTACATTTGATTGTCGGAGACTGCAACTACATTTTGAACGTTTTATTTACTTGAATTTGCCTTCTGGTTGAGACAGTAAGTTAGTAATAAATTGGACAGTCCAGTTTTGTCCAGTTTCGCCCGTCGTCATATTGGGGTGTCGTTACTCGTTGACTTTCAATGTTAAATCCATTAGTCACTAAATGATGATAAAATATAAAAAAAATACGGTTTTCAATTTAGATTAAAATATAAAAAAAATACGGTTTTCAATTTAACAGCTAGGAGTAGTAGGTACGTTCACCAAAAGAAATTAGTAACCAAGTTCCTTGGATATAGTTGAAGTTTAGTAAGAAATTGATGTAAGTTTTCGAATAAATTTAATAGAAAACAAACAGATAATTTAACTTATTTATTTGAATTCGAAAACATCCATCGGTTTCTTATTAAACTTAACTATGTCCGATGAACATGTCTCATGTCTTTTAGTGACCGTACAAAACAATAATACCCGGAAGCGAAAGGTCCAAGAATGAGCAGCAGTGTTCTCTATGCATTTTACCACCATACTGCGATCGCCAACCCACGTGCAGCAGTGGCTTTTGTCCAGCAGTGGACGTCTTTCGGCTGAAATGTTGATGATGATAAAGGTACAAGCCTCAGCGTTATGCTTAGGCCCCCTAGAGGATTGATAAGTGCTGGTTTTCATGGTTTAAACCCCTAGCGTTAACTTACCTGGATGTTCTGGAGCCGACAGCTATTAGGTACCCTGACTCTCTCAGGTCATTGCCGTTCTTCAGTGGAGGAGTGTTGGGCTTCGCGCTGTTGGCTGCACATGTGAAAGAAACATCACAGAATATGACGTAGACGTTAAACACGTTATTATGTGTTTTGTTCCTTTTTGTTTTGGATAACTATACATTGGCGTTTATTGTTTATGCATGGTGATGGTTATTTTATAGCATTTTTCTATTTTATTGGTTGTATGATAATATTACATTCTAAGTACCTTCTGTTTACTCTATTTTACTTTATTATTTGGGTGACCACTGAATATCAGCGCTGTGCTGTGGGTCCCATAGCACAGCGTTATGCTGAGTGGAAGTCGTCTTGTCATAGTCACAGTGTGTAGCTTCTGACTATTTATGTTCGCTGTTCTTCTAAGTAAAAATCTGCATTGTTTTTTAGGGTTCCGTTGCCAAATGGCAAAAAACGGAACCCTTATAGATTCGTCATGTCTGTCTGTCTGTCTGTCTGTCTGTCTGTCTGTCTGTCTGTCTGTCTGTCCGTCCGTATGTCACAGCCACTTTTTTCCGAAACTATAAGAGCTATGCTGTTGAAACTTGGTAAGTAGATGTATTCTGTGAACCGCATTAAGATTTTCACACTAAAATAGAAAAAAAACAATGAATTTTGGGGTTCCCCATACATAGAACTGAAACTCAAAAATGTTTTTTTTCATCAAACCCATACGTGTGGGGTATCTATGAATAGGTCTTCAAAAATGGTAATGAGGTTTCTATTATCATTTTTTCCAAACTGAATAGTTTGCGCGAGAGACACTTCCAAAGTGGTAAAATGTGTGTCCCCCCCCCCGTAACTTCTAAAATAAGAGAATGATAAAACTAAAAAAAAATATATGATGTACATTACCATGTAAACTACCAACGAAAATTGGTTTGAACGAGATCGAGTGAGTAGTTTTTTTTTAAAACGTCATAAATCGTAAACCGCAATTTACCTTACATTCAATCAACTGAAATATAAAAATTAAAAAAAAAATTATATATTTTTAAACCGAGAATACCTACAGATTTGTACGGAACCCTCGGTGCGCGAGTCCGACTCGCACTTGGCCGGTTTTTGTGTTCTCTTCTTTTTGTATGAATTTGTTTCTGTGATAAATAAATTTATTTTTCTTTTCTTGTACGTGCCCAATTAAACAAGCCATAACTACACAAGTGAACGGGTGCTTAGTCTCATCATCTGCCTGCCTTTTCCCAACTATGTTGAGGTCGGCTTCCAGTCTTACCCGATGCAGCTGTATACCGGTATTTTACATGGAGCAACTGCCTATGCCTGACTTCCACAACACAGTTACTGGGTAATACGGTACCCCTTGGTAAAACTGGTTGTAAAAGTTTCGGGCTTCGCACGACCCGTAACGTCTGTCAAAGATTCATAAATGACAGCCGGAACCAACGGTGTCATTGTGCTTTCTGAGGCACGGAGGAGTCTTGGTATGTAAAGATGGTCATCCACGAACCAACTGCGGCAAGCTTAGCTTCACCTGATTGATCGATCCGTGCGGCTGTTATTGCTTAGCTATAAGCCAAATGAGCCCATTTGGCTGCCAAAAATCAATAGATTAGAGCCCTGTTCTCCTGAATGTGTCTATAAACAAAGTTGTTTATAAGTATTGTCAATAAGAAAGTTAAACTTTACATACATACGTATATATCATCTGAAGTCCACACTAATATATGCTGCGATTCACTGTCCACAAATATGGTGACCATGGTCTTTGTTAACTGCATAAGCATACGCGAAGAACTATTGTTAAAACTAGATAAAATAGACTAAAACTTTATTTAACACCACGAGCGATGTCAGTGCGACATAATAACAGACTAGTGTAGCTAAACTAATATTGTCCCATCATAGAACATAATAATATTATGGTTACAGGACAACATTCTGTTAAAGTGTAAAGCGCAGCGCACATCAGAGCGTGCCGCATCTTCTTGTAAAAATCCTCTTTTTGTACATATTGATGAACGCGTACAGTACAGAAGGCGGCGGGCCGCAACGCGCTTATTTGTACATGAATGTATTTATTTACTTTTTTAGCCCACGGGAACGAACTACCGGGATAAAAAGTATGCCATGTACATATATGTATGTCCAGGCTATAATCTAAATGTGTGCCAAATTTTATCCAAATCCGTTCAGGTGTTTTTGCGTGATTGAGTAACAAACATCGAAACATACAAACTTTGACATTTATAAGTGGGATTTATTAAGAACCCGCTAATATTTACAGTTTGCACCTCACATACTTACAAGTTACAGGTATATACTAATAATTACACAAACAATCATAAAATTAGGTTAAATGACATAATAGTAGACAAAATTTTATAAAATTAGACAAAATAATTTAAAGACAAAATTATATTTAAAAAAATTACATTAACTACTTACAAAAAATTGGAATAAAAATGATTTAGTATTTTAACATTTGTAACGTTACAGCTCGATGTATCTGTAATGTGCGCCACACTTTAAACCATGATACGACGTATTAATTTATAGCTTGGTGTTATTGCTCTAAGTGACTGTCTTCTTAAAATAATCTTTTAATTGATTTATTGACATTGAAAGAATACTCTACTCAAAAAATATAAACTGTGGTAGAGGGTATAACAATAAGATAACTTATGACGTACCTGTAACGGAATTGTATTAACTCCACAAATCATAATATTTTTAATTCAAACCCTAATTATTTTAAATTATGTTAACGATTAGAAAAGGACAAACAAAAATAAATACGCCATCTAATTCGCAATTTCAAGACTATTCTAAATTCAAAAAGTTTTCGCGCCTAATTTTTTATTTTGACGCGATTGGGGTTCCGTGTCAATAATAGATGCGAAAATAAATGAATTACGTTCTGGAGTAAAAAGCAACGTTACGGAAATCAATATTTAATTAATGTGAGGTAATTTCATCTTTATTAAGTGCTTACAAATTTTCATACAATCGATATTTCCTATAAGTCTGACATCTTGATCGCAAATGAAAGTTCACACTGGTTTTAATTGCTCAAAGTAAGAACGGAACGCCATTAAAGAAGAAGAAGAAAAAAATCGTTTACTTTTATTAACTTAATGGCTTTAGAGCTATTTTCTTCGAATGAAGTGGTCAGTGTTTTATTAACGATCTTAATCTCTGATATTAATTCTACAAATTAAATCAACCGTCTCTAATGCTACGGTTGATTTATATTTTAATTAAAGGTTTTTGTTTGGTTTACATTATATTTATTTTAAACTCCTGTTTCATTACATTACGCGATCTAACTTTAGTTCCCGCCTTAAGATCTGAGCCAGTTCATGCATTTCCAATTTTTACAATGACAGCTAAACACCGGGCTGACAGTTTTGTAAAAATAAGTGTTTTTTGATTATTTAGGCTCGATGATTTAATTAAACCATAACTAAAGAAAAACCTTTTTTTAACAATGCCACTAATGTCTACTCAAAACAGAACACGGATTTAAAAAAAAAAGAAGAAGTGTTGTCTTTGGCACACTAGGATCTATGATCTCTAACAATGGCACGATCGACGCCGACATAACTCACCATATCGATACTGGATGGATGAAGTGGCGACAGCTCTTAGGTGTGCTATGCGATAGCAGAATGCCGGTATATGTTAAAGGAAAAGTGTACAAAACTGCAGTCCGCCCAGCTCTAACTTACGGTGTCGAATGCTGGCCAACCAAAAAGACTCAGGTCCAAAGAGCACACACCACCGAGATGAGGATGCTGAGATGGGCAGGAGGGGTTACTCTTAAGGACAGAGTAAGAAACGATTATATACGAGGAATTTTTAAGATCCGCCCAATCGAAGAAAACCTCTCTGAAGCGCGCCTGAGATGGTATGGCCATGTAATGAGAAGACCAAAGGAACACATGACAAGGCAAGTCCTTGAGATGAACACAGGTCCAAAGAAGCGAGGTAGACCCCTTCTCACTTGCTGTCTGCAGTCAACAATGACCTGAAGCAAGCCCAAGTGAATGACGCGACGACCCAGAACCGAAACATCTGGCGAAGAATGACGAGGAGAGCCGACCCCAAATGAAATGGGATAAGGCTAGGCAAAGAGAGAGTTGTCTTTGGCACAAATATCGTGGTAAGTTCGTAAGTGGTTAGTAGGTACAAAACTTACCTTGAAAACTAGCAATGTTCCAGTATAAAAATATGTTTTAAGTTATTCAGCTGGTCAAGTAGGTACGTTGGACGTAGGAACTAGATAAAATCTTTCTGGCTAGGCTATTCAAATGATTTACGATAGCTAAAACGAAAGCTATGTTAACCAAAAATGCCTCTAGTTGAGAATTCTACAACGCGTTTACATATTTTGCTGAAAGACTTAAGATGTTTTAATAACAAATTAAATACGATCGAGGTCAAGAACATGCCCGTGGATCGATAAAAAAAAAAACTTTGTTATTTTGGAAATCTATTATTTAACTACCTTGTTTGTTTAATGGTTAATAGTAATAGATCTTAATTTCTCTCTTCACAAAGGCTAACAACAATGCTCACATGGTTATAAACATAGAGAAAAGAATTATAGTGTACTAGCTTTTGCCAGCGGCTTCACCCGCGTATTATACGTATAGCTCTTCCTCTTGAATCACTCTATCTATTAAAATAAAACCGCATCAAAATCCGTTGCGTAGTTTTAAAGATCTAAGCATACATAGGGACAGACAGAGAACTTTGTTCTATACTATGTAGTGATTACAAAAATGCAAAAATATGAGCCTTTGTGAGAGACTGGTGTCCATACTAGGATACCCTGCGTGACGGTTCACCATGCTCTCACCCTGAATTAAATATTGTATTGTATTTTCATTTGTTGCAAGCGGGATGTATCCCTTGGCCAATCAAAGTTGACTTTTGAATTAATAATTTCTCAGTAGTTGTACGGAGGAGTTCCGTAATACGCTTTGCGATTTCTAAGACCTGCGTACGTCATAGTATATCGACGTTTGGAACTCTGCCTATTAGGTTGATGCCAGGCATAGAACGCTCTCTGGCTTTCTGTGAAACTATCAGTATGTACACAGTCATCTGCGTGTACTGGAGACACTGGTAATAGAAGCAGGACTTCAGACATTGTGCAATTTTGGCTGATCTCAAAATATCATCCAGTTTTCTAAATGCGGCTCACGAATCTGTATTATTCTCGATGTCTCTGTTTTGTCGCTCTTTGCCAAAAGATAAAATATGACCTGAACCTGAAAAAAGGTGGTTGATTGGTATGCCTAACATAGACATACCGGTCAACCATCTCTAACTTTTCATTTCCGCTTTTAATAGAAGGATTGGAATTGCTGAAGATGTTTTCGGAATTTGCATTTGTGCCTAGGAAATAGCAATAGACTGGCTCCCTATTCCATGGTTCATGAAGTAAATGTGTGTAGTGTACCTACCTGTGCGGAAATGATTAGTTATGACAATTTTTATGTGCGTTAGGACAAGTAGTAGCACGGTAGATTATAATATCATTTGTGGATTTACTGGATTTAATTTGGTACCTCGTGGCCCTTATAGCGTACTATATATGTATTACTAGCTGCCCCACACCCAGAACTAAGACTTATCATTTCTCTTGTTGAATATTTTCCTACATGACTTGCACTAATCAACAAGGCAGAAAATGTAGAGCTTCCACCAATTATTTACTGCAGGACTATCACCTCTTGTCAAAAGCGATTTCGATTTAAAGATGTATTCACATAAAGAACACAAAACAGTTTACTTAGCATATGAGATACACAAATAAATGATGCGGTTATAAAGGTAACGTAATGACTCGGTGAGTCCTAAATTAAAAAAAATTAAAACTATGATTCCGAAGATTCTAAGAGCTTATCAATCAAGCCGACAGTTTTTTTTTGGTTCCGGCTTAGTTTTGTTTAGTTGATGTGTGTAAAGTGTAACATGTTTTGTAACAACAGCATTTGTCTTGCAGACGAAGTGCTTGACAGATCTTAATTCTTTTAGCGTCAACATAGCTGGGCAGATGATGAGGAGCTAGTTGAGAGAGAACACAAGTTACTGCAAAGGCTAGATTAACTTATAGTTCAAGTTGTGCCAGAAAACCTTTGACCCTGATCTTAGCTATTGTAATGTTCATGATTTTGGCGCTAAAATTCAAACTTAAACCATTTATTTTAATTAAAACCAGCTAGGTGGACCGACGACCTAAAAAAAGGGGCTGGGCGGACTGGATGCGAAAGGTGGAGGACAGGGTGTTGTGATGCAGCATGGGAGAGCCCTATGTCCAGCAGTGTGCTGCGATAGACAGATTTTATGAAAACCATTTACTTTGAACTTTTGTATTCTCAACGTTCAAAAGTTGCCTATTCAAAATCGTAGATCTCAGGAACAAGAACGCACAAGAAACTCCAAGGACATTTCTGTAAATCAAGATTGTTACAAAATCTTGAGTAAATTATATCGGAGGAGTAAAAGTAGTTTTATATTCAACTGCTAGAAAAACTAAGGAGGTATACTTACAGGTCACCGAAGGGCCCATGACATCGCCCTCTTCTCCAGACCACGCCTTCATTTTTTTTTTAATTTCTACTCCATTGATTCAGTTCACAAACTTAGAAGTTGCATTGTCAACTTTTAAAACTATCTTGTTTTTTTTTTCCAAATTCACATTCTAAAGATTTTTGAACTACCCATAAAATACCACTTTTCAAAATATTTACTTCAGAAAAGTCCAATTATTCCAAGTTATTTGTATAATTCAAATTATTTTACAATTTCACCGCCACCATACACAGACATTCCTGAAACGATAATTTGTTTTGATTTAAATTCATCGCTCGTTACACGAGAGAATAGTCAAATTAAATTAAAATAAACCCGGTAATATATCTCAACTTGCGAGTATGTGTACCGATCGTCATTTGTTATAAGGGCGGCTACGTTGCCTGGTGGTGGCGTTTAGCTTACTGAAAGCTCGCTGTGCTACTGAAGTTTGTCTGTAGTTTCACTAAGGTGACCATGATTTGGGTTATTTGTTGCCTTTGAAGAAGTACTATTTGTTTTGTTTGTATAAAATTTACTTAGGGTGAATATGTTATATGAATCGGTCGAAGTGGCGGTGGTTGGAGGAGGTCTATGCCCAGCAGTGGACGTTGTTCGTCTGAAATGTCGATGATGAATATGTTTTGTAGATTAGAAACTAGCTGTTTAGCTTTTGCTGAACATTACTTTTGGTTTTTTTGCCGTTAGGCACACTTGCCCTGGGAGTTTCTTATATCGCACATTACGTTGTTTACTTGAATTTTATTTTTATATCCGTTGTGTACTGTGTGCCTTTTAGTCTAAGCTAAATAACTATATTTTCTTGATTTATCTTTTGAGTTTTGTTGCATGTTTCGTGTAGTTTTCTATTTGTCACAATACAAAGAGATAAAAAAGACCTAGGCGCCATAGTTTGTCGGCAATAGGATGGAGTCTAAACTATTTCATAGTATGACTTCGTTACTGCTCTTCTAGAGAAAGGGCAGCAGTGTTCTCTATGCATTTTACCACCAAACTGCGATCGCCAACCCACCTGCCACGTGTGGCGATTATGGCAAAGCCCTTTAAGTAGGGTGCCTATGTCCAACAGTGGACGTCTTACGGCTGAAATGATGATGATGATGATGACTGCTTTTCAGCTCTTTTCGGCGATAATAGTTTTTGCCGACAAGAATTCTCTGTTATGTTTTGTGTTCATAAAACAACAGTGAAAAACGGAAAACCATAACTTTTTAAGACATTACACCTCCAATTCCAACATCATTGTCATCATTTACCGAGTTTTTTTTTTCCCCAACTAGCGTTTGGTTTCCTGTCTAACCGGATGCAGCTGAATGTTTTACATGAAGTGACTGCCTATCTGACCTCCACAACCCTGTTACTAGGTAATACGGTACTCCTTGGTAAGACTGGTTGTCAGACTGAAGGGCTCTTGACGACCTGTTACTAATGTCAAAGACCCACGATTGACAGCTGGGATCATCGGGTCAACGTGCTTTCCGAGACGCGGCGGGGTCTTGGTAAAAGATTGGTATCCACGGACCAATCGCGGCAAGTGTAGCTAAACCTGAAAGATTGACCCTTACGGCTGATATACTTATCCACGTGTTCTGTGTGGTGTCGGACGTAAAAAAAGCATCATCCCATCTCTTTCCGTGGGTGTCATAGAAGCCGACTAAGGGACTTACTAGAAAATAGGAAGCGTAGCATAGCAGCTTTCTCTTTGCATTTTATCACAGTACTGCGATCGCCAACCCGCCAGCCAAGCGTGGCGATTATAGCGAACCTATCAAATTGAAGTCGGCCTATGTCCAGCAGTGGACGTCTTTCGGCTGAAATGATGAATGATGATGATGAAGCCCCACACTTCCAACTTCAACATCAGAATAGAATTAAAAACTTGTTTTCAGACATTTCCAAACGGACCTCAAACGTATCCTAACTTTCCTTAAAACCATGGCCGCCCTTCTTCCCAGTTCACAGGACAGTGGTGATGTGCAAGCCAGAACGCGATCGCTAGTGATGTTCCACTCCGGTATCGATTCAACGACAATAAACCGTAACCGTCTCTCATTCGATGCACGAAAGATCGCGTCGTACAGACGCTAGCACATGAAGCTACTCCAATCTGTCAAATTTCTTTAAGAGATTTTCAACTTTATTGCTGAAGTATTAGGTTCAAGGTTGATTTGGAGAATTTATCCGTTTCGGGTAGCTTCATGTGCTGACGTCTGTACCTCTGTTTACTCACAGAAGTCACAGCCACAGCATGCTTTTATTTTTATCGTTTATTTTCATGCTTTCCTGGTATCAAGGTCGAGGGGTACTTGAGTACGGGGGTTACGGTTCTTAAAGATGGTCGTAAATTTGAATGACATTTGTAGGTCAACGTGAGTTTTCTTTTCTGATAATGAGTTATGGAATTTTCGGTGTAGCTCGTTTCTGGATCTTTCTATTGAGGCAGCGTTTCTCCTCCCTTTACTTCGTCGCGATTTCTTTTGAGAGTTTAGAAAGAACTTGTGAATGAAATAAAAACAATTAATCACATAATTATGATGACATGCGATTCAATTGAAATATTTTCTAGTTCTGAAGTTTTTGGTGATTATCAATAAATTAACTCATACTATTAAATATATGTTAACATATCGATGATAGCTTTCTATAACGTATTTATAATTTGCTATATTAAAGTCTATTGTACATTTTTTATAGCTTGGTTAATTTTGTAGCATAGTCAGCCTTTTAAAATTATAACTCAGGTGTCCTAGGGCTGGGCACGCCACAATTGCGGCGGTAAGTCCCCTCTTTGAGGAGTGGATAGAGAGGCGTCACAGCGTCCTCACCTTCCGCCTGACGCAGGTTCTCACCGGGCATGGGTGCTTCGGTGGGTTCCTGTTCAAGATAAAGCGGGAGGATACGTCCGGGTGTTTCCATTGCGAGGATCGTCTGGAGGACACGGTGGAGCATACGGTGGAGGTGTGCCCTGCCTGGGCGGGGCACCGCCGTGTCTTCGTGGAGGCGATCGGCGGCGGTGACCTCTCGCGTCCAGCCCTGGTGCGAGCCATGGTACGGAGCGAGAGGGAATGGGAAGCCGTCACCTCCTTCTGCGAAGCAGTAATGCTCGCGAAGGAGGAGGCGGGGCGCGTGAGGGAGTGGCAGTCTCTGCGCCCTCACGTCCCTAGCCGCCGCAGGAGGAGACGCCCCGGGCGTCGGGAGTCAATAGCGGACTCCCGGCCACCGTAGGCGCGAGCTTGCGGCTGGCGAGCAATGGGTAGCTCGCCGCCCGGTAAGGACCAAGCTCGGGTCGACGGCGCGCAGTGTTCCACGCGCGCCTCAAAGAGATGTCAGCAGCAGTGTAGGGTTCTACTAGGACCGATGCCTGCCGGGGTCGCGTGATTGTTCGAAAGAGATACCGTGACCCTGGCACATGGGCAACTGATGGAACACGGGTGGGTTTTAGTCAGTAAAAGTCTGACACGCCCTCCCGCTCCGCCCAGAGCGGGAGAAGTCATTTGATGATTTCCCATCCTGAAAAAAAAAAAAAAAAAAAAAAAGGTGTCCTAGGGCACCTAGAACATCACTACTACAGGTCGATATTCTCACATGAATATTGCATAGTTATTTAGTGATTAGGGTCTTTTAGTCAACCGCTTATACAAGTAGGCCATTGTATAGTACGACATATAAATGGGACCTACTTAGATACCAATTCTTGAAACTTGAAAACTGAAACTTAGCTTAGTTCAAACCAGCTTAGAACGTCTATATAAACTTTCTTCGTCTGTTTGGTCCTATAGGGGATGATTTTTTAATTCCTTTATTAGTGCCTTTTCGCCATAAACTTATGGAACTCATCATCATGTGCCTAGTCTATTTCCCAATTTGACTGGCCTGTTAGTCTAGTGGTTAGTGACCCTGACTGCTAAGACTGAGGTCGTGGGTTCGATTCCCACCCAGGACCAATCATTGTGTTATGAGCACAATCATTTGTTCTGTGTCTGGGTGTAATTTATCTAAATATATAAAAGGCAAACCTGACTGACTCATCTATCAACGCACAGCCGAAGTTACTGAACGGATTTCGCTGAAATTTGGCATACAGATAATTGTAATGACGTAGGCATCCGCTAAGAAAGGATTTTTGGAAATTCGCCCCCTAAGGGGGTAAAAAAGGGTTAACATTTTGTATGGAAGTCAGTCATTTTTAGAGCTAGAAACCTGAAACTTTGTTTTTAGGTTAACGATTACAAATAAACAATTACGTGTCCTAGGGTTTTTGAAAATTCAACCCGTAAGGGGGTGAAAAAGGGCTTGAAAGTTTGTATGGGGAAACAAGATTAGTTAAACTAATTTATTCGAAACTTCACAGAAGTACTCCGCGCGGACGAAGTCGCGGGCAAAAGCTAGTCTATAATATGTATGTACTTAGAAATATATAAGTATGTTTATCAGTTGTCTGGTTATCATAGTACAGGCTCTGCCTAGTTTGGGATCAGATAACGGTGTGTTGGTTGTCCTAAGATATTTATTAATTATTTTATTTAACTATGTATGGGTTGGCTTCCAGTCTAAGCGGATGACGCTGAATACCATTCTTTCTTCTTTTCTTTCTTTCTTCTTTCTAGTATTCAGCTGCATCTGGTCCAGCGACTGCTTATCTGATCTCCACAACTCAGTTACTGGGTACCATGATACCCCTTGATAAGACTGGTTACTATATCAGACTTTTTGGCTTCTGACGACCTAGTGACTCTCGTTAACTTAACCTGCTTTCCGAGGATCGGAGGGGTCTTGGTATGGAAACATGTTCACCCATTCACGGACCGACCGACGGCAACAGTAGCTTAACCTGATGGATCAACCCAAATTGTTGTGCCTAAGTAGCCACAAGCCCCTCAAACTAAGTTAAAAAAAAAACTCTTGGAACTCTTGTGCAATATTTTATACTTCTAGACCCACCGGTTTAGGCCGTGCATTGTATGTTAGTGAATCAGCCTTTATTGTTCCCACGTTTGGAAACAAGCTTCCTCTCGGTGAGAGGGAGTGGGCCATAATCTACCACGTGGGCCCATTGCGTGTCTCATGTCTTCGAATTTTTGCTTCTAGGACATGGCGGTTCCCCCACGATGTTTTCCATCACCGTTTTGAGACCAGTGGTGATAAAATAATTTATACAAAGTAAAACGCCTGCCTGGGTTCAATCTCACGACCACGAACTCGAAAGTCGGGGCCTATACCATTGGGCCACACCTACTCAATATCAGTGAATGAATAAATATTTTTTTTACTATAGTACTGGGCACAAATGAATTTTCCATAAAATTTATATGGTACCCTCTAGATTTTTTGGTTGATAACCTCCAAAAATTTTGCTCAATACAGCAGCAAAATTGTTATGAGCATAACATTCAAATATTATCGTTACAACCAACTATCAACGTCAACCATAATAAAGTCCATTAAAGATTTATGTTATTCAGGTCCTTCTGAAACTTAACGACTTCTCTATGACCTAGGCTTTAGGCAAGCACGCTATGTTTGTACTCTGTAGCTTGATTAATGACCTCCCATCATACGGAACTGTCAATTACTAAAGTATGACGAAGGGAAACGATGGTTGATAGATAGCAAGGAGGTTTTTTCGTCATTAGGCTAAACAAGGCAGAATACAATTTCAATTAGTGTAATAGCACTTTGAATGTTGACCATGACTGTTAATCAATAATGACTCCTCATATGAGTTGATGGATATAATCTGGAGAGCAATTTCCGCAATTAAAAACGTTCAAAATCTAGTCGCAATTAAGAGTGCATCCCATCTACCCCGGTCGTCCCGTCCCGTTAACGGGGTGGTTGGGAAAAATAGTTGCATCGACCCCGGTAGTGACGACCCGGTCGTTTAACGGGGTGGATGGCACAGATTTAGTCGCATCTACCCCGGTGTGTTTTTAATGAAGCGGACAGCACAGATTGAGTAGCATACGCCCCGGTAGTGTTTAAAGAGATTATTGATTTTCTTACACATTTTGTGCCCCAGCTATTTTTTTATATTTTTGTTGTGTTCAGTTTGTTTTTGCGTCTTATTTACCGCAAATAAACGTATTTTCTTTCTTCTTTCTTTCTTTGTATATCAGCTAGAAAACGCTTTATGTCTTTGAAGTACCAGGTAGCCATAACTCTGTAGGAGCTCATCTGACCCGTTGTGTCAGCTAGAACACGCCTTATGCCTTCGAAGTACCAGGTTGTCATAACTGGGTAGGAGCTTGCTAAACATAGGAGTGTCAGCTAGAAAACGCTATATGCCTTCGAAGTACCAGGTTAACATAACTTGGCAGGAGCTTAAAATCTATTGTTAATAAAAAAAAAAACAATAAAAATAGTAATATAACATTTACGAGAATAATATATATTATAAAATTACACTTCATATTTATTTTTATACAAATAACTAGCTGATCCAGCGAACTTCGTACCGCCTCAGAATCAATAAATGTTGTAATAAACCTAGCAAGTTTGACAACCTCGTACTTTGAAGGCATTAAGCGTTTTCTAGCTGACATTCCTATTTTTAGCAAACTCCTACCCAGTTATGACAACCTGGTTCTTCGAAGGCATAAGGCGTGTTCTAGCTGACAAAACGGGTTAGATGAGCTCCTACAGAGTTATGGCTACCTGGTACTTCAAAGACATAAAGCGTTTTCTAGCTGACATACAAAATGTGTAAGAAAATGAAAAATCTCTTTAAACACTACTGGGGCGTATGCTACTCAATCTGTGCTGTCCACTTCATTAAAACACACCGGGGTAGATGTGACTAGATCTGTGCCATCCACCCCGTTAAACGACGGGTCGGCTCAACCGGGGTTGATGCAACAATTTTTCCCAACTGCCCCGTCAACGGGGCGGGACGACCGGGGTGGATGGGATACACTCGTAATTAAAACTCAGTGACAATCAATGTCAAAGGTTTGTCATAAACAGTAGCGGCGTTAGGGTAGGGCGCGCTTGGGTGACCGCCCAAGGCGCCAGATTTGAAGGGGCGCCGCCGCCAGCGCCCCTTTTTTTCCGATCTTTCACAGAGCGAGTCCTATTACTAGTAAATTCCTTAAAACTAGCTAAAAAAATCTTTATAATGGCAAAACCTACTAGAATCAAATGCAGTGTCATAGAAAACTAAATATTATTCAGTTCCATATACCTGGCTGCACCCCGCACATTAGTCATGTAGAACAACTTTCACTAACGATTTGTTGACTTATCATCAGTTGACGACAAAATATTAATAAAAGAGCATTTCATAGAATTTATACCTGTCAATGAGTCAACTGGTGAAAAACTGACTGAAGTTATTATTAATGTTTTAAATAAACATGGACTGGAATTGAAGAATTGTAGGGGTCAGGGTTATGACAACGGAGCGAATATGAAAGGAAAAAATATTGGGGTTCAAAGAAAAAATTTGGACATAAATCCCTTTTTATTTATGTACCGTGTGACTGTCATAGCTACAATCTTGTACTATGCGATGCCGCTAAGTCGTCCATAAAGTCAGTTGCTTTGTTTGAGGTACTTCAGAGGTTGTTCACATTGTTTTTTTTTTTTGGATGGGAATCATCAAATGACTTCTCCCGCTCTAGGCGGAGCGGGAGGGCGTGTTAGACTTTTACTGAATACAACCCACCCGTGTTCCTTCAGTTACTCATATGCCAGGGCCAACGTACCTCGTTTGAACAATCACGCGACCCTGGAAGGCATCGGTCTTAGCAGACCCCTTCAGTTTGCTGACATCTCTTTGAGGCGCGCGTGGAAAACCATGCGCCCTCGACATGGGCCTGGTCCTTACCGGGCGGCGAGCTACCCATTGCTCGCCGCCCGCAAGCCCGCGCCTTCGGTGGTCGAGAGTCTGCGATCGACTCCCGACGCCCGGGGCGTCTCCTCCTGCGGCGGCTAGGGACGTGAAGGCGCAGAGACTGCCACTCCCTCACGCGCCCCGCCTCCTCTTTTGCGAGCATTACTGCTTCGCAGAAGGAGGTGACGGCTTCCCATGCCCTCTCGCTCCGTATCGTGGCTCGCACCGGGGCCGGACGCGAGAGGTCGCCGCCGCCGATCACCTCCACGAGGACACGGCGGTGCTCTGCCCAGGCAGGACACAACTCTACCGTATGCTCCACCGTGTCCTCCAGACGATTTTCGCAATGGAAACATCCGGGCGTTTCCTCTTGCTTTATCCTGAACAAGAACCCCCCGAAGCAACCATGCCCGGTGAGAACCTGCGTCAGGCGGAAGATGAGGACGCCGTGGCGCCTCTTTATCCATTCCTCAAAGAGGGCCGCAATTGTGGCGTGCCCAGTTCACATTGTTTTCAGCTTCTGTTCATCGATGGAAAATTCTAACCGATCACTTGGGGTTATATACTTTAAAAAAGCTCAGTGACACACGTTGGGAAGCAAGATTAAGCAGTGTTAAAGCAGTCCGTTATCAAATTAGTTGCTGGAGTGTCCCAAGTGCCCGTTCACCTGCACCTCAGATGATCTCAAAAAAGCCACTGATGCCGCAATAACCTTGGCCACCTACTGAGCTCAAACGATATAGTAAAAAGTGTACGAGTACCACCGACAAGAAAGAAGAAGAATCAAATTAGTGCCATTCATGACGCTTTCATTACTTTGGCTATTGAAACTCAGAAAACGGACGTACACGTCTCACATGAGGCTACTACTCTAGCTGAACAGTTGAAAGGTTTCAGCTTTTTAGTTGCATCGGTTGTTTGGTACGATGTACTTTTTCAAAAAAATATCATCCACAAATCCCTGCAATCGATTAACATGAATAAATGCACAGAAATGCTAAAAAAATGCTGTGCCTTTTTCGTAGATTATAAAAACACAGGCTTGAAAAGCGCAATTTTAACTACGAAGGAGTTGGCTGAAGAGCTTGAAATGGAACCTGTGTTTAGAGTGACAAGAATTCAACGCGTTAAACGCCAAGCTGGTGAAACTGCTCACGACAAGCCTATAATATCTCCAGAGAAGAAATTTGATGTTGAATTTTTCAACTGTCTTTCTGACTTTCAACCAGTTAAATTAATACTCGGAATCTTGGTCTTTTTTGTATAATATAAAAAATATTCCGGAAAAACCAGATTACCTTCTTAAATTCAATAGTGATCTCCAACTGAAATTAACTGTAGATTCTAAATTAGATATACTTATACTATACTACTTATAAATTTGAAATCTTTTTTACCTGATCAGAATGTGGTTACTCCTGTCTTTATTTTAAATGTTATCAAAGATCGCAACTTACAAGAGCTGTATCCAAATGTGTGGATAGCATTGCGAATATTGATCACTATACCTGCGACTGTGGCTAGCGGAGAAAGGAGTTTTTCTAAGCTTAAACTGATAAAAACCTATTTGCGTTCAACAATATCTCAATCTAGGTTGACAAACTTACCAACTTTGTCAATCGAAAATGAAATTGCCGAAAAAATAGACTTTGATGTCTTAATAAAAGAGTTTGCTGATAGAAAGGCTAGAAAAGTAAAATTTTATCGGATGGATTTCAATAGAAGATATAGGGCGCTGTATAAAATCTCGCCCAGGGTGCTGGTAGTACTAAAACCGGCACTGGTCATAAATGTAGATAAATTAGGGGTAGTAGTGGTCTCCCTATGGTCAAAATTTGACAATTAGTCATTTAAAACTAAATATCTTTCTAACGCGGTAATCCATAAAAATAAACTCATGCAATGCACTTTTAGCCACATAAACTTTAACTGTGTCAAATTTTATACTTCTCCGTACGCGTAATTTTCGTAAAAACTAGTACAAAGTTTTTGCTTCACGTATGTAGATTTTGAAAGATTTTCTCACGCAGTGGGCTTATTATTGGCGTACAAATTTAGTCGACTAAATCGAGCGAATTAACACTTTTAAATAATATATTATTTTATATACGGGACTCGCACTAGGTTTAATTATTTGTAGGCGAATCGACAACTCAACTATTAGGCTATTGGCACGTTTTGAATTTTATGATATGAAAGAAATGGTCATTGCATGTACATGTAATAAAGTGCATAAAACTCAAATGTGCTATATAATACGTATTTCTGGAATTGTCGATTCGCTCATTAATAGATTAACTTCCTGGGAAACGCCTATAGTAAAAACAATATGTAAAAGTGTCGTTCGATCCCGGTTCAAATCAACTAATAAGCCGATATACAATGGATAACAGACTTTTTTTCCCAGAACATTTCAAAGTGATTACATGACTCAACTATGTAGAAGCTCTCTTTCCCACAATAAAACAACACCATTCAGTACTGATGAAAAAACTTTTATTTTGTACCGCAACAACAATACGGACACGATCTCAACGCTTAAAGAAAAATATTTACACAACGAACGACGTTCGACATAAATTACCAACCATGACCATATCCACCTCCATATCCTCCCCCGTATGAGCCCCCGTAAGATCCGACGGACACGTACTTCTGTACCACGGGCTGTGCGTAGGTCTGGACCACAGGTTGGGCTACCACGTGTTGGGCCACGGTTTGTACCACTGGGGCGGCGTGAACCACTGGCTGGGAGATCACGGGGGCCGCATGGACCACTTGCTGTGCTACTTGTACTGGGTGCACGATCTGGGGAAAAAGGATGTATTCGTTGTTGATCTGTATACTTTTTGTCCCATGTAATTGAAACATTGTTGTCTTCTGAAGAACGGTGCTAATGAGGACGTAGACTTGATCGCTTAATTTAGTTGAATTGTAGACATGAGCTACAATGTAGTTGTGGCATATATTTACGTTTAAAGATAAATCATCATAGCGATCACTTTCATCCATCGTCTTTGTTTACTTTTCAGAACATGGTGTCTGGTTATAGCCATATAGTGAAAAAAAAAAAAGAAGTCGATGAACTAAGTCAAATGGGGTTCACTGAATAATTCTTAGAAAGGCATCTTCTTACATTTAACAATAAATAGATTTAACTACCATCGATTACATGAGATTGCTTATAAGTTTAATAGTCAATTTTTTCTTTGATTCTTTTTTTTTTTGAAGTTCTTTATTTGCAAAATTAGGACGATGCAAAGCAGACCAAATACAAAATAAACAAAGTACCAAGCTTGCGATTCACACGGAAGCCAGCAATTATGTTGATTAGCGGTAAACAAGGTAACCGCAACAATGATTAAACGGAATGTTTACGTTTGAAATTCACAATTCATTTTGGTTTCGTAGCACTTGCTACGAGACGCGTAGCACGAGGAAACTGAAACTAGATTTTGCATGTTTTGAGTAGGAGAATTATTTTCTAGGCTTAAGGTAGTCGTATCGAATGAAGACTGATATGTGATATGCTGCATGTTTTTCGAGTTGAACGCTTCATCATCACCATCATTTCAGTCAAAAGACGTCCACATAGGCCTCTCGTAATAATAGGGGGGTTTGCCATCATCGCAACGCTTGGCAGACGGGTTGGCGATCGTAGATCGGTAGTAAAATTGTATACGAACGACCTTGTACGACACCCACGGGAAAAAATTGCGCGGTGCTTTTGTTTACGTCCGGTACCATAGTCAATAAATAATAAAATAAATGCACGAATTCAACCAAAAAATCATGCCATTTCTTCCCGTGGGTATCGCAAAAGGCGACAACGGGTCTTACTAGAGAATGGGCAGCGGCATTCTCTGTGCATTTAACCACAATACTGCGATCGTCAACCCGCCTGCCAATCGTGGCGATTATGGCAAAGACTATATCCAACAGTAGACGACTTTTGGCTGAAATGATGATGACGAAAAAACGCTAAAGAAACTTATTTAAACAGTAAACACACATCTACCTAAAAATATAAAAGACAGAGTAGACAAAGATAAAGTGCGATGATACTCCTATCTGATGTTACTCACCTGTTGAAATGAAGCATAGCTTGTAGCTGGCTTGGCGACTGCTACTGGAGCCGCATGCACAACTGGCTGAGCCACTGCCACCGTTGGCTGGTGCACGAAGCTCACTGATGATAGTTGCTGTAATAAACAAAAAACAACTACTGTAAAGGACGGGCTTAATGGCCTGAGACATTTTCTACCAGTCAACCTATGGGCGATGTAGAGGCAAAACAAGGCAGTCTCAATAAAGAAAATGGAATCGGAATGAAATGATTTGATGGCTTTGAATTTTTATATGCATTTGATTGTCATATTATTTAGAAAGGTTATAGGCTATTTAACATCACGCAACAACCCTTAGAAACTGAGCAAACAGAAAAAAAAAAAATATCGCAGAGCGAGACCGAGAGTTGTAAATCCAGATAAAATGCGAATATTTTTACGTAGTCTTCGATAACTAGACTACCTAGTAGTCTACTACTAGAATAAATGTATTGTACGGTGTCTCGGATTAGAGTGACCTACATTATTTGTATTAGAACCCGGTTTCGTTGTACAAATTGAGGAGTCAAATACTATACAATCTCTATTAGATTATTCAACTTATATTCATTCAGCACCTAGACATTGCGTCATAATGAAGTAAGAATAATAAATAAGTATCTTAAAATATCTAACACTGAAATCATGAATCCGGTAAATGATTCTAGTGAAATATATTTTTAAAATAATATTTTTTTTTTTGAAAAGTGCAATTCCTACGCATTCAAAATGTATGGAACATCAAATTTTTTGAATTGAGAATCATAATTTAATAATGCAAGGTAACAGTTTATGCTTCCCTGTCACCCTGTATTTCTCAAATATTCATTTTATTTATAACATAGGAAGGTCTACATTTGTACTTACAGCAGGTGCGTGCCAATCGTCAATGTAGCCGCCGGGCCTGGGCTTGGCTGCCACCACCGACAGGATCGCGAAAAGGATCTGTAAACAATGCTTGTGTTGTGATATGTAGGAACGAGTTACTATACAGTATGATCCAGTTCTGATTGCCAGGTGAGAGACGGAAGGTCGATGACTCCTTTTTTTGCTGTTGGCAAGATATCGTGCAGACTAATTGATGTTACTCAAGATCAATTAGTATATCGATGACTAGTAAGACAACGTTCTGATTTAAGACTTAGCATCATTAAAAAGAGCCTATTAGATACATATTTCTGCAGCAACAAAAAAAGACGCCATTTGGGTGTCGGATCACGTACAAAGAAGGGTTTCGGAGTAAGCATAAATTAATTTATGACAAAAACATATTTAACATTGTGGTTGCAACAATATTTTCGCCCATACATGACGATATACATCATGGCAAATTCTTCAAACTGAAAAAAAAGTTTGCAATCAAAATAAAACGTTATTTTATATGATGAAACGATACAAGTTTCGGACTTTTTCCTTTACTTGTGCTGTACGACCTTACTTTTTGCCATATTTCATGATTCGAGGTCAACAGGAGGTACCCTATAGGTTTTAATTTATTTGTGAGTATAAAAATATGTCGCTTAAATGGCCAATATCTGGTTGACCGAGCTTTGCTCGGTATTTTTTGGTAAATTGCGTTTAAAATAATAAGTTAATGTTCAAGTTGATTATCGACAAAGTTGGTCATTGAAAACACGAATAAAACGACATTTTATAAAAAGAAATCCTAGCTAGATCGATTTATCGCCCCCGAAACCCCTTGTATACTAAATTTCATGAAAATCGTTGGAGCCGTTTCCGAGATTCAGATTATATATATATATACAAGAATTGCTCGTTTAAAGGTATAAGATATTTTTATGCGTTGGTTTCAGAGCTTGATTTCTTTTAGAGCTCCAAGGAACCATAGATCTACGCTTTTTGATATTGATTTCAACTTAATACCACCACGCGTTCCCGAGAAAATGGAATCTTGACAGACACACGGTCAATGAAGTGGTACCAATTATCCTTATATGTTCTGTTTGTTTCCTTTTGAGATACGGATCCTATAAACAATATGGAAGGTTTTGTATAGTCTCTATGTGATTACAGATTACATTCAATTAGAGAAAATTCATAGGAAATTACAGAAATATGCTTTTTCGCTCGGAAAAAGTGATAGGAAACATAAAATATTGATTCAATCAAGAAATGGGGAAACTTGAATATAATTTTGCTGTTATTTACTTTCATAAGTTTGGTACATGTAAAACTAATCTCTTTAAAATAAATTACTTACGAGTCAAGTAAATAAATTATGATGTCCTAAAAAGACATTGTAACAATATTCATATTACTTATATGTGTGTCGTGTAAGACAATCGATTTGTATAAATATTTAAACTAAAGTACCTTCTGTGGGCTAGAATCTACAAGCATGAATAACTAATGGATTCCTAGAAAGTGTTTCTTACATTATTGACTTTTTTAATGTCTATTAATGTCACATATGTACCCAGTTTATTGACTTCTATTAATTATTCCTTCGTCAGCAGTGGTGGCTCAGTGGTAACGGCCGTAACTTAAGAGTTGTAGGTCCAAGGTTCGAACCGAGATAGGTGCTACTTTGTGTAAATAATTTCATCACCATTGCTTTCAAAACGGTGATGTCGGCATGTCCTAGACCCAAAAAATCGAAGACATGTGACATCTACCAAACCATACTGCATCTTCGTGATCCACCACAGCCCACTCCTCACAGAGAGGAGGCCTGTGTCCCAGCAGTGGGAACATAATAGGCTGACTACGAGTGTTTATCGGACAAACTGACACGTTATGCGATTTTAAGATTAAATAGAATAAAAACTTTTTAACAAAAAATTAAACCGCCCTGCTTTTCAGTTTTTTCGGCGGTTTAATTTTTTGTTAAAAAGTTTTTATTTGATATTTTTTTGTGGTTTGAATGTACCAATAATACTTGGCAAGGTATACCCCATCCAATGCAAAAAGAATTATCAAAATCGGACTACTCGGTATAAAGTTATGCGTGGTTATACATTACAATCAGTGAGTGAACAATCAATCATCCCCTGTTTTCCAACCCTTAGGGTTCGATTTTGTGTTCCAAATTTATATGAGACCACCTTGGGAGTACACCCTTTCCAATAAAAAAAAAATTGTCACAATCGGACTACTATGTACAAAGTTATGCGTGGTCATACATAAAAAAAAAACCTCCTCCTCCTTTTTTTTCGTCGGTTAAAAACACGGTGACACTGCAAGCATAGGTGCAGCTTCTGACGTTTCATAAGAGCACTTGTAGGTTTATATGAAATATAAAAATATTTTGATTTGATTTGATTGGTGGTTAATTTGTAACGGCCACAACTTACGGATTGTAGGGTGCGGGTTCGAACCAAAGGAGGCCCTTTACTTTGTGTAAATTATTTCATCACCAATGCTTTAAAAACGTTGAAGTAAAATATCGTGAGACAGTCGGCATATTGATATGATATTTACCAACCCGCACTGGGCTCGCGTGGTGGATTATGGCCCACTCTCTTTCACAGAGAGGAGGCCCGTATGCCAGCAGTGGGAACATTATAGGCTGATTATGCTATAAAGATGTGCCAGATCCTGTGTAGATATCAATTTCAATCGCAATATGAAAAACATGAATAAGATATTATTTTCCACACATAGGTGGAAAACTTACAATTTCCCATGAATACCAACTTGCACTTAAACTTGAATTAAGATAATATTTTCAGCTTACTTAAAATAACATTACTTATTTTTTTCTATTTAATATTTACTTTCTCTTTTTATACTTAATGACACTTGACAACTGAAATAAAGCCAAAGTGAGTTAGATTAAACTTGAATTAAGATAATATTTTCAGTTTAACCCATTGAATATCGTAATTACAGACACAATTAAAAATCATTGTGTCTATACCAAATGTGGTATCTCAGGGACTTAGAGGTTAAAATAACATTACTTATTTTTAGTTTATTTAATATATACTTTCTCTTTTAATCATCTTTTAATACATAAACACTTGACAACTGAAATAAAGCCAAAGTGAGTTAGATTATTTTTGTCTATGGTAATTCATAGATACCCCACACGTATGGGTTTGATGAAAAATAACATTTTTGAGTTTCAGTTCTATGTATGGGGAACCCCAAAATTTATTGTTTTTTTTCTATTTTAGTGTGAAAATCTTAATGCGGTTCACAGAATACATCTACTTACCAAGTTTCAACAGCATAGCTCTTATAGTTTCGGAATAAAATGGCTGTGACATACGGACGGACGGACAGACAGACAGACAGACAGACATGACGAATCTATAAGGGTTCCGTTTTTTGCCATTTGGCAACGGAACCCTAAAAATAAGCCCCCTACATACAAAAAAATGATAAATAAAAAATCCTTTACTTACAAGGGCCCGCATGGTAGACTGTTACAACTGAACCAAGAATGTAGAGTGTGCAATTATGATCAGCCGCGCACCTTATATACTCAGACGGAATTTTCAGCCCATTCCGAATAGGGCTGACATCTTTAGTACCTAGCTACGTGACTAGACTCAGACCTAACTTATGCATTATTGATAATTAACATAAATTGGCCTAATTTTTATGAATAACCCCGAGTGAAGTCTACATTCTTCGCCTTATTAAGATGATTTGGTATATTTACGAGATCATTTTGAAGTGATAACTTCTTTAGCCGCGTTGAGGTTTTTTAAAGGGAGCAAATCTCATGGTCACCAACATGCTTATCTGACGTGTTGCTTTTTTTCCAATTTTATAAGTGTTTTGTGATGACTGCCGATTTCTTTTAAGTTAGATTACTGTTTTATAAATGGTGTTTTACCTGTTTATAAATTCGCAGATTAATAAAGATTAAACGTTGTATTAGAGTGAGCCTCTTGTATGCATAGAGTGCGAATCCATGTAAGTTGAAGTGGGCGCAATCAGTAATCTGAGGAAGTTGCATCAATGTCCTCCTTAAATGGTGTAGTGGATTTCTTCATTCCTATCCAGCATTGTACCTTGCTGCCCTCTTTCAGCGATGCCCTTAGCCGAGGTCCATACTCCATAGTTTTTAAGCCCTAGCTGTTAAGGTAGCCACTGACACGTCTGGTTAAGCAGCCGACAACCTCATAGATTGACATGCGTGATATAATTCCCATAAAAAAATGCAGTGGATTTATGTATCATTTGTAATTGGAAGCTATGGTAAATGACTTCTTAGTCAGCCTATAATGTTCCCACTGTTGGGACACAGGCTTCCTCTCGGTGAAAGGGAGTGGCACGTAATCCACCACGCGAGCCCAGTGCGGATTAGTAGATGGCACATATTTTGTCTTCGACATTTTTGGTTTTAGGACATGCCTCACGATGTTTTCCTTCACTGTTTTGTGATGTGGTGATGAAAAGCTTTATTTCTGAAATTGCTGCTAAGAAAAGACAATTGTTGGTCGTTTTTATGTAAGCAGGCTACGGATCGATTCTTGTATTGTGTTATGTTATTTACGTAGGTGTGTTCAGTGCTGTTGTATGGCTGTTTTTTTTTCCAAGATGCCCTTCATCTGTCTTTGGGTAACGTGAAATTGATAATAATATTTTTTATATTGAGCTAGTAGGTAAGAGTGCTGAACTTTCACCTTTTTATTACCTTTGTTGTGATTCTTAAATGAAGGATGTAATTTTCTTCAAAGTATCTAGATAACAACTCCCAAAGCCTTATTTCTCCTACCTATATTACGTATGAATAAAACATTAAATGCTGTTAGTTGCTAAGTGCATCACTTGAGAAGATGGACCGATTTGGCTGAACGGGGTGGCAGGGACATCGGTACGCAAACTGTAAGCAGGAATTCGGCAAACGAGTAGAGAATTCAGCTGTTTCATGGAAAAGTGCAATACCTACGCGGGCAAAATGTATGGAACAGTATTTTTTTTAAATTTTAAATCGACGAATAAGTTCAACGTACTTCTAGAATCATTTAGCTTGTTACAGTTTGCGTTTCCATGTTCCTACCATGTTTGTAGTACAACGTCAGTCGGATCACCTAGTAATTGAAAAATAAAAACATATTTTTGTTAGTATAATACTTCTTATCAAATGATAAATCAATAAAATTAATAGCATGTCAAAGGTAACAACATAGTTTGACTCCTAACGATTCCAATTGACAAAAAACAATTTTTACAAGTCAATATTTAAGTTACGGAGTTATCATCGAATATTGATACAGCCATAACATATTTTCGTGACCATAAAAGTGATAAATGATGAATTCATATGTGATTAATAAATTATCACTAAATTGGAATTCAAATAATTAATAATGTATGTTTGAAACTGATCTTAAGGTATTGCCTAGCCTAGTGTGGAAGATATGCATCATATAATTCAGACTAGTTACAGAGTCGTAACATTTAAAAAAAAAACGTTTTGGCGATCCTTACCGTATCTGTCATTACGCCATTAGGTGACTGGAGACTTAAACTTAAGTCTCTTTAGCATTCCGATCCTAAGCTCTTAACCAACTGTCACGGTGGCGAGATTAGTTCGAAAGAGATACCGTGGCCCTGGCACATGGGCAACTGAAGGAACACGAGTGGGTTTTAGTCAGTAAAAGTCTGTCACACCCTCCCCCCATTTGATGATTTCCCACCCACAAAAAAAAAGCTCTTAACGAAAGAAAATATAATTGGTTGGGCACCTTAAGTGACCCAAATTGATTTTTGAGTACTTATTTTTGTTATACCTAAGTATTACGTCATTTCTTTAGCAATAATGAATTCGCTTCAAATGGTTTCTATATGTTAGTATCTGTGGCGAATTGGTTCGCGTGCTTCGGATCGCGCTCTGGGATTCGCTGAACCTGGCGACACCATCGCCATTTAGTTTGGCTACCGCTTCCTCGAGCGCCGACTAATGTGAACCTCCTGTCTTTTTTGTTCGAAAGTCTACGACGGAGCTCTTCCTGTAGTTTTTCACCGTGATGGACAGCTGAAGTTTGAAGAGACTCGTTATAAATACCCAACAGTGATTTGACAATCTGTTTCGTGAAAGTGCTTCACGGTATGAGCTGCTGACAGTAGCTGGTGAAAGCGTTCCTGAGCTCGTCTGCAGGTTAGTGGGCTAAATCGTTTTCAGTGCTAACGTCGAAACCATTTATCATTCACAGGGTGGGGTGGGGTTCACAGGGTGGGTTCCATAGGAATTAATATAATTACTATCAAACCATAATTTTTCATAATTGAGATTCCCGCATGGTGCCCGCTATTTACACTCTGCACTAACAATAATCATCATCATTATTTCACCCGAAAGACGTCCACTGCTGGACACATGCCTCCCCCAAGCACCGTCACTGTGACCGTTTCTGTGCTTCTCGCATCCAGCGGATTTCTTCGGTCTTCCACTCTAGGTCTGCCAGTACGCGGTCACCGCTCCACAACTTTTTGGGCCCCATCGGCCATCTGTTCTGCAAGCAAAGTGCCCTGCCTACTGCCACTAAAGTTTAGCCATCATTCGGGCTATGTCAATAACATTTAAAGAAAATATGAATTGAAATAATTAAGGCATTTATGATCTGGCTAATATTAGAACTGTAGTTAATCTAAACTTTGACATGATCCTTTAAATACTCTGCCAACCCCACAGAAAGAGGCAGACGTCCTTAACGTGAAAACGCTTAGTTTTAACGTTTTGCCCTGACTGAAGGTCTTAATTGATTGAGGCAACAATAGGAAAGTCCGGTGAAGCAGCCGACATCCTCTAAGGTTGACCTGCAAGATGCCACACCCAATAAAAAGAGAAAGAAACATCCACTTGTTTTGTTAAGTTTTATTGTAAACTAGTGTATCAGATGACCTCATTTTACAACCATAATTTCTATTTCCGAAACCTACATAGAGTTTCTTATAAATTTAACTATTAATCAACCTATTCTGACTCAGATGTACAACCCGTACCATATGTAAAGTCTCTGATTATTGATAACCACCGTCGCTATGTCTACTAAAGTCGACGGCAATCTGTCTGCGACAAAACCTTTATACTCTCAGGTCAGTAACCGGGCAATAAAACATATTAGGTATGAACAATACTTCGATCAATATTAACAATCAGGTCGGCGCTATCTAGCATCTTCACTCAATTCGTTATACGATTATTTTGTGTGAACATCTTTTGTCAACTTTTTTACAGTCAGCCTAGAATTTGGCTACGAGCTTGCCACTTTCAGCAGCGTGCATCAACTCCTGTAGCATGCAGGACACGCTGGACACGATATTATAGTGCCCCATTGTTTGTGGGACTGCACCACATTTAGATTACCTGTCCATTGAAGAGAAGAGATGCAAAAATGCTTTTCGTTTATTTTTTCACTGTTCCGCTCTTCTCCGTTCTTCGCCATTCCAATGGCTGTCTATTGGAGCGCAGAAGAAGAAGCTTTATACTCGATGGAGTCATCTGTGAATTTCTATCTGAGCAGGTTGTCTTTACCTATCTAAATCCAAAGTCTTTTTAAAGCTTTCCAGGTAAGCCAAGGCAACTGATGCCCGCGATTTGATGTCTGCTAGTTTATTACAATAAAATGCTTTTACCGATGTGTCTGTTAATCATGATTGTTATTCTTATTTATTGTTTTGATCTTTCAATGAACTAGGTTTTTTTCCTACATCTGTGTTGTTATAATAGTGTTTGTCATTTATTGGTAACGGTGCTAAGCTTCGTGGTTTTGTTTCGAATATACAGTAACATTATTGGCCTACTTCTCAAGAAGATATTGCAAATATAAACACTCAACAACACTAAACCTTTTGAATTAGTGTAGTGTACAAAGTGAGTTAATAATAGTAACAGTATTGTGCTATACATATAACACATGAACATAGTGTTTAAACATTGTATTAGACTCTAAGAAAGTGCTACGGACTTGTATAAAAGTGCAATTGGACACTATTCTTAGTTTTAACATAATCTATTACGTAACATATTAAGTTAGAGTTAAATTGCTTATTAGCCTTTTTGGATCGTAATTAATTACTAAGAATTTTGTTCTTACTAATAAAGTATAAAAAAAAAACAACACTAATCCATCCGGAGCTCGAGTTCACGACCATCATCAATTTCATTCAGAAATCGTGCGATGCGACCACTTTACCTTTATGGCTTTGGAATCCATTTCAAGTTGATTTTATGCTGACGTAGGTCACGAAGATGGCCCGAGTGAGTCGTCCTCCTTTAGGTACACCTTAGGTAATAGTAAATTAGACTCATTAAAGATTACCTCTATGTAGGACGAGTTTCCGTCATTGGTGCATTCTCGGAGACAGGTGATCTGCTAACTAAGGACACAACTATCAAACTTATGCGGATGTGCCAAATACTGGCCGGGGATCGGAATAAGAGTTGCATTGAGTCGATTTTTACAAGATATTTTTGACTTGCAGTATGATTTTCTCTAATAAGGCTGATTATGTTTGCCAGTTATAGTCTAGCAAGCTGAAATTGTCTGCCTCGTTAGTCTAATGATCGGAAGGAGTACTGCTGAACATGAGGTTCTGGATTTCCAGGTCGGGCAAAGTGTTATTGAGTTTTTCTTTCTGAAATTTCTCAGAACTAGCCCGATGTTTAGATTTGTACCCAGTTGATGGCAATAAATCGTTCCCTATTACATATGTCTTACGTATGACAGCCGTAATTAAAATGATTTATTTCTTTCAAATCATACCTTGTACCGTGTGGTGCCGGACGTAAATAATAACACCACCCCATTTCTTCCCGTGGGTGTCGTAAAAGGCGACTGAGGGACTTACTAGAGAATAGGCAGCAGCGTTCTCTATGCATTTTACCACCATACTGCGATCGCCAACCCGCCTGCCAAGCGTGGCGATTATGGCAAAGCCCCCCAAATTGGGGGAGGCCTAAGTCCAGCAGTGGACGTCTTACGGCTGAAATGATGATGATGATGATGATGATACCTTGTAATTTGTACTGTGTACTTGGTTTTTCAAGCTCATTCAAGGAGCAGGTCATCTAAAATTATTTCTCAAAGCTTTACTTAAAGATACAATAAGAAATGGGTTTGATGAAATACCACCTATGCTCTTAAGACAATGCGCAGATGAACTTACCTTGCCGTTTTACCTGCTACTGAACCAGTCATTTGACGAAGGTGTCTTCCCTGACTTATTAAAAAAATCTGTAATAAAACCAATCCACAAAAAAAATACGAAAACCGATCCAAACAACTATCGTCCAATAGCTCTATTAGCATCTGCCTCAAAAATCTTTGAAAAAGCCATGTGTGACCGCATCTATACGTTTTGCGAAAAATATAGTATATTTGATGAGTGCCAGAACGGATTTCGAAAAAACCGTTCCACCACCTTGGCAGTCTATAAGTATATCCAAGAATACCTTAATATTATTAATAATAAAAAATACGCAATAGGAATATTACTAGACATGACGAAAGCCTACGACAAAGTACAATTTGATATACTGCTAAATAAATTATACGGAATAGGTATACGCGGAAAGGCTCACGAATGGCTGACATCTTATTTAAAAAAACAGAGAACAATTAGTTGAAATCGAGTATTATAACCATAAAAATAACGAAATCGAAAAGATCAGATCGCATAGTAAAGCCATAAATGCCTCAATTCCTCAAGGAAGTGTCATAGGGTGGGTAATTTATATTAATGACCTACCTAAGACCATAGAAGGACCATGTATCTTATTCGCGGACGATATATCCATATTAGTATCGTTCCAAAACAATGAAAACATCGATGAAACTCTCAATTCCATACTTACAACAACATGCAACTGGATGAATGAACATAACCTCGAGATAAACTATTCCAAAACCAAATTAATTACTTTCTACCCGTATCAAAAAGCATCTTTAAATTTAGATTTTATTTTTAATGACTCAAAATTAGAAACCGTTAACGAATTTACCCTACTCGGACTAGTTATAGATACACATATAAACTGGAAATCACACATACAAAAAACTCACTCAAAAATTTCTAAATTCTCTTACGCCCTTCGAGAAATAAAAAAGACCACCAATTTACAAACAGCTCTCACCACGTATTATGCCTATGCTTATGCATGGCTTAGCTATGGCGTCACCCTTTGGGGAAACAGCACAGACGCACAATCACTTTTCACACTGCAAAAGAAGTTAATAAGAATACTGGTAAACATTGAGCAAACAGATAGTTCTAAACCTTTCTTTCAAAAATATAATATTTTAACCCTTCCCTGTATATACATTTTAGAAACTTGTAAATTTGTCCGGAAGCATCCAGAACTGTATTCAAAACGCGAAGACATACAGACACGCTATCTACTCAGACACCCATCTAGGCTTAACTTACCAAGTTCTCGATTAAAAATGCACTCTAACAGTCCCTACGTAATGTCTATTAAATTATATAATAAAAAACTACCTGCAGCAATAAAAAAAGAAGAGAAAATAAACATATTCCTAAAAAACCTCAGACTATTTTTGATAAAGAAAAGCTACTACTCAATAAACGAATACCTAAGTGATAAACTTATAAAGTCATAACTTAGGTACTCGACTTTAAACTACATATATTTAAATCATAAGCATCATTCTATTATTTTTATTATTATTACATATCTCAATCATATTTTGTATCTTGTATTTAATATTATGTTTATCAGAATTATAATACCGTAATCATTATTTATCTTTGATCATTATTTTTATATTATTATAGAAGTTGTCATAGTAAGGCTACATAATTAACAAATGCTTCCTCTCTCCTAACTCACTTATTTTGCTGTGCCCGACAGGGTCCATATGATCTAATTATAAGTTTACCGCCTAAGAACACATGTGGAATGCAATAAAAGTATTGAGTATTGAGTATTGAAAGACCGTAGGTATTTGCAGTACTCACTAGCAACAATTTCTTAATATTTAAGCTGAAGTCACGTGGGTGCAGCATTTAACTAGAATCAAACCTATAATACCCCATTCACTTCAGAAAAGCAAGAATCGATGGCGAAATGGTGATAGATTAATTTAAGCAATACCGCACTGGATCCTGACGTTTCTATCCCTTGATAAATAACCTAGTATGTGGGGCAGGCTTCCGGTCCTACCGAGCCTATACAACAGCGATGTCTAGCTACTGTAGTTAGGACATCGCCGGCCTATCGATCTTGTACTGAGTAATGGGTGGAGAAGGGAATAGGAAAGGCGAGGAGTCGAATTTGTGTTCAAGATTTGGAAGGACGTAGGGAAAAATGTGTTGTAGTACTTTATATAGAAGAGGCAGTGGTTAAGCAGAGGATTTATATCGTTGACTTACTGTTATTTGAAATGTACCTACTACGCTTTGGAATAGGCAACTAACTTAATTTTCCTGACTCACAGCCACTTGGTCATTCAAAAGTGCCTATAATTGGTTTATTTGAAATAAATCCTTTGATTTTGAGTTCAGTACCAGGAAAACCATCCCTCAAATCTTTCAATTCGTCTAGCTAGACTTTATTAAAATACGATTCGTTTGTTTTTATTATTACTAAAAACTGCTCTACGCATTTCCTTATCTATAAACTCAGAGCACTATGTATCAACCTATCAACAGTAATTGGTCCAAGTTTTGAAGTCGTCTGCGCAAGAGTCGACAGAATGTATTCCAATCAAGCGTCTTAAAGTCACAGATTCACAAAGTATTAAGTTGCTCTGATTCTTAGAAAATAACTTTTGTCATAATCAATATCTATACTTAATATTATAAAGCTGAAGAGTTTGTTTGTTTGTATGTTTGTTTGATTGAACGCGGTAATCTCAGGAACTACTGGTCCAAATTGAAAAATTCTTTTTGTATTGGGTAGCCTATTTATCGAGGAAGGCTATAGCTATATAACATGTTGCAAAAACGGGAACAACGCACGGGTAGGCGATTCGACGCGACGGGAAGGGTCGGGGGAACAAGAAATTTAACGCAGACGAAGTCGCGGGCAGAAGCTAGTATCAGATACTTCGCTACAATTCGACGAAGTATCAATGTTTGTGAGAATTCTCCACTTTTTCTCCGAGTTTTTGTGATGAAACAGATATTATCAGATTTATTAGCAGTTAAATAAAAACTGTGTGTCATTAATGTAGAGATTCTGAAATTGTTTTATAAATATTTGTACGTGTGGCTTATAGAAATTGTAGTTGATACTGTAGAAGCTATTTTTGTCAATCGATATAATGTAGTTGATGATGTGAAAATATTTGATGTGAGTTTATCTGTCGCACGATCTGTTGCTTCATTTGTGGAATGGAATGACGAATTAAAGAAATAACTGTTTTTTTAGTTATGTGTGACATTAATGATTGTGCTTTTAAAAGACTTCCTTCAATGTACTGACTCAGACCCTTGTCTCCTGTGGCTTGTGTGAATTTGACAAATTATGCTTGATATCTGGTAATCAGATGATGATCATACAGGAGGGATACATACATAAACTCACCATCCCTTATCCACATGGGGTTAGACAGAAACTACAAAACGCCACCTGCTACGATTCTTACACATATTATTTTCTTCTTTTACGTTGATATACATACATGCACGCTGGTTGCACGTATTACAATCCTGACCTTTCTGAAGAACATCACCAATAAGTTCACTATATACCTACGTTCCTAGGTAATGTCTTCCTTAAATACTAAGTGTATTTAAGGAAGACATTCGTTAATTACTGAAAGTATATTTCAATTCGTAAGTTAGCATTAGAAAAATGGTACAAGATAACTGCGTAGGCTTTCGAAAAACAGTCTCACGACATTTTTTCCCACTGCTTCGCATACCGAGACAGTAAAAGTATCGACATTATTTCTCTAATTTTATTATGTAGCTATGTCTGATTGCCACATTAGGCGTTTACACACCATTAATTTTACACGAATTACAACACATTCCAGACGTTAAATTGACCGTCCACTACTGCGTGGGATGTGCAGGAGAGGTGATGCCAAGTTAGCTGTGCGTTTCATTTGTACAGACGCCAGAACTTGAAGTTACTACAATCTGTCAAATTTCTTTAATAGGTTTTCAACTTTAACGCTAAAGTATAAGGTTGAAGATTGATTGGGAAAATTTGTCAATTTCAGGTACCTTGATGTACTGGCATCTGTACCTACATCAGCCAGTTTACGTGCGTATACTCCATACTTTGTTTCGACCATGGCGGCCAATCTGAATGGAGACTTCGGCGCGAGAGATATTGTGATGCCCAAGTGTGTGTGCAGACACAGGGGCACTCGCTCTTCCCTCACTCTCATAGTCCGATGGAACGGCAATCCGACACGACCGGAGAGAGATCAGGCGCGGGACCAACAGCTTAACGTGCTTTTCGAGGCACGGGGGTGACACACCTTCCAAACTCTGCGTTCATCATCATCATCATCATCATCATTTCAGCCGTAAGACGTCCACTGCTGGACTTAGGCCTTAACTCTGGGTTGTTACTAAGAAATTCCTAATGGAAAAATCCAATAATACTTTGCCATTTTTTTTTTTTTTTTTTTAGGATGGGAAATCATCACATGACTTCTCCCGCTCTGGGCGGAGCGGGAGGGCGTGTCAGACTTTTACTGACTAAAACCCACCCCTGTTCCATCAGTTGCCCATGTGCCAGGGTCACGGTATCTCTTACGAACAATCACGCGACCCCGGCAGGCATCGGTCCTAGTAGACCCCTACACTGCTGCTGACATCTCTTTGAGGCGCGCGTGGAACACTGCGCGCCGTCGACCCGAGCTTAGTCCTTACCGGGCGGCGAGCTACCCATTGCTCGCCACCCGCAAGCTCGCGCCTGCGGTGGCCGGGAGTCCGCTATTGACTCCCGACGCCCGGGGCGTCTCCTCCTGCGGCGGCTAGGGACGTGAGAGCGCATAATACTTTGCCTGACTTGGGAATCGAACCCCAAGCTCAGCAGTCGCGCTTGCGACCACGAGACCAACGGGGTAGTTATTCGTGCGTAGCGTGGGAGCCGCAGTTCATGATTCTGTTTATATTTTCTTACAAAGCGAAGCCCGCGTAGCTTAGCAATGCGCCTTTGTTGAGTGGTGCCTTTATTTGGCCGACCGACAGATATTGTCGGTGCTGACGGCTCTCCGAATACGGTCACTGATCACAATTTCCGACCGCGTCTTAAACTGACATAGATTTAATTAGATACTCACATATTGCGGGGATATTTGAATTTTAAATGTTTTACTTAAATGCTGGGTATCCTATATTTTTTTATTATTTTGCGGTGGATATGAGTTCCAATTTCATGGGATTCGTTTTTGAGATATAACTGCAGAAAAAATAAGCTGGATTTGGATACACTTCCTGCATGTTTTTGGCAGTTTTGCTTATAAGAAAGCTTAAAACTTGTGTTACACACACACTAAATTGTAATTTTTTTGTAAAACTTTTTTATTTGAACATGGGGCTTTTGTACGTGTTCATTTTTTTGTATCTTTTTTTTTTCCATAATAAGTGTTTTGTTTGTGGAGAATAATAAATTTTTCAAAATTCTTTCTTTATTCTATTCAACTTGTACGTTTGGGAATACAAAGGAGAACTTATAGTAAAAACTTTGTCGTGCAGAACGTTGGGTCATATTTCTGTATAAATTAATTAAACCTTTTATAACCTTTGAATACATACTAATTGAGCAAAACATTACCAAAGACCTTCGTCTATTTATAAAGCAACAATTCTTAAAAGCCAAACTCTTTAAGAACAGTAAGTAGGCACCTAAAAAATTCAGAACGCATGGAATACCTACAACCACCCCACCCAATAAGTTTGGTGTGGAACGCATAATGAATTGCCCTCATTAATACGTAGCTATGAGTACTGCTCCTTATGAGCAAACTTGGAAGGTGGGGTGTACGTATTAGGTAAATTTTGAATAATCGTGAGCCTAGCTTCGATTCTTAATGCATAAATAGTATTTGGTCTAATGGGTGGCGTGTGCTAAAAGTACGCTGAGCTTTTTTTTGTAGATTCTATGTTTTTTATTTATTTAGGTAAGGTAGAGTGAAGTTGTCGCCTTCATTTGATTAGAATACGATATATACGTGTATGTTTTATTTGCCTGTCCATCATTTGTTACTTGCCTGCCAGTATTCGATTGAAAACCCCTATCTTGAAGTAAAACCTCGGATGATAAACAGTAAAGTTTCCAATTTTCCCGCTAAATACATAATGCATTTTGTGACTCTACAAGCTCACAATAAGTCTCTTCAATCATTATTTACGGCATACTTGGGCAACGTGATCGATATCATGAGTGATTTTGCAAATAGTATAACCATGTACTGAAAAAAAGTGGTGCTGTTGGATATTATTTTTATCCGAGTATGTCGAGCCAAAAAGGTAGATTATGATTTTGACCGGTATGTATGTGTGTGGCTATCTATGTATGTTGGTGGGTTATGATTCTGACTCACCGACTCCTTGTCAATTCAAAACTGCCTGTAATTGTTTTTTTTTTTGAAATATGTAAATGCTTTGATTTTGAGTTCTGAGTTCATCTGTTTTCATATAAATACGTATCATAATTTTGCCATGTGACGTCACATTAAATTGAAAATGGCGCCCTCTAGAGGACTTAAAGTGATGAACTATAAATATATGTTCAATGACACCGCATTGGATATCAAATGAAAGGTAAATATTTATTGAAAGTGAGTTCAAGAACTAAAACCCGACTACTGAAAAATCATGGTCTAAAAAAAATGAAACAAGATAACATTACCATCTGGAAGCCATCGTGTGCCACCTATCTTAACAAAATAATACATTTTAACAGCGGTAAGTTATCATAAGCTTTAGGACAAAGTGGCATATGATGACAGCTTATAGATGAGAATATCTTTTAATGTTTGGTGCGAGGAAAGAATCATCCCACATTTTTACATCATATTACACCTAGGTTTAAGTTCCTTTAGGTATCTCTTTTATTGCCACAGGATTTAGTTTAGTCGAGCGGAGGAAAATATTGAAAAAAGAAAATACTTGCCATATGCTTCTATCTGCCTTCGGCATTAGTATGAATGTAGCTGGGTCATTCTCCTGTTCTACCGACAATGAAACGAAGTTTTTCTGGTTTTTTGGTTTTTGAACAATCCATTATTGTGGTTTCTGTGTGGGACTAAAACAAATTGCATCTGTGTTTTCATTAGGATTGATTAAAATTTTCTCTCTGGCTATTTTTTTTTTTAATGTTTGTTTTAGAAAAAAATAATGTGACAGAGTGGCCTTTTTCTGTAGAAACCACATTTCAGCTTATCACTCTGTCACGGCATTCTACGGGAAAAAGATGTATTAAATAAGCTGGTTAGTGAAAATAAAAAATGACATAATATTAATAGACTAGCTTTTGCCAGCGGCTTCGCCCGCGTGGAGGTCGGAAATTATCCCGCGGGAACATACTACCGGGATAAAAAGTAGCTTATGTTCTTTCTCAGGCTCTAAACTATCTGTGTACCAAATTTCATTTAAATCGGTTTAGTAGTTTTAGCAGGAAAGCGAGACAGACAGACAGAGTTACTTTTGCATTTATAATATTAATTAATAATAATATAAAAATAAATACGAACGTTTATTTGAGCCAAATTAAAAAAAACCGTAAATATCAATACTCCAACGAGATGTCATAACAAGACGAAAGACAGACCGTTGTCGGTAAAAAAGTAGAACGATCCAGCTACTCAGCGAGACTGATTGTTAGCCATGAGACTAACTTATAGTAAATGCGCTGAAATAGCCCGCGAAATCCAAATTTTCTTATATTTTTTGCAAATTGCAGCTCAGTGTCAGGTTGTTTATTGATTTAAATATTATTCGCAACCGTAACAAATATAGTTTTACAGAATTTTAATCATTAAATCACCAATACATCCCTCTATATTCATTTATTCCCATTTAATCCTACCAGGGTCGCGAGAGCTATTCGAAAGATTTACCGAAGCCCTGGCATATAGGCAACTGAAGGAAGACGGGTGGGTTTTAGTCAGTAAAAGTCTGCGCTCCGCCCAGAGCGGGAGATGTCATTTGATGATTTTCCCACCCACAAATGACGCTTTTCCCATTCAATGACTGTTTTTCATGAATTAGTTTTTCAATAGGATTAAATAAACACGGAGGCTTGTATTTATGATTTTGCATCCACCTTAATAACCGATAATACTTTATCGGTCGTGAAAGCTTCAATAATGCAACCTACATTTAAATTGACGAGCAAATTGTCAACGTCAGATATAACGATGTTGCCCTGCACCGCATTAGAGTATATGGGTCACTGCTGGTCGATACCACATAAATGATGCATGCCATCGATCAGACATCGATGGGTGGCATGGTGGCCGATGGTCGGGCGACACGCGATGCCCCCATGCCCTGTCAACTTGGTTATGGAGTTATTAACATAAAGTTTTTAATGAGTGGGTGTAGGATCTCCATATGTATCTAATCCTTTCGTATGAAGGATTATATTTTAATTCGGATTCTAATTCAGTAGCTTTGAAGGCTATTTCGTAGCTGATCAAGTTAGGGTTTTTTTTTTTTTTTTTTTTTTTTTTTTTTTTTTTTTTTCAGGGTGGGAAATCATCAAATGACTTCTCCCGCTCTGGGCGGAGCGGGAGGGCATGTCAGACTTTTACTGACTAAAACCCACCCGTGTTCCATCAGTTGCCCATGTGCCAGGGTCACGGTATCTCTTTCGAACAATCACGCGACCCCGGCAGGCATCGGTCCTAGTAGACCCCTACACTGCTGCTGACATCTCTTTGAGGCGCGCGTGGAACACTGCGCGCCGTCGACCCGAGCTTGGTCCTTACCGGGCGGCGAGCTACCCATTGCTCGCCACCCGCAAGCTCGCGCCTACGGTGGCCGGGAGTCCGCTATTGACTCCCGACGCCCGGGGCGTCTCCTCCTGCGGCGGCTAGGGACGTGAGGGCGCAGAGACTGCCACTCCCTCACACGCCCCGCCTCCTCCTTCGCGAGCATTACTGCTTCGCAGAAGGAGGTGACGGCTTCCCATTCCCTCTCGCTCCGTACCATGGCTCGCACCAGGGCCGGACGCGAGAGGTCGCCGCCGCCGATCGCCTCCACGAGGACACGGCGGTGCTCCGCCCAGGCAGGGCACACCTCCACCGTATGCTCCACCGTGTCCTCCAGACGATCCTCGCAATGGAAACACCCGGACGTATCCTCCCGCTTTATCCTGAACAGGAACCCACCGAAGCACCCATGCCCGGTGAGAACCTGCGTCAGGCGGAAGGTGAGGACGCCGTGGCGCCTCTCTATCCACTCCTCAAAGAGGGGACTTACCGCCGCAATTGTGGCGTGCCCAGCACTGGGTTGCGACAATCGTACCCGCCATGTCGCCATGAGATCACACCGGAATCAAGTTAGGGTTGGCCAAACATTTTATGAGGGCTTTAAAAACTGTACTGTACTGTTTCCAAAATGTAGATTTTTGCAGAGGTTAATTTGAAATACAAGGTCTTGTGAGAAATGATATTTCCCATCAACAAAAGATGTCGAAATTCCATACAAACTTTTTATGGGATATTTATATATTTGCAAGAATCCTCCCATAGTGCACTGTCGTTATACATATATAATGAACACATGTGAAAAACTTGCTTCTAGATTGGTTGAGGCTTTTTGCTGCCTGTCAGGGAGTGTGCGAGCTTTATTAAGCAGATTATTGAAATTCAAGTCTTGAGTTGTTGTTCTTCCCTACTCTTATGGCCAAGAGTAGGGAAGAACAAAGTAACGATGGATGGACTGTGTCCATGATGATATGGTTAATAAAAGGGCGACGACTAATGGAGAAGTATGGAAGATAAAGACATGATGTATCGACCGCAAATGAATTGGGATACCGCTCGGAGAATAATGATTATTAAAATACAAGATTTTCTTTGATAATCACAAGAACCGTATGAAGTACTTATCAGATTCTGTCTTCCAAATAAGTTAATTTAATACTAATTGAATCCGTTTCGTGTGTGTTGTCGTGATTTCTGTCCGTCGTTAGATGGATAAGAGCGATTCGCAATATTAGCTGACAGTTTTACCTTTTTTGGAGGTTCAACATTTTAAGATTTTAGACGTAACCTAGATGTTACTCTGCGCCAAAATGCTGGGAACCTAGATCGTTTTGAGCTAATTGGTTTTGGGTGTTTAGTATTTATGTAGGCTAGAATTGGAACTAATTATAGTCCTTTTTTTCCATAATTTTGAACTGATATTCGTACAGTAACGGCAGTGATGACCCAGTGGAAACGGCCATAACTTACGAGACTTTGTGTAAATTATTTCATCACCACTGCTCTCAAAACAGTGAAGGTAAGAATCCAAAGAAAGCCGGTATGTCGTAAAATTATAAATTCAAACATATGGGACATCTATCAACCCGCACTGGGCCCGCGTGGTAGAATACGGCTCGCTGCCTCTTACGGAGAGGAGGCCTGTTTCTTAGCAGTTGGAGCATTATTGGGTGATTAAAATGATGTTATGGTTCGTACAGTTGAATACATTACATTCACGTGTTGACTTACTTATGTGTCTGTTTTGCGAGTTTCGTTTCAGACTAAGCGAAATCAAAGTGTTATATTTAGCCAGGGGAAATATAACGAATGTTTTAAATGAATCATTTTTTTTTTGCATTTCAAGTTATAAACATCCGTGTAGCCCTGGCTCTGGTACTAGGTGTTCCTGGATCATAGTATCAAAGTATTGTTTGTCTATCTACTCTTAACTTCTTTGTTATAAGGAGTAGCTAAAAGTTGTCGGTAAGTACATTTCTGTAGAACATTGTAAACTTCAAATGATACCTATTTGGTTTCAAAATCTATATTTAACCTAGATATAGTTCAACACTAGACAGTTGTTAATGGAGGCAGCATCATTAGTTATTTACAATTTTGATGTATCGTCCCTCACGTGGTTCATTCTGAAAGCTTTTAGTTTTAAAAGGATGACGAATTAAAAAACTTTCATAATTACTTTTTAGTTCTGATCAGAGATTTTTCTTTTTATTACGAGCGTGCAGGTATTTCTACAATATTCAATGTTGTATAATTTCAACATGAATGATGTAACCGATATTTAATTACAACATTTTGATTTAAAAAGAGTGTCTGTAGAGTTTCCTATCTTTTCTTCTCCATAAGTAACTACTACGCTATCGAATGGGCAACTAACTTTACCTCTTTGACTGACGAAACCCCGTTTTTTTTTGTGCGTGCAAAATTATGAAATGACGGCTCCCGCTCTGGGCGGGAGGGCATGTCGGACTTTTACTGACTAAAACCTACCCGTATTCCTTCAGTTTCCCATATGCCAGGGTCACGGTATCTCTTTCGAACAATCTCGCGACCCTGGCAGGCGTTGTCGGTCCTAGCGACCCCTTCAGTTTTGCTGACATATTTTTTAGGCGCGCGTGGAACATAAACCGCCATCGACACAAGCCTGGGTTCTTACCCTTGATTTTAAGTCCGATCGATTGACATTGCAATTTCGACGCTTCGTATTCTTGAGTTCGACGCTAGCGCCAAAATGTGTTTAAATTGGGTGTCTTTTAGAGAACTAAGTGGAATCGGGATCGGGCGTTCTTGTTGTTCCAATGTTGACACTATTGTTTTCAAGAGTACCGAATCACGTGAATACAAAATTAACATTGGAATCGTATTGGCTTTAGATTGGAATTAAAATAAGGTTGAAGAGTAAGCTCCCTGGTCTTTACCGACGACCCCTTGACGATCCAAAAGTGCCTGTAATTGATTTATTTGAAAGTAGCTTTTATGAGCGGCTTCGCCCGCGTACCTCTACATATAAACCTTAAAGATAAACCACCTGAAGAGGCAGTGGGCTGGCCAAATCCGTCGAAACTGATGGCGGGTGGAACAGGCGAGTTCTAGAGTGGCGACCGCGTATCGGTAAGCGTAGCGTGAGACGATCCCTAGCTAGGTGGACCGAGGACCCAAAGAAAGTGTTTGTGGCAGATGGCATGCGGAAGACGGAGGACAGGGTGTTGCGGCGCAACATGGGAGAGGCAATGCCCAGCAGTGGACTGCGATAGGCTGAGTTGATTGATTGATGTAAAGATAAATGTTGTGAGTTAAAGTAACGTTAACATCAACGTTATAAATAAATGAAGTTGATTAAGTTAACCTTTGATTAATTGTTTTGTATGGTCAATATTTGTGTTTTATGGCTCTCGAAGTTTCCTAGACATTATGAGATATTGATGTTAGTGGTCTAGTTATGTGTCATTTGTATTTGAAAAGTTCTAAGAACTATCGGATTTGTTTGTCGTCTGGAGGTCACACAGGTCATTTGGAAGCTTTGTGCTCATTAATATTTCTATAGCTCGTAGTTAGCTTTCTTCGGAAATTTAACAGCCGACTATTTATTTAGCCACTCATGTAATGTAAACGAGCATTCGTCCTGCCTACGGCGGTCAATCAGAGCTTCCAGTTGAGCCTGCACAAAGGCTGTGGGCCACCGACTGCTCTGACTCACCAGGAAATCCAGATAGGCCGCTGCCGGCACAAGTTGAACAGGTCGTCGCATGGCAACCTATGCCTCACCTCTTGTCGTGCTCTCTGTGTACTAACACCTGTACTATGAAAGATCTTTGCGAGGCCAACGATAACGCTGTAGAAGTGGCTGAATTCTGTTGGAAGCTTATTTAAAACCAATTGGAAACATCAAAACGACGAAGAAAAAAAAATGGAAATGAAAAGTGATTATTAATAGAGATACCTTTTTTACATATGACCTCTGCCAAATTGGCAGACAAAACGGTGGCTGGGACAGACTGGATGCAGAGGGCGGAAGACAGGGTGTTGTGGCGCATCATGAGAGAAGCCTATGTCCACCAGTGGACTGGGATAGGCTGAGTTGATTAAAACTGGCAGACAAGGCAGTTTATTGGCAGACGTAGCTCCTTTATTATTTGTAGTTAACAAAATAATAACACTTTTTCACCTACACGCTAAACTATTCATGCTATAAATAATATGATCATCAACATCATCTTTTCAGCCGAATGACGTCCACTGCTGGACATAGGCGTCCCTAAACTGGGGGGGTTGCCATAATCGCCACGCTTGGCAGACGGGGTGGAGATCGCAGTATGGTGGTAAAATGCATAGCGATCGCTGCTGTCCATTCTCTAGTAAGTCACTTAGTCGACTCTTACGACACCCTCGGAAAGAAATGAAATAATAAAATATAGAAACATAATACACGATACACAAATACAGAAGTTTTTTCAAATATAGGTACTCTACAGTGAAGGTTTGACAAAAAACATCAAAGATGGACATATGTATTTTACTTTTAAAAGCAGTTTAGTTATTATTGTGAAAACAGGCTAAATGAAATATATGAGAAGCAGTCATGTCCATAAATTATCATTTTCTACACAGCTTAAACGTAAAGTGGATTAAGTATATTTCGATATAAAAATTTAACCCAGTCCACAGAAGTCATTAACCCACCTTATCACTGAATCTTTCAGCATTATTAGCTTTATGTACTTTCAGCAACCCTAAATAGAACTCTAGCGACATCTATGTTTCGTTGAAAACATCAGCGGACTAGCCGCCAGTCCATTAACTTCACATTAAAATGTATGTAATGCTAGTAACTATCTAGTCACTGGAAATTATGTAACGCAACTAGCCCTAGTATCGAAATAGTACCGGTAGTGTAGCATAGATGGACATTCTAAGTGTTTCAATTAAACGTCTGTTTCTGAAAGAATTTTAGTCTTAGGTTGTAATAATAATAATGTCTTCTTAGGACAACCAACACACTGTTATCGGATTCCAAACTAGGCAGAGCCTGTGCTATGGTAACCAGACAACTGATAAATATACTTATATATTTGTTGTGAAATGAACAACATTCGGATAATATTTGGGAAAGACTTCTTAATCACTAATGCAAAGAAGGAGTATTGTGTGATTATTTATAACTAAAAGAAGTGTACTCTTTTATTTAAAAAAAACAAGACTTTGTGCCTAATGCTATTTTCCCTGGTGGAGGCTGTTTTATTTATGAAACTGAAGGCAGTCCCTCCATACAAAATACTAGTATTCAGCTATATCTTTGTAAAACTGAAAGCCGACCCAACAGCGGCGAGGTGTAATTTTTTCTAAAAGAGAAGCCGATGCGAAGTCGGCTTTAACTTACTGACTCATCAATAAAGAATACTTACTATCATTCTAAAATTAATATAGGAATGTAATGAATTAAATTGAACAGCTGAAAACCGAATAAAATATGCAATATTCCTCTATCTCGTTCTCGCTGACGCATTTTTCTATACCTGTCTCTGTCATAACCCGTTGTACAGCGGCTTGCTCTCGTACATATCAAGCGGTGCCACGTGACCTAAAGTGACATCATTACGGGATCGCTGTTGTATGAATTTTTAGTTCCCGATTATGACGTTTTGGCGCCGGGTTAATTTAGAACATTTCTCTTTTGTTGTAATACAAAGCAATAAATAACCTTTTTTGTTGTTTGAATGTTATGGTGAATTAAATACCCGTAGTGTAACTATATTTATTGACAATAGTAGCCACTATTTATATACTATTGTATTTTTAATAGTGATAGAGTTACCAATGCGAATCCCCGAAGGCAAGCCGGTAGGAATCGTGTTATATGGTGCCTTCGCCACTGCGACCCAATATAGTTGGGAAAAGGGGAAAGCAGTCTGACGCCCACACCGCAATATAACATACTACCTTCTGCCCGCAACTTCATCCGAGTCAAATGTTTGCTCCCCTGACCCTTCCCGTCGCATCAAATTGCCTGCTAGTTTTTGTTGCTGCTCCGCTCCTTTTGATTGTAGCGTGATGTTAAATAGCCTATAGCTTTCCTCAATAAATAGGTTATCCAACTCAAAAAGATTTTTTCAATTCGAACCAGTAGTTGCAAAGAATACCGAGTTCGACCAAACAAACGTACATACAAAAAAATCTTCAGCTTTATAATATTAAGTATAGATCAACCACCATTACAAAATCTGTCACACAGAGCACGCTAAACTGCACTAACTATAGCTGTCAAAATCGATCACTATGTTTAGCCTACTGTTCCTGGTGACCCATAGACAAGCGACCTCTTTCCCCCATTGCGCAACGGTAAGTAGTCGGTAAGTATAGCGGGGTGTTCCGCGTTCGATGCCGGTCACGGCATGTTGTGCAAGGTTGCCTTTTGTTGTTCTTTCGTGGGTGGTTTGCGGATTAAGTTTTACTGTTCTACTATTGTGGGTGAAATCCTGTGATCTATCGAGCGATCGTGATGATGAAAGATCGATTTTCAATCATGAATTCGATTTGAAACTATAGATTCGTTTAAAATCTTTCATATTATTCGTGACATACGATAATTTGCCTTACGGATTAAGGGTCAACTTCACCAATAGAACTAAACGTGATCAGCACATCTTAGCCACGTTCAGGAGCTGTCAGAGTTCATAATTCATAGCAATAAACAAATCAAAATATTTTATTTCACATACGCTGCACGATTCCAATTGGTCGTTTCCTATGGAGAAGAGCCGGCAGAAACTCCATGATTATTCTTTTAAAAATAGTTGGCTTTTACAATATTTTCGATTTCAATGTTAATAGGTATAGAGGACAGTGTAGCCTGTCAAGAAGTATCAGGTACGTCTTGAACGCGTTTCAGATGTGCCGACCGCGTTTAGTTTTATGGTTGAAATTCACCCTAAGAGCGCAGAGTAAGAACGGGTTGAGGGAATGAGTTTATTTTTCCAGTTGGATAACCTACAAAAATACTTGTTTTAGCCAACAAATAAAAACACACTAGGTACCGACTTTATCGCCGGCTATCGTTAGAGTGCATTTATGCCTATAGGTATATGCATTCTAGCACATCATTACAAATAGCCTTTAGCCGCCATGCAGTCTACAAGTTGCATCCTCACATGAAAATGTCACAAACGTATACAGAACAGAAGGTTCACTGTTACTAATAATCTTACAAAGAGTTCTTAGACCAAAGCAAACGAAATAATTCTCAAGCAAATTGCAATAGTTCTAGACTATTCCTACATGTTTTAAAACAAAGCATAGTTCTGTCTTTATATGAAGAAGTGCGCTTATAACTCGAAAATAACCTGTCCGATTACTTTTTTCCGACTATTTTTTTTTAAACTACAATAGTTGAAATATCTTTCGGGAACGTATGAGTAAAATGCAATTTGTAATGATAGTTAATATAGGAAGCATTGGTGGCCCAGTGGTCGAACCTTAGTCGGACGCTTGACTTGAGTAAACAATATTTCATCATCACTGCTCTAATAACGGTGAAGGAAAATATCGCGAGGAAACCAACCGACATGTCCTAGAACCAAAACTCCAAACCGCTTGATGGGACGACCCAATCCCTTTCACAGAGAGGAGGCCTCTGTCCCAGCTGTGGGAATTAAAAAAAACACAACAAACCAACAACAAACAAAACAAACAAAGATATAAACAAATAAATACAACAAAACAAAAAAACAAATAAACAAAACAAACAAAACAAACAAAACAAACAAAACAAACAAATCAAACAAAACAAACAAAACAAACAAAACAAACAAAACAAACAAAACAAACAAAACAAACAAAACAAACAAAACAAACAAAACAAACAAAACAAACAAAACAAACAAAACAAACAAAACAAACAAAACAAACAAAACAAACAAAACAAACAAAACAAACAAAACAAACAAAACAAACAAAACAAACAAAACAAACAAAACAAACAAAACAAACAAAACAAACAAAACAAACAAAACAAAAAATACAACAAACAATAAATAAATAAATTTTTTTTAGGCGGATTATGGATGCATATGTACTTCGGGCCTGAGCTTTTGAAACGCTACCACCGCGTCCCCGAAATGCCGCAGTATTTTACACATACCAATTATTGCACCGCCTACCATTTCGCAAAACATCCAGTAGATTCAAATATTATTTTGCAGTTGATTTATAAGCACTCTTTTGTTCCGTGTGTTACCCATCGTACAAAATAGCACCATCCCATTTCGTGGGTGTCGTAAAAAGCGACTAAGGAGTTTACTGGAGAATGGGCAGTAGCCATATCTATGTATTTTACCACCATACTGCGATCGCCAACGAAACGAAACGATGAATGGACTGTGTTAATTTTGGTATGTATAGAAAGTCTACTGAGAACACGACTAATGGAGAAGAGTGGAAGAAAAAAACATGTTGCGCCGACCACAAATAATTGGGATAAGGACGGGAGAATGTTGACTGCGATCGCCAACCCGTCTGCCAAGCGTGGCGATTATGGAAAACCACCCGAAAATTGAACCGCTCAAAGTGGCGGTTCTTAGGAGAGGCCTATGTCCATTAGTGGACGTCTTTAGGCTGAAATAATAAGTACTCTTACAATCATTACATTCCTTCTTAAAAAAGGACTGGTCATTACATTAATACTTATCCTTCTATGCTTTTCTGTGAGGCAACCAACTCCATGTCTTCGCTGTTCAACTATGGTTGGTTACATAAGGCGTCATAATCCGCTCCATTTCCATCGATGACGTCACCTGCCACCCGCCATGGTTCAGGTATTCGAGACACGTCCTTTTTCCTATAGAAAGTGGTCGCACCACTTTGGTAAGGGACGGTGATGTAAGAACATGTTGTAGTTGTTTATGTTTTTTGTATAAGAAAGAAAGAAAAGAAAGAAAATACGTTTATTTGCGGTAAACATATATGGTATATAACTGTTCGTGGCCCACGGTTTCACCCTCCTAAGTCTTAATTCTGAGGGTTATCAAGATAAAAAGTTTCCTATGTCGTAATACGGGTCATGGTCTACCCATGTGACAAATTTCCAAATTCGTGCAGTGGTTTTACCGTGAAAACGTAAAAATTAACTTACAAAAAACAAAAGCTTTTCTCTTTTTAATATTCGTTTATATATTGGTTCATTAGGTGAAGAATTTTCAGACAATTTCTCGTGTTTTTAGGAATTTTGTGGTTTGTGTCGTAAATCCAATATTTGCATGTCTTGGTGTTCTCAATAAGGTAGATTATTATAGTCAGTGAACAATAGAGTTCTAACGCATTTTCTACAGAAACAGTAATATGTTTTTTATTTGTTCTTTTGGTGGATCACAAATCAGTCTTTACATATTTTTTTCAAAGATAATGATAGTCCCTCATTCGTTAAGTTTGCCACAACTATGATTTCTCAGTTTAATTATACTAATATATAAGAAAGTAATTAAATAATAATATTTAACGCATGCTTATTTAGGATGATAAGGGCAGGCGAATGGTAATTGCAATGCTTGTAAAAGACTGCATAGTCATAAGTACTAACATCGCATAACACAAACATTGTACAACTTACTTCGCAATAAACGTTTTTGACTTTGACAATATATCCACAATACTGATTATGATCCAATACATAATTAGTTATATTGAATACCTCCAAATAACAATTCTTAGTATTTAGTAAATGCTTGTTCTGAGTAGGGTAGGGTAATAAAAAAGAAATAAAAATACTTGATATACATTTTATTACAAAAAGGCCATACATTAAATAGTTTTTAGTCGACTGCGGTCGAAATAAACTCTTATTCTTCATCATTAAAGCTAGGAAATAGAAAAAAGACGTCTATATACAACAGTGCTCTACCAGGTACTTGCTTCCGAAGCCTTTTCCACCAAAAACTTTCAAAGAGATCATGTGAAAACATGAACCAACATTGGTATACTAAAAGATTAAAAAAAGTTTAAAAAATACATACAACTACATACAAAATGTTAGGTTCTGAAAATAATATTTACATACACTTTTTACATACATAAATAACTTCAAAATTATGGTTTTTAACAACTTGTCATGGTCGTCTCTCTATATTTCAGTTTAAACATTAATAAATACATTTAATTATTATGGCAATTTTTAAGCTTATTGTTCAGTATACATTTAAAATGCTCAGAATATTTGAAGTAGGTTATACTAAGTTTAGAACAGCTCCCTCGCCAAAAAGAAAAAAAATACAAACTAAAAAGTTTTTTCGTTTTAAATATGGCGGTATCACGGATAACCTACTTCGGATATACTTTGAGTTAAAATGGCGGCAGACTTCGTTGTGATTGCACTTTATCCTTAACTTTTCTCACAAAACCTGAACTTATATCCGTATGAAATTTGACGTCATTTGTCATGACGAGCCGCTATTTATTGAGTTTGGTTTTCGCGGCTCTCATTGGCCTGTTTCTCTCAAACTTCTTGGCTCGATCCTTACATTGCTGGCGACTATTTCGGGCCCTTGGTGTGAAATATTCTCTCAAAGTTTTATACAACAGATATAAGTCCTGTTTATCATACACGCACACCTAAATCTATACTTATCTACATCACAAAATATCATTCTGACTACGCTCAAGAATCCTACGAAAATAAACATTTCATTTTGTCGGATTTCGTCACCCGTTTGATGACAGATTAAAAAAGAAAACCGCCGTTACTAAATTCGTCGAGGGCTAAACGACTCACAATCACTTAAGAACATGGCGTCAACTCCCTCGATGTAAATCCAAAAAGTTTCCTACACATATTCTCATAAAAAAAAATACACTCGAAATTTAAATCTGTCATCGAAAAAGTGACGTTACAATACAGTTTACCATCCGTATTTGGAGTGCAGTGAGTGTCCGTGGGCTAGTCCATGGCCTAAGCCATGACCATGGAAGTCGCTGATGATGGGTGCACTGGCGTAGGACTTGTAGACTGGCACGGCGACTGGGGCAGGCACGGGGACGGCTACAGGCTTGGGCACGGCGACTGGGTAGGGTTGGGGCACCGGGACTCCGACCTGGAAAGAAAGGGTACGTTTTAGTTTGTAAGAAAAACAGAGTTTAGGTGGGAAGAGCTCTTTTCTAGCTGCAAAAATGTGTCCGATAGTGAAGGAAGTAAAGTCGGTTTTGAGGATCGTTAATCATTATTATCTGTTCTACTCGTAAGAAGATTCATATTGATGAGATTGAGAGGTTTGTGTCCTATATTATTTAAGATAAATCCAACTCTTGTTTACACGTATTAGAGCGAAGTCTACCAATGAAACTGAATGCGAACAACGGTTGAAGAGCTGTCAGTGTCATACAGTTTTGTGAAATATTGACACGGACAGATCTTGAACGCGGTTATGCGGGTATTTATAACATAAATGTTATGATTGTGTACAATTTCAACTCAATTGGAACTTAAATCAAGAAGTTATGATGTAAGGAGGGTACGGTTTGGTTTTTTGCAATTCAGCGATATTTTGCAGGTCAGTTTTAGGCTGTATGTTGAACAAAATATAATGAGCGACCGAAACACATTTTATATTTGTTTTTTTTTTTTAATATTTTGGACTATCCAGGCGCATAACCCTTAAGCTTACTGGGTTTTACTGTACCATTTATATTTATGTACCCCGCAAACTTCCGCCACAATAATAGGCCCAAGATATGGACCAACTAGCTAAGTATCTTGTCTACAAACTGGTTTAGTATTAAGTTCAATTGAGCGGTGCGGGCGACGCTGGGCGTAACGGAAGCTTCGCTAATGTTGATCATTTTCTGCTTTACGCTTACAGAAGCCTCTATTGATTTACTTGGACGTGTAGTTTCAAGTGTTTTTGTTCTTGTGCCATGGTAAATGGTGGCTTTTCTTATTGTAACGCGTTGGAGTCTTTTAAAGGAGCAGTTTTCAAGTGGATTTTTTGAAATTGTAATTGTACTTATCTTGTGGATGGGACTCACTTATCATAGTTTTGGAATCTTTAATTGTTACCAGTAGCCACCTTTACCTCCCTGTGAATGAAACTGTAACTGTTCTCGGTTTCGGAATGGTTCATTCTCAACAGAAGCCACATTTACCTTTCTTTTATTTTCCTATCTACCTGCCATTCGCAAAGGCGACTGCTGAGCATAGGGTCCTGAGTTCGAATCTCTGGTTGGGCAAAGTGTTATTTGGAAAGCAAGTTAAGCTGGCCCTGAACTCTCTTCGGTCATGTCAGATCTCCGACGCCGAAGGTTGATCTCCGCTGAGATTGGTCGCCATGTTCGAAATTAGGTCTGGATGGTGATCAGGTATGTAGGTAGTTGAAATCCCTGTAAACATCTGGCTTGATAGCAGCGTGGTTTCCCCGTTAATATGTGGTGTCTTTTTGGGATACCATTAAAGTCCAGTAATGAGATATTTGGAAACCAATTGACAAAAATATGATTAAGTCCGTCAGCATTCATCTTGACCAGCTTCAACAAAACGCCATTTAATAATGAAACAATTACTTTTTCCTACATGTCCTAAGAACACGTATTGTCCTAACACACTATTATGACAATTAAGTCATTGGTAGTGTGATCTAATGAAACAAAGTAAGGTGCCAAGGCCATATTATGGCACACAGTCAGGGAAGTCAACGTTATACAATCCACATTAACTGACCACGGACAGTAATAGTAATCGTTTCATTAACCTACTCTCAGTAACACGTAGGTGTTCGTCTCCATAGGAATGAATTTACGTAGTTGCACTGTGATCGAATTTTAACTAACAGTAAGTGGCTCAGTGAGAGCAGTGGTGGTTCAGTGAAGTCCGTCGTGAGTTTGAACCCAGGCAGTCAATTTACTTTGTGTATTGTCATCACCACAGTTCTAGGCTTATCCTAGATCCAAAAAAATATAAGACATGTGACATTTATGTATCAACCTGCATTGTATTGCGTGTGGTGGACAACGGCTCACTGGCACTCCGAGAGCAGGCCTGTGTCTCAGCAGTGGGAGGGAACATTATTGATCGGGCCGCTTGTAATGTGAGTGGTTTATATAAAAGTATTCTGATTTAGGTCGTCCAGTGTATTTGTTTATATAGTCTCAGCCTACGACTTAAACAGCCATTTTTTCTGAAACCAATCTGGATATCTTCTTTTAGGACCTTCTACGGCTGGTCACATCTTGAAAATCCTGGCGGCTGTTTTCTTTTGGATTCGGAACGTGTGATCCTCCGAAATCTCAGTAATCCACTGTTTTATGTGAAATAGACCATTGCAATTTCTTTTGCACTGTTTGTCTCGGGGAAAACAAAGAGTTAACAGAACTCTTGTATTGCACTTGCATAAAAACATACAGGATAGTAATCATGTTCTCAGTCGACATTCTAACGGACGAAAATACCGCGGTATGGCATGTGGGTTGCAGCTAAAAATCGGCGTCAGGTGGTACGTATACCTTGAGTTGTCATTTGATATTACGCTGAGCTTTTGCCATTATAACCATTTTTTTCTGTACTTTTCCATAGTTTTAAGGAGTTTTTTGGTCTAACGCATTTTCCTTTCCTTCAATATCTAGCACACTACGATTTTCTACGTCATTTTGAACACTTACTTGTTTGATGACGGGGTAAGGCACGGCATGGGGCACGGGCACGGGCACTGGACGGTCAACCGGGACGGCGACGTGCCTCTCCACGGTCACGGGGTAAGGCTTGGGGACCGGCACGGCGTAGGGACGGTCTACTGGTACAGGGACGGCAACCTGGAATATAGATGATGTCGTGGTTTTATTCGTTTGCTGTAGAAGAGGAGACGTTCTCATAAAATCGAGGTATATCATACAAAAACAATATGATTTCATTAATTATTTTTTATCTTACTTGGAAACGTACCCTAATTGCGTAACACATTATCAATCAGAATCTGAATGGTTTTGAAGCTTATTGCTAATTCATTGCTTCATATTTTCGAATTTGTCCGCTTAACAACGTAAATAACGCAATTAATGTCATTGAACTGTTAAAATTTAAGCCATTCCTACTTTTAGTGATACGCAATAATACCTCTGGAGTTTACAGCAGTTAAAACGTCAACAGTACCCAAAGTTTTTTAAACCTTATATAATTGAGCGTGAAAATCATTCAATAAAAAAGTACATAGGAACACCCACCTTGACAGCTACGGGGTAAGGTCTATCAACAGGCACTGGGTAAGGAGCAGGAACTGGCACTCCAACATGCTTCGTCACAGTCGTGTGAACATCAGCACCCACTATAGTCCCGCCAATAGGTCCTCCGACGAATGGACCGCCGTAACCCGTTGCAATAGGACCTGCGGCATAGCCCGCCGCGATATGTCCTCCACCTCCGTATGGGCCCGCCGCATAACCATGACCCAGAGACAAGCCATGGCCTAACAATGGAGCGCTCAGGCCATAATGACCAACGAGGCCGCTTCGCTTCTGGACAACTTTGCTCGGTTCCGGTTCCGCCAGAACTGAGGCTGCCAAGAAAAGTACTGCGATCTGGAAAGAAAACGTTTTTTGTTAATAAGTTGGATACTCATAGTACAATTGTTAGATATCCGCCACAATGCCTTCAACTTTACTAAAGACTGTTTTATTTCATCTGATACAATAATATCAATTTATCTCTTAAAACCAGATCGACCTTCTGAGTATCATAACCTGCCTAGCCGTTTTTTGAACTCTAATATTGAGGTCGGCTTCATAGTCAAACTGGGTGGAGTTCCAGTATTTTACATGCACCGACTATACGTCCTTCGTACCTTCTAAGTATATTGATCTAAAAGGTTTTCGTTCGGTGGTGATAGCTAGAGACATTAGCTAAATCAGATGATCGCCGAATAAAAAACAAAATGCTTTTATCATCAGCAATCATAAGGACACAATAAAACATAATCAAAGGTCACTGCTCCCTCAAAAAGCTATGCAAATGAAGAGAAAAGTGTCAGTAACGCATCCATCGCCAAAAATCGAAGACTCGGATGCATTTCCGCATAAATTAAGCGAACAATGCATCCGAAATTACTTTTACTTGTTGCGTGGTATGACTCCATCGCCCGTCCGACACTACTTGATATGCTAAGTGGTACAGTCAGAAACGAAATTCGTATCGCAATCGGAATTACAATGAAGGGAATCCTTGCTGTCGATGTTTACTATGGATATTCGAACATGATTTAAACGTGTTGTCGGTTACGTGTACATTCGGTGACAGAATACGGTCGGTTGATTAGTAAACTGTACAGTGTAGTGACAGTTCTTGGTACTTGCGCTTGGTGGAAATATTGTGTCAAATTCAGTTTCTTTGGAATTCAGATCTAAATCTTGCTGCTGTCTAGGTTATTTGACACTCTGTGGTTGGTTTAATGATAGGGTGACTAAAATTTAAATGGAGGCTAAATAATTGCGTGGCAATTTTTTAAATGATTGATGTAATTTAATTTAAATTTTACAGTTTTTTTTTGTTTACTTATGTATTTGAAATTTAATAGGAACGTTTTATTTGCACTTAAACGTAACACTGAAAGCAATTTCTGCAAGATTAGGATATTTTATTTACAGTGGGCTTCAAACATGAATACGTAACTTTATTACAATAAAAAGATCTAGAAGGGTGTATAAAACACAACATAACACCTATGTTCACCGAGATGTACATATTTTCTTCTTTTTGATATTGGCATCTCGCAGATCAACTAGGAGGTTTTCGGCTGCTTTACCAGGCTTGCCCGTGGGTGCCTCCATAAATTAAGACCTACAGCTAGGACTTAAAAACCTTAAAATAAAGCCACTACACGCTAAGGGCGCTACCCTGTGGGAACGGACCTGGGTTTAGGGCATCGCTGTGAGGTGCAGCAAGGGACGAGCTGAATCGGAATTAAAGTAGAGGTGTACATTGTATAGTACACTTATATTACGCTAATTTGTAAGTACTAAGTTCCAGGAGGAAAGCCTATTGCCATTAGCCGGACACAAAGGTATTTCTGTAAATAAACCTGTAGGTAATGTGTACCGTTAGATCATAGCGCTAATAAAATGTGGATCAATTAAGAAAACTTGATCGACTTCTACGGATATAGTTTGAATTAAGACAGGGAAAGCGACATACAGAGAAAAACAACCTGTGAGTTATCTAACACCCACAACTTGCTAACAAGGCATGGTTATGTGCGAAGCTAGTTTTTAATTAAGCTGCTTTTTATCGTGTACTAGCTTTTGCCAGCGGTTTTGCCCACGTATTATACATATAACCCTTCCTCTAGAATCACTCTGTGTATCGACGAAAACCCTAGTAAAATCCGTTTTTTATTCCCTGCCTACCAGTTAGGGCGCGACTTATTAGGGCCCGATTTAAGGACCCTAAGAGCTCTTACACACGAGCGGCATGTTGCCAACGGCAAGTAACTGCAGCCGTCGACACGCGATGATGACGCGTTTCTTTGAAGATGGCGTGTCGCCGGCTGCCGTCGGCTGCCGTCGAGACGCGTGGACGGCTGCCGCCGACACGTATCGACAGTAGCAATTACCTTTGCCGTTGGCAACATGCCGCTCGTGTGTAAGAGCTCTAACTCACTGTTTGCGATTACACTACCCTGTCCCTGCCGGCAGGGCCCGATAAATTGTTTAGTGGAATCAGCGCTTTATTAAGAGAAGCCTATGAATAGAAATAAGCGATATGAATTGCAACCTTATTGCGTAACACTCTATTTATCAGAATTTGAATAATTTTGGAGATTATTGCTAATATATTCTTTTATATGTTCGTGAAAATTTAGCTTAGCAAAGCAACATAAACAACGTCATGAATGTTGTGGAACTGTCAATAGGAATACGACTCCTACTGATAGCGTATTACGCAATTACCCCTTTGATTGTTTGATGAATTAACTAAACGGGAGTTTGTTTTTGGACAAGAGTGGAGCTTGCACATCCCTGACAAAAGTATTGCCAGTTATATTTGTAGGTGTAAAATAGAAGAAATGCTTATTTCAGGAAACTGATTTTAGTCATTTTACTTCTTAAACGGTAAACATGAATGTTGATAAAGTGACAAAGTTCTATATTGTTTAAATAAATTGATAGTTTATGCAGGACATTACTGAAGTTTTTCACCTTATTCTACGTATTTTCCTACACCAAAGGAGTTTTGGTGAAAGCTATAAAGTAAGTAGCTACTTTTTCTAATTAATTGAGTCTCTTGGGTACATTAAATACCTACATCCCACAGCGGTGTGGAGGAATTTTTGTTTGGATATTATAAGTATTTTTTTTTTCATAAATGTATTTAAAATGCTTTTAATTCTAATATTGATTTAGACTTGTATTTCTACAATTATTAATATTGAGCACATTTTTTATTCTGTTATTCTTGTTGTATCTTCATGCTATAAATAAACTGAACAGCGATAGACTTAATTAGGGGTTGCAACAAATCTGTTTGTTAAGACTTTATCTCGTAATGGACTTTTCAATTGAAGGAAATGAATGGTTAGATACCCACATAAAGTTCGGTGCGCTACTGCGATTATTTAGATTGCTTTCTGCATTAATTAGTCCGTGGGAAAAGCGCGCATAAAGCGTATAGTTAATTACTATCTGTTAGGTATACTTGCTTAATGACTTTTTTAATCATTGCAACAATGAAAGAGACATTATTTTGGTCGATATTTTATATGAACGAAATGTCTGAATGAGAGAAAAAATTGATTGTTTCGAAATAATTATTGTGACAATTTTTGATTTTTCTTTCTGTATAATTATTGTGAACTTAATTTCAGTTACACTAAAAATAAACTCAGTATTTTTACTAACACCGTAAGATTTCACTAACTACAAAATAAGGCAATTATAACTATACCCTAGTTGACCTAATTTAATTCACTTACATAAGCCTTCATTTTGTAACAAAACACTGCACTACAACTGTTTAACACTGTAAGGATCAAGCCACACTGTGCATATGTGCTCTAAGGCCCACCAACCACTTATATAAGGCAGGCAGTACACCACCCCACTATCAGACCCATTGGTTTTAACTCCAAACGCCACTATTTGCGACACTTAGTACTTATGTTGCAGGTATGCCGACGATTTGGACGTTATTCAAATTAGCTAAAAGCCTAGGCTTTGTTTTTGTAATGAGTTCTGTGTTTGTAGGTCGATTTGTATTGTTACGGATCGTGATTTGATTATGTGGATGCTATTCTGTGGTTGATTGAGATTGACCATGTAAGGGTTAAATTCAATCTATGATTTTTCGTTTAATTATTATTAAAAATATTATAGAGCAAAAAAAAAAAACTACATCGTCTTCACATCATCTGACTGAGATTATGTCTGGACTTCAAATTGACTGTGACATTTGAGTTTGTTTTGGCCTATCTTCTCAGAGTCCTCAGACAGAAACCACCGAACTCATTTAGTTTTAAAAATATGATTGACATGTACAAGTGTATCTACAAATACAAACCTACTTATAAAAATAAAATCAATAATCATTAAATGCCTTCCAGCTCTCATTAATAGCAACTTCTATGAATTGATAGTGGTATTGAGCTATCCTTGAAATGCTCATTGATGTCCAGAACATTACTCCACTATTGTATTGCATGCCTTTATTTTGAATCTAGTCCTTTAACCAGTCATCTATCTAAATGCTCCAATTACAACTTTCACTGCAACACATTTTAACAGTTTCCCTAACCAGCTTACTGAGACCGGTGTCCATAGTTCGTCCACGCAATCTATATCTGCGACCAGCTCCTTTTCCTGTACCCTATATACCACGGCAGGTCATCCTAACTGGTCGTCTATTAAGTAATAGTTTCCGATGTATTTCGACCAACTTATCTGTGAGACGGCCGTTTATGGAACTAACATTTTGAATGAGACATAAAGTCGGTTTTTGTTTAACTTTTTGGTTTTTGTTCACAACCAGAGCCACCAGTAATTCCAAAGTTAAGTTTGTCGAACAGTATTTGTCTACTGTTCTAATAATGACGTAAATTATGGCAAACGCAATTTAGTATAAATTATGTTTTGTTGGCCTATTAGTCGATTCGCACGAATCGGGTGAATTAACATACATAATATTTATAATATAATATTTTCTATAAGCGACTCATACGTGGTTAATTTATTTGTGTGCGAATTGATCACTCCAGAAATACATCTGAGGCAATATGCACCTTTTGAATTTTATGCACCTCATTGCATGTACTTGCAGAAATCTTTTCTCATAAATTTATTGCTTAGAGTACTAAGATAATAATAACGTAACATAACATCACGACTTGGTTCCCCGAAAGGTTGGGCTGAGGTGTACCTAAAGTAGTACACTTACATTTCACCTGTATATTGCCATGAACCGGGCACAATTCCAGACTCCGGGCTGCTACTGTGAAATTCCAGATAGAACAACATCACTTAAAAAAAAAACACTTTGCCCAACCTGGGATTCGAACTCAGGACTCAGTAGTAGCGTTTGCACTACTAGACCTACGAAGCAGTTAATAATATAATAATTTATTGCAAATAATAAATAGCATATCAGGAGTTGTGGATTCGCCCACAATTAAATTGATTTCGTTCGTGTCGCCTAAGTATATAAAATAATAGATATAATATTAAAAGTGTGGATTCGACTCGGGTGAGTAAATTCGTGCGAATGGACTAATAAGCAATTTAGAGTAAAGTATATTTTGACGTGATCGTAATGATACTTAGGTAATAGATAGTATCCTTATTGATTGATATCTAATTTGTTAACGGTGGCTGATATTTGCTTGAGAAACTGAGAGGAGGTTTAGTCATATCCTGCTTAATGATTTGTTTTTTTTGCGATTTGTTGGCAATCATGATAATTAGTTATGATGGAAATGGATACCCCCATTTATATGCAAGGTGTTATTTAAATAACTGAAGACCTGAAAAATCATTATGGTTATCATCTTAAATTCTGCCGCAAAACATCCATGGGCGCCACGCTTGGGACGTGGTTTGACGATCGCACAAAAATCATTATGAATACAAACAGTTTTACATCGGAATCAAAAAAACAGAAGTGAAAACTTGAATATTAACGTTGTGCATTTCTGATATTTTGGAATGGTTAGGGAATAATTTTGCACGAATTGCTTTAATTATCAGTATAAAACTACTATCATTTATGTGGTAGAATACAATATTTATTTATTGCGCTATCGTACACAAACATGACAATTTATATTACAATATCTGGATGACCGAGCTTTGCTCGGTATTTTTGGTAAATTGTGTATAAAATAATAAGTTTATGTTCAAGTTGATTATCGATAAAGTTGATCATTGAAAACACGAATAAAACGACGTTTTATAAAAATGAATCCTAGCTAGATCGATTTATCGCCCCCAAAACCCCCTGTATACTAAATTTCATGAAAATCGTTGGAGCCATTTCCGAGATTCAGATTAAATATATATATACAAGAATTGCTCGTTTAAAGATATAAGATTAAAAAGTTTATCTTTCAGAAAAATCACTCTCTGTCCGTCTTACGAATTTTCGATCAGGTCACGTGTCCTGACGCGAGTTTAACATTTTTTACCCATTACAAAAAAAGTGCACAACGCCGCTAAAGAAGTTTTCACTTCAAAAAAAAAATGTCATTTTCGCAAAACTCGTCAAAACATAGCATCGGCGTATAATCTCACTGCTAGGCCTCATTTCGATGAGAAGGAATGGGCCGCAACCCACCACGCAGGCCCAGGTGCGGAATGGTGTGTGATGTCTTCAAAGTTTTGGTCCTAGAACACGCCGATTACCTCACGATGTTTTCCGTCGCAGTTTTTAAAGCAGTGGTGGTGAAATAAATTACTATTGATTTGCTGATTGTTTGTTTCGCCATTTCAATATTGGTTTAATAGTAAAAATTATAGATAATCAAACTAATTATAATGATTCATTTTTAGGTCAATCGTAATTTCCATTTCACTTTCATGACACTAAGACCCGAAACATTATGGCTGATCTTGAAGACAGCTAAATTGTCTCCTGTAATTCCAACAAGGGTAAGTTTGGGCACATAGTAATGCTATCTGGAGGTAGAAATTAGGTAGTTTTTCTTCACACAAGCGTTTTAACGACAGAACGCCACCTAACTACGGTCTTTACCTACATACACTTTTTACCTCGTTGACCGCGAGTACAACACACTTGATCTTTCTGAAGAACATCACCAATAAGGTCACTATATGTCCTTCCCCTCCCATAAAATATGCTAATTTATATTTTAGTTTACTATATAGTGATATAATTAACAACTGCGATATTTCAAGTTTCGTGTTTAGCGAATGTCAAAACAATAAACGACCATTACTTCGATTTATAAAAACTTAGTTTAATTAGTATCACGGCGTTTCCCACGGTGCGAAATTAGTCATAGTTAGGTCAAAGCAAGTGTAGGACGAAATCTAGGACTCTTTGGTGACGACGAATGGGGACAGTTTTTTTTTGTGAGTGGGAAATCTTCAAATGACGTCTCCCGCTCTGGGTGGAGCGGAAGGGCGTGTCAGACTTTTGCTGACTAAAACCCACCCGTGTTCGTTCAGTTGCCCATATGCCAGGGCCCCTTTCGAACAAATCGCTTGACATTGGATGTCTTCTTCCAAATGACATGACACTCGCCAGTAGGTCAGTAGTATAGGTGCCGTAATTAAACATGAAGAAAATCTCACGAGGAAAGTTTTGAGTATGAATGTGGGTGGCTGTAAGAGCCATCTTCATCATCATTTCAGCCGAAATACGTACACTGCTGGACATAGACGGAAGACCTACATATGTCCAAGCAATTTGAGGGACTTCGCCATAATCGCCGCGTAGTAGCCGCTAGTGTTCGATGTAGTGCCGGACGTTAAGAAAAGCACCATCCCATTTCTTCTGTGCCGTAGAAGGCGACTAAGGGACTAACTAGAGAACGGGCAGCAGCGTTCTCTATGCATTTTACCACCATAGCGATCGCTAACCCACCTGCCAAGCGTGGCGATTATGGCAACCCCTCCTAATTGGGGGAGGCCTATGTCCAACAGTGGACGTGTTACGGGTGCAATGACGCTTCAGACGCTATTAGTGTGGCCACCTACTGGACCAAAGCAATCTAATTTTGACTGGCCTGTTAGTCTAGTGGTTAGTTACCCTGACTGCTAAGACGGAGGTCGTGGGTTCGATTCCCACCCAGGACAAGTCTTTGTGTGATGAGCACAATTATTTGTTCTGTCTGCGTGTAATTTATCTATAATATGTATGTATTTAGAAATATATAAGTATGTTTATCAGTTGTCTGGTTGCCATAGTACAGGCTCTGCCTAGTTTGGTATCAGATAACGTTGTTTTGGTTGTCCTAAGATATTATTAATTACCCAGACGAATGTTGTATCATCAATTCAAATTTAATTAATCTCAAAGACTTGCCCAAAGACTATTAACTATTTGGTTCGGGTGATCTTTATCACTTGGCCGATACACTTCATTAGAGTATTTGAAATTTGTATTCAAAATTGAAATAGCCAAATTCAAAGTCATTAGATAAATCGAAAAACCTGAAATCATACACAGTGGCCCCGACGAAACCTTTTATTGCATTTGGGGTTCAGAATCATGCGCTGATTACTTGTTACTGTCCGCGTTCATTTACCCTGGCACCCCGTTTAGGCCACTGCAGGTCGTGTCCAATTGAAAGAAAATTTATTCCTAAAACAAGTATCTTCGAAAGGATCTAGATGCAATTGTACTATAGGTCTTATGACTCACTCACTATCACTGATCGACCTCCTTATTTGGTCAAGTGGCGTGCTTTGTTTTACTTTCATTTTCTTTTGAACGTGAATAGGCTAACAGAAGCTGTTGCTGCACTTATTTGATTCAAGTGACAAAGTATTGGCAAAAAACGCTACTGAAAAAACGGTTTAGATTTATAATTTGTTTTCAGTGTAATAATTCATAAGAGATTTTGACATAGTTAGGATGGCATAAATAGTATAAGTCAAAAGTTTCTTACAATTCTCAATTATCTGAAAGAAGTGATCCAAGTATTCATCAATCATAGAGAAAACGTAATCTTCGTAGTCAGTTTACCAACTCTGAAAATAAGAATTTTAATCAATCATACGAAGAATTTTGGTTAATCCTACTTTTAAAATTACAAATGTGAAAGTTTTGTATGTTTGGATGTTTGTTGCTCAGTCACGCTAAAACGACAGAGCGGATTTGGATGAAATTTGGCACACACATATTTTGATGACCTGCATTGCCACATAGGGTACTTTTTCATCCCGGTAGTTTTCATTTTCATTCACACCCACGCGGGTGAAGGCGATGATAAAAGCCAGTTTCGTTATACAAATAACTCTGTATGATCTCCCATTAAATAAAATAATAGTTTACACGATGTATTTCCATAAAATAGTAATATTACATTATCTAAACCTTATAGGGACATCTTACATAAAGGCCCTTCGCCTTTGACACGGATGAAATGTCACGAGGCGACATTGTAGGTTACGATGCTAGTACACCTAGCCTAGAGCCTACTGACCTTTCACTACCACTTAGAACTAGCTTTCAGTGATTTGAAGTATTATGTTTCTTTTTTATTTAGGTACGTGGAGAGTTATTCGATTTTTTATCATGATTTAAATATGATATTTATGTTTGAAATGAAAGTCTGTTTTTCAGTTTTTAATCATAAATTAACACATTACGGGACTATAAATGGATATGATACGAAAAGGAATGTATGCAAATAATTCGAATAAATTAAGATGCTACGACGAGATACGAAGGCGTTACCAAGACGTCGAGGTACCAAGATCTTCGATATTGGGAAGCATATTATAGAACCCAAATGGAGTAGGGTAGTGGCAGGGTGCAGTGATGACAGGTGGGGTAAGGCTGTGACAGAGTGGCGTTAAGGACTGGAAGACAACGTGTCGGTTGTCCGGCGGTGAGATGGGTAGACAAAATTGTTGTCATCGCGGGCAAAACCTGGATGACGTTGGCACAGGATCGTAGGCCTGGCAATTGACATGTGGCGAAAAGCCAAAGAGAGAGCAGAATAGCGGTTTATGCCCAGCAGTGAGTGAAGTCGCTATAGTAGCCGTGCTATCCTCAGATGATGATGAAGTTGTTATAAAAAAGAAAGATCCATTGTTCATATACCTCCCAGCACAGCTGAAAATTAGGAGGTCAATTAAATATAGGACAATATTGGTACAGTAGTTGAGTGCTCCACGAAATCGCAAGAAAAACAATTGTAAGACCTGCTGATAAATTGTTACAGGGCAAGAATCTGGGATGTTTACTAAATATAACCACTTAAAATAGCTTCATTACTGTTAAAATTCCAAAGATAAATTGAAGAATGCTTCCATACTTGAAGGCTGTCGATAATACTAGTAATTATTCCTGTGATCACAAGAAGGTAAACCATGGTATTACACCTTTTCGAATCAAGTGAATGCTTGTAAGGACAGGTACAGGTATGTCCCTATTTATCATGAACGGGCAACCTTTACTTAGTAGAGCAATTGACGAAGTTAATTACAATTTTGTAACAGAGCTAAATATCTAAACTTCAGGATGTATATCAAAAAGGCATTAGTACGGTTGCACAATAGCGCATAAATTATCCATTAGGACCAAGGAAGGCTTGTATCGATCGGTGAGAGATAAGAATAATCATGGAGATACGTTTTGTTTTTGTTTTTTGGTTCAGGGGAAGAAACATGTACCTATTAACATGAATAATAATCGAATTGTTCTAAACATTACAGGTTTTTGCACTCCTTCTCCATATAATCTTCAAAAAAGGGGTACAGATTTTTTGCTTCACGTCATAATATGCACAGTACTATCCATTAGTGTGTTGGAGTAAGTATTAATATTTTTATTTTATTCTTATTATTTATTTATATTTTATTATATTATTACTGTGTATAATTTTTGTGACGTAAGTTTTGTTTGTGTATGTAAAATTTTTTTCTTTCTTTTTTCCTTTAACACATAAGAAATTCTAGAGAGACAAGGATAAAATTTTCAAAAAAATAAATGAATGATTTTATTTGTTTTCTAAGCACATAATTTGCAGGTATTCATTTTCTATCATTCATTTTATGTCTGTACATAGTTTAGCACCCTCATTACGTAACACACTTTTAATCAGAATCCAAATAATTTTGAAATGATATTGCTAAAACTTTTTATGTTCGAAAATATTGTCTGCTCAACAACGTAAATATCGGAATGAATATTGTTGAACTATCAAAATGAAAGGCATTGTTACTGTTAGTGTGTTAATTACCTCATGTCTCTTTTTTGTCTATTTAGGCATAAGTCCATTGTCACATCTCCGTTATTTTTGTAATCCTTGTCGCGAGCTTACCGCGGGACATGATGCAACCCCGGACGCGAACGAACTGGTTCCAATTTATCTGCCCATTATTCAGGTGCTATATTAAATTCTGCCGAGTCTGTTACCTCGAGGATGTCGTTAAGTAATAGTATTAAATCCTATGTATATATATATTATTAGAATGGGGCCAAAGGAAGCGAATACACATGACGTCTTTACATAAATATGTCTCGTGGAATTTTATGCAGATGAAGTGTCGATTGTTCATGTCTTCTATACCGCCTTATAAGTTATAGGTATTCGTTTTTCTAATGTCTTGAGTATGGACCTATATATACGAGATGTGGTATTTATTTAAACTGGTATAAATAGGTTGGTTTTCTGTAAACTGTTAAGGGTCATTGTACGCATCATTTATTCCATTTTTTACCAGTCGTACAGAAAAGTAACATCCGATTTCTTTACGCGGGTGTCGTAGAACTAAGAAGTGACTAAGGGACTTGCTAGAGAATCAGTAGCAGTGTCCTCTATGCATTTTACCACCATACTGTGATCGCCAACCCGCCTGCCAAGCGTGGCGATTATGGCAAACCCCTCCAAATTGGTGGGGGACTGTCCAGCAGTGGACGTCTTTCGGCTGAAATAATGATGATGAAATGTACGCATCATAATGGACTATTATTTTTCTGTAAAAAAAAAACCACCCCATTTCACGAAAAACAGTACAGCGTACCATTACTAGTACAGTCAGTTCCCTGCATTACCTGACCCCTCTAATCTTCATTTCTTCTATGCAGGAGGGGTCAGGTAATGCAGGGCACTGACTGTACTACCCCTTCATAGCCTGCTCTACATTTTGTTGAGATACCTATAATGAAAAAAAAACATTTACTCGACAGATTTGTTATGTATGAAGAATTGTTATGAGGGGCTTCTGGCTAAGTAATGACAGCCACACGGGGCGATATTTTCAAAATTATGAGTACACTGACGCCGTTTCAGTTTTTAAGGTAGTTCGAGAACTTCGATTGATATCAAGATAATACGTTAAGTTTTTGCGATCAAAATTTATCAATAAACCTTAGCCGCATCATACTTTCTGGCTCCTAAAATACAGGTACACAGCTGGTTTAACCAGCTCTGGAGACAGGGTCTCAAATTTCTGTAACCTTAAAGTAATTTATTATTGAATGTCTTTCTCAGCTCCACAAACAACCTGTGTTACCTTTGTCTCGTACAACAATAGGTGCTGAGGCATATTGTTCTAGTTAGCCAACTGTAGCAGCTCTCCGTAGTCGGAGACAGTCCGATAGGTTTGCGCAATCAAACGTGCGCTCTGGTGGAATGGCCCTTTGTAATGGATGCTCGCGAAAACTGTGTGCGTGTTTTGATATTTTTGTTTGTACTGTTAGTTTAATAGGAGATACAAAGCCTTACCAGGGTCGTGGATTTGTTTGAAAGACTTACCGTGGCCCTGTCACAGGCAGCTGAAGGAACACGGGTGGGTTTTAGTCAGTAAAAGTCAGATATGCTCTCCAGCTCCGCCTAGAGTGGGAGAAGCCATTTAATGTTTTCGCGAGCTTTGTGTAAATTATTGCATCACCATTGCTCTCAAAAACGAGAAGGAAAACACCGTGAGAAACCGGCATGTCCTAGAAGGTTTGCTCTAATTAAAATAGTCCTGATGCAATTTTCAGGGTGCACAGCTCCCTTTATACTTTACTTAATTAATTTCTAGTTTATCCTCATTATTAATGCTTGAATGATTTTCTTTACTAATCAAGGATCGCAGCTGAATGCTCTGTACGTAGATGTAGATCGTTGCATCAACAAACATAACTCAAGTCACACAAATCTGATAATTCTCATGGCGTGGTCGTTTCACGTAAGTTTACTGCTTACTTTAGCTATAAAGTGTTTCATTAGAAGTAAAGTAGACTTAGCTAAGTTGCTTATATTTCGTTGACCACGAGATTTCCTTTAAGGAAAAGGCTTCTTGAATGTTTCCGTGAGTGTCTAGGTACCGTAATAACTATGATCATCATTTATCACACTTGCTTATTGGGTTGCCGATAATGAGGCTTGATGAAAAGACAAGTGTACGTTGATCGTATTGGGAATTATTGAAACTATAAAAGGCTAAAGTGGCAATCCTAGACATCGTAATGGTGCCTGTTTTAGACCAGACTAGAATAGAATATTATTATTTATTTGCAAAGAATGTAGATGTTATAAAAAGAATGTTACGAGTCCTTGTACATTCTGCAGATAATTCCTACCATAGTATTAGCATGCCGCAAATACTATAGCAATTATAGCTACACAATATAAAATAAAGCAACTTACAATCTGAGGTTATCATTGATTAACTTTTCATTAGCAGTCCGGAGTCTGAATTTGTACCCGGTTGTATTTGAGTCTGAATTTGACCCGGTCGATGTCAATAGAGTCTCCTTACATCAGACTTAAATATAACTCATCAGATGTAGGTATACTTTAGGTAAATGTCTGCCTAACCCTTCGAGGAAACAGAAATGGTATTATATTATGTTTTACATATTATAGTGTCAACTTAGTACTTGTCCAACTTGCGATGTCGACCGTTATATCAGTAGGCATCGCTTGCGCAGATCTCGCAGATAACATTGCCTGGCTACGCGACTATCACGCTAATAGATTCCTACGTTTGTTTGTTATACAATAGGAAATGGTTCATTGAGACGGTGCACTTAATCTCTGAAGTTCTTGTGAAGGTATGTATAAACGTGTTTTCTTTCTTTATATGTAATATAAATGACTAGATGAGAAGGAAAGTGATCAAATGAGTTCTACACGCCCTCCCGCTCTGCCCAGAGCGGGCGGGCGTGTCAGACTTTTACTGACTAAAATGTAATGGTTTGGGTATCATTGAGAGGAAGAGGGAGTAAGGTATGTTTTAAATGAATTTTGAAGATGCATCTGCGGTTAAAACAATGACAAATATATAACGGTTTTTTTTTTGGATGGGAAATTATCAAATGACTTCTCCCGCTCTGGGCGGAGCGGCAGGGTGTGTCAGACTTTTACTGACTAAAATCCACCCGTGTTCCTTCAGTTACCCATATGCCAGGGCCACGGTATCTCGTTTGAACATCTCGCGACCCTGCCAGGAAAGATACACGGTTGATTTTCTGCCCTAGAATGCTGTAGTATCGTTCTATTTTGCTTTTAGTGATAATTTCACTGTTTGAAGTGAAAACTTTAGCCGCATTGAGCGTTTTTCGGTAGGTGCAATACTTATGGTTTTGCGGCAACGTCATGCTTATCAGAACGCGTCACCGATACGCTAATGTGGCGTGGTGTTTTTTTCCAAAGATTTACGTATCCAGTTCCAGTTGCCATGACTACCTATTTTTATTAGGTTTGCACAGGGAAAGTGTAAAATATTTATAAAATTAAATTGAAATTATACTAAAGCCACCAAAACCATGCCGGAAGTAAATTATAACACCATCCCAATTTTTCCTGTGGATGTCGTAAGAGGCGGCTAAGGGACTTACTAGAGAATGGGCAGCAGCGTTCTCTAAGCATTTTACCACCATACTGCGATCGCCAACCCGCCCGCCAAGCGTAGCGATTACGGCACCCCAAATGCTTGGGGAGGTCTATGTCCCGCAGTGAACGTCTTTCGGCTAAAGTGATGATGATGATATCAAAACTGACATATAACTTTGTGAGGTTCAAGAACTTAATAGATATTTAGTTCTTATCTAAATTTTACAATATAATAGAGCAACCTACGGAGGTATATTTCGATTTTAACAATGCCAAACTCACGATAAATCAATCGCTAGTAATTAGCGATTGATTTATCGTGAGTTTAATTATACTCAACGCGATTAATTAACATTCATTCATATAGTCTAACAATGGCAGGTTGGTAGGTCGCCAAGTGTCCCGGATTTCATAAGATTTGTAAGAGAGCCCCAAAGGACCAGTGTATTGAGGGCAAACCTTTATGTAATGGAGCCGGTAGTCTTAGTTTGTGGGTCATGATAATAGTTTGTGAGAACTCGATCAGTTGTAAGACTTGATACTATTGTTTTTCTGCTTCATTTATAGCTTTAGGGATCATGGAAAAAAATAAATTGGATTAAATTTGCTAATTTGCCTTGTAGGCTAGATTGTGAACGATTGTCCACGTATTTAGTATTTCTTCAAGGAAGATACCTTTTAAGACGAAATAAAAATACCGCTTTACGATCAACCACGTGTCTCTATTTTGATTTATCCCATCTTTTCTCACAGTATTGCTCAGATTAAAAATAATAAATAATGTGGCGGATACTGCGGGTATTCCTTATCATAGATTATAATTAATTATTTAGAACACAGCTGCTTTTTATTAAGAAATGAAAAACATAACTTCAACTGCAGCCCTCTTTTAGTACTGAAATTGTGGTCATTTATCATCATCATTTCAGCCCAAAGATGTCCACTGCTGGGCATAGGCCTTCTCCTAGCGGAGTGATAGTAAGTAATTCGTTGGTGACTTAGGACTGTTATTTTTGTCTCTCATTCTTTGTTTCTTCTTTTAAAAATTACGTCATTTTAAATAGACCAGTATCAGTTAGTTCCTATCTTGGACTAAAATATCCTTGGTCGTTATAAAGACTTAGTTCAATTAGATATTGATTTGCGTCTAAGACTTTGGATCCGCGGCCAGGCTAGCTAAATGCATGTCACGTTCAACACGTCGATTAATCATGACAATATCAGGCTCAACGAATCTCTCAACTCACTCCCACATAGTTCAGCATTCCAACAATTTCTACATCCTATGGTTTTGCATACCGCCACCAACACTGCACTAATACTATAAATAACACTACATTTGAAAGGGACTCAGGCGCAGTTCCCACAGCTCCTTACAATATAGATCTAGACTCTACTCATTCATTACTAAAAGGATTTATATAACTCCAAAATCGTAAAACAATTTAAACTTTGTAATAAACATGGTAAGGTTGTTTTTAGACTTGTGTAGATGCTATCAATTGACACGCGAAGAATGCATCGATGCTCTACTTTCCATAGTGTGTCTCAAGGATTTTATTGGTTTTAGTTAGTGTTTGTTTACATTTCCTAGGTTTCTGGGAAATAGAAACAATTAAATTGACCTTTATGAATATTGAATTTATAGACTAAACATCAGTAGCCTGGAGTCGGGATTCGGGTTGATGGCAATAAGCTCACCTCAGTGACTTTTTCATCAAATAGTCTTTCAGTGGGATGATATGAATTTAGAGAGTTGTATTGATGATTTTAATGATTATAATTCTATTGATACATACGTGGCACATAGGTGTTTTGGTCGCGAATTGTGTTAGAAAGATGACAAAACATTATTAAAGGTGGCGTCAAACACTCTATATTTGACTAAAGTATTAATTTAAAAAGCCACGCGTGATGCAATAAAGTATTTTCCTCAGTTACGACTACGCAAGTAACTCACAAAGCAGGCACAGCATGACAAGTTGATGATACGATCAGCTGGTGCTAAACTATCTCATTAGTGGCTATTAACACAGGAGAAGAATTCTCTAGTATTTTATGAACATGATTCATCGCGGTTGATGCGTTTGTTGTCGTACTAGGGAAAAACATGGTAGGCGCCAAAACAGAAGCTAGTAAAATGTAAAAAGTAGGTATAGTGTTTTAAGTGAAACTGTTACTAAAAATTTCTGGATTTTAGCTGTCCGAAATAAAATGATTTAATTTATATCGACGGACGATATACTCAAAAACTTTAACCAAACGCCGAGAAACATTGTTCTTATAGTGGTCTGAAATGCTTTAATGTACGTCGCAAAGATACACACATGTGTGAGTATTGAGTACACAAGCAGGAATTACGGACACCTTCAATACCGTCAAATGGGATAAATAGGGCTGTAGGCGAGAATCAGGATGAAACTTGAATAGGGATTTTAACATTTAATTGATACAGTGTGGACTCTAATGTGTTTACTATTTTGTAATTAACAATTAAGTGTTTATGTTGGCAACAAACTCTAATTATAAGTGTCGTTCTGGCTCATCCCTTTTTTTGTGGGGGGACAATCATCAATTGACATCTCCCGCTCTGCGTGGAGTGGAAGTGCATATCAGACCTTTACTGACTAAAACCCACCCGTGTTCCTTCAGTTGCCTATGCCAGGGCCACGGTAACTGTTTCGAACAATTCTGCGACCCTGGCAGGGGTTCTCTCTTACATCCCTAATTCCCTATTTACCCCATTCGTAGGTACTGAAATATTGTATGACTAAAATTTGATTGCTGTCCTTAGAAGCATTTTATTTCAAATTACCTAAAAATTGTCTATGCCAAGCAATTCTACTGATCCTGAAACGTCGAGCATCAAGCTAGAACATAACTAAATGAGCAGTCTAACTAACTAGCAATACCATGTCTATGTACGTCTTCACATAAACACGAACAACTTAATCCAATCTGTAATGTTGCAAAATTCTCATTAAAATGCTAAGGGCGTTCATATAAATTAGACTAGAAACATAATTGGTGAATGTCATTAGATGAAGATGTGATTGGATGTTTGTAGGACTTAATAAAATTTAATAAGGACATTGCAAAGCTTTTCCCAACGGTCTTTCAAAGATAGAAGGAACCTGTAAAGTACCTACCACTCGAATCCCACCCTGCCGCGCTCGGTTCGTTAAACAAAAAAGTTTTTAAACCAAGTAAATATTGTGTGCTCAACGAGTATTTTCAATTTTAAAAGTGTTCGTATTTACGTTTTGTTTATTGTTTATCAATCTATGTAATATAGGTAAGTACTAATAATACTGGTCAACAAGGTTTTTGCCCAATGATAATGAGTTGTAATATCATGAAGTACGCAGCAACTACCCACCAACCATATACGTTTCGCAGCTGGCTTAGCTCGAATTTTTGAGATTATGCTCATGGTGTGCACGTTGAAATTTGTATTCGCTGCACGCGACCACAAATATGTTCTTGCTTGTTCAATGCACCATCTCCTAATGAGTGTGATATGCAAATACAAACTAACAGAGCACTTTGACTGAACATTTATATTGTTATATCTGTAGCTAAAAAATGGTCAGAATCGTGTATAAAGTGAATTTTACCTGTTTTAATTGAATTTTCTATACCTATTTGTTTTCATTTAAGTATATCGATTTGTATCAAAATATTTAATCAATATAATGCCTCGTTGTTGTTTAAGTAATCCAGACAATTACTGTTACGTGTGCGGTAATTTTACTACGAAAGGGAAGAATGAAAAATTAACTCCTATTTCTCTTAATCGCGAAAGAGATGCTTTTCAATACCGTAAAGTTCGCAAAAAAATTCAGAAGCAAAATTATAGGAAGGGATTTTTATTGGACCTCAAATACGAGGGTTGATTAAGGACAATACATTTAATAGTCAATTAAATAAAAAAGAGAGTAAGGCTTAGAAATTTATGATACAAGTTTTTACTAATTTCATCAGAAATGTGAGAACTCAAAGCTATAAAAAACTTCTGAAAGATATGATTGAAGCCTTGCACGCTATTTGGCTGTAAAATTTCCCTCTTAATACATATTTTGAACTCACATTTAGATTTTTTACCTCAAAATATGGGAGTCGTTAGCGATGAGCATAGTGAGCGTTTCCACTAGGAAAAGCGGGCATGGAACGGCGAAATCAAAGAAAGTGTAGTCTTACTTTGCTAGCAGATTATTATTGGATGTTAAGAAAAGAAGCTGTAGATCTCAATTATAAAAGAAAAAGTAGTTTAACTGTACCCTTTTAAAATTATTAAAATTTATTCATGTAAATATTTTTTTTTTACTGGGTGCTAAGTCTTTATATTGATATCCACAAAAAACCCGAGCTAACCAAGACGTCAAAATAGTATCACTGTGAATGCTTTTTAATGCTCTTTTAAAATCAGTTCAACTTATTTCATGGGCTTACAAAAGTTGTTTTTTTGTTGACCAGTGTAATCAGCCACAAGTTACCATGTAAACTTATCATAATAATTATAATGATTACTCGGAATAGCGGTGGACTGTGACTCAAATCACCAGTAATAGACGTAACGGCAGCATAGCCTACTTAAAATAATCACACGCTTACCATTACTAATCATTCTTGGCACATAATGCAATTATATCACAGAATATGCCCCAACTCCAGACTCCTGGTAATTAGAGGACGTTCAACCGCTACTGAAGCCACGTTCCATGTGTTCCTGGCTTTAAGTATTCAAACGAAAAGACCAGTATCAACGAATATTTTTAAAAGAAATGAAGAAGACCACAAGAATCCTGTCATCCGTTCATTACTGATAATTCAAGTTCTGAGCCCTATGACCACTGCTCTCAAAACGAAGAAGAAAAACATCGCGAGGAAACAACAAGGAGTTCTTTGAGTTGCTGAACATCACTGTCCTTAATAGTAAAAAACAAAGTTGCTTCCCGTGTTCTACTTCTTCTCTTACTTTCTTCTTATCAACCCTAAGGCAACCTGGAAGATCATAAAAAAGTCACCAGATATAGCCTTAACGCGAAATCCCCTAACGAGCTACTAAGCAAGTCCTCGGATGAAAAAACTTCAGTCAAGGAAGTTAACGAGTTTTTTGTCAATGCTGGCTAGAACTTGGCTGACAAATTCTCATCCTCCTCGTATACCTCGGAGTATTCTCTCGATGCGCCGCCTTCTAAATGGTTAGCTCTGCTACCCACAGATGAAGTGGAGGTCTCAAATCTCATTATTGGGTTACGAACAGATGCAGCTGTGGGCTAGGACGGCATTTCATGGAGACTGTTAAAATCCTGTATGCCCGCGATTGTCCCTGCTATAACTCATATATGCAATCGCTCTATTTCCACGGTCTGTTTTCTCAGGGTTTTGAAGAGGGCTGTCGTTCATCCTATTTTCAAAAAAGGGGACAGACACGGTGTTGATAATTATAGACCGAACTCAGTCTTGCCTGCCATTTCTAAAATCTTAGAAAAGGTACTTAATAACCAACTGGTAGACTATCTCGAATCAAACAATTTATTAAGTAACAACCAGTATGGTTTTAGACTTGGCAGGTCAACTGAAAATGCTGTAGCTGCCTTGGTAGATTGTGCAGTATCTAAACTAGATAGTAAGATGAAATGCTTAGCTATTTTCCTCGATTGTTCCAAAGCATTCGACACGGTGTCTGTCCCCCACCTCTGATCAAAGCTGGAAGCTTCCGGCATTCGCGGACATACCTTGAAAATGTTCCAGGATTATCTGTGTGATAGAACCCAATGTGTCAAAATAAATGATGTTATTAGTGACCTAAAATCTTTGAACTTCGGCTTTCCCCAGGGTTCTATTTTGGGCCCTACCATGTTTCTTATCTATATAAATAACTTTTGCAAAACGACTCTTACAGACTGTTCAATTTATAGTTACGCCGATGACACTGTCTTGCTTCTTCACGGTAACGACTGGACTGAAATAGTAAAATACTCGGAACTTGCTCTAAATTCGGTGATGAAGTGGCTATCAAATAACATTTTGACTTTAATCTTTCTAAAACAGTATACTTACCTTTCTATCTACTATTCACCAACCTCGCTCCACCAGATTCAATGGCACTTAGAGCTCATTCTTGTTCACTAGGTCTATCCTCGTCACAATGCGGCTGTCTACAACTCACAAGGTGTGAGTCTGTTAAATATTTCGGAGTCTATTAAGATAGTTCTTTAAGCTGGAAACCTCACCTGAGCGATCTCATATCGCGAGTCCGCAAATGTATATTTATTTTCAAAAAACTCAGTCATTCCGCGGACTACCGTACCATTAAAACTGTATATTACGCCCTGTGTCAAAGCATAATAAGCTACTGCATTACAGTCTGGGGTGGGACTCACAAGAAAACCCTACTCCCTCTTGAACGAACACAGAGAGCTGTCCTCAAAGTCATGACTTTGAAGCCATTCCGATATCCCACCTCGGCTCTTTACACCGAATGTCAGGTCCTCACTGTGAGACAGCTCTTTGTGCTCGGTACTATTCTACGTAAACATCCCACTGTAATATACAAGCCGAATGCTTTTAAAAAGCGTAGATTCTACGAGGCATGCTCAACTGGCGGATGTAGAACGGCCTTTGCTCAACATCATTATAGTATACTGTCAAACCTTTTATATAATAAAATAAATAAAATATGCACAATTGCTCCCAGGTGCCTCAATGACTGTAAGACCAAGGTTTCAAAGTGGTTATTAACGTTGAGTTATGATGAGACTGAAGCATTACTAAAAATTTCAATCGGTTAAATAAACTTAATGTAGCTAGAGACATATATTTATAATTAGATTAACACAGACTTATATGAACAATTTTTCACTATATTTACCCCCCTCTCAACATATACAGATACCCATAGGTTCATCATATCCCTCATCATAGATGCATTTATTATTAGTAACTAGTAGTCTTAATATTAATATTTATGTTGTGCTTGTCTTACAACTACTGATAGGTGTTCAAATTTATGGCAAGGACGCTGGCACCCTAAACACAACTTAAATCTTACATTCGGTGCCAGAGTTCATCGAAAACACTCACTCCCTTAGTTGTAATGTTGCATAGTTATAATTTAGATAAGTGTTTTTGTATAACTGAAGGTAATAAAAATATTATTTTTTTTCTTTAAACTACACAACGGATTTTAATGCGGTTTGCATCAAAAGACTGATTCAAGAGGAAGGTTTATATCTGACAGAGTCGCGAGATTTGTTCGAAAGAGATACCGTGGCCCTGGCATATGGGCAACTGAAGGAACAGGGGTTTAGTTAATTGATAAATCTATTTTTTAATAAGTTCAAGTTTCCTCACTGTGTTTTTATTCACGGATGTCAGTGGTTTCCAAGATAAACGTAGAAATTGTTGTACATGAATTGAAAAGTCACATATGATAATTGCTCAAATTTTAACTACCTCGACCGAGACTGTAACCACAGGGCCATTACGACAATATACATATCCATTACCAGTATGGGACGGTGCTGGCAGGATGTTACATACTGCAACGTCTTGCAGCACCGACGATGCTGCTATTCGTGTTCCGTTTTCACCACTCTATGAAGACCGAGGACATCGTAGAGTAGGTACATACGGGTGAAGACCAACTGGTGCTTGAGGGTTAAGACGTTGGAGGCATGCCATAACACCATTTTCAAGTCGTTCTAGGTGCGCTTCAATCACCATTTGGTGACCTTCCTCAAAGAAGAGTTTTGGCCGAACGATGTGCTGCATCGGTCTTTCCGCGGCCAGCTACGCGACACCCCGCAGCGTAACACGACGCCGTCACTTCATGTGCAGTAGTTTTTAAGTTTGTTTTATACAATATGTATTACTTTATAGTTATTGTTTTATAATTATAGATATATTGTGATTTATTGGCCTCGGTTGCATAAAGGATAAATAAATGACTTCTGATTAATATTAAACATTCCAAATTATCCCTTCCTTCTTAAGTTTTAGGAACGCAGGCCCGTGCTAGATTGTATCAATTTTATTGCATTTTCACTCGTGGATGACATAATCTTCACGCCGCCGCTTCGTATATGGCGCCTGTCAGTCAGCCAGCTATAAAAAATGAAATAATTTCTAACTGCATGATGTCATGTTACGGCAGTCCCTGTGATTACGACATGACACTGATTTGGTACTGTACTGTATGTTTACTTTATACTGTACTGAAACTTTTCCTACATATAGAAGGAAATAGAGAAAATAAAATTCAACCCAGATTAAGGTACTACTAATAAATAAGAATACAATAAAAAAAATAACCAATGTTACAATATTATTACTTTATAATTAACATAACTTCGTTTTGTAACTTTTAGTGATCCTCATTTAGATCTATACGGTGGACACCAAATTAAACGGGGCCTAAATGTTGGGCACCAGTGTGAATAATAGTTTTCATAGGTGCACCGTTGTACATGTTTGTCAAATACACGAAGAAGAGCGTGGTTGTATTTTGTCCACACAGTATTTGCGACGAGAGAGCGTTGAACGGGTGACGGTGATAATCAAGATAAACCGAAAGAACTGCCCCTTATTAGCGGAACTGGGATGTATTCTAATCTTTGGTTACTAATATAGTTTTTTGATATACTAATCATTAATAATTAAATTTTCAGAATCCCAACCCAAAAAAAAAATATACGTTTTGGCTCTTTAAGTTTAATAAGAAGTTGAAGGTAATATTTTGATCAAAGGATCGTCGTGTCGAAACGGCTGAACTGATTTTGATAAAACTTGTCTAAGAACCACCTACGCTAGAAAGCCTACTATTAAATAAAATAACCGCAACCAAATCAAATAACAGAAACAGAGGACAGGTGTCATTGTGTTTATGTTGGCACAACATAATGAATAGGTTCGGTACCTATGTATATAAAACCAATCTTTCCTAGAATCTACAAAAACCTTCTAGAGTACTTTATAATAATAGTGCAATAGTTCTTAGTAAAGACAATTGGCATCGGAAACATAGTTATGTGCACGTAAAATACCATACCTACATGGGAGTTTCTTTTGCGTAAATCTATTGTTAATTGTACTAAGTCTTTGTCTTCTAGTCTTGTTGAAAGCAATTTAATAACAATGCCATAAACGAGTGTATACTAATGATTATGTGTGACAACTTTTTATTAATCTAGCAACTATGAAGTATCAAGGGATTTGTACAACACAATCAACCTAAAGAAAATACATTTATTAAACACAGACTAAAAGGCACACAATATAAGGGCTAGAAAAAAATATAAAAAAAAAACAAATAAAATTGAAAGGTGCAATGACAAACTACCTACTTCTCATCTTATTGATGTCTAGCTCAGCACAGTTAGGTTAGCAGAAGGCCCAGTAGTAACGGCCCTGACTCACGTCATGGGATCAAACTAAGTCAGGCGCGTTATTTTATGAAGTGTATTTCATCACCACTGCTCTCACAACGATGAAGGAAAACAACGTGAGAAAACCGGCATATCATAGACCAAAAATTCGAAGACATGCACATCTATTCACCCGCAATGCCTTCCTCTCAAAACGAGAGGAGGCTTGTCTCACAACAGTGGGAACATTGTAGACTGATTATGTTACTTAAGCGCATCTTCACAAAACTTAAGTAAAATCTTAAAGCGCTGGGATGCATTCTATTGGATTCTCAGTAACCCTCGGCGCGATGAACCTTGTCGCGATATTTTACGACCATGAGAACGTGATGTAATACCACACGGTGCTCTCTCACTACCCCTGGCCGGGGCACTGGATCTCTTGCACATAAACTCCTCTCTCTCAGTACCTTTGAATTCCTAAGACTTATGGACATGAATATCTAGGTCATATACACATTGATTCACGAAGCGCTTATCAAACCTATGACCCTGAAATGCGGATGTTCAACGATTGCAGTATTACTGTTGTTATGAAATGAATGGCTCAAAATAATTAAACCATTGTTATGTCACTAAGCTTAAAACGGGTTGTATTAAATGCACCTATTGTGGGGTCTGGGATTAAGGGAATGGAATGCAGCTTTGTTTGATTATAAGCAGGTATTTAAGCTACCTAAAATTAATTAACCCCTTTAATTAATTAAACCTTTTTTTTTTTGGATGGGAAATCATCAAATGACTTCTCCCGCTCTGGGGGGAGCGGGAGGGCGTGTCAGACTTTTACTGACTAAAACCCACCCGTGTTCCATCAGTTGCCCATGTGCCAGGGTCACGGTATCTCTTTCGAACAATCACGCGACCCCGGCAGGATCTATAAACCCTTGACTGACGCATCATCAGCCTACAATGTTCCCACGTTCTTTCTTTTCTAATCCACCCTCCGGCCCCGTGCGGGTCGGTCTTCGAAATTTTGGTTCTAGGATATGCCGGTTTCCTCGCAATTTTTTCCGACACCATTTTAAGAGCAGTGGGAATGACATAAGTTTCATAAAGCCACCAACAACCTACAACTCGTAAGTCGCGGTCTTTACCACTAGGCCACTACTGTTCCACTACGGGTCCAAATAAGAAGGAAAACAAAAATATGTACTTCTGTTAATCCACGCGTTTGGCCGACTGGTGATAGAATTTAATTTTGTTATTCGCATGTTTTATACTTATCTTAGTTATACAGGGAAATCTATTATTTTTACCAATTTTGTAATACACATACTGTTTAAAAATAATATATGTATCGCAGTTGCTTGCTTTAATAAAGAAAAAAAAGGTTAAATGCGTACAAACGACGCATATAACGCACTACATAATGTATCTACAATCTGATTCACAAATCGCAACACATCAACAGCAGCAACATCGCTACGTCATAGGTGCGTGTACGTCGTGTGCGCGTGTTGGTCGGTATGCGTCGCACGCGCACGGATTAACGGCACAGGTGTCAACACCAAGTACCGGTGTGATTGTACTTTAGGAGGAGGCTTCAACATCGGACGGATTACGTAAGATGGGATTATCAATATATTTCTCTTTTGTCCTCAAGGCTTGGCTTGTCTTCAGGATGCCGTAAGAGCACAGAAAGATGGTGGAGCTATTTGAAAATCTGTTTTTGTAATTCGCATATTTTTATTCTATAAAATTACTCTTTTTCTTCTTTTTTTTTAGAGTTGGAAATCATCAAATGACGTCTTTCCTCGGGGTGGAGCGGAAGGGCGCTTCAGTCTTTTACTGACTAAAACCCATCTGTGTTCCTTCAGTTGCCTGTGCCAGGGCCACGGGTAACTCTTTCGAACAAACCGCGATCCTGGTAGGTCTATACAACAGTATTGTAGTTTGATAGTAATATTTTCTCCGCCATTCTTATGACAAATTATCTGGTAACAAGTACTTCAAGTATGTGGGACAGTTGTTATATTGACGTACAAAATACTGCAATGTATGAATGGTAAAAAAAAGAAAGGTTAAATTACTATGATTGTTTTTTTTTTTTGCTATTTTTTATGATCTAGAATTTAAGACGACCTTACCGTATGAGAACTTTTGTCAAAAGTTGAAACAATAGGTTCAACTTTAAACATATACATAATAAAATATTTTCTATTGTTTTGAAGACCAAGATTGTAGTAAATTGTGTTACAAGGTTACACTACTTATTTAATTTATTTTTTAACTAGGCATTGTTATTCTATGTCAATATTGAATATTTTATTTTCTCACTTCGTAGGAAGTTTGAAAATAGAAACTACTCGATCGCTTGTTTCGCTCTTTTATTGGTGTCAGTCAATAGCACGCACCTAATTACGTAATTTGCTATTCCTACTGATTTTTGTGAACAGCGACTATGAAGTTAGAAAAGTTTAAGTTTATGGATTCACTAAATTTAAATGAAATTGAGGTCTCAAAACAGGATTATAAAGCGCATTTCTCGATTGTACTCATAGCCTAAACAATCTGCAATGGTAATGCGACGCGCACCGAGTGTCGTTGTAAATACTCTGCCAATTACTCAATATTTACTGACCCCGTATTCTAATAAAATTGACTATCGATATCTAGAGGAATTTATGGAAGTTGTACCTATATATCACTTTGGGAAAGCCGACTGGGAGTTGCGCTGTCGTACTTAGATCAAACGTAACAGTTAACCGCCTCTTACAACTGGCGAAATGTGGGGGAACATATCTGCCTGGCCCTTTAGGAGTACAGGCGACATGTTATGGAGCTGGTATGGAAACCATAGAGTGCACTGAAGGTTCGAGAGAAAAATAGATTGAAAATGCTGCACTTTAAGCAGATGGGCGACAATAGCGACAAGACGGGCGGTCGACATTAATGCCATGTGCGGGCAAAAGCTGGAGGTTGGCACAAGAAAAAACTTTTTAACAAAAAATTAAACCGCCGAAAAACTAAATAGCATAAAATGATAAACCTTAAATTTATGAGTCGGCGCTTTGAGTGATCCTTGTTCATTGATTTTTCAGCGCCGACTCAAAATTTTAAGGTTTATTATTTTATGCTTTTTAGTTTTTCGGCGGTTTAATTTTTTGTTAAAAAGTTTTTATTTTATATATTTTTGCGGCTTTAATGTACTAATAATACTTGGCAAGGTATACCCTATCCAACGCAAAAAGAATTATCAAAATCGGGCTACTCTGTATAAAGTTATGCGTGTTTATACATTACAATCAGTGAGTGAACAATCAATAATCCCCTGTTTTCCGACCCTTAGGGTTCGATTTTGTTTTCCAAATTTATATGGGACCACCTTGGGAGTATACCCTTTCCAATAGAAGAAGAATTGTCACAATCGGACCACTATGTAAAAAGTTATGCGTGGTCACATAAAAAAAAAAAAATATACGCGTCGAATTGATAACCTCCTCCGTTTTTTTTTTCGTCGGTTGAAAAGAGAGACCTATGTCCAGCAGAGGGAGCAGTCGGGCTGTGGATGATGATGAATGTTTTCCTAAGAAACTACATAAACTCACGCTTTTTTCCCATGGGGCTAGGCTGAAACTACAAAACGCAACCTGCAACGATATTTACATACACTTTGCGCCTCGTTTAAGTGTTTAAGTTACCAGTAAGTACAGTCGGTTCCCTGCATTACCTGACCACTCTTCCTCATTTCTTCTGTGCAGAAGGGGTCAGTTAATGCAGGGTGCTGGCTGTACTACGCACCTGACAAACTAATAAATTAATAAACGATTAAGGTTAATGCACTAAGGTAGGGGTTGCAGTTGCAGTTTGCAGTTTTCAGGCTGTATGCTGAACAAAGATCGCGACTTTTCTGAGCTAGCCTGGCGTTTTCCCCATGACAACATAAAGTTTTATCAAGAGACTTTATGAAATAAGGAATAGTTTTGGCACCTCAAATGTGTCTAAAGTTGGCCAAAATTGACAAAGGCGCCATACAATCTAGACTGCCAAAATGATGCGTGTCTCGTTCACCCAAGGTCGCGTGTCCATCCAAAACTCAGCTCCATCATACACAAGTACTATACAAAAGTTCTGTTTACGTCCGTAACCATGGTTACGTAAGAAATACGTGTGCTGACAAAAACCCAGGGTGTTGAGATCACCAACAGTGTTAGTAGTGCAATTGTTACGTTACGATGTGACATCGCGTATGGAATTTTGTGGATCTGTCCCACATTCTGTGGGGTTTTACGATTCGGATTTTGTATTCGTGGTGGTTCATTGATACGATGAATTTATTGGGGCGGTGTTGATTGATAGTTTTGACGCTGAGCCAAATCAATCATTTGTTTCTTGGTTACTTAATAATATGGGGAACTCTCACATAATAAAACATTTTTATTAAGTGCTTAACTCCCCTTCTAGTGCGTAGTTATAAAGGGTTAAATCGCAGTTTGAATTCAGTATAATAATGCGTTCCGGGGTTTGACGAGGCTGTTCCGCTTCTGTAGCGCGTCAGCGGTGTTTGCTGAAGCTCGTGTCGATCGCCGAGTGCGGCGGGTGCGGGTGAGCCTCAACATTGCGTCTATGTGAATCGCTGCTGCAAACTGTCGTCTTCGGGGTTAGCTTGAAGCAGGAATTCGCTTTTAAATCTATGGCAGTATAGGTTAAGTATACATAGCTGATAAAAAATGTTGTTATTAGCACATATGAGTCATTTGTATATTGCATCTTTAAATATAAATACGTTAAATTAGCTGGCTATAATTTAAATATATGCTGGGTATCGAACACCAAGGGAAATAAAAATCAACAAAAAAAAAAAAATTTTTTTTCATTATTTTGATGGGTGAAGGTACCCGTAATCGATTAGCTGTTTTTGTAATTTTTCGTGGAATATACATATTATTATGTATATTCCACGTATATACATTTTTTTACCCCTAATAGCATGAGCCTCCGCACTTAGCTCCTAGTAAAGGAGCTGTGCACCTTATCAAATAATGTTTTTAGGGGAGAGATTAAACGTAGGCATGTCTTGCTGAACTTACCTTATGTCAAACCAACAAAAGATTAGTTACGAGATAGAATAATACCGACAGACGGCTGATCCTGAGGGAGAAAGCTGAGAGTCAAACTCTAGAATCAAGCAATAACAATGAGAAAAGTAGCCTAGTAATATATTTTTAGCATACCTACTTTAAACTGATCTGAATGAGCAATACCTTTATACGACCTTACCGTCTGCTATGGTAAATAGTTGATTGTTATGCGAGTGCAGTGTTGTGGTGATGAATCAATTGGGGCAACTGGGCCAACGTCGGGCGGCGTCGCGGTGCTATACGGAAGATTCAAAGGCGCCGACGAGGTGTTGATTATTTTAGTCACAAGCTTGTCTTTTACAATAGAATGTCTACTCGACTGCCGCGTCGGTCTAGTGTTGGTAAGCGCTACTGCTGAACAGCGTTCAATTCTTAGGTTCGGCAAAGTATTATTGAGTTTCTCCATTTGGAATTTCTCGGTATTAACTCGAAGAAGGAGCAGTGGTGGCCCAGTGGTAACTACCGCGAGTTACGAGTAGAAGTAGGTCGTGAGTTCGAACCCAAGCAGGCGCTTTACCTTGTGTTAATGATTTTATCACCACTGCTCTCAAAACGGTGAAGGAAAACATCGTGAGGAAACCGGCTTGTCTTAGAACCAAAGATTCGAAGACATGTGACATCTACAAACCCGCACTGGGCCCGCGTGGTGGAATATGGCTCACTCCCTCTCACTGAGAGAAGGCCTGTGTCCCAGCAGTGGGAAAATTATAGGCTGCTGATGATGAACCCAAAGTCTGGAAATGTGCCCAGTTAATGTCATTAGGCTCGCCCCTTATTACATGGGACTTAAACATAACTGGTGAAATGTGGGTGTACTGTAGGAACTACTCTGCCTAACCCTTCAGGGAATCAAAACTTGTTATAAATGTTATTTGTTTGCTAATAAACCGGGGTAAATAATAGGGATTGCTAAGCTTTTGAACCCAAAATTGCATGTCGTATCGTCGTCAGTATTCCTCATTCTAAGTTATCATCAATCTAGTTAGATGACTGGGTTTTTGAATAATTTTACCTCTAATTCTTTACTTTTGATAAAAGAAGTCAAAACGATCAAAATACTTGAACTAATCCCTTCATGAAAGAACGACAAAGAAAATTTTGTCGGTTCCGTGAACTTTGAGTGCGGTCGACAAGTTTGCTCGTACAAAAAACAATAAAAAAAACTATTGTGATAGCATATAAATGTATTGATTACAATGCATCTGTGACAACTAGGTTTCTGTACCAACGCGGAAGATGTCCAGGTGTTGATTAATTTTGGTCACAAACGTTCGTCGCCAATTGTTACATTTTCGCAAGAATTTGAATAGAATTAGAAGCGCGCGCGCAGGGAGCATGCACGTGTGCTGTTTGCATACCTTCTAGTCATTTGTGTAGTTAATTTATGCTAGGTAATAAAATGTATAGCGGGCTTGATCACTTGATTACTAAAAGCTGATCAAGTGGTTTGCTACATATTTTATTCTTCTTAGGAATAAGTGGTTAGGTAGTGGTCTATTTAATTGCATTATTAATAAGTGGTATGCCTGCATTACTTTTCATGAAATACTTGCTAGAAATTGTAGGAAATACAATGAAAAACTGTAGACCAAGTAATCGTTATAATGATAAGCCATTAATGTCCCATAGCTGGGCAAAGTCCTTCCTACTTTCTTTTCACATGCTCTGTCCAGAGCTGCTAAGGACCAATATTTATTAAAGTACGCATCATCATCTGGCTTGCTTTTTCCCAAGTATGTTCGAGTCAGCTTCCTGTCAAACCGAATGCAGCTAAATACCACTATTTTACATGGAGCCACTGCCTATATTATGAACACCACAACCCAGTATTATTAAAGCACGCATAATTGGATTTATTGAAAGATGACCAATTAAAAGATGGAGTGACGACATCGCAAAAATAGCCGGATAATTCTGCGACCCAGACTCTCATAGAGATAGAGATAGATGGACTGTATGAATGATTATATGAATAAAAAGGGGGTATCTACCGAGACGATGGCTCATAGAAAAGTGTGTAAGAAAAAGACATGTTGTGCCGACCCTAAAAAAATGGGATATGGCGAGGAGATTAATGACTTGCAGAGGCTGGAGCTACCCGTAACGTTTTGGAGGAAGTTTTAACCGCAAAAGGGGGGCCTTACACCTAACAATACTAACCTTATTTTAAGAACAAAACTAACGTTACAAAACAATTAATAAATAAGTAAATAACAGAAAACTATGATAAGATAATAAATCCATATAAGGGATAAAATAAAGCTAATGCATAAATAAATCCGTCTTATTTTTTGAACGAGATGACAGATAGCAATTGCAACATACAGGGCCATGACATTTTATTATTTCTCAGACCTTTGTTGAACAACCCTTGTTATAACAGGTGACTTTAAACATTAAACATTTTCAACCAGGTGAGCTCACAGCCTATTTGCCAGACTATTGCATAAAAACAAGATCACTACAGTCCATACTTCGCCAATCCTCAGAACTGGCTGTAAGGTGCCATACCTTACTAATGTATTCTTGTTGCCGGCGATCCCGTATCTTGTCGTGTAACAAAAAGTCGTTGGGCTATCCGCCATGTTAATTGAGTAGGAAGCTGTAACAGTTAGATCGTATGGTTTAACTAGATACTAAAGAGTATCTAGAGTGGAGTGGTAAGGCTGGCTATACATGAATATTTTTTCATTGGTTTTTCTCCAAAAACTTGTATGCTTCTTCGACAGGATGCGTTGATGGGTGTCAGTCGTCTTGAGATACTGCGGTATGTGGGATGAGAAGATATTGCGTAGCTTCCTGAATGCTGCCTAGTCGAGTCGGATTCGACGATTGACCTCACACGTGTGGTCGATTAGCCACATGCCAACTTTTTTTTCAGAAGGATCTAATGCGCACCATCTTCTTGAGGTGTCTGCGTAGAGTGGTCGAACCAGTTGTGAATAATACAACCCGTTACTGATTATACAATTTATACCAACCTGCAAATAAAATGTGAAATGACGAAAAAAGATTATAAACATATAATAACGTCTTATTTTCACATAGGTGCAGTCAGTAGTCTAGACATAATGAAGAGTAGTATTACAGCTTTCACTGGAACGTGGACACCAATCGGTCAGTCAGTCCGTGAAAAAACCAGAAGAGGGAAATGTGTGAGCTGTATACTTGTAGTGAGAGAACCGCATTCTACTGCTTATATGGTGCACACATATTCAGTTGTCGGCTACGTAACTCTTCCTAAGGGTCACAATACGGTGGGAGAGAAAAAAGGAAATCGCTGTACGCTTATGACTTGGGAAAATGTGAAAAATGTTCGTGAAAATGTAGGCGTGAAGAAATCTGAAAAATGTTTAAAAGTTATTTTAATGAAGTAAAATAAATGAGAGAGATTTAGTTTCACGATTTAATTCAAATCAGTTATTGGTCTTTAAAAAAAAATGGCTATTGAGCTTATTCATAATATTGGTTTTTCTCCTCATTCTCATGTTTTATAATAACAAGATACTTTTTATTTTGTGCATAACTTTTATAACCGTATAATGGTTTACTTACTTCAGCTAAAAGACTTCCACTGCTGGACTTAGGCCTCCCCCAACCATTTTGGGGGGTTTTGCCATAATCGCCACGCTTGGCAAGCGAATTGGCGATCGCAGTATGATGGTAAAATGCATAGAGAACGCTGCTGCTCATTCTCCCACAAGTCCCCGAGTCGCCGTCTATGACACCCACGGGAAGAATTGGGATGGTGCTATTGTTTACGTCTTTCACCACACGGAACGACGGAACCTTTATAAGTGTTGCTAAAATATCCAGCTGATTTCAATTTGCACAGTTTAAATTGCTGTATTCGCTAAGGAAAACGTAAATTTAAAAGGAGTCCTCTGTGAAGGCTTCCAGAATTGATTGAGCTCTCCAGGAGGGTTCTACTTTTATGAAATTGATTGCCATTGTGGTACTAATGGCCTGTTAGTCTAGTGGTTAGTGAGCCTGACTGCTAAGACTGACGTCGTGGGTTCGATTCCCACCCAGGACAAATCTTTGTGTGTTGAGCACAATCATTTGTTCTGTGTCTGGCTGTAATTTATATATATTAAGTATGTTAATTAGAAATATATAAGTATATTTATCAGTTGTCTGGTTACCATAGTACAGGCTCTGCCTAGTTTGGGATCAGATAACATTAATATAATAATATCTTAAGACAACCAACACATGGTTGTCTTAAGATATTATTATATTAATGGTAGCACTTAGCATATTGACCTCCAGCCTTTCAAGAAAGAAAGAGTTCCCCAAAAAACAACGACCAAGTTTTCCCGCTCTTCGCGTCACAGCATGTCCTCCACCTAACCTCGCCGCGTGTGATGATAAGGAATCCTATGTTTTTACGAGCTATTCGTTTTGAATGGACACTCAGTGTACAAATATCCTGTGCACATAATGTACTGAACATTACACCGCTTGATTTACGTACATAGTTATGTTAATGCATTGCTTTAGTAAGTTACAAGTTTCAACTTACGTTAACGGATAACTAGGAGACATTTTCCGTGGAACTTGCTGATTGACGAATGGGGATCTGGTTTGTATTAGTTACAAATGGGAAATGTCTTATAATCTGTATATTCCGTGTTTCGATTCAGAAAAGTAGATTAATCTTTAGGGTTTCCGTACCCAAAGGATAAAACGGGACCCTATTACTAAGAATCCGCTGTCCGTTTGTCCGTCTGTCACCACGCTGTACCTCCGTGATAATTATACAGTTTAAATTTTCACAGATGATGTATTTCTGTTGCCGCTATAACAACAAATACTAAAAACAGAATAAAATAAATATTTAAGGGGGCTCCCATACAACAAACGTGATTTTTTTGCCGTTTTTATAATGGTACGGAACCCTTCGTCCGCGAGTCCCACTCACACTTGGCCGGTTTTTATCAACTCTTTTTGCAATCTCCAAAGTATCGACTTAAAATGATGCATAATCAATTTATTATGCATAATCAGACAATAACGTTCCCACTGCTGAGTCACAGCCTCACAGCCCTCCTCTCTGTGAGAGACAGTCACTTTAGTCTATTTCAGAATAGGAATTCGTCGTTTGATAGGAATAAACCAAATTTTAGTGATTTTTAGTTTAGTTTAGAGAATTTTTTAGTTTAGACAAATTTCATAGGTTACCTAATATTTGAATGTGAACGATGTATTACGGTACGTCTCAACAAACATAAGAATTAAAACGTTTCAATGGCATACTGAGTGGTCTAATGATTTAGAGGAGGTACGGTTCCAACAGTGTGAACATTGTAGGTTGATTATACTATGAGTACAACATAAGGTCGCCTTTTGCAGACAACATCGAGCATTCGATGCAGCATCGAACATTTTGGCGAGCGTCGACAGTACGTCGAGTTTGCGGGACATGAATCCAGACCGTATTATACGTTCTCCGGGGTAAGTCAAAGAAGTAATATTGGACCTTTGGAATTCATTCTAGTCATTAATGATCTGCCAACAGTAGTGAAAGAGGCGAAGTGTCTACTGTTTGCAGATGACCTGAAACTATTTCTAAAGGTGGAAGACACGGCAGACTGTAATCGGCTCCAGTCTGACATTGATAGGGTAGTCCAATGGAGCAAATCTAACAAGCTGCATTTAAATATTAATAAGTGTTGTGTGATGAGCTACAGCCGCGCGCGTGCTCCGTTACAGCACCAGTACGAGATGGACAGCGCAGTTATACCGCGCGTCTCTCAGGTACGAGACCTGGGCGTACAGATGGTGTCTGAGCTGACGTTCCGCAAACACATTGTTGAGATGTGTGGCAGGGTTTTCAGAAATCTCGGTTTCATCTTGAGACAATGTCAGGATTTTACCGATACTGCTGCTGTTAAAGCCTTGTATAATGCACTAGTGAGGAGTCATCTAGAAACAAGTGCAATCATTTGGAATCCGCATGAAGGCAAATACAGCCTCATGTTGGAAAAAATACAAAACAAATTTACTAGATTTCTTTACCGAAAGCAGTATGGGGTTTATCCCTTTTATCCCCTGCCGGCGTAGCATGACCAATTCTATATCTATTCTACCAAGAACAAATAAAGTTCCTTATGTATTTTAATTCTGTAAAAATGTTTCTATCTCATCAGAAAAATAGTCATCATACTTGACATCGTATTTTTGTCGACTGAAGAATAAAAACATGTCTTCTTTTCAGTTTTACACGATTTTTCTACGATACAATCTATCATTTTGTCTTGTCTTCCGTCGACAAATTCCGTTTCTATGGCGGTCATGCTACGCGTGCTGATGTACCCGAGTCTGTTCGTCCTGGGCATGGTCGGATACACCAGGCTGGCAGTAAGAAGGGACGTCGCGCTGGTCAAGTACGTGGCTCGCGTATTGCTAGGGTTGCTGCACCACCCGGAGGTGCTGGCTGCGCTGCGGCTGCGCGCGCCGGACGGGTGTGTCGTTGCGCGCTGCCGCCGCCGCCCCGCTCTGTTAGACGTGCCTGTGGCTAGGACTAATCTTCTCAAGTTTGCCCCTTTGTCACGAGCTGCACGTATGATAAATATTATAACGGTATCGGAGGATATCATCATCATCATCAGCCTTATATTGTTCCCACTGCTGGGACACAGGCCTCCTCTCGGTGAGAGGGAGTGGGCCGTAATCCACCACGCGGGCCCAGTGCGGGTTGGTAGATGTCACATGTCTTCGAATTTTTGGTATTTTTGGTTTGGCAGGATATATTTGAGCAAAATCTGCCGAAATTCATGGGAAAGGCACAAATGCGTATTGAGGGCGGTCTTAGTACCTAATTATTAAGGATTATATAAATATATGTATATATATATATGTATAGGTATTTATATAATTTTATGTCTTACTTATAACATCGCCTTGGTTCGCTGTAAAGGTGTTATAAATGTAATTTAAATAAATAAATAAAATATTTCAGTATTATCTAGGATACCATAGCAAGATCCAACAACAATAAACCGAGCCAGTTCAAACACTTAGGTACTAAAATGTATGGTCATTAGTTCTTTCCTGGAAATAGAAATCGAACCACTCCAGTCCAAGTTTTAGTTCATACAATTAATGTCTTAATGATACGAGTTTGGAACGTAAACAATTCCCATATTGCATAAGAGATAGCGGTCAGATAGGCTATTACGTGTCCCTTACCGGTGTAGTGGAATAGCCTGACTAGTAACTAGTCTATAGCTGACTAGTTGACTATAGTTAGTCTACGCTAACTAGATCTAGAGTGATAGGTGACGCCCGTGTGTGTCACCCATGTGGAATTGTATAGAGATGTAATTTTTTATCTTAAGAAACTAAAAAACAAACCTTTTTATTTTTGTAAACTATTGTTCTAATCTATTCCTAGGTTTTCTATCAAAACTGATGTGACAGACATGCAGAATTTATCTTATAATGGTTAGGTGAGTTGAGTAACCGGTACCGTGTGGTTCCGGACGTAAAGAATAGCACCACCCCATTTCTTCCCGTGGGTGTCGTAAGAGGCAACTAAGGGACTTACTAGAGATTGGGCAGCAGCGTTCTCTATGCATTTTACCACCATACTGCGATCGCCAACCCGCCTGCCAAGCGTGGCGATTATGGCAAATCCCCCCCAAAAATTGTATCGGTCAAATTGGCGGTGCTTGGGGGAGGCCCATGTCCAGCAGTGGACGTCTTGCGGCTGAAATGATGATGATGATGAATGATGAGTTGAGTAATGCAGCCCGAAGTCAGGAGTCAGGAAATTTTTTTTGTCTCTTTCCTTCTTGGAAAGAAGGACAAAAAATATTTTTTAATTATTTTAAAATAAAATTATTTAAAAAAAAAAAAACTTTTTTTCCTTTTACATAGGACCTAAATATAACTGATGAAATATTAGGTGAACTATAAAAACACTGGTCCAATCTTAAGGAAAAACATTACGATAAATGGTTTGTGTAAGGAACCCAAAAGAAAAAACCAAACCAACGGTCCCATATTTTATAGCCGATTGTAGTTTCATTATAATCATAATTTCAGCAAAAAAACGTCCACTGCATCGCTGGACATAAGCCTCTCCTAATTTGGGGGTTGGTAAAGTTAATAGAGAACGCTGCTTCCCACTTTCTAGTAAGCCCCTTAGTCGCTTCTTATGTCACCCTCGGAGAGAATTGGTATGGTGCTATTTTCTACGTCCGGAACCGCACAGAATAGTTGCAGTACTAAGGAATCAACAATGAACAACAAACAACGCGACGGGTTGCAGTTTGCACTTTAAGGCCTTGTCCGCACCGCGAAATTTTTCCGCGCGAATTTTTTCCCACAATTCTGTAACACATTGAATCTTATACGAGTATCCATACTCGCAATTAAAAATTCGCGCGGAAAAATCTGTGATTTGATGCAAATTGAACGCGATTGTGGTTCGGATTTATTTCCGCGCGATTTTATTTCCGCAGTGCGGACAAAGCCTTAAACTTCGATTTAATTAAGAACAGACTGCACAAACCACTTGAACGCACCAATGAACATTCAACGACTAATTTGCATAATGTAACCACACTTTTTCACACAGTATCACACCATCTAGTTTACAAGTTATTTACATAAGTCATCTTCAAGATCACATTCCCTTGCCGAGCTAAGTTACAGTAAGTAAATATCATCGGCAATTCCTCTGTTTATCAGCACGCGTAGCATGACCACCGTAGAAATGGGTTTTGGCGACGGAAGAATAGACAACATTACAGATTGTAGAAAGATTAAAGACAGAATTAAAGATCGTAGAAAGATTTGTACCATTTTATGCTGACGTAGCATGACAATTCTATCTCTATTCTACCAAGAATAGACAAAGTTCTTTCTATGCTGGTCATGCTACGCGTGCAGCTTCATATAAATCCTTGGCAGCTTTCCTATACAGGGTGTATTAGCCGTGTTTCCGCTGAACACATGATGTTATAAATACCATTACTTTCGTTCATTGGATCACTTTCATTTCTCACCTGGACTAGAGTAGTTGAAGAAAATGTTTCGTCTGTTTTATGTAAGTTTGTTTTTGTTTTGATATTTGGTTTTGGGTTCGAACGTAAATGTCTGCCAGGCTCGCGAGATTGTTCGAAAGAGACACCGTGACCCTGGCACATGGGCAACTGAAGGAACACGGGTGGGTTATAGTCAGTAAAAGTCTGACACGCCCTCCCGCTCCGCCCAGAGCGGGAGAAGTCATTTGATGATTTTAAAAAAAAAAACGTAAATGTGGGCATTTGGGTGAATTAGGGGTGAGCAGTGGTGGCCCAGTTACATTCGCGACTTAGAAGTTGTACCCACGTCGTAGATTCGAATCCTGATTGGTGGTTTACTTTGTGTAGGTTATTATATCACCACTGTTCTCAAATGGGGAAGGAAATATCGTGAGGTAACCGGCACCCGGCGGATAGTCTGGAGGCCGACCTCAACATATTGGGGAAAGCCTAGGCAGATGTATTAATAGCTTGATGTATCATATTTAAATACAAATAAAGAATATTCTAAACCAATCCTAAAACAGACAATGAAATTTGTAAAAGATATACCGATGTCGTGTTTCAATTATAGGGACTATTAAAAGTGTTTTCTTCTGAACTTTAAAACACAAAACCTGAGCTTTTATAGACTTGGGGAATTAAGACTTAGAATTTCCATTGTAGAGTCACTTTAATTTCAATAGTCGTATCAGATACTTATAAGTTACTATATAGTTTAAGTACCTACCTAGTAATGGCCACATTTACAACTAATACCGTCTATAATTAGGTGATTATTAGTTGTGAATGTACAACAAACTCTTCTTATCTCTCAGTATAAGTTAACGATGTTTATATTTACGCTGTTCACTATAAAGTGTGTGTAATATGATAAGTGATGGAAGTCGACCAGTGTTGCCGGAAGTCAGCTGATAGTGAGAACATTGTTAATTTTGATGTGTAGTTTCAAAACCAAGACGCAACTCTCGTTATTTTAAGAACGTTCACAGTCCGATCTCAGTCTCATACTAAATATATGCTACAATCACGCCTTTTTCCCATGGGGGTAGGCAGAAACCATGGAACGCCACCTGCTACGATCTTTACACACTCCTTTTGCCTCGTTTAGGTTCATACAATTGGTCATACACACGCCGGTTGCGAGTACTACGCACCTGACCTTTCTGAAGAACATCACCAATAAGGTCACTATATGTCCTCCTAGGGCTTCTCTTCCCGGTGTTTCCACTCACATCTGCCTTATAAATACCTTTTGTGAGCCGTCCTTCATTCATCCTCTCAACATGACCACACCATCTAAGGATACTTTTTCAATCTTAGTCTCAATCTGTCAAAAATACCTCAAGTTTCCACACATACAAGTTTTTGACATTTGATTATTGCCGAGATGAGGACTGGGACTACATTTTGAGCGCAAAAAAATTACGAGAATTGGGCTTCAGAGCGTCTACTCTCGGCCTGTCAACGAAGATATGGGTCTTTCCAAAAGTAGTTGATCTGATATTAAATAAATAAAAACCGCACGAATCCAGACTTCTGACCGCCATTTACGATTTCCTTATAGGAGAATTGTTGATAATATCATTCATGATCAGTTTATATTTTTCCCTTTGCTGGGACACAGGCCTCCTTTTGGTGAGAAGGAGTGGGCCGTAATCTACCACGCGGGCCCAGTGCGGGTTAGTAGATGTCACATGTCTTCGAATTTCCTTCACATTCCTCTCCTTGATCATTATTGCAGTGGTATTACTGAATTATTTTTGAATCTCTACAACAACTGGGCGATTTGAGGATTGAAACCAAGGCTATAACAGTGAAGTTATTGCAAATGAAAAAGAATTTAAAAATAACTTAACATTACTTCATAGTATAGATAACGTCCTTCTGAAAAAATGTAGGTCGGTGTGACGTTGTAGGTTTAAAGTTTATCTAAGCAGGGGACTGTTGACATATTAAAGAGTAACAGACCTCTTTATTATTGACCTTTAATGATTAATTTCACAATATGCATGTGACCTGGTTTTGATTGCTTTTATTATTCATTTTAATTTGTTGGAACTTTGGCGTGATTCTAAAGGTTCCGTACCAAAGTGGTAAAAAGTAAGGATTTTTTTTTACGTTAATGATGTGTCTATGCAAGTACGCAACGGTCCTTTAATAATTATAATAAGTAAGGGGATCTCAAAACAGACAACACCACTTGTCTAACTGAAATCTAATCTCCTTCGGCTGTTACAGGTACGAGTTACAAAAAAAGTTAAGTCCCTAAGAACAAGGGAGTTAAGAATTTTATCAAAGTTAAGAAGTAAATTATATCGATACCGACACGGTAACAATATTAATAATTTTGTTAATTAGTCAAAAATAACACTTAGACCTAATTAATTAGGTTAACATAACAAAAGAAACTCTTCTTTAATAATAAGCGTAATTCCCTGAAAAAGTGTACGCTACGGAACAAGTTATGTTTTTGCTTAGTTCATTATAGATTAAATATTATTAAAATTAAAAATATTTCTCTTTTAACTTCATTAATCTTCTTTATTATTAAAGAAGGGTTTACTTTGAAATAAGACTCGGTACATATATTTCATGTGGTGTCGGACGTAAAGAATAGCATCATTCCATTTCTCTCCGTGGGTGTCGTAAAAGACGACTGCGGGACTTACTAGAGAATGGGCAGCAGCGTTAGCTCTGCATTTTACCACCATACTGCGATTGCCAACCCGCCTGCCACCAAGCGTGGCGATTATGGCAAAGTCCCCCAAATTGGAGGAGGCCTATGTCCAGCAGCAGAAATTAATTAATTTTTTATTTATTTATTTTCTAACTTACAACTATCATTACAGGTTTGCACCTAAAGCGATAGTGTAACATCTAAATTCTTACTAACTAACTTATTATTATTTTGTTTACAATATTTAAATTTTGTAACATATGACAAACATTGCAGCCTTTGTGAACTCACTCAGAGAACAACAGAATAGGTCCGTGTCACTAGTTATGAGGTTGAGAGTGTGGAGTGCACGCGTCAGTGGCGCCTCACTCAGAGGATTGGTGCTCGCACGCGGTTCCGCCAGCAGCCGTGGCTGTCGTCGTCGCCACACGTATTTGTCCGGGAAACAAACCTGTGTGTCCTAAAATGTCCGCATTATGTACCTTTCCTCTAAGTACCTTGAATATATACGAGACGAGTGCGAGATCCCTCCTGACCCTCAGTTCGTTATATCCAACCATACCCAAAATAAATAAAGTTGGATACATAAGCGAATAAAATGGGTATACACCGTACAAGCGCAAGTACAAGTACCTAACAAACTTGTTTTGTACTCTCTCCAGAAATGATGCGGATGATAATGACACAAAAGGCATATTCGTCGGCTCTGTGTTGACACGTAAAATTTCGCTCGCTACTGATAGAGTGCTGTCACAAAAAAATAAGAAATTCCACAGTTACCATCTTAATATGGAACCTATGGTTTTCCGACTCTTCCAATGTTCGTTTCTTAATCTCCTTTATTGTATTACGTTGCGGGTTCTAAGACAGCTGTATAGTTTCCGACAGACTTACCGAGCTAAATTAGTTTCGACCTTTTTCTGGTAGTAACTTTCAGTCACCTTTAGTGGTTGGTGGAATCCATATTATTCATAAAAGGCATTGTTTTTTTTTAAGTTAAATTTGAACAGTGGTCGGGGAAATTGGAAAATTCGGGATACCTGAATTGATATTTTGGCAGGACATTAGTCGGGTTAGCTCTCATAAAAAATAATCCTGGAAAGTTTTGTTTGATAATGACGCTATCTATGAACATCACAAATTCATATCAAGCACAGACATATCGTACAAGATACTCAGTCATAAATTTTGATTAACTAAAGACATATATGGTAATCCCTACTGAAATGGTTTAAAAACGAGATTAATGAATGACCGGAGATCATTCTAGAATACCTACTGGACTTAGTGCATCTAGTATCTAATCACAATACGTGCGTAGGTAATTATTATAAGCAGTAGGTACATTCATTTGACTGATAAGATAACCATATCGATTTTGAATAACGATACTACAGCGAATTTTTTGGCGCAGGAAACCACAAAATATTTTTATGATCAACTTACAAACAAGCAGCTTCTTCCTTTGCAAAAAAAAAATTCAGCCATTCTTATACCTACAAATAATTTTATATTACTCATATTTCCAAGAATAACTACTGCATCTAGCACAAGTAACCCAGAATCCACGTAAAACCTATGAAATAATGTCTACTCCTGAAGAAAATTTCTTTTTTTTTTCAGATCTTCCTGTTTCTCAGCGTGCACTACGCTCATAGCGCTGACCAGGCAAAGCGATCTATAAGCGATGGACATTCGATTGGTGGCATAGGTGGCGGCGGCGCTGTCATAAGTAGTGGCGCTGTCATCAGTGGGGGCGCTGGGATAGGGGGCATAGGAGGTGGTGTTGGAATAGGGGGCATAGGGGGCGGCACTGGCATTGGTAGCAGCGGTTCCTTTCCAGTCCGCCACACATATTCCGAGTTCCACAACCGAGTCGCCATACCCGTGCCCCAACCTGTTCCCTACGGTGTCCCCCGAGCGGTCCCCTACCCCGTCCATGTAGGGGTACCCGTCGACCAACCGCGCCCTGTTGCCGTCCCAGTACCCCATCCTGTGGCCCAAGTTATATCCAGACCTGTAGCTGTCCCTGTAGACCGTCCCTTCGCGTATCCTTATGCACAACCGGTACCTGTAAGTGTAACGCAGGCAGTTGGGATCCCTGTGCCTCAGCCGTACGCTGTAGGGGTGCCTGCTCCAATCCCTGTGGGAGTTCCCCAACCTGTAGCAGTACCTGTGTCTGTGGGTGGGGGCGGCGGTGGGTTTGGGGGAATTGGGGGAATAAGTAGCATTGGAATTGGTGGAATTGGTGGCATAAGCAGCAGTTATGGGAGTCTAGGTGGTATTGGCCACATCAGCGGCCATACTTCAGTTATTTCATCTCCAGTGATTGGACACGGCTTGAGCGGCGGTGGTTCCATTGTGGCCTCGTCACATGGACATGGTTATGGTCATCATTAGGTACTCATGGTACTCTTTCTGTCTGAATTGCAAGAAGTCAATTACGTACCTTCATATTTATAGTGATTTACCAAATATTGCATGTAAATAAGTAATAGGTTAAGTTGGTTTAAGTTATGCTAACAATTTTGTTTTCATTTTGCTAAGTTGGTTTTAAGTTATAATAATAATTCGGCTTTTTTATGCTATTACAGTAGGTACCTAAATATTATTTACTTACTTAGCCTACGTCATTGTTTTTTTTTTTGTTTAACCAATGTAGCTATTTGTTCACTGTAATTACATTTTTACCGATTCATTGCTTTTAATTTTTTTTTTTTTGCATTATCATAGTTCAATATACACTATACAGTAGTTTCAGCAATTTACAGTACCGTGTTAATTAAATATTCTCAGTTATGTTATTTCAGTAGGTAACGGAGTTTTTGAATATTTGTCTATTTACTTAGTCATTTAACTGGATTGCTCAAAAATGTATCTGATGTATCATATGTTTACTATTGTAAAATAAGAAACTTACCACCTATCTAGTTTTAAGTCAGATAAATGTATTTCTACATATAGATATATATGCCTATTTACTGTACATATATTCTTGTTTTATATTGACTGATGTACATAGTCATATTATGTAAAGAATAGGAGCTTTAATTATACTTACTAAGACTGCTTACGATGAATTAAAGAATATTTCATCAGAGTTTTTAGTTTTATTTATATCCACAATCATACACATATATAAACTCACGCCTTTTTCCCATGGGGGTAGGCAGAAACCACGGAACGCCACCTGCTACGATCTCTACACACTCCTTTTGCCTCCTTAAGATTCATACAATTGGTCTTACACACACGCCGGTTGCGAGTACTACGCACCTGACCTTTCTGAAGAACATCACCAACAAGGACAATATGTCCTCCTAAGGTGTTTCCACTCACATCTGCCTTGCAAATACCTTTTGTGAGTCGTTCTTCATTCATCCAGGTAAAGATTATTGACTATGTCGGTTACCTTGGTTCGCCTATGGATCTGTTCATTTCTGATTCAATCGCGTAGGGAAACTCCGAGCATAGCCCTGTCCATTACCTTTTTGTTGACTTATATACACATAGCCCGAAGAATTGCCAACCTTAAGTGGCAGTAGGCAGGGTACATTGCTCGCAGAACAGATGGCCGATAGGGCCGGAGGGTTCTGGAGTGGCGAACGCGTACTGGAAGATGTAGCGTGTAGCGGTGGCAGGACTCCTACATGGATGGATAGATGGACTGATGACCTGAGAAGGCCGCAGGATTAGCTGGATGTGTGAGGCATGGAATTGGTCTAGGTAGCGGTGCTTGGTGGAGGCCTATGTCCAGCAGTGGACGTCTTTCGGCTGAAATGATGATGATAATCTTTCATAGATTATTGCGTTCTTCAAGTTAGCCTTGGAATTATTTATACAGTCTAAGATTAAAATGTCGCAGTGAAAGCAGTTTATAACACCTAATGCTATATATTATGTTTAGTGCATTCTCACAGTGATGCAAAACGCGCTGTTCAGTAAATGCTAATTCATTAATATTTTATGCAAGGTTTACGACAAAGAATTAATTTGATCCAGTTACCTATTTGTGTTTAACTAAAAACGTTGCATTTTTTGTTGTCAATTCACAATTATATAAAGTAAAATGAAATCAGAATCAAGTATTTTATAAAAATATTTAACAAAACTTTTCCTTTTTCACATGCAGTGTTCCATTTTCAAATAAATTATTAAATGTTCACTCCACATATTTGTGGTTGGACATTATTTGTTTTGCATTCATCATTCTTTTGAAAAAACACAAAATACAAAACAAAAGTGTGTCAGCTCCGATGCACGACAGGAGTTTACTCCTTACGAACGATTATAAAATACGAGTATATACGAGTATAAACATAAAATAACGTAACGGAGACAGTTTGATTAAAATCAAACTTTCTCCGTCACGTTGTGTGGTTGGTGTTTTTTTGTGTTTTTATTTTGTGTTATATTTTGTGGTATATCCCGGGCATGTATGAAAATCGATTCTTATGGAGTAAACTACAATAAATTCCAAAAACAAAGACGATCTATTCATAAAAATATTGTTAGTTTAAGCCACAACATTGTTGTCATTATTCTATTAACAAATTACTTTTTCGATGCATTTTTTGTTAATTAACATCACGTACTTAACAGGGATAAATAAAGGGATTATCTATAATTAATTATAGTTAGTGCTGTTTCTAATACCGATATTCTACTGATAAAGCAGCTGTTATCGCGCACTGATAGCATAGTATCAGTCTGCACTATTTAGGCGGCCGGATTGGACTACTCGTGTGATAAAATTATTAATTTAAAATATTTAAATAATTTCAAACTAGTGTAGGAAGTGATAAAGTGTTTGTGTTATTGTTTGTGATAACGAAATGAGAATGTATTCCAGTAAGTTTTGTTTTTATATATTTTTATTTGTGTTTTGTTTGTGTGTTGTTTGGTAAAACTGAGTCAATTTGTTGTTTTTGTGAATGATCACCAGTTTTACTGAAAAAAATAAAGAAAACAGTGAAAACAACGAATTTCAGTTGGTATCTAAATCTGTTTATAAACGCCAGCAAACTATCGAGGATAACCTTCGATCAAGGCTAACAGACTGTTTACTGTTATGATAACCTAACAATTACCTTACCAATTATATTACCTTTGGTATCATCATCATCATCATCATTTCAGCCGAAAAAAACGTCCACTGTTGGACATAGGCCTCCCCAATTTGGGGGGCTTTGCCATAATCGCCACGCTTGGCAGGCGGGTTGGCAATCGCAGTATTGTGGTAAAATGCATAGAGAACGCTGCTGCCCATTCTTTAGTAAGTCCTTTAGTCGCCTCTTACGACACCCACAGGAAGAAATGGGGTAGTGTGCCTTTGGTATAAACCATAACAACTCAAGGATTCCACACAATGAAAAGCATTTACACTCCAATAAACTAAATTAACTTAGACATACGGAGAGACATTTATACAGTCAGAAAGTAGCTAGGTCCATTAAAAATCATCACAATAATTTATTTGAGAATAATTTTCTATTATGAATAATTTATGTAAACTATAGTGACGCTCAAAATCTAAGAAACTGCATCAATATAGAAACTTGAATAAACATACTAAAATGAATTGTTACTTGTCAGCGTCTAGAGTTATGACAATTTCATTTTTGCTTCAGTAACTTATTGCTTGAATTAGTTAAACAGGTTAAACTGTTACTATAAATTCAGTACCTGGTTCTGAAACCCCCTGTGTCTGTATGCGCAATTCCATACACGTTGATCGCCACTGATATGATAATATGCTCTTCCAGACCGTATTTCGGCCATGGCGGGCAATCTCAATGGCACTCACTCTTCCCTCATAGTCTCATAGTGCAATGGGACGGAAATCCGATGCCAACGGCGTATCATGCTTTCCGAGGGCGGTTTGATACCCCATCAAACCGCCCAACCGCGACTAGAGAATGGGCAGCAGCGTTCTCTATGCATTTCACCACCATGCTGCGATCGCCAACCCGCCTGCCAAGCGTGGCGATTATGGCAAATCCCCGCCCCCAAATTTAGAGAGGCCAATGCCCAGCAGTGGACGTTTTTAGGCTGAAATTTATAAATGATGATGATTGATAGTCATATCTATTACTCACTTCCTCGTTGGTCTAGTCTTCGCAGTTGATGGTATTAGGTTCGCCCCTATTACTGGGACTTACACACAATTATGGCAAAATGTAGGTGTACTATATCTCTGCCCAACCCTTCGGGAAAATAAGGCGTCATGTTATGTTATATTATCTATTATTAGATAAAGATAAATAAATACTGTCTAACCATGACATACATTTTCTGATCCTATGTGACCTCGTAGAATATATTGTTTCCACTACGTTCCCACGCTATTTTTTTCGAAGAAGCGTTGACGGATGAGACATATGCACAAACGTTACATCAAAATTGGGTAATTGTAGACTATGAAAAACGTCGTTCCGCGTTTAAACATCTCGTAGCTCGTACATACAAAACAAGATTATTCTTTAGCCAGTTTACTAATTAAGAATCCAATAGTTATAGAATTGCAGCACTTCAAACAAAACTCACACTTAGTCTGTTGCTAAGTTGTCTTTATGAACTTTGCCTAGATCATAATAGGTAACAAATGAAAAAAAAAAAACTGAAGTCAGATCGCGTTTTGCAATTAGAATGAGGCTGCATTCTATAACAAAAACCCCCACACATGTATTAATATTAGGTTGCACCAAAAATAACCTTTTTGATTACAGTATCTATATTTGAATGTCAGTTTTCTGTCTCTTATTTTGTATCATCATCATCATCATTACAACCGAAAGACGTCCACTGCTGGACATAGGCCTCCCCCAAGCTCCAACTTCTTTTGTATAGTTAGTATTTATAGTAACAGACCACAACATTTCAAATATTAACAGCTTCAGTCCCCTTGAATACCTCAGCTCCGAGGGCATAAGCGACTTTGATGATTAATTATCAATATTCCTTTCAGCTCTTTCAATGTTAACACATTTGTTTTCCAATATACCTGGTAATGTCATAATGCCGATATCCTAGGATACTTGTATAAAAAAACATGTTATTCAGAGATAGCACGAGAGATATCGCTGCTTAGATACATGATTTAACAATATTAATCAAATTTATATCCGCTGATAGTGTCGAAACCGCAATCATTTGCGATATGGCAGGTCGCTATCTGCGTAGTTCCCTAAAAGTTATCCAAAAATGATAAAAGGAATATTCCAGAATTCCATTCGAAGACCACTCGTTCCTTGGGTTTCATTGTGAAGACAGGATGACAGAGAAGTTACAAACTTCATTTAATCTATATAAGTAGGCAAAACCATAGAGGCAATTCGTAATTTCAAAAACAGAATATTATGTTAGTTAACATATTATTGTTTCCCCTTCAATTTAAATGGAAGAGTACACGTGCCTGCCAGGGTCGCGGGATTTGTTCGAAAGAAATACCGTGGCCCTGGCATATGGACAACTGTAGGAACATGGGTGGGTTTTAGTCAGTAAAACCCAGAGCGGGAGACGTCATTTGATGATTTCCCAACCAGAAAAAAAAGCGTGCCCTAGACGTACCAGTATGCACATCAGTGGTAACAATTCCACTACGAAAATCGCCCTTAGTGCTGCGACATAAAGGTACATGTCAATATCAAATTGTTACCACTGAAAATCTGTAGACTGTAGGTATCGCAACGGAATATATGCATCGTGCTTGCAAAACTTTAAACGCTATTTTCCAACAATCGTAATTTTGTAATTATTTCAGTTTATTATAAAAGGTGCAGTATGTTTAGACTGGCAAACATTTTCCTGAAAACTACAGCATACCACGTGACAGCATATAATGCTGCTGCCCAGCTACCAAGATTGTTCTTTATAACTGTTACTAAAGAGGATTATGGAAGTGCGTAGGCATTGCTTGAAAAACATACATTTTTATTTAAATGTTTAACAAAGGTTTTATTTATTTTACAGAGATCCCGTTAATCTTGGAAAACATCCCGAGGCAGAAGAGCTTTGGCTGTCTCTCACTCCGATTTGGATGTCTATTCTCTGGATTAGTTATTATAGTAAGTATCGAAAGAAATGGCGTAAAGTCTAGGAAACAAGTGTTTTTCAGATTCTAAGAGGAATATTTACATGGTTTCTGAGCCCATGGACCAAAAGCCATCACTGTGTCTCTCAAATAATGGTTAATTTTTGGTGGAAAAAGGACAATAAAAGTAGTATTATTTTTTAAATCCTAAGAAACCCTTATTTTTCATTTATTAAATAATAAATACAATAGCTACGCTTACGTTTATTATTGGATCCACTTAACCTGTAGGTACTTTATCAAGCCTAGGTATACTTAATAATATGGGGTAATTCTTGTCTATTTCTCAACTCCTTTTGTAATTCAAAATATTATATTTCACATAAATCTACATGCAATTGTTTTTTTTTATTGTTTTTATTATATATATATATCATATAATATAATATCGTTTATTTATAAAAAGGGGCACATTTACAAAGTTACCTTAATAATTAAAATAGAGCACAGTTGCTCATTTGCCTGAACTAGGTTGAACCTGTGTTTCAGGCTAGTAAGTGCATAAATACTTAGTTTAATAAATTAACAAGGAGTATAAAGTAAAAACTAAATTAAAATTAGGAAAGTAAAAGTGAAATAGCACTATGTTAGTCGTTCTATTTGCAAACAACAAGTAGATCTTCTGTCTGTGCATAATCGATGGTTACTAAATATTTAAGTATAATTTGTTTACAGCTAAAGTAACTTAATTTAAAGATACTTAGTTTTCTATTTAACCTATTGTACAGAAATGGACCTAAGAATGTAAAAAATCTTTCTACAAAAACATGTTTTGAGGATGCATTAGATGTGCATACTATATCATTCCGCCTCTTGTTAGTATTGTCAGCAGTGTAGGTAAGCATGGTGTGCTGTTTTAATACTAAGTGCATTATGAAAAGTTGGCGCACAGTCAGCACGTTGCAGGATTTATATAACAGATCTGTGGGAAAGAAAAAGGGATGGAAGTTTGCTACCTTTAAAATTGCTCTCTGTGCTCTTTCAAGAGGAATTAGATTCGTTTTTGGAGCGCCACCCCATGATGTGATGCAGTATTGAATTATTGATTGACAGAGGGCCAAATAAACTTGTGTGATTAATTTGGAATCGGCGAATGTACGTAATTTTTTAAAAACATATATTAATTTGCGCACTCTTTTAACGAGACTTTCAATATGTTTTCTGAAGGACAGAGTGTCGTCTATTATTACGCCGAGGTATTTTATGTTGCTTGTTTTGAGGATAACAGGACAATTACACATGTTGACTGAGCGGTTACCACATTGATGAGCATATAGGTGAGGGTCAGTAAAGGTAAGTTGGGGCTTGCGCATGGAGAAGTGAATAAATTTAGTTTTGTCAGCATTTAATGTTAGTAAATTTGTTTGAAGCCAATTTGTCACAGTACTAAAACCTAGTTGTGCGATTTCGAAGAGTTCGGTACTGGTTTTAGCGCTAAATATTAACGCCGTGTCGTCGGCATATGATATAATTTTGCCGGCTTTAATATTAAGATTACACAGGTCGTTAATATAAATCAGGAAGAGCGTTGAGGCCAGAATACTTCCCTGAGGAACACCAAAACCCGTACATTTCTGCTTATCGCTCAAGGTTGTATCTATTCTAACGCATTGGTATCGGTCATGTAAATAGTCAGCGAATAGTTTTAGTGGCGTTCCCCTTATTCCTATAGTCTGTAATTTATCCAGAAGAACAGAAACAGACACTGTGTCAAAGGCCTTGGCTAAATCAAGGAAGACACCCAGGGTCTGGTTCCCTTTGTCAAGTTCTTTTGAAATGTAATCGGTCAAACTATGTACCGCATCGGCTGTGGACAATTTAGCTCTAAAACCAAATTGCGCAGGGGATAAGAAATTATTATGTTCGAGATATTTCACAAGTCTATTGTTTATAATTTTCTCTAATATTTTTGATATTGAGGGGAGTAACGATATTGGCCTATAATTATTAACTAAGTCCTTATTTCCAGATTTAAACACAGGGATTACAACTGCCTTCTTTAGGCATCTAGGGAAAATTCCATTGGAAAGACAGATTCGAAATATGTGCGTTAAGGGAGGTGCCAAAATATGCTTATAGAGTTTAAGGATCTTATTGCTTATATTATCCCATCCAACAGCACAATCATTTTTTAGACCAGAAATAATTCGGGTTATTTCGTCTTCGTCGGTGTCGAGCATAGCAAAAGATTTCAAGTGACACATTTTGCTTGATTTTTGGAGAGGTTGATCGCAACAATGTTTCGGAATCTGTTCGGCAAGAGTTTTCCCAACATTGACAAAAAAGTTATTAACATTGTTAGCTGACATGAGTGGCGAAGGATTAGTAAGCAGTAAACTTGAATTTGACTCACGCGGTTTAGACATATTGGTGACGTTTTTAATATGTTTCCAAAGTTGCTTGCTATTGTTACCTGCTCTGCTTAATTCGTTTTTATCGTAATTATTTTTTAAATTCTTTAGCAGATTGTTGCAGAAGTTCCTGTATCTTTTATAGGTGGTATGAATGATTATATTATCAGGGTATCTTTTTGTTCTCTGATGGAGTTTATCTCTGTGTCTTATACATCGAATTAGTCCAGGAGTAATCCAAGGTTTAATATTATAACGTTTTTTATCCACTATAGAAACAGTGGTGTTATGTAATATTGCTTGTTGGACATGTTTTATTAAGTACGATAAAGCCAAATTAGCGTCAGCAGTATTGTAAACAAAACATAAATCGAGGTTGCTTAAGTCATATTCAAGTTTATTTGTGTTTAATTTGCTTTTAGTCAAGGGACGATTTAGCTTAGGCAGCGTTAAATTTACGGAAAGTAGGACAGCGTGATGGTCAGTAATTGTTGCGTTAGTAACAAGCGTAATATATGATAAGCTGGTTTTGATCATCATATGATCGAGACAGGAACCGCTTTGATGAGTAGGCAATGTGTGAGCGGGGAGAAAGCCATGGTATGAGCACATATTAAGGTAATTTTGGGTCCCTGGATCACAGTTTTCGGAAGCAATATTTATATTTAAATCCCCTGTTAGAATAACATTCTTAAACGAGCTTAACGATAGAAATATCTGGTTTAAGGAATTGTGAAAGAAATCCAGATTTCTCGTGGAAGGTGACCTATACATAGCGATTATTGCTGTAGTCACACCAATTTTAATGACTAAACAGTTACTCATACAGTCTTGTAGAGTAGGTTCCTCGATTGTTGCCTTTAAACATTCTTTAGAAAAAACGACCACACCACCATTTTGATTGCTGTTTGTTGTGGTATACAATAAGTTATACCCAGGTATTACTGGGAGATTATCTAAGCGGCCAGCTAGCCAACACTCAGTTAGTACAATTACATCACAATCAAAATTAAGTCTATGCAGGAAAATATTAAAGCTATCTATGTTCTTAAAAATACTACGAATGTTTTGGGTTAGTATAGTTAGTGACTTTTCATGATCGGAAAGATATTGTCTGCAATCCTCAACGTCACATGTTTTTGACACAGTTAAAAATGAGTTGTCTATATCGGTAAATAAGTTAGGATCCATCCTAAAACTAAAGAAAATAACAATAAAACTTAGGTCAATAATATAAACAAGATGTGGCGCTCTTAGGCGCCTACATAATCAATTGAGTTTATGTACCTGTTTTCGGCAGCTTTTTTGGCCGGACAATCTACGTCTCCCGTCTTGTGGTTGGCTTGTTTTTTAAAGCGCAAACACGTAGCACATTTAGGCGATTCGGATTTTTTTGCGCAGTCTTGTATTGCGTGTCCTTCTTCACCGCAATGTCCACATGTAGGAACAGCAATTTTACAGGTTTTGGCTGCATGACCATATTGCTGACACTTGTAACATCTCGTTACCAATGTGAAGTCTCGTACCGGGCAGGACGTCCAATTTATGAATACTCGATCTTGTGTAATGAGGGCCTTGCGTACGATGGCTGGAACTTCTAGAATATAATTACAGTTCTCAGCATCTTTCCTGCCTGATTTATGGCTTAGTTTTATTGAGGCCAAAAATGTATCTAAGGATAAAGTGGGCAGTTTGTCGGCCAAGTTTTGTTCATAAATACATTTATAAACCTCATTTTCAGCCATCGATGACGGTACGCCTATAACTATTACGCGAGGTTTGCGCTTTTTAGGTTCGTCGACGGTAAGCCCTGACGAAGCAAGTTGGACTGTTTGTTTGAGCCTATCTAGGTCATCTTTAGTCTCCGTGCTTATTATAAGGCCTCCTTTTCCAATTTTGCGTACGCCTCGTACTTTCAGCTTCATTTCTCCAGGGCATATGATTTGTTGGACCATGTTCTTGGTTTCGTCACTGGTCTTTGAGTTGTCACTTGGGTAAATGGCCACGGAGCTAAAAGTATTCGGACGAACAAAGGTGTTGAATTATAAAACGTCAGAAGCTAGATTCACATGCATAGTTCTAATTCAATGGTCGTTTTCTATGGAGAAGAGCCGGCATGAAACGCTACGGCTACTCTTTCAAAAAATTTGGCTTCCACATTGTTTTCAAATTAAGCTGTTAACCGGGTTTTAAAGCTCTTAACATTCATTCACAAATTTTTTTTTCAGCTGTATACAGTCCTAGCCCTCGCACAATGTTTAGCAACCCTGGACAAGCAGATCCCTGGACCTGTGGACACGGACCATTGGGGGAACGTCTTCGTGTCCTGCTTCGAGGTGGCCGTCCTCATCTGCCACTGTATCACTCTGATACTCACTACAATCATGTTGGTTGGAGTGTTGAGGGTACGTTTCTTTTCCTAAAACCTTTCAAGTCCCACCGATTCCTAAGGGAGCCACAGTTTGTTGGTTTTTATGTCTCATTTGTTGAGGCTTGACAAATATGTTAATTTAGGTAAAGTTTGTCAGACAGTTAGCTCTTGGAATCAGTGTTATATAGTATGACTATCATCTGTCAAAAGTTGGGCTTCTTAAACCAACAGATTGCAAGATATGATCATTATGATAAATGCATTTGGTTAGTGAAAGAATTCGTGATAAGTACGTGATTTTCAAAGTATCATTTAGAGAACATTGTGCCCGCACTTAATTCACGCTTTTCTGTGACTTTAGTAGACCAGTTTTTCACTACTTAAGTCACAGATTACTTAAATCACACAATTATGTCACACGAGCTATAAAAAGTATACAATATGTGTGACTTAAGTAGTTCATAATTGCCCGTCGTTTAGCACCACTATAGCCTTCTTAAGTCACATGTATCATAATATACTATTAATTTTCTATCTGAACAGGGTAATGGTTAAAGCTCATGTTCTACTGTATTACAAGAGATCAGCGTCTTGCGGTAGGCAGTGGTGACATAATACCAAATACTTGCAATGCGATCTTCAGAGAGATGAAGTACATAACTAGTTATTAATTTCTACTTATACTAATTTCCAGGAAAAGGCGCACCTGATGAAGCCATGGATTATCTGGACATCTTGCATAGTGCTGGGCAACCTGCTGCTGATCGTCTTCTGTACCGTTCTCATGATGGTGTTCAGCCGTTTGGACTTTGAACCCTCATTGATGTTGTATTATATGCTAGCTTTTATAGCATTAAGTGAGTATACAATTTATTCTTCAAAAATAACTGATTTATGTTACACGTAGGTTTCTTAAAAGTTACTGATAACAGCACTATTTGGTTGTCAAAATGGTATTATACAGTTCCCTTTACCTTTTGAATGTCTTAGTTACACAGTTCGACATAAGCAATTGTCTTTCTATTTTGTCTCTAATTACGGCATTCGATGAGTTAATGTGTGCTTCTCGCCACTTCCTATTGCTTTACTTAGGAAGAAGAAGTCGGTAGCGCAATAAACTTCCCTTCAGCAGAGTTGTCTGTGAACTTGGAAGAAATTGATCCCAAAATAAAAAAAAATATTTACTCCAATTTTTGGTCTCAGTCGAACATTATAAAAGTCCGAGATAGTGGGCCTTTAACTTTTATAGCATACCACCTTTATAAGTATTTAGATGTACCTAATATTCAAATTGAAGTATGTGGTTTGAATGCATGGAATTAGTAAGAACTTTACAGTTTGAAAGTGAAAACTGCATAGAATGATTTAATGGTGTATTAATGGGAGTATTTGCACTGAAAAGTCGCCTGCTACAATTTTTTCTTCGATGCCTAAATTTGATTTTGTCCACAGTTTTCCGAATCTACATGCTGACTCTGGTGTCGAGTCACTACCTGGAGCTCGTAGAAGAGAGGGTGGAACGCCTCCGAACCTTGCTAAGTACTGACACCTGGCACAATACTGCGTAACATTGCTTTCAATAAATGTAAGGCGCTACATAGCCGAATCAATAATGACATCGAGTCGAAATGGCGGGATCACGAAGAACAAGAGAGATACAAATATACAAGTCTCAGAGAAATAAAGTTTCCTATAAATTTAGAGAAAGTGGCCAATATTTCTAGTCGCACCTAATTTGACAATAACATCTTTTTACATGCTTGGCTGACCAAATCGTGTTACTGGCTGAAAATAGTATCCATTGGTTAATAAACAAGTGAATGATGAAATTATTTTAATTATAAATGTGATACGTAATATATTAGCAATTAGGTCTATTCTTGTATTACTTGTAAATAAAGCTTTATATTTGTCGGATATTGTTGTATGTCTACTAACATTCAGCATTTCTATGTTTTCATTGTCAGTTTGTAAATATCATTCTTCATCTAAGTAATAGTCATTAAGTAGTATTAAATTTGTACGAATAAAACGTTTAATCATTTTTATTTTTCATTTTTATTTGGCATAACATTTCTTAGAATCTTAATTAAATAAAAAATCTACACTAAACTTAATATTTACAATTCCTTTTAAATGTAACGTGGTTTTCAAAATACTATTACTTGATATTGTTTACTTAACAAAATACATTCATAATAAAAATATATATTTGTCGCCTCATACACATTCAAATATTGCGAAAAATGTATAAATTGTAAAATTCTAATAATTAAGAATCAAGGTTTTTGAATAAAATTGAAGGCCATGAACAAAGCATATTTGACCTCATCTTTGACCTTCCTTAAAATAGAATATTATTATGCGATAATAATTCCTATTTTGATTTATTTTCGCATTAAAAAGGTGAATAAAAGAAGAAGAAAAGAAATCATCACATTTTATAGTTAAATGATTATTAGGAGTATTTACGTCGTCATCAACACCTGCCTATTTATTATATTTTTTTATATATTTGGCAAAATTGACAATTTCAAATTGTAAGCAAAATTTTTCTCAGTGTGTAATTGTAATATTTGATGACAATTACACATAATTGATGACAATTACACATAATTAATGACAGATCCAGTGGAGTGCAGTGATGGTCCAGTGATAACGGCCGCGACTTACGATTAGTAGATCGTGAGTTCGAACCCAAGCAGGCGCATTACTTTGTGTAAATTATTTCATCACCACTGCTCTCAAAACGGTGAAGGAAAACATCGTGAGGAAACCGGCATGTCTTAGAACCAAAAATTCGAAGGCTTGTGACATCTACCAACCCGCAATGGGCCCGCGTGGTGGATTATGGCCCACTCCCTCTCACCGAGAGGAGGCCTGTGTCCCAGCAGTGGGAACATTATAGGCTGATTATGATTATGACGCTTGAAAATCGATATGTACTTACTCTAAATAAACAATTTATGTTTATGAATCAGAATTATACTTTATATTCGAGGAAGCAAAATTTGTATGAAAATATTTAAAAAATCTAGCGCTTGATTAGTAACTTAGTAACTTTAATCTAAATAAAGGTAACTATAATTAGGTACACCGATTTAACAAACGACTCGGCAATTATTTATTTTATTTAGTATCACTTTGCAATTTCAGATTCGGGTGCATTCAGTTCTAACACCATGAAAGAACAGTATAGTTTTAAAAATGTAGGTAGGTACTGATGTAGGTAGTTCTATGAAAATTAAAAGTATTATCTCGTTAATTTCTTATACTATCAAATGAACTCGCTTTTCGTGTCTTTCTGTCCAAGTGCATTGTTCTTTTAAACTACACAACGGATGTTTTGTGCGGATTTTAGCATCATTTGGAGAGTTCATGCTTAAAAGTTTTTGTGGGAAAAATAATCTCGATATTTTGTCAATTCGCGAAAAACTGCGCAAAGTAGAGGCAAGTCGAGTTTGCAATATAGAAATCACAAACGATGAAGTTTTTTTAAACGGCCATTATGTGAAACATTCCAAGAAGCAAAATAGACTCCAATCTCGTATTTTGTTTAACCAATTAAAATTGCGCCTGTAACGTCATTTGATTTTCAGCCGCACTAATGTTGCCGCACTAATGTTGCCACATTAAAAAATATCACTACTATTTACAGATATTTGAAGAAAAAATATTCTTTTAGTGCCTTGTGAACACTCCCTAATTTTCGCCCTTACTTGTAAATTAACTAAGCATATAATCTAATCAAACTATTTTAGACGGCGCCCGTTTCTCTTGAATATTTTACTGAACCGTCCCTCTCCATCTTCACTATCGAACTCCAGATGAGGATTACCAGGTACATTTGAAGCACTAGAATGAAAGAAAAAAGTATATTAACAGACTTGAAATTAAAACTGAATTTTCGTCACTTTTCTCATCATAGCGTCAACGAAGTCATTGCCATGAACTTTCGCCTTTTATCCTTGTAGCTTTTGTCTGACTATATTTGGCACCGTAGCTCCGAGCTTCGTAGCTTTGATGGCCCGATTTCAAATTTTCTGTTTCACAGTTTTGACTTCAATTCGAAAACAAAATCCTTAGTCTTATAGATGCTATCAACCAAAATACATTGATTGTCAACAAAAGAACAGCCTGATCATTCTGTTCATAATTTATAAACTACTTCATCATCATCACCAGCTCCATCACCCACAGTCCGACTGCCCATAGCTGGACATAGGCCTCTTTTTGTGCCAGCCAGTTTTTGTTCCTATATCAGCCTCATCTAGGGGTTTACAAGAATACTTACTGAGTTGGAACAGCACCAGGAAGAGCTCGCTGGCAGTCTCCTTGGTGAGAAAGGCGAGGCTATACACGAAGCCGAACACAGAATACACGATCTCGAAGTACAGGTACACCTTCATTAGCAGCACGTGTTTCTGAAAGAACGAGAATTGGTTGCGTTAGTATCAAAATAAGTGTACGCTTGTTGTGGTTCAGTGTGATCATCTCTAGATACTAAGGCTCCTCTGCGCCACAGAAAGCACGTCAAGCCATGGGTACCGGTTTAATTTGTGGATCATTGACAGTCGTTACGGGTCGTCAAAAACCCGAAAATTTGACAACCAGTCTTACCAAGGGGTATAGGGTTATTCAATAACTGGATTGTGGTGGGCAGGCAGTTGATCCACGTAAAATATTGATATTCCGCCGCATCTGGTAAGACTGGAGGCCGATCCCAGAAATAGTTGGAAAAATGCTAGGCTGATGGTGAGTGTTAAAATAAGGAAATGTCGAAAAAATCTGGTGACAAAAATACCATCAGTGCCCGTGTGATCTAGTGAGTTTATGATTAGTTTATGGAGTTTAACTCGGGTTCATCTCGCATATACAGTCTGTCAAGTAAGAGCGTAGTCGGCTTGAGTTGTAAAAAAGTTCATTTAATTAAAATAAAAAAATATATAGAGACATTTTTCTTGATCAAAGCAAAGATGCAATAATATTAGTAACACGTCCAGTCACCATTGGCGTCGATAATTGCTTGACATCTCCTAGGCATACTTTGGACCAAATTTATGACGTATTCGTGTGGTAAAGACCTCCAAATGCGACGGATTTCTCGAGATAACTGCTTTAAAGTATATACTTTCCTTCCACGAAACCTCTGCTTGACGTACGCTCAAACATTTTCAATTGGGTTGGCGTCGGGCGATTGAGACGGCCAATCAAATGTTTTTTTTTTCTGGATGGGAAATCATCAAATGACTTCTCCCGCTCTGGGCGGAGCGGGAGGGCGTGTCAGACTTTTACTGACTAAAACCCACCCGTGTTCCATCAGTTGCCCATGTGCCAGGGTCACGGTATCTCTTTCGAACAATCACGCGACCCCGGCAGGCCAATCCAATGTGACAATGCCAGATTGCTGCTTCCACTCAGCGCACAGTTTGCTACGGTGTTTGGGGTCGTTGTCTTCTTGTAAGATCCACTCCTCATTTTTGTTAATGAACCAGCGTTTAGCAGCCGGTAACAATGATTTCTTTTAAAAAATCATTTTTGGAGCATTTAGATTGTAGGTAAACAAGTGCAATGTGCCGAAACCCTGTTCGGAGAAGCAACCCCAGAAATTAATTTTTACAGGGTATTTTACGGTCCGCTGTACCAATTTGTTGTAGGGGGTTGACCAAGCTCGAGGTATGGACGTATATGCCCAGACAGACGCTTCGTCTGAAAAAATGACGTTGCTCCAATCCCAATCGACATTTTTCTTCGCCCAGGCAAGTCGTTTTGTCATGTGTTTTTCACTTAGTAAAGGTTTCTTTACTGTAGCGCGCCATTTGATGTTGTGGTCATGGAGATGCTTACGGATAGTTTCGTAGGATAAATCATACCCCTTTTGGCGCAATTTTGTCTGTCGTTGTCGCAATGTTAGATTAGGATTGCGCAAAAATAAGTTTACTATGACATTATCGATTTTAGGAGTCACTTTACTTGACGAGCTACGTTCCGACAAGTCATCGACAGTTTATGTCCCGTTATACCGCTGTACCCATTTTTGTACGAATGATTTTGACTTCCACATGTACTTGGCAGCGGCTGCTTCTGACATTTTTGGACCTTTAGGGTGGGTACAAAGGAACACAGCCTCGTAACGCGAAGCGTTCGCAACGCTCATTGCGAGTAACGTGTTTCTGCGATAAAAGATCGACGTAAATTGAAACGTTCTCGACAATGCATCAAGCAGAAAGGTGCCATCTATCGCCACAAACAACCACCTCAAATGTAAATGGTTAAACATTTTCTTTTTCTTTCTTTCTTATCATAAACATCAAAATATCAACTCACCCTATGCAACGCCACGATAAAGGTGACGGTCATGATGACCTCAACCAGTAAGGCGATGACATCGGTGATCAGCCTCGCGAACTCCGAAGCCAAGGCGGCCTGGTCCGACTCCGAGGAGTTTCGAATGTACGAGATGTAAAGTGACAGGAAGCATGTCACTATTACTGTCAGCATCTGGAAGTGAAAAGACCTTGGATTAATTGTGGTAGTATAGTAGACCTAGCTATTTGATTGACAGTAACGTTTCAACTAGTTTTAAACAATGATGTGAGTGTGCTGACCCTCCATGCCGCGAAAGGCACGTTAAGCCTTTGGTCCCGATTATCATTTGTGGATCTTGGCAGTCTTTACGGGTCGTCAGAAATCCGAAAGTCTGACAACCAGTCTCATCATGGGGTATCGTTTTACCCAGTAACTGGGTTGTGGAGGTCAGATAGGCAGTCACTCCATGTAAAATACTGGTATTCAGTTGCAACCGGTTAGACTGGAAGCCATCCCCAACATAGTTGGATAAAGACTGGGCAGATGATGATGTGAATGTGCTGAATGGTCTATTCGTTTACAAACACGCTCTTAAGTTAGCCAGAAGCTTAAAAAGTAATCTCGCAAAGAAAAACGGTAGTGGACCTAAAGGCAAGTCGAATTAAGTTGCATGTATACGAAATAGCTCGATTGACTCTACGTAAGGCTAAAAACAGTTGACACGTAACTTGAGAGGTCTGTCAACTGATGTAGATTAACTATGGACAACTAATTGATCGTTTGAATAATTGATATGCAGTACCACGATCGAAGTTTAAAATATGGGGTCTGGCAAAGCAAAGTTTCTAACATTGTATTGGCCTTTTACAGGATATACCTACTGTAAATTGTGTCTTCTATTCTATTCTTTTATAAGGTAACAAACAGCGAAATATCCTCTTGTCTTCTCATAGCAACAAATTGCAATTACCAATCCATATGTTAGGCTTCTAAGATTGCTCTTTGTTTAAGGCGGAAATTATTTCACAATAGCGTACTACAGGGATGAAAGTAATATATTTAATTTACTATGTCACCAGGGTAATAGCGTTATACACTTATAGAAGGAATGGATTTCATTTTGACTTCAGTTACGTTACGCTGTTGAGCCGACAAATTTTTAGAATTTATGAAGTAATATTAATAATAATAATAAATGATTCAGATTCTGATGGATAGTGTGATATGCAACTTAGTAGCTGGCTATAGTCTACCCGTGTCCCAAATTTTATTCAAATCCGTTCAGCCGTTAAGATGTAAAAGGTTACAGACAGGCGGACAGAGTTACTTTCGCATTTTTAGTATTAGTATTGTATGGATTTTTGTCGATGTTATTCTTTAAAATCATTCAAACAACAAAGGCCAGCGTCCGGCAGTGTCACAATTTGTCGCCATAGGAAGTACATTTCCTTAGACAAGTTTCAATAGCCATACTGTTCAATAGTTTTAAAGTAAGTAATGATGTAGTTACCAAGTTTATATATGCGAAGGCTATGAGGCCCTTCCGCAGCGGGAAGCAGAAACAACATCTTGTCAGCAGGGGGATCTCCACAGCATCCTTTATCTTGTTCCTGGAAAATTATAAAAATATTTGATGTTAAAACATGATCATTATTATCTACATCAGAACAGAATTCTTCCTTTTCCCTCATGGAGTTAAAATATTGAAGAAGTTTCATAGTGCGCTCGATCAGTTCAACTTTTGCTGTCAGCATCATTGCAACCTGACTGGCGTTTCGGTTTACTACGACATGAGCCTTGCCATATGTTGTGTCGACACAAGAATCATCATCATCATCATGATCATCATCATGATCATCATTTAAGCCCCACTTCCACTGCGGGACAAAGGCTCCCTAGAAAGTGGGGGTTATCCATAATCGCCATGCTATGCAAGCGGATTGGCAAACGCAATATGGTGCTAAGTACTTAGAGAACGCTGCTGCCCTTTTGCTTATAAGAAGTCGGGACGAGAACACTACGACACTTAACCGTAGAATACAGGATGGCAAAGACCTCTATGCACAACCTCGGATTCGGTATATAATTCTGAACCCCGCTGCCTTAAAATTTTTCGTCGAAAAGGAAAATAAAAAATAAAATCCTCTGCCATACATTTCTACCACGTAAGTATTCACTTACGCAATTAAAATGTATGTAGTAATGTTATATCAAAAATTAAACTGAATAAAAAAGTGAAATCACTTTTCTAAGAAACAGCTGTTTTCTTTCTGATAAACGAAGTTTAATTTCTGGGGGTCTCGAAGCATGTTCTAATTTCATGGTTTCTGTTTATGTGTCATATTCCGCCATCCTGTATAAAATGAACAGCAATGCTGCTGTGTATGCAGACAATAATACGATGCTAACAATTCCGAGGACGAAAACTTTTAATACAAAGAGGCTCTGACTAAAAAGCTTTCTGTGGACTGGACTGGCTGATAAACTACATTTAAGTACAAAGGTTGCCCGCGTGGGAGGGCTGATAGCTATTATCAGCCCCTTATCACCGGACGTCCATTTTACTCGCACTCCATTGATGTAGTTAAGCGCTTTTGTATACCAACAATTTGTTTTAGATAAAACGGCTAATGGAATGCTTCCTAAAAGCTGTTTTTTTGAGAAAGTATTGTACTTTAAGGATAGTAATTGTAAGACAAGATTCTCTCAGTCAACGTAATGGAATACTACAAGAACTCTTGAAATAAGTTCTTTGCTAGTGACTTCGTCCGCCCGCGGGTTGTATCCCATGGGAATCGAAAATTCCGCGATATGTGGATCATCTTCATCATTCTCCTGCCAAAAGGCGGTAAGTACAAAGAGGATGACTAAAACAGAGATATGAAAGAAAAGAACATGTTGCCCCGACTGCAAATAAATTAGAAATGGGACGGGTGAATGATGGTGATGATACATATTTCACAGTGTTCATACTTACAGTTGATAGAACCTGAAATAAAGAGGTTAAAAATGTTTAGACACAGGCAACGTTAGTTGCCATCAACCGGTTGTGTTTTGGTGACGATGTTGATTTCGAATTTATAATTTCGCATGGGTAATTTCTAAGGTCAATAAAACAAGGCCCGCATAATATGACGGTCATCATACATGTTTTCCTCAAAGACCTCTGCGACCGACTTCTGAGCTACTTTTGTAAACTTGTTTGATATTATTCGGAAAGATATAACCGTTTTCTTAAGACGATGGTGTTTCTAGAGGTTATTGGCCTAAACGTTGAAGTTCATGTCCATTACGTAGATAACTGGCAAAGGCATCACCGTGACAAGATAATATGTCACAGAGTTTTTTGTTTCGTTGGCTAACAATACAGGCTTGCGCCGATTTGGTAATGGTGATTCTCTCTGTAGCAAATAAGTAGATAGTCTTCCCGAGGTAGATATGTGGTCATCGTCGCCATGAACAGCACTAACAGAGGCATCGCGGGTAGCTTAAATGTCTCGTAAGCCAATTATAGATGTAGGAGGACCGGTGTGTGTATTAACGCGACTGTTGCTTTTGGTTAGGACTAGAGGATACAATCCCGAGCATGTTTTTCAATCCCGGGATTACGGGATTTTTGAAGCGTAATCCCGGGATCCCGGGCCTATCCCGGGATTAGACTATGTGGTTTCTAATTGGGCTAAAATGAAAAAAACAACTTAAATAATAAAAAAAAATCTTTTTATTGTCTTTGCACAACAAAAATCACAATATAATAAGAAAAGATAAAGACAAAACAAAAAAACTATACTTTTGCAAGAAATCAAAAAGACAACACAAAAAAAATATTTAAAGTTTCGAAAATGTAATCGCAGAAAAATATCAAAGCATCCAATCTTTGACTTCCAAGCCTGCTTCGTAGTTTATTGCAGCATAAGCAGCAGCTGAAAACACTCTCTCAGGTTCTACGCTGGTTGGAGGAATAGACAGTACGTGTAGATACTTATTAATATCTAAGTGATATCCACGAACTCCTCCATTTTTGAACAGGCTCATTTCACGTCTAATACTACACACATATTTGCCAACCCCATTTCATTTTGTACTTGTACTTCAGGATCTGGGGATTTCATACTCTTGTTAATTTCCAGATGTAACTTTTCCTTTAGTCGGTACGTATGGTACGACAGCGTATCTAAGGGTTGTTTTTTTGTTGTTATGTAATAAATGCTATTCATATAATCTAGGCAAGGTTATTGTCAAGGCGCAATGGATTACGGAATGCAAATTAGACTTGTTTGTGGCAATCCCGAAAATCCCGGGATTAGCCAAGTACGATCCCGGGATTTTCGGGGCCAAAAAACGGTCGGGATCCCGGGATCCCGAGATTCGGGATCCCGGGATTGTATCCTCTAGTTAGGACGCAGGGATAGGCTTTGTCGACCTTCTACAAAAGTCTCTGTCACATGTCACTGCAGTATGAGCTAGTATTATTGCAGATTATGATTTAAATAGTAGGCTACTGATTATACTGAAGCGGGAGTAGCATGCTAATGACACTTAGTCGTCGTCCCATATTCCGGACAATTAGCTGACAATACTAGATAATGATCGCATGCGACTGCCGGCTGTTGTTTTACATAGGCACTGCTCTACTGGGAGCGAGGCTTTACGGTTGATACAGTTGCTTCATTGATTCGAAAGATATTTAAATCTTGATAGTAATATAAAAATGAAATCACCAATATAGCAGTTAACCATAGCTAATCAGAAAACGGTACCCATATCAACGAATATAAGCTCGGGGACCTGCCCTCTAAGTTCATCAACGAAGATTCGGATCCGACCGAAAGTAGTTCGAAACATCGGAGTGCATCCTACACCACCATACCCAGATACTCAAACATCCATCCATCTATCTCTCTATACTGTACCACAGAAACACATCCTGTACACAGAAATAAATTATATTTTTAAGGGATAAGGGCAACTGTGAAATCTTGGTGTTTTATAGGTCGAGCCTCAATTTTATTTTTGTATAGGTGATTCAGAGTAGGTAGGAATTGCCCGTAGCCCGTATCTTTGACTGAAACCATAGATTTTATGTAAATTCTGCTAAAAACCGTCACTTCAGAGGAAATCTTAACTTAGCCTTATACTAGCTTTGCTTATACTGGAATTGGTGGTGTACCGTGTGGTGCCGGACGTAAAGAATAACACCACCCCATTTCTTCCCGTGGGTGTCGTAAAAGGCGACTAAGGGACTTACTAGAGAATGGGCAGCAGCGTTCTCTATGCATTTTACCACCTTACTGCGATCGCCAAGCCGCCTGCCAAGCGTGGCGATTATGGCAAAGCCCCCCAAATTGGGGGAGGCCTAAGTCCAGCAGTGGACGTCTTACGGCTGAAATGATGATGATGATGATACTGGAATTGCGAAGCAGGTGACAGCCACTACGTAATCGCAGTGACAACACGTAAGTCATAAAACAATTAGTATTCAGTCATTATTTAAACGTATGAAACGGGCGAGAAGCATAAACATGGAATTTTAGCAAAAGGATCAATTGTTCAAATATGCTTTAGCCTATAGGACATTTGAACAATGGAACCTTTAAAACCTTGGCATTTACGCTTTTGAGATAAGTTGCATCTCAAGATAGATATTAAATAAATACATCCTGGTTGGAATTTTCAATGATCATAATATTACCAGTCGAAGCATAAACTTACAAGGAAGAAAAAAATTAAAGAGATGAAGCATGCACATTAACGAGGATGAATCCTCAGAGATCCATAGGGATGACTTAGATAATATGAGATACTGTACATGGGCCTGTTTTTCTATGCTATTAGCTATTTTCGTTTATAACGTTACTGCATGAAGCATGCCGAGTACGCTGAGGAAGAAGATACAAAAGAATGAAGATATAGAAATTTTAAATATGAAGCAGTTAAATGACCTTGCAAAATCCAGCAATAAGCACGACAGCAAAAGGCACTAAGGATAAACTCGACAACTTAAACCGAGAGAAACCCGAAGATATATTTGAGTCGGTGCCAAGTATTTTAAAATAAGTCTGCATAAATCCGTTAGTTTTACACAAAAGTCTGTCATCGTAAACCACATTGATATTTTCGCAAAAAAAAATATTGTTGTTGAGGACAAGAAATAATAATCTCACCATTTATTTATATTCTCCTCCCCTTATCCCAATTTATTTTGAGTCGGTGCAACATGTCTTTCTCTTCCACACTTCTCTGTTAGTCTCACCATATATGGTATTTCGATTTAACAAAAGTTATTCAGGTACTTCAATAAACACGATAAGTAAAGAGTTACAAGTAGCGATAGCATTATTAAATGCGGTAAGAATGCCGAACCCCAAATGAGACTCCCAAATAATATATTGCCGATCATTGTTAATATCCAGGTAAAGACCATGATGTACCTGCGCCTCACATCGAAAAATACAATGATCTAAGATCCTCAATAGAGCACCTGCAATAAAAACTGTCTAACTCAGATGGATTCATTATTCATTGCCCTTTACTGAACTCATTGCAAACATTATCCGCAGATCAAAGTAGATAAACATCAAATGAATTTATTCATCCGGTGTACAATAAAGCTATTGTGGAGTTGTAAACTGGATTTTGTCTATAATAGTGTATTAAAACGAAACCAAAAATAAAAAAAATATATAGATTGTCTTCTTGTCAAACCATCTAACGAAAAGGTTTTAAACAGTATCATACGAACTAGAGCGTAACGTGGAAAAAATATGCAAGATACGTTTTGTTTGTCTACAATCTTGTAAGACCCCAGATTTATATACTTATGTATAATGACATAATATTAAACAAGTACTATACGTAGAATTAGATCTCCGCTAACGGCGATATCAATATCAGTACAATCAAGTGCTCTTCTGGACAAAGACTATTCCAAAAATCCACACCAAAAAAGCGTAAAATATTCGAATTTAAAACACAGTGGCACTGTCAAATCTGCCGGTATTCAAGGCTTCCATCATTTCCGAATTTCAAAGAGCACATGACTTGTACCACAACATTGCAACATATTTTTTTCTCGACAGAGGTTATCCCACCATCCTCATTAGATGTCGCTTATGTAATGACCACGTCATATTTCATGGTACCTGGTTACGTTCTGTGTACGCCATAAACTATCACTATTAACGTCTCTATTTTGTACGTAATAATGTTCATAATTAAAGGAAATGCGGTCGTTTTAGCGAATAATTTGGGTTATTATTGCTGGGTTTTGCAAGTAACTTTAACGGGTGATTGATAATAATGGTCTAATTTCCGGAGTATAAATGTTTATTGTGTTTTGTGTTTTTTGATTCATCGATCAGTATTGTACTTTCATAATGGATTTTCTGAGGAAAACTATATTTGAAAGGATTCTTATGGTCTTTTTAAATGAAAAATTTTGGAATTTACGTGTAGCTAATATTTCTGTAACAATATAATTTTAAAGCGTACAAGAAACGCCATGGCTGTATCCATGGAATTTCTTGCCCATTCTCGTGCATCGTCTTCACAGGTAAATAATACGCATCTCAATGAATGGGTAACTTGCTTTTTCATTTTTTTGACTGACCAACTCCTTAACAATTTAAATCTGCCTGTTATTGGTTTAATTGAAGAGAATCAAGAGTTTGAGTTTGAGAATCAAGTAGGTATCTAATTTAAGAACAACAATAACATGACGAAGGCACACGTGAGTATGAATAAAAGCTTTTTTTAATGTCGATCCCAAATTATACTTTATTAATGTCTCATCTTTAGTGTTCATAACCGTGACGAAGTAATGTGCGTATGTTTGTGTACACGTAACTGCAGAAACGTGACCAGCTGAGAACTCAATGATGACAGCTCATTAATGAATGAAGGCCGGTCGATTAGGTGTAATTCAACCGACGATAATTTCCGACAGTTTGCGGTCGCGAACCGAACGGCATTGTTATCAAATTGTCATATTTACATTGTACACAGGATGCACGTGGATACACTGAAGTCTACCGTCATTGTCTAGAAGTCGAATGACTATGATAGACGAATACAAGAAGCACTAACGTTAGTATATCATGTCATGGCGACTCAATAGCTCAAATAAATACCTACTACAAAGGTACCTATAACTTTGAGATTATCTATACTAATATTATAAAGCTGAAGAGTTAGTTTGTTTGGTTGAACGCGCTAATCTCAGGAAGTACTGGTCCGAATTGAAAAAAATATTTTTGTGTTGGTAGTCCATTTATTGAGAAAGGCTATAGGCTATATAACATCACACTACGGTCAAAAGGAGCGGAGCAGCAAACGAAAAATGGACGAAAACTGGCAGGCAATTCGATGCGACGGGAAGGGGAGCGAAAATTTGACGTGGACGAAGTCGCGGGCAGAAACTAGTATTGTATAAAAGTCAATTAGAGTTGAAATAGACCGATGAATGAAGCGAAATCGGACGACAAAGAGCTCGTTGATTTATTTTTAATCGAGTCGGTAAACAGACATGTTCGTTGTAGACAAAACATATCAAACGCGAGAAGATAACATTATAAAGGAAAAAAAACTTACCTCCCACTACACAGTATTTCTCTCTATTTCTAATAAAACTATGTATAACAATTACAGCGTAGCTACATAGAAACTAGACAACTGGCGTATGTTTCTAGTTACGTACGACAGCCAGAGATTAAATAAGTGTAAGTCGTCAACACTCGGAAAATTTTAAACAATTCACTTACTTTTACTACCTTCTTGTACAATAATATTGATGTAAGACTTATTAAAACTAAGAAATATGCAACTAATAAAGTAATAATGTTTTAGGCACAATTAACTAACTAGGTAACTCAAAAAAAATGCTATATAGGAGGCCAAACATTCTAAGTAGTTGGCGATGTTTACACCGTCTGACTTACGTATTAGGAAAAAGGAAAAATTATGAGAAATTCTGGTTTAACATTTAGTTAAAAAAATGACAATACTCATAAACTAGTTAATTTGATTGAAACCTTAAGTAGATATAGATGTTTGGCCCATTTTTTTTAAGTGCAATTTGTGGTTGGTTCGATGATGGACAAATGATGAATATTTTGTTTTTGTGAGGTATAAAGATACCGTAGTCGGTTGACTAAACTTTAATTGACAATGTAAATCCATTCTGAAGGTGTCAATTATTTATGTTGTCCTGAACAAATTCATTTGATTTTTATTCATTTTCGTTTCCACGGTCTTTCTGCTGCAATTTGCGCAACTATAATGATGATAAAGTACAGTCACCATGGTTTACAATTTTACAATGAATCCAATTCCCACAATTAAATGTTACAACATGTGATGACTGAGGGGTTTACGCGCTGCGGTTCCCAACGGAAAGAATATTAAATAGACGTTTTGCAATCAAAGAATTCCATACTCATATCACAGAACAGATAAAAGTACAAGTCTTAACTAGGATTTCCCGACAACTTGATACAACGGTATTATAATTTACGCAAATGAAATGCACACAAATTAAGTGATTGAACATAATATCTAAATATCGGTAGGTCATACGAAAACCAGCTCTAATGAAATGCAAAATTTGACACAGATTTAGTGTAATAGGTAAAACAAGAAAGATACATTAGAAACATGAGATCACTCTGAGATAAGGATGGTGCACAATATAATTAAAACAAAGAGACAGCTAATTATGAAAGAAAAAATCTGAACAGTTTTACTGTAGATCGTAAAGTCAATAAAGATGATAAAGAAGAGACGCCAGACGATCTAGTAGCAATATTTTAACAGTAAAAATAACGATCGGACATTAAAATATTCACGGCGTTTATCGACGGCTTTCTACTGACCCTTATTTCGTTTCGTCCATTAAGTGGACCATTGACTACCATTGTTGGAATCAGAGAAAATAGTCTTCGAAATTCATTTGTATGCAAAATGGAGGTCACTGATGCGCCAATGGATTAAAACGTGTGTTCTTGAGTTTTTTTTTGCAAAGGCTATATATTATTTTCTTGGTCAGCAAGTTGTTAGGTTTTGTTACCTGATTATGTAAATATTGCTCGATATTATTACATTATATAGTTTTTTACACTATTCCGTATTTCGCAAATCGCTCAATTTCAGTAGTACCACCCGTACCTATTAGTTATTTATAAATGTTAATGCTGTTACTTTTGAAATTGTCATTGAAAAATTAAGTGTAAGAAACTCAACGATCAATTCTTTGAATTCCCAGGCAAACCATGTAAGGAAAGGTGCCAATATCATGTATAATTCGATTAAGACGTGCATGCAAATTGTTTAGATTTCACATTCAAATATATATGTAAATACTTGTATATCGTATGTGAATCAACCAATTGCTTAGTCGTGTTGTTCGTGGCGAAACCATGTGAAAAGATGGCATGGATCCGAAAGTCTAGGGAAAGTCCTTGTCTTGAATTTGATCCTATTGTCAATCAGATGGCCACATTTTACTAGCCGTTTACACGATTTAGTACATTTTGTGTTTCATAATTGTGATGTCTGACTTTCTATTGCTATTTCATAGACAAAAGACCAATGTTAAAATATTGCTATATGACTAAAATAATCAATTTCTTTTATCATTTTCCGCAGGCTATAATTTTGAAAATGTGTTTCGAAGAACAAGTTATTGTATATTATAATTCAAATCAAGACAGTAAACGCAGTCTACGTAATAGGTTAACTTCTTTTTACCGTCCTCGATTCGTATAAAAAAGACCCAGACGACGGGTGCATCTACGAATGCGGAAAGACTACGATGGGTTTTTATACAAATTAAACTTTAACTACGTTGAAAGCTAACCTTGAATTTGAATCATTTAAAAACAAAAAAATGTTAAATTCCGTTAGTTCTAACCAACAATATACCGATCCCAGTTGAATACCTGAGTGTCTTTATTGAAATGGCTTCCCGTGTCATTGTCCTCATTGAATACATCGATACGTACTAAAGGAGACAAATATATTCCTATATCAACAAAATCAAATGAGGATTTGTTTTGATGAGATATGTAGTAACTCGCTGCAAAATCAATTTGCCTAGGTAGCCTTTTCCCAACTACGTTGGGGTCGACTGCCTGCCTTAGCAGATGCAACTGAATTCTAGTATTTATATGTCGTGACTACCGCCCTATCCTCCTAAACCCAGTTACTAGTTAACACAATACGTACCTTGAAAAAAGTATGCTTTGATGGTTTGGTCATGTTGAGAGGATGAATGAAGGACGGCTCACAAAAGGCACACAAGGCAGATGTGAGTGGAAACACCGGGAGGGGACGCCCTAGGAGGACATATAGTGACCTTATTGGTGATGTTCTTCAGAAAGGTCAGGTGCGTAGTACTCGCAACCGGCGTGTGTGTATGACCAATTGTATGAACTTAAACGAGGCAAAAGAAGTGTGTAGAGATTGTAGCAGGTGGCGTTCCGTGGTTTCTGCCTACCCCCATGAGAAAAAGGCGTGATTGTATGTATGTATGTATATATACAATACATCCCGTAAGTCTAGTTGTCAGACTTTTGCGCTTCTAACCAGCCGTAATGACTTACTAAAATCTCTGAAGGATAGAGACCGGCTTAACAACTTGTTAAGCCGGTTTCCGAGGCATGGAGTTATCTCGGTATGGTTGAATGGTTACCCATCCATGAAATGACCGCGGCAAGGGCAGCTTAACCTTCCACCGACCCGTGCGACTGTTGCCATTTCGCTACGAGTAGAAATAGTATAAACTGCAATAAAATACACAAAAACCCCGGCACAGACTCGAATTATAATTAGAATAATACTAAATTAAAACATTTGGAACACATTGTGTTTGCAGATCAGGATTCCCGACGCAAAAACATCTTTAAACACAGAATTATAAAGTTTATCATACTATGTTTTAATTTTGGTGCCAGAAACAGTCAATTATTTTTTGAAATGTTTTTTATTGTTAGTTGTTTTTCTAATTCTATTCTTAATTTGAAATGAGGTTACTTCACATGTCATAAACTATAATGTTAAAAGATTGCATCAAGTTGCGACGTTGAATAAAAACGATCTTAAATCTTGTTCGTCTCAGCTCAGCTTGACTGTTTTTTGTCCCGAAATTAAAGTTTAGGATTCTAATAGGTTTTTTACAATAGATTTAAAGGTCAATCTAGAATAGTTCCAAATTGCTGGTTTATGTCAGTGGTAAATAGTAAGAGTGGTGAGGATTTATAAAACATATTTTTGAAAATTGTGCACCGGGAAATGTGTACCTCCAACTTTATATTTGTTATATTATCTACAACCGCGTGTATGACGTAAAATATCTCATCTCATGGGATTAAAAGTACCCTATTTGTTTATAGTTATAAACTTTCTGTCTTTCAACATTTCAAACAAATCTGTTTAGCCTTTTCTGCGCCAATCCATACATCCAAACAAACAGGCAAACAGAAAAATGTTTACTATTTTATTTCGAGTGTAGGATTTGGGCCACATTTATTGCCGAAAGTGGAATTTCTTTTCTTCAGTTTTAAATGTCTTATTCATGTTGTCATTCGTTTGTGCCGATTCTACAAAGTTTATGATACGTGTAGGTTTTACGATGTGGTTCCAATTGTATGCTATAGAAGCATTCAGATTTTACTCGAATTTTCACGTTCGTAATTGTCGCTCGATATGCTGTTATTTGACGATCAATAGATCCTCTATTATTATCAGCAACTTACATATTTGCGTACAAAATAGGAAGTTGATTTTCTTACTCATTTATTTGATTATGTTTGATCACACTTTTCGCTCATCAAAAATCGAGTAAATCTGAAGGCGCTTTAACACAACCTCGTATTTCATTATTATCGTCTAATCAAAAGGTTTGGTTGATTATTGTTTCCGCAACCATCAAGGTTGATGGACAAGCGAGATGCAAAACCAGAAAATTCAACATCACTAACCAGTTTTCAAACAATGCATCCTTGTGACTGAGAAATCTCTGGGAGTAAGAAACTAAGGTCATGTACTCTTTTGTTTTTGGTAATAAACTTCAAAATTCATCGCTAGATTCTTATTTATTATGCAGTATCCTTAACTTGAACATTGACCTTCTTGATGATGACCTATTCGCATGTAAAGTCATTTAAAATTTTAATTAGGTAAGTCCTAAAACGTTCGGCAAAGAACTGCACCCTAATTGAGTAACATACTATTTATCAGCATCAGAATCATTGTGAAGGTTATTGCTAATCCATTCTTTGATACGTTTGAAATAATTGTCTGCTTAGCAACGTAAACAGCGCCATGAATGTCGTGGAATTGTCAAAATGGAAGCGTTTCCTACTGATAGTATGCAATTACCCCTCTGAGCAGCCAATTTTAATGGATACTAGTTATGAATTGAATACGACAGTAATAATCTTCTTAGCGTGGCGATAGCAATACATATAGTCAGCCTAGAATTTAGTTACGAGCTTAGCATTTTCAGTAGCGTCCATCAACTCCTGTAGCGGGCAGACAATACGACACGCTGGACACGAAATTAGGTGCTCCATCATTTGTGGGACAACACCACATTTACACTCCAGGGCGGAGTCATCTGTTAATCTAAACTTGAACAGGTTTTCTTTTCCGGCTTATCCGAGTTCAAAGTCTATTTATAGACTTCCAGGTAAGCTAAGGCAACTTATATTCAGGTGCGAGATTGTGGTGGCTTAGAGGAATAATGATAGTATCACATAGCCAGATGATCCCATTTACAAATGGGCCTACTTCCAACTAACTACCTTAATACTGCCGAAGCCTGTTATATGAATCAATTTTGTGAGGATAGTCGTACAGAAAAACATATGATTTCGAATGCAGTTGTGCTCTTTAAGCCGAAACATCTAGGTATACATATTGCATGATATAGCCAGGAATGCTGATGCATCTAAGGGTTGCAACACCGATTTGCTCATGCTCAATCTATTTCGTACGGATTCCCCCACTCGCATTTCATATAAAATGTCAGTTCAGAACCTACTAATGTACATGGAAAAAGGTCAATGTATCGACTGATAAGTTACATCGAATACCAGTCGACAACGATGCGGATGAGATTTTCGACTCTATATTTTAATATCAAATAGTTTTAATGAATTTAGGTTATAATTTTGTTATTTAATTAATTTAAATCTTAAGTTTTTTCATATTATTAAAATTAATCTAATACATAGGTACTGATATATTCATATTCACATACCTATGGATATGCTGAAAAATGTAATGCGTGGAAAGATAGTCATTATTGTTATCGCTCAAATTTGAAGACATGTGACGTCCATCAACCGGCATCGAGCCCGCGCTAGATTATCACAAAGTCCCTTTTATACACAGAGAAGAGAAGACGCCTACTAGAAGATGAAGCATTCATTAAAACACGAAGGGTATTAACGAGGATCTACATGTTGTAAACGAGGATCCACATGAAAAAAACATTATCGGTGTTCTAGTGCTGAGCTGAATCGCACGGCTTGTTTGCCTTGAATCAAGTTGAATCTCCGTTTGCTACCTACTCTTGTGCTGACATATCGTTAAAGTACATATCTATTACAGTCTTAAGTACAGATACTTATGTGACATTGAATATATTTATAGATGTGTCCACAGTTAAGTAAGAAGTGTTATTACGTGAGCTTGTTTTAGTAAGTGTGTCATCTTCTTCTCGTGTGGCATTTTGTCTAAAATTATTAGACACAATTTATTTCTGTGGGAGGCATGCTTTTTGTAGGAACTGTCCCTAATCGCGTAGTAATTAATACACTTTGTGGTGGTCAGAATGTATTTATAGGTATGCATTCAAAGCAATAAATAAGTTTTGCTCCGAAATCAACGTCGGATTGCGATAAATTCCCAATGGTTATACCCATTTGCCCATCACGAATCGTTTTGATAGCCATGGGAAATTGTTTGTTACCAAAGAGAGTCTTTTCACTTACAGGCGAACAGTTACCCGTGAAAGTATGGGAATTTCTTCCATGTCAAACTATGGAGTCCTTAGTTTATTCTCACTGAAGATTCATTCACTAGGGGAAGGTGGGGCAGCTTCATACAGTTTTTATATTTCGTCTTATAGAATGCTCTCGGATATCGATATCTATATTGTTTCATCAAAAATCAATAGTCTTACTATCTGACTCTATATAAAAAAAATGAAATATGTGTAAATACACTTGTACGGCTTTTTATAACACTTTAAAGAAAAAAAGAAAAATGTATGAATGTACCCCACATGCGGGGCACTTTCATACAGGCTATGAGGCAGATTCATACATGTGAAAAAATACACAAGTTGTGCATGAAATATTTATTTATTTATCAATATTGGATTTTCTTTCGAACATAATGTGTGTTTCTGGATGTGCTTTAGAACTTCAACAAAAATACTCGAGTTTATCCAACCACTTCTCGTGGCTACGCCCAAAGAGCCTTCTGGAGCATCTTCTATGAAGTGGTCCCTAAAATGTACTCGTAGGAAGATGAATAAAGGCGGTATGGTAAACACCATACCGCCTTTATTCATCTTGCCAACTCACACCCAACTCACTTGCTGATATAATACCACCAAATGTGACCATCTCTCCTTTTTCGGCAGACACTATATGACCGACCTGTTTTTGATTCTTTTCAGCAAAAATGTTAGGTGTGCTCAGAACAGATGAGATGCCGATTCAAAATACGATCGGCAGTAAACTTGTATTTGCGGTATATATTGTCCAGGTTCTGGAAGAAAACATTCACTGCCTGAAACCGCCTGATCTGGCAGCACTTGTATTTTCAGGTTTATGCAAACTGAAATGTTTAAGGCCTTTTCGGAAACTTGCTAGCTCACTATTACTCCAACTTGTAAGATATTTAATCCTATTGGCCTTAGCAAATTCATGTATATTTATAGAAAAGATTTGATTCTGTTTTTGCAAAAACTTGCTGCGATGCCAATTCAGATTTGAATACACGAGTTTCGCTACCAAGATCTTGTGTTTTTTTGTAATTTTTTGATATGGCTTTGTAGTGTTTGTGCATTAACTCTATATTTGGCTGCTGATTTCCGAAGAGAGAGTTTGCCGTCCACAACTTTATCAATAGCTTTTAAAATTGCCTCTTCATCCACCCGTCTACTCCTAGTTCCCTTTTTATTGTAATTTCTGACCATAATCGTTCTACAAAACAAAATTATGGTATAACTTAAATTTTACAAACTAAAATAAAATAAAAAATGGAAGACAAGTGTACGGGGCAATTTATACTGTATGAATGTGCCCCGTACACTTCTGTATGAACCTACCCCATCACAAGAAAATTAAATCAAAATATTGCTAGAAAAAAGGCAAGCATATGTAAAATTATTTACAGGTTAATTCATAAACTTGACCCTATTATCTTTCAAATAAAATAGAACTGAATAATCCAGAGAGCAGCTTTTATAAAAAAAAGACGTTATAAGTGAGATCATAAAATTACTTACGCCTGGCCGAATCACGTTCAGTATCACACCTACGCGAGTATCATACCGACTGCTTTCAAACTCCATGAGCAACCACACACATCAGTAAGCTACGCATACACCCATAAGCCATTCTGTTGATGTGCACCTAACATCAGATATATCTAGTGTATGAAGGTGCCCCTTGTATGAATCTGCCCCACTTCCCCCTATTCCCGAGATAAGTTAAACATGTTCTTCAAACCGGTCAAGATTGATAAGTTGTGAAGTACCGAAGAAGAATAGATTATCTCAACGCTAACATTCGAAATTCAAGCAGCGAAAGTGACTCATCGGTAATAAAAACTTTCACTGATGAATGCACGAAAGACTCAATAACCTTGACCTCGACGGTATACGTCATCTGTTCCAAACAACGCGTTTCTTTTGTTTGTTTTATAAACAGCCAGTGCGCAGTGCTTCACTGTTGTTCTGTTCAGTGCATAAATGGAAACAAAAACTTTTTGCTGTTTTTCGAACGTGTAAAACTGGCCACTTGGGTAGATACAAAAAGTTATGACGCTCTGATGATTTTAATTGATAATTTAAGCTGTGTTTCGCTTTTTTAGGGTTCCGTTGTCAAATGGCAAAAAACGGAACCCTTATAGATTCGTCATGTCTGTCTGTCTGTCTGTCCGTCCGTATGTCACAGCCACTTCTTTCCGAAACTATAAGAGCTACGCTGTTGAAACTTGGTAAGTAGATGTATTCTGTGAACCGCATTAAGATTTTCACACTAAAATAGGAAAAAAAAAAAACAATAAATTTTGGGGTTCCCCATACTTAGAATTGCAACTCAAAAATTTTTTTTTCATCAAACCCATACATGTGGGGTATCTATGAAGAGGTCTTCAAAAATGGTATTGAGGTTTCTAAAATCATTTTTTTCTAAACTGAATAGTTTGCGCGACAGACACTTCCAGTGGTAAAATGTGTGCCCCCCCCGTAACTTCTAAAATAAGAGAATGATAAAACTAAAAAAAAAATACATGATTTACACAATCATGTAAACTTCTACCGAAAATTGGTTTGGACGAAATCTAGTGAGTAGTTTTTTTTAAAACGTCATAAATCGTAAACTGCAATTTACCTTTCATTCAATCAACTCAAATATAAAAATTAAAAAAAAAAAACATTTAATTTCATAAACATAAACCTTATGCATAAACCGAGAATACCTACAGGTTTGTACGGAACCCTCGCTCGGTGCGCGAGTCCGACTCGCACTTGGCCGGTTGTTTTTTTTGTGGTAGCTCTGTTGGATAATTTCGTTATAAAATTTATGGATTTTTCAAGGGCAACATTATTGTAAAAAATTTATAAGTAGGTAAATGTTATTGGGTTTTTCTTTCTAGAAATTCTCAGTAGCAGAGCGGAATTTCTGTTTGTGCCCGGTTGGTGGCAATAGGCTTGCTCCCTACTACATGGGACTTAACATAACCGTCAAAATGTGGGTGTACAACAGGTACTACTCTGCCCAACCCTTAGGGGCACTAAGGCGTGATGTTATATCGTGCGCTTAAGATTTGGGGCCGGCACTTTTTATATGGATTTTTATGAATGATTGAATTCTTGTGCTAAGTTCGCCAGTGTTCAGAAAAAGAAATTTTTATTAGAATGCCATGGATTCCTATTAAATACCTTGACCCATTGTAGGGCCTGGCTTTGATTTCCCAAACCGGCACGAGTTCCCACAGGATCCGATGCTGATAGTGGATTAGGTCTCTTCCTTTTCATTTACTTGAGGTTTGAGTCTCAGAGATCGAGGACATGCAAAATAATTGTGATGAGTTTTCTTACTTTTGATGTGCAATATAAGTTTCCCAATACCTGAGCCATCTTTATAAGAATATAGTATTAAAACACCATTTCCATGTCGCGGTTTATAAGCACAATTGTACTGATTACTCTAAGGTTGTGTCCTCTTTGCTCAGTGAATCCAATACAACGGGGTTTTCGTCAAATCACTTGTGATTATCATGTTTTACAATAACGGAATATTATGAGGTTATAATGAAGTATTGAGAATATGAAGTTAATGACTTTTTGCTGAGAAGTTTAGGGAACATCTTTGTCTGGAAAAATTTAAAAACTTTTGGTTTTTCTCCTCTGTGATAACTAAGTTTAATTTAAAGTAATGTTTTACATTTTGTTTTGGGAAAATTTATTATGCGGAAATCCTTACTTTTGAGTTTTGATGTAGATACTTAGGCAATCCGATCCAGACATTTTAAGGCTCTCTGAGCCAGCCGCGACGCAAATCTTATAGAACGATTTCTATAAAAACTTCATGGGAAATATATTCTACTACATGTCGTGTCACGGTAGTCTGTGGGACCCTTTAGTCAAAACGACATCAATATTAACTATTTAGTTTATATTTTCGTGGTGTAAGTTACACGATTAGAGGAATTTGACGTGTCATCATCAGTCACGTGGAATAATAATTCATTATTCTATAAATATAAACAAATGAAGATATGTTTACTACGAAGCTTATCTAGTTAATACCCTTCATACCCCGTAATATAAAACAAAAATCATAGAAATAATATATTGCGAATCATTTGAGTTGAAAAAACTTTTAACAAAAAAAAAAAACAACCAACTTCCTTAAAAAAAAAAAAACTACAAAGTCAAAAATAACTTTAATTTCGAAAGTTGGTGTCTAAGGATCTGTATTTACGGTTTTCTGCCACAGACTTCCGAAATTAAAGTTATTTTTGACTTTGTAGTGTTTTTTTAAGGAAGTCAGTTGTTTTTTTTTGTTAAAAGTTTTTATTTTTAACTTTTTAGTTATGGTAGATACCCCGCGCTAATCTAATCGCGTTATTCGTTCATTTGTTGCGCAAATACTTAATGCAAATTTAAGACTTATATGGTTTTCACATGGACCCCATTGTTCGAATGGAACCAAATTAAAATGGGACCATTCGGGAAGCACCAGCTTTCAAATAAAAAAAGAATCATCAAAATCGGTTCACCCAGTCAAAAGTTATGAGGTAACAAACATTAAAAAAAAAATACAGACGAATTGATAACCTCCTCCTTTTTTTGAAGTCGGTTAAAAAGCAGTGGTTGCACACGCACAGTCTAGGCAGACGTTTTACTTTGTGTAAATAATTTCATCACCAATGCTCTCAAAACGGTGAAGAAAAAAAAAATGAGTAAATCGGCATGTCCCATAACCAACAATTGGAAGAAAGGTGACTTCTAACATCCCGCACTGGGCTCGCGTGGTAGAATATCAAATTCCATTAATACATTATTTATTCCAAAAACATGGCCGCGAGGCAGCTACGACATGTTCAGATTTTGTATGTGTTGTCGGTCATATAGTCTGACAAGGCCTGAATGGTACAAAAAGTGTCGGACACATAGTCCAACATGGCAGTTAACGTGGTAAGAGGTTTGTGTCCCAACAGTGGGAATATTATAGGCTGATTATACTAAGTATATGAGCTCAGTTTTTTTTTTCAACTGGTTCTAGTACGTGCCTGTCTGTTTTCCTGTTCATGATAATTAATAGGTTTCTTTCTTGAGCTTCGATCAATAATAGCACTAGATAAAGGATCAGGAACAAAAATAATACGCTCAAGTGGCCACGTTTGCACACACTTACACATTTATATTTCTTACTACGAAATATAGAAAAACGTTTCATAATAATAACAACTTCAGTTTATTATAATCCTTAACACTCAAACATAAAGCATAATTACGATTGCAAAATATTCATATTTAAGTCCTTTTGTCATCGGAGAAAGGTAAAGAGCAATAAATTTAAAATGTCCCTTAAAAATCGCAAGTCATTTTTATATAAGTACAAAATTATTTATTCTAAACTGAAACTTAAAGTGTAAGCAATAAGGTTAAAAACAATGTGTTGACAATTTCGTGCTTACTCTATTTTGGAACTAGACGTATTTCTTGGTATTACATTTCAATGCTCAGAACACAGTACTTATTGAAAGACGTAGAGTTGCAGAATATAATTTTTTAGGTGAAAAGGTACGTTTTGATGGTGGCAAACATTTTTAATCGATTTAAAAAAGTAGTAGGACTAAAATAGTATAATAGTTATTTTATTTAATTAAGTGCGGGTTAAATCAATGTGATCCACCCGTATAAAAATGAGTGCGTCTACTTTTATGTACCAGTATTTAGAAGTTAAATTTGTATTAAATCAAATTATTTTTTCATTTAAATTAACACTAGAAGTGCGGGCGTCCCAAATTTGACCCACTTCGATATTCTTCCTGCTCTAATTAATATTTTATTATGCATAATTATAATCGTAACTTTTTATGACTTTTCATGAAATATGATGATTATTATTATTTATACGAGACTTCAAACACGTAATTGCAATATACATATTTTTTTATCCAAATTTACCTCAGTCGTTACGTTCCGCGCTTCTAGTGTTAAAGTTCAATATGAATTTTTATAAGGTTTGTATATTTCTTCTCCTCTTTCTTTCGCTACAATAGATACCCATTCTGCACAGCGAAATGGCTCGCTAGGAAATCTACAAACAAAAATAAAATTACAATACTACTTCATGCATTCTCTGTTCCAGAACAGACAATGTTTGTTACAATAGTTGGTGGGTTGTCGCAAACATTGGTCAAACAACCATAATATGTATTTGCTAAATGATTTATATTTACTATTTGATTGTTTTTATTTTATGAAAAATACTTAAAGATTTAAACTTATGAAAATAAAGATATTCCTTCCAAAAACTTGGTGCTGTTATTTACACAATTTTTGAACGCGTGCTGCGGCATTTAGGACGTCTTATCGTTGGCTATCATTGGACCAAACTAATTTCAAATAAGAGCACAAAAATATTTGTGCTCTTATTTTTCGGGCCGTTTTTGAAGCGCTCATCGGGAATCTAGTACATTTTTGATCGAAGTTCTTGAGCATCTATCTACACGATGATAAAATATGCATACGTACAGTGTAAATTACGTAAGAATATAATCTTGTATGTTGAAGATTCATTAAATAGGAAGGTAATAAAAGACGAGGTTATTACAAGTTTTTTTTAAGATTCCAATCGGAAGGTTTTTCCGTTTATGAGATGGAAATGTATTTATTTGTAAATTACCCGCTAGATGCTTAATTATTTATTTGTAATAGTGTTGTTAGTATTAGAAAAACCAAAAAAGTCGGTCAAGTGCGAGTCCGATTCGGACACGAAGACATCTGTACCACAGGTCAAAAAACGCTGAAATAAATACGTTTCCTATATGGAGACCCCGTGAATTTTTAACTTGTTTTTTGTTATAGCGGCAATAGAAATACACATTCTGTGAGAATTTCAACGGTCTACCTATTACAGGTCATGAGATACAGGCCGCTGACAGACAGACAGAGGGACAGCAGAAGTTTAGTAATAGAACCCTTAAAAGGATTGTTCTTCATCACCGTTATTAATTAATAAGTTTTTCTAAGTCCCTTGTTTTTATTCATAAACGTGATAGTTTATCTTGATAAGTACTAACTGAATAAAAAGGTGTTACCTACGCCATATTTTTTCTGGCCGCCATTAGTCTTAGTTCTTCGTAGAATCTGTAATTTGCTTGGCTGGAATAAGTATATAATTATGAGAATTAGATGCGTGATGTTGTTATGTCAAGATCACGAAATGCATATTTAAATCTATACTAATAATATAAAGCTGAAGAGTTTGTTTGAACGCGCTAATCTCAGGAACTATTGGCCCGAATTTAAAAATTATTTTTGCGTTAGGTAGCCTATTTATTGAGGAAGGCTCAGCTATCAAAAGGAGCGGAGCAGCAACAAAAATGATTGAAAACTGGCAGGCAACTCGATGCGACGGGAAGGGTCAGGGGAGCAAAAATTTGACGCGGACGAAGTCGCGGGCAGAGGCTAGTTTTAAATATGGAATCGTGTTATGGTGTTCTAATTAACTGATATATATTATAATATTACATTTAATTATATTAGTAGGTAGATAGTATGTATCTATGTAGTAATTGCTCCGTGAGGTGCCAGACGTCAAGAATAGGACCATCCATTTTTTCCGTGGGTGTCGTAAAAGGCGACTAAGGGACTAACTAGAGAATGGGCAGCAGCGTTCTCTTTGCATTTTACCACCATACTGCGATCACCGACCCGCCTGCCAAGCGTGGCGATTATGGCAAACTTCCCTAGATGGGGGGTGGCCTATGTCCAGCAGCGGACGTTTTTCGGTTGAAATGATGATGTTGTTGCAGTAAATATTATGTATCAAAATTCAAAGAATTTCTATCAAAATCAATTTTAATTTTGCATTCACGTAATTCGGTACTCTTGAAAACGATAGTGTCAACATTGGAACCACAACAACGCCTGATCTCGATTCCACTTAGTTCTCAAAAATGGACACTCAATTTAAACATATTTTGGCGCTAGCTTCGAACTCAAGAATTCGAAAAGTTCCAATTCCAATGTCAATCGAACGGAATTAAAATCAAGAGTTAGCACCCAGATCGCACTGTCTCGTGGCGCCGCCGGTCTACGGAAGCCTTAAGTTAATACAGCTGTACAAATAAGTATCAAAACGCCATTGTAAGTGTATTGTACCGGAACACAGAAAGGCCTATATTCAGCAGAACAATGAACAGTTTAACAAACATTACGGTCGACACAAACAATTTTCGGAAGAAGTTGAAAAATATGGATGTTACATTAACCTACTGTGGCCTTGACTGGCTCGACCCGGCAGCGGGCGTGCTGGTTGACTTATTTGTGTATTCATAGAGTTGTAAAAAAACGGTTATTTTTCTGAGATGAAAAAAAAAAACGTTTAAAAAACATGAAAAACATACAGTTTTTTTTCTGGAGCAGGTTTTTTTCCATGAGTAGGAAAATAAAAAGAGAAAAGGCGGTTATTGTATAATATGAGTTGATATTATTATTGTTTTGTTCAATTAGAAAATACCATTTTCATCCCACCATCTCGGAAAGAGTATTTTTAATCTTCAATATCTGAGTGGAAAAGCCGTTTTTATTCGTTTCCGTTATTATAACATCGTGTGCACTAAGTTTGTGATAGTGCACACGATGTTCTAAATTCAATTTACTTTATCCTCTAGAGAATAAAAACGGCTTTTCCACTCAGATATTGAAGATTAAAAATACTCTTTCCTCGCTGAGGTGGAATGAAAAGTTACGTGTTGCACTCGAGTGCAAAGATTTTTCACCTCGTGCTCTTTTGATTCCCTCGCTAACGCTCAGGATTCTATTTTTGAATCACTCGCTGCGCTCGTGATTCAATTTTAGAATCCTTCGCTTGCTCGGTCATCAAAATTGAGCACGCGGTTAAAAAGCAACTTTGCACTCTTGTATAACAAATAACTATTGTTTTTTGTTCGATTCTATCGCATCAAGGGTTGTCAGTCAGTTGCATAACAAATTATCAGTATGAATAGCTTTCAATTTGACAGTTGAAAAAGACTTATTGTGTTATTTACGTTGCTCAATTTACTTTTTCGAAGATTCTGGTTAATGGGGTACAATTAGGGCGCGGATGGTAGTGGTAGGGCTGACTTGACTAATAAAACAGAAACTACTCACCACTTTAATGGTCGTTCAAGTACTGTCAGTTTCAATATTCCACAAATGAGGTAAAACGACTATGTAAGGATTGTAAAGGGTGGTGTTTCGTAGTTTCTGCCTATCTCCATGAGAAAAGACGTGAGGTGATGTATGTATGTCTTATGTAATTATGACGTTGACTCGTAGTTTAGTTTGAATGAATGACTTTTGGTTTTGATTTTGATGTAGTTTTCATCAATAGACAGAGTCATTCAAAAGCAAGTTTCATATTTATAAGCGGGCAAAGCTGCTGGTAAAAGCTAGTGAATAAATAAATTAATGACTCTATGTCATCTCTACTTATCTTGCTTACATATTTCTATTAGCTAATAACAACTTCAGTCCACATTACGTCACATGTAACCTATGACGTCATCTAACTAGTATTTCAACCCACTGACCATTGACTTTGGTTACAATGTACTGAATTTACTGTTTGTTGTGTTTATATTGTTGGTGCAACCAATGTGCCTATGTTGTTTTCAGTCTAGACGGTTTTCAGTGTTGGGTCTGAACAAGTGATCATAATGTTGCCAATAATCTGTTTTTAGTTACTCAAACTCAAAGCATTTCTGTCAAATAAACCATTTACAGGCACTTTTGAATTCTTAAGTGGTGGTGAGTCAGAAAAATGAAACTAGTTACCCATTCGTTAGTAGGTAACTATGGAGAAGAACGGCAAGAAACTCCTCGGACATTCTTTTAAATCAAAATATTTGTACAAAAAGTTGGTTACGTCATTTATGTTACCATTATGTATGTAAGAGCGATGTAAAAATACGTGCACATTTAAAGCATCCGTAATTAAAATAACAACTAAGAAATTAAAATCAAGAGATGACCATTCCCTAGAACGGCGGCGTCCGTTCACGAACATGACGTACCTATGAATCAGCACCATTCGGCTTAACTATTTTGAAGGGAACATAATAATCCAAAACTGACGCCACCAACAGCAAGATATTTGAGTGAGCAAAACAAATCTGCTGTTCCTTACTTTTTGCAGTGAAGTTAACATCGATGTATTGTTTAGCGATTGAAGCGTCTATCCCGTGGTAACAAATTGTTCATAATGATGAAATCAGTTATTGTTATACACTTAAAAAAAAAAAAAACATTCTTTAAATTAGGTTGAGAACTGAACTTTTTGTTAGTAAAAGTTAACAAAAATCCCCTCAAAACAATGGGCGTTCCGTAATCACTTCACTGTATCCCTGTATTTCGGAAATAGGTATCACATTATAATCAAGTATTTCGGGGAAAAATCCAACTAACTGTTATCTGTCACTGTTCATTCAAAATATCCTGTGCTTAATATTGCTAAATCATGTTTCTGTGTCAAATCAAATCAAATTATTTTAATTTCACATAAACCTACATGCGCACTTCTGAAAAGTTAAAAGCTAGGTGCACTGTCGAATTGACAATTTAAAAAACTTTTTAACAAAAAATTAAACCGCCGAAAAACTGAAAAGCATAAAATAATACTTAAATCTTAAAATTATGAGTCGGCGCTTTGAGTGATCCTTGTTCATTGATTTTTCAGCGCCGCCGACTCAAAATTTTAAGGTTTAAGTATTATTTTATGCTTTTCAGTTTTTCGGCGGTTTAATTTTTTGTTAAAAAGTTTTTATTTTATATTTTTTGTGGCTTTAATGTACTAATGATACTTGGCAAGGTATACCCTATCCAACACAAAAAGAATTATCAAAATCGGACTACTCTGTATAAAGTTATGCGTGTTTATACATTACAATCAGTGAGTGAATAATCAATCATCCCCTGTTTTCCGACCCTTAGGGTTCGATTTTGTTTTCCAAATTGATATGGGACCACCTTGGGAGTATACTCTTTCCAATAGAAGAAGAATTGTCACAATCGGACCACAATGTAAAAAGTTATGCGTGGTCATACATAAAAAAAAAATAAAAAAAATACACGTCGAATTGACAACCTCCTCCGTTTTTTTTCGTCGGTTGAAAATGACATCATTGGACATAGGTCTCTCAAATTTGGGGGGGGCTGGGGTTTGCTAATATCGCCACACTTGACTGGCGGGTTATCAATCGCGTTATGGTGGTGAAATGCATAGAGAACGCTGCTGCCCATCCTCTAAGAAGTCCTTTAGTCGCCGCTTACGACACCGACGCACAGTGTAGAAATGTGGACAAAAGTCCAGCCACAGCTCAATTTTCGTCCGATTTCAATAAAACAAAATTCAAAATACTCGGAAGGATGCTTATTATCATATGCGACTGCGATATTATTAAATTTCCACTCCCACATACCCCTACTTGCGAGGGTAAATTGGGATATGGTACATAAAGGTTGAGGTGTATTAGCCTGTTCGTGGTTGAGATATTAACTTTTTTGAAGAGAAGTAGTTGTTTGAACTTTTTTACTTAGGATTAGGCGGATGAGCCCGCTTGGGGGTTGGTATTTCAATCTTTATGGGTACTTGACAACGTGGTAATGGCCTACAATCCCGCCTATCAATTAAACCATATCCCAATTTACCCTCGCAAGTAGGGGTATGTGGGAGTGGAAATTTAATAATATCGCAGGGCATATGATAATAGGCATCCTTCAGAGTATTTTGAATTTTGTTTTATTGAAATCGGACGAAAATTGAGCTGTGGCTGGACTTTTGTCCACTTTTCTACACTGTGCGTCGCCGACGGGAAGAAATGTGATGATATTCTTTATGTCCGGCACAGTGTGGGAAATGTAAAATGTAAGTACAATAAAAACATATAATAACGTACCTATTGAATTGTTACGGTTGAGTATGATTAATTGGTACTTAATCATTTTTAATTACTTGCTCGTTTATGCATTTAGTATTCTTAGAAGTACATGCATGCATTTACAATCCTGAATTTGTATTTGAACAGAGCGTGTATTTCAGGGTAGGTCAGAGGACAACCGATGACCGCTGGGGTAGACGTGTTCTTTGGTGGTGACCGCAAATCGGCAAACGTAAGGTTACATGTCCCAGGTTAGGTGAAGAGATCATTTTTGCTGGGTGGTTGGTAGTAGCTGGCTGAGAGTAATGGGAAATGGAGCTGAATAGTGTACGATTTGAAAAGCATGTATCCAACAGTGGACTGAAGAAAGCTGATGATAACATTTTCTCTTCCTCAGTTGTAGCTCAATCACAGTAGGACTTTAAACGAACCTTAAATGAATCACCGTATATCAATAAACTTTTTCTAACTTAATAGATAGCTGTGCTGCTAGGAAGTTTATCACGCCACGTATTCTTCCCAGCTAAAGCACTAGGAAGTGGTGAATGGCGGGCGTTTTGGGGGGACTGTCTTATGTAGTTTTAACGTTCAAAAAGTGGTGATACTCACCAAATGGCTTTTGATTTTGACATCCAAAGAAAAGATGAAATGGTGTGTGTATCGAAAGAACACCCTATTGGCCAATCATAATAATGATGTTAATTTTAATAAAATCTCAAAACGCATTTAGAAAATTACTGTTTTATCATGATAAGAGTTAAATAAAGGATTTGTGAGGGTAAAGAATTTTAGGGACATTAATTATGGTAAGTAAAGTCCTCATTATCATAACTTAATCGCTTCTAACCTAACCGACACATAGACAAATAGACTTTAACAATTGGACCTTAGGGAGTAAAGCTATTGCGAGGTCGACTGCACCTGTGTTTATGAACAAAGGGTACGCTCAAACACAAATTCGAAGGGACTTTCACTGTTGCCGTGTTGCGTTATAAACCAGCAAATGCCAGATTTACCCAACCTGAGCATCGAACAGGTGACCCGTAGGTCACTGCGGTGTAGCAATAAACGCAATATTTAGATTGAAACAATCTTTGTTTACTACACCGAATTCACCGAAACGAACTGAAGTAATAAAAGGAGTTTAAAACAAAGAAAGAATCATAAAACCTGATGATACGCAAAAAACATTTTATGTATTTAAGTAATTAGTATTTCCCGTGATTTTCTGGGGTTTTCCTCAGTACCTACAATCTTTTAAAATACCTACTCTTTTATATGCACAGACGAAGGCATGAAAGTTGTGTATTTTATTTAAAATATGATTGTTCCAAACATTAATCATCATAATTTCAGTCGTAAGACGTCCACTGCTGGACAAAAGCATGCTCGAACTTCGGGGCTTTCCCATAATCGCCATTGGCGATCGCAGTATGGTGGTAAAATGCATAGAGAACGGTGCTGCCCATTCTCTAGTAATTTCTTTAATTGCCTTTTACGAACCCCCACACGAAGACATGGGTTGGTGCTATTTTTAAGTCCGGCCACCACAAGGATGAACATTAGTAGGTAAATAATATCAATTTCAATTCATCATTCTTTACCTGTACCTAAATGACAAATTCACAATACCTAACTGTATGTGTTTTTTGTTTGTTCGAGTGAGTCGTTGAATTGCCCTCAATGAGTAAATCTATACTAATACTTATATCTATACTAATATTATAAAGCTGAAGAGTTTGTTTGTTTGTTTGTTTGTTTGTTTGTTTGATTGAACGCGCTGATCTCAGGAACTACTGGTCCGAATTGAAAAATTCTTTTTGTGTTGGGTAGCCTATTTATCGAGGGAGGCTATAGGCTATATAACATCACGCTACAACTAAGAGGAGCGGAGCAGTAATGAAAAATGTTGCAAAAACGGGGAAATTTTATTCCTTTTGAGAGTTTCCGTTGCGTGCGCTGCGTAAACGCTTAAAGTAACGCAAAAATCATGTATGACGGAATTGTTCCTTTAAAAAAGTTCTAAAAAAAAGTCCACGAGAGCAAATGTCTATCTTTTAAGGTTGACTCACTATAACTCAAAAGGTGCGAGCAGCAACACTAGCAGGCAAATCGATGCGACGGGAAGGGTCAGGGGAGCAAAAATTTGACGCGGACGAAGTCGCGGGCAGAAGCTATACTATTATAAAGCTGAAGAGTTTGTTTGTTTGAACGCGGTAATCTCAGGAACTACTAGTCCGAATTGAAAAAATATTTTTGTGTTGAGTAGCCTATTTATCAAGAAAGGCTACAGGCTATATAACGTCACGCTACAATCAAAAGGAGCGGATTAGTAATGAAAAATGTTGCAAAAACGGGGAAAATCGCACGGGTAGGCGATTCGACGCGGTCGGGGGAACAAAAAATTTTACGCGGACGAAGTCGCCGGCAGAAGCTAATTAAATATATGCAGGAGGAAAAAAGAACAAAACAACAATTTTACATCTACGATAACTTCTGTGGCTTTTAAAAGATCATAACATGCCAACACACCTGACTATATACATATATTTGTGGTCAACTTAATCATTAAATAACCACAAATATATCCATATTTTACATAAAAGTTAATTTTAAGTATGACGTGTGACGTTCATGCACGACTACATATCATGCTATAAGTAACCAGTTTTAACAGACCTCGCATTCTATAGAATTCCCGTACCATGAGAAATCAGCTTATACTGGAAATATATAGCTTGATTTGTCGCCGAGCGTACAAACCTGTTTATAAAAATATAATCATTTATCAACAAACTTTTAAATAGATTACTTTTATAATTAAAATAGTAATTTAAATAAAAGGTGCTATAGAAGTAGGTACTAATAGAATATGTAATCGAGTACGAACGAAATTATTAACTAGGTTAGGTTAGCAACTAGCTATTTTGCATATATCCATACTAATATTATAAATGGGAAAGTGTGTGTGTCTGTTTGTCCGTCTTTCACGGCAAAATGGAGCGACGAATTGACGTGATTTTTTAAGTGGAGATAGCTGAAAGGATGGAGAGTGACATAGGCAATTTTTTTTCTCTTCCTAACCCCCCACTTCCCTAAAATGGGGGGGGGAGTTTGTATGAAGCAAAAAAATATTGAGTAGGGGATGGAAATTTGTGTGAGACTGCTCTCTTATTACCTATATAACCTGGATTAATGCATTCTTAATACATTAACCGCGGTAGTACGTCCTCTTGCGATAATTTCCGACATCCACACGGGCGAAGCCGCGGGCAAAAGCTAGTATACTATAATATAATAAATTAATAATGTTGATAAGTAATAATAACATATGTAGAATATTAATTTATGTTGAGCTCAGTGATATTTAATTAATCAGCTTAGGTATATATGCGATCAGCACAACTGAGTCCACAATCAAACGGACGTAGAAATATCGCGACGGTTTTTTATAGCGCACTGAATATTCATCTCTCAGTGTTGAACCGAGCATTGAAATTCCAACGGAGTGCATCGAAAAATCACACTGTTCAATGTTCAAATTCCATCGCCATATTATTACGCCCGTGATTCTATATTCAAAAAAGGTAGTTAGCTCAGTTTATCAGAATAAAGTCTCATCTAGATAAGCTGAGTAGGTACATAATTTACGGACTGATCTTAAAAACGTTGTTTGTTACACAGAATAAAAATAAAATTTAAGCCTTGTTACAGTGTTTTTAGGGTTTGATATAACAATGGCATTATGTATGTAATTAGTGCAAACTATTTCCTGACCTATTGTTTAATTTTGTTCTTTATTTAAATTGCAATTCTTAGTAAATGGAAACTATCTTGCCAGAGCTAAATACCTACAGAATTCGCAGGATAAAATTGCGCTGTTCATTTTAGTATTTGATAAGTTAAACATTGTGCCATGTTTTTATACAAATCATTCAACTACAATTATTGAAGGAAGATATGCATCTGCCTAGCCTATTCCCTGACTACTTTTGAAGTCGACTTCCCGTCTAACTGGATTGGGCTGCATACCAGTAAATTACGGGGATTGACAGACTATCTGGCCTCCACTACCAAATAACTGGGTAATACGATACCCCTTAGTAAGACTGGCTGTCAATAATTTTGGCTTTTGACGACCCGTAACTACTGTCAAAGATCAACGAACGACAGTAGGGACCAACGGCTTAACGTGCTTTTCGTGGCTCGGAGGGGTCTTGGTACGTAAAGATGGTCACCTTTCCACGGACCGACCGCGGAAAGCATATATAAGGTGTATCTATGTAAAGAAGCTATAGCAACGAAAAAAAAATTTTTCTAAGGTCAGGTGGGGTAAGAGGAACATAGTTTACTGGTTTTTGAACATTACGACCTCCAGCTAGTAAAAATATGTTTGTATTCTAATAGCAATACAAACAAAGTTTCGCTAACGAACCATGCTAACTATTATTTTAACACAGAAATTGATTCTTCCAGTAATAACGGAACAATCTGACAACGAAGCCAGGTCTTCTAATTGTTTCTCTTTCCCGAAATTTGGGGTAAGAGAAACGCTTCGATTCGTACAAGTAAAAACACGTATTTTTATATGTATCTCTAGAAATTTGAGAACTGCCTTTCGACCTAATGGAAATGAAACCATACCATAGTTAAAATATGGTTTCATTTAGCATTACCGAAAAATAAAGAAAATTTGGGGTAAGAGGAACATATTAGTAAGGTCAGGGGTGGTAAACTACGAATGTTAAAAACATATACATTTGGTTTTTAATAAAAATTGAAGAAAAATAAACGATGAATGTCACTAAGTAAGTGTTTATTTATTATTAATGTATTTAAATCACTTTTTCAACTTTGAGAAACTCAACTGAATAAAAACAAACAAATAATTGTGGAACTCTTTGTTATACTTAACAAACGTACAAAAAAAAAACTTAAAACACTTTTCTGACATTTTTTCACTGTGATAGTTATGCATAAACGGATATACAGTGCACTGCGTGTATACATAATGACCGAAATATTCTCAAAATTGGTTAAATATGACTTATAACTAAAAAATATTCTCCATTACTTTAATCAGTCTCAATCAACATGACTATGTTCTATTTAAATAAATAAACAAAACTAAAAAACCTTTGCTTACTTTCTATGTAATATTACCTAAAAAAATACAATAGGAACTTCTAAAATCAAATTGACATAGGCCTTAAATTCTAATATCACCACCACCACCTCATCAGTCTTAACAAATAATCTTTTATCCCGTATTGGTGTGATACTATAATAAAAGCATGTACACGTGCGAAGCCGCGGGTGGGTCATAAAATTAATTTACTGAACATTAAAATTTTGGAAAGACATTTTAAAAATAATTTGGTTTTCTTCTACGTCCTGCGACAAAACTGTGGCCCTCCCCAAAGTATTAGACTTTACACCTTTACGATCATAAACCCGATTGATTATAGTTGTTCTTGGTATTCCATAGTGTTTTGAGGCTGCATAACCCGACAGTGCACCACTTTTAACAGCCGCCACTGCTTCTAATAATTTTTCTTTCGGGTAAGAGCTCCGTTCCGTTTTTCTTATATAATTTCGAGGCATTTTACTTTTTCTGTAACAAATAAATGCATGTAAGTACCTCCAATACGGCCAAAAATAAATTACAGGGACAACTAACAATTAATTAACTGACACTAAAGATTGATTTTTTTAGTATAATTGTGAAAACCACGATTAACAATTAATTAGTGGTGTATATATTTAAGCAATTTAGTAATTAACAAAACAAGATATATTCATGTTGATCAAACTCTCTTTATTTAATCAATTGTTAGTGACTTACCACAAATAACAACACTGTTGTATAGAGATATCAACACATTTTGGCGCGCACACATAGTGCCTTGTGTGGGTAAATATCTGTGTACCTATTTGTGCTCGGAAGATGACTGTCAATTGGCCCAAGTCACTGCCACACAAATTAAAGTTGTATAATAATTACAATCGCATGCACACATAGCTCCGCGCGCCAAGATGAGTTAAACTATCTATACCTACCTAATCTAGATAGGTGATATTTCAACTTGCAAAATGTTTGTTACCCCTAAAATAGGGAAAGAGGAACATAATGTTTCTCTTAACCTGGTATGGTAGTTCCTCTTTCCCGGCTTGGTATTTTGTAGGTTATGTTTTTGATGACACCGAAAAAGCACTAAAAACACATGCTACAAACAAAATAACATGCGGAAAATAAAGATTCAACATTAGAATTACACTTACCAACAAAATTTGCCGTATCACAGATGTTTTTAATCCTTAAAAAATCGCACACAAAAAACGCCGCTAGGTCATAATTTTATAGTTTGTCAACTGATTTTTTTCTTTCTCTTTTACTCACGTACTTATTGTGTTATAGCGCCATCTATCTAAAAATATTGAAACTATACCTAATACTGTTTTATCGACGGAGTAACCATAGAGCTGGGCTTTATAGTTTTTTATTTATGAGTTACTGTTTCTCTTTACCTGGCGTCCCTCTTACCCCACCTGACCTTAAATTATTTTTTTTCAAAATTTAATATTTATAAATTATCTGACGCACATAAGAAATACTGGTTCCTTCTTATTTTTTACGGCCCGAGACACCGCGGCCATGCTCGTGCCGTCCGGTCGCCGCCCTCGCAGCGTCAGGCGGGCTATTCATAGAATTTGGAGTAAAGGTTTTATGCAAAACGTCTCAAGCAGTTTTAAAATTATAATGCTTCTTTACCACCTACAGGTGTACCCCTTAAAATATATCGTGTATGAATGGATACACCTTATATTTACCAATATAACGGTCACATCTCTTCTCACCGAGAGGAGGCCTGTGTCCCAGCAGTGGGAACATTATAGGCTGCTGATGATGATGATGATGATGAACTGTTACATATTACTTAGCCACATTTAAAGGAAGATAATCATATTCTGCAATTCTATAATTCAAAGATTTTTTAAGAACTGATTGCTGAGGAGAGGAGAATAACCAAACTCTTTAAAAAATAAAACAAATCAAGCCCACAGGTTTAACATTATTCCTGCCAGGGTCGCGGAATTGTTCGAAAGAGTTACCGTGGCCCTTGTGCAGGCAAATGAAGAAACACGGGTGGGTTTTAGTCGGCGTTTTGGGGGACTATCTTATGTAATTTTGACGTTCGAAAAGTGCTGATCCTTAGTCTAATTTGAATAAATGACTTTTGATTTTGAGTAAAAGTCAGACACGAAAGAGCGGGAGATGTCATTTGATGCTTTCCCATCTAGAAAAAAAAAAGGCCTCACATTATTGTAAAAAACAAAGAACATGGCATATAAGTAAGAAACTGTCTCCTTTAAATAATTAACTATGTACAGTTTGTAGTAGGCACGTGCTTATCATTAAGAACAAGTCGTAAAAGTGATCGAAATCATTGTTATTTGTTGTTCTTTAATGATAAGTAATTGGGTAGCTTGTTACTACATCGTTATAAGATCTCCTAACGAAGTTTCTTAATTATTAGGTAGGTACTTATTTATTTAGCCTTAGTTAGTGTAAATGAACCCACTAGACTTTGGAACAGTCAATTAGTTTTATCTTCTATCTGATCGACACCTTCTTTTTTGCGGTTGGAAAATCATCAAATGACGTCTCCAGCTCTGGCTGGAGCGGAAGGGCGTGTCAGACTTTTACTGACTAAATCCCACCCGTGTTCCTTCAGTTGCCCATATGCACGGGCCACGGTACCTCTTTCAGAAGAAACTCGCGATGAGCGACCCCTTGATAATTCAAAACTGCCTGTAACTATTTTATTTTTGTTATTATTTAGAGTCCCGGACCTTTAGAACGCGTACGAGGAGCACCAGCCAACTCGCAGAGGCCCCTTAGACAATTATTAATGATGATTATAATTATAAACCTTTAAGGCGTTATTGCTGGGAGTTCAGCTCATCTCCCTCTGGGCCGGCCATAATGTCATTTGGGTTGAAAGATTGGCCCAATGATCTTCTAACATACGGCAGCTGTGTTCAGCCCAATTCCATTTAAGCGTGGTAGCTTTGTAGCTGTTTTAATTGAAATAAATGCTGTTAGTTTGAGTTGACTCACATCTTCATTATTTAATTTTAGTTGCTTTTAATTTGTGGTTCTCCTGTGTTTGAGGCCCTAACATGTTTGTTAGTCCGATGATTGTTGTTTTTTTTTGCTATTATTTTATCTTCCAATCACCATCACCGTCCAAATACTTTTACGAATTAATTAAGAGTCGGCGTAGTATAGTTTCGATCAGGCCCCTTGCTGCCTTCTAATAGCGATGCCCTAAGCCGAGGTCCGTGCCCCACAGGGATGCCCCTAGCGAGGAGTCGTTCTAGTTTTAATTTGCTAAACCCTGGCTGGAGGCCTTAATTGATTAAGGATGATCTGCGAGATGTCATTTCCAAAATTTGTATTTCACATGCTATCCGGAAACAATCACTTTAAAGGCTCTCGCAGGCAGGTGGGACGAGACAGCGCGTCGCGACACTAGGAGAACTATGTCTATAAAAAACTTCATAGACATTTTTCAAGACTAGAGTGTCGTCGCGCTGGTCAACGGGAGCCTTAAGCCGTCACCGTATGAATACAGTGACGGTTCATTATAATGGGAAGAACAACCTTCCTCCCAATATTAATCAATATCATATTATTTTCATATCTTAGAGGAAACCTGTTAGCTGGATTATTGGGCTTCACAAATACCTTTGCCTATTATTATCTAAGTGAAAACTCATCTCATCGATTTAAGTAGTTTCTATCAAGTTTCAAGGCCCATTTTTTGCGATATCACTTTGGCAATAACATTTTTAACCGGTTGATGAGCATCAACACGAAAACAACATCGGTATTAAAGAAACACGAACGATTCTATGAAACTAGTCTTGTTGTTCAAAAGACAGCTAAACGGTTTGTTTACTTGTTTTGATTCGGAGAAGATTATTAAACAGGGGTTATCAGTAGGCAGCATAGCTTGAAAGTCATTGGTTCGGACCCAGGCAGGCACTTTACTTTGTGTGAATAATTTCATCGCTACTGCTCTCAAAATGGTGAAGGAAAATATTTTGAGGGAACCAGCATGTCCTAGAATCAAAATTTCGAAGACATGTGACATCTACCAACCCGCACTGAGCCCGCTTGGTAAATTACGGCACACTCCCTTCAACCGAGATGAGGCTTGTGTCCCAGCAGTGGGAACAATATAAGCAGATTATGTGATAGCTATTCACAACCATTCGATACGCTTCCGTACCGAATCAAACAATAATCAATGTTATCATAGGAGTCTTATCAAACGCTGTTTACAAATCCGAATCACGAAAATTTTGTCAGTTAAAAGTTGTCACCACTATTTTTCGGACAGTTGGTTGCTGTCCGGAGTATGGCAAATTGAATTATAGAAAGGTGTCATTTTTGTCACGATAGCCTGTTGAAAGGTGGTGAATAGCTATACAGTACTGAATGTTTCACGGATGTTAACTATCAAGTCCTATGTCCTTGTTTCAGAGATCATTACGCTCAGACGTCAATTATTTTAAGAGTTTTATACATCATCACCAATTCTGCCGAATGGCTGAGAAGAAGAAAGAGGAGAAGAAAGAATATAAATAATAGAAAGGCAGTCCAGAGAAGGCTTACTTCCAAGGTGTAGATAAATGACTGAAAACCTCTTAGTTGCACTCATTATGAACAACTTTAATCAAGAAAAAATCAAATCAAAATATGTAGTTTTATTTCACATAAACCGATATGGGCACTTATGAAACGACAGAAGCTAGGTGCACGGAGAAAAATCCAGAAACCGCAAAAACATTCAGCAGCTGCCATATACCTACATATTTAAGATAACGTTAGTAAGGATGATTATTTTCCCGAATGAGAACTAAGTACCGATGTACGAAAAATTCAATCTAGAATTTATCTTTCATCCGGAACCTGAATCAGGTTCAATCCCAGCAATTGTGAGTGAAAATATATTTCAGGGAACTTCATCGAGATACTGAAAATCGATCTTCGATAGCAAAGCCTGCGCTTGCGCGAAGTGGTTAGCCTGCTGATCGCATCTAATCATCATAATGACGTTGATACATCCAACGACTATTGCTAAGAATTATGTAAACCCCGTTACAAGGAAGATGCGAAGACAATGTATGTTGTGGATAATAAACTTGTACTTAAAGTGTATTTTCAGGGGAAAGGTTGCGATGGTCAAAAGTCCTATAAAGGGAGAGTTTCATTCTAGTTGATAAAATGTAGTGCTCATATAGGGACTGGATGAAATTCTCTGTTGAAATTTAGATCTTTAAAATTCTTAGGCTCTCCAATTCAGGCTTTGATGATTTGTAACTGTATACTTGAAGAATGGGCCCAAAAGGAACCCGTTATTTCATAATCTACAGAAAATATTAATAATGGTAATTTATGATAAGTTAGTGTTCTATCAGTTAAAGGTTAATACCGGAGAATTATTGTATTAGTTTCCACAAAACGTGATGATTTCTGCATCTAATAAACACTATGCTACATACTCACGGCGTATAAGCAAATACCCTCACAGGATCCAAATTACTAAAACAACATTCAATTTTTAACCGCGTAAAATGGCAAGAAAACTGGAATAATTTCTAAACATTTCCGGCGCAAAAAATACGATACTTTAAGTTTACTGCAGCTCTATAACGTCAGCAAAAAAAGGTTGATGATCGTCACCAAAACACACACGGCCCAAATTGCGTAGAATCGTAGAACTTTCGCTCACAACACTTACTTCAAACTAGTTTCGATAGAGGTGGACATGACGCGACGGCGCGTGCGCGAACTACAACGGCTGGTGCAACACTAAGCTGCGCAAGAGTTGACGCTCCGCGATGCTCGGCTTCGTATTTTCATGGAGTGATAAAACCCGTATTTATTTTTGTTTCAACAAAATGTTTGTTATCTGTTAAAGACAGAAACGCTGACGCATTATTCGGTAATGATTTTGAAGAACATTTCTACTTTGTATGCGTTTTTTTTTTATTTCCCCGGAAAATGTGAGTATGATCAAAACGATATATCCTTTCTTTTAATTTTTTTTTTCGAGGCGGGAAATTTTCAAATGACGTGTTCCGTTCTGGGCGTGTCAGACTTTTACTGATATACTGACTTACAAAATGAAATAAAATTGACAGATTGTAACATACACAGACACACTAAACTTTCTACTCCATAAAATACCTTCTCCTGCACCTAGACTTATTTAGGCTTCACAAACGTGTAAGAAGATGAAACTGTTATGTATTATTGTACGTTTTTATCCACATTTATCTTGTTTTACTCTTCGCTAAGTTTCTCAGTTCATAAATATTATCCTCTTCAGACCTGGAGTACACGTATGTGTACCTTAACTAAATATTTTTTTTACTATTAGCGACATCTCTTGGCCGCTTTTGGTACTATTCAAATGTTTACTGATAGTATTAGTTCCTAAAAAAGCCGTTAACAAAGCTGTTCAGTAACAATAAGTGAATGAAAATTTCGTTTGAATTCAAAAGTGCAACGTTTTATTTTGAAGACCTCGACGCAGAATCTTCGTAAAACAGGTAAATATGTAAAAGCATGACAACTGACAGATTTTTTTAAATTGTTGAGTACATAAAACGTTGCTTTCTAATACTTTTGCAAAAGATTTGAAAAAATATTGTATATTCAGTGATAAATCGTGTTTTCATTTCGAAGTACACATGTGTGTATTTCGGGACGGTATTATTGGATTTTTACTAGTGAGGAAAAATAATAAAAAATTATTTGCTTGGCAGATCATGGATGACGCAGCCATCGCAGAAGCACTTAATGCTAGTGACATGGACATCTCAGGAGATGGGGATGAGCCGGAGTATTTGCCACCTGACGTTTATGGATCCTCGTCTTCTGAGTCAGAAGAGGAGCATGTAAGCAGTGGAGAAATTACGTCTTCAGGTGAAATTCCTTCTACCCGTCAATTCTGGCTAACCAAAGAAATGGTTCCTCGCGGCCCTGCAATAAGTGAAGATGTACTCCTCAGCCAAGGCAGCTCAAAGACCAACTGTCTCTATACATTTTTTGAGTATCTTGATATAGACTTTTGGAAACTGACCGCAGAGCAAACCAACTTGTATTCTGTACAGTTGCGAGATTTGAGATCTGTTAATACTAATTTTATAGAGATGATACAATTTACTGGAATACAGATTATCATAGGGACTCTTAAATATCCTCAAGCACGGCTTTACTGGAGCAGGGAACTCTGTGTGCCCCTTATTAAAGACACGATGAACCGAGACAGGTTTTTCGAGTTACGCAACCATTTCCATTTTGTAGATAATACAGCAGTACGTACTGATGGCGATAAACTATGGAAAATAAGGCCTATTCTACAGAAAATCCTGCAAAAATGCCACAGCTTACCTCGATCATTGCACATGTCCATCGATGAGCAAATGATGCCTTTTGCTGGAAGGTGCGAATACCGGCAATACGTTCCATCAAAACCAAATCCACTAGGGCTAAAGAATTTTGTTTTGGCTGCGAGAGATGGTCTGGTGCTAGACTTTGAATTCTATGTTGGTTCAAATACCATACCCTAAGAAGATATGGCAAATCTAGGACTAGGAGCAGGAATCGTAAAACTACTCTGCCGCACAATTAACGAAAGCTGCGTGTTGTACACAGATAGATTTTTCACGAGCCTGAAGCTTGCCAATTATCTGATTGAAAATAAAAACAATGTTCATTTGACTGGCACTGTTATGAGCAATCGGGTTGGAGATGTATCGAAGAAATTGAAGACAGACAAACAGTTGAGACGTGGTGAATTTGATGTGAAAGTAAGAAATGACGAACAAGTAAGTGTGTTGAAATGGATGGACACGAAAGCCGTAACAATGCTTTCGACTTGCACCGGAAGCTCCCCAATGACTACATGTAAGCGCTGGTGCAAAATACAAAGGCGAAAAATAGAAGTACCGCAACCTTCAGTGGTCAAAAACTACAACACCTGCATGGGAGGTATCGATCTGTGTGACAGGCTCATAGCCTACTACCGAACCGCTATGCGTACAAATAAGTGGACTGTTAGAGCCTTTAGTCACTTTGTGGATCTAGCAATAGTCAACAGTTGGATAATGTATGTCCGTTGCTGCAACCAGGAGGGCATTGCAGTCAAAGACAGGCTCAGCCTACTGCAGTACAGGCTAAATGTAGCTACAGCCATGGTAAAATTTGCAGGTGGTAAGGTTGACTCTGATTTTACATCCAGGCCCAGCACAAGCAGAGTAGAAGTTGATGAGCCAGTTCATTCGTCCAGATATGAGCAGGGGGAGCCCAAAAGGGTTTCCTTTTAGGCTCCCCCTTTTAACCTCAGGTTTCGGAAGGGCCACCACTGCTCGGTGTTTACCGAGCAGTGGTGGCCCTTCCGAAGCCTGAGGTTCGGTTGGATGGCGTCGGACATCTCCCTCGCTTCCTGGATGACAAGTTTGCATCAAAATGTCGACACCCGCACTGCTCCTCACAATGCCGTACCATGTGTACGAAGTGCCAAGTATACTTGTGCCAAGAGGCGAAATATGCAGACTGTTATGTTATATAGACCTGAAGTACACATATGTGTACCTGTGTTTTTCCAAAAACGAAAATACATTTATTTTTGAAAATAATAAAATTGTCTTATTTGAACCCTAATTAATCCTATTTTAGCATAAATTTAATTATATTTCATTTTTATAATGCTCAGGTCTGTAGAGGTTAAGGTTCAATTTTCTTACTGTTGTAGAATTGCTTTGCCTAGTTTGTTAAATATGTAGTAATCGAGGTAGGCATTTTTAGTCCTACACTATTTAAGAATCTGATTGACTTGCTGCAATTCGTAAGACTGGATTGTTGCACTCATACTACATAATCAGCATACTATGTTCACACCGCTGGGACACAGGCCACGAGAGAGAGTGGGCCCATGCCGGGCCCAGTGCGGGTTGATGGATGTCACATGTCTTCAAATTTTTGATTCTTGGACATGCTACTTTCCTCACGATGTTTTCCTTCACCGTTTCGAGAGCAGTGGTGATGAAATTAAACACATAAAGTGCCTATCTGGGTTCGAACTCACGATCAACAACTTGTAAGTCGGGGCTTTTAGATCTGGGCCACCACTGCTCCCACTGTATTACACTGCTCGCACTATTAGAGTATCTACATTAAACAACTAATCCATATATTTAGGAGCATTATTAATATTCATAATATTATTTATTTTACTATAAATTTTATGTTTTCAATAGCTGAAGATTGTGCCAGATGTTCAAATACACGTGTGAGAATTGTCGGTTCGAAGTTGTTGAGGTTTAAAACTACAAACAATGAGTTTAGTCTAACAGTTCGACGTCACGCACCTTAATCAGTGTAATACATTGTTGTACTACTACTTACTAGCAATCACTGCCTAAGAAGTTCACTTTAGCATTCTTAGCTACTAGTAGATCAATACTTTGATTTACATTTTTAAGATATTTCTTTTAAATTGAGCACACTTAGGCATAAGCAACCTAAACCGTTTCTATATATTCATTTTATGATGGGAAATTCTCTACTGTTACATTTTCTGAGATAATAATTTTTTTGTTTTTCACAGATTATGTAAAACATTTTTCTTTATCTCATCATCATGGATCAGCAGACACTTTCCTAGTTTATTATTTGTTTGATTACTCGTTTCTTGTCAGTTTCTAAATAACATGTAGGAATGTTCGTGTAATCTTTTTCGTCTTGTTTCTCATCAACTAAAACATTCTAAAGTATTTAACATTTTATTAAAATGGTTTTCTTATTTACAACTCTCACATCCTCACATTTAATTGGTTGGCTGGTGATGGCAGAAGTTCGTTTATACGCTGGTCCGATGCTGTTCGTATGCTGTGTACTGGATCTCTCTGGTTTCCTCTCTCACGTAGACCACGTTATGTACTAGGAATAGGAGGTAGATGTTCAGGGCTGTGGAATAGAAATACATTTGTGTTAATGTGTGTTTCTTGGTAAGAATATGGGTAGAATATTTCTCTTTTCAACCGACAAAAAAAAATACGCAGGAGGTTCTCAATTCGACGCGTATATATATTTTTTTTATGTATGACCACGCCTAACTTTTTACATAGTGGTCCGATTGTGACAATTCTTCTATTGGAAAGGGTACACTCCCAAGGTAGTTCCATATAAATTTGGAAAACAAAATCGAACCCTAAGGGTTGGAAAACAGGGGATGATTGATTGTTCACTCACTGATTGTAACGTATAAACACGCATAACTTTGTACAGAGTAGTCCGATTTTGATAATTCTTTTTTTGTTGGATAGGGTTTACCTTGCCAAGTATTATTAGTACATTAAAGCCACAAAAATTTTAAAATAAAAACTTTTTAACAAAAAATTAAACCGCCGTGTTAAAAAGTTTTTATATGATAAAATGGAAATATTCTGAAAGAAAAATTTCTGGTATTAATATTCTTACCAGGAAATGTTTCTTAAGTTGTCAATCTTTTGCCAGCTCTTGCACAAAATTAGGGAATATCGATTTTATTAAACCCACACATAGTTTATCCTTTTGTGTCTCATTACTGATGATTGATTCCATTGATGACCACAACCACAGTCATACGGATTAACACACTAACCGCAGTACTGCCCTTTATTTTGACAGTTCAACAACAGTTATTGCATTAACGTTGTCGAGAAGAATTAATTTTCTAACTTATAAAACAATGGGTTAATATGGCACACCTTATCACACCTTGTTTTCCCTGAAGGATTGGGCAGTACCCTATAGTACACTCACATTTTGCCAGTTCTTATAATTATAATGTGGGGTGAGCCAATTGCCTCCAACCGGGCACAAATCCAGACTACGGGCTGCTACTGAGAAATTTCAGATAGAAAATCTCAAAAAATCCCGACCTGGGAATCGAACTCAGGACCTTATGCTTTTTTTTGTGGGTGGGAAATCATCAAATGGTGTCTCCCGCTCTTGGGTGGAGCGGTAGGGCGTGTCAGACTTTTACTGACTAAAACCCACCCATTTTCCTTAAGTTACATATGTGCCAGGGACACGGTATCTCTTTCGAACAAATCTCGCGCCCCTGGCAGGCATCCGTCCTAGCAGACCCTTTCAGTACTGCTGACATCTCTTCGAGGCACAAGGACCTCATGCACAGCAGTAGCGTTTGCAACCACTAGACCAATGAAGCAGTATATTGGTTAGCAATATCCTTCAAAATGGTTCAGATTGCGATTGATAGTGGGTGACGCAATTAGGATGTTGCACCAGATGCTGAATGAGAAGGTGGCAGTTACATGTATTCAATATTCCAAAATATTTTCATCATTATATCCGAGAAAGTAAGTTAAATTTTAATTATCAGCTTGCCATTACACAAATTGTATCGAATTATGTTTTGAAATCCAAATATTGTGTGTGCTATCATTTGTGTTGAAATGCCTCCATGAAAGTGCACGATCGGCATTGATGCAACTCGAACATCGACTTTATTGCATAAAAGTGTTGAAAACACGTAAACTATAGTATTTAATTGTCCTAGCCTTCAAGAATTTTGAATCCCTGACCTGTTAGATAGAGAAAAAATGTACCATAGAACTAACACATAGAATTTGTAAGCCAATAAAGACACCTTAGATCTGTGTTCAAAATCTTCACGAATGCGAAATGTACCTCCCCTATGTAACTTTGCATACCGACATAACTCGCTGAGTAAACAAGCGGAAGTGGCAGTTGGCTGGCCATGTCTGTCGAAGGACTGATGGCCGGTGGAGCAGACGAGTCCTGGAGTGGAGACCGCGTATCGGCAAGCGTAGTGTGGGACGCCCCCCAGCTAGATGGACCGATGACCTAAGGAAAGTGCCTGGTGCAGACTGGACAGAGGACAGAGTGTTGTGGCGCAACATGGATTTTTTTTTTTTTTTTTTTTTTTTCAGGATGGGAAATCATCAAATGACTTCTCCCGCTCTGGGCGGAGCGGGAGGGCGTGTCAGACTTTTACTGACTAAAACCCACCCGTGTTCCATCAGTTGCCCATGTGCCAGGGTCACGGTATCTCTTTCGAACAATCACGCGACCCCGGCAGGCGCAACATGGGTGAGGCCTATATCCAACAGTGGATTGCGATACGCTGAGTTGGTGTAACTTTGCCTACTAAGGTAACATGCGGTTTTTAAAACTATGATCTGCCAAAGTTATAACCTTTTACAAGATCCAATAAAAACGGATCCAAAATGTATATCTAACCGAAATTCTAAGGGCGGCTATACACACTATAGTCCACCCGAGACGTCTAACTACACTGTAGTGTCTGCACAAGTAGGCTGGATCGTGTATTGGAATAGACCTGTGCACTGTGGAGTTCTTAGATCATACGGCTTATGGTCCATCTGCGACGATAGTACTGCATGATTAGACGTCTCCGGTAGACCTAGCGTGTATGGCTAACATTATACAGATAATGTATAATGGGATAATTAGTAGCCGTTATGACAAGTGAAACGACAGACAATGAAATACGATTCTAATAAATAATTAAATACTAACCAACAAAGAAGATGTAAATGGCGTTTTTCTTGTACTCCGTGTAGTCGATGAAGGGCAGGTCAGCGAGAAGTGTCATCAACTGCGAGACTGTCGCGAAGTAGAAATAAATCTTCAGCATTAATTTGTTTTTCTGTAATTATATTAAGGTTATAATTTAGTAGGTTAACTATATAACCATTGTTACATTATTATTGTAGAATGACACAGTCAAGATGCTAAGATTTATGATTAGATTTTAGATTTATTTATTATTTATTACTAGCTGACCCAGCGAACTTCGTATCGCTTCAGATTCAATACATGTTGTACCAAGTTTGACAACCTGGTACGCGGTGGTGATCTGGTAAGCGTTTTTTAACTGACACTCAAATGTTTGGTTAGCTCCTAACCAGTTATGATAACCTGGTACTTCGAAGGCATAAAGCGTTTTCTAGCTGACACTTCTTTGTTTGGTAAGCTCATAACAAGTTATGACCACCTGGTACTTCGAAGGCAACGTTTTTGTCATACCTCGTTTTATAGTGACTTGTATTCACTTTGACGTTTAATGTCACGTCACACGGGAACGCGGTCGAACGGGATTAAAAGTATCCTATGTCCGTCTCCGTTTTCTAAGCTACCTCCCCACCAATTTTCAGCCAAAATGGTTCAGCCGTTCTTAAGTTATACATAATATCTTATCTTATACCTTTAAACGAGCAATTCTTGTATATACATATATATATAATCTGAATCTCGGAAACGGCTCCAACGATTTTCATGAAATTTAGTATACTGGGGGTTTTGAGGGCGATAAATCGATCTAGCTAAGATTCATTTTTATAAAATGTCGTTTTATTCGTGTTTTCAAAGACCAACTTTATCGATAATCAACTTGAACATAAACTTATTATTTTAAACACAATTTCCCAAAAAATACCGAGCAAAGCTCGGTCATCCAGATATTATAATAATAATACGTGTAACTAACACAACTTTCTTTTATATGTTATATATACTTTCTTTTATATAATTGAAACTAACACGCTCGTATACATTTTGCTAATACGTTTATATCAGGCGAAACATATCTATCTATATATTATATAAATAAATAAAAAAAATTAATATATTATATAGATAGATATGTTTCGCCTGATATAAACGTATTAGCAAAATGTATACGAGCGTATTAGTTTCAATTTAGGTGACAGAACTTTTATACTCCACCTATAAAGGGTGTTTTTTTAGGGGTATAGAACTTTGAAATGGAATACAACAAAGATGTTTCTTTTAAATTGACTTTATTCGAAAGATAATCTTCTGGCATTATAATTTAAATATGACCGCCACGGCTGGCTCGGATGTAGTCTAATCTGGAGGTTCAATTTTCAATGACTTTTTCCAATATTTGTGGCCGTATATCGGCAATAACGCGGCGAATGTTGTCCTTTAAGTGGTCAATCGTTTCGGGCTTATCGGCGTAGACTAGCAACTTCACATATCTCCACAGAAAATAGTCTAGTGGCGTTAAATCCCACGATCTTGGAGGCCAATTCACGGGTTCGAAACGTGAAACTATGCGGTTACCAAACGTTTCCTTCAATAAATCAATTGTGGCACGAGCTGTGTGACATGTTGGGCCATCTTGTTGGAACCACAGCTCATTCACACCATAGTTGTTCAATTGATGAACGAAAAAGTCAGTAATCATGGCTCTATAGCGGTTACCATTGACTGTTACGTCTTCCTCTACGCTACGCTTTACAGCAGCAATGACTTCTTCTGTACGCACTGTACGACGTCTCTGTGGATGCGTATTATCATTTAGAGTAAACGTGGTGCGAAAACGATCCACAGTTAATCGCATTAATTGCTCTGATGGACGATTATGTTGACCGTAAAATGGACGTAGTGCGCGATACGTATTTCGAACAGAACCATGATTTTCAAAATACATTTGCACAATTTGGAAGCATTGTTCAGGTGTCAATCTATTCATGTTGAAATTCCAAACCAACCTGAACATAAATCACTTAACAGCTTACAAAATGGCTGCCGGTTAATAAAGTGTTGCCAACTTAAAGTTCTATGCCTCTAAAAAAACACCCGTTACTATTCGTTGTGGTAAAACGATGAAAGAGGCGGGACGAAAATATATGACTACATTCTGTTTACACCGAAGCTGCCTTATACAACCCCTAAATCCAGGTGACTCCAACAACCATTAGTACTAAACTGAAATCATACATTAAGCAGGCGTAACGTCATAAGTTTCTAAATGTGCACTTGGTGCTGCTTAATGTACGAAGTTCTATAATCACAGACAGCAAAATGTGTACCAAACACAGTGTAATTTTAATGCTCTGGTGTCCCACAGGGTTCTTAGCGATTCAAGATAGGCCTTTGATACACTCTATGAGGACCAAAGCAGCTGTCACTATAATTGGGAGGTGGACCGCAGGTTCACTGAAGTGTATGTCTCGATGAGGTGTATGGTTTGTTAGGTCATCCACTATCTCGAGCTGTTTTCATAGTAGTAGTAGTGTTTTCTGTAGTTCATGCTGACACTAGAAGACCTATCTTACGAGCACCCATCAATAGAACGACAGTCAGCACAATATCTGCTAATGCTGCAGAGACTACGACCGTGAGGTGTGCCACAAGGTCAATTACAATTTAAAAAAGGCTTTTGACTCACCCTATGAGCACCGATCAGTAAAACTATAGTCAGCACAATATCTGCTAATGCCGCACTGACTATGACAGGGAGGTGTACCGCAGGGTCACTGTAGTGCATGTCACCGTGAGGTTTGTCACTCGTCAGCTCGTCCACCATCTCGTACATTAGCATCGGGAACGCGACTAGGGCCAGTGTCTGGAATACAGATTGGAGTAACTTTATCATTGTCTTCGTAATGGAAAGGAGTAACAATAAAGAGAGAAAATTGCTTGCCCACATCATTTTACCTTTTTAGCATTGGTTTTCTCGATTTTGCAAACCTGCATGGAATGATATTTTTTTTAACGTAGCTATTTTATTTTAAAACAAACATTATTTTAGTTGTCGTTTGTTAACTAAATTAAATTGTTAACTAAAAAACATTACTCAACCTTGTAATTCTCAGAAGGATTGTTAAAAAATAGCTTCTAATATTGACTTCACCAATTATGAGGCAGGAGGTACCTGCATTAATGATACGTATCAATGAGCAAACAAAGATCATACAAAGTTCAAGATTGTTAAATATAGCGGAGTAATCTGACCATCTAATGGTCACAAACCAAGAAAATAATAATATAAGTAGTATTTAAAGAGTGTAAGGTCAATTTTGTCCTTGAGACATTGATTGAACAAAAGGTTTTGAAAAATGGGTTAGAACTGACTCCCCCGTTTTTATTTTTTGCCCCAAAAGTGATATTGTTTGAAATCCCATTTTATAAGACAATAACCTTTCGCGGGAAATTAGTACTTACCCCCTGAAATTAGAGTAAAGGAAGATTGAGTTAAATGGAGTAATTGGAGGAGCCAGCAAACTACTATGTAGTAGTTTGCTGGCTCCGATGATGACGATGGTCAAATCAGTAGATTAAAACACTCCAAGTTATTTGAGTGAAATTGTTATCGAAAAGTCTTTTGTTTCCTATATTTTATTTTCAAGTTGATCATCAATATCAACAAAATGCCATAATTACGTGGGTCATACTGAAATTTTTTGAAAAATAATTAACGGAACGATGTAGAAGCTTGTTAATATTTTAATTGCTTTTAGAAGTAGTCTCCGTTCCTTTGTAAGCACTGTCACATGCGATGGAACCATTGACTGAAACGGTAGACCCACTCTTCTTTAATGATCAAAAAAAAAAAAAAAAAATGAAAAATATAAGATAAAGGCGTGAAAGATCACGCCTTTTTCGAACGCAGCTACAAGATCTTCAGGGTTCATAAAATGAATTCCTCTAAGTTTATCTTTTATTTTTGTAAATAAATATAAGTCACAAGGTACCACTTCGGGATTGTAAGCAGGATGACTCATTAACTCACACCTTCGATAGGCAAATATTCGTTCGTCTGGCGGAATGAGCTGGACCGTTGTTGTGGTGGAGGAGGATCCTGTTTCTTGTGCGCTGCTGTCTAACATTTTCCAAGACAATGGGTAAACAATGACTGGCATACGAATCTGCAGTAATAGTCCTTTTATTTTCTAGGACAATTGTTGCGAAATGACTCGCTCGTCCAAAGAATGTGGCAATCATCTTATACCCGTGACTTCTGTCCTTCTTTACTTTTGTTGGCAAATCTTCGAATGGAAACATCTATTGCGAAGACTGTCTCTTGATTTCAGGTTCGTACCAATATTTCTCACCCGCTTTCATCACCTGTGATGATGTCATATATATATATATAGCATTCGAGTCACCTCCCCCTTTTCAAACGACGGCATTGTTTTTCTCTTCCCTCAAATTATGAGATATCCATCTAGTACATAGCTTTCTAATGCCAATGTTCATGTAAGAATTTTAAATTGACTCAAACCAATGCCTAAAGCTCCCCAAAAGTGCTGATATGTCACCCTTCTATCAGCTTCAACATTAGCCGCACAACACTCAAGTTTTCTTCAGTAGTCTTCTGTAAAAGGACGTTCTTCTCGCGAATCATCAGTGAGTACACTTCGAACACGTCTCGTAAACAGTGGCACGGGATGGGGCTTCGTCATGAAATGCTAATCGAAGTATCGTTACATTGCTGTTAAGTCAGACCGTAACGAAAGTCGCAATACATCATTGAGCGAACATTTTCTCTAGTCTATTTTGACGCACGACCGATTATAACACGTAATTTGTAAAAAAATGCCATATGCATTTGTTATGCATCTACAGATTTCCAAAGAGTTCCTAATTCGAAATTTAAGTGTTTATCCCGCACGGAGTGTAATACATTGTAGTAAACTATATGTACACTACATTGTAATGTACATATGTATGTAATACACAGTCAGATGGAATCGCTTTCATTTTGAAAGTTACAATATTCATGGCGTTGTTAATTAGGGTGCTGGTGCTCTTTTACCTACTAATGTTTGCTTCTATCATAAATTTAATAAAATACTATGTCTCCCAGAATTGCAAACAATACCTGTTGATTATGATGATGATAAAATTATCATTTCATAATAAAGGAAAACTTTAAAAATAATTCTGTTTTGCACCGTATTTAATAATCAATTGTTATTATATAAACATTTCATAAGAAACACAAGATATTGGAAAGGTTTAGGATGGGAAGTTACCAATAAGAATTTCTCAGAATTACTTGCGTTATCTTCTGCCTACAAGATTATAACTTATTTATTTCATTACCATGTTATAGTTTATCTATATAACTTGAAAGCAACGTTAAAATAATTTGTCTTCAATCACTAATTAGACAGCATCCATATGATATAATTTCGTTATTTAGATCTGTCCATTATATATAACATCTTCAGTATATGTGGTGATGTCCCACAAACAATGCAGCAATTAATATCTTGTCCAGCGTGTCCTATTGTTTGCACGCTACAGGAGTTAATGGAAGTTGCTGAACGTGCCAAGCGCGTAGCTAAATTCTGGGCTAACTATATTTAAATTGCTATCGACACGTTAAGAAGAATATATCGTGAAATATCGTCTTCAGAATCCACCTTAGAACAAAACACTCAATTATTGCACTTACTAGATCGGCATATCCAAACACAGCTATCCCAACATAAGTAGGTATACAGAAACAGCACTTCCTAATCACAGGTATCTTCGGACATTTTGATTTACACAGATTCTTCATATTTCTTACACTTTACATACATTTCATATCAAATCTCATCACTGACTGTGTCTGAGCGACTCTTATCCAAAATTGCATCCTCTTAGACCGTCTTTTATAAGATACTTCCGCTACTTAAAGACACATTCATCCTAATATGTGTTGTACTATTTAGTTGATCCATTGCTGTGTTTTTATGAGGCGGTAATCTGTCGTATATTGGGGTAGTGAGCAATGGATGAATCGTTAATGAGCTGCGTCGGTAGTGTTCTTCTTTTTGTTTGTCACTTGGTACGATGATTTGAATGAATTCCTGGGTTTTCATTAATTTATAAATTAACATTGCATTGCATTCATTGGTAAGGCCAAGTGTTTTATGAATAGTAAAACTGGCTTAGGTTTTACAAGATAGATGGAATAACATAATTTATTGGAAGTAGTTACCTAGTTAACAACTTAAATTTTGTAAGTATTTAAAATTAGATATTATTTTACTAATTTACCTTCACGTTTTTCTTTAGAATAGCATAAGATCCGTTATCCTAAATATACATATGCATGACAATAAGAAAGAAAAGTGAAGTTTTTCCAGTTTTCCGTCAAGAAGCAACCAGTGGCGCCATCTAGTTGGATCAGTATGAAGTAATCCCCACCTTGAGAGTCTATTCTTAGATTTCTAAGTAACTGTCCACACTGAGAATCACGCCTTTTGTCCAGCAGTGGACGTCTTGCGGCAGATACGATGATATATTTATTGAGTACGGACATATTTCTGGCCTGGCTTTTTACCATAAAATAACCTACTACTGATGTATAAATGGTCTCTTGCAAATGGTAGATTTGTGGGTCAAATTTTTTTTTAATGTTTTCTGTTGTTTATACACAGCGTAAATAACAGCGTGACGATAATGACGGTTGATAGGAGAGAATGGAAAATAAAACATGTTGCGCGGACCCCAAGTATCATGATTTGCAAACATTTTAAATAATTTTAAATACCTACTAATAAATCAAACTGAAAGTATCTAATTTGCCTGTAATGATTTTGTATCAGTGTGAAGCTTAAGGAGTCTCTTAAATGACAGTTCACGAAAAAGAACTGTTTTTTTTAACGGAATGAAATGTAAATATGGTTTTGGGAGATTCGCCTAGTTTTCTAAGTTAGTTTTCTCCGAGCTTCGAAATTAAAAGGTTGTTTTCCAGAAGTATATATTGTTATCATGTTGTATAGATAGTTTGATATATGTATATTGCTACACACGAGGTTTGTATGTGGGTCAGAGTTTAAATACACAAAAATGTATATTGAAACTCATTTCACAAGTGACCTGGGACAAGCGCAGGAAGATGGTGATGAAGCACACAGGCGTAACCTTTGGAAAATTTCCGCAGAAGAATATAAAGAATCCTTTGGAGGAAGACATCATCAAGAGCAGGGCAGTGTATCACGGCTCACGTCCTCCAACGCAATGAGTAAATAAGATAATGATACCTTAGGGCTGCCAACTAACTCTCTTTTCTGATTAACAACATCAAAAAAGTAAAAAGTAAGTGCCTATCTTTACCATCAGGGTTTACAGGACTGATTGTATGTTATTTAAACATAAAAAACGTGGAGCAGGCTATGAATGTTTCATAAAACAGTTAACATTTTTTTTTGCAATCGCTTTACTCGTTAAATTCACCTAATATTGCAACGTATTGCAGGTATGCTGGATGAGCATTACCTTTTTACGTATTTTTCTGTTCTTTTCTTCTTGGCTGTTTATGTATGCATAAATGTTTAAATAAAAATAGTTTGCCTTTGTTCACAGTCCCGTTGTTTAAAAACTCGTCAGCTCAACAAAGTGAAAAACGCAATGAATATTGTTGAACTTTCAAAATGAAAAGCATTGTCATTGTTAATGTGTTATGTGGTACATCATCCGATTATTTCATTTGTATATTTAAAAAATAATGTTTCTATTATTGCCGAATTGCTCGCAGTCTATAATCCTATATACATCGTACGTGTATTTTCTTCAGAGAGAACTAATTAAATGTGTTTTAATTAGTTCTCTCCGAAGAAAATACTAAAGCCAGTGAAGCTCGTTGTCCAAGATTGCTAGATGTTCGTACCGACACGACAAAAGAAAAATAGTTCCCGATTAACTCTTTTAAACTGGCGATAACATGCAATATCCTTCGGGACCCATTGACTGACACAATTTCTAATATATCGGAGTCGTCAACCCTATCACTTGTTCAACTAACTCAGTCGTTATTCCGTGCGCTATAGTCCAAACGTTGCATTCAGAAGCACCTACCAATGTAGCACCAAAAATAAAAGTACCATGTTTATTTCTTTGAGTTGGTGATCAAAATCAGTTATAATGTTGATTGAAATACCTGAGTTGAAGAGGTGTTGCTTCTGCCTGCCGCTGCGTCGAGGGATCCTCCTGTTTGGGTACCTGAGCTTGGTAAGTGATATCGTTTATACCTCGATTAGCTTCAATTGATAAGGAGGATTGAAGAATATGTTGAGGATGCTTCTGCAATTTTAGTCTTTATTTGAGGCTTTAGTCGGTGTTTCGATCATGTGTGTATTTTAACTGTGATTGTCATTATATCTTCAGGAATCTGTTAGAATTGTTTGTTCTTTAGTCGTTAGTTTAGTGCTAGTTAGCCCTAGTAGATTTGAGTAATAAGTTATTATTTAGATTTGAGTAAAGCATTTGGATCATTCGACTGACAATAAGTCAGTCGAATGATCCAAATGAAGCCATATCATAAAGTCATTGTTTATCCATTACTGGGTAAAGTTATATATTCTTTTCAATGATGCGTTTTCCTTGATTACTTGATTTTAACGATGGAAGATCTTGGTTCCTTTTTTAAAACCTGAGGATTGTACTCATAAACTCCTTGGATTATATATAGCTATATAGGTAAGCTATATCTAGTGTTCCTAGACAGGACACACCACTTACAGGATTAATATGCATATATAACGTCACAACTTGACCTTAAACTTCGTTTGCCTTGTTATTTAGCCATTTATATTGGTAGATCAGGATGCTTTATTGCTTTACTGCTGGTTGATCGTAGCCGAGATTCGAATGAACTCTAGTATAGATGATTTTGATTTTGATGAATCTCGAAAATAGTGTTTCAAGGATCTTTTTGCGTTGTTAGTAAACATTATTGTGTGCAATCGTTTTGTTAAACGAAGGCATAACTTTCTTCAACTTATATGTTTTCGAAATAATGCTATTATTTCAGAAGTATGACGACTTTTAGTACAAAAAACTGGGAAGATATCACTCACCCTGGTTTCAACATCGAATTAGCAATATATTGCAAGGTAAAACTGTACTATATTCTTCATAATTACATATCTTATTTCGTGACAATTTCAGTGACATAGGGTTTGTAGAGCTTTGATGCGAAATTTCTGAGATATCGTAGCATATATACCTGTACATAGTTGTAGTTGACTTGTTTTATGTGTGCGTTTCAGAAATATTTATGGACTTAAATCGGTGAAGTGGATGAGAATTGACATTTTCGTTTTCTATTTCCAAATCTCGGGAAAGAAAAGTGATAAATCGGTTTGTTATCGACTAAGAACAAAGGCATCAGTGTCTTCGTTGAAATGCACGGGCTATCCGTCCTGAGTCTCGATTTGTCTCGGTATTTTTTTTTCAAACGAACTCTGAACCACACAGGTTGATCAATCAAGCAGGTTAAGCTATGCTTGCGGAGGTTGGACCGCGAATGAGTGGCCATCTTTACATACCAATATTCGAGCATGCTTGGGAAAATACGTTAAACCGGTGGTCCCGTCGTCTTAGACAGTTGTTACGGGCAGTTAGAAGCCCGAAAGTCTGTCATTCGATTTCTTCGATCTTCGACTCTTGATGGCCTTTGTTCCATGTGAAACACTGGTAATGAATCGCATCAGATTAGACTGGAAGTTCAATCCTACATGCAATTTAATCAACTCAGCCTATCGCAGTCCACTGTTGGACATAAGCCTCTTTCATGTTGCGCTCCAACACCCTGTCCTCCACCTTCCGCATCCAGTCTGTCCCAACCACTTTCTTTAGGTCGTCGGCCCATGTAGCTGGGGGGGCGTCTCACGCTACACTTGCCGATACGTGGTCTCCACTCCAAGATTCGTCTACTCCATCGGCCATGGGTCCTTCGACAGACATGGCCAGCCTGCTTACTCTGCAAGCTATGTCGGTAACTCCGGTTCTTTTTCGGATCATTTCATCTCTGATTTTATCCTTCAAAGAAACTCCGAGTATAGCCCGCTCTATAGCGTGCTGAGCGACCTTGAATTGCAATTATAGTTGGGAAAATGCTGAGTAGGTGATAATGAACTCTGACCCACGATCCTAAACTGGACTTTCCAATGTTTGGTTTAGAATAGTACAGAATCGTCATTAGTTATTCCAGATTTATGCTTCGAAGTGATAAGAATGTATTGAATACATTATCTGTTTATTTACGGACTGTCCGAAGCAACTTCCCTGAATTTAAAGAGATAAAACTTGTCAATATTGTTAAATTCTCACATCACTACCTACTCATTGGTTATCAACTTAGCTTACAAAATAATGTCTTCCATTTAAATGAGATGTAAACAAGAGGTATCTATACTATTAACCGATATTTAATAATTGGAAATCATATAAAGAAAATAAATAATTACTATTATGTAAAGGAATGATTACGGTTATCATAAAGACTAGTTAATTGATGTCTGCGGCTTTACTAACGTAGATATTGGAATAGGTGCTTCCGGACAATAGTAACCTGTTTATCAACTCAGCTATCTGCTAGTGAAAAACAAAATCCTGTCGAAATCAAGCTGTTTTCTAGAGTCATCACGAGCCACTTCGCACGCAGGTTTGACGACGACTTCTGGCATCCCGACCAAGCTGGATTCCATATAACCTTTAGTGCTGTAGACCATGTACATACATTGCGGTACACAGCAGTACTGTGGTTATATAGCAGACCGAAGAGCATAACCCTGCATAAATAATAAAAATCTGTAATAAATGATTATAATAATAATACGTACCATAATTTTACAGATTATAAACACATTATACTTAACAACAGGCCCGATATGACACTTGTTGATAAATATAAAACCAACACACATACATAATAGATATTGCAGTCTCAAACATAAATAATATACAGAAAACCATCACCGAAAAAATCAGGAAATATGTAGAAATACAAGAAGAAATCGTGTAGCGTGTGGTGCCGAACGTAAAGAATAACACCACCCCATTTCTTTCCGTGGGTGTCGTAAGAGGCGACTAAGGGACTTACTAGAGAATGGGCAGCAGCGTTCTCTATGTATTTTACCACCATACTGCGATCGCCAACCCGCCTGCCAAGCGTGGCGATTATGGCAAAGCCCCCAAATTGGGGGAGGCCTAAGTCCAGCAGTGGACATCTTACGGCTGAAATGATGAATGATGAAGAAGAAATCACCAAAGTTTCTAAAATTAACAGAGTTACAATAGTCCCAATAGTGATTTCAACGACTGGTATCATCCTGAAATAACTATTTATCAGTTTAAATCTAATTAATGTTTCCAAATATATTTATCTTATACTACAGAAAGCAGCTATATTGAACACATGTCGCATAGTTCTGAAATTCTTAAAATTAGATGTAGACAATAGCGTCAATGCAATACAAAACACAAACTTTATTTAAACTTAAAATCTCATCTTGGTTTACACACGTGAGATGAAAAACATACCAGGTTCTAGGAACTTGAGAAAATAAAATTTTAAAACTAAATAATAATAGTAACTGGCGTCTCTGCTTAGTATTAACGTAGTACAAAAAGCCTTCAATTCGATCGAGACTTGGGCTGTACCGCAGACTCCTCAACGATGACAAATCGACAATCGGTACATCAAGGTGCTTTAGTGTCTTTACGAAGACGCCACTATGTCAGGCCGACTCTAGGATCAGAACTCGAAACCTATCCTTCTGCAGCGAGGTGTGAGACAGGGAGACGTTATCTCTCCGAAGTTGTACACCACTGTACCTGAGGATGTATTTAACGGTCTGGACTGACCGACATAAATTATGATGACGATGATGTTCTGTTCCAGTTGGTGACATGCCTGTTCACCACCCTGCAGGCAGTACTATGGCTGTTCTTCCGTGACATCGAGAGCACCTACACAACCACGGCCGCTCTGTATAGAGGCGTGATCATGGAAGCACAGCTGTGCGTCATATTCGTACTATATGCGCTGGATATCCTGTTCCATTTTGTTCTGATCATTGGAGCTCATTTGGTAAGTGTGTTTGCAATAACTTATGATTTACACTGGTATTTTTGAATGGATAGGTTAAATGATAAATTACTTTTTCATCCCACCATCTCGGAAAGAGTATTTTTAATCTTCAATATCTGAGTGGAAAAGCCGTTTTTATTCTCTAGAGGATAAAGTAAATTGAATTTAGAACATCGTGTGCACTAAGTTTGTAAATTCAAAACATCATTAAACCTATTTACTTCTACCTCCATGGTGCCGAATTTATCATACAACCTTTTTCTAATTTGTTAAAAACTCAGACTCGGAACCTTATTGGTGTACTTTTTTTTAATTTACTTTGCGCGCCTTATTTTCTTTTCACGTCACTAACAAAAATATTACACTCTACTTAGGCAGCTGTAACAACTATACTTTAATTTTTTCTTAATTATATCTAAGTATTATTTGAAATAATTTAAAGATAATTCTGTAATACTTACCTATCATAATGTAGTACCTAATAAATATTAATACCTAAACTGAAATAAAAGTATCTTGTGATTGTAAATGCTTTTTTTGTATTTAGTCATTTCCTCGCTGAGGTGGGATGAAAAATTACGTGTTGCACTCGAGTGCAAAGATTTTTCACCTCGTGCTCTTTTGATTCCCTCGCTAATGCTCAGGATTCTAATTTTTGAATCACTCGCTGCGCTCGTGATTCAATTTTAGAATCCTTCGCTTGCTCGGTCATCAAAATTGAGCACGCGGTTAAAAAGCAACTTTGCACTCTTGTATAACAAATAACTATATTTATGTAAGTAGGTTTGTACAAATACTTTTACAAGTCAATAATATTTTTTTGAGCTAGATGAGGTCATCGTTTCTTATCTGACTACTCTGAGAAGAAAGGCCGAAACAAACTCAGAGGTCACAGTCTCTTTTAAAGTCCAGACATAATATTGGTCACATTATGTGAAGACTATGTAGAAAGCTGTCTGAAATGGTCTTTAGAGGAAAGAACCACACAGATTGAGTGGACCTGTTCAGTCAGTGCACGCATTTGTCACTAATCGTGCGGCTCAACTCAGAACTTGAGAAGCTCAACGATCCGATGAACAATACCAAAGAAAGGACATTTGGGTAGGCCGCAAAAATTACTCAACCTGCCAAATCATAATTACAACATGGGAACCGATCACTTTTCCGATTTATTTTTGTTCGAATTTCGTTTGGCCGAAAACTATTGACCGACGTCTTTTTTGCAATATGCATTATTTGACATATTTTTAGATCATCGAAGTATCATGTGTCATATGTATTATTTTACCGAACTATGTTTCGCCGATTTACAAAATAACTTTTTGCTATTCACACGCATAACTTTGTACAGAGTAGTCCGATTTTGATAATTCTTTTATTGTTAGATAGGGTATACCTTGCCAAGTATTATTAGTACATTAAAGCCACAAAAAATCATAAAATAAAAACTTTTTAACAAAAAATTAAACCGCCGAAAAACTGAAAAGCATAAAATAATAAACCTTAAAATTATGAGTCGGTGCTTTGAGTGTTCCTTGTTCATTGATTTTTCAGCGCCGACTCAAAATTTTAAGGTTTATTATTTTATGCTTTTCAGTTTTTCGGCTAATTCTTTTATTGTTTGATAGGGTATACCCTATCTAACAATAAAAGAATTATCAAAATCGGACTACTCTGTACAAAGTTATGCGTGTTTATACGTTACAATCAGTGAGTGAACAAACAATCATCCCCTGTTTTCCAACCCTTAGGGTTCGATTTTGTTTTCCAAATTTATATGGGACCACCTTGGGGGTATACCCTTTCCAATAGAAGAAGAATTGTCACAATCGGACCACGATGTAAAAAGTTGTGAGTGTCAGTGAGTGAAAAATCAATCATCCCCTGTTTTCCAACCCTTAGGGTTCGATTTTGTTTTCCAAATTTATATGAGACCACCTTGGGAGTAAACCCTTTCCAATAGATGAAGAATTGTCACAATCGGACCACTATGTAACAAGTTATGCGTGTTTATACGTTACAATCAGTGAGTGAACAATCAATCATCCCCTGTTTTCCAACCCTTAGGGTTCGATTTTGTTTTCCAAATTTATATGGGACCACCTTGGGAGTATACCCTTTCCAATAGAAGAAGAATTGTCACAATCGGACCACTATGTAAAAAGTTATGCGTGATCATACATAAAAAAAAAAAAAAAAAAAAAAAAAAAATATACGCGTCGAATTGAGAACCTCCTCCGTTTTTTTTCGTCGGTTGAAAATAACTTTTTGCTATTCACCGAGGCCTCTTTTGAACTTTTTTCATTTGCTAAATGAGTTATTTACCATATTTTCACCACACCAAAACAACATTTTACGGAATATTATTTAGTCACAAATATTTAGCCGGTAATGTAATTATTAGTTATTAATTAGTATTTAGGTGTAATAAAAAGTCTAAACTCTGTAAGTAACGAACCGCTGTAAAACCGTAAGGATATTGTCGTGCAGTGCGATTCGCCGTTTCAATCGGACGCGCTTGCACTGTTAGCGGAAATTATTATTTTGCGCTGAGCGTGGCGAATGCCGCTGCCACCATGCGTTCGGAAGAACTTGTGGCGAACGAGATCCTGGCATTCCTGCAGTACCAGCTGGATGTCATGGACGAGGTCAGTGTGATCCAGATATGCAAATCTAACTTCAATGAAGAGGAGATACGCAGTTCTAAAACACTGCTGTATGAGTCGTTACATATGGCTGATCGAATGCCGTCCCGCAGGAGGGATGAAAAGGGAGAGAGGAGTCTCCAAGACATCATAAAAGTGTTGAAGGAGACCGACCCGGACGACGTGCCGACTTTTGTGGCGAAGGATTTGCGCAAGCTGCCCCCCGTCACATTCGACCACGTCGACGTTACCAGGCTGCTGAGGGACATCACAACCTTAAGTTCAAGCCTGGTCGAGATGCAGTTGAAGTTGGAAGCATCACAGTCCACCATCAGTGAATTACGTACCGAGGTAGCAGATCTACGCAACACGGTATGTAGGTCACACGAGCCAGCTACTAACGTCAACACACGTTACGGCACATTCAATGCATCGCAGCTGAGTTTCGAGTCAGCAAAATTCGACTCGCCGCCGGCCGCCGTCACTGCAAGCGATGCACAAGTGCGCCCCGCCGTCTCCGTGTCCCCCATCATTGGGACACCGACCAATCTTACCACGTCAGCACCGGAGCGTGGTTACTCGGCTGCCGTTGTTAAATCTCCCGCTAATCATCAGCGGCAACCTAATTATACGAGGGTAGCCCAAAGGCCCTCCGAAGCAGTTCGAAGCTCGTTACCGCCGGTAACAAGCCAACAACAGGCCGATGAAGAAGGCTTCATTCGTGTGGAAAAGAAGAAGAAGAAGAAGCCTACTTGTCGCAATCAGTGCGGTACAGCACTGACGGGTCCCGATATGTTGCTGCGTCCCGCTATTCCAACCACGCAGTTGTACGTGTCGCGTGTACATTATACCACGAAGGAAGAGGACATCGTGAAGTACATCAAAATGAAGAGCCAGTTCACCGTGAGAGTCGAAAAGTTGGACTCGCGTCATAAGATTAACTTCAAATCTTTTGTGGTGCGGGTACCGACTCATCACCTGCAGACTTTCATGAAGGAGGAATTTTGGCCGAAGGGTGTCATGTATCGGCGTTTTCGCGGCAGGCTACATGAAACCACGACTCAGCGCAATACGTCGCCGACCCAACGTAACAAATGATTGTATAAGTGATATTTTTATTATGTATTAGTTTATATTGTGTAAGAATATTTTGTGTATTTTATTTATGGGCCATCGTTGCCTGATAATAAAGAAATTATTATTATTATTTCCTTTATTATATTTAAATACATATTAATTACATTTTTAAATATTAAAATATATAAAAAAATATAAGAAAACATTTAAAAATATAAAAAATAGTAGCCCACCGGTATCGGGAACAGGGTCCAAGCTACCGGTGGTCAGGGCTGCTGAGAAAGGAACCTCCTAACAATACGCGCCGTGTCCAGGATGACTGCTTTCTGGATCAGGCCCTTGATCCAGCTGCCTAACGAGAGCCTCCTGAGATGTTGATTGAGGCTCTTGCCGATTATGCCATTGGCCGTAACGACTATCGGCACAATGACTGCTGTATCCACATCCCACATCTCGACAACCTCGCGAGCCAAGTCAAGATACTTCATCTGCTTATCTTGTTCAGCTTTCACGAGGTTCTCGTCATGCGGGACTGCTATATCAACAATCATTGTGCGACGCTCTAATCGATCTATCACCACTATATCCGGCTTATTGGCAACAATAGTCCTATCAGTGACGATAGATCGATCCCAATACAACGTGATATTGCCATATTCGAGAACTGGGTCGGGCACATACCTATAGTATGGTACTTCTGATTCCACAAGGCCGTATTTCAGAGCAAGTTGCTGGTGGATAATCCTGGCTACAAGGTTGTGTCTATGCAAGTAGTCTCCGTTAGCCAGACGAGAACAGCCAGAAATAATGTGTCGGATTGATTCACCCGGACGGTGGCATGCCCGACAGATGTCAACCGTGCCATCCTTCACAATATATTTCCGGTAGTTGTTCGTCATCATAACTTCGTCCATAATCGCAAAGACAAAACCTTCGGTTTCTCCAAATAGATTTCCGAATCGTAACCAGGATACGGACGCTAAGAAGTCTACATCGGGTCCATGTAGGATCCGGTAAAAGCGTCCGTGAAGCTCCTTGCTTTGCCATACCTCCCTGCGGTCATTAGTATCTAATACTTTAGGTTTGCGCCAGTTCTCGGTAGCCAAGGAGAGCGGGGTGAGGCTCTTGTCCACTGAGACCACATCTCGGTGCATCCCCACGTCGGCTTCTAGGAAGTATTCCCTGAGACTGCATACCTCACGGTTGTGCAGGGTCTTAGCATTTAAAAAACCTCGACCTCCGCACTTCCGCGGGATATACAGTCTCATCACCGATGACCGTGGGTGATGCATTCGATATGCAGTCAGCAGCGTACGGACCCTCCTATCCAGGGCGTCAAGTTCCGTTTGAGTCCATTTGAGTATGCCGAAAGAGTACATCAAAACCGGCATGACCCAACCGTTGAAGGCGCGCACCTTGTTTGCGCCTGATAAAAGACTTTTTAATACTTTATTCAAGCGGCCAAAGAAGCGCTCCCTCAACGATTGTTTCATGTCAGCAGTGTTGATGCCTAACGCTTCCGACATACCCAAATACTTGTATGTGTCGATTGAGGAAAGGGATCTTAGATGTATGGAATCCGAGAGTTGGGTTCCCACGGATTCCACAATCTCCCCTCGCTTTACATGCATGACCGCACATTTGTCCACACCAAATTCCATCCTGATGGCGCTACTGAAGGTTTCAGTTACTTTCAGTAGCTCCATCAGTTGCAAATTGCTGGGGGCAAAGAGTTTTAGGTCATCCATGTAGAGGAGGTGAGATATAACTTGACCACCTCTCCTCAATCGATAGCCTATACCTGAATCCTCCAGCAGTGTGCTAAGAGGATTCATGGCTAGGCAGAACCAAAGTGGACTCAAACTATCGCCCTGGAATATACCTCGCTCGATCCTTATCGGTTCGCTGTTCCTCTGGATATTTCGACATCCTGGATAGCGAAGGACTGTCCTCCACTGCCCCATACATGATATCAAGAAGGTGCGCAGCGTTGTATCTACTTTGTACAATTCCAGCACCCTCTTGAGCCAGGTATGTGGCACCGAGTCATAGGCCTTCTTATAGTCTATCCAGCATGTCGACAGATCCCTTCGGGAACGACGAACCTGTTGGCTAATGGTCATATCGATTAGGAGCAGCTCCTTAGTACCGCGGGACCCGTTCCTACATCCATTTTGAGAGACAGACAAGATCGAGTTTGTGTCAATATGATTGTAAATTTTAGCTCTCAAAATGGATGTAAGTACTTTATAGACCGTCGGTAGACAAGTGATAGGTCTATAATTTTTGGGTTCCGCGGTGCTACCTGATTTATGGAGTAGGTGGGTTATCCCTGTTGTTAAGAACTGGGGCAACGACCCTGACTCTAAGGCTGACTGGAACTGAGATGCCAAGCGAGCGTGCGACTTTTGGATCCACTTGATCCAAAAGTTGTGCAGTCCGTCCGGCCCTGGAGATTTCCAGTTAGGCAACGGACGGACTGCACAAGCGACATCTTGGGGGCTGATGGTAATTGCCCCCATTTCTGTTATTTGACCGCACGCTCGCTCGATCTCCCTAGTCCAATCACCTTCGGTGTGATTGACAGGCACCGACCAGATGTTTCGCCAGAACGAAGACATGGCGACATCATCCGGAAGGGGCGTGTCAGCCACACCTTGGTCCGGTCGCTCCCAAGCTCGGTAAACCCACCTTTCATCACTTTGGAATGTGTGATTCTGAGTGTACCGCTCCACCCTCCGCCGGTACCGACGAATACGGTTTGCCCATGCACAGATCTTCTGCTTCAGGAAGTCGATGCGCTCTGTGACGCGGGGCAAATAATCTCGAGGACTAACATCCGTCCCGGAGAACGCCCGCTTCACAAAGCGCATCACTCGAGGGCGAGTATTGCCCTCCCTGAAGCAGATTAGCTTACCGATGAGTGCTCTAGCCTCACCGATACGACGCTCAATCCTGCACTGCCAAGCTGGTATGGCTGGTTTTGGTCGTGTAGCTCTGTCACTATTAGGAAACTTAACACGAGCTACACGACAAGCCGCTACAGCTGCACAGTACAAGATCGAGTGGGTATCGGCCAGGTCTTTGCTGCCGTCAAAATATGTTGACAGTTGTGAGTCTAGAGCACACACCAGCGCCTTGTTTTTCTTATGCATGGGCAAACGAGGTAAACGTGGTCTATGTTCAGGAGGAGTAGAGCGATACTCCCGGAAAGCATCATCCAAAGCGCTCCTCAATCGTGCATTGCATTGGGTACTCACGGATATAGCCCCGTCATCATCCTCTTCACCAGCGCAGTTGGGTCGTGGTGAAACACTGGGTAAATTTTGCAGTTGTACCGCGACCAGTGGCGAAGCAGGCGTAACATGGCTATTCCGTGATTCGAGACAAAGTCGATCAAGCACGGTGGCATCCAGCATATGGTTACGCTGGATGACCCGTACCTGATCCGACAGTCGTTGCGATGATACGTTGACAGCGGGCTCAAGCACCTGGAACAGAGAGAGCATCCGACCACGGTACGCAGTCAAGTTAGTTCCCCCCTCTGTAGCCCTATAGTATGCGCGCATGACATTTTCATTCACAGCTTGTGTCCACTTCATGCGCCGCACACTTCCACCGGGAGCGGGGACCCTGTCAGAGGCCGGTGGGCCTCGGAGTCCCAAGCTGGCCGGTGGTCGGCCTCTTCCACGCCGACGTACTGGTGGTGGTGTCGTCGGCGGCGAGAAGTATTCGTCGCTCGAGCTCGACGCAACTGCAGCAGCCGGTGTCACTGGACTCACGTCTGGAGCAGGATCCGGCAACTGCGAGGCGGAGCTGAGCGACGAACCCGAAGATGTTGGTTGTGTGGTTTTAGTAAGTCGGGCCCGACTTCGCGTCAGCATCGTACTTTCAGTCGGTTTCTAGTCATAATATTCGCATGATTCTTTAGCATATTATTGTTATATGTTGCCATTTTTGTTTTTCAATGATATTATGGTGGTATATTTATCAAAACATTGTTAAATCATTTACGTTTAAAAATTCTAGAAAATAAAAGCACGGACAAAAAATTTTATTATTATTATTATTATTGTGAGCCTCTCTGTTGAGCGGACAGTAGAAATTGCCTGTATAGAATTGGAGCAGATTATTGTATTAAGTGTGTACAGACCACCTTCAGGATTGTATGACTGCTTTGAACAGGTCATGGATGAAGTATTACACAAGATTAGTAACTCAAACAAGTCTATTATTGTTTGCGGGGATTTTTATGTTAATTTATTGGAAAACTCGGGTTCTTGTAGTAAAATAATAAGTCTATTTCGGTCCTACAATCTTGTAAACCTATTTATGGAGCCTACAAGAATAACCCCTACTAGCGCCACATGCCTTGATAATATTTATACTGATGTTATACCAAGCCACAAAGAAATTATTAATTTACTAGATTCTGATCATTGCGGGCAACAGATTACTATTCAAAATCAAAACAAAAATGTGGGTAAAAAAGATATCACTGTAAACCCCAAAACTGCAGTTCGTCTAGAAGCCTTTAAAGTTAAACTAGTTCAGAAATTGCCACTTTTATCTATTAATGGTGGTCCCAATAATTTATATGATGATTTTTTTAAGATATATTGTAATGATTTTAATTCCACTTTTATTCCCCGGACTATCTCAGTTAACAGTAACGTATCTTTCAGTGATTGGGCTACCATTGGTATTCATAAAAGTAGAACACGGCTTTATGAGCTGTACAATGAAAGGATTTTTGTCAACACTGCTGAATTTAATTTGTATGTTAGAAATTATTCGAAATTATTTAAAAAAGTTTGTTGGATGGCCAAGTCGCGTTACTTGAGTTCAAAGATTAAAAACAGTAATAATGTTATTAAAACGACTTGGAATATTATTAATAGTGAAACAGGAAGGTCTAGTAAACGAAATAATGACTACAGCCTGTCTATCAATGACAACATAGTAAAATCAGATTCACAAGTCGCGGCGGCTTTTGAAAATTTCTTTTCAGATATTCCTGTTTCAACTACAAAATCCCTAAACTCATCACCTTCTGTTGCTGAGTCTTTGCTTATTGAAAATGTTAATGTTTGCGATTCGGAATTTCATTTTGAACATATTACTTGTAAAGATATAATTAAAACCTTCCACACTTTTAATGTAAAAAAGACTGCAGATCTGTGGGGTAATTCTGTAGAAGTCGCCAAGTCGATTATTGACATTGTAGCACCTACTTTAACTCTTATATTTAATAATTGTATCGACTGTGGGGAGTTTCCTGACCTTATGAAGAATAGTAAAATAATACCTTTATTTAAATCTGGTAGTACATCAGACCCCTCTAACTATAGACCTATTTCAGTACTACCTACCTTCAGTAAAATTTTTGAGAAATTAATTTTAGACCAATTGCAACGATTTTTTAATAAACATAAATTATTACATACCAAACAGTTCGGTTTCACAAGGGGTCGTTCAACTACCGATGCCGGTGTTGAACTCCTAGGGCATATTTATAATGCATGGGAAGATAAATGCGATGCTTTGGGCATCTTTTGTGATTTATCTAAAGCGTTCGATTGCGTTCTTCATGAAACTTTAATCAGGAAACTCCGCCACTACGGGATCCGGAACAGCGCTCTGGATTTCTTACTTCATATTTGAGTAATCGAATTCAGAGTGTCGATGTCAATGGAAAAAGGTCTCCCGGATCTATCTTAACAATGGGCGTCCCACAGGGCTCAATTCTTGGTCCTTTTTTGTTTCTTATTTATATTAATGACTTGCCTTACCTCATTAAAGATAATCATAATATAGTTTTGTTTGCGGATGACACCTCACTTTTGTTTAAACTTAAACGTCAGCAGCTGGTTACTGACGATGTTAATAGCGCGATCTCAAAAGTAGTTCACTGGTTCAATGTTAATAATTTGCTTCTTAATGAAAAAAAAACCAAATGTGTTAAGTTTACGCTACCTCACGTTAAGCAAGTGAAAACGAATGTGTTGATAAAGGGCGAAGAATTGAATCCTGAAGATAGCACTGTATTCTTGGGCTTAACTTTGGATGCCAAGCTTCAGTGGGGCCCACATATTGATAAATTGTCGAAAAAGCTAAGCTCCGCTGCATATGCTGTTAGAAAAATTCGGAATTTTACTGACATAGAGACAGCCCGTTTAGTGTACTTTGCCTATTTTCATAGTGTAATGTCGTACGGTATTCTGTTGTGGGGAAATGCCGCCGACATTCAGACTATCTTTGTCTTGCAAAAAAGGGCTATTCGATCAATTTATAAATTAAGCCCGAGACACACACTCAGAGAGAAAAGACATTGCCCGCCGATGGGCCCCTTATTTTCAGTGCCGGGCAGAGACTATTTACTTCTCAAAAATTAAGTCGTAATTTTATAAGTCCAATTTTATTTTATCAACATCTCTTTCACCCTAGCATTAATAACCGTAACTAATAATTATTTTATTGAATCAAAGGTAGTTCTGCCATTAAAACTTAACCTGAATGTTGTCAAGATAGACCACAGATTATGTCAATTAAATAGTAGTAATCGATTGAAAATATCGATATATTACTATTCCGAAGACTAAAAGTACCGGAGATGTTTAATGTTGAATAGCTTTTCTCCGGTCATAATCTAGGTCTCATGTAAATGATTGGACGTATATTCAAATCGTGGATTAAAATAGGCAGCGGGTGGGTTAAAATAAAAAGAAAATAGAAATAGGTGGTAAATAAACTAAACACGAAGGAATTGTAATCTGAGTATATATACATATGTCGTGGTCAGATCGCAGAATTGATTACTTTATGATGTGACTAGCCATTTCATGAATTAGTTGCATTTCATGATATGGCCAACTAAAACTGGCTAGATCGTTTAAAAAATAACGTTTGATGATATCTCAACTGACGTTTCGATTTGAAATTGTTATTCACTTTTAGTAAATAATATAAATCATATGCAAAAGTATCTCTTTAATTATGTAAATAGAAAGCAAGAGCTGGTTTTTTACAAAGAGAAACTGTTTACAACTGTTGCACAAACAGCACAATATCAACACTAACAAAAGTTACCACAAAACGGTCACACCACAATTGTTAAAAATCGGCTTATATCAAATCGATTTGGTAAATCGATCAACAAAATATTTAAAATGGCCACACCTACCCCGCGTTCCGAATCACAATAACATCGCTGTTAGCGCGTCAAGAAATCGCCACGCTCTACGGAAGGGTTGTTTCGTGCGCTTACATACATCGATTTTGCGTAACTCGGAACGCGAGGAGAGTAGAAAGATTAATCTGTCAAATCAATACATCATTCAAATTGTTTATAAGTGGAATCTCAATTTCATCTTTAAAAATTACATTTCTCTGAAACTAGGGTGAAAAACTGAAAATTGATTTCAGGATCTAAAAAGGTAATTGTTGTTCTTCAAAACCAAGTTAAAACCACCGTTGCCCGCGTTTTTTTTCTAGGGGCCCATATCTCCTAACAAAATGGGCAATGTCTTTTAAAGAAATTAATGTAATGACTGTGCCTTCACAGTATATTTTTGAAAATCTTTTATATGCCCATAAGAATATTAAATTGTTTAAAAAATACAGTGATATCCATAGTATAAATACTAGGAACAAACACAAATTTGTTGTACCTTCAACAAGGCTCAAGAAAATAGGTGGCTCATTCAGATGTCAATGTATACGCTTTTATAATAAACTTCCAAGCCATGTTCAAGATCTAAGTCTCAATAAATTTAAATCATTCATTAAACGTAAGTTGTGCGAGAAAGCCTTTTACACTGTTAAAGATTATATTGAGGACAAAAAAGCTTGGGATTAAGCTGCTCCAATTTTTATTTTTATTTTTAAAATATTATTGTACTGAATTATATTTTTTATTTTTTTATTATTAATTACTTTCCTTTTTTTTATTAATTATTTATTGGGAATATACACTTTGACATTTTGATTATTGCTTATACACTTTGACATTTGATTATTGCTTATACACTTTGACATTTTGATTATTGCTTAACTATGACATGAATATATACTCTGAGGAGTATACTATTATTATTATTTTAATAATTTTGAATGTGAGGACTATGTAGATGTTTGTTTTTTTTATACTTACTCATTTCATTTTAATGATAATCTGGCAGTTTGAGTACTTAATGCGGCCTACCAAAATGTCCTTTCTTTGGTATTGTTCGTCGAATCGTTGTGCTCCTTATGTTCTGAGTTGAGATTACTGACAAATGCGTGCATTGACTGGACAGGTCCACTCAATCTGTATGGTTCTTTCCTCAAAAGACCATTTCAGACACCTCCATGTACATGATCCTCAAATTATCAGACAGCGACTATCTCCTGATTTTATATACACATTGATATTGATGAATTTTACCTATACAATAACATTAATATTTACTTTTAAAGTATTATATTGTTTTAATTATTGTAAATGTGAAGATTAAGTGGGTGTTATTTTTTTTTCTAGGTTCTTTTTCTTCTCATTTATTTTTTATCACAGTCTGGCAGTTTGAGTAATTTATGTGACCTACACAAATGTCCCTTCTTTGGTATTGTTCGTCGAATCATTGACCTCCTTAAGTTCTGAGTTGAGCTGCATGATTACTGACAAATGCGTGCACTGATTGGACAGGTCCACTCAATCTGTGTGGTTCTTTCCTTAAAAGACCACTTCAGACACCAATCCACATGGTCTTCACATGATCTAACCAAATTATGTCTGGACTTTAAAAGAGACTGTGACCTCTGAGTTTGTTTCGGCCTTTCTTCTCAGAGTAGTCAGATAGGAAACGCCGACCTCATCTAGTTTAAAAAAATATGATTGACGTGTAAAAGTGTTTGTACAAACCTACTTGCAAAAATAAAGTCATTTATCATTTATCATTAAAACCGACTTTACGTAGTCTTGTCTGCCCTACCCCTAGAGTGTAATTTAAGCCCACGTAGGCGCGGAGGGGTGGGGTGGTCCGCGAGCTGAGGAGCAGGTGGATTGAAGGCCCGCCGCCACGGCTGAGGCTGGCCGGTGCAGCCGGCCAGCAAGCCGAAGCCACGGTGGTGAGCGTTAAAACCATCTGCGACGATAAGCTTGCGTGGGGCCGCCCAAACCCCAAAGCGCCGGAGCCATGACAGAAACAATGCTTGCTGCATGTTGCTTGCCTACTTGCATGCTGCATGCCTGCTTGCACTCTGCATGCCTGCTTGCACGCTGCATGCCTACTTGCACGCTGCATGCCTGCTTGCATGCTGTATGTGTGCTTGCACGCTGCATGCCTGCTTGCATGTTGCATGCTTGAAATAAACATCCCTGTTTGCATGCTTCTTACTGGGACCACTTAAAACCACTTTGTTAAAAATCAATTGTTTTATTAAGGCCTTTACATTTATATAATTAATTGCATGCCCGCATCCATTGTGCATGCCTGCTTGAAAACAGTGGTATAATGAATGTTCGGAAATATAATACTTCGAACAAATGTTGATTCGGCTTAGTGTAATATCGGTGAAGTTTTTCAACCAAATGAAACGTCGGAGTAACGGAAAAAATTGAATTGATAATAGGTCAACTGATACAATGTCAATAGTGACTTCGATAAAATGAAAAAAAAAAACGAAACGATAATAGTTGAAAAGTTTTAGGTGAAATGAAATTCGGTCAAATATTTTTCGAACTTATGATAGGTAACCTTACAACATACTTGACAAATAAATAAAGATAGAAGAAAAAAAGAAACATACCCACACAGTCTTCACATTCACAATGATTAAAACAATATGATACTTTACAAAGTAAATATTCATGTCATTTTATACATAAAATTTATCAATGTCAATGTGTATATGAAAAATCCGGAAAGGATCTTGGTCTGATCATTTGATGACCATGTTAGTCGCTGTCTGAAATGGTCTTTAGAGGAAAGAACCACACAGATTTGAGTGGACCTGTCCAGTCAGTGCACGCATTTGTCAATAGTCGTGCAGTTCAACTCGGAACTTAAGGAGCCCAACAATTCGACGAACAATACCAAAGAAAGGACATTTGGGTAGGCCGCACAAATTACTCAAACTGTCAGACCAAAATCGAAAGCAAAATAATGACCCACATAGTCATCAAATTCACAGTAGTTTAAATATATGTATATATAGTAAATATACATGCAGTTGTAAAAAACAAAAAAAATAAAAATAAAATAAAATCAGAATAAAGTAGTAAAATAATATAAAAAACAACATTCAGTGTACAGTTATTGGAGCAGCTCAATCCCAAGCAGTTTTATCCTCAATATAGTCTTTGACAGTTTATTAGGCTTTTTGACATAGTTTCCGCTTTATAAAAGATTTGAATTTATTTAAGCTTAGTTCTTGAATGAGGCTGGAAAGATTATTATAAAAACGTATACATTGGCATCTAAAGGAGCCACCTATTTTCTTGAACCTGGTTTTAGGAACAACAAATTTGTTTTTGTTATGGATATCACTGTATCTTTTAAAGCACAGTCATTATATTAATCTCTTTAACCTCTAAGTCCCTGAGAAACCACATTTGGTATGCAAACAATCGTTTTTTAATTGTGTCTGTAATTACGGTAATTGACCGGTTAAATTTATCTCTGAGGGAGTCCTCAGAAATTAAAGAGATTTACTGTCTGTGACTTAATTTATAAATTGAACGAATTGCCCTTTTTTGTAAAACAAAAATTGTCTGAATGTCGGCGGCATTTCCTCACAATAGAATACCGTACGACATCACACTGTGAAAATACCTAAAATAAACTAAACGGGCTGTCTCTAAATCAGTTAAATCACGAATTTTTCTAACCGCGTATGCTGCAGAGCTAAGCTTTTTTGTCAATTTTTCTATATGAGGGCCCCATTGAAGCTTGATATCCAAAGTTATGCCTAGGAATACTGTGGTATCTTCGGGTTTCAACACTTCATCCTTTATGAGAACACTATTTTCTACATGTCTAACATGAGGTATCGTAAACTTAATACATTTCGTTTTTTTCTCGTTTAGAAGTAGATTATTAACATTAAACCAGTTAACTACATTTGCAAGGGCTCTATTTGTCAGTAACTAGCTGCTGACGTTTGAGTTTAAATAAAAGTGAAGTGTCGTCGGCAAACAATACTATATCATGTTTATCTTTTATTAGGTAAGGTAAATCATTTATATAAATAAGAAATAAAAATGGGCCTAAAATTGAGCCCTGGGGGATCCCCATTCTAATTACAGATCCAGGTGATCTTTTTCCGTTGACGTCAACTCCCTGAATCCTATCACTTAAGTACGAAGTAAGAATATCCAGAGAGGCGTTCCGGATTACGTAGTGGTGAAATTTCCTGATCAATGTTTCATGAAGAACACAATCAAATGCCTTGGACAAATCGCAAAAAATGCCCAAAGCATCGCATTTGTCCTCCCATGCATTATATATATGACCTAAAAGTTCAACTCCGGCATCGGTAGTTGAACGACCCTTTGTGAAACCAAACTGTTTGTTGTGTTATAAGTTATGTTTATTAAAAAATCGTTGCAATTAATTTTGAATAAGGTTTTCAAAAATTTTACTAAAGGTATGTAGCACTGAAATAGGTCTATAATTAGTAGGGATGTACTACCCGATTTAAACAAAGGTATTATTTTACTGTTTTTCATAAGATCAGGAAACTCACCATGTTTAATACAATTATTAAAAATAATAGCTAAAGTAGGTGCTACAATATTTATAATAGACTTAGCAACGTCCACATAATTACCCCATAGATTGGTGGTCTTTTTAACATTAACGAGTGAAAGGTTTTAATGATATCTGTAGAAGTGATATATTGGAAATGAAATTCATTATCACATACAGACACGTTTTCTTTAAGTAAGGACTCTGCGGCAGTCGGTGATGAGCTTAGAGATTTAGTAATTGATTTGGGAATGTCTGCAAAGAAATTTTCAAAGGCCGCGGTGACTTGAAAATCCGATTTAATTATACTGTCAGCAATGCCAAGACTGTAATCACTATTTCCATTGCATGACGCTATTAACGATATTCCATGTCATTTTAATTACATTACTGTACTGCTATTTTTTATTTTTGAACTCAAATAACGTGGCTTGGCAACACTACAAACTTTTTTAAATAATTTAGAATAATTCAGATTTGGTTGAGATGTATCATGAAGATGATATTCCTAGGTGTATGATATACCAAAGCTTTACTGCAATACCTCTTGATTGTGGTTTAGCTCACTAACTCTTTGTCAGCTCTATGTAAAACACACGCAAATGCAAGGGATTGTGGCAAACTCCCAAGTGACTCACGATGTATCGCAGTGAGGTGTCCTTTGGCGTGTGCGAGCGTCTCTCCTAGCATGCATTTATTTTACATCAAGGTGGCCAGCTAAAACGCGATCGAGGTATCGCAGGGAAGCATCTTTTACATGTAGTTATGAAATAGGACCAGAAGATCGAACTCAGATCTTTGCAAATACTTAACCAATGATACAGCAGATTGACTACTCGTATTTTGTCTCAAGGCCCAATACGTGCGTCAAAGATAGAACGATCTCAGAAAATTATACTTAAAGTATTCGAATTTTCGCCTGTCTCTAGTTACCTGTCGGTTCTATTAAATAAGCCCTGAAGGTAAGATAATAAAACCTAGCTTAAGGATAATATGTTTTTTCTGAGTTTACCTTGGACATTACTCATATCGATGAAGGTAAACATTGCCAACTCGTCTTCACCAAGCGTCGTGACAATGCTTGTATCTTCTCTGTGTGAGAAGTTGCCTTTGCCCGACAGTGGATCAATAATAGGCTGGTATTATATAAGAGTGTATTTAAATCTTTCAGAAAAGGCGACGTCTTCTGCGTATGTACTACTACTACGAGCTGACGACGATGGTTGCCACCTTCGTAGTGGTACTGATCACATACCTCGACCTGGACAGGTTCCCTCGCTGGAACTTCGTCGTCACTGAGTTCTCTCTCGCATTCACAGGGTTTGGTAATGTATCTATTTGCTACACATACTTTAGCGTGATTCACACTTGTTCAAGTCGGAGTCAGTCGGCACTGCCGAGTGGCAAATTCAAATGTACAGGTTGACGAAAAATGTCATCACAGGGGGTTTCAGAATCATGGTAACGGTTGGTTGTGGGTCTCTGTCATCCTGTATATAGTGTCAATTGTGTGTTGTATAAAACATATGTATATAAATTAATCATTGCGTTAGATAGATTTTGTTAGTAAACAAATTCTGCCAAATCGAATTTGACGACCAAAAAAAAGTGGGTAGTACGCCATACGTAACATAAACTTAAAGTTTATATACCCCAAAGGATGAACTTTGAACAGTGCAACAGTGGAGGACTTGATACTCAGAATGTCTTAGAAGAAAAATCAATAACGCTCTACCCGCCTTCAGAGGTAGACATAAGCTAGAAAAATTTGGCATGCTGGCTTTGGCTTAAGCATAGGCTAAAGTAAAGCTAGGATAAGTAAACTCAGTAGCAGCAACAGCAATAGGCTCAATTATCAGTAAGAAAATTAGTTAGAAAATTTTATTTTGTAGAATAAATAGTTTTAAGCTAAATGATATCAAAATTAAAGTATTTAACACATCAGAAGTCTATAATGTTCCCACTGCTGGTAGACAAGCCTCCTCTTAGTCAGAGGAATGAGCTAATGTACCATTATATATATATATCTATAATCTACCACGCGGGCCCAGTGCGGGTTGGTAGATGTAACATACAGTGGGAGAAGTTATTTGTAGATTCCCATCCAAAAAAAAAGGGGCTGAAACTTACGACGTACGGGATTCTAACCCAAGCAAGATTCTTTGTGTAAATTATTTTCTCTTAAAACGGTGAAGGAAAACATCGTGAGGAAACCGACATGTCTTTAACCAAAACATCGAAATGATTTATGATTAATTCGTATTTTTGAGAAATAAGGACTACAGTCTCGTGACATTAAATGCGAATAAGAGTGCGACCACATCACTACTTGTGATTGCCAGTGTTTATGCGTAGAAATAACCTTGATTCGTCACACATATACATTGAGAAAATTGTTGTGTGAATGACCGCTGAAATATTCATATTTTGAGGAAAATATACCTCAAGGTGTAGTGGGGACACAGTGGTAGGTTCGAATTTCGAACTAAATCAGGCGATTATTGATTATTTCAATATCACTGCTCTCAAAAGGAAAACATCGTGACGAAATCGGCATCTCCTCGAACCAAAAATTCCAAGACATGTGTCATCTTCCAACCTGCACTGGGCGCGCACTCTTTCTCTCACTGAGAGGAGGCCTGTCTCACAGTATTGCGAACATTATAGGCAAATTATGATGGTGAACCACAAAGAATATAAATAAATAGTTTCTCCAAAATATCAATTAGCCCACTGGGATGTATTTAAATAACCTTTAAGAACGATGTTTCTTTATATGTACATATATATCCAGCGAACCCTGGGCGCTGACTGCCCAGTGTTCGCCCGCCACTATTTTTTTAAAGACTACGGACCCTCTCTGACATAATATGTGTGAACAGTGTTACAGATATATCTGCTGCTCCTAGTACGCAGCGAGTTACGCAAGGAGAGGTACCAGGAGGGCAGGTCCAGCTACACCAACCATATCGCGGAGGTCTTTGTAGATCCACCGCTGAGGCGGCAATGGAGGAATTTTATTCTGTAGAGTTATTAAAATCATAGTCATTGTTCTCTCTCTCTCTCTCTCTTTTATTTACAAACCTATGATATAAATATACACTTACAATGTTTATCTATAAAGTTACAAGACGTTTTTCATGGTTTCCGAGGACATAACATCACTTGTTTTGTAGCTGCTGACTCTTAATTACAGGGTTATAGTAAAACTAGCTTATAATAATTAAATCTATTGACTAGACATTTCCACGATATGTAATCTCTTCATCGTAACTGTATTTGTTGATCAACCTCTTTATTAAACGTATCAGCAATATTTCAAGACCTGTAAGGACAGAAAAAAACAAGATATAGGTATACCGATCAAACACATAGAGCATTGTTCAAAACGCTCTTTTCAAAAGGGTTTTATTGTGTAAAAGGAACGAATAAAGGGTCTATAAATTAAAACACACTGTTTACCTAACCCACGAAAAAATTGCAATTACTCTAAAATTATTTCTCTATTGTGACAGTGCAAGTATTTTAAGGATAAACTTGAAACTTCATTAGCAGAACTTGTTGCAAATGATGTTATCTCAACCTGATTTGCTTTTCTGGTGAAAATAGGGTAATACTTATAAATATCAAAACAGGCAGCAACGGCAAATACAAGAGCGTCATTTAAAACCGCCGGAAAATCACAGATATGATAAGTTAAGTAGATCTCCCCGAAGTAGTGACCATTTTCGAAGTCCAGTGCATAGTGTCACCGCTATGATGTAGATAAAAAGGGTTAGAATGCAGTAGCGGTAGTAAGCTCGGTAGAGACTGGCACTTTTCTGAAAAAGAGATTTAAGTGGTCAAGAAAATTTGATCCTAACCCTTGGAGAATTACAGGCGTGGAGATGAGTTCTTCTGTTGTGTAAGCGACCCAAATCTAATAGATGCAGAAGTTGAAACCAGACATTTCTTGTATTAATTACCTTTATCATTTACAATTCTCATTAATTTTTAAGTTAATATTTGACACCTGTACTTGGCTGTTTTATTGCCACCTCATGTGCTTAATATTATCTGTGATCAACAGTCAATTTTTCAAGCATTTCACTACCATCAATATTACGATCTGTCAGTCGGCCATTTTCAAAAGTGATGAAAGGGTCTTTAACTTGCGCACATTATAGCACAAGCTAACGCTGAACAGGAAGTTCGCAATAAAAGCGTTAGTAAATGTGGTGACTAATTATCTCGTATATTATACACTTTTATTTATTCTTCAAGCACAGAAATGTACTAAGGCGGACTGAATGCCATAGGCTGTTCTACCAGTCAACATATGGGTGTTGCAGTGGTCAGTAGTAGGTGCAATTACGTCATTCAATCATGGTTAAGTCAAGTTTCGGATTATATAGGCTAGGTTCACTTGGGAGTCTCCAACACTCGTGACGTGTTTTCTTTTTATTAAATAAAAAAAAAACCGCATTCTGCATAAGAGTGAAGTGGACTGAGGTGTATACCACATCCACATTTCCAGGTTTTTGTAAATCCCACGCAATACGGGTAAGTTAAATGCCTGATGTCACTAACTTGGCACTAATCCAAAATACGGGTACTTTTGGCTCAACCCGGGGATCGAACCTAGGCCTAGACCTACAGACAAGTTTCTATAATAATTTACCCTTGACTCCAGCGCAGATGAACGTCACAATCATTCCGAATTCCACTAGTTGTAAAATTATGGCAACTACTCCAAACGTCAAAATATGGGGAGCTGTTGGGTAGTACCCTGATTCCCGCTGGTACCAGAAGTGTGCAAAACTTTGCCAAGTCATTATCATTAATACACTGGTCCATAGTACTGACACAGCCTGTGAAATAAAATGAAACATTATGATTTTTGGTTTTAGGAGACGGATTGACGAGCTAGACTCTTATCCAAAGAATTGGGCTGAAATTGAAAAAAGAGAGAGACGAATGAACGGCGAAATGGACGACTTTGTCCTGCAGTGGGTCAGAACAGGCTCATAATAATAATAATGTGCATATAATTATCTATGTGCGTACAGAGATAATCGTCGGTTGGTACCCCCTCATCATTTAAAATAGTCTAGGGGCCTCTGTGAGTTGGCTTCGGCCCCTCGTACGCCTTTCAAAGGACCGGAATCCCAGGGTCCCGAGACATCGATACCAGAAGTATCAATTAATGTAAGGGACAAAACACGGTTTTTCAGGAGAGCCAAAAAACGATTTTATTTTTTGAAATCTGTATATAACTTTTTACTGTTTGCTCCAATTTTAATTGTGTCTAGAGGAACGTTTCTTAGAATTTCCTCTTCTTTCATGCTATAAACGCAAGATTTAGGAATACCCAGTGGCTTAGAATATAGCATGTCCCTTACATTAAATAAATATGTTTAGTTGTGCCTTACGTTACTAATATTTTATGTGTAAACAGTCAAGCATAGTGTAAGCAGCAAGAGCAATAGAAAATTATTCGTAATTCTATTGTAAAGGACTTTTACAGTGTTGCAATTTGATGTAACTACATACTAAAATTAGGGTATTTTAACACCATGGAAATAGGAGCTTTGCATGATTAATGTTAGTTTCAGCTTAGCTATCACTCGCGCTCATGTGGGAGTGGCGCGAGGAGGCGAAACGCCGGGGCGAAACTCCGCTGCCGCGACAAATCGCGGCACGGCGGACAGAGCTCCGGTGCGATCTCATGGCGACATGGCGGGTACGATTGTCGCAACCCAGTGCTGGGCACGCCACAATTGCGGTGGTAAGTCCCCTCTTTGAGGAGTGGATAGAGAGGCGTCACGGCGTCCTTCGGTGGGTTGCTTCGGTGGGTTCCTGTTCAGATAAAGCGGGAGGATACGTCCGGGTGTTTCCATTGCGAGGATCGTCTGGAGGACACGGTGGAGCATACGGTGGAGGTGTGCCCTGCCTGGGCGGAGCACCGCCATGTCCTCGTGGAGGCGATCGGCGGCGGCGACCTCTCGCGTCCGGCCCTGGTGCGAGCCATGGTACGGAGCGAGAGGGAATGGGAAGCCGTCACCTCCTTCTGCGAAGCAGTAATGCTCGCGAAGGAGGAGGCGGGGCGCGTGAGGGAGTGGCAGTCTCTGCGCCCTCACGTCCCTAGCCGCCGCAGGAGGACACGCCCTGGGCGTCGGGAGTCCATAGCGGACTCCCGGCCACCGTAGGCGCGAGCTTGCGGGTGGCGAGCAATGGGTAGCTCGCCGCCCGGTAAGGACCAGGCTCGGGTCAACGGCGCGTAGTGTTCCACGCGCGCCTCAAAGAGATGTTAGCAGCAGTGTAGGGGTCTACTAGGACCGATGCCTGCCGGGGTCGCGTTATTGTTCGAAAGAGATACCGTGACCCTGGCACATGGGCAACTGATGGAACACGGGTGGGTTTTAGTCAGTAAAAGTCTGACACGCCCTCCCGCTCCGCCCAGAGCGGGACAAGTCATTTGATGATTTCCCATCCTGAAAAAAAAAAAAGCTTAGCTATCACAGATATAAATGAAATTTAGGGATACAAAAATAAAACGATTTATTGTTATTTTTATTTTCGACTTTTATGTCTGCGTAATTATTATAAATTCAACACACATTAGTGTATACTAGTGATTGCCCATTGGTCGAAATTCGACCGTACTTCATTTGAATAAAATACATGATTAAATTTAAAAAAATCTATACTTATAATAAAACTGTAGTGAGGTCAATTCTGTACATTGAATATATATTCAAAATTAAAATTGGAGGATGAATGGTGATCGATACTGATGCCAAAAATGCAATCAGTAAATTTTTTGTCTGTCTGTCTGTCTGTATGTGCACGCATGGGTCAAAAATTACTGAAGTGATTTTAACCAAACTTAATACGATTGTAGTCCATACTTCTGGGCAGGTTATAGGCTATATAACATAACGCTAAGACACATATGAGCCGAGCTGTGACGATAAATTTGAAGCAAGTCGAATGAAAATGCGCTTTCGAGCTAAAAAAAATTAACCAAGATTAACACATAGGCTACTTTTTATCCCGGTAGTATGTTCACGCGGGATATATTCCGACCTCCACGCGAAGCCGCTGGCAAAAGCTAGTAAAAAAATAATATGGTTATATTTGACATTCAGTAACACTATATGCAAATTGTTGACGCTGTACTACTGTGGAGAGGGTTGGCTGGCGGGATGGTGATGGCCAGGACCAGGACGTAGGTGTAATGAGTAAAGAATACTTCTTCAGGACTCTCTTCTTTATTTTCTTAATACTTCTTAACTTCTGGATATGAAATGAATTATCACAGTTTTTCTGTTTGTATAGAATTTTCCCTATTATTTTTAATTAATTATGACAGTTCAAAATGTCATAATTATAACCAGCCTGTATAATCTATGACCAGCCTATACAATCGTGAGGCATACAACCTCTACAGTTTGCACACGACACTAAGTTTTGTATGGGAAATTTACTAATGCCATACTTGACACTCCCCATAAAACCACAAAAAATATTTCTTTTTTAACTAAACTAAATTCCTACCGTTGCTAATACAAATAATATTAAAGACAAATATTCTCGATATGATCATAGATTTTAAAAATGAAATAGGTTATATATCTATAAAATTCATTTATTACCTATGGTTATACTTGACATTCAGTAAGACTATAGATACAAAATCAGGCTTACCAACTTAGGGGTGCCCCAAATTTAGGGGGTAAATTAGAGGATTGGGATTTTTTAGTGGCGTTCCATTTTTAGGGGTATTCTTAGGGATTATTTGCCATCTTACACTTCTCATTGTGTTTTTGATTACAATAAAAGTATTAGCGACTTCTAGTATGGTTCCTCGATACTAAGAATCCAGAGTGAATGATTATCAAATGTCGCGTAATAAATATGGACAAATATTACTACTGTGTATGATTACTGAACATTCGTTGGTTATTTGCATCATAATTTTTAGGGGATTTTTTTAGTAATTGTGGTAATTTTAGGGGTTTTTAACTTAAGCTTTAGGGGTAAATATTTCTGGGTGTTGGTAACACTGCACAAAATATTAAAGACAGATTTGGACCATAGACAAAAGAATATTTATGCATGTGTGTATTAGATACACGGTAATGAATAGTACTATGTGTAACGTGTTATTTATTGAAAATAATGTATAATTTAAAAAATATTAGCATTCGTCACTTCTTCTCTGTATAAACTATAAGTGTGCGAAATTTCATACTCCTGCGTCCGCCCAATTTTAGTAAAAAGGGATCCAAAGTTTTTGCTTCACGTATTAATATATAGATAAAACTTTTTGTTAAGTTTAAATAAATGTTCTAATAGTAACAGTGTTCTAATTAACAGTCATACACACCTAGTTATCAATGTAAAAATAATTATGTATAATTGACTCCATGATCTCTTGTAATTAACAGTCCTATAAACTCTGTCTCTATAAACTCTGTGTACTTTTAATAATTACGTTTAATTAGCTTTATTATTATAATCACTAAATGAATAAAAAAAAATATGTTTTCTCAGACTTAATCAACAATCGTATTTATTAAGTAATTGAATGAATGTACTGGAAACGAAAGACAGATGAAAAAATATGAATTTCCTGAAAGATTAATGAATAAAATAATATAAATGATATGAATATTAATAAGAAATAAATAATTAGGAATGAGCAGACAGATTATGATGATAACTATTAGTAAATTAAACTATTTTAATGGTGAAATTGAAATGGTTGGAATGACTTTTTCTATTTGGTATGTTATCTAGTTATCATCATCAGCTGCCATCACATCTTCATCGTCGTCGGTTTCATTGAGGGTATCTTTAACTGGCAATTTATTCGGAAGGTTCAAATATTCACCATGAAATCTTTTTATACCTACTTTTGGAATTAAAGTAAGGGACATGTTATTTAAATCGACTGATCTGAGGTTTAAGGTAAGGGTGTAAATTATTGAACATTATGATACTTACTTTATTTTTCAGAGAAAAAAAAATGTAAATGTCTGCTACATCATTTTTTTTTTGTCATAAATCGTTTTACGCAGGCCAAAAATTTTACTGTAAGGGATTTTTTTTTAAGATAGAATTTTTTCAATAATACCAATCGATAGAGCTGAAAATTCTGAATCCAATGATATATATAACTCATTTTCGCCAAAATGTCCCTACGTTAATTGATACTTCTGGTATCGACATGTTTACAGATATAAATAATAATAATTTATTATTTATTGTAACTTATAATTTACTTCTTATTATGTTCTTCTTTTCGGCTTGTTGTATGGATACCACTATACCTGCAATAATTTTTTATTGCATTGTCGGTAGCCCAGTCCTACCAGGTACCTGCAACTTCTCGTAGTTAACCTAAAGGTTTTTGCTACTTAAGCGGGCTTTCCCTGCGAATAACCTTAAACGTTAATCTAAGGCCTCCAGCCAGGGCTTACAAACGAAAGAAAAACTACAAACTAAGCGACTAAGACCTAAGGGCACCCCCTATGGGGTTCGGACCTCGGCTTAGGAAGTCACTGGTAGGGGGGGTCAGCAAGGGACAGGCTGGAGCTGAGTGGTATTTATTTAGGGACGAATTTAAAACTACAGGCTCAGTGACGCGGGCTGGGTCATGCAAGGGTTGGGGGGTACTATTCGCTAGTCGGGAGTGTCGCGACGACGGACCTCGACGGCAAGGTCGGTATGACGGACCTTTCGGTTTCAGCAAAGTACTGGTGGCCCTATTGCTCTCCTGCAGGAGGGTAATAGGGTCGTCAGGATCGGTTAGAGCATGCCGCGGACGGCGGGTTTTGGTAATGCGGGAGGGGTTGTAGTTGGCTGCCGCGATAACCAGGGGGTTGCGGTGGGTTGCGGCCCTATCAAAGAAACGCTTCGAGTTGCGTTTCATGAACTGATGGATAGTCGGGATTTTAAGATCTAAATGGAGGTTAGCATTCCGAACGTACCAAGGCGAACCTGTGGCGTTACGGAGAAAACGTTTCTGGAGGGTCTGCATCCTATGGACGTGATGTGGTTTCGCGTGTGCAAAGACTGCACTTGCATAGGTCATGATTGGCCTTATGCACGCGTTATAAATAAGCTTTTTGCACCGGAATGACATTTTACTTTTCGGATTTAGGACGTGGTGGAGCCTACCGAGAGCGAAAGCGGCCCGCGAACGGACCTTCTTTATGTGCTCAGAGAAGGATAGATGCTGATCAAGGATCACGCCTAGATATTTGGCTCGCTTTTCCCAAGGGATCAGCTTGCCGAACATGGATAGGGTCGGAAGGCGGGGTTTGAGTCGCGGTTTCGTAAAGAGAACCGCCTGACTCTTGTCGGGGTTGACTTTGATCCGCCACTTCTTAAACCAGTCGGCGAGATCGTCAACTGCGGCCTGGAGGTAGCGAATCAAAGCGTCTTGACTACGCCCCGTGAAGTAGATGGCCGTGTCATCTGCGAACAGAGCCAGCTGAGCCATTAAACTTCTGGGAGATCGCTAGTAAATAGCGTAAAAATGAGAGGGGACAAGACAGAGCCCTGAGGGACTCCTACTCGGATAGGATGAGGGAAGGACAGTGCCCCTTCGATGCGATAGCGAAATGTGCGGTTCGACAGAAATTCTCGTAGGATGAGCACGAGACATTCTGGCACTCCGAGTTGGTACAGCTTGTATAACAAGCCGTTGTGCCAGACCTTATCGAAAGCTTTCGCTATGTCGAAGAAAACTGCACCCATGAACATGCCACGTTGGAAACCAACGCTTATATGTTCGACGATACGGTGCACTTGATGGACACACGAGTGTTGGGTTCGAAAAACCAAACTGCTCGTTGGGGATGAGGCCCTTTGTTTCAGCGTAATCTCTGAGTCGCTTATAAATAAGCCTTTCATAGATTTTGCCAAGGACGTTGAGCAAACTGATGGGGCGGTAGCTCGAGGGCTCCGCCTTGGGCTTGCCGGGCTTTGGGATGCCAATGACTGTGGCTTCCTTCCAAGCTTGTGGGAAAATGTTGTTGCTCAGGGCACCATTGAAGATGGTGGTCATGAGCATGATCAGGTGCGCGGGGAACAGCTGGAACACCCTGTTGGTGATACCGTCTGATCCGGGGGCCTTTCGGGGTTTGAGACCTTTGATGAGCTGGTGCACCTCGTCAGAGGTGACGGGGGGCAGAGGGTCATCGGGATCTTCGACGGGCGGGAGTGAGGCTCTACGTTCGACCTCAGCGTCGATCTCAGTGAGATGATCTGGGTCTACTGGCAGTGAGCTGGGCGAGCATTGCGCCTCGAGGCTGTTGGCTAGGCACTCGGCCTTGTCAGTATCCTCGAATGCGAGTGTCGCATCAGGGCGGATCAGGGGGGCATTGTGGTAACCTCTTTGGATTTGAGTCTCCTCTGAAGTTCCCAGAAGGCCTGGTGTGTCGGTTCTAGGTCGCCCAGCATCTTTTCCCAGCCGGCGGAACGTAGCTCCTCAATGCGTAGTGCGGCTTGGGTAGTGAAGGAGACGAGGGCTTGCGTAATCTCCGGGTACGCGTTATAAATGGCTTGGATATAGGGCATATTGCCGGCGCGTGTAGCGGCAACTAGCTCCTGGGTCATACGTTGGGCTCTAGGGAAAAAGAACATGGTAAACGTCCCCGAAATGATGTTAAAAGCATTTAGGGGGTTTACTGATGTCCCTGGTGTGGATGCTACGGCATGGGTAGCAGGGGGCGCGGCTCTGGCGGCGGGAGCGACCACGGGCTTAGCGGGCTATGCGGGAGGCGCAGTGGAGGGTGCTGGGGCGCGAAAACGCGGGTCCATTAGCGCAGGGATCCAAGTGGGGGTGGGTATGGGTGGGCCCAGGGCAGGAAAGTCCTGCATGTGGTTCCCTTGGTTTCAGTGGTTCCAGGGTCTGGGTCTCTGGGGACTCAGCCTCTTTGGAAGCTTAGAGGAGGGGCTTCCCTTAATTAGCGAGCTTCGGCACGCTTCGCCAGTTTCGGGGAGGAGGATTTGGTGGCTTTCGGGCAGCCCCGGTAGTTGGCAGGGTGGCCGGTCTCTACGCAGTGCACACAGCTGGCTCTGTGCAGAGGGCTCGGTCTTTGGGACGGGAGCAATCAGCTGTTCCGTGATCGCCCAAGCTCTTGACATATCTGGAGTCGCAAAACAGTGATGCTGAGAGTGTTCGTAAAGCTGGAACATATGGCACTGGCCAATGTTGCCAGTTTTACGAGGCTTCTCGATACGGATGCCTGAGAGGCTACAAATAGCTTTCACGCGGAATATCGGGTGGTGACCCTCGGTGGGAGGGCACACTACGAGCACCATGTCGAATGCCGGGCCACGCCTAGCCCAGTGCATCCTGTGGACCTCATCTACAGCCACGTTTTGTGCCTCGAGGTCAGCCTTGATGTCTTCAGTGGAGATTTTGCAGGGCATCCTCCGGATCACCACCCTGATTTGACGCTCCTCAGGCAGGGCGTATGTGTGGTAAGACACGTTGCGTGCTGAGGAGTCTTGTGTGGTCACGAAAGTTTCGTGACGTCGGCGTCTGGACTTTAATGCCCTGCTGGGTAGATCGAGATTAGTGAAGTTGACCCTCTGGTCAACACACCACTTAGAGATCTCCGTCCACTTTGCCTTGTCCTGTATGAATACAGGAGGCAGGGAGGAATCTTTTTAGCGGTAGTATTGTTTGCAGTCTAGATAATCTTAGTTGTCATACATGTGTTTTGTTCGCGGAGAACAAATTAAAATAAAGAAGCCAGTATAGCTTAGAATAGTTCAAGATCGATATATAGTTCGTACTGACACGACAGAAGAAAAATAGTTCCCGATTAACTCTTTTAAACTGGCGATAACATACAATATCCTTTGGGACCCACTGACTGACACAATTCCTAATATACCGGAGTCGTCAACCCTATCACTTGTCCAACTAACTCAGTCATTGTTCCGCGCGCTATAGTCCAAACGTTGCATTCAGAAGCACCTACCAATGTCACATAAAAAATAGAAGTACCATGTTCATTTCTTTGAGTTGGTGATTAAAATCTGTTATAATGTTGATTGAAATACCTGAGTTGAAGAGGTGTTGCTTCTGCCTGCCGCTGCGTCGAGGGATCCTCCTGTTTGGGTACTTGAGCCTGGTAAGTGATATCGTTTATATCTCGATTAGCTTCCATTGATAAGGAGGATTGAGGAAAATGTGTTAGGATGCTTAGGCAATATGATATACTATATTTATTTTAGGTGTTTCGATCATGTGTGTATTTTAACTGTGACTGTCATTATATCTTCAGGTTGTTCGATGAATCTATTAGAATTGTTTGTTCTTTAGTCTGATTTTAGTGCTAGTTAGCACTAGTAGATTTGAGTAGTAAGTAAAAACTTATTGTCAGTAGAATAAGAAAGTGAAGCCCTATCATAAAGTCATTGTTTATCAATCATTTGGTAAATTTATATATTTTGTTCAATGATGAGTTTTTCCTTGATTACTTGATTTTAACGATGGAAGATCTAGGTTCCTTTTTCAAAACCTGAGGATTGTAATCATAAACTCCTTGGGATATATATAGCTATGTAGGTAAGCTATATTTAGTGTTCCTAGACAGGATACACCACTTACAGGATTAATTTGCACACATAACGTCACAACTCGACCTTAAACTTCGTTTGTCTTGTTATTTAGCAATTTATGTCAGTAAACCAGGATGCAATACTGCTGACTGATCATAGCCGAGATTCAAATGGACTCGTTTAAAGAAAAAAGCCGAACATAGAGTGTTTCAAGGATCTTTTTGCGTTGTTGGTAAACATTATAGTGTGCAACTGTTTTGCGAAATAAAGTTCCTGTATTGTAGAAACAAGATGGTAGCATTTGTTTCAATCTTACCCGCGTTCCAAAAATTCCTTCTGAGCTTCTACACTTAGATCTATTGGAAATAATACATTTATTTTATAGAAATGGGAACTGTTGTACAAAAAACTGGGAGAAAGTCACTCACCCTACTTTAAACGTCAAATTAGCATTACATTACAAAATATAGGTTATTACATAAAACATTCAATGACAAAGGCTTTGTAGAGTTTGATGCGTAAATTCTGAGTTTTCGTAGTTTTAGTGATCGCGACGATAACGCGCGATTTCAGCCAGGAGCACCGTAATGGGACGTAGCTCATGAGGACCTACAGACCTATACGTAGTTGAAGGTGACTATCATGAGTTAAAACGGTGAAATTGATAAGATTCACTACGAAAACTGTCATTTTTAGGGTTCCGTACCTCGAAAGGAAAAAACGGAACCCTTATAGGATCACTTTGTTGTCCGTCCGTCCGTCTGTCTGTCAAGACCCTTTTTCTCAAGGGCGCGTGGAGGTATCAAGCTGGAATTTGTATCAAATACTCAAATCTACTGTTCCTTGGAGCTGTGAAAAAATCGAACTTCTAAGCCAACGCAATCAAAACATACAGCCGTTTATGGCGCAAATTTCCGACACTCGCAAGGGAATCAAAACCTACAGGGTACTTCCCGTAAACTCAGAATCTTGAAATTTGGTTCGAAGCAACGTCTTATAGCATAGATAATAGTTAGGGAGCTGGCGAGCGTAATTTCGATATGATCAGCACACAAGGCAGACGTTATTAATAGTGATAATTATACCCTAAGAAACATTAAGGACCTCGTCTGCCACCATGGTGGCGATGCGTTTTAAATTTACAGCGTTTCAAAAATTAAAAAAAAAGGTGTGCTATATTATGCGCACACGTCTGCCGCTGGGGCTGATGTTTGAATTCCTTATGGAAACCAAGAAAATCGATGAGGTAGACGTTCAGGCCTCTGATATTCCATTTGATTTACTTTTTTCAACCCAACGCTCGCACCAAACCAAGCAGGTATAAAATATCCCCATAGTTCCTTTCGTGGTGTCTCTCTTTTATTTGGGAATATGAGTGAGAACGGTATAGCTCAGTTCCGACCTTTTCCGTATTGTGAAACTAAATGTATAGAGCGTATATCTATGTACAGCCTATATATATATATCTATATACGTATATCTATAAACAGTCTTGGTTCAAAATCTACGTATTTTACACAAATAAAACGTGATTAAAAAAGTTAAAGTATGTTCCTATCCAGATCCTAATCCTATTTAGATTACATTAAAGCATGCAATTTAAAAAAAAAATACTTTTTAATTAAAGTTCCAAGCGCATTTCGTTTCTGGTTGGCATTGAGAAAAAATATAATTGCATAGATTTCAGCTCCAGAAGTTTAAGCGTCACCGTGAGTTTAGAGGATAATATTAAACTTTATAAGAATAAAACTATAACGAATAACAATAATCCCATGCAATACCCGCTGTCCCTTGATTCCGTGAATTTCAAACAGTTATACACTTTTTTTTTTTTGGATGGGAAATCATCAAATGACTTATCCCGCTCTGGGCGGAGCGGGAGTGCATGTTAGACTTTTACTGACTAAAACCCACCCGTGTTCCTTCAGGAGGACCTTTCGCGAGGACCTTTGCCTCCAGATCCCATGGCGGCACTCCGGCAAGGAGGCTCGCCGCCTCGCACGAGACCGTGCGGTATCCCCGGATTAACCGGATGGCCATGACCCTCTGGGCCGCAAACAACCGGCGCGCTGGGCGCAGCCTCAATGAGGGCGCCCACACCGGTGCCCCGTAGAGGGCCATGGACACTAAACTAAACATGGACATGGAACTATAAACAATAACAATAATCCCATGCAATACTCGCTGTCCCTTGATTCCGTGAATTTCAAAGAGTTATACACCTGAAAATCAGTGAGCAAAGTGTCTGCCACATGTTTTATCGAATCCACAGAGTCATAGTGAATCGAATGGGCGCAATGAGAACCGCGTGCAAATGACTTAGTAGAGCTTTTTTTTTAACATTTTTACAACTCCGTCCCATGATAAAGCAGAGTCCTGAAAGTCTGCCTCTTCGATTTTCTTCGTTTCCAAGATGATTGTGACCCAGACTCCAGAGGCATACATGTGCAAATGATTTAATACCCCGATTTTTTTAAGCAACTTCAATCCGCTGTAACGCGAAAACGCAGCGACATAGGACTTTAATTGATTGGACCAAATCAATTCGTAATGATTTAAACTGCAATCCACCTCGACGTGAAACGTGTGCAAATCATATACCGAAATGCTTGCCAGCTCCCTAGCTATAAAGGAAAAGTTGCGAAAACCGTATTTCTTTAGTTACATCATATAATATAAATATTTTTAATAATTTTAAACTTACTGCCCCTTTCCTCATGAACGCGTAGAGATATCCAGTTGAAACTCATATCAAATACTTAATAAAAAATAAAAAATACCTCTACACGTTCGTTACTGACTAAAAAAACTTTGATAAAAAAAAAACTTGCCCGCATTCATCAGCAGACTTTTGCTAGGCTGCTGCATGGCTAGTGTAGGTATTTCAGTTATATTATAAAATAAATGATATGGGTTAATATATTGTAAAATAAAGGATTACTGAAACGATAAATTAGTGTTTGGTAGTGCTCTAGGTTTGGGTTTCTGGATACTTTTTACTTTCAAGTTTTTTTTTTCTTTGTCTCTAATATTCATATGCTAATGTCATGCATATCTGTTATTTGCATGGTTACTGAAGTGCCAATTTTAAATTGTATTTTATTTGAATTGTAAGTGATTGTGCTGTGGAGGCGGGGCGCGTGAGGGAGTGGCAGTCTCTGCGCCCTCACGTCCCTAGCCGCCGCAGGAGGAGACGCCCCGGGCGTCGGGAGTCCATAGCGGACTCCCGGCCACCGTAGGCGCGAGCTTGCGGGTGGCGAGCAATGGGTAGCTCGCCGCCCGGTAAGGACCAGGCTCGGATCGACGGCGCGTAGTGTTCCACGCGCGCCTCAAAGAGATGTCAGCAGCAGTGTAGGGGTCTACTAGGACCGATGCCTGCCGGGGTCGCGTGATTGTTTGAAAGAGATACCGTGACCCTGTCACATGGGCAACTGATGGAACACGGGTGGGTTTTAGTCAGTAAAAGTCTAGCTAATATAATATAGCTCGTTCAAAATTTGGTATACCTACTGATCACTATTGCCTACCCCACCAGGTAATACACACAACCGAGATATTACTTGTTGCCGACGTGATCGTTTATAATGACTTTATTTGTTATTAACACACTAACTTTTTTATGATTGTATTTTTTTTATGTATTATCTTCTTTTATGGAGATTTTCTCTAAAATAACTAAATTGAATAAAATAAACTTTAAAACAAAATAATAATAATAACCTGCGTCTCTGTTTAGCGTTTATGGACTACAAAAAAGCCTTCGATTGGATCGAGACTTGGGCTTTACTGCAGACTCTTCAACGGTGATAGATCGACAATCGGTACATCAAGGTACTGAAGTGTCTTTACGAAAACGGCGGTGGCGTTATGAAGGATAGGTTTCGAGTTCCGATTCTAGAATCGGAACTCGAAACCTATCCTTCTGCAGCGAGGTGTGAGACAGGGAGACGTTATCTCTCCGAAGTTGTACACCGCTGTACCTGAGGATGTATTTAACGGTCTGGACTGACCGACATAAATTATGATGCCGATGATGCTCTGTTCCAGTTGGTGACATGCCTGTTCGCCATCCGGCAGGCAGTACTATGGGAGTTCTTCCGCGACATCGAGAGCACCTTCGCAATTACTACCGCTCTGTATAGAGGCGTGATCATGGAAGCACAGCTATGCGTCATATTCATACTATATGCGCTGGATATCGTGTTCCAAATTGTTCTGATCGTTGGAGCTCATTTGGTAAGTGTGTTTGGGATAGCTTATGATTAATATTAGGTACGCTGGTATTTTTTTAAAGGTTAAGCAGAGATAAAGATTATTTAATGGAATATGGAATACGACCAAAAGATCGAACGCAGAATCTTACCTTAGCATTGTCAAAACTTCACCAAGCTTGACTTCCAGTATTTTGCCTCAAAGCCCGATACGTGCGTCAAAGATAAAACTATGGCAGAAAGTAAGAGCAAGAAAGTAAAGTATTCGGATTTTTACCTGTCTCCGGTTAACTGTCTGTTCTATTAAATAAGCCCTGATGGTAAGATAATTAAACCTACCTTAAGGATAATATGTTTCCTTTTGAGTTTACCTTTGACATTACTCACATCGGTGATAAACATCGCCAACTCGTCTTCAGCAAGCGTCACGTGATCAACGCTCGTATCTTCTCTGTGTGAGAAGGGGCCTTTTCCCTGCATCGGAACAGTATAAGGCTGGTATTATAAGGGTATGTTTTAATCTTTTAGAAAAGGCGACGTCTTCTGCGTGTGTACTACTACTACGAGCTGACAACGATGGTGGCCACCTTCGTAGTGGTGCTGATCACCTACATCGACCTGGACAGGTTCCCTGCGTGGAACTTCGTCGTCATTGAGCTCTCTCTCGCATGCTCAGGGTTTGGTAATGTATCAATTTGCTATATACTTAATCGTACTACAGACTAGTTCAAGTCGGAGTAAATGGCACAGGGGGGTGGTATTTGCATTTATAGGATGACGAAAAATGTCAACACAGGATGTTCCAGAATGATGTTAACAGTTTGCGACTTGAAGTCGCTGCCACCCTATGTGGTACCTACTATGTGTTTTGCAAATAATATATCAATAAATAAATCTTGCGTACCATCATGAAATGTATTCACCTTTCTCTTGAGAGGAAGCCTGTCTCATAGTATTGGGAAAATTATACACTGATTATGATGCTAAACCACAAAGAAAATTAATAATTAGTTAATTAGCCCATAGGGGTGTATTTAAATACTCTCTACTAACGGTGATAATTAGTATAATGTCCAGCGAACCCTAGGCTGTCCCTGCTAGGGTCGCGAGATTCGTTCGAAAGAGTTACCGTGGTTCTGGCATTTGGGCAACTGAAGGAACACGGGTGGGTTTTAGTCATTAAAAGTCCCGCTCCGCACAGAGCGGAAGAAGTCATTTGATGATTTCCGAACCAAAAAAAAAAAACCATAGGCTGTTAGCATCGCCACCATTTTCTTAAGGACCACAGACCCTCTCTGACATAATATTTGTGTACAGTGTTACAGATATATCTGCTGCTCCTAGTGCGCAGTGAGTTACGCAAGGAGAGATACCAGGAGGGGAGGTCCAGTTACACCAACCACATTGCTGAGGTCTTTGTAGAACCACCGCTGAGGCGGCAATGGAGGAATTTTATTCTGTAGAGTTATTAAAACATAGTCATTGTTCTTAACTCTTTTATTTACAAACTTATGATATAAATATACACTTACAATGTTTATCTATAAAGCTACAAGACGTTTTTCATAGTTTCCGAGGACATAATATCACTTGTTTTGTAGCTATTGACTCTTAATTACAGGGTGAAAGTAAAACTACCTTATAATGTCTAGACATTTTCGCAATTTGTAATCTCTTCATCATAACTGTATTTGTTGATCAACCTCTGTATTAAACGTATCAGCAAAATTTCCAGACCTGTAAAGACAGAAAGAAAACATGACATAGGTATAGGTACCGACCAAACACGAACGCTATTTTTGAAACGCACTTTTCTAAGAGTTTTATTATGTAAAGGAATGAAGAAAGGGTCTTTAAATTAAAACTGTCTGCTTAATAAATCCAAAAAAAAAAATTGCTATGACTCTAAAATAATTTCTCTATTGTGATAGTGCAAGTATTTTAAGGATAAACTTCAAACTTCATTAGCAAAACTTGTTGCAAATGATGTTTTCTTTGAAAACAACCTATGTTGTTTTCAGGTAAAAATAGGGTAAGTACTTACAAATATCAAAAATGGCAGCAACGCCAAATACAAGAGCGTCATTTGAAACCACCGGAAAATCACAGATATGATAAGTTAAGTAGATCTCCCCGAAGTAGTGACCGTTTTCGAAGTCCAGTGCAAAACACAGTGTCACCGCTATGATGTAGATAATAAAGGTCAGAATGCAGTAGCGGTAGTAAGCTCGGTAGAGACTGGCGCTTTTCTGAAAAATAAAGTTAACTCGTCAAGATTTATTTTTTTATATGGGTATTCTACGGGTACCCACACCTCTGCTCAACATTTCGGAGATTACAGGCTTGGTGTTAAGTTGTCGTGTATGCATTTTTATCATCTACCTCTCGAATATAATAATTTTACTATAGTCTGTGCCAGATGTGAAAAAAATAAAAGTGGTTGACACCTGCCTACCAATGTATTCAAATTACCGTTTTGATCGTGCGTGCTTGCGACACTTTCTTTATATTTTTCTCGCATCGTTTTGAAATATTTGAATACATTGGAAAATTTTGTAGGAATTCCTAAGTTAATATTTGACATCTATACTTGGCTTTTTTATAGGCACCTTATGAGCTATAACGCTGCCAAATAGGTGATCAATAATTAATTCGCTAAGCATAGTGTTGGGATTTTATCCGGATAAATACTCAAAATTGATAAATACTCGATAAATATCCGTTTTTACTGAGTATTTATCCAAAACAGCGGATAAATACTATTTTATGTTTTCGTAACGTAAGTTTTGTCATTTTACTAACAAAAGGATTAAAATTAATGAAAAATAGACGATGCAGATTGGTATCGTACCTTATTAATCATTTTAACAATTACAAAACGCCGATATTGACAATAATTTCATTCAATTATGAATACAGTTAGACAATCACTGTCAAAGTTAGATTAAATTATACATTTGTTAATTGGTTTTTCACATACATACATGAACTCATGCCTTTCTCCCATGGGGGTAGGCAGAAACTATTTAAGTAACGCTTAAATCATAGCAATAATAACAAAAATTACCTCGTGGAAGTCGAGAAAGAAAAAACTTTTTAGCAAAAAATAAAACCGCCGAAAAAACTGAAAAGCAAAAAATAATAAACCTTTAAATTATGAGTCGGCGCTTTGAGTGATCTTTGTTCATAGATTTTTCAGCGCCGACTCAAAATTTTAAGGTTTATTATTTTTTGCTTTTCAGTTTTTTCGGCGGTTTTATTTTTTGCTAAAAAGTTTTTATTTTATAATTTTTTGTGGCTTTAATGTACTTATAATACTTGGCAAGGTATACCCTATCCAATAAAAAAAAGAATTATCAAAATCGGACTACTCTGTATAAAGCTATGCGTGGTTATACATTACAATCAGTGAGTGAACAATCAATCATCCCCTGTTTTCCGACCCTTAGGGTTCGATTTTGTTTTCCAAATTTATATGGGACCACTTTGGGAGTATACCCTTTCCAATAGAAGAAGAATTATCACAATCGAACCACTATATAAAAAGTTATGCGTGGTCATACATAAAAAAAAAAAATATACGCGTCGAATTGATAACCTCCTCCGTTTTTTTCGTCGGTTGATAAACAAATCAAATATCTTGACTTGGCTCGCGAGGTTGTCGACATTGTAGGATATGGATTCAGCGAGCAATGTGCAGTTTTGAGACCAGTGGTGATGTAATTATTTACCACAAGTAAAGCGCCTGCCTGAGTGCGAACTCACGACCTACAAGTTGTAAGTCGGGGCTGATACCACCGGGCCACCACTGCTATCGCCAATATGAAAGGCATGTCAGACTTTTACTGACTAAAACCCACCTGTGTTCATTTAGTTGCCTGTGCCAGGGTACCTCTTTTAAACAGATCCGCAACCCTGGCAGGCATTGGTCCTCGCGGACCCCTTCAATATGTAATGACATCTCTTTGAGGCGCGCGTGGAACACAATGCGCCGTTGACACGGGCCTGTTCTTTACCGTGGCGAGCAATGGGTGGCTCGCCGCCCGCAAGCCCATGCCCACGGTGGCCGAGAGTCCACAATGAACTCTCGACGCCCGGGGCGTCTCCTTCTACGGTGGCTAGGGACATTCGCAGAAGGAGAGGACAGCTTCTTATCATGGCCTGCACCAGGGCCGGACGCGAGAAATGGCCGCCGCCAATCCCCTCTACGAGGATACGGCGTTGCTCCGCCCAAGCAGGGACCTCCACTCTATGCTCCACCGTATCTTCCAGGCGATCTACACAGTGGTAAAATTTACTGAAACCTGCTTTTAGATTTTCTCAAATCCAATGACTCATTGTCAATATCTGTCTGTAAATATAACCCATTTTGTGTTGATTTCATATCCTTAAATATTATAAACACTAGAAGGGCATTGCATTTGTTGGAATCTTGTTGAAAGACAGGTTCTGTTATGGGTTCAAAAACAGATATGCATTGATATACCTAATCCCAAAAGTCATCATCAAGCAAAACTGCTTGTAGCATTTGACTTGACGATATATTTTTCTTTTACGCTGAGAGAGCGGCTTTTTTATTTTTCATACACGTGTGTGTGTGTGTGTGATCGAGTGATCGTAGATAGCTGCCCTATCTTGTGTAGCATGGCAGGTTTAACTTTTCTCCCGTTACCTTTTGTTTTACGATTTGTTGTAGCTTCGATCGTGGTTTTTGGGTTTAGTTCTTGTGATTTTTTGACTGTCTTATAAATCGATGAACACTGGCTGCAAGCACGGAAAAGCATGACTCATTGTCACGTTCCGCCTTAACCGAGCGTGTAAGCGAGAGCGCGAAACAAGCGATAGAGAGGCACGATCTCGGCCTTAGCGTTCGACTTGCGAAATCTATCTCTCTTCCACTCCATCGGCCAATACGTCCGAGTAAAAGAGACTTAGACATTATCACGTAAAATTATCGTCCGTATATCGACTTTACATACAACCAATTGTTTTTTATTAAAGATTTTATCATATCTGCATAGTTTATAAATTTTTGAAACTACCGCATTGCAGTGCACCATGAGCCAGTAAATTACTAGTGTGTGCTGCGCAGTTTAAAGGCTCAACACCTTTAACTAATTGAAAAGCCCTTTGCATGTTTACAGCGTTGGCAAACAACAACAACAAACTTGTCTTCGCCGCATTTTTCTTGACTTTTAGAAGCTCTTCACAGAGATAATCAATTATGTGGCTATTCTCTGCACTCTCAACAAAGGTAGATTCTAAATTTGTATCTAAAGAGCATGCTCTATTAGAGATGTTTGGGCTTCTGACACAATTACAGCCCTGGCAATTGACATTAGAACTAAATAATGTAATAACGTAGTATTTTGAAAAGCCTAAATAACAATAAAAGTCATTAACATTTTAAAATAATCATCCGATGCGCAAAAAAGATATTTATCCATCATTTTGAGTATTTATCCGATAAAAATGAGTAAAAACGAGTATTTATCCGTTTCGGATAAAAACTCGAGTATCTATCCTCCGAGTATTTATCCACTAGCTAAGCATCTCACTACGGTCAATATTACGATCTGTCAGTCGGCCATATTCAAAGTGAATAAAGGGGACTATAACATGCGCATATTAGAGCACGTGCTAACGCTAAACAGGAAGTTCGCAATAAAAGCATTCTTAAATGTGATGTCTAATTATCTCGTATATACACTTTTTTTAAATACAAGTACAGAAATTTACTAAGGCGGACTTAATGCCATATACACCGACAAAGACATACTACCGATAAAAAAAATAAATCAATTACTGATCATGAAGCGGACATAAATACTACAATAAACAATCTAATTAATTACTTAAATAACAATAATTTATCTATTAATCTTACAAAATCTGTATATATACAATTTAATCAATCTCATCAAAATAAATTTAATTTTAAAATGGACATACCACAAATTACACAAGTGACAAATACTAAGTTTTTAGGAGTAGTTATTGACGAACATTTAGACTGGAAAGCTCAGGTCGATAATGTATGTAATAAAAATAAATTTGTATACGCCCTCAGACAGATTAGAAAGGTAACAAACATAAAAACGGCTGTGATGTCATACCGTGCATATGTTGAGTCCTCGTTACGGTTTGGATTAATTATGTGGGGAAATAGTACTGACTACAATAGAGCATTTGTCGCCCAAAAGAAATGTTTACGAGCCATATATGGGATTCCATCTGACGAATCATGTCAACCTTTATTTAAGAAGCTTGGTTTGCTACCGTTACTTTCATTATATTTGTATGAAGCATGTATGTTTGTTAGGAAATATAAACAATTATTCAAAACAGCAGAGGAAATAAATTCTCGAAGTCGGCGTGACCAATATAGACTTGTACTAGACGAGCTCCCTAGGTCAGCAAAATATAATAAAAGCTGCCTGGCTATGTGTGTACGTGTATACAACAAATTACCAAATGTATTAAAAATATTAAATTTCAGGTTATTTAAAATTAAATTATATGAATGGCTGAATGAAAATAATTTCTATAATATTAAGGATTTTTTTGGACATAAGTGTATTTAAATTCATATTTTATTATTCAACTAAATTTGCATGCTTTAATTGTAAGCTAAACATGTATGATCTTATTTTTATAACAACACCTATGTATACCATGTTTTAAGCAAATAAATGATCTTATCTTATCTTATCTTACATTTTCTACCCGACCTTTGGGTGTTGCAGTGATCAACAGCGGTAGGTGAAATTATGAAAAAAATGAGTTGATTTTTTTATACTTCAACATAACAATAACACAGTATAATTCAAAGCGTTATGTTATTCAACTAATGTTATGTCAATGTTTTGAATGATATAGACTAGGTCACATGGGAGCCTCCAACACTCGTAACATGTATTCTTTTTATAAATTAACAAAACGTCCGTGTTCTTCAAAGGAATAAAATAGGCTGAGGTGTATACCAAACCAACATTTCCAGCTTTTTCTAAGTCCCATATAATAAAGTAAGCTAAGTGCCTTTTGCCACTAACTTCGCACAAATCCAAATTCCGGGTACTGAAATCTATACTATATATAATATTATAGCTTCTGCCCGCGACTTCATCCGCGTTAAATTTCTTGTTCCCCGACCCTTGCCGTCGCGTCGAATCGCCTACCCGTGCGATTTTCCCCGTTATTACAACATTTTTCATTACTGCTCCAACAAACAAACACACAAACAAACAAACAAACTCTTCAGCTTTATAATATTACTATAGATAAAGCTGAAGAGTTTGTTTGGTTGATCGCGGTAATATCAGGAACTACTGGTCTGAATTGAAAAAAATATTTTTGTGTTGGGTAGCCTATTTATTGAGAAAGGCTATATACTATATAGCATCACGCTACGATCAAAAAGAGGGGAGCAGCAACGAAAAATGGCAGGCAATTCGATGCGACGGGAAGGGTCAGGAGAGCAAAAAGACGCGGACGAAGTCGCGGGCAGAAGCTATAATAATTCATAACGGAAAATTTCAATTTTTTTTGGCTCGACCCGGGGTTCGGACCCAGGACTAGACCTCATCTTCACTATCATTTCAGTCGAAAGACGTCCTCTACTGTACAAAAGCCTCCCCATTTGGAAGGATATGCCATAATCGCCATGCTTAGCAGGCGGGTTGGCAATCACAGTATGCTGGTAAAATACATAGAGTACGCTGCTGCCCATTCTCTAGTAAGTCCCTTCGTCGCCTTTTACGACATCCAAGGGAAGAAATGAGATGATGCTATTCTTTACGTCCGGCAACACACAGAACGGAGGTTACCTACAAAGAAATTTCTATGATAGTTTACCTTGACTCCAGCGCAGATGAACGTCACAATCATTCCAAATTCCACTAGTTGTAATACTATGGCAACTACTCCAAACGTCAAAATATGGAGAGCTGTTGGGTAGTACCCTGATTCCCGCTGGTAACAGTAGTATGCAAAACTTTGGCAAGTCATTATCACTAATACACTGGTCCATAGTACTGACACAGCCTGTGAAATAAAATGAAACATTATGATTTTTGGTTTTAGAAGGAGACGGATACTTCAAGGGTTAGGCTGAAATTGAAAGAGAGAGAGGAAGGAAAACGTAAAGGACGCCTTTATCCTGCAGTGGGTTATAACAGGCTCATTGTTGTATGGATACCACTATATAAGGTGTATCTATTCATACACGAAATATTTTAAGGGTTACACCTGTGGGTGGTAAAGAAGCTATAGAAGCAAAAAGAAAATTTTTATCTAAGGGTTTTTGAATTTTCGTAATTATTATAATTTTAAAACTACTTGAGACGTTTTGCATAAAACCTTTACTCTAAATTCTATGAATGGCCCGCCTGACGCTGCGAGAGCGACGACCGGACGGCACGAGCATGGCCGCGGTGTCTCGGGCCGTAAAAAATAAGAAGGAGCCAGTATTTCTTATGTGCGTCAAATAATTTATAAATATTAAATTAAAAAAAAACCCTTAGAATTTTTTTTTTTCGTTGCTATAGCTTCTTTACCACCTACAGGTGTACCTCTTAAAATATTTCGTGTATGAATAGATATACCTTATATACCTGCAATATTTTTTTATTGCAGTGTCGGTAGCCCAATCCTACCAGGTATTATGCCATTCAGGAGTTCGTATTTGGTCGATTTGACTGCTAGCTGTCAGGGAAACCCTCGAAACGTTATACAATTTGTGATTGTACAAGCCTAGTTTCATGGAAATAAAAGTAATTTATCAGATAACTTACCAATCGAAGAGATGCCCATACTAATAACCCGCGCCTTACATATTCATCTCTACGATGCTGGGTATCCTTGTCGCTGGACTGCTCTGGTTTGATTTTTTCGAAAATAGCCATCAGAGATCCCAATTTTAGTGTGTACATTGTTCAAGTTAAATTTTTAAAACACTTTTAGATCGAAACCACCAATATTTTACGGGTAATGCCTGAAAACGAATCCACTTTATGAATTATGCGAACAAGGGATGGAATGGGTCCCATCCCTTGTTCGTACGAGTTTTACTACTAGACCTAACTTTGGGATTTCTTTAGTACATTTATGTACTTATGTTTAATATGAATATACATGTTATACGCAAAAACCTTCCGGAATAAATTCTCTAAATGATAGTGACAATTGCATCAAAACCCTAAATTATAAAAAAATGTGTTCATTTATTTTGAATACCTGGGCAACTGGCCACAAACTAAGTACATTTTGTGAATATGTGGTGAGTCAAGTTAGATTCAACATATCATCGACACAATCATTATACAGCTAAGACTATCTAGAAGACATCACTGATTGTGATAACACTACTGTTTCAAATAATATTTTCAAATTGAAACAATGAATTCAGCAAACGATTCTAGACACCCTAGCACAGAAATGTTTCGTAAGTTACAAAAAAAAAATAAAAAAAATATCTGCTGTTTCATGCAAAAGTACAATACCTACGCGGTCAAAGTGTATGGAACAGCTAATTTTGTAAACCTGCCGATCTGTATAGTCACAAATATTTAGTGAACAATGAAGTTAATAAATACATAAATATTGATATAACACAAAGTAATGCAAAATAAATAGATGAGAGAGTATATAAATGTTAGATGAAAAACAAAACAGTTAATATAATGTACCTGAAGCAAATTTGAACGTTTCACGTCTCCCTTGAAAGCACTAGTCGCTTTATATTCTGTATTTTAATCACGTCTGCTCCTCTCACAGTACTTATCAACACTGTTTAATTAATCTGTTTGGTACTCCTCATTTATATAACTGTGAACTACGTTTACAATTGATAATTGCAATGTGCGTGTTAATAAGTTTGTTTGTAAACAACTAAACTCATGTACATAAATGGGAAAATGTCGGGATTTTTAACGGTTTTTTGACCCATTGGGTTGGTTATTTGTTATTTCCTACTTCTATGAATTAAATCCATTACATGGAAAAGCCACCGGGAACAGGACGGCTGGTGTCTGCTTGGAGTCTTTCCGAAAAATTATATGCGGAATGAGCTGATCAACAAAGGGGTTCGTAGCTAAATGATTTCAGTCGCAAACAACGTTTGCCGCAGTCGGTTCGGTGGACCATCCATTATATCAAAACCTCTCCGATTACCTCTGAAAGCACGACTTGCCTTTGGTTACAGCTATCAGATCACTCGGAGATCTTTGACAGTTGTTTCAGGTAGTCAGAAGCCAAGAAGTCTGACCACTAGTCTCACCAAGGGCTATCGTGTTACTCAGTTAATGGGTTGTAGAGGTGAAATAGGGCCTTCTAATAGACTGGAAAAAGACCCCAACAAATTTGGAAAGAGGGTGGGCAGATTTTTATTTTTATGGGGAATGAAGAGATCCAATACAGAACACCTAGGTCGAGACAGCCTTCAAAACAAGATAGCTAAAGTGGCGATGGGTAGGCCCATAGAGCACGAAGACGTCTTGGTGCACGCAGGTAGCAGCTGCAGGTGCAGCGATACTGACTGTAGTTGTAAACGCCGGCAAAGTGCGAGTCGCACACAATGATTCCGAACCACAAAGTAAAGAACGGCGAAATAAAAACACGTTTCTTCAACGTAGACTCTGTTTTAAAACAATTTGTTATTTTTATTACTTCTTTTTTATAGCGGCAAAAGAAATGCACACGCTGTGAAAATTTCAGCTGTCTACCTATTTCGTTTCATGAAATATGAACAGGCCATAGCTCGCTGACATATAGGCGGATGGACGGATGGACGGACGGACATCACGGGCTTAGTAATAGAGTCCCGTTAGCATTCATGGCTTGGAACGAACACAGAGCCCATATACTAAGTGCGTCTGTCACAGCTGCTTACGTATTTCAAAAACTACTTATGTACTACTGTTATCGATTCAAACTTTGGAATAGACGTAGAAAAGTACTGATTGTTCATAAGGTGAAAGATTAAAAAATGTTTCATTTGAACAGTAAAAAACGGGTTTAAAATTATAAAGTGTGGTAACTATTACCGATTAATTTTATCAATAAAATGTAATGTATGTATTTGTGTATGTGTGTGTAATGTATGTGTGTGGCGTTCGACGTCACACGTCGGCGCCGGCTGTCGCTGAAAACCAGCGCTGGGGCTCTGTCTCGCATAGGGTCACAGTATTATGCTGAGTGATGGCGGTTTTGCGTGGATGTGCATATTTTCCCCAGCTTTTTTATATTTTTGTAGTGTTTCAATTTTATTCTTTGCGTCATATTTACCGCAAATAAACGTATTTTCTTTCTTTCTTAAAAACACATCAGTTAATCAAAAAACTAACGTGGTTAATATTTAAGAAAGGTTTTTTTTTTTGGATGGGAAATCATCAAATGACTTCTCCCGCTCTGGGCTGAGCTGGCGTGTCAGACTTTTACTGACTAAAACCCACCCTTGTTCCTTCAGTTGCCCATGTGCCAGGGTGACGATATCTCTTTCGAACAATCTCGCGACCCTTTCTTATATGCCTGCCAATAAATAACTGGCAGGCATATATTATTTATCGGCAGGCATATAAGAAAGGGCTTTATATGCACATATCGTAACAACATATATTTTTATTTTCAGAAGGGGTGCTTAATTAACACGCTTTTAATAGCTTCATACGTATGTTAGTATGTACCTATGTAACGGAAACTATGAATATGATTTTTACCCCCTTCAAAACGTCGGATTAACCCGAAATTTGGCATACCGATGACAATACAATCTATAATAATATTATAAAGCTGAAGAGTTTGTCTGTTTGGTTGAACGCGGTAATCTCAGGTCTGAATTGAAAAATTATTTTTGTCTTGGGTAGCCTATTTATTGAGAAAGGCTATATATCATCACGCTACGATCAAAAGGAGCGGAGCAGCAACGAAAAATGGACGAAAACTGGCAGGCAATTCGATGCGACGGAAAGGGTCAGCAAAAATTTAACGCGGACGAAGTCGCGGGCAGAAGCTATAATTTCCTTAAATTGTGCCATTACCCTGCCAGGGTTACCAGGATAGCAAAAAAACTATCTTCGAAAACTACGCTGACATACAGCACAACATTCGAAACACCCTAAAAAATAGAAAGAAACACCCTAAAAGAAAGCGTGGTGTGCATGATATCAATTAAAGTACCTCAAAAGGTATTTTCCACTTTTTAGTTTGGTTTTCTATGGAAGCGTGTTTTTTTGTTTATTAAACTATTCTTATTTTTGACTTAATTATGTTGAAAGACAATTCCCCCTTTCCTTAGTTTCCTCAAGTATGATCTAGTTGATGGAGGTTTATGTAACTAATTTTAATTACAAGAAAAATAAAAGGCTGCTAGTTAGAGATAACTTGCACTTTTATGAAAAAATCAAAAAAGGAACGGGACCCTCGGAATTAGTGCGCAAATTCGACTCACTCTTTGCCGGTTCTTTTTAATTACTTCTACCTAGTTATTGGTTGCACACAATTAATTTAACAGATCGTGTCGAATGACAATACTGAAACGCTGATGTTTTAACGGTCAAATTCATGGAGATTTGCCATGCTTTTCCACAGTCTGGACATAACGAACGAACGAACGAACGAACGAACGAACGACGAACGACACGACGAACGATAAACCTGAAGATGTCATTGTGCTAATCATTATCATATGATATCTATCTGACTGGCCTGTTAGTCTAGTGGTTTGTGAACCTGACTGCTAAGACTAAGGTCGTGGGTTCGATTCCCACCCAGGACAAATCTTTGTATGATGAGTACAATCATTTGTTCTGTGTCTGGGTGTAATTTATCTATAACTAGCTGACCCAGCGAACTTCGAACCGCCTCAGAATCAATAAATGTTGTGTTAACTTACCAGATCCCACCAACACAAAGCAAAGAGCACCCAGTACCATATACCCATGTTAGACCAAGTTATGACAAACTGGTACTTTGAAGGCATAAAGCGTTTTCTAGCTACCACACACCCTTGTTAGGTGAGCTCCTACCAAGTTATGCCAACCTGGTACTTCGAAGACATAAAACGTTTTCTAGCTACCACACACCCATGTTAGTTGAGCTCCTACCAAGTTTTGCCAACCTGGTAATTCGAAGACATAAAGCGTTTTCTAGCTATCAAACACCCATGTTAGGAGACTTTGTATTCTTAAATAAGTGTTCTTAAATTTTCTAATTCTACGCGCAATTTTTTAATTTGTTTTCTTTCATAAGAACCTTCTCCTGATAATAACAAACACAACAAAAAAAGTAGATAAAAGTGAAATCGGTCCAGCCGTTCACGCGTGATGGCGTGACCAAGGGAAATAGGGATTAATTTTTATATATATAGATATGTATGTATTTAGAAATATATAAGTATTATTTATCAGTTGTCTGGTTATCATAGTACAGGCTCTGCCTCGTTTGGGATCAGATAACAGTGTGTTTGTTGTCCTAAGATATTTATTATTTATTATATCTGCCTAGCTTTTTCCCAATTATGTTGAGTTCAGCTTCCAGTATAACCAGATGCATCTGAATATCTATATTTTATCTGACTTCCACCACCCAACTGCTTCAGCTTCTGACAACCCGGAACGATTGTCTTAAAAGCCACGCTAGCCGGGAAAGAGGGATTATAGTGCTTTTCGAGGGACTGACCGAACTTGGTTTATAAATTTGGTCTCCCATCCACGGACCAACCGCGGCAAGCGTAGCTTAACCTGATCGATCGCCCCGTGCGACTTGATGGCCATTGCATGTACTCTATACTTATCCTACACCTGTGTTCACTAAGATCGACAAAATGTATGCCGTAGGTCAGCTACAGTATTTTTTTGTCACAAATTTTACTTTCGAATGCTTCTACCATCCTAGGTAAACAATAAAAGGAGCTTTTGGCTCAGTCCATTGGGTAATCATTTCATTAATATACAGGATCAGTTTTTATCCAGTGCGCAAACTGTAACCATGAATTCAGCATATCATTCTAGACCCCCCAGTGTAGAAATTTTTCATCGGTTTTTCAAAAAAAAAAAAAATCTGCTGTTTCATAGAAAAATGCAATACCTACAGGGTCAAAATGTATGGAACAGCTGATTGTTTTTTTGTATAACCGACGAAAATTTTTAACACTAGGGGGTTGCAGTTTGTTAAAGAAGAGTGAAGGAACACTATTGTTCAACATCGTTATATTTAATTATTTTAATTACATTATAATTATTAATATCTACTGATGTTTATTTGAGTCTTAGGCAGCGTTTGGGAAACGTCAAGTCTTCACATAGTCTATCTTGCAATGTCTGAAGACAAATGTCGTCAACCAGTGCATCCTGCCCATAATGACATTTGGTACCGAAACGTGAACCCTAACAGTTGGGCTGGTCCGCAAATTCAAGGTCACGCGGCGCGCTATTGAGCGGTTCTATGCTCAGAGTTACTTTTAAGGGTAAAATCAAATGAAATTATCCGGAAAAGAACCGGAGTTACCGACATGGCTCACAGAGAATGTCGAAGTGGCAGTGGGCTGGCCATATTTGATGAACGACCGACGGCCGCTGGAGCAGACAAGTCCTGGAGTGGAGACTGCGTATCGGCAAGTGTAGCGTGGGACACCCCCAGCTAGATGGAACGACAACTTGAAGAAAGTGGCTGGGACAGACTGGATGTGGCAGCCCGAGGACAGGGTGTTGAGGCGCGACATCTGAGAGGCCTATGTACAGCAGTGAATGCGATAGACTGAGTTGATTTATTGATTGATTTGAGTAAGTATCTATGTTTGTTAGTTTGTTTGTATGAAAATATCATCATCATCATCATCATTTCAACCGAAAGAAGTCTGCAGCTGGATATTGGCCTGCCCCAGGTACCGCCACTTCGACCGGTGTATGTTTTCATATTCATCATTTCAGCCGTAAGACGTCCACTGCTGGACTTAGGCTTCCCCCAATATGGGGAGCTTTGCCATAATCGCCACGCTTGGCAGGCGGGTTGGCGATCGCAGTGTGGTGGTAAAATGCATAGAGAACGCTGTTGCCCATTCTCTAGTAAGTCCCTTAGTCGCCTTTTACGACACCCACGGGAAGAAATGGGGTGGTGTTATATGTTGTATGTTTTCATATTACTTGTTCAATTTTATAAAGTGATATGTTTTTGATTATACATAATTATGTATTTTCTTTTCGCTTTTACTCATATTCACGCTGACTACGTCCCTTTACCTTCTCTCTTACCGCAGGTATATGACAAGATATCTTCAAAAATAAACATCAACTCTCTACCTATCTCTCTGTTCTTTTTCCTTGTCTGGTTATATGTGTGTACATCAATGCTTAAGTAAATAAGAATAGACACATCGACACGTTAGGCATACGTAAGACATTTTATTTTTTCACAAAATAAAAATTTAACACCAGAACGAATATTTTATGTTTGTGGGTGCTTACCGATTCTAGAATTGAAAAGGGGTGTAGTGTATGTAAGATGTTCTGATCAGCCTAACCCCGCGACCTTACCAAAAGTAACTATCGCTTGAATACGCGATCTTTGCATTTATATGTCACTTTTTCTTCGGTGAACAGGAACGCGTGGTTGCACCGGCAGAGGGCGCCTTCCGGTTTTCCGAAGAAAAAGTGACATATGAACGTGATGCGGCGATCGCTTTGGTTTTGGAAAATGGGCGTGACTTTATGTTTGTGTTACGTATTCTGAAGAAATAATACAACAAATGTTTATTTTGTTAATATTTTATTTATAAACCTATGATATTATTAAAGTACAATTAAGTATTTTTATAATACTACTATACGACACGGCAACGTCCGACTCAGCTCAAATATTGCATATGAGTATTCGATTTTCGTTTCCTGCTGAAACGGTTGACGAAATATTGTGGAAGCTCCGTAGCTATTGACTCTTCTCTTCTTCAAGTCTTTCTTTCTTTATTTATTTACAATATTAATGAAAGTTACATACTTGAAAATAAGTAACTAGGCAGGTATTTTTATCAAAGGACAATGGAAATTGTTTCAAACAATCGTATAAATAAAAAAGTGCATAGGTAGGACACGTTCCTAACCTAATAACTACACGTATTTAAGGCTCGGGTCATGGGGCCCGAGTGCGCGTTTCCTTTTTAAGGAAATTTCTCATCGACTGGTCGACACTTCACGTGACCAGAGAGAGTCATTCTTTGGCCAAAGAATTAGCCTTGTCATTCAACGAAGCAATGCTGCCAGTCTTCTGGGCACGTTTCCAGATGACAGTGATACAGACGAGTACTTCGACGCCTAAGTGTCCTTTATTTTTGTATTTACATATTTGTATAGTTAGTTATTTACTTTAGTATATCTGTATTTTAGTTTTTAGCCTTCTGTAATAAACCACTATTTAAATACATAAGAGTGACTAGACATATTCACCAGCTGCATTATTTTGATTATAACTGTAATCTCGTATCAAAACCTTTACTGCAAGTATTAGGAATAATTCCAGACCTGTAAAGAAAGAAAAACAATTTAGTATCCTATATTATACACCAAACACAAAAGTTATTTATGTAAAGTACTCTTTTCTATGGTGGTTGACTTTTTGGCCGATGACATTCAAAACAAAGAATTGCTCAAAAGAATTAACAATCATACAAAACAACTTTTTGTATAAAAGGGATATTCATTTAAAGGAAGAGGTGACTGCCAAAGGTTTCTTCAAGTGATCGATCATGTCATAATTTCTGGGTACCAGACACATCACATAGAATCACGTCTTGTTTCCCTGCAGGGATTTCTTAGTTGGTCAATTTCTAGGTAGTAGTATTAAGTACTTACAAAGATCCAAAACAGCAGTAACGACAAATGCAAGACCGTCGTTTGCAACAATCGGTAACTCATTGATATGATAAGTTAAGTAGATCTCCCCGAAGTAGTGTCCATCATCATAGTCCAGTGTAATACACAGTGTCACCGCTATTATGTAGATAATAAGGGTCAGTATGCAGTAGCGGTAGTAAGCTTGGTAGAGACTGGCACTTTTCTGAAAAAAGAAATCGATGAATCAGTTATTGAAAATATAGAAAAAGATGTTCAGAAGTAACCACAGAAATAAATTGTTGAGTAAAGAATAACTCAGAGGTTCTATTATTCTAAGTGTGTCGATAGTAATCTAAATATAGTCTGCCGAGAATTTGGCACTTTCAGCAACGTCCATCAAATTCTGTAGCGTGCAAACAAGACACGCTTGACTAGATATTATGTGCACCATAGATGTTGGTCACTTCACCATCACTTCCTTTTAGAGGTTTTATTCACTTGCCAATATAAATTTTTGATACTAGTGCAATAAACCTGGGCCTGCATAGAGTTTAAACTCGACAATATGCTAGTGAGCAAACCTCAAGATCTTTGTGCTACACTGGGACAAAACAGGCTGGTATGATATACCGGATTTGTCTTATGCTTTTGACACACTTTTGTCTCTTTTGGCACTTTTAATTGCCCAGCAGTTTAATCTGCCAAATATGATGAAAAACTAGCCTATAGATTTTGGCCTTACAGGTCTATTTATTTATAACTTTATTTGCACGTTGAATAAGCATTTGGTCACGTTTGACAGGAAACTTAGAATAATACGCGTTAATGAACGTGGGTGTGAAAATTTTTGTAAGTTTAGGATACGCGCAACACAAAACTACCATGCTACTTTCCTACCCTACTCCAATTATAAATGTGAAATTTTATATGTTTAGTTGGGTGTATTTATTTTACACAATCACGGATAGTTTATAACCTGGAACACGTTGGATTTTTTATCCAGGTAGTCGATTTCCGTGGGACGATTTCGACATCCACGCGGACGGAGCCGCTGTCAAAAGTTAGTTCACAATATGCTGCAGTTTTATTCAGTAATTAGCAATGACAGGTTTTGGATTAGCATACAAATAACATACCATGACACTGTATCCCCGCAAAGAAGAAGCTGAGGTGTGTCGTCAAAGTAAAAGTGTCACTACAAACCTTGTAAGATTTGTTAAAGTCTGTTTTAATAAGAGGGCAGGCTATTCACTTTATCCAGGCACCAAACCAGACTCTGGACGACTACAAACTTATAAAGCCCATTTACACTTTGTCCGACATCAGAAGGCCAAATCTCGTATTTAAAAACGCTCAAAATCTAGTTGCACTCTCATCTCAGCGACAAAAAAAACGTCAAAAGCTCGTTTGACAGATCGAGATTGAGGTCGGACTGTGGACGTTCTTAAAATTGTGAGAATTGCCCTTCTGACCCAAGACCTGATGCTCTGCAGTAGGGTCTTGTGACCATTGGAGTAACGAAATATTTTCTTTAATAGTTTACCTTGACTCCAGCAATGATGAACGTGATAAGCATTCCAAATTCCACTAGTTGTAGACCTATGGCCCCTGCTCCAAAATACACACTATTGGGATTGCCGACGACTTCTTTGTGTTCGGCTGTTAAAAATGGCGCAACAGTTGGTATTATTATTACACCGGTCCATAGTATCGACACTGCCTGTAAATAAAAAAAAAAATATTTTCATTAAGCCAGCTTACTTTTTTTCTTAGCGTGCTAGTCAAGATAGGTACTTAAAATTATACGTAAAATATTTCCTTGTTCTTAAAAAATTAACACCAAGGAAATATTTTAAGTATCTTGTTTTATCAGTCAACAATTTTAATACTTATATCAAAATAGCGTTTCCGTCAGTCTGTATCAATTTTTTTTTCACCATCATCAGCCTATCTTTTTTTTTTGTTTTAACAATTGTCAGATATATTTCAAGATTTGACTGGGTTTCGAATCATGGTATTCATTTTAATGATTATATGCACTTACCAATCGCAGAAATCCCCATCCTAATAGCAAGCCTCTTAGAAAGCTAAGACTTGAGGAGGTACGCTGAACAGGAGGTGCACGTATAACATGTTGTTTGGTTACTTCTGGGGAAACCATTGGCCGCCCTAAGTTTGTAGGGTACATTGTATAAAGTTCTATATTTCAAAAATAAGCTTCCTGGCCTCCAACAACTACTTGGTAGCGCCTAAAAAAAAAGTTATTTAAATCTTAGAATGACCTTAGTACCTATAAAATAAGCAACATTTCAAATAAGTACGTAAACTATTGACTAGAAGATTGTAATAAATAGAGATAAGGTTCCCAAAAATAAAATAAAAAAATTATGTAGCATTAATGTAGATACCTACACCAAAGGTTAAGTTCATAAATGATAGTACATTACGATACGTGTGACTTAAGCAGTCGCCACGGCGGCGTTGAGAATGGTAATTTCACACTATGAAATAATTAACTACTTAAGTCATACGTAGGTACCCTTTACTATTCTATAGCTCGTGTGACTTAAACCTGCACTTAAGTCACCCATTTCTGTAAATTAAGTTTTGAAAAAATGGACTATTAAGTCACGGAAAAGCGTAACTTAAGTACGGGTTTAGGTCACACAGTGCTATTAAAAATATAATAATTTATCTAATATTCATTAATCAACAATAGTTTTATAAAGGTATACCATAATGATTATTTTCTCATATACTAAAAGCTCAGAAGTTATTTATCAAAGCAAGTTTACGTACCTGAAGTAATACTGAAACGTTTTTCACTAAACAGTCACTAAGCAGTCACTCAGATATGACCTTTATTGTGTCTGCTCCTCTTACAGTAGTAATCAACACTGCTAAATTACGTTTATCACTCTTAATTTATATAATTATTGCGAACTACATAATGATAATAGTTTTAATGTGTGTGTCTGTGTTGTTAAGTTAGTTTATAAACAATAAAAACCCATTTATCTAATTTAGATCAAAATAAATGTGGGTTTTTTGAATACAAGTGTCCAGTAATGTTTATCATTAGTTATTTCCTAAAAATTAAATCTATACTATATAATATTATAAAGCTGAAGAGTTTGTTTGTTGGTTTGCTTGTTTGATTGAACGCGCTAATCTTAGGAACTACTGTTCCGAATTGAAAAAATCTTTTTTTTTTGGGTAGCCTATTTATTGAGAAAGGCTATAAGCTATATAACATCACGCTACAATTAAGAGGACCGGAGCAGTAATGAAAAATGTTGCAAAAACGGAGAAAATCGCACGGGTAGGCGATTCGACGGGAAGGGTCGGGGGAACAAGAAATTTAACGCGGACGAAGTCGCGGGCAGAAGCTAGTACATAATATAACAGCAAGCCTGTTATCTCAAAAGGGTTAGACAGAGATGTACCTATAGAACACCCATGTTTCGTCAGTTATGTTTAAGTCCCAAGTATTATTTAGACTGCCAGGGTCGCGAGATTTGTTCGAAATAGTTACCGTGGTCCTGCCATGTAGGCAACTGAAAGAACACGGGTGGGGTTTTAGTCAGTAAAAGTCTGACACGCCGTCCCGCTCCGCCCAGAGCGGGAGACGACATTTGATGATTACTTACCCACAAAAAAAAAAAAAAAAACAAAGTATTATTTAAAGGGCGAGCGATCTGCATGCGTAGCATGGCCAATTCTAACTCTATTCTACCAAGAATAGACAAAGTTCTTTCTATTCAATTCGACATCTCTTCGGCCCGAGCACGGGGCGACCCGTAGACTCGGGTTTCTATGAAGACAAAGACAGTTATTCTTTCCATAGGAAGAGAGTGGTAACTAATGTAAATATGTTGGATCCGCTAAGAACTTTTTGATTGAATAGTCATATAATGGAATTAAACGATCTTAGAGTATTGTATTGATGATCATAATTAATATAATCCTGTAAAAAAAATACCCCCAATTGAAATTCCAACTCAAAAGTAGAAAAAAAGTAGTTGCCATGCTCTACATCGTAGAATTTTGTCGACTGAAGAATAGAAATATGTCCTCTCTTCAGTTTTCACATCGCCGTGCTATTTCGTCTATTCTTCTGTCGATAAAACTCGTTTCTATGGTGGTCATGCTACGCGTGCAGCACGCGACAAAGTTCTTTCTATGGTGGTTATGCTACACGTGCAGTACGCGTAGCATGACCACCATAGAAAGAACTTTGTCTATTCTTGGTAGTTTAGAGATAGAATTGTCATGCTACGCCAGCATAAAACGGTACAAATCTTTCTACAATCTTTAATTCTGTCTTTAATCTTTCTATAATCTGTAATTTTGTCTATTCTTCCGTCGACAAAACCCATTTCTACGGTGGTCATGCTACGCATGCAGGAACTGTTGAGCAGTATCAAAGACCGCGACTTACAAGTCGCACGTCGTAGGTTCAAATTCAGACAGGTGATTTATTTTGTGTAAATTATTTCATCACCACTGCTCTTAATGGTAAAGTAAAACATCGTGAGGAAACCGGCATGTCCTAGAACCAAACATTCGAAGTCTTGTGACATCTACCAACTCGTACTTAGCCCTGGACTGTATCCCAAACAAGATATACCTGAGGGGCAATTCTCGTGATTTTAAGAACGTTCACAGTCTGAGCTTAGTCTCAATCTGTCAAAAATACCTCCAGTTTCCATACATTTTTGACAAGTTTTTGACTTTTGGTTGTCGCCGATATGAGACAGGGACTTAATTTTGAACTTTTTAATTACGAGAATTGGTTTTCCGATATTGTGCAAGAACAACTATTACAAGTGGTACCTACAGTCAGTAGCTAGTAGTGTTACCCCTTGTAGTAGTCAAGTTGGTTATCAGTCCGTTATGTTTTCAGATAGTTAATATTATGAATATTAAAATCGCCACATACAATACTTGATTTTAACTTAATGAGTAAACTCTCTATTACTCTTTCGAAAAGAACGAATTCCGCAGAGGAGGGTCCATAAACGCAAATTATAACGTATCGCTCGAGTTCAACACAAGACAACTTAATAGTGCGCGCAATAGAAAGATTTATTAAATCTAAACGTAGTTTACAATTCAACTTGTTTGTAACAAGACCTAAATATTCACCGTGAATAGCATTTTATGCACTTTTACGGTAAATTAATTGATAAACACTACTAACTGCATGTTCTATCAACCAGTGTTCAGTCAAATATTATATAACAAATGAATAGCATAGTTCCTCTTAAATAAGCTTAACTCTTAGTCTTTGCTAGACAGACCCTGTATATTTTGATGAACAACATTCAACATATGCGGCTCATCCGTTGTCGCACCTAGTAGTTTAAACTACTAGGCGTATCAATAGTAGTGTTAGTATCACCACTAACAGTAATCAAACAAGACTTCGACATACTACTTATGTCTGAGTTTATATATGCTAATAGCTTGCGCTATTTTATGTCTAAGCTTTATGGGCCAAAACACTGTATAACTTGTCGATTTTAACTTACCAATAAATACTAACAAAATTTTTGATGCCAAAAAATATAAGTTCGCCACTGTAGTGACTTAGGTATATTAAGCACTAGCTTCTGCCCGTGACTTCGTCCGCGTCAAATATTTGCTTCCCTGACTCTTCCTGTCGCATCGCAGCCTGCCAGTTTTCGTCCATGTTTTGTTGCTGCTCCGCTCCTTTTGATTGCAGCGTGATTTTATATAGCCTTCCTGAATAAATAGGCTACCCGATTCAAAAAGAATTTTCAATTTTAACCAGTAGTTTCTGAGATTAGCGCGTTCCACCCCCCATTTTAGGGAAGTGGAGGGTTAGAAAGAGACAAAAGTAGCCTATGTCATTTTCCATCCCTTCAACTATCTCCACTTAAAAAATCACATCAATTCGTCGCTCCGTTTTGCCGTGAAAGACGGACAAACAGACACATACACTTTCCCATTTTTAGTATTAGTATGGATTAAACATAATGTATAATAATTGTTATTTTCTTTTATTTGATAACTTCTCAAAATATGGTAAAGCACACAATATTATTTTATCACAATTTATCTTTAAATCCATTAACATGGCCAGATTACTTACTGGTCGGATTTGTTTACAGGTCAAAAAAGAATATATTAATATTCTTTTTTGACCTGTAAACTGTTACCAACAAATACAGTTATGTTGGGATTACAATCATATTGATGTCATTAATTCTTTTAGAGATGTTCCAATTCAGGTTATAACAGCTATCATGTACGGATATTCCAGGATTGCTTAAGTATGCTTTTACGCCCTTTATGCCTGGAGGCTGTTATTTTGGTATTAATCTATGTTTACATTTCTATTTAGTTTTTGTAACTTGAATATAGTTTTAATTGTATTTGTTGATATATTGGCATGAATATATCGCAAAATAGGTCTCGTATACACCCACGGGTACAAAGGGTGAAACCGCGCATGCGCGAGCAACCTCGGTTTAAAGGTCAACACATGGCGCGTGACGTCACAGCCTCACAGGCGTATCGAAACCTCCAGTAGATGTCGCTGTAACACCCTCGAGGGTTGCAAATCCTCGTGATATGTTGCAGTAAAACCGTCGAGGGTTGCGAAACCTCGTCGATAGGGGCAACTAGATGGCACTTTGCAGTCAACGCCGATTCCTGAATCGCGGTGTTAAGATTCTCCGCCACTGAATGACCCTCCGCGAATAATCTGTACAGAGCAGAACCTTCATTGGTTCTCAAATGGCCGTGTGTTAGACCTTGGTGCTTTTACACTACTAATTGCCACGATGATGAATTGAAGTGAAGCTCACACGGCGACACTAAGCGTGAGACAGGCGTTGGTTGGCACCAGGAAGTATTAAGTGAAGTCCTGCCATCAGCCTTCAATGATCGTTCAGAGTTCGTTATTGGTATGGTAGGTAACGCTTCTATCTGAGTGGCTTTTTAACCCCTTTTAAACCCAAGCCATTATTGCAAGTTATTTAATGTTGAGGATCTTGTACTGTGATAACTACTTTGCATACCTACTATTGTTTGGAATCAAGTTTAGCTAACTGAACAGACAGCGGTGTTGCTGGGGAGTTTGTTGCGCCACTTTTACTTCTATGCTAAAGCACTGTGAAGTGGCGATTTTGAGGGACTGTCTTACGTAATTTTGACATTCAAAAACTGCCGATTCTGAGTCTAATTTGATTATATGAATAACTTTTGATTTTGATCGACGTACAAACTGTTAACGTGAATTCAGCACATGATTCTAGACCGCAGAAAAACTGCAGTTTCCTTATGGTTCAGAAACATGTACTTACTGAATCTATCGTAATAGGTTGTGCGTCGATGTGTCTGTCAAGTGTCACCCTATATTATGTGTTGTGTAAAATATGAACAAAAAATCTGTAGGTAACTAATTGTTTCGGATCGGTTTTGTTATTAAACAAATATTTACTGCGGAATCGAATGTGCTGACCTAAAAAAACGTGTGTAGCCTTACGTAAAGTAAACTTTAAATGTGCTCCGAAAGGTGAATAGTGCTACCATTTTTCCCCAGTAATGTTATTAATTAGGTAATGAACCTTGTGTTATTAACTAGGCACAAACCTGCACCTCAAAAACATTGCGTAACACAATCAGACGGATTTCGAAAATAAATCTTACCTATTGCTTTATACTTATGTTAGAAAAAATCGTCAGCTTAACGACAGAAGTAGCAATGAATGTTGTCAAAATGAAAACCATTTCAATTGTTAGTAAGTTACGCCATTACTTGATACTAAGAGTGTCTCCAAAGCTCGAATCCTGCACCTCGAGACGCAGCTACTACCAAAAATATTCAGTCATCAATTTTTTTTTGTATCTTTACTAATATTATAAAGCTGAAGAGTTTTTTTTGTTTGTTTGTTTGAACACGGTAATCTCAGGAACTATTGGACCGAATTGAAAAATTATTTTTGTGTTAGATAGCCTATTTATTGGGAAAGGTTATAGGCTATATAACATCACGAAACAATCAAAAGGAGCGGAGCAGCAACGAAAACTGGCAGGCAATTCGATGCGAAGGGAAGGGTCAGGGGAGCAAAAATTTGACGCGGACGAAGTCGCGGGCAGAAGCTATTTACACTATGTATTTATCACCGTTATAGTCACCGTACACACGGACGAATTCTTTGCACTAAGCAGTGCATTGAAGGGGTAGTTGACTGTGGGTACGTATAGTCTTTTAAGGGTTATATGATACCCTAAAGGTTTGAGGTAGATACCAAAGCTTTCCATTTTATAGTTCTGCCGTACGCATTAACACAATATTGCTCCGATGTTAAATTCAGGTTATATTAGTTCAGATGTTAGCTTTACTTAAAGAGATGCTTTAAGGTAGCCCGGCAAATTGATATTTTCTTACTTTTTCTGTAATTTGCAGGTCACTGTTTGATGTCACAGTTATTCAATGGGATTAAAAGAAATCAGAGGGTTTTTTTTTTTTTCATGTTGGGAAATCATCAAATGACTTCTCCCGCTCTGGGCGGAGCGGGAGGGCGTGTCAGACTTTTACGGACTAAAACCCACCCGTGTTCCATCAGTTGCCCATGTGCCAGGGTCACGGTATCTCTTTCGAACAATCACGCGACCCCGGCAGGCATCGGTCCTAGTAGACCCCTACACTGCTGCTGACATCTCTTTGAGGCGCGCGTGGAACACTGCGCGCCGTCGACCCGAGCTTGGTCCTTACCGGGCGGCGAGCTACCCATTGCTCGCCACCCGCAAGCTCGCGCCTACGGTGGCCGGGAGTCCGCTATGGACTCCCGACGCCCGGGGCGTCTCCTCCTGCGGCGGCTAGGGACGTGAGGGCGCAGAGACTGCCACTCCCTCACGCGCCCCGCCTCCTCCTTCGCGAGCATTACTGCTTCGCAGAAGGAGGTGACGGATTCCCATTCCCTCTCGCTCCGTACCATGGCTCGCACCAGGGCCGGACGCGAGAGGTCGCCGCCGCCGATCGCCTCCACGAGGACACGGCGGTGCTCCGCCCAGGCTGGGCACACCTCCACCGTATGCTCCACCGTGTCCTCCAGACGATCCTCGCAATGGAAACACCCAGACGTATCCTCCCGCTTTATCCTGAACAGGAACCCACCGAAGCACCCATGCCCGGTGAGAACCTGCGTCAGGCGGAAGGTGAGGACGCCGTGGCGCCTCTCTATCCACTCCTCAAAGAGGGGACTTACCGCCGCAATTGTGGCGTGCCCAGCACTGGGTTGCGACAATCGTACCCGCCATGTCGCCATGAGATCACACCGGAGCTCTGTCCGCCGTGCCGCGATTTGTTGCGGCAGCGGAGTTTCGCCCCGGCGTTTCGCCTCCTCGCGCCACTCCCACATGTGCGCGAGGAGAGGGTTGTACTGATGATTTTAATACGTTAATTGCCATGTCAGACTATGTGTACGACACTTTTTGTTCCATTCAGGCCTTGTCGGACTCTATGACCGACAACACATACCAAATCTGAACGTGTCGTTGCTGCCTGGCGGCCATGTTTATTACTCTTTCAGCTATATTAAGTGTCCCGTAGAGCACAAAAACCACTGTGCCAAAATAACTTTTGTTTACATTTACTCTCGTACGATTTGTGGAAAGTAAGAAGTCAAAAGAAAAGTTAGGAAGTAAATTATAAAAATAGGCTGCATATATTATAATTTAATAAATATGATATGTATGTATTTATGGAATAAAAAATGTATTTAAAGTGAAATAACACTAAGTACATTTTTTGACTTTTTCTGATGTTAACCATGGCAGTTAACGTGTTAATGTTTATATATCTGTAAAGCCATTTTGGTTATAGCGAATGATATTGGAATCAACGTATAGTCCGATAACAACCTGCAAATTGCACAAAAATATATCTAAATGTTAATATTTTTTAAATTAACTATAAGGAAAATAATCACAAGGAACATTAATAAATTGGTTTCTAATAAATGTGAACCAGCGTACGCTGGCGTAGGCACTTAACTAACATGAATTCGTGACGTAACTTTAAACCCCTTTTTACAAAAAATACGCCGATGGCGGAGTGTGTTTCTTATTTTTTATTTTATTTCATACGGGAAAACCAACAGTAGTATACTACAAATGAACAGAAACAACCTAACATATAAATTAACAAATATACTACACTACATTTTCCACAGATTAATATTTAGGTACTTTACGAACTGTTGGCAACTGTAAGTCGGGGCAAAATCAAGTTAACACAAGATAGGCCTCAGGCAGAAAGTCGCCTACATTCCTACTTTTGTCCGCGAAAACTTTATAATGCACCAGCTTCTGCCCGCGACTTCGTCCGCGTCAATTTTTCGCTCTCCTTCCCGTCGCTTCGAATTGCCTGCCAGTTTTCGTCCATTTTTCTTTTGCTGCTCCGCTCCTTTTGACCGTAGCGTGATGTTATATAGCCTATAGCCTTTCTCAATAAATGGGCTACTCCACACAAAAATAATTTTTCAATTCCAACCAGTAGTTCCTGAGATTAGCGCATTCAATCAAACAAACAAACTTTTCAGCTTTAGGTATATTATTACTATAGATAAATTAAAAATCAGTAGAAACTAAGAATAACTAAAAAAAACTCTCATAATTATATTATAATAATTTGCTTATGCAAACGAATCTACTGCTGAGGCACAGTTAAAGATTATTACTTTCAACGCCACGCATAAATACAGTTTTCCAAAGCAGCAGGCCATGTGGGCGGCGCGCCGCCCCACTGATTTCTTTAGCAACTCGCCACGCTTAATTTAAAAAAACTTTAGCGGCACGCCAAGTGGCACGCCGCCGGCAGGACACGCTGTAAACTTTATCAGCAGGCCGCTGTGACCGCGACGAATTAATTTATATTTTTTGGCTTTGGTTTGCCCGATATGGAGTCAAGAACAACTGTTTCGAATAGTGTATCCAAAAATTTACCTACGATAAAAAAAACGAGGAAAATCGGACTCTATTGCCGTGACCGTTTAGCTGGTAATTAATTAAGAAAAACTAATTTCCAAAGAAGACGTTTATTAACATTTTACTCAAAAAAAATCAGCTTACATTAAAAAGAATTAAACAGTGGTGGATACATCAAACAAAAAATATTATTTTACATGAATTTCTGCGTAGCATTCCGTACAAACACTAGGTTGTGATGGGCATTTCAGACAGACTGAGTTTACTTTCTTCGTCCTGTTCCTGGCTTCTATCGCTGGCAGACCCTGAGTTCGGTACCTTTCGTAACAATGAATGCATCTTCGACGAAGTAGCCGTCCTCTATGATCACTGAGTGGCGTTTTACTGAATTTGTGTTCTGACTGCCGATTTCAGCTGGCTGCTGAACTTTGACTGGAAGTCATTCCTAACATCTGTAGACAGAGGTTTTCTCTGAATTTAGTCACAGTATATTTCTTGCTACTAAGCTGCTTGTGCTGTTTATAAATTATGTAGGCATTTGTAACAGCTATAGAAAACAATAGATCTATGGCTAGTTTCTGAAACCAACGAATACTTCGTCGGGCAGGAATTGAATAAATTGCTAGTTGATCTGACAAATCAATGGAGCACTTGTGTTTATTGTATTCTGATATCGCAATAGGTTTCACAACCTTTTTATACGGGTTCCTTTTGCTCGTGACATTAACAAAACCATTGCAGTGTTTTGTGGATAAAGCAAAAACTTCACGTCTATCTTTCCAATTAAATACAAGAATGCCATTATTGTTTTGTAATGCAACCATTTCACCCCTTTTCAGTTTTGCTTGTATGACTTCTTTCGGCAATCCCTTCCGGTTTTTGCGTAAAGTTCCTATTAGGTATGTTTTGTTTTCCAATAATTTTTCACCTAGGTCGACGCTGGTGTAAAAATTATCTGTTACCACACTCCTGCCTACGCCTAAGTATGGTTGACATAGCTTCATAACTACATTCGTCGCCATATTGTCCTCTCTCACTGCCTTTTTGCCTTGGTAAATGATGAGATCATGAGTGTAACCTTCATCATCACTTAGCTTAAAAAGTTTTATGCCATATTTGTGGCGTTTTTCAGGAATATACTGCATTAATAATATGAGTCCTCTAAAAGCAACCATGCTTTCATCCACAGTGACATATTCACCCGGTGTTTTCGACTTTTGAAATCCTTTTGTTAGTAGCTCCACTAAACGCCTTATTCTTATCAGCCGGTCAGGATTGGATCTTAAAAAGACGGTGTCGTCAAAATGCCAACATCTGAGCAACAGCTCGAATCTGTTTCTGGTCATAGTTTTGCTAGCTACTTTGTTTTCATAGATAATATTTTTACTCCAGTAGTCACTAATTTTAGGCATTTTTTTTTAATCCCATGTAAACTAATAGACCTAGGAATTTCCACATTTCTTTAGGAGTACAGTCTGTCCATTTCGCGATTCTCATGTTTCGAGTGACGACATTGAGTAACGTTGTTTTGTTGGCGTATGAATTAGTCATTTGTACCATAAGATTTATAATTTCGTCGTTAAGAAATAATCGGAAAATATCCAATTCCGTTTCACAGGCATTAGGAACATTGATACCTGTTTGTATGTCCAGCGGAAACTGCTTTTGTCGTGAGTCCTCAGGATAGTGCCACTCCGAAGTCAGCGACTGCGTTTGAAGTCCACTCAAAGGGATATCGTCGTCAGACGATGACGAAGTTTCATCATAACTAGATTTAGATTGCGATGTACCTTGCAACAACATTGGTTGATAGTCTGGATCGGTTTCGGAATCCGACATGTTGAATGCGGGTAAGAAAAAGCGCGCGAAAACGCTTTAGCTGCAGGCTACGTGGGCGGCGCGCAGCCAACTGACCTGACATTTGTAACGGACAAAAATGGAAAAGATTTAGCGCGAAATTTGTGGGGCGCCGGCCGCCCACATGGCCTGCCGAAACAAATTCAAAAATCAACAACAGCTTGCTGCGCTACAATTTGTGTGGGCGGCTGGCGGACCACGTGGCGGTGAGAGTGTTATGTGGAGTAGGAAAGCAGAAAGCTCATAATTTTCGCCTTGCCACCATTTTCATAATATTTGTGTACAGTGTTACAGATATATCTGCTGCTCCTAGTCCGTAGTAAATAAAGCAAGAAGAGAGACCAGGAGGGCACCAACCACATCACTGAGGTCTTCGTAGAACCACCGCTGAGGCGACCATGGAGGACCTTTATAATGAAGAGTTAATAAAAACAGTCATTGTTAGTAACTCTTTTATTGACAAACTTATAATAATAATACACACTTTAGTTTTATAAAGGGCTTGTGGCGCACGGGTTGATCGTTGAGATTAAGCTACGCTTGCTGCGGTTGGTCCGTGGATGGGTGACCATTTTTACATACCAAGACCCTTCCATCCCTAGGAAAGAACGTTAAGCCGTTGGTCCCGCCTGTCTTTCGTAGATCTTAGACAGTTGTTACGGGTCGTCAGAAGCCCGAAAGTCTGACAACAAGTCTTACCAAGAGGTATCGTATTACCCAGTAACTGGGTTGTGGAGGTCAGATGGGCAGTCGCTCCATGTAAAATACTGGTACTCAGCTGCATCCGGTTAGACTGGAAGCCGACCCCAACATATTTGGGAAAAGGGCTATGCACATGATGATGATGACTTTATGTGTATTAAGCTACAAGACGATTTTCATGGTTTCTGACGACATTACTTCAAAATGTTCTGTAGCTATTGAATCTCAATTACAGTGTTAGGCGCTCCACCCACTGCACCGCCGCCCGTCGCGTAGCGCGGGATGGCAGATTTTACCATTGTATGCAAGTATCTCAATTTATATACAAGTCACGCCTAGCACAATACACTGCCAACGCGGAAATACGTGGGAAAGCGCCCCGTGCGTTATACGTCGCTCCGCGCACCGCGGCGGGACGCACCTTCAGTGGGTGAACCGCCTTAAAGTAATACTCAATACTCAATACTCAATACTCAATTCTTTATTGAGTATTGAGTATTACTTTAAGGCGGTTCACCCACTGAAGGTGCGTCCCGCCGCGGTGTGCAAGATAAGGTTGCAATTATTGGACCAACGAGCGCTTTGATCTTTGATCTTTGATAGACCACTTCAATGTCTCGCGAATGATTCGTTTTAAAAATTGGCTCTCTAGCTTCACAGACCCTCGCTCGCCCCTTAACCGCCGATGTCGCCGAAGGCTTGGTTGAAGAGAGATGCGTGTTGTCATGTTGTTCGCGCTGTTAATATAAAATTCTTGCAATATATATTACTATGCAAGTACAGTGCTATTAAGTACTTTAACATCATTTTTTTTTGCAATTGCATATTTATCGATTTAGCTATTAAAATAAGTTTGTAACAAACACTTCATTTCGTTTTAAATAGGTACTTATTGAGTGAGGTACTAGCAAATTGCCATCAATGGACTACTGCATAACTCTTTGATTGGACCGGTCCAATTGTTCGCTGCCAGGCCAGACCTCATTTCAATAGCGCAGTGGAAGTTATGATGATGGGGCTCTGGAGACAAGAGTGGCGAGCGAAACTAGTCCGCCGTACGCGGAGCAAACAATACAAGTACAATTCAAAGCACTCACCTGGTGGTAGAAGAACACCTGCTCTGGTGCCTACCTGGAGTTATGTATGTAAGTGATTGTATATGTGTCGTGTAGTGAAGTTGTAAATGGGTTTTCCAGGATACAGGCCGCAACATTGAGGCTGGAGGCAATCACAGCATGCGGTTTCCAATAAGGTCACTTTCACTTCAAAGTACTTCAGTTTCAACAAACCTAACCCGTATTATTACGTCAAATTGGGGTTATTAACAATCAAAGCAATTGGATCACGACTAATTGTCACAAACGGATCGATTTAAAGGGATTAATTTACAACAGCGTCGCGGAAGCTCAACACGGCGACGATTTTCCTTCCAAGCACAAAATCAAAAAAAAGTGTCAAGTGGCAAAGTCAAACTGACAAGTCAGATGTCATTCCGTTCAGGCGCGTTCCGAAGGCGCATAGAGTAACTACTTTAAACAGGACTAAACATCTACCCCCCACGGACGGGCCTTCCCGTCCGCTAATCACTTGGCAATCCCGACAAGGTTGCGTTTTATCAGTCCACCTGACGCGCTGCTGGAGGATGTGCAAATACTCCAAGCTCCAACGCTTCCAAAACTCTGAGCGAGCTGCTGCATCAACTGAAACCGCGATAGCCAATTTTGGCTCACATCGACAAAAGAGTGCTCCGGCAGGGCGACAAGTGGCTGTCAAATCAAAAAATGGCCCGGGGTCAGGGCCTCCAAGACGTTCAGGTCCGAAGACAGCGGGCACAATGGACGCGAGTTCAATACAGCTTCAAAACGGCAAAATACCGTAGCTAACTCCTTAAAGGTGAGAACGGTGTCTCCCAACAATCTGCGCCAGAGTCCCTGTACCGCTTTCACCGCGGCCTCAAAAATACCCCCCCAATGGGGGCAGGCTGGCGGATCAAACAATAACAAACAACAACAACGAAACAACAACAATTTAACCAAATGGCCCTCCTTAGGCAAAAAAAGGGGGTGACGGGCCCCATAAGGAAGGCTAGAGTGCCTCAACCGTCAACAACCAAACAACAAAGGACCCGTATCGTCCAAAAAGGGGTTCAACTTACTAACGGCTCCCGACAATATCCAAAACTCTCGCTGCAGAATGGCCAACAGCGCATTGCAACCGGCATGCGAGTTCTTACTGTGACGATCAGTCACCAACAATTCAACAACAACAATTCAACAATTTGTCGAGGAGCTGTATCGACTCAACAAAAACCAGGGTCAAACGGAGGGTTCTCGTTCCAACAGCGAGCACCTTGAGCCCGGGCAAAGGACCCGACATCAAGACTGGCGATCGAGGCCAATCATCCTCGGGATGAGTCAGCCAGTCTGGTCCCCACCATAGGGGGTGAGCAATCAAGCGGGGTGCCATGCACCCACGTGAGGCCACGGCGCCTGGGTTCAAATCTCCAGGCACGTGCCTCCAAATCAAAGGCGTTTTAGAATTTTGAATCTGGGACACTCGGTTCGCAACAAAGACTTCCAAAGAGTGGACGGACGTCTTCAACCAACACAAAACAATTTGACTGTCCGTCCAGGCGTAAGAAACCCGAATGTCCACAGTTCCACCCAAAGTGTGAGCAACGTGGTTCAATAGGCGCACAAGAAGTGCCGCCCCTGACAATTCTTACTTAGGGATGGTCAGTGCCATCCGGAGGGGGGCCACCTTGCTCTTGGCCAAGACCAGTGACAACTTCACCTGGCCGGTCGCGCAGACGGTGCGCAGACAAACAACAGCTGCATAACCGTGCGAAGACGCATCACAAAACCCATGAAGGGTAGCAGTGTAGCTCCCAGGGGGGAGGATAGCGCGGGGTAACACGACCTCGTTGACTGCAGGGAGTGCGGATACAAATTGGAGCCAATCTTCCAACAGGGTTTCCCGAATTGGCTCGTCCCAGCCAAGTCCCGCAGTCCAAAGGCGCTGAAGAAAACAATTTCACCCAAACAATACAAACAAAACAACAAAACAATAGACAAAAGGCAACCCTGGGCTCCCATGTCCAAAATGGCACGGACCACAACAGAGTCCCCCGTGGGCCCCCAGACCTGACCGATGCCGTTGGCAACAAACCGTGTCGATCTGAGGGGTACCTTAGCGGGGCAGGCACCAATGTACTAACAATGCCTGGGCGGCGACCGATCGCCGCACCCAGGCCCAAGTCTTTCCCGACGAGGATGGAGTTCAAATTCCTCGTACGCGTGGTGTCCTGAGCCACGCGCCATCGCTGGAAGGGCATATCCCACCGGATGCCTGAATGGCGGGGGACGTGACTCCAACCGGGGACGTTCCGCCAATGGGAGGGAAGGCGGTTCTGGTCTGGCCAGCGCTGCCTAGCAACAAGTGCGTAATCGCCTTTACGCGGGGAGACCAAATGGCGGTCGCGCGGTTCCCGATCAACTTGCGCGGGGGGTGGAGTGCGGCGCTCAAAATTGCGAGCCTCTCCCCGGTTCTGAACCGGCGAGACAGAAGCCGGTGACCAACTCTATGGTACCCCCCCCGTACGCGAACCTTCATCAGAGGCTGGTCTGCCAGCGTGGTTCGCGTTAGCGCACAATATGTCCAAATGGGACCCCCTACAAATTCTACAAGGGCGGGGGTTGGGGCAGTCCCGATGGAAGTGAGCCCCCAAACAAGAGAAGCACATGCGGCGTGCATTGGCAATTCGGCGGCGGGCACTCACGTGCAACTTCAAAAAGGCCGCGCAAGTTGCCATGCCATGCCCCGTGTCCCTACAAAACTCACAACCAGGACGACTCTGGGTGCCAGCAAAACGAGCGGCGGGGCGACCATCAACAGGCCCGCGAGCCCTAGTCCGTCCCTGGTCTCCTGGCCGAGAAGACGGCTGGCTTGACTTAGTGGCAACGCCAGAGTTGTCCACAAACCGACACTCATCCTCCAAAAATTGGACGAGGTCACCAAATGGGGGGAGATGTGTAACACTATCCCCACCATACTTTTGCTCGAAACGAGCCCTCAAATCGGCAGGAAGCCGTTGCAGCACAACGTGCACCAAAAGGTAAGACCAATGGTCCACCGGCAAGTCCAATCGCTTTAAAGCGTTGGTCGCTGCTACCAACGGGTTCAGCAGGTCAGTACGCAATGCTGACAATCCAGTAATGACCGGTAACCCCAAAATCAATTCAATATGAACGTAACGCCAAACAACGTTTATTTTGGTACCACCGGGTGAGTAGTTCCAAAGCGGTAGGGTAGGCTGAGTCAGACAACGACAGATGCTGTACCAAGGCTCGGGCCTCACCTTCCAGGACAGACAACAAATAGGCCAACTTTTGGGCGGGTCTGAGGTCCGAGCGTGCATCAACCAAACTTTCAAACAGGTTTTGGAAACCTAACCACTGGTCCAAGCGACCGTCAAAGTGTGGCAGTTCCAAAGTAGGCAGTCTACTCAATAGTCCGGGACCTGAAACAACCGAGGTCTCCGGCTTGACCTGGACTGGTGTCTGGCTCTGCAATATTTCCCGAGCACGTTGACCAATAACATCCCCCAGGTCCAAGATCTGGTCGTAGTCAGCATGGACCTTGTCACGTGCTGCCTGCACTTCCAGAGCCACATCATAAATGTACTCGTTGTAACGGGTGAACAGAGCATCAACGTTGCCGAGTCTCACGTTCAACTGCTCGAACCGAGCAAGAGTGATCCCTTCGAGATCCTGGCGCTCAGCAATCGCTGCAGCTGAAGTGAACCACCGCAGTTGTGTGGTCAATCCACTGATTGCCTCTCTCACCGCTTTGTGTGCCATTGCACAAACAATACAATTCAAATAAACCAAACAAAATAATAATCAACTAACAAAGTTCAATCAATCAATTACAAAATAAATACAAGCAAACAATTAAACTACCAAACTGTTAGTCAGCAACTCAAGAACTAACAAAATATTGGTTTCAATTCAATAGACAACAATAAACCTTTATTTTAATTCAAAACCAATGTCAACGTTCAACATTCAACTTCACAATTCAATTCAAATATTCAAATTCTATCCAATTCCAAAAAATACCAATTCAAGACAACTACAAAAATATTGGTTCCAATCCAATGAACCTTATTTTAATTCAAACAATGTCAACGCTCAATATGTTAATTTCAAATGTTAATTTCACAAACCACTTTGTTAATGGTACAACAATAATGAACCTTTATTCCAATTTAAAACAATGGTAATACTCAAAAATGCCAATTTCAACAAAACTACCATATTGATGGTACAAAACTCAATATTTCAATGTCTTCCTGACATTCAATACAACAGAGGTCAGATACAAAGGGGTTGTAGCCTAATTCAATTAACACTATTAGCATATGCAACCGGCTGACCCCGACAACATGAGTTACTCGTCTCAACAATTTAAACTAATTATTTCAAATAAACAAGCAATCATAGTTATCAAATATTTACAGCGTTTTACTACTTCCCTTATAGAGACTGCCAAGTAATTAGCCTACTGTAAATTACCAATTTGGTGGTTTTGTAGGTTAGAACCACGCCTCTGCTGCCAAAATGTTCGCTGCCAGGCCAGACCTCATTTCAATAGCGCAGTGGAAGTTATGATGATGGGGCTCTGGAGACAAGAGTGGCGAGCGAAACTAGTCCGCCGTAGGCGGAGCAGACAATACAAGTACAATTCAAAGCACTCACCTGGTGGTAGAAGAACACCTGCTCTGGTGCCTACCTGGAGTTATGTATGTAAGTGAGTGTATATGTATCGTGTAGTGACGTTGTAAATGGGTTTTCCAGGATACAGGCCGCAACATTGAGGCTGGAGGCAATCACAGCATGCGGTTTCCAATAAGGTCACTTTCACTTCAAAATACTTCAGTTTCAACAAACTTAACCCGTATTATTACGTCAAATTGGGGTTATTAACAATCAAAGCAATTGGATCACGACTAATTGTCACAAACGGATCGATTTAAAGGGATTAATTTACAACAGCGTCGTGGAAGCTCAACACGGCGACGATTTTCCTTCCAAGCACAAAATCAAAAAAAAGTGTCAAGTGTCAAAGTCAAACTGACAAGTCAGATGTCATTCCGTTCGGGCGCGTTCCGAAGGCGCATAGAGTAACTACTTTAAACAGGACTAAACACCAATCATGGCGACTTTTTTAAATTATCGATTTCATTATTCATTATTTTTCTTTTAGAATGGCGAAAAGAGGAGACCAGTATGGATTTATAAGGGTAGAGTAGGTTTAAACGAAGTAAGCAGGATTTACGGCGTGCCTAAAAGACGATACGATGTTAAAAAATACGAAAGCCAAAGCTTGCAAATAAATTGTTGGGACAGTAGGAGATCTGACTCCAAAAGGGGAGAAAAAAAGCTAGTCGAACATATTTTAAAACTGGAACAGTGTTTACATGGTGTAACACCAACATACGTAAGAAGTTTGGCCTTTAAAATAGAAGAAAGTTGTGGTGTCAAGCACAGATTATATAAAGAAAAAAAAATGTCTAGCAAAAATAGTACTATGAATTTTGAAACCCTCAAAAACGATGAGTCGAAAAGTAGTTTCTCATTTAAACAAATAATTAGATTTAAGAATTCACTGTTCCTATTTTTAATATGTTCAGTAAAAATGTAATTATGAAAAATAGTTTTATTTTTGTGCAAACCAAAAATAATATGTTTTTGTAGGCACCTTGAATAGACCATAAGGCCAAAATTGCCTAGGTCCAATGATAACAAATGTGTGATCCAATCAAAGTTACAGTAGTCCAAATAAGGCGACCATATTATATTGCCTTTTTTTTCTTTTGACGCTATAAACTTTATTTTAAAAATCTGAAACAATAGCTGATACTTCAATAAAAGCTCTATTCACTTAACTAATTCCTATATTTCCTACTCCTATAGTTAAAATTTTATGCCCGTTGAAAGTTAAGTGGTCCAATAGTAGCGACCTTACCCTACTAACATATAGTAAATAATAATCTATTGACTAGAAATTTTCGCAATTGGTAATCTCTTCATCATAACTGTATTTGTTGATCAACCTCTTTATTAAACGTATCAGCAATATTTCAAGACCTGTAAAGACAGAAAGAAAGACATGACATATGAGAATCGACAAAATACATACTCAGCATCTCATTGTTTTAAAACGCCCTTTGCTAAAATTTATTAGATAAAGGGAAGAACAATGTGTCTAAACAAACGAAGTTTATGTAATGCAAAAAAAAAAAAAAAAAAAAAATACAAAGAAGTAATATTCTATTGAGGACGATGCCCATCTTTGATTGCAAAAAAAATAAATCTTGATTTTCATAGCGCAAGTATCTTCAAAAAACTCGAAACTTCATTTGCAAAACGTGTTGCAAGTGATGTTTTCTATAAAAACATTTTTTTTTGTTGCCAGGTAAAAACGGGGTAGGTACTTACAAATATCCAAAATGGCAGCACCGCCAAATACAAGAACGTAGTTTTTAATAAACGTCAAATCACGAAAATTAAAAGTTATGTAGATCTCCCTGAAGTAATGTCCATATTCGTATTTCAGTAAAAAACACGATGTCACCGATGTGACGTAGATAATAAGGGTCACAATACAGTAGCGGCAGTAAGCTCGGTAGAGACTGGAACTTTTCTGAAAAAAAAAAAAAAAAAAAACATACTGGTTATGATCTTTTTAAGTGTGGGTATTATTATTAATTATACATATAGACTGGGCTCAGCTATGTGCTTCAAGTCCTGTAATGTGTTTTATTTTTATAGTTGAGACGTATACCATATCTATGTTTCTAGCTCTGTTTATGTCCCATATAATAAGGAGTAAGATAAGCGCTTGTTGTTACTTACCGGGCACAAATCCAGATTCAACACAGAACACAGAACTAGACCTACAAAGAAGTTTCCCTGACAATTTACCTTGACTCCAGCATAGATGAACGTCACAATCATTCCAAATTCCACGAGTTGTAAAACTGTGGTAAAAACTCCAAACATCAAAACATTACGAGCTTTGGTGTGGCGCGTTGATTCCTGCTGGTAGCAGTAGTCATTATAAACTTCCCAAGTCATTATCACTACTACACCGGTCCATATTACTGTCACAGCCTGTGAATACAAATAAACTTAACAAAAAAAAAAAAAAAAAAATTAAATAATAAAAAAATATTTATGAGAGAAAAATGGAAAGATGGAAGGGACACTTTTGGTCTGCCGAGGTTTTTTTTTGATTGTTCATACCTACATATTGAAATTATTCATCAGTTAACTTACCAATCGAAGAGATGCCCAAACTAATAACCCACGTCTTACATATTCATCTCTAAGATGCTGCGTATCCTTATCACTGGACTGTCCTGGTTTGATTTTTGCACACATAGCCATTACAGGTCCTAATTTTGGAGTATACATTGTCCAAGTCAAATCTTTCAAAAACACTTTTTTCGATCGAAATCACCAATACTTTAGCCTGAGAAGAAATAAATCATTAATCAGATATTTAGCAAAAATGAAATGAATTCATTCGCAAGTGACCGACCCCTTCTTCGCACGGATTTTAAAAATTGACAAAACACTGAGATTTCTTTAGTATTATGTTTATGTATTAAGTTTGCTTCGTCCGGAATAAATTCAGTAAACGATGGAGAAAACTGCATCAAAATCCTATTTTGACCACTTGGGCTTCTTACTGAACAAACTTTGTGAATATGTGTTCAGTCACGTTATATTAAACATATATTAACATTGTTGACAAAATCTTTATAAAGCTTACAGGTCCATATTATTTAGTCTTAAGCTATTAATACACATTACAATATTGTGGGAGACTAGTGCCTAAGCTAGGCCAAAACCTGTGTTTCAGGACACTAGGTCTCTACCCCGAGTAACAATGTCTGGGCGTACTATACCGTTACATATATAATTATCATGCGGCGAGTACAGCGTTATGGAGAGTTGTGCGGTTGTGTACAAGAACGAGTGTGTAATTATGTATGTGCGTATGTGCGTGTGTGTGTGTGCTTTTATGAGTTTATTCCAAGGACACATTCGGTATTTTCGTTTGATAGCTTTAATATCCAACTACAACACCAACAAACTTACTTATCAATTTATTCCTAGTTAAAGTATATTTATATCCAGAAGACGATGGATTTTATTATAAATTCGAGCACTGAGTACGTTAAAGTGTCGGTCTGCAAAAGAAGTACGACACCGAGTAGTGCTACAAACTGGGTAACCTTTACATTTTTTCAAAAGTTTATCATCAAGAGGAAGCAAAGAATGACGGCGTAATACCGCATGTAGAATGAAGAGTTGACGAACGTTGAGAACTTCTGATTCAGAGTAGAGCAGGGCAGTGGGGTAATCTCTGCGCTTGAACTGCATAACTTTATGAATTGCCCTTTGCGCTCGTTCAACCTGAATTAGGTGAGTTTTGCAGGTTCCTCCCCAAGAGGAAATACAATAAGTAAGAACAGAGACACACAAGCTCTGATAGACAAGAAACAGGGTTTCACGATCAGCGGAGCGTCTCAGATCTTTGAAAATATATATTTATTTTCTAATTCGTGAACTTAGTGCGTCAGTGTGGGGGCGCCAGCTAAGATGCTCATCAATGAGCTCTCCAAGGTATTTGGTGCTTGTCACTAGTGAGAGGGTGAGGCAACTGCAAGCATTGGCACTGAGAGCCAGAACGTTCAGGCAAGAATGGGCTTTGCTGTACTAGATTCTATGGGAGGTGTGCCCGTGTGAGGGAGACAGAAGCGGATAATGGATATAACACAAAGTTATAGCTACGTAAATTATAATTAAGATGTAAGTATAAAACATAATTAATAATATTAATTTCAAGCGTCGATATGTACCTGAACTCTGAAGCAAATCTAGAAGTTTGGCTTCTCCCTCGAAAGCACTAGTCACTTTATATTGAGTATTATATACGACTGCTACTCTCACAGTACTTATCAACACTGCAACACTATAATTTGTCTAATTAATTGAATTTAACTGAACATTTCTATGTGCGTGTCTATAAATAACAGAACCAATTTTTCTATTATGCATGGAAATGCTGGGGTTTTTTCGCCTTGTTGCCTTTTTGGAGTTGTGTATTTGTTATTTGGAAAAGCCACAGCACACGGGATGGCTGGTGTCTGCTTGGAGTCTTTCCGAAAAATTGCAAGTGGAATGAGCTGATCAACAGAGGGGCTCATGACTAACTGATCTCAGCCGAAATCTACGGTTGCCGCGGTCGGTTCGTGTGGATGGCTATCCATCTCTTACATATTGTAACCCTTACCTCCCTGCCAGGGTCGCGAGGTTTGTTCGACAGAGGTACCGTGGCCATGGCCTATGGGCAACTGAAGGAACACGGGTGGGTTTTAGTCAGTAAAAGTCTGACATGCCCTTCCGCTCCACCCAGAGCGGGAGATGTCATTTGATGATATCCCACCCACACAGGGACAGGTCGTTACGCCGTCAGTACTCGCTGTCACTTGCTGATCTATGAATGTCATTACGGGAAAGTTACAAAAGCCGTGGGAGTGTCGTGTAAGCCAGTAAATGGGTTCTGGTCGTCAGATTGCCAGTCACTCCTTGTAAAATATTAGTATACAGCTGCATCCGGTTAGAATGGAAGTAGACCCCAACAATGACCTGAAAGAAAATCATAAAAATCATAGAAATTGTTCTACAATATTCTCGTCGCGCTGTTGCGTGGCGCTTGTTTGAAGTAGCCTTTTAAGTGGTAATGGCTAGCCCATAGAACACAAAGACGTGTCGGCGGCCGCTGTTGCGCGGCGGTCTCAGGCGCACGAAAGCAGCCTATATTGTTCCCACTGCTGGGACACAGACCTCCTCTCAGCGAGAAGTAGTGGTCTATAATCCACCACACGGGCCCAGTGCACGATGGTACATGCCACACGTCTTCGAATTTTTGTCCTAGCACATTACGGATTCCTTCACCGTTTTGAGAGCAGCGGTTATAAAATACAACATTAAATAAAGAAAAGCATAAACATTTAATAAAGAAAAGCGCCTGTCCGGGTGGTTCGAAACTACATCCTTACAACTCGTAAGTCGCGGCTGTAACCACTGGGCCACCACTGTTCTATGTGACTCGATATGTTCCGTATACTAACATTACAAATTGTACTTTTACTTAAACGTCCCCGAGGTACCTATACAAGATGCAGTTTTGAACCTGCAAAACATTTCAGGAGGTTGTTATGAGATTCGTAAATAATCATATAACAATACGATACCAAGTCAATAATCAATAATACTTTTTATTTTAGATTTTTAAATTTTATTGTTTTTCAGAATAACTCTCTTAATAACCCTCTACAAAGAATCTATGAAAGAAGTTTTCGGTTGCGTTTATTTGTGTGTGTTAAAGCGCAGCTTAAGAACATGTACAGACTGGCCGCGTTTTAAAAAAGGGAGTTCACACTTACCGATTTCCGTAAATAAGAATAAAATGACAAAAAAATACCTGCCTATTTTATTGTTGATTCGGGTCGAGAATCACTAACATAATTACCTCCTAAAATGTTTTGCAGATCCAAAACTGCACCTTGTATATCTACTATTGTATTTTTTTTAATAGTTTAACCCCACCTGGCGTTGCCCTTAGGTCTTAGTCGCTTTAGTTTTAAGTATATGTATTTGTCCCGACTGGAGGCCCAACTTTTTAGGAATCGCCGGGAAACTGTCCGTTTAAGTAGTACTCACTTTTTTTTTTTTTTTTTTTTTCTCAGGATGGGAAATCATCAAATGACTTCTCCCGCTCTGGGCGGAGCGGGAGGGCGTGTCAGACTTTTACTGACTAAAACCCACCCGTGTTCCATCAGTTGCCCATGTGCCAGGGTCACGGTATCTCTTTCGAACAATCACGCGACCCTGGCAGGCATCGGTTCTAGTAGACCCCTACACTGCTGCTGACATCTCTTTGAGGCGCGCGTGGAACACTGCGCGCCGTCGACCCGAGCTTGGTCCTTACCGGGCGGCGAGCTACCCATTGCTCGCCACCCGCAAGCTCGCGCCTACGGTGGCCGGGAGTCCGCAATCGACTCCCGACGCCCGGGGCGTCTCCTCCTGCGGCGGCTAGGGACGTGAGGGCGCAGAGACTGCCACTCCCTCACGCGCCCCGCCTCCTCCTTCGCGAGCATTACTGCTTCGCAGAAGGAGGTGACGGCTTCCCACTCCCTCTCGCTCCGTACCATGGCTCGCACCAGGGCCGGACGCGAGAGGTCGCCGCCGCCGATCGCCTCCACGAGGACACGGCGGTGCCCCGCCCAGGCAGGGCACACCTCCACCGTATGCTCCACCGTGTCCTCCAGACGATCCTCGCAATGGAAACACCCGGACGTATCCTCCCGCTTTATCCTGAACAGGAACCCACCGAAGCACCCATGCCCGGTGAGAACCTGCGTCAGGCGGAAGGTGAGGACGCCGTGGCGCCTCTCTATCCACTCCTCAAAGAGGGGACTTACCGCCGCAATTGTGGCGTGCCCTGCGCTGGGTTGCGACAATCGTACCCGCCATGTCGCCATGAGATCACACCGGAGCTCTGTCCGCCGAGCCGCGATTTGTCGACGACACCTTCAGGTAGAAATGGGATGGTGCTATTTTTTACGTCCGCCACCACACGGAACGAGTTATAGTATAGATATTTTTAAACATAAAAACATACAGTTAGTTCTTGACTAGCTTCTGCCTGCTTCATTCCCTTGGAAGTTAGAAGACACCATAGTTTGTTAAAATAACAGCCACAATGGAACACCACAGTTAAAAGGTTTAGGAGATCGTGGAGTATGTACGTGTGAAGACCAACTGGATCTTGACGGTCGAGAAGTTGGAACCGTGCCACAACACGAACTTCAAGTCATTCGTGGTGCGAGTTCCAACTCTTCAAATCGAGACCTTCCTCAAGGAAGAGTTTTGGCCGAAGGGTGTCGTGTATCGGCGATTCCGCGCAAGGCTACGCGACACCACGCAGCGCAACACGACGCCGTGACTTCGTGTACAATAGTTATCTTTACTTGGTTTTTATTTGTATCTATGATAGTCTGTAAGGTATTTATGATATGGGTCTTTGTAGCCGGAAATAAATTGATTCGATTTGATTCTGCTTTGATTAGCTTGGTATGTCCTGGAATCTTTGATCGTGATTTTCACCCACTACAAGACATCAGATTAATTTGAAATTTTGCACACTTATCAAGAGCCGATGACAATATAATTTTTTTATAAATTTAACCCTTATCCTAGCTAGGGTTACCAGGATACCAAAAAAAAAGACACTCTTTTGTAGCTAGCCGAACTAAAAAGTGGAAAATAAATATTAGTTTAAAAATTAAAAAAAAACACGATTTCATAGAAATCCAAACTAGAAAGTGGAAAATAATAATAATAATATCTTAGGACAGTCAACACAACGTTATCTGATCCCAAACTGGGCAGAGCCAGACAACTGATAAACATACTTATATATTTCTAAACACATACATATTATAGATAAATTAATAATTGAAGCCCTCCAAATTGGGGGAGGCTTATGTGCAGCAGAGGACGTCTTACGGCTGATATGATGCTTCAAATACAGCCACTCAATATATCTATGCTAATTTTTTTACAAAATCTATCCCGTTGTTTTAGCGTGATGCTGGAACATACATTCAACTAAAGAGACTAAAATTCAAAACATTATGATCATCAGACTCATTTCCAGAACTAAAAACTAAAAAAATACAAAGCATTTATTGATTCTTTGTATACCTATATATTTAAACCATACAACTATTAAAACTTGTTTACGTTACATCCATTTTCATAATCACAACCACAACTTTCTATAACAATATTGGATTGGCCCTTCGCTATCAACTCTAGTTGTTATTTATACAATTCAGGCACATATCTTTCATACTTATATTCTTCTCCGCTCATTTCTTCACATTTGAGGGTACATTCCGCTTCAGCCGCATTGTTCACGAATGTGAACTCGCAATGGCTCCTTAGCTTGATGATCTCGCTCCTCACGAGAAGCAAAACGTAGATTTGAATCACTGGAAATACAAACAAAATATTTGTTAGGAGCTGATTTATTTTGCTTACTAATGTTATTACCACTGGGTTTCTATCTCAATGCCTAAGACTGCAGTCCCGGAAGGGGTTGGCACGGGCACCGGGCACAAATAAGTCTACTGATGGGAAACTAAATAACACATTCTGACCTAGCAATCGGACCGTCATGCGTCAGTTGCGTACAAGACCAACGTAGTAATATCTACTCTAACTCTTATTTAAAGTACATTTTGTAAACAAACATATTAGAAATTAGACGATTATATGAAATATAAAAGTCCTTGGTAACATGCTGGTCCTGTTCTATAGGACACTGATGATAAATCATACGTTTATTTACATTCTGTGGTTACTCTAATTCACGCACTGACTTATACGTTGTTCAAATTTTAGTAAAATCGTATACTTTTACTAAGTTTGTAAAGCTTCACGTCTCTATCGCAAAATCGAAAATTTTTGCACACCAGTTTGTGTACGTTAGGTTTGATTTTGACTGTTAATACAAAAACAGGAAACAGAAACACACACTGTCGTAAGTCGTCAGTGTTTGTGTGTATGCAGAAAACCCTAACAATTAAGAAATAGTTGAGAAGATCTCCCACTGATTTTAACTGAAAAAAACGTTGGCCCTATTTGAGATTTTATGTGAATGTACTAAATATTTAGCCGATGAAAAATGTCCACTCAGTGGGGTCTAAAATCATGTGCTAAACTCATGGTAACAGTTTGCCACCTCTTTAATCTGCCGCCCTAAGCTCAAGCATACTTAGCTTGATGATAAATCCGACACGTCATTAGATCCACAGTAGGAACGCTATAAGCCAACTTGATAGGTGAATTTATAATGGTTCAAAGATAGTAATTTATTTAATATCTATTTCTTTTTGCAAGTAATTAAGACTCAATAAAATATTTCTTAATAATTATGTTGGTAGCCAACTTCTACATAGTAAACCTAGCACTGCAATAATTTGTGAATGACTGCTACAAACTCAGAATCGAGGTATATCAGTAATTAACATATTTCCACTTACAGACTTGGGCCAACAAAGTAGCAAAATCCACGAGGATGATCCAGATGTGGACTGTGAGGTTAATCTCTCCGACTTTGAACATTAACACGGTGCTTATGGCTGAAGCAATGTTCAACATAACAGTCAGGATAAAGAAGATGAAACTGTAGATGTAGTACGCTCGCAACAACTTTGGGTTTTTCTGAAAATTGTATGAGTCTCTAATAAATTCGGGATGTTCAGAAATTGAGGGTTCACGTCCTAGTAATACGGTTATGTATATTCTTAGTAACAATCGTAGATAATGTAGTTGATGCAGTTAGAAAACGTGAGAAAACCGTGTTATAATTTTTCGGAAAATGAGTGTAATATTTTTTCTGCTTTGCAGAGCGTTGTCCCTATCACTTATGCCTGAGTAACAGTCTCTTTAATACACTGCTACAAAGATTTTTTGGCGCTAGAACGACGTTGACAGGCTGGCACTGTTGGTAAAAAAAAAAATTGTTTTGTATTGAAAAACCAGATGAAACCGCGACAAAAGATCATTGTACAACAATAAATACTAGACGCCATGGTACAGGCACTGTTTTTACTATATTTTTAGACACAATCTCCATGGACGAGCGTATTGCAGCGATATTCACGCCGTGCTATCAAATATATCGTTGCAATTATATGTATATCTATGTGGAGAATGATTTTAGAGTTTCCATTGAATTTGAGGGCACAGTAAGATACGCCTCCACTCTCTCGCCCGTTATAGCTATACTGCGAATGCTTCACAAAATGTTTGATGAAAATACTACAAATTTCTTGCACAAAAACTTACCATATGACCTCCAACGATGAAAATAGTATTTAATACAAGATCTGTCATGGTTAATAAAATCAGGAAACCTAAAATTGCCATAAATACTACATCCATGGAGTCATTCCATTGTGATGCATCCTTTGCTAATATTTCGAAGAAGGTAATGATCAATCCAATAATGCATAACAACGATGATGCCTGAAAAGAAAAAAAAAACCAATATTTTAAAAGATCGAATTATGATATACTGCTCCAAGCTCTTTGTTGTGGAATATATTGCACAAATAGACGACGTTATTTTCTGACTTTAGAGACGCGCTAAAATAACCGTGCAACGTTATATTTTGATTACCTACTAGTAATAAACGTTATGATTGGGAAATGCAAATTTTATTTTTACTTAGTAACTGCACCTCCAAGCACAAGCATTAAACCTTCAGTTTTCTCTTAAACTGTAATTTTGTCATCATCTGACGTATGTAGGTGTCTATTAAGTAATTTATTGACAATAGTAATTACGCCACATATCAATAAGGACACATTATTTGACTTGATTCCTCTGGAATTTATTCTAAGGGATCCAGCTTATGATTATTACAAAAGGGCCATCACAACCCTCATTTTACAGACGTTCTTATTTAGCGTTTACAATTTTGCAGTTATTCTGTATCTCGGAAAACATTCTACATTTCTAGCTATAGCTTTACGTTCTGGCTGAGAATCTTACATACCGGTGTCGTATTGGTATCAGCAATTGGGTAACGAGGTCAAATTGCAATGTTATGTTAGTGTGATTTTATTAACTGTGCGTGCGCATATGTTTTTGTCTTTTGTTTTAATACAGAAATGACTAAAATTCAGGATTAACTGGTACTTACCAATCTAATATATCCCCATGTTAGCAAACCATATCGTAGTGGCAAACAGAAGCAACATCTTTGAAACACTGGCAGCTCCGAACGCATTTTGGATTCAGACTATTGATCCTAGCTTTTAACAATTACTTCAAATTATTTCACAACCGCTTTTGGAACTTATTAATTCAGATTTGTAAACTATTGGCATGTATTCATTAATTATATTAAACACAGCTGCTGGGGTCAATCGTTGACTATGAACTGATGGTGTTATCATAATAATTGTATACGTATACAGTTACGTACATTTAAAAGATACGCGCCCGGGATTTATAATTAATTATCTTCATCCGTTTAGAATAACAAAAATAAAGGGCTTTCCAGGCTATTTATATAATAATTTTCAAAACTTGTAGCAGATTCCTAATTAAAAATACTACCTAATAAATCATAACAGGTCTTATGGTTGATACCAAAATACAAAGAATACCGTTTATTTGGACACAATTATTCTTGAAACACGAAATACAACAAGAACGTGAAAATAAATAACAATACACATATATAACAATATAGCATAGAAGTTTATAGTAAAATTGCAATAAAGCTAAATAAACTAGAATAACTGTACCTAAAACCACTCACATGTACATGTACTAAAACGAGGTAACGGAACATACCAGGAATGAAAAAAAAAACACACAAATTGAATAAGTAGTTCTTGAGTCATCATAAGTCACAAGCGCACTCACGGTAAGGATAGATTATGCTTGTTACAATACATAAAGACTGTCAGGACGATTAGGTAAACTACTGCTCCACGAGAACAGTTTAATGAAACTGGTTTCCTTTGTTTTCTTTCATCAAGAAAAAATACATTATGATGTTTTGTTGATTAAATATTCAATTTTAGTCATTCGAAATCATATCACAGTAAATTACAATTTGACTATTTTTCTATAATTATTTTTCTAACCGTGAATAAAATTGTTCCATGTCACATGTCATTGTTCTTTCAATATGTCATTGTGTCTATATATTCGCTTGTTCTATTTGTGTACACTCCTTTTTTATCTCTATTGTCAATCATATTTTTAGTAGCAGTTGTACCTCCATCGGCTATAGCGTATGCAGTGGCTATCATGTCTTCATATGTATTAACAGCTCTATCGGCTGTAATATTGCCATCAGCTATAACGTCTCCGTTAGCAATGTTATCGTCTTCAAATTTCATCTTACAAGCTGATTCGGCTGCATTGTTTACGAACCTGAACTCACAATCCCTTGTTAATTTTATAAACTCACTCCTTACCAGTAGAATAAAGTATGCTTGAATCACTGAAAAAAAAAAAAATACGGCTTAATTCCTTCTTTTCAAAATGGTGGGTGTGTTTGCTTTGAACATTTATCTGCTAAGTAATCATAATTATAATTTTCAAAACTATGCTACATTTCGGTTTTAATATGTTAAGAGATGACGCTAGAATTTCACTTCAAGAAGAACTGAGGAATGGGGCAATTAAAATATATGAAGGAATTTGTCATCATGCCGATAGCAATAAACCTAATAAGTACAAGATAAGTATTGATTACCATATTAGATTAGTGATTGTCAGTCAATCCTCCTGTCTCTCATAAATAGGTATACGACAGACGTCAGTATTTCAAGGTAGCTACTACGGTTGAATCGACACGGGTTATACATATACAGTTGCGTGCAAAATATTCACGATTTTCAAAAAACGAATGAATTCATTTTGTAAATTCTTTCATTAACGTTAGCTATTTACGTTTAGGAAGAGTATATTTAACCTAAATTAGCTTATGGTTAGTAGAACTTTTTGAGTTATCCCGTTTCAAATCAAAGCACGGGGTGGTTCGTCTTTTTTTACATGCAAGCATATCAGCATCTATGCCCATCTGAGACAGTCAATAAAATAAAGATTATTTACCGATATGAGCCAGAAAAGTGACTACATCAACCAGGATGATCCAGACGCGGACGACGTCCATATGGTACGTTTTCATCACATGCACAGCGTACGCGGATAGAGAGATACCCATGATTATTGTCAGGATCCAGAGAATGAAGCAGTAGATACAGTACGCTTTCAACATCTTCAGATGTTTCTGGAAAATAACAAAATATGGGTAATGTATCGGATTCCGGAATGACATCTGTTTTCTGAAAGGCTTTATAGTAAACAGAAAAAATATATAACAGATCGTCAACTGAGCATAATCAGTTTGTAGTGCTCTTACTGTTGCACTGCTGTAACACCATTGGCATTCTCTTTGTGAAAGGGAGTGGGCTTCGACCCACCACGCAGGCCCAGTGCTGGTTGGTGGACGTCACATGTCATGTGTCATGTCTCCAAATTATTTGTTCTAGTAGATACCAGTTTCTGCACAATATTTTTTTGTTCACCATTTTAAGAGCATTGGTGGTGTTGGTGGTAGTGAAATGATTGAATGCCATTTAGATAATCACAGACAAGAAAATTATCTAGTAACTTGTAGGAGGTCAGATAAATAGTTGTTTCATGCGAAATAATAGTATTCAGCTGCTTACGTTAAGACTGGAAGCCGACTCAACATAATTGGGAAAAGAATAGTCATATGATGAAACACATCCCTGATCATCGAAAATTGAAATCATCATCATCATTCAAGTGGAAAGACGTCCATTGCTGGACAAAGGTCTCCCACAAGCACCACCAGTTAGGCTGGTTCTCTGTTTCCCGCTTCCAGCGGATTCCTGTGGCCTTGAAAAGGTCATGGATTCTTTTTGTTGGAGGCTTTCCAACGCTACGTGTTCCGGTACATGAGCCTTGACAATAAATTTGATAAATTATTAGAAAATAATATTTATTACTTGCCATCTTAAAGTGTCGTTTTCGAACGACTTACAAAGCAAATACAATTATCATTTGTAACTTACCGTATGTCCTGCATAGACGAACACAACATTTAGTACAATATCTGCTCCTCCTACTATGACAAAAATTCCAAACATGACTACATATACTTTGTAACCTTCTTCATTCTTGGATATAGCTAGCATTTGGAAGAACCCTTTGGAAACACCAACTAAAATTATGACACCTAGAACCTGAAAAAACGGATAAAGTATGGTTTTATATTGGAAAAGATTTAATAGAATGTGGATGATTTGAAAGTTTACAGTGCTTCATTGTCTAAGGAAATGCGTATTGAGAAAAACTTTTTTTTCACTTTTATGTATGTGTGCATTACTTGCTATTTAAAAAAACATTACACTACTTAAATTCTAAATGGTGTTGTACACCATTTCTGGCAAGCAAATAAGATAGTTAAATAAAATGAAACATATTACACAACGAAAAAGAGTGAAAAATAACAATTACATTTTTATTTGCAGGTAGGGCAGTCTTTGGATAGTTTTGTTATAAATCCTAAACAGCAAGGGCTATTGCTATAATACTGTATGATTATACTTTGACATGCAGATACTTACCAATCTGATATAACCCCACGCGATCAGCCCGTGCCTCAGGGGCAGACACATACAGCATCTTTTAAACTGTGGTATCTCACCACGAATTCTGATCATTCTGTCCACCAAGTTTGTAAACACAACACTGTTTGCAAATCGTAAAGACACAAACAAAAACAAAATTAACACAAGAACTCAGGTCAAAAAGTTACTTTGATTAAAGTCAGAGTATATGGTAATAACTTTTATTTACCTAAGTATCTTCCCCCATTTATATTCAATAACAAAAACAAGCGATAGTAAATTAGCATAATATTTTGGATGTTAAAGTGACTGTAAACAAAATTATTATCTTTACGTCACAACGGAACTAAAAAGCCTGGAAACCCTAATATCTGTTCCAAGGCTGAGTTTTCTTCACATGTATAGAAAAATAGCAACACTATTAAAATCCGACACAAAAACAAAAGAAAGACGTCAGTATTTTTCACTTGTTTTGAAAACTTCAATGCCAAAGACGAATCTACAAACAGATGTACACTGTACTGTCAATTAGTAGACGACAAAGATATTCATCCTCCTTCAACTAACTATGTGTACAAAGTAGGAAGCAGACACAGCCGTATGCCACGCGTTACATACCTTAATAAGGTATATGGTAGCGACACAAGCCGGTGGATAAGTGGTCCCAAACTCGCGCACTGCAAACCTGCGGCCTGTGGCTACCGTCGAGCGTAATCACCTTTACTTTGAGCCATTTCAGGAAACTGTTTTTAATTGATTAACGTCTTGGAACTATGCATTTTTAATTCTAGAAAGATGTTTTTTTACAGACAGATCTGTTTTGTTGTCCATTTTTTATATTATCATGACAGGAACATCTTTATTGTATTATGTTTAAGATTAAAGGACGAAACAAATAAATACCATAGCAAGACTGCAGGATCTTGCTTCATTGCATTGTACTGAACACCACGTTGAAATTTCACCACACTCCAAGTTTCTACTCCATGTTTTCGTGGTTTAGATGAAATTTAAAAGATTTGAAATAATAATTGAAACGGAAAATACACATAATGTATCACCTTTTATTAACTATGCAAAAGAAACAAAATAAGGTATTGTCGTAGTTTTAATCAGAATTTACAAAAAGAGGTTCCTTATAATATTCATCATTATTGTCCCAAAATTAATCAGTATGTTTATTTATTATTGCTGTCGTTCCGTGTGTCTCACCCACTCCTTCCTCACAACTTCCATGTTTTACTTCATCAGCTATTTCTTCTTCCGAATGCATTGTACATTCACATTCCGCTGCGTTGTTAATAAACCTGAACTCATAGTTTTTCTTAATTTTGATTATTTGACTTCTTATTAGTAGTAGAATACATGCTTGAATGACTGGAAGAAAAATAACTGTCAACTAATTTTGTTAATTACCAACCAGCACAAACGTATGATTTTTCATCAAATTATGCTAGTTTAAAAGTAATAAATAATTTCAGCCTGATTTATATCGTCTGACTTGAGGTAGCCATAGTGTGTCTAAATAACAATATGTAGGAATGCTTCTATCCCAGAATTAATTTAGATAGTATACACAATTTTTTTTTTTGTTAGCATATAATATTGTCTACCACTGCAGGAAAAATGCCTCCCCTTTTTCCTTCCAAACCGCCCCCTGTTTTGTCTTTTCTCTGGCCATTTTAAACTTGCAAACGTTATTAGATTTTCACACCACCTTTGCACTATAATTACGTAAGATAAAAAAATCGCCGTCGCTGCATAAATTACCGATATAAAATGGATTTCGATTAAACCTAAGCTACATCTAACCGTACATAGACGTATAAGTTAAGCTATGCAAAGTTCAATAGGCCAATAAATCAAGCCTCGATCCTAGAACTCAAGATGTTTGATATTAGGATTGAAGATAACTTACAGGTTTGAGCTAGATAAGTAGCCAAGTCAACTAGCAGCACCCAAGTGCGGAATTCATCAATCTCTTGCAGGTTGAACCAGTAAACAGTGTATGAAGACAACCCGAAGCCAATCACTGCCGTCGTTATCCAAAGGACGAAACTGTACACGTAGTATGCTCTCAATAGCTTCAAGATTTTCTAAAAAATAAAAAGTATTGTTCTGAAATTGGCACCGGTGACTAAAAAGTTGTGGTGGACATCGGTGAAAGTTCACACTCGTTCATTTTCCATGTCAGATACATTGTGTTTCCTTATTCTTGTGTCCTTCATTTGATGTGCAAGTCTTCACTATGATGAAACAAATTTTCAAGAAAATATATATTGTATCTTGTGTGAAAAAAAAAGAGTTTTTTTTCTTCTTTAAAAGGAAATGTTAGACCACGAAATTTTATACTTATATTTTTTACAATTTGCAGATCAGTGTCAAGTTGTATGTCGAACAAAATAAGTTTAATTTTTTTGAGAACCTCAACAATTACATAATTTTTTGTTGAATAATTCTCATTAAAATCATCAATTCAATCATCTTATTCCATTTATTCCCATTGAAGGATTTTTCAAGAAATAGTCAATTAATTGGGAACTAAAAAAAGAATTCCAAATATTTGTTTGATCAAAGCAAATCAATTCATATATATTTTTTTTTATTTTAACTTTAATTGACACATCTTTGATGATATACTCACCCTATGTCCACCAATAACAAACACAATGTTCATTATAATATCACCCAACGTAAAGAGCATTAAAAATGCCAACAATGCTGCATATACTTTATAACTTATATCTGGTTCAGTTTTGGTATACCCCAACATTGTTGAAAAAGACTTTTCGGCACCAACCATCACTAGGGCGGAAATTACCTGGAACATTGAAACATATGAAGAAAAACGTGTAACATTAAATACTATTGATAATATAAGTTACCTAGCCAATTAAATTTTGTTAAACAATTACATTGTTTATGATAGACTTTTGTCTCAGAGGATACCAATTAGAGATACACATATACTCAGTTTTGGAAAGTAACAGAATTATTAATATGTTCCCACGCATATGTAGGTATGTCTTCTTATATAGGTATGTATGTGCTCACCAATCGGAGATATCCCCACGCGATCAAACCATATCGTAACGGCAGAAATAAACAACATCTTGTGCACACCGGTAGCTCTACCCGCATCTTGTTTGATCACTCACTTTGCTAATAACCCTTATACTATTTAATTCACAGTTTTCAAATAGAGAAAAGGCAGTTTCACTCTTGAGCTATCAAAAAATCAGCAAACACATTCACAAGTTTTTGACACATAAACAGAACAGGCTTTAAAGCTGTATCTTTTTTAGTTAAGTAACTAGGTAATGGTATATTATTTAAAATAGTAGCAGAAAGACTTGTTAGCGCGCTTGCGGAGCGGCACAAGACGGTGGCTAAGTGGAGTCCGTGGAATCACGCGCCCGCGCATTTTAAAGCGGCTATTATAGGGCTATACTAGTGCGTCCGTACTTGTTGTTTACTTTGTGTGACCCGCTTCTACTGGTCTTCTAGGTTATCACAAATCGTAGTAATTAATCATTCTAATAATAATTCTGTACAGTAACAACAAGTTTGGCAGACAAACGCCACCATCTTTTTTTTTCAAATCTGGAAAATGTCACTAAAAGTAATTTTGAAGTCTTGTACTTTTCATTTAATTCTCCAATTTATTTAATCATGGTCTTCCTAAATAAGTCGGTCATATCCTAAAGTATGTGCTTCTTCGTTTATCACTAAAATAGACAGTCCACATGGACCGCTAAACTGTAAGTTGACGCGTCTATTAACTCAGTTAGTAGATGATGGTCATATCCTTGTTTTTGAGAAGCGACCTGACATCGCGCGGGCGAGTGATGCGTCACCAACCACGGGAACTGTGCCCGATGCAATGATGTTCGCGGTTGGAGATTTGGAAAAACCAAACCAAAAATATTTGTCTTTCGGATTTCCCAATGGCAATGCTGCTGGTTCCAATTTAATGTCCTACATTTTCGCGGGTACTCCTGGTAAACAGCGTGGATATTGGGGAGTCATCATTTCATTCGAAAGACGTGCACTACTGGACATAAGTTTCCCCCAAGGGGAGAATTAGCTATAATTGCCACGCTTGGCAGGCGGGTTGGCGATCGCTGTATGGTGGTAACATGTATAGAGAATCTGCTACCCATTCTCTAGTAAGTCCCTTAGTCGCCTCTGACGTCGCCCACGGGTATACGGAAATGGGATGATGCTATTCTTTAAGTCCGACGCCACACGGATATTATTGGATAGTATCTACCTAACATCCTCCATAAATTACTCTTCCATAGTCTGCTCCACCAAGCCTTGTGATTTCACCAATATTCAATGAAGCCGATTTTTTGTAGAAAACACTTTATTTTACAAGTGAGAAGGTATAGAGATCATTTTGATGGTAAATTTATTACTACGTCCACTTGTACTTTCGTCTTTATATCTCGTCCTAGTATTAACACGGATAAGAAAGAATGTCAAGCAATAAGCGCTCCTATCTGTTATCAGGTCACCACATCGCTATGAATAGCCGCTGGTATGTAGTGTGTAGGATTGAAAGAAGGAAACACCTATTTAAAGGTTCGGATAGAAACGAGTACTAACGTTGATTGTGTGAGTACTCTGAATAAAACTGGCACGGGTCGTGGACATATCTTCTAAGTGGGTAAGTATTACATATACCTATGTTAAACATGATGATAGCCACACAGATCGCTCGAAGATTAAGCTACGCTAGCCACGGCCGATACGTGGATGGGTGATCATGCTAGGCTATTATCATGTTTATACATATTTGTGATACCCATCGAATCTGTGGGCGGAGTTTATAGTCAATGTAATTGATCCCTGTATAAAAGCACACTGTTGTATTTTTTTTTTTTCATAAAGGTGTTCTCAATTCGGTCGTATTTTATATAAATATTTGTTACATCATAACTCAGTAATTTATCAACCGACTTGAAAAATTCTTCATTGGTTTGAAAGTGTATATATACAGGCGCGGTCGCAGCCTATGATTTTGGGGGGTCACCATGAGTACTGAAGAATATTTTTAGGAAGGTACATCTACTCGTTAGTCTAGTAGTCGAAAGCGCTACTGATGAGTATGAGGTCCCGGGTTCGATTCTCAGGTCGGGAGTATTATTGGTTTTTCCAGCAAATCGTTCAGAGTCTCGACAGCATGGCTGACTTTGCACCCGCCCTCTCGGACCGCGCCTGTAAACATACCGAGTGGTCCCATTTAATTTTGGCTTGGTTAATGGTTTTTGAGTTAGTTTCAATAATACGTATTTTCCCAGTTTTGTACTGATGTTGACTAACTGCTGCCCTCGCAGATTTGGCAATTAAATAAACAAAAAAAAAGCTTTTAAGTCTTGAGTAGGTATTATGTTTATTTACAAAAACTAATTTTGACTTCGCGCCAAATAAGAGAATTATCTTTTTATCTGTACGCAGAAATGCAGAAGAATGCCCAAAATTTTCGAGGGTTTCTCTCAATTATATCACGAATCCATCATCACTTTCTGACTTCTTTAACATGGGACATGGCACCGTTAAGGTATATGCTATCTAACAGAAAAATAATCTTGAAATCGGTTAGTAACTAACGTAGTGAAGCCGGAACTAACAAAAAAAAAAAAAACAAAAAAAATATTAATAGCGTTTTTTTTTATGGGAAATCATCAAATGACGTTTCCCGTTCTTGGGCGGAGCGGAAGGGCGTGTCAGACTTTTACTGACTAAAACCCACCCGTGTTCCGTCAGTTGCCCATATGCCAGGGTCACGGTGTCTCTTTTGAACAATCTCGCGACCCCGGCAGCTTTAAATACGGTCGAATTGCCAAACTCCTCCTTCCTTCCGTCGGTTATTAACCAAAGACAGACTTCCGATTTTAATGTTTTTTTTTTTAACTTTGTACTGTTATTTGGCAGTCGGTTGTTTTTATTTTCAACTTTCGGTTAAAAGCGCCGAGACCTGCTCCCTAATAGCGTAAGAAGCCATTAATCAGGATCAGAATCAGAATCGTTTTGGTTATTGCGTATGCAATTTTTTATATGTACGAAAAAAATTGTCTGGTTAGCAACGTTAGCAACGCTATGAATGCTGTGGAAATGAAAGCGACTCCTACTGATAGTGTATTTACGTAACTACCCCACTGAAAAGTGGAAGATAACTAAAAATAAATCAGTGACACATAAGAAAAACAGTAACTTTGCAGTCCATCAGATTGTTTTATATTAAGAGGCATTTTACATTTTTGCGCGAATATCTAAGATTTTAGTCGCCTTATTTACCTCTCATCTCATCATTATAAATACTCTAGCATTGACGAATACATGTAAAAAATAGATCAATCTTTTGTTTTGTCACTTTTAGTAGCACATTTACAAAAACTTATTTGTATACTTTGTAGTAATTAATCTCCCACAACTAGTTTTCTTAAAAATCAGCGCAGGGTCCATTTCAGACTCCTATTTCCATCATTAATATGTAGAAATGTGAGTAAAAAAAATACACAAAACAACAGACATATAATCTAGTTGTTACATTTTGTACAAAAATATTGATTTTTAATAACATTAATTAGTAAAAAAAAGAAGTCTTATGGCAATTTTTACGATTTATTCGCAAGTTTATCGCGTTTTTTTGGTTTAAATAAAGCATAATTACATTAAAAAAATCATGTCAATATAATGTATGCTCTATAACAAATCGAATTCTCAAGTTTTATTTAAATCTGTTTATTTAATTAGACATAATATCGTTTTTGAAATCACTCTAAATTAGAATAAATTACGATGCACAAGCGGGCAACGTTTAGTACGGCGCAAGCGCCCAACGGGGAAGTACCCGTGCCATTTTTTCCCGCGTCTCAGTTTACGGGTACTCGTATCGTGAACGCAAAAATATACTACGACTACAAGATTTTGCTACTCTTCGCATTTTTTTTTTTTTTTGTATAAGAGTTTCGTTTATTATCAAGTAAAGCATTATTTTAATAGATTGTAGAAAAATTTTGACTAAAATAATTTATTTTAACTAAATCTGACTATTTTTAATCGCGATTAAAAAGGTGTGGAGTAAAACTAGTGGTCATGAACAAAAATTCACAGTAACGGCAACGCCTCGCCTCACGTGCAAAAATAGTACTGTATTTTTCTTTTCTTTTTCTTATATCTCGAAAATGGCGTGTCCTATCGCAAAAAAAAATGATATTTTCGACCCCCTTTATAAAATCCCACACATATAAATCTCAACACGTGGGTAATATTTTTTTTTAATTTTTCAAACAAAAATGAAAAATTCCATATAAAACACGTTCAGGATGCCCCCTTGCCCGCCTTCGTATCTCAGCAAGTTCATTGCGTAGCGCACAAGTACTAAGTTGCAAAGCCAAAAGAAAAAACCGGCCAAGTGCGAGTCGGACTCGCGCACCGAGGGTTCTGTACAAACCTGTAGGTATCCTCGATTTATGCATAAGGTTTACGTTTATGAAATTAAATGTTATTTTTTAATTTTTATATATGAGTTGATTGAATGAAAGGTAAATTGTGGTTTACGAGTTATGACGTATTAAAAAAAACTACTTACTGGATCTCGTTCAAAGCAATTTTCGGTAGTAGTTTATATGGTAATGTACATCATATATTTTTTTTAGTTTTATCATTGTCTTATTTTAGAAGTTACGAGGGGGGGGGGGGGACACACATTTTACCACTTTGGAAGTGTCTCTCGCGCAAACTATTCAGTTTAGAAAAAAATGATATTAGAAACCTCAATACCATTTTTGAAGACCTATTCAGAGATACCCCACGTTTGGGTTTGATGATTTTTTTTTTTGAGTTTCAGTTCTAAGTATGGGGAACCCCAAAATTTATTGTTTTTTTTTCTATTTTAGTGTAAAAATCTTAATGCAGTTCACAGAATACATCTTCTTACCAAGTTTCAACAGCATGCTCTTATAGTTTCGGAGAAAAGTGGCTGTGTACGGACAGACAGACATACAGACATGACGAATCTATAAGGGTTCCGTTTTTGCCATTTGGCAACGGAACCCTAAAAATACCACGTTGAGTCGCGATTGTCAAATTTGATTTTAGTCGTGTCAAAATAATTTTTAAGAGATTATTTCTTGCAGAATAGCGTAACAATTCTCATAGCTAAAAAACTTTTTACAAAAAAAACAACCGACTTCCTTAAAAAAAAACACTACAAAGTCAAAAATAACTTTAATTTCGAAAGTCGGTGTCTTAGGCTCTGTATTTAAGGTTTTTGCCACCGACTTCCGAAATTAAAGTTATTTTTGACTTTGTAGTGTTTTTTTTAAGGAAGTCGGTTGTTTTTTTTGTAAAAAGTTTTTATTTTTTGACTTTTTAGTTGTGGTAGATACTCCGCACTAATGTAATCTCGTTGTTCGTTCATTTGTCGCGCAAATACGTAATGAAAATTTAAGACTTATATGGTTTTCAGATGGACCCCATTGTCCAAATAGAACCAAATTAAAATGAAACAATTCGGTAAGCACCAGCTTTCAAATAAAAAAAGAATCATCAAAATCGGGTCACCCAGTCAAAAGTTATGAGGTAACAAACATACGGTATTCGTTCATTTGTCGCGCAAATACTTAATGGAAATTTAAGACTTATATGGTTTTCACATGGACCCCATTGTCCGAATGGAACCAAATTAAAATGGGACCATTCGGGAAGCACCAGCTTTCAAATAAAAAAAGAATCATCAAAATCGGTTCACCCAGTCACAAGTTATGAGGTAACAAACATAAAAAAAAAAATAAAAAAAAAAAATACAGACGAATTGATAACCTCCTCCTTTTTTTGAAGTCGGTTAAAAAGTAAGCAATTTTAGAGATAGTTTTGTTAGTTTAGTTCGGTGTACAACAGAATCGGCACCAATATGTAATTGTTTTATTTTTTTGTTTTTATTGTATACTTTACATAACATATAGTTGTATTTTTTTATTAGTCTAGAAATCTTTATTAGACTGGATAAATAAAAATAAATATTTTCATAAATATCTAAATACCGCATTATAATTCTAAAGGCTCAAGATTGTTTAGACCGGCTCGACACTCGCGTTACACTGTTTGTATTGTGCATGTGTGGATAGCTACGCACACATACATAAGATGGCCGTCTTTTACCTAAACTCGAGCGTTCAAATTTTGTAAGAGGGCTCTTAAGACGCTTTTATTAGGTCGACCTGTATGTCACTAACTATGTAATGGAATCTAAGGTAACTAATTTAACCATCTTCCAAGGTTTGTAGCGTCATAGAAATTGGCAGCTGTATGTAGTTCTGATGACAATACAATGATATGGTACTGTCGAACTGATCTGATGATGGAGCCGGAAGATATGAACTGAAACTTCATGATGGAATATCGTATCATAGCTGTGTTTGAACTTGTTAGAAAAGTTTTGTAATGAACTTTGACTACGATTAGGTTTCAAGGTCTGATGATGAAGCCGGAAGATAGGCACTGGCATTCCATGATGGAATATCGTATCATAGCCGTGTTTGGACTTGTTAGAAAGGTCTTGTAATGAACTTTGACCTCGATAAGGGTTTCGGTTTTTACGTAAATTTATAAAAGCGTGTTTTTCTAGTGATTTTTTGAACTATAAATTTATTTCAAATTGTGTTATTTACCCCTTCATATGTAACTATGGTATAATTAGGATACGGCAGTGTTTCAGTAATCGCATTTTACACGACCTTTTTAATTAATTACGTGCATTAATACCCAAATAGGAATACCTAATTTAGAAAACGTATACTGTAATAGCTAGTTGTTACTAATGGTTTTCGTCAATGTCAGTCTAATAGAAATACGCATGACGAAAAATACATACCCAGTATTTAAACTGACCTCTCACAGTACGAAAGCAGTGCGAGGTTACTTAAACTGAGAATGTATTTTAGTTTATTTTATTAAGTTTAATTAGAAACTTACAACTGAACCAGTGTTCTTAAATAATATGAAAGTGAAGGCCTATTACAATTTTCCACTGATAAACACTAAAGGCAAAAACAATAATAAAGGTCGTTACGAAATACTTATAACATAAAATAAAACATACGATCCACTGTTACAAACAAAAAATCATTTAGGCGCAAACAATTACTCCTGAAAAACCCTGAATCGTGCAAGCAGAATACTTCGCTCAATTTAAAATAGCACTTCGCCTGTGACTTCGTTGTCACTTTATTTTCTTTCCGAATGTTTGTATTTTTGCTCTAACGTTAAAGTCGTAGCGTCATGTTAAGATCCAAAAAACTTTCATCAATAGCAAATGCAAAAATATTTTTTCAAATGCGACGATAGTATCAGATGATTGTAATTCTGAATTTGTCGATGGTAATTCCAGAGACAACGCCCTACAAACACCAATTCTACCTCTTTATTATTTAAATATAGATATGCAACATCCTGACACCAACCGTCGTGGAGTAGCCCACCAGATACAATAGCGGTCTGGCAAGAGCATCTTCACTTTTCAATAAGGTGACGAGGAACTTGACTGCCGCTCCATCTTTCCTAGGAACATTCCACACTCCGACAGCGGTAGACAAGAGCACGAATTAAGCAGACACATGGTTATTCTGAAATAGATTCCTTAGTGTGACACCCAACATACCCTTTTACATAGCTTGGCGAGTGTTCTTCAATTTAGAGTCAACTATACCGTGATTGTCAAAGCTAGGGTTACGGAGTCGAGTTCCATAACCGGTGTCTATACCATGGAATAGTGTTTGTTTTTTTTATGTTTAACCTGTTGCTCTAGTGGCTACTGCCGAACATAAGTTCATGGGTTCGATACCAGGTCGAGCAAAGCGTTATTGGATTTTTCATCAGGAATTTCACAGTAGCTGCTCGGAGGCTGGATTTGTGCCAGATTGATGGCAATAGACTCACCCCTAATACTTGGGGCAAACCGTGGGTATGACAGACATGTTGGGATGTTGTATAGTTCAAATTTTTTGTAGGAAATATTAAATAAACAATATCAATGAAAATGTTTAAAAAACCCACATTTTAGCCAAATTACATAAATGGGATTTTGTTGTTTACAAACAAACTTAACCACACACACACATTGAAACTGTTATTGTTTGAAGCTCACAATAATTATATAAATTAAGAGAGCTAAACATAATTTAGCAGTGTTGATTAATACTGTGAGAGGAGCAGACACAATATATAGTTCATAACGTATTAGTAAAAACGCTTCAACATTGCTTCAGGTACGTTAACTTGCTTTGATAAATAACTGCTGGGCTTTAAGTATAAAAGAAAATATCTACCTTTACGTTTATAAATCTAGTGTTGGTAAATTAATAATTTATAATATGATTATATGTTTGATATAGTGATATGAGATTATAGCACTGAGTGATTTAAACGCGTACTTAAGGTACGCTTTTCTATGAATTAAGTAGTCGAATTTGTCACTTTTTACGTCACAGAATAGCGTGACATAAGTGCGGGTTTATGTCACACAAGCTATAAAATAGTATACCATACTTGTAACATAAGTTGTCAATTTATTGGTTGGTGTGCTAAATGCCGTGGTAACTACTTATGACACACGTATCGTAATGTACCATCATTCATCTTTTTAACCTTTGGTACTCGTATGCCTACAACATTAAGTATCCATTAATATTTTTTATGTCATTGGGATCCTTCTCTTAAATTTCTATACATACTACAAAAAAAAATCCTGGTCACAGAATTTAAGGTAGGGGAAGTACGGCCAAAATGACATATACGGACAAAATAACACACCGGGCTTTTTTCGAAATTGGCGGGCTATAATCCTGCAGTTGGAATATCATTATGTGACGCCGGCCATGGTGGAATACCTGTTAAGTTTATATCGCCATTCACTTGGTCACGCCGAAGTTACTTGCAGGAAAGCGTTTTGTGCGCATAAAAGTTTTTTATTTTTATTGATTTCGTCCTGTTTTTGATCAGTTTCTCGTGGTTTCTATTACATCTTTTGTAGTAAATTCAAAAAGTGTAGCATTATGCTGCATTACTTAAAAGTATTTATTTATAAATCTCGTGTTTATAGTAATTATGACTTAATTAGTGTTTAGATAACCTGTGGGGCAAAACGACATACTTACATTCGGGGCAAAACGACATACCTTTATTCAATGATGAGGTTTTCAATGTTGAATCGAACTACGATAATGATCCTTAAAAGCAGTCAGAAAAAAGGTGAACCCAAGTACAGAAGACTCATTACGCTGAGGACTCGAATGTAGAAGATTTCCAGCTGTGTCGAACGGTGATGATGATGACTGCGCATGCGTTTACTGTAACGACCTCTTTTCCCGTTTCAAGCCCAACGAGTGCTGGCTACGGTGCAACAATTGTTCTCTTTGGGCTCATATTTAATATTTTGTGAAATATGTACTTCATAATTTTCGTTTTCATTATGTATGTCATTTTGTCCGTACTATATGGACAAAATGAATTTTCTTAGAGGCTTCGATTAATTTAAATTATATTTTTTATATGGGTCCTATTCAATTATGAGTTTATGTAGGTTGAAACTTATGAACCAAAGATGATTATTCAAACTAAACAGTGATTGTGACTATGTTAATTAAAAATATATGATTAAAAAACAAAACCGTATGTCATTTTGGACGTACTTCCCCTACTTATTCAAAAATATACTTATTTTAAAGGTAAGGCCATTCTAAGATTCAAATAACTATTCTTTTTTTCAGGCGCTACCAAATAAATTGTTGGAGGTTTTGGGCAGGAAGCTAGTATATTTTTGAAAGATTGGACTTTTATAATGTACTCTCCGAACTTAGGGCGGCCAATGGCTTCCGATGAAGTAACCAAAACACATGTTAAACGTGCACCTCGTGTTCAGCGTACCTCATCATATCTTGGTATTCTAAGAGGTCTGTTTTTAGGATGGGCATTTCTGCGATTGGTAAGTGCAAATACACATTAAATTAATAGCTATGGCTGAGGATTTTGAAAATTATATGACTGGTTCGAGCAGTTGGTAAAATGTTTTTTTTTATTTACAGGTGGTATCAGTACTATGGACCAGTGTAATAATAATAGCAACTGTGGCGCCATTTTTATCTCCCGAACAGACTGATCGCATGCAGCCCAATCGTTTATTGTTCAATGCATTTGCGATATTTGTACAACTAGTGGAATTTGGAATGCTTGTCACGTTCATCACCGCTGGAGTCAAGGTAAACTATAAAAACTATTTCGTTAGTCTAATTGTCACAAGTGCCTACTACAGAGCATTGAACTGTGTTATTGGCGGTAAGTTTGTAGCAGTCCAGAGTCTAGGTTGGTGCCTGGTTAATAGCAATAGGCGTCATGGTCATAATTTCAGCTAAAAATCGTCCTCTGCTGGACATAAGCTTCCCTCAAAGGGAGGGGAAATTTTCCATGACTACTTCTATGTTTAATGCATGCCGTGGCAGCCTTTAGTTAAGGCTACGCTTTATTATGCCGAATATAAGTGCTTTATAACATGTATTTTAGTGTTAGCTTTGTTGGTTGTCCTTAAATAAATAAATAAACACCACGCTTGGCAGGCGGGTTGGCAATCGCAGTATTGTGGTAAAGTGCATAGAGAACGCTGCTGCCCTTCCCTAGAAAGTCCCTTATTCGCCTTTTATGACACCCACTGAAAGAAATGGGATGGTGCTATTCTTTATATTATTAAATTGACTTATGTCCTATTAGAAATTCTTAAACAAAACTGGCAAGATTAGTAATGACACTTTTGACCAGCTTTCAGCTTGTTATTACTATGCTAATCCGAAACCTGACATTGCTCATTACTGAATTGGAATGCAATAATGTAGTTTTAGTGTTGTGCATATGTAAACTAACAAAAATTAATAGACCTCACGTTCATTAACGCGTATTATTCTAAGCTTCCTGTTAACACGTGATACTCAACGTGCGAATAAACCATTATATAAATAGACCTTTATGGTTACAGTATATATACAAACACTATTGGCGTACTCGATTAGAACAGGAATCGAAAGAATTTCACGATGTTTGATAGATTATCAAAATTATATTTGAACTCAAAGTCGATAGTGCTCCAGGACCTGACAAAATTTCGGTTTGCTTATCAAAAGAACCTTAAAATCCTTACTGATACCAATGATGCACATCTTCAACTTGAGCCTCGAGACGGGTACCTTCCCAGAATGTTGGAAAATAGCCGCCGTTTCCCCAATCCACAAAAGCGGTCCCAAACATGCACCAGACAACTACAGCTCTATAGCTCTACTGAGCTCTGTCTGTTTGTCTAATGCAGAAATAATAACGTATGCAGATGACACAGCCTTAGTATTTCACGGAAAAACGTGGGAACAATTACAACGTTTAGCAGAAGAGGGATTGTCACTAATCGCGCATAACCTGGACAGAAACCTCCTCACGCTAAATGGCAGTCAAACTAAATATATTGTTTTCTCCAAGATCGCCGCTTCTAACCCACCAGTACAACTAAAACTTCAACAATATCAAAGCTCTTCTAACATTTCTATTCTCCCTTGCGATTGTCCTCCTCTTGAATGCACTTCTTCTATTAGATACCTTGGAATTCTAATTGACAACCACGTAACATTTAAAGAACACATATCAAACATTTCGGGTAGAATAAGAAAACTTATTCACACCATGCGAAAGCTGCGAGACTGTATACCGATAGACATATTACATCAAGTTTACCTAGCGCTCTGCCAATTAATAATTCAGTATTGCATCAGCATGTGGGGTAGTGTTGGAGAGACCTACTTGATTGAAGATGAAAGAACACACAGAGTGCTTCTAAAAGTAACTTTTAAGAAACCCTACCGGTTTTCTACCAATTTACTCTATCGCGAAACAAGAGTTCTCAGAGTCCAGCTTCCAGTCTTCCAGAAAGCTCTTCATTCTTCTTTGCCTGCATCAAAACGCACAAAAATATTAAAAGCAGGCCCGACTAGAGATCAATCCTAAGTAAAAGAAATTATAGAATCACAGCACCTGATAACACCTCATTGTTAGCTAGACGATCCTCTCTCATGTAAGTACCTACAATAAAGTCTGCAAACTTTGCGTCATTAAAAATACTACCGCATACGAATGCAAAAATATTGTTAAAAAAATGTTGCATAACACTGGCTACGATGACTCGGAACAAATAAAATGATGACCCTGACCTGACACTAAATCAAAATTACACACTATCACACGCACACACATATACCACATACACACACCACACAAATTTTGCACATACGCACATACCATACCTGAAATCACCTCTAGTCTCCACTCTGGAATACTTATCCTGAGCCCCAAGATACAGACTAACTGCCTAGTTTGGGGTTCACTGGTAAATATATACTGTAACTAGCTGTAGGAAATATTTAAGCTCCTCATGTCGTCTCAACTTGATGTGCACCTATGTTTGCTTATTGTATGACCTGGATAATAAATATTTTCTATTTTTCTATTCCAGTACTAACAGTGAGACAATGACACTAAGTGTCAATTTTACAAATGAAAGCTATCAGTACATCGAAATTGCGTTCAATAGCTGAAAAGACAACTATGACACTAACAGGTCTTGAAAGCGGTTTAAATGTGCTAAGTGCGTTCAGTGTTATTGGTGAAAGCAGCCCTAAGTGTGAAAAGCATAATATTACAAGTCCTCTAGCGTAGTTCTAAAGCGTAAATTTAATAATAATAATAATGTAATTGTGCAGCACGCTATCAGTAGGAATCGTTTTCTCTTTGACGGTTCTACAATATTCATGGCTTTGCTTAGCAGTTTTTGTTCAAATGTATGAAAGAATAGATTAGAAAGAAACTTCCAAAATGATCCAGATTCTGATGGATAGTGTGTTACGTAATTAGGGTGTAGGCTATTTTGTCTTACTGCATCACAAATATCTGAAATAAGGCTAGATCTAGCACTCTTCTAGCATTATGTCAATTTTAAAGGAAGACCTGAAATTTTGCTGTAATAGGTATTTACAATTAGTATTGAAAACTAATATAAATGTAATCAAAATTAAAGAGTAAATATATAAAAGTCTGAGGAAACCCAGGCAACTTCTGACTTTATATTCTTTACCCGGCAATACATATTTTCTATGATCACAAATTACCAATGAATGAATTGATTAGTTTTTTTTTTTTTCAGAAAAATGCCAGTCTCTACAGAGTTTACTACTACTATTGCATAGTGACCTTCATTATCTACATCATAGCGATGACATTGTGCTTTACGCTAGGCGATGAAAATGGACACTATTACGTAGATATCTACTTAACTTATCATGTCAATGATTATATTGTGTTTTATGAAAATGACGCTGTTGTAATTCTTGTTGCTACCGTTTCGGATATTTGTAAGTACTTACCTCGAAATTGATGTACTGGGAAATTGATTAACTGGCAAAATGAGTGTCTTCTGTAATAATATTACTATAAACATATTGATGTCGATTTTTTTACTCGAAGAAACATTTGCCAATCACTCTTCCACGATATGAATATCTTTTTATTAAAAACATTTCTTTTTGTTTAGCTTTAAATTTTTGTTTTTAATGACCAACCTTAAAAAAGGTTTAGTCATATTTAATGTCAGGAATAATATAAATGTTTCCTTTCTTTACAGGTCTGGAAATATTCCTAATATTTGCAGTAAGGCGTTTGATAAGAGAATACAGTTATAACCAAAATAATGCAGATGGTGAATATGTCTAATCACTGTTATATATTTAAATAGTTATAGGTAGGAACGAGTCCTAACATTGCAAGGAAAATGCACATTTTTATCAATAATATTGGTTTAAACTTTTTCCATTTATTCGTATTAAAAGTACCTACCGAAAAACTTATTTTTAATTATGTATGAAATTGTATATTGATATTGTAAACAAAGAAAGACAAGAAAGGAAAAAGAGAGCAAGAAGAGAAGAGTCAATAGCTATACAGTTTGCAAAATATTTATACGATCAAATATATGCAATATATTATTAAAATTGGACATTGCCGTGTCGTGTAGTTATATAAATATTATATTGTAATATAATAATATCTTAGATTTTTCAATAAAAAAATACCAGTAGTAACTTTGTTTTCATGAATTCTACAGAATATCCATTTACATTAACACACCTATTTTCCAAATCAAAAGCTATCGTCGCATCGCACTCATACGTCACTTTCTTCGCAAAACCCGAAGGCGCCATCAGTCGGCGCGACCATATGTTCCGGTTCTCCGATCAAAAAGTGACATATGAAAGCGACGATCGCGTTTCACGCGACCATTGCTTTTGGTTAGGTCACGGGGTTAAGCAGAGGGAAAGTTACATAACACACACTACACAAAATATAAATCTGTTAGAATATAAATCCTCAGGACTATGTGGTTGGTGTACAGTCACGAGCACTAGTATGTATGCGTTTAGTAACTTTTAAAAGTGTTTTTCTCATATTGTAGTGATTTCAATGAACGTAATATTTTGAAACCTACACTATTATGAAATGGGCTTTATCTTAACGTTGCAAACGGCGTATTTCCTTTCTGTACAAGGCTAGAACGCAAGGGTGTGAAACTAGTCGCGTATAGATTAGAAGTTTCTTTGTAATCAAGGTCTTCCAATCTATACAAGAGTTGTACGAAAATACTCGTGTAGGTATACTTTGTAGTGGGCAAAGTAACTAAATTGTTCCATAATATACTGGCTAGTCTGCATGCAAAGTAGTCCTGTATAGACGAGCGGCCGGCAAGTGCCAGAAACGACATGGTTTGGGGAGGTTAGGTCAGGTTAAAATTGTGACCTCCTATGGAAACGCCTTGATTCTGTTGAGCCCTGTCAGCGAAGTATCCTGTCCAGCGTTGCTACTTCCCCGTCATTTTATTCATCAACCCACACCTCTTCCGGCCTTTAAATCGATGTCGATACACATACATTCGAAAGTTAGGTTAGAATATTAAAAACAAAACTCAAAAAGGGGGGTTTCGAAACTTTTCCTTCACAGGAGGAGCTCTACACCTCCCCCCTATCATCCTTTTAATCGAAGCCCGGCAATCAGAAGTTCTACCAAAATTTTATGGTGGCATTATGGCTTGTATAAATTGGAAAGATGCACGTGCGCGTCTACGTTACAAACTGTATACAAGTAGTACGCATTTGTGTATATATTGTAATCACAAAATTTAAAATGGCGTTGGCATGGCATGGCGTTTTGGCCATGTACAGAATGGAAATACGCTTGCAAACGTTATTCAAAGAGACAATCGTTTTTGGATGTAGCGTCAGTTACAAAAATCTGTGGCTCCGTATATTTAGTCGATCTAAGTCAACTTAAATGTAGGGTAAGTATAGGCTACTTCCCATGATAATGAGATATGCTACGCTTGCCGCGGTTAGTCCGTGGATGGGACTATCTTTAGATTTCAAAATCCCTCCATCTTTCAGAAATCACGTTAAGCCGTTGGTCCCGGCTGTCATTAATGTATCTTTGACGTTACGGAACGTTAGAAGCCACTGAAGCCAGAAATTCTGACAACCTGACTTACCAAGGGGTATCTTGTTATCTAGTAATTGGGTTGTAGAGCTCAGGTGTAGAGCTCAGACAGGCCGTCTTCATCATTATCATTTCAGCCGTGAGATGTTCACTGCAGGGCATGCCCCCCTCCCCAACATCCCCCAAGCACCCCCTTGGCAGGTGGGTTGGCGATCGCAGTATGGTGGTGAAATGTATAAAAACGGTGATGCCAATTTTATGGTAAGTCCCTTAGTCGACTTGTACGACAATCACGGGAAGAAATGGTATGGTGCTATTCTTTACATCAGATACCACACAAAACAGGCAGCCGGATAAGCAGACGGTCAATCCTACTTCCTACTAATATTATAAATGCGAAAGTTTGTGAGTATGGATGTATGTATTTGGATTAAATTTAGAAAACAGATAGTTTATTACCTGCAATAACACATAGGACACATTTTATGCCGGTAGTACGTTCTCGCGGGATAATTCCGAACTCAACGCGGGCGAAGCCGCTGGCAAAAGCTTTTGTAAAATAATGATATTCAGCTGCATCTGGTTAAACTGAAAGCTTATCTCAACATAGTCGGGAAAAAGCTAGGTAGATGTAAAGACTACTCTCCATGGTAAATGATGTTCATACGATGAGCAGGCTTAGGGTAAAAAAAAAACTTAAGCTTGGATATCCAGACTCTGGAAAACCATGGGAAAACCACATTAATATGACTTTCAAAATACCAGATTTACGACCTTTTAAATGAACTGCGTGCATTCATATCTAGTCCGATATAATAAAAAATGCCGCTAAACAGCGAGTAAAATTTGTCGAGGCCGAGGGTCCCGGTCGTTTCTTTATTTTTGGTTTTTCCATAACCGTGCAAATTATGTCTAATCAAGTGTATCAATCAATTTAAATTTCATATTTTTGCGTAGCATACTGCAGAGACAAGGAAAGGAGAAACGATCTTTTTACGGAAATTTTCAACATAAGTCAGAAACTTAGCACCTTATCTGAAAATAAAAATACGTTATTATGTGCATAAGAAGCTCTTTCATATTATTAACCGTGTGACCTTTTTGATTACCTAAGTGATGAGTTTTAAATGCAATAACTAATTTCACCCAGTTATCCCATTTAAAATTTGAATTGTCTCCTCCTTTTACAATGAAACTTACATATGTATATATGGACAATCTACTATCTCAAATTTTGAATCAATCAAATCAAATTATATATTATTATATTATTTATTATTATTATTATATTTTTTTCACATAAACCTACAAGGACACTTATGAAACGTCAGAAGCTAGGTGCACGGTTCCAAATTGTTGATTCCTATGGAGAAGAGCCGGAAAGAAACTCCACGGTTACTCTTTTAAAAATAATTGGCTTTTACAATGATTTCAAATTACAGTGTTAATAGGTTTGCGAGAACAGTGTAGGACTGTCAACAAGTACTACTAAAACCACCAACCAACCAGGTACTTAATAAAATAGAAAATTGTCTACAGTCTACAAGGCCTACAAAATTCTCACATTCACAAAATATAAAAGAATCTACTTAAATGATAGTATTTCATAAATAAAATGTAATAACCTATTTAAACCAAATGTCATTGTTAATATGACAACCAATATTAAAGAGGTCAAATTAGAATTGTATGTATATAATGTCAAATTATGAATAGAGTATGTCAAAGAAGAATGTAAAAAAAAATCTAAAATAAATAATGTACATCGTCATTTGGGAGCAGTTAGTAGACATTTACATGGCCATCCTGTAATGAGCTACCAGGGAAGCCACATGTGCAGACGGAGTTAATGCCAAACTTCCTTGTCTTGAACGTAGTCTTTTATCTTATAATATGCATTTTTGATAAGGATACGCTTAATGCGTGATTTGAACTTTCCGTAGCTAAGTACGGTAACTGACTTTGGCAACTTGTTATAGTAGCGGATACTGTTTATAAGAAATGATTTACTAGTTTTAGTTAATCTAAATGTAGGTATCACAATTTCATTTTTACTACGCGTATTTATATTATGGAAATCGCTTCTTATTTTGACAAGGCCTAAGTTTTTGCGAACATACAAGATACATTCTAAAATATAAAGAGAAGGTAGAGTCAGTATATCAATTTCTGTAAATTTGATTCTAAGAGATTCGCGAGGCTTCATTTAATAGATTGCGCGGATTGCCCTCTTTTGTAAAATAAAAACTGAATCTACTTCAGCTGCCAAACCCCACAGCAGTACCATTGGTAGTAAGTAGCTGTGACTTGTGACAGACTGACTGACCGACAGAGTCACACTAAGTACATACATAAGTTTCTTTGAGTTCCGAACCATAAGGGTGCCAGCGGACCCTATTACTAAGCTTCCGCTGTCCGTGTATTTGTCTATCCATCCGTTCGGGTGTCTGTCAGCAGGCTGTGTATATTATAATATGATTTATATGTATACAGTTGAAATTTTCACAGGTAAGTATTTCTTATGCCGCTATAATAAACAAATAATTTAAAAAAAATGGTCGAAAGGTGGTCTCTCAGTACAAGAAACGAGTTTTATTTTAAGTAAAATATTGTAAGGTACTACGTTCGTACGTTTGTGTGCAAATCTGACTCGCACTTGGCCGGTTTTTACAGCCACAGAGCACGGCATCGCTACACCTGCGCCTGCGACTAGCGTGTAGCATCGACCACTGAGAGGTCTCCAAGCTCTATGAGCCTACCCATTGCCTACTTAGCTTACTTGTTCTTTGAAGTTGTCTAGAACTATGTTTGATTCCACATCGGAGCACCTCATTCCGCATTCAGAAACTCTGCCCATCTATGTTGGGGTTTGCTTCCAGTGAATTTGGATGCAGTTGTGTACCAGTATTTTCCATGGAGCGACTGCTTGTCTGGCCTCCATCATACCTTTACAAGTTTAGTAAGACTGAGTGTCAGACTTTGGGGCTTCTGACTACCCGGAACTACTGTCAAAATTCTGGGAATTACAGCCGGGACCAACGGCTTACCGTGACGTCCAAGGTGCGCACGGGTTTTTATATGTAATGTATGGTCAATTGGTCACCCATCTACAAACTGTGGCCAGCGTACCTTTTGGCTGACATCATTTAGCCAGGAGCCGGTTGCTTCTGTTCAGCTCATTCCACTTGCAATTTTTCGGAAATACTCCAAGCAGACACCAACCGTCCCGTTTCCGGTGGCTTTTCCATGTAATGGAGTAAATTTATAAAAGTAGGAAATTACAAATAAACGACCCCAATGGAGTCAAAAAGCGTTAATAAACCCGATCTCTCTGATGCGTAATAGGTAAATGGGTTTTGTTGTTTAAAAGCAAACTTATTAACAGGCTCATTTAAATTATCAGTTATTATTACGTAGTTCACAGTTATATAAATTAAGAGTACTAAATGGATTAATTACACAGTGTTGATAAGTACTGTGAGAGGAGCAGACGTAAAACTAAATTGAGAATCTCCACTTTTTTGTGAATTTGGTTAATTAAATACAGAATATAAAGTCGCTTGTACTTTCGGGTGAGAAGCCAAACGTCCAGATTTGCTTTAGGTACAATTCGTTTTTTTCTTTTATACATTATAAGTATTATTTATTTTACAATAACTGTGTTATATCAATATCCATATTGTTCTTCTTTACTTCAGCGTACACTAAATAATTATGACTGTTTATTTAATTTTGTTTAAAGAATATTATACTATTATAGAGGAAATATTGTTTGAACCAGTGGTGCTATCGCAATCTGTGATTTCTTCTAGACAACCTTAGCTTTATAATGATTGTGTCGATGATATGTTTAATATAACTTGACTGACCACATATTTACAACATTTGCTAAGTTATGCCCAAGTGATAAAATAAAAAAGGAATGTATAGGTACATATGCATGTATTACTAGCCTTTGCGAGCGGCTTCATCACGTCACTAATCATTTCACGGGGCTCCCATGGGATCATTTACGCCGAGGTAATAAAATGTATCTGTGTGTCGAATTTCACCCTAATCCGTTTGGCCTTTTTTGCGTGATTGAATAACAAACATCCAAACATATCTACAACATATACGTTTGAAAATATTAGGGGACCAATTAAGGAATGTAGTTTTCACCACAATTTAGAGTTAAGACAATTATCCAGGTAGAGTTGTTTAATATGTAACATTAAACTCATATATACGAAATATTTTTGGTGCTTTTTCAAGTCGTATCACTCGTGCGAAGAACGGAGTAGGTCACTATCGAATAAATTCAACCCTCACAAGCAAATAATGAATTCAGAATTTATTTTCAGGCATTACTGACCAATAGAATATTGGTGGTTTCGATCTAAATAGGGTTTTAAATTTGACTTGTATACAATGTATACTCTAAAATTGGGATCTCTGATGGCTACTTTTGAAAAAACCAAACCAGAGCAGTCCAGTGATAAGGATACCCAGCATCGTAGAGATGAATATGTAAGACGCGGGTTATTAGTATGGGCATCGCTGCGATTGGTAAGTTAACTAGCACATTACTTTTATTTATAAGATTCATCATCATCATCATCATCAGCCTATATTGTTCCCACTGCTGGGACACAGGCCTCTTCTCGGTGAGAGGGAGTGGGCCATAATCCACCAAGCGAGCCCAGTGCGGGTTGGTAACCAAGATTAGTTTAGTACAATTCAAACGTCAATGTTTTTTAAACTAGATAAGGCCGGAATTTCCTGTCTGAATGCTCTGACCGAAACAAATTCAGAGGTTGTAATTAAAACGTAGAAGGTGCACATTTTGAGTCTGAATTGTACCACATTTTGCGGCTTTCTCGCCTTCAGAATACCATAACACCTATTCGTTAGGACTTTGCTACTGACAATGCAATAACGAGCGTTGGACGTATGACACACCTAATTACAACAAGGTAAAAAAAAGAACATTGAAGAAGTAAATTATAATTTCCTTTATTTCACTTGACACATATACGTATTATATTTTCGAATATTAGAATATAAAATTAGCAGCCTACTAGTACAGGGTTCAAGCTATCGGCGGTCAGAGCTCCAGAGAAAGGAACGTCCTATCAATACGAGCCCTTGTCCATACTTATCGCTTTCTGCATCAAGCAGTCTGGTTACCCAACGAGAGCCTGTTCAGCTCTCGGCACAATGATAGCCAAATCCACATTATCATTATTATTACGAGCCTGTTGTGGCCTACTGCAATACAAATGCCTACCTCACCTTTCCATTTTTCTCTCTTTTTGGTTCAAATTGATAGGAGTCCTTAGGTAAAAGTCTCGCTCGTAACTCCATCTCTTTTCAGGCCTACAAATTTTTGTGTATTTTGTTTTATTCACAGGTTGTGTCAGTACTATGGACCGGTCTACTGGTGACAATGACTTGGCAAAGTTTTAATTACATCCGGTACCAGCAAGAAACATCGCACTATTCAACAGCTCCCAGTGTTTTTAGGTTTGGAGTAGTTGCCATAGTTTTACAACTAGTAGAACTTGGAATGATTGTGACGTTCATCTGCGCTGGAGTCAAGGTAAACTGTCAAAGAAATTTGTTTGTAGGTTTAGTTCTAGGTTCAATTCCCGGGTTGAGCCAAACTTTATTGTGATTCTCTGTTATAAATGTTTTCATTATCAGCCCGGGATCTAGATTTGTGCCAAGTTAGTTGTAACAGGCACTTTGATTACCCCCATTACATGGGACTTAAACAAAGCTGGAAATGTGGGTGTGGTACGTATTCTTGCAGGATGTGGGCTGAGATGTACTCAGCCCAGATCCTTAAGAATACGGACGTGTTTTGCTAAATTCCTTAAAAAAAAACACGTTACATGCGTTGCACCCAACTAAACCCTAGTGTACATAACCCAAAACTCGACATAACCTTGAGCGAATGACATTTCGCCCGGAATCAAACTACGTTATTGTTATGTTTGAGTGATATGAATCAATTTTTTTCGTTATTGCGCCTACCACTGTAGGTCTCTGCATCACGTAGGTACAAGTGGACTGGTATAAAATGCCTTAGTCTTTAATTCAGTCTTTGTACGTTTCTTTGCTTGAAGTATTAAATAAATAAGATACAATTATACAACACATTAACTAACGCTTTTATTCCGAACTTTCTGTTAAGTTTTAGCATATGCGCTTGTTACAGTCCACTGATTCAATTTTGTTTATGGCCGACTGACAGATCGTAATATTGACGGTTGTATAATAAAATGCTAGATTTTGTTTTAGTTCGCTGTATTTCCAAATTATTATAAATAAACACGAGCCAAAGTTACGTTACACCGAGAGCGAGAGATTTCTTCAAACTACTAAAGTTGCCAGTACTTAAAAACTAAACATAATTATAAATGTTGCCACTATAAACAAAACACTTATATGTTTAGATTATTCTTAAACATAGTTGGGCCGGGGCCTTGCAAATAATAAATTTTGTAACAATTAAACTCTGCTTAGAAGCAACAGGACTAATATACATATAATTTAATTTATGGGTAATGGACATAATTTTCTTAGAGATCTAACATATGTTTTATTATTTGGCAGCTTAATTTCTGCCACTCTGACCATACCATCTGGTCCAGGTATTGTCTTCACAATCCTTGCCATGGGCCATGTCATTGGAGCCATATTATCACTACGAAGAATAACTAGGTCTCCTTCTTTTAAATTTGGATTAATATGGTGCCATTTTGGCCTGCTTTGCAGCTGTGTAAGATAATCCCCGGACCAGACTTTCCAAAAATCTTGTTTAATTTTACATAAAACATTCCAAAATCTTAAATTATTGATAGAATAATTAGATAAGTCAGTTTCAGGATAACTCATCATAGAGGTTCCTATGAGGAAGTGGCCAGGCGTCAAATATTTGAAATCAGAAATATCTGAACTCATGGGAAGGAGTGGTCTAGAATTAAGCACAGCTTCAATTTCTGTGATAGCAGTAAACAAACCTTCAAAAGTTAAGACAACAGTTCCTACAATTCTTTTAAAATGGTACTTAAAACTTTTGACCCCTGCCTCCCATAAACCTCCAAACTCTGGAGAGTAACTAGGGATAAACTTAAACTTAATAAAATTAGGAGTACAATAATTATTCACAGAATCTTTATGAGTTTTTGATAAAAACAATTTATACAACTTATTTAACTCATTGGCAGCACCTTTAAATGTTTTTGCATTGTCACAGAAAATTTTCTCTGGCATTCCCCTTCGAGAAATGAAACGTTTGAGGCATGCTAAAAAGGCTTCAGTGGTGAGATCACTGACCAGCTCCATGTGGATTGCCTTTGTAGCAAAACACACAAAAAGTGCCACATAGCCTTTCGTGATTAAAGGTTTCCTGATTCTAGAAGCTTTAACATTAAAGGGTCCACAGAAGTCCACCCCAACCACACTGAATGGCCTAATAGCCGTAATCCTTTCTTGTGGGAGAGAACCCATAAGCTGCTTTGCAGCTGCAGCCTTTAAGCGGAAGCACTTGACACACTTGTTTACTACCTTCTTGACTTCACGTATACCACTGATAAGCCAAAATTGTTGCGAAAGTGAGCTCAATACCATTCTAGCTCCTGCATGCAACAAACGCAGATGTTCATTTCGAATTAGGATATCTGTGAAATTAGAAGATTTAGGAAGTATGGCAGGGTGCTTTTTGTCATATGCCATATCCTTTGCACACTGAAGACGGCCACCAACTCTAAGCACACCAGCTTGATCCAAAAAAGGATATAAACCCGATAACCCTGATTTGATAGGTAAATTATTTTTAAGATCCTCTATTTCTTTGGGAAAGTGTTTTCTTTGAACACTACGAATAATCGCCAACAAAGCACCACGAAGCTCTTGTACTGTCAAGGAACCATCCATTTTATTAATGTTTCTGGAACAATTTTGTCTAAAGCGCAATATGTAGGCAACAATTCGCTGAAGTTTATTAAAATCTGATATTTTTCCAATTAAATCACTCAAAACTGATTCATCTTTATTAGGAGAAGGTTCATTGACTTCACATATGTTGTTTACTATATCTTTTTCAGCTTCATAAGGAATGGGGAACTCAACATTACTTACAGAGTGTTTAAAGTTCTTATTTAACAATTCTGTAGGACCATGCCACCATAGCGCATTTGATTTTAATTTATATGGGTCACAACCTCTTGATAGAAGATCAGCAGGATTGTTAGCTGTGCTGACATAAGACCACTGAAAGTTTGAAGTTAATATTTTTATTTGATTTACTCTATTAGCTACGTATGGGTTTGACTTTATGTTTTTAGATTTAATCCATGCTAGTGCTATCTGAGAATCACTGTATAAGTGAACAGTAAGACTAGGGAATCTACATTTTAAAATATTGTACACCCTATTCACTAGTTGCGAGAGAAGGAGAGCACTATTTAATTCCAGTCTTGGAATTGTTAAATTTTTCTTTAATGGGGCAACACGGGACTTGGAGCACAATAGATTAACAAAAACTGAACCATCCGCTTTAACAGTTCTTAGGTAAAGACAGCTTCCAAATGCTTTCATAGATGCATCAGCATATCCCACCAACTCTATGATATCCACATCACATGAACTTACATATCTTGGCACAGTAATTGTATTCATTGAAGCTAAGTTTTTAATAAATTTATCCCAAACATTGAGCTGCTCTTGGGGCAATATTTTGTCCCAGTCTAAATTCATCACCCATAAAGTTTGCATGAAAATTTTTGCCACAACTATAATAGGACCTATGAGGCCTAGCGGGTCAAACATTTTGCCAATGAAACTCAGAATAGACCGTTTGGTCTTGTTATCATCATTGTTAATCACTGGACAGGTAAAAGTAAATGTATCATTTAAAATGTCGCATTTTAAACCCAAGGTCTTGACAATATTGTTTTTGTTGATGTCTAATTTTTCAAAACATTTATACTCCTTGGGGAGATCATTAATAGCTTTGGGGTAGTTTGAACACCACTTATGAAGTGTGAAACTGCCTTTTTGCAAAAGAGCAATAAGTTCATGTTTTAGTTGGTAAAGATCATGAGTACTATCAGAACCACAAATGACATCATCGCAATAAGTGTTCAACAACATGGCTTGAGCAGCAAGCGGGAATTCAGTTTGATATCTACGAGCCAGCTCTATCAGACAACGAGTAGCCAAAAAAGTAGAAGACTTCAAACCATATGTGACAGTCTGGAGCTGCAAACAGCTGATGGGTTTGCATGGATCATCACGCCATAGAATATTTTGAAGACAAGTTTGGCTTGGGTTGATAAGAATTCCTCGAAACATCTTTTGAATGTCACAGGTGAGTGTGTATAAATATGTTCTCCAAAGTAGGAGTATATCAAAGAGTTCACTCTGGACAACTGGACCATTGAACATAACATCATTCAGTGATACACCAGCTCGAGACTTCATGCTACCATCAAAGACCACACGTAGTTTGGTAGTCAGACTCGCATCATTTAGAACAGCATGGTGTGCTAAAAAATAAACATTCCCATTTTGGACATCATAGCTGCCCACATCCACCGCTTTAGCATGCCCCAATGCTACATACTCTTCAATAAAGCTCTTATATTTTTCTAAATATACAGGGTAGTGTTTAAATCGTTTCTCCAGTGATAGAAATCTTTGAAGAGCCACTGAGAATGAATCTCCAAGCTGCAACTCTTCCATTTTGGTAGCTAAGGGCATATCAACACAAAACTTGTCATTTTCAAGTTTAACAGACTGCTGGAAGCATTTTTCAGATTTTTTAAATTCATTACAGCCTTTTGTTGTTACCTGAGGAATCATCTCAGTGAGCCAAAACTGTTCCATTACAAGTTCTAATTTATTACTATCACAAATGGCCAAGTTTGTAACTAAACTATTTTTATGATCATCAACACATTGCTTTCCTCCAATAGTATACCCAAACAAAGTATTTTGCAATAATAAACCATTATGAATTTTAAGTTGACCATCAATTAAAATATTAAAATAAACATCAGCACCTAAAAGCATGGATATTTCTGTTGGTACGTTAAATTCATCATCAGATAACTGGATGTGTTTGGGAATATTTAACTTTGAACTATCAAAATGATTTTGAGGCAAATTTGCTGTAATACAGTTTACAACATGGCATTTTATTTTTAATTGTACATTTTTCACTGGAGAATTGATGGTAATGTCAACATATTTGTTGATTTGATTACTATTGTTCCCTATGCCAACTATGTTGGTATTTTGGCTCTTAAGCTTTACTTGCAATTTTTCCACAAGATGTGTGGTAATAAGTGAAACTTGACTTCCTGAATCAAGTAATGCTCTGACATAAAGTTCGGAACCCTTATAGTCGATTAACTTAACCTTTATGGTGGGCAATAGGGTATTCATGGTTGAATTGACAGAATGCAGTGATATTGAAGCCTGTGGGCTAGAATCACTGTCTTTATGCAGGAGCGTATTGTGCCCCTGTTTACAAATTTTACAAGAAAATGAAAACTTACACTTACCAGTGTGAGTTTTTAAACACATAGTACAACATTTTTTGTTATCTATGAATTTTGTACGGTCTTCTATTGAAGCCATTTTGAATTTAGGGCATGAATGCAACGCATGTGCCATGCCTCCACAAAAAGAGCATGAACTTGAAGTTTTAGTGACAACATTGCTCACTTTTTGTACTGAATTCTTCTTATTTTCAGAATTACAGCTATCTTCAAATGCTATAGCGCGCTTCTCTAAAAATGAAATAAACTCTTCCATAGTCGGAAGTGTATCTGTATCCCTGTCTAACTGATAGGCACGATTGGTATACAAGTCTAATTTTTTAGATAGGATCGAAATCAAGAGCATATCCCATTGATCAACAGGCTGCTGCAAGTTTTTAAGCGCATACAATTGTTGTTGCACTTGTGATGTAAAAGACCTTATAGAGGCTGCTGTACTTTTCTGCATTACAGGCAATTGCAACAATATATTTATGTGATTAAATATTAACCTTGACTTATTTTCAAAACGTTTTTTCAAAAGCTCAATAGCTTCTTTATAAGATTCATTGACAAGCGGTAGGTTAACAATAACAGCCAATGCTTCTTCAGATAAAAATTTGCGCAAATAAAATAACTTTTGCACATCTGAGAGTGCCCTGTTTCCATCAATAACCGCCATGAATAAATGAATAAATGGAGTATATTTTGTAAAATCCTTCCCATCAAATATTGGGATATCAATGTTAGGTAATTTTGAAGTTGAAACATTCGAGCATTGTTTTGCTTCAGATGTACTTAAGTTTTTTAAAGCTGTATTTAACTTTGAGATAATATCAAAATATTTATCCTCTAAAATAGCTACATTTTCCTTGTCTTTATCATCACAAGATAAAATATCTAACTGAGTTCTCTCATAGTCTCGAAAAGTTGTGTTCAGTTTTTCAATACGCGCTTGTATCATCTCGATAGACGCAGACGCAAGATTAATCGGATCATTAATAAAGTTCTCGATGCGCGTAACAGTACCTTTTTGTTGTGCTCTGGCGAGACGCAACTTTTTAAGCACTTCCTCCGCCGTCGACATGGTAAATATGATAGATTACGCACAAACGGACTAAAATACTCACAAGAACACTTTACTTATCCGCGCACTTTTTATTAACCGTAAACACCGGACGAACTTCTTTGCAGATAGGAGTTGGTGTTTGTTTACCAACAACCCACGGTAACCTCGATGACAGCGTTGACACTTGACAGCTCCACAACCACAGACTATAGAGATGTGACGTAGTAATTTGACGACTCGACCGATCGTTTCCCGCTACTTTTGTTGTTAGAAAATGATATTTCTAACGGGAGGTAGTTAGAAAGTGATGCAAAATTATAGATTTGCTTTATCACAACAGGAATAACTTTAAATTGAATGAATTCCCGTGCAATATGCAGAAATCTTCGGAAATCCTCTTGTATTTTGCTGAGAAATTATAGATTTCCCGCAAAAACTTGCCCGGCGACCACGAACAGTAGCTCAAGTTTCCAATGTGCTGCAAAATTATAGATTTGCAATCCACAACTGTATGTATTTGTGTGAAATTTGCAGTGCTCCTCGCGATTCTTCTTTTATTTCAGCAGAGAAATTATAGATTTCTCGCAAACTTGTTCGACGCACATGAACAATGGCGCGCGCCGGCGCCTAGTCACGCACGCTAACTTGAATAATACGCCGTTTCACACACCGCACAACTTTTCACTGGTTTCGAAGGACCACTTAGCTTGTATAATAAAATGCTAGATTTTGTTTTAGTTCGCTGTATTTCCAAATTATTATAAATAAACACGAGCCAAAGTTACGTTACACCGAGAGCGAGAGATTTCTTCAAACTACTAAAGTTGCCAGTACTTAAAAACTAAACATAATTATAAATGTTGCCACTATAAACAAAACACTTATATGTTTAGATTATTCTTAAACAACGGTAGAGCACATTTTTGGCTAATTGTCTGTTGGTCATAGTTACTATTTGGCAGAGTTATAGCTCAAGAGGTCGCAATAAAACAATCAAGTACAGGTGTAAAACATTAATTAAAAAATTATTGCAAATTGTTATCTAAAAACTTAATGTATACAAGACTTCTCAGGTTGCAACTTTTGCCTCCATTATCTGTAGATGTGGGTCTTTTACTTCTTAAACTACTTTTATTAACATAACATCACACCTAAAATTCCCGAAGGATAAAGCAGAGGTAGCTGAGCTGTTGTTTTTCAATGTTCTTATCCAGTTTTCTTTATTTATTTCAGAAAAGTGCCAGTCTTTACCGAGCTTACTACTACTACTGCATATTGACCCTTATTTTCTACATCGTAGCGATGACATTGTTAATACTGGGCTATGGAATTGGTCGCTACTTCGGGGAGTTCTACTTAACTTATAATATCGATGAAATTTTTGAGATTAAAATTGAGGGTCTTGTATTTGGCGTTGCTATTATTTTGGATATTTGTAAGTACTCCTTGTATTTTTATCTGACTTTTAAAAAAAAGGTGGTTTTCATAGAAAACATCACTTGAAACAAGTTTTGCAAATAAAGAATCTTATTTTTTCTGAAAATACTTGCACTGTGACAATCGACAAATATTTTACAAAATATATATTTTTTAAAACATGAACATGGATTTTTTAAACTTAAGTACAAACACTTTCTTCGTCCCATTCGGCGTTTAAAACAAAGCTCTATATGTTTGTCGGTTCATCTATTATATCATGTTTTTTTTCTGTCTTTACAGGTCTTGAATTATTGCTGATATGTTTAATAAAGAGGCTGATCAACAAATACAAAGATGAGAAGATTACAAATTGCGAAAATGTTTAGTCAATAAATTTTATTCATTTACGATAATTTTACTTCAACACTGTTATTGAGAGTCACTAGTCACTGAGAATATGATATAATGCCATCGGAACCATGAAACACGTCCTGTAGCTTCATAGATAATCGATTATATAAGTGTATATTAATATAATAAATCTGTCAATAAACGAGTTATCAACAATGACTATGTTTTTATTAACTCAAAGGAATAAAAGTCCTCCAAATGCCGAATCCAATCAGCGGTGGTTCTACAGACCTTAGCGATGTGGTTGGTGTAGCTAGCTGAACGTGCCCTTCTGGTACCTCTCCTTGTGTAACTATCTATGTATATATCTGTCACACTGAACACGAGTATTAGATAAATGTCAGTTCTCCCTAAGAAAATGGTAAAGAGCCTGACTGGCGCAAAAAAGTTTTTAATACGATTTTAAGGTCAGCTGATAACTTAAGTATAAAACCAGTTACTTTGGAAGCTTTATTAACAACGTTTTCCATGTGTGAATCAATAACGACACACCCAGGTCCCTGAAAGCTTATTCTCTATAATAATTGTATTACATAGTTTATACTGAAATGCGATTGCATGTAGTTGGCGTGTGCAGGTACTATTAAAACATTGAAAAACAATCAGTTCAAGTTTATTACGAAGACAATAATTTTGTAGTCCATCGAAACCAAAACAGTCGGAAAATTCTGATATAAGGCATAAAACTTTCATATCGTTCAAGGTCAAATTCAAAGCATTTATTATATACCAAATAGGCCCAAAACAGGCACTTTTGAACGTCAACAGTTACATGAAAATAGAATTGATTCTAGTCGCCCCTTCCAAAAGGTAGATTCGTATGGGGAAGAATGGAAAAAACCCCACCGTTGCTCTTTTAAAATGGTTTTCAATATTTTTATACAATATTTATAGATATATAATTATATGTGAAGACGATGCACCTGAAATAAAATTACCGTACCATGTTGGCGTAAATAATTATTTTGGACAGAAAGAGGCTAATCACGAACCAATGTCCAATGACTTTATAAAAACAATAAAAAGTGAAGGACCCAAAAGTTATCCTTGTGGTATTCCCGAGGGTATTATAACAGTTACAGAACTTTTTCCATTCTACTGAATGGGATACAGTGCTGTTGATAACTGTTTGACAGCGATTCTCAATATTAAATGTTAAATCATCTGCATAAATCGCTTGTTTTACTTAATATAAGCAGCTTACATAAAGGACATCGTGGTCTATACGGTCAAATGCCTTGATTTAATCAGTACCACATCTACTTGACAGGGTTCAGACATGGCGGTATTGCTTGGCTTTTCGGCGTGTGTACACTACGGGTTATTAGCTCAATCAATTCATGTCGTGATTTCATCCTTGGTGACTTTTCTCCAGCTGATACCAACCACCTTGCTAAGATACATCGCTACATGCGAACATTTCACTTACTTCAATTAAAATCCTGAATTGCGCAAGCAGAGTTTTCCGCGCAATTGAGCCACAAATTAGCAATATCAATGGAATGTTTAAAAAAATAACACATTTGATCCAAATTACATAAATGAGATTTTGTTGTTTACATACAAACTTAACCAAACACACATAATTAAACTATTATTATTATGTAGTTCATAATAATTATATAAATTAAGAGTGCTAAACGTAATTTAGCAGTGTTGATGAATACTGTGAGAGGAGCAGACACAATATAGTTCATATCTGAGTGACTAATTAGTGACTGTTTAGTGAAAACTGGCTTCAACATTGCTTCTGGTACGTTAACTTGCTTTGATAAATAACTGCTGAGAATATCTACCGATACCTTTATACAACTAGTGGTGGTAAATTAATAGTTTATATAATTAATATATTTTTTATTGCACTGTGTGATCTAAACGTGTTCTCTCTGACTTATCTTGTCGAATTTGTCACTTCTTAAGTCACAGAAAAGCGTGAATTAAGTGCAGGTTTATATCACATACGAGCTATAAAATAGTATACCATACTTGTGACTTAAATTGTCCTTTATTGGATGGCGTGCTAAACGCCGTGGCGACTACTTATGACACACGTATCGTGATGTACCATCATTTATCTTTTTAACCTTTGGTACTCGTATGCCTACATTAGCTAATAAATAAATAAACAACATTTATTTCAGAATTTCTTTCATAAGTGTTAGTAACAGTGAAAACTTATGAACCAATGTTAGTAGCATTTATTCTAAGCTGTGTGAGGCTCGCCTATCCTGTAGAATGTCTACTAGGAGGAGACGCCCCGGGCGTCGGGAGTCCATAGCGGACTCCCGGCCACCTTAGGCGCGAGCTTGCGGGTGGCGAGCAATGGGTAGCTCGCTGCCCGGTAAGGACCAGGCTCGGGTCGACGGCGTGTAGTGTTCCACGCGCGCCTCAAAGAGATGTCAGCAAAACTGAAGGGGTCTGATAGGACCGATGTCTGCCGGGGTCGCGTGATTGTTCGAAAGGGATACCGTGACCCTGGCACATTGGCAACTGAAGGAACACGGGTGGGTTTTAGTCAGTAAAAGTCTGACATGCCCTCCCGCTCCGTCCAGAGCGGGAGAAGTCATTTGATAATTTCCCATCCAACAGAAAAAAGATGCGTGCAGTCGTATCTACCACCCCAAGATTAGAGAGTGCCACCTATCAGCCACCGTTCTACGAATACTGTTGGGGCTGGCGCGAACACGGCGAAGCAGAGATGCGCATGATGGCCGAAAAACTATCGATTTCCGCGTCGGTAAAAATGCCGGACGCGCTACAAAAACCAGCAGCCCCACAACACCCGGAACGTGTTGTTATACTGTGTGCGCAGGCCATTGTATGCTTTCTGCGTAAAGTTGACCCACAGGGAGCATGTGTAAAAGGATTGGTAGTAAGCTTTGAATAGCGTCACCTTAACCTGAGTCGTACTACGTGCAAACGTTTGGGCCAACATCCCACATCGAACAGCCAACGACCTGCGCTCCCGCTCAACATCTGAATTGTCACTCAAATCGTCTGAGACCTAGTGACCCAGATATTTGAAATTTGCAACTCTTGTAAGAGGTTTGCCACTAACCATTAATGGTGGAGTTGTGCATTTTCTTCCTGCTTTGTATACCATGAATTCACTCTATGTTGCGTTATATTTGAGCCGATGGGTCTACGCATACGATTCACACACCTTAATCAGTTTTCTTAATGCCCTGATCGATGGGCTCAGCAGAACCATAACGTCTGCGTAGCTTATATTATTAATGGATACACCATCAATATGACAGCTGAATCCGGTTCTGCTAAGCTCATCGATCAGACAATATTCATGTATAGGTTAAACAGCGCAGGCGAGGACAGCGCTCCCTGCCTAACCCCACACTCAAGCCTGCAATCAGCTGAAAAGGAGTTTGCCCATCTGACACGGTTCTGTTGATTAGCGTACCATTATTTAAATAGATTTATTATTTCCTGGGGCACATCCGTCTCATGTTGCAGTTTACCCCATATCACATTATATGATACAAGGTCAAAAGCTTTTGACAAATCTAGGTAACACGCAAATACTGGTGTCTTTCTTGCTGTATAGTACTGAACAGTCTGCTTAAGGCTAAGGATAGCATTCTCTGTGGATAATCCGGGCTGAAACCCGAATTGAGCATCGTTTATTTTTACGTTTGTCAAGCTGGCCTACAAGCAGTCTAATCGTCGCTAAAGAAATCGGTCCATAATTTATTAGCACAGATGAATCACCGGTTTTGTTTTTTATGATGGGAACAACAGTTGTACAATGCTGCATTAAAATATTTTTTTTATATTATTGGGATCCTTCTCTTTTATTTCAATAAAAAAAATCCTGGTCACAAAATTTTGGTACTTATTCAAATAGTTGCTTATTTTAAAGGTACGGCAATTCTAAGATTCAAATAAGTTTCTTTTGTTTTTCAGGCGCTACCAAATATTTATTGGAGGTTTTGGGCAGGAAGCTAGCTTATTTCTGAAAGATTGATCTTTTAGAATGTACTCTTCGAACTTAGGGCGGCCACTGGCTTCCGGGGAACTAAACAAAAGACATGTTAAACGTGTACCTCGTGTTCAGCGTACCTCCTCATTTCTTAACTTTCTAAGACGTCTATTTTTAGGATGGGCATTTCTGCGATTGGTAAGTGCAAATATACATTAAATTAATAGCGCGGCGGCTTTGTCCGTGAGGATTTCGGAAATTATTCGGCTGGTTCATGCAGTTGGTAAAATGAAACTAAATACCTATACATTTTTATTTTTTATTTACAGGTGGTATCAGTACTATGGACCGGTTTAATAATAATAGGAACTGTAGCGCCATTTTTATCTCCCGGACAGACACAACACAGACAGACCAGTCGTTTATTGTTCGGAGTATTTGCGATAATTGTACAACTAGTAGAATTTGGAATGATTGTCACGTTCATCACCGCTGGAGTCAAGGTAACTATAAAAACTATTTCGTTAGTCTAATGGTAAGAAGTACCTACTGCAGAGCATTGAGTAGAATTGCATTATTGGGGCCTAAAAGTTTGTAGGCGCCCAGAGTCTGGGTTGGTGCCTAGTTAATAGCAATTGGCTTCATGGTCATCATTGAGCTAATAATCGTCCACTGCTGGACATAGACCTCCCTCAAAAGGAGGGGAAGGTTGCCATAATCACCACACTTGGCAGGCGGGTTGGCGATTACAGTATGGTGGTAAAATGCATAGAGAATGCTGCTACCCATTCCCTAGTAAGTCCCTAAGTTGCCTTTTACGACACCCACTGGAAGAAATGGGATGGTGCTATTCTTTACGTCGTCCGTTATTAAATAAGCTTACCTACCTTCTATTATAAAGTCTTAAACAAAACTGGCAAGATTAGTAATGATGCTTTTGACCCACCTCAGCATCCTCTTTTGGGGGATACAACCTGACATTGCCCATTACTGAATTGGAATACGATAATGTAGTTTTTGTGTTGTGCATATGTAAACTAACAACAATTAATAGACCTCACATTCATTAACGCGTATTATTCTAAGTTTCCTGTTAACGCGTGATACTCAACGTGCGAATAAACTATTATATAAATAGATCTTTACGGCCACTTTAGTGTATGTGTATAGACATACACATACACTATTGGCGTACTCAATTGGGACAGTAAACGAAAGAAATTCACAATGTTTGATAGATTACAGTACTAACAGCGAGACAATGACACTAAGTGTCAATTTCACCGATGAAAGCTATCAGTACATCGAAACGGCTTTCAAGAGCTGACAAGGCCACTATGGCAGGTCTTGAAAGCAGTTTAATTGTCTTGAGTGCGTTCAGTGTTATTGGTGAAATCAGTCCTAAGTGTCACAAGCATCTGCCGGGGTCGCGTGATTGTTCGAAAGAGATACCGTGACCCTGGCACATGGGCAACTGATGGAACACTGGTGGGTTTTAGTCAGTAAAAGTCTGACACGCCCTGCCGCTCCGCTCAGAGCGGGAGAAGTCATTTGATGATTTCCCACCCTGGATAAAAAAAGTGTCACAAGCATAGTATTACAAGTCCTCTAGTGTGCTTCTAAAGCGTCGATTCATATCAGGGGTAATTGTGAAGTACGCTATCAGTAGGAATCGTTTTCTTTTTGACAGTTCCACAAATGGCAAATACCCAAAGAACGGATTGATTCGATTTTTTTTTTTTCAGAAAAGTGCCATTCTCTACCGAGCTTACTACTACTACTGCATACTGACCTTTATTATCTACATCATAGCGATGACATTATGTGTTGCACTCCACTATGAAAACGGACACTATTTCACAAAGATCTACTTGACTTATCATGCCAATGATTATATTGTGTTTCACGAAAATGACGATGTTGTAATTCTTGTTGCTGCTATTTCGGATATTTGTAAGTACTTATCTCGAAATTGATGAACTGAGAAATTGATTAACTGGCAAAATGAGTGTCTACAATAAAAAAAATTACTATAAATATATTGATTTCGATTTTTTTTTACTCGACGAAATATTTGCCAATCATTCATTCACGATATGATTTTTTTTATTAAAAACATTTCTTTCTGTGTAATGACCAACTTTAAAAAGGGCGTTTAGTCATAATTCATGTCAGGAATAATATAAATGTGTTTCTTTCTTTACAGGTCTGGAAATATTCCTAATATTTGCAGTAAGGCGTTTGATAAGAGAATACAGTAATAACTAAAATAATGTCTAGTCACTGTTATATATTTAAATAGTTATAGGTAGGAACAAGTCCTAACATTGCAAGGAAAATGCACATTTTTATCAATATGATTGGTTTAAACATTTTCCATTTATCCGTAATAAAAATACCTACCATGTACATATTTGTAATGATGTAAATGTATGTTGATATTGTAAATAAAAAAAGACAAGGAAGAAAAGAGAGAGCAAGAAGAGAAGAGTTATACAGTTTGCAATTTTTTTATAAAATCAGATATGTGCAATATGTTATTAAAACTGAACGTTGGCGTATCGCGTAGTTTTATAAATATTATATTGTAATATGATATTATCTTAGATTTTTCAATAAAAAATTACCAATAGTAACTTTGTTTTCATGAATACTACAGAATATCCAATTACATTTACACGTCACACAAACATAATATCGTCTGGCGAAAGATCAATTAAGGTGTCCCTTAACAAAAATTCGAAAATGAGTTATAAATGCACTTCTATTCAGTTTTTGACGCTCTTTGTAATGCTATATTTTAAAAAAATCTAGCTTTAAAAAAATGACCGATACAGTAAGGATTTTTCAATACTACAAACCAATTTTTTTTTTTCAAAAAATAGGTTAACGGTCAATGTATTCGTTCCAAAAAGTCATATTGGAGTTAGTCCCGCTTACAATGGAATCCGATTAACCTAACTGTCGTAACTCTAACTAAACATCGTTACCTTAATTTGACTTTACGTTTTTTATTAAGCCCATGTCCTTTATTTTAACTTTAAGTCTTTTTGGTCCTTGTCCCTAACATTAATATTTCGTTTAAAAGTTAATAAAACAACAGACATAGTTTAAACTGTAAATAATTCACAGGCCGACAAAATTTAACAAAAGTCCAGACCCAGAGACCAGACCTAACATACCCGAAGGATTTTGATGCGCTGAATCTGAATCCATGCTGAAAATTGCTCCTGTACGTCTGGTTTTTGAGATATCCTAACCTAAAAGAGCAAAAAACGCGTTTTTTTGCAGTTTTTACGGTTATGTGACAAAAGGAAAAAAAATGGTTACGAAAAATTCTGACCTTATAGGATGAATTGGACCTCAGATTCGGACTCAATGACCCCAAAAACACAAGATCAACATGGTCTGTTCTCGGGCAGAATTTTTTCTTTTTGAATACGCTAAAATGTAAAATTTCAAATAGCGATATTTTGGTGAAAAAAAAAGATATTTGAAAAAATTCAAATAGGTTTAAAAGGTGAAGAATGGTACTTTCAATTGCCATACAACGTTTTTTGATAAAAATTTATTTCTGTCTCGTAACCTCAAAAACTGCAAAAAAACGCGTTTTTTGCATTTTTAGGTTAGAATATCTCAAAAACCAGACGTATAGGAGCCATTCTGAACACGGATTCGGATTCAACGCATCAAAATCCTTCGGGTACAATAGGTCTAGTCTCTGGGTTAAAAATCTGTAGGCCTGTGAATTAACATTTAGAATTGTCCGTTGATTATGAACCAACAAATTTTCTAGTTTACTGTTTTTTACTTTATAGTATCACTTTTAATCGTTTCCATGTCTCCATTATACCAATTAGATTTCAAAATAAACAATTAAAATAGATAATTAGTAATTATTATAAATGTTACAAAATATTACACTAAGCTCTATTTAGTGCTTCTTGTTAGAAGTTATAATAATTATTAAATAAAGTATTAAAGCTAAAGTTAATTTTAATTTAATATGAAAGTAAACCATTAATGATTTTAATAACAATTATTATTATGAAGTAATGAACTAATAGTACAGATACAAAAGCTTTACAAGTATCTAAGATCAGGATCGCGACGCTGAAAAAGAAAGATTTGTGAATTTTGAAAGTGAAAGACTCGATGAAAGTAGATGCAGCTTCTTGTGAGATTGAAATACATAAAACAGAAACTGAGGTTGAAGAATCTGCAAGAAAAAGACGGAAAATAGAGCAAAGTGGAAGAGGTAGATGGAAGAGAAAGGGGAAAGGGAAGAGAACAAGCAAATGCGTCGACGTTGCGTCAACAATACCAGCGGCTCACATAGAAGATTATCCATCAGATTGTGAAGCATTGAAATTAAAACCTCTTTACGCAAAACGACTACCTATTTTAAATGTGAAATCTTCGATCAACGTGTGAAATACATAGATTTGAAAAAGTTATGTAATGACGGGGTTATACCAAACAGGTTTCACTTGGATTTTCTAAAATTACCATTTACTTCTACTAAAAAAGACATACTTATGGAAACCGATGAAGAAGACTTTAAAAATCATGATACTAATTCTGTCAATTTTTAAATTGTCAGAATTAGTAGGTATCATGATATTTAGAGTCTGAAAAAAACGCTTTTGTTGTTTTAGTTTTGATTTAAGTTTTACTTGTTTAAATTATGAGAATCTCTATGAAGCCGACGCGCGACGTAGTAACTTCGTTTTGGTTTAAATAACTAAAAAAAAAATTGGGTTTGTTACGTTCCCTTAAAACTGATGCTATAGTTTATTATGTTTTAAGATTCTTTATGTAACCAAGCTACTATTTAAGTTTCATTTTTGTTAAATAATAAAACGAAAATGGGTATTACCATTTGTATTACCATTGTGTTTATTTTTTGTAAAGCAGCATAGATTATAAACGTTCCGTCCTGATTTTAATGCTATAGTTTATTCGTTTACATAAGAATATCTAAGTTGAGAAGAACAAGATTTTTATATATATATAAGATATAGTCTTATCTTATATATATATAAAAATCTTGTGTCACGATGTATGTTGCCAATGAACTCCAAAACTACATAACAGATTGTTACCAAAGTTCTTAATTATTTGTAATTTGGTCCAACTTAAAAGATAGGATAGCTTTTATCTCAATTGTTGATCTCAATATTTGTTTTTTTTTATAGTACGCACGGCTTTCAAGCTATACATTTCCAGTATAAACTGACATCTGATTGTACGAAAAGCCTATACAATGTGAGGTCAGCTAAAACTGGAAATAATATAGCTTGACCTATAGATCAAGGCTGGCTGGGTTGGCTATAGCCGTATGTAGTATGTGCGTATTCATTGGTTAATTCCAAGAATCCCTAATAGGTGGCGGTGTAATTTAATTCATCGTATCGTTTGACACCAAAGTTGCATAGACATCCACCGGATGGCGTTTTTTTGTTCTAGATAACCTTTGCATAATATTAACCCGTTGAATACCGTAATTACAGACACAATAATTAAAAACCATTGTGTCTATACCAAATGTGGTATCTCAGGGACTTAGAGGTTAAAGTCGCTTGCTGCGTCTGTACTCTTAGAATTAGATCTTTTAAACTGTACAACGATTTTAATGCGTTTTTCATCATTAGACAGAGTGATTTAGAGGAAGGTTTAAAATTAGTTTACATACATATTATAGTAGAGAAAAGCTGAGAAATTCAAACATTTCTAATGTGATGTCGTAACAAACATATTTTTTGTGCGCTTAAATCGCAAACGCTGGCTTAACCTTACGAGATAGATCCAATTAATGTACCACGGAATTATATATTTTAAAAATATCGATGAAAAAATCCATGATACTCTATATTTATTTCCTAAGGATACCCTAGAAAAACCACTTTTATCTGTTATATATTACAAAAAGAATCTGGGTCATTAACCAAGCTATTTTAAACAATACCGTATCGTTCTTTATCCAATGAAATACATAAGATACGTTGTACATTTCATGTCAATCAAAATTGCACTTTGCAGCATATCATTAAAGTTAATATTTTGGAACATATCAGAGATTATATGAAATAGACGCAGAGCGGCTAGCGGGCCGTCCGTCCGTCCCGGTTGGTAGCAATAGGTTAGTGCAGGATTAGTAGGATTGTAATCTATATATTAATACGTGAAGCGAAAACTTTGGATCCCTTTTTACGAAAATTGGGCGGACGGAGGAGTATGAAATTTCGCACACTTATAGTTTATACAGAGAAGAAGTGACGAATGCTAATATTTGTTTAAATTATGCCTAAATATACATTATTTTCAATAAATAACACGTTACACACACTACTGTTCATTACCGTGTATTTAATACACACATGCATAGATATTCTTTTGTTTATGGTCCAAATCTGTGATCCAATCGAGAACATCTGTCATTATTATTTTATGTCTATAGTCTTAGGGGGCGTCCATTAATTACGTGAGGCATTTTTGAGAATTTTTCGACCCGCCCTCCTCCCTTGGTGAGATATCGTAAGATTTTCCTCAACTCCCTCCCCCCTCCCCTAATCTCACGCGTGATTCTTCAAACCTTCTATTTGGGCTGTAAACGTGTTGGATTATTGAGAATATTCTTAGACCAAGAATAATTTCTTAACTCAAAAATTTATTCTCTTCACTCAAGAAAATCATTTTCTTCAAAATGGTATTATTGGTTCAAGATTTTGGCTCTTGAGTCAAGTTATTTTTTTTTATCAGTGTACTATTGTTGCAAATTTGGCCATATTTTATTGTACAAATAATTTTTCACGCAATTTTACACCGTTTTGTGCGAGAAAAATAATTACGTGATATTTGCCAAGACCTCCCCTTGATAGCTTGATCCCCTGCCCCCTTGAACACCTCACGTAACTAATGGATGCCCCCTTACTGAATGTCAAGTATAACCATAGGTAATAAATGAATTTTATAGATAGGTATATAACCTATTTCATTTTTAAAATCTATGATCATATCGAGAATATTTGTCTTTAATATTATTTGTATTAGCGACGATAGGAATTTAGTTTAGATATATAAGAAATATTTTTTGTGGTTTTATGGAGAGTGTCAAGTATGGCTTTAGTAAGTTTCCCATACAAAACTTAGTGTCGTGTGCAAACTGTAGAGGTTGTATGCCTCACGATTGTACAGGCTGGTTATAATTATGATATTTTAAACTGTCATAATTAATTAAAAATAATTGAGTAAATTCTATAAAAACAGAGCAAATTTCTGTGATAATTCATTTCATATCCAGCAGTTAAGAAGTATTAAGAAAATAAAGAAGAGAGTCCTGAAGAAGTATTCTTTACTCATTACACCTACGTCCTGGCCATCACCATCCGCCAGCGAACCCTCTCCACAGTAGTACAGCGTCAACAATTTGTCTATAGTGTTACTGAATGTCAAATATAATATACCATTGTAACATTTAATAATGTATTTCTATTCAATTGAAGTACGGTCGAATTTCGACCAATGGGCGATCACTAGTTCATATTAATTTGGCTTCATAGTAAATGCGAATATCATGTGTGTTCGAAGTACTCAAAATAAACCTATCCATTATATTATTCCAAGAAAGAGACCGCGAAATAAGGGTTAGATGTTTAGATTTTTGGATGGATTTGGATTTTTGGTTTTAGGATATTTTATCCCGGTAGTAGGTTCCTGGGTGATATTTTCCGACAGCTATACGGGTGAATAAATGATGAATACGGTAGCCAGACACCAAATCGAATAAGTATGTTCGATTTGGTGTCTGGTAAATAATTGTCTGTGTAGGTAGAATAGGAGCGTTAAGAAAAACTAGGAAGACTATATTTAATTCAATCCAGCTCTATATCGCAGTCTTCTTACTTTGAATACTATTAGTTTTATTAAGTACATCAAACACACATGATACTCTGATAAAGAATAGAGAAGTAGTATGAAGTAGTACTTAAGAAGTAATATGAATTATAAACGTACTTAGGTACTCCTAATTATTATAAATTTGAACCTTTGTATGATTGGATGTTTGTTCCTCAACCCCGTACCTAACGGTATATCTATACTCTATACAAATAAATAAAATTGGAGAGTCGGTTTTTAATATTAAAATAACCGCTTTTTACTAAGTGTATAGGGTTGTATACACGGTACATATACCAAAACAACATTTTTTACAATTTTTGTCTGTCTGTCTACTGTCTGTCTGCCTGTCTGTTTGTTCCGGCTAATTTCTGAATGGCTGGACCGATTTTGACGGAACTTTTATTGGCAGGTAGCTGATTTAATAAGGAGTAACTTTGGCTACTTTTATTTTAGAAAAAATCTTTTATTTTAGGAAAATACCTGCGTTAATTTCCGACATCCACGCGGGCGAAGCCGCGGGCAAAAGCTAGTATTTTATAGTTCCTTTTAGTTTTAAAGGGCAGTTTTCGTATGATGTGTGAAAATTAGAGTTAAGGAAATCATCAATTCCATATACTGAAAGGAAAATTAGCTAGGTATGTAGTCGTGCGGTCTATGGCCCTCTACGGGGCACCGGTGTGGGCGCCCTCATTGAGGCTGCGCCCAGCGCGCCGGTTGAGTGCGGCCCAGAGGGTCATGGCTTGTTACGTATCTGCTTAGTGAAAGAAATGGACAAGGCAGATCTGATACAATTTATTAAATGAAAAAGAGTAAACTGTCAGAGTTAACGCTTCAAGAGGGCTTCAGAGTAGACCGGCTTCAGAGTTCAGAGTAGACGGGCTTCAGAGTAGACGGGCTTCAGAGTGCGAACGCTTCAGATTAGACGGGCTTCAGAGTAGTTTCCCCAGAGTGCGGGTGCTTCAGAGTAGTTTCCCAGAGTGTGGGCGCTTGAGAGTAGTTTCCCAGAGTGCGGGCGCTTCAGAGTAGTTTCCCAGAGTGTGGGCGCTTCAGAGTAGTTTCCGAGAGTCTACAGTCTTCCAGAGTGTGTCCTCCAGAGTGTACGGCCTCCAGAGTGTGTCATCAGCGGTTCAGACGCCCCTTTTTATACCAAAGCCGTCTTCCCTTTCCAAACATTTTCAAAATATTAGTTTAGCCATCATCTCATCTGACAAGTGTAGTCGGCCAGGACATATCCATGAGTGCGTGTAGCTGGCCACATGAGTGCGTAAAGAATTTTATAAATATAATTTTAAGTTAAGTTATTTAGTAAACAATCGTTATAATTAATAAAATCAAATAGCTAGACATATTGATAAAAATAATTTAAAATTATATAAACCAAAAATAATTTAAAATTATATAAACCAAAAAGTAGCCATTCATAGACTAAGCAGAACAGTAACTGACAGTTGACAATTTGGCTTGTCACAACATGAAAATTTGAGTTAATATTTATTTCAGCTATTTCCAAGTTAATAAATCGTATTTATATCGATTTGCTGAGTGTAGACATATAAATAAAATAAAATAAGTAAAGCATGAAGTGTAAACATAGAAACAAATAAAGAGGATGATAAAGAATCATGAATTAAAGTGTAAGTATAGGATGAACACTATAGGCTATCCGGTTAATCCGAGGATACCGCACGATCTCGTGCGAGGCGGCGAGCCTCCTTGCCGGAGTGCCGCCATGGTATCTGGAGGCAAAGGTCCTCGCGCACATGTGGGAGTGGCGCGAGGAGGCTAAACGCCGGGGCGAAACTCCGCTGCCGCGACAAATCGCGGCTCGGCGGACAGAGCTCGGTGTGATCTCATGGCGACATGGCGGGTACGATTGTCGCAACCCAGCGCAGGGCACGCCACAATTGCGGCGGTAAGTCCCCTCTTTGAGGAGTGGATAGAGAGGCACCACGACGTCCTCACCTTCCGCCTGACGCAGGTTCTCACCGGGCATGGGTGCTTCGGTGGGTTCCTGTTCAGGATAAAGCGGGAGGATACGCCCGGGTGTTTCCATTGTGAGGATCGTCTGGAGGACACGGTGGAGCATACGGTGGAGGTGTGCCCTGCCTGGGCGGAGTACCACCGTGTCCTCGTGGAGGCGATCGGCGGCGGCGACCTCTCGCGTCCGGCCCTGGTGCGAGCCATGGTACGGAGCGAGAGGGAATGGGAAGCCGTCACCTCCTTCTGCGAAGCAGTAATGCTCGCGAAGGAGGAGGCGGGGCGCGTGAGGGAGTGGCAGTCACTGCGCCCTCACGTCCCTAGCCGCCGCAGGAGGAGACGCCCCGGGCGTCGGGAGTCCATAGCGGACTCCCGGCCACCGTAGGCGCGAGCTTGCGGGTGGCGAGCAATGGGTAGCTCGCCGCCCGGTAAGGACCAAGCTCGGGTCGACGGCGCGTAGTGTTCCACGCGCGCCTCAAAGAGATGTCAGCAGCGCTGAAGGGGTCTTCTAGGACCGATGCCTGCCGGGGTCGCGTGATTGTTCGAAAGAGATACCGTGACCCTGGCACATGGGCAACTGAAGGATCACGGGTGGGTTTTAGTCAGTAAAAGTCTGACACGCCCTCCCGCTCCGCCCAGAGCGGGAGAAGTCATTTGATGATTTCCCATCCTGAAAAAAAAAAAAAAAGCTAGGTATGTAAATTGATAATTTGCTTAACTGTAACTTTCACATGAGGTAGGTCCATACATAATACATACATATTATGTACCGATGTGTAACTATAATATTATTATTTTCTGTAAGGTTCATATTGATTAAAATAATATAAAGAAGGTTTATTTTATTTGTTTTTACGTGTTTTACTTAAATACCTAAAAGGATATCTAAATGATGTAAGGTCACAATAAATACATTTTTAAATTTCCATACATTTTTAAATACTTAACTTAAATGTGAGTAAATTTAATTTCACACAATCTATTTACATTGAAAGAAAAAATATCGTTGGTTTTGCTTTTGACACTTACATTAAAATGTCTCAATAAAACTTAAACCAAGGAACTTATACCCGACCCCTGGAATGTGCATTGTCAATTTGACACCATTATAAAAATAAACCTTATGTATATGTAACTAAGTTCTATTACAGACAATCACTTGGCCAGAGAGAAATTCGGTCCGAGAGAGAAAGCGTTGCGAGAGCCCTGTGTCCCTTTCTTGTAGTCCGGAAGCCAGCAACAGATTTTCATGACCAATTTCCTCTCAAGCGGTAGTTAGTAAAATGCATCAGAGTAAAGAATTATAAAGCCTCGTGAACGTCAGCTGGCGCTCAGTTGGGGGGATGAGCGGTTGTAGCCTCCCAAACGCGAAGAAAAAAAAAAATACATTCACTCATTTCCTCTCAGGTAAAAATTTGTCAAATTGTAGCTTATCTAATATCTCAACGAAAAAAAATAATCAGCTGGTTACAACATGGTGTATTGTAGGTACGTCAGCTGGTAGGCTGTTCTCGAACATGAATTTTTTTTTTCAGTGATTTCCTCTCAAACAAAAATTTACCTGATGATAGCTTATATGTTACGGTGGATAAATATATAGGTCAGCTGGCTGTATCTTGGTGGAAAAACCGTCAGCTGATACTTTGAAAGTTATTACATAGGAGTTAGGCAGAAGCATCTACTGCCAATTTAAATGCATCAACTGACTAGGTTTCCCTCGACTTATTGTTAGCTGATTGTTTTTTATTTATCGCATCAGTATATTAACAATCAGCTCACAAATTTTCATTTGGGAGGAAATGACGTATCTTTAATAATTCGACATAGCGCTTCAATATGAGAGTTGAGTTGAAATAAATATTCCATATCAATATTTTTGAAACGAATAAGTATGTAATCAAATCATTTTAGATATATGTAAAAAAATAAATAATCAATTAGCTTAGTATTTAAATTTTTAGTTAAAAATAATTTTTGTTTGAGAGGAAATCACTAAAAATAAAAATATTTTTTTTATGTTCACTATGTTGTAACCAGCTGATTATTTTTTTTTCGTTGAGATATTAGATGAGCTACAATTTGACAAATTTTTAGCTGAGAGGAAATGAGTGAATGTATTTTTTTTTCTTCGTGTTTGGGAGGCTACAACCGCTCATCCCCCCAACCGAGTGCCAGCTGACGTTCACGAGGCTTTATAATTCTTTACTCTGATGCGTCTCACGAATTATCTCTCGAGAGGAAATAATTAACCAAATTTGCACCTGGCTCCCGGACTATTGAAGTAGGGTGCCCATAATGAACGAAATTATAAGATTATTTACGGGTAAATTCCATTGACGCATTTGACCAATAAAAAGTGTCCCAACCATTTTTCTTAAAAACGAAGTCTGTTAGATTTTTACGACAATTAATACTAAACAAAATGGTTATTTGCCCAGCGCGCCAGATATTCCAGGTTATACAATAATACTCGACAGCAGAGTTTATGCGTTGCATTGCGTTTATGTTTACTGCGTTTTACTTTAAACCATCTTTAAAGCGTAACAATTTTTTTTTTAAATCAAATTATTGTTTAATATATTTTATCCTATTATATTCCTATCTACCTACATCATATTGCTTGGTCACCCTAATGAAAGGGACAGAGGGCTCTCGCGAAGCTATCTCGCTCGGACCGCGTATTGGCAGCCTGTGCGCATTCCAGGTTGGATTTAAGTTCCTTGACTTAAACTATATCAGGGCCAATTTAAAGTAAGGGATCACTTGTCAAAATTACATAATAGTAAGGGACAGCTATCTTTGAAATTATCGTGTTTAGGAAAATGGTCATCATCAATAACAATGAGCCGTCTTAAACGAAATAGGTAATTCTGTGAAACTCGATCATAAATAGCCTTAGAATTAAAAAAGTTAAGTTTAAATTACCCGGAAAAAAATCTTTGTCGGCAGATTTTTTTCCGGGTAATTTAAACATAACTTTTTTATCTTTCGCCAGACGATATTATCACGCCTATTTTCCAAATCAAAAGCGATCGGAAAACCAGAAGCGCCCTCTGTCGGCGCGACCATACGTTCCGGTTCTCCGATCAAAAAGTGACAAATGAACGCGACGATCGCGTTTTCGAGTGCATTCCATCCACCCTGGTCGTCCCGCCCCGTTAACGGGGCAGTTGGGAAACATTGTTGCATCGACCCCGGTAGTGCCGACCCGTCGTTTAACGGGGTGGATGGCACAGATCTAGTCCCCGGTATGTTTTTAACGAAGCGGACAGCACAAATTGAGTAGCATACGCCCCGGTAGTGTTTAAAGATGGGAGAATAGGAGGGGAGTACCAAATTAGTACTCAATAGGAATACCAAGAAATTGGAATATTATTTCATATACATAAAATACGAACTGAACATAAAAAGGAGTTGGTTGTGTACATATGTTATTTAAACAGATGTAACTCATTAATTTGGAACCATAAACAAATCGTCCGTTCCCGAAACATTTTTGTCTGAAAGTATGCCCATCCATGGACTGACCTAAGCTAGCGCAGCTTTTTTTTTTGTTTGGATGGGAAATCATCAAATGACTTCACCCGCTGTGGGCGGAGCGGGAGGGAGAGTCAGACTTTTACTGACTAAAACCGTCCTCCGTGTTCCTTCAGTTGCCCATATTCCAGGGTCACGATGTCTCTTCCGAACAATCTCGCGACCCTGGCAGAACACAGCTTCACTCGCAGATTTCGATAGTAGCTGTTACTTAGCCAAGAATTGTAGTTTGTTAGACTGCTTTCCTATGTTGGTTTATGGATGTGACAGAAAATATCATGTATAGATTTCTGTACCCCAAAAATACGTACCAGACATACGAAATTATTCAGTACACCAGGCTGCCACACAAACTACGGTAGAAATGCTGTCGAGCTGCCTCGCATCTATTCTGAGGGTTTTGAAAATGTCGATATATTTCATTTATCCAAACAATCATATCGGAAACAAGTCAAGCAGATATTGTTTAGTAAACAAATTGTGCCATAACTCATCCTTATAAAAAAATCTAATAAGGATTATATTTCAACCAAAGGACGTTCAATCACTTAGTGGAAAAATATTCACATTGATGTTATTTTTTATTTATTCTGTTTGTTTTTTATTAGCATAGAGCAACACGCTCCGGTCCGCCGGTGGTCCGTGTTGCTCTATGTTTATTAGTATTTAGGAACCTACACACTTTAACTTTGATTTATTTGTCCACAGTCGCATATGATTGTTGAACATAATGTACTTGTAGAACTTTCTTTCTTCTTTTTTTTTCTTCTCTTTATTTGCCACTTTCTACTTAACCTAGATCAATGCCGTGAAACTCTGTAATTGGCTTAAGAGGTAATTGTAATCATCTCACTATCAATGTGCAGTGGATGCTAGTAACTTTGACGCAACTGCATTGGGCTGTTCATTGATAGTGAGGAGAACTTTCATCAGAATTGCATGTAATTTAAAAATAAGCTGTTGAGTTTCCTAATAAATAAAATAAAATAAATAAAATTTTAGACTGCTGCCCCACCCCGAGCCTATGGCTGGCTACGCCCGTGAGGCTAACCTATCTGACCTAAACCACCACACATTTACTAGGTAACACGATACCCTAGGTAGGTCTGATTGCCAGACTTTTAGGCCTCTGATTACCCTGTAATGATTGACAAACATCTGCGAGTGACACTCTAACCTAACGGCTCAAAGTACTTTCCGAGGTACGTTGCCGTTTTCATATGCAATAGGTGCTCCCCCATACATGAGTTGCCCACGGCAAGCGTAGCCTCCAGTTGTTATCAATTAGCCACGAGCTCCTCTGCTGTTCAGCTTATTCATCATGAAATTTTTCAGAAATACTTCAAGCAGACACCAGCTGTCCCGCTTCCGGTGGCTTTTCCATGGAATGGAGTCAATTTATGAAAGTAGGAATTAACAAATAAACAACCTTAATGAGGTCAAAAAATAAAACCCAACGTTTTATGCATACTAGGAAAATGGGTTTTTTGTTTACAAACAAACTTATTATGCGCACATTGAAATTATCAGTTATAATTACGTAGTTCACAGTTATATAAATGAAGAGTACCAAACAGATTAATTAAACAGTGTTGATAAGTACTGTGAGAGGAGCAGACGTAAAACTCAATTGAGAATCTCCTCCTATTTATGAAATTGGTTAATAAAATACAGAATATAAAGTGACTAGTGCTTTCGGGTGAGAAGCCAAACGTTTGGATTTGCTTCAGGTACAATTTATTTTTAATTTTATACATCTCATTTTTTCTACATCTCCATTTTTTTTTCTTTTATTCATCATCGTTTCTTCATCTTAAATATTACTTATTTTACCATAATTGTGTTATATTAATAAATATGTACTTATTTACTTCATCGCACACTAAATCATTAGAACTATTTCATTATTTAGTGCAGATTATTCTATTTTATAATCTTCTTATATGTTTAATACAACTGGACTGATCACACATTCACAATATTTGGTCAGTTAGGAGCCAGTTGCCCAGGTGATATAATACAAAAGGAATGTATATATTTGTATTACCAGCTTTCGCCAGAGGCTTCACCCTCGCAGAGTTCCGAAATAGAATCCTGTGTGTATAATAGTTTGCCAAAGGAGGTGGATGAAGTTTAGAACATTTTTCGCGTATCATAGTCATGAAAATTCAAAGTATTTATTGACGTCATGCTATTGTGTTTATGTGAAATTTAGGTATCGACCTTTACATCTATTCTAAAATATAAGAAAAAAAAATAGCAAGTCATATAAAAAAAATATAAAACTTGGCAAATACGTTGAAGTCTTTTTTTTAACTTTCATTATAAAATAAACTGTTAAGCGCTTTATGCACCAAAACAAATTAATGCTAGTTAAAAAGCCTATTTACTGTAGTATTTGAGAAACTAAAAAATATTTTGGTGCTTAGAGCGCTTAGATTAGCATAGATGTAAAGGTCGATACCTAAACGTCACATAAACACAATAACATGACGTCAATTAATACTTTGAATTTTCATGACTATGATAGGCGAAAAATGTTCTAAACTTTACCCTCCTCCTTTCATACAAACCCTTGGGCCGTTTTTGTGTGATTGAGTAACAAAGATCTAAACAAATAACTTTCATGTTTATAAAAATAGGACAATTAAGGAATTCGATGCAAGTTTCACCACCATTTGGAGAATATATTCCGGAAGGGGTTTGCGTATAGCACTAAACTCACACATACGAAATATATCTCAATGTTTTGACAAGTCGCAAAATTTGTGCGAAGTCTTTCTTCAAGGTCAAGGAAGGTCACTAGAGAATGAATCCATTTCTAACTGGCCAGTAATGAATTCAAAATTTCTTTTCAGATTACTTACCAATACAATATTGGTGGATTCGATCTTAAACAGAGTTTTCAAAAGATTTGACTTGAACAATGTATACAACAATGTGTACAAAATTGGGGTCTCTAATGGCTACTTTTGAGAAAACCAACCCAGGACAGTCCAGTGATAAGGATATCCAGCATCGTAGAGATGAATATGTAAGACGTGGGTTATTAGTTTGGGCATCTCTGCGATTGGTAAGTTAACTGATAAATTACTTTTATTTTTCAGAGTAGGTAGGTGTGTTTGTGTTTTTTTAAACTACCTATGGCCTGGTCCTATCTGATTGCTCTGAGATGAAACTACAAAGCAACCCCAAAGGTTAGAAGTAAAACGTAGAAGGTAAACATTTTAGTCCGAATTGTATTACGTTTCGTGGCTTTCTCCAGACAGCTAGCTAGTCAGTCAGACAATGCAATGAAGAGTATTGTAGGTATAAGAAAAAAGAAGAATATAAGAAAAAGTAAATTATAATCCCCTATATTTTACGAAACACATTTAGATTATATTTTAAAATATTAGAATATAACATTAGAAAAACATTTAAAAGTATAAAACAAAGTGTCCCCACCCAGGTCAGGCCAAGTCAGAGCTCCAGTGAGAAGAACCTCCTAAAAATACGAGTCGTGTTAAGAAGTACCTACCGCTTTCTGAAACAAGCCCTTGATCCAGTATTCCAACGAGAAACTCTTAAGGTGTTGGTCGAGACTCTTGGTTAATAAGTCAAGCACAATTGTCGCTAAATCCACATAATTATTATTATTATAAGCCTGTCGTGGCCAACTGCAGTGCAAATGCCTACCCCACCTTTCCATTTTTCTCTTTTTTTGGTTCAAATTGATAGGAGTCTTTAGGTAAAAGTCTAGCTCGTAACTCCGTCTCTTTTCAGGCCCACATATTCTAATGTATTTTTTTTTTATTCACAGGCTGTGTCAGTACTATGGACCGGTCTATTAGCGATAATGACTTGGCAATGTTTTAATTACATCTTGTACCAGCAAGAAACAACGCACTATTCAACAGCTCCCAGTGTTTTTATGTTTGGAGTAGTTGCCATAGTTTTACAACTAGTGGAATTCGGAATGATTGTGACGTTCATCTGCGCTGGAGTCAAGGTAAACTGTCATAGGAACTTTTTTGTAAGTCTGGTCGAGCCAAACCAAGTTAGTGACAATAGGCACTTACCTAACCACTACTTAAAAAATGTTGAAAATGTGGTTGTGGTATTAACCCCAGCCCACATCCTTCAAGAATACGGACATTTTGTTAATTTACTTTTTTTTTAAACCACTCAACTGAACCAAGTGTATATGATCCAAAATTCGACATAACCATCGAATGACATATCGCCCTGAATTAAATTGCGTTATTGTTATGTTTGAGTGATAAGAATCAATTCAATTTTCTTCATTGCACCTAATACTGTTGCTGTCTGCATCACCTACAGGTTGACTGGTAGAAATTCCTTTGTCTTTAAGTCCGTCTACATTTCTGTATAATAACTTTTATTCCGACTTTCCGTTGAGTGTTACCATCTATATATATAAAAATGAATCCCTATTTCCCTTGGTCACGCCATCACGGGTGAACGGCTGGACCGATTTCACTTTTTTTTTTTGTTGTATTTGTTATTGTCAGGAGAAGGTTCTTATGAAAGAAAAAATTTAAAAAATTGCGCGGAAAATTAGAAAATTTAAGAACACTTATTTATGAATACTTGGACAAATATTTTTGAATTTGATTAAATTCTTGAAGAAGGCTATAACCTAATAAACATCACGCTAGGGCCGTTAGGAAAATATAAAGTAAGAAAGAACGCTAAGCTAAGAGATAGCGCGGGAAGACAATAGGATGCGATTAGGTGGGTCGGGGGAACAAGAAATTTCACGCGGACGAAGTCGCGGGCAGTAGCTAGTATGCTATAATATTCACTTTTGAATGTGGCCGACTGACAGATAATATTGACTGCAGTGAAAATGCTTGGCTAAATATTATCTGTTGACCATTGTTACTATTTGGCAGCGTTATTATAGCTCATGAGGTGGCATAAAACAATCAAGTGCAGGTGTCAAAGATGAACTCAGAAATTACTGAAAATTGTTTATGAAAAAGTTAATGTATACAAGACTTCTCAGGTTGCAACTTTTGCCTCCATTATCTGTAGATTTGGGTATTCTACACCTAACCTAACACCATGCCTGTAATCTATGAAGGGTTAGGCAGTGTTAGTATCCATAGAACAGCTAAAAATTTTCAATGTTCTCACCTAATAAACTTTATTTTTTCAGAAAAGTGCCAGTCTTTACCGAGCTTACTACCGCTACTGCATATTGACCCTTATCTTTTACATCATGGCGATACTATTGTGTTTCGCACTAGACTATGAAAGTGGACACTACTTCGGGGAGATCTACTTAACTTACCATATCAATGAATTTTTTGTGATTGAAAATGATGCTCTTGTATTTGGCGTTGTTGCCATTTTGGATATTTGTAAGTACCTACCTACCCACTCAATTTTACTTGGCTATAAAAACGCGGTATTCATAGAAAACATCATGTGAAATAAATTTCACAAATGCAGTTGAAATTTTTTGTGTGTTTCAAAGTGATAATCGAGAAAATACTTTAGAGTAAAAGATGAAATTAGTTTGTTTAAACTTACCGACACTTTTTTCGTCCCTTTTTACCCCTTAGAAAAGGGCGTTTAAAATAATGGCGTATTTTATTGATTGGTATACCTATGTCATGTTTTTATTTCTGTCTTTACAGGTCTTGAAATATTGCTGATACGTTTAATAAAGAGGTTGATCAACAAATACAGTCTCAATGAGGAAATTAAAAATTGCGAAAATGTCTAGTTAGTAATTTTTTTTATTATAAGCTAGTTTTACTTCATCATTGTTATTACGAATCAACAGATATAGAGATGTGATATGTCGTCGGACACCATGAAAAACTCTTGTAGCCTCATTGATTAACGTTTGTACCTATATTATAATCATAAGTTTGTCAATAAAGGAGTAACCAACTATGACTATGTTTTTATTAACTCTACAGAATAAAAGTCCTATATTGTCGCCTCAGAGGTGGTTCTACAAAGACCTCAGCGATGTGGTTGGTGTAGCTGGACTTGCCTTCTGGACGTACTTCTCCTTGCGTAACTCACTGCGCACTAGGAGCAGCAAATATATCTGTAACACTGTTCACAAATATAAATTTAGAGACGCTATGTGGTCCTTAACAAAATTGCTGCAAAGCTGACTGCCTAGGGTTCGCTGGACATTTACTAAGCAACGCCGTTAGTAGAAGCTATTTAAATACATCCCGGTAGGCTAATTGATATTTTTTTGAGGAGTCAATCGGTAATAAAAAGCTCTAAAAGTAAAACTAGTACAAGTTAGAGAGCTTATGCTTAAGTAAAGGCAGCATGTAAACCCGGATCCTCCCGGATCTTAACCCGGATTTACACTGGGGCAAAATTGTCCGACTGTGTACAGCAAAACTGTAAAATTATAGACGGTCTTGGGATGAACATCAAGTCTTCAGGACCTGCAGGTAGGAAATTAAGGCTGTGTCAATGCTCAAGAGTTCTCACTCAATGTTCCATGTCCTTTATGAATCGCTTTTTGTTTAGTGCGGTCGTGGGATCAGCCGCATTTGGTGATTAGGGGCCCACCAGGCATGGCCAATTTATATAGCTCTATGGCAATTTTGTTTTATGCTTTTATGCTATACTAGTTTTGCCAGCGGCTTCGCTCGCGTATTATACGTATAAACCTTCCTCTTGAATCACTCTATATATATTTAAAAAAAACAGCATCAAAATCTATTGCGTTGTTTTAAAGACCTAAGCATACATAGGGACAGACAGAGTGAAGCGACTTTGTTTAATACTTTATGATATGATATGGTTATATTTACCTACCAAATCTTTAATTTTATAGACTTGTTATAGGTCTGCAAACATGAAAGACCTGGAAAGCCGCATGTTTTTGTTATTGCAAACGAATGAAGATTCTTAGTTATAAAATCTCGGACGCGTATCTTCCAAATACCTAGGTAACTGTATATGCAAATATTATGATAACAACATCAGTGCAAAGTCAACGGTTGGCTTAGCTGTGTTATCAAATAAATTAATACAAGCCAATAGTTTACAAATCTTAATTAATCGGATCCAAAAGTGGTCGTGAAATTATTTGTAGTATTTCTGAAAAGGATGGATCAAGGTTTGAATGCAAAGGAAACAAAATGCGTTCGGAGCTACCAGTGTTTCAAAGATGATGCTTCTGTTTGCCACTACGATATGGTTTGATAACATGGAGCTATATCAGATTGGTAAGCATTAAAACAAACGGACTAGTCTATAGACAAAAACGAAAAGAAACTGTAAAATAAATAAAATCACGAATACCTATATAATTTTGCCATTTGGCCTTGGTTTCCAAATACTGATGTTTACCAATACGATACCATTTAAGATTCTCGGAATGAGCGATAGCCTAATAAACTTTAGCAAGAAATTAAAATAGTTATGTTTTCTGGATGAAGCGCAAAACTGCAAACACTAAAACCACTGAATGGTGACGCATCCAAGACAAGGATTGTTAAATATTTCCCTGTTTGTAATAATCTTATACTGCGTACCAAAAATATAAGCTCCAAAGAAGTCAAGTCGGGTAATGTGTCCTTATTTTATTTATTTAGGATCCCCAACAAAAGATGTCCACAATACACTGACGTTCTTATCGATAAGTGGCGTCAAATTGTCGATAAATTACCACCTACGTCAACAGACGCATTTTGTCTAGTAGGTAAGACTAGATTTTCCTATGGAGCAGGACCAAATATTTCCAAGCATTTATATCTTGGATATAATCGTCTTATTATAATATAGGTACCTACTTGTTTACAAAGTTTAGTTTTAATATGAATTTGAGTGGAGATCACTGCCTTGTTGTGCAAGCGACTGCTCAGCGTGCCTCGGTTCGATTGCAAGGTCGGGAAATGTCAATCAGTTTTCTATCAATTGTCCTGCTTGTGTGTGACCGGTGCCTGCGCCAACCTCTTTCAGGACTTGCTCTTTCAAGCTTGTAGCAACGATAGGTAGCTAACTTATACCTACTCATAAAGGTACTGATTATGTCTAAAGCTGTAGGCTTTTCTTAACATATTTCATTTGGACACTCATGTAAGAGTAAGATTTGTAACGTCTGACAAAGCACGACATTATATTTGTTCCATAAACAATAAATTCTTTATATGGTTTTCTGGTTTTATTATATACCTAGCCATTACCGAAACTGCCCTTATGGTAACCGACAGTCCACTGCATCCTAATAATCCGACCGCATGGATAAACAGAGCACGAATATTCTAGTTAAGTTGGCCGTGTATGACTGGTGCAGTGAACGCCTGGATAGCGGCTTGCCCGGATACAGATCGACCCGTGAATGGGTTCTTCCCAGAGACAGTGGAATGACCCGCTCTGCATGTAGGTACGGATTAATCATAACAAATACGTTCACCGATACTCCTGAGCGTACCCGCCTGCTGACTGTGAGAGAAGCGGAACAGGTGTCTGGTTTCAGGCGCTACTGTCACTCAACACAGCCTCTTTGATTAGGAAATTTACCACATGATACTATGTAGTTTCCGGCTCTCTACTTGACTGCCTGTGGATGATGCATCGCATCTCTGCCGGTGCAGTGAGGTTGTGGACTGCTTCGGACACCATCACCTATCTTGCTGTAACCGGCCGGATAGCACGGCACTCCAGTATGAATGACATCATCCATCGTGCTTTTGTCACTGCCGGTAGAACCTAGAAGCTGTATTAGAACCGGACGGACAGCTTGGCACGCGACGGTTGACTACAAACGGTCAACGGTCGACTACAATGCCCGTGAAGTGAGACGGGTATATAGGTAGTGTGGGATGCAACGTGTGTCACCCTTGCGCCATACCATCTTCCTACTACGGCTAACTGTGCTGAGGCGGCTGCTGCAGGTACGTTAAATCTCAAACAGCGAAAATATTCCAGGCGGTTGATACACTCTATGGTCATACGATACGAGTGCCCACTTTTTCGAAACATCGCCAATCGGTCGGTCGACACTCCACGTGACCAGATGGCTGGCCTAGTTTTGGCCAAAGATAAAGGATACAACATGGCAATGCTGCTACGGGTACTTTTCGTATTGACAGCGATGCGGCCGAATCTTCTGATGCACTATGATTATTTGCCCTTTTTTATAAACAACTAGTAAACAATGAACGATCCCCATCCGCATCCAGTTTACGATACACACAGCATCACCGTATTGCAAATTAATCCGGGTTTTGCTGTAGTCTGTGGAGCTTGGCTGCCCTTTGACCATGATCTTTTTTAAGCGAAGAAAAAAAACGCAGGAGGTACTCAATTCGACGCGTATATATTTTTTTTATGTATGACCACGCATAACTTTTTACAGAGCAGTCCGATTTTGGTTTTTTTTTTTATTTTTATTGGAAAGAATTATGCTCCGAAGTTGGTCCCGTATAAATAAGGAAAAAATCCAACCCTAAGGGTAGGAAAACAGCCGATGAATGATTGTTCACTCATTTATGACCACGAAAAACTTCTCACAGAATAGCCGGATTTTGCAAACATTAAGTAATTAGTAGATAATAGCAACAAAAAATTATTGGGTTATTTTTTTTTTTTTTTTGTTAAAAAGTTTTTTCGTACGTCCTTGTCGTAGGTGATCCACTTTTCATCAACAGGGGACCAGACCGAGTTATATCTTTAACATTAAAAATCTGTGACTGAAAGCGCTTGAACCAACTTTGTGATACTCTTACTGACACTGCGTTAAGTCCATAAACGTCACATTTGTTTTTCACGGCATGTGTCGCATTTTTCCCTTTCTGTAATAAAACTACAAAATTTATTGAAATTCCGAAAAATTCCGGTTAATTCGAATAGATTCGCTCATTTTGGGGGACAGCAAAACAATTGAAAATAGCAGAACATCGTTGTTTACTTTTTATTGTTCTTTTCAAAACTAGTGAAATTGCAGCCAAAGACATTTTATTACAACTTTATACATACCTATAAAATACCGTGTGGTGCCGGACGTAAAGAATAACACCACCCCATTTCTTCCCGTGTGTGTCGTAAAAGGCGACTAAGGGACTTACTAGAGAATGGGCAGCAGCGTTCTCTATGCATTTTACCACCTTACTGCAATCGCCAACCCGCCTGCCAAGCGTGGCGATTATGGCAAAGCCCCTCAAATTGGGGGAGGCCTAAGTCCAGCAATGGACGTCTTACGGGTGAAATGATGATGATGAATGATGACATAAAATACTAAAACCTTTTTTGCCCCTGACCTATTATTCGGTTATTATGTATTTATATTCCGTATTCTGGTCTAGAAATGTCAAAAAATCGATTATTTTTTTCTGCATATTTTCAAAGTTTAGACCCTTAAAAATATGTCCTTAAATGGATTTTTCAAAATTCGAATTATTTTCGGAAATACAGTGGATTTTGTGACGCAGCATCTAAGCCGGCCGATCGGAGCGAATCACACAATAAACACTTCAAAAGAAGGCCCAATGTATGTGGGATCGCCGATTAATCATAAGTGAGTAATAAATATTATTTACGACTTATTCTACTGGAATTGTTTCTCAAACATTAAACGCGTTTTTCTCGAAACTACTTTTTTGAAGTGGTTAAAATGATATCTCAAGTTCTACCCAAACGATTCCTTTGAAAGGGTTTAGCCGGATAAATATGACGAGTCTGCCCCCAAATAGAAACCTGTATCGAAACGTATGTTTTATTATCGACTTGATGAGTAAACACAATTTATGTAAGTTTTGTGATCGGCTTTCGCTTTGACCTTGAGATACGAGAAAAAATAATCGTACGCATGACTATTTTTCAAAATAGTAAATCTCAAAAACTGATTGAGCTAGAGGTATGAAACTAATGCGAGGCTTTAGGTTACATTACAGAGTATATCATGTAGGTATTTTTTTTTTTGAATTTTTAGAATAACTTTTTATATAAAAAATTAATAAATAAGTAAATCATAATTTCTTTTTTTGTGTTCTCTAAAACTTACAATCACGAAAATAATATATGTTATGCTCCTTTATATGTACTATTACTCATAAAAATTACCCATATACGTACCCTTGTACTATAAAGGCTACTTACTACACACAGTGCCGGCGGCAATGCCGCCGGGTTTATGCCGAGCGGCTATGCCGCCGGCAATACAAGCCGCCGGCACAAGCCGCCAAGCATCATTCCGGTTGTGAACAACAAACAAACCGCACACCACTACCGCTCGAATGCCAGGTACGAACTGACGCCGGCAAGCCGTGTAACCCGCCGGCACACCCCGGCGGCCATGCCGGCGGCTCTTTTGTGCGGCAAAGCCTTTGGCAAAGGCTTTGAATGCCGCCGGGTGCACGGCGGCTTGGCCCGGCGGCTTGCCCGGCGGCCTTGCCGCCGGCACTGTGTGTAGGAGCCTTGAGACCCACATCACAATTTTTTTCGAAGTATCGCACTAACTTGTTTCAGAATATAGATAACTAGCTTTTGCCTGCGACCTCGTCTGCGTAAATGTCGGTTATCGCGGACGCAGACGAAGTCGCGGAACAAAAAGTAGCCTATGTCCTTTCTCAGGCTCTAAACTATCTGTGTACCAAATTTCATTTAAATCGGTTCAGAAGTTTTAGCAGGAAAGCGAAACAGACAGACAGACAGACGGAGTTACTTTTGCATTTATAATATTTCTAGCTTTTGCCAGCGGCTTCGCCCGCGTGGAAGTCGGAAATTATCCCGCGGGAACATACTTCCGGGATAAAAAGTAGCCTATGTCCTTTCTCAGGTTCTAAACTGTCTGTGTACCAAATTTCATTTAAATCGGTTCTGTAGTTTTAGCGGGAAAGCGAGACAGACAGACAGATAGACAGACCGACAGACAGATAGAGTTACTTTTGCATTTATAATATTAGTGTGGATAGTGTGGATGGATAGTGTGGATAGTGTGGATGTGGATATATAATATAAGTGTGGATTATGTTTAAGGTTAAATAAGAAAAGAAAAAAACATACGGTGCTCAATATTTATAATTATCGCCACTTTTATTACTTTTAGTGTTAATCAAAATTAGTTATTCTTTTCTTGTTGGGTTCGATGTCATCTGAAAATTTGAATGGGGGTACATGGAGCCAGAAGTTTGAGAAACCCTGTAATAGACGATCGAAATAATCTTTCAGTACAATGTGTGAAATCATCACCTAATATTATTAAAGCAGAAGTAAAATCAAGTCATAAAAAGCAAACTATCGTATTGTATTTCCGACGGTAATGATTTAGACAGTGTTCTCCGTTATTGCTGTGATGGCCCCAATGGCAACCGCACAGTGGGACGATATTTGTCCAAAATTGTGCGTCCTGCTGAGATTCTAACTAAATTATTTGCGACTCAAAATGTTCCAGTAGTAATTAATCATAACAGTGATGATGATTAATATTTTTTTATTTCTGGTAAGTATTTTATTTTATTAACACTAAAAGTAATAAAAGTGACGATAATTATAAATATTGAACACTGAATGTTTTTTCTTTTCTTTTTAACCTTTTATTCCACCTCTTGAACATAATTATCTATATTCTGAAACAAGTTAGTGCAATACTTCGAAAAAAAATTGTGATGTGGGGCTTTTAGTACAAGGCGCGAATCACATTTATTTTTTTTCGAAGTGTTGCATCAATTTTTTTCTTATGCAATTTTTATGAGTTATAGTACAAATACATGATGTACTCTGTAATGTAACCTAAAGCCTCGCATTGGTTTCATTCCTCTAGCTCAATCAGTGTTTGAGATATACTATTTTGAAAAATAGTCATGCGTACGATTATTTTTTCTCGTATCTCAAGGTCAAAGTGAAAGCCGATTGCAAAACTTACATAAATTGTTTTTACTCATCAAGTTGTTAATAAAACGGGAGTCAGGTGTTGCAGGCGGGGGTGACAGTGTTCCTTTGACGAAAGAGTGAAATTAAACCAGTCAGAATGTCGTAATAATTGAGTATATTTGGCACAGAGAAATTACACAGAAATCACACAAATGGTTGTAAAAATAGTACACAGCACACAATATAAAATACTATCAGAATAAGCAGTACACACAATTAAATCCTAGCTATATTACACTTGAAGACTGGCTAACTAGATATAGGGTACATCGCATCGCATCACTGCTTAAGTGGACAGCGTAGCCACTTACTTCACAAATACTAAATCCAAAAATAGACGCTCGGCCCTTTTATAACTTTTGTTACCTACTGCAAGTAGCGTATACATTTCTTTACTTTTTAGCCGCTCCGCCAATTGAGAGCGAGAAAAATGGACTTTCCCAAAGAACAGGTTTCGACTTGTCGAGAATTTCAAAACACGTGTAAGCGAGTTCAAGGTCTCTGATTTCTTATTGGATTAACAAGACTTCTTATTGGACTATCAATATGGCTCGTCCTATTGGACATACGCTACTTTCACAATCATGTACGAACTACATAAGATATTTTAGGTATATTCATACCTAATTACAGCTAATTAGTGCTTTACAATCAATGAGTTAGGTAACTTTAGGCTAATTAGTTTTATACAAACATGACACAGGCATTACAGACTAATTAGACGCCAACAGGTTATTTTTATAGGTAATTATAGGTTAATTAGCATTAAAAAGGTTAAGACAATGGTAATACACGTGATTATAAACATGCATAGGTATTTACGTATCTTCATGGAAATCTACTACTTTTATTAAAGAACAGTATAGGTATTTGTTTAGGTATTTTACAGAGGCTATACCGGAGTTATCTAATACAATAGCGAGGAGATGTTAGTGTTAAGAGTTAGCTAGTCTCATTGGGCGTCGCCCACAACAACAAAGAAACATAAATATTAACTATAGCTTGTTTTATTGGGCTTCGCCTACATCAAGTCGATAATAAAACATACGTTTCGATACAGGTTTCTATTTGGGGGCAGACTCGTCATACTTATCCGGCTAAACCCTTTGGTGAGAATATTCTTTGTATATCTCTCTATCGCGTCTGCCTTGGATTTAAAAATAAATAAATTTGGAGTATTTTAAAAAAAAACGAAAACGTAAAGAAAAGGGATTAAAATAAAAATGATTTTTTTATGTCGACGCTATTATGTGAATTTTTTTTTTGACTAATGTCAACGCTATAGCGACATCTTTATAGATTGAGAATTTTTCTTTTTTTTTGTTTCAGATCATAACAAGGGCTGGAATCATGTCAACCAGGGTGCACCGTTGTTTTTTTTGTAGACCCCACTTCACCTGCCTGTAATTTGTCAAATTTCTCATTTTTTTTTATATCCTTGAAGTGTTAATAAGCATCATATAAAAAATGATACTAAAAATATTTCTCGTTTTTTTTTTGTTAGTTTGAAAAATACCTAAAATTTAGGCTTCTAGACCAGAATACTTTAAAAATAATCTAACAATATACAATAATTATTCCTTAACTCTTAAAAATCTTCGTAATAAGTACTACCTGATTATAATTATGACGCAACCTTTTGACTGTCAAAATAATAAGATAAGTACCTGAACCTATTTTTTTTTTCAATTTCTTTAATAAAACTAACATCACAGAAATCCTACATTTTCTTGCCAGGGTCCTTAAATGAACGATTCTTGTTCCCCCAATGACCTGCACTGATCCACGTCAAGTTTTCAAATTTCTTCCGTTTCAGTCTCCTCTCTCACCATGGTACATTCTGATTCAGCTGCATTATTCATAAATTTGAACGCGCCATTGCTCGTCAGTTTTTTGATCTCACTTTTCAGTAGTAGGAAGAAGTAAGTATGCAAAACTGGAATAAAAACAGCAGTGTATTAAAAATAATATTCAAGAATGCTCTACACATCTATATTTTTTGTTGTTGCCCTGTCTCTCCCTCTCATACAAATTATTGTTCCGTATAGGAATCGAACTGGCCGTGACATAACACTCGGCCACTGTCACGATGCACCTCGGACAGCTAAAAAGCACGTCATAACTCCTCGTGATAATCACTTTGATGATGGCACATAAATAAGTAGTAAGACAGCTGACATTATAAACTACTTCATCCTAAAATAGGTTTTGACCGGTAACATAAAACCTACATCATTTCAAAGAAACACGCAGACTATGTAGGAAGTGTACCAGTAGGTTTAGGCACAGATCTTTAGTGAGAGATCCTGCAGGAGACGTAAATCCAGATGGATGTAGTAGACAGATATATGTGAAGGAGGGAGCTTAAACGAGAATGCTTTATCACTAGATAGCAGGAGCAGTCAGAGAGAGAAAGAGAAAGATTTGTTATTAAAACGCTCAAGCAGAAAATGTTAAGTTTCTGGGTATAATCTAATAGTAATTTATGAAACTGTTGCATAATTAGTGGTATTAATACCTAGTTACGTGCAGTTTTATACACTATCTACTCTCATAAAATGGGATTGAACTTACTAAATAAAAGGTCAAACATAGAAGAGTAAGACAGTTTTTCAATTCTATAAAAATGGCGCCCCCCGTATGTGCGTTCCATTATCAAAAAATAATTGATAAATACTCTTTGGTATTGGATATTAACTTCTTAGTAATAAAAATATTTCATAACATTATTTTTTTTGCGAAAAAGTTTTATATTAGGATTCTATTTTTAAATTTCGGGGTTGTGTTTATAAAGTATATCTAAACTTGTTTTGAATGTAAGTTTATAATTCAAATTTTACGATGAGAGTAGATAAAATTCATGAAATAATTTATATTAATGTAAATATCGATTTATGCTCACCTACAATCACGAAATAAGCTGATCAAGTTATCAAAAGAGCATTCCATGAGCAATAATAACCCAGCCGCACCATCTCGGGTTCGCTATCAGCGCATTTTACTATTACTAAGCAGACTGAGGAAATAGTTAGTACTGCCGTCATTATCGGCACGGCTGTGATGTATAAATAGTATGCTGCTGGCATCATTGCATTTTTCTGCAACATTACAATAAAATGAATTAATTATCGTTTCAGTCCAATCATCACCTGCCTAGCCTTTTCACCACTGTTGGGATTGGCTTCCGGTTTAACTGGATGCATTTGAATACCAGTATTATTAATTTCAGACTAATATAACCAGGAAACGATTATGACTGAACTAGCTTTTGCCAGCGGCTTCACCCGCGTGGAGGTCGGAAATTATCCCGCGGGAATGTACTACCGGGATAAGAAGTACCCTATGTGTTAATCCAGGTTATACACTATCTATGTGCCAAATTTCATCTAAATCCAGCAGTTTTTGCGTGAAAGAATAACAAACATCCATACATACAAACTTTCACATTTATAATATTAGTAGGATAGTAAGTCATATTAGATACGATACTTGGCCATTACATTGGTCTTTGACAGTTTTTACGTGTCGTCAGAAGTCCGAAAGTCTGGCCATCAGTCTTACCAAGTGGTATGGTATCATATTATTACCCAGTAACTGGGTTATCGAAGTCAGATAGATAGTCGCTTTATGTAAAATACTGACACTCGTGTTTTACTTCGTAGCACGACCATGAACGCATTCATTATAACTTTAGATCAGCCTTTCCCAAAGTGGGCGATAACGCCCCCTTGTGGGCGCTGCAGGGCCTAAAGGGGGGTGGTAAGAAACCCAGAAAAAAAATGGGGGCGTTGTGTAGAGTCCATTTTTTTTCTGGGTCTCTTACCACCCCCTGCAGCGCCCACAAGGGGTCGTTATCGCCCACTTTGGGAAAGGCTGCTTTAGATGCCAGTAATAAAATCCTTTTAATTTGTACTATTTTGTACCACTAATTAGAAATTTTAAACCTCTCCATTATCGTAGATATACAGGTCGAGCTAGCTAGATTCCTTTCCAGGATGACCACGCTAAAATTCTAGCTGGAATAAAAGTTAATGAAACGGGAGCATGCTAAGAATTATTACTCAATATGTATTCTTATTTTATTACTGGTGAATTGTCGTAAATTGTTAGAGAAGCAAAAAAAATATAAACATTTTCTGCCTATAAGCCAGTATATGATTTTTATACTTGACGCAAGATGGTGTTATTGATAATTGAGTGGTATAAAATTTCTAATTAGTGGTATAAAATAGTACAAATTAAAAGGATTTTAGTACCATCTATAAATATAAAAAAAAAACTATAAATATAAAGCTAGCTACAATCTTAGCGTGGTCGTGCTGGAAAGGAATCTTCCTAGCACGACCTGTATATCTACGATAATTTAGAGGTACAAAATTTCTAATTAGTAGTACAAAATAGTACAAATTAAAAGGATTTTATTACCATTTTTTTTTTTTTGATCTTTATCTTGCAATCTGTTCCATGCGAACATTCAGCGTATGGTTAGATATATAATTTTTGTCTTGGAGGGTAGTCAGTCCAGTGACGTGCTCCCTTAATGTGTAATGCTCCCTATAAATCTCTAGGGGCCTTTCTTTTTAGCCTTTTGAATGTTGAATTACTATTCATCAAGTGCGTAGCTAGTATGTTTGGGTGATTGGCTAGGCTGTCTCTGTATGATTTCATGGAGTGCTTAATCTCTTCTTGTACTGTTCTGATTTCAAGGTCGTGGTGTAACTGTTGGTTTGTTATGAACCAAGGAGCATTAGTAAGTATCCTCAGCATTTTGGACTGAAACCTCTGGAGTATTTCCAGGTTTGAGTTGGAGGCTGTACCCCAGAGTTGAACTCCATAAGTCCAGATTGGTTTGAGGATGCATTTGTACAGCAGCAGTTTGTTTTCCAGCGACAGCTGTGATTTTTTCCCGAGCAACAAGTACATCTTTCTTAGTTGGATTCCCAGTGCTTTTCGTTTTGTGAATATATGCTTTTTCCAAGTGAGACGACGATCCAAATAAATGCCCAGGTATTTGGCTTCATTTGCTTGGGGTATTTGTTGTCTATTAAGTGACACAGGGGGACATGTTTCGCGTCGCGTTGTGAAAGTCACCTGTACTGACTTATGCCCGGTTTCTGAGGTACTCTTATCGGTAGTTTATCTGTTCATTAGCGCTATTGGTTCGATAACTTGACAATTTGCGTTTCCGAACACCGCAATGTAAGATAAACTCCGTTTAAACTTATTTTATCTGACCAATGTGTGGCGTTTATCGGTTCCATAACTTTATTTGACGTTTCATTTCAAACTATATCAACTCGCTTTTAATCAAACGCCTAATAAAGTTTGTTGAGCAATAATGCACAAATACGGCTCATTGCATGAACATTTAGTTTTTAAGAATTTATTTAATAAGTACCTACTAATAAGTCTTTGCACGGAATACAACTATTAAATCATCGGAAGCTTTTTATTCAAAATAATTCTGGATACAAACCACAACAGTTTCTTTTCTATTAATGTGCAAGTTGTATGTGATGCAAAGTTATACATTCGTGATATAGATGCTCGTTGCATGACAGTACCGTGTTTCATAACTCATTCCTACGAGCGCGACTCGATAATAATGAGATAGATGGTCACCTCATGGGAGACAGTGCTTATCCTTGTAGAAAGTTCATGATGACACTATTCTTAAATCCAGCTACAAATGCGGTAAAACATTACAATGAAGCACAAATAAAGACCAGAAACACAGTTGAAAGAACATTTGGTGTGTGGAAAAGAAGATTTCAATGCCTCTCTAAAATTACGGTAAAAATTAGATCACACATTAGCTGTAATTGTTGCAACAGTTGTGTTACATTATAGGTATAACTCTAAAGCAAAATGATTCGCTGATAACTAACACTTGATACTGCTTCTGAACAAGAAATCGTAATAGACTCTGTTGATCAACCCCTTTCCGCTGAAGGAAACCATGCCCGTCGGTTATTGTTGGAGCAATATTTTAGGTTGCTAACTTTCGTTTTTATAAATATTTCAAACTGGAAAATTGTCGTATAATAGGGACACAAATAAAAATAAACGTATGAACTTGGCTCTACATTTATATTTCAAGTTAAATATGCACTTCGATAAGAAGCATCTTGTCTCTTTCAGTAAAATGTTTACTACGTTTTCCAGATTCCATTATGTTATTATTATATAAAAGAATGGATTAAGCGCAAACGATTCGAAAGACATGTAACCGACAGCGAAGTAAAATATTAATATCAGGAATCATAAACAATGAACTGAGTACTGACAATAGAAAAAAAGGTTTTACCCATACCTAAATATAAAATAACGACTTTACATATTTTAAATAAAATAATATTAAGCCAGTTATTTACCCTTGAAAAAAAAAATTGTTTATTAAACTAGTTTTAAAGACCATTTCAATAATAAAAATCAATTTTAGATGTAATCTCATAAACAGACCCATCTAGCGGCGGCATCTAAAAAACTAGTTGACAGTTTCATATTTATTGAATGGTTTGTTTTGTATTCAGAAACGCAGTGACAGTTAGCCGACGTTTATCTTATGCATAACTTTATTGAATGAACAGTTGTTGAGAGTTTATCTTGAAACTTCAGAAACCGGGCATTAGTCTCGTTTGCTTTTATCCGCCAGGTAGTTAGCCATTCCGTGATGTTGTCTAGAGAACGTTGAAGCATTTTGCTTGCTTGTGTTGGTTCTTCATGTGCAGTTAAGGCTGCTGTGTCATCTGCGAAAGTGCCGATCACGACGCCGTCTGTCATTGGTAGGTCTGACGTAAATATCAAATAGAGGATCGGACCAAGCACGCTTCCCTGTGGCACTCCTGCATGAGCCCTGTGAAGTTTGGTTCTATCATCTCCTTGCTTGACATAAAATAACCTGTCCCCAAGATATGACTTCAGGAATATGTAATAGTTGGTCGGGAGCTGTTTTTTTATCTTGTATAGTAAACCTTCGTGCCAAACTCTGTCAAAAGCCTGCGAGATATCTAGAAAAGCCGCACAGCAATATTTCTTGTTTTCAAAAGCCCTATGGATTTCTTCTACCAGTCGGTGCACCTGCTCTATCGTGCCATGGCGTTTTCTAAAACCAAATTGGTGGTCAGGTATGATTTTATTTTCTGCTATTATTTTATTTAATCGCTTTAAAAAGTATTTCCATAACCTTTGACAGAATGGGTAGTAAGCTGATTGGTCTGTAGGAAGATGCCTCTTCAGGAGCTTTACCAGGTTTAAGGACCATTTTAATTTGAGCTACCTTCCATTGAGGTGGGAAGATTCCTCTGATCTGTATGCAGTTAAACAGATTTGTCAAAGAAAATACTGCTATATCAGGTATTTCGCGGAGTATTTTAGCAGTAGTTAAATCGTATCCTGGAGCTTTATTTTGATTAAGATTTGTAATGGTGTCAATTACCTCTCGTTTCGTAATCTTTTCAATGGGCAGGTCGAGTTGATAAGGTTCATAAAGGCAGCTAATGCGTTCTTCGTTGTTGGTGTTCGATAAGTTCTGAGCCGTGTTTGGTACAAAGACATCGGCTAGATGAGAGGCAAATGCTTCGCCTTTTTCTAAGTCACTTTTTGCCCAGGAACCATCCTTCCTGCGTATCGGGGGATTCGAAGCAGTGGGTCTTTTCAGTTTTTTGGTTGGTTTCCAAAGAGAATAGTCGCTAGCAGCCGTAGCATCCAGATTACGTAGGTATTTCTGGATATTATCATTTTGCTCAGTATGCAGTAGATTTTTAAGTTTAGACGATAGGTAGTTCAGCCGTGTTTTGTCTCTGGGGAATCTAGTAGTTTGCCACAATTTACGAGCTTGTCTTTTTTCGGCTACTAGATCACGGATGGGTTTTGAGCAGTCTGGTTCCGTGTATTTCTTGGGAGCAGGAGTACTATCCCAAGCAGCATGTTGGACGCACTCGTTGAAATGTTCAACCGCTGCCATAATGTCCTCTTCCTTGTTAAGTGGCAAGTTAATATTAATCGTAGAATCCACTATGGAGCGAAACATATCCCAGTTGGTCCTACGTTCATGTAGCCTTGCTATAGGTTTAACAAGTAAGAATTTCTGGGAAACCTCAAGCAGAACTACACTATGGACAGATGAGAGGTCTGGAAGGGAAGTACATTTGAAACAATTATTCGGAATTCCCTTTACGACACTGAAGTCTACCTTAAGTCTGGGATTTTTTTTGGATCAGTCGGCCAGTAAGTTGGTTCCCCGTTCGATATTGTATTTAGCTGTAGGTCATTTATAGGCTGCCTGTAATTGACGTCCTTTTGGAGTTGTTAAACGAGAGCCCCATTGAGTATTTTTGGAATTATAATCTCCTCTTGCTATAAACCTTGGTCCCAGTGTCTTGAAGAAATTGACGTAGTCTTCTTTCTTGATAGCATGTTTTGGAGGAGAATACAGTGCAGTGACAGTCAAATGTCCCCTCCAATCCTCGACAACAACGCTGGCTTGTATCTCAGGAGTTTTTATACGGCTCGACCTCATGATGTTTGATGTTATTCTTAATGAGAATTGCGGATCCTCCGTGGGCTATACCGTCCGGATGCATTGTTTGGTAGAATTTGTAATTGAAGATTCTGAGATAATTCTTTGTCGTAAAATGTGTTTCGGACACCAGTAAGATATCTATTTTGTTTGTTTTTAAAAATGTCTCTACTTCTAAGACATGGTGTGTGAGCCCATTGGCATTCCAAAGAGCTATTTTTAATGAACAGAATTTGCCAGTTTGGTCATGATTTCCATTAGGAGATTTGTTACTGAGGTTAATTGTTGTATCAGTTGTGTCATAATATTCATAATTTCGTTCATGTCATTGTTGTTTGTCTGGACATTTGGTAGTTCGTTTAGACTTTGCTTGCTAGCAGGTGCGTGTGAAGGTTTATTGGACGTTAAAGCTTGCTTATATGATGTTCGGTCTCCCTGTCTAGAAGTGTCCGCCTTTTCTGGTTGATGTTTGATGTGCGTTAGTTGTCGCTGTTTTGCTGGTTGAATAGGGTATTTGAGTTGCTGGAGCTCTTTATATATTGAACAACCTTTATAGCTTGCAGGATGGTTGCCATCGCATAGTACACATTTAACTGAGTCAGACCTTTCTTTACGTTCGCACTTGGACGATGCATGATCTCCAGCACATTTTATACATTTGGGCTTCCTAAAACAGTATTTCCTTGTGTGGCCATACTGTTGACAATTGCCACATTGTGAAATTTCTCGTTTCGGTCTTGGTGGTTCGAAGATGATTCGACAGTGCAAAAGATTTTGTATGTCATAGATGTGTTTATTGTTGCTGTTGGATTCTAATTCTATGAAGTATATTGGTAATGGTTTTTTGGTACTTCTTTGTTTGACATTCCAAATATTTGTAACTTTGTGTCCTTGCATTTCTAGTTCAGCTTTAATTTCATCCATATCAGTGGAAGGGTGGAGATTTTTAAGGACTACTTTAAAACATCGATCTTGTTTGGGCTTGTAGGTGTAAAATTCTGTATTTTTTTCTTGCAGGTTTTTAACTATTTTTGTATATAACTCTGTAGATTTGGGTTGAATTCTAACTTGTTCATTACGGAGAATTTTCACTTCATAGTTATCTGGAACTACCTCATCAAGCATTTTTAGAAGTGGTTGGATGTCGCTGACCCGGTCTACGTATAAGGGCGGGGCCTTGGCAGGTCTTTCAACAATTTCAGTCGTTTGTGTGTCTTGCTTGTCATTATCTAGCTCGGAAAATCTGTTTGAAGTTGGTGTAGGTGTGGGTTTGCTCAGCCAGTAGGTGTCGAGTTTTTTTTTGTTTTTGTGCTTTGTTTATTTCAGGGCTTTCGCGTTGTCTTTTTCTTTCAGGTACTTTCGTCCATTGGTCGCTATCAGCTCTAGGTGAACTCATTTCGGTGTCAGCAGGTGTTAGGTTGTCGAGATTATTCAGTGACTGAGATCATGTTTTATAAAAAAAGGATTTGTGAAATATTTGTTGGCTTAGTATTTTATTTTCGGGTTTTTCAAGTTGATTTATTCATTTATTTGCGTAAAACATGGTATAAAGAGGTCTTATAGTAAAAAAATAGAGCAGACATGTTTTGCCAAGATTAAACATAGCATGCAAATATTCAAAATTATAATTGTAGTAACAATTTCCCAACCATAATTATTATTATAATATTACAACAACACTATTTTCGCTCTAGGAATTGCTTTATACTGTAGAAGTTGTTATGATTTAGCCATACATACAATTTATTCTTAAAAGCATATCTCGAGTTTAACATTTTCAGATCAGTAGGTAATTTGTTATAGATTCGTACACACATAGTTAAGCAGCTTTTATTGTACTTAGCAAGCCTGGGAGCATTATTAAGCATGAGCCTGTGAGGATCTCGTCGGCTTCGAGGATTTACATCATTAGCTATTTTAAATACTTCCTTATGTTTCCATACAAACATGCATATTTCATTAATGTACAAACAAGGTAGCGGTAACAAGCCAAGTTTCTTAAATATTGGCTGACATGATTCCTCAGGATGAAGTCCGTGTAGTGCCCTAATGCATTTTTTTGAGCGACAAATGTTCTATTCTGGTCGGTACTGTTACCCCATATTATAAGTCCATAACGCAATATAGATTCCACATATGCATGGTAAGCTAATATAGCTGTTTTTAGATTAGTACTTTTTTTACTTGTCTAAGAGCATACACAAATTTGTTTATCTTGCTTGAAACACTGTCTACATGCACTTTCCAATGTAGATCTTCATCAATAGTTACTCCCAGGAACTTGGTATGTGTTACTGGTTTAATTTTGGGTATATTTAATTTCAGGTTAAATTTATGATATTTTATTTATTAAATTGTATATAAACTGATTTGTCAAGGTTTATTTTCAAGTTATTTACATAAAGCCAGTGAATTAAAATGTCAATTGTATTGTTAATGTCAGTTTCGTGGTCAGAAATTGTATTATTTTTTTTACTGGATGTCACAATAATAGAGATGTCATCAGCGAACAATATGCACTTATGTTTCGTAATTTTAATGATGTCATTTATATATATCAAGAATAAGATCGGCCCTAGTATGCTTCCCTGTGGGACACCAAACTTATTACATCTATATTTCGACGAGTGTTGTGTTACTTCATTATTTTCATTAATATTTGTTATGGTAGAGAGTTTGTTTGAGAGAGAGTTTTAGATTGTTCTTTATTTTCCATAGTATTCCCACGAGTAGGGTCGATTTAAACAGGTCGCACACAGGGTAACGCCCATTCCCATATGAAGGCACTATACAACAATGTGAGCCAGGTCCATATTACCATCTAAAGTTATAATGAATGCGTTCATGGTCGTGCTACGAAGTACAACACTGATACTCAGCTGTATTCGGTAAGACTGGAAGCCGACCCCAAAATACTTGGGAAAAGGTTAGTGTACAGTGCAAGCACAGCACAGTTTTCATATCAATATGTCAGCATTTTACCTGCGCCGGGCCGGCTAATTTAGTACACGAATAGCATTCATACCGCGTGCACTCATCTATCATGCAATCATACTTTTATCAATAAATATCAATCAATCAGTATCAGTGTATCAATCAGCATCAACTCAAGGTGTAAGGTCCCTAACCATACATCTTAATGGTCCTTCGAGCCGGATAAGCGGGATCCAATCACGTTGTGAACATAATAGTGATTGTTCCTGTAAACACGACCTGCGGACGACGGTCAACGGTCTACCAACATCATCAAGCCATCGACTGCTGGCTCCATCATCGCAGAGGGTGCTTTGCTCTTCTTTCCGTGGTTGCGAATCGGTTCAGCCGGCCTCCCACAAGCAGGTCTCACCGGTTGGATTGAGAAGGCGCTAATATCGCGGAGAGTTTGCAAAAGCACTTCTTGTTGACTAGCGGTCAGGAATATAATCAAGAAAATTATCAATCATGACTTCCACAATGGAAAACATTTTAACAAATCAAGATCAAATCATGCAAGCAATGGAGCAGCTATTAAGGAACTTCAAGAAAGATTCTGCAGAACGTAAGACTCCATACAATATCAAGAAACGACTGCAAACTCTGGATAGTTATTGGGCTGAGTTCCAGTCTAATCATTTGAAATTATGTGAATTCGAAACTCGCAGTGCCAGCTATTTCGCCGATAATTGCTATCAAAGGACGAAACTCTTTTACACTGAAGCGCGGGAAACTATCGAACGTTACGAACGGAAGGATCCTAGTGAAAGTAAGAGAGACCAATCTCCGGGCAAGCCATCAATACAAGTATCGACACCGGCATCTAGTAAACACCATCAAGAAACTTCAAGCACCTCATTAGCTGACCCCGATCAAGCAAACAGCAATCCTTGTAACAGTAAGTCTAAATCACTGTGGAAAACTGTTTCTCAAGGAAATGCAAGCAAACTGGAGGAAATGCTGCGAAAGCAAAAAAGCAACTTCAAGGCGTTGTCTCGTACAATCAAGAGCGTGGTATTAGAGGACATCTCTGAAAAATGGGAACTCGAAGATCTACTACGTAATTTACAAAAAAGGTGGTCAATCATCGACTCGTTGCACTGGGAAATTGACAGTGAGTTGTACGAGGAAGATGAAGATTATGAGCAAACATACAGCAGATATGAGCAGCTATACAATGACATGAAAAAGTCAATCAATATCAAGATGGGCTCAATTTCACACCGTGAAAATTGCACCCCCAAAATCGATATTCCCATATTCAGCGGGAATTACCTCAAGTGGACATCATTCAAGGATCTATTTATAGAAACAATCCACAACAACAAGTCAATGTCGAGTGCTCAGAAGATGCAGTTTTTGAAGAGCAAGCTAAAAGGTGAAGCGGAAAAGCTAGTCCAACACTTAAATATCAGTTCTGAAAATTATCAATTATGCTGGGACATCATGAATCATCGATACAACAACGAAAAGCTCATCTTTAGCTCGCATATCAACGCACTTCTGGCAATACCTACAATGCAAAATCAAGCAGATTATCAGATCAAGAAGATGTTTGATACTACCAACGAATGTCTTAACGCCATAAAGAATCTCGGCGTCAACATATCAAACTGGGACCCACTTATTGTGCACCTACTGGCACTTAAGTTGGACAGCGATACGCATGGGGAATACATTCAATCGCTAACCAATCCTAGAGCACTGCCGACACTCGACGATTTCCTATCATTTCTGGAAAGCAAATACACCGCTCTTGAATCATCTAGGCGTAAGCAGTATACTCCAAAATCAAAGCAAGAAACATTCAACAGAAAAGAATCAGAACATCAGCCTAACAAACAAAGCAAACCTAATCAGCACAATAATAAGAACGATGCAGGCAAACCATTTTTCCGCAATTCAACGTTTAAAAGTTTTGCAATGAATAAACCAAACTGTCCACTCTGCAATGACAACCACGGACTTTTCCGTTGCAAGACATTTTTAGAATCTAGGCCAGAGGCCAAAGGAGATATTGTGAAACAATTGAACCTCTGTAAAAATTGTCTCTATGATCACAAAGACAAGCCATGCTACTCGGAGACAAAATGCAGAGTATGTCAAGGAAAGCATAACACCTTGCTGCACGATACGCTCCACAGCAACGGCGGGACAAGTAACACGAAGTCATCAGCAGAAGAACAACTGTCCATATCACGAGAAAACAGAACACGAGACACTGTCAACCATGTCTCAAATGACAGTATTGTAGAAATACTGCTAGCAACAGCTCTTGTTCGTGTCAAAGCACGAAATGGGACATATCACACATTGCGTGCCCTAATTGATCAAGGCTCACAAGTCTCTCTAATATCAGAAAGCGCAGCTCAAAAACTAGAACTCCCAAGACAAGCATGCAAAGGCGTCATATTTGGCATCGGCACTAGTCAAGCCAACTGTAAGGGAGAGATCCGTATTACTGCGTCATCAATGCATACTGAATTTACATTTCAAGCAGATGTGCTGATAATGAACACACTGTTACACAACTTGCCCAACAGGACATTCACAAAACCATCATGGGCATACCTACAAAACATACAGCTAGCAGATCCAGGATTCTATACAAGCCGACCAGTAGATCTACTACTAGGAGCCGACGTATATTCACAAATTATAATGGGAGGTATCATCAAAGAAAATGAGTCACTCCCTGTAGCACAACAAACTCAACTTGGGTGGATATTAAGCGGAAATGTCAAATCATATCACTGCAACGTCGTAATGAACAATCTTGAAGACATACAAAGGTTTTGGGCCATTGAAGACATAGCAGATGGCAATATCAACATGTCGAAGGAGGATCATCAGTGCATTCAGCAGTATCAGACAGAAACTTTGCGACGGGAGGATGGCAGATATGTTGTAAGACTACCGCTAAAGCCAGAAATAAAGGAAAATTTGGGAGAATCAAAACCCAAGGCAGTCGCACAATTTTATCAATTGGAAAAGAAGTTTGGAAAAAACCCAAAAATTGCGCAAGATTACAAAGCATTCATCGATGAATACATCAGACTAGGTCACATGCGCGAGTGTACGAGTAAAAAACAGCCAGATTGCATTTTACCTCACCTATGTGTATTGAGGCCCGAATCAACAACAACAGCATTACGTGTGGTATTTAATGCGTCAGCAAAAACATCGACTGGCTACAGCTTAAATGATTTCATGTACAGTGGCCCAAATCTCCAACAAGACTTACTTACGTTAATATTGAGATGGAGACAACATAGATATGCGATTACAGCGGACATCGAGAAAATGTTCAGACAAATCTACTGTCATGACGATGATCTGCAATATCAAAAAATCATTTGGCGCGACTCACCTCAAGAGAAATTACGAGAATATGAGTTAACAACAGTTACATATGGCACCAAATCAGCACCATTTCTCGCCATGATGACTCTAAAGCAAATAGCAGAAGATGAACGCTCAAGGTATCCTGCTGCGGCCGCAGTTGTTGAAACCTGTTTCTACATGGACGACTTGTTGGCAGGACATCAGAGCATCGAAGAAGCTAAGCAACTAAAATCAGATCTTATCAAATTACTCAGATCAGGCGGATTTAATTTGAGAAAGTGGTCATCTAATAAATTAGAGGTATTAGATGACGTCACCGCAAACACAGCGCAATCATTTGAATTCAAACATCAAGAGTCAACTAAAACATTGGGGTTACGTTGGCACCCGCTGGACGATCAATTCAAGTTCGAAATGAAGATCGACACAAAATCGACAGCTCCAGCTACTAAGAGGTCCTTATTGTCAGATATATCCAAAATATTTGACCCACTAGGCTGGCTGGCCCCTGTCTCGACCAAGCTAAAACTTTTATTCCAAAATGTCTGGTCACTAACCCTACAATGGGACGACAAAGTACCGGCACATATCAACGAGCAATGGCAGAAGATCAAGAAAGATCTACCAGAAATAGAACATATCAATGTACCGCGATGGCTACAAACACAGCAAAACACAGAAATTGAACTGCATGGTTTCTGTGATGCATCCACAAAAGCGTATGCTTGCGTAATTTATTGCAGGATCATCAAACAGAACAATCAGAACAATCAAACTCCTGTGACCATAGTAGCAGGAAAATCAAAACTGGTTCCTGTCAATAAAGCGATATCATTACCAAGATTGGAGCTTAGCGCAGCACATTTATTATCACTTCTGATGAAAGTAGTTCAGAATACTTTACAGAACTACAATATCAAGATATATGGATGGTCAGATTCAACAGCGGTCCTGGGCTGGCTTCAGGGAGACCCAAATCGCTGGAAGCCATTTGTGGCAAATAGAGTGAAACAAGTCACTGAAGTAATCCCAATCAAGAACTGGCACTATGTGAAGTCGGCTGAAAATCCAGCTGATTGTGCTAGCCGAGGATGTTCAGCAGAGCAGCTCAAAGAACATTCACTATGGTGGCATGGACCAACGTGGCTACCATCATTTGATGAAGATGAACATAAACAACAAACTTATGTTACGCAAGACGAAATGAAAAAATCAGTACAAACAAGCGTCATTCAACAAAATGATGACATTGCTCAAAACATATTAAATAAATGTAGCAATTTCAACAGAGCAACGCGAGTTCTAGCTTGGACTTTGCGCGCAATAACACGTAATCAGCACAAACCAAAGTTTTTAACAATCGGCGAAATGAAGAAATCCAGACATTTTATCATCAAGCAAGTACAACAGTGGGAATTCAGAGAAGATATCATCAGTCTTCAGAAACATAAACAAGTCAGCGCAAAAAGTAAGCTGTTGAAGTTGAACCCATTCCTGGATCAAGAAGGCTTACTGAGAGTTGCCGGGAGGATCGCTAATGCGAATATCAGTCAAAATATGAGACATCCTCTCATAATACCTAAAAACTCTCATCTCAGTAACTTACTTATTGACCAAGGACATCAGATGACGTATCATGGCGGAGCTCGAATCACGCAAGCTTGGCTGCGTCAACAATATTGGATTCAGGGCGGAAATCGAGCAGTCAAGAAACGCCTTAGAACCTGTGTCAAGTGCAGACGTCACGATCCAATCAAACAAGAGCAGTTAATGGGAGACTTACCTGCAGCTCGCAGCAATCCAGCACGACCTTTCTATCACTCAGGGGTTGACTACACTGGCTTTGTCTACATTAAAACAAACAAAGGCCGAGGAGTAAAGACAACAAAAGGATACATCGCTGTGTTCGTATGCATGGCCACGAAAGCTGTGCATCTGGAACTGGTCTCAGATCTGAGCTCCTCAGCATTTTTATCAGCATTACGCAGAATGTCAGCAAGAAGAGGCACCCCAAAACATATATACAGCGACAATGGTACGAACTTCGTAGGAGCAAGCAGAATTCTTAATGAAGAATTCATCAACATTCAAAAAGTGTTAGACGTGGAATTTTACGAAGCAATCACCGACATGGAGATCAATTGGCACTTTAACGCCCCATCCTGGCCAAGCGCGGGAGGTGTATGGGAAGCAGCTGTGAAGAGCTTAAAGTACCACCTAAAGAGAGTGATTGGCGAACAAAGGCTCACGTTTGAAGAATATTCAACAGTGCTAGCACAAATCGAAGCATGTTTGAACACACGACCATTGTGCGCTCTAAGTGAAGATCCAGAAGATTTGGATTACCTCACACCATCCCACTTTCTAGCAAGCGGACCAACCTTGACGTTAATCGAAACGGAGAAAGATTTGCGTACGAGATGGCAACTCACCCAAAAAATCATGGATGATTTATGGAAAAGGTGGAGAACAGAATACTTAAGCCAATTATCAGTGCGTAGCAAATGGCGCCAACCGCACACAAACTTGAAGATCAACGACATTGTCATCATACACGACGTACAGTTACCATCAGGAAAGTGGGCAATGGGAAGAATCACGCAACTTCATCCCGGAAAAGATGGGTACGTCCGGGTGGTTACTATTCGGACAAAAAATGGAACAATGAAAAGACCAATATCAAAGTTATCATTACTGCCTATAAATGAAAATCAATCAGAAGAACAAGAACATCAAAAATCCGCAAGTAACGTATCAAGTCAACGAACACAACAATCGTCATCAAAATTATGCAACTTAATTTATACCATTCTCATGATTCTTATGGTAATGGTACCTACAGCAAGAGGCGAATACAAGTTTTCAAGCCTGAGCAACAATCAAAGCATCTACTTCGACAAGGTAGCCAATATGCGGCTACAACGCGAAGAATGGAAGCTAATAGTTTACTGCGATATGGCTCCATATTGGCGAGGAATAGATGTAATCAACGGATCAAATACCACAATGTGACGTAGTCCGATTACAGTTACGTCATGGGTACGCCGAACTCGAACACTACAACAGCATTTTACTCGGTCAGCAAATGCACCGATTGCGCCGACGTAGAGGCTTTATCAATGGAGTAGGCAACATCGCACGAAGTTTATTTGGAATATTGGACGAAGATTTTGCCGAAAAATATCAGAAAGATATTGACCTTATCAAGAAGGATCAAAAACATCTTGCCTTATTGTGGAAAAACCAGACATCAATCGTTGAAGCAGAATTGAATGTTATCAAACGAGTAGAAACCGCCTTGGAAAAACAACATAAACTCGTAAATCAATACATAATCAACTGCAACCTGGGAATGAACAAACTGAAAGAGCAGATACAAAAGACAGACAGCAGAAGTGACTTCACTTTATCAGCCTTGGTGGCAAACATTATGCTGTCAGACCTGAAAAATATCCAGGAAACGCTAGTGGATACAGTAGCGAATATTTTCTATGAAAAATTCAACTTTCACCTCTTAACACCAACACAGCTGAGAGATGAACTCAATACAATAACAGGGCAACTTTCAAAGGAGCTGACCATACCCATAAATAACATTCAAACGGATCTAGCAAAGATATATCATTTACTCAAAGTAAAAGCGAGAACAACAAAACAATACATGATTTTTGAAGTCAAGATCCCACTTGTGACTAGAGAAGACTATGAGCTTTACAACCTCATACCAATCCCACTGCAAGTAGCTGAAAGCATGGTCACCATCACACCTATCGCGCAGCATTTAGCGATAAACATCCACAAAGATTCCTACATTCCGATATCGGAAGCCGATTGGGGAAGATGTACGCCTTACGACCAGGATGACTTCATTTGTTCTCTAAAAAGGCCTATTTATCAGATGACCTCAGACAACAATCTGTGTGTAAAAGATCAAGTTGCAAATCAATGTCAAACCGAAACCAAAGAATGTATAGATCAATGGACGGAATTAAGCATCGTCAACTCATATTTGTATTATTGTTGTGGACAATGCACGGTGCGAGTCATATGTGGGGATCATATTACTGCTGAACGACTCAGCAAGGCCGGGGTACTGACACTCGGTGACGGTTGCGTCATCAAAGGTCAAACATTTACGATTTATTCGCACCAAAGCTTAACTAACTCAATCCATACAAAAACAGACGTCCTGGATATCGAGATTCCAACTATAAATCACATCATCAATCTGACTATACCATCCGCTGCCGCACTGAACGACACCAAAGAGACTATCAAACGGCAACAGGACTTGGAAGTCATCACTCTCGCCATCAAGAATGCCAGAGTGAAGGAAGTTGAGGCATTGACAGATCAAGTTTCTTCCCACGACATCCACCATTACATCGCCATATACACTGTGGTCGCAGTGATCTTAATCAGTATTCTCATCTACGGGTTGCGACGGCTGCGAGCGCACAGGGACACGGTTCAACAGGATCATCAGGAACCCAACGTGCACTATACGACAGCTGCAAGGAGACCGCCACAGACCGCTACTGTCGACAACAGCCACAGCAGCACACGTATAGTTGACAGGGCGTCATCACCACGTTTTGGAAGTCAATACAGATCAATGTAGTGTTATTTAAGTTATTTTATAGGCAATTATGTTTTATCACTTTGTAACTCATCACGATTCATATCACCCTGTGCACCCTTTTCTTCTCCGGGCCTGGAGCATGTACAGTGCAAGCACAGCACAGTTTTCATATCAATATGTCAGCATTTTACCTGCGCCGGGCCGGCTAATTTAGTACACGAATAGCATTCATACCGCGTGCACTCATCTATCATGCAATCATACTTTTATCAATAAATATCAATCAATCAGTATCAGTGTATCAATCAGCATCAACTCAAGGTGTAAGGTCCCTAACCATACATCTTGCTTGAAGATGATGACTTGGCCATTGCATCACATTGGCTTTCCAGTAACGGAAAACATCATCCTATAGAATTAACAAATAAGTAAACATAAAATTGACAGTTTTATAAGAAGATGGCAGGTCAACTTGGATGCCTTGCTTAGAAATTATAAAGGTAGCGCAGAGCGACGACCCGTGGATTGAAAAGAGGGAGGTCATTGCTTAGCACTAAGGCAGTACAGGCTAGCTATAATAATAATAAGGTTTCAAGTCTCACCTTATGACCTCCGATGATGAGCACAATAGTCACCATTAAATCCAACATGAGAGTGGATAATACAAGGATTGATATAGCAAAATGCAGTAAAGATGTATTCAAGTGTTTTTTGCCTCCAAACCAAGTGAACGACGTAATGTTATTTATCAAATAAGAAAAGGAAACAGCGTCAGCAATCTGAAAAAGAAAAAACACAAGCTTCTTAGTACTATACGCGCCAGCAGCCGCATTTATAATTTTGTTAGTAGGTATATGTATAAACTAAGAAATTAATAGTGGCAAGGCTACCAACTTTGGGCACGCCCCAAATGCGGCGGTAAGTCCCCTCTTTGAGGAGTGGATAGAGAGGCGTCACGGCGTCCTCACCTTCCGCCTGACGCAGGTTCTCACCGGGCATGGGTGTTTCGGTGGGTTCTTGTTCAGGATAAAGCGGGAGGATACGCCCGGGTGTTTCCATTGTGAGGATCGTCTAGAGGACACGGTGGAGCACACGGTGGAAGTGTGCCCTGCCTGGGTGGAGCACCGCTGTGTCCTCGTGGAGCCGATCGGCGGCGACGACCTCTCGCGTCCGGCTCTGGTGCGAGCCATGGTACGGAGCGAGAGGGAATGGGAAGCCGTCACCTCCTTCTGCGAAGCAGTAATACTCGCGAAGGAGGTGGCGGGGCGCGTGAGGGTGTGGCAGTCTCTGCGCCCGCACGTCCCTAGCCGCCGCAGGAGGAGACGCCCCGGGCGTCGGGAGTCGATAGCGGACTCCCGGCCACCGTAGGCGCGAGCTTGCGGGCGGCGAGCAATGGGTAGCTCGCCGCCCGGTAAGGACCAAGCTCGGGTCGACGCGACGGCGCGTAGTGTTCCACGCGCGCCTCAAAGAATTTCAGCAAAACTGAAGGGGTCTGATAGGACTGATGCCTGCCAGGGTCGCGAGATTGTTCGAAAGAGATACCGTGACCCTGGCACATGGGCAACTGAAGGAACACGGGTGAGTTTTAGTCAGTAAAAGTCTGACATGCCCTCCCGCTTAGCCCAGAGCGGGTGAAGTGATTTGATGATTTCCCAACAAAAAAAAAAGGCTACCAACTTGTTGTCTCTAGATATATTTCAATCTCAAGTCAAGCCATTATGACGCCAATTACAATTGTCTTAGGGTGCCAATTTGCTTAACAATTACTTTCCCTGGCTGTACCTCCATTAATGTTTACATTTGGAAACTGGGGCTCATAGCTACATAAGAACTGCTAAGATAATGGTTTTGCACTGACTGTAGTGTCGGTGATCTAAGCTAAGGGTCTTGTGTTGACACCAGGCAGCTAGGCAAAATAGACATGTGACCGTTACATATAGCACAAGTCACATGTCTATTTTGCCAAACTACTATATTGTTTCACTAGCTTCTGCCCGCGACTTCGTCCGCGTTAAATTTCTTGTTCCCCGAGCCTTCCCGTCGCGTCGAGTCGCCTACCCGTGCGATTTTCCCCGTTTTGCAACATTTTTCATGACTGCTCCGCTCCTCTTGGTTGTAGGTTATATAGCCTATAGCCTTCCTTGATAAATAGGCTACCCAACACAAAAAGAATTTTTCAATTCGGACCAGTAGTTCCTGAGATTAGTGCGTTCAATCAAACAAACAAACTCTTCAGCTTTATAATATTATAAGTATAGATTATTTATTTGTAAACTACAATATTATCAAATCCTAATTTACTTGGTGCGACTTAACTGCTTGTGGAATACCATAAGTTGAAGCAACAATGAAACTTGCCCTCTCTAAACAGTGATTAGACAAAGCGAGTCACATGATTTGTATGCCACAGGAAAGCAACTTGCATCTTGTAAATGTCAAGAAAACAAAACGAGACTTCTGAGTTTGTTTGGCATTTATTTTTAGGAATCAATCAGCTAGGATATGCCAGCACCATCTATTTTTACACGCTTTATATTAGTTTCACTTGTATGTTTGTATGTTAGTATGTTTGTTTGTAACCGACTCCTTATAGCGCGATTTTGACTCACTTTAAACGACCAGATTTCATTTAAACTCTGTAGACTTATCGAGGACCGATGACAATACTATAATTTCATAAATTTGTACCATTATCCTTGCCAGGGTTACCAGGACAGCAAAAAACTGTCTTCGAAAACTACGCTGACATACGTCACAAACTACGCTGACATACATTTCAAAATTCGAAACACCCTAAAAAATTGAAAATAAATTATAGTTTAAAAAACTAAAAAACACGCTTCCAAAACCTTTTTTTAAACTATTATTTTTAAAATATTAACATATAAAAGTATCTTCAAAGATCTACTTACAACTATATATATACCTACCTATAACCATTTTGATTAATAACAAACATAAAAATAGCACATAACAATGATAAACAAATCTCCATGGCTCATTGTTAGATTATATGACCCATGTCACAGGATAGTACTCAGCAGCTAAGCAGTGCAGAATCTAGATTTGTACCTCGTAGATGGCATTAGTCTCTCCCTTATTGCATGGGACATTAACATGAGTATGGTAAAATGTGAATGTAGCTATATGTAAACCTTTGCTTAACCCTCTGGAAACATGCCGGATGTTATTTGTGGTACAAGATTATACTAGATACTTACGATCTTGAAATAACCCGACGCGAGCAAGCCATGTCGTAGTGGCAAGCAACAGCAACATCTATTACAAACTGGATTTTCTGCTTTCATTTTCATATCGTCATAGAAGTATTACGGTCAGCTATTTCCATTCCATCAAAATTAGATTTTAATCTTTCACCTGAATTTACAACAAAAACAAACACTTGAGATGAAACCGGAAAGTATTTTTAACACACAATTAAATGGCAACTTAATTAATGATTGACCTCGACACAAGTAGTGTTAGTATTGGCACTGCCAATATTACAATTTGTTGATAATTGTCACGATGTTCATACTAACGTAACAACGACATTTATTAAGCTTTGAGATACTAAAGCACTGAATGCACATGTTGCAGAGACAATAAAGGCCTGGTAATTTGCCAAACATATTATTAAATACTATCTTATCCGCTCCCTTTTCGATGTTTGTTTATTTTCTAAAACCGCAGTTTTCATCAGTACTTTAAATTGCTATAAACATACGTCTGTTTACTGCTTATCATTTTAGCGATTCATTAATGATATTATAATTGACTAATTATTTTTTCTCTATTAAATATTTGGATAAACCACTGTGATATTTAAAAACAGATTTGTAATCACAGTTTGCTACTGAACCTGTGGTATCACTTCATCCGCATGAATCAACATGGTTTAAAAACATTTTTTTAAACTATTATTAATTAAAATAGTAGGCATTATTAAAGCCAGCACACATACAGGGTGTGTTTTTTAATGAGAATTTTTATGGTAGCTATAAGAAAAAACATCTGTATTTTTTTCAAAGCTACATTTAAGTATCTATATCGATTCTACTGTGACAGTATTTTTGATTGCTAGACCACACCATCAGATGTTAGCAGGATACCACCACACTTGTTCTATACTTTTATCAGTTACATTTGTTCATTTAGATGGGAACCCAATGTAGCAATGTAGTCACCAATTTCCACACTCAGAGACATAACCCGAAAACCAATCAAACGCAACTACCACTATCATCATCATTTCAACCGACATGCGACAGATGTCCACTGCTAAGTAGACATAGCCCCCCCCCCCCAAGCACCACCAACGCAACCACCAATAAAATTTAAATTTTTGTAATCTGTCATATTCTGACTGACATGGTTCAAAGGAGAGTTTACAAACAATCTTGGGCCTGAATGTAACAAGATGAAAATGGTGTGAATTAACAGATTCAAACTTATCAGACTGTAAATCGTTGGGTTATTAGAGGTTTAAGCAAATTAAGGTTACTTACAACACAAAACCACTGATTCTTGAAGTGCAAAAGGTGTTCTTTAAACAGTAATTATTACTTTATTTAATGGAGAATATTGGACAACTCATGAATGAACGTCGATTACTTGGAAGTCATAGGTAAAAGATAAGTAGTACTTTTCAGACGTTACTTACAGACAAGCGCAAAGGTGCAAGCCCTTGCCGAATCACTGACAGAATTGTTTCATCGGTCAGTGGGTCGTATTGCAGCGACTAGTTGCTATCCCAAAATTCACATAGCTTCAACAGCACTTTTCCAATTGCACAAGCCGGCGGCAAAATCCAAAATAACCATTTCAAGTCAAACGTGTGTGGGGTCTTAGGTATTCTGTGTGAAGCAAGAAAGGTTCGTACAAGGTAAGCATGCTCAGAACCACAGTCAGAAACGAATCCGTCAAAACAAAACAATGGTCGTTACAAACCAAAAATAATCGGGAAAGCACTCAAAAAAACCCTCAAAACGTACATACTATCGGAAACACGAAACCAAAGATCTCTAATTGGCGATGCAAAGATTATCCGCGCGCCTCTAGCGGCGAAATTTAGAAGTTGTCTAAGAACGACACTGCTTTAAAGTTGAGATTAAGTTTAGACATAATTAGATGGATCACGATGGGGAACACCCAAATACTCCGAAATATTTTATTCCGAATTTCGATGTTCCGACTTTCAAAAGTCCGAATTTCATAATACCTAAAAGTTATAAAGTCTATTTTTAAAAATCACGAAATTTATTTTACCGAAAGTCGTAAATGCGATTTGTTAGTTTTCCGATTTTCATACATTCGAAGAATCAAATGCTTTAAGGGTTCTCGGTCTGAAAAACGACATTCCGATCTTCAATACTCCGAATAAAGTAAAAGTCAACGTGTTGTGCACAAAATTTAGTGACAGAAACGAATCGCTGCAAAACCGACTGGGGAGGATGGGAAATCATCAAATGACTTCTCCCGCTCTGGGCGGAGCGGGAGGGCGTGTCAGACTTTTACTGACTAAAACCCACCCGTGTTCCATCAGTTGCCCATGTGCCAGGGTCACGGTATCTCTTTCGAACAATCACGCGACCCCGGCAGGCATCGGTCCTAGTAGACCCCTACACTCCTGCTGACATCTCTTTGAGGCGCGCGTGGAACACTACGCGCCATCGACCCGAGCCTGGTCCTTACCGGGCGGCGAGCTACCCATTGCTCGCCACCCGCAAGCTCGCGCCTACGGTGGCCGGGAGTCCGCTATGGACTCCCGACCCCCGGGGCGTCTCCTCCTGCGGCGGCTAGGGACGTGAGGGCGCAGAGACTGCCACTCCCTCACGCGCCCCGCCTCCTCCTTCGCGAGCATTACTAGAGCCCTACCCCTAGAGTGTAATTTAAACCCGCGTAGGCGCGGAGTGGCGAGGCGGCCCGCGAGCTGAGGAGCAGGTGGTTTTGACGATTGCCGCCGCGGCTGAGGCTGGCCGGCACGCGTGGGGCCGCCCAAACCCCGCAGCGCCGGAGCCGTGACAGAAACAATGCTTGCTGCATGCCTGCTTGCTTGCTGCTTACCTGCTTGCATGCTGCATGCCTGCTTGCATGTTGCATGCCTGCTTGCATGTTGCATGCCTGCTTGCATGTTGCATGCCTGCTTGTATGTTGCATGCTTGCTTGCATGCTGCATGTCTGCTTGCACGCTGCATGCTTGCTTGCAAGCTGCATGCTTGCTTGCATGTTCTTTAATTCTACCTCCTCATACTAAACACCATATTATACTTTTCTCTGACGAGAAATTATGTGTTATTTGTCGTGCTATTCGGTTTTACAAGGTGTTTTTATTTCGGAATTGTATTAATCGGTATTTTAATAATCGGAATTCGTATTTTTGATGTTTCGAATTATCATTAGGTCGGAATTTTTGTTATTCGATCTTTTGAAACTCGGTATTTTGAGAATAGTAATTATAAACGTTAGGAATATTGAAATTTAGGAATTATAAAAATAGGAGTAATGATAAGTCGGAGTTGTTATACTCGGAATTTTGAATCATTCGGAATTATGAAAATCGGTATTTTGAAATTCGTATTTGTGACTGTCGGAATAAAGTTTTTCGTATTTATGTAGTGTACCCATCACGATGACATAAAAAAACCTGTTGCTACTTGCTAATGAAAGCAGAAATACGAAATATTGTTGCGTTCCTCAATGTAGTACTTACGGAGATTCGAGAATAAGTTTTTCCAAAAGACAAAATTATGAAGAGAAATTGGGAGACTGCTTTAAGAATAGGCAAGCCGATTTCATTAGCAATGAGAGTTTGTTCTCATCATTTTCAGGCTTCAAACTATTTTCCAAACAGTAAGTATAATTATGTTTTAATTATTTAATTGTACTTATATTCACATGCATTTTATAAGTTATTTATTTAGTTTAGGCCTTAGGCTAAGGCGAGCTTCTCGTCAGATAACGAGATTATGTTTATTGTTCCAGACTCTAAAAGACAGAATTTGTTTCCTAATGTCGTACCGTCTCAGAATATTCCGAAAAGAAGCTCTCTTAAAGAAGTACCATTAGCTCAAAAAATAAAATCAATTGCTCGAGAAAATAGGGCTGATATCAGACGCAGGAAAATAGTTGTATCAAAGAAAGATCTTGGACTTGATTGAAAAAATTGACGTTGAGGATGGATTTTTAAATAATTCTTCTCCAGAACGCATTCGTTTTGTTTATCCTGCAGACGCATTATTTACATACATCGACTATTGACAACATAATTATTGTTTCGTCTAGCAAGAAAACACATAAATCTGATTTATAAGGGTTAATACATTTTTCCGTGACGTAAATTGTATCGAAAACTGTCAAAGTGTCGTTCTTAGATAGCTTCACAATTTTGACACTTGGGGCGAGTTAGAATCTTTGCATCGCCAATAATCCAGACAATTGAGCTAGTGTTGGTAACTCAGCTTAGTTGTAGCTACTCACTTGTCTATAAAGAGTCACTCACTCACTATTTTTATTTTCATGTGTTAGCATTAGCACCGTAGATAGAGTATAGAGTATAGATGAGCTACTAAAATAAAATAAAAATAACTAAAGAGAGAAGGAATTAAAGTGAAATACTTCAGTGCGAGCGAAACAGAGTAACAGTTTTTGTCTCTATTTGCGTATCGGTTTTTATTTCTATGCCACCGAGCCCTCTTGGTGGCAAACAAGTTTCAACGTTTATGGGTTTTTTGTTGATATATCTGTGAAACCAAAGGTGTAATCCATATTTTAAGACTTAAATGTTAGTTTTAACATATGAGAGGTGTATCTAAAGCGTCGGTCATGGTGAATTAGTAGTAAGTAGCTTATTTTGTCACGACTCAGTAAGTTAGTTCAAGAATTATTCATTTGAATGTGTATTTTGATCAATAATAGGTAAGCAATCTTGAATGAATTAAAACTGTAATAGAAACACATTAAGAAGTTATGTCGAACATTCGCTATCTCATACTGTGTACACTGATGTCTACACCATAGTCCGTCTACGATTAGCACTTTGTATTTTGTATTTTGTAGGTATTGTGAATTATGAACGAAATAGGTCACTCACTCTTTTTGTTTAGTTGTCTTTTTATTTTGATTAACGATTCTAAACGAAGGAGATAAGGTCAAAGTTTAATGGCCGCATACTCTACAGCGTTAGTGTGTCGTATCATGTTGTCGTCATACACACCACATTTGCGACTCGCGTAGCGAATCACGCATTTCACTGACACACTCACAGCCCGGTGTGCTAGCACACTTTGTAAAAAGAGTACTTGACACAATCTTCATTTTATGAGTGTACTACCCATCTCTAGACCCACAAGCAAGAGGTTTACAAAATACTGTCTAAAGCTTTGGTCACGCATAGCGATTAATCGCTGCAAATGTCTACTCGCCGCGAGTATTCGCTGTATGTGACAGGCTATTCGCCGCGATTTTAATTGAGCATGTTCAATTTTACTCGCGGCGAATGCGCATTCGCAGCGATTAACCGTTGTGTGTGACCGAGGCTTAAAGTAATTCACAGACGATCGAACTTGGTTCGGATATACGAAAATCTTTATCATCGGGATCTTTTATGAGATTCATATGACTGTACTGTTGTCTGTTTCTGAGATAAAATTTTGCTCATTCTTTTCTTCTTTTTCGTTGGTTATGTAATGGCGATGTAGCAACGATAGTTGCCGCAACTAATGCAATTTTGGCCTGTTTTGATAGAATATGCGGTATGTCGAGGAGACCAGTGAACGAAAATTTTCGGTCACTGGAGGAGACGTGTTCACGCAATGTTAGCACAATACGACTGGACGATTCGGAGTCTGGTGCGCTCGATTGTTGTGTAGACCGCACCGTACAGTTCGTGGTCCGTTCCGAACCAAGTTCGATCGTCTGATTCGTCTGTGAATACTTTTATGGTTGGACTTTTAATCCTATTCAGTAACTTGACAGTTGGATATTTTCTTTATTTATTAATATGACTGTAATTAGATGAACTTTAAAGTATTTTTACTGTATTTAATTACGTTGAGTTAGTGCCTAGTTCTACCTAGTGCGCAGGTATTTTTTGTAATTGTGTAATCGATTGCTGAATTAATCGCCAATCATTATCAAAACTCTCTTTCACATAATTGTTTCCCCACTTCCTCATTGAGAAAAGAGCTGATTTTTAATATTCTAAGGTAAAAAAAAAACCGGCCAAGTGCGAGTCGGACTCGCGCACCGAGGGTTCCGTATAAACCTGTAGGTATTCACGGTTTATGCATAAGGCTTATGTTTATGAAATTAAATGTTTTTTTTTAATTTTTATATTTGAGTTGATTGAATGAAAGGTAAATTGCGGTTTAAACCAATTTTCGTTGGAAGTTTGTATGACAATGGTACCGATTCCCTTGTTCATAAACTAAACTAAATTTAAGTTCAGTGCATCTTTTTCTTTCTATTTCATTATGGAAAGGACAGAAGATAAATTTTAGTTTAGTCCTGTCAAATTAATCAGCGCCTGTCACTACTCCATACAAGTTTAGACGAGATTAAAAACTTGCCTACTAAAATTACGTCAATTTACGTCAAGCGCTGATTAATTTGACAGGACTAATCTAAAATTTATCTTTTGTCCTCTTCTTAATGAAATACAAAGAAAGAGATGCACTGAACTTAAATTTAGTTTAGTTTGTGAACAAGGGAATCGGTACCAGTGTACATCATATATTTTTTTTTAGTTTTATCATTCTCTTATTTTAGAAGTTACAGGGAGGGGGGGCACATTTTACCACTTTAGAAGTGTCCCTCGCGCCTCGCGCAAACTATACAGTTTAAAAAAAAATGATATTAGAAACCTCAATATCATTTTTGAAGACCTATTCATAAATACCACACACGTATGTGATTGATGAAAAAAAAATTTGAGTTTCAGTTCTAAGTATGGGGAACCCCAAAATTTATTGCTTTTTTTCTATTTTTGTGTAAAAATCTGAATGCGGTTCACAGAATACATCTACTTACCAAGTTTCAACAGCATATCTCTTATAGTTTCGGAAAAAAATGGCTGTGACATACACGGACAGATAGACAGACAGACAGACATGACGAATTAAATAAGGGTTCCGTTTTTTTGCCATTTGGCAACGGAACCCTAAAAATGACCCTTTTCTATTTCCTTTTACATGAGTGATGAATAAGTTCCAAGTAACGACTATGATTACTGTAACTCAATGGATTACTGGTAACCGATAAGGCACACAGACGACATCATGTTAAGTGTCACCCTCTCTGGTATTAAGTAGCCAGAAAATAAAAAAGGGTTTAGATTTAGAGTGTTTTAAAGTCTCTAACTTCAATTTAAATATTTCTACACCTGAAAATTCTGTTCTATTCTAAACCTACCAATAAAATGTGCAAATTACGTACTTAAGGTGGATGCGCTTACGTAGCTCGCGACATTATTTTTTTTTTATTTCAGACGATGAGAGACAGCGATGCAGACGAGTTTTTTGAAGCCCTCTGATTCTTTTTTCTCTGTTTTTATAAAATTTATATACACATAATACATAAATATCTGGATGACCGAGCTTTGCTCGGTATTTTTTTGGTATATTGTGTTTAAAATAATAAGTTTATGTTCAAGTTGATTATCGATAAAGTTGTCATTGAAAACACGAATAAAACGACATTTTATAAAAACGAATCCTAGCTAGATCGATTTATCGCCCCCGAAACCCCCTGTATACTAAATTTCATGAAAATCGTTGGAGCCGTTTCCGAGATTCACATTATATACAGTAGAATCCGGTTATAACGACGGTGAAGAGACCGGTGATATTACGTCGTACTAGCCGGAAGTCGTACTTAAGGAAATGACAATTTTTGATTTTCATTCAAATCACATTCATTTATATAAGGTGTATCTATTCATACACGAAATATTTTAAGGGGTACACCTGTAGGTGGTAAAGAAGCTATAGAAGCAAAAAGAAAATTTTCATTTAAGCGTTTTTGAATTTTCGTAATTATTATAATTTTAAAACAACTTGAGACGTTTTGCATAAAACCTTTACTCCAAATTCTATAAATGGCCCACCTGACGCTGCGAGGGCGACGACCGGACGGCGCAAGCATGGCCGCGGTGTCTCGGGCCGTAAAAAATAAGAAGGAGCCAGTATTTCTTATGTGCGTCAAATAATTTATAAATATTAAATTAAAAAAAAACGCTTAGAAATTTTTTTTTCGTTGCTGTAGCTTCTTTACCACCTAAAGGGGTACCTCTTAAAATATTTCGTGTATGAATAGATACACCTTATATACATACAAACATAATGTATTTAATGATATTTACGTGACCAAGAGAAAAAAAAAAACATTTGAATCAAAATATTTATTTATTTCACATAATGTCCATATAATGTATAATAATAATGACACTTTTTTCTTCAACAGAGAAACTTTTTCGTTTTGTAGAAGCCATTCTTGTACGCGAAATCACGCATCACCCGCAAATTAACGCCGTAAACTAAACAGTCACATTCGACTCAGCGACGTGCAGGCAAGGGGGAAGCGCGGGCGGAGATAGTTTCTTACCTACATTTGTAAACACGTCAACACTCGTCGTCGTTGTAGCCGGACAATTTTGTGTGAAATTCTGTCGTTAAAAGCGGTCGGTCGCTGTAAGCGGAGTCGTAATAAACGGATGTACTTTCATAGTGGCTCGTATTAAAACCAAACATGCGCCTATACTTACGTCGCTAAAAACGGTTGGTCGTTACATGCGAAGTCGTACTAAACGGATTCTACTGTATATACATATATACAAGAATTGCTCGTTTAAAGATATAAGATATATTACATATATACATAATATATTAATTTTAGTGTTAAATAAGGAATTGTAAAATATTTAAATTAAATCCTGTATAGCTTAGTTACGAAATAAAGTAGTTGTGTGATGAAAGTCATTGAATTTCGCAGGATCATTTATCATATCCACTTGATATCACTTCAAGAATGATTTGAAACCTTTTTATCAAATCTATATTTATGCCAGTAATCCGAGATGAGCACTCAGGATTGTCAAAATATCTTCTCGACGTATTTCTGTCGTTACTATTGCCGTAACCGATGCCGACCATCTTTCTTTGAAACTGGTCTTGAAATATTTCAAAGAACGGGTAAGAACACTTGTTTCTTCTGGTGGACATGAAGTTAGTTGCGCAAGTATTTTTTCCAACAACGAAAATTTTTCATCAATCTTCTTTCCTTTGAACTTTTTGATAACTTTTTCACTCTTTCCGAAGGATTTATGTCAAAAGAAAACAAAAAAATAAGCTTTGTCAATATAATTATAATCTTCCCCATATAGTTTGAAGTACTATAAAAAAATATGGGGTACGTTGGGGGGACTTTTTATTCATGTTTCTACTTCCTTAGAGTCTACATTTTATGCATACATACAAATTTTGAGGCGACAAGGCGCGACGCATAAACAAAAACACTAATGTATTTCAATTTTCTTTAAAAAAAGAAGTAAAAAAGTGCCGCTGTTTATTGATGGCTATACAAGTAGAAAATTTGGAAGAAACATAATAAAATATACTTCAGTATATAGTACTAACCTTCTATATCCATATACGAATAGTTAATCTCTTGTTGGTTGTTACACGAAGCCATTTTAGCACAGTAAACTGATAAACACAAACGAGAGCGCCGAGAACAAAGTTACGCGTACAGTACGATGACTGGGTTCCAACTGACGTTGTGGCAATGTGCGCGGGGGTTGAGGGTTGAGGGTCTGCCTTTTGATAAACCGGTTATCTTAGGCTAAGAAACATACATTTTGGGTGCGGTTGGATTAACATCACTATTTTCAATTTTGTCCGGTTTTTTATGCGTAATACTCCTATGTGCGTCGTCTTGTGCTCATTGATAATGATTTGCCACAGTGATTGTTTATGTATTAGTTGGTGATAAACATTTTCCATCACACTTGCAGGCTTTGGACTGTCGTAATGGTCAAGTGTAGGTAGATATTATTATGTACTTTATTCGTAAATGCAGTAGTAAGTAGTAAAATGTAATCAATGCCATTTGTTGCACCTTATGCCAACAACTTAAAGTTCAAAATGGATGAAAATTGTTAAACATCGCATTACTGAACCACAGCAGGCTGTAAACAAATAATAAATTTCTACCCTTGACTATCTTGGCGTGTTTAAAATGTTAATCATCACTATCTACAATAATTGGCGTAATCACTATTTACATTGTCTTACTAATTAGGTACTCGAACAATCTGAAGCAACTGTTCGACATGTGCCCGTCTTTCTTTTATACACTGACGCACTGCCAGGGATATGTTATCACCACAAACAGCTAGTGTACGTACCATCTCCGTGTAATGGACGTTTGAGTACGAGAAAGACATAATAATTTTAAAATCTAAACAAAACACTGTAGCCGGGCCGCGTATTTACAAAGGCTATACTATTTTAGTCACTAGTCAGACTCTAATCAGAGAGCTTTTTTTTATGCATATTACTCAACAATACCTAGTCTATCTCAGTAAAAAAATTGACTCAAATAGACTAGCTTTTTGTTTTAATATTTTCAAAGAAAATGCACGGACAAAATCTAGTTCTATATAATACATATCACTCGAATAGCTAAGCTTTTGGCGAGATATTTTTAAATTTATACACGCAACAAGTGGGTAGTGTTCTTTACCTAATAAAAGTACTTCTCGTTTGTTAATTCGTTTTATTTATTTATTTAAACTTCTCGCACACAAAAAAGGTACAAAGGCGGACTTAATGCCTTAGGCATTCTCTACCAGTCAACCAAGGGTGGTGAAGAGATTACATGGCAGGTGCTTTGGTTGAGAGGAACAATAATTAAAAATCTATAACAATGAATTATAAATAATAGAGAAACACTAGTAAAAAATAGGTTTAGGTTTTATTTTTGTTTATCAAATACATAATAGAAACGAGCAATTAAAATGATAACAGTTGCCATGTAACTATCAACCTATAATTGAAGCTTATCTATTTGATTAATATGTATTCAAAATTAATATGTATGTAACTGATTGCCACCTGCGCTAAGATAGGTTGACGGAGCCCCGCTTCGCGGGGGTCCTATTTCTGGGTGGTTTAAAAAAAAATAACCACGAAGGCTAAGGCGGGAGCTCCGCTCCGCTTCGCTCCCGCCTTAGCCTTCTAACCTAACCTATCCGAGTCGGGGTACTCTGAGTCGGGGTATTAACCATGGATGGGATTTCGTCCACGCGTGATTGAAATGGTACTAGATTTTGTCCGTGCATTTTCTTTGAAAATATCAAAACAAAAAGCTAGTCTATTTGAGTCAATTTTTTTACTGAGATAGACTAGGTATTGTCGAGTTATATTCAGAAACAAAAGCTCACTGATTAGAGTCTGACTCGTGACTAAAATAGTATAGCCTTTGTAAATTCGCAGCCGGGCCCGCGGCGGGCGCGCGCTCGCGATCGCGTATTGTTGCACAGAACGGAAGCGTGAGTGATACGTGCGCATCAATCGGTGGCATTCGGGCGACTGAGGGGGTTGTTTTACACCCGCCGTCGCCGTCCCGCTGTGCGCCCACGTCTAGTACTTACCGCTATGAACTGCTGTGACCTGTGTTTTGCACATATAATTGCGGATACGTAGTGTCGTTCGGTGTCCAACTTGTAAGCGTAATTAAATATTTTTGGGACAAAATATAACATGGTGTATAAATTATTGGAATCGATTCAGTTACTGATTCTGAACAAACTATATTCAGGTTTCGCATATACTAAAATAATGTTGTATATATACAGGTTTGATTTTTGCGGCTGGCAGCCGGCCGTTGATTTCCAGCCTTTTTCGGCGGAATTGTTTTCGTGGCAATAATGATTCATATCGTCTGACCGTTTCTCTGCCAAGTTCGTGGCCCAACAAACCAGGAAAGTTAAAACTGTTTTTGTGTATGAAGTGGGGTTTGTTCTCGAAGCTGTCACAGTGATCATCGGTTCAACTCGTTCAGAGTCGAATGTCTTCGGCCATTTATTTGTCTTACCTACGTCACCATCAATCCTTGATGACGCAGCGGCTACGTATTCATACAAAATTGTTTAGCCATTGAACTAAAGAGAATACAATAGAAAATAGTATATCAATATTTATTAACGGTTGAATACGATTTCGAGCTTGACGGTCGCACAGCCTCACAGGTCACTGCGTTGCTGGTATTGCACTCTTGAAAATCCATTTGTTTCGAAGGTATTCCACCAGCCATTTTCAATGTATAGGTATTCAACAGATGACAACAACAACTTGTAAGTAAGATTGCACTGGTTTCGTTATTATGGAGTTTTCCTTATCTCAATCTCAAATCTTTATTGTATTCCATAATGTATACAGGTGGTGGGTATTAATATATATAGAAAAAGTTATGGACCCTGTAGGGCACAGCAACATTTTAAATTCTAATTAGAATAGAGGAAGAGCGCTTTAATTATTTTCTTATAAATTCTTAATATTGGTCAGTATTTTGGACACTATTGTATATTATTATTGTTTATTACGTATTTATTTACATATTTCATATTGTAATTCGTATATTTAGTTTCTGTATTTTAATAAGAAGTTTATTTTTATTTTAATCATGTTTATATTTTTTAATTATTATTTATTATTACTATTAATTTATTTATTTATTTTTGACATTATTGTGCTATATTATATTATACCTCATTATTATATGTCTCATCATCATCATCATTTCAGCCGTAAGACGTCCACTGCTGGACTTAGGCTGGTCTATATATATATTACAGTATAGTCCGTTTAGTACGACTTCGCATATAACGACCAACCGTTTATTGCGACGTAAGTATAGACGCGTGTTTGGTTTTAATATGAGCCACTATGAAAGCACATCCGTTTATTACGACTCCGCTTACAGCGACCCACCGCTTTTAACGACGGAATTTCACACAAAATTGTCCGGTTACAACGACGACGAGCGTTGACGTGTTTACAAATAAATCGTAGGTAAGAAAGTATCTCCGCACCGCGCTTCGTCCTTGACTGCACGTCGCTGATTCGAATGCGACTGTTTAGTTTACGGCGTTAATTTGCGGGTGATGCGTGATTTCGCGTACAAAAATGGCTTCTACAAAACGAAAGAATTTCTCTGTTGACGAAAAAAGTGTCATTATTATTATCTTTTATCTATATATATAAAATTCAAAATCCTGAGCGACTGACTGACTGACTGATATATCAACGCACCGCCTAAACCACTGGTCCTAGAGACATGAAATTTGGAGGGTGTGTTCTTTGTGAGGAGTAGGTACCTATTAATCCACTAAGAAAGGGTTTTTTGAAATTCCGTTCCTAAGAGGGTGAAATTGAGGGTGAAATGGTAAATTTTTCGACATCCACGCGGGCGAAGCCGCGGGAAGAAGCTAGTACATTATGTGAAATAAATAAATATTTTGATTCAAATGTTTTTTTTTGTCTTGGTCACGTAAATATGATTAAATACATTATGTATGTATGTATACATATGAATGTGATTTAAATAAAAATCAAGAATTGTAATTTCTTTTAGTACGACTTCTGGTTAGTACGACGTAATATCACCGGTCCCTTCACCGTCGTTATAACCGGACTCTACTGTATTTTGTATCTATTTAACATTCGAGAGAACTGATTTTTATCACTACCTTTTGTAACTTGCGTACAAGCGTATGTGCCCTCTTTCAAATACGTAAATACTTGGAGCTGTATTATGCGGAGTACTCACACACACTGACCTGGTTGATATCCCGACTATTAAGTACTCAGCGCTTGTCCCTCCACAACAATTATGCGCACGGCCAAAGTAGAGGTTCACACCTCTACCAGCGTCTGTGTTCCTTTAAAGCCTTCTGGGCACGCTTGTTTAATTGTAGACCTCATCCATCGCATCTCGTTAAACAAAGTCGAAGCCAAATGCAGGATAATTAAAATAAATTTAACAAAATTTAGAAAGTAACAGAAATTAAAGCGAATATCCATTGCCTTTAGCCACAAAACAAACGTATCAAAATCGAAGCAATAACTGGCCATAAAAAATGTGATACTACTCTCTCCATATCTAAAACCTCATCCTGTATAATAAAGTGATCCTGTGCTTATCATTATATTAAATACGTCATGATTTACAGTACACTAATACTGGTCAGTTAACTATCATAATAGGAATAAGTTGTGTCGATAAATATTTATAATATTTTGTTAAAAATCTGCTGTGGAAAGTGCAATATTTTGAAAGATTTGTGAGTTTTGTAAGGTTAAAATTACCTCGTGAACATATCAGATTTTTTTTTAAAGTGCTGCTAGGTCTTTGTTGGAGTATATTCCATCATGCCTTATAAACTGCCAGAGAACAAAAGAATAAGCTTCCACTCTCCTCTACGAATTGGTTTGATTGTATGGAAATATTTTGATACATTATAATATATCTACAAAAAATTCTTCATCATCATCATCGCTTGGCAGGTGGGTTGGCGAGCACAGTATGGTGGTAAAATGCATAGAGAACGCTCTTATTATCAAGTGAATCAAAATCTTTGTACCCCTTTTTGCGAAAATTATGTGGACGGAGGATTATGAAATTTGGCTTTTTCTTCCATCAGGACTTGTTATAGGACCCTGAGAGTGATATGAGATGGTCTGCGGCTTCTTACCAGCCTCTCGAGCTCATCCCAAGCGTGCTGAATCGGGTTGAGATCAAGACTTCTTGATGACCAAGCTATCAAGTTGATAACAACCTCCTGAATGTAATCTTGTACGACTCTAGCGGTGTGTGGCAGAGCGTTATCCTGCAGCAGTATCGATCCATCACCCATATTTACTAAATATGGTTGATTCTCATGAAGGATCTCTTGAGCATATCTTCTCCCAGTCAGGGTGCCATTTTATATGGCCACTAGCTCTGTGCGACATTCTCAAGAGATAATAGCGGTCTTCTCGGGTACTAGTGCACCTAATCTACTATTACAAGGTGTCCTCAGATGGTTACCAGTTCCTTCGTACCTACGCTAAAGACAAAATTAACAAGAGTTAAGCGTCTGATACCATCTTATGTATCCAAGTACCTACCAACTTTGCTGTCAATTTTATTTCTTGGAATATTGCGTTGGCTAGCTGACAAATGGCAAATCATTTAATTTAATGTTTTGTGTCTCTTAATGTTACCTACTTATAATTGTATAGAATCAAGTTCTTCTAACTTAACAGACAGCTGTGCTGCTGGGGAGTTTGTTTCACCACTTTTTCTTCCCAGCTAAAGCACTGGAAAGTGTCGAAGGGCGGGCGTTTTGGGGGGACTGTCTTTTTTAACTTTGACGTTCAAAAAGTGCTGACTGTCAGCCTAGTTTGAATAAATGACTTGATTTTATTTGATTTTTTTTTAAACGATCCGTTGAATCTTCATCAGTGGATCATCATAATCATAATCTTCAGTTAATATGTATGTATGTGGAATGTGTTGCCGGACGTAAAGAATAGCACAATCCTATTTCTTCCCGTGAGTGTCGTACAAGGCGAATAAGGGTCTTAATAGAGAACGGGCAGCAGCGTTCTCTATGCATTTTACCACCATACTGTGATCGCCAACCCGCCTGCCAAGCGTGGCGATTACGGCAAACGCCCCCTTTAGGAGAGGCTTATGTCCAGCAGTGACTGTCTTTCGGTTGAAATGACGGTAAGCGGCGCGCTTCACTACTCTGTGTGTTAAGGTGATTATTATTTCTTTTTTATAGGTTATAAATTTACTGTTCATGTATTGGAGAATAGAGAAAGTAAATCGCATATTAGTGAAAAGCGAAAATGACAGCAGCATATATTACGAAAGAGCGAACTTATCAGTGATGGTAGTGGATGTGGTCCTCAATGCCATATTTATCTTAGCAGCTCATATCGTAAGTATTTTAATTAGGCAAATAGTAAATAAGTTTAGAACTACGCACGTCGCATATCAAATTTTACATAGAGGAATATTTACGTAACACACTAATTTGCGTTCTTGAGCAAATAAATATTTCGTACATAAGAAGAATTGAATTACCAATACGCTTATGAGAAAATTAAGATATGAAACATGAATTTTCAATATAATATCGTGTTAAGATATCAATACCCATCGTATCTGCGTAGTTTAGCTAATAGCTACCCAATTAAAAAAAAACCTGAGTATAAGGAACGCTTGTGCAAAATATTACATGCTTCTAGATCCAGCGGTTCTGTTTGTGCGTTGTCTGTTAGTGAATATATGATTATAATTATGTAGATCTTTTGTACGTTTCAGAAACATATGAAGCTGTTGAAGATATCCTTGATCGGGAACATAGTCTCCGTGTTGGTATTTACTCTGTACTCTCTGTGCATGTTTTGTTACTACTCGTACTCGATGTACGCTCAATACCAAGTTTCGGTGAAGTGGTTGTACATTAGGCCCCTACTTGAGAAACTTGGGGTGATAGCATCAGGAGGCAGTATTGAAATTTGTAAGTTGTCTTAATTCATTATCCATTAGGTAGCCCCTCGTTCTAACCAAAAGCAATCGACACGCGAGTACGCGACCGCTAATATATATTTTTTGACGTACAGACGCCACCAGGTCAAGCTACCCGAAACTGTCACTTTTTCCCAATGAACCTTGAACCTAATGCTCTAGAAATAAAGTCGAAAATCTATCAAAGAAATCTGACAGATTGTAGTAGCTTGATGTGTTGGCGTCTGTTCATACGTGACTTGATTGATCGCACTTTTTTAAAATCTTAAATCTTAATGTAGATCAATATTCCTCAAAACGTTAAGGACATGGTCTCCTCCGACTGTTTTTCTATAACTGTACCTTTCCTTACTGGCCGTCTTAAAAATCTACTGTACCTATAGGTAATCATTTCTTTTAAGTAGAAAACAAAAAAGTTTATTTTAGGTTCTGGATTATATGTCCAGTTGTAGGTATGAGTTTAAGATGTCACAAATAATTATTATTCTCTTTTTGTTATCACACTCTGTTGTCTGCATATATTTTTTCTTTCTAGTTTCGCAGGTCTGTTAAAAGAAATTTCTTAATAAATAAGCAGTATTTTTGAATTCAATACTTATAAATACGTACAATACAACATGTCCCGGAATTAACGCACATAACCAAACACCCCAATCAGAGAATATTATGGTATGATCATAATACATACACTGAGTATTTACTAATATGTAAAAATATGTTTATTTATTCAATTAAATAAAGGACTGATTGCGGATGAAGACTGGGGTCACATTAAAAATCTACGCACACACACACAGTCGCACACGTATGTATAAGGTATAGGCGTAGTGGGTACTTCGTCTATTTTGGATTGTTTTGACTATACAGGGGAAGTGTGACTGTCATTTCCGTACTTTTAACTATTTTTGGGATACAAAATTACCTATATTAAAACCAAAGCAAAGTCAGAAGTACTTCATCATCACCCTACAGCAGTCCACTGCTAGACTGCCAACTATGGATCTCTCCAATTACACGCCATCCAGCACGATTCTCAGCAACTCTCATCCAGCTGCTACCAGCCACCCTGCGAATATTGTCGCTCCACCTAGCCTGAGGGCCTACGTTATGTTTTGTTGATTCGCGGGCTCCACCCAAGAACGAGTCTATCTCCACGATCAATGTGGCCGGCTAACTCAGGTTGCTAATTTTATGAGCTATGTCGACAACTTTGATTCTCTGCCAGATCACCTCATTCCGAATTTTTTCCCTCAGAAATACTCCGCATATAATAATACTCATAGCTCGTTTCAAAGGTCGCTGAGTGACTTTGAATTTCGAAGAAGTACCTACTTAAATAGTTTTATTTTGGTTTCAGTAATATCTTATGCCATGTTGCTATTGTGCAACGAGATAAAAGAACTGGAGACAAATAACTATCTGTTCAGATTTGTGAACGCAGCGGCTGAAGCAAAATGTGTGATGGAATGTAAAGAAAAAAATAAAAGAGTTGATGAGGTAAATGGAGAAGAAGGCAGATTTGACAAAGGAACTGTCAGTAAAGAAGATGAATCGGATGTAATTGGCAAAACAGCAACATTTGATTATCCGGTAAACAATGTGGCTGAAACAAAATGTACTATAGAATGTTGAACCATTTCATTATTTTAATAGTTTCAGTCGTAGCTTAATAAGTGAATTTAAATTAAAATCCGTATTGAATTATATAAAAAAAAAAACAAAAGGTTTCATAACAACATAACTTGTTGAGTCCCGAACGATTTGTTTACTCTATGCGCCTACGTTTCTAAACGAGTAACAGAGTGACATCTCGCTTGACAGTTTGACGTTGACACTTGACAGCTCTCTTGATTTTTGCCGCTAAAATAGCCTCGTCGCGGTGTTGAGTTCCGCGACGCTTTTTTTGTTGAAATCAATCTCTTAACCGGTCGTTTTTTGGTGGACAATGGACCATGACCCAGTTGTTTGAGTTAATAACCCCTATCTTGGTGTAATAACACGGGTTTTGGACATATTTTGGATAAATAGTTTGAAGGTCAAACCAAAGTGACGCTATTGTGAATGAGTGATTTGAAGGCCGCATGCTGTGACCTCCTCCGGCCTAATTGGAAGCGGAATCTAACCTGAAGAATACTCGTAACGTCACGACACGATACACATACACTCACTTACATACATATCTCCAGGTTGGCACCAGAGCAGTGTCCTTCAACCATGAGGTAAGTGCTTTTGTTTGTATATTGTACCTTGTACTTGTATTGTCTGCTCCGCGTACGGCGGACAGTACGCTAGCCACTCTTGTCTCTAGAGCCCCACGATTATAACTCTTCCACTGCGCACTTGAAATCGTATTGTACGGGGTCTAGTCTGGCAGCGTACATTTTGGTAGCAGAAGCGCGGTTATAAGACATATAACCAACAAATTGGTAATTTACAGTAGGCTAATTACTTGGCAGTCTCTATAAGGGAAGTAGTAATACGCTGTAAATATTTGATAACTATAATTAATTGTTATTTGAAATAATTTGTTTGAATTTGTTGAGACGGGTAACCTGATGTTGCCAAAGTCAGCCGGGCTAATAAAGTGGATTGGATTGGGCTGTGTTGCACCCCCTTGTTGTAGCCCCTTTTTGTGTCTGACCTCTGTGTTGTATTGAATGTCAGGAAGACATTAAAGTATTGAGTTTGTACCATTGATATGGTTATTTGTGAAAATTAATATTTGAAAAATTATTGGCATTTTTGAGTATTACCATTGTTTTGAGTTGGAATAAAGGTTCATTATTGTTGTACCATTAACAAAGTGGTTTGTAAACTTAACCTTTGGAATTGGATAGAATTTGAATATTTGGAATTGAATTTGAAGTTGAATGTTGAACGTTGATATTGGGTTTGAATTAAAATAAAAGTTTATTGTTGAATTGAATTGAAACCAATATATTGTTATTTCTTGAGTTGCTGATTAGTCAGTTTGGTAGTTTGATTGTAGTTATTTTGTAATATATTGTTTGAACTTTGTTACTTAATTATTTTGTTTGGTATATTGAATTGTATTGTTTGTGCAATGGCATACAAAGCGGTGAGAGAGGCAATCAGTGGATTGACCACACAGCTGCGGTGGTTCGCTTCAGCTGCAGCGACCGCTGAGCGCCAGGATCTTGAGGGGATCACTCTTGCTCGGTTCGAGCAGTTGAACTTGAGACTCGGCAACGTTGATGCTCTGCTCACCCGCTACAACCAGTACATTTGTGAAGTGGATTTGGAAGTGCTGGATCAGGCAGCACGTGACAAGGTCCTTGCTGACTACGACCAGATCTTGGACCTGGGGGATGTCATTGGTCAACGTGCTCGGGAAATATTGGAGAGCCGGACACCTGTCCAGGTCAAACCGGAGACCTCGGTTGTTTCAGGTCCCGGACTATTGAGTAGACTGCCTACTTTGGAACTGCCACATTTTGACGGTCGTCTGGACCACTGGTTAAGTTTCCAAAACCTGTTTGAAAGTTTGGTTGATGCACGCTCGGACCTCAGACCCGCCCAAAAGTTGGCCTATTTGTTGTCCGTCCTGGAAGGTGAGGCCCGAGCCTTGGTGCAGCATCTGTCTTTGACTGACTCAGCCTACCCTACCGCTGTGGAACTACTCACCCGGCGGTACCAAAATAAACGTTGTTTGGCTGACGTTCATATTGGATTGATTTTGGGGTTACCGGTCATTACTAGTTTGTCAGCATTGCGTACTGACCTGTTGAACCCGTTGGTGGCAGCGACCAACGCTTTAAAGCAATTGGACTTGCCGGTGGACCATTGGTCTTACCTTTTGGTGCACGTTGTGCTGCAACGGCTTCCTGCCGATTTGAGGGCTCGTTTCGAGCAAAAGTATGGTGGGGATAGTGTCACACATCTCCCCCCATTTGATGACCTCGTCCAATTTTTGGAGGATGAGTGTCGGTTTGTGGACAACTCTGGCGTTGCCACTGAGTCATGCCAGCCGTCTTCCCGGCCACGAGACCAGGGACGGATTAGGGCTCGCGGGCCTGTTGATGGTCGCCCCGCCGCTCGTTTTGCTGGCACCCAGAGTCGTCCTGGTTGTGAGTTTTGTAGGGACACGGGGCATGGCATGGCAACTTGCGCGGCCTTTTTGAGGTTGCACGTGAGTGCCCGCCGCCGAATTGCCAATGCACGCCGCCTGTGCTTCTCTTGTTTGGGGGCTCACTTCCATCGGGACTGCCCCAACCCCCGCCCTTGTAGAATTTGTGGGGGGTCCCATTTGGACATATTGTGCGCTAACGCGAACCACGCTGGCAGACCAGCCTCTGATGAAGGTTCGCGTACGGGGGGGTACCATGGAGTTGGTCACCGGGCTTCTGCCTCGCCGGTTCAGAACCGGGGAGAGGCCCGCAATTTTGAGCGCCGCACTCCACCCCCCGCGCAAGTTGATCGGGAGCCGCGCGACCGCCATTTGGTCTCCCCGCGTAAAGGCGATTACGCAGTTGTTGCTAGGCAGCGCTGGCCAGACCAGCACCGCCTTCCCTCCCCTCCATTGGCGGAACGTCCCCGGTTGGAGTCACGCCCCCCGCCATTCAGGCATCCGGTGGGATATGCCCTTCCAGCGATGGCGCGTGGCTCGGGACACCGCGCGTACGAGGAATTTGAATTGCATCCTCGTCGGGAAAGACTTGAGCCTGGGTGCGGCGATCGGTCGCCGCCCAGGCATTGTAAGGACATTGGCGCCTGCCCCGCTAAGGTACCCCTCAGATCGACACGGTTTTGTTGCCAACGGCATCGGTCGGGTCTGGGGGCCCACGGGGGACTCTGTTGTGGTCCGTGTCATTTTGGACATGGGAGCCCAGGGTTGCCTTTTGTCTATTGTTTTGTTGTTTGTTTGTATTGTTTTGGGCAAAATTGTTTTCTTGAGCGCCTTTGGACTGCGGGACTTGGCTGGGACGAGCCAATTCGGGAAACCCTGTTGGAAGATTGACTCCAATTTGTATCCGCACTCCCTGCAGTCAACGAGGTCGTGTTACCCCGCGCTATCCTCCCCCCTGGGAGCTACTCTGCTACCCTTGTTTGTGATGCGTCTCCGCACGGTTATGCAGCTGTTGTTTGTCTGCGCACCGTCTGCGCACAGGCCAGGTGAATTTGTCACTGGTCTTGGCCAAGAGCAAGGTGGCCCCCCTCCGGACGACACTGACCACCCCTAAGTTGAATTGTCAGGGGCGGCGCGTCTTGTGCGTCTATTGAACCACGTTGCTCACACTTTGGGTGGAACTGTGGACATTCGGGTTTCTTACGCCTGGACGGACAGTCAAATTGTTTTGTGTTGGTTGAAGACGTCCGTCCACTCTTTGGAGGTCTTTGTTGCGTACCGAGTGTCCCAGATTCAAAATTTTGATACGCCTTTGATTTGGAGGCCCTTGCCTGGAGATTTGAACCCAGGCGCCGTGGCCTCACGTAGGTGCATGGCACCCCGCCTGTTTGCTTACCCCCTATGGTGGGGACCAGACTGGCTGACTCATCCCCAGGATGATTGGCCTCGATCGCCAGTCTTGATGTCGGGTCCTTTGCCCGGGCTCAAGGTGCTCGCTGTTGGAACAAAGGACCCTGAGTTTGTTGAGTCGATTTGGCTCCCTCGACAAATTGTTGGATTGTTTTTCTGTTGTTGAATTGTTGGTGACTGATCGTCACATTAAGAACTCGCATGCCGGTTGCAATGCGCTGTTGGCCATTCTGCAGCGAGAGTTTTGGATATTGTCGGGAGCCATTAGTAAATTGAACCCCTTTTTGGACGATACGGGTCTCTTGCGTGTTGGGGGACGGTTGAGGCACTCTAGCCTTCCTTATGGGGCCCGTCACCCCCTTTTGTTGCCTAAGGAGGGCCATTTGGTTGTTGTTGTTGTTTGGTTGTTATTGTTGTTTGGTTGTTTTTGTTGTTTGTTGTTGTTTGACCCGCCAGCCTGCCCCCATTGGGGGGGTATTTGAGGCCGCGGTGAAAGCGGCACAGGGACTCTGGCGCAGATTGTTGGGGGACACCGTTCTCACCTTTAAGGAGTTAGCTACGGTATATTGCCGCATTGAAGCTGTGTTGAACTCGCGTCCATTGTGCCCGCTGTCTTCGGACCTGAACGTCTTGGAGGCCCTGACCCCGGGCCATTTTTTGATTTGACAGCCACTTGTCGCCCTGCCGGAGCACCCTTTTGTCGATGTGAGCCAAAATTGGCTATCGCGGTTTCAGTTGGTGCAGCAGCTCGCTCAGAGTTTTGGAAGGGTTGGAGCTTGCGAGTATTTGCACATCCTCCAGCAGCGCGTCAGGTGGACTGATAACGCGCAACCTTGTCGGGATTGCCAAGTGATTAGCGGACGGGAAGGCCCATCCGGGGGGGGTAGATGTTGAGTCCCGAACGATTTGTTTACGCTATGCGCCTACGTTTCTAAACGAGTAACAGAGTGACATCTCGCTTGACAGTTTGACGTTGACACTTGACAGCTCTCTTGATTTTTGCCGCTAAAATAGCCTCGTCGCGGTGTTGAGTTCCGCGACGCTTTTTTTGTTGAAATCAATCTCTTAACCGGTCGTTTTTTGGTGGACAATGGACCATGACCCAGTTGTTTGAGTTAATAACCCCTATCTTGGTGTAATAACACGGGTTTTGGACATATTTTGGATAAATAGTTTGAAGGTCAAACCAAAGTGACGCTATTGTGAATGAGTGATTTGAAGACCGCATGCTGTGACCTCCTCCGGCCTAATTGGAAGCGGAATCTAACCTGAAGAATACTCGTAACGTCACGACACGATACACATACACTCACTTACATACATATCTCCAGGTTGGCACCAGAGCAGTGTCCTTCAACCATGAGGTAAGTGCTTTTGTTTGTATATTGTACCTTGTACTTGTATTGTCTGCTCCGCGTACGGCGGACAGTACGCTAGCCACTCTTGTCTCTAGAGCCCCACGATTATAACTCTTCCACTGCGCACTTGAAATCGTATTGTACGGGGTCTAGTCTGGCAGCGTACATAACTTATTACTAGCATTTCCTTCGCATGATTTTTTACAAAAAGATCTATCATATTCCATACATAATGTACCCAATTAAATACTCTATTCAATAAAAAATAAGAAAAGTGCGAGCGTCCTTTAATGGAAACCACTGCATAATTGTAAAATCTTTATCTTCTTTAAATAGTAAAAAATTAAACCGCCGAAAAAACTGAAAAGCCTAAAATAATAAACCTTAAAATTATGAGTCGGCGCTTTGAGTGATCTTTGTTCATTGATTTTTCAGCGCCGACTCAAAATTTTAAGGTTTATTATTTTATGATTTTCAGTTTTTTCGGCGGTTTAATTTTTTGTTAAAAATTTTTTATTTCATAATTTTTTGTGATTTCAATATACTAATAATACTTGGCAAGGTATACCCTATCCAACAAAAAGAATTATCAAAATCGGACTACTCTGTATAAAGTTATGCGTGGTTAAACATTACAATCAGTGAGTGAACAATCAATCATCCCCTGTTTTCCGACCCTTAGGGTTCGATTTTGTTTTCCAAATTTATATGGGACCACCTTGGGAGTATACCCTTTCCAATAGAAGAAGAATTGTCACAATCGGACCACTATGTAAAAAGTTATGCGTGGTCATACATAAAAAAAAAATATATATATACGTTTCGAATTGAGAACCTCCTCCGTTTTTATTCGTCGGTTGATGAAATAAAGTTGCATTTAGAATTTAGAATTTTCCAACTTAAGTATAACATTTCATGTCTGTACCCTTAGAAGTTTTAAACCACACAACGGATTTAATGCGGTTTTCATTTATAGATAGAGTAATTCAAGAGGAAGATTTGTATGTATAATACGCGGGTGAAGCTGCTGGCAAAAGCTAGTATACCATAAACGCCAAAAGCTGTTCAATGCATTCCTCAGTGACTAATATAATCTAATTTTTGATAAAAATAAATGTTTTCAGATTCAAAATTGTTTATTATTAACACATTCACTAACACATACATTATACGCAAGTTAAAAAAATATGTATTATATGATCTCCCTTCATGTTCTATATTCATGTAGCTTGCGTATCCATTAGGTATACGGTCTTATTTCAAGTTCCAACATTCGGGATTTAACGTCATCTTTTGTAGTTCTTCCTCTGTGGTTCTGTTTTCCATTAGTCTAGTTCTTTTTTTCAAACGGTTTCTCCTTCCGCTTCATTTTGTTTACTTGTCATCATACACTGTGCTTCAGCTGAATTGTGCACGAATTTGAACTCGCCGCTGCTCTTCAGTTTGATGATCTCACTCCTCAGAAGCAAAATGAAGTAAGCTTGCACAACTGGAAAAAAATGTGTTTGATTTTAGATAGGTTGATAGAATTGCTATTTGTGCTAATTTGCTTTAGCTTCCACTGATCGTTGCCACACAATAATATGTTAAATCTAACATAATAACATAAACTAGGCTATTTAAAAAGACCTGTAAATGTACGTATTCCTTCGAGGACAATTAAGCACTCCATAAAGCCGTGGTGAATTTTATTCATGAGTTTTGGGAAAACCCATATTTACGTATTTTTTAAAAATTCATCGTGGTCCATTTTTGGAAATGGTTAATTAATTTGTTTCCTTGAATAATGCGATAGAATTTCCGTCAAACAATTTATTACGACCGGACGTATGTCGTTGAAAACTTATTTTGATGACTGCCATTTGTTACTATGGTGTTACTCTAATTATCATACTATGGCGGATACTCTCAATGCTACGTGAAAAAGACTTACAGGAGTAAGAAAAACCTTGATAAAAAAAAAAACATTTTTTTTAAACAATGACACAGGTTTTTCTTACTGACCTAGCTGGCTTCCATGGTCATGAGTGACAGTTTTGAAAAGAGATTTTCAGCAACATTGTCTGGTTATTATTGGACGTTAGGGACGCGTCCCATGCATTTTTGCCCATCCTGAAAACTGTTACTTGTATTAGAAATTAAATTTGGAAGTTTAGAGAAAAGTAATATTTAGTGAAGAATTCAGGAAATTTTTCAAAAATATAAAAAATTTTGTTTTCTCGAATCCCACTATCCCATGAATTTTTGCTTAAGCTTTATCGGATGCTTAATTGTTGGAAATGGGTCATATTATCATGTTCTGGAAAAACATGTCAAATTACAAGTCACCCTGTTGTATATGACCAATATCAGATTGTACATAAGCGAAACGTCCGTAAAGAATTCCTACACACTACCAGTAGCTGCAACGTATAGTGAATTGTCACTGAGCTTCATTTAACCACTAATTCGAAGGCAAGCTGATACCACAAGCCTTAATTCCCGCGGTAAGACACAGAACAGCAGTATAGCATGCGTAGCATGACCACCGTAGAAAGGGAATTTGTCGACGGAAGAATAGACAAAGTGATAGTTCACATAATGTGAAAATTAACAATAAAAAAAATAAATTTATCCAAAGTTTCTTTATTTATTTACTTACGGTTGTTGTTTTGTTTTAAATCTAAATCAACTCGATTAGTTATGGCGATTACAAAATCAAATTGTCTTCACTACCTTATAAAACTAACAGTTGTCACTGCGATTTTCAGTTTGGATAGAAAACTTCCTTCTAAAATAGTCTACATCTAAAGGGACGTAGACAAAGATCGTGAGAAACGAACGACAAGATAGAAAGAAAGAAAGAAAGAAAGAAAGAAAAATAGAAAGATAGAAAGATATCTACGGTGCGATATCAAAATTAGAGAAACGAACTGTGTCTATTCTTCGTAGAAATGAAAGCGCCATGCTAAGCCTGCATAAAACGGTATAAATCGTTCTACAATCTATAATTTGGTCTATTCTTCCGTCGACAACACCCGTTTCTATGCTGGCGTAGCATGACGTTCTATCTCTGTTCTAACAAGAATATACAAAGTTCTTTCTATAGTGGTCATGCTACGCGTGCAGGAGATATAGAACGAGATGGGTATATTATATACTTACTTATGCTCACAAATCGGTAATAATATATTGTCTACCATTTCAATGCAGGTTTTTTTTTACAATCTGAATCTCAAAGCAATAGGAAGATTACAGTGTGCTGATATAAAAGCTTCAGATAGAAATTGATGAACATAGGTTGTATAGCCATTTAGGCATTTATTCATCATAATCAGCCTAAAATGTTCCCACTGCTGGGTCTTCTCTCGGTGAAAATGTCACAAGACTACAAACTTTTGGTTCTAGGACATTCCGGGTTCCTCGCGATGTTTTCCTTCATCGTTGAGAGCACTGGTGATGACAGAATTTACACAAATTGAAGCGTCTGCTGCTGCTGGGTACACTTAACATAAACTTAACAAAATACTCACCTAAAGTCAAGAGATACGCTGTGTAGGTGACCAAATACAGTCCCGTGTTGCTTGAAAACCGTACTATGGATATACCGACTGCCACCAGAATCAATAGTGCCGTGACTATCAACTCAGCGATGCAGAAGATATAGAAACATCTTATCTGGTTTGCGTTTTTCTGTTGAAGAGATAAATTCAGATTATTCAAGATGGTCATTAACATCACTCTAATTTATTTAGTACTTAATACTACTGATCAGAGTCTAAATCTATTTGAAGGTTACCTTTTGGATTTCTAATCTACTGCATCAAAAGTTCGAAAAAGTCTGATCAATTAAAGTCCGAACTCTTCAAAAATTAAAACCACTCCTACTGATAGTGTGTTTTGCTAATTGCTTCGCAGGTATGCTTGATCGCGGCTTCACTCATAAAGGGAATTTCATTTAAACTCGTTCAGCGTTAGTGAGTAACAAATTTTTTTACAAAATTTAAGGCTTCATATCTCACTAGGACAATATGGTGGGGCCACTGGTACACTTTGATAAAGCTTTTTTTTGTGGGTGCAAAATCATTAAATGACGTCTCCCGCTCTGGGTGGAGCGAAAGGGCGTGTCAGACTTTTACTGACTAAAACCCACCCGTGTTCCTTCAGTTGCCCATATGCCAGGACCACGGTATCACTTTCGAACAAATCTCGCAATCCTGGCAGGCATCGGTCCTACGGGACCCTTTCAGTTTGCAGACATCTCTTTGAGGTGCGCGTGGAACACTACGCGCCATCAACTTTGACAAAGCTAACATCAATATTTTTGGCAACCAAGTGGACACCAGGTGAGATTCCCGCCATTGAGCTATTAATTAGCTATTAATTTTAATGGTAGCGCGACTGTTTAGGCCGCCATTGCTATTCTTGTGAGATAGGGCCCTTACTCAAATCCATACTATCCATACTTCCATACTTATATACTTACTAGCTTTTGCCAGCGGCTTCGCCCGCGTGGAGGTCGGAAATTATCCCGCGGGAACATACTACCGGGATAAAAAGTAACCTATGTCCTTTCTCGGGCTCTAAACTATCTGTGTACCAAATTTCATTTAAATCGGTTCAGTAGTTTTAGCAGGAAAGCGAGACAGACAGACAGAGTTACTTTTGCATTTATAATATTAAAGTATGGAAGTATGGATTAGTATGGATTACTTATACTTATATACTTATAATATTACTTATTTACTTATAATATAATATATAATTATAATATTATAATTTATAATTTTATAATATTATAATTATAATTTATAATTTTATAATATTATAATTATAATTTATAATATTTATAATTTATAATTTATAATCCATACTAATCCATACTATCCATACTATCCATACTATCCATACTAATATTATAAATGCGAAAGTAACTCTGTCTGTCTGTCTGTCTGTCTGTCTGTCTGTCTGTCTGTCTGTCTGTCTGTCTCGCTTTCCTGCTAAAACTACTGAACCGATTTAAATGAAATTTGGTACACAGATAGTTTAGAGCCTGAGAAAGGACATAGGCTACTTTTTATCTCGGTAGTATGTTCCCGCGGGATAATTTCCGACCTCCACGCGGGTGAAGCCGCTGGCAAAAGCTAGTATATCTATATCTATACTTATAATAAAACTATAGAGAGGTCAATTCTGTACATTAAATATACATTCAAAATTAATATTTGAGGATGAATGGTGATCGATACTGATGCCAAAAATGCAATCAGTAAATTTTTGTCTGTCTGTCTGTCTGTCTGTCTGTCTGTCTGTCTGTATGTGCACGCATGTGTTAAAAACTACTGAAGGGATTTTAACCAAACTTGGTACGATTCTAGTCCACACTCCTGGGCAGGTTTTAGGCTATATAACATAACGCTAAAATACATAGGAGCTTAGCAGTGACGATAAATTTGAAGTAAGTCGGATGAAAATGCGCTTTCGAGCTCTTATCCTCGCATACGTTGATCATACACCAAAAGTATGTATTACAAAGATGATGGTCTTCAAAAGATCTACAAAAAAGTCCTCAATAGTATATATCTATCCTACTAAATTCGTAACACAGTTAGTTTATATCCTGGATTAACACATAGGGTACTTTTTATCCCGGTAGTATGTTCCCGCGGGATATTTTCCGACCTCCACGCAGGCGAAGCCGCTGGCAAAAGCTAGTAAGGAATAAGAATGATTAGATCGTCCCCGTCACCTTTAGATATGGTACTTTCAAAACGGATCAGAAACGATAAACACATACCTACGTGATTGCATAGACTAAGCAAAAAGAGATAAATGATTATTCTGTTTTACACCTCACCTTATGACCTCCGACGATAAACACAATAGTTGCCACGAAATCCGTTATGAAGAGAACAAGAGTGATGAATGATATAAGAGCAAATAACATGATCTCGACCACATATTTCTTATTTCCACTCATCAAACTCAACATTACCGTACTTAGCATAAAATACCCCAGTATTGGTATGATGAAAACACCAGCTATCTGTAACAGAAAAACACGTTATATATAGTTAAGAATTCCACAAATAGGCGTGACGCGACTCTCGTAGGACAGTTTCTGTAAAAACTTCAAGGAAAGTCTGAAGAAGACTTTAAAAGTTCATTTTACAAGGTTGAGACAACAATAAGACAATAAATTAAGTCTGTATACGACAATTCAATCAAATATATCCAATAGTTTCGTGACTATAGCTAGTTTGTTTAGCAAATTGGCAAAACCCAGAATCTTACCATTTCTACTTTACTTTTCTTTAAACGACATTATACATTTTTCTGGTAGGATTTATTTGATAGTTATAAAATACATCAGTATTAAAGCACCTATTCGTATTTCATTTATCGTTGTCGTTGCCACGTGATATAGTTCGTCATCATTTGCCAAGCCTTTTCCTAACTATGTTGGGTTCGGCTTCCAGTGTAACCTGAAAAGGGCCTGAGTTCTGAGATGGCCGCTAATAGATGTATGAAAGAAGAATTCATGCTGCATCGACCCCAAAGTCATTGGGATAAGGGCAGGGGGATGAACCCTGACACTTAAAGTGGTGGTATCTCATAACATCGCATGCAATCTTCAACAAAACTTAGATGCCAGTCGCACGACCTACATACAAAATATTAATTTATGCTGGAACATAACAAAACATCACGCTTTGTTTCCCCAAAGGTTTATAATTCGCCAGTTATGTTTAAGTCCCATGTAGGGCAAGCCTATTGCCATCAACCGGACACATATCCAGATTCCAGGTTACTACTGAGAAATTCCAAAAAGAAAGACCCAATATCACTTTGCCCCACGTAGGAATTGATTCCGGGACCCTTTGCTCAGCAGTAGTGCTTGCGACCACTAGAGCAACAAGACAGTTTATGCTAGAGGCTTCAGTAAATAATATTGGAGTAAGTTAGAAATGTAGATATAGATATGACCTAGATACGATATCAACCGTAAGGTCTCGTTTACAGCCACCATAACAACAAATACTTACAATTTTAAAATAGCCCCACGCTAGCAATCCGGCACGTAACGGCAAACAGAAACAACATCTCTTAAACTCAGGTATTTCCACCGTCATTTTGATCTTCAATATTCTTATATTCGCTAACAGTCAGATTTTCCTAGATGACACTGATATCACTAGTAACAATTCTTTAGTGCCTCTATTTCTAAAAACAGCAAACACTTGCAAAGAAAGACAAAATTAACTCAACTACCGAATTAATGAACCTCCGGTCACAACAGTAACTGTTAATGATAGCGTTGGTTCTATTAAAATGACAATTGATGATAATTACAACAATGTTTATATAGTAACCTAACCTTTGCACCCTAGACTATTGATAACGCACGATTTTCAAATCTGGACAATGATTTCTTACAATTTGATGAAAATAATAACAATGTTTTAATAATAACTTTATTTATTCAACCCAAACCTAATCTATAACAACATGACAAGATACGGCCAACTGACTACGCACTATGGGCAGGGCTAGTAAAAATAAATGTGAAGCGTGTTTGAAATAAATAAGCGAACGCTTTCTATATAGAAAATATATTCAAGCTATCATAGAATTAACTGAGATAAGATAAAAATGTTTGGAGTGGTAGTACGATGGTCAATAGAGGAGTAAAGAAAAGCAAGTCACTGTTACTAACACTAGATATATGCGAATATCTAAGAACTATACTAGTTATACGAAACAAATCATCTAAAGTAAACGTCACAGCAGCGACCGACGCACACTCTGTGTCAAGGCTACTATACTACTGGCGATGGTGCCCGGCGCCCACATGGCGGCGTGGGGGGGCAGTAGGCCAACCCATATTTACAAGAGATCTTTTATTTTGAGGCGCTACTATGTTTACGAGACTCTTGTCCATGGGAAACTAGAGAACAGCTTTTCGATTGTGTACTGGTATATTGACTTTGCGGTTCACTATTTGGTGTAGTAAATCGAACCCAAGCAAGCTGTACACTCTAGGAGTGTAGGACGACGATAAAAGAAGTAGCATTGTCTGTATCTATTCTTAGATGTTTTTTGAAAACGTCCTTGGACGCATTCTTATGGCATCTTTATTTAAACATGATCGAACCATTTGGTTCAAATGAGGTTAGTCAAGGTCGCCCTCCAAAACAACTACCTACGAATATATAGGCTTGTTCTGTTTAATGAATGAGCGTGTCTCGCAAAAAGTTTGTAGAGTGGTTTCATTAAGAAGTCTCGCAGATGAAGCTATATAATTGTGTACTCATTGTAATACTGACAATATTACAATTAAATAATGTATGATGATTTAATGAATCATAAGAAGCACCGCAGTTATAAATTTGTTTGTTTTCTTTATAGGAAACGAAATACAACAAACGAATAAAAAAGTTATTTTCTCCGATGAGTCAACTATCATAGTCTAATGATGTCACTGTTTAATTTTAGGAAGGGACTCTTCGTTTTAGTTACAACATCCATTAAAACTATTTGGAACATTATTATGATCTTGATTAACAGTGAAGAGGTAACAGATTGATATTATAATATAAGTAAGCAGGTTACTTTTCAATGAATACGTTATATGTACTATAATTGCTATTGGTGTACCTAATTGAATTAAATATAGTAAATAAGCAAGAAAACAAAGTTTGATAGTAATATGTGATTTTTATATTTTTGTATGTAGAGCATAAATATACATATATCCACCCCGAAGTTAAACTATAGACTGAAGATTGCTAAAATTCCCATAAATGTTATTGTAAACAAACAGGATTTTTCTCTAGAATTACTTTATCAAAGAGGGAAAACCTTGTTATGAGGTTTTGTTATTTGCAGTTTAGATCACCGGACATGTTTACTGCTTATCTTTTTGCAAATTCGTCAACAATAATATTATTTTAGGTAAACTTTACATAGTTGCAAATATTTTGAGACCAAAGAACTAAATCACTAGTATTTTGATAAGCAAAGTCGTTGATATATGAATTAAAGGGAACCTGCGTCCGAACCTTGTCGGATCTCAGATTTGGCATAGTATAATATCAACTAGACTCATGATCTCCGACTGAAACCTATTACTTTCTGTACTTTTCTCTTTCAAATACGAATTAAACCAAGCGAGATCCGTCCATATCTACATTAATAATGTTGATGACTCAACTTATCAGAAGCCCTAGATAAGTCAGTTTAAACTACATCTTCGTAATGCATAGAGAACTGTGCGGGCATTTTTTATTAAATTCTTTTTTGTTTTCCCAATTAGTTTTATTATGGCCAGTTTGAGTACTTTATGTGACCTACCCTAATATACCATCTTTGGTATTGTTCTTCGAGTCGTTGAACTCCTTAAGTCCTGAGTTGAGCTATACGATAATTGACAAATGCTTGCTCTGACTGGACAAATCTGTGTGATTCATTCATCTGAAATGGTCTTTTGAGATCATTTCAGACCTACATGTCCTCACCTGATGTCACCAGGATTACGTCTGGAATTCAAAATAGACATTGACCCCTAAGATTGTTTCGCCATTTCTTCTCAGGGGTAGTCAGATAGGAAATGTCAACTCCATCTAACTTTTGATGGATATCAGAATCACTTTTAACCGTCACATTCACAGACTCATGCGTCTTATTTACAGAATAAACAATTTCATTTCATTTCACTTGGTAGCTTACAAAATGCTGGAACAAAACAATAGTCTTTTCTATGAAGGCAAAAAAGTAATCAAAATAGTTCAATATGGTAAATAAAATAACTCAGTGGCGATAAGATAGTAGGTACATATTAATGAAAACTGTCTGTTGCCCGCGTCTTCGTTTATTTATTTCATATTTTTTAACCCTTAATTCGACGCCGTGCTGTATACTTCCCGTTGAATAAAAAAAATCTACATGAAAAATAGACCGTATATCTTGAGTTCTAGGTGCTATAATTGTACCCTGAGCTAGCCAACTACGTTATTAAAAACCAGCACCGCGTGTTAACACGCGGTTTTTAGCAACGTGGTTCAACGGGAAGTATACTGCACGACGACGTCGAATTAAGGGTTAATACAAATATCCCGGATTAATAGTACCTGTCTTTAAAGTTGTGCAACGAAGATCTGATGACTTTTATGACGACACATGGTTTGGTATGTAAAATGAATAGCACAGGCAGAAAAACAAAATTAACTCCGACATTTATCATACTCGTACACTTTTTTAAACAAATATTCAAGATGAATAGTAGCCAATGATTTTCTCTAGGACCTACGTCTACGTATTTGTTAAACATAACGATCGGTTCACTGGTTAAGGCGTAAAAAGGTACCACATAGACAGACTGACGTAGTTACTTTTGTATTTGCAATATTAGTATGGAAGATAAAACATTTATTTCAATAGATTACAAATTTAAATTATTTAAAAAACAAAATTTTAACCTAAAGTAAGGAAGTATGTTTAAAATTGTTTTTAACCGACTTCAAAAAAAGGAGGAGGTTCTCAATTCAACTGTATTTTTTTTTATGTTTCTCAGAACTTTTGAGTAGGAGAACTAATTTTGATGATTCTTTTTTTAATTGAAAGCTGGTGCTTCCCGTGTGGTCCCATTTCAATTTGGTTTAGTTCTGACAATGGTCATCCATGAGAAAATAATATAAGTCTTAAATTTGCATTAAGTATGTGCGCGACAAATGGACGAATAACGCAATTAGATTAGTACGGGGTAAATATCATAACAAAAAGTAAAAAAAAAAAAATCTAAATAATAACAACTGACTCCCATAAAAAACACTACAAAGTGAAAAATAACTTTAATTTCGGAAGTCGGTGGCAAAAACTTAAACACAGATCCTAAGACACCAACTTCGGAAATTAATGTTATTTTTGACTACAAAGTCAAAAATAACATTAATTTCCGAAGTTGGTGTCCGGTGTTGGTGTTTTATGGAAGTCGGTTGTTATTTTTTTGTTTTTTTTTTTATGTCACACGTGTTTATCACTTTTCTACAATTCATCAGCTTTGTCATTCATAACAGTCGATAACGCTTCACTTACTTGATAAATCCAGCGGGGCTGTAGAAAAACAAGCTGTCTAAAAATGTATCCCCAGAAATCTCTCTTTTGTTCAGAATACCAGTAAAATTCCATAAAAATCACTTTTCATCAAGGATTTGGTTAGTTCCAAAGCGTAGCATGTATGTTCCTTTAAGGACAAGAATGGACAAGAAACTCCATGGACTACACTTAAATAAAAATAAAGTTGTAAAAGTTGCGGGTTTTGCCACAAAATTCCCGCTTATCGTGTTTACAAGTAATATGCAGTCATAAGTATCTCGGGAAGCACTATAGATAAGTACAAAGGTTAAATCACTAAGTATAAATATTTGTATTATTTTCAACATTTGACAGTTTATCTGAGCCAACGCAACCATTAGCAGGTTCACTATCCGCGAAGCAGACACAATAGTTAATCATTCACAGAGACCATAATATGTGGTTGGTGGCAGAGAGTTCATACTTTTTATTTTGATATTATTTATTTAAATTGAGTGCAATAACCAGCTGAATAATTACGTCAAAAGTGTTTGCCTTGTCGTAAATTGAAAGTTCTAAAGACTTTATAAAAAGTGATTCAAGAAAAAAATTACCTAGACGGTAAAACTTTACGAAGATAAAATGAAAGGGGAAATTCCAGTGTTCAAAAGATGTTGTTGCTGCTTGCCTCTACGATATGGCTTGCTCGCGTGGGGTTATCTCAAAATGGTGAGTTTATTAACTGCTAATCAATTAAGGTCTTAGAGACCAACCTTACCGACGTTTATGCTAACTATCGTTCTAATTTTTCAGGTAGCAGATGCACTTCTCCTCTCAATAATGACAAGTATACTGATACAATCCTTACTTTGGATGAGATTATATAGAAATGAAGACTATATCAACCGCATCTTAACAGAACTGATTTTATCAATTATTTCAATTGTTGTTTTCTTTACGGATTTCGTAGTGACTATAATGTTTATCGTTGGAGGACATAAGGTGAGATTTTAATTCGAATTTTAACTTACCTCATCACCATTTTCATCCGAATGACGTCCTCTACTGGATATAAGGTCTCCTCCAAGCTCCACCATTTCGACCGTTTCTGTGTTTCCCGCATCCAACGGATTCCTGCAGTTTTAACAAGGACATCAGGCCACCTTGTGGGACGCTTTCCAACTGTACGTCTTAACTTACCTACATATATTGTTTAAGGCTTAAGGGATCACTGCGTGGAAATACCTATTCAAATTCACTTAGAATAGGAAGCTAGCTACATGAACCGATGATTTTACAAAGGTGGCTGAGATAAGCTGAGTATGGAAGGATGAGAACGGAATGTTGTGGTGAACTTGAAAGAGGCCTTGGGACCGACCAGCTTATTAATATAAAATATTCCAATATAAAAAGTTGCCACACAATCATGCGTGACTCATTAATATTTTATTTTGCAGAAAAACGTGATGCTGATGAGAGTATGCTATTTCTTCAGCATGGGGATGTGCGTAATAACTTGTATATTTATTGGCATAGGAGTCGTTATGACAATACAGCAATTCATGATATACAACATACGTTACTGGACGAGAATTCTGCTGCCACTCTCATTTTATTTTGTCGTACTAGGTGAGCATATTTTTGTTTCAACTAATAATATGTATAATTTCTTAAAAGCAATACAACTGTTAACCCCTGTATGGAGAGTTACACCCCGTTTACATGGTGCAGGTTTCTGGAAAGTCCAAGAGCAATAATAGCAAGCCATAAGGCACGTTCAATCATTGCCATTCAGGAATTGCATGCAAGTGTTTACACGCGATACCCATAATATGGCATACAATAATTGTATGCAAGCTTTTTTCATTCAATAATTGCAAGCAAAAGTTTTGTCTCGACTAAACACGGAGCTGCAAGTGCATATACAATTTATTCTAGTATCGCCTATATTTGCGCTACCAAATATTCCCATTTCATTAAAAAAAATTAACGTTTTCTCAAGTTTTTTTTTTATCTAGTTTTATTCGGTCACGTTTGAATCATAAGCAATTTTCATACTACCTATAATTTAATGCGATTTTATTGCACGTGCAACAATTGCACTTGTTGTTTAGACGGTGTAATTGTTGTTTCAATTTAGTTGTATGCAACAGACAGTACCTAAGCTTGCATCATGCAAGTGGCTTTATTATTGATTTGCAACTACTCGTATTAGTAGTAGTAACAATAGGTGTTGTGGGACACCTAAAGTTCCCTTAGCTTTGACCGTTAAACTATTTTTGATCTTGTTCACATTCACCAAGTATGCGAGATATTATACTTGATACACTTGGCGATAAGAAAATTCTTTCCAATAATTAAATCAACCTCTTTGTTTTTCCAGCTGTGCAGAGTTACTTCCTTTTGCTACTGAGGAGTGAGATCATCAAACTAAGGAACAATGGCGAGTTCAGATTTGTGAACAATGCGGCTGAAGCAGAATGTACCATGACATGTGATGAAACGGTAGTGAGAGACGAAGCGGTGAAGGAAGTCATCGTTACCTAAAGAGAAACAAGAAACACGGCGTATGAAAATGAGAACTTTTAAAAGGAATAGTGAATGTCACATTAATGAGTGCAAGTGAATTTGGATAATTTTAAACTTAAGTTTATTGTAAGTTGATGTTGATTGTTAATATATTGAGGTATTTGTGAATAATAAACCATTTTGTGAAATAGTCTGGATGTATTATACTTATTAAAAAAAAAAATTCAAGTTCGCTAAATACCCAAGTGTTCCAATAAATACAGACACACTACATTACACGTCGCCTTCATTTTTTATATAAATAATATAAATATAATAATTCTTACTAATCCCTACTATTATAATTGCGAAAGTAACTCTGTCTGTCTCATACGCTTTCACGCCTAAACCACTGAACCAATTTTGATGAGAATTGATACAGAGATAGATTATACTTTAGAAAAGAAATAGGCTACGTTTTATCGCGAAAAAGGCTTTTTTTAAATAGGGGATTAACTTCGTACTGACGAAGTTCAGACTGTACTGCCGTCCACTAACTAAAAGGCCGTTAAGCCACAGTTGGTCGTTTTTCACTTTGTAATGTAGTCTTATACAACTTTCGATGCTCTATCTTTTGGTGTAAGAATCATTTTTCTATGATTTATAGTTTTAGAGATACAGAACATTGCTGAGCAGTTAAACCACATAAATTTCGTTACTCCCTTAATTAAAAAGCGGCTAAGCCACAATATTTGTCTAGAAAGACGTTAAAATACTTTAACGGCAAAATGATGTATCATTTTTCACTAAATTTACTTAACTAAAAGTACGTTATCTAGTCATGCTTGACTAAATAGCAGCTAAGCGTCTTTAACTACCTTCATGTATTGTGTCACAAATAACCATCTGAACATCTTGCCTTAACTATAAAGCAGTTATCAAGAAAAACTACACTAGAAAGCAGTTATACGCCAATAGCGGCTTTTAAGTTATGTATTGAAATTAGTATTAGCTAAATATCAATCGCTAGAGAGCAGTTAAACAACAATACTAGACTGAAAAGCAGTTAAATGCTCGTGATTTGCGTTTGCGTTTGACCAGCTCAGGCTGATTGTAATGCATGGTCGACATGGGCAAAACACCATGAGAAGTATAAAAAGGCAAGAGAATTATTTGATTTACACAAAACTTTGGAACAGAATACTCAACAGATATATTTTAGTAGCGACTTAGAAAACGTAATTATGTTACCACGACTAGATACGTTTAAATCCGTAATTTTTTGTCCTAGACTTACATTATATAACCAGACATTCGCACCAGTAGGAAAAATCACAAGGGATGTGAAACCTTTAGCCGCCATATGGCATGATGGTATAGCAGGCCGTAAACAGGATGATATCATGAGTGATTATTACAGCTTTTTACTTAAATTTCGAGATATCCAATCAATCAATTTGTGGCTTGATAATTGTACATCTCAAAATAAAAACTGGTTATTGTTTTCTATGCTAATCGACCTTATTAATAGTGACTTAATAGCCACAAAAACCATCACTCTATTTTATTTCGAACCGGGTTCATTTATGAGCTGTGATCAATTTCACCATCAAGTCGAATTATCGATGAAGCGGAAAAACACCATTTATGATTTCATAGAATTTGAAAATGCAGAGGCCTCAGCAAATAATGGTAAAGTTCTGGTTAAATCCATGCAGCCTCAAGATTTTGTAAACTACGTAGGTAACGTATCAGATCGACGCATACATAATTCAAGTCCCAGAGCGTATCTTAAAAATATGACTCAAGTATGTTTTAAACGAGGAAGTTTTGATCTCCATTATAATGAAGCATTTGATGAGGAATATGTGTCTCTTAAATTTTTAATCGATAAATACTTGAAGAACCCGCATTTTGTTTTAACATTTCGTACGCAACCGAAAGGAATAGATGAGGAGAGAAAGATTAATCTTTTAACAAAGTTATCGCCAATTATACCTTAACATAAGATGTTATTTTGGCAAAATTTACCGATCATTGAAGGAAATAATATATCTGAATTGAACCAGAAGAAAAACAAAATGAACGGAACTTTATAAACTAGGATATGTAGTAGACCTAAAGACTGAAAAAGTGCCTTCAAATCAAAATCAAAAATTTATTAAATATTTTTGTTTACTTTATTACTTAATGTTGATAATACTAGTACTAGTAACACTCGTATGTTACTAGGTATAATTGCTTATTTACCTAATCTGATTTACTCATTTTGTTAAAGTTTTTAATTAATATTTAAGCATAAAAAATGGCCGAATTTATATTTTTTTATATAAAGTCTAATATTTAATTGATTATGACGTTATGTACGCACAATTATATTATTTCAACTTTGCAATATTGATCTCTGATTGTGATATGTTTATTTCATAACTGCATAAGAATTTGAAACCAAGTGTCATGTGCCATAAAGCTTTCAAAAACGATACTTACATGTTTTGGGTATTTTTATAAAATAATAATAATATAATTTTTCCTATGGTTTCGCGAATACTGATTATTATTAAAGATGTAATTGTGATCTCATTACTAATAAGATTTGTAAAAGTATAATTAAACTTTTATTTTTTATTGTTTAATTAAATAATAAGCTATTTGTTAAGTTCCTACACAATTTAATTAGACGTACTGATTGTCTATTATTTTTTATTAATAAATAAAGTTCTGATTTTCATAAAATAGTTTTTAACTTTTCAACTTTTCATCCGCAAGTGCTTATTTAAAAGGCAGTTAATTGCGAGCGAGATGTCTTTAACTGCCTTCTAGTTGAGCAATAGGAGAACCAGTATAAAAATATTTTTTACAATACCGAGCTTAAAAGCGTTTAAAATCCCATAACTGCTTTCTAAGTAAGCGAAGTTAGTCTTCCAAGTGATAGTTACTAGGCTATAAGTCTGTTAAAATCCTTTAACTGCTTTATAACTAAGTATATTTTGATAACTTTTACTATAAGTACAAGACGTGGCGGCTACAAGAAATTGCTTTACTATAAAGCAGTTAAGGTATGGTTAGCGGCCTTATAGTGCAGTATATTATGTAAAAATGAAAGAAATTGCTTAGCTAAAAGTTAGAAAATGAATTTAAATAAAATGTGATTAATATAAATGAATGAACTAAATCACATATTGTGCAAAAAGACTGTGCCTACGTATATAACTTGCAACCTTGTTCCTAGGTAGCATACTTTTCAAGAGACATCAATTCCCACTTATTTTTGCGTTTTCTCGAAAACTACTTTTTGCAATTAGCTGCCTTTTAGTTAGTGGACGGCAGTGTAAGAAGTTCATCTTCGTCGAAGATAAAACCACGAAACTTTGTATTTAGGCACTTGATAAGAAGTAAATAAATATTTGTTCTAGCTTTTATAAATTTTACCTACATGCTGATGAAATAGGCGTTGAAAGTTTGTATGGAAGTACAAACCAATCCGTTTATGTTTACTATTAGTTATTTATCGGAAACATGTGTATGATTAGTAAAATGCCGTCCGCATTTTTGGATGGGAAATCATCAAATGACTTCTCCCGCTTTGGGCGGAGCGGGAGGGCGTGTCAGACTTTTACTGACTAAAAGCCACCCGTGTTCCTTCAGTTGCCCATATGCCAGGGCCACGGTCTTTCGAACGAATCTCGCGACCCTGGCAAGCATCGGTTTTTCCTATGGTTTCGCGAATACTGATTATTATTAAAGATGTAATTGTGATCTCATTACTAATAAGATTTGTAAAAGTATAATTAAACTTTTATTTTTTATTGTTTAATTAAATAATAAGCTATTTGTTAAGTTCCTACACAATTTAATTAGACGTACTGATTGTCTATTATTTTTTATTAATAAATAAAGTTCTGATTTTCATAAAATAGTTTTTAACTTTTCAACTTTTCATCCGCAAGTGCTTATTTAAAAGGCAGTTAATTGCGAGCGAGATGTCTTTAACTGCCTTCTAGTTGAGCAATAGGAGAACCAGTATAAAAATATTTTTTACAATACCGAGCTTAAAAGCGTTTAAAATCCCATAACTGCTTTCTAAGTAAGCGAAGTTAGTCTTCCAAGTGATAGTTACTAGGCTATAAGTCTGTTAAAATCCTTTAACTGCTTTATAACTAAGTATATTTTGATAACTTTTACTATAAGTACAAGACGTGGCGGCTACAAGAAATTGCTTTACTATAAAGCAGTTAAGGTATGGTTAGCGGCCTTATAGTGCAGTATATTATGTAAAAATGAAAGAAATTGCTTAGCTAAAAGTTAGAAAATGAATTTAAATAAAATGTGATTAATATAAATGAATGAACTAAATCACATATTGTGCAAAAAGACTGTGCCTACGTATATAACTTGCAACCTTGTTCCTAGGTAGCATACTTTTCAAGAGACATCAATTCCCACTTATTTTTGCGTTTTCTCGAAAACTACTTTTTGCAATTAGCTGCCTTTTAGTTAGTGGACGGCAGTGTAAGAAGTTCATCTTCGTCGAAGATAAAACCACGAAACTTTGTATTTAGGCACTTGATAAGAAGTAAATAAATATTTGTTCTAGCTTTTATAAATTTTACCTACATGCTGATGAAATAGGCGTTGAAAGTTTGTATGGAAGTACAAACCAATCCGTTTATGTTTACTATTAGTTATTTATCGGAAACATGTGTATGATTAGTAAAATGCCGTCCGCATTTTTGGATGGGAAATCATCAAATGACTTCTCCCGCTTTGGGCGGAGCGGGAGGGCGTGTCAGACTTTTACTGACTAAAAGCCACCCGTGTTCCTTCAGTTGCCCATATGCCAGGGCCACGGTCTTTCGAACGAATCTCGCGACCCTGGCAAGCATCGGTCCTAGCAGACCCCTTCAGTGCTGCTGACATCTCTTTGAGGCGCGCGTGGAACACTACACGCCGTCGACCCGAGCCTGGTCCTTACTGGGCGGCGAGCTACCCATTGCTCGCCCTCCGCAAGCTCGCGCCTAACGGTGGCCGGGAGTCCGCTTTTGACTCTCGTCTTAGGACGGTCTTGACCAAAGATTTAACTAGATTACAATCCTCTCTTCTAAGTCACGTACATACTTCATTCCTGAAGGTCGTGTCCCTGAAAGGCCTTCGTGGCTTTATGAAAGATGTTCTTCCACACTGCTCCGTTCTCGGGTTTTGTCATCGCCGTCGTAGCATAGAGTCCAGTGAAGGCGATTATAGATTACAATACTGTTACTTTAAAGCGACAAATAACGGAGGCCCTTCCACTTTTAAAACCAGAAAAAAGATTAGTCTTTGACACAGTTATTCGAAAACTTTCTTCTTTTTGAATGCTCTAGGAGGCACTGGCAAAGCCTTTCTTCTAAACTTACTATTAGCTCAAATCCGGAAAGATAAAGAAGTTGCTGTTGCCATAGTTTCTTCTGGAATAGCTGCTACGCTATGTAGTGGGGGACGAATAGAGATGTAAATTGAAAAAAAAAAACAAAATGATTTTTCTCACAATCTTGAAAAAAAATATGAAAAATATCTTGGCACCATTGTTTTTTTCTACATTTGGTTTTTTTTTTTTCAGAAAAAGTGAAACACTATAGCTAAAGTGAAATAAAACACTAAATTTGATTGTTTTGTTTTTATTCAAGTCAAATTATGTTTAAATCAATGGGTAACTATTATTAATAAATTATGGACTTAAAAATACTTAAGGTGTTACAATCATCTATATCAGTGTCAGTAGCTACGGCTACGCTTGTTTTACCAGCATCGGATTCATCGGAATAATGTTCTGTGTCTGTATTTGTTTCAAGACATGTATGTACTATTTAACAAAAAAACAAATGGTATTTTCTAATTGAACAAAAAAAATAATAATATCAACTCATATTATACGATAACCGCCTTTTCTCTTTTTATTTTCCTACTCATGGAAAAAACCTGCTCCAGAAAAAAAACTGTTTTCTTTCATGTTTTTTTTTAAACGTTTTTTTTTTCATCTCAGAAAAAATCCCGTTTTTTTTACAACTCTAGGGACGAACAGCGCACTCAGGTCTTAAACTGCCATTGAACTTAGCTCATGAGGAAATGCCAGTTTTTAACATTAGCAAAACCAATGTTTCAGCAATGCAATCTGTTGGTTTGGGATGAATATAGGATGTCCCACAAAAAAGCAATCGAAGCACTAGATCGCACAATGAACGATATCAACAGCAACCAGAGTATCATGGGATTCGAAAGAGTTACCGTCACCTTGGCATATAGGCAACTGAAGGAATACGGGTGGGTTTTAGTTAGTAAAAGTCTGACACGCCCTGCTACTCCGCCCAGAGCGCGAGAAAGAAAGAAAGCAAAATATTTAATTTTGGACACGCACAGGACATAAAAACAATAAGAAGAACATAGAAAGATTTACATTTAAGCTACAAATAACAAAATATTACTAAACGATATAAAAATAAAAGACCAAGACCTGGGGGGCGATTCCACTAATTTGCAAAGTTACACGTTCAATTGTGTTTTCACAACGGTTAGATTTCGATCGCAGGTCGGTAATGTCCTGTAAAGTCATTCTACTATTTGTTAAGCACAAGGGAAACTAAACTTACGCCGTATCGCAACCGAATCGTTACGGGAACATACGAGTGGGCTTCCTGTGTTACCAACATGCCAAATAGTATGTTTTATTGTTACCACAAAGAAAAAAGTTGAATCTAAAAATGTCACTAAACACGAATAAGTGGCAATAAAGGATTTTCTAATATAAAAAGATATCTTGACCATAATTATAGTTTTGTACTGATATTTTATTGTTACAAAAACACAACATTTTAACTTATTATTTAGCAAAAACTCAGAAGAACGTTTCGTTCTACGTCCCTAACTAGCTAAAGCTGTGAAATTAAACCTTTCGGTTATGTTACAGACTGGAAGGGAACTTCTATTAATCGTATTTTACCTAAAAAACATTTATTGAACCGTTTTTAACGATGTTATGATTTTTTTTAGTAAATATGTACCTAATTACAGTTCGTGGTAGTAACCAAATCTATTTTGATTAAAAAAAAAAAAAAACTATTGACGGTGCAGGTGTTTAATCCCGTTTTTAAGTCCGCTTACTCTCGCTTAAAGTGGTTTAAAAATCATCGTGAAACGGATTGAAGTTTTTGGTGGCTTGTCAGTTTAGCTAGTGATGTTGCTATTACTAGTATTCGTCAGGCATTGATTTTCTCAATTTAATTCAACTTGAATCGAGAGTAGGTACCTCCCTTTAGAGAGGTTTCTAGCAGCTTTGTTAGTTAATAACGAGACATTAAATAATAACTTAAAAGAAAATAATCATAGCAAAATTCAAAATGTGGCATCCGATCGATATTGGGGCTACAATCGACTCTTGCTGTGCGGGGAGCATTTTCTCTTTCTCACATTCCACTGTCAATCTGATAAATAATGACGATACGATGACAAATTACACGTTATCAACTGACTAATACTTACAGAATAATGCAAAACATAATCACTCTTATTTATAACATCCCTGATTCAGTACATCACATTATTTTGACAGTTACACGATATTAGTAATATTGAATGATGAATTGATGTAGTTGAAGACTCCGTGATACTTATCTAAACAAGACTACATCGACTGACAACGCGTGAGAAAATAAATAAATAAAATTATTTCGAGCCTTTAGTAACTTGAGTAACGAGTTAAACAAAATCGAATCGCATCACTATCTGACATAGCTGATTGACAAGTGTCAACTTGACCTAAAGGTCCAGTTACCAGGTCATAAAATTCCAAAAAAAAAAAAACAAGTGTCAACTGTCAACTGACAGCAACACTATTTACTTTAGTTCAAGTGTTTTAATTGCTTTAGTTAATACTCATTCCTCTTAACATACATATATAAGCAGCTTATAATGTTCCCACTGCTGCGATACAGGCCTCCTCTCTGTGAGAGGGAGTAGTTAATCCGTTTCTTTCTAATTGCACGAAATTGATATTTGTTTTCATGTGTGTACTTGTAGGATTATAATGAAAATAGAATCTTCAAGATGGTACAGCATTTAATGCAAAATAATGTGCTGTTAACTGTTCAGTAAGATTTCAACACGATGTGTGAAGATGTTGCCCGAGACTGTTCCACATTTGAAATAACTTATGAATGTTTCCCTGTCTTCAGTAAAACCATTTAGATGCAGTTTGAGGAAAGTGTGTATTGATGATGCAAGAAAGAATTTAAACTGTTTATTCAATATGGAAATCTGGATACAGGAATATTTACATTCCATGGCTATGTGCAAAACAATATACTTATTCTTATTCTTTCTTCTTATTCACATACTACTTATTCTTGTTGACTCAGTGGGGAAAAAACATTATTTTGCAGTAGGTACCAGCACACCGATGAGAAGAATAATAATATTAGTTAGCCACTTCTAACATAAATATATATTTTTGTCAGGAACATTACTTAGGTACACCCAAAAATCAATTTCTGACTTAAGAGTTGCTCGTGGTCGGTCAATTTTTTGGTAGACAGACATTCTGTTGACTGTTGTGCACTTATAATGTTGAGCATGCAATATTAATATATTATGTATTTCTATCTGGCACACGGTATCAACATGAGTGGTGAAACGACCCTACAATTTTGATGAAATACTAAGTATCTACTTCTCAAGTGGTCTGACGTTAAAATTGATATACTTATAGTAATAAAAATGCTAAGTTCCATTATTTGTTTTTTGATTTCATGAACCATTCCAATACTTTACTACTTTATTGCATTTCACAATGTATATGCTTAGGTGGTAAACATTGGATTTAGTTACAATTGTGGGACCCTGTCGGGCAAATCAAAAGAAATATAGTAGTAGGAGTAGGACTTATAATCTAACTTATTCTAAAATCAAAATAAATAAAAAACATGCTTTGGGTATTCTAACTGCATTTCAGGGATTTATCACTTAAATGTTTGCTAATACTGATATAACATTTACTTATTAATAGATTTTTTAATTTGTTAGTGAATAGATGGAGTTTATTTTCATTACTAATTGATCCGGGTAAATTATTGTATACATTTATTGACATTACCAGAGGGCTTGTTAAATCTTTTTTTAGATGGGATGTAGGTAGCTTTAGTTGTGTTTTGTATCAGATTGTGTATCTTTTTTTTATGTCTTCTTGTTTATTGTAAAATTCTTGATGTTTATGTGCAAAATTGCATATTTCAAGTATAGTGACCTTCGATCAATAATAGCACTAGATAAAGGATCAGGAACAAAACTAAGGCGCTCAAGTGGCCACGTTTGCACACACTTACACATTTATATTTCTTACTACGAAATATAGAAAAACGTTTCATAATAATAACAACTTCAGTTTATTATTATCCTTAACACTCAAACATAAAGCATAATTACGATTGCAAAATATTCATATTTAAGTCCTTTTGTCATCGGCGAAAGGTAAAGAGCAATAAATTTAAAATGTCCCTTAAAAATCAAAAGTCATTTTGATATAAGTACAAAATTATTTATTCTAAACTGAAACTTAAAGTCTAAGCAATAAGGTTAAAAACAATGTGTTGACAATTTCGTGCTTACTCTATTTTGGAACTAGACGTAGTTCTTGGTATTACATTTCAATGCTCAGAACACAGTACGTAATGAAAGACGTAGAGTTGCAGAATATATTTTTTTTTTGGTGAAAAGGTACGTTTTGATGGTGGCAAACATTTTTAATCGATTTAAAAAAGTAGTAGGACTAAAATAGTATAATAGTTATTTTATTTAATTAAGTGCGGGTTAAATCAATATGATCCACCCGTATAAAAAATGGGTGCGTCTACTTTTATGTACCAGTATTTAAAAGTTAAATTTGTATTAAATCAAATTATTTTTTCATTTAAAGTTTCAATTAAAGTTCAAATATGAATTTTTATAAGGTTTGTATATTTCTTCTCTTCTTTCTTTCTCTACAATAGATACCCATTCTGCACAGCGAAATGGCTCGCTAGGAAATCTACAAACAAAAATAAAATATAAAATTACAATACTACTTCATGCATTCTCTGTTCCAGAACAGACAATATTTGTTACCATAGTTGGTGCGTTGTCGCAAACATTGGTCAAACAATCATAATATGTATTTGCTAAATGATTTATATATTACTATTTGATTGTTTTTATTTTATGCAAAACACTTAAAGATTTAAACTTATGGAAAAAAAGATATTCCTTCCAAAAACTTGGTGCTACAGTGGTTATTTACACAATTTTTGAACGCGTGTTGCGGCATTTAGGACGTCTTATCGTTGGCTATCATTGGACCAAACTAATTTCAAATAAGAGCACAAAAATATTTGTGCTCTTATTTTTCGGGCCGTTTTTGAAGCGCTCATCGGGAATCTAGTACATTTTTGATCGAAGATAGTGACAGAGTTAATATATTTAGCTTTATAAAGTGCGGTTTGCAACTATCTATCTGTTGTATATTTACTATGATATGGACAAATTTCTTTTGAACTGTAAACATTGTTGGTGCATCTGTACTGTTTCCCCACATTATTATGCCGTAACTAAGCCATGCATAGACATAGGCGTAATATGTTACAAGGGCAGTTTGTAAATTTGTGTTTTTTTTAACTACCAAATACCTGATATTCCATTATATCTATACTAATATTATAAAGCTGTGGCTTACAGCCTCATTTGTGTGCTGGGTTGGCGGGAAATGAAACTACTGGAGACTTCTTTCTTCATATATTGGAGCACTTTCTTCACAGGTAGCCGGGCGTCGAATGCCCGATTCGGTTTTTTTTTTTTTTTTTTTTTTTTGTGGGGCATCTCGTAGTTAATCCTGAAAAGATTGTTACTACTTAAACGGATTGGGGCCCGGCGAGTTCTAAAAAGTTACCTTTTTAGGCCTCCAGCCGGGGCTTATTATACTTAAAAACTAAAGCGAAAGCTCTAAGGGTTACCCCGAGGGGGGTACGAACCTCGGCTTAGGCAATCGCTGATAGGGGGGGCAGCAAGGGACTGGCTGGATCTGAGTTAAATTATTTAGGGACTAATTTAAAGCTAACGGCGCAGCATCGCGGGCTGGCTCTTGCAAGGGTCGGGAGGGACTGTTAAGTCGGGGTCGCGACGACGGACCTCGGCGGCGAGGTCGGTACGGTTTGTGTCTGTGTGCTGGTCTAGCTGTACTGGTCTCTTTTCGACTCTCCTGGAGGAGAGTAGTGGGATCATCAGGATCGGTAAGAATGTGCCGCGAGCGGCGGACTTTGCTAATACGGGAGGGGGTGTAAGTAGCTGCCGCCACAACCACAGGGTTGCGGTGGGCTACGGCTCTATCGAAGAAGCGCTTCGAAGCGCGTTTTATGTATTGATGGATAGTCGGGAGTTTCATATCTAAATGAAGATTGATATTCCGAACAAACCAAGGCGAGCCTGTGGCTTGACGGAGAAAACGGTTCTGGAGAGTCTGCATCCTATGGATGAATCGGGGTTTGGCATGTGCCCAGACTGGGCTTGCGTATGTCATAATCGGCCTGATACAAGCGGTGTAAAGCCGCTTCTTACACAGAAGAGACAATTTACTCCGCTTGTTCAGGACGCAATGGAGCCTACCGAGAGCGAAAGCGGCCCGCGAGCGAGCCTGCTTTATGTGCTCAGAAAAGGTGAGGTGTTCGTCGAGGATGACACCTAGATATTTGGCTTGCTTCGCCCAAGGGATCTGCTTGCCGAACATTGAGATGGGTCGGGGAGGGGGGTGATTACGCGGTCGGGTGTAAAAGACCGCCTGACTTTTATCGGGATTGACCTCGATTCGCCACTTCCTGAACCATTCGCCGAGCTCGTCGACTGCGGTTTGGAGGTAGCGAACCAGCGCTGTGTCACTAAATCCCGAGAAGAAGATGGCAGTGTCGTCTGCGAACAGAGCTAACCTTGCCTTCTTGCTTCTGGGGATATCGCTAGTGAACAGCGTGAAAATGAGGGGGGCTAGTACAGAGCCTTGACGGACTCCTGCACGGATCGGATGAGGGGAGGAAAGTGCCCCTTCGATGCGATAGCGAAAGGTACGGTTCGCAAGAAAGTCTCGTAAGATGAGCACGAGACGGTCTGGCACTCCGAGTTGGTACAGCTTATATAATAAGCCGTTGTGCCAGACTTTGTCGAACGCTTTCGCTATATCGAAGTATACAGCGCCCGTGAACATACCACGCTGAAAACCAGCATTGATATGTTCGACGATACGGTGTACCTGATGGACACACGAGTGTTGGGTTCGAAAACCAAACTGCTCGTTGGGGATGAGGCCCTTGGTTTCGGCATAATCTCTGAGTCGCTTATAAATAAGTCTCTCATAGATTTTGCCGAGAACTTTGAGCAAACTAATGGGGCGGTAGCTCGTGGGCTCGGTTTTGGGCTTACCGGGCTTAGGGATGCCAATGACGGTGGCTTCCTTCCACGCTTGGGGGAAAATGTTATTACTCAAGGCACCATTGAAGATGGTACACATGAGCATAATCAGGTGAGCGGGGAACAGCTTGATCACTCTATTGGTGATGCCGTCTGATCCGGGGGCTTTACGAGATTTCAGACCCTTGATGATCTCGTGCACCTCGCCAGGTGTGACAGGGGGCAGGGGATCATCAGGGTCTTCAACGGGCGGGAGAGAGGCTTTGCGTTCGACTTCCGCGTTTACCTTATCGACAAACGCTTGGTCTACTGGCTGCGAACTGGGTGTGCATTGGGCTTCGAGGCTATCGGCTAGGCATTCAGCCCTGTCGATATCCTCGAATGCAATGGTCGCATCGGGGCGGGTCAGGGGGGGCATAGTGGAAAACTCAGAGGATTTCAGTTTCCTCTGAAGTTCCCAGAAGGCGAGATGAGTCGGCTCTAGTTCGCTCACCATCTTGTCCCAGTTAGCGTCACGCAGCTCAGTCACACGTGTCCTTACAGCACGCTGTAAGTAACGCATGTGAGCTTTGTTAGCATCACAGGGAAAGTTGCTGTAGGCACGAGCAGCCGCGTTCTTCTCTGTCAGCAGATCACGTACATCGTCGGGGAGTTTCCATTTACGGTCACCCGTATCTGGAACCTCCCGTGAACTTTCGTTCACGATCGATTGTACGTGCTCCGTGAGAGTGTCGATCGCGGCCGTTGTGTCAGCGACAGAGTCGAACTGATCTGGGATAGAGTCTAAGTGATGTGACGTGTTAGATTGTAAGCGTTCGCTTACTTTCTTCCAGTCAGTGATCACTTTAGTGGCGGGGGGTTGAGAGGGGTCGCGTATACCTAATCGGGGGACCAGGTTCATGACTACTGGTCGATGATCAGAGTCGAGTTCGTGAATAGCCTCTATAGAATCCAACCTTAAGTTGATGTTCTTAAGGAGCGCTATATCAAGTACGTCGGGTAACTGATCGTTATCGAAGGGGAAGTGAGTGGGAGTCATCGGGGCGATGACATCAAAGTTCATGGTAGAACAGAGGTTAAAGAGTTGCCTACCTCTAGTCGAGGTCCTGGTGCTGTTCCAGGCGGGATGTTTGGCGTTGAGATCGCCCGCTATGATAACGGAGTCACTCATGCCGAAGAGTTCGGAAAGGTCATTAGAGAGGAGTTGAGGGTCCTCTGACTCATGTGTGGGAGGAAGGTAAACCGACACAATAGTGATCGGCTGGTGACCTGTCAGTGCTAACCGACAGGCCGAAACTTCTAATCGGGAGAGTTCGGGAGTATCCATAGGTATGCAGTACAGGGACTTCCTATAGTATATGAGGGTGCCGCCTCTGTGACAACGTGACCTGTCGTTGCGAACTAAACGATAGTTTGCAATTTTCGGGTCACGATGATGAGGTTTTAGGAACGACTCTTGAATGAGTAAAATGTCTACGTGATGGTCGCGGAGGAACGTGGCGATCTCATCACGTTGGCCGTGAATGCCGTTGGCATTAAAGAAACCTAGCTTTAGGGAACGGGGTTTTTGTCTAGTTAATATTCCGCGACTATCCATAATGGGGGCGTTGGGAGTTCATGACATGGATTGCTTGCGTGATCTCGGGATACGCAGCATAAATTGATTGGATTCGGAACAAGTTACCGCCGGCGGCAATTAGTTCCTGGGCCATCTGTTGGGCACGCGGGGAGAGGAACGTGCTATAGGTATTAAAGGTCCCAGTGATGACGTTAAACGCATCAAGGGGAGCCTGACCTTTCCTCTGTACGGGTCCTGGTCCTGCCATAGGGGCAGTGGAGGGGGCCGCGGCGCGGGCGGGAGGAGCGGTCGCGGGAAAACCGGGGGGCGTAAGGGGCGCGGGGGCATGGGTACGCGGGTCCACTAATGGAGGGATGGGAGCGGGCTTAGGCCTGGAGGCCAGTGGGGGGAACTCCTTCTGGGAACTCATTAGAGGCCATTGGGAGGGACGCTGAGGGGCCAGTCTCACGGGGAGTTTGGCCGAGGGGGATTCCCTAGTCTGACGAGCGTCGAAACGCTTCGCCAATTTAGGGGAAGATGACTTGGGGGCTTTCGGGCAGCCCCGGTAGTTTGCCGGATGACCGGGCTCTTTGCAGAGCACACAACTAGGTGGCTCGGTGCATAGAGTGCGGTCTTTAGGCCGGGTACAATCTGCTGTACCGTGGTCTCCCAGGCACTTGACGCACCTGGGAGTAGCGTAGCAGTTGTACGCTGAGTGCCCGTACAGTTGGCATCTGTGGCACTGGCCAATGATGCCTGACTTACGGGGCTTCTCGATTTTAAGGCCTGACAGGTTACAGACGGACCTTACATTGAATATGGGGTGGTGACCCTCTGTGGGAGGGCACACCACCAAGACCATATCAAAGGCGGTACCTTGCCTGGACCGGTGCATTCGATGGACCTCTGTGACAGGCACGTTCTGTCGTTCGAGGTCCGCCTTAATATCGCTGGTGGCGATTTCGCAGGGGATTCTGCGAATCACCACCCTGGTCAGTCGCTCTTCGGGCAAGGAATACGTGTGGAAGGACACGTTCCTGGCAGAGAGGAGCCTGGTCAGATCGCGATAATCGCCTGACGTGGGGACTGATACTTTTATCCCGTGCTGGGTGGCACGGGCGCTAGTATAGTTGACCCTTTGGTCAACACACCATTTGGACACCTCCGTCCACTTGGCCTTGTCCTGTATAAATACAGGGGGCGGTGGAGGGAGTTTCCTGCCGGTGTTTGAGCCAGAGGGTACGGGCTGGGCGCTAGTTTTAGCACGGGGCGCGGCAGCCTTCGCGGAGGTTGAAGGCGAGGGGCGGGAGGGGGACGCGTTGGCGGCGGTCGCCGGCGGCGTGGAGGGGATGGACGCGGTCGCGGTGGCGGGGGTCGCCTGCGTAGCGGGGTGGGGGGGGGGTTCGCGGTGGCGGAGGTCGCCTGCGGGGTGGGGGCGCGAGATGGAGGAGCGGAGTCCTCAGCCGCTATGATTTTAGCGGCCGGGGCTGAGCTGCTCGCCTTATTCTTTTTACGCTTACTCCCTTTGCCCTTTGTATGGGAGACGAGCTCGTACGTCTCTGCGTCCGAGGACGAAGAGGAGTGCGAGTCCGTCTGGGGAGTGAGCGCGGCAGTATCGGGAGGAGTTGTGGGTACATCCTCCGTGTCCATTTGACACGGTTCATCGGTGGAGGCTGGGGCCTCGAGGGCGTCGCTGAAGTCAGCGATGCCCGGGCTGGGCGGAATTGCGAGTTGCTCAGCTCTGTACAACTCGGAGAATTCGGCAGCGAAATCTTTGTTTTTCTTTATCAATAAAAGAAAAACAGAGACTACAGCCCCGACCTCCGAGTGCTCAATGCTAAGCTGACCCGCAAGTTCAGCCAGGAGCGCCTCGATTCTAGCTAGTCTCTCCGTAGGATCCATGGGTTTATCCATGGCGGAGGGGAGGGGGGACCTAAACACTCATGAGAGTGATCCTGACCAAAACCCTACTCCTACGTAGCCTAATCCCCGGTGGGTTGCCGGGGGTGAGTGTTACACTCCCTGTCGGGTATAGACAGGGAGGTGATCCTGGTGAGCCCTAAGAGTGTTCCCCGTCGCCAATCTTATTGTGCGAACGGGTTCCTAACCGGTCATGCGATGGGTACTGAAGGTACCCGACCAGTCTAGTGCGGGGGGTATAGATATACCCGCGGCACTAGTACGCGGCTGTGGAGGGAAGACTGTCACCGGGGCTGACGAGGGAAGCCCCCAAGGCCAGCGATCCGGGACCCGTCCAACTTTCGTCTAGCCCTGAAGGGGATAGACGGGTGCGTTGGGTCTGCACCCACTCGGCTTCGTTGGCACCGTTAAGGTATCCACCGAGTGACCACGAAACTGTGGATTTGCCCTGAAGGGGCCACAACACAACACACGTTTTTGACGATTTTCTGACGAATCAGAAATACCACTGTCTTGCGAACAAGACAGTACGGTTCTAGACTGAATCTGAAGAAACAGGAATCCGAATTTTGCGATTTAAATAAATTTAAATCGCAAAATAGCGGAGAGTAGTCGGGGCGACTACGCAGCGTGGCGCACGGAGCACAACTGACGGGCGAACGAGCGGCGGGCGGTGGAGGGGATACGCGCAGCGGAGCGGCAGCGTAACGACCTTCCAAGGCGGGCGTCGAGCGTAGAATGGCCCGATTCCAACGTGTTGATTTCGCTACGTCCCCGTAAGGGGGCGCGGCGGGCGGCGCCAGAGCATCGCTCCCTGGCCGCGGAGGGTTCGCGGTGGTCCGCTAATACGGGCCCCTCACTATGGTTGCCCCTTGGGCCATAGATAGTTTTGGACGCGTTAATAATAACGCGTCCATGTGAGTGGTTGCTATGAGTGTCTCTGTAGGCGCGCCGCGACGTTGAGTTACTATCAACGCCGCTTTCTTCACGACATCTTGGCGGTCTGTCCCCGCCAGGTGAGACCCCCGGTTACCCGGGGGAGGCCCGGCGAGAGACGACCAGCGACAAGATGCCGACTCGACGCTCCCACAGAGTAAAGTGCGCGCCCCCGCTTATCCCGTTTTCCAGAGCGAGCCGGTAGCGGTCTAAGCTAAGGGGCAGTATGTGCGTATGGGCGGCATTGTACTGTGTGACACCGCCCATGTTAACGCGACACGCGGGCCCGTCCGCGTGCGCGTGTGTGTCTTGGCGCCTGTTGAGAGGTGAGTGTCTGATTTCGTTACGTGACATGCCTATATTAACTTAGAACACGCCACGCAGCGAGTGTGTGTTATAAATGTGGAGTTCTGTTTGTCAAGGTAAGCCGCGTGTAACCTGGGTGCGACTTACCCGGGAGTCAAATCCGGTCATGGTGTCAGTCGTCCCTGACCAGGTCGCGGGGCAGAGGTCTCGCGTCAGGGGGCCGCGTATGCCAGGGCGCGATCTGTTTGACGTGTGGCCAATCAGACGCGTCGGCACGCGCGAACATCCCCTTCGCGAGGCGCCGCACATGATCATCCAGGCTCTCGATCCCGAGATCCCGCTGGATGATGTCATTCCTCACGTAGCGAGGAGCGTTCACTATAGTCCGCAGCGCCAGATGCTGTTGGGTGCGGAGCAACTTCCGGCTCGACTCGCTCGTGAGGGCGAACCAGGCGGGGGCGGCGTACGTCAGTACCGGGCGCACGTACATTTTGTACACGCCCAGCTTGACGCGCGCCGGGAGTCGGGACGAGAGCACGGGCCGGAGGAGATAGCGGGCGACTCTCCCCTTGGCAGCGACCTGGCGGACGTGCTGACCCATGGTGAGCCGACGATCGATGGTTACCCCCAGGTACTTGACCCGGGGCGACCACGCGATGTCGGCTCCTTGTAGTTTCAAGGGTGGTGGGTGCTGGACGTGGCCGGTGATTATGGCCTGCGTCTTACCCACGTTCACCGATAGTCGCCATTTGGCGAGCCACTCGGGAAGGAGCTCGAGCGCTCGCTGCATTTTGACTGCCGCGTACTTCGCATTGAGCGAGGTAGCGATGTACGCGGCGTCGTCCGCATACAGCGCGAGCATCACGTCCGGAGTGGTGGGGATGTCGTCGGTGTACCGTGAGTAACACGCCGGCGAGACGCAGCTGCCCTGCGGTACGCCCGCGAGCACCGGCCTGGCGCTGGAAAGCGCCCCATCAACCACCACCCTGAAAGTCCTGTTAGAGAGGAAAGTAGAGATCACTTTAACAACGCGACGGGGCGCGTCGGTAGTGGCCATCTTATATATAAGTCCCTCATGCCACACACGGTCGAAGGCCTTCTCCATGTCGAGGAATACTGCTACCGCGTATTCCTTCTTATTTCGCGCAGCTGCGAGGTGGTGCAGTACCCTCGACAGCTGGAGCGTCGTGCTATGCTCCGCCCGAAACCCAAACTGTTCCGGGCGCGGTGTAATGTGCGGGAGGAGATGTCGCAGCAGGAGTGCTTCGAACACCTTGGAGACCGTCGGCAGCAAGGTGATCGGCCGATAGCTCTCCGGCTTCAGCACGTTCTTTCCCGCCTTGGGCAGCATTACGACGCGCCCTTCCTTCCACGACTCGGGGAAGGTGCCGGTGCGCAGTATCGCCGTAAACAGGCGCGCCAGCGCCGCTACCATTCGGTACGGCAGGTGGCGCAGCACTGTATTGGTGACACCGTCAGCACCGGGGGCCTTCCTGGGCTTCGTCCTCAGGATGGCGCGTCGCACTGCGTTGGGCGAGAAGAAGATCGGCTCTTCATCGGGAGCTATCGGCGAGGCGAAGTAGTCTCCCAGGTGTTTCTCGACTGCTGCGACATGGTCTGTGTCGAGAGTCGGGTTTGGGCGGAACTGACGCTCCAGGTGTTCGGCGAAGACCTCCGCCCGGTCCTTCGCTACGTACTTGAGCGCCCCGTCGCTATTCAGCAGGGGACGCACCGGGGCTGGGGTGTTCGAGAGTTGGCCGCACAGCTTGTGGATCGACGGCCAACTATCCGTCGCCTCGTCAATCCGGTCCTCCCAGCCCGCGGCGGTCTGGGCCTGCAACTCGGCCTTGACCTTCCCCGCGAGACGGTTCAGCTGCGTCTTCATGGTGGGGCAGCGGAGCTGTTGCCACTGCTTGCGTAGACGCCTCTTCTCGGCGATCATCCTCGACAGCCGCGGAGGTAGAGGCGGTAGTAGCCCCCTCTCACGCGGCTGTACAGTAGTCGCCGCTTGAAAGGCGCTCTGTATGCAAGCAGTGACGTCACACGCCGCCCTGTCAACGTCCGCGGAGGTAGCGATAGGCCGAGTCGGCGTAGCGGTCTCTACTTCCTCTGAGAATCGGGTCCAGTCGGTACGTCGACGTGGCGCCAGGGGTTTCAACCGGGTCGGCACACCCGAAAGGACGACGAGTACAGGGTGATGGTCCGACTGTAGCTCGTCGTCGATCACGTGCTGCGTGATCTGGCAGTGTAGCCCTCGGTGGACCACAATGTCCAGCACGTCCGGCATGTAGTTCTGTGCGTCCGGGTAATGGGTTGGCGTCTCTGGGCCGGACACTGTGTAACCGAAGGCTTCGGCATCAGCTAGAAGCCGTCTTCCCCCGGTATTCGTGCGGCACGAGTTCCACGCCGGGTGCTTGCAATTCAAGTCACCGGCGAGGAGAGTGGGACGCGTAGAGCTAGATATAAGGGCCCGCAACTCAGATGTATCTAAGTGGGTCGCGGGCGGCTTATAACAAGCGTACATATCTATGTCCTCGCCGGCTACGTGCAGCTGTACACCCAGCGCGTAAAACGTGCCGAGTGACGGCGAGGGGAGCTCTTGGTGGACGACTCTTCGCCTTACCAGTACCGCCAGACCACGGTAATTCTGGTGAGCCGACCGCTCGTCCTGTCTATAAACGAGATACCCCGGGAATCTGATCCTGTCCCCGGGGCCCAGCAGCGTCTCGCTTATTAACGCCACGTCGACGTCCTGTTCCCTCAGGAGGTGGCGAAGGGGGGCGACCTTGTCCCGAAGGCCGCGGGCGTTCCAGTGGATCACCCTCAACGGTCTAGCCATGGTACAGGGTGAGCAACTTGGCCAGACCGTCGAGGATGACGGTCTCTACATTTTGGCCCTGCCTGATGGCCTTGATTAGGTCCATCAGCAGCTGGATCGCACAGGCCGTGAAGTCGCTCCTGGTGGTGCCAGGAGTCCGAGTGGTGGTACGTGGCGGTGCGGCGTGGGCGTCGACGTCGGCAGCGCCGCGACTCGGATTGGGCTCGGGGTATTTTAGTATCTTCTTACTTTTCTTCGTCTTAACCGGTCGCGGCGCTGTGCCGGCGCTGGTGGTGGGCACCACCTCCTCGGCCTGTGCCCCGCTGGTGGCAGGGCCAGCCCTCGGGACAACTGGTTTATCGGTCGTCGTGGTCGCCGCGGGGGGTTTGGGCTTCTTGCCTTTCCCTTTTCCCCCGCGCCTCTTCTTCCTCCGCCTAGTGGAGGATGGCTGCGTATTTCTAGGCGTGGGCCCGTTGGCCGCCGCCATCAGAGATGATGCGCCCGGTGGCCCTTCTGGCTCCACCTGCCTCTCGGTGGCCGCCAAGGGCCGGCGTGTGGAGGCGGATCTGGCGGCGGTCCCCGCCCGCCTGTTGCGTATTTCGGCCTGGTAGGCGGGGCACTTTATGTTGCACGCGGGGTGCGGGCCACCACAATTTATGCAGGTGGCCGGCTCTTCCCGCGGGCGTGGGCAGTCTCTTGCAGTGTGCTCGCCCCCGCATCGCACACAGGCGAGCGGGCGGTGACACTGGTGCGAGCTGTGACGAAACTGCTGGCACCGGTGGCACTGAGCGGGCCCACGCTTCCCACGCCAGGCCTCGATTTTAACACCCCGCATCATCATGAAGATGGAGGTGTCATATATGGCCCGGACATCTGGGGTTTTCTTCAATATCGCGTGGAACACGCAGCCGGGTCTTCCTTGCGCGCCCTTAATATGGCGCACGTACTCCGGCTGGTATCCCAGCGCACGCAGCTCATCCTCAATCTCCTGAGGGTCGGTATCTGCCGGCAGCCCCCTAATGGCCACCTTCATGTTTTTATCCGCTGGTAGCGAGTAGGCGAACCAGGCGACGCCCTCTTCTTTTTCCAGGCCCGTCAGGTACCGCTGGACCAGCCTATACTCCTCCTCTGAGTCGGGGGTGAAACGTACCCCACCCCCGTAAGGACGAGCGTTAGGTGGCCGGCCCAGCTTGGCAGCGATGGCCCGGAAATGTGTTGCCCAGTTCGGCAACTTCTCCACTACCAGCGGAGGATATCTGAGTTTTTTAACTTTCTTACCTGCTGCTGGAGCCGTCGTCGTTGCGGCCCCGGAGGCAGCGGTGGCAGCAGGTGTGGTGGCAGGTGTGGCAGGGGGCCGCGCAGCGGTGCTGGACCCGATTTCTCTGCCTCGGATGGATGCAGTTGGTGAGGGCGTAAGGCGCGCCGCGTCGGCAAAGGTGGGCGACGCGGGCGTGTCCCGACCCCGCGGCGCGCTATCGCGCTGTGGCCGCGGCGGGTCGAGGCAGTACCTTTTCGCCTCCTCCATGTTGTCCCCTGAACTCCTTCTTCTTCGGTGTCGCTGGGGCTTCGGGTCCAGTTGGAACTCGAAGCCGAACCCCAGCGATGGCGTAGGTGAGAAGGCCGGGGTAGTCGCGTCAGCCTCCGCCGCTCCCACGTAGGGCCGCTGGCCGGATCGCGGCGTCGTATCGTATGACACGTCGCCGCGACCGGAGGCGGCCGAGCCCGCAGACGCCAGCGACATGCTCGATCCCGCATGGGACGAGCACGCCGACATCATTGCGGGCGAGTCGAAGGCGGAGGCTCGCGGTGGAGCGGGCGAGTCCGGTGCGTAAGGCACCGCTCGCACCGGGCGGCTGTGTGGCCCCGTGCTGGCCGGGCGCTCCTGCTCCCTCGACGCGCTTGGTCCCGCTGGCAAGAAGCGGGGGTCCAACGCGGAGGTGCGAGGAGCTGGGCCAGCACGAGACGGCGTCGGTGTCGGTGCTGGTGGGGCGCCGCTGCGCGCCGGCGGCGAAGTGAATCGCGGCGGCGGCGCAGCGGGGCGCGCGGGTGGCACGCGGGGGCGCGCGGAGGTCGTGGCTGGGTGCACGGGTGGCGCGGTGGCGCGCACACCGTGCGTGGACTGCGCGTGGGTCGCGCCGGAGCGCGCAGCAGGCGCGGCTGGGTGCGCCGTAGGCGCATGATGCGCCGTGGGCGCAGGGTGCGTGGGCGACGCGGCGGAGCGCCCAGTATCGGCGGTCCGCGCGGCCGGCGCAGCGGGGCGCACGGGCGGCGTGGCGGAGCGCCCACTCGGCGCAGCGGAGCGCACGGGAGCGGGCACGCGCGCGGGCGGCGCTGCGGTGCGCGCTGGGTCGCGGCCCGAACCGGCGGTAGGACCCGGGGCCTGGATAGGCACCGGGCGAAACGCCGCGGGGCGGACGGCCACAGCGTGGTGCCGGCCCGACGACGGTGTAGGCGCAGCGCGCGCAGGCGCCAGCGTCGTCGACGGGCCCGCAGTCGCAGCGGCGCTCGTTGCCCCTCCTCCTCTTCCTCTTCGGGGGTCTTCCCCCCCTCCTCTTCTCGGTGCGGCCAGCGGCGCACCGGACGACGCGGCGCCGATGTTCGGCAGCGACGTCGCCCGGTCCAACGCCGGACGCTCCTCTTCCTCCTCCGTTGTCCCGGCATCGCGGCCCAATGAGCCGCGCTTGCCGGGCTTAGGCATCACGGGGGCGTAGGCCTCCCGCGACCGCTGCGGCGGCGAGCCGCCGGGCAGCGAGCCTCCGCTCGTGTCGCCCCAGGTGCCGGCTGGTCCCTGGATCGACACGTGCGGAAGTGGTTAAAACTGGAGCACTTAAAAGCACTGGTGCGGTCCGCGCAGGAATGGGCAGTGCGTGTGGGATAGCACTGCCTTGGCCACTGAGCCAATCCTGGCCCGATTCGGCAAAATGTTCCTTTTTTTATACAATTTTTGCTAAGTGCTTACTAGCTAGACAACCAATCAAAAAATAGTACATTAAATGCGTTAGCCAATCAGCGCGCGGTACATTTTTCTTAGATGCCTCGAACCTTTACCTTAATGGGGACCGCGTGACATTTTTCGCGTTTTTCACTAAGTTTTCCTTTATTTACACAGGTAAAGTATATATAATTAGGGTCTATATATTAGAATCTATCCTAGAAAAATATAAAATACGATATAAACATAACATGAAACATAAACACTTAACTACCACTAAACTAATCACGAACAGATCACTACGGCACTATTTACTTAAACTATCGTTACTCTATTACTTATTTACTGTCCTATTAACGTCTATATATCACTTTATGTACACTATTCTTAAGTCACTTGTTCCGTACACTGTTATTTTAGCACTAGTCCCGCACATCACTGCCGCCGTGCGACCGTGTCGCATCAGTTGTCGGTGCGGGCTTGTTGCTAGGAGACAGGGGCAGGATCACCAGCTTCCTCACCGGCCGACGTAGAACACCTCCCTTGGTCAGCACGTCCACTGTTCGCACGATGTTGTCTGGACCCGGATACGTAGCGACGATTCTTCCTCGTATCCACACGTTGCGGGGCAGGTTCGGGTCGACGATCTGTACGAGGTCGTTTACTTGCACTGCTTGTCCTCGTCCATGTGGCTCCCGCCGGTGTTGGAGTTCTGGAAGATACTCCCTCACCCAGCGTGACCAGAAGATGTCTGCCAGTCTCTGTGAGGCTCGCCAGCTGGATCGTGAAATGACGTCCTTATCGGTGAAAGTGCCCGGTAGCGGCACACGTCCCGGTCCTCCCAACAGGAAGTGGTTAGGAGTGAGGGCCTCCGGGTCCTCTGGGCTGACTGATACATGAGTCAGCGGACAACTGTTGACGGTGTTCTCTACTTCCGCGAGTAGAGTTGTGAGGACCTCTTCTGTCGGATGGCGTTCGTGCAGTGTTGCGGCGAGTGCTGTCTTGACGGAACGAACCATCCGTTCCCACGCCCCTCCCATGAATGGGGCTCCAGGTGGTATGTAGCGCCAGGAGATAGTTCTTTTGGCTGTTTCCTCTGCAGTTGCCGCGTCGATTTCCCGTCGTAGTTCCTTGTCAGCGGCCTTTAGGTTGGTGCCGTTATCCGACCATATTTCAGTCGGGCAGCCTCGGCGCGCGATCATTCTCCTCACCGCCATCACCGCTGAGTCAGCACTAAGTGATCCAGCGACTTCTAGGTGTATAGCTCGCGTTGTAAGACATGTGAAGATGGCTACATATCTCTTCTGTCGAGTGCGTCCGACGGTCACTGAGAGGGGTCCGAAATAGTCGACTCCGGTGAAGGTGAAGGGTCTCTTATGGTGAGCTAGGCGGCACGCTGGTAGGTCCCCGGTCCTAGGGTATGGTGGTGCTTGAGTTTTCATTCTGCAGAATAGACACCTTCGTATTATTGTACGTGTGATAGGGCGTAATCTCAGTACCCAATATTGTTGTCTGCACTCGTTGACCGTAGCCTCCACACCAGCGTGATGAAGCTGTCGATGAACAGCTTGTATCCAGAGCTTGACCGTAGGATGATCACCATCGATCACCAGTGGGTTTTTGAATTCTTCCTTCATGTCTTGAGCTGCTCGGATGCGGCTTCTGAGTCTCAGTGCTCCATTTATAGTTTCGACGCTTAGTTGTCGGAGGCGGCTCTCTGTGTTCATTGGTTTTCCGTTGGTCAGACTATCTATTTCTTCCGCGAAGGATTCTTCATGAGAGGATCGCATCAGTAATTCTTCAGCTTTCTTGAGGAGCTCGGCTGTGATCGGCATGCGTTTCTTCGCTTCTTGAGTCGGCCTCTTCGATGTCGTAGACACCCCCCCCTTTTCTGTGATTCTGGCTTTCTTCCAGGCGGGATCAACTTCTTTGTTTTTCTTTGTTCTTCTGTAGTTTACTTTCTGTTTCGTGGCTCTGCACAGTTGAATGAATTGTAAAACACGTCCCGTTGAGTATCGGAGTCTGTCCCAGCTGGAGAACTTCTCTGGATTGGGGAGGCCTTCTGCAAGTCTCAGACGCCTTCTGGCGATTACGTGGTGGGTCTTCTCTTCGTCGGAGCATTCTTCTGGTGTTACTTTTGTACTCTCTGTCGGCCAGAAGTCTTCTGTTTGATATAAGAAGTCTGGCCCTCTGAACCATCGGTGTTGTCTGTTGAATGTTGATGGTACGTCTCGTGTGGCGTCATCCGCCACGTTCAATTTTGTTGGGACCCAGCGCCAGTCGTTGACCTTGGAACTTTCTTCTATGGCTGCTAGGCGATGAGCTACGTAGGGCTTGTATGAACGTGAGCCTGTTCTTATCCAGGTCAGCACCGTCTTGCTGTCTGTCCAGAACACCTTGCGATCGGGTTTCTTCTCATGTTCTTCGATTACTGCCTCTGCGAGTCTGGTTCCCATGACCGCTGCTTGCAGCTCTAACCTCGGGATTGACGTCAATTTCAACGGTGTTACCTTCGCTTTGGCTATGATGAGGGAGAGGCTGACTTCGCCGTCCGTCGCTACCGCTCTCCAGAAGAGGACCGCGGAGTAGGCCGATTCGCTGGCGTCGCTGAAGACGTGGAGCTCCAGGGAAACTGCATCACTGTAGTGGAGATATTGTCGCGGGATCGCGACTTCGTGGAGGTTCTTCAGCTGCCTCATCCACGTCTCCCACTGCTCTGCCAGGTCGTCATCTATGTGGTCGTCCCACGCTGTCCCTCTACGCCAGACCTCTTGAAGAAGCTGCTTCGCCTTTATCGTGACGGGTGAAGCGAGTCCCAGCGGGTCGAAGAGGGACATTACTATTCTTAGCGCTTCCCTTTTTGTCGGCTGTTTGTCTTCTATGAGTGTTGAAGGTATTCTGGCTAGGTTGAGGTTGAAGGTGAGTTCGTCCGAGTTAATTTTCCAGATGACGCCCAGGACTCGTTCAGTTTTTTCTTCTGTTCTATAGAGTTCCATATCTTCGGTTCGGTTTTCTTCGCCAAGTGATTCTAGTAGCGATGTTGAGTTTGATTTCCATTGTTTTAACTCGAAACTTGCTTTCATGTGTACCTCTCGTACACTCTTCGTGATACGTTTGGCGTCCTCGAGGCTCCTGAAGCTGTCCAAGTAGTCGTCGACGTAATGTTTGTGTACGATGGCTGCTGCGGCTTCTGGGTGAGTTTCTTCGTGCTGCTTGGCGTTAAGGTTCTTAACGTAAATTGCTGTTGACGGCGAACTCGATGCTCCGAAAATTAATGACGTCATTCTGTATTCTTCTGGGGGCCGGTCGTCTCGACGATCCCCGCGCCAGAGGTACCGCAGTGCGTCTCTGTCTTCTGTTCGCAGCTTGACTTGCATGAACATCTCCTTGATATCTGCCGTGACTGCAACCATGTGCTGCCGGAACCGCATGACGACACCTGGTAGTGACTGCAGCAGGTCGGGACCTGCGAGTAACATGTCGTTGAGCGCCACCCCTTTTGTCTTGGCTGCGGCGTCGTGTACCACCCGAAGTTTCTCTGGCTTCATCGGGTTGATCACTGCGAAGTGTGGCAGGTACCAAGTCTTGTCTGCTGTCTTCTGTTCCGGGGCAAGTTCCGCGTACCCCTTTGCGATGAGAGCGTCCATCTGTTCGACGTACTTTTTCTTCAAGGCGGGTTCACGATCGATTTTCTTCTCTATACCGAAGAGTCTTTTCAATGAATTTTCATAGTTGTCTGGAAGTCTGACCTCTTCTTTGCGCCAGAGAAGGCCGGTCTGGAATCTTGTTTCCTCTATCTTTGTTGTGGTCTTCTCTAGAATACGAAGTGCTCGCTCTTCCGGATCTGTCTTCGGTCTCTTGGGTTGTATGCACAGCGCGTCCATCTCGAAGTACTGTTTCACAAGGTTCTCTAAATTCTCTTCTGGATCTTCTGTGATGTGTGACACAAAGTCAATCTTCTTCCCGAAGGTTTGTGTTTGACTGCCGTGAAGTACCCACCCTAGGGGCGTGAGAGATGCCACCGGGTGGTTGTTGTCTCCTCTTCTTACTTCCGACGTCAGCAGAAGGTGCCAGTTGTCTTGTCCAATTAGTACTCGTGGTTTCGCGTCGGCGTATGTGAGATGCCCTCGGATGTCAGATAAGTGTTGACATCCTTCTACTAGTTCCTGTGGCACCCGTTGAGATGAGACTTGTAAGTTCTTCACTGTGCGTGCTTGTATTCGTTCTTCGTGATCGTTGAGCCCTCTCAGTTTGATGGTTACTCTTCTTGAAGCCGATTCCGACGTCTTCATGTCGTTGATGGTTTCTATCTTCAGTGGGTCTATGGGGCCCGTCGCTCCGACGCTCGTCACTATGCCCTCGTCGACCAATGTGACTGTTGACCCGTCGTCCATTAGTGCGAAGGTGTCGATGTCTCCTTTCGGTCCCTTCACTTGGATTGGGAGGATTTTCAGGAACGATTGTTTCTTGATTGTCCAAGTTGAGTTGATGACCTCTGCCGCTTCTTCTTTATTCTCTGTCTTCTTTTCATAGTGCAGCATCTTGTTGTGGGAGTACTTGCAGCCGTTGACGCCGCACGTCTTGGGTTTGCAGCTATGTGTCTTGTTTCTGTAGCGAAGACACCTGAAGCAGAGTCGCTTAGACTTGGCCATGTCCCATCTTGCGTCTGCATCTAACTTCTTGAACTGTTCACATTCTGTCGCATTGGTGTGGCCCGCTTCTTCACATACGAGGCACTTCTGCGTCGGTGTTTTTTCAGTCACGTTGTTGACTCTTTGCATCCTCTTCTGTGGGGCAGCTGTAGTAGGTGCTGCCATCTGTTCAGGCAGCGCGTAGGGTCCGCACAACTCCGCTTCCCTCTTGAAAAACTTCTCTATCTTGATGAGGCAAGGATCTTCACGAGGTTGTATTGCTGCGAAGTCGTAGTACCTGTATCGCAGAGTCGGCGTCAGCTTGTCCACGACTGTCTTCGCGAGTTCGGGGTTGTACATGTAGTTGAAACAACCCAGAGTCTTCAGTGTTGCCACCACGTTGGAAACTTTAGTGGCAAATATGCAGATGTCTCTCGGCGACTCGGTGAGGCGCGGCAGACCTCGAAGCGTCTCCATTTCCAACATGGCTATTGACTCTGGTCTTCCAAATCTTGATTCCAATGTCTTCATCACTTCGGCTGGGTGAGCGTTGGTTATGAGTAGACCCTCGACCGCTTCTTTGGCTTTCCCTTTGAGATTTCTTCTGAGTCGATTCGTGTTTTCAACCGTGCTGAACATCGCTTCCGTCTCGTGGTAAGCGGCGCGGAAGGGCAGCCATTCTTGATGAGATCCATTGAAGGTCGGTAACTCGATGAACTTGGGTCGTTGAGCTGCGCTGACTGCCCGAGAGATGGCTTCGGCTAGGATGGCTATGTCGGTTTGCCCTCCCGCCGGTGCTTGACGTGTTTCTCCATGTTTCGTTGTCGCTTGTTCTCTCGTGCGGGCAACCGTTGGATCTTCTGTAGGGCGGCGTGGTTCTTTAGTGTTCGCTAACGTCGGACGATCCACTTGATTTTCCAACCAATCGTCCACTCTTGCGTTAACTTCTGACTTCGAGTAGAGGGTGACGTCATCTTCTTCCTCTTCTGAGTCTTCTTTCTCTAATGTAACTAGATGTGCTGTTGCGAGTTCCACTTGAAGACGTAATAAGTCTTCCTTTGCGTTTGCGAGCTTGAGTTGCTTCGTTCTGCTACGTGTAGATCCCCCAGCTCCCCCTTTGATACTAGGGGGGCGCAGGTCTCGTAGTCCGGTCGGCTTTGGTGGACCGGCGGCTGTCTTCTCAATTCGCTTCACTGTAGAGCGTTCTGTTTCTGGACGGGTTTCACTAACGTTGACAGTCACGGATGGCTTCGTTAGTTGTTGGGTCTTTGCTCCCGCAGTTAGCGTCGTTGCAGCGGACGGAGTTACGGAGGCGGCGGCGGCGGTGGCGTGTGAGGCGGGGGCGTTTGCGGCTGATGCGGAGGTGGCAGCGGTCGAAGTAGTTGCAGCGGTCGCGGAAGTCACGGCGGATGGATCGGTTGCCGCGGAGGTGTCTGTTTGTTCCGAAGTCTCCGTGGCGGTCGTCCCTGTAACTGTTGATTCCGTGCTGGCTTCCGCGCTGGTGCCGGTTGCGGAGTCGATAATCTCGGGCGATGACGACTTCTGTTCTTCTGACGGCTTCTGTTCCCCCGACGGTTTACGGCCCTTACCCACAGAGCGTGTAACGGGCATGTTGCCGGCTTGATTTTCTTCGAATATCTTGAAAGTACTCTTCTTTTTTCCGTGAAATCTTCTGTATTTCTGCTCTTCGTAATTCTTCCCGCAATATCCGTGTTCGAAGGACCATTAAATGTGGCTTACAGCCTCATTTGTGTGCTGGGTTGGCGGGAAATGAAACTACTGGAGACTTCTTTCTTCATATATTGGAGCACTTTCTTCACAGGTAGCCGGGAGGGACTGTTAAGTCGGGGTCGCGACGACGGACCTCGGCGGCGAGGTCGGTACGGTTTGTGTCTGTGTGCTGGTCTAGCTGTACTGGTCTCTTTTCGACTCTCCTGGAGGAGAGTAGTGGGATCATCAGGATCGGTAAGAATGTGCCGCGAGCGGCGGACTTTGCTAATATGGGAGGGGGTGTAAGTAGCTGCCGCCACAACCAGAGGGTTGCGGTGGGCTACGGCCCTATCGAAGAAGCGCTTCGAAGCGCGTTTTATGTATTGATGGATAGTCGGGAGTTTCATATCTAAATGAAGATTGATATTCCGAACAAACCAAGGCGAGCCTGTGGCTTGACGGAGAAAACGGTTCTGGAGAGTCTGCATCCTATGGATGAATCGGGGCTTGGCATGTGCCCAGACTGGGCTTGCGTATGTCATAATCGGCCTGATACAAGCGGTGTAAAGCCGCTTCTTACACAGAAGAGACAATTTGCTCCGCTTGTTCAGGACGCAATGGAGCCTACCGAGAGCGAAAGCGGCCCGCGAGCGAGCCTGCTTTATGTGCTCAGAAAAGGTGAGGTGTTCGTCGAGGATGACACCTAGATATTTGGCTTGCTTCGCCCAAGGGATCTGCTTACCGAACATTGAGATGGGTCGGGGAGGGGGGTGATTACGTCGCGGTCGGGTGTAAAAGACCGCCTGACTTTTATCGGGATTGACCTCGATTCGCCACTTCCTGAACCATTCGCCGAGCTCGTCGACTGCGGTTTGGAGGTAGCGAACCAGCGCTGTGTCACTAAATCCCGAGAAGAAGATGGCAGTGTCGTCTGCGAACAGAGCTAACCTTGCCTTCCTGCTTCTGGGGATATCGCTAGTGAACAGCGTGAAAATGAGGGGAGCTAGTACAGAGCCTTGAGGGACTCCTGCACGGATCGGATGAGGGGAGGAAAGTGCCCCTTCGATGCGATAGCGAAAGGTACGGTTCGCAAGAAAGTCTCGTAAGATGAGCACGAGACGGTCTGGCACTCCGAGTTGATACAGCTTATATAATAAGCCGTTGTGCCAGACTTTGTCGAACGCTTTCGCTATATCGAAGTATACAGCGCCCGTGAACATACCACGCTGAAAACCAGCATTGATATGTTCGACGATACGGTGTACCTGATGGACACACGAGTGTTGGGTTCGAAAACCAAACTGCTCGTTGGGGATGAGGCCCTTGGTTTCGGCATAATCTCTGAGTCGCTTATAAATAAGTCTCTCATAGATTTTGCCGAGAACTTTGAGCAAACTAATGGGGCGGTAGCTCGTGGGCTCGGTTTTGGGCTTGCCGGGCTTAGGGATGCCAATGACGGTGGCTTCCTTCCACGCTTGGGGGAAAATGTTATTACTCAAGGCACCATTGAAGATGGTACACATGAGCATAATCAGGTGAGCGGGGAACAGCTTGATCACTCTATTGGTGATGCCGTCTGATCCGGGGGCTTTACGAGATTTCAGACCCTTGATGATCTCGTGCACCTCGTCAGGTGTGACAGGGGGCAGGGGATCATCAGGGTCTTCAACGGGCGGGAGAGAGGCTTTGCGTTCGACTTCCGCGTTTACCTTATCGACAAACGCTTGGTCTACTGGCTGCGAACTGGGTGTGCATTGGGCTTCGAGGCTATCGGCTAGGCATTCAGCCCTGTCGATATCCTCGAATGCAATGGTCGCATCGGGGCGGGTCAGGGGGGGCATAGTGGAAAACTCAGAGGATTTCAGTTTCCTCTGAAGTTCCCAGAAGGCGAGATGAGTCGGCTCTAGTTCGCTCACCATCTTGTCCCAGTTAGCGTCACGCAGCTCAGTCACACGTGTCCTTACAGCACGCTGTAAGTAACGCATGTGAGCTTTGTTAGCATCACAGGGAAAGTTGCTGTAGGCACGAACAGCCGCGTTCTTCTCTGTCAGCAGATCACGTACATCGTCGGGGAGTTTCCATTTACGGTCACCCGTATCTGGAACCTCCCGTGAACTTTCGTTCACGATCGATTGTACGTGCTCCGTGAGAGAGTCGATCGCGGCCGTTGTGTCAGCGACAGAGTCAAACTGATCTGGGATAGAGTCTAAGTGATGTGACGTGTTAGATTGTAAGCGTTCGCTTACTTTCTTCCAGTCAGTGATCACTTTAGTGGCGGGGGGTTGAGAGGGGTCGCGTATACCTAATCGGGGGACCAGGTTCATGACTACTGGTTGATGATCAGAGTCGAGTTCGTGAATAGTCTCTATAGAATCCAACCTCAAGTTGATATTCTTAAGGAGTGCTATGTCAAGAACGTCGGGTAACTGATCGGGGTCGAAAGGAAAGTGAGTGGGAGTCATCGGGGCGATGACGTCAAAGTTCATGGTAGAACAGAGGTTGAAAAGTTGTCTACCTCTAGTCGAGGTCCTGGTGCTATTCCAGGCGGGATGTTTGGCGTTGAGATCGCCCGCTATGATAACGGAGTCACTCATGCCGAAGAGTTCGGAAAGGTCATTAGCGAGGAGTTGAGGGTCCTCTGACTCATGTGTGGGAGGAAGGTAAACCGACACAATAGTGATCGGCTGGTGACCTGTCAGTGCTAACCGACAGGCCGAAACTTCTAATCGGGAGAGTTCGGGAGTATCCATAGGTATGCAGTACAGGGACTTCCTATAGTATATGAGGGTGCCGCCTCTGTGACAACGTGACCTGTCGTTGCGAACTAAACGATAGTTTGCAATTTTCGGGTCACGATGATGAGGTTTTAGGAACGACTCTTGAATGAGTAAAATGTCTACGTGATGGTCGCGGAGGAACGTGGCGATCTCATCACGTTGGCCGTGAATGCCGTTGGCATTAAAGAAACCTAGTTTTAGGGAACGGGGTTTTTGTCTGGTTAATATTCCGCGACTATCCATAATGGGGGCGTTGGGAGTTCATGACATGGATTGCTTGCGTGATCTCGGGATACGCAGCATAAATTGACTGGATTCGGAACAAGTTACCGCCGGCGGCAATTAGTTCCTGGGCTATCTGTTGGGCACGCGGGGAGAGGAACGTGCTATAGGTATTAAAGGTCCCAGTGATGACGTTAAACGCATCAAGGGGAGCCTGACCTTTCCTCTGTACGGGTACTGGTCCTGCCATAGGGGCAGTGGAGGGGGCCGCGGCGCGGGCGGGAGGAGCGGTCGCGGGAAAACCGGGGGGCGTAAGGGGCGCGGGGGCACGGGTACGCGGGTCCACTAATGGAGGGATGGGAGCGGGCTTAGGCCTGGAGGCCAGTGGGGGGAACTCCTTCTGGGAACTCATTAGAGGCCATTGGGAGGGACGCTGAGGGGCCAGTCTCACGGGGAGTTTGGCCGAGGGGGATTCCCTAGTCTGACGAGCGTCGAAACGCTTCGCCAATTTAGGGGAAGATGACTTGGGGGCTTTCGGGCAGCCCCGGTAGTTTGCCGGATGAACGGGCTCTTTGCAGAGCACACAACTAGGTGGCTCGGTGCAAAGAGTGCGGTCTTTAGGCCGGGTACAATCTGCTGTACCGTGGTCTCCCAGGCACTTGACGCACCTGGGAGTAGCGTAGCAGTTGTACGCTGAGTGCCCGTACAGTTGGCATCTGTGGCACTGGCCAATGATGCCTGACTTACGGGGCTTCTCGATTTTAAGGCCTGACAGGTTACAGACGGACCTTACATTGAATATGGGGTGGTGACCCTCTGTGGGAGGGCACACCACCAAGACCATATCAAAGGCGGTACCTTGCCTGGACCGGTGCATTCGATGGACCTCTGTGACAGGCACGTTCTGTCGTTCGAGGTCCGCCTTAATATCGCTGGTGGCGATTTCGCAGGGGATCCTGCGAATCACCACCCTGGTCAGTCGCTCCTCGGGCAAGGAATACGTGTGGAAGGACACGTTCCTGGCAGAGAGGAGCCTGGTCAGATCGCGATAATCGCCTGACGTGGGGACTGATACTTTAATCCCGTGCTGGGTGGCACGGGCGCTAGTATAGTTGACCCTTTGGTCAACACACCATTTGGACACCTCCGTCCACTTGGCCTTGTCCTGTATAAATACAGGGGGCGGTGGAGGGAGTTTCCTGCCGGTGTTTGAGCCAGAGGGTACGGGCTGGGCGCTAGTTTTAGCGCGGGGCGCGGCAACCTTCGCGGAGGTTGAAGGCGAGGGGCGGGAGGGGGACGCGTTGGCGGCGGTCGCCGGCGGCGTGGAGGGGATGGACGCGGTCGCGGTGGCGGGGGTCGCCTGCGTAGCGGGGTGGGGGGGGTTCGCGGTGGCGGAGGTCGCCTGCGGGGTAGGGGCGCGAGACGGAGGAGCGGAGTCCTCAGCCGCTATGATTTTAGCGGCTGGGGCTGAGCTGCTCGCCTTGTTTTTCTTGCGCTTGCTCCCTTTGCCCTTAGTATGGGAGACGAGCTCGTACGTCTCTGCGTCCGAGGACGAAGAGGAGTGCGAGTCCGTCTGGGGAGTGAGCGCGGCAGTATCGGGAGGAGTTGTGGGTACATCCTCCGTGTCCATTTGACACGGTTCATCGGTGGAGGCTGGGGCCTCGAGGGCGTCGCTGAAGTCAGCGATGCCCGGGCTGGGCGGAATTGCGAGTTGCTCAGCTCTGTACAACTCGGAGAATTCGGCAGCGAAATCTTTGTTTTTCTTTATCAATAAAAGAAAAACAGAGACTACGGCCCCGACCTCCGAGTGCTCAATGCTAAGCTGACCCGCAAGTTCTGCCAGGAGCGCCTCGATTCTAGCAAGTCTCCGTAGGATCCATGGGTTTATCCATGGCGGAGGGGAGGGGGGGGACCTAATCACTCATGAGAGTGATCCTGACCAAAACCCTACTTCTACGTAGCCTAATCCCCGGTGGGATGCCGGGGGTGAGTGTTACACTCCCTGTCGGGTATAGACAGGGAGGTGATCCTGGTGAGCCCTAAGAGTGACTCCCGTCGCCAATCTTATTGTGCGAACGGGTTCCTAACCGGTCATGCGATGGGTACTGAAGGTACCCGACCAGTCTAGTGCGGGGGGTATAGATATACCCGCGGCACTAGTACGCGGCTGTGGAGGGAAGACTGTCACCGGGGCTGACGAGGGAAGCCCCCAAGGCCAGCGATCCGGGACCCGTCCAACTTTCGTCTAGCCCTGAAGGGGATAGACGGGTGCGTTGGGTCTGCACCCACTCGGCTTCGTTGGCACCGTTAAGGTATCCACCGAGTGACCACGAAACTGTGGATTTGCCCTGAAGGGGCCACAACACAACACACGTTTTTGACGATTTTCTGACGAATCAGAAATACCACTGTCTTGCGAACAAGACAGTACGGTTTTAGACTGAATCTGAAGAAACAGGAATCCGAATTTTGCGATTTAAATAAATTTAAATCGCAAAATAGCGGAGAGTAGTCGGGGCGACTACGCAGCGTGGCGCACGGAGCACAACTGACGGGCGAACGAGCAGCGGGCGGTGGAGGGGATACGCGCAGCGGAGCGGCAGCGTAACGGCCTTCCAAGGCGGGCGTCGAGCGTAGAATGCCCGATTCAGTGGTGGGTTTTCGCTACGTCCCCGTAAGGGGGCGCGGCGGGCGGCGCCAGAGCATCGCTCCCTGGCCGCGGAGGGTTCACGGTGGCCCGCTAATACGGGCCCCTCAATATGTTGCCCTTTGATGGGCCTACAGATTTTGTTGGACGCGTAAATAATAACGCGTCCATGTGAATGATTGCTATATGTGTCTCTGTAGGCGCGCCGCGGCGTTGAGTTATAATCAACGCCGCTTTCTTCACGACATCTTGGCGGTCTGTCCCCGCCAGGTGAGACCCCCGGTTACCCGGGGGAGGCCCGGCGAGAGACGACCAGCGACAAGATGCCGACTCGACGCTCCTACAGAGTAAGGTGCGCGCCCCCGCTTATCCCGTTTTCCAGAGCGAGCCGGTAGCGGTCTAAGCTAAGGGGCAGTATGTGCGTGTGGGCGGTAATGTACTGTGTAACACCGCCCATGTTAGCGCGACACGCGGGCCCGTCCGCGTGCGCGTGTGAATCTAGGTGCCTGCTTAGAGGTGAATGTCTGCTTTACGTTACGTGACATGCCTATATTAACTTAGAACACGCCACGCAGCGAGTGTGTGTTGTGAGTGTGGAGTGCTATGTGTCTAGGTAAGCCGCGTGTAACCTGGTTGCGGCTTACCCGGGAGTCATATCCGGTGATGGCATCAGTCGTCCCTGACCAGGTCACGGGGCAGAGGTCTCGCGTCAGGGGGCCGCGTATGCCAGGGCGCGATCTGTTTGACGTGAGGCCAATCAGACGCGTCGGCACGCGCGAACATCCCCTTCGCGAGGCGCCGCACGTGGTCATCCAGGCTCTCGATCCCGAGATCCCGCTGGATGACATCGTTCCTCACGTAGCGAGGAGCGTCAACTATGGTCCGCAGCGCCAGATGTTGTTGGGCGCGGAGCGTTTTCCGGCTCGACTCGCTCGTGAGGGCGAACCAAGCGGGGGCGGCGTACGTCAGTATCGGGCGTATGTACAACTTGTACACGCCCAACTTGACGCGCGCCGGGATTCGCGACGAGAGCACGGGCCGGAGGAGATAACGGGCGACTCTCCCCTTAGCCGCGACCTGGCGGACGTGCTGACCCATGGTGAGCCGACGGTCGATGGTCACCCCCAGGTATTTGACCCGGGGCGACCACGCGATGTCGGCTCCTTGTAGCCTCAAGGGTGGCGGGAGAGGCGCGTGACCGGTGATGATCGCCTGCGTCTTACCCACGTTCACCGACAGCCGCCATTTGGCGAGCCACTCGGGAAGGAGCTCTAGCGCTCGCTGCATTTTGACGGCCGCGTACTTCGCATTGAGCGAGGTAGAGATGTACGCGGCGTCGTCCGCATACAGCGCGAGCATCACGTCCGGAGTGGTGGGGATGTCGTCGGTGTAACGTGTGTAACACGCCGGCGAGACGCAGCTGCCCTGCGGTACGCCCGCGAGCACCGGTCTGACGCTAGATAGCGCCCCATCGACCACCACCCTAAAAGTCCTATTGGAGAGAAAAGTAGAGACCACTTTAACAACGCGACGGGGCGCGTCTGTGGTGGCCATCTTGTGCACCAGCCCTTCGTGCCACACACGGTCGAAGGCCTTCTCCATGTCGAGGAATACTGCAACCCCGTATTCCTTCTTGTTGCGCGCAGCCGCGAGGTGGTGCAGTACCCTCGACAGCTGGAGCGTCGTGCTATGTTCCGCCCGGAACCCGAATTGCTCCGGACGTGGCGTAATGTGTGGTAGGAGATGTCGCAGCAGGAGTGCTTCGAACACTTTGGAGACCGTCGGCAGCAGAGTGATCGGCCGATAGCTCTCCGGCTTCAGGATATTCTTTCCCGCCTTCGGCAGCATAATGACGCGCCCTTCCTTCCACGAGTCAGGGAAGGTGCCGGTGCGCAGTATCCCCGTGAACAGGCGCGCCAGCGCCGCTACCATACGGTACGGCAGGTGGCGCAGCACTGTGTTGGTGATACCGTCCGCACCGGGGGCCTTCCTGGGTTTCGTGTTCAGGATGGCGCGTCGGACTGCGTTGGGCGAGAAGAAAACAGGATCTTCATCGGGAGCTATCGGCGCTGCGAAGTAGTCTCCCAGGTGTTGCTCGACCGCTGCGACATGGTCCGTGTCGCTGGTCGGGTTAGGGCGGAACTGACGCTCCAGGTGTTCCGCGAAGACCTCCGCCCGGTCCTCCGCTGCATATTTGAGCGCCCCGTCGCTGTTCAACAGTGGACGCACCGGGGCCGGGGCGTTCGACAGCTGGCCGCAGAGTTTATGTATCGACGGCCAGCTATCCGTTGTCGAATCGATACGTTCTTCCCAGCCCGCGGCGGTCAGGGCCTCTAACTCGGCCTTGACCTTCTCCGCGAGACGGTTCAGCTGTCTTTTCTGGGTCGGACATCTCGACTGCTGCCACTGCTTGCGTAGGCGCCTCTTCTCGGCGATCATCCGTGCCAGCCGCGGAGGTAGAGGCGGAAGTAGCCCCCTCTCCTGCGGCTGAACTGTAGTCGCCGCTTGCAAGGCGCTTTGTATGCAAGCAGTGACGTCACAAGCTGTCCGGTCGACGTCCGCGGAGGTAGCGATCGGCCGAGTCGGCACCGTGGTCTCTACCTTCTCTGCAAATTGGGTCCAGTCTATACGTCGACGTGGCGCCACAGGTTTCAGGCGGGTCGGCACACCCGAAAGGACGACGAGCACCGGGTGATGATCCGACAGGAGCTCGTCGTCAATCACATGCTGGGTGATCTGGCAATGTAGCCCTCGGTGGACCACAATGTCCAGCACGTCCGGCATGTATGAGACAGCGTCTGGGTAGTGGGTGGGTGTCTCTGGGCCGGACACTGTGTAACCGAAGGCTTCGGCATCCGCTAGGAGCCGTCTCCCCCCGGTATTCGTGCGGCACGAGTTCCACGCCGGGTGCTTGCAATTCAAGTCACCGGCGAGGAGAGTGGGACGCATAGAGCCCGATATTAGGGCCCGCAACTCAGATGTATCTAAGTGGGTTGCGGGCGGCTTGTAACAGGCGTACACATCTATGTCCTCGCCGGCTACGTGCAGCTGAACACCCAGCGCGTAAAACGTACCGAGTGACGGCAAGGGGAGTTCTTGATGGACGACTCTTCGCCTTACCAGTACTACCAGACCACGGTAGTTCTGGAGTGCCGACCGTTCGTCCTGCCTGTAAATATGGTACCCCGGGAACCTGATCCTGTCTCCGGGGCCCAACAGCGTCTCGCTGATTAGCGCCACGTCGACGTCCTGCTCTCTCAGGAGGTGGCGGAGGGGGGCGACCTTGTCCCGAAGGCCGCGGGCATTCCAGTGGATCACCCTCAACGGCCTAGTCATGGTACAAGGTAAGCAACTTGGCCAGGCCGTCGAGGATGACGGTCTCTATGTTTTGGCCCTGCCTGATGGCCTTAATCAGGTCCATCAGCAGCTGGATCGCACAGGCCGTGAAATCACTCCTGGTGGTGCCAGGAGTCCGAGTAGTGCGTGTCGGTGCGGCGTGGGCGTCGACGTCGGCAGCGCCGCGACTCGGTTTGGGCTCGGGGTATTTGTGGGTTTGGTTCTTATTTTTCTTCGGTTGAACCGGTCGCGGCGCTGTGCCGGCGCTGGTGGTGGGCACCACCTCCTCGGCCTGTGCCCCGCTGGTGGCAGGGCCAGCCCTCGGGACGACTGGTTCCTCGGTTATTGTGATCGCCGCGGGGGGTTTGGGCTTCTTGCCTTTCCCTTTTCCCCCGCGCCTCTTCTTCCTCCGCCTTGAAGAGGACAGCTGCGTGTTTCTTGGCGTGGGCCCGTTGGCCGCCGCCATCAGTGTTGATGCGCCCGGTGGCCCTTCTGGCTCCACCTGCCTCTCGGTGGCCGCCAAGGGCCGGCGTGTGGAGGCGGATCTGGCGGCGGTCCCCGCCCGCCTGTTGCGTATTTCCGCTTGGTAGGCGGGGCACTTTATATTGCACGCGGGATGCGGGCCACCACAGTTAATGCAGGTGGCCGGCTCTTCCCGCGGGCGCGGACAATCTCGCGCCGTGTGCTCGCCCCCGCATCGCACACAGGCGAGCGGGCGGTGACACTGGTGCGAGCTGTGACGGAATTGCTGGCACCGGTGGCACTGAGCGGGCCCACGCTTCCCACGCCAGGCCTCTATTTTGACACCCCGCATCATCATAAAGATGGTGGTGTCATAAATGGCCCGGACGTCTGGGGTCTTCTTCAATATGGCGTGGAACACGCAACCGGGTCTTCCTTGTGCGCCCTTAATATGGCGCACGTACTCCGGTTGGTATCCCAACGCACGCAGCTCCTCCTCAATCTCCTGAGGGTCGGTATCCGCAGGCAGCCCCCTTATGGCCACCTTAAGGTTCTTTTCCGCCGGTAGGGAGTAGGCGAACCAGGCGACGCCCTCTTCTTTCTCCAGGCCAGTCAGGTACCTCTGGACCAGCCTATACTCCTCCTCCGAGTCGGGGGTAAAACGTACCCCCCCCCCGTAAGGCCGAGCATTAGGAGGCCGGCCCAGCTTGGCGGCGATGGCCCGGAAATGTGTTGCCCAGTTCGGCAACTTCTCCACTACCAGCGGAGGATATCTTAACTTTTTAGTTCTCTTACCTGCTGGGGCCGTCGTCGTCGCGGCGCCAGAGGCAGTGGTGGCAGCAGGTGTGGCAGCAGGGGTGGCAGGGGGCCGCGCAGCGGCGCTGGACCCAATTCTTCCGCTCCGGGTGGACGCCGTCGGAGAAGGCGTAAGGCGCGCCGCGTCGGCAAAGGTGGGCGACGCGGGCGTGTCCCGACCCCGCGGCGCGCTGTCGCGCTGTGGCCGCGGCGGGTCGAGGCAGTATCTCTTCGCCTCCTCCTCGTTGTCTCCCGAGCTCCTTCTTCTTCGATGTCGCTGGGGCTTCGGGTCCAATTGGAATTCGAAACCAAACCCCAACGACGGCGTCGGTGAGAAGGCCGGGGTGGCCGCATCGGCCTCCGCTTCTCCCACGTAGGGCCGCTGTCCGGATCGCGGCGTCGTATCGTACGACACGTTGCTGCGACCGGAGGCGGCCGAGCCCGCGGACGCCAGCGACATGCTCGATCCCGCATGGGACGAGCACGCCGACAGCATCGCGGGCGAGTCGAAAGCGGAGGCTCGCGGGGGTGCGGGCGAGTCCGGTGCGTGAGGCACCGCTCGCACCGGGCGGCTGTGTGGCCCCGTGCTGGCCGGGCGCTCCTGCTCCCTCAACGCGCTTGGTCCCGCTGGCAAGAGGCGGGGGTCCAACGCGGAGGTGCGAGGAGCTGGGCCAGCACGAGACGGCGTCGGTGTCGGTGCTGGCGGGGCGCCGCTGCGCGCCGGCGGCGAAGTGAATCGCGGCGGCGGCGCAGCGGGGCGCGCGGGTGGCGCGCGGGGGCGCGCGGAGGTCGTGGCTGGGTGCACGGGTGGCGCGGTGGCGCGCACACCGTGCGTGGACTGCGCGTGGGTCGCGCCGGAGCGCGCAGCAGGCGCGGCTGGGTGCGCCGTAGGCGCATGGTGCGCCGTGGGCGCAGGGTGCGTGGGCGACGCGGCGGAGCGCCCAGTAGGCGCGGTCCGCGCGGCCGGCGCAGCGGGGCGCACGGGCAGCGCGGCGGAGCGCCCACTCGGCGCAGCGGGGCGCACGGGAGCGGGCACGCGCGCGGGCGGCGCTGCGGTGCGCGCTGGGTCGCGGCCCGAACCGGCGGCAGGACCCGGGGCCTGGATAGGCACCGGGCGAAACGCCGCGGGGCGGACGGCCACAGCGTGGTGCCGGCCCGACGACGGTGTAGGCGCAGCGCGCGCAGGCGCCAGCGTCGTCGACGGGCCCGCAGTCGCAGCGGCGCTCGTTGCCCCTCCTCCTCTTCGGGGGTCTTCCCCCCCTCCTCTTCTCGGTGCGGCCAGCGGCGCACCGGACGACGCGACGCCGATGTTCGGCAGCGACGTCGCCCGGTCCAACGCCGGACGCCCCTCTTCTTCCTCCGTAGTCCCGGCATCGCGGCCCAATGAGCCGCGCTTGCCGGGCTTAGGCATCACGGGGGCGTAGGCCTCCCGCGACCGCTGCGGCGGCGATCCGCCGGGCAGCGAGCCTCCGTTCGTGTCGCCCCAGGTGCCGGCTGGTCCCTGAGTCGACACGTACGGAAGTGATTAAAACTGTGCACTAAGGAGCACTAGTGCGGTCCGCGCAGGAATGGGCAGTGCGTGTGGGATAACACCGCCTTGGCCACGGAGCCAATCCCTGCCCGATTCGGCAAAATGTTCCTTTTTTTATACAATTTTTGCTAAGTGCTTACTAGCTAGACAACCAATCAAAAAATAGTACATTAAATGCGTTAGCCAATCAGCGCGCGGTACATTTTTCTTAGATGCCTCGAACCTTTACCTTAATGGGGACCGCGTGACATTTTTCGCGTTTTTCACTAAGTTTTCCTTTATTTACACAGGTAAAGTATATATAATTAGGGTCTATATATTAGAATCTATCCTAGAAAAATATAAAATACGATATAAACATAACATGAAACATAAACACTTAACTACCACTAAACTAATCACGAACAGATCACTACGGCACTATTTACTTAAACTATCGTTACTCTATTACTTATTTACTGTCCTATTAACGTCTATATATCACTTTATGTACACTATTCTTAAGTCACTTGTTCCGTACACTGTTATTTTAGCACTAGTCCCGCACAAAAGCTGTAGAGTTGGTTTATTTGGTTGAACGCAGTAATCTCAGGAACGACTGGTCCGAATCGAACAATTCTTTTTGTATTGGTATTATTGGGTAGCCTATTTATTGAGGAAGGTTATAGGCTATATAACATTACGCTACAATCAAAAGGGGCGGAGCAGCAACAAAAAATGGACGACAACTGACAGGCAATGCGGTGCGACGGGAAGGTTCAGAGGAGCAAAATTAGACGCTGAAGAAGTTGTGGACAGTAGCTAGTTTATTACTAAAACAAAAGAAATTAAAAGTTTTGACACTACATATACATTGCGGCTGGCCTATCAGTGTTTGGTACGAACCAGGTACATAAAAAGCCGGTGCAAGTTGCGGTCCAAGATTGAGTCAATAGAGTTTCACGTAGTAACACACTGTAACTATGTTACCTTTTCCGTCATCAATACCGTAAGAACGAAGATTGAAGGGCATGTGTGGTCACTGATCTCGTCAATCAAAGCTCTTATGAGGTCTCTGGAGAATTGGTATGTCGTAACGCACTGACGATCCGTAAGGGCCAAAGCATTACTGCATACTCTTGACGCAAAATTTCTTCCTCTTACCTTTCCAACGTCACCCACATGGGCAAGTTCAACGAAATCTGTATAAACATTATATTTTTAGGAAAAAAAACTAAAGCAATCCTAGATCGATGCGATAAAAGTTGCATTTTACTGACTTATGTTCAACCGCTAATTTTGACAGATGAACTGCCGAAATTCAGCTTTGATTCGATTTTAACAAGTGTCAAAATAATAGCAGAATGTGACTAAACGTCACGCTCATGTACGATTTTGTTAGCAGAATAGATTTTTACATTGTTTCGATCGATCGTTGGTGTCCACTAAAACGTAGCCGCAGTTGGATCGTTGTTCATTAGCAGAATGAGAAAACCCTTAAAAGTCGTGAAACAGTCGCGGTGCTGTTGCGATTTTTGCACAAATTTGTTAGTAGAATCGGCCCCCTGTGCGAGGCCAAAAAGGTTCCTATCTCAGCATAATGCTGCGATTTTTGTAAAAAACAACTACCGAAGCGCTGGTATTCCGATATTTACTGTGATGCCACGGACACACTTACGGACATGACAATGTATCCCACATGTCGGGAGACGTTATTTGATGATATCCCACCCACAAAAAAAAAGAAAGGGTATCAAGAGGGATGTTGGTACATTTATGACTTTAAATAGGCAATGCCGATTATTACTAAGGGTACACAGGCAGATGAAATAAATGCCTGTTCGAAAGCGTCTGTATTATGGGTTCACGTAAAAAGTTTTGTCTGACTACAAATATGCGAGTACAACTACACTATGATACCCAAGAAGGACAATGCGCGGCTGCACTTCTAATAATCGGAGAAGTTTGGAATCTAACAGACAGTAACGGCTACACTGAGACGTGAATTTTGTCAAAGAGCAATTTTGGCACCATAAAATGAGAGAGTAAGCCAGATCAACGAACTAATTATGTCAGATATGAAGTACCTCTAAGGAGACAATTGTGGATACTTAACAAATGACATCGTAAACTAAAGAGTTTCTCAATTCTTAAGAATTATCAGGAGTGTTGCCCCATAAGTTGAGACTGATAAACGGTGTTCCAGTCTTATTACGATGAAATCTTGACTCACCAAGGCTATGCAAAAGTACACCAATTACTCAACTGGCGCCTCGTTATAAAAGCTATTAATCATGACGGGAATGACAAAAGGACAAAAAAAAATAATTCCCCGTATTCCGATAATTCCGACTGATTTGCCATTTCAGTTTAAAAGCGTGCAATTTCCCCCAGCATTTGCAATAAAAATAAACAAAGCTCCAAGGAATGAGCTCATTGAGATGAGATTGGGATGAGATTGAGATGAGATTGAGATGAGATTGAGATGAGATTGAGATGAGATTGAGATGAGATTGAGATGAGATTGAGATGAGATTGAGATGAGATTGAGATGAGATTGAGATGAGATTGAGATGAGATTGAGATGAGATTGAGATGAGATTGAGATGAGATTGAGATGAGATTGAGATGAGATTGAGATGAGATGAGATTGAGATGAGATTGAGATGAGATTGAGATGAGATTGAGATGAGATTGAGATGAGATTGAGATGAGATTGAGATGAGATTGAGATGAGATTGAGATGAGATTGAGATGAGATTGAGATGAGATTGAGATGAGATTGAGATGAGATTGAGATGAGATTGAGATGAGATTGAGAAGAAATTTAGATGAGATTGAGATGATATTGAGATGAGACTGAGACGAGATTGAGATGATACTGAGTAGAGACTGAGTTGAGACTGAGAGGAGACTGAGGTGAGATTGAGATGAGACTGAGACGAGACTGAGATGACATTGAGATGAGACTGAGATGAGATTGAAATGAGACTGAGTTGAGATTGAGATGAGGGTGAGATGAGATTGAGATGAGATTGAGAAGAGACTGAGTTTAGACTGAGGTGAGACTGAGTTGAGATTGAAGTGAGATTGAGATGAGATTGAGATGAGATTAAGATCAGACTGAGATGAGTTTTTTTAGCGTTTTATATCTTAGTGCCGACCGTGTACACGGCAACGTGAACGCGCTTCCCTAATTGAAATCTAGTGTTTTTTTAGGAGTCTCTGGACACAGTTTTGGTGTAAAATCTATAGTATGTATAATACTCACCAAATTTTCCATTACAAAGCGCAATAACATAATATAAATCTGAAGGAACTCTACCTGTATGTTATGTTTTTACACAGAATTATCTTTGATAAAAAAATACAAGGAGGTAGATGGCCTCCTGATGAGGGACATAGGCTAGTTTTTGTGCCGTTAGAACGTTCTCAAAGGATAATTTCCAATATCTCCGTGAGAGAAGCTACGGGCAGAAGCTAGAAGATATGCCGTCAACTTAAAGGCCGCAGTCACTCCAAACGTCCCAATAGTCAAGCGCCGATTGTGAGCCGGCTGACTGTGAGCCTGTAGTAAAGCCACCACGGCTTCTTGTCGGTTTGATGTGAACGAAAATGTGTGTAATGGAAAAACAGTAAACTGCATAAAGTTTGCTTACAGTCGTAAGCAGACAATACGTTTGGTGTGAACGCGGCCTGAGTATATGTCCTGTTTGTTTTCAGTGTGATTTTGCCAAAATGTAGTCGAAAATAGCGGACTTTACACAAAAATTCCCGCCCCCAATTATGTTTGCAATTAATGCATGGCCAGATGAATTAGATAAAAAGGTGATGGTAATTTAAATATTAGTGCAATTATCTGTAATTGTCAGTCCAACTGTACCAGCGCTATTATTAACATCATATATTGTGTCTGGCAGTTGATAACAATTTTTTTTTTGTTATTAAATTTAGTGTGAGCTTAGACTTTATTCAAAAGGGTTAAGGATAGTTTTTATTTAATAGATAATCCCTATTATTTGATGGTGATTTAAGCATTATATTTAAACATTTATCGACTTATAAAAGAATAACGAATCACAATGAAAAGAGAAATTCCAGTGTGTAAAAGATGCTGTTTCTGTGTGCCACTACGATATGGCTTGCTCGTGTGGGGTTATGTAAGAATGGTAAGTATTAAGATTAATAATATTCTGTTTACCAATAATGGTCAACAGAGTGTTTACTATAGTTTCGTGATCAGATTTTCGTGATTCCGGTAGCATTAGGATTGACCACACATGCGCAAAGCATAGAGATGATCATAATTCACATTCTTAGATCCCACATTAATGTCTACTTTCTACATTCGCTAGATATACCAGTTTTATAATTTTTTTTTGCCTCTGATGTACTCAAAGCCTGGATAACATTCCATAGGCGCTGTCTGAATGATAGCTCACCATAAAATGCAGATTTTTTCGTAACCCAACCCGTACTGGTTTGGCGTGGTGGATTACCGCCCACTTATACGATTATAGCCTAATTATGCTTATCAACTAAAGAAATACCTAAAAAAAAACCACTGAGCCACGCAGTTATTTTTTTATTTAATTAAAACTGCAAAAAATATATTATTTTAGTCGTAATTAAATTCAACTAATATCAATCTCATGGCTATTTTGAACCTTATTTGTGGTCGCAATACCCTATCATCGAATACCTAAAAATATACTTTTTACCTTATTAACACATGCCAGTTTTCTGAAAATCGCAATATTTATCAAAAATAATTACTTAATTCCGGACACTTTCGATTAAAATATGTACGCGATCTTCGCAAGGGGCTAAGGAGGCTTGCGGTAGGAGCAACTTATGTTCAGCGGTGGACTGCTGTTGCTACTGATGAACATAATGGTACACATCTTTAATAACTTGTTATTGAAATGGACTTGCCTATCATAAAACCAAGATTGTTTAAAGATATATCCCAAGATCGGAGTCTCAGGGCAGTCACAATCCTGTGAGGGTCACGGATTTGTCTGAAAGTGTTACGCTCTGGCAAAGGCAACTGAAGGAACACGGGTGGGTTTTAGTCAGTAAAAGTCTGACACGCCTTCCCGCTCCGCCTAGAGTGAGAGACGTCATTTGAGAATTTCTCACCCGGAAAGTCACAATATCCGTTTAAGATGCATATATTGGAGTCAGATACACTCAAAAATAAAATGCCTTTAATTAGTGACATTGGTTAGCTTGTCACCAACAAGCTAACCAATGTCCCAATTTGTACTATAGCTCACGAAAAACACGTGTTATAATTTTCCAGACAGCAGATGCGTTTCTCATAACGATGATATCGTGTTCGTTGATGCAAATAGTAATGATGATCAGATTAAATCATCCGAATTACAACTATCAGAGCCAGATGTTTGAAGAATTGATACTACCAGTCATTGCTCTTGCGGTGTTCATCGCAGATTTCGCGGTGACCATATTGTTCATCGTTGGCGGTCATAAGGTGAGAATTGAAATTTAATTCTGTTATAGGTACAAATATTATATTTTATGTCTGTCTGGATGTTTTCTAGCTTCCACTTAACAGCCGCACGGGTCTATCATTCAGGTTAAATCCGTAGATAGATGACCATCTTGAAATACCAAGACCGGATGGGTCTCTCGTTAAGCCTTTGGTCCTCGCTGTCTTTCGTAGATCTTAAACAGTCATTACAAGTCATCAGAAGCCCGAAAGTCTGACAACCAGTCTTCCCAAGAGGTGTCATATTACCCAGTAAATGGGTTGTGGAGGTTAGATATGCAGTCATTATATGTATGTTAAATACTGTTATTCAGCTGCATCCGGTTAATATAGAAGCCGACCCCAAAATTGTTGGGAAAACGCCAGGCTGGGATGATGTTTTGTAGCTTAATTTGGGAGAGACCCTTGTCTAGCATTGGCCTGTGAATTTATTGATAATTTTGGGACGACTTAAGATACTGGGCTGGATAGTGAGAAAACGCACTCAAGGCAGAGCACCGGCAAAAGGGTCAGACACAATCAGGAAGGCTGTTAGAGACAGCATTTACCGAGCGGTCCAGGCAGAAGACCGCAAAACATGGAGACGCATTGTATGTGGTCACGATCCGCAGCATTGAGGAAACAACCTTATTTTACGGTCCTATATCTAGTGGTGTTGGACGACGGCTGACGCTTACTGACTATCGCTAATTAACAGTCACAACTTTTAATTGTTTATAATAGGACAACTATTCTAATTGGAAGTTGTTAGAGTTAATCATGTATAAGCAGCATAAATAAAAACACAGGAACAAATTTTGACTAAGTTTTTCCTTTTGCAGAAAAACGTGAAGCTGATAAGAGTATTCTATTCCATCAGTATAGCGATGCTCATATTTACTTTAATATTGGCTGTTACGGCAGTTTTTTTGACAATACAGGATTTGATCTTCCGCCGCATGACCTTGTATCTGGAGATGTCTGTGCTGACATTTTCATTTTATTTCGTGGTTTTAGGTAAGCATATTAAATTTTTTGTTCATATATAATATCTTTTTTGTAAAAATCACTGTTGTTTGTGCAAGGAAATCGAAGTATGTATTCAACAGATGTTTAAACGTGTATTTCAATGTATGTTACAATTAAGACAAATCATAGATAGGTATATAATCTCCAAATTGAAACCTTATTTTAGTCTTTGAGAGTTTTAGAAAGCTAAAAACAAAATTTAAAATAGGTTCCTTAATATGCGGATAGAAGGATAAGATATACGCGATCAAGCAAAGACTTTTTCTAAATGAAACGCTTTTCTTTCCCAGTCATACAAGGGTACTTCCTAATTCTGCTGAGGAGTGAGATCATAAAACTGAACGACAACGGTGACTTCCGATTTGTGAACAATGCGGCTGAAGCAGAATGTACCATGAAATGCCAAGAAGTAACAGCAGAAGGGAACACTGAAAGGGAAGACGTTTGACAAGATAAAAACATAATTTTAAGAGAAAAAACAGATGACGTGCTAATCCTACACAGAAATCTTACAACGTAAAATAGGAGTAATGTGACTATTAAGAAAAATGAATAGAGATAACAAAATGTATTTTTAGAAACAATAAATGTAAAGTAGGTACATACTTCGAGGTAATATTTATTTTATTGGAATAATTTTCTTCGTCGATTATAGAACATTATTATATGGAATAGGTAAGTTTTGTTCGAAGAGATAGATTATCTTATCCGTGGCCTACGTCTAAATAGTGCAACGGGTGGGGATGGTATCCCCACAACTGTAATCTACAGTTCTAGAAGCACGCTTGTCCCAGTTATCTGCCACGTCTTCAACCTTGCCCTTACATATGGTATATTCCCAACAGTGTTCAAAAAGCCGTTGTGCACCTGATTCACAAGAGTGGTAACAGAGACAGTGTCAACAACTACAGACCCATATTTATATTATCAATTCTATCAAAGCTCCTCGAAAAAGTACTAAACAAACGATTGTTGAATTACCTTAGCTCACAAAATATACTTGCAAATACCCAATATGGATTCAGATCAGGGAGAAACACAGAGGATGCTATACTAGAATTAATAGGTACGGTATCTCAAAATCTTAACTACAAGTATAAATCTATAGCTATCTTTCTTGATCTTTCTAAAGCTTTTGACACTGTCTCTGTACCCTTCTCCTCAGTAAACTAGAAAGAATTGTTATAAAGGGCCTACCGCTTAGTATACTTAAGAGTTACCTTAGTGGTCGCTCGCAAATCATCAGGATAGACAACTACACCAGGAAGGAAACATTTCTCACCAATGGAGTAAAATCCGAAATAAAATAAAATGTCAAACGTCAGATTTAAATTAAAGTAACAATAAATAATAATTGCACATATTGGCAAAACAATACAAAAAAGCCTTTATAAATAGAGATCAGTGTGTTTGTTGACATTAGGCTGAGCAGGTACTCCCTGCTACAAAAATCTTCTTATAACCTACACATTTTAAGGACTAATATGGTTGCTACAAAATTAATTTTGTTGTTTTATATGTTTTATTATTTATTTATTTATTTAAATTTGGACCTCCAACAAAAGATGTACACAATACATTGACACGTAAACAAAGGGTAACATGAGGTATTAAATAGGTGTACTCCTTCACTTATAGGAGACCACAGCATGCACAAAAGAGTTTACAACTAAGCTAACAAAGTTAAAATATTAATTATAGGTAAAATTTGGTAACAGTTTAAACATTATTAAAGGATACACATTAAAAAGAAGAATATGAAATACATTGAAATACTTAAATGAACACCTAGAGATATTTAAATTAAATTAATTTAATTATTTTTGGTACTTTCCTAAAAACGACGAAGATTTATTAACCCATTTAGACCCAAATACAAAATAACGGTTTTTAAAAAAAAAACAACGTTGTTGCCGTAACTATTAAAGGCTAGTAAGACACCCCATTAGAAAAAAATAAAAGAAAAAAACTTCCTTATACGTAAAAAAACACCGTCCTCAAATGGGGCCAATGGACTCATAGGTGATATTTTTTAAACACCATTTTTCGATTCATAAGGTTTTATTGCATTTCTTATATTGCCAACGTGCTTTCATGTGGCATAGTAGGCATCGTAGTTGGCTTGTCATTTTCTGAGGGAAGTGTCTGACGCCATCTTGACTCATACTTGCACAATTGATGAAGGTTTACGTCGTCTTCCATCAGGTCTCTCTGTGGTTACATTCCTCAAATAAAATCGAGCAATACTTAGGCGAAACTGGAGCTGGTCTATTTTATTCTCAGCGGCCAGGACGTGAAGCCGCCAAGCAATAGCCATAGCCAAATCGAGCATGTAGGTAAATAGAACCCACCATCATTGCTTTCCTTGTATAACTGTGGTGTTTACTGCAAATGCTTGCTCACTTGATCAACTCAACCCATGCCTTTATTTTAGTTCTGGAACACAAAGGGGATGTCCACATCTACCTTCTTTCCTCCCGCAGAACTCCATCTTTTTACCCATGGTACAAAAACTGTTGTCAAGCTATCGCATGAATAAAATCTTATTCACTATCGAATCGGTAATCAAATTCTGCACTCTTCTTCTTTTTCTTGTCATTGACAGATACCAATGAGTATTTCTTCCTACTATTGTCTCTTACAGTACCAGTAGCACGATAAACAGCTTCATTTAGATCTCAAAGCAATGCGTGGTTGGTGAAAAAGTTATCAAAAATACCTTACAAATGCGAGATTACGTTTATTTATCCAATATATTATAGACTCTACACCACTTTTGATCTCAAAGGCTTATTACTGGTTCCCCCTGCAGTTTGATTATAGTACAGATCAAAACCATAACAATTACTACAAGAACTTGAAATCATCCAGCCTTTATACCCAAACTGCACTGGCAGTATAGGACGGTTCGCATTTACGCCAACGTGGCTCCTGGGTTTCAACAGCAGTTTTTCTGTATCTTTGTAACGGTTCGTATCGGTGTTATTCCATTCATCGTTGTTCCGGATCTCAAAACCTTCAACTCGACCTTGAATATGACGCGGAAGAATATTTTGCTGGACATCATCTTTATCGCCTTCTTCTTCATCCGTCAGAGCACTCGGCATGCCCGAGCGTTCTGCTCTGCTATTATATCGTAATTGACTTCAGGATCATGCTTTTCATTCTAAATATTTTTGTAAGCTTCCTCAAACCCTCGATACTCATTTGCGACATCAAACTATTGTTTAGCCAGTGTTTATGCCACAACAAACCTGCGAAATATTTATAAAGAAAAGTTACCCATTAGCCCATTGGACCCATTTGGGGACACCATACTAAATTATTTACACTCGCTGTAAAATATTAAAACATATTCAACAGAATGTGATTTATTACTAGTTAACACTACGGCCAGATGGAAAAATTTGGAAATATATAATAAAACACAATAGAAGTGTAAAATATTATGACTTGCCTATGGTTAAACACCAATTTAGTAAATGAAGTAAATAAAATCTCTTTTTCATGCCATTTAATCCATAAACTCACAAAACTGCAATTTTTATTTGTGAGCCACACTCATTGACTCTACAAATACACCTTCAAACAAAACATAGCTAAAATCAATTGTAAAATGTGGGTACTTAAATAAATGTCCTATAAATGAGGACAGCGGGCGTAAATGGGTTAATAGAAATCCAAGATTTTTTTTTATTATCACACTATCTACACTATTCACACTAATATTATACATGCAAAAGTAAATCTGTCTGTCTGTCTGTCTGTCTGTCTGTCTGTCTCGCTTTCCTGATAAAACTACTGAACCGATTTAAATTAAATTTGGTACACAGATAGTTTAGAGCTTGAGATAGGACATAGGATACTTTTTATCCCGGTAGTATGTTCCCGCGGGATAATTTCCAACCTCCACGCGGGTGAAGCCGCTGGCAAAAGCTAGTAATACATAAATTAATTTTTAAGATTTTGACAATTTTTCTCAGAGGTAGTCAGTTAGGAAATACCGGTACAGCTAGCATCTAAAAAATAACGTAATTTTCTTTATGTTTATTTAATTTTCCCCTTTTTAAAGTATAATTTAGGGTGTACCACCCTGGTCCAGGCTTGAATTTTTATCTTTTTATAATTTCAAGGAGTATAAAAGTACTTCTCGGTGGCCAGCATAGAATGCCCTTAGTTTTCCACGATGCAGGAACGACTGTTAGATCGACAACACCTCTCTCTATAGTCTGAACTATTTTGAAAGGCTTGTTCTGTAAAAAACAAGAAAAATATACTTATTATAATAGCAGTATCAGTTTCTTAAAATGACAACACTACCTATACAGTTTTTGAGGGGAAAAAAAGCCACAAGATACAATAACATATTAAATACCGTTTTTATTATCAGGCTCGCTTCGCTCTCTCTTGCATTCTACATTCTCTGATACTTTAGCATTCCATTTGGAACGATCAAAGAAATTCTAACCTATCGGAGAGAGTGGAAAAATTTCGAGCTCGCTACGCTCGCTCTTGCACTCATAATTCTCATAGTTAGGGGAGATTTGGATAATACCGAGCCCCTAAGGACTTAGACCTATAATTAGGAAACTGTTTGATATTAAAAGAAACAAAATTGAGTAATTAGTAGGACATTTATTCAGGTACGCGTACCGTACAACAAAAACTTCTAAAATTTAAACAAAAATTAATTATTGTCAATTTACAAAAAAATAAATAAAGACGCGGTATTGTCAAACTGGTCTGATAATATCGTGCCCGGGGTTGACAAAATCGTGCCCACATTAATTGCACACAAATGGGTAAGTAATCAAAGTTTAAAAAAAATAATGAATAAGTACCATTCTAAGTAATTTTCTTGCGTGAAGATAGGGAGACCCAAATCTTTTTCTAGAAATTACATCACTATATTAAGTATCACGCAATAAGTATTAACAAAACTTAAATTCTTTATGACAACAAAACGTATATTTTTTTTATAACTAAAAGTGTTAGTAAATCTTTGAATTATAATATATGGACTAGTCAGTCCCAAAAATACCTCATCATCATCATCATTTCAGCCGAAAGACGTCCACTGCTGGACATAGGCCTCCCCCAAGTACCGCCACTTCGACCTGTTCTGTGCTTCTCGCATCCAACGTATTCCTGCGGCCTTCACCAGGTCATCGGTCAAAGAATTGCCAAACTTAAGTGGCAGTGGGCAGGGCACATTGCTCGCAAAAATACCTAATATCAATTAAATATCAGACAGCAAGATAAATTAATCACAGCAAAAATCATATAAAAAATCTTTGGCAGAATCTTTTCCGCTACATTCCTTATGTATCCAATTCGAGCATCTACAACAAACTCTTGACATACGGCGCAAATATCACGAGTCCCTATGGGGTCCACCCTTTATGGCAGAATTTTTTTCGTCATAATATTATTTTGCATAACAGCGGATGGCATAAACTTCATTTCGCAGAAAATCGTTTGGCATACACTCATTTATCATACATTCACAACGCATAATTTTAAAAGTCAGAATCATCTTTAGGCATACATTTTATTCCATAATAATTAAAAAGTAGAACCATCATATCGCAGAAAGTTCTCAGTCAGAATCGTCTCTTGGCATAATTTCATATCGATAGTTATTAAAAGGCAGAACTATCATATCTCAGAAACTTTAAACTTAGAATCATCTTTTGGCATACATTTCATATCGAAGTAGCATGCAGCATGCAAACAAGCATGCAGCATGCAAGCAAGCATACAGCATGCAAGCAACCAAGCATACAGCATGCAAGCAACCAAGCATGCAGCATGCAAGCAAGCATGCAGCAAGCAAGCATGCAAGCAAGCATGCAGCATGCAAGCAAGCTTACAGCATTCAGGCGAGCATGCAACATGCAGCATGCATGGTTTCTGTCACGGCTTCGGCGCTGCGGGGCTCCGGCGCCGCGGCGGTCCCACGCGTGCTCATCGTCGCAGATGGTTTTACGCTCACCACCGCGGCTTCGGCTTGCTGGCCGGCGAACAGCCGTGGCGGCGATCGTCACAACCACCTGCTCCTCAGCTCGCGGGCTGCCTCGCCACTCCGCGCCTACGCGGGCTTAAATTACACTCTAGGGGTAGGGCAGACAAGACTACGTGGAGTCGGTTCTGCAGCGATTCGTTTCTGTCAATAATTTTTGTAGCACAACATAATACCGACTTTTTGAGACACTATATCATTTTATTTAAGGTTAAAATGCAATTTAATAGAAATGAAAATATGCCAACAAAATTATTCTAAATGAAATTCTGCCATCTTCATAGTATGCCAAGTGAAATTATGCCAAATAATCATTGCTCTAAACAAATGTTATGCTAAACGAAATTATGCGGAATTTTAAGTCTGCCAAAAGTAATTATGCGAAATAAAATTCTGCCATCTTAAAAGTATGCCAACGTAAAGTCGAGCACATAAACATTCGGCCAAACAATGATTATGCTAAACATTTTTTATGCCTTACAAATATTCGTTTAAATAAGATTATGCCAAGTGTGTTATGCCAAATAAAATTCGGATCATCAAGTTTCTGCCAGATAGAGGGAACCCGTCCCTATGTCGTCATCTTCATCATCATCGCACAGTTGAGTTAGGGGCACATCATCCTTACTATCCGCACTGCTGCTGTCGATACATTTCTTAGACTTCCCTTTGCCTTGCTCTTTTCCTCGCCTGACCTTTTTCTTCTTGCTTTATCTTCATCCTCACTACTTTCGCTAGTGTTCAAAACTTTTCTCTTGACAGACTTTCCTTTAATTTGTTTCTTTTCTTTAGCTTTCTTCTGCGCGCCCCCTGCGCAGAATTATCCAAGTTGATCATTTTATTTTTTAACCTTAACCTTAAAATTATATGGAAAATATTATAGTACGTAAAAACGTATTCTGTCATTAATTCTACAGTATACAAGCATTCAAAATGTAGGTACCTATAGTATCAAAGTATTACATATAAATAAAGTATTACTTACTTCTTTCAGAAAGTACACGAAAAATTATAAGGGGTAACGAAAAAAACATCTACAACGCGTGCTATCTCCGTCGTCACGCGGACCCAGTGTTGCCAGGGCCAATTTGAAAAAAAAACAGAAGAAATGTACCCAAAAAACCAGGAGATTGAAAAAAGAAACAGTAGATTTAAGTTTTGTCACAGAAAGAAAGAAATTACATTTATACACACCTATCTGTGCATGTCATTTCAGTTATGATTTCATTCTATTATCCCTCATACGGCTCTATGATCTCCATTTGAACAGTAGACATACATAGCCTGAAAACAGTATATCTCCTGTGAGAACAGGAGACCTGGCAACACTGCGCGGACCGTAATGGCAATGCGCGGGGCAGGTTATAGGCATGTCCGGCTTCGCTGTATACGCACTGCATCGCAGAATTTGGATAGTTTTTGACGCTGACGCGCGGTATCAACCGCGCGGTATTATCCAACTCTCCCCTACCTGCACCCCTAGCCAAGTTGATAATCTGCAATCGTTAACGCTAGTCGCTCAACGTTAAGTCACGTGGTTAGAACAAACGAACAGAAAATTCGTAGCCAAATTCACATCGTTCAAAATGATAGAATGATTTTTTATCGTTTCTATAATGTTCAACGCTAAATCCTTTGTTATAATGTGTCGTTTTTCTAAAGACATTGTAGAACGAGCGGCCGACTCAGGCGCTTCAACATGGCTACCAACTTATCGTTTTCTACAATTGCTGACACTGAGGCGTTACCGATTGTAGAACGGTAAACGTTTGTGACTTGGCTAGGGGGGCTGGGCTTTCCTGGCATAAATCGACAATGTAACTCCTATTTCTGTTTAAAAATATAAACAAAACCGAACCTAAATCAGGCGAGTTTTTAAAATTTTCGACCTCGCTTCACTCACTCTTATTTATTTATTTATTTAATACTTCAAGCACATTAATGTACAGAGGCGGACTTAATGCCATAGGCATTTTCTACCAGCCAACCTTTGGGTGGTGCAGAGACATACAGTGGTAGGTGCAATGATTAAGAGGATATGTAAATATGAACGCTTAACATATTTAAATTATAAACATAAAATATATACCTAACTATATATATACATAAATAAATATACATACATAATTGAATTAACTAAAACAAACGAGACAAACAGTGACGAAATATTACCGTTGTGATGATACTGCCAACTTCTTGCGAATATGCTCGCGAACTTTAAATTTGAAGGTCAATCGGTTGGATCTTGGTCTCTGTGGTTGGACTCTTCTCATCCTATGTAACCTATTAATTTGCTACTCCGTTTAAATTTCTTAGTACTTATCAAATAGTGCTGCAACCAATTTGCCAGCATGATTAAGCCCCCCCCCCCCCCCCCCTTCAGTGGGTGGAGGGCATGTCAGATATTTCTGATGGAGAAACCCAATAACACTACCCGACCTGGGAATCGAACCCGGGATCTCATGCTCAGCAGTAGCGCTTGCGACTAGTAAATCATCAATCAATCATCTTAGGCTGCGACCGCACCTGCCTGAGATTAACGCGTTCCACCCCCCATTTGAGAGAAGTGGGGGGTTAGAAAGAGAAAAAAGTAACCTATATCACTCTCCATCCCTTCAACTATCTCCTCTTAAAAAATCACGTCAAATCGTGGCTCCGTTTTGCCGTGAAAGACGGACAAACAGACACACAGACTTTCCCATTTATAATATTAAGTATGGATAAGTGTAAATACCTACGTTAGAATAATCCACGGGCAGAAGCTAGAAGATATGCCGTCAACTAAAAGGCCGCATTCACTCCAAACGTATCTATAGTCAAGCGCCGATTGTGAGCCGGCTGACTGTGAGCCTCTGTGAGACACTAAACGTCGTAAAGCCACGGCTTCTTGTCGGTTTGATGTGAACGAAAATGTATGGAAAAACAGTACACTAAGTAAAGTTTGCTTACAGTCGAACGCAGACAATACGTTTGGTATGGAGGCGGCTTGAGTAGGTATTATGTGCTGTATGTTTTCAGTTACTTAGTTATACCTCTGTGGTTTTGCCAAAATAAAGTCGAAAACAGCGGACTTTACAACAAAATTCCCGCCCCTAAATCTGTTTGCAATGAATGCGTCACCGAATAAATTAGATAAAAACGTTAAGTTAATATAAATATTTGTAAAATTATCTGTAATCGTCAGTTCAACTATACCAGCGCTATTATTAACATCACATATTGTGTCTGGCAGTTGATAACAATTATTTTTTTGTTATTTGAATTTACTCTGAGCTTAGACTTTATTCAAAAGGGTTAAGGATCATTTTTATTTAAAAGATAATCCCTATTATTTTTTGGTGATAGGCATTATATTCAATAAAATATCGACTTATAAAACAATAACGATTCCCAATGAAGAGAGAAATTCCAGTGTGTAAAAGATGCTGTTTCTGTGTGCCACTACGATATGGCTTGCTCGTGTGGGGCTATTTTAGAATGGTAAGTATTCAGTTTACTACTATTCTGTTTACCAATGATGTCCAATAGAGTGTTTACTATAGTTTTGTGATCAGACTTTCGTGATTCCGGTAGCATTAGGATTGACCACACATGCGCAAAGCATAGAGATGATCATAATTCACATTCTTAAGTCCTTCATTGATGTCTACTTCCTACATTAGGTAGATTTATCGGTTTTATATCCATTTTTGGCCTTTGATGTACTATAAGCCAGGATAACATTCCTTAGGCGGTGCCCAAACATAGTTCACCATTAAACGCCCATTTTTTGTCTGTAATTTAGGCGTATTGTTAGGTATATATTATAAATGAGTTTTTTTACGTGTTTTGTCAAATGTGGAAAGACAAGACTTATTTAAAATATATCATAACAATAAATCAGTCTCATGATAAAATAATCGTAAAACAGACCTCAAAAAAGTTTAGCACATTTAGAGAGAAATTTTGAGCATAAATTATATTGTATGCAATGATAATAATCAAGTGAATTCAAACTAAAGCCAACCTACAGTGGGCCGACGACTACGTCGCTAATCTACTAAGATTACGGCCCAGTGCCTCTCACTGAGAGGCCGATTATAGTCTAATTACACACAGTCTAAGTACACATCTTTTACAACTTGACAATAGGCTACAGTTGGCAACTTGGCTACAGTTTGGCGACGTGGACTTAACTATCTGAAAAACAAAATATAGATTTTGATAAAACATATCAAAGAACCACCGCTAGAAAACCTAAATTTAGATAAAAACCACACTCAAATCGTTTCACTCGTTTAAGAGCTTCGATTCCACTGTCAGACATACATAGCAGTCAAACTTATAATACACCCCTCTTTTTGTGTCGGGGATTAAAAAGGCATACATTAATGCGCTTATTTAGTAACCTATTGGCACCAAAAAGTATACCAGTATCATAATGTACGTCATAATATGCGTTTATCGTCCCCCCTCTGGGGATTTTATTCGTTTCGAATCGGTAATGGAAGATTCACTCAATAAATTAAAATCAACTAAGTAATACATGTATAATTTTGTGTGATTTTAATATTAATATTTTAAATGTTACTCCACTGCTCAATCTGTTTAGGTTTTTATAAACTTGTTCCTTAAACCAACTAGGATCACGGCTTGTTCGTCGACTTATCTTGAAAATATATTTAGTGATTGTGATGCCAAAAATAAGTTAGTTTTAAGTGACTTAACGTCTGACCACTGTGGATTATTAACCAGCTTCCCTTTGCCACTACTTAAAAAGCCGCATAAAATATTATTCAGGCCTTATACAGCTAGTGGTTGCAACAAATTTAAAAATAATATAGCTCAAATGATTACATCTATAGTAGAACGCGAGAATCCTAATGAAATCTATGGAGCCCTTTATAGGCTTCCGTTGCCAAATGGCAAAAAACGGAACCCTTATAGATTCGTCATTTCTGTCTGTCTGTCTGTCTGTCCGTCCGTATGTCACAGCCACTTTTTTCCGAAACTATAAGAGCTAGGCTGTTGAAACTTGGTAAGTAGATGTATTTTGTAAACCGTATTAAGATTTTTACACTAAAATAGAAAAAAAAAACAATAAATTTTGGGGTTCCCCATACATAGAACTGAAACTCAAAAATGTTTTTTTCATCAAACCCACACGTGTGGGGTATCTATGAATAGGTCTTCAAAAATGGTATTGAGGTTTCTAATTATTTTTTTCTAAACTGAATAGTTTGTGCGAGAGACACTTCCAAAGTGGTAAAATGTGCCCCCCCCCCGTAACTTCTAAACTAAGAGAATGATAAAACTAAAAAAAATGTATGATGTACATTACCATATAAACTACCACCGAAAATTGGTTTGAACGACATCGAGTAAGTAGTTTTTTTTAAAACGTCATAAATCGTAAACCGCAATTTACCTTTCATTCAATCAACTGAAATATAAAAATTAAAAAAATAACATTTATTTTCATAAACATAAACCTTATGCATAAACCGAGAATACCTACAGGTTTGTACGGAACCCTCGGTGCGCGAGTCCGACTTGCACTTGGCCGGTTTTTGATATTGTGCAAAAGGAATACGAATCTACTTTCAAGACCAAAACTATTGACATTAATAGCACTTCCGTTAGCTTCAACCAATGGGCTACTCCAGAGATTTATAAAAGTAAAGCGAGACTATACGAGTTATATGGTATGAAAAATACAGATTTGATAGGTATTTATTTTCTAGAGTATGTCAGTATTATTAGGGTTCCGTTGCCAAATGGCAAAAAACGGAACCCTTATAGATTCGTCATGTCTGTCTGTCTGTCTGTCTGTCTGTCTGTCTGTCTGTCCGTCCGTATGTCACAGCCATTTTATTCCGAAACTATAAGAGCTATGCTGTTGAAACTTGGTAAGTAGATGTATTCTGTGAACCGCATTAAGATTTTCACACTAAAATAGAAAAGAAACAATAAATTTTGGGGTTCCCCATACATAGAACTGAAACTCAAAAATGCTTTTTTTCATCAAACCCATACGTGTGGGGTATCTATGAATAGGTCTTCAAAAATGGTAATGAGGTTTCTATTATCATTTTTTTCTAAACTGAATAGTTTGCGCGAGAGACACTTCCAAAGTGGTAAAATGTGTGTCCCCCCCCCCGTAACTTCTAAAATAAGAGAATGACAAAACTAAAAAAAATATATGATGTACATTACCATGTAAACTACCAACGAAAATTGGTTTGAACGAGATCGAGTGAGTAGTTTTTTTTTAAAACGTCATAAATCGTAAACCGCAATTTACCTTACATTCAATCAACTGAAATATAAAAATTAAAAAATATTTATATTTTTAAACCGAAAATACCTACAGGTTTGTACGGAACCCTCGGTGCGCGAGTCCGACTCGCACTTGGCCGGTTTTTTTAAAAATCTGTGCTTTAGCTAAATCAAAATTTTTAAACGATACTATAAAAAAAATCAATAATAAAATAAAAACCACTTGGAAAATTATTAACAATGAAACGGTTAATAAAGCAGCTGACATAGCTGAGGCATTTAATGAGTTTTTTACCAACATACCTATAACTACAACTTGCTCCTTAAATTCGTCCCCGTCTAAAGCTGAAAACCTTTTGCATTGTAGTGTGCCCGCATGTAGTTGCTTAATTCGTTTCGAACATGAAACGCCTCGTGACGTGATTAATATATTTAACACACTTAAGTCAAAAAACACTGGTGATTACTGGGGCATCTCTAACTGTTAAGTAATATAATAGACATCATAGCCCTCTATCTAGCTGTTACTTTTAATATATGTGTTGATTTAGGATCTTTTCCTGACCTCATGAAGACTAGTAAAGTCTTACCATTATTTAAAACAGGTAATAAAAATAACGTTGGCAATTTCAGGCCCATTTCTAACTTACCTGCATTTAGTAAAATATTTGAAAGTTAATACTCAAGCAGTTGCTAAGACATTTTAATTTAAATAGCCTCCTTCATAATGAGCAATATGACTTTACAAAAGGTTGTCCGAAAACAGATGCGGGTGTTGCTCTGCTGAAACACATTTTCAACGCATGGGAGAACTCGCAAAATGCTATTGAAGTTTTCTGTGATCTCTCCAAAGCTTTTGATTGCGTTCACCATGACACGCTCTTGCGTAAACTACGTCATTACGGTGTTCAAAACGAAGCTCTCAATGTCAAGTTCTTATTTGAAAAATAGGCAAAAAAAAAACACCGCTCAAGTGCAAGCCGGACTCGCGCACGAAGGGTTCCGTACCATTATCGGCAAAAAAATCACGTTTCTTGTATGGGAGCCCCCTTAAATAATTTGTTTTATTTTAATTTAATTATTTATTTTTAAAGTGAATAAATAACTAAATATTCTGTGAATATTTCAAGCGTCTGCCTGTTGCCGTTATCAATATCGACCAAAAACGAGCAAAAGTCACGTTTGTTGTATGGGAGCTCCCATTCAACAAACGTGATTTTTTTGCTCATTAAATTGCCCTTAAATATTTATTTTGTTCTGTTTTCAAGTATTTGTTGTTATAGCGGAAAATGAAAATTTCAACTCTCTAACTATCACGGTTCATGAGATACAGTCTGGTGACAGTCGGACGGACAGACGGAACGCGGAGTCTTAGTAATAGGGTTCCGTTTTACCCTTTGGGTACGTAACCCTAAAACCTGTCTTCGAAAACTACGCTGACATAGGTACGTCACAAAATTCGAAACACCCTAAAAAATAGAAAATAAATAATAGTTTGAAAAAACTAAAAAAACACGCTTCCATAGAAAACATTTTTCTTTCACAAAAAAATAATGGAAAGAAGCGTTTTCAGGTATTTTCTAATTGAAATCAAGCACCCCACGCTTTTCCATTATTTTCTACTTTATTTATTTATTTATTTATTAGGAAATTCAACAGCTTATTTTAAAATTACATGCAATTATGATGAAAGTTCAGCTCACTATCAATGAACAGCCCAATGCAGTTGCGTCAAAGTTACTAGCATCCACTGCACATTGATAGTGAGATGATTACAATTACCTCTTAAACCACAGAGTTTCACGGCATTGATCTAAGTTAAGTAGAAAGTGGCAAATAAAGAGAAGAAAAAAAAAGAAGAAAGAAAGTTCAACACGTAGGGTAGGGCGGGGCTAATAGTCCCAATTTTCACTCTCCTAGAGTGAAAATTATGTTTTAAAATTGAGTACTTACTGTTAATTAAAAATTTTGTATGAAACCTTACACAATTCAGCTTGACGCTCAAATAGTCGAAAGTGTGAATATTCAATTAATTTGCGAAAACTTTAGCCACAAATGCAAAATGGAATTCTGTACTTTTTGCCCCACTCACGGGGTAAAAAGTCCCAGGTTAGGGGGTAAGAAGTCCAAACATTCTTAAGGCTAGCTAATTAGGTATTTATGCTCAATTATTAGAGTAAATTAAAATGCATTATTTTGAAAACGTTTATTAATATTTTATTTAAATTTCAATATAATAAACATAATATTAATATTTTAGTTTAATCAACTTTAACTAACTTAAAGAACAATGAAACAAAACGAAACGTAAATTATTTTGAACTTTGATTTTAAACAGACACAAAATCAGTACCTATTTCATTATATTGGCAGTAATTTCAAATCTTAATTTATAACCAGCTTCTTAGAATCACCTTCATCTTCATCGCTATCGCAATTAAGACAGATAAAATTCAAAATTAAAACACATCGTTCATGTCCCCAATCTTTGCCGATTGGGCATTAAATCCTCTGCTCTCCTGACTTGCTTTCTGAATATGATTCGCAGCATAAAATGCAAAATACTCTTCATCGTCAGAGGAAGGTGACAGGCTCTTCTCTTTGAAAATGTTCTTTTTTACTGTCATTTTCTCCTTTTTTTCTCATTTTACACATCTCTTGTTCTTTCTCTAACTCATTTTTTTCTGGAGTGTCAGTTAAAATGATTGCATTGCGACGTTTCCTGGCGTTTGAGGTTTCACAGTGTCCAACTTTGGGCACAGGTAGAACGGCTACAGGGGAAAATGCTGCTTTAGACGTTGAAGTTTGAGGAGGTATTGGTTGTTGTATGCTCGATTGTGCTGGCTGAGTTTACTCAGACTCATTTATAACTTGAGGTATATTTTCAGTGTTATTAACATAACTAGGACGATCTGTGTGTGTGACACTACTTGGAGCGTAGAATCTGTGAATATTTCGCGATTTAATACCTGTTGCCTGAAACCCCTTGATAATATTAACAGGTGAAAGAGCTGAAAATAAGTCTGATCGGTGTACTTCTTGCCCCTTACCTACGTCCAGTGATTTGCAAGGTTATAAAAAAAAATCGGTTTACAAAAATAAAATTTTATTACCGTGCATTACTAATGTATATAATGAGACTGCAATTTGAACTTACCTTAATCTCTTCTTTACAGTCAATGTGGATCTATGAAAGAAACGAAAACAAAATCTTATTTTACTTTTGGTCACGAAAAAATTCCGATAGCTATGATACTCGCATGTGCGTTCTGCGACGACTAGCTGCTCGCGGCTTCGTCATCACCTCTCACCCCACTCCAGATCACGTAGACCGTCTGTTTCTAGCGCGGTTAGATACTGTGATATGCATGCTGGGACTTCTTACCCGACGGACTTCTAGCCCCGCCCTACCCTACATTATGTTGAGCAATCATATGTGACTGTGGACAAATAAATCATTAATAAAAAAAACAATCAGAATAAATGAAAAATAATATCAATGTGAATATTTTCCACTAAGTGATAATCCTTATTAGTTTTTTTTTTTATATATAAGGATGAGTTATGGCACAATTTGTTTACTAAACAATGTCTGCTTGACTTGTTTCCGATATGATTGTTTTGTCGATAAATGAAATATATCGACATTTTCAAAACCCTCAGAATAGATGCGAGGCAGTCGGGTCAGAACAGCATTTCTACCGTAGTTTGTGCGGCAGCCTGGTATACTGAATAATTTCGTATGTCTGGTACGTGTTTTTGGGGTACAGAAATCTATACATGATAGCAAATCACTGCTGTCCAAACGACCTCGCAGGATATCAAAGAGCAAAAGCATATCCAACATCTTACGCCTATCCAGAAGGGGAAGCATATTATAGTGTTTGCAGTCTTGGGCATAGGAATCATGACGTTTCCGGGATTTGAAAGTTAAAAATACGAACTTTTTCTGTAAATTTTCTATTCTTTTAGAATACACCTCGTATTGGGGTGACCAGATTGGGCTACAGTACTCCAAAATACTACGCACATATGCAAAGTATATAATCTTTAGACTATGACAAGTCCTGAAAGGCTTACAAGTACGCATTACAAAACCAAGGTTACGAGAGGCTCTATTGCTGATGGTATCAATATGTTGGTCAAAAAGCAATTTGGAATCTAACATTACACCAAGATCTCTGACTATCATCTACCCTTCCGATCGCATTATTATTAAATCCATAAGGATACTTAGTTGGGTGTTTGGAACGACTAAAAGTAATGCATTGACATTTCGAGACATTGACAGTGATATTATTTTGCTGATAATACCTGAAATATGCGTCATTTATATGTAGTTTGGTTTTCTATGGAAGTGTGTTTTATTAACTATTATTTTTATGCAGTGAAAATGATGAGAAGTAATTTATTTAAACGCAAGTTGAACGCCAAATCAAATTTTATAAAAATAATCTCTATAGGACCTGTGCCACTTTTTCTCGCGTCACAGTTTTCAGGTACTCGTATCGTGAACGCAAAAATATACTACGACTACAACATTTTGCTGTTCTTTGCATTTTATTTTTTTGTATAAGAATTTCGTTTATTATCAAGTAAAGCATTATTTTAATAGATTGTAGAAAATTTTTGACTAAAATAATTTATTTTAACTAAATCTGACTATTTTTAATCGTGATTAAAAAGGTGTGGAATAAAACTAGTGGTCATGAACTAAAATTCTCACCAACGCCTCGCCTTCACGTGCAAAAACAGTACTGTATTTTTTTTTCTTTTGCTTATATCTCGAAAATGGCGTGTCCTATCGCAAAAATAATGTTTTCGACCCCCTTTAGTAAACCCCACACATATAAATCTCAACACGAGGGTAATATTTTTTTTTTCAAACAATAAATGAAAAAATCCATATAAAACACGTCCAGGCTGCCCCCTTGCACGCGCCTTCGTCTCTCAACAAATTCATGCGCACACAAGTACCAAGTTGCGAAGCCAAAAGAAAAAAAAAATACCACTTTGAGTCGCGATTGTCAAATTAGATTTTAGTCTTGTCAAAATAATTTTTAAATTTAGAGATTATTTCTTGCAGAATAGTGTAACAATTCTCATAGCTAAAAGTATGGAATTTTAAAGATAGTTTAGTTAGTTTAGTTCGGTGTACAACAGAATCGGCATCAATATGTAATTGTTTTATATTTTTATTTTTATTGTATACTTTACATAACATATATTTGTATTTTTTTATTAGTCTAGAAATCTTTATTAGACTGGTAAGTGTTTTCATAAATCTCTATATACCGCATTATACTTCTAACGGCTCAAGATTGTTTACACCGTCTCGAACTCTCGACACTCGCGTTACACTGTTTGTATTGTGCATGTGTGGATAGCTACGCACACATACATAAGGTTGCCGTCTTTTACCTAAACTCGAGCGTTCAAATTTTGTGAGATTGCTCTTAATGGTATGAAATCTTTCGGGCTACTAGTTCAGTTAGGTGTACCTCAAGGCTCAATACTGGGTCCATTCTTATTCTTAGTGTATATTAATGAATTACCAATCTATTTATAGAATATCTGTGACATTGTACTATTTGCTGATGATACCTCACTGATATTTAAAGTAGACAGAAATAGAAAAGATTTTGACGACGTAAATAGTGCACTCTCAATGGCTACGGATTGGTTTACCACAAATAACCTAGTTCTTAATGCTAAGAAAACGAAATGTATAACGTTCGCTTTACCGAATGTTAGGAATCTGGGACCCAACGTCGTCTTAGATAATGAGGTGCTTGGAACTGTAGACTCAGCAGTTTTTCTAGGCATAATAGTAGACGCGAAACTTCAGTGGAGCCCACATATTTCAAGCCTAGCCGGGAGCCTCAGTTCGGCCGCTTACGCCGTCAGGAGAGTTAGACAATACCCTCCTGAGACCCAGATATTTTTCGGGCCGACTAAACAGTGACCCAAAGTACTAATAGTATCACAAACTAGACTATACCGGATAGACCCATAGACAAAAAATTACGATATTTTCTTTACTGCTGGGTATTTCTTCTGTATGTTTTATGGGTGTGTTTGAAACTATTATCTTAGTTCGAATAATTTGTCCTAATACTAGTACGCGGGAACATAGTTCAGTAAAAAATAGATAAAGCTTGGACCTACCCGACATAGTGATTTTGTTCTAAAAAAATCAGGCGGGGTCTCAGGAGGATACACTTACGTTGATACAGCTCGATTAGTCTATTTTAGTTATTTTCATAGCGTTATGTCCTACGAAATTCTGCTGTGGGGCAAAGCCGCGGACATTCAAAATATTTTTATTCTTCAAAAACGAGCTGTTCGAGCGATTTACCAACTAGGTGCCAGAGTTTCTCTGAGAGATTTGTTTAAAGATATTGGTATTCTTACGGTGGCATCACAATTCATCTTCGCTAACATCTTATATATTAGGCAAGATATACACTTGTACACAAAAAACAGTGATATTCATAATATTAATACTAGAAATAAAGACAAACTACATGCTCCCTTTCACTGGCTTCATATGGAGGGCTCGAAAGTTTATGGAATCCGAGAGTTGGGTTCCCACGGATTTCACAATCTCCCCTCGCTATACATGCATGACTGCACATTTGTCCACACCAAATTCCATCCTGATGGCGCTACTGAAGGTTTTAGTTACCTTCAGTAGTTCCATCAGTTGCAAATTGTTGTGGGCAAAGAGTTTAAGGTCATCCATGTAAAGGAGGTGAGATATAACCTGACCACCTCTCCTCAACCGATAGCCTATACCTGAATCCTCAAGCAGTGTGCTCAGAGGATTCAGGGCTAAGCAGAACCAAAGCGGACTCAAACTATCGCCCTGAAATATGCCTCGCTCAATCCTTATCGGCTCGCTATTCCTCTGGATATTTCGACATCCTGGATAGCGAAGGACCGTACTCCATTGCCCCATACATGACATCAGGAAGGCGCGCAGAGTTGCATCTACTTTATACAACTCCAGCACCCTCATGAGCCATGTATGTGGCACCGAGTCATAGGCCTTCTTGTAATTTATCCAACATGTCGACAGATCCTTACGGGAATGACGAACCTGTTGGCTAATGGCCATATCAATGAGGAGCAGCTCCTTAGTACCGCGGGACCCGTTCCTACATCCATTTTGAGAGACAGACATGATGGTGTTAGTGTCTATATGATTGTAAATTTTAGCTCTCAAAATGGATGTAAGAACTTTATAGACCGTCGGTAAACACGTGATCGGTCTATAATTTTTGGGTTCCGCGGTACTACCTGATTTATGGAGCAGGTGGGTAACTCCTGTTGTAAGAAACTGGGGTAGCGAACCAGACTCCAAAGCAGTCTGGTACTGAGCGGCCAAGCGAGCGTGCGATCCTACAAACCATTTTATCCAGAAGTTGTGCAGCCCGTCCGGCCCTGGAGACTTCCAGTTGGGCAACGGACGGACTGCACAGGCTACATCTTGGGGGCAGATAGTAATAGCCCCCATTTCTGGTATATGATCGCAGGCCCGCTCGACCTCTCTAGCCCAATCCCCTTCGGTGTGACTGACAGGCACCGACCAGATACTGCGCCAAAAAGAACACATGGCGTCATTATCCGGCAGATGCGTATCAGCCACACCTTGGATCGGTCGCTCCCAAGCCCTATAAACCCACCTTTCATCACTCTGGAAGGCGCGATTCTGAGTGTATCGGTTCACTCGCCGCTTATACCTACGAATACGGCTTGCCCGTGCATAAACTTTCTGCTTCAGGAAGTCTATGCGCTCTGTGACACGGGACATAAAATCCTGAGGGCTGGTATCAGTCCCTGAGAACGCCCGTCTCACAAAGCGCATCACTCTAGGGCGAGTGTTGCCCTCCCTGAAACAGATTAGTTTGCCGATGAGCGCTCTGGCCCCACTAATACGACACTCAATTCTGCACTGCCAAGCTGGTACGGCTGGTTTTGGTCGTGTAGCTCTAGAGTCACTAGCAAATTTGACGTGAGCTACACGACATGCCACTACAGCCGCGCAGTACAGAATTGCATGAGTATCAGTGAGGTCTTCGCAGTCATCAAAGTAGTTTGACAACTGCGAATCCAGAGCCGCCACCAGCGCCCTATTTTTGTTATGCATGGGCAAACGAGGTAAACGTGGTCTAAGTTCTGGTGGCATGGATCGATATTTTCGAATCGCACTCTCCAAAGCAATCCTCAATTCCTCATTGCACTGGGTACTTACGTTTGTAGCCCTGTCATCACTCCCCTCGTCAGCGTGACTTGTGACGTACTGTGGTGGGACCACAACAGTCTGCAACGGAGGTGCGATGACATGGCTAATCAGCATTTCATTTCGAAGGCGATCAAGTACAGTGTCATCCAACATATGATTACGCTGGATGACCCGCACCTGATCCGATAGTCGTTGGGTTGAAACGTTGACAGTTGGCTCAATCACCTGAAAAAGAGAGAGCTTCCGAACACGGTACGCGGTCAGATTGTTTCCTCCCTCTGTAGCCCCATAGTATGAGCGCATGACATTCTCATTGATGGATCTTGTCCATCTCATGCGCTGCACACTTCCGCCGGGAGCTGGGACCCTATCAGAGGCCGGTGGGCCTCGAAGTCCTAAGCCGTCCGGAGGCCGGCGTCCTCTCCGTCGACGAGCAGGTGGTGGCGTCGTGGGCGGAGAGAAGTACTCGTCGCTCGAGCTCGACGCAACTGCCGCGGCCGGTGTCGTCACAGTGCCCGCAGTAGGACTGGGTACCGGCGGCGGCGAGGCGGAGCTGAGCGAGGAGTCCGGTGGTGGTAGGCGTGCATTCCGTGCTGCGGCTCTGGTCAACATTTCGTCATCGATTTTTCATTTTGTAGTTATTGTTTTTCGGAGATGACATGACATGTCATCTCCTCTTCTGTAATTTTTGATAGAATTTTTTCATTTTGCTGTTATGTAGTCTCTTTTTGATGATTTTCTGATATTTTGTAGGTTTAAGTTCACTGTGAAACTGTAAACTTATAATAAAATGGGTTCAAAATTATTTTTACTATTTAAATTGTACTGATTGAAATGTGTGACGTCCTGTTGACACGGTGTTGCCAGATATTATTATATTATTATATTTATTATTATTTATAATATTTATAGAATCAAGTTCTTCTAACTTAACAGACAGCTGTGCTGCTTTGGAGTTTGTTGCGCCACTTCTTCTTCCCAGGTAAAGCACTAGGAAGTGGTGTGGTGGTTTTGGGGGGACTGTCTTATGTAATTTTGACGTTCAAAAAGTACTGGTTCTCAGCCTAGTTTTAATTAATGACATTTGATTTTGATTTTGTACACATTAGCTAGCATTTAGCTATAGTGCACTATAGCTTAAGTATAACACGTGTTTTAATTTTCCAGACAGCAGATGCGTTTCTCATAGTGATGTTATCGTATTTGTTGATGCTAACGGTAATGATGATCAGAGTATTTCGTCCCGATTATGACTATCAGAGCCGGATGTTTGAAGACTTGATACTACCAGTCATTGCTCTTGCGATGTTCGTCGCAGATTTCGTGGTGACCATATTGTTCATCGTTGGAGGTCATAAGGTGAGAGTTGAAATCTAATTCTGGTATAGGTACAAATATTTTGTGACCTGAATACTGTCTATAGCTTGCATTTAACAGCCGCAGGGGCCGATCGCTTAGATTAAATCCGTTATCAGGAGGGTCTCTCGTTAAGCCTTTGGTCCCAGCTGCCTTTCGTAGATCTTAGACAGTTATTACGAGTCGTCAGATGCCCGAAAGTCTGACAACCAGTCTTCCCGAGAGGTATCGCATTACCCAATAAATGGTTGTGGAGGTCAGATATGCAGTCGTTCAAATACTGTTACTCAGCTGCATCCGGTTAATCTAAAAGCCGACCCCAAAATTGTTGGGAAAAGGTTAGGCCTCTGTCCAGCATTGGGCTGTGAATTTATTGATGGTTTTGGGATGGCTTATGGTAGAGCACCGGCGAGAGGGACAGATACGATCAGGAAAGCTGTTAGAGGCAGCATTTTCCCGAGCGGTCCAGGCAGAATACCGCAAAACATGGAGACGCATTGTATGTGGTCACAATCCGAAGCACTGAAGACACAATCTTATTTTACGGTCCTATATCTAGTGGTGTTGGACGACAGCTAACGCCTACTGACTATCGCTATTTAACAGTAACAACTTTTAATTGGTTATAATTGGTCAACTGTTCTAAGTGGAAGTTGTTAGAGTTTATCATGTATAAGCAGTTATAAATAAAAATACAGGAACAAATTTTGACTAAGCTTTTCCTTTCGCAGAAAAACGTGAAGCTGATAAGAGTATTCTATTTCATCAGTATAGCGATGCTCATATTTACTTTAATATTGGCTGTTACGGCAGTTGTTTTGATAATACAGAATTTGGTGTACCGCCAAATCAGAAACCGGCTTCTGGAGAGGTCTGTGCTGACATTTTCATTTTATTTCGTGGTTTTAGGTAAGCATATTCAATTGTTTGTTCATATACAGGGTGATTGGAAGATGGGTGCAAAGCTTTAAGGTGAAGATAGTATAGACAATTTAGAACCATTTAAGCCATGGTTGTCTTAGACGAAGTATTACCAAATTTTTTTAACCAAATTTTTTTTTTTCGGAAATTCTCAAAATTTAGTGTAAACTGCATAATTATGGCCAAATTGAATGATAAATGTATTAATTTTTTATTTATTTAATTAAAGTAATGTGTAAGCAACCAAGCAAAATATGTTTTAGGCTTCTGTGTCATTACACATTTTTTTTACAGATATTTAAAGCTCAGAAAAAATAAAAAAATTGTACAATACGTCTTTTAAACCTTAAAAAAAAAACGGAGGGTGCTTTTTTGTTCAAACCTTTTTCAAGACATGCATGATAATCGCTCTTTCTTTTGAGGTATCATTTATGCGGATATCTTACAAATTATTGAAATTAGGACCTACAAACCAATTCGAGGGAGAAATTTTAAATTTTAGGCAGTCTAACAAAACACAAAATTTTTGCTTAAAAGAATACTTTATGTGCTCGAAATGATAACATTGTTCAATTCTAAGAATTTTTGGCACCCAATTGAGGGGAACCCATTGAGGGGATTCTCTAAACAATGGCCACCGAGTGCGGTGCGACGGCATTTCCAGGTAGAACGCCCAATGAATAGCAAAAAGCGATAAGAGTTGGTTTTTACAGCAAAATGGTCTTAGTTACTGAGGTAACAAAGTCGTTTTTCTTTAGTCAGGGTCAGTCGGTCTGTGATGAAGCCGTTACATCTTTTACTTATTAGTCAAACTACTGCCCTTGTGAGTGGACGTTGTCGTGTTGATTCACAATTTACCGTGTTCAGTTGTAGCCCTTTGCGTTCCTGCACGTGTTGTTTGCGTTAGTTTTGAACTTTTTTGTTTCACCGTGTCCAGTCGTAGCCTCGCGCTCCTGCACGTGTTGATTTTTGACTTAATTGTGTTGAGTTGACATCTAGTGCGCTCCTACGCCGTTTTTCTTAATTGTTAAGTGACTATGGCTACTTTTTCCAATCAAGAATATGCGGATATTGTATTTATGTACGGTAGAGCAGACGGCAATGGATCTTTGGCGCGACGGATGTATCAAGAGCGCTATCCGAATCGCAGGATACCGAATGTCCGAGTGTTTTACAACACGTTTCGTCGTCTTGCCCAAGATGGGTTTCACCGCGTGGAACCTGGAGTCAACCCGGGCAGACACGAAACTGCCGTCGACGAAGACATTTTAGCAGCATTTCAAGCGGATCCTACTACCAGTACTAGAGCAGTAGCTCGAAATTTAAACATTTCTCAATGGAAGGTGTGGCATACAATGCACCAAAATGTTAAGTATCCGTTCCATGGCAGGAGTGTGCAAGGTCTAGTAGAGCAAGATACTCAAAGAAGAATTCAGTTCTGCCGTTTCCTCCTCAACAGAGACATCGAAGATGCATGGTTTCTGAAATCAATCTTGTGGACGGATGAAAGTAAATTTTCAAGGGAAGGTATTACAAACTTTCACAACATCCATGAATGGGCCGACGCAGACAACAATCCACATTTTAAGAAGCAGGTGTCATTTCAGATGAAATTCTCTGTGAATGTATGGGCTGGAATAATTGGCAGAACATTGATTGGGCCCCACTTTTTGCCTGATCCATTGAATGGCGAAAATTATTTGCAATTTCTGCAAACTGATTTACCACTGCTGGTAGAGGAATAAGGTGTCCCGATCTTCGAAAGAGACCGAACAGTCATCTTTCAGCAAGACGGCTGTCCAGCGCATTGGACTTTAAATGTAAGGGAACACCTCAACAATTGCTTTCCTGATAGCTGGATCGGCAGGGATGGACCCATCCCTTGGCCCGCTCGCTCCCCAGATCTGACCCCGTTGGACTTTTTCGTGTGGGGCCGGGCCAAGGAACTGGTGTATAACAACATAGAAATAAACACTAGAGAAGAATTGATACAAAGAATAAATTCAGCGTTTGAGACAATGAAGCAGGAGATGATGTTGAAAATAACGACTACAGAAGTTAGAAGACGGGGCCGTGCTTGTATTAGGAATCACGGCCGTCATTTTGAACATGAAAAATAAATAATTTTAATTCAAATGTTGTTTTAATTAGTCTGCCTAAAATAAAAATAATCTCCCTCAAATTGGTTTGTAGGCCCTAATTTCAATAATTTGTAAGATATCCGCATAAATGATACCTCAAAAGAAAGAACTATTATCAAGCATGTCTTCAAAAAGGTTTGAACAAAAAAAGCACCCTCCGTTTTTTTTAATAAGGTTTAAAAGACGTATTGTACAAATTTTTTATTTTTTCTGAGCTTTAAATGTCTGTAAAAAAATGTCTAATGACACAGAAGCCTAAAACATGTTTTGCTTGATTGCTTACACATTACTTTAATTAAATAAATAAAAAATGAATTCAATTATCATTCAATTTGGCCATAATTATGCAGTTTACATTAAATTTTGAGAATTTCCGAAAAAAAACTTAAAAATTTGGTTTTAAATATTTGGTAAGACTTCGCCTAAGACAACCATGGCTTAAATGGTTCTAAATTGTCTGTACTATCTTCACCTTAAAGCTTTGCACCCATCTTCCAATCACCCTGTATTATATCTATTTTGTAAAACTCGCTGTTGTTTGTACAAGAGAATTTCAGTATTTATTCGACAGATGATTAAACGTGTATTTTAATGTATGTTACAATTAAGACAAATCATGGATATGTAATCTCCAAATTGATTGATGATGACTCCTTATCTTAATCTTTCCTTAATATGTCGATAGAGGGATAAGATATACGCGATCAAGCACAGACTTTTTCTAAATGAAACGCTTTTCTTTTCCAGTCATACAAGGATACTTCCTAATTTTGCTGAGGAGTGAGATCATCAAACTGAACGACAACGGCGACTTCCGATTTGTAAATAATGCGGCTGAAGCAGAATGTACCATGACATACCAAGAAGTAACAGCAGGAGGGGACACTGAAAGGGAAGACGTTTGACAAGAGAAAATTATAATTTTAAGAGAAACAACAGATGACGTGATAATCCACTACAGAAATCTATATAGGTATAGAAGTGATGTGACTATTAAGAAAACTAATAGAGATAACAAAATGTATTTTTAGAGACAATTAATAAATATAAAGTACATACTTCGAAGTAATATTTATTTTATTGGAATAATTTTCTTCGTCGATTATAGAACATTATTATGTGAAATAGGTAAGTATTTACACACTAAATAAGCTTTGAATCTATATTATAATATTTTAAAGCTGAAGAGTTTGTTTGATTGAACGCGCTAATCTCAGGAACTACTGGTTCGAATTGAAAAAATCTTTTTGTGTTGGGTAGCTTATTTATCGATAAAGGCTTATAAGTTATATAACATCACGCTACAACCAAGTGGAGCAGAGCAGTAATGAAAAATGTTGTAAAAACGGGGAAAATCGCATGGGTAGGCGATTCGACGCGACGGGAAGGGTCGGGGAACAAGAAATTTAACGCGGACGAAGTCGCGGGCAGAAGCTAGTAATTTAATAAAACTAGAATAAAGTAAAATTACAATTTTCCCGTATCTATTCCCACCCAGTGTACCTGTATGGGATAGTCATGACGGGATGCAATCATTTGCAAAATGCTGGTGGTGATACCGCGCGTAGGAACAGTCCAAGCGCGCATTTACGAACATTTGCGACGCACTACAATACCGCGGCAACCCCAACAGCATTCTGAAGGCAGACAGCGGCGGTGGCAGTGGCATTCTGAATATGCAGGAAGTTGTGGGCTCGTTGCGTATACTGAACCCACAGGCCGCTCGAGAATAATGATTGGCAAAATGCCCTTAAAAGTGTCAACTTCACTTCAGTGGTACATCGAGTGAACCTACGGGCCAGCATATTGCTCCTTACTGCCAACACCCTGCGTTCTCTTTCAATATCCGCATCATCCTTTAAGTCCTCCGGGACCAGATGACCCAGATATTTAAAATTCTGCAGAATCTTTAATTCAGTTCCACCGACCATGATCGGAGGCACTGTATAGGTCTCTGTTTTCCGGCCCTAAAAATCAATACCTCACTTTTCTGTGATTTGTACCTGAGACCATGATCAGACGCGTAGCGTTCAAAGATTTTAACCAGTGTCCTCAGGGCGCTGACCGAGGGGGCCAGCAGAACCACATCATCAGCATAGCTTATGTTGTTGACACACGTTCCGTCAATGTAGCATCCAACATGCGTCCTGGTGAGCTCCTCCATCAACTGGTTCACATATAGATTGAAGAAGCCGGTAGATGTGAGGCCACCCTGCCTTACACCGCATTCCAATCTGTATTCATCAGATAGTGTATCCACCCATCTCACCTGATTAGTTTGGTTTTTATACCAAAACTTCAGGATACTGTTACATTCAGCTGGTATACCTGTTTCCTCTAGCTTTCGCCACAGTATGTCATAGGCAACTGTGTCAAAAGCTTTTGACAAATCGAGGAAACAGGCATATACTGGCGTCTTTCTCTCTGTGTAATACCTGACAGTATGCTTAAGGCATAATATAGCACTCTCAGTGGATAGTCCCGCCCTGAAACCAAATTGCGCGTCATATAAGTGTAAATACCCACTAAGAGACTGATTAAACAGACTGTCAAGTATATTAGCAGTTGTTGTAGCAAGTGAGATGGGTCGATATAATTTGTCCTATCTGCAACATCCCCTGTCCTGTTTTTAAGAATGGGTACAACCAAGGTTTTCATTAACGCTTCCGGCAAGTATGGGTGACCGATACACAGTGAAAAAACATAGCCACACACGCGGCAGATGTACACCTGCATGCCTGAAATGCTCGATGCTGAGACCGTCATACCCTGGAGACTGATCCCTTTTCATTCTTTGAATTGCCGCGACAATGTCTATTACTGAAAAGCGTGATAGCCTCCCGGGCACGCCAGCCCCAGCACTGGTCATCGCCAGCCCCAGGGGAGATCTTACCGTAAATTGATATTGGCAATACCTTTAGGATCACTAATTCTGCCGACGCTCACAGGTATACGCGGCTTAGGGTTCATCTTGTTAGTATTTTTCCAAAAAGATGAAAAATTTCCCGCTGAAAGACTTGATGCAAGTATATTGATCTTTAATTGTTCTTGCCTGCTCTGGCACCATTTCAGCTTGGTCTTAAAAATTCTGCGACTTTAACACTTTTGGTTGTAAACAGTACCGTGTGATGGTGTACCAGCTAATACCCACAACTGAAACCCCAGCCTAGCCTTTCTGTGAGCGCCTGCGACATGCCTTTTCCACCCTGTGATGTACCCACCCCTTTCCGAGACATTTACGACTGCAGGATCTTACAGACGCCTGCGTTAGAAATGATGCGTCACCGGATAAATTAGATAAAAAGGTTAAGGAGTTAATATAAATATTTGTACAATTATCTGTAATCGTCAGTGCAACTGTACCAGCGCTATTATTAACATCACATATTGTGTCTGGCAGTTGATAACATTTTTTTTTTGTTATTTGTATTTAGCGTGAGCTTAGACTTTATTCGAAAGGGTTAAGAATAGTTTTTATTCAAAAGATAATCCCTATTATTTGATGGAGATTTAAGCATTATATTTAAATAATTATCGACTTATAAAAGAATAACGATTCGCAATGAAAAGAGAAATTCCAGTGTGTAAAAGATGCTGTTTCTGTGTGCCACTACGATATGGCTTGCTCGTGTGGGGTTATTTTAGAATGGTAAGTATAAGTTTACTATTATTATGTTTACCAATGATGTCCAATAGAGTGTTTACTATAGTTTCGTTATCAGACTTTCGTGATTCCGGTAGCATTAGGATTGACCATACATGCACAAAGCAAAAGTGGGTTTTATTAGAGATGATCATAATACACATTCTTAAGTCCCACATTGATGTCTATTTTCTACATTAGGTGGATTTACCAGTTTTATATACATTTGGGCTTCTGATTATCTGATTGACTAAAGGGTGGGATAACAGTCCATAGGGGGTAAGTAATAGATGATATAACAACAACATATCTAATATTAACAACATATAACAACGGAACCTATAATTTTATTTAATATAGCGATTAGTTAATATAATGAACGATTGATATAATTTTAAAATAACTAATTTTTATAAGCATAACATACATTAAATATAACATCGTTTGACATAACATACATTAAATATAAAATCGTTTGACATACCACTCAAAAGATATAAAACTTATTTGGTCTAACCTTAAAAAAACAATAACTTTGTATTTTGTTTAATAAATATTTAAAAGTATTTTTTCTTTGTTTTATTCTTTGTAAGTTCTATCGTAGTTATAGGTTATAGTAACCTTAGTATATATTAAACATAACTAGTAACTGATTACCACCTGCGCTAAGATAGGTCGACGGAGCCCCGCTTAGCGGGGCTCCTATTTCTGGGTGGTTTAAAAAAAAAACGTCATTATGGTTAACACCCCGACTCAGAGTACCCCGACTCGGGGTGTTAACCATAATGACGTTTTTTTATATATATTAAACGTTAGACCTAATGATTTTCGATTAAATAAACAATATACATAGTAAACGTTAGACCAAATGATTTTCGATTACATAAACGTTATATGAAACAACGTTATACTAATTAAGTTTTAGAATAAATAAATGTTATATGTAGATAAATTATATCAACAGTTGGTATATCCCACATTGATTATATCTTATGAACGATAATAAAATGAAATTAGACCAAATGAGTTTATACGTTATGAGACGCACCCGTCCATAGGCGCTGCTCAAAAGATAGGTCGCCATAAAACGCCACTTTTTGTCGGTAATATAGGCGTAATTATAGGTACATAAGTATAACCAGATTTTTTTGAATTATTTGAAAATATCTCATAAGAATAAAACAGTGTGATGATAAAAGAATCGTAAAACAGAGTCCAAAAAAATCGGCTTATTTGTACCTACTTCTCAACATTATGAGCATAAATTATTGTCATATTGTATGTAACGATATTATGAAGAATTCAATCAACTAAAACTAACCCGCAATGGCGGTGGCGTGGTGGATTACGGCCCACTCCCTCTCGCCGAGAGGCCGATCATAGACTGATTATGCTAATTAACTAAAGAAATACCTAAAAAAATCCACTGAGCTATGCATTATCCTGCCGGGGTCGCGTGATTGTTCGAAACAGATACCGTGACCCTGGCACATGGGCAACTGATGGAACACGGGTGGGTTTTAGTCAGTGAAAGTCTGACACGCCCTTCCGCTCCGCCCAGAGCGGGAGAAATCATTTGATGATTTCCCATCCAAAAAAAAAAAAAGCTATGCATTATTTTTTTATTTCATTAAAACTGTTTTTTTTTTGTGGTTATTACAGTAAACTAACATCAATCTCATTACTATTTTGAACCTAATTTGTTGCCGCGATACGCTGTCGTCTAAAACCTAAAAATGTACTTCTTACCGCATTTTCTAAAAATCGAAATAATTTTCAAAAAGAAGTAATTCCGGACACATTCGACTAAAATATGTAGACGATCTTCGCAAGGAGCCAAGGACGTGTTATATCTAGCGGTGGACTGCTACTACTACTGATAATCTTAATGGTACTGTTCGCCGCCAGGCCAGGCCTCACCATAAGGATTTTTAATAGCGCAGTGGAAGTTATGGTGGGCCCTGGGTCAAGAGTGGCGTACGAACTTGTCCGCCGTGCGCGGAGCTAATCTATAATATATTTAAAGAACTCACCTGGTGGTAGACGAACACCTGCTCTGGAGCCTACCTGGATTTATGTATGTAAGTGAGTGTATATTGTATTGTGTAGTGACGTTATGAGTATTCTCCAGGATACCATCCACTGCAACACACCAGAAATTGGTTCCAGCACGCGGTTCAATAGCGTCACTTCAAACTATTTCCAACAAACAAATATGTCCAAACTCAACCCGTATTATTTCGTCAACTTGGGGTTATTTACAATCAAAGCAATTGGATCTACTTGACTAATTGTCACAAACGGATCGATTTAAAGGGATTCATTTACAACTGGTCGCAAAAATCAACACGGCGACGATGCTCCCTTGTTCAAGCAAAATCAAAGTGTCAAATGTCAAAGTCAAAACTGACAAGTGACAGTTGTCAATTCGTTACGTACGTTTAGAAACGTAGGCGCATAGAGTAATCAATTCGAACGGGACGGAACAGGTAGGGGAAGTACGTCCAAAATGACATACGGTTTTGTTTTTTAATCATATATTTTTAATTAACATAGTTACAATCACTGTTTAGGTTGAATAATCATCTTTTGTTCATAACTTTTAACCTACGTAAACTCATAATTGAATAGGACCCATATAAAAAATATAATTTAAATTAATCGAAGCCTCTAAGAAAATTCATTTTGTCCATATAGTACGGACAAAATGACATACATAAGGAAAACGAAAATTATGAAGTACATATTCCACAAAATATTAAATATGAACCCAAAGAGAACAATTGTTGCACCGTAGTTAGCACTCGTTGGGCTTGGAACGGGAAAAGAGGTCGTTACAGTAAACGCATGCGCAGTCATCATCATCACCGTTCGACACAGCTGGAAATCTTCTACATTCGAGTCCACAGCGTAATGAGTCTTCTGTACTTGGTTTCACCTTTTTTCGGACTGCTTTTAAGGATCATTATCGTAGTTCGTTTCAACATTGAAAACCTCATCATTGAATAAAGGTATGTCGTTTTGCCCCGAATGTAAGTATGTCGTTTTGCCCCACAGGTTATCTAAACACTAATTAAGTCATAATTACTATAAACATGAGATTTATAAATAAATACTTTTAAGTAATGCAGCATAATGCTACACTTTTTGAATTTACTACAAAAGATGTAATAGAAACCACGAGAAACTGATCCGGCGTCACATAATGATATGCCAACTGCAGGATTATAGCCCGCCAATTTCGAAAAAAGCCCGGTGTGTCATTTTGTCCGTATATGTCATTTTGGCCGTACTTCCCCTACTCCACTTTGGGTATAGTTTGGCGAAGTGAATTTGCCTATCATAAAAAGAAAGTTGTTGCCAAGATCGAAGTCTCCGGGCAGTTACAATCCTGCCAGGGACGCGAGACTTTTTCGAAAGTGTTACCGTGGCCCTGGCAGAGACAACTAAAGAAACACGGGTGGGTTTTAGTCAGTGGGTTTTAGTTAGGAAAAGTCTGACACGCCTTCCCGCTCCGCCTAGAGTGCGAGATGTCATTTGAAAATTTCCAACCCAGAAAGTCACAATATTCGTTTAAGATTCATCAGACTGCGATACACTCAAAAATAGAATGTCTTTATTTAGTGACCTCTTGTCACCAGTAAGCTTAACAATGTCCCAATGTGTACTATAGCTTAAGAAAAACACGTGTTTTAATTTTCCAGACAGCAGATGTGTTTCTCATAACGATGTTATCATATTCGTTGATGCTATCGGTAATGATGATCAGGGTATATCGTCCCGATTACAACTATCAGAGCCGGATGTTTGAAGACTTGATACTACCGGTCATTGCTCTTGCGGTGTTCGTCGCAGATTTCGCGGTGACCATATTGTTCATCGTTGGAGGTCATAAGGTGAGAATTGAAATCTAATTCTACTATGGGTACCTACCTACAAATATTTTATGGCTTTAATATAGTCTGGATGTTTTTTAGCTTGCACTTAACAGCCACACATCCGTAGATGGGTGACGATCTTTGCATACGAAGACCCTTCCGTGCCTCGGAAGGCACGTTAAACTTTTGGTCCCGGCTGTCTTTCGTAGATCTTAGACAGTCGTTACGGGACGTCAGAACCCTGAAAGTCTGGCAACCAGTCTTTCCAAGGGGTATCACATTACCCAGTAACTGAATTGAGGAGATCGGATAGGCAGTCGTTCCATGTAAAATACTGTCACTCAGCTGCATCCGATTAATCTAGAAACCGACCCCAACATTGTTCGGAAAAGGCAGATGATAATATTTTCTAGCTTAATTTGGGAGAGACCTTTGTCCAGCATGGGGCTGTGAATTTATTGATAGTTTTGGGATGGCTTAAGGTACTGGGCTGGGTGGCGAGAAAACGCACTCAAGGCAGAGTACCGGTGAGAGGGTCAGACACGATCAGGAAAGCTGTTAGAGACAGCAGTTACCGAGCGGTCCAGGCAGAAGACCGCAAACTTGGAGACGCGTTGTATGTGGTCACGATCCTGAGCATTGCGGGAACAACCTTATTTGACGGACGATATCCAGTGGTGTTGGACGACGTGGCGACGGTTGACGCCTACTGACTACTCTAATTAACAGTCACAACTTTTAATTGGTTATAATAGGTCAACTATTCTAATTGGAAGTTGTTAGAGTTAATCATGTATAAGTAGTTATAAATAAAAACACAGGAACAAATTTTGACTAAGCTTTTCCTTTTGCAGAAAAACGTGAAGCTGATAAGAGTATTCTATTTCATCAGTATAGCGATGCTCATATTTACTTTAATATTGACTATTACGGCAGTCGTTTTGACAATACAGAATTTGATGTTGCGTAAGATGTCCATATTTCTGGAGAGGTCTGCGCTGACATTTTCATTTTATTTCGTGGTTTTAGGTAAGCATATTCAATTGTTTGTTCTTCTTTAATCTATGTTTTCTTCCTTGAACTGTAGGCTTGGGTTTTCTAGGTGAATCACATATAATGTTTGTTTTATTGTAAAACCACCTACCCTGCAAGACTTAGGTGTCTTTAACCGAAAAGCGCAAACAAAGAAACAGATGGCATCAGACCAGATGTCCACAAGATAAAAGACTGTTGAACAACTTTACTAAGCGCCTTACGAAAGAAATTCAACACTGCAATGACTTCTTAACAAACAGCTACCTTAGCCAATTGACGAGTGACATTAAAACCGGCTAGTCGCTTTGGAAAGCTACGAAACACATAAAACGACCGATCGTGCAAATTCCTCCTATCAAGGAAGTAAATGGAAAATGGACAGTGACCGACGAACAAAAACCCCTAAGTTTCGCTGAGCATTTTGAGCAAACATTCCAACCAAATGAAGTCCAAACTGATGAGATAATAATTCAGGGAGTACGAATTAGTTCAGTCATTAAGATAGTTACCCCAAAAGAAGTATCTAGAAAAATTAAGTACCATTTTAATCGAAGAAAATCCCCTGGTTAGGACCTAATTACAGGAGAAGTTTTACAGAACCTCCCATTGAAAGCTATAGTTAAGCTTATCACGCTCATTAATGCTGTATTTCGGTTGAAACACGTTCCTAACATGTAGAAAGTAGCTGAAGTCATCATGATAGCCAAGCCTGGGAAGCCACCTCATGAAACCACATCATACATACCAATCTCACTGTTACCTGAATTGTCAAAACTATTTGAGAAACTTTTTCTAAAGAGATTGAAGCCTCTTATTGAAGCTGCAAATCTAATCCCCTATTACCAGTTCGGATTTAGAGAACAACACTCTACGCTCGACCAAGTACAAAGAATCACTAATATTATTGAAAGGACACTAGAGGAGAAGAAGGTGTGCTCCACGGTTTTCCTTGATGTTACACAGGCGTTCGATAAAGTGTGGCACGAAGGCCTCATTTATAAGTTAAGAACAATGCTGCCTCAACAGTTTTCAGATATCATAGAGTCCTATGTATCATACAGATTGTTTAGAATATGACAAGGAAATGCCTACTCAAACCTTAGGAAAATAAAAGCTGGCGTACCCCAGGGAAGTGTACTAGGCCCGGTCTTGTATCTACTATACTATATTTATGAGTGGACTGCAACGAGGCGTATCAAACTAAATGAAAGAAAGTCTATCCACATTGACTTCACGAATAAAAAGCCACAATACATCCCGGTATTCATGAATAATCAACAAATACCATACGCGAATACTTCTAAGTATCTTGGCATGACCCTGGATGCAAAAACAGCGACCTTCACCGGGACCTCAAAATGGATGTCGTTAACCAAGTTATGCAAAATATGCAGAAGCTCATGAAAACAGACTTCATCATCATGTGAATGTCGAGGCGATTCACCTCCTTGACAACACTGAATTAGTGTGAAGACTAAAAAGGTTTAAACACTTTGAGTTAGTGTAGTGCAGTGTAAGTAAACACAAACTGCAGTGAAAGTTAAACTTTTATACAAGGTACAGTTTTGGATCTGCAATACATTATAGGGGGTAATTAATTATGTTAGTAATTCTCGACCCAAATCAACAATATAATGGGCAGGTATTTATTTTTAAATTGTATTCTTATTTACGGAAATCGGTAAGTGTGAACTCCCTTTTTTAAAACGCGGCCAGTCAGTACGTGTCCTTAAACTGCACTTTCACACACACAAACAAACGCAACCGACATTTCTTTCATAGATTTTTGAAGAGGGTTATTAAGAGAGTTATTCTGAAAAACAATAAAATTGCAAAATCTAAAATAAAAGTATTATTGATTATTGACTTGGTATCGTATTGTTATATGATTATTTACGAGTCTCATAACAATCTCCTGCAATGTTTTGCAGGTTCAAAACTGCATCTTGTATTGAACACGTTAATCAATTGTCGGTGAATAAGAAATACGTTATTGGACGATTTCTTAGTTTTATAGTTAGTTACATAGCAGTTTAAGTTATAATATATTTAAATTACTTATTAGCTAATAGGCTAGATTGTAATGTGAATACAGTATCATCTAATATGATACTTTATTGAAAAAATAAATACTTTTCACAATATATAAGAAAATAAATGTAAACAAAAGTTATATTGACACAGTGGTTTTTGTGCTCTACGGGACACTTAATATAGCAAAAGAAAAAGAAAGAGTAATAAACATGGCCGCCAGGCAGCAAAGACACGTTCAGATTTGGTATGTGTTGTCGGTCATATAGTCCGTCAAGGCCTGAATGGAACAAAAAGTGTCGGACACATAGTCCGACATGACAGTTAACGTGTTAATATGTAGATAGAAGGATAAGATACTGGTGTATCAAGCAAATACATTGTTCATAACGAAACGTTTTTCTTTTACAGTCGTACAAGTGTACTTCCTAATTCTGCTGAGGAGTGAGATCATAAAACTGGAGGACAACGGCGACTTCCGATTTGTGAACAATGCGGCTGAAGCAGAATGTACCATGACATGCCAAGAAGTAACAGCAGGAGGGGACACTGAAAGGGAAGACGTTTGACAAGAGAAAATCATAATTTTAAATGAAATTACAGATGACGTGCTAATCCTCTACAGAAATCTAATACAACGTGGTATAGAAGTAATGTGACTATTACGAAAAATTAACAGAGTTAACAAAATGTATTTTTAGAGAAAGTAAAAAATTTTAAATACATACTTTGAGGTGATATTTATTTTATTGGAATAATTTTCTTCGTCGATTATAGAACATTATTATATGGAATAGGTTCACCAAAATAAGCTTTGAATATAAGAATAATTAATTGGTCAAGAAAATACATTTATATGCGATTGATTCTTGGAAATCAAACTAGGATTCCCTGTGTCGGGAGATCCAGGTTCCTGCGTTCCATTAACATTTGTTGCTATATAGGTAATAAGTGTACATACTTTACAATAAATTTCTTAATTTTATCTAATCTCGAACTAATACACAAAGAAAACTCATATTAATACACAGAGAAAACAATAGATAACCTTGTATGTTTAGGTATGCATGTATGTTATGTGTGATTGTGTTCGTGTTGGTTTATTAATTAAGATCATCATGTTGGTGTTCAGAGTATCTGGATGTTAAACTGAGGATGTATGTAATATGTGGAAGCTTGCGATATAGAATAATAAAAAAAAAAAACAGTCGAAAGACGTCCACTGCTGGACATAAGCCTCCCCCAATTTGGGGGGACTTGCCATAATCGCCAGGCTTGGCAGTTGGGTTGGCGATCGCAGTATGGTGGTTAAATGCATATAGTACGCTGCTGCCCATTCTCTAGTAAGTCCCTTTGTCGCAACTTACGACACCCACGGGTCCCGATTGTTGCCGGACGTAAAGAATAGCACCATACCAATTCTTCCCGTGGATATAGAATAATAAGGGCGAATTTCACCAAACTTTTATACCTAGAATAAGTCATATCCAGAGAATAAATTTTGAATTTTTGACAGTTTATTCGTACTGAAACTGTCAAACGTCGATTTAATTCCCAGGATAAAAGATATCTGACGTTGGTAAAATCTGCCCTAAATATGTTAATTGAGATATGTATTTTTCCAATCAAATTGTTTTTATTTTTTATGTATCATTTAGATTACTATGCTTTCAGTCATGTCTTAGTCCAGAATAAAAAGCCATTTTGTAACTATAATTTTGCGTTTACTTTGAGCGAGTTGTAGAATTTTGAGGCGGTTACTGAGTTTCGTGCAAATATGCGGTCCCATAAAACCGTACGACCTTCTATCAATGGCTTTACGGCATCCAACGTTTTCCCAATAAACTCTACGACTTCACCGGATACAAGTGCGCATGGAGGTTTTATGAAATCTTGGAGAAACTGAGAGGATGTAAAGTCCAAGAACTCCCACTTCAGTGTAGATTGTGTTAGTGGGATACCGGAATGGTCTTCTGTAGGCCACTTTAAGCAGAGCTCGTTGAGCTCTTTCAACCTTTATTAACTAGGTTTTACCAGCCGCGCCCTATGCGATCGAATCAGAAATAAAGTGATCCGTAGGGAAACCAAGGTAACCAAGATAGCCCGAAGAATTACCAAACTTAAGTGGCAGTGGGCAGGGCACATTGCTCGCAGAACTGATGGCCGATGGGGTCGAAAGGTTCTGGAGTGGCGACCGCGTACTGGAAGACGTAGCGTTGGAAGGCCCAAAAGATGGACCGATGACCTGGTGAAGGCCGCAGGAATCCCTTGGATGCGAGAGGCACAGAACCGGTCGAAGTGGCGGTGCTTGGGGGAGGCATATGTCCAGCAGTGGACGTCTTTTGGCTGAAAAGATGGCAGTCGCCCCCTTGGTATTATACAATATTTAAGGACTGATTGACAGAGGGAGAAATAAATCATTTTCAGAACTGAGTCATCAGCAATTTTACCAAGTTGCTTAAAGACACGGAGTATCGTTCGGATCCTACCTCTTACAGCACTCATGTGTAAGCCATGACAAACGGTTATCTATTAAGACTCCAATATCAAAAAACAATAATATTTATAGCCACAAAAGTACATCGGGGTAATTGCGTAGCACACTCACAATGGCCATGGCCTTTCATTCTAACAGTTCAACAACATTCATAACGTTGTTTAGATTTGTTGTTGAACAGAAGATTTTTTCTCAAATAATTGTGAGAAGCAATAGATTGGCCATTTCCTCCAAGACCCCTCGTATTGATTGGATTATTATTATTATATTATATATAAAAACGTTATTTAGTATATACGTTCATTCCATTAATTAGTTTCGAAATCATTGTTTATCAAGAATAGGGATTCTTCATTTGTTATTCCTTTTTCATATCCTATCTTACATTTGGTTTCAGTCATATTTTTAAAAGAATAATCAATTTTTTCACCAATAACTTCAATTCCTTCACCTATTTCTGCTGTCTGATCAAAGGTGTTTTCTTCTGCTTTTTCATCATCGTCTTTTGGAATTGGTTTAAAAATTCCATTTTCTATTTCCACATCGATTTCCATTTTACATTTTGTTTCATCCGCATTGTTTACAAAGTTGAACTGACACCGACTTTTTTCAAGTTTTTTAATCTCTTTTCTTAATAGGAACATGATGTAAAATTTCAGTACTGAAACAAAAATCAACATCAACTTAGATCATTCATATTGTAGTTTCAATTTGTCGTATGATAAATGCCAGCTGTGTTATAGGCACTGACATCTGCCTAGATAAAGATATTTTATAGAGCAAATGGTCGATGAGTCATATCATGTTTTAAATTAGCGCTTAATAACGAAGGTTCAAATCCAGAAAGAGGTACTAGAAGATAATAGTATCCTGTTATGTACCCCACAAAGTTTATTATGTGTTGTTTAGGGGTACAATTGACTTGAGGTCAGAAGGATGAAAGACCAACTGATTATCATGTTCAATGTCCTTGATGGTAATATCGTTGATCCTGAGCTACACGACAAGCTGACTCAACTTTGTGTCCGGTAAAATGAGATTATTCGCCATACTTTTGAGTCACACTGTCACAGGGGTCCAGTCCACAGTCTCTCGCACTCTCAACACTCAACGCTCTTTTTGGCACTAACAATAAGCCTGACTGTGATGCGTTGGCTATCATGTGAGTGTGTACCTATGAAATTTGTTTTATCCTCTATACGTTATGTAAACTTGGCCTAAATCCAACTTCAATACTCAATACTCAATTCTTTATTGCATTCCATATGTTACATAGATGGTAAAAAATAAAAATGGTACAAGATCAAAATATGGACCCTGTCGGGCACTTTTCGATATCTACCAACCCGCACTGAGCCCACGTGTTGGATTAAACCCGACTCCCTCTCGAAGAGTGGTGGTGGTGGTCGAGCAGTAGGATCATTGTAGGCTGATTCAATAATAGCATTATTACCAGCATCCTTACACGTTCCCACTGCTGGGACACAGGCCTCCGCTCGGTGAGAGGGAGCGGGCCGTAATCTACCACGCTGGCCCAGTGCGGGTTGGTAGATGTCACATGTCTTTGAATTTTTAGTTCTAGGACATGCCGGTTTCCTCACGATGTTTTCCTTCACCGTTTTGAGAGCAGTAGTGGTGAAATTATTTACACAAAGTAAAACGCCTGCATGGGTTCGAACCCACGACCTGCAACTCGTAAGTCGGGGCCGTTACCACTGGGCCACCACTGATATATGCGATACCAACCACCACTGACATAATAATAGCATTATATTATTGTAATTGGTGGATTGCTGTTTTATGTTAAAGTAAAATAAATAAATGGAAAGCGAAGAAGATAACTTACAGACTTCAATACATATTGCTGAGGCTACTCCTGCAAGATACCAGACGAGTCTGATGATGTCCTTGCGGTCTGACGACATTATGTACAAGATGTGTAACATTTGTGTAAAGTACAAAACCATATAGGTACTGTACAGTGCGTACACTATCACTGAGGTTAGGTTTCCGAGCAAGGATAACTTCAATAGCTTCACGTTTTTCTGAAATATACAAAAGAAAGAATGTATAGGCTAACCATTGTAAGATCTAACATTATTTTATATGTTAGCCGATCATCACCACTCTCCTACCCTTATCCCAAATTATTTGTGGTCGACGCTACATGTCTTTTTCTTCCACACTTCTCTATTAGTCGTCATCTCAGTAGTCACCCCATGTCTATCCATATCATAATTACACAGCCCATCCATCTTTTAGCCAATATATCATGTAAATATTGCACATAATATGTTATTTTATAAATGAGTGTGTGAATGATGACTCTAAGAAAGTATTAAACACTGTTTTAAGACTATAAAAAATTATCATCATAACTACATCGTTCTCACATTGATAATTTCAACAAATGATGTAACTAACTTTTGTAACAAAATTATTGATTGAAAATAGTGTACATGGAGCTTCTTGTTCGTTCTTCTCCATAGACACTACCTACTCCTTCGAATGGATAACTAGCTTCATTTTTCTAATTCATCGCCACTTGACAATATAAAAATGCCTGTAATTGCTTTATTTGAAATAAATGCCTGAAACTCTCAAATTCAAACTTAAAGCCTAACATAATCTAACATGAAATCACGCATGAAACCTTCCAATGGTTAGGCAAAAGTGTACATACACATACGTACTACACCCACATTTCGCCGGTTAGGTATGTTTACATCCCGTGTAATAGGAGGCGAGCCTTTGATGTCAACTGGGCACTAATCCCGGCACCGGGCCGCTACTAAGAAATTCCAGATGGAAAAACCCAATAACACTGCCCGACCTGGAAGTCTAATCCAGGATCTCATTAACTTCAATCAAACCATTTACAGAAACTTTTGAATTTATCAAAGAGTCGGTCAGTCAGAAATATGAAGCTTTTAACCAACCTTTTCCAAATCGAGCACCTCGCTTTAGAAAAGGTTGGTTAAAAGCTATAGAGAAAAACGGCCAAGAAACTTCAAGAACTCTCTCAAAAACGTACTTTAAAACCCAACTATAGAAAATGTACTGAAACGTAGTAGTAGGTAAGTAAAATCATTACAAAGCACGAAGTTGCCGTGCCAACTGTGTCTAAAGACGGCAGTAGCACAGTATAAATATGGACAGTAAAGAAACTACGACCATCATCTTGAATTTACATTTTGACAATAAGTTTTTGTCAATTTTACAAACACTAAGAGTGATCCTGATGCTCCATGGAGCGGAAGTAATTATTTCTATAATTAGGCCTACTTACCATACCTATTGTCCATATTTTTACCGTGGCAGTAAGCACTACTAAAATTCGTGGCGCCGAAAGTGCGTCGAGCGCACGCTTCTGTCACAAATTGTCTTCAAAGCTGACTCATTTTTCGTAATACCAGTAATGCTTAGTTGGCATGGAAACTGTTGGCAGTTCCGCCTCTATCGGAGGCTGCTGAGGCGTCTCCGTACTCCATGTTGTTTACAATACCCGGCAAAGATTCTCTTCCAGAGACCAAAGTTTTTTGGAGGAAAGTGCACGCACCTTTTTAAAACAGTGTCTAATAAAATTTACAACTTTAATTGTTACAATACCAAACGTACCTTATGAGCTGCAACAATTAATACAGTCACGAGTACGCCATCTATAATCATCCCCATCAGTTCAACAATTGTTAATAGTACACCTTCGCCTTTATTTAAATGCTCATGAATCGCCTTTATTTGATAACAGATGAATATGAAGTTAATCGCCTGAAAATTAAAAATTGTAAGTATTAACTTATAAGTCGGCAGGTAGTGGTCAAATTAATTGCAGCTTTGTCTTGAGAGCAACAACTTCAATCAAAGCGGTGAAACGCTGACTCTCTAGCTTCGTTATTTACTACATTTATGTATGTACGTTTTTGTATATTTTAGCAAATACACATACATACATAAACCCACGCCATCTGCGGTCTGTGGTCAACATTATCCATGTACGGTATGGACTGGCGCATGGTGAAATCTTTATAGGATTCCAGTGCTTGTATTAGGATAAAATATCTGGTTGACCGAGCTTTGCTCGGTATTTTTTGGTAAATTGTGTTTAAAATAATAAATTTATGTTCAAGTTGATTATCGATAAAGTTGGTAATTGAAAACATGAATAAAACGACATTGTATAAAAATGAATCCTAGCTAGATCGATTTATCGCCCCCGAAACCCTTTGTATACTAAATTTCATGAAAATCGTTGGAGCCGTTTCCGAGATTCAGATTATATATATATATATACAAGAATTGCTCGTTTAAAGGTATAAGATAAGATATACAAGAATTGCTCGTTTAAAGGTATAAGATAAGGATATTCGAACTGTTTCTGCATATCGAGGGGTATGAGACAGGGTTCTATATTGTCTCTGCGGCATGCCAACTTGTACATTGATAGTTGTCTGACAGATTTGAAAGAGGGTGAATGCGAATTGACAATGAAAGAATTGCCTGTCAAATGCATTCTCTACGCAGATGATCAAGTTCTACTTGCATCATCAGCAGAACAGTTATAAGATATGATGATTGTGACGGATGATCCATATAAGATGAACGGGATGAATATAAATGTGAATTCGATGATGTTAGTGTTTCAAAGAGAAAAGTATGTATCGCTGATGTGAAAATAAATGAGAAAATTCTGGCTATAAGTGAGTTTGTTGATTTAGGGAGTCTAATTCATATTAAAAGATTGATGAAGATGTGGAAAGGAGAGTAAATGCGGGAATTAAATGAATGGTGCTACTTAGGGATGTTATGGATATGACATTTCGGATACGGATTGGATACGGATGTAGGAATAATTTGTATACCGGATACGGATACGGATATGGATATGAAATTATTTCGGATTATCCGTTAGTTTCGGATAATATCGGTTACGGATATTAAACTTTTAAGGAATTTCAAAAGTAAAATATAAATAGCTAATAAAATGGTTTTATTTATATGTCACCATTTGGTAGGAATTAAAATCAGTCCGTGAGTAATTATTACAGCTATTTAAAATAAAAATGATTATAAATATATACTGAGTGTTATCTAATATACCTAAAATAAAAATGTAATAACAAATCCGATATTGTCCGAAACTTTTATTTCGGATTCGGTTACGGTTACGGATAAATTTTTATATCGGATATCCGATAGTTTCGGTTACGGTTACGGAGCTCCTTAACATCCCTGGTGCTACTCATGTGATTGTGACTAACCAGTTGATGTCCAAAAAGGGTGGACTGGCTGTTCATAATGATATGCTCGTGCCTACAAATATAATATCATTATCATCTACTCAGCATTTTCTAGTCTTCTAGTTTTCTAGTCTAGTTTTCTAGTTTTCTAGGCTTCTAGTCTATCGCAATGCAGCTGAATACGAGTACTTCACATGAAACCACTGCCTATATGACCTCCACAACCAGCTACTGGATAATACGACACGTAAGACTGGTTGACAGACTTTCGGGCTTCTGACAATCGTTGACGACTGTCAAAAATCCACAAATGACAGCTTAACGTGTAAACAAGCCTGCCGGGGTCGCGTCCTGCCAGGGTCGCGTGATTGTTCGAAAGAGATACCCTGGCACATGGGCAACTGAAGGAACACGGGTGGGTTTTAGTCAGTAAAAGTCTGACATGCCCTCTCGCTTCGCCCAGAGCTGGAGAAGTCATTTGATGATTTCCCATCCAAAAAAAAAATAAAAAAAAAAAAACGTGTAAACAAGGCAACCTGATCGATCAACCTATACTGCTGTTATTAGCCACAAGCCCCATTGCCTACGCCTACTAATGTACTAATGTTGGGTATGGTAAAAGAAGCATGAAAACAAAACAAATGTTGTGGAAATGCGTTCCTATGCGAAACATGTGTGATTTTAGCTTTGAATGGTAGGCTGAGGAATGTTGTGAGAAGGAAACGATTCGGTCAAAAAGACAATGTAGTGAATCAGTTTGGTCATGGTGAAGGGATGAATAAACTGCCGGGTTCGCATGACTGCCGGGGTCGCGTGATTGTTCGAAAGAGATACCGTGACCCTGGCACATGGGCAACTGATGGAACACGGGTGGGTTTTAGTCAGTAAAAGTCTGACACGCCCTCCCGCTCCGCCCAGAGCGGGAGAAGTCATTTGATGATTTCCCACCCTGAAAAAAAAAAAAAAAAAAGTGATGAATAAAAGGCGAATAAACGACAGAATGTATTTACAAGGCAGACGTGACAGAAAACGCCGTGAGGGGACGCCCTAGGAGATAACAAAGTGACCTTATTGGTGACGTTTTTCAGAAAGATCAGGTGTATCCGCAACCATACGCGTATGACCAGTAACCTAATTGCGCAACACACATTCAACCACAATCTGAATAATCATGAGCACTGGGACCAGGGTGCAAGAGGGTGCACGTGGGCCTCAAAATAAAATATAACTCTCAAGATTTTTGCTGTTAAGCGCTAAGGTAGCCGCCGAAATTTAAACTTTCATACAATTTTTACAATTTGTATTTTGATTTGATTTTTTTGCTATATAGGTACGCATGTTTGAAAAAATAAGTCTGCTCGACAATGGAAATAACGCAATGAACGTTTTTAAACGGTCAAAATGACAGCCAGTTTTACCATAAGTGTGTTACAATAACTCCGCTAATGTATGGACGTAAACAAGGCAAAAAGATCGTAAGGATCTTAACAAGACAGTGGCGTTCTGAAGTGTCTGCATATCCCCATGGGAAGAGTGCGTGAGCTTATGTATGTATTTTAGCAAATATTGGTTCTAATCATTTTAGAACCAATATATTTTGCTTTTTTATTATATCTTTAAACTAGCTTCTGCCCGCGACTTTGTCCTCGTCAAATTTTTGCTCCCCTGACCCACCCATCACATCGAATTGCCTGCTAATTTACGAACATTTTTCGTTGCTGCTCCGCTCCTTTTAATTGTAGCGTGAATTCATATATCCTATAGCCGTCCTAAATAAATAGGCTACCCAACACAAAAATAATTTTTCAATTCGGACCAGCGTATCCTGAGATTACGCTGCTGCCCATTCTCTAGTAAATCCCTTAGTCGCCTTTTACGACACCCACGGGAAGAAATGGGGCAGCTTTATAATATTAATAAAAAATAATAATATAGATTAGGATATAAGGATAAAGTACGAGACTCACCAAGGTGATGTATGCCCATACAATCAAACCATATCGTAGAGGAATACAGAAGCAACATCTTTTACTCTCTGGCAGTGCCCAGATGCCCATGATGTTATTCTACTTCAAAGAATGCTTGTCACTAATAAAAAATCTTCACTTCTAAGTTCCGAAATATTTTTGATACAAAATATTTTGGTTATGTTTTAGACACAACTATTATTTGAGGATAGCCAACGATCACTGCGACTTCCTCGGTCAAGTACAGCTCATGACAAATTATAAAACTGATAAGCAAGGGAAAACCAATACCTAAAAAGAAGTTGGAATTGCTGCAAAGCTTTCATTGGTAGCATTTTGTGACTATTTACATCCCACTGCTGTGATTAATGCGGATGTTAGAGATATGCAAACAGTTGAGTCACACCCTCCCTATAGTTTCACCATACACTAGATGACTGTAGCACATCCTTTGTTTGTGAGTCAAATGTCACAATTGAGAATACCTAATAGTACGGTCAAATTACCCCCAAAAATAGGGGTACCGTTGCATAAATTTCCTAGAAGCTGATAAATTTACAAGAATGTTAGGTATACCATTATTATGAAATTGTGAAAAGTCCCCATGAATTCCATGTGTGCAAAAAAAAGTATTCAAGGTCGAAGTTCGCAAAAATGTTTTTTTTTTTTGCGAAACGGTAAGTGTTATGTTAAAAGTAGCTCAGACAAAAATTATAGATCACTAGCTTCTGCCCGTGACTTCGTCCGCGTTAAAGTTCATGTTCCCCCGACCCTTCCCGTCGCATCGAATCGCCTGCCCGTGCGATTTTCCCCGTTTTTGCAACATTTTGCATTGCTGCTCCGCTCCTTTTGGTTGTAGAGTGACTGGGTTGGTGGCAATAGGTTCGCCCACTATTACATTAGACTTAAAACTGGCGAAATGTGGATGTAGTATGGGTACACCTCCACTCAACCCCTCGGGGAATCTTGTGTGAATTGTCAAAAATTCTTCCTTATAGCTCATCCCCTTCATTAAAATTATATTAAACTAGCTTCTGCCCGCGACTTCGTCCGCGTCAAATTTTTGCTCCCCTGACCCTTCCCGTCGCATCGAATTGCCTGCCAGTTTTCGTCCATTTATCGTTACTGCTCGGCTCCTTTTAACCGTAGCATGATGTTATATAGCCTTCCTCAATAAATAGGCTACCCAACACAAAAATATTTTTTCATTTCGGACCAATAGTTTCTGAGATTACCACGTTCAACCAAACAAACAAACAAACTCTTCAGCTTTATATTATTAGTATAGATAAATTATGTACAAAAATTGTCCTGACACTTTTTCCCCTAAGATTTCGGAGCTTCAGCTTCTTGGAAATTTGTGCAAGGGTGAATGTCTATTTTGACGTGACAATAATAGACACTATCATATGTAATATACAATATTTTACACTCACGGCGACAAAGATTACAGGTCAGTACAAAAACCAAAGAACTAGCGGCATGTTGTGCAATTATTGTTAATGTGAAGACTATGTGGGTTTTTTTTCTATCTTTATTTGTCAAGTATGTTGTAAACATGATCTGAGTTTACTCAGTTTGAGTAATTTATGCGGCCGACGCAAATTACCTTTCTTTGGTAATGCTCGTCCAATCGTTGAGCTTCTTAAGTTCTGAGTTAAGCTGCACGATTAGTGAGAAGTACGTGCACTGACTGAACAGTTCCACTCAATCTGTGAGGTTCTTTCATCTAAAGACCATTTCAGATGGCTATGGTCTTCACACGATGTTACCAAGATTATGTCTGGACTTTAAAAGGGACTGTGACCTCTGAGTTTGTTTCGGCCTTTCTTCTCAGAGTAGTCAGATAGGAAGCGCCGACCTCACCTAGTTTAAAAAAACCAGCCAAGTGCGAGTCGGACTCGCGCACCGAGAGGGTTCCGTACAAACCTGTAGATATTCACGGTTTAAAAGGTTGAAATGGCGATTTCCTGATGATGATAATTCTTTTTCCGTCGAAAGCACAGAAAGATGTTGTACTCGTTGTTGACTTGGTGTGTTTCTTAAATAGGTACGTGAGAATACGTTTTAATGAAAATGAACGTTCTGTCGATGCGCTGCTTGCTTGAATAGTAACAATAAACTTCGCTAAACGTAAAACTTCTTCGTAACACTTCTCTCAATACGATAATTACCAAATGTATTTATGTTTGAGCAATCCGCGGGATAGAAATCATATAAATCTGCAAATCCCGAACAATTCCACACTGTGTTCGAACTACTAAACTAGCAAGGAAAATAAAATAATTTAAATGTGTGTAAACAAAAACACAGCCGGTTTTATGTTTCTTAATTATTACTATGAAACTTACGAGTAACATTACCTCTTTGCTGGGTTAATTCTCGTACACATTTCCCTTTAGATACACTTTTTAACAAACACACATTTTCAACACAAACCTCACAACATTTTGAAAAAAAAAAAACAAACAAAAAGCGTAGTACTTAAGTAAATCGAAAAACTAAAACAGTTCAAAACAAGTGCGAGTCGGACTCGCGCACCGAGGGTTCCGTACAAACCTGTAGGTATTCACGGTTTATGCATAAGGCTTGTGTTTATGAAATTAAATCCTATTTTTTTAATTTTTATATTTGAGTTGATTGAATGAAAGGTAAATTGCGGTTTACGATTTATGACGTATAAAAAAAAACTACTTACTAGATCTTGTTCAAACCAATTTTCGTTGGAAGTTTATATAGCAATGTACATCATATATTTTTTTTAGTTTTATCATTCTCTTATTTTAGAAGTTACAGGGGGGGGGGACACACATTTTACCACTTTGGGAGTGTCTCTCGCGCAAACTATACAGTTTAGAAAAAAATGATATTAGAAACCTTAATATCATTTTTGAAGACCTATCCATAGATACCCCACACGTATGGTTACGATGAAAAGAATTTTTTTGAGTTTCAGTTCTATGTATGGGGAACCCCAAAATTTATTGTTTTTTTTCTATTTTTGTGTGAAAATTTTAATGCGGTTTACAGAATACATCTACTTACCAAGTTTCAACAACATAGCTCTTATAGTTTCGGAAAAAAATGGCTGTGACATACACGGACAGACAGACAGACAGACAGACATGACGAATCTACAACATTAATTTTTGTTTATGCGAAACCCGAAACACGGGTCTAGTATTTTTATGTAAAGAATCTATGAAAAAAATTTCAAAACTGTATCATTAATAATCACAAAGTTATAAGCTTGATAAGTTACCTGGTTGTCCACGCAAAAACATATGCAGATCACCACAAACAGCTAGTGTACGTACCATCTCCGTGTAATGGACGTTTGAATACGAGAAAGACATGATAATTTTAAAATCGAAACAAAACACTAAGGCCCGCGACTTGGAAGCGTAATTAAATATTTTTGGTACAAAATATAACATGGTGTAAAAATTATTGGAATCGATTCAGTTACTGATTCTGAACAAACTATATTCAGGTTTCGCATATACTAAAAATAATCTTGTATAAGGGTTCCGTTTTTTGCCATTTGGCAACGGAACCCTAAAAACTAGTTGAAATAAGCAACAAATCGACCTAAATATTAACGTTTGTAAATGAATTAATCACAACAAAACTCAGTCAAAATAAAAACATAAAACAGCGCGCTCCACTAAGAAATCAATATGGATCCTTTCGTAAACAAACGATTTCTAAATTTTGACAACTAAAACGTTGATAAATAAAATTGTATCATTGCGAATAGGAATTTGCTTGAGGCTACGTAATATTCAACTTGATCGCATAATACTCACAGTGCGCCAATAATGGCGCAAGGGCGTCCCACCCGTGATTGGTTAGCTTGGCGCAGGGAAGCCCGCGATTGGATAGCCTGCGGCAGGAGTTCGCTTTATTAGCGCGCTTTTGTGTGACATGTGCAGACACGAAAATGTAGAAGAAATTACCACTACATGCGTACATTTATGAATGAAAAGAAGACACTTTCGATCGCTGCCTGCTTGCGCCGCGAGTACATTAATAGAACGGTATGAACGTTGCTTCTCATTTATATTAGGCGTTTAAACTTTTTGAATAATTTTATTACTTAGCATATTTTCTTTATTATTGAAATATTAGTAACTAGTCTAGATCTAAGTCTAGGGTCTGCAGTGTCTTTTTGCCTATATGGACCGCACGCCACTGGTGAGAACGCATTAAGGAGTGTACGGTCAAGTGAAAGTAATTATTTTGTGCTTTATTGTAAACACATAAAAATGATTCAAAATATTTTTACTGTACATGACTCCGTAGTAACTCGGCGCATACGTCCGGTACCTGCGGCGCCAACGCAGCGTATTCATTTACCCTTGCACTAACGCCACGACAACGCGATGCCTGCGCCGCGTAGTCACGGCGTCTGCGCTGCGCATACGTTTATCGAACGCCTACGCTGGACAAACGCTAGTGTGAAGACGGTCTTAAAGTGTTTGTACAAACCTACTTACAGAAATAAAATAATTTACTATTTATCATGAAAGAAACTATGCTGTAGATAATTTACTAGTTATCTCCCTCCTTTTTTCCATAGGGCTAGGCAGAAACTACAGAGCGCCACCTGGTACGATAATTACATACTCTTTTTGCTTCGTTTACGTTTATACATCTGGTCATACATGCACACCGGTTATCGGTATTGCGCACTTGACCTTTCTAAAGAACATCACCAATTAAGTCAAAGTTACCAGGCCACTCAGAAAGTATTGCGAAAAAAAGTTTTTTTTTATGAGAGACTGGCTAGTTATAAACTATTATAAAAATAATGATTATTTATAAGTAAAAATAGGTACGTCCCAATTTCAAAATTTCCCTCCACATTTTTTGCGAGCTAATTAAATTATCGTGTCTCATTAGAAAATGGATTTGCGCCGGGAACATTTTCGCGCTATGATTTTTTACGATTTCAAGTGTCGCCTGAAACCGGACGAATCATACGATAGACTTCAAATTGCATTCATGGATGAAAGCCCTTCCAAGGCAACTGTGTATCGTTGGTGTAACGAATTTAAACGTGGTCGACTAACTTTGGGGGATGAAGAAAGAAGTGGTCGCCCTTTGACGGCTGTTACGGAGGAAAACGTGCTAGCAGTGAAAAATTTAATCCAAAACAATAGGCGAATTACGTATCAGGAGATTCACGAGCATCTTCGCATGAGGAGGATAGTTTCACGCTGGGTGCCGCACAACCTCACCAATGCTCAGAAGCAGGCCCGAGTGGAATGGTGCCGTGATATGATAAACAAATTTGAAGCAGGCTCGTCTCGGCGTGTTTACAACATTACTACAGGTGATAACTCCTGGATTTATCAATACGATCCAGAAACGAAGCGCCAGTCGACGGTTCGGGTGTTTCAAAATCGCAATAAACTCGTACTCAGACCACCCAGAACCAATTATGGGAAGAAAAATATTTTATATGAAGGAGCGTTACCGTACAATAAATTGCCAGAGACAATTGTATATGCAAAAACTGTAAATATTAAAAAAAAAATGTTAAAAATTTATGTTCAAAATGAAGTATCCATGAGCTAGTTCATAAAAAATGTATAAATGTATTGCCTGCTTACGATAATAAAGTAACTTACTGTATTAATTTTAAGTATTTAGAAAAATAATATTAAATACTCTGTTTAGCTTTTATCGACTCATGGAGTCATTATGTTATTTAACTGCATGCTTTATTTTTATATCTCATACTAGCTTCTGCCCGCGACTTCGTCCGCGTTAAACTTCTTGTTCCCCCGACCCTTCCCGTCACGTCGAATCACCTACCCGTTCGATTTTCCCCGTTTTTGCAACATTTTTCATTACTGCTCCGCTCCTTTTAGTTGTAGCGTGATGTTATATAATCTATAGCCTTTCTCGATAAATAGGCTATCCAACACAAAAAGAATTTTTCAATTCGAATCAGTAGTTCCTGAGATTAGCGCGTTCAATCAATAAAACAAACAAACAAACTCTTCAGCTTTATAATATTAGTATAGATTGTAAGTGAACTGTTTGTGTTCTTCATGAGAATAAATTCTTTAAACCGAAAACGAATCAATGCTTACCAAAGTGAAGCGATCTAGAAGCGGGGGAAAGATTTTGACCGCGAGCTTTTGCAATTTGACTGGCTACTTGGTGTCAGTCCCTTTACGGAACGAAAGAAGCATCAATGCCGAATGGTATACTATCAAATGCTTGGCAGAAGTTTTCTCTGTTGTGAGCAACAAGCGACCAAACACAGGGCTCCGCGAGCTACTGCTCCACCACGACAACGCGCCCAGGCACACCGCGCTCAAAACGAGGGCCTTCTTGGACAGCACGCCGGTCAAACTTCTGGGTCACCCTCCTTACAGCCCTGACCTAGCACTGTGTGACTTCTTTTTATTCCCAAAAATTAAAAATCTGCTTAAAGGGATACAATTTTTGTTGCCGGAAGATGCGCTGTCAGTGTTCGAGCAGGCTGTTGTGTATGCGGCGGATTGGAAAAAGTGTTTCTTAAATTGGTTCAGACGCATGAAACTTTGCATAGAGGCTAGTGGAGAGTATTTTGAAAAGATTTAATAAAAAATATACCTATAGAACACTTATTTTTATTTTCGCAAAACTTTTTGAGTGTCCCACGTATTTACTCCTAGGGCCTGTTGGAAAAATGCTTAATTTAACTGTTACAAAAACATAAAACCAAAATATCAATTATTTTTCCGTTAAAAATATGTAAGTACCTTCTATACAGTGGAAAACAAAACAACTTTAAAACAAAAAAAAATATTGCCCCCACGGGTCCTTTTCACAGCTTTCAGGCGGTCATGCTATTTATTATGTTTTTGCAATGCTGCAGGATACTGGTCCATTCTTTCACTAACGCATATTTCAGGTCTCGAAGTATAGCAGGGACGAGTTTTCGATTTCTTACACCTCCCAATGTCATTCCAAGACTGTTCAATTGCTGATCAGGGCTTCTCGCAGGCCTTGCAATTGTTTCCAACTTCTTGAAAATACTCATTTACAATTTGGGGTGTACGTAGTCTGGCGTTGTTATACATGAATATTTAATTATCAGTCATATTAATGAAATATGGGTAAACATGCTCATTAGGAATTTCTTCCACACATCTTGTGTCATCACTAGTTAGCGTCCTATATTTTATCAGCACTAACTCCGTATAACTCTCTGAAGAGATTCCAGCGCAAACTAACGAGCGGCCGACTCAGGCGTGTCAACATGGCTACCAACTTATCGTTTTCTACAATTGCTGACACCGAGGCGTTCGAACGGAATTCAACACGAAACGGTTGTAACTTGGCTAGAGAGGCAGGCTGGCACTAGCCGGGCATCGTGGAAGGCGCACAAATACCCATGACCCGCAGTTCAACTTTTAGAAGGGAACACCGGACCTGTTTTTAGTCAGTAAAACTTTGACAGACCGTAGAGGTCCAGGGGTCCCATAAATGTCTTTCACCTCAGCTCTAGAGTGGATTTTTCTCAATAGAACAAAGAAAAACCAGAAGCTTCGGGATTAGAATATGAAAACAGACGCCTATACTAAGCAGTGGGTGAAGTCGGACTGTGGATGATGATGATGTGACGTGATAACGATCCAGAGCCCTTTAAGAACAACCTCAGTAGGCAGGTTGTTCTGAAAGGTTGCAATACAGGGTGGCAGCGAAAGGGTCGTGTGATTACCGGGGTCGCGTGATTGTTCGAAAGAGATACCGTGACCCTGGCACATGGGCAACTGAAGGAACACGGGTGGGTTTTATTCAGTAAAAGTCTGACATGCCGTCCCGCTCCGCCCAGAGCGGGAGAAGTCATTTGATGATTTCCCATCCAAAAAAAAAACAAACTATAATCTTGAATGGGGTAGGTTAGTGAAGGCTAATTACAGATAGCGTGGCTATAGCTAGGTCCCTACAGGCTATTCGTCAATAAATTGGGTGTTCGGTCATGATATTTTATTTTTTCTACTTTATCGTTATTCTCGGTGATTTTAAAATTTTAAATCAAATTTATTTGACGTGGAAAGGGTCAAAATGTTTCCGACATAACTTCAGGGTTTGAAGTTATGTCGGAAGCCTGTTGAAGAAAGCGATTTAGTAAAAATAATTACCTATGAATAGATTAGGGAATAGGCAGTTGCTCCATGTAAAACACGGGTACTCAGCTACATCCGGTTAGACTGGAAGCTGACCACAACATAGTTGAGAAAAGGCTAGACAAATGATGATGAATTCTGTACGAATAGGTTGTTGTCACAATGATCTAGGTTTAAGGTCTTTCGGAAGGGCACGCCACTATTGCGGCGGTAAGTCCCCTCTTTGAGGAGTGGATAGAGAGGCGTCACGGCGTCCTCACCTTCCGCCTGACGCAGGTTCTCACCGGGCATGGGTGCTTCGGTGGGTTCCTGTTCAGGATAAAGCGGGAGGATACGTCCGGGTGTTTCCATTGCGAGGATCGTCTGGAGGACACGGTGGAGCATACGGTGGAGGTGTTCCCTGCCTGGGCGGAGCACCGCCGTGTCCTCGTGGAGGCGATCGGCGGCGGCGACCTCTCGCGTCCGGCCCTGGTGCGAGCCATGGTACGGAGCGAGAGGGAATGGGAAGCCGTCACCTCCTTCTGCGAAGCAGTAATGCTCGCGAAGGAGGAGGCGGGGCGCGTGAGGGAGTGGCAGTCTCTGCGCCCTCACGCCCCTAGCCGCCGCAGGAGGAGACGCCCCGGGCGTCGGGAGTCGATTGCGGACTCCCGGCCACCGTAGGCGCGAGCTTGCGGGTGGCGAGCAATGGGTAGCTCGCCGCCCGGTAAGGACCAAGCTCGGGTCGACGGCGCGCAGTGTTCCACGCGCGCCTCAAAGAGATGTCAGCAGCAGTGTAGGGGTCTACTAGGACCGATGCCTGCCGGGATCGCGTGATTGTTCGAAAGAGATACCGTGACCCTGGCACATGGGCAACTGATGGAACACGGGTGGGTTTTAGTCAGTAAAAGTCTGACACGCCCTCCCGCTCCGCCCAGAGCGGGAGAAGTCATTTGATGATTTCCCATCCTGAAAAAAAAAAAAAAGGTCTTTCGGAAAATGTTGGTAGACTGCAATTTCCGAGCATTTACGAACACAATAACGAGTCATTTTCGCAAAAATAAATAACAAACCACCTATTATTATTATTAACTGCGATCTAGGTGGGCTAATACTAAAAGGTGTGAGGTGGTGTAGCTAGCTACAACAGCGCTTTGCAGACAATTGCCTTTCCCAGACAACACATAGTTCTAGGCTACCTCGCGGATAAATTTTTCGACGATTTTCAATAAAATAATGCAATATCTACGCGGTCAAATGTCTGGAACAGGTATTTATTTGTTTTTAAAATACGACGTAAGTAAAGGTTCAGAATCATGAAGGTACTGTAAAGAAATCATAATAATCATGTAACTACCAATCGCTTACTGATTAATTAATATAAATATAGCAAAAGTAGTACAGATCCGTCAGATACGCTGACGGTTCAACGCCTCGAAATTGACTTTGTCTTAGCAAATCGATTACGAACCGAATATTCCCCACTTTAAACGGAAGTTTTAAAGTGTGTCCTCCCACTTAAACGAACGACGAACAGTCTATGGAAAGACTAAGCCTGTGGCGACACCACAGGCTTAGTCCACCTGCTGAAAATCTCGCACCTGGACACGAGTTGCCTTGGCTTTCCTGGAAATCTTTAAATACACTCTGGAGTCAGGTAGGTCGAAGTAAAAAAAACCTGCTCAGTTCACTTGAGCTGATTTTGTACATTCACAGATGAATTCACCCTGGAGTGTAAAATGGGGCTGTCCCACCAACAATGCGGCACTTTTATATCTTGTCCAGCGTGTCCCGTTGTTTGCACGCTACAGGAATTGATGGACGCTACTGAAAGTACTAAGCGCATAGCCAAATTCTGGGCTAGTTATATTTAGATTGCTATCGACACGCTAAGAAGGAGAAGAACGGAAGTGAGCAATCAGCATTATGTTTATATAGCTGTAAGTTGAAGTCACAAATTATAAACTGGGCCCGTCGTAAGTAAAGTAGATACACAATTAATTACTAATAACAATCGCAAAACCATGGTCAGCAAGACGACCTGGCACCACAAGCAACACCCGTTCACGAGCAAAACAGAAAGATCAGCTATTACCCACCTCTTCATATTTCCCACAAGCAGTGACATCTAACGGAGCATGACGTACTTGCTGACGTTTTCTCAGGCAAGAATAATATAGTCAACTGTCGAGATCGCTTGCTAATTACATAAGAATTGCAATAAAACTCATTTAAAAAAACATAATAATGAGCAATTACGTAAGTACCTATAAAAGAGAGTGAGTTCTAATTCACAATTAACGCCCAATCATTATCATCTTTGCAATTCGTTCGCTGTACTACAACGGGATTGGAATTTATCTCGAAATATGCAAGATATTAAGGTTAGGTCATTGTAAACATTTTAGTGATATCTGCCATTATAATTTTAACAGTACTAACGTAACTGTCATTACTTGTGTCCAGTTTTGAAATTAATTTTATTGCAATTAGTTAAAATATACATTTTTAGTTTAAATCTTTTCTGAAAATTGAAGTAGCTAGGTGGACAATTTAAAAAAATTAATTAAAGTGTTACAAGTAGAAGTTATTACGATCAAAGTGTGAGAAAATGAATGAAGAAAATGAAAATAAAAGGGAAATTCCAGAGGGTAAAAGATGTTGTTTATGTTTTCCTCTACGATACGGTTTGATGTCGTGGGGCTATTTTAAAATGGTGAGTATATTATTGTTTACTCACTGTTAGAAGTGGGCCCACTTTTTTTTGTTTATTGCCAGTCGAGTTTGTGAAGAGTACAAATAATAGAACTGTATTTTTATTACGCTACGGCAGAAAAAAGATGACATGCCTTTAGGCAAAGTTGTCTGACGACCTTAGTTTATAGCTGATAGTAGCTAGATGATGGTAGCCGAAGATCGAGTCAAATGGCGTCCGATTCAATCAACTCAGCCTTTCGCAACCAGTCTGTCCCGGCCACTAAGAAAGAATTCTAAGAGATCTTACTTGTTTTTTTTTTTTTTAAGATTGTGTTGACGATAATTATTTTTATTATATTACAGATACTATCAGCATTTTTTATATTTGTGATATCCTATGCGTTGTTACATTCTTGTATGATGCTTAAGTATAATGGAAGCGAAAACGCTTGGACCCGGATCTATGCAGATATTGCTATAACAAGCATCGCACTGACTTTCTTCGTAATAGATTTCCTACTGACCATGCTGTTCCTCGTTGGAGCACATCAAGTAAGGTTTTGAACTTCTATTTGGCATAAACAGCCTATAATGTCCAGACTGCGAGGACACAGGGCTCCTCTTTTCGAGTGGGAGTGGGCTATAATCTACCACGTCGGCCCAGTGCGGGTTGGTAGATGTCACGTCTACGAATTTTTGGTTCTAGGACATGCCGGTTTCCTCACGATGTTTTCCTTCGCCGTTTTGAGATAAGTAGTGATGAAATTATTTACACAAACTATAGCAGGCGCTTTACTTTGTGTAATTCACGGCCGACGACACGAAAGTTGTCTTGCTACCACTGGACCGCAACTGTTCTTTCTCTCAAATACAAAATTAAATACCCTTTAAGAGAGGAAAGTTAATTTTGGAAGCTACTACAATACTTGTGCAAAACCATTACCCATTTACTTTCTGATTTCTTGAGCGTCGCGGAAATCCGTTGGATGCGGTCAGCGCAGAACTTGTCGTTGTGGCAATCCAAGGTACCACCAAGGGCCCACTATGCCCTGTGGCCTTTTATTGGGTGATATTACCGATAAAAGTGATTGATGGAGATGATGATGTTGAGCCCAAATTACTACTTTGCCCTACCTTGCCTTAATTTATAAAGCTTCTACAATAAAACTTAATCTTTTCAGAAAAACATGAAGCTGCTAAAAGCGTTCAATATCTTCAGCATCGCAATTTGGGCAATAACGATACTGTTATCTGCTATGGCCGTCGGTTTATCATTAGAGAGTTGGTTGTCTCGATACATGTCAATGCGCTCATTGCTCATCAATGTATTGAACTTCTCAGGCTATTACGGGATTATAAGTGAGTAGTTCTTTATAGTTCCCGCCCAATTCAATGTATGTACCTACTAGCTTTTGCCCGCGGCTTCACTTGCGTTAAATTCCACCCCCCCCCCCCCCCCCATTTTAGGGAAGTGGGGGGTTAGAAAGAGACAAAAACTAACCTATGTCACTCTCCATCCCTTCAACTATCTCCACTTAAAAAATCACGTCAATTCGTCGCTCCGTTTTGCCGTAAATGACGGACAAACAGACACACACACTTTCCCATTTATAATATTAGTATTGGATAATATGTACTTTAGAAAAGTTAGAACTCTCTGCACTACATATATTAATTTAGTTCTGGATTCCCTTCAGGATCTGTTAATAGGGATCGATATAATTACAATGTCAGATGTCAGAATTGTTAGTTTTAACACGCTTTTATTAGCTTGGTATGTATATAACGGAATCTGTAAACATGGTTTCACCCCCTTTACAACGTCGCGTGTCGGATTAATTTGAAAGTATGCACACATATCAAGGACCGAAGAGAATACAATAATTTCGTTTTGTGCCATTACCCTGGCCAGGATCACTAGAAGAAAAAAGTAGGTGTACTAAAAAATAGAAAACTAAAAAGATGAAAAAAAGCGTGGGTTGCTTGATACCAATTAAAATACCTCAAAAAGCACCGCACACTTTTTTCAATTATTTCCTACTCTTCAGTTAGGTTTTCTTTGAAAGTGTGGTTTGTAGTTTACTAAACTATTATTTTTAAATTTCCAGTTGTACAAACGTATTTCCTAATTCTACTGAGGACTGAGATCATCACACCGAAGAACAAAGCCGAGTTCAAATTTGTGAACAAACCGGCTGCAGCAAAATGTACCATGGAGAGTGAAGTAAAGGTAGCGGTAGAAGAAACGGACACTGATGAGGAGTGAACAAGAAAGATGTTAACCCACGCGAATGAAATGAAAACAAAGAGAAATATATAGTTAAGAAGAATGTGCCATGTGGTCGATGTTTATAGGAAATTAATAAAGCATATATCAAGTAATAAACTGTTGTTCTGTGTGGTTCCGAACCTAAAGAACAGCACCATCCTATTTCTTCCCGTGGTTGTCTAGGGGCTACTGAGAGACTTACAAGAGATTGAGCAGCAGTGTTCTCTATGCAATTTACCACCATGCTGCGAACGCCAATCCGCCTGCTGAGCGTGGCGATCATGGTGAGCAGTGGACGGTGCTCAGTTGAAATCAAGTAAAAAAGTAAACTACTTGATACGCACCCAATTTGGTTGTATTCATTTTTAGTTGTTTGTAAGACTCCAGAGATACAATGTACCTTTCCATCAGCCCGGTCGCACTTTTAATTAACTATGCAATTGAGGATATTGTTATCCAGTTCAGCGCAGAGACAGTATGTTAGATACAACAATAAAATGCTCAAAGGAGTAACGAAAGTCGAATTCGCGGTTTTGAAGAAAACCATTATCTAACTTTGCAAATTAAAAGTCGAAAATAAAATAACTGATTTATTAAACAAAAAATCACTTCTTTCAAATCACTACAATTTTCCCTACGTTCGCCAAATCTTTAGATTCACGTTTTTGTTCCCATTTCAAATAATTTATCTCTTTCTATCCTGCTTCTCCATCTTTGTATTGTATCATGCATTCTGTTTCCTCTTTCTCTAATATGAATTTATTACTATTCATAATCTCAGTTCTTAGTAAAAGCACGAAATATACTTGAAGCGCTGAAAAAAGCTATATTAGAAGCCAAATTCCTCGTTACGTACATATACATACAATCACGACAAACCCCAAATTCCTTGTTATATAGTTAATATTTATTTATTAGTAGCCATTACTGTCCCACTACCCGGCGAAAGCCTCCCTATTCTCTTTCTACATCTCTCTGTCCAGAACTATCAAGGACCAATCTTTATTAAAAGAGTCCAGCTCATCCCACAACCTCCGTCTGGGCCTGCCACGATAGTCGTTTGCCACTAAGCGTAAATATTGGGCGTCTGACATACGGCAGATGACTCCAACCAAATTTCATTTAAAGGTGGCAGCATTCCGAGAGACATCAGTTTATTTTAGTAAGTAATCGAATTGTTGTATTTTTAACCCGGTTCACAAGTTTAATACCCAGAAAACTCCGTTCCGTAGCTCTCTGGTAAACTTCGAGCGTGGATCTCTACTGAATTGTCAAAGACCATGACTACCAGCGAACTACCTTGGTACTATACATTCAATACTCGATCGAACTTATTTATTTTTTATTTATTTATTTATTTACTCAAAACAATGGATTATGGTACACGTTAGAAATACAGTAATACAGAATAAGTACTATTTATACAGACGTGTGGGTGAGCACTGCTCTCCTAGCTAGGTTATGAAAACCTGTGTTAAGGAGAAGCAGTCCGGTCCCCTAAGGTACAATGTCGTAAAGTTATATAGTGCTTTTGATGTTACTGTACAATTTCAGAGATATGACTTAAGTTTAGAAGTTTAAGTTTTAGAAAAGTTTTATTAAATTAAAATAATTTAGGATAAATATGTGAGTGTGTGTGATTGGGTGTGGTATGTGTGATATCGTGGGTGTGTTTGGGTGTGTGGTGTGTGTGTGTGTATGTGTGTGTGTTTGTGCTTGTCCATACTCACCACCTATTTTAAGATTTGTTCAGTTTCGGTATATGATTTATTTTGGAGGTACGATTGTACAATCTTTTTGCATTTGTAATACGGTAGACCGTAGATTTGGCATTCGTCGTTTATTTTGTTATACAAAAACGGACCAAGAAAAGGAAAGAATCTCGTGACAAAAGTTGAGCGTACACGCGGCAGGGTGCATATCCTATCTTTTCGGCGTTTACTACGTTTTTTATTTTCTAGTACTCGGTATGGAGTGTTGCGGTGTTGTAGAATGACTGTTTGTAGTATAAAATGTTGCCGAACATTTAGCACTTTGCAGTCACTGTATAGTTGGTCTGTTGGAAATAGAATAGGACGAAAAGTAGCCACTTTTAATATGGCCCTGTGTGCTACTTCTAGCGGCTTGAGAGTGGTTTTTGCTGCGCCGCCCCAACAAGAAATACAATATGTAATGATGGATAGGCAAAGTGCGAAATAGACGTTACGTATAACTGTAGGATTAGCAATATACCGAAGAGTTTTAAATATGTATATCAGTTTGCGAACCCGTCCAGTTAGTAGACCGATATGAGACTTGAAATTGAGATTCCTGTCTATGACTATTCCCAGGTATCTGATGCTTTCAACAGAGGTTAAATGTGGGCATTGACAGTTTGAGCCCTGTATTTGTCGATGATAAGTATGGGCTTTGATCGTCACTGGGGTCCGTGGTTGAGAGACCGAGCTATTAGAATAGGTAAGGAATTTGGTTTTGGAGGTATTAAGGGTTAGAGTGTGGAAATTAAGCCAATTTAGCGCTACGTCGAAGCCAAGCTGAGCTTGGTGCTCTAATTGAGACCAGGAATCCGCGACGAAGGTTATTGCTGTGTCATCTGCAAACGATATTACCTTGGCATTAAGGATATTGAGGTTACACAAGTCATTGATAAAGATTAAGAAAAGGGTGGGGCCCAAGACGCTTCCTTGTGGTACCCCATAGTGAATTGGAAGTTCTTCGCTATTATGGCCATCGATTCTAACTTTTTGCGAACGATTGGAGAGATAACTTTGGAAAAGATCAAGTTGTAGCCCCCTGACGCCTATTTTCTCAAGTTTGTTTAAGAGTGTGGAGACGGGAACGGTGTCGAACGCTTTCGCGAGATCTAGAAATATTGTGAGTACTTTTTTATTTTTATTTATGTGTTCGATGACAAAGCTGGTTAGATCGTGAACTGCGTCACAAGTTGACTTATTTTTGCGAAAGCCATATTGTTGTTGCGAGATTATCTTGCAATGCTCCAAGTAGCCAACCAATCTTTTGTTTATTAAGCGTTCAAGAATTTTTGATAAAGCACTTAGAACGGCTATAGGACGGTAGTTATTCGGCAAAGTTCCGTCACCCCCCTTGAAGATTGGATAAATTATTGCCTTTTTAAAGGAAGTTGGAAAAACAGCTGTTTCAAGACAAATATTGAATATATGGCATAAAATAGGCGCCAAAGTGGTAGAGAATTTCTTTAATACTGTAGGTGAAATACCATCCCAGCCAGTAGCAGCGTTTGGTCGCAGTGAATTTATTGCTGATATAATTTCTTCTGGATCAATTTTATCCAAGACAAAGGAAGAGGTTGGTATGGAACTGTTTTGTGAGACAGTTGAGTATTGTGAGGGCCTGGTCTTTATAACGTCATCTGCAAGTTTCTTGCCAATATTGACGAAGAAGGAGTTCACATCGTTACATGATTGAGTGAGTGTGGGTGATGAGGATAGCAATTGTGTGGATGAGTGTGTAGTTTTTGTGGTGTTTGTTATTCTTTTTATGGTATCCCAGAGTAATTTTGGGTTGTTGCTTGCTTTGCTGAGTTCTTCTGCATCGAAGAGCCTCTTCGCCTTTTTAAGAATTTTGCTACAGAAGTTTCTGTATCGTTTGTAGGTTATGTTTAGCGTTTCGTTATCCGGAGACTGCTTGAGGTTTCTGTGCATGGCATCTCTATTTCTCATGCACCGTAACAAGCCAGGAGTTATCCAGGGTTTAAGGATCTTCTGCCTAGCAGTCACTTTTTTAACTATAGTATTTTCGGCTATAGCTGAACTCAATTTTTCAATGAATTTGTCGGTAGCGATATTAGCGTCTGTTGCACTTAAGATAGGGTCAAAGTCTATATTCAAAATCGATGTGCCTAGTGCCTCATAATTAAGTTTTGTTATGGTTGACGAGGTGGTGGCAGGGATACGCTTGCTGTCCAGACAAAGTAGTGAAGAACCATGGTCGGTAACTGTAGACTCGTAGACAAATGTGAGAGCGGACGATCTTGTTTTCAAGATAATGTGGTCCAGGCAATTTTACTTAACTTAACTAGGTAGGTTAGGTGGCTTAGGTTCAGCAACGGAAAAGGCCACTAAATCATTCGGTACTTTGGTTTAAAGTATAAATTCACGCACACAAAATTAGAAGGTACATTTAAAAGTTTTTAGAAATATTAAGGTGGTCAGAAAGTTAACCTAGTATTTATGCCCCTATTTGCTATTTTGACAGTAGCGCAAGATCGGCTTAATTAGGACGATCAAACAAAGCTTTGCCCGAATTACCCATTAAAATCTTTACATATTTGAAAGACTTCTAAATTGAAAACTCACCTATATTCACAAAGTAACCCGTGAAGTCCAAAACCCTAATGATGAAGTTGTAGATTGACATGTTGACCGTAAACCATCCCCGGACAGACAGGCCAATGAGCATACCGGTCAGCACTATCGTCACTAAGCACAGAACAATGCTGTACAAATAATACGCTCGGAAGAGCCTTCGGTTCTTCTGCAAAAGTGTATCATAAGTTCATAACATAACAAAACAAATTCAAATGGGTAATTGCGTAAACTGCAGTCCTACTGTGAGCAGACAATTCTTTCGAACATCTGACGCAATGGATTAGGAATAATCTTCAGAATGATTTTGACTGACAGTGCGTTACGCAATTAGGGTGCAGATTCAGGGGTTGTTACGGGCAATTTGATAAGTCCGGGCACTATTAATAATGGCCGGTCTGTATTCATAATGCCCGACTCAATTGGGAAATGTGATTAAGTGAGCGCAAAAACTTATAAATACAAGACGTATACAAAGGCATAAAAATAAATGTAAAGCTACATGGAATGCAATCTCTACAACAATAACTGGTAATAATTTGTATAAAAATGACATTAATGAAATAAAATTTAATAATGTAACATCCGTCAGACATTTGCAATATATTTAATAACTACTTTATTAATTTGACATCTAATCTACCTCCAAATTCTAATAATTATAATAATTCGCTTAATTCTAATAATTCCAGTAATTCAAATGATTCTAACTCTAGTAAAAAAAAATAAAAATCTGAATACTATATTCTTGAATCCTGTAGATGCAATGGAAGTGTATAAAATAATTATGTCTCTGAACAATAGCAAAACTAGTGGGTATGTCGGCATCACTACAAAGGTGTTAAAAGCTTGTGCTAGTTGGATTTGCCATCCTCTAGCACATGTTATAAACTTATCTTTTTCGGAAGGTGCATTTCCTGAACAGCTTAAGATATCAGTTGTAAAACCACTATTTAAAAATGGAAATAAGTCAGACCCTAATAATTATCGCCCTGTCACGATAGTACCCATTATATCAAAAAGAATGAGAGAGCAATGCTTATTAGGTTGAATGATTTTCTCTGTAAACATGACATACTATGCAAAGAGTAGTTTGGTTTCCGTAAAGTTAGTTCAACTGCTCTTGCAATCTTTAACTTCATTAAACTTGTAACAGAAAGTATTAACAATGGCAATCCTGCAGTGTCCTTGTTTTTAGATATGAGTAAGGCCTTTGATTTTGTTAACCATTATAAGCTACTGACTAAATTAGACTTCTATGGTATTAGAAAAGCATATGAATGGATATCTAGTTATCTATTAAATAGGTAACAGTGTACCGAGATATCCAAAGTTGTAAAGAAAGAGGACAGAATATACTGCAAAGAGAAATTCAAATCAGTAGCAGTACTAAATAAGTGTGGCGTTCCTCAGGGAAGCATTCTCGGTCCTTTACTTTTCTTACTTTATATAAATGATCTTCCAGAGGCCACTTTACACAAATGTATACTTTTTGCAGATGACACCACAGTTGTCATAAAGTGTCAAAATTAAAGCGACTACAAATCAGCCACGGAAAAGACCCTAAGAGACATAATAAGTTGGATGCAAAACAATGAGTTAAATATAAATATTAGTAAGATAAAATTAATTGAATTTAACTCTTATAACAGCAAACCAATAGCTTTGGATATTTTATATAATGGTGAAAAAATGCAACAAGTAGATCAGTTAAAATTTTTAGGAATCTATGTAGACAAAAACCTGAATTGGAAAAGCCATGTGGAGCATATAGGTCAGAAACTAGACAGGTTCGTGTTTGCTTTAAAAAAGCTGAGACAAAATGTGTCTGTAGAAGCTGCTCTTGCAGCTTACCATGGTTACGTGTCATCTGTTCTAAGCTATGGACTAATCATGTGGGGTAACTCTACCGATAGCGACAGAGTTTTCAAGCTCCAAAAACGCTGCATCCGGGTTATGAAAAGGGCGTGGTTCTTAGATAGCTGTAAGCCACTCTTTGAAAAAATGAAAATTCTCCCCTTGCCCTGTATGTATATTAGAGATATCTGTATCTTTACAAAGACACACATGCATTACTTTAAGCAACATACCGAGGTTATACCACGACAGAAGAGGAGTATGTTTCCCAACCTCTTAAATCATCCAGCTGGACATAAAGATAAGAAAAACGTGTTCAATATGTGTATATTAATTTATAATACCTTACCAAACGATTTCAAATTGTTGCAGGGTAATGTTTTTAAAACAAAATTGACAGAGTGGTTACAGAAAAAGTGTTTCTATAGTATTAAGGAATTTTTAGAATTTAAAAATATTTGATTAGAGTATTAATTAATATTTTTATGAATTATTTTATGACATTTGTATGTAATAATAATGTGTGGAAATAATGTAATAGTTATATGATAATAATGTTCTAATAATATAATCTGCATTATAATCAAGTCTGACATTTAAACATAAATAATTTGCACGCTTGCTTGCAGGCAGAATACAATAACTTTAAGGCTGTAAGATCTTCCCTTGTAAATTATGTATTTCTTGCAAGTAAATATTTTGAATTTGAATTTAAAACAGCATAATTAATCACTTTTCCCGGCCATTATGAATAATGCCCGCCCTATCTTGAGCAAAGTAATAAAATAGGTGAACTGTAGTATTATATGAATTTCTTGGTTGTCTATTGTTTACCCGAAGATCATATAGCATAATCATCATATTCCCGAATTTCATTTACCCGAATTTCATTCGCCCGAATGTTTTGTTTGCCCTAAAAGACATATGACATACTTATAATTGCCCGAAATTTAGATACCATAAGATACGAGTGTCATACGTATTGTTTTCCATATTTTTAATTGCCATAATAATGATTAGACATAATATTTAAACGCCATAATAATCATTACACATGATATTTAAGCGCCATAATAAATGGCAGCATGGTCGAGGGTGGGCTTGGACGACGGAGCCCCGCTACGTGGGGCTCCTACTTCTGGGTGGTTTATAAAAAAATAACCACGAACCGCCATCCCCTTCTAACCTAACCTATCCGAGTCGGGGTGCCTTAAAGTCCTGATTGCATCCAGCGGCTGCGGTGCAATTTCACACATTGCCCGGAATTATACATACTGCCCGGTCCAAGTGATAAATTCAAGCCATCTCAAACACTGACTTATTACATGGACCACGGGCCGTCGGGTATTATTAATAATGGCCGGTCAAAGTGAGAAATTAATCACTTTGCCCGACGCTCTTGGGCATTATTAATAATGGCCGGTCTTTATTAATAATGCCCAGCTAATCACGTTGCCCGTAACAGGGGTTCTACTAAGAATAACGGTAAAACCCAATGGACCTCACTACAACTGGTATACACTACAATACGACTATTCCGAACCTTACTAGGGCTAGGTTAAGTACTTGTTTTTTTTTTTAAATTAGATTAAATATTTCTTCTGAACGTAACCTTCTTCCTAACCTGATAACCCGAATTGCGATATAGATAGGTTTTCCTCTCTAGTGGAGAGGGGTAAACCTTTCTATACAGCATGCGAGCGAGCATGCAACATGCAGCAGGCATGGTTTCTGGCACGGCTCCGGCGCTCCCCGGGGCTCCAGCAGTCCCACGCGAGCTTATCGGCGCAGATGGTTTTTACGCTCACCACTGCAGCTTCGGCACAGCATGCCGAAGACTCAGCCGCGGCGGCGACTGTTAATGTCACCTGCTCCTCAGCTGGCGAGCCGTCTCGCCCCTCTGCCCCTACGCAGGCTTAAATTACAGTCTAGGGGTAGGGCAGACAAAACTACGTGGCGTCGGTTTTGCTACTCTACCACTATTCTATTGAAAGTAACCCAGAAATAGGAACCTTAATATTATGTCCTCCTACAACATAAAGTAGTGTCCCCGGTGTAAAATCTGATAAGAAGAGTACGATCACTAGAGTCGATATAACACTTTCTGGAGCGTAGTAATAGTGATAAAATCCGGCTTTGTCCATTCCAGACATTATTATGTTTGGTCATTAAGACAATGGAACATAGCAGTCACTACTGTCGCTGTGACCTGAAATATAAACTCGTCAGTCCATCATCATTATTATTTCAGCCGAAAGACGTCCACTGCTGGACATAGACCTCCCCCGATATGGGGGGATTCGCTATAACAGCCACGCTTGGCAGGCAGGTTGGCTATCGCAGTATGGTGGTAAAATGCATAGAGAACGCTACTGCCCATTCTCTAGTAAGTCCCTTAGTTGCCTCTTAGAACACCTACGGGAAGAAATGGGATGGTGCTATTCTTTACGTCCGGCACCACACGGAACCGTAGGAATACGGAACACGTCAGGAAGATACTCTAAAATATTTAAATACAAAATACTAGAGATCCCTAGAGGTAGAAATGAAAAAGGTTTTATGCCACCAAGACAATAAACATGCTAAGAAATAGAAAGATGGATCTTGAAACGCAGGGTGCGTTTTAAGATCCATCTTTTTGACGTAAAAAAAGAGATGACATATTTTAAGATTTTAAGACAAAGACATTGACAAAAACAGTTTTTGATCGCATTCCAGCCTATGAGATAAACAATAAGGCTACAATATCAGTAATATTAAATATGTAAAGATGAAAGAATGAAGAAAAATGTAAAGTGTCAAGGATCAAAATGTTAACTACAACTTTTTATCACACTTAAAGGGCCAATACGTGTTATTATTTTATACTTTTTAGCGGGGGTTTGTTTGGGTTTGAGATTTTAAAGTGAAACTTTTATTACATCGTCTCACACTTTTTCATCTGTGTGTTGCATGTCGCGTGACGGTCGGCCGCGGAGTAGGGATAACGTGAAAGGCGCTCGCTGGTGCATGTTGTTGTTTATGGATTTATTTCAATTTTGAGTGCTTGAATTTATTATTTAACTTATTATTAACTTATTAATTATTTAACGTCTTTTTATTAACGGCGTAATTAGCGGCATTCAACGGGTTAATCAATATTTTTTCGTGCTTTTTAAAAATATACGTATATGTAGTAAAAGTAAACACACTACGATCGACACAAATGTCTCGCAGAGATTGCAATCCGGATACTTTGAAATTCGAAAATAACTGAAAAATCCGGATTTTCCATCCTCATATAAATTCGAATTTTAATATTAAAATCCGGTTATTTCGAATTTTAATAAAACGTTTTTTAGTAAACCTATAAAATACAGCATGTGTCTTCAACCACCAACTTAATTATATTTCAGCGTAAACCACGACTGTAACTGTATCCATGTAACGTCACTCGATTTAACGACAAACTCACTAAAGCGTCGAAATCACTCCACTTTAATTGGTTTAGCTTGTCTTCCTTACAATGATACATTCTGTATAGCATTACACCCACTCTCAGTAACGACAACAATTAAATAATAAAAAGTACTTTTTAAGTTGCCAAAATTAGTAAAAACTGCGCAGCTGTGTACGTTTCTTTTGTCGCTTTATTATCCTAGCCCGTAATAAGCTCTACTGTCGGCAACATACATAGGTAATAGGTAGAACGGGCTGGTGTTCGCAACTCCACGTCTGAGCGCGTATTTTGCGTACAGGTGGAAAATCGGTTATTCGATCTACCCCAGCTCCTCGAGAAAGGCCAGCAACGCCTTGATGTTGCTGACTATCTCACGTAGGGTACCTGGGTTACCGAAGTACTTGGCTCTGTATGTAGCGATCGCCGGGCAGTTTAGAAGCACGTGCGCTGCTGTCTCGTCATCCTCAATGCAGGCCCTGTCTGTAACTCCTATGACAAACAGATGTTTATTAAACGACCCATGGCCAGTTATTGCTGCTGTAACCATACGCAACTGTCGTTTGTCTAACCGGAGGACCTGTTTTGTGAGGCGGGCATCGATGGTAGGAAGTGCTTCCTTGGCTTACCTGCACTCACTTTGGTCCACCCATAGCTCATAGTGTAGATCCCTGGTACGTTTTCTTACCAGAGAGCGTTGGAACCCAAAGGGGAGTGGCGCGATGGGTTCTGGTCCCACCGGTGTCATGCTCGACCCCCTTCTGGCAAGTTCATTGGCGGCATCGTTACCTAGCGAACCGCTGTGTCCTTTTATCCATTGAATGGTTATATTATTGAGGCTACACACCTTGCTGAGGCACTGGTGGCACTCGTATATTAGCCCAGAGTCAATCGAATGACTGTCCAGCGCTTGCAGAACAGCCATATTGTCTGAGAGTATGCGGATCGAGTGGCCTTTAACTGCCCTGGCCATGATGGCTGGAGCAGCAAGAGTGATCCCAATGCATTCAGCCTGGAACATTGTGTTGTGGACTCCCAACGGTGTGGCTATATGTATGTTGAAGTCCTGCGAGAAGACTCCAGCACTTATGCCACTGTCTGTTTTTGATCCGTCCGTGAAGATGCGCAGCTCAGTGGGGCGCAAACCCTCACACCGGCGATCTTCGTGGAGCTGGATTCTGTATTTTTTATCAAAAATGAACTGTTTGGGTACCCGGTAATTTATGGCCTTAGTGATGGGAAACTAATTGTTGAGTTCCTTAAGCAGCGCAGTGTGTTATGTGTCTCTCTTTCTCCAGAGGTTAGTTGCGTCCAGACGCGCTGCCGCCATCGTGACTTTCTGCTGTATGAACAGGTGGAGCGGTGGTAGTCACAGCATGGCGTCCATGGCTGCAGTCGGATTAGTCCTTATGCAGCCCGTGAACGCCACGCTTTACATGCGTTGCAGTTTGTTGCAGGCTGTAACAAGCTTGGCCACCAGACCACGGCCCCGTAGGTGATCATGGGTCGGATCACTGCGGTGTACAGCCAAAGTATGATTTTCGGGGATAGGCCCCACTTCTTACCTATCATTTTCCTGCATTGCCAGAATGTGATGCAGGCCCTGTTTAGTTTCAGCATCATACATACCGAGTTTTCTAAGAAACTCGTTCTTTTGTTTACCAATTCATCATGGATTATCTATACGTTATCATATTCCAAGTTGCTCACAAACTTTCTAACTGTAAACATGGCAAGTAAGAGAAAATCAGTGTGTATTGACAAAAATGTTTTACTGATACGCGCAATAGAGGCGGGAGAGAAGATAAGTGATGTTGGCAGACGCTTTGGATTTAGTCGCTCTACTGCGTCGACCATATGGAAAAATGAAGAAAAAACTCTACAAGCAGAGCAGGATGAAAAATCTTCCAAATAAGAAATCTAAATACGAAGATTTGGATCAAGCTATACTATCATGGTTTCACCGACAGCGCCAGAAGAATATGCCTATGTCGAGGCCGATCGTGAAAGCTAAGGCGGAGAAGTTTGCTGAAGAACTTGGTTTACTTTCTTTCAAAGTATCAGAAGGATGGCTCGGTTTTTTTTTAATTTTTGGAATACAGGTTTTTCTTCTCTCCATTTAACGACAACTCTCTGTAACGTTGAAATATGCACAGTCCTTTGAGTGTCGTTGTATAGTTTACACGTATATTTTTTTTTTTATAAAATAAAAAAAAACTTCTAAAAATCCGGATAGTCCGGATTTGTGTGCGATTATACTTTGTAAATCCGGATTTGAAAATAATCTGGATTTTTCATTCCCTAGCTCGCTTATATCTGTGAAGCTATAATCCCACAGTGAAGCTTGTTACTAATTTATCCTCATTCCTGTTTGCTAGTGATAAACATGAATCCAAACACGACATCTTATTTTTTCAAAAGTGTACTAGTGTGATTAATAATGTGTAATTATCCGGCAAACACCAACTTCGATTTTAAATGTGGTCATGGACGACCGAGCTTGGTCACAAGCTGCTCTTCCTGTTCGTAAGAGACGCCTCGACTTCCGCGAAATTTCTAGTATTAACTTATTGGCTTTCATATCCTCGCTTCCGTGAAACGAGGATATTTTGATGTGCAGTGTTTCACCGAGGCTGTGGATGCCTGGAGACTCGATTTCCCGAACATGATCTAACCGATAATCCATTTTCCCAGAGACGGTGGCATGAGCCGCTCTGCAGAGTAGTACAGGACAATGTACTTAAATTTGTAATATTTATTTGCAGGTAGTTTTTTTTTAATAACTCACTATGCCACTAACTGGCTCAGAAAGAACGAAACGTTACAGGGAAAACGTAAGGTTTTCGTTTTTTTTTAAAAAAAAAAAAGAAAAAAAAAATTCACCACTGACGCCAGAAGAAGCCGAAAAAAGGAGGGAAGAGTAGAGAAAAACCAAAAGGACTAGCCGGCAGAAACAAAGAAGAAAGAAGGATCTGGCTATTTCGCAGAATGAAAATATACCTGGGTCTAGTACAGCACAAGAAAATACAGAAGAAAACCATTTAAATGTTATTTTAATACAAAAACTTCGAAAAAAATAGTTCTTTTAAATAGATGTAAACGGCACATGAGATACCATAAAAAACTGAAAAAAAATCTTGAAACCTACCGAAAGCGATTCCAAAGGTTGCAAGAAAATACAGCTAAGAAGATTAAAGATTTAAATTTAAAAATTAACAAAATGAAAGCAAGGGAGGAAATTTTAGAGCACACTTTAAAAATAACTTATCAGAGTTGTTCAGGTCGGAAACAAAAAGATATCCTAAAATGATTGATTAAGAATTCGGCAAACAAGTCAATTATTTCCAAAATGCTGGGACTGAAGAGTAAAGTTAAACAAAAAAAAAAGAAAATTAAGACGCAGTGGCATAGCTGAGATCATATTTTTTTACAAGACATGATATTATTCGTAATACCGCTAGTAAAAAGGAAGCGTGCACTAAAAAGGTAATTAAAAAAAACTACTGTAGGTAATTTTGCATTTATATTTAATAATATCTTTGGGGAGCTTGTTCCTTTAGAGCCACGGTTCCTAACCTGGGGGTAATTACCCCTGCGGGGGTAAAACTGGTATTCTGCGGGGGTAATATATAACCAAGATTAGACCAATAAGACCAAATCTAGCTCAACAGTGCATTTCATGCCCTAACTGTGTAATCAAATGACAAGTTGGAGCCGCGTTTCTAATAAAGCGCGTGAAACGTACGGACATACGGTTTGTACAAATTGTATTGTAAGGTAATTGGTAATTGTATTTGCAAGTTTTTTAATGTTAGGTTTAGTGAAGTCTGTAAAGATTATATAGATATACTAGCTGACCGTACAGACGTTGTCCTGTTTCCTAGAACTCGATAGCAGCGCCACTTACCGGGTCCAGTAGTGAATTTAAACCATCCAGGGTGCCACCTCTCCTCCTAAACGGCTGGACCGATTTCAATGATTTTTTTTTGTATGAGTTTGATTAAAAAAAAAACATTCAAATCGGTTCAGCCGTTTAGGAGGAGTTCAGTGACATACACACGTACAGTAGAATTATATGTATAAATGTGATTGTAAGAACTTACTCAATATTTTTGTGCAATTTTTATATTTCTAATTAAGTCATTTTGTAATTATGTGTGTTGTTTTGTTTGGTGTTCATTAGTAACAGGAGGTAGAGCGGGAGGGGTAAATCAGGCTCTCTAGCTAAGTCATAGGGGTGACAAGATCGAAAAGGTTAGGAACCACTGCTTTAGAGTTTATGATTAATAGTCAAATTATGTTCCTTTGTTGTCGATAGAAACTCTAGGATTAAAATATGTTTAGTTTTAAATACTTTGAATAAAAAATGTGAAACAAAGATGTTTAACTACCAGCGCTGTTTTATATTGCGTCATGTAACCTCAGCTTAAGTTTTTTTGATGTGTCCGTTTAGTGACTGTCCCAATTTGTAAGTCGACAAAATATTTTTTTATAATTTTTACATAGTGTTTTTACTACTATACTGTTTGGATATTGTTTTGACCCGTTACAATTTTGAACAATAAAATATCTATTAAAAAACAAATCACTTTATTAAAGAAATATTATAAAAAATCAATCTTCATAGCATCACTTGTCACAAAATCGAAGTTCAAACTTTATTTTAGAAAAAATATGATTCAATTCAAGGTTATTATCTATTTTTTTCGATGGATTAAAATATTCAGTAGCGATCGAGAATGAAAATTGAGTCATAATACTTATAATATTAAAACAGGTCAATTTATATGTCGTCACCAAAGTGACTACTGTTTCACTACCATGTCCATTTATTTTCCGTTTTTAATTGGGAAAACATGCTGTTAATTTACAATAAAATGTGATTTTTAATCCGTCAGACTGTGTAGTACAGCCTAATACCTTTAAACATCTTAAAAAAGCAACTTTAAAAATATACTCATATTTTTATCAGGGTACACTTTTAAGTGAAAATGCCCCTATGTCGGCCTGTCTTGCAGCCGAAGTCGATGAAATGTTCGCGTGCCGCGCTACAGCACGCGAACATCCGACGAGCTCTTGTCAGTTTGTCACCGTCGCCATTCCAGCTGTAATAGAACCTAAGGCCTGGCACGCGCTGATGGCAAGAGACGGGACGGCACGTCTTTATTTCCATGGAAGGTGGGACCTTTAGGCGCAAAAGTATCCACACGTTGCATGCCACATACAACGTGTCGATACTTTTGCGCCATCCCATCTTCCTGGTTCGGCGAGCTGTGCTGATGCTGCTGCTGCGGCTGGAGAAAACCTCAAGAGGTGTAAGTATTATAACCTTATAGGTCAATATATTTTTGAGCCGTTTGGGGTTGAAACCCTCAGGCCGTGGGGTCCGAGTGCTCATGGCCTATTTAAGCAAATCTCGAAACGGCTGGTCGAGACTTCCCGTGACCCAAGGTCTGGTTTTTATCTTGGCCAGTGGCTGAGCATTGCCATACAACATAGTAATGCCGCCAGTCTCTTGGGTACATTACCCGTCGACAGCAATAGATGAATTTTTCGATGCTTTTTAATTTGTAATAGCTAAAGTTAAGTTAGGATATCAATTTGTTTGTTGTAATGCATTGAAATCTTATTATAATAAATAAGCGATACCTTATCCTACTGTACTAGTGTGCTGGATATCCTGTCTGCATCATCAACTTATCGCATTGCTAGTATAGCATTGTATGTATAATCAAATACTGATCAAAACGAATCCAAACACGACATGAATAACTGCTTTTATTTTTTCAAGAGTATTATACCCCGGGCTTGACAAATTGACAACCAAGACTGACTTGTCAGCCTAGTATCAGGACACCCGGACTTAACCGGGTAAGTCCCAGGTCATATGGGACGAGCTCACTGCTATCAACCGGGCAAAAAGCCGGACTCCAAGCTAGAGTAATTTCTGTAGTAAAAACCCAACAACACTAAATCTGGGACTGGAACCCGGGACCTCATGCCCCGCAGTAGCGTTTGCGACAACTAGACCAACGAGGAGATGTAACTTCCTAACAATATCCCTCACCACCCATGGTGACCTCCCCAAAATCTTGGGCTGTATTTGGATATTAAGCGTAAGGTAAGGTTGCGATAAGGCAGCCCGCGATGTTCAAACGATATTCAAATTTTCTTACGTTGTTCGCCTCAAGACAGTAGAACATAACAATCAGTACGGTCGCTATGATCTGAAATATAATAAAATATTAGTAATGACTCAAATAAAATCAACAAACGTATGTACCATTTAAATTAAATTGTTGACAAACAAAATAATTCATTAAGTTGTGACGATCGTAGATACAGAGCCATTTAACAAAAAATGGGTTTTTTACCACCGTAGACAATCATACTTTAAAAAATCTTACAATGCTTGAAACGCACACTTTGACACAAAGAAATCAAATCAACTCTTTGACATAAGCAAAAGTGTATCTGACACATGTTGTGACACTGACAATGACATTGACAGTCAGTTTGTTTTGTTTTGATTGCATTCGTGCATTTCCTGCTTGTGAGATAAAAACAATAATGCTGCTTTTAGTTAATCAAATATTTCCATATGTTAATCTCTTTACTATGTGAAAATAATGAAAGATACCTACAAACTGAAGATAGCTGCAATATCAGCATTATTGAATCATATGCTAGAAAGAAGCGGCTGGTGCCGCTGGAAAATCAATACACAAAAATCGGTCTTACAAGTTCATATTTTAAGATTCTATGGATGTAATATATTCGAGTAGGATGAGTCATTTGTCGGCCACCACATATCAGGTAAGCTTATAAAGTAACTATCGGCAAACATTCCTTATTGTTAATAAAGAGGATAAAGAGTTACAAAGGATTAACCGAATCCACACACGCTCCCGTTCTCTCGATGTTGAACCGTTTCTAATAATAGAAATTAGACATATCTGTGTCAGTATATTGTCACCATTAGCCGCAAATAGCTGTGTATAATATACATAAGTTATAAAAACCTATTTTTAATTTACAGATCATCTCAGTGATGAAGATACGGGTCTTTTTGATTAAAGTGCGGGCGTTTTGTTGACTCTAAAAGTACCTCACTATAACGATTGACATCCAACAAAATGGATGATCTGCCAGTTTTTAAGAAATGTTGCTACTGTGTGCCTCTACGTTATGGTTTACTTACATGGGGATATCTTAAATTGGTGAGTTATTCGTAACATTTCATTAAATATGACAGCTCCCTAAAAATGGAATACTTTTACTGCTGTCTAAGAACATTACTATTCCGCTTGATAGGTTATGGTTCCTTATAAAATAATATAACGTTAAACATTAGCATTTGATATTTGTTTCTTATGATTCTCTGACCATTTGTCTCATTTATAATATAACACATAAGGGATGGTTAACTTTTGTCAGAAAGCTCAGGACATCACAGTGGTTAAAGTATTAAACCTACATTGCAGTGTCTCACTTGACAAGCTTTTGCCTGCAGACATTTGCGTGACATTCGTAAGTGTTCACAATATGCAATTTGTACACAATATAGCATTACAGCCACATTTTTTATAAAACTCCGTTGCCTCCTGACACATTGCATCGCCCACCTTGTACTGCACTATTTTTTTTTTTTGTTCATTTCTGATTTTTTCGAGACTCCTAAGAATTGTAGCATGATGTTAAATTTGGCTTTTGATATTACTCAATATTCTGTATTTTTTCCTACATAAATAAAATCATAGTGCCTTTTTTCCTTAAAGCTTAAAGATAGTCAGTTATTTGCATGCATAACAAATATTTAATGAGCCTTATCTTCAGGTAAATTCAAAGACTGCACAAAAATAATATAAAATCACTGACTTTACTTGATTGTTAGGCACTAAAAAGGATAATTTAATTTTTCCTCAATATTGTTTATGTGTAACTAATATTACATTTTATTTAATTTTTTGCAGTAACTGGAAACAGACCAATTTTTGAATCAAATTAAAACAAAGAACAAACTTTATGATTTTTTTGTTTTTCCTGAATAAGAACTCAATGCTTTATCAAAATTAGGGGATCATAGGATTTTATACCCAATTTCAAGCACCTAGAATAGAGGATTGCTAGATTTGGGGCAAATTAGAACACTATCTTCGCATATTCTTCTTTTACTTTTGCCTTTAAAAGGTCATCATCTGCCTAACCTTATCCGAAGCCAAACATGCTGTCTTAGGCCCATATTACAGAATGTCACTCAATACTCAAGTCTCAAGCATTACTTGAAATAAGATTCAAGCCAATTTGTTTTATTTATCTAAATGATAAAAATATTTTTTTAGGTCTCTAAAATGTTTGTTTTCCTTACAGGGGACAGCAATAACAGTACTGAGTTTCTTCATAATAATCGTGGTTTCATTATCAGAATATATTGTGGGACATGTTTCTCTTATAACAATAATCAGCTTGGTGGTTGTGATACTGGCAACGGAAATTGTAATACATCTTCTATTTATAATTGGAACACATAAGGTAAGGCAATTGTAGATTAGCTTGGTAGTAACTCATAAGGTGGATGCGGTAAGGTAGCAAAATTCAAGTTTTCTTATGTTTTTTGCAATTTGCAGGTCAGTGAAGTCCCAAAACAGTAAAACTTACGAAGCAATGCTGGGGTACTTTATGCATTTAAAATTGAGTCTAATTGCCTTAAGATAAGATTAAGTTTTTTGTGGCTCAATCGCGGTCAGTATGGCAAAATATGTAATTTTTGAAAACTGAACTGTTTTGAGAACAGTAGTGATGAAATAACATTCATAAAGTAAAGGGCTTGTCTGGGTTCCCTACGACCTATAAATCGTAAGTCGTAGCTATTACGACTGGGCTACCACTGCTCTATTACTAACTTATGGTACTCTACAGGCAATTAAATTGCACCGAGTACTTATACCAAGGTGGAAGCTCCAGGGTCGCCAGCTAAATTCAAAGTTTCTTACGTTTTTTACAGTAAGAAAATTTCAATTTTCTACCTTAGCGCGTCGACCTTTTTTTTGGTATCTCTTTCGAAGAATCACGCGACCCTGGCAGGCATCGGTCCTAGCAGACCCCTTCACTGCTGCTGACATCTCTTTGAGGCGCGCGTGGAACACTACGCGCCGTCGACCCGAGCTTGGTCCTTACCGGGCGGCGAGTTACCCATTGCTCGCCGCCCGCAAGCTCGCGCCTACGGTGACCGGGAGTCTGCAATCGACTCCCGACGCCCGGGGCGTCTCCTCCTGCGGCGGCTAGGGACGTGAGGGCGCAGAGACTGCCACTCCCTCACGCGCCCCGCCTCCTCCTTCGCGAGCATTACTGCTTCGCAGAAGGAGGTGACGGCTTCCCATGCTCTCTCGCTTCGTACCATGGCTCGCACCAGGGCCGGACGCGAGAGGTCGCCGCCGCCGATCGCCTCCACGAGGACACGGCGGTGCTCCGCCCAGGCAGGGCACACCACCGTATGCTCCACCGTGTCCTCCAGACGATCCTCACAATGGAAACACCCGGGTGTTTCCTCCCGGTTTATCCTGAACAGGAACCCACCGAAGCACCCATGCCCGGTGAGAACCTGCGTCAGGCGGAAGGTGAGGACGCCGTGGCGCCTCTCTATCCACTCCTCAAAGAGGAGACTTACCGCCGCAATTCCGCGCTGGGTTGCGACAATCGTACCCGCCATGTCGCCATGAGATCCTGCCGGAGCTCTGTCCGCCGTGCCGCGATTCGTCGCGGCAGCGGAGTTTCGCCCTGGCGTTTCGCCTCCTCGCGCCACTCCTACATGTGGGCGTGGACCTTTGCCTCCAAATCCCATGGCGGCACTCCGGCAAGGAGACTCGCCGCCTCGCAGGAGACCGTGCGGTATCCCCGGATTAACCGGATGGCCATGACCCTTTGGGCCGCACTCAACCGGCGTGCTGGGCGCAGCCTCAATAAGGGCGCCCACACCGGTGCCCCGTATAGGGCCATGGACCGCTCGACCCCCGTGTAGAGCCTCCGGCAGGAGGCGTTTGGACATCAAAGACAGTCTCAATTTTGTGTTTGCGCACGCCTTTAGTACCGCAAAATTTTCAAGAAGAAATGTATTTTTCTTAGACCAAAATTAACAATAAGTTTTCTTTACAGAAAATCGTGAAGCTCTTAAAAGCTTATTATTACTATGCTCTCTTCATGTGGATAGTTACAGTGATAATGTCTATCGTGTGCACTGCCTTTATCATACTAAGTATGTATGGTCATGGTCCAGAGCAGAATTTAATTTTCGCCCTAACTATCTTGGGTTTCACGTTCTCTATTGGTAAGTATCCATTCTAAACTTTCTCTTGTCTGTTATAGGTACATCTTGTATTACAGGATTTCTATCTCACTTTAATATATACGCTGGGAATGTATGTGTGTGTGTATGTGCGCAGGAACTTTCTGCACATGAATAAATAACCGAGCAGAATGAAAGCAATTTTGCTAAAATACAATATATAGACATCGTTGCGTATTTTCAACATAATGTGTAACATCAATCATAAATATGTATATTTTTTGTGAAATTATCATCCTGAAAGCATAAAATTAAACAAAAAATAAAATTTAGCACTAGTGAATTTAGTACTCCAACTCAATTCATAGTATGCTATTGAAATGAGAGTGGAATCACGCGTAGGTACAGTGTTTTTTAAATGACTTAATGTTAGTTTTATGATGCATGATCTGCGCTTTGCCATTTAGTCGCCCTCACGTTAACATACTACTTGCAGACATCATGGCAACTAATTTAATGCATTGGGTAATGTTATCTACACGCAACGCGACGAGGAATTTTTACCATTTCACATCACCAAAATTCCCCCCATTAAGTCAGACCAATCTTTTCTCTCATTCGTTTTAGTAACCAATGTCTTTTCTCCTTTCAGTTGTGCAGACATTCCTCCTACTATCTATCAGGAGCGAAATTATCAAACTCAGAGCCAACTGCCCATACAGGTTCGTGAAGAATGATATTGATCCAGAAGGCACAATCAATTCGGTGAAAGATGATGAAGAAATATCGTTAGACAATGGTACAGTGCGCATTTTATGAGAAAGAAAGGAGATTATTTAAAACGAGGATGGAACAAAGCTTGAATAGACGGATCAAGAGTCGAGAAGACTAAAAACTTAGATTTGACAAACACTTTTAAAGGTTCATCACTTATTATAACCGCACCGCTGCAGTGCAGTAACAGCCCAGCACCGCCTCGAAATTCCACCATCTTGTTGACAATGCGTTGCCAGCAAGATGGCCGCTCGCTGCTAACAAGCTAACTGTGACGTCACAACGTGTTGCGCCGCTTACCAGTTGTTAGCTCACCGTTCACGCACTAACGACTATTTTTCAGCTACAGACCGGTTTGCGAAAATTAGGGAGTGATCTCGTTTTAGAAGACCGCTGTTTTTACTTTATGTCCCAGTTTACTTTATGCTGTCTCGAAGAAGAGAATAATTAAAAAAAAAACGTGTGCATCTCGGGACGTCCGAAAGAAGTGATAACTTAAACTAATCTAAGTTGAACTATTTAATATTGAAACGATGATAGTTTTAGGTTATATGCTCACTGTAGCATTGAGTAGAGAGAGGGGGAAACGTCTGTCCGAAAAACGGCTAGCGCTTTGGGTTAGAGTGAGAGAGGAGCCTGCCTACCGCTGCCGTATTCGTGAGAGAAAGGGAAGCCAGACAAACTGGCGCTGTAACGCGTTACGTAACGAAGCCCTTTACACTCACATAAGAAGTTATCGCTTCAATAAAAAGCAAATATTCGGTACATAAGATGTTAAAAAAAATGCGCAATAACCGGCGGGTCTCTGAGGCACCGACTGCATAATACTTGTTAGCGTTTCTTCGGATTTGTGAATTCTCTGGATAGATGCGCCGAACGCGGTCGATGCGTTCGATCGCGGTGGTTAAAAGAAGCTGACACTAAGGCCACTGTATTGTTATTGTAAAATGTACTTAAACTCATTAGATTTAAAATCCTAACTTGAATGACACGTTATTTGATGTGCGTGTGGATTGAGAGATCTTTTCGAAAAACTCTTCCAATCCCAACCAAATTATAAGAGGATTTAGGAAATAATTGTGAAAACTTCATGGTAAGGTATAAAATTTGTGAAACCTAAACAAAGAAAGTTAGAACTCATTAACTGGATCTCTCAATCTGGACAACTGAAGAAAAGGCCATAACGCGTATCCAAGAATATACTGCCTATGTGTTTATAATTTGCATTTTAATTAATTGTGAAGGATTTGTGAAAGCTGCTAAACAAAATTTCGATTCGTTTCAAAGCCACGCTTAAGATTTATAACGGTTTATATGGATCACTCAGAGTGGACAATTTTTAATTGAGTGATCTTGTAAAACACGAACTAATACTGATAAAAGTATGAATAATTATCATGTTTATTGCAAATTATGCTTCTGGGAAAATTTGTGAAACAAAAATCGTGATTAAAATCGTACTGGTTCAAGAGAAAATGAAAATCTTGTTTTTTGTCGATCGTCCGAACTGAGAGATCATTATTTTGAACTATATTTAATAAACCAAAACTTATAGGTAGAAGGTAGACACATCAGAAATTGTGAAAAATGTTGTACTAAAATTTGACGAATCAGTCGTCCTTGTAAGTGTTATACTTAAAAAGATAAATCATTTTTTACAATCCTTAAGGAAAATGTTGAGTAGGGTAGACATACTTTTTTATTTTGTCCGATTTTTTCGATTCCGATTACAGAGGACATGGTGTTCATAACGACCAAATAGTCTGTTATGACGATTTGATGGGAAAAATGTATAACAGCAAAGAAGAGCCAGTTATTTTACATACTTTGTCCTACGGACTTATTGATTAGGTTACATCCTATTATGTAATTATGAGTGAAATTAAAAAAAAAGTTTCAATAAAAATAGTTTTTTTTTGGTTACCTTAAAATTTCTGATCTTTTTGTGTGTAAGAATTACTTAGAATTACGAACTTAGAATTCCTTAGTAAGAGCACTACACATACAGTACCTAACTTTGCAGAAACTTATCATTTAAAAACGTAATTTTATATTATTTAAATTATGTAGTGAAACGAGACACAAATTACTTGTATAAAAACGTTTAAAGTGCATCATAATTTGAATTGTACCGGTAATGATTCCGACCGGCGATATGGTCACCATACTCAACGTTTTCCTCAAGGATTGTAAAAAATGATTTATCTTTTTAAGTATAACACTTACAAGGACGACTGATTCGTCAAATTTTAGTACAACATTTTTCACAATTTCTGATGTATCTACCTTCTACCTATAAGTTTTGGTTTATTAAATATAGTTCAAAATAATGATCTCTCAGTTTGGACGATCGACAAAAAACAAGATTTTCATTTTCTCTTGAACCAGTAAGATTTCAATCACGATTTTTGTTTCACAAATTTTTCCAGAAGCATAATTTGCAATAAACATGATAATTATTCATACTTTTTTCAGTATTAGTTCGTGTTTTACAAGATCACTCAATTGAAAATTGTCCACTCTGAGTGATCCATATAAACCGTTATAAATCTTAAGCGTGGCTTTGAAACGAATAGAAATTTTGTTTAGCAGCTTTCACAAATCCTTCACAATTAATTAAAATGCAAATTATAAACACATAGGCAGTATATTCTTGGATACGCGTTATGGCCTTTTCTTCAGTTGTCCAGATTGAGAGATCCAGTTAATGAGTTCTAACTTTCTTTGTTTAGGTTGCACAAATTTTATACCTTACCATGAAGTTTTCACAATTATTTCCTAAATCCTCTTATAATTTGGTTGCGATTGGAAGAGTTTTTCGAAAAGATCTCTCAATCCACACGCACATCGTTATTTGTTGTGTTGGAGCGGTGCTGGTATAATAAGTGATGACAATAAGACTCGCGATTTTTTTGATAAAGTACAAAGAAAATAGAAATATTTCAGGAAGACAAAACTAACTTTGAGAAAAGAAGTGTACAAAAATCAAAGAACTGTTTGTGAAAAATATTACATGGTAATAAATGTTGTCTATTCGTGTCGATTATATGTATTTGTATTTTATATGCATTCTGTTGTAAGTTGCGGAAAATTGTACGTCAGCGAATTGTTGAAGTGCCTTAAAATAAAAGAAATATTGTTATAGTGCCATCATATACACAAATACTTTTAAATGGATAATAGTATCTTACGCCTTAAAGTCCATTTTGAATTAATTAGTCTAAACTTCACAGACTTTTAAATGTTCATGTACACTGCCAACAGGGTGGCAGGGACACCAACGCATAACCTGTCACCATTTACGATGGATTCAGTACATGATTGTAAAGCTGGCGTTGAAAGGTTTCGTCGAATATTTAACATAAATTTTTTTTTTTTTGATAGTAAACGATTTTTTTAAATTACGTGCTAATTGCATGGTTACCGTTTGCGAGTCACTGTCCCTGCCATCCTGTATGAGCCAAGTCTGAAATAGGAAATTAACTCATTTAATATTACCTACGTATAGTGGGGACTGAAAAAAACGCACTTTACGCCAATTGAGTCGCGATGCTTGGCTATTAACATATTTTTATAAGATGTTTAAATGTTAATTTATAAGTGTTTATGTATTTAATAAAATCTTTATGGTGCGTTTCAGTACTGAATGGTTATTTTTATTCTTCCTTTCATTTAGTCTTCCTTTAAAAAAGGACGGAGATAGTGTGATTGACAACGGTATACGAAAAAGAGCGACTAATTAACGACTAAATTTGGGACAAAACAGACCTTCGATGGTGTCCCAGTTTTAGGGCAGATTTTACCAACGTCAGATATCTTTTATCCTGGGAATTAAATCGACGTTTGACAGTTTCAGTACGAATAAACTGCCAAAAATTCAAAATTTATTCTCTGGATATGACTTATTCTATGTATAAAAGTTTGGTGAAATTCGCCCTTAGAGATATAAATGTGGCGAAGCTGGGGAAATTCTTTCCAGGGTCGGCCACCTAGAAACCGTTATATATTTTGAACCAGTGACCGGCTAATTCTGATGTTTGGCGACTAATTTGGATATTTTTTATGATAACACTAGAACTTCTGCCCGCAACTTCGTCCGCGTCAAATTTTTGCTCCCCTGACCCTTCCCATCGCATAGAATTTACCTGCCAGTTTTCGAACATTTTTCATTGCTGCTCCTCTCCTTTTGACCGTAGCCTGATGTTATATAGCTTTTCTCAATAAATAGGCAACCCAAAACAAAAATATTTTTTCAATTCGGACCAGTAGGTAGTTCCTGAGATTAGTGCGTTCAACCAACCAAACAAACTCTTCAGTTTTATAATATTAGTATAGATAAAAACATCCCTCATGGTGGCCATGCCAGTGTCAGTCAAACGTTGTGTGACGCAATAAGACTGCTGGGTTTGAACCCACGATCTACCTACCGACCTCACCATCGGTACTCACTCTTGCAAGAAACATGTCTACCTACATTATGGACATACAAAAAAGTCACACAGATTTTCGCTAAGAAAAAACTGCGGCCAAGTAGCCCACGGACGTAATAAAATCTTGTGCTACTTTTGCGCACTGCATTTTCGACTCTGTGGAACCGAGCATAGAGTATCCAACAGACTGCATGTCAGCGCGTCAAAAATTTAACTGTATTTAACTGTTCAATTTTCAACTCTCGGCGCGTATAGGTATGTATATAAATTTCAGGATTATGTACAAACCACTTGGCCCCTATTTAGATCTCATTTTTTTTTGTCGGCGATGTCAATAACCACATCATCATCAGCAGTCTATAACGTTCCCACTCCTGGGACACAGGCCTCCTCTCGGTGAGAGGGAGCGGGCCATAATCCACCACGCGGGCCCAGTGCGGGTTGGTAGATGTCACATGTCTTCGAATTTTTGGTTCGGTTTCCTCGCGATGTTTTCCTTCACCGTTTTGAGAGCAGTGGTGATGAAATCTACACAAAGTAAAGCGCCTGCTTGGGTTCGAACTCACGACTACTCGTAAGTCACAGTCGTTACCACCGGGCCACCACTGCTCTCCACACTTATTCTTAATATTGAACTTGGCATCCATTTTCACATTTATGTATGTTTTAAATGGGATATCATTACTTTCTGTTAACAAATTAACGATAAAAGCGACCTCTCATTTTGAAATCTATTTTCTTACGACAGAAAGACTTTTTGCTATTATAATTTTGAAAGGCGCTAGGTATTAACAAAGATCGATTGCTTGAAAAATATTTCTAACCGAAAAATTCACTGTTTTCTGATTTTTTTCTTTATATCCACACAATTACCAAGTAAACGCCAAACTTCAACATTCTAGGTCATCTGGAAGTGACTGACAACTGACATATAGATCAAAATCCTAACGATTTTAATCTACTTACATGTCAGTACGTTCAGTGATAAAATACGGATCTTTAGACGGTAATGTCTGGAATACGGGGTTTTAGTTGATCTAAGGGATCTTAATAAATAAATGAAAGACGTTAGGTATGTTAAATAGTTTTTGAGATATTTAGGGGTTGAAAGTTGCTCCAAATGGTTCGTGCACACGGCTGCTGCGCCAGTTCCTTCTAAGCTAGAGCCCACGACTTTCAGATGAGATTAATTTCTTGTTTCATACTTTTTGGAGTCAAGTTTTAGTTTTTTTTTTTTAAGGATAATATGTATTTAATTATTTGTTCTTCAAAATCAGATCACATAATTAAAAAATATTTTTATTATAAATAAAATTAAATCCGGTTATTATTAAAAATAAGCACAATTTTCATTCATTTTAATTTAAAGAAAAGCCTTTTTGTTCCAACGAAACGAAAGCCGGTCAACGTCGGAGGGCTTCAGTCAGTGCCGGATTAGCCATGTAGCAGGAGGCAGCAAATGCTACGGGCCCCGCGCCTTAGGGGCCCCGCGCCTGTGTAAAAAAAAATACAAATCAAAGAAATTGTAAGCCACCCAGTAAGTCACACACATAGTAGCAATTTTTGTGAGCGCTTGGCCAGCGACAGTAATTATTGTACAGGTATGTACATTAACCCAGGAGACGTGGGCGCCGCCGCCTTAAAAATTCTCGGCGGCGCCGGCGGCGCGCTGACCATTTCCAATCGGCGGCGGCGTGGCGCCGGCGGCGTAGTTTTCTACTGCCTACAACTCGCAATATACTTCTATCTTCTTTATGCCGTTCGCCTCGTTATTATCGTTTCAGGTGGACGACAGAGGGCACGCCACAATTGCGCCGGTAAGTCCCCTCTTTGAGGAGTGGATAGAGAGGCGCCACGGCGTCCTCACCTTCCGCCTGACGCAGGTTCTCACCGGGCATGGGTGCTTCGGTGGGTGTCTGTTCAGGATAAAGCGGGAGGAAACGCCTGGGTGTTTCCATTGTAAGGATCGACTGGAGGACACGGTGGAGCATACATTGGAGGTGTGCCTGCCTGGGCGGAGCACCGCCGTGTCCTCGTGGAGGCGATCGGCGGCGGCGACCTCTCGCGTCCGGCCCTGGTGCGAGCCATGGTACGGAGCGCGAGGGAATGGGAAGCCGTCATCTCCTTCTGCGAAGCAGTAATGCTCGCGAAGGAGGAGGCGGGGCGCGTGAGGGAGTGGCAGTCTCTGCGCCCTCACATCCCTAGCCACCGCAGGAGGAGACGCCCTGGGCGTTGAGAGTCGATAGCGGACTCCCGGCCACCGTAGGCGCGAGCTTGCGGGTGGCGAGCAATGGGTATGTTCTATGTTATGGGGTTTTGGTTTCCGCACTTAATCCTTTGAGTGGACCATTGTGCGTGGGCCATGGCGGCCGTCGGTATTACTCCAACCAGCCCACCTCCCTCCAGAAGTTTATAATGTCTCCTGGTCTACTAAGAACGTCCGTGTAAGATTTGGGTGTCCCGAGGGTATCTGTCCTAATCTGGGTGACGCCTGTACATTCGAAGAGTACATGCGCAACGGTTTCCTCAGCTTCCATGCAGGCCCTGCACAGGGGGCTGTCCGTTATGCCATTGTGTAAAAGTGTTTGTTTAGCGGGCAGTGTCCTGTGATGGTGCCCGTCATCAGACGCAGACCATCCCTGTCCAGGCGTAGCAAACGTCTCGTTAGCCTGCCATCCGGGGATGGCATAGCTTCCCTGGACTGCCTGCAGCCTGGTGCTGAGGTCCACCAGCTCTCCGCTTGTGTGTGGGTAAATTCCTGCAGCCACCTGCGTAGCTGGTTGAAGGGGATGGGCACGATGGGCTCGGGGCCGCAGACTGACGCGCTGGATGCCTTTCTGGCCAGTTCGTCAGCAGCATCATTGCCTAGTGATCCACTGTGTCCTGTTATCCATTGCAGTGTCACTTTGTTGCGATTAGAAACTGTTACCCGTTCTAATGCATTATGACATTCTAGTGTAAGGCTCGAGGTTATGTATTGTTTGGCTAGGGATTGGAGGACTGAGGCGCTGTCGGAGAGTATACGTATATGGGTGTCCGTAACTCTTCTGGCTTCTATGGCATACGCCGCCTGTATGATGCCCACGCATTCCGCCTGGTAGACGGTGTTGAGCATTCCCAGTGGGTTGGATATTTTTATGTTTAGGTCGTGTGAGAAAACTCCGACTCCGGTTCCAGAGGAGGTCTTTGAGCCATCAGTGTAGACTCTTAGCTCCTCCGGGCCCGAGTGGTCGTTTTGTTCTTCTATGAGTATAACGTCGTAGTGCTTTTGAAAGAAGTGTAGTTTTGGGGTTTTATCGCAGGGTGATGCCATCATTGGTTGTCGCTTGATCGCATCGTCCCTAATGCGTGAGTGCTTGACCCTCGAGTCATTGCTTAGGGTCCCTGCTATGTTCAGTCTTAGGGCAGCCAGGGCAGCCTCCTCCCGCACGATCAGGTGTAGAGGTGGTAGCCCAAGCATTACCTGTAGGGCAGCGGTGGGTGTAGTCCTCATGCAGCTATGGCTACACAAGCGAACCGCTGCACCTTTTCAAGGTCTTTTTGGGCTGTGCTCAGGTCTGTTCTGGGCCACCAGACTATTGAGTCGTATGTAATAATTGGTCGAATAACTGTGGTGTTGGTGGTGTGCTTTGGGTCTGATTCCCCAATTCCTGCCAAGCATTCTCTTGCACTGCCACAGGGCTATGCTGGCTTTTGTAGTAATGTAGTTGGTGTGCTTTGCCCAATTCAGCTGTTTGTCCAAGAATATGCCCAGGTATTTGGTTTCAGTTGATAGGCTGAGGGTGGTGCCAAACAGTCGTGGCAGTTCGAGTTCTCGAGTTTTCTCTTTTTTGTAAAGAGGATCATCTCAGTTTTTGTGGGGTTTACTGATAGTTGGTGTTTATTGCACCAGTCCTCTACTATTTTCAGGGCTTGGCGCATGAGGTGGCATAGGGTGCTTTCATGGGTGCCATTTATTATTATGGTTACATCATCGGCGTATCCTACGGTGAAGTAACCTTTATCGTTGAGTGTTTTGATGAGGCTGTCTACGACCAGGTTCCATAGAAGTGGCGAGAGGACGCCCCCTTGCGGGCAGCCCTTCGCCACTACCGCCCTTGTAGTGTCGTTCACTGTAACTTGTACAGCTCTCAATTTGAGCATGTTGGTAATCCACCCGCTCAAGGTCGGGTTTATGTTGTGTCTGTCGAGAGCCGTGCTGATACTATTGAACATAGTTTTGTCGAAAGCGCCCTCTATGTCAATGAAAACCGCCAGTGCTGAGCATTTGTGGTCCACTGCGCATTCAATTTTAGAGACCACGCTATGTAGCGCAGACTCTGTTGATCTGCCCTTGGAGTACGCGTGCTGTTGTTTGTGAAGCGGTTTTACTCGGAGAGGTCCGTCTCGGATATGTCTATCGCAGAGTCTCTCGAGGGTTTTTAGTAGGAAGGATGTCCCAAGTAGCACAAAAGTGCTGTATAACAGCATTCAAAATCAAAATCAAAAGTCATTTATTCAAACTAGGCTGAGAGTCAGCACTTTTTGAACGTCAAAGTTACAAAAGACAGTCCCCCCAAAACGCCCGCCCTTCGACACTTCCTAGTGCTTTAGCTGGGAAGAAGAAGTGGCGGAACAAACTCCCCAGCAGCACAGCTGTCTGTTAAGTTAGAAGAACTTGATTCTATACAATTGTAAGGAGGTAACATTACGAGACACAAAATATTAAATTAAATGATTTGCCTTATGTCAGCTAGCCAACCCAATATTCCAAGAAATAAACTGAAATCTATACTCAAGCAAAACCAAAAAATATTTTTATAAAGTAAATACTACAGCTTACATATGCTATGCATGCAATACAGCTTACATATGCAATGCTGAATCACGTTCACATAGCTGTTACGACCCGAGTTACAAGTCGAGGCCACAAAATGACAAACTAGGACCATCGGCGTAAAAACTAATAAACAGGTAGGTAATTAACAACAATACCAACATCAAGGTCAGCAAGACGACCAGTCACCACAAGCAGCACCCGTTCACGAGCATAACGCAAAGATCAGCCATTACCCCCCTCGCCTTATTTGAGGGAAGGGGGTAACCCGACCCCTGACGCTACCGCAAGCATTGACATCTAAGGGAGCATGACGAACTTGCTGCCGGTTGCTCAGGCAAGAATTGAATGACAACTTGTCGAGGTCGCTAGCTAATCATTTTATGCATAATCATTATAATATGTCAAAGCATAGAACATGTCAAAACCAATAAATACACAAAAAAAAAAATTACTAACACAGTAAAAAATAATAATATAATAACAATTATATTACAGCTATATAACCCATCACTAGGTACGCTAGTACTGGAGAAAGAACACAAACATTGTCTTGAGTTAATCACAGCGACCAACTAGTTTTGTCATTCAAATAGTCGTTGATGGAATAGTATGCCTTTAGACAAAGGTTGGATTTTACTTGAGCTTTAAACTCATTAAAAGGTAATTCTAGTAAAGAAGGTGGTAGCTTGTTGTAAAATGTTATACCAAGCCCAACAAATGAGTTATGTACCTTATGAAGCCGGTGAAAGGGAACACGTAGTTTGTCCTTATTTCTAGTGTTAACAGTGTGAAAATCACTGTTTTTAGCATGTAAGTGTAAATTTTGCCTAATATATAAGATGTTGGCGAAGATGAATTGTGATGCTACCGTAAGAATACCAATATCTTTAAAAAAGTCCCTTAAAGAAACTCTGGCACCTAGCTGGTAAATTGCTCGAACAGCTCGTTTCTGAAGGACAAAAATATTTTGAATATCAGCGGTTTTGCCCCACAGTAGAATACCGTAAGACATAACGCTGTGAAAATAACTAAAATAGACTAACCTAGCTGTATCAACGTCAGTATACTGTCTTACTTTTCTGACGGCGTAGGCAGCTGAACTGAGCCTCCCCGCTAGACTTGAAATATGTGGGCCCCACTGTAGTTTGCCATCTACTGTTATGCCCAGGAAAACTGTCGAGTCTACAGTTTTAAGAACCTCTTTATCTAAGACGATTTCGGGACCTAGATTTCTAACATTCGGTAAGGCGAACTTCACACATTTCGTTTTCTTAGCATTGAGAACTAAGTTATTTGCCGTAAACTAATCCGTAACCATTGAGAGTGCACTGTTTACGTCTTCAAAATCTTGTCTGTTCCTATCTACTTTAAAAATAAGAGAAGTATCATCTGCAAACAGTACAACGTCACAAATATCCTTTAAAAAGAATGGTAAGTCATTGATATACACTAAGAACAAGAATGGGCCGAGTATAGAGCCTTGAGGCACACCTAACTGAACCGGTAGCCCGGTAGACTTTACACCATTAATATCTACACATTGGAACCTATTATGTAAATAAGAATTTATTACGTTTAAAGCTTCGTTATGGACACCGTAATGACGTAGTTTACGCAAAAGCGTGTCATGGTGCACGCAATCAAAGGCTTTGGAGAGATCACAGAATACTCCGATAGCATTTTGCGAGTTCTCCCATGCGTTAAAAATGTGTTTCAAGAGAGTAACACCCGCATCTGTAGTTGAACGGCCTTTCGTAAAGCCATATTGCTCACTATGAAGGAGGCTATTTAAATTAAAATGTCTTAGCAACTGCTTGAGTATTAACTTTCAAATATTTTGCTAAATGCAGGTAAGATAGAAATAGGCCTAAAATTAGAAACGTCTTTTTTATTACCTGATTTAAATAATGGTATTACTTTGCTACTCTTCATGAGGTCAGGAAAAGTTCCGACATCAACACATTTATTAAAAGTAACAGCTAAATAGGGGGCTACGATGTCTATTATATTACTTAATAGTTTGATGTGTGTTAAAAACATTAACTACATCACGAGGCGTTACATGTTCAAAATTGAATAGGCAACTACTTTTAGGCACACTACTATGCAAAAGGTTTTCAGCTTTAGACGGGGAGGAATTTAAGGAGCGAGTCGTAGTTATAGGTATGTTGGCAAAAAACTCATTAAATACCTGTGCTACATCAGCTGCCGTATTTACTAATTTGTTGTCGACCATAATTTCAAGTTGTTTTTCTTGTTTAACCGATTTACCCGTTTCATTGTTAATGATTTTCCAAGTGGTTTTTATTTTATTATTTGAATTTTTAATTTGATCGCTTAAAAATTTAGATTTAGCAAAAGCACTAACCTGTTTAAATAATTTTGAATATTTTTTTACATACTCTAGGAAAGGAGTATCAAACCTGTATTTTTTTAAACCATATAACTCGTATAGCCTCGCTCTACTTTTATAAATACCTGGAGTAGCCCATTGGTTAAATCCGACGGAGGTGCCATTAATGTCAATGGTTTTGGTCTTGAAAGTAGATTTGTACTTTTTTTGCACTACATTAAAGAGGGCTTCATAAATTGCATTAGGATTCTCGTTTTCTACTATAGATGGTGTAATTCTACGAGCTACATTATTTTTAAACTTGGTGCAACGACTAGCTGTATAAGGCCTGCATTCAAGTTTATGTGCCTTTTTAAACAATGACATAGGGAAGCTAGATAGCAAACCACAGTGGTCGGACGTTAAATCAGTTAGCACTAATTTATTTTTGGCATCACCATCACTAAATATATTATCAAGACAAGTTGACGAAGAAGCTGTGATCCTAGTTGGTTCAAAAAACAAGTTAAATAAATTAAAAGACCTGAAAAGATTGAGAAGTCTAATACTCAATGGAGTAACATCTAAAATATTAATATTAAAATCGCCACATACAATTATACTTTTATTACTTGATTTTAACTTATTGAGTAAATCCTCCATTACTGATTCGAAACAAACGAAATCCCCAGAGGGGGGTCGATAAACGCAAATTATGACTTATCGCTCGAGTTCAACACAAGACAACTCAATAGTGCGCTCAATAGAGAGATTTACTAAATCTGAACGTTGCTTACATTTCAGCTTGTTTGAAACAAGAACTAAAGAACCACCACGGATGGCCCTTTTTCTCGCAAATGCACTTTGTACAGTAAAATGATCATCATTGATAAACACTATTTCATGTTCTTTCAACCAGTGTTCAGTTAAACATAACACCTGAACATCATGGTTCTCTATAAATAAACTTAACTCTAACTCTTTGCCGGACAGACCCTGCATATTTTGATGAACAACATTCAACATATGCGGCTCATCCGTTGTCGCACCTAGTAGTTTAAACTACTAGGCGTATCAATAGTAGTGTTAGTATCACTACCAACACTAATTATACAAGACTTTGACATACTACTTATGTCTGTGTTAATATAAGCTAATAGCCTCGCAATTTGATGTTTAAACCTAAGGGGAAGATACACTGTATTCCTTGTCGATTTTAACTTATCAACAAAAAAGTTAGTGTCAAAAAATATAAGTTTATCACTGTAGTGACTGACCAAAAACTGCATATGATTATTAAGCATGTGAATATATTTATTTTTTCTACTGGATAATTTCTCAAAATATGGAAATGCACACAAAATAATTTTGTTGCAATTAATCTTTAAAAGCTGAGTAACACTGTCAGTTATATCATCATGTTTGACCTGTGAACTATTACCTACAAATACAGTTATGGTGGAATTACAATCATATTGATATCTCATAATTGATGTCATTATTTCTGTATAGGATTTCCCAGGCAAACAATTATTTTGATTAGAAATATTCAACTTGTTACTAACTAATTTCCCTAAACCTCTTCCTATACTATCTGAAAACATAACAGATTGAAAACCAAGTTGACTGCAACAAGGGGTAACACTACTAGCTACTACCTGTACCCCTTGAGATTGTTCATGCACAGTATCAGGTATATTTTGAATGGAGATACAGTGCAGACTACTCACAACTTGGGACGGGTTCACTGTTGCCTCAGGCTGGAGGGCATCAAGGTTGGATACCCTTCGACAAGTGCACTGAGTGTTATTGAGAGTCAGCAAATCCACTCTGTCTACCAATTCATTTGTAGCAAGGATATGTTCCTTAATTTGGTGCTTAGAGCATACATATTTATTATAAAGTGACTTAAGGGATTCATCAAGAACTTGAATTTCGGACTGTAAGCGCTGAGTGTCTATTTCATATATATTTATGCTATCTTCTAATTTAATTTGATAATTTTTCAATTTGTTGACAAGAGAAACACGTTCTTTCCTTAATTGAATATTTGTGGAATAATGTTTTTGATGTTTCTTGAATTTATTACATTTTTTAATAATTTTATTCAGTCTCGCATATTTTTTTAACTTATTTTGACTTATTTTATGACTACAGTTATGTTTCAGTAAGGAATCCTCGGTTAGGTCAATTGTCGTTATAGAGTATGGGTTACAATTTGTATTAAACAATTCGTTAAACAAATGGTCAGTTTCTTTGACCTGATTACGTTCTTTATCCTTTTCTAACTGTTGAATTTTGACATTTGCATGGATTAATTCATCCTCTAGGTCCCTAACCTTACTTAAAGCCTGCTCATACAAATTACTACAGTTGTTGAAACCATCTGTAACCACCTTTAATTGATCCCGTTCAGCAACAACACTGAGGTATTGGAGATGTAGGTCTACTAGCTCCTGTTTTAAGCTTGTGTTTTTGTAGACAACTTTCTCGACTTCCTTCTCACTTTCCTCTCTCTCGTCTAACAGCTCTTGACATTTAATTTTGGAAGCCTGTAGTTCGTGAAGGGTCGTTCTCAACTTAAGCTCCATTTTAACAGTGCACAGTGAATGCATTAGTTGCTGAATAATAGCGTAGACAGCGCATCCTCAGAGGATATAACTCTAATTTGGGCACAAATTATTCAGCACATAGCTGTATAAGAAATCCAATTGACAAATAATTGCATTATAACAACATTATAGTAGCATTTATGTGTGTAACAGTCACCTAAAGAGCTGAATAATGAGGCACGTGTTACTTATTATACAGCAAGGAAGACGAATGTGTACATTGTGTATACTTTTATACAGTTGAAATCACACTGAGCGAAATTGTGGAATGCAATAACTTAAATTATTTATTTTTCTTTGATATGAACTGTCAAATTGTAAAACATGAACTGTATCGTTGTGTGCAAGATCTCAGGTGCCATTTGTGAGAATATACATACATAAAATTTAAGGTAAGTAAAACATTGATTTCCTCCTATTATATTTGAAATCCTATTGGGAAGGTAACTTTACTGTCAAATACCATACATATTTAGTTCAAAATTTTCACGCGCCCTCGGAATACCACTAAATACTAAAAGAAAAGCAACAAAACTAGAATGAAAATAAAATTAATATGTTCGTTTTTGTACAAAGTAACCAAAAAAAAAAACTGTTTTCGTGTAATTATTTTTTAATCCATGGTTACAATTGATGTCCTCTAAAATAAACAAAAATTAAAAGATAAAATTTTATAATAATACAAAGTAACGCAGTGAATATGGCGGATGGCAAGTGAACAGTTTTAATCTCAATTTAATGCTAAGGTCTGTACGGGTGTTCACATGTGGCCTGTAATTCAGCCAAGAGTAAAATAGTTTAGCACTTGTGAAATACAAATCAGACATGGATCGATTAGGAGAGTAGTATTGGTTCACATTTGCGTCAGTTACCTAGATAAGTACCTTTATGGATCCAAGCTTTTAGTGTTCCGCCGTGGTTCTTTTAAAGCCATTTCGTTCCCTTTTTTAGTTGTTATTCGACGATAAGTACTTAATTAAAATTGTAATTTAAGTAGCTGAGATTATAATTTAATTATATGTATAATACATAAGTTATTGATTTATTCAATATGCGACAAAATACCTATAAATTAGTCGGTACCTATCTAAAGATAATGGTGCCGATTCTGTTGTACACGAACTAAACTAACTAAACTATCTCTAAAATTCCTTACTTTTGGCTATGAGAATTGTAACGCTATTCTGCAAGGAAAAATCTCTAAATTTAAAAATTATTTTGACACGACTAAAATCGAATTTGACAATCGCGACTCAGCGTGGTTTTTTTCTTTTTTCTTTTGGTTTCGCAACGTTGTACTTTTGTGTGCATTACGTAGAATGATTTTTTTGAGAGACGAAGGCGCGTGCTGGGGGGGCAGCCTCAACGTGTTTTATATGGAATTTTTCACTTTTGTTTGAAAAATATAAAAAAAATATTACCCACTTGTTGAGATTTAAATGTGCCGGGGTATACTAAGGGGGCCGAAAATTTCATTATTTTTGCGATAGGACACGCCATTTTCAAGATATAAGCAAAAAGAAAATAAAAAATACAGAACTGTTTTTGCACGTGAAGGCGAGGCGTTGTTGAGAATTTTAGTTCATGACCACTAGTTTTATTCCACACCTTTTTAATCGCGATTAAAAATAGTCAGATTTAGTTAAAATAAATTATTATAGTCAAAATTTTTGGTGAAAACCGGCAAACTCAGAATAGCAAAATTGACATTTTCACTAAACTAATAACTCAGTGCAATCTTAGTGCTGTCAAACTAAAATATAGATAAGTTGTGTCACTTTAGTCTATTTCAGAATAGGAAATCGTCGTTTGACAGGATTAAACCAAATTTTAGTGATTTTTAGTTTAGTTTAGAGAATTTTGTGACAACAGAATAGGCACCATTGTATTTTTCTGGCCTAATAATTTAATTACTTCCACATGAAATAGCATTATGTTACGTTAAGTTTAGGTATTTAATATGTTATTGTATATTTGGTTTTTTTTCCTCAAAAACTGTATAGATAATGTTGTCATTAAGAAACTGATACTTCTGTTATAATAAGTATATTTTTCTTGTTTTTACAGAACGAGACTTTCAAAATAGTTCAGACTATAGAGAGAGGTGTTGTCGATCTAACATTCGTTCCTGCACAGTGGAAACCTAAGGAAATTCTATTGTGGCCACCGAGAAGTACTTTTGAACTCCTTGAAATTATAAAAAGATGAAAATTCAAGGCCTGGACCAGGGTGGTACACCCTAAATTGTACTTTAAAAAGGGAACATTAAATAAACATAAAGAAAATTACGTTGTTTTTTTTATATGGAATCTTAAAAAGTCTCGAAAGGTATTAATTTATTATTAAAAAAAATCTTGGATTTCTCTTAATAAATCTTCTTCATTTTTAGGTAAGTACCAGAAACATAATAAAACAACAATATTAATTTTGTCGCAACCATCCCAAGTAACACAGAAAGCATTTTAAAAAACGAATATTAAACTTATGTAAAACTTAAGGTCCGTATAAACTCTTATATATGTTCACCGAGCATCTTGACGCTTTATATTGGCATTTCAAAACCATTTAGATGCTTTACACTGTATAACGGTTGGATAATGGTATATCAAAATGCTTTTGTGAAGCCTTTAGTTTCAGTGCAGCAAACCAAAATGCTGTTGTACAGCCTTTAGCTGTTTTCAGTGCTTTTGGGTCTACAATAGCATTTTTAAGTATTAAGATAATGCCTAATGCTGGTTAATAGCATAAACTTGTATCATTATAATGCACCGTAAATCCGTTAAACGGCTTTGAACTGTATTTAGTGCCCTTTGTTGTGTAGTAGCACTTTTAAGTGGTAAGTAAAAGCCTAGTACTGCTGAACAGCATGAACGTGAATCAATGTAATGCTTGTATTTTTAAAGATCAATGAGTTCTGTTGTACTGCTAACAGCTCTTTAATCAAATACAAGTGAGTAATTGTAAGGTGTAAAGCTGTATATACATTCAGTTAACTGTATTCGTAAAACCATTTGTCGGCCATTATTGGAGAAAAGCACATATTAAATTATCAACAAAACACCAACAATTTTTATGGTGGACGTATAGATATTATATATTATTAATTTAACTGTGTGTGTATAACGATTATAATATGGTAATAACAGAATTAGGTTATGATTTCATTGTACGTGTAATTGAATATAGGTAAAAATAAGTGCAGCATTGTGTTTCACAAAATGTTCAAAAAATCGTTTATAATTAGAGTAAGAACCGCAGGAATCAGGCGAAAAATATCAAAGGAACATGCAAGAAAATAATTATGATGTCTTCGAATCCGATCAATGCACAACAAAACGATTGGTGCTAAGTGAATTGTAGCGATATTAAAGAAGGTTCCGTATGTCACCAACCCATAAAATCTTCACATTTACACATTGACAAAGTAAAAAATGATGATGGTAGCAATTTTAATATTTTCCTTGATCCTAGAGAACTACAATATAAATAAGTATGTTTATATCATCATGAATACTTATTTTTCATACCACTATTGCATACGTACCAATAAAAAACGTTATTTTAAGTACTATATTTTTTATTTATGTAGATTTAAGGGTAATTAAAAAAATCTTTTGCATGTTATTTACTAATGAAAATCAACCTTAACGAATCAAAATTTAAAAAAGTAATTTGGTTTTTACAACAATCGTCATATACCGCTATTTAGTTTTTGTTAAAGAAGTATGACTGAACCGTCGTTCCAAAATGATAAGATTTCAATCAATATTTTGTCAATCATACTTCCCTAGACAAACCTGAGATGAGAAAAAAATACAAATTTGACTCAAGCTTCTTTTGATTAGAATTTTAATTACTCGACTGTGTAAAAAATTTCAAACATGCTAGTGTTTTAACCATTGTGTAAATTGTAACTTTAATAAACATGACACTTGCTAGTTTGAATTGTTTTATGCAAATTAACTCTATATACTTGTTTGCTTATCATTGCGTTATTAAAAATAGATTCATTATACAAATTCAAATCAGACTAATTTAGCGAAGACATGTACATGTGATTTTTTATGTCTGACCATACTGTGAGGGGTGCTTATATATTTTACTGCTACATCTTTTACTATGGGACCAACCCCAAAAAACGCAAAAAAAATGTTTGCGCCGAAAAGTATGAAACTACTGTTTTTTTTTGCGTTTCCGTGGTTGGTGTGATAGTAAAGGTCATTCAGTACCTACATTTCACCTCTCAGAGTATAATCAGACAACAAAATCACCCTGCATTTAGGAACATAATTTTTATCTAAATTCTAAAAACATTCTCAAAAACAAATGATATTCATTATTTTTATCATTTTTCATTAATGTACTTTAAAAACAAGAAATATACTTCTCAAAACATTGATTTTTATTATCCTAGATAGACTTTTCACATTATCTTTACCATAGGTCCTTACAAGATCTTCAGGGATCCGGGTTGTTTGCTCTTGGCAATAACTTATATGACAGAACTAAGCGTGCAAAAATATCTGACACACTTTAATCGACCTAGCAAAAGAGTTGGGTCAGATTTTTTTGCGTTCTTGAAAGATTTTATTACCAGTAACTGTACCAAAGATCTTGTAAGGACGAAGATGTAGATGTACCTATTAATAAAGTAAAAATAAATTAATAGAATTGCCTACACATTAACACAAACCACCTTCGATATCATCATCACTCATATTATTTGAAGGAATATTTTCATTCTCCTTTTCTTGTTTTTGAATTTGCATGCTTTCACTTTCAGTTATTTTTTTGTACTCATCGTTTGGTGCATATTCTTGAATTTGCATGTTTTCCTCTTCAGTTTCTTTTTTATCATCATTTGGTTGTCTATTATTTCCACTCTTTTGCTGATTATCTAAATTATCCTTATTTTTGCGACATCTCTTAGAAGACATCCTAAGGTTTTTCATGGATTTCCATTGCTTCGAATTTTTCGTAATAATCTTGAAAAACTTTTCATTGTCTTGTACAGTATATGTCGGATCCCAAGTTTGTATCATGCCATGAAAGAATTTTAAAACGTTCTTGTAATCTTTAAGGGCAATTTTCGACCTATCTCCTCTACTTCCACCTGCCTATGAACAGTTTCAAAGGAAATCCCTAGTGAATAAAATATCTTTTAATTTGTAAGCACAAATTTTTCCTTCCCCCTTTGAAACTGAGCATAAGAACGACAAATGTCTTTGCAGTTTATTTCTTTCTGCTCTATCTGCAAGTGATTGGTCCAGCGATATAAGATCTCTTTGATTTTCAATGGGTTTTAGTGTACAGCTTTCGGTATCTGCAGGGTTTGCATCTTTCAACAAAGTAACGCTTGGGCCCTCTTTTATCTCTGTAATTTGAACTGATATTTCTTCTAACTGCACAGATGGCGTGGCCAATTTTTGAATGATTTTCTGCTGGTTTTCGAGAGTGATCGCTTGGATTTGCAGCATATTGTCTATTTTCTTGGGATAATATTGTTTGGTTTGCTAAAATTTGGTCGAAGTTCAATGTTTCTGTGCTAATTATCTGAACTGTGACTTCATGATTAGTAGTGTTTTCAGTAGCTGTAATGTTACTATAATCCGTACACGGGTGTCCTTGGTTATTTTGATCGCATCTCTGAAAACAATGTAATTATTGTTTTATACGTACAAAATTTGATTATCCTAGTTACCCCTTGATTTTAACGACTTTTGACGCGTCGTGGGAGCCCTCCTCAAAACAAATCGGCTTAAAAATCAGCTGTTAAGATAAATTAAAATTTATGCAGACAGCATAAACAAATTTGTTTTACCACGTTAATTATTACACGTAAGTAAATAATTTAAGTTTAGAAGTAAAGGTAATTCATTACTATTATAAAAAGTAAAACAATAGGTAAAACAATTATATATTATTTTGTATTTGAATAAAAAATGTTGGTGGGTTTCAACAACCCTATATTATACTATATTTTCAACTAAATAAACCAACGTCACATAGGTAGTATGACAAAGCTCTATGAAGCCGAAATTACCCGAGCCTCTTTCCAAGTCGGTACTTGGAAAAAGGCAGATCAGTATGTGCAATGTTTATCGCCGGGTACTGTAATGAGATTATATATCCGTTCCGCCAAGACAGATAATTGATTGACCTGTCAACCGGCTGATACGTCTCATCCCTACATATACCTATAATCTATTCAAGGAGGCTTAAAACAAAATGTAAGCAAAAAAGTTACCAACACTAACAACTATTGCTATTGTGATGTACTAGGTAGGTATATTTATCTCCATCAGTGATAAGGTTACCCCGGTAACTTTTCTAATATTAAATAAGGTAGACGTTCGAGTGCTCGTCAGTGTCCCAGTACGGTAAGCTTCAGAGAAAAGAACCCCCCTTTGGTAATGACATCAAACCCTTTAAGTTTTTTGTAATATATCGTAAGCGGCGTGTTGGTCTAGTGGTTAAAAAATTTTATGTTGTCATTTGCGCCTGTGAATTACAGAGGAAGAACCAACATGCTAAACTAAAACAGTATATCAATATATATCTTTCTCTTTTATCACATTTTCTGATAAGCCTTTTAACACAACATTACAAAAATATGTGAGGTCAGATGGTGCATTGTTAACACATTAAGCCTGGGATATACTAGGGGGCAAATGAACAAACATGTTGCGGACCATATCCCTCAATAACTACGTGAAGTGTCCCGAGACAATTATCGCGGAACATTTTGCCGGTGGTCACACTAGTCAGTGCTCATAGAAATGTCGCCCGAGGAGGTTGTGGCTGTTAGTGCTGCGTACACAGTAATTATATCGAGTGTGAGAAAGAGAACGTTAGAGAAAGAGAAGGTGGTGGATGCAGAATTTTTTACTACAACGAGAAAGAAGAGTTAATATTCTAAATGATCTCCGAATGTGACAAATGACGTGACATGGCGCAGGATACGTGCGCTCGCTCTCGAGGCGGGAGCAAGCAACATGCCCCGCGACACGTACAATGTTGCGGGGCATGTTGCGGGACACTATGCAACGTTGCAGCGTCACGTATATTGAGTGTCGCGTGTCATGTTGTGGGACAAAATTTTCCCCAGTGTATTCGGCGCTTTAAGTCTTGGGGGGGTTCTTTTTCTGTGACGTTTACTGTACATATCATCTATATACTAACGTCATTAGGAATAGAGATGACAACTATTGGGCATACGCGTGGAAGGCACTGGGACGTTTAGTTTAGTGCGAATAACGACTTAAACATGCGTGCGCGCGCATGGCAGGTAAGATCATACACACTACATAAAAAATAACTTACCAACTTGTTGGCCATAAGTTCAAATTTCATTTCTTCTTGATTTTGAACTACGGTCGTCCGGTTTGTAACCATGCCTGTATCATTCACGTCTGTGTCCGAATTTTCTTCCATTATTGATAATTCATCTTCGGCAAGCTGATATGTTTGAATATTGTTCCTTTTTAAAACGCAGTCCATTAATTTCCATTCATTTTTATCGGGTTTGGATTACTCATATTTTAACAATTTATACTGTGTCTTTTTAGGCGGCCACCACAAGTTACCATTTTCCTCCCACAAAGAGGGTACAATAAAAAGTATTGTTTTCCCTCTTTCCTTAGTCTGTACTATTTGTACGGCATTGTGTGATTGATACAAAAATTACTGAAAATAAGAAAACCATAGAGTAATTACACTTAGAGTGATAGTTTCATTCAAAATTCCGTTCAAAAGTGAAGCAACAACATGATGAATGTGTGCACAAGTGGTACGTAATTACGTTCGACGACACACACACAAGCAAACGGTGACAGTCTTAGGTAGCCTTAAAAGGCTTACTTGAAATTGTTTCACTTTGCGAGCGACTACTGCTGTTCTAAAGGTATTAATTCTATGAAGAAAACAATATTATTAAAAAGCACCATCATCATCCATAAAAAAGATGTTTGTGCATTTTCTGAAGTTTTTGACCATCCTTAAGTATACAGATATATTTGATGGCTGCTGTACCTGACTACACTAAACCGAGAATGAAGTAAGTAAATAACGGTCCTTTTATAAACTAATTACGGCAAAATATCTTAATGACGTATAAAGAACGACACACACGGTGACAACCGCCGCGCCATGTGAATCTTTCATAACTGAACTAAGAAAGTCGGTTACCGGTACGCCGTTATGAGCTGATCTTTACTCGGGCGTCTTTGGCCAAACTCGGCCGATCAAATCAAACGTAAGTAAACGAAAGGAAGCGCGTACACTACTACAACTGCCATCGTCCAAAGACGCCCGATGACGGCCGATCAACCGATGAGTCCCAACTTGTTGGGATTTCTCACCAATCTGCAGCGCAAATTGAGTGTATTTATACCTACCTAGTTTAATAATTATATCTTTATTTTGTTATGTTTGTGTGTTTTTATGCGTAAACTATGGATATTGAAAAATCATTATTTATTAAATACCTTTTTTTATAAATATGGGTTATGTGTGTGGTGGTATGGGTTTTATTGTTTTGCTCAAAGATCCCCAAAATTCCGTTCAAGTAATGGCACTAATTCAGTCTACATCAAGTCTACTGGTATACCGGTGAACTCATATAGAACTACTTTATAGACAATGGCACTACAGTGGTTCATCAAAAGTCTTATCTCTGGCCTCTGGCTTAATAATTGTACACGTGTGAGTATTTATACTGCTGGCGGCATTAAGTAGCCTTTTTAAACGCTCACCAGGCTGCTATAGGCCGACACCATTTTGTAAATATTTTATAACCAAAAAATATTATCCTTCGAACCTATTTATGAAAGTAATAGACCTATATAATAGTGATATAACTTAATTGAATACTGCACAACCATTACTATTATGTTAATTATGCAAAATTCGTTCTATACTAGGAATACACAATTATTTGGTTATTTCACACAATAACATTTTATATCAAAACCACAAAATATCGAAGGCGCGTGAAAATTTTCAATGAAACTAATATAGACATTTACAGTAAACTACATTGCGCAGTAATATTTGAAGGTATGGAATTAAAAAAGAGTCAAAAACTTACCCAGTATTATAAATTTTGTTTTGATGCAAACAAATATGGTGTCTCTCACTCAGTTTTGACCATCTTCGTCCATATTATATTGCGAGACCAAGTAGTTAAATTGCAACGACGCCGACGTTCAGTGTATTATGACATTAGTACCGTGGCATTAGATATGTTTTTACAATGACGTAGGGTTCATTTAAGTTCTAACTGTGAACACTTAAATAGCTCCAATAATTCTTTTACTACATTCTAATGCTAGTCTAATGCTTTTGTAATGCTATTAACATCTTCATTATCAATGTTATTCCTAGTGTAATGCTTCTGTAATGCGATTGGCAACTTCATTGACCGTAATAAAGCTTCTTTAATGCGATTGATACTTTCTTTGACCACAATAATGCTAATATAATGCGCCTGTAATGCGATTAAATAACTATTCTGAACCTATTGGGGATCTAAAGCCGTATAATTTGTGCCCAAATAAGCATTACAGTAGCCGTATAAACGTTTATAATGCTACTATGGAACTAACTCAAAATGCGAAAACGATACAGAAATGCTGTAAGTCGGCCGTTATAATGCTTTGATATGTTACTTGGGATATTAGTCCCGAAAATGGGTAGGTTATAAGAAGATTTTTGTAGCAGGGCATTTTTGTACCTACTCAGCCTAATGTCATCAAACACACTGACCTCTATTTATGAAGGCTTTTTTGTATTGTTTTGTTAATATGTGCAATTATTATTTATTGTTACTTTAATTTAAATCCGACGTAAATTTGAAATTTTATTTTATTTCAACTATGTGACGTATATTTTTATTTTGTTAGGGACATTTTATTCTTTTCTGCTGCAGCATTGTTACTTTTATCTTAATTTTTGTAATATGGGTTATGTCTGAAATAAATTAATTTCATTTTATTTATTTATTTATTAATAAATAAATAAAATGAACTTAATAAAATAACTTCACAAAGTAACTGATTATGATAAAGTGGGTGATATGTTCTCTCTTAAAATGCAACGGTTGTATAGTACACGTGTGGGCTATTATTCAGAAAACTTACAGCTAATAGGGTACTGCACTAATAAACGCTCAATAACAGTGACTTTGTGGCGTGTTTGTGGTGCTTAATAGAATTACTGTACAGAAAAAAGCATTATAGTTGGCCACGTTTTTTTCGAAACAGCTGTTGCAGCACAGGTGAATACTAATAAGTCTTTATAATTGCTTAGATTACCGCTGTGGGCCTTAAGTGACAATTTATAATGCAGTTCTGTGCTACTTGGGGTGAGACTTATAGGCCTATAGGCCTTTGGTTGTGTATAGTCGGGTTTGCCTGGCTTGGGTATGAAAATGACTTTCACTTCGCGCCACGCTAGGGGTATGTATCTGAGTGCAATGCAGGTCTGGTAGATCTCCACCAAGCATGGTATCAGGTGGTCAGCTCCCCACTGTAGGAGGGCTGGAAAAATGCCATCCAGCCCTGCAGATTTGTAGGGTTGAAAGGTGTCAATGGCCCACTTTATCCTTTCTTCTGTTACCATACTTTGTGCCCTGGACCAATCTAGGATTGTTGGGGTCCATTCTAGTTCAGCTTCCCACGACCTGACCTCTTGGAGGTTACAGCCGGGGAAGTGGGTTTCCAGGAGAACCTTACTGGTTTCGTGGTCACTTAGTGTGTATGAGTTGTCGGGTTTTTTGAGCGCACCAAGGGTTCGATCCTGTTCAGTCGAGAGGATTTTTCTTACCCTTGCGGCTTCGTTGTTGGTTTCGATGGATTCGCAGAATTTCCGCCATGCTGCCCTTCTGGCAGTTCTGATCTGCTTTTTGTATGTGTATTGGGTTTCTTTGTATTGCTCCCAGTCGTCCGGGAGCCTTGTGTTTTTGGCCCTGTTGAATTGTTTGCGTAGTGTATCTCTGAGTTTACTAAGGTTGGCGTTCCACCAGGGATTTCTCTCGCTGTTGTTTCGTGGCACCCTTAGTTTGCAGCATGCATGGTATGCTGCCAGCTAGATGGACCGACGACCTTAGGAAAGTGGCTGGGGTAGACTGGATGCGGAAGGCGGAGGACAGGGTGTTGTGGCGCAACATGGGAGAGGCCTATGTCCAGCAGTGGACTGCGATAGGCTGAGTTGATGGTATGCTTCGATCAGGTATTCGGATAGTTTTCTGACGGTGTATTCTAGTTGTTCGGGGGTTTTTACTGTTACTCGTGATAGATGTCTAGGTAGTAGGGAGCCCAGGAGGCGTTTGTACTCGGGCACATTAGTGCGTCGCGGGTTACGTTTCGGTACGGGTTCCCTAGTGTGGGTAGTTAGTGTGAATCGGATTCTTCTGTGGTCGGAACAGGATGGTTCATCCGAGACGTGCCAGTTTGTGATGAGGTTTGTCGCGTTTTCTGTAGCAAGCGTCAGGTCAATGATTGTTTGTCCTCGGACTGTGACCCAAGTTGGTTCAGAGCCTCGGTTAACAATGTTAAGGTTAGTAGAGAATAAATAGGTGGATAGTACCTCTCCTCTAGAGTTCGGCGAGTCGCTACCCCAGAGCGGGTGGTGGGCGTTGGAGTCAGTGCAGATGATCAGGTCCAGTTTGGCACGTTCGCAGTGCTGCACTAGGTCGGCCATCTCCTTTGGCGGGCAGTTAGCGTCCTCGCCTGGCATGTATACCGAGGCTAGTACGACGTCTGGAACGTTACCATCGGTCTGTAGCCTGACTGCTGTCAGGTCTCTGGAACAGAATTGAGTGAGTGGTGTGGTAGGGATTTCTTTGGGTATGTAGGTGCAGGTTCGTGGTTTGTCTGCGCCGTGTGTGTTGAGAATTAGCTTACCTCCGATGTTACTGAAGCCGCAGATTCTGTTGTTCCTGATCCACGGCTCTTGGATCAGTGCGATGGTTCGGGGCTTAACCTCCAGAGCTCTGCGTAAGTTGGCCGTGGCAGTTTGGCTGTGTTGGAGGTTGGTCTGGATGACATGTATGGGCGTTGACGGTGGTGGGGTGGAGTTAGTCTGAGCCGCATCCATCGGAAAGACTTTGTTCTACTTCCACCCTGAGCTGGTCTTCGTGTAGGTCACCCGGAGACGAGGCGAGTAATCGTTCGTTCCAGCCGGGTGATGAGGGCGGTAAGGTATCGCTGTCGTCCTCCATTGCTGCTCGGGCCATGACCTGCTCGAGTTGGGCAATGTCGGTGTCAGTCGTCTGTGTCTGTGTCAGTGGTTGTGCGGTTGTCACGTCAGTGCTGTCGGTCTTGGTGACAGAAGGTAGGGTCGTGGGCCAAAAGCGCACGTATATCGACCCAAGGAGGTACGATATCCGTCGCTCCCGGGCTAGGACCCTGTCAACTTCCTCCGGTGGTACACCTAGGGTCAGATACGTCCCGTAGTTGTCGCTACCGACGGTAGTTGCTCTGTACAATGACCACCTGGCAATGTCGTACCAAGTATTCTGACGGATCAGAATACTCTGGAGCCTGGCCACGTCACCTTTGTAACGAGGGACGAAGAGCGAGGCACGGACACGGGTGGGCACGTCGGACTGTTTCAGTACGGTCAGTGTTAAGTCAGTGTCAGAGAGTCTGATTTTGGGTGCGGCTTGTGTCAGCCAGGTCAGGGCATTTTCGTCCTCGCACCACATCTGTACGGTGCCTTCCGCTACCCGTGGGTACCCACGGAAGGCCGGGAGTGGTGTTGTCGGTTCGGTGTCCATTAGAAAGTCTTCTAGGGCCGTCTTTATGTGTTCGGCCTCTTCCTTGGTCAGGTCTCTGGAGGGGGGAGGGAAGCACATCGCTACGGCCAGCCTCGCAGGAATATCCTTCGTGGCTCGCGCGTAGGTTCTCTGCTTCCCCTGAGCAGAGTTGGACCCTCACACGTTTGGCGTCTCTTGGAGCGTGCTCGGTGAAGCCGTATCGTCCGGGCGTCCTCTTTTCACCGGCCCTGTACCGCTTGGTCCAGGCTGCGGCTTGGAGGGCCCTGGCAAGGTGTTTGTTGCCGGTGGCGCCTGTGCGTGTGTTGGTCTAGGCCGCCGCCCCCTCCTCGTCCTAGGTCCGGGTTGGTCGTGGGTCTTGTCGGAGGTCAGGGGTCGTCTGGCGACCCTGGCAGATCCCGCCACGTGCGGAGGCTGTTCGCGCTGGGTTTCCCCCGCGCGGACTTGCCCTCGCCCGCTTTGATGCGCGTCCGGCCGCGTTTCGCTCGGGGTTACCCCTGTGCGGACTGACGGCCGATCGCGTGGCTCTGCACCTGGACGCGTTTCGCTCGGGGTTTCCCCTGTGCAGACTGACGGCTGGTCGCGTGGCTTCGCGTCCGGCCGTGTTTCGCTCGGGGTTTCCCCTGTGCGGCCCGACGGCTGGTCGCGTGGCTCCGCGTCCGGACGCTTTTCGCTCGGGGTTTCCCCTGTGCGGACCGACGTCTGTGTAGCAGGAGCAATGGGTAGCTCGCCGCCCGGTAAGGACCAAGCTCGAGTCGACGGCGCGTATTGTTCCACGCGCGCCTCAAAGAGATGTCAGCAGCAGTGTAGGGGTCTACTAGGACCGATGCCTGCCGGGGTCGCGTGATTGTTCAAGCGAGATACCGTGACCCTGGCACACGGGCAACTGATGGAACACGGGTGGGTTTTAGTCAGTAAAAGTCTGACACGCCCTCCCGCTCCGCCCAGAGCGGGAGAAGTCATTTGATGATTTCCCATCCAGAAAAAAAAGGTGGACGACAACAAAATGTCAGTCCTATATAGTACAGTAAATACATTATCCAGATCAGGTCATCATTTCAGCCGTAAGACATCCACTGCTGGACTTAGGCCTCCCCCAATTTGGGGGGCTTTGCCATAATCGCCACGCTTGGCAGGCGGGTTGGCGATCGTAGTAAGGTGTTAAAATGCATAGAGAACGCTGCTGCCCATTCTCTATTAAGTCCCTGAGTCGCCTTTTACGACACCCACGGGAAGAAATGGGGTGGTGTTATTCTTTACGTCCGGCACCGCACGGGACAGATCAGGTCATCAGGTACAAAAAAAAACAGTTTTCGAAAGGGACATTTTAATAGCCTCGTAAAAAAATTTTCAACAACATGATGATGATTGATAAGATGTAAGATTGATCTTAGAAACTTTAATTGTTATTTACTAATTAAACTTTGTCTTCATCAATCTTACATTTTACATATTTTATAATTATCATGGATAAATATGATTTTATTTACTCGAATCGAGCTCAAGCGAGATCTTTTGGCCGTAACTGTTAGCCCAGCTTCCGAGAATACCCTCTCACTCGGAGTGCTAGTGGCAGGTATACACAGTAAAGCTCTAGCAAGACCAGCAAGATGAGGAAATGCCTCTTTTTTATTATTCCAATAGGACAATAAATCACCATCTTTTGGCTCTGTAGGATCAGCACCAGCAATTTAACGCCAACATTCTTGCTCTATTGGATCACCTTGAATGTCTTGGCATGAACTCATACTATGTTTCCGTATGTTTTTATGTTTTTGATGGGATATCATTACTTTTTGTACATAAATTATTAGTAGGTACTTATTTATAACAAACGTAATACCAAATGGTTTTTGTAATAAGTGTTCCTAATGGAATCAATTAAGTGAAAAATTATAATAAAATGATAAACATTTACCAGTTTCTGATTTATTCCTTGGTATTCACTTAATTACCTATCTGCGTGCCAAATTTGAACTTTCTACATCATCTGGAACTAGGTTAGAGTTTTGATCTATAGGTCAGTCAGTGATAAAAATTACGATTTTTGGACGTTAATATCTAAATAACCGTTTGAGATGTGTTTATGAAATTTGGAGCACATATGTATCTTGCAAGTCTCACTATATGAGCCAAATTTGACACGTTTATGTGAAACAGTTTTTGAGTTATGAGGGGGTCAAAAGTGGCTCCAAATGGTTCATGTAATATTACACACGGTGCTGCTCGCCAGTTCTGTTACTTGAACTTGGCTTGACACGCTACCGCGTGTCTAGATGTGTCAATTATATTGCTGGTGCTTGTACTGCCTGCGTTTTCGACTAAAGCTTCTGGCTCGTTATTAATATTTATGATTTCCCTGATATATGAGGAAAGAAATGACGTTCTGGTCATATTCCGGTTTCAAGATATGAATCTATTTCTGACAGACTCATGAAGCGGTTATCCAAAAGTGCTGCTGCGACAATGGGCTTTGTTATTGGGAATCTTTTATTTATTTTTGCCATCATGTTGCGTTTTAAACGTAATATTATAAACACTTCATCATCTTGATTGATCTTTAATACATCTTTAATCTCCGATAGAAACACCAGAGCAACATTCATCGTGCATACTTTTTGAGACGACAAGATTTCTACGATTTCGCGAAAGCTTCTCAAAAATTTTACCAGATCCTCTAAAGGAGTCACTCTGAGTTATTTTGAGTTCTTCTTGGCCAATCTTCCTCAACATAATATTTATAGGTTCTCGGTTGCATATATGGATTAAACTTTCTAGCATTTCTAAAATGCTGTGCCAACGAGTTGGGGTTGCGGTTTTGATGGTTGGAATATTTTTGTAATTTTCGGATCCCAATGGTAAAGCCCTGCCTTCATTTTCAGTTTCTTCGGTATATTATATCAACTTGAGGGACAGGGTCGCTCTCGTCATTTTCTAAAGTCTCAACGACGCTTTCTATTTTTTCCAAAAATTCTAGCTGTTGCTGTACCTTTTCGGCTTCAGTATGCAACTTCAACCATTTATCACATTTTAAGGAGCCCGTAGCGCTTGTGGAGGTTTTTGCGGGTCGTGCAACAGCAAAAAAGTCTTTAATATTCGTTTTTGCCTTGTCGGCACTGGTATCTCAAATTTGATGATCATCTCGCAGATGGCGAGTTAAATTTCCAGTGCTTACTTTTTTATTGTAGCTTTTTATCTTTACACTGCAAAAAATTAAAAGCATGGCGTGTACGTAAACCGTATTAATGAATGCCTATGATACTCACGATCCAAACGTTACGTATTCGCTCTCTTTTTTCACATCAGTCAGGCAAGCAACACAATAAATATGGTCTGAGTTGAGAATTCTTCTCTTATTACTTTCATTCAATATTAAGTGGCCAAAATATTTCCAGCAAATGCTGGTTCTAGTTTTCGCATCGTAAAAAACGTCTATGGAAAGTTTATTCACTGTAATTTTTGATAATTCACTCATTTGGACGATTCAATCACGAAAACAAACACACGTCTTAACGCCACTCACGCCGCACGGTGAATGTCGGCGGCGGCGGCGGCGGCGTGCGGGGGGCACACGGCGGCGCCACGCGCGCCGGCGCGGCTCCCATATCTATAACCTAAACCTAAAGTAGCTGGAGCCCTAAAACAAATTTATAAAAAAATAGTACATTATTATGCCGCAATTTCGCAACTCCAAAATACTTACGGGGAAATCTCCTAATATCGATTGAATTCGATTCAAGCTGTATGTATACGGGGTGAAACCCCGCTGTTGCGACAAATCGCGGCACGGCGGACAGAGCTCCGGCAGGATCTCATGGCGACATGGCGGGTACGATTGTCGCAACCCAGCGCTAGGCACGCCACAATTGCGGCGGCAAGTCCCCTCTTTGAGGAGTGGATAGAGAGGTGCCACGGCGTCCTCACCTTCCACCTGACGCAGGTTCTGACCGGGCATGGGTGCTTCGGTGAGAACCTGCGTCAGGATAAAGCGGGAGGAAACGCGTGATTATATAGATAGCGTGTTTCCATGGAACATGGGTGGGTTTTAGTCAGAAAAAGTCTGACACGCCCTTCCGCTTCACCCTAGAGCGGGAGACGCCATTTGATGATTTCCCACCCACAAAAAAAGGGGCCCCATCACAATTTTGCTACGGGCCCCGCGCTGGCTTTATCCTGCACTGGCTTCAGTCCGTAGGTTACCTAACCAAACTTTGTTTAGTACAGATAGAGGAAGTTTGGAAAATCCAAACGTTTATCACTTCAAGTAATTATCTCACAGTAAGTTATAAAGGTCAACTTAGTACATAGTTTAATACACATACAACTAACTAAGTAATTATGTACAATAACAACATTAGTTATCACTTTATCAGTATGAACCGGACAGTAGTCGGGAATAATTGTGTGTTTCTACATAAATATCATTGAAAGCACAAAACATTAATTGAAGAAAGATAAGAAGTACACTGTGTTTTTGTCCCAAAAAAATAAAGGTTTATTCAAAATGCGAACGGAGCTGCCAGTGTTAAAAAGATGTTGTTTCTGTTTGCCACTACGGTAGGGGAGCGGGCCCCATTATGGGATAGTTTTTTTTGAACATTAATAAAAAAGAAACTTGTAATGTAGTTCTGCTCAAAACAAGATAATTAATTCAAAATTTAATGTTTTATATTGCCATGCAATTGTATTCTTCTAATTTTCATACACTTGAAACTACAAACAAAAAATTAAAAAATCATATATATTGACAAATAATAATCTGTTTCCTAATATGGGATACCATATACTCCCAATGTGGGATATCCCATATTAGGAAACACCTAGCGTATGGCACCTATAATGGGATATCCCATATTGTGGTATATGGTTTCCCATATTAGGAAACAGTTTATTATTGGTCAATTTTTTTTTTTTTTTAATATATGTATAATGATTTTTTAATTTTTTGTTTGTAGTTTCAAATGTATGAAAATTAGAAGAATACAATTGCATGGCAATGTAAAACATTAAATTTTGAATTAATTATTATTATAGTTTATATAATAAATTGTCTATCTATTTATCTATCTAATAATCTATTTATCTATTTTTGTGGGTTGTAATTAGGCTGCAAGTAAAAAAAAATATAATTTTATATATAGGTAGGTATATTAATTACGAACACAATCAGTCTTGTAGTATTGTACTAATCATATAATCTTCTACTAATCTCGGCAAAGATCACAATTGAAGTTATTGACATGCGGTTCTACACCAGCACACAACTCGTGACACCACCGAAAACATTTTGTGCACTGTATCCACTTTTCTCCAGCAATGTCATTTGAATATTCAGTTAGGCAATATATGCATTCAACGTCTTCATTACATTCGCTTTCATCTGAGCTCATCAGTGATGGGTCTTCATCGGCACTCTCACTAGATGAGCTACTTTGTAATATCTTCTTCTTTACTGATATCTTCTTTTTTTTCATTTTTTTTTTGTAATCTTCTTGTTCTTCTTTATGGTTTTGGTTTTTTGAACAGTCTTAGATTTCTTTTTAGCAATCATCGCCTTTTTCGTTTTACTTTTAGATGTTCCTGGTTTTTCTTGCTTCTTATTCAGTTGTTCCTGTAATACATTTTTGTATGGTGAACTGGTGACTAATAAAGGCTTTCCTCCTCGGAGCTGTGATACTTGATCAGGTTTCTTGGTTTTTCGCTGGATTGTGGAAAAAGGACTGATTTCAGCCGGTTTTATGGAAAATTTTCGTCGGGCTTGAGCCCTTGAACTGCGCGAGACTTGAGAATGAACTAATTCGTCATTTGATGTCGACGGCACCGTAGCTGATTCATTATGGTCTAGGACTGGAAGCGGAGCCGGTAATTCGTCATTTGATGTCGACGGCACCGTAGCTGATTCATTATGGGTTAGGACTGGAAGCGGAGCCGCTTCAGCACCTGGACCTGATGAGATTATACTTTGGACTGCAGTCATGGCGAGCGATCCTAGAGTCGAGACACCTGAAGGAGTCGAAACTGATAGCGAAGGCGTATCAGCACCGGAATTTGACGAACGCATGTTTAAAGCAAATGCTAATGGCGAGTGCGCAGGTACGGCACTAGTAGTCGCTAGGGGCATTGCTGATTCAGTAGAAGATGCGATTGGAGATGGGACTGGAGCTAGAGATGATTCATAATTCATACCAGTGTCTTCAGCGTCATCGTACTGTACAGCCATATACGATCCAATTGGAGATAGGACTGGAGCTGATTCCACATCCATATTCGTGTCATCATTGTCGCCGTCCTGTACAGCGAAATGAAATGGTAATGGTGAGTGCACTGAAACGGCACTAGTAGTTGCCAGGATTGTCGGTGAGCCCGTATGCGATGCAACTGGAGATAGGACTGGAGCTGTTTCCACATCCATGTTAGTGTCATCATCGTTGCCGTCCTGTACAGCGAAGTCGTGGTCTCTGAAATGATTGCGGTCGAATGGGAATATTCCGCTTTTACGGAATCCATTGACGGCGACTTCCAGTGTAGCAGCCCTCATGTATGCCTTTCCAACTAATTCTGCAACTTGGAATGCAGTCACGACGCGGCCAGGGTGATTTTTTAGCCATGAGTCGATTTCTTTGGCATAGTACGTCTTGAATGGGTTCATAAATGATACATCCAAGGGCTGCATTCGGTGAGACGAATGTGGGGGGAGGCATATCAGAATGACACCATTTTCCCGACATTTGTCAATGACATCAATATTTTTTGTATGAGAGTAGTGTCCATCTAGGATCAGTATAACTGGACACTCTTTAGATGGGTGGACAGTGTTGATGAAGTGAACAATCCATTGTGTAAAGATATGGAGTTGTATCCAGCCAGATTTGTGACACGCAAACTGAGAGCCAGGTGGAGCACCATTTTTTAACTCTTCCTTCATGTTAACTCTGGGGAAAATGAATAAGGGTGGAACGAAGACCCCCGACGCGCTCATACACGTGACTAGAGTTATAAGAGCTCCCCGCTCCGCCGACGAAATTCCACCAACCTGTTTCTGTCCTTTCAGGCATAAGACCTTTTCCATTTTATGTTGAACTACAGTCACGCCAGTCTCATCAACGTTGTAGATTTTTGTTGGATCAAAATTAATTTTTGCCAACTCTTTCTCCAAAATATCATTAAATTCGTCTACCTTCCCTTTTGAAAACCCCTTGGCTCTATTAGCAGATGTAGCTTGAGGTGTCCTAAAAGACAATCGAGGATTTCTTTTTAGAAAGTTTCTCATCCACTTTCGGCCTGCAGTATTCTTGCTTCTATTAAACTGGTGTGGCAGTCCATTCTTTATAGCCAGTTGGAACGCCAAAGAGCGGATGTCAGAGGCTCTCAGTCCGTAGAACCTTGACACCATTGTAATGCATTACTCTGCAAGCTCACGTTCCATTTCCTCTGAAAAAGTTGGTTTTCGGCCCATTTTCATAGAGGTTAGCTCTGTTATAGGATTGACACTTTTACAATAACGCTCCAAAGTTGACTTTGGGACGTTAAAAAATTGAGAGGCCTTTAAGTAGCCCATTTCTTTATTTTTTACTGCATTGTACTGCACTGCACTTCAGCATCTTATCAGAATTACACATAGCACATTTGGATCTTAATTTTTTTTGGGTAGAACTTGATCGGTTAGCAAGTATAGTAAATACCTCTATGTACCTCTAATGATCATCATCATCAGCACGGCCAACACGGCCTCCTCAATGAGAGGAAAATAAAAACATTAAAAAAAAACCCAGACATGTGACATCTATCAATCCGCACTGGGCACGCGTGGTGGATTATAGACCTTTCCCTCGCTCTCTCTAATGATAATGAACTATAATCCATGATATTTTATTAAATACATGTACCTAGTATTTTATCCCATATTAGGATACATGTACCCCAATATTAGATATCTCATATTAGGCACACCCAGGTATCCCATATTAGGACAACTACGTATTTTGCTAACACGTGGTCTTAAAACAAAACCTAATTGAATTCTAGCAAGAATCAACACATGAACCTCAACACAAATGTTTTTAGACACTGCAGGACCACATACAATAACAAAAAAGCAAACTTACTTTAAGAAAAGTAAACTTCTAACTTCACTATTAAAAAAACTCGTAATCGGAGTATTTGCGCGAACCAACCTCCCGTCTAACTGAATGGCGACTGACGCGTGAGCGTTTCAATATGGCCGCTGGACAACAAATGGAAGGAGTTCACTGCCCGTAATAGAGATGGCGGTGCTTGTAAACCGGAGTAACCTGCTATCTCATATTGGGAACCCATCCCATAATGGGGCCCGCTCCCCTATGGTTTGATTACGTGGGGTTATTTAAAACTGGTGAGTACCTACTTACATACCTACGTACTTTTTTTGGGTGGTAAATCATCAAATGACGTCTCCGCGGCGTACGTTTTTTACTGACTAAAACCCACCCGTGTTTCTTCAGTTACCTATGCCAGGGCCAATGTAACTCTTTCGAACAGTTCCGCGACCTTGCAGGATACCTACGTGCTTGGAAGGGTGATTTTCCTTTGTTTGTGATGTACCTACAGTCGAGGAATTTAATTAGATAACAAATAGACACACTACGTCAAACTCTATCAATGTCTGCCATTTCATACATCTGCGTCAAGATTTGAATATACCGGAATATAGGACAATTTAATTTGGTAGTCAATTTTATTAACAAGTAGCTTTTGCCAGCGACTTCGCCCGCGTATTATACACTAGCTTCTGCCCACGACTTTGTCCGCGTATTATACACTAGCTTCTGCCCGTGACTTCGTCCGCGTCATATTTTTGCTCCCCAACCCTTCCCATCGCGTCGAATTGCTTGCCAGTTTTCGAACATTTTTCGTTGCTACTCCGCTCCTTTTGATCGTAGCGTGTTGTTATATAGCCTATAGCCTTCCTCAATAAATAGGCTACCCAACACAAAAAGAATTTTCGTACCACTTGCTCAAAAAAGTGACATTCTATGCCACAAAAAGCTAACATAACAATATTCATTTTTAATCTGTTAAAAACAGGGCAAAAAAATTGTACTGAATTTCATTCATCATCTAGGGGGAGAATGTGATTTAAATTTGGAATACTTACCGAAAGGGTCTAGCCGTACTTCCATAGGCAAACTGCCCCCACCGGGAACCTATATCGTAACCTAAGTTATATTGTAGAGGGTACTAGTATAGTAGTTCACCGAGTAGGTATTAGCTCTATATCTTATTTAATTGAGGAGCTATTTGAAAAAAAGTGTCCGGGGATGACTTTTTTCAAAGTGACATACCTCTGTTAATTTTAAAGCTAGGAAAATAAAACAAATTTCAATGTTTCTGGGACTCTTTATAGTTTATTTAATAGCAATTTTCTATGAGCCAAGCCTAAATAAAAATATTAAAAAAATAAAAATAAATATTGAAGTGAAAACTTCTTTAGCCCCGTTGGTTGTGATTTGAAATTCAATGAAACGAAAAAGCGACAGTAAAAAGAGACAGACATAGATTCATAAGATTTAACGTGGGAGAAAATGAGATAGGAAATACATTACGTCATGACCATGGACGAAAGAAATATGGATACGGCAAATATTGTCACATCTGAACTTCAAAAAATTAAAACACATTCAAAACGATTTATGTACCTGTACATATTAGAATTTAATCAAAAATGTTTTATGTACTTGTACATATTATTATTTCAAGTCTATTATCGTACCTATATATTATGTAAACACGGAAAAAAAATGAAAACTAAAAAAGAAAAGAAAATTATAATTGCGGTGGCACGACGAACAGTGATGCTGGTGACGGAGGCACCGGTTATGCCAGCCCAGGCAATTGCCAGTCATTGTCCATAAACCTGGAACAAAAGCAGTGTTGTAGTACCTGAATATATAGAGATGAATGGAAAGTAGAAAACTCCGTAAGTAACTAACATTGCCGGTGGCTGCAAAATCATGTCAAGTGGTGGTGGTAGTGCCCTTCCACCACCCCGCGTCCTCTGGCATACGAGCAGGAAAAATAAAAAAAATCTGTTGCATTAACAGTAACATTACATACCTACATACGTGTCCAATAACCTCTTTTTTTAAGTCGGTTAAAAACAAATCAACCAAAAATTTTACCACTAAAATGTACGGAAGTCATATCCACACATTTCCTCATCCATGCAAAACACAATAAAAATGGCGATGTTGGTGTCACGTGACCTCAAATTCCCGGTTCAACAATCAAGCTCCATCTTTTTAGGTTCCGTATTTTTCATTACAATGTTACGCAAATATCTTAAATGCATAATAACAATAATACAATACATAGTAACCTAAATTACATCAATAGTTTGTTATCAATAGTAGAATTATTATACGTAATACTGCGAAATCCGACGCCGGCCGCGGAAAAATGGCGGCAAAATGGATGACGATGTTTGTTGAACTAACTATTTACGTGCAAATCTTTGTCAAAAACACAATCCTGGCAATCAAAACTGTATTTTACTTACCTGTCCATTTTACGTTTCAACAAAAACACTTCACACACACAACTTTGCATTTAAAACTTAAATAATCGTACGATTCACCACACTCATCGAAATGTTTATGTCAAACTGTCAACCTTCGTTGGCGCGTTCCAGGGCTGAGATAAGCGATTATTAAGGGTGTATCTATCATACACGAAATATTTTAAGGGGTACACCTGTAGGTGGTAAAGAAGCTATAGAAGCAAAAAGAAATTTTTTGTCTAAGCGTTTTTGAATTTTCGTAATTATTATAATTTTAAAACTACAGCTTGGCAAAAAAGAGTCTGGAAAAAATGAGGGCGCCTGCTTAGCAGGTATGGCCACCCTGTATACTAGGACTAAAAGTGATAAGATACTTGTTGTTTTAATCCACAAACACGAGATCCCGGAAATTCTCATCAGTCAACATTTCAAGACTTGATAGGCACACAGTCTTTTACTTTCATTGTATTTAGTAGATTGCGCATTATTTCGCTGGAATAACTTTTTATCTAAGAGTGCCATCATAATAACATAATGCAAACTTATTCTGTTTAAAAATTAATTAAATTACACTCAAGGATTGCCGACTGAACCCGATACACAAGACATAATGTTCAACAATCGCATTTGCGGCCACTATCTAGGGTATTCACAACCATTCGATGGTTGGTATGCCTGTATCAAATTTGACATGAATGATACTGAACGCATCCTGTTAATGCTGACAGTTTATAGTCGACAAGAAGGCGACTTACAGCTGCTTACTGTCGGAAATTAATCGGAAGTCAGAGAGTACCTATAGCATATCGCATTCGAAAGGTACGGGTAATATCGAATAAACTTGAACAGTTGACTAATGAAGGCGTCAGGTATGTCTATGCGGGGTACATAACATTATCACTATTCACATGACAATGAAAATGAAATAACACGCTAAAGTTTAGATTTTATTTAAAAAGAAAAACGTGACGTAACATCATTCTTGTATTCCTTTTCGGTGCTATGATAGTTTTTTTCCATTAACACTGATGTGTCAGTTTTACATATGAAAATAGTGTAAAAATCTTTCTTACACGTTGACGGCTCCCATTACAACCCGTCTCCTCAAACTATAGGTAATATATTACGTAGAATAGGCACCTGAAAAATAATAAATATAAATTATACTTTTTTACTGTGGTATGCGATAATAGAATTAACAAAAAAAAAAATACTTGGCTGTTTCGTTATAGTGTTGAACTTTTTGTCTAATTGCACACAGATCGAAATCGTCTAATTCTTTCTTCCGCCAACTGTTGTGGTGTTCCTCCAGGTGTAGAAAAAATCCTTAATTGTTTTCTCCTTCATTAACAAATTCTCTAATTGTACTGTGAGATTTACCTTGAAAAAAATATAAAGACAATCATATTAATTCCATGTAGGTACATTTTTCAATTTCAAGTATCAAACATCAAGAATTAACGTACACGCGATTTGTCAAACTAGAAAACATAACCTCAATAATCTATTAGTAAATAAAACAATAAAATGGCTTGAAACTTATAATACCGATAAAACTTAGTATTAGAAAGGAAAAACAATGACTGGCATTGAATAAAAGATAAATTTCTTGGATAAATACCTGTCGTGTCGGCAGTTCTTTCGTAAACATTGTCAATCGGAGACAAAATTTGTTCCGCTTCAGGTTCCGCCAAATTTCTTACGAAAACTTAGTATATCACAGCTCACACCACTACTCCTTAATGTTTAATTCATTTTTTATACGTTCAAAAGCATTAATAATTGATAGTTAATTAGAAATAAGTAAAATACAACTGGGAACATAACACAATGACAGATTAGCTACTTGTTGATGATAAACAAAGCAGTGCTGCCACCAAAAAAATATTTTAGTTCCAATGGTTACCACGACAGACTCTTTTTTGCCAACCTATACTTGAGACGTTTTGCATAAAACCTTTACTCCAAATTCTATGCCTGACGCTGCGAGGGTGATGACCGGACGGCACGAGCATGGCCGCGGTGTCTCGGGCCGTAAAAAATAAGAAGGAGCCAGTATTTCTTATGTGCGTCAAATAATTCATAAATATTAAATTTTAAAAAAAACCTTAGAAAATTATTTTTTTCGTTGCTTAGATAAAGCAACCTACAGGTGTACCTCTTAAAATATTTCGTGTATGAATAGATACACCATAAATTGCATTGCCCGTCTATTGTGTACTCACTCGTCCATGCATAACCATCATAAATGCAGATTAATTATTAATGCTAAAAACTGTAAAAATTAAATTCCACCGCTAATCGGTGAACCATCGCGACCAATCGCGTCTGACAGATCGAGTAAATTTTGCGATCAAGATACTTCATCGTTTTTGGCAGATGAGAGGCGTTTGTGCGCGCACGCATTTGTAGTACAAAGCTTGAGTAAATGCATCACAAGTTGTGATGCCTTTACTCAAGCGGTTGACAGTTGTTGTGATTCACAACAACCGTCAACCGTGGTGTTTCGTGTACGTGTACGTATTATAAGTTTGTAGTTTTGAAGTGGAAACTTCTTTAGCAGCGTTGTGATTTGAAAGTCTATGAAACGAAAAAAGCGACAGTAAAAAGAGACAGACACTTAGCAACGTCATTATGTTTGTGTTTCTCTCTAACACTTGGGGTAATGGAAATCCTTATGGTGCTCCTTTCGAAAGTTTACTTTTCTATTTGACGTTTTTCGAGCAGGGTTTTTGGACAAATAGTCATTTGACTTTTTACATTCGTCTCATTATCTTGAAGCCAAAATTTTAGAAGGTTTCACTTCTACCACGTGTGAATTGCACACATGGTTTTTTTTTTTAAATGATTTCTATAAGATCGCACTGAGTTACCACTTTGGAAAAAATATAAAAAAATTGCCTCTACCCGGTCTAACAGCATGCCAAGTTTCATCAAATCCAAATGGTGCAACATATGGACAAAAAATATTAAAGTTAGGGGTGTACTACGCCAAATCGAATGCCAAATAATCGAATATCAATTGATCGAACACTATAAATCGAACGTCTAAATACTCGAACGTTCATAATATCGAATGGTTATTATTTATTTTATTTATTTATTTATTTAGGCAAACCAACTAAATACACACAAAGACATTCACAGTACATATCATTTTCAAATGTAATAGCATTGCATGCATCTAAATTATAGGTGAGCACAGCATTTTATTAAAATCTCACTATACAATAATTAATACAAAGATGGATAACAAAATAACAAAGCAAACTAAGACCAACAATATTTTATACTTAAAATTAATTTGTAACAAATAAGATAAGATTGAATTAAATTAATTAAGATTGAATTGAATAAAATTAAATAAATTGAATGAAATTAAATAAATTGAATTAAATTAAATAAATTGGATGAAATTAAATAAATTGAATAAAATTAAATAAATTAAATAAAATCAATTAAATTAAATAAGATTGTTAAGTCGAATATTCAATATATCGCACACTCAATATATCGAGTGTTCAAAATATCGAATGTTCGTTTGATCGAGCGGTCAACGCATTGCATATTCATTATATCGAAATATAAATATACGGAATACTTTAAATACAAGAAAAACACAAACTGTACTACGCCAAATCGCTGCTGCCAGTGTTAAAAAGATGTTGTTTCTGTTTGCCACTACGGTATGGTTTGATTACGTGGGGTTATTTAAAACTGGTGAGTACCTACTTACATACCTACGTACTTTTTTTTGGGTGGTAAATCATCAAATGACGTCTCCGCGGCGTACGTTTTTTACTGACTTAAACCCACCCGTGTTCCTTCAGTTACCTATGCCAGGGCCACGGTAACTCTTTCGAACAGTTCCACGGCCTTGCAGGATACCTACGTGCTTGGAAGGATGATTTTCCTTTGTTTGTGATGTACCTACAGTCGAGTAACAAATAGACACACTACGTCAAACTCTTGTCATCATCAATGTCTGCCATTTCATACATCTGCGTCAAGATTTGAATATACCGGAATATAGGACAATTTAATTTGGTAGTCAATTTTATTAACAAGTAGCTTTTGCCAGCAACTTCGCCCGCGTATTATACACTAGCTTCTGCCCGCGACTTTGTCCGCGTATTATACACTAGCTTCTGCCCGCGACTTCGTCCGCGTCATATTTTTGCTCCCCCAACCCTTCCCATCGCGTCGAGTTGCTTGCCAGTTTTCGAACAGTTTTCGTTGTTACTCCGCTCCTTTTGATCGGGGTTAGGGGGCAACTCGTCCACTTCGAAACTGGGACCTGGGACCATTTGCCCCTTTTCTAAATTGATAATAGGCAACTGGGCCCACGTTAGTTCAGGTATTGGGACGATTGCACTACTGAATATTCTCTAGGGATTGATTGGTCCCAGTAAAGTGATACCGGCTGTAGCAAAGGGAAATCAACCAGATCTAAAGGTTAGTTGATCTTATTTGTTTTATGTAATCTAAATATGAATAATACTAATAATGACCAATTTTTTGTTCCATACTAAAAAAATATCCTTTAAAACTAAACAAACGCATTTTTTTTTCAAAACCAAAATAAATTATAAACCTTTTAAACCGCGCCGGGGCGAAACTCCGCTGCGACCGCTGCCGCGACAAATCGCGGCACGGCGGACAGAGCTCCGGCAGGATCTCATGGCGACATGGCGGGTACGATTGTCGCAACCCAGCGCTGGGCACGCCACAATTGCGGCGGTAAGTCCCCTCTTTGAGGAGTGGATAGAGAGGCGCCACGGCGTCCTCACCTTCCGCCTGACGCAGGTTCTCACCGGGCATGGGTGCTTCGGTGGGTTCCTGTTCAGGATAAAGCGGGAGGATACGCCCGGGTTTTTCCATTGTGAGGATCGTCTAGAGGACACGGTGGAGCATACGGTGGAAGTGTGCCCTGCCTGGGTGGAGCACCGCCGTGTGCTCGTGGAGGCGATCGGCGGCGGTGACCTCTCGCGTTCGGCCCTGGTGCGAGCCATGGTACGGAGCGAGAGGGCATGGGAAGCCGTCACCTCCTTCTGCGAAGCAGTAATGCTCGCATAGGAGGAGGCGGGGCGCGTGAGGGAGTGGCAGTCTCTGCGCCCTCACGTCCCTAGCCGCGGCAGGAGAAGACGCTTGGGGCGTCGGGAGTCGATTGCGGGCTCCCGGCCACCGTAGGCGCGAGCTTGCGGGCGGCGAGCAATGGGTAGCTCGCCGCCCGATAAGGACCAAGCTCCGATCGACGGCGCGTAATGTTCCACGCGCGCCTCAAAGAGATGTCAGCATTAACGAAGGGGTCTGCTAGGACCAATGCCTGCCGGGGTCGCGTGATTGTTTGAAAGAGATACCGTGACCCTAGCACATGGGCAACTGAAGGAACACGAGTGGGTTTTAGTCAGTAAAAGTTTGACACGCCCTCCCGCTCCGCCCAGAGCGGGAGAAGTCATTTGATGATTTATCATCCAGAAAAAAAAAACCTTTTAAACAAAAGGCGTGACAAAACATTTAGTAGAAATCCTAGTTACTTATCTAATTTCTCGATACAATGTCCTATACTAATTTCATTGTCGGTCAGCTCTCAAAGTATTCTTTTGAGTCGTCTTTCTGATTTAATGGTCTCAGATGTTTTTTTTTTCTTTTAAATATATCTATCGTTTTTCAATTTACCAAAGTAATAACAATATATTTTTGTAGTGTTTTAAGAAGAACTACTAAGTTTGATTTATTTTGCTTTTGAAAAAAAAAATGCTCACTTTTGATTTGTTTAGCTTTAAAGGATATTTTTTATAGCATGGAATAAAAAATTGGTCATTATTAGAATTATTCATTATTATTCATATTTAGATTACATAAAACGAATGAGATCAACTAACCTTTAGATCTGGTTGATTTCCCTTTGCTACAGCCAGTATCAATTTACTGGGACCAATTAACCCCTAGAGAATATTCAGTAGTACAATCGTCTCAATACCTGAACTAACGTGGGCCCAGTTGCCTATTATCAATTTAGAAAAGGGGCAAATGGTCCCAGGTCCCAGTTTTGAAGTGGACGAGTTGCCCCCTAACCCTTTGATCGTAGCGTGTTGTTATATAGCCTATAGCCTTCCTCAATAAATAGGCTACCCAACACAAAAATAATTTTCGTACCACTTGCTCAAAAAAGTGACATTCTATGCCACAAAAAGCTAACATAACAATAGTAATTTTTAAACTGTTAAAAACAGGGAAAAAAAATGTACTGAATTTCATTCATCCTCTAGGGGGAGAATGTGATTTAAATTTGGAATACTTACCGAAATTTATACTGAACTACATCTGTGTTTACACCATTGAGTTTGTTTATAAAGCATTATAAATCTTTTTGAAAAAGGAATACGCATTTATTATGCAGTTATGATTATTAAATAAAATTACGAAAACCGACGAGGCCGTATGAGCTTGATGCCTTTGCTTTTCCGACAAAAAAATATTAGTCTAGGTTTTTGCCGCGTTTTTGTTTTCTTCAAATACATAAACGTTAAGTTTATTTTTACTTTTAATTGTCATTATTTTTAATAAATGCTTATCTCATATTATTATTGTGTTATTTTTTTCGCAAATGGTACGAAAAGTAGAGTATTTAAATCGGTGATAAAGCTGTCTTAGTCTTGGGTGAACTTAAATCCCTCGCTTCGCTCGTGATTTAAACCTCGAGTCCTTCGTTACGCTCGCGATTTAAATCGTCACCCGTGACAGAAGACACTGCTTTATCCCCTTGGTTAATAATCTACTATTAGTCCCTCAGATTAGACCGTTGAACCAACCAAAAAAACAAACACTTCAGCTTTATAATATTAGTATTAGTATAGACATTAACCTTCCTCTTGAATCACGCTCTCTACTGATGAAAACAACATTAAAATTCGTTGCGTAGTTAAATAGATCTAAGCGTACGAACGCTAGAATTGACTTTGTTTTTATACTATGTAAGTACCTAGAGTCCGGTCAAGTTGACTGTCAAGTTTTAGTAGGTAAATAATGCACCAAAAGTTTTATTTAAAAAAAAAGCAAAACTTTTATAATATTAAGTTTTCATAATCAAGACGCTGGAATATTTAATATACTACGCATATGAAAAAAGTAATAAATTACCTTGTGGGCGAGAATAGCGAAAGAGAGCTCACCGAAGAATATTATACTGATGCTACGATGATAATTATCTATACAAATAAATAACGATATCTGTTTGTAATGTCAAAACACAGCTTTTTACTAAATGTCTAAGAAACTATATACGGTACCTTACTTTTAACAAAAAAAAAACTAATTTTTGAATTGTTTGTCTCTCTGCCTGTTTGTTTCGGCTAAACTCCGAAACGGGTGGACCCATATTGACGAGACTTTCACTGGCAGATAACTGATGTTATAAGAAGTAACATAGGTTCCCGTGGGATATCTTTTGAGATTTACTCGGCGAAACCATGGGCTAGTGTTTTAAACGGCTAGTGGGCGAAATTCGACCAGAATTCGGGTCCACCCTTTATGGCAGAATTTTTTTCGTCATAATATTATTTTGCATAACAGCGGATGGCATAAACTTCATTTCGCAGAAAATCGTTTGGCATACACTCATTTATCATACATTCACAACGCATAATTTTATAAGTCAGAATCATCTTTGTGCATACATTTTATTCCATAATAATTAAAAAGTAGAACCATCATATCGCAGAAAGTTCGCAGTCAGAATCGCCTCTTGGCATAATTTCATATCGATAGTTATTAAAAGGCAGAACTATCATATCTCCGAAACTTTAAACTTAGAATCATCTTTTGGCATACATTTCATATCCATAATAATTGAAACACACATTCACACATTCTGCATGTAGGAATATTCAATAAAACATTTGATTGTCAACATATGTGGTTTTTATTTCCGTATCAGAAGCATGCGAATATGCAAACAAACATACACTATGCATACCTACAGTTAAAACCCTACATGCAGACATCCATACAAGCAAGCATACACCATGCATGCAGCATGCAAGCAAGCATGCAAGCAAGCATGCAGCATGCAAACAAGCATGCAGCATGCGAACAAGCATGCAGCAAGCAAGCATGCAGCATGCAAGATAGCATACAGCATGCAAGCAAGCTTACAACATGCAGGCGAGCATGCAACATGCAGCATGCATGATTTCTGTCACGGCTCCGGCGCTGCGGGGCTCCGGCGGTCCCACGCAAGCTCATCGTCGCAGATGGTTTTACGCTCACCACCGGCGTCCGTCAAAACCACCTGCGTCTCAGCTCGCGGGCCGCCTCGCCCCTCCGCGCCTACGCGGGATTAAATTACACTCTAGGGGTAGGGCAGACAAGACTACGTGGAGTCGGTTCTGCAGCGATTCGTTTCTGTCAATAATTTTTGTAGCACAACATATACTGACTTTTTGAGACACTATTTCATTATATTTAAGGTTAAAATGCAATTTAATAGAAATGAAAATATGCCTAACAAAATTATTATTCTAAATGAAATTCTGCCATCTTCATAGTATGCCAAGTGAAATTATGCCAAATAATCATTGCTCTAAACAAATGTTATGCTAAACGAAATTATGCGGAATTTTATGTCTGCCAAAGGTAATTATGCGAAATAAAATTCTGCCATTTAAAAGTATGCCAGCGTAAAGTCGAGCATATAAACATTCGGTCAAACAATGATTATGGTAAACATTTTTTATGCCTTACAAATATTCGTTTAAATAAGATTATGCCAAGTGTGTTATGCCAAATAAAATTCGGAGCATCAAGTTTCTGCCAGATAGAGGGAACCCCCAGAATTCATGTAATTTTTTTTGTATTTCTACTGATGTTATAAGAAGTAACATAGGTTCCCGTGGGATATCTTTTGAGATTTACTCGGCGAAACCACGGGCTAGTGTTTATTTAAATGGCTAGTCGCCCAGTGGGCGAAATTCGACCAGAATTCATGTAAATCTTTTTGTATTTCTACTGCATTATTATATTTTAAAAATATTAACATTCTGCCCTACTTCCCTGTATAAACTTTAACTGTGCCAAACTCTGTCCGCGTAATTTTCACAAAAAGGCGTAGGTATAATTCTTACCAAACTTCTTGGCCGCCCTGAAGTTGGCTACAATGGCTGCGCAGTACATAGTAAATCTAATAAAAAATCAGCACCGATCCGTGCCTTGCGCTTCGGAAAGCCAACTTCAGGGCGGCCAAGAAGTTTGGCGAAAGCTGTACCTACATTGTTTTTGTTTCACGTATTCTATATCTCTACATAGTATAAAACAAAGTCGCTTGCCCCGCCTGTACGGTTAGATCTTTTAAACTACGCAACGGATTTTAATGCGATTTTAATCAATAGACGGAGTGATTCAAGAGGAAGGTTTATATGTAGTACTAGCTTTTGCCCGCGGCTTCGCCCGCGTGGATGTCGGATATTAACGCAGAAGAACGTACTACCGCGGTAAGAATGTGTTAATCCAGGTTATATAGGTAATAGCCGTTACCCGCGTTGTTTTGGTATACCTATGTACCGTGTATACATCCATATACACTTAGTAAAAAGTGGTTATCTTAATATTACAAACAGACACTCCAATTTAATTTATTTGTCTAGATACGGCGGCGAAGACGCTGGCCAAAAGCTAATATACAGATAATATAGATACATGTATATATTTCTCTTTTTTTCAGATCGCAGCCATCCTTGTGTCAATAGCGCTACTGGTCACATTGATCAACTTGATAGAGATGATGAGCCGGTATCAGAACTCGTTCGCGATCCATAACATCGTGGTCATCAGCATAGTGCTGGTCATGCTGCTGACTGACATGGTGCTGAACACACTCTTCATTGTTGGAGGACATACGGTGAGGGCTTTTAGATTAGTTCAATTGAATATTTAACCTAAACTAGTAATTTAGTCCTTTTGGTGCCGGACGTAAAAAGCTCATTTTCTTCCCGTGAGCGTCGTAAAACAAGACTAAGGGAGTTACTAGAAAGGGTAGTAGCGTTCTCTATGCATTCTTAAAAACCATACTGCGATCGCCAACCCGCCTGTCAAGGGTGGCGATTATGGCAAACTTATCCCTTATTGGGTAGGCCTATGTCGAGTAATGACGGGTTTTGGCTGAAATGATGATGATGATGATGAATAGTTTAGCCGTGGCCACCTATTGGCCCCAAACAGCATTAACAATATAAATGTACCCTCAATACGAAACGAACAATTGAAACAGCACTCCTACCTAGCTGTTGACATTTCATAAAAGCCCATGTTGGTTTATCCATAAATAGAGGTAGCTTTTTACTAAATGCATATATGAAAGTATATACGGTATCTATAACTTTTTGACTGGCCTGTTAGTCTAAGGTTGGACTTTTAATCCTATTCACTAACTTGACAATTGGAGGGATACCAGGTTTTGACAAAAAAAAGATAGTGAGGTGGTGCAAGAATGAATGAAATTGAATGAACTTGAAATAATGTACTTACATGCAAACTTTGTAATTTAAATTTAATAACTTGTTTTAAAACAAGATGTGTACTATATCGATATATATATATGTAGTCTATGGCTGTCAGAGGAAATAAAATTACTATAGTAAAAAAATAAGCAAAATGACATGATTTTTATATTTCGTTTTATTTCGGTCAGAAGAAAATAAAAAAAGGAAATAACTATTATTAAAAATTATTAATTATTCTTATAATCCACACCTAAAAACGATTTTTTAAAGTTTTATTTAATTGAAAACATTTTTATCATTCATTCTTTATGCGAAATCGTTCACTACCTCGACACTATTAGTTTTAGAATGGTATCATTATTTTGTATTGAACTGTCAAGTTAATGAATAGGATTAAAAGTTCAACCTTAGTGGTTAGTGACCCTTACTGCTAAGACTGAGGTCGTGGGCTCGATTCCCACCCAGGACAAATCTTTGTGTGATGAGCACAACCATTTGTTCTGTGTCTGGGTGTAATTTATCTATAATATGCATGTATTTAGAAATATATAAGTATATTAACAGTTGCCTGGTTACCATAGTACAGGCTCTGCCTAGTTTGGGATCAGATAACGTTGTATTGGTTGTTCTAAGATATTAATCTAAACTAATATTATAAATGCAAAAGTAACTCTGTCTGTCTGTCTGTCTGTCTGTCTGTCTCGCTTTCCTGCTTAAACTACTGAACCGATTTAAATGAAATTTGGTACACAGATACTTTAGAGCCTGAGAAAGGACATAGGCTACTTTTTATCCCGGTAGTACGTTCCCGCGGGATAATTTCCGACCTCCACGCGGGCGAAGCCGCTGGCAAAAGCTAGTGTATTATAAATTTGATATTTTAACAGGAAAAGTATTTTAACGCTTTTGTCTGTCTATTTTTTCCGGCTAATCTCTAAACCGGCATGACCGATTCTGACGGGACTAGCTCTGGCAGATTGCTGATTTTAAATGGAGGACTCCATTTATGGCCCGGTAACGTGTTTTGTGGGATGATTTCCGACATCCACGCGGGCGAAGCCGCGGGCACAGTAGATGAACAAGAACTTAAACTGAAGTTAGTTAGAGTGTTGAGCTAGTCATTTTACTAGAATATACACGACCATATTGACGCCAGGTGCCTTGGCCGTCCCAAAGCACCTCGGCGTCATATGGTGTGACCAATCCAACTGTGTCTAGCGAGCAAGCATAGAAGGAAGTTTGGAAGGAAATGGGCAAGGGGTATTTTAGCAGCAGAAAGGGTAACTTATTCTTGGGGTTTGCGTGACCCTAAATGATTTGTATTTCCAGTATCCCACCTTATAGCTTTTGGACACAATCCTTCAAGCCCACGGGTTTTACTATTAATGTTAAAACTATCCTTCTGCTAAATTCTGCACAAAGTGCACTGGACGCCAAGTTACAATCTGCCTCTGACTATGTGTCAACAGAATATACGAGATTCTCAATTTCACTATTTTTAGGGTTCCGTTTTTCAACTACAAAGTTATTTTTTTTTTTGGGATAAATTCATTCGAATTGCGGAACCTTTTCCTTCGTTGTGCTTGCTCTGACACGCACTTAACGGGTTTTTTTTGTACGTTTGTTCTGCGATATCTTCACCAACAAAACTAAACTGATTTCGATTCCTTTTTTTATTTGTATTTTTTGTTCTAGAAAAACGTGAAGTTCCTCCGAATCTACTACATCTATAACATAGTCCTGTGGGGTCTGACAATCGCACTGGTACTGTTGATGGCCTTCGTCATGGTTCCCTATCCTGAACGCCTCGTGTCTTTTCACAGCTGGCTACTGCTACTCGACTTATCCAGCTCCTTTGTTAATATTAGTAAGTATTGTGTAGGTTTGTTACTCAACTTCTGACCTCAACTGTACTATTGCGATATTATATCAGGTTTTGGATTAAAAGGCTTTTTTTCTGGGTTGGAAATCATTAAATGATGTCTCCCGCTCTAGGTGGAGTGGAAGGGCGTGTCAGACTTTTACTGACTAAAGCCCACCCGTATTCCTTCAGTTGCCCATATACCAGAGCCACGGTAACACTTTCGAACAAATCTCGCGACCCTGGCAGTGATTAAAAGGCTGACGATGAATATTTGTAGGTTCATGCTTTTATGTGTCAGATGTGGTCTTCTATAACAAGGCCCAGGGTCCAAAAGTCCCTGATCTGAATCTGAGATCTTAAAGTTGCATTAATTAGGGTTTCGTACCAAAATGCTAAAGGGGACCCTTATGCTGAGAGTCTGTCTGTCCGTCTGTCTATCACAGCGGCATATCTCAAGAGCTACTAATGCTACCAACTTGACATTTAGATGAATGATGATATTTCCTCAACTATTATGCAAATGCGAAAGAATTGTAACAGAGACTAAACGGGGGTCTTAAAAATTCGAAGTAGGGTTACTACGGCATGTGGGCTATCATAATATGAAACAGCGCTATTAGCACATTCTCAAACGTTTTATTTTTGTGGCCGCTTATATGATGGTACGGAGCCCTCGGTGCGCGAATCCGACTCGCTCTTGTTCAGCTTTTTTTTTAACTGTTTTTTTTTTAATTTCCATAGTAATGCAATCCTATTTCCTGCTGCTACTGAGGAGTGAGATCATAAAGCTTAGAAACAACTGTGAGTTCAGATTTGTGAACAACGCGGCTGAAGCAGAGTGCATCATGAAGTACAAAGAAGGAATTGCCGATGAAGAGAAAGCGACGGAAGATGTCTGTGACAAAGGATGTTATGAGACAGAAGATGTGTGCGAGAAAACATGTCACACTAATGGAACGTGTCACAAGAATGAGGATCAATACTAATGGATGGCTACTGTGATTTTATTGATATTTTATAAAGGAATATTATCTACCTAAAGCCTATATAGACTTTTATTTTTTTATCTTATGACGTAAGATGGAAGATCTTATTTCCCTTAAGGTGGAAGAGCTAGAGTAGCCCGCGAAACTTAAATAATAAATAAATTCTTTACTTCACCACAAGCCATGATATTAAAATATCCATACAAATAAAAACATTTAAGGCTTATTACTAAGTCACATTAATTTAGATCCTCTGACTCCTATACTAGGTGTAGGCCTGTGACTTACGAGGAGTCAATGATTCTCCGTAAACAAACAAAGCTATAATTAAAATAAATTAAGACGTTTTAACAATAAGAGATGTGGCAAAGAAAGCAGATTCTAATATAGTTATGTAAATTAAAAGTGAAATGAAAAAATAAAGCTTAACTGTGTGGTGAGGTGTATAAATGTAGGGTGTAAGAATTTCAAGGAAAATTCTGTAGCGGTATCTACACCACCACATGCGGACTACGCATCGACGTCACGCAGAGAATCCTGCATCGCGCAAATAGCATATTTAGAACGACTCGAAATCAATCGTCGGGCAGTTGCCTACCAGACACGACACCCGTCTGCTCGGAGGATCCTCCTTTTCTCTTTCCTTCCCTTCCTTCTCTTTTCTACGAAGGGTGACTGAACTTTACACCCTGCTTCTAATACCTCCAAAACTCATTCAATGGGATGAAATGAGTTTGGCGAAAGTTGTATTGATAAATTTTAATAATTATAATTCTATGGAGCCATATGTGTTGCAGTCGCAAATCGTTTTTAAAACAACATACACGTACAACTTGACACGTACCCGCAAATTGTAAAAAAATAAACGTATTTGAATTTCGCGGGTTACCTTAGCGCATTCTCCTTATCGAATAGTAACTTTATTATATACGTGTAAATTAAGGTGATTTCAGTATGACAAGTTCTATTCGGTTTTATATGGGTATCAAAATCAAAATCAAAAGTCATTTATTCAAACTAGGCTGAGAGTCAGCACTTTTTGAACGTCAAAGTTACAAAAGACAGTCCCCCCAAAACGCCCGCCCTGCGACACTTCCTAGTGCTTTAGCTGGGAAGAAGAAGTGGCGGAACAAACTCCCCAGCAGCACAGCTGTCTGTTAAGTTAGAAGAACTTGATTCTATACAATATCGTGTGAGTAATTAATATTATAAAACAAAACGACTTGGACTATCATTAATAGCGAAACAGGAAGGTCATGCAACCGAAGTAGTGACTACAGTCTAGCTATTGAGGATAATATAATTAAATCAGATTCTCAGGTCGCCGCGGCCTTTGAAAATTTCTTTGCAGAGATTCCAGTATCTACTACCAAATCTTTGAACTGATCACCCACTGCTGCAGAGTCTCTACTTAAAGAAAACGTTCCTGTTTGTGATAGTGAATTTCATTTCCAATATATAACCTGTAACGATATCGTTAAAACTTTTCACTCTTTGAATGTAAAAAAGACCGCCGATTTATGGGGTAATTCTGTGGATACTGCTAAGTCGATCATAAACATTGTAGCACCAACTTTAGCTGTTATTTTTAATAATTGTATTGACCGTGGCGAGTTTCCTGATCTTATGAAAAACAGTAAAATAATACCGTTGTTTAAATCGGGTAGCACATCAGACCCTACTAACTATAGACCAATTTCAGTGCTACCTACCTTCAGTAAAATTTTTGAAAAACTTATTCTAAATCAATTGCAACGATTTTTTAATAAACATAACTTATTACACAACAAACAGTTTGGTTTCACAAAGGGTCGTTCAACTACCGATGCCGGAGTTGAACTTTTAGGTCATATATATAATGCGTGGGAGGACAAATGCGATGCTTTGGGTATTTTTTGCGATTTGTCCAAGGCATTCGATTGTGTTCTTCATGAAACCTTGATCAGGAAACTTCACCACTACGGAATCCGGAACGCCTCTCTGGATCTTCTTACTTCATACCTAAGTGATAGGATTCAGAGAGTTGACGTCAACGGAAAAAGATCACCTGGATCTAAAGTTAGAATGGGGGTCCCTCAGGGCTCAATTTTAGGCCCATTTTTATTTCTTATTTATATAAATGACTTGCCTTACCTCATAAAGGATAAACATGATATAGTGTTGTTTGCAGACGACACTTCACTTTTATTCATACTCAGACGTCAGCAGTTGGTTACTGACAATGTAAATAGAGCCCTTGCTAATGTAGTTAACTGGTTTAATGTTAATAACCTACTTCTTAACGAGAAAAAAACCAAATGTATTAAGTTTACGATACCTCATGTTAGACAAGTAGAAACTAGTGTCCTCATAAAGGGTGAAGTGTTGAAACCCGAAGATACCACAGTATTCTTAGGCATAACTCTGGATGCCAAGCTTCAATGGGGCCCCCATATAGATAAATTGTCAAAAAAGCTTAGCTCTGCAGCATACGCTGTTAAAAAAATTCGTGATTTAACTGATTTAGAGACAGCCCGTTTAGTTTACTTTAGTTATTTTCATAGCGTGATGTCGTACGGTATTCTGCTGTGGGGAAATGCCGCCGATATTCAGACAATTTTTGTTTTACAAAAAAGGGCAATTCGTTCGATTTATAAATTAAGTCCCAGATACTCCCTCAGAGACAAATATAAAGAGATTAATATAATGACTGTGCCTTCTCAGTATATTTATGAAAATCTGCTGTATGCACATAAAAATATTAATCTCTTTAAAAGATACAGTGATATCCATAATGTTAATACTAGAAACAAACAAAAATTTGTTGTTCCTAAGACCAGGCTCAAGAAAATAGGTGGCTCGTTTAGATGCCAATGTATTCGTTTTTATAATAAACTTCCTAGCCTCATTCAAGAACTAAGCCTCAATAAATTCAAATCTTTTATAAAGCGTAAATTATGTCAGAAAGCCTATTATACTGTTAAAGACTATATTGAGGATAAAACGGCCTGGGATTGAACTGCTCCAATAAATCTACACTGGATGTTGTTTTATTATTATTATTTTGCTATTTTTTACTCTTTTTTTTACTATTTCACATGACATGAATATTAATTGTATGAATATTACTTTGATTATTGAGAATTTGAGGACTATGTGGGTCACTGTGTCACTTTTGACTATGGTCTGGCAGTCTGAGTAGTTAGTGGCAATATCTGTGTGGTTCTTTCATCAAAAGACCATTTCAGACACCGATCTACATGGTCATCAAATGATCTGACCAACAAAATTATATCCATTTCTTTTTTTTTATATATACACATTGACTTTGATAATTTTTTTATATATACAATGACATGAATATTTACTTTGTAAAGTATTGTATTGTTTTAATTATTGTGAATGTGAAGACTATGTGGGTCTTTTTTTAAATCTTTTTTTTCTTTCGTTCTCAGTAATCACGATCTGGCAGTTTGAGTAATTTATGTGGCCTACCCAAATGTCCTTTCTTTGGTACTGTTCGTCAAAGCGTTGGGCTCCTTATTTTCCGAGTTGAGCTAAACGATTAGTGACAAATGCTTGCACTGACTGGACAGGTCCACTCAATCTGTGTGGTTCTTTCTTCAAAAGACCATTTCAGACACCGATCTACATGGTCATCAAATGATCTGACCACCAAAATTATATACGTTTCTTTTTTTTATATATACACATTGACATTGATAATTTTTTATATATACAATGACATGAATATTTACTTTGTAAAGTATCGTATTTTTTAATTATTGTGAATGTGAAGACTATGTGGGTCTTTTTTTAATTTTGTTTTCTTTCGTTCTTAGTAATCATGATCTGGCAGTTTGAGTAATTTATGTGGCCTACCCAAATGTCCTTTCTTTGGTACTGTTCGTCAAAGCGTTGGGCTCCTTATCTTCCGAGTTGAGCTAAACGATTAGTGACAAATGCTTGCACTGACAGGACAGGTCCACTCAATCTGTGTGGTTCTTTCTTCAAAAGACCATTTCAGTCACCAATCTACATGATCTTCACATGATGTGAACAAGATTATGTCTGGACTTTAAAAGAGACTGTGACCTCTGAGTTTGTTTCGGCCTTTCTTCTCAGAGTAGTCAGTTAGGAAACGCCGAACTCATCTAGTTTAAAAAAAATATCATTGACATGTAAAAGTGTTTGTACAAACCTACTTACAGAAATAAAATCATTTATCATTTATCAAAATAAAACATACATTATACGCCATATGTCAGCTAGCACACGCCAATATACGAACAAAACATTGAAAACTAAACTCAAGCTGAAATAAATAATAAAACAAAATCGTAAACAGAACGTAAAACTTAAATAAAGCCTCCAGGCATAAAGGGCGTGCTCGCTTACATATTCAACGATGCAAAATGATACATATACATACATTGATGCATATAGCTAAGTTGAAGTTACAATAGTTAAACTAGGACCTCCAGAATAAAATAAAATAACAGTTAATACAAATAACAATAACAAAAACCATGGTCAGCAAGTCGACCAGCCACAACAAGCAGCACCCGTTCACGAGCATAACGCAAAGGTCAGCCATTACCCCCCTCGCCATATTTGAGGGAAGGTGGTAACCCGACCCCCGACGCTACCGCAAGCAGTGACATCTAAGGGAGCATGACGAACTTGCTGCCGGTTGGTCAGGCAAGAATATTATGAACAACTGACGAGGTCGCTAGCTAACTACATGTTGCAATACAACTCATTTAAAATCATTGTAATGAGTAGATTATGTCCACAATAAGTGAAATTAAAAGAAATTAAAAGAAAATAAAAATTAATTAACAAAATCAGTTAAATAAAAAAATATAAAATTAAAAAAATAAAATTAAAAAAAAAAAATATATGAACTACCCATATAAACTGTCAGTAGGAAAGCTAATTCTAGATTGAAAGAACATAAACATTGTCTTGAGTTAATCACAGCGACCAACTATTCTTATCGTTTAAGTAGTCGTTGATAGAATAGTATGCCTTTGAACAAAGGTTGGATTTTACTTTAGCTTTAAACTCATTAAACTGCAAATCTAGCAAAGCAGAGGGCAGCTTGTTATAAAAGGTAATACCAAGACCAACAAAAGAATTATGAACCTTATGAAGCCGGTGAAAGGGAGCACGTAGTTTGTCCTTATTTCTAGTATTAATGTTATGAATATCACTGTTTTTAGTGTACAAGTGTATATTTTGCCTAATATATAAGATGTTGGCGAAGATGAATTGTGATGCCACCGTAAGAATACCAATATCTTTAAACAAATCTCTCAGAGAAACTCTAGCACCTAGTTGGTAAATCGCTCGAACAGCTCGTTTTTGAAGAACAAAAATATTTTGAATGTCCGCGGCTTTGCCCCACAGCAGAATGCCGTAGGACATTATGCTATGAAAATAACTAAAATAGACTAATCGAGCTGTATCAACGTCCGTGTACTGTCTAACTTTCCTTACGGCTTAGGCGGCCGAACTGAGCCTTCCCGCTAGACTTGATATATGTGATCCCCACTGAAGTTTGGCGTCTACTGTTATGCCCAGAAAAACTGCCGAGTGTACAGTATCAAGCACCTGATTATTTAAAACGACATTGGGTCCCAGATTCATAACATTCGGTAAGGCGAACTTTATACATTTCGTTTTCTTAGCATTAAGAACTAGGTTATTTGTGGTAAACCAATCCGTAGCCATTGAAAGCGCACTGTTCACGTCGTCAAAATCTTTTCTATTTCTGTCTACTTTAAAGATAAGTGAGGTATCATCAGCAAATAGTACAATGTCACAGATATTCTTTAAATAGAATGACAAGTCATTAATATACACTAAGAATAAGAATGGACCCAGTATTGAGCCTTGAGGTACACCTAACTGAACTAGTAGCCCGGAAGATTTTACACCATGGACATCTACACATTGGTGCCTATTTTGTAAATAAGAAATTATGACATTGAGAGCTTCGTTTTGAACACCGTAATGACGTAGTTTACGCAAAAGTGTGTCATGGTGAACGCAATCAAAAGCTTTGCAGAGATCACAGAAAACTCCAATAGCATTTTGCGAGCTCTCCCATGCGTTGAAAATATGTTTCAGCAGAGCAACACCCGCATCTGTTGTCGAACGACCTTTTGTAAAGCCATATTGCTCATTGATGTGCCTCCGGAAAACATACAGCATTGTCTATGAAGAAGCATTGTATACTTATCCTTTTTCGCGCGGTCAATAGTACGGATACTTTAGTTCAACGTAAAAATAGTAGGTGGCGTAGCTATCGCCGACGTTGAATTTACTCTATGCCAGCTAGGAAGCGGGAACCGCTGTCACTTTTCGAGTTCATAGCGTTGTGTACTTTCGCCGCGTGCGGTCGAAATCTACAAATATTTTTTGAATCGCTTAACCATTCTAAAAAATTATTTGCTATCGTGTTCGATAATTTAGTAATACATTAATAGTTAGTTGTATTTTCAATCCTTTAACTAAAATAACGGTTTGTTCGCTATGAATCCCGCGCCGAGTAACGAACCCGATGAGGCAGCCGCCGGGGCCCATCGGTCGATCGTTTCGAACTCGCCGACTTCCGAGAGGGATCAAGAACAAGAAAAGGAGGACTCCTCGTGCGCTAGCAGTTCATCAGACAGTGAAGCCGAACGAGCGGAACCTCCTCGCAAGAAATTTAAGCGGGATGCACAGGTAACGGTCGATCCTCGAATCGACGCGTTATACAACCAGGTCAGTTTTCTTACAAACTTTATAATGCACCAACAATACGTACCGAGTACTGCTGTAAATACAAGTGACGTAATCGAACAAGCAGGAATGATCAGTAATGATTTCTTGACTAATCCGTTAACAGAAACGCCTAGGTCGTTGGATTTGGGCGCCTGTCAAACTAGTTTTGATGATAAAAAAATTCTTAAATCGGCTAATGAAAAACGGTTACGCCAATTAATAAGTTTGCAGCATTTTAACAGCCCCACGTGGCAACATATCCGTTATAAGAAAACATTGGGAGACATGCTCGCGTTTCCGGGATTTTGCAATTTAAAAATTAACGATGAACTGTGTTGCCTAAACAAAGGAAAAGATTTCTTGGCCTCAACAGAGGAAATCATGGCTGCGACTACCAACGCCGTGTTACATCAAAGAGAACTGTTGCAGTCTGGCTTACAGGGCATCATTGACTGGGCTCACAATAACCCTGCCGAGCTAAAATCCGATAACCTTTATAATAAAATTTCTGAAACATTCGGCAATGAGTCGTCATCTTATAAATTATTTGAACAAACATTACAAATAATTTGCGGTAAACGTGCCGAGTGTATTGAAATGAGACGTAAAAGAATAATTTGCGAAATTCCGAATAAAAACATTCAAGCTGCGCTAGGTAATATACCTCCAAGCGAAGAGTTTTTATTTGATAAGACAAAACTTTTGTCCCTTATTCAGTCCCTCGGAGGGCCTCATTTCTGGTTATCATCAACACAAACACACAAAACTAAGGAGCAACTCAAAACAAAATACAAAGAACCAACACCGTCTACCTCCAAATACGTTCCTCACACACAGAATAATAAAAATTATAATTTTCGAGATACCTACAAAAAACAACAAACGAAACAAACGTACAAAGGGAAAGGCGACGGTTTCAAACCAACAAAAAATTACTCATTTCGAAACAAAGACGGAAAAAAGTGACTACCCGACACATTTCAGGGGAGGTTGTTTAACTTTGTTCAAAAACCGTTGGCAAGCGCTTCGAGCAAACAAATTCATAATTTCTGCAATTTCGAAGTTCCGTATACCCCTTTACAAAAAACCTCCTCTATTAATGCCAACAAGAAGGATTATGACGCAATATGCAACCACGCCATCCCCTGCAATGTCTCAGACAGTCAAAGATCTATTAGATCAAGCTGTATTGAAACTAGTTTCCAAGAAAACGCCCAGTTTTATCTCCAAGCTTTTTCTGCGGAAGAAAAGCGACGGATCAATGCGCCCAATTTTCGATCTCCGAGAATTGAACAAGTTCGTCAAAACGAAACGTTTTCGTCTGATTTCTCACGCTTCAGTCCCAGATTTTCTCCAGCCTGGAGACTGGATGATAAAAATAGATATATCCCAGGCTTACTTTCACCTGCGAGCAGCAAAGTCGCACCGACCTTTCTTAAGGATCAGCTACAAAGACCAGTTATACGAGATGACATGTTTACCGTTCGGACTGGCGTCAGCGCCGCACCTATTTTCATCAGTAACATGCTGGGTCGCGGAGACCTTGCGTGCGAAGGGATGTCGAGTGCTAGTCTACCTAGACGACTTCCTTCTGGTCAATCAAGACCATTCCAAGTTATGTCTTCAGGCTGCGGAAGCCGTGAGGCACTTGGAACATTTGGGCTGGCATATCAACCGCCAAAAATCTGTATTGGTGCCAACTCAAGATTTGGAATACCTTGGCATACGTTGGCAAACAGCTGTAAATACAATGTCCCTACCAGAAAAAAGGAAACAAAGCATAAACTACACACTAGACCGGTCGTTGTTGAAAAGTCACATAAACCTTCGGGAACTGCAAAGTCTGCTGGGGCGCTTAAACTTCGCCAACTTTGTCGTTCCCCGAGGAAGACTACACTGTCGCAAAATGCAAATATTTCTGCGACACTACAACAAAACACGACCCCGTCAAAAACAGCAAATGCCTCGAGTTGTGCGTCAAGAGATAATGTGGTGGCGCGGAGCCACAAGCCACACATTACCTATACACAAAAAACCTGCTACCCATTTCCTTGCGACGGACGCTTCGGATTGGGGTTGGGGTGCCCACATAGACGGGATTCCAATGTCAGGTGCTTGGGCAACTCACCAACGAAGATGGCACTGCAACAAAAAGGAGCTATATGCAGTAATAGCGGCAATCAAAATGAATACAAAGACGTTGCAGAAGTCACACGTGCTGATCCAGTCAGACAATCGAACCCTGATTGCATACATTCGAAAGGAGGGAGGAACCAGATCGTTAGGGTTACTAGCCCTAACCTTCAAACTATTACGTCTTACGGACAAGTTCAACATAACCCTATCAGCCCACTACCTGCCAGGCAGATACAACGTAATAGCGGACAGGCTATCACGAGGAAAACCACCCGCGGAATGGCATCTTCTACCTCGAGCAACAGCGGAAGTTTTTCGGAAGTGGGGGCTTCCAGAAGTGGACTTGTTTGCGACACAAAGGACCGCGGTAGTAAAAAACTATGTCTCACTAGACTGCAAAGATCGATCAGCAAACTATATAGATGCCTTCAGCAGAATATGGAACCATCGGCTAGCGTGGGTGTTTCCTCCTCCCAGTTTGCTGCCCAGAGTTCTGGCACATCTGAACAATGCAACGGGAATTTACTTGCTAGTGGCCCCGGAGTGGCCTCGAGCCTTCTGGCTTCAAGACCTGAAATCCAGAGCTCTAGACCACCCTCACGAACTTCTGAACCTATCGAAGACCTTGATAGATGTTACAACATCGCAGCCTCCCCCACAGGTACAGACATTGACCCTGAAAGTTTGGAAAATTGGGGGTGGGGTGCCCAAATAAAAGGCTGGTCAATACAGGAAAAAGAACTACTCAAGAAGAGCTGGCGACGTTCAACTTTATCAACCTATTTGTCACCACTTAGACGGTGGTTGAGATGGTGCTCTAACTCTCAAGTAAACCCAAAATATCCTCAACCTGCTGACATCGCTAAATTTTTAATGTTTCTCTTTCTAAAAGAGAATTTATCCTATAGTACTATCCTCGTTCACAAATCGGCAGTCTTAACATTTTGTGGCCCTTATGTGGAACAAAAAACATTTTCAAATTTTTTAATAAAACATACACTTAAGGCGATAGGAGTTGCCAAACCTAAAGAAGTACGGCCACCGTTCACGTGGGATCCACGTACCGTACTAAATTGGCTGTCATCAAATGCACCTAAAGACACATTGTTTGATTTAGCACGTAGAACAGCCACAGTTTTATTGCTGGCATCAGGCCGTAGGGTTCATGACCTAACTTTGCTGAAAATCTCAAATGACAGCTTCTTAGATGATGGCGATAATATCTATTTTATACCTGCATTTGGATCTAAAACCGATACACACTATTATCGACAGTCCGCTTGGAAACTTTCACAACACAGTGATAAAAACATATGTCCTGTCACTTTAGTTAGGCTTTTAATCGAAAAAACTGTACTTAAGAGATCTGAAGTTAGCAATTTGAACAATCTTTTTATCACTGTACTTAATAAAACAAAAGCTGCCTCACGCACTGTAATCGGGAATTGGGTTCGCACAGTTCTCAGAGATAGTGGAATTTTTGCAACTCCGGGAAGCTGCAGGTCAGCAGTAGCTTCTTTAAATTGGTTAGATAATCAATCACTTGATGATATTTTATCACGGGGTAATTGGAAATCATCCAACACCTTCTTTAATCATTACTGTCGTGAAATAGAACTCCACAAAGACAGTCGTGATCCATTTTTCAATACATTTACTTCTAAGTAATTAACAAAAAAAAAAAAAAAAAAAAAAAAAAAAAAGTAATCATGAACCAATCGTCTCTAACCTAGACGATTTGATTTATTCTTGGAACATCTAAATTGATTATTATCATCGCCTTTAACTGTTAAGATGATATTCTTAATTATATTTTTGTCTCATGTAAAATATATTGTAAACTACATAATTGTATTTTAAATGTAACAATATACATCAGTAAGAGATACTGTAACTACCTAACTCTCAGAATAAACAATTCATAATCATCATAGCGTTGTGTTTTACCTGTAATATTTCACCAGCAGATAACAAACACGTCTTCATAGACAATGCTGTATGTTTTCCGGAGGCACATCAATATAGCGGTTTTACATAAAAATAAAACCGATATTATGTGCCGAGAGGGAAAACATACAGCATTGTAGGAAGTTCTTCCTGGTGAAGACTATGAACTCGAAAAGTGACAGCGGTTCCCGCTTCCTAGCTGGCATAGAGTAAATTCAACGTCGGCGATAGCTACGCCACCTACTATTTTTACGTTGAACTAAAGTATCCGTACTATTGACCGCGCGAAAAAGGATAAGTATACAATGCTTCTTCATAGACAATGCTGTATGTTTTCCCTCTCGGCACATAATATCGGTTTTATTTTTATGTAAAACCGCTATATTATGAAGGAGGCTATTTAAATTAAAATGTCTTAGCAACTGCTTGAGTATTAACTTTTCAAATATTTTACTAAATGCAGGTAAGATAGAAATGGGCCTAAAATTGCTAACGTTATTTTTATTACCTGTTTTAAATAATGGTATGACTTTACTACTCTTCATGAGGTCAGGAAAAGATCCCGAATCAACACATTTATTAAAAGTTACAGCTAGATAGGGGGCTACGATGTCTATTATATTACTTAACAGTTTAATGGAGATGCCCCAGTAATCTCCAGTGTTTTTTGACTTAAGTGTCTTAAAAATATTAACCACGTCACGAGGCGTTACATGTTCGAAACTAAATAAGCGACTACATCTGGGCACACTACTATGCAAAAGGTTTTCAGCTTTAGACGGGGACGAATTTAAGGAGCAAGTTGTAGTTATAGGTATGTTGGCAAAAAACTCATTAAATGCCTCAGCTACATCGGCAGCTTTATTAACCAATTTGTTGTTAATCATAATCTCTAGTTGTTTTTCCTGTTTAACCGATTTACCCGTTACATTGTTAATGATTTTCCAAGTGGTTTTTATTTTATTGTTTGAATTTTTAATTTGATCGCTTAAAAATTTAGATTTAGCGAAAGCACAGATTTTTTTAAATAACTTTGAATAATTTCTGACATACTCTAGAAAAGGAGTATCAAATATATATTTTTTTAAACCATATAACTCGTATAGTCTCGCTTTACTTTTATAAATACCTGGAGTAGCCCATTGGTTGAAGCTAACAGAGGGGCTATTAATGTCAATAGTTTTGGTCTTGAAAGTAGATTGGTATTCTTTTTGCACAATATCAAAAAGGGCTCCATAGATTTCATTAGGATTCTCGTGTTCTACTATAGATGGTGTAATCCTATGAGCAACGTTATATTTAAATTTTTTGCAACGACTAACTGTATAGGGCCTACATTCTATTTTATGCGGCTTTTTTAGTAATGGCAAAGGGAAGCTGGCTAATAATCCACAGTGGTCAGACGTTAAGTCACTTAACACCAACTTATTATTGGCATCACAATCACTAAATATATTATCAAGACAAGTCGAAGACGATGCCGTGATCCTAGTAGGTTCGAAAAACAAGTTTATTAAATTAAATGACTTAAACAGATTGAGCAGTCTAATACTTAATGGAGTAACATCTAAAATATTAATATTAAAATCTCCACACAAAATTATACATTTATTAATTGATTTTAATTTATTGAGTGAGTCCTCCATGACCGACTCGAAACGAATAAAATCCCCAGAGGGTGGACGATAAACGCATATTATGACGTAACGCTCTAGTTCAACACAAGACAACTCAATAGTGCGCTCGATGGAAAGATTAACTAAATCTAAACGTTGTTTACATTTCAACTTGTTTGAAACAAGAACTAGTGATCCACCGCGTATAGCACTTTTTCTCACAAATGCACTTTGCACAGTAAAAAAATCATCATTCATAAACACTATTTCATGTTCTTTCAACCAGTGTTCAGTCAAACATAATACCTGAACATCATGGTTTTCGATAAATAAACTTAACTCTAGTTCTTTGCCAGGCAAACCCTGCATATTTTGATGAACAACATTCAACATATGCAGCTTACCCGTTGTCGCACCTAATAGTTTAAACTACTAGGTGTATCAACAGTGGATACAAAAGTGGTGCTAGTACCACTACTAACAGTACGGTGTAAATTGTATGCTAAAAGATTAGCAATTTGTCGCCTACAACTAGGTGGCAAATACATAGTATAATTTGTCAATTTGTAATCAGCAATAAATTGATTACTGTACGCTGCCAGACTAGACCCCTACAATAGCATTTCAATAGCGCAGTGGAAGATATTATGGTGGGGTCCAGGAGACAAGAGTGGCTAGCGTACTGTCCGCCGTACGCGGAGCAGACAATCAAATCAAACAACTCACCAACAATACAACAAAACAACTTACCTCATGGTTGAAGGAAACTGCTCTGGTTCCTACCTGGAGTTATGCATGTAAGTGAGTGTATATGTATCGTGTTGTGACGTTACGAGTATTCTTCAGGTTAGAATCCGCTGCAACAAGGCTTGGAGGCAATCACAGCATGCGGTCTTCAAATCACTCGTTCCCAACAGCGTCACACTTAACCATCGGGTCATGACAGATTGTCCACAAAACGACCGGTTCTCAGGGATTAAGGGATTACTTTACAACAGGGTCGCACGCGCAATTTGGACCGCCATCCCTTTACAAGAACTTCAGTTTTAACAAACGTAACCCGTATTATTACGTCAAATTAGGGGTTATTAACAATCAAACAACTGGATCACGACTAATTGTCACAAGCGGATCGATTTAAAAAGATTAATTTCAACAAAACCGTCGCGGGGCTTCCAAAACACGACGGACCCATTTTAGCGGCAAATTAACAAGAGAGAGCTGTCAAGTGTCCACGTCAAACTGACAAGTCAGATGTCATTCCGTTCGATGGCGCGTTCCGAAAGCGCATAGAATAACTAATCCAACGGTCCGAAACATCTACCCCCCCCGGACGGGCCTTCCCGTCCGCTAATCACTTGGCAATCCCGACAAGGTTGCGTTTTATCAGTCAACCTGACGCGCTGCTGGAGGACGATGTGCAAATACTCCAAGCTCCAACGCTTCCAAAAACTCTGAGCGAGCTGCTGCACCAACTGAAACCGCGATAGCCAATTTTGGCTCACATCGACAAAAGGGTGCTCCGGCAGGGCAACAAGTGGCTGTCAAATCAAAAAATGGCCCGGGATTAGGGCCTCCATGTCGTTCGGGTCCGAAGACAGTGGGCACAATGGACGCGAGTTCAATACAGCTTCAATGCGGCAAAATACCGTAGCTAACTCCTTAAAGGTGAGAACGGTGTCTCCCAACAATCTGCGCCAGAGTCCCTGTGCCGCTTTCACCGCGGCCTCAAAAATACCCCCCCAATGGGGGCAGGCTGGCGGGTCAAAACAATAACAAACAACAAATCACAACCAAACAACAATAACAACCAAACAACAACAACAACAATTTAACCAAATGGCCCTCCTTAGGCAACAAAAGGGGGTGACGGGCCCCATAAGGAAGGCTAGAGTGACTCAACCGTCAACCAAACAACAAAAGACCCGTATCGTCCAAAAAAGGGGTTCAACTTACTAAACGGCTCCCGACAATATCCAAAACTCTCGCTGCAGAATGGCCAACAGCGCATTGCAACTGGCATGCGAGTTCTTAATGTGACGATCAGTCACCAACAATTCAACAACAACAAACAACAATTCAACAATTTGTCGAGGGAGCTAAATCGACTCAACAAAAAATCAGGGTCCTTTGTTCCAACAGCGAGCACCTTGAGCCCGGGCAAAGGACCCGACATCAAGACTGGCGATCGAGGCCAATCATCCTCGGGATGAGTCAGCCAGTCTGGTCCCCACCATAGGGGGTGAGCAATCAAGCGGGGTGCCATGCACCCACGTGAGGTCACGGCGCCTGGGTTCAAATCTCCGGGCACGTGCCTCCAAATCAAAGGCGTTTCAGAATTTTGAATCTGGGACACTCGGTTCGCAACAAAGACCTCCAAAGAGTGGACGGACGTCTTCAACCAACACAAACAATTTGACTGTCCGTCCAGGCGTAAGAAGCCCGAATGTCCACAGTTCCACCCAAAGTGTGAGCAACGTGGTTGAATAGACGCACAAGACGCGCCGCCCCTAACAATTCAACTTAGGGATGGTCAGTGCCGTCCGGAGGGGGGGGGGGCACCTTGCTCTTGGCCAAGACCAGTGACAAATTCACCTGGTCTGTGCGCAGACGGTGCGCAGACAAACAACAGCTGCATAACCGTGCGAAGACGCATTACAAACAAGGGTAGCAGTGTAGCTCCCAGGGGGGAGGATAGCGCGGGGTAACACGACCTCGTTGACTGCAGGGAGTGCGGATACAAATTGGAGCCAATCATCCAATAGGGTTTCCCGAAGTGGCTCGTTCCAACCAAGTCCCGCAGTCCAAAGGCGCTGAAGAAAACATTTTAACCAAAACAATACACAAACAAAACAATTTTGCCCAAAACAATACAAACAAAACAACAAAACAATAGACAAAAGGCAACCCTGGACTCCCATGTCCATAATGACACGGACCACAACAGAGTCCCCCGTGGGCCCCCAGACCTGACCGATGCCGTTGGCAACAAAACCGTGTCGATCTGAGGGGTACCTTAGCGGGGCAGGCGCCAATGTCCAAACAATGCCTGGGCGGCGACCGATCGCCGCACACCCAGGCTCCGCACCCAAGCTCAAGTCCCTCGCGACGAGGATGGAGGCCAAACTCCTCGTCCGCGCGGTGTCCCGAGCCACGCGCCATCGCTGGATGGGCATATCCCACCGGAGGCCTGAATCGCGGGGGGCGTGACTCCAACCGGGGACGTTCCGCCAAAGGAGGGGAGGGAAGGCGGTGCTGGTCTGGCCAGCGGTGCCTAGCAACAATTGCGTAATCGCCTTTACGCGGGGAGACCAAATGGCGGTCGCGCGGCTCCCGATCAACTTGCGCGGGGGGTGGAGTGCGGCGCTCAAAATTGCGGGCCTCTCCCCGGTTCTGAACCGGCGAGGCAGAAGCCCGGTGACCAACTTCATGGTACCCCCCCGTACGCGAACCTTCATCAGAGGCTGGTCTGCCAGCGTGGTTCGCGTTAGCGCACAATATGTCCAAATGGGACCCCCTACAAATTCTACAAGGGCGGGGGTTGGGGCAGTCCCGATGGAAGTGAGCCCCCAAACAAGAGAAGCACATACGGCGTGCATTGGCAATTCGGCGGCGGGCACTCACGTGCAATTTCAAAAAGGCCGCACAAGTTGCCATGCCATGCCCCGTGTCCCTACAAAACTCACAACCAGGACGACTCTGGGTGCCAGCAAAACGAGCGGCGGGGCGACCATCAACAGGCCCGCGAGCCCTAGTCCGTCCCTGGTCTCGTGGCCGGGAAGACGGCTGGCATGACTCAGTGGCAACGCCAGAGTTGTCCACAAACCGTCACTCATCCTCCAAAAATTGGACGAGGTCATCAAATGGGGGGAGATGTGTAACAATATCCCCACCATACCTTTGCTCGAAATGAGCCCTCAAATCGGCAGGAAGCCGTTGCAGCACAACATGCACCAAAGGGTAAGACCATTGGTCCACCGGCAAGTCCAATCGCTTTAAAGCGTTGGTCGCTACCACCAACGGGTTCAACAGGTCAGTACGCAATGCTGACAAACTAGTAATGACCGGTAACCCCAAAATCAATGCAAAATGAACATCAGCCAAACAACGTTCATTTGGTACCGCTGGGTGAGTAGTCCCAAAGCGGTAGGGTAGGCTGAGTCAGTCAACGACAGATGCTGTACCAAGGCTCGGGCCTCACCTTTCAGGACAGACAACAAATAGGCCAACTTTAGGGCGGGTCTGAGGTCCGAGCGTGCATCAACCAAACTTGCAAACAGGTTGTGGAAACCGTACCAGTGGTCCCAGCGACCGTCAAGTGTGGCAGTTCCAAAGCAGGCAATCTACTCAATAGTCCGGGACCTGAAACAACCGAGGTCTCCGGCTTGACCCGGACAGGTGTCCGGCACTGCAATATTTCCATTTGTATGCCATTGCACAAACAAAACCATTCAAATAAACAAAACAATTAAATTAACAAATAACAAAGTTCAATCAATAAATAACAAGGAAATCCAACATAATCAAATAAAATAAACCAAGCAAAAGGTAATTAAGTAACAAAGTTCAAACAATATATTACAAAATAACTACAATCAAACTACCAAACTGACTAATCAGCAACTCAAGAAATAACATTAAATTGGTTTCAATTCAATTCAACAATAAACTTTTATTTTAATTCAAAATCAATATCAACGTTCAAAATTCTATTTCATATTCAATTCAAATATTCAAATTCTAATCCAATTCCAAATGTTAAGTTCACAAACCACTGTGTCAAAGGTACAACAATTATAAACCTTTATTCCAATTCAAAACAATGGTAATACTCAAAAATGCCAATTTCAACAAAACTACCATATTGATGGTACAAAACTCAATATTTTAATGTCTTCCTGACATTCAATAGAGGTCAGACACAAACAAGGGGTTGTAACATAGCCCAATTCATTCAACTCTACTAGCATATGCAACCCGGGCTGACATGAGTTACTCGACTCAACAAATTTACAAATTATTTCAAACAAACAAGCAATCATAGTTAACAAATATTTACAGCGTATTACTACTTCCCTTATAGAGACTGCCAAGTAATTAGCCTACTGTAAATTACCAATTTGGTGGTTATGTCTTATAACCGCGCTCTGCTACCAAGAATGTACGCTGCCAGACTAGACCCCTACAATAGCATTTCAATAGCGCAGTGGAAGATATTATGGTGGGGTCCAGGAGACAAGAGTGGCTAGCGTACTGTCCGCCGTACGCGGAGCAGACAATCAAATCAAACAACTCACCTACAATACAACAAAACAACTTACCTCATGGTTGAAGGAAACTGCTCTGGTTCCTACCTGGAGTTATGCATGTAAGTGAGTGTATATGTATCGTGTTGTGACGTTACGAGTATTCTTCAGGTTAGAATCCGCTGCAACAAGGCTTGGAGGCAATCACAGCATGCGGTCTTCAAATCACTCGTTCCCAACAGCGTCACACTTAACCATCGGGTCATGACAGATTGTCCACAAAACGACCGGTTCTCAGGGATTAAGGGATTACTTTACAACAGGGTCGCACGCGCAATTTGGACCGCCATCCCTTTACAAGAACTTCAGTTTTAATAAACGTAACCCGTATTATTACGTCAAATTAGGGGTTATTAATAATCAAACAACTGGATCACGACTAATTGTCACAAGCGGATCGATTTAAAAAGATTAATTTCAACAAAAGCGTCGCGGGGCTTCCAAAACGCGACGGACCCATTTTAGCGGCAAATTAACAAGAGAGAGCTGTCAAGTGTCCACGTCAAACTGACAAGTCAGATGTCATTCCGTTCGATGGCGCGTTCCGAAAGCGCATAGAGTAACTAATCCAACGGTCCGAAACAATTACAATCAAAATATAAAATAGCGTCACTGTGACAAATAGTCCTATTATAAATTAACATATTTAAATTATAAATGTGCCTGTTTTGCTCCTCAGATAAGTATTGTGAATAAGGCAAGGCACAGAAAATAAACTTACAGTGATTGGTCTCATTGAGGTGTAACATCAAGTGGACACATTGAATTATTTCTTTTTTTCTAGCATTTAAACTATCCCCATATAATAATATTACAGTAGAACCAGGGTTTATTTTTGACAATTTAATTTTACTTAATAATTGGCTAATACTGGCACCGGGTGAACAATTATTAATTACATACTGTTGTGAAACTTGATTAAATATGCTACCATAACCTTGACCAAATTTGTCAGAAAAAATATAGGTTGGGTTAATATGGCTATTATCATCAGTAATACGGCTATTTACTGGCTGAGTTGCTAAGGGTGTGGGTGTTTCAAGTTGAGGCTGAGGTGCCGTGGAGCAAGTGCAGCTAAAAGAGAGGTTATTTGTCAGAGACTCATACCTCTCTGCATTGCACTTGACCAGGTCTGCTAACTCACAGGCTTCCTGCATGCGCTTACTCAGGTCTTGTTGAGTAGCCTCATATTTACTAAAGATATCCTTTAGTGCAAATTCCCTAACAAACAATTCATCCCGAAGGTGCTGAGTGTCCGTATCATACAAAGTATTACATAAATTTAAATCACTATAACACTTCTTCAATTCTTGTATTAAATTTAGATTTTTTTACCTAAGTTTTGTGTTTAATTTATTAACTTTTTGGCATTTCAATCTTTTCTGATACTTTCTAATTAACCTATTAATTTTAATATATTTTTTTAACTTATTGTGGCTAGTAAACAATTTGTTTTTAGAAATGGTATCATCAGTTAAATCTATTGTTACAATTGGCTCAACACATGTAGGTTTGGACCTGCTACCAACCAACTCATCATAGAGACTGCTGGTGATCGCAGACTCTTCACCGGCTTTGAGAGTTGTATGTTAAGTACTTTTGGAAAAGTTTTAGCAAACACATAGTGGTGGGGCTCCGACGGAAGTAGAAAATTAGGTACCTTCGACGCGGACCGAAAAACTGATGTACGCAAGTGTCTCGCCTAGGGACAGGAAGTGAGGGAATCGTGCACCTACCTCCTCGTGTGGCCGCTCGATCTACTAGCAGCTCTGCTCCGGAGTCTTCACAATTCGGCACCACGTGTCGGCAAAGTTCAGAGGCACAAACACAGCACTTCAGGTTCAACCGTCGAAGCCACAAATACACCACTAAAGAAACAGTGGGACTGCTATGAACTTATAATATTCAATTATATCGTTCTGCGATAAAATAGTACAGCGGGTAAAAAAAACACAACGGGAATGCGATGACGGCGGAGTCCATATTTGAACTGTTATAATGTCTTTCTCGAACGAGCCATAAAGATGGCGACGCTCGTCAAGGAGGTGCACGATGCTGATTGGCGGGTAAAGGTCTAGCTTGACATCTTGCGAAATAGTTTAACAAAATAAAATAAATGGCGCTAACATTTCCTCCCCCTTTTAAAGAGTCACCTTTAAACCCAATCATAAAGTGTATAAAGAACTGCGAAAATATAATATTGAAACTGCGATTTATATAAGGTAAACTGCGACAACCTTAAACTAACTAACTGCTAGCACTTAAACTACTGTGGTTACAAAAAAAAAAATAACGACCGCCATTTGGTCTCCCCGCGTAAAGGCGATTACGCAATTGTTGCTAGGCACCGCTGGCCAGACCAGCACCGCCTTCCCTCCCCTCCATTGGCGGAACGTCCCCGGTTGGAGTCACGCCCCCCGCCATTCGGGCATCCGGTGGGATATGCCCTTCCAACGATGGCGCGTGGCTCGGGACTCCGCGCGGACGAGGAGTTTGTCCTCCATCCTCGTCGGGAAAGACTTGACCCTGGGTGCGGCGATCGGTCGCCGCCCAGGCATTGTTAGGACATTGGCGCCTGCCCCACTAAGGTACCCCTCAGATCGACACGGTTTTGTTGCCAACGGCATCGGTTAGGTCTGGGGGCCCACGGGGGACTCTGTTGTGGTCCGTGTCATTATGGACATAGGAGCCCAGGGTTGCTTTTTGTCTATTGTTTTGTTGTTTGTTTGTATTGTTTTGAGCAAAATTGTTTTCTTGAGCGCCTTTGGACTGCGGGACTTGGCTGGGACGAGCCAATTCGGGAAACCCTGTTGGAAGATTGGCTCCAATTTGTATCCGCACTCCCTGCAGTCAACGAGGTCGTGTTACCCCGCGCTATCCTCCCCCCTGGGAGCTACACTGCTACCCTTGTTTGTGATGAGTCTTCGCACGGATATGCAGCTGTTGTTTGTCTGCGCACCGTCTGCGCAACAGGCCAGGTGAATTTGTCACTGGTCTTGGCCAAGAGCAAGGTGGCCCCCCTCCGGACGGCACTGACTACCCCTAAGTTGAATTGTCAGGGGCGGCGCTTTACTGATACGGGAGGGGGTGTAAGTAGCTGCCGCCACAACCAGAGGGTTGCGGTGGGCTACGGCCCTATCGAAGAAACGCTTCGAAGCGCGTTTTATGAATTGATGGATAGTCGGGAGTTTCATATCTAAATGAAGATTGATATTCCTGTACGCTGCCAGAATAGACCCCCATAAGGTTTTTAATTATTATGTGGAAGCGTGCTAACTGTGGGGCTCTAGAGACAAGAAGTGGCTAGCGAAACTAGTCCGCCGTACGCGGAGCAGACAATACAAGTACAATTCAAGTGAAGACGCAATACAATTAACAAATGACTCACCTACAATACAACAAAAGAACTTACCTGGTGGCTGAAGGACACTGCTTCTGGGGTTACCTGGAGTTATGTATGTAAGTGAGTGTATATGTATCGTGTTGTGACGTTACGGGTATTCTTCAGGTTAGAATCCGCTGCAACAAGGCTGGAGGCAATCACAGCATGCGGTCTTCAAATCACTTAACCTCCAAAGTTCTTCAATGTCAAGAAATATCCAAATTCAGCCCGTATTATTTCACCAAGATAGGGGTTATTAACACACACAACTGGGTCATGACCTATTGTCACCAAAAAGATCGCGAGACTCAAGCGGCGACGTGTTCCCTTTGTTCCCACCGAAAATCAAGAGAAGTGTCAAGTGTCAAAATCAAACTGTCAAGTCAGATGTCATTCCGTTCGATGGCGCGTTCCGAAACTACTTTAAACGGGACCAAACAATTCCGAACAAACCAAGGCGAGCCTGTGGCTTGACGGAGAAAACGGTTCTGGAGAGTCTGCATCCTATGGATGAATCGGGGTTTAGCATGTGCCCAGACTGGGCTTGCGTATGTCATAATCGGCCTGATACAAGCGGTGTAAAGCCGCTTCTTACACAGAAGAGATAATTTACTCCGCTTGTTCAGGACGCAGTGGAGCCTACCCAGAGCGAAAGCGGCCCGCGAGCGAGCCTGCTTTATGTGCTCAGAAAAGGTGAGGTGTTCGTCGAGGATGACACCTAGATATTTGGCTTGCTTCGCCCAAGGGATCTGCTTGCCGAACATTGAGATGGGTCGGGGAGGGGGGTGATTACGTCGCGGTCGGGTGTAAAAGACCGCCTGACTTTTATCGGGATTAACCTCGATTCGCCACTTCCTGAACCATTCGCCGAGCTCGTCGACTGCGGTTTGGAGGTAGCGAACCAGCGCTGTGTCACTAAATCCCGAGAAGAAGATGGCAGTGTCGTCTGCGAACAGAGCTAACCTTGCCTTCTTGCTTCTGGGGATATCGCTAGTGAACAGCGTGAAAATGAGGGGGGCTAGTACAGAGCCTTGAGGGACTCCTGCACGGATCGGGTGAGGGGAGGAGAGTGCCCCTTCGATGCGATAGCGAAAGGTACGGTTCGCAAGAAAGTCTCGTAAGATGAGCACGAGACGGTCTGGCACTCCGAGTTGGTACAGCTTATATAATAAGCCGTTGTGCCAGACTTTGTCGAACGCTTTCGCTATATCGAAGTATACAGCGCCCGTGAACATACCACGCTGAAAACCAGCATTGATATGTTCTACGATACGGTGTACCTGATGGACACACGAGTGTTGGGTTCGAAAACCAAACTGCTCGTTGGGAATGAGGCCCTTGGTTTCGCCCTTGGTTTCGGTTGTGTAAGTGATGTGACGTGTTAGATTGTAAGCGTTCGCTTACTTTCTTCCAGTCAGTGATCACTTTAGTGGCGGGGGGTTGAGTGGGGTCGCGGGTACCTAATCGGGGGGCCAGGTTTATGACTACTGGTCGATGATCAGAGTCGAGTTCGTGAATAGCCTCGATAGAATCCAACCTTAAGTTAATATTCTTAAGGAGTGCTATATCAAGTACGTCGGGTAACTGATCGGTATCGAAGGGGAAGTGAGTGGGAGTCATCGGGGCGATGACATCAAAGTTCATGGTAGAACAGAGGTTAAAAAGTTGCCTACCTCTAGTCGAGGTCCTGGTGCTATTCCAGGTAGGATGTTTGGCGTTGAGATCGCCCGCTATGATAACGGAGTCACTCATGCCTAAGAGTTCGGAAAGGTTGAGGGAGTTGAGGGTCCTCTGACTCATGTTGGGGAGGAAGGTAAACCGACACAATTGTGATCGGCTGGTGACCTGTCAGTGCTAACCGACAGGCCGAAACTTCTAATCGGGAGAGTTCGGGAGTATCCATAGGTATGCAGTACAGGGACTTCCTATAGTATATGAGGGTGCCGCCTCTATGACAACGTGACCTGTCGTTGCGAACTAAACGATAGTTTGCAATTTTCGGGTCACGATGGTGAGGTTTTAGCAACGACTCTTGAATGAGTAAAATGTCTACGTGATGGTCGCGGAGGAACGTGGCGATCTCATCACGTTGGTCGTGAATGCCGTTGGCATTAAAGAAGCCTAGCTTTAGGGAACGGGGTTTTTGTCTAGTTAATATTCCGCGACTATCCATAATGGGGGCGTTGGGAGTTCATGACATGGATTGCTTGCGTGATCTCGGGATACGCAGCATAAATTGACTGGATTCGGAACAAGTTACCGCCGGCGGCAACTAGTTCCTGGGCCATCTGTTGGGCACGCGGGGAGAGGAACGTGCTGTAGGTATTAAAGGTCCCAGTGATGACGTTAAACGCATCAAGGGGAGCCTGACCTTTCCTCTGTACGGGTACTGGTCCTGCCATAGGGGCAGTGGAGGAGGCCGCGGCGCGGGCGGGCGGTGCGGTCGCGGGAAAACCGGGGGGCGTAAGGGGCGCGGGGGCACGGGTACGCGGGTCCACTAATGGAGGGATGGGAGCGGGCTTAGGCCTGGAGGCCAGTGGGGGGAATTCCTTCTGGGAACTCATAAGAGGCCATTGGGAGGGACGCTGTGGGGCCAGTCTCACGGGGAGTTTGGCCGAGGGGGATTCCCTAGTCTGACGAGCGTCGAAACGCTGCGCCAATTTAGGGGAAGATGACTTGGGGGCTTTCGGGCAGCCCCGGTAGTTTGCCGGATGACCGGACTCTTTGCAGAGCACACAACTAGGTGGCTCGGTGTAAAGAGTGCGGTCTTTAGGCCGGGTACAATCTGCTGTACCGTGGTCTCCCAGGCACTTGACGCACCTGGGAGTAGCGTAACAGTTGTACGCTGAGTGCCCGTACAGTTGGCATCTGTGGCACTGGCCAATGATGCCTGACTTACGGGGCTTTTCCATTTTAAGGCCTGACAGGTTACAGACGGACTTTACATTGAATATGGGGTGGTGACCCTCTGTGGGAGGGCACACCACCAGGACCATATCAAAGGCGGTACCTTGCCTGGACCGGTGCATGCGATGGACCTCTGTGACAGGCACGTTCTGTCGTTCGAGGTCCGCCTTAATATCGCTGGTGGCGATTTCGCAGGGGATCCTGCGAATCACCACCCTGGTCAGTCGCTCCTCGGGCAAGGAATACGTGTGGAAGGACACGTTCCTGGCAGAGAGGAGCCTGGTCAGATCGCGATAATCGCCTGACGTGGGGACCGATACTTTTATCCCGTGCTGGGTGGCACGGGCACTAGTATAGTTGACCCTTTGGTCAACACACCATTTGGACACCTCCGTCCACTTGGCCTTGTCCTGTATAAATACAGGGGGCGGTGGAGGGAGTTTCCTGGCGGTGTTTGAGCCAGAGGGTACGGACGGGGCGCTTGTTTTAGCGCGGGGCGCGGCAACCTTCGCGGAGGTTGAAGGCGAGGGACGGGAGGGGGACGCGTTGGCGGCGGTCGCCGGCGGCGTGGAGGGGATGGACGCGGTCGTGGTGGCGGGGGTCGCCTGCGTAGCGGGGTGGGGGGGGTTCGCGGTGGTGGAGGTCGCCTGCGGGGTAGGGGCGCGAGACGGAGGAGCGGAGTCCTCAGCCGCTATGATTTTAGCGGCTGGGGCTGAGCTGCTCGCCTTGTTTTTCTTGCGCTTGCTCCCTTTGCCCTTTGTGTGGGAGGCGAGCTCGTACGTCTCTGCGTCCGAGGACGAAGAGGAGTGCGAGTCCGTCTGGGGAGCGAGCGCGGCAGAGTCGGAAGGAGTGGGGATGGGTATATCCTCTGTGTCCATTTGACACGGTTCGTCGGTGGCGGTTGGGGCCTCGAGGGCATCGCTAAAGTCAGCGATGCCCGGGCTGGCCGGAATTGCGAGCTGCTCAGCTCTGTACAGCTCGAAGAATTCGGCAGCGAAATCTTTGTTTTTCTTTATTAATAAAAGAAAAACAGAGACCACAGCCCCGACCTCCGAGTGCTCAATGCTGAGCTGACTCGCAAGTTCAGCCAGGAGCGCCTCGATTTTGGCTAGTCTCTCCATGGGTTTATCCATGGTGGAGGGGAGGGGGACCTAATCACTCATGAGAGTGATCCTATCGCCAAAGCCCTAAGCCTAACAACCTAATCCCCGGTGGGATGCCGGGGGTGAGTGTTACACTCCCTGTCGGGTATAGACAGGGAGGTGAACCTGGTGAGCCCTAGGAGTGACTCCCGTCGCCAATCTTATTGTGCGAACGGGTTCCTAACCGGTCATGCGATGGGTACTGAAGGTACCCGACCAGTCTAGTGCGGGGGGTATAGATATACCCGCGGCACTAGTACGCGGCTGTGGAGGGAAGACTGTCACCGGGGCAGTAGTGTAGAATTGGGGGTTCTGCATCACTTGCTCGCTTCGCTCGACAAGTGATGCAGAACCCCCAATTATATTTCGATAAATAACCAATGAAATCTTTTTGCGCTATATCGCCGACCTGAGGTTTTGACGCATCCGCTGTGCTCGATTTATAATTTACGATGCGTTTTCAATATATACTCTTTTCCTTTAACAGCGTTTAAATAAAAGCATTGAGGAAAACGTATTGCATGTTGCATCCAAGGATCGTCATAAATCTCCCAATCTTCTATAACACCTCCACATGAGAAACATGCTGCTTTATCATTTATACTATCGCCACAGTAAAAGAATCCAGCGTCGGCCATTTCCATAACTAATCTTTTCTTTGAATCAGCTGTCGCCCAGTAATAATTAAATGAAAACTCACGCATTTTAAAAGTATTATACATGTCATATCGAGGTTTGTATTTATTTTGACACATGCTTTGTTTTACAGATAAATGCATAATGACATTGTCTAGCTGCAGTCAACAGCTTATAACGATTTGACGACGTTGATGGGATTGGGAGGGATAGGAAACATTTTACCTAAGTAAAGAAATTAAACAAGAAAATGTTTATTTAAAAATTGTATTATCATAGCACCATTTATTTAAACACAATACATTTTTTAAAGCACATACAGAGTCATGATAAACACAACTATACAAATCTTGAGAATATTTATATTGACTGTGCAGACTTAACAAACTAGGACAACCTTTGCCTTCTAAATTAAATATGTTACTATTACTGTTTTCCAATATATTTTTTAACCACACAACTTTTTCTAAACCTTTAACATATACACATTTATCACTTAAAATATCGGCAATATAACTCTGGTAATTGGAATATGGTACAAATCCTTCACGCCAATATATCTTTCTGTTACGTTCAATCCAACTAACTTGCTTTCTTTCTGATTTCGTCAAATTGTAAAATGGAAAAGGTGGCTTAATTAAAAACCATAGAATTTTTTTATTAGACAAAATAGCGATTTCTTTTATCATAAATTCACCTGTATCTGTCCGAAAACCTTGAATATCTACAATAGCAATCATGACAGCCTTCGTACAGTGTTGCTGAGAGGTTTGTATTCCACTAGTCGATCGTTTATAATCAAACAATATGCAGTTGTTTTATCTGGTATTGGTGTTGAACATTCAATTTCTAATCGTACATCCACTGGACCTGATTTTAGACTATCGTTTTGCCTTGAGCAGTCCAAGATAAAAAGGGGAGCTTTTTCTTTGAAGTCCTTTAGGTCAAGCAATGGGTCTACTGGACAGTTGTAGTAAGACTGACGAAATTTCACATACATTTCGTATATTATACTGTATTTGTTGTCAGGGAACTTTAAACCCATAGGCTCATAAGGATAATATTGTGAATTTAAGAAGAGCGTAACGTTTGTCACCTCACAATGATCGAATAGTGAACTGTCCTTAGTTCTACTATTTTTTCTGTTAGTTTGTAAGCAAAAAATTACATATCTAGGCTTTTCCAATTGTGAAGCAGTCTTAACTGACCAAGAATGTTTTGTGGTTTTAGGTAATAAAGGATATTCATATAAATCCCAATTTCTAAAAGCCATCTGAATGGGTTTATCTCTTTCCAAATGCTTTAAGAGTGTTAATCGTTCTCGATCTGACACTTTTATGTGTGGCACCCTCCATTGAACTCTTTGTATATCTATTTGAAAATTAACAACATCATCAGTAAGAATAACACTGTTTAAGTTAGAGTTAGTTCTGTTCAATATAAGTTCGTGTTTACAATTTATAAAGATTTAATTGTAATCCTCTGCAAACCCTAAAATCTTATTTAATGGTATCACAACACTAAAATGCCCATCACTTTGGAATCCGCTTAAATTCCAACCCCATATTTCAGCAACTTTATTTTCAGCTTCATTTAATGATATGTATGATTTTATTGCTGACGTTATCCCAGAATTTTTTATACGATCTATTTCAATACCATTCATTTCGTACCTGATGTCTTGAAACAAAGACATAACAGGGTTATTAGTGAACGTAACAGTTTTCTTGATCGGATTCCCATCTTTACCGAGCAGCTTTGCTTGGCCTTCGATGTAAATTGAACTGGCCGATGGTAGCACGTAGGTGTCTTGCTGATGAATGGGGATTCTGATTTCATCGTTTTCTCTAAAGCTGTTATTGTAGGGATTATATGAATGTGTTTCATAACTTTCGATCGAAGTATCGAAGTGCGGTAATTCAGTAATCTGTAGTATATTCATACTTTAAAACCTAGGGCTCTTAGAAAATCTTTATTTGCTTCAGTCAATTTCTTAACTTTTTTCTTACGTCTATGCACTTTAGCGGTCATTGAGGGAATAAGACGTTTTATTTTCACAGGAGCGTTTTTATAATATAGTATCATTTTATTTTTCTTAAATGAAGGTGTAGTTGAATATTAAATTCTTCACCGAAGTTAATACAATTACCAAATTGATCAACAATCCTAATAGATATAGATGAAATTATATTTTTGTTCACCGGAAAGTAAATAACGTTTCGTGGTATTTCTCTGTACTGATGACAAGGAGCAGTATCAAATACAAATTCATGAATAAAATGAGTTGGTAATCCGTTGCAGTACGAGCTGTGTACAAGATCACATTCGATTCTAATTACAGATAGACAGCTGTTATTGATGGACACATTTGGTCTTGAATTTAACACTGTAAAGTATAACAAACCGCACTCGTATTGATCAGATAGATGCAGAGGTGGTTGAAAGTATGACACCAATTCAGATTTGTTTCCGGAGATGGTAACCGTGGGAGACATGCTTGTATACTGGGCTCTTTCAGAAGATTCTGTTTATTTTATTAGGGATAACTACACCAAAAATTATTTAAAAAATGTAAACAGAGATGTCCACAATTGAAAGGATGATCGTGTTGTATATTATCATAATTATAGTGGAGTTTAGAACCTACGTATTTTATAAATTCTTTTGGAGGCTTAAGATTTCCATAACTATCAAAGTACTCAATATAATCATTGTATTTTGCATAGGCTACCCAATGAGAGCCAGGATCTTTAGAACTGTCTAAATTAATAACTCCACATTCTTTTTTAAACGGGCGTTTTGGTAATTGATCTCTCATAAAGACTCCTCTAAAATAGGGAATACTATTCCCATACTTCAAAATGTCAAAGTTAGTTGGCTCGTTTGGGTAGCCGATACTTTAGTTTTTTTCATTCGATACAAAAATTCCAAGCCCATTTTTATGTGGTTTAAGTTGTAATCCTTTTCCAATGCAGAGAGCTTCCATTTTTTCATTGTGTCTCTTCGATTCAGCCAACAGCTTTCTAGCCATCTTAAATTCATTAATGGTTTTGGCAATACCAGCTGCACCGCCTGCTATGGCTCCCGCCGCTGATAATCCAGCAAAAATAGGAATCAAAGGTAACAAACCACCAGTTTTTGGTATAGGAATAACACGAGGAAGTTTAATGGATGAATCATTAGCTAATTCTCTGGTTGCGGCCATAGCTAATTCTATTGCCACTTTTTTGCATTTTGGTTTTAATTTTTTCATGTGTCTTTTCGTTTTAATGATAACATTTTTAAATTTATTTTTTAACGTTTTTCCAGATGGAACTTTTTGAGAGCACTTTTTTTTTATTTTTTTTTAGGCCAGAACCACTCCTAATTTTTGTAGACATTGCCTTGCTTACTAAGCGTGCCGCGATTTTTTCGCTTGCACTCGCATCGGAGGCAACTGCTTGTTCTTTTGCCATTTTTAACAAAATTAAATCAGCTCTGTGACGATCCTTTAAGTTTGATGATTTGAGATAGGCAATGTCGTGTTCTTTACAATATTCGTCTAATTTATTAATACCTTTATCTCCGCGTGAAAGCCTTTTAATTAATTTTGTACCAGGACCACAATAATTGTAACCTGGTAAGTGTATTTCAAATGGTAAATTGTTTATTAGCCAATTGAGTAGACTACTCTCTCCAATACACATCATAAGACTAATGAATTTGGATTGAACACTTTAATAAATAGGTATATATGGAATTCATTAATGACTTTGTTGTAAAGTTACTAAAGTTATTATTATTTGTTATAATACATTCGATTTATCAATCCAACTGTTTTCAGCAGAAGACAAACCTAACCATTTTACTAAAACCCTGTTTCCTTTTCTTCTAAGGACTTTCTCGACTAGATATACATTGGGATGTTTTGTCTTTTGAAGTTCTTGTGAATAAAATGCTCCTAAAATAGGTTGACCTCTGATTGTATCATCAATTAAGTAGGTGATAGGAGTTGTATTTTGTATTTTTCGAATTTTAAATATTTCGGTTGACCAGTTGGGGGTATATCCTTTTTCAAATGTTCCTTTGTACTTACTGATACGTACATAATCACCTACTTTATACTTGCTTCTTATTCTTTCATTTTTTGCCAAACTTAAATACCTTTCTAATATACGTTTTTTGTTAACATCATCCACATTAGCTGGAATTTCATGAATTGTTCGATGGTAAGTGTGATTGTATTTATAAATAACATCATTAAGGGCACCATCTACCCAATTATAGTTGCCTTTTAAACTAAATTCCTTATACAGTTTAGATTTCAATGTTCTGATAAATCGTTCAACTATTGAGGCCTTTTTTGTTGAGAAAGTTGAATAATGGTTAATATGATTAGATTTCATAAGCTTTTGAAATTTATTATTATAAAATTCTGTTCCATTATCCGTTTGTAGATTTTTCGAAACACGTCCTGTAGCTAGTAAAATTTTAAAAGAGTTACATACATCATCTTTGGTTTTACTTTTCAGAGGAAAGGCCCATGCATATTTCGAAAATGTATCTATAACGGTAAGAATAAATCTGTAATTTTTATTTTCTTTTGAAATTGATTGCATATCAATTAAGTCTGCTTGCCACAGGTCATCTATATCTTTCATATTAACATGTCTTCGCGGAAAGTTCACCCTCGCATTTTTATGGATTTCGTTTACCACGTCAGCTTTGCTCATGTTCAGAATTCAGTACTTTTGTCTTGAATTCATGTATAATACTGAATGAAAAGCATATTATTATAACTATTTATTCTTTAATTATGTCAGCTTCTTTTAATTCTTCAACTATCGATAAAATTTCATTGTCATGGTTTGTATTTCCAGCATCTCTTGAAGCAACTAATAGTTTTAATCTCTCAACTAATTCGTTAGGATCATCCCAATATACAAAGTCAGTGTTGTTTTTGTATTTTTTTAGTGTTGGTAAGTTTCCTCCAATTTTAGTGTGATCAAGTTTATTATCGTTTGACGATTCGGAAAACATTGGTTTGATAATTTCACGATATTTTACTCCTTTATCGCCTCTTATTTGTCCATTAGGATTAAAATCTCTCTTATGAGCATTTGTAGAATGCAACATATCCTTATAGACAAGTTTGTCTTCACTCGAAATTAATTTTAAATCAGGTTTTCTTCGAAGTAAAAGTTCTTTCAGACCAGGAGTTAAATTATAGGCCTTGTCATCGACTTTAATTAAAATCTCATCATTGTCATTTAAACTATCAATTTAAAAAAATGTTACCACTGAATTACCCAACAGTAAAGTTTTGTTTATACTTCTTATTCCAAACGGTACATTTACACCATCATAGATACCGTGGACATGATGACCCTCTAACGAAATTTCTAAATCATCTGGTAATTCCATTTTATTAGACTTTTTAAGTGACTGGGCAGAATTTAGTTTAGGATCGTAGCAGTCTTCAAACTTTGTAGATGAGCTAGTATTGATACTATCCAATTCATTGTTTTCAGAATCAGTGAGCATTGTATTTTCTAAATGTTTGATTTTTTCCATAGATATATTAGAATCAATAAGGGTTTTAAGTGGATCTGTGACAGGTTTTAGCATTTTATCGAGTGACAAGTTCATTGAGTGTTCCTGATTCTTCATTTGTTTAATTTTATTCTTTATAGAGTCTACAGACTTCATTAATTCTCTTTTAATATTTTTCTCCATGTTGTAACAACTGAGTGCAACTGAGGAACAAACGATACTAATTTTGTTTTTGTATGTTATTTACTTATATATAAATACCTTCAGTCAAATTTTAAATAAGTATCAAAATTCTGCCTGTACCTTCCATTATTTAATGGTGACTCTTTGTTAATAAGAAGAAATTGATATGGATAACTCCAAACCGTTTTACAAATATCTTTGAACTGATTCCATGATAGATCAGAGTTGACATGTTCTGCATAGATATGCTTTAAGTTTACATCATCTTGTTTAAATATTATAAGAAAATTAGCGTTATCACGTAGCAACTGTTTTGGAATTTTTGAGTAGGTTTGCGATAAGTAAAAGCAATCAATTAGTTTATTAGTTTATTAGTTTACCCATAGAGAAGTAATTACGGATATTTATTTGTTTTTCACATACAACATCATCAAATATAAATACAGAATTTGGTAAAGCTTCACTGGGTGATATGACTTCTTTATTGTCACTGAATTCATTGAAGTTAATCTGAGGTACTTTTCTTAATACTTCACATAAGAAACGATATTTCGGTTGGAACGTAGTTTTCGAATAAAGATAAAGATTTTGAAATTTGAGACCATTCTCATGTAACAATAAACTGATCATAACGTTTGTTTTGCCACAGTTTGAAGGTCCACATATTATACAACGAATCGTATTAGGCAATAAAGCACTGTGTCTTATCTGATGAACTGAGTCTTTGAAATTAATATTATTAACGTTCAGGGATATGGGTTGTTTGATCAACTTCATCTTGTCTATTATTTGTTTTCATTACTTACTATCCTTTATATATGAATATGTGAGCACAGTGTTCAAACAACAGGTTTGAACCTGCATCGTTATAAAGATTATGTTCTCGTGTTACCTGCATTTGTGACTAATGAATAACTCAAAGGAGAATATATTCTAGGTATGTCAAAGTAATTAAACATTGCACTTCATTGCAGTAGCTGATCGAAGTAGGACCTTACGCTGTTGTTCGCGATTTAAATAATATTTTCAGTCTTAAAGGTAAGTGTTTGAAATAACTAATTAAACAAAATAATAATTGAAATATTGGTTTAGTGTTTATTTGTAAATAGTTTCTTTTTCTTTCAGAATAATGTCTCAAGCACCATCACCATCCTGCAGCCCCAGCATTTTGGACAATGAAAATGTAATTTCAGTAGAACAGGAACAACCTAGATTCCGCGAGGTACTCAATGTTTTTATATTATTTAGGAGTAGGTACATTTTTTTTCTCATGCTGTAATTATTTTTGATATGCTAATTTATTTTTTATTTTACAGTGGAACTCTGATGTTGTCAATGACAATCCTGTTATGAGCTCATTTTTTTACTCCCAGGGTAATTACGAGCCATATTTTGAGGGATTAAAACAGAGTGCTAATATTGAAAAGCTTATCAGTGGAAATGATCAAGCACACACTTCTAAAAAGCCTTCAAAAAAAAGAAAATGCCCATTAGGATCATCACCAACATCATACATTGCTCGCCGAGAGGGAAGCGGTCCTGGTCATCTAATTAAATTAGAAGTGCATAAACTTAAAGGATCTAAAAATGAAAACTATTATAGTGATAGTGATAATGCATGTATAAGTGTACAATATGTGGTGCGTGAACCTTATGACGAAGTGATGGAAGCAGCAGAGACCCTCATTAAAAAAATTGGGGAAAAGTTAAGTGACACTGAGCAGTTTTAGTTTGTAGTTTGTACTGTCAAAAAATGTATACTTGAGTTAATAAGTCCATAATTATTATACCGTATGTAATATAATTATTATATTTAAAATGTAATAAATAAGTATGTAAAAATAAATAAACAAAATAATAATTATAAATTGTATTTTCTTTTATAAAAATATTTAAAAATGTACTAAAGAAGTATGTAAGATTAAACAAACGAAATAAATTATCTGTATTTAAAATTCTTTATTTCGAGTAACAATGAGACTCATATAGTGTTAGAAGCAATAAAATAATCTTACTTAAATATAATTAATTATATTTTGTTACTATTGTTTTATTACTGTTTCGAGATATGATTGTTTTAATTTTATTATTTTTTAAACATGTATAATCGACTGTAAATGTTCTATTAAATCATTATGTTGTAAAATAATTTTAAGCATTACATTTCTGTTAAAATTAAATAAATGTTATAACTATCACCTATTCTGGAGTTTCATTTGTTTAAATAGGAAGTAGGTAAAGAATATCACATTTAAACACATTTATTTGATTACAAATCATTTATTTTGTATTATAATATTCCAATACATTTAACTTTATTTATTTTTACTTAAATAGACACCTTAAATTAATGCATTGTCATCTTATACAGCAATTAATTAAAACACTGTTTTATGATGCCCCCATGGCAAAGTTTTACAACCATCTTCCATGATTTGTCGCTTATCATCATTCCTACTCAGAACCAGCTTATTAATCTTCTGAGTAAAAATCTTATGATTCTTCGACTTTATAATACACATGTCATCTCTTAGGCATTCATTGTACCATAAAGCTCGTTTATATTTCTTAATATCGAGTTTTTTCACAGCTGATTTTTTTATACCTTTTGCTTTGATAATTGAAGAACTTAGAGAGTCTATACAATACAATTTCGCTCTTAAACCTACAAACTCGGATATTAAATCACCACCCATTTCATCCTTAAAAAAACCTGGTATTTTACAATTTACTTTAGGCATATTAAATTGATTTCCATTTTCGAAGTTGCTCGTATCAAAGTATTTTATATTATTTTTCATGTCCTCATAGAAATCTTCTGTATACAGTAAATACAAAAGGCTATCAGTGTCAGTATAACAAAGTTGAATATTATTTTCGTATAAACGTTTCATCACTGAGTAATGAAAACGATACAAATGACTCTTAGCCAATTCCAATATTGAAAAACCAATATAAATTGGTCTATCAAGAACAATTTTTGTTTGTTGTAACTGGATTGCTACTAAAGTATCAGAAAACACAGATAAACTTTTGAAATTTGGAGCACTCACATATCTTTCAGCCCCGCAAGTTTTGTTAGTTTTATTATGAATATCTTTCCATACATTAACCAGTTTTACATCGACTTGTTTTCTTTTGTTTTCGATAGTTTTTCCAAAAATAGAGTTGTTTTGTTTTTTAAAAAAGTCTCTTTCAAAATCGGAAACCGCTCTCTGTCTAAGAGCAGTATTCAACAAGATGTATGGAGCCAAAAATGAAGTTTGTTCAAATGCTAGTATTCTATATATCTTTAGCAAAGTAAGACCATTTTGTATACATTCTTTTAGATGAACATAGTGAATGATATATTTATGTTTATCATACAGATTAGCAATTAGTTTAACATTTTTACTACCTGGTGGAGCGAATTTTTCAACGGCAAATGGTAAATCTGAATGAGAATCGTGAATTTTATAAGGATAACATAAGTCAACTTCTAAAATAAATCCTGTATCACTGTCATTTAAAATATACATTACATTAAAATTATTTATTTCATCTTCATTTAAGAACCTAAAGTTTCGAGTAGGAAGCGGTTGCATCATGGCATGACCATATAAATTTACACAATCAAGATAAATTAAATAGCTGTCAGGTTCCTTATTGTTATAATTTGGAAGATATTTATTATTTGCCTTCGCATATCTTAAAGAACACTGGGCAAGGCCCCCCCTTATACCTTGTTCTAACATTTGGTACATATCAATATCTGAAATTAAGTCTAAATTAATTTTAGTATATAATAACATTGCATCCCAACTCAGCGAGGGAGACGATACATAATAACAAGGATCAAGGTTATAATACTTTAAACTCATTGTTCTAAACTTTTCAAAAACGTCACATAAAAGTAGGACATCGCATTTCAAATATAAGTCTGTGTACTCCCCTAAATTAGAAATATCAAATGCATTCCAGACTTTTAATGCATGATTATAATCTTCATCCGAAATAGATTGAGATGTCAGTTTATTATAAAATTTCGATGAATCAGGCAATTTCGTATCTTTATAACGATCCCATGAATCTATGAAATCATAACAGTATACACCCTTCTTGCAAACTAAATTAAACAAATAATAATCATTAAAAAACTTTCGCAAGTTTTGAAAATCTTCCGTTTTCATCGTTTTTATTAAATTATCTAGACTTGAACTTAAAAAATTAAAAGAATCGATAAATTTTAACTGAGCTACATTTGTTTTATCAATCGGGACGAATTTTGTGAAAGAAATATATTTTTCTTTGTTTCTGGGAATAAGATTTATACGACCGCAAAGAGCTGAAAGTTCTTTTATAAACAAATGACAATCATAACCAGACAGATTATGAAATATTATCGGTATGAATGGACAAGATTTTGCATTTAAATTACATGTATTGTGTGCTGGTCCTCTATACATTCCTGTGAAATGATCATGATCAGCGACAACAAGGTCAGTTTCAGAAAATGATTTTTTACATAAGTGACATTGTTTAGCGTTGTTTAAAGACATTTGTTGATCGTTGCTAATTATCATGGGTTTTATCTCTGACATTAGTCTATGAAGTCTTATTACATCCTGACTAATAGATTTAACGAACTTTTTCGAGCAGTCTGGCCCCCTATATGATCTAAACTCATTTAATTCAGGTTTAGACTGACAAAAAATGTAATATCCATAACAACTTGCCGTATGGACTTGTATATTTTCTATACATGTGGATTTATTTTTGTCTGAATACTCATGTAATAGACTTTCAAAATCACCGTAGATAACAATTGGAACTCTTTGAGTTCTATTCAAATTTGAAAAACAAAGTTTTGAGTTTTCTTCTGGAAGTATAGTTTGAACTCTTGCACAGCTATGATTACATAGTTTTTCTGGTGAATCAAAATACAAAAAACATTCATCACATAAATATATCTTAGACTTATGTTTTGTAAGTTGTCTGTGTACAAGCTTACTAAAACATTTAATCAAGCAAAAATGACTTTTACCGTTGTTATTGAAATAAAGCAAATTTACATGATAAAGTTTTCTCTTTAAAGTTTTATATAAAGGCCCGGTTACATAATAATTCTGTTCCAAACCATAAACATTAACACTTATGTTTGGATTTAAGTCTTCAAATAATTTTATATCGTCTAAACTGGGTGGAAATGTCATGTTTGTAATGTTTAACACTTTAGAATAATGACAATATGATGTAACTCTATTGGGGTTATTTTTTGCTGGGTACAAATATGCTATAATGCTCCAAAGAAAACAATGATTATCTTTATTGACTATGTTTAGGCATGATTTCGTATTTTGAATTCGTTTAGGTAATTCTAAATAAGAACCTGCTCTCAAAGGACTGTATTTAACTAAATTAATTTCTAAATGACTTATCGATTCAATTGTCCAGCCTGACTCACTTAGTTCGAACTCGGAACATTTATTTAAGATTTTTTCTGCAAATGCATGATAAATGGATATTATATCTGTGCTTTGAAGGATAATTACATATCTTGTGTTAAAAGATTTAAGACTAATTTCATCATTTTTAGGTAGCGTGTATAGAATAAATAGTTCGAAATTGACTTTCAAAGAAACGTGTTGTTTTAATAATTCTTTAATTAGATAGCAACATGTGTCTGAAGCTTCAGTTAAGAACTTTTCAGGTGTAATAGTAAAACTATGAGGATTTATTTTGTAACTGATTATTTTGTTTTTAAAAGCACAAGCTATTATACAGACATTTTCAAATTGAGTTTTTATGAGGTTATTAGATTTATGAATGTTGGTTTTTTTGTGAGAAGAATAATTATGAACGTTAATATTACAAGTTAGACAGAAAACCATTTTAAATAATTTTAAAAATGCTTTATTTCTAGTTTCGTAGTAAAATTGTATTAATGAGAATAATATTTTATAAATTTTATATTGTATTGTTTTCAATTTTAGATTTTTATTTAGGTTTTTGTTTTGATCTACTAAGTAGACTCTGTAAGAGAACAATACAAAAATTTAAGTGACATGGTTAGTAGACACATACTCAAATAAAAAAATAAATGAAGAGCATACTAAAGTACCTATGTATATTGTGCCCAATATTATAAAGGCTTAAACCAAGTTTAATACTAAAATATTAGTTATGTATAAAGTTACACAATTTAATAAAAGTTAAGTAATGAGTTAAACTTTACGAAAAATAAAACAAAATAATAAGAGGATTAAAAAAGAAAGAATAATTATGAACCTTAATATTACAAGTTTGACAGAAAACCATTTTAAATTATTTTAAAAAGCTTTATTTCTATTTTCGTAGTAAAATTGTATTAATGAGAATAATATTTTTATAAATTTTATATTGTATTGTTTTCAATTTTAGATTTTTATTTAGATTTTTGTTTTGATCTACTAAGTAGACTCTGTAAGAGAACAATGCAAAAATATAAGTGATATGGTTAGTAGACACATACTCAAATAAAAAAATAAAATTAAGAGCATACTAAAGTACCTATGTATATTATGCCCAATATTATAAAGGCTTAAACCAAGTTTAATACTAAAATATTAGTTATGTATAAAGTTAAACAATTTTATAAAAGTTAAGTAATGAGTTAAACTTTACGAAAAAAAAACAAAATAATAAGAGGATTAAAAAAGGTTTTGGGGGTACAGAATTGGTTGGATAGAGGCGTAATCCTCTTTAACTGTTGCAACCAACTGAGTTACCGCCTTCCAAGTTGGGCTAACGTCATTTACCGCTGTTTTGAAACAAACCAGCGAATGTTTCCAACGGTCGGTGGTTGTTACGCCCTCTAACTCCTGACTATTTGATATGCGGACCTCAACATAATATTCTCCGCACTTTGTGGGGTTGCTTTGCATGGTATAACCAGAACCGACTCGACGCGTTAGGTAGTTCTTCAGTTTCGACGCCCGAATCGGTTCGCGTTGCTCTTCATCCTGGAAACAAAGAAAAAATAATTCATTATTATATCATCATTATAATCTGCTGATTCATGATGATCACCAGCCCTCTGGTATTATTATATATCATCACAATAGAATACAACAATATCTTGAGGCTTCCATAATCTTCATCGATTTATGTCGGTCTCAAACATTCGAATGAAATCTTTTACACCTTAGAAATTGTAAACAGTACAAATCTACTACCAAATCATGAATTATTAAATAAACGTTAACTTTTATTTAAAACAACATATAAATATCACACCTGTATTTTTCGAATAGTTAGACTCAATGCTGCTAGGTACTACTTACTTATAAAATTATTCAAAGTTGACACAATTATCTACACTTGGTCAATCTGAGAATCGAAACCCAGGATTTTATAATTATCAGTAACTATCTTAACACCACTGACTACTAAACATGTTTTTCTCTCTCCCCACATTTAGAATTTTTCCTGTGTCGCGAATCCGTTTATAAACATTTAAACAGCCGGACCTGGAACAACTGTTTGTAGACCACACAAATATTTGTGCCGTTTGGGAATCGAACCCGCAATAAACAACACAGCAGCCAACCGCTCAGCCATTGGGTCAACCGGACTGTCAAATATAATAACTAAATCACAATTTTATCTCAACTTACCTCGGAATCTGGGAAGATGCAGCGTTTTCGTTTCTTTTTAGCCGATATAGACGCTGAAGTAGATGCAATCGGAGGGTCAACCTCTGATTCAGACCCACTACCATCCAGCTGTTCTTGAAGTGGTTTTTTACTTTTTCCTTTTGCTTTAGGTTTAGGCTTAATTGGCTTCTTCTTTTGCGATATAGGGATCACTTCAGCGTCGGAGTCAAATGGATTGGGAAACCTGAAAACAAAACAAAAAATATAACATTTGTAAAACAGGTTTACTTACGAACATTTAACCATTTAGTTTCAAATATTATCATCCAGTCCATTCATAATACTTTAAATTAATACTTTTAATTAGATTCCTGTCACGCCAAGCTATTTTTCCTGCAAGGGAATCGAAGTCGTATACTCACTCTCAACAGCGACCTCTCAACTTACTAATAAAAACACTCAGACAAACACAAACACACACGCTGATAATAGAAAAATAGTTAAAATGATACGTACATACTTACAGTTTTTAATTGTTAAACGTAACGATGTTAAGTTATACGGAGCACTGCAGAACGCACTGCTAAAAATATTGTGGGAGATTATCTCTAGATGACACTGATTTTATAACCATCAATTGTAAAACGGTATACACACATAAGGAATGGTTGTTAGTTATAGTTTATTTAAAATTAGACGTAAATATTGACATACAATTTTAATCCCCATGCGTACTACGCATAAGATTCATAATTACTTATTTCTTATTCATCATTCATACTCAATTGTAACGTTGCCCTAACTTACCATTTTAGGAGAATGTATTAGATGGCGCCGCGCTGTCGCTGAAAACTGAGACGAAATTTTTATAAGGTAATCGTATGTACTTGCATTCAAATGGGTCCCTCCGTTATGAAATTCTAGAGACCACCCGTAGCGGGTCTTTCATATTAACAATGAGTATGACTAATATAAATTGAACTCCAAAATATTTTATTAGAAATCCCTAAAAGTGTAATTATATTTTACGAAATTAAAAGGTTAAACAGAACCTGTTTACGAGAATTTCGTTTCATCGTTTGAAGCTTATTAAAGTTTATTTAGTATGTACAGACGCCACCAGGTCAAGCTACCCGAAACTGTCAATTTTTCCCAATGATTCTTGAACCTAATGCTCTAGAAATAAAGTCGAAAATCTATCAAAGAAATCTGACAGATTGTAGTAGCTTGATGTGTTGGCGTCTGTACGACTTCCAGGCGAACGAAGAAACGGGGAAAATCCTTTCTCTTATAATAACGTATTCATACGTTGTCAGCTACAATTAAGTGCATTACATTTAAAATACCCAATCATCGCTTGTATAATTATAATTGTTCAGTAATTACTTCCAAATAAAAATGTTATTCAAAATAACGTATTCGTGTTTTGTATGGATGGTGGTCCAGTATTTTATTTAACCTCTGACGACACGTTTGGCGCATAGGTTAAGAACTCTACTCATCACAAGCGTCGAGTGTCGCGGGTTCAATTCCCGCACGGAACAAATAAGTATTTGTTTCGGTCTGGGTTTTGTTTTTTCACTATTTTTAAATTCTTTTATAAAATTATCAAAAGTGAAGGAGAATACTAATAATATAATTTACTGTGTTAAGTAGGTAATGTTCCATAGATACTTCAATAATAAACATACACGATAAACAGATAAAACAGTCGTACGTATGCATTGATTTAGATAAAACTCAGCAGAATCGTCTAGTACAATTAAATTGACAAACTGATAATTCAGTCGCACTGCATTGTTCTACCTATGAATGTTCGCCACACTATCGTCATTCATTTCGATTAATCAAATAAGCGACGATACAACCATAATTCAATCTGTATAATATGAACAGTCGTCACACTTCGTACAGGTAGGAGAGCGAGATACGCTGTATGAGGCCGGCAATCATTAGTAGGTACAAGATGCGCATCACGTCGTTTCGTTGTAACGATGCTCAGCGATCGAACTTGATATTGTTGTTTAGATAATGTTGTTCCACAGCTAGTTCCAGTTCGACAACGCGCGGTAGAATGAAATACAATATTCAATCTGCATTGCAAATTGTATCGTTGACCGTAAATATAATTGGGGGTTCTGCATCACTTGGCGAGCGCAGCGAGCAAGTGATGCAGAACCCCCAATTCTACACTACTCGGGGCTGACGAGGGAAGCCTACAAGGCCAGCGATCCGGGACCCGTCCAACTTTCGTCTAGCCCTGAAGGGGATAGACGGGTGCGTTGGGTCTGCACCCACTCGGCTTCGTTGGCACCGTTAAGGTATCCACCGAGTGACCACGAAACTGTGGATTTTGCCCTGAAGGGGCCACAACACAACACACGTTTTTGACGATTCTGATGAATCAGAAATATCACTGTCTTGCGAACAAGACAGTAACGTTTAGACTGAATCCGACCGAGAAACAAGAAGTCCGAATTTTGCGATTTAAATAAATTTAAATCGCAAAGTAGCGGAGAGTAGTCGGGGCGACTACGCAGCGTGGCGCACGGAGCACAGCACAACTGACGGGCGAACGAGTGGCGGACGGTGGAGGGGATACGCGCAGCGGAGCAGCAGCGTAACGACCTTCCAGGGCGAGCGTCGAGCGTAGAATGCTGTGAAAATATTTTTTTTTTTTTTTTTTTTGTGGGGCATCTCGTAGTTAATCCTGAAAAGATTGTTACTACTTAAACGGATTGGGGCCCGGCGAGTTCTAAAAAGTTACCTTTTTAGGCCTCCAGCCGGGGCTGTGAAAATAAAATAAATTTACTTTGTTTATATAGGATTGCATAAGCAGCACGCACCAACAGGAATAAGACAAACGTGCATAAACTTGTTTATCTCATTCGACGCCCAATCGTACTCGACAAGCAAGAACAAGTATTATAGAACCAGCCGATTGGTATAGGAATGTACAATTCGGATTATTTAACAAAAACTTGTTAAAACATGATTGCCCGCGGTCTTTTATATCGAACCGAGTTTGAGCTATATCTTAATTAATATTAGTTGATGTTCACAAGATGTAGTCGAGAGTCGAGAGCTCAGTCGGTGTCTAAGAGTCTTCCTAGCTAGGTAGATGAAATTATAAATCGATCCCAAAGCCCTACACAATGCCCCCTTTTTTTTTCTGGGTCTCTTACCGCCCCCCTTTAGGCCTGCAGCGCCCACAAGGGGGCGTTATCGCCCACGTTGGGAAAGACTGGTCTAGATTATAAAAATTAAATTATAACTTCTTGTGACTTGACCACGACTATGTGACCCCCCCCTGGCACCAAAGCTGGATCCGCCCTTGGTAGGAACAGTCAGCATATTCGTTTTAATTACAAGTCAAGAAGTCAAACGTCAAGTCAGAAAAACGTTTCTCAAAATAATAACAAAAAAGTCAATTTTAAGGATAGTCCTAGTCCTAGTCAACTAAATAATAAACTAAATATGTCAACATTTTTAGAAGAGGAGGATGATAGTTATACATTCATCTTCACCTATCAGGAGTCAAGTCCAAAGTCAAGTCAAAGTCATGAACTGAGCTATGATTCAGATTCATTCTTATCAATAGAGTCAAGTCACTCTTGTCTGTCTGAAAAACAGTCACAAAATATAATAAAATCAAAGTCACTTAAACCTGTAAATTTTGATGATTATTCTCAATCTGAAAGTCGGTCAGAAAACATAATAAAGTCACCTATATTTGTTAATGTCGATGAAACAATAGTTTCATCTGAAAGTCTACATGACTATAACGAATTTGATATCGAAAGTCCAATGTCTTCTCAATGTAGAAACTTAGAGGACTTACTTTAAAGTCCAAGTCCAAGTGAATTAAGTGTACCAAATAGTGGAGAACAGTCTCCTTTACCATGTAATGATGAAGCTGTAAATGCTGAAAGACAATATAGTTCAAGGGGAAGATTGTTAAAGAAAACACAAAGACTTGATTTGTAATGTTTAATACTTAGAATATAAGTTAATTACACAAGATAGTTAATTACACAAAATTAATGGCATAATGTACATAATTCAATTGTAAATTGTAACTTTTATTGTAATGTTGGCATGCACTCACTAATTCATAATAAGATATTATTGTATAACCATATTTGTAATGATTTTAAATACTATTAACTATAATTTTTCAATGTAAATTGTCAATGGTTGTGTAACGTAAGTTTGTTTAGCAAAGTAGGGTTATGTTTATGTTAAGTCACCTGCCAGTTGTCAAATAATTGTCAATGTTCATTTCCATGTCAGTCTGACAGCTTTCTTCTAAAAAGGGGCATGCTGTAGTCTATGGTTTAATAAAATATAATGATTGTCTATGGAATGACGAACGCCCGAGCTCTCAATGGTCAACCTGGTTCACGTATGTGCACAGTGCTACTTATATAATAAAAATAGAACAGTCTAACGCAGTTTCCTTGATCTACAAGCCATCCCGACCGAACCCACAAACATGTATGATTTAATATGTATTAAGAAGAATTAAACTATTTTTATAAAACATCTTTACGTTATTTGTTTTGTGCACAACAGCAACATAATTTAGCGCCGCCTGCTATTGTTAGTTTTAAGTAGATACCTTCATCATGTAAAGCGTCGGAGCCGCGGGACGGGAACGGGTTTTTGCTTGTCGCATGGTGAACGGGTTTTCACTTGTGTTTTTCCGACATGTAGGAGCCTGTTCACGCCGCTCGGTCGCTCCACGCGTTGCCATTGGTCAGGGACAAAAATATGGCGGATTCCCGCTCCCCTCAGATCAGTGCATATAAAAACCCCGGACTCTAGCATCGGGGGCGCAGTCGACCGAAATTCTCTACCTAAGTGCACACGCTACACATTCTGGTCCTTTGAAAGCCGAATCTTGAAGACCCAGCAGGATGGTGTTAACACGCAGCCGTAGTGGAGACCCTAGGAGAGAACAGACCCAGCAAGAGCCAGAACCGTCCATGACTGCCGGACCGGGTGCCAGCAACCCGGCACCAGAATCCAGCACGAGCTCGGTCGCTGTGATGGACATAGGCAGCGGATCTACGGCGACTACCAACACCGACGCCACGCAGACACAGGGTACGCTCAAGCCCGGCGATACCAGGTCACGCCGTTCTACAGCTTCGAGAAAGAAGTGCCTCGCAGAGCTGGAGGCCAGAGAGCGACTGGCTGAAATGAAAGTCAAGCAAGCGACGGCAGAGCGAGAGCTGCAAGAAATACAGTTGCAGCACATCAAAGCCGAAGCTGACTCGAGTGAAGACGATGACATGGAGGACGACCTCGCCTCCGTAAGGATTGGAACGTGGCTAGCGCAACCGGCGCTGCCACCCGGAGGTGAGGGTCGACCTGCGCCACACGACGTCAGCGGCGGGAGGAAAGGCAGGGACGCAGCGAAGGACACCGGCGCCGCGACAGGCGCTCAACCGCTGCGTGATGATTACGAAGAAAGTGTGTGTGCGAAATCAAACAAGGGCAATATCGCGAGTGAAGTGTTACGCGGGAATGTGAGTGATAAAATGATAGACGTAGGGACACTCGCCGCAGCCCTAGCCCAAGCCGCGCGCAGCTCGAGAGAGCCACCCAGGTACGTCCAACAGCTACCTATCTTCGATGGAAAATCCGGTGAGTGGATAGCTTATAAGGCCGCGTATTGTGACTCACACACGTATTTTTCCTGTATAGAAAATGTCGCTAGGATCAGGACAAGCCTCAGAGGCGCCGCAAAGGAAGCTGTAGGTTGTCTATTGTTTAGTCAATCCGACCCTCAGGTTATTCTAGACGCATTAGAAAGACGTTTCGGTAGGCCCGAGGCCTTGATTATGGCCGAGTTAGATCATATAAAATGATTACCTAAATTAAACGATAACCCTAGGAAGATATGTAGTTTCGCTAGCCGTATAGCAAACACAGTGGGTACGGTAGAAGCACTAAAAAGAATCCAATATTTACATAGCCCCGAAATGTCGCGTTGTATCGTAGAAAAGTTAACGCCAATACTAAGAAACAAATGGTATGTTTCGGACCGAACACTTTGTTACTCTATGCGCCTTCGGAACGCGCCGCCCGAACGGAATGACATCTGACTTGACAGTTTGATTTTGACACTTGACACTTCTCTTGGTTTTTTGGTGGGAAAAAAGGGAACACGTCGCCGTGTTGTATCTCGCGATCTTTTGTAAAGTAATCCCTTACCCCGGTCGTTTTGGTGGACAATAGTTCATGACCCAGTTGTTTGTTTATAACCCCAATTTGACGTAATAACACGGGTTGAATTTTGGATATATCTTGTTTAAATAGTTTGAAGGTTAAGCAAAGTGACGCTATTGGGAACGAGTGATTTGAAGACCACATGCTGTGATTGCCTCCAGCCTTATTGCAGCGGATTCTAACCTGAAGAATACTCGTAACGTCACAACACGATACATATACACTCACTTACATACATAACTCCAGGTAACCCCAGAAGCAGTGTCCTTCAACCACCAGGTAAGTTCTTTTGTTGTATTGTAGGTGAGTCATTTGTTAATTGTATTGCGTCTTCACTTGAATTGTACTTGTATTGTCTGCTCCGCGTACGGCGGACTAGTTTCGCTAGCCACTTCTTGTCTCTAGAGCCCCACGATTATCACACTTCCACTGCGCATTTGAAATCGTATTGTGAGGTCTAGTCTGGCAGCGAACATTCTTGGTATTCAGAGCGCGGTTATAAGACATAACCACCAAATTGGTAATTTACAGTAGGCTAATTACTTGGCAGTCTCTATAAGGGAAGTAGTAATACGCTGTAAATATTTGTTAACAAATGATTGCTTACAAATTTACAACATATTTACAAATTTACAAATTATTTCAAACAAACAGTTTGAAATAATTTGTAAATTTGTTGAGACGAGTAACTCATGTTACCATAAGTCGGCCCGGGTTGCATATGCTAGTAGAGTTGAATGAATTGGGCTATGTTACAACCCCTTGTTTGTGTTTGACCTCTGTGTTGTATTGAATGTCAGGAAGACATTAAAATATTGAGTTTGTACCATTGATATGGTTGTTTGAGAAAATTAATATTTGAAATTGGCATTTTTGAGTATTAACATTGTTTTGAGTTGGAATAAAGGATTATTATTGTTTTACCATCGACACAGTGGTTTGTGAACTATACATTTGAATATATGGATTGAATTTGAAGTTGAATGTTGAACGTTGATATTGGGTTTGAATTAAAATAAAAGTTTATTGTTGAATTGAATTGAAACCAATATATTGTTATTTCTTGAGTTGCTGATTAGTCAGTTTGGTAGTTTGATTGTTTGCTTGTAGTTATTTTGTAATTGATTGTTTGAAATTTGTTATTTGATTATTTAATTGCTTGGTTTGTTTGAATTGTATTGTTTGTGCAATGGCACACAAAGCGGTGAGAGAGGCAATCAGTGGATTGGCCACTCAGCTGCGGTGGTTCACTTCAGCTGCAGCGACCGCTGAGCGCCCGGATCTTGAAGCGGTCACTCTGGCTCGGTTCGAGCAGTTGAACGTGAGACTCGGCAACGCTGATGCTCTGCTTACCCGCTACAACGAGTACATTTGTGATGTGGCTCTGGAAGTGCTGGATCAGGCAGCACGTGACAAGGTCCTTGCTGACTATGACCAGATCTTGGACCTGGGGGATGTTATTGGTCAACGTGCTCGGGAAATATTGCAGAGCCAGACACCAGTCCAGGTCAAGCCGGAGACCTCGGTTGTTTCAGGTCCCGGACTATTGAGTAGATTGCCTACTTTGGAACTGCCACACTTTGACGGTCGCCTGGACCACTGGTTAGGTTTCCAAAACCTGTTTGAAAGTTTGGTTGATGCACGCTCGGACCTCAGACCCGCCCAAAAGTTGGCCTATTTGTTGTCTGTCCTAGAAGGTGAGGCCCGAGCCTTGGTACAGCATCTGTCGTTGACTGACTCAGCCTACCCTACCGTTGTGGAACTACTCACCCGGCGGTACCAAAATAAACGTTGTTTGGCTGACGTTCATATTGAACAGATTTTGGGGTTACCTGTCATTACTGGATTGTCAGCATTGCGTACTAACCTGTTGAACCGGTTGGTGGCAGCGACCAACGCTTTAAAGCGATTGGACTTGCCGGTGGACCATTGGTCTTACCTTTTGGTGCACGTTGTGCTGCAACGGCTTCCTGCCGATTTGAGGGCTCGTTTCGAGCAAAGGTATGGTGGGGATAATGTCACACATCTCCCCCCATTTGATGACCTCGTCCAATTTTTGGAGGATGAGTGTCGGTTTGTGGACAACTCTGGCGTTGCCACTGAGTCATGCCAGCCGTCTTCCCGGCCACGAAACCAGGGACGGACTAGGGCTCGCGGGCCTGTTGATGGTCGCCCCGCCGCTCGTTTTGCTGGCACCCAGAGTCGTCCTGGTTGTGAGTTTTGTAGGGACACGGGGCATGGCATGGCAACTTGCGCGGCCTTTTTGAAGTTGCACGTGAGTGCCCGCCGCCGAATTGCCAATGCACGCCGCATGTGCTTCTCTTGTTTGGGGGCTCACTTCCATCGGAACTGCCCCAACCCCCGCCCTTGTAGAATTTGTGGGGGGTCCCATTTGGACATATTGTGCGCTAACGCGAACCACGCTGGCAGACCAGCCTCTGATGAAGGTCCGCGTACGGGGGGGTACCATGGAGTTGGTCACCGGGCTTCTGCCTCGCCGGTTCAGAACCGGGGAGAGGCCCGCAATTTTGAGCGCCGCACTCCACCCCGCGCGCAAGTTGATCGGGAGCCGCGCGACCGCCATTTGGTCTCCCCGCGTAAAGGCGATTACGCAATTGTTGCTAGGCAGCGCTGGCCAGACCAGCACCGCCTTCCCTCCCCTCCATTGGCGGAACGTCCCCGGTTGGAGTCACGCCCCCCGCCATTCAGGCATCCGGTGGGATATGCCCTTCCAGCGATGGCGCGTGGCTCGGGACACCGCGCGTACGAGGAATTTGAACTCCATTCTCGTCGGGAAAGACTTGGGCCTGGGTGCGGCGATCGGTCGCCACCCAGGCATTGTTAGGACATTGGCGCCTGCCCCGCTAAGGTACCCCTCAGATCGACACGGTTTTGTTGCCAACGGCATCGGTCAGGTCTGGGGGCCCACGGGGGACTCTGTTGTGGTCCGTGTTATTATGGACATGGGAGCCCAGGGTTGCCTTTTGTCTATTGTTTTGTTGTTTTGTTTGTATTGTTTTGGGCAAAATTGTTTTCTTGAGCGCCTTTGGACTGCGGGACTTGGCTGGGACGAGCCAATTCGGGAAACCCTGTTGGAAGATTGGCTCCAATTTGTATCCGCACTCCCTGCAGTCAACGAGGTCGTGTTACCCCACGCTATCCTCCCCCCTGGGAGCTTCATTGCTACCCTTGTTTGTGATGCGTCTTCGCACGGTTATGCAGCTGTTGTTTGTTTGCGCACCGTCTGCGCAACAGGCCAGGTGAATTTGTCACTGGTCTTGGCCAAGAGCAAGGTGGCCCCCCTCCGGACGGCACTGACCATCCCTAAGTTGAATTGTCAGGGGCGGCGCGTCTTGTGCGTCTATTGAACCACATTGCTCACACTTTGGGTGGAACTGTGGACATTCGGTTTTCTTACGCCTGAACGGACAGTCAAATTGTTTGTGTTGGTTGAAGACGTCCGTCCACTCTTTGGAGGTCTTTGTTGCGAACCGAGTGTCTCAGATTCAAGATTCTAAAACGCCTTTGATTTGGAGGCACGTGCCTGGAGATTTGAACCCAGGCGCCGTGGCCTCACGCACCCAGCATGGCACCCCGCTTGTTTGCTTACCCCCTATGGTGGGGACCAGACTGGCTGACTCATCCCGAGGATGATTGGCCTCGATCGCCAGTCTTGATGTCGGGTCCTTTGCCCGGGCTCAAGGTGCTCGCTGTTGGAACGAAGGACCCTGATTTTTGTTGAGTCGATTTAGCTCCCTCGACAAATTGTTGAATTGTTGTTTGTTGTTGTTAAATTGTTGGTGACTGATCGTCACATTATGAACTCGCATGCCGGTTGCAATGCGCTGTTGGCCATTCTGCAGCGAGAGTTTTGGAAATTGTCGGGAGCCGTTATTAAGTTGAACCCCTTTTTGGACGATACGGGTCCTTTGTTGTTTGGTTGTTGACGGTTGAGGCACTCTAGCCTTCCTTATGAGGTCCGTCACCCCCTTTTGTTGCCTAAGGAGGGCCATTTGGTTAAATTGTTGTTCTTGTTGTTTGGTTGTTTTGGTGTTTGTTATTGTTTTGACCCGCCAGCCTGCCCCCATTGGGGGGGTATTTTTGAGGCCGTGGTGAAAGCGGCACAGGGACTCTGGCGCAGATTGATGTGAGACACCGTTCTCACCTTTAAGGAGTTAGCTACGGTATTTTGCCGTTTTGAAGCTGTATTGAACTCGCTTCCATTGTGCCCGCTGTCTTCGGACCTGAACGTCTTGGAGGCCGTGACCCTGGGCCATTTTTTGATTTGACAGCCACTTTTCACCCTGCCGGAGCACCCTTTTGTCGATGTGAGCCAAAATTGGCTATCGCGGTTTCAGTTGGTGCAGCGGCTCGCTCAGAGTATTGGAAGCGTTGGAGCTTAGAGTATTTGCACATCCTCCAGCAGCGCGTCAAGTGGACTGATAAAACGCAACCTTGTCAAGATTGCCAAGTGATTAGCGGACGGGAAGGCCCGTCCGGGGGGGGGGGGGGGGGGGGGTAGATGTTTCGGACCGAACACTTTGTTACTCTTTGCGCCTTCGGAACGCGCCGCCCGAACGGAATGACATCTGACTTGACAGTTTGATTTTGACACTTGACACTTTTCTTGGTTTTTTGGTGGGAAAAAAGGGAACACGTCGCCGTGTTGTATCTCGCGATCTTTTGTAAAGTAATCCTTTACCCCGGTCGTTTTGGTGGACAATAGGTCATGACCCAGTTGTTTGTTAATAACCAAATTTGACGTAATAACACGGGTTGAATTTTGGATATATCTTGTTTAAATAGTTTGAAGGCAAAGTGACGCTATTGGGAACGAGTGATTTGAAGACCGCATGCTGTGATTGCCTCCAGCCTTATTGCAGCGGATTCTAACCTGAAGAATACTCGTAACGTCACAACACGATACATATACACTCACTTACATACATAACTCCAGGTAACCCCAGAAGCAGTGTCCTTCAACCACCAGGTAAGTTCTTTTGTTGTATTGTAGGTGAGTCATTTGTTAATTGTATTGCGTCTTCACTTGAATTGTACTTGTATTGTCTGCTCCGCGTACGGCGGACTAGTTTCGCTAGCCACTTCTTGTCTCTAGAGCCCCACGATTATCACACTTCCACTGTGCATTTGAAATCGTATTGTGAGGTCTAGTTTGGCAGCGAACAGTATGATTACGCGGCTTATAGTAAGGTTGAAGATATTCCCGAGTTAAAGCGCTTATCTATGTATATGAATGAAGAGGCAGATAAGTGTGGCGCGTATGCACAGCCAGAACGTGGTAATGACGACTCCAGCGGTGTACGACAAGGTCGACAACGGCGCAGAGTAGAGCGTACGTTCAACGTGAGCAAGGACACATCAAACGAGCAATGCCCGGCGTGCGAGCAACACGGCCACAAATTACCAGACTGCAGTAAATATAAACAGCTAGACATAGATACACGATGGGATATAGCAAAAAAATCCAACATGTGCTTTAGATGCCTAAGAAACAAACATAGAAGGTTTATGTGTAAAGCGCCTATTTGTGATATAAAAGAATGCAAAATGAAACATCACAAACTGTTGCATAAAGAGCGTAAAGTTGAGGCGACACACAATATGGCGACGCCGCCGCCGCGCTGGCGGCGTTGGCGCCCGTTATCTCACACGAAACCGTCACGTCGGCGCGGGAAACTGTATCAACAACTTTACCTCAGAATTGCCGCGCGTATTTAAAAATAGTACCTGTCACATTAAGCGGACCACACACATGTATAGACACTTATGCCTTATTAGACGATGGGAGTACAGTGACCTTGTTAGACGCGTCAGTAGCAGATATCCTAGGTGTAGATGGGCCAGCCAGTCCTATGTGGATACAAGGCATAGGCACGGAGGTCAAGCATGAGCAAAGCCGAATCGTGAGCCTCCACATACAAGGCAAGCACCATAACGACCCACAGAAGATAGAGGCGGCGCGCACCGTAACTAGGCTTGAAATTATGGCGCAAACTGTACAAACTGAGGACATAAATAATTGTAGGCATTTAAATGACATTCATAGCACTCTTGTTTATGAACACGCGCGACCAATGATTTTAATAGGCCAAGATAACTGGCATTTATTAGTAGCCACGGAAACACGAACAGGTGCGCGTGATCAACCGGTAGCATCGTACACAAAACTTGGATGGGTATTGCATGGATGTCAGTACTCAGTAAATAAAGTTATAGCTACATTTTGCGGCCACCTTAAAATGAAAGAAAATCTGGAACCAATAGAAGAAACCATGAGAAACTTTTTCAAATTAGAATCACTATGTATAGAACCTAGGATACCTAGAGAGGACCCGCAACAGCGAGCCTTGGACATCCTAGAACAGAAGAGTCGACGATTACCCGATGGCAGCTTCGAGACCGGACTATTGTGGAAACAAGAGGTACTTATAATACCAAACAATTACCTAGGTGCCCTAAAACAGCTAGAAAATCTAGAACGACACCTAGATAAGGACGAAAACCTCAAGACCCAGTACTTACAACGCCTTGACAATCTATTCAACTCAGGCTATGCAGAAAAGGCACCCGATACCTGCACGACCAATAAAACATGGTACCTACCTCACTTCCCAGTGGTCAACCCAGCCAAGCCACATAAGCCGCCACGACTCGTACACGATGCAGCAGCAAAGATTTCGGGTTTGTGCCTAAACGATCTACTTCTATCGGGACCTGACCTATTACAATCATTGCCCGGTATTTTAATGCGTTTCCATCAAAATAAAATAGCTGTGTCAGCAGACATTAAAGAAATGTTCATGAGGATAAAGATAAGGGAAGAAGATCGCGATGCGTTGAGATTTTTATGGCACGGTGATCAACGAGAAGGACCGCCTGGTGAATATCGCATGACGTCTGTTATATTTGGCGCGACGTCATCCCCATGTACAGCGCTATACATAAAGGATCGCAACGCTAGGGACTTTGCCGATAGATACCCAGCCATGACTTCAGCAATAATAAACAACCATTATATGGATGATTATCTTCAGAGCTTTTCCACCGAAGAGGAAGCGAAGAAAATAACAACGCAAGTAGATTACATTCATAAAAAAGCCAACTTTGTTTTATGTGGTTGGATATCAAACAATAAAAATGTTTTAAATAATAACTTCACGCCTTTACAAGACATAAAAGTACTAGGCGGCGACGACACCGAGAAAGCCCTCGGACTACGATGGGATACTAGGAAGGATTGCTTTGTATTTCAAATTAACAAAAACAAAGCACCTATTGTATTATTAAACAACACACGCCCACCCACCAAACGGGAGGCGCTCAGCATAATTATGTCAATATTCGACCCACTAGGAATTATATCACCTATCACTATACCGGCTAAAAGGATACTTCAAAACACATGGAAGTACAAAACGGAGTGGGACAAGCCACTACCCGAGGAGCTACAACCAAAATGGAAAGAATGGATGAAGTCACTAAGTACTATAGAAACGCTACTGACCCCACGTTGCTACGATTATGGTGACGTCATAGCCAGAGAAGTACATACGTTCGTAGACGCAAGCGAGGAAGCATACGCCGCAGCGGTATACTGGCGAACTGAAAGGTCAGAAGGCAGCGTACAAGTGACCCTGGCGGCAGCAAAGAGTAGGGAAGCCCCACTTAAACCGGTATCAATACCTAGGCTAGAGCTGCAAGCTGCACTATTAGGCGCACGCCTAGCCCAGACGGTCGTTCAAGAACATGACTACGAGGTGAATGACCTAACATACTGGAGCGACTCTAGCACCGCTCTGGCCTGGATTCAAGCCGAACCACGCACATTCAAGACTTTCGTGGCGCATCGTATCGCTGAAATCGAGGAGCTCACCAAGAAAAACGAATGGAGGTGGCTACCCTCAAAAGATAATGTGGCAGACGACGCGACATGCAACTCGCCGGAACATTTTAACTCAAAACACAGATGGTTTAACGGTCCCGAGTTTCTTAGAAAAGGCAGAGATGAATGGCCACAGGCAAAAAAGGTCATTGCCCCCACGAACACGGGCGAAGAACGCGTCAAATGTCATAATATAATAAACGAAACAAAAGTAAACGATCATCTTCCAAATATTACACGTTTTTCAAAATGGACACGGCTGATAAGGACAACTGCAAGAGTACTTCAGTTCATTGACCTGTGTAGACCAAGTCAACATACTGTCGAATATAAGTGTACTAAGAAGAAGGCATCAAAAGATCCAACGTGGAAAAGCAACAAAAGCGAACCTGTTAAAAAAGTTACGCAAAAAATAGCAAGGATTAAAACGGTGGTAGTAGTAAACTACATATCTATACCTGCTACTTAAATTCTACGCGCCGAAGAACAATGGGTCAAGGGCGCACAAGCCAACCCTTTGACAATAATTTCTTTATTTTGTAAGTATGGAACGATTATACGATGGAATTCCTTATAGTCAACATATCCCTCATTCCAACAAATGTCTCTGTTTCTTTCTAACCATTTAACTTGCTTCTGTTCATTGCTTGTTAAGTATCTGAACAAGTATGGAGGCTTAACTAAGAAGGTTTGGTTATAATCACGAGTAGCCAAAGCTAATTCTTTTACTATAAAATTGTTGTAGAGGTCCTTAAATCCTTGAACATCTACTAATATAGTTTCAGGACGCATGATATTTTCGTCACGGTATTGCTTAACGGTTTATACTCAATTATGCAGTCGTTTAATATAAGGCAGTATGCTGAAGTTTGATCGGGTATAACCGAATCAGTTTCAATTTCCACTCTTACATCCACAACAGGGCCTGCTTTCAAGTTATCTGCTTGCCTGGAGCAGTCAATAACGAAGAGCGGAGCCAAGTCCTTAAATTGTTTTTCGCTTAACAAAGGCTCCGCGCGGCGTCCGTAATATGACTGTTGAAATCTAGTGAACACAAACAACAAAAACAGAGACATATCAGAGTTTGCATTGTTTTTTCTGTTTGTCTGTAAACCGATAATAACATATCTCGGTTTCTCTACTTGCGATGAAGTTTTAATAGACCAGGTATGTTTCGTTGTTTTAGGTAAAGTAGGATATTCGTACAAATCCCAATTTCTAAAAATCATCTGGAGCGGTCGGTTTTTCTCTAGCAGTTTTAACAAACTTATTTTCTCTTTATCTGACACTTTAACATGCGGTACACGCCAAACAATTTTATTTATCTGAACATCATCTACGACTTCACCGGTATTCAGTTTTACAGCGTTGAGGTTAGTATTGCTTCGTAACAATATCAATTCGTGTCTACTATTTATCACTACTTTCTTAAAATCTTCTGCAAATTCGAGAATGTTACAAAGTGGTATGGAAACAGAAAAATTACCTCCATTAATATTTTTTATGCCATCGATATTCCAACCCCATGCATAAGATATCTTTGATTCACTCTCATTCATAGACACTAATGATTTCATCATAGTAGTCACACCAGCGTTTTTTATTTTATCAATTTCCACTCCATTTAATTCGTATCTTATATCTTGAAACAAGTAGAGCAGAAAATTATTTGTTAAAGTAACACTACTCGCTTTATCTTTTGAATCTTTTTTTAACTAACGATTATAGTTCCTTCCAAATACAAACTGCTCGCTGACGGTAGTATATACAGATCCTGTTGATTAATAGGTATGCGGATTTCATCGTTCCTGTTGAAGCTTGTTACGTAGGGTTTGTAAGAATGAAATTCAATTCCTTCAACAGTGTTGTCGTAAGTTGGAGCAGATAAAACATCTAAGATATTCATTTTAGCAAACCAATTGCTTTAAGAAATTCCTTATTTTCTCTTGTTAATTTAATTTTTTTCTTAGACCGAGGTCTTATTTGTTTGATCACTTTAGTTGAACTGACGTTCCCAATTTGTTGATGCACATATTTATTGTAGTCAATCATTTTTTCTTCTAAGATGTAAATATAGCTGCACTTCTTCACCACGTAAGTCGTTACACGACACGCACGAGTCGTTGCACGTTATATCTAATAGCCTGATATGTATACAGCTTATGTTGTTTTAATTGATTGGAAAGTATATGGCGTTTTTCGGAATTTCTATAATTCTATATCCAGGTGGCACATTGAGTGCGAATTCGTGTACAATATGACTGGGTTTTCCGTTTATGTACGAACCACTTACAATATCACATTCTATCCTGATCACAGTCGTAGGCAAAATGTTGACTGGTAACTCAGACACATGCCATTTATTGGCTTTTAAAATCTGTTTATTAAACCCTAATAATCTCCTAAAAGTTCCTTCTTTAGTAAAATTGATATCTTTAGTACAGTATATCAAAGTTTTTAGAGCATTGTTATTACACTGTACTTTTATTGAACAATCTTTTATTTCTGATTTTAAATAATCGCTGATATCTTGTAATTCATATGTGCCTTCAGGTATTTCAAGCACTTCGTTAGAGCCGTAATATAACTTATTATTCGTTTTGTCAATGTTTGGAATTGAATTAAATGTTGAGAAATGCAATAAGGCACATTCATAAGGTCCATAAAGTTGCAATGTATTAGGATAATATGTACATAAATCGGACGAGTCTGCAGTTATCGACAAGGTGAGTGTCATGATGAAAATGATTGAAATAAAAGAAATGCATAATATTTATACGTATTTATTCCAAAATTTCCGTAGATATTTTAAACATAAGTGTCCACAGTTTACTGTATGAAATTGTTGAAATCTAGTATAGTTATATAAAACATTACAATTTTTAAAGTACTGCATTAATTCCATCGGTGGTTTCAAATCCCCAAAGCTATCAATGTATTCACAACAATTGTTTATTTTAGCATAAGCTACCCAATGCGTTCCCTCATTTCGTGAATCATCTAAGTTGACGATAGCACATTCAATGCGTTTTGGTGTTCTTGGTAACCGATCCTTCATATAGACTCCTCGAAAGTATGAGATGTCACGTGCATGCTCTCTGATATCGATATTAGTTAAAGGACGATTAAGTAGTGTTCACTGCCAGACTAGACCCCCATAAGGTTTTTAATTATTATGTGGAAGCGTGCTAACCGTGGGGCTCTAGAGACAAGAGTGGCGAGCGAAACTAGTCCGCCGTACGCGGAGCAGACAATATAATTCAAATAACTCACCTACAATACAACAAAAGAACTTACCTGGTGGTTGAAGGACACAGCTCTGGTGCCTACCTGGAGTTATGTATGTAAGTGAGTGTATATGTATCGTGTAAGTGGTATCCAGGACACCAGGCCGCTGCAAATCGCCAGAGATTTACTCCAACATGCGGTTCAAACACTTAACCTCCAAAATTCTTCAATGTCAAGAAATATCCAAATTCAACCCGTATTATTTCACCAAACTGGGGTTATTAACACAAACAACTGGGTCATGACCTATTGTCCACCAAAACGACCGGTTCTAAGGGATTAATTTACAAAAGATCACGAGATTCAACACGGCGACGTGTTCCCTTTTTCAAGCGCCAAATCCAAGAGGAGTGTCAAGTGTCAAAGTCAAACTGAAAAGTCAGATGTCATTCTGTTACACGTTTAGAAACGTAGGCGCATAAAGTAACTAATCGAACAGGACGCAACAGGTAGCTTTTTATTTATCCCCCCCCCCCCCCCCCCCGCCTCGACACCGGTGCGAGTTGACGTGTTTGTAAACGCTCCGCAGTATTTATTCATAAAAAGTGGTTTTAAATTATTTATACAATCTAAAACTCTTGTGTATATTGTAAAACTAACTTATAAACAAAACTGTGTAAAAGAATAGCAATACTCAAAGTGACTCCAAGAAAAGTGAGCAAAAACGATTCAAAATTGTCGTTAAAAGTGGATTCCAGTGTGTTGTCTTTGTGTTCCCAGTGCGCGAGCGACCTTCAAAAGTGAAAGCAAGGTTACGCTACTAACATTATCACTCTAGTTTGGGCATCAGTTGACCTATTTGCAAATCTTTATCGAGACACGCTTGGTTCGGAGGCGATCGTGTGGATTGGCACTCAATACAGTGGCAGTTCGAACCCAACGCAAGACAAGTTCTTTTTGGATTTTCATTTATATGATTTTCTACAATATCAACATTAAAAGTTATTTATTTACATAAATAACATAAATTATCGAAGACCTTTACATAATTACAAACTGCAAGAATTTATTGCGTTCCCGGTACAATGGCGGTGTCACGCTCTCCTCCGAGTACACCTCACCTTAATCCTCCAACCAATATCATACATTACAACTCGGACTCAGCTCTTAATCATATGTCGAATACTACGGACCAGTCTGATAATTGTTTTAACGTTACTAAGCGCCCGAAACGCACTTTTGATAATATCGATGAACCTTCTGACCACTCATCTGAATTAAAAACAATGCTCGACCTAATCAGAGACCAGCAAGACACAAAATTTGAACAATTAAATAATGCCCTAGCTACAATAATTACCCAAAACCAGGATATACAGAGATCAGTCGAAACATTAACACTTAAGCACGATGATCTTGTAGCTAAAATCAACCTGCTGGAACAGGAAAATAAGGAGTAGTAGAGAGTAAGGATGCGCATTGTACAACAATCGAAATTCGAAACATACCGAGGCAGGAAAACGAAAATAAGAAAATGCTTACGGACACTATAAAACAGCTTGCCTCGACATTAGGCCTTGAAACACCTATACACCAGTCCGAGATTAGGGACATTTTTCGCTCCAAGTCAGATGCAGTAATTGTGGATTTCAGCACTACCCTCCGAAAGGAATCACTGATCTCTAAATACAAGATATACAATAAAACCAGACGTGAAAATAAACAGCTGCAATTGAACTCAGAGCAAATGAAATTACCAGGAACGCCATGTACATTATACATCTCAGAGTACTTAACAGCTAAGGCCAGATATCTTTTCTTCATTGTGCGCTCAAACGTTAAAAACAAAAAGGCTTCTAGCTGCCTGGACTTCTTACGGGAAAGTTTATGTTAAGAAAGACGAGAACTCGACCCCAGTTCGCATTGATGAAGAAACTAAACTTCACAAACTTATTATGTGACTAGCTTTGGTTCTATACTCTTTTTTTTATTTTATTGTCACAGCATGCGTTTTTTCAGTATTTTTAATTGCATTTGTTATTTATTATGGCTTCATGGCCAAGTTGTTATTATTAAGCTTTTATTGCTATTGCAGAATTACACATACATATATTTCTCATCATACTCACCCTTCACTCAACTCAAGACACACGTTATGCATGCGAGTCAAACCCCTTTGGTATTGTGTTTACACTAACACATTTGATCATCTATTTCCTGCACTATGTCTAATCCCCGCTTATAAAGTTACTAAAGTTCCAGAACTGAGTTTATTCTATTTCAAATTTAGCATTACGTCACGTATTAGATGTGACTGTATTTTTCACATTACATCTATTTAATTAAATATCAAATGACTACTATTCAAACCATTAATGAAATAAACTCTGATCTGGACGCTATTCAAGTGGCAAAAACTATAACTTGCGACATAGAAAATGCAAAAAATCATATAAAAACGAATAAAAACACAATCAATATCCTGTCTCAAAATATTCGTAGTGTTACCTGTAATATGTACAATTTCGTTACGCTTCTGCAAAGATCTGAAATACCCTGGGATATTTTAGTACTTACAGAATGCTGGCTCCCGTCTGCAAAGTTCATCCCTACTCTCGACAACTACAATCATATAGCGAACACCTCACACAAAACTCAAAATGAAGGAGTTGTCATCTACTATAACAAGCTTCTTAAAGTAATATCTGAAGAACCCACAGTTACTGACGCTAATTGCCTTGTATTAAAGCTGGATCGAGATACTTGCATTGTAGGACTATATCGCCCACCTAGTCAAACAAACACTGTTAAATTTATCGATTCCGTTAACACGCTTCTAAGTAACCTAAAAACTTTTAAAAACATTTTCCTTTGTGGAAAATCCATATAGTTCCGAACGGTTCCGATAAACGATCATACGATTACCTGAACAGTTTGGCTAGCCATGGCTAACTTCCGGCTCACACTCTGCCAGCTCATGGGTTAACATGTTTAGACCACATGATGCTGAAAACTAAAATGGATGCCTGTTGTTTTGTTTTCGAAACATCTATCACAGACCACGAGAGTGTAGCTATTAGTTGTAAACCTAAAAAACGTATGAAGTATCTTAACACAACGCATAGCTCGGTTAATTTCGACAATTTGGACAAAGTTATACAAAACATTGATTATCAGCCTATCTTTGACTGTCAAGACGCTAACAAATCAACTGAACGCCTCGTGGCTCATCTATCTTCAGCAATAAAAATTAACACCAGCGTAGCTCAAACATCAAAAAGAAAACTAATAACCAAGCCATGGATAACTAAGGGACTTCTTCGCTGCATGAGAAACCGGGATAACTTACACAAAAAATTAAAACGAAACCCTGACGACGAGATACTAAAATTGACATACAAGCGCTACAGAAATTTTTGCTCCACACTGCTTAAAAAGCAAACAAGAGATATGAAAAACAGGAGATTGAAAATACAAAGGGAAACAAAAAACAGTTATGGAAAGTTATTAAAAAAATTAGCGGGTCTGATAAGAGAGCGGACTTCTCGTCATCCCTCTTGTCATCTAATAATCCAGAGACGGATATAAACAACGTTAACAGCTTCTTTGTGAACGTTGGAGCAAAGTTGGCTAGTAAAATCTCCACTCCGAAGGCTACAACGCCTTGCTGTAGAAGTGGTCACACATCTACAACTCCTTTAAACTCGCTTGTCCTTCTTCCTACCAATGAACAAGAAATATTCAACCTCATTAAAGGCCTTAAGGAAAATTGTGCAGTGGGAATCGATCAGATTAACAGCAAAATCATTAAGAGATACGCAAACTACCTCTCTTCTCCCAAAACACATATCTGCAATCTGGCAATATCAACGGGAGTTTTTCCCCAAGCTTTTAAAATAGCTGTTATCAAGCCCATCCATAAGGCTGGAAAAAAAGACTGTGTCAATAACTACCTGCTCTGTCCAAAATATTGGAACGCCTTATAAATCAACGCCTAGTTAAGTTCTTAGAAGTAAATAATCTTCTTTCGTCTTCACAATTTGGTTTTAGAACTGGCAAAAGTACCAATGATGCAGTTCAGGAATTGATAAACTCTATTGTGCTTAGCTTGGATGACAGAAAGAGATGCCTAACGGTATTTCTCGACCTTGCAAAAGCTTTTGACACAGTCTCCATTCCGCACCTTTTAAAAAAGCTTGAACGGCTCGGTATCAGAGGAATCTCCCTGAAACTGATGAAGGACTACCTTACTGGGAGGAAACAACGAGTTCGGATAAATGACTTACTCAGTGACGAGCTCTCAGTTGATTTTGGTGTACCTCAGGGTAGTATAATTGGCCCAACACTATTCCTGGTGTACATTAATGACCTCTGCCAGCTTTCTCTTCTTAAAGGAAAGATTATTACCTTTGCTAACGATACTGCACTGTTCTTTAGTGGTGATGGATGGGAGAAGGTATTCGATGTTGCACAACTGGGTCTAAATCGTGTTGGAAACTGGCTGCAAGACAATGTACTGACTCTAAACGTCTCTAAAACCAAGTACATAGCCTTTGCCCAAAGATCTAACTTGCTCCCACCCTCAACTCTGACGATTACTGCTCACACATGTGGCAATGAAAATGCCCAATGCTCGTGTTCTGCCCTTGAAATGACTGATAATATTAAATACTCACTATTGACAAGTATCTATCCTTTAAACAACACATAGAAACCCTCATCACCAGGTTACGAAAGGTAATTTACATTTTCAAAACTCTTAGACACTCGGCCGACCGAAAGATTATTAAGATGGTCTACTACGCATTATGCCAATCTCTTATTGATTATTGCATCACAGCGTGGGGAGGTGCCGCAAAAACACACCTTATCGAAGTTGAAAGGGCACAGCGTGCCATACTCAAGGTTGGAGCTGGTCTTCCCTTTCGTTTTCTGACTGCTGAACTATACAAAGAATGGGACACACTCACCGTCAGACAAACATTCATACTTCGTACAGTTATTAAAAAACATTCTCAAATGCAGTTTGACCCTAACCTACTCAAAGACAACCGTCGAAAGGGGAGGGTATGTCCCACGGCTCAATTCAAATCCACACTCCCTAAAGGATTCTTTTGCTTCCTTGGGTATTACCTTTATAATAAATTGAATAAATTCCTAAACTTATATCAAAAAACTCGATCAAGCTGTATTAAGGAATTAAAAAAATACCTGAAAACCTTAGACTATGATAAAACTGAGAATGTTTTGTCCGTTATGAAGTAAAACTAATTTGGCCAACCCCAAATATAAATAGCTGTTCATAACCTCCTATAAAAAAAACAACGATCGCTTGAGCGACTCACACCACAAAAACAAACCTACACTCACACTCTGCTCATCTAAATTACTCATATACATCTCCTTCTAGTCTAACACTTCACATACGACAAACACTTATTCATATTTCATCTCACAACATAACTGAACTTCTGCAGTTTTTTTTTTAAATTATGTTTTGTTAATCTTGAATTATGTGTTTTTTTTTTTGTTATTTACATATTCTATTACTTATTACTTTAGTTAAGCATATTTTTTATTTTTTCTTTTTGTATTCTAACTTAGTTTGGTTTTTGTTACCTATGCATATTGTCTGCCTGCGACTCTTGCACGGTATCCCTGTACCTACTAGCTAATTCTAGCCGTGGATGGGGCCTGGTGACCTATAACACAGGTTTTTTTTATAAAAACCTATTTCAGGCACCAGTCTCTCACAAAGGTGGAATACAGCTGAGATCTTATTTTTGTACACACTAACTTTAAGTCAGCTTTGTGAAGAGAAAATAAACGATTATTTAATTTAGTTTTTTGAAGACTTTATAAACAGCCCTTTACCGTTTTTATGAGGCTTGATATACAACCCTTTGCTCAATGCTAAAGCTTCCATGGTCTTATTGTGTCGTTCTGATTCTTGCAAGCTTTTTTGGGCTGTCTTGTATTCGTTTACGGTTTTTGCAATACCAGCTGCACCGCCCGCTAAACATCCTAAAGCAGATAATCCAGCGAAAATTGGAATTAAAGGTAAGACTCCTCCTGTCTTTGGTATGGGTATAACTCGTGGTACGCGAATCTTCTGAATGTCTGGAAATATCTTTTTCGCAGCTGAGTAAACAATGTTGATTAATGTTTTACTATTTTTAGGTTTAAGTTTCTTAATTTTTGACTTAATTTTTGACACAAAAGCATTGAATGTTTTAATGCCAGCACCCGACTTTAGTTTGGCTTTCATAACTTTACTCACTAACCATGAGCTAAGTTTTTCACCTTTCCCTGCATCTTTTGATTTTAGTCTTTGTTTAGCCATGTTTAAAAGTTGTAAATCCGCTTTATGACGATTAGATAAGTCTATGTGATTTGCATATGCAATGTCGTGATGCATACAAGCTTCGTCTAGTTTATTCACACCTCGATCGCCTCGCAGCAATCGCTTCTCAAGTTTTGTTCCCGGTCCACAATAGTTATAACCAGGCAAATGAAGTTCGAATGGCAGATTATTAATCACACTATTGACTAGTCCACCGCCTTGCATAGTCAAAAGTGTAATGAATGAAAAATTCTTACAAACATGATTATATTCATAATCCTAATCCACAACTGCATCTTTATCAATCCAACTGTTTTCTTCGTTGCTTAAGCCCAGCCATTTCACGTAAATTTTCTTTCCTTTCCTTCTAAGAACCTTTTCTATCAAATAGACGTCTGGATAGCTAGTTTTTTGAAGTTCTTTTTCATAGAAACATCCTCTAATGGTTTGCTTTCGATGATCTTCTAAATGATATGTTACTAGTATGGTTTTATTAATATTTTTTACAGTAAATATTTCAGTTGACCAATTAGGAGTGTAACCTTTGTCAAAAATATGTTTGTATTTACTGATCCGAACATTTTCACCTACTTTGAACTTAGGTTGACATCGGCGTGATGTAAGTTTCTGAGTTTTTTAAATATTTTCTCTTATCTTTGACTCGTTCAACTTATTTACTTCGAATGGTTTAAATTTAATTGTACGATGTTTTGTACTATTATAGGTTTTTAGAATAACTTCTAATGGTAAACCAAACCATTTGTAATTCCCAATGAGACTAAAGTACTTATACAATTTATTTTTAATCGTTTTAATAACCCGTTCTACAATCGAAGCTTTCTTGGTAGAATACGAAGAGTAGTAGTTAATATTATAGCTCTTCATAAGCTTTTGGAATGTTACGTTATAGAATTCTGTCCCAGAATCTGTTTTTAAATGGTTAGGTTTTCGATTGCTGGTAGTTAATATTCGCTCAAATGCACGACTAACATCAAGTTTACATTGGGATTTTATTGGTTCTGTCCAGGTATACTTTGAGAAACAATCAATTACCACTAAAATATAATTATATCCTTTATTAAACTTTTTTAGATTTTGCATATCTATCAGATCAGCTTGCCATAAGTCATCTATGCCTTTTAAAATAACTGAACGTCTAACAAAGTTTCTTCGTGCTGCTTTGTGTAGTTCATTAACAATTTGTTGCTTCGCCATCACGGAATTTTTTCAAGTAATTTTTGGACTTCTGCTTTGTTATAAAACTTAACTTCCAACTGAACAAAAACTTCAGGTATCTTCGCTTTTAAAGTGGCTTGGACTGTTATTTGTGCATCTTTTATGATTTGAGCACGCAACAGTCCAATCATTCTATTCTGTTCCTTTATTATCTGATCGTACAATCGATCGACGTAATCCTTGTTAACAGCATCATCTGTGTCTACAGGAGATCTAATTCCTCTCAATCTACATTTTTTCAAGTCAAAATCGCTACTTTCAGATTTTAGCAGTGCATTTTCATTGACCTCTAATAATTCAGAGAAACGCATTCTCTTATGAATATGGTGTCCAAATTTATCTACATTCATATTAAAGGTGTATTATATTTAAAGGTTGATAATAAAATGAACGGTGAAAATTTCATACCATTTATTTATTACTTAATAATTTTACTTTCACGCAGTTCTTCAATAATAGATATAATTTCGTTGTCTAATCTAGTGTTACCAGCGTCTCGAGATGCAATTAATAATTTTAACCTATCCACAAGTTCATTAGGATTATCCCAATATACAAAATCTATATTTTTTTCCACATTTTTGTCAAGGGTAGCCCTTTCCCCTTTGCTTGGCTGTTTTGAATAGTATTCGGCAGTTTGAAAAGTGGTTTTATAACTTGCAAATATTTTTGACCTTTATTACTTTTTATTGGTTTGTTTGAATCAAAGTGTCGACCATGTGCGTTTGTGGCAATCAACATCATTTTATAATTCTGCATATCAGACTCTGTAACTGTGCTTAAATCTACGTCCTTTTTCAATAATAATTGTTTCAGTCCTGCAGTACTTCGATATTTCCGTCCAGTAACGGTGATGTAATCATCGCTGATCGTTATGACAGCAGAACCTAACATCAATTGTCCTCGCTCCGCTCGAACACCAAACGGAATATCTGTGAGTGCTTCTGCAGATACTGACCAGGATGATGTATTACGCTCTTGATTATTGTCTCCTAATGATTTTTACGACTCATCACTGTCAATATCACATTCATTTTCTTCTACATCACTATCTTCTTCGTTATTAGAATTGTCTTTCTGTAAAGTATTGTTTTTAAATGGAACTTTTGTTTCTTCAAGTTCTTTAGATCGCAAAAAGTCAGTTTGCTTATTGGTGTTAGCTATAAAATTAAGAGACTCTGTTACAGGTCTAAAAACTGATTCCAATGCTTGCTTATTTTCAGTCTCCAAATCTCGCATCTTTTGTACTTTTTTCTTTACAGCTTCTGCAGCATCAACAATTTGCTTTTTCAGTGATTTTTCCATTACTACGATTTTGCGGACTATAATAGTTATCGATGAAGAGTTAGCCAATGAATAATGATAGCATGTAAGTACCATGTCTTAAGTATTTGTATTTCTAATCAAAGACTACGAAAGTGTCAAATTTATTTCTATAGCATCCGTTATTTTTGTTGCAATCCTTATTAATTACAACATAATTAAAGGGCTCACTCCATATTTTAGAACACATTTCACGAAATTCAAGCCATGCCATATCAGTGTTAACATGTTCTTCATAAACATGTCTCAAGTTAATATCATCTTGTTTGAATAATATAATTAAGTTAGCATTATCTCTTACTAACTGTTTAGGGATTTTGCTATATGTTTGATTGAGATAAAAACAGTCGATATGTTTGTGCCTACCCATTGCGAAATAATCACGCATGTTAGTTTGATTCTCGCAAGCAACGTCATCAAATATAATCACAGAATTGGGTTTTGCGTCCTGAACGCTTATAACTTCCTCATTCCCTTGATATTTCTGGAATGAGATAATTGGTACCTGTTGTAAAACTCTTTCTAAAAAAACGTACTTTGGTTGGTGTAAGGTTTTTGAAATGACATAAACATTTTGAAACCGTAAACCATTTTCATGTATAAGAAGTCCAATAAGTAAATTTGTTTTTCCACAATTCGATGGTCCGCAAATGATACATCGTATTGAATTAGGTAACAATTGTCCATGACGAAAACTAGTTTTACAAAAATCATCGCAAATAGTGCTTACATGCAGCGATTGTGGTTGTTTTACAAATTTCATGATTACTGTTGTCAACAAACTGATTAACAATGAGTGCATGTGTATATTACAACATTATTTATAAACTTAAACAGTAACAGATTTCGCGTTCGTTTATCCGAAGTGAGAAATAACTCGAACGATCATCGGTTGATTATAGAGCGTTCTATACCACTGTTTACTTCGCCGAGCGATAGATGGATTTAGAATGCTTAAATTTATCCAAATCCATTATACTATTGGGCATTCTGTCCCAACGGAGCGTAGGCGAACTAGTTCGACTGCGCGATAGGTGGGACAGAATGCCCAATAGTATACTACTTAAGTGCAAAGTTGTGTGTGTGAAGTGTTTTTGTTAAAACGTAAGGTGGACAGGTAAGTAAAATACAGTTTTTATTGCCAGGATTGTGTTTTTGACAAAGATTTGCACGTAAATAGTTAGTTTAACAAACATCGTCATCCATTTTGCCGCCATTTTTCCGCGGCCGGCGTCGGATTTCGCAGTATTACGAGCATATTATGAGTAATAATTCTACTATTGATAGCAAACTATTTATGTTACTTAGGTTATTATACATTGTGTTATTGCTATTACGCATTTAATTTACCTTTTACCGTAAGATATTTGCGTAACATTGTAATGAAAAATACGCAACCTAAAAAGATGGAGCTCGATTGTTGAACCGGGAATTTGAGGTCACGTGACACCAAAATCGCCATTTTTATTGTGTTTTGCACGGATGATGAAATATGTGGATATGACTTCCGTACATTTTAATGGTAAAATTTTTGGGTGATTTGTATTTATCGACTTAAAAAAGAGGTTATTGGACACGTATGTAGGTATGTAATGTTACTGTTAATGCAACTGAAATTTTGTATTTTTCCAGCTCGCATGCCAGAGGATGCGGGGTGGTGGAAGGGCACCACCACCACCACTTGACATGATTTTGCAGCCACCGGCAATGTTAGTAACTCACGAAGTTTTCTAATATCCATTTATCTCTAAATTTTATCTTTTGTTCCAGGTTTATGAACAATGGCTGGCCATTGCCTGGGCCGGCATTACCGGTGCCTCCGTCACCAGCATCACTGTTCGTCGTGCCATCGCAATTATAATTTTCTTTTCTTTTTTAGTTTTATTTTTTTTCCGTATTTACATATTAAATAGGTAATATACTTGAAATAATAATATGTACAAGTACATAAAATATTTTTGATTAAATTGTAATATGTAAAGGTACATAAAACGTTTTTAAAGTGTTTTAATTTTTTGAAGTTCAGATGTGACAATATTTGCCGTATCCATATTTCTATCGTCCATGGTTATGACGTCATGTATTTCCTATCTCATTTTTCTCCCACGTAAAATCTTATGAATTTATGTCTGTCTCTTTTTACTGTCGCTTTTTCGTTTCATTGAGTTTCAAATCACAACCAACGGCGCTAAAGAAGTTTTCACTTCAAAAACCCAATTATACTCGAGGGTAAGCACAGATATACGAAGCTATACATAGCATATGTGCATGAAGGTTTACATCATGGTGGAACCGAGATAACGGTTAACGAGTTAAGACAGCGTCTTTGGATAACAAAACTACGTCCGTCTGTAAAGAATGTTGTAAAGGGCTGTTTACACTGTAGAATAAAAAAGGCAAAGCCAGCCAAACCCTCTACGGGAAACCTGCCGTACCCCGTTTAGCTCATTATTTACGACCTTTTACTTTCACTGGTTTAGATTATTTTGGCCCCATATCTGTTTCTGTAGGTAGACATAAAGAAAAAAGGTATGGTGCCTTATTTACGTGTTTGACTTGTAGAGCTATACATATAGAAATAATTAATTCACTTAGTGCAGATTCAGCTATCGCCGCTCTCAGGCGATTTATAGGTAGAAGAGGTTGTCCAAAAGAAATTTGGTGTGACAACGCTACTTGTTTCAAAGCGGCTGATAGGGAACTAGGAGAAAGCGCCGTAAGTGCTTTAGGTAGTGAGTCCAATGCGCGGTCCATAAGCTGGAGATACATACCTCCCGCATCACCATTTATGGGCGGAGCATGGGAGAGGATGGTGAGGGCAGTCAAAGAAGCACTGTACGTCACGCTGAGAGAAGTTCACCTATCAGACGAGACCCTCGCTACGCTGCTCGTAGAAGTAGAAAATACGGTGAACTCCAGACCACTCACGCATGTCAACGTGTCACCAGACGAGCCCGAAGCCCTCACGCCTAACCACATACTGATCGGCCCTAACTCACATGTACCCTCACCGGGTAAATTCACTGCAGCAGACGTCACAGCACGGCACCAATGGCGGCGCGCCCAGGCACTCGCAGACGTCTTCTGGCGAAGATGGGTACGTGAATACCTACCGCTCCTACAAAACCGGCGGGAGCCCTACGGCAGTGGCACCCCACCTAAGGTCGGAGACGTCGTTCTGATCTACGACCCTAATCTCCCACGCAACTCTTGGCCCAAGGGAAGGGTGACGAAGGTGTTGCCAGGTGCAGACGGACAGGTACGAGTTGTAGACGTGATAACCAAAGGACATGTACTCCGAAGACCAACGAAACGAATTGTCGTGCTCCCCACGGAGTCGCCTGATGGCGACGGCGTGAGAAATGTGCACGACAGCAACATAATTTAGCGCTGCCTGCTATTGTTAGTTTTAAGTAGGCACCTTCATCATGTAAAGCGACGGAGCCGCGTGAACGGGTTTTTGCTTGTCGCGTGGTGATCGGGTTTTCACTTGTGTTTTTCCGACAAGTAGGAGCCTGTTCACGCCGCTCGGTCGCTCCACGCGTTGCCATTGGTCAGGGACAAAAATATGGCGGATTCCCGCTCCCCGCAGAACAGTGCATATAAAAATCCTGGGCCCTGGCATCGCGGGCGCAGTTGACCAAAATTCTCTACCTAAGTGTACTCGCTACAATTTGTGTATTAACTTAAATATGTTATCTTTAAATAAAGCCATTTTATATAACTACTAGTGCCGCATTTCAATTATACAGTCCACACGCTACAAGTACGAACCGGACAGTAGTCGGGAATAATTGTGTGTTTCTACATAAATAAAATTCTACATAATTAAAACTGGTGAGTACCTACTTACATACCTACGTACTTTTTTTTGGGTGGTAAATCATCAAATGACGTCTCCGCGGCGTACGTTTTTTACTGACTAAAACCCACCCGTGTTCCTTCAGTTACCTATGCCAGGGCCACGGTAACTCTTTCGAACAGTTCCACGGCCTTGCAGGATACCTACGTGCTTGGAAGGATGATTTTCCTTTGTTTGTGATGTACCTACAGTCGAGTAACAAATAGACACACTACGTCAAACTCTTGTCATCATCAATGTCTGCCATTTCATACATCTGCGTCAAGATTTGAATATACCGGAATATAGGACAATTTAATTTGGTAGTCAATTTTATTAACAAGTAGCTTTTGCCAGCGACTTCGCCCGCGTATTATACACTAGCTTCTGCCCGCGATTTTGTCCGCATATTATACACTAGCTTCTGCCCGCGACTTCGTCCGCGTCATATTTTTGCTCCCCCAACCCTTCCCATCGCGTCGAATTGCTTGCCAGTTTTCGAACAGTTTTCGTTGTTACTCCGCTCCTTTTGATCGTAGCGTGTTGTTATATAGCCTTATAGCTTATAGCCTTCCTCAATAAATAGGCTACCCAACACAAAAAGAATTTTCGTACCACTTGCTCAAAAAAGTGACATTCTATGCCACAAAAAGCTAACATAACAGTAGTCATTTTTAAACTGTTAAAAACAGGGAAAAAAAATGTACTGAATTTCATTCATCCTCTAGGGGGAGAATGTGATTTAAATTTGGAATACTTACCGAAATTTATACTGAACTAATTTGTGTTTACACCATTGAGTTTGTTTCTAAAGCATTATAAATCTTTTTGAAAAAGGAATACTCATTTATTATGCAGTTATGATTATTAAATAAAATTACGAAAACCGACGAGGCCGTATGAGCTTGATGCCTTTGCTTTTCCGACAAAAAAAATATTAGTCTAGGAATTTGCCGCGTTTTTGTTTTCTTCAAATACATAAACGTTAAGTTTATTTTTACTTTTAATTGTCATTATTTTTAATAAATGCTTATCTCATATTATTATTGTGTGATATTTTTTTCGCAAATGGTACGAGAAGTAGAGCATTTAAATCGGTGATAAAGCTGTCTTAGTCTTGGGTGAACTTAAATCCCTCACTACACTCAGGACTCGTCTTAAATCCCTCGCTTCGCTCGTGATTTAAGTTTTTAACACCCTCGCTACGCTCGGGAGTAAACCTCGAGTCCTTCGTTACGCTCGCGATTTAAATCGTCACCCGTGACAGAAGACACTGCTTTATCCCCTTGGTTAATAATCTACTATTAGTCCCTCAGATTAGAGCGTTCAACCAACCAAACAAACAAACACTTCAGCTTTATAATATTAGTATTAGTATAGACATAAACCTTCCTCTTGAATCACGCTCTCTACTGATGAAAACAACATTAAAATTCGTTGCTTAGTTAAATAGATCTAAGCGTACGAACGCTAGAATCGACTTTGTTTTTATACTATGTAAGTACCTAGAGTCCGGTCAAGTTGACTGTCAAGTTTTAGTAGGTAAATAATGCACCAAAAGTTTTATTTAAAAAAAAGCAAAACTTTTATAATATTAAGTTTTCATAATCAAGACGCTGGAATATTTAATATACTACGCATATGAAAAAAGTAATAAATTACCTTGTGGGCGAGAATAGCGAAAGAGAGCTCACCGAAGAATATTATACTGATGCTACGATGTTATTTATCTATACAAATAAATAACGATATCTGTTTGTAATGTCAAAACACAGCTTTTTACTAAATGTCTAAGAAACTATATACGGTACCTTACTTTTAACAAAAAAAAATAATAATTTTTGAATTTTTTGTCTCTCTGCCTGTTTTGTTCCGGCTAAACTCCGAAACGGGTGGACCCATATTGACGAGACTTTCACTGGCAGATAACTGAAGAAGTAACATAGGTTCCCGTGGGATATCTTTTGAGATTTACTCGGCGAAACCACGGGCTAGTGTTTATTTAAATGGCTAGTCGCCCAGTGGGCGAAATTCGACCAAAATTCATGTAAATCTTTTTGTATTTGTACTGCATTATTATATTTAAAAAATATTAACATTCTGCCCTACTTCCTGTATAAACTTTAACTGTGCCAAACTCTGTCCGCGTAATTTTCACAAAAAGGCGTAGGTATAATTCTTACCAAACTTCTTGGCCGCCCTGAACTTGGCTACAATGGCTGCGCAGTAGTAAATCTCATAAAAAATCAGCACCGATCCGTGGCTTGCGCTTCGGAAAGCCAACTTCAGGGCGGCCAAGAAATTTGGCGAAAGCTGTACCTACATTGTTTTTGTTTCACGTATTCAATATCTCTACATAGTATTAAAACAAAGTCGCTTGCCCCGCCTGTACGGTTAGATCTTTTAAACTACGCAACGGATTTTAATGCGATTTTAATCAATAGACAGAGTGATTCAAGAGGAAGGTTTATATGTAGTACTAGCTTTTGCCCGCGGCTTCGCCCGCGTGGATGTCGGATATTAACGCAGAAGAACGTACTACCGCGGTAAGAATGTGTTAATCCAGGTTACCTATATAGGTAATAGCCGTTACCCGCGACTTCGTCCGCGTGGTATTTAACAAAACGTTTTTCATAAGTTTTATTTTTTTTCGTGAGATCCTATTTTTTTTTTCTAAAATAAAAGTAGCCTAAGTTACTCGTTGTTACATCAGCTATCTACCAGTGAAAGTCCCGTAAAAACGGTCCAGGCATTTCAGAGAATAGCCGGAAAAAATGTTGTTTTGGTATACCTATGTACCGTGTATACATCCATATACACTTAGTAAAAAGTGGTTATCTTAATATTACAAACAGACACTCCAATTTAATTTATTTGTCTAGATACGGCGGCGAAGACGCTGGCCAAAAGCTAATATACAGATAATATAGATACATGTATATATTTCTCTTTTTTCAGATCGCAGCCACCCTTGCGTCAATAGCGCTACTAATAACGTTGATCAACTTGATAGAGATGATGAACCGGTATCAGAACTCGTTCGCGATCCAAAACATCGTGGTCATCAGCATAGTGCTGGTCATGCTGCTGACTGACATGGTGCTGAACACACTCTTCATTGTTGGAGGACATACGGTGAGGGCTTTTAGATTCGTTCAATTGAATATTTAACCTAAGCTAGTAATTTAGTCCTTTTGGGGCCGGACGTTAAAAGCTCCTTTCCTTTTCTTCCCGTGAGCTTTGTAAAAGAAGACTAAGGGAGTTACTAGAAAGGGTAGTAGCGTTCTCTATGCATTCTTAAAAACCATACTGCGATCGCCAACCCGCCTGTCAAGGGTGGCGATTATGGCAAACTTATCCCTTATTGGGTAGGCCTATGTCGAGTAATGACGGGTCTTGGCTGAAATGATGATGATGATGATGATGATGAATAGTTTAGCCGTGGCCACCTATTGGCCCCAAACAGCATTAACAACATAAATGTACCTTCAATACGAAACGAACAATTAGAACCGCCCTCCTAGCTTCTGACATTTCATAAGAGCCCATGTTGGTGTATCCATAAATACTAGTGTAGCTTTTTAGGGTTCCGTTGCCAAATGGCAAAAAACGGAACCCTTATAGATTCGTCATGTCTGTCTGTCTGTCTGTCTGTCCATCCGGCCGTATGTCACAGCCACTTTTTTCAGAAACTATAATAGCTATGCTGTTGAAACTTGGTAAGTAGATGTATTCTGTGAACCGCATTAAGATTTTCACACTAAAATAGAAAAAAAAACAATAAATTTTGGGGTTCCCCATACATAGAACTGAAACTCAAAAATGTTTTTTTTCATCAAACCCATACGTGTGGGGTATCTATGAATAGGTCTTCAAAAATGGTAATGAGGTTTCAAATATCATTTTTTTCTAAACTGAATAGTTTGCGCGAGAGACACTTCCAAATATGATGTACATTACCATGTAAACTACCACCGAAAATTGGTTTGAACGAGATCGAGTGAGTAGTTTTTTTTAAAACGTCATAAATCCTAAACCGCAATTTACCTTACATTCAATCAACTGGAATATAAAAATTTAAAAAAAAACATTTATTTTTAAACCGAGAATACCTGCAGGTTTGTACGGAACCCTCGGTGCGCGAGTCGGACTCGCACTTGGCCGGTTTTTACTAAATGCTTAACAGGAAAAGTATATATTATGTTTTCGTCTGTCTGTTTGTTCCGGCTAATCTCTAAAGCAGCATGATCGATTATGAAGGGACTAATTCTGGCAGATTGCTGTTTTCTTTATGGAGTTCTCCATTTTGTCCCGGTATCGTGTTTCCGTGGGGTAAAAAGGGCAGGGATTTGGGCAGCAAGTTTTACGTGACCCTAAATGATTTGCATTGCCAGTATCCAAACTTACAACTTGTGAACACAGTCATTCATCCCCGCGTTAGATCAAATCAAAATATTTTATTTCACATACATCTATCTGGGCACTTACGTGTTTAACTATGGATGTTAGAACTATAACTCTGCTGAGTTCTGCCCAAAATGCACCAGACTCCAAGTCACCATCTATTTGACTATGTTTAGTCGAATTCAGAAAGCCTCCTTTCTGAAGTCGGTTAAACATAGCCACATAGCTTTTTTCGATTCGTATGATTATTCAAAGATATCTTCGCCAATTTTTAACTGGTTTCGATCCATTTTTTTATTTATATGTTATGTTCTAGAAAAACGTGTAGTTCCTCCGAATCTACTACATCTACAACATAGTCCTGTGGGGTCTGACAATCGCACTGGTACTGTTGATGGCCTTCGTCATGGTTCCCGATCCTGAACGCCTCGTGCCTTTTCACAGCTGGCTACTCGACTTATCCAGCTCCTTTGTTAATATTAGTAAGTATTGTGTAGGTTTGTTACTCAACTTCTGACCTCAACTGTACTATTGCGATATTATATCAGGCTTTGGATTAAAAGGCTTTTTTTCTGGGTTGGAAATCATCAAATGACGTCTCCCGATCTGGGTGGAGCGGAAGGGCGTGTCAGACTTTTACTGATTAAAATCCACCCGTGTTCCTTCAGTTACCCGTATACCAGAGCCACAGTAACACTTTCGAACAAATCTCGCGACCCTGGCAGTGATTAAAAGGCTGACGATGAATTTTTGTAGGTTCATGCTTTTATGTGTAAAAAAATATACTGTGCGAGGGAGCAAAACTGTATAATGCACTACCTGACGATATAACGAATAGTGACACCATATTTAAATTTAAAAAATCTCTAGAAGAATATGTTAGAAAACAACACTAACAATATCGATTGTCACCTTTGTTGCCTAATTATCTTACTGTGAGCACAGAAATTCACACTTACTTTTAGTTTTATTTACATTTCTCAATATTTTAAGTGAACTGTAATGTTCTTGTTTTTTGAGAAATAAATGTCTTTAAACCGATGTGTCAGATGTGGTCTTCTATAACGAGGCCCAGAGTCCATAACTCCCTGATCTGAATCTGGGATCTTAAAGTTGCATTAATTAGGGTTACGTTCCAAAATGCTAAAAAGGGCGTTATGCTGAGAGTCTGTATGTCCGTCTGTCTGTCACAGCGGCATATCTCAAGAGCTACTAATGCTACCAACTTGACATTTGGATGGATGATGATATTTCCTCAACTTTTATGCAAATACGAAAGAATTGTAACAGAGACTGAACGGGGGTCTTAAAAATTCGAATTGGCATTACTACGACATTGCTATAAGCACGTTCTCAAAAAACAAAAAAAAAATATTATGCCGCTTATATGATGGTACGGAACCCTCGATGCGCGAGTCCGACTCGCTCTTGTTCGGCGTTTTTATTTAACTGAATAATTTTATTTCCATAGTAATGCAATCCTATTTCCTGCTGCTACTGAGGAGTGAAATCATAAAGCTTAGAAACAACTGTGAGTTCAGATTTGTGAACAACGCGGCTGAAGCAGAGTGCATCATGAAGTACAAAGAAGGAATGGCCGATGAAGAGAAAGCGACGGAAGATGTCTGTGACAAAGGATGTTATGAGACAGAAGATGTGTGCGAGAAAACATGTCACACTAATGGAACGTGTCACAAGAATGAGGATCAATACTAATGGATGGCTACTGTGATTTCATTGATATTTTATAAAGGAATATTATCTACCTAAAGCCTATATAGACTTTTATTTTTTTATCTTATGACGTAAAATGGAAGATCTTATTTCTCTTAAGGTGGAAGAGCTAGGGTAGCCCGCGAAACTTAAATAATAAATAAATTCTTTACTTCACCACAAGCCATGACATTAAAATATCCATAAAAATAAAAACATTTAAGGCTTATTACTAAGTCACATTAATTTAGATCCTCTGACTCCTATACTAGGTGTAGGTCTGTGACTTAGGAGGAGTCAATGATTCTCCGTAAACAAACAAAGCTATAATTAAAATAAATTAAGACGTTTAAACAATAAGAGATGTGGCAAAGAAAGCAGATTCTAATATATACGTAGTTATGTAAATTAAAAGTGAAATGAAAAAAAAAGCTTAACTGTGTGGTGAGGTGTATAAATGTAGGGTGTAAGAATTTCAAGGAAAATTCTGTAGCGGTATCTACACCACCACATGCGGACTACGCATCGACGTCACGCAGAGAATCCTGCATCGCGCAACTAGCATATTTAGAACGACTCGAAATCAATCGTCGGGCAGTTGCCTACCAGACACGACACCCGTCTGCTCGGAGGATCCTCCTTTTCTCTTTCCTTCCCTTCCTTCTCTTTTCTACGAAGGGTGACTGAACTTTACACCCTGCTTCTCATACCTCCAAAACTCATTCAATGGGATGAAATGAGTTTGGCGAAAGTTGTATTGATAATTTTTAATAATTATAATTCTATGGAGCCATATGTGTTGCAGTCGCAAATCGTTTTTAAAACAACATACACGTACAACTTGACACGTACCCGCACATTGTAAAAAAATAAACGTATTTGAATTTCGCGGGTTACCTTAGCGCATTCTCCTTATCGAATAGTAACTTTATTATATACGTGTAAATTAAGGTGATTGCAGTATGTTAAGTTCTATTCGGTTTTATATGGGTATGTTAAGTACTTTTGGAAAAGTCTTAAAAGTTTTAGCAAACACATAGTATTTGATTACGTGTTTGGAAATTAAAGCGAGAATGCAGTATAGGTGTATGATTTAATATGTATTAACGACTTGATAGCCTCATTTTCCGCAATTTTCCGGCCGACCGCAAATTTTGTTCAAATATAAATTAATGCAGCTACACAGATTAATCGTTGTGATACATGCTAAATACAAATTATAAGGAAATGATCGAATTCCCTGATTTGTTTATTTAACAAGCTTTATTAGGTAAGATAAGGAAAAGATAATCTCAATATTATGATGACCGCCTCACAGAGGTCACCGTTATCAACACATTGGTATAATATAAACAGATACAAATAATGTGTATTCTTAGCTCTTCTACAGGAAAAATGATGTAGGGAGGTACGTCCTCCTACTTGGGGCTTTTTTTTTTGGATTGGAAATCTTAAAATGACTTCTTCTGCTCTAGGCGGAGCGGGAGGGTGTGTCAGACTTTTACTGACTAAAACCCACCCGTGTTCCTTCAGTTACCCATGTGCCAGGGTCACGGTATCTCGTTCGAACAATCTCGCGACCCTGGCAGATTATTGATAGACTTCGGTCACGCAGTTTATCACGGTTTGCTAAAAAACTGTGATAAAAAGTGTGACTCGAGCCTATCACAGTAGGCAATGCTAGACTCGCCTTACGGTGTTTTCCTTCATCGACGTCAGTTTTGTCCAAGTGTATATATGATACTAAATAGCTAGCGACCCTTCCACTTGGGGCTCGTGGCTAAGTAATGGCAGCTGTAGGGGTCGATCTTTTAGTTTAAACATCGCTTACAGAGGTCATGAGGTGGATGGGTAACCATCGATTACCTAAATACCGAGACCCCGCATGCTTCGGAAAGCACGTCAAGCCGTAATTTCCGAGTGTCATTTATAGATCTTTTATTGTTGTTACTAATCAGAAGTAGTAGTCAAAAGCTCGATAGTCTGACACCAGTCTCACCAAAAGGTATCGTTTTAACCAGAAATTAGGTTGTGCTGGTTAGATACATAGTCATTCCTTGTAAAAGCTTTTTTTCAGCTGCATCTGGTTAGACTAGAAGCTGACCCCAGCATATGTATATGAGAAAAGGCAGATAGAAAATGATGACTTACCTACTCGTATTCGTACCGTTATCTCCTAATCATTTTCAGATTTCTCGAAAAATGGACGTGGGTAAACTTCTTCGTTCTTTAGAATACCGAGTAATTACGAATGATTTACATATTATTTCCAGCAAAAAAACCCCAGATGAGTGACAGGAAAACAGCATTGACAACGATTTATCTATACCTACGCCTATCCTATCACAAACTATTGTCGTTGGCCGACTGAGTAATTACTCATTTGTGATATGAAATTCCAACAAGCTATACATTATCAGTAATAAAAAATATCCGGGGATGTCACCAGGAACATAAAATACTTATTACGTAAACAAAATCACCGAACTTATCAGTAACAGCGTGGGTTGCTATCGTGATTTTTATCGTTTATTGAGAGCAGTGGTGGCCTAGTGGTATTGGCCCCAAAATACCCAGGCAGGCGCTTTATTTTGTAAATAATTTCATCAACATTGCTCTCAAAACGGTGAAGGAAAACATCCTGAGGAAACCGGCATGTCCTAGCACCAAAAATTCGTCGACATGTGACATCTACAAACCCACATTGGGCCCGTGTGGTAGATTACGGCCCATCCCCTCTTACCGAGAGAAGGCCTCTGTTCTAGTAGTGGGAAAAATATAGATTAAGATGACCGTTTATTGTACTAGCCTGACCAACCATTGAACAATTTCTCATCTGCAGCAGTAGACGATTTAAAACTCATATGAGACCGGAATCTATAAGCTGAAATGAAACGCCCTTTAGCTTGCTTACTATTTTTTTGTAGGACCATGTACTAGGTTTTGAGACTTCGTGGTAATATAGCAAAATATTGTCTATTTATTGAATGTGTCAGTGTTCGGTTGTCTGCTCTACTAATAAAGATGGTGCCCGTATTTTAGTGGTTTTATTCCCTAAAATATTTCAAACTTTAATACTAGGTAGGTCGACGGACTGCCTCGTTGGTCTCGTAGTTGCAAGCGCTACTACTGAACATACGGTTCTGGCTTCGATACTTAAGTCGAGTGTAGTGTTATTGAGTTTTGTCATCAGGAATTTTACAGTCGCAACTTGGCTCCTGCATCGTGTCACTATCATTATCATTATTTCAGTTGAAATATGTCCACTGCTGGACATAGGCCAAGGGGGTTTGCTATAAATACCACGATTGGTAGGCGGGTTGGTAATCGCAGCATGGTGGTAAAATGCATAGAGAACGCTGTTGCCCATTCTCTAGTAAGTCCCTTAGTCGCCTTTTACTACACCCACGGAAGTAGTGGAATGGTGCTATTTTTTGAGTCCGCACTATATGAGACGTTATTACAATTGGTGCTCGGTTGATGGTAATATCCTTGTGCCCTATTTCATGGGATTTAAAAATGACTTGCAAAAATGTGGATCTACTATTGGTAACTCCACCTCTTCCTAAACCGTCGTCAGAGAATATGGTACTTACACGTGTCCAGATTTTGGGTCGTCCTAAATCGCAATGATCCGAAGTACTCGAAAAGTAGGTACGTACCTTCATAAGTTCGGGCAGCCCGAATAGCACTGACGCAAAATTATGCGGATAACACAGTTTTAGTTCAAAGTTTAAATTTAAATTTCACCTACTAAGTGATTCTGAAAGTCGTACATGAATACATATTACCTACCTTCAAGAAATAACTTTGATAGCAACAAGAAAACTTTCAGAGACTGAGTAATTATTTGTTATAAAATAATTATATAAACTACTTACTGAACTGGGCTAAAGATGAAATTGTGATGATAGAACCTAGATTAAAATGTGTAAATGTCATCAGTCTGTACTATCACAAAATATTTCGTGCGTCTATTAGATACCTGTTTAGCTAGAAACCTAGACAGATGAATAAATAAAATAAGTATTTACTATATACTACAACATCCCTCATATGAGAGCTTGTTACATTTTATAACGAACTATTGTGTTATGAAGCATGTATCTATTACCAGATATGACGTGAACGATCTAAAAGATGTATCTAAGGAATTTCTGTAGTTTCTGTCTTCTGTTTCTGTAATTTCAATTAAATAGATTTTTTGCTACGAAATTACGTAGAGGGTCTACGGCCTACGCAGTCCATTTCGAAACGCTACGCAACGCCATAGCTACGCTACGCTACACCACACGCTACGCTTATTATTAAAACATTATTCAGAATTGTTTTTATTGCTTTCAATGAGGCGGACGTGTTGCATCACACAATTTATCAGTTCTTTTATGTTATTAATAGATACTATGCCGTACCTACTTGCTTTGCAAAATGCCAATGTGAATAGAACTATACTATTTTTCCTTGTTCAGCTGATAACTTTGTTATATATACTTTCGAATGCGGGTCAAATGTCGGCGCATAAACTGGACACACTTTATTTACTTTTGAATTCGGAGTGATTTGGCTGACCTATTTCTTGTTATCTTCAAAAAATGTTGTCGTAGTAGATAGTTATTATCCACCCGTGGAGGTCACGGTTTTTATATTTTTAAATCCAATTCTGAGTTTAAATGATAATTTGGTAGTTTGAGTAATTTATGCGGCCTACCCAAATGTTCTTTCTTTGGTATTGTTCATGGAATTGTTGAGCTCCTTATGTTCTGATTTGAGCTGCACAATTACAGACAAATGTGTGCAGTGACTAAACAGGTCCGCTCAATCTGTGTAGTTATTTCCTCAAAAGACCATTACAGATCCCAGTCTACATGGTCTTCACATAATCTGACCAAGATTATGTCTGGAAATCAAAAGAAACTGAGACCTCTGAGTTTTATTCAGCCTTTCTTTTCAGAGTAGTCAGATAGGAACCTAACCTCACCTTGTTTTAAAAATATGATTGTCGTGATAAAGTATTTGTACAAATCTATTTACAGAAATAAAAACAAGTACAAGATTTGTGAATAAGTAGATAACTATAATAATATAGACACTACTACCAACTTAGCTCAGACATTTTAGTTTCTGTTTCCGTTTTTCATTTGTGCATAATGGTACACAGTGTGACTGGAATATCGACGTCTACACATGATTCGTGATTGATTTTGTTTGTCGGCCAGACAAAAAAATGATGACATTTCAGCCGTAAGACGTTCACTGCTGGAGATAGGCAATTAGGGAACCCCCAAATTTGGGGATGCGTGCCATAATCGCCACGTTTGGCTGGCGGCTTGGTGATCACAATATGGTTGTAAAATACATAGAGAACGCTGCTGCCCTTTCTCTAGTAAACCACCCTGTCTGTAGATCAAATGTTGCTATGCCTGATTCCAATTCCAGAAAGTGCCAATCCGAAGTATCGATAAGTATTTCGAAACGTAGATTTAAATAACTGAAGATACCTACTTAGAAGAAGGTAGATATTTATCCTTGTTACACGTTTTCTGGATAGAGAGGAAGTTTCCGACATTCAAACGTCCCTACTCATTCAAAGTGGTTCCAAGATCTCCTAATTGAATGCAGCACATTCAGAGTACGTACCCGGGTACTTGTCAACAGGAATAAAATGCGTGATCTCATAGTGCAGGTAAATATTGTGAGCGGCGCGTCACGAGATGAGCGCGAGGATGACAAACAAATGGCGCTTCCTCTGTGACGCGTCAACAGGATAATTTAGGTACGTCTTCCTTTGCAACGTGTGGACTGTATTTTTGATAGGGGTCATTGATAAATCCCTACGTAATTACCATCATGTTTTTATCGCGTATTTCTGTATCTTCCTATGTGGGATTATTTATCGAAGCGACCTTTGTACACACGCTTTTTTTTGCCGTATAAAACCAATGTTGATTCATTGTGTGTAGGCACGGTTTTCAGTGTAATTTGGCGCATCGTATTATCAAGAAACCATGATGTGTACATAGCGCCTCACGGAAGGATGTATTTAGCCACATAAAGACTTAGAGATACCATCAATTTGTCCTTTTTCTCTGTGTAGATCAACTTGTCTTGTCTAGGTCATACAGTAGTTATAGGGTTTCCCTACTTCATAATCAGCCTATATTGTTCCCACTGCTGGGACACAAGCCTCCTCTCCGTGGGCCGAGTGGGCTGCAATCTACCATGCGGGCTCAGTGCGGGATGGTAGATGTCACATGCCTTCGAATTGTTGGTTCTAGGACATGCCGGTTTCCTCACGATGTTTTCCTTCACCGTTTTGAGAGCAGTGGTGATGAAATAATTTACACAAATTATAGCGCCCGTCTGGGTTCGAACCCGTTTCCCTACTTGTGATTTATAACATCAAAATGGCGTATTTTAGACGTAAATAATTACGTAAAATGATTCCCAGTGGCCTGTGGGATGTCAAAATAAAGGCCTACTTAAAGGAGACGATTACAAAAATCATCATCATCATTTCATCGGAAAGGCGTCCACTGCTAGACATAGGGCCTCCAAGAACTGACACTTTGGCCGGTTCATTTCTTGGCAGGCGGGTTGGCGATCGCAGTATGGTGATAAAATATTTACATAGAGAACACTGCTGCACATTGCCTTGTAAGTCTTTGAGTCGCCTTTTACGCCACCACAGGAAGAAATAGGGTGGTGCTTTTCATTATGTCCGGCACCACAAGGAACTTTACAGAGCCACCATAGCTCAGGGGTTAGAGCACTAGTCTTGTAAACTAGAGGTCGAGAGTTCGAATCTCTCTGGAGGAATTTTTATGTTCGGCCATAATTTAACATTATTATAATTTATTATCTCATTTACACCTAATTTTGGTAAAATATACGTTTTATTACGGTAATATCTGGGAAAGAAATACGATCAAAATTCAAATTAATTCCATCTATTTTAGAAAACGATTACAAGAGAGATTCACTGAAAATATTTATATAGTTTAACTTCCCCTTTAAATACTTAATTAAAAAAGAGGGAAGGTCAAACCGAGTAAGCCCCATTTGGTTAGACTGATAAAGCCTTGTCAATATAATAGTAATGGAAACTTATTGCTTGACAAAGTCAAGAAAATATGAAAATTGTATTTAATACAAGATTATTTTTAGTATATGCGAAACCTGAACATAGTTTGTTCAGAATCAGTAACTGAATCGATTCCAATAATTTTTACACCATGTTATATTTTGTACCAAAAATATTTAATTACGCTTCCAAGTCGCGGGCCTTAATGTTTTTGTTTCGATTTTAAAATTATCATGTCTTTCTCGTATTCAAACGTCCATTACACGGAGATCGTACGTACACTAGCTGTTTGTGGTGATCTGCATATGTTTTTGCGTGGACAACCAGGTAACTTATCAAGCTTATAACTTTGTGATTATTAATGATACAGTTTTGAATTTTTTTCATAGATTCTTTACATACAAATAACAGGACCCGTGTTTCGGGTTTCGCATAAACAAAAATTAATGTTGTATATTCAATTTCTCCAGTGTTCCTTAGCAGTAGCTGTAATTTATTATTTTTTTATTTCATATAATTATGTACGTATTTACTCCGTCCGAATTTTACTTTATCAACATTGTCTTTGTCTTTTTGTGTATCTTTGAAGAACGTTGTTGGTTGCACATTTGTATAACTTCTTGTATTCTATTAATTTGTAAAATATAATGTGTAATTGTTTGTTCTTCCGAATAAATAAAAATATAGATAATATATTCTCTTTGCTACGCTACGAGTGCGGCTGCGCGCAGGTACCTTCCCTACGAACCCGACCCGGCCACCACCATCGCAGTGCGGCGCTTTCCGCCCTATCTCCGAGAACTTTCCACAGGGTGAAATGAGTTAACACACTAAAAGAGTAAAAAAGGGAAACACAAAATACAATTTGCCGACTGCTACTAAAACATTTCAAAGGTGGCAGTTATTTAACTTCAATCTCAAAATTGATGATTCCTTTTTTTTTCTTACTACTGTTTATTATTCGAGACATCTTTTCGACGCCGATTGTTGCTACTAGGCAGATGGGCAATCATAACATTATTTATGTTGTTGAACAGACAAATTTTTCAAACAAAATATGAAGCAATGAAAGAAAGAAGAAATAAAATACATTTATTTAGCATGGACGAAAAGGCACACAATATAATAAAGCAAAACAAGATCTAATCATAATCATCATTCTCCGGCCCTTATTTCAATTTATTTGTAATTATTTTATTTAAAAGATCTAATAACAAGTGTAAAGTGCTCAGTTCAGCAAAAATGCTAGACAACTAGTACCTGACCCTAGTTTTCAACTTTGTGTATAAAGATATTATGCGTAACCATTACAATATGAGTATAGAAAAATGCATATTCAGTTTCTGAAAAAAAAAAAAACATAAAATTAAAAAATATCATAAGTAATTTATTGTAAGTGTGTACATTTATCTTAAACTATACACAAAATATTTACAAATTAAATTATAATCGACTAGAACATAAGAGAGCGAACATCACAAGACCATCAGCATCGTGGTTTGCGGATAACTTCTTATATTATGGCAACTCTGACTCAGAGCATGCATCAGCATAGAACTTCAAGAACCTTCGACAAAAATAATTAAAGCTCTTACACACGAGTGGCATGTTGCCAATGGCAGCCGGCGACATGCCATCTTCAAAGATCGGCGACATTATCGCGTGTCGACAGCTGCAGTTACCTGCCGATGACAACATGCCGCTTGTGTGTAAGAGCTCTAAAGTAGAAAGTGGTCTGGATACAGATACAGTGAACAAAGACTTTTTGCCGAGAAAACCCCTATTCCATAGCAATATTTTGATGGATTCGGAGGGGTCGTGGCTAAACAATATCAGCCGAACAGGTCGACTGAAGGTTACGGTACGCATGCCGCTCTCTGTTCGTGGATCCACCATCCATTATATCGAGCCTCCCCCTTGCCTCGAAAAGCATATTAAGCCGTTGGGCTCGGCTGTCATTCGTTGATCTTTGTCAACGCGCAGTCAGCAGATTGAAAATCTGACAACCAGCTTTGCCCAGGGTTCTCGATTTTTTACCCAGTAACGGGATGTGCATCTGGATTGAGGGCCCATTTTTTAAACCCTTGCCAAACGTAATAAGACTTTTAGGAAAATTAGTTAAAAATAGTTAAAACTTAAAGCAATGGGCCATAAATTTCTTAAACGTGAATTAAAACTGTTATGATTAAATAACTTGGGCCCTCAGTCCAGACGCTTGCATAAAGTGGCATAGCTTAAATCTCAGTAAGTACTGTCTCTGGGTCAATAATTTTTATTTAACAATTTAGTTAAGAATTTCTTAAATATTTTAAGAAATTTCCAAATCTGTAGAATATGACATTACAGATTTATGGCGGTATATCTAGGGCCCTCACTTCATTATTGTTTGTACTGAGGAATCTGCAAAACATGGATTTATCTAAAGAAATACATAAATGCGACTTTAACATGTTTTACTTAGATACCTACGTGAATTAGTTAAAAAGAAATTATGACATGAAAGTTAATTGTTAAGTAGTAAATGAAAGTCGAATTTGACTAAAACATCTGAACTGAGAGCCCAAAATTTTCGGCTTTATTGACTACGCTCAACCTCATAGATTAACGCAAATTAGAATAAGATTTTTAACTATTTCTTAACTAAATTTGAACATATCGACCGTTCTTCTAAATATCATACTTTATGAGAAAATCGATTTTGAACTTATTATAAGAGAAAAATTTGTAGGGTGACCATAATGTTCATAGTAATTACATGTACATTTTGTTAAGCGCAGTCAAAAAGTCATAATTTTTGCAGCTAAAAGTATTAATTGATATGTACCTACTGTTTACAATTTTGTTTTCTTTATCTTAATGTCATTTTTATTTAGCATATTTTTACAGCTTTAACAGTGTTTGCATAAAATGAAAGGCAAACTATATACGATGAACTACTTATATGACAGTGATCCATAGGGATACATTTCGATAAATAAAACACGATCAGCATAATTATAAAAAAAAAACACATAAATGTAACCTTAAAATAGTCTTACATCCTAAAAATACGAAATTGCAAATGAGCGAAGTTATTTTAGCATTGGTGAATGAGTTGAGCACCGCAATCTTTTATTGTTTGACTTTGAATGCAGCGATGAGTACGTGAAAACATTTAATTGGATCAATCGCCTACCTCTCTGGGAAAGTACAAATTGTGCTGAAAATTAGGTAAATAAGTTAGAATAAATAAATTAAGAAAGTAAAGATTGTTCATGGTAACAGCAGAGTAATATCCGAAATATTAAAGGGTTAAATTAAATGTGTTAGCTCCTCAAACGGGATGGGTACCTCATGGGTAGGCGCCATGGGTATCGGATACCTAAACATGACAAAACATAAAAAAGTTTGTTGAAAAACTAAAACTTGACTACTTATAATACTTTTAGCTGCAAAAATTATGACTTTTTGTCTGCGCTTAACAAAATGTACATGTAATTACTATGAACATTATGGTCACCCTACAAATTTTTCTCTTATAATAAGTTCAAAATCGATTTTCTCTTAAAGTATGATATTTAGAAGAACGGTCCATATGTTCAAATTTAGTTAAGATATAGTTAAAAATCTTATTCTAATTTGCGTTAATCTATGAGGTTGAGCCTAGTCAATAAAGCCGAAAATGTTGGGCTCTCAGTTCAGATGTTTTAGTCAAATTCGACTTTCATTTACTACATAACAATTAACTTTCGTGTCATAATTTCTTTTTAACTAATTCACATAGGTATCTAAGTAAAACATGTTAAAGTCGCATTTATGTATTTCTTCAGATAAATCCATGTTTTGCAGATTCCTCAGTACAAACAATAATGAAGTGAGGGCCCTAGATATACCGCCATAAATCTGTAATGTCGTATTTCTACAGATTTGAAAATTTCTTAAAATATTTAAGAAATTCTTAACTAAATTGTTAAATAAAAATTATTAACCCAGAGATAGTACTTACTGAGATTTAAGCTATGCCACTTTATGCAAGCGTCTGGACTGAGGGCCCAAGTTATTTAATCATAACAGTTTTAATTCACGTTTAAGAAATTTATGGCCCATTGCTTTAAGTTTTTACTATTTTTAACTAATTTCCCTATAAGTCTTATTACGTTTGGCAAGGGTTTAAAAAATGGGCCCTCAATCCAGATGCACATAGTAACGGGTTGTGGAAGTCAGGTTAGGTAGTAGCTCCATGCAAAACACCGGTACTTAGCTACATCCGGTAAATTATACATTTCTTCTGCTGATTTTGTTTCTTTAAGTAGGTTTGTACAAACACTTCAATGATTTTTTTACTAGATGTGGTCGGTCTTTCTTATCTGACTGAAAGCCACGCAACATAGTTCAAAAAAGCTACGGAGATTGATTTATTTATTTTGATGCCTTCATTTGTTCACATTACATCGTTCAAATGAAAGAAAACATGAAGTTCTTGATGTTAATAGAAGTCATGTTGCTGCTCCCAATAGAAAGAACTAGAGCATGATCATACTGAAGAACAGAATTACGGAAAATAAGATAGTGTAGAAAATTATGTGTTTGGTGCATTACTCCACATGTCCGATGCAACTCTCCTTTTATTTCTCTTCATGGTTCTAGTAAGCTAAGCATCTAAATATCTACAGGAACTACAGTAGGGTCATACACTACATTCGATTCCACCTTGCCTTCGTACACTATCTGCTGGAGCTCGTTCTCGTACACTTGAGGCTCTGGAGGCTCTTCCATCTTCTTCAGCAAACTCTTTAATAAGATTATGAGGTAGACTTGAATTGCTGTAACAAAAATAGTATCATAAGATTTATCTACATCGTTGGTCTAGTGGTAGCAAGCGCTAGATTATGCTATTATGCAAAAAAAAATCGTTTATCATCTTGAAATTGGGCTCAACATCATCATCGTCTCACCATCATGGTGGTCATAGGCCCCCTAATTTGGGGGGCTTTGCCATAATCGCCACGCTTGGCAGGCGGGTTAGCGATCGCAGTATGATGGAAAAATGCATAGAGAACGCTGCTGCCCATTCTCTAGTAAGTCCCTTAGTCACCTTTTACGACACCCACAGGAAGACATGGGATGGTGCTATTCTTTGATTCCGGAACCACAAGGAAATTTGGTTACCTGCTTAATAGACAATTGGCACTCAATGATACCTGCTTAATAGACAATTGGCACTCAATGATACCTGCTTAATAGACAATTGGCACTCAATGATACCTGCTTAATAGACAATTGGCACTCAATGATACCTGCTTAATAGACAATTGGCACTCAATGATACCTGCTTAATAGACAATTGGCACTCAATGATACCTGCTTAATAGACAATTGGCACTCAATGATACCTGCTTAATAGACAATTGGCACTCAATGATACCTGCTTAATAGACAATTGGCACTCAATGATAGGTATTTTGGTTAAATCAGGCAATCCGTGCACGTGGAGAAGTCAAGTACCTACAATCTACAAGTCCAGCTCTGTACTTCAATCGATAAAGTACTGATGACTATGAGACAGTTGGTATCTACACAAGGAAATAGTCGTACATACATCTATGCAATACCATTCTCCAAGTTGGAAGTCGTAAGTCTTTCAGACAAAAATTTAAGTACATCAGTTTGGTAGTTAAGCTGGTAAATTGTACAAATCAACACATCATCATTTCAGCCAAAAGACGTCCACTGCTGGACATATGCCTCCCCCAAGCTCCGCCACTTCTATCGGTTTTGTGCTTCCCGCATCCAGCAGATTCCTGCGGCCTTCATAAGGTAATCTGTCCACCTTGTTCAGGCCTTCCAAAGAAATTTAAAAGAGATGTCAGTGTCACGGATTTGTTCAAAAGAGTTACCGTAAGCCTGGCACAGGCAACTGAAGTTACACGGGTGGGTTTTAGGCAGTAAAAGTCCCTCCCGTTCCGCCCAGAGCGGGAGACACCATTTGATGATTTCCCGTAAATTATACCAAATAGACCAAAGTCATTCTAAAGGTCGTGGTAGGTATACTCACCTAAAGACGCTAACATAAGAGGCAGCACTTCGGAAAGCATATAGAAGTCAGACACAGAGTCTATGCAGTCGATGATCTGAACCAGAACTGACGCCACCGTCGTCGTCACCGCGAAGTAATAGTAGGTCTTTATGTAATTAATTAGTTTCTGAAACAAAGGAAAGATAGAGTTAAAAACTTTAGTAGGTCAGTTTGGCCCCTGCCAGGGTCACGAATTTGTTCGAAAGAGTTACCGTGACCCTGTCACAGGCAACTGAAGGAACACGATTGGGTTTTAATCAGCAAAAGTCTGACACGCCATCAAGAAAAAAAAAGTAGTTTTGGCCAAGTTATTATTTTATCACCCTTTTTTTTTTTTTTCAGGATGGGAAATCATCAAATGACTTCTCCCGCTCTGGGCGGAGCGGGAGGGCGTGTCAGACTTTTACTGACTAAAACCCACCCGTGTTCCATCAGTTGCCCATGTGCCAGGGTCACGGTATCTCTTTCGAACAATCACGCGACCCCGGCAGGATTTTATCACCCTTAAGTTGAATATCACTACCACTATGCCAACCCGTCATAGAACCATAAGTTCGATCTGTTTACGTGACGGTGAATAATTTCGACCTTAGTGAAGTTTCCGTTTACTTGGAATTGTTCTCAAAAGTTGTTTTAAAGCAATAATGAGGTTAGACAAATATCCTGAGTGCGTCCCACAGAAGAATTTGGCCACCCTTTTGCTTAAAATGGGTGTCATCATCATCATTATTTCAGCCAAAAGGCGTCCACTGTTGAACATAGGCCTTCCCCAATTTGGGGGGTTTTATCATAATCGCTAAGCTTGGCTGGCAGGCGGGATAGCAATCGCAGTATGGTGGTAAAATGCATAAGGAATGCTGCTGCTCATTCTCTTGTAAGTCCTTCAGTCGCCTCATACGACAACCACGGGAAGAAACGGGATGGTGCTATTTTTTACATCCGGCACCACACAGAACGAGGGTAATGGGTGTCATAAGTCGACAAACACACACTGACGTTCGATTTTCAACTTTCGGTGGGAAGCAGTGCGTTCAAGATCCAGTACGCGACAAAACGTCGCCGCAAAATTATTACGTCCGTATTCTCCAGACGTAGTATTGGCCTAGACTCAGACCAATTAAAACCAATAAGAAAGGTTATCGCAGCATTAATTTGAAGAATTTCTTTACAGATTCCCTTACCAGACTCCAGAGAAGGCCATCTTTTGTGTTTATGCGTATAATTTCACTATCATACCGCCAAAGAGTGAACTCAAGTTGACCCGTTAATTGTAATATTGCTGTCAATGATTGCAATAATACGGCAAAGTGGTATCCATCACAAAAAGATAAACCGTCGCACGTTGATAGCAATTGTGGGTATCACATATTATCACTGTATTTTCCTACGAAGTGACGTAAGCAGACAACTGACGTTGGCGGAACGGTCAAGTTCCCTATTCACATCGACCACAGAACTCACCAAAGGTTCTGAGATAACCCGAGATTAGTGTAGAGAAAGTAAATACGTACTTAGAACAATATAATAAGACGTATTTTTGTACTGGGATTTAGTCTGTGGTGAAGGACAATTGCACGCAGCTGAGATGAGAATACTAAGAAGGTTGTCTGATGTTATACGAAAGGATAGAATAAAAAATCGGCCAAGTGCGAGTCGGACTCGCGCACTGAGGGTTCCGTACAAACCTGTAGGTATCCTCGGTTTATGCATAAGGTTTATGTTTATGAAACTAAATGTTTTTTTTTTTTAATTTTATATTTGAGTTGATCGAATTAAAGGTAAATAATTGTAAAGTTCACGTATGTTCCGAAAATAGTCAACTTTTGCAGTCAACGTTGTTCTCCAAGGTTGCTCAAGATGGGATGCCAATTTCGAAGTTTATAGACTATTGTCAAACACCCCTATTGTATAAGACACTTTCTTTCACAATCCGAAGGATTTTCTTAAATCTAACTAACTTATAAAGCATTCATCATTCATTCATTTCAGCCGTATGACGTCCACTGCTGGACATAAGCCTCCCCCAATTTGGGGGGATTTGCCATAATCGCCACGCTTGGCAGGCGGGTTGGCGATCGCAGTATGGTGGTATAGAGCATAAAGAACGCTGCTACCCATTCTCTAGTAAGTCCCTTAGTCGCCTTTTACGACACCCACGGGCAGAAATGAAGCGAACAATAGTTATGTATAAATACATAACTCTGAATTATTGACAGTCCCTGAGAGAAATCCAGGTACTTGTACGGAACCCACGGCTTATAAACTGGGCTACAAAAAATACCACGAATTATTACCTTATGGATTCCATAGAGCAGTATAGCAGCAAACACTACTTCAACAAAGTAGATGGCGATACACACGCCCTCTGATGACCTGAGCCCGACACTGGATCCGTGGTAGAACCCGACCAGGTCTAATTCAGCGTAAATGGACAAACAGTAGATTCCCACCATTAACGCACTGAAGACCTGTAAAGAATAAAAGAATATTAACTATCTTCAACAAAGGTGCAACCAATGTAGATGTACTTAACCGATCGTGTGTTTCTGGCTCCAAAAAATGGGGTGGTTATGCATTCAGTGAGTTCTTTTTAAGGTTCCATACCCGAAGGGTATCCAACGGGACCCTGTTACTAAGCCTACGCTGTCCGTCAGTCCGTCTGTCTGTCAGCGGGCTGTATCTCATGATCTGTGATAGGTAGACAGTTGAAATTTTCTCAGAAAGTGTATTTCTGTTGCCGCTGTTACAACAAATAATATAAAAACTTTTTACAAAAAAATAACAACTGACTTCCTTAAAATAACACTACAAAGTCAAAAATAACTTTAATTTCGGTATTCGGTGTCTTAGGATCTGTATTTAAGGTTTTTTTGCCACCGACTTCCGAAATTAAAGTTATTTTTGACTTTGTAGTGTTTTTTTAAGGAAGTAAGTTGTTAGTTTTTTTTTTTGTAAAAAGTTTTTATTTTTTAACTTTTTAGTCATAGTAGATACCCCGCACTAATCTAATCGCGTTATTCGTTCATTCGTCGCGCAAATACTTAATGCAAATTTAAGACTTATATGGTTTTCACATAGATTCCAGTGTCCGAAAGGAACCAAATGGAACCATACGGGAAGCACACAGCTTTCAAATAAAAAAAGAATCATCAAAATCGGTTCACTCAGTCTAAAGTTATGTGGTAACATTAAAAAAAATACAGTCGAATTGATAACCTCCTCCTTTTTTTGAAGTCGGTTAAAAAGGGGATGGTTATGCATTCAGTGAGTTCTTTTTTAGGTTCCGTACCCGAAGGGTATACAACGGGATCCTATTACTAAGCCTCCGCTGTCCGTCCGTCTGTCTGTCTGCAAGCGGTATCTCATGATCTGTAATAGGTAGACAACTGAAATTTTCTCAGAAAGTGTATTTTTCTGTTGTCGCTGTAACAACAATTCATAAAAATAGAAACAAAGTTAATAAATAATGGGGTCTTGCCTTGTGGTTCGGAACCTTTTGTGTCGCACTTCGCCAGTTTTTGTTTTAGAAGCTTTTTGGCAGAATACAAGAGTTAACTGAGTAAAACGGAGCTGGGATGAAATGGTACAGTGAATTAACAATCAGTCAAAGACTCATCTTACTACTCTGTCAAGAAGGTACCGGGAAAAGATCAATACTATACAGTATCTTAGTTATTCATCCAAATGTATTTTGTCACCTTCAAAGTATGCTACTTCAGAAGCGACACACTTGCTCCAACAAATAATCCTATCATCTAAAAAAAAAAAATAACCACTTTTCCGAAGTCTAGTTCAGTTTTCGCCGCGAATTCTCGAATATGTAGGTAATAAAATAGAATTCCAAGTGCATAACACCGCGATAGTCAAAGAAAACAGTCAACATGGCTTTGAATTTTGATCGACTATGGCGTGGTTTTTTCAGTTTTGGTTAAGTTGGAAGGCTCTGAAGCTAGTTGACTAGTTTGCATAACAAAGTATACATAAGTAAAACTCGTAAACCTATGTCTCATCACCAGTAACAATGCGTTTCATGAATGTTGGGTCGGAATTGACTCATTCTAGCACGTACTCAGCGACTCTTATGCGATTGATTTTTGGAGAAAATAAAGAAAAGAAAATAAAAATTAAGAAATATATTATTATTTAAATTAAATTGGTTTTCAAATTTTTAAAATATGTAGATAATTAAATGGTTATGGTGTGTATTAGTCTATCTATTGTAATGAATTTCGGGTATGATGTTTTTTGTTTTATATTATACTTAGGTTTTATTGAAGTTTGTTAAGACATATATTGGATTACTTTGATTTACAGTGATTTGAGACATTTTTACGTTATTTATATGAAGATTCCTATGACATTTTTAGATTATTTATTGAAGTTTGTTGACATTTGTATTAGATTTGATTTTATTTAAATAACCGGTTCTTGAACTGACATGTTTCTTTTTTTTTTTTTTTTCAGGATGGGAAATCATCAAATGACTTCTCCCGCTCTGGGCGGAGCGGGAGGGCGTGTCAGACTTTTACTGACTAAAACCCACCCGTGTTCCATCAGTTGCCCATGTGCCAGGGTCACGGTATCTCTTTCGAACAATCACGCGACCCTGGCAGAACTGACATGCTTAGACTATTATTATTTTAAATTTTAATTGTTTTGTAATGTTATGGATATTAGTTGTGAATTGCTTTTAGCTTGTATTTGATTCGTTTACTGTAAAACATTGAGACACAGTGTAAAAATTGTTAATGAATAAATGAAATGAAATGAAATGAGAAAATTTAGGTCTTTTGGGACTAGCCGAGCAGCAACATGTTTCATACCAAGTGATTATTTAAAATGGAGCGGACCGACTCATGAGACACAGAAAGTTCGGTGGCTATCTCTCTCAAACTTAAATTAAGATTTTAGTCACTATTTCCTCAACTTATGAGAAGTTATCTTCAGTTGCAGATATTGATGGCCTACCAGAGCGAGGCAAATCGTCCATCATATATCGACCGCTTTTAAACGCTTTGTACCACTCATAAGCACGTGTTTTTGATAAAGTCGACTCACAGTAAGCCTTCTGTAACACTTTCAGTGACACCGTGCTCGAAATTCCATTTGCGATGCAAAATTTAGGACAAAGTCTTTGTTCGATGTTTTTGTCCATTATGAAATTCATAATACGCACTAGATATTATGATATAACTAAAAACAGCACTGTATTTAACGTAAATAACACATGTAACGCGAACTTCACGCCGAAGTGGAAAACAGTTGTGCATATCTAACAAAAAAAGAATAATTTGGAACCATAAACAAATCATCCATTCCCGAAACTTCTTTGACTGAATGTATCTCTCACTGTAGGTTGATACTAATTTGTATCTCTTAAAAGCATTGAAATTGTTTAAATATAGTTCATTATTGCGTAACAAATGACAGTTCCTAAAATTAAACATATCCTAATTAAAGTAATTTTGGCTTAAATTAATTGCGCCGACAAATTAATAACGATGCAGAGTAATTCCTTTTTTGTAGTAATTAGGTTTTATTAAATCGATTGAAGGACATTGAACGAGACACAATATAAGTTTTATTGTTCTTATTACGCCTGGGGGTGCTTAATGTCTATCAATGTATTAAACATTCAAAGTGTCATAGTTTGAATCCCAGAACCGTTTATTTTTAGGGTTCCGTACCCTAAGGGTGCCAACGCAACCCTATAAAATACTAAGCCTCTGCTGTTCGTCCTTTCGTCCGTCCGTCACTCCATCCGTCTGTCTGTCCGTCCGTTCGTGAGCGGGTTATATCGCATGAACTGTAATAGGTAGACAGTTTAAATTTTTAAAGACTACGTACTTACATATTATCGGTCATTAAAAAAAAAAATAAGTTGATAAAATAATTTTATTGTTTTTAAACTTTAACAGAACTTTATTGAAATTTTCCAAAGTACATTTTTTTTTTTCTTTTTAAAATGGCGGCTCAGGATGATTTTCTGTCTACTGCCTCCAACGCAAGGTCCCAAACTGCTCTATTTATCATTCATCAACCATTGACCTGAATAAAAAAAATTAAATGTTTTATTTTTAGGACATATTAATGGAAAGGATAAACCTCTAAAGTTAGAAAAAAAAGTAAAAATTCAATATAAAAAGTCTGAATTTGGGGCTTTAAAATTTTTTTTTTGTAAATTTTTTATTTTTTAATTTTCTTGAGAACTGATGCATATTTTTAAGTAATATTTTACAGGTAAGTTGTACTCCATAAGACCATCATACACAAAATTTGGCAGTTGAAATTACCGCTGGGGCCGCTATAACCCCATGCTTATCCCGCCATGCTCTTTCAGACAAATCGGTCGATAACTTTTTGTTTTTAAAAATACAGTTTCGAGATAATCGTGTTTAAAGTTTTAGCACAGGAAAATGACCAGTTTTAGTTACTTACCGGTTTATTTCAAATCAATTGTTGATACAAGGTCCTGAATTTATTATTTTATCACCACATGGACACGTGACAACAATATTAAAACTTAAATATTTTAAGTTATTTTGATGGACGGGAAACTTTTACCTGAAACTCTCCAATTACCTGGCTCGCTTCTTTACAATACGCACTCCGGCCCGCTCCATTAGCTATAACTTTGTCAATATTCGAGATTTTTCTTTTTCCTCTCGTCAGTACATACTCAACATACTATATTTTCAGTGTTTTTTTTTTTGAAAATTTTACATTGACTTGTCCCCATAATATATTTTTAATGAAGGTGATGAGCTATAAGGAAGAATTTTTGACAATTCACATAACATTTCCCGAGGGGTTGAGTGGAGATGTACCCATACACACACACACATTTCGCCAGTTTTAAGTCTAATGTGATAGTGGGCGAACCTATTGCCACCAACCGAGTACCAATCCAGACTCCGGGCAGCAACGGAAACCCCAGATAGAAAAATCCAATAATATTTTGTCCCATATGGGAATCGAACTCAGGACCTCATGCTCATCAGTAGCGCTTGCGACTAAACCAGTGGGGCTGAAAAACTTTTGACAATTCGTACTCTAAAAAAAATTTTAGAGAGGATGATAGTTCCTATGTACGGAAGTTCGTAATTCTTTTTAAAAGCAGACATATTCATAAACATTTCTAAACAGACATAGTCCGTGCAGTCGAAATATGTACGTTTATGCCGACTGCTGACACTGCACTATATTTTTAAATTTAATATTATTTTTCTACATGAATACTTCATCAAATTTACTATTTATTTATTTATCACTTTATCAGGCATTCAAACAATTGATATGTTTGTCACCGATTCATAAATTTTATTGGTCAAAAAAATGACGTCGCAAATACGCAAATAAAAATACTTACAAGATAAATGTAACCGAATGTCAGAACACCCTTTCTTAAGGGGACGTAGAAGCAGCATCTTCCAAGGATGGGCCACTCGCAATACATCTTTGAAACGCAACTGAAAATTGTTGAAACGAAACGGGAGTTTTGGGTGCGTTTGAGAAATACGTGCGCGTTGTCCCGGGTTATTGTTAGGACTATATTATAAAGTATTCTGTGGTTAGGACTGATGAATCCAGCTATTCGCTCACTATAAATATGGACAGTAGTGAAACTACGAACAAACGGTCTAAATGGCACACACACAGATGCGCACGCCTATGAGACATTTCAGTAAAGGACGCAGTGTTCTCAGTAGGAGCAGGTCAGTGAATGAATATAGCTCAAATGCCCAGTTTGTTTACAAATTGTGCGAAGGAGCTTCCATGCTCCTCAGTCACAATGAGCTCACTGCCTGGTGATTATATAACTTGAAATAACCACCACAGTATCAGATATGGGGAGAACCAGTAACCTGATAATTTTTCATTAGAATAAAGGGGATGTTGCAGACTGTGGAAATTATAACGCTTAAGAAACCCTTAAGATCTGGGAAACTATACTAATAAAAAAACTAATAAATATAACACGGAATCAGTGTGGATTTACCAGCGATGTGAGCACCACAGACGCAATTCACTCAGTGAAAATAATTTTAGAAAGTACAAGTCCCGCAAACAAGATCTCCACATAGTTTTATCGACCTCGAGAAGGCGTTCGACCGAGTCCCACGAGAGCTTATCTGGCAAGCACAATTTCAGCCGGAGCGTTATATCGACCTCCTTAAAGATCTGCCACAGCGTATCTACACGAGTGGTCAGCCTAGCTAGAACAAGTAAAACATTTGAGGTCAGCCTAGGTGTTTATCAGGGCTCGACCCTGAGCCCTCCGCTATTCAACATGACTTACAACCGTACGGTATATGACTAGCATCTCTAAGCCCCCACTTAACTTTGTCACAAAAGATATTACTGCTAATAAGTTTTGGCTGGAACACTTTCAAAGTTGCAGGTCCGCTCCAAGGGTGAGTGGTCTGACTACACTTAATCACATCAAACTTAATCTTAACATTGACGATAGTTTTCCAAGCGACCAGAGTGACCACACAGTGGTCAAGCCACCTACGACAATTATCCTGACCATCACATACGTCTGTATACGTATCCGAATTAAGACCGCGTTTCTCTATATCTGCACAGAACCATTTATAAATAAAAAAATAAATATCTTAGGACAACCAACACACCATTATCTGATCCCAAACTAGGCAGAGCCTGTACTATGGAAACCACATAACTGATAAATGTACTTATATACTTCTTAATACATACTTATTATAGACTAGCTGACCCGACAGACGTTGTCCTGTCTTAACGATAACTATTTAATTCGAATTGGTTCATATAAAAATGAATCCCTATTTCCCTTGGTCACGCCATCACGTGTGAACGGCTGGACCGATTTCACTTTTTTTTTACTTCTTTAATTTTTTTCTTTCATAAGAACCTTCTCCTGACAATAACAAACACAACAAAAAAAAATAAAAGTGAAATCGGTCCAGCCGTTCACGCATGATGGCGTGACCAAGGGAAATAGGGATTCATTTTTATATATATAGACGTTGTCCTGTCTTAACGATAACTATTTAATTCGAATTGGCTCATATAAAAATGAATCCCTTTTTCCCTTGGTGACGCCATCACGTGTGAACGGCTGGACCGATTTCACTTTTTTTTTACTTCTTTAATTTTTTTCTTTCATAAGAACCTTCTCCTGACAATAACAAACACAACAAAAAAAATAAAAGTGAAATCGGTCCAGCCGTTCACGCGTGATGGCGTGACCAAGGGAAATAGGGATTCATTTTTATATATATAGATAAATTACACACAGAAACAGAACAAATAATTATGCTCATCACACAAACATTTGTCCTGGGTGGGAATCTAACCCACGACCTTCGTCTTAGCAGTCACTAACCACTAGACTAACGAGCCAGTCAAATATTTCTGGTGAGAATGGGTGTGAAATAAAGTCTTCCAACACAAATACACTTTCAACGTTCTCGTTTTCTATAAGTGCACTTACTACACTTACTTACTTCAACTAAGTCCGTAAGCAAAGTAAGCATGTAAACGCAAAAAATATAAACACGCAGATGACATTAGACGTTTTTACACTCGATGACGGACATCTCTGTAAGCAAACACTTTCTCCATATCACCGCCATTCCAACATACGGCCGCCCGCGTAGTATCTCGATCGATGTATCAACAGCCTTTGCAGGCAGGTTATGCAAAGCCGAAATCTTTGTGGATGGTTCCTAGGTAGGGTACGTCGTGCAGCAGGAGCCACGTATCCTGCAGTGTAATAATGTCAGCCGATTGCAGCTTGCAGCAAAGCGAACTCACGCCGTCAATAAATCTATGAATAGATTTGCAATTGAAGCTTACGAATTTAACTAGACTGTGATCCATGGAAGTGTGCTTTGCCTGGGCGGAGCACCACCGTGTCCTCGTGGAGGCGATCGGTGGCGGTGACCTCTTGCGTCCGGCCCTGGTGCGAGCTATGGTACGGAGCGACGAGGGCATGGGAAGCCATCACCTCCTTCTGCGATGCAGTAATGCTCGCGAAGGAGGAGACGGGGTGCGTGAGGGAGTGACAGTCTCTGCGCCCTCACGTCCCTAGCCGTGGCAAGAGGAAACACCCCGGGCGTCGGGAGTCGATCGCAGACTCCCGGCCACCGTAGGTGCGGAATTGCGGGCGGCGAGCAATGGGTAGCTCGCCGCCCGGTAAGGTCCAGGCCCGTGTCGACGGCGCGTAGCGTTCCACGCGCGCCTCAAAGATTTATCAGCAGTACTGAAGGGGTCTGCTAGTACCGATGCCTGCCAGGGTTGCGATATTGTTCAAACGAGATACCGTGGCCCCGGCATACGGGTAACTGAAGGAACATTGGTGGGTTTTATTTTTCCAGTCCGCATATGAGCCCTCAACATTGACTTTTACTCTTGGGAACCACCATCTACAAATGCTGACCATGATGTCTTCATATGCAAATTGCAACTGTCTCTTGATGAAGTAAATAAAGAATTAAAATCACTTGATTCAACCAAGGGTCCTGGTCCTGATGGGATTCCTTCGGTTTTTCTAAAAAACAGTGTGATACATTATGCTTTCCTTTACTTATATTATTTAATAAATGTTTATCATGTGGTATTTTCCCTGAAGTTTGGAAACATGCAAATATTGTACCAGTTCATAAGAGTGGTTCCAAGCATGATGTGGCGACCTATCGACCTATCTCTATACTATCTATACTATCTGCTTTTTCCAAGCTGTTTGAGATACTGGTGCATAATAAATTATATCCGGCTGTTCGCATTGTTTTAATAAAAGAGCAGCAAGGCTTTGTTAAAGACAGTTCTTGCATTAGTAATCTCCTCATTTTCACGTCCCAACTGTTTGACAGTCTCGATAATAGACAGCAGGTTGATGCGGTGTATACAGATTTTCAGAAGGCTTTCGATAAACTGGACCACACACTACTACTTAATAAAATTGCTTACAATGGTATCAGAGGGGACCTTCTACGGTGGTTTATGTCTTACATAACCAACAGAACACAAAAGTTTGTTAATGGATTTGAATCTGGCTCTTTTCAGGGCACTTCCGGTGTACCACAAGGTTCCATTCTAGGCCTTTTATTATTTATCTTATACATTAATGACTTAAAAGACTGCTTTCAAAATTCAAAATTTCTTCTGTACGCGGACGATTTAAAGGTCTATAAAATTATTTCTGATAAAGTCGATTGTTTTAGCTTCCAGCAGGATTTAGACCATTTCTCTAGTTACTGCTCTTCCAATAAGCTTAACATTAGTCTTCCAAAGTGTCATGTTATAACATTTACCAAAAAGAAAAATATTACTGACTTCAACTACCGTCTAGCCAATACGCCAATTAGTAAAGTAATTCTCCGCGATCTTGGTGTTCTGCTAGATTCGAAACTCCATCTGGATGCTCATATAGAAAAAAATGTTAACAAAGCATACCAAATGTTTGGTTTCGTAATGAGATCTTCCAGGGATTTTCGTCAACCTTCCACCTTTTTACACTTATACAAATCAATAATCAGGCCACATTTGGAGTTTGCTGTACCTATTTGGAATCCTTTTTACGTGAAATATAGTGATAGGCTGGAACTAGTACAACGTAAATACCTTCGAGCTATGAATTTTAGATGTTATCGGAATAAAATGTCATACCACTTACCTACTTCTTAAAAAGTATGATCTTCTGACCTTACAGTCTAGACGGAAACTTCTGGAAGTTATGACTCTGTTCAAAGTGTGCTGCAATCATTTTGATTGTCCGGACTTAGTTAGGAGTCTGTGTTACCCGGTTCCTCGAACAGTTCATGTACGTGAGGTACGCACTCGAAGTCTTTTTGCTACTAGCCTCTGTAAATCCAACGCTGGCTCGCGTTCACCACTTCATCGTTTGGTCGAGACATGTAACAGTGAATTTAACTCAATCGACATTCTTTTCCGCAGTAAAAATGCATTTAAAAAGCAAATCCGAGCAACCCTAAAGGATCAGCAAAGTAGTTTGAAATAGCGCAATATAATTTAATCTTGTATAAATATAATTTAATCATGTATGCACACAAACTTACTTTTTCTTACTTTTACTTTTATAAATTTCAAAATTCATATCCAGAGTTCTAGGAAAATGGCTGTTGTTTAGGCATTGTATCTGTGCTACCAGCTAGTTTTAAATACTTTGCATTGTAATCTGTGGAAAACGTTGTGGGTAGCACAATTGTTCAAAATGTAATATTTAAGATAATATGTCTATCTCTTATTGTGTTACTCTTTGTTTTTCCTTAAATAAATAAGTCATTTGATGATTTCCTATCCAAAAAAAGTGATTAAAGAAAAAGACAGAAAATTAAAAATATCATCATTTATTGAAAGTATATCACAATGGTCATTTATCTTAAACTATATACAAAATATTTACAAGTTAAATTATTATCAACTAAGACTAAAATGAGACAGCAAACATACAAGGTCATCAACATCGCGCTTTGTGGATGACTTCTTATATTATGGCACCTTGGACTCAGAGCATCATTAGGTAAAGCGGGTTGCAGCTGTCGAAAAAAACTTTCTAATGTAGTACATTTGTTGGATGTAGATAGAGCCAGAACTTCTTTCGTATATCTATGATTTTGATGGATGCATTTGTAGTTAGACATTAACATTTACATCACTCAAATGAACGGAAAAGTGAAGAAGTGTACTCGATGTATATTTGTAGAAGCCATGTTGCTGCTCTCAATAGAAAGAACTAGAACATGGTGAACTGACAACAACATAGCGTAAAATAATGGTTTTTGGTGCATTATTCTACGTGTTCGATGCAACCCGCCTTCCATTTCTCTTTATGGTTCTAGTTAGCTAAGTATCTAAATATCTACAGGAACTACAGTAGGGTCATACACTCCATTCGATTCCACCTTGCCTTCGTACACTATCTGCTGGAGCTGGTTCTCATATCCGTGAGGCTCTGACTCTTCCATCTTCTTTAGCAAACTCCTTAATAAGATTATGAGGTACACTTGGATTGCTGTAACAAAAATAAGGTCATAAGACTATGATGAACATCGATATATGTAGAGGTAATCACCTAAAGAAAATTTAAGACGAGACAAAAATATTATACGCATCTTATAAATAGTTCATCACGTGAAAATAGTATACTTCATTTGAAATTGTCACTCAATGATATCTTGGTAAATTGAGACAATCCGTATAGTGCACTTTAAGAGATCAAGGATCTAAGTACATGATTATGAGACAGTACCTTGACAAGAACACAATCTGAGTTACTTCTGTGCAAATGCAATGTCTTTCAAACAAATTCAATTTTGGTACATCAATTTGGGAGTGAAGCTGTTAAACTGTACTAAATAGACCAACTCAAAAGGACATGGTATACTCACATAAAGCCGCGAACATAAGAGGCAGCACTTCGAAGACCATGTAGAATCCCATCCTGGTCGACGCAGAGGCTGCGAAGTCAATGATCTGAACCAGAACTGACGCCACGGTCGTCGTCACCGCGAAGTAATAGTAGGTCTTTATGTAATTAATTAGTTTCTGAAACAAAGGAAATATGGTGTTAAAAACTATTTGTTAAGTAGGTATAGTCGGCGAAATAATTACTTTATTACTCTTTGGTTGAATATGATGTATCAAGGGTGATTTGTCTGTATGACAGATAATTTTTACCTTAGTTTTAGTTGTTTAATAGAAGTTTCAATTTACTGCAAGTTGTCGTTGAAAGTAATGACGAAGTTCTAGAAGACCAATGTTAGTTGGTCGAACAGAGAAATTTGACCACACCTTTGTATAAAATGAATGTCTTAAAAGGCTACGGAAATGTCATAGGTGGTATCGTTTATTAAGAATTTGATCTTTTATCGCGGGCTATAAAGGGGCTTATGCTTTTGACTAAGTTAAGTGTCATGGCTCGATTGTTCATATTAAGCTACACTAACGCCCCGGTTGGTCTGTGGAGGGGTGATCATTATTACATATCAACCCCTAAGTGCCTCGAACAGCACATTTAGCTGTTGTTCCCGTCTGTCCATCGTGGATCAGTCGTTAAGGTCGTCAAAAGCCCGAAAGAATAACAACGAGTATTACTAAGGGGTATCGTATTACCCAGTAACTGACTGCATTGTGGAAGTCAGGTAAATATTGGAATTTAGCTGCATCTGGTTTGACTGGAAGCTTACCAAACATCGTTGGAAAAGGCTAGGCAGATGCTGAGATGATGATGATATTTTATCGTATCAGCTCAACCTACGCAGTTCCACTGCTAGGTTAAGGCTTCTCGGACTGTGAAGAAACCGGACGTAGTGTACGACGGGCCAGACTCAGACCAATTAAAAATCATTTGAAAGGATATCACAGCATTAATTTGAAGAATATCACTTCTCTATTCACCCTCCAGTCTCCAGAGAAGGCGTATGTTTTGTATTAATAATTTCACTATCGCACCGCCAAAGAGTAAACTCAAGTTTTATGACCTCTTCATTGCAATATTGCTGTCAATAATTGCAATAATACGGCAAAGTGGCGTCCATCATAATGATAAACGGTCGCACGTTGGTAGTAACTGTGGGTATCCGCACATTATCACTATAAATATGTTCCTACAAAGTGACGTAAGCAGACAACATACGTCGCGCGGACCGGTCAAGTTCCCTACACACAGACTACGCCAGAGGTCTCCGAGATAACCCGAGATTGGTGTAGAGAAAGTAAATATCAACTTAGGATGAATTATTACAGCGTAATTTATTAATTGGAAAGATTGGAGACTGGAGAGTTCACAATTATGGCCCGAAAAATGAACTTTTGAACGAACGCAGCAGGAGCTGGTCAAAGGGTGAAAAGCCGCAACAGATTTTTGAAGTACGTCCTCCCAGTTACTGCCATGTGGCCACCACTGTTCCCTACCAAACCCATTCGTTCCACATGCTGAAAATCTCGCACCTGGACACGAGTTGTCTTGGCTTTCCTGGAAGTCTTTAAATAGGCTCAGGTAGGCCGAAGTAAATAGAACCTGTTCAAGTGTAAATTCACAGATGGCTCTGCCCTGGAGTGTAAATGTGATGCTGTTCCACTAACAATGCAGCACTTAATATTTGCTCCAGCATTTCCTGCTGGTTGCACGCTACAGTTAATAAACGCTTCTGAAAATGCTAAACTCGTAGCCAAATTCTGGGTTGACTGTATTTAGATTGCTATCAACACGCTAAGAAGAAGAAGCAGCTGCTCAGAAGAAAAAACCAAAAAACCCGCGAATTTAGTTCACCCTAGAGTTGCATGCCTAACCTCTGGCTCTAGATCCTAGTGTTCGTGGGAAGAAACCTAGATAATGTTCTGCAGTAGCCTCATAAAACAATAGGCTTTGCATGTCTTTCAAGAATTTCCTTATTCATTGGAACCGACAAACACTATGACATATTTTGCCGTAAGTCTGATGGAAGCACTGTTTCCAAATCGGTTCTTGTGAATCGTGTTATTCAGCAGTATGGCACAAAAGAGTCTACATTATATGACTCATACTAAAGTGCTCATTGTAGAGCGAAAAGACGGTCAGCGGTGGGCCCGCAGTTTGTCGAAAATAATATGCAATGAGTGGATAATTGGCACATTTTCCCATTTTGAACTAGGGTACTAGACCATCGTAATAGTAGCCTTTATATCTTGTATTTCCTTGACACTGAATTTTTTATGTTTTTTTCTTGGAGTGACAATATTAGCCGCACGGTGCGATGGATCAGATAAAGCTTCGCTTACCGAGGTTAGTCCGTGGATCTTTGCATAACTAGACCCCTCTGTGCTTCAGAAAGCACGTTAAGCCGTTGGTCCGCCTGCCGGGATCGCGTGATTGTTCGAAAGAGATACCGTGACCCTGGCACATGGGCAACTGATGGAACACGGGTGGGTTTTAGTCAGTAAAAGTCTGACACGCCCTCCCGCTCCGCCCAGAGCGGGAGAAGTCATTTAATGATTTCCCATCCAAAAAAAAAAAAGCCGTTGGTCCCGGTCGCCATTCGTAGATTTTTAATAATTGTTACGGGTCGTCAGAAGCCCGAAAGTCTGACAAACCCTCTTATCAAGAGGTATCGTATTACCCAGTAACTGGGTTGTGGAGGTCAGATAGGCAGTCGCTCCAAGTGTAAAACCTGGTATTCAGCTGCAATCGGTTAGATTCGATGCTGACCTCAACATAGTGGGGAAAAGGCTAGGTAGATGAAAATGACTTGGAGTGACTGGCATCTGTCCAGGAGTTAGGATACAATTTTATTCTTAGCTTAAGCAATATGCTCGCCTTCTTTTCATGGGCCACGAAGAGTGCCTACTTCTTGATTACTCCTATACTCCTTTATTGATAGATATCTTAAAGTTACGGCGTTTGACAGTTTTTCGGGACTTTTTGCTGACCTCAATAATCGCATTTGGAATTCTTAAAAAACCCCGACCCACGCAATGTCTTATCTCTCGCTGAAACTTAAGAAGTAGGTTCATAATGATAAAGGTGAACCATGTATGAACTGGGTTAACGTATCACCACCACAAAATGTTACAGATAAACAGGGTCAATTTAAGTTAGCTAGTGAAACTCTGCAGACAAGCAGAGGATATCCAAACACTTAAAGATTATTGAGGGTCAATGACTGCTCTGAAGGGGTCTGCTAGGACCGATGCCTGCCGGGGTCGCGTGATTGTTGGAAAGAGATACCGTGACCCTGGCACATGGGCAACTGAAGGAACACGGGTGGGTTTTAGTCAATAAAAGTCTGACATGCCCTCCCGCTCCGCCCAGAGCGGGAGAAGTCATTTGATGATTTCCCATCCAGAAAAAAAAAAGGGTCAATAACTGCTGGAATTCATATTACTTGGTGCCATCATCATCTGCCTAGCACTTCCCCAATACAATGATCTTAGCGCCGGCTCCAGTCTAACCGGAAGCAGCTAAGCTAGTATTTTACATGGAGCAACGGCTTGTCACCTCGACAGCCTACTTACTGTACGGGTAATATTATGATCAGTGATCGGAGTAGGTAGATTGATTTTACGTACTCGCATCATTAATAGTCATAGAAATTACAACATGGATAAGCCTTTTTTCCGGGATTTCATTTTGGTACGTATGGGATTGAATCAAATATTGTGAAAGTAAGAATTTTTAAACTAGGTACTTACTACATTAGAAATATATAGAAAGCTATAGATAAACATTTAAAATTGTTTTTTTGTTACTGTAGAAGGCCGATCACCTATATTTTATTAAAAAGACAGCAAAAGGGTTAAACATTTCTTATTCATATTGATGTATTTCTTTATTCTACAGATTACAACATTTGAAATTTATTTCAAAATCCCGGAATCCCGGAGGCATGTCCATACTAATATATACGTGCCAGTTCATTGATCCCATTTCAATCTACCTACTCCGATCACTGATTATGATACTATTGTTATTTGAAGTATGAGTAGAGAATATCAACGAGCGAGAGATAATTGCGTAACACAGTAACAGAAAGAAAGAGTTTAATTTTGACATGTCAACAACATTCATTGCGTTATTTACGTTATGGAGCAAACACATTCTTCGAACATATGAAGCAATGTATTAGCAATAATTGTTCAAAAATGATTAAAATTCAGAATATCGAAAAAAAATTGCCAATTTGAAATTGGCCCCTTAGTAAAAGTTGTTCATGTTGATGTGTAGAAGGCCTCCTTCAATTATGTAGATTATTTTTAAAGTCACCATGCATGCAACTGCAGGAAAACGGGTGGGTTTTATTCAGTAAAAGCCTGACACGCCCTCCCGCTCCACCAGAGCGGGAGACGTCATTTGATGATTTACCATCCAAAAAAAAAAAACCATTCATGTTGTTATGCCAACACTTGTAGTATTGGGTTTGGGATTTCGGGTTTTGCAGCGATTTAGTTTGTTATGTTAGAAGGACAAAAACGCCACGCTCTACAATCTTCTCATACCCCTAAAAGTTGATTGATTTCTTCGCTTGCTCAAGACGAGTTAGCGATTTCAACCTATATATATTGTCTATTGTCAAACACTGCTTCGATTGTATAACACTCTTATTTCATAATCCGAAGGATTGTGGGCGAAATCACTGATCTATTGCTTCATCCTAATCATCTGTTGCAAACATATGTTTGCAAAACATATTGTCTGCTTAATTATCGCAATGAATGTTGCCAAATTATCGAAATTAAAGGCGTTGCAATTGTTGGTGTGATATAAAATTACATACAAAAATTACATGATAAAAATTACATTATTATTGATAGGGTTGAATCACGCATTTTATCACGGTTTGCTGAAAACTGTGATAAAAAGTGTAACTCGAGCCTATCACAGTAAGCAATGCTAGACTCGCCTTACGGTGTTTTCCTTCATCGACGTCAGTTTTGTCCAAGTGTAGATACTAAATAGCTACTACTACTACTAACTCAGAAAATAATAAGCAGGCATTATGATCCTATAATGTTGCCATTGCTGGGACATGGCTATAATCCACCACGTGGATATACAGGGTTATTTGCAAAACACCGGAAACCTCTCAGGACTATGTTACTAACATCATAATCAACAACTTTTGTTCTATGACTTTTTAAAATTCATCATATTTTAGTTCATCAGATTTTCATACAAAAATAAAAATATTTAATCTGAACGCTCTAAATGTTACGCAGTCTATGGGAAGCAAAAGAAAGAGATACTACATTAGCGAGGGGAGCGGGATTAGGGCGGCGGGAGCGCTTGAACTTGACCTATTTAGGGGCAGCTGACTTTTGTATGAAAATCTCATAAACTAAAATATGATGAATTTTCAAAAGTCATAGAACAAAAGTTGTTGATTATGATGTTAGTAACATAGTCCTGAAAGGTTGCCGGTGTTTTACAAATAACCCTGTATATGCGATTTGGTGAATGTCTCATGTCTTTGCTAATTACTACGTCTTGTAAAAGTCACATTGGTCGAATGAAATCCGGATATTTACAGAGAACCTTCAGCCTCATGCATGAAAGGAGAGCCCTTAACCACTGAGCCAAGAATAATTACCTTATGGGTTCCATAGAGCAGTACGGCAGTGAAGACAACTTCAAAACAGTAGATGGCGACACACACGCCCTCTGGTATCGAGACCCCGACACTGGTTCCGTGGTAGATCGCGAACAAGCCGAAGTCAGCGTGCACCGAGTAACTGTAGATCCCCACCATAAACGCACTGAAGATCTGTAAAGAATTAAATAAAACATTACTGGCGAAATGTACTAGGTAAAATGTAGGTACACCTATAATAAGTAATATAAATTCATTTATTTCTGGTAAATAACACCCATTGCCAAACATGATAGCAATTTTACAGATAAAAAAACTACACCTATACCTAACTTTTCGGTTAAAACAATCACATGTGGCTTCAAAAAGGGGGCGGTTATGCATTCAGTGAGTTCTGTTCTTAAATGCTTTATGGCAAAAGACAAAGGCGTTAACTGCGTAAATTGGAACCAGTAATAAACGGAACAGTGAGTTAACTAATCAGTCAAAGAGTCATCTTATCTCTCACTGTGGGTAGATACTAATTCGTATCTCTTACTTATGCATTAATACTAGTTGTAGGTAATTTATTTGCATAACAAAAATACACTTCCTAAAATAAACCAATCCTAATCAAAGTATTTTTGGTTTGTAATAAATTGCGCCGACAAATTAACAACGACAGGTAAGTATTTACAGGGGAACTCCCTTTTTTTCAGTTTCTATTTAATCAGTTGAACGGCACTGAACGATACACAATAGAATTTGTATTGTTAGTATGGCTGGGGGCGTTTAGTGTCCATCAATGCGTTAAACTTTCAAATTGTCATATTTTTTTGATTCCCTGAAGAGTTTGTTTTTGGAATTCCGTACTTCAACGGGTGCCAACGGAACCCTATTACTAAGAAAGAATCCGTAGTCTGTCTGTCTGTCAGCGACCTGTATCTCATGACCCGTACTAGTAAGACAGGTGGAAGTTACTCAGTGTGTATTTCTATTGCCGTTATAACAACAAAAACAAATAAAGCTAAAAATGAAAGGGTCCCAAACAAAAAACGTGTGTTTTTTTTAATATCTAGTGTTAAAAATAGTATACATATCCACATTAATATTATAAATGGGAAAGTGTGTGTGTCTATTTGTCCGTCTTTCACGACATAACGGAGCGACGAATTGACGTGATTTTTTAAGTGGAGATAGTTGAAGGGATGGAGTGACATAGGCTACTGTTTGTCTCTTTCTAACCCTCCACTTCTCTAAGATAGGGGAAGGGGGAATTCAACGCGAGCGAAGCCACGGGGAAAAGCTAGTAGTATATAAATATGTATATTATAGTAGACTCGCACTTGGTCTGTTTTGAGATAGATAAGTACATTATACAGTTACAATCAATAACAAAACAAGAAGGAACATAAACAGAAAACGTAACATAAACAAAATTGACAAAAACAAACGAAACAAACGTAAAAAAACAAAACGAATAAACGTTAATCACAGAGTTCTTAAAGAGGATGCCCTGAGGTAGAACCGCGAAATTCAATTTTTCTTTCCGTTTTTTGCAATTTGCAACTCAGTGTCAAGTTGTATATGGATCAAAACATAGAACCTGCACCCTAATTGCGAAACGCACTATCTATGAGAATCTGAATCGGATTGAAGATTATTTCTAATCCATTCCATCATTTGTTTGAAAATTTGTCGGCTCAAGAACGTAAATAACGCAATGAATGTTGTTTAACTATCAAAATGAAACCAATTCCTACTGATAGCAAGTTACGCAATTACCCCTTTGATTCGCGACCGTAACACATATAGCTTTAAGAATTATAATCATTCATAACATTAATACAATCCTATTGATTTATTAATCAGCATAAAACCTCAACTACCGTGTCGTGCCGGACGTAAAGAATAGCACCACCCCATTTCTTCCCGTGGGTGTCGTAAGAAGCGATCAAGTGACTAATGGACTTACTAGAGAATGGGCAGCAGCGTTCTCTATGCATTTTACCACCATACTGCGATCGTCAACCCGCCTGCCAAGCGTGGTGATTATGGCAAATCCCCCCAAATCGAGGGAGGCTTATATCCAGTAGTGGATGTCTTTCGGCTGAAATGAAGATGATGATGAACCTCACACTGACCAGCAAATTGCAAAAATCGTAAAAATATACGGATTTTGCTAGCCAGCAAAATCTTTATGTTTTTACATGACGACGCTTCCACCTTAAACGAATCAATTGAGACAGTCTTTGTGTGCTACTCATACATTACTTCCATTAATTTAAATGCTTGGCACTTAGCGCAGATAGGTAGGGTCAGTAACAAAAGCGAATGATAAGTTAATGTTTGCCTGTGTTTTTTTGCAATGGAAACTGCCTCATCCGGAATGATAAACTTTAAAAAATTGCTGTAAGAACCTCACAGTCAGACTATAATATTCCCACTGCTGGGCAAAAGACAGTGGGCAGAATCCACCACGCGGGCTCGGTGCAGATTGGTGGCTGTCATACGTCTTAGATTTTTTGATTTTAGAATGTCCGTTTTTATTGCAGATAGATTTTTTTTTTCTTAAAAACAAGCATATTCTTTTTATGTTGACTGTAGGTATGTACCGACTGCACTGCGCTTCACTTAATATTATTTTTCTGCATTAAATCTTCAGCAAAGACATCCTCTTATTTATTTATTTATCACGATATCAGAGTTTCATACAAATGACATGTTTGTCATTGATTCTCAACAGTTTGTTGTTCTATCTTCAGGCCGTGACCTTACAGATGAGCATTGACTGGTCCGTAAGTGGCGCCATCTATCACCGTTCTTGGAGCACATTGATTTGTTTGAACTTTCAGGATTTCTTAAAATTATTTTAATGAGACTGGTTCCATAATCAACAAACCTAATTTTGATTTAAATTACAATTTGTCCAATTACAGTTTTTTTCTAAAAATACACTTCACCACAACACTACACAAATTCGCGTCGCGAAATACAAAAAGAAACACTACTTTGTCTTCACAACACTTCAATTTGTCCGCCAACGTAGGCGTCCGAAACTTAACACGATTAGCCACGTCCGAAAAAATACGTCGCAAATACGGAAATAATAATACTTACAAGATTAATGTAACCAAATGTTAGAACACCCCTTCTCAAGGGCATGCAGAAGCAGCATCTTCCAAGGATGGGCCAGTCGCAATACATCTTTGAAACGAAACTGAAAGTTGGTGAAACGAAACGGGAGTTTTGTGTGCGTTTGAGAAACACGCGCGCGTTGTCCCGGGTTATTGTCAGGACTGATGAATCAAGCTATTTGTCAACGTATTTATCTAATGGAGATGTCTGCCTACAGTGCCGGACATCTGAGCTACTGTTACACTTTATAACGATGTATGTGACATGTTGTGCCCGATAAAAAATGGTTTTGAGGTTGCTTTATTATTGTTTTTTTTTTTTATATGCGACAAGGTCAACTAAACTTTCTAGGACGTGTAAATATTATATTCAGTAAATCATAATCGTTAGTTTTTTGAGTACAGGGGATTTAAACATAACAGGTTAAATGTGAGTGTGCGATAGGTACACCTCTACCCAGCCCTTCGGGAAAATAAGGCGTGATGATATGTACACTACCGTCCAAAAGTATTTGAACACCTGCATATTTCTATTTAAAATCAAAACTAAACGTTTTTTTTTTATTTAATTCGTACTTAAACGTATTTATTGTTCTTTGCTCTTCGGAAACCATCGCTTAACGTTATTGAAATCAAAATTTTGCTCACATTATTATTGGGATCTCATCATTAGCCATAATAGGTTTTTTTTTTACTATTGAATTTTTCAGAACAAGTGTTCTGAGTATTGTTACTTTTGAATCGGAATTGATTCTCAGGATTTGTTTTTAGATTAGTTTTATTCGTTGGTGTTTTACTTAAGCCCATAACACAGCTTAAGTTTAATTATCTTGTCTCAGTTGATAAATTAACCGTGCTTCAATACCATACAGTTAACCATTTTCCAGCGAGTACTTTTTCGTTAAAAAAAATATACACAATGGGGAAAACTAAAGAATATTCCGAGGAGATAAAAGGTCTTCACAAATCCGCCAAAAGTATTCGAGAAATTTCTAAACTTCAGAACAGAGCTACCACTATCATCTGTACACTACATTATTAAGAAATTTAAGGCTCAAACCACACCATCCAATAACTGTCAATTACAACTTCGACTGAAGACTTACACATAGTAAAAGACGCCTGGCTGCACCCGAAATAGCAACGGACTTTAATGTGGGCCGCAGTAAATTTGTCAGTGTAACAACAGTAAAGAGAAGGTTACTCGATGCTGGACTGACAGGATGCATAGCAGTATCGAAACCACTGCTTATTGTGAGGAAACCGGCTTGACCTAGAACCAAGAACTACTAAATATCCTTGGTCACATGCCTTCAAATTCTTGGTTATTCTTGGAAATATCCTTGGCTCTACCTAGTAAGGTAGAGCTTAATTTTGTTTTTAGGCTATACGCCTAGGGATTTCAGAATCCTCCTGCAAGGTAACTTGTTTATCGCATAAGGGGAAAGTGATGACTGTATTTTTTTACTATAACGGATGCAAAAACATTTCTCCACATTTAAGGTCATCCCGTTAGATTTACACGCTCTCTCAGAGAAGGGGCCTGTGTCTCAGCAGAGGAATCACTATAGGCTGATTATGCATGTTGAAGTACACTGACGTCTCATGATCTTACTCTTTAATTCGTTTTGAGATCATAAGCATAAAAAGAAACTCGCAGATCGATTAGATAATTGTAAATGTTTAACAAATATAATGAAAAGCATAGGAACTACGTGCGAACCCTGTGGTACTCCACATTTGGCTTAATACATAATGGGCTTATGATATGAGAGTGGTATATAATTTGTTTTCTTTCACTCAAACATGATTTAAACCAGGCAAGAAGGGAACCGTGAATACCATAACATTCCAGCTTCTGCAATAAAAGTTAATGGTTAACCTTATCAAAACCTATGGAAAAGTCAGTATACATCGCGTCAACTTGATATACTCCATCAAAGTGTTTTGATAAATCAGAAACAAAACAAGTCAAATTTGTGTGAATTAAATGACCACTCCCAAAACCGTGTTAATGAGTTGAGATTTTTCTAATATGATAGAAAATATGTTTTTTCTGAGATAGTTTCGGCAGCATTAACGGCATTATAAGTAACACCTACTAATAATGCAGCTAATGCCTGGGATGATTCCAGAAGGTTTCTGTATTCTGCTGTCTTAAAAATTAAAGACGTATTAGATGTTGTCATGATCGACCATCAACTTGGTAACTATTTGAGCAGAATAACGATATGTTATTCTTTTCTAACTATAGAAAACAAATGCCACATACCGTGTTCTGAATCAGATCACCTATTAAACTGCATAATGACGGAAACTCCGACACTGAACCCATAAATAATTTCAACTCTATTCCTACGAAGTAAGAGCGTTATTAAATTGTACTTAATGCTGTTTACAAATTTTAAGCTGATAATAGTGATAACAATTTGACCTCTTGGAAATCATACTAAACCAATCATTTGTTTTTTTTCATTGACATTTCTCGTTACGTACACGAGCTAACACAAACTGCCATACTAAATATTCAGTGTATTCGAAACCAATGATTTTAATCGTTATTATAGTTCGCGAAGCTAGTATTCTCGGAACCAATTCAGACTTCCCTAGTTAGTATTTTCCATATCATTTTTATATGAAATGTTTACGAACATACATCATAATATTTATGCCGGTTTTTGGTATATACAATGTGTGGTTTTACGTAACAAACAAAATGTTAATAAACATGTTTACAGTTAAAGAATGGGTAAGTACGAAGTAAAAAAATAATACGTATACACAAAATAGGACCCTAGGACCCCAAAGTGTGTCCATACCATTCTTTGCAGACTTAATCAGATACTGAGAGGCTCAGACTGATAAACTGTTCTGACTGTCCAACATAGGGTGACTCGCTCTGACAGTCGAGAGACAGATTGACACGGCCACTGTTTAGAAAGAGATGATTGAAGAGAGTAAAGTTAGAAGAGAGATTGGTACTTACCAACCACACTAATGTAGAACACATCGAGCAAGACATGCAGTCACTTATACTTCATCACCATCATCATCATTTCAGCTAAAAGATGTTCACTGCTGGACATAGGCCTCCCCCAAACACCGCCACCTCGACAGATTCCGTCAATTATACTTACTAATACAAAATATTTATGATGGTAAGGTAGTCAGTACGAAGCAGTAATGCTCGCGAAGGAGGAGCGCGGAGTCGATCGCGGACTCCCGGCCACCGTAGGCACGGGCTTGCGGGTGGCGAGCAATGGATAGCTCGCCACCCGGTAAGGACCAAGCTTGGGTCGACGGCGCGTTGTGATCCACGCGCTCCTCAAAGAGATGTCAGCATTAACTGAAGGGGTCATCTAGGACCGCCTACCAGGGTCGCGAGATTGTTCAAACGAGATACCGTGGCCCTGGCATATGAGCAACTGAAGGAACACGGGTGGGTTTTGGTCAGTAAAAGTCTGACACGCCCTCCTGCTCCGCCCAGAGCGGGAGAAGTCATTTGATGATTTCCCATCAAAAAAAAAAAAAGGTAGCCAGTAAGCCGGAAATGAGTCATTCCGTAGAGGATATCTTTTAATCATTTCTGTAAACTCGTCAAAAATACCAATTGGCGATAGGATAGCACAAAAATAACCGACAATTCCTACATCCGGTAAGATACCCCTAGTATCAAAGTTTAATATCCAAGTAAACTATTTTTATCTGTAGCTATGAAGCATGCTTAAATAAAGTATTAAAACTACATGGAGGCAAATGGTGTACAGATTTACGTAAGATTAATATGCTGAGCGATTACCATAGACATGTTTGACTCTTTCAAAAAAGTTTATCCTTCGGCTGTTCTTAGAATTCTTTATTTTGCCTGAAAAATAAGGCAATTCTTATGGGGTAATGTCAAAACTATAAAATTTGACAGAATTGGACGACATGTCAATGCTAAGCGCCGTGCTGTGCGGTAATGTCGAATTAACAAAGGCGCGCATTGCGTGACCAATATTTCTAAGATTTTAGATGTGTAACATACCTGTAACTTTACCGACGGTCGCGTCGTTTTTGATGCTATATTCGTTAAGATGCGGATGTCTGGTCATCTTGGCATGGACCATGGTAATTATAAAATATTGTCGTGAAGAAAACCCTTCTGCACTGTTTCCATATCCCTGAGTGTCCTATAACTGACCAAGGGATTCTATCCAAACGATGAGGCAGCAGTGACATTCTTTGACAACCAACATTTTGTTGATGATAAGGGTAATTGGAGAGCCCATATTCGCAATACTTTTATGATATAAAAAGTTCTAAATGGTCATGATACGAGTAGAAGTAAGAATGAATCAGACCGAGTTGTAAACATCCTCTAATCAATGGGCGCAGTCACTGAATAGTTAATAATACCTAGCCTACGAATAAGTGGTTGTAACAATATAATTAGCAATATTATTGAGAGCTATTTGACAATTTTGGTGGACAATAAAGATTATTCTAGATATCTATCGCGCTATATGTCACGTACACGGAACCAATTGGTTCTAAACATGTTAGAAAACTCTACAGATGAATAATAGTTCCAGAATCATTAGGTGAAATGATGTAAACGAACAATGCACGTGAAATCCAAGACTACCTAGTATCCATTTAAATTAAATTATCATAAAATGAAGAATTGTGTGCCTGTTTCACCAGCCAACCTTGACGCGGTCGTGTAGCTGGTAAGACTGCGGTGTTGTGAGTAGACGAGTAGGTAGCTAACAAGCTTGTCACTCATCAGCATTGTTTTCTTGAACGAGGTGTGAGTGCGACAAATGGACTTTACATAAAAGTTTGTCTGGCTCGTGTATCCACAAAGACGAGCCTAAAACCCCGGTTATAATGAACTATCACTCTTTTGGCTCGATCGTCGATCAAGTCACGTACAAATACTAAAACTCAATTTCCTTCCACCAGCTGCGGGCCCTATTCTACATCATATTCCTCATGGTCACTATTATATTGATGTACATGCCGAAATCGGAGCACATTAAATCACGACCAAACAGCGACAGTTTTTTTGTGGTGTTCCCGGTCTACATCATCCTGATTGTCACAGAATGCTTTGTTTTCATATTCGCTATTTATCTAGGAACGGGAATTTACACCGTATGTATTAATTTATAAAATAATTTTATTACCATTTCTTCCTTTTGTAGTATTATATATTAAAAAGAACACGTGCCATGGTCAATATCTTAGCATAATTAATATGTAATGTTTCCATAGCGTGGGTTATATTCTGCCACGGGAGCCCAGTACGTACGGTTCCAATAATCCGGTTTCCTTACGATGTTTTCCTTTAGCGTTTTGAGAGTAGTGGTGATGAGATTATTTCTACAAAGTAAAGCTCCAGCCTGTGTTTGACCCCACGACCTACAACTCGTAAGTAGAGGCCATAACCATTGGGTCACCACTGCTCCCCAAAAAAAACTTGTAGCGTGGTAAGTAAATATCTAAGCCAGTCAAAAAAGTAGGTATTCGTGCTTTCTGCACAGGACACAGGACTAATGTACATTTAGGTATCGCTACTTTTGCATGCTATCTATTCACACATATTTTGACAGTAAGCGATGTGGATATTTAGAATGGTGAGACGCCAAGTCATTGATAAAATGTTCATCATAATGACATAGGTACGCATTCCTGCAAAAACATCGTCGTTGAATTTCTTCTAATATAAAGAAGATGCAAAGTAGCAAGTACCAAGCCAAACCAACTGAATTTTTAATTTTTTTCAGTGCTCTGTATTCCGAATACAACAATACTTAATATGTCGTTTCTTCGCATTCCTTTTTGAAGCCGTCGGCTTAGTGATTCTGGCCTACAATCATCACTTCTATATTGGGTGGTACTTAGTGTTCCTAATGATTATCAGTAAGTAAACAAAAGTTTACTATATAAGTAGATAATAGTTTATAAATATAACTTCCAGTCCTTAGATGCCACTCTGTTAGTCTTACTCCACCTGACATCACTGCACCTTGACAGGTGTCCTGCCCAACACATTTGTGTTCCAGAATACGCTTTCCGATCGGGAAGACTTTCGTACGGTTTCATATCACGTCGTTTAGAACTTGGTCTATTAGCCTTTTTACTATCGCGGGTAAAACCTAGCTCAGAAGCATGGAGATTGACGCAAAAAAAGGCAGGCCTTTGGCCAACAATGAGTGAAGTCAAGCTGTGGATGATAACGAAAATACATATTACTTAAAATAAGACTCATATCAAGACAAGCTCGGTTTATTCAATGCAGGCCTACTTGTTTAATTAAATAAAAGCGGGACCAAATGCCCGTGTATTCCCAAAAAAATTCGCTGAGTATGTAGATGTAAGCCCGCACTCACACCAGAACACCAGAATAGCGGTGTTGGTTCGCGCATCTTGAGGCCTATGTTCATTGTTCGGCAGTGGATTGCGGTTGGTATCGAGAATGATTAGAACCGGGACATATCAAAGCTGGTGCTAGCTATGCCAAGAGGTAAGAGAGAGCTAGGAGTCGACCTACTAAAAGTTTTCGAGCCACGTCCAAGAGTAGTTACTGTTATCTTCAATAACTAAGACCGAGACCGCACTGCATAACGAAAGCCTAGTATTCCATTGTCAGTATTTTTAGCTTTTATTCTATCGCCTTTGCTGAAATTCAAAATGCCATAATAATGGACCTGGGTACTGAAACTGTATTTTATTATTACAGTTCTGGAAACATACGCGTTCATAGTTGTGTATAGCTATTACGTGGTACTTGCAGAAGAACAAGCGGCGAAAGAGTGCGAATACACTGAAATGTGTAGCGAGCCCAACGAGAGCATGCCAGATACACAGGATACACAAAGTATGCAGGCGTCGCGTCACGCGAGTAGGTCGCCTTATAACCTCGAGTTAAAATGTACGCCCGAGCCGCGTAGTCCACCAAAACCGCGTTGTCCACCAAAACCGCGTTGTCCACCAAAGCCGCAGTGTCCACCAAAGCCGCGTTGTCTAGCAGAGCCGGGTTGTCCATCAGAGACGAAAGATATGAAAAAAGATTGTCGGACTAAAAAAAAAACAGTCTGCTAAACTACTATTTACCCTGCTTGACTCAAGATGCAACAAAGGGTGAGGCTCTACCGACATCTACTGTTAATTTGTTGTTTAGAATATTGATTTACAATGATCTATTTTATATTATACAATGATTACTTATAAATAAACACTACTCACCAACAAATTATGCGATCAATGTCATGTGTAGAATTGCGTCGTCAGCGCTCTACTAATGCAGCCGACGGTTTGTAACATCTAGAAAACGTAGCGTACTGCAGAGCCCTGTCAAAGGGAATGCCAAAATCATCTCAAAGATAGTCATATACAGGGACGTAGCTAGCGCCTACACAGCCGTATCAGTGATACAGGACCCCAAGCTGCATACATAGCTATACAGCGCGTATTTAGTACTAACGTTATGAAAAGAAACAGACACAGAATCTTTTAATCTACACGTGTGGTCCAATTCATTCGATCAGTAAAGTCATATAGAGAGTTTAGCCATTCGAAGTCATATGCCCAAATTTTCGAGCATCTCTTGCATCTTCGTAAGATCTTCATTTATTTTGAAAAGAAAAACAATTCCGTCTTTTGGAGCTCAACTGCGGTTGGTTGAAGTTGCGTGAAACCAAACAACTAAAAAAAAAAATCATTCATACGCCATTAAGGACATATTATTAGTTTATTTCTGAATGAAAACTAGAAAAAAAAATATCAGTATTTTGTTTAGAACCTACCTAGATATACATTTTTTCCGATTTTACTGATTAACGTGATTATACAGCCGTGATTTTACAGTTAAAATACTGTATTTCTGTAAGTTTTAATGCACAACATGGAAGATCATTTCAGTTATGACCAAATAAATGTGCTACTTTTTATTGCTGTAAATTAGGTATGTACATACCTATTATATTGCGAGAAAGGCCCTCGCCAGATAAGCCGGGGTAAAATGCCCCCATTGCAATCGGGCCAATTTTATTTTTTTTTTCTGAAATACCTTATACTGTGGACAATATCTCAGCCCAGTTTCAACTCTGAAATATCACGCGTTTTTGAGGAAAAATATTTTTTCTTTTTTTTAAACCCATTTTTCTCCGAATCTACTTGACAATATTAAAAAAGTGCTTATGTGTTTTAAGTTATCACTAATTAATATCCCTAGAAAAATTCGCTTGATAATCGGGTAAGTTGGTCATGGGTAAAAATGCGATTATATTTTTAATTTAAAAAAAATTGTGCCATAAACGTATGGTACGGTACACCTTAGCTTTTTTTTGCACATATTACTCTAACATTGACCTACAATATATATATTTTTTTAAGATTTTTTTGCCTCTTTAACTACAGACAGACAAAAGGACAGGTGAAAGTAAATAAAAGCTAGTAAAAAAAAAAAATTGTTTTTTAGTTTTTTAAACTATTACTTTTTGACAATTGATTTTCACGGAGGGAACGACGTCGGGTTTTTTTTAAAAGCTTTTATTTACTTTCACCTGTCCCGTTGTCTATCTGTAATCAAATCTTGCAAGTTAAAGAGGCAAAAAAAATATTTTTTTAAGTATTCTAATCTTTTGAAAAATCTTAAAAAAATATATAGGTATATTGTAGGTCAATGTTAGAGTAATTTGTACAAAAAAAAAGCTAAGGTGTACCATACGTTTATGGAATCATTTTTTTTAATTAAAAATATAATTGCATTTTTACCCATGACCAACTTACTCAATTATCAAGCGAATTCTTCTAGGAATACTAATTAGTGATACCTTAAAACCCATAAGCACTTTTTTAATATTGTCAAGTAGATTCGGAGAAAAATGGGTTTAAAAAAAATCTTTTTACTCAATAACGTGTGATATTTCAGAGTTGAAACCGGGCTGAGATATTGAAAAAAAAAATAGCCTGATTGCAATGGGGGCAATTTACCCCGGCTTATCTGGCGAGGGCCTTTGTAAATAACAGCTGTCGCTTATTCTTTCCGGAATAACTTAGTGAGGGTAAAACTAATTATATGTGCTTTAAAAGAAAATATAAGTCATTCGATGTTTTATGAACAGTACAGACGCCAGCACATCAAGTTACCTCAATCTGTCAAATTTCTTTAATAGAATTTCAACCTTATATCACAATAGTGGAAGGTTAATTTTCGATTGGTAAAATTTGACAGATTGGGGTGGCTTGACCTGCTGGCGTCTGTACATAAGGCCATGTCGAAGGGCACCATTGAAATGTTTTGTAGTTGTTATTTTGTTTAGGTATATTATTAACGCATCCGTAGCTCTAATAAACTTCAAAACGTGTTTATGGGGTAGAATGTAACACTGTTTCATCGGACCCCGTTTTATAGTGCCCCGATTTGACAAATTCAAACAAATACCAACAAAATGTCAAGATTTTCACTTTAAGGTTATGTGTTGCAAAATACATTAATAAAAGCCTCGAGCGCAATTTACGGATAAACAAAATACTTAGTAAAACATTTTTTTTTCTTAGCAAATACAAACTTAGGACAAAAATATTTTTCTCTCCCAAGACTCACACGCTTCAATAGTCCTCAATACCCCTTACTTCAAGTATAACCAACTTGAAGAATTAACTGATTGGTGAAACGAGTGAAAGAGCGCGGAAATTGAAAACAACAAGATGCTATTTTGATTGTTTCATTGTGCCCCGTGTTTCATAGATAGGGGGTCTCTTGTCCCCTACCTAAAGAAATACGATAAGACTATATTACCCACAATACTTGCTATAACGCAACTTGTCAATATAAGTACCAAAGTACGATAGATAGGTAACCCACCTACTTTTAATTAGATCACACTCACGAAGATTAGTAGATAAAATTATCCTACTTGCACAACAACCTACAAACACACCCTAAATAATCTAGGTTGACGGGCAACCGAAATAGTTTACTTACTAATGGTTCATTGGTCATCCGTTATCGACATCGCCCTTTCATATCCATATCAGATAACTGAAACTCGGCTAAGTTATTATCAGAGACAAACCCAACGCATGGAGACATTTTTTTAACATTGTTCACTAATATAGTTATAATTGTACTAAATTATATTTGAAAAATAGAATCAGTCTGACTGTGGTTGGGGTTTTTAGTTTTTGCTTTTAGTTTTTTTGTGTTGGTGATACAAGGCCATGGGTTTTGAACTGCCAAGATATAGCAAATGCTGTTACTGCATTCCTTTAAAGATTGGAGTATTAATCATCGGATATGTTTCCATCGTAAGTACTTTCAATGTAGTTATTTTTAATATAATAATTCCATTGATGACAGTGCCTTGTTTGTACACACAGCGATATACCAAGCTATACATTTCCAGTTTTAACTGACCTCGTTTTGTATAAGCTTTTCGTATAATGAGAAGCCAGCTTATGCTGGAAACGTATAGCTTGAATGTTGCCGTACGTACCTACCAGTGTCTTCACAATGCATTTAATCTCTAAATGTATGTCAAACATCATGCTATCTCTACAGTTATCAAAAGGTGGACAGGATTAAAACGATGTTTTAAAGAAGCTATATGTATTTAGCGCTATAAATAGTGATTGTTGCTGCAAAGAGGGCCTTAAACCTTAGCGCCTGTTATTTTTAATTTGCAATGAATCTCACGAAACTATTATTTTGCTACCTTTTCAACCGACGAAAAAAACGGAGGAGGTTCTCAATTCCACGCGTATATTTTATTTTTATTTTTATGTATGACCACGCATAACTTTTTACATAGTGGTCCGATTGTGACAATTCTTCATCTATTGGAAAGGGTATACTCCCAAGATGGTCCCATATAAATTTGGAAAACAAAATCGAACCCTAAGGGTCGGAAAACAGGGGATGATTAATTGTTCACTCACTGATTGTAATGTACTTATAACCACGCATAACTTTATACAGAGTAGTCCGATTTTGATAATTCTTTTTTTGTTGGATAGGGTATACCTTGCCAAGTATTATTAGTAGGTATATTAAAGTCACAAAAAAATATAAAATAAAAACTTTTTAACAAAAAATTAAACCGCTGAAAAAACTGAAAGCATATAAAATAATAAACCTTAAAATTTTGAGTCGGCGCTGAAAAATCAATGAACAAAGATCACTCAAAGCACCGACTCATAATTTTAAGGTTTATTATTTTATGCTTTTCAGTTTTTTTGGCGGTTTAATTTTTTGTTAAAAAGTTTTTGTATCAGAGTATATGTCAATACGAATCAAACGAGCCCAAACTCGATGGGTTATACCACAGACCATGGCCACGTTCCGACTCTATCGTCAGATCAGGGAGCTTACTCTTCAACCTAATTTGAATTCCAATTTAAAGCCATTACGATTCCAATGTTAATCTATACTTCTATACTAATAGATATTATAAAGCTGAAGAGTTTGTTTGTTTGTTTGATTGATTGAACGCGCTAATCTCAGGACTCTGGTCCGAATTGAAAAAATATTTTTGTGTTGAGTAGTCTATTTTTACTTGGAGTAATTTTTTTTTAAATTCTTAGTTATTTTGCAATTTAGTGCACTAGGCCTTCTGCCTTAATTTTAATCAAAACCTTTAATTTTCTTATAATTTCAGTTTGCGTCCTGCCTGACCCTCGGTACGATTTCGTACTCAATCTTCAGAGTGTCAGAATTCGTTAGGCATAATAACAACAAGCCGCATCCTGAGCATCCACCAAATGAAGTGTCGAAGGCAGCCTTGGGCCTGTACCTCTCCTTCGCCTACTATCTATTCGTGTTCCTGTTCAGTTTTACCATAAGTCTCATTTTAGTTATTGGAACTCATGCTGTAAGTACCAGAGATAGATATGCGCTTGTACCTATTTGTACTTAGAATTGAACTAAGTAGGAAGGGATACTTTTACTGACTAAAACCAACCCGTGTTTTTTCAGTTGCCTATATCCCAGGGCCACGGTACCTCTTTCGAACAGATCTCGCGACCCTGGCAGGCATCAGTCCTAGCGAACCCCTTCAAATATTGATGATTTGAATGATTATAATTTTATTGTGAAACGTCATATTAGTCACGGTCACGAATCATATTTTATTTAACATACAAGCTGACACTGACCTGCAAATTTAAAAAAACGGGGCCAATTACGCATCCATCATAATATTGTAATTCTGAGTGACTGTCAGACAGTCAGACAACTATATTTATCAGTACACTGAGAAAAATGTCATTTTGGCATAATCTTAAAATATCGTGACGTTGGTTTAAAATAGATGCGTTGTCTTATAATATGTTGATAATAAGTAAATATTACGCTAGAAGTGAAATGTGTTAAGATGGAATCGAATTTTTTGGGTAAATAATGCAATATTATGATACTTGTCATCGTAAAAATTTGTAATTATGAAATAACATTGTCTTCTTCAAATAATAACACAATGTAATAGAAAATGGTCCACTGTCCCATAAATTAGTATGATAATTATAAATAAGATTCTAATTAAAAAACACAATGACAGTCACCGTAATATAAATAGATTTCATAGTTTAATATGAAGAAGTATCTCTAAAAATACGATGACCTCCCCCTAATGTACTATATTAAATGATAATGCTTTAAACTTATATTTTTAAAGTAAGCATCATTTTTTAATATTACAGTCATATTATTTTATGTGAATCCTATGATAATACGATTAAATAATCTCATATTTTTAGAGTAAGCATTAAAGTTCAATAATATAGTCATATTATTTTATGTGTATCCTACTAAATTATGATTACAGAGACCCATTTATGAGTAGCATTTGAATGATGTCCTACAAATTTAAGGTGACGGCATTATATAATGAGGTCTCCCTCTCTCACTTCATTCCGCCTAGAGATGTGTCAACTCGAGTTTCTAACTCGAGTTAACTCGAGTTGTGCTAAATTCGAGTTTACTCGAGTTGAATTCTCCCTAACTCGAGTTTGGGCTGGCCGTAATGAACAAATCAAGCGAAAGAGCAATCGTTTTCAGTATAGTAGTAGTATTGAATAATTGTTTTCTTCTTTATTTTTCAAACAAATTGACAAAACTTTTATTTATCTTTATTAAGTACATTTTTTATCTTACATTATTATTGTTACAAAATGTAACACCAAGAAGATACTTTACTTTTTTTTTTTTTTGAGAATATTTTATTTAACTTATGTATTACGTTAACTAACAAGAAGTTATGTTATATACTTTTCAGAACTAAGTTATGTACACAATAACGTGATGTTTATTTTTTGAGAATATTTATTGTTGAAAAACCTGAATATTAACTTACAGGAAAATATTTTTAATTTCTTGACTTTAGCATTGTATTTTTTTTGTGATAAATAATTTTATACTTCGAGTAGTATTATATTTGAATAAAAGTTGTTATTGCAACATTTGATTGTGGCAACCAATAAACAAAGTAAGCAAAAGTATTTTATAGTAGATCATTATATATTTAAAAAACTTTTTACACAAAAAAACAACCGACTTCCTTAAAAAAAAACACTACAAAGTCAAAAATAACTTTAATTTCGGAAGTCGGTGTCTTAGGCTCTGTATTTAAGGTTTTTGCCACCGACTTCCGAAATTAAAGTTATTTTTGACTTTGTAGTGTTTTTTTTTAAGGAAGTCGGTTGTTTTTTTGTGTAAAAAGTTTTTATTTTTTTACTTTTTAGTTGTGGTAGATACTCCGCACTAATCTAATCGCGTTATTCGTTCATTTGTCGCGCAAATACATAATGCAAATTTAAGACTTATATGGTTTTCACATGGACCCCATTGTCCAAATGGAACCAAATTAAAATGAGACCATTCGGAAAGCACCAGCTTTCAAATAAAAAAAGAATCATCAAAATCGGTTCACCCAGTCAAAAGTTATGAGGTAACAAACATAAAAAAAAAAAAAAAAATACAGTCGAATTGATAACCTCCTCCTTTTTTTGAAATCGGTTAAAAATAACAAAGTTGTTTAAGAATATTTTCATTGTGATGATTAAGTTATTCATAGCCTAGTACCTGTATTATAAAGTCAGACTGATATTATTCTGTGAAGACTGCTAATAGGTACCTAACTTGTTTTAATGTTAAATATGAGTATTTACTATACCTAAGATAAGACTAAAACCAAAAATAAATGAGTAAAACTATAAAGACCTTTCTAATTGCTACCTACGAACTATGAAGTTTACCAATGATGTAAAAAAGTAATTTGTAACAAATCATACACTCAACTTCTTTTAGCTAACTCGAGTTAACTCGAATTAATTCGAGTTAGCTGAATTTCAACTCGAGCTAACTCGATTTGTGTTTTTTCCGAGTTGGCACATCTCTAATTCCGCCGCCGCGCCATTTCGGTCGGCCATTTGTATTTCACCGGCTACAGCCGGCAAGTCACGACTCACGACTCGTTTAATTAATAGCAATAACAATTCCATTAGTGCCAGTGAACGTGTTTGATCAGTGCAAAAATGGATATGGCTACGCGTGATCTTTTGAAGAAGTGGAATTTGGAACGCTACATCGATCGTTTTGAAAGTAAGTTGACAAACCTACCTAGTAAGTTGCTAGCATGAGCTCACACATTACATTCACACATTCTAATTTCTAGCAAGAATAGGGTCAGAGTGTCGTCTTAGAGGCACTATGAAAATATACTTAAAAAAATTTCGCGACCAATTTCAAGGTCACAGTTCTAACATAACCTTACCTATGGATCCCTTCGACATCGTTTTTACGACAAACGGTTGGTCGGAGACAAAAAACACCCAGACACTTTTAGCCTTTCTAGGTGTTACATAATATAGAATCGAGAAAATAAACGATTTGCGAAAATAACACTTTTTGGCCGCTGTACACTCCAACCAAGAATAGTCTTGTCGTATGGTACCTACCCACCTACCTAGATATACGTTCATATTTATATTATACACTAGATTCGATGTGCAACTGCAACCCAAAAAAAAACAAATAGGTAGAGTGCGTCTAAACTAAAATGACGCGCCCCACTACCGCATTTACCGTAGTGTACGTATACAAATTTAAGTATTGGGGCGCGTCATTTCAGCTTAGACGAGCTCTACCAACCTACATTTTATAAAGTCGATGCGACGTAGTGCATTTCACAGCTGCAATTAGGGCGCTGTTAAATTTACCTTTTTTTTCAGCTGAAAGAATTGATATCGCAACAATGCAGATGCTTAGTAAACAAGACATACATAGTATGTTCCCTCAAATAGGGGACAGACTCCGGTTTGAAGCAGCTCTGGCCATGTTAAAAAGCGACCAACCAAAAGATATGGTTTGTTTTCATGTTAAATTGTATTTCAAAAAAGTAAATTTTGTTTTAAACTTTTTGCTTACACATGCCCTGCGTCGCTTAAATGCACATTCTCCTACTTGCATGTAGGTAGGTAGGTACCTACTTATTAACTTTTATTATTTTAAAGTCTTCTTAAGATACCTAACAATTTAACCGGTGCAGTATTTATTTAAAAAGTGGAATAAAATCATAACTTTTCATCAGTCTTGTTAGTTTACCAACTAAGTACATTATTATTACCTTTTTAAATTTCTTGTTAAATTTCAGGATAACTCCTACAATTCATCACTCTTTGAAGAGGTCCTGAGGAATGACTTGTTAACTAGTCTACCTTGTAACTTAGAGCCTCTGCCACCGTGTGAAGGACTGCAAAGCTCAATCCTCAACCAAGACTGCGAAGCAGGACTTAACCAGGAAAATTTGGTAAGTTCTGCAAAATTGTAGAAAAGTACTCGTACTTACTGTTTTTTGGTTCAAGAGCAATATGTATTAATTTGTAATTACATCCATACTAATATTTTAAATGCGAAAGTAAGTTTGTCTGTCTATCTGTCGGCTGGGGCAGGACCTTTTCACATTTTCATACCTAAGACACTGAACCGATGCAAAATTTGGTATAGACATTCTTTGAGACCAGGATCAGTCCTGATCTTGATCGATTAGTTTTTATCAGGGCCGGATCAAGGGACGAGGGCAGGACCGTTCACACCTGCAATGCTGAACCGATTACTAGTAAAAAAATATAACACTTCCCTTGAGTTATCTCCGGCTAGGGCTAGCTATAGCCTGTTAGTTAACGGTCGCACTCGGACACATTTAGTGATTATTTCAACGATTATTGAGGTTAATTGACCGTACATACTCATATTATCACACCTTTTTGTTACATGTACTATTATAACATTGTCTCAAAGTAAATATTATTTTAGGATGGTGACATACTGGTGATACCACTGGACTCGTCGTCGTCAGTGGGTGAAGCAGTTAGACAAGAGTCCACCGGGAGCAATTTAGTAAGTTATTGCCTATTATCCTGTACTTTTGATAAGGAATTTAAATTGACATTCAATATTGTTAACCCCCGGCGTAAACAGATAAGTTTAACGTCTGTACCTGTCCTGTCCTGTATGTGTGTACGGACGGCCGTTTAGGAGCTATACTTTATGTCACAAAGATCAGTAATATATTTGGAGTTGGTGACAGCTATAACTAACAACTAAATGCATGATGCCTAGACTGGCACCGACTCCAACTGATCATTATACTGAATGGAAGGTAGGTATTGAACCTGTATTTTCAACATTTTAGTGACATTTTTTTTTTTACTTTTACCTTGCATATTTAGTTTGTAATGCCATACTTATACTATTTGTGTTTCAGGTGAATACCATACTGAATTCATCAGTCGAGGGAAAACAAATAATAGCAATTGGGCAGAAAACGGGCACCTTACCCTCAAACGTGCGTGGGCGTTTATGCAAGCTGCTTATGGAGAAGCTCATTACGGCCGAAAACCCGGTACTTCTGACAGATTCGCAGCTGCTTGCTCTATCCTACGACATTGGCAGATTATTTAAAGAGGAGTCACCACCCCTATACTACGCGCCGTACCTGCTGGCTGATGCTTACCAGGCTAAGCGCAATATCTCTGGCTGGTTAGTCACCGCCAGAAGGGCTCGACGGCAGCATTTAGTTTCGTTGGGCCTTATTGAAAAGCCCAAGTCACGTTCTCGCTCCAAGTCCAGTCCTAGGCTAGACACCCCTCCACTCGCTGGAATCGACCTGACCGGACTTAAAGAAGGTAACTCCTTTTCAAGAAATTTTATGTTTTCAGATTGAATTAAATTATCAAGAACAAAATTATTGAGAAAAATATCTGAATTAGTATAAATTTTCGTTACAAATTACAAAATATCTGAATCTAAGAACCGTTATTGTCATTGTACTAATTATTAATCGTTTTAATTTTTGTGTGCAGGTGAAGTGGAGGACGTAGCGTCAGCATTAGAGCAGCTGTCAAGTCCTTCAGCTGGTCCGTGGCAGGAGGTCAGTGCCCTGTGGCGGGAGACGGTGCGAGCTCGCCTCCGGTACTTGTACTACGAGGAAGGGACATTACAGGAGTACTTCAATAAGTATCCTATCCTGAAGTCAAGTGATGGATGGCGACTCCTGACTCATGACTACGAAGCACTGTTCCCTGATAAATCCGGGGGCCTCGACGCCTTGGATGCTTCATCGGAAAACATACTAAAAGCTGCTCAGCAGAAGCTTAACACCACAAAGGACTCGTTTCTTCGTCGAAAAATAGCTGATACATTGGCAATTTGTGACGGTAAGGAAATGATTCTGTTATATAGTTCTAGGTGCTCGACCTCCCTGGGTCGGTGAACCCGTTATAAAATATATAGACAAAAAAGAATTTAAAAATTATCTAACATGGTGCAGTCGTTCAGAAGTAACGGGCGGGCGGACACACATTTCGGCAATTCATTTTTACTTATATAGATAGATTTTATTTTGTTCTGATACTTTTCCCTATTTGCTCAGTTAATGATGATGTGTTGTGTCAAATATACTATTATTATTTTCTTTCCAGATGAACAACCGGAGACAAAATTAATAGCAGCGATATTGCTACTCGGCTGTCTCTTTAATATTCCTCCTGCCCGTCGATCTAGAAAAGACTGGCAAGCTTCACGAGCGGAGATATTGGATGGATTTGTGACCATCGTGGATGATGACGCAGACGTGCAAGTGGTAATTGAGGAGCGTCGCCAAAAGCTTCAAAACCTAGGTATTAGCCTCCAACCATTTATAATTTGGTGCCGCCAGTCAGGTGTCTCCTTCACAGTATGTGACAATACGTTTTACAAGTTCACAACACTAACTGAGGCTGTTGATGTGACTTTTAAAATATTTCATGCTACTGCGGCTAAATATCCTACTGAAAGCTATAACATTTGGCTTATTATCCAAATTGGTTTTTACAAAGTCAAAACATCGTACGATCGTATGTCACAATCTGTGAAGGAGATATTAGTTACTCTCGGAGTCACAATTTAAATTAAGATGAAGTGTCACAGTTGTAAAAGGACTTTTCCCACGTTTTCTTCACTTATTACCCACATAAGGAAAGAATGTGAAAAAATTGATATTACTGGAGTTTATAAATGTGGTGAAGACGCATGCTACCGGTATTTCACGGACGTTAGACAATTTAGAAAACATGTTAACTTAAAACATTTGAATAAAGTAAACACTCGTTATTTGCCATCCACCTCAAACGAGGCTTGCGTAGTTCCTATGTGTGAAACAGAGACTACCAAAGTAGCAACTGAGCACATATACATTGAAGCTGATAGTGAACCGGAAGTCCTTGATAATGCTGATAGTATTATTCATAAAGAAGTTTTGAAATTTATTTCAACGCTCTATGTAAATCCCTCTGTATCTCGATCGTCTGTACAAGCTATGGTTAGTCATTTGCAAACCCTTCTTGACAATATCGCACCGTCTTTAATGTCCGTATTCGGCCCTGTGCTAGCTGATGAGGAAAGCATGTCTGGAAGCGAAATTAATAAACGACTTCATAAGTTCAACACAGCTTTGAAGGGCATCTTTTTTCCGTTTCGTTCAGAATATTTGAGATTCCGAGAATTGAATTTATTAGGTTCTTTTATACCACCACATGAAGTAATCGTTGGTTATTGTCCTGACATTTCACAAAGGAGTAACACTTTAACATTACACACCAAGCCACGTACAATGCAAGTAATTCAACTTCGCCAGGTTTTGAAGAAATTTTTTTCCATTGACACTATTTGGAAAGATGTAACGGATTATTTGAACCACCTAAGGGGTAATTTAATAATCCGTGAAGAAAATCCGATGAGGCCAATGTGTCTAGAAAATGTAATGCAGGGATCTGTATGGCTGGCAATGTGTACACCGCAGGCGTCGGACATTATTCTTCCTTTAGTAGTATACTATGATGATTTTGAAATTGGAAATCCTTTGGGGAGCCACGCTGGGGTGCATAAGCTTGGTGGTGTATACGTTTCCTTGCCAGCACTCCCACCACATTTATTTTCATTGTTGAATAACATTTTGCTGTTAGCTATTTGCCATTCTGCTGACAAAACTAAATATGGAAACAAAGCTATTTTTGACCCTGTTATTGAGGAATTGAATTACTTGCAAAACAAAGGAATTTTTATAGAAAATAAGTTTTTTAAAGGAACCGTAAAATTGAAGGTTGTTGCTATAACTGGCGATAATTTAGGCCTGAATTCAATTCTCGGGTTTACTGAAAGTTTTTCAGCTAACAAGTGTTGCAGAATCTGTAACATTGACAAGAAAGGTTTGCAAACTGCTCTATATGAAAACAGTAACTTGCTTAGAAATATGACTTCATACCACGCTCAATTGCAAGAAAACGATACACCTAACACGGGCATTAAAGAATCATGCTGTTGGCTTAAGGTGACAGGATTTGATTTATTTCAAAATGTAGCAGTAGACCCAATGCATGATATATTAGAAGGTGTAGCTCGTTATGTAATGACCTTTGTCATAAACCACTTCCTTGCCGAAGGTCTTTTAAAGATCTCAGTATTGCAACAAAGAATAATTTCATTTGATTATGGACCAGATAGGAATTCAAAACCAAGTAATTGTTTAGTTGTCCAAGGTTCGAAAGTAAAATTGAAAACTTCAGCATCAGAAATGCTTACCCTTATTAGATACTTCAGCCTAATAGCCGGGTTTTACATTCCTTTAGAAAATAAAGTATGGAAATTATACATTATGTTGCGGCAAATCACCGACAGGTTATTAAGTCATAGGGTCTTCAGTGACACCAATATTCAACTCCGGGTTATAATAGCAGAATTTAATCAATTGTACACGGAGCTAACAAAATCACCCCTGCAGCCAAAGTTTCATTTTCTGACTCATTATCCTACCATGCTAATGAAGTTCGGCCCCGTACGTAACATGTGGGCTATGCGTTTTGAAGCCAAGCACAGGGTATCTAAGTTAGTGGCTAGATCATCTTTTAATCGAGTCAATGTTTGCAAGACTCTAGCAATAAAATGTCAACTTATGCTCAATGACTTGTTTGTGAAAAATACAATACCTACAACAAAAATACTAGGAAAAAAATCTGCATTAAATTCAGGAGACACTGTCAAGTTTTCTCTCGGCACTGGCGTTGTCCTCAAATATTCGGTTACTTCCGCTACAATAGCTGGTGTTATATGGCAGCGGAACTCTATTGTTACTGTAGATATAGATGATGAACAATTCTTACCCACTTTTGGCCAAATTGATGCAATTTTGGTGACAGATACTGAAGAGGTTTTTTTCCGTTGCTGTATGTTTGAAACTATTGAATTTAATTCTCATTACAATTCTTATGAAGTTAAACGTGGTAATGATTATCTGTGCTTTCCTTGCCAAAATGCCGTTTCTCCGTGTCCTAACACGCTCACTCTAATGCGAGGTAACACGTCATATATTACAAGTAGATGGTACCTAGAGTAAAAATTTCAAAATTCTGTAGGTATTCTAACGGCTTACGGTCGCTGCTATAATACCTTGAAAATGCGCAAACGAGTTAACTCGTTTGCTCATTTTTAAGGTGTTTTTATTTTGAATCCAGTAATATCAATTTTTTTTGGAAACGTTTACATAATTATTAATTATGTACTTATACCGTACGCGGCGTTGCTAGTTTGAGGCACTGCAGAGTCCAAGGGCAGTTATTTTTTTATAGCAGAGTGCGCTCAACTAGTAATCTACCCTTAGTTACGGTATTTATCGGATATCCCTTTAGGATATCCTATAAAGACGGCCCGATAACGGTGTCCGCATAAAATAATGGTATGAGCCAGCACCAATAGCTGGTTTAAGGTGAACGCACACTTATCAGAGCCGAAGGAGGCGAAGGAATCAAATTTTAGAATTACTTAAATGAAGTCCAATGTAACTTCGCACACTTATCCGCACCGAATCGTACGACCTTATTCGTCCGATTCGGTAAGTGTGCGAGGTTCCATAAGATTTCATACAAGTAATTCTAAAATTCGATTCTTTCGCCTCCTTCGGCTCTGAAAAGTGTGCGTTCACCTTTAGTAATAGATTTTAAAGTAAAGTATTTGTATGAGGGATAGATTAATCTCATCGGAGTGTTTATGGTAGCACTTTACTTGAAAATAGATATTTACTATAATAATATACCTAACCAATTTATTGTATGCAGCTTTAAGGTGAAAGCGTCAGGGTAGCCCGCGAATTGATGCAATTTTGGTGACAGATACTGAAGAGGTTTTTTTCCGTTGCTGTATGTTTGAAACTATTGAATTTAATTCTCATTACAATTCTTATGAAGTTAAACGTGGTAATGATTATCTGTGCTTTCCTTGCCAAAATGCCGTTTCTCCGTGTCCTAACACGCTCACTCTAATGCGAGGTAACACGTCATATATTACAAGTAGATGGTACCTAGAGTAAAAATTTCAAAATTCTGTAGGTATTCTAACGGCTTACGGTCGCTGCTATAATACCTTGAAAATGCGCAAACGAGTTAACTCGTTTGCTCATTTTTAAGGTGTTTTTATTTTGAATCCAGTAATATCAATTTTTTTTGGAAACGTTTACATAATTATTAATTATGTACTTAAACCGTACGCGGCGTTGCTAGTTTGAGGCACTGCAGAGTCCAAGGGCAGTTATTTTTTTATAGCAGAGTGCGCTCAACTAGTAATCTACCCTTAGTTACGGTATTTATCGGATATCCCTTTAGGATATCCTATAAAGACGGCCCGATAACGGTGTCCGCATAAAGTAATGGTATGAGCCAGCACCAATAGCTGGTTTAAGGTGAACGCACACTTATCAGAGCCGAAGGAGGCGAAGGAATCAAATTTTAGAATTACTTAAATGAAGTCCAATGTAACTTCGCACACTTATCCGCACCGAATCGTACGACCTTATTCGTCCGATTCGGTAAGTGTGCGAGGTTCCATAAGATTTCATACAAGTAATTCTAAAATTCGATTCTTTCGCCTCCTTCGGCTCTGAAAAGTGTGCGTTCACCTTTAGTAATAGATTTTAAAGTAAAGTATTTGTATGAGGGATAGATTAGTCTCATCGGAGTGTTTATGGTAGCACTTTACTTGAAAATAGATATTTACTATAATAATATACCTAACCAATTTATTGTATGCAGCTTTAAGGTGAAAGCGTCAGGGTAGCCCGCGAAATTCAAATTTTCTTACGTTTTTTGCAATTTGCAGGCCAGTGCTAGGTTTTGATTGAAATGTTAGACGCGGGTGTAAGACGTATGTAGTACAACTTATGTACTTACACCCGCGTGCAACATTTAATTAACATACAACCTAGCACTGGCCTGCAAATTGCAAAAAACGGCTACCCTGAAGCAATCACCTTAAGGGCAAAAATGTTTTAGTTATAGGTACATTAATGTAAAGTTTGTTATTTTTTGTAAATTAAATTTCTACTCGTCTCAACCTTTATTTTAATTTGTAAAAACTAGAATTATTGAACATAATGTATATAATGATTCTTTATAATGACCGACAAATAGATACTGTAATCATTAAGGCGAGGATGTTTCTAAACAAAACAGTCTTCTTTTATACTGAATATAAATGTTTAGAGTATATAATAATTATTCATTCATACTATGGAAATAAAAATACCATTCAATTTTCTGTTTAATTTATACATACATCCCTTTTCACCTTCTTACCATTCTTGCCAAGGTACTTTTTTCTATTTTTTTTACTTACTCTCCATTTTTTTAAGGTTCAAGTTTAGGGTTCTTCAGTTTTTTTTAATGTTGAGCTCACACCTAATAATATTTAAAAGGAAAGAACCAATATTGGATACTTAAAAATAAGGGGATCATGTAAGTCCAGTGGCGCCCTCAATTATAGGAGGATTGTGATTTCTAATAATCCAAACAATTTCTGTGTAATCCACCAGTATTTAGTTGTAGTCCTACTGATGGAGAATGAGTAGAACTACAACTAATCACTGGTGTATTATAGAGATATTAATTGGTTTATTAAAAAACACAATCCTCCTATTGAGGGCGACCTCCGTAAGATAATAGGCTATAACCAGAGATATGAGGAAATAGTAGGAAAAGTAAGAGGACCTAACCTAAAATACGAGGAGGTTACCGAAAAATAGTAGGAAAAATAATAGGATATAACTGGATATATGAGGAAGGCACCGAAAAATAGTAGGAAAAATTGTATGACATAACTGAATATGTGAGGAAGTCACCGAAAAATAGTAGGAAAAATAATAGGATATAACTGGATATATGAGGAAGGCACCGAAAAATAGTAGGAAAAATTGTATGACATAACTGAATATGTGAGGAAGTCACCGAAAAATAGTAGGAAAAATAATAGGATATAACTGGATATATGAGGAAGGCACCGAAAAATAGTAGGAAAAATTGTATGACATAACTGAATATGTGAGGAAGTCACCGAAAAATTGTAGGAAAACTAATAGGATATAACTGGATATATGAGGAAGGCACCGAAAAATAGTAGGAAAAATTGTATGATATAACTGAATATGTGAGGAAGTCACCGAAAAATAGTAGGAAAAATAATAGGATATAACTGGATATATAAGGAAGGCACCGAAAAATAGTTGGAAAAATTGTATGACATAACTGAATATGTGAGGAAGTCACCGAAAAATTGTAGGAAAACTAATAGGATATAACTGGATATATGAGGAAGGCATCGAAAAATAGTAGGTAACTAAAACTAAATCCATGGTGACACATCATCTTAAATACTGTTATCATCAACATCAGTATTATCATCGTTCTTTTTGGTGAATCACTATGCTCCGTCCTTTGAGTGAATTCATCATACTTTAAGCTGAATTCACCTCTTTTATGATTGTCAGTTTTCTCAGTGTAGGTTCTAGGGAATACAGGAAATTATTATGGTGCTATTCATTTGTATTTCAAAGAAATGATTAGATACCAATGATGACAAAGTTTTGTATTTACCCAGTAAAAAAACCGGCCAAGTGCGAGTCGGACTCGCGCACCGAGGGTTCCGCACAAACCTGTAGGTATCCTCGGTTTATTTTTTTTTTATTATTATTATTTATTTAAATCGAATACAGTGATTCATATTGATGTTAGTAATACCTACTTATAAAACTATGTTAGTAAAACAATTCTCATTAATATAAAATAAATAAATAAAACGCCAATAAAACTAATTCAAAAACTTATAAAACTAATTCAGAAACCTGTAAATATCTCCCCCTCCCGCTGCACCAGACCTGCAGCTATGCATACGGGTCCAGTGCCCCAGGAACGGGCAATCAGGCTTATTCACTTATGCATAAGGTTTATGTTTATGAAACTAAATGGTTCTTTTTTTAATTTTTATATTTAAGTTGATTGAATGAAAGGTAAATTGCGGTTTACGATTTATGACGTATTAAAAAAAACTACTTACTGGATCTCGTTCAAACCAATTTTTGGTGGAAGTTTACATGGTTATGTATATCATATATTTTTTTTTAGTTTTATCATTCTCTTATTTTAGAAGTTACGGGGGGGGGGGGGGGGACACACATTTTACCACTTTGGAAGTGTCTCTCGCGCAAACTATTCAGTTTAGAGAAAAATGATATTAGAAACCTCAATACCATTTTTGAACACCTATTCATAGATACCCCACACGTATGGGTTTGATGAAAAAATGTTTTTTGAGTTTCAGTTCTAAGTATCGGGAACCCCAAAATTTATTGTTTTTTTTTTCTATTTTAGTGCAAAAATCTTAATCCGGTTCACACAATACATCTACTTACCAAGTTTCAACAGCATAGCTCTTATAGCTTCGGAGAAAAGTGGCTGTGACATACGGACGGACAGACAGACAGACAGACATGACGAATCTATAAGGGTTCCGTTTTTTGCCATTTGGCAACGGAACCCTAAAAACAGTAACAAATAAAATTCTTCTAACTTTATCGCAAGGATGATTGTTATCTTATCTTTCGCTTACACATGTTTTGTCATGTATTTAGATTTCTATTCAGTATTTTTATTTAAGTTGCCTAGAATTAAAAAATATATGATTGGCTTAGAAAATCATTATCGCGCAAAATGGTGGTTGAATATTTTATTTTTGGCGCCACAGCCACGTACGGCTTTTTTTTTACGATTGGTAACACTTTGCTTGTGTCACCCCACACCACACCATATTTTTATGAACAGTAGCGGTCTAAAGGCCTACTACATGAGCCAGCGTTTTATTTACACTATGGTAACGTGTCTGGTCCCGGCATAACAATAACATTTTGTTCTTCTGTTTCAGGGTAAGCCCAGTTATTTGAGGTTCTACTTCAAAGCAACTATGTGTTTGTTCGCTCTGAGCATCGTTTTGGTGGTTGTAACGGCCGTGTTTATGGGATTCTTAGCCACACTTCCCGTTCTGAAGTGGTCTTGTAAGTATCCTATAATTTTATTAGTAGTTTCCTGAATTACGTATAAAGTAGAAAGAACCCATGGGATGGCTGTGGGCGTTTAATGCGGGTCTCATTTGACCACTCAAGTCAGCCAGTGCTATCTAGGGGTAGGCCCAATTATCAGTAGATACCTGCCTCTTTAAGGGGCAGTCTCTGACTTTTCTACTGACTGTAGAGGCTACCCCAGTCGTTAAAATCTAAACTGCGAATAACTCGGCAATCGAAACTTTAAAAAAATCGGTCACTAAAATAAGTTTCGTTTCTTGCAACTCACTGTTGTGATTTTTGAAATATTTGTATTGATTTCAGATTCGTTACATTTAAATGGGCTTTTGTCTTCTGTCCGGCTCTGCGGTGATTATTTTTGTAGTCAGAGTCTGTCGGAGACCCAGAACCTCCAAGAAAATATTAAAATGTTTTTTTTTTTTTTCAGTCACGCTTCTGGTTTGTATGGTTATGGTTAGAAGTTACTATTTAATACTAGAAGAGAAAGAAAAGCCACCAGTTTATGAGTTGCAGCCTTATGTTCCCGTACAACAAGGTCAACAAGCACCTTTGATGGTTTAATTTAAGAATAGACTGTTTATTAGTTGTGTTAAGTATTTTATTAAATTAGCTATTTATAATAAAATGAATGCTGTGAATAGTTTTGGTTCTTTTCCCAAATAAGTAAAAGATTGTCTTTAGCGCCGCCGCTGATGCCCGGTTTACACTATTCCATAGTCCATAATCCAGCGAGTCAATCCAGTCCAGAGCTAGACGGGTTCATATCGTCTATATTATTCCAGAAGGGTAAGCCCACGTGTATTATGTTGTTGAACAGACACATTTTCGAACATATGAAGCAACAAATTACCAATATCCCTCAACTTGCTGAAGGTTCTCATAAAGATAGTGTGTTACGGAATCAAGGAGCAGTAAGTAATTCTAAAGTTGTTAATTTGGTGACACTTTAGTGACAACGATACCAAGAAATTAGTATGTATTTTTTTTATGAATCTTCGTATGTAATTCGATTTATATTGGACGAGAAATAGGAGAGAAATTTCAAGGAGACGTCACGTTTAGGCATATATCTTTACATGAGAGAGTATCTTTCTGTCATGAAAAATTCGATGGAAATTCATAGATTATGTATATCATTTATATATATAGATCAGCATCAATTTGTATATGTATACATAGATTTTAATACGTTTTTGAGTAAACTGAAAAGGGTACGTAAAATTTGGGCACGCCTAAATTGCGGTGGGAAACCTGCTGTTTGAGGAGTAGCTATAGAGGCGCCACGATGTCCTCACCTTCCGCCATACGGGAGGTTCCTGTCCCGGATAAAGCGGGAGGACAGGGTGAAACATACGGTGGAGGTCTGCCCTGCCTGAGCGGAGCACCACCGTGTCCTCGCGTTGGCGATCGGCGGCTGCAATCTCTCGTGTTTGGCCCTAGTCCAGGCCATAGTACGGAGCGAGAGTGAATGGGAAGCCGTCACTCCTTCTGCGAAGCAATAGTGCTCGCGAAGGAGGAGGTGGAGCGCGTGAGGGAGAGGCAATGCGTACCTCGCCGCCCGATAAGGACGGCGTTGTGTTCCACGGGCGCCTCAAAGAATTGTCAGCATTAATTGAAGGGTTCCGCTAGGGCCGATACCTGCTGAGGTCGCGGATTTGTTCTTGTCGAAAAAGTTACCGTGGCCCTGTCACAGGCAACCATCAGGCAACTGACGGAACACGGGTGGGTTTTAGATAGTAAAAGTCTGACACGCCCGCGCTCTGCCAGAGCGGGAGAAGTTATTTGATGATTTCCAATCCAAAAAAAAGGGTACGTGGAACTGAATAAAATGAATGTTTTGTTACACAATTGATGTAAATTATTTTTTATCTTCAAGCAAATTAAATTTTAGTTATATATTTTTTACCAATGTTCGTGAAAAGTGAGTGTGTTAGCTACTCCATGATGTTTTTTTTTTTTTTTTTTTTTTTTTTTTTTTCAGGATGGGAAATCATCAAATTACTTCTCCCGCTCTGGGCGGAGCGGGAGGGCGTGTCAGACTTTTACTGACTAAAACCCACCCGTGTTCCATCAGTTGCCCATGTGCCAGGGTCACGGTATCTCTTTCGAACAATCACGCGACCCCGGCAGTTACTCCTTGATGTTAGCGTAAATTCGCGACGAGACGTTTTATTTTATACATTCACTTGACTAGTTACTTGAGTCACAGCTCTATAATGCACACTTTTATATCGTGTGGCGCGGGCGAGGCGAGTGTGCGTTCAAGTGAAACGAAACGTTTACTAAATGTTTTGAACATTCTGGAAATTATGACTTCAGCATAATCAATCAGTCATGTTATTTTACAATTAGTAAAATTTGAAAAATAAAATACATAGATTCTGGGACTTCAGTTCGTAGGTTCGGAAGAAGGCCTAAAATACAAAGATCTACGTAAAAATAGGTAGAGTTGGCAAAGCTGCTCCTATATCTCACCGGAGACCACAATCTGGCATACGTGTGCAGCTTGTGCAGCTGGAGCGGCGATGTTGCTTGTAGAGTTGTAGCTGTAGTTGCGTACCAAAAGGTTTATAAAACTTAGTTTTTCTAAACCTCCTTCCTCTTTTAGCTCTACGTAGCAAAGGAAGCTGGCTATTTTTATGCAAATAAAATAAAGGATGCCATTATAATTTTCTTTTTCATTGGTTTTTTTTTCTAGCAATAAATGGCGAACACAAGTTATTTTAACAATTTCAGCCTGTGTTTTTTTAAATAAAGCAAAAAATTGAGATGAGATCAAATATTAAAAAAAATGACAATAATTTAAAGAACATGCGAAACCCATTTTATTTTATTTTATCATCGCTGCATCGTTGTACTCTGTGATTTAATGTTTCGAAACCCTAGCAACACTACAACGGAATGTCAAGCAAGCTAAGCTATTGTGGTACCAAATTGAAACGTTCAAACTGTGCAAAATTTGTACTGCAAAACATATCGGATCTCTCTTTCTGTCTGAGTGCAAAACACGCATTCAGTTTCGTTCCCACAAAACATTTTCATTTTATTGCATAATACATAAAACGTTGCGATGTGATCGTATCTTTTCATTCAATAATCCTGAATTATTAGTAATTTATTGTTATAAAGCAATGAGATCGGTTTAATTTAACATTTTATCATTATATATACTCTAATTAGAATACGAAATGGATAGTTTAACTAGCAAACAAAGTTTTAGCGCTGCACAAAACCAGGTTCGTAAAAGCGTAAACGCGCGAACCTTACAAATTAATCTTTTTTTTTTTATTACAATCAGTCGATTGAACCACCTTACTGTTAATACACAACAGAGATTATAAAGCTAGTGTTTATGTGTAAATCCTTTGGTTTTTAGCTTGTACAATGGATAAACGAGGCGGGATTGTTAGAAGGCAACCGCAGAGCAGACGCTCTGAGGAAAGCTGTAGAAATCTTGCTTCACCAGTGTTCTCCTGTGATTCCACAGTACTTGGACAATATCTTGACCTATTATTCTGACAAATCTGCAGACGTTAAGAAGATTGTCGTCACTTTTATAGAAGAGTTGAGGTAAATTGCCACTGTGATATGGGTATTGGTTAGTTGTGAAAATAATTGAAAAATTCTTATCAGTAGCCCCTTGCTAGATTCGTTATTTTGTTATTCATGCTACCTGCTACAGTATTTGTGCCTGTTTCTTGAATTATTACAATATATCCTTCTAGAATAGTTTTTTTTTTTTTTAATTAGAATAGTAATCCCTATTACAGAACATGTTTCATGTTTAGAATCTTGGAGATATTGCCATTGCGCCCTTATAAGAATTTTTCCATAAATATTTAGGCTTTAAACTGCTTTCCGTACCTAAAAATTTGATACAGAATTGTAAAAGTGCAAATTGATTCTATTTTCTGGTTTCACATAACTACATATAAAATATAAATTACCAGTAAAATTGCTTAAGGTGGAGTGTTAAGGTACTGATGACATAGTTGTCATGAAAGAGTAATTCATTGGGATTGTATTGATACTTAATTTTAATGACTATAATCTGAAAATATGTGAACAAGATTATGTCTGGACTTTAAAAGAGACTGTGACCTCTGAGTTTGTTTCGGCCTTTCTTCTCAGAGTAGTCAGTTAGGAAATGCCGAACTCATCTAGTTTAAAAAAATATCATTGACTTGTAAAAGTGTTTGTACAAACCTACTTATAGAAATAAAATCATTTATCATTTAAATACATAATAATTGATGATACTGTATATTTTGTTTCCGTTGCAAATCATATTTTGTTCTAAATGCAGCCTGATAACCTGCAAATGGCCAAAAACCTAACAAAATTTTGAAAAATTTCTTAGGCCACCATGGCGGTTCCCCCTGGTATCTCTATTGACTATATTGTAATCCACTATTAAGAACTTTTGTTTTTACAAACAAAGGGAAAATCAAATTAAATATTTTTTTTCAGTAACGTCAACCAGCAATACATACCGAAGATCATTGGACAATTGCGTCAGCTGGTCAGTGACTCGGTGATAGCTGTTCAGAAGAGATCCATCCAGGCCTCCAGCATCGTATACCGTAACATACTGTTGTGGATATGTCAGGGTGCATCAGACACTACCGAGATGCAGTTTGTTTGGAAAAATATCTCAGAGCTGAAGGTATGTATTGTTATAATAATTTGTGTAATAAAAACCTTTACAACAAATGTACATTAGCCAACTGCATGCATCCATGCAAATTACAAGTGCAAACTTTAAATCAAAAGTCTTACAAATTAGATTACTATTTTACCATACTTGAATTCTATACAAAATCTTAGAAACTTTAGATTCATTGCCAATTATTCAACTATAATTTAATCTACTTTAGCATTCTGTATTCTTTAAGATTATTTCTAATAACCATTATAAGACAGATATAAGATCCTTAATTTTCGTTTGCAATATTAAGATTCTGAAGTAAGTTTAGATCACCATGTTATGCTCTTTAAACTATAATTATTTTTGAGAGAGGGAACACCCTAACAGGACATGGATCTGGCGTGTGAGTATGACCAGATAATTGAACCTAAACGATGCAAAAACAGTATGTTAAGATAGTAGCAGGTGGTTTTCCGTAGTTTCTTCCTACCCCCAAAGGCATGAGTTTATCTATGTATGTATTTTATTTCTCTGTCCACAGCTTACAGTCTTAAACATGATAGACAGCGACAACGAGGGCATCAGGACTCACTCCATCAAGTTCTTAGAGGAGGTGGTGTTGCTGCAGACCAGCGACGGAGGTGGACTCTTCAATCTGGATAATCTGCCTGCCAATATGACGTTTATTAATAGACAAGCATTAGAAGAGGAATCTGAGTGAGTGGTCCTTCTTATTGTTTCGTTTTTTTTTAGAAGTTGTTCACCCGCGTTGAGGTCATAATTACCTCACGGGAACATACTACCGGGATAAAAATTATCCTACATCCTAACCTAGGTAATGGTCTGCCTGGTTGCCATTTTCTATCCTAATCGGTGCAGCCGTTAAGGTGTGAAAAGGTAACAGACAGACTACTTTCGCAATCGTAATATTAAAGTGTGGATAACATCAAAGTTGCATAAATGATTTTTCGTATACAATCCGAACTGCGTAAGCACCTGTAATATTACTTTGACACCTCTAGTTTTCTCACTGGAACTAAACAATGATGCTTTGCCTTTCTTGTAGACAGATTTGGTTGGATTTGATCATTTTCTATTTCAACACTGAAATTTGAAACATTGTAAAAGCCAATTATTTTTAAAGGAGAAACCATGCACCTAGTTTCTGACGTTCCACATGTAGGTTTAGGTGAAATAAAATATTTAGGTTTTGCAGAAAAATTACTAATAATATTTGACTAGAACCTACCGAATTTGACACAACGGAACACTAATGTTGAGTATAATAATATACAGTAGAGACTCGATTAACCGGACTAATTGTTGTCGTTAGGCATTCGGATAATCGAAAATCCGGATAATCGAATAAAAAAGGAAAGAAATGAAGAAAAGCGGTTTTGTACATATTCTTGTATAATACATAATGCTAGGTAATTATAAAAAAAAAACAACAATAATAAATTAAACTTGTAAGTAAAATCAATGTTTAGTAAGAAATTAAAGTGATGACATATTTTCTAGTAATGCAAGTTCCGTTCATGTCCGTGCATGCATGGTTTTGAGTTGAAGGTATAAAGTTATTTCATTGCGGTTTGTAGTCCGGATAATCGCGAATCCGTACATCTGTGGGCCGGATAGTCGAGTTACCACTGTATAGTAAAAACCTTGCATGTTAATTAATAACTAGAACTGAACTTGTAGAACAACTGAATAAAACATAACTTTTTTATAAATTTCTTACTTTCCAGGACCATATTACAGCTACTGGTAAAGTTCCACAACTCCCAACACATATCTAGCGTCAACTTGATGGCTTGTATGACGACACTCTGCCTGATAGCCAAATACAGGCCAAAGTTCATGCCGCGAGTCATACAGGCTTTATGCGACTTGCACACGACGTTGCCACCAACGCTATCGCAGTCCCAAGTCAATTCCGTACGGAAACAACTTAAACTGCAGCTTGTAACTCTATTAAAGCATCCGTCTTCAAATGAAGTGATGCCGCAGTTGACCCAACTGTTGATAGACATAGGAATGACGACGCAGGAAATAAATAAGTCGTTGCCTAAAGAAAAAAGGAACAAGAGGCTCGGGGAAATCAAAAATGGGGACACACCGGCTAAGAGATTTAGGATAGACTCTCCTCATAGTCAGGGTAGTGACAGTAATAGTAACAGCAGGAGTGAGTTCAACATATTTGACGATGATAGTCTACCTCCCGCAGTGAGTGCGCCCCCGACTGCACTAAAACACCCGGTCACTCCGAACGAGGACTCGCTATTCGAAGGTTTGAACAATGTCGAAGATGTCGTCAACCTCGTCACTCACACTCTCGTTAACTATCTACCTACCGAAATGCCCAGCACCTTTGTGAACTCCTACAAACCTATTCCTAATTCCGGTTCAAAGGCACAAAAGAAAAATCTAGCTAAAATGATACTCGAGTTGATTAATAGCAAAGAACAGCCTGTGCCGGTACCGGTCGTTCAGCCTGTACCTGTACCTCCAACTCCTGTTATTCCTGAAGTAGCATCAAAAATACCGCTACTAAAGGACGACGAAGAAAAAGTGACGCTCAAGAATGCAGTAGCGAAGTTACAAGAGTCGACGAAAGCAGAAAGACAGATGGAGAGTGCTGTGTCGAAGCTTATGGAGGAAACGAGACAGGATCATTTGAAAGAGGAGGAGAGGAAACAAAAGGAGAAAGAGAAGCCTATTCCTCCACCAACGCCTACAGTTCCTAAGCTAAAACAGAAAGTAAAGTTACTAAAACTGCAGGAAATTACTCGTCCTATTCCTAAAGAGATAAAAGAGAGGTTGATAACGCAAGCTGTGGGTAGAATACTGAAAGCGGAAACAGAAAGCGTGATCGGTGGAGCGGCCAACATTCGTGCGAAGTTTATAACGATATTCGCATCAAGTTATACACCAGAACTGAGGGAGTTAGTGTTGAATTACATACTAGAAGACCCGGCAAACAGGATTGACTTAGGTTTGTCATGGCTGTATGAAGAATATGCTTTTATGCAAGGGTTTAACCGTCACCCAGTGACATTACAACCGAAAGTTCATGAGAAACATGATCAGAATTACAATCAGTTGCTATGTGCGTTGATAACACAGATTTGCGAGAGAGGGGATCCTTTAATAGAGAGTTCTAAAGACATGTTGTTGAGGAAGGTTTACTCCGAGTGTCCGGTGGTGACGGACGAGGCTGTTGATTACTTGAAGCATTTGGTGACGGAGGATAAGGTGGCGTTGTTGGCGCTGGAGTTGTTGGAAGAGCTGTGTGTCATGCGACCGCCGCGCGCGCATAAGTATGTTACGTCGCTGCTGTGTCATATTTGTGAGTATTTTTCGTTTTGTCTTATGGCTGTGAAATTTACTGCCACTAAATCGATGATACTAAGAGCCAATTCCAGTTAGATCTTAGATCCTATAATTTTTTGTTTTTATATTTCATAAGCCTAATACAGTAACGAGAGAAGAGCGTTAACAAAAACATTTCTTAAATAACTTTATCCTTAAATTAATAGGCTTATCACTAGGTCGTTCTGTGAAACTTTTGACACCCAAACTAGGACAAATCCTGTATCTCAGGTGTCAGCGTTCCTCCCTGGCAGTCACATTTGTAAAGCATTCTTTAAAAAAATCCTTGGGTCCATGTAGTTTTCAATGAAAATCAAACGAAACGAAAGAAATCGAATTTTTCATAAAAACAAGAAAATTTGCGGTCTACCTGGGCGCTTCCTCTATAACATACAAAATTGCATACTAGAAAATATGACGACATACATTTTTATATTGAATAGCTTCTGCCCGCGACTTCGTCCGCCTCATATTTTTACTCCCCTGACCCTTCCCGTCGCATCGAATTGCCTGGCAGTTTTCGTCCATTTTTCGTTGCTACTCCGCTCATTTTCATCGTAGCGTGATGTTATATAACCTATAGTCTTCCTCAATAAATAGGCTACCCAACACAAAAAGATTTTTTTTTTAAATTCGGACCACTACTTCCTGAGATTGCCGCGTTCAACCAATCAAACAAACTCTTCAGCTTTATAATATTATAGTATAGATTATTCTGTTACTTTTATTTATACAATTCTGACTCCGTCTTCCATTTGCAGTGAACGATAATGCGGAAATACGTGAAGTGGCTTTAAAATCAACTCTAAAGATCTACAAGCGCTGTGCGGATTCTGTTCGCAAGGTTATCGAGAAACATGCCCTGGTGTACCTCGGGTTTATATCCCTGAACCACCCACCACCAGAACTAAGTGATACTAGAGTGGGAGTGAGGGCCATGTGGAGTGATGACATGTACCATATTTGTCTCAACCTTGTGATGGCGCTGCTGCCCGAGAATGAAGGTATAAACTGCTTTTTTTCTTTTAGTAGTAAGGTTCATGTGGGATTTTTCTTGTAGTGTTGGGTTTATTTGTCATTGTAAATCTGTGACCCAGCTTAAAACCTGTTGTTATTTCATAGACATGCTAGACTTTTGATTTTCTAGATTCAAAAAATTGTAAACTACAAATATGGTTTAAGCAATTTAGTACTTAGTGTACTTACCAGCTGCTTATAAAAATAAAACATCCCGTTTGACATTTCAAATTGGAGACCACCATTAGTACTGTTCCTAAACGATGGGAGTAGGACACATCGGTAAATATCAATTCTCGTAAATTCTCTTAATTTTAGGAATGGTGAATAAAAAAAAAATCTCAATAGTATCTAGTTTCCATACATTTTTGACATTTTGATATTAAATTGTCACATAGATGAGACTGTGACTAGATTTTGAACGGTTTTATTTATGAGAATTGGTCTTCTGTTGTATGCACGTTATAGGAACTTATGGACCGCTACTGAAAGTGGCAAACTCGTAACAGTATTCTGGTTCGAGTCTATTTAGAATTTCATCGACACACTAAGAAGAAGACCATAAGTAAAATCAGGATAATTATCTGATCTAGATTACTGTGTAATTTATTTTTATTTTTTCTTACATCCACCATTACAGGATAGCTCCATGCGATAATAGTACCTAAGGTAAGGTAGTAAGGTGTAAGTAGTAGTAATAACATTTGAAGTACTCATATAAATTTTTCAGAACTAATAATCGAAGTAGCCCGAGTGTACGGCTGCGCGGGTTCTGAAGCGAAGCGCTGCGTGCTGCGTGCGATGGAGGGGCCCGTGCGAGCGGCCGCGGCCGGCCAGGGGCCCGGGGGCCAGGGGCCCGGGGGCCAGGGGCCCGATGGCCAAATGGGGCTCGAAATGCAGCCCGCGGAGTTGCGGCCCGCTTTCGCCGCGTTGCTGGATGAGTGTCCCCGGGGCGCTGAGACAATGCTCACACGACTCGTGCATATATTCACTGAGAAAGGTAAGCTGTTTTGCCTGCGGCGTCGCCAGTCGGAAAACAGAACGCACTGCCGGGATAAAAAGTACCCAAGTAGCACAGAACTGCATTATAAATGGTCACTTAAGGCCCACAGCGGTAATCTAAGCATTTAGAAAGACTTATTAGTATTCACCTGTGCTGCAACAGCTGTTTCGAAAAAAACGTGGCCAACTATAATGCTTTTTTCTGTACAGTAATTCTATTAAGCACCACAAACACGCCACAAAGTCACTGTTATTCAGCGCTTAGTACTGCAGTACCCTATTAGCTGTAAGTTTTCTGAATAATAGCCCACACGTGTACTATACAACCGTTGCATTTTAAGAGAGAACATATCACCCACTATAACATAATCAGTTACTTTGTGAAGTTATTTAATGCTTTATGCTGCATACAGATTCACTTTTCCCCTATTAGTCAGGTGTTTACCATACACTCGAATAACAGCATGTATCCAAGTGTCGGCATGCGCGAATGGAATATTGGACGCGACGGGTTCCGTATGTTATATTTATTAATAAATAAATAAATAAAATGAAATTAATTTATTTCACACATAACCCATATTACAAAAATTAAGATAAAAGTAACAATGCTGCAGCAGAAAAGAATAAAATGTCACTAACAAAATAAAAATATACGTCACATAGTTGAAATAAAATAAAATTTCAAATTTACGTCGGATTTAAATTAAAGCACATATGAACAAAACAATACAAAAAAGCCTTTATAAATAGAGGTCAGTGTGTTTGATGACATTAGGCTGAGTAGGTACAAAAATGCCATGCTACAAAAATCTTCTTATAACCTACCCATTTTCGGGACTAATATGTTTGCGACAAAATTAATATTGTTGTTTTATATGTTTCTGGTACTTACCTAAAAATAAAGAAAATTTATTAAGAGAAATCCAAGATTTTTTTAAAGTAATAAATTAATACCTTTCGAGACTTTTTAAGATTCCAGATTTCGACAATTTTTCTCAGTGGTAGTCAGTTAGGAAATACCGGTACAGCTAGCATCTAAAAAAAAACAAAGTAATTTTCTTTATGTTTATTTAATGTTCCCTTTTTAAAGTACAATTTAGGGTGTACCACCCTGGTCCAGGCCTTGAATTTTCATCTTTTTATAATTTCAAGGAGTACAAAAGTACTTCTCGGTGGCCACCATAGAATTTCCTTAGTTTTCCACTGTGCAGGAACGAATGTTAGATCGACAACACCTCTCTCTATAGTCTGAACTATTTTGAATGTCTCGTTCTGTAAAAACAAGAAAAATATACTTATTATAATAGAAGTATCAGTTTCTTAATGACAACATTATCTATACAGTTTTTGAGGAAAACAAAAAAAGGAACCAAATTTTGTCGCATATTGAATAAATCAATAACTTATGTATTATACATATAATTAAATTATAATCTCAGGTACTTAAATTACAATTTTAATTAAGTACTTATCGTCGAATAACAACTAAAAAAGGGAACAAAATGGCTTTAAAAGAACCACGGCGGAACCCTAAAAGCTTGGATCCATAAAGGTACTTATCTAGGTAACTGACGCAAATGTGACCTACTACTACTCTCCTAATCGATCCATGTCTGATTTGTATTTCACAAGTGCTAAACTATTTTACTCTTGGCTGAATTACAGGCCACATGTGAACACCCGTACAGACCTTAGCATTACATTAACATTAAAACTGTTCACCTGCCATCCGCCATATTCTCTGCACTACTGTGTATTATTGTAATATTTTATCTTTTCATTTTGGTTTATTTTATATGATATCAATTGTAATTCATTTGGATTACAAATTATTTAGATTTTTTTTTTTAGAAAACAGTTTTATATCCTTTTTTTTTGTACTAAAACAAAAATATTTATTTTATCATCAGCCCATTTTTGTTAGTTTAACTTTAGTATTTAGTGGTATTTCGAGGGCGCGTGAAAATTTTGAACTAAATATAAATGGTATTTGACAGTAAAGTTACTTCCCCAATAAGATTTCCAATATAGGAAGAAATTAAAGTTTTACTTACCTTAAATTTGATATACTTAATTCTCCAAATGGCACGAGATCTTGCACACAACGCTACACTTCATGTTTTACAAACTGACAGTACATAATAATGGAAAAAAAAAAAATTAAGTTATTACATTCCACAATTTCCGTCAGTGTGTAATTTCAACTGTATAAATGTTCACATTTGTCCTTCTTGCTGCATTATAGGTAACACGTGCCTCGTTAATCAGGCAATATTCAGCTCTTGAGGTGACTGTTACACTCATAAATGCTGATATAATGTTGTTATAATGCAATTATTTGTCAATTGGATTTCTTATACAGCGATGTGCTGAATAATTTGTGCCCAAATTAGAGTTATATCCTCTGAGGATGCGCTGTCTACGCTATTATTCAGCAACTAATGGATCGACTGTGCACTGTTAAAATGCTGTTATTCAGCACTTTTGTGCTACTTGGGTATACATAGGTATATGTTCCAACAAGTCGCAGTGGCGGTGCTCCCCTCATGTTCATCACGATTATGATGTTCAAACCGTGTCATGGTCGACCCGTGTGCCAAATTTTATTATATAGCCGTTTAAAAATAAATAGTCTGATATTTCACTGCAGGGTAAAGGCATAATTTCACAAACATCCAATTTCTAATAATCATATTGATAATTTAAGAAACATTGAGTAATATAAATTATCTTTGTTCACAGCGCCGCCCTCCCAAGAGCTGGTATCAAAAGTGCGCGAACTGTATGCGACACGCGTGTCCGACGTTCGGTTCCTCATACCTGTGCTCACTGGACTATCGAAGAAGGAGGTAAGTAGACATCGTGGTTAGAAACAACTCAATAAAAAATCATTTCTTTCTATATCCTTTAGAGGGTGGCCTTTGCTCAGCAGTGGGACAGTGTAGGCTAATTACAAAAAAAAAAACGGTCTTCCTATCAGTTTTAATGCATAACATGAAATATCGTTTAATTATTATCTAATGAATGATAAACACTTTACACTAGATACACAATTAAATTAGAAAGGGCGTGACTACCGCGATGACTAATAGTTATTTGTTATACAAGAGTGCAAAGTTGCTTTTTAACCGCGTGCTCAATTTTGATGACCGAGCAAGCGAAGGATTCTAAAATTGAATCACGAGTGCAGCGAGTGATTCAAAAATTAGAATCCTGAGCGTTAGCGAGGGAATCAAAAGAGCACGAGGTGAAAAATCTTTGCACTCGAGTGCAACACGTAACTTTTCATCCCACCTCCGCGAGGAAATGACTAAATATGCAAAAAAAAGCATTTCAATCACAAGATACTTTTATTTCAGTTTAGGTATTAACATTTATTATGTACTACATTATGATAGGTAAGTATTACAGAATAATCTTTAAATTATTTCAAATGATACTTAGGTATAATTAAGAAAAATTGAAAGTAACGTTGCTACAGTTACTTAAGTCGAGTGTAATATTTTTGTTAGGTACTGTAATGTTGGTGACGTGAAAAGTAAAATGGCGCGCGCAAAGCAAATTAAAAAAAAAGTGTATCAAGAAGGTTCCGAGTCTAAGTTTTACAAATTGGAAAAAGGTTGAATGATAAATTCGGCACCATGGAGATAGAAGTAAATAGGTTTAATGATGTTTTGAATTCACAAACTTAGTGCACACGATGTTCTAAATTCAATTTACTTTATCCTCTAGAGAATAAAAACGGCTTTTCCACTCAGATATTGAAGATTAAAAATACTCTTTCCGAGATGGGGGGATGAAAATTAAATTACTTACTGTACGAATACAAACAAAAGGACACTTAATCGCCGAAGTCACTGTCATCAGGCGACGTGCCCAGAAGACTGGCAGCATTGCCACGTCGAATGGCAATGCTAATTCTTTAGCCAAAGAATGACTCAGCCCTCTGGTCACGTGAAGGGCAAGTGGCCCAATGTATGATCTATAAGTATAAGGTTGTAAGAATTGAGGACAAACGTGTAAACTAAACTACGGATTTTTGACGTGACAACGTCTTATAAATCGATGAACATCAGCTGCACACACGAAAAAGTACGAAAATGACTCATTGTCACGTTCCGCCTGAGCCGAGCGTGCGAGCGAGAGCGCGGAACAAGCGATAGAGAGGCACGATCGGCCTAAGCGTTCCGCTTGTGACGCATCTCTCTTCCACTACAAAAAAATATTTGAATTAACGAGTAAATAAATGTTAATTTACAGAAGAAAAAAATTAATAAAATAAAATCCTTCTTTGTGTTATGCAAAATAATGATAATTTAGTGATAATAATTCAATTCAATTCATAAAAGTATGCAATTTGTCATCAATGTTTTCTTATGACGTTATCACGTGAAATTATCGTCCGTAAACCGACTTTACAGACAACCAATTTTGTTTGTACATCTAGTTCGTAATAATTTTGTCGCGTGTTTAATCCGAGACTCCGAGTAGAGAAGAAATATATTTTTTTTTCTTTATTTTTCGTAGATTCTGGCAGCACTACCAAAGTTCATAAAACTGAACCCGATGGTTGTCAAAGAAGTTTTCAACAAGTTGCTGGGATTGCAGAATCCTCACGAAGAGAACTCACCAGGTAAATTATTTTAAGAATCATGTAAATTTATCTGATAGAATAAAAGAAATTCACTTGAAAATTATAATAGGCTCCAGCAGATATGCTCCGCCGGACGTAAAGAATATCAGCATCCCATTTCTTCTTGTGTGGTGTCGTAGATGAAAAACTAAGGGACTTACTAGAGAATGGGCAGCAGCGTTCTTTATGCATTTTACCTCTATACTGCGATCGCCAAAGTTATAGCACACTTCCTATTGGGGGAGCCCTATGTCCAGCAGTGGACGTCTCTCGGCTGAGATTATGCTGATGAGATACATTCAACAATAAGTTAAACCAATGACAAATTGTCTGATAGAATTAACTTAGAGAGTTCGTGAAATTCACGCTACCTATCAGAAGGAAAAATTGAAAAAACTCATGCTAAAATTGTCAACAATAAAGAACCAATGAGTGTAATATATCGGAAGATACTCTCGTGAGCTTTCTAATATAAGCTTGTGAAAATGAAATGGGATATAAAAACAACGTTGTTGACTCAATCGTTTTTTTTTTCGTCTTTTGCATCATTTCAAGAGAAGAAGGTTTTAAAACTAGATTTTACTTGAAAATTATTTTATAAATAAGTTTTCTTTTCATTTCAGTGTATAGTATAATGATTTGTAAGTAGTAATTGGTTTATAATATTTGAAACACAAAGCACTTCGTATCAGTATTCGTTTTTATTTTATTTCTTTTATACGAGTTTTTTTTTTCTTTCATATGAGTTTCTGACATTGGTGTTGTAAGTTTTTATTTAGAATACCGAATTGATTTTCTAATTCAGTTTTGGAAATGGGAAATGGGATATTAATCATAGTTTCATATTTGGTTTTGTACTAACCATTACAAAAAGTTTTACATCCTTCTTTTTAAAACCTCTGGAGTTTTAAATGTTTTGAGGTTCTTCATGACAATTCAACCCTGAAATAACAATAACTATTTTAATTTCAATTTATCTTTTTAATTTGAGTGAGAATGGTGTGTTTTATTTCAAGGGGAAACATTTATTCATTGGGTAGTCATTTTGTAAAGTTCTAATAAGTTTTTCGTATTGACGTACTGCATAAATTGACATTCTTCATAAGGATTTCGTTACCACACTAGCTATGAATATTTATTTTCACCACCATTAGTTAATTACACGTGCAACCACAACATTTCTTTTTGCTTTTGAAGCTTATCTTCGGTGGTCAAAAATTCGATCTCAAAAATTATGCATCTTGCCATACCGACCGCCTTTTGAGCTAACGAAAATTCAATCTTATTTCAAGGTGATACAACTTATTTTTAAATGCATAAGTAATGCTAGGGTCAACACGTTTTTTTAATAATAATTAACTCAATATTCTAATTGGGGTGTATGAGGTCTTGCGTTAATTATGCTACACGTTGAATTAAGCTCACATTGAGTTTTATTCATTTACTAGCTTCTGCCCGCGACTTCGTCCGCGTTAAATTTCTTGTTCCCCGACCATTCCCGTCGCGTCGAATCGCCTACCCATGCGTTTTTCCCCGATTGTGCAACATTTTCCATTACTGCTCCGCTCCTCTTGGTTGTAGCGTGATGTTATATAGCCTATAGCCTTCTTCGATAAATAGGCTACCCAACACAAAAAGATTTTTTCAATTCGGACCAGTAGTTTTTGAGATTAGCGTTCAATCAAACAAACAAACTCTTCAGCTTTATAATATTAGTATAGATAGTATAAATTATTTTCTGACATTTATTCTAGGTTTTCTACAGATAATCCAATAAAATATATTTGTTTCAGTCACACCAGCTGAGCTGTTAGTAGCACTACATCTCATAGACCCTGGCAAGGCGGACCTCAAGTACATCATCAAGGCAACTGCGTTATGCTTCGCTGAGAAACAAACTTATACTCAAGACGTAAGTATAAAATGAGATCTACTATTGCATCATCACTGACTATAGAATAGAATAGAATAGAATAGAATATTTTTATTTCAGACCGGAGTCCATAGGGTTAATAGCATTTTACTATACAGGATAGCGAAACATCGACGCGCTCCCTGTTACCAAAAATTCAGTATATGATTCTGTAAAAAATAATTCAACACGTGTTGAAATTTTTCATCAAACTGTGAATTCGGTTTTGCCATCCAGCTGTGCCGATTAACTCCGACTTGAACAAGTGTGTACCACGCTTAAGTATAAATAGCAAATTGATAGATTACCAATCCCTGTGAATACGAGAGAGAACTCAATGACGACGCCCTACCTTATTTCTTTTTTTTATGACTTACGGCTTAAAAGTGAGGAAATCGGCATATCCTAGAGTAAAAAATTCGAAGAAATGTGACATCCGCCAACCCTCACTGGGTCCGCGTGATGGATTATGGCCCACCCTCTCTCACTGAAAGAGAAGGCCTATATTCCAGCAGTGGGAACATTATAGACTGTTTATGCAATTCATATAAATACATTAATATACTTTCTGCAGGTATTATCAGCGGTACTGCAGCGGTTGACGGAAGAGCCAGAGATCCCCGTACTGATGATGCGAACAGTCCTGCAAGCGTTGACGTTGTACCCTAACTTGGGACCGCTTGTACTCAATATATTGCAGCTGCTCATCGAGAAGGAGGTAAGATATGTTTGGTTATAAATGAAAAATATTCCGTTAGGATATTTCGTTCGAATTCCGCAGTACGTACCAGAGTATAGGTTGCATCATAATAAACACGTCTTCTGTACGTGTGGTACGGCGTTGTTGCATTCGGCATCCAAGTCTGGATCTAGTTATTGCGAAATTAAATCTAAACATATTTTTACGTAACATTTTTCGTATCATGGACTTCCAAAGTAACACTTCAAAATGAAATAATTTATTTCACGTATTCCATTAAAAGGGACTTCTGCGTCTCAAAATTTACAAGAAATTCCATAACTTATGTTTCACGAAAGGTAGGGCGACGACTGACACGGAATTAAAATTCATCAGTGTTATTTGGGGATCCTGGGAGAAGTTTCAGGATGCAATTGGCATTTTTTGTGGCTTCTCAAAAGCGTTTGACTGCGTTAATCACAAAACTGATTCTTTAATTACACAACTATGGAATTCGTGGACGAGCTGCTGATCTTGTTTTTTCCTACCTATCAAACAAGCAGCATAAAGTAAACATAACGCGGTAATGACCTTGGGGTTTCCAGATAACATTGGCGTCCCTCAAGGTTCAATTCTTAGACTTTTCTTATTTATAGTTTATACAACACATCACAATATTGACCTACATGATGGCTGACAATATCAAAAAATACGACTTTTTCAAGCAAATCTGAAATATATATTTGATTGACAGTTAACACCTTTGCTAGCGTCTGTAACTATGAATTTTTCAGACTCAAAAATATCGGGACGAACATACTGTTCAAAAACTGAAAACCAAAAAATAATAAACCTTTCAGTCATTTTGAGTCGACGCTTTGAGTGATCTTTGTTGATTGATTGTTTGGCGCCGACTCAAAATGACTGAAAGGTTTATTATTTTTTGGTTTTCAGTTTTTTCGGCGGTTCAATTTTTTACAGTTAAAAGCTATGTTCATGCAAGAAAGTCGGATTTTTGGATTTTGTCTTATAACACCTTTGTCCACTTAACCCTTCAATTTTGTACTTAATGTGAACAAAGCTAAGTTTAAGTTCTTTCTCTTTTTCTTAAGTTCTCACTACCAAATTTAGCCCAAGCAGGTGTAAATTTAAATCTTGATGGCAAGAAATTAGATGCTATTTCGGAAACGATGTTTAGGAATTACTTTAAATTCAAAATTGCAATGAGACACTCACATTAGAACCCTTTTGTAGATTAAGTTAAGAAAAAAAAGTCCTCTGCCTTATTTTTCTTAACTTATTGTAACTTAAATTTCTTAACTTTAGCCTTATTTTTCTTAAATTAATTTAACTAACTTTTAGTTCAGTTGCTCATTGAAAATAACAACTTCTACCAGTCTTATGCTGCGATTATAGACACGATAAAATATTCTTTGTATGAATATACGCCCTGCGGTACACAAAAGGGTATGTTAATTGTTATAAACCCTAAATGTGCATGTGTATATATATACTTTTTTAAGTTCAATTTTTTTCCTCTTTCCTAAACCGTGCTTATTTTATTGGGTGTAGTTAATTATACTACGTAAACGTCAAACAACGGGCCGTAAAAGTAAGCCGGTACCAAAGTGAATTTACTGAATAGGTACATACAATTTTTTTAATTATAAGAAGCCTGAAAAACTTCGTACCCCTTTTTACCAAAAACACGCGGACGGAGGAGTATGAAATTCACCAGTTACAATTTATATGGAGGAGTGCATCATATTTTTACTATATAATTCAAACACAAAATTTAAATGATATATGATCGAATTAAGACCACTAGGCGGCCACTAGTTTTGTTAAGTGCGCCATTATGTATAATACTCAAACCATATTTGTCACCAGGTATGGCTAAACAAGGTGGCTTGGGAAGGCTGGGTGAAATGCTGCGAGCGTCTCGTGCCACAGTCAACCATTTTGCTGGTCGACTTGAACCCGCGCGCCCTGCAGGCCGTGCGAGGCTCGCCGTGCCTGCAGAGGGCGCTGCAGGCGCATGTGGCACAGATGCCGCCACATCAGAGGGCCAACTTGCCACATCATATTATTGCTTTCTGTCAGGTTGGTACCTATTTCTACTTCAATGCTATAGAGACAAAGAAACAAAGGAAGAACATTGTTTATTCTCCACAAAAAATAAAATAACGGCGTGTTTTACATAAGATGTTTAGATAATTTACTATTTCATCCCATCTAACCCATCTAATTTGATTTTTGTAGTGACTCTTTGTAAACGGTTTCAAAAAATGTCGGTTGCAATGGAATATTAACTTGGTAAAAGACTTACATTGAGTTTGTTGTTCCTATAACTTGATAGGTGTCACAAATTCTAAATTCGAACAGCGTCTGCTACTTTTGTACTGTTTGAGCAGGATAATCTAATATCGTAATTTTTGTTTCTAACAGCAGGAGATTCCACCACCATTCGTGCCTCCGATGCAAGTAGGATTGCCTATGCCCGGAGGGATGCCCATGCCCGTAGGTGTGCCGATGCCCGTAGGTGTGCCCATGCCCGTAGGCGTGCCCATGCCCGTAGGCGGGCCCATACCCGTGGGCGTGCCAGCGCCGGTGCCGCCACCTAACCCTGTAGAACCATTACCGCCCGGCATGGAGTGACAGCAACATACAACACCACGGCTAATGAAAACATGAACTTTACCTTAACGAGACCCGAGACCCGTGGTGTTGAGTGTACAATATAAGGAATAATAATGTTTAATAAAATGCTGTGTTATAATTATTTTTTTAAACGGCGTGTGCAATTAGCACAGCTGCTCATTAAATTGGAAAGGGAATTACTAAAATACGCAAAAAAAAAATGTATATAATTGTATCTTAAACAATTTAAATGTGGAAGCACACGTATTTTTTCAAATATTTGAAATAATGTTGTGTATATCAAATACTTTAATATGAATAATGACTTGTTAAGTGAATGTTATACAGTTTAAAATGGAATGTTTACAGAAAAAAAAACTACACAAAAGGCTGCGAAAGATGTCGGAATAAACTGCGGAATACGCCGTAAACGTTGTTTTATTTCATAGTTCAGAGGTTTGAGAACAGCGTAACAAAATAGCGGCGGGGAGTTTTCGCTCTCTGCATTTGCATCTGTCAGCGTTGAACCGATGGAGCATTGATAAATTTAACAGAGTGCAGCGCGAGGAGTTCTTGCGCGTCGAAAAACAGTGTTCGATTTTCAACTTTAAGCGCTAAGTAGTAAAGATCGAGTGCGCGAAATCCGTGGCTGCCGTGAATATGTTGGCATGTCTAAAGTAGCAATTTGTCAAGGCATTTGGTAAATCAGTACCTAAATCAGTTTAATGTAAATATATTAGTGGTTATAAAGCTTATTTGATACTTTTGATCTTTTACATGATGACAATAAATAAACGAAATCCTTCATAGTTTTCATAATAATAGACTTGTCAAGTGGTTCACCAACGAGTTATCAACGTATTCACCTAGTTATCAAGTTGTTCAACATTTATCTACTTATTCACCTGATTAAGAAATGTTTTTAAAGTTTTTTTAATATTTAATAAAATAAAATAGGTATTAAGTAAACAATGTTGTATAACAAACATTATTATTGACAGCAAACATGTCCTCCACCGCAGACCGGTCTGTCAGACTCACAGACTAAAATCACCCCGGTGTTCCCTCCCACACCTACGTCGGGGATCACAGGGTCTAATGCGACTTCTACGATCCCCGACTGGTGCTATCTCAAGTCACACGGTGGAGGGAGTTCAACACTCCCTGTGTTGAACTCCCTCCACCCTTACCTACATCTTAGAGAGGCGCGCGTAGAACAGCACGCGGTACCATCTCGGGTCCTAAGGAATAGGGGGCGGCGGATGTCCCAAATCCATCACCCCTGGACCCATTTAGGGGGACTGGAAGAGGGCGTTGTCCGCCCTCCGCTGACGCCCGGTGCGCGTACTGCGGGCCGGGTGAGCGGAAGAGATCTTCGGCTCTCCGCAGGCTCCTGCAACACGACTGTTTCGTAGAAGGATACCGTCGCGTCCCAGGCAGGACTCCGTGCTGCCCACCAACGTGTCAACAACGGCTGACAGCGTCAGGTCACTGCCTTCTGAGATCAAGGCAAGGCGCGGCTCTTCCCAAGCGGCACATTCTGCCTGCCTAATACTGCGTATGACACACCGTATCCTCCCGGCAGTCGTCGCAGTGGTGACACTAGACGTTCGACTCCCTGTTTATCATCACCAGAGGGCCACCACTGCTCAACTACTATCTTCTCACAACTTATCTGCTAGCTGGTCTTCATGTTTATGAAACTTATTATTCACAAATAGTTGCTTTCAAAATGAATTCTCCGGAAAATAATATAAGTAAAATCATATTGTGGGTAGTTCAAATTTTACAAGCATTGAGAAATAGTAAGAGAAGTTTTTACTGAACATCCAATATAATAGGTTTTTTTTGCGCTTTTATCTTGTTATGTATTCATCTTAACAGAACTATAATGAGTTTAAGTCAGTGTGTAACTATAAGTATGTAGTAAATAGCCTATTTACTGCATATAGTTACACACTGACTATTTAAAACAGGTAAAGGTGGAATCCTAGCGAACCATGGGTAGCTCGCCGCCCGGTAAAGACCAGGCCCTTGAAGAATCCTTTAATTGCGTATTAAGCGCTTACAGGTGCGTATCGACTTCGCGCTCCGAGAGATCGAACATTGGCGCGCGCTCCAGCCGCGCGAAATGGATACCAGTTTGGAACGCGCGCCAAGGTGTTCGTTGGAGCGCCCGAACGCGGAGCGGTCCGTTCCGTCGGGTGTCGGTTTTTTACCACGCATCAGTCGTGGCGCGCGCGCCATTTGAGACGGGTCGTTTTTTGTGTTTGTTGCGCTCCGAATAATAATTATGGATAACCAAAGTTGCCGTAAGTTAATTCAGCTATATGGTACGAAAGAACTTTTGTGGAACAGCAAAAGTTCTTCGTATCATAATAAATCGCTTAGAGAAGATGCTTGGAGAGAAATCAGTAGTGAAATGGGAGTCCCTGTGCCGGAGTTAAAGAAAAAAATGACTGTGCTCCTATCATCGTACAGAAGAGAAAAATGGAGAATATCTAAAAGCCAAATCACTGGCTCTGGTAATTATGATACAGATTTTTTATTATTTTTAGTTTTATATAAAAAATAACATGTATTTGCATGATAAGTTTACAGAGAAATTAACTAAACTATCTATATAATAAATAAGAATTAGTCGCACTAAAACTCGAGAACGGCTGGACCGATTTAGCTGATTTTGGTTTTGAAATATTTGTAGGCAGGCTAGAAGACATAAATAAAAATTCACATATACATTTTAAATATGTTATTGGTTGATTGTTCACAGGTCGGGACAGTATTTACGTATCAAAATGGTTTGGTTTTGATGATTTCAATTTCATGCAAGACAAGTGTTCACCAAATTATACAACAGATACTATGCAAGACGATGGGAATAAGGATGATGCAACAGTCGCTACGCAGGTGAATAATGTTACTTATTTCAATATCTATTTTGCCAGGGTATTGTTCCGTTCGTGGCAAAATGTTGAGCGAGATGTAAACGTATTTCCTTTGCGTCATTCCCAGTTCTACGTGGTACATTAGTGAGAGGGAGTAATGATGAATGATCACCGTCATTTCTCCAACTACCTGGTGTGATTCCAGTTACTGTTTCCGTGTCTAAAGATCCATGTGGTGTGTATTTCTGGCTGGACCTCTTTCGCAAAAAATTGTGTAAATGTATAACAGCCAAAACTACTTTTGTAGCTTTACTGGGTGATAGTAACATAGGTTTCCTTAAAACCCTGAAAACCGAGCTTGCTATCCCAAAAGCATTTTCAACTACTCTACGTCCTCTTGACAGACGATAGTTAAATATTCTTTCTGGAGATCCCCTCTCTGGCTCCCCTTGGAACGGTTTCATTGTGTATTCGTTTAGTGCAAATGCTTTGTCTGCCAGAATAACGTATGGAACTCTGAGGGTGTATGGTATTTGAAGTATCGATGGGTGAGGTATTTTCATGGACTTTTCTTCGAGTCTTTTGTATAATGTAGTACGTTTAAAAATCCCCCCGTCCGAAAGTCTCCCCTGGGAACCAATGTCAACGTATCTAAAACAGTAGTCTGCGTCAACTAGAGCGAAGAGTACGATACTAAAAAAGTGTTTGTAGTTATAATATTCCGTGCCGCTGTTACCAGGTGCCTGTATCATAACGTGTTTTCCATCCATGGCACCTATAGCATGAGGAAAATCCCATTTTTCTTGAAATTCTTGAGCAATTTCCAACCAGTCTGTCTCGGATGTGGGGATCTGTAAAATTACAAATAATTATAAAATACAAAGTTAATTAAATGCACGTTCATATTTCAGGAATCTACACCACAAAATAAAGGCGAGTCTTCCCAAAAAACTTCAGAAGAGTGTAATACACAAGAACAATTTAATGATATTATTCAAAAAGCACCGGAAAAAACTGCCAAGAAGACCTCAAAAAAAAGGAAACAAGAAGAAGAGGACGATAAAATGATGACAGAAGCGTTCAAAATTTTAACCGAACCGTCGCAAGCTACTGATCCATATTTCAGTTATGGTCAGCACATAGGAAATGAATTAAGAAAATATGACAGCCATACTTTAATATATGTCAAACAGGCAATAAACAATATAATTTTTGAAGCCGATTTAGGCAAATACAGTCCACTTTATGGGTATACAACACAAGAGCCTCAAAATCTCTCAAGTTCAAATACTGATTCTCTGGCCAGTACGTCAACTCAAGCTAACGAGAAGTAATTTAATTTAAAAAAGTTTAATAAATATAATACTAATTAATACTGTGTTTTTCACTTACTTTTACCCAATCTTTTAAAACCTCACTGATAGCATCACAAACTTCTGGGACTATCCTAGATATAGACTGCTTTGAAACTCTAAACAGGTATTGCAAGCTTGTATACGAGTCTCCAGTGGCAAGAAATCTCAAAGTTATAGCCAGCCTTTCAGTCACTGTGATAGCTTCGCGAAACTGGGTGTCCATTTTTTTCACCTTTGGCTCTATCAAGTTATGCAAGTAATAAAAATCTTCTGTAGACATTCTTGTGAAGTTTTTTATTGTGTCTTCTATCACTTCGAACTCCATATCTCTTATAAGTGTCACTCCATACTGCATTCTTTTTCGGTACAGCTCTTTTATCCACCAACGCACTTTTCGTTTCTCTTTTTTCTTTTTTATAATGCTGTGTATAATTACAAAAGCTGCTGCTGCTCGTACACGACTAGCTTCCATGATGAACGGTCAAACACTGGAAAAGTTGCCACGCGCGCCAGGCGCGCTTAGTTGATATACTTCAAATCTTTGGAACGCGCTCCGCGGAACGCACTCTCGGCGCGGTCATTCATGGCGCGCGCGCCAGGAGCGCGAAGTCGATACGCAGCTTACGACTCTTTTTTTTTTTTTTTCAGGATGGGAAATCATCAAATGACTTCTCCCGCTCTGGGCGGAGCGGGAGGGCGTGTCAGACTTTTACTGACTAAAACCCACCCGTGTTCCTTCAGTTGCCCATGTGCCAGGGTCACGGTATCTCTTTCGAACAATCACGCGACCCCGGCAGGCATCGGTCCTAGAAGACCCCTTCAGCGCTGCTGACATCTCTTTGAGGCGCGCGTGGAACACTACGCGCCGTCGACCCGAGCTTGGTCCTTACCGGGCGGCGAGCTACCCATTGCTCGCCACCCGCAAGCTCGCGCCTACGGTGGCCGGGAGTCCGCTATGGACTCCCGACGCCCGGGGCGTCTCCTCCTGCGGCGGCTAGGGACGTGAGGGCGCAGAGACTGCCACTCCCTCACGCGCCCCGCCTCCTCCTTCGCGAGCATTACTGCTTCGCAGAAGGAGGTGACGGCTTCCCATTCCCTCTCGCTCCGTACCATGGCTCGCACCAGGGCCGGGCGCGAGAGGTCGCCGCCGCCGATCGCCTCCACGAGGACACGGCGGTGCTCCGCCCAGGCAGGGCACACTTCCACCGTATGCTCCACCGTGTCCTCCAGACGATCCTCTCAATGGAAACACCCGGACGTATCCTCCCACTTTATCCTAAACAGGAACCCACCGAAGCATCCATGCCCGGTGAGAACCTGCGTCAGGCGGAAGGTGAGGACGCCGTGACGCCTCTCTATCCACTCCTCAAAGAGGGGACTTACCGCCGCAATTGTGGCGTGCCCAGCACTGGGTTGCGACAATCGTACCCGCCATGTCGCCATGAGATCACACCGGAGCTCTGTCCGCCGTACCGCAATTTGTCGCGGCAGCGGAGTTTCGCCCCGGCGTTTCGCCTCCTCGCGCCACTCCCACATGTGGGCGAGGATCTTTGCCTCCAGATCCCATGGCGGCACTCCGACAAGGAGGCTCGCTGCGTCGCAGGAGACCGTGCGGTATCCTCGGATTAACCGGATGGCCATGACCCTCTGGGCCGCACTCAACCGGCGCGCTGGGCGCAGCCTCAATGAGGGCGCCCACACCGGTGCCCCGTAGAGGGCCATGGACCGCACGACCCCAATGTAGAGCCTCCGGCAGGAGGCGTTTGGACCCCCCAGATTGGGCAGGAGCCGCTTTAAGGCAGCCCCCGCTCCAGTCTGGGAGCCAAACGTCGGAAATGCTCAACGAAGTTCCACCGGCTGTCGAGGACAAGTCCCAGGTACTTCATCGCGCTTACGACTCTTGAATAGTTATTGTAAGTTGTCAAGTTATATTATTGCTACTGAATTTTTGTCAGGCGTAATCTACCTCAAATATTAAATTAACTATTAAATAGATTTAAAAGGTTTTCTTTTAAATATATGTAGGCATATTTTATAGTACACGTATTTTTATCTCTGATACGAATCATCCATTACAGTTGTGGATTCCAGCCGATATGAGCGTGGCCGTGCTAGGACAGATACGATTTAGCCTGGCCACTGAAAACGGTGTATAAATCACGAAATAATGTGGTACTATTATTTTTCTTTCTTGTAATAAACGGTACATAATTATATGTGAAACGGTGGTAGTCAGGATGGTCACAATAAACGATGGACGTGCACTATAATTCTTTTATTATTTTAAAATCGGACAGAGTTTCCACTTACAACTTTTTACACTTGGTGACGGTTACAAAGCGACTGATTCGAACTGCCTAACACACCTGCATTTATAGGTTTTGCTAATAACTTAATATTTAGATTGAATTACTTACTATAACGAGTAAATTTAAATAACAATTATTAACAAATAAATAAATGAAATAAAGTACCTATATAAATCAATCATCTTATGCAACCAATAATTTAAACTTAACACTTGGCGCGCCGGAAGCTGTCAAACTGAAGGCGCCATATTGAATATTCAATAATTCTAATTATTTTAAATCACCAAGAATAAATCAAACTACTTATGGCAAAACAATTTTGTAGCAATTACCTTTTAAAATACTAAAACATTGATTTAAAGAACGATTGTTTAATATACAAAGTCTAGCTGGTTTATGGCGGACCGGAAGTCGATAACATATATCTACGTACAGTCTACTGCCATAACCATGACCTTGTTTGGCATCGTGGCCGGGCTAGAATAGAACGGAACGCACTACTGGGGGTCTAAAAAGGCCACATTAAGCAATACCGCTAAAATCAATTCATATTGTGAATTCCCAGCAATACCTTAGCAATTCCTCTAACTTTCGTAAAATGGTGACATAAATTAGCAATATCATACTCAATGCAATTCGTATCCGAATCATATTTGGTGTAAATGTTGCAGCATGAAAAAAATAAAGACCGTAATTTTACCGGTAAATATTTCTTTGAAGATTTAATAAAAACAAGTGATTATTTCTAACTGTTGAAATGTTATTTAATTACAGTATGCATAAAAATTATAAGAATGTCACAAATAAGCCCTGAAAAGGGAAACTAGAAACAATAAAAACTTTATAAGCTGGCAACGAATACATAAAAGTTTTCTCTTCAGATATGTGTACGTCATAATTACTCTGTGGTCATAATAATCTGTGGTTACATCAACAAAATAAAACTTAAATGATTTCATGTAAATTGGGTCATTTTTAATACAGAGTAAGTAAATACTTGTTTATCTTGAATCAATATATAATTGTATCATTGTGCAAAGGTATTTAATTGGACGTAATATTTTGTAGGCATAGAATGGCGTGCAGCTGGTCCGAGACACAATCGAAGAACATTCTGCTCGAGCTCGTCTTTCTGCATTGATAATGGGAGTTCTGTCGTTGTTGAACCCTTTGTCGAGATCACTGCAGTGTCTAGTTCTGGCGAGACTCGTGTGCCAGCACTAAGCTCTACCCCGGCCGATGTTACAACAGCGGCTTTGACTCGTGGAACTCAGCAATCAAGATACCGAAGTGAGTGGAGTTTTCTAACCCTACAGCTATTTTTATTGCGACTAAGACTTATGATGACGATTGAAAATGATTATGATGTTATTTATATAACGTATTTTAGGTGCCCTCTGGCTCGACATAAAATTGAGTACCCACTATCGTTAACATTCATGAAATATATAACGAAATAAAAAGAGGAAAATAAACTATGTATATTTTACCATTTAACTAAACAATAACTAAAGAAGCTATTGGGCTCCAAGTCTACTATTATTGCCAACCTGTCATCACTGTTGTTCTTAGGGTGTCTTAAACAATGATATTATTATTTTCAATTTCATTTTATTTAGCAGTTATGTTAATTATTGACTGATGATTTGACTTTCTTAAAAACCACACATTTTCTTTTTTAGCCTGGTGGAGTTGTTCCAAGCAGTCATCGTTTGCCTCTGCAGCTCCGTGACTAGCATCAACACAAAATATTCATAGAAAAATAAACTGACTAACTATAGTGTTTATGTTAGTTTCATTATTTGATTAATGCTAGATTTTTACACAGTACAACATGAGAATTGTATTAAAATAATTTAACGTTGTGTATTGTTTTATTTAAATAATAGGTATAAAGATAAAATGTATGTCCTATTTTATAGATACACACTACCTAATAAAATTGGAGTGAAAGTAAAGTAATATAAGGCCTATGTCCCCCGTAGGTTGTAGATTTTTATTAGGGTTCTGTAACCAATGAGTAACCAGGATGGGACCCTATAACTAAGCCTCCGCTGTCCATTGGTCCGTCCATCTGTCTGTCTGTGAACGGGCTGTATGATGTGGAAAATAAATATACCTACATATTTCCTCTGGAAATGTTTATTACTTACCGGGTGCAAATTACAAAAATAAGCTAGGTGTGAATAGTCTGTACTTTTGAATAATTCTTTTTTTCAACTGGGACAAGTGTTACGAGTTATATGATAAATGATTTTATTTCTGTTAGTAACATAACATAACGCCTTGTTTCCCCGAAGGGTTAGGCAGAGGTGAACCTATAGTACACCCACATTTCGCCTGTTATGTCTGTTACTAGGTTTGTACAAACACTTACATGTCAATGATATTTTTTTTAACTAGATGAGTTCGGCGTTTCCTAAGTGACTACTCTGAGAAGAAAGTTACTGGTACCTACAGCTATCACACTGTTTTATACACTAACTTGGTGTTTCATATAGTGTACGCCCTTGGTAACCTGTGGTATGATCCAGATGCATAAGTACTAAGTGGATCTACTCAGTGCCTGTGAAATATGATTGTAGTAATTTGTACGTACATTCACAAGAGTAGATGGTAGTGTCCATTTAGAACTGCTTCATTAAAACTGACTACTTCATTACTATTCTTGAAGGTAGGTTGTATGTTTATTTCATGTAAGTTAGATCGTTTTTAATACAGAGTAAGTAAATACTTATTCATCTTAAATCAATATTAATCGTTAATCGTTGTATATAAGTATATGTTGTGTTGTGTATATGGTGTGCGCCCATATTAGCCTGTTGTGTGATCCAGATGCTTAAGTACTAATTGGATCTACTCAGTGCCTAAAATATGAAAAGATTGTAATAATTTGTAACATTCACAACACTAGATGGTAGTCATCATCATCTCAGCCGCAAGACTGTCACTGCTGGACATAGGCCTCCCCCTATTTGGGGGGCTTTGCCATAATCGCCACGCTTGGCAAGCGGGTTGGCGATCGCAGTATGATGGTAAAATGCATAGAGAACGCTGCTGCCCATTCTCTAGTAAATCCCATAATCGCCTTTTACGACACCCACGGGAAGAAATGGGGTGATGCTATTCTTTATGTCCGGCACCACACGGGACAGACTAGATGGTAGTGTCTATTTGGAACTACCTTTAAACTGACTACTTCATTACTATTCTTGAAGGTAGGTAGGAAGGTAGTACTCATGCCAGCGCGGCAGTACGTATGTACGGCTCCAGCTCATGGACCTTATCACGACATATATTTTGCCTATATAACCCAAAAAAACCTGGAGGACCCACATTTGAAACGCTATGTCCATTTTTCGAAGTGCCACAATTCGTTGATGACTTAAAATGGACTACATAACACGAACGTGCTAAAGAAAATTTTCTTAAGGCCTAAATTTGCCATTATTACGATATTTTTTCACAAAATCCCAAATATGATTTGTAAAATGATCCTCTTGACTAACTTCTTATGATTCTGCTATTTGACATTAAACTTCAATATAGCAATTCATATTAAGTGTACCATTTTACGAATCTCCATACAAAACTGTCAAATAGATGAATTGTGTTTAACGAATTGTACGCAGAACATATTATGAATTGTCAGTTTGTGACCATTTTACGAAATAAAATATGATTCATAATATTTTCCTATTATGATTCCACCAAAGTGGCCTTTTTAGACCCCCTGCACTGTTCTACTATTGATGTAATTGTACCATGGTTTATCTTAAGACTAGCTTCTGCCCGCGACTTCGTCCGCGTCAAATTTTTGCTCCCCTGACCCTTCCCGTCGCATCGATTTGCCTGCTAGTTTTCGTCCATTTTTCGTTGCTGCTCGCTCTTTTTGAGTTATAGTGAGTCAACCTTAAAAGATAGACATATGCTCTCGCGGACTTTTTTTTAGAACTTTTTAAAAGAAACAATTTCGTCATACATAATTTTTGCGTAACTTTAACCGTTTACGCAGCCCACGCAACGGAAACTCTCAAAAGGAATCAATTTTCCCCGTTTTCGCAACATTTTTAATTACTACTCCGCTCTTCTTAGTTGTAGCGTGATGTTATATAGCCTATAGCCTCCCACGATAAATAGGCTACCCAATACAAAAAGAATTTTTCAATTCGGACCAGTAGTTCCTGAGATTAGCGCGTTCAATCAAACAAACAAACACAAACTCTTCAGCTTTATAATATTAGTACCTATAGATGTTATTTATTGGTGGAGCATGGATAAAACATGGATTATGTAGCAAATAAAACTAGATGAAATAAAATGTAGCCATCATTTATTAAATATTTTACGTACTCCACTAGTACACATTGGTCATCAAAATCGGACCGCATGCACGTTTCTAAGACCAGTGGCGAACCAAACCAGAGGGGTAATTGCGGAACTTTTTATCAGTAGGAATTGGTTTAATATTCATAGTTAAACAACATTCATTGCGTTATTTACGTTGCTGAGCCACAATTTATTCTAACGAATGACGCAATGGTTTAGAAATAATCTTCAATCCCATTCAGATTCTGATAAATTGTGCGTTTCGCAATTAGGGTGCAGATATGACATTGTGTGTAAAAACTAGAAAAATTGGAGATGCTTGGTAAATTACAGCCCACTCCCTCCAGCCTGTGTCCCAGCAGTGGGAACATTACAGGCTGATTATGGATGCCTAAAAATCCTCGATCACTCGCTGACTATTCGGACTTACGCGGGATTCAGGGGCGTCAGATGCGATCTTATTGTCTGTAGTACCAACACCAACAATGTATAAAATAAATTATGGGAGCTGAGAAAGTGGCTCCTGATGCTACGCGGTCTAGGGCGGCCAAGACTGCAAATCCGCCACTGTGTAAAACCCTCATGTTGGTAGGTATATCCTTAGTTTTTCATTATTGTAACGGAATCTAGGAAGATTACGCATTCCGTTGCTCCACTAGTTTTCACTTTGTTAGGTAGTTTCTACGATGGGATCTATATTACGTTAGTTTGAAGCTTTCTATTTTGGGCGATATCGCTTTGAGCATATGCTCTATGTTGTAAGGAGATTCTGAAAATATAAAAAAAAAAAATGTTATCAATATACTGAATAAAATAAAGAAATTATCTTTTTAGAAGTCTGTAAAAAAAATATCTAGCTAGTCCATTATTTGTAAAAGTTGCATTAAATTAAATAGGATCTTTTCCTACTATAGCTGAGTTATATGGACCTACCCTACTGCAGTGCTAGTCGCTGTCACTTACCTACAGTCACCCATTCCTTGTCGGTGTATCCGAACTCCGTACGAGCTTCTAAGATGGCGTCGTGAAGCACATGCGTCACCACCACGGCGAGGACTAGGGCCGGCTCGCCAGTCGCTGGTATATTAAAATAATATTCTTCAATCGATATCAGCAGATTGTAGCTATACGACAAGGAAAATGAGTTCTCCGTATACCATAGCACAGAAACGACCATTGATCACGTTGCTAGCTTACTTAATGAAGACGATTTCAGAGAACATAGGTATGAGTTGGCACAGGTATTGAAAAGTTGTTTGGAAATCGGTCAGAAATGAGGACTGAGAAAAACATCGAGAGGAAAGTTTTGAATATGAATGTGGATGACTATAAGATTAAGAAAAGACTAAAGAAATGATGGATGGGAAAGATGATATAGGTGGAAAGGGGGGCCTCTACTAAAATGACGATTAATAGATAAATATGGAAGAAAAGACATGTTGTGCCTCGCCTAAATAAATTGATATAAGGTCAAGTGAATGATCAGGTCCAAAAGTTTCCTTGCGATATTTTTCTACAATACTCGTATCTTGAATCTGGTATCTAGTATATTTGAAAATTCGGAAAGTTTAAGTCGAATAGAAACATTCCAGGTGGACGGTCTAAAACGTCTTAATAGTCTGAAGTAGCCAAAACAGTACAGTGCACAGTGGAACAAATTTTCGTTACCTTTAGACCGGAGCACTCCAGCAGAATTGCTAGAATTTCGTTTGAACATGACTCTGAAGTCCACAGGTATGTCCTTTGCACCAGGCGGCTTGTAGGTCCAAGTTCGGTCCGTTAGCAGGCGTCCGGTGGACTCTTCGTAGACGATCCTTTCAGAAGTCCAGAGGCCCAGGCCCATGACGAAGGCACCTTCGATCTGTGGGTGTTAGGTACGAAATATGGTGACTGAAATTACATGTCGTATACTCGTAGAAAAATTGTGTGACATGATTCTGCACCAAAGCTCAGCAAACACGCACTTTTTTATTTTCTGGATGGGAAATCATCAAATGAATTCTCCCGCTCTGGGCGGAGCGGGAGGGTATGTCAGACTTTTACTGACTAAAACCCACCCGTGTTCCTTCAGTAACCATATGCCAGGGTCACGGTATCTCGCTTGAACAATCTTGCGACCCTGGCAGAAACACGCACATTATTCGATACCTACTGATACGATGTGAACATGCTAACAAAGCTAACCTGCAGGAACTCACAGATCCGGAAAGACTGCCTTAACACGACAACAAAATCTACAAAAACAGTCGTAGGCGTCACTGAAGTAGATAAAGTTGGTGATAGAAGTTTCGACTTTCGCTTATCACAGAATGGCTACAAAATGTTTTCCCACCTGTCCCACATCGATCTCAGGACTCATGCTCACTCCAGTATCCTCTAACAAGTCCAGCCTCCTCACTATGTGGTTGCCAGTCAACACGTCAAGCTCCACTTCAGCTGCGCACACGCCGTATACATTGTAGCCGACAAGGCCGTCGTTTGGTGACGTCATGTAGGTTGCCTGGAGGTTTATACCTGTTAAAACAAATTAAGGTGTTTTTTCCTTTATGTAGCATTTTATTGATAGTGTTTCATTCACAGTGTTTTTTCCTGTTTCGGTAGATAGGCAAAGTATAGTGTATCCTTTTATGGTCAGTTTTTGGTTAAAATTTGACAAGAATTCAGGAGTATTGAACATTCGGTTTCACGTGACTTACGCAAAGAGGAGAATCTATTGAGAGAGAGAGAGAGAGAGAGAGAGAGAGAGAGAGAGAGAGGGACCTCCACCATCCGTACTTGTTAGGGTTTCATAAAATTTCTATAAGTGGGAAAAACATCCAACTATAAAATATGCAGCTTACCTTTGTCATAAGCCTTTTTCACGACCTCCTCCCATGTAGGTTCAACGAGATCCTTCTTCGCTACGTCCAATCTCTTCATAAGATCCTCACAGGCTTTCAAAGTGGCGTACGCAACCGAATCACTGGTTATGCTACCATTAGAAGCCATAGAATTCGGAGAAACAAAGCTATCACTTCCCCGAACTGTGACTTTCTCCAGCGGCACTTTCAAAATATAAGCACAAACTTGGGCAATTTTGGTGTTGATACCCTGTCCCATTTCAATCCCTCCATGGGCTATAGCGATGGTGCCATCAGCATGGTATACGGAAATGGTAACAGGGAAGTTCCCTGAGTATGCAATAGGGTAGGACATGATAGAGATCCTTAAACCACGTTTCCTCCACGCATTTTCTTGGTTGAATTTGAAGATGTCAGTTTTTCTGTCATCAAAAGTGGTGTCCATTTTGAATGACGAGATCATTTCTCTGAGGGCGTCGTGTTTTGGCGATAGGTTTGTGAGTCTCACCTCGACGTGGTCTTTGTTTGTGGCATGGGAGATGCGCTCCATTATGTGCTCGGAAAATGCTATGCCTTCCGTTGTTCCTGGGAATAGAAAAGTTGTCAATACTGTGATAGTTCAATAAAATTAATTCGACTCGAGCTTGTTTTGTTAAAGGTAACAAAAGTATGCATAAGACCATAGCATAGGTATAATCAGCTGATAAATTTGCCATTGCTGGAACACAGGCCGCTCTATGAGAAGGAGTGGATCCACCACGCGGGCTCTGTGCGGGTTGCAGAATGTCACGAGTCTTCGGATATTTTTTCCTTCATCATTGTGAGAGCAATGGTTAATGTAATACCTTACACAAACTTAAGTGCCTGCCTAGATTCGAACCCAAGACCTAACACAAGTAAGTCGGAGCTGTTACCACTGGTCCACTACCGTTCAGAAGTAACTATAAAATCACAAAATGTCAACTAAAAGATAAGGAGTTTGGTGTTATTGATGAAAAATTTTATGGTCGTTATTGGTACGTGATGAACATATACCTTGGTAAGAAATAGTCAATTAGTCCAACCTACCTGGCGCTCTACACCATGTCTCGCTCGGCTTATCAGTAAGCACGCTGTAACCAGTGATCTTCCACGTCTCGCTTGAGTACAGGTTGGTGATAGACGCTGCTATATCACCGGACGGACTATCGTTGAACGAACAGCCGCAATCAGTAAAGAAGGTAACGTTGAGGTATTGGATTAAACCATCGTTGTTCACGCCTACCTGGAAAAACCAAAAACTTTCTTAAGTAATAGTTATGTCATAGAAGTTCCTGTAATAGAAGATCTATGGAGTCATCCGCAGATGAATCACGAACATGAGTTTCGGTAGGGGTTTTCTATTAACTTGTTTGAGAGTCGTTTCTTAAATTGACAACAGTTCGCCAAACCGATTGTCTTTCAGGTGCAATATAGGCAGCTGTTTATACTGATAAGGAAGTAAATGACCACCTTACGTTGTACATACTTGCTAGAAAATAACTTCTTTCTCTCGTTTTATGCTTCGCAAAGACGGAATATTATGGTATAGAAGCCTGTTTACATTAAAATGATTACGTTTATCTTTATTCCACGTAATCGTAATAAATTGAATGTGATAGGTGTATTAATTCCGCTACGTTCCGCAAACACACCACATACGAACTCACACATCACAATACCTACCTACTTCTGTTTATAAAGTTCATTCATTCATTCATTTATTTATTCTTAAACAATTAACATTGTGTTGAATATTACATATTAAATAAAATTATCAATACATCATGCAGAAACAATACATTTGAAAAAGTAATCAAAATAAAAATTGAAGTGAAATGTTAGACCAAGGGTTAAAATAAATTAAAATATGTCAACAAATAAATACAATGTCAAATTAATAGCAGAAATTATTAGAAATTAAATGTCAAAAAAAAAAATATGTTTAAGTCAAAAACATGATTTATGTAGTTTGTTACTGCTATTTTTAAAGGCGACTATTTTTATCATTTGACATATATTCTGATACCGAGTAGAAACATTTTTTCAACAAGAAGGCTTTTAGTTTAGTTTTAAATGAGTGAGTGCTATAAATTAATAATTTTAAATCAGTCGGTAACCTATTAAATAGCTCCACTGCTTGGTATCTGGAACAATGCTTAGCTATGTTAAAATTTGGTGCCTTTTTGTGTTTAAATTCCTTCCTTCTTGTGCTTTCTCTTATCTGACGTTCCTCTTGTGTTTCATACTCATGAATATTCTTAGCAAAGAGACTAAGGATGACTAATATATATAAACTTGGTACTGTTAAAAAGCCTAGTTCTTTAAAGTACTCTCTACATGAGTCTCTTTGTGAGATCCTTACTATAGTCCTTATGGCACGTTTCTGTAAAATAAATGCTTTCCGACAATTATAACAATAGCTGTTTCCCCAAAGCATTATGCTATATCTTAACCTAGATTCTACCAGCGCGTAATATATAGCCTTAAGTTGCTTTAGATCCAACACATCTCTAAGGCTCCTGAGTGCATAGCATGCTGATGAAATAGAAGAGTCAATAGCAGCTAGCTCCTGTTTCCAATTTAAATTCACATCTATGTTAATCCCTAAAAATTTTACTTTGTTCACTAATTCAATCTTGTCTCCCTTGATTTGTACATCCAAATTGTCAGTATAACGAGTTGTTGTCTTAAATAAAATTATGTTCGTTTTACTTGTGTTTAGCAAGAGGTTATTGGCTGTAAACCAATCGCAGAGATCTTGTAGGCTTTTATTAACATTTTTGGTCAATTCTTTTAAGTCATTCGCCCCAATTATTATATTTGTATCATCTGCAAAGACAACAAGTTTTACATCAGGCTGAACATAATGCATAAAGTTAAGCAAGTCATTTGTAAATAAAATAAACAGTATTGGTCCTAAAATAGAGCCTTGAGGCACACCACGTTTAATATTAGTAATTTTAGAGGTGTGTATTACTTCAAGTAGGTATCCTCTTAGTATAAAAAGAGAATATGTTAGGTAATACTTTAGGAATTTACCTCATATTGAAACTCGCAAGCATGTCTCTTGCCTATAGCGTGCATGTTGTGTGTGATAGGCATCACTAGCGTGGCGCTCCTGTTGAGCTTGTGAGCGACTAATGCGCTTGCACACGCTATGAGCGACGAGCGGGACGCCTTGCCACCGTACGCGCCGCCTACTCGCGGGACCTCGACAAGGACGCTGAAATCAGTCAATGACAATTAATTAAAAAAGGAAAACGAATGACTAAATTGGGAAGTTATTGAATTAGGACAGTTTTTGCTAGTCCAAAAACTGTATCAATCAAAAATTTGTATATACTTGCGGTTGGAGTAAACTTATTAAAATGTTCACATGACGAAAATTTTAGAAATCATTACGTACTGAAAGAGCGTTGTGCAACTTTTTATTTTAAATAATAGAAAGAGAGAGAAAGAATTTTCGTCATTTTCGAAGGAGGTAGAACCAACATTGAGGTTAAAATTAATGAATGGCTGCGAAAATTTTCAAATTTTTCGTCAAGGTTGTCGCTTTCATGGTTTTCGAGGGAGGATCCTTTAGTTAAAGGTGAATGTATACGCTGTGATGAATCTTGTGTTCTGTGTTCGATTGCAATGGTATAGAGAGTTAAGAAAACAACGTTACATTCGAGGTTCGAGTAAAAACGTGAGGAACTTTGCTCCTGATTGGCATTCCTCGATCCATTATTTCAAATGGAAATTGGAGGATGAAGATGTGGCTGACATATCAAACTAGTTCCAAAAGAAACTTTCTTACTTACCGATTTTCATCAATATTCAGCGCCTTCGCCACAGCCACATGGACCAGGTCCATCCACTGTGTAGAGGAGCGCACAACCAGGCCGTTCTCCGTAACATGCGTGGAACAACCCTGGGTTTCCATCGTGTAGTGATACTGGGAAGGTACTGTGAAGGTGCCGGTGATCGTATACTGAATGTCTGTGCCCTTGGTGGTCGGTTCTACTGTCACGTCCTTGCGGACCTGTGGGAGTAAGTTGGTCTTAAATACTTTCCTTGTTATATACAAAGAAAGTGATGCTTTTCAACATACAGTCTGCAATTAGGCAGAACATTAGTTAGATGGACCGTAAACCTATTTTAAAGGATCTTACGTAATTCCTCCTTCCTTTATTCGATGTTTCAATTTGTTACCTTATGTGTGAATTTCTCACAATGAGACTTATTAGAAGGCTGAAAGTCACCCAAAGCGCGATGGAGAGGGCTATGCTTGGAGTTTCCCTACGCGATCGAATCAGAAATGAAGAGATCCGTAGGAGAACCAAGGTAACCGACATAGCCCGAAGAATTGCTAAACTGAAGTGCCAGTGGGCCGGTCACATTGCTCGCAGAACAGATGGCTTATGGGGCCGAAAGGTTCTGGAGTGGCAACCGCGTACCGGAAGACGTAGAGTTGGAAGGCCTCCAACAAGGTGGACCGATGACCTTGTGAAGGCCGCAGGAATCCGCTGGATGCGGGAAGCACAAAACCGGTCGAAGTGGCGGAGCTTGGGGGAGGCCTATGTCCAGCAGTGGACGTCTTTCGGCTGAAATGATGTGTGAATTTCTTATTTAGTTTTATGGTTGTATTGTTTAGTGTAATGTGACGAAATCCATTTTTATTTCATAATTAAACATCATTTGTAATAATTAAAAAAATGTAATGGTTTAGTTAAACATCGTTTAATAAGAATGTTGTGCATATAAGTGATTTATTTACACGGTACTAAAGATCCGTCATCACTTAATATTATTATTATCTTTGTAAATATGTCGTTAGTGTGCCTTGCTTAGTAAATAAATTCTTCCATTAAGTTGTCTTTGAAGAAGTAAGAGGAGCCAACTCCTCTTCTTCTGCATTAGAACCCATGCAGAAGAAGAGGAGTTGGTTTTGGTGTATTGTATCGTATAACAAACTAGATTTATTACATTTTTAATCCGTCACGTCCGACGGACGAGTACTTCGACGCCTAAGTGTCCTTTGTTTTTGTATTGATTTGTATAGTTATTATAGTTATTTATTTTTCGTATAGTATATCTGTATTTTAGTTACTAGCTTTTGCCAGCGGCTTCGCCCGCGTGGAGGTCGGAAAATATCCCGCGGGAACGTATTATCGGGATAAAAAGTAGCCTATGTGTTAATCCAGGTTATAAACTAACTGTGTTCCAAATTTCATCCAAATCCGTTCAGCAGTTTTGCGTGAAAGAGTAACAAACATCCACACACACATCCATACATAAAAACTTTCGCATTTATAATATTAGTAGGATATTAGGATATTGTTACCAAATTTAACAATTGCGACTATCCCTCCCAATCACAAAGTCCTAAGATTTTTTACACCTTATGAAGAAAAGTTTCAGAAGTAAAAAAAAAAATATTAACTTACTCGTCTATCCTTATCAGAGGCCAACAATGCATCTGTAACGTTCAACACAGGTTTGCCATCCAACTTCTTGTACTTCACTTTGACCAGTTCCGCAGCAGCCTCCGCAGCTCTCCTGGTGATCGCTGCCACCACCCCCATCGGCTGACCGTAGTAGGAGATATTCTTTGAAGCGAAGATCTCTTCGTCGGTTCCCATCCAGGGCACCTCTGAGGGCGTGAAGGAGTTCCTCCCTGGAATGTCTTTGGAGGAGAAGAAGGCTAAGACTCCCGGAATTTTCTGAAAAACCCAAAACAAGATAACATTTGAACAAGAACTGTTTTTGCTTTACTTTGTGTAAAATTATTTCATCACCACTACTCTCAAAATGGTGAAGGAAAACATCGTGAGGAAACCGGCATGTCCTAGAACCAACAATTCGAAGACATGTGACTTTTACCAATCCGCACTGGGCTCGCGTGGTGGATTATGACCCACTCCCCTCTCACCGAGCGAATACCTGTGTCCCAGCAGTGGGAAAAATATAGGCTGATAATGATACTAAAAGTTGCTGCGACTAAATTTTGCGAATGTTGCGTAGTAACCATATTTAGTCATCATATAGAAATGACACACTAGAATTTAGTGATGGCGCGACCATATATTTATGTAGGTAGGTATGAACCTACTGTGCAGAGGTAGATGGTGTGTATTTTGTTATTTTTACTTTTACTTTTAATTACTAACATTAGTTGTAATCAAAATCTTTGTTACTAACAACCCTGCCTATGGACTTTGTTGTCTGAAATAAAAGTTTTTTTTTTTAATTTTGTTATAGGTAACAACTTACTGATTTATGGTTCAAATATAGGTACTGAATGCTTCAGTCAGACAAATTTAGCTATTGTAAGTTCTTCAAATACGTACCAGAGCCGCGGCAGAGTCGATCTCTTGTATTTCAGCTCGACAGACATCAGACAGCACGAACGCGACGTGCACTGCGCGCGGACCGTTGAACACATCGCAGGAGTATTTTGCTTCACCTGAACACTGGAGCAAATAATTATGGTCTTTATGGTAGGTACCTTATGATGTCCAGGTTAAGATAAGTAGATGTGTGATAGGTACTTCATGATGATGATTATTGCATTACATCGATGGAAAACGAATTGAACCGTCATCGGGTCAGATTTATGAAGAAGTACTGACAATATTGATCATTACAGCCATGTTTTAACCTCAAATGTTGCAAAATATAGCTCTCTAAACGCCCATTCTTCACCACTTCCTTCCTGCGTGAAGCCTTGACAGGAAACAAACCTCTCCGCAAGACTTGAATTTCTCTAAAATAATGACAAAACGGAAAATTCTTTGCACATACCTACAGTCGTAGGTAATATTTTACACACCACTGAAAACCGTGCGCGCACCATCGCATACATTTTCACCAAATACACACATACCACATATTTCACTCACACTCAGATCTAAAAGCATTGAATCCCCTTGTCATTCCTTCAACATAGTAGTTTTAGGTAATTAACTTCTTATTACATTTTAGTTCCGTTTTTAATCATAATTTGTTGTTTTCTTTTGTAAATATTTACTTTCAAATTAATTACTCCACCAAAGTTAACGTAAATGTTTGCCTTACTTGGCAGGACAAATGTGTGTGTCAATGTGTCGTGGGGTCTACCCACGACACATTGAATCCTAGTGTAGGGGTCAGGGCACGTAAAACTCTTATATGTATTATAACTAGTTTTATACATATTTTTTTAACACGGTAACTACCATGTCGGACTATGTGTCCGACACTTTTTGTTCCATTCAGGCCTTGTCAGACTATATGACCGACAACACATACAAAATCTGAACATGTCGTTGCTGCCAGGCGGCCATGTTTTTGGAATAAATAAAGTATTTATAGAATAAATAATTTATTTAAAGTGAAATAATACTAAGTAAATTTTTTCACGTTTTTCTGATTTTAGCCACGGCAGTTAACATGTTAATGAACTGAATATTTTTTTATTATTATAATTATGTTCGATTCCGAAAAATACGTTAGGGAGTAGAGTCGATCATTCTTAGCTGTACCTACAGATGTCGACTGCCTCAAAAATTCTGCAGTAAATATTCAAACTAGAAGGTTATTTTATACTACTTATTATACATTATTTACACTTCTTGGAACTGCTGATATTTACCTGTGAGAGTGCCTCAAGCTTCGCCACCGGTTTGTTTAGCGGCCATAGAGTTTTATCAGTCTCATAGCTCTGTGTCCCTCGGGAGACAGGTCGCTCGAGTATACTGCCGCCGGATTTATACCGGGGGTTCGCGTCCGGGTACAGTGAGAGTACTGCCTGAAAATATTAAAAGGCATTTAGTTGAAGACACTGAAAATGAATCCGGACAACATGTGACGACAAAATAATAGCTTTGACACAAAGTTTGCCAAGATATCTCATCATTGGATCATTTTAGTGTTATTTCAAACTAGCTTTTGCCAGCGGCTTCGCCTGCGTGGAGGTCGAAAATTATCCCGCGGGGACATACTACCGGGATAAAAAGTAACCTATGTCCTTTCTCAGGCTCTAAACTATCTATGTACCAAATTTCATTTAAATCGGTTCAGTAGTTTTAGCAGGAAAGCGAGACAGACAGACATACAAAGTTACTTTTGCATTTATAATATTAGTGTGGATAACTGCCCTGGGAATCGAGAGGGCAGTAAGTCGAAGGTTGACCGACCTTCGACTTACTGCCCTCTCGATTACCAGGGCACATAAGTGTGGATAAGCACCACATAACAGGCAAACCACTGGGTCAGGTGACAACAGGGATTCCAGTTATCTATCTAATAGTGTTCCAGACTGAATTTCGGCCATGACAGGGATCGACAGACTAGGCATCTCCGCGAGATATTAAGCAGTCTGACAAGACTAGTTACTGAGACATTCCTAAAGGAAAATACCAATAACACTTTGCCCGACCTGGGAACTGAACCCAAGATCCCAAGTTCAGCAGTTGCGCTTGCGACTACGAGACCAACGGCGCAGAACTACCTATATTTCTACTTATTATTATGTAACCGTATTGAATTTCTACTCATAGAATCGAACTATTAGGTACACTTTATTGTGACATGACAATGATACATTGCCTAGCAACAAACTCAAGCCTGCATGATTATTGGAAAGCTTTTAGTTCAGCAGGTCTCGAAATCGTCAAGGAAAACATCGTGAGGAAACCGGCATGTCCTAAAATCAAAAATTCGAAGACGTGCCATCCACCAACCCGTACTGAGCCCTCGTGATGAATAATGGTCTACTCGCTCTCATAGAAAGGTGACATGTGTCTGCTGAGACAATCTGTGACAAGATTGCAGACTGATTATGCTATAGGTACATAGTAGGTATGCAAGTACTTTAATTCACACACAACTTACTTTATAGAACAGCCCCAACGCCAAAGTCTTCCTACAGCTTGCAGATGGTTCAGGTAGAACTTCTACCGGAACCAACTCCTCCTTCAGCTTCGTCAGAGCTTTCAACAAAACCTCATTGCTGAACAGGTCCTGTCCAACGAGCCAGGCCTCTGTTTGTGCCGCTCTCGTGAATGTAGGACTGATGTTACCATAGACTATGTTTGCAGATTTGATTTTCTTTGCCGTGTCCAGTTTAAAAAGAAAACCGGCATTGACTATGGCATGTGCGTTTTGAGCGCGAGGCATTATCTGGGAAATGAATTTTCATTAAACTAAAAGCAGTAACGGTTTGTATTTCCAGTATTACTATGTAGCCATACACTGCCGTGCGGTTAACCGAACATTACGGTTTATTATCGCAGGGTTTGGTTATTTTCTAGGACTGTCTATAATAGGCCTCCTCAAAAGGGTAGGGTAGGGGTTTAGCAATCGCAGTATGGTGGTAAAATGCATAGAAAACGCTGCTGCCCATTCTCTAGTAAGTCTCTCGACATCTATGGGTAGAAATGGAATGGTGCTATTTTTTATGTTCGGTGTGTGGTGCAAAGCAAAATATATTAGCAAATAAAACTGTTATAACTCTGGTCTGCGCACTATCTTAGGTGCCGTACCTAAATAATGTCACCTAACTAATACCAACCAAATAACCAATTGTGTACCTACCTAAGATTATAGAACCTTAGGTACCTAGTCCTCTCTATGTTAACGCACATTATAATACATAAATTACCTAATTAATTAACCGACGAAAACAAGCTATTTTTAGAACTATGATTAAACGCGTCGTAAATTCGGCGTTCGTATTCAGGAAAACAAAATATAAAATGAAATAAAGCTATGTTAATTTGTTATATTTACCTTAAATGTTCTAATCAGGTTATTACTGGATAAAGGAGGCAGCTTCACTTCAGAAATAAGTTTATCCTTGAGCTCTGTTTTTAAAAAGTCGTGTATTTTCACCTCGACTTTGCTTAGATCACTATTTACTGGAAAAGGTAAATTGTAAAGGTTAGGGGCTTCATAAGGTTCAGTGAGATTGCTCTCAGTGTACCGGTGGCCCAGTGGTACCGTAAACTGCGTGCTTGGATTCGAACACGTTGCGGCCGTCCGCGACGTATTCGAATCCAAGCAGGCAATTTACTTTGTGTAAATAGTTTCATCAGCACTGCTCTCAAAACGGTAAAGGAAAAACATCGTGAGTAAACCGGCATGTTTTAGAACCAAAAATTCGAAGACATGTGACATCTACCAACCCGCACTGGGCCCGCGTGGCGGATTATGTCCCATTACCTCCACCGAGAAGAGGCCTGTCTCCCAGCAGTGGGAACGGTATAGGCTGCTGATGAAGATTCAGTGACTTGTTATATTCAGTAGCCTCTTATTATTATAAGGACTTTGTTAATAAGGCTAGTTTTTAAATGTACGTACTGATGGTAACGGTGGCTCCAACAGTTTCCAAAATCACGAACAAGTCAGACGGAAAGTCATGATGTTGGTTTTTTAATGCCAAGTTTCCTCCAATTGTTCCAATCTGAAATATAGAAGGGGAAGGTAAAGTTTATATCACAGCATGAAAGCCGGCGGCGTATGTAACTTTACCCCTACCCCTAGCTTATGATCACGTACTACTGTTAGAATGTATTGTTTAGGTGGACGGACCAGCGTACGATCAAGAGGCAAGTTATGAGGGGAACAGAGATCATACATAGTCCTCACATACATAAACACATGCCGGTGAAAATCATAACCCTCCATTTTTCTTCGCCGTAGTCTTATTAAAATAATTAAAAGGTAAATATTTGATTGATTTGTACCACCTAATTCATGTCGAGAGTAGCAAGCGACCGTTTTTTGCGCTAAAATAGAAGATACAATATTGCGTTTATGCAATTAAAATAGTGCTGATAGAAACCATCACATTCTTTCGTAGCAGCTAGCAATGACCTCTACGAGTTCTCGTAGTAGTAGTCTACGAAGCTCACCGTCCTCGTAGCGTAGGCCTTAGCTACGCTAATAAGGAATTAAGCGCGCTGTATGATATGGCCATCTTACATTTCTCACAGGTACATGCGCAACTAAATCCAGGTGATTATATAAAGTCTCCAAGTATCTGAAGTCTCCATTCTTCCTGCTCCACTGCTGGAAGGTCTTCATGACTTCAGTGAGAGACATTCCAGCGCCCAGGATTAGATTCTCATCTGCTTGGCATAGTTTTAGATTCTCAATTGTCGATATGTCTATGAGGATCTTTGGTTCGAGGTCTATTGGGTATACTCCTGGAAAGAGAAAATTTATTACGATTTTTAATAATGGTTGAGTCGGTTAAAATTGCCTTTTATTCAACAAATTTTAGATTACCTTTGCCAGTATTACCGGCTATCAGCCGGTAACTATTTGTACCTTCGCGCGCCAACACCTGACGACATAAATAAATAATTATCCTGCCATAAACAAAAACATTGAATGGTCTGTTATATCAGCCCGCATTGTTATTTGTTTCCCTATGAAAGGCAAAAAGATCTATTTTTTTCATACGGTGAGTGAGCAATCAATAGAAGCACAATACCACTTCAAAATACTTGTTGTTCACTCCAGACCACTACGTTGCCTTTACACCAGAGATGCGCCAGGCTTAGGCCATATTATTATGAAAATCTCTTGGTAGTGTGTCTGTCTTTTCCAAAGGCTGACGTGACGAGCAGTTACCTATGGTAGCCGCCAAAGACTATCATTTCTAGCGAGCATTTAGCATATTTATCCATACTAATATTATAAAGAGGTAAAATTTGTTTGAATGTAGGGAGTAAACTTCGGAACTACCGGACCGATTGAAATTTGGTATGGACATACTTTAAACACTGGGAAGCTATTATAAATCCACCACAAAATACCTTAAAGACATCTTCAACACTGTATGCCTTATACCACCGCCCTGCAACCGTGCTGAGTTCCTTCAGCGATCCTTGCTTGTCTTCTATGAGGCACCACTCGTCTTCTGATGTACTGCACTTACGAGTGCACTTCTTTACGCATTTTCTTATGTGCAGGTCTTCTAAATCCTGACAAAGAAATTAGATTATTATGTCGTTTACCTACTGTCACATACTTTGTCCGTGTGGTGCTGCATATCAAGAATGGTACCATTCATTTTTACCCGTGGGTGTTGTAAGGAGCGACTAAGAGACTTACGACTTAAGAGACTCGGAAACTTTTATTAATAACTAGCTCCTGCCCGCGACTACGTCCGCGTTAAATTTCTTGTTCCCCCGACCCTTCCCGTGGCGTCGAATCGCTTACCTACCCGTGCGATTTTCCCCGTTTTTGCAACATTTTTCATTACTGCTCCGCTCCTCTTGATTGTATCGTGATGTTATATGTCCTATAGCCTTCCTCAATAAATAGGCTACCCAACACAAAAATATTTTTTCAATTCGGACTAGGAGTTCCTGAGATTAGCGCGTTCAGTCAAACAAACAAACTCTTCATCAGCTTTATAATATTATATAATATATAATAATATAATATATAATATAGATAGTATAGATGTTTCATAAAATTTTACAAAAATGCACTAGGAAATGCAGTTGGTTATTATGACTTTTAATATTCAGGAAAACTTTCAAAGGGGATTAAAGGCATAGGTAGATAAAATACTCATTAGGAAACGTTAGTTCCAGTTCATATGGAAGGCTAATGAATTATTTATTTTTCTTCATGATCTTTAATCTTGTCATACAATTTTTTATTGCTGAGTTTTTCTTACACTCCTGGTATTTATCTAAAAATAGGTAGGGTACCTGTAACTTTTCCTGAAGTTCGGGGTCAGTATCTGTGGCGAAGCTCTTGAAGGCGTCCAAGATAGGCCTGTACCCGGTGCAACGACATATGTTGCCACCGAACGAGTTCTCTACCTGCTGCGTCGTCAGGGTCTTGCTCGACTTGTCGAGGCTGCGAAAGATATTTTTGTTGTGGTTATGGAGAACAAATAGTGATTACGTTTGATTACATACGGTGATTACGTTATTGATGATGTTTTCCAGAAAAATCTGGTGCGTAATATTGGTTACCGACATGCGTGTAGGAGCAGATGTATCAACATAAACGAAGCAAAAAGCGTATGTCAGGATCGTAGCAGGTGGCGTACTATACTTTCTGCGGGCATAGAGCAACACGGACCAGAGGGGAGTAGCCATACGCAGGCGTTCCCCTCTGTCAAAGTACAAGTCCACGCGGTCCTATGCGTACAATAAAACTAGTTGCAGCCGCACTGCTCGGTAGCAGGGTTGCCTACCGTACGAGGTTCCTCGTACAAATACGAGATTTGTGGTCTTCCGTACGAGGTACGAGGGCACTATCAACCTCGTACAATTATGTACGAGATTTTGATAATATGGCCATACGAACATTTTGCATCACCATTATCTTAATATATATAAAAAACGCGTCACGTTGTTTGTCCAGGATGGACTCCTAAACTACTTAACCGATTTTAATAAAATTTGCACACCGTGTGCAGTTTGATCCAACTTGAAAGATAGGATAGCTTACATCTCAATTTAAAGTCGCTATATTATTTTATTGCAAATGAATTGTTTATTATTTGACAGTCACAATTATCTGTTAGCTCCAAACGATTTGAGCAAAAGGACGCGGACGAAGTCGCGGACAGAAGCTACTAAAATAGTAAAAACTAGTGCCATAAAAACGATGACAGAGAGGATATTCCTGACATAATATTTGGAGAGGAGATGATAACTAAGTTACCTTGCAAATTTTCGTAACAATAAAGACACATTACGGTTTTTTTTTTACTTGATTTTATTAAAGATTTTTTGAAATACAATAGAAAGTGATGTTTTATTGAAACTTGCGATAGTTTATTTCATTTAGTAAAAAGTCCTAAATCCAGTAGTTCAATATGCCTTAATTTTGGTTTTAGCACGTTTTCAATGCATAATAAATGTACTAGGTTTGAAAGTCAAAATACGAGATTTTTAGCTGCATTTGTACGAGGGATTTTTTCTTACGGCTGGCAACCCTGCTCGGTAGACTAAATCTAGTTGCGCGACAAAATTGACATCCTACAAAAATGCCGAATTGTTCTGTATTTTGCTGCAAAAAGAGATCTGCCACGTCAAATTTACAAAAAGATGGCGTTACCTTTCATATGTAAGTAATTTTTAATCACATTATTCCTATTTACTTCTATAAAACTTAAAAATTACAAAATCATCGGTCGTGTTGTTTCGGATTTGTTTACCAACACAGGCCGCTCGCCCTCATACAATATGCGGATCGGTCGAGCGACTGATCCGAGTCTATTTCCGAGAATACGCTGTCACATCTATGGCTGTCACCGAGCGATAGTGTTGTTACTGGTTTGTTAGTAGATAGTTATCGATAAATTTGGCAAAGGAGTCTATATCCATACAGAGACATTTTTGAGATTAAGTTTTCTGATTTATTTAAAATATTATATTGTAAGCTGTATATTAATATACATAGTTGTATAAAAAAGCGTTAAATTAAAAATATTATAAAACGTACGAGTTAACACATTTTATTAAAATTACTTATTGTGAACTTCAAACATAATATTTTTTAATTTATTTATTGAAGGTTTCCTAAAGATCCAAATTTAAGGGATATATGGAAGAAATTTTGTAATAATAGACTAACCTGGAGTCCCACAAGAAATAGTGTCATTTGCTCAAAACATTTCAAGACCTCTGACTTTCATGTGTTGTCGAACAATAGGAGGAGATTAGTCGAGGGCACCAAACCAACTCTAACACCACACTGTATTTGTCCCGTAAGTTTTTTTTTATATCACGGAAAAGGTAAAACAGCCGACCTGATGTAGTTCACATTAGTTATAGTGGTGAAATGAAGTTTAGATTTCTCAACTTGAAAAATTCATAGTTTTAAACCTAATTTTCCAGAGTCATCAAAAATCATTCAGTCTACCAAATGACAGACTATCATCTCATGATGCCATTAGTGCCACTCTCACTATTCCTGATTATATTCAGTAATGAGTATATTCATACTCATTACTGAATATACTGCTTAAATCATTGAAAAAACCTTTTATTTTACCTATCATTCACTTACATTGTCGCAGCACTATGCAAACCATGCCCCTGTACTGCGTTTATACTACTCACGTACCACTATATTTTTCTATCGTAATGGTATAAAGTTGATTTCGACAATGTACTTCAATAAAACTACATTGGCGCATAACATTTACTTTCATGTGATAAGAAACACCATGGTTTCGCAGATTTGTAGTAGCAGATTGATTTTTACAGCTAGAAACTGCACAATTAACCATTTTTGGAGAGAACTTATTTTCGACACAATACGATATATAATGGCGGCGGCCGCGCATTCAATTAGTTTTATATAACGTGCATGGTATATATAAATGCTCTAAGGTGATAGATACACATCACTCGTTTTTAAAATGACGTAAACCTTAATTTTATTTGTTAAATGATAATTATTGTAGTACATAATAAATAAAGTCAATCTTTATTATAATATCTATCTTTGTATCACTTTTTAAACCTAATATTCCGATAAAAAAAATAAAGTCAATCTTTATTATAATCTTTATCTTTATCACTTTTTAAACCGAGTTCTTGAATTTATCGATAATGCGTATCGACAGTAGTTGCAACCACGGCTGTAAGCAACTTGTCAATGTAGTTGCGTCATCTCATTGTACTGTAACGACACATAATGTATCTATGTGTGTATGAAATTGTTAGTGTATGCTTTAATTTTTATGTGTGAGTTTCGTAGCAACAGACGATTATTTTTGTTTGAGAATTTGAGAAAGTGTGGGTAGAGCAGATTTCCCCCCGCAAAAAATGACAGACAGTTTTGTATCGGGAAAAAACGCTATGGCGTCTCCCCTCCGGTCCGCCGGTGGTCCGTGTTGCTCTATGTCTGCGGGAGTGGTATCTTTCTGGTGTGGCATTTTGTTATGACTAAATTCTGACCAACTTTTCTCAGTTTCTTCTTTTTATTTCTTTTTCGTATATTCAGGTGATCCATACCCTATAAACCTCACTATATTATTATGCTGGTAGTTCTCTCTTAATTATAAGTAACTAGCTTTTGCCAGCGGCTTCGCCCGCGTGGAGGTCGGAAATTATCCCGCGGGAACGTATTGCCGGCATAAAAAGTATCCTATGTCCTTTCTCAGGCTCTAAACTATCTGTGTACCAAATTTCATTTAAATCGGTTCAGTAGTTTTCGCAGGAAAGCGAGACAGACAGACAGACAGACCGACAGACAGACAGAGTTACTTTTGCATTTATAATATTAGTGTGGATAGTGTGGATAGTGTGGATTACTTCGCACGGAACTTTGTAAGCTGTATCTATAAAAATAAAACATACGCTTTGTCACCCAGGCACTCTGAGTGATGATAGAATCATTAAAGTAAGTCTTCTCAATACCTGTACATGTTCATGACCCATCCTGGTGTGCAGTACCCACACTGGGTGCCATTGAACGTGGCCAGGCGATCCTGGATGGGGTGGTAGCCATCTTTGCGGTTGCCGATACCTTCCACCGTTGTTATGTCCCAGTCGTGGCATGACAGAATGTGGACCAGGCACTGGAAAAAAAAAGACAAACTTAATAGATATAGAGCATTTGATATTCAAAGACAAATCATTTATTCAATTTGAAAATGAAAACTACGATTATTATTACGTGGTGACAAGTTTCAATTTCAAATCGTATTTGGCTCGCATGGTGGATTATGGCCCATTCCTCGCATAAGAGGTGTTTTTTTTTGTCTCCTGGGTGGGAAATCATGAAATGACGTCTACCACACTGGGCGCAGCGGGAGGGCGTGTCAGACTTTTACTGACTAAAACCCACCCGTGTTCCTTCAGTTACCTGTGCTAGAGCCACGGTATTTTTTTCGAACAAATTCGTTACCCTGGCAGGCATCGGTCCTCGTGGACCCCTTTATTATGTGCTGAAATCTGTTTGAGGCGCACGTACAACACAACGCGCCGTCGACCCGGGCCTGGTAATTTCCGGGCGGCGAGCTACCAATTGCTCGCCGCCCGCAAGTCCGCGCCTACGGTGTCCGGGAGTCCGCAACGGACTCCCGACGCCCGGGGCGTCTGTGGCGGCTAAGGACGTGAGGGCGCACAGATTGCCTCGCACAGGAGGCCTGAGTCCTATGTGAGGACATTGTTAATAGGCTGATTTTGTGTATATATGATTAGAGGATCATTATTATATCATCTTCGATGGATGCAAAGGAGATGTAAGATGAGAGGTTGTCATTTTTAATTGAATTTAAAATAAGTTTCAGAATCTACCTTTAGTGTACTGTAATTAGCAAAATATATAATACAGTACTTATATTAAACGTTATCAAAGCCAGTACTTAGAATACATTTCTATTCTGTATAGGAAAATTTTGACGATTTTACTTCGACTTTAAATATTGAATAAGCCTGTTTCATGCGGAGTACCAATAATTACAGGTTATAACTAAAATCATCAACTTTTAGTTAAAAACTTCGCACAAGTTCCATTCTTCATTCCAAAATACGTGCCTAAATTGTATGTAAAGCTATCCATAGTCCACTCTCAACAAAAGTATCTACGTTCTATAGGTATACTTACCTATTGGTACCTTAGATACCTAAGTACGCAGTTACCTACTTGGGTACCAATATACGATATTTTGCGTAACTCCAAATAACCCAGGTGTTGCGGTAAATTATAAGGATTACCTAATGCCCAAATATAAATGAAATATCATGAGGTAAACCGTACGATATTTTTGCAGATTCTACAAATCACAGAGTTTCGAATTGACCCATTTTCCTCAACGGACGGTGGCGATCCCGTTCCAGGCCGTGGAAGGTAGGGAGAGCGGCGCACTCTCCCGCCGCGGCCTCCAACCCTCAGCTGCGGTGCCTCAGATACTGTGACATCGCGGCCCACCTCAGTTGCAATGTCGCCCAAGCAACACTGCAACCTACGTGTTGGCCGCTACGTCGTCGGCTTAGCCAGCAAAAGCCCTGACGAGCGGCCCCTCCTCGGGTTCCTCTTAGCTTCACGGTGGGTGTCCAAACCACAGCTGACCGCTGAGGGGGGCTCTTCAATGCGGACCCACTGGGTGGGGCGTATCTTATACCGAACCTATCTTTAAAGCTCCCGGAGATGGGCTCCCATGCCTTGAAGGGCTCCCCGAATGGTTGGGCAGAGGTGTAGGTACCTATAGTATACCCACATTTAGCCAGTTATGTTTAAGCTAGTGTGGCAAGCGTATTAGTACAAATCCAAGCTTAGGGCTGCTACTGAGAAAATCCAGGTAGAAAAATTCAATAGCACTCTGGCCGACCTAGGAATTGAACCCCGGACCTCATGTTCAGTAGTAGCGCTTGCGACCACTAGACTTACGAGGCAGTCAAACTTGAACATATTTTTTTAGCAATGTGGTTTTTTTGTTACTGGTACATACTGAGGTACTAGTACCTACTTAGGTCCATACTTCATCATCATAATAATACGAATTTACATAGTTATGAACATAAACGTGTCTCACGAATTTTTATTATTTACCGCTTGTTAAACATTTTCGGCTTTGAAGGCCATACCCAACTATCGTAGTAGGTAGGCAATTGTTTATAATAAGACAATGGATTGAATTACGGTCGTGCGTGGTTCGTGGATGAGTTCATTACGTACATATATATAGAGACCCATCGGCCATCCGCTCCGCAGAAATCACGTAAAGCCTATTCGTCCTGACTGTCTTTCGTGATCGTAGACAGTCGTTACGGGTCGTCAGGAGCAGAAAAGTCTGACGACCAGTCGTATCAAGGAGTATTATACCCGTAACTGGGTTGTGAGACCAGATAGGCAGTCACTACTTCTATACTTATACTTATAATATTATAAAGCTGAAGAGTTTGTTTGTTTGTTTGATTGAACGCGCTAATCTCAGGAACTACTGGTTCGAATTGAAAAAATATTTTTTGTTGGGTAGCCTATTTATCGAGGAAGGCTATGGGCTATATAACATCACGCTGCAACCAATAGGAGCGGAGCAGTAATGAAAAATGTCGCAAAAACGGGGAAAATCGCATGGGTAGGCGAATCGACGCGACGGGAAGGTTCGGGGTAACAAGAAATTTAACGCGGACGAAGTCGCGGGCAGAAGCTAGTGTAAAATACTGGTATTCAGCTCCATCCGGTTAAAATGGAAGCAGACCTCAACATAGTTAGGAAAAGATTATGGCAAAAAGATACTCTACCTCTCTACTCTCTCCCTTCTGATTATGCTGATTGTTTATGTGCTCGCCCTCCTTTTATTTAATTTAAATGACCTCACATAACTGACCCATTACTTGCCTTGTGGCCTGTCCTGAGTAATACCCGTTAATATTTAAATATTAAAATTAAATAGCTTCTACCCGCGATTTCGTCCGCATAAAAATTCATGCTCACCCGAATCACGTCGCATCGAATCGCCTGCCCGTGCGAGTACCTACTTCATATTCGTGATTTTTTTCTTTTTGCTCGTTTCGTGAGTAGTGTGGTGTTTAGTTAGCCTTCCTCGATAAATGAGCTATCCAACACTAAAATATTTTGTCAATTCGAACCCGTAGTTGCGTTTAGTGTTCGAAATTAGCGCCACCAAACTCCTTAGCTTTCAGTCCATACTAATATTATAAATGCGAAAGTAACTCTGTCTGTCTGTTACGCTTTCACGACTAAACCTATGTTTAAGTGTAACACTAAGAAAGGATATAGGTTACTTTTTATTCCGCGACTTCATCTGCGTCCGCGATAACCGACATTTACGCGGACGAAGTCGCGGGTAAAACCTAGTAATATTGCATAGTATAGATTTAAACGTATATTTTGATTCACAGTTTTTTGCGTGAAAAACCATGTACCATAGGAGTACGGATCATGGCAGGCAGCCCGTAGTTTCTGCCTACCCAGATGGGAAGACGGCGTGACTTTATGTATGGATGTATGATATTGATAATATTTTAATGCTGCATCCTGATATTGTATTAAGAGGAAAACAAACAAGTTATACTGGGCTAATAAAAGCAAATTGAGTTCCAAAGGGCCAGTTCATCATAACAACGTGACAGCTAGCGATAAAACTTGATTACCCCTGGTTTTCCCTAATGACTGGAGACAAAAACTGTCTTTAAATTGAAGGATGGGTCAGAAGATTAAAAAAAAACTTGAGAACAGATAAAAAGTTGTATAGGCCATTAGCATTAATGACTCTTCATGCCCTTCGAGTAATGAGATCTTATCAATAGTATTTGCTAACTTGTAAAATATTGAGAGCAAAATGGCGACAGATTAAGCTAAGGTACATTTACAGTATAAGCTGATATCTAAAGTACGAAAAATCCATATGCATAATGCGAGATCAGCTGAAACTGGAAATGAATAGCTTCATATGTAGCCGTATGTACTTATTTTATTTTATTTTATTAACCCTCCGCCAACCGTACCAGACGATATCGTCCGTGCCAAGTTTGGAGCTGATGCAAATCTTTGGAAGGAGAAAAGGAAGGGGCCTCGAACCCCTCTGTAAAAAAACTTACACTCGCGCACGTCTCACAGGCGCTTGTAACGTCAGTGAGTACGAGCGTGTGCAAGTTTGTGGACGGACGATATCGTCCTATATGGTTGCCAACGTAATTTTACGAATTTTTAGGTATGTAAAATATTATTACGTGCTGGGGTTTCGGGATAAATTAATTCAAACCAATATTACTGAAACACACAAAACAGTTTAATTAAATAATCCCAAATACGACAACAACAAGAAACGTCAAGGGAACACTTGTCTCGCTTGTACTGCATCACTTGAATCGCATTCGACCGCATTCGTAAACGAACTGCTCGTCGGGCCAACAATCCGCTATTTATATCTCGAGCAGAACATTCGCGAACATTCAACACTGTGCCACAGTTCACAAGTAGCGTAGAAGCTTCTAGGAACTTCCACAAACAACTGTACAAAATGTTCGAGTGTTCAAATGAATATACTTTTTTGAGCGATATAAAATCCAACTAATATTTTTTTAAAGCCCCTTATATGAAGAATAAATCCCCAAAACATTACTCCTTATAACCAATTTATATCCAAGATATCGATTTTTTATGTGAAACCTTCGAAATTACGGTTTTGCAGCGATTACGAAATTTTTATTCCATCAGGGGGCAAAGAATTCCAAGTCAAAAATTATGGGAACAGGAAAAAGAAATCTAGAACATACTCCCGGATTTTTTTTTGAAATTTTTCCCTACGTTTAAATGGGTTCAATTATCGGTTGAGACGATATCGTCGCCGACGGTTGGCGGTGTGCAAAAAAAAAACACACGGTTGGCGGAGGGTTAATTTTATACGTTTGACTAGTGTTGCCGACGTTTTTAAAATTAAAACGACGACAGTTCGAAAAGACGTCTGGTTAAGAATTGGATTGGAAGGGGAGGACAGGATTTTTTTCTAAAATTGCTTAACCATTTGACTTTGTACCGTACCTTCGTCGTTTCAGCCGTAAGACGTCCACTGCTGGACTTAGGCCTCCCCCAATTTGGGGGGCTTTGCCATAATCGCCACGCTTGGCAGGCGGGTTGGCGATCGCAATATGGTGGTAAAATGCATAGAGAACGCGGCTGCCCATTCTCTAGTAAGTCCCTTAGTCGCCTTTTACGACACCCACGGGAAGAAATGGGGTGGTGTTATTCTTTACGTCCGGCACCACCGTACCTTAAATAGCACAAAAAAAATTTAAATAAAACAAACGTAGTTAAAAAGAAAACTCTACAAAATGAAAATTATGTTTAATTTCGAAAGTCGCCATTCTTGGTTTTATATTTTCGCTGCGATAAAATATTGCCAATGAATTGCAAACTTTAACGAAGCAAAGCCTAAAATATTTCTAAGGTAGTTTTCATAGCAGTCATTCAAATTTAAAATGTTTAGAAAACATTCCATTCTCTACCATTGTTGTTCATGTTACATAACTACTCACGAGTGAGTAGACATATTATGTAATTAGGTGCTACTGCTAAAGGTATCATTAGCTCCATCGCTTAAGTATTTAAGCAAGTACAACATATGTACATGCATACCTGCAACATACTAGGCTATCTATTGTTTTCTCTGTGTAATAGTATTCGTTTTCTTTGTGTATTACATCTAGATTAGATGAAATCAAAAAATGTATTGTAACGTATTTAGACCTATTATCTGTATAGCAACAAATGTTAACGAAGCGAAGGAGCCTGGATCTCACGACACGAGGGAGTCCTAGTGTAAGTTCGGAACTAACGTATTCGAATGTCATTTCTTGAACAATACATTATTTTTATTGTTAAGCAGTAGAACAACTTGAGATTCAAATCAAAAGTCATTTTATTCAATTTAGGCTGAGAGTTAGCACTTCGAACTTCGAACGTCAAAATTACTAAAATAGTCCCCCAAAACGCCCACCTTTCACCATTTCCTAGTGCAGGAAGAAGTGGCGGAACAAACTGCCCAGTAGAACAATACATTTCGTAACAACCTAGGATATTCGGACTATAATGAAAGCCTTGAAGCGGATTTGCAGATGGAATCCTGTAGGAATTACCAACAATTTCGAGAAGATTTTGGTTTTCAAATCAAATCAAATCAAATAAAAAAGGTCCGGTCTTTGTGACGTTACTTCAGGAAAAACTCTGATGATGACCTGAGTTAGGTTAAAGATTTTTCGAGGATTATATTTTTCCATAAAAACACGTATACCAATGAATATAAACACTTTGACGTAGTAACTTCAACAAACAATGCGTGTCCATGAACTTGTGTGGTTGAATCACCTCGGTAGGCGACACTGACCGATGAAACCCATTCGAAAATAAAATAAACCAACTTGTTTTTATACAAGTTATGTGTGCCCAAGACAACCATCAGTAGCCGGTTCTCTCTATTTATCGAGAACTTATACTAGACACTTAACGTAGTGTTCAGATGGCTCTACTAAACACGGTAGAGTTAAGTATGTACTAGTTGTCGCCCAGTGGTCGAATTTTGACTTTGTTTTTTTTTAACACGCTTTTATTAGGTCGACCTGTATGTAACTAACTATGTAATGGAATCTAAGGTAACTAATTTAACCATGTTCCAAGGATCGCATGAACATTGGCAGCTGTATGTAGTTCTGATGACAATACAATAATATGATACTGTCAAACTGATCTGATGATGGAGCCGGAAGATATGAACTGGAACTTCATGATGGAACATCGTATCATAGCTGTGTTTCGACTTGTTAGAAAGGTCTTATAATGAACTTAGACCACGATTAAGTTTTTGGTTCTTACGTGCGTTTATAAAAGCGTGTTTTGCTAGTGTTTTTAAACTATAAATTTATTTACTAATTTAGTGTACCTATATGTCATAAAAATATTAGCTTTCTGCACCCTTCTCCATATAAATTTAAACTCTGCACTACTTCTAGGTCCGCGAAATTTTCTTGTTTTTTTTTATCTTTCCAATTTTTTTTTAATGAAATGACACTGGTAGGACATTATGGCAACCAAACGATTGTTGTTTTGGTTTTTGGAAAATATCTACTTTCCTCGAAAATTTATATTGGGTTTTTCTAGGAGTCATTTCTCAGTAGCACCACGGAGTATAGACTGGTGCCCGGCTGATAGCGATCGGCTCATCCCCTGTTAAATGGAAGTCTGGCGAATTGTTTTTAGACGTTTAGAATTATTTTATTTTTCATCCAGTTAGTGCGATATATTTGCCAAGTTTTTATTTTAATATCCCACATGATTTAGAAACCTAAGTACAAAAAAATGATTCAACACACTAGGTACGTAGGTACCTACCTATTATTTAATGTTTAAAATCCACCATTTTGATTTATAAAAACAAAACCTAGCATAAAACCATTCAACGACCCAGATTTGTTGGGAATTCCGCCTCCTCCTCCATGGGAATGATGCTTCGAGGGTATACCTAAGGAATCATAAGTAGATTATATAAGCATAAAACATAACCAAGTTTTTGCTGTAGCGCAGTCGAGTAAATAAATAGACAAATAAATATGAAATAGCCGAATTTCCGTTATCTGTCATTCTCATATTCTTATCACATAGTTTTTCAAATAGTTTATTTTCCTACATATTGCTAGACTTACGAATTTTCGCCTTTAGTAGCAGAATTTCAATGCTTATTCATGGACATTGTTCTGCTAGATTCGCGTCGCACCATCGTGCGTCGCCCCACGTCCATGGGGCATCTTCGTATTTTTTGTACGTAACCTATTTAATTGTTCTACCTGCCGGGGTCGCGTGATTGTTCGAAAGAGATACCGTGACACTGGCACATGGGCAACTGATGGAATACGGGTGGGTTTTAGTCAGTAAAAGTCTGACACGCCCTCCCGCTCCGCCCAGAGCGGGAGAAGTCATTTGATGATTTCCCATCCTGAAAAAAAAACCTATTGTTCTTTGACATTATTTGTCACTAAGATGATCACATCTCAACGCAAATTCAAGTTAGAATCATCTAAATTGAATTTGAATATTTTTAAAGTACTTATTGTATCTTTATCTCGCGAAGCGACGGCTCGTGACGATTTTGAGGTAAAACAATTTTCATGAAGTTTTGATAGAAAATGGATCTACTTAACGTTTGTCTGCGGGAGTATCAAGGCGGGAGTATTTACTTGTCATACCAAGTGTTGAACAAGATGAGTAGCTTCAGCATATAACACGTGTGCGTTATTTAATGTGCTGACGCTACTCATCTTCCGACTTCACTATAGTACCGACCGCTCCTGCCCTTACACACACATTCACAGCGTGTCTATACACTTGGTAACCACAAGTAAAGCGAGCGTCGCTTTGTTAGACAAAAATATCTGCTATATACCTGCGAGAGTTAGTCTTCTGGCAAACCGTCACAGTTATAGTAATCTGTAATTTACTCTAAGAGGTGTTATAAGGTACTTATAATCATATAACTTGAGCATAAATTGTTGTCATTACTCCATTGTACACAATACATGGAATATTACAATAATTATGATATTCACTCTTGTCTTACGTCAATCATAATAATTTAACAACGTAGGTACATTAAAGTCGTAGTTAACAAATAAACCAGTCAGTAATCCAAGGTCTAGGCGACACTAGCTAAGCATCGGTCTACAGCTCGATTCAAGCTTTTGAATTTTGAACTCTCGATGTTGAACCGAGGATTGAGAATGCAACAGAGTGCATCTAAGCGCGTCAAAAGTCGAAAAAGAATCGAACTGTCGGCGCTAAGCAGTGTGTGTCTATTTATCTACATATTTATTTAGCATTTGTTTGGTTCTCATTAGGGAGATTACAAAGATAAAAATATTAGTATATGATGCGATTTTATGGATTCCAAATCCGCGTTGAATTTCAAGACCCGTTGAAAACGCTGTCAAAATTGCAACCATTGCCAAGATGACACAATGTCCCAGTTACAGACACTTGATAGAAACCTAAATGGTCTTAAAATGCTAAAGCGCACTTAGCGATTGTTTTTGGGGTCTTTGTTAGAAGACTGTTATTATTACTATAGGCACTCTATTTGTAATGTCAAATAACAGCTTTGACTAAATGGATATGAAATTATAGGTATACTTACTTCGATCAAAAATGTACATTGATCGAAGTATACTTACGATACTTATTACAAATAAACAATTATTTAAATTTTTGTTTATCTGTGTTTGTTCCGGCTAATCTCCGAAACGGGTGGACCGATTTTGACGGGACTTGGCACTGGCAGATAACTGATGTTATAAAGACTAACATAGGTTTTTTGACCCGGTAGCACATTCCCGTAGGATAATTTCCGATGTTCACGAGGGCGAAGCCGCGGGCAGAACCTATAATAAAATTGTCTTCTTCTCTTATATTTTGGTATTGATTTAACTCACAGAATTAACAGCGAACACATGTTTTTCCTTGGTCACGGGGTGTACTTGCGCCACAGACACGACGCAGGCGCCGCAGCCCCCCTCGTGGCACATCGCCTTCGTGCCATGCAGCTGGAGGTAGTTGCGCAGGTAGTCGTTCAGGGAAGTCTGCGGACTGACCTCTGTTCCCGCTGGAATTAAGAATAATAATTTTAATACAAAATTCCTGCATTTTTTTGCCTTTGCATAAACCTAAGGTTGATTGGTAAAAAATTGTTCAGACATTTAGTTTTTTTTTTCTTGTGCATAAGGTTTTAATCCACACATCCACACTAATATTATAAATGCAAAATTAACTCTGTCTGTCTGTCTCGCTTTCTTGCTAAAACTTCTGAACCGATTTAAATGAAATTTGGTACACAGATAGTTTAGAGCCTGAGAAAGGACATAGGCTACTTTTTATCCCGGTAGAATGTTCCCGCGGGATAAGTTCAAACCTCCACGCGGGCAAAGCCGCTGGCAAAAGCTAGTAAAGAATAAAAATAAAAAATAAAGTTTTTTCATTGCTCAACCGAAACCAGAAAAGGAACTGTTGAGCTTAAGCTACTTTAACTCATCATCATCATCTTCATCTGGTTAGACTGGAAGCCGTTTCCCCAACTATGTTGGTGTCGGCTTCCAGTCTAACCAGCCCCCCTAGCCAAGTCACAAACGTTTACCGTTCTACAATCGGTAACGCCTCAGTGTCAGCAATTGTAGAAAACGATAAGTTGGTAGCCATGTTGAAGCGCCTGAGTCGGCCACTCGTTCTACAATGTCTTTAGAAAAACGACACCTTATAACAAAGGATTTAGCGTTGAATATTGTAGCGATAAAAAATCATTCTATCATTTTGAACGATGTGAATTTGGCTACGAATTTTCTGTTCGTTTGTTCTAACCACGTGACTTAACGTTGAGCGACTACCGTTAACGATTGCAGATTATCAACTTGGCTAGGGGTGCAGATGCAGCTTAGAACTAGATGAACCACTTTACCCATGACACCTAATTTGAAATCGCGAAAAAAATCAGCTATTCCATGCAATATTGTGTTCACATACATCGTCAAAATGTATAGAACAGCTGATTTTTGTAACAAACTAACAAAAACTAAGCTAGTATACATTAGGGGCTGCTAGATTTACTAATCGTGTGTGATCAATCAGGGAGAGATCCCAAAATCTCCACTTGAATCAGCAATATTGGCGTGTGCTAGCTGATATAATATCACTACATAGTATAAAACAAAGTCGCTTCCCTCTGTCTGTCCCTATGTATGCTTAGATCTTTAAAACTAGGCTACGGATTTTGAAGCTGGTGGCAAATAAATTAATTTATATTTTGTTTTCGTAATGAATTACTTACATATTATGTATAGAATCAAGTTCTTCTAACTTAACAGACAGCTGTGCTGCTGAGCAGTCTGTTGCACCATTTCTTCCTAGCTAAAGCTCTAGGAAGTGGTGAAGGGACGAAACGGCGGGGGTTTCGGGGGACTTTCTTGTTACTTTGACGTTCAAAAAGTAGGGTAGACCGGGTACAATAGTAACACGGGTCAATAGTACCATCATCGATATTTCTATTACTGAGCGAAATTTTGCATATGTGAGTACACCACAACACGCGCTACTTGAGCCCCGAGGCGCTCCTTTGAAGCCAGCGCGCATGCTGTGAAACTGGCGTATTAGTGGAGAATTTTTGATTTTCGGCAAGCCGCGGTAAGCTTTTATGTAAATTATTATTGGCTGTAACTCGGACTACCAGAGCCTTTTCAACAAGCAATTGTTTTTGCCAGTTTAAATGGATATTAAACTATTGATTTATGATAAACATGGAAACTATAAGTTTAGAATTATGTGACTATTGGATGTTTTTTTCTAAATAAGTAACTTTGGGGGCAATTGTAGCAACATCGCTGGGGTTAATGGTACCGGTACAATTGACCCCATGGTAGAAATAACCCCGTGGTAGTAATAACAGTAAAAAATAAAAACAAAAAATATGCAAAACAAACAAATGCATATATTAAACATGTTTTTGTTTTAGATGCCACGAAATAGAACAAAAAAGTCATGTTTGTCATGTGTCTCTCATAAGATATAAACGTAAAAGAGAAGCTAATCCTGACAAATTTATTTCTATGGTATACCCATCCAGCAACGTAAGTTTTTACCGAGGAGTAAGAACAAAACATAACGAAATGTTTAGTGAGAACAGCAGATATTTATTATGGTTTCACGCCAAAAGAAGTAAGTCGCTTGGCACTTGATTTGGACAAACGGATATATACACAGATACCCCGGAAAAAGCTAAACAAATTAGAAAAAATCTACAGAATCCAGGAAAATCTAAAGGGATTAAATGTGATTCCAGTCAGAAAAAGAAAACTGCAGCAAAAAATGACTCTGAAAGCAGTGAAGAAGAAGAAGAAGAACAGTTTTTTGTGTTGTACATATGTGTGGAATCTTATAGTGCCAGTCGCCCTAATAAAATGTCGTAATGCGATTTATGCAGATTATGGGCACACGAGGAATTTATACTTCTGGAATCAGTTTATGTTTGTCACAATTGCGAATATGACTATTTTTTTTATTATAAGTAATTAATATTCTATGAGGGTCAATTGTACCAGGGGTCAATTGTACCTCCATACTAATATATTTATGTTGATTATTCCTATTTTATAATTGTTATAAAGCTAGATAATAGCAAATATGCAACTTGTGAACCAAACTTGATTGTTTCTTAATAAAAACTTATTTTGTTTTTGTTCGAAGTGAAGAATTGTTATGTTAGTGTTATTACTTTACATTTGTGTTGATTTAAAACACCGATCTCACGATATTTTCGTTCCAATTTTTTTAGAATTATAAACCCATAAGACTTCAAATAAATGACTTAGAAAATGTGATTAATACCTTTTTTCGCGTTTTATTACCCTTAGCAGTTTTGGTACAATTAACCCTTAAAGGGGGCCATTTGTAGCACTAGCCATCATTTCATTCAAAATCCATTTCGACCAAGTTTTTTTCTATCTAGGCCAACTTTAGATATTTTCTTAGGTAGATAATAAACCAAGGCTGTAAAATAATAATAATTAAAACAAAAAGTGACAGTCAAATTCGTGTAATTAACCGATGTTTCAAAAATGGTTCTATTGTCCCCGGTCTACCCTACTTACTGACTCTCAGGCTAGTTTGAATAATTAACTTTTGTTTTTCTTTTGTTTTTCAATACAACTCCTTAAGTGATGCACATTATTGACATGATATTAGGCATAAAATTCTCATCTATACATATACGTGAAGCGAAAACTTTGGATCCCTTTTTTACGAAAATTGGGCGGACTGAGGAGTATGAAATTTCGCACACTTATAGTTTATACGGAGAAAAAGTGACGAATGCTAATATTTTTTTAATTATGCGTAAAAATACATTATTTTCAATAAATAACACGTTACACACACTAATATTCATTACAGTGTATTTAATACACACATGCATAGACATTCTTTTGTTTATGGTCCAAAACTTGTGTCCAATCGAGAACATCTGTCTTTAATATTTTGTGTTTATAGTGTTACTGAATGTCAAGTATAACCATAGGTAATAAATTAATTTTATAGATATATAACCTATTTCATTTTTAAAATCTATGATCATATCGAGAATAGGTATTTGTCTTTAATATTATTTGTCTATAGTGTTACTGAATGTGAAATATAACCATATTATTTTTTTATATTTATTATTAATTATTATATATATTTTTTCATTTAATAATGTATTGCCATTCAAATGAAGTACGGTCGAATTTCGACCAATGGGCGATCACTAGTATTAATAATTTGTACATGCATGTACGTGTATATAAAACAGAGAGAGAAAAGAATCACAGGGCATCAAAAAATTCATCGCATTGCTGTTAACAGTAAAAGTGCCCAAAAGGCTGGCGGAAATTGCCACGTTGTATGGCGATACTGATTCTTTGACCTAATCTACACTTAACATAAGATAAAACATCTGTATTTTCCCTAAGGGTTAGGTATAGGTACAGATACCTATATAAGGGTACAGCCAGTTAAATCCACGTGACGTGAGGAGGCGAGTCTATTGCCATAAACCGGTCACTAACCCAACTGGGAGCTTCCTAAAGGAAAAACCCCAATAACTACGCTTTGGCCAACCTGGGGATCGAATGCAGAACCGGCTCAGTAGTCGTCATCAGCTTAGGACTGGGCAGTCTTTCACATGTTCTATCTTAATATTATAAAGCTGAAGAGTTTGTTTGTTTGGTTGAACCCGGTAATCTCAGGATCTACTAATCCGAATTGAAAAAAATCTTTTTGAGTTGGGTAGCCTATTTATTGAGGAAGGCTATATATAGGTTATATAACATCACGCTACAATCAAAAGGAGCGGAGCAGCAACGAAAAACTTTTTAACAAAAAATGAAACCGCCGAAAAAACTGAAAAGCATAAAATAATAAACCTTAAAATTATGAGTCGGTGCTTTGAGTGATCTTGTTCATTGATTTTTCAGCGCCGACGCAAAATTTTAAGGTTTATTATTTTATGCTTTTCAGTTTTTTCGGCGGTTTCATTTTTTGTTAAAAAGTTTTTATTTTATATTTTTTGTGACTTTAATGTACCAATAATACTTGGCAAGGTATACCCTATCCAACAAAAAAAGAATTATCAAAATCGGACTACTCTGTATAAAGTTATGCGTGGTTATACATTACAATCAGTGAGTTAACAATCAATCATCCCCTATTTTCCGACCCTTAGGGTTCGATTTTGTTTTCCAAATTTATATGGGACCACCTTGGGAGTATACCCTTTCCAATAGAAGAAGAATTGTCACAATCGGACTACTATGTAAAAAGTTATGCGTTGTCATACATAAAAAAAAATATACGCGTCGAATTGAGAACTTCCTCCGTTTTTTTTTCGTCGTTTGAAAATGAACAATAACTGGCAGGCAATTCGATGCGACGGGTAAGGTCAGGGGAGCAAAACTTTGACGCGGACGAAGTCGCGGGCAGAAGCTAGTTTAAAATAAATATTCTAGAATACATGTTCAATACTTTGAAGCAATTAATAACTGCGGGGTAATATTGTAACACACTATTAGTAGCAATGGCTTTCATATTGACAGTTCGACAAAATTTATTGCATTTTGTACATTGTTGAGAAGTCAAACGTTTCGAACTTATGTAGCAATAGATTAGCAATCATCATCATCATTTCAGCCAAAAGATGTCCACTGCTGGACATATGCCTCCCCCAAGCACCGCCACTTCGACCGGTTCTGTGCCTCTCGCATCCAGCGGATTCCTGCCTTCACCAGGTCAACGGTCGGATTAGCAATATACTTCAACATTATTTAGATTGTGATTGATAGTATGTGACGCAATTAGTGCTGGTCCAGATATAACAATAACTTCCATTTTAGTAAAAACTCTGTTCGCCATACAATTGTGTAACGAGCCTAAAAAATGCCCGTAATAACAAATGAAAGTTGCTCTCGTTGTGCAAGGCACTGGTCAAGTGGCACTAGTTTTAAATACTTTAGCAGCATTTTATTGGCTCTGACATAAAAACATTATTGACTGAATAATAAAACCGATTGACTAGGTAGTAAACACAATGTTGAATTTTACTAATGTGTCAATTATTTTATTTTTTGACTGGCCCGTTAGTACTGGCTGGTTAGTGGCCCTGACTGCTAAGACTGAGGTCGAGGGTTTGATTCCCACCCAGGACAAATCTTTGTGTGATGCGCACAATAATTTGTTCTGTGTCTGGGTGTAATCTTTATATATATATAATTCTACTGTACGTGTGTATGTCACTGAACTCCTCCTAAACGGCTGGACTGATTTGAATGATTTTTTTTTTGTATGCGTTTGGGTGGCACCCTGGATGGTTTAGATTCACTATTGGACCCGGTAGGTGGCGCTGCTATCAAGTTCTAGGAAACAGGACAACGTCTATACGGTCAGCTAGTTTATATATAATATTGATGTATTTAGTAATATATAAGGTGTATCTATTCATACACGAAATATTTTAAGAGGTACACCTGTAGGTGGTAAAGAAGCTATAGCAACGAAAAAAAAAATTTCAACGGGTTTTTTTTAAATTTAATATTCATAAATTATTTGACGTACATAAGAAATATTGGCTCCTTCTTATTTTTTACGGCCCGAGACACCGCGGCCATGCTCGTGCCGTCCGGTCGCCGTCCTCGCAGCGTCAGGCGGGCCATTCATAGAATTTGGAGTAAAGGTTTTATGCAAAACGTCTCAAGTAGTTTTAAAATTATAATAATTACGAAAATTCAAATTCAATTCAATAAACGTATAGAAAAAAAAAAACTTTTTGCTTCTACAGCTTCTTTACCACCTACAGGTGCACCCCTTAAAATATTTCGTGTATGAATAGATACACCTTATAAGTATGTTTATCAGTTGTCTGGTTGCCATGATACGGGCTCTGCCTAGTTTGGGATCAGATAACGTTGTGTTGGTTGTCCGAAGATATTATAATATTTTTTTTGGGAATGACATCTTGCAGGTCAACCTATGAGGTTGTCGGCTGCTTAACCGGACTTGTATGTGCCTACCTTAATTAATTAAGGCCAGGGCTTAAAAAAATAATACAAAAGTGAGTACTCGCTAACGGTGTGGCCATGTGGTGTTTGGCCCTCGGCTTAGGGCATCGCTGGTAGAGGGCAGCAAGGGAAGGGCTGGATCGGTATGATCTATTGTATCAATATAAATCAAGCCTATTCAAATACTTTTGAATTGATAGTTATTTGCAAGAATTGTAGTACACATCGCTGATTATCGTTTTTATTAACACGCTTTTATTAACTTCATACGTATGACAGTATGTTACTAGTGACTAAAAAGTAGAAAATAATGGAAAAAACCGTGAGCTTTTTTCCATTATGTTCTACTTTTTAGTTTGGTTTTCTGTGGAAGCGTGTTTTTTTATTTTTTAAATTATAATTCTTTTTAGTTTCTAAAACTAATCCCTCAAATTAGCATGCAAAATGAATGATAAAGTTAATGAAAAAATATACGCATTGGCCCTTAAGTTTAATAAGAATTTGTGGATAATATTTTGATCAAAGAGTCGTCGTGTCGAAACGGCTAAACCGATTCTGATAAATCAAACTAGCAGCGAGAAAGATTACTTTTAAATTTAAAAAATAACGCACCCAAATCTGTTCACTCGTATAAGAGCTACGGTGCCACAACAGACATACATAGCGATCAAACTTATAACACCCCTCGTTTTGCGTCGGGGTTAAACATCCTAATGAAGTATTTACCTATGCCATGCCTAAGCTAAAATAGTCGCGTTACTATGATTGTGTTCCAAATAAAAGTCACATTTTTGTTAATTTCTAATTAAGTATTTTCAGTTACGGCACCATCGCTAAATCAATTTATTAAAAAAAATCTTTGCTGTGTGCGATTACAATAATAGTATTTATAAATAATTAAAGTAGAGGCCATGAGTATTAATATTATTATGCAATATATATTTTTTTATTGATTAAATTCTCACAAGCACGTAAATGACCGGTTTACGGCTTAACTCACATGAAGTAGATAATTAAAAACAAAGAACAATTGCTCGCTCATGTACTTATTTAATTACAGATATAATTAAATTCTATTTAAGGTAGGAGTATTCCGCGAAACATAAATAATGTAAATTTTCTTACGGTTTTTATAATTTGCAGTTCAGTGCAAGGTTGTATGTTGTTTAAATTAAGATTCGGGACCGTAAAAAATATATAATTAATATTATAATCAATTTAAGGCAGCAATACATCCCCCTTACTCCATTCAATTCGATTGAATGACTTTTTCATGAAATAAAGTCATTCAATGGGATTAAATGAACTTAAGAGTTGTACTGATGATTTTAATGATTATAATTATGTAAGCTACGTATATTTGTTAAGGTGTGATTTTAATTATTTCCCAGACAAAAACCTTAACAACAAACATTTACTTCTTGCTTGCGGGGTAGTCCGCTAGTCAATTTTTAAATGTTTTTTCTTTGTTGCAGATTGGTGCATAGTTGCATGATGATCAAAATAAGATTCGCGACCATGCATTTGGCCCAGAGGTATCGGCGCCGACTTACGAGTTGTAGGTCGCGGGTTCGAACCCAGGCAGGCGCTTTACTTTGTGTAAATAATTTCATCACCACTGCTCTCAAAACGGTGAAGGAAAACGTCGTGAGGAAACCGACATGTCCTAGAACCAACAATTCGAAGACATTTGACATCCACCAACCCGCACTGGGCCCGCGTGGTAGATACCATGGATGTTAGGGAGCTCCGTAACCGTAACCGAAACTATCGGATATCCGATATAAAAATTTATCAGTAACCGTAACCGAATCCGAAATAAAAGTTTCGGATAATATCGGATTTGTTATTACATTTTTATTTTAGGTAGATTATATAACACTCAATATAAATTTATAATCATTTTTATTGTAAATAGCTGTAATAATTACTCACAGACTGATTGTAGTTCCTACCAAATGGTGACATACAAATAAAACCATTTTATTAACTATTTGTATTTTACTTTGAAATTTCTTAAAAGTTTAATATCCGTAACCGAAATTATCCGAAACTAACGGATAATCCGAAATAATTTCATATCCGTATCCGTATCTGGTATAATAATCATTCCTACATCCGTATCCAATCCGTATCCGAAATTTCATATCCATAACATTCCTAGTACATACGGCCCACTTCCTCACCCCAAAATGTGGCCTGTGTCCCAGCAGTGGGTACAATATATTATGGGCTGATTATGTATGTATGTATATAACCACGTATAAAAGTTCGCGACCGTAACAAATATGTAGCTATAATAAACCCATTGATACAACTCCCTTTGAATCTGTCTACTATTAGAATAGAATAGAATAGAATAAAATTTTATTGTCTCCAGTATTACAGCTAGTATTAGGTACCTACACACATACACAAAACTATAATACTGGAAGCAAAAGGTTTAAACTTCAGCATTATGCTTAGGTCCCCCTTGCAGGTTTCTAAGCGCTGGTTTTCAGCTTAAACACTTTTTTTTTTTTTTTTTTTTTTTTTTTTTTTTTCCAGGATAGGAAATCATCAAATGACTTCTCCCGCTCTGGGCGGAGCAGGAGGGCGTGTCAGACTTTTACTGACTAAAACCCACCCGTGTTCCATCAGTTGCCCATGTGCCAGGGTCACGGTATCTCCTTCGAACAATCACGCGACCCCGGCAGGAGCTTAAACACTTGGCTCCTGTTTACAAAAAATAAATTAAATTATTTTAAAATAATTTAATTATTAGGTCATTTGTTTTTCAGATAGTTTCGTGAGATGACATTTGTTACTTCTGTTCTAAAATTATTTATTGATTAGGTATAAGTAGTCAAGTGCCGTAATTAATATTTTAATAATAGTGCTAATTAACAGATGAACAAGTTATGTAAACAAATTGACTGATAACGCTGGTTTTCATTTATCAGCTAGGTAGTGAGATTAAAATAATCTCGAGAACCTATTTAACCTTTTGAGCGCCACGACAAAAAAGCAAAATCGTGCCCTCAGCGCCGAGCTATAAATTCATCCTTTACTACCTACAAAATAGTAGTGAGTTCGAAATTATATCGATAAAGCACTAACCATTTATTTTTTAACATATAGTATGTTTTTAATAAAAGGTTACTATACCGGAAATATGTAATAAACAAGTTTTATTTCATCCCACCTTGTCTTTTATGACAGAAATGATACGCTATGTGTCACAGTTTTGACGTTAAATCCACAATTCAAAACAACAGTCGATAAAAGTAAGTCAATACCATCACAGCACTATGTTCAGTCATGACGTACTTTCTTGTCATCTTATGATGACAATGGCGTAGCTGGCACGGCTTTTCTTAATTTGCCCGCCTCTGCACTAGAGGTGCGCATCCGATATTTATGAATAATGTCGAAATAATAAGAGTTATTTTATTTTAATGGTTTCGCTTTGTATATACAGTAGCATCATTTTTATTTAATACAACTTGCTTCTGCCTGCGACTTCGTCCGCGTCATATTTATTGCTCCCCGGCCCATCCCGTAACATCGTATGTATATTTTTTTTATGTGAAAAAGAATAGTAATGTTTTTACTATTGTACACGCATTTTTTTAGAAACATTCATTTTTATTTATATAGATTTAAGTTTCTCTGAAAGAACAACCAGTAATAATGCCTTAATGTACAGCTACGTAGGTACTGATGATATCTCAACTGAAATAAATACCATTTACTGTAGATTTGTAATTATCAGAATACGACAAAAATAGGCGAAAGCAAATTTAAACCATGAAATGAACTTGTGATTTAGTAAACGAAGTTTTTATACTCAAGATTTGTAAGTGCAAATATAATAGTAAATACGAAGAAAGGGACAATATTATCCTTGGAAACAAATGAAACTTAGTTCAAATAAACCTCAGTCGGATCCGTGTTTATTTTATGACACGCCAGCTGAGCTTATGGCTGTTTGAAATGGTTTACATGAATTTTATTCTCTTTTTAATTACAAAATCTGAACTTCACTTTGTAATTTTATTTGAAACAAATTACTTATAACACAATAGTATCGTTAAACAAGGATGTATGTTCCGATGACTATTGTCTGATATACTAATCTCACAAAATGTATTGACATGATAAACGAATATTTTAATATGAGATTTTAAGTCGTTCAGAATCCTGCCGGGGTAGCGAAATTGTTCGAAAGAGTTACCGTGGCTCTGGCATATGCACTGAAGGAACTCGGGTGAGTTTTAATCAGTAAAAGTCTGAGACGCCCTTCCGCTCCACCCAGAGCGTGAGACGTCATTTGATGATTTCCCAATCATAAAAAAGTCGTTCAGATTAATAAATTAATTAGAACAAACTACTGATACAAGTTAAGGAACAGCTCTATTTACAAATCGACCACATGTGACGTTATAGGATTGTCACGATTAGATGACTCTGGCGTTCCAGGCACAGACAATATGACAGTGTGGTGGAGATGGGCATTACACTCATTATGATTTATCGATAATCAACTGACACCGACATGTAATGAGCAGATAGTTCGTTATTTTAATAATGTTTAAATAATTTTCATGATTCCTGAATCATTCAACTTCAATATCAAAAGTTTTATTTATTTATTGTAGGAAAATTTAAAGAAATAAAATATAACGTAGGTTACCGTCGAAGTCGATATTCTTGGTATATTGATTGCTAGCTACATCACTACGTGTCATGATATGATGACTGTGGCGCTGAGGGCACTAAGTTTTTCGAATTTTATAATTGGTGTTAGTTTTTGCCATCTTATGTTAATATGGATGAAATATAAAGAAAGAAGCTCAGCTAATATAAATTAGGATGAGTCAAGGAACATAATTAGCAAAGGAAATAAAAAAAACAATGTTGTTTTATGAGTTTTATTTACGTTTAAAAGTCTGTCACGGTATCGTGACCGTGGCGTGCTGGGCACGTTTTGGTTTGTCATCTATACATGACTCTGGCGGTCAAAAGGAACATTAAAATACATTACAGAGCATATAACTAAATTAATTTACATAACACACTATTATAAAACAAATAAAAATAGATCGCTCTGTTTTCTGAACAAAAATAAAAAATGTCCGCTCTCTTAAATTAAGGATCAATTCTGGGATCTTCCGTGTGGTGCTGGACGTAAAGAATAGCACCACCCCATTTCTTACCGTGCGTGTCGTAAAAGGCAACTAGGAGACTTACTAGAGAATGGGCAGCAGCAGTCCCTATGCATTTCACCACCATACTGCGATTGCCAACCCGCCTGCCAAGCGTAGCGAATATGGCGAACCACTCCAAATCGGGGGAGGTTTATGTCCACCAGTGGACGTCTTTCGGATAAAATGATGAAGGGACAATCAACCTTTTAGGTACAGAAGCATTCAACTAAGTATATATGTATTTTTAGAAGCAAATTCCAACGGAAGAATCTATTAACGGATGAAGGGGATCGCTTAGTTAAAGAATTGATGATTTTATGTAACACTATATGAACGAATCGTACTTTATACCTTCCTTGGATGTAATTTTGAATCAGATGGTACCTTTTTTTGGGATGGGAAATCATCAAATGACGACTCCCGCTCTGAGTGGAGCGGAAGTGCGTGTCAGACTTTTACTGGCTAAAACCCACCCGTGTTCCTTCAGTTACCCATGTGCCGGGGCCACGGTATCTTTTTCGAACGAACCTGGCAGGAGATGGTAGCTTCACTGAGAAGATTTTTTCTTGGAAATAGGCTGGTTCTCTAAATAAATAAAAAGAGAATCTGACTAACTGAAATAATTATCAACGCACAGCCGAAACTACTAAGGTCAGGAACATGATATTTTATATAGGTACAGCTTCCGTATACAATTGTAGGGGAGCAAAAAGAAAAATGTTTTAGGAATAATTTAGGAATTTTCAAGGGGAGATTTAGTTTGTATGAAAAATAATTCTTTGAGTTATTAAACTTGAAATTTGGCAGTAAATTAAAAGTTAGGATTTCAAATTAGCACGTAAAGGTGGTGTTTAAGTTTTTAGGGGAAAATACGAAATCTACGCAAACGAAGACGCAGAATAAGTGTTAGATTAATATACTATGGGACGGATCATAAGAACCACACACATATCACAACAAAGAGGTGTGAACTCTACCACGGTTATAAACGGTAGTACCTACGTAACAAAAAGATTTAAATTAAGTCCGGATTTAAACTTCCGACCGCCGGAAACATTAACTAATTCTTTGTCCTTTGGGCTACAGTGTTATGCTGGTTAAGCATCTTATATTTTTAAAGCATAAAGAAGTTTCACAATAATTCGTAATAAAACATACATTAACATAACTTCAATAAAAAACGACAACAACAGACATCATGACTTGTTTCCTTAATATTCAAATTTATTTAAAAATACAGTTAAAAAACTCACTCAAAGAATATTGATCCCCGTTAATCGTGAAATTAATTCTATCCATGTTGATGTCACATCAAAACAAATTTATCATCACATACACAATACGAATATAATTAAAATAAAACGAATAGATTGGGTAATAAGAATTATAATCGCGTGGTCACAGTGGACTTGTTTGTGACGCGCGCCGGCGCATACTGCGTATGAATATACGAAAGAGTACCGACTGAGATGTAAGATATTATCACAGACAACATACCATCCATACGGAAACTGCACTGTCAATATTCATAGTTCAAACGACGCACAAATGGACGACGTTCGTTTATTTAAGTTTACAGGGAAATAAGGGGGCTCTTTGGAAGTTGCTTTACAATGCAACTTGTAGTAGAGAAGACATACTGATCATCTTTTATGGTTGTAGTGTTCACGGGGCTTCTGAAAACCTATCCCTTTGTCCTCACATTCAAGTTTAAATTATTAGAGTCAGTTTTTTTGGTTTATCGTCATTACTTCATTAGATAGATAAATAGAGAGAAAGATGAGTAAAGGAGGGGTGGGGAGGCCGGAGGAGTGGAGTTAAATAGGTTTGTTAGATACCATCTGTGAAATATGGTCAGTGAATTTGACCTTGTCTATTACCCATGCGGAATTAATTAGTTGTGAATAGTATAGTCTTAGTATCTGAACTGTTGAATACTTGAACAAAACAAGTTCACGTAAATTCTTACAGAAAGAAGGAAAATTAGAAAAACATTCATCTATTTTTAGACAACGGAGTAAATACTTGCTTAGTTTAAAGGATCTAAGCATACAAAAACAAAATACGCCTTCCTTTTATAGTATGTAAAGAAGGTACATAAAGTGTGCCTTAGGTTTGTCTTTAACTGTTAACGTGGCTATTATCCTTACCTCGATTTTAATAAATTTCTACTGGGATATTTCGGTTATAACTCGTTAGAGGTAAGGCGAGCTAGAGACCTGCTCGCTATTGCCTGTAAAACACTCCATGGCCTATTGTTCTATACAATTGACCCGCCTACTCAGCATGCTGTGCTGCTGCCATGGCACAAAGCATATTATATCGGCTGTTTGCTGTGCCACCATGTTGCAGCGTTGCGCGTACTGAGGCACTAAAATGATCTCTTGGAGTGCGCGTTCCCCTAGCAAGGAAGTGTCTCCTAGAGTTATATGAGTAGAACGTATAATGTGTGCCTTATCTGCTGTAAATGTGCCCCCAAATAAAAAAATGTGTGCCCCCTGCCGTTTTGGAAAAAAACGGAAAAAACGATTCTTGCTGGGGTAACGTTTTTCTAGCAGGAAAATTCTAAACGAATGATCGGAGAGAGAAAAATTGTGCATGGCCAGAGAGCTTATATGTGTGCCAAAATGTGCCCCCAAAAATAAAATCTGTGCCCCTTCAGGTTTTCGAGATATTGCATTTTCTGCTGGAGTAACGTTTTGATGAATCGTATATCTCTAAAACCATTGCATGTGCCCCTGTAGAGTAAACATACACGAGTAGCACTTAATGTGTGCCCCTTAGTCCCTCAATTAGATTTAAGAAAATATTTATAGTTTTCAAATTATCGCAGTTTTATGAAAATCCGAAAAAACATCGCAGCGCCTAAATGAGACAAGGCACAAGTTCGCTGAAAACTGTATTCAGTCGTTCTTGATGATAGTAATAACCATACAAAGTTTCAAAACTGTTCATGCATGCGTTTTTGAATAATCTTGCTAAAAGTCAAAACGATGGTGTCATAACTTTGACGGCAAAATACAAGGAACCGGCTCAATCCCAGATGTGTACGTGTAAACCAAAATCTTGTGCCTTGGTTATCCGACCAAATTCCAATGACTACTAAAAAGCGACTGATTCATACATATCGATGACCTTCTTTATTGGACGTATTATACCTAAGCTGTTGTCCGTACAGTCGCGTTCAAAAGTTTTGGGGTCTAATTAAAAAATATATTAAATGCACCTTGTGACCATATTAAATGAAACAGCTTGTTGATGTGGAAATTATTATTTTTATTCCCTTAATTTTAATTGTTAAGGTAATTATTGCATCAAATCACAGATTAAATTTCCTACCTATAAGTATTAGAAATTATTTGCACGTTGTGTAGTCATTATTATTTAAATCACAGATCAGTTTTTCATCTAACAAGGAGACCGCCAAGATTGTCCGCCTCCGATTTCAATGATTTTTATATATGTAGTTATGTTTGAGTAACTGAGTAATTACCCAAAAGGAATTCACGCAACGCTCAATAGTTTCAGAGTTGCTTCTACCGAGCAACTTAAATATAAGTTCAATATACAAACTCAAAAACATTTGCAACTCTATCTGCAGAGATATAAGGTTCAAATTTCTTGCAATTTTGTATGTTTCTCGATGAATAAATATTCTAATTTTATAAGAAAAAAAAAGAAAAAAAAAACGTTAGCAGGAATCGAACCCTAACCATCTGCGTGCCAGCCACGTCACTCTACCTACTAGGCTACGCACCGCTATGCAATTTCAATTTAAATGATTTTTTAATAAAACTAGTGATCGCCCATTGGTCGAAATTCGACCTTACTTCATTTGAATAGAAATACATTATTAAATGAAAAAAAAAATTATAATAATAAATAAAAAAAAATGTGTTAATATGTTATTTTAATAATTAAAAATGTAATTTATATGTTGTAAAAATTTGAATAAAGGTAATAATATAAAAAAAATGGTTATATTTGACATTCAGTAACACTATAGACAAATTGTTGACGCTGTACTACTGTGGAGAGGGTTCGCTGGCGGGATGGTGATGGCTAGGACCAAGCCGTAGGTGTAAGAGTAAAGAATATTTCTTCAGGAATCTCTTCTTTATTTTCTTAATACTTCTTAACTGCTGGATATGGTATGAATTATTACAGAAAGCTCTGTTTTTACAGAATTTTCCCTATTATTTTTAATTAATTATGACAGTTCAAAATGTCATAATCATAAGCAGTCTGTACAATTTATGACCAGCCTGTACAATCGTGAGGCATACAATACAACCTCTACAGTTTGCTCACGACATCGACACTAAGTTTTGTATGGGAAACTTACTAATGCCATACTTGACACTCCCCATAAAACCACAGATTTGGACCATAAACAAAAGAATATCTATGCATATGTGTATTAGATACACGGTAATGAACAGTAGTGTGTGTAACGTGTTATTTATTGAAAATAATGTATTTTAACGCATATTTAAAAAAAAATATTAGCATTCGTCACTTCTTCTCTGTATAAACTATAAGTGTGCGAAATTTCACAGTCCTCCGTCTGCCCAATTTTCGTAAAAAGGGATCCAAAGTTTTCGCTTCACGTATTAATATATAGATTATCATCAAATCAAACATTGCAAGTTTGAACCTTATATCTCTACAGATAGCTTATGATTAGCTAGCGACCTCGACAAGTTGTCATTCAATTCTTGCCTGAGCAACCGGCAGCAAGTTCGTCATGCTCCCTTAGATGTCAATGCTTGCGGTAGCGTCAGGGGTCGGGTTACCCCCTTCCCTCAAATAAGGCGAGGGGGGTAATGGCTGATCTTTGCGTTATGCTCGTGAACGGGTGCTGCTTGTGGTGACTGGTCGTCTTGCTGACCTTGATGTTGGTATTGTTGTTAATTACCTACCTGTTTATTTGTTTTTACGCCGATGGTCCTAGTTTATCATTTTGAGGCCTCGAGTTGTAACTCGGGTCGTAACAGCTATGTGAACGTGATTCAGCATTGCATATGTAAGCTGTCACGCCCTTATGCCAGGAGGCTTTTATTTTGGTACCTTTATTTACATGATAAAAATATTTTTTGCTTTTGCTTGAGTATAGATTTCATTTTATTTCCTGGATTATTGGGTTGGCTAGCTGACAGATGGCAAATCATTTAATTTAATGTTTTGTGTCTCATAATGTTACCTCCTTACAATTGTATAGAATCAAGTTCTTCTAACTTAACAGACAGCTGTGCTGCTGGGGAGTTTGTTCCGCCACTTCTTCTTCCCAGCTAAAGCACTAGGAAGTGTCGAAGGGCGGGCGTTTTGGGGGACTGTCTTTTGTAATTTTGACGTTCAAAAAGTGCTGACTCTCAGCCTAGTTTGAATAAATGACTTTTGATTTTGATTTTGATAGAGTTGCAAATGTTTTCGAGTTTTTATATTGAACTTATATTTAAGTTGCTCGGTAGAAGCAACTCTGAAACTATTGAGCGTTGCGTGAATTCCTTTTGGGTTATTACTCAGTTACTCAAACATAACAACATATATAAAAATCACTGAAATCGGAGGCGGACAATCTTGGCGGTCTCCTTGTAAGTCTAAAATATAATTATAAATCCCTCATAGGTACGAAATACGACATAAAAAATGGAAACACGTTGTTGAAACACAGATCATTGTGCGGTTGACTATAGGAATACACTAAATACAACTCTCAAAACTGTAGGTACCAAGATATATTTGGTTAAGGTGAATGCTCCAACCAACCCGCGAAATTCAAATTTTATTACGTTTTTTTGCAATTTGCAAGCCAGTGCTAGGTTGTACAACCTTACTACCTCTAGGTATTCATCACGCACATTTCATGAACTATATTTTTTTTAAACATCAAATTTTGCGTCAAAGACCTGGCAAATGGCAAATATCTGGATATTTGCCATATCTTTCGTTCACCCATAAATTACTGGATGTATTTGAATGAAATTTAGAATGGAGAAGATAGCTTACCTTGGAATAGCACTTAGGCTACTATTTATAATGTACTTAATAATGTTTATGGTCATAGAAACAGCTAGTAGAATATAATCCAATTACAACTTTATTTTATTACTTACTACTTTTCTACTTCAGTGTACTCAGGCACAACACGTGTGAACCGGTTAGTGAGTAAAGTAAAGAAGGTCATCGATATGTATGAATTCGTCGCTTTTTAGTAGTCATTCAAATTTGGTCGGATAACCAGCCGTTGCTTACATATTTTGGTTTTTTGTTTATATTTACTTAATGCGAAACATTCCAAGCTGAATATTTTCACCATATATTTTTGAATAAAGGCACAAGATTTTGGTTAACACCTACACATCTAGGATTGAGCCAGTTCCTTGTATTTTGCCGTCAAAGTTATGACACCATCGTTTTGACTTTTAGCAAAATTATTCAAAAACGCATATATGAACAGTTTTGAAACTTTGTATGGTTATTATTAGGGTCAAGAAGGACCGAATACAGTTTTCAGCGAACTCGTGCGTTGTCTCATTTAGGCACTGCGATGTTTTTTCGGGTTTTCGTAAAACCGCGATAACTTGAAAACTATAAATACTTTCTTAAATCTAATTGAGGCACTAAGGGGCACACATTAAGAGCTACTCGTATTTGTTTATTCTACAGGGGCACATGCAATGGTTTTAGAGATATACGATTCATTAAAACATTACTCCAGCAGGAAATGCAATATCTCGAAAACCTGAAGGGGCACAGATTTTATTTTTGGGGGCACATTTTGGCACACATATAAGCTCTCTGGCCATGCACAATTTTTCTCTCTCCGATCATTCGTTTAGAATTTTCCTGCTAGAAAAACGTTACCCCAGCAAGAATCGATTTTTCCGTTTTTTTCCAAAACGACAGGGGGCACACATTTTTATTTGGGGGCACATTTACAGCAGATAAGGCACACATTATACGTTCTACTCATATAACTCTAGGAGACACTTTCTTGCTAGGGTAACGTACACTCTCTTGGACACTTACCTAACAAACGATGACGAATGGATAAAGATTTTATGTGAGAAGGAGGGATGAGAGTATTGTGGACACTTACCCAACAAACTATAAGGAATGGACGAAGATTTTATCGGCTTGTGAAAGAGATTTATGAGAGCATTGTAAACTTGTAGCTGATCTTAATAATTTATATTATTTTCTCTTTTTATGCATGTGTGTAAGTACGAACTCTATCTTAAAAGTTTTGCATATTAAAGAAAAAATATAAAGAAACATCTTTTTCCACGAAAATTGAATTTCGGGTTGAAGTAATTAAATTAAAGCAATCAATTTGTTTGCCACTAAAAATTGGCAACAGTAGGTCCTTTTTCTAATCAATCTGTTAAATTTTCATCAGAACCCTTTGATACCGATCAATATAAAAAAGGATTACAATCAAAAAACAATTTTCCAAAATTCAGTTGTGTTTTCGTCCATGGAAGTCATTAAAGTGGGGGTATGTGTGCTGTTTATTAATGTATGTATACTAATATTATAAAGCTGAAGAGTTTGTTTGTTTGGTTGAACGCGGTAATCTCAAGAACTACTGACTTGAATTGAAAAAATATTTTTGTGTTGAGTAGCCTATTTATTGAGGAAGGCTTTATGCTATACAACATCACTTTACATTAAAAGGGAGCAGAGCAGCAATGAAAAATGAATGAAGGAACTGGCAGGCAATTCGATGCGATGGGAAGAGTCAGGGGAGCAAAAATTTGACGCGGATGAACTCGCGGGCAGATGCCAGTCTAATCTAATGTAACTAGCCTGTATTGTCCTACTGTAGGGCAAAGGGTAGGGTGGGGTATAGTTATTGTTTTATATTATTTATTGTGTTTTTATGGGCCTAAGTTGCCTGAAATAAAGGATTATATTGTATTGTATTGTAAAGGCCTCCCTCTAGGACCGATGCCTGCCGGGGTCGCGAGATTGTTCAAGCGAGATACCGTGGCCCCGGCACTTGGGCAACTGAAGGAACACGGGTGGGTTTTAGTCAGTAAAAGTCTGACACGCCCTCCCACTCCGCCCAGAGCGGGAGAAGTCATTTGATGATTTCCGATACAGAAAAAAAAGGCCTCCCTCTCACTTTTCCACAGAATTCTGTCTTTTGCCAGTGCTGGCCAGTCCTTTTGGTAGGAGTCAAGCTTGTTTATTAAACGGAAAATAATAAGCGTTGTTATAATCTGAGTGTTGGTCAGTAACCGCTAATAAATTATATATACTGGTACTCAATTATCGACCTTGTTTTATCTATGTACGTATATACTAAGCTACAAGAGGCGTTTTCCGTGTGCAACTTTACATGTATAACTTTACTAGACATAATTAATTCTCTACTCAAGTTTAACATCCTTAAAGAATTGAATTGACATAATTGAAAATATGAGTTTCCTTGTCTTTGAGAAATTCCATTGTATACACTACGTCATTCATTTATTGTGGAAGCTATCCTTCTACGGAAATTCTTGTTTACACTATGTATTTTATAACTGAAAATATCAGTGTGAAAGGAAGGTGGTGCTATACAGGAAAAATAGTATTATCCCTTTTCCGCAATGGGACACTTCGAAGTCAAAACTCGATCAATGACCGATTTAACCAACATCATTGCCACTATTGTCAGATTTGAAAAAAGAATAGTAAAAAGAAGGTCTGCAGTACTCTACGTCTACATAAAAGTTCCACAAGCCTTTTCTCGCTATTAACATAGTAAAGAAAAAGAAACAAAAAGTTTATTGAATAGAAAACGTCACTCTATCGCAGAGAAAGAGCAAATCGAATACAATGAACAGTCGGTGACGGAGAAATTCGAGAGCAAGTTGGAATGTGTGACGAGAATGAAACGGCACCATGTTTCGTATTAACGAAGGTGACACTCATAGTAACCTCTATTGTTCCCACAGGCCTCCTCTCGGTGAGAGAGAGTGGGCCGTAATCTACCACGCGGGCCCGGTGTGCGTTGGTAGATGTCAAATGTCTTCAAATTTTTGGTTCTAGGACATGCCGGTTTCCTCTTGCTGTTTTCCTTCATCGTTTTGCGAGCAGTGGTGAGGAAATTATTTTCACAAAGTAAAGCGCCTGCCTGGGTTCGAACCTGCGGCTTACAACTCGTAAGTCGCAGCCGATACCACTGCGCCACTACTGCCCTAGGAAGACGACACTTTCGGCCACCTCAGGCCAAGATATAAATCATCTTGAGGCACTAGTCACTTTTGCTAAACTGGGCCTTTTTGGCGCAGCCTTGTATCACACGTTCCTGCTACTGATGTTAACATCGTATCACTTATTATTATAACACTACGCTAGGACCCTTAGGAGCCGAGCACCAACAAAATAAATCACATACAACTCTAAGCGAAAAGAAAGTAATAAATAGCGCAGGCAGGCGACGCGATGTGGCGGGTGGGTCATGCAGCTGAGATGAGAATGTTAAGAGGGATGAGTGGTGTTACACGAATGGATACAATAAGAAATGAGGACATAAGATGAAATCTATAGAATAATTGAAAATTTATGTGGGAATCGATTGTCATGGTATGGTCACGTAATACGGAGGAATGAGGAAAATGTCGTGAGGAAACTATTGAGTATGTATGAATGTCGATGCTATGAGAGTAGAGGGAGATCAAAGAAAAGATGGATGGACTGTGTGAATTATGATATGGATAGAAAGGAGGGTGACTACTGAGATGACGACTAATAGAGAAGTGTGGAAGAAAAAGACATGTTGCGCCGACCCTAGTGAAATTGGAATAAGAGCAGGAGAATGATGAGCAATATAAGCAAAGTGCAAACTCCTCGGAGTTTCACGTCATAAAAGTCTCAACTTTTAAAAGTTAACGACAAAACTCAAGGATAAACTAATATCTGAAGTGTAGCTTCCTACATTGTCCAATTACAACCTAATTAGAACATTAAGTAATTTAATATACGAAGATTTATTTTATTTCATGTCGGTTTTCCTCTTATAATGTTGCTTTACATAAAGTATGACTAATCATTTATTGCCTTCAGTAGCTTTAAATTAAGGTATGTACGTTCTAGAAATAATAATTCTTTATTGTCATTATTTAAATTTTTAAAGGATTTTTTAGTGAGGTCGTGAAGTGTCGATTGGCTCGATTTTTGAAAAGATAAAAATAATATAAATGTGTAGGTACTTAAGCAGCAGACGGTCACCATCCAATTTTTTGTCAAACAACCACGTGAATCATTTTTGTCCAAAAAAAAGGTCTTGTAATTTTTTGCTGAGCAACAAAACGATCTCAACGATCTACTAGAGGAGGCACTTGTAGAAGGCACTCGGCTAAAGGCACATATTAATCCCACATTGCAAGATAACGGTGCGGTATAAAAGAAGATGTAATGACAAAAATTGAAAAGAGTTTCTAATGAAGGTTTGGTCATGTTAAGAGGATGTATGAAGTGCGGCTAATAAAAGGTATTATTAAGGCAGATGTGACTGGACACGCTGGAGGGGAACGCTCTAAATCTATACCTAAGAAGCAGATAGATCTTATAGGTCGTCAAAACACAGCGTATCGAGTAACCCAGAGCGTATAGGCGGATGTCACGTGTTTTCGAATATTTGATACTACGACACGCAGGTTTCCTCACGATGTTTTTATTCACAGTTTTGATAGTAGTCTTCGTGAAATAATTTTCAAAAAGTAAAGTGCCTGTTTTCCTAGTTAAACCTACAACTTGTGAGTAGTTGCCGATGCTATCACCGCTGCTTTTGGTAACCACAGCTCTTATGTTATTCCATCATGAGTGAACTGCAAAATCTTTTCAAATAATTTTGTAAATTTAGGTTATATAAGACTGTTCTTATCCCAACACGTAAGCCCGCCGTACTTTTTTTTTGGGGTTTGGGAAATCATCAAATGACGTCTCCCGCTTTGGGTGGAGCGGAAGAGCATGTCGGACTTTTACTGACCAAAACCCACCCGTGTGGCTTCAGTTGCCTATGCCAGGGCCACGGTAATTTTTTCGAATAAACCCGCTTCCCTGCCAGGGGGCCCGCCGTACTAAGAACTGACACTCGATATATTAGCCATAAACAGCTATAGTTACAGCTATGTTATAGCTTTATTTGGCATTATTTTTAACCGACTTCAAAAAAAGGAGGAGGTTATCAATTCGACTGTATTTTTTATTTTTTTATGTTTGTTACCTCATAACTTGTGACTGGGTGAACCGATTTTGATGATTTTTTTTTATTTGAAAGCTGGTGCTTCCCGAATGGTCCCATTTTAATTTGGTTCCATTCGGACAATGGGGTCTATGTGAAAACCATATAAGTCTTAAATTTCCATTAAGTATTTGCGCGACAAATGAACGAGTACCGTATGTTTGTTACCTCATAACTTTTGATTGGATGAACCGATTTTGATGATTCTTTTTTTATTTGAAAGCTGATGCTTTCCGAATGGTCTCATTTTAATTTGGTTCTATTTGGACAATGGGGTCCATGTGAAAACCATATAAGTCTTGAATTTTCATTACGTATTTGCGCGACAAATGAACGAATAACGCGATTACATTTATAGTGCGGAGTATCTACCACAACTAAAAAGTCAAAAAATAAAAACTTTTTACAAAAAAAAACAACCGACTTCCTTAATAAAAAACACTACAAAGTCAAAAATAACTTTAAATTTCGGAAGTCGGTGGCAAAAACCTTAAATACAGAGCCTAAGACACCGACTTTCGAAATTAAAGTTATTTTTGACTTTGTAGTGTTTTTTAGGGTTCCGTTGCCAAATGGCAAAAAACGGAACCCTTATAGATTCGTCATGTCTGTCTGTCTGTCTGTCCGTCCGTCCGTATGTCACAGGCACTTTTTTCCGAAACTATAAGAGCTATGCTGTTGAAACTTGGTAAGTAGATGTATTCTGTGAACCGCATTAAGATTTTTATGCTAAAATAGAAAAAAACAATAAATTTTGGGGTTCCCCATACATAGACCTGAAACTCAAAAAAAATTTTTTCATCATACCCATACGTGTGGGGTATCTATGAATAGGTCTTTAAAAATGGTAATGAGGTTTCTGACATCATTTTTTTCTAAACTCAATAGTTTGCGTGAGAGATACTTCCAAAGTGGTAAAATGTGTGTCCCCCCCCCCGTAACTTCTAAAATAAGAGAATGATAAAACTAAAAAAAATATATGACGTACATTACCATATAAACTACCACCGAAAATTGGTTTGAACGAGATCGAGTGAGTAGTTTTTTTTTAAACGTCATAAATCGTAAACCGCAATTTACCTTACATTCAATCAACTAAAATATAAAAATTAAAAAAAAAAAACATTTATTTTTAAACCGAGAATACCTACAGGTTTGTACGGAACCTTCGGTGCGCGAGTCCGACTCGCACTTGGCCGGTTTTATATTATTACTGGCCTTTTAGTTCAATAGTTAGTGACCCTGACTGCTAAGACCGAGGTCGTGGGTTCGATTCCCACCCAGGAAAAATCTTTGTGTGATAAGCACAATCATTAATGTTCTGTGTCTGGGTGCAATTTATCTATAATATGTATATATTTAGAAAAATATAAGTATGTTTATCAGTTGTCTGGTTGCCATAGTACAGGCTCTGCCTAGTTTGGGATCAGATAACGTTGTGTTGGTTGTCCTAAGCTATTATTATCATTTATTAAAATAACTGAGTATAAGTTGTCAACAGCCTCAGACACCACGACTTGTGTTGCAGCAGAAGTGCAGGTCGCTTAGCGTGGTATTACCGACATCCGACGAGCTCTTGTCACCGTCGGCGTTCCAGCTATATTAGAACCCAGTGGCTTGGCACGTGACGATGGCAAGAGACCGGACAGCATGTCTTTATCTCCATCGAAGATGAGGATGGAGTAGGCCTTCAGTGTGGGACACAACGTGCCGCACCATCCCATCTCTCTCGGCGTGCTTTACTGGCGCTCCTGCTGCGGAAAACCTCAAGAAGCGAAATGTAATAACCTTATCTGTATTTATATTTTCGACCCGTTTGGAGTTGAAACCCTCGGGCCGTGGGTCCGAGTGATCATGGTCTCTTAAATGAAAGGTTGATACGGCTGGTTGACACTTCCCGTGACCCAAGAGCTGGTTAGTATCTTGGCCATTTTATTTTATTTTTATTTTATTTATTTGGCTTACCAACAATTGAATACACCGATACAATGATAACAAATACATTCAGTAAAATTTATGATCTAGTGTACCAATTTCTTACAGGTAAGCACAACATGCATCACTTATTTGTTGAATGAAATTGGGTGCCTACTTAAAAATTAGATGAGTTCATAAAATCCAATCAAAAACAAAACCAAAATAAAAATCCAAATACAATTAAAATCAAAATACAATTAAAATCAAAATACAATTGCTATCTAAATAAAATTAAAATCAAAGCAGAGTTGTTATCAAAATTCAATTAAAATCAAAATACGGCCATAGGATACGGATTGCTATACAACGTGGTAATGCCGCCAGTCACTTGGGTACATTACCAGTCGACAGCGATGTGGATGAATTTTTCGACGTTGTATATTTAGTGTATAGTTATTGTTAAGATATAATTTTCTTATTTTTATTTAGCATTACTACTTGTTATTTTAATGTTTACCAATAATAAAAATATTACGATCTGCAATTATATTTTCGAGCCGTTTGAAGTTGAAAACCTCGGGCTGTGGGGTCAGAGTGCTCAACGAAATCTCTAGACGGCTGGCCAGCGGCTTAACATTGCCATACAATGCGGCAATGCAGTGAGGCTCTTAGGTACATAAATTACCAGTCGATAGCGACGCGGAGGAATTTCTCGACGCCATATCTTAGTTCTGTGTGGTCCAGAACGTAAAGAATAGCATTACTCATTTCTTACCGTGGGTGTAGTAAGAGGCGACTAGGGGAACTAGAGAATGCTTGCTTGTTTATATAGAAGAAGGCAGCAGCGTTCTCTGTGCATTTTACCACCATACTGCGATCACCAACCCGCCTGCCTAGCGTGGCGACTATGGCAAAGCCCCCCAAATTGGGGGAGGCCTATGTCCAGCAGTGGACGTCTTTTGGCTGAAATGATGATATCTTAGTTTGTGGTTATGATATTATGCATACATATCGTAAGTTTTTCCAGTAGCATACTAAGTATAAAACAAGTATTATTAAAAGAACCAGCACCACCTATCTTTACCAAGAAAAGTCATCATCCTCATCATTTCCTTAACCTTTTCCCAACTATGTTAAGGTCAGCTTCCAATCTAACCGGATAAAACTGAATACCAGAATTTTACATGAAGCTGCTGCTATTTGTCATCCACAAACCCAGTTACTAGGTAATACGACACCCCTTGGTAAGACTGGATTTCAGACTTTCGGGCTTTTGACGACCGATAACAACTGTCAAACTTCAAACATACTTTACCAAGAAAAGTATGGGTTATTCAACTTTATTTCATTGGCATTAGGTACGCCATATAGCATAAATTATTATGCAACATTTTATGTTCCTCTAACTTTTCCTCAAATTCCCACTTCGTAAATTCATAGATTTCGGAGTAAAGGTAAAAGCCGTTATGGCTTTTACCAATGTTTGGCTGTCTCAATGTTTGGCCACACATCAGTGACTCTTAAACCACTAACTGATACCATTTAAGGACAAGTATGATTTGTTAAAACGTTCTTCGAAAGTTATTTGTCATAGTTATTAAATTTTTGACAACAGCAACCCAATTGCAACCTTATTGTTACCAGCATAGAGGTGATACTGACAGACTTGTCTGTTGTAATGTACGATAATTTTTTCTCGTATCTCAAGGTCAAAGCGAAAGCCGATCGCAAAACTTACATAAATTGTTTTTACTCATCAAGTCGATATTAAAACATAAGTTTCGATACAGGTTTCTATTTGGGGGCAGACTCGTCATATTTATCCAGCTAAACCCTTTAAGACTTATATGGTTTTCACATGGATCCCATTGTCCAAATGGAACCAAATTAAGTTTATAAATATTATTAATATATTTTTTTTTAAATATTTAAATATATATTTAAAATTGAAAATGAGACCACTCGGGAAGCACCAGCTATCAAATAAAAAAAAATCATCAAAATCTGTTCACGCAGTCAAAAGTTATGAGGTAACAAACATAAAAAAAATACATTCGAATTGATAACCTCCTCCTTTTTTTGAAGTCGGTTAAAAATAGGAGCATATCAAATACAATGTAGATACATACAGTCGATGACGGAGGAATGAAATCGAGAGCACCTTGGAATGTATGACCAGAATGAAACGGTTGCATATTTTGTGTAACGACGCCACCTAGCTGGAACGTTGAAATAGCGCCTGAGTTAGCATATTTTTACCTAAGCAGTACCTATATATGAAAATAATAATCAATACTTGTAATCTATATGTCTTATTCTACGAGTATTACATCCATACTAATATTATAAATGGGAAAGTGTGTGTGTCTGTTTGTCCGTTTTTCACGGCAAAACGGGTCCACCCTTTATGGCAGAATTTTTTTCGTCATAATATTATTTGGCATAACAGCGGATAGCATAAACTTCATTTCGCAGAAAATCGTTTGGCATACACTCATTTATCATACCTTCACAAAGCATAATTTTATAAGTCAGAATCATCTTTAGGCATAAATTTTATATCCATAATAATGAAAAAGGAAAAAATCATATCGCAGAAAGTTCGCAGTCAGAATCGTCTCTTGGCATAATTTCATATCGATAATCCTTAAAAGGCAGAACTATCATATCTCAGAAACTTTACAGTTAGAATCATCTTTTGGCATACATTTCATATCCATAATAATTGAAACGCTCATCTATTACATTACAGAAGAATCACGCTGCATGCAGATATGCAAACAAGCATACACCATGCATGCAGCATGCAAGTAAGAATGCAGCATGCAAGCAAGCATGCAACATGTGAGCAAGCATGTAGCATGCAAGCAAGCTCACAGCATGCAGGCGAGCATGCAACATGCAGCATGCAAGCAAGCTCACAGCATGCAGGCGAGCATGCAACATGCAGCATGCATGCTTTCTGTCACGGCTCCGGCACTGCGTGGCTCCGGCGGTCCCACGCGAGCTCCTCGTCGCAGATGATTTTACGCTCACCACCGCAGCCTCAGCCGCGGCGGTGCGCGTCAAAATCACCTGCTCCTCAGCTCGCAGGTCGCCTTGCCCCTCCGCGCCTACGCGGGCTTAAATAACACTCTAGGGGTAGGGCAGACAAGACTACGTGGAGTCAAATTCAGTTTTATAGAAATTACAGTATGCCTAACAAAATTATTCTAAATGAAATTCTGCCGTCTTCATAGTATACCAAGTGAAATTGTGCCAAATAATGGTCCCTCTAAATAAATGTTATGCTAAACGAAATTCTGCGGAATTTTAAGTCTGACAATGGTAATTATGCTTAATAAAATTCTGCCATCTTAAAAGTATGCCAGCGTAAAGTCGGACATATAAACATTCGGCCAAACAATGATAATGCTAAACATTTTTTATGCCCTACTAATATTCGTTCAAAGAAGATTATGCCAAGTGTGTTATGCCAAATAAAATTCGGAGCATCAAGTTTCTGCCAGATAGAGGGAACCCCGGCAAAATAGAGCGACGAATTGACGTGATTTTTTAAGTGGAGATAGTTGAAGGGATAGAGAGTGACATAGGCTATTTTTTTTCTTTTTTAGGTGGCTGGGATGAAATTAGAAAAGCTGTGCTTTTCCCATGGATAATTAATTGTATGTAGCATGTTCGCGTGTGTCCAATGCCCAGAATCTTTACATTCTATCCCCAAATGCGTCTACAGTAGCGTATTAAAATAACATTCTGTTCCGAGTTCTCTTCTGTGTTCTAAATCAAAAAAGGGGAACCGTGTTACCCCGAATTTAACGCGAGTGAAGCCGCGGGCAAAAGCTAGTATATTATAAAGCTGAAGAGTTTGTATGGTCGAACGCACTAATCTCAGAAACTACCTAGAAAAAACAAAATAAAGTCACGATTACGAAGTATTCGCACGGGCAAGCGATTCGATAGGACGGGATGGGTCGGGGAAGCAAAAAATTTCCTGGCGGGCGAAGCCACGGGCAGAAGCTAATGTAAATTCAAGGAAATAAATAAATAATTAATTTCCCTGAATATACATAGTTTGCCTAATAAGGGCTGTGTCATAGCTGTAGTTGTAAATAAACCACTTTAAACCAAAATTTGTGGTGTAAAACCATGACCGCGTGGGCCATACTTTGAATACGTATTATTATAAATGCTTTAATATGAAATCATCCACTTATCATCGTTAAAATACTGCCTACTCTTCAGGATTAGACTAGATCAATTCGCGTGAAGCTATGGTGCACTATAATTAAAATAATAAATTAACCGCTAAATGTTAAACCGCTAAATGTAGTTTTAAATCGTTTTAAATAAAAAAGACGGTTCAAAAAATGGTTTGAAGCGTTTAAAACCCGTTTTGCATCTACTATAGTCATAGAATCTGAAATATTATAGGAATGATTATTTGTTAAATATTACTGCCCGGTTTTTTCTGAAAATCCCACTCCAGATAAATTCTCATTAGCTATTGATTCAATGAAGTTTTATTTGCAATAATATGTTTCTCGAGGCTGATTTTGACCGATGCCGCAGGTTAGCGAATTTGTTCGAAAGAGTTACCGTGGCCCTGGCATAGGCAACTGAAGGAACACGGGTGGGTTTTAGTCAGTTACAGTCTGACACGCCCTTTCGCTCCACCCAGAGCGGGCTGATTTTGTAAAAAAAAAAAACCAATTTGAATTAGGTATATCATAGTGTGTCAACTACCTATATTTCAAGAACCTATGTTATTCTATTTGGAGCACCTTGTTGTTTATTTTTAATATTATAAATTTAATTATTGTTATTTGTTATCATTTTATTGTATTTTTATGTGTTATGTTATGTCATTTTGTGTGCTCTAAATAAAGGTTTTATCTATCTAAGTTGTGGGCGGATGTATGAACGACATCCTTCGCATTCACATCAGTCAGACAGATAAGTTCACTGGATCATATATCTTTAACTAATCTATCTATCCAACACAGGCCAAAAAAAGTTTTTTGTCAACCATTTTTTTTTTTTTTTACTTTTTCGGGACGCATAATCAGCTTTACGTACTTAAAGCGTCAAATGATAGCCCTTCAAATGCTTCAAATATGTCCTTCAACACCATTTGTTTATCATAAATCACTTTTGTTTATTGTGGGCTGCCGATAAGTTTCTAAGACGGAATAAAAACGTCACTTGACATCACAGGGACGAATTTGGCGGTTATTAATAATGAGCGTAAAGATATAGGTACTGCCAGGGTCGCGATATCTGTTCGAAAGAGTTACCGTGGCCCTGGCATGGCAACTGAAGGAACACGGGTGGGTTTTGGTCAGTATATGTCTGACACGCCCTTCCACTCCTCCCTAGAGTGGGGGGCGTCATTTTATGATTTCCCAGCCAAAAAAAAAAGCTATAGATAGCTAAAAATGTATGCTAGCTGTGTAGCTATTTTAAATAGCTGAGCAAACCTTTCATACGAAAAAGATTGATGTTCTTTAAATAAAGATAAACAAGTACTTTTATAAATATCTATAGATATTAAAAACAATATGTACAAGTATATAAAAATAAAATAATCATTGGGCATCAAAAAAATGAACGTTGTTAACAGGTGCTCAAAAAGCTGGCAGCATTACTATACTACGCTATATGGCAATGCTGATTCTTTGGCCAATAAATATGTCAGCCCTCTCTGGTCACATGAAGAGTCGGCTAGTGCTTGGTAATGTCTCGAAACACTAATTTGGCACTTGGACCCCATGGTCCTAGAGTTTCAACCCAATTAGAATTATTTAGTAGTAAGAAGTGATTTAATCGTTCCTGTTGATATAACATTTGAGTACCTATAACAAATAATTTGCTTGCGTCCTTAGATGATATTGATTGATAGATTTTTATGATGATGACGCACTGATAGTGGATTATCTATATCAAATAAAATTTCTTAGTCGTTTCAGATGATTGTTTGCGTTAGCGGCCACCTATATTTATTTAGTCCCACAATCAAAGAACTCCGATTTACCTTATTTAAAGGGGAAATATAAGGAAAAATACAGCTTATTATCTAGCTTAGTTATACTTTGGAGATTATTATTTTCCCAACACGTCACGTCACAGTGATATGTCAGTAAAACACACGTCATTTTAAACATAACTTAAACACACATTATTTAAACAATTAATGGTTTAATAAATGCTTATTAAATGTTTCTTACAAATTATTTTTGGACCATGAATCTCACCTCAAATCAAATGAAATCATTTATTGGTTTGCAAACATGGATAATTAAATTAGTATAAAGATGTTCAACAAAAAAGCAACAAACAGCGACTATCAGTGGCGAAGGCACCATATAACACGATTCCTACCGGCTTGCCTTCGGGGATTCGCATTGGTAACTTTATCACTATTAAAAATACAATAGTATGTAAAAAGTGGCTACTATTATCAATAAATATAGTTACACTACGGGTATTTAATTCACCATAACATTCAAACAACAAAAAAGGTTATTTATACCTTTGTATTACAACAAAAGAGAAATGTTCTAAATTAACCCGGCGCCAAAACGTCATAATCGGGAACTAAAAATTCATACAACAGCGATCCCGTAATGATGTCACTTTAGGTCACGTGGCACCGCTTGATATGTACGAGAGCAAGCCGCTGTACAACGGGTTATGACAGAGACAGGTATAGAAAAATGCGTTAGCGAGAACGAGATAGAGGAATATTGCATATTTTATTCGTTTTCATCTGTTCAATTTAATTGTATTTAATTCATTACATTCCTATATTAATTTTAGAATGATAGTAAGTATTCTTTATTGATGAGTCAGTAAGTTAAGGCCGACTTTGCTTCGGCTTCTCTTTTAGAAAAATTTACGCCTCGCCGCTGCAAATTTACGCCTAGTCGCCAGCGCGCTGGCGACTATCAATGTCAATAATAAAGCAGGTAAATTTTCGTTTTACTTTTTTGACAGACTGACAATGAGACAGATACCATCGTTCTTAAATATACGAGGCATTCTCCCTTAGCTTGATTCCAGGGTGAATAATTTAGCTGCAGTTTTTTTATACCTATAAGTAATTCAAAGTATGTAAATTATTGTTTCATCACCCCAATTCCGGTAACGAACCACACGCGCAAAATGTTGACGAAAACACAAATTAAAATGACCACACACCCCGAATACATCCCTGCACACTTTTTGACACACTAATCATAATATGAAGTAGATTCAGTTTCACGAACTCGGAGTGTTAACAATATTTATATGGTTTAACGCCGGGGCAGAGGGGAGGAAGGAATAAGTTACCTACTTAATATTATCCCGATCCCGTTGGCCATTATGTATGGTACTCTATACTAAACGCTACGAGGATAAGGTTGTGTTGTGTTCTGTGTATGTAAAGGAAAGCCGTGTGATAAAAATGTGCTGGTCTGAAAGATGTTGTTACGTTGTGCCGGCGAATTTAGGATGCGTGCTGGTGGGGACTATCAGTTTTGTAAGTGTTTTTTTTTTTATTATTTTCTGCCAAAACTAAGTAAACTTAGACTTTAATTTGTAATGTAGAAATTGTTAAATAGTTAATGAATTTGGTACTTACTAATTTATGAAGAGCCTAATCTTTACTGATATTATAAAAAGGTAAAATGTGTTTGTTAGTTTGTGTGTAGGGGGTAATCTCTGGAACTGCCTACCAGTTGTATTTGACAAATTCTTTTTGCTTTCGTTAGCCTAATAGGTACTTGAGACAGCTTATTGGGTATTTAACATCAAAAGTCAAGTCATAAAAAGTTGGAAAGAATGGCAAGTGAGATGAAATAATAGCGCGGGCGCGGGCGGGCGATGAGATGTGACGCGGCGCGACGCGTCGGAGGCAAAATTTCACGCGGACGAAGTTTCGGGCGAAGTGCTTGTAACTAAGTTGATAGCTTAGAGATCGAATACTGTCTGATGGATGACTGATGATGACGATAATATAGGAATTAGAAAGAAGGTATTGATTAATACCTTTAATAGCTGTGTCATTAACAAAGTTTTGCGAGTTGCGCGACTTCTGAGCGTGTGGTCCAGGGTTCGATTCCCAGGACTCCCACACTCTCTCTCCGGTCGTGTCGGATTGCCGACCTATCGAACTATGAGAGTGAGGGAAGAGTGAGTGCTCCTGTGTCTGCGCACACACTTGAGCATTATAATATCTCCTGTGCCGATGGCTAGTCTACGTTGAGATTGGCCACCGTGGCCGAAATACGATCTGAAGGACTAAACTATATTAACAAAGTTGGTATTAATTTTACAAATACACAATATATTTGGCCGGTTTTGCCTATCTTAAGGCAAATTTATTTATTTACTAGTGACTCGTCCCAGGGGTCTACTTTTTACGTCCATCTACGAAGATATTAATTAACCCATTGGTTAACACTAGAAGCGCTGAACATACCGACTGAGATAAATTTGGTTAAAAAAATATGTATATTGCAATTACGTGGTTCAAGTTTCATATAAATAACTAGCTTCTGCCCGCGACTTCGTCCGCGTCAAATTTTTGCTCCCCTTACCCTTCCCGTCGCATCGATTTGCCTGCTAGTTTTCGTCCATTTTCGCTCCTTGAGTTATAGTGAGTCAACCTTAAAAGATAGACATATGCTCTTGGGACTTTTTTTTTGAACTTTTTAAAAATAACAATCCCGTCATACATGATTTTTGCGTTACTTTAACCGTTTACGCAGCGCACGCAACGGAAACTCTCAGAAGGAATAAATTTTCCCCGTTTTTGCAACATTTTTCATTACTGTTCCGCTCCTCTGAGGTGTAGCGTGATGTTATATAGCCTATAGCCTCCCTCGATAAATAGGCTACCTAACCTCTCAGAAGGAATAAATTTTCCCCGTTTTTGCAACATTTTTCATTACTGTTCCGCTCCTCTGAGGTGTAGCGTGATGTTATATAGCCTATAGCCTCCCTCGATAAATAGGCTACCTAACACAAAAAGAATTTTTCAATTCGGACCGGATTCGATTCGGAGATTAGCGCGTTCAATCAAACAAACAAACTCTTCAGCTTTATAATATTAGTATAGATAATTAGTTGACCCAGCGAACTTCGTATCGCCTCAGATTCAATAAATGTTGTTATAAACGTACCAAGTTTGACAACCTGGTACGCGGTGGTGATCTGGTAAGCGTTTTCTAGCTGACACTCATATGTTAGGTTAGCTCCTACCCAGTTATGATGACCTGGTACTTCGAAGGCATAAAGCGTTTTCTAGCTGACACTCCTTTGTTTGGTAAGCTCCTGTCAAGTTATGATAACCTGGTACTTCGAAGGCAACGTTTTTGTCATAGTACCACGTTTTATAGTGACTTGTATTCTCTTTGACGTTTTATGTGACGTCTCACGGGAACGCGGTCGTAAAAAGGGGAAAAAAAAAAAAAAAAAAAAACGGGATAAAAAGTATCCTATGTCCTTCTCCTGGCTCTAAACTACCTCCCTGCCAATTTTCAGCTAAATCGGTTCAGCCGTTCTTGAGTTATAAGTGAAGTAACTAACACGACTTTCTTTTATATATATAGATAAATATAATAATCATCTTATTTCATGAAAACTCATAAAAAGTTACGATTATATGCATAATCAAATATTAATTAGAGCACACAGTGTACCGCGTAGAACATGCTAGGTGGACAATATTATTTTATGATATTTAACGATGCTTTTATATATAAGTAGTCATATTGCGGCATTATTAATAATTTTTGGTATGTTTTTGTAATAAAAAACAAAAAATATATTTATAAAAACAGAAAATTTTATTTAAAAATAATAAACAAACAATAAAATTGCATTAAATAAATAAATACCTACTATACAAATTAACTTAACCTAAACCTAATCATCAGAATCATCATCAAAATCTTCTGGTGAATCGTCATCATTTTGTGGCAATGTGCGACAATATGATGACGTTTCCGGTCTTGATGCTGCTATGGTCGGGCTTACAATTAACTTTAATACCTCTGCACATATTTTTTCCGGCTTTTTTTGGGGAATCTCACGAAGGCTATTGATCAAAGGGTCAGATGTTATTATTAACATGAACAGCAAGTCTCTATTCGTGGCAACACGTGAGCACTTGCGGGTGTTGTACTCCCTAAATCTGCGGCAATCTTTGTTACGTGCTTCTTGAGCCTCTTCGGAAAGCTGCCCAATTGGAAGCAATGCCGCTTTGATGACCTCAGTACTGTGTACTAATATTTTATGTACAGTAGCAGGCATATAGACTAAACCAGGCATATCGACCACGAATAGAGACTAAGGTAATGTCTTCTAGTTTCAAGACAAAATTTATTAAATTCAACTAAGTTTATTTCGAACCCAGAAGACAATGTCCTCAAAATAACATCAAATTGTTTGATAATAGTAACATCCAACCCTGTGATTTGAGCGCTCATCTCAGCATTCTTAAAAAAGCGACGGGCTGTGTTTCCATCATTGGAAGAACCAAATCCTGGCTTTGGTTTATCTACAATGAGTCCCATCTCGTTCTTGAATTTTAATTTGATTTCTTCGGAACGAACCTTGATATCAGCTTTGTCTTCATCGCTTCTAGCCTGCCATTTCTTAATATTCAACTTGTAGCTGATATGTAAAAGGCATTCAAAGCAACGAATCCAAGCATGAAGTGTAGATAAACCAAAGCCAAAATGTTCCTGATTGCTGTTAAACTTCGCGGGGTCATCGTTCATCGTCTTGGGGGTGGCACCACAGATGAAACACTTTTGAGATGAACGAGTTTCCGTTAAGGCGTTACATACCTTTCCGTCTGTCATTGTCAGAAGAAGTTCGTGTTTCACAGAGATTTGAGAATCACAAAAGTTGATAAGTGTTGGAAGAAGAACATTAATTTCTTCCAACAATCTATTTGTCTCCGCTAACGTGAAGTCGTTCGTTTCCTTAGCAAATATAAATTTGATTGGGCGACAATACATAGTTGATGAAGGCCGAGGATTTTGCCAAATAATTTTGGACCCATCATATAACTTAAGTGGAACGAAAGAAAATACGAAAAGAAATTCGTCCGTATCTTCAGTGTTCTTAAATTTCTGTTTGTATGTGCTGTGCCCAGAGCTTCCATCACATCCCCATTTACTAACAAGTGTAAACGTTGAACTTGTTGGGAGGACACTGCTAATAACTTCATTCTGTGCTAATACTAGACGTTCCGCTGTTTTATTTAATAAGGCTTGCAAATTTATTTCAGCACGAGTTTCTGTTATAGCAATGTGCTCCTCTGCAGGGTAACAGGCCTGTTTGGATTTTACTACACTAAAATATGACGGAAACACATTATGTCCTGCCATTATGGACCACTTCCTAGTTTGTTTGTAAGCGTGTGTTGTTGACTTAGAATCTATATAGTATGCTAAGGCTTCGTCACTATTTAACTGCCTAGGATTAACGGAACTGGTATTTTTTGACTTAATAATATTATCTGGGTTCTCACTAAAGTCTCTAATCACATGGGCTACTTTTCTTTGCCCTGCTGAACGCATAGCAATTTCGGCAGCAGTCACTAATTCACTGGCACTTCGAGATTCTACGAGATCCACGACTCGACGTTTCTTCGTCTTAAACGACGATTCCTCGAAATCTTTGCGAGGTCTTCCTGCAGATGTCACAGCCTCACTCGATGTCGAAGGTTGTGGGGCTAAAGAACTCACAGTAAACTGTATGTCTCCTTCATCCAGCCAAGTCTTATTTGTAATTAAAAAACGCTCCTTCGATTTTCCCGAAGCCAACCATTTGGCTCCAATTTTAGTAGACAAGTTGGATATTTTCAACTTTATTTGTCTTTGGCTGCTTTCAGGTAATGTCACCAAAGTGAAATTTTGAAGAAAGATAGTCATAAATACGCGACCTTTTATCATTCTTCGTGTGTTTCAACCACTCTTCAAAAAAGGCTACCCTTGAAATAGAGTAAACGTGTTCTGAAAAAAAAAAAAAATATGTTGTACTGAAGTGTGCTGAACAATATGTGTATTTTTACAAACTACATAGTTATACCTACAATATATCTAAAAACTAGCCCGAATAGAGGCGAATCAATGTATTTCCTGCACGTTCAAAATTTTCTTTATGAAAAAAATTACGCTAAAATGTATGCATAAAGTTAAAAAAATGCTAAAAATTCATTTTAATAGATTCTGATAAAAATAATATATTAAATAATAGTACATACCCTCAGTATTAATATCCATCACAAAAAACTTTCACAATATTACTATAAACCACTATGAGATGTGCACAAAAGTGTCGCTAAATTGCAACTGATTGACCGGAACGCTTGCATTAAACTCATTACCTGACTTCTGAAGTCTATGACTCATCAGTTAAGCATTTGAAAAACAACTTTTCTCGGAATTTGGAGTTTGGGGGTGTTGTTTGTGTTATGCAATTAAGATTTGCTGGAATTGAAAACTTGAATTTTGTCCACCTAGCATGTTCTAGGCGAAATACCGTGGAGCAGGAAGAACATCGAAATGGGTCAAATTTGGGACGCCCGCACTTCTAGTGTTAAGTGGGCCCTGAACCGATACTGCTAATAATCATACCGAGGTCACGACGCTTCTGGAATAAAAGACCTCTGTTATTGGGAATAATTCAACCTTTATGTGACCATTTTTACATACCGAACCCCTCCGTGCCTCGGAAAGCACGTTTAGCCGTTGGTCCTGCGCCTAGAGTTGCCAACTTTTTATAGAAAAGTAGAGTATTTCTGATTTGGGTCATTCAAAAAAAAATCGGCGTAAGAAGTCAAATACAACCTATTTTCATAGAAAACATTCCTATCCTTCATGTCTAGATATTTTTTTTACATAATTCTCAATATTTTTCATATTTTACTTACTTGAAAGTAATGATAGAAAGATCATATTTGGCAACTAAAAAAATAGGGAAAGAAGTTGTCAACAGTCACTTGGTTTCCGTTATATGTGAGCTTTACTTATTGCAGTTATTTGACTCTCGCTATTATAAAAGAGTTTGTAATTACTGTTTTAAGAAGAGCCTTCCAAACGATGGTTTAAGTGTAACACCCGAAACGAAAAAGAGGTAATTAGTTGTTTAATTTTTCGCCTGATTATCTTTAAACTACCACGTTTTGCCAAAGTAAGGTACTGTGGTTGATCTAATGGTGTATCTAACAATGATTGCGAAAGCATGCGTTTTAATTGTATTTTAAACGTTTGAAATTGTGTAACACCCGAAACGTTTCGGGTGTTACATTATTTAAAGAAGAAGCTTATACTAGTTTACATACTTACTTTTCTTCGTATCTTATTATTATTGATTGGGGGTACGGTAATGGTATTTTCTTTAGGTTCATGATCATGCCATCAACAACTAAAGAGTGGTTAGCTAAGCTTAGAGAAGCCAGGAAGAGACATCCTGAGCAGCTTGTTTAGCAGATCGTGAAAGCTCGTACTTTCAAGCAGCATAAAGAGTTGCAGCCACCGGACCTCCCACCGAATCAGGGACTAGTGCTGCCAGTGCATGAAAAATCGGAAAGCTAGCGGAGCCGATAGGGTACCAAACGAGGTCTGGAAGGCTCTCGTGGTATGGGCATTTTAACTGGCCTTTACAACCGCATACCCCTCACCGGCGAGATCCCTCGTCAGTGGAGACTGTGTTTTATAACTCTGGTCTTCAGAGGCGGGGGATCAGTGCAAGACTGCGGCAGCCACATACCTGCTGGTTGTATAAAGGCCATCACCACACTGTGAAGCTTTTTAAGCGGAGAGTTGACTCTCAGGTCCATCAGGAGTGTACAGTCTCGGTTGGCCAATATGGTTTGCGCCCTGGCCACGGGACCATGGACCCCGTTTTTGCCTAAGGATCCTTATGGATAAGTACAGGTTGAAGAATAGGCCTCTACATTTCCTATTTTTTGGACATGGAGAATGCTTTCTACTGTGTTCCTTGTGTGATGATATATGGTGGAGCACTGCGGTCCGAAGGAGTACCAGAGGCCTATGTTGACATCATCCGAGACATGTACCGCGACTCCGATTCCATGGTTCGGACCGCTGTTGGCGACACCAAACCCTTATTCATCTCTTTAAAAGTACACCAGAGACCCGTCCTTAGCCCATTCGTATTCAGCGTAGTATTAGACGTTATATCAGACAGCATCACGAACCCCTATGAGCCCCCGTGGCTGCACATGTATGCTGACGATATCGCGCTAGTAGACGCGGACAGGGGACGACTGGTAAGACGCATGAAGGCGTGGAAAGGTACGTTTGAAAACGGTGGCCTGAAGCTCAATGTGGCGAAGACCGAGTACCTAGCCGACAATACAGCAGATCTCACATCCGTCCGCATAGGCGAAGATACGGTTGAAGTACTTGGCACTCCACGCGTCTCGTGACATCAACTGCGTCGCGCGTGACGCCAAATCGTGGATCTTTTCATTAATAAATATTAATCTGTATTAGTGTTTTATAATAATTCTATAATTCTTGATGCATTGTTGTTAGGATTTAAAAAAGAGAGCGTAAAATTTCATTAATATAGCCTATAACTTCGGATATATGTATTGTAATTTCGTACTAGTAACACCCAAAACAGCTAATTTTATTCATAAATAATTATCTGTAATTGATTACTTACTTTTTGTTTCGTGTTTAGGTGGGCTACTCGATCTAGTTTGACTTGTTATAAATTAAACTGAAGATTACTAGGAATATTCGCTGAATTATGCATGTTAAGACAGATGGTGAGAAGGTAGAGGCCATTTCGTGTAACACCCGAAACAGCTAGTTTTTCATAATTTTCTCTTTATTGCTCAAATATTTTTTAAATTCGATTTTAGGAAAAGAAAATATTACCTAATAAGTGGGTGATCCGATAGTAATAATAGTCTAGTTGCTATTACTACTACTAATAAAACATATTTTAATGAGTTCAAACGTAACACCCGAAACGATGAAATGACCCATTTCAGAGAGAGTAAATAAAGTGTAAGTATCTACCTATTAATAAAAAGAGAACTTTATCTTAATTTTGTAAAAATGTACTTTCTAGCAATTCTTGCGGTAAATAACATTTTTATTGCTTTTACAAGAGTTATAGGACTCCAACAATTCAAATTCTACTTTCATATCAGATCAGGAGTTCATTCAAACTAATTTTAATAAAGCCCTGTACCTCGATTACCACCACTTCATACTTCATGAACGACAAAAACCGTCAAGGCTCACAGTGGAACATATCAAAAAACCGTAAATAAACGAAATCACATCAAAAGATTATTTTAGAGTACCCTTTTAGTGTTATACAAGATTATAAAGTACGGCTGTAAGAAAAATAGTAGGTACTATACTCTATTTCAGCGTACGGTTGGTAATCCTACCTGCGGTTGATCTGTCCCTGAAATTTTTTTGCACTGAATTTTGAACTCTGTGTGTTGAACAGAGCATTAAAAATCCAAGAGAGTGCAGCGCGAGTGAGGCTCAGCTCTTCGGAAAAATATAGTGTTCGATTTTTTACTCTCGTCGCTAAGCACAGCGTTTAAGATCGAGTGCGCGAAAAAATTATCATGGGTACTTGGGCTAAAAGAATAGAGAATGCATCTGTGTAACACACATATGCAATATAATACGAGTGCCTCCTGCGTATCTGGCTAATCACCGTTGAGATAGGCCCCCGTGGTAGAAATTCAGTCGTCAGCATTGATATCCTCCCGACTAAATTGCCACTTCCTTACATAGTATAAAACAAAGTCGCATTTCGTGTTTGTACTCTTCTACGCAACGGATTTTAATATTTTTAATGCGGTTTTCATCAATGGACAGGGTGATTTAAGAGGAAGGTTTTTAACACGCTTTTATTAGGTCGACCTGTATGTAACTAACTATGTAATGGAATCTAAGGTGACTAATTTAACCAAGGATCGTAGCGTCATGAAAATTGGCAGCTGTATGTAGTTCTAATAACAGTACAATAATATGGTACTGTTAAACTGATCTGATGATGGAGTCGGAAGATATGAACGGGAACTTCATGATGGAACATCGTATCATAGCTGTGTTTGGACTTGTTAGAAAAGTCTTGTAATGAACTTTGACCACGATTAGGTTTTAAGGTCTGATGATGAAGCTGGAAGATAGGCACTGGCACTCCATGATGGAATATCGTATCATAGCCGTGTTTGGACTTGTTAGAAAGGTCTTGTAATGAACTTTGACCACGATTAAGTTTTTGGTTTTTACGTGCATTTATAAAAGCGTGTGTATCTAGTATTTTTTAAACTATAAATTTATTCTGTATACGCGGGCCAAAAGCCAAAAGTTAGTATGCCATAATTGGTATAAGTGCAATTTGCACACATATAACATTGCATTTTTTATTTTGATGTTGCATGTAGTTAGGTCACCTACTATGCACTAATAACTACTTAGCCTATGTAGGCTAGGTACTATGTAGGTACCTACTAATCTTAGTTCTCCCAAGTACCAACTTACTTGTTTGTTTTTAACAAGCTGTTCCGCTGTGCCTGCAATATTTACCTCATGGCCATATTGATATTTATATCCCATGCGGCTGCACTCTTTATGCTTACAAAAAAGGACATGTGCCGTCTCTTTCTTGCATTTTTATTATTAGCTTGCCAGTAACTGAACCAACATTTGTTTATACGCAATTCTTTAAACGTTCGGGTTTTCCCCGTTTAGTGGTGCCGATGTTGCCAATAAATGAATGAATTAGCGACTTAAAATGTCAAAAAGTCGCTAATGGGGCAAAGATATAATTGTAGATGGTGTGATCTTACATAGACTTCCTTTCAATATTTTTCATATCAATTGACATACAGTGTTTTAGAATTGAAAACCTTCAATATTTCCTAGTAATCACTGTCTTTAAAAATGTTTGTTACTTAACCACGATCTCTATTTATTTTTTAAGCTTCTGCCCGCCACTTCGTCCGCGTCAAATTTTTGCTCCCTTGACCCTTCCCGTCGCATCCAATTGCCTACCAGTTTTCGTCTATTTTTCGTTGTTGCTCCGCTCCCTTTGAATGTAGCGTGATGTTATATAGCCTTCCTCAATAAATAGGCTACCCAAGATAAAAAGATTTTTTAATTCGGACCAGTAGTTCCTGAGATGACCGCGTTCAACCAAACAAACAAACTCTTTTAGCTTTATGTTACGAAATTAGGGTGCAGTGCTATGAGTGCTATGGTGTTCCAAAATCGTTTTTAAATTCATAAGCGCTAAAAACGTTTAGTGATCAAATCAAAACTAAGAGTGTTTTTTGGGAGTGCGCATGCTATTTTTAGATATTTCGATATTGAAGTGGTCGAGTTAGAGTACATCTGTAGCCCAAACCAAACCACGACAAATTCGTGGAAATTCGAGTCGAGCGCGTTGAAAGTGATGCTACAGGAACCTCAATTTGACACTCGAACGATAGCTAAAATAGGAAATGAAATACTACAAGAAGGGTCAGTTTTTGGAGGGACACGGCGGAAGGCAGAGTCTTAACAAGGGGTATCGTAGTAGCCAGTAACTACAAGGTTGTGGAGGTCAGATAGCCAGTCACACCATGTAAAATACTGGTACTCAGCTGCATCCGATTAGACTGGCTGGAAGCCAACCCCAACATAGGCAAACGCTATGCAGATGATGTTGACGTCGGATGTCAGGGATAAGATCAAGACCGGTCGACGTCATCACGTTAGCGCCAGCTGTCACTGAAAACCAGCGCTGGGGCTCTGTCTCGCATAGGGTCACAGCATTATGCTGAGTGATGGCCGTTTTGCGTGGATGTGACGCATGTTTTACCACACTTTATTTTTGTATACTTTTGGTCTTTTTGTGCGTCGTGTTTGCCGCAAATAAATGTATTTTTCATCCCCCCATCTCGGAAAGGGTATTTTTGCCCTTCGATATCTGAGTGCAAAAGCCGTTTTTATCCGCTAGGGGATAAAGTAAATTGAATTTAGAACATCGTGTGCACTAAGTTTGTAAATTCAAAACATCATTAAACCTATTTCACCTCCATGGTGCCGAATTTATCATACAACCTTTTTGTAATTTGTTAAAAATTCAGACTCGGAACCTTATTGGTGTACTTTTTTTAATTTACTTTGCGCGCCCATTTTCTTTTCACGTCACTAACAAAAATATTACACTCTACTTAGGCAGCTGTAGCAACTTTACTTTCAATTTTTCTTAATTATACCTAAGTATTATTTGAAATAATTTAAAGATAATTCTGTAATACTTACCTATCATAATGTAGTACCTAATAAATATTAATACCTAAACTGAAATAAAAGTATCTTGTGATTGTAAATACTTTTTTTGCATTTAGTCATTTCCTCGCTGAGGTGGGATGAAAAGTTACGTGTTGCACTCGAGTGCAAAGATTTTTCACCTCGTGCACTTTTGATTCCCTCGCTAATGCTCAGGATTCTAATTTTTGAATCACTCGCTGCGCTCGTGATTCAATTTTAGAATCCTTCGCTTGCTCGGTCATCAAAATTGAGCACGCGGTTAAAAAGCAACTTTGCACTCTTGTATAACAAATAACTATTCTTTCTGTCTTCTTCTTTCTTTCTAATGGTGCTAGTGAGATTTGCAAAGCCTACCAATATTATAAATGTGAATTTAAGTTTGTTTGTTACGCTTTCACGCGAAAACTACTAAACGAATCATCATGAAACTTTGTACACATATTTTTGGAGGTATAAGAAGGAACATAGGATAATTTTTATGAGAAAAAATCTATATTTATTGTATATGTGGGCAAAAGCTAGATAATAAGAGTTTAAAAAATAACCCTTCTATAGAAAACTAAACAAAATTTAGAAAATATTTTAAAAAAAGCTTTTTATTTTTTTCTCTATTTTATAGGTAGTGTTTCGAATTTTGTGACGTATGACAGCGGAGTTTTCGTGAAAGAGTAAATTAACAAGACAGTTTTTTTTTTCTACCCTGGTAACCTTGGCAAGGATAGTGGCATAAATTTATGAAATTATTGTATTGTTTTCGGTCCTCGATAAGTCTACGACGTTTAAATGAAATCTGTCCAAAGGAGTCAAAATTAAGTCCAAAGGAGTCTGTTACAATCATAGTTACATACTTACAAACATACACACAGGAGAAGCTAGTAAAAGCGTGTACGTGTAAAACCGGAAACGGATAGGTAACGGCAAGATTTCACACGAAGACCCTGAAAACGGCAACACTGAACACAGCACAGTAATTATTAAAAAAAAGCCGGGAAAGCAGTGGAACCTCGTGGAAAGATTCACCGTTGAAGTTCGATCTGAAACAACTTGGCAGCAATGTCATTCAATGATCCCATAGATAAATTTCACCCGTCTCTCCACTAGCCCATGCGTACTCTAGGATGCATATCCAGTGTTTAGTACCGAACGATTTGTTTACTCTATGCGCCTATGTTTCTAAACGAGTAACAGAGTGACATCTCACTTGACAATTTGACGTTGACACTTGACAGCGCTCTGGTCGATTTGCCGCTAAAAGAAGCGTGGGTCGCTTGTGGAGTTCCGCGACGCTTTTGTTGAAATCAATCTCTTAACCGGTCGTTTTTGGTGGACAATGGACCATGACCCAGTTGTTTGAGTGAATAACCCCTATCTTGGTGTAATATCACGGGTTCATTTGTTGGAAATACCACGTATAAATAGTTGAAAGTCAAAGTGTGACGCTGTTGGGACGAGTGATTTGAAGACCGCATGCTGTGATCGTCTCCAGCCTAATTGGAAGCGGAATCTAACCTGAAGAATACTCGTAACGTCACCACACAATACAGATACACTCACTTACATACAGAACTCCAGGTTGGCACCAGAGCAGTGTCCTTCAACCATGAGGTAAGTGCTTTTGTTGTATTTGTAATTGTTCACTTGTATTGTCTGCTCCGCGTACGGCGGACAGTACGCTAGCCACTCTTGTCTCTAGAGCCCCAAGGTTATCACACTTCCACTGCGCATTTAAAACCTTATGTGGGCCTAGTCTGGCAACGTACATTTTGGTATGCAGAGGCGTGGTTTTAACCTACAAAACCACCAAATTGGTAATTTTACAGTAGGCTAATTACTTGGCAGTCTCTATAAGGGAAGTAGTAATTCGCTGTAAATATTTGTTATCGGTAATTAATTGTTTGTTTGAAATAATTTGGAATTTATTGAGTCGAGTAACTCATATTGCCGGGGGTCAACCAGGTTTGCATATATGCTTCAGAGTTGGTTAGATTGAGCTATGCTATAACCTCTTGTTGTTGTTATTTGACCTCTGTTGTATTGAATGTCAGGAAGACATTAAAATATTGAGTTGGTACCATTGATATGGTTATTTGTGAAAATTAATATTTGAAAAATTATTGGCATTTTTTAGTATTACCATTGTTTTGAGTTGGAATAAAGGATTATTATTGTTGTACCATTAACAAAGTGGTTTGTGAACTTAACATTTGGAATTGGATTGGAATTTGAATATTTGAATTGAATTGTGAAATAGAATTTTGAACGTTGATATTGGGTTTGAATTAAAATAAAAGTTTATTGTTGAATTGAATTGAAACCAATTTAATGTTACTTCTTGAGTTGCTGATTAGTCAGTTTGGATTGAAACCAATTGTTGTAGTTACTTTGTAAATTGATTGTTTGAACTTTGTTACTTAATTATTTTGTTTGGTATATTGAATTGTATTGTTTGTGCAATGGCATACAAAGCGGTGAGAGAGGCAATCAGTGGATTGACCACACAGCTGCGGTGGTTCGCTTCAGCTGCAGCGACCGCTGAGCGCCAGGATCTTGAGGGGATCACTCTTGCTCGGTTCGAGCAGTTGAACTTGAGACTCGGCAACGTTGATGCTCTGCTCACCCGCTACAACCAGTACATTTGTGAAGTGGATTTGGAAGTGCTGGATCAGGCAGCACGTGACAAGGTCCTTGCTGACTACGACCAGATCTTGGACCTGGGGGATGTCATTGGTCAACGTGCTCGGGAAATATTGGAGAGCCGGACACCTGTCCAGGTCAAACCGGAGACCTCGGTTGTTTCAGGTCCCGGACTATTGAGTAGACTGCCTACTTTGGAACTGCCACATTTTGACGGTCGTCTGGACCACTGGTTAAGTTTCCAAAACCTGTTTGAAAGTTTGGTTGATGCACGCTCGGACCTCAGACCCGCCCAAAAGTTGGCCTATTTGTTGTCCGTCCTGAAGGTGAGGCCCGAGCCTTGGTGCAGCATCTGTCTTTGACTGACTCAGCCTACCCTACCGCTGTGGAACTACTCACCCGGCGGTACCAAAATAAACGTTGTTTGGCTGACGTTCATATTGGATTGATTTTGGGGTTACCGGTCATTACTAGTTTGTCAGCATTGCGTACTGACCTGTTGAACCCGTTGGTGGCAGCGACCAACGCTTTAAAGCAATTGGACTTGCCGGTGGACCATTGGTCTTACCTTTTGGTGCACGTTGTGCTGCAACGGCTTCCTGCCGATTTGAGGGCTCGTTTCGAGCAAAAGTATGGTGGGGATAGTGTCACACATCTCCCCCCATTTGATGACCTCGTCCAATTTTTGGAGGATGAGTGTCGGTTTGTGGACAACTCTGGCGTTGCCACTGAGTCATGCCAGCCGTCTTCCCGGCCACGAGACCAGGGACAGACTAGGGCTCGCGGGCCTGTTGATGGTCGCCCCGCCGCTCGTTTTGCTGGCACCCAGAGTCGTCCTGGTTGTGAGTTTTGTAGGGACACGGGGCATGGCATGGCAACTTGCGCGGCCTTTTTGAAGTTGCACGTGAGTGCCCGCCGCCGAATTGCCAAAGCACGCCGCATGTGCTTCTCTTGTTTGGGGGCTCACTTCCATAGGGACTGCCCCAACCCCCGCCCTTGTAGAATTTGTAGGGGGTCCCATTTGGACATATTGTGCGCTAACGCGAGCCACGCTGGCAGACCAGCCTCTGATGAAGGTTCGCGTACGGGGGGGTACCATGGAGTTGGTCACCGGGCTTCTGCCTCGCCGGTTCAGAACCGGGGAGAGGCCCGCAATTTTGAGCGCCGCACTCCACCCCCCGCGCAAGTTGATCGGGAGCCGCGCGACCGCCATTTGGTCTCCCCGCGTAAAGGCGATTACGCAGTTGTTGCTAGGTAGCGCTGGCCAGATCAGCACCGCCTTCCCTCCCCTCCTTTGGCGGAACGTCCCCGGTTGGAGTCACGCCCCCCGCCATTCAGGCCTCCGGTGGGATATGCCCCTCCAGCGATGGCGCGTGGCTCGGGACACCGCGCGTACGAGGAATTTGAACTCCATCCTCGTCGGGAAAGACTTGGGTCTGGGTGTGGCGATCGGTCGCCGCCCAGGCATTGTTAGGACATTGGCGCCTGCCCCGCTAAGGTACCCCTCAGATCGACACGGTTTTGTTGCCAACGGCATCGGTCAGGTCTGGGGGCCCACGGGGGACTCTGTTGTTGTCCGTGTCATTTTGGACATGGGAGCCCAGGGTTGCCTTTTGTCTATTGTTTTGTTGTTTGTTTATATTGTTTTGGGCAAAATTGTTTTCTTGAGCGCCTTTGGACTGCGGGACTTAGCTGGGACGAGCCAATTCGGGAAACCCTGTTGGAAGATTGGCTCCAATTTGTATCCGCACTCCCTGCAGTCAACGAGGTCGTATTACCCCGCGCTATCCTCCCCCCTGGGAGCTACACTGCTACCCTTGTTTGTGATGCGTCTTCGCACGGTTATGCAGCTGTTGTTTGTCTGCGCACTGTCTGCGCGACAGGCCTGGTGAATTTGTCACTGGTCTTGGCCAAGAGCAAGGTGGCCCCACTCCGGACGGCACTGACCATCCCTAAGTTGAATTGTCAGGGGCGGCGCGTCTTGTGCGTCTATTGAACCACGTTGCTCACACTTTGGGTGGAACTGTGGACATTCGGGCTTCTTACGCCTGGACGGACATTCAAATTGTTTTGTGTTGGTTTAAGACGTCCGTCCACTCTTTGGAGGTCTTTGTTGCGTACCGAGTGTCCCAGATTTGAACCCAGGCGCCGTATCCTCACGTGCGTGCATGGCACCCCGCTTGTTTGCTTACCCCCTATGGTGGGGACCAGACTGGCTGACTCACCCCGAGGATGATTGGCCTAGACCGCCAGTCTTGATGTCGGGTCCTTTGCCAGGGCTCAAGGTGCTCCCTGTTGGAACGAAGGGCCCTGATTTTTTGTTGAGGCGATTTAGCTCCCTCGACAAATTGTTGAATTGTTGTTTGTTGTTGTTAAATTGTTATTGACTGATCGTCACATTATGAACTCGCATGCCGGTTGCAATGCGCTGTTGGCCATTCTGCAGCGAGAGTTTGGATATTGTCGGGAGCCGTTAGTAAGTTGAACCCCTTTTGGACGATACGGGTCTTTTGTTGTTTGGTTGTTGACGGTAGAGGCTCTAGCCTTCCTTATGGGGCCCGTCACCCCCTTTTGTTGCCTAAGGAGGGCCATTTGGTTAAATTGTTGTTGTTGTTGTTTGGTTGTTATTGTTGTTTGGTTGTTTTTGTTGTTTGTTGTTGTTTGACCCGCCAGCCTGCCCCCATTGGGGGGGTATTTTTGAGGCCGCGGTGAAAGCGGCACAGGGACTCTGGCGCAGATTGTTGGGAGACACCGTTCTCACCTTTAAGGAGTTAGCTACGGTATTTTGCCGCATTGAAGCTGTGTTGAACTCGCGTCCATTGTGCCCGCTGTCTTCGGACCTGAACGTCTTGGAGGCCCTGACCCCGGGCTATTTTTTGATTTGACAGCCACTTGTCGCCCTGCCGGAGCACCCTTTTGTCGATGTGAGCCAAAATTGGCTATCGCGGTTTCAGTTGGTGCAGCAGCTCGCTCAGAGTTTTGGAAGCGTTGGAGCTTGGAGTATTTGCACATCCTCCAGCAGCGCGTCAGGTGGACTGATAAAACGCAACCTTGTCGGGATTGCCAAGTGATTAGCGGACGGGAAGGCCCGTCCGGGGGGGGTAGATGTTTAGTACCGAACGATTTGTTTACTCTATGCGCCTATGTTTCTAAACGAGTAACAGAGTGACATCTCACTTGACAATTTGACGTTGACACTTGACAGCGCTCTGGTCGATTTGCCGCTAAAAGAAGCGTGGGTCGCTTGTGGAGTTCCGCGACGCTTTTGTTGAAATCAATCTCTTAACCGGTCGTTTTTGGTGGACAATGGACCATGACCCAGTTGTTTGAGTGAATAACCCCTATCTTGGTGTAATATCACGGGTTCATTTGTTGGAAATACCACGTATAAATAGTTGAAAGTCAAAGTGTGACGCTGTTGGGACGAGTGATTTGAAGACCGCATGCTGTGATCGTCTCCAGCCTAATTGGAAGCGGAATCTAACCTGAAGAATACTCGTAACGTCACCACACAATACAGATACACTCACTTACATACAGAACTCCAGGTTGGCACCAGAGCAGTGTCCTTCAACCATGAGGTAAGTGCTTTTGTTGTATTTGTAATTGTTCACTTGTATTGTCTGCTCCGCGTACGGCGGACAGTACGCTAGCCACTCTTGTCTCTAGAGCCCCAAGGTTATCACACTTCCACTGCGCATTTAAAACCTTATGTGGGCCTAGTCTGGCAACGTACATCCAGTGAGGCTCGCAATCTTTCCCTATCCTAATGGCACGTCTTACCTACATTACAGCACCCCGCAGTCTACTCCTAGATGTGCAATTGTCTCTGTAGCACCTTGAAGCATGAGACTTCAGGGGCAAATTCTGGCGTTAATTTGATTAATCGAGTCTGGTGAAATCAATGAGTATAGTAGGAATAAATAATTTTGAAACTTAATATAAAATATATTTTTTTATACATAGATGTTCCGCGATATATCCGGAAAATTGTAGATCGATTTCAAGAATTCTTTTATTAATGGATGGGTTAAATTAAAAAAAAAAAAACTTTTTACAAAGGAAAACTGACGAAAAATTAAGTCGGTTGTTTTTTTTTTTTGGTTGCTGTACTTTTGAATTGTCAAAAAGTCGGTTAGTCAGTTAGATCATTGGAGCTACTTTCCATTTATCGAGGAAAACTATAGGCTATATAACATTACAAAAAATTCGGCTCCTAAGGGTCCTAGTGTGATATTATCATCACACAAGGACCCTTAGGAGCCGAGTAAAAAGAAAAAAGTCATGAATACGACGACCTCGTACGGGAATGCGATTCGATGTGATGGGGAGTGGAGCAAGAAATTTAACGCGTACGAAGTCCCGGGCAGAAGCTAGTAAAACATAAATTACTACTACTTACTGCGGTACTTTCACGGGCACTTTATTACTTGAAACAAAATGTAAACTCAAGTATAAGAACATTAAAAACTTTCTCTTCCTGGGTTCTTTTTTGTTTTATTGCTATTGGTCGAAAAGGGTCAAACATCTGTGATCAATTGATCATTATAACAGAGCCTGAGAAATTTATTTTAACAAAAGATTTATTTTTGTTCAATTGTTCGACGCAAAAAGGGGCGGTGAACAGATGTAGTCTTCGTGCAGGGATTTTGTTTACACGGTGGTGGTCAAATGTGCGTGCCCGTGCATATAGGAATATTTAAAGGAATGCGTTTTTTGTTTTTATTTTTTATTGTAAGCTTTAAAAAATTAAACTACGATATTTATTTTGAAATATTCTATGCAACAATCTACTCGAAAGGTTTTATGTGTTCTGACTTGATAAACGAAATTTGAACAATGAAAAATCTTTCACATCTTTGTATGTGACAAAGATGTGAAAGATTTTTCATTGTACAATCAATTCAAATCAATCAATATTGAACGGTTGCTGCAGGTGCAAAAAACCTCAAACGGCGCGGCCTCAACGGTTTGGGGTTGAAACTCTAGGGTCATGGGATCCGAGTGCCCACATAGTATTCTGAAATATTGCCAAGCGACTGGTCGACTCTTCATGTGACCAGAGGGCTGGCCTATAGTTTGGGCAAAGAATCAGCGTTGCCATACAACGTGGCAATGCTGCCAGCCTTTTGGGCACCTTTCCTGTTAACAACGATGCAGATGAATTTATGATGCTTTATGATTATCTATTTTTGTATACATATAGATCTACTTATTTTTTTTTTTTTGTAAGAATTAGATTTTAAATTATGTAAATATTGTATGAAATTATTTTCCAGAATCATTTTATCTTTTTTACAATCCATAATGTACATACTTGTACACATACTCTTTGTATATGTACATTAATAAATAGTAAAAATTATGGAGCCTGACAGGCACAAAATTTTTAATAGTTTTTCCTTATAACTAAATATTTAAATTATTTCCTATCCATATATTTTAAACAACAGTATTCGTTAATATATATAGCGGTGAACAATAAAATTTATTCCACATACTGTCACTGGGTTTTTAACTCTTCCTCTAATAAAACCGCATTTTTTTAAACACTTTTAACTGCAAATGAATTATTAATATTTTTTTTTAAATAAATTAAAATAATGAAGTAAGTATAACGAAGTATCAAAACTATTTCTTATAAACTAACTTATTAGAACTGCGGGTGTAAATAGGTATGTATGCCGTCGGTTGATAAATGCGACACCCGTGGTTATAGGGATAAAGCTCCATAGTGGCAACTAGACTCAAATCACAATATTATTTTGGGCGTATTTTTTTTTACTTTGTTCACCATTTTTTTTTTGGAGCGGGAGGGCTTGTCAGACTTTTACTGACTAAAACCCACCCGTGTTCCATCAGTTGCCCATGTGCCAGGGTCACGGTATCTCTTTCGAACAATCACGCGACCCCGGCAGGCATCGCACAGTGTGTTATGGGAGCCGAGTTGCGGTCATGTCTCGTTTATGTATCTATTAGATAGATCTAGTCATGATACAGCCTTTCCAAAAATACCGACCGCAATTTTTTGCTTAGTGATTTTGATATGAATTTTTAAGTGAGAGGGTAATGACCTTAACAAAATCATAATTTCAAAATAACTCAAAAAATATAAGACTTATGTTTTATTTTAGAAGTGAAAATGATGTTGCAGGATTTCACATATTTAAATATTAAATTAGAGGGTTGTAGCTTTAATTATTTAAGAGTAAGAATTTTTTCACTGAACTTCATATATGTATTTATTTAAATAAAACTATAGCGATGTAGCATTTTATTTTTTTCTCATAATATACTTAATAATATTACTAATCGTATTCTAAAATTTCACATGCTAAAATCATGCGGCAAAGGAGATAAATCGTTTCTATGTATTTAAGGAATTTCTATGAAAATAGGGCTGTCAATTTTCGTACAATTAAAATTCAAAAGTATTACTCCATGATGTCATCATCAGAAAATGTTAAAGTTTCTCCTGATGGCAGTGAAAGGGGTTCATCATCTGGTGCCATTTCCCTGGTATCACGATCTATGGAACTTAGTGGTAACTGATCATGAAACACAACATTTTCCGTTGACGGTTTTAAAAGGGAAATGACTTTTTCGGGGAGAGTCAAATGTTTCAATTTATGTTTTCGTACTCCAAGGGACATGGCCGATATTAATGGATCTGAGGATTCTAACGCTCGATGAAACAAGTCAAGTATTGTAGTTTTACGATCTAACTTACGTGTGTGGTGCTCACGGTCGTAACGCCAAAATTTGTTCCTTGACTCACCAGCTTGTTCTGACAGCATACCAATTGGCAACGAAATGGAATCTATTATGTTCGCACCATGTATCAGTATTTTGTGCAAGGTGACTGACATGTAGAACCAGTTATAATTTTCCACATACTTGGTAGCCAGATTATGGCAAAAAACTTGAAACTTTGCGGAATCGATTTCCAACCCACTTGATAATGCCACTAGAATAGTGTGTAGATCTTCGACTAGCCATTCCTTGATTCCCAAAATCTCTGCAAAGGTTTTGCGGTTGGAATCTGACAATGCAGTGCGCGCAGTATTGCCGTCATTCGTTGTACCTGTATTTGGTCGTACGACATCGACAAGCAAACCCATTTTTTGCCGGATTTCAGCTTGGATACGTTTTTTTCTACTTTCTACGATACCAGCTTCGGATGAATTTTTTGCTACTCTCCATTTTTGTACGCCTGGGTCGTTTTTATATCCTAAGTGCAGCAAAAATTCGAAGATTCTGATCCAGCCATGCAATGGGTTAGCCCATTGCATGGCTCATGTAACAAAGTTTCTTTATTTATTGCCTTTTTTGTTACTAGATCAAGCTTGTTAAATTCCGTGCAGGTAGCTCCACAACATGCACACCTTAATTGCGAGCTGGTATTTGTTATTACATTAAATACCTTGCCATCTATGATCGTTAGATATAATTTTGGATCCCCAATTATAGTATTTCCGGAGGAGTTTTCTGCAAAAATCGGCGCAAGTTCTTTAATTTCTTCTTCTACACGATGTTTAACTCTCTGAATTAAGTCCTTGGTTTCTGATCGATATTGGATTTGTATTGGTCGACAATATCGAAAAGATTGAGGACTAGGATTTGCCCACAATACAAATCCATCAACTGTTTTCACACGTAATGGGATGTATGTGGTAGCAAAAAGGCATTGCTCGTCATCGCTATCATCAGCAAATATCTGCTTATAGTTAGATTGCCCAGTACTGCCATCAAAACCCCAAGAACCTTCAAAAACACAGTTAATTGTATTTAACTGTTTTTGTCTGCAGTACTCGGAAACTTTATCATCGTAAGAATCAATAATTCGGCGGAATGTGTGCATAAGCAAATCGAACAGAGGAGCTTTTGCTTCTCGTTCTGATATAGAAATGTCGACATCAGGGTAACATAGTTTTTTAGCCATCTGTATTCTATAATAGGGAGGATAAATATTTGAACCTCGAGTTTTGGCACCCTGTTGTATAGTTATATAGTCTTCAACAGACAATTTTCTATCTATCATTAAACAAAGAGCTTCATCAGCAGTATACGGTATAGCTTTAGTTTCTTGACCAGATCTAATCATATTGGCAATAGTTGTTGATTGAGTAGGAGTTTTTAGGCACTCTTTGATAACAAACTCAAAGGCACTGGCAGAAGTTTTACTTAGCTCAATACCTGTTTTATTTGATGCTATTTTCGACACAACCTTAATCAGTTTATCTATAGGTTGGTCTTCGAGTTCTTGTTCAAGACTTTTCCTTAAACGTCACTGACTACGATTGCTTAGGTCTCCATAGTGTTGAGAAGTAGAAGGAGTATCGAGTAAACTAATAGGTTCTTTTGATGTAGACGGCAAAGCTGTTAATATTTGTATGGAACTCGTTGATTCCTGTTCTTCTGGCATCAAAACTTCTTTATTTTCTGGTATATGAGTCTCTAAGCATTTTTGACGGACTATGTCGGAAGAAATACCAAGATTAAAAACTGTCGAAAGCCAGTTTTTGTTTTTCTTCAGAAACCTTACACGATTTCGAGCTTTATATAGTTGTTCACATCTACACAAAAATGCTGTGATAGTTTTTCTCAAGGAATGCAAGTCTCTATTGATGTAATCAGGGGTGCCTTTAGGGTACAGGGCGTTTAGTACTATGGCTTTCCTCTCAACTGGAGAAAGGTCCATAGGCCGCACTTTCGGGCCTCGTTTATAAGCTTCTCTTTCGAAAATTTTAAATAAATCTAGACGAGTCAATGCTACGGGTCGATTGTCGTTGCATAATTGGTCTCCTAGCATATTAACAGGTACACCCGGAGAGTGAAGAGTACCTATATCTGCCACTCGCTGACCAACATGAGGGTTGGCGCCCTCATGCCCCTCTTGCACTAAGTCACTCGGTCGAGGCCCGAGATGACATCCCCTAACAGAACGGGTCAGCTCCTGTTGAGGCAAAGCAGCGCCATGGGTCTTTGCCGGCTCCATGACGCCTCACCCCCGCTTTTCCGGACATCGTGTAAGAGTATTGGGTTTTTAGCATAGCTTAACGAGGGCGGACCCCTTCCCAATACCACACGATGTCAATCATCAAAGAAAATTGAAAAAAATAATACAACCACTTTGTTGACAACCCCAAGAAAATTTTAAACAATTAATATGTCTGGAACATAGCCTTTGTAGCGTCTGATTTTTCGTATGAATATGCATGTAAATGTACAAAATATAAATACATTGAAAAAACATGCGACCATGCAAAGGTTCGCGAGAAAAATAATAATTACCGAATCATATAAAAATTAAAAAAACTGCTTGTAAGAGCTTGAGTAATCAGTTATGTATGTATACGTTAATTTGTTCTTTTGGTCGTAATCTATTATACCACGAATCAGTTTATACTAAAACAATAGATAGAATGGACATAAACGTTATTTTTGGTTTCTATGGAGTTTTCTAGATTAGTTCAATTTCTCAAAAACGACTACAGATAAACTCACGGGGATTTTTTTAAATGCAATTTTCCAAGAATATCTTTCTAATGAGCATTGAAAGTGGTCATGACTGCAACTCGGTTCCCGTAACACACTGTGCCCTGATTACATCAATAGAGACTTGCATTGCTTGAGAAAAACTATCACAGCAATTTTGTGTAGATGTGAACAACTGTATAAAGCAAGTTCTCGAAATCGTGTAAGGTTTCTGAAGAAAAACAAAAACTGGCTTTCGACAATTTTTAATCTTGGTATTTCTTCCGACATACACCGTCAAAAATGTTTAGAGACTCATATACCAGAAAATAAAGAAGTTTTGATGCCAGAAGAACAGGAATCAACGAGTTCCATACAAATATTAACAGCTTTGCCGGCTACATCAAAAGAACCTCTTAGTTTACTCGATGCTCCTTCTACTTCTCAACATTATGGAGACCTAAGCAATAGTAGTCCGCGACGTTTAAGGAAAAGTCTTGAACAAGAACTCGAAGACCAACCTATAGATAAACTGATTAAGGTTGTGTCGAAAATAGCATCAAATAAAACAGGTATTGAGCTAAGTAAAACTTCTGCCAGTGACTTTGAGTTTGTTATCAAAGAGTGCCTAAAAACTCCTACTCAATCAACAACTATTGCCAATATGATTAGATCTGGTCAAGAAACTAAAGCTATACCGTATACTGCTGATGAAGCTCTTTGTTTAATGATAGATAGAAAATTGTCTGTTGAAGACTATATAACTATACAACAGGGTGCCAAAACTCGAGGTTCAAATATTTATCCTCCCTATTATAGAACACAGATGGCTAAAAAACTATGTTACCCTGATGTCGACATTTCTATATCAGAACGAGAAGCAAAAGTTCCTCTGTTCGATTTGCTTATGCACACATTCCGCCGAATTATTGATTCTTACGATGATAAAGTTTCCGAGTACTGCAGACAAAAACAGTTAAATACAATTAACTGTATTTTTGAAGGTTCTTGGGGTTTTGATGGCAGTACTGGGCAATCTAACTATAAGCAGATATTTGCTGATGATAGCGATGACGAGCAATGCCTTTTTGCTACCACATACATCCCATTACGTGTGAAAACAGTTGATGGATTTGTATTGTGGGCAAATCCTAGTCCTCAATCTTTTCGATATTGTCGACCAATACAAATCCAATATCGATCAGAAACCAAGGACTTAATTCAGAGAGTTAAACATCGTGTAGAAGAAGAAATTAAAGAACTTGCGCCGATTTTTGCAGAAAACTCCTCCGGAAATACTATAATTGGGGATCCAAAATTATATCTAACGATCATAGATGGCAAGGTATTTAATGTAATAACAAATACCAGCTCGCAATTAAGGTGTGCATGTTGTGGAGCTACTTGCACGGAATTTAACAAGCTTGATCTAGTAACAAAAAAGGCAATAAATAAAGAAACTTTGTTACATGGACTTAGCCCATTGCATGGCTGGATCAGAATCTTCGAATTTTTGCTGCACTTAGGATATAAAAACGATCCAGGCGTACAAAAATGGAGAGTAGCAAAAAATTATTTCGAAGCTGGTATCGTAGAAAGTAGAAAAAACGTATCCAAGCTGAAATCCGGCAAAAAATGGGTTTGCTTGTCGATGTCGTACGACCAAATACAGGTACAACGAATGACGGCAATACTGTGCGCACTGCATTGTCAGATTCCAACCGCAAAACCTTTGCAGAGATTTTGGGAATCAAGGAATGGCTAGTCGAAGATCTACACACTATTCTAGTGGCATTATCAAGTGGGTTGGAAATCGATTCCGCAAAGTTTCAAGTTTTTTGCCATAATCTGGCTACCAAGTATGTGGAAAATTATAACTGGTTCTACATGTCAGTCACCTTGCACAAAATACTGATACATGGTGCGAACATAATAGATTCCATTTCGTTGCCAATTGGTATGCTGTCAGAACAAGCTGGTGAGTCAAGGAACAAATTTTGGCGTTACGACCGTGAGCACCACACACGTAAGTTAGATCGTAAAACTACAATACTTGACTTGTTTCATCGAGCGTTAGAATCCTCAGATCCATTAATATCGGCCATGTCCCTTGGAGTACGAAAACATAAATTGAAACATTTGACTCTCCCCGAAAAAGTCATTTCCCTTTTAAAACCGTCCACGGAAAATGTTGTGTTTCATGATCAGTTACCACTAAGTTCCATAGATCGTGATACCAGGGAAATGGCACCAGATGATGAACCCCTTTCACTACCATCAGGAGAAACTTTAACATTTTCTGATGATGACATCATGGAGTAATACTTTTGAATTTTAATTGTACGAAAATTGACAACCCTATTTTCATAGAAATTCCTTAAATACATAGAAACGATTTATCTCCTTTGCCGCATGATTTTAGCTTGTGAAATTTTAGAATATGATTAGTAATATTATTGAGTATATTATGAGCTGGCACTCACCGCAGCTCGGCTCCCATAACACACTGTGCAGGGGTGCCTTTAGGGTACAGGGCGTTTAGTACTATGGCTTTCCTTTAAACTGGAGAAAGGTCTATAGGCCGCACTTTTGGGCCTCGTTTATATGCTTTTCTTTCGAAAATTTTAAATAAATCTAGACGAGTCAAAGCTACGGGTCGATCGTCGTTGCGTAATTGGTCTCCTAGTATATTAACAGGTACACCCGGAGAGTGAAGAGTAGGTTCTCTTCACTCTCCGGGTGTACCTGTATACCTGTCAGCGAGTGGCAGATATAGGTATATCTGCCACTCGCTGACCAACATGAGGGTTGGCGCCCTCATGCCCCTCTTGCACTAAGTCACTCGGTCGAGGCCCGAGATGACATCCCCTAACAGAACGGGTCATCTCCTGTTGAGGCAAAGTAGCGCCATGGGTCTTTGCCGGCTCCATGACGCCTCACCCCCGCTTTTCCGGACATCGTGTAAGAGTATTGGGTTTTAGCATAGCTTAACGAGGGCGGACCCCTTCCCAATACCACACGATGTCCATCATCTAAGAAAATTGAAAAAAAAAAAAAAAAACAATCACTTTGTTGACAACCCCAAGAAAATTTAAAAAAATTAATATCTCTGGTGCAAAGCCTTTGTAGCGTCTGATTTTTTGTATGAATATACATGTAAATGTACAAAATATAAATACACTGAAAGAAAATGCGACCATGCAAAGGTTCGCCAGAAAAAAAATAATTACGGAATCATATAAAAATTAAAAAAACTGCTAGTAAGAGCTTGATTAATCGGTTATGTATAGTTTAATATGTTCTTTTAGTCGTAATCTATTATACCACGAATCAGTTTATACTAAAACAATAGATAGAATGGAGATAAACGTTTTTTTTGGTTTCTATGGACTTTTCTCGATTTATTCAATTTCTCAAAAACTACTACAGATAAAGTCATGGGGATTTTTTTAAATGCAATTTTCCGAGAATATCATTATAATGAGCATTGAAAATGGTCATGACCGCAACTCGGCTCCCATAACACACTGTGCATCGGTCCTAGCAGACCCCTTCAGCACTGCTGACATCTCTTCGAGGCGCGCGTGGAACACTACGCGCCGTCGACCCATTGTTCGCCACCCGCAAGCTCGCGCCTAGCTCACTTTGTTCAGTCCGTTCACAGTTGTTTTACCTCGAACAGCAGCAACACAACAACAACCTTATTGCAACGAGAATAAAAATCACTGTGATATTGATAGACTTGTTAATGGCTGCAACCCAAAAGCACCCTTAATGTAACTATCCCAAAGATCAATTTGATTTTAACAGTGATGTAACAGCAGAGGTAAAATAAGTGTGAACAGCCATAGTTCGAGTGACTGTTGGAGTCGCAGTATGGGGGTAAAATGCATAGAGAACGGAAAGAAATGGGACGTTTCTTGTATGGCCCCTTTAATTTTCAACTTTATTTGATTTTTATCTGTTGTTAAAGCGATAATAGCAAACACACACTATGATGGCAACTATTTACTTCGGGTCATGAGATTACAGCCCGCTGACAGACAGACGGACGGACGGATCATCGAACCGACGCCGATGGACAGAAACATTAAATTCGGATCGTGAATAAAATAGTCAAGCCTTATTGAACCAACTACCTTGCAAACGATTATGGTACGGGTCTGCAGCTGCAACAAAGATATTATCCTCACTAAAGCAAAAAACCGCAGAAGTGCGAATTAGACTCGCCCGCCGAAGGTTCCGTACTTTGTCGGTACATATAAAAAAAAAGGAAAAAAAAATTAAAAACTATTTTTGAAAATAATCTTATATAGTCTATATAATTTGTTTTGACGAGTTCAATATATTTGGTTTGGTATTGAGGTTCTGATGATGGATTAAGCAGGTGAATAATGAAACTCTTCAGTGACTACTTGACTAAGACTACTTCTACTTCGTTGATATAAGTCTAGCTGGTCACAAACCGGCAAGTCTTAGAACGAATAATTCGAAGACATGTGACATCTACCAACCCGCACTGGGCCCGCGTGGTGGATTATGACCCGCTCATTCTTACCGAGAGGAGACCTGAGTCCCAGCAATGTGAACATTATAGACTGCTGATGATGATGATGACTTTTATGATGTTTTCCTTCACCACTTTTGAGAGCAGTGGTGATGAAATAATTTACACAAAAGTGAAGTGCTTGTCAGGGTTCGAACCTTCGACAACTTGAAAGTCATGATCTTATTCAATGGGCCACCATAGCACCCGATTTAAACAAAATTCTCCACGCTCTTTGAACCTCTTTGAACCAGGTCTAATCCTGCGGCTCGTGGAGGTAGGCCTCCACGCAGATGAAGCCGCAGGATTAGACTAGTACCTAAGTAATAATGACATTGTTTCTTGGCCTTTCAGATACTATCCCTGTTCGGGCTGGCGACATCAATCGCGCTCTTCATCATGGAGAATCAGCAGAGTCTGCAGCTATCAGCCCAGAGCACCCACTTCGCTAAGACCTTCGGATTGGACCTGAATGTGGCTTCTGTGCACATCATCCTGTCCATCACGATAATCGTTACGCTACTGTGGATGCTGTTCTCCGCCATGCTGGTGATTGGCGTTACACAGGTTCGGAAGACGTAAAAAAATCTCGCGACTGGTTTTTATTGCGCATTGTCATGCGTCATGACGTCAATTATAGGCAGTGATTCACGGGACACATTGCAGTTATCGCGCACACGTTACCTACTTCGGAACAAGTGTCAATCATCATCATCATCAACTAAAAGACGCCCACTGCTGGACATAAGTGCTTGCTCCACCAATTTGTCGATTAGGGTAGGGGGACGATAAGTAATTTAAACACACAAGATTACTTTTTTTAAATAGTATTTTGTATTCTTTTTTAGGGTTTAATTCTTATAGAAGGCTACCATTTTTGAACTTAAATAAATATTTTATCGTTTTATAAAAATAATATTATTTGTATAACTTCTAATTTTTTGCTTGACCGTACTTTTCCAAGACATAAGTTTGTATAATTTACTTGGAATCTGGGACCGCGGTCGCGGTCCCGAAAGCCCCACGATCCGTAAAAAGCATAGAGAACGCTGCTGCCCTTTCTCTAGTGAGTAGGTATCCTAGTCGCCTCTTAAGACACCCACGAAAATAGATGGATGGATGGTACTATTCTTTACGTCCGGCACCACACGTCGGAGTATCAATCGATTACAGTGCAATTTGGAATGCAGGGACAGATTTTAAAATTAACAGCTTCATCCAGTGTTCGCAAGTGTGAGTGCTAGGAGTCCCAGGTTTGAACTTCAGAACCGGCAAAGTAGTATTGGGTTTCCATTAGGAATTTCCTACTCAGTAGCAGCTCGCAGTCTTAATTTGCGCGCACAGTTGATGCAAAAAGGCACGTTCCTTTGGCCAAAATAATACTTCAACAAAACTGACCGAGCGTAGCACAAAATAAGGTTTTATTTTCGTAAACTTGTACCTAAAGTCTGTTTAAGTGATTGTTTCCTGTGTAACACGCAATATTTGTTACTAGCTTTTGCCAGCAGCTTCAGCCGATTGGAAGTCAAAATGATTATCCATCTGTTAATCCAGGTTTATGACTACCTGCGTGCCAATTTTCACCCAAATTCGATTGGCCGTTTTTGCATGAATGAGTTACAAAAATCCAAACTTTCGCTTTATAATATTTGTAGGAAGTATGATGGTAGGATTAGCTTTTTCCAGCGGTTCCGCTCCCTTGAAAGTCGGAAATTATCCTACGGGCAGTACTATCGTCATAAAAAGTTTCCCTAGTGATAATCTAGGTCATAAACTATCTATGTGCCCATCCAAATCCGAAAGACGTCAACTGTCGGGCATATGCTCCCTTATTTGGGGGGATTTGCCACTATCACCACACTTGGCAAGCGAATTGACGATTGCAGTTTTCAAAAAAAATCAAAAAGTTTTATTGTTTCTCATACAATTGTTACATAACTTATAGTTGAGGCAACCCCGATAAGTTATAAGAATACTTGTGATGGGGTTACCTCGCAACTTCCCATGTGTCACTAGCTACAAATGTTGAGACATATTTAAGAGAAATAATAAAAATAAAAATTAGTTATTAGGATTTTACAAAATTGTGAGGATGTAGTCTTCATGTGTGTGTATGGTGGATGTGTGGGGTGAGTGTGTGTGTGTGTGTGTGTGTTTTAATGGTTGAATAGCTGATGTATGTTATGGTTGAGGACAGGTTCTTCATTAGAATATTCTGGTTAATATAAATTCAATTTCATCGTATGTTTGTGATTTCAGCCATTCCATTAATTTATTTTTACATTCGTACTGCAACATAGGGTAAATACTCAATTTAAGGTTTAATTTATTGTAAATATAAGTTGATTGGGTATTATACTGGCGTCTAGCGAACGCCGTACGGACCCGTGGAGAATGGGCAACAATATCTTTGCGTCTTTTATCGAGCTTTAATGGATCAAATGAGAGGGTCTTGTGCAAATGTATAGTTATGTTCAATAAGTATAATTTCCTAACAGTGAGCAGATTACTAATCTTGTAAAGATTGTCTGTAGAATACCGAAAGGGCTTAAAATACATAACTTTGATGAGAGCCCTTTGAGCCCTTTCTAGGTCTAAAAATTTGGTCTTGGTGGCCCCGCCCCAGATTGGTATACAGTATGTGATGACCGATTGTGCCAGAGCCGTATATATTTTATTAAGTAGCTGAGGCGGCATCACATGCCGCAACGTTTTAAAAATCCATATAAGTTTTCTGACCCTGGCCATAGTATTTTCGATATGGATGTGCCAGGACAATCTTTGGTCTACTGTTATACCAAGATATTTAGCGGATCTAACTTGTTGTATGCTTTGACAATGGCATGGATAGTGGGAGTTTGCACACTCATGGATTACGATCCCAAAATCAGCACCTGGTTGTGTCCTCTGATTAGGAGTAAAGCAGATGAAGTTTGTTTTTGATACATTGAGGGTTAGAAGATTAGCATTTAGCCAACTTGCTATTGCCGCTAATCCACTTTCAGCAGCAGCATGCACGTTAGCCCAAGAGTCACCTACGAAGACAAACCGCTGTGTCATCCGCATATGAATATACTCGTCCGCTACTGATCCCGATATTACACAACTCATTGATATAAATCAAGAACAGCGTCGGAGCGAGCACACTTCCCTGCGGCACTCCGAAACATACACTTTCTTCATTACTCGTAAAGTTTCCAACCCTAACCCGCTGTTTTCGGTTAGATAAATAACTACCAAAAAGAGAGAGGGCTGTACCTCTTATCCCGATTGTTTCTAGTCTGTGCAGAAGGATGGGGATAGAAACGGTGTCAAATGCCTTTTTCAGGTCTAAAAATACTGTAAGGCATTTCCGTCCTTTATCTACGTGATAGACTATGTCGCAAGTTAACGCCTTAACAGCGTCTTGTGTAGACAGCCCCCTTCTGAACCCGTATTGTGAGATAGATAAAATATTATATTTATTTAGGTAACTAATTAGTCTATTATTTAGCAATTTTTCTAAAATTTTTGCGATGCAAGATATAACCGATATAGGGCGGTAGTTATTTATATCATTGCGATCCCCCCCCTTGTGCACAGGTGTAACCATAGATTGCTTAAAAGCAGCTGGAAATACTCCGGTTCTAAAGCACATGTTTGCTAGTTGGCTTATTAGTGGAACCAAGAAGTCCCTTGAAATTTTCAAAAAATTTGTTGGTATACCGTCCCAGCCAGGTGAGCTTTCAGAGTCGAGACCCATGAGTATGCCGTCCACTTCCTGTGGGTCAGTGTCAAGCAGTACGAATGATGTAGTATGCTGTTCGTTCTCTAGGTGTGGAGAGCCAATATTAGAGAGATTGCATTTTTTAATAATTTCTTCAGCCAATGTTTTGCCGATTGTGACGAAAAACTGATTAACACGGTTTAAAGAATCGAGAGGGTGTGGTGTGATTTTAAGAAGATTTGAATTAATTGATTTTGGGGTTTTAAATTGTGTAATTTCGTTAATTTTTTGCCAGAGTTGTTTTGGATTGTTTACTGACTTAGTTATTTGATCTCTTTGTGATTTTCTTTTTAGTTTCTTTATTAAATTTGTACAAAAGTTACGAAACCGTCTGTAGGTAATTTGTAGTATTATATTATAGGGATCTTTCTTAGTTTGCGCATGCATTTTGTTACGGAGATTTATACATCGAAGTAAGCCAGCAGTCATCCAGGGTTTGATAACACGCATACGATTTGGGACTGACTTAGTTGTAGTATTTGATAAAAGTGATTTTTTTTATTACATCGATAAATTTATAAGCTATGATCTCAGGGTCGTTATACGTGTTAAAAAATAACATGTCAGAACTTATCAGGTTTGTGTAGGCATTATCATAGTTAATTATAGTTTTAGTTTTGGCCGACTTTTTAATTTTTAGTGTTAGTGTTATGTTTGTTAATACCATTGCGTGATCTGTGATTGTGGTGTTAATAACACCCACAAAAGCCGAGTTCGCAGTTTTATCGATTTTAATAAGGGTGTGGTCCAGACAACTTTGTTCTCTGGTAGGGAGACAGTGTCCTGGTAATAAACCATGTGCCGCTACCATATTTAAATATTTTAATATTTAAATAGTTTTATTAGTAGGGTTAAACTTATACACAATAAGCTACAAAATACTACGGCCTTAATGCCTTATAAACTGTCCACCAATGGTGGTCATATAAATAAGAAAAATACGCCTCAGTTCTGGAGTCATAGCGATTGATGTCGCGCTTCTCCTAGTCTGCTCCGACTGTCGGTATCTCGGTTCATTTGTGCAAAGCGATTGCGAAGTAGATTGGACGTACAGAATAAATACTGGATAGATGAAATGGCGGCAGGTCACAGGCACAATCTGCAAGTTCCACATTCCCCATAAACTTAAGGGGAAGATATATAAAACCATGGTCAGACCTGCTATTGTATGGGTCAGAATGTTGCGGCACAAAGGGATGAATGAAAGGCAATTATATGCAGCTGAGATGAGAATATTGAGAGGAGAGGGATGTGTTACACGAATGTTTAGAATAAGAAATTAGTAACATATGAGGAAGTCTGAAAGTAAAGCACCGATAACTGAAAAGTTGTGTGGAAACCGGTTGTGATTTTAAAATACGACCAAAACTACGTGTTTTTTAAAGTAATCATTTTATATTTTCAAAATATGTATTTGTTTTAATAATACGAAGGAATTATCTGAATTAATGCGGGAACCGCACATTCTAGCCAGGGAGCCTACTCTTAAACTCCGCCTACGAAGATAAGGACCCATCGGGAAGTATGCCATACATAAGCATCCTATAATGTTCCCACTGCTGGGACACAGGCCTCCTCTTTGTGTGAGGGACTGGCCATAATCCACCATGCAGACCCAACGGCAAGCACGAACTCTGCGATAGGCTTAAGTCACGCTTTTTATCACGGTTTTGTTCTCAATCTGTGATAAAAAGTGTGACTCAAGCTTATCACAGTTGGTCGTGATAGCCCCCCGCAGGGTGAAAAGTATTCCTAATAGAATCAATTAAGTGAAAAATTATAATAAAAATTTACCAGTTTCTGATTTATTCCTTTATATTCACCTATCTGCATGCCAAATTTGAACTTTCTAGGTCGTCTGGAACTGGGTTAGAGTTTTGATCTATAGGTCAGTCAGTGATAAAAATGACGATTTTTGGACGTTAATATCTAAATAACCGTTTTAGGTGAGTTTATGAAATTTGGAGCACATTATGTATCTTGCAAATTTCAATGTATGAGCCAAATTTGACACGTTTCTGTGAAATAGTTTTGAGTAATGAGGGGGTCAAAAGTGGCTCCAAATGGTTCGTGTAATATTACACACGGTGCTGCTCGCCAGCTCTGTTACTTGAACTTGGCTTGACACGCTACCGCATGTCTAGATAGGTACACACGTTGACTATAAAACTTCATTTAAAAAAATGCAACTAGCACAACTGGACGTAGTTAAGCAGAAAGGACTCAATCCACACCCAGTTACTTTCGAGAAATCGACGTTTGAAGTTAAAAAGGTATTTTTGTCATTTTCTTTTTTTATTTTATCAGTGGAATATTAACACATTAGTTAAGAACCAGAATTTGCTTGGTTGCTCCTGAAAAAAAAATAAGAATTGCCATACCATTGGTTCTAATCTATAAGTATACGAAACATAAAGCTATTTTTAGCTAGATCATTTTCACTAATCCGTAGTATGTATAATTTGGATCAGTTTGTTGCACTTAACTCATTTTTGACCAAGTTGTGGATTGATTCCTTTCTGCTGAACTACGTCCAATTAGCCTTACGGCTTCACCATACGTGTGCTTGTCTCAAACAATTTAATCGAAATGCTTTAGAAAACCTATACTTGTATTCTCGATTCAAAAACCGTTCGAATTTACGTCACACCGTTAAATTAGGGACTCTGCGGAGTAATAACTAATAACATAACATTGTAACCGTAAAAATGGCTTTAATGTTGACAGTTCAACAACATTCATTACGTTATTTACGTTGCTTGTCTGCTTGTCTGCTGAACAGACAAATTTTTCCAACGCGTGAATCAATGGATTAACAATATCTTCATTCGATTTAGATTGTGATTGTGGGTTAAACAATTTAGGTTCTAATGAATGACCACTATACCTACCAAAATACTTTTATCAAAAAGCTTCGATTCCTACTAAAAGAAACAAGGAAATAGACACATTAACGTATTTGGTCGTAATGGCAATCGAGTGCGTGATAAAACCACAAAATATGATTCAAAAGCAGAAGGCCGTGGTAACAACAATGTACTTGATGGTTTTGCGTCAATTGGGGATAATAACAATCATAATTAGCTGAATATTAAATGGTCAAATAGATTTAAAGTGTTGCAAATAAAATAATGTGGCCATATCCGAGACTCAAAATGTTAAAATCATTCAGAGTTTCTATTCTGCAATATTTATATATTCCAGAAACTCTGAATGATTTTAACATTTTGAGTCTCGAAACGGGGATTTTCGAACCATGAAAGTCGTTTTCATCCATAAACTTGTTGGCGTCTGTTTTTAAATTGAAAGATATGTCGTGATGATGTCGTGATGGGACCGCTTATGCCAACTGACAACCTGGTACATGACAATGGTCACTCGTAGAAAACATTCTTAACAAACTGTTAATCGTTCCGGGTGGCGCCTGACGTAAAGAATAGCATTATCCTAAAGGTGTCGTAAGAGGCGACTAAGGGACGCAGGGCAGCAGTGAACATCTATCGGCAGAAGTGATGACATACGTCATCACTAGTTACAGACTAGTTTAGTTTACATTTAATATCGGTGAATTTTACAAAGTAGATAGCCTGCGAGTAATAAGCATGCTTAAATAACTTAATGCAAGCGACATTATTGGTGACCGTGAAGCGACTGGTCAATTTCTGAAACCTGAAAACATAACCCAAAAACCGTAAACATTTTTATCTACGCGTAACTATGGCCCTTTGATTTTGGTTTTAGAGGTCATTTTTGCCCACTGATATCCTTGAAGATCTTCCCCCTTAGCTGTAAATGCGTGATTTATTTTGAACTAGCTATTTCCAGTGGCTTCGCCCGCGTATTAAACGTATAAATCTTCCTCTTGAATCACTCTATCTATTAAAAAAAATTGCAACTTTAAAGATCTAATCGTGCATAGGGACAGACAGAGGGAACGCTACTTTTTATACTATGTAGAGATAATTTGACATACTTATTCACTTTTTAACCGACTTCACAAAGGAGGAGGTTATCAATTCGGATGTTTATATATATTTTTTTTTATGTAGGTATGTTCGGCCATAACTCCGTCATATATAAACCGATTTGCAAAATGCTTTTTTTGTTCGAAAGGGGTTTATTCCGAAATGGTCCCATATAAGTTTCATATAGATCTGATGATGACTTCCGGAGACAGACACCGGAACTCTTTAAAAAATTACAGCAAATCAACCGCGATTTCTGCTAACGCATAAATATGCACTGTTTGTTTGGAATTAGTGCGGGGTAGATCTAGATACTATAACTAAAAATTTTAAAATAAAAACTTTTTTACAAAAAAAAACAACCGACTTCCTTAAAAACACTACAAAATGAAAAATAACTTTAATTTCGGAAGTCGGTGGCAAAAACCTCAAATAAAAATCCTAAGACACCGACTTCCGAAATTAAAGTTATTTTTCATTTTGTAGTGTTTTTAAGGAAGTCGGTTGTTTTTTTTTGTAAAAAAGTTTTTTTATAAAATAGACTCCCTATCAGACAAAATGAATCATCAGTTATCACCATTTCAGCCAAGAAACGTCCACTGTTGGACATAGGCTTCCGCCAAGCTTCGCCACTTTCACCGGTTCTGGGCTCTCCACACCCAGCGGATTCTTGCGGCTTTCACAGGGTCTTCTGTCCACCTTGTGGGAGACGAAATTTACGTCTTCTTTTGGCAAAAAATAAAAATAATAAATGAACATGAAATGAATTTGAAAACCCCATGAAAAGTTCAAAATATTGATATTTATTTTCCAGAATAAGCCAAACTTCGTCCTCAGTTACTTCTCATTCGGCATCATCGTCACGATCATCTGTCAGCTGAGCGCACTCCTGGTGTTACTTCAGAACAGCTGGATATTGGCACTGGTGCTCTTCATTTCATCTTGTAAGTACAAATTTGTCCCTATCTTGTTAAATAGGTACTAATCTAGCAGGTGGAAGGCCTGATGGTTAGGACTTGCCGCTGTCAATGGACATCTACAATTGATACCAAAGGCATTGTAGGCATCATTGATATCTATACTTCTATACTATATCCACACTAATATTATAAATGCAAAAGTAACTCTGTCTGTCTGTCTTTCTGTCTGTCTGTCTGTCTCGCATTCCTGCAAAAACTACTGAACCGATTTAAATGAAATTTACATAGATAGTTTAGAGCCTGAGAAAGGACATAGGCTACTTTTTTAATAATATATGTATATATATATATATTTATTTCCAAAACAAGATTAAAATGGTTCACAACTAGTGGTAGGAAGTAAATACAAATTGAATTTTCTATGCTGTCGAAATCTGTAGACAATTGGTGAGCCCTGCCTCTTAAACTAGGGTTACCTGTATCTTAAGAGACAGTGTTCGGCTATAGGGTTGATACAGTAAGATTTATACAACTCGTGGGTTGTGTCGATCTACCAAAAGATTATAAAAATTTGGTTATTCTGTAATTAAAGTAAAGAAAGTAAGAGTAGTTTGAGTTTAAGTTGATGGCTCCATGTGTGCGTGGGTGTGGGTGTATGTGGGGGTGAGGATAAGTGTGTGTGTGTGTGTATGGGTGTATGTGCTTGTGTTAATGTAAGTTGTGAAATTAGGTGAGGGTCCTTTGTGAGTATTAACTGATATATTAATGTTATTTTTATTATGCGATGTATGTAAGTAATGATTCTGTTTGTGGGTAATCCTGTTGAAGTAGCCATTCTGTCACCTTAGACTTTAGATTATATCTATTTAGGTCGAGTATGTTTAGTGCTTTATGAGTTTTTTGTATATTTATGTGGATAATGTATAGTAGGTATTGGTGTTTGGCAAAAGAAGTCCTGTGCTGAGTGCCTGGGGGAATATTTATTCGCTTTTTGGAATCAGATGGGAGGACACTAGCGTGTCTTCTAAGGACACAGATTATCCCGGTAGTACGTTCCCGCGGGATTTTTTCCGACCTGCACGCGGGTGAAGCCGCTGGCAAAAGCTAGTATACTGTAATAATATTATAAAGCTAAAGAGTTTGTTTGTTTGATTGAACGAGCTAATCTCAGGAACTACTGGTCCAAATTGAAAAAATATTTTTGTGTTGGGTAGCCGAGAAAGGCTATAAGCTATATAACATCACGCTACAACTAAGAGGAGCGGAGCAGTAATGAAAAATGTTGCAAAAACGGAGAAAATCGCACGCGTAGGCGATTCGACGCGACGCGACGGGAAAAGTCGGGGAACAAGAAATTTAACGCGGACGAAGTCGCGGGCAGAAGCTAGTCAGTAATATTAGTATGTAGTTGGTATTAGTGCCTATTGGTAACGGCCGCGACTTACGATCTGTAGTGCCGTGCGTTCAAAGTTCGACAGGCGCTACACACGACGCCGAGAGGACCCTATGCTGAAACAGGACCTCGCATTAATCCCAACATTAAATGACAAATTCTTCCTTTAAATATTTTATTCCGTGAAGTACCTATATTCAACTAAGATTTTTTTTTCCATTACAGTGCTCCATATACACGTCTTGGTGGTCGTGCACACGGTTTACGAACTTATGTCGAGAGGCAAAGACTTCAGATTCCGCCAGCGTGAAGATGATGAGGATCTGCTAGCTGACTGCTTCGATGGAGATTTAAGTAGGGTTTAGAATACGACGTTACTTGATAGAGGTGTGTCCAGACGGTGTGACGCATGCGCCATAAAAACATTTTTCATATCAAATACCTCAGCCTGGAGGGGCTCGTGGCTAAATTAAAAAGCCCCGAGGGTCGATCGAAGGTTAAGTTGCACTTGCCGAGGTCGGTATGGAGATGGGTGACCATCCATTACACCCCTAAGAGATCTAGACAGTCGTAGTCAGAAGCCTAAAAGTCTGACAATTAATCTTGCCAAGGAGCGTCGTGTAGGAAAAGGACTAAGGTTGGACTTTTAATCCTATTCACTAACTTGACAGTTCAACGAAAAATAATGATACCATTCTAAAACTAATAGTGTTGGGGTAGTGAACGATTTCGCATAAAGAATGAATGATAAAAATGGTTTAAATTAAATAAAACTTTAATAAATCGTTTTTAGGATGTGGAATATAAGAATAATTCTTAATTTTTAATAACAGTTATTTTCTTTTTTATTTTCTTCTGATAGAAAAAAACACTAAATATCAAAATCATGACATTTGTTTTTTTACTATAGTCATTTTATTTCCTCTGGCAGCCATAGACGATGTTTATATCGATATAGTATATATCGTGTTTTAAAACAAGTTATTAAATTTAAATTACAAAGGAGAATGCTCAAAAGTGGTACCAAAAAGTCTCACGCATCAAGACCAAAATTTTGGAGTAATTTGTTTCATATTTTTTTACGACGTTACACGTCGGGGATTTAGTTTTTGAACAGGGAATTTGTTTTTAAGTTTAAAAGTATGGATATTGTTTTACTTCCTATAAATGACGTTCCGTTTCACTTCACGTGTTAAATGATTAACATAACCTTGATTTTTGAAAGTGCCATGTTCACTGTAAAAATAATACTCTGCTGATTCTACATTAATTTAAAAAAAAAAACTGGAATAGAATATCTATTTAAAAGATTATCATTATTTTATCTGGTTTTGTTATGGTTAATTAGCCGTTCCCAACTAGTAAAAAAGATGTAGAATGCAACAGAATGGATTTGTTATCTGTGCATCTGACATTTTGCGCATGTACTCTGTGGTTTGCGAAAAGCGCGGGAACCTTGAAATAATAGGCGGTCTTTTTTTTACTTCTTGTAATTTTACTTTAATTTTAATTTAGTTTGTACATATTTTCCTGTTTTTATTCTATTAACTTAGTTTATAAAACAAGATTTAAGATGCCTAAGAAAAGAAAAAAACCCAAACAAGATCCTGGTGGAGAAATTGTTACTGGTCCTCCGGATTCATCTTCGGAGACAAGTGAGTCTGACTACGTCGACTCCAGCACTGCGGAAGAAAAGGCTACAGAGAAGTATGCCCCGTATAGGGTTACAGACTACAGTCGCAGGTACCCTGAGGATGCCGTAGCTGGGTATGACTTTATTGTATTTATCGAGAGCACAAATGAAGAACAACCAATAGGCCAAAGAGATATGATGTACCTGAGTGGATGCTTCACTAGATTTGTTAAAGGGATTAAGTACTTGAAAAAAATTAACAGATACAAAATCGGCGTAGTTTTCGATCGCCCGAATTTAGCCAATTCATTCTTGGACAATGTTACTTTTCTGAAAGAACAGTCGATCAAAGCGTCGATTCCGGCTGGAACGACAGAATTGTCTGGAGTTATCACGTCAGTACCTACGGATATGTCAAACAAAAAAATTTTTAAGGCAATATCAAGTTCAAAAAAAATTATAAGCGTTAGAAGAATAATGAAAAAAGTTAGAGTAGGTAGCTCATCTGAACTACAGCCTACCCAAACTGTAGTTATTACTTTTGCTTCATCTACATCTTTACCAGATTACGTTCATATTAAGATGTGGCGGCTTTCAGTACTGCCCTATATTCCACCAGTCAAGCAGTGTTTCCGTTGCTTACGTTTTGGGCATTTAGCCAAATTTTGTAAAAATTCGCAAAGATGCTCAGTATGTACTGAGGGTCATTCCTTCAAGGAGTGCTCTGTACCTGCTGAAAAAGCTGTATGTGTTCATTGCAAAGGTAATCATTTATCCATATCTGGCCAATGTCCCATTAAGAAAAGAAAGATTGCTGAAAGCAGAAATACATCGAAAACCCCTTTTTCGGACTTATTTAATAAAGCTAATTTCCCATCACTGAACAAATCGGAACATTCGACAGATATTATAAACTTGATGTTGTCTAATAGCACAGCATTAAGTTTGTTGACAGAATCTATTGTTAACTTGATTAAGTTAAATAAAACACAAAATGAAAGTATTTGTACACAAACTATAACATCTGCTATTAGAGAGACTATTAAAGGTAAAAATATTATAATATAAAATTCACTAACAAAATTTTAAATATTGCTCAGTGGAATGCACAAAGTTTGCTAAGTAATAAACTACAGTTTCAGCAGTTTCTCTATAATAATGACATACATTTAGCTTTAGTTTCAGAAACATGGTTAAAACCACACATACAATACAACATTCGTGGCTATACCACAGTTAGGAATGATTGTGGTAATGATCACAATGGTGTTGCTATATTTATACGTAATGGCATTGAATTTAGATTATTAGACACATATTTTGACGATTCTATTCAAAATATTGCAATTAAAATTAAAATTAATAACAAATACATTTCAGTAGTTAGTTTTTACAGTCCTGGAAATTGCAGTCCTACTTTTGAAAAGAACAAATTTGATTCACTAATAAATAGTATACCTAAACCAATGATAATTGCTGGGGACTTTAATGCCCATCACACTTTTTGGGGTTGTTGTAGTGACGACTCTCGTGGCAGAGCTATAATGAATTCCATGGATGAAAATGACTTGATACTCTTAAATGATGGTCAGCCAACTACTGTAGGGTCTCATCTATGGAGACCAAATGGTCTTGATTTAACTATGGTTTCTTCTTCCTTGGCTTTGTCTTGTGAATGGCAGGTTTATCAGGATTCTATAGGCAGCTATCATTTGCCTACCATTACAAAATATGTTATAGATACTGCTAATGATGTGGATCCTTCTAATGTTTCAAATATTCCTCTTCATTGTAATCTGAAATTAGTTGATTGGTCTATTTATAAAAAGATTGTAAATGACATGATGGAAAGTTTTCAGTATAATAACTCGAGTCATATTGATACATATAATAATTTTTGTTCAATAATTCTACAAGCAGTTCAGATGTCAGTAATCAGTTTTAATAAAAACAATACCACTTGCGACTCTCGCAGATCTAGGAGGAAGCTTCGACTCCCTTGGTGGAACGAGAAGTGCACTAGAGCTGTACAAGATTGTAAGCAAGCATACATCTTATTTAAATCAAATCCTTGTCTAGACAATTTTATAAGTTTCAAACATATGCAAGCCCGAAAAAAACGTATCCTACGACAGGAGCGTCGTGCATGTTGGTTAGAGTTTTGTCATTCTATTAATAGACTCACTCCAATGAGTCAAGTTTGGGCAAAAATGAGGAAGTTAAAAAATGTTTCTACAAATAGCAGTTTGTTTTCTAGTTATGAATGGATCTCTCAATTTCTGCATAAGTATACTCCTGATTCAGTTCAGAATTTTTACACAGTCAGTCACAATAACTTACAAAATTGCACAAATAATTTCATGGTGGAAACTTTTTCTATTGAAGAGCTAAAATCTGCTTTAAGATCAAGAAGAGATTCGGCATGTGGCTTAGATTGGCTCTCATACAAAATGTTAAAATTATTAAATTCACACAGTTTGTCTATATTTTTAAATATTTTGAATTCACTTTGGCATTGTTGTATTATTCCTGAGGAATGGAAAACAGATTGTTTAATACCTATCCTGAAACAGGGTAAAGACCCTAACAGCGCTGACTCATATCGTCCTATTACTCTAAGTTCGTGTGTTGGTAAAATATTTGAACAGCTTCTAAAACAACGTTTGATATTTTACATTGAAAGTAATAGTCTACTACCTTACAATCAATTTGGCTTTCGATGTGGTCGTTCTGCTCGGGAAAGTCTTAGTCATTTATCTCTGGATATACACAGTGCTCTTGTCGAGCATAAAATGTTGGGATCTGTTTTCTTCGATATTGTTGGTGCTTTTAATAATGTAAATTTAAGTACATTGTCATCCATTCTCCTTTCACTAAATGTTCCTGAAAAAATAGTAAGTTGGATTTTTGAGTTTTTAAATGAACGTAAATTGTATGTAAAAGTCAATAATCAATTAATAGGACCTAGGTATTCTTATAGAGGAGTTTCTCAAGGAGGAATATTAAGTCCTCTATTATTTATTTTATATATTGCTAGATTAAATAATGTGCTGGGTAGTGATGTCTGTAATTTACAATTTGCTGATGATTTGGTTGTGTATTGTTCAGGAGAAAACCTTAACAGCATTGAAACAAAACTCAATGCTAGCTTGGAAAAATTGGGACATTATTTTGAAAGTCTCAGTTTGGAGGTCAGCTATGAGAAAAGTAAGGTTGTTGTCTTTTCCAAAAATGTTGTTGGTTCTCCTAGTATTAAAATTTATTACAATAATAGCCTTATGTTAGTGGATAGTTCCATAAAATTTTTAGGTGTTACTTTTCTCAGTAATTTTAAATGGAATGTGTATGTTGATTACTTAGCAAACAGAGCATTAAAAGCTTGCAATATTTTGAAATCTCTCGCTGGCACTTATTGGGGTGCTGATCCAGGGACATTACTGATTTTATATAAGTCCTTAGTAAGAAGTCACTTCGAATATGCATTTTTTTGCTATAGTGGTGTACAAAAACTAGTAGAAAAACTAGACAAAGTGCAAAATAGATGCTTACGTATTATTTTGGGAGCTATGTGTTCAACACCTATAGTGTCAATGCAAGTCGAATGTAGTTTGCCTCCATTGATAATTAGATTCAATTACCTCAGAACAAAATTCTTCATTAAGATTTCTTCTATCAGTGATCATCCTCTTCTATTGCAGTTAAAGAAGGCTATTAATGGGATCAATCCCCCTTTTCTAGTACAAGGTTTATCTGAAATTTTAAAAGATTGTTCTAATCAAAATTATTTTTCTAGCTCCATTTGGCCTTGTTATTTATATTCCTATGAATCAAAGTATTGTCCATTTAAAATAGTAATTAATGAATCTTTGAAGTTTAAAGAGGATGTTTACAGAATGCTTGAGGAATGGAATGGTTACAATCAATTGTACACAGATGGCTCAAAAAATGATAATGCTGTATCTATGGCTATTTATGACGTTCAGGCTCGAAGTGGGTTTGGAAATAGGTTGTCTTCAGTAGCAACTGTGTATACAGCAGAGGCTATGGCAATACTCAGTGCTTTAGAGTATATTGAGACTAGGCAAGAAAATAAATGGATCATTATCACTGATAGTATGAGTGTATTGAGAGCACTAGAAAATCCCAGTTGTAATGCAAAAACAAGTTACATAATTTATAACATCAGAGAAAAATACAATAATTTACATAAGTTCAAAGATATCGTCCTTTTCTGGACTCCTTCACATATCGGGGTAGTTGGAAATGAACAAGTTGATTACCTGGCTAAATTCATTGTTAATCATCATCAGGAATGTCCAATTTTGCATAAGCCCATTCCAAATTCAGATGCGTTGACTTATTTCAAATCAAAACTGGCACGTGAATTTCACAATTTCTGGCAGCATGTAGTTGAAACCAAAGGAAAGTGGCTAGCTGAAATTAAAACAAAGATTTCTCCTCCTTGGTTTACAGGAGGAAATATCTATCGGAACAGAAAGTTTTATACAACGATTTGTCGTCTACGGCTAGGTCACTGTCGATTTAATGCACATCTGTTTAGAATTGGCATTCTGTCTTCCCCAAATTGTGATTATTGTAATTCTGCTATACAAACATTGGATCACATTGTATTTGATTGTCCTAATTTTGCTCTTCAAAGGATCATTTTAGTTGATCGCCTGCTAGGTATTTATGAAAATGCTGAAGATATCCCGCGCTCGCTTCAGCAACTTTTGACGAAAAAAGATTGTTTTTTACCAATTTACGATTTTATTGTATCAACTGTTGATGAAATTTGAATTTGACAACTACTACACTTTTGACATAAAATTATATGATATTGAGATAATATTAAATAAAACATGAAAGAAGACTCGGCTCCGGTCTAACAAAAGGTACTGAACTTGAATATATTAAAAGAAGACTTGGCTTACGCCTAACTATTGGTTATTGAAGACATTGATAAAAATAAGACTTGGTTTCCGCCTGACTATTGGATATCGAAGACATTGAATAAAGAAGACATGGTTTCGGCCTTGATTATATTATAGAAAGACAAGAAAGAAAAAAAAGAAGAATTGGAAGAAAAAGAAAACTAAATCAGACTTGGCTGTATGGGCTCAGCTCCCTTTGCCTGTCCCAAAGAGGGACGAAAAGAACCAAAAAAAAAAAAAAGTGTGGTTTGCGCTAGCGAGTAGCGAGTACCGTCTGTGTTTTTAAGAGTTGAGATTGAATAATTATTGAATTGTTTTGAAAAGTAGAACTTGTTTGTATTTTGTGAACTTTTTTGTGAGTATTTCATTGTGCAAATATGTCGAATTGGTCGACCGATTGACATCGTCAGTCACCCGGCAAAACCGGCGATGTATCAATAGTTCATTTTTGATACCCAGAAACCTACACACATTAGAACAAGCGTCTACTCCAATGATTAACTTGTTACAGTCTTGGATAACTTCTACTCAGGTAAGCAGATCTTATTTTACTCTTTGAATATATAGGTACTTATGAATGTCAGGCACCTATTTCCTGACTAATCTTTTTATGAATGTACCAGCTTACAAAACATTATTTTTATAGAATGAATGAAAACATTTTTGGACTCGCGCAGGAAATATCCAAAAAATTAATTAACAAAAAAAAAACCAACCTGTTTGAGGCCAAAAAACGCTTTACTCTTGATTACTTGTAGATGTAATTTCTTTGAATATGTTACAGAAGATAGATAACGTCATAAAGGGTAGAAGCACACTTTTTCACTCATGGTTTTAATTGCAGATGTCTTCAGAATGTGTGCTTTGTACAGAGTGTTTGAGACTGCTTCAAGATCGAGCAAACACAATCAGTGAAGGAAGTTTATCTTTGCCTGCTTTTGGTCATGGAAAATTATGTTGTTCTTGTGGCAATTCTATTCTACGTGCAACTAGACCATATCCTGTAAGACAAGATCGACAAGAGAGAAACATTTTAGTTAGAAATATTCCGCTCCATTTGGTAAATATTTTTATTTATGTTGCAACATAAAAATGAAACCTAATTATTATCTATTTTGACACAATTACTGCCTGATCATTATCATGTATTCCTAGTTACATCACATTACAGTAATACTTTTATCAAGTCTATAACCCATTGTGAAATGTTTTGTATTACATGTATAATCATGTTATTTTTATAGATATCAAGATTGGAAAGAGTATGTGCTGCTTGCTGGAGGTCAGCTACAAGAGATGTTCAACGTCGTGATGTGTACAACTGCAATCGCCCAGGTCTGCTAGATGCTGGACCATGTGGAGATCTCAATATTCCTAAGCCATAATTGACGTTAAGATGGCTTACTTTGTTAGCTCTTGAGACCTACCAACTCAAGCAGGCTAGATCTTATTATAGGGAACACATCCGTCGGACTGGTATTTATTCAGTTGAGGTGAATAATTCTATTGATGATGATGTACCTTTGATTTTAGGGCTTAATAATTACCTCTTAAGAGGTATGATTAATTCGAGACATGTCAACAGCCGTACTTATCACATGTATTTATTGATTAGCAGAGATGATGCTGTGGCCAACACATTAGAAACCATAGTAGGTTATTGCTGCAGTCGCCTCGTCGGTAAGCGAACAGTGGGCTGCTGTGCTCATGTAATGACGATAGTATAGTATTTGAGCTGGGGACGGTATAATGACATAGCTTCGCCAGCAATGGATTTAGATGTTTTTTTCAGGAGTATGATGAATGATTTATGTAACAGTTTTGTTAAATAAATATTTTTGACTTTGATCCCTATTAAAAACCCAAATGAACTTGTTTGTTTCATTTTTCTATCACTTACCTATCAGTCTGACTGATCACCCTTATTTATGATAATGTATTATTGGTATTGGTGAGTAGTTGTGGCCCAGTGGTAGCGGCCGCGACTTACGAGTAGTACGTCGTGAGTTCAAACCCAAATAGGCGATATACTTTGTGTAAATTATGTCATCACCACAGCTCGCAAAACGGTGAACGAAAACATCATGAGTAAACCGGCACGTCTTAGAACCAAAAAATTGAAGCCATGTCACATCTACCAAACCGCTCTGGGCCCGCGTGGTGGATTACGGCTCCCTCTCACTAAGAGGCCTGTGTCCCAACAGTGGGAACATCATAGGCTGCTGTTTTTTTATTAGATTTACGACTTCGCAGCCATTGTAGCCAACTTCAGGGCGGCCAAGAAGTTTGGCAAGAATTATACCCACGTTACCGGTTCACACTGTTGATAATATAAGGGTCGGTCAAATCACTCAGTGTCACATGTGCCTGGCTGGAGGCTATAGTTTAGTCTCCACCGGGAAGACTGCTTAAGCAGATAGTGACTTGTATCCAGCAGGTAACTGTGAGACTCAACGTATTAAAGAAAAACGAGTTTCAGTCACGAACCCTGTGGTGGGGCTAGACGTTGCTATAACTCGTAAATCTTCCTAACTTATATACGTGTATTACGCTGTTTTTAGAACAATAATATTCGTCCGTGTATAACGTGTCTAAGTAGATATAAAACAAGTCGCTGGCAGCGTCGACCAAAACAGACCTAGTTTTTAGGTTATTTTGATTTTACTAAATAACTCTGAAACCCGGGTTTATTTTTCAAAAAGAACTTTTGTAGGAGTTAATATGATCAATGTAGTATATAAAAAACAAAGTTTGATTTTGATGCAACATGGTACGGGATTCCATACATCCTTGAGCATTGTCCTTTGCATATAAGTACATTATTTCCAGTTCATTCAATTTCATTCATTTTTGCACTACCTCACTATCTTTTTTTTGTCAAAACCTGATATCCCTCCAACTGTCAAGTTACTGAATAGGATTAAAAGTTCAACCTTAGACGGAACTATTAAGATGCCTCAGCCTGAAGAATGCGTCACAAGTGTGGCTTAACATTTCAAGAACATGCCTCGCACTATCTGGACGCACATTAAGACCACGAAGCCTTGTATTGGATTATGTAAAATTACCCATAAATATTCCTAGAGAGCCCCAAAGAGTTTCCTTCAGTAAAGTTTGAGCAAATTCTCAAAACGAATCCTACTGAAATATAATTATGGAGAGACGGAAGTTCTCGAGCTTTGTATGCCCATCCCTTACATTACATATACCTATTCTGTGAATTCACGAATTCCTATTCAGGAATTATGTATAATATGATACAGATATTATGCCGTTTCTCGATGAGATGTGCCACATATTTCGCCACACGTGCAACAAAACAATTAAGTAGGTACAGCGGCAGCGCCGACAGCAGATGTCTAAGATAACGTACCAAGTTCGTATTTTAATTCCCGAAAATAATCTGACGTTTCAATTCTTTGTGAGTTATGGTTTAAGAACTTTATTTCTCAAAAAGAATTACATTCACTTAAATGAGAAAAAAAAGTGAGAGTTTGGCATTACATCTGCCAAATAACTATCTGGGTTTAAAAAACCCAGTATAGGTATGTCATTGGACTTTGGATACCAATTATTTGTGTCAGAGTATATAGAGTGTCAGAGTTTGAGCTATAGAAATTAAAATCTGAGTCCAGGTTGTAAGTATTCATAAAGTCTAACTTTTTCAAAATTTCTTGGAGCCATCTTTGGAGCTAGATTATAAATGGAAATGTTACCCACCTACCAATAGACATAAGCCAATAGTCACACCAAAAGATTATGTATATCTCATTATGAAGAAAATACTACCAAATTGATAATGAATTTGTCTGGAACTTTACGTTCTCCTTTTTTTTAAAGTTTTTTTTCTATTCTTCTGTTACCACCTCTAAGTTACAGTTATTTTAGATTATCTAGCAGATAATTTTATAAAGTTTTTTTTTTTACTTACCTGATAAATTGTTTCTGGACTTAAAATAAAATCGTCATTAAGACGGGATACCAAATTATTGCCTGCTTTTGTTAATTTGTACGTAAACGTAGTACTAAGTTTAAAATGTACTTATATTTTTACTGACCTAAGTATATAATCTTAATTTAGATATAATTAATGTTAAGGACTAAATAATATTTGTATGATTTTTATAAGCCTTTTTAAGAAGAATATTTCTTCTAACTTGTCTCAAATGTAAAATTCACGATTCGACATTTGTAACAATTTCTCTAAAGAGCGGTTCTATATTGCATCCGAACTCGAGTATCGGTCCGAAGTAGCCATAGTTTATTGAATGAGGGCTTGCTTATTAGGGGTCTATTCCCTAAGCACATGGTCCGTAGTTTCAGTCGAAGTTGCGGACGTACATACAAAACAACGTGTAAAATAACTATCGCAAGACCTCATTCACCCCGATACCACCGTGTATATACAAGGTGCAGTTTTGGATGTGCAAAACATTTTAGGAGGTAATTATGTTAGTGATTCTCGACCCGAATCAACAATAAAATGGGCAGGTATTTTTTTTCATTTTATTCTTATTTACGGAAATCGGTAAGTGTGAACTCCCTTTTTTAAAACGCGGCCAGTCTGTACGTGTCCTTAAACTGCACTTTAAAACACAAAAACAAACGCAACCAACATTTCTTTCATAGATTGTTTGAAGAGGGTTACTAAGAGAGTTATTCTGAAAAACAATAAAATTGGAAAATCTAAAATAAAAAGTATTATTGACTTGTTATCTTATTGTTATATTAGTATTTACGAGTCTCATAACAACCTCCTGAAATGTTTTGCAGGTTCAAAACTGCATCTTGTATAGCTTGATCACTGGCGTACATTGCTTTTCTATATAGGGAGAACTAGGCCGCCTGTTCTTGTCTAGGTAGACACACGTGGGTTTCTTTTAGGTATGATAATTTAGTTCGTTTCTTCATATTTTCACAATTTTAGGACACACATTAAAACGTAATTGACAGAATATTTGTATTTTTTTTTTGGCATTGTTTATGCGCCTGTATGTAATGCACGCCACTGAGCTTGATCACTTAATCTGTCGATTAAACCTCAGTTCAACCGTAAGGAAAGAAAACACTTTGTATGTAAACTTTATAACAGTATTATATTATTTTTATATAGACATACAGTAACAACAATTAACAAATTTTTTGACTAGCACTTTATATATAAATCTTTTTGTAATAATAACAATAAAATATAAAGGAGATAAAATATTATTTACATTAATAAACCGTTTAATTTTATCTTATCTTCAATAAATTACGTTTATAATTTGACACATAATTTGGCTAATTGCAATGCATTGCATTGCATTTTTATTGCTTTAGCATTCAATTCATTAAGACTGGATTTTAAAATATACCATGGGCACAGTAAAAATATGGACAGTACAAAACTAGGCATATTGATATAAATAGCAACAAATAAGCCTAGCCTATAACCGACCCTTGACCGACGAAGCCCGAAGACCAACCCGCGCCATAGCTGAGCCTGTACCCTTAAATTCGTCCCTAAATAATAATATTTCAAGTCCGGTCCGTCTCTTTCTGTCTGCTACCAGCGACACCCTAAGCCGAGGTCTGTACCCGACAGAGGATGCCCTCCGCGAGTAGTCGCTTTAGTTTTTTAAGTTTATAAGCCCTGGCTGGAGGCCTTAATAATAATAAATAAAGTTAATCTGGTTAAGTAGTTACGACTTCTCAAGGTCAACTACGAAAATTCATAAAAAACTAGCCCATAACGCGTCCACTCATCTCGATACGCTACCCGCCACTACCCTATGTTATATCGTAGTCTGTGCCCATCACTAAGAGTCGACAGCATCATGACATACGCTGAAGAGGTGTCATAAATGCGCGCGTCTGTGCGAGTTTACCCTTTCGACCAATTCATCGTAGTTTCCTTACTGTCCATATTTATACTGCGTCGTGGAAAACCCTAACCTCTCATTAAAACTGAACAAAGGCTGACATTTCAGCAGCGCTAATTTTTTTGGCAGTGTTTTTATAAGTAAGTACCAACACTTCATTGCCTATTTAGAGTGTCTATAGAGCTGCAGAAGAGCGGCATCTTGCCGGCCGCTGAGATAACTGCATCCGTTTCCACGTATCGCTAACAGATGTGTTTGTCTGTAAGCTCCAACAGCGATTCACGCTGCGTGCTGGGTGATATTATGCTCCTAGCGAATTTTCGCATGGTTTTACTACTAGCAATGTCCTTATCAATGATGCTTGGTACCACATTTTACGCGGTACCACGCTACTCAACACGCCTGAATTGTCTATTCAAGTTATTGTTTCCACTTAAACAAATATAGATTGTATTGTTGTGTAAACTAAGTTGATTTCAGATTGAAGAGTTACCTACAATTTAAGAAGTCATAATTATTTTTTTTGCAGATGTAGCGCAATCTCAATTTTATGATTAGGTTAAAAAGTTGTATTTTCTAAAACACATGGCTTCGACCACAAACGATGCTGACGAAGAAAAGATGGATGCCACGAAGAACATGATGATGAATATTGTTAGTTCAGTGCTGTATTCTTATGACGTCAGGGCCATGCTAGTTTGATAAATAGTTTAAACTTCTTCTCTACTGTTGAGTTGCTTGTAGAAACTGTTGCACAGCAAGATCGTATACACATTGTGACCTAAAACAAAAAGAATAAATCAAACTTTAGCTACTAAGTCATCATCATCCGATTCAGCCGAAACACGTCCACTGTTGGACATAGGCCTCCCTAATTTGGGGGGGTTTGCCAAAACGCCACGCTTGGCAAGCGGGTTGGCAATCGCAGTACGGTGGTAAAATAAATAGAGAACGCTGCCCCTCATTATCTTGTAAGCAACTAAGTATGGTGAACGTATTTATACCGCGGAGCAGCATTACTTGATTGAATCTTGTTGTAACTAAAATGGCAGGCGCAAGACACATTGTTAATTTCCTCTCATAAGTTGACTGTTGACTGTTGTCAGCTAACCCTTTTTTATTATTAGTCATCAACGTCAGATTGTCATAACAACTGTAGGAGTATGAGTATTGAGGCACAGATAAATGATTAAATCTCATAAAATAAGCGCCTGAACGTTTACTCTGGGCAACGATCTGCAGAAAAGCATTTTTGATGATAAGGTTAGTTTTGATGGTCCCCCTTGTAATACACTATTGTTTTTATAGCTACCTAATAAAATATAAGACCATGCTCGATCAGACGAATTTTATTGCGCACTTCATTTTATTTCAAGTTTTTTGTGTTTAACCGAGAAATCAAATGTTGGATTGCATCACAGCCCGTCGAAAAACACTCTGTTCGATTTTCCACTCTCAGCCTAAGCTGTGCGTTGGAGATCCAGTGGGGGAAAAAATATTTCACGACATATTTACTTCCGTGCGAACGTATACTAATTTTCTTGAAAGCCTTTGCAAGATAAAATTTTCCTATTTATGTTTTGAAATCGGTCAAACCTCAGACTTAACAGCTAGAGAAGTATAACAATATTACTGACCAATATAAACAACTTCGGTGCAGATAGTCCCGACGCCGATGTTTGGAGAATTGAGGAAGAAGATGAACATGGAGAGGAGGAAGAACACAATCCACATGATCATGTACGCCTTAATGATAGCGGGCCGCTCCTGGAAAGGAAAAATATAATTAAATTCGCGAATACTTCTGTGTCCTAATTTACTTCACTAGCTAATAGTAGTCTACTAATGAATAAAGGTTTCGCCAGTTCCACGACATTGAGACTGATTGTATAATAGAACACCATACTGAAGCATTAATGAAGTGCATGGCTAGCCATCCTGGGAAGTTGGTTCTCCTAGTTGAGGATACCTAGTAGAGACGGCCCTTCCCGCTCCGTCAAACGTGAACGCGAGCATGAGTGAATAGCTTGTTGTTACATCCAACGCAATGCAAGCGACAGAGAACGCGATAATATCGAAAATTGGCGCGCAGAGATTTCACAAAACTTGTTCCAGGAAATACATGTTCTTCGAAAATGCTTATAATTAAAAAAAAAAAAAAATGGGATGTTTAATCTCCATTACATGTGCGAGGTTTTTATAATGATGTTTTCTTTACTTTTTCAATGTATGAGTACATTATGAACGGCCAAAGTTCAGATAAATGTATGTACAGTTCTGGGGAGTTTGTTGCGCCACTTCTACTTTCCAACTAAAGCACTAGGAAGTGGTGAAGAGTAGGCGTTTTGGAAGACTGTCTTATGTAATTATGACGTTCGAAAAGTGCTGATCCCCAGCCTAATTTGAATAAATGTCTTTTTATTTTTATTTTATAAATTCAATATCTTACCGTAGTAACTCCATACACGAAGATGACATCAAACAGAAACTTCATTAGGAACATGAACACCAGTATGATGGACATGGCATACAGGCCCGTGATGCCAGCCTGCATCTCCACGTCACCGGCATATGTCACTGCGGCGTCAATGGCTCCTACTTCTGCTGCTAGTACTATCATCAGGGATAGTAGCGTGAAGGATAGCACCTGCGGAGGAGAAAAGTTAATAAGATGGACATTTCAAGTTTTGGGATTTTTGGTTTCTGAATTTCTTTTTGCCCCTGTCCCATATTACTTAAGGTCGGCGCTACACGATTCTTTGAAACCAAGTTTGTGGTAGGAGTTAAATTTGTACAAATCGTCACATAACGAAAAAGCGTTAGGTTAGGTTAGGTTAGCCACCCCCATGTGATTTTATTTATTTATTTATTAAGCAAGGCACATCAACGACATATTTACAAAGATAACATAATGTGAGACGGATTATAGTTCTGTGTAAATACATCACTTAAAGGCATGCACAACATTCATATCAAAGGTGATTAAATTGTTCGATTAAATTATTAAATTACCAAAGTATTACAAATGAGATTAAATTATAAAATAAAATAATAGATTTCGTCACATTACATGAAAACAATACAACCATAAATTGTTATAATGTAATAGAAAGAGACAGAGAGGGATTGAGACAGCTTTCATAGTTTTTGAGTGCGCTGAAGCCAATAGTGAGGTGAAAATAAAAATCCAAGATGGCACCAACGATCGTCATGGGTGTAACATTTTCATGGCTTTCGAGGGTGTTGAAGCCGATAATGGGGTCAAAATAAGGTTTGAGTATTTTATTTGAACTTAGTTCCCAACCCCACACGTTTTTAACACGCTTTTATTAGGTCGACCTGTATGTAACTATGTAATGGAATCTAAGGTAACTAATTTAACCATCTTCTAAGTATCGTAGAGTCATGAAAATTGGCAGCTGTATGTGGTTTTGATGACAATACAATAATATGGTACTTTCGAACTGATCTGATGATGCAGCTGGAAGATATGAACTGGAACTTCATGATGGAACATCGTATCATAGCTGTGTTTGGACTTGTTAGAAAAGTCTTGTAATGAACTTTGACCACGATTAGGTTTCAAGGTCTGATGATGAAGCCGGAAGATAGGAACTGGCATTCCATGATGGAATATCGTATCATAGTCGTGTTTGCACTTGTGAAAAAGGTCACGTAATGGACTTTGAACACGATCAGGTTTCAAGGTTATAACAAACCTATTATATATTGACTTGTAATACAGGTTTTTAAATAAACCCACCTCAGGCACCAGTCTCTCACAAAGTTAGCTCCTTTTATGTGCACCACTATATAAGCTTAGCTTGGCATTGTATTGTATTGTATTGTATTAAGTTCATAACTTGTGTAGAGAAAATAAACGATTTATATATTTTTTTATATTATTGCTTCTAAATATTGAGTGTAAATAGTGTAAATATATTGACATAGGTGCCTGTATAAAATATATACAGACCTGTACATGGAGAGTGTAAATATAAAAGCGTGTTTTTCTAGTGTTTTTAAACTATTCATTATTTCTACCACTTTCCCATGTCAATCGTCACTCTATCATTCACTCTTTTTTCTTTCATAACGTACATTTATAGTTCCTATGCGTAGGGTAAGGACGACCGCGCCGTTTGTTTGAAAGAGTTACCGTGGCCCTGGCATATAGAAAACTGAAGGAATACGGGTGGGTTTTACCAGTACCCACATTAAAAAAGAAGTATTTAGTACACTTCATCGCAATTAATGGCGCTCCGCCAGTAATGCTGCGGCTCTATGTATCATCGCGAAAACGCGAACGCTTCTTGCGCTCTCTGTTGTACAACGAGACGTCAGCGGTGTGCGAGAGAGAGCGCGCAAAGTATAGTTCACGTTAACGTGAAAACCTAGCCTTAGCGTTACAGTGACGCGCGTTGTACGCCACAATTGCGGCGGTAAGTCCCCTCTTTGAGGAGTGGATAGAGAGGCGTCACGGCGTCCTCACCTTCCGCCTGACGCAGGTTCTCACCGGGCATGGGTGCTTCGGTGGGTTCCTGTTCAGGATAAAGCGGGAGGATACGTCCGAGTGTTTCCATTGCGAGGATCGTCTGGAGGACACGGTGGAGCATACGATGGAGGTGTGCCCTGCCTGGGCGGAGCACCGCCGTGTCTTCGTGGAGGCGATCGGCGGCGGCGACCTCTCGCGTCCGGCCCTGGTGCGAGCCATGGTACGGAGCGAGAGGGAATGAGAAGCCGTCACCTCCTTCTGTGAAGCAGTAATGCTCGCGAAGGAGGAGGCGGGGCGCGTGAGGGAGTGGCAGTCTCTGCGCCCTCACGTCCCTAGCCACCGCAGGAGGAGACGCCCCGGGCGTCGGGATTCCATAGCGTACTCCCGGCCACCGTAGGCGCGAGCTTGCGGGTGGCGAGCAATGGGTAGCTCGCCGCCCGGTACGGACCACGCTCGGGTCGACGGCGCGTAGTGTTCCACGCGCGCCTCAAAGAGATGTCAGCAGCAGTGTAGGGGTCTACTGGGACCGATGCCTGCCGGGGTCGCGTGATTGTTCGAAAGAGATACCGTGACCCTGGCACATGGGCAACTGATGGGACACGGGTGGGTTTTAGTCAGTAAAAGTCTGACACGCCCTCCCGCTCCGCCCAGAGCGGGAGAAGTCATTTGATGATTTCCCATCCAGAAAAAAAAAAAAAAAAAACGTTACAGTGAGGCTCATACATCATAGATTCAGCACATACAGTTTAACAAATTACTTATCAATGTAGATACTTTTAAATCCAAAAATTAAACGCCTAATAAAAACGACATAGCAAACTCACCGAATTGATGCTTCCCATGATAATACAGCCGGTCTTCAGGTCGAACACAAAGCAACATGTTGTCAGCTCAGGCAGCCCCATTTTGTCCTGAAACATCAGTAATTAATATTTTAGCTGGTTTTGAGAAGTATGGACGTTATATCTGTCACTAAACAGCATCGCTGTGTCACAGTTTGAAGAAAGGGCAGATACATGTTTCAAATTGACGACTACACTCATCATCAACATCTGCCTGGTCTATTTCCAAGTATGTTAGGGTCAGCTTTCAGTCTAACCGGATGCAGCTGAGTACATGTCTGTATACCCAGCAGGACCTTACATTTAATCCGATTGAAAGTTAAATGTTAATGTGCGTAGTATTAAGTACCTTCCGAATTGTATAAGTATAAAAAATTAATACCTTAATTGTTACAGCGTAATCTTCAATTATATTCCTCCGCTGTTTGAAGTTCTATAGACAAATCTTATATGGTCCCGTTTAGCGGTGTATTAGTAGGTACCTTAACCTCTAAGTCCCTGAGATACCACATTTGGTATGTAAACAATCGTTTTTTAATTGTGTCTGTAATTACGGTAATTGACCGGTTAAAAATACCTTAGTTATATTTTAAAATCACGATTATTTAATGAGGAATGCACCTGCAAAACTTTTGTCAAGCCAGCAGGACCCTATTTTGTTTTGAAGTCCAGACAGTTATATTTCTTATAAGCATTTTATTAGTACTTTTCAAATAACCATAGGTTTAATTCAAAAAGTTTGTATTTTATTAACACCACCATACCTACTAAAAGCTGTGAAAGCTCATACATCGACCAAACGAGACGGTGGTCCGCTGAAAGTACAAAAAGTTTTATAAAACAAATTTTCAGGTAAAGTACAAACTTTTTTAATTAAACCTAAGTTTATTTGAAAAGTACTAATAAAATGCTTATAAGAAATATGACTCTCTGGGCTGAAAGCCTCAAAACAAAATAGGGTCCTGCTGGCTTGATAAAAGTTTTACACGTGCATTCCTCATTAAATAATCGTGATTTTAAAATTAAACTAAGGTATTTTTAAGGTACTAATACACCGCTAAACGGGACTATGTAATATTTGTCTATGGACCTTCAAACAGCGGAGGGTCCTGCTGGAATATAATTGAAGATTACGCTGTAACAATTAAGCTACTAATTTTTTACTTATACGATTCGGAAGGTACTAAATACTACGCACGTTAACATTTAACTTTCAATCGGATTAAACGTAGGGTCCTGCTCACATGCTGAGTACCAGTATTTTACATAGAGTGACTGCCTATCTGACCTCTACAACCCAGTTAATGGGTAATACGATACATCTTGGTAAGACTGGTTGTCAGACTTTCGGACTTTCTTACGACCCGTAACAACTGTCTAAGATCTAGATGCCAGCCGGGACCAACGGCTTAACGTGCTTTCCGAAGTACGGAAGGTGTCTTGGTATGTAAAGACGGTCACCCATTCACGGAACAACGGCGGCAAGCGTAGCTTAACCTGAACGATTGACCCGTGCGGCTATTATTACTTAGCCACAAGCCCCTCAATTGACGACTACACTATGGTATGTAATAATATAGTGGTGGGATTTATCTCGCGCACTGAAAGGATACCGGCGAGAGAATTGTTGATGAAATTATTAAGCGTCTACGTATGTCACCCTACTAGATACCAACGAAATAATTTACTAAGTTTTATCAAATTAAACATAAGTACTATCAAAGTCTGAAAAAAAATCATCATAATAAAGAGCTTATTTGACTAGATTATTGATGCTAAGAAATAGTCATCGCTTAGTTGTTTTTCTTTCTTGCTTGACTTCATGACTTTTGGCTAAGCGATACTTTTAATGTTGCCATGTAATATAAATCTTAGTCAACTTACATACGCTGTGGCTTAACGTATTGCATTAATATACTTAGGAAATATATTTCTGTATCAGAATACAAATGTTAAAATAAAAATGATTGCTTGTGCTAAAGATTATAGCGATCATAATTATTTAATACGTACATATGACATCGTAGTGCAATTCGAGAATGGCAACATCGCAAAAAAAAACATGACATTTCAATTGTCAATCGGCCGGCACTGATAACTTGTCGTTGTCTTCGCGTGCGTCTCGTTATTTTGTTTTCCATCGATTTTCCGTGATTTTCTACTTCATCGACTGCTTCTGCTTATGGACTCTGAGATTTACGGCTCCCCGTGTGACTAGTGCTTGCCTAAGAATTCTGATTGTTTGCCTATACGACGACATTTTTCTGTGACTCTGGATTCCGATTCTGCCTGATACCTTGGATTTTGTTGTGTGTGCATCGATTTGTTTATCACGATGAGTAGCCGTGTAAGGCCTACACGCATCATGTGTGTCAACTGCAACATATTATGTGTCAATAAAATGCGCCGCTACCCGGCATTGGCACTTAACTCGAGAGTTGGATGTTGCACTCATACAATGACTGAAGTATGATATCTAGGATGGGACAGACATCATCCATATATCACAGCACCCGCAGGTTATCTTGATGACATTGTGGTTAGAGAAGATGAGGAATAAATATTTAAAAAACAAAGTTGTCTTTTTTTTCGTTACCTACCAATGACCTACCCTTATCATGTAATGAGTCATACTATATCTATAACTAACTGCTCTAAAGATAGTTGACTAAGATAATTAAATAAATATTCTTCTGAACATATCATTAAGTAGGTAAGTACCAGCCTACTTACTTACGTAGACCATGTGGCAGACCTACGCACGTCGGTTGGACTTAATATTCTGAATACGTAGTCCGGAATTCATTTTATATTTAAAATGCATTTTTATCAATGATATTTTGAGCAATAAGTAGGTATTTCTATATATCTTTTTCGATAAGTCTGTTGTTGACGAGACATCAGCGGCGAGGCGTAAATTTTTCTAAAAGAGAAGCCGAAGCGAAGTCGGCCTTAACTTACTGACTCATCAATAAAGAATACTTACTATCATTCTAAAATTAATATAGGAATGTAATGAATTAAATACAATTAAATTGAACAGATGAAAACGAATAAAATATGCAATATTCCTCTATCTCGTTCTCGCTGACGCATTTTTCTATACCTGTTTCTGTCATAACCCGTTGTACAGCGGCTTGCTCTCGTACATATCAAGCGGTGCCACGTGACCTAAAGTGACATCATTACGGGATCGCTGTTGTATGAATTTTTAGTTCCCGATTATGACGTTTTGGCGCCGTGTTAATTTAGAACATTTCTCTTTTGTTGTAATACAAAGGTATTTACCTTTATTGTTGTTTGAATGTTATGGTGAATTAAATACCCGTAGTGTAACTATATTTATTGACAATAGTAGCCACTATTTACATACTATTGTATTTTTAATAGTGATAGAGTTACCAATGCGAATCCCCGAAGGCAAGCCGGTAGGAATCGTGTTATATGGTGCCTTCGCCACTGCGAGACATAACCTCTAAAACTTCAACCTGAAATATTTTAAATTCCTGACTTCCTATAAAAGTATAACTGAAGACAAAACTGTTCAGCAATTCAATCTCTATACTTTTACATATTTTTCATAGGCAGACGCTAAAAAAAAATGTCAACAAAAATTTGTTCGGGAGTTCGCCACTGTTCTTTCAAGTCTTTTTTTTGTGAGTGGGAAGTCATCGAATGACGACTCCCGCTCTTACGGCGGAGCGGGAGGGCTTGTCAGACTTTCACTGACTAAAACCCACCCGTTTTCCTTTAGTTGCCCATGTGCTAAGGCCACGGTGTCTCTTTCGAACAAATCTCGCGACCGTGGCAGGAATTTCAAGTCTCAGTGTTGAACCGAGCTTTGAGATTCTAACAGAGTGTATGTACCTCAGCGCCTCGAATGAACACACTGTTCGATTATCAAATTTTGGCGCTAAAAAGTTCGTCGAAGATCCCGTCACAAAATTACGTCCATGGAAACGCGGGCTTATAGTCTAATCCTTTCGGAGTACATTCTCTGAGCAGTAGTGAAAACTGCATGAATATTTGTTGAGTTTTTTAGAAAAACAGTGCAGTCACACGAACAAACCGAATAAGCGAGGTTACTTTATAATATGTATGGACATAGATATTGTAGGTATAGATTACTAGTAGTAAGCAGTATAATTATACTTATATGTATGCATGAGACACTCTAAAATTATTTAAAAATTAATTCTATAGTTTCTAACCAACCCGCACTGAATTACGGCCCACTCTACTCTCACAGAGAGGCGAGCAGTCCTGTCTTCCAACAGCAGGAAAATCATAGGTGGACTTTGACTGAGTGTTCTACATAATGCTGTAAGTTAACTCATTCATGATAATCTTAACACGTATAAAAACACGGAACTCCTGATAGCAATACTACCGCACTTTATTTCGATTTTATAAACGTAACATACCTAAACATGCAAATTATCTAACAGTATTCAAAAATGGCGCAGCCGGAAGTCTCTAATCGTGTTTGATTTGATTTATACCTACGTTCGAACGTAGTCTTTATCTAAAGTTCAGGTCTATTTTTTGTGAGCTAGCGAGCTGAGCTAAATTTACGTGCCAAGGTAAACCAGTATGGAATAGCATCCAGCATAAAACACGTGGAGTACGTAAGAACTAGAGTTTATTTACTTTGAATTTCTGCAACATAGAGGCACACAAAAACAAAACAATCACGCTTTATGTATAGACGCCAGCACATCAAGGTACCCGAAACTGTCAAATTTTCCCAATCAATCTTGAACCTTATGCTTTAGCGTTAACGTTGAAAACCTATTATAATAATTTGACAGATTGTAGTAGCTTTAAGTGCTGGCGTCTGTACAAGGTCCCGCTTAATGGCAAACGACATCGTGGCCCAGACGGAGATGGCGAGATGAGCTGGATTGTTTTTAATAAAGATTGGTCCTTTTGCAGCTCTGGACAGAGAGACGTGGAAAGAGAGCAGGGGCCTCCTTGCTCTCTTTCCGCCCTCTCTTTCCGCCCAGCAGTGAGACATTAACGTTTAATAATAAAAATATACAAAGTGTTCCGTTTGATATCCTATATCTCTAGGGTATTAATGAGACCATGTCAAAGAATCAACTGACAATATCTGGATGACCGAGCTTTGCTCGGTATTTATTGGTATATTGTGTTTAAAATAATAAGTTTATGTACAAGTTGATTATCGATAAAGTTACTCATTGAAAACACCAATAAAACGATATTTTATAAAAATGAATCCTAGCTAGATCAATTTATCGCCCCCGAAACCCCCTGTATACTAAATTTCATGAAAATTGTTGGAGCCGTTTCCGAGATTTAGATTATATATATATACAAGATTATTTTTAGTATATGCGAAACCTGAATATAGTTTGTTCAGAATCAGTAACTGAATCGATTCCAATAATTTTTACACCATGTTATATTTTGTACCAAAAATATTTAATTACGCTTCCAAGTCGCGGGCCTTAGTGTTTTGTTTCGATTTTAAAATTATCATGTCTTTCTCGTATTCAAACGTCCATTACACGGAGATGGTACGTACACTAGCTGTTTGTGGTGATCTGCATATGTTTTCGCGTGGACAACCAGGTAACTTATCAAGCTTATAACTTTGTGATTATTAATGATACAGTTTTGAAATTTTTTTCATAGATTCTTTACATAAAAATACTAGACCCGTGTTTCGGGTTTCGCATAAACAAAAATTAATGTTGTATATATATATATATATATAAACATATATACAAGAACTGCTCGTTTAAAGATAGGGGCATCCATAAATTACGTCACACGAATTTCATGATTTTTGACCCCCTCCCCCGTCCTTGTCACAGCTAGTCACATTTGTGAGACCCCCCTCCCTAGTGTGACGTCACGAATTTTATAATTTTACATCTAGAAATAATTATTAAATTAAAACAGCAATTCTGAAATTTAAATGTTTTCTTTTATTAATAAAATGAACATCAAATCAAACACTGCAAGAAATTAACAAAACAAAAAACGATTAATTATATTAATTAAAGATCAAACTTAATCATCTTGAGTCCCTATAGGTGCATATGCCATGCATGGCATAGCAGCCACATCGTTCTCGTTTGGGGTGTTAATGTCGGGAATATTCGTTGTGTTCACATCTTTCTCATCGAACCATACAGCATCATCGTCATCATCCAAACAAAGAATTTCTCTGCACCTCTAGCAGAAATTCTTTGAGGACGAATCTTCACGATGGGCAGAACTTGTTGTTTCTTATGTATTTGCTTGTGTTGTGCCTTTATGATGCAAATTATAGACCACAAATGCCACATGGTCGCTTAAACAAGTATGCCTCGATACTGAGGCAATAGCTATCATACGAATATGTGTTTTACTTAACACTTAGTTTAAAATTGATTTTGAAATGTGACGTCACGAAATTTAGGACCCCTCCCAGCCCCTTGTCACACAATGTCACACTTCGTCGACCCCCTCCCTCCCCCTTAACATGTGACGTAATTTATGGATGGCCCCATATAAGATATGAATATTTTTTTTTCGTTTTAATTTTTCATTCAAAATAATTCGACGTCACGAATATTTAAACGAATATATATATAAAACGGGTGTTTTATATATATATTCGAGACGTCGTCATGTGAAGTACGATATCGTCTTATTTTCTTATCTTAGTTTTTAATTTGAATTTGGTATGAATGACAATGATTTAGTCGTTATTTTCAATTAAACTTACACCCGTATTCAAGAAAAAAATACTATTACTAAATTAAAAGAAACAATGTTTCTTTTAATTTAGTAATAGTATTTTTTTCAAAAAAAAAAAAAATTCAAAGAATCAACTGGCATTATGTCATGATGCCAGTTGATTCTTTGACATTTATTTTTTTTTGGATGGGAATTCATCAAATTACTTCTCCCACTCTGGGCGGAGCGGGAGGGCGTGTCAGACTTTTACTGACTAAAACCCACCCGTGTTCCTTCAGTTACCCATATACCAGGGCCACGGTATCTCGTTTGTCTCGCGACCCTGGCAGGTCTTTGACACGGTCTCATTAATGCCCTAGAATTATGTCATGGTGGTGGTGGTGGTGGTGTCATTGTATAATGACTGTTTTCATTTTAGTAGGCGACACTTAAAAGATTGCCTAGATTAAATCGCTCTGTTGGATTCTCAATTCTCACCTTACGCGCCGAAAGGTGAAAATCCAAGACCGCACTTTGAGAGTTGGCATATTTTTGTCTGTAGCACTCCTTTAATTAAATCCTCGAGTTAATTGATGGAGGTACTCCATTTGTTATTACTTAATTATTAAGGATCAGATACAGAAGACATGACACACATAATCAACAACTTCAAGTTTATTTTTTATGAAAACGACAGCAGGATTCAGTTGGGTTAGGCAGCGTTTGGACACCTACGTCAAGTTTTTTCGTCGTCTATCCCGAGATTTGTGAGGACTTAGGTCTTCAACCAGTGCATCTTGCCTGTTATGTCACACAGTGGCGAAAAGTGGACACTTACAGTCAGTCGATTTGAAGCAAGGTCTTCTCGGAGTTTCTGTGTCGGAAAGAACCGGGGTTCACATAGCTTGCTGGGGCTATGTTTAACAAAGGAGTGATGAAGGTATCCTGGAGTAGAGAACGTGTAGGTATCGGCAAGGGTAGTGTGGGACGCCCCCCAGCCGGATGGACCGATGACTTTAAAAAGATGGTTGGGACAGACTGGAAAGCGGAGAACAAGAGTGTTGTGCCGCAGCTTGGGAGAGATCTATGTCCAGCTCTGAACTGCAATAGGCTTGATATGATAGGGTTGATTGATTAGGTAAGTTGGTTTACCCCTTCACTTAAAGGAAGCTGAAAAGTTCTGATGACCCATTGCACAGGTTTAGAGTTTTTGAGCATCGGGCTGTTAGGTTTGGTTTATTTTACTCTAGATTCTGGTTAATATATTGCATCAATATTGCCTTTATTCTTCTCATCGAGTTCAGAAGGACTATTGCCTTAGTCTTGAAATCAAAAAGCATATTAGGCACAAAATCTGGCAAGGCGCAGTGATGACAGGTCGAGTAAATAATGTGACAGAGTGGCGTTCGAAGACTGGAAGATGAATGTCGGTCGACAGGCGGCGAGATTGTTTTGCCAATACGGGCAAATCCTGGATGACGCACAGGAGCATGGGGATTGGCACAAGAAATGAGAGGTATATGCCTAGTAGTGGTTGAAGTCGGTCTGACAACCAGTGTTACCAAGGGGTATCGTAATACCCAGTAACTAGGTCTTGGAGGTCAAATAGGTAGTAGACTCATGTAAAATACTCAGCTGCATCTGATTAGACGGGTAGCCGACTTCCCGACATACTTTGAGAAAAGGCTAGGCAGAATGAAATGGCTTGCCTCTTTTTTTTCATGATTCTATTAACCAACAGCTATATTAGGTAACTGGATTGCACTTACTTCTCCCTATTTCGAACCAACACTAAAATGTATACCACGTTTGACTATCGAACTCCCGACCTTCTTACTCGACAGTCAAAACGCCTTCACCCGTTTAGTTATTGCGGCCTAATTTACGAAGTTACCATTCTATAACCACTTACACAATCTCAACCTACGCAAACCCACACAAATATCGTCAAAACTTCGTATAACACACAAAAACATGAACAAAAAAAGAACATACAGATAAATTACATGACTAAATACAGGGTGAGGGTGAGGGTGTCATCCCGACATTGACGCGAGAACTGAAACCATCAATTCGTCACATGATTTTAAACCCGCTAGCGAAGAAACTTCCGCTGATTATTAAAAAAAAAAACATCTGTTTCATAGAAAAGTCACAATGTATGGAACAGTAATATTCTTTTTCATAATAAAAAAAATCAACGCATGGAGGCTCAGAATTATGTACTTGATTCCATGATAACAATTTGCACGACAATATCCCCGTCAACCTTTATAGAACTTCACTTAATCTAACTACGTATATATTTATATCACGTACCTTTCTTATACGCTTGCCTACTAAGATGTTCGGTAGATACTGTGTCACTGGTGTGCTACCCTTAGCGACGGGGTCTCTATGGCGTATTGCCAAAGACTTCACAAATTCAGATGGGATAGTAGGTCAAGTATTGGTGAAACCTCTGAGAGGGCCGCTATTCAAGTTGTCAAGTTTTTTGTGTGCTTTTTTTACTCGAATGCCAACGCGAAGGAGGGTGATGTGTTTATCAGCTCTGTGTATGTTTGTTCCTTTGTCAGAGAGGCCAAACTCGTGGGTCAATTTTCATGATTCTTACATCAATCGATTTGTTTTATTCTTGCGAGTGTCATTATAAACATAAGAGTAATCAACATTCAATATAGTAATCCGTGTAGCAAAAATTGTGTAACCCTTTTTACGAATACTATGAAAGAAGACGGAAGAATATGAAATTAGCCACAGCTAAAGTTTAGGTGAAGGAAACGTGCAGAAAGCTAATATTTTTAAAAGTAAAATTAGTAAATACCTTTTAGATATGTTTTTCCAAAGCCTCACTGTAAATAATAGTTGAAAAATTTACGATTTTTATGTCTCTGTTTATTGTTGTTTATGTTTTATATGTTTAAATGAAAAGGTGTTAATATAGTATTATTACAAAAATTTGAAAAAAGAAGCTACATCTGCCAACAAACTGCCTTGCAGTTTGGCAGAAGTAAAATATTTTGTAAAAACAACCTAACATTGTGAATAAACACTTTTTCATTTTTTTTTTAAATATAATAATGCGCTAGAATTGGGTACACTACATAAATACGAAAAACTTTATTCCGACAGTCACAAATACGAATTTCAAAATACCGATTTTCATAATTCCGAATGATTCAAAATTCCGAATATAACAACTCCGACTTATCATTACTCCTATTTTTGTAACTCCTAAATTTCAATATTCCTAATGTTTATAATTACTAATCTCAATATACCGAATTTCATTAGATCGAATAACAAAAAGTCCGACTTAATTATAATTCGAAACATCAAAAATACGAATTCCGATTATTAAAATACCGATTAATACAATTTCGAAATAAAAACGCCTTGTAAAACCGAATAGTCAGAGAGAAGTATAATATTATGTTTAGTATGAGGAGGTAGAATTAAAAAACATACAAGCAAGCATGCAGCTTGCAAGCAGGCATGCAGCGTGCAAGCAGACATGCAGCATGCAAGCAAGCATGCAACATGCAAGCAGGCATGCAACATGCAAGCAGGCATGCAACATGCAAGCAGGCATGCAACATGCAAGTAGGCATGCAGCGTGCAATTAGGCAAGCAGCAAGCAAGCAGGCATGCAGCAAGCAAGCAAGCATGCAGCAAGCATTGTTTCTGTCACGGCTCCGGCGCTGCGGGGTTTGGGCGGCCCCACGCGTGCTTATCGTCGCAGATGGTCTTAACGCTCACCACCGCAGCTTCGGCTTGCTGCCCGGCTGCGCCGGCCAGCCTCAGCTGCGGCGGCGGGCCTTCAAACCACCTGCTCCTCAGCACGCGGGCCGCCCCACCCCTCCGCGCCTACGCGGGTTTAAATTACACTCTAGGGGTAGGGCAGACAAGACTCCGTGAAGTCGGTTTTGCAGCGCTTCGTTTCTGTCACTAAATTTTGTAGCACAACATGTTGACTTTTAGTTTATTCGGAGCATTGAAAATCGGAATGTCGTTTTTCGGACCGAAAACCCTTCGAGCATTTGATTCTTCGAATGTATGAAAATCGGAAAACTAACAAATCGTATTTACGACTTTCGGTAAAATAAATTTCGTGATATTTAATAATAGACATTATAATTCTTAGGTATTATGAAATTCGGACTTTTGAAAATCGGAACATCGAAATTCGGAATAAAATATTTCGGAGTATTTGGGTGTTCCCGCTAGAATTACATACATTTTAAAATTAACAATGGTGGAATTTTGACCACGGAGTGGCCACTAGTCTTTAGTCTATACCTGTCGGTTCGTTCTATTTTAATAATTGTGTATATGTTTTCCTAATTATTAATGTGATTGTTACTAATATAACAATGTAAATAAACTTTTATCTGCCAAAGTTACGGATTTACTGCGAGGGTCGCGAGGTTTGTTCGAAAGAGTTTTCGTGGCCCTGGCACAGACAACTAACTGAAGGAACATGGGTGGGTTTCAGTCAGTAACAGTCTGACACTCCCTCCCGCTCGGCACAGCGCGGGAGAAGTCATTTGTTGATTTCAATCCGAAAAAAAGGATAAACTTTAATAAACAAACCAGTAAGGATACCTAATAATCTACTTAATTTTGGACAGTGGCTGTTATATTTATATCCTTTCCCTGTTTCTTGTTGGTTACCTTCAATAACAATGAGTTATTTCCGAAATGAGTCTATTGTACCATTCGTTATCTGACGCTGGAGTGTATTTCCCTGAGACAGGATCCGTCATGGATGAATTCCCAAAGTATTATAATAGGAAAATTGTTATTTTAATATAATACGAGGAAACAACGTTCAAAAATAAATTCTTACAAATATTTTTAGTTGTATAATGTTCTTATATACAAAGATACTTGAATGTTCTTTGTCTCGTAATATTAATTACTTTGCTACTATTGGAAAGAATATTTTTTTTCTAACTAAATAGACAGCTGTGCTGCTGGGTAGTTTGGCACGTCTTCTTTCCAGCTAAAGCACTATGAATGTGTGAAAGGTAGGCGTTTTGGGGGACTGTCTATTGTAATTTTGACGTTAGAAGTGCTGATTCTCGAGCCACATTTGAATAATTGTGTTTTGATTTAAGTAATCTGATTAATTAAATTATATCCTTATTTTTAAAACTAACGGTCTTAAAGTAATAATACTAACTAGTGATGTGCCAAACTCGTTGAAAATGTATATCAGCGGGAGGAAAAAATGGGAAAAATATATAGGAGCGGGATCAAGATCCGCGGAATACGGATACGGATCTTAACTTTCTTACTCAATCGGTGTCGATGCACGTGACGCTTTGCTTAACAGGACCTGTTTTCACTTGCATTGCGCGGGTCTTTCTTTTGTTATGTTTCTAGTTTAGTCGTTAAATATTTGATTTCAAGAAATAAAAAATAATCTGTATCGAATTTAATAGTTTTTCATGGTTACCTAATCACCAATGTGTCGAATTTCATCTGTGTATTGAAAATTAATAAGGTAAAAGATCCGTAAAAGATCAGATTAAAAAGTAACGGATTCGGTTACGGATATCCGGTACATCCTGGCATCAAAAATTCGTCGGTTTCGTTGCAAACAGGATACGTGCCTAAAAGGCTGGCAGCATTGCCTTATTGTATGACAATGCTAATTCTTTGGCTAATAAATAGTTCCGCATTTTATACTGAATCAATGGTACCTTTTAGGCTAGGTACTTGGATCCATTAGATGACCACGTCATCGATCCTCAAAAACGTAGGAGTCTTTTAAAGACACTTATTTATTTATTTATTTACTTAGGGACAACAAACAGCAGTGTACCTACTAAAAGTAGACATAGGTTAGAACTTAATAATAGAGGTAACAAATACACTACTAACAACGTTATCCACATATTAATAAACATAACTTCTAGTTGTTCGAAAGAACGATACAAATGAAAAATAAAAACAGAATAAAACTAAACATTACTTAACTAGTAGGGTTCTGATCACTTAAAATAGTAACAATATCTTTTTTAAATATAGCCTTACTAAGAAACATAATATCAGTTGAGCCAAATTGCCTATTGTAGGTGTCAACTAATCGATGCAGCGGCGAACGCACGCCTGAGTTGGTTCTACAAAAAGTAGTTGCGAACAAATGTCTCGAGCGAACTTGTCGACCACGTACGGTACGAGGGATCAGGTAGCACAAACTGTTCACTAGATCGGTACAATCGACTTTATTACGACATATACTAAAAAGGGTCATCATCTCAAGTAGGGTGCGTCTAGATTCTAGAGTACTAAGGTCGTATTTTTGTAGTAATAATTGATAAGAAATTTTCTTGTTCGAATTAATTAATTATTTAGGTAGTTTCGTCAGTAATACTTGTTTACGAGTTATTTGTAATTCAAAATCCCGACTTAGTATATTGTGGTCGGCTTCTTATCTAACGGGATGCAGCTGAATCATCATCGAATATATATTTATATTATAACTAGCTTTTGCCAGCGGCCTCACCCGCGTGGAGGTCGGAAATTATCCCGCGGGAACATACTGCTCTAAATATCTGTGTACCAAATTTCATTTAAATAGGTTCAGTAGTTTTAGCAGGAAAGCGAGACAGACAGACAGACAAACAGACAGAGTTATTTTTGCATTTATAATATTAGTGTGGATGTGGATTGTATAGAGTCAAGTTCTTTTAAGGGGTTACATCTAGTTAACGGCCGAAAAAAACATGTATTTGTGTTTTTTTTTTTTTGGTAAAATGATTGCAGGTTTCAGTTTGTTTTTTTTTTTCATAGTAAAGGGTATATTTTTGATTATGTTTCGTAATTTTTTATTGCAAAAAATTTACAAATGCGTCAGATATAATATATTTCCTGGACCGGTGAGGCCTTCCGCGGTGACCACTATAACTTTTCTACCCATCATCTGAAATCAAAATACCAAATGAATTACGTTTTTGTATTGTATTATCTAGTCTTTGATCGCAAGATTTTTTTTCGATGCATACTTTTTTTATCAAGGAATGAAGTGATTTTTTCACCAAAATCTAGACTTTCACTTTCGATCGCCAACCATTTTTTCAAAAATTGATAATTTTTCAAATCCTTCGATTAAAGACTAGATAATACAATACAAAAACGTAATTCATTTGTTTTTTTTTTATTTCAGATGATCGGTAGAAAAGTTACAGTGGTCACCGCGGAAGGACTTTCTTTAACAGCGGTCCGGGAAATATATTATATCTGATACATTTGAAATTTTTTTGCAATAAAAAAATTACGGTACATAATCAAGAATATACCCTTGACTATGGAAAAAAAAACAGTCTGAAATCCGCAATAATTTTACCAAAAAAAAAAACACGAAAATACGCTTTTTTTTGCCGTTAACTAGATGTACCCCCTTAACAGAACATACAACTATGCTGCTGCAGTGTTTGTTGCGCGATTTATTCCCAGCTAAAGCACTAGGAAGTAGTAAAGGGCAAACGTTTTACGGACTGACTTATAAAATTATAACGTTTTAAAGTGCTAATTCTCAGCCTAGATTGAATAAATGACTTTTGATTTAGATTTTATCTTTCTAAATCCAGTTTTGAACGATATGTCGCATCTACTTGTTTCTTCACGATAGTCTGTGGTCCATCAGGCGCCGTTATGTCTGAAATTTAAATCAATAGTATATGCCAGTCTGGGATGCTGGACCATTTAGGTTTTTTGTATAATGTAGGTAGGTCAGATGGCTAGACAGGGTAAGGGTGACAGGTGACAGCTCTTGCTCTGTTGTTCGTGTGCTATATGCGGCATTAGTATAATTTTCTTGTATCGCTTTGGAATAGGCAACTAGCTACATCTGTCGGACTGACAGAATCCTAGACGAAAGTGTCTATAATTTGGTTTAGTTGAAATAAATGTTTTAATTTTTTAGGTTTAATGTCATGGTAAGAAAGTCAGCTGATTAGCAAGACTAATAGAAGGGCTGACGGAGAGATATCTCCAGCTGTGAAATAAACGACATAAACAAATGTTTGCCTAGTCTCTCATGTGGACAAAATAAAACTTTTGTATAGATAGTGTCAAAGCAAAAAATAGGTTTTCTCAATCATACTTAAAGTTAAAACACCACCAGTGGTCATTGATCCAAAAAAAAAAACAAATTTCGTGTTTGATATCGATCGACCAATAACGTCGGTGGAGTTTTGCTAGCTAGTTTAATTTCACCATGTATTTAACAGTTTATTTAGGTAAGAATTGCGATTTAAAGTCGGCAGTGGTTAAACGACTAAGCACTTAACTGGAGGTCTAGAATTTGATCCCTACTAGTTTCACAAGTAAACGTGAACTCTTGTATGCTTCTAGCATAATATGGACCTACTTGTTTGATAAAATACCATAAAATTTCGTAAGACGGGAAATAGTTCCACTTCCATATCAAAATACTAACTTATTAATTTGATTTCATCATCTGATCTGGCGCCGTGTGGTGCCGGACGCAAAGAATAGCTCCATAATTTCTTCCCGTGGGTGTCGTAAAAGCCCTAAGGGACTTACAAGAGAACGGGCAGCAGCGTTCTCTAAGCATCTTACCACCATACTGCGATCGCCAACTCGTCTGCCAAGCGTGGCGATTAAGGCAAACCTCCCAAATTGGGGGAGGCCTATGTCCAGCAGTGGACGTCTTCAGTTGAAATGATGATCATGATGATGTGTGTGTTTCCTAATGTTTGTAGTCGGTTGGGAAAACCAAAATCGACATAGGAAGCAATAATAAAATGGCTCCCAGGCGCTAATCATGAATTCAATTAGCAAGGTAATTGAGTAATTAAGCCACTTACAAACACATAAAGGAGTCGGTAGCATCCTACATGAAGTCAGCGAATTATCTCATAATTTGATATACTAAGTCTTCTTCTCCGGTATTGCCACGAAGATCAAGAAGACTTACGTCACGTAAATAAAGTACATGTGACCTATTGGTCCCCGCGAGTGTAAAATGGGGTTCGTGTTATGTTGTCAAAACATCAAGATTTTGGTACTTACTATATCTTCTAAAATCACTGAATGATAGTAAAAAGGACATTAAACTCCATTTTACAGTTTAGTAGAGTAAAGCGGTCAAATCAAAACAAAATATTTTATTGCAAATAAATCGACACCGGCATTTATGAAACGATCAAGAAGACTTACGTCACGTAAATAAAGTACATGTGATCTACCATTGGTCCCCGCGAGTGTAAAATGGCGTTCGTGTTATGTTGTCAAAACATCAAGATTTTGGTACTTACTATATCTTCTAAAATCACTGAATGATAGTAAAAAGGACATTAAACTCCATTTTAAAGTTTAGTAGAGTAAAGCGGTCAAATCAAAACAAAATATTTTATTGCAAATAAATCGACACCGGCATTTATGAAACGATCAAGAAGACTTACGTCACGTAAATAAAGTACGTGTGACCTACCATTGGTCCCCGCGAGTGTAAAATGGCGTTCGTGTTATGTTGTCAAAACATCAAGATTTTGGTACTTACTATATCTTCTAAGATCACTGAATGATAGTAAAAAGGACATTAAACTCCATTTTACAGTTTTAGAGTAAAGCGGTCAAATCAAAACAAAATATTTTATTGCAAATAAATCGACACCGGCATTTATGAAACGATCAAGAAGACTTACGTCACGTAAATAAAGTACATGTGACCTACCATTGGTCCCCGCGAATGTAAAATGGCGTTCGTGTTATGTTGTCAAAACATCAAGATATTGGTACTTACTATATCTTCTAAAATCACTGAATGATAGTAAAAAGGACATTAAACTCCATTTTACAGTTTAGTAGAGTAAAGCGGTCAAATCAAAACAAAATATTTTATTGCAAATAAATCGACACCGGCATTTATGAAACGATCAAGAAGACTTACGTCACGTAAATAAAGTACGTGTGACCTACCATTGGTACCCGCGAATGTAAAATGGCGTTCGTGTTATGTTGTCAAAACATCAAGATTTTGGTACTTACTATATCTTCTAAAATCACTGAATGATAGTAAAAAGGACATTAAACTCCATTTTAAAGTTTAGTAGAGTAAAGCGGTCTAATCAAAACAAAATATTTTATTGCAAATAAATCGACACCGGCATTTATGAAACGATCAAGAAGACTTACGTCACGTAAATAAAGTACGTGTGACCTACCATTGGTCCCCGCGAGTGTAAAATGGCGTTCGTGTTATGTTGTCAAAACATCAAGATTTTGGTACTTACTATATCTTCTAAGATCACTGAATGATAGTAAAAAGGACATTAAACTCCATTTTACAGTTTAGTAGAGTAAAGCGGTCAAATCAAAACAAAATATTTTATTGCAAATAAATCGACACCGGCATTTATGAAACGATCAAGAAGACTTACGTCACGTAAATAAAGTACATGTGACCTACCATTGGTCCCCGCGAGTGTAAAATGGCGTTCGTGTTATGTTGTCAAAACATCAAGATTTTGGTACTTACTATATCTTCTAAGATCACTGAATGATAGTAAAAAGGACATTAAACTCCATTTTACAGTTTAGTAGAGTAAAGCGGTCAAATCAAAACAAAATATTTTATTGCAAATAAATCGACACCGGCATTTATGAAACGATCAAGAAGACTTACGTCACGTAAATAAAGTACGTGTGACCTACCATTGGTACCCGCGAATGTAAAATGGCGTTCGTGTTATGTTGTCAAAACATCAAGATTTTGGTACTTACTATATCTTCTAAAATCACTGAATGATAGTAAAAAGGACATTAAACTCCATTTTACAGTTTAGTAGAGTAAAGCGGTCAAATCAAAACAAAATATTTTATTGCAAATAAATCGACACCGGCATTTATGAAACGATCAAGAAGACTTACGTCACGTAAATAAAGTACATGTGACCTATTGGTCCCCGCGAGTGTAAAATGGCGTTCGTGTTATGTTGTCAAAACATCAAGATTTTGGTACTTACTATATCTTCTAAAATCACTGAATGATAGTAAAAAGGAAATTAAACTCCATTTTACAGTTTAGTAGAGTAAAGCGGTCAAATCAAAACAAAATATTTTATTGCAAATAAATCGACACCGGCATTTATGAAACGTCAGAAGCTAAGTGCACGGTTCCAATGAATAAATTCCTATGGAGAAAAGCCGACAATAAACTCCATGGTTACTCTTTTAAAAATAAATTGGCTTTCACAATAGTTTCAAATAGGTATGGGAGAACAGTGTAGGCCTGTCAAAAAGTACCAGGTATTTAAGAAAATAGAAAATGGTTTATAGTCTACAAAACTTAAACACATTCCCACGGTCAAATTTGCACACGAAAAACATGTGCAACTGGATTGAGGGCCCATTTTTTGAACCCTCGCGTACCGAAATAAGATTTATAGGGAATTTAGTTAAAAATTGTTAAACTTAAAGCAAAGGGTCATAAATTTCTTAAACGCGAATTAAAACTGTTATGATGAAATAACTTGGGCCCTCAATCCAGACGCGGTGGCATAGCCTAAATCTCAGTAAGTAATATCCCTGGGTTAATAATTTTTGTTTAAGAATTTAGTTAAGAATTTTTTAAATATTTTAAGAAATTCCCAAATCTGTAAAATATAACATTACCGATTTATGGCGGCATATCTAGGGCCCTTTTTTTTTCAGGATGGGAAATCATCAAATGACTTCTCCCGCTCTGGGCGGAGTGGGAGGGCGTGTCAGACTTTTACTGACTAAAACCCACCCGTGTTCCATCAGTTGCCCATGTGCCAGGGTCACGGTATCTCTGTCGAACAATCACGCAACCCCGGCAGGCATTGGTCCTAGTAGACCCCTACACTACTGCTGACATCTCTTTGAGGCGCGCGTGGAACACTACGCGCCGTCGACCCGAGTTTGGTCCTTACCGGGCGGCGAGCTACCCATTGCTCGCCAACCGCAAGCTCGCGCCTACGGTGGCCGGGAGTCCGCTATCGACTCCCGACGCCCGGAGCGTCTCCTCCTGCGGCGGCTAGGGACGTGAGGGCGCAGAGACTGCCACTCCCTCACGCACCCCTCCTCCTTCTTCGCGAGCATTACTGTTTCGCAGAAGGAGGTGACGGCTTCCCATTCCCTCTCGCTCCGTACCATGGCTCGCACCAGGGCCGGACGCGAGAGGTCGCCGCCGCCGATCGCCTCCACGATGACATGGTGGTGCTCCGCCCAGGCAGGGCACACCTCCACCGTATGCTCCACCGTGTCCTCAAGACGATCCTCGCAATGGAAACACCCGGACGTATCCTCCCGCTTTATCCTGAACAGGAACCCACCGAAGCACCCATGCCCGGTGAGAACCTGCGTCAGGCGGAAGGTGTGGACGCCGTGACGCCTCTCTATCCACTCCTCAAAGAGGGGACTTACCGCCACAATTGTGGCGTGCCCATATCTAGGGCCCTCACTTCATTATTGTTTGTACTGAGGAATCTGCAAAACATGAATATATCTGAAGAAATACATAAATACGACTTTAACATGTTTTACTTACATACCTATGTGAATTAGTTAAAAAGAAATAAGGACACAAAACTTAATTGTTAAGAAGTAAATGAAAGTCGAATTTTACTAAAAAGTCTGAACTGAGAGCCCAATATTTTCGGCTTTATTGACTAGGCTCAACCTTATAGATTACCGCAAATTAGAATAAAAGTTTTAACTATTTCTTAATTAAATTGTAACATATCGTTCGTTCTTCTAAATGTCATACTTTAAGAGAAAATTGATTTTAAATTTTTTGTAAGAGAATTATTTGTAGGGTGACCATAATGTTCAAAGTAAGTACAGACGCCAACACATCAAGCTACTACAATCTGTCAAATTTCTTTGATAGATTTTCGACTTTATTTCTAGAGCATTAGGTTCAAGGTTCATTGGGAAAAATTGACAGTTTCGGGTAGCTTGACCTGGTGGCGTCTGTACCTGTCCATTTTGTAAAGTGCATTCGGAAAGTCATAATATTTGCAGCTAAAAGTGCTATATACCTACTAATTATAATTTGGCTTTCCTTATTTTTAATGTGATTTCTATAAAAATAAATAAAACTAGAACATTTATTTAGCTTCAACAGTGTTTTCATAAAATGAAAGGCAAACTAACCGAATAGTAGTATGTTATACATGTAAGTAGTCATCGTATCTATGGATCACTTTAGCACCAGATCAAACAAATTCATTGTGATAAATAAAACACGATCGGTATAATTATAAAAAACTATTTACTTCACATAAATGTTACCTTAAAATAGCCTTATATCCTAAAAATACGAAATTGCGAGAGAGCGAAGTAATTTTTAGTGATGAGTGCAACTATATCTCTGATAAAAAAAAAATCATTTCCATTTTTGTTTTTAGTTTTTTTTTAACTATATTTTTTTTAATTGGTTTAGGCAACTTGGCTCATAGTATTACCTTAAAGAGTAACATCACATAAATAGAAATTACATTAAAAATAAGGAAAACCAAATGGTAATTAGTAGGTATATAGTACTTTTAGCTGCAAATTATCACTTGCCATTCGGCAAGTCATAATTTAACTTAACTTTAACTTTACAAAATGTACAGGTACTTTGAACATTATGGTCACTCTACAAATAATTCTCTTTCAAAAAGTTGAAAATCAATTTTCTCTTAAAGAATGACATTTAGAAGAACGAAATATATGTTACAATTTAATTAAGAAATAGTTAAAACTTTTATTCTAATTTGCGTTAATCTATGAGGTTGAGCCTAGTCAATAAAGCCGAAAATATTGGGCTCTCAGTTCAGACTTTTTAGTAAAATTCGACTTTCATTTACTTCTTAACAATTAAGTTTTGTGTCCTTATTTCTTTTTAACTAATTCACATTGGTATGTAAGTAAAACATGTTAAAGTCGTATTTATGTATTTCTTCAGATATATTCATGTTTTGCAGATTCCTCAGTACAAACAATAATGAAATGAGGGCCCTAGATATGCCGCCATAAATCGGTAATGTTATATTTTACAGATTTGGGAATTTCTTAAAATATTTAAGAAATTCTTAACTAAATTCTTAAACAAAAATTATTAACCCAGAGATAGTACTTACTGAGATTTAGGCTATGCCACTTTTTGGCGCATCTGGATTGAGGGCCAAGTTATTTCATCAAAACAGTTTTAATTCGCGTTTAAGAAATTTATGACCCTTTACTTTAAGTTTTTACTTTTTTCAACTAAATTCCCTATAAATCTAATTTCGATACGCAAGGTTTCAAAAAATGGGCCCTCAATCCAGATGCACATACGAAAAATGACTTTATTTCACACTATATAAGTTATACGTATCTAAGTATTAATCTAAAAATCTAGGACAGTCGTTACGGGTAGATAAATGCCTGAAAGTCTAGATAAATAAACAGGGTAACTTCAGACTATCCAGATAATTATTCGACTTCAAATCTTGACGTCATAACTTTATTTATGGTAATTGTTTTGTTAGGCAGAAAATGTAACAAACAAAAAAAAATGGCAAGTATCTCATAAACAAAAAAGTCAAATTGTGTAACATTAATGTTTTACACTCAGTATCTACATCAGAACGATTATTTGAAACCATAGTAACATGGCGAGGCGTGGTGTTTTTTACTTCCTAACAGCTGAAATCGGCAAAAAAGCCTATGTACTATGTATGTAAAAATATGCCGCTTGTTAACAGTTACACCCAAATTTTCGTGATAGTAAGTAACAGAACTAGGGTGTGACAGCACCATGGGTGGGACTATCGATTGAAAGCCGTCGCCATGGTAACCATACAAGTATGGCGCGGGTGGCGACTGGGAATGATGTGATTGACACTTGTTTACGCAAACCATACAGTTTGCGTTAAGTGACTTTAATCATGGCGGCGTACACAAGGTTGGAGACTATTATTATTCGTTACTAAGGTTGAACTTTTAATCCTATTCACTAACTTGACAGTTCAATGCAAAATAATGATACCATTCTAAAACGAATAGTGTCGGGGTAGTGAACGATTTCGCATAAAGAATTAATGATAAAAATGTTTTAAATTAAATAAAACTTTAAAAAATCGTTTTTAGGTGTGAATTATAAGAATAATTAATAATTTTTAATAACAGTTATTTCCTTTTTTATTTTCTTCTGATAGAAACGAAACTAAATATAAAAATCATGTCATTTTGCTTATTTTTTTTACTAAAGTCATTTTATTTCCTCTGACAGCCATAGACTACAAATATATTGATATAGTACACATCTTGTTTTAAGACAAGTTATTAAATTTAAATTACAAAGTTAATTCTGCATAATTTCGCTTGGCATAACATTTATTCAGAGCCACGATTTGGTACCATTTCACTTGGCATTCTATGAAGATGGAAGAATTTCATTTAGAATAATTTTGTGAGGCATATTGTCATTTCTATTAAATTGCATTTTAACCTTAAAATAAAATTAAAATTGTGTCTCAAAAAGTAAATATACGAGTATGTTGTGCTACAAAACTTGCTGACAGAAACGAATCGCGGCAGAACCGACTCCACGTAGTCTTGTCTGCCCTACCTCTAGAGTGTAATTTAAACCCACGTAGGCGCGGAGGGGCGAGGCGGCCCGCGAGCTGAGGAGCAGGTGATTTTGACACGCGCCACCGCGGCTGAGGCTGGCTGGCGAAGTCGGTCAGCAAGCCGACTTATTAAATTATGCGTTGTGAATGTATGATAAATGAGTGTATGCCAAACGATTTTCTGCGAAATGATGTTTATATTCGCTGTTATGCAAAGTAATACAATATTATGACGAAAAAATTCTGCCATAAAGGGTGGACCCATTTCCATTCATTCCATTACACACGTGTACATTTGTGTGCTGAAATTATTACAGGATCAATTAGCTATGTCCTGCTATGTGGCCTAAATGTGACCTACTACTATTGTGCTGATAGTAGACACTATTTTATCCGACTAGGTAATCTAGGTATAGTGTGCTACTTTCCCAATGGCACCTTGGAGTCTGTTTTTGTGCCAAGTTGATGGGAATAGGCTCGCCCCCTATTACGTGGGACTTTAACAAAACTGGCGAAAGTATGTGAGTGTATTAAGATAAACGCAGACGCATAAGTGTGCGAGGTGTCAGGGATTACTACAATTCATTCTAAAATTAGTTTCTTTCGTCTCTTTCACTTAATTCGAATGTGATATTGTGCGTTTACCTATTTAACGTAATTAAGGGCCCACCTTCAAAGTGAATGATAGTAGGATGGGCGTGGTTTATGACGGGTCAACCTAAAGTGGCCGGCCGCCACAAACTTATATCTGAACCATTTATAGAGAATAGGAAAACCAGCGGCGAAAAGTTGAACTAATGACAGAAAATGTCTCGAAATAAAAAACCGTTACTAATTTAGCATAGCCTTGCTGTAAGCACTATTCCTGTCACTGTTGCACATCTGTCAAACTACAATAGCAAGGTAGAGACGGAAACATCTTAGAAAAAAGTACGTGAAAGTAGCATAAATTTAGTCGGTCTATGAAATTTTTGCACATAGCGTGCTATGGAGTAGACAAATAATACAAATATTTAATTATAAGCAATAAAACTATCTTACAGCAATAAATTATCTTCTTTATCTATACTTAATATTATAAATGCGAAACTAACTCTGTCTGTCTGTCACGCTTTCACGACTAAACCTTATTCGTTACCCATTAACCCTATTAATTCCGCGACTTCACCTGCGTCCGCGTAACGTAAGATTTAAGCAGACGAAGTCGCGGGAAAAAGCTAGCTAATATTTATGTACCGATGTTGGGTAATACGAGATTGTTTAACTCAAAATAATTAAAAATATATAATAAAAAAATTAAGTATTTATATTACTAGTTATCGCCCATTGGTCGAAATTGGTCCGTGCTTCATTTGAATAGAAATACATTATTAAGTGAAAAAAATAATATAATAATAAATATAAAGGTGGTAATAATAATAAGTATATAAGGTACTACGGAGCTGCTCCTCATTGATATGACCATAAGCCAACAAGTTCGTCGTTCCCGAAAGGATCTGTCGACATGTTGGATAGACTATAAGAAGGCCTATGACTCGGTGCCACATACATGGCTCATGAGGGTGCTGGAGTTGTATAAAGTCGATGCATCTCTTCGCACCTTCCTGATTTCATGTATGAGGCAGTGAAGGACGGTCCTTCGCTATCCAGGATGTTGAAATATCCAAGGGAACAGCGAACCGATAAAGATCGAGCGAGGCATATTTCAGGGTGATAGTTTGATTCCGCTTTGGTTCTGCTTAGCCCTGAATCCTCTAAGCACACTACTGGAGGATTCACGCATAGGCTATCGGATGAGGAGAGGTGGTTAGGTTATATCCCACCTCCTTTACATGGATGATTTTAAAACTCTTTGCCCCCAACAATTTTCAACTGATGGAGCTACTGAAAGTAGTTGAAACCTTCAGTAGTGCCATCAGAATGGAATTTGGTGTGGACAAATGTGCGGTCATGCATGTAAAGCTAGGGGAGATTGTGGAATCCGTGGGAACCCAACTCTCGGATTCCATAAACCTCCGAGCCCTCTCCGCAGCCAAAACCTATAAGTATTTGGGTATGTCGGAAGGGTTAGGCATCAATGTTACTGACATGAAGCAATCGTTGAAGGAGCGCTTCTTTGGCAACCTGAAGAAAGTTTTTAATAGTCTTCTATCAAGTGGAAACAAGGTGCGCGCCTTCAACGGTTGGGTCATGCCGGTTTTGATGTACTCTGTCGACATACTCAAATGGACTCAAACCGAACTCAACGCCCTGGACAGGAGGGTCCGTACGCTGTTGACTGCATATCGAATGCATCACCCACGGTCATCGGTAATGAGACTGTATATCCCGCGTAAGTGTGGATGTCGAGGTTTTTTAAACGCTAAGACTCTCCACAATCGCGAGATATGCAGCCTCAGGGAATATTTCCTAGAAACCGACGTGGGGATGCATCGAGATATGGTCGCGGTTGACAAGGGCATCACCTCGCTCTCCATGGCTAACGAGAACTGGCGTAAACCTGTAATACTCGACACTAAGGTATGACGCATGAAGGTATGGCAGAATAAGGAGCTCCACGGACGCTATTTCCGGGCCTTACATGGATCCGATGTAGATCTACTAGCGTCCGTAGCCTGGCTGCGTTTCAGTCACCTCTTTGGGGAAACCGAAGGTTTTGTCTGTGCAATTATGGACGAAGTTATGATGACGAACAACTACCGGAGATTTATTGTGAAAGATGGCACGGTTGACATCTGTCGGGTATGCCACCGTCCAGGAGAATCAATTAGACACATAATTTCTGGGTGTTCTCGACTAGCTAACGAAGAATACTTGCATAGGCACAACCTAGTAGCTAGGATTATCCACCAGCAACTTGCTCTGAAATACAGTCTTGTGGAATCAGAGGTGCCGTACTACAGGTATGTGCCCGACCCAGTTCTCGAAAATGGAAATATCACATTGTACTGGGATCGATCCATCATCACTGACAGGACTATTGTTGCAAATAAGCCTGATATAGTGGTGGTGGATCGAGTAGAGCGGCGCACAATGATTGGATTGTTGACATAACGGTCCCACATGACGAGAACCTCGTGAAAGCCGAGAAAGATAAACAGATCAAGTATCTTGACTTAGCTCGCGAGGTTGTCGACATGTGGGATGTGGATTCAGCGATCATTGTGCCGATAGTCAACGGCTTGATAGCCAAGAGCCTCGACCAACATCTAAGGAGGCTCTCGTTAGGCAGCTGGATCAAGGGCTTGATTCAGAAAGCGGTACTTCTGGATACGGCTCGTATTGTCAGGAGGTTCCTCTCTCTGGAGCCCTGACCGCCGGTAGCTTGGACCCTGTTCCCTATTATGCTACTATTTTTTATATTTTTAAATGTTTTTATAATTTTTGTTATTTTAATATTTAAAAATATAATTAATATGTTTGTACAATGAAATAAAAGAATATAAAAAATAATATGGTATTAATATTGAAAACAATGAAAATAATGTATTTTTACGCATAATTAAAAAAAAAAATTAACATTCGTCACTTCTTCTCTGTATTTTAAATTTCATACTCCTCCGTCCACCCAATTTTCGTAAAAAGGGTTCCAAAATTTTCGCTTCACGTATTAATATATAGATTTACAACATGAAATTAAAAATAATGAATTAATCTTCTAGAGGTCTATGAATAAAATATATGATGGTGTTTAAGAGATTAATAACAATTTCATTTCACCGATTACTATACATTTATTTGGTAAATGACAATTACAATATCTTAGATAGACTTCGTCCATTATGAAATACTAGTTATGAGTATTTTTTCACCTTATTTTACAAGTTATTTATATTTCCTTCAAGGTCAATTTCGTATGGCAATGTGTATGATAAATGTTAAAATTACTTGACTTATACATACAAATTTTAGTAATTACGTGTGACTGCGGTTAGAAAATCAAAACCGATATTATTGCCGATATTTTGTAACTATGTCTAGATTATATCTTTTTATTTGGGTGTTTTACCCGACTGCAGAGGGCAATGTGTTTATCAGCCTATTAACTCGTATGTATGTTTGTTCTTTTATTAATTTTATTTTTCATTACAGTTATTTTGGGGTTAGGGGTAATTCAGAGATGGAGTACACAAATATTTTGCTAAACAGTCTTCATAAGGTTATAGAAGTATGTTTAGTGTTATTCAAAACAGAGTAAAACACCATTGTTTTGATCATCCATAAAATCTTGTAGGAATTAAAAATTATAAATAGCCAATATGTTTTCAGAAAGCACTCTTGTCTACAAGAGTGCTTTGATTAGATATCAATTAGATATCGAGAAGCAGGGTGGCTCAGTGGCAACGGCTACTACTTACGAGTTCGAACCTGAGCAGACGCTTTACTCTGTGTAAATTATTTTAACACCACTGCTCTCAAAACTGTGAAGGAAAACATCGTGAGTAAACATGTCTTAGAACTAAAAAATCGAAGACATGTGACATCTACCAACCCGCACTGGGCCCGCGTGGTGGATTATGTCCCACTCTCTCTCACCGAGAGGAGGCCTGTGTCCCAGCAGTGGGAACGTTATAGGCTGCTAATGATTAGGTATCAAACACGGTACATATAGGGTTCGAAACAGCTAGGCTCGTCTTCAGGCCACGTGCCTGACAAGGATGGCTTCGTGAAGGTAGAGAGGAAGAAGCTTCGTAGTCGGAACCAGTGTGGGACCGAGCTAGCAGGACTCAGTATGCTGCTGCGTTCAGCTACACTAACGACGCAGCTCTATGTGTCCCGTCAACATTACACCACGAAGGTTGAGGAGATCGTGGAGTTTGTACGTGTTAATTCCAACTGGACCTTGAGGGTCGCGAAGTTGGAACCGTGCCACAACACAAACTTCAAGTCATTCGTGGTCCGAGTTCCAACTCATCAAATCGAGACCTTCCTCAAGGAAGAGTTTGGCCGAAGGGTGTCGTGTATCGGCGATTCCGTGGAAGGCTACGCAGCGCAACACGTCGCCGTCACTTCGTGTACAATAGTTATGTTTACGTGGTTTTTTTGTATGTATGATACTCTGTATGGTATTATGATTTGGGTCTTTGTAGCCCGAAATAAACTGATTTGATTGATTGATTGATACATGAAATTAAAATTTATATTTTCAATAAAACTTCACATCTGCTATAAATGATAAATGATTTTATTTCTGTAAGTAGGTTTGTACAAATACTTTTACATGCCAATGATATTTTTTTAAACTAGTTCGGTGTTTGACACAGCCTGTTTAAATCATTACCCTTCTTTGAGCTGCTGTCAAGTAAAACCACACCTTTTTTACAATTCTAATGCTACTCCATTCATTCGTTGTGCTGTATTTGAAGTGACAGTACTTCACATATAGATATATTGTTGACATACTTCAAACCTAAAAACAAATTATATATTTTATTTTATTTCTAAATGCATGATTATTATAAGTTTTTGGGATAAAACAGACGTTCTTGTCTAGAAAATTAGGTGTTTACTCAATATTACTTTACAAAGTGAGAATAGATTGTTGCTGTAATGCCTTAGTGAAGGTGGTGGATTCGATTTACTGTTATGATCATCTTATTGGTATTTCATTCTTGCAAAATGAATAAATTAATTGCCCTGTGCAGGCACTCCTAACCTTGAAGGTACTGTTCAGTTTTGGTTTATGGTTCTTCCCATTTTCATACATAATTTAGGTCGTCTCTAAATGGTAATAGAAAAAGAATGTTATATTGTTCACAGTCACAAAAATAGACACATATGCATTCGAAATACAAAGTTATTTGGAAAGCCAACACTTATTATATTAAATCATTACAGCAAAATGCTTAACTACTACCTTTTTCTGTGAACACAAATATTTAAAAAACGTCATTTTAATCGCACCGATTTGTAAAAAAGTGACATAGGTTCGTCGTCGATGAGCCCTACTGGGCGACTGATTTATGAACGAACGAGAGTGATGACACTACTTATGATAGGCAAAAGAAGAGATGGCGATAATGTGTGTGCGCTTGGAATAAAATAACGTATGTGCCAAAACGAATCGCCGTTTTTTATGAATGAAAAGTATTATTAAAACGAAAACTCTTTTACAAAAACTTAGATACAATTATAATCAATGTTTTAAAGTAAACTATGTTTAATAATACATACACATCGCGCGTTGAGGCTAAAAAAATCACAATCATAGATAGAACTTTGCGATTTTTTTGTATCGAGAAAATTTCATCGTATCGTGTATTCCTTTTACACGATACTAGATCATATAGTCAAAAATCATACACTAAAAGATTAAGTACGGATGCCATACGGTAAGAAAGGTACGCTAAAAAGAAAAAGCACGTTTATCTCACTACGTCACCTTAACGAAAGACCACCATATACCCGAATTAGAGTATTGAAATAAAAGCACAATAAAATTACCAAAACTACTATTTTCATAATCTTACGCCTTTAAAATTGAGTTTTATTGACTTGTAATAAAATTGAATTTTCTTCGACTCGTCGGATTTTTTTGAAAAAACACCTTTGTATACTATTACTGCAATTAGTACCTAGTCAGTTATGAACAAACTACTTTCAGGACATGCGTTTATTCTGTAACACCCTGTAAAATCTTAATGTCTGCCCAACCCTTCCGGGATTCCAGGCGTAATGTTATGTATTATGTACAGTATGTTTAGCACAAAATGTTATTTCAATTAGCATCAAACTAACGACCTTGTGCAGTTTTTATACAAATAGTACAGACGTCAGCACTTGAAACTATTACAATCTGTCAAATTTCTTTAATAGGTTTTCAACTTTAACGCTAAAATATTAAGGTTCATGATTGATTGGGAAAATTTGACAGTTTCGGGTAGCTTGATGTGCTGGCATCTGTACTTGACGACTGAAGCACGGTTTTAATGGCATGCAATTCATACATAATAATGTGATGTGCATGCATCGCTCGTCTTCCTAATGACGGAACCGGTTGGATTCGTGCTAGAGTTGATATCGTCAATAAGAATAACATATTATTATACTCAACTACTATGTATATTAATTTATTTATTTAATACTTTGAGCACACAAATGTACAGAGGCGGACTTAGCCATTTTCTACCTTTGGGTGATGCAGAGACATACAGTATATCTACGCTACAATGTCTGAACCTTTCTAAAATATTCATATTCTTTTGTTTATTGTTTGTCACAGATGAAAACACGGTTCAATTAGCATGATAGTATAACTGAAATATACCCTTTTTTTTTAACCGACTTCAAAAAAAGGAGGAGGTTTCTCAATTCGACCGTATATATATATTTTTTTTTATGTGTGTTCACCGATAACTTCGTCGTATATGGACCGATTTTGATGATTGTTTTTTTGTTGGAAAGGAGATATCCCAGGGGTGGTCCCATGATAAGGAAACCAGGATCTGATGATGGGATCCGAGAGAAGTCGAAGGGAACCTTCGAAAATCGTAGTGGCGACTAGTGCGTTTTTTATTTCTTTCATTAATTATCTTAAAGCACTACTATTTAATGAAGGTCTGAAGTTGCTCTGATGATGAAGCCGAAAGACAGTCGAGGGAACTCTTCAACGACTTACAGCAATTACGCGGTGTTTGGACTTAATTCGTTTCTATTGATGAGAACTTTGCACCCATATGGGCTATAAGTGCCATTACAGGTCTGATGATGGAGACCATAGACAGTTGAGGGAATTCCTCAACGATTTACAGCAGTTCCCTATTGTTGGGGTTACTTTATACGGTTCAAAGTGCCAATTTTATCACTACTATTTAATTAAGGTCCGGAGTTGATCTGATGATGGAGCCGAAAGGCAATCGAGGGAACTCCTCAACGATTTACAGCAATTACCTGGTGTTTGAACTTAATTCGTTTCTATTGATGAGAAAGCTCCCATAAGGCTTATAAGTACCATAACAGGTCTGATGATGGAGACCATAGACAGACAGTCAAGGGAATTCCTCAACGATTTACAACAGTAGTAAAATATTAAATTTCACCTGGCGATTAGTGGTATAGGAATTAGTGCGGGTAGATACCATAACCAAAAAGTAAAAAATAAAAACTTTTTAAAAAAAAAAAAACCGACTTCCTCAAAAACACTAGTAAGTGAAAAATAACTTTAATTTCGGAAGTCGGTGGCAAAAGACTCAAATACAGATCCTAAGACACCGACTTCCGAAATTAAAGTTATTTTTCACTTTCTAGTGTTTTTGAGGAAGTCGGTTTTTTTTTTGTAAAAAAGTTTTTTGTGGTTGGCTAATCATTAAATGACGTCTCCCGCTCTGGGTGGAGCGGAAAGGCGTGTCAGACCGTTAGTGACTAAAACCCACCCGTGTTCCTTCAGTTGCCTATATGCCAGGGCCACCGTAACTCTTTCGAACAAATCTCGCGACCCTGGCAGGTCTGAAACATACCCTGATACGCTTAAAAGCTATGATATACTTCGTGGTTCTAGTTCTTTGGCAAAAACGGCATTTCGATTGCGTAATACATTTTCAACCATAATCACAGGGATTTTAAGGAAATTTCTAGTACATTGCGTCATAGGTTTACAAAATTCGTCTGCTCAGCAACGTATCATATTCATCAAATACATCACACATCATATGCAACATATTCATCAAATGAATTCTCCCGCTCTGGGTGGAGCGGGAGGGCGTGTCAGACTTTTACTGACTAAAACCCACCCGTTTTCCTTCAGTTACCCATATGCCAGGGCCACGGTATCTCGTTTGAACCATCTCACGACCCTGGCAGGCATCGGTCCTAGCAGACTCCTTCAGTACTGCTGACAACTCTTTGAGACTACGCGCCGTCGACACGGGCCTGGTCCTTACCGGGCGGCGAGCTACCCTTTGCTCGCCGCCCGCAAGCCCGCGCCTACGGTGGCCGGGAGTCCGCAATCGACTCCCGACGCCCAGGGCGTCTCCTACTGCGGCCGCTAGGGACGTGAGGGCGCAAAGACTGCCACTCCCTCATGAGCCCCACGTCCTGCTTCGCGAGCATTACTGCTTCGCAGAAGGAGGTGACGGCTTCCCATGCCCTCTCGCTCCATACCATGGCTCGCACCAGGGCCGGACGTGAGAGGTTGCCGCCGCCGATCGCCTCCACGAGGACACGGCGGTGCTCCGCCCAGGCAGGGCACACTTCCACCGTATGCTCCACCGTGTCCTCTAGACGATCCTCACAATGGAAACACCCGGACGTTTCCTCCTGCTTTATCCTGAACAGGAACCTACCGAAGCACCCATGCCCAGTGAGGACCTGTGTTAGGAGGAAGGTGAGGACGCCGTAGCGCCTCTCTATCCAGTCCTCAAAGAGGGGACTTACCGCCGCAATTGTGGCGTGCCCAAAAATTAAAGGCATTAGACGTAATAGTATCATGGCGGGATTGTATCGCGCCATTTCAACTTTCGGTGTTGAATTGAAAATTGTGAATGAAACAGAGTGCACCCAGCGCGTCGATAAAACACTGTTCGATTTAGTTATGGCGCAGTGCATTGAAATACCAGTGTGCAAGAAAACCGCCACGCAGCTTTTAACATCCGTGTAAACGTGGATTTTCAATCAATTGCGATTTTATGTGAGTGTAGGGTGGAGTGGCGTAACACTCACTATTCCAAAGCCATTCATTTTGGCCATTTTTTTCCACACTTTTTTCATTGTGTTAGTTACGCCACGCTGTCGAGATGACTTATGAAGAATTATGGATGTCCTTTAAAATTTATTTATGTAACATAGTTTCTATCAATATAGAAAACCATATTACACAGTATGGTGTGCTGGGTACACTTACACTACCATACGTACACTAGCACGTGAAATATCAAAAAAAAAACAGATAAATTCCAAAAAAAAGAGGTCGGTGGCATAAAACTATGATACAGATCTAAATACACCTACTATCGAAAGTAGAGTAATTTTTCACTTTGACTTATTTTTTTTGGAAGTCGTTCGGTTTTGTTTAACATAATTAGACCAGATTCTCGACTCACATTTCGATGTTAACCTAATCGATACCATGAATGGTATCAGATTCGATTATAAATCAATTAAACGACGTAATATTGACAGCTGATATGCCTATAATGTTCGTGGGCAACATACGTTCTATATATGTTATCGCGGTTATCATTCCACAACCCTTTTAAGGAAAAAAACAAAAACATACTTTATACTACTACTCTATACTTTTAGAACAGACGTTCTAAAAGTATCTAATGAAAGTGTAAACAAAGTCTTTCTTAGGTTACATTTTTAAATAACACCCTTTTTTTTCAGGATGGGAAATCAAATGACTTCTCCCGCTCTGGGCGGAGCGGGAGGGCGTGTCAGACTTTTACTGACTAAAACCCACCCGTGTTCCATCAGTTGCCCGTGTGCCAGGGTCACGGTATCTCGCTTGAACAATCTCGCGACCCCGGCAGGCATCGGTCCTGTTAGACCCCTACACTGCTGCTGACATCTCTTTGAGGCGCGCGTGGAACACTACGCGCCGTCGACCCGACCCTGGTCCTTACCGGGCAGCGAGCTACCCATTGCTCGCCGCCCGCAAGCTCGCGCCTACGGTAGCCGGGCGTCCGCTATCGACCTCCGACGCCCGGGGCGTCGCCTCCTGCGGCGGCTAGGGACGTGAGGGCGCAGTGACTGCCACTCCCTCACGCGCCCCGCCTCCTCCTTCGCGAGCATTACTGCTTCGCAGAAGGAGGTGACGGCTTCCCATTCCCTCTCGCTCCGTACCATGGCTCGCACCAGGACCGGACGCGAGAGGTCGCCGCCGCCGATCGCCTCCACGAGGACACGGCGTTGCTCCGCCCAGGCAGGGCACACCTCCACCGTATGCTCCACCGTGTCCTCCAGACGATATAATCACCCATTAAGGCAAATTTGTAGCAGATTCACCTGTATTTAGGTTCCAACTGTTATATCACCAAGAATTGTTGTTTACATAACATTTAGTATAAAAAAATGAGAAATCATCGACGATCTATTTAACATTAGACACAGAATTAGACATATTTGCAAAGCCTAAAGCAGTTTCGTAATTGTCTTATTAAAACGATTAAAAACTTAAAAGAATTTTAACGAATTAAAGCAGTTGTCGTTTGTTTTAATTTTCTACTTGGTGGAGCCGCGTGTAAATAGCCGGCTCCATGCGGGAATTCAATTATGTTAAATTATGGTTTGATAGTAATTATAATAATTCCTATGGAACTCACCCTGTGAGCTGAAGAATGATAAATGGTTTGGACGTTAGCACTGAAAACTATAGGCCCACTAACCTTAGACCAGCTCAGGAACGCTTCGACCAGCTACTGTCAGCAGCTCACACCGTGAAGCACTTTCACGAAACAGATAGTCAAATCACTGTTGGGTATTTATAACGAGTCTCTTCGAACTTCAGCTGTCCATCCCGGTGAAAAACCAACTTCTCCTCAAAATTACAAGAGAAGTGCTCCGTCTGTGACTCACGAACAAAGAAGACAGGTGGTTTCACATTAGTCCGCGCTCGGCGCGGGGTGGCCACAACTATATGGCACTAGTGTTGCCAGGTTCAGCGGATCAAAAGGCGCGCGAACCATAGCCACAGATACTAACGTATCGAAACCATTTGAAATGAATTAATTATTGCTAGAGAAATGACCTAACACTTAGGTATAACAAAAAATAAGTATTAGCAAGTCAATTTGGGTCACTTAAGGTGCCCAACCAATACTCGTGAACAATTTTTTTTTTTTGTATGCTGTGGATAACGGTGTGAGTTGCACATTTGTATTTTGTACTTATTCTATAAGATAGTTTATAATGTTTAATGTGTAACTTTTTTTGTTGGTTTTTCCTAATAGATACTTAAATAAATAAACATTTTTAACCCACATCAAAAAGAAGAGGTCAGCATTACCTATGAAGCAAGGGCGTTATATGTTCTTCTGTATTGTTTTATTTTGATCTTCTCTTATTTCTCCGACAACTGAGGACCGTGTTCAAAAATTCATAATTTTTTAGTGATTGGTTCTAATTAAGGGGTTTGCTTTGGCAGTTTTTGCGCTAGCTTCCATTATACGTATTTAGTCGAATTTGTTTAGCGTGATGATATTGTAATGGTATACGAATAAGTGTGAGGTAGTTGGAACATTATTTTAGTTTTTAGTGATGGTATCGTAACTAAAAACTAAAATACTGATCCAAAGACAACGACTTCCGAAATAACAGTATTTTTTCAATTTGTAGTGTTTTTTTTTGGAAGAAGTTCTCAATTACATATAGATGTTATTGTAACAGACCGTAGGTATTTTAATCGTAAATAATATTAACACTATCTCTGTCACCATGATTCATTAATAGCTACACTGATAAGGATATAATAGCTTTCACTAGTAACGATAAATATTTAGAAAGTTACAGATAACAAGAGATAAGGAATGATAAATGAATCAATGACTGACAACAAGAAACAGATTGTTAACGTAAAAATAATCTATTTTCGTACGGTATCTTAGTAATGATTCTTTATTGTCTTGTGGCTGCACGATGACGTCAGTTAGGTTAAGTGGCATTCGTCGCGGTTAGTCAACGGGATGGGTGATCCATTGTGGACTTACGGTGAACTATTCTTTTAAATTGTTTTCGTATTATCGTGAGCCGAATTCAACATAGTAGGGAAATGATCGGACAGATGATCATGAGTAACAGTGATGTGAAGACGTAGATGGAGGGACGAACTTGACTCTTCGGTAGGAGTCTGTCCTCCGCCATTGCCGGTTAGTCGTTTCGGTAAACGACTGACCTGCAATGGCGGAGAACAGATGTGGTGTGGTAAAGATAAAGAGAAACCTGCCGAGCAGTGGGAATAATTGTCAAAGTCAAAGCATTTATTTCAAACTAGCTTCTGCCTGCGACTTCGTCTGCGTAAATGTCGGTTATCGTGGACGCAGACAAAGTCATGGAATAAAAAGTAGCCTATGTCCTTTCTCAGAATCTAAACTATCTGTGTACCAAATTTCATTTAAATCGGTTCAGTAGTTTTAGTAGGAAAGCGGGACAGACAGACAGAGTTACTTTTGCATTTATACTATTAAAGTTTGGAACTGTGGATGTGGAAGTGTGGATAGTGTATCCAGGCACAAAAATGGCATGTTTGAACGTCAACATTAAAATTAAAATTAAAATAATTGTTTGGGGGAGCTTATGTCCAGCAATTAAATGTATGTTGGTTGAATGGTGATTATTGTAATTGCATATTTATCAGTTTTTGTCAAAGTTACAAATATACTACAGTGACCCTTAGGCTGACCCCACATTAGGCGTGCGCGATCCTCGGGCGTGTGAATAGCGCGAGCGTCGCGCACGCGGCGCTCGAGTCGCGTTCTTACCCCTTCGCCCGCTACAATACTCAATACTTTATTGCATTCCACAATGTACCTATATGCTTAGGTGGTAAAACATTTTATTTAGAAACAATTGTGGACCCTGTCGGGCACAGCAAAGGAAAATACAGTAGGTAGAGAGGAGGACCTATTGGTTATCTTATAATGTAACTTATTCTAAAATAGTAATTAAAAATAGATGAAATATATGCTTTGGACTTTTCTAAACTAATATCAGGGATTTATCATTTAAAAATTCGTTGACGCTATAATAACATTTGCTTAACAGCAGCTTTTTTAATTTATTAGTAAATAGATGGCTTTTTTTCTCTGTCCTTATGGATTCTGGTAACTTGTTGTATATTGCTACTGTTTCCGTCAGTCACATGGTGGGCAGTGTTGTGTTGACACACGTTAAAAATAGAGTCACCGAGTGAAATTAATATCGAAAGCTTTATCCTAGAAATACAGAATCGTCCTGCGATATGGGACATAACTACAAATGAGTATAGTGATCGTATTGCAAAAAAAAGGTGTGGGAAGAAATGAGCACTTTATTTATAAAAGACTAGCTTCTGCCCGCGACTTCTTCTGCGTAAATGTCGTTTATCGCGGACGCAGACAAAGTCACGGAATAAAAAGTAGCCTATGTCCTTTCTCAGGCTCTAAACTATATGAGTAGGTACCAAATTTCATTTAAATCGGTTCAGTAGTTTTAGCAGGAAAGCGAGACAGGCAGACACACAGACAGAGTTACTTTGCATTTATAATATTAGTGTGGATAGTGTGGATTTTGAAACGAAAACTGTCCAAATTGTGACTGACTTGGCTGAAGGGAGTTAAACGCCAAGGCGAGCGCCGCGTGCGCGCCGCGAGCGCGCCGCAGGTCAGCTAAACGCGACGCTCACGCGTCGCGCTCGCAACGCGCGCGCGGCGCTCGCGCTACTCACACGCCCGAGGATCGCGCACGCCTAATGTGGGGGAGGCCTTAGCGTTCGAAAGAGATACCGTGGCTCTGGCACATGGGCAACTGAACGAACACAAAAAAAAACCTTAGCGTGTCGATTCAGTTTTTAAGTTTAAAAACTGAATCAACCATAAACCCTAACTGAAGGCTTTAATTTATTTAGGTTGATTTATCCACACTTCCACACTATCCACACTATATTATAATATTAATATTTTTAATATTAATATTATAAATACAAAAGTAACTCTGTCTGTCTGTCTCGCTTTCCTGCTAAAACTACTGAACCGATTTAAATGAAATTTGGTACACAGATAGTCTAGAGCCTGAAAAAGGACATAGGCTACTTTTTATCTCGGTAGTATGTTCCTGCGGGATAATTTCTGACCTCCACGCGGGCGAAGCCGCTGGCAAAAGCTAGTTTTATATAAATTTCACCTGTATATGCTAGTTGCGCGGTAAACTCTGTTTGCTCGACGCAGAATTTTGTGGGACACTCAAGGGAATCAAAATGTGTAGGATATTTCCCGTTGACCTTGAACTATGAAATTTGGCAGAATTACCGTCTTATACTACAAGTATAGGGAAAAATTTGAAAACTATACATTTGTAATTAGGTAAATCATAATAAACAGGGTCTTTATGGAAGGAACCTCACCATTGCTCTAAATATGGCGAAGGAAAACATTGTGAGGAAACCGGTATGTTCTAGAGCCAAAAATTCGAAGACATGTGACATCTATCAATCCACACCCGGCCCACGTGGATTACGGGCCAGTTCCTCTCACACAGAGGAGAGCTGTGTCCCAGTAGTGGGAAAACATTATATGATTACATCTCACTATGTCAATGTGTCCTGCAATACTGGGTAATTGTCTGGGGCAATGTGGTCAGTGCTGGACCTGGAACGGGCCCAGTGGGCCGCCCTTTTTTTTCTTGGATGGGAAATCGAGAGAAGTAGAACTACGTTTTACTAGTAATTCTTTTAAAGAAACCCTCGTAGAGGATTTATGGCCACCCTCATACGTCATTTTGAAATGTAGGTCAAATATAAACTATGCGAACCAAAGTGTTTAATAGGCACTAGACTTCAAATAATGTAAGTTGAATCGACAACGCTTAAACTGATTCGGAAAAGTAATAAAATAATTTCTTTCTTTCTATATTCTCACGCTCCTCCCTTCGGTGGAATCTCCTGGGCAGCTGGGTTCGGCTAGACGACCCACTGACCCGGCTGGCGGCAGTGCCTCTCTCAGCAACCGGTAAGGAAGGCTGCAGACTCAGTCGAGCGATTTGGCCCTCAGGATATCGCCTGAAAATGTCAGCAAATCGGCTAAGTATAGGGAAAATACCGAATATATCGAGGTAGGAAGGTGATAATTAGGATTTAGATATATTTACTGATGTGTACGTTATTTTGCAAATGAATTTAACCAACAAGAATGTGAATTTGGAAAAAAAAATAACCAATATAATTTTATAGTGGACGGTACATGTAGGTACTTTACCTATGTATTTATTTAGCACGATAAAACCTATAAGATTAAGGAATATAGCACAAATAAAGGCTAGTAGTTGGAATAGAGGTAGTTTAGAATAGACAGTGTATGGAATTTGGAAATTGGATGTACTTTGGTGAGGTAGAACGGAACAAAGGAAGGCACTTAACTTGATGATTTTGATGAGTCGATGATTTTCCAGTACGATCTTTAGCTGATTCGTTGGCATGGAAGACCAGGCTGGCTGCTTGTAGTTTCGTTACCTCCAATTTTCGTTCTTCATGTAACATTCGTATCGCCGAGTATGACGCAACTCATGTACAGACGCCAACACATCAAGCTACTACAATCTGTCAGATTTCTTTGATAAATTTTCGACTTTATTTCTAGAGCATTAGGTTCAAGGTTCATTGGGAAAAATTGACAGTTTCGTGTAGCTTGACCTGGTGGCGTCTGTACTATGTTACCAAACTTCTTGAAATGTCCTGTCACGGTCGCCAATTTTATTGTTTACGCACAATAATGGAATTTCTTTAAGAAAAACTCATAGATTACTTGAGACTTGTATAATTGACTGATTTTTGAATTTATCTTTGCGGAGCCGATATGACGAGTACAAAATGTTCTAGCTAACGGTCTACCCTCATATTACAGAATATAAAAAAAATTAAATTGCCACAGATGCAAAACATGATATGACGATCTGATCAAGAATATGAGCAGGCGTGAACACATTTGATAATGACTTCTCTCGCTCTGGGCGGAGCGGAAGGGTGTGTCAGATTTACTGACTAAAACCCACCCGTGTTCCTTCAGTTACCCATATGCCAGGGCCACGGTAACTCTTTCAAACGAATCTTGCGACCCTGGCAGGCAACGGTCCTAGCAGACCCCTACACTGCTGCTGACATCTCTTTGAGGCGCGCGTGGAACACTACGCGCCATCGACCCGAGCCTGGTCCTTACCGGGCGGCCAGCTACCCATTGCTCGCCGCCCGCAAGCTCGCGCCTACGGTGGCCGGAAGTCTGCTATTGACTACGGCCCAGTGGGCCGCCCTCAAGATATTTCTGCGAAGGCTGATATATAAATTATCATAGAAAAATATTTATGTAGAAATCAGGGATGTTAGCGGGAGCTCCGTAACCGTAACCGAAACTATCGGATATCCGATACAAAAATTTAACCGTAACCGAATCCGAAATAAAAGTTTCGGGTAATATCGGATTTGTAATTACATTTTTATTTTAGGTAGATTAGATAACACTTAATATATAATTATAAATAATTTTTATTTTAAATAGCTGTAATAATTACTCACAGACTGATTGTAATTCCTACCAAATGGTGACATATAAATAAAACCACTTTATTAGCTATTTGTATTTTACTTTTGAAATTCCTTAAAAGTTTAATATCCGTAACCGAAATTATCCGAAACTAACGGATAATCCGCAATAATTTCATATCCGTATCCGTATCCGTATCCGTATCCGGTATAATAATCATTCCTACATCCGTAACCAATCCGTATCCGAAATTTCATATCCATAACAGAGATCATTATAAGAATTCAAGGAAAAGTATAAATAACTTTTGTTTACTCATTATTATCGTATTGACGACAATAACAGGGCATTATTATCGTATTGACGACAATGACATCGGTGGGTATAGGCCGGTGGCGGTGTTGTCGGCGCCGGCAAAGGTGTTTGAGTCTGGCATTCAGCGCTGTATGCATGAGCAAGTGCGCGGACAGTTATCGGAGGCGCAGCACGGATTCCGGCAGGGGCGCAGCACTGCTACTAATCTTCTTGATTTCATGGGACGCGTGGTGCCGGCGGTGGATGCTGGAGTGCAGGTGGACGTAGCTTATTTTGACTTCAGAAAAGCTTTTGACACCGTCGATAATGATATCTTACTGCGGAAGCTAGCAGAGGTCGGATGCACCCAGCATCTATTACGGTTTTTCGCCAGTTACATGCAAGGCAGACAGCAGTATGTGGACTGCAACGGATGTGAATCCGACTTATATTACACTTGGTCGGGTGTAAGTCAGGGTACCAACTTGGGGCCCCTAGAATTCATTATAATGATAAACAATTTGCCGGAAGTCGTAAGACATGGTGCTTGTTTATTATTCGCTGATGACCTCAAGTTGGTGCTTGAGATTAGGTCCGAGTCTGATTGCGGGCGCCTACAGGAAGACATCGATCGAATAGTACAATGGAGCCATGAAAACAAACTGTACTTCAACGTATCCAAGTGCTCGATGATGAGTTTCACCCGTACTCGTGCACCTCTGCTCTATGAGTACGTGGTGGACGCGGCACCACTGCAACGAGTCACGGAGGTACGAGACTTGGGTGTTTTCATGACTCCCGATCTGTCATTCCGTGAGCATGTAACCAAGATCTGTAAAAAGGCGTACAGAAACTTAGGATTTGTTCTGAGACAAACACAAAGCTTCACAAACATCACAGCAGTTAGGGTCCTGTATGATGCACTAGTCAGGAGTCATCTGGAACATAGTGCGGTCATATGGGCTCCACATGAAGCTAAGTACTCTGTAATGTTGGAGCGTGTTCAGAACAAGTTCACGCGCCATTTGTACAGGAAATTATATGGGGTATATCCGTTTTACCCACTGATGTACCCCACTCTGTTTGTCCTGGGCATGGTTGGCTATAATCAGCTGTGTGTCCGACGGGAGTTTACGTTGGTCGCCTACTTGGTGAAGGTGCTTCGTGGAGTGGAGACCCACCCGGGAGTATTGCAGCGTTTGAGTCTGTGTGTGCCGGACCGCTACGTGTGGAGGCGGCGCAGCCCGCCACTGCTACTGGTGCCTATAGCCAGAACTAACCTGCTTGCCAAGGCACCCCATACCAGAGCTATCCGCACCATCAACGACCTTCAAACTCAGATTGATGTGTTTACATGTTGTTTTAGTGAATTCGCAAGGGTACTACTATCTATATTGTGCTACAAGCAAAATAATAATACTTAATTTTAACTTTTTTTTTTTTTGTACTACCTATTTTTTTTGTTAGTAATTATGTAATGCTGTTTTTTGTATTTTTTAATTTTATAATGTGCTTAGTTGTGTAACATAGTTTATTAGTTTAAGTTCTTAGCTGTCGCATTAGGGTAAACCCTGTAATGATAGTTTAAGTAGTTATAAATAAATAAATAAAAAAATAAAACAGTAAATTTATTTCTATGAAACATAAAAGAGATGTTTTAGCTTATCAACGACGTATACTTTCTGGAATACTTTACACAGATAACATTCTTATCAGTTTCAATAGTACCTAACGACGATTGCAATTCGATGCGTCAGGATAAAGTGTAGTAAAGTTTTAGAAAAAAGGGCTTTAGAATTGTGTCAGGCAGATAATATACGAATAAAAATAGCATAATGCCCATTTCTTCCCGTGGGTGTCGTAAAAGGCGATTAAGGTGACGTAGCGAGATAAACGTGTTTTTTCTTTTTAGCGTACCTTTCTTACCGTATGACTTCCATACTTAATCTTTTAGTGTATGTTTTTTGACTATATGATCTAGTATCCTGTAAAAGGAATACACGATACGATGAAATTTTCTCGATACAAAAAAATCGCAAAGTTCTATCTATGATTATGATTTTTTTAGCCTCAAGGCGCGATGCGTATGTATTATTAAACATAGTTTACTTTAAAACATTGATTATAATTCTATCTAAGTTTTTGTAAAACAGTTTTCGTTTTAATAATACTTTTCATTCATAAAAAACGACGATTCGGTTTGGCACATACGTTATTTTATTCCAAGCGCACACACATTATCGCCATCTCTTCTTTTGCCTATCATAAATAGTGTCATCACTCTCGTTCGTTCATAAATCAGTCGCCCAGTAGGGCTCATCGTAGACAAACCTATGTCACTTTTTTACAAATCGGTGCGATCAAAATTACGTTTTTTAAATATTTGTGTTCACAGAAAAAGGTAGTAGTCAAGCATTTTGCTGTAATTATTTAATATAATAAGTGTTGGCTTTCCAAATAACTTTGTATTTCGTCTGTATATGTGTCTATTTTTGTAACTGTGAACAATATAACATTCTTTCTCTATTACCATTTAGAGACGACCTAAATTATGTATGAAAATGGGAAGAACCATAAACCAAAACTGAACAGTACCTTCAAGGTTAGGAGTGCCTGCACAGGGCAATTAATTTATTCGTTTTGCAAGAATGAAATACCAATAAGATGATGATAACAATAAATCGAATTCACCACCTTCACTAAAGCATTACAGCAACAATCTATTCTCACTTTGTAAAATAATATTGAGTAAACACCTTATTTTCTAGAGAAGAACGTCTGTTTTATCCCAATAACTTATAATAATCATTCATTTAGAAATAAAATAAAATATATAATTAGTTTTTAGGTTTGAATTATGTCAACAATATATCTATATGTCAAGTACTGTCACTTCAAATGCAAGAGCACAACGAATGAATGGAGTAGCATTAGAATTGTAAAAAAGGTGAGGTTTTACTTGACAGCAGGCCAAAGAAGGGTAATTATTTAAACAGGCTGTGTCAAACGCCGAACTAGTATGTTTTTAACATAACATTGGTATGTAAAAGTGTTTGTACAAACCTACTTACAGAAATAAAATCATTTATCATTTATAGCAGATGTGAAGTTTTATTGAAAATAAAAATTTTAATTTCATATATCAATCAAATCAGTTTATTTCGGGCTACAAAGACCCAAATCATAATACCATACAGACTATCATACATACAAATAAAAACCACGTAAACATAAGTATTGTACACGAAGTGACGGCGACGTGTTGCGCTGTGTAGAGTCGCGTAGCCTTCCGCGGAATCGCCGATACACGACACCCTTCGGCCAAAACTCTTCCTTGAGGAAAGTCTCGATTTGATGAGTTGGAACTCGCACCAAGAATGACTAGAAGTTCGTGTTGTGGCACGGTTCCAACTTCTCGATCCTTAAGGTCCAGTTGGACTTAACACGTACAAACTCCACGATCTCCTTAACCTTCGTGGTGTAATGTAGACGGGACACATAGAGCTGCGTCGTTAGTGTAGCTGGACGCAGCAGCATATTGAGTCCTGCTAGCGCGGTCTCACACTGGTTCCGACTACGAAGCTTTTCTCTACCTTCACGAAGCCATCCATGTCAGGCACGTGGCCTGACGCCAGGCCTAGGTGTTTCGAACCCTATATGTACCGTGTTTGATACCTAATCATTAGCAGCCTATAACGTTCCCACTGCTGGGACACAGGCCTCCTCTCGGTGAGAGATAGTGGGACATAATCCACCACGAGGGCCCAGTGCGTGTTGGTAGATGTCACATGTCTTCAATTTTTTGGTTCTTAGACATGCCGGTTTACTCACGATGTTTTCCTTCACAGTTTTGAGAGCAGTGGTGTTGAAATAATTTACACAGAGTAAAGCGCCTGCTCGGGTTCGAACTCGTAAGTAGTAGCCGTTGCCACTGAGCCACCACTGCTTCTCGATATCTAATTGATATCTAATCAAAGGTCTACAAGAGTGCTTTCTGAAAACATATTGGCTATTTATAATTTTTCATTCCTACAAGATTTTAATCAAAATCAAATAATTGGATGATCAAAACAATGGTGTTTTACGCTGTTTTGAATAACACTAAACATACTTCTATAATCTTATGAAGACTGTTTAGCAAATTATTTGTGTACTCCATCTCTGAATTACCCCTAACCCCGAAGTAAATGTAATGAAAAATAAAGTTAATAAAAGAACAAACATACATACGAGTTAATAGGCTGATAAACACATTGCTCTCAGCAGTCGGGTAAAACACCCAAATAAAAAGATATAATCTAGACATAGTTACAAAATATCGGCAATAATATCGGTTTTGGTTTTCTAGCCGCAGTCACACGTAATTACTAAAATATATGTATATATACGTCAAGTAATTTTGACATTTATCATACACATTGCCATACGTAATTGACCTTGAAGGAAATATAAATGAATTGTAAAATAAGGTGAAAAAAAAAATCATAACTAGTATTACGTAATGGACGAAGTCTATGTAAAATATTGTAATTGTCATTTACCAAATAAATGTATAGTGATCGGTGAAACGAAATTGAAGTTTATTAATCTCTTAAACACCATCACATATTTTATTTATAGAGCTCTAGAAGATTAATTCGTTATTTTTAATTTCATGTTGTAAATCTATATATTAATACGTGAAGCGAAAACTTTGGATCCCTTTTTACGAAAATTGGGCGGACGGGCGGAGTATGAAATTTCGCAGACGTATAGTTTATACAGAGAAGAAGTGACGAATGCTAATATTTTTTTTTAAATCGTGCGTAAAAATACATTATTTTCAATAAATAACACGTTACACACACTACTATTCATTACCGTATATTTAATAATACACACATGCATAGATATTCTTTTGTTTATGGTCCAAATCTGTGGTCTATAGTCTTACTGAATGTCAGTTCAGTTCAGTTTATTTATTTGTTAATATAGGTAAAATATAAAGATCTTATTTGTTTGTATTATTGTCAAGTATAAATATAGGTAATAAATTAATTTTATAGATATATAACCTATTTAATTTTTTCAATCTATGATCATATCGAGAATATTTGTCTGTAATATTACCTGTCTATAGTGTTACTGAATGTCAAATTTAACCATATAATTTTTTTATATTTATTATTGTATATATATTATATTTTCACTTAACAATGTATTTCTATTCAAATGAAGGACGGTCGAATTTCGACCAATGGGCGATCACTAGTAATTAATAAATACTTAAATTGTTTATTATATATTTTAAATTATGTTGAGTTAATCAATCTCGTATAACCCAACATCCGTACATAAATATTAGCTAGCTTTTTCCCGCGACTTACGTTGCGTTGTACGTACGTTTGCGTAAATCTTACGTTACGCGGACGCACGTGAAGTCGCGGAATAAATAGGGTTAATGGGTAACGAATAAGGTTTAGTCGTGAAAGAGAAACAGACAGACAGAATTAGTTTCGTATTTATAATATTACATATAGATAAAGAAGATAATTTCTTGCTGTAAGATAGTTTTATTGCTTATAATTAAATATTTGTATTATTTGTCTACTCCATCGCACGCTTTGTGCAAAAATTTCATAGACCGACTAAATTAATGCTACTTTCACGTACTTTTTTTTAAGATGTTTCCGTCTCTACCTTGCTATTGCAGTTTGACAGATGTGCAACAGTGACAGGAATAGTGCTTACAGCAAGGCTATGCTATGTTAGTAACGTTTTTTATATCGAGAAATTTTCTGTCATTAGTTCAACATTTGGCCGCTGGTTTTCCTATTCTCGTTTATAGAGAATAGGAAAACCAGCGGCCAAATGTTCAGATATAAGTTTGTGGCGGCCGGCCACTTTAGGCTGACCCGCCATAAACCACGCCCATTCTACTATCATTCACATTCAAGGTGGGCCCTTAAGGGACTTACTAGAGAATGGGCAGCAGCGTTCTCTATGCATTTTACGACCATACTGCGATCGCCAACCCGCCTGCCAAGCGTGGCGATTATGGCAAAGCCTACCAAATTGCGGGAGGCGTATGCCCAGCAGTGGACGTCTTACGGCTGTAATGATGATGATGAGATAATAATTATAAACCGTTTCCTATTTTATTTTTGGGTTTGTAGCTAAGTGTTAACAGGCGAACGCGTCGATCAATCAGGTTAAACTAACGTCCGTCGGTGAATGGGTGATCATATTTACATACCAAGATCAGTCCATGCCTCTAAAAGCTCGTTGAGCCGTTGATATCGTCTGTCATTTATAGATCTTTGACAGCCGCATGGTACGTCTGAAGCCCGAATGTGTGACAATCAGTATTACCCATCCAGTTACTTGGAGCTCAGATAGGCATACGCTTCATGTAAAATACTGGTGTTCGGTTAGGTTGCAAGTAATTTTAATATAGTTAAGCTGGGTAGATGATCACAATTTTTAATTGTATTTATTGAACAATAAATGCGTTATGAAGATACAGTAGAGTGTCGATTATCCGAACGTCGATCAACCGAACGACCGCTTATCCGAACTACTACGCCCGCTCGACTTGCGCGTGCTATCATCCTCCCGCGCTACAATACACGCGAAATTGTCTCGAACTATTAGTTGAATGTACTCGTATGTCACTCTGAAGTAGCCGTTAGTTGATAAACTAAATTTTACCGCGTGATAGAAACTATTTGTCATTAATGATATGTCTAAACATAAGGTTTTCATTCACCTGTACATAATATGCATGGCTGAATCAATACAGTTCGATTATCCGAAAAAAACCGATTTTCCGAACAATCCTGTCCCCCAATTAGTTCAGATAATCGACGCTCTACTGTACACATGTAACAGCAGATCAATGGTATGGAGGAAAAATCCACCGGCGAAGATCGACCTTAATCAACCTGGCTGCGATATCGTTTAAGAGCCCTCTTACAAAATTTGAACGCTCGAGTTTAGGTAAAAGACGGCAATCTTATGTATGTGTGCGTAGCTATCCATACATGCACAATACAAACAGTGTAACGCGAGTGTCGAGCCGGTCTAAACAATCTTGATCCGTTAGAATTATAATGCGGTATTTAGATATTTATGAAAATACTTATTTTATTTATCCAGTCTAATAAAGATTTCTAGACTAATAAAAAAAATACAACTATATGTTATGTAAAGTATACAATAAAAATAAAAAATTAAAACAATTACATATTGGTGCCGATTCTGTTGTACACCGAACTAAACTAACAAAACTATCTCTAAAATTGCTTACTTTTAGCTATGAGAATTGTTACGCTAATCTGCAAGAAATGATATTTTTTAAAAATTATTTTGACACGGCTAAATTCAAATTTGACAATCGCGACTCAACGTGGTACTTTTAGGGTTCCGTTGCCAAATGGCAAACCCTTATAGATTCGTCATGTCTATCTGTCTGTCTGTCCGTATGTCACAGCCACTTTTCTCCGAAACTATAAGAGCATGCTGTTGAAACTTGGTAAGAAGATGTATTCTGTGAACTGCATTAAGATTTTTACACTAAAATAGAAAAAAAAACAATAAATTTTTGGGTTCCCCATACTTAGAACTGAAACTCAAAAAAAAAATTTTCATCAAACCCATACAAGTGTGGGGTAAAATGGTATTGAGGTTTCTAATATATTTTTTTTTCTAATCTGAATAGTTTGCGCGAGAAACACTTCCAAAGTGGTGAAATGTGTGTCCTCCCCCCGTAACTTCTAAAATAAGAGAATGATAAAACTAAAAAAATATATGATGTACATTACCATGTAAACTTCCACCAAAAATTGGTTTGAACGAGATCTAGTAAGTATTTTTTTTTAATACGTCATAAATCGTAAACCGCAATTTACCTTTCATTCATTCAACTCAAATATAAAAATTAAAAAAAAAAACATTTAATTTCATAAACATAAAACTTTTGCATAAACCGAGAATACATACAGGTTTGTACGGAAACCTCGGTGCGCGAGTCCGACTCGCACTTGGCCGGTTTTTTTTCTTTTGGCTTCGCAATTTAGTACTTGTGCGCTACGCAATGAACTTGCTGAGATACGAAGGCGCGCGCAAGGGGGCATCCTGGACGTGTTTTATATGGAATTTTTCATTTTTGTTTGAAAAATAAAAAAAATATTACCCACGTGTTGAGATTTATATGTGTGGGGTCTTATAAAGGGGGTCGAAAATTTCATTATTTTTGCGATAGGACACGCCATTTTCGAGATATAAGCAAAAGAAAAAAAAAATACAGTACTGTTTTTGCACGTGAGGCGAGGCGTTGCCGTTGGTGTGAATTTTTGTTCATGACCACTAGTTTTACTCCACACCTTTTTAATCGCGATTAAAAATAGTCAGATTTAGTTAAAATAAATTATTTTAGTCAACATTTTTCTACAATCTATTAAAATAATGCTTTACTTGATAATTAACGAAACTCTTATTCAAAAAAATAATAAAATGCGAAGAGTAGCAAAATGTTGTAGTCGTAGTATATTTTTGCCTTCACGATACGAGTACCCGTAAACTGAGACGCGGGAAAAATTGACATAGGTCCTTCCCCGTTGGGCGCTTGCATCGTACTAAACGCTGCCCGCTTGTGCATCGTAATTTATTCTAATTTAGAGTGATTTCAAAAACGATATTATGTCTAATTAAATAAACAGATTTAAATAAAACTTGAGAATTCGATTTGTTATAGAGCATACTTTATATTGACATGAATTTTTTAATGTAATTATGCTTTATTCAAACCAAAAAAACGCGATAAACTTGCGAATAAATCGTAAAAATTGCCATAAGACTTTATTTATTTTACTAATTAATGTTATTAAAAATCAATATTCTTCTACTAAATGTAACAACTAGATTATATGTCTGTTGTTTTGTGTATTTTTTTTACTCAAATTTCTACATATTAATGATAGAAATAGGAGTCTGAAATTGACCCTGCGCTGATTTTTACGAAAACTAGTTGTGGGAGATTAATTACTACAAAGTAAACAAACAAGTTTTTGTAAATGTTCTACTAAAAGTGACAAAATAAAAGATTGATCTATTTTTTACATGTATTCGTCAATACCAGAGTATTTATAATGATGAGATGAGAGGTAAATAAGGCGACTCAAATCTTAGATATTCGCGCAAAAATGTAAAATGGCTCTTAATGAACGCATAGAAAAATATCTCCCGTCTCTCTAGCAGGGACTAGCCCTGAGTAGTCTAGGATGCATATCTGGTGTAGCTCGCAATCCATCCATATACTAAGGACACGTCTTCCCTCCCACTACGGCAGGCAATGTTCTCCGTTACACCATGAATCATGATGATTGAAGGGTTACTGCAAATCTTGGGGTTAGAGGTCGATCAAACCACGCTAGGGTCATTCGTTCAAACAAAAACAGCGTCATGAAGATAAAATTGTTACCGTCTTTTTGAAGGCGCATGGTCCACGCATGTCTTTTTCCATAATCACCAACATGCTTATAGGTGTAGTCTGGTAGCACTTATTTTACTTTTTATATTTCGTACCTCTCAAAACCAACATGATCTTTGTTTTCGCTACAGTAAGATTGTTTTGGGTTCCTGCTACTAATACGTGCGTCAATATCACACTGATCTTATTGCAGTTACAATATGGTTGCAGTAGGGTGGCTACTATCAGACGTAAAATAACTCTGAATAGACTCTACCTACCAGTATGGACATTTAATAAACTCACTTTTAACATTACTATCGGCAGGAGTGAAACTCGTCCCGTCATCTTCCCCGCTGTGTGCGGCCACGTCATAGATGACATGCATGGTGGTTCTCTGTGCCTATTGAACGCTAGGGCATTCAACGAGCACAAAGAGCAACCGAGTACCACAAATGGTACCCACTATTGTGGAACTCGTTGAACCATTTCAACCCACAGTTCGTCTAAATAAGACCGCTCATCTTTAAAAGATCGCTTTTTGCGATAAAGCCGCCCATTATGTCAGTTTATACAACATTAATTTTTGTTTATGCGAAACCCGAAACACGGGTCTAGTATTTTTATGTAAGGAATCTATGAAAAAAATTTCAAAACTGTATCATTAATAATCACAAAGTTATAAGCTTGATAAGTTACCTGGTTGTCCACGCAAAAACATATGCAGATCACCACAAACAGCTAGTGTACGTACTATCTCCGTGTAATGGACGTTTGAATACGAGAAAGACATGATAATTTTAAAATCGAAACAAAACACTAAGGCCCGCGACTTGGAAGCGTAATTAAATATTTTTGGTACAAAATATAACATGGTGTAAAAATTATTGGAATCGATTCAGTTACTGATTCTGAACAAACTATATTCAGGTTTCGCATATACTAAAAATAATCTTGTATATAAATTAATTCATTCATGTCTGTGGTTTGTATGGTGTTAGCACATAATATAAAAAGGGTATTGTATTACAAACAAAAAAAAAAAAACAACAAAAAAAATAGCAGAATCAGCTTATAATGTTCCCACAGGGACACAGGCCTACTCTTGGTGAGAGGAAGTGGGTCGTTATGCACTACGCGGGCCCAGTGCGGGTTAGTAGATGTGAAATGTCTTCAATTCTTTGGTTCTAAGGCATGGTTTTGGGACTTGTCCTCGACAGCCGGTGGAACTTCGTCGAGCACTTCCGACGTTTGGTTCCCAGACTGGCTGGGGCTGCATTAAAGCGGCTCCTGCACAATCTGGGGAGTCCAAACGCCTCCTGCCGGAGGCTCTACACGGGGGTCGTGCGGTCCATGGCCCTCAACGGGGCACCAGTGTGGGCGCCCTCATTGAGGCTGCGCCCAGCGCGCCGGTTGAGTGCAGCCCAGAGGGTCATGGCCATCCGGCTAATACGAGGATACCGCACGATCTCGTGCGAGGCAGCGAGCCTCCTTGCCGGAGTGCGCCATGGGATCTGGAGGCAAAGGTCCTCGCGCATATGTGGGAGTGGCGCGAGGAGGCGAAACTCCGCTGCCGCGACAAATCGCGGCACGGCGGACAGAGCTCCGGTGTGATCTCATGGCGACATGGCGGGTACGATTGTCGCAACCCAGCGCTGGGCACGCCACAATTGCGGCGGTAAGTCCCCTCTTTGAGGAGTGGATTGAGAGGCGCCACGGCGTCCTCACCTTCCACCTGACGCAGGTTCTCACCGGGCATGGGTGCTTCGGTGGGTTACTGTTCAGGATAAAGCGGGAGGATACGCCCGGGTGTTTCCATTGTGAGGATCGTCTAGAGGACACGGTGGAACATACGGTGGAAGTGTGCCCTGCCTGGGCGGAGCACCGCCGTGTCCTCGTGGAGGCGATCGGCGGCGGCAACCTCTCACGTCCGACCCTGGTGCGAGCCATGGTACGGAGCGAGAGGGCATGGCAAGCCGTCACCTCCTTCTGCGAAGCAGTAATGCTCGCGAAGGAGGAGGCGGGGCGCGTGAGGGAGTGGCAGTCTCTGCGCCTTCACGTCCCTAGCCGCCGCAGGAGGAGACGCCTCGGGCGTCGGGAGTCGATAGCGGACTCCCGGCCACCATAGGCGCGAGCTTGCGGGTGGCGAGCAATGGGTAGCTTGCCGCCCGGTAAGGACCAGGCTCGAGTCGACGGCGCGTAGTGTTCCACGCGTGCCTCAAACAGGTGTCAGCAGCAGTGAACGGATCTACTACCCGATGCCTGCCGGGGTCGCGTGATTGTTCGAAAGAGATACCGTGACCTTGGCACATGGGTAACTGATGGAACACGGGTGGGTTTTAGTCAGTAAAGTCTGACACGCCCTCCCGCTCCACTCAGAGCGGAACAAAACCTTTTTAAAAAAATGAAACCGAAAAACTGAAAAGCTTAAAATAATAAACCTTAAAATTTTAAGTCGGCGCTTAAAAATCAATGAACAAGGATCACTCAAAGCGCCGACTCATAATTTTAAGGTTTATTATTTTAAGCTTTTCAGTTTTTCGGTTTCATTTTTTGTTAAAAAGTTTTTGTTTTATAATTTTTTGTGGCTTTAATGTACAAATAATACTTGGCAAGGCCCTATCCAACAAAAAAAGAATTATCAAAATCGGACTACTCTGTATAAAGTTATGTGTGTTTATAGATTACAATCAGTGAGTGATCAATCAATCATCCCCTGTTTTCCGACCCTTAGGGTTCGATTTTGTTTTTAAAATTTATATGGGACCACCTTGGGAGTATACCCTTTCCAATAGAAGAAGAATTGTCACAATCGGACCACTATGTAAAAAGTTATGCGTGGTCATACATAAAAAAAAATAAATATCCGTTTTTTTTCGTCGGGTGAAAAATAATCGTCGCGACACCACACTGTTCAATGCGAAATAAAAAAACGAAATGAAAATAACTGGCTTGCTTTCTATGAGAGACAGAGAGAGAGAGAGAGAGAGAGAGAGACAGACAGACAGAGAAACACGCGCACGCCGCATGGCTTACAACTATAGCAAAAAGTGTCGTTACAACTTTTGGTCTTATTTTTTACCGTCCAGCCCCCTTTCGCAACGCGCGATAAGGAACTTCGTTCCAATAATTAAAACCAAGTAAATGTGATAAGCTAAACGAGTATTTCAAATCATTATCTGTCATATGTATAGCTAGCTGCATTACGACTGTGTTGGGGTCGGCTACCAGTCAAATTGGATGCAGTTTTACATGGCGTGAGTGGCTATCTGACCTCCACAACCCTGTTACTGGTTAATACGATAGCCTTTGGTAAGACTGGTTGTCAGACTTTCAGACTTCTGTCGACCCGTACCCTACTATCAAAGATCAGTGAACGACAGTCGGGACCAAGCTTCTTGTAGTTGAAGACGTCTCGGCGAATACTGGCCGGTCATTGTGAGCGCTTGAACTGCTAGATTTTGTCTATATTTGTTTCGTAGAAAAAAAGGATAAAGAAATTATAAAACGTTTTCTCAGCATGCCCTAAAAACAATAAGCCCTATCTTTTGGTTTATGTTTTACATGGTTTAATGATAGAATCTCTTCAAGTTACACGTCTTAAATAGCGATTTAGTGCCATCTTTATGACTTTTTTTCTCGAGTCAATTGTTTTAATTCTCGTTTCTGTCTTCACGCAGCGTTTGTTAGGATGTTCAATTTTCCAAAAATATTTATTTTGTACGGAAATTTGTTATTTTGCTAGATATACAGAGGTTAAAAAGTACTACAATCTCGCCTTAACGTGCTTTCTTTACTGAGGAGTCTTGGTATTTAAAGAAGTCAACTATTTAAGGAGCATACTGCGGCCAGTGTAGCTTAATCTGATCGATCAACCCAGCTACAAACGCGAAGTCACGTTACATTCACTCCTTAAACTCGTGCACGTGTCACGTCTACAATGCCTAAATGTTTTATTAATTAAGCACTACATATTATAGCGTGTGTTTTATTAGTAATACTTAACATTCAGCGTTGGAGCTCCCAAAATAGTTTGCACAATAAAATGACATCACCCGCCATAGCAGCGCCGCCGACCTTGCGCTCGTCGACGAAGCGAAACGCCATACTGATGTATAGGTAGTTATGTACTGGCTTTTGAATTCTTTTTTTTCTGTCTGTATGCTGGCTCGTGTCATGTTTTGGACCGTCTGTAGCCTTGCCATCCTTTATACAGGGGAGACGATCGGGCATCAAGTAATTTATGTGCATCTTTTGTGTCTCTTCAACCGTCGTTCGATAAGACGAATTATGAAGAAGGTTGTTAAATTATGTTATTTGATGAAGTGAATCTTGCAGTGTGTGTGAAGAGACACCGCATTTGGATATTTGGAATACCAGAAGAGTGGAGTAGTGGTGGCCTTGTGGTATCCGGTCCGACTTACGAGTTGTAGGTCGTGAGTTCGAATCCAGACAAGTACCTACTTTACTTGCTGTATTTAGTTTCATCACTACTGCTCTGAAAACGGTGACGGAAAACATCGAGAGAACAACGGTATGTTCTCGAACCAAAATATTTGCAGGTAAAAAATCCACCAATCCGCACTGGGCCCACGTAGTGGATTATGGCCCATTTCCTCTCACAGAGAGGAGACCTATATCCTAGGTTTGGGAACATTATAGTCTGATTTCAGACCAGATGCACTTTAAGGTATGGTGAAATGTCTCGTGAGCTTATACACCACCTTATTTTTTTTTTTGTATCGGATAGCCCATTTCTTAAGGAAGGCTATATGCCTTAACATCACGCTAGGACCATAAGGAACTAAGAAAAAATAAAGTCACAAAGACAGCACCCAGCTTTTATTTTTTATTTTTGTATGTTTCTGATCTTTCTGTGCGTCATGTTTGCTGCAAATAAACGTATTTTCTTTCTAAAGCTTAACGAAAATGAAGTAAAAGGGCTGGCAGGCGATGCGATGCTACGGGCTGGTTCTAGGGAAACAGAAGTTTCATGGCGAAGTCGCGGGCAGAAGCTAGTGTACAATATAACCGAATGATCACCGGATCCTATTATATTAGTAGTATTATATTATATTGAGGTGTTGACAGTTTAGTATGTATATGTGTGTTTAGGTGTGAAAGTAAAATTCTGTGTAAATCTTCATTATTTACCTATATGAAGTTAGTGATGGGCCGAATACAGACTGACTTAACTGACTGATTTGACTGAAAAAGTATATTCGGCTGAAGGTTCGGTTAAAAGTTTACCGAAACGAATATTCGGCAGGATTTGGTGTGGTTTATCGCACATCTCAAAAATTCAAGTTCCTGCTCTTGTCGAGCGCGTTGAAGCGCACCATTCCGTCCGCTGACGTCTCTACCCCTCGACGGCCCAGACTGTTATTGCATATGAGAGACGCCACGCTAACATTTCTTTTGTCTACGAACTTAGCGTGATTTCACGTGTCCATTCCGCAAGTAATGTCATCGCCATTTATTTCGGCGTTATTGTCTGGCGTTAACGCTATCAGAAATGTTTTTTGCCTGCTGGTCTATTTGGATATGTATGTTGCCCTTGTGTTATCAATCACTCATTTTTAGTTATGTTGAAAGGGCCCACTTGTACTTATTACAATGCTAGGTAATTCATATCTGCATAAAACTTTATAAATACAGTATTATTTAGAATGTTTGACATTTATGCCGAATGATCAGCTGAATACGAATGGGTCGGTAAACCTGCCGAATATTTAACATAAAACGAATATTCGGCCCATCTCTAATATCAAGTTAAGTGTACAGCTGTCGGTTATCCTTTCAGGCATTTTCAATTAAAATAAAAAATTGTTCACGTGTTCTGTATTGAATTCTTGTAACCGTCAATTGTTTTAAAGAGGCCATTTTGAAACAGATTACCAGATGTGCGATGTTGCTTGCCGACCTATATTCATTGGCTGTTTTGAAGAGTGTAAATTGGTATTATTTTCTTATCTGCTTCCCGTTAATGAAAGGATATTAGTAAATGTGTATTGCGTAGGATGTCGTTGATAAGGGGATTTTTCCTTATATTAAGGTAAAATCCTTTTATCGACATTAAATTAGTCACCAATTAACCAGATGAATCCCGTCTATACTGTACTAATAATATAAAGCTGAAGAGTTTGTTTGCTTGTTTGTTTGATTGAACGTGCTAATCTCGGGAACTACTGCTCCGAATCGAAAAGTTCTTTTTGTGTTGAGTAGCCTATTTATCGAGGAAGGCTATAGGCTATACAACATCACGCTACAACTTAGAGTTGTTGTTGTTGCAAAAACGGGGAAAATCACACGGGTAGGTGATTCGACGCGACGGGAAGGCTCGGGCTAACAAGAAATTTAACGCGGACGAAGTCGCGGGCAGAAGCTAGTATTATATATAAATCATTTTTATTAAAATATATAGGCGTCAGAAAAACAATAAGATAAGATACTTATATTTGTCCAAAACATGAGTAAACATACACACATGGCAAGCAAAATGTTAAATTAAATTAATTCAGTCATGTTTTGCATCGACTGCGTACAAAATATGAATAGATAAAATTAAATGTCTAATTATAAATTGACCCAGAATACAAAGCGATGAAATAAAACTAGAGCATCATCGTCATCATTATTTCAGCTGAAAGATGTCCACTGTTGGACACAGGCCTCCCCCAATTTGGAGGGGCTTGTCATAATCGCCAAGCTTGGTAGGCGGGTTAGCGATCGCAGTATGGTGGTAAAATGCATAGAGTGCACTGCTGCCTATTCTCTAGTAAGACGAGGAAGAAATGGAATGGTGCTATATCTTACGTCCGGCATCATACAATTATAAATTAGAATCTAAAAAATTAAATATGTGTAACTTTATAATCAGCAACTCATAATAGAAAATGTATTAATAAAATAGCAAAATAAGTAGGAACAAAACCTAAATATTTCACACAAGTCAAAATAATTTATCAGTCAGAAATTCTTTAGTGCGGTAATAGGTTTTCTCTAGCAGATTGTTATCCTACTGCTTAATTTTTCTTTTTTATATTTACGCCACTGTTTTGGCAACGTATTAAAAATAATTGGCGCAACTGCCTTTATCTTCCTCTACAATACATGCACTCATGTCATGAAGTTTAAAAATAAAAAACTTAGATTCGTATTTTCAGGCGATAAGCAATTCAACTGAAACTACTATAGTTTCGATTGAGTAGTTTCAATTGAGATAAAACACCAATTTATAATCGCAAAACTAGTTGGTTTTTTAATGAATTTGTTGGTACTAGGTATCTTTTTCACCAATCAACCACTTAAGGTGATAAATAATGACGCAATACAGCAATTTCGGATTTGGGCAACAATCAACTTTTCAGTATCTTACTCATCACGAACGTAGAATCAACATTCACAGAGATACAATAGTCTAAAAAATATTAAACTCCAATTCAAAGAATTTTTCTAAACTAGTATTATAAAGCTGAAAAGTTTGTTTGGTTGAACGCGGTAATCTCAGAAAATACAGGTCCGAATTTAAAAAAAAATATTTTTGTGTTGGGTAGCCTATCTATTGAGGAAGGCTATATGCTATATAAAATCACGCTACAATCAAAAGAAGCGGAGCAGCAACAAGGAATGGACGAAAACTGGCAGGCAATTCGATGCAACGGGAAGGGTTAGGGGAGCAAAAATTTGACGCAGATGAAGTCACATGTGGAAGCTAGTTACAAATAAACCAATTACAGGTACTTTAGAATTGTCAAGAGGTCGTTCTGTCAGAAAGATGGAGCTGGTTGGGGAGCTAGCATTCCAAAGCGTAGTAGGTACTTATGGAGAAGATCGGACAAGAATCTCCATAGACACTCTTTGAAATCAAAATATTGTAACAAAAAAATAGTTATATCATTTATATTAATATTACTGTAAACGTGAGAACGATGTAAAAAGACATGCACATTAAAAGCGTCAGTGAGACAGCGAGACATTCGAGTGAGAATGACATACTATCAGCTGCCGGGGCACATTCAAGTCAATTAAAGACGCACCCAGTAATTATGAAAGTCATGCAAAAGTGAGTGGGATGGCAGAATAATGACAAATAACTAAATGAATGATTCAGAAAATCGCTTTTTGTTGGATGCTCACCATCGGTTTCTACACTGTGTACTTTTAAACATTATTTTTACCCGACTGCGCCAGAAGGAGAGTAATTTAATATATATTAAATAATTAAATAAAAGTTTAATTGAGATAAGAAGAAGAAGCTGCACAAGCTTCTTCTTCTTATCCTAATTATATCACATTCAGTCTTCTATTCATTCACAGACACATGTACACGATAACTCAGCAGTGGTTAACTCTACACCATTGTCGTGGTGTGAACATTTGATGCCTCCGACTGCGGTTGTGAAAATTGTCCACCTCCACCACGATCGCTTAAAAACCAAAAAAATATTTTTCTTAGCTTGTTTTTATCTTTTCAGTTATTTCACATTTTTTGACGCAGTCGGGTTTTTTGTTTTTTTAAATATTTTTTTTTATAATATCTTAATAATACCTTGGAACAACCAACACACCGTTATCTGATCCCAAACTAGACAGAGCCTGTACTATGACACCCAGATAACTGATAAACATACTTTTATATTTCTAAATACAAAACTTATTATTGATAAATTACACCCAGACACAGAACAAATAATTGTGCTCATCACATAAAAATTTGTCCTGGGTGGGAATCGAACCCACAACCTCCTAGAATTGAAAACCGAGTAATGTTTTTTTTTTTCTTTTTGACGCTCTGGGATGCACCCTGTTCGATTCTCAATACTCCTTGTAGCACCAAGAGTTGAAAATTCAGCGACAAAATCTCATCACGATACTTTAGCGTCCGTGCAAACATAGCCTTATAGTGACCCTCCCATGCTGCTAACCGATGCAACCTACTGATGTGGCGACATGGCAATGCATCGATTTTTTCCTGATATTCTCAGATATGAAGAAAGAAGAAATGATGTAGTTGATGCTTAAAACCGCACCAAAATCCATTGTGAAGTTTGAACTTAGCGTTCAAACGAAAAACGACTTTAGCATATAGATAAAAAGAGAACACTTGTAGAAACGGCTGCGAGTTACGAATTGTAGGTAGCAGATGCAAACCCTGACAGGCGCTTTACTTCGTTTAAGTAATTTCACCACGAGTGGTGTCAAAACGGTGAAGGAAAACATCGAGAGAAACCGGCATGACAGAACCAATTCGAATTTGAAGACATGTGACACCTACCAACCCGCACTAGGCGCCATGCTCGGCCCACTCCCTCTCATAGCGAGGAACCTTGTGGTGACCTGTTGAGTAAAACGTGCTTATTCTTTTTAGCGTACCTTTCTTACCGTATGACATCCGTACTTAATCTTTTAGTGTATGTTTTTTTACTATATGATCTAGTATTCTGTAAAAGGAATACACGATGCGATGAAATTTTCTCGATACAAAAAAATCGCAAAGTTCTATCTATGATTATGATTTTTTTAGCCTCAAGGCTCGATGCGTATGTATTATTAAACATAGTTTACTTTAAAACATTGATTATAATTGTATCTAAGTTTTTGTAAAACAGTTTTCGTTTTAATAATACTTTTCATTCATAAAAAACGGCAATTCGTTTTGGCACATACGTTATTTTATTCCAAGTGCACACACATTATCGCCATCTCTTCTTTTGCCTATCATAAGTAGTGTCATCACTCTCGTTCGTTCATAAATCAGTCGCCCAGTAGGGCTCATCGACGACGAACCTATGTCACTTTTTTACAAATCAGTGCGATCAAAATTACGTTTTTTAAATATTTGTGTTCACAGATAAAGGGAGTAGTTAAGCATTTTGCTGTAATTATTTATTATAAAAAGTGTTGGCTTTCCAAATAACTTTGTATTTCGACTGTATATGTGTCTATTTTTGTGACTGTGAACAATATAACATACTTTTTCTTTTACCATTTAGAGACGACCTAAATTATGTATGAAAATGGGAAGAACCATAAACCAAAACTGAACGGTACCTTCAAGGTTAGGAGTGCCTGCACAGGGCAATTAATTTATTCATTTTGCAAGAATGAAATACCAATAAGATGATGATAACAATAAATCGAATTCACCACCTTCACTAAAGCATTACAGCAACAATCTATTCTCACTTTGTAAAATAATATTGAGTAAACACATTATTTTCTAGAGAAGAACGTCTGTTTTATCCCAAAAACTTATAATAATCATTCATTTAGAAATAAAATAAAATATATAATTTGTTTGTAGGTTTGAAGTATGTCAACAATATATCTATACGTCAAGTACTGTCACTTCAAATGCAAGAGCACAACGAATGAATGAAGTAGCATTAGAATTGTAAAAAAGGTGAGGTTTTACTTGACAGCAGCCCAAAGAAGGGTAATGATTTAAACAGGCTGTGTCAAACACTGAATTAGTTTAAAAAAATATCATTGGCATGTATAAGTGTTTGTACAAACCTACTTACAGGAATAAAATCATTTATCATTTATAGCAGATGTGAAGTTTTATTGAAAATTTAAATTTAATATATCAATCAATCAATCAAATCAGTTTATATCGGGCTACAAAGACCCAAATCATAATACCATACAGACTATCATTCATACAAATAAAAACCACGTAAACATAACTATTGTACATGAATAGTGACGGCGACGTGTTGCGCTGTGTATTATCGCGTAGCCTTCCGCGGAATCGCCGATACACGACACCCTTCGGCCAAAACTCTTCCTTGAGGAAGGTCTCGATTTGATGAGTTGGAACTCGCACCACGAATGACTTGAAGTTCGTGTTGTGGCACGGTTCCAACTTTTCGACCCTCAAGGTCCAGTTGGACTTAACACGTGCAAACTCCACGATCTCCTCAACCTTCGTGGTGTAATGTCGACGGGACACATAGAGCTGCGTCGTTAGTGTAGCTGAACGCAGCAGCATATTGAGTCCTGCTAGCGCGGTCCAACACTGGTTGCGACTACGAAGCTTCTTCCTCTTTTTCCTCTCACGAAGTCATCCATGTCAGGCACGTGGCCTGAAGCCGGGCCTAGCTGTTTCGAACCCTATATATACCGTGTTTGATACCTAATCATTAGCAGTCTATAACGTTCCCACTGCTGGGACACAGGCCTCCTCTCGGTGAGAGAGAGTGGGACATAATCCACCACGAGGGCCCAGTGCGGGTTGGTAGATGTCACATGTCTTCGATTTTTTGGTTCTAAGACAAGCCGGTTTACTCACTTTGTTTTTTTTTCACAGTTTTGAGAGCAGTGGTGTTGAAATAATTTACACAAAGTAAAGCGTCTGCTCGGGTTCGAACTCGTAAGTAGTAGCCGTTGCCACTGAGCAACCACTGCTTCTCGATATCTAATCGATATCTTATCAAAGGTCTACAAGAGTGCTTTCTGAAAACATATTGGCTATTTATAATTTTTCATTCCTACAAGATTTTATGGATGATCAAAACGATGGTGTTTTACTCTGTTTTGAATAACACTAAACATACTTCTATAATCTTATGAAGACTGTTTAGCAAATTATTTGTGTATTCCATCTCTGAATTACCCCTAACCCCAAAATAACTGTAATGAAAAATAAAGTCAATAAAAGAACAAACATACATACGAGTTAATAGGCTGATAAACACATTGCCCTCTGCAGTCGGGTAAAACACCCAAATAAAAAGATATAATCTAGACATAGTTACAAAATATCGGCAATAATATCGGTTTTGGTTTTCAAGGTGAAAAAAATACTCATAACTAGTATTACGTAATGGACGAAGTCTATGTAAACTATTGTAATTGTCATTTACCAAATAAATGTATAGTAATCGGTGAAACGAAATTGAGGTTTATTAATCTCTTAAACACCGTCATATATTTTATTTATAGACCTCTAGAAGATTAATTCGTTATTTTTAATTTCATGTTGTAAATCTATAATTATATTAATACTGAAGCGAAAACTTTGGATCCCTTTTTACGAAAATTGGGCGGACGGAGGAGTATGAAATTTCGCACACGTATAGTTTATACAGAGAAAAAGTGATGAATGCTAATATTTATTTTAAATTATGCGTAAAAATACATTATTTTCAATAAATAACACGTTACACACACTGCTATTCATTACCGTGTATTTAATAATACACACATGCATAGATATTCTTTTGTTTATATGTAGTCCAAATCTGTGGTCTATAGGCTTACTGAATGTCAAGTATAACCATAGGTAATAAATTAATTTTATAGATATATAACCTATTTCATTTTTTAAATCGAGAATGATCATATCGAGAATATTGGTTTTTAATATAATCTGTCTATAGTGTTACTGAATATCAAATTTAACCATATTATTTTTTTATATTTATTATTATATTATTTTTTTTTCACTTAATAATGTATTTCTATTCAAATGAAGCACGGTCGAATTTCGACCAATGGGCGATCACTAGTAATTAATATTATAAATACTTAAATTGTTTATTATATATTTTTAATTATGTTGAGTTAAGCAATCTCGTATAACCCAACATCCGTATATAAATATTAGCTAGCTTTTTCCCGCGACTTAGTCTGCGTAAATCTTACGTTACGCGGACGCAGGTGAAGTCGCGGAATAAATAGGGTTAATGGGTAACGAATAAGGTTTAGTCGTGAAAGGGTAACAGACATACAGAGTTAGTTTCGCATTTATAATATTTCGTATAGATAAAGAATATAATTTCTTGCAGTAAGATAGTTTTATTGCTTATAATTAAATATTTGTATTATTTGTCTACTCCATCGCACGCTATGTGCAAAAATTTCATAGACCGACTAAATTAATGCTACTTTCACGAACTTTTTTCTAAAATGTTTCCGTCTCTACCTTGCTATTGTAGTTTGACAGATGTGCAACAGTGACAGGAATAGTGGTTACAGCAAGGCTATGCTAAGTTAGTAACGTTTTTTATTTCGAGACATGTTCTGTCAGTAGTTCAACTTTTCGCCGCTGGTTTTCCTATTCTCTATAAACGGTTCAGATATAAGTTTGAGGCGGCCGGCCACTTTAGATTGACCCGCCATAAACCACGCCCATCCTACTATCATTCACTTTCAAGGTGGGCCCTTAAAGATACAAGTATGAAATGAATCTATACATAGTATAAAACGAAGTTGCTTCTGCTATCTGTTCGATTAGATCTTTTAAACTACAGAACGGATTTTAATGCAGTTTTCAGTAATAGGTAGACTGATTCAAGAAGAAGGTTTATATGTATAATACGTGTCAAAAGCTTGTATGTAAATATAGCAAAAAGGACAACGGTATCGAACTACGCATGGACGCAATGTTTTTATATGTTACGTCTACACTAAAACACTGAATTCATAAAATCACCGCAGGTGCTATAAAAATTCATTGATGGAAGCCGTAATGTATTTGAAGTGGGATTTTGTTTATTTTTAGTTAATGACTCCTCTAGAGTATGAAAACAGACTGGTCAAGTTCATTTTTTTAACACGCTTTTATTAGGTCGACCTGTATTTAACTATGTAATGGATTCTAAGGTAACAAATTTAACCATCTTCCAAGGATCGTAGCGAAAATTGGCAGCTGTATGTAGTTTTGATGACAATACAATAATATGGTACATTCGAACTGATCTGATGATGAAGCCGGAAGATATGAACTGGAACTTCATGATGGAACATCGTATCATAGCTGTGTTTGAACTTGTCAGAAAAGTTTTGTAATGAACTTTGACCACAATTAGGTTTCAAGGTCTGATGATGAAGCTGGAAAATAGGCGCTGGCATTCCATGATGGAATATCGTATCATAGCCGTGTTTGGACTTGTTAGAAAGGTCTTGTAATGAACTTTGACCACGCTAAGGTTTTTGGTTCTTACGTGCATTTATAAAAGCGTGTTTTTCTAGTGATTTTTTAAACTATACATTTATTATTTTATTTCTGGATATTGTAGATTCTGATTCTATTTCGTGTGGTGCCGGACATAAACAATTGTACCATCCCATTATTTCCCGTGTATGTTGTATGAGGCGACTAAGAGGCTTACTAGAGAATGGGCAGCAGCGTTCTCTATGCATTTTACCACCATACTGCGGTCGCCAACCCGCCTGCCAAGCGTGGAGATGTTGGCAAATCCCGCCAAATTTGGGGAGGCCTATGTCCAGCGGTGGACGTCTTTCGGCTGATATGATGATGATGTAGATTCTATGTACTATATCAATTCCAAATTATTTTAGGGTCATCTTCCAATCTAACCGGCTGCAGCTGTATACCAGTATTTATCATGGAGCGGTTGCTTGTCTGACCTAGGTGAAGCTAGGTGACGCTCCAAGGTGTTGCCTCGGCTACGTGCTGGCTGGGATCACTCTGGGGTCACTCGGTCGACTTCATGGCAAACTTGCCATAAAAAGCAACCCAGAGATAGGTGAAGACCTTTGTCCAGCATTACATAATTTACAGTTGGTGTTCCTTGATGAATTATTATCTATTATTGATAGGTACTGCGTATGTGTAAAGAGTGCAAATTGTTTAGTGCTTTTCAAATGGGTCTTATCTTGATCAACTAATTAGGCCCTTCTAACCAATAATTATTACGAATTACAACGTACGATTTGACAGCATGCTGTCTATTTTGTAAAAAGTTTAATTTTTTAATACTCCGACCAAAACAAAAACCTCCAAAAAGTAAAAACGTTGAGGAACTACCGCTAGAAAGCGTACTTATAAATTTAAAAAAAAAGCGCGTACTTCTGAAATATGGATTAAGGAATTGAAACATGGAAAATAACGAAATAAATATGGTGTAATAACAGTCGAGTATCAACTAGCGTTTATTTGCTAATGAACAGTGACTTATTCATCGAAGAGGGATTTACCTTAACCTTATAATTATTAATTAATAAGGTATTTTGACTCACTTTAGGAGTACAGTCCCAGTTCAATCAATTAGAAAAACCATAAACAAATTGTGACATATTTCCTCCAGGAAATGTCGTCATTAAGAGACTTAGGAATAATAAGTGTTATTCACAGTTCAACTTGCTTTAATTTCCGTTGGGATATAACAAAGTGAATTCAATTTATAACAATTTAGATATTCCTATATATGACGCCAGTATTATTATATCTTATATTAAAATAAAATTGACGATTAAAATATACAATTATATATTATTCGTACGATTAATTATCGATGAAACTTGCACCATCATTTTAGCCGAATGACGTCCACAACTGGACATAGGCCTCTCCCAATCTGAGGGGTTTTTTGGAATTCAACAAAAAAACGTATTAAAATTAACAAACAAAAGAAACATGGTATCATTAATACCCTAGAGTTATGGAATATCAAGAGGCAAAAGACTCCAATATCAGTCGTACTTACTTATCAATGAAACTTACACCCACACAGAAAAGAAAAACCCATTACTTAACAAACAAAGAAACATGGTATCATTAATACCCTAGAGTTATGGAATATCAAAAGGCAAAAGACTCCAATATCAGTCGTACTTACTTATCAATGAAACTTACACCCACACAGAAAAGGAAAACCCATTACTTAACAAATAAAGAAACATGGTATCATTAATACCCTAGAGTTATGGAATATCAAAAGGCAAAAGACGCCAATATCAGTCATACTTACTTATCAATGAAACTTACACCCACACAGAAAAGAAAAACCCATTACTTAACAAACAAAGAAACATGGTATCATTAATACCCTAGAGTTATGGAATATCAAAAGGCAAAAGACGCCAATATCAGTCATACTTACTTATCAATGAAACTTACACCCACACATAAAAGAAAAACCCATTTCTTAAAACACAAACAAACGTCTTCTCATTAATACCCTAGAGCTATAGGATATCAAAAGGAACACCTTTTATACGATACACTAGCTTTTGCCCGCGGCTTCGCCCGCGTGGATGTCGGAAATTAACGCAGGTATTTTTCTAAAATAAAAGATTTTTTCTAAAATAAAATTATTCTAAGTTACTCCTTAATACATCAGCTACCTAGCTAATAAAAGTCCCGTCAAAATCGGTCCAGCCAATTCGGAGATTAGCCGGATCAAACAGACAGACAGACAAAAGTAAAAGTTAATGATTTTTTGGTGTAAGTACCGTATTTACTTTCATATGCATTTAGTGAAAAGCTGTTAATTTGATATTACAAACAGACATTTCAGTTTTATTTATTTGTATGTATTAGATAAAGTCCTCCAGAACCTGCACCCTAATTGCGAAACGCACAATTTATCAGAATCTGAATGGGATTGAAGATTATTTCTAAACCATTGTGTCATTTGTTAGAATAAATTGTGGCTCAGCAACGTAAATAACGCAATGAATGTTGTTTAACTATGAATATTAAACCAATTCCTACCGATAAAAAGTTCCGCAATTACCCCTGTGTTTCGACCATGGTGGCCAATCTCAACGGAGACTAGCCATCGGCGCAAGAGGTATTATAGTGCACTAGTGTGTGCGCAGACACAGGGGCAAGTGCTGCCATAGTCCGATGAGACGGCAACTCCGACACGACCGGAGTGTGATAGGCGCAGGAACGGCATACACACAGCTACGACTTACAGCTTGATATGGTACATTATACTGTAATACCCTATGAAAATAGGGAAGGAGCTTATTGTCATCTACCGGCGCAGTTCCTGACAAAAAAAACCCTATGACAGAACGACACGCTAACGTACCAAGGTAGTATATTTGTTCAGAAAGAAAAAGAAGCACGGTGCATTGAAACATGATCATAATATTTGGGCAGAGAGTAGTCAGAGCTTATAAGTGTAGATATACTGTGTGAGTTGTGCACACCATGGGCCATGTGCATAAGGCACCTTGACCTTAAAGAAAGCCCGCAGAGGTTATCGCACTAAATGATAAATGACTTTATTTTTGCAAGTAGGTTTGTACAAACACTTTTACACGTCAATCATATTTTTTTAAACTAGATGAGGTCGGCGTTTCCTATCTGACTACTCTGAGAAGAAAGGCCGAAACAAACTCAGAGGTCACAGTCTCTTTTAAAGTCCAGACATAATTTGGTTAGATCATGTGAAGACCATGTGGATTGGTGTCTGAAGTGGTCTTTTAAGGAAAGAACCACACAGATTGAGTGGACCTGTCCAATCAGTGCACGCATTTGTTAGTAATCATGCAGCTCAACTCAGAACTTAAGGAGGTCAATGATTCGACGAACAATACCAAAGAAAGGACATTTGTGTAGGTCGCATAAATTACTCAAACTGCCAGACTGTGAAAAAAAAATAAATGAGAAGAAAAGGAACCTAGAGAAAAAAAAATAACACCCACTTAATCTTCACATTTACAATAATTAAAACAATACAATACTTTAAAGTAAATATTAATGTCATTGTATAGGTAAAATTCATCAATGTCAATGTGTATATAAAATCAGGAGATAGTCGCTGTCTGATTATTTGAGGATCATGTAGATGGAGGTGTCTGAAATGGTCTTTTGAGGAAAGAACCATACAGATTGAGTGGACCTGTCCAGTCAATGCACGCATTTGTCAGTAATCTTTCAGCTCAACTCAGAACATAAGGAGCACAACGATTCGACGAACAATACCAAAGAAAGGACATTTTGGTAGGCCGCATTAAGTACTCAAACTGCCAGATTATCATTAAAATGAAATGAGTAAGAGGGACATATAAAAAAAAAAAACAAACATCTACATAGTCCTCACATTCAAAATTATTAAAATAATAATAATAGTCTACTCCTCAGAGTATATATTCATGTCACAGCTAAGCAATAATCAAAAATCAAAGTGTATAAGCAATAATCAAAATGTCAAAGTGTATAAGCAATAATCAAAATGTCAAAGTGTATAAGCAATAATCAAAATGTCAAAGTGTATAACCAATAATCAAAATGTCAAAGTGTATATTCCCAATAAATAATTAATAAAAAAAAGGAAAGTAATTAATAATAAAAATAAAAAATATCATTCAGTACACTAATAATTTAAAAATAAAAATTGGAGCAGCTTAATCCCAAGCTTTTTTGTCCTCAATATAATCTTTAACAGTGTAAAAGGCTTTCTGGCACAACTTACGTTTAATGAATGATTGAAATTTATTGAGACTTAGATCTTGAACATGGCTTGGAAGTTTATTATAAAAGCGTATACAGTGACATCTGAATGAGCCACCTATTTTCTTGAGCCTTGTTGAAGGTACAACAAATTTGTGTTTGTTCCTAGTATTTATACTATGGATATCACTGTATTTTTTAAACAATTTAATATTCTTATGGGCGTATAAAAGATTTTCAAAAATATACTGTGAAGGCACAGTCATTACATTAATTTCTTTAAATTTCTCTCTGAGTGTGTGTCTCGGGCTTAATTTATAAATTGATCAAATAGCCCTTTTTTGCAAGACAAAGATAGTCTGAACTGTTTAGACTTTGGGGCATTCGTCCAAAAATACTCATACCTCCCTGTTGTCTAAGTGTTTGGTCCCGTTTAAAGTAGTTTCGGAACGCGCCGTCGAACGGAATGACATCTGACTTGACAGTTTGATTTTGACACTTGACAGGTCTTGTTGATTTGGCGCTGAAAAAGCCCCGTCGCCGTATTGGGACCTCGCGACGCGTTTGTTGAAATTAATCCTTTTAAATCGATCCGTTTGTGACAATTAGTCGTGATCCAATCGCTTTGTTTGTTAATAACCCCAATTTGACGTAACAATACGGGTTACGTTTGTTAAAACTGAATTTCTTGAAAGGGATGGTCGCCGCTTGGTATCTCGCGATCTTTTGTAAAGTAATCCCTTAATCCCTGAGAACCGGTCGTTTTGTGGACAATCTGTCATGACCCGATGGTTAAGTGTTAGTGACGCTATTGGGAATGAGTGATTTGAAGACCGCATGCTGTGATTGCCTCCAGCCTTATTGCAGCGGATTATTACCAGGAGAATACTCATAACGTCACGACACGATACATATACACTCACTTACATACATAACTCCAGGTAACCCCAGAAGCAGTATCCTTCAACCACCAGGTAAGTTTTTTTGTTGTATTATAGGTGAGTTGTTTGATTTGATTGTCTGCTCCGCGTATGGCGGACTAGTTTCGCTAGCCACTTCTTGTCTCTAGAACCCCACGATTATTACACTTCCACTGCGCACTTGAAATCGTATTGTGAGGTCTAGTCTGGCAGCGTACACTAAGTAACTACTGAGAGTGCGTCTTCATAAGGAGATCAATCGAAATAATCGTCTGGCGTCAAAGATATTGTGTAATTATGTAAGATGGACATACATACACACACAGACACATGCACACGCATAGGGCTGGATTGAATTGAATATAAGTCTTCCTGGTTTTTCTAAACGCTCCTATTCTACCTACATAAACACTCAGTTATTTACCAGACACCAAATTAAACATAGTTATAAGAATAGTACTTTGGCCAGTAGCTTTGCCCGTATAGCTGTCGGAAAATATCACCCGGGAAACGACTACCGGGATAAAATATTTATGGTATGCTATATATGGTAAGTATCCAGGATAACCAAAAATCCAAATCCATCCAAAAATCTAAACATCTAAGCCATATTTCGCGGTCTCTTACTTGGAATAATACAATTAGCTTTATTTTGAGTATTTCGAAACCATATGATGATATGCACTTACTATGAAGCCCAAGTAATATGAATTACAATCCTACTAATCCTGCACTACCCGACCGCTACCAAGCGAGATGGCCGGACGCGGAACGGCCCGCTAGCCGCTCTGCGGCTATTTTATTATAATCTCTGATATCTTCTAAAATATTCATTTTAATGATATGCTGTAAAAGGCCATTTTGATCTACATGAAATGCACAACATATCTAATGTATTTAATTGGATAAGAATTAATGTTGTATTGCTTAAAATCGCTTCGTAAATAAGCCATTATTTCTCATAAAAATTAAAGGATAAAAAATGGTTATTGTGGGTTATCCCTAAGAGATAGACATATACCATCGCGGACTTTTTTGTAGAACTTTGTAAGGTGTACAATACTGTAGTACATTATTTTGATCTATTTCGTAGGGTTCAGCCAGCGTTCGCAATGTAAGCGCAAAAAAATGAGTTTATTTATGACATCACATTAGAAACCTCTAAAATTATCAGTGTTTCTTTACTATATTATGCATGTTATATACATATAAACCTTTCTGTTAAATCACTCCATCTATTAAAAAAACCCGCATCAAAATCCATTGCGTAGTTTTAAAGATATAAGCATACATAGGGACAGACAGACAGCGAAGTGACTTTATTTTATAATATGTAATGATAATGATAATGATAATGAAGACACAGAACGAATGATTGTGCTCATCACACAAAGATTTGTTCTGGGTGGGAATCCAACCCACGACCTCAGTCTTAAAAGTCAGGGTCACTAACCACTAGACAAACAGGCCAGTCAAAAAAAAAATTATGACATTGTGACAAGTAAGTACAACCACATATCTATGTTCCACAAAAAATTGCAAAACTTGCTACCCGATTATGGTATTTGATCTTCACCCATTAAATGACGAATTGATCTAAAAAATTTTTTTTTTATTGGTTTTCGATATCGATACTCAACACATGTGCAAATTATTGCCACTACAAGATCCCCCATTCGGAAAGAGTGGTTATTACTGGTTGTCCCGCACTCATAGTTGGTACAATAGTTAATCGACCAAATACAACAGCACGCTTATATGGATACATGTCCTTAAGATATTTGTTCCGAGTCTACATACTTTGATGATGAGATAAGTGTCTGCAAACAACTAAGATGAAATAAACAAATAATTTGTTTACCATATTGGACGCCATATTTTATTCTGCTTTTATACTACAAAGTCTTGTTTGGCATTTTGTTAACACTATATTAGGGTATTGGTAAGGTGGCCAATGAAATTAAATTTTTCTCAACAAAAGTGCTATTTTCTTGTCGATGTCATGATGACCAAAATATGATTCGAGACCGTATTACGTCCACTACTGGACATATGCCTTCCTCAAGCACCACCATCTCGACTTATGTGCTTCTGAAATTCAGCGGGTTCCTGCGACCTTCACCAGGTCATCGGTCCACCTTGTGGGATCTTCCAACGTTACGTCTTCCAGTATGCGATCGCCACTCCGGAACCTTTTGTCCCCATCGGCCATCTGTTCTGCGAGCAATGTGCCCTGCCCACTTAACTTAGGTAATTGTTCGGGCTATGACGGTTACTTTGGTTTTTCTACGGATAGCGTTAGGAAACTCCAAGCATAGCCCTCTCCGATACTCTTTGGATGACGCTCAGCCTTCGTATGAGGCCCATTGTGAGTGACCACATGTAACACGTATTTATTTAAAGAATTAATACTACCCAGTTCATTTATAATATAAGATAAAAAAAGAAATGAAAGAAATAATTTGATTTTGATTTTTGATTTGATTTGATAGAACCTGAAACTGACCTTGCAGGTCAGTTTGCAAAAAAAACATAAAATATGAATTTCGCGGGCTAGCATAGCGTCCACATTAAGTGCCACAGGACACGGACGTAATAAAATAACCGCGGGAATTTTTCACACAATGAAGTTTCAACTCTCGGTATTATCCCGAGCGGTGAAAATCCAACAGAGTGCAGCGCGGATGAGTCCCAGCGCGTCGAAAAAATATAGTGTTCGGTTTTCAACTTTTGGCGCGAAGCAGTGCATTGAAAAACAAGAACGTGCAAAATCCTCCAGCAATTTTATTACGTATCTACGTGAGAACGTGAGCTAACGCAAAGTTAGGATTATTATTCCAAAAAAAATAAAACGTGGGCCTTGTTGTTAAAAAAATACGATTCTAAATAAACACAGACAGTTCTTATACCTACTTTCAATCCCCACGCGATTACGTAGGCGAATTCTTTTAGACATAACAAACATATAGCCGAAGCTATAAGGAATCTAATGGCTTCTTCGTTTAAAAATAAATGTTCTAAAGTAAAGGTCATTGATGTGGTTTCAATTAGTAAATATACCGGTTATCAGCAACGTCTACAAAGTGGCCAGTGTATCTTGATTCTCAGTGGTGGCGCTGCTCGTCATGGAATATGTCACTTAAATGTCAAATTTTGTACTTTAAATTTTAGTTCCTTTTTCTGCCGCCAGTCTTGTTACATTGGGCTTACTGTAAAAAAGGATAAAACTTGTTCATTGACTGGTTTTAATTAAGAATTTTTAATTTTAGTGGGTTTTCTTGAAAATGTAAACGACTACGAAAATATAAATACAAAAACATCCTCAATTCAACAATTATTAAGGATGCTTTGTATTAAAATTTTCGGCAGCAGGTTTGCTTATCTTTGACATCTGCATAGTATTTGATTATACTTAAGTACATTGTTTCCCATTTCGCAAAATTAGGTACCTACCTATATTTTGCATGTACTTATCATGCTGAACATAGGTATATAGGTACCTAGTCGTACGACCCATTCGAACTCACTAGTTTAATTTATAACTTTATTGAGTTTGTCACCAACAAATAACAAAGCACTAAAATACCTAAAATAATACTCATCATCGTCACCCACAGCCCAACTTCACCCACTGCTGGGCCTGTCTTTTCTTATGCCAATCCCCACGCTCCTGTGCCAGCCTCATCCAAGTTTTGCTCGCGCGCCGCCTGACGACCGACATCTAGTCTTCAAGTCCTTGGACGCCACTCCGTCACAGCCTAACTCCAGATATCATCACTGTACCTGGCCAGGTGTCCTACCCAACTCTATTTGAGTACCATAATACGCTTTTCGATAGCAAACTATACTTCTACTAGCTAACCGTACAGACGTTGTCCTGTTTCCTAGAACACGATAGCAGCGCCACCGACCGGGTCCAATAGTGAATCTAAACCATCCAGGGTGCCACCCAAATGCATACAAAAAAAATCATTCAAATCGGTCGAGCCGTTTAGGAGGAGTTCAGTGATATACACACGTACAGTAGAATTATATATATAAAGATATTATCTATATCCCGTGTGGTGCCGGACGTAAAAAATAGCATCACCCCGTTTCTTCCCGTGGGTGTCGTAGAAGGCGACTAAAGGACTTACTAGAGAATGGGCAGCAGCGTTCTCTATGCATTTTACCACCATACTGCGATCGCCAACCCGCCTGCCAAGCGTGGCGATTATGGCAAATCCCCCCAAATTGGGGGAGGCTTATGTCCAGCAGTGGACGTTTTACGGCTGAAATGATGATGATGATGATGATTATCTATAGGTACTAAGTAACTTATCTATACTTAATATTATAAATGCGAAAGAAACTCTGTCTGTCTGTTACGCTTTCGGCTAAACCACTGAACCGATTTTGATGAAATTTGGTGCGGAGTATGTTTGTACTCCAAGAAAGGATATAGGCTCCTTTTTATACCGCGACTTTGTCTGCGATAACCGACATTTACGCGGGCGAAGTCGCGTGGCGTATTTCCATTCTGTACTAAGCTAGAAAGCAAGGGTGTGATAGGTACTAGTCGCGTATAGATTGGAAATCACTTTTTAATCAAGGTCTTCCAATCTATACAAGAGTAGTATGCAAATACTCGTGTATACTTTGTAGTGACCAAAGTAACTAAATTGTTCCATAATATACAGTGCTAGTCCGCATGCAAACTAATCCTGTATAGACGAGCGGCCGGCGAGTGCCAGAAACGACATGGTTTGGGGAGGTTAGGTTAGGTTAAAACCGTGACCTCCTATGGAAACGCCTTGATTCTGTTGACGAGCCCTGTCAGCGAAGTGTCCTGTCGAGCGTTGCTACTTCCCCTTCATTTTATTCGCCAACACCACACCTCTTCCGGCCTTAAAATCGATGTCGATACACGAAAATTCGAAAGTTAGGTTAGAATATTTAAAAAAAATATTTCTGAAAAAGGGGGGGGTTTTGGAACTTTTTCTTCACAGGAGGGGCTCTACACCTCCCCCTTCCCTCCCCCCTACCATCCCTTAAATCGAAGCCCGGTAATCAGAAGTCCTACCAAATTCCTATGGTGGCATTATGGCTTTGTAAAAATTGGAAAGATGCACGTGCGTGTCTACGTTACAAAATATATACAAGTAGTACGCAAAATTCGTGTATACATTATTATCAAAAAACTACAAAGTATACGCGAGCAGAGTCCTATGGTTGCGTTTTGGCCATGTATAGAATGGAAATACGCAGTCGCGTGCAGGAGCTTAAAAATAATTCTCACCTCGGTTTAAAAATTCAATTCAAATTGAATTTTTAAACCGAGGTGAGAATTATTTTTAATAAGCTCAAATTCTTCAAGTTTTAATTAAGAAACGATACTTGGATACGTCAAAATGACTTAATGGTAAAAATATAATTTAATTTCAAAACCTAGGCAGAGATGCATTCAACCAGTAGACGCACTCAGAATTCGTAGATACATACCTACGTACGAAGCATACAAATTATATCTCTACGTTTTATTCTTGGATAAAACTTTGCGCGTAAGTTTGGCAACATCGCATCTTCGAATCTCCAAGGTCGGCGAGCTTCGAAACCTGTTCAGCATCATTTGGGCATGGCCAAAGTTTTAAGCCTTCAAACATAATAAAAGGCACATTGTTTTACTCCCAATTGAATTTTATATTTAGGTTAGCGGGTTTGCTCCGCGGATAAATTGAATTTTTTATTGAAGAACATCTGCTCATTGCATTGAAGCAATTAGAAACGAAAGGGATTTTTTTTATTGTGAATGTGAAACTGCTTACCTATGTGGGTGTTTTTTTGTTTGGTTTCTTTTTTTTTTCATTTAGTTTTATGTCTAGCAGTTAAGAGTAATTCATGCGGTTAACTCAAATGTCCTTTCGTTGGTATTGTTCGTTAAATCATTGAGCTCCGTAAGTTCTGAGTTGAGTTGAATGATTGATTACTGATGCGGGCACGGACTAGACAGGTCAATTCAATCTGTGCTTCTTTCCTTAAAATCCCATTTCAAACACCAATCCACGTGGTCTTCACATGGTTTGACCAAGATTATGTCTGGACTTTAAAAGAAACTGTGATCTCTGAGTTTGTTTCGGCCTTTCTTCTTATAGTAGTCAGATAGCAAACACCGACCTCATCTAGTTTTAGAAATATAACTGACGTATAAAAGTGTTTGTAGGTACAAACCTACTTACAGATTTATAATTTATAGGGTGATTTTTATTTGTAAGGAAGGAAAATCTTGGATAAAATCTGTATGTAAGATTTTGTCCAAGTTTTCCTAGTGATCAAACATTTATACATAACACTAGCTTCTGCCCGCGACATCGTCCGCGTCAAATTTTCGCTCTCCTTCCCGTCGCATCGAATTGCCTGCCACTTTTCGTCCATTTTTCGTTTGCTGCTCCATTCCTTTTGACCGTAGCGTGATATTATACAACCTATAGCCTTCCTCAATAAATAGGCTACCCAACACATTTTTTTTTTTTAATTCGGACCAGTAGTTCCTGAGATTAGCGCGTTCAACAAACAAACAAACAAACTCTTCAACTTTATAATATTATATATAGTATAGTATTGTACTATAGATTACATTTAGCTTTCCGTTTGTGAGGGATTTCTCAGTATGAGCATCCATTTACCTGAAGAAAGCGTAAAAGACGTCACACTCACATCACTCACAAAGTCCGATGAGCGACACGAATTTACCGTCTGTGCAACTTCATGACAAAACTGAATAATTTTCCTCAACACATTCCACAAGTTCCAATTGTGGAATGTATCGAGGAAAACTATTCAGTTGAAACTTTGTTTGTTATGTTGGTTTGGATGAAATTTAGCACACCGTCAGACCATAACCTGGAGGAGAATGAAGGCTTATTTTCATCCTGGACTGCAGGGTCTGACCTCAACAACAAGACCATCACATCTACATTGGTACTTCGAATTCGAAACTCACTCAAGTGAATTTACAACCTCACTTGTACATTAACGCGTTCTCACCTCAATCATTTTAGAGTGTGAAGTGTTGATCCGTTTTTATGAATTATAAATACACAATTAGGCTCGTCAACATTGGTTGGATATTACATAGTCAGTATCTAGACATCAGTGTATCTGCAGCACATTCAGACGTCCATCTTGATCATCTTCTGCCCAACGTCTTTTCCCAACTATGTTTGAGTCGGCTGCCAATGTAACGAAAGAAGCTACATCCTCTCACTTGTAGCAAAAAGGATAATAATTTTTGCGTGCCCGACAGGGTCCATATTTGATCTTGTACCATTTTATTTTTAACCATCTATGTAACATATGGAATGCAATAAAGAATTGAGTATTGAGTATTGAGTATTTGGATAAATAAGGAGTTTCCTATCTTCTACATACTTAAGTGGTACATCGTGGGTTCAAACCTCGACAGGGGCTTTTCTTTATTTCATAACCGCTCATTGCTATCAAATTGGTGAAGGAAAGCATCGTGAGGGAACGGGCATGTTCTAGAACCAAAAATTCGAAGACATGTGACATCTACCAACCCGCGCTGGGCCCGCGGAGTGGATTACTGTCTAATCCCTCTCACAGACAGAAGGGATGTATCCTAGCAGTCTAAACATGCTGTTATGGAAAAAACTTTTTACAAAAAAACAACAACCGTCTTCCTAAAAAAACAATACAAAGTGAAAAATAACTTTAATTTCGGAATTCGGTGTCTTAGGATGTGTATTTAAGGTTTTTTGCCACCGACTTCCGAAATTAAAGTTGTTTTTCACTTTGAAACACTACAAAGTTTTTTAGGAAGTCGGTTGTTATTTTTTTTGTAAAAAGTTTTTATTTTTAACTTTTTAGTTTTGGTATATACCCCGCACTAATCTTATTGCGTTAATCGTTCATTTGTCGCGCAAATACTTAATGCAAATTTAAAACTTATATGGTTTTCACATGGACCCCATGGTCAGAATGGAATCAAATTAAAATGGGACCATTCGGAAAACACCAGTTTTGAAATAAAAAAAGAATCATCATAATCGGTTCACCCAGTCAAAAGTTATGAGCTAACAAACATAAAAAAAAAATACAGACGAATTGATAATCTCCTCCTTTTTTTGAAGACGCTTAAAAACCTACTACTACGGAATCGTTTAGTGCTCTTTATTCGAGTAGGTCAACAAAAACTTTGTTACACCAACTTCTACAGTTAGGTACCCATATTACCCATTCATAAAAAAAAACAAGTTCTTATCTACGTCGTACTAAACGTACTCTTATAAAAATCGCATTATGAAGTTATTACAAGACGGCGTTTTACACCTTGCGTGTAATAAAAGAGGGTCAAAATTGCATCTCAAACTAAAAATCAAAAAACCACAAGCGCAACGATGCTATGTACTTATCGGCAAACGTTTGATATTCATTTATGTAAATGTATGTCTATGTCAGTTCATAACGTATGTAAACACGATTTTGAACTGTATCTTACACGTGGTTAGGTGGGCGATCTTTATGATATATTATATTCGCGGCCAAAAGTATTTGATGGAGACGAAGCGTCAGTAAACATGATCTACCTTAGTAGATCCAAGAACTAGTTTCTGGTAAGTTAGGCAAAGCTGGATGGCGGAGCTGAAGGTAGGGAAAATATTCTGTTGTGATCTTGGAAGCGATATATGTCTGGTCTAGAGATGATAAGCTGAGTTTATTGATGTCCAAGAGGAGGACAAGACGTAAGAACTAAATACAATTACCACTGATCAAGATATTATTATAAGATAAACAGACAACGGTCTACGGAAAGGCTAAAGCTGTGGCGACATAGTGCTTCCCTACCAAACCTCTTCGTTCCACCTGCTGAAGATCTCACACCTGAACGTGAGTTGCCTTGAATTGCCAGGAAGTCTTTAAATAGACTACGGAATAAGGTAAGTAGGCCGAAGCAAAGAAAACTTGCTCAGGACAGATGCAAGATTCATAGATAACTCCGGGACTGTAAATGTGGTGCTGTCCCGTAAACAATGGGACCTTTAAAATAGTGTTTTCTGCACTCTACAGAAGTTAATGAACGCCACAGATAGTGCCAAGCTTGCCAAATTCTGGTCTAACTTTATATAGATTGCTATCGACACTCTAAGAAGAAGGTTCTGTGCTCATAGGCACAGAATGTAAGAGATCTGCGGTGCGCAGTGGAGTGAAACGTGGCATCCATTCAGTGCAGCTTAATCTTAAGTCATTATATTTTGAATTTTTGATCAAATTAAATCAAGGATCTAAAATTGTAAAGAAAACGTATCTTGGTCACAATGTATTTCCAGATCAAAACAACTGCCAAAAGCCTGTTACAGGTAGCATATCAAGTACAACTTGCTTTTTTTAAGACATGAAGAAATCTTGAACAGTTAAAATGGTCATTCCACCATCCATTCAATACATAGCATGAAATAGCGGAAGTGACGAGTGCGAAATGATATTGTATCTACTCGCGGATAGCGTAACCACAAAAAAAAATCATTTGAGTGGCCTTGGCTACATTTGATAGGTCTGTTGATTCGTGATAAGGGCACATTACAAAATAATGTAGGTCGTGCCATCATTAATCAAAATATTGATTTGCCTTTTTAGGAACACTATATTTATATTCATGCATACTATAGGATTGTTTGCGGAGTTAAGTTTTATCCTCATCCTTTATAAACATTGTAATTTAGCCTATTAGGTAATAAGTAATTTAAATTAAACTTAAACTGTTAAGTAACTATAAAATAAAAAATCGTCCAGTAACGTCTTTCCAAGTCTAGAGAATGCTTGGAAATCTGTAAATACACTTCGAACCCAAGTTAGCCAGTCTCCACAGATGGGGGTTCGCGGACGACTCAGATCTCAAGTGCATATTCGACACCTCCCCGAAGACAATGGGCCACCTTCCATCCTGTGCTGGATGGAAGTGTTACCTGATGATCTTATGACTGCGTCAGTGAGCGGATTTCCTGCAGCTGAATTTTGGGGTAAAGATGATTGAACTTTTTGCCATCGATATGCTAAGAAGAAGATTGAAAGGAGAGACACTTGATTCACCTCTTCTTTATATAAGTCAGCAATTGCACTACGGCTTAAGAGCATTCACATTGCACTAAACTGACACAAAATGTTTACCCTTTTTAGTCTTCGACATTTATGTGTTTATGAGGTCTGTATCGATGATCTTCTGCATATTTTTGTATAACTATGTTTACAACCTTTATTTTGAGATCCTGGTGAAGTTCGCTGTTTCTAATGTACCAGAGCGCGCTGACATTTTTGCTTCACGTATTCATACCTACATAGGTTGTTTAATGATGCAACTGACGGATCTGCAATTCTGCTAGCCTGGTAAACAAGAATAAAATGTAATAAAACTAATTTAATTGTAACGCATGTTTATCTATAAAACGTAATATACAGAATTGCGTAACCCATATAGATGCATGCCTAGTAAACCCACTCATTATATAAGGAAAATGAAAACTTGCATGACCAGTACTTTAGCTAGGAGTGCCTAGGTAGAGGAACCTCTTGCGTCTACAGTTTTTGTTCTCATTTACGTCAATCTAGACTTTACAATGACATTGAATGTTAATGTCATTAGTATTTAGTCGAATACTGAAACTGACTATAGGTTTTGTCGCAAGAACTGGGCTGCTGTAATCGTGAGATCAGGAAAAGGGTTCATCATCATCATCATTTCAGCCGTAATACGTCCACTGCTGGACATGACCTCCCCCAATTTGGGGGGCTTTGCCATAATAGCCACGCTTGGCAGGCGGATTGGCGATCGCAGTATGGTGGTAAAATGCATAGAGAACGCTGCTGCCCATTCTCTAGTAAGTCCCGTAGTCGCCTCATACGACACCCACGGGAAGAAATGGGGAAGGAAAAGGGTTACTGGGTTTTTAACACAAACATGCGTATCATAATTTGCCTGTAATGGTCCCACTGCTGGGACACAGGCCTCCTCTTCGTGAGGCTCATGCGACCATGTGTTACCACGCGAGCCTGGTACTCGTTGGAAGATGTCACATGTCTTCGAATTTTTGGTTCTAGGTCATGCCGATTATCTCATGATATTTATTTATTTAATACTAGCTTTTGCCAGCGGCTTCGCCCGCGTGGAGGTCGGAAAATATCTCGCGGGAACGTACTACCGGGATAAAAAGTAGCCTATGTGTTAATCCAGGTAACCAACCTGTTACCAACCAATCCAGATAACCTAACTGTTTTTCAAATTTCATCCAAATCCGTTCAGTAGTTTTTGCGTGAAAGAGTACTAAACTTCCACACATCCATACATACAAATTTCGCTTAGTAGGATTAGTAGGACTTAACGCACACAAATGTAAAGAGGCGGACTTAATGCCATAGGCATTTTCTACCAATCAACATTTGGGTGATGCAGAGACATTCAGTGGTGGGTGCAATTTCGATGAATAAATATTTATTATATATATCCGATATTATCCTTCACCGTTTTGTGAGCAGTGTTCTTAAAATAATTTACACAAAGGCACCTGTCTGGGTAAGAACACTTATATAACTAGCTTTTGCCAGTGGCTTCGCCCGCGTGGAAGTCGGAAAATATCCCGTGGGATAGAACTACCGGGATAAAAAGTAGCCTATGTGTTAATCCAGGTTATAAACTAACTGTGTTCCAAATTTCATCCAAATCCATTCAGTAGTTTTTGCGTGAAAGAGTAACAAACATCCAGACATCCATACATACAAACTTTCGCATTTATATTATTATTAGGATACTTGTTTTTCTATAATATCTGTAAATTCTTGGCAGCTCAAATTTTCAGAGCTCACCCTCGGGAGTAATCAAACGGTTGAAAAGTAACTATAGCAACTGTGTTAACTGACGAAATGAGGGTGAGGGCACCCTTCGAACCCTTCGGAGCAATCATGCATGATGGTATGTTATACCTATGTTTGGACAACAGTATCGGCTGATGTCCATGCGAAGAAACGTGAAGGTACAGTGAGCCACAAGAAGGTTTAGGGTATGGGGAGTACTGGACTATTAAATTTTGATGCAATAAATGTGTGAAAAAAGGTCACTGCAAGTACAGGCAATAAAGTGCATAAAATTTACATACATACAATACAATCACGCCTTTTTCCCATGGGGGTAAGCAGAAACCACGGAACGCCACCTGCTACGATCTCTACACACTCCTTTTGCCTCGTTTAGGTTCATACAATTGGTCCTACACACACGCCGGTTGCGAGTACTACGCACCTGACCTTGTTGAAGAATATCACCAATAAGGTATATATGCCCCCCCGGTAGGGTGTCCCCTCCCGGTGTTTCCGGGAAAAATATAAAAAAATTAAAACGTCTATATTGTCCCTGTCCATGCACCGCACTGATATGAGTTGTGACACGACACAAGTGACCGTTCATTCATTCATCCTTACGTTCCTTCATACATTCTATGATCATCAAATTCAATTTTGCATGTCTCTGTATTATATAAGGTTACTGTTTTTTTTTTTTCTACCAATGTTACCTATTTCTCAATGTTAGCGCTTAAGTTTATTTCTCTGAATTATTGTTTCATGCATGTGGTGTTTACCTTTAAGTAACTGGTGCACTGTTGCTTTTGAATTTTCTCAATGTATTATTTATTGTATCAGTGTAATCAATTGTTGGTGAACCTAATAAAAAAAAATCACTCGAAAAAAACAGATCATTGCAGTAGCTTGTGAAACCATGCCTTGTAAAGGAAAATGGATAATACGCATTTAAAGTTGGAGTCAAATTCTTATTCATCAAACCTTGGGTCGAAACAGTTCCACTGCAGAGCAAAGGCCACTCTTTCCTTTTCCAACTCAACTCGATCCTGAGCCAATATGCACTAATCTCCTATAGTCCATTTAATGCCTCTTCATCAGATATTGAGTAGCCACATATAGGTGCAAAATACAGGTTCAAATTAATTTTGCTGGAAATACTTTGCCTGTTGGGAATCGAACCCAACACCATAGCTTGCGTGCGGTTCGCACGCGCAGGCGACGTGATCATCGCGTTATCACCGGCACACCAATGCGCAGCGCAGCGGTGACACGGCTCGGCTCAACGACACTCTCTTCCACGGACTCCACCGCGACGGAGGATCCTCCTCTCTAACCTCTTTTAGTGTTTGTCCGGGAAAGTCTATAGTAATTGTTAAAACGGCATTAAACCATTGCCTTTAAAAATACAGTCCACTCTTTTATTTGCTCCCCGCGCTAACATTGGTCCTTCGAGCCGGATCGGTCGCCGCTGCGCCGCGCCTCGGTGTGCCGGTGATGACGCGATTATCACATCGCCTGCGCGTGCGGACGGTGCGCAAGGTATGGTGTTGGGTTCGATTCCCAACATTCCCCACGGCATGTCTTAGAACCAAAAATTCGAAGACATGTGACATCTACCAACCCGCACTGAGCCCGTGTGGTGGATTACGGCCCACTCCCTCTCTCCGAGAGGAGGCCTGTGTCCCAGCAGTGGGAACATTATAGGCTGCTGATGATGACTTTGCCCACGTGTTGGGTATCGATATCGAAAACTAGTGACATAAAAAAAATACATCATTCCGACTTTGTTCAAAACCATTAAGGCGGACAAAACGACGGATCCGTTTTGAGTTTTTGAAAAATATCTATTATCATCATCATTATCATTTCAGCCGAAAGACGTCCACTGCTGGACATAGGCCTCCCTCAAGCACCGCCACTACGTACTGGAAGACGGAGCGTTAAAAGGCCTGCTCCCACAAGATAGACCTATAATATAGAATATGATGGGACACATATTGAAGAAGTTAATAGTACTAAATTTCTGGGTATCTGGATTGATAATGATATTCATGTACCAGACTCATGTAAGCCTTTCTTTCAGAAGTTAAAAATTATGACGTTTTCATCTTTATATATTTATGAGGTAGCGATTTTTGTTAAAACGAACAAACATCTGTTTGCAAAACCGCAATCTGTTAGGGTGCTTACATAAAGAAACAGGTTTCCGGTACAGACAAATCTGTACGGGTCGGTACCGACCGGCGCAGGTATAATATAGGTGCAGGTATCTATTCACTCACTTATAAAGAAACAGGTTGTAACTTGTCGGTGCCGACTACCTGGACCGAGCCATACGGGTTTAAACGTTTACTGGTGAAGGGTGTGTGTTTAATAATATTGAAAATGGATTTGGATAACGAACTAGAGGCCATGATTGTCACTAAGGACAGATTCACCTGTTTCTTTATGCGAGTCAACACTGTACCGATCGGTACCGACCCGTACAGATTTGTCTGTACCGGAAACCTGTTTCTTTATGTAAGCATCCTTAGGAATGCTTTAAAGATTTCTTCACTACCTCACAGAACTGCCCTTTTTGACAAGAGTTTTTTTAGTACTATACTTAAACCTAATATTTGTACGCTTTACTAGCAGGACATAGTGATACATTTATTAATATTAAGCCACCATCTTTGTTAACCTATTGTTCGACGCCAGGCCAGGCCCTGACCATAGGATTTTAATTATTATGTGGAAGCGTGATAATCGTGGGCCCTGGGTCAAGAAGTGGCGAGCGAACTGTCCGCCGTGCGCGGAGCTGAACAATAATATATTCAAATAACTCACCTGATGGTAGAAGAACACCTGCTCTGGTGCCTACCTGGATTTATGTATGTAAATGAGTGTATATTGGATTGTGTAGTGACGTTATGAGTATTCCAGGATAAAATCCACCGCTCCAATCCGCTCCAAGAGGCTCTGCTACCAAAGCATGCGGTCTCCAACACGCGTTCAATCACTGTCACTTAACCTCAAAGTACTTCAACCAAAGTTCAAACCAAAACCCGTTCTATTTCGTCGAAGGGGGTTATTTACAATCAAAACAATTGGGTCACGACAGATTGTCCACAAAAACGACCGGTTCTAAGGGATTACTTTCAAAAGATCGCGAGGTCCAAGCGGCGACGATTCTCCCTTTTTCAAAGACCAAAACCAAAAAAAAAGTGTCAAACTGACAAATGACAGATGTCACTCCGTTTCACGTCATGGTGCGTTCACAGAGTAACCAATTCGAACTGGACGGAACGCCTATGAACACAAATAAAAGACTTTGAGTTTGAGTTTGGTGAAGACCGCGGGAATACGTTGGATGCGAAAAGCACGGAACACAAAATATCTATATTTCACGAAAAATTACAAAACCAGCTGATTGATTACGGGCATTGACTTCGGCCATCACCATCATCATCATTACAGCGGTAAGACGTCCACTACTGGACATAGGCCTCCCCAAATTTGGGAGGCTTTGCCATAATCGCCATGCTTGGCAGGCGGGTTGGCGATCGCAGTATGGTGGTGAAATGCATAGAGAATGCTGCTGCCCATTCTCTAGTAAGTCCCTTAGTCGCTTTTTACGACACCCACGGGAAGAAACGGGGTGATGCTATTCTTTACGTCCGGCACCACACGGGACACTTCGGCCATCGAATGACGAAAACCATTTTTTTTTCACATTATTATTTCCCATATCGATAACCACCGCGTGGGCAAAGTATTGCCAGCTAAGATAAATAGACCCTGTGTAGTAAACAATTAATAATCTTAAAACAGTGTTGACCTTTATCTTAAGAAAATTAATCTTAATTTACTAAAGGCATTAAATATAATAAGATCTTATGACAACCAACACACCGTTATCTGATCCCTAACTAGGCAGAGCCTGTACTATGGCAACCAGACAACTGATAAATATACTTATATATTTGTAAATACATACATATTTTAGATAAATTACACCCAGACAGAGAACAAATGATTATGCTTATCACACAAAAATTTGTCCTGGGTGGGAATCAAACCCACGACCTCAGTCTTAGCAATCAGGGTCACTAACCACTAGACTAACAGGCCAGTCTATTATACAGTAAATGTTGGGACAATGTAAGTAAAGTGATAATTACCGCTGTATAAAGAACCGCAGGCATACCTAAATATTAGTTTTCATCTGATAAGACATTATCAGCATGTTTGAGATGACCGCTGTGGCTGTGTTTACAGTAAACATATCTGGCCAAATTAACGATATAAGTGGTTGTTTCACGAATTAATCATATATTAGTTTATACTTACAATTTTGTTATTGAAGGGCTTCTGGCTAAGTAATAACAGCCGCACGGGTTGATCGTTTAGGTTAAGCTACGCTTGGCGCGGTTGGTCCGTGGATGGGTGACCATTTTTACACACCAAGACCCTTCCGTGCTTCGGAAAGCACGTTAAGCCGTTGGTCCCGGCTGTCTTTCGTAGATCTTAGACAGTCGTTATAGGGCAGAAGCCTGAAAGTCTGACAACCAGGCTTACCCAGTAATTGAGTTGTCGAGGTCAGATAGGATGTCGCTCCATGTTAAATACTGGTACTCAGTTGCATCCGGTTAAAGGGAAGCCGACCCCAACATAGCTGCTAAAAGGCTAGGGAGATGATGAAAACTTACGATTTTGTTATTGCACATCACACATCATATCATCAGCCTATAGCAGTCCACTGCTGGACATAGGCCTTTCCAATTTCACGCCACTGTGCTCGATTTTCAGCAACTCTCATCCAGTTGCTACCAGCCACCCTGCGAAGATCGTCGCTCCACCTAGCGTCCTGGGCATCCTACATTACGTTTGCCAATTCGTGGTCTCCACTCAAGAACACGTCTACCCCAACGGTTATTGGTTCTCCGGCCTATATGGACGGCCCATTGCCACTTCAGCTTGCTAATTCTGTGAGCTATGTCGACAACTTTAGTTCTCTGCCGGATCACTTCATTCCGGATTTTGTCCCTCAGAGAAACTCCAAGCATAGCTCGTTCCATAGCTCACTGAGCGACCTTGAATTTATGGACCAGCCGTACCGTGAGTGTCCACGTTTCAGCTCCGTAAGTCATAACAGGCAGGATGCACTGATTGAGGACTTTAGTGAAATGGGTCTGTAATTTTTAAGTGTCTTATCACCCTTTTTAAAGAAGATAATCGCTACGCTCCTTCGCCACGCATCTGGAGTTCTCCCTGAAAACAGGACAGAGTTAAAGACCTCCCGAATTTCTTTCAGCACAGGACTTTCTCCCGCTTTTAGGAGCTCGGTCGTGATCCGGTCCTCACTGGGGGCTTTTCCATTTTTAAGCTGTTTAAGAGCCGCCTCGATTTCGTCTTGGTTGACTTCTGGCAGGTCTTCCGTAAAATGGCGGGTTAAGGTGGCTCTAGAATCCTCATTTTCGGGATCAAGTCGCGATGCATGCGAGGCGTACAATTGGCGGTAGAAGTCTTCTACTTCCGAAAGGATCTCCGGTTTTGAAACGACGACATCCCCACTAGATTTGGTCAACTTCGTCAGGTGGCTTCTCCCAAGTGATTGGGCAAACACTTTCGAGCCCCAATTTTGCTCAATCGCTAGTTCTATAGAGCGTGTGTTGGAGCATCGGAGGTCGCGTCGAAGGTCCTAATGTGTTAGACTCAGAAATTCTGGATAATCGATATCAGATTTTTAGAAGAGATAGACAATCGCGAACTTTTTCTGGGGGTAAAGAGGGAGGTGGTGTGCTAATCGCAGTTCACGAATACATAAATGCGTATAGAAATTCATTATTCGAGTCTTGTTGGGAGGATTTATGGGTGACGCTAGACTTATCAACTAATGGTGGTCTTAAAACATCAAAAAAAAAAATCACTTATGCGGCACTTATTTGGCTCCACCGGTAAACATTAATCTTATAACTTACTTTACGAAGTAAGTTACCAGTGTAATTGATGATGAACCCGTAATTATAATAGGTGACTTCAACATAAGTAACATAGAATGGACAAAATCATCACTACATCAACATGCTGTACCAAACATCGGCACCAATAATATCAGTAAAACTCTTATAGAATTCTTATCCTCTAACGACCTCTACCAGTATAACTCAATCAAAAACAAACAGAATAATATTTTAGACTTAGTCATATCCAACTTGATTTATCCGATTGAGGTAACTCGGTCCTGTGATTTCATATCAAAAGTCGACGATTTTCACCCACCTTTACAGATCACCATTAGTCTCAACCTTCCTAAAACACTTACGAATAAAATTACTAGAACTTATAAATTCCATAAAGCTGACTATCGCGAAATTAGAAATCGTCTTGAGAAAATAGATTGGGATATTGTTTTAAAATCGGATACCGTTGATTTATCTGTTGCTGCATTTTATTCTGTATTACGGGAGATTATTGCTGAATTGGTACCACGGCAGAATGTTGGTAAAAATTCATACCCCGTCTGGTACAATAACAGTTTAATAAGGATGTTAAAGGAAAAAGAAAAATGCCGGCAGAGAATGAAAAAATATAAAAATAAGCGCCATGAATTTGAATAAATATTACTTAAGGACCGATCTAGCCGAAAAATAAAAGAGTTGTATCAGAAGTATTTACAAAATGTACAAAGTAATGTGGTTAAGAATCCAAAATATTTCTGGTCATACATAAAAAATAAACGCAACAGCGAAAGTTCTATACCGAGACACATGCGGCTCAACGACAGTACTGCGACCGACGGCTTGGGCATCGCAAATTTATTTGCGATGCCCTGTTTCATGTAGTGATCCAGACCCCGTACATATTTATGAAACCAGCAATAGTAATAACTTACATCAGTTCACACTATCTGAACTTAGCATACAGAGAAAACTTAAGAACTTAGATGTCGCTAAAGGGCCGGGCTCTGACGGTATTCCTCCACTGTTTATTAAGGAGTGTTTTATCTAAGCCACTGCGTATAATTTACAACCGATCTTTATCCGAGGGGGTTTTTCCGGAGATCTGGAAGGAGGCCATAGTAATACCAATTCCTAAATCGGGGGATAAGACAGATGTCTGCAATTATAGACCTATTAGTATATTGCCCACTTTGGCTAAGGTTCTTGAATCTCTTTTGTGTCCCCTCATGAATTGGCATATCAAAAGCTCTATTACGGAACACCAACATGGCTCCTTTAGAAACAGATCAACAGCCACAAACTTGACCAACTTTGTCGAACGAACTCTGACTTATATGAGTGACGGTAAAGAAGTTGACGCCATCTATAGCGATTTCAGCAAAGCTTTTGATAAAGTTGACCATGGTATTTTGCTACGAAAGCTCGAAATCACGTTCGGTGTTTATGGATCACTTCTAAAATGGGTTCGAATCTTACTTGGTTGGCCGAAAAGCAACAGTAGTAGTAAACGGATACTCATCCACCACATCTGGTGTACCACAGGGGACACATCTGGGCCCAGTATTATTTACAATATTTGTGATGACATTAAATACTCCATTCAAAAGTCTCACTTTGAAATGTATGCTGACGACTAAAATTTTATAGGGTTGTAATGACAAAAAACGACGAAACTCTTTTGCAAAAGAATATTGACAGGCTATCTGTGTGATGTGAGAAGAACAACATGCAAGTTAATGTTAGTAAATGCTATCATATTAAATTTTCTCGTAAAAAATAGAAATTCAATTCTACGTACGTGATGAGAAACCAAATATTAAGTAAAGTGTCTGAAATTAAAGATCTGGGCATCATTATCGACTTTCGGTTACAATCTGTGTTTGAAATTTCATCTCAGATGAAATTTCAAACACAGATTGAAACCGTAATAAATAAAACCAATAGAATGCTAGCATTTTTAAACCGTAACACAAGACAATTCAGTAATTTGAATGCATTGAAAATTCTGTTTTCGGCATTCGTTCGTAGTCATATTGAATACTGCTCCATCATCTGGTACCCAGTACAACATTCATATCCAACGCATTGAAAGAGTTCAAATAAAATTTATAAAAAGACTCTCTTATGGAGCAGGTATAAGGAATACAGTTAAAAAGTTTGAAGATAGACTGAATTACTTTAAAATGAAACCTTTACGCTGGCGTCGAGACTATACAGGTCTAATTTTCTTATTCAAGATATTAAATAAAGACATGGATTGTCCACAGCTTCTATCTTTAATAAATATTAATACGCCCCGGTTGTCAGCTAGACTTCATAATTATAAACCTTTTGCTCCTCGCGGCCGCAAAACCAAGTACGGGAATAATGCCCCCCTTTCCTATATTCGCAGAAGGTGTAACGATATTTTTCATGATTTTGTCTTCGACATATTTTCAGGCAGCATCGCTAAATTTAAAAGAGCTGTGCTCGATAATATGCAATTTTTGTAATTTTTGATCATTATATTTGTAATTCTAATGTAATATAATCTTTGCTCATTTTTTGTAATTTCTGCTCAGTAATGTTTATTTTCTATCTTTTTTGTGTGTTTTTAGTTTAATAAACTAAAAACTTAATTAATTCAGTCTTATTTAATTTAATTCAATTTATTTAATTTAATTCAATTTATTTAATTTAATTCAATTTATTTAATTTAAGATAAGATAAGATAAGATAAGATAAGATTTATTTGCTAAAGACATGTGTACACATACAAGAATAAAAACATGCATGCAGGATATTATAGATAGTAAAAATATAGCTTCTGACATGTTTGCCACATAATATGGCGTGCAAATATGAATAGTTGATTGGATTTCATTAGTTTCAAGTCAATATAATTCAATTATGTCATCAAGCAATAATAAATCTTAAAATGTCAACAGTATATAAAAAAAAACATTAATATTATGGTACAATTATGTCATGAAGTCAAAATATAATTATTTGTTACAAGTTATTTAAATACAATTTAATTTCAAGAAGTCAAATTAGAATTATTTATTACAAATTATCAAAATTCAATTTAACTTCAAGAACTCAAAATATAATTATTTATTACAAATTATTTAGATACCATTTAAAATCAAGCATTTAATACATATTGTCAAAATTTGTCTGCTAAAAAATCTGGGACACTATAATAACATTTTTGACATAACATAGTTTTTAATTTTTTCTTAAAAAAATTGACATGATTTTTTTTTAGATCTTTTGGCAATTTATTATAAACCACTGTTGCCATATGAAAAATACTCTTGTACATTAAAGCAGTATTAGTTTTACGAACATATAGACGAGTTTCATCTCTTTGAGTACGATTAAAAGCTTCAGATGCTAACACAAATAGTTCAGGATTTTGTTTCACGAAGACAGCTACTTCAAATATATATAGTGAAGGCAATGGTAAGATACCGTACTTTTTAAAGAAAGGTACACAACTCTCAGTAGGTTTTAATCCAAACATAGCCCTAATGCACCGTTTTTGTGACTAATTAATTTATTTAATTAATTTATTTAATTTAACTCAATTTAATTCAATTTATTTTATTTTATTCAATTCAATCTTAATTAATTTAATTCAATCTTATCTTATTTGTTATAAATTAATTTTAAGTATAAAATATTGTTGGTCTTAGTTTGCTTTGTTATACTGTTATCCATTTTTGTATTAATTATTGTATAGTGTGATTTTAATAAAATGCTGTGCTCACCTATAATTTAGATGCATGCAATGCTATTACATTTAAAAATGATATGTACTGTGAATGTCTTTGTGTGTATTTAGTTGGTTTGCCTAAATAAATAATTTTGTTCATTGCCCGTTGTTCTGATGAAGTGACAGGTGGGTTTACACGTTGTTCCGTCATTAGTGCCAGAGTTTCTTCCGAAAGTTTGGACTTCTTACCCGTACGCCGCATTTTGTAAAATCGCGTGCCTTCCTCCCTGAGGATTTCCACCATTTGGTCGAGCGCCTGGTCGACGTCATTTGTGGTTTCCACGGCAGCAAATCGGTTTTCCAGGTCTAACTGGAATGCTTCAGATCCTAGCATAGTTTGGAGCATATTTGGACGGAGCCTAGACTTCATCAAACGAGTTCGCTCGAGCTTGTAGTTGATATTCAGAGAGCCTCGAACAAGTCTGTGATCACTGCCGGTATTGAACCTGTTGATCACTGAGACATCTCTGAATATTTGCTTTTTGTCCGTTATGATGAAGTCTATCTCATTTTTCGTCACAGTGTCGGGGCTCCGCCACGTCCACCTCCTTTGGGGCTGTTTCTTAAAGAAGGAATTCATCAAGAAAAGCCCGTCCCTCTCAAGGAAGTTGACAAGCATTTGCCCCCTATGATTTCTGCTTCTACATCCGTAGGATCCTACTACCGATTCACTGCAATTCCGTACCCCCACTTAAGCGTTAAAATCCCCCATGAGAACGTTGTAGTGGGCCTTAGTGATGCAATGCAAGGCCTTGGAAATGTCCTCATACATTTCCTCCACTTCGTCATCAGAGTGTGCCGAGGTCGATGCGTAAGCCTGAACAACCTTGAGATAATACCTCTCGATTAGCTTAGCTACGGGGTACGCTACTCTGTTCGAAACAGACAGGAGTCTCCAGACTTCCACAACATTGTCAACTTGTCACTAAGGGATTTGTTTACTAGGAACCCGACTCCGCCTTGGGATAGCTGGTCTCCATCTCGGAAATATAAAAGGTGGCCTGATTCAAGGGTTACTGTGTCCTCCCCCTCTCTTCAGACTCCACTCAACCCAAGAATGTGCCACCTTATTTTCGCGAGCTCTTCCTCTAGCTGCACTAGGTGTTCGTCGAGACGTAACGTGCGTCCGTTATACGTCGCCAAGGTCAGTTGGGTTTGGCGGCCATTCGTAACCCGGGGATTCTTCGCATCCCCTACCTTGCCGTAACCGTGACCGTCGCCAAAATCAGGAATAGCAAGGCGGCCGGGAACTGGGGGCCTTTGTTGATTCTGGCTTGTCATTGGAGGGTTTGCCCATAATCGCCACGCTGGGCATGCGGGTTGGCGATCGCAGATCACAGCTTCTCGCGCTGGTGACGCTGCTGCCCGTCACCAGTCTTTGCCATTTCGCTGCGAATTTTTACAGAAAGGTTATCCCGCCATTCGTCGGTTGTCCTTTGTTTTTCAGCAGGGTACACCATGAGCAGGTGAGGTTGACTTGGGGCACTGAGATAGTAGGTATGCCCCCTGACACCCCTTTGTTATTGCGAATTGGACCAACTCTTGGCCTCGATCTGGACTGTTGGAATGGGATGAATGAGGTCTATGATGGAATGAGCAAACCCAGAAGATGCCTATTCACTCTTCATCATCATCATCATCATTTCAGCTGCAAGACGTCCACTGCTGGATATAGGCCTCCCCCAAGAACCGCCACTTGGACCGATTAATTTTTTGGGGGGGTTTGCCATAATCGCCACGCTTGGCAGGCGGGTTGGCGATCGCAGTACGGTGGTGAAATGCGTAGAGAACGCTGCTGCCCATTCTCTAGTAAGTCCCTTAGTCGCCTTTACGACACCCACGGGAAGATTGGGATAGGTAGTGCTTTTCTTACGTCCGGCACCACACGGTACGCTCGCATTCACTCTCATTATTATACATTTTCTGTAATGACATCTCGTATGTCAACCTATGAGGTTGTCGGCTGTTTAACCCGACTTAACTGTGGCTACCTTAATAAATTAAGGCCTGCAGCCAAGGCTTAAAAAAAATTAAAACTATAGCGACTACTCGCTAAGGACACCCCCTGTAGAGTACCGAACTCGGCTTAGGGCATCGCTGGTAGAGGGCAGCAAGGGACGGGCTGGATCGGAATGATTATTATTTTGGGGGCGAATTTAAAGCTACAGGTTCAGCGGGGCGGGCTGGTTCCAAGAAGGGTCGGGGCAGATGTTATAAACATAAGAAGGTCATTTGTAGCTTGACTTGCTTTTGCCAGCCGGCTTCGCTCGCGTGGTGGTCGAAAATTATCCCATTAGAGTTGGGAATGTAGGTACTACCGGGATAAAAAGTATATTTTGTGTTCACCCAGGTTACAATCTATCAGCCAATGTATTCTGTTAAAATGTCACCTTAAGAAGGTGAAGTAACCTAAAAGTGAACTGTCATATCTTCATCTGATGCTAGGACCTGGATCAACACTAATGACATCTGGATTAACACTATGATCAGTCATATTAGGCCTAAAATCTTAGGGCCGGCAAAAAAAATGTGTTAGCTTGTTATGGGAAGTCCTCCTAATAATTTTTTACTATTGTGACGAATCTCTTCGACCACTGTGTATCGTGATGATGCTCTAATACTTCCTGTCACTGTTGTTTACCTGGCCAATAATGGTATACGAATTAGTATTATTAAGTTATTCGTTTATTTTTTCACTTTTAAGTTATAAAGGATATAACTAAAAAGTGAAAAATAATAATCCTTTTTCCTAAAAAACGTACTCTCTTTCAAGAACTACGAAGTGAAAAATAACTTTAATTTCAGAAGTCATACATACATACTCACGCCTTTATCCCATGGGGGTAGGTAGAAACTATAGAATGCTACCGGCTACGATCCTTACATACTTTTTTGCCTCATTTAAGTTCATACATCTGGTCACACACGCACGCCGGTTACCAGTACTACGCACCTGACCCTTCTGGAGAACATCACCAATAAGGTCACTATATGTGTTCTCCTAAGGCGTCCCATTCCGACGTGACCAGTCACATCTGTCTTTTAAATACCTTTTCGGATTTCGATTTAATTTTGGAAGTCGGTGGCGAAACACTAAAACAAAATCCGATTACACCGACTTCTGAAATTGAAATTATTTTTCACTTTGAATTGTTTATTAATTCAGTTGAATTATTTGCAAAAAAAAACTTCTCTAGTAAAGTCAACGACAGTCGGGTCATATACACAATATCAAATTAAAACACGTTCATTTACCTACATTAATTCATTGACTGCTGTCGACAATCTCAAATATATGTGACCTTGAACATAGTCGTAGAGTCATTGTTAAATAAATATAGTCTGAGTTTGTCTATACATAAGTAAAGGTATATTGTGATAGAATACATGAGAATTGTATGTTTTGTACATATTTCCTATGATGTAAATACATACAAAGTATAGTGACTTTTTTTTGTGGGTGGGCAATCTTCAAATGACTTCTCCCGCTCTAAGGTGGAGCGGAAGGTCGTGTCAGACTTTGACTGACTAAAACCCACCCGTGTTCCTTCAGTTGCCCATGTGCCAGGGCCACGGTATCTCTTTCGAACAAATCTCTCGACCCTGGCAGAAAGTAAAGTGACTTAAGTTTTAATAGGTTATCATCTGACTAGCCTTTGCAGCTGGAAACAGCTGAATACCAAGTTATTGGGTTTTTCCATCTGGAATTTCTCTGTAGCAGCCCGGAGTCCAGACTGATGGATGGTTTTGGGTTCCAAATCCAGATTGGTGCCCGGTGAATGTCATTAGGCTCGCCCCCTATTACATATGGGACTTAAACATAACTGGTGAAATATGGGTGTACTAGAAGTACACCTCTACCTAACTCTTCGGGGAAACAAGGCGTGATGTTATGTTATATACAATATCTTTTGGTAAGACTGGTTGTCAGACTTTCAGGCTTCTGACGAGCTGTAACAACTTTTACATTTTAATAGGTACCTACCTACCTAGTATTGTAAACTATATGATAATACTTATAAATACGGTTTGTAAAACGATATTATTTCAAATAAAATTTAAAAAAAAGCGTTTTCTGTATGAGAAAAAATACGAATATCACGTCGCTTCACATCTACTACCTACCAAACTTTTTAAAGTAAAACATGTCTTAAAACTCTAATTATTATGGAAAAAAAAATGTTTATACGATTTGATCTCTCTTAATTCACAGCAGTACACCTGATGATTTCAATAACTTCAGGATAATTTCTCATAACACTTCAATTGACCCGCTGTCGTCTGCCGGCAGAATTCCTCTTTGTTATACGTATTTAAGCTTATGTACAATAACAACAAGTGAGCATTTTTCTTTTTTTGCCGGATCGCGTCGCGCCAAGCCCAGCTCTAGTCTGTAGTGACGCCAGTTTGTTCCGAGAGCGTCCCTGAGACAGTCGCCGCCTTGCGATTATTTCGAATAATTGCATTTTTATTTTTTAATAAATAAACAAATAGTGACTGTTTGTCCTACAACCAGCAAAAAAGTGAGTACCGGTGTTTATTTTTATTTTACTTTTCTTAAAAGTTTTTTTTTCTTTAATCTTTAAGTAGTTACAGAAGTAAATATGTAAATTTATTTTTGAAGTAGTTCTTACAGTATAAATAAAATGTTATTTCGTTTTTAATAACCGGATTGATATTATGTTCTGCGCATCCCAATTTTCGCTCAACGCACGCACGCCTGCCATTTTCTTTCTCAACGGAAATGACAGTTATCCGCCATTTTGTGCTTTTTGAATATTCGGACACCGGCAAAATTATTTTTCTTTATTTGATAACTATTAGGGACCTACTCAAACTTAGATCGCAATTGATGTTGCGCTGTTAATAAATTAAAACGAAAAAAAAAATGAATTAAATAAAAATTGTTGCTACCTATGTATTTGTAGTATACCTACATGGCTAATTAAAAAAATAAAAGTTTACTAAGGATATCTTATCTATTTCGAAATATGTTTCATAATTGGTTTATTAACTTTTTCGTAGAAATGTATCGGTGTAATACAATATTACATGAAACATTAGATTTTCCTACTACCTGCTTGGAAATAAAAATGTCAATTATGGAACCTAATCAAATATGATGTTATTGTTTCTAAATTACATTCATAGTTTCATACATATATCGTTCAGAAGGTTGCGGCCTAAAATATACCTAGTAAAATTCAGATTTGTGTTAAGCACGTCTTTGTTCGTATCTTTGTTTATGATCTTGTGAATAATAATGAATAATAATTAAATCTTAATGGAGCTCTGCATCTGCATTCGTACATCATTTGATCTCATTACATCTCAACAGATCGGATTTAAACAAGCTTTAAGCAACTACCAAAAAATGTTTATTCTTATCGTTTGAATTATTTCACGATTGAATACGCGTGTTTAAATAACACACAGTGTGCAAATTCCAAAATTTAACGAGGCAAAATGAATTTTGCTACTAAAGACTTTTTTTTACTTTTATCGCTAAGTCTTTTTTTTATTATGGATGACCTTTTAGTGTGGGTGTTAAATCGTCAAATGACGTCTCCCGCTCTGGGTGGAGCGGAAGGGCGTGTCAGATTTGTACTCACTAAAACCTACCCGTGTTCCTTCAGTTGCCTAGGTCGGGCCACGGTAACTCTTTCGGATAATTCCGCGATGATGGTACTTATGAATACATAAACTAAAAGGAAACTAATTTGGGTTTTGGGTGAACAGCGTAGACACGTAGCCGAATTCTAACTCTCGCACTATTTATATTGTGATTTTGTGTTGCTGTATGGGGTGGTGGATGCAAGACTTTTATGATTCACCTAGTCTAATGATCTGTACGAAGTTCAGACTCTTTAGATTTCCCACTAGGGTTATAAACAAAAAGTGTGAAGTACTTAGAGACAGAATTACAATCTGCAAGTGTTATAGTATTATATAAAGGATGCAATGATAAGAAGCGCATCGTAATAAACATTTGGTCAGTGGGTCGTCTTAGGACATTTTCTTACCTTTACACTGTGACACGGTGTGAAAAATCAAACAAAATATTTATCCCCTTACGACTCGTGACACAAAAAATAAGATAGTATAAAATCTGGCAATCGGGCAGTAAAAAAATATTTATGATTAACCCACTTACTTACTGTGTTAAATAAATCATTACATGCATATACGCTTTTAGCTGTTCCCGTATTTTGAAATAAAGATTTCATTTTAGTTATTTATTACTGAATTTGAACAAAACAAATTACAGTGAATCACTTTATTTTTTTTTGCCTTTAATTCTGACACATAGTTATGTACCTACATCGTTAAACAATTTTATATTTGTGGTTATTTTTTTATATATCAGTCGTGCAACGTTCGTCAAAACATTTAAATGTAATCATCAAGCGGTCAGAGAACAATTAAACAAAAATGTAGATTACACGACATTAATATTTAACCAGAACTGGACAAGTAGGTATTTATGTCATTAACAAATCACGAGTAACTGCGTAAAGGCTCGTTCAAACTAGTGCAACGCGACGCCGCGTGCGAATTGGTGATTTATATCCGTAGAACAATTTCTATGACCGTGTCGCGGCGCGACAGGTCGCCCCTGTGTGAAGTGTCGCGCGCGTTTTCTTATAAATTGTTCTACGTGTATAAATCGCCGAATCGCGCGCGACCGTCGCGTCGCGCTAGTCTGTACGAGCCCTAACATAGTAGCAGTAGGAATGGCTTTCATTTTGACAGTTCAACATCTTATATTAATTACGCTATTTACATTGTTGAGCCACTAATTTCTCGAACATCGGTATGAAACCATTGGCCATATCCTTCAAAATTATACTGATTGATACTGTTACTCAATTATTAGGGTGTTGGTTCTTGCTGTTCACACAGCAATACAGTAAATACTTAAAGCAGTACAGTACCTACTTAATCAGGTCTGAGCTCTGTTAAATTAACACTTCCTAATTAGTAAGTAATTATGCATTGCACATCAAATGCACGTAAATAAAAATAAAAAATGTATTTTTATTGCAGTTATTTTTTATCTTACTTTTAAGTTCACTAAAAACTCCTGGAATGAAAAAAAAGCATCTAAAAAAAAAATACTATTTCATAGAACACTTCGAAAAAAAATTGTTCTTCTTTTGTCCGAAAAAATCAGTAAATATGATAGTGTGCGGCGCCGTCGTGCCGTCGCGGTCGGCGCGTGTAAACCGTGCAGGGTCAAGGTTATCGAAAAAAAAAAACGGGAGCAGTGGGCGGTCAATTTTGGTGCACGTTTACGTATTTCTTTTGCATGAATCAGAATAAAATTCAAGAAAACAACCATTTATCTAGATAGATTTCCGTGTTAGAAAATGTTAATAGATACAGCCGGTTTATTCTTTAAATCTCATCGTGAATATTTAGGTGAAGTAAGCTGTCATTTCACCTGATGGTAGGGATTGACATTAGTGACAGCATTGACAGCTTAGTCTACGCTCACTTCAACTAAGTTTCTACGGTCAGATTTTGTCAGAATAAATGGGCTGTTATCTATAATGTTACACATTTACGTCGTTAACTTACAGACTGACCCATTTGACAGAACTAGCTCAAGTAGACATTAGTTCGAACACTCGACGAACAGGTACCTACGACAAAGGCTATTATAGCTTAACAAATTTAAATCACGGAAGCATTCGCACCGTGAAATAAATTCGTAGCTATGTCAGTTATGCATTTATCATTTTCATCAATGACAGGTCTTTTGTTTGCCAAAGGTTCTTTTGTTTTTCATCGCGCTGTAGGAAAAAAAACCACTGTGTGAGCTTAGCGTTTGAATGCCATGACGTAAAAAATGCAGACGGTTCAAAAAAAATATGGCGCGTGTAATGGCATAGCTATAGTTTAATGTAAATAAATATAAGATACAGGAAGATAAGCCTTTAAAATATGCTTGATCTTTATCTTTCCTTCGAAGTTTATCAAACTACGACTAATCATGTTTATAAATAGTTTTCGTCAGGAGAGGGTTTTAAGTTTAAAATAAAAAAACAATAAATTAAGTACTGCTGTAATTTTTATCAACCGTCAATATTTACATCATTATCTGGCTAGCTTTTTCTCAACTATTTTCGGGTCAGCCTCCAGTCTAACCGAATACAGCTGAATACCAGTATTTTACATGAAGCGACTGCCTATCTGACCTTCACATACGTCATCCACACTTCCACACTATCCACACTTCCACACTAATATTATAAATGCAAAAGTAACTCTGTCTGTCTGTCGGTCTGTCTGTCTGTCTCGCTTTCCTGCTAAAACTACTGAACCGATTTAAATGAAATTTGGTACACAGATAGTTTAGAGCCTGAGAAAGGACATAGGCTACTTTTTATCCCGGTAGTATGTTCCCGCAGGATAATTTCCGACTTCCACGCGGGCCAAGCCGCTGGCAAAAGCTAGTTATTAATATAGCTGATTATTTTAAAAAAATCTATAATTTTAACTGATAAAATCAACTTTTGAGGTTTTATAAATTCAACATTATCTTTTTATTTGTAGGCACTTTACAAGGATAGATCACAAAGGTAAAAAGTAAGATTATTTAATTTAGCGTTACTTCTTAAATCTACAGTGACTTATATGACCGATAGTGACAAACAAAAAAAGACAAAAAACAAACAAAAAACAAATAGAAAGACAAATAGAAGACAAATAGTGACTGACCAAAGCATTAACCGGTCAATTACCGTAATTACGGACGCAATTAAAAAACGATTGTTTACATACCAAATGTGGTATCTCAGGGACTTAGAGGTTAATTCCGTTTTCGTTCAAAAAATCATAATTCATTTGTTATCGGCCACAAATCAGCCAGTCGCTTCGGCCAAGCCGACAATTAGAAGTTCGTGAATTGTCGTGCGTCATTCAGCTGACTTCGTAAAGCTCGGCAATATCAAGTGACGTTCGACTAACTTCAGGTTGAATTGAATTCACTCGTGTTTGACTCGGCTGACCTAAGCAGAATCCATTAGATCAGCCACACTTTGTCTGGGTTAGAATGGATTATGTCTTGTCTAGACGCTTCAGACAAAAATGCTATATAAATTCCATTAGCCCATGAGGCTCTTAGTGTCTCTATATCTAACATAAGTATTATAATATAATACTTATTATTTATTATAGTACATATTATGTACTTCTGCTTCGACTTTTATTCCAATTCAGTAACTTGACAGTTATGGGGAGATTTTGACAAAATAAAGATAGTGACGTGGTGTAAGAAAGAATGAAATTGAATGAACTTGAAATAATGTACTTACATGTAAACTTTTTATTTTAAATTTAATAAATTGTCTTAGAACACAATTTATACTATATCGGTATATATGTATATTGTCTATGGTTGCCAGAGGAAATAAAATGACTAAAGTAACAAAAAAAAAATGTAATTTTTATATTTAATTTTATTTCTATTAGAGGAAAATAAAAAAGGAAGCAACTGTTATCATTATTATTTTTCTTATATTCCACACCTTAAAAACGAAACCTTAGAGTTTTATTGAAATTAAACCATATTTATCATTCGTTCTTTACGCAAACCCATTCACTACCCCAGCACTATTCGTTTTAGTATGGTATCATTATTGTGCTTTGAACTGTCAAGTTACTGAATACGATTAAAAGTAGAAGTATGAATTAAAATCACTTTTCGTGTCTATCTGTGTGAATGCCTAATCTTTTTAAATTACGCAACGGCTTTTGATGGAGCTATTGCCAATTTTGAGGATTTATCCCGGGCGGTGTATCATGATCAATACCCTGCCCGTATCCCAAATTATTTGGGGTCGGCGCAACATGTCTTTTTCTTCCACACCTCTCTATCAGTCGCCGTCTCAGCAGTCATCCCCATTTTTTTTTTCTGGATGCTAAATCATCAAATGACTTCCCCCGCTCTGGGCGGAGTGGGAAGGCGTGTCAGACTTTTACTGAGTAAAACCCACCCGTGTTCCATCAGTTGCCCATGTGCCAGGGTCACGGTATCTCTTTCTTCCACACCTCTCTATCAGTCGCCGTCTCAGCAGTCACCCCTTTCTATCCATATAATTATTCACACAGTCCATCCATCGTTTCTTTGGTCTCCCTCTGTAAATAAATCACTATGTTTATTCAAGTCGCAAAAATCGTACGAAGTAGGGGCGAGCCTATAGTACGTACCTACATAGATATTATAATTACTTGAATATGTATAGTAGGTACATAAATGACGTCACCTCACAGACACCAGGCCGCTGGCCCCATTCATCGTTTACCTACTTAGTTACGGTCGTCAAGCAGTCACGGTTTTATGTATTTACGAGTTTATATCACTCTTACTTAATCAAATATACCTAAACTTAATAGATTTGGTATATTTTCATTTTTATTATGAACATACACCGTGTATAATAATAATGATAGGTAAGCTTTGTGTATAGATAGGCCTATGATTATTTGTATTTAAATAATTACACCATGTATAGTAACAGTAAAAATTCAACAGCATTCACTGCGTCATTTACGTTGCTGAGCATATAAAGTTTTCGAACATATGAAGGAATGTATTGGCAATATCGTTTAAAATGATAATAACGTATAGTGTGTTATGCAATTAGGGTACAAATCCTTAACGAGGAAAAAGACATTGAATGAAAAGTAAGTACAATTACTTTAAGTATTCCAATTTTGAATTAAAATATTGTGATCATCATGATCTTTAATCATTTTGTTCAATATACAACCCGACACTGGCTTGCAAATAGCAAAAACAAAAAAAAACGTAGATTTTTTTTTTGAATTTCGCCATCTAATACGGCGTATCATACAACAAATGGTTCTGGATACGAAATGTTAGATGTGGTTATAGAATCATTATTTACTCAAAAGAAAACTATAAATGAGAAATATTTTATAATAATTATGACATTCGTGAGCAGAGCTAGTATGACACTCACAAATATTAAAAGAAGACAACAATAAATTAACGTACATAACAAGACAATGAAGGTAGCAGCAAAAGATTCATGCGAAACAAAACAAATTTTGTGGGTAATTTAATTTTGTCAATAATAAAAGTTTTGAAATGAGTTTTAAATATTTACTATAAACTTTTTTCTCGTGGTAATTTGTTGAACATCTTTTTGTATGTAATGTTTTTCTTTCCGTAATTGGAACGTGTTCTCACCAGACAGATATCGTTTCATGTTTCCTCCGTATTTACTACATCATTAATGGCCACCTAAACCAAGCAAATAGGTAGGTACCTAAATATTGAACTACAAACATTATTAGGTTTTTTTTCCTGTTCAGAAACAAATAAAATAGTTAATAAATATAATTATGGCAAACCAAAACCACATCATGGAGCAGGTTTTTGTAATTATATCATCTGCATTGTTGTGGTTTCCTTAGTGCCTAATTAATATATTTCCGTCTTTTAACTTATACGTTATAATAATGGAGTCATTAATTAGTAATTTACATATTTTATTTTCCAGACAGGAAAATAAAATATTATTTTTTTGCAAATATTTGTTTGCCACTTTAATTTCGCCATTTACATTAATAGGAGTTATAATTGTAAGTATTTTAGCTATAATTAAATCATTTTACTCTAAAGATTTGTTACGGGATCGCTCTGTTTTTTTTTAAAATTGTTATTTGCCTTTTAAGCGTTATTAATACATCTTGTAGCTGTAACAGATTTTTTTTTTTATAAAAAAAAAATGTGAAGAAAAGAAAGAGGAGTGAATTTTATGTATTTATGATTTGTATAATTAGACTTTATCTTTACATAGTATTAATAGTATTAGATGTTTTAGACTACGCAACGGATTTTAATGCGGTTTTTATTAATAGACAGAGTGATTCAAGAGGAACCTTTATATGTTTAATACGCAGGCGAAGCCCCTGGCAAAAGCTAATAATAAATAAATAATCTAAATACTCTTGCAACATACCGTCAATCACGACCGCATGTTAAGGTTTTGCTAGCATGCAATCCACACATATTTTCCTGTTATCATTTTAATTTATTTTGCTTTATTATTAACAAACAAATTTATTAGCAATGTGACATATTATTACGTAGACATACCTACACAAAATATTGTTTATCAATCGGTTTTACCCTAACATTAATAATTGAAAACAGTGACGGGAAGACAGCATCCTGTATAAGATTTCTATATCGGGTTGAAACATTCGGAACAAGATAACGAAATAATCTTAATGACGTCAGATCCGCTCGGAAAATATGGCTATGCCTACACGTGTTCCTGTTTCGGATGACGGCATGATTTGTGGGACTTATAACGCTGCCTGTTAATTGGAAAAATTTTGCTTTTTTCCATTCTTCTTTGCTCCAATGGGCTAGCATTTAACAGTTTTTCTGACGGCGAATTAGACAGATATGTTTATTTTTTTATTCAGATTGTGTTATATGTTCCGTGTGGTGCCGGACGTAAGGAATAACAACACCCCATTCTTCTGGTGGGTGTCGTAAGAGGACTTACTAGGGAATGGGCAGCAGCGTTCTCTATGCCTTTTATCACCAAACTGAGATCGCCAAGCCGCCTGCCAAGCGTGGCGATTATGGCAAATTCCCCCAAAAAATGTACCGGTCAAATTGGCGGTACATGGGGGAGGCCCATGTCTAGAAGTGGACTTCTTGTGGCTGGAATGACGATGTATTTTTTATTGGTATTTATTGTACCACAGCCGAGCAATGGCCTCCCCCAAATCCTCCAGGCGTCCATTTCCTGGGCCACCTCGATCAAACCCTTGCAATACGCGTCTAGGTGGCCTCATCGCCTTTTCTAGAAAATTATAGGAACCTAAAATTCCATGTATCGGGATCGAATAATAAGATCTGCTATTCTCTTTTTAAATTAGCTTGACTGTTCGCCAGCCTGTACAACATAGGATCGTCTTTGCTAGGCAACCCTTTCAGTACCTACTAACAACGTGTTTCTATTAAACTAGGTATATCATAAAAAAATCTGATAATTTCTGCCCCTTTTGGGACTTAAACATTACTAAAAAAATGTGGGTGGACTTTAAGTACACTTGTGCCTAACCTTTTGGGAATTACAGTCGTAATTTTAAGTTATAAAGTGTTATTTCTGATACACTATATAAATATCGCGATGTCGTAGGTCCTACCTTTACATTTATATAACTCTGATTTCTCCCATATTACAAAAATGATAAGGTTCTGATAAAGCATTCACTTGATCTGCATTATTAGTATCAGTTTTCCCGCACCGTGATTGACCAACACACTATCAATCTCACTTTGAATCATTTTGAAGGATATTGCTTTATATGTTCGACATAAAATTCTGCAATTAATGAATGTAATACATGTATCGTAATGTATACTACTGATATTGTGATAAGGATAACGCAATTACCCCGCCATTTTGTAATAGTATATTACGATACGTGTGACTTAACTAGTCTATTATTGCACGGCGTAACGTAAACTATTTTATAGCACGTGTGATTTTTCTTACACGTAAGTCACGATTTTCTGTATAAAAAATGACTTATTAAGTCACAGAAAAGCGTGGCTTAATTAATCACCGGTTTAAGGTCACACAGTGCTATGAAAATATTAGTTAGCCATTTGATACATGCCTCATGAATCACTATGTCCGTACACAGTTTTACGCAAAGAAAAGTGAATCTCAAAACTTCTATTTAGTAGCAACTAAGTACAGACGTAGACGCCACCACATCGAGCTACCTGCAATCTGTCAACTTTTTTTTAAGATTTTCATCTTTACTGCTAGGGTTCAAGGTTGATTGGGAGAATTGTGCTGGCGTCTTTAAAATAACTTTGAATCTAAATGGCTAAATATTACTAGCCGCACGGGTCGATCAAAGGTTAAGTTAAGCTATGCTTGTCGAGGTCGGTTCGCAGAAACATAAACTAAAACCATTTGAGTTGCTAAGAAGTCGGTCCGTCAAAAAAAAATAAAGCTAGTTGCCCATTCCGAATCGCACTAGGTACCTCTAAATAAGGACGGTCAAGAAGTTATACGGACAGTCTTGTTAGGGTTATGAACTCGAAATTACTTAGTGTAGTTACGAAATAAAAAACTAAAAGTTGTTATACGAATGAAAGGAAGAGTTGGCCTTGTGCTTTCATAACCGTTAGGTACCTGTAACACAGTCTTCAGTAGGACATTGTACTGAAGAGAGAGAGAGATTAATTGAAGGATAACCAGTGGTATTTTTTTTTAATCTAGAAAACAATACAATGTGCACATCAAAGAAGAAATAACGTATCATGATCAGTTTAAAAAAAAACCGTTATAGTTCAATTAACGATTCAGGGGCAATTCTCATTATTTTAAGAACGTTCACAGTTTGATCTGCCCCAATTTGTCAAAAATACCTTTAGTTTCAATACATTTTTGACAAGTTTTTGACATTTGATTGTCGTAGAGATGACACTGGCTGGCACACAATTACAAGAATTGCCCTTCTGTTATAAAATCCTGTCTGCACCTACAAGTAACAATTCGTTTAACCCTTTTGACCGGTTTGAAGGATAAACGATCGATGGCAACAGCACTGCAGGAGATTCTCACGACATTGAAATGACCGGGTGACATTGAAAACTGCACTTAATTTATACGAAATGAATTTTTATTTTCGGAAACATTCAGACATCCAATAATTACGTGAAATGTGAAAATTTGGCTAGCGTCAAAAAGTTGCCACATTGAATGAAACTTTTGCCGGTGTCAACTGTGTCAATCACTAGTACCAAAAGGCCAATTTTTATAATTAAAACCGTTCAAAATCTAGTCACAGTGTCACTTCGGCGACAATCAAATGTCGTCAAATATGTATGGAAACTCGAGGTATTTTTTAATGATTGTGACTGAGATCTGACTGCTAACGTTCTTAAAATTACGAGATATGTCCTTCTGGTGACATGACAGCTAACGTCAAGCTCACTAAACCAAAATTTTCAACTCATTCGATAATTTTCTAAAGAATTCAGCTCAAAATAGAAACCACTTCCTCATATAGGAAACGCCTATGTGATCAAACAGCATGCTTAGCGTGTCCAGAAAGTAGTAGTTATGGAAAAAAATAGGCCAAGCTTGTTTTAGACCGAGAGCTCGTAAAAAGTCCGTAGAATGGAAGGCGGGCCGCGGCGCCGCCATTTTGAACATAAAATGTGACGTCATACGTCATTAAAAGCTTTTAATGGTTCGCGTCGTGATTTTAGATGAGGATATTGTTTTGTTAATCTTGTTTTTATTATGTATTACGTTATTGACATCTGTGTCAGAAACGTAATAACCTGATAACTAGATCCTACGTAGTTGATAAGCAGAAAATGCAAAAAAAAATAAAAACATAAGTATCTACTTATTTACATTATAGTAATTGTTTTTTTCTAGGTACATTTATTTTTGCTCAAAATTGGTTTTTCCACAGTCAGATAAAATTAATGAGGCTGAGGTTATTTTCATTTGTTTTCATCCTTATGTTAAAGGCGGTCAACAGAAGTAAATAAAATTAATTACATAGTTAGTACTTCATCAATGTGACGTGCCCTTGCGCAGGAGTGGTTAAGTCCTGAAGTCAAGAATTGCCACATTAGGAGCAAAACTTGCGCATTTAGCAGACATAAGAAAAAAATTCTTGGTTTTATTTATATTAATAATTACTTGGAAGTACCAATTTTTTTTTTGTAAATGTTTGCTATTGTGTCATAAACAACGAGTTTACCTTTATTACTTACAAAATAGCATAGTCAAATTGGTATAGGTATTTAGACAAAAATCATTATTCGTTCAGGCAAAAACTCTTAGGTAGGTGCTACGATTATTAAACTGACTTTACAATTTTTTATCTCATACCAATGGGAAACAAGAAATCCTTGCCCACATCATCATATGCCTAGTATTTTCCTAACTATGTTGGGGTTTTTTTTTTTTTCAGGATGGGAAATCATCAAATGACTTCTCCCGCTCTGGGCGGAGCGGGAGGGCGTGTCAGACTTTTACTGACTAAAACCCACCCGTGTTCCATCAGTTGCCCATGTGCCAGGGTCACGGTATCTCTTTCGAACAATCACGCGACCCCGGCAGGCATCGGTCCTAGTAGACCCCTTCACTGCTGCTGACATCTCTTTGAGGCGCGCGTGGAACACTGCGCGCCGTCAACCCGAGCTTGGTCCTTACCGGGCGGCGAGCTACCCATTGCTCGCCACCCGCAAGCTCGCGCCTACGGTGGCCGGGAGTCCGCTATGGACTCCCGACGCCCGGGGCGTCTCCTCCTGCGGCGGCTACGGACGTGAGGGCGCAGCGACTGCCACTCCCTCACACGCCCCGCCTCCTCCTTCGCGAGCACACGGCGGTGCTCCGCCCAGGCAGGGCATCCGTCCTCCACCGTATGCTCCACCGTGTCCTCCAGACGATCCTCACAAAACTATGTTGGGGTTAGCTACCAATCTAACCGGATGCAGCTGATTAACAGTATTTGACATGGAGCGTCTGTCTATCCGTCCTCCACAACCCATTTACTAATGCGATACCCCATGGTAAGTTGCGTCCGATTTTCGGGCTTCTGATGAACCGTAACGACTGTTAAAGATCTAGTGACTGTTAAAGATCTAATGACAGCCGAGGCTTGGGTACCATTGGAGATTTGGAGAAAACAGTTGTGTTATAGTATTATTCTATCGCCTGTATGTTAATTGTGAAATTGGAAATAAAGTAATTTATTTATTTATTTTATTTTATATCAAATCAAATCAAAATATTTTTATTTCACATAAACCTACAAGGGCACTTATAAAGTCGTCAGAAGCTAGGTGCCCTGCCGGGGTCGCGTGATTGTTCGAAAGAGATACCGTGACCCTGGCACATGGGCAATTGAAGGAACAGTTAAAGTCTGACATGCCCTCCCGCTCCGCCCAGAGCGGGAGAAGTCATTTGATGATTTCCCATCCAAAAGCTAGGTGCACGGTTTAAAATTCTTGATTCCTATGGAGAAGAGCCGGAATGCAACTCCACGGTTACCCTTTTAAAAATAATTGGTTTTACCATTGGTTAAACCATTGTTTCAAAAAGTGTTAATAGGTATGAGAGAACAGTGTAGAACTGTCAACAAGTACCTACCAGTTACATAATAAAATAGAAAATTGTATACAGTCTACAAGACCTACAACGTTCTCACATTCACAAAATATAAAAGAATCTACTTTATGATAGTATTTCATAAATAAAACATTATAACGATAACAACCTATTTAAACCAAATGTCATTGTTGCCATGACAACCAATAATAAAGAGTTTAGAAAATGATTAGAGTAAGTGTCAAAGAAGAACGTAAAAAAAACTTAAATAAAAAATGTACATCGTCAGTTGGGAGCAGTTAATAGACATTCACAGGGTCATCCTGTAATGATGCACCAGGGAAGCCACATTTCCAGAACGAGTTATTGCAAAACTTCCTTGTCTTGAACCTAATCGATCGACTAGTGCGACCATTACGTAAGAGCTTGTACCTACAAGCTCTTATATCCTCACACAAGGCGTAGATAAGGTAGCTTTTCATGTCCTAGGTGGCATATATTCTGTAAACCAACACCTGCAGTTTCATACATCGTGTGAGCATTCTTAGAAAGCCTAACCCGTATCATATTACTGTTGTTAGTACTAAATACTTCAGATACGAGGACCTACAGCAGTATATTCAAGGAACCATACGAGTGCATGTGCACACTGGGCGATAATATGGTGCAGAAAAGCGACACAGGGCCATGTGGTGATCTTGCATTTAATCATTGTTGTGATAACCTAGTGTTTTGCATTAGAAAGGTATTTAATAACGAGATAAAGGTGTTGACTAATGGTAATAACAATAAAAAAAATGCATTCTCAGTAATATTTTTTTTTCTAAAGAAATTGGAATAGTATTATGGTGAATTCTTTTTCAATGATATTACTTCGTACTAGGGAGGTAGGCTTATAGGCTAAATAGCTGACCCGGCAAACGTTGTTTTGCCATATAAATAATTTCCTAGGCGGGGGGATAACTAATTAAATGACGATTGATCAGTTTTCGACCGGAGAGGAAAAATGATTAAATTACTAAAATGGCTATTAAAAAATAAGGGTTGATCGTAGAAGGGTGAAAATTGAGGATTGTATGTATTTTTGTATGTTGTATCATAAAAAAATAGAAATTAAAAATGTTGTCTAAAAAATAAAAAATAAATTTAGGGCTGGACTACCCCTCACATTTAGGGGGATGAAAAATAGATGTTGGCCGATTCTCAGACCTACCCGATGTCCACACAAAATTTCATCAAAATCGGTCAAGCCGTTTCGGAGGAGTTTGGCAACGAAAACTGTGACACGAGAATTTTATATATTAGATGTTATGATGTTGATGTTGAACTTCTGAAGCATTTGAATGAAAGCTAAAATAGTAAACACTTTTGTATCGGAATAGTCTCTGAACCGGCCCGGAGTCTGGATTTGTGACCGGTTGACGGCAATAGACTCGCCCCCTATGTCATGGGAGTTAAACGAAACTAGTGAAATGTGGGTGTACTATAAGTAGGTATACCTCTACCCAACCCTTCGAGTAAACAAGGTGTGGCAAGGCAGTGTTGTTAAAATATTATTTTTCCCGGACTGAGTTTCGTTTTGTTTTTCTTATTTTATCTTTAATCTAGGTAGTTAGGTACTAGTAATATTTAAAAATAAACAGTTATAACGCCCGGCGACAAATCAAGCTATGCATTTCCAACATAAGCTGTCTTCTCATTGTACGGAAAGCCTATACAATGCGAGGTCAATTAAAACTGGACCAATACAGCTGGATATGTAGACGTGTGTACACAACCGAGTCAGGGCCAATTGGTCATCGTTATCGCCTCGTGTATCCCCTTATACTTATAAATATCTGTTTTCTCAGACACTAGGTTTCGGAAATTGAGGCCACACGGCAATGTGTGTTTTATTTTTATTTACTCAGCCGTTCTATCGACCAAATGTGCCCTCATTATAATCGTATTCGTTTCGCCATTCTATAACTTTATATGGAATTTGTTGCAATGTTACAAATATGAATAAAAATTGCTATGGGTATCAAAAAGGTTAAAGTTTGATAAAAAATAATTAGTATTAGCTTTTGCGAAAGTTGTCTACTGAGACAACGTTGGTACTATCGAACAAGGTATTTTGTTTACAAGCATATATTATAATATATATTCATCTTTTCTCCTCCACACTGCCAATATTAATTTTAACCTTTTAAGCTTAAAGTTATTAGGCTTATGGCTAAACTAATATTATAAAAAGAAAAGATCTGAGCATATAAACATGAAATGCGATTTTGTTTATATACTACTAGCTGACCCGACAGACGTTGTCCTGTCTTAACGATAACTATTTAATTCGAATTGGTGTCTATCTATATATATAAAAAAATGAATCCCTATTTCCCCTGGTCACGGCTGGCATGGTGAACGGCTTGACCGAGTTCACTTTTATTTTTTTGTTGTATTTTTCTTTCATAAGAACCTTCTCCTGACAATAACAAATACAAAAAAAAAGAAAAAAGTGAAATCGGTCCAGCCATTCAAGCGTGATGGCGTGACCAAGGGAAATAGGGATTCATTTTTATGTATATAGATATGTAAAGATAAAGATTTCAATGGGGCTTGGAAATCGAAACCGACTCGATTTTATTTCGAGTTTACAGTTCGAAGTATTAGTTGCATAGAATGTCAGATTTGTTTCTTGTTACTGTTGGTACTTTTGAAAGAAAAATAATTGCAAAAAAGGAAAGGGACTTTAAAAGACCTCATGTTTTATTCCGTTTAAACTTAAAATGGATGCGAACCGGTATGTTGTTTAAAATAATGAACAGTTGTTTGCAATATGTTTTGTATAGCAAAAATATCCTAGTGTACCAACATTCTGTTGAGTTATTATCTTTTATACGTAGGTACTCGTTATATCCGTTCTAATAATAATTATTTTGTCACGGTATATTTGTGGTTTTTTGTATTGAGAGAATTTGTGTTTTACAAATAATTGCAATGGTCGTCGTTATTTTAAGGTAATAATGTTTTTAATAAGTACCAATAAGTCAATAGTACATATACATATGTGTCTATTATTTGTTTCGAAGCAAATTCATAAATCACTGTACATAAAAGTAAGAATTTTCCTGTTTTCTGATTTTCCTGCAATGGGTTTTCCTATGTAGAAGTAGAATCAGGAAAGAGGATGTGGTTAATAATATTTTTTATAGATTTAATAATTTTTGTTTACTTGATTCCTATTAGGGATAATTGTTAAGGGAAATTACTTCTTAATAAAGACTAGCAACTTAATCTGTCCGTATATTAAAATCGGAATATATAGTCGTTCAAAAAAAAAATCTTTTTCTTTTGACAGTCGAGCTTAAATTTGAGTCTTATATGTCAATTTAAGGAACTACGCAATATTGACCAATTGTTAGATAAGATAACGATGACAAATTGAAAAGGAGACAGCAGGAGGCGGTCTGGAGACAAAAATAATATGTAAAGATCGTAGCAGGTAACTTTGTGCATTTTCTGCCTACCTCCACAAAATGTCATAATAACATTTTAATGGAAAAAGTTACCACAATTTCTTAATCACGGAAACAAAACCATTTGGACTTATGTTTTAAATACGGGGCACTGATTAATTTCAGCCAAATACGCAGTAACAGGGCGCAATGTACGTTAATATACGATGTTTCATGTCAAAGAACAATTAACAAAATGAGATTAACACGAATGCCAGTGAATATAGGAACGGCGCCGCCCCAACTGACCCCAATAAAATAATCGACCCCACTGATGTCATCCTAAAGGTTGGATGTGCGTAGTACTTGTATACGACTAGTTGGCTTTGTTTAAACATAGGACCAAAAGGTTATGTACTTACAGTGGGGGAGTGAAAAGGTTATGCACAGAACTGACGTGAAGCGTCAATTTTTATCCGACTACAGTGAAATAACAACATAACATAATATAATATTTATTAAAAAATAAAAGGCTTAAAATTAAAAATATGTACACTTTTGCTTATATGTAAATTATATTCTATGATTTACGTGCCTGCACTAGGCAATCCTGTGTTTCAGGCAAGAAGAGCCTAAATAGACTTATATATATCGTGTTGTGATTTTGACCGGTATATCTGTGGGTATATATGTATGTATGTTTATCTGTAGTAAGCGACCATAAGTGATAGAACAAAGTGACATACGACCACGACTTAGATCAGAATATTTTCTTGTTTCATACTTTTTCGATCGTGATTTTTCTGGAGTTGGGTTTTAGTTGTTTTTGCTTTCACTGAGTAAACCTTGAAATGATTTGTGCCACTATACAGGTTGTTAGTGACATCGGCGCAAAAAAAAACCATGAATTCATTTTCGTCGATTGTCAAAATTTCTTGATTTATAGAAAAGTGCAAAACCTATGCCATCAAAATCCATCAAAATCTATGAGAACTGCTGATTTTTTCAAATACTAGATGAACATTTTCAATGGCTCATTATCATGTAGATACAGACTATGTCAACAGGTTGCGTGTTGATGTCCTGTGTTTGTTTTAAAATTGCTAAATTTTCTTTTGTTCGAGTGTCCATATAACATAGTTTTGTAGACACACTTTGCATTTCTAATACTGGGATAACCAAGATATATGTAAAAAAAATTGGGGTATTCGGTACCTAGTTTTTGAACACTAATATTACAAAGAGAAAATATTTGATTGTTTGTAATGGATAAACTCAAAAACTACTTAACCCTGGCATTTGGGCAACTGAAGGAACACGGGTGAGCTTTAGTCAGCAAAAGTCTGACACGCCCTTCCGCTCCACCCAGAGCGGGAGACGTGATTTGATGATATACCACCCACAAAAAAAAAACTACTTAACCGATTTTCAGAGTTCTTCTACCGATGGAAAGCCACGTTATTACAGAGTAAAATGACCTAAGTTTCACACGGATTAAGTCACAGTCGAAGTGCTAGTGTTCAATAAGGTAGTCTATTTGTTCAGTTTTAATTAAGACAGGTTATGATGGAATATCGTCATTAGTCAACATTTGTCATTTGAATCATCCTTGACAAATGATTGATAGCGGAACTGACGCCCTTGTCGCTCATTATCTATAGAGTTTACAATTATTATTATGTTTTATATTTATATGAGCAGAATTTATTCAGGCTGACCAATTCAATTATTTTCAGAGGTTGTAATTTTATATATTTAAGTATTTATATATTGTAAAATGTTTTTAAAATTATATCTATGGACATGGTAAACGATGAGTACTGGCCCTGGAGCCTGGAGCTCAAGAGCGCAGCAGAGAAGAGCGATTCATACAAAAAAAAATTAAAAAAATACTAATATAATTTTCTGTAGCCAATTCACAGAAAGTTAACTTATTTGTGGGCGAATCGACAACTCCAATTCAAATTATGCCAATTGTACTTATTTCTGGAGTTGTCGATTCGCCCATTTCTGGTGAGTAAATTGGTGTGGATCGACTACAGAAGGAAAAAGAAAATAAAATCTTTTTTCGTTAGTTTAAATCAAATAAACGACCGCTATTCTTTTGCTTTTCGCTGTGGGGGATAAGGCAAATCAGCTAGGTTATCGAAATGTATATATTTTCGATACGATAGCTTGTGGAATACTTGTCAAAAGCTATGCTACACATACAACCTTATTATTACCCGTTTATAATATTAGTTCCTATAAATAAAACGGCACATGTGTATTCTGTAACCCGCACGAATTCCAAAGAGACCGGTAAATTAGACTGTCTACTATTGACAATGTACACTGAATAGATTTTACCGTACAATACGAGACGCCGCGTGCGCCGCCTCCATTTACATAGACTATTTACATAGATCTAGGTCACCTGAATGTGCGTTCTATCTAGAATTAGTCCAATGTCATTGGGAAACTATTTCATTTTAGAGCTGTTTTATTTTTTTCTGTCGATTCCGTCATCAGTAGGCTTGGTAGTCATTGCTCATAATTTCAGCTGAAAATGTCCACTGCTGGGCATAAGCCACATAGTAATTGCTCGGTACGGGTGAATTTTCTGTATCCGTCAGAATGGCGGGTGTATGACTTCCAAAAAAATCAAAAATAAACTATATAAATGTACGTAAAATGTACGTTTTTGTACTAAAATAAGTATAAATGTACGTGTCTGTATGCGAAGCAAACATCATTTTAAAGTACGCCGCCATCCTGATGTCAGGTTGGCGCGTGAATTTTAATTCAATTAACTTTTTTCAAGTTTGACAATAGGAATTAAATGTACGTCAATTGTACATATAGGAACACTATTTAAAACCTTCTTAAATGTTATACAAGCTCTGATATTGTAAAACGCACGTGAGCCGCCACCCTGACGCCAGAATGGCGGGTTGATTCTAAACCAATCAAACTATTTTGATCAACCAAATCTATATATATAAAAGAAAGTCGTGTTAGTTACTTCACTTATAACTCAAGAACGGCTGAACCGATTTAGCTGAAAATTGGTGGGGAGGTAGCTTAGAACCAGGAGACGGACATAGGATACTTTTTATCCCGTTTTTTTTTTTTTTTTTTTTTCCCCTTTTTACGACCGCGTTCCCGTGAGACGTCACATAAAACGTTAAAACGTGGTACTATGACAAAAACGTTGCCTTCGAAGTACCAGGTTATCATAACTTGACAGGAGCTTACCAAACAAAGGAGTGTCAGCTAGAAAACGCTTTATGCCTTCGAAGTACCAGGTCATCATAACTGGGTAGGAGCTAACCTAACATATGAGTGTCAGCTAGAAAACGCTTACCAGATCACCACCGCGTACCAGGTTGTCAAACTTGGTACGTTTATAACAACATTTATTGAATCTGAGGCGATACGAAGTTCGCTGGGTCAACTAATTATCTATACTAATATTATAAAGCTGAAGAGTTTGTTTGTTTGATTGAACGCGCTAATCTCCGAATCGAATCCGGTCCGAATTGAAAAATTCTTTTTGTGTTAGGTAGCCTATTTATCGAGGGAGGCTATAGGCTATATAACATCACGCTACACCTCAGAGGAGCGGAACAGTAATGAAAAATGTTGCAAAAACGGGGAAAATTTATTCCTTCTGAGAGTTTCCGTTGCGTGCGCTGCGTAAACGGTTAAAGTAACGCAAAAATCATGTATGACGGGATTGTTATTTTTAAAAAGTTCAAAAAAAAAGTCCCAAGAGCATATGTCTATCTTTTAAGGTTGACTCACTATAACTCAAGGAGCGAAAATGGACGAAAACTAGCAGGCAAATCGATGCGACGGGAAGGGTAAGGGGAGCAAAAATTTGACGCGGACGAAGTCGCGGGCAGAAGCTAGTAACAAATAAATATACGTCTTATGTTCTTGTCAGATAGTAAAACAAAACTCGATTAAATAATTCACAGCATGATTTAATCAATTTTATAACATTTGATCATAAAGAATACAGTGGGCAATCAACATTTCTGGACTTCTATTTAATCCTGGCATATTCAAGCACTTCTATAATACATATAATAAGTATTATTAGAGTTGAGTGTTATTTCTAACGTAATATTGTCAATACAGACAAATGCCGATTGACCATATTCAAAAAGTATGATGTTTTGGGGTATGTATTCAAAGGTTACCGTGTGGTGCCGGACGGAAAGAATAGCATTACCCCATTTCTTCCCGTGGGTGTCGTAAGAGGCGACTACGGGACTTACTAGAGGCAGCAGCGTTCTCTATGCATTCTACCACAGTACTGCGATCGGCAATCCGCCTGCCAAGCGTGGTGATTATGGCAAAGCCCCCCAAATTGGGGGAGGCATATGTCCAGCATTGGACGTATTACGGCTGAAATGATGATGATGATTCAAAGGTTCGTATGCCTTTACAGCCATTTTGTTTGCAAATGACCAAATTGCTGTCGCCCCATAACATGGATTTAACTGCCTCATTTATTTGGTAAATCTCTTTTGTTGGGTCAATTGAAAGAAATGTAATTTTTCTTCGAACATTGTTGGTCACACAAGTCTCACTTGTACCTGACAGGTTTCTATCCTCTCGGCACTCCAGATAATATCAGCAAAGAGCCTTTCAAAAACGTATGTCACGCTACATTCACAATGTATTGTCCTTGTTTCTCCTAATGACCGCGTGTGTGTATGACCAATTGTATGAACCTAAACGAGGCAAAAGGAGTGTGTAGAGATCGTAGCAGGTAGCGTTTCGTGGTTTCTGCCTACCCCCATGGGAAAAAGGCGTGACTGTATGTATGTATGTATATAGGAGTGCTTGAATATGTACCTCCAAGCTTAATTTCTAATTATGATGCAATAGGGCACTATAATGCGCATTCATATAGGGGTGATGGTATATGGATGTGCTATGATGATCTGAAGCCAGGATTTAATAGAAGTCCAGAAATGTTGATTGCCCACTGTATTCTTTATGATCAAATGTTATGAAATTGATTAAATCATGCTGTGAATTATTTAATCGAGTTTTGTTTTACTATCTGACAAGAACATAAGACGTACATTTATTTGTTATTTGGTTGATCAAAATAGTTTGATTGGTTTAGAATCAACCCGCCATTCTGGCGTCAGGGTGGCGGCTCACGTGCGTTTTACAATATCAGAGCTTGTATAACATTTAAGAAGGTTTTAAATAGTGTTCCTATATGTACAATTGACGTACATTTAATTCCTATTGTCAAAATTGAAAAAAGTTAATTGAATTAAAATGCACGCGCCAACCTGACATCAGGATGGCGGCGTACTTTAAAATGATGTTTGCTACGCATACAGACACGTACATTTATACTTATTTTAGTACAAAAACGTACATTTTACGTACATTTATATAGTTTATTTTTGATTTTTTTGGAAGTCATACACCCGCCATTCTGACGGATACAATTTTCTGACTGCTTGTTCGTGTAGTTTTCACAAGCGCTGCTTCTGAGCATGGAGGTCGTGGGTTCGATTGCCAGGTCGGGAAAAGTATGATTGAGGTTTAGTAGCAGCTTGGAATCTGTATTTGTGGGTTGAAGGCAATAGGCTCGCCCCCTTTTCATCATTATCATCAACAGCCTATAATGTTCCCACTGCTGGGACGCAGGCTTCCCCTGTGAGAGGTAGTGGGCCGTAATCCACCACGCTGGCCCAGTGCGGGTTGGTAGATATCACATGTCTTCGAATTTTCGGTTCTAGGACATGCCCGATTCCTCACGATGTTCCTTTCTGTTATGAGAGCAAATGAGATGAAGTTAAATAAACGAAGTAAAGTACGTATACGACCTGCTACTCGTAAGTCGGGGCCAATATCACTGGGCTACAATTACTCTCTATTGCGTGGGACTTAAAAACAGCTGATGTAATATGGGTGCACTATAGATTTACCTCTGCCTTTCCCATCAAGGATTAGAAGCGTGATATTATGTGGGTTTATAAAATATCATTATATTCTACACTGGTTTCTGCAACCTCATTCTCAGTTCGTGACCAAAGATTGATTACAAAAACAATTGGTTGTCGCATTGTTTTAATTGGGTTTTAATTGGAAAACGGTTTAAGAACTGTGACACGAGTCACTCAATAAAATGGTTGTTTAACTGACGGATGATGTCATGAAGTGACCGATTGGTTATCGTCGTTGTTACCGTTAACTCATTAGTTAGCTAGTTATTTTTACGGCTTTTTACGACTAATGAAGGCGGCACCCAGTCTTTTCAATTAAAAATTTTTTCTCTGTCAGTAGATGATAAGTAACAAAGTTCGAAGAAAAAGTTAACCCAACAGAACTATATAAATATAAATCTTTACGTAGTATATAACAAGGCCGCGTCCCGCGTTTGTAACGGCTGGATCTTTTAAACTACATAACGGATTTTAACTGGTTCTCCTAAGACAAAATTTGCACAGAAGTAGATTATGAGTAGGAGACGTCAGCTAAGAAGGGAGCGTTTTTGATAATTGTACTCCCAAGGAGCTAAAAAATGGAATGAATGAAATTGTGTGGAAAGTCCTTCATTAACAAAGTAAATATAATTTTGATTCTATTGCATATGGCTGGAAACGAACGCAACAAAATTTCCGACATCCACGCGTGCAAAGCCGCGGGCAAACGCTAGTATTTATATAAATATCAAACATCTAAACTGTTGCTTCCTTATATCTGGTACAATTATAACACGTTTTCACTTCCCAATGTCCTTGGAGCTCAGTGTAACAACAATGAATTAATCCGCTTAATTTTGTCGGCACTTCGCGTTTGCACGCACGCCCCTATATGACATCACCGACCGATTTGCTCAAAACTTGAAAGTGTACATGTAATGAAACAGTGAATTAAAGATGGCTGGCTTTTAAAACAAATCGACGATGACAGTTTATAAATAAAGATACGGATATCTGCGTCATATGAGTGGTTATTTTTGTTGGATGAAGTCTAGATTTTTATCATAAAAATAGCTTATTACCTCAATCAATATGCCTTGACTTTTCCCGACCATGTTGAGGTCGGCTACGATGGCTGTCGGCTTTAAGAGTAGAGGGAGACCAAAGAAACGAAGGATGGACTGTGTGAATTATGATATGGATGGAAAGGGGTTGACTACTGAGATGACGACTGATAGAGAAGTGTGGAAGAAAAAGTCATGTTGCGCCGACCACAAATAAATTGGGATAAGGGCAGAAGAATGATGATGATAATGTTGAGGTCAGCTTCCAATCTTACTTTACCTCCAGTATTTTACATGGAGTGACCGCTCAGACCTCCACAACTGGGTAACAGAATACGCCATTGGTATGACTCAATTGGTATTCTGAGTCTTGGGGTTCTGTCTACCCGTAACAACTGTCAAAGAACTACGAATGTCAGGACCAACGGCTCAACGGGCTTTCCAAGGCACGAAGAGATCTCGATATGAAATCGAGGGTCACCTATCTACGAACACGCCTTGGCAAGTGTAGGTTAACTTTCGATTAAAGTACTTGCTACATTACCAATAATGATAGTGTATTATACAGGGCTGTTTGTAAAACACCGGCAACATCATAATTAACTACTTTTGTTCTATGACTTTTAAAAATTCATCATATTTTAGGTCATCAGATTTTCATACAAAAATAAAAATATTTAAATTGAACGCTCTAAATGTTACAAATGTCTATGCGAAACAAAAGAAAGCGATATTACATTAGCGAGGGGAGCGGGGTTAGGGCGGCGGGGGCGCTTGAACTTGATCTATTTACGGGCGGCCGATTTTTGTATGAAAATCTGATGAACGAAAATATGATGAATTTTTAAAAGACATAGAACAAAATTTGTTTATTATCATGTTAGTAACATAGTGCTGAGAGGTTGCCGGTGCTTTACAAATAACCCTGTATACGACTGAACCGAGCTGTTTACGAACGCATAGCATTTACATTAAGTAATGTAGTTTACTCCTACATAAATGTTCGTTATCTGACGCCCAAAGGCGGGCAAAATTGATGACAATTGAGTCCATATAGCCAACCTAATCTTCTAGTAAATTGACGTGCAAGTGTACAATTTCTTTATAGCCGAGTTGGTCTAGTAGACACAAGCGCAACTGCTGAGCATGAGGTACCGGGTTCGATTCTCAGGTTGAGCTAAGTGACATTAGGTTTTCCATTTGGAATTTTTCAGTAGCGGCTCGGAGTTTGAGTTTGTGTCCGGTTGATGGCAATTGACTGGCCCCCTATTATCTGGCGAAATGAGTGTGTTCTATACGTACATTTCTGCCTTACCTTTCGGGGAAAGAAGGCGTTATGTTATGTGGCAATTTGTTACAATTAAAAACCAATGCGTGATTGCTACTTATTGATAATAAATATGATAATATGAGAACACTAGTAGGTAGACAATTTGGTTTTATGAACGTGAAAACAACTTGTTTTATTTCCTTGCCCGAATACATTTTAATGAGGTATTTATAATATACTTAATTGGCCAGTGTATCTTGGTATACCTACTTGAGTTGTTTTAATACGATTTTTGTTACGTCTATAGATATGTTTCATTCTCCTTGTACCTACTTATTTTTTTAAGTTGCATTTATCGCTGCGTGTTAAAATATACCGGATCGATCAAATTGATGCTAGTTTTTTTTTTTATGTGGACAGTTCTGACCTGTATCTGGGGCGAGAACTAGTAAAACTACGTATATGCTGCTGTCACCAAGGAATTTGTTACAGATTCTGAAATGTTTCGTCGGTTATTAAAAGCTGTTTCATAGAAAAGTACCTACGTGTCTACGCGGTCAAAATGTATGGAACAGCACTTTTATCTTATACCTTTAAACGAGCAATTCTTGTATATATATATATAATCTGAATCTCGGAAACGGCTCCAACGATTTTCATGAAATTTAGTATACAAGGGGTTTCGGGGGCGATAAATCGATCTAGCTAGGATTCATTTTTATAAAATGTCATTTTATTCGTGTTTTCAATGACCAACTTTATCGATAATCAACTTGAACATAAACTTATTATTTTAAACACAATTTACCAAAAAATACCGAGCAAAGCTCGGTCAACCAGATATTAAAATTTTATAACCGATACACGTTTCGTTGCAACGTTTTCTAAATTTCCACCCTAAGGGGTCTAGAAACCTGCCAGGGTCGCGAGATTGCCCATTTGATGACTTCCCATCCAAAAAAAGGGGTCTTGAAACATGTGCTAAATCTATGGTTATAGTGGGCGCGTTTGTGTCCCTCCCATCCTATGTAGCATGAGGAAAATGTCGGAGAAGAGATTTTAGTATGAATGTGGATGGCTATAACAGTAGGCAAAGACTAAAGAAACGATGTATGAACCGTGTGAAAGATGCTATGACTAGAAGAGGAGTGATTACCGAGAAGACGACTAATAGACAAGTACCAAAGAAAAATACATGTTGTGCACCGTCCCCTAATAAATTGGAGTAAAAAGGTTAAAAGAATGACGATAAAACAGTAATTTATCAGTATACTGGGGGTTCCCGTACACGTATAAACAGTCGAGCTAATCCGCAAAAATCTCACCATGGGTGAGTGAGCTGTCAAGTAGAACGACAGCGCACTAAACACTCACTTCGCCTAAGTTTGCACAGAGTCACGTGTGAATAAAGTGGAATGACAGCGCACTTCACACTCACTTCATCAAAGTTTTGACGGTGTCGACGATTGAGTGTCATTATATGCATCAAGTGTTTACCTATACCTATCACCTTGATCTGCCGTGCACGGCAACTGCTCAGTCGTAGGTCCTGACCGTGGTTACTCCTAGATTAATGGTCCATTATTTTTTTTATTGACATCTGTCTGTACATATGCCAGTTATGCCATATTTGGTACAAACTATTTCTAGATTATAGTCTGGTGCGCAATACATAGATGACTTAATTGCTCTTAGACTGTCTTTAGGTACAACACACACACCGTTATCTGATCCCAAACTAGGCAGAGCCTGTACTATAGCAACCAGACAACTAATAAATATCCATACTAATATTATAAATGGGAAAGTGTGTGTCTGTTTGTCCGAATTTCACGGCAAAACGGAGCAACGAATTGACGTGATTTTTTAAGTGCAGATAGTTGAAGGGATGGAGAGTGACATAAGCTACTTTTTGTCTCTTTCTAACCCCACACTTTCCTAAAATGGGGGGTGGAACGCACTGATCTCAGAAACTACTGGTTTGAATTGAAAAATTATTTTTGAGTCGGGTAGGAATAAATCAGAAACTGGTCATTTGGGGCCACTTTTGACCCCCTCATAGCTCAAAAACTATTTCACATAAACGTGTCAAATTTGGCTCATATAGTGAAACTTGCGAGATACATATCTGCTCTAAATTTCATAAACACATCTCAAACGGTTATTTAGATATTAACGTCCAAAAATTGTCATTTTTATCACTGACTGACCTATAGATCAAAACTCTAACCCAGTTCCAAATGACCTAGAAAGTTCAAATTTAGCATGCAGATATATAATTAGGTGAATACAAAGGAATAAATCAGAAACAGGTAAATTTTTATCATTTTATTATAATTTTTCACTTAATTGATTCTATTAGGAACACTTATAACAAAAACCATTTGGTATTAATTTTGTTATAAATAAGTACCTACCTACTAATAATTTATGTACAAAAAGTAATGATATCCCATCGAAAACATAAATGTGAAATGAGAGCCAAGTTCAATATTATGATATATGCTTTGGTTGTTGACTTCAACGACAAAAGAAGTGAGATATATATGGGTGCCAAGTTCAATGGTCACTCCTGAAATTTATTTATAACTACATAAAATATCATTTCTTCTTATCACGCTACGATCAAAAGGAACGGAGCGGCAACAAAAAAATGGATGAAAACTGGCAGGCTGTGATGCGACGGGAAGGGTCAGGGGAGCAAATATTTGACGCGGACAAAGTCGCGGGCAGAAGCTAGTACTTATATATTTCTAAATAAATACATATTATAAATAATACATATTATAGATAAATTACACCCAAACACCGAACAAATGATTGTGCTCATCACACAAAGATATGTCCTGGGTGGAACTTGAACCCAAGACCTCAGTCTTAGCAGTCAGGGTCACTAACTACTAGACTAACAGGCTAGTCAAACTCTATTGCGTAGAAATTTTCGCGTACTGCATCTTCATTGTACTGCCTCGAGCCAAAACTTGAAAGTCGAACAGTGTTCTTTTTGACGCGCTGAGATGCATTCTGTTGGATTATCAACCTTTAATTCAACACTGAGAATCAAAAATCCAGTTCACCATATTATTACGTCCGTGTGGACGTCGCCTTACATAATATTCTAGGTAGCTCCATATGCGTCGGACTGTCCTATCAATGTGACCTTAACCCACGGTTTTATCAGATATGTTGGAGCAAAAGTGTTGAGGTTATATCAGTTTTCTTACAAGATCGTTCTGGTTCAATAAAAAAAAAAAACAACAAGTCTTTTATAAAGTATATAAGATAAGGAAAAATTAGTTATTAAACCAATAGAGATAAGTTAGTATATTTTGAAGTACTTACCGTTTAATGAAAGACTGCCCCGTGTCATATATGAAGAAAAAAGAAAGGAAATACGTTTATTTGCGGTAACTTGACGCAAACAAAGACTAAACACAACAAAAATATTAAAAAGCTGGCGGAAAACATGCGTCACATGCACGCAAAACGGCTGTCGCTCAGCAAAATGCTGCAACCCTATGCGAGACAGAGCCCCAGCGCTGGTTTTCAGTGACAGCCGGCGCTGACGAGATGACGTCGAACGGTGCAGCAAACAATGAGTAAAAATAAGTACAGATACTAAATCATAAATGAACCAACGAACGAACGAACGTGGACGAAAAACGAACTGATCGTGAACGTTGTGTGTCATGTATGTGTGTATCTATGCACCTATACAAATAAATAAAACTGAAGTGTCTGTTTGTAATTTCAAATTAACAGCTTTTTACTAAATGCATATGAAAGTAAATACGGTACTTACACCAAAAAATCATTTTTTTAAACTTTTGTCTGTCTGTCTGTTTGTTTCGGCTAATCTCTCAAATGGCTGGACCGATTTTGACGGGACTTTTATTGGCAGGTAACTGATGTAATAAAGAGTAACTAAGGCTACTTTTATTTTTGAAAATTCTTTTATTTGAGAAAAATACCTGCGTTAATTTTCGACATCCACGCGGGCGAAGCCGCGGGTAAAAGATAGTCTTCAATATACCTTTTCAGTTTTCGCAGGCTATTATTGTAGCAATAGTCTATTAAAGAAAAATAAGGGGCTAATGGCTAAATTAAAACATATGGTGATCGATGGTTAAGCAACGCTAGCCGCGGTCGGTTTGTGGATGGGTTACCATTCGTAATATTCCAAGAACATGCGGAGGGGTTCGTAACTTAGATAGCACGTTTTACTGTCGGTCCTGTCTGTCATTCGTATACCTTTGACATCCGTTTCGGGTAAACAGAAGCCTGGAAGTCTGACAACCAACTTTGGCCAAGGGGTGTCGTGTTACCCGGTTGTCGAGGTCATATAGACAGTCGCATCATGTAAAATAATGGTATTATAATATTATTTATTTAGTACTTTAAGCACATAGGTAAATGTACAGAGGCGGACTTAATGCCATAGGCATTTTTTACCAGTCCACCTTCCAGCTGCATTTGATTGGACTGTAAGTCGACCCCAAAATAGTTGGAAAAAGGCCAACTAATTTAGGATTTATAAAAAAGAGTACTACGCTTAAAACCGGTACAAATGATAGGTATGTGTTAGCAAAACAGCGAGTTTTACACAAAAGCGTCCTCCATAGTTATATCAGAGAACAGATGTTTTTCATCTCTCAAATCTTCAGTTTTGTTGTGGAATGCAAAATGGACCTTATTTATAGCTAGCTGGTTGTATCAATAAATAAAACTTGTTTGAAAGTATAAATTGGGCGCGTATTTCATTAGGGCTCGTCCGTAGCAACAGTGTTAATCCATTCGTTCGTTTTTGAACTTTTAAATTAATAGTTCAACATTTTTTTTCTATATTATGAAATGGAAACACAGTTTTAGATAAAATTTAGTGGTTATGAGTATTAAATGTGACAATACTTAACAGGCTAACTGCCGTGGTTAAAATCAGAAAAAGTAAAAAAATGCACTTAGTGTTATTTCACTTTAAATAGATTACTTATGCCATAAATACATTATTTATTCCAAGAACGACATTTTCAGATTTTCTATTTGCTGTCGGTCATATAGTCTGACAAGGCTTGAATGGAACAAAAAGTGTCGGACACATAGTTTGACATGGCAGCTAACGTGTTAATCTACCAAGCGTTTTTCTATTTTGATTTCGACGTCCAGTCTAACTGAATGCAGCCCAATACCAGTATTTTACATGGACTGCTTATCTTACCTTCACAACCCAGTGTCTAGGTAACACGATAGCCTATGGTAAGACTGTCAGACTTTCGGACGACCCGTAACGTCAGTCCACGAATGACAGCCGAGACCGGTGCTTTCCAAGGCATGGAGGAGTCTTGATATTTAAAGGCGGTCACCCATTCACAGACGTACCGCCGCATGTGTAGCTTAACCTGTTCGATCTACCCATTCGGCTATTATTACTAACATTAATTGGTCTAATTATAATTTTGATTGTAAAATAACTATTAAACCTTAATTAAAACAAATAGGTAATCAAAAGTGGGATTTTCCTGTTTCGTCGACAGACATGAATAAACAAAGTATCTACCTACTAGTATGTAAAACAATTGTTTTATTTAACTACATACTTTATTCTGTTTTTCCTTTTCACAAGACGATAATAATTCTCGTTGATAATTAGGTACCTACCAATTAGCACCGTAAAGTAACCACAGCATCCGAGAAAATAAATGTAGCTATCTATTTGAAACTAGCTTTAGCCAGCAACTTCTCCCGCGTAGATGTCGAAAATCCCACAAGAACATATTACTGGAATAAAAAGTATCCTATGTGTTAATCTATGTTATAAACTATTTGTGTGCCAAAATTCATCCAAATCCGTTCAGTCGTTTTTGTGTGATTGAGTAACAAAGTGAAGGATACAAAATTTCAGATTTATAATATTAATGGGATGTAGTCTTTTATAAATTAGACTTGTTTCTTGCTTGATAAAATAAAGTCATTGCAATTAAATTGAATTGCAATCCTGAACTTCTTATCAGAAACCCGGTGTATAAAAAAACCTGAGTCATAAAGACGCTTTTACTTTTACGAATATTTTCTTGGATCTGTTCCAAGTTTTTATCTAAACATGGATCATCGCACTCGAGAGCAGAAAATTTGACCGAGCTTCTATAGAATTAAATAATCAAAAAACATTTAATTTGAAATTGTACTAATGTATTTTATTGCAGTTATGTAGGACTAACACTTCGCCCGCGACTTCGTCCACGTGACTCAAAGGAACTGTGCATTTTTCGAGACAAAATTTAGCCTATGGCAATTGGTGACAATGTAGCTTTCTATAAGTGAAAGAATTTTTAAAATCGGTTCAAAAGTTTTCGAGTTTATCCATTACAAACATACAAAAAATCAATTTTTTCGTCTTTATAATGTTAGTTTCGGTTTCAGCTTTTTTAATCTTTTTCCCTTTTGTACTCGTACATATGAAATTAAATATAAGAAATGACTATAAGATGAAAAAGAACAGCATCCTAATTATGTATATCAATCACAACTAGAAACATTTTACAGCTTTCAAATAAAAAAAAAACATCAAAATCGGTTCACCCAATCGAAAGTTCTGAGGTAACAAACATAAAAAAATACAGTCGAATTGAGAACTTCCTCTTTTTTTATAGTTGATTAAAATGTAAATAACGCAATGAATGTTGTAAAACTGTCAAATTGAAGGCAATTCCTATTGTTAGTTTACAACGCAGTAACCACAGTGGTCTAAAACCATGCTAATTTTGATTGTAAACAAACGATATAGTTATGAAAGTAAGATTTCTTATGATGAGATACAAACAATATTACATAGACCAAGTTTTTCGCACGACAGGGCGCGCCCACCAAAATTCTAATGAGCATTACGTTACGTCATTTATACAACCATAAAAGAACGGTTTATTTTTATCTAAATGTTATGCTGTCATCTATCTAACATAGAAGGATGTTGAGGGTCAAAAGGATTAAACAATTTCAGACGAGAACGGATAGTAACTATGGATATATGTATATTTACTGTAAAGCCAAGTACTCATAACAACGAAAGTTAAGAAACAGTAGCGCAGTGTGAAAGAAATATAATAAAATAAAACATAAAAATGTTGTCAGGAAATATCTGCAATATCCTAATACTGCTGGCAACATTCTTTCCTGCCAGCATCATATTTCTCGTCAAAAAAAAAAACACGATGCTGCTTCCTAATTCATGCGGGGCTTAATCATTGTGACAGTTAATGAAATGACCATTATCCTTTATTGAAGTGTACCAAATACGACACATTCCAAAGATTAATTAAAAGAACCAATTGTGAGAGTTAACATAGTTGAAATTTTAATTTGTGGCGCCACGTTCCTCTAAAATATAATGCATTCTAGTTCGCGCCGCTCAATGTCAGATGAGATCATCGTGTGGGATCGAAGGAGTACTAAACTGTTGACATTGGCGAGTAGATAAATGGCCGATCTGTTTTTATTTCGGGCTATTTTTGAACGTATTTTTCTCGACCGGCGCTGATAACATGCGGTCGGTGGTCACGTTGTGAATTGCATCGGTTCAAAGCGTGACTTTTGTTAATAAATACATTTAATATGTTTTTTATTAAATACTAGCTTCTGCCCGCGACTTCGTCCGCGTCAAATTTTTGCTCCCCTGACCCTTCCCGTCGCATCGAATTGCCTGCCAGTTTTCGTCCATTTTTTGTTGCTGTTCCGCTCCTTTGAATTGTAACGTGATGTTATATAGCCTATAGCCTTTTTCAATAAATAGCCTACCAAGCACAAAAAGATTTTTTCAATTCGGACCAGTGGTTCCGGAGATGGTTGTTAATAATAATAATATACCTTTATTTCAGACATACGTCCATACATTTTTACAAAGAAAAGAAAAGCGTTAATAGGGTTGTTAGTAGTACACAAAAAAAAAAGTAAAAAGGTGTTAGTAATTTGTTAGTAAACAAAACAAGGTGCACAATAATAACTAAGACTATTTCCTATTTCTATGCAGGTGTACACTTGCCCAGTACACAGTAAATGGACTGTTAATTTTGCACGCTAACGTTCTGAGGACAGTGTTGGTGCTACCACGGACCCTGCCCATCATCGATGCAGTTCTTTTCCTAATTATGGAGAAGAAATCATCGATGGAAGCATCCGCAAACATTGCGGACGCACTGCAGTACCGAGGTTTTCTCAACACTGCCCTCAGAGCGTCATTGTACTGAACACGTAGGGCGTTGTAAGCCCGCCGCGTAAAGTTGATCCATAGACTGCACGTGTAGAAAGACTGACAGAAGGCTCTAAACAGTAACAGTTTTACATCTGTGGTACATCGTGCGAATCTGCGGGCCAACATATTGCAGCGGACTGCCAACGCCCTCCTTTCCCTCTCTAAGTCTTCATCGTCCTGTAGCCGATCTGTCAGCATGTGACCCAAATATTTAACTTTAGCTACTCTCACTAGTGCCGCTCCACCGATCTTGATTGGCGGCACGTTCGACGGAGCCTTGTTCCCTGCTTTGCATAGCATGAGAACACTCTTACTAGCATTATATTTGAGTCCATGTGACAGGGCATATGATTCACAAATGCCAAGAAGTCTCCTAAGCGCACTCACTGACGGGCTCAACAGAACCATGTCGTCCGCATAACTAATATTATTGATCATATTTCCGTCTATTGAGCATCCGACCATGGTTCCGCTGAGCCTAGCAGGCTCAGCGGAACCATGGTCATCAGCTGGTTAATAAAAAGGTTAAACAAACTCGGAGAGGTCAACCCGCCCTGCCTAACACCGCATTTTAGATAATAGTCCTGACTCAGTGTGTTGACCCATCTGACAGCATTCTTTTAATTACTGTACCAATATTGTTAAGTATTCTTAAATAAGTGTTCTTAAATTTACTAACCTTCCGCGCAATTTTTTAATTTTTTTCTTTCATAAGAAGCTTCTCCTAACAATAACAAACACAATAAAAAAAAAGTGAAATCGGTCCAGCCAAGCACGCGTGATGGCGTGACCAAGGGAAATAGGGATTAATTTTTGTATATATATAGATTAGAAAAACCAGAGAAAAATAGATTTAAAGCAAATTGAAATGAGAATCAACCAGGATTTAAAAATAAAATGAAAATAAAACAAAAAAAAGTAAATACAAAAACCAAAACCCAGCTATCGAAATCTCAAGCTCTAAAATGTAAGAAAAATGAAAAAAAATCTAATTCGAATGTAACTTATTGTTATTTAAATAACCCAACGTTACACGAGTTTTATTAGCACTTATCAGTATTTATTAGCGTAGATAGGTAGATACTTACCGAAACCTAAAGTGTTATTAAATCTTTAAATCAAAAGAACAGAGAACCTATTGTCAATTGGTACTTCTCATCGATTTTTATGATTCGTTTCGTATTTTATTTAAATCCTGTAAAATAACTCATAATGTTTTGCCGAAGTTTTCAACATGTGCTTTTTATTCTGGCAATGATTCAGTCGCAAAGCTTTTCATGATTATTCTGAGTTACGACGTAAGACGTAATATTAATAGTGTACTAGGCTCCCAGATGGCGAGAAGCGATGTAGCCTACATTCTTGATAGCCATAATTGCTATAAATAACAGCAGTCTCACCACTCAAGAATCGGGGCTTCCCATGGGAGTGCTCTTAATGGGGCCATGGTATTATACTCAATGATGGGATAGAAACACGTGTCGTGTATTCTTGCTTCGTTATTTTAGTCTTTAAAACTCGCATAGGAACGGAGGGCGATAGATTTGTTTTCTGTACCGATTTTAATATCTTCGGATACAAACCAATTTCTGTCTAGCAATTTCCTAAATATGTTGGTATTGGTTTCCAGTTCAATTAGATGCAGCTAGTTGATATTTTACATGAAACGACTGCTTATCTGACCGACACAACCCAATTACTGTATAATACGAAATCCCTTTGTAAGACTGGTTGTCAGACTATCGGGTTTTTGATGATCCGTAATGATTGTCAAAGATCCTCAAATGACTGCCGTGACTAATGGGTTAACATGCTTTCCGAGGCACGGAGGGGTCTTTCTACGTAAAGATCCGCGGATGAACAACGGCAAGCGTAGCATATCCTGACCGATCGAACCGTGTGGCTGTGGAACCACAAGCTCCCCTTTATATTAAACTAAAGTTTAACATTGTTTGTTACAGATTCAAAATGACTTTCGAGTTTAACAAGTGTTGCTTCTGCATAGAGCTGAGGACGGGATGCCTGATCATCGGGTACCTGAACCTGGTAAGGAACGTCTTTATTTATTGAAATATACCTTACAAATACCATTGCTATGTGGTGGGTGTTTTGCACCCACTCTGAATATTTGGAGGGGTTTGCCACAATCGCCACGCTTGGCAGGTGGGTTGGTGGTAAAATGCATAGAGAACGGTGCTGCCCATTCTCTAGTAAGTCTCTTAGTCGCCTCTTACTGGCTGGCTAGCTTTCCACGACGCGTAATTTCCACGCCATGCTTGCTCACGCGATGCGCCGTGGGCCGTCGCGTTTGCGCCGTCTTCATTGCATTTTACCACCATTCTGTGGTCGCCAACCCGCCTGCCTAGCGTAGTGATTATGGCAAATCCCGCCATATTGGACGAGGTCTCGCAGCGTCCGTTTTTCGGCTGAAATGATGATGATGATGACATTGTTTTACATAAAAAAAAATCTTTCCTATAATCCCCGAAGGGCAGGTGAAGCAAAGGTCTCCTTGTAGTACACCAACATTTCGCCTGCTTTTTAGGGTTCCGTTGCCAAATGGCAAAAAACGGAACCCTTATAGATTCGTCATGTCTGTCTGTCTGTCTGTCTGTCTGTCTGTCTGTCTGTCCATCCGTATGTCACAGCCACTTTTTTCCGAAACTATAAGAGCTATGCGGTTGAAACTCGGTAAGTAGATGTATTCTGTGAACCGCATTAAGATTTTCATACTTAAATAGAAAAAAAAACATTAAATTTTGGGGTTCCCCATACATAGAACAGAAACTCAAAAATTTTTTTTTCATCAAACCCGTACGTGTGGTGTATCTATGAATAGGTCTTCAAAAATGGTAATGAGGTTTTTATTATCATTTTTTTCTAAACTTAATAGTTTGCGCGAGAGACACTTCCAAAGTGGTAAAATGTGTGTCCCCCCCCCCCCCGTTACTGCTAAAATAAGAGAATGATAAAACTAAAAAAAATGTATGATGTACATTACTATGTAAACTACCACCGAAAATTGGTTTGAACGAGATCGAGTGAGTAGTTTTTTTTTAAAACGTCATAAATCGTAAACCGCAATTTACCTTACATTCAATCAACTGAAATATAAAATTTAAAAAAAAATCATTTATTTTTAAACCGAGAATACCTACAGGTTTGTACGGAACCCTCGGTGTGCGAGTCCGACTCGCATTTGGCCGGTTTTTTTTTCTGGATGGGAAATCATCAAATGACTTCTCCCGCTCTGGGCGGAGCGGGAGGGCGTGTCAGACTTTTACTGACTAAAACCCACCCGTGTTCCATCAGTTGCCCATGTGCCAGGGTCACGGTATCTCTTCCGAATAATCACGCGACCCCAGCAGGACATTTCACTAGCTATGTTTAAATCCCATGTAATAGGGGACGAGCCTATTACCATCAACCGGCCATCTTCCGGGCTGCTATTGGGTAATTCCTGATAAAAAAAAACCATATACAACTTGAATAGAACGCGGGACCTAACTTACTTTTGTAAAACATTTTTCCAGATCGGCAACATTGCTGTGATCCTGATGTCGATCCTCGGTCTGGCCGCAGCCGGTGTGGTCACCGCGCAAGGGAAGGACAATGAAGTGCAGACAGTTGGAGCCGTCATGTTCGCAGTCATCGCGATCATGCTGGTCTTCTTCATCCTGTTCCTGGCATTCACTATAGTCCTGCTAGTTGGGCTGCATCAGGTAATTATATATTTTAACACTCCGCTTTTGTTCCGCCACTTCTTCTTCCCAGCTAAAGCACTAGGAAGTATCGAAGGGCGGGCGTTTTGGGGGGACTGTCTTGTGTAACTTTGACGTTCAAAAAGTGCTGACTCTCAGCCTAGTTTGAATAAATGGCTTTTGATTTTGATTTTGATTTTTGACTGCTGGCTTGGTAATGCTAACCTAAAGTAAGTCATTATGACCTCAGGTCCTGAGCCTAGGGTCTAGCCGGGCAATTATATATGTACTGAATTTCATTATAACCCACTGGTCAATGACGTGACTTGAATTAAGGACCTTATCGTATTAAAGCAAAACTAAAGAAACTGTGTGTGGGTTATACGTACAAGTAGGTATGCAGCCAGGTATGTTATGTACATGGCACATAGTTTTTCAGAAAAAGTTCTAATCTCTAGGGCGTCTTCGTCACTCACAACTATGTGACGGTCGTCATTATCTACCAAGCCTATGCTGAGGTCGGCTTCAATCTTAAGTGGATGTAGCTGACGACCAGTGTTGTACATAGAGCAACTGCCTATTTGACCTTTAAAACTCAGTTACTGGGTCACAGAATACCCTTTGATCTCTTTCAGAATCTCGATGCGTATCCCGGGCATATAGGGTCCATATATGCCTAGTTAAGTACTGATCGGATCGGGATTTGATTAGTATGTCTGTAGAGATCATTTAATTTAAAAACTGCACGCCCCTCCTCAGCTCGTTAGCTACACCATTTTAAGTGTTTATCCAACTTCGCCATCGTGATTTTTGTATCCTCCATTCAAGAATATAGTTTCATAAAATATGTTTCTCTTTAAAATTTCGTAGCGAAATCTTAATAAGGACGAATTTAGAATTTATTTAATAAGAATTTTAAGATGTTTCCGTCCTAATTTGGCGCGTAATTGATGTGAAAACTTGTAATCCTTGTTCACAAAATAAGACATGTAAGGAAACTATGCAGAAAAGACCTTGTTATTGTTAGATAATTTAAATTATCTTTTTTTACAAGTCAAGTAAATTATCTTTTTTCATGACTTTCGTAGGTTCTCAATTGACAGTGTTAAGGCAGGTCACAACTTTATGATGGCTGCACCTCTTTATTGCAACAGACTCACAATAACTTCCATAAATAGCAGAATAATTGAATAATTGGGATCCCAATTGGAGTTAACCAATGTTATCAGAAGTGGGAATTCCCTGCAATAAATAAAATGGGATTTCCAGAGTGCTTATTTATTAAGGCCATCTAGAGAGTGGCATTTAGGACAATACAGTCGTATCGCGCACATTTAGGTACACGGAAACTTCGATCAGGGTAATTGCTCTTTGTAGCGAATGGTGGTACCTACAGATTACTTAGATTATAACTCAGATAATTACACATAGTGTTTTTTTTTTACTGTAATTATAATGTGTACACATGATATGTAAATTGAAATATATGTGTGATGAGTGATTGTTCAAATCGGTTGATGACAATCCGAAGATTTATTATTTTAGAAGTCGTCTAATAAGTTGATTACTTACTTCTTATATTATAAAGTATTTTATGGATGTCTTTGCATCAGCTGTTGGGTTACGGCGTCCCGGTTACGGCGTGGGGTAGACACGCGGCCTTAGTAAATGTATGTAGGTATCTATTACTACTTTGGCGCGTTCATCTCGTCGACGACCCGTTGATGGTGCCGGTGGACAAACGCCCTTAATGGTAATTTTAGCGCAGCGCATACATTTCATCGCGTACGCTATAAACTAGTTGGCTAGGTGTATCTTTTGTGAGCTAATGTGAATGTTTTTGTTCTAGTACAAACGCGGACATGTGAAGGCCTACCTGATCTACACGCTGATCTTCATCGTGCTGTACATCATAATGTTCTTCGCTGGTTTTGCCGCCGAACACATCAGCGCTGGCATGGTCGTCAGGGATCTCATCTCTATTCGTGAGTATTTTATTATATTCCATTTTAGCTACCCCTTCACACGTCGTTCGTAACTCGTCGATGGCTCCTACAGAATTCCACATAGCAATTGTTCATAAGCGCTATACTACATTAATTTTCATATTTTTTGCAATATGTTTTTACAAATATCTTTTAGTATGCATTTACGAATAACTTTAAATGAATGTTTTTTTTTTCAGTTCTGAGCATCTATTTCTTACTGGTGATCAGAAGCTACTACCTGAAGATGGACGACCCCGCCAACAAGCCAGCAGTCTACAACACAGCTTAAGTTAGCCGTATTATAATATCTACAGTATCTATGATATTGGTAAAACACTTAATTATCAGCCACATGTCCAAATTTTATAAACATTTATACTTAAATTTTATAAGAAATGACCAAATTTAAATAAAATGTTCATAGAAATAAATTAAATGAAATAATGATACCACCCATTTTTGAATGGTTTACAAAAAAAAAATATAAATATAAATAATTTGAGACACAAAATGTGCCTTAAATAAAGCTGCCCCGTAATTTTATAGGACTTTTTAAATAAATATTAATGTGTGCTGGTAATTAAAAGTTTGAAACATAAATATATTTCTAAATGTTGTCGTCGTGGTGAGTTTAATTGCTTCGGATCATTTGACTTGCATCAATGTATTTGAATCAATCGTTTTGCTGTATAAGCTTATTTCTCAATAATATTGTGCATGACAAAAGTGTTGATGTAAAAACATTGTTATTACGTTTAGTTGTTTAAGTTTCTTATACTTAGTTGTAAGATTTTGAGTCCTTTTTTTAAGTTTTCAGTTACTTACAGTTACGTTTTCATGAAATAGTTACGTACCAATATATTTTTACGAATGTTTTGTAAGTTAATTATTCACGCAGTCACAGAAATGCAAATATAACTTAGTAAAATTATCATTAATGGTTTTGTATCTCTGGATATTTTTTATACTTAAATTTATTAAATCTAACCGAATATTAACTATTTCATTTATATTTTTAACCAGTCAATTACCGTAATTACAGACACAATTAAAAACCATTATGTCTATACCAAATGTTGTATCTCAGGGACTTAGGTTAAACTGTTTAACAAAAATGATTTTGCAAAAGACAAAGTAAAATAAATTTTAAATACACCAATAAATCATAAAATCACCTCATGATATTGGTGTTTTAAAGTCACAAAGAAAAATGTATTTTTACAAAACGGTTTACATAGTATAAACAATCAAAATAATGTTAAAAAAACTTCACCACCGACTTTTATGGAAATTTGTGATGTTTTATTAAAACTTTGTCACTGTGTGTTCGGAACGCATTTTTATAATAAAATAAAATTTATATTTGATATTACCAAACATTCTTGATAATTTTCACTGAACAGTACAATAACATTAAGTTATATTAATAGTTATTATATTTTTAATTAACATAAGATACCCTTTTAAAATAAACCACAAACAAAATGCAAATATTTTATATAATATTTTTTTGAAAGTGCCATTATAAAATAAAAATTATTACTTATTTTGGAGTCTCACTATCGTTGCATTTACCTCGTTATGTAATAGTAAAGTGATTTAAATAATATAATATGCGTAAAATTATACAGGCTGTATAAAGAATCTCTTTGAATTCAATATAAAGCTAAATGTGCTTATAGAGCGTCGGGGTTGAAAAATAATGCCTTTTATACAAATTTATACACAGACTTATCATTTTAGTGCATTTGTAAAGTGACACTTTATTTTAAACTCTAGTGTTACGATCTCTTAAAAATCTTGAGTAAAACCACCGATTCTACAGAAAACGGTTCGTCCTTTCGTCTTTTTAAAAACAAAATTTTTATTGTATTTAATGCATTTACGAATGTCATTGTAATAAATATAAAAATATGCTTGAATGTTTTGAAAGATATGTTAATTAAGTGATTTATAAATCAAAAATAAAATACTTTAAATAATGTTGGCCGTTATTTAATTATGTTCCCTTAGCTCCTTTATTTCTGAACACACACACAAACATTATTAAATGTATTCTTCTTTTATTAAATTTATTTAATGTATTTTGAATAAAAGTTTTATTGCAGAAACTTATACAACTTTTGCAGTAAATCCTACATTGACAACTTGGCTTAAGTAAAAGATATACCTGTGCTAGAAGATCCCACTGTCTAATCCTACTAATATTATACATGCGAAAATTTGTATGTATGGATGTGTGGACGTGTGGATGTTTGTTACTCTTTCACACAAAAACTACTGAACGGATTTGGATGAAATTTGGAACACAGTTTATAACCTGGATTAACACATAGGGTACTTTTTATCCCGGTAGTATGTTCCCGCGGGATATTTTCCGACCTCCACGCGGGCGAAGCCGCTGGCAAAAGCTAGTTACAAAATAGAACAATTTTACCTAAAAATAAAATTGATATTAAGCATACTTACCTTTCTCTAAGCCACAAATTGGAGATAGGCGTATCCGGTTCCGGTACGATGAAGCGCTAACAGCCCCGCAGCGCCATTTCCGGCCCAATCCGGCAGGTAGTGGGGATACGTTTGCCGAAGGCATAACGATATCCTTGGACCTCATTGCGGCTCAATTTACAGTGATTGATTAGAATGTCAATCACATACATTTATAATTAAGAATCCGCAGACAGAAATATAAATTGGCTTAGAGAAAGGTAAGTATGCTTAATATCAATTTTATTTTTAGGTAAAATTGTTCTATTAAGCCTGACTGTACCTTTCTCTAAGCCACAAATTGAGAAGTGTTTGTTATCGACTGCTGGATTGGGACCAAATTAGAACGCCAATGTGATCAAAAAAGTTTTTAATTTAAACTTTTGATAATTCAACATTATATTAAATCAACAGAATTGGTTTCTATGACTTTAATTATAACACCACATCGGTTGTGCGATTATGTTAATCATCTTATCGTTTGAAATAGATTACTGATCTGATTTGAATGACTCGATTGATTTGTAGACCTGTAATCCTTGATTTCTTTTTTATAATATTTGTGAAATGTTAAAGCAGAGCGCCAATTTCCTCTCTCCAAAATATGATCAATCGGAATATTATCTGACCAACTAGCCGAGGCTACTGCTGACCGCACACTACCAGGACTAGTGTTTATTCCAGCTTGTTTTAACAACGACTTAATCCAGCCCCCTATGATGGTGCGGGTAGCTGGTTTGGGTTCCCCACGTGTGCTAATAAATAAGCTCTCAATATTACCTCTTCGACCTTCAGAATACTCCAGCAATTTGTCAATCCAGTAAATTGGGTTAATGTTAGAGTTTGACTCGCATTTAAGTAAACGCCAACCGGATTGTTTATAAGACATATTATCAGTTTTGGACCCAAAAATCGGCCAAAATACTATAGAATCATCACTCTTTACAAAGTTTTCTTTATTTATACTCAATAATGTAAGATCATGGACTCTGCGCCCAGAACACAATAAAAGGAGGATTGCAGTTCTTTTAGATATTTCGAACAATGACATTTCGGAGGGAATTCTGTCAACTAAGAATTTAATTAAAATATTAATGTCCCAAATAGGACTTTTGGCTTTGGGTGGCTGTTTTAATGCTATTCCCTTTAATATTTGCTTTATTATAATGTGAGAACCTAACGAGAAGCCATTAGATGGACGACAAAAGGTACATATCACAGACTTATGTAGTGCAATTGTGTTATAAGCAAATTTAAATTTAAGATGCAAATCAGTTAAAAATCGAGCCACATCTTCAGGGGATGGTTCTATAGTGTTCACATTATTGTCACGTGACCATTTACACCATCGTAACCATGCTGGCCTATAAGTATTCAAGGTCGATTTCCTCCAACTACCTTCTAAAATCTCTATCTGATCCTTCTGCCAAGAATCTAATAGCGACGACCACCCTGTATTAACCACACCTTTAAATTCAATTGATGAACTTGTGGAGGCGGTCGATTGGTTGTTGTGTCTATCAAGTCTTGGTCCAATTCCCTTACCTGGTAGGGAGCGCACATGGAGCGAGCTACCAGATCTGCTCTCCAAAAGACCTTCTCCCAATCGGGTGTTATTACCAGGTACATGCCGGTTGCCTGGTTCAGGTGCGCTAGAACTCTGGGTATTAGACACGGCGGTGGGAATACCCAAGCTAACCTGTAGTGCCAAGGGCGACTGAAAGCATTGCTGAAAACAGCTGTCCGATCTAAATCTAGACTCACATACCTGGGTACAACATGAGCAGTTCGTGACGCAAACAGATCTATCTCGGGAACTCCGTAATGCTGAAAAATTTTCCCGGTAGCGCCGGGGAGCAAATGCCATTCTGTCGGGGCAGATTTCCTTGAAAGCCGATCTGCTACGTAGTTGTATCGACCAGGAAGGTGATATATGGACATCTGAATCCGATAACGGTCTATTTCGTCCAGGACTTCGTACGTTAGGTTTAGGAGGTGTTGTGACTGTGTGCCGCCTTCGTTGCGCAGGTAAGAAACTACGGTTTGGTTGTCGCTCTGAATTAACAAGCTTGTATCGGTCATTAGGTGACCTTTTACCTGAATTACTCGCAAAATTGCCAGCATCTCTAAGATATTGCTGTGAGAGTCTCTTTCCTGTACTGACCAATTGCCACATATTGTCTCGTTGTTGAGCTGCGCACCCCAACCTGCCTTGGCTGAGTCGGTCGTTAGGAAATGAGTTGGAGGTGACCCGTGCAGTTGAGAAGCCATGTCGTGATTTTGTGTCCACCATTGTAAGTTCGGAATTACATTGACGGGCATCTGTGATCGACCTTTTACCTTTTTGCGCAATAAGGAATTGCTGAAGGTCAGCATAGCACGAGAATTCAAGCGCCCTCGCGGGATTACGAAGCTGGCAAAATTCCAAAGTCCTAGTAAACTCTGGACTTCTTTTAAACTTACCTTGGTGGCTTTTGCCATTTTTGATGTTCTCGATTGCAGTAAGCGAACCTTCGCTGGTGGTAATAATTTGACATTTTGCCACGGGTCCCATAATATCCCCAGATATTCGATTGTTTGCTGAGGAGTCAGCATAGACTTCTGAAAGTTTATTACAAAGCCGAGGGATTGCAATAGTCTTACCGTTAAGTTCGCATGACTTTGCAGAGTTTCTCGATTCTGATTCGCCAAGAGAAAGTCGTCGAGATAAACCAGCAATCGCACACCTTGGTCTCTTAGGATCTGCGCGATCCAATTCGTTAGGCTGGCAAAAACCTTTGGAGCGGTTGCCAATCCGAACGGGAGGCAAGTCATTTGCCAAAGTTGGTCCGATACTATTAATCTGAGGAAACGTCTGTGTCCTGGCGCAATTGGCAGATGAAAATATGCATTTTTCAGGTCTATTTTCACTAACCAATCCTGTGGTTGGAGGAAGTCGGGGACTTTGTACATGTTCACCAATCGAAATTTGTCTATTTTTACATAGTTGTTTAGTAATTTTAAATTGAAGACCGGGCGAAACGAAGACGTCGCTTCCTTTTTTGGTACAAGAAAAATTGTTGAGACAAAGCTCGGAGTCAATGAAGCTTTTTCTAGCACACCTTGATCTACTAGCTTCTTTAATTGGATTAAGATTTCTTTTGAATTTATTGTGTGAAATTTTCTTGGGATCCTTAAGGGATGAATAAGTGGTGGTTTGCTTAAAAAGGGGATCCGATAGCCCGATATTATTTTTAGTATATATAAAGGTGCTCCCAACTTCCTCCAGACACTTACCTGATGTTTGATTCTCCCGGCTTGAAAACGTAGATGATAGTCAATCGATTCGTTTATCACGCCGTCCCAGGGTACTGCGTTTCTTACCGTATCGTGTATCTTCGGTGTGACGAAAAAACTCTTCTGCCCTTCTCTTTCGTCCTTGCGCAGGATTAGAGCCACTATTAGTGGAGGGGCGATAGTTTGCACTGTTGCGCACAGGCACTATATATTTCCTACTTCCCTGTGTGTCCCTTTGGACCGTAGGTTTATACGATCTACCCTGCGAGGATAATTTAGTGGGTGCGGCTTGAAAAATTTTTAAGACCCCACCTTGTTTTCCTACAAAATCTGTAAACTTTGCATCGTCAAATAAATGATTCGCGGACGGGGGTATTTTTCTTAACGATTCCTTAAAACAACTTTCCTTTACTGAATTTAAAATAGCATCACGACGTTGTTGCACTATATCAGCCCGTTTACCACATATCATTTGTAATAAATCGGATTGTATTTTTTGGTATTCCCCGTCGGCAAAAATTTCATTGATTTTTGAAGTAATCTCTTCGGTGGTCGTTGGGTTTTTTAATTCGGATACCCACGAAATGAATTGGCATAAGCCTTTTTGAAACGATTCATTTAGCAAAATAACAGCATGTGACATAGCAGCTAAAGAATTTTCAACGACCGCTAAAGAACGATTACGTTCAAAATTTTTCAACACATCGTTACTTTCTAGCTCTACAAAACCTGGAGTAGAATTATAAAGTTTTTGTACTTCAGAATATCGTACTTGAGCCCAGTCAGGCGAGTTAAAATGTTGCAATTTGTTAAGCAATTCGAGATGCTTATTATTTGTCTGTAATGTCTGTGACTTGAGGGTAGTTTGTATTTTAAAATCAATCCCTTTTTCTTCCTTTAATTCATTATCCAGTTCAGTAGGGCTCGGAATATATAGAATAGACTCACTGTCAGATATGCACGACTGAGTATTATTTTTAACAATAAGATCTTGCAAAGAGGATACTTTTTCAGTAAGTTTTACAAAAGCATCCTCTAATTTACTTAGCTTTGTACGGCGGCGCCGCTCCTTTCGCCTACGATGTCTCCTTTTACGCGTCGTGGAAGAAGAATCGCTGCTACTACTCGAACCACAAGATTGCGACCGAGCACGTGGGGCATTGTCCATACTTATATTATTAAAATTTTCGTCCACAGGGTTCATTATTAACACAAATTAATTTTAAATATTTAACACTAAAAAGTAGGACACCCTTTTTAAAAGTAACGAGTTACTTTTAAACGCGACTTCACCGTTCGGAGTTCCGAACGCCAATGAGGTCCAAGGATATCGTTATGCCTTCGGCAAACGTATCCCCACTACCTGCCGGATTGGGCCGGAAATGGCGCTGCGGGGCTGTTAGCGCTTCATCGTACCGGAACCGGATACGCCTATCTCCAATTTGTGGCTTAGAGAAAGGTACAGTCAGGCTTAATAATTATGAAAGTTAAAAGTGGTGTACCTACAAAAAGGAATTATAATTTAAGCAAAGAAAATTACAAGACAAATATCAACTACACAAGACAATACTTGAGCTGTAACTATGATAAAATATGTACTACTATTATTATTTGGCTAAATACACGACCACCTAATTCGCTGATGACTGTGTATGTAATCGTTTAGTGACATTTATTCTGTCTCTTTGAAGTGGTTCAGGGTGAAAGCCATCACAAAATTTTTCGGGAGCCTATTAAATGTTGTAGCAACTAAATTTTCCCAAAACTTTAAGGAACGCCCACCCAAATATTTGTTGGCATTTAGAGTGTAGGTCTTCAAATTAAGGCATTTTGTGATGTTTTGTTAGTATTTTGTACGTCAACCCTTTATGTACGCTGTTCCAGTATGATAAAGCCATGGTCACAATACTTTACTGCACAATAGAAAATAACTCTATTAACCAAAATAACAAAAACCAGACTGCGGAATCACTAAATTCGAAAAGTTCACTAAGAACTTTAAAAAAACAAGGACACTTAATAACTTAAACTTATATATCTTCAGTTAGCTCTCGTACTCGGAAGCGGACAGACGTGTGCGCACCGCGTTGTGATTTTTAATTTGTGTGTGACTTTTTGTGATCTGATTGGCTGTTGTTCTAATTTGCGATTCCTTGTCGCTCTTGAGGTGTTTTTACGTGTGGTCTACGCCCAGTGGGCGGTGCTTGAGTGGGATAGAAGACTTCGGTGAGCTCCTACCTTTGGTGTCGAACTCAAAATCTTCATTGAGAAACATACAAAAAGTTTTGCAGTTGGCGAGGCGCGAACCCGCACCTTCTCGATACCCGGAGTTTTGAGTTGACGACTGTGCGCCCAGACCAACTCGTCAGTTACACAAATTAGATGAACTCTATCAGTTGTCCAGCCGACTGACCTCTATTGTCATTATTATTTGTATTTTTCTACCTTCGTTGTTGCTGTTTTGCGGAGTTCGGATCAATTAGCTAACCATGCCTCGCATGATTCGATCACCCCCACAGGGCTCCCCAAATGCCCGTGTTCTACAGGCAACGCGTTCGGAATCCGACCTTTCCCCTACGGCTTCGGCACTGGAAAGTAACATCTGTGGTCCGACAAATATTACCATAAGGCAGAGTATAAAACGATTTCGTGCCGACGATAGCTGCACGGAGTCGCAACCGGATGGATTTGAAGAATTGAAGAGTATGCTGCAGTCTTGGAAAGCCGACCAGGATAAAGTACTTAATAAGTTAGTCGCAGATGTTTCAGAATTAAGACAACAGAATCTCTCCATCCAAAAATCTAATGCAGAGATTGAAAAATCCATTAAATTTTTCAATGCAGAATTTGAATCTATGAAGTGACGCTTAAATACCATAGAGACGGAACATAAGGATTATGTTAAGCATTTTCATGAATTGGCCAACAATAATTGCGAACATAAGGTGGCAATCCTTGAAGCCAAAATTGACGCCATGGAACAGCAGGCGCGTCAGTTAAACATTGAGATTTGCAATGTGCCCGAAAAACGCAATGAAAATCTTGTCACCGTTATGGAGTCCATAGGTAAAGCCATTAATTCACCTGTGTCGCAAAATGAAATTGTTTCCATACATCGTGTTCCACATGCGCAACAGCAGGATAGCAAACCTAAGAACATAATAGTTAAATTCGGATCGCGGATCATTCGTGACAACTTACTAAGCGTCTACCGAAATACGAAGAGTCTCAAGTCTGATCAAATAGGAATCTCAGGCGCTACTACTCTTTCCATCTATTTGAATGAACATCTGACGCTTAAAAATAAGGCTTTATTTCGGGAAACCAAAGTACTTGCCAAGAAGAAAGGGTTCAAATATGTTTGGATCAGAAACTCGACGATACTTGTGCGAGAGCGAGATGGAGATAAGTCATTCGCGATTCGATCCATTGAAGATTTCAAAAAGATCACTGCTAGCGAGAAGTCCGGTACCGTGGCTAGCGAGATGGCCGGTGCCGAAAACACAATGTAGCGACTTGAAATGCATTGCTGTTTTATTTTTTAGTATTATGTCTTCTTTTTGCCCTTTGCTTCTGTGTATGGTACATGTTCTAATCTATGTTTTATCAGAGATATGTAGGAGTTGTTGTCCTTTTCCAATTTGTTATAATTGCTTGTTTTCATGCTGTTTGCTGTTCATTATATGTTTAATATTGCTTTTCCTCCAATTTATTAATTGCGTGTTATTACAAATTAATATTTTGATGCCTAAGGGCCTTCATAACATTTTCTATAGTCGTAATGTACACTGTAAACTGTACTTCAGTCTTAGAATTGCTTTTACTTTTTCAATACCATTATTTATTTTATTCCAATATCATTATTGCCGTAAAATTATAAGTATCAATGGCTACTAATAACATTGCGCTTTATTACCAGAACTGTAGAGGGATCCGCACGAAGCTGCATACGTTATATATGAATATAATGGTATGTTCATATGACGTCATCATACTAACGGAAACCTGGCTGATTCACAGCATCCAGGATAGTGAATTTATTTACGATCGCTACGTGGTCTTTAGACACGATCGTGATCGTTCTGTGACGAATAAAGGTGATGGTGGGGGAGTGCTAATAGCTGTTCTTCGCGAACTACGCCCCACCAGGTTACCGACTCAATTCGTCTCTACAGAAATTGAGCAAGTTTTGGTCCAGCTGCCTACTTCCCAACACAATAAACGTCATATCATCAGTGCCACGTACATACCACCACGTTTTATTTATTTTTATTTATTTATTTAAACACACATACAACTATCATCACAGGTTAACCTAATACAATAGTGTAGTTATAACAGCATACAATGAATAATTAAATTCGACTTACAAGTACCTAACTATATTATTGCGAACCACTAAGAGTAATCTTACAAAAAGCGGCCTGTGTGAATTCGCTCAGAGTACAACTGAAGCAGTCAATCTGTTGTGACACCATATTGAGTGTACGACTGTACGTAGGGCGCGCGTCAGCGGCGCGTGTTGCAGCAAGTTGGTGCGAGCGGGCGGCACCCACAGCAGCGGCGGCCGCCTCCGTCGCCCCACGTACCCATCAGGTACACATAACCCAACCGTACGTAGGACGCCTGGGTTGTGTATTTTACCACGCATAACCTTAAATAAGTAAGTTGCGAGAGCTACTTCCCTTCTTACTTCCAGTTTATAGTAGCCTACCATACCCAGCACAAATAGAGTAGGATACAACAGTGGATACCCTGGATACACACCATACTGCTTTAAGTACAGGAATCTCACAAACTTGTTCTGGATACGTTCTAACATTAGTTTGTACTTGGCTTCATGTGGCGACCAGACGACAGCATTGCATTCCAAATGACTTTTTACAAGCGCTTCGTACATCGATCTCAGAGCACTGATGTTCGTGAACTGGTTTCCTAGCCGTAAAAACAACCCTAAATTGCGGTATGCTTTTTTACAAACATCAATGGTATGCTTACGGAAATTTAAATCAGTCGTAAAGCGCACGCCTAAGTCCTTAACCTCTGAGACACGTTGCAGTTGGATTCCATCCATGCAATATGGATATTGACTTGGTTCGCGCGCACGAGTATATGATAACACTGAACATTTGGCCACATTAAAATACAACCTATTGTTACGACTCCACTCTACTACCCTATTGATATCCTGCTGCAGTTTGTCGTGGTCAGTTTCCTGGTTTATTTTAAGAACTAATTTCAAGTCGTCAGCGAACAGCAATGGTATGGATTTATTGACTACTCTCGGTAGGTCGTTAACTGTTAAAATGAAGAAAAGAGGCCCCACATTACTGCCCTGACTGACTCCTGATCTCGTGAAATAGGGCTCAGAGAACTGCCCACTGCAGTCAACGTACTGACAACGGTCTCGTAAATAGCTGGCGAAAAACGACAAAGTGTGAGGTGTACAGCCTACACCAGCCAATTTAGCTAAAAGGACGTCGTTATCTACTGTGTCAAACGCCTTCTTAAAATCGAAATAGGCAACGTCTACCTGTTGACCCGCATCCACCGTTGGTACTAAATGCGTCATAAGATCCAGTAGGTTCCCCGTTGTCCCCCGCCCAGGACGGAAACCATGCTGCGCGTCGGACAACAAAGCGCTAATCTGCGGATACAGGCTACCGTGAATGGTCGACTCGAACACTTTAGCTGGAGTGCATAATACCGCTACAGGTCTATAATCGCAGGGTGCTGAGCCTTTACTGCCTTTAGGCACGGGTACAACTCGGGTAAGTTTCCAGCGCTCAGGAAAAATTGCGGTCTTGATACAAATGTTGAACAAGTGTAGCAACGGCTTAACCAACACCGCGCGGCAATCCCTAAAAATGTACGCACGCGTGAAGAAGAAGAAGAAGAAGTCGATGCGCTTCAGAGCGCATCGACTTCCTGAAGCAGAAGATCTGTGCATGGGCAAACCGTATTCGTCGGTACCGGTGGAGGGTGGAGCGGTACACCCAGAATCACACGTTCCAAAGCGATGAAAGGTGGGTTTACCGAGCTTGGGAGCGACCGGACCAAGGTTTGGCTGACACGCCCCTTCCGGATGATGTCGCCATGTCTTCGTTCTGGCGAAACATCTGGTCGGTGTCTGTCAGCCACACCGAAGGTGATTGGACTAGGGAGATCGAGCGAGCGTGCGGTCAAATAACAGAAATGGGGGCAATTACCATCAGCCCCCAAGATGTCGCTTGTGCAGTCCGTCCGTTGCCTAACTGGAAATCTCCAGGGCCGGACGGACTGCACAACTTTTGGATCAAGTGGTTCCAAAAGTCGCACGCTCGTTTGGCATCTCAGTTTCAGTCAGCCTTAGAGTCAGGGTCGTTGCCCCAGTTCTTAACAACATGTATAACCCACCTGCTCCATAAATCAGGTAGTACCGCGGAACCCAAAAATTATAGACCGATCACTTGTCTACCGACGGTCTATAAAGTACTTACATCCATTTTGAGAGCTAAAATTTACAATCATATTGACACAAACTCGATCTTGTCTGTCTCTCAAAATGGATGTAGGAACGGGTCCCGCGGTACTAAGGAGCTGCTCCTTATCGATATGACCATTATATATAGATAGATTATAAGAAGGCCTATGACTCGGTGCCACATACATGGCTCATGAGGGTGTTGGAGTTGTATAAAATTGATGCAACTCTGCGCACCTTCCTGATGTCATGTATGGGGCAATGGAGGACGGTCCTTCGCTATCACGAAACCTATAAGTATTTGGGTATGTCGGAAACGTTGGGCATCAATGTTACTGACATGAAGCAATCGTTGAAGGACCGCTTCTTTGGCCGCCTGAAGAAAGTATTAAATAGTCTTCTGTCAGGCGGAAACAAGGTACGCGCCTTCAACGGTTGGGTCATGCCGGTTTTGATGTACTCTTTCGGCATACTCAAATGGACTCAGACCGAACTCGATGCCTTAGATAGGAGGGTCCGGACACTGCTGACTGCACATCGTATGCATCACCCACGTTCATCGGTAATGAGACTGTATATCCCGCGAAAGTGTGGAGGTCGAGGCTTTTTAAACGCTAAGACTCTCCACAATCGCGAGATATGCAGCCTCAGGGAATATTTCCTTAAAGCCGACGTGGGGATGCATCGAGATGTGATCGCGGTGGACAAGGGCCTCACCCCGCTCTCCTTGGCTAACGAGAACTGGCGTAAGCTGGTAGTGCTTAACACTAATGACCGCATGGAGGTATGGCAGAGTAAGGAGCTCCACGGACGCTTTTTCCGGGCCCTACATGGACCCGATGTAGATCTACTAGCGTCCGTAGCCTGGTTGCGTTTCGTTGACCTCTTTGGGGAAACCGAAGGTTTTGTCTGTGCAATTATGGACGAAGTTATGATGACGAAGAATTACCGGAGGTATATTGTTAAAGACGGCACGGTGGACATCTGTCGGGCATGCCACCGTCCGGGCGAATCCATCAGACATATTATCTGCGGGTGTTCTCGTCTAGCTAACGAGGAGTACTTGCATAGACACAACCTTGTAGCCAGGATTATCCACCAGCAACTTGCTCTGAAATACAGCCTTGTGGAATCGGAAGTGCCGTACTACAGTTATGTGCCCGACCCAGTTCTCGAAAATGGACATATCACACTGTACTGGGATCGATCCATCATCACTGACAGGACTATTGTTGCAAATAAGCCTGATATAGTGGTGGTGGATCGATCAGTGCGGCGCACAATGATTGTTGACATTACAGTCCCGCATGACGAGAACCTCGTGAAAGCCGAAAAAGATAAACAAATTAAGTATCTTGACTTGGCTCGCGAGGTTGTCGACATGTGGGATATGGACTCAGCGATCATTGTGCCGATAGTCGTCACAGCCAATGGCTTGATATCCAAGAGTCTCGTCGACCAACATCTGAAGAGGCTCTCGTTGGGCAGCTGGGTCAAGGGCTTGATTCAGAAAGCGGTACTTCTGGACACGGCTCGCATTGTCAGGAGGTTCCTCACTCTGGAGCCCTGACCGCCGGTAGCTTGGACCTGTTCCCGATACCGGTGGGCTACTATTTTTTATATTTTTAAATGTTTTTATTTTATATTCTAATATTTAAAAATATAATTTATAAGTTTGTACAAATGAATAAAGGGAATAATAATATAATATTCCACAACTATCACACAACGCCATCTAGTCCCAAGCTAAGCAGAGCTTGTGTTATGGGTACTAGACAACTGATAAACATACTTATATATTTTTAAATACATTGTATGGTAATGTCTCTACAGATGATCCCATAGACATTTGTAATCTATTCTCATCCTTCTTTTCTTCCGTCTACGAACCTTCTACTTTGGATCCTGTCAATTGGCAACCGTCTAATAACTACGCAAATAACTCGCCTTGCATAACTGATATTTATCTATCCACAAAACTTGTACAAACGACATTAAAATCACTAGATTCCTCTAAGGGAGCGGGTCCTGATGGCTAACCACCCAGCTTCTTCGTAAGGACTTGTGATAGCTTGTGTACCCCATTACGTATAATTTTTAATAAATGTTTGCATGAAGGTGTTTTCCCCGCAATTTGAAAGCGTGCTATAACTCCTGTTTATAAGTCTGGCGACAAAAGCAATATCGAGAATTATCGCCCCATTTCAATCCTTTCTACTTTGTCTAAGGTTTTCGAGACTCTCGTACATGGTGCCATATATCCCCACATTCATCAGCTCATTTTACCCGAGCCACACGGTTTTGTCCAACGTCGTTCAACCACCACTAATTTACTAGAATTTACCAATTATTTATTTGAAAAAATGGACCAAAGACTTCAAGTGGTTGCTGTGTACACCGACTTACAGAAGGCTTTTGATAAGGTGGATCATACATTACTTTTGGAAAAAATTGCTTTCAATGGGATACGTGGTAATCTATTTCGATGGTTTGTTCCATATATTTATAATCGGACACAAAAAAATGTAATAAATGGTTACGAATCTGACCCTATTGTTGTAAAGTCAGGAGTCCCAGAGGGACCCATTTTAGGCCCTCTCCTTTTTGTTATATTTATTAACGATATTAATAATTGTTTTGTGAATTCTAACTTCTTAATGTACGCAGACGATATTAAAATCTATCGAACCTGTAAAAACATTCAGGATTGCAAACTTCTGCAAGACGATCTCGATAGGCTTCACGCTTACTATCTAAAAAACAAGCTCTTTTTAAGCCTTCCCAAATGTCATACCATCTCATTCACCAAAAATAGGAATAAAATTAGATTCAATTACTGTATTAATAACACACGCTTAGATAGTGCTACTTCAGTTCGTGACTTGGGCGTTACACTAGATTCATGTTTACACTTTGACATACACGTCGATAATGTAGTAAATAAAGCATTTCGGATGTATGGTTTCGTCATGAGATCATCAAGTGACTTTGTGCGGCCCTCCACATACTTATTATTATACAAGACTCTGATACGGTCCCAATTGGAATACGCTATACAGATCTGGAACCCTTTCTATGCAAATACTGCTCTCGAATAGAAATGGTACAAAAAAAGTTCCTACGATCCATGAATTTTATATGCCATCAACCAAAAGTTCACTACGTTCAGTTACTGGGTCGTTACGGCATTCTGAGTTTGAAGTCCAGGCGATTACTTCTGGGCGTAATGACACTGCATGGCTTATGTAACAATAGGTTCGATTGTGGACTCACCTAGTAAATAAATTACGCTATATAGTGCCTAGAACTGTTATCCAAAGAGGGGTGCGCGTGCCTCGACTGTTCCACACAGACATGTGCAAAACCAACGCCGGAGAACGTGCGCCCCTTCGCCGCCTTGTAGAGGCATACAACATTAACTTCATGGAATTGGACTTATTCAGTCTCTCAAACCAACTTTGCAAGAAAAAGGCTATAGATATACTGTCTAAAATGATGTAATATTAATGGAGGCTAGTTTAAATTCATGTATGTTATGTTAAAACTATCACACGCATATTTTTCTTTGTATACGTTTTGTCTTTCACTTCTTCTTATTCTTTATATTAATATGTGGACAATGGTGTGGGTTACATGTTTGTAATTCTAAGTTAAGGATTTTTTGTATTGCTCTTAGCATGTAACTGTTTTTTGTCCCTAATAAATAAAATAAAATAAAATAAAATAAAACATTTTATGCAATCTCATTTAGTTGGACATAGTAAGTTTTTATTTATTTTTTTACTGTTTTTAAATCATTTTTTAATGAAAATAGGTACTTACCGTATAGATACTGACCTGCTTATTTAAACGGAATACTTATGATATTAAATTATTAAGTTCACGATATACGTGTGTTACATACGTCGGATGTTATACCGATGTTACATTCAATTATGCACTTGTTGATGAGGATAAGAGCAATTGCCCCCATCCGCTACTTCTGAGTAGGTGAAGAAATACAGACTTCACTTTAAGTAAATGAGCTACTTATAAACTGTAGTGAACGAGAGACGGAGAAGACTTTAGAGGAGGCTTTTATCTCAACTATTTTAAGAAAATATTGTAATTTAAATCAAGTGACATAAAATTTTAAGGGGTTGCATCTAGTTAACGGCTGAAAAAAGCGTGTTTTTGTGATTTATTTTCGGTAAAATAATTGCAGGTTTTAAACTGTTTTTTTTTTCATAGTAAAGGGTATATTTTTGATTATGTTTCGTAATTTTTTATTGCAAAAAATTTACAAATGCGTCAGATATAATATATTTCCCGGACCGCGCTGTTAAAGAACGGCCTTCTGCGATGACCACTGTAACTTTTCTACCGATCATCTGAAATCAAAAAACCAAATGAATTACGTTTATCAAACGAAGAAAAAAAACGGAGTAGGTTATCAATTCGACGCGTATATCTTTTTTTATGTATGACCACGCATAACTTTTTCCATAGTGGTCCGATTGCGATAATTCTTCTGTTACTGGAAAGGATATACTCCACTAGTGGTTCCATATAAATTTGGAAAACAAAATCGAACCCTAAGGGTCGGAAAACATTGATTGATTGTTCACTCACTAATTGTAATGTATAACCACGCATAACTTTATACAGAGTAGTCCGATTTTGATAATCCTTTTTTTATGTATTGTATTATCTAGTTTTTAATCGAAGAATTTGAAAAATTATCAATTTTTGAAAAAATGGTTGGCGATCGAAAGTGAAAGTCTAGATTTCGGTGGAAAAACACCTTCATTTGCCTTGATAAAAAAAAATATGCATCGAAAAAAAAATCTTTCGATCAAGGACTGCCTTCTGATATGAAAAAAGTATGCAAAATTTCAAGTAAATCTATTCACTCGTTTTTAAAATGTGGTCGTCGATTTTAAAAAAGCTTTTTCGTATTTCTCTTGAAACTTTCGTACGATTTACTTTTGAAAACAGTTTTTGAGACCGTAAACAGTAAAAATAGCCGTAATTCGCTCAATTTTGAACGGATCGACATAAAATCGATCGATTCTTTCGAAATTTCTGACTAGATGTAACCCCTTAAAACTCAATAGGGTTTCTTTATTTTTGAACTAAAGCGTTTATAGGTTTAAAAAGTGTAAAAAGTATTTGCACAATGGTTATGAATTATAAATAACTAGCTTCTGCCCGCGACTTCGTCCGCGTCAAATATTTGCTCCCCTGACCCTTCCCGTCGCATCGCAGCCTGCCAGTTTTCGTCCATTTTTTGCTGCTGCTCCGCTCCTTTTGATCGTAGCGTGATATTATATAGCCTATATCCTTCTTCAATAAATAGGCTACCCGACTCAAACATATTTTTTCAATTCAAACCAGTAGTTCCTGATATAAGCGCGTTCCACCCCCATTTTAGGGAAGTGAGGGTGTTAGAAAGAGACAAAAAGTAGCCTATATCACTCTCCATCCCTTCAACTATCTCGATATACTCGTATATTCTATATCTATCACGTCAATTTGTCGCTCCGTCTTAGCGTGAAAGACGGACAAACAGACACGCACACACTTTTCCATTTATAATATTAGTATGGATGGGCATCAAGTTCTTGAAAATTTTAATTTATTTTATGAATAAAAAAAAAATACCTGTGGCACTCTGGGACTGCCGCGGTAAAGCTATTGCATACCATTTTTATCAACTTATGCAATTATAATTATTTATTTATTTTTTATTTATGCAGTATCGATTACTATAAAGCCAAAGTAATATGAATTACAATCCTACTTATGCTGTGCTACCCGGCCGCTGCCAACGGATGGAAGGGACGGACGTACGACCCGCCAGCTGCTCTGCCCCCGCTTTTTAAATCTCTGATATCTTCTAAGATCTTCATTTAAGTTACATGCTGTAAAGGGCCATATTGATCTATATTAAATCCACAATGTATTTAAGGTACATAATTGGATAAGGATTAATACTGTATTGCTTAAAATCACTTCGTAAATAAGCCCTTATTTCTCGTAAAAAGTAAAAGATAAAAAATGGTTATTGTGGGTTATCCCTAAGAGATCAAGGTCCTTTTTAAGGTGTACAATACTGTAGTACATTATTTTGATATATTTCGTATGGTTCAGTCAGCGTTCGTAAAGGCTCCTACACACAGTGCCGCCGGGCAAGCCGCCGGCCAAGCCGCCCGTGCACCCGGCGGCATTCAAAGCTTTTATTGCCGGTGGCATAGCCGCTCGGCGTAAACCCGGCGGCATTGCCGCCGGCACTGTGTGTAGTAGCCTTAATGTAAGCGCAAAAAAATGTGTTTAGTTATGACATCACATTAGAAACCCCTAAAATTATCAGCGTTTCTTTACTATATTGTGCATGTTATCTATACTAATATTATAAAGAGGAAAAGTTTGTATTTTTGTTCGTTTGTTTGTTTGTAATGGATAAACTCAATAACCACTGGACCGATTTTAAAAATTCTTTCACCATTAGAAAGCTACATTATCTGCGAGTAACATAGGCTATATATTTTTTTTAAATAGGGTTTCGTAAGATATTTGGGTAAAATCATCCAAAAAAGTGCCTTATTAATATGTCTTTGAAGTACCTGGTTGTCATAACTTGGTAGGAGCTCACCTAACATGGGTGTGTGATAGCTAGAAAACGCTTTATGTCTTCGAAGTACCAGGTTGGCATAACTTGGTAGGAGCTCACCTAACATGGGTTTTATTGATTCTGAGGCGGTACGAAGTTCGCTGGGTCAGCTAGTATACATATATACTAGTGATGCAACGAATACTACTTTTACGAATACGAATATGAATACGAATATCAAACCTACTATTCGGCGAATACGAATACGAATATCTCGCCATGGTGATAAAAGACTAATTTATTTGATGAATTTATATTTTTCTAATAATTAAAATTTACAATAGGCAAATTCTTATTTAAAAAACTTTTTTACATAAAAAAAACAACCGACTTCCTTAAAAACACTACAAAGTGAAAAATAACTTTAATTTCGGCAGTCGGTGTCTTAGGATTTTAGGTATTTAAGGCTTTTGCCACTGACTTCCGAAATAAAAGTTATTGTTCACTTTGGAGTGTTTTTAAGGAAGTCGGTGGGTTTTTTTTTTTTTTTGTAAATAAGTTTTTATTTTTAAATTTTTGGTTATGGTTAGATACCATAACCAAAAATTTAAAAATAAAAACTGCCCTAATTCCAAACAAAAAATGCATATTTATGCGATAGCAGAAATCGCGGTTGATTTGCTGTCATTTTTAAAGAGTTCCGGTGTCTGTCTCCGGAACTCATCATCAGATCTATATCTTATATCTTTAAACGAGTAATTCTTGTATATATATATATATAATCTGAATCTCGGAATCGGCTCCAACGATTTTCATGAAATTTAGTATACAGGGGGTTTCGGGGGCGATAAATCGATCTAACTATGATTCATTTTTATAAAATGTCGTTTTATTCGTGTTTTCAATGACCAACTTTATCGATAATCAACTTGAACATAAACTTATTATTTTAAACACGATTTACCAATAAATACCGAGCAAAGCTCGGTCATCCAGATTTTGAAATTTATATGGGACCATTTCGAAATAAACCCCTTTCGAACAAAAAAAGAATTTTGTAAATCCGTTTATATATGACGGAGTTATGGCCGAAACAGAGCTCGAGCAAGCATAGCAATGTCTTAGCCAAAAACTTTCTAAATAGACAAGTAGATATAATCCGCCTAAAGAGATGACAAATTCTGAACTTAAACCAGAGACTGGAAATATAATGTTAATATAGTACAGAACCATAACGTGTATGTTGGACATTCACATTATGCGGTTCTTTACTGTAAACACAGGGACATGCTACTCAGACAAAAGTACGCTATGCTACTCCTTATAACATCAGCTATCTGTCCGTGAAAGTCCCGTTAAAATCGATCCAGCCGTTTTAGAGATTAGCTGTAACAAACAGATAGACAGACTGATTTTTTGATGTAAGTACCGTATATACTTTCATAATATGCATTTAGTGAAAAGCAGTTAATTTGAAATTACAAACAGACACTACAATTTTATTTATTTGTATAGATGACTTCACATGTCATCATCATCATTACAGCCGCATAACGCCTGCTGGACATAGGCCTCCCCCAAGAAATGGGAGGATTTGCCATAATCACCACGCTTGGCAGGCGGGTTGGCGATCGCGGTATGGTAGTAAAATGCATAGAGAACGCTGCTACCCATTCTCTAGAAAGTCCCTTAGTCGCAACTTACGACACCCACCACGGGACGAAATGGGGTGGTGGAAAAACTATTCATTTCGTCCGGCATCACACGGAGCACTTTTCATGCAATATTAATTAAAATGGTGAATGATTTCAATTAACCTTTTTACGAAATTTTTAAGGTTACATGTAATCAATAGACGGCCCACGTGGTCGTGGTCTTAACCAAAATTAAAACGGTTTATTAAACCATGGATTTTGGTTTAAAATGGTTTATCCACAACTATACTCAAGACTCAAGCGTTACCTACTTCAAACTAGTCTATACTTATTACTTTTATACTTATTAGTTTGTTTGTTTGATTGAACGCGCTAATATCAGGAACTACTGGTCCGAATTGAAAAAATCTTTTTGTATTGGGTAGCCTATTTATCGAGTAAGGTTATAGGCTATATAACATCACGCTATAACCAAGAGGAGTGGAGCAGTAATGAAAAATGTTGCAAAAACAGGGAAAATCGCACGGGTAGGCGATTCGACGCGACGGGAAGGGTCGGGGGAACAAGAAATTTAACGCGGACGAAGTCGCGGGCAGAAGCTAGTTTTAAATAACCTGCTTCAAACTAGTCGTAACTGTACTTAAATTATTGAGTCTAGAGTGAGGGGGTGGTCTATGAGGTTAATAGGGGTCGTAGGCACCTGCCCAACCGCCGGCAAACAAGGAAGAGATATTATAGTAGCCATTATTAAGATTCGTTCAGCTCGCCACTATTTTCTCACCAATAAAAATACTCGATTAGCGACTCTCCCATAGTGGGCAGAACACTCCCCGAGAGACAGTCGCAAGGTAAATATGCATACTAGTAAGTGACTAGGCACTCATTCTAACCGAAACATACTATCCAAACTACACACTCGCTGCTTGTTGCTCGCCAACTCGTTTCTAGTTAATCGTTGAACAGGTGCCTTCGTGTGGACGAGGCCTAAATCCGTATCAATGTTGGTTGGCGCATCCTTAATTATACTTAACAACGATTATTAAATAATCGATGTAGTTTAGTGTGAAATCGTTTGGTTTATATTTATGAGTTATTCGCATGTACGGATTTGTTTCAGTTCTGATTCGACATGGACAGGATAACATTTTATGTGAATAAAGAGAAGTGTTCAGGTAAGTGGTGGAACTAATAAAGTATAGTTTATGCTGAGTGAGTAAGCTGACCAAGACTATTAGAAAACTTGATGAGTTCTAGAATCGAAATTTTATCTCTAGAATATAGAAACTAAAAACGTGTTTAACATGCAGAATTTTTGCCTTATTTCATTTTTAACCTATTCCAAAAAGGAGGAGGTTTTGTTATTCGACTGTTAAATGTTCTGCGATATCTCCGGCAATTGTGGATCGTTTTCGATTTTTGTTTTTAATGGATAGGGTATGTATCAGTGGTGGTCCAATATAAGTGTATTAACACTGTTAAATTTTTGAGTGATAATTGTAATATTTCTACCGCTATAAGTACAACAGAGACATATATTGATGATGTTAAAAATAATTTCTTGTCACTGTTATTTAAATAGAAAGGAGTGGTATACGAATTTGTGTACCGCATCGAAATAAAAACTTAAAAAAACGTACAACTGAATTCTAAAACAATCACTACAATGAGATAAACAAAAATTCACTTCGGAAGCTGGTGTTTTTGATTTATAATTTTGGCTTTGGCTACCGACCTACGAAACTACCGGAACCGTTAAATTAACGGTGGTGATTTTACATTTTATTAAGTTAATAAAATTTTCTCTCAACCGTTAATCTAGCACAAAAAGCCTCGTAGTCTGTCTAGTTAGGGGTTCACTGGCAAATAATGTACTGTAAATAGTAATATTTAAGCTACTCATGGCGACTAAACTTGATTTTAACCTATGTTTGCTTACTGTATTACTCGGACAATAAAATATTTTCTACTCTATTCTGTTTCCATTAGCATATGAAATTTTACATGTTTTTGTCGGTTTGACATATTGAACTTACGGTACAGCCATGCGAAAAGATATCTTCACGGCAAAACAAAACATAATGGATGTTAAACGATGTTACCTACATACGTTACGTTGACCATGCAAGTTTGTGCTACGGCGGTGGCAATTTTTATTGATGAATTTCGTTATAACAGTGGGTCCAGAGGTGGATTCTGACACGTCCCTGAACGACTACATCCGGAACCATCTGAACCTGCGAGGCACCAAGTACATGTGCAAGGAAGGTGGCTGTGGATCCTGTATTGTGGCAGTCACTGTTAACGACCCTCATCCCAGGACATTCTCTGTCAATTCTGTAAGTATACACCTCATTTAGTGATTCTGGCACCAAGTATATTTGCAAGAAAACTGGTCGTGGAACCTGTACGATGGTGGTCATCGCTGGACATACATAATCAGCCTATACCGTTCCCACTGCTGGGACACAGGCCTCGTCTCAGTGAGAGGGAGTGGACCGTAATCCACCACGCGGGCTCATTGCGGGTTGGTAGATGTCACATGTCTTCAAATTGTTGGTTCTAGCACATGCCGAGTTTCATCAAGATGTTTCCCTTCATTAAATAAAAATCAGATAAAATTATTTATCGAAAGTAAGGCGCGTGGTTGAGTTCAAACCCACGAGCTACAACTTATAAGTTGGGGTCGACACCACTGGTCCACCACTGCTCTCATCTACATTACTCATCAGTCTCCTCTGCATGTCTCTCACTGCATCCCAGGCCGCTTTCCATCAATTCTATCATAATGTTTGTGGCACAAAGTACCTCCATGTGCAAGGACGGTGATGAGTGTAATACGTGAGCTCGACAAATGGATGTGCGAATAGCACTTGTGCGACAAAACTGTACTGCGACTCACCATAGTTCGAATGCACGCTTGTGCGACACACTTAATCTAGTCATTTCTAGTAGTCGTAGGAGGTCACAGTTTTAACCTAACCTAACCTAGTGTACTATGTGAGCTCAAGTGTGTCGCACAAGCGTGCATTCGAACTACTATGAGTCGCAGTATAGATAATTCAATTCATGAAGACGCGCCCCACTCTTTGACAATTGTACTGAGAACGGTTAAAAACAAAGGAAAGGGGCGCAGAGGGGCGCGTAATCGTGGATTGAACTATCTGTACACAAGTGTTAAAAGTTTTGTCGCACAAGTGTTAAAATCGCACATTCATTTGTCGAGCTTACGTAGTACACCCGACGGTGATTTTAGGCGACCCTCATCACAGGATGTTCTTTGTCAATATTATGAGCAAATCTAGGTTTCTAAAGGCTTTGTTCGGAATTAGAGGAGACAAGATTTTTTTTAAAAGCACGTTAAGCCGTTGGTCCCGGTTGTCATTCGTAATTCTTTGACAATCGTTACGGGTCGTCAGTAGCCCGAAAATCTGACTACTGGTTTTACTAAGGGTAATAAATAAATATAAATAAATATATCTTTGGACAACCAACACACTGTTATCTGATCCCAAACTAGGCAGAGCCTGTACTATGGCAACCAGACAACTGATAAATGTACTTTACATACATATTATTGATAAACTACACCCAGATACAGACCAAATGATTGTGCTCATCACACAACGATTTGTCCTGGGTGGGAATCAAACCCACGACCTCAGTCTTAGCAGTCAGGGTCACTAACCACTAGACTAACAGGCCAGTCTAAATACCCAGTCACTAGATTATGGAGGTCAAGTAATCAGTCGCTCCATGTAAAATTTTAGTTCTCAGCGGCATCCGGTTAGACTTGAAGCCGACTCCATAGTTGAGAAAAGGCTACACAGATGATGCGTTTTTGCTCTGATTGCATCATTTGCTGCGATTCTTCTTAATTAATTTGTTACAATAATTTTGAAATACTCTGGTAAAGAAAGAAAGAAAGAAGAAAGAAAGAAAATACGTTTATTTGCGGCAAACATGACGCACAGTAAGACCAGAAACATACAAAAAAAAAAAAAAGAAAGTTTGGGAAAATATGCGTCACATCCACGCAAAACGGCCATCACTCAGCATAATGCTATGACCCTATGCGAGACAGAGCCCCAGCGCTGGTTTTCAGTGACAGCCGGCGCTGACGTGATGTCGTCGACCGGTGCAGCAAACAATCAGTACAATGAATACTAATAAAACCGACCGTAGTTACCCAATACCATCAGATTTCAACTGATTATAATTTTAATATAATTCATCATTATTATACACCTACCCAGTTTATATAGTTCTGACTATAATTTTATTTTAATTACGGTCAAAATTAAGTGTGGAAACAGTAATTTCAGGATGTATTTTACAATATCGAGTAGAGCCAATTAAGCTAAATTATTATAATTGCATCTTGTGTTAAAGTATTCAACATTGAAAGCAACAGGCTAACATTTTCACTATAAACGCGTCGCTAAGTAGGTAGACACTATCATCATCATTATCATATTACTATCATCATCATTATCATATTACTATCATCATCATTATCATATTACTATCATCATCATTATCATATTATATTACTATCATCATCATCATCATTATCATATTATATTACTATCATCATCATTTTAGCTGAAAGATGTCCACTGCTGGACGTAGGCCTCCCCCAGTTTGGGGAGATGCCATTCAGGCCTGATGTCATCCAATATTGTTCACAAGCACAGCTTTCTTTTCTGTAATATTTTCCGTTCCTGTGCATCCTCCAAACCACCAACTCCAGGTCACTAGTGACTATTCCTCAGCCAGGCATTTTTCTTCGACCAACAGAGCGATTCATCAGTATTTTGCCCATCCTTATAAGTTGTAGAAGGTCGTGTCCCTCGTTAAGATATTGCGATGATGATGTTTTCAGGTTTATAATGATTAATTCAGTTGTTAATCCAGATTCAGCAAATAGCTAGCTCATTTCACAAATATCTTTATAACCTTATTTCTCAGTGCCTAGTATCAGTGACATCATGCCAAGACTGGGAGGTGACCACGATAGAAGGGATCGGCGACCGATCGAGAGGGTACCACCCGGTTCAGAAGACCTTGGCGGAGTACAACGGAACACAATGTGGGTACTGCAGCCCAGGGTTTGTGATGAGCATGTACAGGTTAGTACAGTTCTGGCAAAGTTGGTTAGGAATTTGGGTGTGTTAGTTCTAAGTCAATTTGACTGAACCGTTTTCTTCTCCCCACCAGTATTTTTGACACACTATATAAACAAGGTTTTACAAAAACAAAAAGCTAACAATGAAAGCTAACAATTATTAGACACCATTTTGTATACCACATAATAAAGGACTAATATATTTAAAACAATTTTACAGTGGGCTAATAACAATGACATTACAATAATAATTATATATATAAAGTACTCTTAACTTGGCACTACTCCATAACTTGGCACTTTGTGATATTTTTTTATTTTTATTTTTTTTTGGTTTCACTCAGCGAACTAACAGCAATTATTGTAAAACGTTTTTCAGTCTTCTAGAAGCAAACCATTATAACTTAACTCAGTACGAGATAGAGAATTCTTTTGGAAGTAACACCTGCCGATGTACAGGAAGCAGGCCAATTCTGGACGCATTTAAAAGTTTCGCTAACGACGCTCCAAAACCTCCACCAAAAATTGAAGACATAGAAGATCTAAAAATCTGCAAACACAAAGAAGATTGCCACAAATGTGATAAAAACTGGTGTATGGTTAATCAGACTGATACAGAAGCGCCAAGAATAAAGAAGATTAATCTTAAAGATGGTCATGTATGGTATAGGGTTAATGAAATTGCTGATATATTTACTGTATTGGATTCTGAGGGATATGAGTCTTATATGCTGGTAAATGGTAATACGGGAAGAGGTGAGTGTATTGAAATATCTGTTGAATCCTTATCTAAATCTATAGCTGATCATTATCGTCATTTCAGCCAATATACGCTCACTGTTGGACAAAGGCATCCCGCAAGCGTTACCATATCGACCAGTCAGCAGAGATAAAAATACTTAGTAAATTTGTTTACTATTTTTACAGGTGCGGTGCCAATCCTAGTGTTCCCAAGAGTTCTTATAGACATCAAGCCAATAAAGGACCTTAAAGGATATTACTTGGACCAGAACTTGGTATTTGGTGCTGGTATAACCCTGACTGATCTTATGGAGTTGTTCAAGAATGTGTCTCAAGCACATGAGGAGTTCCAATACCTTTACAAGCTTTATGAACATTTAGACTTGGTGGCTCATATACCTGTTAGAAATGTAAGTTTTTGAGCTATCTAGGGGTTGATCAGTCCGAAAAATTAAACTAATAACCCATTCCAAAGCGTAGAAAATAGCTATGTAGAAGAACGAGCACTTTTAAATCAAAACATTGTTTCTATAAAATATTGGTTACATCATTCTTGTTGAAATTGCAATTTAGATACAAAGTTAATATAGGTATAATAACTAAGTCTTATAAGTTTCTTGTATGGTTTGAGCGTTTCTTGTATTGTTTTAGATTGGTACTGTTGCTGGAAATCTAATGAGCAAACATCGTCTGCCGACCTTTTCTTCGGATATTTTCTTGTTATTAGAAACGGTCAGAGCAATGCTGGTAATTGGTAAGCATTAAAACCTCTCAATAAATATATTGAACTGTTTACTTTAGTCATTTCTAATCCATTTAGTTACTATTTTTAGTCGTATTGATTCCACTACATTTTATCCCTATTTATTTTCTTTTATTCTTGGACACCTAAGCTCGTGCGTGTGCCTGCGAGTGCCTATCTGTTACTGGATAATAGGATATCCCTTGATAAGGCTGGTTGTCAGTCTTTCTGGCTTATGGCTACCCGTAACGATTGTGACTGGGGTTTCGATATGTGAAATGGTCATTTTCACGGTCCGACCGCAGAATGCGAAACTTTATCTTATTGCTTATTATTTTTTAGCCACGAGCCCCTTACTTAGACTAGACGTATGCCAATGTATATGGTAATACTAATTTACTTAGTACACCAAATAATTAAGTGGTTCACCATCAGCCTATAATGTTCCCACTGCTGGGACACAGGCCTCTTCTCGGTGACAGGGAGTGGGCCATAATCCACCACGCGAGCCCAGTGCGGGTTGGTAGATGTCACATGTCTTCGAATTTTTGGTTCTAAGACATGCCAGTTTCCTCACGATGTTTACCTTCACCATTTTGAGAGCAGTGGCGATGAAATAATTTACAAAGTAATGCGCCTGCTTGGGTTTGAACTCACGACCTAGTCGTAAGTCGCGGCCGTTACCACTGGGCCACCACTCCTCCTCTGTACATTATGTGGTTAATCCGTATGAAATATTTTAGTTCACAAAGGATCAACGGTGGAGGTGACGCCAGAAGAGTTCCTGGCTCTGGACATGACAGGGAGAGTAATAACCCAAGTGAAGGTACCGCCGTATTCTCATCGTTACCAGTTCGTGTCTTTCAAGGTATGTTGTATCGCAAAACGAAGCTAAATGCTCGTTGTGGCTTATAAAATCTTAACAGCCTGCATACATCACATATTTACTTAGGTAGAAACTACAGAACGTTATCTGCTACAATCCTCGCACCCCCGTATTTATAATGCCTTAATTATACTGCCTTCCTTATATTGGAGTCGATAAAATACATTTTAATTTTGGTTTCTATTACCAGGTAGAGAAACGTGCATTTCCATTATTAGTTTTCTCAGTAGCTTCTCGGAGCCTCGGTGACACCTGGAGTGCCCTTAAAACAGGCGATATGTGGATGTTACTATACAGCACTTCTATTGAACTCTTTGGTGAATAAATAAGATGGTTTATTTATGTTATAAATTTATACCAAATTTTCAGATCATGCCTCGCGCTCAAAATGCGCATGCTCAAGTGAACGCAGCATTCTTGTACGAATTCGATGAACACAATACAGACGTTGTCCTATCAGCTAGAATTGTGATTGGAGGACTTTCGGCAAAATTCGTCCATGCACATGAAACAGAGAAGTACCTTCACATGAAAAAGGTATTCACGAACGAAGTTCTGCAACAAGCACTCAAGATTTTGGAAGGAGAGTTGATAGTCGAAGAAATTGCTGGTGAGATGAAACCGGCATATAGAAAGAAATGTGCTCTTGGATTGTTTTATAAAGTAAGTGATATAACACCACACGTGCCCATTTGTATGACATAAAATATAAAGAAAATGTGTTTATTGGCATAAGATCATAAGTAAAAAAAAGAATGCTTCTGCGTCAGGTAGCAACACTAGGTACACCGGACACTGTTTTCAGCTGTAACTTTCGAGTGCCATACACATAGCTACATCTATTCAAAAACATCAATTGGATTTTGTTACTTATATATAAAATTCCTCTTTCAGGGTTTGCTGGTTCTGATACCCCAACAACGCCTAAAGCCATGGTATCGTTCAGGAGCAAGAGACTTCAGGAAGACACGACCACTGTCGAAAGGCTCCGAAGTCTATGACACGAACCCCATAATATGGCCAATCACCGAACCAATGCCGAAGATTGAGGCGTTGATACAGTGTGCAGGGGAAGCCAAGTATAGCAATGACCTACCCACTGAACCTAAGGAGGTTTACTGTGCGTTTGTGACGTCTGATATATGCACTGGTGAGGTGGAGAGTATTGATGCTACTCCGGCTTTGGTGAGTGCCATAAAATAAAAATTATATAGATGGAATTTATTTATTCATAAATGTTGCTTTGAGTTAAGAGATGTTTAAACCTCTATAAGGTTAAGTTTTGTAACTTAAAGCAATGTTTATAAATATTATCTAAATTTAAACGATTAAATGAACCCAAAGGAATTACAATACAGGGCTGTGTACACAAATATATTTTACCACTGATTTTGCAACACAATGATATTTATTCTCATTCGTGGAAGACTGTTGTTAAGTACTGACACTTAACAACAGTCTTTGCTATTTTAAAATTAATGTCATAAACATTGCAGAGAATACCTGGTGTTTTAGCATTCTTCTCAGCCAAAGACATCCCTGGAAAGAACTCGTTTCTGTCCCAAAAAGTTCCTTCTCAATTGACGCCAGAAGAAGTCTTCGTTGAAAAGTATATTAAGTACTATGACCAACCTCTGGGAGTTATTGTTGCTGAAACAGAAAAACTAGCAAATCGAGCAGCTTTATTGGTCAAAATTAACTATAAAGTAGATAAGAAAAAGCCCGTCTTGACGATAAAAGATGTCAGAGAACGAGAACCGGAACGTATCACATTGTATTTAGTCTTCCCTGCTAGAGACCGAGGTTTAAACGTGCAGAGAGTTCTCAAAGGTACCGATGACATTTATGCACAGTACCATTATCATATGGAGACTCAGACCGCGGTCACTAGACCGAGCGAAGATGGAATAGATGTAGTGGCTAGCACACAGTGGTTGAATTCGTTCCATGTCGGTCTATCTGAAGTGCTAAATATACCGCAAAACAGGTAAGAAAGATTAAATGTGAAAGATTTAGCTAAGGATTTAGGTATCAGAAGATACTGTTGCATCATTTCCATGGGTTTCTTTAGTCTATGTAAAGTATCATTGATGTATTTTCCAGAATAAACTTATCAGTACCTCGCTGTGGTGGTGGATATGGGGCGAAGATATCGCGTGCCAACCACATAGGAACCGCATGCGCCCTAGTCACCTACAAAATGGACCGACCCTGCCGATTTGTGATGAGCATCCAAGCTAACTTGAGAGTGGTCGGCAAACGTCTGCCCTGCACACGCGACTTTGAAGTAAATGGTTTTATAAATGATTTAATTTCTTTAAGTAGGGATCTGACTGTGGTCACATCACTGAGTTTGTGTAGTGGCAATACTGTTAAGTGATGGCAGTTACAGTGTACTTCTTTGCTTTGTATTCAGCAGCGCATCATACAAAACAGGCAATCATGAAGCTATTAAATTTGTTCAGGACTCCATAAATCATGTCTATGAGTAGACTGTCCACATTGACTTTACTTATAAAAAGACGAAATATATATTCATAAATAACCAACAAGTACCATACATAATACTGCTAGGTATGTCGGCATAACCAGAAAACAGCGCTAGCAAAATAGCGCTATAAAGAGCATGTCAAAAAGAAAAGAACCAAATTAGACATTCGATACAAAAAAAAAAATGTATTGACTACTTGGGAGACAGTATAGAGCCACCATCTATATTTTACAAATTGTTGTTTTATAAACAAGTTTCAAAGCCAGGATGGACATATGGTACTCAATTGAGGGGCTGCGCCAGCCTAAGCAATCGTCAAACCTTACAACGATTTCGAAACAAAAAACTAAGGGATATAATCAACGCGCTCTGTTACATTAGAAACAACGACCTCCCTCTAAAACAGGACCTGGTGTCCTCAAAATGGATGTCGTTAACAAAAATATGCAGGAGCTCACGAACTCAGAGTTCATGATCACGTAAATGGCGAGGCGATCCAATTCCTTGACAAAACTGATTGAGTGCGAAGACTAGAAAGGGTAAAATCTTTCCAGTTAGTTAATAGTTACTTATTATCTCATAGGCTAGATTGTAATATGATCTAAGTATTACCGACTGCGATACATTGTATGTACATATTAAAATAAATTTAATTGTTTACGGATATTGGGTATTCACGCGTCTACAGACGCGTGAATATACCATTCCCTAATCTTCTTTCACAGGTTGGCGTCAGCGACTCCGGAGAGATTCAATATTTGGAGTACCATCTGTATGAGGACAATGGATACGTGGTCAGTGACCCAGTCGCGCCTCTGCTGTTGTCCGGTATTAAGAACTGCTACGACAACCGGCGCTGGCAGTACAAGATATTCAACGTTACTACGGACACACCTTCCAATACTTATGCTAGAGCACCAGGTAATTAATTGATTTGCATATTCAAGATTTCTCCATGCTTGATATTTACACAGTTCAACTCATATTTTAACTAGGTAGTCAAATAAGAACATAAATTGGATTTGGTGTCGAATTTTTACCAAAATAAATAAATCATAATAAAAAATCTGGTAATTGAACTCAATAGAACAATAATATCGAAAATAACATCAATATCTAAAGAACAAACGGTTAATTAAATAATTAAATCGTAATTTTCAGGTTCATTAGAAACAATATCAATGACAGAACAGATAATGGAAAGGATATCTTACGAATTAGAACGAGACCCAGCACAAGTTAGGATCAACAACATTGAACCGACGTACGTTGAAGTACAAGAGATGATACAAACTTTGTTACGAGATGCTGAGTACAACAAACGTAAAGATGAAATACAGAGCTATAACAAACTAAACAGATGGAAGAAGAAAGGGCTCAGAGTAGCTTTCATGAATTGGCCTGCTACTACTCTCATTGACTACCATGTTCTTGTATCAGTATATCATGGAGATGCTACAGTTGTGGTCCACCATGGAGGCATAGACATTGGGCAAGGGATTAACACTAAAGTAATACAAACTGTGGCGTATACTCTTAACATTCCTATAGAAAAGGTGAAGTGTAAGGCTCCTAATGTTGCAACAAATCCAAATAACTTTGCCACTGGAGGGAGCAGGACAACGCAAGCTGTTTGTTTTGGTGCTATTAAGTGCTGTCAAATTCTCTTAGACCGTTTGACAGTTGTCAGGGATACGCTAACTGATCCTACTTGGGAGATATTGATTGATACAGCTTTCAATAGGGGAATCAATTTGCAGACCAGCTACAGGGTCACCGCTAACGATCAAGTGCCTCACAGATCTGGAGGAGTATGCTTGACTGAGGTAGAACTTGACATTCTGACAGGCGAACACGAAATACTTAGAGTCGATATTATTGAAGATGTTGGTACGAGTCTGAATCCTGAGCTGGATATTGGTCAGGTAATTATTCTTAAATATGTTAAGGCTATTCAGGATGGTTGCACGACTAAGGCTGACAGCGCACAGCCATCACTGGGATTTCTAAATATAACAAATAAGTAAATCATTCTTTAGAACCGTGCTCTGTGTGATTAATTTTTTTCTCAACTAGTCAAAGTACGTGCATTCTAAACATGCTCAAAAGGCGGGTTGATTTTTATATATATGCCAACAAAGTCTACATCAAAGATAGTTAATATATCAGAGATCTATACAAAAACATTTTCGGCAACATAATGTTTACCTTATCTAGATCGAAGGCGCATTCATGATGGGTGTTGGCTACTGGACGCACGAGGAGCTGATCTTCGATGAGAAAACCGGCGAACTGCTCACAGACCGTACCTGGTACTACAAGGTGCCTCTTACCAAGGATATTCCTATAGACTTCAGGATACAACTCAGAAGGAACTCGTATAATCCACTTGGTACTTTGGGTGCTAGGGGTAAGTGAACTTACTTTACCGTATTATCGTTTCGTAATTTCAGGAAAAAATGTTATACCTATTACTGTCTTAGTTCAGTTTCGAGTTGTCGCCAAAATTATTCTCGTCTTTACTCTAAATATCGAAAATAAAGACGTTTCGTACTTCATAATAGATACAAATTGTGGATACAAAAGGTGGATTTTTAATAAAAAACGGTATGTTACGCCTACTGAAACCATGAATTTGGCACATCATTCTAGATCTAGACGGATAGATTTAAAAGAATGTCCGTGGAGTTTCTTGCCCGTTCTTTTGCAAAGGTAACTTTGCAGTGGGCTTTAGAATTGGCAAATAGCTTCGTCTTTCAGACTGTCCGACCCCTTGACAATTCAAGAGTGCATTTAATTGGTTTATTTGGTATAAATTCTTTGAGTTTGAGTTTGACCTCCAACCGTAGAAAGATTTTGTTGGCATACAAATAAAACAGCTGTTTCATAGACAAGTAAAATAGGTACGCGATTAAAATGTATGAAATAGCAAAATTTTTAATATCCGACGAAAAATTTCAACACAAGCGGGTTTTGAATCATGTACTGAATCTACGATAATTAGTAACCTCTTTAAACCCTGTATATTTCACGTAGTGGCAGTCCAAAGTTAAATCCATTTAAAGTAAAATTCGGTAGCTGATAATCTAATAGCGGGAGAGTGAAGCGGAAGGGCGTGTCAGACTTTTACTGACTAAAACCCACCCGTGTTACTTCAGTTGCCCATATTCCAGGGCCACGGTATTTCTTTCGCACAAATCCCGTGACCCTGGCAGCTCCCCTGCCCTTTCCCGTCGCATCGAAATGCCTGCCAGTTTTCATTCATTTTTCGTTGCTGCTCCACTTCTTTTGACTGTAGCGTGATTTCATATTGCCCATAGCCTTCCTCAATAAATAGGCTACCTAACACAAAAATATTTTTTTCAAATCGGACCAGTAGTTCCTGAGATTACCACGTTCAACTAACTTAACAGACAGCTGTGCTGCTGGGGAGTTTGTTCCGCCACTTCTTCTTCCCAGCGAAAGCACTAAGAAGCGTCGAAGGGCGGGTATTTTGGGGGGACTGTCTTGTGTAACTTAACGTTCAAAAAGTGCTGACTCCCAGACTAGTTTGAATAAATGACTTTTGATTTTGATTTTCATTTTGATTTCAACCAAACAAACAAACTCTTCAGCGTTAAAATATTAGTATAGATTATTCAATTCAATAGTAGGTTATATATGTAGGGGTTTATGGCTAATAATAGCCGCATCGTTATTCGATCAGGGTAAGATGAGCTTGCCACGGTAAGTCGAAGTAGTATCACTATAATTTGGAAAGGTTTAAGTAGGAAGAATTCTTTGAGTATTTGATATACTGTATATACATGATAAGTTTTTAACCAGTGCGCAAATTTTAACAAATTAAACTTAAACGAGTTATAATAACCATGCAATTTTTATTTTGATATATCTTAGTACAAAAAAATTAAGTTATCGTTAACGAAAGATGTTTATTTTGAAACTGGTTTTTATGGTAACATGCGCGCGGCGTTGGCGTAGCGGCGAAGGTTAACGATCGAGCGTAGCTATTAGTACCTACCAGCTGTTCGATCGGTCAAAATTTTAAAAAGTTCGAAATACCTACGCCGGTGCGCGGTTATTCACCTATTACTATTTCGATATCATATTACGAAATATGTAGGGTGTCCACAGTTTACTATTGATCAAAATAAAAAATAAAAGTTTTGAAAAAATAGTTGAAACGTGTTCTACTATTGATACTAAACCACCAAAAAAAAAAAAAATTGCACACTAGTTAAAAAATGTTCCTGAAAATATACTGCTGGTTTTCTCAATCTGGGCTTGAGGTTAAGTACGATAGCCACACGGGTCGATCGATCAGGTTAAGCTACGATTGCCGTGGTTGGTTCGTGGATGATCTTTACACACCAAGACGTGCTTTCTGAGGCACGGAGGGGGCTCGGAAAGCACGTTAAACCGTTGGTCTTGGCTGTCATTCGTGGAACTATGACAGTCGGTACGGGTCGTCAGAAGCCCAAAAGTCTGTCGAACAGACTTACCAAGGGGTATCGTGAAGAGCTTGCAGTCGCTTCATATAAAATACTGATAAATAATCAGCTGCATACGTTTCGACTGGAAGCTGTCCCCAGGAAAAGGCTAGGCAGATGATGATGATACAAAGAAGAACTTAACTAAGCACATACACATCAATAACAAAATATTTTTACTTACATTTAACCGGGAACTTTTTCTTGCTCAAAATAATGTCATCTAGTACCATAACATATCGATGCCTTCCGGCCAAAAGAGGCTAACCGCCACTTTACAAACTTTACAGGAGAGTAGATTAAAGTTCAAAATTAGTGAAAAAAAAAAATCATAGAAAATTTTCTGTACGTTCCGAAAGTTTCAAAATTTAACCATATACTTTTGGATTAGGTCTCTACGAAATGACATTGTTATTTAAAACAAATCACACTCCTAACACTATTTACTGTAACTTACCCTCAAATGGTCCTAATTATACTAACAGGAAAAAACGTCGTAAATGAAAACAACTCAATTAATGAGTTCCAACCTAAAACTGCACCATTTATTTTATTTCTGTTGAAGAAAAAGAGCATACATGTGCTTTTTCTGTTCATCAAGTGGAGCCAGTATGACATAACCGGCTATTGGTTAATGGCAGAAGAACAAGGAAATTGTAATAAGTTAATTATCTATAAAAAATGCAATAAGCTCTTTTATTCAACGCGAAAGCACATTGTGATTAATTCTTATAAAATTATACATACATACATTCGATTTTTATAAGTTTTTAAACTGACTAACCGACTAAGGTATGAATTAAAAAAAAAGAAATTGTGCTCAATCAGTCTTTATTTTAGAAAATTAAACAAAACAATTGTTACTCATTGGAAGTTAGTCTTGTATTATACATTCATGCTGACATTCTAGGTATGACAAAAAAATATAAACTTAAAATTTTGTACTTAAGGATCACTCTTACATATGACAATAATAGTAAACTTAAAATTTCGTAATTATAGACTTACTCTTAAGCATGACAAAAGAATAATTGACTTAAAATTGTGTACTTATGGACTACTCTTAGGTATGATAAAAGAATAATAAACAGAAAATTTGAAACTCAATTTTTTTTTAGTTTATGATATAAAACCAGTAAAAGCACTTTAATCACTAAAATGTATCTACCATCATCGTATAACATTTTCTTTCATCTACATTTTTTTGAAAAAAATGTCTAAAGTCAGTCTTAAGATTATTTAGTTTACAACTAGACTTTTTTAACAATCAGGCTTATTTTGAAATTAGAAACACAGGTAACGAATCAAAGATCTTTAAATAACTTTGACAATAGTAGTACCCTTTTTAAAAATCTAATAAATAATCAACAATTCTTAATAGCTACTTATGAATCCTTAGTACTATAAATTCTATAAAATTTTAAAATCTGTACTAATATTATAAAGCTGAAGAGTTTGTTTGTTTGTTTGTTTGATTGAACGCTCTAATCTCAAGAACTACTGATCCGAATTGAAAAATTCTTTTTGTGTTGGGTAGCCTATTTATCGAGTAAGGCTATAGGTTATATAACATCACGCTACAACCAAGAGGAGTGGAGCAGTAATGAAAAATGTTGCAAAAACGGGAAAAATCACACGGGTATGTGATTCGACGCGACGGGAAGGGTCGGGGGAACAAGAAAGTTAACGCGAACGAAGTCGTGGGCAGAAGCTAGTTGATCAATAAAGTTAACATTAATATCAAATAAAATAAACATTGTTCAATCAATATCACTATATTTGAGATCTAAGACATAGATTTATAACATGCTGAAGGACTAAGTTTGCTCATTGACTGAACCTCAATACAATGGGATTCTGTATCTAATCCACCATCATCGTACAACATCATCAATTGTTTTTTGAAAATAATGTCTAATGTCAGTCTTAAGATTATTTATTTTACGCCTAGTACTTTTTTAATAATCAGGCATATTATTAATCAGGAACACAAACAACTTATCAAAAACCTTAAAACCCTAATTAAAAATCTAATATATAATCAACAATTCGCATTACAATTCGTAATAGCTACTTAATACCTACTATAATTCTCAAAAATGTCAAAACGAACTCGCGAGCACGCGGGTGCTTATGCCACGGTTGTCTAGACACTGAATGTCGCTGTGCAACGCTAACGACATTTTGTTCGAAGGAAAGAGAGAGATAACCGATGCTGTTTGTCATTCTTATGTAAGCTAACCGCCAAACTAACAAACAACAAACCAAACTTTTGATTTATCTTCTTATCTAACCACCATACCAGATAATGTTTTTGGGAGGAAAAAAAAGGGTAAGCGACAATGTAAGGCGACATTCGTTTGGATGATTTATCCTAAGCGCCTTCGATGATTGATTTGGTGACTAGGGAAAATAAAAATAAGCGCCAAATAAAGTCACGGAAATGAGGCCTAAATGTAATAAATGACATATATTTTATCCAAAGAAACTGTCCTAATATCCTAACCGAAAGTTCGGTAAACAAAGATTCGAGCAAAATTTGATTAATGTATTTTTTACAAAAAAAGTATTTACAGTCCAAACTACTTAACGTTCAAGTAAAGAAAAAAATATTCAAAGCCAAAATTGCTTATCTCACAGTTTTGAAATATTATTTTTATCCAACCACCATAATGCAAAATACAACAAAAATAATTGTCGTTTATGACGGAAAACTTAGTGTTAGAACCTCAATTTCTTTACCGCCTAAGCGACAATAAGTTTGTCCTAGAGCCACGAAACTTAAACCATTAGACGCAGAAAAAAAAACCGATTCTAACCATATATATGTCGATTTCGCAAAAAATGTCGCTTACCCCCTTTTGGCCGGAAGGCATCGATATGTATAATTTATACAAATAAATAAAAATGAAGTGTCTGTTTGTAATTTGAAATTAACAGCTTTTCACTAAATGCATATGAAAGTAAATACGGTACTTACACCAAAAATTCATTTTTTTTTAACTTTTGTCTGTCTGTCTGTCTGTTTGTTCCGGCTAATCTCTGAAATGGCTGGATTGATTTTGACGGAACTTTTATTGGCAGGTAGCTGATGTAATAAGGAGTAACTTACGCTACTTTTATTTTAGAAAAAATCTTTTATTTTAGAAAAATACCTGCGTTAATTTTCGACATCCACGTGGGCGAAGCCGCGGGCATAAGCTAGTTACACAATATGCCTTTATATTTGGACCCAGTGTATAACAACCGCTATTTCATCCCCATTATCATGATTGGCATCGAAACGATACGAATGTAAATGTAATTAACGAATTATAATTAGTATTTAATGACATATTTCAGCGGTTGCCGAGCCTCCTACGTGTTTGTCAATAAGCGTAGCTTTTGCTTTGCGAGAAGCTATTGCGTCGTCAAGGAAAAACACCGGTTATCCCAGAAACAAGTGGTTTGAAGTGGGTAAGTACTGCGTCAGTAACTACACTCGTTTTTAATTAGCTTTTGCTCGCGTCATTGATCGCGTGGAGGTTGTTTATCGTCGCACGGGAACGTACGTAGTTACTTTCTACTATACCTTTCTACCGTAATCTATATCTTCTATACATCTATACAAATAAATAAAATTGGAGTGTCTGTTTTTAATATTAAAATAACCGCTTTTTACTAAGTGTATATGGATGTATACACGGTACATATACCAAAACAATTATTTTTTTTCAATTTTTGTCTGTCTGTCTGTTTGTTCCGGCTAATCTCTGAAATGGCTGGACTGATTTTGACGGGACTTTCACTGGCAGATAGCTACTAAGGCTACTTTTATTTTAGAAAAAAATCTTTTATTTTAGAAAAATACCTGCGTTAATTTCCGACATTCACGCGGGCGAAGCCGCGGGCAAAAGCTAGTAAGAAGTATAATAGAAGCATAAGTATACTGTGTCCTAACTCTAGTGTTGTCTCTATACGTTTCCCAAATTTCTACCAAACCTGTTAACAGAGACGACAAGACCTACTTTCCCATTTACAACATCAAAATTATTAATTTTTAATGGTCCATCTAAACACAAAACTTGAAGAACGTAGCTTCGAAACTAACGGACTTTTATACAAACGTTCCCCTCCACCCCTTTACGGGAGGAGTTTCCTAAAATCCGTTCTTAGCTGACGTCTCTTAAAATAATCTAACTCTGTGCCAAATTTTATCTTCGTTGGTGCAGTAATTTTTGAGATTTCGTGATTAATCAGTGAGTGAATGAGTGACCTTTCATGTCTATGTACATATATAGATATAGTACAGATCAACATAAGTAATAGAGAAATAAAATGTAAGAACCTGTATAAACAAAATTACATGATTGCCATGATAACCTAAAATAAAGAGTTGAAATTAGAATTGTAGGTTTAAATTATGTGCTCCTGATCCTGTCAGTGTGACAAATCTAGTAACTAAGTTAGAGATGCTAAAAAACGCTACTTTCACAATTCTCTCGACAATCGTAACTCTTCAGAGGTCTGGAAATTTCTAAAAACTGTCGGCATTGGTAAGTCTCCAGTTATTTCCAGTAATGACACTGACGTGGGTGCTCTCAACAATCATTTCTCACATCCCCCTGTTACGTTGGATCCCCACGTCAAATCAGCTACTTTAAATAAACTCTCCTGTATGCCAGTGCCGCAGTCTCTTTCTTTCGAATTCAGGCCTGTAGATGAAAGTGAGGTCAAAAAATCTATTTGTGCTATCTCCTCTACAGCAGTTGGTAATGATAATCTTTGCTCAAGAATGATTTCTCCTATTCTCCCCACTGTACTTCCCATTTTGACCCACATTTTTAACTTCTCCTTGTTTTCTTGTACCTTTCCTGAGGCCTGGAAACAAGCCCATATTATCCCCTTACCTAAAATTTCAAACCCCGTTTCACCAACCGATTTCCGACCCATTTCTATCTTACCATTTCTCTCTAAGGTTCTTGAGCACATTGTGTATCAGCAACTTTCTGCCTTTTTATCTTCTAATAACGTTCTTAGTCCTTTTCAATCTGGTTTTCGACCTGGTCATAGCACAGTAATGACTCTTTTAAAGGTTACTGATGACATCCGCTGGGCTATGGACCACAAATCTCTCACCTTACTTGTACTTCTGGACTTTAGCAGTGCCTTTAATTCTGTAGACTTCGACATCTTTCTCGCGATCCTTAAATCTCTCAATTTCTCTTTTTCTACTATTGGGTGGTTCGACACTTATCTTAAGGGCCGCTCGCAGCGGGTTTGTCTTGAAAAGTCTTCTTCTGCCTGCTGCTCTCTTGCTGCGGGTGTGCCTCAGGGTGGGGTTCTCTCTCCCCTTCTCTTTTCTGTTTTTATTAACTCTGTCACCAAACTCATCTCTTCTCACTTCCATCTCTACGCCTACGATCTGCAACTTTACACTCACTTCTTGGCGCAAGATACGGATGCCACTGTATCTGCCATGAACAGAGACCTGGATGTAATTAGTGAGTGGTCGCGGTCTTTTGGACTGCTGATCAACCCTAAGAAATCCCAGGCCATAATTATCGGCCGCAGATATATGAGGAATAGGCTCGATGCTGCGTCGCTGTCCCCACTCTGTCTGAATGGAGTTCAGATAGAATACGCGAAAACGGTTAAGAATCTGGGGGTGACCATGGACTCTTACTTATCGTGGAGTGCCCAAGTTGCTCAAGTCAGTCGCAGAGTGCACTTCACGTTTCATGCATTGAAATGCCTCCAGAGCTTTCTGCCCTTCAACACCAAAATTTCCCTTGCGCAAACTCTTATTCAGGCCATTATTGACTACGCTGATGCCTGTTATTTGGATGCCACCGAGGAGCTGTTAAATAAACTTGAGCATTTGCAAAATATCTGCATTCGTTTTGTTTTTAATTTTAAAAAATATGATCACGTTTCTAACTTTCGCAAGGTTCTCAAGTGGCTCCCTATTCGACTTCGCAGGAACTCTCGGATATTGTGTCTGCTATTTAACATTCTCCACAACCCTAAGACCCCATCCTATTTGCGAGAACGCTTCTCCTACGCCCGCCCTTTTGACGCACCTTGCAGGTCGCATCTTAGAAATCTCCTCAAGTCCCCTCCCCACTCAACCGACTTCTAGTCCTACTCCTTCACCGTGCATGCGGTTCGGTTGTGGAATGCACTTCCGCCTGACATAAGGGACTGCCCTACTATTGCTGTATTTAAAAGAAGAATGAAAGAACACTATCTCTCCACTTAGTCATAATTGCTCATGAATGTTTTCATTTTTATTACATTATTAGTATATATATTTAGTTACATTTATTTTAGAAGTATTTATGTATGTTTGTATGTATGTGTATTTTTATTTTGTATGTTTATATTTAAATTATAGTATTATTTTTCTTCTACTATTACACACGTTGTCTACATCTCTTTGTATATTCTCTCCTATTGCAGGTATGCTGGAAGAGATTTCAATAGAAATAAGCATTACCTTTGTACATATTTTTCTGTTCCTTTCTATTTGTCTATTTATATGTGTGCATAAATGGTTAAATAAATAAAAATAAAATAACTAATAAAGATCAAATTTGTGTGATACTGCCGGGTGTCAAAAACGCATTTTCTAGACGGCGGAATATTAGCTTTGCATGTGGTGCCGGACGTAAAGAATAGCACCATCCCGTTTCTTCCTGTGAGTGTCGTAAAAGGTGACTAGGGACCTAGGTACTAGAGAATGAGCAGCAGCGTTCTCTATGCATTTTACCACCATACTCTGATCAATTAAGTTTAAGTTGCAATTAAGGCTCTCCCGAAATTGGGAGAGGCCTATTTCCAGCAGTGGACGTCTTTAGCTGAAATGATGATGAAGAGATTAATAATTAAAGTTTTTGTTTTTCAGATGGTCCATTCACACTTGCTGCTAACGTGTTAAAAGCGGACGCGCGGCTCGACGAATTTCTGTTTTATTAATTACCTAAGCACCTAGTTACTAATTCCATATTTTTTAATCCGGTAGGCAAACATGTATGTCAATATTATAATGATCCATAACATATGTTTTTTTTTTCTTCTCCCGGAAACCTCTAGTTCATATATTTGTATATGTTTTAATTGGCCCTCGATTACGTCTGATGGAAACCAATGAAGGTCTATGATGGAACTTGAGAAAATTACCAACACTATCATATTTCTATGATCATAAATATAATATGACAATGACAGACATATTATTATGATTCATTTGTGAACTTTGGTATATAAGAATATCTTCTATATACAGGCTGTCCGGTATTTAACGGATAACCTTGAAATTGGCCATGTTTGAACTACTGGCCATTCCGAGCAAACAAAAAGAATGTGATGTACGTAACGTCGAACAGGTTATTTCCCCATTCCCATGCGACGTGCTATTGCTTTCGTAGAAGTTGAAGGATCTTGCACAATTTTTTCAAGCACCACGTCTTCTGCATCAGCACGAGTCAATCTTCCAGTGCTAGTACCACCAAAACCACTACCAGCATTCTTCCTTGTGAGTAACAAATGTGGAATCTTATACAAGCGCGATAATTTGGATGACGCGCAATAAAAAGTATTGTTTAATAATTAAAACTAGTGACACCATTTACAAAATAACGCATAAAACTTTGTTTTGTTACACAAAGCGTGGGCATATCAGTTAAAATAAAAACATTGTGTAGTAAACATCAGTTGATAAGGTAGCATCCGTCGAAGCACGCGTATACACATCGATACCTTTGGGTAGAAAGGTCGTATAAACCATTTTGGGCAAATTGAGTTATATAAGGTGTATCTATTCATACACGAAATATCTTAAGAGGTACACCTGCCACCACTAACCATTAACCGGTAACCATTTTTCTCATTTTTTTTTTCTCTATCGATCTGTATATGTTGCAGTCAAAACTCTTAACCAGTCAAAAGTACTATTGACTAGCAAAATCAGTCAAAAGTACTTTTGACCATATGCTTTAGTCAATAATACTTTTGACTAAAATAACAGTTAAAAGTACTTTTGCCCAATGGAGCTAGTTAAAAGTTCTTTTGACTAAGTGATTCCGTCAAAAGTGGTTTTGACTGGTTGAATCAGTCAAAACTCTTAAAACGTCGGAACCCTGGTCAACGGAGCCCCGCTTAGCGGGGCTCCTATTTCTGAGTGGTTTAAAAAAAATAACCACGAAGGGGATGGCGGGGTCTTTCAGAACCCGCCATCCCCTTCTAACCTAACCTGTCCGAGTCGGGGTGCCCTAAGTCACGAGCTCGCTTAATAGTGCTTTTGACTGACGCTTCATTGCAGTTAAAAGTACTTTCGACTGACGCTCTTCGTCATAAAAGCACTATTAAGCGAGTTCGTGACTTAGGGCACCCCGTCTTTGACCACTTAGGTTAGGTTATTCCTTCGTGGTTATTTTTTTTTAAACCACTCAAAAATAGGAAGAAGCGGGTGAAGCGGGGCTCCGTTGACCGGGGTTCCGACTTTTTAAGAGTTTTGACTGACGCTTCATTGCAGTTAAAACTACTTTTGACGAAGAGCGTCAGTCAAAAGTACTTTTAACCGCAAATTTGCAGTCAAAAGTACTAATGACCAATAATTTTCAGTCAAAACCACTTTTGACCAACCTGTTCAGTCAAAACTACTTTTGACTGATTTTGCTAGTCAATAGTACTTTTGACTGGTTAAGAGTTTTGACTGCAACATATATACGAAATGTAGAAATTCGCACAAAAATGGTTAATATAACCCAGAAACTTTCGGTCATAGCCTCTTAAAAAAAGTAAATTTTCAATGTAACAGCCGAATGTTTTATTGTTTTTGTAGTTTTATTGTGATGTAATGACCATGTAATGATTATATTAACTCAGGGCGTAAAATAGTCGTTAATTGTAAATGGTTTATACGCCCTAACGTATTAAATGCATTACCTAAACTTAGTTTAAATTAGACGTCCTAAATCCAAAGGCAGTTCGCGACGTTGGTGTATATGTCGCAGGTTTTTCATAAAATTTGGTTTTTGTTCAAAAATCTAGGTTATTGATGAAAAACCGGAAGATGACACATTTTAAACTCAATTTCATCATAAACCAGTAACAATCCAGATTTTTTATCTAAAACCTGAACTAGGTTAGGTTTAATGATAAAGTTCTTGTCAAAATCACGGGTTTGCTTGGTTTTATGACAAATAAATCTATTTAAATGAAATAAATAAAACAATCCATCATCAAGAAGGACGGGGCGCGCGCGAGCACAGGCGAAACAAAAGCAGGGGAAGTCCCTAAGTCCCTGTCAACGGAAATGTATATTAGATTGATCATAAACCCACACTAGTTCAGGTTTTTGATAAAAATCTGAATTGTTACAGGTTTATGATGAAATTGAGTTTAAAATGTGTCATCTTCCACTTTTTCATCATAACCTAGATTTTTGATCAAAAACCTAATTTTATGAAAAACCTGCGATATATAAACCATGTTCATTGCAAGAAGCACTTTACGACCCACACACAAGGCTACGAAACATCCGACTTATTACGTTGAAGAAAAAGAATACAAATGAAATGTACATTAAATATTCTATGAGAGAAGAGACGTCAACTGATAAAGTAATATTATTTAAAAAATCTGGCAATAAAGAAAAATGTAAAGGTAGACGTAAAGGAAGATCGAAAAGCCGTGCGATATTACCCGAACAAGGTGTAAGCAATGATACACATGAAAAGGTGATGATTATGTCCCCAACTGCACTTTATTACAATAAATTGCAAATATCGGATGTAAAATATAGAAAAAAACGTCTATGTGATAATGGCATTATACCAAAAAGCTACCACCATGATCATTTTAACTTACCCCATGGAAATGTGGCTGACTCTCTTACGCTAACCGACGAAGAAGACGAGGAAGAGCTAATTAAGTAATACAATTATTATTATAAAATAATAATAACTTTTCGTATTTACGTAATTTCACATTTCGTTCGTCAGCAAAATATTATTTAGTAAAAAAACTAGACTATGTTAAATGATTATATTCTTCGTAACCTAAATTTATTTTTTGTCAATGTTTCTCAATTGATAATTCGTTTTAAAATAATTTTATTATAAATTATTTTATATAATTAAAATAATTTATAGTAACAATTCATAAATAATTTTAAACGAATTATGAATACACACTTATATCATAAACAAGTTACTTTTTAGTACATAAGTTAGTTACGTTTAGTGCTTGATCGTTTTTTTTTATTTAGTTGCAATTCAACAAATTACTTAGTAAGTAAGCCTTAGTACAAAGGCTTAATCCAATAATTTATTGAATTAAGTACATTTAAATATGTACAAAAATTAAAAAAAATATCAAGTCATAATTTTATAAATGACTAGCTTCTGCCCGCGACTTCGTCCGCAATAAATTACTTGTTTCCCCGACCCTTCCCGTCGCGTCGCGTCGAATCGCCTACCCGTTCGATTTTCCCCTTTTATGCAACATTTTTCATTACTGCTCCGCTCCTCTTAGTTGTCGTGATGTTATATAACCTATAGCCTTCCTCGATAAATAGGCTACCCAACACAAAAATATTTTTTCAATTCGGACCAGCAGTTTCTGAGATTAGCGCGTTCAATCAAACAAACAAACAAACAAACTCTTCAGCTTTATAATATTAATAGTATATATAAATAGTATATATAGTATTAAATGCCTGATTACTTTAATTTAGAAGAAGTTTGAATATTTTTTGTGTTTTTATGACTAAAGTAGATTTTTTGATTTCACTTTTCAGTTTTCAATTTCAAAATGTTAAACGTGTTAGATATGTTGTACCATTATTGAAATAATAGTAAATGTTGATTAGAAGGCATTATAATACTTAATAAATCGATACCTTTGGGTAGAAAGGTCGTATAAACCAAAACCCGACTTTTCAGGAGACCAGAAAAACAAATTTCTTTTTACATAAAAATTCATAACTTTTTTGTTTTTGAAGTTATAAAAAAATGATCTATGAGAAAGGTTCTTATAATTTGCAAATGAAACAGGTTAAATCATCAATACCTATCTATCTTCTTTAGTTTTAAAGTTAGCTTGGGTTTACGCCTGAGTAAAAATCAATTCTTGGTTAATACACCCCATGAAAATGTACTTTAAAAAAACTGTATAGGTCGTATATCCATTTTCGGTAAGCTTATGGTCACATTTACTGTCGTGAAAACCCACATATGTAGTTTTTTTTTTTTGTATTAAAAACCATTTATAATCATAGATCAATTGAATTTCTGACTAATAAACAATCCTGTTACTCTCAGAATTAGTAGGAACTCAATTATTATTATTCTAATACCCAATAATTGGTCGATTCAAATAAAATAAAACTACCTGAAATACGAAATCAACATTAATGTATGTACGCGCAAAATTAAAACTTGATAAATAGTTTTCTCTCTTTAAAGTATGTGTTTTTATTTATTTATTTTATTATTTATGTACACAGTAAAATACAAAGTGATAAGGCATGGTAATAGAATTTAGTACAAAGGTACTGCTTATTTCTTAAGAAATTTTTTCCAGCAGACCTGCGAAAGGAGAAATGAAAAAGAAATGTAGATAATAGTGTGTGAAAACAAGAAAATAAAATATGAATATGCGAAGTCTTAAACTAAAATATACTTATACATATATAATGCAAGAAATTAACATATACTTAAATAAATGTATAAAGCTAAAATGTATCTATTAATTTAGATATGAAATCCTTGTTTTCTTTTAAGATGACCCTTAGCATTTTTTGAACTAACCCTCCACCAGTCCAGATTTGGTTTATTGATTATAACTTTAGTAATTAACTGGTTCTACTGGCTTTATTAGTTGATACTCGAGGGCCGTGGTGGCCGAAAAGCGGCCGCGACTTATTCTAAATCAATAATGTCGTCAATCAAACGTCATTCATTCAAACTAGGCTGAGGGTCAGCACTTTTCGAACGTCGAAATTACATAAGACAGGCTCCCAAAACGCGCCTTTAACCACTAGTTCTTTAGCTGGGAAGAAGAAGTGGCACAACAAAATTCCCAGCTGCACATCTGTTTATTTAGATGGGCAAACATGATTCTAAACAATAGTAGGTAGACAAAGTAATTACCATTGCGAGAAGTACGACACGACTGTTTCGGGAGGTTCCTGTTCCGAATAAGACGGGAGGAAACGTCCGGGTGTTACCACTGTGTGGATCGCCTGGAGGACACGGTGGAGCATACGTTGGTGGTGTGCCCTGCCTGGGTGGAGCTCCACCGTGTCCTTGTGGAGGAAATCGGCGGCAGCGACCTCTCGCATCCGGCCCTGGTGTAAGCCATGGTACGGAGCGAGAGGGCAAGGGAAATCGTCACCTCCATCTGCGAAGCAGTAATGCTCGTGAAGGAGGAGGCGGAGCGCGTGAGGGAGAGGCAGTCTATTCGCCCTCATGCCCCTAGCCACCGCAGAACTAGACACCCCAGGGCGTCGGGAGTTGCCGCCTGGTTAAGACCAGGCCCGCGTCATCGGCGCATTGTATTCCACGCGCGCCACAAAGCGATGTCAACAAAACTGAAGGGGTCCGCTAAGACTGATATCTGCCAGGATAACGAGATTTGTTCGAAAAGTTTCTATGGCTCTGGCATATAGGCAACTGAAGGAACACGCGTGGGTTTTAGTCAATAAAAGTCTGACACGCCCTCCTGCTTCAGAGCGGGAGACGTCATTTGATGATTTCACCGCCCACAAAAAAAGGAACGTTGACTTAAAATAAATAAAACAGGTAGGTAATTATAAATAAAAATATCAACATCAAGGTCAGGAAGACGACCAGTCACCACAAGCAGCACCCGTTCACGAACATAAGCTTACGTGTTGTACGTCCGGTTCAGAACTAGACAGGCGCTTTTCTTTGTGTGAATTATTTAATAACTTTTAAATTATACAATATTTTCTATAGATGACTCGCACGAAATGAAATGAAATGCCCGGTGCATTTCATTTCATTTCCCATCGTGGTTTGACCAGACTCGATTAATCGAATGAACCCCAAGATTTGCACTAGCCTTTGAAGCCTCGTGATTCATGGTGCTACATAGGCCATTGAATATCAAGAAGTAGACCGGGGGGCGCTGTAATGGTAGGGAATACGTGCCTTTAGGATAGGAAAGGATTACGAGGCTACCGACTATGCAGCATTGGACTAGTGGAGAGAAGGGTGATATTTGTCTATAAGAGGGCATCTTTTCACATCGTCGCCGGCATGTTGATCCAGGTCGAGCTTCACCGATGCATCTTTTGGTGGGGTTAACCGTTTGCTTAGCTCTTTTCTATATCAAGGCTTCGCTATGTTCTGTGTTGTTGTTTTCTTGGTCGTCTTCTGAGTTCTTGCTGTTATGTTTCTGGTTTTTCTAGATATCACTAGCCGCTTTCTGGATCCTATTTCTGTCTCCAACCGTGTCCCTCCAAAACTGGATTTCCTTGTTTTTCATGTCCTGTTTTAGGTTGTCATTCCATGTGTAAATAGGTCGTCCAACTTTCTTAGATTTGGCCCTGTACTGCATTGCTGCATGTAACAAGGTGTGGTGCAGAGCGTCTGAAAATGTGTGTCAGGTAGCACATCCTGTGGTTTTTGATCCGTTTTGTTATGGTTTTACCGTCTAAGATTTGATGCATTTTCTTCTGTTTCGGTTTTTTCCTAGCGTGGTTGATCAAGTCTCTCATGATAACTCTTTCATATCTTCTGAGTCTTGAACGGTTCGCCTTTGTGAGTGCTGATACTTTTAAGCCATTCGATACATAAGTGTGGCTAGTTTCCAGTCCATTTTTGAGTTCAATATGAATGGTAGTAAAGATTTAGCGTATCTCGTGGCCTGTTGGCGTCGTTTTCTAATTGAGTTTTTTCTGCTTAATGCGGACGTTATGTAAGTGACTAGGTATTTGATTTTACCCGCTGTTGGTATATTTATTCCATTGAGGGTCACGTGGATCGTTTTCTGTGTTTTTATGGGGTCCCTCATTACAATTTTTGTTTTTGTTTCGTTTATTTGAAGGCCTACACTATTAAGTAAGGGTTTTATGTGGTATAAGATGCGTTCTAGTCTAGTCTAGTCTAATGATACCTAATACTAAAGGGAGGGAGATTTTGCGGTCCTGATCTAGTTTGATTAAATGAGTTTCCTCTTCGAGGGTTCTCAGAACTTCGTCGATGACCAATGTAAAAGGCGAGGGGACAGGGGGCAACCTTGTTTAACTCCCTTTCCTTTGATAATCCAGCTGCTTTGCTGGCCGCACCATTTGATGCATGTTCTTTCATTCAAGCATGCCATGATTATTCTGTTAATCATCGATTTGTTGGTTCGTTGTAATAATATGTCTCTTAATGCCTTGAGGTCAAATGCTTTTTCTACGTCGAGGGTGACAACGTACGTTCGTTTACCTGCACGCTATTCCTGGTCTAGAACACTTTTGAGCGAAAAAATGTGGTCATCTGTTGATCAATTGTTTAAGAAAGCTGCTTGGTAACTGCCTAGTTCCGTTATTATGTCGTCAAGTTTTTTAAGTAAGTGTGTAGCGTAAATTCTATAGCCCGTGTTGTAAATTGTTATGCGACGATACTCGTTCACATCCTTAGGATATTTTTTTTTGGTATTGGTACCTGTACGGTTTCAAGCTACGTGTCCGGTACTGTGTTCTCTAACCAGGCTTTAATTATGTGTTTAGTTACGGCTTCCTGTAATGTTTGGGGCATCGCTTTATAAAGCTCGATTACTACTTGATCCGTTCCGGGGGCTATCCCGTTTCGCATTTTATTGATAATTCCTATTATTTCGGCCACCGTCGGTTCTTCGCCTTGTGCTTCTATTATCAGTTTTGTAATGTTACCATGTTTTGTATGTGAAGTTTTTTAGTATTTTCTCCCATTTGGACATCAGTTTATACCGATGTCCAAATGGGAGAAAATACTAAAAAAAACAAAACGCCTAAAAAGAACCGCGTTCATACGCGGTTCTTTTTCGGCGTTTTGTTTGCTGTTTATTTTTCCTGTAGAATAAATAGAGCATTTGCATGCGTTTTGCGGGGTGCGTTTTACCCAGTCCGGAGAAGCAGGCTCTGCATGTTTTTTGTTCCTCCAGATATGTAACCTTTTGAAATGTTGTCTGACATTCTTTGACGCGATTATGCCTATTGGGGTTATCCGGTGGCCTGCTTTATAGGAATTTGGCCTTTTGTACGTTGGCGAGGGCTGTTAATTGGCTGAAGCCTCAAAGTTTCCTGAGCAGCGGCTTTTAGTACATCCGTTATGGAATTCCAGGGTATTTCGGTGTTTTCATTTGTTGGGGAGATTCCCATATTTGCTAGTTTTTTCTATGGACAACTCGCATGAAGTTAAATTTATTTGTTGGCAAATTGACAATTCCAGCAATACGTATTAGGAAATTGGCACGTTTTTTTAATGTATTAAAGTCAGTGTACCTACTTTTCCTTAACTTTTTAACCGACTTCAATAAAGGAGGAGGTTCTCAATTCGACTGTTTTTTTTTTTAAGATGTTACCTCAGAACTTTTGACTGGGTGAACCGATTTTGATGATTTTTTTTTAATTGAAAGCTGGTGCTTTCCTTGTGATCAACTTTTTGTCAAAAAATAACATCTAATTTCCTTAAAAACACTACAAAGTCTAAAATAACTTTAATTTCGGAAGTCGGTGGCAAAAAACTTAAAGACGGATCCTAAGACACCGAGTGCGAAATTAAAGTTATTTTACACTTTATAGTGTTTTTAAGGAAATTAGTTGTTATTTTTTGAGAACCTCCTCCTTTTTTGAAGTCGGTTAAAAAGTTAAGGAAAAGTAGGTACACTGACTTTAATACATTAATTGCAATTTGCAATATTTTTAAGGATGTCAGTTGTTATTTTTAATCAGAACATTCGAATGTACATGTTCATTTCAGTACACTTATAATAGCGTGCAAATTAAAAGTACAAAAACCTAAAGGCTGTTTCAAGCTAAGTAATTTAAAGTATGTTCAGTGGGTGTAATTATTAAATAAATAAATACAAGGGTAGTTATTTATTCCATAAATAGTTTTTATCATTACTTGTAATTATTTCCATTAGATATGTTTTTACTTCTATGGTTATTTTTATATCAAAATTGTAACCATTACATTCATAATAAGTAGCTATTGTATCTGAAAACGAGGGGAATCTCTGACGTATCTACTCGGTAAACGATCAACAGCACAACTTTTATATATGTTAAGCACATATATTAAAGTTGTACCGGTCTAATTTTATAAATTACTAGCTTTTGCCCGCGGCTTCGCCCGCGTGTTTGTCGGAAATTATCGCAAGAGGACGTACTACCGCGGTAAGAATTATGAATCCATGTTATACATACATAAAATTACGCCTTTTTCCCATGGGGGTAGGCAGAAACTACGGAACGCCACCTGCTACGATCCTTACATATCATGTGTGTTTGATGTACATACTTAAAATAAAACTAATAGTATTCAGAGTAAAAAGACTGCGACATAGGGCTGGATTAAATTGAATATAAGTGTTACTGGTTTTTCTTAACGCTCCTATTGTACCTATACAGACACTCAATTATTTACCAGACACCAAATTAAACATAGTTATAAGAATAGTACTTTTGCCAGTGGCTTCGCCCGTATAGCTTTCGGAAAATATCATTCGGAAACCTACTACCGGGATAAATTATCCTATGTATATGGTAAGTATCCAGGATAACCAAAAATCCAAATCCATCCAAAAATCTAAACATCTAAGCCATATTTCGCGGTCTCTTACTTGGAATAATACAATTAAGTTTATTTGGAGTACTTCGAACACACATGATATTCGCATTTACTATGAAGCCAAAGTAATATGAATTACAATATTACAATCCTATTAATCCTGCACTACCCGACCGCTACCAACCGGGACGGCCGGACGTGGGAAGGCCCGCTAGCCGCACTGCGGCGATTTTATTATAATCTCTGATATCTTCTAAAATATTAATTTTAATGATATGCTGTACAGGGCAATTTTGATTTACATGAAATGCACAATTTATTTAAGGTACTTAATTGTATAAGGATTAATGCTGTATTGCTTAAAATCGCATTCATAAATCTTATGCCTTTAAACGAGCAATTCTTGTATATATGTATATATATATATAATCTGAATCTCGGAAACGGCTCCAACGATTTTCATGAAATTTAGTGTACAGGGGGTTTCGGGGGCGATAAATCGAACGTCGTTTTAGTCATGTTTTCAATGAACAACTTTATCGATAATCAACTTGAACATAAACTTATTATTTTAAACGCAATTTACCAAAAAATACCGAGCAAAGCTCGGTCAACCAGATATTAAGCCATTATTTCTCGTAAAAAGTAAAGGATAAAAATGGTTATTATGGGTTATCCCTAAGAGTTAGACATTTACCATCGCGGACTTTGTTGTAGAACTTTTTAAGGTGTACAATACTGTAGTACATTATTTTGAGCTATTTCGTAGGGTTCAGCCAGCGTTCGCAATGTAAGCGCAAAAAAATGTGTTTATTTATGACATCACATTAGAAACCTCTAAAATTATCAGCGTTTCTTTACTATATTATGCATGTCATATACATATAAACCTTTCTCTTGAATCACTCTATCTATTAAAAAAACCTGCATCAAAATCCGTTGCGTAGTTTTAAAGATATAAGCATACATAGGGACAGACAGACAGCGAAGTGACTTTATTTTATAATATGTAAAGATTCATGCAGCAGGTGAATGGCATCCAGCTTAAGGAAAAATCCACGCAGGCGCAGTATCGTTGTGACTGCTGCCGCCGCCGGCGCAATAGATCGTACGGACACGATGGATAACTTAACCCAAGATAATAGTACCGCTGTAATCGACAATTTGAGTGAGGAGCCAAATAACGTGGTGACATATTTCTGGATCACAGGTCTCGCTCTATCATCAGTATGCTTAATTCTGCAACTGGTGCTCTACCTGATCCGACCCCCGCTAAGAAAATTGGTCCAGAAGATCCTCACGCAACTTACAATAGCAAGACTGAGTAACTCGATGTTGGAGTTTATGGTGACTTACTCGTATTTTAACTTGTATACGAGGGATGTGACATTCGTGCTGTACATTCAGACTGATACTGTGCTAGTGTGTTGGATGTTTGTGTACACCAAGCATTTGTACGACAAAGTAGTGTTAGTGTTTGCATTGCAAAAGTGGAATTTCATGCTTCTGTCTCTACTGATTTGGACTCTTACGATACTCATAGGAGTGATTGGTCCAATCGCTCTTCAGTTGTATTATTTCATGGAATTTTATTACGTTTACTTGTGGTTAAAGTTTGCAATTTTGGTTGTAAATCTTTTGTTTTTCTGTGAAATCTTCTATGTCATCATAAACAATCGCAAGAAATCTAACAGAAATTTTACAAAAATCATAAAAATTGGTGTCATCTCATTCATATTGGTTTGTTTAACAAGTTTACAGGTTATTGCCACGGACACACCAAATTTTATTTCCATTATATTCGATCTTGATACGACTTTAGTGATAAATCCGTTCAGTGTAATTAATTCCTACCAGGGGATAGCGGCTACTATTATATTTCTTATTCTTGCCAGAAATGAAATGAAAATTTGTTCTAAATATAGTTTTTGAGTAAATTATAGTTTTTTTTTTTTTTCAAAAGTAAAGGGCTTTGTCGCACATGGTATTATGCCGCCCTGGTTAGTTTAACATATTTATACTTATATCTATTTAAAATAATCTTGTCATAGCTAGTTTGTAAAGTACTCTAGCTGCATCAGAAAGTGGCACAGCTAGAACACTATTACTGTAACCTATCTCTCTAAACCTATTATCTAAGTTATTTCTAAATTCCTCATTGCGGACGCACTCGATGTGATAAACATCATCGACGGAATTAATACAAAACTCACAATTAGTCGTCGTTGATTTTGCCATTAGATGTAAGAACTTATTACACGGAATGTGTCCAGAGCGAAGTCTTAGTGCGATAACAGTATCACATCTATTCAACAGCTGATTATCTATCCACGGTGAGTTCAAGGGATGTGGTTGGATCTTTTTGTACCAGATTCCTTTTTCTAGTGATCTTTTTCTATTGAAGTACTTTTTCCAAAGCGAATAACAATCCTGTTTGATATTTGGTATAAAGTTACTGAAGTAAGGAGAAAAGTTAACAGGAATTCCATCACTTATGGCTTGTTTGGCTAGTAAATCAATAACATCGTTGCTTCTTATTCCGATGTGTGATGGAATCCATTGGAGAACTATGTGTTTCCCATCAGCTTGTAAGATATTAATGTGAACGAAAATAATTAAGTAAAATAAATGTTAAATGCATGCTAATTTAGAATGATAAGGACAGGCAAATGATAAATTGCAATGCTTGTAAAAGGCTGCTAAGTCGTAAGTACTAACATAACATAACACCATCCCCGTACACTTAGTTGGCAATAAACGACTTTGGCTTTGACTAACGAAATCCCTCATTACGAGCATTTTTAGTTAGTCTTTGCGCTTCTTGAGTTTTGTCTTGTAAATTATCTGGTGATGGGTTTTTCCTAAAGTTCGTTAAACCCAATCTTCTTTCCGCCACCGCGTTAGATAAAACTGGAGACCAATAAGGTTTTGGTTTAAATTGACTACTTGGATTTTGGTTAAATTTAAAATAAGGGCTGTTTGCATCAGCAGCTCTGTTGATGATATTTAAAAAAAATATATACGCTTCTTGGGGATTGACAGGTAATATACACTCAGCTAGTGTTTCTTGAATATAGTAACAGTACTTAAACTAGTCGGCTTTTTTAAAATTTCGTTTTTTTACGATGCGTGGTTCACAGTTAATTAACGTGTTCTGCTTGATTATCATGTGATCACTGCCTAAGGACTCATTAGTTACGTACCATCCAATCATTAATGATAAATCCTAAGAAACTATAGATAAATCAGGGGCTGACTTTTGTAAAATTCCGTTAACTAACTTTATACGAGTCGGCTTCACATCATTCAATGTAATGAAAAATTTGAGTACCTCTTTGATCTGTTTTCGTGGACCAACTTGAGTGATGACCATAATAATCGCCTAAAATTACGGTTTTAGAGTTAGCTATAGCAAACAACAAGTCCCAATCATTTTGTGTGGTACCTACGGACATTAGGTAGGCAATAAATTGAAATAATGTTTTGAATGTAAAGACAATTAACAATTTTGATATGGATTATTCAATACGGGAATTCGAAATAGTAGAATGCCATTGTTGAGCCTTAATGGATTTATGAGTTAGAATCGCGACTCCCCCATATGAGTCAGGTCTGTCGCAGCGAAACACGTTAAAATCTTTTACACTAAAAGAACAGTCAGAATTCAACCAAGTTTCACAAAATGAACTTTTATATGCAATATGAACTTTTTCCAATAAAATAATTCGTTTTAAATCTAGTTTTTTAGGTAACACGCTTTATGAGTTCCATTGCAAAAAAGTTTATTTTAACAGAGTTCATTATGGAAATATTTTTTAAAAGAGGAAAAGTCTTTAGGTATTATCTTATTTAGGAAACAAGTTATTGCCCACTCCACGCTAATTTGAATAACAGTTATAATTTTGACCTTGAAAGTATTATTTCTCACAAATAAAATAACAATATATTTGATTTTATCTATCAGCCATCCAAATGAACTTTCGTCAACGAAATCCTCATTTTTACCATTTTTGGAGAGGTCCATTAGTCACGTTTCCCCTGCACGTATCCTCCTGAGAATCCATATAACAATCCTGGGTATGAGAGTTTTCAAATTGGGGCACTTTCTTTTTATGTTTTTTCTTCTTACTTTTCTTTATTGTTTCTTTTTCTTTATTTGGTTGTGTTTTGTCCGTTTGTGGTACATTTTTGGTTTATTGTCCGTTTGTGGTATCTTTTTGTGTGGTAACTGTTTCTTTACTGGGTACAGGGCGTGATGGTTTTTGTGCTGTCGCTTTCGACTATAACACGGGTGACATAGGTGAACTTAAAGTAGGTGCTTGCGTAGCTGGGACTGTCTCATAGGAAGGTGTAAGTATCTGTCTATTGACTTCTCCATTGTAGGAGGGCACAGGAGGAGGTACATATATATCCAATGCTTTTCTGTATGAAACATTAAGGTCACTCATAATACTACGTATTTTCTTTTCTTTAATGTAAACTGGGCAAGTTTTCTCCAACGCCATGTGATTCTTTGTACAATTTACACACTTAAAAGAGGTGGTTTCATTCACAGTTATCGTGTCTGTCTCCGCATTTTGGTCTTACAATTTTCGTTGATGGACACATTTTAGCGGAGTGACCGTACCTCCAGCACCTGGAGCACTGAGTAACAGGAAAAACGTAAGGTTCTACCAGTACTCTCATTTCGTAAATGAGAACATAAGAGGGCAATGATGGTCCCTCAAATCCTATTCTTCATGTTTCGCTTTCAGTCCAACTGGTTGCCTCTCTGTCTCTTCATTATAGGCGTCTCACATTCACGATTTTGCATGTAATTGATAGACATGAAAGTAGGTCATCCTCAGAAATTTCTAGGTCGATATTTTTGATGACTCCATATGATAAACCAACTTCAAATGGCCGTTGGAATCTCCACCCTAGTCCGTTAAAATATTCGGAGTTCACTAATTTCTCAGCGCTGTCGGCATTATTGAGTTCGACGGTAACTTTATACGGATTTATATGTTTAACTCTTGTGATGTTCATTATTTTTTGCTCCTTAATTATTTTAGCTAGTGCAAACTGTTTTGGAAATTTATCTTTACAAGTAACACGTAATTCCGTAATCCCTCTTATAAGTCTCGTCCTGGTTTTATTATTCCTTACCTCATCCATTCTTCATCTTCTATTCCTCTTTTCGTAGGTCGCATTCCATCTTTCGACGTCTCGTTACCCTCAATGTCAAATAATTGTGTTCTGTCTTCTAAATATGTAGTTTCTTCGCCCTCCATAGTAATTGTATTGATGAATTCTTCATTATGATTCTTACTTCTACTCATTACGCTTAAGGTGTAAATTCGATGTAATTAGCTAATTACCGCAAAAAACACGTCTAAGCAAAACCGTACGCGCTTCGACACTGTACTAAAAAGTTAAAAATAAAAACTTTTTTCAAAAAAATAAAAAGTGACTTCCTTAAAAACACCACAAAGTGAAAAATAACTTGAATTTTGCAAGTCGTTGGCAAAAAACTTAAATATAGATGCTAAGACACCGACTTCCGAAATTAAAGTTATTTTCCGTTTCAGTACACTTATACCAGCGTGAACATTAAAAGTACAAAAACCTAAAGCCTGTTTTAAGCTAATCAATTAAAAAGTATTTACTGTTGGTGTAATTTATTAATTCAATATAAGGGTAGTTATTTATTCCATAAGTAGTTTTTATAATTTCTTGTAATTATTTCCATACGTATTTTTTATTTATATAATGTTATGTAATTCATAAGTACTAGTATTATGTACCTATTGTCTGCGCGCGAGAGGAATTTCTGACGTATCTACTCGGTAAGCTACAAACAGTACAACTTTTAAAATAAATGTTTAACTAAACTTATAAATTATTCATGCCACAGCTTAAGCGACAATCCACGCATGCGCAGTATCATAGTGACCGCCGGCGCAGTCGAACGTACCGATACGATGGATAACTTAACCCAAGATAATAGTACCGCTGTGATCGAGAATTTAAGTGAGGAGTCAAATAACGTGGTGACATATTTTTGGATCACAGGTCTCGCTCTATCATCAGTATGCTTAATTCTGCAACTGGTACTCTACTTAATCAGACCCAAGCTAAGGAAAATGGACCAGAAAATCCTCACGCAACTGACAGTAGCGAGACTGAGTAATTCGATGTTGGAGTTTATGGTGAATTACTCGTATTTTAACCTGTATACGAGGGACGTGACGTTCGGGCTGTACTTGCAGACTGATTTTGTGCTAGTGTGTTGGATGTTTGTGTACACCAAGAGTTTGTACGACAAAGTAGTGCTAGTGTTTGCGTTGCAAAAGTGGAATTTCATCGTTTTGTCTCTACTGATTTGGACTCTTACGATACCCGTAGGAGTGATCTGCCCAGTTTTTCTTATGTGGGGCCACTACATTGAATTCTATCAATATTACTCGTGGTTAAAATTTGCCATTTTGACTGTAAATCTTTTGTTTTTCTGTAGAATCTTCTGTGTCATCATAACCAAAAGCAAGAACTCTAATAGAAACTTTACCGATATCATAAAAACTTGCGTCATCTCATTTATATTGGTTTGTTTAACAAGTTTACAAGTTTTTGTTAATGATATTTTATCATATCTTGAAGTGATTCTAGTGGCAGATACATTCTGTATAATTAATTCCTTCCAGGCGATTGCAGCTACTATTATATTTCTCATTCTTTCTAGGCACTGCCTATAAGGACTTGTTGATCTTGACTGGATAGGTGGGTTAGATCGCTTGAGGTGTGGAATCAAATTGTATAAAAATAAATAGGCGAGTAAGCTCGCAGGGTTAGGTGGGTTAGCCTGCTTTTGGTTTGGTAGGGGTGACTTTTAGGGGTTAAGTGGGTTAGGGGGTTGGTGGTTGGCTGCTTTAGCCTACATGTAGTATAAAATGTAATTATTTGAAGAAAAATACCGAGCTAGCTCGCTGTACCCACGGTTAGATGGATTGAGGGTTGTAAATTAGCTTAGAAGTATGATGTTTTTCTGGATTACTAAAAAAACAGTGATAAATTTCATAATTGCCGCACCTGTAGCTTAAAATATATGACATTTTAAAGAGATTAACAACAAATTGTGAGCCTACCTCATAAAATGACGCGTGGCTGGAATTGTTTCCATTATTTCCCACTGTGCGACGGAGTGGGTCGGAAGAACAAGAATTTTGACTCGGACGAACTCGCGAACATAAGCTAGAAGCGATTAGCATATTTCTAATATTGAAATTATTAATATTAATAAAATTATTATAAATGCGAAAGTGTGTATGTATGGATGTGTGGATGTTTGTTACTCTTTCACGCAAAAACTACTGAACGGATTTGGATGAAATTTGGAACTCAGTTAGTTTATAACCTGTATTAACACATATGCTACTTATTATCCCGGTAGTACGTTCCCGCAGGATATTTTCCGACCTCCACGCGGGTGAAGCCGCTGGCAAAAGCTAGTATTAATATTAAACCATTTCTTGTTAGTATCTGATAATAGGTTTTTTACGTACAAATATTAAGAAAGTAGTGACAAAAATTTAAAAGAGTATGTTTAGATAGTTTGGATGGTAAGGTCATGTTGAGAGAAAGAATGAAGAACGGCTTACAAAAATTATTTATAAGGCAGATGTGAGTGTAAACGCCGGGAGGAGATGCCCTAGCAGGACATAATATATTCACCTTATTGATGATGTACTTCAGAAAGGTGCGTAGTACTCGCGAACAACGTGTGTGTATGACCAGACGTATGAAACTAAACGATAGACGTATTGCGTAGCAGTTGGCGTTTCGTAGTTTTTGCCTACCCCCCTGGGAAAAAGGCGTGAGTGTATGGATATATGTATGTACTTAGGATAAACGCAGTCACACATCTTACTTCATTTTAAATAAGTGTTATGTCGTCTTCAATTGAAATGGAGCGTTTAGAGAAAGTGTAGTATCCAAAATTATTGCATTTAAAATGCAATAATAAACTGTACCCTAATATTATTCACTAAACCTAATTTAATTAGCATAATAGCAGCAAGTATATCTTACTGCGATTTTCACAAGTGAAATTAATTTTCTTCAAACAAATACTGGAAGGCAAAGAACAGTAATGTGTCTTACTGCAGTTGTGCTTAGTAATTTACATATCATAGGGAGGTGTTAGTTTCTATCAGTAGGAATCGGTTTTATTTTGATTGTTTATTGTCATTCATTGCGTTATGTACGTTGTGGAGCTGGCAATTAGTTCGAACAAGTGACGCAATGGACGCAAGCGATTCTGATTCTGCTTGATAGTGCATAACTCAATTAGGGTGCAGAGAGAAACATACTGCGTTTATGCTTATTAAAAGTACCACTTCCCGAACAGCTATCGCAACAGGGATTGAGGGCTCCCACACATAAACACGATACGACGTCGCGTCGTACAACAATGCCGCGTCGTTTCACGATACGACGTCGCGTCGTGGAAATCTACGACACGACGTCGTAACGTGTTGATGCACGACACGACGTCGTGACGTTAGAAACTCACGATGGAATCCTGCGCAGTTGTTATTCGAAATTCAAAGATGACGGATGGTATTGAAGTCGATCATTTAATTACCCTAGTCGAGCAGCGTCCCGTACTATGGAACAAAGCATCAGAAGAATACAAGAATAAAAATGCAAAAACACAGCATCGAATATCTTCTGAGTATCTGTCTTTTCTTTCTTAGTTTTCTTATTAACAGCAGAAGCAGAATGCGTCTAAAGCGTTCCATTTTTCGGAATGAACTAAAACACCACCTAACTGTATCGACGGCATCGTGCGTGGGACATTACGTTACGATGTCGTGTTTTTTTACGATGCTCATCGTAGATTTCCACGACGCGACGTCGTATCGTGAAACGACGCCGCATTGTTGAACGACGCGACGTCGTATCGTGTTTATGTGTGGGAGCCCTGAATCACTATATAAGGTGTATCTATTCATACACGAAATATTTTAAGAGTTACACCTGAAAGTGGTAAAGAAGCTATAGAAGCAAAAAGAAAATTATTATCTAAGCGTTTTTGAATTTTCGTAATTATTATAATTTTAAAACCGCTTGAGACGTTTTGCAAAAACTTTTACTCCAAATTCTATGAATGGCCCGCCTGACGCTGTGAGGGCGGCGACCGGACGGCACGAGCATGGCCGCGGTGTCTCGGGCCGTAAAAAATAAGAAGGAGCCAGTATTTCTCGTGTGCGTCAAATAATTTGTAAATATTAAATTTTGAAAAAAAAAAAAATACTTACATTTAGAAAAAAATATTTTTCATTGCTATAGCTTCTTTACCACCTACAGATGTACCTCTTAAAATATTTCGTGTATGAATAGATACACCTTATACAGAGCTCATTATGAGGAATCCGATTGTATAAGTCACACGTGTCCGTTTTGAGAGCAGTGGTGGCCCAGTGGTAATGGCCACGACTTACGAGTTGTAGGTTGTGAGTTCGAATCCAAGCAAGTGTAAATTAATTTATCACCACTGCTCTCAAAACGGTGAAGGAAAACATCGTGAGGAGACCGGCATGCCTTAGAACCAAAAATTCGAAGACTTGTAACATCTGCCAACCCACACTGGGCCTGGGTAAATGGCCCACTCCCTCTCACCGAGAGGAGGCCTCTGTCCCAGCAGTGGGAACATTATAGGCTGTTGATGATGAAGTCACACAATTTTCCAAAAACCCTTCCTTAATGTATTTCCAACTAGCGTCGAATGGGAACTGAAACTATCGTTATAATTTTGTATTAAAATAGTCAATTGGACAAAAAGCAGAAAACTCACGATTATTAATTAGTTTGTTAAGATTCTACTAATAGATTGTCTTATTAGATTTAATTAATAAAGTAGTAAGTAATTTAGTTTACTCATGTTGAGACTATATTGTAGAAGTAAAGAATTTATTTTTTCGTAGGTAATTGTTTTATTTTTAAACAAGTCCTCACCATGAATGTAACAGATATGAAGTGCATATTAAATTACCCTCAGCTATGAATCCACAGGCATCAGCAACATATTTCAACACAAAACGTTCATGCCGGCCGCTTTCGCTCGTTCTTTCATTAAAATACATAATTCTTTAAACATTATTGCGAAATTCATGTCAAATATTTGCGATCATAACGTGGAATCACAGAGGGGCTTGTGGCTAAGTTACAACAGCCGCACGGGCAGGTTAAGCTACGCTAGCCGCGGTTGGTCTGTGGATGGGTGACCATCCTTACACACCAAGACCCCTCCGTGCCTCGGGAAGCACGTTAAGCCGTTGGTCCCGACTGTCTTTCGTAGATCTTAGACAGTCGTTACGGGTCGTCAGAAGCCCGAAAGTCTGACAACCAGTCTTATCAAGGGGTTTCGTATTAACCAGTAACTGGGTTGTGGAGGTCAGATAGGCAGTGGCTCTATGTCAAATACTGGTACTCAGCTGCATCCGGTTAGACTGGAAGCTGACCCCAACATAGTTGGGAAAAGGCTATACATATGATGAATGTAGAATAACATCGCTCTGAATTTAACTGAGTAGGCAAATATTTATGGCGCAGAATATGTCCGTTAATGTTGCATTACCAACGACATATCTATTTCTGAAGTTTTCAACTCATCTATATACCTATATAAAATTCAAAGTCCTGAGTGACTGGCTGACTGACTGATATATCAACGCACAGCCTAAACCGCTGCTCCTAGAGACATGAAATTTGGAGGGTGTGTTCTTTGTGAGAAGTAGGTATCCACTAAGAAAGGATTTTTTTGAAATTCCATTCCTAAGAGGGTGAAATGGGGGGTAGAAATGGTGAATTTTTCGACATCCACGCGTTCGAAACCGCGGGCAGAAGGGAGTCGATACATAAATTAAAAGAGCCGGGCGAGATAATTTTTAAGAATCGAGTATTAAGCCAAAGCGCATAGTTGTAACCGATTGTTAGACAGACATCTGACTTACGACCAATTCACATTATATTTAATGTATACTGGTCTGACCACTATTTTGTGTCCATTTAGTTTCATTTTACTTTATTTAATACTATCTTTTACCAGCAGTTTTGCCCGCGTATTATACGTATAAATATTCCTCTTGAATCACACTATTAAAAAAACCGTATCAAAATCCGTTGTGTAGTTTTAAAAATCTTAGCATACATAAGGACAGACAGAGGGAAGTGACTTTGTTTATTAGTATGTAGTGATAAAGATATGGTTCAACTAGTTAGTAAATGGAAATAAAGTGACCTTTGGTAAAAAAAAGCTGAACAAATCGATATCGATATTTACAAACCTTTGCAATAAATCCTTAAGAAATATGACTTCCCAAAGGAATTAGATGAAAACACACCGTTTATCAAAGAGAAACCGTGTGAAAATGTGAAACATAGACAACTCTTAGATTTATATACTGATATTTCTAAGCACTTAATGAGACTTCAGAGTCTAGCTATGAGAAGGAAAAAAGTAAAAGGCAAGTAGTGGACTCGAATAACGGGTTGACGCAGCTCGGAGAGACGCCAGGCTTGATTTTCCGAACTGGTTATATGGTAAATCTAAAGCAGGTTTCAATCGTGAAGCATGCATGTGTCATAGTAGAAGAACTTTCCAAAGCTAAGCTTAAATGGTGCCAACGTCAACAGGAGCAGATGAAAATGGATTGGCTTGCAACATTGCATTCTAATAATAAGTTCCGGTATTCTCAAAGGAATGCAGATCTAATAGTCTGCGTTCGTTTAGTTTCTGAAATCCTCTCTAGGCACTTCCGGGTGGATGCTGGACAGCGACCTTTTTTTTTGGATGGGAAATCATCACATCACTTCTCCCGCTCTGGGCGGAGCGGGAGGGCGTGTTAGACTTTTACTGACTAAAAACTACCCACCCACCCGTGTTCCTTCAGTTGCCCATGTGCCAATGTGCCAGGGTCACGGTATCTCTTTCGAACAATCACGCGACCCCGGCTGGACAGCGACCTCATGTGTGAAAACATCAGACGGAAAAAATCTCGTAATTAAAAACGCAAAAAACCTAGTCGCGGTCTCATCTCGACGACAATTAAATGTCAAAACTTTTGACATATTGAGACTCAGATCACACTGAAATTTCTTAAAATTTCGAGAATTGCCACACTAAAAGTAAATGAGAAGAAGTTTCAAGTTTCAAGTTATTTATTTCATAACAAAATGATATTTGTGTCGAAATATTTGCATAGTAGGTACAACAAAAAAAAAAAACGTAAACAATCATATTAAAAGTAACCTCGCTCGTCATTAAATATCCGAATTAAATATATTAACTTTACAAACATTAATAAATTTATATTTTTTTTATTAATATCTATTGTAATATTCTTATTGATACAGAACAAAAATCTCCCTAGCAAAATACGACAAAAGTATATTAAATGTCAAAATATTACGCATACAAAAGCAATATTTATAACATAGTCAAAGAGCAATACACATATTTAATTAAATTATTTAACAATAGTTTTAATATTTTTGTCATTATAAAATTCGTCAATGCTGTAATAGGCTTTATTGATTAACGAAGACCTAAGTTTATTTTTAAACAAGTTCACATTCTGAATATTCTTTAATTCTGCCGGTAATTTGTTAAATAGATTCACAGATTGCACACGTGACGAGTGTTTGACAACATTAAGCTTTGCCTGCAGAATATTCGGAAGATCCTTTCTGCGAGTATCTACTCTATTTTCTCTTTCATCGTCTGTTTCAATATAGAATAGATATATAGATTACACTAAAGATTTCGAAAAACATGAATGGTAGGAAATTACGGGCTTATTGTCGAACATGTTCTAAAAGCAGGGCCATACACTTCTATACTTTTACTCATACTAGTGGTCGTCCAGTGGTCGACATTCGACCATAATAATAAATCTATACCTATGCATATCCATTAAAACTATAATAATAAAAATATAATAAGGTTATATTTGACATTCAATAACACTATAGACAAATAATATTAAAGACAAATATTCTCGATATGATCATAGATTTTAAAAATTAAATAAGTTATACAGGGTGATTGGAAGATGGGTGTAAAGATTTAAGGTGAAGATAGTATAGACAATTTAGAACCATTTTAGCCATGGTTGTCTTAGACGAAGTCTTACCAAATTTTTTTAACCAAATTTTTAAGCTTTTTTTTCGGAAATTCTCAAAATTTAATGTAAACTGCATAATTATGGCCAAATTGAATGATAAATAATTTTTTATTTATTTAATTAAAGTAATGTGTAAGCAACCCAGCAAAACATGTTTCAGGCTTCTGTGTCATTAGACATTTTTTTACAGATATTTAAAGCTCAGAAAAAATAAAAAAATTGTACAATACGTCGTTTAAACCTTATTTAAAAAAAAACTTTTTGTTCAAACCTTTTTGAAGAAGACATGCTTGATAATCGCTCTTTCTTTTGAGGTATCATTTATGCGGATATCTTACAAATTATTGAAATTAGGACCTACAAACCAATTCGAGGGAGAAATTTTAAATTTTAGGCAGTCTAACAAAACACAAAATTTTTGCTTAAAAGAATACTTTATGTGCTCGAAATGATAACATTGTTCAATTCTAAGAATTTTTGGCACATGCAGGAACCAATTGAGGGGAACCCATTGAGGGGATTCTCTAAATAATGGCCACCGAGCGCGGTGCGACGGCATTTCCAGGTAGAACGCCCAATGAATAGCAAAAAGCGATAAGAGTTGGTTTTTACAGCAAAATGGTCTTAGTTACTGAGGCAACAAAGTCGTTTTTCTTTAGTCAGGGTCAATCGGTCTGTGATGAAGCCGTTACATCTTTTACTTATTAGTCAAACTACTGCCCTTGTGAGTGGACGTTTTCGTGTTGATTTACAATTTACCGTGTTCAGTTGTAGCCCTTTGCGTTCCTGCACGTGTTGTTTGCGTTAGTTTTGAACTTTTTTGTTTCACCGTGTCCAGTCGTAGCCTCGCGCTCCTGCACGTGTTGATTTTTGACTTAATTGTGTTGAGTTGACATTTAGTGCGCTCCTACGCCGTTTTTCTTAATTGTTAAGTGACTATGACTACTTTTTCCAATCAAGAATATGCGGATATCGTATTTATGTACGGTAGAGCAGACGGCAATGGATCTTTGGCGCGACGGATGTATCAAGAGCGCTATCCGAATCGCAGGATACCGAATGTCCGAGTGTTTTACAACACGTTTCGTCGTCTTGCCCAAGATGGGTTTCACCGCGTGGAACCTGGAGTCAACCCGGGCAGACACGAAACTGCCGTCGACGAAGACATTTTAGCAGCATTTCAAGCGGATCCTACTACCAGTACTAGAGCAGTAGCTCGAAATTTAAACATTTGTCAATGGAAGGTGTGGCATACAATGCACCAAAATGATAAGTATCCGTTCAATGGCAGGAGTGTGCAAGGTCTAGTAGAGCAAGATCCTCAAAGAAGAATTCAGTTCTGCCGTTTCCTCCTCAACAGAGACATCGAAGATGCGTGGTTTCTGAAATCAATCTTGTGGACGGATGAAAGTAAATTTTCAAGGGAAGGTATTACAAACTTTCACAACATCCATGAATGGGCCGATGCAGACAACAATCCACATTTTAAGAAGCTGGTGTCATTTCAGATGAAATTCTCTGTGAATGTATGGGCTGGAATAATTGGCAGAACATTGATTGGGCCCCACTTTTTGCCTGATCCATTGAATTGCGAAAATTATTTGCAATTTCTGCAAATTGATTTACCACTGCTGGTAGAGGAATCAGGTGTCCCGATCTTCGAAAGAGACCGAACAGTCATCTTTCAGCAAGACGGCTGTCCAGCGCATTGGACTTTAAATGTAAGGGAACACCTCAACAATTGCTTTCCTGACAGCTGGATCGGCAGGGATGAACCCATCCCTTGGCCCGCTCGCTCCCCAGATCTGACCCCGTTGGACTTTTTCGTGTAGGGCCGGGCCAAGGAACTGGTGTATAACAACATAGAAATAAACACTAGAGAAGAATTGATACAAAGAATAAATTCAGCGTTTGAGACAATGAAGCAGGAGATGATGTTGAAAATAACGACTACAGAAGTTAGAAGACGGGGCCGTGCTTGTATTAGGAATCACGGCCGTCATTTTGAACATGAAAAATAAATAATTTTAATTCAAATGTTGTTTTAATTAGTCTGCCTAAAATAAAAAATTTCTTGTTCAAATTGGTTTGTAGGCCCTAATTTCAATAATTTGTAAGATATCCGCATAAATGATACCTCAAAAGAAAGAGCGATTATCAAGCATGTTTTCAAAAAGGTTTGAACAAAAAAAGCACCCTCCTTTTTTTTTTAATAAGGTTTAAAAGACGTATTGTACAAATTTTTTATTTTTTCTGAGCTTTAAATGTCTGTAAAAAAAATGTCTAATGACACAGAAGCCTAAAACATGTTTTGCTTGATTGCTTACACATTACTTTAATTAAATAAATAAAAAATGAATTCATTTATCATTCAATTTGGCCATAATTATGCAGTTTACATTAAATTTTGAGAATTTCCGAAAAAAAACTAAAAAATTGGGTAAAAAATATTTGGTAAGACTTCGTCTAAGACAACCATGGCTTAAATGGTTCTAAATTGTCTGTACTATCTTCGCCTTAAAGCTTTGCAACCATCTTCCAATCACCCTGTATATCTATAAAATTAATTTATTACCTATGGTTATACTTGACATTCAGTAAGACTATAGACACAAAATATTACAGACAGAAATTAACGATCGGACCACAGATTTCAACAATAAACTTTAGTAAAAAATACAGTATATTATTTTAATATATTATGTATATCTACAACCTGTCGTAAATTAATTTATCCATAATTATATTTGACATTCAGTAAGGCCATAGACAAATAATACCAAAAACAAATACAGACTAGATTTGACCATAAAATTCCAAATAAACAAAAGAATATCTATGCATGTGTGTATTAAATACACGGTAATGAATAGTAGTGTGTGTAACGTGTTATTTATTGAAAATAATGTATTTTTACGCATATTTTTTTTTTTAATATTAGCCTTCGTCACTTCTCTGTATAAACTATAAGTGTGCGAAATTTCATACTCCTCTGTCCGCCCAATTTTCATAAAAAGGGATCCAAAGTTTTCACTATATAGATTTTTAAACCGTGCATTGGACACTCTTGCCTGTCTCGTGAACTAATGAAAACCAGAGAAACTTTCATAATCAAAAACGAGACCGGATAAAGCGCGGTTTTTTTTTGTGGCTGGGTAATCATTTTTTTTTTTTTTTTTTTTTTCAGGATGGGAAATCATCAAATGACTTCTCCGAAGTATACGTTCAGTTCGATAAAAACAGATTTTACCTTTTAAATTCGTATTTTATGTGTAAGGTAGTATCTCAGATGGCCGATGGGATCGGAAAGTTCTGGAGTGGCGACCGCGTACTGGAAGACGTAGCGTTGCAAGGCCTCCCACAAGATAGACCGATGACCTGATGAAGGCCAGGAATCCGCTGGATGCGAGAAGCACACAATCGGTCGAAGTAGCAGTGCTTTTTTTTTTGTTGGGAATCATCAAATGGCTTCTCCCGCTCTGGGTGGAGCGGGAGGGCATGTCAGACTATTACTGACTAAAACTCACCCGTGTTCCTTCAGTTGCCCATGTGCCAGGGTCACGGTATCTCTTTCGAACAATCACGCGACCCTGGCAGGGGCTGGGTAATCATCAAATGACGTTTCCCGCTCTGGGTGGAGCGGGAGGGCGTGTCAGACTTTAACTGAGTAAAACCCAGTGTTCCTTCAGTTGCCCATATGTCAGGGCCGCGGTATCTCTTTTGAACAAATCTCGCGACCCTGGCAGGGATATAGCTCTGTTAAGTCTGATTAAAAACCAATTCTTTTAATAACATAACATCACGCCTTGTTTCCCCGAAGGGTTGGGCAGAGGTGTACCTATAGTACACACACATTTTGCTTGTTATGTTAAAGTCCCATGTAATAGGGGGCGAGCCTATTGCCATCAACCGGGCACAAATCCAGACTCCGGGCTGCTACTGAGAAATTCCAGATGAAAACCCAATAACACTTTGCCCGACCTGGGAATCGAACCCAGGACCTCATGCTCAGCAATAGCGCTTGCTACCACTAGACCAACGAGGCAGTACCGCGATACCGATATACCGATGTTTTTTCTCTCTCTCTTTCTTCTTTCACTTTTCCTGTTTCTGTCGGCTGTAACATCACACTAATATTGTAAATGTGAAAGTTTGTGAAGATGTGATTTTGGTTACCTGCTCTTTCACCCAAAAACTACTGAATGGATTTGGATGAAATTTGGTATCACAGATAGTTGGATTAACACATAGGATACTTTAATTCCGGTAGTACGTTCCCGTGGAATAATTTCCGAACTCCACTCGGGTGAAGCCGCTGGTAAAATGTACTAGGCAATATTTGTGTAAATATTCTAAGTTATGGAGACGCCATGGTGCTGCTGAGCTGTTGTATGGAAAATTGTAGTTTTAGGTACTATATGTCCTTACTTATATTTGACCACATGTTTGTCGTGAATTTAAAAGACTATCCTACCAGGCGACAGCAGCACCTATTTTAAAACTCAGTTTTAAGCACCTTTTTTCCTCAAGAACTTTTTTCGTAGAATTCTACGAATCTATTAAGAACATGAAAAAATTGTGTTTTTTTTTTTTTGGTTCTCCATTCGTGAAGCTTGTTGTTGAGAAATCTAGTATTTATGTGATACTTGAAGGACAATTTGAAAAATATTAGACTTTTATACTGCATATTTAGTTTACCAACAGTAACTTAGGGTCTTCTTATATATTTTTAACGCTAAATGTATCAATAGGATTTATTTATTTCTCAGATAAAAGCTATCTGAAGATAGTGAAATCGATTCTTAGTTTCTACTCGTGCTCTGATATTTTAAATTTTGTTTTAGATAGATATATACTAACTTTTTTCTGATTCGCTAGTCTTGTGGTGGCAAGCGTCACTGCTGAGCATGAGGTCCTGGGTTCGATTCCCAGGTTGGGCAAAATTTTATTTGGTTTTCCTAATTGAATTTCTCGGTAGCAGTCCGGAGACTATTACATGGAACTTCTACATAACTGGTAAAATGTGGGTTTACTATAGGTATTCTTCTACATTAGGTACTAACTATTACTCTAAACAAGGCTTGTTGTATTAAGTACTTTATTTTGGATTGTAAAAATGTTGTACAGTTTGTGAGATATGTTTTGTAAGTAATTGTTTAATGTAATGTATGTCCTGACCAGTGACCCTGCATTGCAACTGATAAGCAATGCACTGTCATGATAACATTAAAATGACTTTTTAAACTTTAAATATGATTTATCAGAAACATGAATAAACGGACTTATTTCAAAAAGTTTTTTTTTCCTGCCTGCACTCACTTTGGCCCACCCATAGCTTGCAGTGTAGATCCCTGGTACGTTTTCTTACCAGAGAGCGTAGGAACCCAAAGGGGAGTGGCACGATGGGTTCTGGTCCCACCGGTGTCATGCTCAACTCCCTTCTGGCCAGTTCATCGGCGGCGTCGTTACCTAGCGAACCGCTGTGTCCTTTAATCCATTGAATGGTTATATTATTGAGGCTACCCACCTGGTTGAGGCGCTGGTGGCACTCGTATATTAACCCAGAGTCAATCGAGTGGCTGTCCAGCGCTTGCAGAACAGCCATACTGTCTGAGAGTATGCGCATCGAGTGGTCTTTAACTGCCCTGGCAAAAAATAGGAGTATTATTTCATAAACATAAAATATGTACTGAAAATTTAGTTTCATCTACCCGATGAGACTAAAAAGTGATCTATATAGTAGGTAAAACTATAACATCACGACTGTTTTCCCCGCAGTATTCGGCTGAGAGGTACATAGTACACCCATATTTCACCACTTATGGTTAAGTAATAGGGGGCGAGCCAATTGCCATCAACCGGGCACAAACGCACTCTAAGCTGCTGCTAACAATTACAGTTCTTTATACAAAACTGACAGTTTATTACCGGACTATTTTTGTATTCGGAACTGTATTAAGAATTACTACTCGAGGCTAAATTAATGATAACAGCCGTACGAGACGATCGACGGTTAAGCTAAGCTTGCAACGGGCGGTTCGTACATCAGTGACCATCAATTACATATATGTACGTAGACCCCTCCACGCCTCGGGAAGCACGTTAAGCCGTTGGTCTCGGCTGCCATTTATAGATCTTTGATAGCCAGTGCGGGTAGTCTGAAGCCGAAAGTCGAAAGCCTGACAACTAGTCCTAGCCTAGCCAACGGGTTGTGTTGTGGCGGTCGGATAGGTCGCTCCATATAAAATACTGGTATTTGGCTTCATTCGGTTACACTGAAAGCAGATCCAAAAATAGTTGGGAAAAGGTTGGCTCGGTGGATTGTTAAGGAATGTCTGTATTAAAATCACAATTTTACGTCCTCATTACACACTGACTAGATAGTTTAAAGTAAACCCTGTCATAAGTCAGACCTTGTCTAGTGATAAAACCGTAATAGTATGTTGATCCTAACTTTTGTTTTCGTTAGCCTTAATGGGTCCCACTGCTGGGCAAACGGTATGTTGTTACTTCCCTGTCCTATGCGTTCTTTTGCCATATCAGTAGGGTACTCACAGTAGGGCACCACAGCTCTCTTCTGCCTAGCTGTTTTGTTTTCCAACATTCGCGATTTACTTGAGGTATAGAAAGTACGTTGGTGTTTCTAACACAGTCTGTACACCTACTATGCTGTGCTCCATTACCCGTTGGCAAATCTTGAGTTTGCACTTTTGTTGTTCAATAATTGATCAATTGTGTGCACCGGTCGTGGTCGAGTCGATGGTCGGCAGCGAGGAGTCCTGGGACGCGGTGGTCTCCTTCTGCGAAACAGTTGAGTCGCAGAAGGAGGATGCGGAAAGGGAGCGGGAGATCTCTTCCGATTCCCCGGCCCGCAGCAGGCGCAACGGATGTCGGCGGAAGGCGGATAGTAGGATATTATTGGGCATCCTACTCCACCTTCGTTCCTTCGGCTCACTCCGTTCGCCTTGTCACTCTCGGTGGATAGAATGCCCAATAATATTAATATTTCTGATATCGATGGCTGACCTCGTGAGTCGATGGAACTGAAGGTGGAGTAGAATGTTCAATAATATTTCTGATAAAGATGTCTTACCTCAAATTCAACTGTCGGATTTATTTCAATATACTCACCAGCTTAAAAACACCTACCCACCTGCTTTAAAACTTTACACGTTAACATAATCAGGTCTATATCTGAACGAACCAGTTATCTAAAATTCAGGACAGATTGTCTCATGTCTCTCCACATACTTGGGGATGGTGCATTGTGGTTTAGTGACACACATACCCGGTATCGTGACCAGATTGGCTCGAGAACATCTGAACTTTAGGATACCGCATACATTAAACTAAATTAAGGACCGATTGTCTCATGTCTCTCCACAAAAGTAAAATAGCGCGCACCCTTAGGTTCACACACATTTATTCTGTGACCAGATTGGGTCGAGGACATCTAAATTTAGTTTAACACATTACAGACGATACATACTTTTATATCAATACACCCATCTGCTTTAAAACTTTACACGTTAACATAATCAGGTCTATATCTGAACGAACCAGTTATCTAAAATTCAGGACAGATTGTATCATGTCTCTCCACATACTTGGGGATGGTGCATTGTCGTTTAGTAACACACATACCCGTTTTCGTGACCAGATTGGCTCGAGGACATCTGAACTTTAGATACCGCATACATTAAACTAAATTTAGGACAGATTGTCTCATGTCTCTCCACAAAAGTAAAATAGCGCGCACCCTTAGGTTTGTACACATTTATTCTGTGACCAGATTGGCTCGAGGACATCTAAATTTAGTTTAACACATTACAGACGATACATACTTTTATATCAATACACCCATCTGCTTTAAAACTTTACACGTTAACATAATCAGGCAATACATCCTGTTACATCAACACGTAAAAATCAAGTGGCAAGCGCGGTCCCACGGATAGTCGATCCTTGTCCAGTATGCATAAAGCTAAGGCGCTGATACACTTGACAACGGCAGCCGGATCAGAAACGCATCGAACGGTTAACAATCATTAGTGCTTATATCAGTTTTTACGTAACACTATTGATTCATAACCGTCGGTATCTCACATTATTCAATCTGGTGTACAAACTGTATGTGGATCCGCTGTTGTAGTCTGTTCCGTAGACGGTAACCGTACCCGGTGGTTGTCAGTTTTATGTATATAATCAGCTTTATGTATAAGTCAGCTTTATTAGTTCGAATCGGCAAATTTCAATGACAATGGAATGCACGCTTCCCACGTTCACATAAATTGCATTCCATGCATTTATATTGTTAAGTAATATGACCATCATGTTGTAAACACTAAATTAGTCTTTTATAGAACTTCCTACATATTATTTTCGTAAATTTATAAAGTTTGTAATCGCTTCTAGTTTTAACGTGTTTCATTCTTCTACGTACTAAGATTATATATTTTTATTTATATGAATGATATATTTTGTATCAAGTACGACACGAATTATTGGTCGAACCATTTACCACTTGTTATCGAGTGTGATTTAAAATTAATTAAGAGACCTTGAAAAAAGAGAACACTGAGGTTATTAGGGATAATAAGAGTAAAGAATAAATGAATAAATACATTGGAGAAGCATTGAAATCCTAGAGTTAATGTTATTATTGATAAATTGGATAACTATAAAACCATAACTCAGTCACGTACTTCCGATTCCTACACGATACCTACAGTTTCTTGGTTTCTTTCATTCCAAGTGTAAGTGATTATTTAATAATACGAATGAAAATGTTATTAGTGAGTAAACTAACTTACTCTGCACTAGTTTTTATATGATGATAAGAACTTCCGAGTTTAACTGCAACTTAAAATTACTTGGGATCGGGTTCACTTTGTCGGCTTTATTTTTCAATTCTCAATACTTATGACACAGTAAAAATAAAAGAAGCAGAAGTATGTCTCGGCAGTGACATTGAAAGAAATTCATTCAGGTGCCATTTAAGCGAATGCCTAATGTGGAATACGTCGAAATGCCGACTGAGTTGATAATGTAAAAAATGATATTTCTGGTTTCAATATTGATGAATTCAAACAACACTGAATAATACAATTGATAATTTCGTGTCAAATTTCAAGTAACTAAATGTTGCACCCTCCGCGTATGTGCGTAACTACCACCCTCCGAGGCTGTTGCGTATTGTGCACACTGATATTTCGAAGCGCGTCATCTCGACCGTTTTCTATGAAGTTAAACTACTGTAATTTTTTATTCTGTGTCAATTAACAAATTACAATTTAGCAAAATTGATATGCAATCAATACGGTTAAATATGACGTAAACGTCATTTTTTTTATACAACTGTAAGACTTGTACTTAGAGTTTAAAATTGAAATTATCTATTTTTGTGCTGAAATTGTATTTTTTGTGTATATAAACGAATTCATTTCAATCAATAAATTACATTCGCTCCGGAATCTTCAAAGTGACAAGTAGTACTAGTGGTACTTTAATATCGACTTTCTAACATGTAAGTGAGTACTTATTAATTTTTTAATTTGAAGTTATAATGCTCAGCTACGGACCTGGTTTTTGCCTGCCGGCTGTTGTAATTATCATGCCCTATTTATCCATCGTGACTGCTACTCAGCTACGTACCTGGCTTCTGCCTGCCGGCTGATGTAACTGTTATCGATCTGTCATAAATTGATAGATTTCTTATTTATTGTATTTCAAAAAAGACTTTGTTGGTTTTTGTTTTGTTATATTAAACATGACTTTTTTTGTTGTACATTAGGTCTGACTCCGACGTTTCCCGTATGTCTGACTACATAAAGAGCCCGGCAACTGATACAAAGGTCGTGTCGAGAAGGACCCTGCCTACGAAAAAAACTACAAAGCGCAAAGCTTCGTCGGTCGTAGAATCAGGATCAAGGTAGTTTATCAATACTCTTTATCTGACTTATCCCTTTTCATTAGTCTCACTTATTATATTATAACATAGATCTCAATAGATAACTTTTATTTGTAACAATAATTTTAAGTAAATATATACTTACTTATTTTATCATGCAACATAGTTTGTATCTAGAAAAGTGTTTCTTCTAGATTATTAAAATAAAAATTTTAATTGTTTACAGTGACCAGAAACCGGGGAGCACCGACCTTTTCGGTTTGGAAGACTTTGGTGGCCTTCCTCCGAAGTCGAAGTTAGGATCATCCTTGCTGTCCCGCGTAGCCAACGGGAAGGTACGACGGACAGCAGATCTAAGCGGTGCCTTTTTTGTGGAACTGAAGGTATTCCATAAAGAAAATATCATCTCCATTGCTCCTGAGGAGCGTTGGAAGAAGGCAGAAGTTGCTTTGAAACTTCAACTGGAGAAAGGTAGTTCACAGTGGAACTCACTACAAAAATTCATGCATAAGGCTCATGAGTTGTTCAATGACTCAGAGCCTGTATATTATAGTGATAAGATAAATTTTAAATCTAGTTAGGTAATCACTTAAAATTTAAATTGGGACACCTAAAATTAATGTTTATTTTTAAACTTAGTAGGTAGAATGTCTTAAATTCTTGTTCAAGGCTTAGCAGTTGATCAAAGACTCAGAGGCTGTATATTATAGTGCTAAGATACATTTTAAATGCACTTAGGTAATTAATTTAAAATTAATATTTAGGACATCCTAAATAAATCTTTATTTTTAACTTAGCCGGTAATTAATTACGTTAGAATGCCTTTCTGCACTGTTTGTAACACATCTGTTGAGCGCAGTCACTGGACAGGTCATCTACGCAGTACCAATCATAAAAATAAAAATATTTCATACGTTTGCGAAGGTGTTGAATTAATTAATTCTGCATTCCGAAATCGTATAGCTTCTTATAGAATTATTGACACTAGTGAAAATTATTCTTTAGATTCGTTTTTGAGTAATAATCAAGAAAAAATCAAAACATTAATCAACAAATCTCTGAAAGATCATGTATGTCTAAAAATTAATTTTGAATATTTTGCTTTGTTTTTGATGGTTAAAAATGATAGTCAGGAGATGAAATCATTTGCTACAAAGAATTATGTGGTACATCAGAATTATGAATATGATTTATTGACATCTCAGGTTAGAAACACGTTGAAAAAAAAATTAGAAGAATTTCAAGATCGTGACAGTGGCTGGACATTTTTAAACAGTTCGCATTTGGAAGTTAATGTTAACAAATATCAACCTTTACGCGGCTCAAGCTTTATCGAGTTGCCGACCGTAGTTAAATCAAAAAAAGCATGTATTAATATTCGCAATAAAGATAATTATTGCTTTTTATGGTCAGTTGTTGCTGCTTTATATCCAGCAAAAACTCATCCTGAAAGAGTATCGTCTTACCCCAATTTTCAAAGTGTGTTAAACATAAAAGACATTCAATTTCCATTGAGTTTCTCAGATATTGCTCGATTCGAATTAAATAATCCCGATATTTGTATATATATTTATGGCTTAAAAAATAATACCGTGACTGGACCGCTTTATAAACCAAAATTTTTGAAGGAAAAAGTGATTCATTTACTTTACTTAGAAAAAGATGATTTATCACATTATTGTCTCATTACGGATTTACCGCGTCTTGTTAAAAATCAAATAACAAAGCACCACAGTAAATTATACTTTTGTGATGTTTGTTTAATGTTCTTTGATAGTTGTGATAATCTTAATTCACACAGTTGTGGAGGAGTTGCTACTGAACTACCACCAAAAGGCTCTTTCATTCAGTTTGAAAATTATGGTAGAAAGCAATTTGTACCATTTGTTATATACGTCGATTTTGAAACAATGCTAGAGCGGTACGACTCCTGCGACCCTGACCCAACTCAGGCGAGCACCGTTACGAGACAGCGACATGTGCCCATCGCTTTCGCTTATCATATTACGTGCACTCTAGATGAAACCTATAATCGTTTTGTCTCGTATCGTGGTTCGGATTGTGTTTCAAAATTTGTGAAGTCTATCTATAAAGATACCAAAAAAGTTTATAGAATTTTAAATAATACCGTTCCCATGATTTACACGAATGAAAATGCTCTCGACTTTGAAAACTCTGATACATGTCATATTTGTGAGAATTTCTTGCTAGGTGATAGGGTACGCGATCATTGTCATTTGACTGGTAAATATCGTGGCGCAGCTCACAGTTACTGTAACCTGCAATATAAAATGCCTAAGTTTCTACCTGTATTTTTTCATAACTTATCGGGTTATGATTGCCATCTTTTCATAAAAGCATTAGGTAACGCTCCGGGATCTATTAAAGTCATACCTAAAACAAAAGAAAACTATATTTCTTTCACGAAGTATATTCCGATTTCCGATAATGAAAGTATACAGGTACGATTTGTAGATTCATTCAAGTTTTTAGGAACTAGCTTAGAAAAGTTAGCAAGAACAATGAAAAAACAAGACTTCAAGCAATTAAAATCTTATTTTCCTGAAAAAACACAATTTGATCTACTTACCCGTAAAGGAGTGTACCCATACGATTACATGTCTCAATGGAAACATTACGAAGATATATGTTTACCATCTAAAAATCATTTTCATAACTCCTTGACTAATGAATCAATTAGTGATGAAGACTATAAACACGCTCAGACCATTTGGTCAGTATTTAATATTCAAAATATGGGTATGTACACAGATTTATATCTTAAAACCGACGTTCTTTTGCTAACAGACGTGTTTGAAAGTTTTCGAAAAACTTGTAAACAATACTATAATCTCGATCCCGCGTTTTATCTTACAGCACCAAGTCTTTCATTCGATGCAATGCTTTTGAAAACTAGAATTAAATTAGAATTGATAAGTGATGTTCAAATTTTTAGAATGATACAAGAAGGCATTCGTGGAGGTGTTTGTATGTGTTCCAAAAGACATGTCAAAGCCAATCATAAATACTTGGATTCTTACGACTCGTCTCTGCCGAATTCATTTATTATTTATTTAGATTGCAACAATTTATATGGTTATAGCATGTGTCAATATTTGCCTTATTCGGATTTTAGATTCATGAGTAGACAGGAAATAGATGATTTGCAATTGAGCTTAACAGATATAAGCGATACCGCGGAAAACGGCTATATTCTTGAAGTTGATTTATTGTATCCTAAAACATTGCACGATGAACATAACGACTTTCCATTTTGTCCAGAAAAATTTGTTGCACCGGGTGGTAAGAATAAAAAATTAATACCGAATTTGTATGACAAATACCACTACGTTATTCATTACGTTCATTTAAAAAAATGTTTACAACATGGATTGGTGTTACGAAGGATTCATCGTGCAATTGTTTTTAAGCAAAGCTGTTTTTTAAAAAAGTACATCGATCTTAACACTCAACTACGACAAAAAGCAGAATCAACGTTTGAGCAAGATTTTTTTAAATTATTAAATAATAGTATTTTTGGGAAGACTCTGGAAAATGTTGAACAAAGAGTAGATGTAAAATTAGTTAACAAATGGTGCGATTCAAACAATAAAACGAAAAAGACTATTTGTGCTGAGAAATTGATAGCCAGTCCATATTTTCATAGCGCTTCTGTGTTTTCTGATGATCTAGTAGCAATACAAATGAAGCCTTCGCGTGTTATACTTAATAAACCAATATATATAGGGTTCACAGTGTTAGAATTATCTAAGACCCATATGTACGATTTTCACTACTCTGTCATGAAACCTTTTTATGGTAAGCGAATTGAATTGTGCTATACTGACACAGATAGCTTAATTTATGATGTCCAGAGTAATAACGTTTATAAAGATTTCAAGCTCAATTTTTTAAAATATTTTGATACCTCTAATTATGACATAAACAATGAATTTCACTTGCCCATTAATAATAAGAAGATCCCAGGACTGTTTAAGGACGAAATGGGTGGTAAAGTTATTAAAGAATTCGTAGGACTGCGCTCAAAACTTTATTGTATTAAAACCTTAAAAAAAACAATTAAAAAAGCCAAAGGTATAAAAAAATGTGTAACGAAACATTTAAATATGATTGATTATAAAAATGTTTTGTACAATTGCAATGTAATTCGTAAAAAAAATGTAATGTTTAGGTCAATAAAACATGAAATATTCACTCAGAACGTAAATAAAATAGCACTTTCAAGCAATGATGATAAACGGTTGCTATCATTTGATAAAGTATCTACTTTAGCTTGGGGTAATGCAAATATATTTATGTAATGTATTACCATACTTAAAAATGTAATTAGGAACTTACAATAGTGACATTTCTATCAAGTATTTTATTGATTGTAAAACATCCTAAATGGAAAGTCAGATAATTTTATAACGTAGCTACTATCTTACTTACTAATTTAAAAAGTTTGTTAATCTTTAAATATGAAATATAATATTGTCCTGTAATTTAATTCAAATAGTATCGTCTGAAGTTACTTTTGAACCCAGCTATAATATTATAGCTGGTATTATATCTATGTAATTCTAAAATGTGTGTATTCTTGGTGTCCCTTGTAATTGTAGTTTTTATCTGTATGTACCTACTAAATATATACTTAAATAAATAATATTTTATGATTTTATCTCTGTTTCATTTCCATTCCTGATTGATGACAAAGCATACAGGGCTTACACCATGTTGTGCACGAGGATACAGGTTCCAACTGGATAAAACATGCAATGTTCATTTTTGATGACATAGCACTCATGGCTCGAAGTTCACACGCGCGGTGTAGAATATGACACCGATCAGGTGCTCGTGCACGAGCTCGAACGTGTTGAAACTTGAAATTGAATCACAGCGCTTTAAGGCTTTATGGAGTCTCATTACACATTAACCACGTTCCACAGTCGTATTATTGTGTAGAACATTCATTATTAGACAGTTAGCCGGAGCGGTCATATCACGTCGAATAAGAACAAAACGAATTGTAAGTATTGTAGAACTACCCATATATTTATAACGTTAATTCATCATGTTTTTATGTAATTATAATTAATTATTATTTCGGTTGTTTCAGATCATTGATAATGTGTGATTCACCAGATATTATCGACTTCTCGCAATACGCGCAAGGTTTTCCGACCCCGAGTTTAAGCTGGCATATCCCAGAACAACAAAGACCTGTTCACAAGGAGCCTAGAGCAAGACAAGACTGCGGACCTGTCAACAAGAAGCCTAGAACAAGACGGGAGTGTGTAAAACAGAAGTCAGCTCTGCCTACCTGTCAATCATTCGTCATAAACAATGAGAAGAAAAAAGGATTACGACTGATCCAGGTACAAGTGTTGGACATCAGTGAACAACTAGAATCTGCAAGTGACAATGATGATGTGGTAATTTTAAGTGCGCAGTATATAGTGACTGAATCGGTGGACCATGTTATGGAGGAGACGCAATCGTTAATTAATAAAATATCAAAAAAACTTTGTGGGGACAGTTGTTATTACTGATGAACTATTAACTGGTGTCATTATTTTGTAAGTATCTACTATATTGTTTAAGTTTTATAGTAATAAGCAATAATAAATTATGTAAGTAATATTATAGTTATCAGACTATATTATTATTAGGTATATATAACATTTATTTGCTTTCTTATTGTTTAGTGTTTAAACATTTGTGGTTTTTATGGTGTGTAAGTTTTGAATGTATACATTTTTAAAATAACAAATATGTAAGTTTTATTTTAATTAACTTTTGTATTTTATCCTGTACATACCTAGTCTAAAAAAATATAATAAAGTTAAATACATATAAAAAGAAAAAATATGTAATGTAGATTTCTTTGATTAATCTAGTTGGGCTACTGTTCAATCATCACAAGTTTTTTAAGTATGTAGGTAACATTAAATAAACTATGTGGGGACAGCTATTATTATTATTATTCGGTAGGTAGTTATAATTAGTTTGTAATAATTGTAAATAATGTAAAAAGTAAATAAATATAAAATGAAAAAATATGTACTTAATGTAGATTTCTTTGATTAATCTAGTTGGGCTACTGTTCAGTCATCACAAGTTTTTTAAGTTAAGTATGTAAAGTAAAATTAAATAAACTATGTGAGAACAGCTATTATTATTATTATTGTGTAGGTAGTTATAATTAATTTGTAATAATTGTAAATAATGTAAAAAGTAAATAAAAATATTTTGTAGTTTAAATTATGTTTTATTTTGTATTACTTATAAATACTCGAACTTTAAATTAGCTCTAATGTAATGATATACATATAGGTTATTTGCTTTCAGAATGTTTTATTAGAATAATTCGTTTAGAATACCGTATGTACCTATATTTGAAATAAAATTTATTACGATTATCATTTTGCTGCAGCTAATTTAAAGTTTGTTATATGGGTCTGATTATATTAAATAAAACACTCTTGAGTACATAGACATTTTTAATTAACTGTTCAACACAATAATTATTAAATAAATAAATTAAATACAGACATATTATTATCAAAATACTATTTTCTAATACACACAGCATTATTCAATGCACAATTCAATTTATGGTTCACACAATTAAAATCAGTTTTATTTTTACAGAACTTTTTTTTTAATGTCGCAAAATTAGGACATCCCTTCTCACCTATGTCAATCACTTCACAGTTTGCACATAACTCTTTAATCCACGTAATCTTTTCCAAACCCTTTGTCATAATTTTTTTATTTTCTAAATATGGTAAAATAACACGTTTAAACTCTTTGTAGTCTATATAGCCTTCACTCCAGTAAATTCCTCGATTTCTTTCTAACCATCTCACCTGCTTTTTTTCTAGTGTTAGGTAATGGAATGAATATGGTGGTTTCACCAAGAACGTCTGTGTATGATCATGACTCGCAATGGCCAATTCTTTGACAATAAAATTATTTAAAGAATCTTTAAATCCTTGGAGTTCCACTATAAGGGTGTCCGACTTCATGATATCTTCTTAACAATGTTACTTAATGGTTTGTATTCAACAATGCAATCGTTCAGAATGAGACAATATGCTGAAGTTTGATCTGGTATCTCCGAATCACTTTCAATTTCTACTCTCACGTCCACAACTGGCCCTGTCTTTAGATTATCCGCTTGTCTAGAGCAATCAATGACAAACAGCGGTGCTAAATCTCTAAACTGTTTTTCGCTTAATATGGGTTCCGGTCGACGTCCGTAATACGACTGTTGAAATCTGGTGTATTGCTCGTATAATAAAGCGATTCTGTTATTAGCAAAACTCGTATTTAGGTTTTCATACGGAAAATAAGTTGAATTGAGATACACTCTAACGTCTCGAACATGACAGTGATCGAATTGAGACATGTCCGAACTTGCATTGCTTTTCCTATTTGTCTGTAACCCGATAATAATGTACCTTGGTTTTTCTATTTGAGATGAAGTTTTGATTGACCAGGTATGTTTTGTAGTTTTAGGCAAAGCTGGATATTCGTACAGATCCCAATTTCTGTATACCATTTGAAGTGATCTATCTTTTTCTAATAGTTTTAACAAAGTTATTTTTTCTTTGTCTGATACTTTAACATGCGGTACGCGCCATATAATTTTGTTGATCTGAACGTCGTCCACTATTTCGCCGGTGTTAAGTTTTACAGCGTTCAAATTAGTATTACTTCGTAACAATATCAGTTCATGTCTGCTATTTATCACAACTTTTTTATAATCTTCAGCAAACCCGAGGATGTTACGTAGTGGAATAGAAACAGAAAATTTTCCACCATTCATATTTTTTATACCATCGATATTCCAGCCCCAAGCATTAGACATTTTTGATTCACTTTCATTCATTGATATTAATGATTTCATGGTTGTAGTTATACCTGCATTTTTTATTTTATCAATCTCCACTCCATTTAACTCATACCTAATATCTTGAAACAAGTACAGTAGACCATTGTTTGTGAAATTGATACTAGTAGCTTTGTCTTTCGTATCTTTTTTGTTTACGATAACAGTGCCTTCTAAATAGAGTGTGCTAGCTGAAGGAAGTATGTACAAATCCTGTTGGTTGATCGGAATGCGGATTTCATCGTTCCTATTGAAACTCGTTACGTACGGCTTGTAGGAATGAAATTCGATTCCTTCTATAGTATTATCGTAAGTTGGAGCGGATAAAACGTCTAAGATATTCATTTTAACAATCCGATAGCTCTAAGGAACGCTTTATTGTCTTTAGTTAATTTTATTATCTTCTTAGAGAAAGGTCTTCTTCGATAGGTAGCTCGGGCAGAACTGATATTCTTTACTTGGTGAAACACATTTTTATTGTAGTCAATCATCTTTTTCTTCTAAGATGCAGATATACCTGCACTTCTTCACCACGTAAATTGATTAATTGTTTGTTTATATCTAACAGTCTGATATGTATGCAGCTTATGTTGTTTTGATTGATTGGAAAGTATATTGCGTTCTTCGGGATTTCTATGATCCTGTATCCTGGCGGCACATTAAGTGCAAATTCGTGAATAATATGACTTGGTTCACCGTTCACAAATGAACCGCTTACAATATCACATTCAATCCTGACTACGGTCGTAGGTAGAATGTTGACTGGAGACTGTGACACATGCCATTTATTTGCTGTTAAAATTTGTTCGTTAAACCCCAATAGTCTTCTAAAAGAGTCTCCTTTGATAAAATTAATGTCTTTTGTACAGAATATTGTAGTTTTTAAAGTATTATTATTGCACCGTAGTTTGATCGCTGCATCTTTTATTTCAGATTTTAAATAATCGCTAATATCTTGTAATTCATAAGTGCCTTCCGGTACTTCAATAACTTCATTAATGCCATAATAGAACTTATTATTACTTTTGTCAATGTTTGGAATAGAATTAAATGTAGAAAAGTGCAATAAAGCACACTCATACTCTCCGTCTAGTTGTAAAGTATTAGGATAGTATGTAGTTAACACTGACGAGTCTCCAGTTATCGACAAAGTGAGTGACATCTTGCAAATGATTGATATAAAAGAAAAGCATTTATTTTATAATACTTTTTTATTCCAAAAAGTCAACAAATAACTTAAACATAAATTACCACAATTGACTGCGTTTAATTTTTGATATCCTGTGTAGTTATATAACACATCACAATTTTTGAAATATTGCATCAATTCCATTGGAGGTTTTAAATTTCCATAGCTATCAAAGTATTCACAGTGATTGTATACTTTAGCATAAGCTACCCAATGCGTTCCTTCGTTCTTAGAATCGTCTAAGTTAACGATACCACATTCAATGTCTTTCGGCTTCGAAGGTAGTCGATCCTTCATGTAGACCCCCGAAAATATGGAATGTGTCTTGAATACTTTCGGATGTCTACATCAGTTAGAGGGCGATTGGGTAGCATATTTTTCAGTTTTTTGAAGATGTTATAAACAATCCTTTACCACTTTTATACGGTCTAATGTATAAACCCTTACCCAACACTAAAGCCTCCATAGCTTTATTATGTCGTTCTGTTTCTTGCAAATTTTGTTTGCTTGCTTTGTAATCATTAACGGTTTTTGCAATGCCAGCTGCACCACCAGCTAAAGTTCCTAAAGCCGATAAACCAGCGAAAATTGGAATTAAAGGTAGAACTCCTCCAGTCTTTGGTATGGGTATTACTCGGGGTACTCGAATTTGATGGTGAATGTTTGGAAATAACTTTTTTGCGGTTAAGTAAGCTGCTTTTATTAAAGTCTTATTATCTTTGTGTTTGAGTTTCTTAATTTTTGATTTTATTTTCGAAACTAAGCTTTTAAATGTTTTAATGCCTGATCCAGACTTTAGTTTCGCTTTCATAACTTTGCTCACCAACCAAGAGCTTAATTTTTCACCTTTCCCTGCATCTTTTGATTTAAGTCTTTGTTTAGCCATATCAAGTAGTTGTAAATCAGCTTTGTGACGATTTGATACGTCTGTATGGTTTGTATACGCAATGTCGTGTTGCAAGCAAGCTTCGTCTAGCTTATTTACACCTCGATCACCTCGCGCCAAGCGTTTATGAAGTTTGGTTCCTGGTCCGCAATAATTGTATCCTGGCAAATGCACTTCGAAAGGTAGATTATTAATTATGTTGTTAACTAGTCCACCCCCTTGCATTACTCAAATTAGAATGATATGATTTCGAATGAAAATGGTTTTATAATAGTTAGTTCATTAATGCAGCTTTTTCAATCCAACTGTTTTCTGCACTGCTTAGGCCTAACCATTTAACATACAATTTATTTCCTTTCTTTTTCAAAACCTTTTCTATCAAATACACATCAGGATAATTAGATCTTTGCAGTTCTTGTTCGTAAAAAGCTCCTAATATGTTTTGGTTTCGTTGATCTTCTATGTGATATGTCACTGGTAAGGTTTTATTTATCTTTTTTATAATAAATAATTCAGTTGACCAATTAGGAGTGTAACCTTTCTCAAAATTATGTTTGTATTTACTTATACGAACACAATCACCAACTTTGAATTTAGGCTTCCACTGAACGAAATCATGTTTGTTTATTTTTTCTATATTTTCTTTGATAACTTGTTCATTACATTTATTCACATCAACCGGTTTAAATTGAATAGTACGATGTTTGGTGTTGTTATATCTCTTCAATGTATCTTCCAATGGTAGACCTAGCCACTTATAGTTTCCATTGAGACTAAAATATTTATATAATTTATTTTTTAAAGTTCTTATCAGTCTCTCTACAATTGATGCTTTTTTAGTAGAAAACGATGAGTAATGGTTAATGTTGTGCTTTTTCATAAGCGTTTGAAAAGTGATGTTATAAAATTCGGTTCCCATATCAGTCTGTAAATTAACAGGATCATTACAACTACTAAGCAGTATATGTTCGAATGCACGAGTAACATCAAATTTATTTTTCGATTTTAACGGTTCAGCCCAGGCATACTTTGAGAAGCAGTCAATCACCACAAGAATGAAATTATAGCCTTTGTTATATTTCCTCAGGTTTTGCATGTCCATCAAGTCTGCTTGCCATAAGTCATGGATTCCTTTCAGAATAACAGAACGACGAGGGAAATTTCTTCGTGTTGCTTTGTGTATTTCATTTACAATTTGCTGTTTTACCATTATGGAGTTTTCTGAAGTAATTTATCTACCTCTGCTTTAGTATAAAACTTATCTTGCAAATGAGTTGAAACCTCAGGTAACCTTGCTTTAAAAGTAGCTTGAACTGTACCCTTTGCATCTTTTATGATTTGAGTACGCAATCAGATTATTAAATTCTTTAAACATATTAGCATTCAACCGATCTACATAATCCTTATTCACAGCCAGATTATTTAATTCTTTTAACGTATTAGCATTCATTCGATCTACATAATCCTTGTTAACAGCATCGTTTGCTTCTATTGGAGATGTAATTCCTGTCAGTCTTGATGTTTTTAAATCAAAATCTCCGTTTTCTGATTTTAACAATGCATTTTCATTAAAATCAAATAACTCTGATAAACGCATTCTTTTGTGAATGTAGTGTCCGAATTTATCTACGTTCATGTTTAAGGTGTATTTTATCGAGAGGCTGATGACAAAATAAACATATTTTTAAACATTTATTTATTTATAATCTTACATTCACGCAATTCTTCAATGATAGATATAATTTCATTATCTAATCCTGTGTTGCCAGCATCTCTAGATGCAATTAATAATTTCAACCTTTCCACTAGTTCATTAGGATTATCCCAGTACACTAAATCTACGTCTTTTCTCCACTTTTTTAGTAACGGTAGACCCTTTCCCTGAACTGCATTCTTCAGTTTAAAAAGAGGTTTAATAACTTGTAAATATTTTTGTCCTTTATTACTTTTTATTGGCTTACTGGGCTCAAAATCTCGACGATGTGCATTTGTATCAAGTAGCATCAACTTATAATTTTGCATATCACTATCTGTAACCACGCTTAAGTCTACATCTTTCTTAAGCAACAACTGTTTTAATCCAGGTGTATTTCGGTATTTACGTCCAGCCACGGTGATGTATTGATCGTTGATCGTTATGCAAGCAGAACCTAAAAGCAGTTTCCCACGGTCTGCTCTAACTCCAAATGGAATATCTACCAACGCTTCTGAAGACACTGACCAGGATGACGTATCATAATCTTGGTTACTTTCAACTACTGATTCATAAGAAGAGTCACTGTTGATATCGGATTCATATTTGTCTTCACCGTCATGATTATCATTACTTCCTGCGCTATCAGTTCTTTGTTTCTGCAATTTTTCGTTAACAAACGGAACATCAGCAAAATCATCACTAACACGCAGGAGAGGACTTTGCTTACTAGCATTAGCAATTATGTTGAGAGGTTCTGTTACAGGTTTGAAAACAGATTCCAGTGCTTGTTTATTGTTAATCTCAGTATCTCTCATTTTTCGTACTTTTATCTTTACTGCTTCTGCTGCATCAACAATTTGACGTTTCAATGTTTTTTCCATATTGGTAAAACAGGTTGTAATTGATTAAGCGTCGTACGGTGAATAATACTAACAGACAGGTTATAGTCTTATATAGGTATAAAGTCATGTTCTTAATCAAAGACTACAAACGTGTCAAATTTACTTCTATAACATCCTTTGTTTTTGGAACAATCTTTATTAATTACAACATAATTGAAAGGTATACTCCATATTTTTGAACACATTTCCCGAAATTCAATCCATGTCATGTCAGTGTTGACGTGTTCTTCATACACATGTCTCATATTTCTTTCATCTTGTTTAAAAAGTACGATTAGATTTGCGTTGTCTCTTACTAACTGCTTAGGGATTTTACTATACGTCTGATTTAGATAAAAACAATCGATGAACTTGTGTCTCCCCATAGCAAAATAATCACGCATACTATTTTGATTTTCACAAGCAACATCATCAAATACGATTACAGAATTTGGTTTTGCGGTCTGAACACTCAGCACTTGTTCATTTTCATGATATTTCTGAAATGAAATGCCTGGTACACGTTGCAAGACTTTTTCTAAAAACACGTACTTAGGTTGTTGCAAGGTTTTAGAATAAACATAAACATTTTGAAATCTTAAACCATTCTCATGTATAAGAAGACCAATTAATAAATTAGTTTTTCCGCAATTTGATGGCCCACAAATAATACATCGTACCGATTTAGGTAATAATTCTCCATGACGAAAACCAGTCTCCTGAGAATTAGCATAAAGTTTGTTTACATGTAACGATTGTGGTTGTTTTACAAATTTCATGATGACTGCTTGAAACGGTTAAATTAATAATGAGTCAATTGTTGTTTTACATTAACCTTTATAACTCATAATCGCTAACTGGAATCAATGTACGAGCAACCTGACCATGGACGTCCTTCAATATAAAATAGTGAGTGTTATGGTAAAATAAGGAAAAAGTAATATTGAGTTTTAGAACTAAAATAGTGGAAAAGACGTTGAACCATAACATTTCATTTATATTATTGGGCATTCTACTTCGCCGAGAGTGACGAGGCGAACGGAGTGAGCCGAAGGAACGAAGGTGGAGTAGGATGCCCAATAATATCCTACTGCGGATAACGCCCTCTTTCACCCTCTCTAAATGGGTCCAGGGGTGACGGATCTGAGGACACTCATCGCCCCCTATTTCTTAGGACCCAGGATGGTGGCGCGTAGTGTTCCACGGGCGCCGTGATGTACTGGGGTGAGTTTAACACCTCACTCCCCCCTAACGTGAGGAGGCCCGTAGAGGTGAGCTGGCACCAGTCGAGGATCGCGGAAGACGTATTGGTTCCTGTGGTCTCCGACGTAGGTGTGGGACGGAACACCGGGGTGGTTTTAGTCAGTAAGAGTCTGACAGACCCCTATGCCCACGCCAGGCCGGAGGACATCCATGAGGATTTCCATCTCGAAATAAAAAAGGGATGCACATGTCGATGATTTTTCTTTTAAATGCTCTCATCTATTTTTCTCTATTACATAGTAGGTATAAAACAAAGTCGCTTCCCGCGTCTGTGCACTTGTATCTTTTAAACTCCACAACGGATTTTAATATGGTTTCCATCAATAGACACAGTGATTCAAGAGGAGGGTTTATATTTATAACTAGCTTTTGCCCGCGGCTTCGCCCGCGTGGATGTCGGAAATTAACGCAGTTAAGTTACTCCTTGTTACATCAGCTATCTGCCAGTGAAAAGCTATTTCTCATATCTACACTAACATTATAAAGAGGAAAAAATTGTATTTTTGTTTGTTTGTTTCTAATGGATAAACTCAAAAACTACTTGACCAATTTCAAAAATTCTTTCACCATTAGAAAGCTACATTATCTGCGAGTAACATAGGCGAGTAACATATATTTTATTTTAGAAAAAATAGGGGTCTGTAAGATATTTGGATTTTTCGGACCCAAGGTGTATAAAATCATCCAAAAAAGTTCCTTATTAATATGTCTTCGAAGTACCAGGTTGTCATAACTTGGTAGGAGCTCACCTAACATGGGTGTGTGGCAGCTAGAAAACGCTTTATGTCTTCGAAGTACCAGGTTGGCATAACTTGGTAGGAGCTCACCTAACATGGGTGTGTGGTAGCTAGAAAACGCTTTATGTCTTGGAAGTACTAGGTTGGCATAATTTGGTAGGAGCTCACCTATCATGGGTGTGTGGTAGCTAGAAAACGCTTTATGCCTTCAAAGTACAAGTTTGTCATAACTTGGTCTAACATGGGTATATGGTACTTGGTGCTCTGTGCTTTGTGTTGGTGGGATCTGATAAGTTAGCACAACATTTATTGATTCTGAGGCGGTACGAAGTTCGCTGGGTCAGCTAGTATTCTAATAGGTTTTTACCTATGAAAATGCCGTATTGTATGAAAAAAATTAAACGAATTTTTTTATGTATTTTTTATTTGTATTAATCGAAATAATCACCCATGCAATCAATGCATCTTTGCCAACGCAGTGGCAGTTTATTGATGCCCTTCTTAAAAAAATCAGGCATCAAAGGCAACAAATTCTTCGAAGGCATTTTGTACTGCCTCTCGGGTATTGATTTTTTTTCCCGCCAAGAAGTTATCCAAATTCTGGGAAAAGTAGTAGTCTGTAGGCGCAAGGTCTGGTGAGTAGGGCGGATGACAGAGAGCTTCCAACCCCAGTTCTTGCAACTTGGAGACCGTCTGCTGTGCAGTATGAGGTCGCGCGTTGTCGTCCAGGAGCAGCGGAGACGAGCGATTGACCAATGCTGGTTGGAGATGTGCCAGCTTCTCCATCATTGAGTTCAGTTCTTCACAGTACACATCTGCAGTAATGCTCACCCCGTTTGGTAAGAAGCTGTGATGAATCACACCGGCGCTAGACCACCAAACAGTGACCATCACTTTTCTAGGGGTAAGTTTTCGTTTAGGGCAATGTTTAGGTGCTGAACCAGGATCCAACCAACTTGCTGAGCGCTTGCGGTTATCAAACAGAATCCATTTTTCATCGCAGGTAAGAATGCGGTTCAAAATTCCTTCATTTGTGTGTCTGTTGAGCAGTGCAAGGCACGTCTCGACGCGTACTTCGCGCTGGCGATCATTGAGTTCGTGGGGCACCCATTTGTCAAGCTTTTTTACCTTGTCAATTTGACGCAAATGGACCAATATTGTTTTGACGCTAACGTCGAAAGCTGCTGCTAATTCAGCCGTAGATTGTGTATCATCAGCTTCCACAATCGCCTTTAATTCGTCATTGTAGACCAAAGTCTTGGGACGACCGCGAGGTTCATTTTTCAGGTCGAAATTTCCAGAACGGAAGCGAGCAAACCAATAACAGGTGGTGCGTTGGTTTGTAGTGTTAGCTCCGTAAACGTCGTTGATGTTGCGTGCCGCTTGTGCCGCGTTGCTGCCACGACGGTACTCATATTCCATAATTACTCGAATTTTTAACGTATCCATGATGACGAAAAAGATTGAAATGCGATGAAAATGTAACATTAATCAATAAACAAATGACTACTTTTGGAAAAAGAATTCCATGTTTTTAAAATAAATTAATTTGAAATTAGAATTCTTAGACAAACAAAAATTATTTTGATTTGAAATGGCCAGTACTGCAGAACGGCAATTTCATAGGTAAAGACCTAATATAAATACTATAATAATTCTATTTAACTGGCCTGGTGGGCCTGTTAGTTTAGTGGTTAGTGACTCTGACTGCTAAGACTGAGGTCGTTGGTTCGATTCCCACCCAGGACAAATCTTTGTGTGATGAGCACGACCATTTTTTCTGTGTCTGGGTGTTATTTATCTATAAGTAGCTTTTGCCCGCGGCTTCGCCCGCGTGCATGTCGGAAATTAACGCATGTATTTTTCTAAAATAAAAGATTTTTCCAAAATAAAAGTAGCCTAAGTTACTCCTTATTACACCAGCTACTTGCCAATAAAAGTCCCGTCAAAATCGGTCCAGCCATTTCCGAGATTATCCGGAACAAATAAACAGACAGGCAGACAAATGTTTTAAAAATAATACGGTAGTTTAAAAAAACTAAAAACACTCTTCCATAGAAAACCAAACTAAAAAGTAGAAAATAATGGAAAAAAAGCGTGGGGTGCCTGATATCAATAAAAAATACCTTAAAAAGCACCCCACGCTTTTTGAAGCATGTTTTTAGTCTTTTACACATTTTATATTAGCTTCACTTGTATGTTTGTTTGTAACCGACTCCTTATAGCGTGATTTTGACCCACTTTAAACGACCAGATTTCATTCAAACTTTGCATACCTGTCAAAGACCGATGACAATGCAATCTATATTTATATAAGGTGTATCTATTCATACACGAAATATTTTAAGAGGTACACTTGTAGGTGGTAAAGAAGCTATAGCAACGAAAAAAAAATTTCTAAGTTTTTTTTTTTTAATTTAATATTTATAAATTATTTGACGCACATAAGAAATATTGGCTCCTTCTTATTTTTTACGGCCCGAGACACCGCGGCCATGCTCGTACCGTCCGGTCGTCGGCCCCGCAGCGTCAGGCGGGCCATTTATAGAATTTGGAGTAAAGGTTTTATGCAAAACGTCTCAAGTAGTTTTAAAATTATAATAATTACGAAAATTCAAAAACGCTTAGATAAAAATTTTCTTTTTGCTTCTATAGCTTCTTTACCACCTACAGGTGTACCCCTTAAAATATTTCGTGTATGAATAGATACACCTTATATAAAAGAAAGTCATATTAGTTACACTATTTATAACTTAAGAACGGCTGAACCGATTTACCTGAAAATCGGTGGGGAGCTAGCTTAGAACCAGGAGACGGACATAGAATACTTTTTATCCCGTTCGACCGCGTTCCTGTGTCACGTGACATAAAACGTCAAAGAGAATACAAATCACTAGTCCGCGTGGAGGTCGGAAATTATCCCGCGGGAACATACTATACGTATCGGTGTAATCAATTGTTGGTGAACCTAATAAAATAAAATAAAAAATACTACCGGGATAAAAAGTAGCCTATGTCCTTTCTCAGGCTCTAAACTATCTGTGTACCAAATTTCATTAATTCGGTTCAGTAGTTTTCGCAGAAAAGTGAGACAGACAGACAGACAGAGTTACTTCTGCATTTATAATATTATAGTGTGGATGTTTATCAGTTGTCTGGTTGCCATAGTACACGCTCTGCCTAGTTTGGGATCAGATAACGGTGTCACGGTAATGATATCTATACAGTAGTTTGACTCGGCCGAATCCTTGAAATAAATACCTACAGCACGCGCGGTATGTAAACACGCGGTAAACGCGGTAGGGCTGCCCGCATAAAGTATTTTAACTTCATCTACCTACTTGAGTTACTTTGATTGTAAATATTAGGCAAAATTAAGGCAGCAAAGTTAGGTTTGTTTTTTATATCATTTCGACAGATCAGTTGCAGCCATTCAATGCGTCTGGAAAAAAAAGATTTCCTTTTAAAACTGCTGTCGCCGAAGGTTACCGAACTCCGAACTTACATACTTCAACACCTAGGTACCTACCTACCATTAATACTCTCATAATCATTTCATTATGAGATTTCTTATAATTCAATATTAATATAATCGCATGCCTTATCAGATGAAAGAAATCGGAGGATTGTTATTGTTAAGTTCTCCTAATAGGTACGATATCCAAAACAAAAACAAGTCTGGGTCAAAGTGTATACAACATTGTTTACAGTACACTTCATGTAAGTAAATTTTGCGGCTATGCTCAATGGAGACTATTAAAAATGAAATATGAAGGTAGGTAGGCGATAATCTTTCGTTAATTCATTGCTGAGTTGTTTCTTAGTTTGATATTCTATTACGCACTGTAATCTAAATTATCTGTAATGTAAATAATGTCAACTTTTATTTATTTTTAATTACGATGCGATCTTTGCTAGACCGATTCAAATCCTGCGATCAAGATCGTGTATCGATTCAATTATTACGATCCAAAAGATCGATTCAAATCAAAAGATCGGGCACCCCAGGCCAGGAAACTACCTTCTACTTCTACGAGCGTAGGTAGGTCACTCGTGTGTCACTTTTTCACTCTATCCACTTACTTATAAAAATAAAAATAAATTCGTACTAGTAGATATATAAAAAAAATCTAGTCTAACCTTTCGGAGTTCCGCGACAAATCGCGGCACGGCGGACAGAGCTCCGGTGTGATCTCATGGCGACATGGCGGGTACGATTGTCGCAACCCAGTGCTGGGCACGCCACAATTGCGGCGGTAAGTCCCCTCTTTGAGGAGTGGATAGAGAGGCGCCACGGCGTCCTCACCTTCCGCCTGACGCAGGTTCTCACCGGGCATGGGTGCTTCGGTGGGTTCCTGTTCAGGATAAAGCGGGAGGATACGTCCGGGTGTTTCCATTGCGAGGATCGTCTGGAGGACACGGTGGAACATACGGTGGAGGTGTGCCCTGCCTGGGCGGAGCACCGCCGTGTCCTCGTGGAGGCGATCGGCGGCGGCGACCTCTCGCGTCCAGCCCTGGTGCGAGCCATGGTGCGGAGCGAGAGGGAATGGGAAGCCGTCACCTCCTTCTGCGAAGCAGTAATGCTCGCGAAGGAGGAGGCGGGGCGCGTGAGGGAGTGGCAGTCTCTGCGCCCTCACGTCCCTAGCCGCCGCAGGAGGAGACGCCCCGGGCGTCGGGAGTCGATTGCGGACTCCCGGCCACCGTAGGCGCGAGCTTGCGGGTGGCGAGCAATGGGTAGCTCGCCGCCCGGTAAGGACCAAGCTCGGGTCGACGGCGCGTAGTGTTCCACGCGCGCCTCAAAGAGATGTCAGCAAAACTGAAGGGGTCTGCTAGGACCGATGCCTGCCGGGGTCGCGTGATTGTTCGAAAGAGATACCGTGACCCTGGCACATGGGCAATTGAAGGAACACGGGTGGGTTTTAGTCAGTAAAAGTCTGACATGCCCTCCCGCTCCGCCCAGAGCGGGAGAAGTCATTTGCTGATTTCCCATCAAAAAAAAAAAAAATGTATCTCTGGGTGCGTTATTGAAGAATTCAAGCGGGCATTAGTAATTCTTGCATTGATTATCATCAAATATTCACAAATCGAACACTAACTGCTTACAACAAAACAATCACACCGCCCGCCGTCCGTTTGTCAAAGCGGTGAGTACGCGACTACGAATGTACTCGGAATGTACCAGACTCGAGGCGCGTAGGTATGACTTGTGTTCCGAGGGTTTGTACGAAGATAGACTACTGTATAGATATCATTACCGTGACGGTGTGTTGGTTGTCCTTAGATATTTATTTATTTATAAATGTCATTGCGAAATTTATAGTGTTGCGGTGAGAATTTGAGAAGATTTATAGGAACGATGTTCCTTGACCTTCTTTTGTTTTCTTTTCTTTCACTCGTTATACTCCACACATAATGGTGAATAACCATAATTTATGAACTCTTTCATTACAAAACCAAAGTGTCATCAAAATTTTACCCTTTGTAGGGTTCCGTACCCGAAGGGTATCCAACGGGACCCCTTAATAAGCCTCTGCTGTCCGTTCGTCTGTCTGTCATAGGTAGACAGTTGAATTTTTCACAGAATTTGTATTTCTGTTGCCGCTATAACAACAATTAATTTAAAAATAGTTAAAATTGAAGGCATCCCCGGGCAAGAACCATGTTTTTTTTTCAAGATTTTTGCCTTCGTGTGCTACTGTCCGGCTCATACTTGGCCTGTTTTTCGGTCTAGCTTCATTCGCTAAGTGTGTACAAGCAAAAGGAACTAATGATGAATTATTTTATTTCTGTAACTAAGTCTGTACAAAAACTTTCACGCGTAAATAATATTTTAAATTCTAGATGAGGTCGGCGTTTTTTAGGGTTCCGTTGCCAAATGGCAAAAACGGAACCCTTATAGATTCGTCATGTCTGTCTGTCTGTCCGTCTGTCTGTCTGTCTGTCTGTCCGTTTGTCTGTCTGTCCGTCCGTATGTCACAGCCACTTTTCTCCGAAACTATAGGAGCTATGCTGTTGAAACTTGGTAAGTAGATGTATTGTGTGAACCGCATTAAGATTTTTTACACTAAAATAGAAAAAAAACAATAAATTTTGGGGTTCCCCATACTTAGAACTGAAACTCAAAAAAACATTTTTTCATCAAACCCATACGTGTGGGGTATCTATGAATAGGTCTTCAAAAATGGTATTGAGGTTTTTATTATCATTTTTCTCTAAATTGAATAGTTTGCGCGAGAGACACTTCCAAAGTGGTAAAATGTGTGCCCCCCCGTAACTTCTAAAATAAGAGAATATAAAACTAAAAAAAAATATGTGATGCTCATATCCATGTAAACTTCCACCGAAAATTGGTTTGAATGAGATCCAGTAAGTAGTTTTTTTTTAATACGTCATAAATCGTAAACCGCAATTTACCTTTCATTCAATCAACTTAAATATACCTAAAAATTAAAAAAAAAAACATTTAATTTCATAAACATAAACCTTATGCATAAACCGAGGATACCTACAGGTTTGTGCGGAACCCTCGGTGCGCGAGTCCGACTCGCACTTGGCCGGTTTTTATCTGACTACTCTGAGAAGAGAGGACCAATCAAACTCAGAGGTCACAATCTCTTTTAAATTCCAGACATTATCTTGGTTCAATCATATGAAGACTTTATTTGGATTTTTAGATTGGTGTTTGAAATGGTGTTTTGAGGAAAAAATCACACAGACTGGCGTGACGTCAGAGCACGCATCTGTCTTTTCGCTCCATCCGGGTTTACCAGGAAACTTCTCAACTATTTCTTTTTAAAACAAGAACTGCGGTTTACATTTCTCAGTAAATACAGGTTCTAGATAAGTAGATAAGTACGTCAACGTACTCACGCAAAACCTGTATACTACCGATAATCAACTGATTATCGGTAGTATACAGGTTTTGCGTGAGTTTCTACATGATACCTGTTACGGCCTTGTTCATGTGTGCATCCCTATAGTGTGCCTATTTGAACTACCAACATATAAAACCGGGCCTCTACTTGCAGTAGTACACTCTTTGGGTTTCACCCAACAGCATTCAGAACAGGATCTTCCGTCACTTTTGAATTATCAAGACCTCGAACAGTCAAAAATATAATGCTAGTTGCCCGTTCCAAAAATATTTGTTAGGTATATCGTTTTTTTTTTAACTTTCTTAGGAATTTAATTCTCTTTTTGACTACTATGAATTATGAAACATCCAGTTAATAATGTTTACGTATCAGACGGTAGAAAACATACACCCAGCGCACGAGTCGACTAAATCATTCCATGTCCATTTTCCATGAAACAAAATATCCAATTTCAAGCTATGTCGTGCGTCATCATAATTAATAATATTTTTTTCATCCCCCCATCTCGGAAAGAGTATATTTGCCCTTCGATACCTGAGTGATCATTAAATCTATTTACTTCTATCTCCATGGTGCCGAATTTATCATTCAACCATTTTCTAATTTGTAAAACTTAGACTCGGAACCTTCTTGATATACTTATTTTTTTATTTGCTTTGCGCGCGCCATTTTACTTTTCACGTCACCAACATTACAGTACCTAACAAAAATATTACACTCGACTTAAGGTACTGTAGCAACGTTACTTTCAATTTTTCTTAATTATACCTAAGTATCATTTGAAATAATTTAAAGATTATTCTGTAATACTTACCTATCATAATGTAGTACATAATAAATGTTAATACCTAAACTGAAATAAAAGTATCTTGTGATTGAAATGCTTTTTTTTGCATATTTAGTCATTTCCTCGCTGAGGTGGGATGAAAAGTTACGTGTTGCACTCGAGTGCAAAGATTTTTCACCTCGTGCTCTTTTGATTCCCTCGCTAACGCTCAGGATTCTAATTTTTGAATCACTCGCTGCACTCGTGATTCAATTTTAGAATCCTTCGCTTGCTCGGTCATCAAAATTGAGCACGCGGTTAAAAAGCAACTTTGCACTCTTGTATAACAAATAACTATTTTTGTCATTCAAATGTTCACTTTTTTTTTCTTTAGGATGTGTAGTAGTCATTGGATACATGAAGTGGGCTGCCTTTGTAAGACGATTAAAATGTTACGGTGTATAACAATACATAATCATAAAGCATCATAAAATACATCTGCATCGTTGTCGAAAGCTGCCCAAAGGGCTGGCAGTACTGTTGAATTTAAATTTACATTCCATTCTACCCGCAACTTCGTTCTCGTGGAAGATGAAAGACACCACAATATACCTATACTTTAATAACAGCCACAATTTTTTGTATCAGCAGTCAATATATGCAGAGAGTCAGGGCTGGTGACGCAAGAGCAATTGACGTACAGGTATCCGTGTAAGAAGCAGCTCGTCCTGAGGTCGACACCGCAAACTTCAGTAGTAATATCCCATGGCTTGCGAACTTTTTCGTCTTTAGTGGATTAATAAACGCCTGCGTTTCTGTATCTAATGGCATAACACTGATAAGTACAGACGCCAGCACATCAAGCTACCCGAAACTCACAAATGTTCGCAATAAATCTTGAAATTAATAGTTTGGCGATCAAGTCGAAAATATATTAAAGAAATTTGACAGATTGTAGTAGCTTTTAGTGCTGGGGTCTGTACATTAGTTCTCTTGCAGATTTTTTTTTTAAACTTATGCAATGTGTAATAGAATACACGCAAGGCCTGAAAATAGTTTGTCGATAATTGACTACTGAATTGATTTCTGTTACTTTAAAAAAAGTTTGTTTCAAATTTTTTACGTATACGATAAGACATTTTTAGGGTTCCGTTGCCAAATGGCAAAAAACGGAACCCTTATAGATTCGTCATGTCTGTCTGTCTGTCTGTCTGTCTGTATGTCCGTGTATGTCACAGCCACTTTTCTCCGAAACTCTAAGAGATATGTTGTTGAAACTTGGTAAGTAGATGTATTCTGTATACCGCATTAAGATTTTTACACAACAATAGAAAAAAAAACAATAAATTTTGGGGTTCCCCATACATAGATCTGAAACTCAAAAATTTTTTTTTCATCAATCCCATACGTGTAGGGTATCTATGAATAGGTCTTCAAAAATGGTATTGAGGTTTCTAACATCATTTCTTTCTAAACTGAATAGTTTGCGCGAGAGACACTTCCAAAGTGGTAAAATGTGTGTCCCCCCCCCCCGTAACTTCTAAAGTAAGAGAATGATAAAACTAAAAAAAATATATGATGTACATAACCATGTAAACTTCCAACGAAAATTGGTTTGAACGAAATCCAGTAAGTAGTTTTTTTTTTAATACGTCATAAATCGTAAATCGCAATTTACCTTCCATTCAATCAACTCAAATATAAAAAAAAAAAACATTTAATTTCAAAAAACATAAACCTTACGCATAAACCGAGGATACCTACAGGTTTGTACGGAACCCTCGGTGCGCGAGTCCGACTCGCACTTGGCCGGTTTTTTCATATTGCTATGGAAAACACAATTTCCTCAGTAATAATACATAGTAAGCTTTAAAAAAAGCATTGTGGCTTGTATTATGCTTTTAACTCAATACTATGAGGAAGTATGAGGTCTTGCGTAAATAATGTTTCAAGTTGTATAAAAGTAGATTTTATCAGGCCCAGCGGTATCAGCCTCGACTTACGAGTTGCTGGTCATAATTTCGAACCCAGACGCTTTACTTTGTGTACATTATTTCATCACCACTGCTCTCAAAACGGTGAAGGAAAACATCGTGAGGAAACCGGCATGTCTTAGAACCAAAAATTCGAAGACTTGACATCACTCGCACTGGGGCCAAGTGATTGATTACGTACGACCAAGTTCCTCTCACCGAGAGGAGGCCTGTGTCCCAGCAGTGGGAACATTATAGGCTGATTATGAGATATCCACCAGCCCGCACTGGGTCCGCGTGGTGGATTATGGCCCACTCTCTCTCACCGAGAGGAGGCCTGTGTTCCAGCAGTGGGAACATTATAGGCTGATTATGAGATATCTACCAACCCGCACTGGGCCCGCGTGGTGGATTATGGCCCACTCTCTCTCACCGAGAGGAGGCCTGTGTCCCAGCAGTGGGAACATTATAGGGTGATTATGAGATGTCCACCAACCCGCACTGGGCCCGCGTGGTGGATTATGGCCCACTCTCTCTCACCGAGAGGAGGCCTGTGTCCCAGCAGTGGGAACGTTATAGGCTGCTGATGTCATCATCATTGATTAGATGTCGATTCACCGCACGATTACAAAGTCTCGCCAGCCATGTTGTTTAACGTGACCTTGTTTCAAATTATTGTATTTTTGTCTACTTTAAAATGGTGAACGGTGTGTATACCCGTTACAGGCATTCATACCAGCTCTCTTTATTATTTTTTATATAGTATGCGTCATCTTTGCACTCATTTTTCTGTTCCTTTCTCCTTGTCTGTTTATAGGTATGTGTATACACTTGTCCTTATGGTTTGAGGCGCCATGTCGCATATTTAAACAAGGATACAACCAATAATTAATAATAAATAAGGCAAATTTATGGGCCTGATATTGGCATTCGTAGTATAACCCATAACCCAATAAACAGGACGTTTAAGGTGGCTCCTCAATTCAAGTATCGATTAATTAATTTAATTCAATTAATTTAATTCAATTATACTGACGGAGCCTCATAAAATGTGTTGTATTGCCAAAATTATATGGCGTTTTCATTTTATTTTTATACCACAAATTAAACCATCATCATCATTTCAGCCGAAAGAAGTCCACTGCTGGACATAGGCCTCCCCCAAGGAGGGAGGCCATACTCGCCACGCTTGGCAAGCAGGTTGGCGATCGTAGTATGGTGGTAAAATGCATAAAGAACGGTGCTGCCCATTCTCTCGTAAGTTCCTTAATCGCTTTTTACGACACTCACGGGAAGAAATTGAGTGATGCTATTCTTTGTGTCTGGCACCACACGGAACAATTAAAAAATCTTTACTATTAAATAGTACTATGTATTAATTGCAAGGTTACTTTCTGAGAAATATCAAACTGTTAAAATATCATCTAAGTTGGAAGCTCCAGAGTAGACCGCTAAAGTCAAAGTTGCTTACGTTTTTTTGTAATTCGAAAGTCAGTGCCGAGCTGTGACTTGATTAAAATATGATTCGTGACCTTGAGTTTTCTTGAATCTTAACGACACTTTAATGCTAATCTTCGCTGACGCGTCGAACACTACACGTAAAGGAGTGGAGATACTGCTAGGTCACAAAATGGTGGTGTGGAATCATTTATTTACTAGGCTTGACACTCGTCACCCTGATAAAGGTCCATTGACCGAGGTCTCCATGTTCCAGCATAAATTCCTAAAGCGATCCTCACACACTGGCAAAAATTTCGCTAATTTTGTGCAGTAAAAATGAGAATATGCAAAGTCAAAGCATATTTAAATAGAATTGGTTCTGGTCGCGCCTTTCAAAAGGTAGTTTCGTATGTGGAAGAATGGGCAAGAAACTCCACCGTTACTCTTTTGAAATCTATAATAATATTATAAAGAGGAAAATTTTGTATTTTTGTTTGTTTGTTTGTAATGGATAAACTCAAAAACTACTGGACCGATTTTAAAAATTATTTCACCATTAGAAAGCTACATTATCTGCAAGTAACATAGGCTATATTTTATTTTAGAAAAAGTAGGGGTCCGTGAAATATTTGGGTTTTTCGGACCCAATGTGTAAAAAATCATACAAAAAAGTTTCATAATATGTCTTCGAAGTACCAGGTTGGCATAACTTGGTAGGAGCTCACCTAATATGGGTGTGTGGTAGCTAGAAAACGCTTTATGTCTTCGAAGTACCAGGCTAGCATAGCTTGGTAGGGTGGTATGAAGTTCGCTGGGTCAGCTAGTATTTTATATACATTGATTACATTATTTATTGTACATGAAAATTATGAACCTAGAATAAAATTACCATAATATGACGATAGGTAAAAATAATTAAAATTGAAGTAATGACAAACATTGTAAAAATAAATATACGATTTTCCTAGAAAATCAACAAGTAAGTAATAAGTCAGCATGTAAGTTTAAGTAATCAGAGAGTGTAAATCAAAGTCAAAACATAAAAATATATGATATTAATATAAATATTGAGTGGACACATGGATCCCTCACACTCCAAAAAAAATCCTCAAAATTTGAAAAATTAAGATGAAGAAAGAAAATATTTTTATTTGCGGTAAACATGACACAAAGAAAGACCAAAACATACAAAAAATAAGCGGTAAAAGTATGCGGAAATACATAGTTGGTAAAACATGCGTCATATCCAAAACAGCCATCGCTCAGCATACTACAGTGAGTGATTCTATGCGAGACAGAGCCCCGGGGCTGGTTTTCAAAGAGAGCGCGCACTGACTTGATGATGTCGACCGGTGCAGTAAACAATCAGTATATCATCATCATCATCATCATCATCAGCCGTTCCCACTGCTGGGACAAAGGCCTCCTCTCGGTGAGAGGGAGTGGGCCATAATCCACCACGCGGGCCCAGTGCAGGTTGGTAGATGTCACATGCCTTCGAATTTCCTCACGATGTTTTCCTTCACGGTTTTGAGAGCAGTGGTGATGAAATAATTAGCACAAAGTAATGCGTCTGCTTGGGTTCGAACTCGCAACCTACTACTCGTAAGTCGCGGCTGTTACCACAGGGCCACCACTGCTCGCAGTAACAATCAGTAAAATAAATACAAATACTTACTTATTTCTAAATATCTATATCTATATACTTATAATAAAACTGTAGAGAGGTCAATTCTGTACATTGAAAATATATTCAAAATTAATATTGGAGGATGAATGGTGATCGATACTGATGCCAAAAATGCAATCAGTAAATTTTTTGTCTGTCTGTCTGTCTGTCTGTATGTGCACGCATGGGTCAAAAACTACTGAACGGATTTTAATCAAACTTGGTACAATTGTAGTCCATACTCCTGGGCAGGTTATAGACTATATAACATAACGCTAAGACACATAGGAGCCGCGCAGTGACGATAAATTTGAAACAAGTCGGATGAAAATGCGCTTTCGAGCTAAAAAAATTTACCTGAATTAATATCATAGACTACTTTTTATCCCGGTAGTACGTTCACGCGGGATATTTTCCGACCTCCACGCGGGCGAAGCCGCTGGCAAAAGCTAGTTTCTAAATAAAAACCAAATAAACAAAAAAAAAAAACATTTCCTAAATTTCAGTGTCAGTTATCTTTCGCGATCAATCAAAATCAAAATCAAAAGTCATTTATTCAAACTAGGCTGAGAGTCAGCACTTTTTGAACGTCAAAGTTACACAAGACAGTCCCCCCAAAACGCCCTCCCTTCGACACTTCCTAGTGCTTTAGCTGGGAAGAAGAAGTGGCGGAACAAACTCCCCAGCAGCACAGCTGTCTGTTAAGTTAGAAGAACTTGATTCTATACAATATTGTGTAAGTAATTAATATTATAAAACAAAACATACATTATTCACCATATATGTCAGCTAGCACACGCCAATATGCCACCAACAAAACACTGAAAACTAAACTCAAGCTGAAATAAATAATAAAACAAAATCGTAAACAGAACTTAAAACGTAAATAAAGCCTCCAGGCATAAAGGGAGTGCCCGCTTACATATTCAACGATGCAAATTGATACATACAGCTAAGTTGAAGTGACAATAGTTAAACTAGGACCTCCGGACCAAAATAAAATAACAGTTAATACAAGTAACAATAACAAAAACCATGGTCAGCAAGACGACTGGTCACCACAAGCAGCACCCGTTCACGAGCATAACGCAAAGGTCAGCCATTACCCCCCTCGCCATATTTGAGGGAAGGTGGTAACCCGGCCCCCGACGCCACCGCAAGCAGTGACATCTAAGGGAGCATGACGAACTTGCTGCCGGAAGGACGGCGCCTCGCTTTGTATTCAGCCATAGCTGCCTGCGTCGCCTTACTCAGGGTCTGACCCGGAGGTTGCAAGTTTCATAGTTGCATTGTGTGCAGCGTTGATAGAGTATTTTTATAATAAGACGAAGAAAGGAGCGTGTCAAGAACTCGTTGAAAAATCGATCGACTCATGGTCATCGTAACCTACTTCGTGAGCCTGGAACCTTTTTATATATATTTCCTGAGAAATAAATGAGGAGGTGTTTGAGAAAATATGTCCGCTTTTTTTCTTAACTATCCGAAATAACTTTGAACTCCCTACAAAATATTGGTTTTTCTATCCTCCTTATACTTTTAATATCATTATCATTTGCCTAGCATTTTCCTAACTATGTTGGAGTTGATTTCCAGTCTAACCAGATGCAGCTGAGTACCAGTATTTTACATGGAGCGACTGCCTGTCTGACCTCCACAACCCAGTTACTGGGTAATACGATACCCCTTAGTAAGACTGGTTGTCAGACTTTCGGGCTTCTGACGACTAGTAAAAAATAGTAAATTCTTTGAATATATTTGCACAAAAAAGACATCTTCATAATTTTGTACAAAATTGTTGCTGATGTGAGGAGCGCTTTATACATATTATTTAAACCAGTAATGCTAGCGAGTTAGCGTTCCGTGTACAATAACCGGCGCTCGTTGCGCCTAGTGACGAGCGTTCGGGCGCAAAAGGCAGCTGATCTACGTATTGCCCGTTCGACTCCCGAGTTATCCATTGGTTTTATTGAAGCTATGCACGGCACTTTTCAGAAACTGCGTAAAGATTTCAATCATCTGTTATTTGTCATATGAAACCAATAAATTATGACTTTTTGAACGATTAATTTATGATATAACCATAAACTATTGTAATAAAAATAGTAACAAAATTATTAGCTGAACAGTTGGAATCTGTAATGTAAAATATGTTTTACATTACAGATTCCAACTGTGTATATTTAAACTTTTTCAAAATTAATCATTTGGGCAGATGCAACGCAATGGATATCCATTATATTGCGGCTATCTGTCAAAGTATTTCCAGCTAGAGAAAACAGACGTTCGGAAGGAAATGTTAACATACCCGACAAGTTGTAGTTCGTACGGTACGTTGTTTAGATTTTAGTTGATACGACTTACTGGCTGAATCGCCTATTACGGCTATCTGTCACGACGGGGCGCCCGTGGAACACTTTGTTGTTGATCTATTGAGAAGATTAAGTGCAAAATTATTCATTTTAATAAATAATTTTGCATGCATGCTGTGCATTCTTATAGAGTTTCTTGCCGGCACTTCTCTATAGGAATCAACAAATTGGACCCGTGCACCTAGCTTCTGACGTTTCATACGTGCGTATGTAGGTTTATGTGAAATAAAAATATTCTGATTTTGATTGTTTCACTATTGTTATAAAATTACGATACGATTTTCCGAGATCGAGTAAGATCGATTCAATACAATACGATTAAGATCGTGAATCGATTCACGAAGTTACGATACGTTACGATTCATAAGATCGATTCAAAGCAAAAAATTGGGCATCCCTAATTAGCTGACTGATATACTTGCTAACCGTGCATCACCCGGGACACCATTTTTTTTCCAGATAAAGCCGAATAACAAACTATTTATGGGAGTCCTTTAGTCTGTAAGGACTCAGTAGAAGGACAGATGAAGGCGTTATATACCTACCATAGATACTGATTTTCTTTTAATACCGACGCAAAGAGAGGCATCGTAACTTCTAAACGGCTGAACCGATTAGATTATTTTGTTTCGTTTGAAAGGTGACTTAATCGAGAGTGTTCTTATAGTCTAGTCGACAAGTTGAAAATGGTACAAAATAGAGATACTGCTCTTAAAATTATGTGCGTTAGCTCATTGGATCCGGAATGACGTTTAGAAAAATGTGCCAAAAGCGTGTATTAGCACATAAAAAATTGCAAAAGTTATAAACAATTAAAGATGAAAAAAAAATGGCATTGCGTTTTTTCCAATTTTCATAAACTGTTAATATTTAAGAAATTTCAAAAAAAGCTTCTGAAAGAGGAGGAAATTTCCAATAAAAAACTGTAACTCCCGGAACTCTATCTCCATTATTTATAATTTTAATTTAACGCTGAAAATAGGTCTGCGCGCGACATTCTTAGGTTGAGCGCGCGGCGTCAAAAGCGAGTATATTAATTAATTTATGGTATTGAATATTTTTTTTAGATTTGAAAAAATTGTGGTGTGTTCTGAACACTATAAATAATTTATTCCCGTTGGAAATTTTACTTAAAGTTAATTTTTCAACAAGTTAAACAATTGTTAACTAATAATTTTTTTTCGAATTTCCGTCTTAATTGTAAGTGAAAAAAAATGTTTAAATAATTGTCCTAAAAAATAGCTTAAAGTTAATTTTTCAACAAGTTAAACAATTGTTAACTAATAATTTTTTTTCGAATTTCCGTCTTAATTGTAAGTGAAAAAAAATGTTTAAATAATTGTCGTAAAAAATTTTCGCTTCATAGAGCCTTTTCTACATACATACTTAACAAGATCGTGCCATAAAAGTTAAAAAAATATTTATACATTATTAAGAAAACATTTTTTTTAACAATATTACTTGGATTTTTCAGTTTTTGTTCAAGTAAAAAAATGATTTTATAATCATTTTTTTACTTGAACTTTAACTTTTATGGCACGATCTTGTTAAGTATGTATGTAAGAAAGGCTCTAGAGTCATGTGGGGTAAACGTACGCGGCGAATAAGTGTCCGCAGTGAATATTGTGCGTATGCCACGGATGACAGCAGCTCGAGACCTGCCGCGTTTAGTTCGCGTTTGACCACCGAGCTAGAGGACTGCGTCACAGGTTTGCCGCACAATGCTATGGAAACTTACGCGACAATATTGCTTTTGCACGGATTTGTTATTTATTTTTTTGAAATTGATTTGCATGCTAAAGACATATTATTAGTCTGATTGAATAACAAAGTGACTAGGAACAGGAGAAATTAATCAATATTTTGTGTGAATCTACGTATTTTGTCTAAGGTAAGTCATACTTCAAAATATTATTATTTTTATTTGCTTTGATGGGATGGGGTAAGTGTCCGGGGGTAAATGTCCGCAGAAATTAAAATGCGTTTACTTACTACGTTATATATTTTTTTTTTTTTTTTGATATCTGGAATGAAAATGCAAACATATAAGGAAATGACCTGACTGGAAAGTCTGTACACAAGAGCAGATTGATGAAGCCAAAAAGTTGATGGAAGAGGGAAAATCGAAACAAAAAGCTGCAGGAATTGTTAGAATCGATGAGAGTACTTTCAGAAAACTAAAACTACGCAAAGGATATACTAGTTCTACCAGGATGCTCTGCCATCCATTTTTCAGCTTCAATTGCGTACTGATTTTTTAGACGACTGTAAATGGCTCTATCCAAGGATTGTATTGTGACTACTGTGAGGTGGCAATGTAAGTACAACGATGTTGTTCTCTCTGCAATACAGAGTAGCTTGCAGATTATTATGGCTTGAATGATTGTCAATAATCAGTAGCATAGGATTATCCACAGTTGATGTGTGTAGTTCTTGAAGTGTACCAGCCACTGTAAATATAAGTCCGCGTCGATGAATCCGGCATCAGATGTCATGCCAATGCTACCAGCCGGAGCTCCGTCCATATGTTCACCCTTTTTTTTTTTTTTTTCAGGATGGGAAATCATCAAATGACTTCTCCCGCTCTGGGCGGAGCGGGAGGGCGTGTGCGAGGGGGCAGACTTTTACTGACTAAAACCCACCCGTGTTCCATCAGTTGCCCAGGTGCCAGGGTCACGGTATCTCTTTCGAACAATCACGCGACCCCGGCAGGCATCGGTCCTAGTAGACCCCTACACTGCTGCTGACATCTCTTTAAGGCGCGCGTGGAACACTGCGCGCCGTCGACCCGAGCTTGGTCCTTACCGGGCGGCGAGCTGCCCATTGCTCGCCACCCGCAAGCTCGCGCCTATGGTGGCCGGGAGTCCGCAATCGACTCCCGACGCCCGGGGCGTCTCCTCATATGTTCACCCTTCGTTCTTTTTCGAGGGAAAATAAATGCAGGTGGAACATAATTTCCAGTTACTCCTACCGACTATAGAAAAAAACATCTTCAGAACAAGATTACTACTGTCCGTTATATCGAGGAAAATAGAGGAGTGGATTAAGTGTTCAATTTATAAGTCCTGGTGGCACGACGCCTGTTCCAGTTACGAGGAGGGCAAATTCACATGTGATCATTGTGCAATATCAAATTAAGTTTACGTTTGTCCACTTTGTCGGCGTTGCGTACACTTAACCGCAGGCGTGCGGACACTTTCCCACCGATGCGGGTAAAAAGCCGCATTTCCCTTGTTAACTAAATAATTACGTAAAAAAAACAATTATTGTTGGAATTGAAATTTTATGTTTTGTTTCCCTTCACAAATGTTTGTAACATTAGAATAAAAGTTTTATTCTTTTCAATTAACAAAATCTTTATTCTGCAAGCAATTAACTAAAAAATGCGTACGTTTACCTCACATGACTCTACGAAGCGAAAATTTTTTACGACAATTATTTAAACATTTTTTTCACTTACAATTAAGACGGAAATTCGAAAAAAAATTATTAGTTAACAATTGTTTAACTTGTTGAAAAATTAACTTTAAGTAAAATTTTCAACGGGAATAAATTATTTATAGTGTTCAGAACACACCACAATTTTTTCAAATTTAAAAAAATATTCAATACCATAAATAAATTAATTAATATACTCGCTTTTGACGCCGCGCGCTCAACCTAAGAATGTCGCGCGCAGACCTATTTTCAGCGTTAAATTAAAATTATAAATCATGGAGATAGAGTTCCGAGAGTTAAGAGTTTTTTATTGGAAATTTCCTTTTCTTTCAGAATCTTTTTTTGAAATTTCTTAAATATTAAAAGTTTATGAAATATTGGCAAAAAACAAAATGCCATTTTTTTTCATCTTTAATTGTTTATAACTTTTGCAATTTTTTATGTGCTAATACACGCTTCTGGCACAGTTTTCTAAAAGTCATTCCGGATCCAATGAGCTATCGCACATAATTTTAAGAGTAGTATCTCTATTTTGTACCATTATTAACTTGTCGACTAGACTATTAGCTATGATTCGAAAAAATCTGTTCAGTCCTTTGATGACTATCAGTTTTTTTTTTCTGGTTGTTGAAAGGATGTAAGTAATCACGTGCCTCATCGAGTCGTTATTGTGTATTCTATTACTTCAATAATATTAGACGAACAAAGTAACCTTGAAATGATACAGTAGCATCACCTGGAATCACCAGGATACCCAATTACCTCATCAACAAACAGTAGACGTATTGTGTTGGGGTTAACTGAAAAGTTCCCAATGAATCCATACTAATATTTTAAATGGGAAAGTGTGTGTGTCTGTTTGTCCGTCTTTCACGGCAAAACGGAGCGACGAATTGACGTGATTTTTTAAGTGGAGATAGTTGAAGGGATAGAGAGTGACATAGGCTACTTTTTGTCTCTTGGTAACCCCCCATTTTCCTAAAATGGGGAAGGAGGGTGAAATTTAACGCGAGCGAAGCCGCGGGCAAAAGCTAGTAGGTTATACATGCATGGTGACCAGGGTCTAATGATGGAGTAGCAACAAGGAATGAGGATAAATTAGTAGCTAACAAGCTTCCCAGTGGGAAACATACCAACTTTTTTTTTTTTTTTTTTTTTTTTTTTTTTCACGTTGGGAAATCATCAAATGACTTCTCCCACTCTGGGCGGAGCGGGAGGGCGTGTCAGACTTTTACTGACTAAAACCCGCCCGTGTTCCATCAGTTGCCCATGTGCCAGGGTCACGGTATCTCTTTCGAACAATCACGCGACCCCGGCAGGCATCGGTCCTAGTAGACCCCTACACTGCTGCTGACATCTCTTTGAGGCGCGCGTGGAACACTGCGCGCCGTCGACCCGAGCTTGGTCCTTACCGGGCGGCGAGCTACCCATTGCTCGCCACCCGCAAGCTCGCGCCTACGGTGGCCGGGAGTCCGCTATTGACTCCCGACGCCCGGGGCGTCTCCTCCTGCGGCGGCTAGGGACGTGAGGGCGCAGAGACTGCCACTCCCTCACGCGCCCCGCCTCCTCCTTCGCGAGCATTACTGCTTCGCAGAAGGAGGTGACGGCTTCCCATTCCCTCTCGCTCCGTACCATGGCTCGCACCAGGGCCGGACGCGAGAGGTCGCCGCCGCCGATCGCCTCCACGAGGACACGGCGGTGCTCCGCCCAGGCAGGGCACACCTCCACCGTATGCTCCACCGTGTCCTCCAGACGATCCTCGCAATGGAAACACCCGGACGTATCCTCCCGCTTTATCCTGAACAGGAACCCACCGAAGCACCCATGCCCGGTGAGAACCTGCGTCAGGCGGAAGGTGAGGACGCCGTGACGCCTCTCTATCCACTCCTCAAAGAGGGGACTTACCGCCGCAATTGTGGCGTGCCCAGCACTGGGTTGCGACAATCGTACCCGCCATGTCGCCATGAGATCACACCGGAGCTCTGTCCGCCGTGCCGCGATTTGTCGCGGCAACGGAGTTTCGCCCCGGCGTTTCGCCTCCTCGCGCCACTCCCACATGTGGGCGAGGACCTTTGCCTCCAGATCCCATGGCGGCACTCCGGCAAGGAGGCTCGCTGCCTCGCAGGAGACCGTGCGGTATCCCCGGATTAACCGGATGGCCATGACCCTCTGGGCCGCACTCAACCGGCGCGCTGGGCGCAGCCTCAATGAGGGCGCCCACACCGGTGCCCCGTAGAGGGCCATGGACCGCACGACCCCCGTGTAGAGCCTCCGGCAGGAGGCGTTTGGACCCCCAGATTGGGCAGGAGCCGCTTTAAGGCAGCCCCAGCCCGCTCCAGTCTGGGAGCCAAACGTCGGAAGTGCTCGACGAAGTTCCACCGGCTGTCGAGGACAAGTCCCAGGTACTTCATCGTCGACTCGACGCCGATGTGAACCCCTCCCACCGTGAGTTGGGAACCCGCAGGTGGCGCGTTCCGAGGACCATGAAAACCCATGGCCTCGGACTTGTGCAATGCCACCTCGAGTCCCAGTTGCCGGATCCTATCGACGATTGTCGCAACCCCGCGTGTCATCAGTTCGGCCGCCGCCTCGTGCGACCTCCCCTGCGCCAGGACCAGCGTGTCGTCAGCGTAGCAAACTACGCTGACGCCGCTAGGGAGGTCGGCGCGCAGCACCCAGTCGTAACCGATGTCCCACAGATGCGGCCCCAAGACCGATCCCTGTGGGACACCGCACGACATCTCTCGCCGGTTCCAGTCTCCCTGGTAACCGGGGTAGATGACGGCTCTATCCGTCAAGTAAGCCTCGACCACGCGACAGAGGTAGGTCGGCATCCGGTGATACCGGAGTGCCTCCCTAATGCAACTCCAGGGCAGGGTATTAAAGGCGTTGGCGATGTCTAGAGACACCGCCAAGACGACCCCACCCCGGGCCACTGCATCCCCCGTCGTGAGGGCTCGCACGCGCATGATGGCGTCCACCGTAGAGCGCCCCTTGCGGAAACCGAACTGGCTGTCCGCCAAATCCGGCCCCTCCCGCACCAGCCACCCAACGAGGCGGTCTGCAATTACTCTTTCAAAGAGCTTGCCCACCTCGTCGAGCAGCACGATGGGCCGGTAAGCGGACGGAGAGTCCGCTGGGCGCCCAGGCTTCTTAATGAGGACCAGTTTCCCCGTCTTCCAACGAAGTGGGAACTGGCCCCTCTCCAAACATGCGCTTAGGAGCCCCCTGAGTCGAGGCCCGAGAGCCTCTAAGGCCAGGACCCAGGCTTTGCCAGGCAAGCCGTCGGGTCCTGGGGCGGTATTTTTGGCATTTAGCCGACGTACCGCCACTCTCAACTCTACCCCGGTCACCTCTGGAGCGTTGTCGTCGTCATCGGTGGTGTGGTCCGCAGCATCGGGCACCGCAGGAGGCGGAGCCATGGGTGGGGGACTATGTTCCCCTCGCGAAGGGAACAGAGCGCTCACCACGCCCTCCACAAGTTGGGGCCGGAGACTCTGAGTCAGCGGAGGAGCCCATGGGCGGAGTTTCTCCCGGACGGCCTTGTAGGGCCGTCCCCATGGGTCCCTGTTCAGAGTCTCCAGCGACTCCTTGCGGGCCAGTCCTCTGGCCCGCAGGATCTCCTCCTGGAGGGCGGTCTTCGCCGCTCTGTACCCCTCATATAGCCCCGCCTGAATGGCTTCCGTATCCGGGGGGCGGATACGGAGCCTGCGGTGTCTGTTGTACCGGCGTCGCGCCGCAACGCACGCTTCGCGCAACGCTGCCAGCTGCGGCGACCACCAGTACACCTGGCGCCAAGCCCGTCCTGGCTGGACTCGGGGCATAGCCACGTCACAAATATCGGACATGGCCTCCCGGAACCACTCGGCCTCGTCGTTGATGTCAGCAGGCCTGTCCGGTGGTGACACCCAGGCCTGCACGATCGAGGCTTCCAGGAGAAGCTCCCAGTCCAGCTTCTTCAGCGCCCATCGCGGACCACACGGGGCCTGTCGGACCGGCGCGGTCGAGGTCTGGGCGGAGACGTCAAACCGGATATACCGGTGGTCGGAATACGTCTCCACCCCCTCCATTACACGCCAGTCAATGACCTGCGGCGACAGAGCGGGACTGGCGAACGAAATGTCCACCACTGAATCGCCCCGCATCCGTACGCACGTAGGGACAGAACCCCGGTTAAGGACGACTAGGCCTGTCTCCAGAGCCCAGTCCTCCACCATCCTGCCCCGTGTATCCGTATACCGGGAACCCCAAGCCAAATTCTTGGCGTTGAAGTCCCCGAATACGAGCACGGGGAGGGGACGGAACCCGACGACGACAACTTTCAACTCCGCAAGGGAGTTGTGGAACTCGGCGAGAGTTCGGCTCGGGGAGAAGTATACTCCTACCACGACAATCTCCCCGAACCGTGCCGCTACGCAACCCCGTCCCCTCTTGACAGCCTCGAGGGTCGGGGTTCCGGCGGCGGCCGACGAAATGAGGGTCACTGAGCCGCTCAGGTCCTCCACCCAGTCATCCCTGGGCGGGACAAAGTACGGCTCAGCGACCACGGCGATGTTAATCGACCACTGCGCCATGCTCTGGAGCAAAAGATCCTGAGCAGAGGCGCAGTGGTTGATGTTCGCCTGGAGGAGGCGTAATGGAGCAGCCATTACTGACAGTCCATATCAGCCCCCTCCCGAGCCCCCTGTGAGGGCCCTGCCGTGGCGGTGCCGGCCACGACAGCTGCAGTGGTCGAGGCGGCAGCGGCGACAGCGGTGACGACGGTGGCGGAGGGCTTACCCTTGCCTCTGGCCCTGGCGGCTGCAGCGCATGCCTTACTCCCAGCCCGGTGTTCAGCCGGCTTGCCAGCCGCCGCACATGCATAGCAGTGCGGCGTGGCATTGCACGAGCCGGCCTTGTGACCGGGCTGACCGCAGCGGAAACAGTGACCGCTGCGGTCCACCTCTGAGGTGCAACTCACGAACACGTGGTTGCCCATCTGGCATATGAAGCACCTCAGAGGTCTGGGCTCCAACAGTTTCACCTGCGCTGAGACCCAGCCCACCAGAAGCCTTCGGCCCTCCGCGGTGATTTTTTGGGCCGCCGACACGGGGCAGCTCACCGTGACGGTTCGCAACCCCGCATTGTCAGGGCGGATGGTGCCTGCCCTCACTTGCTCGGCAGGACAACCCCCCGCCCTAGCGATGGCGGCCACCACCTCCACCTCCGTCACGCAATCGTCCAGGCCCAGGATGCGCATGTCAGCGCACTTGATGGGCCTGGACACCCGGGCCTCCTCCGCGTCTAATGACGCCCTAAGCCTTTCGGCCAGAGCGTCAGCGGTCGGGCCACTAGCCGCACCGGGGACCTCAAGCATCCGGGCCCCAGTCAAAGTGACCTTAACCCGGAGCCCGTCGGCGATGCCGAGCTCCGTCAGGTCCACCGCTGCCCTCGCCTTGGAGAGCACGTCGCGGTAGGACACGCCCTTTTTCACCGCTTCCGGCTGTAGTGTAATCACTACAGCTGCGGACTTCGGGGCGCGGAGCCTAGCCGCGACAGTGCTCTTTTTGCGCCGCTGCTGCCTCTTTTTATTTCTGGCCGCCCTTGCAGCCTTGCTTGCCTTCTTTTTCTCCCCAACCACTTGCCATTCGGCGTTGGCAGGGGGAGATTTAGAAGGCGGGGGCGGCATTGGCGGCCCTCTCGCCACCTGCGCTGGGGGGGCCCTAGCAGGTGCCTGCTTGGGCCGGCCTTTGGTTTGCCCCGGCCCATTGGCTGGGGCAGACGCGGCGGCGGCGTACGCCGCCGCCTTTGGCTGGCCCGAGGCTGCCCTCGGCTGGGCCGTGGCTGCCTTCGGCTGGGCCGTGGCTGCCTTCGGCTTGCCCGAGACCGCCTTCGGCTGACCCGAAGCTGCCCCAGGCCGGCCCGAAACCGGCCGGCTTGCCGCCAGCGGGGGGCGCAGGACCACGGCCTCCAGAGCAGAAAACCTGCTCTGGAAGACCGCGAGCTCCTTCCGCACCAGGGTGAGCACCTGGTTCTCGGTAGGCAGGAGCCCGCCCTGCCCATGCCGAGCTTCCCCCTGCGATGCCTCCTGGGGGGTGGCTCCTCGGAGACCGGCCAGGTCCGCTCGGAGCTCCTCATTCTCCTTTCGGAGGAGCTCCATGGCGGCAGTCACACGGGCGACTCCCGCCCGCAGTTCTGCCACACCATCCACCACCGGAGGCCCAGAGCGAAAGGCCTTCGCTGCCGCCACGATGGCTTTCGTGGCAGCAGATATGGCCTTATCTTTCGACCTCTGGAGCCTCTTTAAGGTCGCCGCCTTGATGGACGTGGCCACGACCTCCGCGAACCTGCCCTATTCCTCGGAGTAGGCGGCAGCGTCCGACTCGCCACCGGAGGACTCTGAGGGGGCCCTACTACTGGTCCCTCCAGAGGGATGCCCCTCCATGGCAAGCCTCTCCCCTCCTTGGGTGAGCTCGGCTGGGCCTGCTCGGCTCGGCGCGCCGGCCTCCATGGTCGGGAGTCCTCGGCCGGTGCCCCTATCCTGGAGCCCACCACGCTTCGATATTTTCCGACGGGCCGAGCTCAGCCCGCCGTCGGAGGAGGACTCCTGTCCTGCCCCTGATTTAGGGCGCTTCTGGGAGACCTTACGGTTCCCACCAGCAGCGCCCGACACTCCTCGCTCCGAGCTCGCAAGCGAGCCCTTCGCGCTCGACGCGGCGTCGGACTCCGACCCCGCATCGCTCCCTTCCACTTCTTTGGTTTTTGGTGTTTTTAGAAATTTTTCCATAGTTGTTCCCACGTTTAAAAACAATTTTAAACAAGAAATCCAGTGGTTCGCACTAGTGACTAATTCAACTACCCATTAGTCAAGCTGTCAACCTCCCTCACGGTGCGCCGCCGCTTGGAGGTTTGGGGTGATTTTTTATAGAGGTTTTCTACCTCGCGGCCCGGGCGATTAAGCCAAGACCCTCGACCCCCGTCAAAAGTCAGAGACATGACCGTGACGATCTTCGGGGCTACGAGACTAACGGTGGCAGAAGGAGTACATTCCTTCTTGCCTGCCCGGCGGCAGGTTAGTGCACACCGAGGCCGCTCTAACTCCACCGCTGTGCGCCTCTGCTAAGATCAGAGGGACACACGGTGGAGCGTTCCTCCGACAGGACATTAGCGTACGGGCACCGAGACCCCTTAGGCACACAGTACCTAATGGGGAGTCCTTGCCCGCACCCCAGGATGCACCGTCCCGGACATTGGCCTTCCCCCCGGACGTATCCATAAGGGAACTCCAACCCCCGGGCACACGAGGAGGTTTCCTGTCCAAGCACCCCAAACATACCAACATCAATGTATTATGCCGAGCTTAACGTATTTAGTAGGTACTACTATTACGTTTAAAAAACAGGAAAAAAAACCACAGACCTAAACAAAAACCTCTAAAAAGCAAAACCTGAGTTAAATGAAAGACGGAAGGTTGTCATTTTTGCGATCCCATCGGTCGCACGGCTTCCTAATCTTTACTAATATTATAAATAAAGTTGAAGAGTTTGTTTGTCTGGTTGAACGCGGTAATCTCAGGAACTTACTGGTCCGAATTATAAAATATTTTTGTATTGGGTAGCCTATTTATTGAGGAAGGTTTTATGCTATATAAAATCACGCTACAATTAAAAAGAACGGAGCAGCAATGAAAAATGTACGGAAACTGGCAGGCAATTCGATGCGACGGGATGGATCAGGGCATCAACAATTTGACGTGGACAAAGTCGCGGGCAGAAGCTAGTTAACAAATATTCAGCAGCAGACTACGATGGGTTGTGTTGCTAGATTTTTCTGTATTTAATGTGCGCTTGTATCATTTCTAACGCGCGATATAATCGTATACGTTCACGATCATAGACATTTTCATAACAGGTTTGGTTTCTGCTCTTAGTCCTGCAGTTGGACCAATCTCCGTGGGTCATAGCAGTCTTTGGTAGTTATTCTAACCAGCCCACCTCCCTCTGCGAATTTATAAGATCTCCTGGACTGTTGAGAACATCTGTGTAAGCTCTGGATACCCCGAGAGTTTTTGACCTAATCTGTGGTACAAATACCTACTTTTTGGATCCACTGGCATTCTAAAAGTATTTGCGCAATTGTTTCTTCAGTCTCCACGAAAGCCCAACATAGAGAACTGACCGATTTCTACGGTGTGGAGCAGTGGTGGCCCTGTGGTATCGGCCCCGACTTACGAGTTGCATGTCGTGGGTTCGAACCCAGGCAAGAACTTTACTTTGTGTAAATACCATCATCCCCACTGCTCCCAAAACGATGAAGGAAAACATCGTGAGGAAACCGGCATGTGCAATCAAAAATTCGAAGACATGTGACATCTACCAACCCGCACTAGGTCCGCGTAGTAGATTACGGCTCATTCTCTCTCACCGAGAGGAGGATGTGTCCCAGCAGTGGACAAAATAGGCTGGTTATGGTGGCGTGAAAGTGTTTGCTTAGCGACCACTGTCCCATGATGCTCCCCTTCATATATAGTTATATCTATGTCCACGAGCATAAAATATATGAAATACGTGCACGATAACATTTCCATACATTAAACTTTCCTGTATTCTCGTAATGCCGGGATATCAAAATGATAAAAGTACACAAAGCGTCTGGCATAACTTCCAGCACTGAACTCATTTTTTTATTTGTTTTGTGCACAATACCCCGACTCATTATACATAATATGGACGGTACAGAAACTACGAACAAACGTTCGAAACGGCACACTCACATAGACGCTCGCATCTACGAAACATCTCAGCGAAGGTCATGATGCTATCAGTGGTGTGTGCTGAAGAGGAGACTCATTTTCGGTTATCTCTTGAATCGCCACGGACTGCCCGCGATCTTTTAAAAATTGCCACAAGTGTATTGCATATTTTGTAATAAAATATTATCTTAAACATACAAAAATACAGTAATATTCAGATATAATGACCCTTAAGCGGCGACTCTTTGTCATAATAACCAGACAACGTACAAAACAACCGGATAATTTTATAATTATAAAATGATATTAATTTCTCCTTCCTTCGTTCTTTTCAATTTTACAATCACTAAAACAGAATCTTACTCAAGACTCAAGGGTTAGTTAAAACTAGTTTCAACCAATCTAAACAAGTTGTCACTAGGCTCTAAACTAGTTTTAAGTAATGCTTGAGTCTTGAGTGAGGTTCTGTAAAACGGGCCTAAGAATGACGAGACACACAAACATAGCTAATTGTCATATCAACAAACAGGCTAAGTTTCTTTACTGTGTATATGTATACTGTGACTCCGATGACACTATCATATAATATGCCGGAAAATGTACTTATTATTCCACTCCGTATACCTAACAGTTGTAGGATCGACGTCCTAATGTAATGGCGGAAGCGTGTCAAGCCAAGTTCAAAGAAACAGTAACTGGCGACCCAATAGCCGTGTGTTTTACATATACACGAACCATTTGGAAATACTTTTGACCCCTTAATAACCCAAAACCTCTTTTTCATAGACACATGAAAATTGTTGTGTTAGTTAAAACTAATTAGATAAACTAGAACCCGGAATTTCATAAATATCGCTCAAACGGTTATTGAGTTATTAACGTCTAAGAATCCGTATTTTTATGACTGACATAAATGAAATACCTGAAGCATTTCTAGATGACTCAGGTGTTTGGCTTCCAGCTGAGAAATTGTGTGTATATTAAGGAAATAATCAGATAACAGTATATTTTTTTTTGATTTGAAATATGTTCCAAGTAATCTATTTTTATGAACACCTTTCGAAATTACTATAGCAACAGCAACTTTCACAGGATTATAGGTCTCATGATGAAAGGTTGCTATAATCGGTTTGTATAGCAGATAATTTATATATAGAACACTTTTGAATTTAATAATATTATATAATTAATAATAATATTATCTTTACAAAAAGTGATCATATTCCAATAAAAACATAAATGTGAAAATAGGAGCCAAGTTCAGTATTAAGAATATGCGTGGCTGCCGATTGCGCCGACAAAAGAATTAAAAATGAAAAAGTGTTTTTTCACACACAAGTCTTTCCGAAAAAAAAATATTACCTCTGCCAAACTGCAAAGCAGTTTATTACTAGACGTAGCTGCTTTTTCTGTCTGTAGTTGTAAACAAGAATACAACACTTTTTCGTGTACACCTGAACTGCTCATGTGTATAATATGTAATAAAAAAGTTGTATAACAACTCTTGATGTGCAAGAGTTGTTATACAACTGTTTATATCGTCTATAAGCTTATGTAAAATAGTTGGACCTAAAAAGTCAACATCTTCGAATCATCAATCTTGATCTTCAATTTATTTTAAATTATCTGCTTTGTGTAAATAATTCGACTATACGAGAAGTTACATTTATCGGAAAAGTCATGAGTACGGGATGTCAATTGACAACGAAACGCAAGCGTGAAGTTGGTGCGCTTCGCCAGAGTCTAGCCCGACGTACGTGCGAATTGACAAGATTGGCTACAGGTGGCGTGGCACTCCTCTCTTGACCATTTAATATCGTGCGGGCAACAAGTGTCTATAAACTGTCGAACGTTTCGTTTGGCGAGTTCAAATATAACATAAAAAGTTAATAATCATCATCTTCAGAGCTTTTTTCTCCCCCGTAACACACATCTACGCCCAGTAAAATGTTCAACCGTGAAGTATCCAGCTCCAATCAGCCTTGTTCCGACATATTTATTAATAGCAATCATTGTTGTATCAGAAAATGGCAAGATATTGTGTTTTAAATTTAATTTAGAATGTGACATAACCTCTATAAATTTCAGGTTTATGTACAGAACTTGACATTCATTTAGATCTTTTTTTTGTCAGCGCAGTGGCAACCACTGTTATTCTTAATACTGAACTTGGCTCCCACTTTCTCATTTATGTATTTGATGGGTATAGTTTTCCTTATTTCGCCACCAGCGAGTTATGTGCGCAACACATTTGCTAAAGCAATTATCCTTATTAGCATTATAGGGGAACATTCTTGCTATGAGGAATAATTAACCTGCTTAGTTACAAAATACACTGGTAGGTTAGGTCAGAGTAGTGTACCTAATTATCACGCAATTTTATTTTGGTAATACCTAGATTTACAATATATGGAATAAATGTTCAAACAAATCTATACATATAAAAATAAAACGAACCGAAGACAAAAATAAACACCGTAGGTATTTTCTCTTTTTTTTTGAGACATTCACGATTCTTGCACACAAACACCTATACCTTACAAAGGTGGACTTAATGCCTTAGGCAATCTCTACCAGTCAACCAAGGGTGGTGAAGAGATTAGATGGCAGGTCCTTTGGTTGAGAGGAACAATTATTAAAATACTATTAAAACTACAATCATCATATTGAATTATAAATAATATGGGAAAAGTAGTATATATGTAGATTATGACGTGCCTTTCTAGAAGCTGCGCTCTTATTGGTCGAGAGGATTGTGGCAAAAACGATTTGAACGAGGTTCGCGTTATCCTTCGATCAATAATAGCACAAACATTTTTCATCGAAGGCGTTATCAGTTCAATATTTTTGCACAAAAGAGCGATGGGTGACAAGCCTAGCTAATATACTATTTCACACCATATTATTTTGCGGCCTAGCAGTACCTTCACTCCTTTACGTGGAATTAGAGTTCGACACGTTAGCGGAGACTAACAATAACGTATATTTTAAATGATATCCTATTATTCGGCCCTAAACTGTAGGTCTATGTATTCGGAATTTGCAGCAAAAATGTTAAAACTTCGACTATTTGAATACCTATATTGTCTAGCAAGTGATGCTTGTAAAATATATCGTGCTATCGCTGTAAGATTTATTCATTGAATTCTTTAGATATCTGTTAAAATAAGGAAAATTTATTCCGATTGTCCAGACTATGATAAAAGCAACTCAACTCATTATTAGTTACATTGTAACTGTTTTCATTAGCAACACTTTTAATTGTACCCACAATCACGATATTATCCATTGTTTTGCACTTAAATTTTGTTTTCCATTGTTCTGTTTACCTACTATTGTTATTATGTCATTAAGTTTGTAGGTACTCATGTCACTTTTATGCAATTGTACCATACGGATGTTTACAAAGCAGATAGTCTTTTGTTTTCCATTGTGCTATTTACCTACTATTGTTATTATGTCATTAAGTAGTACGTACTCATGTCAATTTTATGCAGTTGTACCATACGGATGTTTACAAAGCAGATAGTCTTTTGTTTTCCATTGTTCTGTTTACCTACTATTGTTATTATGTCATTAAGTAGTAGGTACTCATGTCACTTTTATGCAATTGTACCATACGGATGTTTGCAAAGCAGATAGTCTTTTGTTTTCCATTGTGCTGTTTACCTACTATTGTTATTATGTCATTAAGTAGTACGTACTCATGTCAATTTTATGCAATTGTACATACCATACGGATGTTTTCAAGGCAGATAGTCTTGTTGTAACCTGATACCTGGGGGTTTGCCAAATTGGGCCTATGTCCAGCAGCAGACATCTTTCTGCTGAAACGATGATGACGATGACATCCTGAAGCTGACCTTTAAATTGCAAAAAACGTAAGAAAATTTAAACTTCATCATCATCCTCAGCAGCTTATAATATTCACAGGGCACTCAGTGAGAGAGAGCGGGCCATAATTAGTATTGCCACTCGTACTTTTTAATAAAGTATTGTACGTCATTTCAGATAATTGTACTCTATACTTTATGAGAACAATAAAGTACACGAAAATACTTTATTTTGCAAGATTTGATTTCTGTTGGATTTTGAAAATTTTTGTCGTAAGTACTTTTCGTTTAACAAAATTTATTTGATACAAACTGCAAAAAGCAATTACAAATATGTTTTCAAATATAATCATAAAGAAAAATAAATCATACTTTATTTTTATACACTGTACTTTTTTTTCTTACCTATAATAATTACAACCCCATTTCTTCCCGTGGGTGTCGTAAAAGGCGACTAAGGGACTTACTAGAGAATGGGCAGCAGCGTTCTCTATGCATTTTACCACCATACTGCGATCGCCAACCCGCCTGCCAAGCGTGGCGATTATGGCAAAGCCCCCAAATTGGGGGAGGCCTAAGTCCAGCAGTGGACGTCGTACGGCTGAAATGATGATGATGATGATTTTGCTATTTTACTTTTTTTATTATCATCATTTTTTGACATGTAGATCGGTGTCTGAAATGGTCTTTTGAGAAAAAACCCACACAGATTTGAGTGGACCTGTCCAGTCAGTGCACCCGCATAGTCCTCAAATTCTCAATAATTAAAGTAACAAATTACTTTCAACAAATTAATTATTGGGTTATTGCTGGTTTTTACCTTGGCCAGAGGCTAAGCATTGCCATACAACGTGGTAATGCCGCCAGTCTCTTGGGTACATTACCAGTCGACAGCGATGCGGATGACTTTTCGACGCTATTTTTTTAATTTGTAAATAGTTTTAGTTAATTTAGGTTGTATATTTTTTATTAATTTAAATATGTAAACCATGAAATAAATTAATAAATAAAAGTAATTTTCAATATTATTGGGAATTTGAGGACTATGCGGGTCATCATTTCACTTTTGATTATGGCCTGGCAGTTTGAATAGTTTATGCGGCCTACCCAAATGTCCTTTCTATGGTAGCTCCTTAAGTTCCAAGTTGAGCTGTACGATAACTGACAAATGCCTGCACTGACTGGACAGGTCCACTCAAATCTGTGTGGTTTTTTTCTCAAAAGACCATTTCAGACACCGATCTACATGTCAAAAAATGATCTGACCAACAAAATTATATCCGTTCTTTTTATATACACATTGACATTGATAATTTTTATATACATATACGATGATATAAATATTTACTTTTTAAAGTATCATATTGTTTAATTATTGTGAATGTGAAAACTATGTGAATGGAATTTTCGCACCCTAATGACACTTCTTTACCTGATTTGAACGACATAACAAACCCAGATTCATCACCGAATGAGGGTTTTAATTATCAAAGTATAATAAATATCAGCTCGAACGGTCGAGCAGGTCCGTGAGTCATCGCCAGCCGCTGATAACGATGTATGCAAACAGCTGACTGACTCAAACAAATGCACGTTTGCTAATGCGTTACTGCGTTCAAAGGACAGTGAAGATGACAATAAACAAGGATGGACGTTAGTACAAAAACGAAAACCAATGAGGAATAACCGGTTTAAGGGAATGATGGAAAACTGTACGGTGGATACCGAATATAATTTTAGGGCGGCCGACCGAAAAATACCTATATTTATTACGAACATACATAAAGGAACGTCAGAATCAGATATATGCAAATATATTTATAGTAAAACGTCAGAAAAAGTTACTTTAAACAAAATTGTAATGAAGAAGCAAAGTGACTATGACCACGCTATGACGCTTATAAGTTCTTTGTATCTGCTTCTAAATTACACTTTAAGAAGAAGAGTTTTGTACACTTTAAGAAGATATCATTGACAGAGGCGGTAAAAGTTTCTGATAACGGTCATTATAACAAATTAAATGGCTAGTGACGTTTACAACTTTGTTACATATAATTGTAAGAGTGTCAAACGGTCTGTAGATGGAATACGTGAGCTGTGTAAAACATGTGACTTGATAGCTCTTCAGGAAACATGGTTGTTGCCCACTGATATTTCATACTTGAACAGTATTGATGGCGAGTTTGGCTGCACGGGGACGTCAGCGGTGGACATGTCGTCGGGCCTGTTACGAGGACGTCCTCACGGCGGTCTCGGAATACTCTGGCGGCAAAAAGTGTTTCCTAATGTGACAGTGGTGCAGTGCAATAATCCGCGAATATGTGCGATACGCGTAGTGTTACCTGAGCGGTCAATACTAGTGGTGAATGTTTACATGCCTGTGGCCGCGGCGGCGAATCTAGTCGAGTTTACGGACATCCTCGGGTCGGTAAGCGCTATCATAGACAGTTGCAATATTGATTGTGTTTACATACTAGGTGACTTTAATGCGCACCCTTCTGAACAATTTTATAATGAACTATCGTTATTTTGTGACGACCAGGAGTGGACTTGCATTGATGTAGAAATGTTGAAGGGTAGTTGTAATTCATCTAATTGTTTTACTTTTGTGAGTGAGGCTCACGGATCGCAAAGATGGCTTGATCACTGTTTAGTCTCTAAGGCAGCTGTACCGTCAGTGCGCAGAGTGTTTGTCAAGTATGACGTACTGTGGTCGGACCACTTCCCGTTAATAATGGAGTGTCATCTAGGCGTAGTCTCACCTAAGATACTAGATTATAAGCCGACTGTAAATGATGTTATATGGGGGGAAAGAAGTGCAGATCAAGTTAATCTTTACATGAATGAATGCCAGAGACTCTTAAGACTTCTTGACTTTCCAGAGGAGTTTACAAAATGTGCAGATTACACCTGTAATATTTTGCAGCATAGACATGTGATTGAAAGTTTGTATAACAATATTGTAAAAATATTAAGAGAGGCAGCATTGTGTAGCAAACATGGTAAATAAATACGTAAGAAAAAGAAACCTGTTGTAGGGTGGAATTTACATGTAAGCGAGGCACACAGTGAAGCTAAACGGACATTTTATTTGTGGTGTTGGTATGGCAAACCAAATTCTGGTTCAATTTATAACGAGATGGGTGAGGCCAAGAAAATCTTTAAGAACCGACTGAGATGGTGTCAGAACCATGAAGAACAGGTAAAAATGGATATCTTGGCCTCTCATCACTCAAAAAATGATTTTCGATCTTTTTGGAAAGCTACAAACAAACTTAATAGCAAGCCGGTTACTCCTGTGTGTATCGACGGCGTAAGCGATCCCGCTGAAATAGCAGATCTGTTTCGACAACATTTCACTGTAAAGTCGCCATTGGGGTCCTCGCAAACGGTGATCAATGTTAAGAACGGTGAAAGGATAGGTTTTGGTTGTACAGCAAGAGAAGTTAAGTTAATAATCAAATCAATGACTAGAGGTAAATCTCCCGGCCATGACGGGTTGAGCATTGAACATCTTCAACATGCTGGACCTCACTTACCGAGACTATTAGCTATGTTGTTTAACCTTTGTCTAAGCCACTCATATCTGCCTGAAGAGATGATTAAAACAATTGTTGTACCTATCGTTAAAAGTAAGACAGCTGATCTATCAGATAGGAACAACTACAGGCCTATCTCTCTTGCCACAGTAGTATCGAAGGTGTTTGACAGCATGCTGAACTCACAGCTGACCAAACACATTGAACTTCATAACAATCAGTTCGGCTTCCGGTGCGGACTATCCACTGAAAGTGCAGTTCTGTGTGTTAAGCATGCTGTCAAATACTACACAAGACGTCAAACATCAGTTCACGCATGCTTCCTTGATCTTTTGAAAGCCTTTGACCTGGTTTCCTATGATACCCTATGGGAAAAGTTAGGAAAAACGAATCTTCCAATAGAACTCATCAACATCTGCAAGTACTGGTACGGAAACCAGGTCAATGGCGTGCGTTGGTCGGGAACCATGTCGCAATCGTACAGGTTGGAGTGCGGGGTGAGGCAGGGGGGATTGTCCTCGCCAACCCTATTTAACCTGTACATGAATGATCTGGTTGTGGCACTCAGTAGCACCCGGGTAGGTTGTCACATAGATGGAATTAGTGTAAACAACATAAGCTATGCTGATGACATGGTGCTACTGAGTGCATCGATATGTGGCATTAAGAAACTGCTTACCATCTGTGAAGCTTATGCCGAGCAACACGGCTGGAAATATAATCCACTCAAAAGTGAAGTCATGGTCTTTGAGGCCAGAGAAACCAGTACAGGTAACGTGTTTCCCAGCGTTACGCTCAATGGTACAGCTTTGCGTAGGGTGTCTAGTTGTAAGTACTTAGGACATATGCTGACCTCTGACCTCAGGGACGATGATGACATCGAGAGGGAACGGAGGGCGCTGGCAGTGCGGGCGAACATGATAGCTCGCAGGTTTGCACGTTGTTCGACAGAAGTCAAAATTACACTTTTTAAGTCGTATTGTACATCATTTTACACGTGCAGCCTGTGGGCCGACTATACTCAAAAGTCTTACCGTGCCCTCCGAGTTCAATTTAATAACGCGTTTAGGGTGTTGATGGGGCTGCGGCGATTCTGTAGCGCATCAGGGATGTTTGCTGAACGTCGCGTAGATTGCTTTTACGCTACGATGCGTAAAAGGTGCGCATCCCTGGTGCGTAGAGTACGTGGCAGCACCAACAGCATCCTTAGCATGATCGCTAGTCGACTGGACTGTTGTTACATCAATCATTGCTGCGCCATTTGTCATTGTGGAGTGGCGCGGTAGTGATTGTTGAGTTTGTTTTTATTTTTGTTTTGTTGTAGTTGTTAAGTATTACTAACAGTAGTCTATAAGAACATTGTTACTAACAAAATGGACACCTAGTCTGAATAAAAGTATTTAATATATAATATGTGGGTCCTTTCTTAATTTTGTTTTCTTTCTTTCTCAGTAAGTTGTAATCAAGATCTGGCAGTTTGAGTATTTATGTGGCCTACACAAATGTCCTTTCTTTGGAATAGCTCCTTAAATTCCGAGTTGAGCTACACGATTAGTGACAAATGCAAGAAATGCACTGACTGGACAAGCGCACTCAATCTGTGTGGTTCTTTTCTCATAAGACCATTTCAGTCACCAATCTACCTACATGGCCTTCACATTATGTGACCAAGATTATGTCTGGACTTTAAAAGAGACTGTGACCTCTGAGTTTTTTTCGGCTTTTCTTCTCAGAGTATTCAGTTAGGAAACGCCGACCTCATCTAGTTAAAAAAAATATTTAATCGACGTTAAAAGTGTTTGTACAGTAGGTTTGTACAAACACTTCTAACGTCGATTAAATATTTTTTTTTACAGAAATAATATGATTTATCAAAAATCAGTAATTAAAACTCAACATAATAATTATGAAAATATCGACATTTTATAAGACCTACCGACATCTGTTAACTTTTTACGAAAGATTTTCTTTAAAAAAAATGTGCTTAGAAATGTTGTCTGTAGATGTGAATTTTATCAATTGTATTAAACAACATAATACAATATATTAACTTAACCAAAACTATATATACACAACCTAAAATAAAGCATCGAAAAATTCATCCTCATCGCTGTCGACCGGTAACGTACCCAAGAGACTGGCGGCATTACCACGCTGTATAGCAATGCTTAGCCGTTGGCCAAAATAAAAACCAGCCCTTGGGTCACGAGAAGTGTCAACCAGCCGTTTAGATATTTCTTTAAAGAGGCCATGAGCACTCTGACCCCACGGCCCGAGGGTTTCAACCCCAAACGGCTCGAAAATATAATTACCAATAAGGTTGCTATACTTTCGCCGCTTGAGGTTTTCCGCAGCCGCAGCGGCAGCGCCAGCGCAGCAAGCCGAGCTAGGAAGATGGGATGGCGCAAGAGTATCGACACACGTTGCATCCCACACTAAAGGCCTTCCCACCTTCCAAGGAAACAAAGACATACCGTCCGGTCTCTTGCCATCGTCGCGTGCCAAGCCATTGGGTTCTAATACAGCTGGAACGCCGACGGTGACAAGAGCTCGTCGGATGATGTCGTTAATGTTTGCGTGCCGCGCTAAGCGACCCGCACTTCGGCTACAAGACAGGCCGTGGTGTCCTAGACTGTTGACAACTTCGCCACAGTGGCAGCGATGAGGAGAACTTTTTGTTTAATATATATCTGTGTTAATTGTACCATTAAAATTATAATTAGGCACCTAAAAAAAAAAAAAAATTGTATTTATTTATCAATGTTCCCACTGCTGGGACCAGTGGCGTGCACAGGGTTTTATGACCGGGTAGGCAATTCAAAAAAAAAAAACGTGTCTCGTAATTGCTCAAGTTAGTGAAGAAAAATTCACTAGGTGGTTTAAAAGGTTGAAATGGCGATTTCCTGATGATGATAATTCTTTTTCCGTCGAAAGCACAGAAAGATGTTGTACTCGTTGTTGACTTTGTGTGTTTCTTAAATAGGTACGTGAGAATACGTTTTAATGAAAATGAACGTTCTGTCGATGCGCTGCTTGCTTGGATAGTAACAATAAACTTCGCTAAACGTAAAACTTCTTCGTAACACTTCTCTCAATACGAATATTACCAAATGTATTTATGTTTGAGCAAGCCGCGGGATAGAAATCATATAAATCTGCAAATCCCGAACAATTCCACACTGTATTCGAACTACTAAACTAGCAAGGAAAACAAAATAATTTAAATGTGTGTAAACAAAAACACAGCCGGTTTTATGTTTCTTAATTATTACTATGAAACTTACGAGTTGCATTACCTCTTTGCTGGGTTAATTCTCGTACACTTCCCTTTAGATACACTTTTTAACAAACACACATTTTCAACACACACCATTTTGAAAAAAAAAACTAACAAGAAGCGTAGTACTTAAGTAAATCGAAAAACTAACACAGTTCAAAAAAAACTAGTTGAAATAAGCAACAAATCGACCTAAATATTAACGTTTGTAAATGAATTAATCACAACAAAACTCAGTCAAAATAAAAACATAAAACTGCGCGCTCCACTAAGAAATCAATATGGATCCTTTCGTAAACATTTCTAAATTTTGACAACTAAAACGTTGACAAATAAAATTGTATCATTGCGAATAGGAATTTGCTTGAGGCTACGTAATATTCAACTTGATCGCATAATACTCACAGCGCGCCAATAACCACCCATGGGCGTCCCGCCCGTGATTGGTTACCCTGGCGCAGGGAAGCCCGCGATTGGATAGCCTGCCGCAGGAGTTCGCTTTATTAGCTCGCTTCTGTGTGAAATGTGCAGACACGAAAATGTAGAAGAAATTACCACTACATGCGTACATTTATGAATGAAAAGAAGACACTTTCGATCGCTGCCTGCTTGCGTCGCGAGTACATTAATAGAACCGTATGAACGTTGCTTCTCATTTATATTAGGCGTTTAAACTTTTTGAATAATTTTATTACTTAGCATATTTTCTTTATTATTGAAATATTAGTAACTAGTCTAGATCTAAGTCTAGGGTCTGCAGTGTCTTTTTGCCTATATGGACCGCACGCCACTGGCTGGGACACAGGCCTCCTCTAAGTGATATGTTGTAAAACGTCATATTTTTCGAATATTTGATTCTAGGACATGCCGGTTTCCTTACGATGTTTTCTTCCACCATTTCGAGAGGCGTGGTGTTGAAATTATAATTTACGCAAGTTAAATAAAACTACAAAACTCATTATCTCTATATCTTACATCTTTAAACGAGCAATTCTTGTATACAGGGTGGAATTGAAGTCATGGGCATTATTCTAAACCAAAGCACTACTCACGATACTAATTGCATTAAGGCTACTATTATGCAAATCAAAAATATTATTAATGCAAGTATGGAAAATCTTAAAAATGTAGTAAGTCATACAAAGGATCAAATCGTTGCGCATCGCGATAGCGAATGCTGCAGTAGGTACACTACGCCGTACGCGTGAACTCTTTGACCCTACGCGACCCACGTGACTTAGGTACGTAAGTTGCTAACGATTTGATTCATATTAGATTCCAACTTTCCCTTCATACTTTGCCGGCTTAGGACGGTCTAAACTACGTTTATTAACACAAATTTAAAAAATGTTTACGTACCTCATCATTTCAGCCGTAATACGTCCACCGTTGGACATGACCTCCACTAATTTGGAGGGCTTTGCCATAATCGCCACGCTTGGCAGACGAATTGGCGATCGCAGTATGGTGGTACAATGCATAGAGAACGCTCGTACGTACCTACTTCCCTTTGAACGCCAACGACGCTTACAAGCGACAAACGTAATCGGCCGCTAGAACGCCAACGACGAGTTTAGGCGACAAATAGATGTGCTACTTTTTAATCTAATATTATAGAAAATAGGTAAAAGAATTATGTTTTTTAAATTTTGTAGTCTTCTCCGTAAGTCACTTAAATAAAATTGTACTAAAGTTAAGCTTGATCTTTTAGTATTCATTCCAAATTTGAACTTGTTTTCGGCGAAGAAAAGACCTCTAAATATACGTTCACCAGACGCCATTGTCGCTTTGAAGCGACACTAGTGATGGGGTAATTTAACTTTCTTAATTTTTTTTCAAATCTAATTGTTTGTGTAATACAAATTCAAAATTGTTATGGAAAATAAATAGGATTATGTACCAATTTTTAAAATTATTTATTTTTTATCATTACTATGCCCAACTCATTGCTTTGGGATAAAAGTCGGAAAAATAAAATCGATCGATTTTGTTTCAGGATGAAACAAATCGATCGATTGTAATTTCTATTATTCTACTACACTAGAGTATTTTTTTGTGTCTATGGTTTATAGAGGATCGGATCACTCCGTGATACGTTTTAGTATTTCGTTTTGTGGAGTTAATAGAATTTAAATAGTGCCAAAAGTCTTCGTCTGACGATTTTCAAACATTTTGTATTCAGAGGTTCAATTCATGTTGGTCAAATATGGCTAACAATGATGAGAATATATAAGTTTACTATCCAACTTGCCGAAAAAAAGAAAGAAAACTGCTGAAAAGACAACTCAGTGTGAAGAATGTTTCGTCAATTACAGACGAACATCCGAATTCGAAATAGAAGTGAATGTCGATGCACTCCAACCTCCGAGATTTATCTGTGAAAGGCCTTCGGATATTAGAAACGAATATTTTGCTAGTTTGGTTGCATTTGAATTAGAAAAAATAAGGCCTGAAGAAAGATCATATGTCTATGGGCAGATCATAAATACGATCAGGAGTTGCCGTAGCGAAAATGAATTTCCGTAACTTTCCGTATTATAACAGATCCGTAATACAACAGTTTGCTATAAACGTGTTTATTATATTTTATATATTATTATTATTATGTGTTTAAACATTACCACATCCCTGAAATATCCGTATTTTCTTTGAAGCCATACGCCATTGACGCTTTCAAGCGACACGTATTGACGTCAATCTCATTTTAGGGATGCGCTTTGTTGATAAAAACTTCTTTCAGTGAAGTTTTAATTGTGAAAATAGTTTGTTAATTTGATTATTTCATGTATGGAAGTTAATTAATGCTACTATTGTAACATTTATTTGATAAATTTAACACTTTTAAATGGAGAATCGATTGTAGTAGCAGTGATAAAGGTTTATCGATATTTGTGAATACCCCATCACTAGCATTTGCAGGTATTTAATAGTAAATAAATGACTCGGCGTAGAGAGCACACTTCCTTTGAGCTGCGCTTGGCGTTCAAAGGGTTAAAATTAATTTCCTGTAGTTTTGGCGTATTTACAAAGTTGGAATCACAGTATTTACAATAATTGTTCAGGAATCTCAATGTATTTACACTAATTTAAACTACCTATCTTTGTATCTAGCACTTACACGTACTTTTAAAAGATGGTCAAAATGTCCAGCACCTTTTTCAATACACAATTGAGCCCTACGTCTGTGATTGTCTTTCAGACTGTTCAACACAGTCCCGCGCTTTCACTGTGTCGAATGCGTAAACAATTTTGTTTTTTAAATCGTCTCTCGACTCACTTTCACTTTCGTAAACAATTCTTTTAATTTCACCCCATAAATAAAGTCCAGAGGTGTTAGATCGGGTGATCTCGCCGGCCAAGAAAAACGTTTGGTGTACCTAGCCTGCACATTACGCGGTCGAGGCATCGTGTTTCCAGTCACTACACTACCACTGACACTTAATACACTGCAATCCAAGGGTATGATCGAGACGTGAGATGCGCGTGCGGCGATTACGCCACGGGATCACTTACATGCGTCAACGTACCTGCGCAGTTGTTATGACACTGGTTTGGGACACAGCCCCCGCGCGGGGGCGATATCCGAATTTTCGCATGTGAGGGAGCGGGACGGAGAGAGTTGTCGGCGGGTGGCATGCCTTTTAGCCTATTGTCTGTGATTGTATTACCGCTTCTAAGGAAACACCGCGCGCTCGCCGCCGCCGGTCGGCCGCAATGACTAGTTATTATTATTATTTGATATTTGTTTACTTTTCGTCGCGCTGTACTGTGCTTTAAGATGTTGATACTTCATGACTTATTAGCGTTTATGAAGTATCTTGTTTTAATTACTTTAAGTGTTTATTTGCAATAATAAGCCTTTTGCAATATGACTTACTACAGTTCTAAGGTTTTACATACTTGCATTCAAATATTTTTGATTTGCGTATTAATAGACCTAATGCAATCAGTATCGTAAGTAGGGCCTTAGGTTAAAATAATGCCCATGACTTCAATTGCACCCTGTATATGTATATATATAATCTGAATCTCGGAAACGGCTCCAACGATTTTCATGAAATTTTGTATACAGGGTGTTTTGGGGGCGATAAATCGATCTAGCTAGGATTCATTTTTATAAAATGTCGTTTTATTCGTGTTTTCAATGACCAACTTTATCGGTAATCAAATTGAACATAAACGTATTATTTTAAACACAATTTGCCAAAAAATACCGAGCAAAGCTCGGTCATCCAGATATTTATTATATTAACATAGTAACTACAAGAGATGGCGGAGCAACAGCAACCGGTAGTGTAGTAAGTTGAAATTAAAAGTTTACAAAAATATTGTTTGACCCTGTGTAAAACATAAATGACGTAATTTCCATTACCTAAATGCATAATTACGATATGATGAATAGTATCTAATTGTTAAAGAGAATTTCTATACTAAAATATAGCTTAATAGTTTGTTTTTTTTTTTTTTTCTAAGGCCTGGCTTTACTTTGGGTAGAGGCTAAGCATTGCCATACAATTTGGCAATTCTGCCCGGCCATTAGATACCTTAATAGTCGACAATGATGTGGATGAATTTGTTGACGCTATATTAATTTGCTCATTGCTTATTTCACCCACAGAGCAATGCAGGGAAATATGCATGTTTGAATCTGAAATGAAGAGATCCGCAGGCGAACCAAGGTAATCGACATAGCTCGAAGAATTGCTAAACTTAAGTGGCAGTGGGCAGGGTACATTACTCGCAGAACCGGTCCGTTGGGGCCGAACAGTTTTGGAGTGGCGACCGCGTACCGAAAGATGTAGCGTTAGAAGCCCCCCAACAAGATGGACCGATGACATTGTGAAGGCCGCAGGAATCCGCTGGATGCGGGAAGCACAAAACCGGTCGAAGTGGCGGAGCTTGGGGGAGGCCTATGTCCAGCAGTGGACGTCTTTCGGCTGAAATGAGGATGAAGATATTATTTTGTAAATAGTTTTAGATAGGATATCATTTTGGTATTTTTATTCTTTACCTAGCTTCTGCCCGCGACTTCGTCCGCGTTAAATTTCTTATTCCCCCGACCCTCCCCGTCCCATCAAATCGCCCGTGCGCACGCAAAGGCAGCTCATAAAAGGAATACATTTTCCTCGTTTTGGCAACATTTTTCCTTGCTGCTCCTCTCCTATTGGTAGCGTGATGTTATATAGCCTACAGCCCTTCTCGATAAATGGGCTACCCAACACTAAAACATTTTTTTAATTCTAATCAGTAGTTCCTGAGATTACAGCGTTCAACCAAACAAACAAACTCTTCAGCTTTGTAATATTACAGTACAGTCACGAGTAATAATATGTATACACATAGCCAAATTCAAAAGCGATTTTCTCTTCAAAAAACGATTGCAACTTTGAGATAAGGTAAATTTCGTAATATTGTGGGTTCCAAAATACAATTTTCGTAATAAAATAAAATTACAATCAGTACAAATAGGAGAAAATCCCTTTTAAAAGTTGTAAAGTGTATACATATTCGTGCTCGTGACTGTACCTACAGATTACGTAAAAGTTGGTTTTTACGTACATTTACTATAGTAGGTAATACCGTCTGCTTTAAATATTATTTAAATTAATCGCCCATTTCTAGAGGCGGAAGGGCATAGCTTATTTAATATCACGTTTCGACCTTTACGAGTCGAACAAAATTAATAAATTCAGAAAGCATGTTAACCAAAAACTAAGTATTAGTACGGGCGTTGCGATGCGATGCGACGTGGTGGATCGGGGGCTAATTTAAAATTAAACCGTTAAGGTAAAGATTCAATGTGTAATATCTCTACCACTTTTAGTCATTGGGATTTCCCTACTTGGCCCGCGTTTGTGTGATTCATTGACTTGAAAGTACCCAGGCAGCTGAGAGTATGTCATGCTTATTCAAATGTCTCACTGACTGTGGTGCGCTTATTGGATCATTTAGCTCCCTTCAAAATGGTTGAGCTGAACGGTGCTGATCCATGCGTCATGTTCGTGAACGGATGCCGTCAGTTGGAACTGGTCGTCTCATACCTGCTACGGCTTATTTTTTTCTTATTGCTGTACTCTGGGTGCACACCTATAATAATGATAATAATATCTAATAATATCTTGGGACAACCAACACAAGGTTATCTGATCCCAAACTAGGCAGAGCCTGTACTATGGCAACCAGACAACTGATAATCATACTTATATATTTCTAAATACATACATAATATATATAAATTACACCCAGACACAGAACAAATGATTGTGCTCATCACACAAAGATTTGTCCTGGGTGGGAATCGAACCCACGACCTCAGTCTTAGCAGTCAGGGTCACTAACCACCAGACTAACAGGCCAATCAAAAAGATAAAAATATTGACCAGCTTATTACTGACACACTGCAGGGCAAAGGCCAGAGACAGCACGATACATCGTTATATGCATTTTTATATCGTTCTCACATCTATACAAAAATCCACATCCACACTATATATTATTATATATTTTTTTTTTTCATACATATTTCGTTACATTTTTAAATATTTTTACAAAATAAATATACAAAAACATTTAAAAATATAAAAAATAGCGGTCCATCGGTAGCGGGAGCAGGATCCAAGCTATCGGTGGTTAGGGCTCCAGAGACAGAAACCTCCTCACAATGCGAGCCGTGTCAAGGAGTACTGCCTTCTGAATCAGGCTCTTGATCCAACCGCCTAACGATAGCCTCGACAGGTGTTGGTCGAGGGTATCAGCCATCAGCCCATTGGCTGATACGACAATCGGCACAATGACAGCCGAGTCAACATTCCACATGTCAACAACCTCGTGTGCTAAGTCGAGATATTTCATCTGTTTCTCTTTCTCAGCTTTCACGAGGTTGCTGTCATGCGGAATGGTAACATCGACTATCATTGTGCGGCGCGCTAACCGGTCTATCACCACTATATCAGGCTTATTGGCGACAATAGTCCTGTCAGTAATGATAGACCGATCCCAGTACAACGTGACATGGTCATTTTCGAGAACTGGGTCGGGCACATACTTGTAATACGGTACCTCAGAATCCACTAGTTTGTATTGCAAAGCAAGTTGCTGATGAATAATCCTGGCTACTTGGTTATGCCTGTGCAAGTATTCGCCGTTAGCCAGACGAGAACAACCAGAGATAATATGTCTGATGGACTCACCCGGATGGTGACATGCCCGACACACGTCAACCGTCCCGTCCTTCATAATATGTCTCCGGTAGTTATTCGTTAAGATTATATTTATTATTATTATATTATATATTATAATATATTACATATTATATATATATATATATATATATATATATATATATATATATATATATATATATATATATATATATTATATATATATATATATATATATATATATATTATATATTTTATATATCCATACTTCCATACTTATCCATACTAATATTATAAATGCAAAAGTAACTCTGTCTGTCTGTCGGTCTGTCTGTCTGTCTGTCTCGCTTTCCTGCTAAAACTACTGAACCGATTTAAATGAAATTTAGTACACAGATAGTTTAGAGCCTGAGAAAGGACATAGGCTACTTTTTATCCCGGTAGTATGTTCCCGCGGGATAATTTCCGACCTCCACGCGGGCGAAGCCGCTGGCAAAAGCTAGTATATTATAAATGCAAAAGTAACTCTGTCTGTCTGTCTCGCTTTCCTGCTAAAACTACTGAACCGATTTAAATGAAATTTGGTACACAGATAGTTTAGAGCCTGAGAAAGGACATAGGCTACTTTTTATCCCGGTAGTATGTTCCCGCGGGATAATATCCGATCTCCACGCGGGCGAAGCCGCTGGCAAAAGCTAGTAATATTATAAATGCAAAAGTAACTCTGTCTGTCTGTCTCGCTTTCCTGCTAAAACTACTGAACCGATTTAAATAAAATTTGGTACGGACATAGTTTAGAGCCTGAGAAAGGACATAGGCTACTTTTTATCTCGGTAGTATGTTCCCGCGGGATAATTTCCGACCTCCACGCGGGCGAAGCCGCTGGCAAAAGCTAGTATGTATAATAAAAGCGTAACAAAGGCAAAACTGTAAAAAATATTAAAGTAATTTATAGTAACGATGTAATTCTTTTTGTATGTATCAGAATCACGCAAAAACTACTGGTGTGTGCATAATCCTGATGATTTACGTTTATAAATTACATTTAAAGTTGGGTTTTGACAATTAAACAATTATTTAGGTACAAAATACTTCTTTACTTTTACAATATACTCCCAGCATTACTAAATAACGTACATACTACTTTATAAATTAATTCTAAAATGGCACTTCACGAGTAGGATGTTATCAAACTAATAATCACGATTTTACTGCCTTTTGTCCAATTTACTATTTTTATACAAAACTATATTATACTCTTATATAATAATATCCTTAATAATAGTAACCTATGCGATTTAAGAAAATGCTGTGATGTACATACAAGTCCTTATAGACAGTTCTTGGCAAGAATGAGAAATATAATAGTAGCCGCTATCGCCTGGAAGGAGTTAATTATACAGAATGTATCTGCCACTAGAATCACTTCAAGATATGATAAAATGTCATTAACAAAAACTTGTAAACTTGTTAAACAAACCAATATGAACGAGATGACGCAAGTTTTTATGATTTCGGTAAAGTTTCTATTAGAGTTCTTGCTTCTGGTTATAATGACATAGAAGATTCTACAGAAAAACAGTACATTTACAGTCAAAACGATAAACTTTATCCACGAGTAAGCTTTATAATAGTCAATGTAAAAATCAAACATAAGAGAGACTGGGCACAACACTCCTACGGGTATCGTAAGGATCCAAATTAGTAGAGATAAGACGACGAAATTCCACTTTTGCAAGGCAAACACTAGCACTACTTTATCGTACAAACTCTTGGTGTACACAAACATCCAACACACTAGCACAGTATCAGTCTGCATGTACAGTGCGAAGGTCACATCCTTCGTATATAAGTTAAAATACGAGTAAGTCACCATAAACTCCAATATCGAGTTACTCAGTCTCGCTATTGTCAGCTGCGTGAGAATCTTCTGGTCCAATTTTCTTAGCTGGGGTCTGATCAGGTAGAGCACCAGTTGCAGAATTAAGCATATCGATGATAGAACGATCCCTGTGATCCAGATATATGCCACCACTTGACCTGGCTCCTCGTATACATCCTCAAACACAAGAGTACTATTATCTTGCGTTAAGTTAGCCATCGTATCGGTACGTTCAACTGCGCCGGCGGTCACTATAATACTGCGTATGCGTGTATTGTCCTTTTAGCTTGATGCTATTAATTTGTTGTATGAATAATTTATAAGTTTACGTAAACATACGCATAAAAGTTGTCTGAGATTTTCCTGTGACGCAGAAACAATACATATACAAGTTGAATCGTCACAACAATACGGTGGTGAACATGAATGAGTGTTGCTCAAATGCTTAAGTATCTATATAAATTGTACGAAGGTTCCATTTTACTCACTCACAATGAGCTCACTGCCTAGAGATGACACTGAAGTCTCTAGTTTAACTCCTGATAATGTTTTAAACTAGTTTGTAAGACAACAGAGCGTACCAGTAACAATATTCTTATACCATACAACAACAAGGTATTTTCTTCTCTACAATAATTAATTATTGAAAAGGGGCCCAGCAGAACGCTTTGAATTTATTTAATGATAATACTCAGCTCTGGACAGAGAGGGACGTGGAAGGAGAGTAGGGAGGCCTTTGTCAAGCAGTGCGACAGCAACGGCTAAAATAAAATTAAAAAATTCTCAAGATTTTTCTTCCAAATTATTCCGAACTAGCTGGCCCAGCGAACTTCGTATCGCCTCAGATTCAATAAATGTTGTAATAAACGTACCATATTTGACAACCTGGTGGTGGTGGTCTGGTAAGCGTTTTCTAGCTGACACTCATGTTTGGTTAGCTCCTACCAAATTATGATAACCTGGTACGTCGACGGCATAAAGCGTTTTCTACCTGACACTCCTTTGTTTGGTAAGCTCCTGTCAAGTTATGATAACCTGGTACCTCGGCTTTGAATTCTTTTATAGTTTAGGTGGCGTACGCCAAATAAGGAACATTTTTGGATGATTTTTTTATACCTTGGGTCCGAAAAATCCAAATATCTTACGGGCCCCTATTTTTTCTAAAATAAAATATAGCTTATGTTACTCGCAGATAATGTAGCTTTCTAATGGTGAAAGAATTTTTAAAATTGGTCCAGTAGTTTTTGAGTTTACACAAACAAACAAACAAAAATACAAATTTTTCCTATTTATAATATTAGGTCTTTACCTATGAAATTGCCGTTCTGCAGTACTGGCCATTTCGAATCAAAATAATTTTTGTTTGTCTAAGAATTCTAATTTCAAATTAATTTTATTTTAAAAACATGGAATTCTTTTTCCAAAAGTAGTCATTTGTTTATTGATTAGTGTTACATTTTCATCGCATTTCAATCTTTTTCGTCATCATGGATACGTTAAAAATTCGAGTAATTATGGAATATGAGTACCGTCGTGCAGCAACGCGGCACAAGTGGCACGCAACATCAACGACGTTTACGGACCTAACACTACAAACCAACGCACCACCTGTTATTGGTTTTCTCGCTTCCGTTCTGGAAATTTCGACCTGAAAAATGAACCTCGCGGTCGTCCGAAGAATTTGGTCGACAATGACGAATTAAAGGCGATTGTGGAAGCTGATGATACACATTCTACGGCTGAATTAGCAGCAGCTGTCGACGTTAGCGTCAAAACAATATTGGTCCATTTGCGTCAAATTGGCAAGGTAAAAAAGCTTGACAAATGGGTGCCCCACGAACTCAATGATCGCCAGCGCGAAGTACGCGTCGAGACGTGCCTTGCACTGCTCAACAGACACACAAATGAAGGAATTTTGAACCGCATTGTTACCTGCGATGAAAAATGGATTTTGTTTGATAACCGCAAGCGCTCAGCAAGTTGGTTGGATTCTGGTTCAGCACCTAAACAATGCCCTAAACGAAAACTTACCCCTAGAAAAGTGATGATCACTGTTTGGTGGTCTAGCGCCGGTGTGATTCATCACAGCTTCTTACCAAACGGGGTGAGCTTTACTGCAGATGTGTACTGTGAAGAACTGAACTCAATGATGGAGAAGCTGGCACATCTCCAACCAGCATTGGTCAATCGCTCGTCTTCCTGCACGACAACGCGCGACCTCATACTGCACAGCAGACGGTCTCCAAGTTGCAAGAACTGGGGTTGGAAGCTCTCCGTCATCCGCCCTACTCACCAGACCTTGCGCCTACAGACTACTACTTTTTCCAGAATTTGGATAACTTCTTGGCGGGAAAAAAATTCAATACCCGAGAGGCAGTACAAAATGCCTTTGAAGAATTTGTTGCCTCCCGTCCAGCTGATTTTTTTAAGAAGGGCATCAATAAACTGCCACTGCGTTGGCAAAGATGCATTGATTGCATGGGTGATTATTTCGATTAATACAAACAAAAAATACATGAAAAAAATTCGTTTAATTTTTTTCATACAAAACGGCATTTTCATAGGTACCTATTATTAGTAGGTATAGATAGATAGAAATGTTTTAGAAAAAAAAAACAAAGTTTGACATTGTTTGTTTTACTTCGGTAACATTGCTTAAAGGATCACGAAATACTAATTAATCATGAAAACTATCGGTAAAACTAGCGGTGGCAGTCGCTTTAATCGTCACTCTAAGCAACAGCGTGGAGGTTTTACGTAAAACGTATTTTCTTTCTTTCTTTCTTTAAATAAAAAAATATCTAAGCAAAGTAACAAACAGCCGCGTTCTTCTCATTCAGCAGCTCACGTACATCGTCCGTTAATTTCCAGCGATGGTTTTCCATCGCTGGAACTTCCCTTGAACAATATTACAGGACTGATTATACATGCTCAGTGAATTAGAAATATAAAATACTACCTTTTGCCAGCGGTTTCGCCCGCGTGGAGGTCGGAAATTATCCCGCGGAAACATATTACCGGGATAAGAAGTAGCCCATGTCCTTTCTCAGCCTCTAAACTATCTGTTTCAAATTTATTTAAATCGGTTCAGTAGTTTTAGCAGGAAAGCGAGACAGACAGAACGACAGAGTTACTTTTGCATTTATAACATTAAGTGTGGATAAATAATAAATATAAATAAATAAATATAGTGTGGATAGTGTGGATTTACTGTCCAGGTAAGCAAATATAGATTAACATCAAGTTGAGACGACATGAGTAGCTTAAATATTACCTACAGCTAGTAATAGTTTATTATTTGCTAGTGAACCCCAAAGTAGACAGTTAGTCTATATCTTGAGACTAAGCATACGAATTCCAGAGTAGAAACTAGAGAGGTGATTTCAGGTATGATATGAGCGTATGTGTAGAGTTTGTGTGGTGTCTGGCGTGTGTGTGGTGTGTGTGTGTGACAGTGTGTACTTTTGATTCAGTGTCAGGTCAGGGTCGTTAAATTAATTATTCCGAGTCATCGACAACTATTAGTCGATCGCAGCCGTTGTCTCGGCGATATGTGGTGGATTTCAGGCCTTCCCGCTTCGCTTACTTTTCTCCAGTCCGGGGAGCCGGTTGCATGACGGCTGGACAGTTATCAGAGGAGAGCACTTGTATTGCTTCTATAGATTCAAGCGTAGGTTGATATTTGTTTAGGAGCGCTATATCAATGACATCAGGGGTATGGTTGGGGTCGTGGGAAGAGTGGGTGGAGTTCATCGGGGAGATGACATCGTAGTTTACGTAAGTAAACATAATGTAACTAAAACGTGGATCGGCACTAGAGCACGTGGCAGGATCGTGGGTTTCCTAAAACGTTCGAAAGAATCTCTTCATAATCGTGGAGCGCCGATCAATATTTGGATTGTCCGATTTGGACCCAGCTGTTAATTATATATTTAGTTATTATACCAAACACGTCTGTAAAATCTTGCCAATCAATCTGATTATCATCGTTTCAGCTAAAGACGTCCACGAGAATTTGGACGGGTTTGCCATAATTATGCCACGCCTGGCAGGTGAGTTGGCGATCGCAGTATGGTGGTAAAATACATAGAGAATGCTGCTGCTCATTCCCTAATAAGTTCCTTAGTCGCCTCTTAAGACACTCGCGGGAAGAAATGAGATGATGCTATTCTATACGTCTGGCACCACACGGAATATATAACATTATCTTGTACATTAGCCGTACATGTTGATGGGTGTAAAAGGAGAGGAAAGCCAAAGAAACGATGGATGGATTGTGTGAGGAATGATGTGAGAGATAGAAGGGAGTTGGGCACGCCATAATTGCGGCGGTAAGTCCCCTCTTTGAGGAGTGGATAGAGAGAGAGTGGTGGAGACGCCGTGGCGTCACGGCGTCCTCACCTTCCGCCTGACGCAGGTTCTCACCGAGCATGGGTGCTTCGGTGGGTTCCTGTTCAGAATAAAGCGGGAGGATACGTCCGGGTGTTTCCATTGCGAGGATCGTCTGGAGGACACGGTGGAGCATACGGTGGAGGTGTGCCCTGCCTGGGCGGAGCACCGCCGAGTCCTCGTGGAGGCGATCGGCGGCGGCGACCTCTCGCGTCCGGCCCTGGTGCGAGCCATGGTACGGAGCGAGAGTGAATGGGAAGCCGTCACCTCCTTCTGCGAAGCAGTAATGCTCGCGAAGGAGGAGGTGGGGCGCGTGAGAGAGTGGCAGTCTCTGCGCCCTCACGTCCCTAGCAGCCGCAGGAGGAGACGTGCCGGGCGTCGGGAGTCCATAGCGGACTCCCGGCCACCGTAGGCGCGAGCTTGCGGGTGGCGAGCAATGGGTAGCTCGCCGCCCGGTAAGGACTAAGCTCGGGTCGACGGCGCGTAGTGTTCCACGCGCGCCTCAAAAAGATGTCAGCAGCAGTGTAGGGGTCTACTAGGACCGATGCCTGCCGGGGTCGCGTGATTGTTCGAAAGAGATACCGTGACCCTGGCACATGGGCAACTGATGGAACACGGGTGGGTTTTAGCCAGTAAAAGTCTGACACGCCCTCCCGCTCCGCCCAGAGCGGGAGAAGTCATTTGATGATTTCCGATCCTAAAAAATTTGTTGACAATTTATGCGTAGATTCGGGTATTTCTATATACGTTCGGACAAATAAATCCTTATCTTAGGTCTTCTCATAAGTGGGTCAACTGTGCTGACCCCGTTGTAAGAAGATGATCTCAATTATAATTATGAGTTACATCAAAACAATATGCAAATTAAAACTTAGAGATAATAACCATTCAAATTACTTAGTAGGCATAGCGTACGGCACGAGATCTATTTTCTTCCAATTTTGACTGAAATTTTACCACGCACTGCCACTATACCAATTGAAATAGAATTCATTCGCATTCTTCCACGGGATGAAAAGTAAAGGAATTTTTCTACATAGCTATAAGACTAACTATGCGGTTTCATACAAAAATTCAATATCAACCCAATATAGTCAATAGCTGTGGTGGCCCAATAGTAACGGCCGCAATTTACTTTATTTGTTTCTTTATCTTCATTAATAGGATTATTTTATGTTTTATATGAAATAAATTGTATAATAATCCATTTTCCAAAATAATAATAATAATAATAAATATGTATAGGTCAATTTTATTTTTCAATAGTTACATAGCTTTTTAAGTAACAAAACTAACTTACATATTTTGTTAATTTACGATTACCTAAAGCTCATGTTGAAGCAAGTTGTAGATTCGAACTTCGAATCTTACTTTGTATAAATTATTTCATCACCACAACTTTGAAAACGGTGAAGAACATCGGGAGGCATGTCTCAGAACCATAAACTCGAAGACACGTGACATCTACCAACCTGCACTGGGCCCACTAGGAGGACAAGAGGAGGCCACTCAGAGTAACCTTCATCTTCTGGACTTCAACATTAAAATAACTGTTTCTCGCAAACCAGTCATTTTTTTGCGCCCATATCTTCTATCGTTGTGCCAAAATCCAGCCAAATTCGCCGAATGGCTTTTCCTTCCATATTATGTGGGGTCTTTTAGTATAGTTATAGTATCAATTTCTACTTCCAGTAACGATACTTCTTGATCTGTCTCATCATCATTATTCAGCCGAAAAACGTCCACTGCTGGCACAGGACTCCCCCAATTTGGGCGGGTTTGGCATAATCACCACGCTTGGCAAGTGAGTTGGCGATCGCAGTATGGTGGTAAAGTGCGTAGAGAACGCTACTACCCATTGTCTAGTAAGGCCCTTAGTCGTATCTTACTACACCCACGGGAAGAAATAGGATGATGCTATTCTTTATGTCCGACACCAGACGGAACCGATTTGATCAGTCTAGTTCGTGTCTATTTGTATGATCGCTTAGATATCGTTAACTACGCAATGGATTTTGATGTGCTTGATACCATTATTATCCAAAAATTGGATTGGATGGCCAGAAATCGTGAGGCGAATCACATCAGCCCCTAGCCAAGAAATTTCATGAGGACCACGACCGCACTGACAAGAGTGTTAAGAAGAAGAAGACACCATTATTTAAAATTAGAGAATTTATTCGACATATTTTCATTTTTTTTTGTAGATATCCTGCTACTAAACTCGTGCACAGCAGGGTCACGTCACGTGTAACAAAACAGAAACCAGATAAAGTTTTGTAAGTATTTATTAGTTATATTAAAATAATGAGGTGCCCACGTCACAACGAGGAAAGTGTACATTTTTCACAAGTTTTTGACCTCTAGTTCCTCTCGTTTCCCTACAAACAAGGAAAAGAGATATTTTTGACAGATTGAAACTGAGATCAGACTGTGAACGCTCTAAAAATTACGAAAATTTTCCCTCCGATCACAAACACTAGCTTAACCTAAAAACCAATATCTCAGTGTGCAATACAACTAAACAACAAGGTTGATTAATTTAAATACGATAATTGCATGCGCTTAGTCAACATTGCTCTTGGCAAGAATGACAAATATAATATCGTTATACAAACCAATATGAATGAGATGACACTTGTTTTTATCATAGCGGTAAAATTTATATTAGAGTTCTTGCTTCTGGTTATGATGACATAGAAGATTCTACAGAAAAACAAAACATTCAGAAACAAAACTATGAACTTCAACTATCCGTAAACTTTATAATATTCAGAGAAATGGTCAGGAAAAAATAAAGAAAAACTGGACACAATACTCCTATTGGTATTGAAACTAAGGTCCATATCAGTAAAGACAGAACAGTAAAATTCCAATTTTTCAACACAAATACTACCATTACTTTTTCGTATAAATTCTTCGTGTACACAAACATCCAGCATATTAACACGACGTCCGTTTGCATATACAGCGCGAACGTTACGTTCATTGTATACTGGATACTGAACATGTAATTTCCTAACAAGCATTCTAGGATTGTGTTCATCAGTCTTGCTAATGTCAGCTAAGTGAGCATCTTCTGGTCTATTTTTCTTATCTTGGGTCTGATTATGAAGAGCACTACTTGCAATATCAAGCATAGCGATGATAAGATGATCCCGGTGATCCAGATAGAGTTATGTAGAGGGCTTGGACACATTCAAATGAAACTGGCGATAAGCTGTAATTAGTGATCATTAATAAATGAAAATTTGTACGAAATACTAGTTCGAGGGAGACTGATACCACTATATTTCAACCATTAAAGCAACATATTAATACCGAAGTAATCATCTTTTAATAGATTTGATCAATTATCGTAATGACTGATACAAATGTTGTGTGTTGTACAGTCAACCGCACATCAGTGGCAACCCTTGCAATCCAAAACATACTACTGTGACATAAAAGCGTTATCAATGTAAAATTGCTACCATGTGAGGTAAACTTTACCTGACACAATAAGCCGATGACTGATTCCTGCAAAACGTTTTGATTCTGTGTATAATCGGGTCTATAAGCGCGTATTTTTATAATTTTTGACGTAAAGATACATGCCCACTACATGATGATAGTGTCATAACGTGCATGTACTGTCAATGGACGTGGATGTACGCAAATTGATCCCATTTCTTCCCGTGGGTACTCCCACGATAAAACAAACAAAAATAAGTTAATACTTTACCTTTTTTTGTCTTATCTTTCTAACAGCATAGGTGGCCGAGCTTAGTCGCCCCGCAAGAGTTGACAAATTTTAATTTTTCTCCGTTCAATATGTCACATTCGGTGCTTTTATCATTAGATAATTTAAATCAAATGCATTTGGTTTTTTTTTCAAGTAATTCCAAATGACTTACCGAAAGCCAATTTTCAAAAATAGAGTTAACCACGTCATCAAGATTTTGTGACCGTAGGACATCTGCAAATAACACCATCTCTGGTTGATTTTAAAGTAATTGGGGTAAATCTTTGATGTAAATTAAAAAAGAAATGGACCCAATATCGAACCTTGAGGAGTACCCGCTTTCATTTCAGACCCTGATGAGTTTATGCCATTTACTTGAACTTTAACCTTTCTATCTTTCAGGTATCATTTTAGTTAGGTAATCAAGAGCTGTACCTACACACTCTACTCTCTCAGCAGAAGTGTCTCATGGTTAATGCAATCGAACGCCTTACAGAGGTCGCAAAAGATTTTAATAGCATCTTGTGTTTCTTCCCAGGCCCTATAATGTTTCTTATTCAGGCTGCTACACCTTCAATTGCAAAACGCCCTATGGTGAACCGAACTGTTTGTTGTTCATGAGAAACAGTTAATGAGATTTTTTTATTAAATTGACGAAACATAAGATTAAGCATCAACTTTTAAAACACCTTAATGCAAACTGACAAAATTGATATAGGCCTATAATTGTTGCATTTATTAACATCTCCGGATTTGAACGATGGAACTTCTTTCGTGGGTTTCATAAGACTGTTCAGTCTCAAATATGAAAGTAAAATACAATACGATAGATTCCATATTCCAAACGAATACAGATTCTCCAAAGATCAACTGTTGATTTAATTTTAAGATTTTATAACAGCCTGGGGGAGCAAAGCCTTTATATTATTTTTCAGTGGCATAAAGCGCAAGTGACAAATTTAAAGCTTCAGTAGTTTTAAAAGGAAGTTTTTAAGAGTTTTTTAATTCCATAAAATTGAGCTTATAATAAATGACAAAAACTTAAAATTATAACTTATTTTTGTGTGCAAAATTAAGCATTTCTGCTATTTGTGATAAACCTATCTCTAAAAATGGTGTCAGTTACACTTTGTGGGGTCCTGTTACCATTTTAACAGATCTTAAACCTTAAGTACTAAGTTTCTTTAACACATCTTCCATTACAGAATCAAACACAGATAAGTCCTAGTAACATAGTTACTCTCTGTACCTACTCGCTTATCAAGCTCAAGACAAGACAATTCAATGTTGTGATTCATAGACGACCCAACGATGTTATCGTTCTCTTGTTGTAGTATAATTTTTAACTAACATTATTGACCCACTACGTGTTCTATTTTCTTTGCTGAAATGGCTAACTACACAGTATTTTTTATAATAAATAATGATCTTAAAATCAATGTTTCGTTAGATAAATGACATAAAACGTGGTATTTTCTAAAAAAGCAACTTCGGATATATTGTTTAAATAATTTTAAAGTATGTTGCTCTACCCACCCTAGGTAGTGCAACAACCTTTAAAATTCGGGATTAAAACCAATTCAGATCGTGGTCTATCAATTTGTCAAGTTTCATTCATAATTGTTCAGCTGTTTTAGCGTGAAAGAGTTACAAACACTCATTTTTTTTCTTTTTATATTTTACGCTTTAGTTAGACTTAGAGATACTATGTCTTCCATGTGTTTATCGTTTATGGTATGAGCAGTTCTGTACGCTTCACTTTTTCAGGGAGATTTTCAACCAGCAGATGAAATTAGTATTCCTATTTCGTTCGCTTTAGTATAAGAAAATAAGCGGATATATTTCATTGGTATGCACGACTAGGAACATTCCCTAAACATTGATGTGGAATGGGGTCAAAATATCTTTGAAATAGTACACATTACAAGTTAAAATGTAAACTCTATTGTACGATTTGTAATAAAAGGTCAAGTATGTGAGCAAGCTCGATTTATTTAATAGTAATAAAATCTCTTTGGTTGCATATTCACTATGGACCACATGTCCTGGCCACATAAACTTCCTCATTGCTCTAGAGATCTACTGAACGCGAGCGATCGTTTTTAGCATATACATAGTCCTGGGTTACATCCTCAAACCTAAATTAAAATATTATTTCATACATTCATATTTTCAAATATCTTAATATTATGTCATTATTATAACCCTGCGAAGCAGTTGCGGGTCGATTATATTATTTGAATTTATATAATTTAACGGTTTTTACACAACATACAAAATAAAAAGCAAATAAAATTATGTGAGTATAATGTAACTAATGTTAGAATTTAGTCTCCATTTGATGCCATGTATGAGGACTTTCACGTTGCCAGGATTAACTTCATTATATTGATATATATTGATTCATTTAACAAAATTTATTGTGACCAAAGTTTGAAGGATATTTAATTTTGTATTCGATTTGTTGTAAACGACTAATTGTGTTGGCAACTTACTCGTACCAATTCGTGTGATTCTCTTTGAAAAAGCTGTTAGTGAAAAATAATCGCGGGCGAGCACATCTAAGAACTTTTTTTTTTCAGTTTTCCATCGTCGAAGTCGGTCGCACAATTGGTCTCTTACATTTTTGGTCTACATCTACACTAAAATAATAAGCTACCAGATTTTTTGTATTGTAGTACCTTAATAATAAATACCTTTACTGAATATAGCATTTTTACGACACTAATATAATGAGGTAAAAAGTTAAATAATGTTTTTTGCTTCTCCTGTAAAGTCATTTATATACCAGACCAGGATATATTGGAAAGAAAAAACAAACGTAACGTGTAACTTAATATACTTCGGTCGAAAATTAGTTTCTATGCAGTCCGATAGGGTTTTTGATACTCTATATATGTGTCTAGGTTTGAAGCTGATCGAAATCATTTTTTGGCGTTTCTTCTTCACTTTGTGACTTTAAAAGTACAAACATAAAAAGTTATAATATTTTTTAAAATTTCAACAGTTCTGCTGAACAATTGGCCAAGTTGTGCTACACTTGTTTTACCTCTCCACCATCGATATTATTATACTTATCTTAAACTTAAATCCATCATACAAGTTTCTTAAAAAAACTCCTGTTTACAAACACTAGCGCTTAACCTACATACCAACATCTTAATTACAATAATAATATAGAATTAATTTAAATACGAGCAGTGGCCTGAATGTGCTTAGTCAGCGTTATTCTTGGCAAGAATGACAAATATAATAGTAACCGCTATCACTTGATATGAGTTTATTATACAGAAAGCATCTGTCACCGTTCTACTCACTTCGAAGTATGCAAAGCTATCACTAACAAAAACTTGTAAACTCGTTATACAAACCAATATGAATGAGATGACACAAGTTTTTATGATTGCGGTAAAATTTCTATTAGAGTTCTTGCTTCTGGTTATGATGACATAGAAGATTCTACAGAAAAACAAAACGTTCAGAAACAAAACGATGAACTTCAACCATGCGTAAACTTTGTAATACTCAGAGAAATGCTCAGGAAAAAAATAAAGAAAAACTGGACACAACACTCCTATCGGTATTGAAACTAAGGTCCATATCAGTAGAGACAGAACAGTGAAATTCCACTTTTTCAACACAAACACTAGCACTACTTTTTCGTATAAATTCTTCGTGTATACAAACATCCAGCATATTAACACGACGTCCGTTTGCATGTACAGCGCGAACGTTACGTTCATTGTATACTGGATACTGAACATGTAATTTCCCAACAAGCATTCTAGGATTGTGTTCATCAGTCTTGCTACTGTCAGCTGAGTGAGCATCTTCTGGTCTATTTTTCTTATCTTGGGTCTGATTATGAAGAGCACTACTTGCAATATCAAACATAGCGATGATAAGATGATCCCGGTGATCCAGATATAGTTCTCTAGAGGGCTTGGATAATCATAGTTAAGATCTGCGCCAGCGTCCATCACTTGTGTTGCGTTTGGAGTTGCGTTAGACATAATGTTTATATGTGCTGCTGTGTCGCCGGCCACTGTCACACTAAATAACTTTATTTTACCCAAATTTTGATCAAAAGGCCAAAATTGATTAATTTAAGCACATTCAAATGAAAATGGTGATAAGCTGTAATTAGTGATCATAAATTAATGGAAATGTATACGAAATACTAGTTGGAGGGAGACTAATTCCAATATATTTCAACAATTAAGCAACATTAATGCAAAGTAATCTTTTTTTATAGTTTTGATCAACTATAGTACTAACTGATACAAATGTTGTGCGTTGTACAGTGAACTGCACATCAGTAGCAACCCTTGCACTCCGAAACTTCCTACTATGAAATAAAAGCGCTATCAGTGTAAAATTGCTACCATGTGCGGTAAACTGTACCTGTCACAAAGAGCCGATGACTGATTCCTACAAAATGTTTTGGTTCTGTGTATAATTGGGTCTTTATGGACGTATTTACCATTGCTGACGTAGAGATACGTGCCCACTACATCGCGATAGTGTTATAACGTGCACGGAAGTATATTTAAAGGACGTGGATGTATGTAATCCGATCTCATTTCTTCCCGTGGGAGTCTTAACTTATTTTTTTTTTTGTCTTAATTTTCTAGTAGCATAAGTGGCCGAGCTTAGTCGCCTCGCAAGGGTTGACAAATTCTAATTTTTCTCTGTTCAATATGTCACATTCGCTACTTCTATCATTAGATCATTATAGCGAATGTGACATATTGAACAGAGAAAAATTAGAATTTTTCTCTGTACAGTACTTTGTGACAGGTACAGTTTACCGCACATGGTAGCAATTTTACACTGATAGCGCTTTTATTTCATAGTAGGAAGTTTCGGAGTGCAAGGGTTGCTACTGATGTGCAGTTCACTGTACAACGCACAACATTTGTATCAGTTAGTACTATAGTTGATCAAAACTATAAAAAAAGATTACTTTGCATTAATGTTGCTTAATTGTTGAAATATATTGGAATTAGTCTCCCTCCAACTAGTATTTCGTATACATTTCCATTAATTTATGATCACTAATTACAGCTTATCACCATTTTCATTTGAATGTGCTTAAATTAATCAATTTTGGCCTTTTGATCAAAATTTGGGTAAAATAAAGTTATTTAGTGTGACAGTGGCCGGCGACACAGCAGCACATATAAACATTACAAACAAACACAAGATCACAAAATAGAGCTTTTAATAATGACAAAAACTTAAAATTATAACTTACTACGCTTTTGCCAGCGGCTTCGCCCGCGTGGAGGCCGGAAAATATCCCGCGGGAACGTATTACCGAGATAAAAAGTAGCCTATTTCCTTTCTCAGGCTCTAAGCTATCTGTGTACCAATTTTATTTAAATCGGTACAGTAGTTTTAGCAGGAAAGCGAGATAGACAGACAGAGTTACTTTTGCATTTATAATATTAGTGTGGATTTTTGGGTACAAAATTAAGCATTTCTGCTTGTTGTAATAAACCTATCTCTAAAAAAAGTGTCAGTTACACTTTGTGGGCTCTCTGTTGCCATTTTAACAGATCTTATACCTTAAGTACTAAGTTTCTTTAACACATCTTCCATTACAGAATCAAACACAGACAATTAGTCCTAGTAACATGGTTACTCTCTGTACTCACTTATCAAGCTCAAGACAGGACAATTCAATGTCGTGATTAACAGACGACCCAACGATGTTATCGTTCTCTTGTTGTAGTATAATTTTTAACTAATATTATTGACCCACTACGTGTTCTAAGTTTTTTGCTGAAATGACTAACTACACAGTATTTTTTTTATAATAAACTAGCTTCTGCCCGCGACTTCGTCTGCGTAAATGTCGGTTATCGCGGACGCAGACAAAGTCACGGAATAAAAAGTAGCCTATGTCCTTTCTCAGGCTCTAAGCTATCTGTGTACCAAATTTCATTTAAATCGGTTTTGTAGTTTTAGCAGGAAAGCGAGACAGATAGACAGAGTTACTTTTGAATTTATAATATTACTAGCTTTTGCCAGCGGCTTCGCCCGCGTGGAGGTCGGAAATTATCCCGCGGGAACGTACTACCGGGATAAAAAGTAGCCTATATCCTTTCCCAAGCTCTAAACTATCTGTGTACCAAATTTCATTTAAATCGGTTCAGTAGTTTTAGCAGGAAAGCGAGACAGACAGACAGACAGACAGACCGACAGACAGAGTTACTTTCGCATTTATCATATTAGTGTGGAAGTGTGGATAGTGTGGATAATGATCTTTTAACTAATGTTTCGTTAGATACAGCTTGGCAAAAAAGAGTCTGGAAAAAATGAGGGCGCCTGCTTAGCAGGTATGGCCACCCTGTATACTAGGACTAAAAGTGATAAGATACTTGTTTTAATCCACAAACACGAGATCCCGGAAATTCTCATCAGTCAAGATTTCAAGACTTGATAGGCACACAGTCTTTTACTTTCATTATATTTAGTAGATTGCGCATTATTTCACTGGAATAACCTTTTATCTAAGAGTGCCATCATAATGACATAATGAAAACTTATTCAGTTTAAAAATTAATTAAATTACACTCAGGGATTGCCGATTGAACCCGATACACAAGACATAATGTTCAGCAATCGCATTTGCGGCCACCATCTAGGGTATTCACAATCATTTGATGGTTGGTATGCCTGTATCAAATTTGACATGAATGATACTGAACGAATCCTCTTAATGCTGACAATTTATAGTCGACTAGAAGGCGACTTACAGCTGCTTACTGTCGGAAACTAATCGGAAGTCAGGGAGTACCATTTCATTTCATTTTATTTATTCGTGAACAATTTACATTGTGTTGAATATACACCTACCACCACCAACACCACCACCACCTACCTATAACATGTCGCATTCGAAAGGTACGGACAATATCGAATAAACTAGAACAGTTGACTAATGAAAGCATCAGGTATGTCTATGTGCGGTACATAACATTATCACTATTGACATGACAATGAAAATGAAATAACACGCTAAATTTTAGTATTTATTTAAAAAGAAAAACGTGACATAACATCATTCGTGTATTCCTTTTCGGTGCTATGATAGATTTTTTCCATAATCACTGATGTGTCAATTTTACATTTCTTATTTATGAAATCTAAATAGTGTAAAAATCTTTTTTTGATGTTTACGGCTCCCATTACAACCCGTCTCCTCAAACTATAGGTAATATATTACGTAGAATAGGCACCTGAAAAATAATAAATATAAATTATATTTTTTTTTTACTGTGGTATGCGATAATAGCATTAACAAAAAAAAAATACTTGCCTGTTTCTTTATAGTGTTGAACTTTTTGTCTAATTGTACACAGATTGAAATCGTCTAATTCTTTCTTCCGCTAACTGTTTTGGTGTTTCTCCAGGTGTAGAAAAAATCCTTAATTTTTTTCACCTTCATTAACAATTTCCCTAATTGTACTGTGAGATTTACCTTGAAAAAAATATATGACAACCATATTCATTTCATGTAGGTACATTTTTCAATTTCAAGTATCAAACATCAAGAGTCAACGTACACCCGATTTGTCAAACTAGAAACCATAACCTCAATAATCTATTAGTAAATAAAACAATAAAATGGCTTGAAACTTATAATACCGATAAAACTAACTATTAGAAAGAAAAAACAATGACTGGCATTGACTAAAAGATAAATTTCTTGGATAAATACCTGTCGTGTCGGCAGTTCTTTCGAAAACATTGTCAATCGGAAACAAAATTTGTTCCGCTTCAGATTCCGCCAAATTTCTTACGAAAACTTGATATATCACAGCTCACACCACTACTCCTTATTGTTTTATTTATTTTTATATGTACAGAATCATTAATAATTGATAGCTAATAAGAAATAAGTAAAATACAACTGGGAACATAACACAATGACAAATTAGCTACTTGTTGATGATAAACAAAGCAGTGCTGCCACCAAAAATATATTTTAGTTCCAATGGTTACCACGACAGACTCTTTTTTGCCAAGCTATAAATGACATAAAACGTGGTATTTTCTAAAAAAGCAACTTCGGATATATTCACTATGGACCACATGTCCTGGGCACATAAACTGCATCTTTGCTCTAGTGTTCTATTGGTCGCAAGCGACCTCAACTCAAAATTAAAATTCATGTTTTCAATTAACTTAATAAATATTGTGTCGTTATTATAACACTACGAAGCAATAGCGGGTCGATTGTATTATTTCAATTTATGTAATTTAACGATTTTTGAATTTAAGTAATTTAACGCGTTTTACTCCACATGCAAAATAAAAAGCGGATAAAGTTTTGTATTTAATAATGTTACTAATGTAAGATTTTAGTCTCCATTTGATACCGTGTATGAGGACATACAAGTTGTCAAGATGGACAAGTCGGATCATTTGCACACAATATATTGTGATACGTAATTTTGTATTCGATTATTTTGTAAACGACTAATTGTACTGGCTACTTATCAATTCCTGTGATTTCTCTTTGAAAAAGGTGTCAGTGAAAAGTAATCGCGAGTGAGCATATGTAAGAACTTTTTCTTATTCGTTTTGCCGTCATCGAAGTCGGTCGCACAATTGGTCTTTTACATTTTTGGGCTACATCTGCACTAAAATAATAAGCTATCAGATTTGATATATTGTAGTACATAATAAATACATTTACTGGAGCCAAGCAGTTTTACGACACTAATATAATGAGGCATACACTTCACAACGAGGAAAAAGTTAAATAATGTTTTTCGCTTCTCCTGTAAAGTCAATTAAATACAAGACCTGCCCCCCTAGCCAAGTTACAACCGTTTCGTGTCGAATTCCGTTCTCCAATCGGTAACGCCTCGGTTTCAGCAATTGTAGAAAACGATAAGTTGGTAGCCATGTTGACGCGCCTGAGTCGGCCGCTCGCTCTACATTGTCTTTAGAAAAATGACATTATAACAAAGGATGTAGCGTTGAACATTGTAGAAACGATAACAATTCATTCTATCCTTTTGAACGATGTGAACTTGGCTAACAGCCGGTTTCTGATTTGAGAAAACTAGCAAATCTCAACTGAGTATTCTCAAATCCTTAAGTATGCTTTTAAGTATTTTGCGTTTCACAACTGAAAATTGTGTTTTGTCAAACCATAGTCAACTGATTATTTACTTAAGTTTTTTGATCAAAGCTAACACGTTCCAATTCACGTTCAAAAACCGGTACTTTTCAAAAACTCATAATATTTTTAAATTTTATTATCATAAATTTAAAATAGACTCAAAAACAAATTGTTAATGTTAAATAGCATCGTTAATTTCAACAAACTACAACAAACTTATGTGAATAGAGTTTGTAATGCATATATTTAAGAAAATAAGTATTTGACGTGTTTGTCTGAATCGAATCGTGAATGTCAAACTGTCAGTAACTACAGACAAGTTTTATTCGAATTCTGTTCGTATTTTTACATAAACTACAAATAAATTGCACCAATTAGATCGGATAAAGATAAGAAAAAGAGATCGTCTAACTATACTATAGAGGAGAAGGAAAATATTCTTTAAATAATAACAAAGTAAGTACATAGCATAATCAGCATATACCGTTCCCACTGCTGGGACAGAGGCCTCCTTTCGGTGAGAGGGGGTCATAATCTACCACGCGGGCCCCGTGCAGTTTGGTAGATGTCACATGTCTTCGAATTCTAGGATCTAGAACATGAAGATTTCCTCACGATGTTATCCTTCATAGTTTTTAGAGCAGTGGTGGTGATAGTGCCTGCCTGGATCACAACCCACGTCCTAAAACTCGAAAATCAAGGTTTACTTGCAGCAGTGGTGACCCAACGGTATCACCACTGGTCCACACTGTAGCAAGTAACACAATAACCTGTAATGTTTACCATAATATAATTTTACCTTTCACCACATTAGTAATTTAGATGTTTGTGATTTATTGCTTCAGATACCACTCCGCCAAAAACCCCAAAATGTAATAGAGTGCAAAAGGACAAAGGCATACCAACTATATACAGAAGAAACAGGAAGCCTGGAACTCCACTGCTAAAGAGTACAAGAGCATCAACTTTCTTGGGCCTAGGCATGAAACAATGCTAAAACATTTTATAATTAATATAATAAAAGCGTTGTGCAAGAAAATATTCAGCAAATATTATGTAAATACCTACCTATCTGTGATTTTTTATGTAACTGATAAAACTAGGAGTAATTAAAAATATTCCATTGCCAACATATTTTTATTGTACTACATATTTACTGGTTAGACTGGAAGCCGACCCGAACATAGTTGAGAAAAGGCTAGGCAGATGATGATACACACTTTTATTCGAGTAAAATAATTTTGTACTATAGGTTACAGGTGACTATAGGTAGGACAGCAAAATTACACACTTTCTTCTTATACATGTTCATCATATGCCACGATGTAGTCATCACAGAGTACTATTTTTAACACGCTTTTATTAGGTCGACCTGTATGTAACTAACTATGTAATGGAATCTAAGGTAACTAATTTAACCATCTTCCAAGGATCATAGCGTCATGAAAATTGGCAGCTGTATGTAGTTCTGATGACAATACAATAATATGGTACTGTCAAACTGATCTGATGATGGAGCCGGAAGATATGAACTGGAACATCGTATCATAGCTGTGTTTGGACTTGTTAGAAAAGTCTTGTAATGAACTTTGACCACGATTAGGTTTCAAGGTCTGATGATGAAGCCGGAAGATAGGCACTGGCATTCCATGATGTAATATCGTATCATAGCCGTGTTTGGACTTGCTAGAAAGGTCTTGTAATGAACTTTCACCACGATTACATTTTTGGTTATTACGTGCATTTATAAATGCGTGTTTTACTAGTGTTTTTAAACTATAAATTTATTAAAGCGGGATGTAGTCATCAAGATGAAGAGTCATGTTGTGAAGAACAACACATGCCACAATTACCTTCAATACTTTTGGAAGTTTTAGTTGCATTCCTGAATGTAGGCATGGAATTCTTCTTTTAAGAATACCAAAACACCTTTCAATATTTTATTTCGTGATGCTATCTGGGCTCTGTTATAGGCTTCCTGTGATAGAGAGGCCTGCCTCTCCTACTAGAGGCATGAGAAACCTAAGGCATGGGTAAAAATTATCCCCGAGAATAAGGTATTACACAAATCTGCTATCTTTCAAATTGAGCTGCAAGTGGTGAGTCAGTCCAAATAGTAGTGTCGCGCACGGACCCTTGCCAACGTGCATTGATACTAGTAATTTATAAATCGGCATCACAGTTGGCTTGAACATTATTAGAAAAAAAAATCCTTTTCTGTTCCTATACAGCTCAGCTTTTCTCCCTCTTGGTGATTTTTTTTATATGTGTGGAGTCTACAGCACCTATGAATCTAGGGAATTCAGCTTTGTCAAAAGATCGTGCCCTGTGCAGTGTGCAGGCATATGAACATATTGCCATCTCAGTAATGCTATCGCACTAGTCACCCTACCTACCACGCGGCACAACGTCGCCTTGCTCACATTTACAGTGTCCCCTACAACAGCTTGAAATTTACCAGTCGCGTTAAACCTAAGAGCTTTTAGAAGCTGCAACATGGGAGAAATGCAGTCCCGCCGTTGAATACGATAGGTCAGTTTAGGCTTTATTTTGTAAAAAATAAATCTAACCGACTCTTTCATAAAGGCTCGTGCAGATTTGCGCGACCGCTCGTCACTCCGCGTCGAGCAGCACGACAACATAAGGTACATTTTGTGTGCCGTCGTTTCGGAGCCGCGACGGCCGCGACGCCATACAAAATGTACCACAAGCTGTCGCGCTGCTCGCCGCGTCGCGACGAGCGGTCGCGCTAGTGTGAAAGGTGTTGCGTCGTGATAAATCGTGGAATCACCTCCACAACACTACGCGCAACCTCTCGCGCCTGTTTGTACGAGCCTTTAAAGCGGAACCGACTCTTAAATTTTATTTGCCGCTCAGCGTGATGAACAAGTTAGGCCGATGTACTGCTATTCTTTTGCGGGTTTATCTGCGTTGAGGCATCTTCAGAGACGACAGGAAGTATCTTCGTCACTCATCTCATTATGATCAAAATCACTTAAAAATCTCTAGTTTCTATAGCTGATTACAGTTTGAGTAGCCGAAATTGGTTTGTCAACTTTCAACTGAGTAACTTGCCGTTGATTATGCTTTGAGTATAGTCAAACACGTTTTTTTCAATTCAGAAACGCAACTGGCGACTTTAATCATGAGTTAAGTACGCGTTGTGTCAAATTTGAGTAAATGACGTACGACTTTAACCATGCTTTGTGTCAAATTTGATTAAATGATCAAATCTTGATTAGAGTTTGAAAAACTCAATTCAGAAACGAAAAAGTGTTTAAGTAATACTTAAATACTGATCAAAGCGTTCTCAAATTCAAATACTTAAATCAGAAACCGGGGGTAAGAATTTTCTATTCATTTGTTCTAACCACGTGACTTAACGTTGATATGATTTCATTCCCATACTTTTGATTAATTTTCGACTAGCGTTAACGATTGCAGATTATCAACTTGGCTAGGGGTGCAGGAGGCAGTCAAATATATCGACGGTGGAAAGAAAAAAACAAACGTAACGCCTTACTTCGATCGAAAAGTAGTTTCTATACAGTCTGATAGGGTTTTTGACTCTCTATAGATGTGTTGAGGTTAGAAGCCAATCGAAATCACTTTTTGGCGTTTCCTTACTTCGTGACTTTAAAAGTACAAATAAAAAAAAGTTAAAAGAAATTTAAACAAAATATAAACTTTCAACAGTTCTACTGAACAATTGGCCAAATGGCGCTACATTTGTTTTTCCTTTCCACCTTCGATATCATTATACCTATCTTAAACTTAAATCCATCATACAAGTTTCTTAAAAAAGTCCTGTTAACAAACACTAGTGCTTAACCTACATACCAACATCTTAATATGCAATAATAATATAGAATTAATTTAAATACGAGCAGTGGCCTGAATGTCCTCAGTCAGCGTTGTTTTTGGCAAGAATGACAAATATAATAGTAACCGCTATCACTTGATATGAGTTTATTATACAGAAAGCATCTGTCACCATTTTACTCACTTCTAAGTATGCAAAGCTATCACTAACAAAAACTTGTAAACTCGTTATACAAACCAATATGAATGAGATGACACAAGTTTTTATGATTGCGGTGAAATTTCTCTTAGAATTCTTGCTTCTGGTTATGATGACATAGAAAATTCCACAGAAAAACAAAACGTTCAGAAACAAAACGATAAACTTCAACCATGCGTAAACTTTGTAGTACTCAGAGAAATGTTCAGGGAAAAAATTAAGAAAAACTGGACACAACACTCCTATCGGTATTGAAACTACAGTCCATATCAGTAGAGACAGAACTGTGAAATTCCATTTTTGCAACACATACACTAGCACTACTTTTTCGTATAAATTCTTCGTGTACACAAACATGCAGCAGATCAACACGACGTCTGTTTGCATGTACAGTGCGAACGTTACGTCCATTGTATATCGGTTAAATATTAAATTTCCCAACAAGCATTCTAGGATTGTGTTCATCAGTCTTGCTACTGTCAGCTGAGTGAGCATCTTCTGGTCTATTTTTCTTATCTTGGGTCTATTTATGAAGAGCACCACTTGCAGTATCAAGCATAGCGATGATAAGATGATGCCGGTGATCCAAATATAGTTCTCTAGAGGGCTTGGAAGAATGGAGTCAGGATCTGTGCCAGTGACTTGGGTCGCGTTTATAGTTGCGTTATACATAATATCGACATGTGCTGCTGTGGTACCGGTCACTATCAAACTAAATAACTATATTTTCCCCGAGCGGCCAAATATATTAATTTTGCTACATAAAAATGTAACTAGAGATTAGCTGTAATTGATAATAAATATACATATGGAAGTGAGACCAACATATTAGTTGGAGGGAGACTAATATCACCATTATTTAACACATATTTATACCTTGGAAGGGGTGACTACAATCAATTCTGTTTTAATTTAAATGTTGTTGTTCAAATGTGCCTTTTTGTGCCTATTTGGAATAAATCCTTTGACTTTGACATAATAATATCAAATCAATCATATTTCTATATTTTTTATCTACTATAGTACTGACTGATGCAAATGTAGTGTGTTGTAAACATTGCATACTTAACGCGGACTACCAAGATGTCGTTTTTTAGTATTATACGTTGAATCGTTATGCTCCATATGTTTTGAGTTGAGCTGCTCAATTACTGATAAATACGTGCATGGACTGGACAGGTCCACTCAATCTGTGTGGTTCTTCCTTTAAAAGACCATTTCAGATACAAATCAACATTGCCTTCATATGATCAGACCAAGATTATGTCTGGACTTTAAAAGACACTTTGACCTCTGAGTTTGTTTCAGGCTTTCTACTCAGACAGGAAACGCCGACCTCGTCTAGTTTTAAAATATGATTGACATTTAAAAGTTTGTTGTAACAACTTAAAGAAATACAATCATTTATGTTGTGTGGTTGATAGTACCTGTTACTAAGAGCCGATTACCGATTCCAGCAAAATGTATTGCTTCTGTTAGAAATGGGGCCATTACGGGCGTTCTATAATTTTTAACGTACGATACGTGTCCACTGTATCGGGATAATACAGAGAACTAAAATGTATGATTTCCGTCTTCGATAACACTCTATATGGGGATATGTTATTTTCGTTTTAGTCACCGGTTTTTGGTCATTAGTGCGAAATATTGTTTTCTATACTTTGATACGATGTTGTGATGGAAAACATTTTTGTATGGTAAATTGTCTGCACACATGAGGTCTAACTTAACAAACGAATGCATTTCGGCAAAATATTTTGTCCATCAGTAGCAGCAGCCGCGAAAACATCGTCTCTGGATACATATTTGACACTGTAGAACTTCTTCAAAACACCATTCTTCAATGAGATAGTACAGGGATGAACTATTATATGGATATACTCATTTCCACAGGCAGCTACAAAATGTAGTTGAGCAAGAAACTCCTGTTGACATCAAACAGATTTTAGTAGCAACAAAATGTAGCTACCCTAGAATTGCAAATGCAGCTACACAAAGCCTGCACGACCCAGTCAACAGTGTGGACGCTGAAAGATATTTTAGTATCTACAATAAGGTAATAACTGACCAAGGCAAAGACTTAAGGGCCCGGCGACGGTCAATCTGTCCATACAAACGTAATACCAAAATCATTTGCAATCTGAGCATATTTCCACCATTTTAAGATGATATTCGGCTTTACACAGTATTTATCTAGGTTATGGTGATATTTTTAAAAAAAAACTGAGTTAAAATGAAGTTTGAGCGAATTGCATTTCGCACATTTTTACAACATGAATGACATGTTTTCTTTTTGTTTTTTCTGCATTAAAGACAACAATATCTGTAATAATGTTTTATCCATAACACAGCTTATATTATCAAGATACAAAATAACGAAAACCAATTTAAAAATCATTAAATTTTCATTCATCATTTTTGGTATTACGGAACACAGCCAAATTATCATAAATTTTCAATAGCTAGCTAGTAGTGCTATCGCGTCTCACAAAAATGTCAATGTGTGCACGGTCGTACGGCTGGCTGGCAGTAGGTGTGTTGTGTAGTTGTGTACCGCTCGGACATGCATTCACACTAGCGCAACATGCATTTTGGGCGTACTTTTATTTGTTTATTCAATTGTATTGTGATATTTCTGACATTATTACTGACCTATGCTATGGAACTTGGATTTTGATTTTTCTTCTGATTTGGTATCGAGTACAAAGACTGACGAGCAGTGGTGGCCCAGTGGTAACGGCCGCGACTTACGAATAAGTAGGTCGTGAGTTCGAATCCAAGCAGGCGCTTTACTTTGTGTAAATTATTTCATCACCACTACTCTCAAAACGGTGAAGGAAAACATCGTGAGGAAACCGGCATGTCTTAGAACCAAAAATTCGAAGACATGTGACATCTACCAGCTGCTGATGATGATGATGACAGAGACTGAATGACTGATGAGAATGTGGAGCATTCTGACGAACTTTGCTTTTTTTTTGTTGGATGGGAAATCATCAAATGACTTCTCCCGTTCTGGGCGGAGCGGGAGGGCGTGTCAGACTTTTACTGACTAAAACCCACCCATATTCCATCAGTTGCCCATATGCCAGGGCCACAGTAACTCTTTCGAACGAATCTTGCGACCGTGGCAGGAACTTTGCTTTGTTTACGGACCTGGATTTATTGTTTACGATTCGGTTTGGCTGCCAACATGGACTCTGTTTATGTAACTAAACAGACAGCCTGTGCTGCTGGGGAGTTTGTTGCGCCGCTTCTTCTCAGATAAAGCACTAGGAATCTGTGACGGGCGGGCGGTTTGTAGGACTATTTTATGTAATTTTCACGTTCGAAAAGTGCTGATTCTAAACCTAGCTTAGCTTAGGAGAGTAACGTGTAAATAAATGTTAATTAAAAGTCTTTGTTTTTTATTTATGCTTTTTTATATCTGCACATCGCGTAAATATGTATAAATTATTGGAATATTTGTCTGTTACTAATATTTTGCGTAACACTTTTAGTGACTTGTATTCATTATTTGTAAGTAGGTAGCTTTTGCCGGCGACTTCGCCCGCATGGAGGTTAGAAAATGCATCTAAACCTTCCTCATAAATCACTCTATCTATTGGTGAAAACCGCATGAAAATCCGCTGAACATTTTTTGAGTTCTTCGCAAGTAGGAAAACAGACGCGGTGGGGGACTTTGTTTTATAATAAGTAGTGATAACAATTTTTTAAATTAGTAAAAAGAATACTTACTTCATAAATATGACGGTTGGACTCACAACGTTCATGTATCAATTTATAGAAGACCACAAACAACATAATTATACATTGGTTTACAAGTACTAAGTTAGGAAAGGTATGTAAGACTGTACAAAAGGCCTAGATCTCGAGATATTATAATAATTTGAGATACCGACATTGTAAAGAAATTTCCACAAAACGCATTACTAGTCTGTACATTTACTAACGATTCCCTAGAGTAGTCAACAAAAATAAAGCAAATAACGAACATACCTAATTACTAGTAAATAACAAGTGCGAGTCGGACTCGCGCACCGAGGGTTCCGTACAAACCTGTAGGTATCCTCGGTTTATGTATAAGGTTTATGCTTATGAAATTAAATGTTTTTTTTTTTATTTTTATATTTGAGTTGATTGAATGAAAGGTAAATTGCTGTTTACGATTTATGACGTATTAAAAAAAAACTACTTACTGGATCTCGTTCAAACCAATTTTCGGTGGAAGTTTACATGGTTATGTACATCATATATTTTTTTGAGTTTTATCATTCTCTTATTGTAGTGGACGAATGGGATGTGATCAGCACCCTTACTCGCCCTGGGACTTCTCCCACGTTTTTGACGTGCTTCCCTACTTACCTACTGCGCTGGTAAAACACGTCACCACGCACCCCTGAATGCGTAATAACGATACGGTCGACCAAGACCTCGGGAGACTGAACGTGAGACTGAATTCTGAGAGAAACGGACGAAATAAAACACTTTTCTTCTAGTATTTTTGGTCCATGGACTCCGGCTTGTTCTTCGTTGTGCCTCTTCAACGGCTGAGCTGCGACTAAATGGGCCCGGCCGATCGTGCGTATTTTATAGTCGACGGGGCCGCTTCCCATTACCTTATAGACGACAGTGATTTTCAAGCCCATTTCACTGTTAGTTTTCATCAAGCCGAAGTCTTTGAACCCCTTTATTTTTAATTAATTATCACATAACCCTTACATTTTATATATTTTTACATTTGTTATGTGGTCCCTTCTTATATAAAAACACAATATTGCATGTACATAGTCACAATAAAAACTTTCTAGAACAAAAACTTACAAAGTTTGACTTAGGACAATTGCCACTATCTTTAATCTATAATATCTCTGAATAGGTAGGTAATAGGTAGAACGGGCTGGTTTCCGCAACTCCACGTCTGAGCGCGTATTTTGCGTACGGGTGGGAAATCGGTTATTCGATCCACCCCAGCTCCTCGAGAAAGGCCAGCAACGCCTTGATGTTGCTGACTATCTCACGTAGGGTACCTGGGTTACCGAAGTACTTGGCCCTGTATGTGGCGATCGCCGGGCAGTTTAGAAGCACGTGCGCTGCTGTCTCGTCGTCCTCAATGCAGGCCCTGCACAGCGGACTGTCTGTAGCTCCTATGACAAATAGATGTTTATTAAACGACCCATGGCCAGTTATTGCTGCTGTAACCATACGCAGCTGTCGTTTGTCTAGCCGAAGGACCTGTTTTGTGAGTCGGGCATCGATGGTAGGCAAAGCCTCCTTGGCCTGCCTGCAATCACTTTGGTCCACCCATTGCTTAAAGTGTAGATCCCTGGTACGTTTTCTTACCAGAGAGCGTAGAAACCCAAAGGGGAGTGGCGCGATGGGTTCTGGTCCCACCGGTGTCATGCTCGACCCCCTTCTGGCCAGTTCATCGGCGGCATCGTTACCAAGCGAACCGCTGTGTCCTTTTATCCATTGAATGGTTATATTATTGAGGCTACCCACCTGGTTGAGGCGCTGGTGGCACTCGTATATTAACCCAGAATCAATCGAGTGACTGTCCAGCGCTTGCAGAACAGCCATACTGTCTGAGAGTATGCGGATCGAGTGGTCTTTAACTGCCCTGGCCATAATGGCTGAGGCGGCAAGAGTGATCCCAACGCATTCCGCCTGGAACACTGTGTTGTGAACTCCTAATGGTGTGGCTATATGTATGTTGAAGTCCTGCGAGAAGACTCCAGCACCTGTGCCACTGTCTGTTTTTGATCCGTCCGTGAAGATGCGCAGCTCAGTGGGGCGCAAACCCTCACATCGGCGATCTTCGTGCAGCTGGATTCTGTATTTTTTATCAAAAATGAATTGTTTAGGCACCCGGTCCATTATAGCTTTAGTAATGGGGAACTCATTGTTGAGTTCCTTAAGCAGCGCGGTGTGTTGTGTGTCTCTCTTCCTCCAGAGGTTGGTTGCGTTCAGACGCGCCGCCGCCATCGTGGCTTCCTGCTGTATGAACAGGTGGAGCGGTGGTAGTCCCAGCATGGCTTCCATGGCTGCAGTCGGAGTAGTCCTCATGCAGCCCGTGACCGCCATGCAGGCTAGTCTTTGCATGCGTTGCAGTTTGTTGCAGGCTGTAATAAGCTTGGTGCGGAGCCACCAGACCACGGCCCCGTAGGTGATCATGGGTCGGATCACTGCGGTGTACAGCCAAAGTATGATTTTGGGGGATAGGCCCCACTTCTTACCTATCATTTTCCTGCATTGCCAGAATGTGATGCAGGCCCTGTTTAGTTTACTGTCTAAATGGCTACTCCAGTTTAACTTACTGTCAAGAATGACCCCGAGGTACTTGACTTCGTTGGCCAGCTGAAGTTCTGTATTGAACAATTTCGGTAGGCGGAAGGGGCCTAAAGCTCGTTTATGGGTGAACATGACTAGCTCCGTTTTAGTGGGGTTCACTGAGAGGTCATATTCACTGCACCATCTCTCTACGATACGTAGTGCTTGCTGGGTGAGGTTAAAAATCGTGCTCGTCACCTTCCCTGAGACAAGGATGGCGAGGTCGTCCGCATAACCTATTGTGTAGTAATGATTGGCATTGAGTCTGGCAATTAATTCGTTAATCACCAAATTCCATAGAAGGGGTGACAGCACCCCTCCTTGGGGGCAGCCTCTGGCAATCATGGCCAGCTGCTGCTCATCCTCTAGGCGAACCACGCGCTTGCTTAACATGTTTGTGATCCAGTCTATGAGTACCTGTTCAACTCCATGTCTGGAGAGGGCGCTGCTGATGCTGGAGAAGTTTGTTTTGTCGAAGGCTCCTTCAATGTCTATGAAAGTGCCCAGGCAGGTCCCTTTCTGATGTATCGCTTCCTCTATCTGGCTAACTACCAGATGAAGCGCCGATTCGGTGGACTTACCCGAGCTGTATGCATGCTGGTTACCGTGCAACGGTAGGGTTTTCAGAGCGCCGTCCCTCAGCTCCCTGTCGCACAGTCTTTCCAGGGTCTTTAGAAGAAAGGAGGTCAGGCTGATTGGTCTATGGGATTTGGCGTTTGTGTAGTCGCCCTTACCTGGTTTGGGGATGAATATTACTTTCACTTCCCTCCATCCTTTGGGGACGTATCTAAAGGCCAGGCACGCTCTCATTAAAGGCACCAGTCTTTCTGCGATGAGGGTTCCACCCCACTGTAGTAGGGCGGGGAACACCCCATCCGGGCCAGCGACCTTAAATGGATGGAAACTCCGGATGGCCCATTGAAGTTTCTCCAGCGTGATCACCTTGCTAGCATAAAACCAATCATTGTCTGATGGTGTTTGAGTCGCATCTTGCCAGTCGATTGCTTGCGAGAAAATACATCCCGGGAAGTGTGTTTCGATAAGGACGCGTCTCGTTTCTTCTAGCGAGGATGTGAGAGTGTTGTCTGGCTTGCGAAGGGTAGTTGGCCCTGGTGTAGTTTGTTGCGCCAGTACTTTCCTTACCCTGTTTGCTTCCTGGCAGGACTCAATGCTACCAGTGTATTTGCGCCATCCCGAGGTGCTCCTGAACCTGATGCATTTTTTGTAGCAGGATTTGGCTGCGTAGTACTCATCCCAGTCCTCATCCGCACATGTATTCATTGCTCTATTCAAAGCTTTCCTTACCTTCTCGCGCTTTCGCTCCAGATCCGCACCCCACCATGGCTGTTTGCCCGGTGTACTACGAGGAGTCGTCTCTGGGCACGCAGTTTGGTAGCTGTCTATCATTGATTTAGTGAGGTGTTCTACTTGTACCTCAATCTGTGTAGTGTCCGCAAATGACGTCGGATCGCTTGGTGTCGCAAGTTTGGAAACTAGGCTGCGTGTGTAGGTACCACGATCTGTGTTGCGCGGTTTGCGGCGCGGAGCTACTGGCGGGACAGAGGCCTGGATGTCAAAGCGGATCCATCTGTGGTCGGAGCAGGAAGCCTCCCTGGAGACCTGCCACCCAGTGGTAATTTCCGCCGCGGCCTCTGTTGCCAGAGTGAGATCTATGATTGTGCGGCTTCGTCTGGTTACGAATGTCGGTTCGGAGCCAGTGTTTAGTAGGGATAGGTTAGTCGAGAATAAGTAGTCAACCAAGGCCTTACCTCTTTCGTTTTGCGTTTCCATACCCCACAGCTGGTGGTGAGCATTGGCGTCGGCACCGATGATGACCTCAAGCCCGGAACTCTCGCAATAGCTCACGAGGCGGGCGAAGTCATGCGGGGGTGGCGCCTCCGCTTCGGGCATGTAGGCCGAAGCGAAGACGATTGCCATCTCCATGGCGCCGTCACGCTGTATAATCAGCTTCACTGCAGAGATGTCTCTGCAACAGAATTCAGTTAGAAGCTGTGTTTTAAGGTTTCCTGTTACATAGATACACGATCTTGGTTGATCGTGATCAGTAGTAACCAGGAGCTTACCGCCAAGATTAGAGAGTCCTTGTATGCGGCCCGCTCTAATCCACGGCTCCTGGATCAGGGCGATGGCCGTTTGTTGCACCTCCAACCACTTCCGGAGCTGAGCCGTTGCGGTCTGACTGTGGTGGAGGTTTGCTTGGAGGATTTTACATATCGACGAGGAGGACGCCATTGCTGGTCGATTCCTCATCGTCTTCCTCCAGATTGAGCCCGGCAAGCAGACCGCCCTCTTCGAAGTCATCCCCCTCCCGGCACGAAGCCGGAGACAAGGTAATGTCGTCCGACTCCTCGCCCGAAGAAGGGACAGCTCCCAAGGTGGCGGCACTTGGGGCGGCCGATTCTGCTACAGCAGGTTCGGCCGCGGTTGCTACCGGGTTGTTTGGTGGGGGAGTCGATTCCCCCGCTGGTGTCTGTGGCTGCTGCAACAGAGCCTCCGAAATGGTTCCCGTGGCGGAGTCCCATCCCTGGGGGACATCGGTGAACCTGCCGTTCCTACCCTGGAACTGCAGGTACACCTTCCCTGCCCCCAAAGATAGACGGCGACCCGCACCCATCAGGGTCGGGATTTGGTCCACCGGGACACCGACCACCACGAACCATGCCGAGGCCTGCTTGTCGGCGTGCAGCAGCAACCAGCGCTTGACGTCGACCCAGGGGTTCTGGTAACTGAGAGCACGGCCAATATTGGTCGGCTCTCCGAGGACCCCCTGCTCGTCGGGGATCACGATGCCACATCGTGCCCGTCTTAGGATCTCCGACTGACTCTTGACTACTAACGTTAAGTTAGTAGGGAGAGTCATATCGGAGACTGTTTTCCTTAGCCAGGCTAAGGTGTGGTCATTCTCGCACCACAGTTTGAGGACACCACCGGCATACAGCGGCTTTGCGTTAAAAGTCGGCGCCGTGGTGTCTTGTTTCGGAGAGCAGGCCTCGACTAGTATCTGCTTCTGAATAGCAGCGAGTACCTGGTCTGATACGTCCTTGCTGATGAACCCAGTGCGGTCACAGGTGACCGCTACATCGAGGGTAGCACTAGCAGCTTGGACGTAGCTTCTTTGAGCAACCCGTTTGGATTGATCAAGACGCGGCCGCTTATGCTCTCCACGAGGTGTGATAGTCTCGTTGAGAGCTCGCTTGGCCGCGGCCTGACCCTTCCCACCGGGTTGCTGAGTCTTTGCCGGCGCACTGGATGACGGTCGACTGGTCGTCGGACGGCTTAAGCCGGCCTCCGCCTGCGACCGCTTCCCAGCGGCGAAGTTTAGCTGGCCGCTAGTTGGTTTGCCCGAACTAGCGGCAGTGGCCTGGTTGTTTGGAGCCCCCCTACCTGGCCTTCTGCGAGCCTGACGGCGCTCCTTCCGCGTCATACGCTGTGCTGTGGCAGCTGGAGCGCATGAGGCGTTTGTGCAAGGGCAACGGGCTTGTTGAGTGCTTTTACCCTTGCCCTTGCCCCGCTTCTGAACAACCTTCCAGGCGCGAGAGATCGCGTCCTCGTGGCTGTCGGTCACCGTTTGATCGGCGGCGACCTCCTTATGGGAGGAGGCTAGAGGAGCCGCAGAGGTGGGATGGTGTTTCCCAGTGCCAGTAATAACCGGCACCGGTGTTAGTTTAGGAAGGGTTGGACCGGCAGCGGTGTTAGACTTCGCCGTGGTCCTCCCCTGAGTTTTGGAAGGGCTGGTACTGGTCCCAATCAGCGCCGACGCCCTTTGTTTATTTTGGGACTTTTTTTGTTTGGTCTTACCTGTGGCTTTCGCCACAGCCAGACCGGCGCCCGCGCTGGTACCCGCGGCGTTAGCTGCAGGGTGTCCAGGGGCAAGAGCAGTGCAAGCACCACTCTTGAGAGTTTCATCGGCTTTCGCCTCCACTCCGAGTTTGTTGGTTTTAACTGGGGTTAAGTTCTCCATGTTAAAAGTTGTGAAAGGATTCGTCTCTCTGGCTCCCACCCTCCATGGAGCCCGCACCTGGGAACGTCTTGCTATGAAAAAGCTCGAACGTTAGGATTACCAGAGAGATATAGGGGCGCAAGGCTGGTTTACAGTGCGACATCGGGTGCTCGATCGGGTTGGCCCCCAACGAGCTGAACAACCCTCTCTTACACCGTCAGCATGACCTTTACCTACCGCTTCGGTCATCCGAGGACAACCTCCGCGGACCTCACGCACCTCGCCTGTGGCCCTCTGACGGGACACTATGGCCATTTCCCTACCCCTGGCTAGGGGGTAGGGCCACCGTTTCGCTTGAAATCCAGACCAAAGGGGGCGTGTTGCCTCACGGACACATAACAACCAGCGCCGTTCGGCTCAGCCCCCCAGGACTCCTTCATCCCCGCTCACGGCGCTCAACTGCGCAGGTCCTAGCGCAGGTGACTGGTTCCTCCTAACTCGCCATCAGCTGCTTTTAGTGACAGTCGAGCCCGCCACCACCCAGTCACAGGGTGGACACGTTCCGGAGTGGAAGTTGGGCAGGTGGGAGTTGGGTGGAGAGTGGGGATTTGGGTGGGATAGTGTGAGGAGGGGTTGTGGTATTTGGGGCAGGAAGGCTGTTTGGGACGGGAATGAGGGGTTGTGCGGGAGTGGGGAGGGGAGAAAAGTGAGGTGAAGTCGCCTGGCGGTTTCAGTTACGTCTATTTCATAAGGAATTAGACCAAGAACAGGGTGGCAACCTCGTGAAGGTATATCCGCCAGACTTGCCTTGAGGATCTACACGACTTCAGCGCTCTCCCTCAAGACCCCGCCACTCTACCGCCTCTGAGGGAGGCGGCCGAGTAGGCCTGCATCTATACTACCAAGCAAAGCCAAGCAAAGCGTGTCGTTGTGCAACCGCAAAAGCATAAATACAGACCCCCCCCCAGATAATATCTCTGAATCCTGTGGTCCGATTTTGATAATTTAAACGTTAAAAGTGGTTTTACATCTAATTCTATCGTTAACAACAAAAATAGCAACAATCAGACCATAAACAAAAAACCTCATTTTCAAGTTACGTAATTATAGAACATTCCTTTCGAAATTTTGTACATTTCCTTACAAGATTCGCTCAAATTGAAGTTAATTAGATTCTAATAAGAAAACTAAGCATGAAATCTATAAACTAAAACTAATTAGAATCTAATACATAAACTTATAAACAAGACTTTTCAAAATTATTAAATTCCTTACTGGCTACGAAATTATTCCTTTTTTTTTTTTTTTTTTTTTTTTTTTTTCAGGATGGGAAATCATCAAATGACTTCTCCCGCTCTGGGCGGAGCGGGAGGGCGTGTCAGACTTTTACTGACTAAAACCCACCCGTGTTCCATCAGTTGCCCATGTGCCAGGGTCACGGTATCTCTTTCGAACAATCACGCGACCCCGGCAGGCATCGGTCCTAGTAGACCCCTACACTGCTGCTGACATCTCTTTGAGGCGCGCGTGGAACACTGCGCGCCGTCGACCCGAGCTTGGTCCTTACCGGGCGGCGAGCTACCCATTGCTCACCACCCGCAAGCTCGCGCCTACGGTGGCCGGGAGTCCGCTATTGACTCCCGACGTCCGGGGCGTCTCCTCCTGCGGCGGCTAGGGACGTGAGGGCGCAGAGACTGCCACTCCCTCACGCGCCCCGCCTCCTCCTTCGCGAGCATTACTGCTTCGCAGAAGGAGGTGACGGCTTCCCATTCCCTCTCGCTCCGTACCATGGCTCGCACCAGAGCCGGACGCGAGAGGTCGCCGCCGCCGATCGACTCCACGAGGACACGGCGGTGCCCCGCCCAGGCAGGGCACACCTCCACCGTATGCTCCACCGTGTCCTCCAGATGATCCTCGCAATGGAAACACCCGGACGTATCCTCCCGCTTTATCCTGAACAGGAACCCACCGAAGCACCCATGCCCGGTGAGAACCTGCGTCAGGCGGAAGGTGAGGACGCCGTGACGCCTCTCTATCCACTCCTCAAAGAGGGGACTTACCGCCGCAATTGTGGCGTGCCCAACGAAATTATTCCTTATATTTACATTTTATTATCAAGGCGCTCTCTGCGCTACTTGCACCCACTTACCCAGAGGGGGTCTAAATTTTGACATTTTTACGAACTTTTGAGACCTTTACTAATTTAAAAATGCTTTCTAACTTACAAAATCATTGTCAGGGTGCACTCCGATACTACTTGCGCCTAGATGCTTAGATTTCGTCGCCGACATTCTCCCCCTCGTGCGTCGCACCATCCTCCAGGCTCGGCGATACTCCCGGCACCAACAACACCACTCTCGAACTGGGTCTTCGTAGAACTCCTCCTCTGGTCTCGACGTCGACGATCCTGACTCGCCCGTCTGGTCCCGGATACACCTGCTGGATTCTGCCGCGTGGCCAGGTACATCTCGGCAGGCTGTGGTCGACGATGAGCACGACGTCTCCGACTCGTAGATCGGTGGGGTTGGTTCTTCCCTTGATCTTCCTGGGCAGCAGGGTAGGTAGGTATTCCCGCAGCCAGCGTTGCCAAAAGTGGTCGGCAAGCCGCTGCGTGGCCTTCCAGGTGGGTCTGCCCACCAGCTCGCTGTCTTCGAAGTTGCCGACTCTTGGTGCGCCACATGACCGCCCAATTAAGAAATGATTAGGCGTTAGCGCTTCTTCTTCAGGATTCTCGGAGAGGTGAGTGAGAGGTCGAGAGTTAACGATGTGCTCGGCCTCTAAGAGGAGGGTGTGGAGTATCTCCTCTCGCGGGTGTTTTTCTTTCAGGGTGGTGTTCAGCGCGGTTTTGATCGATCGCACTAGACGCTCCCATGCACCGCCCATATTCGGGGCACCAGGAGGGATGAACTTCCACTGCACGCCGATCTTCTCTGCTTCTGAGATGAGATCTTCTTGTTTCATGGTGTCTTGTGCTTCTTGTAGTTCTTTGTTCGCGCCGACGAAGTTAGTCCCGTTGTCGGTGTAGACAATCTTCGGCATTCCTCTTCTTGCTGCGAATCTCCGTAAGGCCATTATCATGCTGTCGGTGGAGAGTGAAGGGGTGAGTTCCATGTGTACGGCTCTAGTTGTTAAGCATGTAAATAGAGCTCCCCATCTCTTCTCATGGCGTCTTCCTACGGTGATTGTCATCGGGCCGAAGTAGTCAATGCCAGTGCACGTGAAGGGATGTGTACTGTGCATCAGCCTTTCTGAAGGTAGGTTGCCCGTCGGTAATTCTCGCGGTTTAGCTCTTCTCACTTTGCACCATTGACACTGATGTTGCACTGCTCTGATTGCTGATCTTATTCCCAGCACCCAGAAACGCTGTCTCACTTCGTTTATTACTGTTGCGTGATTACCATGGTTGAATCGGCAGTGGAAATCTTCCAATATAAGTCTCGTGGTCTTGTCCTTACTGTCGAGCACGATGGGTCTCTTGTATTCTCTTGTTACTCCCCGTATCGCGTCGATTCTTCCTTTCAGCCGCAGGAGACCGTCTTCCAGCACTACGTCGAGCTTTTTCAATTTGCTGCTTCCTTCTAATGGTTTTCCTTGCTGCAGACACTTGATATCTTCTTTGAAGCTTCTCTCTTGACTGCCTTTCAGTAGTATGATTTCAGCTTGCTCTAGTAGTAAGGCGTTCAGCGGTATATATTTCCTGTCTGGCACTCTTGAAGATTGATGTCGTTTCTCGACACCTTTAGTTCGTTTTCCTTTCGTCGCTTTCCAGGCGGGATCTTCTCGGCTGACGTTGACCCTCTCCTTTGTTCTGCAGAGTTGTATGAATTGTAACACTCTTGCTGTAGCTCGCCAAAGTCTCTTCCAGGACGAGAACCTCTCAGGATCTGGTGATGGATAAGTGGTGCTTGCTGCTGCTACGACGTCTGCTGTCTTCTCTTCACTGGTGGCTTCCTTCTTGAATGTTCTAGGTGCCGGCCAGTGGGCTTCCTCTTTCCTTAGGAAGTCAGGTCCAACGTACCAGCGGTGACAGCAGTCGAAGTGTTCCGGTACGTCGCGCGTCGCATCGTCAGCAGGGTTATGTGCTGTCGGTACCCATCTCCAGTCCTGTGGTTTCGTGAGATCTTCTATCTCTGCTAAGCGATGAGCTACGAACGTCTTGAAGGTTCTCGGGTCCGTCTTGATCCAAGAGAGTACGATGCTGGAGTCTGTCCAGAAGGTCTTCTTTACCACCTTCAGGTCCATTTCTTCTTCCACCGAATGTGCTAGTCTGCTTCCAAGAAGGGCCGCCTGCAGCTCGAGTCTCGGGATCGACACTGGTTTCAGTGGTGTGACACGTACTTCTGCCGCCACTAAGCTGATGTGGTAAGTCCCGTCCCGACCTTGTGTCCTCCAGTAAACTGTTGCTACGTACGCCATCTCGCTTGCGTCTGTGAAGGTGTGCAGCTCCCCCTCGGTGCCATGTGGCGCTAGACATCTTGGAATCTGAAGGTCTTGAAGCAGCTTCATCTTCTCTAAGTAGGTTCTCCACGCTTCGTATTCCTTGTCTTCTATTTCTTCATCCCAGCCGACGCCGCTTCGCCATATGTTCTGAAGCAGCTTCTTGCCTTGGACGAGAACCGGTGATGCTAATCCCAGTGGGTCGAAGGTTGACATTACGGCGCTGGTGACTTCTCTCTTCGTAGGCACCTGGAGCCCTGTAGCTATCTCCTCCGGTGTGTTTCGAAGGTTCGCCCTGAAGCCGATGGAGTCCCTTTCTGTGAACCAGCGCAGTCCTAGTGTCTTCTCTTCTTTCTCGCCAAGGTCCACTTCGGTTTTCTCTGCTGTGTCCTTTTTTACGTCTTGCAGCAGCTCAAGTTGGTTTGATGCCCATCCTCTAAGCTCGAAGCCTGCCTTCCGATGTATGTAGTCCACCTGCGCCGTCACTCTTCTGAAGTCTTCTTCTGAATGAAAGCTGTGTAGGTAGTCATCCATATAGTGGTTCAGCTCGATCGCTCTTGCAGCTTCTGGGTATTGTTCCTTGAAGTCCGCTGCGTTTCGGTTCTTGACGTAGATCGCTGTGCTGGGAGATGAAGTCGCGCCGAAGATGACTGATGTCATCCTATACTCCTTCGGTACTATGTCGCGCCGATCCCCTCGCCACAGGAAACGCAGGCTGTCTCTATCTTCTGGTCTGATACGAACTTGCAGGAACATTTCCTTTATGTCGGCTGCCACTGCTAAGGGCCCTTGACGAAACCTGAGCAGTACTCCAAAGAGTGACTGCAGTAGGTCTGGTCCTGGCAGTAGAGCATCGTTGAGGCTTCTTCCCCTGGATTTGGCTGCTGCGTCGAAGACGATCCTTATCTTCTTCTTAAGGGGATGAACCACGGAGAAGTGAGGGAGGTACCATTTCTTCTTGGAGTCTTCTTGTCCTATAGGTGCTTCCTCTGCATACTTGCTGTCGATTAGATGCTGGATCTGCTTGTTGTATTCTGCCTTCAGCTGGAGATCCCTGTCTATCTTCTTCTCGATGTTGATCAATCGATTCTTAGCAGACGTGTAGCTCTCTGGCATCTGCTCTTCTTCGTTCTTCCACAGGAGTCCAGCTTCAAATCGACCATCTTCAAGTCTTCTGCAGGTCTTCTCTAGGATGGCAAGTGCTCTACCTTCCGAGTCCGTAGTAGGTCTTCTCGGTAGCACCCCAAGCGCTTCGATCGCGAAATGGTCCTTAATGGCTTGATGCATCTCTTCTTCAGGTGTGCTGACATGAAGACACGTGTTCAGGAATTGCACTGGTCTCGTACTCCCGCTGTCCGATCCATGTAGCACCCAACCAAGTCCTGTTCTTGAAGCGACTGGTTGTCCTGGTTTCCCTCTTCTTACTTCTTGAGTCACAATCAGCTCCCAGTTATCTTGACCTATAAGTAGCTGCGGTGGTTCCCCTTCGTAGTACAGCGAGTCGGCGATCTTCTTTAAGTGTCGACATTCTTCAATCCTTTTTCTGTCTAAGAACTGTGGTGCAAGCTTCAGCTCGTTGATAGTTCGGACTCTTCTGATTGTCTTCTTGGTTCCTTGGTGAACTCCCTTCACCGTGAGGTCAAGTGTCTGAGAATCCTTTTTCTTTATCAGCCTGCCTCCTACTGTCTCGATGACCAGTTCTTCTCTGTTTCCTTGAGCGCCGACTTCTTCTGCCACCTTCTCATCCAAGAGTGACACTGTTGACCCCTCATCCATGAGGGCTAGTATCTTCTTAGATCCTTTTGACCCGAAAACTTCCACTGGAACTATCTTCAGGTATGCTCTTGCGTTGTTTACCGCATTCACTGACGCCGTGACACTTGTTTCTTCTAGATGTGTCTCCTTTTTGTCTCCCGAGGTCCTGTCTTCTGAGTCGACGTGCAACAGATGATGGTGCCACCTTTTGCATTCCTTGCATGGTGGTTTCCTGCAGCTCTCCTTCCGGTGTTTCCCTTGAAGGCACTTGAAACAGACGTGGCTCTTCTTAACTATTGCCCACCGATCTTGAACCGATGCCTTCTGGAACTTCTGACATTCAACTAGGAAGTGCTCACTTTCACACATGGGGCAAGTCTTCTTAGCATCCTTTCCTTTGAAGTCCTTCTCCTTCGTAGCATGCGCCGCTTGTCGATGAGTCCTCTTGATCCCACTCTTTTCTTCTGAGGTCGCGAAGGCTCCACATTTGTCTGCTTCTTTGTTCAGGAAGTTGGATACCAGGGTTAAGTCGGAGAATTCACTTTCTTCTGCTGCTGCCGTGAAGTCATACCATCTGAACTTGAGGACCGTTGGCATCTTCTCTATTATTTGTTTCACTATTTCAGGTGAATGTAGGTACTGCGGTTTCTTCAACCCTTTTATCGCTGCTACGCTGTTGTTGATCTGGCTTGCGAAGACACATATGTCCCTTGGATTTTCTGAAATCTTCGATAACGCCTTGACTTTGTCCAATTCTGCTAACACCAGCGCGTCAGGCCTTCCATATCTTCTTCTCAGAGCTTGCATCACTTCCAGCGGAGAGGCTTCGGAGTACAGCAGACTCTTGATAGCTTCTCTTGCGTTGCCCTTAAGTGGTCTTCTTAAGCGAGCCATATTCTGGACGTCGTTGAACATCGGTGCTGTATCCTCGTAGACAACCTTGAACGCCAACCACTCACTGCTGCTGCCGTCGAAGTAGGGTAACTCGTGGATATACTTCGGCTGCGTTGCTTGTTCCCGTATAGTGAAGGCTTCTTTCAACGCCGTCGCCAACGTTTGAATTTCAATCGTAGTTCCTTTCGTTGGAGAGTGCTCTTCTGGCTTCACCTTCTGAGGTTCTTCTGCTGGAGGTTGATCTCATGGCTCCGGTCGTTCCCTGTTGTCGTCTTCCATTATAGATGTCTGGATCCAGTTCTGCACCTGTGCTGTTCTGTCTTCCAGGTCTTCATCCACGGAATCATCATCTTCACACTGTGCCAGTTCCAATCTGACACGGGCTAGTTTCACCGCGGCCTGTGCTTGCTTCAGTTCCAGGCGCGCTAACTCTTCTTTGGCTTCCAGCTCGCGTCTTCTGGCCGTGGTGCTCGTGGTCTTCGTGGACCTGGCGCGACGACCGACCCCTTTCGGCTTTAGCGTCTTGGTAGAACCAGGAACAGCCTTTTCCGCGGCATCTTCTGGGGCCTTCTTGGTCGTTTCCTTCTGTGCGGCTTCTTTCTTCTGACCGTTCTTCTCGGTCGCCGCTGTGGTCGCAGTCTCCACCGTTGTCTCCGTTGTCGTGGTCTCTTCCGTAGCCGTCGTACCCGAAGAGGTGTTCGTGCCCGATGTAGTTGCGGTTCCCGATGACGCCGACGTGACCCCTTCTGATTCTGTTGCCTCTTCTGTCGCGTCCTTAGCGGAAGGACGGGACGGTGGACGTGAGGGGGCATCCTTCTGCGACCTGGTAACCGGCATATTTCAGTCTTCTGAATTTTTTCGGACTTCTGAACTTCTAATCTTCTGAACTCTTCTGGTTTCTTCCTGCAGGGAATCCGGCGCTCGAAGGACCAATTGTAGTGGACGAATGGGATGTGATCAGCACCCTTACTCGCCCTGGGACTTGTCCCACGTTTTTGACGTGCTTCCCTACTTACCTACTGCGCTGGTAAAACACGTCACCACGCACCCCTGAATGCGTAATAACGATACGGTCGACCAAGACCTCGGGAGACTGAACGTGAGACTGAATTCTGAGAGAAACGGACGAAATAAAACACTTTTCTTCTAGTATTTTTGGTCCATGGACTCCGGCTTGTTCTTCGTTGTGCCTCTTCAACGGCTGAGCTGCGACTAAATGGGCCCGGCCGATCGTGCGTATTTTATAGTCGACGGGGCCGCTTCCCATTACCTTATAGACGACAGTGATTTTCAAGCCCATTTCACTGTTAGTTTTCATCAAGCCGAAGTCTTTGAACCCCTTTATTTTTAATTAATTATCACATAATCCTTACATTTTATATATTTTTACATTTGTTATGTGGTCCCTTCTTATATAAAAACACAATATTGCATGTACATAGTCACAATAAAAACTTTCTAGAACAAAAACTTACAAAGTTTGACTTAGGACAATTGCCACTATCTTTAATCTATAATATCTCTGAATCCTGTGGTCCGATTTTGATAATTTAAACGTTAAAAGTGGTTTTACATCTAATTCTATCGTTAACAACAAAAATAGCAACAATCGGACCATAAACAAAAAACCTCATTTTCAAGTTACGTAATTATAGAACATTCCTTTCGAAATTTTGTACATTTCCTTACAAGATTCGCTCAAATTGAAGTTAATTAGATTCTAATAAGAAAACTAAGCATGAAATCTATAAACTAAAACTAATTAGAATCTAATACATAAACTTATAAACAAGACTTTTCAAAATTATTAAATTCCTTACTGGCTACGAAATTATTCCTTATATTTACATTTTATTATCAAGGCGCTCTCTGCGCTATTTGCACCCACTTACCCAGAGGGGGTCTAAATTTTGACATTTTTACGAACTTTTGAGACCTTTACTAATTTAAAAATGCTTTCTAACTTACAAAATCATTGTCAGGGTGCACTCCGATACTACTTGCGCCTAGATGCTTAGATTTCGTCGCCGACACTTATTTTAGAAGTTCCGGGGGGGACACACATTTTACTACTTTGGAAGCGTCTCTCGCGCAAACTATTCAGTTTAGAAAAAAATGATATTAGTAACCTCAACACTATTTTTGAAGACCTATTCATAGATACCCCACACGTATGGGATTGATGAAAAAAAAAATTTTGAGTTTCCGTTCTAAGTATGAGGAACCCCAAAATTTATTATTATTTTTCTATTTTATTGTAAAAATCTTGATGCGGTTCACAGAATACATCTACTTACCAAGTTTCAATAGCGTAGCTCTTATAGTTTAGGAGAAAAGTGGCTGTGACATACGGACGGACAGACAGACAGACAGACAGACGGACAGACAGACATGACGAATCTATAAGGGTTCCGTTTTTTGCCATTTGGCAACGGAACCCTAAAAATGCCTGGATTCGTTATGAATAAAGGGTAGGTACAACTACTCACTCACACACGGCTGCATACCGCGCCATCGTTGGCCTTCTATTATCAAACAGAGATAGCAATATTCCGACCGAATTTTGCCTTTGCGTCGGTTCGTGGTTCGCGAGTTTAGGCGCCACGTTCTTAAGCAGAAAACGTAGAATCAACCACAATTTTAGGCTTTGCCATATTTTTTTTTAAATCTATAACTTAAATTGGATGTTACAGAAAAGTTGAAAATAAATCGTTTACTTTGGTTTGGGCATGTGAGGAGGAGGGAAGAAACGCATGTGAATAAATGAGTGATGAATCTATATGTTGATGGATGGAGAGGGAGAGGAAGGCTCAGAAAAAGATGGATTGTGTGAGGAGTTATATGAAAGAAAAGGGAGTCAATGATAGCGTGACGGCTGACAGGGGAGAATGGAAGAAGAAAGTGAGTTGCGCTGACCCCAAGTACCTACATGGGACAAGGGACTAGAACTAAATCGTCAGCTTCGACTAAGATAGTGAGTAAGTTCTTGCAATAATGAGTTTCTTTTTGAGAATAAAACCAAAATGTTGCATTTTGAGTAAAAGCGCATATTGAAATAAACTTGACTCAGACGAACATGGCGTCACGTAAGAAAATTATAAAAGCGTAAGTCTTTAAACACATAAATGTACATAGGCGGACTTAATGCCTTAGGCATTTTCTACCAGTCAACCTTTGGGCGATGCAGAGACAAACAGTGGTAGGTGCAAGGAATTTGAGGAAATTTAAATAAACGCATAAATAATTACTTCTTGGGCCAGAACTCCACTCAGGTACACTTACCATTCTCTGTGTTACAACTGACTTGTAAAAGGACAGCCTCTTGCTTCATCACCATTAGCCTCTTGTACAAGATAATAGGAACGGAAGTAGCTAGGACTGGAAGAAAAATGACAAAAGCCAGCAATGTTCACAGATAGAGCATATGAGAACAGACAGACGGTAGCGTCTTCTTGCATTTCCGCACGCATCCTCGATCCCACGGCATCCGACCGTATTGACATGAATGTCAATTTCCTTAATACTTTGTAATCTGGAGCAGTTTCACTACGCTTGTCACTATATTTTGATTATAATGACAATATAGATAATAGATAGGATTCATTGAGAGGTACTTTTTCAAAAGTAAAAAATATATACTTATTAAAATATCAACTTATTGGGTTAAGAATATTTCTTTCAAATATTTACCATATCTGCGATTTACATGGTCCATTCTGAAGTTACACTTGACATTTAAAAGAAATAATCCTAAAATAATAAATGTAAGAAATAGTTCTTTGTGTCATAATAAAGATAAAAAGAAAAAAAAACGATATTTTCATTAGTTAAAAAATTTTGTTACACGTCAAGTGACATTTCGCAAAACAGGATATTTATCAATAACGCCCTCTGTCAACGTCATTTGACGGACAAAAGATCTTTGTAGCAGTGTAATTGGCTTTATACAATACTAGCTGCGTCATGCGGTTTCACCCGCATAACTCTTGATCACGTTGGAACACGGGAATAAGAAGAATTTATGCTCAGTGTCAATCAATCAACTCAGCCTATCGCAGTCCACTGCTGGACATAGGCCTCTCCCATGTTGCGTCACAACACTCTGTCCTCCGCCCTCCGCATCCAGTCTGCCCCAGCCATTTTCCTAAGGTCGTCGGTCCATCTAGCTGGGGGGGGCTCAATGTATTATGTGCCATATTCTATCCAAACCCCTTTAGCTATTTTAGCGTGAAAGCGTAACAAACAAACAAACATACGAAAAAATAAATCTTTTCTCTTTACTTATATATAATACTAGCTTTTGCCCGCGGCTTTGCCCGCGTGGATGTCGGAAATTAACGCAGGTATTTTTCTAAAATAAAATAATTTTTCTAAAATAAAAGTGGCCTAAGTTACTCCTTGTTACATGAGCTATCTGCCAGTGAAAGTCCCGTCAAAATCGGTCCAGCCATTTAAGAGATTACCCGGAACAAACAGACAGACAGACAAAAATTGTAAAAAAAATTGTTTTGGTATATGTACCGTGTATACATCCATATACATTTAGTAAAAAGTGGTTATTTTAATATTAAAAACAGATACTCCAATTTTATTATATAATAATAATAATAAGTATTACATATATAATATGTATAGATGTATAGATTAGTTGATGGGTTTATCGTTTACGGTGTGACCAGTTCTGTATGCTTCAGTTGTCCAGGGAGATTTTCAACCAGCAGATGAAATTAGTATTCACATTTCGTTTGCTTCAGTATAAGAAAATAAACGGATATATTTCATTAGTATGCAAGACGAGGAACATTCCTTGAACATTGATGTGGAATGAGAACAAAATATCTTTGAAGTAGGACACACTGCAAATTGAAACTCTATGGTATGTTTTCTAGTAAAAGGTTAAAGGCAAAGAGGTTTTATTACTATTAAATAATAATAATATAATATATCTTAGGACAACCAACACAACGTTATTTGATCCCAAACTAGGCAGAGCCTGTACTATGGCAACCAGATAACTGATAAACGTACTTATATTTTTCTAAATACATACTTCTTTATAAATATAATTCTACTGTACGTGTATGTCACTGAACTCCTCCTAAACGGCTGCACCGATTTGAATGTTTTTTTGTATGCGTTTGGGTGACACCCTGGATGGTTTAGATTCACTATTGGATCCGGTAGGTGGCGCTGCTATCGAGTTCTATGAAACAGGACAACGTCTGTACGGTCAGCTAGTAATATATATAAATTACACCAATAAAATTGCGTGGTTACTATGAACCAAGTAACCTGGCTACCTGGACTGCCTCTGCTTCAGTGATCTCCTGGTCGCAAGCGCTGGTTTTCAGAATGCGGTCCTGGGTAACATCCTCAGGTCGGGCAGAGTGTTATTGGATTTTTCCACCTTTTTGTTTTTTTTTCTGGTTCTTTTTCACATGACTTTTCCACTCTGAGTGGTACGAGAGCAAGAGGAGATTCTGTGGGCCAGAGGACTGGCCCGCAAGGAGTCGCTGGAGACTCTGAACAGGGACCCATGGGGACGGCCTTACAAGGCCATCCGGGAGAAACTCCGCCCATGGGCTCCTCCGCTGACTCAGAGTCTCCGGCCCCAACTCGTGGAGGGCGTGGTGAGCGCTCTGTTCCCTTCGCGAGGGGAACATAGTCCCCCACCAATGGCTCCGCCTCCTGCGGTGCCCGACGCTGCGGACCACACCACGGATGACGACGACAGCACTCCAGAGGTGACCGGGGTAGAGTTGAGAGTGGCGGTACGTCGGCTAAATGCCAAAAATACCGCCCCAGGACCCGACGGCTTGCCTGGCATAGCCTGGGTCCTGGCCTTAGAGGCTAACGGGCCTCGACTCAGGGGGCTCCTAAGCGCATGTTTGGAGAGGGGCCAGTTCCCACTTCGTTGGAAGACGGGGAAACTGGTCCTCATTAAGAAGCCTGGGCGCCCAGCGGACTCTCCGTCCGCTTACCGGCCCATCGTGCTGCTCGACGAGGTGGGCAAGCTCTTTGAAAGAGTAATTGCAGACCGCCTCGTTGGGTGGCTGGTGCGGGAGGGGCCGGATTTGGCGGACAGCCAGTTCGGTTTCCGCAAGGGGCGCTCTACGGTGGATGCCATCATGCGCGTGCGAGCCCTCATGACGGGGGATGCAGTGGCCCGGGGTGGGGTCGTCTTGGCGGTGTCTCTAGACATCGCTAACGCCTTTAATACCCTGCCCTGGAGTTGCATTAGGGAGGCACTCCGGTATCACCGGATGCCAACCTACCTCTGTCGCGTGGTCGAGGCTTACTTGACGGATAGAGCCGTCATCTACCCCGGTCACCAGGGAGACTGGAACCGGCGAGAGATGTCGTGCGGTGTCCCACAGGGATCGGTCTTGGGGCCGCATCTGTGGGACATCGGGTACGACTGGGTGCTGCGCGCCGACCTCCCTAGCGGCGTCAGCGTAGTTTGTTACGCTGACGACACGCTGGTCCTGGCGCAGGGGAGGTCGCACGAGGCGGCGGCCGAACTTATGACACGCGGGGTTGCGACAATCGTCGATAGGATCCGGCAATTGGGACTCGAGGTGGCATTGCACAAGTCCGAGGCCATGGGTTTTCATGGTCCTCGGAACGCGCCACCTGCGGGTTCCCAACTCACGGTGGGAGGGGTTCACATCGGCGTCGAGTCGACGATGAAGTACCTGGGACTTGTCCTCGACAGCCGGTGGAACTTCGTCGAGCACTTCCGACGTTTGGCTCCCAGACTGGAGCGGGCTGGGGCTGCCTTAAAGCGGCTCCTGCCCAATCTGGGGGGTCCTCTACGGGGCACCGGTGTGGGCGCCCTCATTGAGACTGCGCCCAGCGCGCCGGTTGAGTGCGGCCCAGAGGGTCATGGCCATCCGGTTAATCCGAGGATACCGCACGGTCTCCTGCGAGGCAGCGAGCCTCCTTGCCGGAGTGCCGCCATGGGATCTGGAGGCAAAGGTCCTCGCCCACATGTGGGAGTGGCGCGAGGAGGCGAAACGCCGGGGCGAAACCCCGCTGCCGCGACAAATCACGGCACGGCGGACAGAGCTCCGGTGTGATCTCATGGCGACATGGCGGGTACGATTGTCGCAACCCAGTGCTGGGCACGCCACAATTGCAGCGGTAAGTCCCCTCTTTGAGGAGTGGATGGAGAGGCGTCACGGCGTCCTCACCTTCCGCCTGACGCAGGTTCTCACCGGGCATGGGTGCTTCGGTGGGTTCCTGTTCAGGATAAAGCGGGAGGATACGTCCGGGTGTTTCCATTGCGAGGATCGTCTGGAGGATACGGTGGAGCATACGGTGGAGGTGTGCCCTGCCTGGGCGGGGCACCGCCGTGTCCTCGTGGAGGCGATCGGCGGCGGCGACCTCTCGCGTCCGGCCCTGGTGCGAGCCATGGTACGGAGCGAGAGGGAATGGGAAGCCGTCACCTCCTTCTGCGAAGCAGTAATGCTCGCGAAGGAGGAGGCGGGGCGCGTGAGGGAGTGGCAGTCTCTGCGCCCTCACGCCCCTAGCCGCCGCAGGAGGAGACGCCCCGGGCGTCGGGAGTCCATAGCGGACTCCCGGCCACCGTAGGCGCGAGCTTGCGGGTGGCGAGTAATGGGTAGCTTGCCGCCCGGTAAGGACCAGGCTCGACGGTGCGTAGTGTTCCACGCGTGCCTCAAAGAAATGTCAGCAGCGCTGAAGGGGTCTGCTAGGACCAATGCCTGCCGGGGTCGCGTGATTGTTCGAAAGAGATACCGTGGCTCCGGCACATGGGCAACTGAAGGAACACGGGTGGGTTTTAGTCAGTAAAAGTCTGACACGCCCTTCCGCTCCGCCCAGAGCGGGAGAAGTCATTTGATGATTTCCCATCCAGATTTTTTTTTTCCTCCTGCGGCAGCTAGGGACGTGAGGGCGCAGTGACTGCCACTCGCTCACGCGCCCCGCCTCCTCCTTCGCGAGCATTACTGCTTCGCAGAAGGAGGTGACGGCTTCCCATTCCCTCTCGCTCCGTACCATGGCTCGCACCAGGGCCGGACGCGAGAGGTCGCCGCCGCCGATTGCCTCCACGAGGACACGGCGGTGCTCCACCCAGGCAGGGCACACTTCCACCGTATGCTCCACCGTGTCCTCTAGACGATCCTCACAATGGAAACACCTGGGCGTATCCTCCCGCTTTATCCTGAACAGGAACCCACCGAAGCACCAATGCCCGGTGAGAACCTGCGTCAGGCGGAAGGCGAGGACGCCGTGACGCCTCTCTATCCACTCCTCAAAGAGGGGACTTACCGCCGCAATTGTGGCGTGCCCAGACCGCAGCACCCTGAAGTGTGAATTTGAGCACTGGTAATGCCAATAGGCTCGCCCCTTATTATATGGGACTTCTATATAAATGAAATGTGGATATAGTGTACTAAAAATAATATAGAATTAAAGGACTTTCTCAATAGTAGCTTCAATAGGCAATTAGAATCTTAAACTCCAACATATTTTGTCTCCATGTTGTTATGATTTGGGAAACACGAGCTACGGAAATAATATCTTATAAGGAAAGGTTGATGGGAGATAGTATCATATAGCGATGTCGTCATAGGGGGCGCGATGCTATCGTCTATCGCGAACTACATACCTGGCCCAGTTCCAACAGCCCTTATAGCTTCAAAACAAACTAGAATTTATATATTGTACCTAGTTTTCTATGGAATAAAAGATCTACCTATATTTTCTCTTATTAACACTAGAAGCGCTGAACATACCGACTGAGGTAAATTTGGATACAAAATATGCATATTGCAATTACGTGGATGAAGTCTCGTATAAATAATAAAAAAAAATATATAATAATCATCATACTTCATGAAAAGTCATAAAAAGTTACGATTATATGCATAATAAAATATTAATTAGAGCAGAAAGAACATCGAAATGGGTCAAATTTGGGACGCCCGCACTTCTAGTGTTAAGATTATCTGCTAGTTTTTCATATTAGTATCCTGTCTGATGTCTGAAGGATTCAACGTATCTACAAAGATTTACAGCGATGATAAAACAACAGATTTTTCTCATTGTGTTGGGCATCCAGTTGGCTAATACCTGTTCTCAACAGACCCTGCTAGCCCATTGATGAATCGGTAGCAATCAACTGTACAATTAGTTAATAAAATCAAGCACTGCAGCATTGTCTGGCCTCGGCAAGGCCAGGGCCGTCCATTACCGAACGGATGTAGGAAGCGCCACATCGTTAGTCGTTCACTAGACGTCGCACGGTGTGCTTATCGTTTCGTACAATTAAAAAGAATACGACGTTCTATTTTCGTTTTTCGCGGCAAAACTTTGAATTACATTCTACGCAAAACTGTAATGGCGTCACCTAAAAAAGATATTAGTAAAAATATTAAATCAAACATGGAGTTCAATATGCAAATCAGATGTGTTTTTGGAGAATTCTAGAGTGTTAAAAATATGTATTTTTTAAGGAAAAATACACAAGGCCACCAATTTAAAAGATGATTCATTGTAATAAAGCGCGTTTTAAACAACTATTAAACTAATGGCGCATTCAATGAACAGTTGGAAGCGACTTTGAATAAAAATAGACTTCACAAATGCATCGATGCGCTACAATTAAAGTGTATGTAAATAGATCAGTGAACGAACGAATGTGACCGAATGGAACAGTGTGCAGTTGAGTAAACTTTGGAGTACCATACATTTTGTGTATTTTTATAATATTTTTGGAAATCTTAAGTCCGTGTTGTGTGTTTCAATATACTGATGAATTGAAGTGAAAATAGTTGTTCTGTGTCAGTGATGTAGCGTTTTGACAAAATATTTAGTTTCCTCAATTTGCGCGGTGACACGATTCTTGAGTTATTTTCGGTCAGCGTGTTTTTGAGACTTCTTATTAAATGAAACGGTGAGTGCTTTGTTGATAGTATAAAATATAAGTATATAGTATTAGATAGGTACAGGTAAGTACACAGATGATATTAATACGCATGCAGCCATGCGCGAATGTTTTGATACAGTAAATAAATGCGGGGTTATCTACAATAGGTAATTTAGATTATATTACGAGTGGCGTAAAGTGATTTAATTAATTATTGAAAACACCTACCTATATTGTTTTAACTTTATATTGTTAGAATGTTAACTATCGAAGAGTTTATTGACACTTATTTAATTTTATTGTTATGCGCCTCTATCATCACTGCTTGACAAACCAGTTTCTATAAATACTACAACATTGCGTCTTACGCTATTCACAATAAACGGAAATGGCGGAAAGCCGTTTCATTCTATTAAGTTTGTTTATACAACAAAATGTTATTGCTAATAAGTAAATGTGTTGACTCTATCTCATGTTACAATCAGGCACGTCCCGTGATTTGCATATGAAAAACAAAAGGAGATCGTAGAAGTAAATCAAGTATTGAGTACCTACCTACCCAGTAAAAGATCCTGCCAGGGTCGCGAGATTAGGGTTGGAAGAGGTACCGTGGCCCTGGCATATGGGCAACTGAAGGAACATGGGTGGGTTTTAGTCACTAAAAGTCTGACACGCCCTTCCGCTCCACCCTAGAGTGGGAGAATCCAGTGAAAGAAAAATAAACAAAATGCTCAAAATTCTGTGTCTCGTTTAGAGCTTAAGACAGTTTTTTATATAAACCCAGCAGATAATTAATAACTAAAAGCCATTTTCGTGTTAAAGTTCGATTTGAGCATAAGCAGTTATTTAGTCAATCGTAAAGACATTCACTCAGAAAATAACGTTTGCTTTAACTCAACTTCTCGACGTACATACATAAATAGTCTCCCTATTGGGAATTGGGGGAGATGATCTTTGTAAAGTACCTACTACTAATCTAAATATATCTCATCTAGGATAGTTCGGAATTAGGTACCTACCTAATTCCGTACTTTTTCTTCTTGATGCATGAAATGTATTTTATAAATGTAATACTTTCCGAAGGATTTATCCCATCAATAATAGGTACTATATTTACTCCCCTATTTGGTCCCTGGGAAGTAAATCATCAAAACCAACAAAATATGGTTAAATTACAACGTCAATCTATCGTTTTTAGGATTACCGACAACGTGACGTTATTCATTGAATGAATTTCACAGCCTTCACCAGGTCCTGCCAGGGTCGCGAGATTGTTCGAAAGAGATACCGTGACCCTGGCACATGGGCAACTGAAAGAACACAGGTGGGTTTTAGGCAGTAAAAGTCTGACACACCCTCCCGCTCCGCCCAGAGCGGGAGAAGTCATTTGATGATTTCCAATCAAAAAAAACCTTCACCAGGTCAACGGTCCACCATGTGGGATGCTTTTCAACGGTCCATATTCCAGTGCGCGGTCACCATTCCAGAACCTTTTTTGTTCTGCGAGCAATTTTCCCTATCCACTGGCACTTAAGTTTGACAATTTATCGGGATATGTTGGTTGTGTCGACATTGGTAGGAGAACCAATCTCCTACGTTACTCTGTATTACTATGATTACTGCTCCCTAATGATTATCAATCAGAGTCAGAATCGTTCTAAATGTTATAATTACGTTTAAAAAAATCTGCTCAATAACGTAAATATCGCCATGAATATTGTTGAACTGTCAAATTTATCTACTGACAGGGAGTTACGTAACCACCCCTGTTGTTCGAGACAGAAGGCAACAGCAAATTAATAATAATTTAAAGGTTGTCATTTAACTCCGACACATTACAAAAGAGGATAATGATGCATGAATTTGATTAATTAATGTTTGTTCGGTAAATTCCTACATACGAACTAAAGATATCGGTATTGTTAGACCGATTCTGTGACAGTTTATGAACCAACTAGCTTCTGTGCGTTACTTCGTCATCGTCCGTCCAAGTATTGCTTCGTTTTCGATGAGTGTTATTTCTGACTTTCTTTCTTTTGCTCAGCTAGCATTCAGTCAACCTTCCTCAAGAAAGGAGTTTTTTTTTTCAATTCCAACTGGTAGATAAGCGCCCTCAACCAAATAAACGTCATAATTACATGTATGAAAAAAATACTAAAGCGTCACGGTATCTGTATATAATTTTCCCACTTCTAGGATACAGGCCTCTCAGTCCTCTATGTGAGAGAGGGTGGGAAGTCCACCGATACAGCTCGCGGGCCCTTTGTGGGTTCGTAGATGTCACAGATCATCTCACATGTATTCGACTTTTTGGTTCTACGTCATGTCAGTTCCTTCTTGACGGTTTACCTCGCCGTTTTGAGAGCAGTTATGATGAAATACAGTTACGGTTTGATTGTCTAGTAGACATCTGGCCATCACCAATATCATCTTTATGTTCATTCACCTATTCCAATTTATTTTGTGTCGACGCAGTAGGATTTGTATCAGCCACTACCACGATATTTACTGCGTTTCTGGCAATATCATCTTTAAAAAAAATTCTTCCATAGTTTCTTTGGCATTCCACTCTTAAACCCATCCATATCCAACTCTGGCAAAACTTAAAATAGATGTATGTGGTGATGCGTACTGGCAGTTTGTGAAGAATAAAACATTTTTTTAACGTTATTTAGTTATTCCATTTAGTCCTCCATGCTAAAACTATTAACCTCAAACAAGATTTATGAACCACAATTTATTCTAAATACTAGGTACTTCTAGATCTATGTTTTGAAGGATAAATACAAGCAGAAAATTATAGGCACGCTTCCGTTTCTAGCCATAGCACGAATGACCTCTAAATAGTCCCATTAACAGAAAATCATTCTTTAATAAAAAACTCCGCTCAGAACATTTCCCAAGCAATAACTTGCCCTATCACGAAGGCAGTAAGTCCAAGATCCTCTGATGGTACAGCTATAATATTTTGACATCAAATAGTCTGTATTATGAGTATTTCGTTAGTCATAGTTTCGGTAGTTCGTGTTAATCTGTCCCGCGCCCGTCGACGTAAATAGATTTGACTGTTCTCCTACGAAATGTACTAATATAAAATAGTCGCCGGCCTTGTTTTGCCCCAGTTTCAGGGATTTTTTTATTTAATTTGGTATTTGTCTATAATTATTTACAGTCGTCAACAGAGATAAATAACCAGCATCATCGGATATAGTAAAAGTTTAGTAAGAAACAGATGGATGGTTTCAAACAAAGATTCAGGGTTCGAAAATTTTACACCCAAAAATTTAAGTGCGCCTGGAAGATTTATATTTACAATTTAAACCAGTAGGTGGCGCTGTTCTGGCAGGACATAACATAAACATAAAATTAGATTTATTTTCTCATCACAAATGTTGCAGGTTGGTACATAGTGCTTAAACTAATTAAAAATATATGATAACATTTGTGAGAGACTGGTGCCCGAAGAAGGTATAGAATACCTGTGTTACGGGTCACCAGGCCCCCCAATTCTTACAGTAAGACTTTCTATATTATTAGATTAAGACAAGTATGAGCTAAATGTGTGACGGAGTATTCACTGTTTATTTGTGATATAAAAGAAATATATATATAAAGAAAACAATTCAAAACGATTATATAATGGATCTGATCATGAGATTAATGTGTGTGTACGAGTGTATGCCAGTGAGTAAGTGTAAGTGAGTGTAAGTGGGTGAGTGTGTGTGAGTGAGAGTACGTGGGTGGGTGTGAGTTTGTGTGGGTAGTATTGTGTAGATAGCAAACGTTTAGGACAGCGTCTGTTAGGCCCTCATCAGCAGCCTATAATGTTCCCACTGCTGGGACACAGGCTTTCTCTTTCTGTAAGAGGGAGTTCACAAGACGTGCCCAGTGGGGATGTCACATGTCTTCGAATTTGTAGTTCTAGGACATGCCGGTTTTCTCACGATGTTTTCCATCACCAATTGCCCCAATATAGTTTATTCTTATCGTTCTGTTAAATATTATCGACATCACCCCTATTATTACTAATCCTCTGATATGCGTCTGTCCACGAATCTGTCAGTATGTATCTTATTAATTGTAATAGGTAAATAGTTGGAATTTTTCTCAGATTGTGTAATTTCTAATGCCGCTATAGAATAAAAAAATAAAATGAAGTTAAACTTTAAAGGAGTCTCAATACAAAAAACGTGTATTTTTCGGTATGGACCACTTCGTGTACGAGTCTAACTCGCAATTTTCTGGTTTTCATTCATTCTTTCCTTGTTCACTTCTTGGTAATATTGAATATACCTGCCTACTTGTATCCTTATAACTGAGACTTTCCTTGTATTACTTAGGGAAAGACCTAATTTACTTTTAGAGATTTGATGAATTACCCGTCAGTCACACAAGTGCCTACGTCATCGATCACCTTTCTTTGGACATTGCTACTAGTGATGTAAAAAATGTATATCCACGGATATGTATCGTGTGGTGCCGGACGTAAAGAATAGCACCATCCCATTTCCTCCCGTGCCGCCGGGAGGTGACTAAGGAACTAACTAGAGAATGGGCAGCAGCTTTCTCTATGGATTTAATCAGCACCATACTACGATCGCCAACCCACCTGCCAAGCGTGGCGATTATAGCAACCCTCCCCCCCCCCCCCCAAATAATGACAAGCACAAACAAAAAACGGCCCCTAGTACCCGGCGGCCCACCTACCCTTGGCTATGGTAGCGGTCAAGGCCACGGTGAGGCAAGGGGTGCTAACAATCCCCGGAACAGATCCGGCTACCAAAATCACCGACAACTGGATCTGGCAACCTACAACACGCGCACACTCCGGACCAACGAGAAGATCGCTGAACTTGAGGAAGAATTGAGCAGGTTACGATGGGGCATAGTAGGGTTATCTGAAGTCCGAAGACAGAGGGAGGACTCGATAATCCTAAATTCTGGAAACCTGCTCTATTTCCGGGAGGGCGAACAGCAGTCCCAAGGTGGTGTCGGGTTCATCGTCCATAAGTCCCTTGTGAGCAATGTTGTGAAAATCGAGAGAGTGTGTCGACCAGGGTGGCGTACCTTATACTCAGAATATTCGCAAGGTATTCGCTGAAGGTCATACAGGTTTACGCCCCGACCTCGACACACCTCGACGATGAGGTGGAGACTATGTATGAGGATATTTCCAGAGCCATGCATAATTCCAATACTCGTTTCAAGATTGTCATGGGGGACTTCAACGCGAAACTGGGCAAACGCGATGACGATGAGCTGCGAGTGGGGCAATTTGGAGTTGGACGATGGAATCACCGGGGTCACCTACTGGCCAGTTTTATGGAGAAGGAGGGCCTCTTTATGATGAACTCCTTCTTTGTAAAGCGTAAACACAGAAGGTAGACCTGACAGAGCCCTGATGGTGTAACTAAAAATGAGACTGACTTCATGATGTCGACGAAGAAGCAAATATTCAATGATGTCTCTGTGAGCAACGCGGTGAAAACCGGGAGTGGTCACCTCATGGTAAGAGGCAAATTGAATATCAATATCAAGAAAGATGTCGGCTGATGAAGTCAACGCTCCCAGCACCGATCCAACTTCAGAACCCCGGGAGCTTTCAGCTCGAACTCCAAAATCGTTTTGAGTGCCTAGGGAGCTCCGTGGACGATTATAACGATGGGTTCGTGGAAACTGTCCATACGGTCGGGTCTTAATTCTTCAAGACCCGCCGTACTAATAGAAAAAAGAAACTCTCAGATCCAACCTTACAGCTCATGTAACAGAGGCGCGAAATGATCCTGCAGTCTTCAGAAGCTGCATTCGAGTACCGGCACCTCAATAGATGGATCTCTAAGTCCTTGAAACGCTTTTCAAGGACTTAGAGATCCATCTCCTACCTTCGCCGCTTTAATACGGAATGTATTAAAGACGCGATAAAGCGGAACAAGGGCTCCAAAGTCTTCGCAAGAGATCTGTCTATTGGGCAGAGTCAGCTCGCGAAACTGAAGGCCGACGATGGCAGAGTCGTATCCGCCAAACCTGAGCTGTTGGGAGATATCGAAAAGTTATATGGACAGTTATACACGTCCACCAGAAACCCCGTTATGAATCTGGCTAACGACCCGATAGCTAGATTGACTCGACACTACACTGAAGATATCCTGGACGTCAGCTTGTACGAGATTAGGATGGCTCTGAAGCAGCTTAAAAATAACAAGGCGCCGGGTGATGACGGAATTACGGCCGAGCTCCTAAAGGCCGGCGGAAAACCTGTTCTAAAGGCCCTTCAGAAGCTGTTTGATTCCGTCATACTCGACGGCAAAACGCCACAGGCATGGAACAGTGGTGTGGTGGTACTTTTCTTTAAGAAGGGTGACAATACCCTACTTAAGATTTGTAGGCCTATCTCACTTCTGAGCCATGTCTATGAGCTGTTTTCAAGAGTCATCACGAACCGTCTCGCGCGCAGGTTTGACGACTTCCAGCCTCCCGAACAAGCCGGATTCCGTTAAGGCTTTAGCACCGTAGACCACATACATACGCTGCGGCAGGTTATACAGAAGACCGAAGAGTATAACCTGCTTCTCTGCTTAGCGTTTGTAGACTACGAAAAAGCCTTCGATTCGATCGAAACCTGGGCTGTATTACAGTCTCTCCAACGGTGCCACATTGACTATCGGGACATCAAAGTGCTGAAGTGTTTGTATGAAAACGCCAGCATGTCAGTCCGGCTCGAAACCTATCCTTCTGCATCGAGGGGTGAGACATGGAGACGTCATCTCTCCGAAACTGTTCACCGCTGCACTGGAGGATGTCTCCAAGGTTCTGGACTGGAAAGGGGCTGGCATCAACATCAATGGCGACTACATCACTCACCTTCGATTTGCCGACGATAAAGTAGTCATGGCTGAGACTATGGAGGACCTCAGTACAATGCTCGATGATCTCAGTAGAGCTTCCGAAAGAGTGGGTCTTAGGATGAACATGGACAAGACAAAGATCATGGCCAATGCAGTGTCTCAGGACAAAAGTCTTTGACCAGTGTGTGTTGCCAGTGATGACATATGGAACTGAGACGTGGTCTCTCACAATGGGCCTCATAAGAAGGCTTAAAGTCACCCAAAGAGCAATGGAGAGGGCAATGCTTGGAGTTTCCCTACGTGATGGAATCAGAAATGATGGGATCCGTAGAAAAACTAAGTTTACCGACATAGCCCGAAGAATTGCCAAACTTAAGTGGCAGTGCACATTGCTCACAGAACAGATGGCCGATGGGGTTGGAAGGTTCTGGAGTGGTGACCGCGTACTGGAAGACGTAGCGTTGGAAGGCCTCCCACAAGATGGACCGATGACCTGGTGAAGGCAGCAGGAGTACGTTGGATGCGAGAAACACAGAACAGGTCGAAGTGGCGGTGCTTGGGGGAGGCCTATGTCCAGCAGTGGACATCTTTTGGCAGAAATGATGATGTATCCGAATACAGATCTTAACGTTTTTACCCGATCGATAGTTGCCGCCACTTGACGCTTTGCTTTACAGGACATGTTTCGACTTGCATTGCGCGGGTTTTTATTTTGTACCAGCTTCTGCCCGCGACTTCGTCCGCGTCAAATTTTTGTTCCCCTGACCCCTCCCGTCGCATCGAAAGGCCTGCCAGTTTTCGACCATTTTTATTTGCTGCTCCGCTCCTTTTGATCGTAGCGTTATGTTACATAGCCTATAACCTTCCTCAATAAATAGGCTACCCAACACATTAAGATTTTTTTTCAATTCTGAGCAGTAGTTCCTGAGATTAGCGCGATCAACCAAACAAACAAACAAACTCTTTAGCTTTATAATATTAATTTTAATTTAGCTTTTTTAAAATTTTATCTGTGTATTGAAAATTAATCAGGTAAAAGATCCGCCAAAAAAAAATACGGTTATGGATCTTACGTCTCCTTCGAATACTCAGCACATCACTAATTGCTACACATTGGCTGCAGTAAATTAAATGAGTTAAACGAAAATATACTCAAAGCACTTTTGTGCTGGATTTTCGTATAGGAATTTCGATTGGACACCAACCACTGCAAAGATAGACGATGTTGGTAGTACTTAAATAAAAAATACTATATTCCACTGTGAAATGTTGCGAGCAGTGAAGCCTTATCAGTCTATTGTCGTGATCACAGGAGATTATCCTCTAATTACGTCAGCGAAAATACGGGCCCATTTGAAAGTAGGTAACGTCGAAGTGAATCCCATAGCCGGTTAATTAACTTTATTAAACGGGAAAAATCACATTGTCAAATCGTGTTGTCATTTATTCTCAGTTCGGGCTCTAAAATAATCTTATGTTCATAAGTGAAACGCCCGAAATTTCGGTCGATCGCCGACGAACTTACGTGCTTAGGGAGGACGTCTTGAATCGGAACTGTTTCCGTCGAAATCGAAGTCGAAACTGAACGGTATTTTTCTTTATTTATAAACTGACATATCGCTGGTCAACTTAGGAAGTTGTTCACTTAACTGGACTTGCCTGTGGCTGCCTAAATAAATTAGGGCCTCCAGGCAGGGCTTTAAAACTAGAAATCACATAATTTCTAGTTTTGAAGCCCTGCCTGGAGGCCCTACACGCTAAGTACTGCCCCTGTAGGATCCGTTCTCGACAACGGGCTGACAGAAAGCAGCATGGGACGGGCTGGATCGATTTATTATTATTTAGGGACGAATTTAATGCTGTCAGGCTTAGTGGCCCAGGCTGGCACGAGCCAGGGGCGGGGAGGTCATGAATTGGGACGTCGCGGGCGGCGCGCCTCTGTGAGGGCGGAAAGGCAGCGGTATACGCCGGAGTACTTTGTCTGGTGGACTTAAAACTCTCCTGGAGGAGGTTTGTAGCGTCGCCGGGAATGGATAGGGTATGGCGTCGGTCAGCGATTCTACTAATGCGAGGAGTATAACGGGCAACTACCGCAATCAGGGGATTGGAGTGCTTTATAGTAGATTCAAAGAAACGCTTGGAAAGACGTTTAAAAAAACTGCTGGATGGTGGGCATTCTAAGATCTAGGAGGAGGCTTTTATTTTGGTTTAATACTATGCTAATTTTATTATTTTTTAGGTTTTTACTTGCTTATAGTTTTCACTTTATTTATTGATGAATTGCCTGTTTATTTTTATTTTACGACTTAGACTCGTAATTCCCGTCGAAACAGCTAACTGAAGGTCACATACATTTAACAGTTTCGGGTCGTCAAAAGCCCGAACGTGTTACCACCATCTTATAAAGTCTTACTTATTTTATTACCCAGTAACCCGCTTCATGTAAAATACTGGTCGATAAGCTGACCCCAACATACTTGGGCAAAAGGCTGGGCTGACTGATAAATAATATTATTATTTAGAAGGAAAAACCTTCGGCAATAACAGTGACTCAATATCCCGTAGCTCACAAAACGTTCCTAAGTAATATCACTTAATGGTACCATTAAGTCTGGCGCCATGGTTACTGATCAGAGGGGAGAATTCGGCACGACCGTGAGTAGTGACGTCATCCCTTATAGATCTGGTCGTAACTTACCCCCATAAATGTTTTAGTTATGATAGAAAACAGACGGGAGAAGGATTAGTTAACATTTCGGCGAATTATTATGAAAGTGGTGGAGTGACAAACGCCACTGCCATGATATTCGATTCCCGAGTGGAAATTGACAGATTTCTTGCCAAGGCCACGTATGCCTTGGCAAGAAATCTGTGGTTTTAAATGAAATTTGTGGTTTTAAATTCTACGTTTCTTACAAAACACGATCTAAATTTAACCCGAGCCTAAGCCATTGGGACTGGTTTTGTATTTTGCTTAACATTATACCGACTTTAGTACAAGTTCATACAATTTTGACAACATATACCGGACTAAGTTGAAAGGCTCTAACTTCAAAAACAGACTCGATGGCTTAAACCATAACGATGTGGGTACAGTCAAAGAATGAATGGTCAAGTACATTGACAGCCTACGTCAATATAAACACGCAAGAAGACCCGCACGTAAGATATTATCACGCTGTTCAAGGAGACCGACCCGGACGACGTGCCGACGTTTGTGGCGAAGGAGCTGCACAAGCTTCCTCCTGTCACTTTTGACCACATCGATGTTACAAGCCTTCTGAAGGATATTGTCTTTCTGAAGGCCCGCCTCGCGGATGTTACAGCGAAGCTAGATGCATCCCAAAACACCGTCGCCGATTTGCGCAAAGAATTTACCGAGTTGCGTAATAGTGTGGCAGTATCTACGTCATCAGTCGATGTGTCTAACTTAAACATGTGTCGCGGAGCCGGCGGCGATGTATCGCCGTCAAATTCCGCGTCAGCAGTTTCGTCGCCAGCGCATCCGTCGTTTGCTGAGCTTGCAAAACGCCCTGCTCACGTGCCTCGCAGCCCCGCGCCCGTCAGCACCGCTCCTCTACGCAGCGCTGTCCGAACTCCTCGCCACGTCTCGCTGCCAGTGACTGCAGCTCTGACGAAACCCTGCGTCACTGCGAGTGCCCCAGGCGATTTAACTATGAAACCTAAGCCTGATGAAGAGGGTTTCGTGACGGTGCAAAGGAGGAAGCACCGTTCGCAAACCAACAAGAACCGCTGCGGGAAAACTACTGCAAAGTCCGATGTCAGCTTGCGCGCTGCTAAGCCGAACACTCCCGTGTACATTTCCCGCCTACACTACACCACTAAGGCGGAAGACATTGTGGAGTACGTACGCCAGAAGACGAAGTACATGCCGAGGGTACAGTTACTGGAGTCACACCGCAACGTCAACTTCAAGGCGTTTGTGGTGCGTGTACCGAATTGCTATCTGCCCGTCGTCATGGCCGAAGACTTTTGGCCACAGGACGTGGTGTTCCGTCGCTTCCGCGGACAAGTGCCACAGGACAGCTCACGGACAAGCTAACTTAATAGTGAAGTGCTACTAACATAGTTTATGGTACTATTATTAACACATGTTTTTGTATAATACTTATGTATGTTAGTTTGTAAGGTATATGTCTATGGGTCTTTGTTACCTGAAAATAAATGTTTTATTATTATTATTATTATAAACCCGACCCCCATTTCAAATAACTGTCGAAGAATGACAGAACTTGTGAATTGAATACAAGGACATAATTGGTAATACATTTTTCTGACTTTACGAAAACCCTTGCTGTAGTACTAATATGTACGAATTAACGGCAGCTAAGCCTTCAACTTTTTAATCATAACCATAATTCTCATTCAAGTAACTTGAAAGATTTTGAACTTATTTTTTTTTCCAGCTCCAACATGCCACTGCCGATGTTAAGATGCTGCTGCTGCATATCCCTGCGCACAGGCTGTTTCATTCTGTGCATTATGTCCACTGTAAGTACCTGTACCATACTATATGTTCCAATTTTTTTTTTTATTTGTGTGGGATATCATCAAATGATGTCTGCCGCTCTGGGCGGACCGGAAGGGCGTGTCAGACTTTTACAACCAACCCACCCGTGCTCCTTCAGTTGCCTATATGCCACGGTAACTCTTTCGAACATATCTCTCGACCCTGACAGGATATGTTCCATACCATACCATCATCATCATACAGATAGTTTATAACCTGGATCCTAGGATACGTTTCCGACCACCACGCGGCTGAAGCCGCTACAAAAGCTAGTTAGATTATGAACAAATGATTCTATAGATACATAGTTGAATCTACTACACGACAACGCCTCATAATCAGCCTAATAATGTTCCCACTGCTGGGTCATAAGCCTCCGTCCGAGTTGCGTCAAAACTAGCAGGAGAACGCCCGGCTTCGCGATAGTTGGAAGAAGTGGAGGGAAGCCTTTGCTAGAGAGTGGTACAGTGCATGCTAGCAAAAAAAATATCACCAAGTAGTTGTCATCATCATCATCATCATTTCAGCCGTAAGACGTCCACTGCTGGACTTAGGCCTCCCCCAATTTGGGGGCTTTGCCATAATCGCCACGCTTGGCAGGCGGGTTGGCGATCGCAGTATGGTGGTAAAATGCATAGAGAACGCTGCTGCCCATTCTCTAGTAAGTCCCTTAGTCGCCGTTTACGACACCCACTAAGTATTAGGATTCATATTTTTCCCACTATGTTGGGGTCGGCTTCTAGTCTAACCGGATGCAGCTTCCATTGCGAAGATCGTCTGGAGGACACGGTGGAGCATACGGTGGAGGTGTGCCCTGCCTGGGCGGAGCACCGCCGTGTCCTCGTGGAGGCGATCGGCGGCGGCGACCTCTCGCGTCAGGCCCTGGTGCGAGCCATGGTACGGAGCGAGAGGGAATGGGAAGCCGTCACCTCCTTCTGCGAAGCAGTAATGCTCGCGAAGGAGGAGGCGGGGCGCGTGAGGGAGTGGCAGTCTCTGCGCCCTCACGTCCCTAGTCGCCGCAGGAGGAGACGCCCCGGGCGTCGGGAGTCGATTGTGGACTCCCGGCCACCGTAGGCGCGAGCTTGCGGGTGGCGAGCAATGGGTAGCTCGCCGCCCGGTAAGGACCAAGCTCGGGTCGACGGCGCGCAGTGTTCCACGCGCGCCTCAAAGAGATGTCAGCAGCAGTGTAGGGGTCTACTAGGACCGATGCCTGCCGGGGTCGCGTAATTGTTCGAAAGAGATACCGTGACCCTGGCACATGGGCAACTGATGGAACACGGGTGGGTTTTAGTCAATAAAAGTCTGACATGCACTCCCGCTCCGCCCAGAGCGGGAGAAGTCATTTGATGATTTCCCATCCAAAAAAAAAAAAAAAAAACCGGATCCAGCTCAGTACCAGTATTTTACATAGAGCGACTGCTTATCTGATCTCAACAACCCAGTTACTGGTTAATACGATACCGCTTGGTAAGACTGGTTGTCAGACTTTCGGGCTTCTGACAACCCGACGACTGCCTTAGATCTTCGAAAAACAGCCGGGACCAACGGCTTAACGTGCTTTCCGAGGTACGGAAGGTCTTGGTATGTAAAGACGGCCACCCATCCACTGACCAACCGTGGCAAGCGTAGCTTAACCTGAACGATCGACTCCTGCGGCCCTTTTATAACATAGATATATTAGTAAATATTCTTTCAAAACTATTCCACCCAGCAAAAAAGCCGTCTATCAAACCCTAAAGGTCACAGAAGTGGTGTGAACAGTCCAGTTCCGACATATCAATCAAACAAATAACATTAAGTAGGTGATTTATATTCCAACTCAGTTTCCCCAAATTATGGGGCGCTCCCAAATATAATCATATTTTGCTTACGCCCCCTTTGCGTCGGAGTTCTGACGTCATTGTATTCGTCATACTTAGATAGCTTGTAAGTGCAGTACTAAGTATTAGGATTCATACTTTGTAGTGAATAAACATGCGATCTCCATTCACCACAAAATTTTACAGCCAATATAGATTAATGGTACAGGATTATAGTGCAATAGTAGAGTTCCCTTAAGTAGGTACGCGAACGCAATTCACACTAATCCACACTAATATTACAAATGCAAAAGTAACTCTGTCTGTCTGTCTGTCTCACTTTCCTGCTAAAACTACAGAACCGATTTAAATGAAATTTGGTACACAGATAGTTTAGAGCCTGAGAAAGGACATAGGCTACTTTTTATTCCGTGACTTTGTCTGCGTCCGCGATAAACGACATTTACGCAGACGAAATCGCGGGCAGAAGCTAGTTTAATATAATTTATTCAATTCCCGATCGTCCTATTAGTGGGACGAACGGAATAACACGATAACGCGGAACTCTTAAGTTAAGTTATCCTACAGTTATCTTTCTTACAATAGTCTCATTCTCATTGAAGGATAAAATAAAAATAGAAACTATCCGGAAAACAACCGGAGTTATCAAATAGCAGAGTAAGCAAGCTGACGTGGTAGCAGGCTGACTAAAACCCACCCGATTGAGGCATCTCCTGCGGTGGCTAGGAGCGTAAGAGCGCAGAGATTGCCTATCCCTCATGCGTGCCACCTCCTCCTTTGCGAGCATTACTGCTTCCCAGAAGGAGGAGACAGCTTCTCATCGCCTCTAGCTCCGTACCATGGCTTAGAACAAGGCCAGACGCGAGAGATTGCAGCCGCCGTGGATCGCCTCTTCGAGGACACGGTGATGTTCAACCCACGCAGGGCACACCTCCACCGTGTATTCTACCGTATTCTCCAGGCGATTCACATGAGCAGACGAACCCTGGATTGGAGATCGCATATCGGCAAGCGTATTGATGGACGCCTCCCAGCCAGATAAAACAGTTGGCTGAGAGCCTGAGAGTATAGAGAGAGGAACCTATTTTATTTATTAGTTCCCAATTTAGTTTTAAAACATTTTTGTGAGTGTCTAGAGTAGTCAACTCCTCTCCTTCACTGTCTCAAGCAATCAACGTATAAATATATAATATTTCACCTCAGTATAAAAATTAATATTGACAGTTTAGCGAAAAAATGTTTTTGTTGGCCTGTATCTAACCTCGTACACAGTGGACTGGTTCCTCTGAAAGTGCTGTCAAACAAATATAACAATAGCTATTTACTGAGTATGTTTTTGTAAATGATGAGACTGTTTGATTTCATGCATTATAAAGGTCAATGCCTATTCCTGGCCCAACCCGAACACGTTTCGAAGGATAATTAAAAAATATATTTTTTTAAAACAGGAATTATCCGTTTAACTTCTATCTCTAACTAAGTCGCCGTCATTATAAGCAATAAATAAGTAATTTAACGTATTATTATCACTGAGAGTTTGACTGTCAGGCAAAGTTTAGGGTTGCTAGTATATTGTCAATTTAATTTCGAGTCGTATATTGAATACGTCTAATCGATTACGGATTAATTAATAATTATAAAAATCAATCCGTGTGCTCAATGGCGTGCATTGTAATCACACGGCACGCCGTCATAATCATGACGGCCATTTTAGTTTCTGTGAACGTAACTAACTAACTCCAGTTTAAGACAAAACAATTATGTTCATAAACATCTCAAACCAGATATCTTATAGTCCAAACATACATAAACATGGAATGGTAATATCATTGTATTGTTTATGGCTTTGCCGTAATTAGATAAAATTAAATTGTTCAAGACCAATAATCGATTCACGTAATCGATTATATTTTAAAATATGGCAGCATTATTCTATGACAGATGATGAAGTTGACATTTGACACCCAGTAAACAAATAGTTAAAGATATAAAATATAGTTTGTGTTCTTTTGTGAGGTTTTTTATGACAATGGACTCCGATCAATATCACCAGAATGACAATCCTTGCACGAACTTGGATCGTGGCTCCACTTTGAATGACGACCCTAGTGTGAATGTGAAAACTGCTGGCTGCATATGACGACCCTCGCATGCATTTGGACTGCGGGAGTCCCGCTTTTACTAATGATTAATTCGGCGCGAATTCGGACCTGAGTAACTATGCTGTCCCGAACACGTCGCGTGGATTAACCGGCGCAAGCAAGGTTCGCTTTGCGAATTGAATAATGGATATGAGGTAGGGATGTTATGGATATGACATTTCGGATACGGATTGGAAACGGATATGAAATTATTTCGGATTATCCGTTAGTTTCGGATAATATCGGTTACGGATATTAAACTTTTAAGGAATTTCAAAAGTAAAATATAAATAGCTAAAAAAATGGTTTTATTTATATGTCACCTTTTGGTAGGAATTACAATCAGTCCGTGAGTAATTATTACAGCTATTTAAAATAAAAATAATTATAAATACCTATATATTGAGTGTTATCTAATCTACCTAAAATAAAAATGTAATAACAAATCCGATATTATCCGAAACTTTTATTTCGGATTCGGTTACGGTTACGGATACATTTTTATATCGGATATCCGATAGTTTCGGTTACGGTTACGGAGCTCCTTAACATCCCTGATATGAGGCACTTACGCTCTCATCAACTCACAAATATATAAGTATTGTATAGCAATGGGTTCTTCCACAACAGGTAAGTATTATATTACTCACCTACATTAAACAATACCTGTAGAAAACTATGATAATAACAATAGCCAGTCCTAATGCAAGCTTATAGTGATTTAACTTCACTACACAATATAAAACAAAGTCACTTCCCTCTGTCTGTCCTTATGTTTAGATCTTTAAAACTACGCAACGAATTTTAATGCAGTTTTTTTAATAGACAGAGTGATTCAAGAGAAAGGTTTATACGTATAATAGGCGGGTGAAACTGCTGGCAAAAGCTAGTATTAAATAAGTAAAAAAAGATATTTTTAAATACCTAAATACTTTTACTTTATTGAGAAAGTAACCAAATCTTACAGCTCATCATCATCTGCCTAGCCTTTTCCCAATTATGTTGGGGTAGGCTTCCAGTCTAACCGGGTGCAGCTGAATACCAGTATTTTACATGGAGTGACTGCCTATCTGACCTCCACAACCCAGTTACTAGGTAATACAATACCTCTTGATAAGACTGATCTGAATGAAAGTCTGACAGACTTTCGGGGTCCTGACGACCCGTAACGACTGTCTAATATCTATAAAAGACAGCCGGGACCAACGGCTTAACATGCTTTCTGAGGCACGGAAGGGTCTTGGTTTGTAAAGATGGTCATATACACGTATATGTACTGACGTGACATCAGCATTATTTCATTACATAGCTTTTGTATTGTTGGGGGAGGGGGGGGATGTTGTTTGGGACAAATGATAAGTATTGATTGATTAATAAATAAAATATATGGTGCGGTGCAAAAGTAAATATTTGGTATATGGTATGGTTATAAAGGTAAACATTACAAAATGATATATATGTATATTTAATTTAATATTTAATAATGTAATAATATAATAATTTAAATAATAACTTAATAGCTACTTAATGCTTGTGTGTGCATCTATGAATGAACATATGTATGTGTGATGTATGTGTAGTGTGGGGTGTGGTGTATTGTATGTGTATGTATGGGTTCGGGTGTATGAATGGGGTTGTGTGACTTTATTTTATTATTTTATACTTTCTAGAAGTTTTTCAGTATATCCATAATTTTGAGAGAGAAGGAAGTCATTTATGGTAAGTTTTAGTTTACTTATTGGTAAGTGATGTAGCTGAGTATTTTTACTTATTTTGTTATATAGGTATGGACCCATATAGCACGGTTGTCTTCTGAAGAATTCTGTTTTACATGGTTTCAGGTCAAATACTAGGTCGTTTCTGCGTTTGTTTTTCAGTCTTACCGGGTCATACGTTGAGCCTTTGTGGCTTATAAGCAGAACTCTCCTGATATAAAGTTGTCGAACCGTTAATACCATACAATCCTTATATAGCTGCTCCGTTGGATACTGGAAGTTCCTTTTGTGCATTACTTTGAGAACTGCTCGCTGGGATCTTTCTAGGTTTAATATATGGGTTTTGTGTGTACTCCCCCAGACTGTTTAAACTTAGAAGGGGACTATTATTCAAAGGTTAAAATGAGTAAGTAACTTTGAAATGAACAATGACTGTGTTAATACCATTCAAAAGTCATTGTAAGTGTATAAAATAAGTCAGTGCTTGTGAAAAAATTAAAAATTATAAAAAATTAAAAACTGTTTTATTTCCAAATGGCGACTTATTTTCTGAACTGGTAAGTACTAGAAGGTGCTCATAACACCTTATACTATCATTCCTTACACTATTTGTAAGTGTTCACTGTGGGCCACGGTTGTTCTAGTATGTGGGCATTGTCCTTTGAGTGGTGGAAAATGAACTAAAAGCTATTCTTGATGTTGCGTAGGTACATTCACTAAAAGAGATAAGTAACTACTGTAACTAGGGTCATCGGATATAGTAAGTTTAGTAAGAAAACGATGGATGATTTCGATTGAAATTTAATCTGACAAATGAAATGTTTGTTTTCTGTTTAATGAATTAAACTAAATTAGAAATCTTCCAACGGTTTCCTAGCCAACTTGCAAGTATATACTGGCTATTCATCTCGTTTGGTGACCGTACCTATACACTTAATTGAGGTCTCAGGTTGAAGAAGAGAGAACCAAAAATCCCCGTGAGAAAGAATCGAGTGAGATTAGTGTTTGTTTGACTGAAGACACCCAGTCCCAAAAGGGCAATGTTGGATTTTATTGCTCCGCTCAGCGACGAGAGACATGATTTCGCTGATATTTCGTACGCGTGGGAGTGCCAACATGATCCTGAACGCGTTCAGTCAAGCTGGACAGCTCCAGTGGTCTCGAACGTGATAGAGCGAGATCGGTAGAATTGCCAGTTAAAAACGGTATATTTGTACCCAAAATCTTTCCATGTGTACTGTGAAATCGTAGAATATTTGTTATATTTCGGTAGAACAGAGCCCATATCGGTAGAAATACCGAAAAATCGGTAGGTTCGAGACCACTGGACAGCTCTCTCCTGGGACACTGGGTGCAAGCACTAGTGCGTGTGCCCAGAGGGCGTCAAATACCTAAACTAAGTTTTAAGCAAATTTTTAAATCTAACATAGTTTTTTAAGTCGAACTACTAACAATATTATGGGCCTTTTAGGCCCATAATATTGTTAGTAGTTCGACAGAACAACGACGAAAAGTTTTATTTCAGACGTAAAACGTCTGAAATAAAACTTTTTTTTTATAACATGCAGTGAAATCACAAATCAATCGCAATAATATTCAGGACATAATATTTGGGTGCCGCCTAAAGTTACTGCAGATGAGTAATCTAACTAAAACAGTGATAAGGATTTCAATCGAATTCATAAATTGAGACCTTTGATAGTTTTACCAAGAAGTTCCAAATTCCAACCAGAAAACAAAAACTTTTATGAGCTCACTTCCTTATATAATCCGTATTATTAATTTGATACTGTAATGTTCAATTAATGAACCCACATGCCGCGCAATTTGAGTTGATAGTGAGCAGACCCAATTAATATTTTAAGCATCGCTTCGCATGCTTTTAAAAGACATACGCCATTACCAGGCCCGGAAAAATGCCTGAAATTTAGAAAGGGTTCTGTGAACTTACGTTTTGTGCGGGAATGGAAATCGCGATCCATATTGCAGTAATTATTAATAAAAATAATAAAAAATAAAAGTTATTATATTTATTCAAACGAGGCGGAGAGTGCTTACTTTTCGAACGTCAAAATCGCAATAAACAGTCCCCCAAAAACGGCCGCCTTCATCACTTTCTAGCGCTTGGAAGAATAAGTGGCGTGACAAACTCCTCAGCAGCACAGCTGTCTGCTGTTGAAAAAACTTGATTCTATACAATACTAGTAAAGTAAACAATAAATATTACGAGCAATAAATAGCAATAAATATTACGAGTAGAGATGGGTAACCCAGGAGTGATAGATAAGAAAGATATGAATCAATCCGTTTCCATCAGTCACTCTTTATATTCATTCCTATCCGAATGTATCAGTGTGTCTTTGTTTACTGCTTAATTTTTCCATTATTATTTCCATTAATATTCAGTCAACTAGCTTCTGCCCGCGACTTCGTCCGCGTTAAATTTCTTGTTCCCCCGACCCTTCCCGTCGCGTCGAATCGCCTACCCGTGCGATTTTCCCCGTTTTTGCAACATTTTTCATTATTGCTCCGCTCCTCTTAGTTGTATCGTGATGTTATATAGCCTATAGCCTTTCTCGACAAATAGGCTACCCAACATAAAAACAATTTTCAATTCGGACCAGTAGTTCCTGAGATTAGCGCGTTCAATCAAACAAACAAACTCTTCAGCTTTATAATCATTATCATTATCATCATTACATATTATAAAAATAAAAAAATAAAAATTTAAAAAACCCCCGACACAAAAACCTAATTTCCCTTTAAAAAGTAAAAAATAATAAAAAATAACTCAATCTTAAAGTACCTAAGAATGTATTAATAATTAAAAAAAAAATACGCTGCGTTGGGGGACCGCTTCAAACCTAACAATTTAATTACCAATAGTCTTATTACCTAACTAAGTAGTCAACGACGTCTGCACTCGCGGAGCGGTCCCCCAACGCGACGTTTTTTTTTTGAATTATTAATACATTCTTAGGTACTTTAAGATTGAGTAATTTTTTATTATTTTTTACTTTTTAAAGGGAAATTAGGTTTTTGTGTCGGGGGTTTTTTTAATTTTTAATTTAATTTTTTATTTTGTACTTTTTATAGGTATATACTTAATATAATGTAGAATCAAACGAAGCTAAGAACACTTTCGATTAAATCATCAATATTCTCTTTCAGTGCGCTTTCATTCGAGACCCCACTCGAGTATATTTGCTGACATTCGGTTACCCTTCCCCACTTTCCCCCGCACAACTTTTAAACGGCTCAACCGATTTTCATCAAACATGTCTAAGAACACTCGCAGATAAGTCACCTTTAATACATTTTTTTTTTATTGAAATCGCATCATCCGTTCGGGAGCTATGATGCCACAGACAGACAGACAGACACGTCAAACTTATAACACCCCTCTTTTTGCGTCGGGGGTTAATAAAGTCACTTCGCTGTCTATCTGTCCCTATATATGCTTATATCTTTAAAACTACGCAACGGATTTTGATGCGAGTTTTTTTAATAGATAGAGTAATTCAACAGAAAGGTTTATATGTATATAACATGCATAACATAGTAAATAAACGCTGATAATTTTACAGGTTTCTAAAGTGATGTCATAAATAAACTCATTTTTTTGCGCTTACATTGCGAACGCTGGCTGAACCCCACGAAATAGATCAAAATAATGTACTACAATATTGTACACCTTAAAAAGGTTTACAAAAAAGTCCGGGATGGTATATGTCTATCTCTTAGGGATAACCCACAATAACCATTTTTTATCCTTTACTTTTTACGAGAAACAATGGCTTATTTACGAAGCGATTTTAAGCAATCCAGCATTAATCCTTATCCAATTAAATATATTAGATACGTTGTGCATTTCATGTAGATCAAAATTGCCCTTTACAGCATATCATTAAAATGAACATTTTAGAAGATATCAGAAGTTATAATAAAATAGCCGCAGAGCGGCTAGCGGGCCGTTCCGCGTCCGGCCGTCCCGGTTGGTAGCGGTCGAGTAGTGCAGGATTAGTAGGATTGTAATTCATATTACTTTGGCTTCATAGTAAATGCGAATATCATGTGTGTTCGAAGTACTCAAAATAAACCTAATTGTATTATTCTAAGTAAAAGACCGCGAAATATGGCTTAGATTAGAGATTAGATTAGATTTTTGGATGGATTTGGTTTTTTGGTTATCCTGGATACTTACCATACAGGATACTTTATCCCGGTAGTAGGTTCCCGGGTGATATTTTCCGACAGCTATAAGGGCGAAGCCACTGCCCCACTGGCCAAAGTACTATTCTTATAACTATATTTAATTCGGTGTCTGGTAAATAATTGAATGTCTGTATAGGTAGAATAGGAGCGTTAAGAAAAACCAGGAAGACTTATATTCAATTCAATCCAGCCCTATGTCGCAGTCTTCTTACTCTGAATACTATTAGTTTTATTTTAAGTACATCAAACACACGTGATATGTATGGATCGTAGCAGGTGGCGTTCCGTAGTTTCTGCCTACCCCCATGGGAAAAAGGCGTGATTGAATGTATGTATAACATAGATTAATACATTCTTACCGCGGTAGTACGTTCTCTTGCGATAATTTCCGACATCCACGCGGGCAAAGCCGCGGGCAAAAGCTAGTATTAGTATAGATAAACAAAACCTATAGCAGTCCACTGCTGGACATAGGCCTCTCCCAAGCTACGCCAGAACACTCTATCTTCCTCTTTCCCCATCCAGCCTACCCCAGCCGTCTTCTTATGGTTGTTGGGCCATCTATATGGGGCGCGTTTCCCAATAGGTGTGCTTGCCCAATCAAGGACTCGACTGCTCGTTCGGTTCTTCGACAAACATAGCCAGCCCACTGCCACTTCAGCTTGCTTTCTCTTCAATCATTGTCGGTAACTCCGGTTCTTTTCCGGATAACTTCGTTTCTGATATTATCCTTCAATTAAACTCCCACCATTGCCCGCTGCATAGTCAACTGTGCAACCTCAAATTTGTGGATCAGCCCAACTGTCAGTATTATTCACACAGTTGCAACTAAACTTTGGTGGGCTATTATTAGAAACCATTGCGGGGAGTCCCGCGACGCTTTTTGAGTTTGTAAAACCTCCACGCTGCAGGTAGGTAAATATATATTACCACGAGAGCGACATAGTCATACTGATCAAAACCCTCTATAAACCAAGCAGAATTTAAAAAATAATAGTTTGAAATACTTACCAAGAAATACGCTTTCATAGAAAACCAACTGAAAGCGTGAGGTGCTATTTGATGTTTTTTTTTTTATTTATATCAAGCACCCCACGCTTTTTTTCCATAATTTTCTACTTTTAGTTTGGTTTTCTATAAAAGCGTGTTTTTTAGTTTTTTAAACTAAGACTAATTTTCTATATTAATATGCTTTTATTAGCTTGGTATATTATGTATATATCTGGATGACCGAGCTTTGCTCGGTATGTTTTGGTAAATTGTGTTAAAAATAATAAGTTTATGTTCAAGTTGATTATCGATAAAGTTGTCATTGAAAACACGAATAAAATGACATTTTATAAAAATGAATCCTAGCTAGATCGATTTATCGCTCCGAAACCCCCTGTATACTAAATTTCATGAAAATCATTGCAGCCGTTTCCGAGATTCAGATTATATATACAACATTAATTTTTGTTTATGCGAAACCCGAAACACGGGTCTAGTATTTTTATGTAAAGAATCTATGAAAAAAATTTCAAAACTGTATCATTAATAATCACAAAGTTATAAGCTTGATAAGTTACCTGGTTGTCCACGCAAAAACATATGCAGATCACCACAAACAGCTAGTGTACGTACCATCTCCGTGTAATGGACGTTTGAATACGAGAAAGACATGATAATTTTAAAATCGAAACAAAACACTAAGGCCCGCGACTTGGAAGCGTAATTAAATATTTTTGGTACAAAATATAACATGGTGTAAAAAATATTGGAATCGATTCAGTTACTGATTCTGAACAAACTATATTCAGGTTTCGCATATACTAAAAATAATCTTGTATACAAGAATTGCTCGTTTAAAGATATAAGATTTGTAACGGAATCTTTGAACGTGGTTTTCATCCGCTTTAAAACGTCGGATTATCTTGAAACTTTGCATACTTATCAAGGACCGATGATAATACAATAATAATACAATTTCATAACTTTGTACCTTTATCCTGGTCAGTATCACCAATATAGAAAACAAAATATGAAAAACCCGCTTTTGTAGCTAGGTATGTTCACACATACATACCAAGCTGATAGAAGCGTGTTAAAAATAAATTGCTCGGTCACTGCGTCCCATGCATCAGTCTACTGGCACTTTCCTGTTTGGGTATAAATACCAATACGTTTACATGGACTTACACAGCTTCTGAAATGACATTAATCATGTCGCAAAAATAAATATAGTACCTAAAACTTCACAAAAACATAAACCTCAGACAAACTTACACAACACTATATTCAGGGAATCTTTTCCTAAATCGGCATAATGTAATAAAAGAAGGACAAATACCTACTAAAAAAATATCGGAACCTAATCATCATGTAGTGTAATAGGGGTTTCCCTAACCCAATGGTTAGCGTGCTATTCTAGACTAGCTTCTGCCCGCGATTTCATCCGCGTCAAATTTTTGCACCCCTGACCCTTCCCGTCGCATAGAATTGCCTGCCAGTTTTCGTGCACGTTACTGCGCCGCTCCTTTTGATCGTAGCATGATGTTACATAGCCTATAGCCTTCCTCAATAAATACGCTACCCAATACAAAAATATTTTTTTCAATTCGGACCAGTAGTTCCTGAGATTAGCGCGTTCAACCAAACAAACAAACTTTTCAGCTTTATAATATTATAGTAGTATAGACAAGGAATATCTGTGTATATAATAACATAATATGTAAGTCTAAAAATAAAACCAGCAATTGCTAATCAATTGTTTATTAAAGCCTATCGGGAAACCACAAATAAAAATACAACAATAATTGTATTATCAATGAGTACCTACACTTTTATAGAGCGGCGTTGTTTGCACTCGATCATGAATCACTGGATGTGCTATCATTGGTTCGACAATGACGGGTTGCCACATAATGCTCATCACGTTCGCATATTGTTGTACAGCCGCCGACTTCTATAATGTATATGTTTAGGCACGTGTTCCACCACGCCGGGCGAATAACAAGAAGCGAGCAGACCTGGCAGAGATGAGTTGACGAGCGACAGCGAATAGCGATTACTAAGGCCGACGTATTACTAACATCTTTACTAAAATGGTTCTGGAGTGGCGACCGCGTACTGGAAGATGTAGGGTTGGAAGGCCTTACGGTCGACCGATTACGTAGTGATAGCCGTAGTCGTCCGCTGGATGCGATAAGCATAGAACCCGTCAAAGTGACGGTGCTTGGGGAGGCCTATGTCCAGCAGTGGACGTTTTAAGGCTGAAATAATAATGATGATGATACTATGGTATTATAACGAGACGAGTTTATAAGTTTGTACGTAGTCCCCTAGCTTTGAAAGTCGGATTAGAAAAAATCTTTTTAAATTTGAATAGCCCAGATTTTTAGAAAGGTTATAGGATATTTAATATAACGGCCCTAAATTCTAGTGCTGAAAAAGAAGAAAAAAATCCAAAAACAACGGTAAGCGCTAACGAAGTAACAGCGCGGGCGGGTGCTGGGATGCGATGCGATGGTTCAGAGGCTGAAACTTTAGGCGATTGAAGTCGCGGGCAGAAGCTATTATTCAATAACAAGTGCGAGTCGGACTCGCGCACCGAGGGTTCCGTACAAACCTGTAGGTATCCTCGGTTTATGTATAAGGTTTATGCTTATGAAATTAAATGTTTTTTTTTTAATTTTTATATTTGAGTTGATTAAATGAAAGGTAAATTGCGGTTTACGATTTATGACGTATTAAAAAAAACTACTTACTGGATCTCGTTCAAACCAATTTTCGGTGGAAGTTTACATGGTTATGTACATCATATATTTTTTTGAGTTTTATCATTCTCTTATTTTAGAAGTTACGGGGGGGGACACACACATTTTACCACTTTGGAAGCGTCTCTCGCGCAAACTATTGAGTTTAGAAAAAAATGATATAAGAAACCTCAATACCATTTTTGAAGACCTATTCATAGGTACCCCACACGTATGGGTTTGATGAAAAAAAAAATTTTGAGTTTCAGTTCTAAGTATGGGAAACCCCAAAATTTATTATTTTTGTTCTATTTAAGTGTAAAAATCTTGATGTGGTTCACAGAATACATCTACTTACCAAGTTTCAACAGCGTAGCTCTTATAGTTTCGGAGAAAAGTGGCTGTGACATACGGACGGACGGACAGACAGACAGACAGACATGACGAATCTATAAGGGTTCCGTTTTTTGCCATTTGGCAACGGAACCCTAATAAAAACGCGCATCCATTGGGGATTTGTCAAGTTGTAGTGTATGATACGCTGTACTTAATAGTAGTAGTGATTCGCGGATTCTGGCGCAAGCGCCAGAGCCCGCGCTTGCACCAGAGCCCGCGAATCTGTAGCACCCATCGTAAAAAAAAAAAAAAAAAAAAAAAAAAAAAAAAAAAAAAAAAAAAAAAAGGTTTTGGTGTGCTCTGATCTCAAATCTGCGGTCCATTTTAGCGTAGGATGCGTGGTTCTGGAGTTATGCAAATCAATTAACTGTTATCTCATTGATTTCCGGTGGTCCTGCACCCTCATTAGCATTCCATTGTTCGCCTAATCCTTTTATCTATTATACTTCGAACACCTCATTACGTTGCGCCAGAACCCACGAATCTGTTGCCCTACGGTTGATTTGGCGTTCTTATCTATTACTCATTGTATGTCTGCTTTTCTATGTCATCAATAAAACACATTCATTTTTATTTCAATATTTTATTACTTTTTTCTACAAAATATGAGCGGAAGATCTCATCCACAAAAATATCATTGTGCAGTGTGTTCCCTGTAAATATGTTCGTAAAACTATGCATTGAACATCCCTGAAACTTAAATAGCAAATACATTAAGCAATATTCACCACAAACTGAAGTCCAATCATTCTGAATCCTATCAACATTCCAGTCCCATCTCTTACAATTCCTTTTCAAAAACTGGAGATGATATCGCTCAGGTGTTCGTCCATATGAATCAAAATATTGACCGATACCATTCGTATCGATATGTACAGCTACCCAGTGTGAACCTGGTTTATCATCCGCATCCAAATTGCATATTATATACGTTGGTACATGTGTATACATAGGTAGTCTATTAGCAGCATAAACATTATTTTCTAGACTGGGATGAATCTTTTTCATATGTTTTTGTAATTCTAGTGTATCCATGATATTACTGTTATTAGCAGATTATTACAGTACCAATCTATTCAATGGTTGTCATAGGAATGTTCAATTATAGTGATTTGTAAATATTAAATCGCATTCTTTGTGGGAGTCACAAAGCTTAGGATTATCATTTTGCTGCAGCTAATTTAAAGTTTGTTATATGGGTCTGATTATATTAAATAAAACACTTTGAGTACATAGACATTTTTAATTAACTGATCAACACAATAATTATTAAATAAATAAATTAAATACAGACATATTATTATCAAAATACCATTTTCTAATACACACAGCATTATTCAATGCACAATTCAATTTATGGTTCACACAATTAAAATCAGTTTTATTTTTACAGAACTTTTTTTTTAATGTCGCAAAATTAGGACATCCCTTCTCACCTATGTCAATCACTTCACAGTTTGCACATAACTCTTTAATCCACGTAATCTTTTCCAAACCCTTTGTCATAATTTTTTTATTTTCTAAATATGGTAAAATAACACGTTTAAACTCTTTGTAGTCTATGTAGCCTTCACTCCAGTAAATTCCTCGATTTCTTTCTAACCATCTCACCTGCTTTTTTTCTTCTAGTGTTAGGTAATGGAATGAATATGGTGGTTTCACCAAGAACGTCTGTGTATGATCATGACTCGCAATGGCCAATTCTTTGATAATAAAATGATTTAAAGAATCTTTAAATCCTTGGAGTTCCACTATAAGGGTGTCCGTCTTCATGATATCTTCTTAACAATGTTACTTAATGGTTTGTATTCAACAATGCAATCGTTCAGAATGAGACAATATGCTGAAGTTTGATCTGGTATCTCCGAATCACTTTCAATTTCTACTCTCACGTCCACAACTGGCCCTGTCTTTAGATTATCCACTTGTCTAGAGCAATCAATGACAAACAGCGGTGCTAAATCTCTAAACTGTTTTTCGCTTAATATGGGTTCCGGTCGACGTCCGTAATACGACTGTTGAAATCTGGTGTATTGCTCGTTGTAAATATTAAATCGCATTCTTTGTGGGAGTCACAAAGCAGGTTGATGCCTGTTGCGAAGGAACGTGAGATAAGTTTGTTGACTCATAGAGTTACAATCAGTTTCGTTGTACTTAGTAATTTGCTTTAGATAAGAATAAGGAACGTGAGATAAGTTTGTTGACTCATAGAGTTACAATCAGTTTCGTTGTACTTAGTAATTTGCTTTAGATAAGAATGGTGCTATATAAGATCGAACAGTTGCAGTCATGCAGTCAGTCTATGGTCGTTTGACCACAGTGCATTGTATACGTCAACCAATACTACGCTTGTGTTACTTCAACGCATCAATGGCCATGGAGGTAAGTGTTTATTCTATTGACAAACTTACTTGTATTTCTGTTGTTGTTTCCTAACGTGTGTGATTAAGTGTAAACAAATTGATATTAACGTGATAACTCTGTTGTTGCAGAGATCATTCAGCTTCGCAGACGATAATGAAAATACCTATAAACAGTATTACTACTCGCCACTCTCTCCTCAACACGAAGAAGAGAGTGATGACATCGTCGTTAATAACACAGACGATGGTGGAAAAAGGAAATCGCAACCGATTGATCAATTTTTTGAAGTGGTACCAAAAATAAAAAGGAAGAAGCTGCTATCCTCGACTGTGACACGAGCTGCTAGAGATGGCGTATCATACATCTCTACAAATTCTGACGACGGAGACCAAGCGACGCATCTCATAAAAATTGAAATGTATGATATGAAGAAACTATCCAAGATTCCAACTAGTGATCACTGGAAGCACGCTACCACGAGGATTAAATATTACATAAAGAATAATAAGGATAGCATCTACGACAACACAAACGGCCTCGTATACAATATTACAAAGACAATAGCAGAAAGTGAAAAAGTTAAAAAATACTTTTTTAACAATGACACTCATTAGTGGATTAGTGAATGTGATTCTGTTTACTTAAAGTACTTCTGTGTACTCATTAGATTTTACATGACTTTCCTAATCCTTTGTTAGACTATGAATATTGGACATTATTTGAAATTGGGTATCAGTTGCTCTACCAACACTTAACTGTTACTTACTGTGCTACATACTTTCTTCTTTATTATAAAGATGGAAAACTTCAGTGAAATGTGCACCAGTGCTTTCTTTTCCGCGCCCATTGAAGAGAATATAGAACAATCCAACAGCGAATTCAATCAGGAGCTGTCTAAAGTTTGTGATGAAATAGAGAAGCATGAACTGTTCGATTCATCGTATGATGATGAGTTGTATAATCAATGTTTGATGGTTGAAACAAAGTTGATGTAAGTATTAGAAGTACAAACTCAATAAGAAATATTATTGTAGTAATGTTTTATTTTAAGATTTGTCTAATAATTTTCTTTTTGTTACAGTCAACAACAAGTTGGAAGAGGTATCAAACGAGGTATCACTACTGATGAAAATAAGGTTACCAAGAAAGCAAAATTTGATGAAGGAGCTTCTACATCATCAATTGAAACCAATGATGTGGACAACAATAAGGTGGAATGTGATACATGTCATGTTTATATTAATAAAAGGTATCTAAACAACCATTTAAAAAGCAATTCACATAAAAATAATCTTTTAAAATCACATAATTCATTAACAAATGTTACAGTTGTTGAAACCGCTTTTGGCAATCGAATTTTAACATATAGAATTAATAGTAAAACACTTCAATCGGGACAATATTTTGAAACACCGGAATCGTTTTTAAATTCGCTAAAAATTGATATCTTATTTTTGATAAATGAATGTATTCAACAACATACAATTTTTAAAATAAACTTCATATTGCATGCTGATTTCATACAACAAACTAAAGATATTAAAAATACGTTTGATTTTCAAACGTTTAATTACATAATTTGTCAGGGAGATGACTTAAATATTTTTTATTCATCATTAATAGACACTGTAGTCGGTAAAATTTGTCAATTTGAAAAAAAAGATAGTGGTTGGAGTCTTAATCAAATTAAATACATAGATATGAATGTTAACAAATTCAACCCCCTACGTGGTAGTTCATATATCGACCTTCCTCAAGATATTAAATCAAAAAAAGCTGTAATCAATGTTAAAAATAATGATAATATGTGTTTCAAATGGGCATTACTCTCTGGTTTATATCCTGTATGTAAAAGTGTAGATCGGGTAGCATCTTACGCAATTCATGGAAATAAACTAAAATTTACTGGTATTTCTTTTCCGGTTATAATTGCAGATATATCAAAAGTAGAGAAATTAAACAATATTAGTATTAATGTTTTTGGCTTAGAGTATAATAAAGAAAAAAAGTGTAATTCTGTTGTAGGTCCTTTATATTTAACAAAATGTCGTACACCTAATCATATTAACCTACTATATATATCGAATGGTACTAACAATCATTACTGTTATATTAAAAACTTATCGCGATTAGTTAGTTCACAAATATCAAGACATCATTGTGCAGTTTATATATGTGATTCATGTTTACTTCATTTCCCATCGGAGGAAAGACTTAATAACCATCAACAATATGATTGCGCTCACATTTGTACGGAATTACCAAACGGTGAGGATTCCAAAAAGGATTGGTTTGGTAAAGCAACCTCAAATAATAAATTAAAATTTGATAAATTCGTGAAAAAGTTGAAAATGCCCTTTGTGGTTTATGCAGACTTTGAGGCATTTTTGAACCCAATAGAATCATGTAGTAACGATCCATCCAAGCCTAGTACAATTAATATTCAAAAACATGAAGTGTATAGTTTTGGATATTACATTAAATGTTCATATGATAACAGATTATCAAAATATGAGACGTATAGTGGGTCAAACTGTGCACAAGTGTTTATGAATCGCCTTTGTGAAGATGTGAAAACAATATTTAAAAAAAATAGTTTCCAAAAATGTCTCGTTCCATTATCAGATGAAGATAAAATTAAAATTTCAAATTCAAACATATGTCATATTTGTGAAACTGAGTTAAATGAAGATCTTTTTTACGATTTTGATTGGCACACTGGCAGTTTTAGGGGTGTTGCACATCAAGTGTGTAGTTCTAAGTACAGAACCCCTCGTCATATTCCAATATTTTTACATAACCTCAGTCATTACGATGCTCATTTCATTATCCATGCATTAAACCTCGATGATGACAAAGTTGAAGTTATTCCACAAAATAAAGAACGATACATATCATTTTCAAAACAGTTAACAATAAATAATCAACCAGTAAGTTTAAGATTCATAGATTCATTGAAATTTTTATCGTGTAGTTTAGATCAACTAGCTAAAAATCTTAATGATGATCAGTTTACAGAACTAAAAAGGAACTATCCTAATAATGAAGATTTTTCACGTTTAAGACGGAAAGGTATTTATCCTTATGAATTTATGTGTAATAGTGATTGCTTGAAACATCCATCACTTCCTGATCAACACCAATTTTATAGTTCACTCACAGATTCAAATATTTCAAATGATGATTATAATCACGCAAAAGATATTTGGCAACATTTTAAGTGTAGTAGTATGTCTGATTATTCCAATTTATATTTAAAAACGGATGTTTTACTTTTGACTGATGTATTCGAAAACTTTAGAAAGCTTTGTATTAAAACTTATGGATTAGATCCTGCTCATTACTATACTGCCCCAGGTTTAAGTTGGGATGCAATGTTAAAATTTACCAAAATAGAATTAGAATTGTTAACGGACTATGACAAAATTGCTTTTTTTAAAGCTGGTATTAGAGGGGGTGTATCTCAGTGTAGCAATCGTTTTGCTAGAGCAAATAATAAATTCATGGAAGATTATGAAAGTGAAAAACCTAATTCATATCTAACATATTTTGATGCGAATAATTTATATGGTTGGGCAATGTCTCAATCTCTTCCTGTTGGTGGTTTCGAATGGATAGATTCTAATACAGATTATAATGTGTCGGATAACTCTGATTTCGGTTATGTTTTAGAAGTTGATTTGGAATATCCTGATGAACTTCATAATTTGCATTCTGACTTTCCGTTATGTCCTGAAAACATATGTGTGGGTAATACTAAAGAAACTAAATTAGTTCCTAATTTAAATAATAAAAATAAATACATCATTCACTACAGGAATTTAAAACAATGCATTGAAATGGGGATTAAATTAATTAAAGTACATAGAATTTTAAAATTTAAACAGAGTTCTTGGTTAAAGAAATACATAGACTTAAATACTAGTTTGAGAACGTTAGCTACATCAAACTTTGAAAAAGACTTTTTTAAATTAATGAACAATTCTGTCTTCGGTAAGACTATGGAAAATATTGAAAAAAGAGTAAACGTTAAACTACTAACTCACTGGGATAATCGTGGTAAAGTTTTAGGTGCTCAGGATTGGATTGCAAAACCAGAATTCCATAGTTTATCAATATTTTCAGAACATTTAGTTGCAATACAATTACACAAAACAAAATTAATTTATGATAAGCCGATTTATTTAGGATTTTGTATTTTAGATATATCTAAGACCCTTATGTATGAATTTCATTATAACTACATGATTAAAAAGTTTCATAATAAAATTAAGTTATTGTACACCGATACCGATAGTTTGATATATCAAATTTTTACAGACAATTTTTATGAGGATATAAAACCAGATCTACTTCACTATTTCGATACATCAGATTACCCGGAAAATAATATTTACGGATATCCAAAAATAAATAAAAAAAAGTTAGGTTTTTTTAAAGATGAGAATAATGGTAAAGTATTGAAGGAATTTGTAGGGTTGCGATCAAAAATGTATGCCTTAGAAATAGAAGATAAATTTATAGCAAAGGCAAAAGGGGTTAACAAAAGTGTTACCAAAAAAATGAATATGGAAAATTACAAATCGTGTTTATTTAATAAAAATGTATTATATTGTAGTATGCTTCGATTTAAGTCAATCAAACACACTATTTTTACACAAAAAATAAATAAAACATCTTTATCATATAATGATACCAAACGATGTATTATGAACAACAACATTGATACATTGGCTTGGGGACATTATAAATTACGCTAAGTGTAATACTTTTTACTTTTATTTCTGTGTGTATATACAAATTTTGTACTGATTGTAAAATTATGATATTACTGTAATGTTATATAATAGTTTATTACATATTTAAAATTTATTGTTTGATTGTAAATAATGTAAAATAATTGTAGTTTTTATTTGTGTGCTTAAATTTGACGTTGAGGTGATTGTGAAATTCTGATAAGTACTAATTGTGTTAGAAATAGTATACAGATCATTCTGTTTTTCACAAATTACATGTTTTATATAATTTTAGCAATATATATATATATTTAATTTTTACACCAAAATTTTCATTTTTATTTCATCCCTTTAAAACTCTAGACGTGTGAAATGTTTCACTTTATCCATCCGTTTACTGCTATTGTGGCAGGACCAAGTGGATGTGGGAAGTCAAATTTTGTAACAAATTTCATAAAATCAGTTAAAGAAATATGTAATTGTGATTTTAATCAGATCACATGGTGCTTTGATGAAATGCAGGCTTTAAATAATTTACCAAATGTTAACTATCATCAAGGAATTCCAAATCTTAATATGTTTGATGGTGAAAACCCACACCTTATTATTATTGATGATCTAATGAGAGAGTCTGATGGAAGAATTGTGGATATATTTACAAAAGGTAGTCATCACAGGAATCTTAGTGTATTTTATTTAACACAAAATTTATTTCATCAAGGTAAAGGTCAAAGAGACATTTCTTTAAACTCAAGTTATATAATTTATTTTAAAAACCCTCGAGATAAAACTCAAATAAGATATTTAGCACGACAAGTGTCACCAGATAACCCAAAATTCATTGAAGACGCCTACAGGGATGCAACTTTAGAAGCGCATGGATATTTAATGGTAGATTTAAAACAGAATACAAATGATTTTTGTCGTATCAAGACAAATGTATTCCCATTTAATGGTTACTGCACAGTCTACGTCCCCACGAAAGAGTTTAAATACACCAAGAATCAAACAATTCAAATCATTTCTAAATGATACATCGTCGACTCACAACGCATAAACATTTGCTAAACGCTTTGCAGTTTAAATACACCAAGAATCAAACAATTCAAATCATTTCTAAATGATGCATCGTCGACTCACAACGCATAAACATTTGCTAAACGCTTTGCATACGCTTAAACCAAAATATCAAAGAGCGTTACTTAAAACGTGTGATGAAGAAGAAATAAATTGTATTTGTGAATGTATTCATAACGTTTTACAAGGAAAGATACCTCTTAAAGATCAAGATAAACAAAAATTGAATAAACACAAAAATATACTCCGTAAACTGGTGCATAAGTGTAAACATAAACTAAGAAAAAATATTATTATACAAAAAGGAGGGGCTTTCTTACCAATAATATTAGGTGCAATATTGAGTGGATTAGTAAGTGGACTAGCCAGTTAACATGGAAAATGCTAAGAAAATGATACTTATTGAACCGGGATTGATTGAAAAATTAAAACAAGAAAATAAGGTTACTAGTAATTTGTCTCGATTAGATATTGAAATGCAAAATATTATGAATAGTAAGACGGAAGACCGAAAGAAGTGGATGTTATATTTACAAACACTACAAAGATACCTTCACTTTACCGAAGAGGATCGTCAACCACTCAGATTACCAATTTATTCTGATACATCTAATGAAGATTCAAATGGGTCTAAAATTGGTTTTAAAAATAAAGATAGAGATCTAAAAAGTTCAGTTGATGCTGAATCTTTGTTGGAGGAGAAAGGATCTATTAAAAGTATAGAAAGTGAGGCAAATCCACTGTATTCATCAACACAAATACTCAGTTTAATACCAAAAACTTATAATAAAAAAGGTGAGTCATTATTAAACTTAATTGGAACAAGTAAAAGTAAAATACGTTGGGATAATGAAGGCACAGTCATAATTGATAATGAAAAAATTCCAGGAAGTAATATTGTTGATTTAATAAATGATTCACTTAGACCCTTAAAAAAAAGTGATCCGATAGGGTGGGATAGATTTGCTAAAGCATTAAAAGATATTAAAGTACCACTTACTTATATTGGAAATCCAAAGAGATGTGAGTTTATTAACCAACTTCAAGTAAAAGATCTGAACAAAACCTCTGAGATTGAAGTTCAAGAGTTTTCTACACCGAGCAGTGGAGATAAAAGATCTATAACTAAAATACATAAAAAGATCGATTGGGAAAAATGGACCCCGTACTAGAAGAAATTAACAGGATTTATTATGATCCATCTAACCCCGCTGGTTTTGGTAGTATTGATAAATTATCAAAAGCTATGAAGGGTAAAATGGATAAAAAGCAAGCAAAGGAATGGTTACAATCACAAGAAACATATACATTACATAAACCCATTCGGAAAAAATTCCCGCGTAATAAGTACATTCTATCAAATATTAATGAGCTGTGGCAAGCTGATTTAAGTGATATGCGAACTTATTCTCAATATAATGATGGTTTCAACTACATACTTTGTGTTATTGATGTATTTAGTAAATATGCTTTTGCAAGACCAATGAAAAAGAAAAACTCAGAAACAACTAAAGAATGTTTTGAAAGTATATTTACTGAAAGTAATACAACACCTACTCACATACAATCTGATAAAGGTACAGAATTTGTTTCAAAAGATGTACAAAAATACTTTAAATCCAAAAAGATAAATTACTATACCACTAACAATCCTGATATTAAGGCTAGTATTGTTGAACGATTTCAAAGAACTCTAAAAATGAAAATGTGGCGTTATTTCACTCATAATAATACTTATAGATATATAGATGTTTTACAAGATTTAATATACTCTTATAATCACAGCATTCACTCGAGTATTAAGATGTGCCCATGTGATGTAAGTTCCAACAATATTATGACAGTTTGGACTAATCTTTATGATAGAGGGTCAAACAAACTTTCTCTAGAAAATCCAAAACCAAATTTCAACGTGGGTGATTATGTTCGAATAACTAAATATAAACATGTTTTCCAAAAAGGATATGAATCAAATTGGAGTGATGAAATATTTATTATATCTTCAATAATTGATAGATCTCCATGGGTTGTTTATACAATAACAGATTTACAAAATGAACCAATAGTTGGTACTTTTTATGAAAGAGAATTACAGAAGGTCACTTACAACCCCACCTCACAATATAAAATAGATAAAATAATTGGCACTCGTTATTCGGGTAACAGAAAAGAAGTATTAGTGAAGTGGAAAGGTTATCCAGATAAATTTAACAGTTGGATTTTAGCTTCTAGTTTAAAAGAAATATGAATAAAGAAAGTTTTTATTTAACTTTGCTCAGCAATAGTTCAATGGAATACTTTCCTGATAACAAGACCACAAATTTTTCAACAAAATTACCAAAAGCTATGAAATTAGAAGGTGAATGGGCGGTTGGAGTTGTCGAGTTTCAATATCCATGCACCATGTTTACTGTTCAAGATCATGAAAATGTTGTATACATCACAAAAACCATGTTAATGCCTAATGAAGATAAACCATCAACAGTGTACTACAAAAAACATATTCCCGCTACCAACTACGATAACGTTGAACATATTTTAAGAGCGTTAAATGGTATCAGAGAGAGCTTGAAATTTCGTTATGATGAAATAACAAAATTTGTGTCTGTTTCTGTTTTGGATAAAAATATAACATCCGTAACATTATCACCCAAATTAAGTTTACAACTAGGTTATGAACCAAATACAAATCTCCTAGACAGAAATTTTGGGAAGTGTCCTGCTAATTTACACTTAGGGTTACCATCTCAACTATTTCTATATTGCGACATTATCGATCCTCAGATTGTGGGTGATGTTATGACTCCACTATTAAGAGTCATTTCATTAGATCCTTCAAAATACATTTATGGTGCGAATAAAATGTACATTTTCTCTCCACCTCACTACTTACCTGTTATGCGAAGAGAGTTCGATACGCTGGAAATAGATATAAGATCGAGCACAGGACAAAAAATACCATTCCAGTTTGGAACCGTGTGTGTTAAACTACATTTCCGCAAATTATAATAATGTATTCTCCTCATGATCATCATAAATGTCCATATGAAAATTATTATTCACATCAAGCTGGATCAGGAGTTGGAGTAATTTATAAGGGTTCACCATACCAACGCGGTCATGGTATTGGGAGCTTCTTAGGAGGGTTATTTAGATCAGTTTTACCTTTACTTTCAAGTGGTGCTCGAGTGGTTGGTAAGGAGGCATTAAACGCTGGAGTAGGACTTTTATCGGATATGGTTCAAGCCCGTCCTATGGAAGCCTCAATAAAAGATCGTCTAAAGCAAGTTAGTACAAACTTAAAACGAAAGGCTGATGACAAAATTGATCGATTTAACATGACAGGATCTGGGTATATAAGTAAAAGAAAACGATTGGCCTCGTTCATTCCACCACTAACAGCTAAAGTGAAAGCTACGAAAAAACTTGGTCTAAAACCAAAAAACATCAAAGATATATTTTCAAATTAAGTATGTCTTTCCTTCATAATCATTCTTGTGAGTGCGTTAAGTCAGAATTAGATTTGTTTGCATTACCGTCTACACAAACAAGCATTGAAAATGGATTGTGGATTCACTATAAACCAATTTCATCTCTTGCTGATGATGGACCTATCGAGTTTCAAGTTCCTGGAACAGGCGATGACTACATAGATTTGTCTCATACATTACTCCACATAAAGGCAAAAGTATTAAATCAAGATTCAACAAACTTGATATCAGCTACAGCAGTAGCACCTGTAAATAATTGGTTGCATTCACTTTTTAGTCAACTCGATGTTTATTTAAACCAAAAACTTGTATCACCACCTAATAATACCTATGCCTATCGAGCATACATGGAAACCCTTTTAAACTATGCTCCTGCTGCTAAACAATCTCATCTTACTTGTAGTCTTTGGTATGATGATACAGCAGGAAAAATGGATTCCACAGATGGTAAAAACATAGGATTTGTTAAAAGACAGGAATTAGTTAATGAAAGCAGGGAAATAGAAATGATTGGTCATCTTCATGGTGACATTTTCAATCAAGATAAATTTTTAATTAATGGCGTTGAAATGAGTGTAAAATTAGTTCGGTCAAGAGAGAGTTTTAATTTAATTGCTGGGTCAAATGATGTAAAGTTTAAAGTTTGCATTACGGACGCAACTCTTATTGTTCGAAGAGCACGAATTAATCCAAGTGTATTACTCGCACATCAGAAAGTTTTAGCTTCTACCACTGCTAAATATCCTATTACTCGTGCTGAAGTTAAAGTTTTAACAATTGCATCGGGTGTTCAAGGAAAAACTCTTGATAATATATTCTTAGGACAGGTACCCAAAAGATGTATTATTGGTTTTGTGAATAATTCTGCATTTAATGGTTCACTTACTAAAAATCCATTTAACTTTGAAAACTATGGTATTAACTCTTTCAGCTTATATATTGATGGTCAACAAATACCTTCCAAAGCTTTGCAACCATCTTTTAATAATAATATATTTACATCAGCATATCATACTCTATTCTCGGGGACTGGTATTCACTTTCTTAATGAAGGAAATGCAATCTCTCGTGAACAGTATGCCAAAGGTTACTGTCTTTTAGCATTTGATTTAACTCCTGATTTATCAGCTAACTCATCAGCCCATTGGAATCTCATAAAGCATGGTAGTGTAAGATTAGAAGTACGATTTGAATCCTCACTAATACAAACAATTAACTGTATTGTTTATGCTGAGTTTGATAATATTATTGAAATAGATAAAAATAGAAATGTTACTGTAGACTATAGTAGTTAGGATTATAATGTGTGTTGTGTTTTAGATATATGTATTATGTTTAATGCATTTTGTGTGTGTGTAACTAAAGATAACATTATAAAATTAAATAAAACAAATTGTATGCAATATACTATCAAGGATTTAAAGATTCTTTAAATCATTTTATTATCAAAGAATTGGCCATTGCGAGTCATGATCATACACAGACGTTCTTGGTGAAACCACCATATTCATTCCATTACCTAACACTAGAAGAAAAAAAGCAGGTGAGATGGTTAGAAAGAAATCGAGGAATTTACTGGAGTGAAGGCTACATAGACTACAAAGAGTTTAAACGTGTTATTTTACCATATTTAGAAAATAAAAAAATTATGACAAAGGGTTTGGAAAAGATTACGTGGATTAAAGAGTTATGTGCAAACTGTGAAGTGATTGACATAGGTGAGAAGGGATGTCCTAATTTTGCGACATTAAAAAAAAAGTTCTGTAAAAATAAAACTGATTTTAATTGTGTGAACCATAAATTGAATTGTGCATTGAATAATGCTGTGTGTATTAGAAAATGGTATTTTGATAATAATATGTCTGTATTTAATTTATTTATTTAATAATTATTGTGTTGATCAGTTAATTAAAAATGTCTATGTACTCAAAGTGTTTTATTTAATATAATCAGACCCATATAACAAACTTTAAATTAGCTGCAGCAAAATGATAATCCTAAGCTTTGTGACTCCCACAAAGAATGCGATTTAATATTTACAAATCACTATAATTGAACATTCCTATGACAACCATTGAATAGATTGGTACTGTAATAATCTGCTAATAACAGTAATATCATGGATACACTAGAATTACAAAAACATATGAAAAAGATTCATCCCAGTCTAGAAAATAATGTTTATGCTGCTAATAGACTACCTATGTATACACATGTACCAACGTATATAATATGCAATTTGGATGCGGATGATAAACCAGGTTCACACTGGGTAGCTGTACATATCGATACGAATGGTATCGGTCAATATTTTGATTCATATGGACGAACACCTGAGCGATATCATCTCCAGTTTTTGAAAAGGAATTGTAAGAGATGGGACTGGAATGTTGATAGGATTCAGAATGATTGGACTTCAGTTTGTGGTGAATATTGCTTAATGTATTTGCTATTTAAGTTTCAGGGATGTTCAATGCATAGTTTTACGAACATATTTACAGGGAACACACTGCACAATGATATTTTTGTGGATGAGATCTTCCGCTCATATTTTGTAGAAAAAAGTAATAAAATATTGAAATAAAAATGAATGTGTTTTATTGATGACATAGAAAAGCAGACATACAATGAGTAATAGATAAGAACGCCAAATCAACCGTAGGGCAACAGATTCGTGGGTTCTGGCGCAACGTAATGAGGTGTTCGAAGTATAATAGATAAAAGGATTAGGCGAACAATGGAATGCTAATGAGGGTGCAGGACCACCGGAAATCAATGAGATAACAGTTAATTGATTTGCATAACTCCAGAACCACGCATCCTACGCTAAAATGGACCGCAGATTTGAGATCAGAGCACACCAAAACCTTTTTTTTTTTTTTTTTTTTTTTTTTTTTTTTTTTTTTTTTTTTTTTTTTACGATGGGTGCTACAGATTCGCGGGCTCTGGTGCAAGCGCGGGCTCTGGCGCTTGCGCCAGAATCCGCGAATCACTACTACTCTTAATTATATGCTATATTATCAAGCGTCAGTCTCTCATATATTGTCCAGCGTACCAAGCGACCTTCGCTCAACGTACTCTCTTTGATAGCTGTTGTTATTGCCACAAACGAGTACTCGCCGGCGATGCAAACAGTCATCTATCAACTATTCACAGATGCATCTATTTTTCTTACACGAGAGCTCCTATTTTTTGTTTCATGTGCGATAAAATCGTTGATAGGTGGTCGCTTCGCCGTCGGCAGTGGGACAAGGCCCTATTACAGAAATAAATAACGCGAGAGGCATGCGGTAACTGACAATTATTCAAAGGTACAGTCCACTGTAATAAGTACCGATATAGGTACTTATTCAGGAAAATATAGTTCCACTTGTGGTTCATCTTAGGTATTATTTATAAATAGTAGCAAAAAAAGAATATACATTTATTTGCGGTAAACATGACGCAAAGATTGAACAGAAACTCAAAAAGAACAAGACAACAACTGGATTAAATTTATAAACTGACGTCATAATATTGTGTTAAATATTGTAAGGTTCTGTGTGTTTTGGAATCTGGTTTTGTGGTCGGTTAAGTAAGGCAACCAGCTAACCCTCACAGACAGACGCTACGCAACGGTGGACATGATTCTGATATCTTCTCAACGTTTCTAAATTAGTAACTTTGCTCTCCGGTGAAAAATAGGTGCCTCAGCGTGGACTAACAGAAACATATTAAGGGTCTGTGAGGTCAATTTCCATGAAATTTTCATAGAAATTCTAATCAAAATATTTTATTTCACATAAACCATTTCTTCCTATTTCTTTCTGTGGGTGTTACTGTTACTGGAGAATGGGTACCCTATGCATTTTACCACCATGCTGTGATCGCCAACCCGCATGCCGAGCCATTATGGTAAGCCCCCCCCCCCCTCCCCCATCCCAATTAGGGGTGGCCTATGCCCAGTAGTGGACATCTTTCAGCTGAAATTATAATGATATAAACCAACATAGGCATTTATGAAACATCAGAAGCTAGAGGCATTATTACAATTGGTTGATTCGTATGGAGAAGAGCCAGTCACTAACTCGAGGTTAACTTGCCTTTTCAGATTAAATTGTTCTAGTACAGTTGCGTCAGAGCCTTTAAATACCTTTGTAATCGACGGAAAATTCTCTATTTGCATCTTGCATTGCTGTGTAATAGTAATTATCTTTATATTTGCTCTGAGTAAACGAGTTCCTACTGCTCGCCGGACTTTAAAAAATATTTACGCACATTATTGCATATGCCGCAGTGTATGCGTTGTTGGGAAAGACGATAACTACTCCGCTGTGACTCAGTGTGATATTATTTATCCGGGTCAGTATACTGCCCTGGTAATCCAGAGGGCAGTAAGTTTAAGGTTGGCCACCTTCGACTTACTGCCCTCTCGATTACCAGGGCAGTATAGTTCTATAAATATGAACAGCAAAATATCATTACCTTTTTACTATGCAATATTTTAATACAGCAAGCTTAACAACTTTTTAATAAAACAACGCCCAAAATACAGTAATAACAATACAAGCCTGAAAACGCCTAGTTTGGGGCCACCCTCAAATCTGGTCTTGTTCAGTCTGATTACTCCATCATCTGACTAGCATTTTCTCAACTACGTTGGGGTCAGCTTCCAATCTAACTGGATACAGCTGAATATCAGTATTTTACATGAAACGACTGTCTATTTGAAAATCATTCTATCATCAATCACAAAAGTCATTTATTCAAACTAGGCTGAGAGTCTACTAATAACTACTGGAGGGATTTTAACCAAACTTGGTACGATTGTAGTCTATACTCCTGGGCAGGTTATAGGCTATATAACATAACGCTAAGATATAGGAGCTGAGCAGTGGCGATACCCGCGGGATATTTTCCGACCTCCACGCGGGCGAAGCCGCTGGCAAAGGCTAGTATCTAATAAATAGCTTCCTACGTTTACGCGTTTGAAAAATTCGTCAACTCGTTAATGTAAATAATGCAATAGAAGTTGTCGGATTGTCAAAATAATAGACATGACAATTGTTAGTGTGCTACGCAATTAGCCCACTGGCCTACTAATTACAGTGACAAACATTAAAGGCTGTTAAATGGGTCAAACCAAATTAACAAAAACAAAAGATAAAACTCCTAAGTCGACGTCCACTCGTTCATAATTCGACATTCACACAAACGTACAATAATCGCGGCTGAATTTTTTTGTGTATTTGATTTTCTCCTCTCTGTGTTGAACCGAGAATTGAGAATCTAACGCAGTGCATATCAGCGCGTTCGAAAATCGAACAGTCAGTTTTACCGTTCGATTTTTAACTTTTCGCGCGTGAAACAGCGCATTGATAAAATAGCCCGCCGAGATTTAAAAATCGAACAGTGTATTTTTCGTCAAACTGAGATGAATTCTGTTAGATTCTCAGAATAGAGAGAATCAACAATCCATTGTGCTATAAAATCCCACTGCGATTTTTTTATGACCGTCTGCAAATCGACTATCTTTAGGAAACTACAGCTGTTCTGGGTCAACGGTCGCGTGACTTACGTACTATGAGAAACAAAAAGTTCAAAAGTTGTTTTATATCATGACTAGCTTCTGCTCGCAACTTCGTCAGCGTCAAATTTTCGCTCCCCATCCCGTCGCATCGAATTGCCTGCCAGTTTTCGTCCATTTTTCGTTTGTTGCTCCGCTCCTTTTGACCGCAGCGTAATGTTATATATAGTCTTCCTCGATAAATGGGCTACCCAACACTGGTGGTAATGGTTATTATTCTTGCTGTATATAAATAATCTACCCCGACACATCCCATACCCTTGTGTGTTATTTGCCGATGACAGTACGTTTTTAATAGACTGCCTCAACAAAGAGCTTTATGAAAACGAAATAAATAATTCTCTAAATCTTATAATAAATTGGCTCAAGGACAATAATCTTATCATAAACCTCAATAAAACAAATATAATGCATTTCTATCAAAAAATTCTTCCTTTGAACTTAAACATAAATTATAAAGGACAAACTATTGATAGCGTTAACGTGGTAAAATTTTTAGGTATACTGATTGATAGTCAATTAACTTGGAAACCGCAGGCTGAAGAAGTTTGCAAAAGATTAAGCACGTCTGCGTATGCTCTCTACAATCTGTCCAAGAAAGTTAACGTTGACACATTAACGGTTGCATATCACGGTTTGGTGATCTCTGTCCTAAGGTTTGGTGTAGTGTTCTGGGGTAATTGTTCCGAAAGGGAGTCTATTTTTAAAGCCCAAAAACGGTGCATACGATCCATTTTTAATCTCAAGGTTACAGACAGTTGCATTCCTTTTTTCAAGAAACACAAGGTACTAACTTTTCCTAGTATATACATTCACGAAGTATCTATAGTCGTTAAAAATAACAAGCATCTTTTTCCTTCATTAAATGATACAAGAATGCGAACTACTGCCTTGAGATCAAAATATCAGAGTCTATTGTGTACTGGTAGATATAACACTGCTTTGCTTAAAAAGAACATTATTGGTATGGCACCTATTATTTTTAACAAATTGCCAAATTGTATAAAGGATCAGCCTCTAACAAAATTCAAGAAACTCCTGACGTCGTTGCTGACAGATAAATGTTATTACTCTGTTACCGATTTTATAAATGATGAATTGTAATACCTAGTTACTTCACTATATCTCATTTATTATGTAAATAATTTTAGATTTAGCTGATCCATGATCTCATTTTTAGTATAAGTATGTACCTAGTTTCTAAATTATCTGTAAGTTAAGCACTATATTTTTGTATGCCAACAGGCAGAATGTACTGGGAATATATCTAAAGTAACACCATTATTGTAACACCTGCATTCTATACAAATAAAGAAATGATTTTATTTGATTTTGATTTGATTTGAACACTAGATGATTTTTTCAATTGGGACCAGTAGTTTCTGAGATTAGCGTGTTCAACCAAACAACGAAACAAACTCTTCAGCTTTATACGTATAATATTATAATATAGTATAGATACCATACATCACATTCGTCCTTTAACAATTTCCTTTGTATTTCCAGCTGGCCTGTGCAGCTAACATCGCAGCCGGGGCATGGAACCTGCCACGTCACAGAGAGAGGGAGCCAGAAGACAACCTGATATCCATGAGCATGGTCATGTTCTCGACACTGTCGGCCATCAGCAATCTTATAGCGCTGTTCGGTATTGTACTGGTGAGGCCATTTTGTTTTATTATGACCTGAGAGAGAGAAGGGACTAAAAGTCAATCCTAAAGGCTAATTTCTGTATATTTTTCAACTTTTTAACCGACTTCAAAAAAGAGGAGGTTCTCAATTAGACATTTTTTTATGTTTTTTACCTCAGATCTTTTGACTGGGTGAACCGATTTTAATGATTCTTTTTTTATTTGAAAGCTAGTGCTTCCCATGTGGTCCCATTTCATTTTATTGGCTTTGCTTTGGTAGTTTTTGCGTTAGCTTTGATAATACGAATTTAATCAACTTTGTTTATCGTGATGATATTCTAATAATCTTGTCACTGCTATTCACCTGGCCAGCAGTGGTATAGGAATTAGCGCAGGGTAAATATCATAACTAAAAAGTTAAAAATAAAAAACTTTTCTACAAAAACTAACAACCGACTTCATTAAAAACACTACAAATTGAAAAATAAGTTTAATTTCGGAAGTCGTTGGCAAAAACTTAAATACAGATCCTAAGACACCGATTTCTGAAATTAAAGTTATTTTTCACTTTGTAGTGTTTTTATGCATTCTAATTTCGGTTCGAATCAGCCAACAATACCGGTAATTTATTTACATCTTTTGACAATTTTTCGTCATTGATTGTCGCTTGCGATTGCAACGATGTACAAGAACTGACCTTCTGCTATCCAAGAACACGATTACATTCTCTACTCTATCTGCCATCAGGAACCTTGTAGCGCTATTTGGCATCATGTTTATGAGACAGTTATGTTTGATTATGATATCACAGAGAGGGAGGGAGCCTGAAGGGCAATTCCTGTATTTTTAAGAAATGTTTGCATTCTAATCTCGTTCTGAATCAGCCAAAACCTGTAAAAACAAAAAATTACGAAGTAAGCTCAAACCTTTGATTAATTGCTGAATCATCACTTATCGCGCCATTAAAAGACCGGTATTTAAGTTGCTTCCTGGACAAGTTGGATTGAGAGCTTAGCTCGATTTTGAGAGACGCCTAATTCCGGATTCATCGTCATTCATCATCTGCCTTTTCCCAAACTATGCTGCGTAGCTTCTGCCCGCGACTTCGTCCGCGTCAAATTTATGCTCCCCTAACTCTTTCCGTCGCATCGAATTGCCTGCCAGTTTTCTTTCGTTTTTCGTTTCTGTTCCACTCCTTTTGATCGTAGCGTGATGTTATATCATCATCATCATCATTCATTATTTCAGCCGCAAGACGTCCACTGCTGGACTTAGGCCTCCCCCAATTTGGGGGGCTTTGCCATAATCGCCACGCTTGGCAGGTGAGTTGGCGATCGCAGTATGGTGGTAAAATACATAGAGAACGCTGCTGCCCATTCTCTAGTAAGTCCCTTAGTCGCCTTTTACGACACCCACGGGAAGAAATGGGGTGGTGTTATTGTTCACGTCCGGCACCACACGGTACATGGATGATATATAGCTTTCCTTAATAAATAGGCTACCCAACACAAAAATATTTTTTTCAATTGGGACCATTAGTTCCTGAGATTAGCGCGTTCAACCAAACAAACAAACTCTTCAGCTTTATAATATTAAGTATAGACGGAGCGACTGAGGGGATTCATCGTAATTATAAGAAGTTTTACTTGAACTTCAAAGTAACATCTATAGAGTTTTTCAACAAAATCTCGAGAGAAATAAAAAATAACCAGTGATCTCTTCCTTTTCAGAAACGTCCATCAAAACTGCAGTGGTCCCTGGTGTTCAACTCGGTGTTCATATTCTGCATATTCCTGGTTGCCATAGTGACGTGTCTGTTCAGACTGGATGACTTCCTGAAGGTGCCTGGGCACATCGCCCTCATTGTGCTCCTGTTGATCGGTGGAGCTTGTAAGTATCAAATCCACACTTATCTACACTATCTACACTATATATCCACATCCACACTAATCCACACTATCCACACTATCCACACTCCACACTATATAATATTATAAATGCAAAAGTAACTCTGTCTGTCTGTCGGTCTGTCTGTCTGTCTGTCTGTCTCGCTTTCCTGCTAAAACTACTGAACCGATTTAAATGAAATATGGTACACAGATAGCTTAGAGCCTGAGAAAGGACATAGGCTACTTTTTATCCCGGTAGTATGTTCCCGCGGGATAATTTCCGACCTCCACGCGGGCGAATCCGCTGGCAAAAGCTAGTAATATTATACATGCAAAAGTAACTCTGTCTGTCTGTCTGTCTCGCTTTCCTGCTAAAACTACTGAACCGATTTAAATGAAATTTGGTACACAGATAATTTAGAGCCTGAGAAAGGACGTAGGCTACTTTTTACTCCGTGATTTTGTCTGCGTCCGCGATAACCACGGAACAGATAAATAAGGTTTATCTATTCCGTGGCGATAACCGACATTTACGCAGACGAAGTCGCGGGCAGAAGCTAGTAATATTATATACTCTAGATACTAATAAGACTGGTGCTTGGTTTTTAGTGGTTACAAGCGCTATACTGCCGAGCTGAGGTCCTAGATTTGATTCCCAGGGCAGAAAAAGAGTGATTGGGATCTAGGTCAGAAAAGTGTCATCGGAATTTTCTATCAGAAATAACTCAGTACCAGCTCAAAGTCTACATTATCTGGCCTAAGCCTTCGGGGAATAGTCTTGATGTTATATTATATAACTACGGGTCAAGAAACTATTTTTCCGTACTGACTGGTACAAAATGCCTATGGCATTAAGTCCGCCTCTGTACATTTTTCTGCTTAAAGTATTCAATAAATAAATAAATAGATACAAAGTGTCGTGGGTATAGCTAGAGTTGTTTTTTTAAAATATGGTCAACGGACTGGCTCCTTCACGAAAATAAGGATTCCATCATCGTCATCATCATTTCAGTCTAAAGACGTCCACTGCTGGACATAAGCACCGCCACTTCCAACAGTTCTGTGCTTCTCGCATCCAGTGGATTCAATACTTGAAGCAAATACTCCTTCAATCTAACCGGTAGTTAATTCAGGGACTGCCCCCCGATAATTTAAAATAACTAATTAGAGTTATTTCAAACCACAAAAGATTAATACGGACAATGTAATGGTATGAATCTAACAATGTTATGTAATATAGGGGCGGGACACACCTTGTTAGCATGGATTCAGGGATACCCCGGGCGACGGCGTTAAAATTAAAGTCGGTTATTTATTTTACAAATTGTTGTTCTGTATTAAATTTTGACTGCGTAAATATTGCACTTTTGTAGAAAACAGAACATCATTTTATATAATTCTCCTGCCCTTATTCCAATTTATTTGGGTTCGACGCAACACGTCTTTTTCTTCCACACTTCTTTATTAGTCGTGATCTCAGTAGTCACCCCCTTTCTATCCATATTCACACAGTCCATCCATCGTTTATTTCGTCTCCCTCTACTCTTATACCCATCGACATTCATACTCAATACTATCCTCACGACATTTTCCTGATTCCTCCGTAACAGTGACCATACCATGACAACAGAACATTTGTAGGAAATATAACATTAAAAAAGATAGCTGAAGTAATTCTTAGCGCAGGACTAGAATCATTACTGAATCCATGGCTACAAGTTGGCATCGATATGTCTGCTATCTTGTATAATTTGTGTATACATTAGAAATATAATATATCATAAATCTGTTTTATGCTAATTTCATATTTAAATGCTATTGGTGTACTTAATAAATAAATAATTATAATTACTGCATAGTTAATTATATTGTTGTAAAATTAGAAATGACGCAATGTAGACGGCATCTGCGCTTTGGTTCGTTATCGACAGTTCGGAATCGGGGATGCACCATGTCAAAGCGCTTCTCCACGGCAGCCCACGGCTATGCTCCGCACGTGTTCGCTTCACTTTGTATTAAAAAAGTGGATAGGTTCGCCCCACGGTCACGTTGCTCACGAATAAATGCTGAAAAACACATGATAGTGAAGCTAAATAGTGTTAAACTACACACTTGTTCAGGTCAGCATATTCAATTCGGTAATATTTGGTGATCAACAAAACCGGCCCGAAGCGATTACTACAGAGATTCTTCTCTTGTGCCGATCGACAAACTAACGGAGATTCCCGATTGAAAAAATAGCGGAGATTGCCGATCACATTCACCATGTCAAGGCACTGCACAACAGCATCCCACAGCTAAGCTACGACCATGTAGGTATTTACCTTCCACTTAGTGTCAACTGTGACCCACGGACATGCTACGTATGAATACGTAGCTGGCACATAATGAAACATTTACGATCGCAAACAAAGCCAACCAGTAGTCCCGTAGCAATTACTAAACAATATTCTACTTTCTAATAGTCAGTTCTGCAAAATTCGACCAAAGGTGAGCGGCTTTTCCTAAACATAAAACTATGTAGGTACATTAGGTATATTCAATTTTGCCACCTGTCTATGACGAGTGGGAAGCACTCATAACGTGGGAAAAATCCGCGTGCAAATCCCATATAACAATGGATGGTCGACTTTATAATTGAGAAGAAACCCCGGTGTTGGGCTATTATTATTTCCTTCAAATGACTCGTCAGTATCTGTTTAACAAAAAAGCCACTACAAAAATACTACAAATATTCATGTTTCATTTGGCAACTCCGTGACACATCTACTCACTCTCATTCATGTTCGGGTCAGCTCAGCGCTATTCGAGCTAAGCTTAGCGACTCTACATTAAATCTTCATTATGTACAGTAAGTGCCCTGCATTACCTGACCCCTCCTACACAGAAGAAATGAAGTCGAAAGAGGTACCGTGGCCCTGGCATATGGGCAACTGAAGGAACACGAGTGGGTTTTAGTCAGTAAAATTCTGACACGCCCTTCCACTCCACCCACAGCGGGAGACGTCATTCGATGATTTCCCACCTACAACAAAAAAAGAGGGGTCAGGTAATGCAGGGCACTGACTGTGCAATTTTGACATTTGTACCATTTGTGTCCAACCATGCCGAGCTGAAAAGTTGTGATCATTTATATAAAAAATATCTAATCATTTAAATTATTCGCACATGAAAAAGGTACAGAGGTGGACTTAATGCCCTATCTATGCATTCTCTACCAGTCACCAAGTGTGATTAAGAGATGGTAATGCTTCTTTAGTTTTTGTCTGGACTATAAATTCCTTCTAATGAAATTACCTTTTCTTTATCTTTTCAGTGTACTCCCTGTACTACCTGACGATGATCAACAGCCTCTACCGTTTGATGAAGATGGCGTATTTAGAGACTGCGATACCCATCTGAAATAGCTCGCTAGAATCTTGCCAGTATTTGATATAGATCTACATACTATGTTGGTGTGGCCATGAATTTAAGGAGTAGTCCTTCCATGACAGCGTGGATTCGTTAATATAAGTATATCGGTAACGAACGACACAAGAGTACATTGGCGCGCTACAATGGAAACTGTCACCGCCATCTTGTTTTTTCGATTTCTGTGAAAAATTGTTACCAACAGCTCCCCCTGTCAAAGTCATTGGCGCCAAAAGATGCTTGTATCAGTTTATTAATGAGTTTATCGTATTTTATTTATTAATAGGTTTTAAATGAGCTTGTGTAAGTTTATATGTATGTTTGGAAATAAGAATGAGTAAATGGAAACTTAACAATCCCTTCGAGAACAGGAAAAAACACACAAATAAATAAAAATAGGTTCTTTTTTTAATGTCATTGTATGCAAATGTCATGGTACGTCGTTTCAGTAGTTTAGGCAGAAACTACCGAATTTCACGTGCTATAATCCTTTTTCCTCCATTTATTTCGTTCATCTTCTGGCACCGGATGTGGTTTCTCCTAATCAATTATACCAGTTATACAATATTGAATAATAATGTACCTAGACATAAATACATTTTTATTGATATTGTACCGATGTATAAATTGGGTTGATGCAATATACAATATTGAATAATAATGTACCTAGACATAAATACATTTTTATTGATATTGTACCGATGCATAAATTGGGTTGATGCAATAATATCACTTTGTAGAGTAGATAGATAGATAATAGATAGGGCAGATTGTTGGTTCAGCATTTGTAGTGCCGTGACACCGAATTCGATAGAATTGTATTTATTACTAGCAATCCGACCCTGCTTCGCACCGTTCGTCGGACAAAACATTGTTTATTTTTTATTATATTTAATTTTGAAATTACATGTTTGTGACATACATAAACCTTACGGAATAAATTGTCTAAATTATGGTGAAAATCAAATAATAATGCGTTGCATATATGAGAACAACAACGCGGTCGTACAGACGAACACGTAAAGCGATTTTTATTTATAATCATCATCATCATCATCATTTCAGCCAAAAGACGTCCACTGCTGGACATAGACTTCCCCCAAGGGGGGGTTTACCACAATCGCCACGCTTGACAGGTGGGTTGGCGATCGCAGATGCTGATAAAATGCATAGAGAATGCTGCTGCCCATTCTCTAGTAAGTCCCTTAGACGCCTTTTACGACACCCACGGGAAGAAATGGCATGATGCTGTTCTTTAAGTCCAGCAACACACAGGACAATTAATATTATGGATATAATACCGGTTCATTCATAATAATATGTATAGATATATAGCTAAGTACATATACATTTGTTTTGGCTTTGTTGTTTTGTTAATATAACACGTTCGGCGATTATACTTTGAACAAATTGGATACTTGTAATGAGATAAACTCGCCTGAAAAAGAAGGAATGAAATATGAGTTATTTTGACTTATTTAAAGAAACATAGTAGGCACACGCCTTTTTCCCATGGGGGTAGGCAGAAACCACGGAACGCCACCTGCTACGATCTCTACACACTCCTTTTGCCTCATTTAGTTTTATACAATCTGGTCATACACACACGCCGGTTGTGAGTACTACGCACTTGACCTTTCTGAAGAACATCACCAATAAGGTCACTATATGTGGCGTGAATTGTATGTATGTATGTATAGTAGGTACTTAATTTGTAAAATATCTGGGAAGTTGTTGGTTTTTGATTGGACGCCTAGTACAGCTATCGTTCTATTTGGCAGCTCTACTTACGGTTTGCATGTCAGATGCTCGTAAAGTTTGTTTCTTATCAATCTTTGAATCGTATCAGCTAGTTATCCTCAGCGGCCGTTGCAATGATAATTTTGGCCAATCGAAAGAGATTTTTGACAATATTATCATTATGCCTACTGTATATTCTTTTACACGGTAGGAGAGCACTCCTACCTACTCCTCCTTTTATTGAAATTTACTATAACTACACCAATGAAAGAAGAGTACAAAACCAAGATGTAGCGTTTCTTCACAAATGTATAATTATAATTTTTCATAGGTTTTCAAGTCGAGTGAGATTCGTAACTAAATAAATTCATTCTGTAAATAAGTACTTTCCATTGTTTTCTGCCAAATGTAGTTAAATTAACAAGCATTTTTACAATTATTTTCACCGGTGTTTGTAGTTTAAGAAAAATAAATATGTACCTAGACGTAGTAATTTGCATCAGTAGTTTTGCAACGGCAGATAATTTTTTGCTGTTTTTATTTAGTTGTACTATATGACTTTTGCAGCTACGTACTTAGAATAACCTGTATAAAACTATTTATCGTAATAATTAGCCATAAATATTAAATAATGTGCAAATACCGTGCCTTTGATGTTGTAACTATTTATATTATGTATGTACCTAGCATATAGATATTAATATGTACTGTGCCTAAAACCTATTTTGTATAAATAACAAATTAACCCTGAAAATAAATATTTTAATACTCTGGTTCTATTTATCATCATCATCTACCTAGTCTTTTCCCAAAAAATTTATGGTCAGCTTCCAGTCTAACCGGATACTGCTGAACAGTACTTTACATGGAGCGACTGCGTATCTGACCTCCACAACTGACTGTTAGGCTAACTTTGAGAAATATAGTTATATTTAAAGTAATGTGAAAATATATTCAAGAATTTGATTACTTAATATTATACAATTTTTTATTCAATGAGGCAGTCATTGAATAAAAAATTGTATAATATAAAGAAAATGTATAACACAAATAATAAATAAGAAACAGTTTGCTATAACTTTTCTTTTATTTTTAAATACCCAATGCATTTAACAAAGCGTTGTACAACAATCACAAACATCAAAATTTCTATAAAATTCAATTCAATCCACATTGTAAATAATTGTTACAACATTTAAAGCGTTTATAATTGATCGATAGTTGTGCAAACATTTCAGTTATGGGCCTATTCATATTGGACAGGATAGATTATAATTATCTAGTAATGTTGGTCGACTAATATACTTCATCTTTCTATCCACTTCATGATTAAACTATATATTTATTAGACCAGAAACAATAAACATGTTACACACATTTGTCTATAAGCTACTTATTCTTATGCTGAAAAGTAAAAGTAAATATACTCGTTTATATATTGACTGCATTCAGCAGATTGACTTGCCTGTTAGTCTAGTGGTTAGTGACCCTGACTGCTGAGACTGAGGTCGTGGGTTCGATTTCCACCCACGACAAATCTTTGTGTGATGAGCACAATCATTTGTTTTATGTCTGGGTGTAATTTATCTATAATATGTATGTATTTAGAAATATATAAATATATTTATCAGTTGTCTGGTTACCATAGTACAGGCTCAGCCTAGTTTGGGATCAGATAGCGGTGTGTTGGTTGTCCTAAGATATTATTATTATTGATTCTACACACATTATCACTTCCTCTTGTCATTTCTTTATCCTGTTTTTACTTTTTCTAAGCATTTCAGGAACATTGATTTATGATTATTGGGAATTGGCATTTGAGTCGTATATATATACCTATATAAGTGAAGCAAAAACGTTGTATCCCGTTTTACGTAAATTACGTGGACAGAAGAGTATGAAATATGGTACAGTTAACGTTTACATAGAGAAGGAGTGCAAAAAGCTAATATTTTATGGAATAATATAACAAGCATTTTTAAGAAATGAAATGTACGAGCAGTAATAAACCGATAAGTACTTAATAATAATTAAAATAATGCATTATATTTTTAAGTTGAACGGCCTTCCAATAACCACAATAATTAATGAGTCGCGGGTTTTATTGAATTTAATTAAATAATTGTTACATATTTCCTTAATCGACCAACATCATATTTGCAATAAATATTCCTATGTTTCTACAGTTTTAATATTCCAATGTGAATAAGTCCAAACTCCATAATAATATACATTTAATAAAACGTTTCTAACAAACAATTTGAGTACACTGTAAAGGGGAAGTACAAGTTATAATGTTGGTAAATATTCGTAAAGATTTTTAGTATAAAATATAAGAAAACCCTTTTACACTCTCTACACTCAATTCTGCAATATAATACTGATAAATTTATTAAGTAAAAATAATTAGGGGATTCTCATATTTTTAGGAATTAGGGGAAGCAAATAGATTTAAATAATTTTCTTACTAAATAATCATATACCAAAATCAGCCTATAATTTGTCCACTACTAGGAAACAGGGCTATAAAAATAATATAATAATTGTATATCAACGTAAAAAAAGGAATTTTAAAACTAATGAATATAATTTTTGACAATGAAATATGTATATCAAAAATTTGCAATAAGGTACAAAAAATGTAGCCACAGCCTAATATCATACATGAATAAGCGAAAAACAACATGGAACAAAATAGGAAAATTATTTTTCAAAAATGTAAAATTATCTATTTGCTTCCCTACAGTGGACAGGTACAGACATGGATACAATAATCTATCAGCTAATTAAAGCGAAGGACGTATTATTGTCGTTATTTAGTTTATTTGGTACCTACGAACATTTAATACACATCAATTTAATCTAATTTATACAGAACTAAACGTCTTCTGAGAAACTATACTTTTCATAAATCAGTCAAATAATTGTGTGTTGTTTTTGATATTATTTTGTTTGTATTTAAAATACAAAATATATTTAGAAGTTATTATCAAATCATTATATGGTAAAATCTTTGGTTTCTCCCGTATTGGCATTATTTATATATGTGAATAGTTGAAACCTTGGTAATATTATAAGCCGGTCAGCAAGGTTATACTTGACTGACCGCCTAAGATTTGCCAATCGTACATTAAAATATCGTCATGCGTGGAAATACCTCACAAGTTACCAATAAAATGTCATCTGCGATGTATAACTTTAAATGTATTAATCTGCCATAACATAATATATTACGTATAGTATATTTGCAATATACACAGCACTGTAGAATACATGTTTACAACCAATTCTTCTGTTCCCTTCATTATTTTTATGGCATATACATATGGACACTAGAACAATCACAGCTATTTAATACATAAGTACATTTGCTAGATCACCCACTAACCTATTATTACACAAAAGGGATCTACACAGACAGTTTAACTATCGTTGCTTGATAACTAGATATAACATCTACCGTTTAAAGTAACATATATAATTTTAACAAAAAGTAAGTTATTGTTTTCATGAGATACTGTTACGTATGACCTTGAGTGATGTTTCAACCTTTATTGAGAATAAAAAACCAGAAAATATTCTTATTTTATTAGACTTTAATATATGTATAGATATTCATGCAATAAAAATCTGTTAAGCTCCTCTTTATCAATCCTATTGACCGTAATATATTTCCAAATTACGTAAATGATATAAAAGATATGTAGGTTTCGAATGTCAGTATAGAATAACAATCTAGAAAGTATTTAATGTGCATACGTTTAAAGTGAAATGTTAGATATACACTTATAAAAATTGGATAAATATGTCCAAAAACTCAATTTCAAATTTGTATAAATTTTTGTATAATATAATTATTTAAAAATATAAAACATAAAAATACCAATAGAACCCGAAATAGGAATTTACAAATGCGTTATGTATAAATTGACATAACTAGTTAACTTGAATAACCTTTAGGTTATAAGAAGAAAAAGCGTTACACAAACAACATAGGACCTACCCTAGGTAGGACATCGGTTGTCAAAGAAACATCGGTAACATTTCAATTTACTATAGATGCATAGTGAATAATAAAAACAAAGAAATTACTTATAGTACACGTAATCATATCGTTCATCTCGTCGGGACGACAACCGATTTAGATTAAAACATGGTAGGTAGAATGTCCTATGTCGAATTTCACAACAAATGATGATTACTTAAATCTACAAAATGGAAGACAAATCTTCATATCAAAATGATATAAAATAACATTTTACTATACATTTATACAAGTGGAGTATTATACAAATGTAATTAAACGATACAGAAGAAGCTTTTCACAACCACCTAATTATGACTGTTTAATTTTATATTAGGAACAACTCTTAATCCAATATTAGCATTACTTAGGTATATACCAACCAATTTCTTATTTCGTTTTCATTTTACAGAAATAAACAACTATAGGTAGATAACTACTTCTTCATTCTTCAAATAATTCTTCTTCATTCATTTAGAAGAAGCCGCAGTATGGGCAGGTAATTAATTTACTCGATTATCAAATCATATGTGATTCAGAATTCGTGTTGTACGAAAGTAAGATTGCGATTTTCATTCTTCTTTCCACAATTGTCCTCAAACATTGGACTAGGAGCTGTAGCTTTTAAAAGCATAAATATTAAATAACAATGAATAATTGTAGGTTAATAACACACATCAGTTAACTATGCAATACAATAACGTTTTAATATTAAATAGCAACTAATAACTACTATTATCATCATATTCAATACACGCAGCACAAACCAACAGATATTACGTAGTACATAGATAACAAAACGTATAAATGCATTCCCTTCGAATAATAAATTATAAAAATATACATACGAGTATAAGTACTAGATGGCGCTGATGACGCTTGAAGTCGATAGGTACGTTTTATGGTCTATGTCATAAGTATAGAGTGTCATGCCATGACCCTCTTTTTTTTTTCAAATTAACTAATGCTTCCATTTTATGGGATTTCCCAGTGTAAACTCAAATAGCAATAATCGGTATAAATAAATAATAATATCGAATAGGATCAAGTTCATACCGTCAACACCATCTAGTGTTCTATGCATAATAAACTCTGTAGATACTGATTTTATTCTGATGTATATAATTATATAAAGACAGATCTGTATCATTTGGTCCTTTTAACTTCTTCATAATTATGCATCTCTCACGATATTTTAAAATTCTGTATATCGTGGGTCTATATCCAATCCTCTTTAACTCATTCTTAATTTCTTCAAATATCTCTTGATAGGTTTTATTCTATGTGAAAGAATTTTAAGAACGTATAACTTTTACGTTTACGAACGTATTTTTTATTCACGGTTTAAGTAGAATATCATCAGATATGTTAATTCTATATAGCGATACATATCAACAATCTATTATTCGATAATAAGGTTTCCTATGCTTTAGTAAATAACACCATCTATCGGTATATTTTACTAAACACTGCTATTTCATACATACATTGGCAGTTATCAAACGATTTTTTTGTCTAGGACACTATCCAGAGCCCTACAAGAACCTATGACATGTTAATAATTGATTTTTTGTCACATTTTGTAAAAATTTTATAATAAAAATATATAATTATACATTATACAAAAAAAAATCGTGAATTGAATTTGTTTTCGACTCCCGTTCTTGTTTTTTAGTAGAGAAGATAATAAATGACTGTAAAAACAAACTATTTACATGACACCGTCTTCGTTGATTGATATCAAGTAGCTCCTAATGACCACAATGTAATACAAGTTTCCAGCTGAAAATAGATAAATATTAATTAATTTAAATAAGACTGTGATAGAAATAGGTTTAGGATATTAATACTTCATAGTACTAACAACCCCAGATCCTAGCATATTGTTCTCTATAGATAGCTCGAACAAGTAGTAAACGAAATGTAAATTCAAAAAATGTAAGAAAGTAAGAAAAACATGTTCGAAAAAAAAATGTCGAAATGTAAGTTTTAAATTTGAAAAAACTCATTTCGCACATCTTGATTATGTAGATATTTCACTTTTGTATGTTGTATAGCTAATTTATGTTTACAGTTTCCGCGTTGATGTTCCTTGCCAACCAATTTTATATTTTTTTGTTGGTGGGAAATCATCAAATGACATCTCCCGCTCTGGGCGGAGCGGGAGGGCGTGTCAGACTTTTACTGACATTAAAACCCACACGTGTGCCCAATCATTAGAATCAACAATGCAACTCATTATCCTAAAATTGGCCTAAAATATCACGATTTCATGAAATCGTCATTCAATAAGGTAATATGAACTTATAGAGTTGTATGACGAGTTTTATGATTACCACTCTATAAATAAATATTTTATACGGCCGTAAATCATATTTAGAGGGGAACACCCAAATACTCCGAAATATTTTATTCCGAATTTCGATGTTCCGATTTTCAAAAGTCCAAATTTCATAATACCTAAGAATTATAATGTCTTCTATTAAAAATCGAAATTTATTTTACCGAAAGTCGTAAATGCGATTTGTTAGTTTTCCGATTTTCATACGTTCGAAGAATCAAATGCTCGAAGGGTTCTCGGTCCGAAAAACGACATTCCGATTTTCAATGGTCCGAGTAAACTAATAGTCAATAAAATTTAGTGACAGAAACGAATCGCTGCGACACCGACTTCACGCAGTCTTGTCTGCCCTACCCCTAGAGTGTAATTTAAACCCGTGTAGGTGCGGAGGGGTGGGGCGGCCCGCGAGCTGAGGAGCAGGCGGTGGTGATCGTTATGACCATCTGCGACGATAAGCACGCGTGGGGCCGCCCAAACCCCGCAGCGCCGGAGCCGTAACAGAAACAATGCTTGCTGCATGCTTGCTTGCTTGCTGCATGCCTGCTTGCTTGCTGCTTGCCTGCTTGCATGCTGCATGCCTGCTTGCATGTTGCATGTTTGCTTGCATGCTGCATGTCTGCTTGCACGCTGCATGCCTGCTTGCATGCTGCATGCTTGCTTGCATGTTTTTTCATAATAAACATAATATTATACTTCGCTCTGACGAGCAATTATACTATCCGGTTTTACAAGGCCTTTTTATTTCGGAATTGTATTAATCGGTATTTTAATCATCGGAATTCGTATTTTTGATGTTTCGAATTATCATTTAGTCGGACTTTTTGTTATTCGATTTATTGAAATTCGGTATATTGAGAATAGTAATCATAAAGGTTAGGAATATTGAAATTTAGGAATTATAAAAATAGGAGTAATGATAAGTCGGAGTTGTTATATTCGGAATTTTGAATCATTCGGAATTATGAAAATCGGTATTTTGAAATTCGTATTTGTGACTGTCGGAATAAAGTTTTTCGTATTTATGTAGTGTACCCTATTTAGAGCAACATAAAAACTGATAATGACTCGCAAAAAAAAAGACTATTTGAATTTTACGGGATACCCTGACTCTTTCGCGTTAAATACTTCAGGTAGCTCTAGTGTCAGCAGAGTTAGGTTTCAGGGAGGCCCCTTTACAGTCTCCACAGAAATGTGCCCCTTAAAGGCGTTGCACCACAAAAGACCAATCTGGAACGTCTGGTTCCGGATTGGTCTTTTGAGAGGTAACGGTACCAAGTCCATGTGTAGTTTGTAACCACCGGGGTGGTTTAGTCAGGTAAAAATCCCACACTCCCCGATCTTATCCCCAAAGCCCGGGTGCCTTTTAAAGGTTTACCCCGAGAACAAAAAAAAAGTAGTAGGTCTGGTGTAGTCTTTTATACCATTTTATTTTGACTTACCCAGAAACATGATCTGAGCGATGACGTATCCAGCGTCGAGGTGGAACAGGGTCTTGAGGAAGCCAATGATGAACAGCACCAGGAATATTATCCAGAATATGCAGTACTTCTTCATGAGGCCCAGGTTTTCCTGTAAATTAATATTGCATTGTTCATTAGCCGTCTTTTGCTTGTCCAAAGTACTTTCATAAACGCATACACGATTACTGTTGGGTAAAAGTCTCCACACAAAAAAAATGCTTGAGTGTAATAAGATCAGTGAGTTGATTGGGTCATACACTAGGATAGGTTGGCTTTAATTTTAACAGTTCAACAACATTCATTGCGGTATCTACGTTGCGGAGCAGACTAATACGTAGTGCGGTCCAAGAGTTCTTAGCCTAACATAGAAGGACAGATGGAAATTAAACAAAACTAATATTATTTTTCAATATACTCTCCCTTTATTGCAACACATTTTTCAAAACGTCTGATTAATGCTTCTATGCCACTATAAAAATATGCTGAATCTTTACTATCAAAGTGGTCGTAAACAGCCTGTTTAATTTCTTCATCGTTGTTAAATTTTTTCCCTCTCAAATCTGATTTTAATTTTGAAAACAAAAAATAGTCTGAAGGGGCCAGGTCATGGCTATGAGGGGGATGATTTATCTCTATGAAGCCGCATTCCTTAACTGTAGACTTCGAAATCGTAGCAGTGTGGACTTGAGAATTATCATGAAGCAATCGGACACCTCGAGTTATTTTCCCTCGTCTTTTTTCAATAAATTTCTGGCGTATCTATCGTACTTAGTCACTATAATAAGCTGCGTTTCCAACCATGTTACTTTTCTTGAAATCGATGAGAAGGATTCCATCACAGTCCCAAAAAATTGTAGCCATAAGCTTCTTAACGCTTCGGGTGACCTTAGCTTTTTTTGGTGCCGTTACTCCCTTTCTGTGCCATTCCATCGAGTCCCTTTTAGACGTTGAATCGTAGTAAAGAATCATAGTTTTATCGCCCGTCACAATCAATTGAATAACTGCTTCCTGGTCATCGCGGCAAAGCTCTAAAAATTCCTCACAACATTCAACACGTCGCTGCTTATGGACTGCACTAAGAATTCGTGGCACCCACCTTGCACTAATTTTTCTCATGTGTAAATGCTTGTGAAGAATTCTATAACAGTTGTTTTTGAAAGTCCAGACCTTGCAGCAATTTCTTTTGTTTTTAATCTACGGTCACTCAGAATGATATCTTCCACAAATTGAATATTTTCTGGGTCTCCACTGTGACAGGGCCTCCTTCACGTGGATCATCTTCCAATGATTCTCTACCCCAACGAAACAGCATAGACCAGTTTTTTATTGTTGCATACGAAGGGCAAGAGTCACAGTAAACGACAGTCAATCTTTCTTTTATTTGCGTTGGCGTTAGACTTTTTTTAGTTAAAAACTTTTTAACAGCGCGATATTCAATTTTATACATTTTGTGAAATTCACTCGACTGCATGTATGTAAATCGCTCTCAAAACTAAAGTACCAAATGAAACAAGTTGAAACTCAACACAGTGCATGTTGAGACTTGTACCTACTTCATGAAGGAAAAACCAAATTACGTTCTGTTTATTTTCTATGTGAGGCTAACAACTCATGGACCGTACTACGTATATACAGATTTACACAAGTAACGATAACTTCATCAACAAAATGATGGAGCCTCACCTTATACACGGCGGTTACAAAGACCAGGTCCAGTAGGAACTTGATGAAGAGCAGCACCACCAGTAGGACTACGATGGTGTACACCACAGACGACATCGAGTCGACGTCATCGCGCTTGATCATCGCCTCGGTGGCATCCTTTATGTTCACCGCGAAGTTGATCAGAAGCAGTGACAGGATAAATGTTACAATCTGGAGAAAAGTAAGGGTGGCGTTGTTATTGGCGTAAATAAGACAGCAATACTGCGATTTTTCTAGAGCAGTGGTGAGGCAGTGGTACCCCGACTTAGGTCGTGGGTTGGACCTGCCAGGGTCGTGGATTTGTTCAAAAGAGTTACCGTGGCCCTGGCACAGACAACTGAAAGAACACGGGTGGATTTTAGACAGTAAAAGTCTGACACGCACTCCCGCTCAGCCCAGAGCGGGAGACGTCATTTGATGATTACCACCAAGAAAAAAAAAAGGTCGTGGGTTGGGACCCAGGCAGATTCTTACTTTGTGTAACTAATTTCATCACCACTGCTCTCAAAACGGTAAAGGAAAACAGCGTGAGGAAACCGGCATGTCCTAGAACCCAAAAACTCGAAGACATGTGACATCTACCAACACGCATTGGGCCCGCGTGATGGATTATTAGTGTCCCAGCAGTGAGAACATTATAGGCTGATTATAATTTAATGTGAGTGATTTTGTGAGTGAAAAATATGAATTCTATATAAGCTATTCATACACGAAATATTTTAAGAGGTACACCTGTAGGTGGTAAAGAAGCTACAGCATCGAAAAATTTTTTTTTCTAAATGTATGTTTTTCAAAATTTTATATTTATAAATGATTTGACGCACATAAGAAACACTGGCTCCTTCTTATTTTTTACGGCCCGAGTCACCGCGGCCATGCTCGTGCCGTCCGGTCACCGCCCTCGCAGTGTCAGGCGGGCCATTCGTAGAATTTGGAGTCGTTTTATGCAAAACGTCTCAAGCAGTTTTAAAATTATAATAATTACGAAAATTCAAAAACGCTTAGATAAAAAAAATCTTTTTGCTTCTATAGCTTCTTCACCACCTACAGGTGTGAAAAAATAAATATTAAAAAATATTTCGTGTATGAATAGATACACCTTATATAAATTAAATGCTTTAATTTAGTATCATGGACTTTCTCGGAATAAATGATTGAATTTTTATTTCTGTAAGCTGCTTATAACGAATATTGTAACTAATTATTGCCAAATGTTGTTTACTAATATTCCGATTCATTTTACTACCAACCTATATAGGCGACCGCCTTTAGAAATGTTTTGGGGATACATATGAGTGGTCTATGAATAGGGAAAGACCCAATTCGTAATGGATGTATTATGTAAAAGTTGGTATGACTAGAAAAGAAGTAACGGATTACAAAGATGATGACTAATTGCGACTCACCGACCCCGCAGTCAAACCACTATTACCGTTTTGTGGGGCTTAGTTTACAAGTTATACTTACCTCTCGGAATATAAATAAATAATAATAAAAAAATAATAAAAATAGGAGAAGAATGAAAAATAATGGTAATACGAGTACTAAAAAGAGTTGATTATTGTAGAATGTGGTTTTTGTGTGTAGTATTAACGAGGAGGATATAGGTACTACTTACGGAATTGATAAATCCCATGACAATACATCCTGTCCTCAGGTCGAAGATGAAACAGAACTTGTCTAGCACGGGGAGCTCCATCCTTACCTGAAACATATCGTAGTCGTAGTTAATTATAGATAAATTAAATATGACAGTATTTAATTTATCTATAATTTATTAATTATAGATAAATTAAATATATTAATTTATCTTTCTGTATCGTCTGCAATAGTTAGTGCCTAATGTCATAGGGCCCTTTTTAGCTTGTGTCGGAACGTAAAAAATGATACTTGATGCCGTATTAAAATTATTGGCTAGTTATCAAGTGTACTGCGTGGACTGTTAGATCAGGGAGCACATTTTCGACAAGGACCAACATTTGGAGAGATCATTTTGAAAAGGTGTGAGATCTTTATTATCCATATAAAAATGTAGTCACATCTCCATATTCCTTCGTGGACATCGTGGTCTTCATCATCATCATCATTTCAGCCGAAAGACGTCTACTGCTGAACATAGGCCTCCCCCAATTTGGAGGGGTTTGCTTGGCAGGCGGGTTGGCGATCGCAGTATGATGGTAAAATGCATAGAGACCGCTGCTGCACATTCTCTAGTAAGTCCCTTAGTCGCCTTTTACGACACCCACGGGAAGAATGAAATGGTGCTACTCTTCTACGTTCGGCACCACACGGAACTTACACGATGTACTTAAAGCTAATGACATATGGTTGTAAATTTATGTGGACCTACCAATGTCAATGAGATGTTCCATAGTGGATGATGGTGGACTATTAGAGTGATGATCAAGATCCATCTCGTTTATAAACGTCGTAATAGATACAGATATCGGCATTGGTTGGGTCCATCTAACATACAAGAATTGTGAGATGGAAACAATGAACAATGAAGGCAAGCGTGAAGTCATGGACTTGTTCGCTGGTGATTTAGACCTGAAAAAGCGTTTTAATGTATCGCTGGTAAGTTTTAAAGTGTCATGAGTAAGTAAGAAATAGATAGGTACCTTCTTAGTCTTCTTTTATTCCCGGAAAAGCTAGAAAGTAGAAAAAAAAACAATCATGTACAATAAGCAAAATTAACATAACATACCATCAGGCCCATAGATATTAGAAAGAATTGTTTTCTGTTTTTTTTTTTAAGTGATTCTATGATCAGGCCTGTATTCCGAAGGGTTAGGCAAAGGTGTACCTACAGTACACCCACATTTTGCCAGTGATGTTTAAACCCCATGTAATATTGGAGCAAACCTATTGCCATCAACTGGAACGCGGCAATCTCAGGAACTAATGGTCCGAATTGAAAAAATATTTTTGTGTTGGGCAGCCAATTTATTGAGAAAGCCTATATAACATCACGCTGCGATCAAAAGGAGCGGAGCAGCAACGAAAAATGGACGAAAAGTGGCAGGCAATTCGATGCAACGGGAAGGATCAGGGAAGCAAAAATTTGACGCGCACGAAGTCGCGGGCAGAAGCTAGTTGTGTATAAAATTGACACCTCAATTAGCCGTGTTTTACCTATTTCATAGAAATATCAAAGAATGATAGTTGCGATTTGAATATACGGACAATTTAAGTAAGTTGTCAACTGCATATTCAAGTTAGTATTCATACAAATGAAATTGGTTTACAGACGATTAACATCTGTTCAAATGCAAAACAAAAGAACAGAATATTTGACACGGTTCAAAGGTTTTTATTACTTGTTTCTAGGTGGAAATTAATTTAAGGATTTGCGTGAATTTTAGTAAGGAATTATAAGGGGTGTAAAAATATCCTTAACGAAGCTGACAGTTACCGGTTCATTGGACCAATTGCAATGTTCCAACTATTATTTATCTTTGGCTTGTCGCAGGTCAACCTAAAAATCCTGAAAATCTATACTTAATATTATAAAGCTGAAGAGTTTGTTTGTTTTCATTGCACATTAGAATTTCGCGTTTTTTTAACAACATAAACCATATTATACGAAAAACTTAAATTTTCAGCATTATTGCTGATTTCTGAAAAAACGCGAACCAACTTCGCTATTCTGGTACCATTTTCGGACTCAGCGACCCCGAAAACATATAGTTCAGGTGGCCTGGTCTTTCGCGTAGGGTACTTTTTTTTTTGTGGGCCTGTGTTATTTTTGCACATAGTTACTTTTTATTTTATATTTTTTGTGGCTATAATCTACTAATTACTACATGCTTGCAAAATCGGTCTATTCTGTAAGAAGTTATGCATTACCATCAATGAGTGAACAATCGATCATCGCCTGTTTCCTACCCTTAGGGTTGGAATGTTCTTTCTAAATTTACATGGGACCACCTTCGGGATATATCCCGAAGGTGGTCCCATGTAAATTTGGAAGGGGTATACCCTTTCCAATAAAAAAAGAATTATCAAAATCGGTCCACTCTGTAAAAAGTTATGCGTGGTCATACATATATATAGCTAAACGCCATTCGACCTCAGATTTTGTGGGTTTTTGGAAGAGCACTAAACAGCTAAATTCTAGACCTGGCGTTTCTATGAGTATTGATGGTGTCTCCAACTCAAAAGATGTTGCTGATTTATTTAGTATGCATTTTGATGTGAAGTCGCGATTGGGTCCGCCGTGCCGGGAGATTGATGCTGAGGACAGTGCTACCGAAATAACTACAGTTATTCTGGCAAAAGAGGTCAAGGCAAAAATTAAATTAATGAAGAGGGGCAAATCCCTTGGGCACGATGGCCTCAGCATCGAGCACCTGCAGTATGGTGGGTACCATTTGCCTCGTGTGTTGGCACTTCTGTTTAATGTGTGCCTAGGTCATTCATATCTTCCTCTCGATATGTTGCGAGCTCTGGTGGTACCAGTGGTCAAGAGTAGAACCGGAGACGTGTCGGACAGGTCAAACTATAGGCCGATTTCCTTGGCTACTGTCGTGACCAAAATACTTGACAGTGTGCTTAATTCACACTTGCAAACTCACATCAAACTGCATGACGCCCAGTTTGGGTTTCGGCCAGGGCTGTCCACAGAAACCGCTATATTTAGTTTAAAGCATGCTGTCAGGCATTACACAGACAGGAAAACACCTGTCTATGCATGTTTCCTAGACCTGTCCAGGGCTTTTGATCTTGTTTCCTTTGACGTTCTCTGGCAGAAGTTGTCTGATACCATGGTGCCGCCGGAGCTCGTCTCAGTTCTGCGATACTGGTACATAAATCAGGAGAGTCGGGTTCGCTGGGCAGGAGAGCTCTCAGAGCCAAGCAGGCCAGAGTGTGGCGTGAGGCAGGGTGGCCTGACATCACCTTTGTTATTTAGTTTGTACGTGAATGCACTGATCGAGCAGCTCAGCGGCACACGTGTCGGCTGCTTTATTGATGGAGTATGTTTCAATAATTTAAGCTATGCAGACGACATGGTGCTGCTGGCTCCCTCGGTCGGTGCGCTCCGTAAGCTTCTCGATATCTGCGAGTCGTATGCTGCTTCTCATGGCCTTGTATACAACGAAGGCAAGTCAAAATACATGGTCTTCAAGTCCGATACCAAGGGTCCCTCTACCGTCCCGCCTTTGTTACTAAACGGTGTGGAGTTGCACAGAGTGTACTCTTTTAAATACCTGGGTCACTTGGTCACGGATGATTTGAAGGACGACGCAGATATGGACAGGGAGCGCAGAGCATTGTCGGTTCGAGCTAATATGCTGACCCGCCGGTTCTTCCGATGTACGGCTGCGGTCAAAATAACATTGTTTAAAGCATATTGCACGTCGCTGTACTCGGGGAGCCTGTGGTTCAGTTACACTCAGAAGGCCTACAATGCTCTGCGGATCCAATACAACAACGCATTTAGATTGCTGTTGCGGCTGCCTCGGTTCTGTAGCGCATCTCCTATGTTCGCTGAGGCACGTACCGACTGCTTCAATGCTGTACGTCGTAAGAAGGCGGCGTCGCTGCTAAACAGACTTCGTGGCAGCCCCAACAGCATTCTACGTGCTATAGCCGGGAGACAAGACAGCCCGTTGGTGACGTCGCTCGTCACCTGTACACTGTCTCTGTTATTAGTTAAGTACTAAGATAGGTTAAGATATTGTTACTAACCCAATGGATTTTTGTTATCCGATAAATAAATAAAAAATACATAAAAATAAATATAGGTACGCGTCGAATTGAGAACCTCCTCCTTTTTTTTTTCGTCGGTTTAAAACAAACATTCATTTATCATATTAAATTTCATTCGACAACAGTTATCCCTTTCTTACTAACTCCAACTATTAGACGACCCATATTAACAGATATATCTACCTATTACCTACCTATTTTGTAAAATAGCATAGCGTCTACGCATTTCGCTCATCGAACTAAGTAACTTTTTTTACAAAAATGTTACTAGGAAACGACACCAGCTTTCTCGATTCTCTCAACCGTGGGCAGTGACGGATTAACCCTTAATCAAATAAAGCAATTGCCTAGGGCATCTCGTTTGGGGGGCACCAGAAGAAGCACACAAAAAATTCCGTCCTTAGGGTATCACGTCTCACTCTCACGTCCGTCACCAAAACCACACCAAAATAGTTTCTAGGACTAATTTGACAATTCGCGCGTTTTAAGTTGACATAGAGTCCGACCAAGAGTCATTACCCCGCGCCCACTAAATAAACTACAAGAATTGGAGTTCGTACTCATGTTGGTCATACTCATGTGGGAAGAAATTTTGCAAACGTTCCGAAAAGTCAGCAAGGTATTACAAGGCCCAGAAGTTACTCTAGAGACTTGCGCTAATGTCTACTAATCAACCGTGGATTTTTTTAGAAAAAATGCTGTGCGACTTTGATTCTTTAGAAGCCCGCGCAAAAGAAAAGCTAAGACACCCTTCAAAGACGGAGAAAGAAAATGCCCAAAGATGGTTCAGCTCCTGAAGTAAGTTTCAGCCCAAGAGAACAATTCAAAATAACGTGTTATTATAGCATCATTGATAAATTAAATGCAGAGATGCGAAAAAGAAGAGAGATTACAAAGAAACAGCAGACAAATTCTCATTCTTGAATAAAATAGACAATGCCGATAAAATTATGGTCTCGTGTGGTGTCCGGACGTAAAGAATAGCATCACCCCATTTCCTCCCGTGGGTGTCGTAAGAGGCGACTAAGGGATATACTAGAGAATGGGCAGCAGCTTTCTCTATGCATTTTATCAAACCTGCCAAGCGTGGCGATTATGGCAACCCCCCCCCCCCCAATTAATGACAAGCACAACTAAAAAACGGCCCCTAGTGCCCGGCGGCCCACCTACCCTTGACTATGGTAGCGGTCAAGGCCACGGTGAGGCAAGGGGTGCTAACAATCCCCGGAAGAGATCCGGCTACCACAATCACCGAAAACTGGACCTGGCAACCTACAACACGCGCACACTCCGGACCGACGAGAAGATCGCTGAACTTGAGGAAGAATTGAGCAGGTTACGATGGGGCATAGTAGGGTTATCTGAAGTCCGAAGACAGGGGGAGGACTCGATAATCCTAAATTCTGGAAACCTGCTCTATTTCCGGGAGGGCGACCAGGAGTCCCAAGGTGGTGTCGGGTTTATCGTCCATAAGTCCCTTGTGAGCAGCGTTGTGAAGATCGAGAGTGTGTCGACCAGGGTGGCGTTCCTTATACTCAGAATATCCGCAAGGTATTCGCTGAAGGTCATACAGGTGTACGCCCCGACCTCGACTCACCCCGACGATGAGGTGGAGACCATGTATGAGGATATTTCCAGAGCCATGCATGGTACCAAATCTCACTTCACCGTTGTCATGGGGGACTTCAACGCGAAACTGGGCAAGCGAAGCGATGATGAGCTGCGAGTGGGGCAATTTGGAGTTGGACGTCGGAATCACCGGGGTCACCTACTGGCTAGTTTTATGGAGAAGGAAGGCCTCTTTATGATGAATTCCTTCTTCAGAAAACGCGAGCACAGGAAGTGGACCTGGCAGAGTCCAGACGGTGCAACTAAAAATGAGATTGACTTCATTATGTCGACGAAGAAGCACATATTCAATGATGTCTCTGTGATCAACGCGGTGAAAACCGGGAGTGATCACCGCATGGTAAGAGGCACATTGAATATCAATATCAAGCTGGAAAGATCTCGGCTGATGAAGTCAACGCTCCGTCCAGCACCGATCCAACTTCAGAACCCCCAGAGCTTTCAGCTCGAACTCCAGAATCGTTTTGAGTGCCTAGGGAGGTCCGTGGACGATTATAACGATGGGTTTGTGGAAACTGTCCATACGATCGGGTCTCAGTTCTTCAAGACCCGCCGTACTAATAGCAAAAAGAAACTCTCAGATCCAACATTACAGCTCATGGAACAGAGGCGCGAAATGATCCTGCAGTCTTCAGAAGCTGCACTCGAGTACCGGCAGCTAAATAGACGGATCTCTAAGTCCTTGAAACGCGACCTTCGCCTCTTTAATACGGAACGTATTAAAGACGCGATAGAGCGGAACAAGGGCTCCAAAGTATTTGCAAGAGATCTGTCTATTGGGCAGAGTCAGCTTGCCAAACTGAAGACCGACGACGGCAGAGTCGTGTCCGCCAAACCTGAGCTGTTAAGAGAGATCGAGAAGTTTTATGGACAGTTATACACGTCCACCAGAAACCCCGTTATGAATCTGGCTAAAGACCCGAGAGCTAGATTGACTCGACACTACACTGAAGATATCCCGGACGTCAGCTTGTACGAGATTAGGATGGCTCTGAAGCAGCTTAAAAATAACAAGGCGCCGGGTGATGACGGAATTACGGCCGAGCTCCTGAAGGCCGGCGGAAAACCCGTTCTAAAGGCCCTTCAGAAGCTATTTGATTCCGTCATACTCGAGGGCAAAACGCCACAGGCATGGAACAGAGGTGTGGTGGTACTTTTCTTTAAGAAGGGTGACAATACCCTACTTAAGAATTATAGGCCCATCTCACTTCTGAGCCATGTCTACAAGCTGTTTTCAAGGGTCATCACGAACCGTCTCGCGCGCAGATTTGACGACTTCCAGCCTCCCGAACAAGCCGGATTCCGTAAAGGCTTTAGCACCGTGGACCACATACATACGCTGCGGCAGGTTATACAGAAGACCGAGGAGTATAACCTGCCTCTCTGCTTAGCGTTTGTGGACTACGAAAAAGCCTTCGATTCGATCGAAACCTGGGCTGTACTGCAGTCTCTCCAACGGTGCCAGATTGACTATCGGTACATCGAAGTGCTGAAGTGTTTGTATGAAAACGCCACTATGTCAGTCCGGCTCCAGGACAGAGCCTCGAAACCTATCCTCCTGCAGCGAGGGGTGAGACAGGGAGACGTCATCTCTCCGAAACTGTTCACCGCTGCACTGGAGGATGTCTTCAAGGTTCTGGACTGGAAAGGGGCTGGCATCAACATCAATGGCGAGTACATCACTCACCTTCGATTTGCCGACGATATAGTAGTCATGGCTGAGACTATGGAGGACCTCAGTACAATGCTCGATGACCTCAGTAGAGCTTCCGAAAGAGTGGGTCTTAGGATGAACATGGACAAGACAAAGGTCATGTCCAATGCTCATGTGATACCCACTCCAATGAAGATCGGAAGCGCTACACTCGAAGTTGTGGACGAATATGTGTACCTAGGACAGACGGTCCAGTTAGGTAGGTCCAACTTCGAGAAAGAGGTCAATCGTCGAATCCGACTCGGCTGGGCAGCGTTCGGGAAGCTACGCGGTATATTCTCGTCCCAATTACCGCAGTGTCTCAAGACAAAAGTCTTTGACCAGTGTGTGTTGCCAGTGATGACATATGGTACTGAGACGTGGTCGCTCACAATGGGCTTCATAAGAAGGCTCAAAGTCACCCAAAGAGCAATGGAGAGGGCTATGCTTGGAGTTTCCCTACGCGATCGAATCAGAAATGATGAGATCCGTAGGAGAACCAAGGTTACCGACATAGCCCGAAGAATTGCCAAACTTAAGTGGCAGTGGGCAGGGCACATTGCTCGCAGAACAGATGGCCGATGGGGTCGGAAGGTTCTGGAGTGGCGACCGCGTACTGGAAGACGTAGCGTTGGAAGGCCTCCCTCAAGATGGACCGATGACCTGGTGAAGGCCGCAGGAATGCGTTGGATGCGAGAGGCACAGAACAGGTCGAGGTGGCGGTGCTTGGGGGAGGCCTATGTCCAGCAGTGGACGTCTTTCGGCTGAAATGATGATGATGATGATGATAAAATTATGTGTCCCGATCAAACTGCAGAATGCAGTCAGTCTAGTAAACACATATCCAGAAGACCTTAACACCGAATTAATAACAGAAATTCAATAGTTTCATTAATATGTCATAAGTAAAATACGTTCCAGATCTAGTGATTCGGCTCACACAACTTTACATCAAACTCACGCACAATTGTATAAAATAATAATACATGATGATAAAATTGAATCAGCTTTCCCCAATGTGGAAACAGCCCTGCGTATATTTTTATCGCTTATAATTACAAATTGCTCAGCGGAACGTTCTTTTACAAAATTAAAAATATAAAAAAATGTAAAAAGGACAAAGTTGATACAAGAAAGGCTCGATAATTTATCGATATTATACATAGAGTCCGATATGTTAATAACGTTAGACGTTAATACTATCTTGCGTGAATTCAATGCCCGGAAAAGCCGCAAGGCGCATTTCAATAAATACGAAGTGGACTACTCCACTTCTAAGATCTAAAGTACCTTAGAAGTGGAGTAGTCCACTTCTAAGGTACGTTAGATCTCATCATCTTATTTTACAAAAAAACTAATGTTTTTAGGCGGTAAAGGTTTAAAGACCGATTCTAGTTGACATACGGATAGGGGGGCCCACAGGCGTGGATTGCTTAGGGCATCAAGTAGTCTTAATCCGTCACTGACCGTGGGTGTCATAAACTTATAACGATATCTTTCTGTTAGCTGTTAACCACACACTACGATCGCAAATCCATATTTTAACTGTGTTTATCGCAATTTCCCGGAGATCGTTCGTTTTAAAGATTAGCTGACATGGTCACCATGGTCACAGCCTTCAAGACTTTTTAGTATTATTTTCAGTAAATCGGTAACAAGTATGTGTAAGCATTTATCAGCCCTTGTCAAGTGACGAAGTCTTGGTTTTAAACATCACTAACAAGAAAGAAAGACACTCTTTCGACACAAAGTTAGCTAGAGGCATATATCTATGTTGTATTGGACTAATTATATGGAGCTGGCAATTTCAAGACAAAGAATTATTTCTTTTTATTCTTCAAATGTCATAACTTAAGAAAAATACAATAAATATATCTAATCACTTCACAAATGTAGCTATCAAATACGACCTTTGTATCGTATTCGCAAAAGTTTCTTAACACAGTGAATGTCGCATTAAAATTGACGTCTTATAGACTGCTATATCACTATGAAATTGCAGAAACAAAATCACCAAATCTCTTCAAAAATACAATCAATCAATCACCACAAGAATTCACAATACAAAGAGAAGCAGCGTCATAATACTAATATCTTCGATGATAAACAATTAAAAGTACATACCATTATCTGATTAATCCTTAGTATCACAAAACTGGGCTGTTTTCTTCTCACAATATTTATGCACAGACGTATAACATTTTAATAGATTCACTGTTCGAGGGACAACTTCACTTGGCAAAGGCAGCCCTCATAGAAGTCAGCGCGCCAGTTAAGGGGGATAGCGTCTGAAATAAAAAGGTTTAACATTCATTTATTTATTTATAAACAACTTATATTTACGGTTTGCACAACACATACAAGTTATCTGGCAATACCAGTAATTCTATGATTGTAGTATACACATACAATCATAGAATTCGGTTAAATTACATAATTATTTATATTTGGATAAAAAATCGCATTCGTAGGTAGTTTGAGGATCTATGCAGAATATTTTTTTAGAATAATCTAACACATACTAAAGCTTGAAGATTAGAAGCTGCAAATAATCTTTCTTTCTTGAGCAAAATCAGTCTACAATGTTTGCACTTCTGAGACACGGACCTTCTCTCTTTGAAAGGGAGTGGCAACCACACGGTTTTTTTTTTTTTCAGGGTGGGAAATCATCAAATGACTTCTCCCGCTCTGGGCGGAGCGGGAGGGCGTGTCAGACTTTCACTGACTAAAACCCACCCGTGTTCCATCAGTTGCCCATGTGCCAGGGTCACGGTATCTCTTTCGAACAATCACGCGACCCCGGCAGAACCACACGGGTCTAGATGCCAGTTTCGTCCGATGTTTTCCTTCACCGTTTTGAGAGCAGTGGTGATGAAAGAATTTACGTAAAACAAAATGCCTGTCTTCGGAGGTCGTGGAGATCGAGGTCGTTACCTCTGGGCCACCACTGCTCTTGATTTTTTCTTTATAAGCCCCAAAGTACCGTGTGGTGTCGGACGTAAAGAATAGCACCACCCCATTTCTTCCCATGGGTGTCGTAAGAGGCGACTAAGGGACTTACTAGAGAATGGGCAGCAGCGTTCTCTATGCATTTTACCACCATACTGCGATCGCCAACCCGCCTGCCAAGCGTGGCGATTATGGCAAATCCCCCTAATTTGGGGAGGCCTATGTCCAGTAGTGGACGTCTTATGGCTGAAATAATGATGATGAAGCCCCAAAGTCTAGAAACTGAATAACTACGATTCGATGACTTTTCATTCCTATCTGATGAGTGTATTACTGTCACATAAGCAAAATAATTCACTATTACAATTCTAACGTCATTCGTCATCTTCAAATAGCTAAAGACTCAAGTGCTCACCTGATACAGCTCTATAGAACTCAACAAGTAACCAATCTCTCTTCAAAAAATTAAATACTCTGAAATGAAGGCGAGAGTCTTGGCCTTAACGGGGAGGCTGTACGGACCCTGCGCAGTACGATTCGAAACTCCAATCGATATCATTCGGGCGATATCCTGCCGCCATTATATTATATCGCTGTCATACATACATTTATATATAGGTAATAGAAGCGTTTAGCACATACCGTTATCTCGTCAACGGTAATTGCCATAATGAGATGGTTTCTCTCGTTTTGGCGTTCATCTTCGGTGGTTGTAATAGGTAAGGTTTTTATGATAGTTTTCACAGAGTAGCTTGCTGTATTGGGTTGGAATAGAAACTACCTGTTACGTTGTGTATGTATAAGAATATTTGAATCTTGTAAGTTTGAATGGAGTTGGTAATGCTAAGATGATTTAATAAGATTCTGGAAAAAAAATATCTGTAACAACTTAGCGATGGCAAGTTCAATACCTACATCAAACGTGCCCTTATTCAAAGAGCATATTGTATGATAAAAAAAAATACTTGAAAACAAGGAAATTTAGCAATTAATTTAATTTCTTCTGCACATATGTCTCCCTAGTAGGTACGTCATGGACGGCATAACTATGCAAATGTCTGATGTTACTTTTTTTACATGCTACTTCTTTTATATGTATTTCTCAATAATTGAAATTATCACAATTCTAATTTTAAGTCTTTATTAGTGGTTATCATGGCAATCATGTTATTTGGTTTATAAACAGGGTTTATAATTTAGTTATTTAATATTAAGTATTAATACTGTCATTTTATAACATTTTTAAAGCCAGTTATGTTTGAAAGAGTAGCCATGGAGTATCTTGACGCCTCTTCTTCATAGGAAACAAACAATTGAAAAAAGAGGCTCGCAGAAGCGGAAGTGCAAAACATTTTATTACAAAGTTAATTTATAACTTTTTAAGTAGATTTAAGACAGTCCTAAATACTATTACAGTATGTACTAAAATTTACGTCATTTTCACGGGCGACATAAACCGACAAAATTAAGTAAATACGGCTGTCACAGTTTATGAAGGGGTTTAGTGACATTTTAGATTTGGTAGAACTATAGTGAAACTAAAGACGTTCTCTGTATTAATCACTCCTGCTTCTTTTTTTTCATTACACTTTAATTTTAAATAAGAATGAAATAATAAATCCAAATGGAAGCCAGTTAATTTCATAAGATAAAATGTTAAAATTATTACAATAAAACACTTTATTGTAATCAGCTGGTTTATGAATAGATTTTAATAAATTCGGCAGTAATCGTATCTTTTACATGCTTAATGTACTTTTGCATTAAGTTTACATTTAAAAGAACCTTTTTTAACTTCTGCCTAATGCTACTTTAAATGGAGTATAGCTTCTGACGTTTTATAAGTGCCCATTAAGGTTTAAAAAATAAAATAAAATAGGTATATACGGTCGAATTGAGAAACCTCCTCCTTTTTTTTGAAGATGGTTAAAAATATTGTGATTTTTGTTTGGATGTTTGTCATTTTGTGTCGATGGTAAAACCCCATCGGCTTGTATTATTAAATCGCTGTTGAAAATAATGATGTTGAAGTAAAATTTACATTCCAGTTCAAATCAACAACTTCAGCTACTATTTGCAGTAACCTATTGACCTAAAAAACCTAATTAGCCAATCATTCGATTCCGACTATTGTTTAGTAAACAAAACATTCTAATTTTGGAACAGCCACAGATTCATCGATATTTTTCAGGCAGTGCTTACCTGTTACACAATATAAAATAGAACAGTAAGTCAATACCAAATAATTAATGTTAAACATGAAACGATGTTCTGAATTCGCAAAGATTGTCAAAGCTTGCGTTGGTCAGTGGCTCATATACCGACAGAAGTCAGTACTGTGAAGGTTAGACGAAGACGACCATAATATGTCGTACAGGCAGGCGAGAAAAGAACTTTCTTCACATTAGAACTGTCAAGCTAATTTAAAAAGGGAATAGCAGAAAAACGGTCGGCGCGCGGCGTGAGAGATGACAAACGAAGAAGGCAGAAGTTAAAAATATAAACTTATAGTACGTTTTTAGGAATAATTATTGAAGTTAAACCATAAAAGTGTTTTATTACCAGTACCTACTATCTAATATATTTACCGGCTATTAGGGCATAGTTCTCTGGGACATTAGGGCTGTTTGTTGACCACTGCAGTATTGTGTTATCCACTATCATACCTATTGTTTAATAGAAAATAATACTCTTTATTCACCTTACGAATTACACATATACCTAAATGTAGAAATTTTACACAGAGTGACAAAAATGAGCGGTCTTATCCCTAAACGCGATCTATAAAAGTCATCCTTTGGATGGATTTAAAGGGAGAAGGAGGGACAATACTGCAGTTTGTAGAAATAATTCATACCTATATTTTTTTCTAGACTAAATTAATTACATATGTCTGCTCAGTCATATTATCCTTAAACCTAGATAACACGTCCTATCTGCGATACTTCTACATTATCCTACGCTACCTAATTATTACCGTGAGCGACCGCGTGCGTCGGAGTGACGTAGACGTAACGAGCTAGTGTCAAAAATGCGTCTGGGCAGCGTGCTCGCGTTCTGCGCTGTTATCGCCGTCGCGCGGTCTACACTACGGACCGGTATGTATTTCCTTGATATTTAATCATTATTTTACTATAATTTTGCATGAAATCCACTGTAAATTGTTTTTGATATTAATCTAGTGTCAATTGCAGTGTTTTTTTAGGTTATGTTGTAAATTTGGGAAATTAGTTGTTCAAGGTCAAGTTTCATTTACCGTTATATTGTTGTTGAGTTGAAAGAATGTTGTGTTAGATAAGATATTAAAATTTTGCATCGACTCATTCGATAGTTAATTGTCGCTAGTTAAAAATTAAATTTTAATTGATATTTCGTTATTCTGCAACTAATAAAGCGTATATATTTATTGTAGTTGCAGCTGTTAGGTATAGTGTCTGTCAACGTAACATAATATATGATAGAACTTTTTTTGTGGGTGGGAAGTCATCAAATGACGTCTTCCGCTCTGGGCGGAGCGGACGGGCGTGTCAGACTTTTACTGACTAAAACCCACCCGTGTTCCTTCAGTTGCCCATATGCCAGGACCACGGTAACTCTTTCGAATATGATAGAACCTATAGTGTATATTCGGTTAATGTGATCATTTGAAGAACATATGTTGTTATTTCTTTCGAGAACGAGTCTAATACCACAAATCCAGACTCCGAACCAATAGGGGCTTGCTGAGGAATTTGTAAAAATAATCCAACGACGCAATAGATTCTTCTTATTTTTGTACACTTTCTTTGTTTTATACTAGCTTTTGCCAGCGGCTTCGCCCGCGTGGAGTTAGGAAATTGTCCCGCGGGAACGTGCTACCTGGATAAAAAGTACCCTATGTGCTAATCAAAGCTATAAACTACCTGTGTGCCAAACTTCATCCAAATCTGTTGTGTAGTTTTTGCATAAAAGAGAAACATATATCCATACTCACAAACTTTCACATTTGTGTTATTGGTAGGATAGTTGATTTTTATGCTATTATGCGGACACGAATAGCGTCCCTGATGCGGCGAGTGCGCGATAGCTCCAACAGCTTGGTGGCTATCTAGTATATAAAATAGAGCTTTTTTGTATTTTTTGTGTATCTTTTTGTTTCTTTTTATTTTTTGTGTGTAAAACTGTAGTGTTTTAAAATATGGACTGATGGTCTGAAATAAATTTTATTTATTATTTATTTATTTTATTATTATTTTAAGCCCACTAGATGGCCACATCTATTGCGGCATCAGTGGCATTATTTAGATCATCTGAGATGGAGGTGAACGGGTACTTGGGACACTCCAGCACGTGGGGTAGGTATGGTCTGATCAAACGAACCGTAATCTTACTGGGCATTGAATGAGTAATCCCCACTTTGACAAATTGTGTCTGCAGCGGCCAAATTGAGAGCTTTGCACATGGGCCACTGCAGATCACGCCCGCAGCGGTTCTCTATCTATCTTACCTACTGTAAGATAGAGAACCGCTGAGATATCTAAATCTACGTATTAAATGAAATGAACTTCTTTAGTCTTTAAATAGGATATCGGAATCACTTTTACACGTCATGTTATACGAAAAGGTAGATGGAGCAGACATTTCCTATCTGACTACTCTGAGAAGACATGGCGAAATAAACTATAGGTTCAAAGTCTCTTAGACCAGACATAATCTTAGTCAGATCATGTGAGGACAATGAAGAAATACCATCCAGATTTGAGTGGATCAGTTCAGTAAGTGCAAGCATATGTCAGTAATCGTGTAGCTCTATCTCAGAAACTGATTAATTATTATATAGGATAAGTTTTTAACCAGTGCGCAAATTTTAACAAATTAAACTGAAACGAGTTATAATCACCATGCAATTTTTATTTTGATATATCTTAGTACAAAAAAATTAAGTTATCGTTAACGAAAGATATTTATTTTGAAACTGGTTTTTATGGTAACTTGCGCGCGGCGCTGGCGTGGCAGCGAAGGTGAACGACCGAGCGTAGCTACAAGAACCTACCAGCTGTTCGATCGGTCAAAATTCTAAGAAGTTCGAAGTACCTACGCTGGCGCTATGCCTATTGTCGATATCATATTACGAAATATGTAGGGTGTCCACAGTTTACTGATGTAAGGTCGGATAAAATTTAAAAAAAGTACCTATTGAAAAAATAGTTGAAATGTTACGCACTGGTTAAAAAAAAAATCCTGTATATGACAGCCTATATACTGGTAGTTATTAATATATACGAACTATTCAAGGATCATTCCACAAGCGAATCTAATTTGAGAATTTTAAAAAGCATGTAACCCATGTATCGAAGTTTGAATAACATTGCTGTAATGTTTACCTACAATTTGTGCCTGTTGCGTAGGTTTGTTTTAAACGGGAACTAAATACATCTAGTTTAAATTGGAGTCAAAAAGTAAAAAACATCATTTTGAAATAAGTACCTATGTTTGCAAACACACAACAACAACTTAAATTCTGTTAAACATGCATTTATTAACCTTATTTGCTCGGAGATAGGTAACGATATCTACACGCTATTGTTTAATTAGGTGTTGCAAATTATCCAGGCCACGAAGGCATGGATATAGCTCTGAACGGTAGGTATTTAACTGCTATTCCGGATACAGGCATTATTTTTTCTGGGTGCGAATTCATCAAATAACGTGGGTGATCAAATCTCTGGGTGGAGCGGTAGGGCGTGTCAGACTTTTACTGACTAAAACTCACCCATGTTTCTTCAGTTGCCCATATGCCAGGGCCAAAGTAAAACTCTTACGAACAAATTCGCACAGGCATACAGTAATTCCCTGGCAGGGATATAGGCATACGGATGTTTGATTTATTAGGTACCTGCCATTTACACATCGATAATTTGTTTTGAGATTACCAGGTAGAGGGCATCATCAGCATCATCATTGCAGCCAAAAGGTGTCCCTTACTGGACATAGGCTCGCCACTTCTTCGGATTCTGTGTTTTATCCATCGGATTCCAGCGTCTTTCACAACGTCATCGGTATTTCAGATAGAGATACTGTTAGACAATTCTTCTTCTCCAGCGTGTCTATTAGAAGCTTTAACCAGCGGCTTCACCCGCGAGGAGGTTCAATATTATCACACGGGAATGTACTACTCGGATTAAAAGTATCCATATGTGTCAATCCAGGTTACAAACTATCTGTGTGCCACCCATATCCTGTCAGCCGTTTTTGCGCGCTTTTGTAACAAATATCCATACATGCGAACTTTCATAATTATAATAGGATTATAGTAGGATTTAAAAAAGAGATTTGACCAGAATTCAGCCACGACGATAGGGTTAGCAATGGGCTCGCAAGGTCGCTAGGTCTTTACAGAAAACACGGCAAGAAGTGAGGCATAGTTAAAACAGTGGATTATTATTAATTACTTTATGGCTCATTGGAGGCATCATACCTATAAATTAGAACCGGACTGTTTGGATTTCGATAACCAGAGGGGTAATTGCATAACACACTACTGGATTGGCTTTAATCAGCTCAGCAAATTTCATTGCGCTATTTACGTTGTTGAGCAGATAAAGTTTTCTAGCAAATAAAGCAATGGATTATTAGCAATATTCTTCTTACGCAATTACCGGTAGACAGACGCCCAAAGCGGAAAGATTTGATTCCAAGCAACGAACTAATCCAACAGAGCATTTCTTTCAGCTGGTACGAAGAAGAACAATATTGTTATAGTTAGAAATAGTTTTAGTTATGAAAACATTGTATGCAGTTGAGCCACAAGACAAGCACGAAACTGAGTACTTAACTAACAATATTTAAAATAACATATTGGTGCCGATTCTGTTGTACACGGACTAAACTAACTAAACTATCTCTAAAATTCCTTACTTTTGGCTATGAGAATTGTAACGCTATTCTGCAAGGAAAAATCTCTAAATTTAAAAATTATTTTGACACGACTAAAATCGAATTTGACAATCGCGACTCAGCGTGGTATTTTTTTTTTCTTTTGGTTTCGCAACGTTGTACTTGTGTGTGCATTGCGTAGAATGAATTTTTGAGAGACGAAGGCGCGTGCTGGGGGGGCAGCCTCAACGTGTTTTATATGGAATTTTTCACTTTTGTTTGAAAAATATAAAAAAAATATTACCCACGTGTTGAGATTTAAATGTCGGGGTTATACTAAGGGGGCCGAAAATTTCATTATTTTTGCGATAGGACACGCCATTTTCAAGATATAAGCAAAAAGAAAATAAAAAATACAGAACTGTTTTTGCACGTGAAGGCGAGGCGTTGTTGAGAATTTTAGTTCATGACCACTAGTTTTATTCCACACCTTTTTAATCGCGATTAAAAATAGTCAGATTTAGTTAAAATAAATTATTATAGTCAACATTTTTGGTGAAAACCGGCAAACTCAGAATAGCAAAATTGACATTTTCACTAAACTAATAACTCAGTGCAATCTTAGTGCTGTCAAACTAAAATACAGTTAAGTTGTGTCACTTTAGTCTATTTCAGAATAGGAAATCGTCGTTTGACAGGATTAAACCAAATTTTAGTGATTTTTAGTTTAGTTTAGAGAATTTTGTGACAACAGAATCGGCACCATTGTCTCGGTTTCGGCTAACAACTTAACTTGTTTAATTCCGTTTCCTCTTATGAAACATAACATAATTCTGTGTTCATAACATAAATAGGTATTCTACTTTATAAATATTCTGAAATAATAATAACCAAATCGCATAATAATACGATGTAGGTAAGTATTGTAGGTACCCACCTAATTATCGTAATCACGTGCATTGCTAATGCTAACAATAAAGATATAATACATTAACCATTGATATAGTATCTAAATAACAATAAGATCCAATTATTAAAAGACTCATTCATGTGATTATAATTAGAGAGTATTGGTAGAACAGTCGTAATTATCCTGATTGTGTCATTTATTTCATTACCACTGCTCTCAAAACGATACCGACATGTCCTAGCACCGAAACTTTGAGGACATATGATATCCACCAGACCGTACCCCTCTCACGCGTGGTGGATTACGGCCCGCTCCTAAAGAGAGGAGGCCTGTGTATGTAATTTTGCTCTGGCTAGGCTATGCCTCATGCAGTGGACTAGGATAGTCTGCCATAAACTCAGCATTCAATGCTGTCTCCCACGTCGTGCCACTGCACCGTTTTCTCTGCCTTCTACATCCTGTCTGACCCGCAAGCCGATTGTTGGTCGGTACAGTCAGGAAGTTCCCCTTTGTGTGTCTGTGCCTTAATCCTACTGCCTCTTACCCATAAATAACATAGTACCTAACAATATCTATCATATCATCAGATCAAAAGTTCTGGTCCGACCTCGCTCAAAATGAACTGGAGGAGGCTCTCAAAATCAAATGGAACCTCAACCCGGCAAAGAATGTCATCTTGTTCGTTGGAGATGGCATGGGACCCAACACCGTGACCTCGACGAGGATCTACAAGGGCGGAGAGAGTCACAGGCTGGTGTACGAGAAGTTTCCTCACGTTGGACTTTTGAAGGTAAGTTTTCGTCATACACTTTGTATAATGTATACAGGCCTGTAGTTGTCCCACTGCAACAGGGCAAGAAATGTATTTTTTAAATAAGATTGCACAAATCTTTACCGCCTATTGAACGTCTTTATAGAAGTGTAATTATTGAAACATGTTACGACGGTACATACTTGTCAAGTTCGACCCCCCAAGCCCGTGAACAAGAAATGATTTTTTCACCTCAGAGGATCATTGCATTACGTAAACTGATTTGTGCTACAAAAATCATCGTAGCGCGTTCCGTGCTAAGAGTGTAGTCCGTAGTACGTTTAGTGCTACGAATATACCCAGTATCTATTTAATGTTACAAGCGTAGTCTACAGTGTCATTAGAAAGTGCTACGAACATAGGGAGATGAGTGCTAGACGCGTAGTAGTATATAAAGAGATGATTGCTACGAGCGTAGCGGAATAAGCGTTTATTGCTATGTACGTGCGTACTCTATAGTGCGATTAGTGCTACGAGCGTAGTGCATAAGTGAGTGCTACGAGCGTAGCGTGTTTATTGCTACGAGCGTAGTCCATCGTGCGATTTTTGCTACGAGCATAGAGCGTAGGGAGGCGAATGCTACGAGCAGTGCGTGGTACGAGCATAGTGCGAAGAGCATTCAGTACTTAGGTACTTAGTACATTTAGTGACTTCAACTTTTACATTTTCAGACCTACTCAGCAAATAAAATGGTGCCGGACTCAGCATGCACTGCCACTGCAATGTTCAGTGGTGTCAAAACCAATCAGGACACAATGGGAGTGGACGCTAGTGTTCAGTACAAGGATTGTGATGCAAGCCTCAGGCCTGAAACCAGGCTGGAGTCGCTGGCTGCACTGGCTCTCAAGGCTGGGAAGAGTGCAGGTTAGAAACCCAAACTTTTTCTGTAATCTCATTCCGATTTTTATTAGACCATAACGTCACGCTCTCACAGTTGACTGGCTGTCTTGTAAAGATGTCTTCACTATTTCGTGATGAAAGTGGTATTGTATACACAGCTCAATATTGACAAATCGCTTGAAAATCTTGACAAAATGGCATACCCTCTCTAAGTGTCTGTCTAAGTAGGACTGATCGAATAATTTTGTTTTTTCCCTATTGGTAAATAGATAGGTACTTACATCAGCAGTTCCATTTTTATAATCTTGCAAGTCACGACTTTTTATTACTTATGACAATTAAATGAAGACAATTACCCACACGTGAAGGTACACACGGCCACACAACAAGCTATAAATGTCCAGTATAAGCTTACATCTCATCATACGAAAAGCCTATACAATGCGACGTCAGCTAAAACTGGAAATGTATAGCTTGACCTGTAGCCGTGTGTACATACAGAAAACACAAAACATATTGCCTTATATTTTGTATTTTCTGTCAGTTTAGCGTAGAAGTACCTAATAGTTACAATGACACACGTTTATCACAAACAACTCTTTTTTTTTTATTATACTATCAGACTCTAAGTAGAACATGACAAGTGCTACACTATTGAGCTTTTAAAATAATAATTACAGAAAAATTAAGTTAAGATTAATTAAAATTACATGCAAGAACCTTGACCATGAACCAGACTAGATTGTATTTAATTATTAGAAACTACTTTTCTTTAATAAAGGATAAAAATGCCAACGAATATTGCCAAATTACTCCTGGCTGCGCATTTGACCTCCAACGATGCTCTTTGTCTCCAGGTCTAGTAACAACAATGCGAGTCACGCATGCGACGCCTGGTCCTCTATACGCGCACAGCGCTAGTCGCAAGTGGGAGTGTGAGGCCTCAATGCCTGAGGGAACTGCTTGTAAGGACATCGCCAGGCAGCTGGTTGAGGACTGGCCAGGCAGAGACCTCCATGTAAGTACCTAATTTGATGAAGATAGTGAATACAAGACGAAAAATGTCTCTTTGTCAAAATACAATGACAAGGATGGGTTCTAGAGAAATCTTAATCAAAATACTGGGTCTTGAAAACCCTTGAATATAAATCCTGACTTCAATTATCTATATGTATAAAAATGAATCCCTATTTTCCTTGGTCACGCCATCACGCGTGAACGGCTGGACCGATTTCACTTTTTTTTTTTTTTTGTTGTATTTGTTATTGTCAGGAGAAGGTTCTTATGAAATAAAAAAAATTAATTATTGCGCGGAAATTTAGAAAATTTTAGAACACTTATTTAAGAATACTGGGACAAATATTTTTTGAATTTGATTAAATTCTTGAAGAAGGCTTTATATAAGCTAATAAACATCACGTAAAGTAAGAAAGAACACTAAGCTAAGAGACAGTGCGGAAAGACAATGGGATGCGATTAGGCGGGTCGGGGGAACAAGAAATTTCACGCGGACGAAGTCGCGGGTAGTAGCAAGTAGGTAATGTCAATAAATAGAATATTAATCTCATTAAGTATTAAGCAAACAGAACAAGCTCAAGATAATTCGATAAGCGACTACTAGGAAACAAGAGCAGCAAACAATAGCTAGGTACTACGTACCTAGTCCATTTATAAATCGGTCTTAATTTTCTTGATTTTTAAACAGATACGGATTTATGTTTTCGTGCCTAAGCCGCATGGTTCGATCGATCAGGTTAAGCTACGCTTGCCGCGGCTGGTTCGTGGATGGGTGACCATTATTACATCCCAAGACCCCCGTGCCTCGGAAAGCACGTTAAGCCGTTGCTCCCGGCTGTCATTTGTAGATCTTTGACAGTCGTTACGGGTCGTCAGAAGCCCGAAAGTCTGACAACCAGTCTTACCAAGGGGTATCGTATTACCCAGTAACTGGGTTGTGCAGGTCAGATAGGTAGTAACTCCAAGTACTGGTATTCAGCTGCATCCGGTTGGATTGGAAGTTGACCCCAACATAGTTGGGAAAAGGCTTGGTAGATGATGCTACGGGTTTGTGTTTTCAATTCCTTTGTTATGAATTCCAGGTGGTAATGGGAGGTGGCAGACAAGCCCTCGTCTCCAACTCAACAGGCACACCTTCAGATCCTATCAGCGACATGCCGTGGACCTGCTACCGTCGGGACGGCCGGAACCTCATAGATATCTACAAGGCCGACAAGCAGAGTCGGGGGCTGAAGTACAGCGTGGTCATGAATAATCAGGAATTGGGGGATCTGAACGTGGATGATACTGATTATTTGTTTGGTAATTATCATCTGAGTTATTGCATTTTCTAGTTTTTTGACCCGCACCAAAATTGCTTACCTAAAACACTATCAATCAGAAACTGAATTATTTTAAAGAATATTGTTAATCTATTGCATCATGAGTTCCAAAAATAAAATTCAAAACAACGTAAATACTGCAATGAATATTGCTGAACTGTCAAATTTAAAGCCAATCCTACTGTTAGAGTTCTACGCAATTAACCTGCAAGGGGATGAAATGGTTCGAATGAGATGCTTTAATAGGGACTGATTCTGCTTGTCAAAAAAACGACAAGGTCGTCTGTCGAAAAAAACTGTTTTAATTATCAGGTAGTTTCAGGTTCTTACAGTTATATTTCTAGTCCAATCCTGGACATAGGTCTGTTCTGAAAGAGACGACTTTTTTTTGTGTGTGGGAAATCATCAAATGGCGTCTCCCACTTTGGGTGGAGCGGAAGGGCGTGTCAAACATTTACTGACTAAAACCCACCCGTGCTCCTTCAGTTGCCCATATGCCAGGGCCACGGTATAACGGATCTATCTCTGATCTTATCTCTTTCGAACGAATCTCGTGACCCTGGCAGAAAGAGACGCCTTAACTATAATATCAAATACCAACCGAGTTAAATTAGCAGTACAGACCCAGTCTTCTTCAAATTCATATCTTTATTGCAATGCAAACTTTTCTTGCGTTTGAATTTTATGATTTTCTTCAGCCTGCTTCCATAATGCATGGCTGTATTGTATCAACAATCGTTCTAAAACCCGTCAGAGTCATTATACAGCAGTGGGCATCACGTTGCTGGTTGGTCACCCATCTAATAGTTCCAAGATATTAAAATATTATTCCTTCCAGGTATCTTCTCGAACGAGCATTTGAATTACGAGCATTTAAGAGATAAAGGACCCGAGGGTATGCCTTCAATATCTGACATGGTGGTAGCTGCTATCAAGGTTCTACAGAAAAACAAGAACGGATTCTTTCTTATGGTCAGTAGATCGATTTATTGTATAAGCAAGGTCTTTAAAATGGAATAAGAATAAATTTATTTTGCCAAGTTTATATCAAAGTATGCGTTCCTAGAACTCATACTAGGATTCTCTGTGTTGGGAGATCGAGGCTCCATCTTCCCGTTAACAACTTTATAATTGGTGTTGCAATTTTAAAGACTTTCTTTCTGACATAAAACATGCAAACTCCGCTTATTATGTCACAAACACACTAAATCAATTAAAACAATCAACCAAAATATTTTATTTCACATGGACACTTAATAAACTGCCCCTAGCGGGCATGGTTCCAACCGCTCGTTGCCTATGAGGAAGAGCCGGCAAGAAACTCTACAGTTACCTACTCTATTTAAAAAAAAATGGCTTTTACAATGTTTTTATTAATTACCTAAACACATTAATTTACTACAAAGGTATCTAGGTGGGTAGGTGCTGACGAAAACTTGCTCAGAATCCTTCCAGCAATTTTCGAGATAAGCGCTTTGAAAGAGACAGACCTGGAAATATTTTTAGATTTTGATAGATATGACTATCTCTCCTATTTCAAGGCCTTTAATCATTCAAGGTAGAAGGCGGCAACATAGATATGGCCCACCATCGGGGCTGGGCGAAGATAGCCGTCAATGAGGCTGCGGCCATGGAGGCTGCAGTTCAGATCGCAGCCAACATGACGGATGAGGAAGACACCCTGCTGATCGTCACCAGTGACCACACGCATTCGCTGTCTATTAACGGGTACCCAGACAGAGGGAGCAGTATTTTTGGTTTGTCCCTTTCCTTATTTGTTGGAAATAGCATTGACTGGTCTAATGGAATTCAGATACCATCAAACAATGCAGATGACAAAAATGCCGAGTTTCTGAAATGAAAATAATCAACGCGTCAAAACTAAATGCTAGTCAAATGATGCGATTGGCTGTTGATAATAATTCAACTAATCACAGCATTTTACTCCCACTTGACAATGGGTTGGCAAGATTTTGTGTCGATTTCCGTTCTAGAAACCGGATCTTAAAACCACTTGATCAGCAATAAAACATGAAGAACGGCTTCTTCGTAAAGATAATGACATTTTTTTCTCCGACACTTTTCTTCCAAAACCAGAACCCATTTTTTGTCCCAAACGCAGCAATTTTACCTTTGAAACGACCACGACAGCAAGATGCGTCTCCAAAACCGTCATTTCAAAACTGTTTCAATAATTCCAGGTATTGCCCAACCCTCAAGCCACGATGGCGTGAACTATACGACTCTGTCCTACGGTACAGGGGGCCCGGGGTCTTTCCAGTATTACATAAAAACTAACGAGAATGGCAGCACCATCGCACGAAGAGACCCGAGCGAGGAGGACACGGAGGCTTTCGATTACACCCAGGTTGCAGGGATCCAACTCGTTGAAAATTATCACGGAGGTGGCGATGTCACTATATATGCTAGAGGTTAGAGCCTTTTGACTTTTTAAAGCTTTGAACAGTGGTGGCCCAGTGGAAATGGCCCCGACTTACGTGTCTTAGGTAACGGGTTCGAACCTAGGCTTGTACGTTACTTTGTGTAATTTATTTCATCACCACTGCTCTCAAAAAGGTGACGGTTAACATCGTGAGGAAACCGGCATATATATCCTAGAACCAAAAATTTAAAGACATGTGACATTTAGCAACCCGCACTGGCCCACGTAGCCGCTGGCCTGTGTGGTGGATTACGGCCCATTCCCTGCCACTTAGAGGAAGCCTGGACCTCTACTAGGCTCCGTTTAAGAGAACTGCGTGGCCGCGCTGTTCTCCATGTGCCGACCACGCGGCCATGGTTAAACCTTTGTAACTTTCTGAATATTGGATCTACGAAATTGCGCCTTTCACTGTTAGTATTTTACAAATTCCTTCGTAATGTTGACGCAGTCATTTTCTACTACAACACTATGGCCAAGCAGTCGAAACGGACACGTAGTAGAGCACATTCGCAACATATCAGATAGCTAAACCTGATATCCTCATCCTGACCTCATAAATGCTCCGCCTAGCCAGGTCACTGACACCAAATAAGCGTGGACGCGTTACCTAACGGTCTAAATTGATTCAATGAAGCAGTACCACTTTTTGGTAACTGAACCATTCGAACTGATTAAGGCCAATGTCACTGCTATTTTGTAGTGCAAATACAGGGTGATTGGAAGATGGGTGCAAAGCTTTAAGGCGAAGATAGTACAGACAATTTAGAACCATTTAAGCCATGGTTGTCTTAGACGAAGTCTTACCAAATATTTTTAACCAAATTTTTAAGTTTTTTTTCGGAAATTCTCAAAATTTAATGTAAACTGCATAATTATGGCCAAATTGAATGATAAATGAATTCATTTTTTATTTATTTAATTAAAGTAATGTGTAAGCAATCAAGCAAAACATGTTTTAGGCTTCTGTGTCATTAAACATTTTTTTTACAGACATTTAAAGCTCAGAAAAAATAAAAAATATGTACAATACGTCTTTTAAACCTTATTAAAAAAAAAACGGAGGGTGCTTTTTTTGTTCAAACCTTTTTGAAGACATGCTTGATAATCGCTCTTTCTTTTGAGGTATCATTTATGCGGATATCTTACAAATTATTGAAATTAGGGCCTACAAACCAATTTGAGGGAGAAGTTTTTTTTATTTTAGGCAGACTAATTAAAACAACATTTGAATTAAAATTATTTATTTTTCATGTTCAAAATGACGGCCGTGATTCCTAATACAAGCACGGCCCCGTCTTCTAACTTCTGTAGTCGTTATTTTCAACATCATCTCCTGCTTCATTGTCTCAAACGCTGAATTTATTCTTTGTATCAATTCTTGTCTAGTGTTTATTTCTATGTTGTTATACACCAGTTCCTTGGCCCGGCCCCACACGAAAAAGTCCAACGGGGTCAGATCTGGGGAACGAGCGGGCCAAGGGATGGGTCCATCCCTGCCGATCCAGCTATCAGGAAAGCAATTGTTGAGGTGTTCCCTTACATTTAAAGTCCAATGCGCTGGACAGCCGTCTTGCTGAAAGATGACTGTTCAGTGTCTTTCGAAGATTGGGACACCTGATTCCTCTACCAGCAGTGGTAAATCAATTTGCAGAAATTGCAAATAATTTTCGCCATTCAATGGATCAGGCAAAAAGTGGGGCCCAATCAATGTTCTGCCAATTATTCCAGCCCATACATTCACAGAGAATTTCACCTGAAATGACACCTGCTTCTTAAAATGTGGATTGTTGTCTGCGTCGGCCCATTCATGGATGTTGTGAAAGTTTGTAATACCTTCCCTTGAAAATTTACTTTCATCCGTCCACAAGATTGATTTCAGAAACCACGCATCTTCGATGTCTCTGTTGAGGAGGAAACGGCAGAACTGAATTCTTCTTTGAGGATCTTGCTCTACTAGACCTTGCACACTCCTGCCATGGAACGGATACTTATTATTTTGGTGCATTGTATGCCACACCTTCCATTGAAAAATGTTTAAATTTCGAGCTACTGCTCTAGTACTGGTAGTAGGATCCGCTTGAAACATAATAACATAACATCACGCCTTGTTTCCCCGAAGGGTTAGGCAGAGGTGTACCTATAGTACACCCACATTTCGCCTGTTATGTTTAAGTCCCATGTAATAGGGGGCGAGCCTATTGCCATCAACCGGGCACAAATCCAGACTCCGGGCTGCTACTGAGAAATTCCAGATGGAAAAACCCAATAACACTTTGCCCGACCCGGGAATCGAACCCAGGATCCGCTTGAAATGCTGCTAAAATGTCTTCGTCGACGGCAGTTTCGTGTCTGCCCGGGTTGACTCCAGGTTCCACGCGGTGAAACCCATCTTGGGCAAGACGACGAAACGTGTTGTAAAACACTCGGACATTCGGTATCCTGCGATTAGGATAGCGCTCTTGATACATCCGTCGCGCCAAAGATCCATTGCCGTCTGCTCTACCGTACATAAATACGATATCCGCATATTCTTGATTGGAAAAAGTAGCCATAGTCACTTAACAATTAAGAAAAACGGCGTAGGACCGCACTAAATGTCAACTCAACACAATTAAGTCAAAAATCAACACGTGCAGGAGCGCGAGGCTACGACTGGACACGGTGAAACAAAAAAGTTCAAAACTAACGCAAACAACACGGGCAGGAACGCAAAGGGCTACAACTGAACACGGTAAATTGTGAATCAACACGACAACGTCCACTCACAAGGGCAGTAGTTTGACTAATAAGTAAAAGATGTAACGGCTTCATCACAGACCGACTGACCCTGACTAAAGAAAAACGACTTTGTTGCCTCAGTAACTAAGACCATTTTGCTGTAAAAACCAACTCTTATCGCTTTTTGCTATTCATTGGGCGTTCTACCTGGAAATTCCGTCGCACCGCGCTCGGTGGCCATTGTTTAGAGAATCCCCTCAATGGGTTCCCCTCAATTGGTTCCTGCATGTGGCAAAAATTCTTAGAAATGAACAATGTTATCATTTCGAGCACATAAAGTATTCTTTTAAGCAAAAATTTTGTGTTTTGTTAGACTGCCTAAAATTTAAAATTTCTCCCTCGAATTGGTTTGTAGGTCCTAATTTCAATAATTTGTAAGATATCCGCATAAATGATACCTGAAAAGAAAGAGCGATTATCAAGCATGTCTTCAAAAAGGTTTGAACAAAAAAAGCACCCTCAGTTTTTTTTTAAAATAAGTTTTAAAAGACGTATTGTACAATTTTTTTATTTTTTCTGAGCTTTAAATATCTGTAAAAAAGATGTCTAATGACACAGAAGCCTAAAACATGTTTTGCTTGGTTGCTTACACATTACTTTAATTAAGTAAATAAAAAAATAATTCATTTATCATTCAATTTGGCCATAATTATGCAGTTTACATTAAATTTTGAGAATTTCCGAAAAAAAACTTAAAAATTTGGTTAAAAAATTTGGTAAGACTTCGTCTAAGACAACCATGGCTTAAATGGTTCTAAATTGTCTATACTATCTTCACCTTAAAGCTTTGCACCCATCTTCCAATCACCCTGTATATCGACGCTTGAAAGACGAAATTGACTAAGCGACATAGGGCCACAATGTCGCTTAGTCAATTTTGCCTTTCAAGCGTCGATATCATCTTCGAACTATGTATTTTTAAGTTCCAAAAATTCTGAAACTTACCGTGGTGACTGCATAGCGTATTTCTATAAGTAGTTTGTGTGAAATGCAAATATTAAACCAAACGACCATTTCAGACACCGATCTACATGGTGTCCACATGATCTGACCAAGATTATGTCTAGACTTTAAAAGGACTGACTTCGGAGTTTGTTTCAGCCTTTCTTCTCAGAGTAGTCAGATAGGAAACGCCGACCTCGTCTAGTTTTAACAACATGATTGACGTGTAAAAGTGTTTGTACAAACATACTTGCACAAATAAAATCATTTATCGTTAACAACACGATTTATTTTAATTTCCTGATTTTTTAACTGATTATTGTTGTCCACATGTTGGGTCCTTCATTATTCTACTTTATTTCATTCGACTTTTAATTCCAGGTCCTTACTCGCACCTCTTCCACAACGTTCACGAACAGCACTATGTCTTCCACGCGATCTCCTACGCAGCCAAGATAGGAGCCTACTCCGGCAGCACAACAGTCTACGTGAACATCTGGACCCTTACCATCATCACAATCATAAGCATTGTTCTGTTGTGACTGTGCAAAGTGAAATAGAGTTAAGCCCGGGCCTAATGTGTCGTGGCTTGGCGATTTTTTTTATCGTTGAACGTCTCTTCTTACTGTAATATGAAGACTATTTATAATAAGAGTATTGAATGGCAACGGTAAATTATCTTGGACGATAGTTTATCGAGCCATGGTATATGTAAACCATTGTAGCATTTAAATGTACAGACGCCAGCTTTTCTAGCTACTCGAAACCGCCAAATTTTTCCAATCAATCTTGAACCTAATAAAGTTGAAAACCTATTAAAGAAATTTGACAGATTGTAGTAGCTTTGTGTGCTGGCGTTTGTACAAGCCACGACAATGAACAAGACGTCTATCTGTCATCACGACACAGTGGGACCCATTCCTTAGATTCGGTACAGTCAACGAAAAAGGTTCACTGTAGTTGCTATAAATATCTGTTATTTGTTTTTCTGCTTACAGTATTTTGTTTTCTTATTTTACTTTGAAAATGTCAAACGAATTCGATTACTTTTAAGAAAAAACGACTTAAATAAGATTATTTACTTTTGTATTTTCATAATGTAATTGTTTTACTCAAAATGTAAAACGCTGTGATAGTTAAATATGCATTTATGAGACGGTATTAATGATACCTACCAAATACGTTTTTTTTTTTTCAAATAATACTAGTTACCATAGAATTTACATTTAAATAAATAAAAGCACAACAATCCACTATTTACTAATTTATTGCATCATGTCATAATAAATAAGAAATGCGTAACAGTTGTATAAAAAGATTTGTACATAATTCGTATCACAAAATAAACGCATCAGTAAGTTTATTTGATGTTAAGTAGTAGAAATAACTGATTAAAATATGCTTTCACTGTGTACAAAAATGAATTATTATTTTTAACAGTAACAATGTAACATTGGTGATATTTTTACATCATGTGGACTACTATTTAGATAAAGTTTAAAAACGATTTAGATTTAATATTGGACTAATTCGAAAAAAAAAACTGAGCATCTCAATAGGTATTCACTAGGAATATTTATTCAATAAAACTTACTCATCGAAGGAATATAGAACACCCAAAGCTCTTATACATAAACATACAGATTTAAAAAAATCTGTTTAACACCGAAAAATATAAATACACACTTTCATAATATAAAGGACAGTAATTTGACCACTGAAGGACGCATACATAACTGGAAACATTTATTAAAATTAAATAAAAAAACAAGTGTAATTTTGACAAGAAATCAATAAACATTTTGAAATATTTTTTCTGCTATATGGCGCGGAGGCTTCAGCTAAAAATATTGAAACATACTCGACAGAATATTCCTCAGTGGTCACGGAAAGGAAAACTTTTCCCATCTACCGGTATATTAAGTTAGGCTTACACTAGGCCTTGACTGGATTCACCAGTTTTGTTGGACCCCTACTGTGTGTTTACTTTTTTATCTGGTCTATCCTGAGCTGTATTTCTTGTACGCGACGCCCATGATGATTGCAAGCCCTAAAGCCAGCAGCGCCCACTTCAGCTTGGAACTAGAAAAGAAAACCATGTTGTAATATATTTAAGGCACAATTTAATTCGACAGTGGGCTAAATTATTCAGATTAATTATTTATTTATCAATATTTTATAACAATCAAAATATTGGAAAATGGGGAAACTTGATGTTTTTGTTACCCACTGTCAAATATGATACAAAATTGCATTTTATTTACTATACATTTCTATAACTAATACAACAACTGAATACACTAAAACAGATATTTATAAATAATTACTTAATTATATTACTATCTCTACATTACAATATAATTTAACAATTTTTTATTTAGTACATCTAATTTACAATATTTAACAGATTTTTATAAAATAATATATTATAACTTTTATTTGCGACGGTACTCTAGTTGCTAAATCTATTACGAAAGATACAATCAAATGATTTTCTTACACCACTGCGTACTGTCACGTACAGAAGAACTACATATCGGACAATATCTATTATTATATATACTCTAAGAAAGATATAATAATTGTATCAAATTACGAGCTTTCAGGCGGTGGTGGTGGTGGAGGACGCTTTCGCCTTCAACACAAATTAAATCAACATTATTTCATCTTCAAGCTCGCACTTCTACAGGATACGCAGAACTCGAGGAGGAAAATAGAAAATCAGTGTGAAAAAGTACCAGGTGCTTATACCTGGTAACGGACGAAGTACTTAGACTAGGTTAACTCAACTACTATACCACTCGGTGGTATTCCACTATATTTCAGTTTTGTTTTTGTTGAGCGAGAGGTTACAATGAGAAGCAGTGGCTAACTAGAATGGTCGCAGCCATTTTGTTTTTATTTTAACGGACAAATAATTTTAGTTTTAGCGCCAGATTTAATATGTATCCGATTTAGTAATTCGTGCGTTACAAAATAAATAGTTTTTGTCTAGAAGGTAGTTTTTGGAATATTAATTTTACTTGAGTTGCTGGTATAAATTTTTTGGAAATGTTATTAATGCGCAAAAAGTTGAGCTTTTGATACCAATGTACGAAATAAATAATTGCATAAATGCAACACGATGTAGCTAAGAGTTCTGCTTGTGAAAGGAATTTGCGAGCGTGAAGAAATATATATACTAAACTACTCTAAATATCTACTCTAGTAAGCTAAACTGTTTCTACATAATACGCTTAAAATAAAATAAATTGAGAACCTTTCTGGTTCACATGGCGGACCGCGTCGTATTCTTGAAAAAAGGATGGAAGATTATTTTTTAGAATAAATGAGGTTTAGAAAGTGCGAATCCATTATTAAAATATTCAGGAATTCAAAACTTAACATTTTAGGCCTAAAGATATTTACCAATGCGCAACATTTTTTTAGGTGTTCCCAATGTATTCTAAACTTCCAAAAATCTAAAATAATCTGTATTTCTAAATAAATAAATGGGTTAAAATAATTTGTGGGTGCCCCTCTTTCTTTTTCTTTAAGAATTAACATCAACAAATAAAAAACCGTTCTCCAAATAAATCAAATACATAAAATAATATACCTTTCGCGCGGCACAACTATTTTTTGGACTCTTCTCTCTACCTTAGGCGAGGCAGGCTTTTTATAAACAGATTTTTTTGATGACCTTTGGCTGCTGTTACAAAATAAAATATTAATAAAAAGAAATCACATTGGCATACTACAAGATTAAACAACATTTTATACTTTCTAAAAATATAAGCAATCCAATCCGTATTTATTTACTTACTACAGCAGAACTACTCAAAATAAACTAAATAAGTTTTTTTGCTAAAAACTGGAAAAAGTCTCAAATACAACACATGAGTGCATAAAGTATTTGAATTTGTACAAGCAGAACTCCAAGCGATGTTTTCCGTCATCACAGCAACATAGGCATCCTTGCCGTATTCAAGATAATTACATCGTTAAACGTACATCCCAGAGAGCATTTCCGTAATCATTTTCTCGGTATACGCTCAAATGTAGAAAAGAAAAAGCTATGTTTTTTATTTCGATAAGTAAAAAAACAAACACCTTCGTTGGTTAACTTTATAAACAGTAATTTTATATTAAATCTAACCTCATTGGCTTTCCATCGAACGTTAGCCACGGCTTCTCATCGCACGAAAAACTCGGAGTGGCAAAAGTTGGACAGCTTTCCATATCTCTAAATAATAACATAATACAGAAAATCTGAACTCTTCTATCCGTAGCTCGACTACGAAGAAAATTGAAGAGCTGGTGAACTATCTTCTAATACCAGCCCATTCATGAAGAGTTGTCAAGTAAAATATTTTTGTCTGCTGTCACCAACCGGCTTAACCAAGCCGGAAGATCACGCCAGGGCTGTTTTTCGTTATGACATTGACGTTAATGCAAGCCAAAAATAAAGTGTAGTAGTTTTAAATTTCGTTATTTGACACAATATGTGATTGGCGTTAAAACACCTTGAATTTGACACGCAATATCTTCCACTGCCAAGAAAAAAATTAACATCGTAGTGAATCAGGTCCCTAATGTAATTCTTGGGCAAAGCGCAACCAGAATCCGCTTGGAATACGAAGGTTAAAAGTCTGAAATCTCCAACCCGTCTTGAGTAAGCATGATGATCAATGCTCATGCTTTCTCTATATGAGCAATATGAGCATACATACCTTGGGACCTTTTTTTGCCTGCTGTGGGACAATAATGGGCTCGAATTATTATTATGTACGAAAGCGTTAAAATTAAGTGTACTTAAGGCCCGCATCATAATTATATTGTTTTTTATATGCGGATAATGTAGTGGGCTGCAATATTGTTATTCACACATATTATTTTTTGTTATGTTAAAATTATATATTGTAGCTGTTTATTGTCCCAAAATAAAATCAACTACCATATTTATGGAATTATTTTAATTTCATTATGACAAAGGCTCTAACAATGTCAGTTCGTTTTTTTTTCGCAAATGTATGAAATTAAGATGCTGCTGAAGCCAGGTTATTTATTAGACAAATATTTTACAATTTGATATATTCCTACACCTGAAGTCTTCTAACAAATACGATGATTACCTATTAATGTTTATACAGATTGATGGAAGGAATGTCTATCAGATATTGGCATTGTAGACTAGCAGCGCTTAGCGGTTTCACCCGCATACCTAAGTCTCGATCCGATGGGAATATTTTATTTAAAAAATCTGGAGCCAATTCTCGCAATTAAAAACGTTCAACATCTAGTCGCAGTCTCATCTCAGCGACAATTAAATGTCAAAAATGTATTTCTGACAGATTGAGACTGACATCAGACTGTGAACGTTCTTAAAATGGCCATAGGTAATTGCCCGTGTGTCAAATTTCATCAAAATCTATTCAGCGGTTTTTCCATGATAGAGTATATAATATATCGTAGGAAGTAGGAGATATAAAAGTAACAACAAAAAAATAAAAGAAATAACCTGCTAGCATCACAACCGGTGCAGCCTCGGTGGTATTGTGAACTGTAGATTGTAAAATAAAATGTTAAAAAATACTAATTTCGGTTGAAAGAACAACAATGAGTGAACCATATCTACATCAGTTTGGTGAACTAGTGAAGGCAGTCTACGACTACAAACATTTAAATTGAATGGATAATCATCATATTTTGGAATTGCCAACCCAATGTTATACTTGACAAAGTTGAAAATCCATTGCAACCAAAATATCTTCTTTAGCGTTATGTAGTCTAAATTGATATTTGAGTGACGCAACTTTATATATTGTAACTAGCGGACTTGGCAGACGTTGTCAATTATGAATCTATACCTTCCAGACACCCACTTAAATACACACAAAAAAAAAACATCAAAATCGGCCTAGCCATTTAGTAGAACTTCAGTGACATACACACGTACAGAAAATGTATTAATATGAAAAAGATAAAAAGTTCCTAAATAAAGTTTGGTCATTCAAATATCAACATGAGACTACACTAGAGAAGATAGTTGAGTAAATGACAATTGATATAAATTATCCAAGATTCTGAATTGAAGTATAGAGAGGAACACTTCAATTAAAATTTAAAAAAACAACACCGAGATTTCAAACTTCAGTGCGCGGTAAAATACCAACGCGATATTTTTACGTCGTTTGGAATGTACAGACGGCAGCACATAAAACTACTACAATATGTCAAATTTCTTCAATAGGTTTTCAAATTTATCGCTATATTATAAGGTTCAAGATTGATTTGGAAAATTTGACAGTTTTGGGTAGCTTAATGTGCTGGCGTCTGTACAACCTGTAGCTTCATTTTGTTTTTCAGCACCCAAGCAGGCGGGAACGAGAATTTTATATTTCCATTTAGTAAATGTTGATAACTTAACCCATCTAAATATATCATAAAAATAACTACATTCGTAACAATAACTTATCGAATTAGAAATGATATTAATGTAGTCTAAATAGTAATTTTATAACAGTACGATAATTACTTAACACACCAACTATAGCAATGGCTTACATTTTGACAGTTCAACATTCATTGCGTTATTTACGTTGTTATCTAGACAAATTCTTCGAACACAGGAAGCAATGGATTAACTATCTGATAGCTGATTGTTGATTCAGATTGCGATAAATAGTGTGTTATGCAATTACGGTACAGAATTTATACTTATATAAGGTGTATCTATTCATACACGAAATATTTTAAGAGGTACACCTGTAGGTGGTAAGGAAGCTATAGAAGCAAAAAGATTTTTTTTATCTAAGCGTTTTTGAATTTTCGTAATTATTATAATTTTAAAACTGCTTGAGACGTTTTGCATAAAACCTTTACTCCAAATTCTATGAATGGCCCACCTGATGTTGCGAGGGCGGTGACCGGACGGCACGAGCGTGGCCGCAGTGTCTCGGGCCGTAAAAAATAAGGAGAAGCCAGTATTTCTTATGTGCGTCAAATAATTAATAAATATTAAATTTTGAAAAAAATACATTCAGAAAAATTTTTTTGTTCGTTGCTGTAGCTTCTTTACCACCTACAGGTGTACCACCTCTTAAAATATTTCGTGTATGAATAGATACACCTTATATGAATGATGTAACATTTTGTTTACATGGTTTAATTTCTATTCTGGTATTAGTTTCAATATCTATATTTTTTTATCACTAAATACATCTGTGCAAATGATTTCATATCACATGATAGATTATAAGATACTAAAATAACTTGTTTTTTTACCTGCGCTATAAATAGTATTTGGACACTGCGGCAATGATATTACATAAAAATATACACATTATAATTTAAATGATAAGATTTAAAATAACTTGGCAACTAGATATTTATGCTGTCCTTGCTAAGCTAGAAATGAAGTAGACACGTGTGGCTTATTAAAAAAAAAAATACAAAAAAAAAACTGTCACCTTGATTTCCATATTCTGGCTCTCATTTTACAACTGCAAACAAATTTACATTACTTTTATCCTTTTTTTTTATTTAAGTTCAATTTAGGTTAAACAATTTTTTTGCTTGTGTTCATATTGTGAATCTATGTAGAACCAAAAGATTTTTTCTTTTTGGGACCTCAATATTATTTTCTTAATATTTACTTACCAGCCTTGTCCTGGGGCTAGGGTTCCGATTTTATAATTCTCCATCATAGCTCTGAAAAAGAAACAAAAAATTTTTATATTGAGGAATTTGCAAAGATAAAAAAACCGCTATGGTTTAAATTAATATATTTACATAGTATAAAACAAAGTCGCTTCCATACGCTTAGATCTTTTAAAGTACGCAACTGATTTTAATACAGCCTAAACCGCTGGGTCTGAAAGCGTGAAATGATATCATCCAGGTTTTGAACATTTTGTACCCAGAAAAAAAAAATGTCTGGAAATAATAAAAATCTTATTTTGATTACATTTTAATAATATCATGTCCGTAGTTATACCATGGTCAACAACTGTTTTTGTCTTTCAATGAATGCCCAAAATATAGTTGGTAAGAATATGATTTTTGGTACGTTCGAAGTCCAATAGCTGGCCGGGGGTTTAAATTTTAACGATTGTAAACTTTGTTGATTTTTCAAGAAGTCATTTCTCATAAGGACAAACATATTGTTTTTTTCTGGCCAGTACTTTAGTTTTTGGATACAAAATGAATAATGTCATTGTGCAAAAGAGTTGCACATGTAGCAAAAGTGAGCACTAAGGAAGGAATTATACATGACCGACGTGATATCGGGCTTACGGCTAGCACACTAGAAAATTATGAAAAAGAATTACATTGCGTCTGCACTGTGGCCTACATCATCGAATGCTATTGTGGCATCTTGTCCACCTGCTTCCATTAGAGGCTCTTCACCACCGGGATGCTGGAAACAAACAAAACGGAAATATTTAATTGCTCCTCTAAAAAGTAATTAATTTTCTAATGTTGTTCACTTTTTTTAATAAAGGAATTATTTGAATCACACATAAAGAGTCACATTTATGATATTAGGGTGTATAATTGTTTAGATTTCGAAAAACCTATCAAAGACATTGGACTATTAATAAATTTCATGCAACTTAATGTGTTAGACTTCATCAAGCGTTTTTTGTGACGGTGAATTAGTTTTAAGTATATTTACATGTTATTTGTGTCATTCTCTTTGTTCATCGGAATACATACGCATTGTACAGCTCCAGTTTAAATATTTCATTTTTCCTGCCTAATCACACATTTCAACAATATAATTGGGCACGCCACAATTGCGGCGGTAAATCCCATCTTTGAGGAGTAGCTGGAGGGGCACCACGGCGTCCTCACCTTCCGCCTTACACAGGTCCTCACCGGACACGGCTGCTTCGGGAGGTTCCTGTTCAGGATGAGGCAGGAAGAAACACCCGGGTGTTAACATTGTGTGGATCGCCTGAACGACACGGTTGAGGATACGGTGGAGGTCTGCCCTTCATGGGCGGAGCACCACTGTGTTCTCGTGGAGGCGATCGGCGGCGGAGATATCTCGCGTCCGGCCCTAGTCCAGACCATGGTACAGAGCGAGAGGGCACGGGAAGCCGTCACCTCCTTCTGTCTTCTATCTAATGCTCCCTAAGGAGGGGGCGGGGCGCCTGAGTTAGAGGCAATCTATGCGCCCACACGCCCCTAACTGCCGCAGGAGACGCCCCGTGCGTCGGGAGTCCATTTCGGACTTCCGGCCACCGTAGACGCGGGCTTGCGGGCGGTGAGCAATGGGTAGCTCGCCGCCCGGTAAGGACCAGGCCCGGGTTAACGGCGCGTTGTGTTCCTACACACCTCATAGAGATGTTAGCAAAAATTGAAGGGATCCGCCAGGACCGATGCCTGCCAGAGTCGCGAAAGAGTTGCCGCGGCCCTAGCATAGGCAACTGAAGGAATACGGATTGGTTTTAGAAACACAGCATTATGTTATGTTGTGTAATTAAATATTCTGTGTAAAAGAGTTATGTTCAAACAATTTAAAAATAAACATTAATTTTTATTAATACAAACATAGAATTTCAGCTGCTAGATTTTATCATTAGTACACATCTGTAAAACTCATTGGTATGTATGGATGTGATGTCATGCTAATACATATTTACCCAGTACTATAAAAAGATATAGGATAGGAAACCATTATCACAAAAATGTTAAATATAGCTGGCAAATCAAGATTGTAAACTTATACTTATAAACTTATACTTTAGGTACAAGTTTGCTATACTGATTAAAATAGATTATATAAGTATTCTTTCGGCTGTCATAATATTATTATCTAAGTAATGGGGATAAGAATTCCACCAGGCGAAAGATACAATCTCAGATTTTGTTGCAATATTGTTTACAATGTCAATTGTCATAATTTATAGGTATTATTGGTAGACAACAATTTATTTGATAATCTTTTATTATTAGTGTGAAGCAAAAACTTGATTGCCCCTTTTTACGAAAACTACGCAAATGAAGGAGTACGAAATTGAGCACAGTTCAGAAAGAGGCAGTGCAAAAAGCTAATATTTTTTTACTAGCTGTGCCTGTGGCTTCTTCCACATGATTTTCAGAAATTATCACACAGGGATATGCTATTCAGACAAAAAGTATAGCCTATGTTACTCCTTATAACATAAGCTATCTGCTAGTGAAAGTCCCGTTGAAATTGGTCTAGCCATTTTAGAGATTAGCCGGAACAAACTGACAGACAGACAAAAAGTTTAAAAATTGAAATTTAGATGTAAAATAAACAAAATTGAAGTGTCTGTTAGTAATTTCAAATTAACAGCTTTTCACTAAATGCATAATTATTATGAAATACCACAGTATTTTATTTATTTGCATAGATTGGTAGACAAAAATTTGTTTCTCTTCTTTCCTACCTATAGGTTATTTATTCTATTATTAGTGTGAAGCAAAAACTTGATACCAAGGGGTATCAGGTTTACGAAAATTACGCAGATTAAAGAGAATGAAATTTGGCACAGTTAAAGTTTATAAGGAGGAGTGCAGAATGCTAATATTTTTATATAATAATGCTTTAGAAATACAAAAGCTTAATTTAAAAAAAAACAGTGCATATTCCGACCTTTACTTTATATTAATGAGTGGTTCACAAGTCTTGAAATAGCCTTGCAAAACAATAGGATACCTACTGCAAACGCACTCATTTTTTCATTGTAAGTTTGGCCAGCTCTTGACCTCAGTCAAATCTGGTAGGTGAGATTTATGTTACAATGAGCACTTGCCCAAAAGTTGCCTGTTCAGACTTGATTTGAAGACTGGTAAAATAATGTAGTGTAATATTATTTTGTGAAAAGTCTGGCTTCTCAGATACAAGTATCTTTTTACATAGCTTAGGAGACAGCTGTTCAATTTGTTTTAGACCACTGCTTGCAGTCATGTTTAGTGTAGTCAACTTATTACGTTTTTCATATTTTTGCTACATTCTATATTAATATTATAAATACGAAACTAACTCTTGTCTGTCTGTTACACTCTCACAACTAAACCACTGAACCAATTTTGATGAAATTTTACGGGGTAAGTTTGAACCCCAAGAAAGGACATAGGCTAATTTTTATTCCGCGACTTCATCTGCGTCTGCAATAACCAACATTTATATGCAGCGTGCGAAGTTCGACGCGTCGAATGTTTAAATCTAGGCGATTAGCGCGCGTTGAATATTCATTGCACGAAAAAAGCCCGCCGCTATTTTAATACGGTCATGGGCTTACAGTGATAACCTAGCACTTCGTACCAGTTAATATTATTACGTTAAGGTTCTGCTGATGCTTATAAAAAATAATTAATCTAACTGAACGTAATAATCATTCAACAGGTGATGTTTACAAGAAATTCACCGACGTCATTTTAAATAACTTTTCGGTACGCAGTTGATATCCGTCTCAATTAAAAGTACACAACATAGACTTATTAAATTTTAACTGATAAATAGGTAAGTCCGATGAATTGTCAGGAAATAAAACTCACCTCTGCAAGAAATCCTGTGACATCGTAAACTTCGTTGCGATACACCATCCACACGCTTCTTCTGGTATTGTGTCTTTTAACTTCATCTGCCATTATAACTCTTTCCATCTTGAAAATAAATGCTTTGTAGATTTGTTGATTTGTAAATTTACGAAATAAATTGGACCGAATAAATAAATGTCAAGGTTGATAACCTCTCCGCGAGGAAAAATGTATGTCACTGTCAGTTAGAGACAAACAGTCAGGTGATCGCTGTTGATTGGTGGCGTCAACAGATGACATCTTGAAGGATTAGAGATGACTGTGAATGCGTACTTTGTCTGCTTCTAGCATGAGTCCGCTTAAATACTTATTCCGAAAACTAGGATCACGAGTATTTAGGCACCTCTGATAATGGACGCTTCCAGTAGTCAGTCTTCGTGCGTCTACGTAATATCGAGATCGAGTAAAAGAGTCTTTTCGGTATATGGATTATAAACGTCTATTAGACTATGCGTAGGTATATGTCCGTTTCCACAGCGCGGCGAACTCTTAAAATTTGATGAAATTTTGCCAGGAATTAGTTGTAATTTGTTACAAAACACACCTCTTTTCCTGAATTTGTTACAAAAAAAACTAAGACGCTACGACCAAAAACAGTTGGCCGCTAGAACCGCCACTTGCCGTAGTGATCGCCCGTGATTACACAGAAACTAAATAATGCAGATAGGCGAATGATACAACAAAAGAAAGGTCGTAATTTGTTGTATTTGTTACAAAAATAAAAATCATCAAAACTTAAATAAACAAAATGTTATGCTATATTTAATTTTCAGGTTAAGTGTAGGTACGTATCTCACCATAAAATCAAATTTATAGAGGCTAATGTGTATAGACAATTAGTTGCTAATTTGTTACAGCAAATAAACTAGAAAAATACTAGAAAAAAGGTTCAATATTTTTTTTACAGTCGATTTTAGTTGGCCGCGCGGACGGCAATATGCCTAAAATACAATGGCGTTTATTTCGTTATTAATAGTATTTTCAAGCTTAGTTCTAGTACTAATCGACAGGTATGGTAGCCTAGTTTGGATAAATGTGGCGAATATAACTACAGGGTTTATATTTTAGGAGATATTCACTAAAATATAGTAGTATGAAACTGTATTAGAGTAGAGTGACCATACATTTTCATAATAAAGTGAGACTGAATCGTCATTATTGAAATGTTAGGTAGTCTTATCTTAATTTTTTAGGGTGAAACTCTTTAAGACATCCTATAGCATACTTTATAAAAGTCAAATTCACAAATCGATAAAAAAAAGTTTTATTCAAAATCAGCATACAGGCAAAAATCAAGTAATATAAGTCAACAATTTCAATCACTATATTTTTAATATTATTCTAAAATTGAAATAAGTACCTGTAAGAAAATGTGTCTACATTCTGTGTCTTACATTCGTTTCATACATCTGCCGTCCTTACGAAAAATGCAATAACTCGAGTTTTGTGCCGAATTGAGATAAGTACATATTCGGAATTTGCAGAACGAGATCTATATATTCTTTTCAGACACTTTTTACGTATCTATGACGTAGCCGGTTTTAATACTAAGCCTAATTAGTATTGGAGATACAAACAAAACAAAAATAAAATCTTTACACGCGTTTTTCTCGAAATCAGGTTTAACCTAGTTATTGCACTTTTTGTAAGGACGGCACACATACATACATACAATCACGCCTTTTTCCCATGGGGGTAGGCAGAAACCACGGAACGCCACCTGCTACGATCTCTACACACTCCTTTTGCCTCTTTAAGATTCATACAATTGGTCATACACACACACCGCCGGTTGCGAGTACTACTCACCTGACCTTTCTGAAGAACATCACCAATAAGGTCACTATATGGTTTCAGTTAATTTATAAATGTTATGGTAGTTTATAAAAAAAAAATGTTGACTTATATTACTTGATTTTTGCCTGTAGGCTGATTTTGAATAAAGCTATTTTTATCGATTTGTGAATTTGACTTTTATAAAGTATGCTATAGGATGTCTTAAAGAGTTTCACCCTAAAAAATTAAGATAAGACTACCGAACATTCCAATAATGACGATTCAGTCTCACTTTATTATGAAAATTTATGGTCACTCTACTCTAATACAGTTTCATACTACTATATTTGAGTGAATATCTCCTAAAATATAAAGCCTGTAGTTATATTCGCCACATTTATCCAAACTAGGCTACGATACCTGTCGATTAGTACTAGAACTAAGCTTGAACCTACTATTAATAACGAAATAAACGCCATTGTATTTTAGGCATACTGCCGTCCGCGCGGCCAACTAAAATCGACTGTAAAAAAATATTGAACCTATATTCTAGTATTTTTCTAGTTTATTTGCTGTAACAAATTAGCAACTAATTGTCCATGCACATTAGCCTCTATTAATTTGATTTTATGGTGAGATACGTACCTACACCTAACCTGAAAACTAAATATAGCATAACTTTTTGTATATTTAAGTTTTGATAATTTTTATTTTTGTAACAAATACAACAAATTAAGACCTTTCTTTTGATGTATCATTCGCCTATCTGCATTATTTAGTTTCTGTGTAATCACGGGCGATCACTAAGGCAAGTGGCGGTTCTAGCGGCCAACTGTTTTTGGTCGTAGCGTCTTAGTTTTTTTTGTAACAAATTCAGGAAAAGAGGTGTGTTTTGTAACAAATTACAACTAATTCCTGGCAAAATTTCATCAAATTTTAAGAGTTGGCCGCGCGGTGGAAACGAATATGTAGGTATCCGTATCTTTTACCGAACCATTGAAGACTAACCTCCATACATCACAGGTTTAACCTATTCCCTTGTCCATGAACCACATATGGTTCAGATTGATTATTTAACTATTGTATCTACTTTATGGACACTGAAAGAGTTAAGACTCTCAAATTATTTTATAAATATGAAATCAGGACATGTTATATGCACATGCGCATGTGGCAAGAGAATTATGAGGAATTATTATTATAATGGAAGCATAGAAATAACAAAGAAACGTTGAAAAGAGGTCGTCAGCTGCTTAACCGGACTTGTTTGTGGCTGTCTCAACAAATGAAGACCTCTGGCCAGGCCTTATAAAATTAAAACGAAGCGATTACACGCTAAGGGCATTTCTCTGGTGGAGTACGGACCTCCAATTAGAGCATCACTGGAACAGGGCAGCAAGGGACGAGGTGGATTGGAATGATGAAACTAAAGTCTCAGGCTCAGCGGTCCGAGCTGGCTCGAGCAAGGGTTGGGGTGTACAAGGATTGGAATGTCGCGGTGGGCTGACGGTCTGTATCGCTGTGTTTTGAGCTAGCTGGTGGAATTACTAGTATCTTGCTTGCTATCTATTATTCTCCTGGAGGAGGGTTGTATCAGCGGAATGAAGTACGTGTGAAACGCCATACGTACGGAACAGGTTGTTACTATACGCGTTCAGCCAAAAACCTATTCCAGTTTATACGTCTCACCTCTGCACGTTTTGTTTTTATAATTTGTAGAATTTATGCAAAACACAAAATGGATCAATGATCTGATGAAGGCCGCGGAAATCCGTTTAATGCGAGAAGCACAGAACCGGTCGAAGCGGTGGTGTTTGGTCCCGAGGCCTATGTCCAGCTGTGGACGTCTGAAATGATGATGATAATGTTGATGCAAAACATGTGCAGAAAATGCGTTTAGTTATTGCTTTGAATATCTGTTCATTGCACGTCATAATTCACATGTGTCAAATTAACTTGATGGATCAACAACATAACCTAAAAAGGTTGTTTATTTGTTGCGATTGCGAAAATCTAATATGAAATTAACGAGTCAAAAAAGTGCTAATGGCTGAAGAAAGGGATTTCAACGATCTTCTAGACGACATAGTCCTCAGTGAGGAGAGAGAGCATAAGGAAAGTTATGATCAAGGCTTTAAAGCTGGAAGCGAAGCAGGAAACCCTGAGGGTTATCACTTGGGATACCATAGAGGAGCTGAACTTGGCCGGGAATTAGGTAAGATCATTTTTAAACTCGGTACAGGGTCACATCAGCCGCATGCACGATGAATGCTGGGCAAAAGTCTCGGTACACTGGATACCTGAAAATGGACAGCGCTGCCATGGCCAGCCCAGAAAAACATGGCGAGATGACCTGGATGCGTACCGTAAGGGCTGCTTCGAGGTAGCCCGGCAAAAAAGTTCTTGGAAAAATTTTAGGCCTCTTTTAGGTAGGACTACTTAAACATAAGCATTGAGTTAAGGGGTGATATACTCATTAAATATAATGCGTACAAAAAGAATGTAAATAACCAAATATACACATTGTTTCATAATTAATATGAAGTAAGACATAGACTTTCATTTAGAAATTACAGTTATAACCTTATTTTTGAGACCATAGACAAGGTAGGTCAATGACCACAAAGAAAAATCATTATCATATTTTTTTAATTTATCCCAACATCATATTGAACGCTGAAACTGCCTTGTTATTAATAAATACATATATTTTAAATATAATTTCCAGGCTACTATCTAGGTATTGTCACACATCACATCAACTTCAACGAGGAATCTGACACAAAGTACTCTGATAAAATTGTAACGCAGCTGATGAAAGTAAAAGAACTTATTGATGAATTCCCGAGAACTAACTCAGAAGAACATGATATACTGGGCATGGCAGAGACTATAAGAGCTCAATATAAGAAAACTTGTGCTTTGCTGAAGATATCTTCTGCCAATCCTTATGATGCAGGAGTTTCCTTCTGAGGATATCAGTAAGTAGTATGATGAAATGTTTCTTGTTATTTGAAAGCTTATAGCATCTCATCACTTCTAAAAATTAAGTATTTATTATAACTATTTCATAATCGTCGTGGATTGTCCTATAACATACATGAATAGGTAGGAAATCATCTTGGGATGCTGTCACTGAAGTCAGATATTGGAAACACAATTTATAGACAGAAACAATATTGCGAGACAGATTTTATAATCTGTCTTGGGTTATTGTTTCTGTTCACTTTATTTTTATTTTTGTTGTTGCTATATGTCACAGTGTGCAGCAACAACATACTACAACAACACACTGTGTCACAGAGCATGTATAGAGTACTAAATAAATTAACCGCATAAGGCCCAACCTAAATTAAGGTTAAAATAAATTACGACCCAGTGTGCTAAAAAAGGTGCAAGTAGTTGCAGCCTAGAAATTGTATCTAGTATAAAAGTGTTTAAATGATAAGCTCTTGACATAATTCTATAAGGGGGTATTTCCCACATCTAAACTTCTACTTCATGCAACAAATATATTGAAATAATTTTCCCTTTTATTCGGTCACTGGGCCATAGTTTTATTTATTTTAGAAAAATGACATCTATGCAATTATGTATCATGGAATTACGAATATTACCAGAAAAAAAAAAGTGAAAATAAATTTATTACTTCTAGACCTTATTTGTCAAACATTTTACGTACCAAATTTCTATACGTTGCTCTCATTTTTAAGAAAAAGTGTATCATTATACTTATTAATCAAGTTCTCGTATCACAATACTAAGAAAAAAAATATCCTTATTATTTATTTCGTCGACGTCGATGGCCACCTCGACGCCACTGTAAGCTCCTCTCTCTCTCGTTACAGAATAATTAGAAATAGCAGGACTTGAGAACTGAAAACTCGCCTTCAGAATAAGAAAGCGATTCTGCTAAGTTATCGTACTAACGATTTCGGCCCTGAGGTCAATAATCCACCTGGCATGGTCGCGAGATATGTTCGAAAGAGTTACCTAGGCCCTGGCATAGAGGCAACTGACGGTGGGTTTTAGTCAGTAAAAATCTGAAGCCCTCCCGCTCCGCCCAGAGCGGGAGACGTCATTTGGTGATATCCCATCCAAAAAAAGGTTAATAATCCACATTATCGATATCATCGTTATCTTCATAATCTTCAAACTCGGACCCGCTTCTATAGCTTCGTCGTTCACGGTAACAGAAAGGGCAATGAACGTAACCACCCAATGCCCTAAGATTATGACACACAAGTTAGGCAAAATTTTACAATAAAAACCCACAAACCTTATTTTGGGACATAGTTTTTATCATTCGTATATTACTGCATTTAGAAAAGATAACACGTGTGTAGAAAAAAATTCGTTAAATTATTATTAAATCAGTAAACTGTGGACACCTTACATATTTGGTAATAATATATACAGTCAAACCTGGGTAAGTGAGAACTGGATAAGTGAGAAAACTCTATAAGTAAGAGTAATAGCCAGGACCCGTCATTTTAAGCTCCCAAAACTTCTATTAGCGAGAAACAGAAACCTTTGTAAGAGAGAGTAGTTTTTCTCTCATGGACCTCCGTAAGTGAGACTGCTACTTATCTATACCTCTATAAGCGACAGTCGAGCTTTATTATTTTATTTAGAAGGAATAAATGACAAAACAAATTACAAATTCAACATCTGCTATTTTATGACTCATTCTTAACTTTCGTGGAACTTCCTACCATTGTTTTTGTATTGTTTTCTCGTCAGTATTGTACCTATTCTATTTTTTGGAACGAAATAAAGTTGTTATTTTATCGCATTCTTTTCGAATGGACACGTGTACCAGTGTACCGTCCTGTTTGTCGGACTTACTCAGTTTATCGTTAATCAATTGTGAAGGAAAGTTCTGTTCTGCATCATGTCAAAACGGAAAATTAAAGTACTGTCATTAAGTGATAAACTTAAAGTAGTGAATGCGTTTGAATCCGGAAAATCGCGAAATGAAATTCAGAGGGAATTTAACTTACCAGAATCCACCCATTATAAAATTATAAAATCAAAAAACTATAAAGTCGAACGAGCCGAGTCAAACGAAATTGACGGATTTTTTTAAGTATCAATAAGTTCTAAATAAAATAAAATTACATAGTGCATGAATTTTTGTTTTGTTTTCGTAAGCATCTTGATTCCTACCCTTATAAAGTTGCTGTGACTTGTTATTGCTGCGTACCTCTATAAGAGAAAAACGCTACCCATGTACCTGCATTAGCGAGAAACTCGGGTTAGTGAGAAACCTCTATAAGCGAGAATGAGATTGTGCTCCCTTGAACTCTCGCTTATCCAGGTTTGACTGTATATATAATATATAAATATATACAGGGTGATTGGAAGATGGGTGCAAAGCTTTAAGGTGAAGATAGTATAGACAATTTAGAACCATTTAAGCCATGGTTGTCTTAGACGAAGCCTTACCAAATTTTTTTAACAAAATTTTTAAGTTTTTTTTTCGGAAATTCACAAAATTTAATGTAAACTGCATAATTATGGCCAAATTTAATGATAAATGAATTAATTTTTTATTTATTTAATTAAAATAATGTGTAAGCAACCAAGCAAAACATGTTTTAGGCTTCTGTGTCATTAGACATTTTTTTTACAGATATTTAAAGCTCAGAAAAAATAAAAAAAATGTACAATACGTCTTTTAAAACTTATTTAAAAAAAAACGGAGGGTGCTTTTTTTGTTCAAACTTTTTTGAAGACATGCTTGATAATCGCTCTTTCTTTTGAGGTATCATTTATGCGGATATCTTACAAATTATTGAAATTAGGACCTACAAACCAATTCGAGGGAGAAATTTTAAATTTTAGGCAGTCTAACAAAACACAAAATTTTTGCTTAAAAGAATACTTTATGTGCTCGAAATGATAATATTGTTCAATTCTAAGAATTTTTGGCACATTTATGACACACAGGAACCAATTGAGGGGAACCCATTGAGGGGATTCTCTAAACAATGGCCACCGAGCGCGGTGCGACATTTCCAGGTAAAACGCCCAATGAATAGCAAAAAGCGATAAGAGTTGGTTTTTACAGCAAAATGGTCTTAGTTACTGAGGCAACAAAGTCGTTATTCTTTAGTCAGGGTCAGCCGGTCTGTGATGAAGCCGTTACATCTTTTACTTATTAGTCAAACTACTGCCCTTGTGAGTGGACGTTGTCGTGTTGATTCACAATTTACCGTGTTCAGTTGTAGCTCTTTGCGTTCCTGCACGTGTTGTTTGCGTTAGTTTTGAACTTTTTTGTTTCACCGTGTCCAGTCGTAGCCTCGCGCTCCTGCACGTGTTGATTTTTGACTTAATTGTGTTGAGTTGACATTTAGTGCGCACCTACGCCGTTTATCTTAATTGGTAAGTGACTATGGTTACTTTTTCCAATCAAGAATATGCGGATATCGTATTTATGTACGGTAGAACAGACGGCAATGGATCTTTGGCGCGACGGATGTATCAAGAGCGCTATCCGAATCGCAGGATACCGAATGTCCGAGTGTTTTACAACACGTTTCGTCGTCTTGCCAAAGATGGGTTTCACCGCGTGGAACCTGGAGTCAACCCGGGCAGACACGAAACTGCCGTCGACGAAGACATTTTAGCAGCATTTCAAGCGGATCCTACTACCAGTACTAGATAAGTAGCTCGAAATTTAAACATTTCTCAATGGAAGGTGTGGCATACAATGCACCAAAATGATAAGTATCCGTTCCATGGCAGGAGTGTGCAAGGTCTAGTAGAGCAAGATCCTCAAAGAAGAATTCAGTTCTGCCGTTTCCTCCTCAACAGAGACATCGAAGATGCGTGGTTTCTGAAATCAATCTTGTGGACGGATGAAAGTAAATTTTCAAGGGAAGGTATTACAAACTTTCACAACATCCATGAATGGGCCGACGCAGACAACAATCCACATTTTAAGAAGCAGGTGTCATTTCAGATGAAATTCTCTGTGAATGTATGGGCTGGAATAATTGGCAGAACATTGATTGGGCCCCACTTTTTGCCTGATCCATTGAATGGCGAAAATTATTTGCAATTTCTGCAAATTGATTTACCACTGCTGGTAGAGGAATCAGGTGTCCCGATCTTCGAAAGACACTGAACAGTCATCTTTCAGCAAGACGGCTGTCCAGCGCATTGGACTTTAAATGTAAGGGAACACCTCAACAATTGCTTTCCTGATAGCTGGATCGGCAGGGATGGACCCATCCCTTGGCCCGCTCGTTCCCCAGATCTGACCCCGTTGGACTTTTTCGTGTGGGGCCGGGCCAAGGAACTGGTGTATAACAACATAGAAATAAACACTAGACAAGAATTGATACAAAGAATAAATTCAGCGTTTGAGACAATGAAGCAGGAGATGATGTTGAAAATAACGACTACAGAAGTTAGAAGACGGGGCCGTGCTTGTATTAGGAATCACGGCCGTCATTTTGAACATGAAAAATAAATAATTTTAATTCAAATGTTGTTTTAATTAGTCTGCCTAAAATAAAAAAAACTTCTCCCTCAAATTGGTTTGTAGGCCCTAATTTCAATAATTTGTAAGATATCCGCATAAATGATACCTCAAAAGAAAGAGCGATTATCAAGCATGTCTTCAAAAAGGTTTGAACAAAAAAAGCACCCTCCGTTTTTTTTTTAATAAGGTTTGTACAATTTTTTTATTTTTTCTGAGCTTTAAATGTCTAAAAAAATGTCTAATGACACAGAAGCCTAAAACATGTTTTGCTTGATTGCTTACACATTACTTTAATTAAATAATTAAAAAATTAATTCATTTATCATTCAATTTGGCCATAGTTATGCAGTTTACATTAAATTTTGAGAATTTCCGAAAAAAAACTTAAAAATTTGGTTAAAAATATTTGGTAAGACTTCGTCTAAGATAACCATGGCTTAAATGGTTCTAAATTGTCTGTACTATCTTCGCCTTAAAGCTTTGCACCCATCTTCCAATCACCCTGTATATATAGGAATAGGTCAGTAACCGCTCGTCGGCGTAGGTACTTCGAACTTCTTAGAATTTTGACCGATCGAAAACTTGGTAGGTACAGACGCCACCAGGTCAAGCTACCCCAATCTGTCAAATTTTTCCAATCGAAAATTAACCTTCCACTATTGTGATATAAGGTTGAAAATCTATTAAAGAAATTTGACAGATTGGGGTAAGTTGATGTGTTGGCGTCTGTACTTGCAGCTACGCTCGGTCGTTCACCTTCGCCGCCGCGCCGGCGCCGCGCATACGTTACCATAAAAACCAGTTTCAAAATAAACATCTTTCGTTATCGATAACTTAATTTTTTTACTAATATTTATATCAAAATAAAAATTGCATGGTTATAACTCGTTTAAGTTTAATTTGTTAAAATTTGCACACTGGTTAAAAACTTATCCTGTATAAAAAGATTAACTTACCTATCTCCACTAGGCCTCCTTATAGATGAGATATAACGTCAAAAATATAGGTTCTGGGTTCTAAAATTGTCAAGTTGACATTATCAAATTCGAGATGCATTCAAGGTTAGTAAATTTTTGATGCCAGATTTAAATTGATGGGTTTATTTAAGCTGTAAATATAGGCTTAAAAATCATATCATAATTTTAGGTCGCTGGGCCGCAGGGTGGGTCTGGACATCTGGGAAATTCATTTCTTAAAAATAACATCATCCAGATGTGCACCATCGCGCTGCAAACATTCTTCGAATCTGAACCTCAAATTGGTAAAAACTCGCTGGCACATTGCACGGGGAATATCTGCCATTTCTCTCCGGATATTGGTCTTCAACTGGTCAATTGTGGTTGGGTTATTGGAGTAGACTCTACTTTTTAGGTATCCCCACAAAAAAAGTCCAGTGGTGTAAGATTCGGACTTCTAGGAGGCCATTTAATGTCACCTCGGCGCGATATCAGTTTCTCAGCAAACATCTCGTTTACGACCGCCAAAGAGGCATTAGCTGTATGGCATGTCGTGCCATCTTGTTGAAACCATGTCGCACGATTATCGGCTTCAAATTGTTGCAGTTGTGGAAAGAAAAAATCCCTTAACATGGCTATGTATCGGTCAGAATTTACAATGACAGATTGGCCTTGTCGATTTTCGAAGAAGTGGGGTCCGATAATTCCGTGCGCTGACATGCCGCCCAAACGGTTACTTTCGGCGAATGTAGAGGCTTTTGATGTTTTGCACGTGGGTTCTCTGTAGCCCAGTAACGGCAATTCTATTTATTCACATGCCCATTTGTGTGAAAATGGGCTTCGTCGGAGAACAGAATATTGTTGAAACTCCGAAAGCGTTCCAGCATCGTTTCAACAAAAGCTCTCCCTAAAATTGGATCATTTGGCTGTAATTCCTGCACAAGTTGAATTTTATACGGGTGCAATTTCAGATCTTTCAACAAAAGGCGACGCAAAGATGTTCTGGACACCACAAGTTCGGCTGAACGCTTTCGAGTCGATAGAGCAGGATTACGTTGAACTGAAGCTCTAACTTGCTCAATTGTGGTTTCCGTTCTTGTTGACCTTGGGCGCCCCGCAGGCTTCTGTTTGAGAGTCGAATCAGTTGCTTCGAACTTTCTGACCCGCGATCGAATCACGCTTTCCTTCGGACACTGATTTAGGTCATGTAATCCAAACTCACGTCGAAATAAACTCCGAACAATAGCGCACGAATCGTGATTTTTAGGGTTCCGTTGCCAAATGGCACAAAACGGAACCCTTATAGATTCGTCATGTCTGTCTGTCTGTCTGTCTGTCCGTGTATGTCACAGTCATTTTTTTCCGAAACTATAAGAGCTATGCTGTTGAAACTTGGTAAGTAGATGTATTCTATAAACCGCATTAAGATTTTCACACAAAAATAGAACTGACTTACTTAGAACTGAAACACAGATATTTTTTTTTTTTTTCATCAAACCCATAACTATGGGGTATTTATGAATAGGTCTTCAAAAATGATATTGAGGTTTTTAATATCATTTTTTTCTAAACTGAACAGTTTGCGCGAGAGACACCTCCAAAGTGGTAAAATGTGTATCCTGTAATTTCTAAAATAAGAGAATGATAAAACTAAAAAAAAATATATGATGTACATTGCCATATAAACTTCCAACGAAAATTGGTTTGAACAAGATCTAGTAAGTAGTTTTTTTTTAATACGTCATAAATCGTAAACCGCAATTTAGGTACCTTTCATTCAATCAACCCAAATATTTTTTTTTTAATAACATTTATTTTCATAAAGCATAGCACCTTATGCATAAACCGTGAATACCTACAGGTTTGTACGGAACCCTCGGTGCGCGAGTTCGACTCGCACTTGGCCGGTTTTTTTATAATAATGTTTAACGCAGAATGCACGTTGCGCTCCGGTGAAGTGATCCATCGCGACTAAATTTCCGAGAACCGAGCCACTTAACCCCACCACCCGCGCAGTCGAGGGGACTGCTGACTCAAAAGCTTCTAACGCAAGAGTGTTTTTAAAATCGTACTCCTTTCTGGCCCACCCTGTATAATGATTTTAAAAACTGTCAGGGGCCGGAGTGTTTTTTGTGACATATTTTTGTCATTAAATTAGGTCGTTTGGTCTTACGAGGATAATATAAACAGTGACAAGACTATTATGTATGTATAACTATTTCCCGCATCAAATTTCTAGCTCCCCCGACCCATCCCGTCGCATTGAATCGCCTGCCCGTGCGAGGTCTTCATATTTGTGCCTTTTTCTAGAAATTAACATTAGAAGTACATTTAGTTTTAAATTAATAATGGTTGAATTTCGACCACTATAGTAGTACCACTAGTTTATTTTAAACTTTGATTAACTTGTTTTGTATTTTAGGAACATCAATGATTTCTAGAATCAGACAAATCCGTCACCACATAGAATCCATCACCAAATACTTGGCACCCCTACTGCCCATAGCTAACTGCCACATGGTAGAGTTTCTCACTGAAAACCATTGGGACAGACTACTGCCGGGCCCCTTGAAAGAAGCACTTGATGGTTTGGACCTGAATGAGGCATTGGAACAGTTCTGGAATACTGCTGCTGGTCAAGACACAAAAGGTATCTTTGTTACAATATTTTTGTATTATGCAGCTTCAGCAAAAGGCTAAAATCTTTTGCTTTATAAAACAATAGCTTCTTCCCAAGACTTCGTTCGCGTAAAAGTTTTGCTACCCTGACTCTTCCCGTCGCACTATGGAAAATGGTAGAACAAGCGCATATCAAAAATGCTTTTTACGAATATCATAATTTGGCTAATATGGCTATTCTTTTAGGTTTTCTAATAGTCAAATTATAATATTCATTACGATTTGTTTTCTTAATACGCGAAATTATTTTTTTTTTCTTAGATAGAAATACATAGAAAACAGAAGTGCCAAACTCAAGTCTTTGCGTATACATGTTTCAATACCATATTGTGAAAAAAATACTTGGTACAGATATGCAGTATTATACATTTTTAGAAAGGTTATTTTATGCTTTTTGCGATACAGCTTAATGATTTTAAAAGTAAAGAAAAATATTTCAGTAATTACTTAAAAAGTGACATACCTTTTTTTTCACTTGTATGTTTTTTCGTCGAAGGTTTTCAGTATTACCCACGTTTGCCCAAGCGCTACTTTTTGCGTCGACTAGTAGTCTAACTATTCATAAATAGAATGCAAAAAAAATCAGCTGCGGATATTTGCGGTTTTAGAAGATATGAGAAAAAAACTGATAAAAGTCAGAACCCGAAAATTAGTATCTTTTGCGGTTTACCACTGACACCATTCACATGAACAATATAGAACTTTTTGGATATTTTCTTCATTATTTCGTGATAACAAAGGGACCTTATCAAATTTGCACTCGGTTTGCGTGGGAAATTACAAGATAATAATGATGTAGGTACCAATTCGATATTGTAAAATGAGTATTTAAAGGGAAGCAAAAACTATTCGAACCATCTACATCAGTGTAACTTCAAGTGAAGCAAATCTCATCTACGCCTATTATTTCTGCAGATTGTGAAGTGTTAAAATGTCTTCCTTCAGCTGTACCAAACGAGACTTCATAATCCCCTATATAGAGGGCGGCAAGACCATGGAATCATTATCCAAAGTTTTAGTGGAAAAGCTGAATGTTTCTGAAAACAACTTGTGTTTTATAATTAGTGACATACAAAGGCACATTCTTCCTATTTTCAACAAACGCTGGGCCCTGGCATCTCGGAAAAAAGAAACATTTTTACAGAAGTATTGTACTTGGTTGGACTCAAGGTATTCGTTAAATTTACCGGATTCTGAACAATATTCTACGCCATCAACATCTGGCCAACGAGGACGAGCATGCGTGGCTTATGGAGACTCCTCAGAATCTACCAAGAAGAGGAAAAACACTCTTCTACTCCAAGACTATGGCTTCGAGCATATAAAAAACGCCTATCTGCAGGGACTACGGGCTTTACGTGAGTACACAGAAGCTCATCTTGTCGAAGAATTAAAAACCGCTGACACTCAAAAGAAATTAGATATCTCAAGTAAGTGGAACGACTCAGACCAGATGAAGATTCTTTCCGATACGGAAGCATTGAGTGCTTTTATAGATTTAGATCTAACAAAAGCACAATATATGTACCTGAAAAACTTAACCAACGAACGAAAGTGTTGTATATTCCCGCCTTACTACAAAATACACGAAATAAAAAGATCCTGTTATCCACCATCTTCTACAATCGAAATCACGAATACTTATGCTAAAGTGATTAATATACAAGATTTATTGGATCATACTGCTGCTAGAATTTTAAAAATCGATTCTGTTTTCCAAAAACAACATAGAACATTGATCCTTTATTCTAAATGGGGATGTGATGGTTCATCTGGTCAAAGCCAATACAAGCAAATACTTGCAGAAGAGTCAGAAACAATTTCAGATGCCAATTTGTTCATCACTTCATTAGTCCCCATCAGATTAGTTGATGTGCAATCGGGATCCGTTGTTTGGCAAAATCCGGTACCTTCATCTGTCCGTTTTTGCAGACCCATTTCTATTGAGTTTTGTAAGGAAACTCCAGAAAAAACCAAGGCAGTTGTTGATGATATTAAAAAACAAATTAGGGCTGCACAAGCATCACTTATAAACAAAGATGGTGTTGTAGTAAATGTGAAGCATGAACTATTTCTAACGATGATCGATGGAAAGGTGGCTCAGGTCCTTACAGATACTCCATCTGGTTCCACATGCACGATATGTGGGGCTACTCCACGGCTAATGAATGACCTATCGAAAGTAACTGCCAGACCCGAAAACGAAAACGCCTACCAATACGGATTGTCCACCTTACACGCCTGGATTCGCTGCATGGAAATGATATTGCATATTTCCTATAATCTTTCGTTTAAGACTTGGTCTGCTTCAACTGAGGAAAATAAGAGATTAAAAAAAGAAAAGAAAGAAGTTGTTCAAAAACGTTTCAGGGAGGAGTTGGGATTAATCGTCGACAAACCTCGGCAAGTTAGCGGGAATACGAACGATGGCAATACCGCACGAAGATTCTTCTATAATAGCACTTGCTCATCGGAAATAACAGGTGTAGATGAGGCATTGATTAAACGCCTATACATTATCTTGCAAGTTCTTTCTTCTGGAATGATGATCGACCCTGAACAATTTGGGGAATATGCAATAGAAACTGCAAGAATCTATGTAAGTAATTACGATTGGTATTATATGCCATCCTCCGTTCATAAAATACTCATACACGGGCAAAACGTTATCAAACATTTTGCGGTGCTTCCTATTGGACAGCTATCGGAAGGCGCACAAGAGTCTCGCAACAAAGACTACAGAAACATACGACTTCATCATGCCAGAAAATGTTCCCGATCTGCTACAAATGAAGATGTCTTTAAAACGCTTTTATACACGTCAGATCCATATATAACAAGTTTGAGAAAACCGTACGTAAGAAATGTGAAAGAACTTGAAGAAGAGGCACTAAGTCTTTTAAACGTGGCACCTGAAAGTGAACCCACATTTACTGACCCTGATCCTGAAGTGGTATAAGTTAAAAATAATATTTATATTTAGTTATTACTTATATTTGTACCTAGCTACATCATTTCCTGAAGCCAGAGTATAGGATGTACCTATTAGTAATATGATTTTAATTTAGTATTTTTTTTTCATATATATATATTTTGTTTACTTTGCTTGTTGTAATTAACCATGGTTTAATCTTTTTAGTCATTATAAACTTGTATTCCACTTGAAATTAATTTTTAACTATTTTTTTCGTGATTTTTTCCCATTTTTTTCATTCTATGCAAAAAAACATACATAGATATACAAGAAAACCCTATAAACTACACATCGTTCGAATCTCCGAACCTTGCTGCATATTTGTGCCAAATTTCATCACGATACAACAAAAATTCATGAAGTTACAGATTTTTGATCCGATACCGACCTATATTTTCCATAGTGCGTCGCATCGAATTGCCTGCCAGTTTTCGTCTATTTTCGTTGGCGCTCCGCTCCTTTTGATTATAGCGTGATGTTATATAGCCTATAGGCTATATAACATCACGCTATAGCCCGCTATAGCCCGTTTATTGAGGAAGGCTATAGCCTTCCTCAATAAACGGGCTACCCAACACAAAAAGATTTTTTCAATTCCGACCAGTAGTTCCTGAGATTAGCGCGTTCAACCAAACAAACAAACAAACTCTTCTGCTTTATAATATTAGTATAGATAATCAGCCTATACCGTTCCCACTACTGGCACACAGACCTCCTATCAGTGAGTAGTGGGCTGTAATCTACCACGTAGGTCCAATGCAAGTTGGTAGATGTCACATGTCTTCGAATTTTTGGTTTCCTTACGATGTTTTCCTTCACGATTTTGAGAGCAGTGGTGACGAAATTTACACAAAGTAAAGCCTGGGTTCGAATCCGCGACCTACAACTCGTAAGTCGGAGCCGATACCATGGGCCTGCCACTACTGCTTTTGATGTATGCTGCTATGCAATACTTTGTGTAAGTGCCTTTACAAATACATGATTGTTTGCCTTCTTTCACTTGATAAGGTATTATTTTATCCAAAATAAGAGCCTGAACAAGCGCTTTAAAGCATGTGTTTATTCACTAAAGATCCTACTGAAAGTTTGACTTACTCAATCTCTGGACGAATGGAATGGGAATCCCCAATTTCTTCCCGTGTGGGTGTCGTAAGAGGTGATTAGAAGGGACTTACCAAAGAATGGCTAGTAGCATTCTCTATGCATTTTATCACCATACTGCGATCGCCAACCCGCCTACTAGATGGGGATTATGACAAAACCCCTCAAATTTAAAGAAATAAACTAAGAAAGAAAATACCTTTATTTAGCACAGTTTAAAAGGCACACAATAGGTATACTGCAAATAATTGGGACCTTTTGAGACCTTTGTCCTGTAGTGAGAGAGTTGGAAGACCTCTCACAAGGTGGACCAGTAACCTTGTGAAGGTTGCGAGAATCGATTGGGTAATCAAAGAACCAGGCGAAGTGGCGGAGCTTGAGGCCTAGGGGGTGTCCACCACCAGAAATACTTTTATCAAATACCCAAACCTTTTTTCCAGATAACTCACTCCTCTCCAACTGGATCCGTACAGCCCGTTCGCACTGCTTGGATGTGAACGATGAGTACTGTCTATCTGCTGCACAGCTACAGGAGCGCATCAGAAAATGGGGCGGAGACATCAGATCTGAGATAAAGGTCAAAGAATTTATGACCAGCAAGAAGAGTTATGAGGTAATAGACAACGATTTTTAGTTGTTTTAGTCATTGCAAATTACACAAAAATGATTGTAACTTGAATCTTATACATAAGGTGGACATAAGGTGCAAATTAGTATGATTAATATTACATTATATCTCCCAAGTGCTTGTGAAATCATGTTATATGTAAACTTAAAGTAATATTTACACTATAGGTAAACAGACTACGTCATACGTGGTTACTGAAGCAAAAGTTAAACTTGTGAAAAATCTATACTATATATACTTTATACTAATATCTGGATGACCGAGCTTTGCTCGGTATTTTTTGGTAAATTGGTTTAAAATAATAAGTTTATGTTCAAATTGATTATCGATAAAGTTGGTCATTGGAAACACGAATAAAACGACATTTTATAAAAATGAATCCTAGCTAGATCGATTTATCGCCCCCAAAACCCCCTGTATACTAAATTTCATGAAAATCGTTGGAGCCGTTTCCGAGATTCAGATTATATATATATATATATACAAGATTTGCTCGTTTAAAGATGTAAGATATATACTATATTACTATATAATATTATGAAGCTGAAGAGTTTGTTTGTTTGTTTGTTTGATTGAACGCGCTAATCTCAGGAACTACTGGTCCGAATGGAAAAAATCTTTTTGTGTTGGGTAGCCTATTTATCGAGGGAGGCTATAGGCTATATCTGTGGTGTTAAGGTAAAAGGGGATAAGTCATAAATATTGAAAAATGAGTTATTATCATAATTCGATACTAAACATTAATATCTATTAAGGTAAAAAGGAGATAGAGTCGGTATTTGTATTACAAATTTTATAAACTCAAATTGCAAAACGAGTCTAGTTATAAACAACAAAATAATAAAAAAGTAAAAAGAGTTAAGTTTACTCATCTCAATATTGCGTACGTAATATTTTTTATTTTTATATACATAATGAGATAAGTCGACTCGTCTCTAAATGGGAATCGTCGTATTCCGTCAGTTGCATTTTTCGCACGAAGTTGACGTGTTATGACCTGCATAAAAAAATCATAATATTGTGTTTGTAGTGTTTAAGAGTGTTGAAATTCTTAGAAATGAACAGAATTCAAAGTGAAAGTCAAAGCATTTACTTCAATTAGGCCCAAAGAAGGCACTTTTTGATGTATTATGGGCATTGGATGATTACAGCAAACGTTCGGCGTATTTGTCAACGCATCCGTAATACATCAGGCGAACCTAAAATAAGAAGTACGAATATTATTTACAACTTAAAAGTAAATGAAACTTTGAAGTTTGTAAGGGCTGTTTTTTGAAAACGTTTGGAGTTTCTAATAAAGGTGTCGAGGTAGTAATAAAAAAATATATTTTCAGGAATCAGGAATTTCAAGCCCTGATAAACGTGGATCACATATGCCTCCTAATAAAATAGGGGATGAAGCCATGCAGATTATAAAATATCATATAAATTCATATCCGTTATACGAATCGCATTATAGCCGAAGTCATACAGGGTTTACCGATCAGTCGAAACCCTCTTTGGATACCTGCAATACGTATGACTCATACAAGATGAAAATTATACTGGCTTTACCGCTAGATTCTGAAACTTTAAAGAGGGACCATGATATCCACCAACTTTAAGCTAACTCAGCTTATTCAATAAAAAAAAGACAAAGAAGAGTCCAGCGACGTTAAAAAAGTTTATTTTATATATTATATTAGAGTATAGAATCCAGATGATTGGTATAATCTGGTAAAAATTACGAGTACAAACATTTCCATCATAATAATGACAAAGGATATGTTTTTGAACTTCGCAAAATTGTTTAAAGGGCCATTGCAGCTACGAAAATTAGATTTATCGGGTGAGAAATTCATTTGGCATGATGTGAAATGGTTTAGATTTAGTGGCGCATACGAACCAGAGGTAAATTCAATTTAAAACAAAATTAGACTACTCAACCGAGTTTAAGGACATTTCTTTCTGTCGAAGGGGCAAAGCAAATGAATCTTTTAATCCTGAGAAATGCTATGAGTGTCAAGTACATACCTATTGGGCACGCCACAATTGCGGCGGCCACAGCGTTTTCACCTTCCGCCTGACGCAGGTTCTCACCGGGCGTGGGTGCTTTGGTGGGTTCCTGTTCAGGATAAAGAGGGAGGAAACGCCCGGGTGTTTCCATTGTGAGGATCATCTGGAGGACACGGTGGAGCATACGGTGGTGGTGTGCCCTACCTGGGCGGAGCACCGCTGTGTCCTCGTGGAGGCGATCGGCGGCGGCGACGTCTCGCGTCCGGCCCTGGTGCGAGCCATGGTACGGAGCGAGAGAGCATGGGAAGCCGTCACCTCCTTCTGCGAAGCAGTAATGCTCGCGAAGGAGGAGGTGGGGCGCGTGAGGGAGTGGCAGTCTCTGCGCCCTCACGTCCCTATCCGCCGCAGGAGGAGACGCCCCGGGCGTCGAGAGTCAATAGCAGACTCCCGGCCACCGTAGGCACGAGCTTGCAGGCGGCGGGCAATGGGTATCTCGCCGCCCGGTAAGGACCAGGCTCGGATCGACGGCGCGTAGTGTTCCACGCGTGCCTCAAAGAGATGTCAGCAGCGCTGAAGGGGTCTGCTAGGACCGATGCCTGCCGGGGTCGCAAAATTGTTTGAAAGAGATACCGTGACCCTGGCACATGGGCAACTGAAGGAACACGGGTGGGTTTTAGTCAGTAAAAGTCTGACATGCCCTCCCGCTCCGCCCAGAGTAGAAAAAGTCATTTGATGAATTCCCATAAAAAAAAGTACATGCCTATAAGCCAAGAAAAAAAGAAAGACCTTTAAGTATTCTTCACTTAGTTGACAATAGTTGCCATGACTCCAACAATAAATTACAAACTAGTACTATCACAAGTGACATAGATCCCGATATTGAAGAGTTCAACGATATTTAAGTTCCTAGTATTTTTTTTTGTCAGCATGGCCTATTTAACCATCCCAATTTATATATTAGTTTATAATAAATAATAATTCCAAATTCTATAAAAAAAAACTATGAATAATAAACGAAAGACAGCAAATTAAATAAATATTGCATAGAGATGAGTCAATAATATGAATATAATATTTTTGTTCTTGATAAGGAAAAATGAGACATGTCAATTATTTCAATTAATAACAAATACAATTATGTTTTCAAATTACGATAAACAAGAGGCAATATTGTTAAATGAAAATAGTAACAAATTTGTAGTATGTATCTTTTAAATTCTTGATTATATACATTTATCTTTTGAAACGAAAGAGCGTATTTTTTCTTTTGCCTCTGGTGAAAAGTTGTGTTTATTGACTTATCCCCTTTTACTTTAACACCACAGATATAACATCACGCTACAATTAAGAGGAGCGGAGCAGTAATGAAAAATGTTGCAAAAACGGGGAATATTTATTCCTTTTGAGAGTTTCCGTTGCGTGCGCTGCGTAAACGGTTAAAGTAACGCAAAAATCATGTATGACGGAATTGTTCCTCAAAAAAAGCGCGAGAGCATATGTCTATCTTTTAAGGTTGACTCACTATAACTCAAAAGGAGCGAGCAGCAACGAAAAATGGACGATAACTAGCAGGCAAATCGATGCGACGGGAAGGGTCAGGGGAGCAAAAATTTGACGCGGACGAAGTCGCGGGCAGAAGCTAGTATTTTATAAAACTTCTATAGACTCAGGCAGAGTCTGATAATTTTTTCAATTTCATCAGTTTAATATAGGGCCTCACCGGGTTTCCATATGAAATCTGCACTGGCGTCTTTTTTGACATTGGTGCCTTAATTATGTTGGTAGTTGTTGAAAAAAATTTTGGGCCAATTATCAAACCCCTAGCTTCTTTAGTTTTAGAAAAATAAGGGTTGCAACCTCAAACTTGAATGTTTTTTTTTTCTACGAAACTACAATAGATTTTAAAATGAAACCAACACGACGTGATAGCTACTTAATAGATTTACATTTCATATTTTTCTCATAATTTTTCAACCACCTATAAGGCAGAAACACATGTGTTTTAAAAATTAAGGGTGGTTTTTCGTGTCTATTTTTCGAGGTACACCGACCAAATAAATTACATAAATTACGTATGTATCCAACTATAATACATAACAATTACATAGATGTGTCATGGGTGGAACATATTCAAAACAATAAAAGTTTTCAATAAGGTACACACGGCTACTGGTCAAGCTGTAAATTTCCAGTTTTAGCTGACCTTGCATTGCATAGGGGTTTCGTACAATGAGATGTCAGCTTATACTGGAAATGTTAGGCCGTGCGTACTGTAATCATATCTAGACACGCGGCAGCGTGTCAAGCCAAGTTCAAGTAACAGAACTGGCTAGCAGCACCGTGTGTAATATTACACGAACCATTTGGAGCCACTTTTGACCCCCTCATAACTCAAAAACTATTTCACATAAATGTGTCAAATTTGGCTCATATAGTGAGACTTACAAGATACATATGTGCTCCAAATTTCATAAACATATCTCCAACGGTTATTTAGATATTAACGTCCAAAAATCGTCATTTTTATCACTGACTGACCTATAGATCAAAACTATAACCCAGTTCCAGATGACCTAGAAAGTTCAAATTTGGCATGCAGATAGGTAATTAGGTGAATACAAAGGAATAAATCAGAAACTGGCAAATTTTTATCATTTTATTATAATTTTTCACTTAATTGATTCTATTAGGAACACTTATAACAAAAATGATTTGGTATTAATTTTGTTATAAATTTGTTATAAATAAGTACCTACTAATAATTTATGTACAAAAAGTAATGATATCCCATCAAAAACATAAATGTGAAATGAGAGCCAAGTTCAACATTATGATATATGCCTTGGTTGTTGACTTCAACGACAAAAGAAGTGAGATCTAAATGGGTGCCAAGTTCAATGGTCAGTCTTGACTTGGCTAGTTTTCATATAGGAATTATATTATAGCCTTCGCAAGTTTTAAACCTGTTGTCGGTTCTTATTTTATAATTCCGAAAATTTGGCTTGCTGGTAGAAACTAGCTATCGAACATAATAATTCGTATATGAGAACTAGCCAAGTCAGGACTGACCATTGAACTTGGCACCCATTTAGATCTCACTTCTTTTGTCGTTGAAGTCAACAACCAAGGCATATATCATAATGTTGAACTTGGCTCTCATTTCACATTTATGTTTTTGATGGTATTATACTAGACCACAGAAATCTAAATAATAAGGTACTAGAAGTCGTAAGGGCGCGTGACCTTGTCGCCGCAAATGTGACTCGTACGCCACAATCGCGCGTGGAGCGTATTTTTCGGTCATCAGTGTTGTTTCGGACGCAGACACGTAAACATGGTTTTTTGCAGCATATCCAGCTGTGGAAATTCGTCCACGAAGTGTAACTTTGTAAATAAAGGGATAACATTTCATATGTAAGTAGTATTTTTTAAATAATGTTGATTTTTAATGAAAATTACTAAAATAAAATTATTCACCACCAGTATTACGAATAATTACGATTGTCGTAGAAAATAAATTTGTATCTCATTTCAATAATCATTGATGCATTAGCGTGTTCATGTTTACAATACAACTATTAAAAGCAGCAATGGAATTATAGTCATGCGCAATATACAATATCGCCCCATACGTAAATTTCCAGGAACACGCTGCAAGAGTTGAGCGTACCACTACTATTTTATATCGATAATTTTATTATGTTTAGCTTACCTAGTTTTACCGACATAGGAATGAAATGTAATTTTTCGTTAAATATTTATTTAGTTATCTACTTTTTTTTTTTCTATATAATAATATAATAATTGATAATAAAATCGTTTATCAGCGATTATCTGTTTATTAGTATTATTAAAATACTTGAAAGATTTTTATTCAGTTTTCCATCATTTAGAAAACTTATTGAAGTACAGTCAATTTGGGTGAATAGGAATGTTGGGATGAATCGGTTTATTACCAAAAAGGACTGTAGTCTGTAATGCTTTTACTGAATAATTTACGATTTAATTGACTTGCTGGCAACGAACTATCTTATTTTAACGTTAAAATCCTTTTTAAAGTTTTTTCCGAATTCACCCCTGCATTCTTATTCACCCCGTTTGTCGTTAGGTTAATTATTTTTAGACTAGAAGCCGACCCCAACATATTTGGGAATAGGCTAGGCAGATGATCGTGATTCCAATTTTATTACTTACGTTTATTATTAACTACAGATTTATATTAAGTTATGATACCTATAAACAGTGGCGTGCGGTCCATATAGGGAAAAAGACACTGCAGACCCTAGACTTAGATCTAGACTAGTTATTAATATTTCAATAATAAAGAAAATATGCTAAGTAATAAAATTATTCAAAAAGTTTAAACGCCTAATATAAATGAGAAGCAACGTTCATACCGTTCTATTAATGTACTCGCGGCGCAAGCAGGCAGCGATCGAAAGTGTCTTCAATTCATTCATAAATGTACGCATGTAGTGGTAATTTCTTCTACTAATATTTAATTCTGTAGTGGCATTTTCGTGTCTGCACATTTCACACAAAGCGCGCTAATAAAGCGAACTCCTGCCGCAGGCTATCCAATCGCGGGCTTCCCTGCGCCAGGCTAACCAATCACGAGCGGGACGCCCATGCGCATTATTGGCGCCTCAGATCACGCAAACAAGGGAGATGTGCTAAGGCGACTCGGCCCGTGCGAACGCATCTGGCCAAAATTTGGCTTGTTGTTAGTTTCCGTCCGCCAGTCGAAAGTCACCACGCGCTCGCGCCACTTCTCCTATTTTTTTACAAAATGCCTACTTGTACATTCGTTGTTTGCAAAAATACTAGCAGCAAAGTGAACTACGTAAAAGATGGAATCTCATTTCACATGTAATTATTACAATATTAATGTTTTTCTTCTTTAAATTCAAAAAAATATAAATTAAGTACTGTAAGAACGTGATGGAAAGATAAGTGATTTATTCGTATTGAACAAAATTCATTGCTTGCTTATTACAAACCGATAAATGAATCTGTTCATTCGACTGCGCGATGTATTCGTATTTTTAACGATACTCACAATACGATGACAGTCATGTGCCGCGTGGTACGGCCGCTGCCGGCTTCCGTGAAATAGAGACGTAGTAGTGTCGATTAAAAATTCTTAGTAAGTAGTAGCACGACGCATGGTCAGCTATTAGTACTACCCATTTACTTAATAATGTAGTAGAGTTAATACTATTATTGACTTTATTTAATTCTGTCCCTTCCACTGCCAGCCTCCGTACTACAGCAGATGAGAATTTCGACAATGTTTGACCCCTGTCGTTGTACAGCAGTTGGTTCTGTGGTCACACTGTTTTGCGATTATCTATGAATCTATCATACACTAACATTTAACATAGTTCCTGAGATTTGTACGATCAACCAAACAACCTCTTCTGTTTAGAGATAGTATAGTATTTAGATTTGACTACAATTAAAAGAATTATAGTGAGTCAACCTTAAAAGATAGACATATGCTCTCGCGGACTTTTTTTTAGAACTTTTTAAGAGGAACAATTCCGTCATACATGAGTGTTGCGTTACTATATGCTATTGATTGTTGTTCTTGCAGTGACTTAGTATTTTTTTATATTGTAGTTATCCAAAGGATTTTCATCAAGATCAAGACGGAGGTATACCACAGTTAATTTAGAGATCGTGTAAAGTTTTCCACAGCTAAGATAATGTAGGTTTGTAAGTTTAAATAGGTACGGCCAACCCTTACAGTTTGATAGTGCAATTTTTTTAAAGCTAAATAAAAAAAATAGTTATTGTTTTATTATTTGCGTTAGTTTAATTAAATGATGATAATAACAGTATTAAAAACACCCTTCATCGATATCGATACTGAGCAAGTCTGGTCTAAATACTCTATTGTTTAAGTGTGTGTTAGTGTAGTACACGTGGTTATTTTAGTGTGCGAACCAATAGCAAGTGCACGTTTGAATGCTTGTGTGCATTGTAACCATTGAATTATGCCTGTAGGAGTGGTAAGTCGTAGGAGTATCTGGCGACATATGGTTTCGAAACAAATCCTGCGGCATGCCATATCTCCTTTGTTTGTGTGATCTGAGATTGGCGCGCTGTTCGAGCAAGCAAATTCCGTTTCGCAATGATACAATTTTATTTGTCAACGTTTTAGTTGTCAAAATTTATTTCTTTCATGTGGAGCGCGCTGTTTTATGTTTTTATTTTGACTGACTTTTGTTGTGATTAATTCATTTACAAACGTTAATATTTAGGTCGATTTTTTGCTTATTTCAACTAGTTTTTTAAACTGTTTTAGTTTTTCGATTTACTTAAGTACTACGCTTTTTGTTTGTTTTTTTTTTTTCTAAATGTTGTTCGATTGTGACGTTTGTGTAGAAAATGTGTGTTTGTTAAAAATTGTATGTAAAGGGAAATGTGTACGAGAATTAACCCAGCAAAGAGGTAATGCAACTCGTTAGTTTCATAGTAATAATTAAGAAATATAAAACCGGCTGTGTTGTTGTTTACAGACATTTAAATTATTTTGTTTTCCTTGCTAGTTTAGTACCTAGTTCGAGTACAGTGTGGAATTGTTCGGGATTTGCAGATTTATGTGATTTCTTGCCCGCGGCTTGCTCAAACATAAATACATTTGGTAATTATCGTATTGAGAGAAGTGTTACGAAGAAGTTTTACATTTAGCGAAGTTTATTGTTACTATCCAAGCAAGCAGCGCATCGACAGATCGTTCATTTTCATTAGAACGTATTCTCACGTACCTATTTAAGAAACACACAAAGTCAACAATGAGTACAACATCTTTCTGTGCTTTCGACGGAAAAAGAATTATCATCATCAGGAAATCGCCATTTCAACCTTTTAAACTACCTAGTGAATTTTTCTTCACTAACTTGAGCAATTACGAGAGGTTTTTTTTTTGAACTGCCGACCCGGTCATAAAACCCTGTGCACGCCACTGCCTATAAAAACAAATATTGCAAAACTAGCAATACTTTTCAAGAAAAAAAAAAGCCATTGCCTCTAAGTATGCATTTGTTCCTTACAATTATTTTATTTATTAAAAACCTTTATTCTCACCCTTTTTTTTTCTCAGGATGGGAAATCATCAAATGACTTCTCCCGCTCTGGGCGGAGCGGGAGGGCGTGTCAGACTTTTACTGACTAAAACCCACCCCTGTTCCATCAGTTGCCCATGTGCCAGGGTCACGGTATCTCTTTCGAACAATCACGTGACCCCGGCAGGCATCGGTCTTAGTAGACCCCTACACTGCTGCTGACATCTCTTTGAGGCGCGCGTGGAACACTACGCGCCGTCGACCCGAGCCTGGTCCTTATCGGGCGGCGAGCTACACATTGCTCGCCACCCGCAAGCTCGTGCCTACGGTGGCCGGGAGTCCGCTATGGACTCCCGACGCCCGGGGCGTCTCCTCCTGCGGCGGCTAGGGACGTGAGGGCGCAGAGACTGCCACTCCCTCACGCGTCCCGCCTCCTCCTTCGCGAGCATTACTGCTTCGCAGAAGGAGGTGACGGCTTCCCATTCCCTCTCGCTCCGTACCATGGCTCGCACCAGGGCCGGACGCGAGAGGTCGCCACCGCCGATCGCCTCCACTAGGACACGGCGGTGCTCCGCCCAGGCGGGGCACACCTCCACCATATGCTCCACCGTGTCCTCCAGACGATCGTCGCAATGGAAACACCCGGACGTATCCTCCCGCTTTATCCTGAACAGGAACCCACCGAAGCACCCATGCCCGGTGAGAACCTGCGTCAGGCGGAAGGTGAGGACGCCGTGACGCCTCTCTATCCACTCCTCCAAGAGGGGACTAACCGCCGCAATTGTGGCGTGCCCAGCACTGGGTTGCGACAATCGTACCCGCCATGTCGCCATGAGATCACACCGGAGCTCTGTCCGCCGTGCCGCGATTTGTCGCGGCAGCGGAGTTTCGCCCCGGCGTTTCGCCTCCTCGCGCCACTCTCACATGTGCGCAAGGACCTTTGCCTCCAGATCCCATGGCGGCACTCCGGCAAGGAGGCTCGCCGCCTTGCACGAGATCGTGCGGTATCCTCGGATTAGCCGGATGGCCATGACCCTCTGGGCCGCACTCAACCGGCGTGCTGGGCGCAGCCTCAATGAGGGCGCCCCCTCCGGTGCCCCGTAGAGGGCCATAGACCGCACGACCCCCGTGTAGAGCCTCCGGCAGGAGGCGTTTGGACCCCCCAGATTGGGCAGGAGCCGCTTTAATGCAGCCCCAGCCCGCTCCAATCTGGGAGCCAAACGTCGGAAATGCTCAACGAAGTTCCACCGGCTGTCGAGGACAAGTCCTAGGTACTTCATCGTCGACTCGACGCCGATGTGAACCCCTCCTACCGTGAGTTGGGAACCCGTAGGTGGCGCAGGTTCCGAGGACCATGAAAACCCATGGCCTCGGATTTGTGCAAGGCCACCTCGAGTCCCAATTGCCGGATCCTATCGACGATCGTCACAACCCCGCGTGTCATTAATTCGGCCGCCGCCTCGTACGACCTCCCCTGCGCCAGAACCAGCGTGTCGTCAGCGTAGCAAACCACGCTGACGCCGCTAGGGAGGTCGGCGCGCAGCACCCAGTCGTAACCGATGTCCCACAGATGCGGCCCCAGGACCGATCCCTGTGGGACACCGCACGACATCTCTCGCCGGTTCCCTCGTGACCAGGGTAGACTACGGCCCTATCCGTCAGTTTATTCTCACCCTTAACGTTTTATTGTGTTCCCTTTTCACATAATAACATTGTATAAAATTTATGAGACACTGGATTAATTAGGTATCTATTTCTGCGATGCGGTACTCCTGCGGGATCAACGACGCTTAAAAGAAAGTTATCGATACGAGCGTTGCGCTGCACTATTCCTAAGTGAGAGTGACCGCGCAATATCATTCTTTACTTTTCGCACACGTTTATTATTGGTCCAAGTGGCCACGCGTCCTGAGACTTTCAGTTTTTAAAAAATGTTACGTAATGACATAATTTAAAGTTTATTTTTATTTGCTTCAATGCGAAAAATACGTGTGTGCGTAATTGTGTATTTATTGTATGTGTATGTGATGGTAGCTGTGACCCGGCGACACGCGTTACGGTATTAAAGGACGGGAGATAGCATTTCTATTGCCTTATTATTTAGATTTCTGTGTACTAGACTCATAATATACTGCGCTATCGAGCAAAATAGTTTTCATTTGTTCAAACATTTCTACATGGTTGACACTTTCAGATTGGCAGACAACACTGACAAACTTAGAAGATGCAAAACTGTAATCGAAGGGGAAAAAATATCTGTGGAAAATATAAACGAATTCGAACAGACGAAGAAGTTCTCTCACATATCAAGCTGTTGGCGAAAATACTGTTCAAATAGGCTCTTTATTTTGCAATAAGTGTAGTAGTTTGCAAGTTGTGTTTTTTTTTTCACTTCCATTACAGTTAATGCATCTTCTAAGTTTGTCAGTGTTGTCTGCCATTCTGAAGGTTTCAACCATATAAAAATGTTTGAATCATACACAAACAAATGAAAACTATTTTCTGCTAGACACAACACGAAATTCGAAAGTTAATTAACGCACAATACCTTTTTTTTTTTCAAAGAAAACGAAATGATTGCGACTTGGCATAATGACGTTTGGAAGAAGTGTGACACGATACTTCAACTGATACAAATAACGCAATTGTGTAAACTTAGCGATAGCGCAGTATATTATGAGTCTAGTATATGATTATAATTCCTATGATTACAGTACGCACGGCCACACATTTCCAGTATAAGCTGACATCTCATTGTACGAAACCCCTATGCAATGCGAGGTCAGCTAAAACTGGAAATTTACAGCTTGGCCTGTAGCCATGTGTACCTTATTGAAAACTTTTATTGTTTTGAATATGTTCCACCCATGACACATCTATGTAATTGTTATGTATTATATTTGGATACATACGTAATTTATGTAATTTATTTGGTCGGTGTATCTCGAAAAATGGCCATGAAAAACCACCCTTAATTTTTAAAACACATTTGTTTCTGCCCTATAGGAGATTGAAAAATTATGAGAAAAATATGAAATGTAAATCTATTAAGTAGCTACCATGTCGTGTTGGTTTCATTTTAAAATCTATTGTAGTTTCGTAGAAAAAAAAAACATTCAATTTTGTGGTTGTAACCCTTATTTTTCATAAACTAAAGAAGCTAGGGGTTCGATAATTGGCCTAAAATTTTTTTCAACAACTAGCAGCATTATTAAGGCACCAATGTCAAAAAAGACGCCAGTGCAGATTTCATATGGAAACACGGTGAGGCCCTCTTTTTCACTATCAACAGTGATAGTGAAAAAAAGAAGTAAATAACAATTACTACTATTCTTATTTAGTTCCTAGTTCCAACATTTCTGTATTTAATCTACTACCAGTTGCAAGCGTGTTTTCCTAACTGTTTTCTCCAACACAGAAGTTCGGGTCGACACATTCGAATCAGCAGTTGTTAAACAAACTGAATATTATAACGGTTTATGCACCATCTCTTCCTACCAATTTGTACGCCACGATATGCGGCTGAACATGTCTGATCTTTTATGTATCTCCTTATTATCTTGCATGCAATGTATGTATACCATGTTTAAACAAATAGAATTTACTTACTTACTTACAAACCAGCCGACCTGAAGCAATTATTACACCTATTGGACTTTCTTTCGGCTGGCGCAGTTCGCGTAACTTGGTCCTTTGGTGGGTGACCAGTTGTACATACCAAGATCCCTCCGTGGCTCTACAAGCACGTTAACCCGTTGGTCCCGGCTATCATTCATATATCTTTGATATTTCGCACATCCTCTAAAAAACTGTCATAACACAAAAACAAGTAAGAACAGAGATAAAAACACAGTCATAATATGACTGTGCTTTTACTTTTATTCCTCTAAAAAACTGTCATTACACAAAAAAAGTAAGAACAGATACATCTGTGTTCTTACTTTTTTAATGACTGTGTTTTTATCTGTGTTCTTACTTGTTTTTGTGTTATGACTGTTTTTTAGAGGATGTGCGAATTGTTACGGGTCATCAGAATCCCGAAACTCTAACCACCAGTCTTACCAAGGGGTATCGTATTACCCAGTAACTGGGTTGTGGAGGTCAGATAGGCAGTCGCTTCATGTAGAATGCTTGTACTCAGCTGCATCCGATTAGGTTGGACGTAGTCAAGAAAAGGCGGAATATATCGATGGCAGCAAAGTAGAAACGGACATCTACATTTTGATGAAAATGCTTTTTTTACAAAAATGAGCTTATAATCAATCCAAAAATTCATGGAAAAGGTTATTTTAAGGCATCATAGATTTCATGTAAACCGGTCCATAACTCTCTTAAATTACCTTTATTTTTTACTAAATCTGCTCTCCAATAAAATTACGATTTTGTAGATGTCCGTTTCTACTTTGCTGCCATCGATATGATATCTACATATTATATTTGATTTTTCCTCCCTGCTATTCTGACCCGAACATATATGCCCCTTTAGGGAATAACTAATTACTGAAATAATCCACTCAGGTACAGACAATGTCTCGTCTAGTGGCCTCACTCCATGCAGCATGCGGTTCAACTTGCTGCGTAGAAGCGGGCGGAGGTCTGGGACACCTGCCGGTGGCGCTATGTCTAGCGTATGGAGTACCCAGCCTCACTGTAGACTGTAAAGCTGCCACGGTCGCTGCAGGACCAAGTAGGATTAAGATTATACAGGTATGTGTATAATCGTACCGTGTGGTGCCGGACGTAAAGAATAACACCACCCCATTTCTTCCCGTGGGTGTCGTAAAAGGCGACTAAGGGACTTACTAGAGAATGGGCAGCAGCGTTCTCTATCCATTTTAGCACCATACTGCGATCGCCAACCCGCCTGCCAAGCATGGAGATTATGGCAAAGCCCCCCAAATTGGGGGAGGCGTAAGTCCAGCAGTGGTCGTCTTACGGCTGAAATGATGTTCATCTTATATGCTTCATCCATTATACTAATCCGAATTAAAACGATTATAATCCACTTTGCTTACAGAAACAATGGCACGCCATAGCCAAGCGCATAGAGGACGGCATCGAACAGCGAATGAGCGAGAACATCGACAAGAACCTGCATAGATTCGCGACCGTCTTCATCACGGAGCATACAGACTTGACCAGGGTTGTGAAAGAACAGTTCCCCGAGTTTGTTGAAGAAGATGTTAAACTGTTGCTTACAGGTTGGTAACAAGGAAAAGTGTAGACGAATGTTGGGAGAACTCAGTCTGAGAAACTATATTTACATACATAAAATCACGCCTTGTTTCCCCCTTAGGGTTGAACAGAGGTGTGCCAACATTTCGCTAGTTATGTTTAAGTCCCATGTAATAGGTGGAGCCTATTGTCATCAAGCGGGAACATCCAGACTCCGGGCTGCTATTGACTAATTTCAGATAGATAAAACACTTAACCCGACTTCAGAGAATCGAACTCTAGTGAACAGAAGCTTTTGCGACAGCTAGAGCAACGAGACAGTCAATCAGTATTTAAATGATAAAAGAATAATATATAGCAATACCGATACTTTAGTCATGACACTTATTGTGAAATATACGTATGACGATTTGGCTCGAAGAATTAACGTTAGCATCAAGGTAAAGAGAGGTCTCTACGATAAACGCACGCCCTTCATGCTTGTAGGCTCTTATTTAGGTTTTAAGTTCTATTTACGATTTTATTATTTCAGCTTGAGATTAGTTTTCAATGTTGTGTTGGTATATTGGCGTGTGCTAGCTGACATTTTGCAAATAATTTAATGTGTGTTTTGTTTTCATAATATTAATTATTTACATATTATTGTATAGAATCAAGTTCTTCTAACTTAACAGACAGCTGAGATGCTGGGGAGTTTGTTGCGCCACTTCTTCCCCGCTAAAGCACTAGAAAGTGGTGAAGGGTGGGCGTTTTGGGGGGACTGTCTTATGTAACTTTGACGTTCAAAAAGTGCTGACTCTCAGCCTAGTTTGAATAAATGACTTTTGATATTGATTTTAAGAATGGTCGTGAACAAACTGACCTCGGCATGCTCAATATAACCTCGCAAATGCTGTTGACGGCAGTTTTTCAGGCACGTTACTATGAGCCAGTTTCTCGAACGTAAATTAAGAGGTCGTACAAGAAATTTTCTCGTTTTGCTGAATAACGTGATTTTACAGTTAAAATAGTGTACTTCTACATACAGTATTTTAACTTGTATATATTGAAACAAATAATTCCCTCCTCAGGTCTCCACACATGCGGCAACTTAGGCCCAGATTGCCTCCGTATCTTCGCCTCTCAACCGAGCACCGCCGCGGTGTTCAACGTACCTTGTTGCTACCACCTGCTGACCGAAACTGTTGATGTTAACCTGTTTGACGTGTTCCAAATGGACGATAGGAGTGAGGAAATGAGTCAAGGGTTCCCTATGTCAGAGTGTTTGAGAGGTAGGTTATGTTTATTATTTGACACCAAGGATTCCTACTAGTATTGCATTTGACTCTAACAGAAGTGAGTACTTTAAAGCTTAATATTTCGCAAACCAATTCCTTAATTGAAACTTATAAAAATTTAGTGTTCTTTTTAAAAAGTCTTATAAATATTTTTATTTGCAGATTCTGCTTTCTCTCTCACTCATGTGTAACAACCTAATCTATACGGTATTTTCCAGGGTATAACTTAGGCAGGAACGCAAGGATGTTGGCAGCCCAGTCTATAGACAGGGTGGTCAGTCAGCGACAGTTGCCGGCGACCAGTTTGCTGTACAGAGCTTTATTACAGGTACCATCAAATATATTTTATTACTAGCTTCTGCCCACAACATCGCCCGCGTGAATTTTTTTCCCTCGTCCCATCTCATCTCGTCGCTTGCCCCGCCCGCGCTGTTATTTAGTTTTCACTTTGCGTACTTACTTTAACTTTTCCCTTTTGCCCGGCCTCTAAGCGACGTAGCGTGATGTTATATAGCCTAAAGCCTTCCTCCATAAATGGGCTATCCAATGCAATTTTTTTTTCTATTCAATAGCGCGTTCGTCCAAACAAAACCCAGCTTTATAATATTAGAATAGATTATTGAGACTTCTCGTTCTATGCCCCGTTTGGGGAAGCTTGTTTTTGTCAATCAGAGAACATTGGTGTGTAACAAGGAAATTACTACCAATAAATAAATGTATCGGCTTGTGGCTAAGGCATAAAATCGGCACGGGTTGATTGATCAGGTTAAGGTACGCTAGCCGCGGTTGGTTCGTAGACTTGTGACCATATTTACATACCAAGTGCCTTGGAAAGCATGTTAAGCCCCTGGTCTCAGCGGTCATTCTTGGATCAAAAAGTCTGCCAACCAGTCTTACCAAGGGGTATCGTATTACCCAGAAATTGGGTTGTGAGGGTCAGATAGGCAACTCCATGTAAAAAACTGTCATGGCACTGCATCCGGTTAGACTGGAAGTCGACCCTAAAATAGTTGGAAAAAGGCTGGGCAGATGATGATAAAATAAGTGTATGAGATTTTTGTCAAGTTGACCATGTTAACCCTTTGTAGCCCAAAATCATATAATTTAAAATTACTTTGGCATATGACAGGTTTACACAAATAAAAAAACACATATTTCTCAAAAATTAAAAAATATTTATTATTACTTATTTATTAGACATTTTAGGGTGTGTAACATTACTGTAAAATTGAGTTAAACTAAAACAAAATTTACTTACCTATGTGGTATTAAAGGATCTAAAACAATTATTGTTTATTGTAACGCTACTCCGCATTTTTCGCAAATAGTTTGTGATACACCAGTACATTTGGGAAACTTAATAAAATTCAAACTTTCAATAAGTTTCATCTTTGCGCTTTCGTCTACACACGAAATTTAAACTCGCTAAAATCATCAAGTTACGCTATCTATGACTTCTATTTGTTACTGAAATATTCGGTGTCGTATGTTACAATGTAGTGACACTGATTTGAATGTACTAAAATGTTAAGTATCTATTTTAGCGGGATTATTGAGGTTTGTTACAGAAATGTCACACGAGTCTACAAAGGGTTAAACGAGATATTTGTGATGATGAATAAATAAAACAAGCGTTATAATTATATATTTTCTTCCCGCAGGCAATAATCCAAGAGCAACTACCAAACCACAAAATAACCGAAGGCAAACTCAAAAAGATTACACCGAAATGTCAAACATTCCAACAGTATTTCAAAATGGCGGACAGTATTTTAAAATTAGAACTTTATGACCGTTTACCGGACAGTTTCTTCATAGATATACATAAAAATATGGATTGCCAGAGAAGAAAACTCGTGTTATTTTATTTATTAAGGTTATGTCTAGCTCAAGTGATTGAAAGTTTGATATTGTTAGATAGATTAATGTTTTTATTTGAAAATGGGTTTGAAAATGTATTTCTGGTTAAGTTGTTTGATCCTGTTTTGTCCCCAAGATGTCATAGTATTGTTGCTGTAAGATAGCTATAAATATTTTAATATATTCCTGTAAGTGATATACAAGCAAAGCATTTCCTGTATATATTATTATGTCGTTTTGTTAAACAAATATGATTTTGTATTTTTTGTTATGTATAATAATATCGTAGCGAAGTCATAGTGTTTTTTTTAAGTAATTTTCGTGAGATTTGGGAAAGATTTTAATGCCATTTTTTTTATTAATTTTGTCTGATTAACGACGAGCCAATAGGTTACAATATTGAAGACAGTTACAGATTTAACATTTTAAATGATTAGGGTCAAGAGGTAAGGCTAAATTACATTCGCGGTGGCGTCTTCCCCAATCGCTGCCATCTGCATCCTGGTGGCAAACAGCGCACAACATGTTAAATATTCCAGTCGAGAGAATAACCAAACACCTATTTGTGGGGTTTCACACGACTGACAAGGGGCGTGTGCCAAAGGATGCGCTTTCATCGTATGCGATGAATCATTATCATCATCATTTCAGCCGAAAGACGTCCACTGCTGGACATAGGCCTCTCCCAATTTGGGGGCTTTACCATAATCGCCAAGCTTGGCAGGCGGGTTGGCGATCGCAGTATGGTGGTAAAATGCATAGAGAACGCTGCTGCCCAATCTCTAGTAAGTCCCTTAGTCGCTCTTTACGACACCCATGGGAAGAAATGGGGGTAATGATATTCTGTACCAGGGGCGTAGCTACCGCCGTATCAGCCGTATCAATTATACGGGGCCCCAAAGCTGCAGAGGCCCCGTGTGTAAGTAAAAATTCGTAAATTATTATCCAAAACCTAAAATTGTTCTTGAAAACAGGCCCGTCATGACTAAATATTTAATGAAAATAACAAACGAAACCCACAGGCGATATCCAAACCCAAACTATTGCTTTTATTTAGGAAAATCAAATAGAAAATCTAACCTATTCAAGTTGGGATATTCAAAAAACCTCCCAACTCTGGATGCGAATTATATATTTTGTAAAACAATATCTTCTTGTTGAGTTTCACCATGGCACTCGCTTTTTCCTATGTGTGTTGGGATTGGTTTCCAATGTAACCGGATGCAACTGAACACCAGTATTTAAAATGGAGCGACTGCCTATACTTGCTAGAGAAAAGACAGCACCGTTCTTTATGCATTTTATCATCATAGAGGATCGCCAAACCGCCTGCCAAGCGTGCCGATTCTAGCTGGCAGCCCGCCCACCCCCATAAAGAGGCATATGTCCAGCAGTGGACATCTTTTGGGTGGAATAATGAATGTTAACTGCATATGTTACCTCGAACGTAATTTCTTTCTTTTTTTTTTCTCCACCGTCGGGAACAAAGGGCCCCCAGCATATTGTGATACTGGGCCCCCTTAGGACTAGCTACGCCACTGTTCTGTACGTCTGGCACCACACGGAACATATTGGAGTAACCTATTTATCGGATGAATGCACTATGGCAATTCAGTAAGAGCACTTTGGATTATATTCGAAGTTAAAAAAAAAACACTTAGGGTCTGTAAACTGTGAAGGCCAGTCTAACTTTTACAAAAGTACATATATAGGTACCCAACGCCATAAGGCCTACAGGCTTTCGAGAATATCTTCGTTGTGTTCAACAAGACGATAGAGAGAGAGAGAGAGAAGAGATCAAAATGATTGATGGCAGGTAACTACTTTTTGAGAGACATATGGTAGGCATTAGGTTGCATAAGCATAAGAAAACCTATTTTAAATAATATTTCCCTACGAAATACTATATGACTTCAAGTGGCCACAAAGGAAATAAACGAATTAAGTTTTCTGAATACGCTTAAATACCTACGTACCTATATCACATTGGTACCTAAACATACACGTTGTTTCGTACATAATATAGAAGTAATTTACGTACGTTCAGCTTCATAAATAAGATTTATCGTATCGTAAATCCATATTTCTTAGAAATTTACTTTCATTCACCTTTGAAAGAAAAATGTCCGTAGGTATTTTTGTTTGTGTATTTTGTAAATATCTATGTCCCTATCTACTGCACTATTTAATCATTGTAATAAATTCATTTATTTCAGAAAACTAACACCTAATCGGGAAACAAAAAATAATAAATAGAAAATAAATCCCATAAAATTAAAATGAAATTATGCAATCACACATTATACCCACCATCACGAAAACTGCAACCTTATTGCTTTAAACATAAGGGTGAAGTGATTCACCGCTAGTGTCCGCGGTTGTACACCTACCCATAATAGACTTATTTTAGTAGAAAAGTACCTAAGTAACTAAGTACAATGTTAATAATTCCATAAGTTTAATACAGAAAAGGATACCTAGGCAGTGCTGAAATGTGGTTATTCACAGGCACAACCGGGTTGCTGGTATGTTTTGAACATAAAGGCGACAATACAAATGTCATAAAAGTTTATTACGAACGCGTGATATCATAAACATACATAGGTACTACTTATTAATAAACAAGACGTTGGACGGTGTCCTAGACTTTACAGTACAGAGGGAATAACTAATAACTGTGCGTGTAGTGTCGGAAGTAAAGAATAGCATCATCGGATTTCTTCCCCTATGTGTCGTAAAAGGAAACTTAGGAACTTACTAGAGAATGGGTAGCAGCGTCCTCTATGCATTTTACCACCATACTGCGATCGCCAACCCGTCTGCCAAGCATGGCGATTATGGCAAAGCCCCCGAATTGGTGGAGGCATATGTCCAGCAGTGGACATCTTTCGGCTGAATTGATCATGATGATGACTTTTGCCACGTGCTGGGTATCGATATCAAATTCTAATTAAATAAAAAAAATATCATTCCAACTGCGTTCTGCGTTCAAAACATAAAACGACACATGTAAAACAGCATATTTTGGTTTTTGTCAATTCGTAAATAGTTAGGTATTTGTGCAACAAAAGAGCAAAGTCGTTTTTTGCTGCGAGTGCTGATTTTGAATCCTGAGTGTGGCGAGGGATTCAAAGGCACAAGATGCAAAAAACTTTGCTCTCGTGTAACACATAACTTTTCACTTCAGCAGCGAGAACACTTTAGGAGATAAAATAATAAAGAATAGATTGAAATAACTATTTATTGTGAATCAAAATAATTATCATTGTAAGTCTCTGTACCAATTCAAAAATTGAACATTTTAAAAGTTAAAAGTAAAATTACTGCAATTCTGCAAATTAAAAGTGAAAGATTTATTTGGCAACGTTATTGTTGCATTGAGTTTAGTTTGATTATCTGGGGTTAAGGTTTCTGTTTCAGTGGCGGATTGAGAAGGAACAACGGTGAACGTTGGTGACTCTGATCGGCTTTCTGACTGTGCGTCGTTGGAAGTGGATGGGCGTGGGTGAAACCAAGGATCCGAGGTCGAATTCAGACTTATTGTTTCCACTATACGCTTACAGATTTTCGACTTATTTTCTATTGAGTCTTCAATATAGCCTTCTACAACCGTATTGGACTTCCACCCGCCGTGATGTTTTAAAGTGGTGAGATCGGCTCCGGAATCAGCCAAGAGCGTTCCCGAAGTTCTCCGAAAGCAGTGACCCGTGTATAGCTGAGGCTCTTCCAGTTTTAAGAAAGTAGCAATTTCTAGCACCTATTTTATTTACTCCCATAGGCTGTCTTGAGAATATATTATTATGGTATTGTATGAAAAATCGGTCGGTTTTTATATTGGCTGGACGTAAATGTTGGTAATTTTCTATAATAGTTACATATTCTTCGCGTACGACAAAAGACCTGTCAAGGTTCGTCTTCGTATTTTTCAATTTTACTAACAGTCATTTATCTGAATGCTTTTCAATATTATTAACTGTTAGCTGTAATAGCTCGTTATTGCGACACGCTCTACTAATTTCTATGATCAGTACAACCTGTAATGAAAATATTACGTAATTAATTTAATATGCATAATTTAACATTTACAGCATGTTATACATATCTTATGAAATATTTTACAGTATTGCTAAGCCAGACTAGGATTCATTGCGCCTCCAAATTTTAATAACTAATAACATAGATTCATAGGTACCACTTACATAAGCGGCAAGAAAATTGCAGCCCGGAGCTTCATTAAGAAATTTTTCTATGTTAAGGGCCGTGAAAATTTTGGACTTTTTAGCCTTATGCCCAACTGACATTCTTTTTAGAAAAGATACGAATTTGCGTATGTTTCAATATGCACGTTATGTTTTGTTTTTAAAGTATCTTTCAACATTGAGTAACTACTCCACATTGTAGATGATCGCCTCGTCGTGATAAATCTAAAAAATAAGATAGCAACACCGTCTCCGCAAAACTGCTTGCGCCCTTGGTAAGTCTCCATTCATTGAAGACATGGTATGCTTTCAGATATTTCTCGCGAGACTTCTCAGGTAGGAAACTTAATTCTGCATTAATAACTTGTTGTTTTAACTCTTCCGGTGTAAAATACTGTTCTCGTCGCTAGTTTCACTCATATTTTAATATTTTTTTAACTTATTCAACTCTTTACGCCAGCTACGAAATTTTATTCCCACTTTTTCTTATTTAAATTACGGCGTGTTCGGAAATAGCACCCATGATATTTTATTATTCAAAATATTTACGTAACATTATTGAAACTAGAAATAAATATTTACAGGTTAAATATCAGTTTTATTTGCAGTAAATACTTATTTTCGTTTAAATACAACAATAAGTTAAAAATTCAATAAAATACATTAAAATACATAATTATCTTTTTGCAAAATTTCTTTAGTTAGTACAAATTTTCGAACGTGTTTGTCTTTGAGGTCGAATTCAAAATCGGAACTTCGAAAGGGCTGGTCTTTGTGTCTCTCTCTTTCTAATGGTGAGAAAGAGATAGAGTGTAAAAGTTTCGAAATGCATGATTAACCCAAGGCTGAATAAGATATTCGCGGCTTTCTGAAAACAAAAATTAAAAAGTTACTTTGTCTCACTCAGTGAGCAAAATCGCATTTTGCTCACTGATTTCAGGCAGCAAAACCTACATGTTTATTTATTTAATACTTCACGCACACAAATGTACATAGGCGGACTTAATGCCATAGGCATTTTCTACCAGTCAACCTTTGGGTGGTGCAGAGACAAACAGTGGTAGGTGCAATAAATTTGGTGAACAAATATCTTATATCTTTAAACGAGCAATTCTGGTACATATATATAATCTGAATCTCGGAAACGGCTCCAACGATTTTCACGAAATTGAGTATACAGGGGGTTTCGGGGACGATAAATCGATCTAGCTAGGATTCATTTTTATAAAATGTCGTTTTATTCGTGTTTTCAATGACCAACTTTATCGATAATGCACTTGAACATAAACTTATTATTTTAAACACAATTTACCAAAAAATACCGAGCAAAGCTCGGTCAACCTGATATTTTAAAATATAAACGCATAAACCTATTTAAACCATAAATACAATAAATATACCTAACTAAATATAAATGTAATGTTAATGTTATGTCTAAATATAATGTTTGAACTACTGAAGTGAAAAAGTATGTACATAATATGTTCCATGAAAAACAGCCAAAAGGACATTCGCCCAAAATCTTTTTTGGCTTCCTCTTTTGGTTCAATTAAGTAGTTTTCAATATCGATATCAAACACGTGGGTAAGAGGTTACCAGCTTATTTAACCTGACCCTGCATAGAAGGTACAGTAATGTTAGCCGATCTAACACCTTATCAGCTAAAAGATATAAATCATGCTCTCAACCAGCCCACACAAAGTATTTACACAAAGATTCTGAAATAAAAATACACACGCGAACTTTCGGCGGCAAGCGTTGTTATCGGTTTTGGATAACAGTTGCGTAGGTAAAGAAAAACATGGTATTTTTAGATGAACTTAGCTTCTAGTGAACAGCTAAGATCATCTAAAAATACCGACATACGTATCGGCAAAGCCGGTTAAGAGAAAAACATCTCTATTTAAATGAGAATTAAACTTTCGTAAGCCATACTGCGGCGGCGACCTCTCGCGTCGGGCCCTGGTGCGAGCCATGGTACGGAGCGAGAGGGCATGGGAAGCCGTCACCTCCTTCTGCGAAGCAGTAATGCTCGCGAAGGACGAGGCGGGGCGCGTGAGGGAGTGGCAGGCTCTACCTCTACTAGGCCCTCACGTCCCTAGCCGCCGTAGGAGGAGACGCCCCGGGCGTCGGGAGTTGATAGCGGACTCCCGGCCACCGTAGGCGCGAGAGCTTGCGGGTGGCGAGCAATGGAGCTCGCCGCCCGGTAAGGACCAGGCTAGGGTCTACGGACGGCGCGTTGTGTTGCACGCGCGCCTCAAAGAGATGTCAGCAAACTGAAGGGGTCTGCTAGGATCGATGCCTGCCAGGGTCGCGAGATTGTTCGAAAGAGATACCGTGACCCTGACACATGGGCAACTGAAGGAACACGGGTGGGTTTTAGTCAGTAAAAGTCTAAGACGCCCTTCTGCTCCACCCTAGAGCGGGAGACGTCATTTGATGATTTCCCATCCAGAGAGAAAAAAAAGCTATCTAATATGTATCTATATAAAATTCTCGTGTCCCAGTGTTTTTTACCAAACTCCTCCGAAACGGCTGGACCGATTTTTTATGAAATTTTGTGTGGATATCGGGTAGGTCTGAGAATCGGCCAACATCTATTTTTCATAGCCCTAAATGATAAGGGTGACCCACCCCTAAATATTTTTTTTTACTTTTATTTTATTATGATTTGGCATTGAAAAATACATACAACTCTAAATTTTCCCTCTTTTTCACCCGGCAAAACAACGTTTGCCGGGTTAGCTGGTATTATAGATTTACTTACCTATCTCCACTAGACCTTATTAGACCGGGAGCTGGTGACAGGTGACGTTCCACCATTTTGTCGTGCATGCATTTTTATGGCTTGATAACTAACCCTAAAATATCAATGATAGTCGGGGTTTTATTTAGCCCCCCCGCGCGTCCTCTCCATAAGGAAAAGCGCTTTTCTTTGTGTAGCGGATTTTCGTGTTTTTCCGTGATAGTATACTGCATGCCATTGTAATATACGGAAGTTTTAACAAATTAAAGCTGTAATAATTGATGGCATGCACTCCGCAGCGGCCCAAGATGATCATAGGATGCTGAAAACCTGAACAAAATTAGAGGGCAATTCCGTGTTTTGAAATTGCATGCCGATATAAAGAATGGAAGTTTTTGTAATAAACACACTCTGGAAAAATTGGCATGCACCCCTCGTATGACCAACGGTGGTAAATTTCCGGATAACTCTGTAAAATTTGAACACAGATTTTCCGTGATTCCAAACTGCATGCCAATTGAAAGGATACTTAATTTGTATCATTAATTAATAGTAGGAAAATTGGCATGCACACCAGGATGTTGCAGAATAGAGGCATGCATGATGAAAGTTGCAAAAAACACTGTGCAAATTTAGGTGACTTGTGTTTGCATGCCGTTTTGTATTTCGTGAATTTACATTATTTTACGTCATGAATGTAAATAGCATGCATGTAGGTACAGCCCAACATACAAAAAATGTGAAAAAATTGAATAAACCTCAATATCTCAATTGAAAAAAAAAAAACTGAAAAATGCCGTGACTTCTTCCTGCATGCCGCTTTGTATTTTGTTAGTAGATACTATTTTAAGCTGAAATGCGAAATGGCATGCATGTAGCTTCATGAAAATTGTTTAAATAAACAAAAAAATAAGGTCCGATTTTATAATTTGATTCTTTTTAATGTTTTTTATGAAAAATCAAAGTAAGTACACAATTATTAGCAGCATCATTATTTTAAACATTAAGTATTATTAATATCGTTATCATCAATGGCTTCATCATCATCATCATCGATATTATCATTATCATCATTGCGGCTATGTAAATACTCTTCTTCCGTAGTGTAGCCAATATCGGATTGGCAATCGCTGTCATCGTCATCATTTGATTCTTCATCATAAAGTTTGCAAAGTTTGAGAAAAGAACTGATTGTACAGTACCTAATGAAATTTCTAGTAGAATAATGACCTCGAAGGTTAAAAAAAAGGCATGATTAGAAAAAAATAAGTACCTACAATAATTTCCTGTACATTAGGAGGAACGTCATCCCCCTCGAACCTCCGGAAGGAATAGCTGTTATTTTCCAGTTTCCAACCGAATTCTTCTACATTCAAAGAATCGTTGGACAGTGGGGAAAAAGAATTTTTGCCCAATGTACGCTGCTCGAAGAAGTTATTGTTGGAGTTCGCGTTTACACGGTGGTAGCAAGCAAGCATCGAAATTCATCAACTTTTGCTTAAACTCGTCTGTTGGCTCGATTTTGTTTGTATACGTTTGCGTAAATATTCGTAGACGAGCATCGTCTACATTACAGCATTTCCAGAGGCCATTTTTCGCTGTTGCGTACATTTTGCAGACAAAGTCCTCCAGCGTGGCGAATGCACGTTTGTAATCGTCACTATTTGGGCTTTGCAATGCGACGAAAGCTTGTTGGAATTCTTCATTAGCAGAATACAGTTCCCACGGTTTTCTTTTTCCCTTGCTGTAAAAAGGCAGGGTTGAAGTCGCACCCTGTTAAGGCATGGAAAGTCTACCGGAGGGTAGTAGCGACCCCTCGTGCTAGTCGACGTATAATAGGCCACGTTTAGACTAGAGACCGGGAGATTCGAATCGTTTGAATTGAATATTTTTTTTACAATTTTTCATCAAGGAATTGAGAAAATAAATATAAACCGTGACCATCTTTTTTTGTTTATTTAAACAATTTTCATGAAGCTACATGCATGCCATTTCGCATTTCAGCTTAAAATAGTATCTACTAACAAAATACAAAGCGGCATGCAGAAAGAAGTCACGGCATTTTTCAGATTTTTTTTCAATTGATGTTTATTCAAATTTTTCACAATTTTTGTATGTTGGGCTATAGCTATATGCATGCTATTTACATTCATGACTTGAAATAATATAAATTAATGAAATACAAAACGGCATGCAAAAATAAGTCACCTAAATTTGCGCAGTGTTTTTTGCAACTTTTATTATTCTTTATAATACGATGGGCTTATATAATTAGGAAGGCCATTTGAATTAGATAATTATTTTGTTATAAAATTAATATTCATTTTTATTAGGAGTAATTTGGAATCACGGAAAATCTGTGTTCAAATTTTACAGAGTTATCCGGAAATTTACCACTGTTGGTCATACGATTTTTCATGCCAATTTTTTCAGAGTGTGTTTATTACAAAAACTTCCATTCTTTATATCGGCATGCAATTTCAAAACACGAAATTGCCCTCTAATTTTGTTCAGGTTTTCAGCATCCTATGATCATCTTGGGCCGCTGCGGAGTGCATGCCATCAATTATTACAGCTTTAATTTGTTAAAACTTCCGTATATTCCAATGGCATGCAGTATACTATCACGGAAAAACAAGAAAATCCGCTACACAAAGAAAAGCGCTTTTCCTTACGGAGAGGACGCGCGGGGGGCTAAAACCCCGACTATCATTGATATTTTAGGGTTAGTTATCAAGCCTTAAAAAGGCATGCACGACAAAATCGTGGAACGTCACCTGTCACCAGGTCCCGGTCTATATAGATGAGATATAACATCAAAAATACAGGTTCTGGATTCTAAAATTGTCAAGTTGGCATTGTCAAATTCGAGATGCATTCAAGGTTAGTAAATTTTTGATGCCAGATTTAAATTGGTGGGTTTATTTAAAAAATGGCAGCAAACTGAAGGGGTCTGCTAGGATCGATGCCTGCCAGGGTCGCGAGATTGTTCGAAAGAGATACCGTGACCCTGACACATGGGCAACTGAAGGAACACGGGTGGGTTTTAGTCAGTAAAAGTCTGAGACGCCCTTCTGCTCCACCCTAGAGCGGGAGACGTCATTTGATGAAATCCCACCCAAAAAAAAAGTCAGGTACTTTGCAGTGACCTGCGAAGCTCATAACATAACGCCTGTACTTTCCAGAGGGTTAGGCAGAGGTGTACCTATGTATAATTTAGTGTACGCACATTTCACCAGTTATGTTTAAGTCCTGTGTAATGGGAGTGAGCCTAATGCCTTCAATCGGCCACAAATCGGGTTCAGCGTGTTGCCGGACTTAAAGAATAGCACCGTCCGATTTCATCCCCGTGGGTGTCGTAAAAGGCGACTAACGGACTTACTAGAGAATGTGCAGCATCGCTCTCTATGCATTTTACCTAATGCTATCGCCAACCCGCCTGCGAAGCGTAGCGATTATGCCAAATAAATCTCCCGAATTGGCGGAGGTCTATGTCTAGCAGTTGACGTCTTTTAACTGAAATAATAATGATGGGTACAAATCCAGACTGCCACGGAGACATTCCAATGGAAAACCCAATAACACGCAGGCTACTTAGCATAAGCATGTAATTCATAGTTTAAAAGCTGTTAATAGATTTAAGGTTCCACAAACAGGCGTAACGCGACTCTCGTAGAACAACTCGCGAAAACTTCATGGAAATTGTTCTACAAAATGTCGCCTCGCGCTCATCTGAAGAAGCCTTTTTATGTGAAAACAAATTATTGGACTTAGTATATTCGTTAAACCCTCGCCTATTGCAGAGACAATTTCGCATTACAAATTTCTAACTAGGATTAATAACCAATCCTTGGAGCTTTTGGAATTTGAAGCAATCTCAATTTTAAGTCCGTGAGATTATGAGAACTAACGGCTAGATGAGTTAATTCTCATTCCAAGCATAGGTTATTGCCAAACAAATTCAAATACCATTTAGAATAGTTATCCTACACGGGTGAATGACCCAGAAAGTCGATTCTGTTAAAGTAACTCTGGTGGTCTTGTGGTTTTATGGTTGCAAGCGCGACTGACAAGTTTTGCGTTTTGAGTTCAATTCGAACTTGTTTCCATTTTTGAATTCTTAGTAGCAGTTAATAATAGTCTTAAGAAATGTTCTCAGCATATTATTATGGTAAGTCTCCGAATGATGTGCCTCTCAAATTGAAAAACTTGCAGCATTTACATACCAACATACATAAACTCACGCCTTTATCCCATGGGGGTAGGCAGAAACTACGGAACGCCACCTGCTACGATCCTTACATCCTTACATTAACACACTCCTTTTGCCTCGTTTAAGTTCATACAATTGGTCATACACACGCTCCGGTTGTGAGTACTACGCACTTGAAATTTCTGAAAACATCACCAATAAAGACTCTATATGTCGAAGCATTTATTTCAAATAAACCAACTTCAGGCACTTTTGAATTGTCAAGGGGGTCAAGAGGTCAAGAAATATGAAGCCCATTCCAATGCGTAGTAGGTAGGTAGGAGAAGAACAGGCGAGGAACTCCACGGACACTCTTTTGAATTAAAGTATTGTTACAAAGAATTGAAATACTTCCTTTATCTATGGTTACATCATTCATGTTTGAATTAAACAGGTGAGAACGACGCAGATAGCCATGCACATTAAAAGGATACGCGACAAAAAATAAAATAAAAAACTATTCAGAAATTAAAATAAGCCGTGGCAGCTTAGAGATGACCAGCACGCGTAGCATGACCACCATAGAAAGAATTGTGATGCCATCTGGCGTAGCATCACAATTCAACCACCACATTTCCATTCCTTTCCATTTTTCCATTCCTCCAATGACAGCGCCCGTTCACGAACATGACGTATGGATCAGCACCATTCAGCTCAAATACTAATACAAGAGACATTTCAAATGATTATCATTTTACATATCATCATTTCTGCCACAAGACGTTCACTACTGAACATAGCTTTTTTTTTTTGTTAGATGGGAAATCATCAAATGACTTCTCCCGCTCTGGGCGGAGCGGGAGGGCGTGTCAGACTTTTACTGACTAAAACCCACCCGTGTTCTTTCAGTTGCCCATGTGCCAGGGTCACGGTGTCTATTTCGAACAATCTCGCGACCCCGGCAGGATAGCGTATAGCTTAGGTGACATGTGTATCTTAGTGTACTTTCTATACAGCTCTGCCTACTTGTTCGAGGAATACAGGTGTCATATTATGTCAGACTAATCTAGAGGCGCTAACTTACCTACAAATGAAAAAATAACATAGCTTCCCAGATTCGTGGAAGCAAAACAGCGATTCCAGTGATCGCTCAACGGTTAGACAATTACAATTTAACTGATACGAATCTATGTTGGAGGATAGTCTGTGGTTCGGAGAAGCGATGGGCGATGGCCAAGTGATTCAGTATCGCTTCCGAATTAGTGAAATACTTCTTTGTTTGCCAATGTGATGTCGACGAAACGGTTTTTGGAAAATATGGCTCGTTTTGTGAAAGAAAAGTAAATCTGGATTCAACTTGCAATTTTTGAAGCTATCTTTTGTGAAAATAATGAAACTTGTCTGCTTAACATGGTGATTAGCCTTTTTAATACGATAATTAAAGGACTATCCATAGCAATAGGTTGCATTACCAAGATTTGATAAAAAAATATTTTATTTCCGATCCTTATATTCTATAAGAAGGTGATAAAATAGGGTTGAGCTACACGATGACTGACGCATGCATGCCGTCTGTTGGGCAGGTCAGCTGAAAGCTGCAAAGGCCCTTGCTTCAAAAGACTCTTCTAGATATGGCCCTGCATAGCTAGACTCACATAAAATTCTAATAATATTACTGTTGTACTTTAAAAGAGACCTTGACCTCTGAGTTTGTTTCGTCATTTCTTTTCAGGGATCAGTCAATCAGTAAATGCCAGTGCCATGTAGTTTTTAAAATATTCACCAAATAATATTGGCGTGTAAAGTGTCTTTGACCTCAATTTGAAATCAGCAAGGAAATGACACGTGTCTTAAAAGATCTAGGTACGTACATAAATAAACATTTCATTTCATTTCAATGAATACCAATCACGTTAAAGTATCACTCAGCACCATCCTACGTATAGTGTGCTTTATCAATTTCAAAATAATTTCCTTCTTAAAACACAAAAAACCCAACTAGTCCTATAATACTAAGAAAAATACTAGGTAATAGTTGTCCTTGAACATACCAATTTACTCGTGAAAGTATTCCTGCGCTGAAAGTTGTGATATTAGCAGAAATAATGGCTACATCACCTGTTACACGCATTTGACGGATATGCTGTCAAACAATAAATTATTATGTCGTAACTATACTAAGTGCCTATTCCGAGCTCCTCCGACACATTTGGACTCAGCACTCATTGTTCAGGAAGGAACGGGGAAAAACCTTCTGCTTCATAGCGTGTTGATGGGAAAAAGTTCAAACATTTTTGGACCAAGATTCAGCTGCGCGAACTGCACTCACTGACGCAGTCAATAGATCATCAAACGCTCCGGTGACAGGGCATACGGCGCAAGAGGTGGGGGAAATGGAAAAAAAACTGCTTGCATACATTTTGTATCTTCATTCTCTTGCCTGTATCCCCATTTACAGAAAGAAAATATTTGCGGTAAACATGACACAAAGAAGGACAAATTAGGGGAAATATGTGTCGCATCCACGTGAACGGTCATCGCGAAACATAATGCTACAACCCTATACGAGATAGAGCCTCAGCGTTGCTTTATTGATTATGAACGCGAAGGTACTACACTCTTGTAGGAAACACCAGATTTTTCTACATAACCGAAGTATAATTCCATTGCAGGGGCTCAAAAATCTTGTACGGAATCTATAGTTGTGCCTCGATGGGATGGGATCCTTTCCGAGCCTTTTAAAACATGCTCTACACGATACTACTTCATACTCTTAAAATACATCCATCAATCAACTCAGCCTATCGCAGTCCACTGCTGGACATAGGCTTCTCCCATGCTGCGCCACAACACTCTGTCCTCCGCCTTCCAAATCCAGTCTGTCCCAACCACCTTTCTGAGGTCGTCGGTCCATCTACCTGGAGGGCGTCCCATAATACGCTTGCCGATACGCGGTCTCCACTCCAGCACCCCTAGCCAAGTTGATAATCTGCAATCGTTAACGCTAGTCGAAAACTAATCAAATGTATGGGAATGAAATCATCTCAACGTTAAGTCACGTGGTTAGAACAAACGAATAGAAAATTCGTAGCCAAGTTCACATCGTTTAAAATGATAGAATGAATTGATGTTCAACGCTACATCATTTGTTATAATATGTCGTTTTTCTAAAGAGTTTGTAGAACGAGCGGCCGACTCAGGCGCGTCAACATGGCTACCAACTTATTGTTTTCTACAATTGCTGACGCGCCCGAGGCGTTACCGATTGGAGAATGGAATTCGACACGAAACGGTTGTAACTTGGCTAGGGGGGCAGAACTCGTCTGCCCCATCGGCCATCTGTCCTTCGACAGACAGGGCCAGCCCATTGCCATGAACACTGAGCCCAAACTACCCACAGTCTTGAAGGCCCAGACCCACACGTGTGGATAGAGCCTTACAACCCATAATTCTCGCAGCATCGTAGACTTTCGCCTACGCTGCCACAAAAGATTACAGCTACGAAAAAAAAATCCTAAAATAATAAAATCAAAAATCGTATACCTATCATAAATCCTAGTGTAAATAGATGCATTGAAGTAAATAAAAGAGAAAACATGTTATTTTAGCGACAAAGGGGTGTAGTTGCTCGGAAAATGTGGGAAGAAGACTGTGATAATTTATTAGCACTGATGTCGTGTAGGCGTCTTATCATGTAATAATAAGCTATATTCATGGTGATACCAGCGTGCGTGTACGTATTAGTTTATGTTTTATAAATACACGCAAGAATGTTCATTTTAAGAACAGTAATATTACATGCATTAAACTTATGCTAGAAATAATCTTATTAAAGGACTAATGTACATGATATTTACCTACTGCCTTGAAATTTAATATACTAAAATAAACCAAATTATAACAGAGTAACGAAAATGTGAAATTCGTGAAAAAGGGGTAAGCGCAAAGTTTTTGCTTCACGTTATCGAATATCAGTGAGTGTTGAGGCAATCCAGCTGCTAGAAAACACAGACTTAGTGTGAAGGCTAAAAAGAACTAAACCTTTTGAATTAGTGTAGTGTACAAAGTGAGTTAATAATAGTAACAGTATTGTGCTATACATATAGGGTAAGCCCGGGGGAGATGGCCGTATGGGAGAGATGGCCAATTCAATTATTTTCAGAACTAATAGCTAGACGGTGCCACTTGTCGATTAGTACGCTTCTGTCAGCGGAGGCCACTAACAGTGGGTGCAAATTTAAACAGAAATTAAATAAAATAGTAAGTAAAAACCTCGTTATTTGTTTTCAAAAGTGAACAATTTTTTCAGTGGGTTCACATTTTACGTCGCGGTGAAAAACATCAATGGAAACTTGTGGTTTTTATGTGTTATCTTCTTTAGTATGATTGATTTATTGCGTTCTAACTTCAAAATTGTAAGTAATGCGGGTTCATTAAATTTTATTTCGATATGGCCATCTCTCCCGATCAAATAAGGAGAGATGGCCATAAGTGATCCGGTATAGATGGCCCTATTATGGAGACGGAACGGGACTGAGACGGGGATGGGATGGCTTTGGTCCGTAGCCGTGACGTCAACAAGACATGAATTATTATCCATGTCTTGTAAGCCCATATTCAAGTTAAAAAAGTTGTACAATATTTTGTGCAACTATTTTAACTTAAATACGGGGCTTTTGGTTACCTTGTACGTGTGCATTTTTCTTTTTTGTAACAATTTTTTTATTTCATATTGTGCCTGAAATTTCATCAATACCACAGAGAGTTGTTGAAGCTAGAAAACGGGCAAAGCAAATCACTGTTCCTCTCAACCAAAGCACCTGCCATCTAATCTCTTCACCACCCTTGGTTGACTGGTAGAGAATGCCTAAGGCATTAAGTCCGCCTTTGTACCTTTTTTGTGTGCGAGAAGTTTAAATAAATAAATAAAGCAAGTGGGCATTCTTTTAACTTATGAATGTCATATAGAGTTCAGAAAAAAGAAAGAACAGGAAAAAATGCCAAAGAAGAGAAAATAAAAATTTAAAAAGAAAAATTAATAGCAGAAAAAGAAAATAAAACTGAGAAGATTATGGTAGCTAGAAAACGAAAGGCTGTTCGAAAGATTTCAGAAAGCAGTGAGGACGATGAAGAACCAATACTCTGCGATTCAGATATTGATATCGAAAATGAACAAGATAACTTTGCTGGGTGTGGGGAAAATTATTACACTACCCATCTTATTGAGGCCTGGATACAGTGTGTCATTGCTCATTTTGGGTTCATGAGAACTGTACCGAATTTGACAACATGTGTTCGAAATATGGGCAAAAAAAGAGAAGAGATGTGAAGCAGAAAACTAAAACAGAGTAGAATAAACTACTGGCCATCTTCCCCTTACTATTATGGTCATCTCTCCCGGCCACCTCGGGAGAGATGGCCAATTGACAGTTTTAATAATGTTTTTTATAATTATTTTATTTGATTAATATTTCTTAATTGCTTTCTGTTATTTAGAAGTTAAAAGATTGAAGACTCATTTGAAATAAAAAAAAAGATAAAGTTAGGTACCACTAGTTTTATTTTTATAGCGTCTAACAAAAACTACGACCATCTCCCCCGGACTTACCCTAACACATGAACATAGTGTTTAAAAATTGTATTAGACTCTAAGAAAGTGCTACGGACTTGTATAAAAGTGCAAATGGACACTATTCTTAGTTTTAACATAATCTATTACGTAACATATTAAATTAGAGTTAAATTGCTTATTAGCCTTTTTGGCTAGATCGTAATTAATTACTAAGAATTTTGTTCTTACTATAAAGGATTAATATAATAGATTATTAACTTGTGCCAGCAGTTTCGCTCGCGTATTGGAAATACTATAAACCTTCCTCTAAAATCACTCTGTCTATTGATGAAGACTGCATTAAAATCCGTTGCGTTATTCTATAAGATCTAAGCTTACAAACGCGGGAAGCGACTTTATTTTTAACCGACTTCAAAAAAGGAGGAGGTTATCAATTCGACTGTATTTTTTTAATGTTTGTTACCTCATAGCTTTTGACTAGGTGAACCGATTTTGATGAATATTTTTTTATTTGAAAGCTGGTGCTTCCTGAATGGTCGCATTTTTAATTTGGTTCTATTCGGATAGTGGGATCCATGTGAAAACCATATAAGTCTTAAATTTGCATTAAGTATTTGCGGCGACAAATGAACGAATAACGGGATTAGATTAGTGTGGGGTATCTACCATAACTAAAAAGTTAAAAATAAAAACTTTGTTTAAAAAAAATAACAACCGACTTACTAAAAAAAAAAAACACTACCAGGTGAAAAATAACTTTAATTTTGGAAGTCGGTGGCAAAAATACCTTAAATACAGATCTTAAGACACCAACTTTCGAAATTAAAGTTATTTTTGACTTTGTAGTGTTTTTTTTAGGAAGTCGGTTATTATTTTATACTTTGTAAAGATATAGATGGACCATGAGACGAATATTTTGAAATCACCAACCTACTTTTTACGGGTCGCCGCCTACAATCAAAATCAAAACAAAACGCAAATGTAGGCAAAAACGAGGCACTCCTACATTCAAGCAGGTTTTAATTATAGAGTTAATGAACTTTTTAAACCTGTAGGCGTTGTGACAGGACTGAAAGTTAGGAGCCATTGTTGTGATGTCCACCCTCGGGAATTCCTCTAATGAATTTATCTCACTAACTTCTTCTTACTTAGGATTTCTTGTAAATATGAAAATTATGTGGAGATTAAGCCAAGTAGAAACTAAAAGCTGTCTTACAATGTCATAAATGGCTACAATAAAGAGAAAGAGTATAGTATTGGAGTGTAGTTAATTCTATAGTACATACATAAATAAAATTCAAGCCTTTTTCCCATGGGGGTAGGCAAAAACTACGGAACGCCACATACTACGATCCTTACATACTGCTTTTGCCTCGTTTAGGTTCATACAATTGGTCATACACACACGCCGGTTGCGAGTACTACGCACCTGACCTTTCTGAAGAACATCACCAATAGCAATAAGGTGTACATCACCAATAGCACTATATGTCCTGCTAGGGCTGCCCCTCCCGGCGGCGAATTTACAAAAGCTATACTATTTTAGTCACGAGTCAGACTCTAATCAGTGAGCTTTTGTTTCTGAATATTACTCGACAATACCTAGTCTACCTCCGTAAAAAAAAAATGACTCAAATAGACTAGCTTTTTGTTTTGATATTTTCAAAGAAAATGCACGGACAAAATCTAGTACCATTTCAGTCACGCGTGGACGAAATCCCATCCATGGTTAATACCCCGACTCAGAGTGCCCCGAATCGGATAGGTTAGGTTAGAAGGCTAAGGCGGGAGCGAAGCGGAGCGGAGCTCCCGCCTTAGCCTTCGTGGTTATTTTTTTTAAACCACCCAGAAATAGGAGCCCCGCGAAGCGGGGCTCCGTCAACCTATCTTAGCGCAGGTGGCAATCAGTTACATACATATTAATTTTGAATACATATTAATCAAACAGATAAGCTTCAATTATAGGTTGATAACCACGAACGAGTTACATGGCAACTGTTATCATTTTAATTGCTCGTTTATAGTATGTATTTGATAAACAAAAAATAAAACGAATTAACAAACGAGAAGTACTTTTATTAGGTAAATAACACTACCCACGCGCGAGTATAAATTTAAAAATATCTCGCCAAAAGCTTAGATATTCGAGTGATATGTATTATATAGAACTAGATTTTGTCCGTGCATTTTCTTTGAAAATATTAAAACAAAAAGCTAGTCTATTTGAGTCAATTTTTTTACTGAGATAGACTAGGTATTTTTGAGTTATATGCATAAACAAAAGCTCATTGATTAGAGTCTGGCTCGTGACTAAAATAGTATAGCCTTTGTAAATACGCCTCCCGGCGTTTCCACTCACATCTGCCTTGTGCTATTATAGTAATCGTTATATCGTAAGTAGTTACTATTTAGTGGTATAGGATTATAAGATGATTGAAAAGATCTTATTAAAATAATTTCATTAGTGCGCCAACTATAATAAAATATTTTATAATCCTTGGGGACAGCGCACTAATGAAGTTAATTCAATAATTCTTTTCATCAGTTAAATAAACCTACTTTGCTTTAGAAAAGACCCAATATGAAACTCCACGGTTACTCTCTTAAAAATAATTAACTTTTATTTTATTTTTTTCAAATTACATTGTTAATAGCTTGGGATGACAATGTAGGCATGTGAACTTAGTGCCCCCCTTACTGAAAAGTATCAAAAGATCATTTATGGGTTTGGCAAAATTCCTAACCACTATTTCAGATTTTAAAAAAGTAATTAAAAAAATAATTAAATGCGATTGAATGAACTTAGAGAATAATGTTGATGATTTTAATGATTATAATTCTGTAAACACATATTTTTTACACTCGTGCGTGTATCATATTATAATTAACATACCTACATCATGACACAAATTATAAGAAACGATAAAACTAGGGCTACCATGGCGCGTTCCGTTTAAGCCTCAGGCTTTGATAACACGTAATTCGAATCAGTATCCGGGATATCGTGAAATCACTGGGAGCAATAATGATGTAATTTACTGCTCACTTGCTCAGAGCTATTTGCGACAGACCGCAGTCTACCGCGTAGGGCGATATTGTTTAACACAATACAGCCTTTGTTTTACGACGTTACCACAATCGGGAGCTCCTTTAGTATATAATATATATCCTGTAGATAGTAAAACAGGGGTTAATCATAGAGGTACATATTACTGCTCAAGTTGTTTTGTCATAGCTCCTGTCGTCTACGGTGTAGGCTGATAGCGTCCCGTTGTGGAATTTATCGCATTTTGAGTGAGTAGGTACTACATGCATTTCGTTGAGACATTTGAACATATCTGCTACAATATATTACAATAGAAAACAATTTTAAATCCAAAACAATTTTCAATGACTTATTTTTGATGTGGCAGCATTGATATTGACACACAAACCTCGCATCTCATTGAGGTTACACAAAATTCTGCAGCAAGCAAACAGAGTTCACCGTGCGACTAGCATACATACAACGTCACGTTATCAACAGTCGGGCAGTTGCCTACAAGATATAACACCCTGCGGTTCCCTCGTCATAAGATCATCCCGTTTCTATGGAGAATGAGTGAACTTTACCCCCTGTGCCTCATACTTATCGACTGTTTTGATGATGTACGATTTGTATTGGGCGGAAACTGTTATTCTATGGATTTCTATAAATAGATGAGTTTTAACAATACCTAATGGCCCGAGCTGAATGTCGTAGCTTCGTAGACCACAAACTACGGCGTAGGCGGTACAATGACTTATTTCTGTTTTACGATGGACCCTTTGATTTAGCCTGAGACTGTGAATTCTCAAAATAGGATCAGGGAGAGTTATTAATAATTGCTCAGATTCGTAGCCTAGTAGACCATAAACTACGATATAAACCGAAGATATCAAAAATAATTTCCTTGTTATTTTATTTCGGGACTTGCTTCCTTGCTTCTGCCCACGGCTTCGCCCGCGTGGATGTCGAAAAATTCACCATTTCACCCTCTTAGGAAGGGAATTTCAAAAAACTCTTTCTTAGCAGATACCTACTCCTCACAAAGAACACACCCTCCAAATTTCATGTCTCTGGGACCAGCGGTTTAGGCTGTGCGTTGATATATCAGTCAGTCACTCAGGACACTGAATTTTATATATATCGATTTAAAAATAGCACATCAGTCGTAAAAATGGATCTCAAATAGAAGATCAGATTCTTTGCTTTTTCCTTATTTTGAAAATTCCTCTGCCCTGGCCGTGGAGGTTAGTCACGTGTAAAAGTTACCTCAAGGCGGAAATAGAAACCTTCAATAGAAACGTAAAATAGGAAATGTATCTGTTCCTGCGTCCTTGTATCCAGATCGTTTCGGTTACATATTTTTTCGACTCGACGAATCTTTGATCTAAATATTACCTACAAAAATAATAAATGATTAAACTAAGTTTATTACAACGGTTGTTGATTTCTGTCTTCTTGAACACTTAACAACAAAAACTTTTTAACAAAAAATTAAACCGCCGAAAAACTGGAAAGCATAAAATAATACTTAAACCTTAAAATTATGAGTCGGCGCTTTGAGTGATCCTTGTTCATTGATTTTTCAGCGCCGACTCAAAATTTTAAGGTTTAAGTATTATTTTATGCTTTTCAGTTTTTCGGCGGTTTAATTTTTTGTTAAAAAGTTTTTATTTTACATTTTTTGTGGCTTTAATGTACTAATAATACTTGGCAAAGTATACCCTATCCAACACAAAAAGAATTATCAAAATCGGACTACTCTGTATAAAGTTATGCGTGTTTATACATTACAATCAGTGAGTGAACAATCAATCATCCCCTGTTTTCCGACACTTTTTTTTTTTTTTTCAGGATGGGAAATCATCAAATGACTTCTCCCGCTCTGGGCGGAGCGGAGCGGGACCGCGTGTCAGACTTTTACTGACTAAAACCCACCCGTGCTCCATCAGTTGCCCATGTGCCAGGGTCACGGTATCTCTTTCGAACAATCACGCGACCCCGGCAGGCATCGGTCCTAGTAGACCCCTACACTGCTGCTGACATCTCTTTGAGGCGCGCGTGGAACACTGCGCGCCGTCGACCCGAGCCTGGTCCTTACCGGGCGGCGAGCCACCCATTGCTCGCCACCCGCAAGCTCGCGCCTACGGTGGCCGGGAGTCCGCAATCGACTCCCGACGCCCGGGGCGTCTCCTCCTGCGGCGGCTAGGGGCATGAGGGCGCAGAGACTGCCACTCCCTCACGCGCCCCGCCTCCTCCTTCGCGAGCATTACTGCTTCGCAGAAGGAGGTGACGGCTTCCCATTCCCTCTCGCTCCGTACCATGGCTCGCACCAGGGCTGGACGTGAGAGGTCGCCGCCGCCGATCGCCTCCTCGAGGACACGGCGGTGCCCCGCCCAGGCAGGGCACACCTCCACCGTATGCTCCACCATGTCCTCCAGACGATCCTCGCAATGGAAACACCCGGACGTATCCTCCCGCTTTATCCTGAACAGGAACCCACCGAAGCACCCATGCCCGGTGAGAACCTGCGTCAGGCGGAAGGTGAGGACGCCGTGGCGCCTCTCTATCCACTCCTCAATGTTTTCCGACCCTTAGGGTTCGATTTTGTTTTCAAAATTTATATGGGACCATTTTGGAAGTATACCCTTTCCAATAGAAGAAGAATTGTCACAATCGGATCACTATGTAAAAAGTTATGCGTGGTCATACATAAAAAAAAAAAAAAATATACGCGTCGAATTGATAACCTCCTCCGTTTTTTTTCGTCGGTTGAAAGGTAATATTCATCTTATTCGATGCATTAGTGATGTGCTAGTCCGCGGAGCTGTTCCAAGCAAAAGTCAACGTCGAACGATGTTATGCTGGATCTGTCAGTTGATTTTGACAGTTTAGCTAACTTCACATAGCTAATGTTTCCTTACATTATTCTATATATTAATACGTGAAGCGAAAACTTTGGATCCCTTTTTACGAAAATTGGGCGGACGGAAGAGTATGAAATTTCGCACACTTATAGATTATAAAGAGAAGAAGTGACGAATGCTAATATTTTTTTTTAAATTATGCGTAAAAATACATTATTTTCAATAAATAACACGTTACACACACTACTATTCATTACCGTGTATTTAATACACACAGTCACATATGCATAGATATTCTTTTGTTTATTTGGAATTCTATGGTCAAATCGAGTCTGTATTTGTTTTTGGTATTAATTGTCTATAGCCTTACTGAATCTATACTAAATAATCTATACTAATATTATAAAGCTGAAGAGTTTGTTTGTTTGTTTGATTGAACGCGCTAATCTCAGGTACTACTGGTCCGAATTGAAAAATTCTTTTTTGTGTTGGGTAGCCTATTTATCGAGGGAGGCTATAGGCTATATAACATCACGCTACAACTAAGAAGAGCGGAGCAGTAATGAAAAATGTTGCAAAAACGGGGAAAATTTATTCGTTTTGAGAGTTTCCGTTGCGTGCGCTGCGTAAACGGTTAAAGTAACGCAAAAATCATGTATCACGGAATTGTTCCTTTTAAAAAGTTCTAAAAAAAAGTCCGCAAGAGCATATGTCTATCTTGTAAGGTTGACTCACTATAACTCCAAAGGAGCGAGCAGCAACGAAAAATGGACGAAAACTAGCAGGAGAATTGATGCGACGGGAAGGGTCAGGGGAGCAAAAATTTGACGCGGACGAAGTCGCGGGCAGAAGCTGGTAGGCAATTCGATGCGACGGGAAGGGGAGCAAAAATTTGACGCGGACGAAGTCGCGGGCAGAAGCTGGTAGGCAATTCGATGCGACGGGAAGGGGAGCAAAAATTTGACGCGGACGAAGTCGCGGGCAGAAGCTAGTGTTAAATATAATTATGGATAATAAATTAATTTACGACAATTTGTAGATATACATAATATATTAAAATAATATATTATAAATACGTGAACGAAAAACTATGCACCCCTTTTTTACGAAAGTTTATTGTTGAAATCTGTGGTCCAATCGAGAATATCTGTCTTTAATATTTTGTGTCTATAGTCGTACTGAATGTCAAGTAAAACCATAGGTAATAAATTAATTTTATAGATATATAACCTATTTCATTTTTAAAACCTATGAGCACATCGAGAATATTTGTCTTTAATATTATTTGTCTATAGTGTTACTGAATGTCAAATATAAACATATTTTTTAAATATAATTTTAATGGATATGCATAGATTTATTATTATGGTCGAATGTCGACCACTGGGCGACCACTAGTTATATTATATTACATTATAGTTCACCATTTAGTATCACAGATAATTTTATCAGATTTTTTTTCGTTTATTCCATCCAAAGTTGTCATCAAAAGATGTACTCTATAGATATGACCGCCCATTGTGTTAAACTATGCACAATGTCTACATTTATATCTGTAAAATATGGATAGAGAGATAGATATTCTATTCTAACCCTCCAACCCAAGTAGCACAGAACTGCATTATAAATGGTCACTTAAGGCTCACAGCGGTAATCTAAGCATTTATAAAGACTTATTAGTATTCACCTGTGCTGCAACAGCTGTTTCGAAAAAAACGTGGCCAACTATAATGCTTTTTTCCGTACAGTAATTCTATTAAGCACCACAAACACGCCACAAAGTCACTGTTATTGAGCGCTTAGTAGTGCAGTACCCTATTAGCTGTAAGTTTTCTGAATAATAGCCCACACGTGTACTATACAACCGTTGCATTTTAAGAGAGAACATATCACCCACTATAACATCATCAGTTACTTTGTAAAGTTATTTAACAAAAATTTAATGCTTTATGCTGCATACAGATTCACTTTTCCCCTATTAGTCAGGTGTTTACCATACACTCGAATAACAGCATGTATCCAAGTGTCGGCATGCGCGAATGGAATATTGGACGCGACGGGTTCCGTATGTTATATTTATTAATAAATAAAATGAAATTTATTAAAATTATTAAAGTTTATTAAAATTTACAAAAATTTATTAAAATTTACAAAAATTAAGATAAAAGTAACAATGCTGCAGCAGAAAAGAATAAAATGTCATTAACAAAATAAAAATATACGTCACATAGTTGAAATAAAATAAAATTTAAAATTTACGTCGGATTTAAATTAAAGTAACAATAAATAATAATTGCACATATGAACAAAACAATACAAAAAAGCCTTTATAAATAGAGGTCAGTGTGTTTGATGACATTAGGCTGAGTAGGTACAAAAATGCCCTGCTACAAAAATCTTCTTATAACCTACCCATTTTCGGGACTAATATGGTTGCGACAAAATTAATATTGTTGTTTTATATGTTTCTGGTACTTACCTAAAAATGAAGAAAATTTATTAAGAGAAATCCAAGATTTTTTTAAAGTAATAAATTAATACCTTTCGAGACTTTTTTTCTCAGAGTTAGTCAGTTAGGAAATACCGGTACAGCTAGCATCTAAAAAAAACAACGTAATTTTCTTTATGTTTATTTAATGTTCTCTTTTAAAGTACAATTTAGGGTGTACCACCCTGGTCCAGGCCTTGAATTTTCATCTTTTTATAATTTCAAGGAGTACAAAAGTAATTCTCGGTGGCCACCATAGAATTTCCTTAGTTTTCCACTGTGCAGGAGCGAATGTTAGATCGACAACACCTCTCTCTATAGTCTGAACTATTTTGAAAGTCTCGTTCTGTAAAAACAAGAAAAATATACTAATTATAATACAAGTATCAGTTTCTTAATGACAACATTATCTATACAGTTTTTGAGGAAAAAAAACAAAAGATACAATAACATATTAAATGCCTAAACTTAACGTAACATAATGCTATTTCATGTGGAAGTAATTAAATTATTAGGCCAGAAAAATACATTATCTTTAGATAGGTACCGACTAATTTATAGGTATTTTGTCGCATATTGAATAAATCAATAACTTATGTATTATACATATAATTAAATTATAATCTCAGCTACTTAAATTACAATTTTAATTAAGTACTTATCGTCCAATAACAACTAAAAAAGGGAACAAAATGGCTTTAAAAGAACCACGGCGGAACCCTAAAAGCTTGGATCCATAAAGGTACTTATCTAGGTAACTGACGCAAATGTGAACCAATACTACCGTCCTAATCGATCCATGTCTGATTTGTATTTCACAAGTGCTAAACTATTTTACTCTTGGCTGAATTACAGGCCACATGTGAACACCCGTACAGACCTTAGCATTAAATTGAGATTAAAACTGTTCACTTGCCATCCGCCATATTCACTGCGTTACTTTGTATTATTATAAAATTTTATGTTTTAATTTTTGTTTATTTTAGAGGATATCAATTGTAAATATGGATTAAAAAATAATTACACGAAAACGGTTTTTCTTTTGGTTACTTTGTAAAAAAACGAACATATTAATTTTATTTTCATTCTAATTTTGTTGCTTTTCTTTTAGTATTTAGTGGTATTCCGAGGGCGCGTGAAAATTTTGAACTAAATGATTTGACAGTAAAGTTACCTTCCCAATAAGATTTCAAATATAATAGGAGGAAATCGATGTTTTATTTACCTTCAATTTTATGTATGTATATTCTCACAAATGGCACCTGAGATCTTGCACACAGCACACAACGATACACTTCATGTTTTACAATTTGACAGTTCATATCAAAGAAAAATAAATAATTTAAGTTATTGCATTCCACAATTTCGCTCAGTGTGTAATTTCAACTGTATAAAAGTACACACAATGTACACATTCGTGTTCCTTGCTGTATAATAAGTAACACGTGCCTCATTAATCAGGCAATATGCAGCTCTATAGGTGACTGTTACACACATGAATGCTACTATAATGTTGTTATAATGCAATTATTTGTCAATTGGATTTCTTATACAATATACAGCTATGTGCTGAATAATTTGTGCCCAAATTAGAGTTATATCCTCTGAGGATGCGCTGTCTACGCTATTATTCAGCAACTAATGCATTCACTGTGCACTGTTAAAATGCTGTTATACAGCACTTTTGTGCTACTTGGGAAGTCTCTAGAATACTATCAGGTTTTACCATTAATAAAATACCTGTAAGTTAAGATACCAACTACACACAGCCATGCACGAATACACAATCACGCGACAGAACACATCACACCCACACAACATACACACTATTAATAGTACTCAGTATTTCATTATTATATCAGGAATACTACACGGTGATCCATAGTATACTGACAAGAGTTTAAAGGAGAAGATGGCTGCCTGTTGGTGTGACTAGGTTTAATTATGATAATAAATTATATACGGTTCATGCTTTGAACTGTCATTTGTGAAATATGTTTAAGTACCTCTTCACTTATCGTGGGCGTCTTAAAAGGTGACTCATAGCATAAAATCAGTAGGGGTGTACCTATAGGACACCCACATTTCGTTAGTTATGTTTAAGTCATAGTAATAGGGGGCGAGCCTATTGCAGACAAGGAAGCAAGTGAGCCCGATCTGGGAATGGAACCCAGTACCTCATGCTCAGCAGTAGCGTTAGCAACCACAAGACCAGCGAGGCAGTAGAAGGTGGCTCAAGTAGCTATAATTTTAATCGCTACGAAGGCAGCGTGACCATACTTCTGAATGCTATCAAAAGAAAAAATATTGTCATTCAGTAGAACCAATATATTTCATACTAGCTTCTGGCCCTCGGCCCATCGCATTGTATCCCATCGTCCGCTCGCGTAATTGCTTCGTTTACACTTAGCGTTCTTTAAAAATTATTTTAATTTGTCCGGCTGCTAAGGGTTGTAGTATGATGTTAAATAGCCTGTAACCTTTCTGAAGAAATCTGCTATCCAATGCAATAAAAATAATCAAATGATTAATAAGTTCCAGAGATTCACATACACATCAGCAGCCTATAACGTTCCCACTGCTGGGACGCAGGCCTTCTCTCGGTGAGAGGAAGCGGGCCATAATCCACCACGCGGGCCCAGTGCCAGTTGGTAGATGTCAAATGTCTTAGAAGTTTCGGTTCTAAGACATGCCGGTTTCCTCACGATGTTTTCCTTTACCGTTTTGAGAGCAGTGGAGATGAAATAATTCACACAAAGTGCCTGCTTGGGTGCGAACTCATGACCTTACTACTCGTAAGTCGCGGTCGTTACCACTGGGCCACCACTGCTCACTTTCCGGTTCCAGAGATTACTTCCTACAAACTCACAAACTTTACCTCTTTATAATTAGAGTACAAACAAGTCGATACTCCCCGGAGGGATAGCCAGAGGTGTCCATTGCTTGTCCATTTCCCCAGCTACGTTTCAATCCCATTCAAGATGGCGAACGAAAAATCCCATTTATGGAGCACAAATCTGGACTACTGGCTGCCTCTAAACAGTTCGTCGTGATCAATAACCTGTTTAGGAAACTTGGTGATTGATATAATATTCTGTCATTTTATTATTCGTGTGGGAGGATTGTGGCTAAGTAATAACAGCCGCACGAGTCTATCGATGAAACCTCATCGATAGACTCGTGAACCTTGCACCGGTTTGTCCGTGGATGAATGAGTGACCATCTTTAGACAAAAAACTTAAAAAAGAAATAACAACCGACTTCCTTAAAAACACTACAAAGTGAAAAATAACTTTAATTTCGGAAGTCGGTGTCTTAGGATCTGTATGTAAGTTTTTGCCACTAACTTCCGAAATTAAAGTTATTTTTCAGTTTGTAGTGTTTTTAGGGAAGTCGGTTGTTATTTTTTTGAAAAAAAAAGTTTTTATTTTTCACTTTTTACTCCGCACTAATTCCTAGACCACTGCTGGCCAGGTGAAAAGCAGTTAGCAGACTATAGAATATCATAACGATAAACAAAGAGGATTAAATTCGTATTATCGAAGCTAACGCAAGAACTACAAAGGCAAAGTCAATAAAATTGACCACACGAAAAGCACCAGCTTTTTAAATAAAAAAAGAATCATCAAAATCGGTTCACCCAGTCAAAAGTTCTGAGGTAACAAACATTAAAAAAAATACAGTCGAATTGAGAACCTCCTCCTTTTTTTGACGTCGGTTAAAAAGACCTCTTCGTGCCTCAAAAAGCACGTGAAGCCGTTGCCCCGGCTGTTATTTGATCATGTTTGACAGTCGTTTAGGGTCGTCAGTTAGTCCAAAAGTATGACAACCAATCTTATCAAGAGGTATCTTATTACCCAGTAACGGGGTTTTGGAAGTCAGATAGTCGCTCGCGATGTAAAATATGGTTAGACTGGAAGTCGCCTCAACATAGTTGGGAAAAGGTTAGGTAGATGACATTCATTCACATGATTCAGTGATTCAGACATTATGGTTTACTTGTGTATATGTAAGTTAGGAGATTTTCGTCATTTTGTAAAAGAACAAATTACTGATTACTGATAAACTACTTTAGTAATACAATCGAAACATAATTATCGATAAACATCATATAAGTGTTAGGTAACATTTCCGATTGATTTGATATTCGTCATTTACCTGTAATTTTCTACAAAATTACCAATAAATCTAACTAGAAACACAAAACCAATTTCGTATCGTGTTCCCACACCTGATCCTAACTTAATCCTACTAATATTATAAACTAGCTTCTGCCCGTGACTTCGTCCGCGTTAAATTTCTTGTTCCCCCGACCCTTCCCGGAATCGCCTACCCGTGCGATTTTCCCCGTTTTTGCAACATTTTTCATTACTGCTCCGCTCCTCTTGGTTGCAGCGAGATGTTATATAGCCTATAGCCTTCCTTGATAAATAGGCTACCCAACACAAAAAGAATTTTTCAATTCGAATCAGTAGTTCCTGAGATTAGCGCGTTCAATCAAACAAACAAACATACAAACAAACAAACAAACAAACTCTTCAGCTTTATAATATTAATAAAGTATAGATGTGAAAGTTTGTGAGGATGGATGTTTGTTACTCTTTCACGCAATAACTACTGAATGGTTTTGTATGAAATTTGGCACACAAATAGTTTAAACCTAGATTAACACATAGGACACTTTGTATTTACGGTAGTACATTCCCGCAGAATAATTTCCGGCCTAAATGCTAGCAAAGTCACTGGCAAAAGCTAGTGTTTTGTATGTGATAGTGAGTTTGTTTGTTACGCTCTCATGCTACAATGGCTGAAGGGATTTAGCAGAAATTTGGCACATGGGGTAGGCCATGGTCTGGGTTAGGACATAGGATACTTTTTTATCCCGGTAATACATCTCGGTGGGATAATTTCCGAGCACCACGTGGGCGAAGCCTCGAGCAGAAGCAGTTAACTAGAAATGTACGAACGTCACGAGTCAGACACATAAGACAAGTTAAAAGGTTACATACTAGACAATGCCTAGATGACTTCACGTTTTACAAGTTGTATTTCGCTCAGTATTGCCACAACTTACCTAAGTGAAATAAGTATTATTACTTAGTTATACAAAGTTTAAATTTCAAATCTTGATCTAGAGTGGGAAAATGACAAAATGTTTCAAAATACATTAAAATTAAAATATTTTTTTAATATTTACGTTTTGTACAGAGGGCCTAGCATGACTACGAGCAAACATATCGTAAATTCGATCGATTTTTAAATAAAAAATGCTAATTTCTCACTTTATTTATTTATATAGGCATAGGTACCAACTAAACACAAAATTTACCCAATATCTTTGTTATTATAGATCTCGCATGTATCTAAATATTTAGGTACATCAAATCTATACTAATATTATAAAGCTGAAGAGTGTGTTTGTTTGGTTGAACGCGGTAATCTCAGGTCCGAGTTGAAAAATTATTTTTGTGTTGGGTAGCCTATTTATTAAGGAAGGGTTATATAACACACACTAAGGCCACAGGCCAAACTTTGTATTGTGTAATCTTTGTCTTTTTAATTTTATTGATGCTCATTACAAAACTTACCACTGCATGTACTGCTACTAAAGCGCCCAGCGAACACACTTTTCCTTTTTTTCTAAACCACTACTTATGTCTATCTGTGGACAGCGTAGTAGGTTACATCATTACTAAAATTGTTTTTGTTTAATTTGTTGTAAGTTCTTATAATGTAACTGTTTGCTGTTCCTTTCAAAAAATTAAAATAAAAAATAACATCATGCTACGATCAAAAGGAGCGGAGTAGCAACGAAAAATGGACGAAAACTGGTAGGCAATTCATTGCGACGGTAAAGGTCAGGGGAGCAAAAATTTTACACGGACGAAGTTGCAGGCTAGTAATTACATATTTCTGAAGAACGCAATATTTTATACTCAAGCGTCAAAGTCAATAGCGGAATAATCGTACGGGGTCTTACACGAAAAGACGGAGGAAAGCACATAATTTATTTAATTTAAAGATTGTTTTTTTTATTTTTGTTCACAATTTCATTAAAGCGTTTCGCCAAAGACATGCCTCTACTACTGCCTTCATTCAAATAAAATTAAACTCTTTCCTTGCCACCGACTTTGTTTTTTAATCCCAAATTGCCGAGCAAAATCGCTAATATACATTTTGTACTTTCCTTAAAAATTCAATCCTAATGCTGTCATTACTATGTACAAAACAAAATGATACATAACTACATATATTTTAGATTCAAAAATCGTTCGAATTTGCGTGTCTATTATTTCCCAAATACTATACAACCTGTATTGTACAGACGCCTTCTCCCGCTCTGGGCGGAGCGGGAGGGCGTGTCAGACTTTTACTGACTAAAACCCACCCGTGTTCCATCAGTTGCCCATGTGCCAGGGTCACGGTATCTCTTTCGAACAATCACGCGGCCCCGGCAGGCATCGGTCCTAGTAGACCCCTACACTGCTGCTGACATCTCTTTGAGGCGCGCGTGGAACACTACGCGCCGTCGACCCGAGCTTGGTCCTTACCGGGTGGCGAGCTACCCATTGCTCGCCACCCGCAAGCTCGCGCCTACGGTGGCCGGGAGTCCGCAATCGACTCCCGACGCCCGGGGCGTCTCCTCCTGCGGCGGCTAGGGACGTGAGGGCGCAGAGACTGCCACTCCTTCACGCGCCCCGCCTCCTCCTACACGAGCATTACTGCTTCGCAGAAGGAGGTGACGGCTTCCCATTCCCTCTCGCTCCGTACCATGGCTCGCACCAGGGCCGTACGCGAGAGGTCGCCGCCGCCGATCGCCTCCACGAGGACACAGCGGTGCTCCGCCCAGGCAGGGCACACCTCCACCGTATGCTCCACCGTGTCCTCCAGACGATCCTCGCAATGGAAACACCCGGACGTATCCTCCCGCTTTATCCTGAACAGGAACCCACCGAAGCACCCATGCCCGGTGAGAACCTGCGTCAGGCGGAAGGCGAGGACGCCGTGGCGCCTCTCTATCCACTCCTCAAATACGCTTGCCTTGGTTCTCGACGTGACTCGGTCGTCCATGACTGGTAAACATCTTTACATACCGACCCCTCCGTGACTCGGAAACCACGTTCAGTCGTTGGTCCCGACTTTTATTCATGGATCTTTGACAATTGTTACGAGTTGTCAGACACCCGGAATTTTGATATTGGATTGTGACGCTTAAATAGGCAGTTGCTCCATCAATTAATATTCAATTGCATCTGGTTAGAATGAAAGCCGATACATTAACATTGGGGTTAGGTATAACCTAGGCAGGCGATGGATAACTGGAGCATTGGAAAAAAAAACTGAAATTGTTGATAATTTTTTTTAGCTTCTTTCTTAGAGACAGAAAAGTTTATGCCTGAAGAGTTTATTTGTTTGAACGCGCTGATCTCTGGAACTACCAGTCAGATATGAGAAAGTCTTCTTGCGTTTAAAAGCCCAATTCTAGGAAAGGTTATAAGCTTTTTAGCTTAGGAGCCGAGCAAAAATAAAAAAATACAGATACAATGCTAAGCGAAAACGATGTAACAGCGCGGACAGGCGATGGGATTCAACTCGGTGGGTCGGGGACCGCAATTTCAAACGGAGGAAGTCACGGTATGGTAGAAGCTAGTATCTACCTATAATAATAATCAGTTTTTATTCAAAAGTAAAAGTTGATAAATAACAGTATAAATCTTCGAATATAGTAAAGGTAGTACAAAGTATGATGCCTGTACTAGGATAAACCTGTATCACAGGCGGCATGAGTTCTTACAATTTATATTAGGTCAACTGATCTCTTAACAATATTTAACTTAAGTTTTATGAAAAGATATATAGTTTAAAAAAAGGCGGTCACACATGGTACGATACACGGTCGACGTTTGCATATACAGGTCGCTCCGTTTTGGTTTGAAACTGTCCGACTTTCTTATCTATTCAAGTTTTGAACGTTTCTACGATTCAATGAAACGTTTGTATTCATATCGACAAATAATTGTATCAATAATACATTACGCCTTATTTTTCCGAAGAGTTGACCATTAGTGTATTATAAATAGAGTGGTGTGGTGCTGTAATGGTGTGGTATGTGGTGTAATGGTATAATCCTACTATCTGTGTTAATAAATAAATATCTGGATGACCGAGCTTTGCTCGGTATTTTTTGGTAAATTGTGTTTAAAATAATAAGTTTATGTTCAAGTTGATTATCGATAAAGTTGGTCTTTGAAAACACAAATAAAAAAAACCTTTTATAAAAATGAATCCAAGCTAGATCGATTTATCGCCCCCGAAACCCCCTGTATACTAAATTACATGAAAATCGTTGGAGCCGTTTCCGAGATTCAGATTATATATATATATACAAGAATTGCTCGTTTAAAGATTTAAGATATTGTAAATTTGAACTTTAGTATATATAGATTTTTGTTACTCAATCACACAAAAACGGTTTAACGGATTTGACTGAAAATCACACAGATTATTACTAGCCTAGATTAACACTTATTTTTTAATACTTTATTAGTAAGAGCTAAATTCTTAGTAATTAATTACGATCTAGCCAGAAAGGCTAATAAGCAATTTAACTCAACTTAATATGTTACGTTATAAACATTTATGATTAACACTTATGATATTTTTTATCCCACTCGTACGTTCCATTGTGATGATTTTTTACCTCCACACGGGCGAAGCCGCTGGCAAAAGCTAGTGATGTATATTATGAATTAAATATTGCAACTGAAGCAAGTTGTGTCTGACCAGGATTTATTTTGATAGTAATTGTAGAGTTTTTTTGTAATCGAATGTTAAATTGACGTCTATCATCTACGCTTGTGTTTTGTGACTTAAATGGCAACGCGCAGCCGGCTCACAGTTGGCCGTTTTTTATTTATTTCCAGGACCACATAAAGCCTTCAAAAAACTATCCTTGCAGGAAAACTAGAGATGTAACTGAACTAAATTCAAGTCTCTGAAAAAAGGCATGAAAAAAATGTATGTCTAAAATATATAGTAGGTATGTTTTGACACTCTCTGTGGTTATGCCAGTCAATCATGAAAGTGGTAATGATAGGTAGAGTACGAAAAAACTTCTTAACAAAAAATCAAAACTACGAAATTTGTTTAGCTTTCCAGTTTCGTTTTCGTCGGTTTAATTGTTGATGGAAAAAGATTTTTTAGGACATGTATTTCTCTACACTAGGGGGTGAATTTATTTTTCAATTTAAATGTGGCCAACTTCGAAGTATATTCTTACCAATAAAAGAAGAATTTTCAAAATTGAACTTCTCAATAATAAGTTATGCGTGGTTAACGTTAAAAAAATATATAATTTATATACGCGTCGATTTGAGAACCTTCTTCTTTGTTTTTTCGTCGCTTAATAATCTATGAACATACCTATCACATCATATTCCAACTCAACTATGTCTTAAGAAAGAAAACTTAGGTTTATGAGTTGATAAATTTAATAGGTGGCCCAGTGGTATTGGCCCCGACTTACGAGTTCGTGGTCGTGGATTCGAACCCAGGCAAGCGCATTACTTTGTGTAAATAATTTCATCACCACTGCTCTCCAAACGGTGATGGAAAACATCGTGAGGAAACCGGCATGTCCTAGAACCAAAAATTCGAAGACATGTGACATGTACCAATCCGCACTGGGCCCGCGTGGTAAATTACGGCCCATTCTCTGTGGCCGAGTGGAGGCCTATGTACCACCAGTGGGAACAATATAGGCTGATGAATCTTAATAGTCAATGGCTGTGTGGACTGAAATAGAGATCATAATGAATTTATAACGCATCAAAACTTAGCAAGCACAAGATACATACCGTTTTGAAACTAGGAGATGTTTGAATGAATGAAAGTGGTAGGTGGCGAATGAAGATAGTAAGTAGTGTTAGTATTAGCAGTGTATTGAAATGTCAGCTGAAAACTCCACTGATGGAAATGGGGCTTTCCCAAACATCGCCACAACAACCGGTCCAGCCCACATCCACGCGCTAACATCCATTATAAAAACTTTGTGGGTATAACCACACTCCGCCTTCCGGACGTGGTCATTATTCGAAAACCTTCGTTCACATCTACCAATAATGAATGAACTGGATTTTAATGTTTTGCGAAATCACAACAGTAGGTAGGTAGTACGCAACACAACTAAAATAATTGGTACCCTAACTATTTAGTAATCTGTGCCCATGTGTCATGTGTTTTCTATACAAACTTTGCCAAAGAATAAAACAAAGGTTACCTGGAAGAGATCGCAGAAAGTGATAAGGCCGCCAATTGTACATTTTGTAGTTTTCCATTTATTTTTTGTTATGTAAATACATTGTGGTGTAAAATAAAACCCCGTTGGAGGATAATTTTTCAAAAATCTTACCCCAACTTTTTATATTAGAAACTCCTGTGTGTTCCCTGATTCTGAATCCCAGCACTTGAACTTGTGCGGTGTCTGTCAGTAAATCAGTAAGTAAGTAAGTAATCATTTATTTAACAAAACACTTAGCCTAGGTAACATCAGTATTGTCTCAGTTATAGATAGGTATGGCTATTACATATGAGTAAGACCCTTGCCCTTCAAATTAGGACAGTCCTGTATCCTGAAGGACAGTGTTCTTTAGGTGGAATTCATTTAGTGAATTAATTAATTAATTTTTATTAGGTAGAAGATATTCCAAATTGTAGGTCAGTATTAGTTGCGTCTCTGATGATTTTCTTAACAGTGAATTAATTACGAAACTAATACTACATAAACAATTACCTACGCCCATTTCTAGAGGTCATCGTAGCCTGTTTTCAAATATCTAATACGAATTAAATAAATATCTCCATTTTGTAAGACGTACGTTCTACGCCTACTTATTGAAAAAAAAAACACCACTAAGAAATTTGCGTTTTTATCATTTTAATTACGTAAGTAAATGCTATTCTAATTGGAAAACTCTCATAGTCAACAGCCGCAGTTTACAAGGAATGCTTAGTAAACATTAATTCAATTACAAAAATGCAAATGAAACCACAAATTAATAATTCTCCATAAAATGTAATTGATAGCAAAGGTTTTTTACTGAAAAATGTAACCAATATCAATTTCTCCGAGATTATAGAAAGGGGACATATTGGAATTCGATTAAACTCGATACCGATGCGAGTAATATATTAGAGATGTGACAAATGACTATTATTACTCATAAATATCTAAAGGTCGTTGCGTTTTGTTTTCTTCGCGGCAATAATGGGTGCGTTCTAGCGCGTAAATGCGTCAACTTTTGTAATTTTTTAATGAATTACATTTCCTACGAAAAAAATATGAGGGTTACGGCAATACGACGTAGTGAGCAGTAAAAACGAGTCCTATGGCCCTTGTTTACTGATAACGAACTAGTGAGGTAGGCTTTTGAGTAATTAGTAAACTGTGAACGAAATAGGTCAATGTGTAGGCTTTTCTCTTTGTCATAAACAATTTCTAACCTTGAATGGTTATTTAGCGTCCTTTTCCTCCCCAGGGCATAATACTCGAAATCCTCTGACTTCTGTATGGTAAAAAACAGGATGCAATTAATAATTTTGATAATCTGCTTATACCCAAAAAGCATTGCAAAAGTTCCGATACTAGTCGTCGTCGGGAAATAAAAATGCCTTCTTACTTCAAATACGAAAGTCACTGTATTTATTTCAATAAAACAAATTACACGCATTTTTCACCTATCAAAGAGTCGGTCTCTCAGAAAAGTAAAGCTAGTTGCTCATTCCCATGGAAATAGTATACATATATTTATTCCAAAGTGTAGTAGGTTCCTAAAAAGAACGGGTAAGAAACACCGTTGCAACTATATTACCTAATGAAAAATTTGCGCAACACGTAGCAGGTACATCAAGAACATTTTCGTACCACTTGCTCAAAAAAGTGACATTCTATGCCACAAAAAGTATTTTTAATCTGTTAAAAACAAGGAAAGAAAATTGTACTGAAGTTCATTCATCCTCTAGGGGGAGAATGTGATTTAAATTTGGAATACTTACCGAAATTTATACTGAACTACATCTGTGTTTACACCAGGGAACTTAAATCCATCCTGGAATGCGCACAGGCTGCCAATACGCGGTCCGAGCGAGATAGCTTCGCGAGAGCCCTCTGTCCCTTTCATTAGGGTGACCAAGCATTATGATGTAGGTAGATAATATAACAGGATATAATATATTAACCAATAATTTGATTTAAAAAATAATAATAGTTACGCTTTAACCTCTAAGTCCCTGAGATACCACATTTGGTATAGACACAATGGTATTATATTATCTACCTACATCATAATGCTTGGTCACCCTAATGAAAGGGACACAGTGCTCTCGCAACGCTTTCTCTCTCGGACCGAATTTCTCTTTGACCAAGTGATTGTCTGTAATAGAACTTAGTGACATTTACATAAGGTTTATTTTTATAATGGTGTCAAATTGACAATGCACATTCCAGGGGTCGGGTATAAGTTCCTTGGTTTACACCATTGAGTTTGTATATAAAGCATTATACATCTTTTTGAAAAAGGAATACGCATTTATTATGCAAGTTATGATTATTAAATAAAATTACGAAAACCGACGAGGCCGTATGAGCTTGATGCCTTTGCTTTTCCGACAGAAAAAATTAGTTTAGGAATTTGCCGCGTTTTTGTTTTCTTCAAATACATAAACGTTAAGTTTATTTTCAACCGACGAAAAAAACGGAGGAGGTTATCAATTCGACGCGTATATTTTTTTTTTTTTTTTTTTATGTATCACCACGCATAACTTTTTACATAGTGGTCCGATTGTGACAATTCTTCTTCTATTGGAAAGGGTATACTCCCAAGGTGGTCCCATATAAATTTGAAAAACAAAATCGAACCCTAAGCTCGGAAAACAGGGGATGATTGATTGTTCACTCACTGATTGTATTGTATAACCACGCATAACTTTATACAGAGTAGTCCGATTTTGATAATTCTTTTTGTGTTGCATAGGGTATACCTTGCCAAGTATTATTAGTAAATTAAAGCCACGAAAAAAATATAAAATAAAAACTTTTTAACAAAAAATTAAACCGCCGAAAAACTGAAAAGCATAAAATAATAAACCTTAAAATTTTGAGTCGGCGCTGAAAAATCAATGAGCAAGGATCACTCAAAGCGCCGACTCATAATTTTAAGGTTTATTATTTTATGCTTTTCAGTTTTTCGGCGGTTTAATTTTTTGTTAAAAAGTTTTTTACTTTTAATTGTCATTATTTTTAATAAATCATCATCATCATCATTTCAGCCATAATACGTCCACTGCTGGACATGACCTCTCTCAATTTGGGGGGCTTTGCCATAATCGCCACGCTTGGCAGGCGGATTGGCGATCGCAGTATGTTGGTAAAATGCATAGAGAACGCTGCTGCCCATTCGCTGGTAAGCATTTTAATAAATGCTTATCTCATATTATTATTGTGTTAATTTTTTCGCAAATGGTACGAAAAGTAGAGTATTTTCCTCGGTGATAAAGCTGTCTTAGTCTTGGGTGAACTTAAATCCCTAGCTACACTCAGGACTCGTCTTAAATCCCTCGCTTCGCTCGTGATTTAAGTTTTTAACACCCTCGCTACGCTCGGGAGTAAACCTCGAGTCCTTCGTTACGCTCGCGATTTAAATCGTCGCTCGCGACAGAAGACACTGCTTTATCCCATTGGTTAATAATCTACTATTTTTCAGAGTAATGAGCGGAACGTAGCCTCTTTTATGACGATCATTTTGACGAACTGAAAAAGAAAACTGTTTATATTCACAACAAAAACATAGTGTCAGTACCTAATAACACACTTGGAACATAGTGAAACTGGAATTTACATACATATATTTATGTTATAAATACATACAAACAAGGAAAACTTTACGGACTTTTATGATTGAAAAAATTGAATCATAATTAACAATGTAACTAATACGATTTCCTTATAGGTGAATATAATGGATTAAGACATTGTTACGTGTGGTTGTCGGACGTAAATAATAGCATAATCACATTTCTTCCCGTGGGTGTCGTAAAAGGCGACTAAGGACCTTACTAGAGGATGGGCAGCAGCGTTCTCTATGCATTTTACCACCATACTGCGATCGCCAACCCGTCTGCCAAGCGTAGCGATTATGGCAAAACCCCCTAAATTGGGGGAGGCCTATGTCCAGCAGTGGACGTCTTTCGGCTGAAATGATGATGATGACATTGTTGACTGACCTGTTAGTCTAGTGGTTAGTGACCCTGACTGCAAAGACTGAGGTCGTGGGTTCGATTCCCACCCAGGACAAATCTTTGTGTGATGAGCACGATCATTTGTTCTGTGTCTGGGTGTAATTTATATATAATATGTATGTATTTAGAAATATATAAGTATATTTATCAGTTGTCTGGTTACCATAGTACAGGCTCTGCCTAGTTTGGGATCAGATAATGGTGTGTAGGTTGTCCTAAGATATTTATTTATTTATTTATTATTGTTCTGTACGTAGCACAGTATTCGATATACCCTATTTAGAGGAACAAAAGGTCCATTTACGAAGTCTAACTAATTGCTGATCTAATGTGCAATTTATATTAATGAAAGTATATTTACATACCAAGACCCTTCCGTGCCTCTGGAACATAGAGCAACACGGACCAGAGGGGAGTAGCCATACGCAGGCGTTCCCCTCTGTCAAAGTACAAGTCCACGCGGTCCTATGCGTACAATAAAACTAGTTGCAGCCGCACTGCTCGGTAGACTAAATCTAGTTGCGCGACAAAATTGACATCCTACAAAAATGCCGAATTGTTCTGTATTTTGCTGCAAAAAGAGATCTGCCACGTCAAATTTACAAAAAGATGGCGTTACCTTTCATATGTAAGTAATTTTTAATCACATTATTCCTATTTACTTCTTTAAAACTTAAAAATTACAAAATCATCGGTCGTGTTGTTTCGGATTTGTTTACCAACACAGGCCGCTCGCCCTCATACAATATGCGGATCGGTCGAGCGACTGATCCGAGTCTATTTCCGAGAATACGCTGTCACCGAGCGATAGTGTTGTTACTGGTTTGTTAGTAGATAGTTATCGATAAATTTGGCAAAGGAGTCTATATCCATACAGAGACATTTTTGAGATTAAGTTTTCTGATTTATTTAAAATATTATATATTGTAAGCTGTATATTAATATACATAGTTGTTTAAAAAAAAGCGTTAAGTTAAAAATATTATAAAACGTACGAGTTAACACATTTTATTAAAATTACTTATTGTGAACTTCAAACATAATATTTTTTAATTTATTTATTGAAGGTTTCCTAAAGATCCAAATTTAAGGGATATATGGAAGAAATTTTGTAATAATAGACTAACCTGGAGTCCCACAAGAAATAGTGTCATTTGCTCAAAACATTTCAAGACCTCTGACTTTCATGTGTTGTCGAACAATAGGAGGAGATTAGTCGAGGGCACCAAACCAACTCTAACACCACACTGTATTTGTCCCGTAAGTTTTTTTTTATATCACGGAAAAGGTAAAACAGCCGACCTGATGTAGTTCACATTAGTTATAGTGGTGAAATGAAGTTTAGATTTCTCAACTTGAAAAATTAATAGTTTTAAACCTAATTTTCCAGAGTCATCAAAAATCATTCAGTCTACCAAATGACAGACTATCATCTCATGATGCCATTAGTGCCACTCTCACTATTCCTGATTATATTCAGTAATGAGTATATTCATACTCATTACTGAATATACTGCTTAAATCATTGAAAAAACCTTTTATTTTACCTATCATTCACTTACATTGTCGCAGCACTATGCAAACCATGCCCCTGTACTGCGTTTATACTACTCACGTACCACTATATTTTTCTATCGTAATGGTATAAAGTTGATTTCGACAATGTACTTCAATAAAACTACATTGGCGCATAACATTTACTTTCATGTGATAAGAAAAATCGATCTGCTACTACAAATCTGCGAAACCATGGTTTCGCAGATTTGTAGTAGCAGATCGATTTTTACAGCTAGAAACTGCACAATTAACCATTTTTGGAGAGAACTTATTTTCGACACAATACGATATATAATGGCGGCGGCCGCGCATTCAATTAGTTTTATATAACGTGCATGGTATATATAAATGCTCTAAGGTGATAGATACACATCCACTCGTTTTTAAAATGACGTAAACCTTAATTTTATTTGTTAAATGATAATTATTGTAGTACATAATAAATAAAGTCAATCTTTATTATAATATCTATCTTTGTATCACTTTTAAAACCTAATATTCCGATAAAAAAAATAAAGTCAATCTTTATTATAATATCTATCTTTGTATCACTTTTTAAACCGAGTTCTTGAATTTATCGATAATGCGTATCGACAGTAGTTGCAACCACGGCTGTAAGCAACTTGTCAATGTAGTTGCGTCATCTCATTGTACTGTAACGACACATAATGTATCTATGTGTGTATGAAATTGTTAGTGTATGCTTTAATTTTTATGTTTGAGTTTCGTAGCAACAGACGATTATTTTTGTGTGAGAATTTAAGAAAGTGTGGGTAGAGCAGATTTCCCCCCGCAAAAAATGACAGACAGTTTTGTATCGGGAAAAAACGCTATGGCGTCTCCCCTCCGGTCCGCCGGTGGTCCGTGTTGCTCTATGCTCTGGAAGCACGTTAAGCCGTTGGTCCCGGCTGTCTTTCGTAGATCTTAGACAGTCGTTACGGGTCGTCAGAAGCCCGAAAGTCTGACAACCAGTTTTACCAAGGGGTAACGTATTACCTAGTAACTGGGTTGTGGAGGTCCGACAGACAGTCGCTAAATAAAATACTGGTATTCAACTGCATCCGGTTAGACTGGAAGCTTACCCCAACATAGTTGGGAATAAGGCTAGGCAGATGATGGCAGGTGATGAATATTTGGTACTTCCAATACAACAGCGAGAATCATGGCTCGAACATGTCGGTACATCTTATGATTAGTGGCATTCAATATTTGTTTTGAAATAAGTATCAATCAGTGAGCTTGCGAGTCTCGACGTTAAAGTTTGATTATTGTTATATATAGGTATTTAGATTTCCGTTAATCTCAGGATTATATGCATCTTCCAGAGCTATGCGTCTACTTATATCACTATATTATTTTTTAAGTTATGGGACAGTAGGTAAGCTCGTTTTTAAATATTGTACAATGAAATACCAATAAAAACAGACTTTTGGATAGAAAATTATATATTGCAAGGTTTTGTAAGGATGTACCTAAAACCAATTTTAAATGTTACTTTAGTTAATATTCTATGTAGTAAACATTGAGTACGCGGAGTTTTACGAGTCTAATGAAAATAAAACATTTTTTTAACAGATTGGCGAATTACAAGGAATGACCTGTCGACTAATAGCGTTTTAAAAAGCCCATAGATGGATAAGCTTATATGGTCGAGCGTGTGCAGCAGAAACTAAGTAGACTAAGTAGACCTGAAAATTAAGAATTTCGTCAGATTAAAACGTACAACAAAAGCTGAATGTGAAAATTTCAGAAAAAGTGTAATAAAAAGATAGACGTTGTGATCAGTGATCGGATATTCGGATGCATATCTTATCTTATACCTTTAAACGAGCAATTCTTGTATATATGTATGTCGGAGTTTGTTATCAATTTCAAATTGTGGATACTCCGCATAATTAGTTATGATTTTTTCTTATTATCATTAATTTAGGTGATGTTTCTATCAGATATTGTCTTATAAATCAAAACATAATTTATTGAGTACTTGGTGTACTCACTAATTCATTTTCGGAAACTTATTTTGATAACTGTAACCGGTAGTTTTGTTCAAAACAATAAATGACATGTCACTTTAAATTTTAAAATGATTTACGTAGTGAATTCATCATTTCTTTATTTACGACAATTATTCTAATATTATTTGATTACTTTATATTGTAAGTCTTATGTTGTTAAGAATACTTTAGTGTTTTGTATCAAGTAAACACGTGGCGTACTTCCGCGCGCCATCGGACAGAGTTGTCATAGATATTATGGCGGGACATTGTCCTATAAAAGAGCTTGCATTCAGTGAACAAGTCAGTACAGTCCCTCCCGACCCTTGCAAGAGCCAGCCCGCGATGCTGCGCCGTTAGCTTTAAATTAGCCCCTAAATAATTTAACTCAGATCCAGCCAGTCCCTTGCTGCCCCCCCTATCAGCGATTGCCTAAGCCGAGGTTCGTACCCCCCTCGGGGTAACCCTTAGAGCTTTCGCTTTAGTTTTTAAGTATAATAAGCCCCGGCTGGAGGCCTAAAAAGGTAACTTTTTAGAACTCGCCGGGCCCCAATCCGTTTAAGTAGTCACAATCTTTCAGGATTAACTACGAGATACCCCACAAAAAAAAAAAAAAAAAAAAAAAATGAACAAGTCAGTCTATCTTCGGATTAGACTCAATACAGAGCTTCTGCTCCCGACACTGTTGGTTTACCTGGTACAGCGCTGCTGTATATTCACATAGCTGTATTGACTAGCTGATAGCGAAAGATACACTTTGTATTTGGATGGCTTAGGCCTCTATACGAACTGTAACCTTATGATGGGTTTGTTCGTTGAACAGTATTGTTACTGTATCTATTTATCTTGTAACCGTTTTATTCAAGTTCTTCTAACTTAACAGACAGCTGTGCTGCTGGGGAGTTTGTTCCGCCACTTCTTCTTCCCAGCTATAGCACCAGGAAGTGTCGAAGGGCGGGCGTTTTGGGGGACTGTCTTATGTAACTTTGACGTTCAAAAGTGCTGACTCTCAGCCTAGTTTGAATAAATGACTTTTGATTGTGTTTCTTTTTTATCATTTAATTAATATTGTAATACAACTTGGTAGTTGTTCATAATATTGTTTGTAGTTGTTAATAATATTGTTTATCCCAATAAAATGGGAACGCCAAATCCTGACGATAAATACCGCTCGGTACTCCTCCCCCTCACGATCCGACTTCAGAAGCGGGATTAGGTTTAGCCCAGGAATCCATGTTGGTGATCCATGGCGAGTGATGTTAGAGCTTCAGAACCATAATATGGCTCAGTTAATTGAAGCGATTAAGTCGCACTTTGCTCCATCTATTGAAATTCGCTTGCCCGATTTTGATCCAGACCTACCCGATTCCATTGCTCAGTCTTCCGGAAAAACCTCTTCAAGGTGGCACTCTTATTATTGCCCTCACTAAAGCCTTAAACGGTGGTGCTAACGTATGGCTCTCCCAAGAGTCGTATCCAGGCATGACCTGGACTGACTTTAAGTATCTCTTTCTGTCTCGTTGTAGAAACTGTTGCCGCTACTCTCATTAACCTTCATAATAGTCAGCCAAAAGAAGGAGAATCTTTAGTTGCATAATGTCAGTCGACGGGTCACTTTACTGGCGTGCGAGTTGAGTGGCCTAGGTGTCGAGCACCTTGTTGTTTCTACTGTACTGACCCATGTGTCCAAATTTGATTCCCGTGCTCATCAACTAGTATTTACTACCTACATATTAGCTCACACAGACGTCATTACGTCATTTTCGAAAAGTAGTTGCTGAAAATCAGCGCTGTTGACGCTAGGTTCGTCTGAAGTCACAGCATATTGCTGAGCAACGACCTGTTCTTGCACAGATGCGACGCATTGGTTAACTGTTATTTAATATTGTGGTTTATCGTTACAAGAGTAGATAATTAATGCAGTCTACATTTTGTTTTTGTTTTGATCATGTGATGTAATTGCCAATGTCGTAACACATTCTGTTTTGTCTTTAGTCACTAGATGTCAATATTGCTAAACTGTTAATTTTAACTTAAATACGGAGCTTTTCGCTACGTTGCGTTTTATGTGCCTTTTTATTTTGTAATGTGCGTTTTGTTTGTGCAGAATAAACAATTTTTGTTTCTTTCTTTACTGAAGTACATACTAGATACAAACTTCAACAAGAACTGAGTGTCTTGTCCCATCTTAAGAGAAAGATTCAGATCTCCCAGTATGATTCTTTTCAACCTAAGAGGTTTAAACCAGATACAATGGTCTGTCACTTTTGTGGTATATTAGGGCATAAGTCTACAAACTGTCGAAGAAGGCCGACAAAACCATACATTGTAGACCAGCCAGCTTGCCACATAAAACGACGTCTCGAAGAACCGGAAGTCGGTCTTTGAGCACCCAACGATTCTTGAATTGAGTTGAGGCTGGTGATGGGTTATTATTAGCCACTTACTGGTGTTCTAAATCAATCTGGCGAGTCGCTTTCATTTAGTTATGACTCTGGGGCTGAATTTTCTTATTGCTATTTGCTGAAAGGTTTTCTTGCAAACGTATTTCTTGTGAAGTCAACATAATTGAATAGGAAATTCTAACACATGTACCGAACAATTTTGGAGTAACGTAGAAATTGATGATAAGGTTTTCTGCAAGCTTCTGATTTTGTTATTATGTATCAATCAACAAAGCAGATCAGAAACGTGTTGAATATACAACTCTGTCTTATAGTTGGCTTTATGTAGCCCTGGTGGCTAAAGCGGCGATATGATAAAGCCGGACACGGTAACCAAGTTGGAAACTCTGTTAAATTAGATTCTAAGGGTGATTTTCCCAATTTTATTGAGTACTAATTGGATTTACAAATGTGCTCATGATCGTGTACAGAAAATGCCTGAATGTCCAGATAATGTTAGTGTGATGTCAATGTTGACACTGATAATGATTCATCTGATTCTGACATACTATAGCTAAATTGAAAAGATGTCTATTTTGACTCTTGTTTGGATGTCTATGTTGACTCCTGGATTTGGAGGTTGATCTTGACGCTTATGCGGGTTGTCTATGTTGACGCCTATGCGGGTTGTCTATTCGACTCCAGATTACTTGTCAAATCCCATGGTGTGATTTTGGCTGGGAGACTGTGTCTCTACTTTATTTGAGCTATGGATTGTCAGTAACAGTATGGTCATTTTGAATGGTTGCGATGCAACTGCTATTGATAATAATTTTATTGGACTAATTCAGTATTTTTCTTTCCGATGTACTTTTTGTCAAGGCTTTTTGTTTGTCAGAAAGGCCGAACGATGATCACAAGGAGAATTTTCTTGTCAGAATCACACGAGGTCGTGTAGAACGTCAGTTCTGGCCGTGTCGGAGTTTGTTATCAATTTCAAATTGTGGGTACTCCGCATAATTAGTTATGATTTTTTCTTATTATCATTAATTTAGGTGATGTTTCTATCAGATATTGTCTTATAAATCAAAACATAATTTATTGAGTACTTGGTGTACTCACTAATTCATTTTCGGAAACTTATTTTGATAACTGTAACCGGTAGTTTTGTTCAAAACAATAAATGACATGTCACTTTAAATTTTAAAATGATTTACGTAGTGAATTCATCATTTCTTTATTTACGACAATTATTCTAATATTATTTGATTACTTTATATTGTAAGTCTTATGTTGTTAAGAATACTTTAGTGTTTTGTATCAAGTAAACACGTGGCGTACTTCCGCGCGCCATCGGACAGAGTTGTCATAGATATTATGGCGGGACATTGTCCTATAAAAGAGCTTGCATTCAGTGAGCAAGTCAGTCTATCTTCGGATTAGACTCAATACAGAGCTTCTGCTCCCGACACTGTCGGTTTACCTGGTACAGCGCTGCTGTATATTCACATAGCTGTATTGACTAGCTGATAGCGAAAGATACACTTTGTATTTGGGTGGCTTAGGCCTCTATACGAACTGTAACCTTATGATGGGTTTGTTCGTTGAACAGTATTGTTACTGTATCTATTTATCTTGTAACCGTTTTATTCAAGTTCTTCTAACTTAACAGACAGCTGTGCTGCTGGGGAGTTTGTTCCGCCACTTCTTCTTCCCAGCTATAGCACCAGGAAGTGTCGAAGGGCGGGCGTTTTGGGGGACTGTCTTATGTAACTTTGACGTTCAAAAGTGCTGACTCTCAGCCTAGTTTGAATAAATGACTTTTGATTGTGTTTCTTTTTTATCATTTAATTAATATTGTAATACAACTTGGTAGTTGTTCATAATATTGTTTGTAGTTGTTAATAATATTGTTTATCCCAATAAAATGGGAACGCCAAATCCTGACGATAAATACCGCTCGGTACTCCTCCCCCTCACGATCCGACTTCAGAAGCGGGATTAGGTTTAGCCCAGGAATCCATGTTGGTGATCCATGGCGAGTGATGTTAGAGCTTCAGAACCATAATATGGCTCAGTTAATTGAAGCGATTAAGTCGCACTTTGCTCCATCTATTGAAATTCGCTTGCCCGATTTTGATCCAGACCTACCCGATTCCATTGCTCAGTCTTCCGGAAAAACCTCTTCAAGGTGGCACTCTTATTATTGCCCTCACTAAAGCCTTAAACGGTGGTGCTAACGTATGGCTCTCCCAAGAGTCGTATCCAGGCATGACCTGGACTGACTTTAAGTATCTCTTTCTGTCTCGTTGTAGAAACTGTTGCCGCTACTCTCATTAACCTTCATAATAGTCAGCCAAAAGAAGGAGAATCTTTAGTTGCATAATGTCAGTCGACGGGTCACTTTACTGGCGTGCGAGTTGAGTGGCCTAGGTGTCGAGCACCTTGTTGTTTCTACTGTACTGACCCATGTGTCCAAATTTGATTCCCGTGCTCATCAACTAGTATTTACTACCTACATATTAGCTCACACAGACGTCATTACGTCATTTTCGAAAAGTAGTTGCTGAAAATCAGCGCTGTTGACGCTAGGTTCGTCTGAAGTCACAGCATATTGCTGAGCAACGACCTGTTCTTGCACAGATGCGACGCATTGGTTAACTGTTATTTAATATTGTGGTTTATCGTTACAAGAGTAGATAATTAATGCAGTCTACATTTTGTTTTTGTTTTGATCATGTGATGTAATTGCCAATGTCGTAACACATTCTGTTTTGTCTTTAGTCACTAGATGTCAATATTGCTAAACTGTTAATTTTAACTTAAATACGGAGCTTTTCGCTACGTTGCGTTTTATGTGCCTTTTTATTTTGTAATGTGCGTTTTGTTTGTGCAGAATAAACAATTTTTGTTTCTTTCTTTACTGAAGTACATACTAGATACAAACTTCAACAAGAACTGAGTGTCTTGTCCCATCTTAAGAGAAAGATTCAGATCTCCCAGTATGATTCTTTTCAACCTAAGAGGTTTAAACCAGATACAATGGTCTGTCACTTTTGTGGTATATTAGGGCATAAGTCTACAAACTGTCGAAGAAGGCCGACAAAACCATACATTGTAGACCAGCCAGCTTGCCACATAAAACGACGTCTCGAAGAACCGGAAGTCGGTCTTTGAGCACCCAACGATTCTTGAATTGAGTTGAGGCTGGTGATGGGTTATTATTAGCCACTTACTGGTGTTCTAAATCAATCTGGCGAGTCGCTTTCATTTAGTTATGACTCTGGGGCTGAATTTTCTTATTGCTATTTGCTGAAAGGTTTTCTTGCAAACGTATTTCTTGTGAAGTCAACATAATTGAATAGGAAATTCTAACACATGTACCGAACAATTTTGGAGTAACGTAGAAATTGATGATAAGGTTTTCTGCAAGCTTCTGATTTTGTTATTATGTATCAATCAACAAAGCAGATCAGAAACGTGTTGAATATACAACTCTGTCTTATAGTTGGCTTTATGTAGCCCTGGTGGCTAAAGCGGCGATATGATAAAGCCGGACACGGTAACCAAGTTGGAAACTCTGTTAAATTAGATTCTAAGGGTGATTTTCCCAATTTTATTGAGTACTAATTGGATTTACAAATGTGCTCATGATCGTGTACAGAAAATGCCTGAATGTCCAGATAATGTTAGTGTGATGTCAATGTTGACACTGATAATGATTCATCTGATTCTGACATACTATAGCTAAATTGAAAAGATGTCTATTTTGACTCTTGTTTGGATGTCTATGTTGACTCCTGGATTTGGAGGTTGATCTTGACGCTTATGCGGGTTGTCTATGTTGACGCCTATGCGGGTTGTCTATTCGACTCCAGATTACTTGTCAAATCCCATGGTGTGATTTTGGCTGGGAGACTGTGTCTCTACTTTATTTGAGCTATGGATTGTCAGTAACAGTATGGTCATTTTGAATGGTTGCGATGCAACTGCTATTGATAATAATTTTATTGGACTAATTCAGTATTTTTCTTTCCGATGTACTTTTTGTCAAGGCTTTTTGTTTGTCAGAAAGGCCGAACGATGATCACAAGGAGAATTTTCTTGTCAGAATCACACGAGGTCGTGTAGAACGTCAGTTCTGGCCGTGTCGGAGTTTGTTATCAATTTCAAATTGTGGGTACTCCGCATAATTAGTTATGATTTTTTCTTATTATCATTAATTTAGGTGATGTTTCTATCAGATATTGTCTTATAAATCAAAACATAATTTATTGAGTACTTGGTGTACTCACTAATTCATTTTCGGAAACTTATTTTGATAACTGTAACCGGTAGTTTTGTTCAAAACAATAAATGACATGTCACTTTAAATTTTAAAATGATTTACGTAGTGAATTCATCATTTCTTTATTTACGACAATTATTCTAATATTATTTGATTACTTTATATTGTAAGTCTTATGTTGTTAAGAATACTTTAGTGTTTTGTATCAAGTAAACACGTGGCGTACTTCCGCGCGCCATCGGACAGAGTTGTCATAGATATTATGGCGGGACATTGTCCTATAAAAGAGCTTGCATTCAGTGAGCAAGTCACACCCAGTTCGCAGCCAGTAGACCAAGCGTTTGTCGATAAGGTAAACGCGGAAGTCGAACGCAAAGCCTCACTCCCGCCCGTTGAAGACCCTGATGATCCCCTGCCCCCTGTCACACCTGACGAGGTGCACGAGATCATCAAGGGTCTGAAATCTCGTAAAGCCCCCGGATCAGACGGCATCACCAACAGAGTGATCAAGCTGTTCCCCGCTCACTTGATTATGCTCATGTGTACCATCTTCAATGGTGCCTTGAGTAATAATATTTTCCCCCAAGCGTGGAAGGAAGCCACCGTCATTGGCATCCCTAAGCCCGGTAAGCCCAAAACCGAGCCCACGAGCTACCGCCCCATCAGTTTGCTCAAAGTTCTCGGCAAAATCTATGAGAGACTTATTTATAAGCGACTCAGGGATTATGCCGAAACCAAGGGCCTCATCCCCAACGAGCAGTTCGGTTTTCGAACCCAACACTCGTGTGTCCATCAGGTACACCGTATCGTCGAACATATCAATGCTGGTTTTCAGCGTGGTATGTTCACGGGCGCTGTATACTTCGATATAGCGAAAGCGTTCGACAAAGTCTGGCACAACGGCTTATTATATAAGCTGTACCAACTCGGAGTGCCAGACCGTCTCGTGCTCATCTTACGAGACTTTCTTGCGAACCGTACCTTTCGCTACCGCATCGAAGGGGCACTTTCTTCCCCTCACCCGATTCGTGCAGGAGTCCCTCAAGGCTCTGTACTAGCCCCCCTCATTTTCACGCTGTTCACTAGCGATATCCCCAGAAGCAAGAAGGCAAGGTTAGCTCTGTTCGCAGACGACACTGCCATCTTCTTCTCGGGATTTAGTGACACAGCGCTGGCTCGCTACCTCCAAACCGCAGTCGACGAGCTCGGCGAATGGTTCAGGAAGTGGCGAATCGAAGTCAATCCCGATAAAAGTCAGGCGGTCTTTTACACCCGACCTCGACGTAATCACCCCCCTCCCCGACCCATCTCAATGTTCGGCAAGCAGATCCCTTGGGCGAAGCAAGCCAAATATCTAGGTGTCATCCTCGACGAACACCTCACCTTTTCTGAGCACATAAAGCAGGCTCGCTCGCGGGCCGCTTTCGCTCTCGGTAGGCTCCATTGCGTCCTGAACAAGCGGAGTAAATTGTCTCTTCTGTGTAAGAAGCGGCTTTACACCGCTTGTATCAGGCCGATTATGACATACGCAAGCCCAGTCTGGGCACATGCCAAGCCTCGATTCATCCATAGGATGCAGACTCTCCAAAACCGCTTTCTCCGTCAAGCCACAGGCTCGCCTTGGTTTGTTCGGAATATCAATCTTCATTTAGATATGAAACTCCCGACTATCCATCAATACATAAAACGCGCTTCGAAGCGCTACTTCGATAGGGCCGTAGCCCACCGCAACCCTCTGGTTGTGGCGGCAGCTACTTACACCCCCTCCCGTATTAGCAAAGTCCGCCGCTCGCGGCACATTCTTACCGATCCTGATGATCCCACTACTCTCCTCCAGGAGAGTCGAAAAGAGACCAGTACAGCTAGACCAGCACACAGACACAAACCGTACCGACCTCGCCGCCGAGGTCCGTCGTCGCGACCCCGACTTAACAGTCCCTCCCGACCCTTGCAAGAGCCAGCCCGCGATGCTGCGCCGTTAGCTTTAAATTAGTCCATAAATAATTTAACTCAGATCCAGCCAGTCCCTTGCTGCCCCCCCTATCAGCGATTGCCTAAGCCGAGGTTCGTACCCCCCTCGGGGTAACCCTTAGAGCTTTCGCTTTAGTTTTTAAGTATAATAAGCCCCGGCTGGAGGCCTAAAAAGGTAACTTTTTAGAACTCGCCGGGCCCCAATCCGTTTAAGTAGTAACAATCTTTTCAGGATTAACTACGAGATGACCCACAAAAAAAAAAAAAAAAAAAAAAAAATGAGCAAGTCAGTCTATCTTCGGATTAGACTCAATACAGAGCTTCTGCTCCCGACACTGTCGGTTTACCTGGTACAGCGCTGCTGTATATTCACATAGCTGTATTGACTAGCTGATAGCGAAAGATACACTTTGTATTTGGGTGGCTTAGGCCTCTATACGAACTGTAACCTTATGATGGGTTTGTTCGTTGAACAGTATTGTTACTGTACCTATTTATCTTGTAACCGTTTTATTCAAGTTCTTCTAACTTAACAGACAGCTGTGCTGCTGGGGAGTTTGTTCCGCCACTTCTTCTTCCCAGCTATAGCACTAGGAAGTGTCGAAGGGCGGGCGTTTTGGGGGACTGTCTTATGTAACTTTGACGTTCAAAAAGTGCTGACTCTCAGCCTAGTTTGAATAAATGACTTTTGATTGTGTTTCTTTTTTATCATTTAATTAATATTGTAATACAACTTGGTAGTTGTTCATAATATTGTTTGTAGTTGTTAATAATATTGTTTATCCCAATAAAATGGGAACGCCAAATCCTGACGATAAATACCGCTCGGCACTCCTCCTTCACACCTGATCCGACTTATATATAATCTGAATCTCAGAAACGGCTCCAACGATTTTCATGAAATTTAGTATACAGGGGGTTTCGGCGGCGATAAATCGATCTAGCTAGGATTCATTTTTATAAAATGTCGTTTTATTCGTGTTTTCAATGACCAACTTTATCGATAATCAACTTGAACATAAACTTATTATTTTAAACACAATTTACCAAAAAATACCGAGCAAAGCTTGGTCATCCGGATATTTTACCTAATGTTACTATTTAGCTGTGAAAGCACGGAAGCAGCTTCGTATTTTTTTATTAAAGCCGGGTTTCTTGGACCATCATATTTATTTAAAATTAATGTTTAACCCCAGATGCAAATACATGTGTGTAGGGTGGTATGTGTTAGTTAAAACAACACACAAAATACGGTAAAAACGGGCATTCCATATAAGCCAAGGTTTCAACTTTAGGTGAATATGCATCTGAATCCGATCTCTAGTTATGATTCATTTTTAAAACACTATAACTCATGGCTTAATACAGAAATTGAGTTTGGCATCATGACTAGACAGTCAAGTACGCCAGCTTCATAATAGTTTTGGTTAGAGTTCTAAACTAAAACATCAAAAGATTCAGACCCTATTATACTGGACTAAACATAGATTCCCTTTACAGATATAATTTTACGAACAATTTTAATCGGATTGGAAATTAGTATTATAAAAACATTTCGACAGTATTGTCTTAATATAAGGAAACCGTTGGTATAACATGCATGTGACTGATGTCCGTTTCCACCGCGCGGCCAACTCTTAAAATTTGATGAAATGTTGCCAGGAATTAGTTGTAATTTGTTACAATACACACCTCTTTTCCTGAATTTGTTACAAAAAAAACTAAGACGCTACGACCAAAAACAGTTGGCCGCTCGAACCGCCACTTGCCGTAGTCATCGCCTGTGATTACACAGAAACTAAATAATGCAGATAGGCGAATGATACATCAAAAGAAACGTCTTCATTTGTTGTGTTTGTAATAAAAATAAAAATCATCAAAACGTAAATATACAAAAAGTTATGCTATATTTAGTTTTCAGGTTAAGTGTAGGTACGTATCTCACCATAAATATCAAATTAATAGAGGCTAATGTGTATGGACAATTAGTTGCTAATTTGTCGCAGAAAATAAACAAGAAAAATACTAGAAAATTTGTTGAATATTTTTTTACAGTCGATTTTAGTTGGCCGCGCGGACGGCAATATGCCTAAAATACAATGGCGTTTATTTCGATAGGTAAACCTATGAAAATGCCGTTTTGTATGCAAAAAAAATTAAACGAATTTTTTTCATGTATTTTTTATTTGTTTTAATCGAAATAATCACCCATGCAATCAATGCATCTTTGCCAACGTAGTGGCAGTTTATTGATGCCCTTCTTAGAAAGAAGAAGTCAAGGCATCGGATAAATTATGTCATGCGTTCGGACCCGCATATAACTTTTTGAGGAAGCTTTGTCAATAAAGGAAAGGTGTTGCAACTAAGGACATAGTATATTTCTTAAAATCTATTTTTCTTTAATTTAAATATTACTCGAAAATGTAACTATTTTTGTATTTTATTAATCCAATGAACTTAACGAAATTAATAACCCTATGAACAGTCAAGAAGGATTGTCCTAGAATTTTTTCCCGCTAAGTAGACAAAAAAGAATCATGTGCGTAATTTCTAATTTGGTAGCTCTGACGTCATTATTTTAACAATTATTTATGTACTTACGGATTTTACGTTCCTGATTGGTAGCTTGGTAAGTAAAATATCAACAGGTAGAGATTGATTGAAATCCTGTCTACGTAAGTGAAACGTAATTTAATTTTCATAATTAATAATACGATATATAGATCACAATTAATTTTAAACAGGATATGTTCAAAGTGTACCCATTTTATTAAAAATTTTAAAATCCACAGCACAGTTTTCTTTGCACTTTACTTCACCAAAATAAAGCTCAGTTTGTTAATTTAACCTCATTTCACATCTTAGATATTTTTACCACCAAAACTTTCGATTTCTTGTAAAGACTAACAAATAAACATAAACTAGAAACAATTTCTTTATCATCTAAAGGATAATATCTTAAAGCTTCTGATTTTTCGATAAATTCATACCTCTTATTCTGCTTACCCCACCACTAAATTAAGACATAAAGCTCCTATTCAAAAGAGCTCTAATTCCCGAAAAAAAGGCTCATCAGCGACACCTACGTCACGACTACGGGCTATACCGTAGCATAGTTACGTGCTACTTCGCGAGGGCGGTACAGCCCTAAAGTTATAAGGCGGGCCCGCAAACAGCGCTCGGCATTCGGAACGCAACTATGAAACCATACGCAGCCTGCACGATCGCGGTGCTTGCCTTGCTGCTGGCCGGTTAGTTACACAAGTTCTTTTTTTAAATATTTTATTTTTCATCTCCTTTTAAATATAATTTTACGGTTTTTGCTTTAGCAAAAAGTTTAGGATTTTTTTTTGCTTATTATTTCTTTGGAAAAAGTTTCGGTACTTTTTTCGTTTTCTTTTCTAAACTAAAAAGAAAAATATTTTTTTTCAAAATTAGAATATTATTCTATCCTTTTCGATTTAAGATTATGTTAAAAATTAATCGATTTATATTAGAGCAACGGGAACTGGCTGGAAATATTTTTATAAAAGTTTGCCCTTTATATTTTTGTTTTATAAAACATTTCGTTCTTTTCCATTCTTGTTTTGTTTCCTATTGCATTTCTCTGTTCCGTTAATTTTCCGCACATTTATTGTGTGATTGTTTTTTACACAAAACTTTAGTTTTGTTTTGTGTGTGTATTCAGTTTGGAGCAGATTTGGTAAGTAATTAAAATTATTATTTTGACGCTGGATCAACTTCACTATGACTAAAAACTTGAGTTTACGTATTCTGTGAATAGTTTTTTGGAAGAATTTTCACGATCTCAAAAGTCGCATCAAAAGTTTGTAACGCTTCACTACCTACTTGTTGAATTCAATACAGAACTATGTATTTACGACGCTGCCAATTTTGATAATTGTTTAAGAATATTAGTATTCATATTTATAGGTATAGGTTATATATTGCCGTGTCCAATGTTGATATTATCTAAAGTTCGAACCTGATGCGACAAACTAAAACGGCTCGTATTTAACTATTGTATTTTCTCATTGTCTTAATCAAATAAACGCGTTGCTTTTTCGTTTTCTTGATTGTTTAACGGAAAACTATTAATAAAATAATTAAAACTATGTTATTAATGTGGATGGAACGTTCCTTAACAAACCTAAAGTATTACAAACAACGCCATTTAAAATAGTCGTGTGTAGTTAGTTAAAATATATCGGTAAATAACGCACAATTTAAAATTCCTGGTAAACGTGGGTTAATTACTAAAGCTATTGTGATTTTGTACAAAATTCAGGCTTACATTTTCCTGATGACGCACAAAATTAGGCTCATATTATATTATCCTCCTCTACAGAATTGTAGCGTGGAATAACGCTCTTAAAATATAATATTACACACTCTTACGTATGATTAAATAACCAATTACTTAAAGTCTACTGTATACATTCCGTAATGAGGATCTATTTGCTTTCATAAAAGCCTAACTATGGGCTGAAAGGATCTTAATTTTTAAGGAATCTATTGAGATCCACTCTTTATTCCTGAAAATTAAATTGCATGAATGTTTACTGACATACTGTCTAAAACTTCAAATGAATAACATAACATAATATAATAATCTTTATTGGCATATATTTACACATATATTTTTGTGAATTCCCTAGCTTCTGCGCTAGTGTACACTGTATTACAGGAGTTAAATTTTAATATTTATTGTCTTATGTTACTTCCATTAAATCAATCTGGCTAGTTTAGAAATCAAGTGGTATACTACTATGGAGAAAAATAAATAAAAAACTCCTTGCTGAAATCGAACTCGCGCAGAAGTGAAGCAATGTTGACTGGTAGAATCGGCCCCAACTTACGTGTTTGTAGATCGTAGGTTCGAACCCAGGCAGGCCATTTATTTTGTGGTAATAATTTCATCACCACTGCTCTTAAAATGGTGAAACAAAAAACATAGCGACGAAACCGGCATATAATATCCTACAACAAAAATTCGAGGACATTTGACATGTACCAATCCCGGCCCGCGTGATAGATTACTGCCCACTCCCTCGGAGATGGCCTGTGAAGATGACTGATTATGCTGAAATCGAACTCGTGACCAATAGCACGAAAAACAAGAGCCAATACCACTTGAACTAACAAATTCTGTAAGCAATCATACTCATAGGATTCGTAGGTATTCGATACCTGCAAACACTTGTAAAGGATGAAATACTCGTAGGTACCAAATTGAAAAACAACGTTACAATATTTACAAAGATGAAACAAGTGTCCAAGCAAATATTTACCATCTGAACTATTTTGTTCTTATTTATAATTTATTTCATTATCTATGTACACACAGTAAAATATATAAATGAATAGATATATTTGAGTGCAACGGTACTGATTATTTCTTAAAAAAATCTTTGAGCAGTCCTGCGAAAGGAGAAGAGAAAAATAAATGTAGACAATAGTGTGTGAGAACAAGAAAAAAATATGAAAATGGGAAGACTTAAACTAAAATATACCTGCACATATTACGCAAAAAATTAACATTCTTAAGTAAATACACAATGCTAAAACATATCAATATATTAATACGTTTACCAACAACCACGTACACATTTTACGAAAATTACGCGGACGGAAGGGTATGAAAGGCCCAGTTAAAGTTGATACGGAGAAGTGCAGGAAACGAATATATTTAAATAACGCAATAAAATACACACATATTTGTCTTTAGTGTTACTTAATGTGAAACAACAGTATTTATAAATATGCATATATATACTCGCAGTTTATTAAGATATCCACACTAATATTATAAATGCAAAAGTAACTCTGTCTGTCTGTCGGTCTATCTGTCTGTCTGTCTCGCTTTCCTGCTAAAACTACTGAACCGATTTAAATGAAATTTGGTACACAGATAGTTAAGAGCATGAGAAAGGACATAGGCTACTTTTTATCCCAATAGTATGTTCCCGCGGGATAATTTCCGACCGCCACGCGGGCGAAGCCGCTGGCAAAAGCTAGTATTATATAATCTAATGATAGACATTCCTAAAACCTTTTTAAAATAAATAGGAACGTTCTAGGAGTGATTTCACGTCAATTGCAAACTGGAAGAAGATCAAACTGCTTTCTAGCTTGTTGATCTAATTATCGAGTTGGAAATCTACGACCATCACAGAGAAAAACACACACATCACAGCTACGCTACGTCTTATTATAAACAGAAGTTATACGTAACAGAAGTTATTACGTTCGTAGTAAAGGGTACTGGCGAAATGAGAATGTAGGTAAATAGGTACATCATCAGCAGCCTATAATGTTCCCACTGCTGGGACACAGGCCCCCTCTCGGTGAGAGGGAGTGGGCCATAATCCACCACGCGGGCCCATTAGGATTGACACGCCGGTTTCCTTACGATGTTTTCCTTCACCGTTTTAAGAGCAGTGGTGATGAAATAATTACCACGAAGTAAAGCGCCTGCTTGGGTTCGAACTCACGACCTACTACTCGTAAGTCGCAGCCGTTAATGCTAGGCCACCACTGCAATACAAGGTACACCACTGCCTAACCCTACGGAGATTACAGCCGTAATGTTATGTAATATGAAAAGTTATAAGCTAAATTTGAAACCCGATCAATGTTGACACAAAATTCCCATCATCACTCGTTCTGTAATTAGATTACGAGTCAATTAATTCGTTCAATCAACTAATTAGTGGGTGCTTAGTCAAACAACAGCCAAATATCGGAACGAGCATAACACACGTGTAAGTTTGGGACCACCTGTTGACGGCCAAGGTAATTAATTCAACGAAAACTTATAATATAAATGGTATTTTATTATGTAAGTATGTTAGCTCCGTGTGTTGCTAATAATAGCACCATTAAATTTCTTCCAGTGAGTGACGTAAGAGGCGACTCAGGGACTTACTGTAGAATGGGTACCAGCGTTCTCCTCTATGCATTATGCCACCATTCTGGGATTGCCAACCCGCTTGCCAAGCGTGGCGATAATGGCAAATCCCTCCAAATTGGGGGAAGTCTGTGTCCAGCCGTGGACGTTTTTCGGTTGAAAAGATGGTGATGATGATGAAGTATGTTAGGAGTTAGTTTTGTGCTTACTTTCAGACCTTGTACTAATAACACTCATTTTTGGGTTAAAACCTAAAAATATCGTGACTTTTGACGTTGTCATTTCTTAGGGATAATTTCAAGTTTCAGGCTTTTTACTGAAAATTACGGTAAATAAAAGCCCAATACTAGCTTTACGTAGTTATGGCATCGAACCCATACAAGGAACCCTCCTTTAGCCACTAAACCATGCAGTACAATATTGTTCCCTGTCTTCAATAAAATACAGATTTTATGCCAAGTTGATATAGTAGACCTATGCTTAAGTAGATGTTTCTGCGCCATTTCTGAGAGTTACTTAGAAAACTAGGTCATTTTACGATTCTAAGCAGAAAAGCAGTAGGTAATTAAAAAAGTAAACCCTTTTCAATAAGGGGTGGAACACATTCTCATGTTTTATTTAACACATACGCTGTTTTAACATAATGAATGTTTCTTTTTACGATTGATACCTTTTTGAATACGATCCCGTAAGCTTTAGCAGAATTAATTTATTCGTTTGTGTCCTGATCGGGATTGGGAAATGATAAAATAATAGAAGGTATCGCCCACAGTTAAAAATAAAATTGATATCAAATAACAATATCATAGTTAATTTCGCCAACCCACCTGCCGAGCGTGGCGATAACGGCAAAGCCCCTCAAATTAAGAGAGGCCTATGCCCAGCAGTGGGCATCTTAGGGCTGAAATGATGATGATGATGATGAGTAGAAACTATAATATGGATGGATTTTCCATGACGTTCGAATTAAGGCTTCGACACACAGACGCGACGCGAGTCGTTCTACAAGAGCCGCGGCGCGCCTGTTTGCCTTACCAAAAAATAATTTCGATAACATCGGAAAACTGTATATAAAATAGATCTACTTATAGCATTGTACTATTATACACGAAATATGTTTATTACAAAAATATATCATACTCTATTTTCGATAATATTACGAAAATGAGTATAAAAATATTTTGTTCGCCACAAAGCTGCCTACCTGACCCGTACAAAAGATCTGACCGTCCATTTCCTTAACTAAATTAATATGTAAATAGCTATACTAATAGTTGACAAGATTAAATGTCGTGGGCACACAATATTAAAATGCCCTCGTTTACTGAAGTCCCTGAAAGTATTATTAAATCCCCTCACTCGTCTTGCAATCCTATACGCTTGTACTGAAAGCCATCTCAGATTTATATTAAGACTGCTTTTTTATAAATACTTCTGGAATATTTTTATATGTAATATGAGTATTTGTTTTTAGCTCAATAAGCTCAGGTTCTGGAAGATTCCGTAATGATACTCATACATGATCATAATGAAAGAGCTGCTCAAAAAATGATACGTTTCTCAGGATAGTATCGAACTGAATAGTCTAAAACAAACGATACATACTTTTATTTCTGTAAGTAGGTTTGTTCAAACACTTTTACACGTCAATCATATTTTAGAAACGGGTTGTGGTAGTCGTTTTCTATCTGACTATTCTGAGAAGAGAGGCCGAAAAAAACACAAAGGTCACAGTCTCTTTTAAAGTCCAGACATAATCTTGGTCAGATCATGTGAAAACCATGTAGACTAGTGAAATGGTCTTTTGAGGACCACACAGATTGAGTGGACGCATTTGTCAGTAATCGTGCAGCACAACTCAAAACTTAAGGAACGCAACAACGATTCAACAAACAATCCCAAAGAAAGGACATTTGGGTAGGCGGAAGTCGATTTACTCACTTTTTGTAGGCATTCATTATGCCTTAATAATCTGCACAAATCTAAAACGAGTGACAGCCGGGACCAACGGTTTAAAGCGCTTGCCGAGGCATAGAGGGGTCTCCGGTCTTGCTTTAAATACCTGGGCCCCCATGCACGGACCGACCGCTGCATGCATACCTTTACCTGATCGATCTATTTCATATCGAATGTATCTCCCTAAGGCGCACAGGTAGGATGAAGCTTTCGACTATTTACAAAAAACGTCCTAACACCCGCCTTACAGCCATTAACGTGCCTATGGCGTCGATAGTTTACTTTACATATTTCACTAATTCCATTCTCAAACAAAAGTAAACCTAGATAATAAGATAAAAAACACTTCTTAAACAATTGATACAGAAGACATTGTCTTATTTCTATGAGTTAAGACTTTAAAGCTTCTCCACTTCAGCAAATAAAACCAAACCACTAAGCACGATATCTTCCAAAAAAAAATCAAAAATAAACTCAATAATCAGGGAACGATTTGCGATATAAATATGAATAAAAGACTTTTAACAAAAAGGTTTTAATTATACTTACTGAACACGATAAACAATTGAAAAAGTTTTTGTGTAATAAAATCTTGCGCCAACTTTGAGTGTAATTTTAAATTATTGGCGCCATTTCGTTTTCCGGCCACTTGGCCCTAATCAATTAAGAAAAGGAATATTACAAATCTGGAGGAACTTTTTTTAATATATTTCTACTGCGTGTGAAAATTGGACGTATTCAAGCGAAAAGGATACAATCCAAACCCAGTTACTTTGAGATTTTTCTTTAGTATTTGTTTTAATTAACAAAAAGTATTAAGTTGTCAATGGAATATTAACACGTTTTTTATTAGTAACTGTATATTTACACATTCTGTTAGAAATACTAGTTAAGAACCAGAAAGTTTGAATTGTTTATGCTGAAAAAAAAAGAAGCGCCATACCTATGGTTCTAAAGTTTTGAATAAAATTAAACTGGTTGAAAGCTAATGGTATTTTTAGCTGGAACATTTTTACTGACCCGTAATATCTATCATTTGGATCAGTTTAGTTCACTTAAGTTATTTTTGACCAAGTTGTGGATTGGACCCTTTTTGCTTAACTACGTTCAATTGAAATTATAATAGGTAGGTATACAGACGGGGTCCACCCTTTATGGCAGAATTTTTTTCGTCATAATATTATTTTGCATAACAGCGGATGGCATAAACTTCATTTCGCAGAAAATCGTTTGGCATACACTCATTTATCATACATTCACAACGCATAATTTTATAAGTCAGAATCATCTTTAGGCATAAATTTTATTCCATAATAATTAAAAAGTAGAACCATCATATCCTTCGATCAAAAATGTACTAGATTCCCGATGAGCGCTTCAAAAACGGCCCGAAAAATAAGAGCACAAATATTTTTGTGCTCTTATTTGAAATTAGTTTGGTCCAATGATAGCCAACGATAAGACGTCCTAAATGCCGCAGCACGCGTTCAAAAATTGTGTAAATAACCACTGTAGCACCAAGTTTTTGGACGGAATATCTTTTTTTCCATAAGTTTAAATCTTTAAGTGTTTTTCATAAAATAAAAACAATCAAATAGTAAATATAAATCATTTAGCAAATACATATTATTATTGTTTGACCAATGTTTGCGACAACGCACCAACTATTGTAAGAAACATTGTCTGTTCTGGAACAGAGAATGCATGAAGTAGTATTGTAATATTATATCTTATTTTTGTTTGTAGATTTCCTAGCGAGCCATTTCGCTGTGCAGAATGGGTATCTATTGTAGCGAAAGAAAGAGGAGAAGAAATATACAAACCTTATAAAAATTCATATTTGAACTTTAACACTAGAAGCGCGGAACGTAACGACTGAGGTAAATTTGGATATAAAAATATGTATATTGCAATTACGTGGTTGAAGTCTCGTATAAATAATAATAATCATCTTATTTCATGAAAAGTCATAAAAAGTTACGATTATATGCATAATAAAATATTAATTAGAGCGGGAAGAATATCGAAGTGGGTCAAATTTGGGACGCCCGCACTTCTAGTGTTAATTTAAATGAAAAAATAATTTGATTTAATACAAATTTAACTTCTAAATACTGGTACATAAAAGTAGACGCACTCATTTTTATTCGGGTGGATCACATTGATTTAACCCGCACTTAATTAAATAAAATAACTATTATACTATTTTACTCCTATTACTTTTTTAAATCGATTAAAAATGTTTGCCACCATCAAAACGCACCTTTTCACCTAAAAAATTATATTCTGCAACTCTACGTCTTTCAATAAGTACTGTGTTCTGAGCATTGAAATGTAATACCAAGAACTACGTCTAGTTCCAAAATAGAGTAAGCACGAAATTGTCAACACATTGTTTTTAACCTTATTGCTTAGACTTTAAGTTTCCGTTTAGAATAAATAATTTTGTACTTATATAAAAATGACTTTTGATTGTAAAGAGACATTTTAAAATTGCTCTTTACCTTTCTCCGATGGCAAAAGGACTTAAATATGAATATTTTGCAATCTTAATTATGCTTTATGTTTGAGTGTTAAGGATTATAATAAACTGAAGTTGTTATTATTATGAAACGTTTTTCTATATTTCGTAGTAAGAAATATAAATGTGTAAGTGTGTGCAAACGTGGCCACTTGAGCGCCTTATTTTTGTTCCTGATCCTTTATCTAGTGGTATTATTGATCGAAGATCATATCGCAGAAAGTTCGCAGTCAGAATCGTCTCTTGGCATAATTTCATATCGATAGTTATTAAAAGGCAGAACTATCATATCTCAGAAACTTTAAACTTAGAATCATCGTTTGGCATACATGTCATATCGAAGAAGCATGCAGCATGTAAACAAGCATGCAGCATGCAAACAAGCATGCAGCATGCAAGCAAGCATACAGCATGCAAGCGACCAAGCATACAGCATGCAAGCAACCGAGCATGCAGCATGCAAGCAAGCATGCAGCAAGCAAGCATGCAAGCAAGCATGCATCATGCAAGCAAGCTTACAGCATGCAGGCGAGCATGCAACAAGCAGCATGCATGGTTTCTGTCACGGCTTTGGCGCTGCGGGGCTCCGGCGGTCCCACGCGAGCTCATCGTCGCAGATGGTTTTACGCTCACCACCACGGCTTCGGCTTGCTGGCCGGCTTCGCCGGCCAGCCTCAGCCGCGACGGCGACTGTCAAAACCACCTGCTCCTCAGCTCGCTGGCCGCCTCGCCACTCAGCGCCTACGCGGGCTTAAATTACACTCTAGGGGTAGGGCAGACAAGACTACGTGGAGTCGGTTCTGCAGCGATTCGTTTCTGTCAATAATTTTTGTAGCACAACATATACTGACTTTTTGAGACATTATTTAATTTTATTTAAAGTTAAAATGCAATTGAATAGAAATGAAAATATGCCTAACAAAATTATTCTAAATGAAATTCTGCCATCTTCGTAGTATGCTTAGTGAAATTATGCCAAATAATCATTGCTCTAAATAAATTTTATGCTAAACGAAATTATGCGGAATTTTAAGTCTGCCAAAGGTAATTATGCGAAATAAAATTCTGCGATCTTCAAAGTATGCCAGCGTAAAGTCGAGCATATAAACATTCGGCTAAACAATGATTATGCTAAACATTTTTTATGCCTTACAAATATTCGTTTAAATAATATTATGCCAAGTGTGTTATGCCAAATAAAATTCGGAGCATCAAGTTTCTGCCAGATAAAGGGAACCCATACAGACGTTTCCAATCACCCGGAACCTTTTTTCTTACTAATGAGCTCATACCTTTTTGCATGGGTCCCATGACATGACTGGCAAAATGGGGGTGTGGATAACATTAGTACCTACACGTTAATCAACCTATTCAATAGGCGAGATGGTATGATATTTACGTACTGAGTAGGGATGTTATGGATATGACATTTCGGATACGGATTGGATACGGATGTAGGAATGATTATTATACCGGATACGGATACGGATAAGCATATGAAATTATTTCGGATTATCCGTTAGTTTCGGATAATATCGGTTACGGATATTAAACTTTTAAGGAATTTTCAAAGTAAAATATAAATAGCTAATAAAATGGTTTTATTTATATGTCACCATTTGGTAGGAATTACAATCAGTCCGTGAGTAATTATTACAGCTATTTAAAATAAAAATGATTATAAATATATATTGAGTGTTATCTAATCCTTCTAAAATAAAAATGTAATAACAAATCCGATATTATCCGAAACTTTTATTTCGGATTCGGTTACGGTTACGGATAAATTTTTACATCGGATATCCGATTGTTTCGGTTACGGATACGGAGCTCCTTAACATCCCTGATACTGAGCTAAATGATTCGACTTACTAGCAAGCAATTTGCCTAGCCTTTTCCCAGTGATGTTGGGGTCGAATTCCAGTCTACCAGGATGCAATTGAATTAAAGTATTTTACATGAAGCGACTGTATATCTGACCTACACAACCCAGTAACTGGGTAGCACGATACCCTTTTACCCATTCGTAAGACCTGTTGTGAGTCTTTCAGTGTCTGACTACTCGAAACGACTGTCAAATCTACGTATAACTCCTGGAAACAACCCATTCGTGACTAGGATAACACGTTAGTTTTTCTAGTCACCGATGGGTCTCCATATGTTATGGATGATAGTCACGAATTCTCCATATGTTATGGATAGTTACCTATTCACGACGGCACGAACCAACTTAGCTTGACCTCTGATCGGTCCGTACGACTGTTTTTATCTTGCCACGAAGTTCTGACTAGATTTACTTCTATGTTTACTATTATTACAAAGATTTAACTTTTGATTGTTTGTAAAATTGTTTGTTAACGATAAAATCAAAAACTACTTGACCAATTCAAAAAATTAATTCACCTATGGAAAGCTACATTATTCCTAAGTAACATGAACTATAAATTCACGCGGAAGAAGTCACGGGCAAAGTGCTATTACTAATAAAAGAGATTCACCACACCCACCCATTTCTATCGCGGTGAAATTGCAACTACGGACAAAAAGTTAATGGCTGAGCAAAACTAACCATTAAACAATTACAAAAGCCATTCAGGTGTGACAAAACCCGGTAATTGCTTCAGATTAAACCTGTCCTCTGCACTGTGAAATGTAAGAAACCAGACCAACATTATCTTAAAATGCTTTAAAGCTTTGTTCTTAAGTATAAGTTCGTTACCCGGATCCCATTTCCTTCCCCCTTTTAATTTTAAAACCATCCAAGGTTTTGACGGACACATCTCCAGCAGGAAGTAATTCCATTATTTACTTTGATAATCTTTACTGTGTGATTTTGTAGAACAATACCGTCTTAACCGCGTTAATTGACTTTGCTGTGATGGGTTTCTAATTCCACCAAACGTAAGGCAATAAAATATCGTAATAAAAATACATTAATTTCACTGCATTTTTAAAAGTATGGCTAGGTGCTCGTTCCATAAAACAGTTAAACATTTATACAAGTATTATTCTCACTTCATCATCATCACCATCTGGTAATGGTCCTTGCCTTGGCTTCCAGCCGAAGGATGTCCATTGCTGGATATAGGCCTTTTAGACCATTATTGCCACGCTTGGCACGCAGGTTGGCGATCGCAGTATGGTGGTAAAATGCATAGAGAACGCTGCTGTCCATTCTCTAGTAAGTCCCTTATTCACCTTTTACGACACGCACAGGAAGAGATGGGATAGTGCTATTCTTTACGTCCGACACCATAAGGAAAAGTTTTTTACTTAGTGAAAAAATAATGTGCTAGTATTTTGAAGCTAAGTATACAAAATATCATATTTACTTATGTTAACAAAACTGTGAGACTCCTAAAGAAAAGAGAAATAGTAATTTCAGATGAAATTCTTTCTGAAGCTGTAAAGAAGTCACTTTCTTTTCTTGTTGGAACTAATCTCAAGAAACTAGGCGGCAATAAAACAAACATATTTATTGTACCTTCTATTTATTTATAATACTGCTAGAGACGACGGCATTGAAACCTTTTTTCGCAAATAATATCCTGACGCAACCTTATTATTCTTTATCCTTTCACTCGCTTTAAACGTGAATCTTTTCCAAAAAGTTTAAACCATTAATCACTAACAAAACAGATAGTACAAACAAGTGATCGAAAGTTAAGACAAGCAACATTTTCAAGTTCAAAATCTTAAGAAACAGCAATTTATGCAAGAATAAACACAATTAAACCTTTAAAGTTAAGTAATTAACTATTAAACGCTTTGCAAGAAAGAGCCATTTCTTTGACCATCCAAAATGACAGACAGCTAGACAACATCTAGAAAGCATTTAGGTTTGAATATACTTACTTATCATGAGGTTCAAAAAGACGTAGCGCTGTCAGTTTCAAGTATTTCGTCTGTACATACCCTTAGTCAGCAATTAACTAAAGGTGGTCTGCAGAACTCTGAGGTTCCGTGGAAGGGGGGACACAGAGTTTTCATCCGAGAGATATCTTTCGTTGATAAATGATGAATGATTTTATTTCTGCAAATAGGTTTGTACAAACACTTTTACACGTCAATGGAAAATAGACATTACTGCGGCGTACCAATCCAATCCAGATTATAAACTATCTACGTTCCGAATTTCATCCAAATCTGTTCGGCCGTTTTTGCGTTGTTGAGTCACAAACATACAAACTTTCAGTTTTATAAAATGAGTATGACAAGTAGGATTCGTTCTAGAGACTAAAAGCATTTTAAGCAGTCTTCTGCTAAATATTCTTTTAGGATTGTAAGCACAATCACTGCTTGGGGCATTTTTGGAAAGCACTTATTATATTGTATTCAAATGTAGATTTGAGAATTTCAATACTGTGCATAACACAGCATATATTAAGGGTAAAAGAAAATAAGTTTATTTGCAGTAGATATGACGCAGAGAAACACAAAAAGAGTAAGTTGGGGGAAAATATCAGTCACATCTCCACGAAACGGACATCACTCAGCATAATGCTAAGACCCTGTTAGATAGGGGTCTTTTGGCTAAATTATTGCCTGTAAATTATATATCTACCGTTTTGTAGACCAATTTAAATTAATATTTAATGTTATCGTTCGACTTGAGACCGAATATTATTTGTAAGGCGTGTCATAAAATTTAATTATTATAAGTAAGTAGGTACCTATTTTTATTTTTCATGTATAATTTATTCTTTCTTTTAAAGTCAAACAAATAAACGAAAATATTCAAACTACGAGGCATAGCTTTTCAGAAGACTTATAGTGCATTGGCGGAATTCTTACAAAAAAAATAAATACGTAAGTAATATGGCCCAAAAAAACAATTGCAATTTCAACTTTATCACAAACAAATAAATGTAAATGCAACAAATTGCATGTTCTGAAATTAGCCGATACAATCACTTTTATTAACAGAAAGGGAATCCGCCAAAAAAATTATGAACTATTAGGGTTCAGTGGTCAAACATAAATGGGAAACCACTGGTCTAGACGAAATGAAGTGTGGGTACATGCTATGAGATGAAACTGAAATTCCTTGGACACCTTTGTACTACTGTTAGTATTATTTTAGCATCCAGATATATGCTTACATAAATCACACATGTTAGGCTAAATGTCTTGCTAACTACGGTTTAAAATTACTCTTACAAAATACTAAGAAAGTAATAATCGACGCTTGAAAGGCGAAATTGACTAAGCGACATAAGGCCACAATGTCGCTTAGTCAATTTTGCCTTTCAAGCGTCGTAATGTTCTATCGCATAAAATGATTGACAAATAGAAACAAACAACGAGGATACCTATCTCTAATTTAGATTGCCTAGCATAGCAGAACTAATAGCATAAAAAGGAGTGGGCAGTTATCCATCACATAGGCCCAATTCTTACTGTCTCATATTTTCTAATTTTTAGTTCTAAGACATATCGGTTTCTTGACAATGTTTTCTTTCACCGTATGTTAGCAGTGGTGATGAAACTGAATTCACAAAGTAAAGTGCTTGTCTAGCTTCGAACTCACGACCCACTTTCGACTTGTTACTCGGGGCTGATACCACCGAGCTACCACTACATTAGCATGTATAAAAATTATCTCTCATATCTGCAAGAAAAATATTTACTTATTATACTTATATCTAATTGTTGCACCGGAAGCAAATTAAAGTACGTTTGTACTTGAATGTAACTACTTGTTCTTGCTGGCGATGTTATTTATAAAACAATTAAATAACATCGTTTTCCTATTAAAAGTTACCTTACTCCTTGTTCTACATATATAAGGTGTATCTATTCATACACGAAATATTTTAAGAGGTACACCTGTAGGTGGTAAAGAAGCTATAGAAGCAAAAAGACGTTTTTTATCTAAGCGTTTTTGAATTTTCGTAATTATTATAATTTATAAACTGCTTGAGACGTTTTGCATAAAACCTTTACTCCAAATTATATGAATGGCCCGCCTGACGCTGCAAGGGCGGCGGCCGGAGGGCACGAGCATGGCCGCGGTGTCTCGGGCCGTAAAAAATAATTAAAAAATACATTTAAAAAAAAATTGAAAAAAATACATTAAAAAAAATATTAGTTGCTATAGCTTCTTTTACACCTACAGGTGTACCTCTTAAAATATTTCGTGTATGAATAGATACACCTTATATAGTTATAGATGTACGCGTGTCATGAATAATTTAATCTATTGCGCTGCGTATTTTCCAAGGAACACTATTACATTTACTCGTTGATAGGGACCTACCAGAATTTGTAAATCATAGAAAGTAACATGTGAATCGTTTTGCTTAACCAGTCAATTACCGTAATTACAGCCACAGTTAAAAAACGATTGTGTCTACACCAAATGTGGTATCTCAGGGACTTAGAGGTTAATGTTGTATCTGCGTAATACCATAGACAACTACGCAGTATGGACAACAAGTCCTTAATTATTTACGTCCAATTTTACCGCGCAATCAACACCATAATGTAAGATTGTAGGGCTACTGGGAATACGTACGAAATAGATCACATCGGAGTCGTGCAATAGCCTTATAATGTGCGATGTGGTTCTATATAGATTCGTTTATATTTATAACACACACTTACTTAATTAAATATTGTTTTTTTTTTACTCCTGGAACACAGGCACCACTTAGCTCAAGAGTCAGGGCTTCAATTGAAAATGTTTTACGTTTTATGTCAATAAAACATTATTTTGATAATATGTAACGGTTTATTTCAATAAAACTTTATTTTTTATACAGACTGGTACGGACATTGACGCCTTGAATTCAGAACTTTCAGAGATTTCATAGACAGAACAGCAATTTGTTTATAACCGACGAAAAATTATTATATGCATATAATTGGGAGGTCACACTTGCAGGTCTCTATATAAATAGAGACCTGCAAGTGTGACCTCGCTTGCTGTCAGTCCCGGAAAACCTAGAGAGAAGATACTTTCTTTAAAATCATTGGACAGATTAGCAAACAGAATAGACACTACCAGTTCACAAAAAAGAATATGCAGGTAGCATTAAACACAATCGAAGCTGCTATATATCTAACTAGCTTTTGCCAGTGGCTTCGACCGCGTATTATACACACGAACCTCCTTCTTGAATCACTCTTTCTACTGATTAAAAACCGCATTAAAATCCGTTGCGTAGTTTAAAAGATCAAAGAAGTGTACAAACGCGGGAAGCGGCTTTAAACTATGTAAGATAAGAAGATTATTTAAATAAACTTGAAGTAATCTGCCCCAACTTGTAGAAAGCTGAACTAAGATCATAGTTTCACGTTGAATAAACTATTATTAGCCGGTATTATTAAAGTGACATATTAAATCCTCCAATTTAGAATTCACAAACCAACACCCGGCTTAAGATTCTTGTGAGATTAGCGGATTTGCAAGCGTTTGATTTCTTGGGTTGAAAACTTTGGTGGAATATTATATTTTGTACATATTCTAATAGCTACTATTTTGGATTACTATTATTATTTTCATTTGTTGATCTTCTTACATATTAACTTCACTTTAAAATATATTTATATAAAAAATAGTGGCTCATCGGCATCAGAAGCAGGGTCCAAACTGTGGATTGACAGAGAGCGGAACCTCCTGACTGTGCGTGCCGTGTCCAGGAGGACTGCTTTCCGAATCAAACCCTCGACCCAGCCGTGCAATGAGAGCCCCCTGATTTGTTAGTCGAGCCTCTCCGCTATTAAGTCATTTACTGTAACGATTATCGGTAAAATAATTGCAAAGTACATACATACATGTCTACATGTCAACCACCGCGTGTGCTAAGTCAAGATGCGTATTATTTTTTATCTTTGTCAGCTTACACTAGATTCTTACCATGAGGGACAGCGATATCAACAGTCATTGCACCGATCTATCACCACAATATCAGGCTACAATAGTCCTGTCAATGATGATAGATCGATCCCAGTACAATGTGGCATGACCATCGTCGAGAATTGGGTCGGGCACATACCTGTAGTATGGTACTCCACAAGGTTTGTGCTGCAGGGCAAGTTGCTGGATATAGTAGCCACTAGATTCTATCTGTGCAAAACATGATTAAATTTATTAGCACATTTACGAAAACTGTACTTAAATTAAATTAATTCCTCTTCATCCTTTGAACGCTTTGGATTCAAAAGATAATTTAATTTTACCTTTGGCAACAGTAATTACTGAAACCATGCAAACGAGTTCAAAATATCCAAAAAGGTAATTACTGTGACTTTATCTTGCAGAGTAGATTCATCTTACATTCAATTTAATTAATTTATTATTGTATCTCTCATCTCTTTGCATCTGATAAAACATTTGTTTAACTGAAAAGAGTGCTTGGGCGGTAGATTTAGCAAAGAGGATCTATCTCAGAATTTTCCTCTTTTATTCGTCACGACAATAGGATTATGTAAAAAAATCTGCGATTATGGAGTAATCCGTAGATTTTTAGGGTTCCGATGCCAAATGGCAAAAAACGGAACCCTTATAGATTCGTCATGTCTGTCTGTCTGTCTGTCTGCCTGTCTGTCTGTCCGTCCGTCCGTATGTCACAGCGACTTTTCTCCGAAACAATAAGAGCTATGCTGTTGAAACTTAGTAAGTAGATGTATTCTGTAAACCAAAATAAGATTTTCACACTAAAATAGAAAAATAAAAATTTTTGGGGTTCTCCATACTTAGAACTGAAACCCAAAGAAATTTTTTTCATCAAGCTCATACGTGTGGGGTATCTATGAATAGGTCTTCAAAAATGGTATTGAGGTTTCTAATACTTTTTTTTTTAAATTGAATAGTTTGCGCGAGAGACACTTCCAAAGTGGTAAAATGTGTGTCCCCCCCCCATAACTTCTGATATAAGAGAATGATAAAACTAAAAAAAATATCTAAGGTAAGATCTTTACTAGATCTCGTTAAAAACAATTTTCGGTAAAAGTTTACATGGTTATGTACATCATATTTTTTTTAATACTTCATAAATTGTAAACTGCAATTTATCTTTCATTCAATCAACTCAAATATATAAAAAAGAACATTTAATTTCATAAACATAAACATTATATTATGCATAAACCGAGAATACCTACAGGTTTGTACGGAACCCTCGGTGCGCGAGTCCGACTCGCACTTGGCCGGTTTTCACAAAATTCCACTACTCCACCACCCCTTTCATCGTACATTCTAAAGAACGTTAACACGTATTTTAGTACTTTTTTTAAATCGGGACATGGATATTATGAAAGCAAACCAAATAAATAATAATGATAAATGATTTTATTTCTGTAAGTAGGTTTGTACAAACACTTACACGTCCACCATATTTTGTAAACTAGGTGAGGTAAGCGTTGCCTACTAAGAAGAGACTAATAAGAGCCGTATGGTGTTGCTATAAAATAATAAAGGGTAATAAGTTGGTTTATTAACGCGTCACATAACCGCGGGAGAGGGCAGTATTGATATAAAAACATAACCCTGCCTTAACTGTTGCGAAGTCGGGTGATAAAATGACTATTTAAATGAAAAATAGTTTGATAGAGTTTGATGAAACTCTTGCCACTTTTTGATCTTCAGTTTAAAAGAAAACTTATTTGAATGTTTCTTAGGAAAAATTTTTTTAACATAAAATTAAACCGCCGAATGCTATTAAGGGACGTTTTTAACCGGCGAAAAAAACGGAGGAGGTTCTCAAGTCAACGCGTATATTTTTTTTATGTATGACTGACATGAAAAAACTGAAAAGCAAAAAATAAGAAGCCAAAGTAATTTTGAGTCGGCGCTAAACAAGCAAATTAATTTTAGTTATTTCTATAAATTAAAGGTAATTTAGTGATCCTTGGTCATTGATTGTTTGGCGCTGACTCAAAATTACTTAGCCTTCTTATTTTTTGCTTTTCAGTTTTTCAGTTTTTTTCATGTCAGTCATACATAAAAAAAATATACGCGTTCACTTGAGAACCTCCTCCGTTTTTTTCGCCAGTTAAAAATATCCCTTAATTGCATCCGAGATTTTGATCATGGGTAGGAGGTAGATAACACGAATCGATTATGGGAGTAAAATTTATAAGGAAAACTATAAAACATCATATTTGTAAATAATTTAGGAATACTATCACTTTACAGCATCCGAGATTTTTATCAAGGATAGGATACGGAACTATTCTGTGGGGATCTTTTTTATACTGTTAACGATATTTCATTTTCTTCTACATGCGTGTTCTGATGGTCTACCAATACTCTTTTATTGTAGATAAGTATAAGGCACTGGTGTCTGAAAGTCCTTGTCCAAGCCCGTATTTTGCTTACATTGTGCGTTGTTTTAATAACATTTTGATGACGAATCACTTAAAATATCACAGTACATCATCATCAATAAATATACCTCATTTGGAAACAGGAGTGAAGGGTTTAAACTAAAAACCAGTACTTAGCAACCCGCTTGGGGGACCTAAACATAATGCTGACGCTTAAACCTTTTGCTTTTTTTATTGTAGTTCTGTATATTTATATATTTTACTAGACAATGAGCAGCAGCGTTCTCTAAGCATTTACTACTATACTGCGATCGCTAACCCGCCAGCCAACAGTGGTGATTATGGCAAAGCCCCCCAAATTGGAGAGGCCTATGTCCAGCAGTGGACGTCTTACGGCTGAAATGATGATGATGATGGTGACGTATTTATATACCTACTACTACTAGCTGTATTACTGGAGACATTAAACATTATTCTATTCTATTCATCTACCTGGCCTGCACCCTAATTGCGAAACACACTATGTATCAGAATCTGAATGGGATTGAAGATTATTTCTAAACCATTGCGTCATTTGTTCGAATAAATTGTCGGCTCAGCAACGTAAATAACGCAATGAATGTTGTTTAAGTATCAAAATGAAACCAATTCCTACTGATAGGAAGTTATGCAATTACCCCTCTGTTTCCAACTATGGCTTTCACTTAACCGTTTGTAGCTCTGCCGGGGTCGCGTGATTGTTCGAAAGAGATACCGTGACCCTGGCACATGGGCAACTGATGGAACCCGGGTGGGTTTTAGTCAGTAAAAGTCTGACACGCCCTCCCGCTCCGCCCAGAGCGGGAGAAGTCATTTGATGATTTCCCATCCTGAAAAACAAAAAAAAAAAAAAAAAAAAAAAAACCGTTTGTAGCTGAATAATAGTATTTTACATGGAGCGACTGCTTATCTGACCTCCACAACCTAGTTCTAAAAACGGATCATAAAAACGGACTAGGTCATAAAAACGGATCACTAAGATTATCAAAGTACACGTAACGTCAAAAATAACTAACATAATTGGACTATCTACAGCTAACAAGCCAACGGAGTATCACTTACTAAATTACCTCCTTTCAACGAAATATCACTTCAAATTACGACAATTCAGAAAATCAACCCCTTTGACAGATCTCATATGTACGGAACTTGCAAGGACTTTGTCATTAGAGGATCAATTTACAAGTACATAAGTAGTAATGACGTCAGAATTTCAGGGAATGACTGAAGAGCTGAGAGCGAGCGGGATTTCCACAAGAATTGTTGTCAAAACTTTTATTTGATCTTTACAAGCAGGCAGTTCAAACGCTTTTAAGAATCGGAGGTCCCTATATCATGATGCACAATATGCCTTTCAAACTTTGTCTATACTGAACTTTATTAGGTAAGTACTTTGTCAGCTTATCCTTCGAACTCCAACACATAGTAAAATAAGTAATGACAGTAGGTAATCTATAATTATACATATATACGCGAAGCAAAAACTTTGAACACTTTTTTTCCGATAATTACGCGGAGGAGTATGAAATTTGGCATTGTTAAAAATATGGAAAAGGAGTGCAGAAAACTATTTATTTTTTTAAATATAATATTGCATTACAAACACATTAAATTCATTTAAAAACAGTATAATTTCGACCACTACTCTAAGTAGAAATATAGATCCTAACTCTCTTCAAGATACGCAACAATCCAACGTCTATCCTTCAAAATACAGGTCGTATATTCTCTCCATCACTAGAAAACAACAATACAATTCGTATCTCCTACAAATAAAGAGTACTCTTTAAACTTAGAAAAAAACCCATGTTCAGCCTTTTACGATACTTTGCTGACTCTTTAACGGCAACACAATTTGCCCCCAATTATTTTAATCGGCCACTTGTGGGACTCGTGGCGAGGTTGGTAATATTACACAAATTACATTAATACTCTCATATTGTTAAAAGAGATTTTTAGGCTGGTAACCCTTTTTCGTGCGTGTTTTCACCGATATTCTATTGATCTGTTCTGGGTTGCAGATTTGTCTTAAACTTTATGAAGCTAGAAAAAGTATCGGGGAAATATTTTACCCTGAGAGGTAGCTTTTAACCTGATAAGGTTACGAAAGAGGTTTTATATTATGATGGAAATGTAAATTAAGTACGTAATACCTTCTTATATATTTATTAGTAAGATTATTTTACCTGAAATTATAACAAGAAGCTTACGTTCGTTGGTCTACTGGTCTTTAGCGCTACTGCTAAACAAGAGGTCCTGGATGCAAAACCGGGTTGAGCAGTGTTATTGAGTTCTTCCATCTAGAACTGAACTAGAATTTCAGTAGTTGCAGGCCTGTCTCACTTCCATACAAGCGGCGCAAAATCCCCGAGATATTTACCTACTATTCTGGAAAACAACCTAATTTCAACCTTTTGCATTGCGTATAGCGTTCATAGTACAATAACTCTGCCGTCTCGCTTCAATCTGCTAGGGCTGTCAGAGAGGTACTACTTTATCTAGTAGGTACTTTACGGTATTAACAGTTTACTTTTGATCCGCGGGTGCGTGCGCTGCGTGTGCGACAAGTCGAGCGAGTGCAAGCCTATTGAGACTAGTACGGTGGCCGGACGCTTGCGTTTATCATACCTAAACTCGGGAGTGAAACTTCTGTACCGTAATATATATTCTGTGGTAGTAGCGTGGAGTCTGAATTTGTGCCCGGTAGATGGCAATAGGCGTGCAATAATCGACCCCGTGTGAACTATTTTTTATTTTATAAAATGGGAACAACAAGCAGCTGCATTATGCAATATTACGAACAAAAAACATAAGTTATTTAAACAATAATGTAGCCCACAGCTCTGTCCATAGATTACCATTAATAAGTAAAATTTTTAATTTACTAGGAGGTGAAATGTACATGCGTGGCAGTTATACTAATATTATAAAAACAATTAAAAAAAAACACAACCAAGAATTACACCTAGTGTTCAAGAGTCTCACGTAAAAGACTACAAAATCTTTTCAATGAACATGTAAATATACAAAGAAACATTCGAACACAGACGTGTTCAAATGCTTCATTGTTGGTTGTTGCCATTCGCCGAATTTAAAATTAATACGTGATATGAAACACTGCCACAGGTTTTTAATTATCGTGCTAATCAAAATGGTTTCTCTTATCAACTCTTGATTAATCTCCACGAGATTGAAGTGTTTACCTTTCTTAAAAGTTAAATCTGTATGAAAAACAATGACACGGAAAGTCAGACGTCACGGAAAGTGATTATATACTTAAAGATAATCAGTTTTCTATGAAGACCAAACAGAATTAAAAGTTGAACGGTATTATGGTGACTTACATCGCCGCGTGATGGATCTACTGAGTAACTTTGCCTTTTCGGAAGCTGTTTGTTTCATCGCCGATACAATAGAAATAATACAATATTTTGTTCGTAAAAAGCCAGGAACTGAGTAATAAAAAAAAATAAAAAAAACACGCTTCCATAGAAATCCAACAAGTAAAAAAGAATGGAAAAAGCTCGGGATGCTTTTTGAGGTATTTTTTAATTGACATCAAGCACCCCACGCTACTTTTTAGTTTGGATTTCTACTGTTTAATTTTAATTTCTATGGAAGCATGGTTTTTAGTTTTTTTACACTATTTTTTTTAGGATGTTTCGAATTTGTTGACGTATGTCAACGTAGTTGTCGAAGACAGTTTTTTTTTGCTATCCTGGTAACCCTGGCATGGATAATGGCACAAATTTATGAAATTATTGTATTGTCATCGGTGTTTGATAAGTATGCCAAATTTCTAGTTAATCCGACGTTTTAAAGGGGGCCAAAATCATGTTCCAAATTTCCGTTACATAGGCACATACCTACTAACATACCAACATAGTAACATACGTATGAAGCTAATAAAAATGTGTTAACAAGTCAGAACATTCGGACGATACCTCGGATTTATCATTTCGTAGTAGATGCCAATAGGAACGCTAACATTTCTATGCTATGCTAATTTCTACCACTATTTTCTGGGCTAACTACAGACGTTGTAAATTACAACGCTTATTTCTAGGCTAACTATTCGGTAAGAGGGTAGTAAGTTATTTCATCACGAATTCACAGGTAATGCTCCGATGGGCACGCCACAATTGCGGCGGTAAGTCCCCTCTTTGAGGAGTGGATAGAGAGGCGTCACGGCGTCCTCACCTTCCGCCTGACGCAGGTTCTCACCGGGCATGGGTGCTTCGGTGGGTTCCTGGATAAAGCGGGAGGATACGTCCGGGTGTTTCCATTGCGAGGATCGTCTGGAGGACACGGTGGAGCATACGGTGGAGGTGTGCCCTGCCTGGGCGGGGCACCGCCGTGTCCTCGTGGAGGCGATCGGCGGCGGCGACCTCTCGCGTCCGGCCCTGGTGCGAGCCATGGTACGGAGCGAGAGGGAATGGGAAGCCGTCACCTCCTTCTGCGAAGCAGTAATGCTCGCGAAGGAGGAGGCGGGGCGCGTGAGGGAGTGGCAGTCTCTGCGCCCTCACGTCCCTAGCCGCCGCAGGAGGAGACGCCCCGGGCGTCGGGAGTCAATAGCGGACTCCCGGCCACCGTAGGCGCGAGCTTGCGGGTGGCGAGCAATGGGTAGCTCGCCGCCCGGTAAGGACCAGGCTCGGGTCGACGGCGCGCAGTGTTCCACGCGCGCCTCAAAGAGATGTCAGCAGCAGTGTAGGGGTCTACTAGGACCGATGCCTGCCGGGGTCGCGTGATTGTTCGAAGGAGATACCGTGACCCTGGCACATGGGCAACTGATGGAACACGGGTGGGTTTTAGTCAGTAAAAGTCTGACACGCCCTCCCGCTCCGCCCAGAGCGGGAGAAGTCATTTGATGATTTCCCACCCTGACAAAAAAAAAAAAAAAAGGTAATGCTCCGAACACGAGCTTTTACCTAGACTTTATGGAAATGCATAATTGAAAGGGATTAAGAAAGGAACTAAGAAGAGTCTTCTCGGCAAGAAACTAAACGCCCTTTACCAAATACCTTTAAGTCTAAATTACAACCTCAATGGCCAATATAAGTATAACTTGACAGTCTCATCTACATACCTAACGCCTCTGACAATCGTTACAGTATAATTTACACTGAAAGTGATTCGATTTCAGACCTTATCAGTTCATAAACAGAACGATCATTATTATTGGAACCATTTTATGTAATACTTACTCGTTTTACGCACCTTGAGTGTGTCAGGAGTGTCATGTTTTTTAAACCTGTACTTATTACCAGCTGAACTTAATATTTTATAAGATGGATTTTAGTGTTATTTATTGAAATCATCATTCTCTTGTCTTTATCCCAATTTATTTGAGGTCGGCGAAACATATCTTTTTTTTCCACACTCCTCTATTAGTCGTCATCTCAGTAGTCACCCCCTTAGGTAATAGGTAATAGGTAGAACGGGCTGGTTTCCGCAACTCCACGTCTGAGCGCGTATTTTGCGTACGGGTGGGAAATCGGTTATTCGATCCACCCCAGCTCCTCGAGAAAGGCCAGCAACGCCTTGATGTTGCTGACTATCTCACGTAGGGTACCTGGGTTACCGAAGTACTTGGCCCTGTATGTGGCGATCGCCGGGCAGTTTAGAAGCACGTGCGCTGCTGTCTCGTCGTCCTCAATGCAGGCCCTGCACAGCGGACTGTCTGTAGCTCCTATGACAAATAGATGTTTATTAAACGACCCATGGCCAGTTATTGCTGCTGTAACCATACGCAGCTGTCGTTTGTCTAGCCGAAGGACCTGTTTTGTGAGTCGGGCATCGATGGTAGGCAAAGCCTCCTTGGCCTGCCTGCAATCACTTTGGTCCACCCATTGCTTAAAGTGTAGATCCCTGGTACGTTTTCTTACCAGAGAGCGTAGAAACCCAAAGGGGAGTGGCGCGATGGGTTCTGGTCCCACCGGTGTCATGCTCGACCCCCTTCTGGCCAGTTCATCGGCGGCATCGTTACCAAGCGAACCGCTGTGTCCTTTTATCCACTGAATGGTTATATTATTGAGGCTACCCACCTGGTTGAGGCGCTGGTGGCACTCGTATATTAACCCAGAATCAATCGAGTGACTGTCCAGCGCTTGCAGAACAGCCATACTGTCTGAGAGTATGCGGATCGAGTGGTCTTTAACTGCCCTGGCCATAATGGCTGAGGCGGCAAGAGTGATCCCAATGCATTCCGCCTGGAACACTGTGTTGTGAACTCCTAATGGTGTGGCTATATGTATGTTGAAGTCCTGCGAGAAGACTCCAGCACCTGTGCCACTGTCTGTTTTTGATCCGTCCGTGAAGATGCGCAGCTCAGTGGGGCGCAAACCCTCACATCGGCGATCTTCGTGTAGCTGGATTCTGTATTTTTTATCAAAAATGAATTGTTTAGGCACCCGGTCCATTATAGCTTTAGTAATGGGGAACTCATTGTTGAGTTCCTTAAGCAGCGCGGTGTGTTGTGTGTTAGTCACCCCCTTTCTATCCATATCATAATTCACACACTCCATCCATCGTTTTCTTGATCTCTCTCTACTTTTATAGCCATCGACATTCATACTCAATACTTTCCTCACGACTTTTTCCTCATTCCTCCGTATCACGTGACCATACCATGACAACCGATTCCCACAAAACTTTTCAGTTATTGGTGCCACTTTCAGACTTCCTTTCATGTACTCATTTCTTATTTTTTCCATTCGTGCAACACCACACATCCCTCTTAACATTCTCATCTCAGCTGCATGCAATTGTGGTTCAACATTCTGAACCATACAAGACAGGAGTGTTATTAACCTCTAAGTCCCTGAGATACCACATTTGGTATAGACACAATGGTTTTTAATTGTGTCTGTAATTACGGTAATTGACTGGTTAATTGAAAAATGAATGAAAAAAAAAGCTGATGAATGATGTGATAAGACACCGGTGCCGTTTAAAAAGAGATGTAGTGACAAAAATTGAAAAGAGTATGCTGGGATGGTTTGGTCATGTTGAGAGGATGAATGAAGGACGGCTTAGGCTTACAAAAAGTTTTTACAAGGCAGATGGCAGTGAAAACGCAAGGAGGGCCGCCCTAGGAGGACATATAGTGATTTTGTTGGTGATGTTCTTAAGAAAGGTCAGGTGCGTAGTACTCACGACCGGCTTGTGTGTATGACCAGGTGTACGAACCTTAACAAGGCAAACGGACTAAATATGGATCGTAGCCACCGGCTAGTAGACCGTAGTTTCTACCTACCCCTATGGGACAAACGCGTGAGTTTATATATAGATTTGATTTGTGAGAGAGACGACAAGCGTCACGTATATTTGGACCCACTTTGTAAGCACTAACTTTAGTAACTTTGGATAAGATCATCAACAAGAAAAACAACACAAAACATGCTATTTGTTTGTGACGCAGTCTATAAATCAGAAATAATTAAGACCTACATAGGCATTTAAACCTCATAAGATGTAGGTGCATCTACGTTTATAATAAAAATCCTTTATTAAAAGCTTTTAAACCGCCAAGCAATAGAACCAGGTATACCACCTGTGTAGGAAGCTCTCAGGAGATCAATACCGGATCTGCTCACGACGCGGACGTTAGAAGAAACCCATTATCTACAAAGGTGCCTGCTATTAGCCGATGCAAATTGTTGATGTTAGAGCGGGTGCATTATAATTAATTAATACACGTGGCCTTAGGGTTAATTAAGAACATAGCGTACGCCCAAGATGGACTATGAGAATATTATAAACAAGACTACTGTAAAAAAAAAACGACCTATTTAGGGTAGTGACCAAAATTGCTTACTATTAATTAATTTTTTTCATGGAATTGATAAGACTTAATTTGAGTACCTACTTAAATGATAAACCCGAACTTGTTTTGGAACAGAAACACAGATATTAAAATTTTCTCAATAAAAAGTATCAGAACTTACAAAACAAACCTCTAATTTTCACGTCTTTTGTCGTCTGTACTTAAATACTAATAACGAATGATTTTAATATTCGTTAATGTAGCTTGTTTCTTATTTTTAAACGTAACGTTGAAATTACAAGAAAAAGTTCAAAATTATACTGTTTCCCGACGACAGTGAAATCAAATAAGAATGACTCTAATATGTAAAATGGCAGCCGAAAATGTGTATTCCGAAATTGAAAATGAGGAGTCAGTTCATGTACATTGATTTTTCAACCGACGAAAAAAAAACGGAGGAGGTTCTTAATTCGACGCGTATATATATATATTTTTATGTATGACCACGCATAACTTTTTATATAGTGGTCCGATTGTGGCAATTCTTCTTCTATTGGAAAGGGTATACTCCCAAGGTGGTCCCATATAAATTTGGAAAACAAAATCGAACCCTAAGGGTTGGAAAACAGGGGATGATTGATTGTTCACTCACTGATTGTAACGTATAAACACGCATAACTTTGTACAGAGTAGTCCGATTTTGATAATTCTTTTATTGTTGGATAGGGTATACCTTGCCAAGTATTATTAGTACATTAAAGCCACAAAAAAATCATAAAATAAAAACTTTTTAACAAAAAATTAAAATTTTGAGTCGGCGCTGAAAAATCAATGAACAAGGATCACTCAAAGCGCCGACTCATAATTTTAAGGTTTATTATTTTATGCTTTTCAGTTTTTCGGCGGTTTTCATACGTTAATTCCGTACATTTATAAACAGATTTCAGAAGACAAACTACTATCTCACACGTGTTATATATGTAATATTGATTCCGTGGTTACGCCTAATAAATTAGGATGAGCTAAATTTACATCTAAGTTCAGATTCCAAGATATTTCCATTGCTACCTATCCGATTACATAGTTACAACCATTATATCTACGGTTACAACTTACAGCAACATAGACACTTATGTTTAAAGTGCATCAGATTGATTACCTACCCGGGTGGGCTAACGTTCCCTTACTTTTAATTAAAATAGAGGTCGAACGGAAAAGTTTCTATCTACATTGAGACAGTCAACAAACCTCCGTCTGTTTAACCAACTATAAAAAGCTTCTAATTATAATGTTTGTGTGTATTAAACAAAGCTTTATTTAATATATTTTTAAACCATAGTAAATGACAAGTTTCAATTAATGTCTTTCTCGTCTATCATGCCAGCGCTCAACAACATAAATATCAGTATATACATTACAATACAGTACATTTTATAAAGGTTAGTACCGGACATCAACGCGAAAACTGTAACCATGAATTTATCAAATGATTCTGAAACACTGTATTAAAATTTTGTGTCTGTTATTAAAAGAATTTGACCTCGTACGTAGCAGTTCTACGAAGCAGCAAATGTTTTATTTGTACAACCTGTATTATGTGTCATTTTTCGTCATCACATGCATGAAATGTACATTCTATAACCATACTTTACTGTCACCGCGGCCTCCTTCAAACTCCCACGTTAAACTATGCTTGATAAACTTATAAATACCTTTCATCAAAGCCAGCAATATTCAAAACTAGTAACAATGATCTCGATATTAATCCCCGGAAGCGTCTATGATGTAGCCACATCACAGGACAGATCGCAACTCATATTGTATTGTCACTTCCAGCCCTGTGATATTATGACGTACCTATATATGTCATTATATTATGGACACTCAACAAAGAACTTATAGTTCCTCGTTGAGTATCTAATCTACCAACTTTGTACGGACAGCAGACAACTGTTGGGAAACTAATTAGAATTTGAAATAATTTATTGATAAAAGGTCAAATCTAGGTGCAGATTCCTAGAATAGTTCATCAGAATATATTTAATGAAAATTGGAGTAGGTATTGTGAGCTGTGGTGGCCGAGAGGTATGCCCCAACTTACGAGTTTCAGGTCGTGAGTTCGAACCCATTCAGGCAACTTTCTTTGTGTATTTAATTTCATCACCACTGCTCTCAAAACGGTGAAGGAAAACATCGAGAGGAAACCGGCATGTCCTAGAAACAAAAAATCGAATACATGTGACACGTACCAACCCGCACTGAGCCCGCGTGGTAGATTACGGCCCGGTCCCTCCCTCAAAGAGGCGGCCGGTGTCTCAGCAGTGGGAATTTTATAGGTTGCTTATGCATGGAGTAGATATTTATTTCCTCGATTTTATAAGGAGAAACGAACTAACAAATTATTGGGGAAAAATCGGCATTCGTAACAAAAATCCCAGATATTTTTATCTATTCGTTACCCATACCATTTCTTTCATCAAAAATGTGACCTTTAACGTTACCTATTTTCCCTATATCGAAATTTAATCAGTGTCATTTGCTGACGGTACATATTACGAGACATTTATATTAGAGCCACCAGATACCACCGAATCATTCACGTGAAGGAGCTGGTATCACTTGCCAACGTTAAATTGAGATGTATCTGAGAGAACCTTTTGTCATGCGTTAGAGTTTGACACGGGTCTAGAAAAATTACCCGCCTCCATTTATAATGAGGGGATCGATTTCATACGCATATTTTCTTGTCAATTTCTTAGGAATATACCTGCCTAAGTTTTTCTCGGAGATTGTAAATTAGGCAAGCATTTATGTTCTTCATATTTCTTTTTGATAAAATATGGGCTCAAGCGAGCGAGATTTTTTCTGAATCAGCAAATTGAAACCATGCACCAAGCTTGTAACGTTTCACAAGTGGGTTTAGTAGTAGGTTTAAGGATACATGTAATAAAAAGTTAAAATAAAAAATATTGTTCCTCAGACATTGGTTTCCGACGATTTTTTTGTTTTAGCATAGTCCTCCCTCATATTTTTCATTATAGTCGTCGGTTTCCCTCTTCCACATTGGCTCAGCTATCACCTTAACATCGTCTTACCTTCGTATCGGGCGTCCTCATTTCCTTTTGCCTTCTCTTGAGTACCATTCAGCTACTAATTTAGCCCATGGCATAGGTTTATGTAAAATAAATAGTTTAATTTCGATTTTTACGCCTAAAGAATTTCCTCTCTCCTCCTTTCAGTGGAATCTTTGCAGTCCCCGTGCAATCTGAAGTTAACTGTAAAGACTTCTGTGTCTTGTACCATTAGAATGTTGCTCCAACTTGGTAACAAACACAGTGCAAGATGAATATGTAAACATTCTTGAAGCTGCATAAGGATTATGAAAGAGATGAATCACACATCGTTTTTCTCACTTTTTCCTCCACATGTCTTTACTTTCTGCTGTAGATTTTTGCTTATTTGTTCCCTTGTGTTTCAGCTTCCATCCATCTTAGGTTATTCTTCTAATAAAACATGGTGTTATAAGACCTTTCATGCTCGTACAGAAAAACCAACATTGGATCATATTTTGAATAAACTGGGAAAGGTCAGTGTAGAAACGCCGACCTCACCGTAAAAGTGTTACAGTACAAACCTGCTTACAGAAATAAAATTATTTATCATTTAACTTAATAATTAAGTTAGTAAATAAAATAATTAACTTTGCGAATAAAGAGGAAAGTAATACAGAGTGAGAATTCGTAACTAAAACGTTGTTTTTCTAAATTCTCTTTATCTGTTTTTCGTTATTCACTACGCTAATTTTATAATTAATTGAGTGATACATCTTTTTAATGTTACACTAGATTACATAAACATTTTCACTGAGAAAAATATGTTTGAATAATTTTAGGAAAATTTTAATTGACAATATTATTTACTTAAAATATTTTCGTGGAAAGTGTTTTTCCAGTCGCATTTGTGGATAGTTTAACAAAATTGTGTACGTATATTTCAGAACATTAAGTAAGGAAAAAATGATTGTTTGCTAACATAATGTAATGAATGGATTAGTAAATCAAAACTATATTAATGAAACTTCCCCGAATACTAAACTGTTATCTATAATATTGATATTTGTTCATTCGGAGGAGCTTGTGGCTAAATAATAATAGCCGGACGGGTTTTTGGAAAGTTTAGCTACGCTTACCGCTATTGGTTTGTGGATGGGTAACCATCCATAACATATCGATACTCCTTCGTGCCTCAGAAAGCACATTAAGCTGGCTGTTATTTATACATCTTTTAGAGTCGCTACGGATAATCAGAAGCCCGAAAGTCTGAAAAACAGTTTTACCAAAGGGTATCGTATTACCCAGTAACTGGGTTGAGGAGGTCAGATAGGACGTCGCTCTCTTATAAAATAATAGTATTCAGCTACATCCAGTTAGACTAGAGGCTGACCCCAAAATAGTTGAGAAAAAGCTAGTCCGATGGATTGGCATTTGTTGATCTGATATTTAATAACTGAGAAGTTTGGAAGAAAAAGACATCCCAAATAAAGTTGGATAAGGGAGGTGAATGATAATTGATATTTTGTCCTACTTTTGCTATTTCATGAATGACTGGCTTCTTAATAACTATATATGATACATCTTTACCCGACATAATAATAAAAGTACTTCGTAGTTCTACCGATGTAGATCGTACCTCCATTGTTTCGCTTGATACCGTATAAATCACATTTTCATGGTATATCTACGTTCACACATTGACACCTACATTACTTTTCAAGCACAATATTTGCCTCAAACAGTCCACGATTTGACGAGCAATATAAACGGACCCACGGTGTGGGTTGAGGGTTAGAGGTCGATAAAATGGCGCCCTGTAGTGACAGGCTGTCATCTCATCAACGACCCTACTATATGAATACTGTAACAACCCTTCCTTTAGCCAATATTTACGATCCTACGAAATATTAAAACACGTTGATACAATGATTTTCATTGTCTCTGAGATCAGACAGCAACACCTATTTCGTTTCTGGTTTTCGTATAATTTGATTATATTTAAATATGATATTTTAGTCTTGCATGCCAGTAACACTTAATCAACTTTTCATTATGGTCTGGCAGTTTGAGTAGTTTTTGTGGCCTACCCAAATGTCCTTTCTTTGGTATTGTTCGTCCCATCGGTTCCGAGTTGAGCAGCACGATTAGTGACAAATGCTTGCACTGACTGGACAGATCCACTCAATCTGTGTGGTTATTTCTACAAAAGACCATTTCAGTCACCTATCTACATGGTCTTCACATGATGTAACCAAGATTATGTCGGGCCTTTAAGAGACTGTGACCTCTGAGTTTGTTACGGCCTTTCTTCTCAGAGTAGTCAGTTAGGAAACGCCGACCTCATCTAGTTTAAAAAAAAATATCATTGACATGTAAAAGTGTTTGTACAAACCTACTTACAGAAATAAAATCTATTATCATTTATTAACAAACCTAGGCTCAGATAGGTAGGCATCATTAAGAACTTCATCTTTGGTCGTATAAGTTGGCCTAACCCTTTTGAAGTCTGTATTTTATGTTGGTAATGCTATGTCCAATATCCAGCAACATATGTCCCATGACCACCGTAGAAATGGGTTTTGTCGACGAAAGAATAGACAAAAAAACAGATTGTAGAAAGATTAAAGACAGATTAAAGATTGTAGAAAGATTTTTACTGTTTTATGCTGGCGTAGCATGACAATTCTATCTGTATCCTACCAAAAATAGACAAAGTTCTTTCTATGGTGGTCATGCTACGCGTGCTGATGCATGCAATCGCAGGTCATACTTTAGGAGCGGTAACAAACAAGTGTTAACTTATCATACAGCTGCAGATTTTCTATTATGCTATTAATATAATTTGCACCTCAATAGCCAACAAATATGAAACGATTTAATGTGAATGCTCAGTCTTGAAGTCTGGTGAGTCTGTCTTTTTCCACCCTTATATTGAATCATTTCATTTTCTCTATTTTTATTTGTATCCTGTTACCACCGTTTTAATATGAATGCTCAATCTTGACATTTACTTTTACTTTTTCTCCAATTTCATCATTTATTTCCTCTATTTTTATTGTGTTTACACCTAGTTATATGCGCATACTATGGTCTTCTGTAATTGAACGCCCACACGTAAAATGGCCTTTTTATATCTTACTTATTTTTCCTTTATTAGCGATCCCAAAAATCTCAATTCAATAAATCATGACTTAACCAATAGGTAGAAAAGAAGGGAAATGTGGCAAAAGTTTAAAAATACAGAGCATAAATTCACAAGTGTTTCACAGTACCCAGCAACATAGAATACACACCTTACAAGTGTAAACAAGAGTACAGCCGTCTGTACAATAAAATACTAGAGGACACCATCAATCTTGCACTAGTTCCATCACAGGTGGCACTGCGAATAAAAAACTTCCCTCGTGGTGATCACGGAAGCGCAAACTTATCTTTTTGTTTTATGCGAGGTGGATACACGATCCTAATTCATTTACACCTGTTTGTAGAAAGTATCAGGTGCATTTACCTGACGGAAGTAAAGATAATGGATGAAGTAGACAATTTGAAAGTGTAAGCTAACAAAAGATAGGAAATGGTGTAAAAAAGTGCTACGAAATGAAGCTACGAAGCGTAGCACATCGGCTACGAAATGATGTAGCAAAATATTTTTGTTTAATCAACTTATCCTATTAAAGTTTTAAGTCAAGACATTAAATTAATTTACATCAATTTAAATTATTTATTCAATTTCTGACAACAATAAAATCCATCTTGTTAGTGAAAACATAACTAATCTTATCTTATATCTTTAAACGAGCAATTCTTGTATATATGTATATATAGTTGGTCATTGAAAATACGAATAAAACGACATTTCATAAAAATGAATCCTAGCTAGATCGATTTATCGCCCCCGAAACCTCCTGTATACTAAATTTCATGAAAATCTTTGGAGCCGTTTCCGAGATTCAGATTATATATATATATACATTTATATATATATTTCCATCCAGGAACTCATATATATATATATATATATATATATATATATATATATATATATATATATATATATATAATCTGAATCTCATACTTTATCGATAATCAACTTGAACATAAACTTATTATTTTAAACACAATTTACTAAAAAAATACCGAGCAAAACTCGGTCATCCAGATATTGTTAGTAATACAACACACAAACAATATCAGCAACACATAATGAATTAAGTTTCAGGGTAAGCCAAAATATCGCATATTCTAATTATATCAACAAATATAAGTACATTACCTAAAATGTGAAATGAGAAAAATCCAGCTAACCATTGAAAGACATGTCGTTTGAGACGTTTAATAAAATCTTCTGCAGTTGTTAAAAGCTTAGTTCGATAAAAATATCATGTTCGTAAACGGGCGCCCGCCTTTAATAGGGACCGCCCGTCTCTTAGCTGCCACGGCTTATTTTAATTCCTGAATTGATCTTTTTTTATTACGGACGCTTTTAATATGCACGTTACATCTTTTTACATCGTTCTCCCATGTATAATTTCAACATAAATGATGTAAACAATTTTACAGTATTTTGTTTCAAAAGAGTGTCTGTTGAGGTTCTTACCCGTTCTTCTCCATAGCTAATTAGCTACCTACTACGCTTTGAAATAGGCAACTAGGCATTACTATCATCTTTCTGACCGACCCCTTACAACTCAAAAGTGCCTGTCATTGATTCATTTGAATTAAATATTTTGAGTTTTAATAATTGATAAGGGCAACATAGTTTTTTTTTTGGATGGGAAATCATCAAATGACTTCTCCCGCTCTGGGCGGAGTGGAAGGGCGCCCGTGTTCCTTTAGTTGCCCATATGCCAGGGCCACGGTTACTCTTTCGAACGAATCTCTCGACCCTGGCAAGTCTCGTGACTCTGGCAGGGGGGCAACATAGTATCAAGTGAAGTTTTAAATATTCAATACATACCGAATTGATTACTCACTAAAGGTAATGGATATACCCTAATGTGTGATGGATTGATTGAAGTTTGTTTTATTGGTGTTCCAAATACACAAAAGATTATATGTGTTCCAAAAAGGACTTACTAATACACAACCTAAACTAGAACTTTCAGCAAAACATAACCACTAATTGCTTTGAAAATTACTGGTCACTTTACACCTTTCTAAATGATTGCCATATAATGAAATAAACACAAGTAAAATCTCGCTATAGTAACATAGTGTAGTATATCAGTGTGTTTTGTGGATATTTCCCAAAGGAGGCAAAGCTTTTAGGCGTAAATTAGAAGGAATCTTGATGACACTGGCCATTTTTAGCTATCTCTCGGGAGGGTAGGTGTCAATGTGTCCGTGGATATTATTTAATACAACCACGTCACTTAGGGGAGGCGCGGAAAAAACTATAATTTGGTGAAATAAATAGTTGAAGTATACTTAATAATTTCGTCATTATTTTGGCACCAACGCACAGTTTCAATTCCCTGAATTGGTTTATTCTTTTAAAATGAATTAGTTAATTTGTTTAGAAAAAAAAAGGTTGCAAATTGTCAATTTTCATTTACTAATACAAGTTAATAGACAGTTTGTAATGTCGAAAAAAAAACTATTTACTATATGCATAGGAAAATATTTGATACCTAAAACGCGCCCAATGTAAAAAAAATATCCGTCTGCTTGTCCAAAACGGCTGGACCGATTTTGCTTTGTCCCCATAGCACTACGTCCGCGCGTCCCTGCGGTATTATTTCCAACTTCCACGCGGGCGAAGCCGTGGGTAGCAGATAATAACTAATAATACGTATAGCCACAAATACCTTTAGGCCTCATAGTTGCAAGTGTATCAACTATCAATAATTAAAACTTCCATCAGTTTTATAGGTAGAGGTTATCTTTATAAATATTTCTCCCCTAGCGAGGCATCATTAAAGAAAGAAAACTTGATATGCTAACTTTAGCCGCGGTAATTAAAACTTCAAATAAGGCCTACATTAAGGAAAGGTGAGCTTAAGGAATATTCATCCCTTATTCTTAAGAAATCAACTTATGGCTTTCAAAATTTGATACTTTTGGAACTGGCAGGAATGATTAAAGACATGTTTCGTTGCTCCTAGGAACATAGATAATCTTAGATTCCACCTCTTTTACATACGTATCTACTAGTTAACATGTTTTATGGCCTCCACTATTAAAAACTGACTAATCAAAATGGTGGGCAACGGTATCCGATTTATTACTGTTTTTTTTTTTTTTATTTCCGACATCCACGCGGGCCAAACCGCAGACAGCATTCAAACTCCCTACAAACATTTTCTGTAATGTTTCTTACGATTTTCTTGATTAAATATCGGTATGGCTTCAACTTTATTCTTTGTTCACCATCTGTGATCGACAAGGACCTTATAATATTTTGATGTTCCAAATATTTATTTATTCTATCTTAAGGAAAGGTAATGGGTTATGTTTGCGTAGACATGTTGACCAATAACAAAATAGTAACTATTTAATTATTATTCTGACATTAAACAACATGTCTGTAACAGAAATTGCCTTACAGAAATTCATTTTCATTTGTTGTTAACCCGACCATCATCTACCTACCCTTCCCAAATATATTGGAGTCGGCTCTCAGTCTACCAGGATGCAGCTGAGTACCAGCATTTTACATGGAGTGTCTGACAACCACTATTTGGGTAATAAAATACCCCTAGGTAAGACTGGTTCTCAGACTTTCTGGCTTCTAGCAACCCATTAAAAGCCTGACCAGTAATATAATTAACTTAAGCTCTAGATTTTAAGACCATTGACAACGGACTTTTACATGTTTCTAGAAATGTTAAACGCTGTAGATAGCATTGGTCACTCTCTTGGTCTTACCCCTTTAACTAACTTCAAATATCCTTCTCACCCAGGAGCCGCCCAGGCCCAGCACAGGGACTACAGAGGCCAAAGCCTGGACCTCCTTCGTCTCCTCGCCGAAAAACCATGGATAGGCATGGGCCCCCATAACCGTTGGGACAGGGCACCTCGCATCGACACGGAGTTAGGAAACACTGGCATGGGACCTCGGCTGCCTCCGATACACGTCACTGAAGATAGGAACTACCCTGATGACGAGTTCAGGTAAGTTAACCGGCATATTCTTTGACAGCGTGCGACAATACAATCAGTCCTGGACTCATTGTATGGCTACACGACATTCCCGCTTCAATATTGCCGTCCATTTTTTGTTTGGGGTCTGATCATTTGTACTTATGTACGCACGGCGACAAATCAAGTTATACATTTCCAGTATAAGCTGACTTTTCATTTCCATTTCAACCTTATACAATGCCTGCCGGGGTCGCGTGATTGTTCGAAAGAGATACCGTGACCCTGGCACATGGGCAACTGATGGAACACGGGTGGGTTTTAGTCAGTAAAAGTCTGACACGCCCTCCCGCTCCGCCCAGAGCGGGAGAAGTCATTTGATGATTTCCCATCCTGAAAAAAAAAAAAAAAAAAAAAAACCCTATACAATGCGAGGTCTGTTAAAACGGGAAACGTATAGCTTGATATATAGCCGTATGTACAAATGCGCCAATATTTCCCGAAGGGGAAGGCGGTGTAAGAAACCTAGGTTATAACGTCCCGTTATAGGAAGCAAGCTTGGTCTTCGAGCAGCTACTGAAGTGAAGTACTCCAGTGACAACATTTGCGGGAGAATCGAACCCTGCGCTCGGCAGGCTGTATTTCGGCCACTAGACCATTTAGTCCGTCCTGTACAATAACTCAGAAATCATCATTATCTGTCTAGCCTTTTCTCAACTATGTCGGGGTCGGCCTCCATCGTTTTACATGGACCGACTGCCTATCTTTTCCACATCCCAGATATTGGGTAATGCGATATCTCTTGCTAAGACTGGTTCTCAAACTTTCGGGATTCTGACGACCCGTAATGACTGTCAAAATCCACAAATTACAGCCCGGACCAACAGATTAAGATGCTTTCTGAGGCACGGAAGAATCTTGGTATGTTAACATGGTCACCCACTCACGGACCAACCGCGGCAAGCGTGGCTTAACCTGATCGATCGACCCGTGCGGCTGTTATTATTTACCCACAAACCCCACGATTACTCACGTAATTATATCTCTAATAATACTATTTTTTCCAGGGGCGCATCCGAAAAGCGGTCAGCAGTGGCGACGGCGCTGAACTCCGGCCGCCGGAGACGGCAGCCGACTCCGGCGCTCGGTAAGGCAGTCACGCCGTATGTCGGCGTCGGTAAGCAGCCGGTCGCACCGCTATATTCCGTCGATGTTGTATCTAATTCGCTCTGCCACCCTTCAAGCTTTGACTGTTTTTTGTGAGTGGTACCTTCTTGCTTTGCCCCGGGTGGGATAAAGCGCGACACGATAGCGCGGTGCAATTCTAGTAGAACAATTTCGATATCTTCTTCTTTTCTTTCTTACTAGTGAATAGGCAGCAGCGTTCTCTATGTATTTTACCACTATACTGCGATCGCCAACCCGTCTGCCGAGCGTGGCGATAATGGGAAATCGGGGGGATTAGTATCTAGTAGTGGACATCTTTTGGCTGAAGTCATGATGATGAATAAGAAAGAAAGAAAACTTTATAAGAATTGTTCTACCAGAATCGCATCGCATCATCGCGTCGTGCCACTCTGCTGGACCCATTAATGTTCTTCGATGCATTCTGGTCAGTCTGTGGCACCAACATCTTGAATACTGACTAATGTTTCTAGCACATGATGGGCTATTTTACTCCAATACTTTGTAAGTATGTCCGATACGAGAGAAAAAGTAATCATTAATCGCAGCTGAAACTACTTCGGTTTATGGTATTTGTCTATTTATTACTTTTCGAGGCTCTCATAAACTATAGCCATCTCTGAGACACCGCAAGTCGTATATAAATGCGGAGCGCCTACTTGACTGCTGATGTTTTAACTTTTCTCAATAATCACCCGTCCGTCAAGTAAAAAGGCCGTACGTAATGTTCTCCTTATAGGTACTTATCCCTCAGAATATACGTGTAGGTATAACGATGCACGCTTTACTTGTGGTAACCAAATGTACAAACACTCCGTGATTGTGTGGGTGAAGACGAGTAGCATTAGCACAGAAAATATACGCAAACCTCCGACTCCCCTATTGTCTTAGATGGTACCGAGAGCTCTTGCGCTTAGACACACGTTATACACATAGTAACCATAAGCAAACCGCGCGTCGCTTCGTAAGATAAAAATACGGTACCTGCGTTTTATTGAAACCCAGAGAAAGACGTGTCGATCTATGTTTTGCCAATGTCAGTGTTGTCACATTTCTGTAACGAGCTTATACATGTATAACTATACTAGCTTCTGCCCGCGACTTCGTCCGCGTCAAATTTTTGCTCCCCTGACCCTTCCCGTCGCGCGTCGCATCGATTTGCCTGCTAGTTTTCGTCCATTTTTCGTTGCTGCTCGCTCCTTTTGAGTTATAGTGAGTCAACCTTAAAAGATAGACATATGCTCTCGCGGACTTTTTTTTAGAACTTTTTAAAAGGAACAATTCCGTCATACATAATTTTTGCGTTACTTTAACCGTTTACGCAGCGCACGCAACGGAAACTCTCAAAAGGAATGAATTTTCCCCGTTTTTGCAACATTTTTCATTACTGCTCCGCTCCTCTTAATTGTAGCGTGATGTTATATAGCTTATAGCCCCCCTCGATAAATAGGCTATCCAACACTAAAATAATTTTTCAATTTGGACCAGTAGTTCCTGAGATTAGCGCGTTCAATCAAACAAACAAACAAACAAACAAACAAACTCTTCAGCTTTATAATATTAGTATAGATATTATACTTGGTGTAATGTTAATATGTAAATAATGAATTATGTATCACATTCCCCACTCTTATTACACTTTTAAAACATCCACTCCTCACGATAATAAATTAGTCTCTTGCACACCTTTTACGACGAAGACAAATAAACAACACTAATATCTACTTACGCCCCTAATTAGCTTAATGCAAGTCGCTAAGCACTGTAAAAACTATGCAGAAACATAAAATTATAAGAGTACTTAGCTGAGCATTACTTTAAACAAGATTCAGCGTACAGTGCCTACACAAATGTTTATAGCAAGCAAATTAAGTGCACGTAGATCACCTACAGATAGCTATAAATATTTCTGAAGTATCCATGGCGATCGAACTTAGTGTAGAGTATGGGTACCGATATTACATGTTTATTTTTTCATGGTAGATCTTTGAAGACAGTTTTACAATATTTTGTTGCTCAATATTTTAAAAATAAATGTCGCCGGCATTTTCTAGCCGACTGATCTCTGAGAAGAAATAGCGTAACAAACTCATCATTGTCTCTATAAAGTCCAAACTTTCTATCAATGCAGGGTCATGTACAGAAGAGATTTTTCATGAAAGAATCATTGCAGCGTTGAGCCTTGTCCCAACAGCCGGCATGCCTGCATCAGTTACCCATCGTGTAGCTTAACCCTATATTAAAAAGCTCAGTAATATGTTCATTGAATTAAAAATCAAAATTATTTATTCGTGACACATAGGTAAAATTTTTGTGGTACATGTTTTTATAAAATAAAAGGTGTATCAACTGTGCGCTACCTTGCAAGGCGTATACATATGTATGGTCTACAAAGAAATTACTTGTACATAGTATGGCTTATAAAATATTGCTAAGTAACCGGTAAATATGGTCTATTTGTCTTACGTAGTCGACTTTATTTTATGCAAATTGAAAACACTCACAAATACACACTTGACAAATCTTTTCAGGAATATCCACAATTAATTTTAGCGTCTACAACATGCTGTACATAAATAATAATTCACCCAAAACTGGACCTGAAATAAATTTATAAACATTAACACACATTTTGGTATTCATTACCAAGAGCTGAAAAGAAAATCAAATTCAAACATTTCCAACCTTTGTTCACCTAAACTTCATCAAGTATCAAGTATGTCCACAAACTCGTATATCTACCAATTCCAAAAATATATACAGTACCTTACTTCCCGCAGGTGTGCTAAACGACATGGGCTCGTTCTTCGACTCTCTACGTGATAACCTGGAGACCCTGGTCTCCTTGTCTCCTCAGGAGCGATCCACGCTGTTCCAGGATCCACCATCCGTTGTACCTGCACCGGTTTCCAGTAAGTTCAAGTTTTAAATATTGTTTTATCGTAGCAAACAATAAATCTGCATCATATGTCATTCGTGGTCACTCCCACCTATGGATATCTCGAATACTGTGTGGGCATCCATATTAAAACGTGGCAGACAATATGGCAATACCAAAATCATATAACAAAGATCTGTCAGGGTCGCGAGATTTGTTCGAAAGAGGTACCGTGGCATATAGGCAATTGAAGGACCACGGGTGGGTTGTAGTCGGTAGAAGTCTGACACGTCCTCCCGCTCCGCCTTGAGCGGGAGACGTCTTTTGAAGGATTCCCACCCAAACGAAATAAAAACATTAGCATAAAATAAATAAAAGCTAAAAAGGTAGGAGCTAGTAAGTACAGAAATTGGGCCGTAAGTTTAATATTCAAGACCCGTACTTACGACACACAGGCGTACCTACCACGTTGCAAGAACATGAATGATAATTAAATTAAAACAATACACGTGTACCTACTTCAGCAAAATACTTTCCAAGTATTTTACATTTCAGTTTTGTTCCTCAGAGAATTTCTTCCCAAGGCCAAAGGAACTAGATATAAAAAGGTTTGACTAGTTTTTCTGCAAACTTATAATTATCAGTGGTTCGACCCGCACTGGGCCCGCGTCGTGGATTGTAGCCCACTCCCTCTCACTGAGAAGAGGCCTGTGTCCCAGCAGTGGGAACGTTAAAGGCTGATTATGATGACCCAATATAACAAATTTTGCGACAACTTCAACTAAAGTGGAAAGAAAACTTCTGGAAATTGCCGACGCTTTTCATAACTCACCACAAGAAAGTTGGTAGGTAGTTAATTCTATTCTAAGGCACGGACAATAGAATTAACATATGGAATAATATACTCATGCCATTTGCCCAAGGGGTAACTAAAAATTACAGAACGTCACAGTCGATAATATCAACTCATTAAAGCAAAACCAGCAATATTTTTTTAAAACAAACCTAATTTAACTTTACAAAATGTCCCACAAGGAGATTTGAATCTAATCTGAAAGCTTCAACAACGTATAAATATAAAAAAAGCGCTATACATATAATAAAAGGCAAAGTTTTGCAGTCACTCGTGTAGTTGAGATAAACTCTCACAATAATGTGTTGTGCACAACTCTCTCGGGAGCTGCAGATGGACTGGCTAGTCACCTAATTAAACTTTGGAGGCGCATACGCAGGATGAATGCTCTAGGGTGATCATTGTTTCATGAAATTATGTGCAAATTGCTATTAGGTGCAAGTTTACTTTGCTCAAGTGACTTGATTCTACATTTGAAGTCCAAGTCACAAGTAAACCTTACTAAGGTTTATCATCTGCTTAGCCTTTTCCAACTATGTTGGAAAACTTTTCGCTTTTCACATTCACAGCGAATTCCTGCAGCCTTCACCAGGTCATCAGTCCTCCTTGTAGGAGGTCTTCCAACGCTTTGTCTTCCAGTACGCTACTCCAGAACCTTTCGGACCTATCGGCCATCTGTTCTGCGACTTTTGTGCCCAACTCACTGCCACTTAAGTTTGACAATTCTTCGGTTACCTTGTTTCTCTTGCGTATCTCGTAATTTCTGTCTTCGCGTAGGGAAACTTCAAGGTTAGCCATCTTCATTGTCTTTTGGGTGACTTTCAACCTTCTTATGAGGCCCATTGTGTGGCTAAAACAAACTATTTTAAAATGTTTTGGAAATAAATAAATAAAAATAATCAATGATACATTTAGGTACTCTTCCCAGTTCAATGACTCCGCATATGGTTGATCATACAATGCCGAGAATTAACAGTAATATAGTTAATAGTACATAACTTCTAGACAAAACTTTTGAACCTTCTGTTTTATAGTTATTTCGGGCATTATTGCTCAGTAGGTACCACTTATTGAACCTCGTGACTTGGGTGTGTCTAGAGATTTTCTCCAAACTAAAATGAATGAATGAATGAGTCTATTAATACTGTTCTAGATTTCCTCGTAAAAACTCTCTTGCGAATAGAGACGCTGAGAACTAATTCAACTTTGATATCTGATGGAGGAACTATTTTCAACCTCAACTTAGTACGATAATCAGAGCATCAAGGTTAGCGGATTGCACGACTATTCCAGTCCATTTCGTTTAGAAAGTTTTCCTTTAGATTCTAATGTCACTATCGGCTTGATAACGTATCGAGTATTGTGAAAAAGTAAAGTAAGAATCCTTTTTTCACGACTACCCAAAAAAAGGAGTGTTTGTTGTATGTTTTCAGAGTTCATGTATGTTTTTGAGATTTTTTGTTCGTTACGTTTTTTACATTACTATATGAAGATAGCATTGGTCCCAAACTAGGGACAGCTTTTATCTTGGGCTTCATTACATAAATAATTTTGTTTTTAAGTTGAAATTGACGACATTTAAACTAAATAGCCTCTTCGACACTGCAAAAATTAAATGAAGAACATAAACTAATTATGGTAGCAGAACAAAACAGTTTAAAACTTAGTAACCTCTCTGAGGTCACCACTAGCTTACATGGCCTTTAATGACAGCCCAGGTAACATACAATAAACCAGCCTCATTACCATTTGACACGCATTTGACCCTTCAACACCTCTACTGACACGTCAGGCTGTTAAATACTCCATTTATTATGAATGAGTGAACCATTTCCCATAGTCCCACCCTTCAGTTTACCTGTTAACACCAAAGCACTATCCTTTCTTTAGCACTATTCATTATAGGTAATATGATAGCTTTAAATTCACAGCTACTTCCGTAGTATTCATTCAAATATGACCTACATTTATGCGTGTTAATCAATATTTATACTAATAAAATTAAGCTGAAGAGTTTGTTTGTTTGAATGAGCTTATATCTAGGGCTTTAGAACTACTATATTATGATAGCTCAATTCTTGAAGGAGGTAATATGTATCACGCTACGATCGTTAAGAGCCGAGTAAAGCGAACAAAATGCACAAATAACGCTTAGCGACAAAGAAGTAATAGTTATAAGTCTTGCACGAATTAATTCGCCCTGATTCGAGCGAATCGTCACCTTATAATATAATATGTTCTACTTTTCACTAGTTAATTCATTTGTAGCAAAATCGACATCTCCAAAAATACGTATTAGGCAACTGGCACGTTTTGTATTATATGTAATAAAATTAGTGTATTTTTTCCTTAATTTCTATCTCGTTATTTCTCTTATCTCTTCTAATTATTTCCTGAACGTTTTGTTCAAAACGTCTCGCTTAGTAAAGAGTCACCCATCCACAAACCGACTATGGCAAGCACAGCTTAAACTGATCGATTGACCTGTGCGGCAGTTATTATATTTTACCCCCGACATTATGACAATCGTAATTATTACACTTTAGTCCTTAGGAGTACACTAGAACCTCCAAGAAATGCTACTAAAGGTAGCGTCAGTAACTTGTAATTCATAACCCGTCTCTACATAAAAAATAATAGCTATGCAAAACCTAATTGTCATTTGATAGCTTTAAAAATAGCGACATCAATCATTTTGCAATCGACACATTTTTTACTAACTAACATTAAAATATTGTTAAAATCATGTAATCGTAATTTTGTCCTTCAAACTAAGGAAGAGATATATTTATGTAAACAATGTCTAATGTCGAATATAATTTGATATTTAGCCACTTTTAGCACGATTTGCGTATTTGCAACGTGGCATGCATAAAAAGTAAGATACTCTTTCAGAAACTTAATACGAAACATTGATGGGTATGTACATTAACTTGCTGCCTGCATAATCAGATATTAAACAAATAGATAAAAATACCAATCCTATTACCATACTACCTAATTTAATAAGCTGAACTATATACCTAATTTAGAAAGTTTGTATGTTTAGAATGTTTAGATGAAAATATGACACACAGTTTATAACCTGTTTACACATAGCATACTTTTTTTTTATCCCGGTTATATGTTTTCGTAGGATCCTGCCAGGAGTGCCAGGGTCACGAATTTGTTCGAAAGCGTTACCGCGGCCCTGGCACAGGTAACTGAAGGAATACGGCTGGATTTTAGTCAACAAAAGTTTGTTAAGCCCTCCGGCTCCGCCAAGAGCGGAAGAAGTCATTTGGTGATTTCCCAACCAATAAAAAAACGTGGGATAATTTTCGAACTCCACGCAGGTGAAGTCGCTAATGCTAATTAGATAATAAACAATATGTAACAACACCAATGGCTCTATAAATAGTTTAATCAGCAATACGTCCACATCTCATAATCAGTATATAATGTTCTTACTAGTAGCTGTAATCCACCACGAGGGCCCAGTGCGGGTTGGTTGATGTCACATGTCTTGAAATTGATGGTTCTAGGAACGGCGTCCTCACCTTCCGCCTGACGCAGGTTCTCACCGGGCATGGGTGCTTCGGTGGGTTCCTGTTCAGGATAAAGCGGGAGGATACGTCCGGGTGTTTCCATTGCGAGGATCGTCTGGAGGACACGGTGGAGCTTACGGTGGAGGTGTGCCCTGCCTGGGCGGAGCACCGCCGTGTCCTCGTGGAGGCGATCGGCGGCGGCGACCTCTCGCGTCCGGCCCTGGTGCGAGCCATGGTACGGAGCGAGAGGGAATGGGAAGCCGTCACCTCCTTCTGCGAAGCAGTAATGCTCGCGAAGGAGGAGGCGGGGCGCGTGAGGGAGTGGCAGTCTCTGCGCTCTCACGCCCCTAGCCGCCGCAGGAGGAGACGCCCCGGGCGTCGGGAGTCAATAGCGGACTCCCGGCCACCGTAGGCGCGAGCTTGCGGGTGGCGAGCAATGGGTAGCTCGCCACCCGGTAAGGACCAAGCTCGGGTCGACGGCGCGCAGTGTTCCACGCGCGCCTCAAAGAGATGTCAGCAGCAGTGTAGGGGTCTACTAGGACCGATGCCTGCCGGGGTCGCGTGATTGTTCGAAAGAGATACCGTGACCCTGGCACATGGGCAACTGATGGAACACGGGTGGGTTTTAGTCAGTAAAAGCCTGACACGCCCTCCCGCTCCGCCCAGAGCGGGAGAAGTCATTTGATGATTTCCCATCATGAAAAAAAAAAAAAAAAAAATGGTTCTAGGACATGGCGGTCTCCTCACGATGTTTTCCTTCACTGTTTTGAGAGCAGTGGTGATGAAATTATTTACTCAAAGTAATGCGCTTGTCTCAATTCGAACCCAACTATAGCAACCTATTTGTATTCAGTACTAATGTATCTACAATAGAACGTAAATTCAGTACAAAGGTGTCAAAAATAATAAATTGTTTATTACTGCAAACTACAAGTAGGTACATTGCACTGTATACAAATTAAAGTTCTTAATTTAGCATTAGGTAAAGAAGTATCGACGGATCGGGAATTAATATTTAAGACTCAGCAACGTTGCATTAGGTCGATGTTCAAACTTGAAACAACTCAGAGTTGCAAGCCTTATTTCCAAAAATACAAAATTTTGACATTACCTTCACTGTATATTTTAGAAAATATAATATTTTTAAGGTCTAACCCTCACCTCTTTTCTCGCATGGCAGATCGATTTCCTCGTAATAGACGTGACAATAGCCAAATTTGCCTACAACAATATAGGACGTCACTCATGAGAAAAAGTGTCTTTTGCATGGCTCCAAAAATTTATAATAAACTACCTAAAAGCTGGAAAGAGTTAAGTGATCTACCATTCAAACGGAAAGTTATTAATTTTCTAGCAGATAAAGCTTATTATAATATAAATGAGTTTTTAGATGAGAGATTTTGATTATGATTACCTATGTTTTACCAATTCTTTGTTTTAATGTTCGCTTATTATTATGACAGTTAAAAAAATTTTTACTCGTACTTACATTTTAAATTACTGTTTAAATATTCGCATGCCATTGTTTATGGCAAACGTGATGATCTGTATTTATATCCGCTATTAACATCTCTTGCATGCTGACAATTTGTGTTGTATGTCTTGTACTCATGTTTGGGCAAATAAATGATTATCTTATCTTATCTTATCTAGTACAAAAGGTTCAACCCTGTCCCCTAAACTAGGCTAGACCTGTACCTTAGGAGGCAACGAACCGTCACAAAAATACCATCCTAGCTACTCTCAAACGCATCATAATTCTCAATACGATATCAACGACCTCAGCCATTATCATTGAGCTCCACGCCACCGGTATGTCAATTAGAATCGCTTAAGGATACTAACCGTATCCTCCACGATGCACGATAATACGCGGGAAGTAGGAAAATGTCGGAATGTAGGAACTGTCAATAACGATGTCTATCAAATTGCAACCGGTAGTGGCCTTTTGTTTATGGTCGAATCTTGACGAGATCGTTTCCGTTCTAGTGGGAGTGTGGTACCCGCCTACATTTGGCTTTAAAGATCTTTGTATCTGTAGGTCGTATGATTTTAGACGTTAGGCTCGGCTTTTCTGTGATAATGTCGTAAAAATATCGTGACGTGGGATGGCAGTGGGATGAGGCAATTGAATACTTCTAAAGCGTTTTGGAAATAGATCAGTAAGCAGAGGCGTCTCTAGCCCTTGTGGCGCCCGTGTGCAACCAGTACCCTGGCGCCCTCTAGTCTAGTAGGAGCGGGGTCAAAATGGAATACTAATACATAGTTATATTTTCAAACGGAAATTCGGATGCAAATGGTGCAATTTTAAATGATGTCGGGAAGCAATAAGTTTTTTTAGGAAGGAAGGGGTTATAAGAATAAAAAAATCACAACTTTGTAGTTCTTTCAAAAATATTTAATTTAAAAACTATTATAGTTAAGTACATAACAGGACGCTCGTACACACAAATGTATTTACAAAAAAGTTACTTTTCGAGCTTTTGCATTAGCGAAATCTTTAACAATGTCACTAACTTCAATTTTGATTTCATGTTCAATACTTATTAACGATAAATTTGTCAATCTACTTTGCGACAATGTTGATCTAAGGTAGTTTTTAATTATTTTTAGTTTAGAAAATGACCTTTCGCTATGTGCGACCGTGACTGGAAGTGTCAGGTATATCCTCAGTGCTGTGGACAGATTTGGGAACACTGAAATTAATTTATTCGTAAACAAGTAATTTAAAATATCCAACGGCGTAGTGGAATCATCAATAAACATCGGTAATAATTCGATTTCCTTATAGAGCTCGAACTGTTCTACATCTGAAGAGCCAGCATGGCAAAGTTTATTTTCTAAATTAGAGCAATGTGTTTTTTTTGTATCAGAGTCCAAATCTTTCCAGTGTTTCAATTTTTGAAGAAATGAAAAAGTTTCATTATTTTCATTCAAAAGTTCGAACCGTTCGTCGAACTTAGTAATTGCGGTGTCTAACAAATAGTAGTAAAAATTTACTTTAAAATGTGTTTTCGCGTCTGTTATCGGTTCATCCTCCGCCTCATAATTAAAAAACCTTTTACGAGCGCGAGGGCGTGCAGGTGTGGGAAATTCTACTATTGCCTCGACTTCTTCCGCTACAGTTTTCGCCCTGTTAAGGAGCTCCTCAAAAGCGGGCTCATTACGAAATTCAGACAAACTTATTTTTGCATTATTAATCATTTTCACCGCTTCTGACAATACAACGTCTGACTTTTGAAGGGCCTTGCTAACTATATTTATCTTGCTTTAAATTTCAAACCAAATAAGCAGAGAGCAGATGAATTTAAATGACTTAATTTTTGCCAGTAATGAATTTGCCATATTTCTTGACTCTGCATCTTTGCTTCTATCAGAATATATAGTAAACAAGGCATCATACACTTTTCCCAGTTCAAAACGTAGAGCTTTTACTGCTTCAACCCTGCTCTCCCATCGAGTATTTGAGAGTGGTTTTAGACTTAAAGTTGGCACTTCTTTAGCAAGTATTTGCCAACGTGCTGTTGACGCAGAAAAAAAAACATAAATTTCCTGCACAATTGAAAAGAAATTGACAATTTCTAATGAACTTTTAGCAGCGTCATTCACTACCAAATTTAGGCTGTGTGCCGCACAAGGTACATAAAATGCGCGCGGGTTTAAATCTAAAATTCGTTTTTGTAGACCTATATGTTTCCCTTTCATGTTTGCACCATTATCATAACCTTGACCACGCATATCTTGTATGTCAATTTCGTTTGAGATTAAACAATCTAACAAAAATTGAGTTAAGCCCAGGCCAGTAGTGTCTGTTATAGGAAAAAAACCCAGAAAGTGTTCTTTTACTTCAGCCTTGTTGTTGCTTGTATTTAAAAGAACGTACCGTACGACAACCGATATTTGTTCTTCGTGTGCAATATCTGGAGTGCAGTCTAAAATAATGGAAAAATATTTAGATTGTGTCAATTCCAAAACAATAGCTTTTTTTATTCTTTCTCCCAATAATTGTATTATTTCATTCTGAATATTATGGCCAAGATAATGAGTTAGGCGTGACTCAGATTTTTGAATAAGGGCAATGTGTTCCGCAAGCACATTATCAAAGTTAGAGGTATATTCAACCAGCTTTAAAAAATTACCATTATCAGAATCGTAAATTTTTTGAGATCTTCCCCGAAAAGCCAGACATTGCCTCGCTAAAAAATGAATTATGTTGATTATTCGTTCGAGTACTGCAACCCAACGTTTTTTTTCCCGATCAATTTCATTTTGGTGCAAGAAATCTACCGACTTTTCTTTTAAAATAACAGTTTTCAATGTAATTTGTTTCTTAAGACATGATAGGTGCCCTAAGCTCTTTTCATGACGTTCTATAGCAGTAGACAAATGCTGCCAATCTTTGTAACCCATTTCACCATTAAAAGGAGTCGGAGTCGCATCAGCATGAAAAAGTTTACAATAAAAACAATAAACAGAATCAGTTGACTTAGAGTAAACCAGCCAGTTTCTTAAAACGGTTTCATTATTTAACATCTTTTTAGTATAATAAGCATTTGAAAAAGATCTTTTCGAACTATTCGAAGGATATGAACCCACTTTTACCTGTACTGGCCCACGCTCCATCAAAAATATTCTCTGTTTATCGGATAACACCTGTGGCCATAACGCGAGATCATTAATTATATCTTCTCGAAGTATATTCTCCGGAGACGCTTCGGCACTAGGAGGTTCTTCGTCTTCTTCAACTACCGACGATAAAGACAGCAGCGGCGGCGGCGGTGAAGTAGAAGTGACGAGTTCTGCTGTAGAATTATCTAGGTTTTCATATGTCTCTGTCTCCAGGTGTTCGTCCGAGGATGGACCGGGTCGAACAAAAAACTTTTTAATAGAACTTGTATTCTTTTTCAGAGACTGTTCCTTCTCCAGCTTTCTTTTTCGACTCTGTGCACCAGAAAGTTTCTTTTTTCCATTGCCATCAGACATCTAAAATAAATAAAAAACTAAGTATAGGCACCTAAAAGAACTAACAATGTAAATTACTATAGGCCCAGAGAACTAGTTGTTGCAACTTGGACTACGTATTATTTAATTTTATTTCTAGCTTCTGCCCGCGACTTCGTCCGCGAGGAATTTGTATATCGTGATTCCCCTGGGATCTTTGCACTTTTTCGGAATAAAAGTAACCTATGTCCTTCCCCAGGACTCAGCTATCCTATCTCGATACCAAAATTCATCCAAATCGGTTCAGCAGTTGAGCCGTGAAAGCGTAAAACACAGACAGACAGACAGACAGACAGACAGAAAGACAGACAAAGTTACTTTCGCATTTATTTATAGGTAATATAAGTATGGATATGATATGACACATCAATCAACGTCGTGGTACCTAGGTAAGTAACTACATTAGGCAATCAAACGGAATAAATAAATAAAATAAAAAAGTAGTTCGTTGTTCAAATAAATACCTAAGTATACTAGTAGGTACATATTAATGCACTTTAACTTACCTTGTTTGTTCCGCACTGCAGTAGGATAAACAAATGAAAAATCCTAGGTCGTATAGGTACGAGCATAGATTTAACTTCAATATCAGTATTTATCACTCGATGTTTGGTTTTTTTTCATGAATTTCGTTAGCTATTTTGATGACCTCCGACCTCGAGGCATGTCGCAATAATTGTGCAAGCAAATAACCAAATCTTAATTTTTATATATTTTTTATCAAAAGAAAAGCCGATTTACTTCATATTTACATGTTTATTCAAAGATGATACTTAATCAAATTTAATCAAGGCTTATTTTGCAAAACTACGGTGTGGCGGTAAAACAAAAATTGCGGCGCGCGTACACAAGCCTTTGAAAATGACCGCCGCACGTCCCTGGGAATTTTAATTTGAATTTTATAGCATTCTAATACAGCCAAGTTAAGGCTTATTCAGACCGGCGCGACGCGACAGCGCGACGCGATTCTTGTAGAACAATTTCCATGAAGTTCACATAAAAATTGTTCTACGAGTGTCGCGTCGCGTTGCCGCGTCGCGCCGGTTTGTAGGAGGCTTTAGCAATGATTGTCGGCGTGTTGTCAAACGAATCAAAACAAACAGGTGCCGATGCCGGCACGCGCCTTTGTTTGGTAGCGATGCAAGATGCGACATTACGCCAATTTAATCTTTAATTATCTGTTTTAAGGCTGATTTCACGTTGAAACAAAAGTTATTGTGTAAATTTAAATAGAGTAGGAAAAGGAGTAGTCTTGCTTTGCCACGGTACCTACTATTATCTATACAGCATTGTAACTCGCTCGGCCGTAAAAGAAATGCCTACAACCGCGCGGTACCTAAACATGCGATAGGGCTGCCCGCCTCCATTTTAGTTACATTTGCCTACTTTGTGTTTCCATTTAGGTTTGTGATTGTAAATATTTTTTTTTTATATAAACAAATAAAATACTTTGTGAATTTAAAGAAGTGTTCAATAAAAATGCGTATGCGTGTTGTTTTTTGATTGGTAGATTTAATTAAAAAACCTCGTTAATGTTTGAGTAGGTAACAAATCGGTCTTATAAAAAAAATATTTGCGCCTCGTCTGAGACGTACGAAATGCTTTATTATTAAATTTTAAAGTATAAATAAACCGCATTATAATATACCTAAAGCTTAAAGGAAGTTCGGAATATTTCCTCCATTTTTTCTATATATCCTACTCGTTATATTAAATACGTACCTACTTGAACTTATTTTTTGTGAAAAAGTCGCGCGGTTATTGTTATAAAAACAACACACCGTCCGGCACAGTCGCGACTGTCTTCATGCCGAGCGCATGCCGAGATCGAGGCGCGTAGATATAGCTCGCGTTGCGTCCGTTTGTATGAAGTTGGAATACTGTATAGATAATATTACCGTGGCTTTGCTACCGCGCGCCCGGCGTCGGCCATAACACGAGCGCAGGGTCTTTAAAGAGCGCCGCCGCCGGGCGGCCGCGGCGCCGCGAGTGACGCATCTTTGGAGGTGTCGCATTAGAGGGCGTTCGGCGCCCCCTTAGACCCGGCGCCCGTGTGCGCCGCACACCCTGCACCATAGGTAAAGACGCCTCTGTCAGTAAGTCAGTCCTCTTGTCTGTGAAAGTCGTAAAGAGTAGGTATCAGACGTTTTTAGATACCAAATACGAAAATAAATATTAAAAATAAAATAAATGAATCACAATCATGTGTCTAGCCTTTTCCCAACTATGTTGGGGTCGGCTTACAGTCTAACCGGATGCTATTGAATACCTATATTTTACATGGAGTGACTGCCTATCCTCCACAACATTGGGGGTAATACGATAACCCCTCGGTAATACATACTAGTTGTCATACTTTCGGATTTCTGCCAACGACTGTCAAATATCCGATTAAAATAAGTGAATAAAGTAATTAATTAATAGTTTTCCCAAACCAAGTAGGTACATCGAATGCTTTATTGTTCGTCTAAACTCCTACGTCAAAATCCCTCTACAAGTGGCCCAGATTTCCAAGCCTGTACAATAAATTAAAATAACAGCGCCGTTTGGTGTCAAATTATTTCCGTGTACATAAAACGTTAAGGCTATTTGCTGCGTAACCTTACACTCGCAATTTAATCTCCTTTTCTGCAGCTCTATAAACAATATGAAAATGAGGAAAATATTTGTATTTCTGTGACAATGCAGTGTAGGGTGTCTTAGTCGTAATAATTCCGTTGCATATAGAGACAGAGCTATTGTTACTAGAAGTAATAAGAGCGCCTGCAGAGGTGTCTGATAATACTAAAGTATTTGAACAACTAACTCTACTTCCTACAGGCAGGTATACTGAACAATGTTTCACTTTGATAACTCTATAACGTTGCGAAACTGTAGGAACTATATAAAAGGTTTCACTTGTTGTGTCGATTTATACTGTCAGCGTCAATATATATCGGGACGATAAGACTGTCCAAAATGATCTACACAACTATGAAAATTAAATATTAACTCAAAAGAAATGGTTCAGAATGAAGACAGTACAACCGCCATTCTGACCAGAACTTTATTCAGTTGAAGTGAAAGTTTAATTTTGAACAGATTGTTCAAGTCTGGTCGTCCCGATATTTTTGACGCTGTAAATGTAAAAGATATGGAAATGCAGTTTTGACGTAATCGTAACATCAAACAATAACATCTGGCAACATCTTTATTTTACTAAATATTTATAAAGCTTTAAAAGAAAACCTTTAAGCAGGAACCAAAGTTCTCACTCAAAATATAACTACTAATAGGCTGATTTTAGAAGACCAAGGGAAAATCGATAATTGAATTAGTAAGTTATATTTGTAAAATTTCTCCATTCTTCTACAGATTCTGGTGGCGGTGGCAGTGGCATCAGGAAGCTGTATGCTCTCCGACCTCTTAGACCTACTGGCAACATCAGGTGGGCATTGGACGATTTAATATTTTTATATTCGTCTCAAATTTTTTATCGTATTTCGAGCACATAATTTCATCACACGAAAGGTGAGTTCTCTCCTTTTGTGTGGTCAGACATTTTACCTACTGTGTCATAAATTAAAATCCAATGTCTGAGTAATCTTCCCAATATCATATCGAAATATTAACATTCATAGTTTTTTCCTTATGATCATAAAAAAGATCTTGTCCATAATTGGTTTAAATAATTATTATGACATGATGTTTTTTTTTATTTTTTGTTCTTATGTGTTTTTGTTTTCTATCACCTTACGCTTAAATCTGCATTACTAAATCTAGTTTAAAATATCGTTGTACGTAGATCTTACAACCGCAGATCTCTCGTGGAGGCGGACGGTGTCTACCCGGGAGCCAACCACCACGACCCTGGCCTGCTGTGGACCGGACTCGGCCGGTAGACGCACATACTCCACCGACCCGCACACACTCACACACCCTGACACTCACACTCACTCACACGCGGACACATACTCACATATCACAGACCCACAATACGCATACAATGACCAGCGTATGAAAATGAATCATGTATTTCAGCGAAAGCCGCCGCGTATTGCACATTTGAAACCTAATTATTTAGATGTAAGTGGTGTATCGGTACCGGAGATTATCTTAGCATTGCAAGAATACTGCTATCTGTGAATGTTACTTGTAATTAATAAGTTATCGATCTCTGATCTAGTCAATTGAAGGTCTGATTAAACTTGATGATCCTATGATGAAATACTCTCTAACTAACTAGTTCACTTTCAACAACTTTTAGGGATCTCCCTAACAGTTTGTAATTATTTCAATTGAAAAGCTTCGCATCCAATTTTGGTTTCAACAGCTATCTCAAACATTTGAATTGGCCAAAAGTAATTGAATTTTGGTAAAGGAATTCCTGTAAACTTTCACGAAAGGAGAATAGTTCAGACTTGTCAAACCTAATCATTCACATATCTTCATAGTTTAGTCTAATTGTACTATTATATTTATACCTTTGGATATCCAGATTCATATAACATTTCTTCCTGATAGTCAAACAAAAAAGATTTCTTCATATTTTCTGTGACTAGTGTCACAATTTTACTCATTAATGTCTATTAAAAATACATTTAAATGTAATCATGTTTCATTTCTATAATGTTAAGTCTTGCTACATAATGTACCTTCCTTTAAAAATTCCAAGTATTTTCAATATACCAAAGATTTTGTGTAACTTTCATCAAATATTTCCGCTTTCTTGCAAATGTTTTGCAGCAAATCAAACATTGTGTGTCTATCCAAATAAAATGTAACATTTACTGTACACATTTGATGTCTTTATAAGAGAGAAATAAGCCGATTTGTTGGCATTCCCTTTGCTCGAGCGTAAAAGACAGTGTAGATGTCTATAATTAGATCAAACATGTGTATCGACTTTCTGCTTTTAAAAAACATATTGTAATGCAAGACACTGAAAAGGGCAACCCTAGGTTTCAACTAATTTCTTTTCAATTTTCAAACATGTGTATCTACGTACAACTCTCTGCTTTTAAAAACAACTTGTAATACAAGACACTGAAAAGACCCTAAGTTTCAGCTAATTTCTTTTCAACTTTCTGCTTTTAAAAACAAATTATAATGCAACATATGAAAAGGACAACCCTAAGTTTCAGCTAACTTTCTTTCATTTCTCTATTAACAATTTTGAAATTGATATAAACTTAATACCTTACCGATTCTCTAAATGATTCTCTCCTGTAGATTTAAAAGGCGTACTTCATATGTTATTAAAAATTTTGAATTTGATCTCTACCTTACGACATATTACAGTAATGTAATGTATTATGTACCTATTGTAGTTAACTGTAATACAATTTTACTGAAAGGTACTTTAGGTAATAAATTAAGTGTGTAAACTGACATTGGATATTGATTAAAATATTTTAATTACATTACAGATTTATTTTAAAATTTTAATGTTAAATGTCAAATTTTTTCATAAAATTGTTAGGAAAATGTATTTTGGAATTATTATTATTTAATCAATACAAATTATTAATGTATGTCTAAATAAATGTTTCACTGAATATTTAATGTAAATACAATTTATCTTCATTGCATTAATGTACGTTTTAGCATTAAATGGATAAATTATAGAAATATTTAGCTTTTAAGTATTTAATTGTCGCGATATGTTTATGACATTAATGATATACCTATTACATTGCTGATGTGTTTTATTTTCTTTATATTGAACCCAAATTCTCGATATTGATATACGTACCTAAATAAAACTGGCAAAATGTAGGGGTACACTGACGTATACATCCTCTGTGTATATACTATAACCTTTCGGTGATTACATTATGTCTATTGATATACCTAACTACCTACCAATGGCGAAAGCACCATATAACACGATTCCTACCGGCTTTCCTTCGGGGATTCGCATTGGTAACTCTATCACTATTAAAAATACAATAGTATGTAAATAGTGGCTACTATTGTCAATAACACTACGGGTATTTAATTCACCATAACATTCAAACAACAAAAAAGGTTATTTATAGCTTTGTATTACAACAAAAGAGAAATGTTCTAAATTAACCCGGCGCCAAAACGTCATAATCGTATCCGTCAGAATCGCGGGTGTATGACTTCCAAAAAAATCTAAAATAAACTATATAAATGTACGTAAAATGTACGTTTTTGTACTAAAACAACTATAAATGTACGTGTCTGTAGGCGTAGCAAACATAATTTTAAAGTACGCCGCCATCCTGATGTCAGGTTGACGGGTGCATTTTAATTCAATTAACTTTTTTCAAATTTGACATTAGTAATTAAATGTACGTCAATTGTACATATAGGAACACTATTTAAAAACTTCTTAAATGTTATACAAGCTCTGATATTGTAAAACGCACGTGTGCTGCCACCCTGACGCCAGAATGGCGGGTTGATTCTAAACCGATCAAACTATTTTGATCATCCAAATAACAAATAAATGTACGTCTTATGTTCTTGTCAGATAATAAAACAGAACTCGATTAAATAATTCATAGCATGATTTAATCAATTTTATAACATTTGAGAATAAAGAATACAATGAGCAATCACCATTTCTGGACTTCTATTTATTCCTGGCTTCTGATCATCATAGCACATCCATATACCATCACCCCTATATCATCATCATCATCGTTTTAGCCAATAGACTTGCACTGCTGAACATAATCCTCCTCAAGCTCCGCCACTTCGACCGGTTTTGTGCTTCCCGCCTGCAGCGGATTCCTGCGGCCTTCACAAGGTCATCGGTCCACCTTGTGGGAGGCCTTCCGACTCTACGTCCTCCGGTGCGCGGTCGCCACTCTGGAACCTATCGGCCCCATCGGCCATCTGTTCTGCGAACGATATGCCCTGCCCCTGCAAGAAGCCGACAGGAGGATCCAGTTGGGTTGGGAAGCGTTTGGAAAATTTCGTCAAATCTTCTCGTCACCGATACCGCAATGTTTGAAGACCAAGGTTTTCAACCAGTGCGTCCTACCCGTTACGACATACGGTGCCGAAACGTGGACACTGACAGTGGGGCTAGTCCACAAATTTAAGGCTATGCTCGGAGTTTCTTTGAAGGATAAAATCAGGAATGAAGTTATCCGAAAAAGAACTGGAGTTACCGACATAGCTTGCAGAGTAAGCAGGCTAAAGTGGCAGTGGGCTGCCCATGTCTGTCGATGGACCGATGGCCGATGGAGCAGACGAGTCCTGAAGTGGAGACCGCGTATCGGCAAGCGTAGGGTGGGACGCCCCCGGCTAGATGGACCGACGACCTCAAAAAGGTGGCTAGGACAGACTGGATGCGGAAGGCGGAGACAGGACGTTGTGGCGCAGCATGGGAGAGGCCAGCAGCCCACTGCTGGACATACCAGCAGTGGACTGCTATAGGCTGAGTTGATTGATTGACTGCCACCTCAGTTTAGCAATTCTTCGGGCTATGTCGGTTACCTTGGTTCTCCTACGGATCTCTTCATTTCTGATTCGATCGCGTTAGGAAACTCCAAGCATAGCCCTTTCCATCTTTCTTTGGGTGATTTTCAGCCTTCTGATAGGGCCCATTGTGAGCAACCACGTTTCAGTTCCATAGGTCATCCGTTTTTTTTTGTCCCAAATAAGTAAAATAAGGTCAATATTTTGGTGTTTTATTTTTCTTTGTTTTTAATATTTATTTCGACTTGAGTTCGGTTTTCAATGTTTTGTTGGTATATTGGCATGAGCTTGTCGAGATATGGTTACCTACTATTGTATAGAATCGAGTTCTTGAAACTTAACAGGCAGCTGTGCTACTGGGGAGTTTGGTGCGTCACTTCTTCTTCCCAGCGAAAGCACAAGGAAGTGGTGAAAGACGGACATTTGGGGGACTGTCTTATGTAGTTTTGACGTTCAAAAAGTGGTATCTTTCAGAATCACGGGTGTATAACATATCACCCTTTGGGTGACTTTCAGCCTTCTGATAAGGCCCATTGTGGGAGACCACGTTCCAGTTCCATTATCATCAAATAGCTTGTAACAGTACGGCTGGAAATATGTAACCTTCTACTTGAACGCTACTGACTGAACTATATCATCAGAAATCCTCATTCATACATTAACAGCCCATATTTTTTTATATTACCCCCTGACAGGATAACCTATGAAACTGAAAAGTGGTCGCTCACAATGGGCCTTATCAGTAGGCTGAAAGTCACCCAAAAGGGCGATGGAAAGGGCTATGCTTGGAGTTTCCTAACGCGATCGAATCAGAAATGAAGAGATCCGTAGGAGAACCAAGGTAACCGACATAGCCCGAAGAATTGCTAAACTGAAGTGGCAGTGGGTAGGGCACATTGCTCGCAGAACAGATGGCCGATGGGGCCGATAGGTTCCAGAGTGGCGACCGCGTACCGGAAGACGTAGAGTCGGAAGGCCTCCCACAAGGTAGACCGATACCCTTGTGAAGGCCGCAGGAATCCGCTGGATGCGGGAAGCACAAAACCGGTCGAAGTGGCCGAGCTTGGGGAGGACTATGTCCAGCAGTGCAAGTCTATCGGCTAAAATGATGATGATGATGATATAGGGGTGATGGTATATGGATGTGCTATGATGATCAGAAGCCAGGAATAAATAGAAGTCCAGAAATGGTGATTGCTCATTGTATTCTTTATTCTCAAATGTTATAAAATTGATTAAATCATGCTATGAATTATTTAATCGAGTTCTGTTTTATTATCTGACAAGAACATAAGACGTACATTTATTTGTTATTTGGATGATCAAAATAGTTTGATCGGTTTAGAATCAACCCGCCATTCTGGCGTCAGGGTGGCAGCACACGTGCGTTTTACAATATCAGAGCTTGTATAACATTTAAGAAGTTTTTAAATAGTGTTCCTATATGTACAATTGACGTACATTTAATTACTAATGTCAAATTTGAAAAAAGTTAATTGAATTAAAATGCACCCGTCAACCTGACATCAGGATGGCGGCGTACTTTAAAATTATGTTTGCTACGCATACAGATACGTACATTTATAGTTGTTTTAGTACAAAAACGTACATTTTACGTACATTTATATAGTTTATTTTAGATTTTTTTGGAAGTCATACACCCGCGATTCTGACGGATACTCATAATCGGGAACTAAAAATTCATACAACAGCGATCCCGTAATGATGTCACTTTAGGTCACGTGGCACCGCTTGATATGTACGAGAGCAAGCCGCTGTACAACGGGTTATGACAGAGACAGGTATAGAAAAATGCGTCAGTGAGAACGAGATAGAGGAATATTGCATATTTTATTCGGTTTTCAGCTGTTCAGTTTAATTGTATTTAATTCATTACATTCCTATATTAATTTTAGAATGATAGTAAGTATTCTTTATTGATGAGTCAGTAAGTTAAAGCCGACTTCGCTTCGGCTTCTCTTTTAGAAAAATTTACACCTCGCCACTGCTACCTACATGGCTAAAATAATAACGGATCAGTCGATCAGGTTAAGTTGCGCTTGCCGCGGTTGGTCCGTGAATGGGTGAGCATCTTTACATACCAAGACCCTTCCGTGCCTCGGAAAGCACGTTAAGCCGTTGGTCCCGGCTGTCATTTGTAGATCTTTGACAGTCGTTACGGGTCGTCAGAAGCCCGAGTCTGACAACCAGTGTTACCAAGGAGTATCACCATTAACTGGGTTGTTGACGTCAGACAGACAGTCGCTTCATGTAAACTATTAATATTCAGGTGCATTCGGTTAGGCGGGAAGCCGACCCCAACATATTTGAGAAAAGACTTGACAGATAATGATATACCTAACTACAATGTTGTCGATACCCAGACTATGAGCATGACTGGTCTAAGTTATGGACGGAATTCAGCCTCATAGTTAGTAGTACCGTAACAGATAATTATAAAACATACGATGATTCATAAGTACCTACTACCTATTTTCAGTCAGTACACAAAACTATATACTTATTTAAATAGATGCACCATTTGCATGGAATACAAATGAACCTTTATTATGGAAAAACATGACACTATAACATGGAATTAATTATAATAATTAACACTTACCTAACACGTACCATAGATGAATCATTGATAGTTACTCGTATATAGGTAGACAGTTATGGATATATTTTGAATCGCCTGATAGTCTAGTGGTTAGTGACCCTGACTGTAAAGACTGAGGTCGTGGGTTCGTTTCCAACCAAGACAAATGTTTGTGTATATAATATGTATGTATTTAGAAATATATAAGTATACTAGCTGACCGTACAGACGTTGTCCTGTTTCCTGGAACTCGATAGCAGCGCCATCTACCGGGTCCAATAGTGAATCTAAACCATCCATGGAGACACCCACACGCATACAAAAAAATTCATTCAATCGGTCCAGCCATTTAGGAGGAGTTCAGTGACATACACACGTACAGTAGAATCTGTACTTAATATTATAAAGCTGAAGAGTTTGTTTGTAACAAACAAACAAACAAAGTAAAGTAGTAAGTTTGTATGTTTGTTTGTTTGATCGAACGCGCTAATCTCAGGTCCAAATTGGAAAAATCTTTTTGTGTTCGGTAGCCTATTTATCGAGAAAGGCTATAGGCTATATAACATCACACCAAAACCAAGAGGAGCGGAGCAGTAATGAAAAATGTTGCAAAAACGGGGAAAATCGCACGGGTAGGCGATTCGACGCGACGGGCAGGGTCGGGGGAACAAAAAATTTAACGCGGACGAAGTCGCGGGCAGAAGTTAGTTATAAATATAAAGATTTATCAGTTGTCTTGTTACCATAGTACAGGCTCTGCCTAGTTTGGGATCAGATAATGGTGTGTTGGTTGTTCTAATATTATTGATTTATTTATTATAACAGAAGTGAAGTAAGTTATTGATAAACCGCCCCGCCGACCCTTGTTCAAGCCAGCCAGTTTAAAATTCATCCCTAAATAATAATCATTCCGATCCAGCCCATCCCTTGCTGCCTTCTACCAGCTATGCCCCAAGCCGAGGTCCGTACCCCACAGGTTAATGTGCCCTTAGGCGAGTAGTCGCTCTAGTTTTTAAGTCCTGGCTGGAGAGTTTAATTAATTAAGGTAGCCACAGGCAAGTCCGGTTAAGTAGCCGATAACCACATTGGTTGATCTGCGAGATGTCATTACCAAAATAAAAGTAAATTGGTGAATGTTAAATTTCATAAACTAAGAAGGAATAATGCTAACAAATTAATTAACAGACACCTCGAGCTCTTTGTAGGTCCACACTGTACTAATTATCTCAAGAATAAAGTATCAACCGAACCTACTTAGGACGATGCAGTCCATATAAAGATATAAAGCATTATACTCAACCGTCGTTTCTTAACAAAACTAATCTGTATTAATAGTACTATTCAGTATATAATTAACTAGCTTCTGCCCGCGACTTCATCCGCGTTAAATTTCTTGTTCCCGTCGCGTCGAATCGCCTACCCGTGCGATTTTCCCCGTTTTTGCAACATTTTTCATTACTGCTCCGCTCCTCTTAGTTGCAGCGTGATGTTATGTCGCCTATAGCCTTCCTCGATAAATAGGCTACCCAACACAGAAAGAATTTTTCCATTCGGACCAGTAGTTCCTGAGATTAGCGCGTTCAATCAAACAAACAAACTCTTCAGCTTTATAATATTAATAATTAAGTATAGATATTGATTCCTATGAAGAAGAGCCGGTATGAAAATCCACGGTTTTTATTTTACATATATAGCACATATCACTAGACCAGAATACCAATGTACATGGTCTTCACATGATCTGACCAAGATTATGTCTGGACTTTATAAAAAAGACTGTGACATCTGAGTTTGTTTTCGCCTTTGTTCTCAGAGTATGCAGATAGGAAACACTGAACTCATCTAGTTTTTAAGTAAATTTGACATGTAAAATAACTTGTACAAACCTGTAGGTTGGAACATTATGTCCACAGTTGGGACACAGGCCTACTCTCGGTGAGAGGGAATGGGCCATTTTTGAGAGCAATGTTGACGAAATAATTTAAGCAAATTAAAACGGCTGTCTGGGCGTTATAACTGGGCCATTACTGTTCCCAGAAACCTACTTATAACTACTACTAACACTAACTCATACTTTACTTATGTACAAACCTACTTATACAGAAAAAATAATCATTTGATCAAGCAGCAGCGTTACTTTTCAATATTCATTCTGACCACCAAGCGGTCTACAAACCATACGAGGCCTTTAAGCACAGCTATCGAGAAGAAACAGTCGGCGTCTCCTAACCGCGACCAATTGCCGGTAATTCTTTAGGCGTACCGTCGAGAAACACTTCCTTATTATTAGTCAATCATCGTAATAGTCTCGTGAACGACAACCGATCGACTTTTGGGAAGACATTATCTAATTTAGCTAGATTGTGGTAACGACTGGGCGCACCCACGCTTCGGTGAAGAGGGACAAGTGTAGCTGGAAATACAATACTTTACGTGTTGCATATCGAAATCGAAAACAAAGGTCAATGCCCGTAACCGAACAGCTGTGTTTGTAAACATTTGTGGAACATAGATATTTTTTCAGAATTTCCAGACACCTTAATATACAGGCGTTGATTGCCTTAATGCACATGTCTTGTTATTTAAAGTTTTGAAAAAAGCTGGAATAACAAAAATGGTTTTATTATTTGCTTCATTAGTTTTCTATATCGATACCTAAGACGTGGGTACAGTCATCATCCTATATCGTTCCCACTGTTGGGACACAGGGCTCCTCTCGGTGAAAGGAAGTGGGCCGTAATCCACCACGCGGGCTCAGTGCGGTTTGGTAGATATTACAAGTCTTTGAATTTTTGGTTCTAAGACATGCCGGTTTCCTCAAGATGTTTTCCGTCACCGTTTTGAGAGCAGTGGTGATGATATTTGTAATTACACAAAGTAAAGCGCCTGCATGGGTTCGAACACATGACCATAACCCGGGGCCGATACCACTGGGCCATCACTGCTCTGTGGATATAGTATTGCCAGCAGATTTAACTTGACCCTGTAGACAAAAGACTACCATTTGAAAATTATACAAGTAGATTCAAGATACAAGAGACAACTCTGTTTCTATCGCTGGGCTTAGAAAATGACTACAAAAAAGTGTTAGCGAGGATTATGTAAAACATTATAAAACCTGTGTGGGGGGCAACAGATGTTCTGTGTGATGTGATGTGTCATAATGCTTTACATAATTCCTTTAGAGGCAAAGGGAAAAACAAAGGTTTTCACAGGTTTCACACTATTCGGATGATGACGATATTATAAGGTATTCTGCAATAAATCAAAATCAAAAGTCATTTATTCAAACTAGGCTGAGAGTCAGCACTTTTTGAACGTCAAAGTTACATAAGACAGTCCCCCCAAAACGCCCGCCCTTCGACACTTCGTAGTGCTTTAGCTGGGAAGAAGAAGTGGCGGAACAAACTCCCCAGAGGCACAGCTGTCTGTTAATAAGTCTTACCAAAGAACATGCAAGCACCCAGTAAACGGGTTGTGGAGGTCACATAGATAGTCGAAGTCATGTGAAATACTGATAGTTAGGGAGCTGTCGAGCAAAATTTCGATATGATCAGCACATAAAGCAGACGTTACTGATAGTGATGATTATACCCTAAGAAACATCAAGGACCTCGTCTGCCACTATGGTGGCGCTGCGTTGTAAATTTACAGCGTTTCAAAAATGTTAAAAAAAAGGTCTGCTATATTATATGCACACGTCTGCCTCTGGGGCTGATGTTCACAGTCATCCTGGAAACACAAAGAATCGAAAACGCAGACATCTAGGGCTCTGACTTTTATAGTATTCAGTTTTTTAATTTATTTGTATGATTAAAAAAAAACTGTATAATATGAAGTGCATACTTGGCAGATTTGAATTGTTCGATTAAAAACAATGAGAAGAACCACGGAAAAATAGTCTGCCAACATGTTGCCTCTGCGTAATCTATTGACTGTGCTCCAAAAATGTAAGAAACAAAACGTGTGCTATATTATGCGCACACGTCTGCTTCTTGGACTGATGTTTGAATTACTTATGAAAACCAAGAAAATCGATGAGGCAGACGTTCAGGGCCTCAAGTCTGCTATTTTTTATAAATTCGTCATTCAAACACGATCCCATTGTCATTTTGCTAAAAGTTCGTAATCTGCTAATTCATAATGGTGGATCATTGGTCGGTCAGTGGTGTCGTAATGGAATCGTGGTACAATGACATTGTCGTATTGCCATTATTATAAAACCCGTTAATAGAAATGGTTTTCGAAAAACTACTACTAAATTTGGACATTTAATCATGCCAGATTTCATTTATATATATTTTTACATATTATTTGTTAGTGTTTTAAACAATATGAAGTAGTAAGAAGTTCGTAAATAGCAAAAACATTGCATTTACATGTGTAACGCGGAAAAATAAACAACTCAATAATATTTTATCTGTTTAGCTATCAAAGTCAAATGTGACATTACTGCTTACTGACGTTTATCTGCTTTTAATTCAAGTGGCCGGTGTTTTGTTTGTTATTTATTTATTAAATTTTATACAAAATGGTTCTAATTGAACAAATTTCGGCTCTAATTGATTTTTCCAACAAACACTAACACATGAACATGATAAAGGTCATAGGATATTATTCATCAAAAAAAATATTGTAACATAAACATAACATCACGCCTTGTTTCCCCGAAGAGTTAGGCAGAGGTGTACCTATAGTACACCCACAAAAAAAATTGTCATCAACATCTACACTAATATTATAATTTATGCAAAAACTTTTTAACAAAAAATTAAACCGCCAATAAAACTGAAAATCAAAAAATAAAAACCTTAAAATTATGAGTCGGCGCTTTGAGTGATCTTTGTTCATTGATTTTTCAGCGCCCCGACTCAAGATTTTAAGGTTTATTATTTTTTGCTTTTCAGTTTTTTCGGCGGTTTAACTTTTTGTTAAAAAGTTCTTATTTTATATTTTTGGTGGCTTTAATGGACTCATAATACTTGGCAAGGTATACCCTATCCAATAAAAAAAGAATTATCAAAATCGGACTACTCTGTATAAAGTTATGCGTGGTTATACATTACAATCAGTGAGTGAACAATCAATCATCCCCTGTTTTCCGACCCTTAGCGTTCGATTTTGTTTTCCAAATTCGTATGGGACCACCTTGGGAGTAGTCCTTTCCAAGGCGAAACGTTTATAAAAATTCCGCTTCGGGAATATCAATAAAGGGGTTTTTGTTCATTCTTGTCAAGCGACGGGCTCGACGACGTCTTTTGCATTCTGCCCATCTTCTTTCTTTAGCATCCACTGCGTTGGCTAGCTCGAGAATATTTGCTCGTAGTGAATACATTTTTCCGTTCAATAAAACACAAACACGATAGCTAGCAAACACTTTTTGACAACCGAGCTATTACAATACAAGCAATGACTGCACAATGACGGTCCAATGGTAGGTCACTGATCAAAGAAACTGTCAAAATTTGAGCAGATTACCGCATAAGTCAGTCATTCATTTGTCATTATGTACGAGATTACCATTCTAAGCCATTTCTTTCAATGGAGTGTCAGTGGTTGGCCATTGGAAAGTCATAATGACGCCATTATATTAGTAGATTACTAAACTTGTCAAAATCAACAATTATGAAATCAATGATAGACCATTCTGACACTATTGTAATAGCAGACTTGAGGCCCAGGCCTCTGATATTACAAAGGCAGACCATTTGATTTTTTTTTTTCAACCCGACGCTCGCGCTAACCCAAGCAGGTATAAAATATCCCCATAATTCCTTTCGTGGTGTCTCTCTTTTATTTGGGAGTATGAGTGAGAACATTATAACTCAGTTCCGACCTTTTCCGTATTGTGAAATTAAATGTATAGAGCAAGGGCGGATCCAGGGGGTGGGTCATGGGGGTCATGACCCCCCCCTGGACTGGGTCCACCGTGGACAATGTAAAATTGTTAAACATAGGTATATAGGTAATGATTTTAAGTAAGGATATATTTTTTTGTCACAATGATTTTATGTTACCTTCAATATTTAATCAATCCATACTCCATATACTTACTTACTTACTAATATTATAAATGCAAAAGTAACTCTGTCTGTCTGTCTGTCTCGCTTTCCTGCTAAAACTACTGAACCGATTTAAATGAAATTCGGTACACAGATAGTTTAGAGCCTGAGAAAGGACATAGGCTACTTTTTATCCCGGTAGTATGTTCCCGCGGGATAATTTCCGACCTCCACGCGGGCGAAGCCACTGGCAAAAGCTAGTTTATTATTAATTAATATTTTGTATGATGGCAAACGCATTATTCGGGAACGAACGCATCGAAAAGAACAGTGGCGAACTACCAAACAAAGGGAATTGTCCAGACATGGCCATTTTTAAACACGCTGCTTTACAAAAATGTAATTTACCAATAATTTTAATTCTATTTTAGTAAATATCTGATATCTGAACTTTGTATGAATAAGCACTGTAAAAACACTTTTTTTTTTTGGTATTTTTTATGTGTGACCAAGTCTATGGCTTTGAATTTGACTTCAGTGTTGCCAAAAAAACTGCATAAACAATAAATTCAAATCGATTTAAAGTGTAGGGTAATCTCTCCACTGTATTTAAAGCACTTTTCATTTAATCATATTATTAACAAAAACGAATACACGATATAAATGATTAAATACTTAAAAATGATAAATTGCATTATCAAATCAAATCAATTTATTTCGGGCTACAAAGACCCATAAATACCTTACAGACTAACATACATATAGATAAAAAACAATGTAAACTATCACTAAACATGAAATGATGACGGCGTCGTGTTCCGCTGCGTGGTGTCGCGTAACGGTCCTCGGAAACGACTATACAAGACACCTTTCGGCCAAAAGTCCTCTCTCAGGCAGGTCTGTAGAAGGTCGGTTGGAACTCGTACCATAAACGACTTAAAATTGACGTTGTGGCGCGATTCCAACCTTTCGACCCTCAGAGTCCAATTGGTCTTTACTTTCAAGTACTGCACAACTTCCTCAACCGTTGTGGAGTGATGCAGACGTGAAATATAGGGAAGACCGAGGGGATTTGAAACAAAGGTGAATTGAAACAGTGCCGATTTCTCGGAACTTAAAACCGTTAGCAAATCAGCAATGATGCATAACAATCACTTTTCTTAGCCCGCTGACGTGTCAGTTTGCGTCGGTGGCTTAAGTCGCATGGAAGTTCTGCGTGCCATGTGACAAAAATCGTGAAAAGTAAGTTTTAAACGTATTTTTACAATGCCTATATTTTGATAAGGATTTTGTTTTTTGGTTTAAGTTACATATGCTTCGAAAGCTCATTAACTAAAGGTTTATTATATATGTTTGGTACAATTGGTTTCTGTGTATTTCCTTCTTGATTGTGCATTGAATAAAAATTGGGAGGTTTTTTCTTACTGAGGAGATTTGAAACAGACTGTTCCAACTCTCCTCGTTTTCAATTTTATATTAGACAACAGTCAATAAATAACGGGCACAAAAAAAAATGTTTTTGTCATTTAATTTGTTTCAAAATGCCTACTAATCATAAAAGAAAGCCAGACAGAGGTATGGCGAGTCGCGAAATATATGATCTCACAACAGAAGACGTAATTTTGCGATTTTATTTTTTTTAAACATAGCAGTACATAATTTTAATAAAAATAGTTTGTTTCGTACTTTAAAAGTTTAATATTAATAAATACCTTTAAACTATATCATAATGTTTATTTTACAGCTCTTAATCATTATCAAAAACATATGTTTCAACTCTCCTCGACCCCTGTTTCATCTTACCTCGGTTACCTCGAGGGGAGTTGATACAAGTTGACTTGTTACGGTTAAGTCGATTGTTCACCGTAATATTTAATGCTTACAATTTCTTTAAGTTAGTCATTTGCAAGCTTAAAGAATGATCTATCGATCGGTACAAATATCATACGATTTCTGTCTATAGTATTTGGTGTATGAAACAAAATGTGACAATTGTTTCAACTCCCGTCGGTTTCCCCTACAGCTGCGTCGTAGGCACAGCAGGGCGCAGCAGCATGTTGGGCCCACTCGGAGCTGTACCACACTGGTTTCGTGAACAGGGCTTCTTCTTCCTTTCCACTTTCGTGAAACCCTCTTCATCAACTTGACCCGTCCTCAGCAACGGGCTACGACCCGCAGCCAGGGCAGGTTGTGCACCCTTCATCTGGTCTTCCCCAACTTTATTCTGCCGTATAGACTGCGACACACCTGATTTTCTAGTGGTAACAATAGCGGCGTAGGCATGTTTAGGGGTCGACGTACCTACGTGTGACATTTCCGCAACCAGTGTTGTGGCGAGGGTGACGGCGGCGGCGGGCGGCGCTTGGTCAGCATTATCGGCAGCTGGTGACGCACTTGTGTTCGCCGATTCTAAACTGCCGATTGATGCGTTTAGCGCCCCTCGACGAGTGTTCACCTTAGAGGCCTCAGGCGACCCAATTACTGAATCCACTTTACGCAACAGTGTTATTTCTGCTCTCAGTTCCTTGTTGGTTTTTTCCGCAACCTCCATACCATAAGGTAGTGATGTCCTTTAGCAGCCGTGTAACGTCGACGTGATCGAACGTGACGGGAGGCAGCTTACCCAGCTCCTTCGCCATGAAATCTGGCACGTCGTCCGGGTCGGTCTTCTTCAACATAATATCAAGAATATCTTGAATGCTCTTCTCAGTTCCATCTCTGCGGCGAGACGGCATCTGGTCCAGCTTTCCAAGTGACTGGAACAGTAGCAGCTTACCACTGCTGATCTCGTCCTTCTTGTAATTGGACCGGCATATCTGCAGGATGCTCACTTCGTCCATGCAGTCGATGGCATGGACTAGGAACGCCAGCAATTCGTTGACTATGAGCGGTTTGGAACTCATAGTGACAGTACAGGCAACGGCTATGGTCGCGTGACACGTGAATAAAATTCGTTCCGTGCACAGTGCACAGTGGAAACACGTCCGTATTTGACCGCGCATCGCACTGCACTCCTGAAGAACTTATAAAACAATAATCGATTCCATATGTATCGATACAATTATCTTTTTTTTTTATTTGGCAACACAGTGTTTTAAAATATTGTGTTAATTGTCAAAATGACGAGTGCAAAAAAAAATTTGCATCATGAGTGTTGTTTTTGTAAGTTTTATTGCGATTACTTGGGCTGTTTCTAAATGGATTCCGAATCTCCCCTTCTTGACGACCCCAGCACTTCCATGGACCAAGGTTCAGCCTTGTATTTATGATGATCCTGGCAAATCTAAAGGAAATTTTATTATAAGCATAAACAATTTTAATAAAATGTTAAAAAATATCTAAATATAAATCTTGACACAAAAACTAGGTTTATATTGGCATTCTTACTGATAAGAACGATTAAACCAATCATATATTATTAGCTGAACTGTTCGTTTATAAGTGGCCAATATTCATAGAAGTTGGTCAATGCCCTTTTAGTTGCCATTTCTACCCGTGTTTGCCAGACTATACATACATTAATAAAATACCTACTTTTTACTTTTATGTATGATTATTAAAATTAAATTATAACTTCTTGTGACTTGATCACGACTATGTGACCCCCCCCTGGCACCAAAGCTGGATCCGCCCTTGGTATAGAGCGTATATCTGTATACAGTCTCCCCTTTTATTTTGCACGCTTTTCCTCACTCTCTCATGGATGAGAGCGCCGAAATGGATGATCGGCAAGGTTTCTCGAATACCAGCGATGACGACGCTTGCTAAATATTATCGTTTTTTTTTTAATTTTTCATTGCAATTAAAAAGAAATAAATGGAGTCTTGGTTCAAAATCTACGTGTTTTACACAAATAAAAATGATTAAAAAAAGTTAAAGACTGTTCCTATCCAGATCCTAATCCTATTCAGATTACATTCAAGCGTGCAATTTAAAAAAATACTTTCTAATTAAAGGTCCAAGCGCATTTCGTTTTTGGTTGGCATTGAGAAAAAACGTGATTGCATAGATTTCAGCTCCAGAAATTTAATCTTTACCGTGAGTTTAGAGGATAATATTAAATCTATCTATCTATCTATATATATAAAAATGAATCCCTATTTCCCTTGGTCACGCCATCACGCGTGAACGGCTGGACCGATTTCACTTTTTTCTTTTTTGTTGTGTTTGTTATTGTCAGGAGAAGGTTTTTATCAAAGAAAAACACAACAAAAAAAAAGTGAAATCGGTCCAGCCGTTCACGCCTGATGGCGTGACCATAGGAAATAGGGATACATTTTTATATATATAGATAGATACCAATTCAAATTAAATAGTTATCGTTAAGACAGGACAACGTCGGTCGGGTCAGCTAGTAAAATTATAAAAATAAAACTATAAAGAATAACAATAATCCCATGCAATACCCGCTGTCCCTTTTTTTTTATTATTTTTTTTTTCAGGATGGGAAGTCATCAAATGACTTCTCCCGCTCTGGGCGGAGCGGGAGGGCGTGTCAGACTTTTACTGACTAAAACCCACCCGTGTTCCTTCAGTTGCCCATGTGCCAGGGTCACGGTATCTCTTTCGAACAATCACGCGACCCCGGCAGGCATCGGTCCTAGAAGACCCCTTCAGTGCTGCTGACATCTCTTTGAGGCGCGCGTGGAACACTACGCGCCGTCGACCCGACCTTGGTCCTTACCGGGCGGCGAGCTACCCATTGCTCGCCACCCGCAAGCTCGCGCCTACGGTGGCCGGGAGTCCGCTATGGACTCCCGACGCCCGAAGCGTCTCCTCCTGCGGCGGCTAGGGACGTGAGGGCGCAGAGACTGCCACTCCCTCACGCGCCCGCCTCCTCGCTGTCCCTTGATTCCGTGAATTTCAAACAGTTATATAGCTGAAAATCAGTGAGCAAAGTGTCTGCCACATGTTTTTTCGAATCCAAAGAGTCACAGTGAATCGAATGGGTGCAATGAGAACCGCGTGCAAATGACTTAGTGGAGCTTTTTTTTAACATTTTTACAACTCCGTCCCATGATAATGCAGAGTCCTGAATGTCTGCCTCTTCGATTTTCTTCGTGTCCAAGATGATTGTGACCATGAACTCTAGAGGCATACATGTGCAAATGATTTAACACCCCGATTTTTTTAAGCAACTTCAATCCGCTGTAACGCGAAAACGCAGCGACATAGGACCTTAATTGATTGGACCAAATCGATTCGTAATGATTTAAACTGCAATCCACCTCGACGTGAAACGTGTGTAAATCATATACCGAAATGCTCGCCACCTCCCTAACTATGATAACCCAGCTTCATCTGGATAGACTGGAAGCCGACCCCAACATAGTTGGGAAAAGCTAGGTGGAAGGATAATAAATAGGTAGTACAAACACGTATTGTCCTGGAGTGGAGACCGCGTATCGGCAAGTGTAGTGTGGGACGCCCCCCAGCTAGATGGACCGACGACCTTAAGGTGTCTTCGTGACGGGGCGCGGCGTGACGTGACGGCGACGCGACGCTGAGTAGTTGTAATGTACTAGATATTATGAACGCCTTCACACAGAGCGCTGGGCGCGACGTTGCGTGGCGCGACGGTTCTGTATGAAGGCGGCGCGCGGCGCGGCGCGTCGCCGTCACATCCCGCCGCGCCCCGCCCGCTGTGTGAAGACACCTTTAGGAAAGTGGCTGGGGCAGACTGGATGCGGAAGGCGGAGGACAGGGTGTTGTGGCGCAACATGGGAGAGGCTTATGTCCCGCAGTCGACTGCGATAGGCTGAGTTGATTGATTGACACGTATTGTCTGGCATCAATGGGGTAATTCTCGTAATTTTAAGAACGTTCACAGTCTACCCTCATTCGCAATCTGTCAAAAATACCTCAAGATTCCATACATTTCTGACAAGTTTTTTGACATTGATTGTCGCCGAAGTGACACTGCGAATAAATTTTGAACGTTTTTAATAACGAGACTTGGCCTTCTGATCACGTTTAAAAGAAGGCATATTTTCGAAGGCATATTTTCCGATAAAAATGACATAGCCAAACTTACAAAGAAAATACACTGCTGAAATTTGAAAGAATTTTCAACACACGACGTAAGGATCTTTATCAGTTACATCAAGCGAGAAACACTTTTTCGACCAGATTAAAAGAATCTTATGATTTTCTGGCAATGCTCCGCTTATTCTTCCAACTTGTTATTTATGTCATCATCATCATCATTTCAGTCGTAAGACGTCCACTGCTGGACTTAGGCCTCCCCCAATTTGGGGGGCTTTGTCATAATCACCACGCTTGGCAGGCGGGTTGGCGATCGCAGTATGGTGGTAAAATGCATAGAGAACGCTGCTGCCCATTCTCTAGTAAGTCCCTTAGTCGCCTTTTACGGCACCCACGGGAAGAAACGGGGTGGTGCTATTCTTTACATCTGGCACCACACGGTACGATACGGTTATTTATGTACCACAACTATTTTCAAAACAGACGTGAGTAATCTATTGTCATCTAACCAATTAGAACCAGTATGAGTGAAGGCGTTAATTTCACGCAATAGTTAGCAAAGTGCCAACGTAATCTATTTATGGAGATGCAGGCATTAGCTAGGATTAATAATTAGTTATCATTGCAATTATTGCAATGATAACGCCCCAGTAGCCTGATGCGACTGCTCAGGGAGAATCTACGACTTCAGCCTGTAGCTATTCTAGGAAAACGCTCTTTGAACTAGATTTAAGTTGGGATTAGTATTGAAATCAGTTTTAAATAGAGATTCATGAATCAATTAGTCTTATAGACATAAGATAGAAGATTGCTTATTATTAAGAGGTGCAAAAGGCAGAGTGTAAGGAGCGTAGCAGGTGGCATTCTGTAGTTTCTGCCTACCCCCATAGGAAAGAAGGCGTGAGTTTATGTGTATTTATATCTATACTAATATTATAAAGCTGAAGAGTTTGTTTGTTTGTTTGATTGATTGAACGCGCTAATCTCAGGAACTACTGGTCCGAATAGAAAGATTCTTTTTGTGTTGTGTAGCCTATTTATCGAGGAAGCCTATAGGCTATATAACATCACGCTACAACTAAGTGGAGCGGAGCAGTAATGAAAAATGTTGCAAAAACGGGGAAAATCGCACGGGTAGGCGATGCGATGCGACGTGACGGGAAGGGTAAGGGAAACAAGAAATTTTACGGGGACGAAGTCGCGGGCAGAAGCTAGTTACAAATAATAAGTTAATAATATCTCTAACATTTAATCGGTCCCAAGAAACCATCTTAATAAAGTTATGTTACGAATAAGACTTTGGTTTCAATGGTGATTTTTAGGCACCCTGTTTGCTTAAATAAAACTTGATCTAGTTGTAAAAGATTTGTATATATCACAACACAGTATTCAGCCGCAGCGGAAGAATATTATATACATGTACACAAACCAGGATTACTATCTTGTTAGGTATTCACATGATAATTACAACCAGTATTCACATGCACTTTCAAAATCTATCCAACAAATTTTCTTTCCGTGAACCATAGACCTCCCGCTCTAGACTCAAGTAGAGTTGTGTGTTTTCCTAACAGTGGAAATCACCACAATTAGTTTGGTTCGCCACAATATCGACTACTTCATAATTTCAGCCGGAATACGTCCACTGCACACATAACAAACGGAGGGTTAGCCATAATCCCCACGCTTGGCAGGCGGGTTTGCGATCGCATTATGGTGGTAAGATGCATAGAGAACGCTGCTGCCCATTCTCTAGTAAGTCCCTTAGTCGCCTTCTACCGACACCTACGGGTAAAATTGGGAGGGGTGCTATTCTTTCACCACACGACACATACCGACTACTTAAAGTGAAAATAAGGTGTCAAATAAGCTCGCAGACTGATGGGGTGAATTCAGTACTTCACACTAAGATGATCGGTAGGTAAATTAAAAAAAAAAACAAACAAACAAAACAAACAAACAAATTATTACGACTATCTGTCTGATAGGGATGCAGGAATACACAAATCTGTGCGTTTACTGTTACTGGTTGGGAGGGGTAGTATGCCTTGAGTACAATGAACTCTGTAGCTGAGCAGAAAGTGAACAGCTGATTTCGCGCGTCATTCGTTTGAGTATTTCATAAATGGAGTACTGCATACAGGGAATGTAATTTTACATTGAATTAAAGGAATAGTAATAAAAACGATTTAAAAAAATGGAAATATTCCTGACATTTTCCGGTGGAATATGATTCGAAGTAAAGAGTTGAATGCACCCTGCTGGTTTGCGAAGGGCTGTCTCTTACACCTTGGGTTTAGTGACAGAACAAAAACCGAATCTGCAAAATTCAGTATATCAATGAGGCTAGATAGATACGAGTAATTCCAAAGAATTTTGTTAATATGAGAGAAGTGAGCAGTGATGGCCCAGCGTCAACGCTGCGACGTACGAGTTGTAGTTCACAGGTTCGAATCCAGACAGGCGCTTTAATTAGTGTAAATGATTTCATCACCACTGCTCTCAAAACGGTAAAGGAAAACATGGTGAGGAAAGCGGCATATCCTAGAACCAAAAATTCGTAGACATCCCAAGTAGCACAGAACTGCATTATAAATTGTCACTTAAGGCCTACAGCTGTAATCTAAGCATTTATAAAGACTTATTAGTATTCACCTGGGCTGCAACAGCTGTTTCGAAAAAAACGTGGCCAACTATAACGCTTTTTTCTGTACAGTAATTCTATTAAGCACCACAAACATGCCACAAAGTCACTGTTATTGAGCGCTTAGTAGTGCAGTACCCTATCAGCTGTAAGTTTTCTGAATAATAGCCCACACGTGTACTATATAACCGTTGCATTTTAAGTGAGAACATATCACCCACTATAACATAATCAGTTACTTTGTGAAGTTATTTAACAAAAATTTAATGCTTTATGCTGCATACAGATTCACTTTTCCCCTATTAGTCAGGTGTTACCATACACTCGAATAACAGCATGTCACGAATGTTACGAATCTGCTTAGTGAAAGAAATGGATAAGGCAGATCTGATACAATTTATTAAATGAAAAAGAGTAAACTGTCAGAGTAGAACGCTTCAAGAGGGCTTCAGAGTAGACCGGCTTCAGAGTTCAGAGTAGACGGGCTTCAGAGTAGTTTCCCCAGAGTGCGGGTGCTTCAGAGTAGTTTCCCAGAGTGTGGGCGCTTGAGAGTAGTTTCCCAGAGTGCGGGCGCTTCAGAGTAGTTTCCGAGAGTCTACAGTCTTCCAGAGTGTGTCTTCCAGAGTGTACGGCCTCCAGAGTGTGGTCCTCTAGAGTGTGTCTTCCAGAGAGTACGGCCTCCAGAGTGTGGTCCTCTAGAGTGTGTCATCAGCGGTTCAGACGCCCCTTTTTATACCAAAGCCGTCTTCCCTTTCCAAACATTTTCAAAATATTAGTTTAGCCATCATCTCATCTGACAAGTGTAGTCGGCCAGGACACATCCATGAGTGTGTGTAGCTGGCCACATGAGTGCGTGTAGCTGGCCACATGAGTGCGTAAAGAATTTTATAAATATAATTTTAAGTTAAGTTATTTAGTAAACAATCGTAATAATTAATAAAATCAAATAGCTAAACATATTGATAAAAATAATTTAAAATTATATAAACCAAAAAGTAGCCATTCATAGACTAAGCAAAACAGTAACTGACAGTTGACAATAGACATGAGATATACCTGCCAATCTCCATACCCGGCCTTCAAGGTATGGGTATCGCCAAATACCGGGTACAAAAACCGGGTTTCAAAATACCTGTAAGTATTTGGGTGTGTTATGATTTCGATAAGTAAACGTATGCGATAAGTATGGCATACCTCCAATATTATGTAGGTATGACTTTTCAAGTAAGAGATATGAAGATGGTTATTAGTGAGTACCTACTAAATAATATATGCAAAATAACATTAATTGTATTTAAACCGACTAACTAGAGTAGCTGCGTTGTTAAAAATCACTTTATTACACACAATATATTTTTAAAGAAGTCTTTGATATGATAAAAAATGTAATTCGTAATTTTTTTTATTCAATAATATTATTACGCAATTATATTCCTTAAGAACGTAGACATATGTATTTTTTTTTTCTAAGTGAATTAGTTCGTCCGAACGTTCCTAAAGCACGAATGACGCTTCGGGTCCTGTCGTAAGCGGTCGGGTAGCTTCGGGTGGTTTCGGCGGACCGATGCTGCACGAACTGGCTGATACCTTGTGGTAGCGGTTCGCTTCGTACTAGCCTATACGTATGACGACATACCTTCAAGGTATTTACCCAGTATTCCAGTCTGTACCCGGGCTGCATACTGGGAAGCACATACCTGGTATATATACCTGTACCAGTATATACGCCTCATCTCTAGTTGACAATTTGGCTTGTCAAAACATGAAAATTTGAGTTAATATTTCAGCTATTTTTAAGTTAATAAATCGTATTTAGATCGATTTGTTGAGTGTAGACATATAAATAAAATAAAATAAGTAAAGCATGAAGTGTAAACATAGAAACAAATAAAAAGGATGATAAAGAATCATGAATTAAAGTGTAAGTATAGGATGAACACTATAATCCAAGTGTCGGCATGCGCGAATGGAATATTGGACGCGACGGGTTCCGTATGTTATATTTATAAATAAATAAAATGAAATCAATTTATTTCAGACATAATCCATATTATTACAAAAATTAAGATAAAAGTAACAATGCTGCAGCAGAAAAGAATAAAATGTCACTAACAAAATATAAATATATGTCACATAGTTGAAATAAAATAAAATTTAAATTTACGTCGGATTTAAATTAAAGTAACAATAAATAATAATTGCACATATTAACAAAACAATACAAAAAAGCCTTTATAAATAGAGGTCAATGTGTTTGGTGACATTAGGCTGAGTAGGTACTCCCTGCTACAAAAATCTTCTTATAACCTACACATTTTCAGGACTAATACGGTTGCCACAAAATTTATATTATTGTTTTATATGTTTCTGGTACTTTCCTAAAAATGAAGAAGATTTATTAAGAGATCCAAGATTTTTTTTTTATTATAATAAATTAATACATTTCGACGTTTTAAGATTCCAGATTTTGACAATTTTTCTCAAAGGTAGTCAGTTAGGAAAAACCGGTACAGCTAGCATCTAAAAAAACAACGTAATTTTCTTTATGTTTATTTAATTTTCTTTTTTTAAGTACAATTTAGGGTGTACCACCCTGGTCCAGGCCTTGAATTTTCATCTATTTATAATTTCAAGCAGTATAAAAGTACTTCTCGGTGGCCACCATAGAATTTCCTTAGTTTTCCACTATGCAGGAACGACTGTTAGTTCGACAACACCTCTCTCTCTCTAGTCTGAACTATTTTGAAAGGCTTGTTCTGTAAAAAACAAGAAAAATATACTTATTATAATAGAAGTATCAGTTTCTTAAAATGACAACACTACCTATACAGTTTTTGAGGAAAAAAAAACCACAAGATACAATAACATATTAAATACCTAAACTTAACGTAACATAATGCTATTTCATGTGGAAGTAATTAAATTATTAGGCCAGAAAAATACATTATTTTTAGATAGGTACCTACTAATTTATAGGTATTTTGTCGCATATTGAATAAATCAATAACTCATGTATTATACATTTAATTAAATTATAATCTCAGGTACTTAAATTACAATTTTAATTACGTACTTATCGTCGAATAACAACTAAAAAAGGGAACAAAATGGCTTTAAAAGTACCACGGCGGAACCCTAAAAGCTTGGATCCATAAAGGTACTTATCTAGGTAACTGACGCAAATGTGAACCAATACTACTCTCCTCATCGATCCATGTCTGATTTGTATTTCACAAGTGCTAAACTATTTTACTCTTGGCTGAATTACAGGCCACATGTGAACACCCGTACAGACCTTAGCATTCATTACATTGAGAGTAAAACTGGTCACTTGCCATCCGCCATATTCACTGCGTTACTTTGTATTATAATAAAATTTTATCTTTTAATTTTTGTTTGTTTTAGAGAATATCAACTGTAATTAATTTGGATTAAAAACTATTTACACGAAAACAGTTTTTTTTTGGTTTCTTTGTACAAAAACGAACATATTTATTTTATTTTCATTCTAATTTTGTTGCTTTTCTTTTAGTATTTAGTAGTATTCCGAGGGCGCGTGAACATTTTGAACTAAATATGTATGGTATTTGACAGTAAAGTTACCTTCCCAATAAGATTTCAAATATAAAAAGAGGAAATCGAAGTTTTACTTACCTTAAATTTTATGTATGTATATTCTCACAAATGGCACCTGAGATCTTGCACACAACGATACACTTCATGTTTTACAATTTGACAGTTCATATCAAAGAAAAATAAATAATATTAAGTTTTTGCATTCCACAATTTCGCTCAGTGTGTAATTTCAACTGTATAAAAGTATAAACAATGTACACATTCGTCTTCCTTGCTGTATAATAAGTAACACGTGCCTCATTATTCAGCTCTTTAGGTGACTGTTACACACATAAATGCTACTATAATGTTGTTATAATGCAATTATTTGTCAATTGGATTTCTTATACAGCTATGTGCTGAATAATTTGTGCCCAAATTAGAGTTATATCATCTGAGGATGCGCTGTCTACGCTATTATTCAGCAACTAATGCATTCACTGTGCACTGTTAAAATGCTGTTATACAGCACTTTTGTGCTACTTGGGATGTGACATCTACCAATCCGCATCGGGCCCACGTGGTGGATTACGGCACACTCCTTCACACCAAGAGGAGGCCTGAATCCCAACAGTGGGAACATTATAGGCTCAATGTGAAGCTTGTAATCTAACTAAGGGCCTTTATAAACCATCCAATTATCAATCATAGTGTTGGTAAACTAATTCATTAACTTGTGAATGTAAACATTAGTCTCTCTCCCTCGGGGTCAGCCTGATACATTGTTATTACTGTTATCACCGACACACGTGCTGAATCACGATCATTGTTCATTGCCTTATCACACAAATTAATTGTGATAATGCTACCCTGCTGATGTTCTTCAGCAAGGTCAGGTGGTAACCGGCGAACGTGTGTGACCAGCACCCCTAGCCAAGTTGATAATCTGCAATCGTTAACGCTAGCCGCTTAACGTTAAGTCACGTGGTTAAAACAAACGAAAAGAAAATTCGTAGCCAAATTCACATCGTTCAAAATCATAGAATGATTTTTTATCGTTTCTACAATGTTCAACGCTAAATCCTTTGTAATAATGTGTCGCTTTTCTAAAGACATTGTAGAGCGAGCGGCCGACTCGTGTACGTTACCCTAGCAAGAAAGTGTCTCCTAGAGTTATATGAGTAGAACGTATAATGTGTGCCTTATCTGCTGTAAATGTGCCCCCAAATAAAAAATGTGTGCCCCCTGTCGTTTTGGAAAAAAACGGAAAAAACCATTCTTGCTGGGGTAACGTTTTTCTAGCAGGAAAATTCTAAACGAATGATCGGAGAGAGGAAAATTTTGCATGGCCAGAGAGCTTATACGTGTGCCAAAATGTGCCCCCAAAAATAAAATCTGTGCCCCTTCAGGTTTTTGAGATATTGCATTTCCTGCTGGAGTAATGTTTTGATGAATCGTATATCTCTAAAACCAATGCATGTGCCCCTGTAGAGTAAACATACACGAGTAGCTCTTAATGTGTGCCCCTTAGTGCCCCAATTAGATTCAAGAAAATATTTATAGTTTTCAAGTTATCGCAGTTCAATGAAAATCCGAAAAAACATCGCAGCGCCTAAATGAGACAAGGCACAAGTTCGCTGAAAACTGTATTCGGTCCTTCTTGACGCTAATAATAACCATACAAAGTTTCAAAACTGTTCATGCATGCGTTTTTTAATAATCTTGCTAAAAGTCAAAACGATGGTGTCATAACTTTGACGGCAAAATACAAGGAACCGGCTCAATCCCAGATGTGTACGTGTAAACCAAAATCTTGTGCCTTTAGTCAAAAATATATGGTGAAAATATTCAGCTTGGAATGTTTCGCATTAAGTAAATATAAACAAAAAACCAAAATATGTAAGCAACGGCTGGTTATCCGACCAAATTCCAATGACTACTAAAAAGCGACGGATTCATACATCGATGACCTTCTTTACTTTACTCACTAACCGGTTCACACGTGTTGTTCCTGAGTACACTGAAGTAGAAAAGTAATAAGTAATAAAATAAAGTTGCAATGGGATTATATTCTACTAGCTGTTTCTATGACCATAAACATTATTAAGTACATTTTAAATAGTAGCCTAAGTGCTATTCCAAGGTAAGCTATCTTCTCCATTCTAAATTTCATTAAAATACATCCAGTAATTTATGTGTGAACGAAAGATATGGCAAATATCCAGATATTTGCCAGGTATTTGACTCAAAATTTGATTGTTCCCGATGTTTAAAAAAAATATAGTTCATGAAATGTGTGATGAATACCTAGAGGTAGTAAGGTTGTACAACCTAGCACTGGCTTGCAAAAAACATAATAAAATTTGAATTTCGCGGGTTGGTTGGAGCATTCACCTTAACCAAATAAATCTTGGTACTACCTACAGTTTTGAGAGTTGTATTTCACTAAATATTCCTATAGTCAACCGCACAATGATCTGTGTTTCAACAACGTGTTTCCATTTTTTATGTCGTATTACGTACCTATGAGGGATTTATAATTATATTTTAGACTTACAAGGAGACCGCCAAGATTGTCCGCCTCCGATTTCAGTGATTTTTATATATGTTGTTATGTTTGAGTAACTGAGTAATAACCCAAAAGGAATTCACGCAACGCTCAATAGTTTCAGAGTTGCCTCTACCGAGCAACTTAAATATAAGTTCAGTATAAAAACTCAAAAACAATTGCAACTCTATCTGTAGAGATATAAGGTTCAAACTTGCACTGTACAGTGCAAGTTCAAAAATCATTTAAATTGAAATTGCATAGCGGTGCGTAGCCTAGTAGGCAGGGTGACGTGGCTGGCACGCAGATGGTCAGGGTTCGATTCCTGCTAACTTTTTTTTTTCATTTTTTTTTTCTTATAAAATTAGCATATTTATTCATCAAGAAATATACAAAATTGCAAGAAATTTGAACCTTATATCTCTGCAGATAGAGTTGCAAATGTTTTTGAGTTTGTATACTGAACTTTTATTTAAGTTGCTCGGTAGAAGCAACTCTGAAACTATTGAGCGTTGCGTTAATTCCTTTTGGGTAATTACTCAGTTACCCAAACATAACAACATATATAAAAATCATTGAAATCGGAGGCGGACAATCTTGGCGGTCTTCTTGTTAGATGAAAAACTGATCTGTTATTTAATTAATAATGACTACACAACGTGCAAATAATTTCTAATACTTATAGGTAGGAAATGTAATCTGTGATTTGATGCAATAATTACTTTAAGAATTAAAATTTAAGGGAATGAAAATAATAATTTCCACATCAACAAGCTGTTTCATTTAATATGGTCACAAGGTGCATTTAATATATTTTTTAATTAGCCCCCAAAACTTTTGAACGCGACTGTACGGACAACAGCTTAGGTATAATACGTCCAATAAAGAAGGTCATCGATATGTATGAATCAGTCGCTTTTTAGTAGTCATTGGAATTTGGTCGGATAACCAGCCGTTGTTTACATATTTTGGTTTTTTGTTTATATTTACTTAATGCGAAACATTCCAAGCTGAATATTTTCACCATATATTTTTGACTAAAGGCACAAGATTTTGGTTTACACGTACACATCTGGGATTGAGCCGGTTCCTTGTATTTTGCCGTCAAAGTTATGACACCATCGTTTTGACTTTTAGCAAGATTATTCAAAAACGCATGCATGAACAGTTTTGAAACTTTGTATGGTTATTATTAGCGTCAAGAAGGACCGAATACAGTTTTCAGCGAACTTGTGCCTTGTCTCATTTAGGCGCTGCGATGTTTTTTCGGATTTTCATTAAACCGCGATAACTTGAAAACTGTAAATATTTTCTTGAATCTAATTGGGGCACTAAGGGGCACACATTAAGAGCTACTCGTGTATGTTTACTCTACAGGGGCACATGCAATGGTTTTAGAGATATACGATTCATCAAAACATTACTCCAGCAGGAAATGCAATATCTCAAAAACCTGAAGGGGCACAGATTTTATTTTTGGGGGCACATTTTGGCACACATATAAGCTCTCTGGCCATGCACAATTTTTCTCTCTCCGATCATTCGTTTAGAATTTTCCTGCTAGAAAAACGTTACCCCAGCAAGAATGGTTTTTTCCGTTTTTTTCCAAAACGGCAGGGGGCACACATTTTTTATTTGGGGGCACATTTACAGCAGATAAGGCACACATTATACGTTCTACTCATATAACTCTAGGAGACACTTTCTTGCTAGGGTAACGTACACGGCCGACTCAGGCGCGTCAACATTGCTACCAACTTATCGTTTTCTACAATTACTGACACCGAGGGGTTACCGATTGGAGAACGGAATTCGACACGAAACGGTTGTGACTTGGCTAGGGGGGCAGATGTTTGAAATTAAACGAAGCACAAAGAGTGTATAAGGAATGTAGCACCGTTCTGTAGTTTCTGCCTACCCCCATGGGGAATAGGCGTGAGTTTATATATGTGTGTAATGTTATATTAACCGGTCAATTACCGTAATTACAGACACAATTAAAAAACGATTGCTTACATACCAAATGTGGTATCTCAGGGACTTAGAGGTTAATTAAAGATAAAGATAAAAAATAAAAAATAATAACATAAAATCGAAATATAATAATAAATAAAAAATCGAAGCGATCGATATGATAATTAAATCGAAGCTTGATGTTCGTCTTAGCAGCTTGAACGAAAGGTTCTAGGTTCGTGTTACCTTATCATCACCATCATCAGCATTTCAGCCGAAAGATGTCCACTCATGTTTGTGTCACACTGGACATTGACCTTCCCCTAAGTACTGCTACTTCGACTGATTATGTGCTTCTCGCATCCAGCGGATTCCTGGCCTCCATTAGGTCATCGGTCTATCTTGTGGGAGACCTTGCAACGCTACGTCTTCCAGTACGCGGTCGCCACTCCAGAACTTTCCGATCCCATCGGCCATCTGAGATATCTTATACATAAAATACGAATTTAAAAGGTAAAATCTTTTTTTATCGAACTGAACGTGTACTTCGTTCGTCCCACAGTCGTCCCCATCGACACGCAACTGAATTGAGAACCTCCTCCTTTTTAAAGTCGGTTAAAAAGAGATAGGAAAGCTAATGAAGTATATAAAAATGTTTACAGGGTGGCATTCTGGTGTTTCTACTTACCCCTAAGAGAGAAAAGCATTATTTTTGTGTGAATATGTGTTGGTACTAGTTAGTAATATTTTTTCCAATTCATTGGGTTTTTGTATTTCGCCTAACAGGAAACCCTTTTACTAATATTTCGTCCTGTATAAACAATTGTAACTAAATATTAGTACCTACCTAATAGCACACAGTATAGTCATACTCATAGAATTAGGTTTTTAAAACACCACAAAATATTAGTTACAGTATAGGTATAGGTATACAGACTAACCAAGACCTTTGTCTTTTTCGACGGCTACTCAAAAGAAAAGTAACATTTAAAAAACCCCAACCAAATAAAAAACTTAAAACACCTCTCTTTTTGCATCGCGAATCAAAAACCGAACCCACCAACTTTGTAGACTTAACACATACATAAATTCCAAAGACTATATAACCACTTGACTGCGCATACAGTGCCCCGACGCTCGAAAACTATAAGTATTTTGTCGCCTATGCATAGGCTACGGTTCTAGTAACCATTTTAGTTGTGACCAGTTGTTAGACCCCTGTGCACGCTAAATTAATGCAAATAATATAACTTTATCTGCAATAATAACGCATCAAAATGCCTTCATGTGCGGTGAAGTGGTGTGGGAAACATTCCAAGACTTCTAGTTACAAAAAGCATCGCATAACTTTTCATTCGTAAGTAAACAGTACGAAAAAATATTTTGATTTAATCAGATTACGATTCACCGTAGGGGTCTGTTTAAAATGGTGGCTGGGTAAGCGACCACACGCTTGAGTCGCGCTCGTTGATGTCTTTTGGAAAAGTCTCGTTCTTTCATTAGACAATTCTAATGCATCTATCCCTTACTTTCCCTTTGTATTTTTATCGGAAAAATTAGTGCTGTTACCTTTAATAGCTGAAATCTATATCGAAAATTAAAATTAAAATTAATGAAAATTGTATTCAGTACACATAATGTGACTGCTTTAGCTTCGTCTTGGATGTTAACTGGCGCAAAAACTCACGTTGCCATAGTACCTTCTGCCTTGGGGATGATATTCGACACCGCTTCTGATTGCCATTTCGTCGAATATGATAGTGGCGTAAATTTTGTTCTTGAATTCTCTAGCTTTCATTTTATGAATGATTGATTTTGATTAAATATGATGTCTTTGATTTTAATTGAGTATTTATCACAATTTTAAAATCCATTTTATCGATATCGACTATTTTTCCAATGAAGTAGAGCAGGCCTATGACAGGCATACCTAGGCAACATGACCTTGAACGGACCAATGACAGCCGCGCGTTCGTCCTCGTCCCCCGGCCCGCAGTGGTGAGTCGTGTGCTAAGAAGAAATTGGCCTATACGCTCTCTAGTGGTTATATTCTCTTTGATAAATTCACACCGTCTGCCTATGGTAGCGTACATACAGAGCGCCACATGCTATAATCTCTTTCAAACTAAAAAAATCCCCAGCTAAAAAAAGCAAAACCTCCGCCTCTCCGCGCCTTAAAAATATGAATGATTAAGGTTTAAAATTTGACAAAATTATCGATCGATTTATAAAAAAAAAACAGCTTTTTTAGGGAAATAAACTCAAATGATCTTGAGAAATTATGTCATCAGCATTTCCTCATCACCACTGCTCTTAAAACAGTGTGGGAAACCGGCCTGTCCTAGAACCAAAAATTCGAATACGTATGAAATCTACCGACCCGCACTGAGCCCGCGTGGTACATTATAGCCCACTCACTCCCTCTCACTGAGAGGAGGCCTGTGTGGCAGTGGGAACAATATTGGCTGATTATGATGATGAATAAACTTACTAAAAACACAGAAATCTCGATGTTCTATCGAGTCTTAAGCCATGCCAAGTCACCGCTCGCTAGTTTTATGATAACAAATCAACTTCAATGACCACAATCTGTCCACCACATGTGTTTATGTGGGCCGTCACTCAACATTCTTTACGCACCATTTGGAGGGTAGTCTTAATCTCGTGTAGTGGCTCACAAGGTTTATTAACCCAACAGTAAGGGCATATAATACAACATTTATGTGTGTATAATATAATATCATGTGATATGATAAAAGGTGTCCTGTTATATAGGGTGACTATGCAGTAGGGGACTTCCTTGACTTGTTAGAAATTAGATTCCAGTTCAGGAGAGGTCGATAAGGTCATTGACAGCCATTAGAGGTTACTTGAATAAAGTAATGATCTTTATTTCGAGGTATATCGTAAGAGTGTCCGTAAATAAGAGATTAATTATAGTACAGAGAACCCCAAGATACAGACTATCTGTTATCCTTTGGGGTTCAGTCACAAATAATATACTGAAACTAGCTGTAAGTAATATTTAAGCTACTCATTACTTACTCTATTACCTGTACAATAAAATATTTTCTAATTCTATAAAAATAGTTGCCAACATTTAATATCAAAGCGATAAAAAGTAGAAAACTCGACCAAGTATTTGTAAAAGAATTTTACTAATCGAGAGATATTTAAGTACAGTATTCATGGGTAAATTGCTAATGAAAATATGTATCTAAAGATGCCATAGTTAACGGCATGGAATGACTACATAGATGCCTGCGTTTCACAATTAATTTCCCTAACCTTAGGAAATCTCTTTAGAATATTTTCGGATGAGGATTTTTGTTTTTACTCTCTTTCTACCAATATCTATTGCAGTAATATTGTCACCATCGTAAAATTAAATCTAAAATTGCTGGCCACTCCACAAAAATGTTGTGCAAACATTTGAAATGTGTAGCAGTGGAATACTAAATTACGTACAGTTTTAGATTAAATGATCTCCAACATTGTTGCGTCTCTATCTTCATGCATCCATCCGCAAACCGGTTTCAAATAGGATTAGAAGGCAAGACACTGGCTCCATTCAGTGGCAGCGAACGTGCACTGTATCGAAGAGATAGAACGCATCACGATGCAAAATGGCGGCGCGGATATCGCTGGATACAGCTGAGATGCAACATGGCGGCAGAGACAGGTGATATCGCTCACTGCAGCTGAGATGTTAACTCCAAGGCGTTGTTGGATTAAAATATCTGTATTGTGCTTTTAATGAGATATTATTGAAATTAGTGCTATATTTTTTATAAGTAGTTTAGCGTAAATCCGCTACGGATTAATAGTTTTCGTTTCTATATATCAACCTTTTTCAGAAACTCTGGACTCTATTTTTTTTCACCCGATTTTGGAATAAAACCAGATTTCGAATATTTTTTGACATACTCCCAGACTGCAGATGGAAGCCACGCATGGTGGCAGGATAAGTATTTATTGGCGTGCAAAGGCCTATATTTAATCGATTGCAATCGCTTGGGACAGATCGTGTACCAAAATAATTTTCGTAAAACCTGAGGGGTAATTGCGGAACTTTTTATCGGTAGGAATTGGTTTAATATTCATAGTTAAACAATACCTATACATTGCGATATTTACGTTGGTGAGCCGACAATTTATTCGAACAAATGACGCAATGGTTTAGAAATAATCTTCAATCCCATTCAGATTCTGATAAATTGTGCGTTTCGCAATTAGGGTGCTGATTAACCACTAAGTTTGACTCGTAACCTTTTTTTCATTCAAATCTGCAGTTATTCATCTTTTTTCACTTTTTTTTATATTTTTACATGATAGGTGTCTTTTTTATTCTTACCAAAATTATACTTTTTTCAAGTGACTGTAAAGTGTTTCTTTACGCTACATTAGGTAAACGGCTACAGGTCAAGCTATTTCCAGTTTTCGCTGACCTCGCATTGTATAGGCTTTTCGTACAATGAGATGTCAGCTTATACTGGAAATGGATAGCTTTTGTGTGGTCGTGCATACTATGATTTACATAATGGGTGACAAATCTGCATAATTATATTGCTTAATGTAAAATCTAAGGACTGTAAGTACTACATTAATTATAATGAAATAAGATTTTATTCATGTGTTCAACTCCGTTTGTTATCTAAATTACTTAGTTATAAAAACTCAGTTACAAAAATACAAGATATCGTAAAGACTTTTTTCAGTATTTACTGTTGCCACGGTTCAACTTATTTATGACTAAAAAACAATCAAAATAATTAAATTCTAGAAGTTCATGTTTAATTACAGAACAGAAAAATATCTCTTAATTTGATTTCAACTTCAATTTCCCTCAGAGGCCATCGTTAAAGCTTAGTTGATTACTTGCTAATTAATTTATACAAAAAAAAAAACTCATTATATTTCGTTTAAGAAATAATGGCAAAGCTAATGTCATAAGAAACACAAATAAAATAAAAGACATATTTATTTTGTCGTGAATATTCGTCCGTGAAGAATATTGAGGAAGAACAGAATATGGTACAGAAAAAAGGCAGAAAGCGCTAACAACGCGGCAATTTCGCTCCTTTAGAATTATAGAGACCTACCTAATAACAATATTGGAGATTTCAACTTTAGGGCATAAATAAAATGATAAAACTCTTTTTTTAAACAAAGATATTTATACTTATAATAAAACTGTAGAGAGGTCAATTCTGTACATTGAAAATATATTCAAAATTAATATTGGAGGATGAATGGTGATCGATGCTGATGCCAAAAATGCAATCAGTAAATTTTTTGTCTGTCTGTCTGTCTGTCTGTATGTGCACGCATGGGTCAAAAACTACTGAAGGGATTTTAACCAAACTTGGAACGATTGTAGTCCATACTCCTGGGCAGGTTATAGGCTATATAACATAACGCTAAGACACATAGGAGCTGTGCAGTGACGATAAATTTGAAACAAGTCGGATGAAAATGCGCTTTTGAGCTCTTATCCTCGCATGCGTTGATTACAAAGTTTTAGTTTATAACCTGGATTAACACAGGCTACTTGTTATCCCGGTATTAAGTTCCCGCGGGATATTTTCCGACCTCCATGCGGGCGAAGCTGCTGGCAAAAGCTAGTATTGTAACATAATTAAGGCCTCTATTTCATAATAGTCGACCGAGATGGCAAAATGACCTAGCATTGGTCATTTTATGATTCATGACCATCATTTTATGGCCTAAAGTTGAAATCTCCCAAATTGTAATTATGTAGGTCTCTATAATTCTAAAGGTGAGATTCGATTTTATATAAAAGCTATCACCAAAACGACTTTTTATTTTTATGTCTACGTAAATGAACGAATGTCATCCACCAACACGCACTAGGCCCACGTCGACGACTACAGAGAGAGGGTCACTGTCCCAGAAGTGGGAATATTATAGGCTGAGTGTGTGTGTGGCCCTTGTGGTGCCGGACGTAAAAAATAGTACCACCCCATTTCTTCCCGTGGGTGTCGTAGAAGGCGGCAAAGGGACTTACTAAAGAATGGGCAGCAGCGTTCTCTAAGAATTTTACCACAATACTATGATCGCCAACTCGCCTGCCAAAGGGTGCGCATAGCAAACCCCTCCTTTTTTAAGGAGGCCTATATGCAACAGTGTTCGTCTTTCGGCTGAAAAATGTGTGCATGATATGAACTAAAAATAAAGACTGTTAAACTTCGACTATATTTTTCACATTATTTCGTATTCTTCATCCAAATTTTTCCAATCTGTGCAAAAAAATAAATAAAAAGCATAGACAAAATAACCTGACTATCTATTTTCAAGCGCCTTTTAGGAGAGTTTCGTTTTCATTCAACTTATCGCTTTCCAAGGCAGATTTGATAAAAGACCTTTAAGGAATACGTAATACGGCCCATTGTCCATAGCTTCACATCAAGGCGCATATGTTGCGTATGGTAAAAAGACCTTTAAAGAGATTCCTCTGGTCATTGAATATGCTCGATTATTTAATAATACAATGACATAACTAACTGAGCACAAACAATCAATCTGCCTAGCCTTTTCTCGATTTTTCCCAACTATGTTGGGGTCAGCTTCCAGTCTAACCGGATGCAGCTGTATTTTATATGGACCGACAGCCTATCTGACCTCTACAACCGAGTTACTTAGCTACACGATACCCTGTCTGAATTGCGGGATTCTAACGATCCGTAACGAATGTCAAAGAACCAGGAATGATAACCAGAACCAACGACTTAACGTACTCACCGACGGACAGAGGGGTCTTGTTATGTAAAAATGGTCACCCATCCACGGACTAGCCGCGGCAAGCGTAGCTTAACCTGACCCGTGCAGCTGTTGTTATTTGCTCCTGCTCCACCCAACTGAGTAAGCAAAAACAAACTTAAAAATGTGCAATTATCCTTATCCTGTCTCACCCAAAATCATGGCCACCCGACAGTCCGAAATAAACCGCGCCTAATAACGCTTACGCGGTAATAAACCAAGGCGCTTGTTGTCTTAGGACACTGCCTCCATCTTGAGATTGTTCTTACATGTAGCTCGTTACCTGCAGGTACAGGACATAATAGGGGAATTGAGTTATGGTTGTATGGTACCTATTATTTTGGACCCTATTTTTGGCCCCGTTTTACTATGACCTCTGGCTAAAAATAGAGATAGCTTAGCGTGGGTTTGGTATGATACAATGTATTGTCGACATCGTAATTGATATATCATCGTAAGGTTTAATAGTAGTTGTGATTCGCGGATTCTGGCGCAAGCGCCAGAGCCCGCGAATCTGTAGCACACATCGTAAAAAAAAAAAAAAAAAAAAAAAAAAAAAAAAAAAAAAAAGGTTTTGGTGTGCTCTGATCTCAAATCTGCGGTCCATTTTAGCGTAGGATGCGTGGTTCTGGAGTTATGCAAATCAATTAACTGTTATCTCATTGATTTCCGGTGGTCCTGCACCCTCATTAGCATTCCATTGTTCGCCTAATCCTTTTATCTATTATACTTCGAACACCTCATTACGTTGCGCCAGAACCCACGAATCTGTTGCCCTACGGTTGATTTGGCGTTCTTATCTATTACTCATTGTATGTCTGCTTTTCTATGTCATCAATAAAACACATTCATTTTTATTTCAATATTTTATTACTTTTTTCTACAAAATATGAGCGGAAGATCTCATCCACAAAAATATCATTGTGCAGTGTGTTCCCTGTAAATATGTTCGTAAAACTATGCATTGAACATCCCTGAAACTTAAATAGCAAATACATTAAGCAATATTCACCACAAACTGAAGTCCAATCATTCTGAATCCTATCAACATTCCAGTCCCATCTCTTACAATTCCTTTTCAAAAACTGGAGATGATATCGCTCAGGTGTTCGTCCATATGAATCAAAATATTGACCGATACCATTCGTATCGATATGTACAGCTACCCAGTGTGAACCTGGTTTATCATCCGCATCCAAATTGCATATTATATACGTTGGTACATGTGTATACATAGGTAGTCTATTAGCAGCATAAACATTATTTTCTAGACTGGGATGAATCGTTTTCATATGTTTTTGTAATTCTAGTGTATCCATGATATTACTGTTATTAGCAGATTATTACAGTACCAATCTATTCAATGGTTGTCATAGGAATGTTCAATTATAGTGATTTGTAAATATTAAATCGCATTCTTTGTGGGAGTCACAAAGCTTAGGATTATCATTTTGCTGCAGCTAATTTAAAGTTTGTTATATGGGTCTGATTATATTAAATAAAACACTTTGAGTACATAGACATTTTTAATTAACTGTTCAACACAATAATTATTAAATAAATAAATTAAATACAGACATATTATTATCAAAATACCATTTTCTAATACACACAGCATTATTCAATGCACAATTCAATTTATGGTTCACACAATTAAAATCAGTTTTATTTTTACAGAACTTTTTTTTTAATGTCGCAAAATTAGGACATCCCTTCTCACCTATGTCAATCACTTCACAGTTTGCACATAACTCTTTAATCCACGTAATCTTTTCCAAACCCTTTGTCATAATTTTTTTATTTTCTAAATATGGTAAAATAACACGTTTAAACTCTTTGTAGTCTATGTAGCCTTCACTCCAGTAAATTCCTCGATTTCTTTCTAACCATCTCACCTGCTTTTTTTCTTCTAGTGTTAGGTAATGGAATGAATATGGTGGTTTCACCAAGAACGTCTGTGTATGATCATGACTCGCAATGGCCAATTCTTTGATAATAAAATGATTTAAAGAATCTTTAAATCCTTGGAGTTCCACTATAAGGGTGTCCGTCTTCATGATATCTTCTTAACAATGTTACTTAATGGTTTGTATTCAACAATGCAATCGTTCAGAATGAGACAATATGCTGAAGTTTGATCTGGTATCTCCGAATCACTTTCAATTTCTACTCTCACGTCCACAACTGGCCCTGTCTTTAGATTATCCACTTGTCTAGAGCAATCAATGACAAACAGCGGTGCTAAATCTCTAAACTGTTTTTCGCTTAATATGGGTTCCGGTCGACGTCCGTAATACGACTGTTGAAATCTGGTGTATTGCTCGTTGTAAATATTAAATCGCATTCTTTGTGGGAGTCACAAAGCAGGTTGATGCCTGTTGCGAAGGAACGTGAGATAAGTTTGTTGACTCATAGAGTTACAATCAGTTTCGTTGTACTTAGTAATTTGCTTTAGATAAGAATAAGGAACGTGAGATAAGTTTGTTGACTCATAGAGTTACAATCAGTTTCGTTGTACTTAGTAATTTGCTTTAGATAAGAATGGTGCTATATAAGATCGAACAGTTGCAGTCATGCAGTCAGTCTATGGTCGTTTGACCACAGTGGATTGTATACGTCTACCAATACTACGTTTGTGTTACTTCAACGCATCAATGGCCATGGAGGTAAGTGTTTATTCTATTGACAAACTTACTTGTATTTCTGTTGTTGTTTCCTAACGTGTGTGATTAAGTGTAAACAAATTGATATTAACGTGATAACTCTGTTGTTGCAGAGATCATTCAGCTTCGCAGACGATAATGAAAATACCTATAAACAGTATTACTACTCGCCACTCTCTCCTCAACACGAAGAAGAGAGTGATGACATCGTCGTTAATAACACAGACGATGGTGGAAAAAGGAAATCGCAACCGATTGATCAATTTTTTGAAGTGGTACCAAAAATAAAAAGGAAGAAGCTGCTATCCTCGACTGTGACACGAGCTGCTAGAGATGGCGTATCATACATCTCTACAAATTCTGACGACGGAGACCAAGCGACGCATCTCATAGAAATTGAAATGTATGATATGAAGAAACTATCCAAGATTCCAACTAGTGATCACTGGAAGCACGCTACCACGAGGATTAAATATTACATAAAGAATAATAAGGATAGCATCTACGACAACACAAACGGCCTCGTATACAATATTACAAAGACAATAGCAGAAAGTGAAAAAGTTAAAAAATACTTTTTTAACAATGACACTCATTAGTGGATTAGTGAATGTGATTCTGTTTACTTAAAGTACTTCTGTGTACTCATTAGATTTTACATGACTTTCCTAATCCTTTGTTAGACTATGAATATTGGACATTATTTGAAATTGGGTATCAGTTGCTCTACCAACACTTAACTGTTACTTACTGTGCTACATACTTTCTTCTTTATTATAAAGATGGAAAACTTCAGTGAAATGTGCACCAGTGCTTTCTTTTCCGCGCCCATTGAAGAGAATATAGAAGAATCCAACAGCGAATTCAATCAGGAGCTGTCTAAAGTTTGTGATGAAATAGAGAAGCATGAACTGTTCGATTCATCGTATGATGATGAGTTGTATAATCAATGTTTGATGGTTGAAACAAAGTTGATGTAAGTATTAGAAGTACAAACTCAATAAGAAATATTATTGTAGTAATGTTTTATTTTAAGATTTGTCTAATAATTTTCTTTTTGTTACAGTCAACAACAAGTTGGAAGAGGTATCAAACGAGGTATCACTACTGATGAAAATAAGGTTACCAAGAAAGCAAAATTTGATGAAGGAGCTTCTACATCATCAATTGAAACCAATGATGTGGACAACAATAAGGTGGAATGTGATACATGTCATGTTTATATTAATAAAAGGTATCTAAACAACCATTTAAAAAGCAATTCACATAAAAATAATCTTTTAAAATCACATAATTCATTAACAAATGTTACAGTTGTTGAAACCGCTTTTGGCAATCGAATTTTAACATATAGAATTAATAGTAAAACACTTCAATCGGGACAATATTTTGAAACACCGGAATCGTTTTTAAATTCGCTAAAAATTGATATCTTATTTTTGATAAATGAATGTATTCAACAACATACAATTTTTAAAATAAACTTCATATTGCATGCTGATTTCATACAACAAACTAAAGATATTAAAAATACGTTTGATTTTCAAACGTTTAATTACATAATTTGTCAGGGAGATGACTTAAATATTTTTTATTCATCATTAATAGACACTGTAGTCGGTAAAATTTGTCAATTTGAAAAAAAAGATAGTGGTTGGAGTCTTAATCAAATTAAATACATAGATATGAATGTTAACAAATTCAACCCCCTACGTGGTAGTTCATATATCGACCTTCCTCAAGATATTAAATCAAAAAAAGCTGTAATCAATGTTAAAAATAATGATAATATGTGTTTCAAATGGGCATTACTCTCTGGTTTATATCCTGTATGTAAAAGTGTAGATCGGGTAGCATCTTACGCAATTCATGGAAATAAACTAAAATTTACTGGTATTTCTTTTCCGGTTATAATTGCAGATATATCAAAAGTAGAGAAATTAAACAATATTAGTATTAATGTTTTTGGCTTAGAGTATAATAAAGAAAAAAAGTGTAATTCTGTTGTAGGTCCTTTATATTTAACAAAATGTCGTACACCTAATCATATTAACCTACTATATATATCGAATGGTACTAACAATCATTACTGTTATATTAAAAACTTATCGCGATTAGTTAGTTCACAAATATCAAGACATCATTGTGCAGTTTATATATGTGATTCATGTTTACTTCATTTCCCATCGGAGGAAAGACTTAATAACCATCAACAATATGATTGCGCTCACATTTGTACGGAATTACCAAACGGTGAGGATTCCAAAAAGGATTGGTTTGGTAAAGCAACCTCAAATAATAAATTAAAATTTGATAAATTCGTGAAAAAGTTGAAAATGCCCTTTGTGGTTTATGCAGACTTTGAGGCATTTTTGAACCCAATAGAATCATGTAGTAACGATCCATCCAAGCCTAGTACAATTAATATTCAAAAACATGAAGTGTATAGTTTTGGATATTACATTAAATGTTCATATGATAACAGATTATCAAAATATGAGACGTATAGTGGGTCAAACTGTGCACAAGTGTTTATGAATCGCCTTTGTGAAGATGTGAAAACAATATTTAAAAAAAATAGTTTCCAAAAATGTCTCGTTCCATTATCAGATGAAGATAAAATTAAAATTTCAAATTCAAACATATGTCATATTTGTGAAACTGAGTTAAATGAAGATCTTTTTTACGATTTTGATTGGCACACTGGCAGTTTTAGGGGTGTTGCACATCAAGTGTGTAGTTCTAAGTACAGAACCCCTCGTCATATTCCAATATTTTTACATAACCTCAGTCATTACGATGCTCATTTCATTATCCATGCATTAAACCTCGATGATGACAAAGTTGAAGTTATTCCACAAAATAAAGAACGATACATATCATTTTCAAAACAGTTAACAATAAATAATCAACCAGTAAGTTTAAGATTCATAGATTCATTGAAATTTTTATCGTGTAGTTTAGATCAACTAGCTAAAAATCTTAATGATGATCAGTTTACAGAACTAAAAAGGAACTATCCTAATAATGAAGATTTTTCACGTTTAAGACGGAAAGGTATTTATCCTTATGAATTTATGTGTAATAGTGATTGCTTGAAACATCCATCACTTCCTGATCAACACCAATTTTATAGTTCACTCACAGATTCAAATATTTCAAATGATGATTATAATCACGCAAAAGATATTTGGCAACATTTTAAGTGTAGTAGTATGTCTGATTATTCCAATTTATATTTAAAAACTGATGTTTTACTTTTGACTGATGTATTCGAAAACTTTAGAAAGCTTTGTATTAAAACTTATGGATTAGATCCTGCTCATTACTATACTGCCCCAGGTTTAAGTTGGGATGCAATGTTAAAATTTACCAAAATAGAATTAGAATTGTTAACGGACTATGACAAAATTGCTTTTTTTAAAGCTGGTATTAGAGGGGGTGTATCTCAGTGTAGCAATCGTTTTGCTAGAGCAAATAATAAATTCATGGAAGATTATGATAGTGAAAAACCTAATTCATATCTAACATATTTTGATGCGAATAATTTATATGGTTGGGCAATGTCTCAATCTCTTCCTGTTGGTGGTTTCGAATGGATAGATTCTAATACAGATTATAATGTGTCGGATAACTCTGATTTCGGTTATGTTTTAGAAGTTGATTTGGAATATCCTGATGAACTTCATAATTTGCATTCTGACTTTCCGTTATGTCCTGAAAACATATGTGTGGGTAATACTAAAGAAACTAAATTAGTTCCTAATTTAAATAATAAAAATAAATACATCATTCACTACAGGAATTTAAAACAATGCATTGAAATGGGGATTAAATTAATTAAAGTACATAGAATTTTAAAATTTAAACAGAGTTCTTGGTTAAAGAAATACATAGACTTAAATACTAGTTTGAGAACGTTAGCTACATCAAACTTTGAAAAAGACTTTTTTAAATTAATGAACAATTCTGTCTTCGGTAAGACTATGGAAAATATTGAAAAAAGAGTAAACGTTAAACTACTAACTCACTGGGATAATCGTGGTAAAGTTTTAGGTGCTCAGGATTGGATTGCAAAACCAGAATTCCATAGTTTATCAATATTTTCAGAACATTTAGTTGCAATACAATTACACAAAACAAAATTAATTTATGATAAGCCGATTTATTTAGGATTTTGTATTTTAGATATATCTAAGACCCTTATGTATGAATTTCATTATAACTACATGATTAAAAAGTTTCATAATAAAATTAAGTTATTGTACACCGATACCGATAGTTTGATATATCAAATTTTTACAGACAATTTTTATGAGGATATAAAACCAGATCTACTTCACTATTTCGATACATCAGATTACCCGGAAAATAATATTTACGGATATCCAAAAATAAATAAAAAAAAGTTAGGTTTTTTTAAAGATGAGAATAATGGTAAAGTATTGAAGGAATTTGTAGGGTTGCGATCAAAAATGTATGCCTTAGAAATAGAAGATAAATTTATAGCAAAGGCAAAAGGGGTTAACAAAAGTGTTACCAAAAAAATGAATATGGAAAATTACAAATCGTGTTTGTTTAATAAAAATGTATTATATTGTAGTATGCTTCGATTTAAGTCAATCAAACACACTATTTTTACACAAAAAATAAATAAAACATCTTTATCATATAATGATACCAAACGATGTATTATGAACAACAACATTGATACATTGGCTTGGGGACATTATAAATTACGCTAAGTGTAATACTTTTTACTTTTATTTCTGTGTGTATATACAAATTTTGTACTGATTGTAAAATTATGATATTACTGTAATGTTATATAATAGTTTATTACATATTTAAAATTTATTGTTTGATTGTAAATAATGTAAAATAATTGTAGTTTTTATTTGTGTGCTTAAATTTGATGTTGAGGTGATTGTGAAATTCTGATAAGTACTAATTGTGTTAGAAATAGTATACAGATCATTCTGTTTTTCACAAATTACATGTTTTATATAATTTTAGCAATATATATATATATTTAATTTTTACACCAAAATTTTCATTTTTATTTCATCCCTTTAAAACTCTAGACGTGTGAAATGTTTCACTTTATCCATCCGTTTACTGCTATTGTGGCAGGACCAAGTGGATGTGGGAAGTCAAATTTTGTAACAAATTTCATAAAATCAGTTAAAGAAATATGTAATTGTGATTTTAATCAGATCACATGGTGCTTTGATGAAATGCAGGCTTTAAATAATTTACCAAATGTTAACTATCATCAAGGAATTCCAAATCTTAATATGTTTGATGGTGAAAACCCACACCTTATTATTATTGATGATCTAATGAGAGAGTCTGATGGAAGAATTGTGGATATATTTACAAAAGGTAGTCATCACAGGAATCTTAGTGTATTTTATTTAACACAAAATTTATTTCATCAAGGTAAAGGTCAAAGAGACATTTCTTTAAACTCAAGTTATATAATTTATTTTAAAAACCCTCGAGATAAAACTCAAATAAGATATTTAGCACGACAAGTGTCACCAGATAACCAAAAATTCATTGAAGACGCCTACAGGGATGCAACTTTAGAAGCGCATGGATATTTAATGGTAGATTTAAAACAGAATACAAATGATTTTTGTCGTATCAAGACAAATGTATTCCCATTTAATGGTTACTGCACAGTCTACGTCCCCACGAAAGAGTTTAAATACACCAAGAATCAAACAATTCAAATCATTTCTAAATGATACATCGTCGACTCACAACGCATAAACATTTGCTAAACGCTTTGCAGTTTAAATACACCAAGAATCAAACAATTCAAATCATTTCTAAATGATGCATCGTCGACTCACAACGCATAAACATTTGCTAAACGCTTTGCATACGCTTAAACCAAAATATCAAAGAGCGTTACTTAAAACGTGTGATGAAGAAGAAATAAATTGTATTTGTGAATGTATTCATAACGTTTTACAAGGAAAGATACCTCTTAAAGATCAAGATAAACAAAAATTGAATAAACACAAAAATATACTCCGTAAACTGGTGCATAAGTGTAAACATAAACTAAGAAAAAATATTATTATACAAAAAGGAGGGGCTTTCTTACCAATAATATTAGGTGCAATATTGAGTGGATTAGTAAGTGGACTAGCCAGTTAACATGGAAAATGCTAAGAAAATGATACTTATTGAACCGGGATTGATTGAAAAATTAAAACAAGAAAATAAGGTTACTAGTAATTTGTCTCGATTAGATATTGAAATGCAAAATATTATGAATAGTAAGACGGAAGACCGAAAGAAGTGGATGTTATATTTACAAACACTACAAAGATACCTTCACTTTACCGAAGAGGATCGTCAACCACTCAGATTACCAATTTATTCTGATACATCTAATGAAGATTCAAATGGGTCTAAAATTGGTTTTAAAAATAAAGATAGAGATCTAAAAAGTTCAGTTGATTCTGAATCTTTGTTGGAGGAGAAAGGATCTATTAAAAGTATAGAAAGTGAGGCAAATCCACTGTATTCATCAACACAAATACTCAGTTTAATACCAAAAACTTATAATAAAAAAGGTGAGTCATTATTAAACTTAATTGGAACAAGTAAAAGTAAAATACGTTGGGATAATGAAGGCACAGTCATAATTGATAATGAAAAAATTCCAGGAAGTAATATTGTTGATTTAATAAATGATTCACTTAGACCCTTAAAAAAAAGTGATCCGATAGGGTGGGATAGATTTGCTAAAGCATTAAAAGATATTAAAGTACCACTTACTTATATTGGAAATCCAAAGAGATGTGAGTTTATTAACCAACTTCAAGTAAAAGATCTGAACAAAACCTCTGAGATTGAAGTTCAAGAGTTTTCTACACCGAGCAGTGGAGATAAAAGATCTATAACTAAAATACATAAAAAGATCGATTGGGAAAAATGGACCCCGTACTAGAAGAAATTAACAGGATTTATTATGATCCATCTAACCCCGCTGGTTTTGGTAGTATTGATAAATTATCAAAAGCTATGAAGGGTAAAATGGATAAAAAGCAAGCAAAGGAATGGTTACAATCACAAGAAACATATACATTACATAAACCCATTCGGAAAAAATTCCCGCGTAATAAGTACATTCTATCAAATATTAATGAGCTGTGGCAAGCTGATTTAAGTGATATGCGAACTTATTCTCAATATAATGATGGTTTCAACTACATACTTTGTGTTATTGATGTATTTAGTAAATATGCTTTTGCAAGACCAATGAAAAAGAAAAACTCAGAAACAACTAAAGAATGTTTTGAAAGTATATTTACTGAAAGTAATACAACACCTACTCACATACAATCTGATAAAGGTACAGAATTTGTTTCAAAAGATGTACAAAAATACTTTAAATCCAAAAAGATAAATTACTATACCACTAACAATCCTGATATTAAGGCTAGTATTGTTGAACGATTTCAAAGAACTCTAAAAATGAAAATGTGGCGTTATTTCACTCATAATAATACTTATAGATATATAGATGTTTTACAAGATTTAATATACTCTTATAATCACAGCATTCACTCGAGTATTAAGATGTGCCCATGTGATGTAAGTTCCAACAATATTATGACAGTTTGGACTAATCTTTATGATAGAGGGTCAAACAAACTTTCTCTAGAAAATCCAAAACCAAATTTCAACGTGGGTGATTATGTTCGAATAACTAAATATAAACATGTTTTCCAAAAAGGATATGAATCAAATTGGAGTGATGAAATATTTATTATATCTTCAATAATTGATAGATCTCCATGGGTTGTTTATACAATAACAGATTTACAAAATGAACCAATAGTTGGTACTTTTTATGAAAGAGAATTACAGAAGGTCACTTACAACCCCACCTCACAATATAAAATAGATAAAATAATTGGCACTCGTTATTCGGGTAACAGAAAAGAAGTATTAGTGAAGTGGAAAGGTTATCCAGATAAATTTAACAGTTGGATTTTAGCTTCTAGTTTAAAAGAAATATGAATAAAGAAAGTTTTTATTTAACTTTGCTCAGCAATAGTTCAATGGAATACTTTCCTGATAACAAGACCACAAATTTTTCAACAAAATTACCAAAAGCTATGAAATTAGAAGGTGAATGGGCGGTTGGAGTTGTCGAGTTTCAATATCCATGCACCATGTTTACTGTTCAAGATCATGAAAATGTTGTATACATCACAAAAACCATGTTAATGCCTAATGAAGATAAACCATCAACAGTGTACTACAAAAAACATATTCCCGCTACCAACTACGATAACGTTGAACATATTTTAAGAGCGTTAAATGGTATCAGAGAGAGCTTGAAATTTCGTTATGATGAAATAACAAAATTTGTGTCTGTTTCTGTTTTGGATAAAAATATAACATCCGTAACATTATCACCCAAATTAAGTTTACAACTAGGTTATGAACCAAATACAAATCTCCTAGACAGAAATTTTGGGAAGTGTCCTGCTAATTTACACTTAGGGTTACCATCTCAACTATTTCTATATTGCGACATTATCGATCCTCAGATTGTGGGTGATGTTATGACTCCACTATTAAGAGTCATTTCATTAGATCCTTCAAAATACATTTATGGTGCGAATAAAATGTACATTTTCTCTCCACCTCACTACTTACCTGTTATGCGAAGAGAGTTCGATACGCTGGAAATAGATATAAGATCGAGCACAGGACAAAAAATACCATTCCAGTTTGGAACCGTGTGTGTTAAACTACATTTCCGCAAATTATAATAATGTATTCTCCTCATGATCATCATAAATGTCCATATGAAAATTATTATTCACATCAAGCTGGATCAGGAGTTGGAGTAATTTATAAGGGTTCACCATACCAACGCGGTCATGGTATTGGGAGCTTCTTAGGAGGGTTATTTAGATCAGTTTTACCTTTACTTTCAAGTGGTGCTCGAGTGGTTGGTAAGGAGGCATTAAACGCTGGAGTAGGACTTTTATCGGATATGGTTCAAGCCCGTCCTATGGAAGCCTCAATAAAAGATCGTCTAAAGCAAGTTAGTACAAACTTAAAACGAAAGGCTGATGACAAAATTGATCGATTTAACATGACAGGATCTGGGTATATAAGTAAAAGAAAACGATTGGCCTCGTTCATTCCACCACTAACAGCTAAAGTGAAAGCTACGAAAAAACTTGGTCTAAAACCAAAAAACATCAAAGATATATTTTCAAATTAAGTATGTCTTTCCTTCATAATCATTCTTGTGAGTGCGTTAAGTCAGAATTAGATTTGTTTGCATTACCGTCTACACAAACAAGCATTGAAAATGGATTGTGGATTCACTATAAACCAATTTCATCTCTTGCTGATGATGGACCTATCGAGTTTCAAGTTCCTGGAACAGGCGATGACTACATAGATTTGTCTCATACATTACTCCACATAAAGGCAAAAGTATTAAATCAAGATTCAACAAACTTGATATCAGCTACAGCAGTAGCACCTGTAAATAATTGGTTGCATTCACTTTTTAGTCAACTCGATGTTTATTTAAACCAAAAACTTGTATCACCACCTAATAATACCTATGCCTATCGAGCATACATGGAAACCCTTTTAAACTATGCTCCTGCTGCTAAACAATCTCATCTTACTTGTAGTCTTTGGTATGATGATACAGCAGGAAAAATGGATTCCACAGATGGTAAAAACATAGGATTTGTTAAAAGACAGGAATTAGTTAATGAAAGCAGGGAAATAGAAATGATTGGTCATCTTCATGGTGACATTTTCAATCAAGATAAATTTTTAATTAATGGCGTTGAAATGAGTGTAAAATTAGTTCGGTCAAGAGAGAGTTTTAATTTAATTGCTGGGTCAAATGATGTAAAGTTTAAAGTTTGCATTACGGACGCAACTCTTATTGTTCGAAGAGCACGAATTAATCCAAGTGTATTACTCGCACATCAGAAAGTTTTAGCTTCTACCACTGCTAAATATCCTATTACTCGTGCTGAAGTTAAAGTTTTAACAATTGCATCGGGTGTTCAAGGAAAAACTCTTGATAATATATTCTTAGGACAGGTACCCAAAAGATGTATTATTGGTTTTGTGAATAATTCTGCATTTAATGGTTCACTTACTAAAAATCCATTTAACTTTGAAAACTATGGTATTAACTCTTTCAGCTTATATATTGATGGTCAACAAATACCTTCCAAAGCTTTGCAACCATCTTTTAATAATAATATATTTACATCAGCATATCATACTCTATTCTCGGGGACTGGTATTCACTTTCTTAATGAAGGAAATGCAATCTCTCGTGAACAGTATGCCAAAGGTTACTGTCTTTTAGCATTTGATTTAACTCCTGATTTATCAGCTAACTCATCAGCCCATTGGAATCTCATAAAGCATGGTAGTGTAAGATTAGAAGTACGATTTGAATCCTCACTAATACAAACAATTAACTGTATTGTTTATGCTGAGTTTGATAATATTATTGAAATAGATAAAAATAGAAATGTTACTGTAGACTATAGTAGTTAGGATTATAATGTGTGTTGTGTTTTAGATATATGTGTTATGTTTAATGCATTTTGTGTGTGTGTAACTAAAGATAACATTATAAAATTAAATAAAACAAATTGTATGCAATATACTATCAAGGATTTAAAGATTCTTTAAATCATTTTATTATCAAAGAATTGGCCATTGCGAGTCATGATCATACACAGACGTTCTTGGTGAAACCACCATATTCATTCCATTACCTAACACTAGAAGAAAAAAAGCAGGTGAGATGGTTAGAAAGAAATCGAGGAATTTACTGGAGTGAAGGCTACATAGACTACAAAGAGTTTAAACGTGTTATTTTACCATATTTAGAAAATAAAAAAATTATGACAAAGGGTTTGGAAAAGATTACGTGGATTAAAGAGTTATGTGCAAACTGTGAAGTGATTGACATAGGTGAGAAGGGATGTCCTAATTTTGCGACATTAAAAAAAAAGTTCTGTAAAAATAAAACTGATTTTAATTGTGTGAACCATAAATTGAATTGTGCATTGAATAATGCTGTGTGTATTAGAAAATGGTATTTTGATAATAATATGTCTGTATTTAATTTATTTATTTAATAATTATTGTGTTGAACAGTTAATTAAAAATGTCTATGTACTCAAAGTGTTTTATTTAATATAATCAGACCCATATAACAAACTTTAAATTAGCTGCAGCAAAATGATAATCCTAAGCTTTGTGACTCCCACAAAGAATGCGATTTAATATTTACAAATCACTATAATTGAACATTCCTATGACAACCATTGAATAGATTGGTACTGTAATAATCTGCTAATAACAGTAATATCATGGATACACTAGAATTACAAAAACATATGAAAACGATTCATCCCAGTCTAGAAAATAATGTTTATGCTGCTAATAGACTACCTATGTATACACATGTACCAACGTATATAATATGCAATTTGGATGCGGATGATAAACCAGGTTCACACTGGGTAGCTGTACATATCGATACGAATGGTATCGGTCAATATTTTGATTCATATGGACGAACACCTGAGCGATATCATCTCCAGTTTTTGAAAAGGAATTGTAAGAGATGGGACTGGAATGTTGATAGGATTCAGAATGATTGGACTTCAGTTTGTGGTGAATATTGCTTAATGTATTTGCTATTTAAGTTTCAGGGATGTTCAATGCATAGTTTTACGAACATATTTACAGGGAACACACTGCACAATGATATTTTTGTGGATGAGATCTTCCGCTCATATTTTGTAGAAAAAAGTAATAAAATATTGAAATAAAAATGAATGTGTTTTATTGATGACATAGAAAAGCAGACATACAATGAGTAATAGATAAGAACGCCAAATCAACCGTAGGGCAACAGATTCGTGGGTTCTGGCGCAACGTAATGAGGTGTTCGAAGTATAATAGATAAAAGGATTAGGCGAACAATGGAATGCTAATGAGGGTGCAGGACCACCGGAAATCAATGAGATAACAGTTAATTGATTTGCATAACTCCAGAACCACGCATCCTACGCTAAAATGGACCGCAGATTTGAGATCAGAGCACACCAAAACCTTTTTTTTTTTTTTTTTTTTTTTTTTTTTTTTTTTACGATGTGTGCTACAGATTCGCGGGCTCTGGCGCTTGCGCCAGAATCCGCGAATCACAACTACTTTTAATATCACATGCACGTAGGGTTGCCAGATGTGTTGAAAAAAAAAACCGGACAAGTTTTTAATTTTTATTTAATGACAGATCAATTTACTTAAAACTAACTAGTTACTAAAATATCGGATGCTCAATTAAGACTTTAATCTACTTTTTCATATATTTAGTATTCGATGTCACTGCTTTTAATAAGGTTTTATTGCTTGAGATAGTATCTTTGAAATCAGTGCAACTAGCAGTTATATTAAAGAAAACACACAATTCACTTTTCACAGTATTTACGGTGAGACGATTTCTTTCGTCTGTCCATACATTTCCCATGACGCTAAAGATTCTTTCCACAAAAGCATTTGATATGGGAATACTGCACACGTATTGCACGATTTTTAATAAATTTGGTGCTGCTTCATTGTTAAAAAAATTGCACCACATATTAAGGGAGTTTCCTTCAAGTGAAGAGAAATCACTTTGAAGTGCAGCCAGTTCTTCATAAAAGTTTTCAGGGGGAGTTTGCTGCTTCCATGGAGATAACGACCATAACTCAATCAATTGATCCAGTGTAGGCAATCTTCCGCATTCGAGATCCAAACAATTAAAAGCCTTATATTTATTGTTTTCAAAGGGATACCACTTCTCTATATAAGCTAGTGCTCTTTGGTAAACATTTAGAGTGTTTTTAGTAAATTCTTTTAATTGATTATCTGAAAGATAGCCTTTTCTTAATGCCAGATGGACTTTCATTCCGAAATGTTTGTCATTTATTTTCTTTACAATACTGTCCCGAAATTTCACCATTATGTTATGCAGGTTATATGCTGCTGTAGTATGTTTCTCTAACAACAGCAAAATTTCTTGAAAAGAAGCCATAAAATTATGACTGAAATACAAATATAACTCATTGTAAGTTGGAGTGGTTTCACTTGCAATTTCGTCTTCTTAATCTGATAAGATAGCCCAAAGAGCCCTAGGGCAATTATCTGAACCTTGTCCTAAAAAGTACCTTTTCAATGGCCCCCACGACGAAAGCATTCTATCAAGAGCTTTAAACAAACTAAGCTATCTTGTTGGAACGTGTCGTATAACTTCTCTGTATTCGCTCTCAAAGAAATTAAAGCACTCCTTCAACTCTTCTCGTTTCTTTGCGGAACAGGAAAACTCTGCAAATACTTTCATCACTATATTTTCGACATCAACAGGCATTACTTTCAAAGCGTTTTTTGCGCAGTTATGAAATATGTGGTCATTACAGTGAGCAGTTATTATTTCATTATTTTCTTCAGACTTTAACTTTTGAAAAACGGAATTATTAACTCCGAAATTAACAGAGGCATTGTCCGCTCCATATGCTGTTACTCTACTCCAAGGAAGCTGTGAATTATTCAAGACTTGAAATAATTGTTCCTTAATAGATCTTGAATCTTCGAATGAGTCTTCGTAAAAGTCCAAAATTTTATGACAACTACCGTTTTTTGGGGAGAAATATTGAATAGCAACTGGATAGAACTTTCTGTTTCCTTTATTAGAAGCATCGGTTGCGATGGAAAACGGAACTTCATTCTTTAAATCCTCCTGCACAAGTTCCATTGAATAAGGGTATAAAACCTGGTTTAGGATAGCAGTACATTTAGTGCGTCCTCCTGTCATTTGTTTTACGATATCTGAGTCTGTGATTATTTGTTTTAATACTTTTAATGAGCAATCTTGGGCAAGATATGAAATGTGGTGCTTGATACTATGATAAACCTCAGTCAATTCGGCAATGCTTACTTTTTCACTTTGGTCGCTGCCTTTTGGTGTAAAGAAAGACCTCATTCGCTGAGACATGGCCGTTGCACTTTCTGAATCTTTATGCTTCTTTGACGCAGCGTGATGCGTTAATGCTTTTAAGCCATCGTACGCCACAGTGAACGTATTTTTACATAATTTGCAGTATCCTTTTGTGTTGTCTTCGTCACATTTATTTAACCACGGAAATCGCGATTCCCAGTCTACATTATAGTGGCAAACTCTTCTCACTTTTTTAGGTGGAGTTCCTTGACTGGTAGATGCTTCCTCATCGTCCATTTTGATTATCAAAGCCAGCCAAACAAAACGGTAATGAAACACAGAAAACTAAATAAATAACTAATGGCGTCGATATAATTGAGAGCGCGGTGTCTCCCACTTGTAACTAATTTGCGACTGAGACCCGCGGACGCGGACAATCGCGCGGGAATGGTTGATTGCGTGGTGCGGGTTGGGGTGGGGGTGGTGACGCGTTAAACGAAGCGTTCGCGAGCTGTTCAAACGCCAGATAACGTAATTTTTACTAAAAACCGGACAATCTTTAGTCCGGTTTACCAAGATTTTCTTGACCGGACAAGCTTATAGAAAACCGGACTGTCCGGTCGAAAACCGGACATCTGGCAACTCTACATGCACGTCATGAACTGAAATTTCAATGTTCTGGGAATTGTTGTCAAAAGTGGTAAATGATTAATGACAGAATTATGAGAGTAACAAAAAAAATCACTTCAGCATCTATCTATCTCAACGAATAATATAGCTGAAGGTTCGTTTGTTTGAGCACGTTAATCTCTGAAACTAATAATCGGAATTGTTTTTTCTGTTAACATTTGATAGCCCCATTCTTGAGGAAGGCTATAGACTACTCAACATCCAGACAGGACCCTTAGGAGCTGAGCAAAAAGGAAAACTTATAAAAGAACGCTACGCGATAACGAAATCATAGCGCGTGCAAGTGATGCGAATGCGATGCCTCACGATGAGATGAGTCTGGGACGAAGAAATTTTACGCGGACAGTAGATAGTGCCAGAAATAATAATAATAATAAACCCGCAATGCAGCATGTGGCGTGCAGTTGGGCAGTAACGACCCCACGGACCCTATCTCCCGGGAGAATTCTTGTTCCTCATCTCTGGCTTGCCTTTATTAGCCGGCTGAAGTGAACACTGACGAGGTTTAGAGCTCCCACCTCATTCTTGCCTTTATCGGCCGGCTTTTTTTTTGGATGGGCAATCATCAAATGACTTCTCCCGCTCTGGGCGGGAGGGCGTGTTAAGCTTTTACTTATTAAAACCCAACCGTGTTCCTTCAGTTGCCCATGTGCCAGGGTCACGGTATCTCTTTCGAACAATCTCGCGATCCCGGCAAGCATCAGTCCTAGCAGACCCCTTCAGTGCTGCTGACATCTCTTTGAGGCACGCGTGGAACACTACGCGCCCTCGACCCGAACCTGGTCCATACCAGGCGGCGAGGTTCCCATTGCTCGCCGCCCGCAAGCTTGCGCCTACGGTGGCCAGAAGTCAGCTGTCGACTCCCGACGCCCGGGGCGTCTCCTCCTGCGGCGGCTAGGGACGTGAGGGCGCAGAGACTGCCACTCCCTCACGCGCCCCACCTTTTCCTTCGCGAGCATTACTGCTTCGCAGAAGGAGGTGACGGCTTCCCATGCCCTCTCGCTCCGTACCATGGCTCGCACCAGGGCCGGACGAGAGAGGTCGCCGCCGCCGATCGCCTCCACGAGGACATGGCGGTGCTCCGCTCAGGCAGGGCACACTTCCACCGTATGCTCCACCGTGTCCTCTAGACGATCCTCATAATGGAAACACCCGGGCGTTTCCTCCCGCTTTATCCTGAACAGGAACCCCGAAGCACCCATGCCCGGTGAGAACCTGCGTCAGGCGGAAGGTGAGGACGCTGTGGCGCCTCTCTATCCACTCCTCAAAGAGGGGACTTACCGCCGCAATTTTGGCGTGCCCAGCGCTGGGTTGTGACAATCGTACCCGCCATGTCGCCATGAGATCCTGCCGGAGCTCTGTCCGCCGTGCCGTGATTTGTCGCGGCAGCGGAGTTTCGCCCCGGCGATTGGCCTCCTCGCGCCACTCCCACATGTGGGCGAGGACCTTTGCCTCCAGATCCCATGGCAGCACTCTGGCAAGGAGACTCGCCTCCTCGCAGGAGACCGTGCGGTATCCCCGGACTAGCCGGATGGCCATGACCCTCTGGGCCGCACTCAACCAGCGTTTATTGGCCGGCTTGAGTGGAGATTCGCAAGAGCAAACGTGCTCGGGGAAATGAAGTATTCCAGTAAGTGCTCGAAGGGATCTTGACCATCTTCCGGGCTCTAGGATTGTTCTGAAAGCCGTGAAATACCTCTCCACTTCTCAAGCACCTCAAGAAGTGTTGCCCCCTTGTCGCTACGTCACTATGTGCTAGCGACGTTTCCCGGGGGCCCATTGTTGAGTGTGCAAGTCACCCCCTGCCATTTTATCCGTGTATACCAAACATTGATCAGGCAGGGGCCATAGTTCTTCCATAGTTGCTGTTACCAATCCACTGTAGTGATCCAAACCCATAGCCTAATTTGTTTTGTTTCCATATTCTGTAATAGTCCTGCTTCAACCGGGGATTGTCCTTGGGTGCACTTGCATAGGTGCACACAGGGACAATCGTCGGTTGGTGCCCCTCATCATTTAAAATTGTCTAAGGGGCCTCTGCGAGTTGGCTTCGGCCCCTCGTACGCCTTCCAAAGGACCGGAATTCCACAACTGGCGGGACCCTTCCCGAGATATGTTAACAGATATAAATAATAATAATATCTTAGGACAACCAACACACCGTTATCTGATCCCAAACTAGGCAGAGCCTGTACTATGGAAACCAGACAACTGATAAACATACTTATATACGAGTATTACTAAATACATACATATTATAGATAAATTACACCCAGACACAGAACAAATGATTGTGCTCATCACACAAAGATTTGTCCTGGGTGGGAATCGAACCCACGACCTCAGTCTTAGCAGTCAGTCACTAACCACTAGACTAACAGGCCAGTCAAAAAAAAAAAGAAATAACAGAAAGAAAAAATAGAAACAAAGAAATAAAGCAATTACGGATAGGGTCCACTATACTTTACATTTCACACATTGTTTTAACAACTGGTAATAGTGAGAAAGCAGTAGAAGAGAATTGTGCGTTTATATATACATGTACTACTAGCTTTTGCCAGCGGCTTCGCCCGCGCGTGGTGGTCGGAAATTATCCCGCGGGTACATACTACCGGGATAAAAAGTAACCTATGTCCTTTCTCAGGCTCTAAACTATCTGTGTACCAAATTTCATTTAAATCGGTTCAGTAGTTTTAGCAGGAAAGTGAGACAGACAGACAGACAGAGTTACTTTTGCATTTATAATATTAGTATGGATAGTATGGAAGTATGGATAGTATGGACTAGCTTTTGCCAGCGACTTCGCCCGCGTGGAGGTCGGAAATTTATCCCGCGGGAATATACTACCGAGATAAAAAGTAGCCTATGTCCTTTTTCAGGCTCTAAACTATCTGTGTACCAAATTTCATTTAAATCGGTTCAGTAGTTTTAGTAGGAAAGTGAGATAGACAGACAGAGTTACTTTTGCATTTATAATATTAGTTTGGATGTGTGGATTAGGTACCTAACTATTATAGTTAGGGAGCTGACGAGCAAAATTTCGATATGATCAGCACACAAGGCAGACGTTATTAATAGTGATAATTATACCCTAAGAAACATCAAGGACCTCGTCTGCCACCATGGTGACGCTGCGTTGTAAATTTACAGCGTTTCAAAAATGTTTAAAAAAAAAGGTGTGCTATATGTATTATGCGCACACGTCTGCCGCTGGGGCTGATGATCACAGTCATCCTGGAAACACAAAGAATCGAAAAGGCAGACATCTAGGGCTCTGACTTTTGTAGTATTCAAGTTTTTTATTTATTTTATGATTTAAAAAACTGTATATGAAGTGCACACTTGGCAGATTTGAATTGTTCGATTAAAAACAATGAGAAGAACCACGGAAAAATAGTCTGCCAATATGTTGCCTCTGCGTTATCTAATGACAGTGCTCCAAAAATGTAAAAAAAACAAGGTATGATATTATTATTCGCACACATCTGCCTCTTGGACTGATGTTTGAATTACTTATGAAAACCAAGAAAATCGATGAGGCAGACGTTCAGGCCTCTGATATTCCAAAGGCAGACATTTGATTTACTTTTTTCAACCCGACGCTCGCGCCAAACCAAGCAGTATAAAATATCCCCATAGATCCTTTCGTGGTGTCTCTCTTTTCTTTGGGAATATGAGTGAGAACGGTATAACTCAGTTCCGAGCTTTTCCGTATTGTGAAACTAAATGTATAGAGCGTATATCTATATACAGCCTATATCTATATACGTATTAGATATGAGCGCCGCGCCGGCGCGCCGCCGCCGCCACGTTTCTCGCCGCGCCGCCGCCGCTGATCCTAGGCACCGGCGCGCCGAACCCGAGCGGCGGCATTCAGTTTTACCAAACGCGCTGACCGAACCGTACGCATATCGGACAAGTACCCCTAGCGAAAGAGTTTATTTTCTTCTCAGTTCAGTTTGTCACGTCAAAATTATAATAAATCTTGATTCAAAACAGCCTATAGCAGTCCACTGCTGGACATAAGCCTCTCCCATGCTGCGCCACAACACCCTATCCTCCGCCTTCCGCATCCAGTCTGTCCCAGCCACCTTTTTGAGGTCGTCGGTCCATCTAGCTGGAGGGGTCCCATACTACGGTTGCCGATACGCGGTCTCCACTTCGGGACTCGTCAGCTACATCGGCCATCGATCCTTCGACAAACATGGCCAGCCCACTGCCACTTCAGTTTGCTTACCCTGCAAGCTATGTCGGTAACTCTAGTTCTTTTCCGGATAACTTGACGAAGTTTTCCAAACGCTGCCCAACCCAACTGGATCCTCCTGTTGGCTTCTTTCTCGAAGTTGTGTCTACCAAGCTGTATGACTTGCCCAAGGTAGACATACTCCTTCACAACCTCGAGAAGCGACCCTTCGATGCGGATTGGACTCGGCAAGACATGCGAATTGTACATGACTTTCGTCTTGTCCAAGTTCATGCCGAGGCCTAACCGCTGTGAGGCTCCATTTAGGCTATGCAGCATCTGTTCTAACTGTTCCACCGTCTCTGTCATTATGAGGATGTTATCGGCAAAATGAAGGTGTGAGATGTACTTGCCGTTCACATTGATTCCCTGTCCAGTCCAGTCCAGCGTTTTAAATACGTCCTCCAGCGCATTGGTGAACTGTTTCGGGGATATCACATCCCCTGTTTCACCCCCTTGAGCAGTTGGATTGGGCTGGTTTTCGTATCCTGGATCTGGACAGTCATCGTTGCAGCGTTATACAAGCACATCATCACCTCGATGTATCTTCAGTCAATTAGACATCGTTGCAGAGAGGCCAAAACTTCCCAAATTTGGATGGAGTCGAAGGCTTTCTCGTAGTCCACAAATACCATACACAGCGGCTGATTGTACTCCTCGGCCTTCTGTACAATTTGCCGAACAGTATGGATGTGGTCTACGGTGCTGAAGCCTTTTCGAAAACGAAAGTATTGATTATACGTATATAATTTTTTTATTTAAATAATGGTAGTTAAATTAAGGTCACGCCGCCGACGCCGCCGCCGCCGACTTAAAAAATCGGCGCGCCGCCGCCGGAAGATTGGCCATCGGCGCTCATATCTAATACGTATTTTACACAAATAAAACGTGATTTAAAAAGTTAAAGACTGTTCCTATCCAGATCCTAATGCTATTCAGATTACATTCAAGCATGCAATTAAAAAAAAAAATACTTCCTAATTAGAGTTCCAAGCGCATTTCGTTTCTGGTTGGCATTGAGAAAAAATATGATTGCATAGATTTCAGCTCCAGAAGTTTAATCGTTACCGTGAGTTTAGAGGATAATATGAAACAAACTTATAAGAATAAAACTATAAAGAATAACAATAATCCCGTGCAATACCCGCTGTCCCTTGATTCCGTGAATTTCAAACAGTTATACAGCTGAAAATCAGTGAGCAAAGTGTCTGCCACATGTTTTTTCGAATTCACAGAGTCATAGTGAATCGAATGGGCGCAATAAGAACCGCGTGCAATGACTTAGTAGAGCTTTTTTAGGGTTCCGTTGCCAAATGGCAAAAAACGGAACCCTTATAGATTCGTCATGTCTATCTGTCTGTCTGTCTGTCTGTCTGTCCGTCCGTCCGTATGTCACAGCGACTTTTCTCCGAAACTATAAGAGCTATGCTGTTGAAACTTGGTAAGTAGATGTATTCTGTAAACCACAATAAGATTTTCACACTAAAATAGAAAAAAAAAACAATAAATTTTAGGGTTCCCCATACTTCGAACTAAAACTCAAATTTTTTTTTCATCGTACCCCTCCGTGTGGGGTATCTATGAACAGGTCTTCAAAAATGGTATTGAGGTTTCTAATTTCATTTTTTTCTAAACTGAATAGTTTGCGCGAGAGACACTTCCAAAGTGGTAAAATGAGTGTCCCCCCCCCCCCCCGTAACTTCTAAAATAAGAGAATGATAAAACTAAAAAAAATATATGATGTACATAACCATGTAAACTTCCACCGAAAATTGGTTTGAACGAGATCTAGTAAGTAGTTTTTTTTTAATACATCATAAATCGTAAACAGCAATTCACCTTTCATTCAATCAACTCAAATATAAAAATTAAAAAAAAAAAACACTTAATTTCATAAACATAAACCTTATGCATAAACCGAGAATACCTACATGTTTGTACGGAACCCTCGGTGCGCGAGTCCGACTCGCACTTCGCCGGTTTTTTTTTTTAAACATTTTTACAACTCCGTCCCATGATAATGCAGAGTCCTGAATGTCTGCCTCTTCAATTTTCTTCGTTTCCAAGATGATTGTGACCATGAACTCCAGAGGCATACATGAGCAAATGATTTAATACCCCGATTTTTTTAAGCAACTTCAATCCGCTGTAACGCGAAAACGCAGCGATATAGGACCTTAAGTGATTAGACCAAATCAATTCGTAATTATTTAAACTGCAATCCACCTCGACGTGAAACGTGTGCAAATCATATACCGAAATGCTCGCCACCTCCCTAGCTATTATAATATTAGGAAAAAAACATTGGTTTTTACCCCAAAACAAATGGATTTCCATAGTGAGTTATTTTGCCAATTACAACGACGCATTAACTTCAAAAATGTGTTTGTTTTCCGCGTTCTATGAGTGTTTTTGTTAATTAGCTCATAATGCGGTTACTTTGTAGGTACTCGTAACCCTATGTAGATACGCTTTCTAGTCAGTCACACAAACAACTCGTTACATAGTTACCTAAAATACCCATTATTAAGAACTCTGTTATGGTGTACGTTTAGAGGTAATGAGTTGTCCGCTTTTTAATTGTCATAGTGTAAACGTTCGTAGCTACGTGATTATGGCGTGATAACAAATTTTACTCCAAATATTTAGAACACATAATTATGTATCTGTTATTTTTAACTAGGTTTCTACGTAATAATATAAAAAATATTTTTTGAAACAAATTCAGTAAGGACGTCTGGAAATCAGCTTTTTTGTACAAATTTTATCTGAATTTGGCCGTTCACCTACTCATACATTGCGAAAGTAAAGAAAACTTCTACATAGAAAAAATGTCGCACATTCAATGGAGATTCTAAATGAAGAAAATTTTTTAAAAATACGTGTACGACTTTTTCAAAAATATGCCTTTCGTGGAACCAGTTTTGAGCAATCTCTGCGCGCCAATTTTCGATCGATGTTATCGCATTTTCACACGCTTGCATTGCGTTTAATGAAACAACAATATTTTCTATCATGCTCTTGTTTACGATAGACGGACCTAGAAGGGCCCTCTTAATGTTAAAGCGAAAGTAATGCTGGCTGTCCATTACATCTTCACGCCCTGCCGGCAGAACGGTTTTCCATAATTTTTGGCGCATTTTTACCATCGCTATATCCATGAAAAATAATAAGAAAGCGCGCAGTGCCGTAAAAAAATGGTGCGCCACAAAGTCGGTATTTTGTTTTGATTTTCTGATAATTTCCAGGGTAAAGGAGAATGCTCAAAAGTGGTACCAAAAAGTCTCACGCATCAAGACCAAAATTTTGGAGTAATTAGTTTCATATTTTTTTACGACGTTACACGTCGGGGATTTAGTTTTTGAACAGGGAATTTATTTTTAAGTTTAAAAGTATGGATATTGTTTTACTTCCTATAAATGACGTTCCGTTTCACTTCACGTGTTAAATGATTAACATAACCTTGATTTTTGAAAGTGCCATGTTCACTGTAAAAATAATACTCTGCTGATTCTACATCAATTTAAAAAAAAAACTAGAATAGAATATCTATTTAAAAGATTATCATTATTTTATCTGGTTTTGTTATGGTTAATTAGCCGTTCCCAACTAGTAAAAAAGATGTAGAATGCAACAGAATGGATTTGTTATCTGTGCATCTGACATTTTGCGCATGTACTCTGTAGTCTGTGGTTTGCGCTAGCGAGTAGCGAGTACCGTCTGTGTTTTTAAGAGTTGAGATTGAATAATTATTGAATTGTTTTGAAAAGTAGAACTTGTTTGTATTTTGTGAACTTTTTTGTGAGTATTTCATTGTGCAAATATGTCGAGTTGGTCGACCGATTGACATCGTCAGTCACCCGGCAAAACCGGCGATGTATCAATAGTTCATTTTTGATACCCAGAAACCTACACACATTAGAACAAGCGTCTACTCCAATGATTAACTTGTTACAGTCTTGGATAACTTCTACTCAGGTAAGCAGATCTTATTTTACTCTTTGAATATATAGGTACTTATGAATGTCAGGCACCTATTTCCTGACTAATCTTTTTATGAATGTACCAGCTTACAAAACATTATGTTTATAGAATGAATGAAAACATTTTTGGACTCGCACAGGAAATATCCAACAAATAAATAACAAAAAATAAACCAACCTGTTTGAGGCCAAAAAACGCTTTACTCTTGATTACTTGTAGATGTAATTTCTTTGAATATGTTACAGAAGATAGATAACGTCATAAAGGGTAGAAGCACACTTTTTCACTCATGGTTTTAATTGCAGATGTCTTCAGAATGTGTGCTTTGTACAGAGTGTTTGAGACTGCTCCAAAATCGAGCAAACACAATCAGTGAAGGAAGTTTATCTTTGCCTGCTTTTGGTCATGGAAAATTATGTTGTTCTTGTGGCAATTCTATTCTACGTGCAACTAGACCATATCCTGTAAGACAAGATCGACAAGAGAGAAACATTTTAGTTAGAAATATTCCGCTCCATTTGGTAAATAATTTTATTTATGTTGCAATATAAAAATGAAACCTAATTAGTATCTATTTTGACACAATAACTGCCTGATCATTATCATGTATTCCTAGTTACATCACATTACAGTAATACTTTTATCAAGTCTATAACCCATTGTGAAATGTTTTGTATTACATGTATAATCATGTTATTTTTATAGATATCAAGATTGGAAATAGTATGTGCTGCTTGCTGGAGGTCAGCTACAAGAGATGTTCAACGTCGTGATGTGTACAACTGCAATCGCCCAGGTCTGCCAGATGCTGGACCATGTGGAGATCTCAATATTCCTAAGCCATAATTGACGTTAAGATGGCTTACTATGTTAGCTCTTGAGACCTACCAACTCAAGCAGGCTAGATCTTATTATAGGGAACACATCCGTCGGACTGATATTTATTCAGTTGAGGTGAATAATTCTATTGATGATGATGTACCTTTGATTTTAGGGCTTAATAATTACCTCTTAAGAGGTATGATTAATTCGAGACATGTCAACAGTCGTACTTATCACATGTATTTATTGATTAGCAGAGATGATGCTGTGGCCAACACATTAGAAACCATAGTAGGTTATTGCTGCAGTCGCCTCGTCGGTAAGCGAACAGTGGGCTGCTGTGCTCATGTAATGACGATAGTATAGTATTTGAGCTGGGGACGGTATAATGACATAACTTCGCCAGCAACGGATTTAGATGATTTTTTTCAGGAGTATGATGAATGATTTATGTAACAGTTTTGTTAAATAAATATTTTTGACTTTGATCCCTATTAAAAACCCAAATGAACTTGTTTGTTTCATTTTTCTATCACTTACCTATCAGTCTGACTGATCACCCTTATTTATGATAATGTATTATTGGTATTGGTGAGTAGTTGTGGCCCAGTAGTAGCGGCGGCCCAGTGGTAGCGGCCGCAACTTACGAGTAGTACGTTGTGAGTTCAAACCCAAACAGGTGATATACTTTGTGTAAATTATGTCATCACCACAGCTCGCAAAACGGTGAACGAAAACATCATGAGTAAACCGGCACGTCTTAGAACCAAAAAATTGAAGCCATGACACATCTACCAACCCGCACTGGGCCCGCGTGGTGGATTACGGCTCCCTCTCACTAAGAGGCCGGTGTCCCAACAGTGGGAACATTATATGCTGCTGTTTTTTTATTAGATTTACGACTGCGCAGCCATTGTAGCCAACTTCAGGGCGGCCAAGAAGTTTGGCAAGAATTATACCCACGTTACCGGTTCACACTGTTGATAATATAAGGGTCGGTCAAATCACTGAGTGACACATGTGCCTGGCTGGAGGCTATAGTTTAGTCTCCACTGGGAAGACTGCTTAAGCAGATAGTGACTTGTATCCAGCAGGTAACTGTGAGACTCAACGTATTAAAGAAAAACGAGATTCAGTCACGAACCCTGTGGTGGGGCTAGACGTTGCTATAACTCGTAAATCTTCCTAACTTATATACGTGTATTACGCTGTTTTTAGAACAATAATATTCGTCCATGTATAACGTGTCTAAGTAGATATAAAACAAGTCGCTGGCAGCGTCGACCAAAACAGACCTAGTTTTTAGGTTATTTTGATTTTACTAAATAACTCTGAAACCCGGGTTTATTTTTCAAAAAGAACTTTTGTAGGAGTTAATATGATCAATGTAGTATATAAAAAACAAAGTTTGATTTTGATGCAACATGGTACGGGATTCCATACATCCTTGAGCATTGTCCTTTGGTCATTTCATTCTGTACGGCATCAGTTTCATATTGTTTCAATACAGCTTCTAATCCATTATTCCGCAACGCCGTACAAAAATCATGCGACAAGGGGAAAAAATCAAGGGTTGCAACCCCCTCTCTTTCCGTGGTCCGGGGGGTGATTTGAAAAAGTACGGCTTCGGTTCCAAAACAATATCTAGCACTCAAAAGTACTATTAAAAATAATGCCGTCAAAACAGTTATTTGTTATACAAAGTTGCTTTTTAACCGCGTGTTCAATTTTGATGACCGAGCAAGCGAAGGATTCTAAAATTGAATCACGAGCGCAGCGATCGATTCAAAATTAGAATCCTGAGCGTTAGCGAGGGAATCAAAAGAGCACGAGGTGAAAAATCTTTGCACTCGAGTGCAACACGTAACTTTTCATTCCACCTCAGCGAGGAAATGACTAAATGCAAAAAAAACCTTTACAATCACAAGATAGGTACACTTTTATTTCAGTATAGGTATTAATTACTACATTATGACAGGTAAGTATTACAGAATAATCTTTAAATTATAACAAAATAAGGTAAGGTATAATTAAGAAAATTTTAAAGTAACGTTGCTACAGTTATTTAAATTGAGTTGAATTGAGAGTATTTTTGTTTGGTACTGTAATATTGGTGTTAGTCACTTGTGTACTGTTTTTCGGTAAACTATCTGTCATACTTAATAGTTGTACCGATTCATCGGATTCCCTTGGCGTGAATGTTGGAGAGAGAGGGAGATGGTTAGGTGTTTCATAACGGCTTATTTTTGATGTAGAAGGGCCAGTCCAAGGATCCGATTGAGGCTCTTTCAGTGTAATGGCTCCTACGATGCCTTCACATATTTTAGACTTATTTTGGATGGAATCCTCTATGTATCCCTCTACAACTGCATTGGACTTCCAGCCTCCGTGGCGCTTAAGGGACAGGAGATCAGCTCCGGAATCAGCCAAGTGTGGCTGAAGTTCGTCGGAAACAATGACCCGTGTACAACAGGGGTTCTGGAAGTTCAAGAAATGTTGCTATTTCTCGTGGGATACTGCCAATTTTATTAGTACCCATAGGCTGTCTAACACACTTTCCATTGCGATACTGTAGAAAAAATCGATTGATTGGAGTGTTAGGCGGGCGTAAGGCTTGATATTTCTCAACAATCGTTACGTATTCCTTGCGAATGACGAAGTTGCGGTCTCTTTTTGTCTTTGTATTAGGTAAATTAATTAATAGTAAGTCATCTGAATGTTTCTCAATGTTTTTGACATTAAGTTGTGTTAGTCCATTAGTTCGACATGCTCCGTTTATTCCAATAATAAGAACAACCTGTAACGTAAAGAGTATTGTAGTAGATAAATGAATAAAATTGATATGAACGCATAATTATGCCTATGAACATCTACTAAGTATACTATTTAATTGAGATTAATATACTTAAGTAGATACTGAATGTGCAACTGACTTACTTTTGCCGCCAAATATACGGAATCGGGTGCTTCGTTAAGAAACTCTTCAATATCAGATATTGTGAAAACCTTCGATTTTTTTTGGTTGATGACCAGATGAGGCCCTTTTTAAAAATGCCACTAATTTAGGATAGGTATCGATATGTTTGTCTTTTTTTATCTTTATTGTTGCTTTTAGCATCGAATACGTACTCCATAGAGTGCTTGCTTTCTTGTTCTCGGATAATTCTATAAAATATGCCAGCAAAACGTTTTCTGAGAAAGTTTTGGCTCCTTTTGCTAGTCGCCACGTGTTGAACATATCGTACTGTTTTAAATACTTCTCGCGTGATTGTTGAGGGAGAAAGCTCATTTGCGCATTATTAACAGTTTCAGTCAATTCTGTTTGCGTCAAGCAAACTTCCTCGTCGCTAGAATCACTCATTTTAGTTTTTTCACTTGTTTTCAAGTTTCTTGTTTTTAATATAAGGTTTAACAATGACGTGAAAAAATGCCGCGTAAAGAACCGCGTACAAAGCAAATTGAAAAAAGAACACCAAGAAGGTTCCGAGTCTGAGTTTTAAACAAATTAAAAAAAAGTTGTATGATATATTCGGCACCATAGAGGTAGCAGTAAATAGGTTTAATGTTTTTTTTAATTCACAAACTTAGTGCACACGATGTTCTAAATTCAATTTACTTTAGCCTCTAGAGAATAAAAACGGCTTTTCCACTCAGATATTGAAGATTAAAAATACTCTTTCCGAGATGGTGGGATGAAAAAATATTGTTCATTTTGAATGTATATTAATAATTATCTTAATTTCATGGTATACTTGATTTAAAAAAGCTGTAAAATCATTTGACTCAGTACGTCATCTTTTTTTAACATGATATTGTAAAATACTATTGTTGTATAGTATTGCCGTTCAAAAGAAACTGTTCTAAAAAAAATGATAGAGAAATACAATAACTGATTTTTTTCAAATTATTGCAAATGTTTAAATATACATTTATATATCTATATACTTATAATAAAACTGTAGAGAGGTCAATTCTGTACATTGAAAATATATTCAAAATTAATATTGGAGGATGAATGGTGATCGATACTGATGCCAAAAATGCAATCACAATTTTTTTGTCTGTCTGGCTGTCTGTCTGTCTGTATGTGCACGCATGAGTCAAAAACTATTGAAGGGATTTTAAACAAACTTGGTACGATTGTAGTCCATACTCCTGGGCAGGTTATAGGCTATATAACATAACGCTAAGACACATAGGAGCTGAGCAGTGACCATAAATTTGAAGCAAGTCGGATGAAAATGCGCTTTCGAGGTAAAAAAAATTAACCTAGATAAACACATAGACTACTTTTTATCCCGGTAGTACATTCACGCGGGATATTTTCCGACCTCCACGCGGGCGAAGCCGCTGGCAAAAGCTATTAGATTAATAAAATATAGCAATTTTCTACATTTTGCCCTTGTTTTAAATAGTATTAAGATAAATAAATTAGGAAAAAATTATGCCGTGCATTTTAATGCAGACCATATCTTTTAGGCTGATGACAATGACGCTATCATTTTAAGGGTGTAGTACTTTATGGCCATCTGATACTGTACGGTATTAACATATTTTTGAAGAGAACAATTGATAATCTGATAAAATCATTATGACGTCTAACTGAAGTGAAAGGGTGTGTATATAATATCCAAGAATTGAAACTGTAAATCCCAGTATCAACAGTTTTGTATACTTTTTGGGTTAAATATACTTCAAACATTATTGATACATGTATATAATTGATTTGTTTCATTGTTATGATGTGAATAAATAAAACAACTATTTTTTAGAAAAAATCGATATATTTAAAGATGATAATACAAAATAAGGTTTTTATTTAAATTATTCAGTATCGGAATCAGCCGCTGAGTTGCTATCGGAATCAACGTCTTCATTGACGTCCGTTATTATCTTCTCTATCATTTTCTGAAACATGAATAAGTTTTTGTCAAAATCAAAGTCTTACGTACAGATTAAAGATGTAAAGATTTATTTATTTACCTATGACGTCATCAATTTCTTCGCCTGATTCCTCATGTGGTTCCGTTATGTCACTGACTTTTTGGGGGCATTCCTCTCCGTGGAACCAGACCGTCATTGAAAATCCATCCATAGCTATTGGTAACAAGGTCGACGGTATTTGTTTGTAGGCATTACACCAAATCTGTGCCGTGTAGGTACTTCTCTTCATATGTTGTTTTATAATAGTATAGGCAGATATAGATATATGCCTACAAATGCTAAACCTCGTAACAGAACGTCGCTCCGTAAGCGATATATATGTAAATTATATTTATTTCATATTATTATTACTTTTTATCAATATGAACTTTCAGATTTGTACGGCATTAACTTTTTATAAATTATTGTATTAAGTACAAATAAACTATCTAAATGCCGTATAAAAAAATATCGTCATGAATTTCACGTTTCACGTTATATGGGTTTTTCTTACATTTCGTTCTATGGATTTTTTCTTGTGTTTTTTTTTTCCCCCTACAAACCTCTGGACCAACGAAAATGTACGGCATGTAAAAAAATATTATCAATGCATAAAATACTTTCAAAATAAATTAATTTTATGTTGTTTCAAATCACCCCCCGGACCACGGAAAGAGAGGGGGTTGCAACCCTCGATTTTTTCCCCTTGTCGCATGATTTTTGTACGGCGTTGCGGAATAATGGATTAGAAGCTGTATTGAAACAGTATGAAACTGATGCCGTACAGAATGAAATGACCAAATTTACCCTGGAAATTATCAGAAAATCAAAACAAAATACCGACTTTGTGGCGCACCATTTTTTTACGGCACTGCGCGCTTTCTTATTATTTTCCATGGATCTATCGATGGTAAAAATGCCGCACAAAAATAGGGGAAAGGAAGGTAAAACGGACCCTGTGGGTAAAAGGGTCCACCTTAATAATTTTGAAACGTGTAACGCTATCTATGAATTTGTTATGTCAAAGTGATGGCCACCATGTTCCCCCTCTCGGTCAGTGTACTCAATTCCACCGACCGCACATGCACTGATATAGCAAGGTAAGTTATTTTTTTAGATTTTGATAAAAAAATTGCATTTTTCAATTAGCCTACAGTTTGGTTTGGTTTGTGATAGTGTGTTCTGATGATAACTGTATGTAAACTGACATATGATTAAGCTAATAATCAAGTTTGTCGACTATACCTCAACTTATAACCAATTTTTTTTTAAATTTTTGTTTTTTGTAGAAAAAAGGCAAAACGGACCCAGGCAGAATGGACCGGGGTACCGTTTTGCCTCACCTAGCCAAATTGACAGCCAACCTGCCATGACTTCCACATCAACAAAGAATGCTGGTGAACCAACAGTATTACAGCCCTTATTTTTTAATCAAAGTGAAACGGAATCTTCAACATCCACCAATAATTATGATTGTCAATGAACCTTGCAGTGTATTTAATTTTGGACCTAAAGATATAATGCCTTTACCGAAAACAGAAAGGACTACAAGAGCTAACGTCAAGCGAGGAAAAACAGCAATTATTACGTCATCGCCCTATCGCTTTGAACTGGAAACTTCTCAAAATAAACAGGCTGAAATGATTAAAAAAGCACTTTGTTTCGAGAAAAACACGAAACCTTAAAAAAAGAAAAGCTACAAAAAGACCGAAAAACGAAAATCAGGAAGGAGGACAGTGGAAACAGACTAATAATTTCAAAAAAGGGAATGCAAGCAAGAAATCTTATATAAAAGATTGAGTGTCTTTACTGTTCTTATTTGTATTCGGAATCAAGCGAAGGTTGTATGGTTGTTGTTGTTGTTGGTTTGTATGTATGTATCTATGTATTTATGTTTGTTTGTATGTATATATTCTTATATTATTTGATTAATTGTATTAAGTTAATATTTTTTGATTATATGTATTTTATTTTCTCATACTGTTACACACGCTGTCTACATCTCTGTATCTTCTCTCCTATCGCAGGTGTGCTGGAAGAGATTTCTTTAGAAATAAGCATCACCTTTGTACAAATTTTTCTGTTCCTTTCTTGTCTGTTTTTATTTGTGTGTACATAAATGGTTAAATAAATAAATAAGGTTAGGTGCAATGTCCAAAATGTCGTTTATGGGCTGCGCAGAGGATGAAGATGATGAGACTGAGTATTATTATGTGAAAAATGTGCTGACTGATTAATTGTATGTAGGTAAGTCCATTTTGCCTTCATGTGTGGTCCATTTTGCCTCAATCATGAAGGTAAAACGGACATATTGAAGGTATTGGAAATCGTCTAATATCTTTATTGTCTTTGTTTTTATCAAAGACTGATTCATACGTAATATAAAGTTATAAATGTTGATTATTTTAGACTTTGAAGAAGTTTAATAAAATGAATAGTTTCTTTTTTATACTTGTTTTTAGTTAAGTGGTCCGTTTTGCCTTCCTTTCCCCTATATGACCAAAATGTACTCACTCTACCTGCACTTTTGAATTCTCACCAGCACTCAGTTGGACAGCTTACAAGTGACGGCATTGTGCTGAATTTTATTATTTTATGCTCTTATATCGTCCTATATACTTCACCTGGTGGTTCATATGACCCATCCATTTTTGGACATGGGCCTGTAGTCTAATACGTTTTATCCTGGTATTACGTTCCCATGGAATACTTGCCGAACTTCACGCGGGCAACGCAGCATATGGCCACTAGCTACCGTATATTTTTAACCAACTTCAAAAAAGGAGGAGGTTATTAATTTGTCTGTATTTTTTTTAATGTTTGTTAGCTCATAACTTTTTACTGGGTGAACCGATTTTGATGATTCTTTTTTTATTTGAAAGCTGGTGCTTTCCGTGTGGTCCTATTTTAATTCCATTCTGACAATGGGGTCCATGTGAAAACCATATAAGTCTTAAATTTGCATTAAGTATTTGCACGACAAATGAACGAATAACGCGATTAGATTAGTGCGGGGTATAACTAAAAGGATAAAAATAAAAACTTTTTACAAAAAAATTACAACCGACTTCCTTAAAAACACTACAAAGTGAAAAATAACTTTAATTTCAGAAGTCGGTGGCAAAAAAAACCTTAAATATAGATCCTAAGACACCGACTTCCGAAATTAAAGTTATTTTTCACTTTGTAGTGTTTTTGGAAAGTTGGGTCGATGATTGAAACTAACCTACGTGGTAGTGTACGTTCAACCTAACCTACTCGTAGAGGCTATGAGTAAATAGGTATGTAGGTGTCTACATCGGATATGCTCCGAGCCAATATAAAGTTTTTTATAAAGTAGAATTCAAATGTTCTCCCTTTTTCTTTTAATTACCGACCTACATAATGAAAATATCAAAACATGATTGCAAGTCTGCAAGTAAAAAGATCAAAACAGAATATGATTTAAAATCAACTGATGAGCTGAATGCAGTTATTTTAGTTCATTCCGATATGCCAAAATTTTAATAGATTTTGGAGTACCTCCTAAGCTACTTTTTACAATTTCTGGTTAGTAGGTACATACCAGAAACTGGTGATAGGTTGGATGGTTTCTTTGTTCATACTAAGGTTCAAAGTCACCAACTATTGTTTACTTTTCTTCATCCTTATTAAAAATAAACATTATTTATCATAATCTGATACACCGTTCAAAAGAATCAGGTCAGTCAAATATCAAAACCAGAATCAAGACTATTCAACAGAATCTATGAAGAACTAGTTTCCATATCAGTATCCAGTCTCTATATATATGTGTGCCTGACCGCTGCTTACCTCGTCTAGTGACGCAGCGTGAAGACACGTCATCAAACTATCGCGCGACGGTTTCTCAAGAACACAATTGTCGTATCGTCACCGGATGGCCGCTAAACGCTGGCTTCCTTCGGTCCTTGTTGGTACAAGTTATGAGCGGATTGTCTGTTTAGAGAAAAACCCGTCAGTCTTCCAATGGTGAAAATGCAGTAAAAACGATAAGTTTTAATCTGCGGTCTGCGGACAGCCTTACCCTGCACCGACGACGTTGCGCGCTGCGGCAACAAAGCTCAGCGATGCACGGGAAAGTTAGGCGAATCAGAAATGTTCTGCGAAATAATCCCTCATCATTTCAACCGATAGATGTCCACTGCTGGACATAGTTTTAATCACAACTAATATTATGAAGAGGAAAGATTTGATTGTTGAAGATTAAAAATTTTGTAATTGATAAACTCAAAAACGACTTAACCGATATTTAAAATTCTTAAAAAGGTACATACCATTATTCCGGGGTAACTTGAACTATATTTTATTTTTAAATATTTCACGTGGACGAAGTCACGGGCGAAGCGCAAATCATAATATACTAAACAGACCTTTAAAATATGCGTCGTATTTTTACCCGACTACGGCGATGCAAAACGGAGCATGATTTTGAGCGGTATGTATGTCTGGTCAATTGATTCCTCTTAACTTCTAAACTTCTTTACATAATTTGACAAATAAGGTATAGTTGAAAGTGTCTTGATCATCCGCTTGTTACAGCACATTACATTGAAAAAAAAGAGGTCGTATGCCACTTACCCTAGCAAAACGGAACATTCTAACAGTAGTAAGCGATCATAAGCCTTAGGACGAAGTGGCATACGACCACGGCTTTCAGGTGAGAATATTTTATTGTTTCACACTTTTTACAGCGCGATTTTTCAGCATTCAGGTTTTATTTTTTTATTCAACTAATATCTAGTAAAATACTGCACTTCACGCTATATATTTGCGCTATATTTGACTATGCCCTATTAATCATACATTGTCAACAAATAGCTTTGTTATGAATAAAATCTTTTATTTCCTCGGTATTTTCAAAAGAATCTTGGAGGATGTGACTAAATGATGAGTCTGTGATAATTACATCAGTCAATACACATATCTTTCTTTCTACTCCACGGTTCCGTCGATTACAGCGCTCTAACTGCGTAAAAAACTATTAATGATAGATAATCTGGTGTGGGACGCAACATGTGTCGACACCCTTGCGCCATCCCACCTTTCCTGTACGATGGGATGCGCTGGGGCGGCTGCTGCAGGTGCGGAAAACCTCAAACGGATAAAATATTCCAATCTCATTGGAAGTTACATATTTGAGCCGTTTGGGGTTGAAACATTAGGGCCATGGGGTCCGAGTACCCACTTGGTTTTTAGAGACATAGCCAAGCGGTTGGTCGACTCTTCACGTGACCAGAGGGCTGGCCTATTTTTTGGCCAAAGAATCAGCATTGCCATACAACGTGGCAATGCTGCCAGCCTTTTGGGAACTTTTCCCATTGACAGCGGTGCAGACGAATTTTTTGAAGCCCTCTGATTCTTTTTATATACTTGTACATAATATATTAATTTTAGTGTTAAATAAGGAAATTAAAATAATAAAGGAATAAATAAAATGATAATCCACATCCACACTATCCACACTATTATAATATTATATATATATATATATATATATATATATATATTTATATATTTATATATATATATATATTTATATATCCATCCACACTAATATTATAAATGCAAAAGTAACTCTGTCTGTCTGTCGGTCTGTCTGTCTGTCTGTCTGTCTCGCTTTCCTGCTAAAACTACTGATCCGATTAAAATGAAATTTGGTACACAGATAGTTTAGAGCCTGAGAAAGGACATAGGCTACTTTTTATCCCGGTAGTATGTTCCCGCGGGATAATTTCCGACCTCCACGCGGGCGAAGCCGCTGGCACAAGCTAGTCTAAAACATTTAAAGGTTATTGCCAATCCATCAACTTCATATCTTTGAAAAAGTTGTCTGCTCAACAATGTGAATAACGCAACGAATGTCAAATGAAATGGCTGCCATTTTGACACTGTTAGTGCGTTTTTCGATTAACATAACATAAAATCACATCTGTATTCTATGAAAGGGCTTCGTAGAGCCGTGCTTATAGTACACCTACTTACATTTCGCCAGTAATGACCCATGTCGGTAATATATTGAGTTACGCAATTACCCCGCAGTCTATCCCGCCATTTCCGCCTGGGCATTGCAATATTGCTTGCCACGTATACAGGATCATTTTTTATCCAGTGCGCAAACTGTAACCATGAATTCAGCATATCATTCTAGACTCCCCAGCGTAGAAAATTTTCGTCGGTTATACAAAAAAAATCTGCTGTTCCATACATTTAGACCCCGTAGGTATTGCATTTTTCTATGAAACAATTGATTTTTTTTTTTTGTTAAACTGACGGATTTCTGCACAAGGTGGTTTAGAATGATATGCTGAATTCATGGTTACAATTTACGCACTGGATAAAAACTTATCCTGTATAATAGTGGGTACACCCAACGTGTTACGTGTGGTGCTGGCCGTACAGGATAGCGCCGCACCACCCCATTTCTTCCCGTGAGTGTCGTAAGAGGCGACTAAGGGACTTACTAGAGAATGGGCAGCAACATTCTCTATGCACTTTGCCACCATACCAGACTGCCAACTCGGCTGCCAAGCGTGGCGATTATGGCAAAGCCACCCAAATTGGAGGAGGCCTATGTCCAGCAGTGGACCTCTTACGGCTGAAATGATGATGCAACCCAACGTAACTACATTCAATATTGTGTACTTCCTTTTCTTACACCTTGGACCAAGTGTCCCGCGCGACCGCGTGTCTGCCCACGTGTATTATCTCATGCTGTGAAGAAATTTTACTTTATCTCACATCTACCCGCACTCATACCATTTTACTGCACTTCCCTTATAATTGGACTAAGGGTTAACATCACACGCAAGGCCTTCTGAGAAATAAATTAACAGACATTACCCTAATGAAGGAGATCGTTTGTTGCCGCGTCTCCCATATTCTAAGTAATGTGATCATGAAAAAATTACGTGTAGAAGAGCTTAAGGCCTTTGGGTATCCGGTTAATCCGGGGATACCGCACGGTCTCGTGCGAGGCGGCGAGCCTCCTTGCCGGAGTGCCGCCATGGGATCTGGAGGCAAAGGTCCTCGCGCACATGTGGGAGTGGCGCGAGGAGGCGAAACGCCGGGGCGAAACTCCGCTGCCGCGACAAATCGCGGCACGGCGGACAGAGCTCCGGTGTGATCTCATGGCGGCATGGCGGGTACGATTGTCGCAACCCAGTGCTGGGCACGCCACAATTGCGGCGGTAAGTCCCCTCTTTGAGGAGTGGATAGAGAGGCGTCACGGCGTCCTCACCTTCCGCCTGACGCAGGTTCTCACCGGGCATGGGTGCTTCGGTGGGTTCCTGTTCAGGATAAAGCGGGAGGATACGTCCGGGTGTTTCCATTGCGAGGATCGTCTGGAGGACACGGTGGAGCATACGGTGGAGGTGTGCCCAGCCTGGGCGGGGCACCGCCGTGTCCTCGTGGAGGCGATCGGCGGCGGCGACCTCTCTCGTCCGGCCCTGGTTCGAGCCATGGTACGGAGCGAGAGGGAATGGGAAGCCGTCACCTCCTTCTGCGAAGCAGTAATGCTCGCGAAGGAGGAGGCGGGGCGCGTGAGGGAGTGGCAGTCTCTGCGCCCTCATGTCCCTAGCCGCCACAGGAGGAGACGCCCCGGGCGTCGGGAGTCGATTGCGGACTCCCGGCCACCGTAGGCGCGAGCTTGCGGGTGGCGAGCAATGGGTAGCTCGCCGCCCGGTAAGGACCAAGCTCGGGTCGACGGCGCGCAGTGTTCCACGCGCGCCTCAAAGAGATGTCAGCAGCAGTGTAGGGGTCTACTAGGACCGATGCCTGCCGGGGTCGCGTGATTGTTCGAAAGAGATACCGTGACCCTGGCACATGGGCAACTGATGGAACACGGGTGGGTTTTAGTCAGTAAAAGTCTGACACGCCCTCCCGCTCCGCCCAGAGCGGGAGAAGTCATTTGATGATTTCCCATCCTGAAAAAAAAAAAAAAAAAAAAAAAAAAAAAGGCCTTTGGGTATTTGGCGCTTGTTTATTGTACTAGTTGTGAATAATAAAACTAAATTCGGTCAAGCGACCCATCGATGGGCACACATAATATGAAATTGATTTCTAAGGGTCGCCGTTAGAGGGCATGGGAAGCCATCACCTCCTTCTGCGAAGCAGTAATGCTCGCGGAGGAGGAGGCGGGGCGCGTGAGGGAGTGGCAGTCTCTGCGCCCTCACGTCCCTAACCGCCGCAGGAGGAGACGCCCCGGGCGTCGGGAGTCGATAGCGGACTCCCGGCCACCGTAGGCGCGGGCTTGCGGGCGCGGTGCTATGAGTAGCTCGCCATCCGGTTAGGACCAGGCCCATGTCGACGGCGCGTAGTGTTCCACGCGCGTCACAAAGAGATGTCATTAACAACTGAAGGGGTTTGATGTCTGCCAGGGTTGCTAAATTAGTTCGAAAGAGATACCGTGGCCCTGGCATATGGGCAACTGAAGGAACACGGGTGCGTTTTAGTCAGTAAAAGTCTGACACGCCCTTCCGCTCCACCCTAGCGCGGGAGGCGCCATTTGATGATTTCCCACCCACAAAAAAAAAAATGTTCACCGTTATCGAAACCGATACGAAGAATTCTAAATATGTAATATAACATAATAACTATGTATATACAGGGTGGACGGGACGTCGACGTTCAAACCGTAACCGTGAATTCAGCACATGGTCCTAGACCTCCCAGCAAAGAAATAGAATTAATGTTTCATAGAAAAGCAAGGTAATCCTAACCTACGCGGTCAAAATATATGGTACATCAGCATTATTTTGTAATAACCAACGAAAATTTTTATATACCTGACTATCATATACTTGACTTTCTGTATATTCTAATAATATGTATAGTTAACATCTAACGATCTTGAGCCACACTACAATAGCATCCCCCTTTAAAACCAATAGTTAGGGAGCTGGCGACCTAAATTTCGATATGATCAGCACACAAGCTAAATCAAACTCAAACTCGTAGCATTTATTCGGTAAGTTGAAGCTGTTAAAGTATTCTAATAATATTGTTGTACCTAATTTCTTATTTTAAAATGGTGTAGGTACACCCCCGCCTGATATAGCTGTATAACACTATGTCATTGCCTAATATTATTACTGTGTGTGTGGCAACACTGGTGTCACCTCTCTTCCTGTTCTCTCTGTTGCTGTATGTACGAACTGTGCTAAAACTCTGCTTCCACATTACAATATCAAATGAGACTAGTTTGTTTTATTTAAAAATCTCAACAGAAGCTAGTTGCCCGTTCCAAAACGTAGATCTATATGAAAAAGAACGGGCAAGAAACTCCAAGGACACTCTTTTAAATCATATTATTACAAAATCCTGGGTACAATGTTCTTGTTGCTTCTATACGTGAGAACAAACTTAAAAAATGAAGGAACAGTTCTAAATTTAAAATTGAAAACAAGCCCTGTAAGTTATGAAATTCTAGTCTCAAGTGACGGCACCCTTTCACGAACATGACTTCCATATTTAAATTTTCAAAAACTTCGCGGATTCTAGAATATCTAGAAAGGTATGTTTTTATATATTTTACAACTTACACGTTCATGGTTATTAATTAAAGATATGTATGTAAAATGAATACGTGACATACCAGGATTGAATATTATTGGGAAATATTGGAAGAAATAATAACATTAAACTCGTTTAACTTTCTTAGAAAACAAATGTTTATGTTGTAATAGCTATTTGATATTCAACCATATATTTGAGTATACTCGCCATAATGGCGAGTAGATTGAGCACACTTCCAGAAATTCAGTTTGAAATTTGTGTCTAAATATTTTAAAATTACAAGTCTATGTATTAATTAAAACATATTATATGGGTTAAAGAAATTGCCGATTTATACAGCAAACTTATCTAGATTCGACAAACTGTGTGAAAGCATTTTATACTGCCTCCTGGGAAGAACATTTTTGACTACGTAGAAAATTGACCAAATGACGAAAAAAAATGGTAGTCAGTAGGAACAAAGTCTGGCGAGTACGGAGGATGACGTAAGGTTTCTAATTGCTGCTCCTGTAGAGTTACAAAATAAAAATTGTCTTAGTCCTACTACTAATCTACATATAGTATCTTCTTCTTTACATAGTACAAAACAAAGTCACTCCTCGCATACACTTTGATCTTTTAAACTACGCGAAGGTTTTTAATGCGATTTTCATCAATAGCGGTATGCATAATACGCGGGTGAAGTCCCTGGCAAACCTAGTAATATTATAAATGTGAAAGTTTGTAGGGTTGGTTTTTTGTTACTTAATCACGCAAAATCGGCTGAACAGATTTGGATGAAATTTGACAAACATATTTTAATACTTAGATTAACACATTTATTCGATACAGTACTTTTATTCCGGTAGTACATTCCTGTGAGATAATATCCGTCCGCCACGCAGGCGAAACCGCTGGTAAAAGCCAGTAGTTATTTAAAATAGAAACTCTTGGAAAGTTGCGATTACTTAATGACTAATTAAAGGACAAAATATTACCTAAACGACCAATAATAATACCGATTATTCATTGCAATCAGTAGAAGTAAGTACCACATAAAGGTACTAATTCAAACTATGTCTTTGTTTACTACGCCACTCACACACGCCTGCACACGCACACACGCACACACGCGCACACAAGTACGCGTGTGCGCATGTTTTCCTGAAACATGCGCGTGTAGAGCGCTGCTCTTCCGGCCATGCGCAAAGAATATACAATTAGGGGAAAAGGAAATACGTTTATTTACTTACTGTGTTGAGATAAATATGATTTTGAGCTGCAGGTAGAATAAATAAGTAATGTTGGGGAAGGTATGTATGTTATCTGTACTATGTAGAGACTGGAGGATTCAAAGGGAATATTATTGCGAAGTGGTCAGATGGATTAAAAAGACAAATAAACTTTTGTACTAGCTCATTTTCTATTTAAGACAGTGAAAATGAATACAGTCATTTGGAAACCAGCACCCCTAGCCAAGTTGATAATCTGCAATCGTTAACGGTAGTCGCCCAACGTTAAGTCACGTGGTTAGAACAAACGAACAGAAAATTCGTAGCCAAATTCACATCGTTCAAAATGATAGAATGATTTTTTATCGTTTCTACAATGTTCAACGCTAAATCCTTTGTTATAAGGTGTCGTTTTTCTAAAGACATTGTAGAACGAGCGGCCGACTCAGGCGCTTCAACATGGCTACCAACTTATCGTTTTCTACAATTGCTGACACTGAGGCGTTACCGATTGTAGAACGGTAAGCGTTTGTGACTTGGCTAGGGGGGCAGTTCTTATTTTAACTCTGTTCTTTCTTATTTTATTTGGGAAACAAACAATTGTACAGTGAAAATTACATCTAGAAGGTAAAAGCTAAGGGAGTTACTGAGCAACCCACCAAGTTTCTACGGATAGAAAATTTTGTAAATAATGGCACAGTGAAGATAATACCAAAACATTTGCAGGTTATTAACTAGCTAGCTAGTTAGCCTTTAGAACACATAACTTGACTTTACATGGTCTTACCTATACGTTGGGGCATGCATACCAGCATCTTTATCCGGCAGAAGGACCCTTTGGGAATCTCAGTCTTTTTCGAACATTATTTAGGTAAACGTGAGTTGTCTAACTCTACCTTAGGTAATCCTTTAAAAGCTACCTAATTTGGAAATTAGCCTACCTTATTTTTACAAAAAATAAATTAGGGAACACCCAATTCAAGAAAAAATCGAAACCTAAACAATATTATTGTTTAGCTATCAGTTAAATAAAACAATGTTATCAGTATCACCCCATACTTATTAACGAATGACTCATGTGTCCCCACTCCTTGATCGCTTGCTCTTTGACCGGCGCCCGCGCATTTTATAAAGCAACAAAGGTCGGCGGCAAACTACTCATCCGTTCAGTCCCGTCAGTCAGCGTCGATCGTGCGAGTCGAACACACGTTAGCGCGCGATTTAAACAAATAATTAAAAAACAAAAATGTTGTTTTTCATAACAGTTTCTGTGCTGGTCGTGAGTGCGAACGCGAAGTTCTACACGGACTGCGGTAATTATTAATTTTTAACTCCTTAATTTAAATATTTTCGGTTGAGTTACTGTATTATCTGATACAGACATTTTGAGCTTTATTAGTAAATTACGTACATTGTGTGTGGCTGATTTAAGATGGTCGTGTGCGAAATGTGTTGTAATGTGAATCGTTGCATTTTTATTGCAATTACTGATCGAAACGTGAAACCTGTGTTATTCTTAACAGTCCTATATTGTGTTACCTTTGCAAGGTTACAGAGAAGTACAGGGCTAGAGACAACTAGATACTATTAGCTCTACATCTTCTCTGTAATCTTTCAAGTTAGCTAAATCATAAACATTTCTAAATGTATTTTCTTAGAACATGAATCTGAATACTGTCCTGAAAAAAGAAAATTCAATTCTCATTGAATCTTATACACCAACAGTAATGAAAACCTGCCCTTTAAAATGGGATTACCTTCGTTCAACGGAACATAATTTAAAGAAAATTAATTTAAAGACAATCTATTTCACAATTAAAGAAAATCCTTCGCCAAAAGAATGCCAAACAGACATCCAATCGATTAAAAGTAATGTGCACTAGACAAGCCTCCTCCCTACATGGGGCTAGTAAAATGTTATTGACTTCCCGCACAGGATCCCAAGATGAACTTAAACAGACACTATAGGCGCATGCCATAGAACAGAATCCGTCAATCGCTGCAATCATTGCTGTTGTCTGTTTACAAGTACAGCTCAGCTTTTCATAGTCTTCTATAATTGATTGACAATTTCTATCTGCACCCTAATTGCGTAACACTATTAATAACAATCTGAAGCATTTTGAAGAACATTGGTGCCGATTCTGTTGTACACGAACTAAACTAACTAAACTATCTCTAAAATTCCTTACTTTTGGCTATGAGAATTGTAACGCTATTCTGCAAGGAAAAATCTCTAAATTAAAAAACTATTTTGACACGACTAAAATCAAATTTGACAATCGCGACTCAGCGTGGTATTTTTTTTTTCTTTTGTTTTCGCAACGTTTACTTGTGTGTGCATTGCGTAGAATGAATTTTTTGAGAGACGAAGGCGCGTGCTAGTGTGCAGCCTGGACGTGTTTTATATGGAATTTTTCACTTTTGTTTGAAAAATATAAAAAAAATGTTACCCACGTGTTGATATTTAAATGTTCCGGGGTATACTAAGGGGGTCGAAAATTTCATTATTTTTGCGATAGGACACGCCATTTTCAAGATATAAGCAAAAAGAAAATAAAAAATACAGAACTGTTTTTGCACGTGAAGGCAAGGCGTTGTTGAGAATTTTAGTTCATGACCACTAGTTTTATTCCACACCTTTTTAATCGCGCTTAAAAAATAGTCAGATTTAGTTAAAATAAATTATTATAGTCAAAATTTTTGGTGAAAACCGGCAAACTCAGAATAGCAAAATTGACATTTTCACTAAACTAATAACTCAGTGCAATCTTAGTGCTGTCAAACTAAAATATAGTTAAGTTGTGTCACTTTAGTCTATTTCAGAATAGGAAATCGTCGTTTGACAGGAATAAACCAAATTTTAGTGATTTTTAGTTTAGTTTAGAGAATTTTGTGACAACAGAATCGGCACCATTGTTAATCCATTGCATAATAATGTTGGAATTTGTCTCAAGAATGTAAATAACGTAATGAATATTGTTGAACTACCAAAACGATAGCTATTCCGGCTAGTAGTTACGCCAATACCTCTCTGATTGATAGCGTGTATAGGGCAGTGGTGGCTCAGTGGTATTAGCTCCGACTTATAAGTTGATGATCGTGAGTTCGAACCCAGGAAGGCACTACACTTTGTACATTCGATTTCATCACCACTTCTCTCAAACCGGTAAAGGAAAACGTCGTGAGAAAACCGGCATGTCCTAGATTAGAACCAAAACTTTGAAAATATGTGACATTCACCAACCCGCACCGGAGCCTGTGTGATAGCTTATGATACGCTTCCTTTCCCAGACAAGAAGCCTGTCTACCAGTGGGAAGATTATGCACGCAGGCTGATTTATGCATGTAATGCATAGGGCGACTCCTCTTCGATGAGAGGGAGTGGGCTGTTTTCCAACCCGCGGGTCCTGTGCGGGTCGGTAAATGTCACATGTCTTCGAATTTTTGGATCCAGGACATGCCGGTTTTTCCGTCACCGTTTTGAGAGCAGTGGTGATAAATTAATACACACAAAATAAAGCTCCTGTCTGTCTTCGTACTATGACCACATATGACATAAGACTCTGAAGACGCGGTCGAAATTAGATACCTAGCTAACTACAACATTTTGTATAATAAAACTTATCTAAACATAACTGGCAAAATGTCCGTGTAAATCAAAATCAAAAGTCATTTATTCAAACTAGGCTGAGAGTCAGCACTTTTTGAACGTCAAAGTTACAAAAGACAGTCCCCCCAAAACGCCCGCCCTTCGACACTTCCTAGTGCTTTCGCTGGGAAGAAGAAGTGGCGGAACAACAGTGTAGGTACACCTCTGCGAAATCCTTCGGGAATTACCTACAGACCTGATGGTATGCTATGTTATCTATACGGCACTCTTAAGATGTACTAGCATTTACCATTGCCATTAGGTTTTAATGAAATAAAAACGATTAGAACAGCACTCTGTCATCAAAAATAATAACCGAGATGCATCTGTGTGATAATAACACATATTATGTTGTGTTAAACACTTAAAATGTCAAAGATTATATGGTATGACATAATAATATCGTTTATTATAATCACCATCTTGCGTAGCCAGAGCCTGTTTAAATCTTATGGGACCAAGACTCCTTTTATAGCTTTCTACCATATAGAAAGGTCTACCTGCTAGTTGTTGAAAACTTTTAAGGTCCAGGGTAGCCAGAACCTGCCAAGGTCGCGAGATTTGTTCGAAAGAGACACCGTGGCCCTGGCACATGGGCAACTGAAGGAACACGGGTGGGTTTTAGTCAGTAAAAGTCTGACACGCCCTCCCGCTCCGCCCAAGAGCGGGAGACGTCATTTGATGATTCATTTGACGTCCCACAAAAAAAAGGAAGCCAATTTTTTTTAATGTTCTTACTTTTTTTGCAATTTGCAGGTCAGTATCAAACTGCATGTTGAATAAAATACGATTCGCGACTGTAAGAATGCAATACAGCCCTCTAAATTCATTTAATTCAATTTTATAAAATAATACAATTTCATAATAAAATCATTCAAAAATCATCAATACATCCCTCCAAGTTCATTTAATCCCTATTAAATGAACTTGGAGGGATGTATTGATGATTTTAACTATTGTTACGGTTGTTTTGTTACGGTTGCATTACATCACTACTGACAAGCAAATTGCAAAAAAATACGTAATAAAAATATAATTTGGCGGACTACCCAGGACTTTCTTGTTTGGCTATTGATATTTCAGTCAATCAACAATAACAGATTCATTGAGAGTCAAAGGTTTCCGACATTCTTCTGGAAACTTATTTTCGTTTAACAAAATTCTTGAATGCAGCTAATAGATTCACTACATAAATTTCTAGCAAAAAATCTCTAATCGCTATCACAGCTAACATATAAAAACAAGAACCATTTCGAGTCAACTATTTCATTGAACTTCCTTCTTGTTTCACATATTTGTTTATTTAATAAATAATACTAAATAGATAGTAACAATATCAGCTGCTTACTATCAGTAACTATAAGGTCAATGTTCTGTGTCCCAACAAAAAGAACTATGTCATTATAACTTTAAATTCATGATATTATTATCTGCCTGACTTCCCCCCCTAAATTGGGGGCGGCCTTTGTCCAGCAGTAGACGTCTTCAGCTGCAATGATGGTGATATTTATCTGTCTTAACTGTCAGGGACACAACAAAATATCTCGTATAAAGAAGTCCTTTACTTAGACCATCTGAATCATTTTGAAGGATCCATTCCAAACTAATCTATTGCTTCATATGTTCGAGAAATTTGTCAGCTCGACTACGTAAATAACGCAATGAATGTTGTTCCTGTGTCAAAATGAAAGTCATTCTTACTGTTAGTATGTTACAAGCTAAATTTGAAAAAGTACTTTGTAAAAACGGAAACAAAATTCTTCAAAATGTTTCCTGAAATAAAAATTGCGAAAATTGAATTTAATATACTAACAAAACTTTTTAACAAAAATTAAACCGCCGAAAAAACTGAAAAGCAAAAAATAATAAACCTTAAAATTATGAGTCGGCGCTTTGAGTGATCTTTGTTCATTGATTTTTCAGCGCCGCGCCGCCGACTCAAAATTTTAAGGTTTATTATTTTTTGCTTTTCAGTTTTTTCAGCGGTATAATTTTTTGTTAAAAAGTTTTTATTTTATATTTTTTGTGGCTTGAATATACTAATAATAATTGGCAAGGTATACCCCATCCAATGAAAAAAGAATTATCAAAATCGGACTACTCTGTATAAAGTTATGCGTGGTTATACATTACAGTCAGTAAGTGAACAATCAATCATCCCCTGTTTTCCGACCCTTTTTTTTTTCTGTATGGGAAATCATCAAATGACTTCTCCCGCTCTGGGCGGAGCGGGAGGGCATGTCAGACTTTTACTGACTAAAACCCACCCGTGTTCCTTCAGTTGCCCATGTGCCAGGGTCACGGTATCTCTTTCGAACAATCACGCGACCCCGGCAGGCATCGGTCCTAGTAGACCCCTACACTGCTGCTGACATCTCTTTGAGGCGCGCGTGGAACACTGCGCGCCGTCGACCCGAGCTTGGTCCTTACCGGGCGGCGAGCTACCCATTGCTCGCCACCCGCAACCTCGCGCCTACGGTGGCCGGGAGTACTCCCGACGCCCGGGGCTTCTCCTCCTGCGGCGGCTAGGGACGTGAGGGCGCAGAGACTGCCACTCCCTCACGCGCCCCACCTCCTCCTTCGCGAGCATTACTGCTTCGCAGAAGGAGGTGACGGCTTCCCATTCCCTCTCGCTCCGTACCATGGCTCGCACCAGGGCCGGACGCGAGAGTCGCCGCCGCCGATCGCCTCCACGAGGACACGGCGGTGCTCCGCCCAGGCAGGGCACACCTCCACCGTATGCTCCACCGTATCCTCCAGACGATCCTCGCAATGGAAACACCCGGGCGTATCCTCCCGCTTTATCCTGAACAGGAACCCACCGAAGCACCCATGCCCGGTGAGAACCTGCGTCAGGCGGAAGGTGAGGACACCGTGACGCCTCTCTATCCACTCCTCAAAGAGGGGACTTACCGCCGCAATTGTGGCGTGCCCTGCGCTGGGTTGCGACAATCGTACCCGCCATGTCGCCATGAGATCCTGCCGGAGCTCTGTCCGCCGTGCCGCGATTTGTCGCGGCAGCGGAGTTTCGCCCCGGCGTTTCGCCTCCTCGCACCACTCACACATGTGGGCGAGGACCTTTGCCTCCAGATCCCATGGCGGCACTCCGGCAAGGAGGCTAGCCGCCTCACAGGAGACCGTGCGGTATCCCCGGATTAACCGGATGGCCATGACCATTTGGGGCTTTAATAGACTCATAATACTTGGCAAGGTATACCCTACCCAATAAAAAAAGAATAATCGAAATCGGACTATTCTGTATAAAGTTATGCGTGGTTATACATTAAAATCAGTGAGTGAACAATCAATCATCCCCTGTTTTCCGACCCTTAGGGTTCGATTTTGTTTTCCAAATTTATATGGGACCCCTTGGGAGTATACCCTTTCCAATAAAAAAAGAATTATCACAATCGGACTACCATGTACAAAGTTATGCGTGGTCATACATAAATAAAAAAAAAATAAAAAAAAAAAAAAATACGCTTCGAATTGATAACCTCCTCCTTTTTTTTCGTCGGTTAAAAAATGGACACACGTAACATAAGTTAGGAGATATAAGATACGCTCTTACTTAAACATCATTATAATTAAGTAGGTATCCATAAAAGTAACAAAAAAAGAGAAAATTATTTTGAGTTCAAGCATTGCCCGTCACCGCACAGAAAGTTTAAAACGATAAACAATTCACGATATAATATGTCATTACGATCCAGCCCATCCACTGCTGCCTTCTTCCAGCGTCCTCCTAGCCCAAGTCCGTATCCCACAGGGTGCCCTTAGCAAGTAGTCACTCTAGTTTTAAGTTTTGAACAGGGATGTTAGGGAGCTCCGTAACCGTAACCGAAACTATCGGCTATCCGATATAAAAAATTATCCGTAACCGTAACCGAATCCGAAATAAAAGTTTCGGATAATATCGGATTTGTTATTACATTTTTATTTTAGGTAGATTAGATAACACTCATTATATATTTATAATCATTTTTATTTTAAATAGCTGTAATAATTACTCACAGACTGATTGTAATTCCTACCAAATGGTGACATATAAATAAAACCATTTTATTAGCTATTTATATTTTACTTTGAAATTCCTTAAAATGTTTAATATCCGTAACCGAAATTATCCGAAACTAACGGATAATCCGAAATAATTTCATATCCGTATCCGTATCCGGTATAATAATCATTCCTACATCCGTATCCAATCCGTATCCGAAATTTCATATCCATAACATCCCTAGTTTTGAAGCCCTGGCTTGAGGCAGTCACATGTAAGGTGGTCGACTAAAATGATAAAATGTCCATTGCATACAATCCAGCAATATCGTGATATAACAGCTTACCGCTACATTATACTTACGTTCCTACGCATCAAGGCCCATTCATTTCTAGGTACTATTAACTAACAGGCTGATACTGTTCTGTACATTGCTACATTATGATGAACCAAACTGCGCTAAACAATGCATCATAGTGCTTTTGTTTCATGGATGTAATGAAACATTCGTTGAATGAAACCTACGCATTTATGCACGTTAACTTTTTCCATTGAACCAGCATCTCAAATTATAACACACTGTCAATTAGAATCTAAATCATTTTGAAGGATAGTGCTAAACTATTGCTTGATAAGTGCGATAAGCTTGTCAGTCAGGCTGTAAAGTTGGTCGTCAGGCTGAAAAATCTACAAGAGATTTTACTAAATAAGTTCATTGATTCAGGCACGTAGGCTTCTTACTGGATTTAGGTTATCTACTAACCTACTTCTGTTTATCTGATTGACGCCATTCGCTTTTAAAAATATAACAAAGTATATTTATCAATTAATTCATAAGTAGAACAATTTGTATTTGGTCAAACTAAACACAGAAACAAAAAGTTCTGGAGTGTAACCAAACATTTTTGCAATTTCTAAACTTTATCAGTAAAACAAATGACCGTGATAAAAAATAATAACTACATTAGGTAGTTCGACAAATAGGCCCATTAGTTTTTTGCACACAAACATATAATATAATATAAAAACAGTCCTTATCATAATGCTTATTTAATTGTACCTATAGAAGCGAGTTAAAACAGCTATACCATAATAATACAAAATGATACGATCATGGTGTAGTGATATAGGTACCTACCCAGTTGCTGACTAATATCAGTGACAACTCATCAGGTGACCTAATGTTGAATATGTATAAAATGTAGGTCTAACAACGTAGTACTATGCAGCCTACTCATTAAATTACAAAAGGTCCGATAAATGTAACTAAGCTTTATGAATCTAGAATTCTAGACATGCGGAAGCGTGTCAAGCCAAATTAAAACAATAGTTTGAAAAAAACTAAAAACACACTTCCATAGAAAACCAAACTAAAAAGTAGAAAATAATGGAAAAAAGCGTGGGGTGTTCTTTGAAGTATTTTTAATTGATATCAAGCACCCTACGCTTTTTTTAAATTTATAGTTTCGTTTTCTATGGAAGCGTGTTTTTTTAAACGATTATTTATTTTCAATTTTTAAGGTGTTTCGAATTTTGAGCCTTATGTCATCGTAGTTTGTGACGTATGTCAGCGTAGTTTGTGACATATGTCAGCGTAGTTTTCGAATACAGTTTTTTTTGCTATCCTGGTAACCCCGGCAAGGAATGGCAATGGTACAAATTTATAAAATTATTGTATTGTCATCGGTCCTCGACAAGTATGCCAAATTTCGAGTTAATCCGACGTTTTGAAGGGGTCAAAATCATGTTCAAAGTTTCCGTTACATACTAACATACGAATGAAGCTAATAAAAGCGTGATAAAAATAAAGGAACTGGCGACCTGCATGTAGTAGCCGTGTACTATGTTACAACAACCATTTAGATGCTTCGTTTCTTCATATCAGTCCAATTATAACCCACGTGCAAGCACTAGATAGAAAGTAAAACAAGGTAGCTAAGTAAACAAAGAAAGAAATTAAGTAAGGTAGGTAAGTTTGCTGAAAATCTTTATCAATTATTTTAATACCAGACTTTACATAACAGAACTGACCAAGAGTGCTGCCAAATCTAGACGCCTAACTATCAATTTAACTAACGTGATTGATAAAATGAGGTAGCATTTTTTTTTTTTTTTTTGGATCGGAAATCATCCCGCTCTGGGCGGAGCGGGAGGGCGTCAGACTTTTACTGACTAAAACCCACCCGTGTTCCTTCAGTTGCCCATGTGCCAGGGTCACGGTATCTCTTTCGAACAATCTCGCGACCCCGGCAGGCATCGGTCCTAGCAGACCCCTTCAGTGCTGCTGACATCTCTTTGAAGCGCGCGTGGAACACTACGCGCTGTCGACCCGAGCTCGGTTCTTATCGGGCGGCGAGCTACCCATTGCTCGCCGCCCGCAAGCTCGTGCCTACGGTGGCCAGGAGTCAGCTATCGACTCCCGACGCCCGGGGCGTCTCGTCCTGCGGCGGCTAGGGACGTGAGGGTGCAGAGACTGCCACTCCCTCACGCGCCCCGCCTCCTGCTTCGCGAGTATTACTGCTTCGCAGAAGGAGGAGACGGCTTCCCATGCCCTCTCGCTTCGTACCATGGCTCGCACCAAGACCGGACGCGAGAGGTCGCCGCCGCCGATCGCGTCCACGAGGACACGGCGGTGCTCGCCGGTGCCGCCGTGCCGCCGTGCCGCGATTTGTCGCGGCACGGCAGCGGAGTTTCGCCCCGGCGGCGTTCCGCCCCCTCGCGCCACTCCCACATGTGGGCGAAGACCTTTGTCTCCAGATCCCATGGTGGCACTCCGGCAAGGAGGCTCGCCGCCTCGCAGGGGAACATGTGGTATCCCCGGATTAACCGGATGGCCATGACCTTTTGGGCCGCACTCAACCGGCGCGCTGGGCGCAGCCTCAATGAGGGCGCCCACACCGGTGCCCCGTATAGGGCCATGGACCGCACATGAGGTGGCATTAACTCAAACAGTGTTATCCCGTGCATTACTAGCTCTAAACTAATTCGTAAAAGAGTTTTAGTGAGTACGGAGGAGTATGGACGTACGACCTATATCTCTGCAAAAATCTCCACAACTCCGGCGACAAACCAAAGCTGTCCTTCGGTCTCATGATATAATAACCACTGAACCCTACTGGTGGCAAGCGCAACTTTATCTACTGCTGAGCATATTCTAAGTTGAATTCTCAGATCTAGTAGTGTTATAACGTTTTTCAAAAAGAATTTCTCAGTTGGAGCTCGGAGTCTGGATTTATGCCCGGATGAGAGCAATAGGCTCGCGCTAGAGCGGGGGTAAACAAAACTAACGAAAACCTGCCCCCATTTCTCGCATCGCATCATACTACCTTTACTATGGGAAACCTTAGCGTAACCCTTCGGGGAAACCAGCATAATGTTATTTTAAGTAAATAGTAAGAGTAGGTAACGTTCGGAAAGAAAATTCGTGATGCTCAATTCCAGCGTATCTAAATAAGCCAACACACCCAAATCATTTGTTGTTCGCTGATAACCTTGTGTGTGTGACAGGATGCATTTCGCGACGCCACACAATGGTGTGACCAACTAATCTGATCGGACATTTGCGTCAGTTCGTAACGTTTTAGCTAGCTGTCTGATGTGCTTTTGTTGTCATCTGTCGCTATAGACATGGTTTGATATTATCTGGGTAGGAATTTGAACCTTTGTTTACATTTTCACCAAGGTTTTGAGCAATGTTTGAAAGTCAAGTCAGACAAAACGTAAAGTAATAACTCAGGAAATATGGGGTAGAATATCTACGTACCTATATGGCCTACGCAAATGTCCTACAGATCTAGTATAGGCTTGTGACGGGTCGTTGTGCTTCCTAAAATAGGGTTGAGCTACTCGCTGACTCATAAATACATGCCGTCTGTTGGGACAAGTCAGCTCAAAGCTGCAATGGCTCTTTCTTCAAAAGGCTCTTCCAGACATACCCCTGCTTTGTTAGACTCATATAAATTCTAATAATATAATGTTTGGACTTTCAAAGAGACCATGACCTCTGAGTTTGTCGGCATTTCTTCCCAGGGAGCAGTCAACGAGGAAATACCGGTGCCATCTAGTTTTTAAACTATTGCACAAAAAATATTGACATGTAAAAGAGTCTTAAGATATACTTACATAAATAAACATTTCATTTCATTTCATTACGGCGGCGTACTTAGCTAATAAATCTCCTCGTCCCACGTCCACTTTTCACGTTATTTAATTGCTTTTTTAAATATTTTCCTAAAAGATTCATAGCCTTTCGCGAACAGTGTGAATGTCGCTGTCTTTCTTAATTTTCTCACTGGAGATGCGAGGTAACTCGAAGTCCCGGTTTTGCTCACAAAACCTCATTAAGTTCGTTAACTCCAATTACCTGCTTGACGTCAAGCTGGGGTTATTTCTGGAATATTTTAAGCAGCACACTGAATTCTACTACAATCTTTAACGTGTATAAATGTATAGATAGGTAGGTATAGTTATTTTTCTTCACTTATATTATAAAGGAAAGCTATGTTTGGTTTGGAAAATTGTTTGTAATGGATAAACTAAAAAACTACTTAATGGATTTATAAATTCTTTCACCTATGGAAAGGTACATTATTCCGGAGTAACATGAGCTATAATTTACACGCGGACGATGTACCTACCTACTAATAACGAATATCGTACTATTAATAAGTGTTTTTGTTTATTTTAGCAAGACCGACATTCAAGTCAAGATTCTTTATGAAACATATCATCATAAACATCATTTCAGCCGAAACACGTCCAGTGCTGGACATAGGCCTCTCACTATTTGGGGGGGCTTTGAAACTTGAAGCAGTGCATCAGTCATATCCTTAAAAATGATTCAGGTCATGATTGATAGTGTGTTTCGTAATTAGGGTGCTGTGTCATTCACGTACACCGGTTGCGACTGATGCGAATACTACGGACCTGACCTTTCTGAAGAACATCACCAGTAAGGTCACTATTACTCATCATCATCACCTGCCTAGCCTTTGCCCAAATGTTGGGGTCGGCTTCCAGTCTAACCGGATGCAGCTGAGTACGAGTATTTTACACTATTACTAGGGTCAAATTAAATGACCTAGCAATACTTTACCCACGTGTTGGGTATCGATATCGAAAACTAAGGAATAAAAAAACATAATTCTGACTTTGGTTATAACTTTAAATGACACTGGCATGAATTGGTTTTTAGAAAACGTCGTAAAAAAATTCTATGTTCCAGGAAGAATGACAAAAACAACTGATCGAATACGGTCATTGACCCGTCGAACGATGATGTTTTGTCCCCTTACTGTTCGATATCGAAACCCAAGACATGGGTAAAGTATTGCCAGCTAATTTAGTTTGACCTTGTATACAGGGCTAGTTAACAAAGACCTGCCAATCTCAAGGGTGTGATACAGACCATCAAACTAAAAAAAAATCTCCGTGGGACCAACAATGTAATCGTAAAAAAAAAACTGTTTTCCCATACATTTAGGTTGAGTAAGTAGGTAGTGAAGTTTTACAATATGGGACAGATAAAGATACATTTTTCGCGTTAACGATAGTGGTGCTTAAGAGAAAGTTGTTCAGTTTGAGAGTAAGTACCACACTCTTAAATTTGCCAGGTCTTTGGAAATTAACCTTATTACCTAAGTATTGTTAGGTATAAATTCTGTTGGACGAACGACCTATATGTAAAACCTAAAATTCCAGACATATCTTACATTCTTTCGATACCTGCACGCTGCACGTGCCACATTCTTTTTACTTACATTTTAAGTACCGATTCAAAAGTAATTGCTAGGTAATAACTAAGAAACGTAATTATATTAATCGCATAATATGCGATACAGAACGGTCTTACATGGATTACGATAAGTATAATTATAAATATTTATTGCAGACTCTTAATTAATGTTAGGTAATAACATAACCTACACCATCTATATTATTTTCTATGGTATTTCTTTTTTTGTTACTTGCCAGTTAGTATTTATAAACGTACCTTTCTGTACAGCTAATTAGCTACCTACCTAAATCCTATTAGTACCTACCTATCCTGGAAAAACGAAGCTATATCGGACTCTGCTTGCCAACCGAGGGCTTCCCACGGAATGACGAAAATATATCGGACTCTAGTTGCCTTTTTTTGTGGTTGGGAAATCATCAAATGACGTCTCCCGCTCTGGGCGGAGTGGGAGGGTGTGCCAGACTTTAACTGACTAAAACCCACCCGTGTTCCTTCAGTTGCCTATGCCAGAGCAACGGTTACTCTTTCGATCAAATCTCTTGACCCTGGCACTGGCAGGGATTCTGGTTGCCTATCGACGGATTCCCGCAGAAAATTAAAGCTACACCGGACTCTTTGGTTGCGTTCCGAGAGCTTCCTGCGGAAAAACCTATATCGGACTCTTTGGTTGCGTTCCGAGAGTTTCCTGCGGAAAAACCTATATCGGACTCTTTGGTTGCATTCCGAGAGCTTCCTGCGGAAAACCTGTATCGGACTCTTCGGTTGTATTCCGAGAGCTTCCTGCGGAAAAACCTATCCCATCAAAAACATAAATGTGCAATGAGAGCCAAGTTCAATATGTGCCTTGGTTGTTGACTTCAACGACAAAAGAAGTGAGATCTAAATGGGTGCCAAGTGCAATGGTCAGTCCTGAAATTTATTTGTAACTACATAAAATATCATTTCTTTTTATAACTTAGGATAATATATTGTAGCCTAAGGTCTGACTTGGCTAGTTCTCATATATGAATTATATTACACGTTTATATGAAACAGTTTTTGACTTATGAGGGGATCAAAAGTAGCTCCAAATGGTTCGTGTAATATTACACACGGTGCTGCTCGCCAGTTCTGTTACTTGAACTTGGCTTGACACGCTACCGCGTGTCTAGATATCGGACTCTTTGGTTGCGTTCCGAGAGCTTCCTGCGGAAAAACCTATATCGGACTCTTTGGTTGCGTTCCGAGAGCTTCCTGCGGAAAAACCTATATCGGACTCTTTGGTTGCGTTCCGAGAGCTTCCCGCGGAAAAACGAACCTATATCCGGACTCTTTGGTTGCGTTCTCAGAGCTTCTCGTGGAAAAACGAACCTATATCGGACTCTTTGGTTACGTACCGAGAGCTTCCCGCGGAAAAACGAACCTATATCGGACTCTTTTTTTGTAAAGAGTTTTTATTTTTAACTTTTTAGCTATCGTTGATACCCCGCACTAATCTAATCGCGTTATTCGTTCATTTGTTGCCGCAAATACTTAATGCAAATTTAAGACTTATATGGTTTTCACATGGATCCCACTGTCCGAATGAAACCAAATTAAAATGGGACCATTCTGGAAGCCCCAGCTTTCAAATAAAAAGAATCATCAAAATCAGATCACTCAGTGAATAGTTATGAGGTTGTTACCTCATAACATAAAAAAAAATACAATCGAATTGATAACCTCCTCCTTTTTTGAAGTCGGTTAAAAAACGAAGCTATATCGGACTTTTTGGTTGCTACGGTAGCAAATGCCATTTTTATCAAAATACAACATGACACTGCAAATTGCAAAAAAAAAAAAAACGTAATGAAAATTGAATTTTGCGGACTACCCTAGCTCATTCTCCAAATACATTGAAGCAAAACAAAAACTGCATTCTTCGTGTACATCATGGTTACCTTGTTTCATTATTAAAATCTTGTTTTCTATTATTTCTAGGTTCAAAACAAGCGACGGTGCAGAAAGTGAGTGTGACCGGCTGTGCGGAGGACGCCAAGGAGTGCGTCCTCAAGAGGAATACTAACGCCACGTTCAGTATCGACTTCACACCTAGTGAGTACCTTTATGCTATACCTCATAATTTAAACCGAAAGATGTCCACGGCTGGACATAGCCCAAAATAGAGAGGGTTTTCCATAATCGCCATGCTTGGCAGGTGGATTGTTAATCGCAATATGGTGGGAAATTGCATGGAGAACGCTGCTGTCCATTTTCTAGCAAGGACCTTAGTCGCCTTTTACGACACCCAAAGGAAGAGATGGTCTAGTCTTTACGTCCGGCAGCGTTACCGGAACAGCTTTAAACTATATACAGCTATTAATGTTTACCATACTCGTATTAGAGACTTGTGACTATACCTATTACCTACTACAGCTACTACTGTTCCTATGTAGGGTCAAACTAAATTAGGTAGCGTAACGCCGCAGACGTGATATGGTATCGATATCTATTCTAAGCACAAAATAAAAGTGAAAATAAAGTTGAATTGATGATGATGGAAAAAATAACTATATTAAAAGTTACTGAAATCGAATCTGTAGTGAATTATGAACAAACTAATTTCAGAACTTGCTGTTTATTTTGTTACACCTTGTATACCATCAACAAACCCATAACTTCTGCGAAGTTTCGCTAGCTAGTTTAACTGGACCCTGTATTTAGCTCATTTTTAGATTAAAAAAACTGACTGGTTAATGGACTTCCTTCGTTGACAGCTAACGTAAATATAGCAGGTCGCAAAACAAAAACAACTATAGCACTAACTGTCAAATGTCAAGGAAAACCTACCTACTTCATGGTTGATTTAGTAAAATAAATAGAGCGCCATCATTTTCCTGTTTTCAGTAGCCAGGCAATAACATAATACGCAAAACAATTCATGAATAGGGATAAATCTTCCATGCATGTATATAGCATATTTATTAGGGATGTTATGGATATGAAATTTCGGATACGGATTGGTTTCGGATGTAGGAATGATTATTATAACGGATACGGATATGGATACGGATATGAAATTATTTCGGATTATCCGTTAGTTTCGGATAATTTCGGTTACGGATATTAAACTTTTAAGGAATTTCAAAAGTAAAATACAAATAGCTAATAAAATGGTTTTTTTTATATGTCACCATTTGGTAGGAATTACAATCAGTGTGTGAGTAATTTATACAGCTATTTAAAATAAAAATGATTATAAATATATATTGAGTGTTATCTAATCTACCTAAAATAAAAATGTAATAACAAATCCGATATGATCCGAAACTATTATTTCGGATTCGGTTACGGTTACGGATTTTTTTTTTATATCGGATATCCGAAAGTTTCGGTTACGGTTACGGAGCTCCCTAACATCCCTGATATTTATGAAGTTAAATTATGCTCTAATGTCCAAAATGTTGCCTAGGTATACTTACCTATCTGTTTAACGCTATACATACATACATAAGTAACTGAGATGTTTTCCAAAATTAGCTTTTTTCGTATGTTTGTTTTTCATGCTAAAACGGCTGAACGGATTTGGAAGAAATTTGGCACATGGGTAGACACAACACCTGGATGACCTGACCTGGATTAGGACATAGGGTACTTTATATCCCGATATTCCCACGGGTTGAATATAACGCCTCTTTGCACCAGGAATGGGAAACTAAATTTTAAATCATCCTTCTTCTGTGTCGTTTTCAAACGTTTGACAGAAACAAACATGTTTTAAATTCATTTAGCGTTAAACATATTATTTTTTGTCCGCAACTTCGGCCGAGTGGAGGAGGTCGGAAATTAACCCACGGGAACGTACTAGAGCGGGATAAAAAGTATCTTATGTGTTAATACAGGTCATAAACTACTTATCTGTGTGCCAAATTTCATCCAAATCCCTTCAACCGTTTTTGAGTGATTAAGTAACAAACATCCATCCATACTCATAAATTTTCACATTCATAATAAGTATTAGCAGGATCGTAGAGCAGTGAGATTTGTGGTGCAAATACACCGAAAAGTTTTGACTTTGAACGAATCCAATAACTTATATTGGTAAACAACAAGTTGAAAAGTATTCGTCTTTTAACGTCTAGATTTCACTTTATAAATAGATCCCACAATTGTTTTTTATGTACCAGACAACTTTCAAACGACTAAAGGCGTCTAAACTAGGGTTCATGACAAATAAACGATTCCTCGTAAAATTCCTGAACTCAACTATCGTTGAACATTGAGCGAGTGGGTGTTAAATTGCCCCTAGAAGCAAGTCTGTCTAGTGTGGGCACATAAACCTCATGGCACTCTCGTTTTATTCAATCACCATAAACTTACTCAGCCAAAAATGTAGTTCCTAGAGCTCTGCAACTAATTTGTAGAACCCACTCTATTTTTCTTTTCCCATTAATTTAGTTCCAAGATAATGAGTCATTTCCCTGCAGTAGGACTTGCCTCCGAGCTTCATTGTTTCGGTGTGGTTCTAGAACATGCTGGTTTCCTCACGATGTTTTCCTTCATCGTTTTGAGCGCAGTAGTAATGAAATAAATTACACAAACTAAAGCGTCTGTCTGGGTTTGAACCCACGACTGACAAGTCTAAAGTTAGGGCTGCTACCGTGGGCCGTCACTGTACATCAAGCAACCACTACCCGAGCCACAACCAACGAACTGCCGAATTATGTTAACATTAATTCTCATAGTTCGAACTCCAAACTAGTCTTTATACCCGTAGGTAATACGGACTAGGAAATGCTCGTCTATGATTTCTATGCTTAGTGATTTGACCTCCTGATTGGTCGCTTGATCGGTTCGTCGTACTGTAGATTGTTGCAATATCTGGGACTTAGTATAACAGTCTTCTACAAAAGCAAAACTACTGCTCGAGTGAAGCACGCTGTTGGATTTTCAACTTTCGGAGCTGAGCCGAGTGTTAAAAATCCAAGCGCACTTTTATTTATTATTTATTTATTAGTGAAAACGGGCACACGTTTTTCTATCGAAGCTTAATGCCTAGATTTGAGTCTGCAACTACGAGAAAGTTGCATATTTTCCTTATATTTTTAACAAAAGTTTTCATGTTTCCAGACAAAGAAGTGAAAGGAGTCCTGACGGTGGTCCATGGAGTGATAATGAACTTACCGGTGCCATTCCCGCTGCCCCAGCCTGATGCCTGCAAGGACAACGGATTGACCTGCCCTCTGCCGGTAAGCACCTTAAAAAAGCCCCAAGATACAAACTAACTGTCTAGTCTGGTTATTAGTGAAGTATCATAGCTGTAGGTCATATTTTAAGGTGGGTACTCATGTCCTCTCAACTTGGTGTTAACTTGTGAACCTACTTACGATATCATCACAGACAATAAAACTATTTCTAAATGTGGGTGTACTATTGGTACCTAACTATATCTCTGCCTAACCCTATCGGGAATTAGAGGTGTGATATTATGTTATATTGTGCGTTATTTTTGTGCATTGAGTTCGAGCCAAGACCGCCCGTTTGCATCCCATTCATTCCCAAATATAAAGTAATTGCCTGGAAGCAATTTCCATTTGTGCAACTGGATAATGTGACTCTGTCCATTAAAAGAAGTTAAATAAAACGTTATATTTTTCGTTCGTGTACCGTGTGATAACACCACCCAATTTCTTCCCGTGGGTGTCGTAAAAGGCGACTAAGGGACTTACTAGAGAATGGGCAGCAGCGTTCTCTATGCATTTTACCACCATACTGCGATCGCCAACCCGCCTGCCAAGCGTGGCGATTATGGCAAAGCCCCCCAAATTGGGGGAGGCCTAAGTCCAGCAGTGGACGTCTTACGGCTGAAATGATGATGATGATGATTTTTCGTTCGAAAACGAAGATGGAAGGAAGGTCTTCTTGTCTGGTGACGAGAATCATCATCACCTACCTAGGCTTTTTCCCTTCTATTTTGGGGTTGGCTTCTTGTCTAACCCAATGCAGCTGAATACCAGTATTTTACATAATGTGGCTGTCTATCTGACCTCCACAACCCAGTTACTGGTTAATACGATACCTCTGGTTAGACTGATTGTATGACTTTCGGACTTCTGAGTACCCTTAGCTGTCAAAGATCCAAGAATTACAGCCGGGAACAACGGCTTAACATGCTTTTCGAAGCACAGAGGGGTCTTGGTGTGTAAAGATGGTCATCAATACACGGAGAATTGTATCCCTAAATTAAAGATACCATGTGGCATCTACCAACCCGCACTGGGCCCGCGTAGTAGATTACGCCTACTCCCTCTCACTCAGAGGAGGCCTGTGTCCCAGCAGTGGGAACAATATAGCCTGAGGATGATGATGGTTAAAGATGCCACCTATGGTACTCGGGTTGCTCCTTCTACAACCTTATTTGACTCCAACAAATCGCCACGCTGTTAGAATTTTATCATTAGCAGCCTATAATGTTCCACCTGCCTGGACACAGGGAGTGGGCTATAATCCACCACGCGGGCCCAGTGCGGTTTAGTAGATGTCACATGTCTTTGAATTTTTTGGTTCTCAGACATGCCGGTTTCCTCACGATGTTTTCCTTCACCGTTTTGAGAGCAGTGGTGATGAAATTATTTACACAAAGTAAAGCGCCTGCTTGGGTTCGAACTCACGACCTACTCGTAGGTCGCGGCCGTTACCACTATGCCACCACTGCTCTGTTATTACACTAAAAGTTCAGCCTAGCCTTCTTCTTCAATTAGTAACTTACCCTTATTTTCCAGGCGGGCCAAATGGCGAGCTATCAGACAAGTATGCCGATCCTCAAGTCTTACCCCAGGGTCAAGGTCGAGGTCAAGTGGGAGCTCAAGGACGAGAACGAAGACGACCTCGTGTGCATAATGATACCCGCCAAAATACAATAAGGAACTGTAATGCTTGATTCCTATGTCTTTATCCATGGTTTCTGGGAGGATTTACTGGCTGTCGTAATTTTGGTCATTGTCAAATAAGTCAAAAGTTGATTTGACAGCTGTTTCATTGGTTAGAGGTGTAATTGTGTAACACATGGACAGTAGGAAGGGCTTTCATTTTGATAGTTCAACAACATTCATTGCGGTATTTACATTAATAAGACAAATTTTTCGACCTTATGAAGCAGTGTATTAGGAATATCTATCTTTCAAAATTATTCTGATTCTAATGAATAGTGTGTTATGCAATTAATGTTTTCAGAAACTATGGGTAAAATTACGATTGAATACTTAAACATAACTCTTGTGTCTTCGCCAAATTCTTCAAATTAAGTGCCTATAAGCGAGGTACAATATTGCCTTCAAAGACTTTATTTTAGACCATTAAGTTTTAAAACAGCGTGGACATAGGAAATCAGAATCGAGCATAAGTATTATTATAACTTCTAAATACTTAATTTTATTTTACTGACAATGTAAAGGAGGCTAAATGTGTTTTAAATTATTTTGAAGCAAAGTTACGAATCTCAAAGAACTTTCAGAATTTATTTTTTCTTTGTAATAGGAAATTACCGTTTCCTAGTAATCATTTTTCTCAACCAGTCTTTTTTATTATTTTTTATATTATTAATTCTTAGTCATGCAAAAAAAAAACATGGTTGTGTTAAAATGACAAATTAACAATTTTTTATTGCTTAAAACGATGGCTCTCTAAAAACTTTTTTGTATTCTTTCTTTTATTTTCCACAAAAAAAAAATGTGTAAGGGCCTGTTCTCACGACCTTATTGCGGACTCATAAGAGTAAAGTAACGCTCGTGTGAACAGGGTCTTATATTTGAATCTGTACATCACCATGTATGAGATTTCCTTAATTTATAATAATTGTTTTCTATTAAATAATAATATAGGTTAAGGATTGTGGTTTTGTACATTATAATACATAATATTATTGTGTAAAACATGAGTTTTATTGGTTCTTTTCTGAAAATCTAAAAATGCCTATTGAGGACTTTTCTGGCATACCTATAGGTAGACACTTATTTTCAAAGGTAAAAAAGACAGAAAACAGCAATCAGTTCTAACGTATTTTAGTCAAAACTAGCAAGGGGCTTCGCCCGCGTATTTCGATAAAACAAGTAGCAAATTAGTTCAAAATCGGTCCACCCATTTTGGAGACTAGCCGGAACAGACAGACAAATGGTTTCAATCATGTTTTTGTTATAAGTACCGTATACACTTTCATGAGCATTTAGTAAATAGCTGTCATTTGGACATTACAAACAGACACTTGTATTTTATTTATTTGTACAGATATAGATGGATCATAATGGCCTATAGTCTGTCTCAAAAGTATGTGATGGATGTGTAAACAAACCCTGTTCAGTTTATTTCAAACACTCACTAAAGGAAATCAGTAACATATTTAGACGGATTTGTTACTAATCCCTTTAGTGTATTTAGCCTATCTGCTGCCCATTCTCTAGTAAGTCCCTTACTCGCATGTTACATCACCCACTGGAAGAAATGGGTTGGTGCTATTTTTTACGTCCTGCACCACACGGGACGGTTACGCAATTAGGGTACAGGAATTCCACTTCTGTAAATTTGTATGCTTAAAGTTTTAGTAAATAAACACTAAAATTTGGACACACAACTTTACCCGTAGACGTTGATACAAGAATACAATCACATCGCCAGTGTCTAATTATTCGCGAATCCATGGTAGCAATTTCACTTTTACTGCATCTTTATTTCGTAGAGGTAAGGGCTGTTTTCCTAGTTCCCATGACGTGTGTATTTATAAAGGATCAAATTATATTAGCAAGGTAAACTCCGCAGACGTGCGATAAAAAAAATATTTAATATATTTTTGAGGTCAACGACCGCTGTTAGTGTAGTTGTAGCTTGAAGTATGAGTTGAGAATTTGGTTTAATCGTGTTTAGATATTGATACTCATTCATGATAATTATCCCCCAACCCGATCCTACCCGTTTCTGGCCTCTAGCATAGGCCTCTCTTTACTTGTGCAAATCTCCACGCTCCTATGCCAGCCTCATTCAAGTTCTACCCATTACGTCTGAACATTTTCGCTAAATAGGTCCCTAATTAAATTTGACCCCGCATAAACCTTACAGAAATAAATATCAATTCATCATTTTTTTTTTCGATCATTCTTTTTTTTTTGCCCTATTCGGTAAGATACCTACCATGTCAGAGTATTTAAAAAAAGACATTTGGAAATATCACATTTATATTCAAAAAGTGTAAAAATTATTAATTAGTTCATTTCATCCCGATCTTCATTAAAAAATATATAAAAACACGTAGATGACATATCATTTCGTTCATAAATTAATTAAATCAGTCAATATAATTTCTTATACAGTCAGAAAGGTGTGTGCAAAATTAAGGGTGTTATACTAAAAAACTTTCTTCATAGAACCCATGTCGTAATCACGAAAAAATAATCGGACCCACTATACTTTGTTTTGACACATAAGATTTCACACAATTTAATTATAATATAATAATAAGTTGGTAAAAATATAAAATAAGTCGGTCAATAATGAATTAGATTCAATAATTATGTTCGAACACTTATTATCACAACTAACACTAGGTACTAAATAAAATGACTAAATAACTATACAAATAAATACAAAAACAAAAGGACACTATTCCAAATACAAGAATACTGCATTGGGCTGCCAATAGAGAGAACACAGTGATACCAATAAAATAAATGTCGTCGTAGCTACTAGCAGCAAACATTTTTAACTAATTTATAAAAATGTCCGACCGTTAGCTATCGACAGCGCTGCCAAACTATTATTGCAAAGCTCGCAAACTACAACTTGTTCTAATAAGAAACTTGGTAGGAAGACAAAGTAAAAATGTCAGAAACTTTTTTTTATAAACCTGACACTCAAAAGGATGCTATCTAAATAACTGCTACAGTTCACATCTTTCATTTCAAGTTAGATAACCGACATAACCCGAAGAATTGGCTAACTGAAGCGGCAATGTACGCTACATTGCTCGTAGAACAGATGAGCGATAGGGCCGAAAGGTTCTGGAGTGGCGACTGCGTAGTGCGTTGGTAGGCTGCCTCCCACAAGATGGACCGATGACCTTTTGAAGGCCGCAGTAATCCGCTGATTGCGGGAAGCACAGAATCGGTGGAAGTGCTTAGGCAAGGCCTCTGTTCAGTGGTAGATGTCTTTCGACTGAAATGATGACCATGATGATGAAGACCATAAATTGATGGGATAAAAGTTCGTTTTTTTTTTCTGCTGGGACACTCCATCAGGCGGCTAAAGGACTGACAGGATCATCAATTGCTATAAACCTTAAAATACTGTTTAAGCTTCGACCACGGTCATACATCGGTTGACTGTTACTATGCAAACGCTTGTCAAAGTCAAAGAATCATTCAACCACATTCAACTTAAGAAGACATCTAGGGGACATCCCATTGACGTGCGTCGAATCCACAAGCATACCCCTTTGACCGCATCACGACTTCAAACAATGTGCTTCACACTCTAATTGCATCATTAAACAATTAAGGTCTTCTAATTACAATATAAGTAGTCGTTAAAATGATTTATTGAGCGTTGTGCTTTTATTTAGTTTTAATTTGGCAGACATATGGATAGACGACACAAAAGGGTCACTAGAAGATTTTTGGGATGAGATATGCAAACCTGCGCTAAGAGAACCGATGCAAAATAAGGTATGGAAAAAGCAGAAACCTTAAACAAATAAATTGGATTCCTATCTATCATTTATGGGTACAAAAATGCCATTTCGAAATTTAAAAAGTCCTGTTTAAAAGCCAATAATATCCGAACATTTTACTCTAAAAACTCCTTTTTCGTACCACTTGCTCAAAAAAGTGACATTCTATGCCACAAAAAGCTAACATAACAATAGTCATTTTTAATCTGTTAAAAAAAGGGAAAGAAAATTGTACTGAATTTCATTCATCCTCTAGGGGGAAAATGTGATTTAAATTTGGAATACTTACCGAAATTTATACTGAATTACATCTGTGTTTACTACACCATTGAGTTTGTATATAAAGCATTATACATCTTTTTGAAAAAGGAATACGCATTTATTATGCAGATGTGATTATTAAATAAAATTACGAAAACCGACGAGGCCGTATGAGTTTGATGCCTTTGCTTTTCCGACAAAAAAATATAATGTATCAATAATTGCACCAATTTTTCGAATGTTAACTTTTACTTTTAATTGTCATTATTTTTAATAAATGCTTATCTCATATTATTATTGTGTTAATTTTTTCGCAAATGGTACGAAAAGTAGAGTATTTTCCTCGGTGATAAAGCTGTCTTAGTATTGGGTGAATTTAAATCCCTCGCTACACTCAGGACTCGTCTTAAATCCCTCGCTTCGCTCGTGATTTAAGTTTTTAACACCCTCGCTACGCTCGGGAGTAAACCTTGAGTCCTTCGTTACGCTCGCGATTTAAATCGTCACCCGCGACAGAAGACACTGCTTTATCCCCTTGGTTAATAATCTACTATTTCAGTATTACTTTTAAGACATTCTCCTATGTCGAAAAGGCCAGACAAAGTCAGGACGGGAGGCCAAAAGGCGGGTTATGTCCATACAAATCAGGATGGATCGTTACCCAAACAATACACTTATTATTTTTCTGATAGCAAGAAACCATAACGGCGATCTGGCAATTCGTGGCTTTCCAAAAAGATTTAAACCTAAAACATATGTAAAGGTCGAGTTTAAAAAAAAAAGCGAAATTACATCAGACTTTTACACACCTAAAGTACCAATGGCCGCACCCAGCCGCGGAACATCGCATTGCTGATATCATTTCAATACAAAAAAACCCCTTTCGAACAAAAAAAGAATTTTGCAAATCCGTTTATATATGACGGAGTTATGGCCGAACATACATAAAAAAAAAAAAAAAATTAAACATCCGAATTGATAACCTCCTCCTTTTTGAAGTCGGTTAAAAAAGCGCGATGCGGTTCACCTGTACTGGACTTTGGTTGAACAAAATGTTCAAAGCCTTTAGACGGTTTTGTCAACTCGTTTGAAACATAATTTCTCAACTAGATATTGACTTAAATTCCAGTCAGCATCTACGCTCTGTAACCAGCCATGAACGACTGGCTACTTTTACAACTTTCCATGAGATTCCATCAAGATCCTTCACTTTTTCTTAATAGTGCTCTTACATCGACCACACAATGTCTGTTCAGTCTTAACTTTTCTAAAATACAAGTTAAACTCCTGTCTAAATATCTTCCTGTACATTGATTCCTTTACAGCCACAATATTCTCTTTATTACATTCACTGAAATACATATTGTACATGTGTTTGACGCTCAAACTTGGATCTAAATATTGTTTTTTCTTTGAAAATTGTAAAACAGGTTTTGATTCAACCGTGGTGTAAGACAGTATGTGCTTTCTCACTCTATCTTTCGACTCTGAAGGTAAGCAATGAGTGCTAGCCTTTGAGTGCCCTCTGCCATCAGGTTTTGGCATATTCAAGTCTGTTTTGCCCATATGCACATTATAGACTGGCTTCTGAGATATAGCTAGGGTTCCTAAGTAGAAATTTTTACAAACTGTATGTCTTTCAGATTTGAGGTGGAAGAAATATTTAAATGTGTATTTCCTCTTATGGGTGGACATTTTATTGTGTTTTGTGTACGTTCTTTCAGTGGTACTTAGTAGGAAATATTTCTTATCATTAGCATTGAGGGAGTAGAATGCTTTGAAGATATGTTCCCGGTCATCATCAGTGATTTTTTCATTGCATTTGTACTTGCAGCTCTTTATGCAGTCTTTAGTGTTTTGTATTTGTCTCTCTGGGACAAATTTGCCTCGTCTACTAATGTAGGCCTCCCCTCGTTGGTGCTTCAATTTGCGAACATTGCAGGCCCAGGTGTTTGGATCCGGTATTTGGTTGCGGGACCTCTTCTTTTCAGGCTCTGGTTCTGTTTGTGAAGCATCTGTCTCGCACCTGGAAAATACAAATTCGTCCATTCAATTAGGGAGTGCTAAATATTTATAAGAACATTAGTAACAAGGGAATTGATATATGCATGGGTTAAAGGATGTTTATTTACAGGCAAAAATTACATGTTAAATCTACTCACTCATTATCTTTATATTCTTTATGCCTCAGTTGCACCTCAGGCTCTAGCTTAGCAATAAAACACTGCTCTTTCGGATACTCATACTGCCTGTAGTACGAGTGCACTCCAGCTATCATATGCTGCGGTACAATCATATGCGATGCAATCTGAAGAGACTGGGTCATATCCGAACTCTGCAGCACCTGAGACTGCACTTGACCCTGCAAAGGCTGGATAGTCTGTAACCCCTGTTGACAGGACATGACTATTTGATTCTGTGACATCTGTATCTGACTCTGTATTTCGGTGACATGGTGTGATGTTACTGGTAAGTGTATTGACTCTGATGTGATTGTCTGCTGGTAGGTGACTTTGCCCTGTGATGTTGGTAGTCCTGGGTGAGATATATGAATTATCTGAGGGCTCTGTATCTTTGTGTTTGATATGGATGGTTGGTAGACTTGAACAAGATGCGGTATAGAAGATTGCTGTAATTGCTCCATGGTTTTAATCTGAAAATGTTACAAAATTCAATCAGTAAATGAAAATTGTACAGACAGAAAAATTAAATATCTATTTCAATCTTAATCCTTGTCCTGCCTAAGGCCTTCATGCTCAACTCAGTAGCTCTGTATCTAAGACAAATTAAAAGTTACTGAACTTAGTGTTAGCTAAAAATACTGGCAACCGAAACCTCGTTGTTAATTAAGTATTTAAAAATAATATAATCAGATGCAAAAGCCACTTAAAGTTTTGCTAAACCTATGTATAGTTACTTTATAAATTAAATTTTACATTAAACTGAGTAATAAAAGAATTACATGATAATTATATTAACTTATATATTTTCACGCTCTATTTTCCTGAGCGGAACAGCAGCAAACCCACTAAATTCAAATCACTTGATCACTCGTAGCATATAAAAGAAGTTTACACATCTGATTGATATTCATAAATCAACAAATAGCGGAATGATTTATGTTAATAGGTAGGTACTTACTTTTATTTTATTGGAAGACCTTAATTTACATTAAACACAGTCAAATTCTACAGTTTTCAGTAAGTATGCCACAGTTCCATCGTAAATACAAAACACAACATGGATGAATTCAATGAATGAACCGATGCAACCTCGGCACATCAAGAACCGTCGAACAGTTTCGCGTCAACAAATGGTACTCTTTCTTTATCCCTCCAACTAAATAAGACAAAGACAAAACATTAAACAATTTTACAAAGGTAAAGATGGAGGTGGAACACGCTCGAAGCTGTCACTAGTGCTGCGAAATCATAAACCGATAATATTTCTTTCCGGTTTCTTCTAATCGACTTGGCATTCTAAAATGTTTAACGATGAATCTAGCTTTGAACTTAAAGTTCAGAAACAAAAGACTATTCCCTCATAATTAATAGTGGAGTATCAGTGTTGTAGTTTTCTCATGAGTCGATTTTCAACCTGCTGAATAGGTGACATGTTACACCAAGGTAAAAGGGCGCTACGTTCAAATGGACATTACACTATTAACACGATACCTGCAGTGCTATTCTTTAAGGATACAACCTTGCGCGCAGCGCTGCCGAAGTGGCGAAACAATAGTGTGGTATTACAATACACTAGCGCTTAAGGCAGCGACGGTTGTGAGTTAGAAATACTCAACTCAAAAATTTAAACCCTTAAATGACTGAGTCGAGATTGATCTATTATTTATGATAACTTCTGCCCACGACTTCGTCCCCGTTAAATTTTTGCTCCCCTGCCCCTTCCGGTCGCATCGAATTGCCTGCCTTTTTTCGTCAATTTTTCGTTGCTGCTCCGCTCCTTTTGATCGTAGCGTGATGTTATAAAGCCTTCCTCAATAAATAGGCTACCCAACACCAAAAGATTTTTTAAATTCGGACCATTAGTTTCTGTGATTACCGCGTTCAACCAAACAAACAAACTAACTCTTCAGCTTTATAATATTAGTAAAGAAATTTGTTGCAAAGCCTAATTCGTCTATGAAACAGCGGCGGGACAGCCTAAACTTCGTCGATGACCTCAATTACGTTAGTGAAAACAGATTGCAGCGGTACATTCTCGGTCAATCTCAAAGCTGTTTCGACTACGAACTCGTCGTAAAGTACACTAAACTTTGCAACATCAAGCAAGTTATAGCCCAGACATTGTCTCTTAGGTAGCATAGCTGGTATGGTTCCCCCCAAATTGTAGTAGAAGCAACAGTGGGGTTTTAATCAGTAGGAGTCCAGCATAACCTGTTCTCCTCAGACGGAGAGTATCCATAAGGAATTTCTAACAAAAAAAGAGGTCAGGTAAAGGTCAACAGATATATAGGTATTTCGAAAATTTCAAAAACATATTATTGTGAACTAAACACCAAAACTATACAAATAAATGGGCATTTTCACAAAAAAGTGCCACCCCCTCCCCCAATTTTGCGTTTTAAAATCTGTATTGTGACTTCATATGAATATATAATTATTATTTTTTGAAACATTTCAAATCTGGAATTAGGTTCATTTTCTAGTAAATTAATAAGCTTAAATTAATAGAATTATGGACAAGTAAAATACTAAAAGTAGCAGTTTTTCGCTTGTCCCAGTGCGTACTTACTACAAACAAACCGAATTACCGGAAATATTTCCTACGACCACATTGTTAAGTTATGGTTTACGTGTAGTAGAACTATTATTTTCATCACATAATATTAAAATCGTAAATAAAACTCTATTATTATAGGCGTGAAATTGATTTTTGAAAAATATTCAAACTGGAGCCGACCGGACATGTCAGTATTGTGACGGTCCAAATCGAAGTATTTTTTCTACTAAAATGATTCGGTTTATTAAAAACCGGCCAAGTGCGAGTCGGACTCGCGCACCGAGGGTTCCGTACACACCTGTAGGTATCCTCGGTTTATGTATAAGGTTTATGCTTATGAAATTAAATGTTTTTTTTTTTAATTTTTATATTTGAGTTGATTAAATGAAAGGTAAATTGCGGTTTACGATTTAAGACGTATTAAATAAAAGAATTTTGGAAATCCGTTTATAAATGACGGAGTTATGGCCGAACATACATAAAAAAAAAAAAAATATAAACATCCGAATTGATAACCTCCTCCTTTTTGAAGTCGGTTAAAAAGAATTACTTACTGGATCTCGTTAAAACCAATTTTCGGTGGAAGTTTACATGGTTATGTACAGACGCCAACACATCAAGCTACTACAATCTGTCAGATTTCTTTGATAGATTTTCGACTTTATTTCTAGAGCATTAGGTTCAAGGTTCATTGGGAAAAAATGACAGTTTCGGGTAGCTTGACGTGGTGGCGTCTGTACATCATATATTTTTTTGAGTTTTATCATTCTCTTATTTTAGAAGTTACGGGGGGGGGGGGGGGCGGACACACATTTTACCACTTTGGAAGCGTCTCTCGCGCAAACTATTCAGTTTAGAAAAAAATGATGTTAGAAACCTCAATACCATTTTTGAAGACCTATTCATAGATACCACACACGTATGGGTGTGATGAAAAAAAAATTTTGAGTTTCAGTTCTAAGTATGGGGAACCCCAAAATTTTTTTTTCTATTTTAGTGTTAAAATCTTGATATGGTTCACAGAATACATCTACTTACCAAGTTTCAACAGCGTAGCTCTTATAGTTTCGGAGAAAAGTGGCTGTGACATACGGACGGACGGACAGACAGACAGACAGACATGACGAATCTATATGGGTTCCGTTTTTTGCCATTTGGCAACAGAACCCTAAAAATGGCAAAAAAATCTGCAAAAGGATCCTAGCTGCCATTTTAGAATCTGCCATTTCGTCAAAATATTTCAGTGAGAACGGTGTTTTGTTGGCGTCGGCGGCCGGTCAGTTTCTTCAGTCAGGTTTGAAGCCTTTTTACATTATTACACGTTGTAACTTACTCTTCGTCTATTTTTGATCGACTAACATATTGTTTAAGTAATATCTTTATCTATTTAGTACAGAAATAAATCAGTTAATTTAATTACAGTGCATTTTTTCCATTTCAATTAGAAAAATGTGACGGTCAGTTTTGTGACGTTTTGAACCGTCACCTATAGATCGGACTGCTAATGTCACCAAACCGACACATGAGGCTGGGTCTACATGGATCGTTATCTGCTCTTGGTTTTTTCAGGTAGTTTTAACAAACTTCAACATGCCACTAAGTGGTGATGAAAGGCAACAGTTCAATGTCGCCAATGTCTTTCTTCCATATTTGGCGAAAAAGCTAAATGCATTTTATGCAACTTCTGGTTTTGTTCTATTTGTACAGGAGGGTCTGCAAGCTTTGATTATGTTTGCGAAACATGTTTGGAAGGTAGTAATCTCTTTAAATTTTTTGCTCCTTTTAGATATCTGGTTCAACTCATTAACGTGTTTCGTTTTTGTTTCAGATTAATTAATCAAATGAGTTTACGATCTGTCATCTAATACATATTACAAAGCGTACTTGGAACAAATCATCAATAATGGTTGTATTTCAGGATGTGGATAAATTCTTAGCCAGGGATGATTTGGAACAGTTTTATATCGATGATGCTGAATGGCCGTGGCCCATCACTCATTTTGTTATAATGGAAAATTGTTTTGGATGTCATCAAGAAGTGAATAATTTAACAAGACTCAAACATTTTACTCTGACGATGAGTAAAGCTGATGTGTGGAATTTGTTGCAAACCTCTTTTTTTTGGTGTGATTTTGTAATTTTTCGATCTATAACCATTTTTACCGAAGATGAATGTTATTATTGTGAGTACGAATTTTATTAATTCCATTATTCCTAAAAGTATATATATTTAATTTCAAAATTGTATTATAAAGTAGGTATGTAGTCATCGATCACTAATAAAGAACTAGATACACAATCCCAAGCAAAAGTTCTCTTAAAACTGTCACCAAATTGTGTTATTGTTATGCTAGTTGAAATAAATAAACATTAATGTAAATTCAACTTTAAGTGCAATGCTTAAAGTTTATTTCACAAAGCTATGTACAAAAAGCAATAAATATTTACGACATATTTGCACTGGTCAAGACATCAAAAGAAATTGAACCTTAGCCGCATGTCTTATGGTGGCCATACACGCTACGAGAAATGGTTACGATCAAACTGTACAGTTTGAACGGTGCAGTTTATCGTAGCTGGCATACAAGCTATACACGCTACGAGAAATCGTTACGATCAGACGGTACAATATGGTGCCGACGCACACGTGTCAGTGATGGCTTCGACGGACGACGTTTTAGCAATTGTTGGATTAATATTCGCCCTGAAGGAAAAAAAGGTGAAGCGGAAAAATCGTAGCATCTGGTGTAAAGAATGGCTAATGAAAAGAAGAGTTCATTCTCATGTCAATTTGTTGGCGGAATTAAAGGTTTTTCCAAAAGACTGGCATAATTTTCTAAGAATGGATCATGATACGTACTTACATCTACTGAATTTGGTAGCACCAATTATCGAGAAGCAAGACACTATTATGAGAAATGCTATTCCACCCCATGACAGGCTTGTAGCTACTTTGAGGTTTTTATCAACAGGAAGAAATTATGAAGATTTGAAATTCTCTAGTATCATTTCATCTCAAGCTTTGGGTCGCATAATACCGGACACCTGTGAAGCAATATATAAGGTTCTCCGCAAAGACTATTTGAAGGTAAGAAATAAAAAACTACTAATTACTTAGAATGTAATGTTTATTAATTTGTACTTATAATGATGGGTTAACATTAAGTAAAATTAGACAAATAAGTAGCCGCTGAATTTTGCATTTGTTGGAACTCTTCTTGTTGAGAAGTTTGCATTATTGGGGTTTGGAGAATTGACTGGGAGCCTGGTTGTGTTTGGAAATCATAATTTGAATTCTGATAAGGTACTGGACTAGGATTGTTTCCAACAGGGCTGGGAGTACTTGAAACGGGGCTGGGAACGTTGTAACCATAATTAGTAAAACGCACACTGGTTGAATCCATCACTTGGTGTGATATAGTCAAATTTTCCATCTCTGCCAGAAATAATGTTTCGTTAATTATTTTTTCGGCCAAAATACGTTGATGTTTTGTGAGGTCTCTCAGCTTAGCTGCGACGTTTGCTCCATAAATATCAAATCGATCATTAGTAATTGCTGGCCTTTTGAAATGGTTTTGAACAGACTGTAAAACTTCAGTAGTTAGGTTTTCATTTGCATTCCTTTTTGGCCGACTCCTATTAAACAACGTGTTTGTAGTTGAACGAGTATCGGGAGTTGACTGTGAAGTTGATTGTGTGGCTGGAGGTGACTGTGGAGTTGACTGTGTGGCTGGAGGTGACTGTGGAGTTGACTGGGCGGCCGGAGATGCTTCACTTTCAATTTCCTGAAACAATTATTTTTTTTACAGTTCCCACGCTCGAAAGAAGAATGGAAGGATGTGGCCAAAGTGTTTGAAAAGAGATGGAATTTTCCGCATTGTCTAGGCGCGATGGATGGAAAGCATATATCAATTTTTCTTCCTAATGGATGTGGCTCAGAATATTTCAACTATAAAAACCATCATAGCATGGTGTTATTGGCAATCGTTGACGGAAATTATCGATTTCTTTTATGTGATTTTGGAACAAATGGAAGAATTTCAGATGGTGGAGTACTCACAAACACTAAGTTTTTTGAAAAACTTGATAATAATCAGTTGTGTATTCCAACCGAAACAGCTGTCGCAAATAGCACTAGAAAGTTGCCTTATGTGTTTGTGGCTGACGATGCGTTTCCACTTAGAACAGATTTAATTAAGCCATTTAGACAAGCAGACTTGACCACAAATAAAACCAGAATTCTAAATTACCGCGTATCACGAGCAAGGCGCATTGTCGAAAATGCGTTTGGGATCTTGGCATCTCGATTTAGAATTTTTCACACAAAAATTAGTATTAATCCGAAGAGAACAGAGTCAGTCGTGATGGCCAGTTGTGCTTTACATAATTATTTAATGAAGACTTCAGAAAGTTCTTACTGTCAACAAGAATGCTTCGACGTAGAAAATGTTGATGAAGGGTCAATAACCCAAGGATATGATACAACGGATTCAGCCATATTTAATTTGCAAAGAAGAAATCTTGGTAATACTTCGATTGCCGCAAAAAAAGTCAGAGAAGAGTACATGGAATATTTTGCAAGCGAAGGCAGCGTTCCGTGGCAAAATAATTTTATATGTTAACTCTTTGAGAATAAAACATTTAATAAAAAAGTTATTTAGTTTTATTTAAATACCTACATGTTAATTCACTCAGGCTAGATTTCACCAACCTCCTAATAAGTTATTAGGGACTTATTCGGCAAATAAACTCCAACTTTCCAAACACAGATTAGGTATATAAAAAGTGGTTTATCACCAGATATAGTTTCCAATAACTTTATTAGGAGGTTGGTAAAATCCCGCCTTAGTATTAATATGTACGTATTTTTTCGAGTCTGCTTCAATGTGAAAGAAGGAAGGATTCATGTAATAATATAAATAACTATGGAGCATTCTCAATATGGCCGGATTTACTTATTATATTCACATAACCATATTAGTGCTAGTCTACTCTGCTGGCACCACAGGGCTAAAAACCATACAAGAAATAAAAAAAATCGTAAGAAAAGCCGACCTTACTGTACTCTGTATAATAACCAGTGATCGGAGTAGGTAGATTGAATTGGGGTCATTCTGCTGGAATTTCCCAATTGGTTGAAAAAAAAAAATCTACCTACTCCGATCACTGATAATAACACGCAAACAACTTACCTCGTTGTCTGTTGATTCGTCGTCCATATTAGAACGTGAACGTCTTGGTTCTTCTTGGTCATCCAAAAACAGCAACATAGAGTAATACCATAGTTTTGGTTTATACACTTCTTGGGTTCCTGCTCCTGATTTCTTCGAATCAGCGATCTTCTTACGCTCTTTTTTGTAAGTAGAGCGAATGTTGTTTATTTTTTTTACAACAGCATCTTTGTCAGCACTAGGGTCTACTGTTTTAAATTTTTCAACCAGCTTAGTATATGCTGCACGTTTTAACTCACGATTGTGATACTCTTTGCCTTTAATATTCCAAAGACAAGGTTCACTGCGATATAAATCAATAAATTCTTCAAGCCATTCGCGATTAGTTTGAGACGCCATGACGCGTGCGCACGTCCACCCGAATTTCGACCGACTACAAAACTGAACACGAAAACGGAACGAGCGCATACACGTTACGATCAGTCGGCACAGTTCGTCCGATTCCGATAAATCAATTGAAATTTTCGTATTGTTCCGTTCGACTGTACAGTCTCAAAAAATCGTGCGAAACTGCACAGTTTCATAACATACATGTAGCGATTTATCGGTACCGTTCGAACTGTACAGTCTGATCGTAACGATTTCTCGTAGCGTGTATGGCCACCATTAAAGTTCAAATTAAAAAGTGCCCCTAAATAATATTACAGTTATATGATCCAGCTCTCCGCTAGGACAAGGAATACGTGGAGTCGAACTGTCCAATATTTTTTATTTATATGTACTGTAATAATTTGTGTTATTTTAAAAATTGTGTACATATTAAAGTATATTTTACTCTATTCTATGGTGTATATGTGTAATGATTATAATTTACCTGAATGTTAATGTTTTTGGATAGGGCAACACATTTATTTATTAATGAAAGTAATATATCGTAGCCATAATCATTTATTTATTCTTCATCTTCATCTTCATCACGGGTTTTTGGCGTGCTATAACTGATATCCATTCTCCACACTTCACTAGATCTCGAGGGAAGCTAAAAAAAAGTCACGTCTTTAACCTCTAAGTCCCTGAGATACCACATTTGGTATGTAAACAATCGTTTTTTAATTGTGTCTGTAATTACGGTAGTTGACCGGTTAATTTTATTACATGCATTATCATCATTTCAGCCGAAAGACGTCCACTGCTGGACATAGGCCTCCCCCAAGCTCCGCCACTTCGACCGGTTTTGTGCTTCCCGCATCCAGCGGATTCTACATTTACTACGGAAATTATTACATGCACTTAGTTAAAATTAAATCTTTAAAATGTTACTATGTTTAATATTGATAGAAACAGCAAAGCTCTCTCATTAAATAAAAATATTATTTAATAATATTTTGTTTTAAACAATAGCGTCTCTACAAATGGAACAGAGTCAACGCACATAATCCGAACAATTTAAGTGGGCATGCGATAATATGATTAATAGGTTTAGTAAGAATCTTTACAATTGAGATGCTTTATAACTCCTTAATTTAATACGACTTAATTTAAAAAAATGTTTTTACGACGATTTCTTGACAAAATATCAGCATTTTTAATACAGTGATAACAATCAAATAATGATAATATTAATATTTACCGAAAAAGTGAAACTCCGTCCTATTTTAGCGTCCTAGATGTGTGATTTTTACAATTTTTAAACGAGCACCGAGAGATGATTACCGTAAGGGCGTTCGAATGATACTAAATCAAAAGCGCACCCAAATGTTCAAGTGGGTGCTCATTTGGTGAGGCCATTTTTTGACGCTGATTGTTTATCTAGTTCTTTATTAGTGATCGATGTATGTAGTTAACTACAATGTTCCTTGGTTGATTTAAGACTGATATGTAGTTACGTATAATAATAATTAAGTGACAATACTCGTAAAAGTGCCAAAGATAAGCAATTATGACGTGTTAAGTTTAGGATATACATTTATTTAGGTTCCTATGTCTACCCGAAACTTTTCTTTTATTAGTACCTAGTTATCTTTAAGTTACTCATTATAATATTCTGTACGTAGGCACAGCTATTATTAGTAATAATATTTTAATTCCAAGTGTCATTAAAAGATTGAGACTGATTATACGTATAGATATTATGATCAGAGACTGACGATTATATTTCCTTACTTGTGATTTAGTTGTAAGAAAGTATAGATGCTCCGTTTAAAACAACAAAATAATATGTCAAAGAGACGTTTAATCGTGTTTAACTTTGATTCTATGATTTGATGTTCCCTGCAAAGAAAGTACGTAGTTATAAAAAAACTACAAAAAATTCTACGCGTTAAAGTTTTTTTTTTTTGTTAATATTTAAATAGTCAGGTTATGCCATGTGCCTTAAAAACATTTAAAAATGTGTGATTAAATATACCAATATTGTTCAAAAGTAGATATCTAGATGATTAGTTTTAAGTAAAATATTTGTTAAATACTTACAAATTAAAATTTTGATAATTTTTTCTTTTTTAATACCGTTTATAACTCAAACTATGTTACATTTGCATATTTTTTCACACAAAAAATATAATGTTAGTGACAAAGATAATAAAGACAACAAATAAATCTATACTATATAATCTATCTATCTATTCTATCTATATACTTTACTATATAAAGCTGAAGAGTTTGTTTGATTGAACGCGCTAATCTCAGAAACTGCTGGTCTGAATTGAAAAATTATTTTTGTGTTGGGTAGCCTATTTATCGAGGAAGGCTATAGGCTATATAACATCACGCTACAACCAAAAGGAGCGGCTCAGTAATGAAAAATGTTGCAAAAACGGGGTAAATCGCACGGGTAGGCAATTCGACGCGATGGGAAGGGTCGGGAGGGCAAGAAATTTAACGCGGACAAAGTCGCGGGCAGAAGCTAGTGTTAAAAATACATGACTTATTCCTAATTTCGTACCTAACTCATGTAGCCTCAGCTTAAGAATTTTAGATGTGTCATTTTGGTGACTGTCTTAGTTTGCATGTTGGTTTGATTTATTGTTGCTGATTTTACTTTAACATTTACTTAACATTTTTTTCGTTATATTTTTTCAAATAAATTACTCTATTAAATAAAAATTATAATTCGAATAACTGACAAGTCAACTAAAAATTACAAACAAATTTGTAATCGCAATGGCATCAATTGGCACAAAACCGAAACTAAAACTTAATTTTAAGTAATTACGTATCATATTTTAGCAAAAAATGTCTGTTTTTCGGATAGATTAAAATGTTTTAAACAAATCAAAAGCAAAAATAAAGTCATAAGCTTATTGTTTTTAAGTTTACAGCCGTTTTTTACTGTCACCAAACTGACCTCAAATTAGCTATAGTGTCCACTTAATTTTCGTTTTTTACATAATATTTAAGCAATTATCGGAAATAAAGCATAATTTGCCGTACAACAAACTGTAAAGAATGTTAGGAAAACCTCAATCAATTGAAAAATGTATGTTTAGAAAAACCCCTTAGTTTTCCAACGGGGGCACTTTTAAATGAAAATGCCCAAATACAAAAACAAAGGACACTTAGGCGTCGAAGTACTCGTTCGCATCACTGCCATCTAGAAACGTGCCCAGAAGGCTTGTCAGCCTAGCATGGAGGTAATGCTAATTCTTTGGCCAAAGAATGACCTAGCCCTCTGATCACGTGAAGTGTCGACCAGTCGATGAGAAATTTCCTTAAAAAAGGAGACGCGCAGTCGGGCCCCGGCCATGACCCGAGCGTTTCAACCCCAAACGGCTAAAAACTGTAGTTACCTATAAGGTAACTGTACGGTATTTCGAATAAAACTCAAATTTAATAAACATAATTTATGCAAGTGTCAACAAAAATAACATCCATGTCTACTAAAATATGCAACAACGATATGTAAAAAGGTATAAATTAACGGTTTGCAAAAATACCGGCAGCATTTACTATTCTTCATAACTAAATGCTTTAGCAGCCCTATCATGATAGGGATTTAACATAAAAAGTGCGTCAAGTTAAATATTTACAATCATAACATTATATCAGGTATTTATACATTATTGTATAATTTTACTATAATTGCATCTAACGTACCATGTAACATATACTTTTGGTTAGAGTTTCTATTAAAGGCATTGATATCACAAAACTCGTTTAGCAATACAATTCACGAAATTATAGCCGAAATTTTGATGAAGTAAGTACCTACAGATTAAAAAAGACAAATATACTTATACGTACAGGCAAATAACTTGTAACTAGGCTACTTTTAACCAATATTGTGCGTTTGTTGAGTTACATTTGTAACTTTTACCTAGAGCTACCTATTTTGCTGACTGCACGACACGTAAAATTGTCTGATTACAAAAAGCAACTTGACTATGCATTTTTGGTGAATTAAATAATAATCAGTCATGTCCTCAGTAGCTACTCCATATAAAATAACTTGCCCATGGCATGGTAACACAACAACGTGACCTTACCTTTTTCAATGTTTTATTACTAATTAATGGTTTAAAATAATTCAGTTCCCTATCCTAGGATCAAGTCTGTAGATAACTGAACTATTGAACTTTTGGAGAAAGATCACTTTGTTAATTTATTTAAAAAATCATAGATCAAACAGATATATATTGATCTATGATTATTGTAATTTTTTTTGCTTTTATGGTTTTCCTTTTTTTTCTTTATTCATCTGATATGTAGTTCTCGTCGTTTCGTTTGTATGATTTTCGTGTTATGTTTTTCAAATTTTTAATTAATTTTACCTTATCAAACTCACTCTACCCTAATTATAAGTAGGTAAATGATGTGGTCTCCGTAATGTGATTATAAGTATATAATTATTAGCGCACAATAGTCCCTGTTCAATTTATACTAGTATGTAACTGTGTAGCCACTGTTGGATATAATAAATAAATAAATAGGTATACAAATACTCTAAACACGACAGTGCATTCAGTATTTTGGAATAATTATAAATGTTACAAAATAAATGCTTCGTCTCTTTATGTCAACTGTGACACAATCTTATCAGCAAAGTAATATTAAAACAAGATTATTTGTGCTACACAACATTACGTTACCTACTATTTGTGCGTATATTTGTCAATAGCTTCTATCTACTTAAACTTTTTCTCTAGGAACTGGTATACGTAATCGTATACAACCAACATTATAGCACCACCGGGCCCCAGTCGTAGAACTTTCGGTAGCAATCCTTTGTACAAAGCGCGGAATCTGAAAAAGAAAAATACATTACTTATAGTTTACCTTATACCGATCTAGGATTTTAGCGCGGCTTTTCAAAGTTTTGACCATAAACTACTCGTCGAGAGATACTACTATTCCCTTCATTTATCAGAAAAAATAAAATGTTTGTCGAACTTGTTTCCAAACGGGTATTAAAGCACCTATAGATGTCATCTATGTTAAACATTACAGCCGAGCCGGTGCGCCTCAAGGATCAATTTTGGGCTCTTTATTGTACATTTCACACCTAATCAATGGCATACACTTTTGCCGGACATACAAGTTGTAGTCTTTGCGGATTACACGAATGCTATAATTGGTGTAGGAACTAAACATTTTACAGATTAAAAAAAAACTGTTTACAGAGTTTTTGCTTTAGCTTCACTAAAACGTATTTAATCCACTTTGTGTATCTTGATGACGTTCTAATACTTCCTTTAAATGTTGTTTACAAAGCAAGTAGTGGTATACGAATTAGTGTGGAGAAGGTACCATAGCCAAAACGTGAAAAATATTAACTTTTTACAAAAAAAAAAAAAACAATAGGCTTCCGAAATAAACCCGTCCTGTCGGTGTCTTTGGGTCTGTATTGTTTTTTTTTTTTAAGATTGTTGGTTTTTTGGAAGTTGGTCGGTATTTTATTTTTGGACAAAGTTTTTTTGTTGTAGTATGGTTCTTTGGAATAATTACTGAATATATCAAACATAATGCTTGTCTTTAAAGTATTCTTCACTCATCAATGAATTGGTAGCTAGGTAAGGTAGTTAATTTTCACAAATATCACAGCCTGCTGCTGAGATAGGAGCCTTTTTGGCCTCGCACACAGGTCTTCCTCTTTAATTTTTTTGATCATTGTATTTACTATTTTGTTATATCTAACTTAACAGTTTTAATGTTCTTTTTTATTGTTTGCATTTTCTGTGCGAGTCTATACTAATCCACACTTCCACACTATATATAATATTATAAATGCTAAAGTAACTCTGTCTGTCTGTCGGTCTGTCTGTCTCGCTTTCCTGCTAAAACTACAGAACCGATTTAAATGAAATTTGGTACACAGATACTTTAGAGCCTGAGAAAGGACATAGGCTACTTTTTATCCCGGTAGTATGTTCCCGCGGGATAATTTCCGACCTCCACGCGGGCGAAGCCACTGGCAAAAGCTAGTATTATATTATTATATAATATTATAAAGCTGAAGAGTTTTTTTGTTTGTTTGTATGTTTGGTTGAACGCGCTAATCTCAGGAACGACTGGTCCGAATTGAAAAATTCTTTTTGTGTTTGGTAGCCTATTTATTGAGAAAGGCTATAGGCATAAAATATAGGTATGCTATAGGTATACATAAAATCACACTACAATCAAAAGGAGCGGAGCAGCGACGAAAAATGGTCGAAAACTGGCAGCCAATTTGATGCGGACGAAGTCGCGGGAAGAAGCTAGTCTCAAATATTTTTTTTTTTCTTTCTTTAAGAAGTCTCCAAACGACGTTATCCTGTAGCAACTACTGTTAAGTTTAAGATGCCCTTAATGTTCAGTCTTTTTTTTTTACTGTAAATCATCAAATGACTTCTCCCGCTCTGGGCGGAGCGGGAGGGCGTGTCAGATTATTACTGACTAAAACCCACCCGTGTTCCTTCAGTTGCCCATGTGCCAGGGTCACGGTATCTCTTTCGAACAATCTCGCGACCCTGGCAAATGTAGTATGTATGTATGTATGTTCCGTCTCAAAATCATGTATGTTGAAATGTAGTGCGGTCGGTACCAAAATGTCTCAACATTGTAGGTAGTAAATAATACAAACAAATTGGCAGGGAAATCAACGCACAAAACAAATCTCAAATATTTATTGCATTCCATAATGTATACAGTAACAGCACAGCGTGTATAACTGTTACCATGAATTCAGTGCATGATTCTGAACCTCACTGCATTGAATTTTTTCGGCGGTAGCGGTTATAAAAACAAAAGTTATTTATTCAGTACATTTTGAACGCGTAGGTATTGCACTTTTATATGAAACCGAAGATTTTTATTTTTACAACTGACGAAATATTTATAGGGGTCTATAATCATGTGCTGCATCTACGATTACAGTTAGCGCGTTGATAATTCTGCCACTCTGTATACTTTAAGTAAGCGTATTTATTACTATTTACCTATTTCAAACCTTAAGATGAGATTCATGACACCTAATTTATAACGGCACATGTCATATTTTCATTACACACAGCGCATTCATAATTCTACTTATTAGATAATCATAATCTAAAATTAAATGGAATGTATTATGTGAAAGTGCACAATTTATGACATGTTCTTGACTTATCAATTACCGTTACAAACCGGTATCTATTGATGTAGGAATCTATTAATTTGAAACAAACATTTTAACCTTGTAAAAATGGTAAAAGTAAAACGGTCAACAACGATACAAATTATCTAGGTATTTGTTACAAAAACGTTTATATCACGGCATGAATTTGGTAGGTATGTACTAGAACATGAACACAATTTTCAAATAGATGTGACGCAAAAATTATGATGAAATTGCATTACAAATATGAATGATACTCGCGTAGTACTACATGATTCAGAAACCAAAGCTTGGATTTAAGCCAGGTGGATTATAAATTAGGATTTCTCGATAAACACACGGCGCTAAAGTTAAATGCGGCACGAGTACGCACGGCCACAAATCAAGCTTCACATTACCAGTATAAGCCGACTTTTCACTATACGAAAAATGTATACAAAGCGAGCTCAGCTAAAACTGGAAATGTATATGTAGGTTGATGTGTAGCCGTGTGTACGTTAAATATTGTTGAGTCTAAAGTTCCAACATAGCCGTCAAAGTTTGTAGGTATGTTACGACTTACGAGACGAGACACACAACGAATATATTTTGCATTTAGTGGTAACCACACGTCTATCAGATAAATATCGTATCTTTGTATAGTGCACTTCATGTATTTCAACGGTCGTTTGCAGGTAAAAAATAATAATGAGGGATACATTTTCGCATGAAGTAGCAGAAGTCTAGTGAGTCGATTTTCTAGTAGAAAAAGTGATTTTCTTAAATATACTTGAGGATACAGCGCATGAAAATATGTTGTTGTTTGTTACAAAATGTTGGGAAATCACTGAGGATAATTAATATTATTATTGAAATAGAGAAACATAACTGATTCATTTATTGTTTGGTTTTCCAAACATGCAAATAGTATGTACCGAAGTGGTATGTTCATAGGCAAAATGCACTGTAGGAACAATAACAACCAATTTAGTAGGTAATTTACTGAATGGTTGATTTGTAGTTGTATTCAGTATTGCTGTAATAATACATTGCAGTGTTACAGCAATACTGTCCACACAGTGCTACATGATATCATGGTTGGATAAACTAAGAGATCCGTAGAACAGACGCTCGGTTGCTTGAACGAAAATCATCACATTAAGCAAACACATTGTCAACTGCTGTGATCATAATGTCAGCCGAAAGACGTCCATTGCTGTACATATGTAGACCTCTCCCAACGGGGCGGTTTGCCGTAATCGCCAAGATTGGCAGGCGGGATGACGATCTCAGTATGGTGGCAAAATGTATAGAGAACGCTGCATTCTCTGGTAGGTAAAGTCCCTTAGTCACCTCTTACGACACCGATAGGAAGAAATTGGATGGTACTATTCTTTACATGCGGCACCACACAGAACTGCTGTGTTAGGCTGAGTAAATTACTGACAGCCGATCGGATCACTTGACATGACTTTTATTTTGACACGTCATCGATTTTCTTTCCAGAAACCAGATGAGTCTTTTGCAGACGTCGTGTACTCATAACACTGATTAGTTTCCAGATTGTAAGAAATAACGGACAGCGATGCAAGAGTATGGAGTTTTTAAGTTCATGCATATATCTCGTTTTAAATATTACTAAAGCATACCTTTAATATTGCCTTTCACGGTCAGTACGACAACTACAAGAGAATTTGGCACAGCTGTATTTTTAGCGTACAATTCACCATGTAAGTGGGTCATCGGACAATAACAGACAAAACCCTTTTTAAAGAAACATTTAGTGAGTAAGATATTTCTTTGTTACACTTCGTATGAGAAAGTTTACTTGGCTTCCTGCCCAGTATTCACGCTAAGAGACAGTATGCACAAAGTACACGCGGATTCATATTTATAGACGGACGTATTTACGGAATGCTGGGGATATAACAGAAATCTTTATAATATTGTTGTTGGCACTTTAATAAGAGAGGGGTAAAATAAATAAATGAAATTAAAAAGTAGGGATTAGTTTTTACCGTGACGGTTCTGGTTTCTGGTTCATCTGCTCCAATGTATCCTAATATCTACATGTCCCACTTATGTCTAGCAAACTTATTCGATGTCTCACGGACGTAACAAAATCGCGGCGGGATTTTATTGGATATATACTGGAATTACAACTCTCGGTGCTCAACCGAGAATTGAGAATCCCACAGAGTGCATCTCACCGCGTCGAAAAAATAATGTTCGATTTTCAACTCTCAGTGCGTTAAAGATCGATAGTGCGCGAAATAATATACGTCCGAGAAAATGTGGGCAAAAATCACCAAAGTAGCAATAAGCCCTCGTTCCCACGACGTAATAATCTCGGCCGGATTTTTTCACTCACTTAGGGAATGCAAATCTCGCGAGATTGGGGCTCAAGCGAGATCCCGCGAGATTATGAATAACAACACTGCGAGATCTCGCCAATTACGAGATCTCGCGAGATTGGCAGTCTTGTTTTTGCTAATAATCACAATATTTGAATAAATTAGGAAAAAAGTAATAAAAATTATAAGTATTATAAGATAAACATTTATTTTCACGAATTTTTTCAATAGACTTTTATGCATCAAAAATTGTTTGAAAGAAACAACCATGCAGTCTTCTCTTCTAATATCAAACAAAAATCTTTTAGTAATAAAACAGTTATTTTATAACAAACAAAACAACGAGAAGTAAAAAAAAATGAAACTTATTATCTGAGTTGAGTTGACTATTAAACTGAGATATTATTATCAATTAAATAAACCTATATCTACTCAGTAGATCTATAAGATATTACAGATTAATTAACAAAATATACCAATCAAATGAAAGATTTGTTCAGTTCAAATCACAAGTCATTATTACGAATTATTTTCAAAGTAGCTCCTTAAGAAGCACAAATTGTCCAAAGAATCGTCTGCTAAACGGCTTCTTATTTTGTTGGCCAGATGAGACGCTGAGAAGGCCCTTTCTTTTTTTTTATGTTCGATTGCAATCTCGTTAAACTCGCGAGATCTCGCCCATTTTTCGTCCGACTCCGAGATCAATCTCGCTAAAAAAGGCCGAGATCTCGCGAGAACGAGATTGCATTCCCTACACTCACTCTGTTGCTCGGTTCAACACAGAGAGTAGACAACCCAGTACATGAAAATATCTCGCCGTGATTTTATAACGTCCGTGTTATATTGACTTAGAGCGTATTGTGATATTACGAATTCGGTCGCTGACTTAATACCCAAGACGATATGCTCCACCGCACTGTGACAACTTTACGTTTGGAGTGTTTTTATAAACTTACATCGGTCATTGACACGGCTTGACTTAAAAAACTTATCCTAAGATCCTAAGAACGCCTAGTTACCGAGGCGATACCGATCATATACGATCGGTTTGCTTTTTACAAGAATCTGAAAATGACTACAGTATTTATGAAACTGAAGCTTGGGTGCTTGATTAAAATCTGTTCTGACCAAACATTAACAAAAAAACGTTTAAAATTCCTGGAATCGTACAAGACGAATACTACAGACGTAGCTGGTAAGCTTGTAACAGGAAAGAAACTATAGCACTATAAAAAAACCGCATTGCTACATACTTAATATTTTAAAAGTCATGGGATTCCGATAAAGGAAAAGTCACAAAGTCACTCAAAACAAAGTTACTGTCTGTAGTCTGCAACTTATTCACGTCGTTAACGACTGAATGGATGTCGATGAAATTTGGAACTCAGGTAGATCATGACCTGGGTTAAGGCATGATACTTTTCATCCCTTGTCATAATTATTAGACTTCCACGAGAGCAAAGCCGAAGGACAAAGTGAACATTTGAATAAAATATTGCTTACCCCTCTTCCTTATACACTAGTTGTAATGCCCCAGTGGTGCTACGATACTTTATGACGCCTTGCTGCGGCTGCGGACCCTGGATGCGACTCTTAGCCACGTCGAACGGTATGTTGATGCAGGAGCCAAGAACTCCTGATGTGAAGCCTATGGCAAGTTTTCGCACGAATTCTAAGACTGGATCCTGTAACGAATAGAAATAGGTACTTCGTGATTTTGGTGAAGTGGATGGTAAACTCATGGCAAAATGGCAACTGATCTTGCGGTGTCAATCTGCACCATAACATATTGTTAGGATGGCGAACTGCATGTCTATCCCCAACCATCTGACAGGATATCGTGTCTATAATGACACATTTCGATAACATGTTTTGCCTTGCCCCGACCGCAAGCAGCTGTCGGAATGATAACGGTCTATTTGATTGAAACGTTGTTTCCACGGGCGACAAGCGAGTGTCACTTAGCTACGCTGAATGTATAGGGAGGTATAAAAGATAAAACGGATGAGGTGTGTGAGATGGTGAAGGATAAAAGGGTAGATGTGATATGTGTGAATGACATGAAAAAAAGGGAGTAGACATGTCTAAACACGGTTCTCTGACCGGTATCTGGTGTGGTGTTCAAAAGACACATAGGGCCTGTCCGGGTATACGGGTTATCCTGTCTGAACGGATGATGAACTGAAAGATTATGTTTGTATGAGTTTCAGAATTTTGTGGCTAAGAGCGAAGGTGGACCTAAGCCCTATCTTTAGGCTGTGCGTTCATGCACCCGATATGGGAAGCTCACCTTCGGAAAGGGACGAATATTGGGGCAGTATAAAGGATTTAGTCAATAGATGTAGGTCAAACGAGAAGATTGCTATGTTGGGCGACATTAATGATTTAGTAGGTGTGAAGAGGCATAGGTACTAAAAAGTACGGTAAAAGCATTTGGAGATTACAGAGAATGAGATGGGATAAGTTTACTAGAGATTTGTGCAAAGAATTACACACTAAGTTTAATTATTGAAAGCTTAATTACCTATGAAGCTTTCGTGGGAAAGAGAAGACTTGTGATAAATATAAGACTTTGTGATTGTGACTGATATATTCAAAGTAAAGTTATAGAAACTGGAGCATATATAGGTTATGTGTCAAGTGAATGGTGGTGAATGGTGAGGCATTGCCGTCACAGAGTTCGAGTTCCTGTGACTGCTCTAGAAAGAATAAAAGTAGAAAGACTGTAAGAAATTAAAGTAAAACAGCAATATAAGAAGGAAGTAAAAGTGAAGACGGATAAAATCTGCCAGGGTCGCGAGACTGCCAGGCTCGCGAGATCTGTTCGAAAGTGTTACCGTGGCCCTGGCATATAGGCAACTGAACGAACACGGGTGGGTTTTAGTCACTAAAAGTCTGACAAGTCCTCCCTCTCCGCCCAGGGTGGGAGATGTAACTTTATGATTTCCCACCCACAAAATAAAAAAAATAAAACACAAAAAAGATTTCAGTGCCTGTGTTAGGATAAATAGGACATCTACAAACTAGATTTGGATTTGTGCGTAAAAGCGTTATGGGATAACAATGATTGATGTTCGATTCGATTCAGAATCATATTAAATGGTTGTGAATACATGTTATGCTGTTAAGGAACTGAGTTAAGTAATGAATAAAAAGCCTGTCAGCGAAAAAATGTTTTGTGTCTTTACTGTATCTTTATTACCCCAAAAAGAAGAACGAATCAGAACCAAATTCGTTTTCCGTCAACAATTACGTTTTGATTAAAATAAATCATTCTACAAACCTGATATTCCGGTACAATGCCTTTCACACTGTGATAGAATCCGAAATACACCATGTTGAATACGCCATTCCTGGCTATCGTCGCCGTAAGACCCTTATTAAGGCAGGACAGGCCTGTTGGTCTAGTGGTTAGTGACCCTGAATGCTATGCCGGAGGTCGTGGGTTCGATTCCCACCCAGGACAAATGTTTGTGTGATGAGCACGATCATTTGTTCTGTGTTGTCTGGGTGTAATTTATCTATAATATGTATGTATTTAGAAATATATAAGTATGTTTATCAGTTGTCTAGTACCCATAACACAAGCTCTGCTTAGCTTGGGACTAGATGGCGTTGTGTGATAGTTGTGGAATATTATTATTATTATTAAGGCCTCTCTTCCCCAAACCATCTGTTCTGACAATTTCTCTGGTAACTGACCAAGTGCTTGGTACTTCTTTTGTCTTAGCTTTGTTCGACATTAATGTCACTTTGACTACTTCGAAGGGATTAACGAGGATAGCTTCAGTTACACCTGCACCTAGACCAGCTAAGGCGAATGTCTGCACAAAAAAAGTTTTAATTAAAAAAAGTTAAACAAATAAACAAAGTTTAAAAAAAATATATAAATGTTAGGTGATTTTAGTATGGCATTGTAACGTCGTAAAAATAACCGCAAATATATGTATTAATAAGCGTCTATAATAGCCCTGATTTTCGGTTTTAATATGATACTGTTAAAAATTTGCTTATGAGTAAAAGCTTAAAAAAGTAGGGTTTTTGGACACCCTGTTTTATGCTATTTAATAGTGCCATGCTTTCCTTTCATTTAGATACATGCAAGATCTATAATTATGCTGGAGGATTAAGATGTGGGTGTGGGGAGGAATAAGCTGTAAATAATTCAATTTTAAAAGCAGTATAAATCAAAAGATTCATGCAAAATTAGTTTAGTTGCCTCTTATTATTAAATAATGTAATTTCATTTCTCTTATCTGTTGGGACTGAGAGATATAATATTTTGTGTAAGTTCACATGAAAACATTAGATAGTATTTTAACTCCGCATACATTATAATGACTTCTTATCAGTCACTTTGACTTTGTTTGTTTTGGCTTCTTGATAAAGTGCGAGATTTTATTTGTTACATTGGAAGATAATAGTTGAATTTAATATTTATTATTTTATAAATAATATGCAGCAGACTCTTAGAAAAAAATATTATTAATCAACCACTTACACTTTTATAGTTGAGAGTTTGAATTAATTTATTATTAGCTGTTTTATATTAAAGGTAAGCCCTTTAAGTACTATTGAGATATATAATTATGGTTAGTATGATTAAGTATTAAATGGTGCAGAACATAAATTAAACCACCACCAATCAACCAATGTATGTAATTCTAATGTGTATGTGTAATTTTATTTATTGTTGATAATTTTAATATGAGTAATGTATTTTATTGGATTATTATTTTAATATTATGTATGGACTATCTCTGAAATAAATGAATTAATAATGAACTTTTTGTTTTTTTATAATAGAACACATTATTATGGACTTTTAATAGAAATGTTAGCAACTAAATAAATAATAAAAATAAAATATTCTCACTAAAGGTGTTGGTGAAGTGGCGCCAAACATAAAAAGCTTTTTGTACTGTTCAAAGGTAGCAAATTTCACAGCTCGCTTAGGAGTTTCAGCCAAAATAGGAGGCACTATACCCTTCCAAAATGAAGTAACGCCTTCATACTTATACATTTTCTTCATACAATCTGCTATCCCCGTATAGTAGTGAGGATCAGAGCGTGACTTGGAAGAAGTTGCTTGAAGCTGCAGCCTGGTCTTCACTAGGTCTAGAGGCTGCATGATTAGCACTTCTACAAATCCTGCACTACCACCAGCACCAATCTGCATAGCAGCTTGCTTCAGTACCCGCTCCATGTCGCCCATTTTGACTAACACAATACAGACCGCACTACTTTAGAAATTCACAATTTTTATTATTATTTTATTGGATAAAAAACAACAAATATGAACTACGCCAGGGCCGAACCACAAAAATAAATAATCAGGTGTGAGATGACAGATGAATGAAACAACTGAGTTCAGTGATGTGCAAAAAATATTGGGTGACATTAGACGGTTTTTGAGTATTGTAGGGAAGTCCGCACCGCACTCGAGAGTGAATTTATGGCAATTGGCAACCCAAGCGTTAGCTGTCAATGAGTCTCCGATGGAAAGTGTTGTTTCGCTGATTTTATCCATGTATCTTAGCTCAAATTTAATTTGTTTGTCCATATTTTAATTAGGCTAGCCTTATAGTTATTTACAAATGTTTATTAAGATAAGGACTCGCTACTAATGTAGAAAGAGGCGTGTATTTAACAAACAATCGATGTCTATAAAGTCCATTTTTGCGTGGAATCTATCATTCAAAATGGCAGTGATATTAACAATTTGCAGATGTGAAAAATGATTTCGTGAGTTATAAACAGTGTCGGTGTGGGTGGATGGTGAATTGAACGCGGAAATGTGGACATAAAGTGTAAGATGGGTTCCCAGACACTAGAGATATTGCGCCAAGGTGTTTGGGCATCGTTAACTGGGGGATGGTTTTATGATCCTCATCAGAATTTGTTTTGCAACACTGTGCACCTGTATGTGTGGTTGTTCCTGCTATGTTTGCCGTTTTCTATCTACCTGGTGAGTTATATTATGATCCTACATTCATAGTTTTTGTATAAGTTGTTTTTTATTGGTTGTAATCAAAAGCAGGTCAGTGGACAGTTTGGTTGAGATCATTGTATTCAGCTTTGTGTCTTAGTCATTATGGTCATTGCCCTTACGAAGCCTTAGCAATTGTTAAGACGAATCTTCAACACTGCACTTCAAGGTGATTTCTTTTCTTGAAATAAGTGGGACACTTTCTTGAATTAGTTTTCATTGTTTATCTATCATTGATATTGCGCCTTAATTGGCGTGCTTAATTCTAGTTATAATTGGTTTTAGGTTAAATTATCTAGTGTAAACAGTTATCTTTACTAATCAGGATGAAATGTTTTAGTAAAAAACTGCATACTAATGGTGATTGCAGACATAAATATCCTCTATCTCAGCTTATCTACAGAATCATTTGCTAATCTACTTGTGTACTCATTATCTAAATACTTCGCAAATTCCCATAACACTGTTATCTACTTGGAATCCACTACTTACTACCTGACTTGTAGTTTTCAAAGAAACAATGTTATGCTCTAAGGTAGCCTAGGTTATTAGATTTTTCTTATATTTATCTACTAGTGTATTATATATAATAGGTTATATATTAATCATTTCATGGGATATAATCAACTGAACAAATACTTGGAAATTGTCATTAAATGGGTTTAAACATTTATTTATTTGTTTGCTTTTCACTTCAGGTTACAGACATTATTGTAGCCCTGGCTCTTGTACTAGGAATTCCTGTATCACAAGAGCCAGATCTCTATTTACAGGGAAAATAATTTGGAAGCGAGGTAGACAAAATTAGATATGTAAATGACTATAGTGGCTTGTATTGATTATTTTAGTTATAATTCAGTAACTACATACTTGTTATTGTCGCGAATCATATTTTGTTCCACATACAGTCTTAAACTGACCAGCAAATTCCATAAAAAATAAGAATAATTTGAATTTCAGGGCTACCCTAGCTTTCTTCTAAAACTCTTTATAGTATACTTCACACACCACACCCATATTATAAAAGAGGCTTATTTTTAACCAAAGATGAACATTACTCCGCACTTTAAACTTGTCTAATAATAAAACAGAAAGATAAAATAATATATAGTTACATATCAAGTATGTATTGAGAACTACCTATAAGTTATTTACTATTAGGGTCTTATGACTTAAATATACCTATATATATATATATATATATATATTAACTAGACTGATAAAACAATGTGTTCTTGAAAAGTTGTTTAAAAATAGCCCATACTTTTATCTGTTTCCAATATTGTAAACAAGAGAATTACACCTTTACAGTTCTGTAATAATGTACTTTACAAGATAATTTAATAAATTTCATTTCATTCAAGGTAAATATCCACAATATACAATTTAGTTAGTTTAGTAGCTGTAGTTATCTAATGGAATACCATTATTTGGAATAAAGATAGCTACTTTAAGTTCATCATAAAACATTTGCTTACAGTATTTGCTAAAACTCAATTGCATTTATTTCAATTAATTCATCAAAGCATTGGTCAGTTAATTAGAAAGTTGAAACTAGTTGCCTATTTCAAAGTGAAGAATGCTGTGGAGGTTTGAACAGGCTTGAAAACCTGGAAGTTGAAAGAAAGCCTTTCTTAAGAACTCGAGGACACTTTTACATCAAAAGTTACAAAATCCTGGGTTTCAATTGCTATACACTAATCTGGTTATTAGTCAAAAAGTAGAATTTGATTTAACATAATCAATCAAAAGTATAGCAAGAGACATCATTCAGAATCATTCAATTAGTTCCATCTTTCGTCTGCAAACTTATTTGCAACTGTACTGAATGACTCACACTGTAATAATGCTGTACCTATTTAATGAGTGTAAGTATTTATATAATTCTACACACAAATAAAGGACCTAACTGACTCATCTTATACTTTAGAGTTATTTGAAATATGATATCAGAAATACCCAATTGAAATAGAACACAGTTACATTATAGGTAGATCATTGTTTTTCCTTTTGTGTTTTGATAGAGTTATATTGTTATACTGTAAAAGTACGAGTACTACTACTAGTAAGCAGTCTCTATTAATTTAATTGGCATCAGCTTGCAGTCTAACTAGATGTAGCTGAATACGAGATTGTACATGGAGCTGCCAAAGTGATTTAATTGTAAATAATTTAATTTCTTTGGGAGCTACTGCCTATCTGACGTCCACAACCCAGTTACTGGGTAATATATACAACACCGCTTGGTAAGACTGGAAGTTAAACATTCAGGCTGCTGACAACCCATAACAACTGTTAAAAATCAAAAAATTACTACTGGAACTAGCAACTTAACATGTTTTTTGAAGCACGAAAGGGTCTCGCTATGTGAAGATAGTGACTCTTCCGAGGACTGACCGCGGCAAGCATAGCTTAACCTGATCAATCAATCTGTGTGACTGTTCCTACTTAGCCACAAGCCCCCCCGTCACTAAGCTGTTGTCGTATGGAATTATTTATGATCAACTTTGAGTCAGCATTTAGTTACCTACTTGTCTGTATTTTAATAGTCATCAATTATCCTATTGGAGGATGTCAGGTTCAATATGAAACAATCATTTTGTTGTGAACTTACTGAGACAAGTTTGTTTTGCAGCTTGGCAACTGTTTTGTAATAGGTACTCTATTTTGAAATAATTAAATCCTCCTGAATTGTGATATTAAGCAAAAACGAGATATATTTCAGAAATATAACTAACTAGCTTCTGCCCGCGACTTCGTCCGCGTCAAATTTTTGCTCCCCTGACCCTTCCCGTCGCATCGATTTGCCTGCTAGTTTTCGTCCACGTCGTTTTGAGTTATAGTGAGTTAACCTTAAAAGATAGACATATGCTCTCGCGGACTTTTTTTAGAACTTTTTAAAAGAAACAATTCCGTCATACATGATTTTTGCGTTACTTTAACCGTTTACGCAGCGCATGCAACGGAAATTCTCAAAAGGAATAAATTTTCCCCGTTTTTGCAACATTTTTCATTACTGCTCCGCTCCTCTTAGTTGTAGCGTCATGTTATATAGCCTATAGCCTCCCTCGATAAATAAGCTACCCAACACAAAAATAATTTTTCAATTCGGACCAGTAGTTCCTGAGATTAGCGCGTTCAATCAAACAAACAAACAAACTCTTCAGCTTTATAATATTAGTATAGATGAGAAGTTGATGTTGATTCAAATACCAACATTTTTTTATTACTTTAGAAAATAGTAGAGATATATTTGTTATTTTTGGTCCGAAAATACAGCATGCAACACTAACTAGTGTTGCAAAGGACTCGAGTCATCGAGTCGTAATTTTAAAGACTCGACTCAATTATGCAAGACTCAGTGTGCTCAAAAGGCTCGGAGTCTAGAGTCAAGCCGAGCCCGAGTCATTTACAAGCCACTCGAGTCTTAAAAAGGACTCGAGTCTTAAAAAAGGACTCGAGTCTATGAATAACTCGTCAGATTATTTGTACGCATAATTACATCATGACCACTCATTAGAACTTATCATTCTTCTATTCGAGTCTTTTCGAATGATGAGCTACAAGTATTATCTTCATGCTCCAAGTTTTTCTTTGAGACTCGAGTTAATTTTAAGACTCGAGTCCTTTTTTGACTCGAGTCCTCTTTAAGACTCGAGTCCTTTTTAAGACTCGAGTGCTTGACTCTAGACTTCGAGCCTTTTGAGCACACTGAGTCTTGCATAATTGACTCGAGTCTTTAAAATTACAACTCGAGGACTCAAGTCCTTTGCAACACTAACACTAACCCCCTGTTTCGAAAATCCTATGCATTTTACTTCATTTATGAATGTCAAAGCAGAAGCAAAATATTACATTTACCATTATTTTATGGGGTCCACCCTTTATGGCAGAATTTTTTTCGTCATAATATTATTTTGCATAACAGCGGATGGCATAAACTTCATTTCGCAGAAAATCGTTTGGCATACACTCATTTATCATACATTCACAACGCATAATTTTATATGTCAGAATCATCTTTAGGCATAAATTTTATTCCATAATAATTAAAAAATAGAACCATCATATCGCAGAAAGTTCGCAGTCAGAATCGTCTCTTGGCATAATTTCATATCGATAGTTATTAAAAGGCAGAACTATCATATCTCAGAAACTTTAAACTTAGAATCATCTTTTGGCATACATTTCATATCGAAGTGGCATGCAGCATGCAAACAAGCATGCAGCATGCAAGCAAGCATACAGCATGCAAGCAACCAAGCATGCAGCATGCATGCAAGCATGCAGCAAGCAAGCATGCAAGCAAGCATGCAGCATGCAAGCAACCAAGCATGCAGCATGCATGCAAGCATGCAGCAAGCAAGCATGCAAGCAAGCATGCAGCATGCGAGCAAGTTTACAGCATGCAGGCGAGCATGCAACATGCAGCATGCATGCTTTCTGTCACGGCTTCGGCGCTGCGGGGCTCCGGCGGTCCCACGCGGGCTTAAATTACACTCTAGGGGTAGGGCAGACAAGACTACGTGGAGTCGGTTCTGCAGCGATTCGTTTCTGTCAATAATTTTTGTAGCACAATATATACTGACTTTTTGAGACACTATTTCATTTTATTTATGGTTAAAATGCAATTTAATAGAATTGAAAATATGCCTAACAAAATTATTCTAAATGAAATTCTGCCATCTTCATTGTATGCCAAGTGAAATTATGCCAAATAATATGCCAAATAAAGTCTGCCAAAGGTAATTATGCGAAATAAAATTCTGCCATCTTAAAAGTATGCCAGCGTAAAGTCGAGCATATAAACATTCGGCCAAACAATGATTATGCTAAACATTTTTTATGCCTTACAAATATTCGTTTAAATAAGATTATGCCAAGTGCGTTATGCCAAATAAAATTCGGAGCATCAAGTTTCTGCCAGATAGAGGGAACCCTTATTTTATGAAAGAGCGGAGTCTCCTAACGCATGCATTGTTTGCTTAAAAGGAGACACTAAACCCTTTTTGTAAACTGGAGAATAAATAAAAATCATAGTATTCCTACTTTATAAATGTGAAAGTTTGTTTATTTTGATTTTTTGATATTTATATGTTTGTTTGTTAGTCAGTTATGTGAAAACAGCTGAAACAATTTGGATGATACTAGGTACACAGGTAGTTTATAACCTGAATTAACATATGATATAGATTAATTTTTATCCCAGTAGCATGTTCCTGTGGGATAATTTCCGACCTCCACGCAAGCGAAGGCACTGGAAAAAGCTAATCCCGCAAAAACGGCTGAATGGATTTTTATGGAATTTAGCACACAGATAGTTTATAGCCAGGATTAACAGTACTTTTTAGGTAGAAGCCGCTGGCAACACCTAGTATTATATATTTTTATCAATCACCCAATCACAACAGCTAACATTAGATGATAAATAGATTAACAAATCTGTGTATGATAAGACTTCCCTAATTATGTAACACAATATCTATCACAATCTGAATAATTTGAAAGAAATTACTAACCCATTGCTTCGTGTGCTCAATAAATTTGACTACCCAACAACATAAATAACGCAATGAATAACATAACATAATATTTATTCAAAATAAAAGGCTTATTAAAATGAATGTTGATGAACTGTCAAAATAAAGACCATTCCTACTGTTAGTGTGTAACGCAATTACTCCACTATGCTAAAACTCCGTAATACGTACTATAAGTACTATAAGTCCAAGGTAATAGGTGTGATGTTAAACAAACTAATAACATTTAGCCTACATTAGATCCATTGCTTTCACCTCTATACACACAATAGGCAAGCCTCCATACATAATTGCACCTTAGACTAATGACCTTGTACTAGTCTTTATACATAGTAGTATATTATGTACATAATATGGTCACTATTAATGTAATGGATATGAGAATTAATTACCTTATCAGGTGTTGTTGTTGTTAATGCTTTTTAGGGTTCCGTACCCAAAGGGTAAAACGGGACCCTATTACTAAGACTACGCTGCCCGTCCGTCGCGTCCGTCTGTCACCAGGCTGCATCTCATGACCCGTGATAGTAAGAGAGTTGAAATTTGATGGTGATGATGTATTTCTGTTGCTGCTATAACAACAAAAACAGAATAAAATAAATATTTAGCTGGTTCCCATACAACAAACTTGATTTTTTAGCTCGTTTTTGCTTGATATTGATAATGGCAACAGGTAGATGCTTGAAATATTCACATAATACATATTTAGTTATATCTAATCTATCTATCTAACTAGCCTGTATTGTCCCACTGCAGAGCAAAGGCCTCCCTCTCCCTTTTCCACAGAATTCTGTCTTTTGCTAGTGCTAGCCAATCCTTTTGGTAGGAGTCAAGCTCGATTATGCAAAGGCCTTCAACAGCATCAACCATGATTCACTTTTCAAAAATCAAAATCAAATCAAATCAAATCAAAAATCATTTATTCGCGTAAATAAGGTACAGAAGGTTGGTAAAATATTATGAGTTTGTTCTCTTATTCTGCCTTTAATTTCGGCGTGCAAATATAAGCTAAAAATAACCATTTCTTATTAATTTAAATTAATTATAAATCACAATCATGCAGTCATTAAGCAGATAATCCCATTAAAATTGTATTACTGAATTAAATAAATGTCAAAATAATAATAAAAGAATGATAAAAGTAATAATCATAAAAGTCAATCATAATCATTTCAATAATGTGAGAGATTCGCCACCCAATAATATAAGAAAAATAATTTAAAATGACCGTGCAGTTTATAAAACTTACAATTTACAACCTAAAAGCACCTCATATACAGGGTATTTTTATTTAAATTAATATATTAATCATCAGCATGCAGTCATTAAACAGATAATCCCATTAAAATTGTACTATAGAATTAAATAAATTCTAATATAAGCTCTTAGTAACCAAAATATAGAATCCACTTACAAATTGTTATATATTCACTTAATTTTTTTTTTTTTTTGCCTATATTGGTACGGAAGCCTTCGTGCGCGAGTCCGACTCGCCCTTGGTCGGTTTTTTTTTCATTGTAAGTTAATTTCAAATTCAGAATAAATCTTCTGTAAAAACAAGACACTTGAATAATTCATTTATTCTGTTACTGAGATATTTTTATACAATCGTCTCGTAAATTTATGCTGTGTTGCATAACACAAGTTTCAATACTGTATACAGAAAACACTGTCTGAACATTATTATCATATAATCCATATTTAAATAAATAAATAAAAATCTACAATGTCAAAATAACACATTTTACTAAATGCCTATAAACATATATACGGCACTTATAAATGAACAAAAGGAATTTTAAAAATTGTCTGCCAGTCTGTTTGTTCTGGCTAATCTTCGAAACAGCTAGACCGATTTTGCCTGTACTTTCACTGACAGATTGCTGATGTTATAAAGGAGTAAGTAACAAATGCAACTTCCGACATCCACGTGGGCAAGCTGCGGGCACAGCTAGGTTTATAACACTAACAAAAGGAGACTAGAAATATCTGCTATAAAAGAAAAAAATGCACAAATACAACCTGTGACCTCTAGGCATGTAAGAAACACCACTGCGTAATTGAGGCCATAATGCACATAATGAAATGATATAATAAGATGTTATTCTATTTCTGTAAAACCTGATACCAATTATGTTCAAGTTTAATCAGTATTCGTTCGTGGCTGGTGGCTAAGTAATAACTAGAGATCGGATATTCAAATGCATATTCACCTAAAGTTGAAATGTTGGCTAATATGGAATGCGCGTTTTTACCGTATTTTGTGTGTTGTTTTAACTAACACATACCACCCTTCACACAATTATGTATTTGCATGTGGGGTTAAACATTCATTTTAAATAAATATGATCCAAGAAACCCGGCTTTAATAAAAAATACGAAGCTGCTTCTGTGCTTTCACAGTGTAACATTGGGTAAATATGCATCCGAATATCCGATCACTGGTAATAACAGAGGTGTGTACACACATTAACCTTTCGGTGATTACATTATGTCTATTGATAATAGCTACCTACATGGCTAAAGTAATAACAGCCGCACGGATCGATCGAGCATTTTACATATCATGACCCCACCATGTCACGTTAATCTGTTGGTCCTGACTGTCACGTTATTGGATCTTTGACGGTAGTTATGGGTCATCAGAAGCCCGGAAGTCTGACTGCCAATCTTACTAAAGGGTACTGTATTACCCAGTAACTGGATTGTGGAGGTCAGATAGGCAGTCGCACCATGTAAAATATGGTATTCAGCTGTATACCGTTTGACTGGAAGCCGACCCCAATATAGTTGAGAAAAGACTATGCTGGTAATGAGTATCAGTTTACCTTCAAACTAATTATGCGAGCCAACAAACAAATTGCGACCCAACAAACAAATTAGTAAAGTAGCTAATCAATGATTATTAATTCATTATGTAGAGTGTGTTCATGAAGCGAAAAAGGTATGTTGATGTGATGCAGTATTTTTATCTCACGAAGCGACGCGCTTTACTTGTGGTTACCAAGTGCGCCAACACGCTGTGAATGTGTGTGTAACCGTAAAAGCTCTCGGTCCGAGACAATGGCAAAGTCGGAGGTGTGTGTGTGTCTTATGCGCTGACGTTACTCGTGTTGCACGCAACATTCACAACGTGTTTGTACACTTGGTCACCACAGGTAAAGCGCGCGTCGCTTCGTAAGATAAAAATACTGTAGTTTCACGCGTAGCACGACCACCATAGAAACGAGTTTTGTCGACGGAAGAATAGACAAAATGGCACGGCGATGTTACTGAAGAGACGAAATATTTTTGTTCTTCAGTCGACAAAATTCTACGATGTCGAGCATGGCGACTAATTTTCCTCTACTTTTGAGTTGGAGTTTCAGTTGGGGGTACATTTTTTTTTACAGGATTATATTAATTATAATCATCGCTACAATACTCTAAGATCGGTTAATCCCACTGTATGACTATTCAGTGAAAAATTCCTTAGCTGATCCACCTTAATTACATTAGTTACCACTCTCTTGCTATGGAAAGAATAACTGTCTTTGTCTTCATAGAAACCCGAGTCTACGGGTCGCCCTGTGCTCGGGCCGAAGAGATGTCGAATTGAATAGAAAGAACTTTGTCTATTCTTAGTAGAATAGAGATAGAATTGGTCATGCTTCGCCTGTTAAAAAGTATAAAAGGCTAAGTAATAACAGCCACATGGGTCATTTCATGAGGTTAAGCCCCGTTTGCCGCGGTTAGTCTGTGGATGTGTGACCATTTATACACATGAATAGCCCTCCCTGCTTCGGAGAACACGGTAAGAAATTGGTTCCGGGTTGTCATTCGTAGATCATTGATAGTCGTTACGGGTCATAAGCCCGAAATTTCAACCAGTTTTAACAAGGAGTATCGTATTCCCCAGCTACTGTGGAAGTCAAATAGGCAGTGACAATCGGCCTATATTCTTCGCTCTGCTAAGACATATGCCTGCTCTCTGTGAAAGGGAGTGAGACGTAATCCACCCCCTGCGTTGCAGGGTGATGGATGCACGTTGTATTCGAATTTTTCGTTCTAGGACATGCCGGTTTCCGCACGTTTTCCTTCCTTCACAATTTAAAGAGAACAGTGATGACGAAAACCTGCTTGAGTTCGAAATCACGACCTAGAACTCGTAAGTCGGGGCCGATATCATTGGGACACAACAGCTCTTAGATAAAATACTGCTACCCAGCTGGAAGCTAACCCCAACATAGTTCTAGGCTTGGCAGGTGATGAATTGAAAAATCAACAATTGGGATTTGAAAAAGTAGTCAAGGCAACACACTTCCCTTCCGCGTCAGATACACGGCCGGGTCGAGGATTCTTGTTGACATTCACTGAAGGTCCGGCGCCGACACTGGCACAGACGTATGTGAACGACTTTTAATTACAATAAAATGTACACAGATCACGGCCCTGATATGGCACGAATGTGGCATGTCATGGCGTGATATCCTTCGATTCAAAACTCCAACTGACTTTTAAAAAAAAAAACGAGGTGAACAGTTCAGATGTAGTCCAAGATTCAAAAATCCATACCGCTTTTGTATTCCGAACTGTATCAGAGTAGTTCTTGTTAGAATACTGCTTAGTAAACTATGTTGTCAGTTTTTTATTTAGAATGAAAACTGTACTTCGATCATAATGAGGTTGCGAGCGTTAAAAATCGATCCAGATTTTGAATTTCGAACTGATTCCTATTAAAGTTAAAGAGTACCTATAAAGTTCTTATTACAAAACTTCTTAGTGAACTACGTTGACAGTTTTGTATTTAGAATGAAAACTGTACTTCTATCATAAAGAACGTTTTTATTACAAAAAACTGCCTCGATGGTTAAAACCGTGTTCAAAGAAACACATTGTTTTGTAATAAGAACACAAACGTCCATCATTCGCAATTTTTACCAGTGTTTACCAGCTCCAATCAAGCGAGTTATGTCTGACTCCTACGCTTGCTCTCTCGGGAGCCGCTGTAAATACTGCGGAACTGATTTACCGTCACGTGCCAAAAGCTCCAGAACACAGTATAGAAACGTTATTTCATTAAACAGAGTTGGTGTTTCCTCTGTCTTATGAAATTGAGTATGTGTAATTAATTGAATGCCTGCTTTGTTTAGATTAAAGATTTAATCGAATTAGGAACAGTCAGCGTCAAATATATCGGGACGAACAGACTGCTCAAAATGATCTGAACAAACAACTAAGAAAATTAAACTTTATCTCAATTGGATGATGTTCTTAACATAGTGACAGTTGTCATGTGCTGTCTTCATTATGAAACATTCCTTGTGTTATTGAGTTAATATTTAAATATCTGGTTGACCGAGCTTTGCTCGGTATTTTTTGGCAAATTGTGTTTAAAATAATAAGTTTATGTTCAAGTTGATTATCGATAAAGTTGGTAATTGAAAACACAAATAAAACGACATTTTATAAAAATGAATCCTAGCTAGATCGATTTATCGCCCCCGATACAGGGGGTATACTAAATTTCATGAAAATCATTGGAGCCGTTTCCGAGATTCAGATTATATATATATATATACAAGAATTGCTCGATTAAAGGTATAATAAGATTATGAAAATTAAATATTAACTCAATAACACAAGGAATGTTGTTGTTTAGATCATTTTTATCAGTCTGTTCGTCCCAATATTATTGACACTAACTGTACGAACTAAACTGTTTCCAGACTGATGTCCATCAGTCTGGAAAATAGTTATACATTTTCGTCAATTACTAAGTTCGCGACAAACAGAGCGTGTAACCTTCGTCTTATTCTACTAATCGACCAAATCAAACGAGACAAGACACGGGAAGTGGTTTTCAATCAATGTGTTTGTTTGATTCCTGTTCGTCGCCGCTCCGCTTAGCTCGTATACGCTTCAGTGAAAAAGCACCCTTGAGCATTAATTTATGTAGTTTTTAATAAAACCTCAAAATTTAAAAGAGTATTCTTTTTTTGTGGGTGGGAAATCATCAAATGACGTGTCAGACTTTTACTGACTAAAAAAACCCACCCGTGTTCTTTCAGTTGCCCATGTGCCAGGGCTGCGGTATCTCTTTCGAACAAATCTCGCAACCCTGGCAGAAAAGAGTATGCTTAAATGGTTTGGTCATGTTGAGAGGATGAATGAAGGGCGGGTAACAAAAGGTATTTACAAGGCAGATGTGACTGGTCACGCCGGAAGGGGACACGAACAAAACAACATAAAAACACAAAACACAACAACAAACAAAGAAACACGAACACATTAAGACCTTATTAGTGATGTTCTTCAGAAGGGTCAGCTGCGTAGCACTGATTACCGGGGTGCGTGTTTGACCGGATTTATGAACTTAAACGAGTACGTAAGGATCGCAGCAGGTGGTGTTCTCAAGTCTCTGCCTACCCCCATGGTAAAAAGGCGTGATTTTATGTATGTATGTAATGAAACCTTTCCGTTCCCAGTACTTCCCGCCAGCGAGTCTCGGTTGGATAATATACTGCGCGCTAGTAGCGCTGCTGTTTGCCGGCCTGAAGCTGCTGAACCACGCGCTGCACCACATGTACGACACCAGCGAGTGCATCATTGTGCAGCCTCCCACTGATCCCAACGCCCCACAGAACGCTCCGTGAGTCTTATTTTACTACAGGTTATTTTTTATGCTTTAGAATGGCAAAAACTTTTTTACAAAAAAAAAAACAACCGACTTCCTTAAAAACACTACAAAGTGAAAAATAACTTTAATTTCGGCAGTCGGTGTCTTAGGATTTGTATTTAAGGTTTTTGCCACCGACTTCCGAAATTAAAGTTATTTTTCACTTTGTAGTGTTTTTAAGGAAGTCGGTTGTTTTTTTTTTGTAAAAAACTTTTTATTTTTAAATTTTTAGGTTTGGTATCTATCTTGCACTAATTCCAAACAAACAATGCATATTTATGCGATAGCAGAAATCGCGGTTGATTTGCCGTCATTTTTTAAAGAGTTCCGGTGTCTGTCTCCGGAACTCAACATCAGATCTATATGAAATTTATATGGGACCATTTCGGAATACACCCCTTTCAAACAAAAAAATAATTCTGCAAATCCGTTTATATATGACGGAGTTATGGCCGAACATACATAAAAAAAAACATCCGAATTGATAACCTCCTCCTTTTTGAAGTTGGTTAAAAATGAAAAAGGTTTATGGTAATCTAAGATCTTCAGGAAAAACCTCTACGACACAGAATGAATGTCCGATATGTTCCGATAGAAATGAAATGAAATGTTTATTTCTGTAAGTAGATCTTATAAGACTTCCAAAATATTGACCAACAAATATTGACGTGTAAAACACGTCAATATTTGTTGGTCAATATTTTGGAAACTAGATGGCGCCGACATTTCCTGGCTGGCTGTTCCTAGAGAAGAAACGGCGAAACAAACTCAGAGGATGACCTCTGAGTTTGTTTCGGCGTTTTATGAAGAATTTTATGAAGTTTTCCGTACTCGATTACCCGATACTAGATTTGGCGACTTCAGATACATCTCCACATACAGTAGATAAAATGATACGTAAAAAAAATGTTTTTTAACAAATGATCTCATTGTCATTTCATTACAAAGACTAACAGAATATAGATAACATTTCTGTTCTAATTATTTTGTTGAATTATTTTAATAATGGTTTCATGTCCTCCAGTGCTCAAGAGGGTATGGAGATGCAAATGTTAAAGCTGGGCGGTGCGGCGGCGACGGGCAGTGACAACGAGTCAGTTACCTCCCTGGAGTACCACAAGCCTAACAACAGTACCATAGGTATGACTGAACCCATCACTTAGTTAAAGTTATGCTAGCTAAAGACAAAAACAATATTCGATCTTATATTTTAAAGTATAAGAAAAAGTTTTTAGTTACGGTCATTTTTTTCGACTGAAAATAAATAAGTAATTCCTTTATTCAGGAAATTCTGTGGTTAAATGATGAGACTTTGCCACATTAATTTCTTTGAACTCACTCGGACCTATTGTTACCTATTGTGACCTAACTGTTTATTACTCCTAGTGAGTTCAAAGAAATTAATATGGCAAAGTCAGTTATCACTTTCGTCTTGAACCGTAAGGAGCGACAAACTACCACATTTATATTGTATGTGAGCACAAACCAATACCAGAGTTTCTATAGAAATACATTTCTTTCTCCATCTTGTTACAGATTTAAAAGTAGATGTCCATCGGAAGAACAGTTCGGAGTCGAGCATAGAAGACAGCGCTATGTCTGCCAAGCAGCCCGAGCCCGTGCCTGCCACAAAATCAGACCTGTGCGTGGCGCAGGCCGCCGAGATGCCGGGCCCTTCCAAAACCCGTCCAGCTAATAGGAGCCGCTCAAAATCCGGTCACAGAAGGGAACAAAGGACCTCGAAAAGAAGGACGCATGGTACAAGGATAGATGAACTTATAGGTGAAGCTTCTAGAAGTGCGAGGCCGGAAAATAACTTGCCCGTTCATATGATAATCGATGAAGGTCCTTTTGCTAAAGTTAGCAGGCGCTACCACGAGTGTCCGCATCGTCGCGGTTCAAGTAACAAGGAGTTTTTCAAAGAGTGGCTCTATCTAGACGGTACGGAAGCCGGTGGTGAACCTTACCAGTCCAAGTTCGCGCGGCAGCTCAGCTCAGACTCACGGGATAACTCGGAGCCGAGTGTTGGACCTCCATCTCCTAAGAAGAGGACAGCGCATCGACGAAGGTACGCCAACTACCCAGATGAGAGTTGTACCAAGTCTGCGATGGCATTAGCAACACAACAGTCGTCGAATATGAGGAGGAATTCGAACTCGACCATGTCCACCATACAGTTACCGCTGTTGAATTCAACTGCCCAACTTGTGTCTCATATGAGGAGGCATTCGAATAACGCGGATACTGGGTTCTTCGCCAGTGTAGAGCTTGGTGAGTACATGATGGTGAAAGCCGAAGCCCCTGTGGGCGAAACAGAGAAAAGCAAAGGAAAAAGTTCAGGGTTCCGAAGAATAAAGAGCGCCGCGTTAGAGATTGGATGCCCACCACCAAGTGTGTCCAACCTGTCCCCCCATCCAAACAGTGCTGAAACAATAGGTGGCCAGATGCTAAAGAATCCTAAAAACGCAGTCATTCCACCCCCTAGCAAAAGTTTGACACGTGGTCCACATTTAAACCTGTACCCAAAGAACGAATCAGGAGAAGGATGTAGCTACCCATACTTAACGTACGGTTCAGAAATTGTGTACCCAATCGCGGAAATATCTGATGAGATGCAGACATCGCAGAAAGAAACCGACCTGGATTCAAGCGGAGAGAGTTACAGTGATTATGATGATGAGAAGCAGTTCCGGGGATTCGACTGGGACGCTGAGCAGTCTCCAGCGATGCGCTCCAGTGACTCTGACTACGAAAACAACGGATCCAGGTCACCGCTACTTGATAGACCCTCGGACGTGCGAGTAGTGCGCAGCAAAACACACGCCGACGGCAAGAAACACTGCTGCGAGCGACACACTAACAAACATAACTTAGACTGCCCCAACGACAAAGTAAAACCTGTAAGACTGAAAAAACTAAAGCACGAGCCGCAATACGAAGCTAAACGTCCTGAGAGAACAGCTCCTTGCTGCCAATGTAAAAACAGCATCAACCCCAATGTTGATTACTTTGAAAAAGCCAGCGCGAGCTCCAAAGACTTACTTATAGAAAAGTCCAGTTTAGAATCTAATGAGAACCAAAATCAGTCGGAAAAACAAACGGACGACAAGAAAGTCGTCGAAAAGAAACTCTGGGACCACGATATTTGTAATTCTAGTAGTAGTAGTGATACTTATATGGATGGACCATCAAAAAACTTTAAGAATGATAAAAACATTGCCCCGGAAACGGAAGAATCGCAACTGACGTGCGATAGTAAAAGTGCTGACGAGAGGAGCGTGTACAGCTTAGACTGGCTCTTTGAGGAGTCGGAACAGCCTAAAGCTGGATGTTGTAAAGAAGCGGGAGCCTGCGCCCTCCCAGAAGAGGTCCTGTGTCAGAAACTAGCCAACGCACTTGGCGAATCGTCTTCCAACGTTCCAAAAAACTTGGGCGCTATACCAAAGCAGATAAAAAACTTAGCGCGTTCGCGAGCTTCCTCTCAGAAGGAGAACAAGAAGAGAGATTCTAAGAAGGAGAAAGATGAGAATCAGAATGAAGAAGTGATACTCTTCGATGCGGTGGAAGCTCAGGCTGCTTTGGTACAAGGATTGGAGTGCTTATTCGCGGCGACCAACGCCAACACGGTGGTGATGCCGCCTCCTAACCGGGAGGAAAGACCTCGAAGTCACAGACAGAGCATTCGCGGCGAGAGAGAGAATTCGCACAAAACGAGAAAACGCTCCATAGAAGAAGTAGCACAAACATCTACCAACACCCTCCTTCCCACTTCCATGCCTCTATTAGCAGCATTCCTCAACTCTAGAGTAGACTTCGTACCTTGCTGCCTACCCTCCTACGTGGCTAACGCTACTGCTACAGAGTCTGCGGCCACTCAAACCGTGCAACCCGCGGAAGAGATGCCGAGACTTAGACCATTAATGGACAGGAACCATAGAAACCGTGTTAGGAAAATAAAACGTTCGACACGACAGAGAAACAATCCTTCGCAGCAGAACAACCCTGAAAAGAAGGATAATGCGAAGCCACCAACTCCAGATAACACGAATAACTCTACCAACGTTCATTTTGCGACGTCGTTCGATGACACGACCGACGGCGCGATACATTGCTTTATGGACGAATACGGCAACTGGATGTCGTATACCTTCGATAAGAACAGTTCAGGGCGAGCGCAAGCAACGCCGATCCCCTTACCGGAGAAAGAGGAACAACAAAGCATGCGCATTAACAGGGTGAAACCTGTCGATAATCCTGACAATGCACACGAAACTGCCGGCGAAGGCAGCTGTGGCTCTCTAGAATCAGAAGCTGGGAACAGCGAGTGTATACCTAAAAAACGCGGAGACAGTATTGATCAAAGTTCCTCCAACCAGGGCAGCAACAATCCTCTACTCTCCAGCAACAACAACGTATCCGCGGTCGTTCCTATCAACACTAATAATGCCAACAAACGATTCTACGTGTTCGACGGAGGAACCGGTGGGTCCCACGCCGATCAACCACGATCACCCGTAGCTTACGTCACAGATAGTTTACTAGAACAAATAGAGGCTGAAAGACAATCCCGAATGGGATTGCCCAGTATGCATATAAACTTCTTAATGAATCAGCAAAGGGCACAGCAGTTGGCCCAAGCCCAACAACAAGCTGAGAATACATATGCAAATGTACCAAGTTTAATGCCTTCCATAGGCGAAGAAAGTGTAGAATTAAACAGAAACAAATTCTCAAAATTAATGGACGAAATGGAGAAGGCGAACCAGCCGAAACTAAAGAGTTACTACAAGTTTAAACTTTCTAAATGTTTCGAATTGAAAGTGTCTATGGATAGACTGCAACTAATGGCGTTATTTGACAGGAACTTGACGTGCAGAGAGACTTTTGTCACAATCTTTTTGGCTGTGATGGTGGCCGTTTTAGGCTCTATGGTCTTAAACCTCGGCTTCTACAGGGACATATACGCGTTTTGGTTTTGCTTCATCATGGCGGGCAGTCAGTACTCTTTACTGAAGAGTGTCCAACCTGATTCTGCGTCACCAGTTCATGGTTTTAACAAAATGGTCGTGTTTTCTCGGCCGGTATACTTTTGCATATGTACAGCACTATTGTGCGGAGTGCATAGTTACTTGGAACAAACTGCACCGTTTACCGACCAAGTGCATACTAGACGAAAACGAAGTTTTGATGATACGAAACCTATTACGATTTATGGTTTCGAGATGAATGAAAGAGATTTTTTACAGGTCATTCAGGAAATATTGTCAAAGTTCCTGCTGTTTTTTCCTTTGGCGTTCAGTTTGGGGTTATTTCCTCAAGTCAATACGTTTCTCATGTATTTATTGGAGCAGATTGACATGCATGTGTTCGGTGGTAACGCTACAAGCAGCTTAAGCGCTGCAGTATACTGCGTAGTTCGTTCTGTGGCAGCGATTGGAGTGTTGTACGGGTTTGCTTACAGCGGCTTAGTTGAAGGCAAAAAATCCCAGCATCAGAAACACAACATCCTCTTTTCAATATTCTGCGGTTTACTAGTACCGATTGCTTACCATCTAAGTCGTAGTGCGAGCGACTATACCCTTATCTGGAACCTAATAAAGAAACACTTGCTACCACCTGAGCTATATGTCATACAGAATCCAGAATGTTCTCCGGAACAAGATAAGACAGACCCAAACACTCTTAGCGACGATAAAAAGAACAATTCGGAAAGCAACATATCAAAACAGAACTCTATTGGAAGTTCAGCGTCTAAAATAAACTTTAGCTCCGAGACGAACATTGCTAGACAGAAACGTTCTCAAACATCAAGCGTTAGCTCTTTAAAAATGGACCCCAGAGGGGGTGACACCATGAATTCAACAACATCCCTAAAAGCAGACCCACCTACGGAAGACGATAAAACCCAGGACACAAACACGTCAAATGTAAAGTCAGATTCGGAGAAGCCTGATGAGGATATGGAAGATCCGTTGCCTAAGAAGCTGCAGGCGACGGTGAACGCTCGGCTTAAGAATGACGTCATCGTGTGCACGTTTCTTGGGTTGTTCGTGTTTGGGCTGCATTGTACGACCGTGTTTACGACGCTTAGACCGCAGCTTAATACGGTGAGTTTTTGTTTTATTTGTTGTTGTCTTAGTGTTAATAAATCACTTTATAGAAAATTGACTATAGAAAAAATATCGCTAAAATTGAATTAAAATCGTTTGAAGCTCAATTCTGTACACTCAAGGATATCCTTCACATAATAGTGGCGGCGAACGAAATAATTTAATAACAATTAAATCGAAAACGATTATACATACTCATCACCACATCAAGCGCGACCGTGCAAACCTGCTTTTCCGTCTCTGTTTCCCGCCATTGCTACTGACTGACAGATGACATTAGTGACAGCAGCTGCTCCGCTTGTGTGCATGAGATAGTGTTTACATATTATCTATGGAATAGATACACTACACATACAGTTGAACAGAATAGTGAAAATATAATTAAAGACCGTTCATCGCGATTTCAAGTCAGTTTATCTTTGCCAACACTCTACCTTATTCCAATCTTGAGTGATGACCAAAAGTTGTGATGTCCAATAGAATTTTTCAAATATAACACAGAAATTCTGTTGTTCCGTTTGTTTTTTTTTTACATTTGATTTAGCCTCATAACGAATGTTGTTCGTATTCATTGACCTGTTAAAGTTTTTCCAGGTATTTTTTGGACCTAATAATGTTCGACGGTCAAATGTAATCTTATTAGTTTGCCCAGTGGTAACGACCGCGACTTACGAGTAGTAAGTAGGTCGTGAGTTCGAACCCAAGCAGGCGCATTACTTTGTGTAAATTATTTCATCACCACTGCTCTCAAAACGGTGAAGGAATACATCGTGAGGAAATCGGCATGTCTTAGAACCAACAATTCGAAGACATGTGACATCTACCAGCCCGCACTGGGCCCGCGTGGTGGATTTAGCCCGCTCCCTCTCACCGAGAGGAGGCCTGTATCCCAGCAGTGGGAAAGACCATGGGAAAGAAAACCATGTTGACCATAGAAAGTTATAGGCTGCTGATAAAACCAATCATCAAAGCTTTCAACATATTTCATCACGGCACCATACTCGAACTAGTTCTCCCTGTGCCGGCGCCAGGTGCTGTGGATCATCGCGGGCGCGCTGGGCTGGGCGCTGCACTACGTGACGCCGCAGCTGCGCAAGCAACAGCCGTGGCTGTGCCTGGCCGGGCCCGTGCTGAGGCAGCATGAGCATGCACAGTTCGAGGTCACGGAGCCCGCCAGGCTCATGTGCTTCGAGAAGGTATCATGTTTTAACTACAGGATATTCGTAGCTTCTGATATCCACATGTCCCAGAATTCGTCATATGCTTGCCTCCTAAAATATTTTTTCTTTTTATGGTTCCGTACCTCAAAAGGAGACGGAACCCTTATAGGATCACTTTGTTGTCCGTCCGTCTGTCGAGAACGCGTGGAGGTATCGAGTTGAAATTGAATGTACTCAAGTCTTAAGTCTTGAAGCTGTGAAAATCCAAACTTCTAAGTTAACGAGAAAAAAAGATACTATTTATTTATTTTTACCAGCGGTCAAAACCGAACATAATTCATTTAAACCTTAATGTATTATTTCTCATGCATTAGATAAAATATTAGCTTTCTGCACTCCTCCAAATAAACTTTAACTGTGCCAAATTTCATACTGCTCATCCGCGTTATTTTCGTAAAAGGGAGTACAAAGTTTTTGCTTCCCACATTATTATACTAGCTTCTGCCCGCAACTTCGTCCGCGTTAAATTTCTTGTTTTACCGACCCTCGCCGTCGCATCGATTCGCCTGCCCGTGCGTGGTCTTCGTATTCGTGACTTTTTTCTTTTTGCTCGGCTCCTAAGGATCCTAGCGTAATATTATATCGCCGGGTTAAAGGCAAAACCGACTATCTGCGATTTTTTGAGTTTTTCAATTTAATATAACATTCGATTCGCCATTTGATTCTTTACGAGGGCGGCACTGAAAATTTCGGAAATCAAGGAAGTGACACAACATTACTATTTAAAAATGTATTAATTTTTTTCGAAGTATTCTCCGCGAAATTTGACACATTTTTCCATATGATGGAACCAATCATTGAAGCAACCATTCCATTCGGAAATTAGGGTCTCCAAAATTGCCGTTTTGTAGGCGTCCACAGCTTCTTCAGGTGATGAAAATCTCTGACCACGCAATTTATTCTTTATTTTAGGGAAAGTATAGAAATCATTAGGGCATAGGTCTGGGCTGCACGGCGGATGGTCTAATAATTCTATGTTTTCTTGCTCTAAAAACTCTTTTGTTCTATGCGCGGTGTGAGAACTCGCATTGTTATGATGGAGGATGATGCGGCGGTTGCGGTTCTCTTTACGGAGTTCAGAAACGACATGTGGCAAACAAATGCTAGCATACCATTCTGCATTCTGCGTTCTTTGTCCCTCAAGAGGAATAGTCGCAACATGGCCGGTTTTGGAGACAAACGTGGCCACCAATTTTTTTTGCAACACTCCGTGAACGAACAATTTTTGTTGGCTTTAACTCATTTTCGAACACCCAAACTCGTGACTGGTTTTTTGTTTCGGGTTCGTACGCGTATATCCAGGATTCGTCACCTGATACGATGTTGTATACAGCATTTGAGGACCCTGCGTGGAATCTTTCGAGAGTTCTGACGCACCAAGTAACGCGAGCCGCTTTTTGCTCTTCACAGAGCGAATGCGGTAGCCGGGAAAACAACTTTTTTACACCTAATTGTTCATGCAAGATTATTTGTATTTGACTCATGACAATGTCTAAAGTTGTCTGAATTTCACGGTATGTCACATGTCGATCTTCCTCAATGAGCTTACGCACAGCATCAACGTTTTCTTGGGTGACTGCAGTTTTTGGACGACCTTGACGGGGATCATCACTGAGCTTGACACGTCCACGTTGAAATTCAGCAAACCAGCGATAAATTGTGGTTAAGGATGGGGCTTCATCACCAAATGCAGAAATCATCCGGTCAACATACTGTTTTTGTGTTAAACCACTTCGAAAGTCATAATAAATCATCGCTCTTGAATTTTCTCGAGTCAATTCCATTTTCTCAACGACGAAACAAGTTTGACAAAACCTTGTGACAAGACCGAGAATCTTTTTTTAAATAAATAAATGGTATTCGATTTTTAAAACCAAGGAGTTTTCAATTAAAAAGATTTTAATATGACAGGAACAGTGGAAATATTCCATTCGCGATACTTTTAGTGCAGCCTATGTACCTAATGGTATATGAAAGTAAAAAACAAACAAAATCGCAGATAGTCGATTTTGCCTTTAACCCGGCGATATAGCCTTTTTCATTAAATGAACTACACAAGACTAAAATAATTCTTCAATTCGTACCAGTTATCTTCAGATAAGCGCGTTCAACCAAACAAACTCTTGAGCTTTTTAATATTAGTATAGATAGATATTTGACTGACGTGTATGGTCTGTAGATGTTCGTGTACCTGTGCTTCCTGGAGCGCAACGTGCTGTATCCGGGCGTGGTGCTGGCCGCCAGCACGCAGGACGCGCCGGCGCTCGCGCACAAGTACGGCGACGCGCTGGGAGCGCTCATACTGTGCGTCTGTGCCTTGAAGTGTAAGTATGTCTACACAGCACGCAGGACGCGCCGGCGCTCGCGCACAAGTACGGCGACGCGCTGGGAGCGCTCATACTGTGCGTCTGTGCCTTGAAGTGTAAGTATGTCTACACAGCACGCAGGACGCGCCGGCGCTCGCGCACAAGTACGGCGACGCGCTGGGAGCGCTCATACTGTGCGTCTGTGCCTTGAAGTGTAAGTATGTCTACACAGCACGCAGGACGCGCCGGCGCTCGCGCACAAGTACGGCGACGCGCTGGGAGCGCTCATACTGTGCGTCTGTGCCTTGAAGTGTAAGTATGTCTACACAGCACGCAGGACGCGCCGGCGCTCGCGCACAAGTACGGTGACGCGCTGGGAGCGCTCATACTGTGCGTCTGTGCCTTGAAGTGTAAGTATGTCTACACAGCACGCAGGACGCGCCGGCGCTCGCGCACAAGTACGGCGACGCGCTGGGAGCGCTCATACTGTGCGTCTGTGCCTTGAAGTGTAAGTATGTCTACACAGCACGCAGGATGCGCCGGCGCTCGCGCACAAGTACGGCGACGCGCTGGGAGCGCTCATACTGTGCGTCTGTGCCTTGAAGTGTAAGTATGTCTACACAGCACGCAGGACGCGCCGGCGCTCGCGCACAAGTACGGCGACGCGCTGGGAGCGCTCATACTGTGCGTCTGTGCCTTGAAGTGTAAGTATGTCTACACAGCACGCAGGACGCGCCGGCGCTCGCGCACAAGTACGGCGACGCGCTGGGAGCGCTCATACTGTGCGTCTGTGCCTTGAAGTGTAAGTATGTCTACACAGCACGCAGGATGCGCCGGCGCTCGCGCACAAGTACGGCGACGCGCTGGGAGCGCTCATACTGTGCGTCTGTGCCTTGAAGTGTAAGTATGTCTACACAGCACGCAGGACGCGCCGGCGCTCGCGCACAAGTACGGCGACGCGCTGGGAGCGCTCATACTGTGCGTCTGTGCCTTGAAGTGTAAGTATGTCTACACAGCACGCAGGACGCGCCGGCGCTCGCGCACAAGTACGGCGACGCGCTGGGAGCGCTCATACTGTGCGTCTGTGCCTTGAAGTGTAAGTATGTCTACACAGCACGCAGGACGCGCCGGCACTCGCGCACAAGTACGGCGACGCGCTGGGAGCGCTCATACTGTGCGTCTGTGCCTTGAAGTGTAAGTATGTCTACACAGCACGCAGGACGCGCCGGCGCTCGCGCACAAGTACGGCGACGCGCTGGGAGCGCTCATACTGTGCGTCTGTGCCTTGAAGTGTAAGTATGTCTACACAGCACGCAGGACGCGCCGGCGCTCGCGCACAAGTACGGCGACGCGCTGGGAGCGCTCATACTGTGCGTCTGTGCCTTGAAGTGTAAGTATGTCTACACAGCACGCAGGACGCGCCGGCGCTCGCGCACAAGTACGGCGACGCGCTGGGAGCGCTCATACTGTGCGTCTGTGCCTTGAAGTGTAAGTATGTCTACACAGCACGCAGGATGCGCCGGCGCTCGCGCACAAGTACGGCGACGCGCTGGGAGCGCTCATACTGTGCGTCTGTGCCTTGAAGTGTAAGTATGTCTACACAGCACGCAGGACGCGCCGGCGCTCGCGCACAAGTACGGCGACGCGCTGGGAGCGCTCATACTGTGCGTTTGTGCCTTGAAGTGTAAGTATGTCTACACACCACGCAGGACGCGCCGGCGCTCGCGCACAAGTACGGCGACGCGCTGGGAGCGCTCATACTGTGCGTCTGTGCCTTGAAGTGTAAGTATGTCTACACAGCACGCAGGACGCGCCGGCCCTCGCGCACAATTACGGCGACGCGCTGGGAGCGCTCATACTGTGCGTCTGTGCCTTGAAGTGTAAGTATGTCTACACAGCACGCAGGACGCGCCGGCGCTCGCGCACAAGTACGGCGACGCGCTGGGAGCGCTCATACTGTGCGTCTGTGCCTTGAAGTGTAAGTATGTCTACACAGCACGCAGGACGCGCCGGCGCTCGCGCACAAGTACGGCGACGCGCTGGGAGCGCTCATACTGTGCGTCTGTGCCTTGAAGTGTAAGTATGTCTACACAGCACGCAGGACGCGCCGGCGCTCGCGCACAAGTACGGCGACGCGCTGGGAGCGCTCATACTGTGCGTCTGTGCCTTGAAGTGTAAGGCGGCCCCTAGACCTACAATAACATTGTACAATACAATTTATTGTACAATAAGATTGAGAGGCGCTTTGAATCCAAACGATCAATTATATTGCACAATAATATGAACTGCACAATGTTTTCGTGTTCAGTCGGAGAATAGTATTAATACAGTTTACAACACAAAACTACACCACTTTCTGCCGTAAAATTCATCACAATTCAGTTTTTGGAAAAATATAACAAATACCCAAGCGACGCGTCTGATTTCCCACCAGAAATTCCCGTGTACTCGTCGTTCAAGACAAAACACATACTAAAAATATTGCGCAATACTGGCCCTACACGATGCAATGGAAAAATATGGTGCAATAAAAATTAAACATGCTCAAACTTTCATTCAATCATTTTTTTTTTTTTTTTTTTTTTTTTTTTTTTTTTTTTTTTTTTTTTTTTTTTTCAGGATGGGAAATCATCAAATGACTTCTCCCGCTCTGGGCGGAGCGGGAGGGCGTGTCAGACTTTTACTGACTAAAACCCACCCGTGTTCCATCAGTTGCCTATGTGCCAGGGTCACGGTATCTCTTTCGAACAATCACGCGACCCCGGCAGGCATCGGTCCTAGTAGACCCCTACACTGCTGCTGACATCTCTTTGAGGCGCGCGTGGAACACTGCGCGCCGTCGACCCGAGCCTGGTCCTTACCGGGCGGCGAGCTACCCATTGCTCGCCACCCGCAAGCTCGCGCCTACGGTGGCCGGGAGTCCGCAATCGACTCCCGACGCCCGGGGCGTCTCCTCCTGCGGCGGCTAGGGGCGTGAGGGCGCAGAGACTGCCACTCCCTCACGCGCCCCGCCTCCTCCTTCACGAGCATTACTGCTTCGCAGAAGGAGGTGACGGCTTCCCATTCCCTCTCGCTCCGTACCATGGCTCGCACCAGGGCCGGACGCGAGAGGTCGCCGCCGCCGATCGCCTCCACGAGGACACGGCGGTGCTCCGCCCAGGCAGGGCACACCTCCACCGTATGCTCCACCGTGTCCTCCAGACGATCCTCGCAATGGAAACACCCGGACGTATCCTCCCGCTTTATCCTGAACAGGAACCCACCGAAGCACCCATGCCCGGTGAGAACCTGCGTCAGGCGGAAGGTGAGGACGCCGTGACGCCTCTCTATCCACTCCTCAAAGAGGGGACTTACCGCCGCAATTGTGGCGTGCCCAGCACTGGGTTGCGACAATCTTCATTCAATCATTGGGCAATCTTCAATATTATCCCTATACGGTCAATAATATTGCACAATTCGTAATATTGCACAATTTAATTGATCGTTTAGGGGCCGCCTAAGTATGTCTACACAGCACGCAGGACGCGCCGGCGCGGCGCTCGCGCTCAATGTCAAGTTGCTTAAAATATGTTTTTTTTAAGCAACTTGACATAAAAAACGAATTTACCTAAAAATCGAGTTAGCGTAGTATAGATTGTTGGTGTCGATTTGATTCAAAAGGTTTAGACATTTGTACGGACTTAAAAATATCGCGACTGCATTTTAACGCACTCTAAATTTCGAAATCGAAATGATAGTCAAAACTCTTGTATATTTTGATATAGAATAATAAAAAAAAGAGTATGGAATTTAAAGACGTCTTGCGCCGACTCCAAATAGATTGGAATAAAGGTAGGAGCATGTTGATCAAAAAAGTAATATTTTCAATGAAGTACACTTATATTGTAAGAAGAAGACACACAACATGGAATTTTGTCTTTAGGTTTCAAAATCGCTTACACCTAAATAAACACCTAAATAATTTGTTTGCAGGTCTTCGAAACGCTTACTCAGAACCAGATTCCCAATACCTAATCCTGGTTTTCGCAGTACTACTGTTCCAAAGAGACCTGAGCAGTCAGAAGATATCGGAGACATTCCTAGTCGACTACTTTATCACTGCCATCATCTTTAGTAAAGTCTACGAGTTTCTTCTGAAGGTATGTTCGTTATTTTTTGGTTTGGCATTTCTAGATACTAGCGACAACATCACTCCTAAATGAAAAGCTCCAGGTTTTTCAATCTGGACTTTCTCAGTAGCTGCCTGGAGTCTGGATTTGTCCCGGTTGATGGCAATAGGCTCGCATCTTATTAGATGAGACTTAAACATAACTGCCCAACTATTCAAGGAAACTAGCCGTGATGTTGTTTAAAATTGATTCATCAATCCTGTTATTATTTACATCAGTATACCATAAAGATAAACAATATATTTTTGCAGCCACAGTTTAGGTGGTAGGTATATACAAAAATAAAACTTTGAAATGAGTACAAACTAATTCTTTTGTCTATTTCTTAAGCTTTTTGAAACAAAATCTTCTCGCCTACCTCAATAAATTGGGATAAAATCCAGATACAAGATGTATATTGATGTGTTTTAATGATTGTGAACGTGAGAACTATGTGGGTCATTGTTTGGTCTGGTAGAGGGAGTAGTTTATGGCGGCCCATCCAGAGGTCCTTTCTTTGGTATTGTTTGTCGAATCGATGAACTCCTTAAGTTCTGATTTGCACGGTTAGTCTCAATTGCGAGCACTGCCTGAACAGGTCCACTAATCCTGTGTGGTTCTGTCCTCAAAAAGCCATTTCAGACACCAATCTACATAGTCTCTACATGATCTGACCAAGATTATGTCTAGACTTTAAAAGAGACTGTGACCTCTGAGTTTGTTTAGGCCTTTCTTCTCAGTGTAGTCAGTTAGGAAACGCCGACCTCATCTAGTTTTAAAAAAATATAATTGATGTGTAAAAGTGTTTGTACGAACCTACTGACAGAAATAAAATAATTTATCATTTAAAAATAAATAAAAAAAAATATTTCACCATAAGCCATGACATTAAAATATCCATAAAACTAAGAACATTTAAGGCTTATTACTAGGTCACATTAATTTAGACCCTTTGACTCCTAAACTAGGTGTAGGTGCCTGTGAGTTAGGAGTCAGTGATTCTTCGTAAACAACAAAGCCATAAATAAAGTAAATTGGGACGTTTAAACAATAAGAGATGGTGGCAACGATTTTATTCCCCCCCGCAGGTGCAGTTCGTGGTGACGTACATAGCGCCGTGGCAGATCACGTGGGGCAGCGCGTTCCACGCGTTCGCGCAGCCCTTCTCCGTGCCGCACTCCGCCATGCTGTTCCTGCAGGCCGCCGTGTCCGCGCTACTGTCCTCGCCACTCACGCCGGCTTTGGGTAAATTATAATTAATGTTTCAGTAAATAAATAGAAAAAAAAACGCCTTTTAGTCCATGCAAATTAAGTTTTACAAAGCAATTTACGAATTTTACATTTTTATTTTCTTGTTTTTCGTTCTTTGTTACACGAAACCAAGTACATAAAACATTTTTGATTAAATTCTGATACATATCAGAATTTAATCAAAAATGTTACAACGAACACAAACGTTTACACAAACAAACACAAACGTTCGTTCGTTCGTTTCGTTCGTTCGTTCGTTCGTTCTCACAAACGTTTTATGTACCTGTACATACAGGTACATAAAACGTTTTTAATGTGTTTGTATGTGAATACGCTTTCAGAACTTAGGGTTACTAAATACATGCCAGGGTCGCGGATTGGTTCCAAAGAGTTACCGTGACCCTGGCACAGGCAACTAAAGGAACACAGGCGGGTTTTATTGAGAGACGTCATTTGATGATTTCCTAATCAAAAAGAAAGGTTACTAAATAGCAGTTAAATAATTTAGTACGCTATTTATTGGAGGCCTGTTTGGCCTCGCGCAGGCCAAAAAGCGCGCTCGCGCTTTTATATGTTATTTGTATCTTAAAAATTTCAATGTTTTTCTTATTGTTTTTATTTCCTGTGCGTGTCTCAAATAAAATATTTTTCGTTCTTTCTATTATATTTATTTTAGATACATAACGTAATGTTTTATTTGCAGGTAGCGCAATATTCATGACATCATACGTGCGTCCGGTAAAGTTCTGGGAGCGCGACTACAACACAAAGAGAGTGGACCAGAGCAATACGAGACTCTCTTCACAACTTGAGAGGAATCTTGGAGCAGGTAAGAACACAACCTACTTGCCCTGTTTAAAAATTATTATTGTTGTTGGAAGGTTAAGATATACAATATTTCTACTGTCCTGCCCTATTTTCCTATATAAAGAATACTGAGAAATAAAAATACCACTAACTTCTGGTATTAATTACATGTTATTACAAAATCATTTTAAATAGAATATTAAAAAAAAATAAACATGGTTCAAGAAGACTTAAATAGGGTCAGGATCTACCTGTCCACCATGGAATGGCCTGCAAATATTAAACAAACAATTTAAAATTACGAAAAAAAAACACATAAAATCAAATCAAAAGTCATTTTTTAAAACTAGGCTGAGAGTCAGCACTTATTGAACGTCAAAATTACATAAGGCAGACCCCAAAACATCCGCACTTCCTAGTGCTTTAGTTGGGAAGAAGAAGTGACGCAACAAACTCGCCAGAACTCCCTAGCATCATTAATTACATGAATAACATTTCTGATGAATGAAAGAATGTATTTATGATAAAGTAGGTTTCAACAAGTCTATCAATCTTTAAGCATGGTGCGTCTGCGCAGAAATACGTATCTTTGCAGGCAATAACATGTACAGAAACGTACGTTAATTTGTCTCCTCTTTGGCAAACAAGCTTTATTATAAACTTGTAATAATTTGCAGACGACAACAACCTGAACTCGATATTCTATGAGCACCTGACTCGGTCACTACAACACTACCTGTGCGGAGATCTCATGCTGGGACGGTGGGGACAGGTCCAACAGGGAGATTGTTTCGGTAAGTTTTGTTACATTTTACCCGGTTTTCGCAATAGCTAGGAAGCTGGAAAGTATTTTCTAATTTTCCTCGAATATGGTGGAGCAAAAAGGAGGGTTTTTACTGGTATGTATATATGTTCATCTATTCCTCGATAACTTCTTGACTAGTTATTATAATTCTACAAATTAGGTGTCATTGCAAGCATGTTTATCGTCCCCTGGTGGAACCTATGTGACGTCACATTAAATTGAATATGGCACCCTCTAGAGGACATAAAGTGACGAATTAAAAAAAAGACAGGAGGTTAGGTCTACATGCATTAACTTTTGCACAAGAGTTTATGAGTATGCATTGTTATGTAACGTAAATGAGCACTGACGGGGTTTTGTAAACTTTGTATGGAAGTGCATAATTTTTGTCGATGTCAATCCTGTCGGGCACGGCTTGAAGAAAAAAGAAAACACAATAACAGACAGCGGATCACGCCAAAAAAAAACAGTTTTATTTTACACATCGTATTTTTCTTTCCAGTCCTTGCTTCAGACTACCTAAACTGCCTTGTCCACATCGTGGAGATGGGTAACGGACTGGTGTCGTTCCAGCTGCGCGGTCTGGAGTTCCGCGGCACCTACTGCCAGCAGCGAGAGGTCGAGGCCATCTCGGAGGGCCCGGAGGAAAGTAGCGGTGAGGGTTTGTTGCACTTTATAGTTTTAAGTTCGTGGTGTTGTTTGTCTGTCTATGTATTGTATAACTGTAAAGCGCCTTTTCCGAGAGTCCAAAAGCATCTGTGCTACGATTCGAATAAAAGTGCATGATTTTTTTGTCAAAATCGTTTCGCAGTTTAACGTAGATTGTCAGCTGATTAACTAGACTCGCGTGTGGTTATCTCAATAAATGAAGGCCTAAGGTTTCGAACCAGGTCTTAAAAACTCAAAACTATATGAATACACACTAAGGGTACAAGCGGGAGACACATGCAAAAAAAAGGGTACCCCCTGTGGGGTATAGACTTCGGATTAGGACATCGCTGATAGAGGGCAGGAAAGGTCGGGTTGGATCGGAATGTTTATTTTTGGGAACTAATTTCGAGTTACAGGTTCAGCAGCGCGGACTGGCTCGAGTAAGAGTCGGGGCGGAAGTGATATCAAAGATAAACTCAGTGAAAGAATCATATAACCAACTATTACGATTGTTTCACTGATTTCATATTTTAATTTAGATTATTTTCACGCCCAGTAATATTATATTATAGGACAATGTTATGAAGTATTGGATTTACATTCTCAGAATATATGGATCTTGTTTTTTAACGTGTCAGGGAAGCGGATGGTTTAACAAAAACTACCAACTTATTTTGTCTTATTACCGTTATAGACATTAAACCGGAATTGCAACCGGATAGTTATTAAGTACTATTAAAGGCTAAGTTATTTTGTTATCACGTTCGCATAGACGTAAATATAATGGGCGTTACATTTTCTATTCTCGATGTTAAACCGAGCATCGACAATCCAACAGTCAGACAACAGTAGGACAGTCTTTACATAACACACAACTTATTACACAATTGCCCAGTTCTAAATACAAGTAGTATTTTACTATTATTTTTTAATATGTTATCTGTACAGGAAAATTTTTAACCATTGCGCAAATTTTTTTTTTTTTGGTGTTTCAGTATCAGTAATAGAACACATTTCAACAATTTTTTTTTTCAATACTTTTTTTTAATTTTTATCCAACTTTAAATCAGTAAATTGTGGACACCCTACATATTTCTTAATATGATATCGACAATAGGAATAGGTCAGTAACCGCTCGCGTAGGTACTTCGAATTTCTTAGAATTTTGACTGATCGAACAGCTGGTAGGTACTTGTAGCTACGCTCGGTTGTTCACCTTAGTCGCCGCGCCGGCGCCGCGCGCAAGTTATCATAAAAACCAGTTTCAAAATAAACATTTTTCGTTAACGATAACTTATTTTTTTTTGTACTAAGATATATCAAAATAAAAATTGCATGGTTATTATAACACGTTTCAGTTAAATTTGTTAAAATTTGCGCACTGGTTAAAAACTTATCGTATACGTGCAGAGGGCGTATGCACGGGCGTGTGGTGGTGCGGGGGCAGAGCCCTATCACTGGGCGCGGCGTGGGCGCTGCGCTGGCTGGCGTGGCAGCTGGTGGCGGCTAGGTACGTGCTGGAGGGCTACTCCGTGTCCGACAACAGCGCCGTGTCCATGCTGCAGGTCTTCGACTTCAGGAAGGTGCTGCTCACCTACTACGTCAAGGTATGTGTCCTGTGGTTTTATTAAAACATTTATTTGAAGGGATGTGTTAGGTAGTTTACGATTCGCTAATACAAAAGTTTAAAATATTGTTAAAAATAAATTTTATCTGCAGCTACAATCCGAAAGTGTGAGTTCAAAATAAAACTAAGCTTGTACAGAAAGTTCACATAATTTTTGTAATACATTTAAAACAACAGAGACTCTCGCATATCTTCTCGACAACACTTAGCACACATGAAACACAAAATAGTGCAAATTAGTTACGTCAAAAATATTTTAATATGAAACGTAAACAAAATTTAAATCTGAATCACTAAATTACCATAAATTTCGTTTTAAAAACATACAAAATTAATCAAAAGTCATTTATTCAAACTAGGCTGAGAGTCGGCACTTTTTGATCGTCAACTTTACATAAGATAGTCCCCCAAAACGCCCACGTTTCACCACATATATTTATTTTTACAGAGCATAATATACTACACGATCCAGTCGGCCAAACTAGAAGAATGGCTAGCTTCCTCCATGATAGCGGACGCTTTGAAGCCGATGAATGAAAGGAACTTTGTGGACCTGGACCCCATCTTCAACGTTAATCTGGATGAGGATTATGATTTCAGAGCTTCGGGAATTACTAGGTATGTTATTTTTAAATAAATATTGCAGAGTTGTGGGGGTGGGAGCAGTGGTAGCCCAGTGTAAATAATTTCATCACCACTGCTCTCAAAACGGAAATGGAACAGTGAAGGAAAACGTCGTGAGAAAACTGGCATGTCTTACAATACTAACACTACGGTGACGTATGACATTCATTGCGTTCTCGTTGTTTGTGTGTTACTGACCGTACTAGATGTTATTAAGTCAAAGTCAACGCATATTTGTATCAAATAGGCACTTCAAAACGTTAACAAAGAAACTTCACCGTTTACATTAATTATATCTTATCTTATATCTTTAAACGAGCAATTCTTGTATATATATAATCTGAATCTCGGAAACGGCTCTAACGATTTTCATGAAATTTAGTATACAGGGGGTTTCGGGGGCGATAAATCGATCTAGCTAAGATTCATTTTTATAAAATGTCGTTTTATTCGTGTTTTCAATGACCAACTTTATCGATTATCAACTTGAACATAAACTTATTATTTTAAACACAATTTCCCAAAAAAAAACTGAGCAAAGCTCGGTCAACCAGATATATATATAATTATATGTGAAGACCATGACACCTTAAAATTACTGTAAATCAATAGGTAGAATAAATTACAAATGAAGGAATCAACATCATGCCTAACCTTTTCCCAACTACGTTGGGGTCGGCTTCCATGGGCGCCCAAACGGACGTAAATACCATCCACATTAAAAATGAAGCAATAACAGATAATTATGTGATAGATATATGCACATAAAGGAAGCAATTAAGAAGCTCTATTCGACCAAAATTGTCGCACGAGACGTCACATGTTTTTGTCAGTAATTGTGCCATTTATTATATGGTAATCTATGAACTTATGTAGCACAAAGTATCCCTTTTGGCGCTGTGGGGTCTATTGTTATCATTGTTATCCATGGATTTTTGCTTAACCACCTTACTCTTCCATCTTTCTCTTTTCATGTTTAACTTAATTCTCAGTGTGTTTCACGCTTTTTCGGATTCATGATTAATTGGTACAACCTGGGAATAAATCTGGTTGCGATTTTGTTGTTCAGCAAATTTAATAATAACAACCTCACAATGCAGCATGTTTTTTTTTTGCCAAAATTTAGTTTTCTCCGTATAATAATGCAGCCATGTCAGTTGCATAATTTTTATTTTTGGAATTTTAGAATTGCATAGCTTAATTATCTATGTAGGTAAGAAAAATAGTTGGTCCGAAGTTAATCCCCTGGTGAACCCCATAACATATGTGTTTTTCATCACTCGCCACTTAACCGATACAAACAGACTGCATCCGACCTGTCAACAAATCTTTAAAAATGCTTAAACTTCGCCCACGTATGCGGCATTCTCTTCATCGTGGCGCTACGAATAAGAATTGAGACCGTGTCAAAAGCTTTCACAAATTGGGAAAATTCAAAAAAAAAATGTTTTTTACTTAGTAGTTGCCTTGTTATTAAAGTTTGCTACCGTATATTCCGTTGAAAGACCACTTCTAAATCCGTATTGGTTACTTGAGATATTTTAGTTCAAATAAAAAGTCCAGTAACTATATAAATGCATATTAAGGGGTAGTTTTTTGTGTGAGATTTTTTTAAGCAAGATTTTATCAATTTTATTTAAAAATACTAATTTTATCATAAAAGGTTGAGTCGGCTTCGTGTGTGCCAGTCGATGTTGTACTAATCACTTATAACAAGTTCCTCTGGTTAGTTTTATTCAAGTTTTAAACATAGAGTTTTGGCAATTTATAACAACGGAAACACTGGACAACGCATAATGTCAATACTTAAGTAGTATTTAACTGCACTTAACAAGTTAAAGTATTTTAATTAGGGTATTTTTTTAGAGTTAGAAACGGACGAGACGTAAACGTGTGCGCTCGCTATAAATTCACGCAGCAATAAATGAAACACTGCATGATTTGAACGTGCCACGTCAAACGAGTGTGTCTCGTCTCATACTATAATACAAAAAAAATCTTAACACATTTGGTCATGCGCAGGAGTCGTTTCTGCGCGGTGTACGGTGAATGGATAGCGCACTGCGGTGCGAGGCGCGGCGCGAGCTGGCGACGACGCGCCGCGCACCCACACTCGCCGCTCACCACGCTGTGCTTCGCGCTGAGTCTGTTGGGCAGGAGGGCGTTGGCTGCGGCACAACATCTGTCAGCCTCCAGGTAAGCAGTATGTAAGGGTGACGTTCTGCACTCGCCGCTCACCACGCTGTGCTTCGCGCTGAGTCTGTTGGGCAGGAGGGCGTTGGCTGCGGCACAACATCTGTCAGCCTCCAGGTAAGCAGTATGTAAGGGTGACGTTCTGCACTCGCCGCTCACCACGCTGTGCTTCGCGCTGAGTCTGTTGGGCAGGAGGGCGTTGGCTGCGGCACAACATCTGTCAGCCTCCAGGTAAGCAGTATGTAAGGGTGACGTTCTGCACTCGCCGCTCACCACGCTGTGCTTCGCGCTGAGTCTGTTGGGCAGGAGGGCGTTGGCTGCGGCACAACATCTGTCAGCCTCCAGGTAAGCAGTATGTAAGGGTGACGTTCTGCACTCGCCGCTCACCACGCTGTGCTTCGCGCTGAGTTTGTTGGGCAGGAGGGCGTTGGCTGCGGCACAACATCTGTCAGCCTCCAGGTAAGCAGTATGTAAGGGTGACGTTCTGCACTCGCCGCTCACCACGCTGTGCTTCGCGCTGAGTTTGTTGGGCAGGAGGGCGTTGGCTGCGGCACAACATCTGTCAGCCTCCAGGTAAGCAGTATGTAAGGGTGACGTTCTGCACTCGCCGCTCACCACGCTGTGCTTCGCGCTGAGTTTGTTGGGCAGGAGGGCGTTGGCTGCGGCACAACATCTGTCAGCCTCCAGGTAAGCAGTATGTAAGGGTGACGTTCTGCACTCGCCGCTCACCACGCTGTGCTTCGCGCTGAGTTTGTTGGGCAGGAGGGCGTTGGCTGCGGCACAACATCTGTCAGCCTCCAGGTAAGCAGTATGTAAGGGTGACGTTCTGCACTCGCCGCTCACCACGCTGTGCTTCGCGCTGAGTCTGTTGGGCAGGAGGGCGTTGGCTGCGGCACAACATCTGTCAGCCTCCAGGTAAGCAGTATGTAAGGGTGACGTTCTGCACTCGCCGCTCACCACGCTGTGCTTCGCGCTGAGTCTGTTGGGCAGGAGGGCGTTGGCTGCGGCACAACATCTGTCAGCCTCCAGGTAAGCAGTATGTAAGGGTGACGTTCTGCACTCGCCGCTCACCACGCTGTGCTTCGCGCTGAGTCTGTTGGGCAGGAGGGCGTTGGCTGCGGCACAACATCTGTCAGCCTCCAGGTAAGCAGTATGTAAGGCTCGCAGCAGGTCACGTTCGGCAGATTATGTATGAAATGAATGATAGATTTGCCACGTTTTATCGATTAGAAGAAAAGGTAATTAAATTTATGACCATTGGACTTGGACCTTCCCAAATAATAGTTATAGAAGCTCTCTGTGGGCGGCAGAATTGAAAGATTGATGAGGTATTTCTGGAAATAGCACGAATGTTTCATGTCTCGAAAACCTGATCACCGTGATATATGACCCTAATAGCTATGCCAGCGGGATATTTTTTTAAACGTTTTTTTTTTTTATGTATGAAGGTAAACGATCTTTTTCTATTTCAGTGTGGAGTTCTTCCTCTACGGCCTACACTCGTTATTCAAAGGAGATTTCCGTATAACGTGCGCTCGCGACGAGTGGGTGTTCACGGACATGTCGCTCCTACACTCCGTGCTGGCGCCGGCCATACGCATGGCGCTCAAGTTGCACCAGGTCTGCTATAGTTTCAGTATACAGGATAAGTTTTTAACCAGTGCGCAAATTTTAACAAATTAAACTTAATCGAGTTATAATAACCATGAAATTTTTATTTTGATATATCTTAGTACAAAAAAAAAATGAGTTATCCTTAACGAAAGATGTTTATTTTGAAACTGGTTTTTATGGTAACTTGCGCGCGGCACCGGTGGTGCGGCGAAGGTGAACGACCGAGCGTAGCCACAAGTACCTACCAGTTCGATCGGTCAAAATTCTAAGAAGTTTGAAGTACCTACGCGCGCGCGCGGTTACTGACCTATTCTTATTATAGATATCATATTACGAAATGTGCAGGGTGTCCACAGTTTACTGATTTATGGTCGGATATTTTTTTTTAAAAAGTATTTAAAAAATTGTTGAAATGTTTTCTAAGACTGATACAAAACCACCAAAATAAAAATTGCGCACTGGTTAAAAAAAATCCTGTATAATATAGGCCTTTAATTACAGAGATCGTAAATCAACAATTTCCAAATCTCTACTACATAAACATTGATTCTACTTTAAAGAAAGCACTCCTAGAAAGTAAATCTACGCATAAGCTGCGAACCTCTATGAGATGAGATTTTGAACAAGCATTGCATAGGGGCAATTTTACTGGCAATCGATTGCTCACTTTTGCGAAACATAGGCTAAAAACGCCATCTGTTATTGAGTGACGGAACTACTCGAACGTCTTGAAAGTGAAACCCCACGCTACCGTCATCCATGTTCGAGTACCATGGGCACGCCACAATTGCGGCGGTAAGTCCCCTCTTTGAGGAGTGGATAGAGAGGTGCCACGGCGTCCTCACCTTCCGCCTGACGCAGGTTCTCACCGGGCATGGGTGCTTCGGTGGGTTCCTGTTCAGGATAAAGCGGGAGGATACGTCCGGGTGTTTCCATTGCGAGGATCGTCTGGAGGACACGGTGGAGCATACGGTGGAGGTGTGCCCTGCCTGGGCGGAGCACCGCCGTGTCCTCGTGGAGGCGATCGGCGGCGGCGACCTCTCGCGTCCGGCCCTGGTGCGAGCCATGGTACGGAGCGAGAGGGAATGGGAAGCCGTCACCTCCTTCTGCGAAGCAGTAATGCTCGCGAAGGAGGAGGCGGGGCGCGTGAGGGAGTGGCAGTCTCTGCGCCCTCACGTCCCTAGCCGCCGCAGGAGGAGACGCCCCGGGCGTCGGGAGTCCATAGCGGACTCCCGGCCACCGTAGGCGCGAGCTTGCGGGTGGCGAGCAATGGGTAGCTCGCCGCCCGGTAAGGACCAGGCTCGGGTCGACGGCGCGCAGTGTTCCACGCGCGCCTCAAAGAGATGTCAGCAGCAGTGTAGGGGTCTACTAGGACCGATGCCTGCCGGGGTCGCGTGATTGTTCGAAAGAGATACCGTGACCCTGGCACATGGGCAACTGATGGAACACCGGTGGGTTTTAGTCAGTAAAAGTCTGACACGCCCTCCCGCCTAGAGCGGGAGAAGTCATTTGATGATTTCCCATCCTGAAAAAAAAAAACATGGTCGAGTACCAGAACTAGACGAATATTCGCAATTTATCTAGTAGTTTAAACTCGTCATATAAATAGCGGGTTGTTAGCATGGTGGAGTCAGAATTTTCATTCCGACCCAACCTGTCCCTTGCTGCCGGAAGAAATGAATTACGAAAAAACAGAAAGACGGAATTAATGACTATTTCATGAAAAAGTAATTCGATGGGATTAAAGAACTTGGTTGGATTCATAATTTGAATGATTATAATTCTGTAAATCAACATTAACCTCATACATAAATTGAAAAAAAAAAATGAATTTCGCGGGCTTTCCGGGAACTTTTTCATAGTCAACCTTTCCAAAATCAAATTTCACTTATTACTCACACGGGTATTTTTTTTTTTTTTTGTAGCCTCTAGAGGACTCTGATTATTATAAAACTCTCATCTAGACTTACAATGTTGTCCAAAATAAACATAAAATTTACTAAAACGATTGTAAATAATGTTGCATTTCCCCTACAGGACCACTTCATGTTCCCCGAAGAGTACTGCAGCAGCTCAGCGCTGTACTGCGCCATCGCGTCGCACGCGCAGCGCCTCGTCATCTGTCACGAGGCGGCGCCCGCCTGGCGATACAATGTGCTGCGAGGCGCTCCGCATTTGTTAGCTCTGAGGTAACTACATATACTCAACCTATGACGAATACTGGTGCATATACCTTGTCTTTTTGAAAATAGCAAGCAGTATGGCTTGATTACTTCTGCCAGGGTCGCGAAATTTGTTCGAAAGAGTTACCGTGGCCCTGGTATATAAGGTGTATCTATTCATACACGAAATATTTTAAGAGGTACACCTGTAGGTGGTAAAGAAGCTATAGCAACGAAAAAAAAAAATTCTAAGCGTTTTTTTTTTAATTTAATATTTATAAATTTTTTGACGCACATAAGAAATACTGGCTCCTTATTTTTTACGACCCGGGACACCGCAGCCATGCTCGTGGCGTCCGGTCGGCGAATTTACAAAGGCTATACTATTTTAGTCACGAGTCAGACTCTAATCAGTGAGCTTTTGTTTCTGAATATTACTCGACAATACCTAGTCTATCTCAGTAAAAAAATTGACTCAAATAGACTAGCTTTTTGTTTTGATATTTTCAAAGAAAATGAACGGACAAAATCTAGTACCATTTCAGTCACGCGTGGACGAAATCCCATCCATAGTTAATACCCCGACTCAGAGTACCCCGACTCGGATAGGTTAGATTAGAAGGTTAAGGCGGGAGCGAAGCGGAGCTGAACTCCCGCCTTAGCCTTCGTGGTTATTTTTTTTTAAACCACCCGTCAACCTATCTTAGCGCAGGTGGCAATCAGTTACATACATATTAATTTTGAATACATATTAATCAAATAGATAAGCTTCAATTATAGGTTGATAGTTACATGGCAACTGTTATCATTTTAATTGCTCGTTTCTATTGTGTATTTGATAAACAAAAATAAAATGAATTAACAAACGAGAAGTACTTTTATTAGGTAAAGAACACTACCCACTTGTTGCGTGTATAAATTTAAAAATATCTCGCCAAAAGCTTAGCTATTCGAGTGATATGTATTATATAGAACTAGATTTTGTCCGTGCATTTTCTTTGAAAATATTAAAACAAAGAGCTAGTCTATTTGAGTCAATTTTTTTACTGAGATAGACTAGGTATTGTTGAGTAATATGCATAAACAAAAGCTCACTGATTAGAGTCTGGCTCGTGACTAAAATAGTATAGCCTTTGTAAATACGCGTCCGGTCGTCGCCCTCGTAGCGTCAGGCGGGCCATTCATAGAATTTGGAGTAAAGGTTTTATGCAAAACGTCTCAAGTAGTTTTAAAATTATAATAATTACGAAAATTCAAAAACGCTAAGGTAAAAATTTTCTTATTGTTTCTATAGCTTCTTTACCACCTACAGGTGTACCCCTTAAAATATTTCTTGTATGAATAGATACTCCTTATATAGGCAACTGAAGGAACACAGGGAACCCCCCTGCAGTGGCGAAAGCACCATATAACACGATTCCTACCGGCTTGCCTTCGGGGATTCGCATTGGTAACTCTATCACTATTAAAAATACAATAGTATGTAAATAGTGGCTACTATTGTCAATAAATATAGTTACACTACGGGTATTTAATTCACCATAACATTCAAACAACAAAAAAGGTTATTTATAGCTTTGTATTACAACAAAAGAGAAATGTTCTAAATTAACCCGGCGCCAAAACGTCATAATCGGGAACTAAAAATTCATACAACAGCGATCCCGTAATGATGTCACTTTAGGTCACGTGGCACCGCTTGATATGTACGAGAGCAAGCCGCTGTACAACGGGTTATGACAGAGACAGGTATAGAAAAATACGTCAGCGAGAACGAGATAGAGGAATATTGCATATTTTATTCGTTTTCAGCTGTTCAATTTAATTGTATTTAATTCATTACATTCCTATAATAATTTTAGAATGATAGTAAGTATTCTTTATTGATGAGTCAGTAAGTTAAGGCCGACTTCGCTTCGGCTTCTCTTTTAGAAAAATTTACGCCTCGCCGCTGCCCCCCCTGTGTTCCTTCAGTTGCCTATATACCAGGGCCTCGGACCATTTAGTCAGTAAAACCACGGGCCATTTAGTCAGTAAAAGTCTGACACGCCCTCCCGCTCCCCCCAGAGCGGGAAAGTCATTTGATGATTTCCTACCCCAAAAAAAAGGCAATGAATACTTAACCAGTCAATTACCGTAATTACAGACACAATTAAAAAACGATTGTGTCTATACCAAATGTGGTATCTCAGGGACTTAGAGTTTAAACCCAGTTTAGAATCTCTAGAGATTTTTTTCGTCTATCGGCCTTGCTGATGGTTGGACATTCCAATGAATAAAATGCGTCAGTCACATTACTCTTATATTTTGTTGTAACTGTGACATTGTGACAACGAAGGGGCTTGTTGCTAAGTAAAAACGGCCGACGGGTCAATCGATCGATCCTTGCAACGTTTGGGCTGTGGATGGGTCCGTGTGATATCTTTGGTTCTCTATTGTGTGACCTAACTTTTTTATCCATAATCTAAAGAGCCATAATTTTTTTTGTCCTAATCATCATTTGTCCGAATGATAACTTGCCCGAACTAAATGTCACATAATATCACAAGCCATACAATTTAAATCCCTAAATATAATATGCCCTAAATCCGTTTGTCATAAATATTACTATCAATAACATACAAAACACTTAAAACTGTTTTCCATAAAAGTTATAAGTTCTAAATTCAAATTATTTATGTTTATTTATCCTAATTATATTTTTAAAACAAAGTATTACGGAGTTCATTAAGAATTTCATTATTTTATCAAATTCAACTGATACAATACATAAATAGTAAAGATACAAAAGCATTATGGTATTTATCAAGGCCTGGCATGGCGCTGCATGTATTATCACTCAATAAATACAATATCACTCAATAAAACAGGTGATTGTGAACAAGTGATTTTATTTCCCTCTAAGAAACATACAAACCAACATACACCATGCATGCAGCATGCATGCACGCAAGCAACATGCAATCGAGCATGCAAGCAAGCATGCATCATGTAGCATGCAAGCAAGTATGCAGCATGCAAGCGAGCATGCATGCAAGCAGGCAAGCAGCATGCAATCGAGCATGCAAGCAAGCATGCAGTATGCAAGCGAGTATGCATCATGCAGCAGGCATGGTTTCTGTCACGGCTCCGGCACTGCGGGGCTTAGGCGGTCCCACGCGAGCTTATCGTCGCAGACGGTTTAACGATCACCACCGCAGCTTCGTCTTGCTGCCTCAGCAGCGGCGGCGAGCGTTACAACCACCTGCTCCTCAGCTCGCGGGCCGCCTCGCCCCTCCGCGCCTACGCGATTTTAAATTACACTCTAGGGGTAGGGCAGACAAGACTACGTGGAGTCGGATTTACAGCGATTCGTTTCTATCACTAAAACCTAACTTGTAGCATTTTTTTACTACTAACGATTTTATTATAAATGAACATTCGGCATAATACAATTTATATAATACAATACTTAGGACATATGACTTTATAACATGCAAAATTAGGAGATTTAATTATTATAGTTTTTGATATTATGACAGAATAGTTTTAGAAGCAAAGATAATTATGTAAAACAAAATTTCGACTTTTTGAATATTATGGTTACTGCCGTTTATAGCTAACGTGTTATGGATAATGATTTTCGGACAAACAATTTTAGGAGAAGAAAGGGAGTACCGATATCTTTACATACCAAAACCCCGTAAAGCACGTTAAGCTGTTGGTCCCGACTGCCATCTATAGATCTTTGACAGTCGTTAAGGGTCGACAGAAGCCCGAAAGTTTGACAACCAGTCCTACTCAGGATATCGTATTACCCAGTAGCTGGGTTGTGAAGATCAGGTAGACAGTTGCTCCGTGTAAATCTATACTATTATATAATATTATAAAACTGAAGAGTTTGTTCGTTTGTTTGATTGAACACGCTAATCTCAGGAACTACTGTCCGAATTGAAAAAATATTTTTGTGTTTGGTAGTCTCTTTATCGAGGAAGGCTATAGGCTATATAACATCACGCTACAACCAAAAGGAGCGGAGCAGTAATAGAAAATGTTGCATAAACGGGGAAAATCGCACGGGTAGGCGATTCGACGCGACGGGAAGGGTCGGGGGAACAAGAAAAATAACGCGGACGAAGTCGCGGGCAGAAGCTAGTTATAGATATTGAGTGTCCTTTTTTTTCTATTTTTAGACATGTAATGGACGAAGGCAACGACGACTACAAGATAATAATGCTGAACAAGCGGCACCTGGGCTTCCGCGTGATCAAGTTGAACCGCGAGTGTGTGCGCGGCCTGTGGGCCGGACAGCAGCAGGAGCTCGTCTATCTGCGGAACAGGAACCCCGAGCGGGGCTCTATACAGAACGCTAAGCAGGTCAGTGGAGCCTTTAGTCAAGTAATAAGAACTACTTTCCAAAAATCTAGGCATATACCGGGTGACATTTTTGAACGTCTTGAAAAAAAATGGGTGTAATAGGTGAACGGAGTAGAAGCCTTTGGCATATAAATTTTATTATTTTTGAATAACATGTAATGAAATTGATCTAGCAATAAATACTACACATTCAAAGTATCATTTTCATACTAGAACAACAAAAACAGAAATTTAGAAAAAAATCAATTAAAATCTATCGAAACTCAAATCATACACATCCTACTCAATGCGCGGCATGTATCAATGATTTCGTAGCGTGGTCCTACCCTTTGAAGCCGGCTGATAGGCGGCCTCATTGGTCTTTCGCAGGCGCACAAGCCGCACACGCATCCCCGTCCGCCCGCGTCCCGCGCTCCTTTAGTCACCTGCGATGAATCTGAAGGCCTTCCTACCTTCTATTCTAGTTACCAGTGGCGAAAGCACCATATAACAAGATTCCTACCGGCTTGCCTTCGGGGATTCGCATTGGTAACTCTATCACTATTAAAAATACAATAATATGTAAATAGTGGCTACTATTGTCAATAAATATAGTTACACTACGGGTATTTAATTCACCATAACATTCAAACAACAAAAAAGGTTATTTATAGCTTTGTATTACAACAATAGAGAAATGTTCTAAATTAACCCGGCGCCAAAACGTCATAATCGGGAACTAAAAATTCATACAACAGCGATCCCGTAATGATGACGCTTTAGGTCACGTGGCACCGCTTGATATGTACGAGAGCAAGCCGCTGTACAACGGGTTATGACAGAGACAGGTATAGAAAAATGCGTCAGCGAGAACGAGATAGAGGAATATTGCATATTTTATTCGGTTTTCAGCTGTTCAGTTTAATTGTATTTAATTCATTACATTCCTATATTAATTTTAGAATGATAGTAAGTATTCTTTATTGATGAGTCAGTAAGTTAAAGCCGACTTCGCATCGGCTTCTCTTTTAGAAAAAATTACACCTCGCCGCTGCTAGTTACACAACACACCATATGAAGGTCGAGACGGTAAAAAATGTCATCCGGTATATATCTAAGAATGGCCTGATATAACAGATTACCCCTTTACTAACCCCCGCCGCAAAATGAGGGGTGTTATAAGTTTGACCGCTATGTGTGTCTGTCTGTGGCACCGTAGCTCTAAAACGGGTGAAAGGATTTCGTTGCAGTTTTTTTTAAGTAAGCTTTGTAGCGGTGGTTTTTAGACATGTTTTATCAAAATAGGTCCAGCCGTTTCGATACGACGATCCTTTAATCAAAATATTACGTAAGTACAACTTCTTTTTACAATTAAAGGGCCAATACGTATTTTTTTTTTTCACTTTTTATAAGTTTTTGTTTTGGTCGGTAATTCCAAAAAGTTTTTCGACAGGCGATGTTCATATAATGAGTCCAAAACTTAAGGCTAGCACATATTACATACAGCCATAACGTGACACAGCTCACTGCAAGCAAAGATTTCTTATTGCTATAGTTTCTAATAGTTTTTAAAACCAAAAGTTATTTATTTAATTGATTTACAAGGCTTAAGAAGGCTTAAGAAGCCAATAACAACAATAAAACATTATTATTTTCAAAAAAATTTAGGCACTTTTACCAATAAATTGGCGATTCTATAAGCGAACAGATCGCACTTCGGGTTGGCTTCCACGACCTTATTTAGTGCGAATAATACGCGCGGTACAGGAAACGCAGCACGGGCTGTTATCTGACACGAATATTTTTGCAATGCGTTGTGAGGACGCGGTCCTAGTAAAGTTCTACTCAATTAAATACACACAGATTACACACACACACACACAGATTACAAACACACAGATTACACACACACACAGATATCACACACACACACACACAGATATCACACACACACACACACACCCTCACACACACACACACACAGATTATACACACACACACACACACAGATTACACACACACACACAGATTACACACACACACACAGATTACACACACACACACACACACACACAGATTACACACACACACAGAGAGATTACACACACACACACACACACACACACACACAGATTTTTACTGTTATTGAAATTCTACAAAGATCCACTCTTGGTTAAATTGTTATTATTTCTTTCCCCAGGCTCTCCGCAACATAATAAACTCATCATGCGACCAGCCGATAGGCTATCCCATCTACGTGTCGCCGCTAACCACGTCGTACGCCGACACGTCGCCACAGCTGTGTTCGTTACTGGGCGGACCGCTCACTGTGTCTGCTATAAGGGCCAGGATCGCCGCTGCATGGAGACGGTGAGAATTATTTATAAATATGAATTAAACTATTATTTTGATCATCAATATCGGCTGAATGTTCAGCTGAATGATGGCCACTGCTGGACTTAGACATCCCAGTGTAGGATTGGGCGATGGGTGTATCGCCCAACCCTACACTTCTCGCATTCAGCGGTTTCTAGCATCTGTGTCTATGTTTCGGAACGAACCTTTGTTACTCTATGCGCTTTCGGAACGCGCCGCCCGAACGGAATGACATCTGACTCGTCAAGTTTGATTTTGACACTTGTCACTTCTTTTTCCCCCCTTTTTAGTTTGGTCTTTGAGAGCGTCGGACAGATTTTTGCTTCCACGAGTTTTTTGTAAATCAATCCTTGAAAATCGGTCGTTTTGCGGACAATACGTCATGACCTAATGATTTAGTGTTACAATAACCCCTTTTGGTGAAGGAATACGGGTTTAGTTTCTTGATATTAAAGAACTTTAAGGTTAAGTGTTTGAACCGCATGCTGGAGTGAATCTCTGGCGAGTGGCAGCGGCCTGTTGTTCTGGAAAACCCACTTACAAGCCACAACACGATACATACACACTCACTTACATACAAAGATCCAGGTAATCCCAAGAAGCAGGCGGTCGTCGCCCTTCAGGTGAGTTCCTTTGTTCGTTTTAGTGTAGTTAATTTATTTGCAATTGTTCCCTTTGCATATTGTAGTTTGGCTCCGCGCACGGCGGACTAGTTCGCTCGCCACTCTTGTCTCTAGAGCCCCACGTTAGCACGCTTCCACATAATAATTAAAACCTTATGTGGGCCTAGCCTGGCAGCGTACATTTTGGTAGCAGAGGCGTGGTTTTAACCTACAAAACCACCAAATTAGTAATTTACAGTAGGCTAATTACTTGGCAGTCTCTATAAGGGAAGTAGTAATTCGCTGTAAATGTTTGTTAATGGTGATTAATTGTTATTAGAAATAATTTGTTTAAATTTATTGAGTCGAGTAACTCATGTTGTCGGGTAAACTGAAGTTACCATAGTCAGCCTGGTTATATGCTTACAGTGTTGATTGGCATTATTGAGCATTAACATTGAAAGTTGGAAGAAAGGTTTATTATTGTTGTACCGTTGACATTGGTTTGAATTAAAACAAAACTTTATTTTTGTTCATTGAATTGAAACCAATATTTTGTTATTTCTTGAGTTGCTGATTAGTCAGTTTGGTAGTTTGATTGTTTGCTTGTAGGTATTTTGGAAATTATTGTTTGAACTTTGTTACTTAATTACCTTTTGCTTGGTTTATTTTGTTTGATTGTTTGCGTTGGATTTCCTTGTTATTTATTGATTGAACTTTGTTATTTGATAATTTAATTGTATTGTTTGTGCAATGGCACACAAAGCGGTGAGAGAGGCAATCAGTGGATTGACCACACAGCTACGGTGGTTCGCTTCAGCTGCAGCAACCGCTGAGCGCCAGGATCTCGAAGGGATCACGCTTGCTCGGTTCGAGCAGTTGAACTTGAGACTCGGCAACGTTGATGCTCTGCTCACCCGCTACAACGAGTACATTTGTGATGTGGCTCTGGAAGTGCTGGATCAGGCAGCACGTGACAAGGTCCTTGCTGACTACGACCAGATCTTGGACCTGGGGGATGTCATTGGTCAACGTGCTCGGGAAATATTGGGGAGCCGGACACCTGTCCAGGTCAAACCGGAGACCTCGGTTGTTTCAGGTCCCGGACTATTGAGTAGACTGCCTACCTTGGAACTGCCACACTTTAACGGTAGCTTGGACCAGTGGTTAAGTTTCCAAAACCTGTTTGAAAGTTTGGTTGATGCACGCTCGGACCTCAGACCCGCCCAAAAGTTGGCCTATTTGTTGTCTGTCCTGGAAGGTGAGGCCCGAGCCTTGGTGCAGCATCTGTCTTTGACTGACTCAGCCTACCCTACCGCTGTGGAGTTACTCACCCGGCGGTATCAAAACAAGCGTTGTTTGGCTGATGTTCACATCAAACAGATTTTGGGGTTACCGGTCATTACAAGATTATCAGCATTGCGTACTGACCTGTTGAACCCGTTGGTGGCAGCGACCAACGCTTTAAAGCGATTGGAGTTGCCGGTGGACCATTGGTCTTACCTTTTGGTACATGTGGTGCTGCAACGTCTTCCAGCTGATTTGAGGGCTCGTTTCGAGCAGAAGTATGGTGGGGATAGTGTCACACACCTCCCCCCATTTGGTGACCTCGTCAAATTTTTGGAGGATGAGTGTCGGTTTATGGACAACTCTAGCGTTGCCACCGAGTCACGCCAACCGTCTTCCCGGCCACGAGACCAGGGACGGACTAGGGCTCGCGGGCCTGTTGATGGTCGCCCCGCCGCTCGTTTTGCTGCCACCCAGAGTCGTCCTGGTTGTGAGTTCTGTAAGGACACGGGGCATGGCATGGCAACTTGCGCGGCCTTTTTGAAATTGCACGTGAGTGCCCGCCGCCGAGTTGCCAGTGCACGCCGTCTGTGCTTCTCATGTTTGGGGGCTCACTTCCATCGGGACTGCCCCAATCCCCGCCCTTGTGGAATTTGTAGGGGGTCCCATTTGGACATATTGTGCGCTAACGCGAACCACGCTGGCAGACCAGCCTCTGTTGAAGGTTCGCGTACGAGGGGGCACCATGGAGTTGGTCACCGGGCTTCTGCCTCGCCGGTTCAGAACCGGGGAGAGGCCCGCAATTTTGAGCGCCGCACTCCACCCCCCGCGCAAGTTGATCGGGAGCCGCGCGATCGCCATTTGGTCTCCCCACGTAAAAATAATTACGTAGCTGTTGCTAGGCAGCGCTGGCCAGACCAGCACCGCCTTCCCTCCCCTCCTTTGGCGGAACGTCCCCGGTTGGAGTCACGCCCCCCGCCATTCAGGCATCCGGTGGGATATGCCCTTCCAGCGATGGCGCGTGGACGAGGAGTTTGAACTCCATCCTCGTCGGGAAAGACTTGGGTCTGGGTGTGGCGATCGGTCGCCGCCCAGGCATTGTTAGGACATTGGCGCCTGCCCCGCTAAGGTACCCCTCAGATTGACACGGTTTGTTGCCAACGGCATCGGTCAGGTCTGGGGGCCCACGGGGGACTCTGTTGTGCTCCGTGCCATTATGGACATGGGAGCCCAGGGTTGCCTTTTGTCTATTGTTTTGTTGTTTGTTTGTATTGTTTTGGGCAAAATTGTTTTCTTGAGCGCCTTTGGACTGCGGGACTTGGTTGGGACGAGCCACTTCGGGAAACCCTGTTGAAAGATTAGCTCCAATTTGTATCCGCACTACCAGCAGTCAACGAGGTCGTGTTACCCCGCGCTATCCTCCCCCCTGGGAGCTACACTGCTACCCTTGTTTGTGATGCGTCTTCGCACGGTTATGCAGCTGTTGTTTGTCTGCGCACCGTCTGCGCAACAGGCCAGGTGAATTTGTCACTAGTCTTGGCCAAGATCAAGGTGGCCCCCCTCCGGACGGCACTGACCATCCCTAAGTTGAATTGTCAGGGGCGGCGCGTCTTGTGCGTCTATTGAACCACGTTGCTCACACTTTGGGTGGAACTGTGGACATTCGGGCTTCTTACGCCTGGACGGACAGTCAAATTGGTTTGTGTTGGTTGAAGACGTCCGTCCACTCTTTGGAGGTCTTTGTTGCGTACCGAGTGTCCCAGATTCAAAATTTTGATACGCCTTTGATTTGGAGGCACTTGCCTGGAGATTTGAACCCAGGCGCCGTGGCCTCACGTGGGTGCATGGCACCCCGCTTGTTTGCTTCTCCCCTATGGTGGGGTCCAGACTGGCTGACTCACCCCGAGGATGATTGGCCTCGATCGCCAGTCTTGATGTCGGGTCCTTTGCCCGGGCTCAAGGTGCTCGTTGTTGTAACAAAGGACCCTGAGTTTTGTTGAGTCGATAAAGCTCCCTCGACAAATTGTTGAATTGTTGTTTTTTGTTGTTGAATTGTTGGTGACTGATCGTCACATTAAGAACTCGCATGCCGGTTGCAATGCGCTGTTGGCCATTCTGCAGCGAGAGTTTTGGATATTGTCGGGAGCCGTTAGTAAGTTGAACCCCTTTTGGACGATACGGGTCTTTTGTTGTTTGGTTGTTGACGGTTGAGTCACTCTAGCCTTCCTTATGGGGTCCGTCACCCCCTTTTGTTGCCTAAGGAGGGCCATTTGGTTAAATTGTTGTTGTTGTTGTTTGGTTGTTTTTGGTGTTTGTTGTTGTTTGACCCGCCAGCCTGCCCCCATTGGGGGGGTATTTTGAGGCCGCGGTGAAAGCGGTTAGGGACTCTGGCGCAGATTGTTGGGAGACACCGTTCTCACCTTTAAAGAGTTAGCTACGGTATTTTGCCGCATTGAAGCTGTGTTGAACTCGCGTCCATTGTGCCCGCTGTCTTCGGACCCGAACGTCTTGGAGGCCCTGACCCCGGGCCATTTTTTGATTTGACAGCCACTTGCCGCCCTGCCGGAGCACCCTTTCGTCGATGTGAGCCAAAATTGGCTATCGCGGTTTCAGTTGGTGCAGCAGCTCGCTCAGAGTTTTTGGAAGCGTTGGAGCTTGGAGTATTTGCACATCCTCCAGCAGCGCGTCAAGTGGACTGATAAAACGCATCCGCCCTGCCCGTCCGGGGGGGGGGTAGATGTTGCGTACCGTTTATTATCTGTGCGCCTAATGGAATGCGCGTGTAACGAAGTGACATCTGACTTGTCATTTTTTGACGTTGACACTTGACAGCTCTCTTGATTTGCCGCTAAAATAGCCCCGGTCGCCGTGTTGAGTTCCGCGACGCGTTTTGTTGAAATTAATCCTTAAAATCGATCCGCTTGTGACAATTAGTCGTGATCCAGTTGTTTGATTGTTGATAACCCCTAATTTGACGTTTGATAACACGGGTTTTGGACATATTTTGGATAAATAGTTTGAAGGTCAAACCAAAGTGACGCTATTGTGAATGAGTGATTTGAAGACCGCATGCTGTGACCTCCTTCAGCCTAATTGGAAGCGGAATCTAACCTGAAGAATACTCATAACGTCACGACACGATACACATACACTCACTTACATACATATCTCCAGGTTGGCACCAGAGCAGTGTCCTTCAACCATGAGGTAAGTGCTTTTGTTGTATTTGTAATTGTTCACTTGTATTGTCTGCTCCGCGTACGGCGGACAGTACGCTAGCCACTCTTGTCTCTAGAGCCCCACGATTATAACTCTTCCACTGCGCACTTGAAATCGTATTGGGAGGCCTAGCCTGGCAGCGTACTGTGTTCGTTACTGGGCGGACCGCTCACTGTGTCTGCTATAAGGGCCAGGATCGCCGCTGCATGGAGACGGTGAGAATTATTTATAAATATGAATTAAACTATTATTTTGATCATCAATATCGGCTGAATGTTCAGCTGAATGATGGCCACTGCTGGACTTAGACATCCCAGTGTAGGATTGGGCGATGGGTGTATCGCCCAACCCTACACTTCTCGCATTCAGCGGTTTCTAGCATCTGTGTCTATCTGTACCTGTGTCGTTCTTTCCTTAAAATACCATTTCAGATATCAATTCACATGATCTGATCCAAGATTATGTCTGAATTTTAAAAGAGACTCTGATCTCTGATTTATTTATTTTTGGTCTTTATTCTCAGAGAAGTTAGATAGGAAACGTCGATCTCATCCAGTTTTTAAAATATGATTGTTAAGACTGCGCCGACCGTACAAGGCGCGCGGCAAATAGGTATTTACTACAGCGCGCTAGTCATGTGCGTCGCCACGCACACATTGACAAGTTTGCTCGAAGCCCGCATGCAGTTGCACGACAAAAGGTGGTAACCTAGGATTTTTAAAATTAGGATTCGTTGTGTTAAGTTGAAAATACGCATATTGGTTATTTCGATGATTTTGTGTAGGTTACCTACATAAATCCAGAAATTAAATCTAACAATCTGTATTATATAAAAATTAACGTTTGTAGTTTATAGAGCGGATAATGTAGGTATAAATATAGTACAATATAGGAAATTACCTGCATTATCAGTTACTACTCATCCGATTGCTATGAAATTTTGGCATTATGAATTTTACTTGCACGCCCGGGAATTTTACTCGGTAAAGTAGGTTGGCAGGGTAGATGGGTAGGTGGTAGGTATTGTCTTAATTTACAAAAACATGCGAAAATCTTAGGTAAATGTGGTATATATAATATATAGAGTATAACCGAAAAGTTGAAGATAAATCCGCTATCTTGAATTTTAAAATGAATGCCAGATTTGCAATCGCCACCCCCCAAAACTCATTATACGACACCCATATCGAACATTTGAGAAAAAGCTACAGCCGCCATTTTGGATTTCAAATTGAATGCCAGATTTGCAAACGCCACCCCCAAAAGCCACGACACTCATATCGAATGTTAGAGAAAAAAAAAACTGGATCTAATATCATAAAATATAGATACGTACATTTTATAGTAACGGCTTTTTTTACGGAAATGAGTGCCAACTTTTTTCTTACAATAGCTGTCCTTACGCTTTCCCATATTTACTAAAACAAATATTTAAGAAAAATGTTATAGTAATATGGAAGCAGAAAAAACCAACAAAAAGTAAAATTTTGTTATACCTACTAAATATAAGTCATACTCAAAAAAACACAAATGTGACTTACTCTATTTCACTCTTTGCGGCAAAGTATACTTACACAATAGATCGCGAATTATCGTTACCGGCGCGTCGCTGCACGATGCGACGTGACCACTCTCCGAGCTCTCGTGGACGACTCAATTTTCGACTCGTATACGTTGCGTATGACTCAAAACAGGGTGGGAATCAAAACAAAAATTAATAATAAAATAAATAAGTGACATTTCGAAAATGTAAAAACTATAAATTGTAGTAGGTATGATAATAAGAGATTAATATGAATTCAAGTTAGTGAAAAAATGTAACAGTTTACTATCAAAATTCAACTAAACCCGAGCATGCTTTTTTAAGATTTTTGTTCAACTTTACAAATTTTTGTTTATTAAACTATACAATATTTTTAGTTTTTGCCAACTATAATCGGTTAACACATTCATTGCGGTGTTTATTACATATTTTTTATGATAATTGTGGTAAAATTATTGATTGTATTACTTTAACTGACTGTTTTGAATGATTTCGCTCTGCCTCCCCTTAAGTGAAAGTGTTAGTATCTACAAACTTACAGTTTTTTTTTAAATAATTAAGTAGTTTATTAACTTCCCCTTGCATTATCCTGTCTATTGATGATAATGGCATTAAAATCCGTTGCGTAGATTAAAAGATCTAAGCTTACAGACGCGGGAAGCGACATTGTTTTATTCCATGTGTGTGAGAAGGACCCGCGTTTTGGAGGGTAATATGTAGTTCTTAAAGTGCTGATGCTCAGCCTAATTAAAATAAATAATAATATCTGAAGACAACCAACCTAACGTTATCTGATCCCTAACTAGTAATCACACTTATATATTTCTAGGAGACAGGTATAAGACACACATATCTTATACCTTTAAACGAGCAATTCTTGTATATATGTATATATCGGAGAAGGATTGTTCTCGTTGATATGGTCATTAGTAGTTGCGGGCTTAGTGGGCGTCATTAGGGTAAAATGCGAGCACAAAACACAATGATCACTGTTTCACACTGTTTTAATTTAGATTAAACAATATTTTAACACTACACACTATTGCGAAATAAAATTAACAGTTAAGACTGAGCAGCGGGTTCAGGGCACCGATCTTACTTCAGTCTTATAATTTTACACTCAACGATCCAACTCGATCAGTCGCTATCACTTTTAAATTATGTAACCAAAAACCATCAACCTCTCTTGCCAAATCAAGATGGCGCCTACAATATTCATGACTTTTATTAAATTAGTAAGGTTTTTAAATTACAGGAAAATTTAAGTGATCAAATAAAATAAATAAGGATTTTTAAAAGTTTTAAAAATGTAAACAAATAATATTGTGCATTATACATGCAAACAACAATCAACTCGACTCATGACTTCCTTCGACATATGGGTGACTTTTTTTAACGTCTTGAAAAAAAATGGGTGTAATAGGTGAACGGAGTAGCCTTTGGCAATAGATATTTTAATTATTTTTATTTTTGAATAACATGTAATGAAATTGATCTAGCAATAAATACTACACATTTAAAGTAACATTTTCATACAAGATCAACAAAATCAGAAATTTGGAAAAAATAAAATGAAAAATCAATTAAAATCTATCGAAACTCAAATCATACGCACCCTACTCAATGCGCGGCATGTATCAATGATCTTGTAGCGCGGTTCTACCCTTTGAAGCCGGCCAAATTAATCTTTCGCAGGCGCACAAGCCGCACACGCATCCCCCGTCAGCCCGCGTCCCACGCTCCTTTAGTCACCTGCGATTAATCTGAAGGCCTTCCTGCCTTCTATTCTAGTTACACAACACATAGTATGAAGGTCGAGACGATAAAAAATGTCATCCGGTATATATATATGTAATCTGAATCTCGGATCCAACGATTTTCATGAAATTTAGTATACAGGTGGTTTCGGGGGCGATAAATTAATCTAGCTAGGATTCTATTTTATAAAATGGCGTTTTATTCGTGTTTTCAATGACCAACTTTATCGATAATCAACTTGAACATAAACTTATTTTTTAAACACAATTTACCAAAAAATACCGAACAAAGCTCGGTCAACCAGATATTTATAGTTAAACCCAGACACGAACTTTTAATTGTGCTGATCACACAAAGATTTGTCCTGGGTGGGTCGTAATCCACGACCTCAGTCTTAGCCACTAGACTAACACATTGAGGTCATGATCGCTACTGGTATAATAAAGTAAGTCGGTTATAATGATCTCGATATTTCTGTGTGCAGTATCCGGCGGCGCTGCGGCGAGGGGTGCTCGTCGGGCGGCGCGGCGTGCGAGGCGGGCGCGGCCGAGGCGGGCGCCGCCAGGAACAACACGCCCCGGCACAACGCGCTGCATCTGTCCAGGACATCGCTGGGTGAGACATACCATAGTAGACGTAGGCGAGGCGGGCGCGGCCGAGGCGGGCGCCGCCAGGAACAACACGCCCCGGCACAACGCGCTGCATCTGTCCAGGACATCGCTGGGTGAGACATACCATAGTAGACGTAGGCGAGGCGGGCGCGGCCGAGGCGGGCGCCGCCAGGAACAACACGCCCCGGCACAACGCGCTGCATCTGTCCAGGACATCGCTGGGTGAGACATACCATAGTAGACGTAGGCGAGGCGGGCGCGGCCGAGGCGGGCGCCGCCAGGAACAACACGCCCCGGCACAACGCGCTGCATCTGTCCAGGACATCGCTGGGTGAGACATACCATAGTAGACGTAGGCGAGGCGGGCGCGGCCGAGGCGGGCGCCGCCAGGAACAACACGCCCCGGCACAACGCGCTGCATCTGTCCAGGACATCGCTGGGTGAGACATACCATAGTAGACGTAGGCGAGGCGGGCGCGGCCGAGGCGGGCGCCGCCAGGAACAACACGCCCCGGCACAACGCGCTGCATCTGTCCAGGACATCGCTGGGTGAGACATACCATAGTAGACGTAGGCGAGGCGGGCGCGGCCGAGGCGGGCGCCGCCAGGAACAACACGCCCCGGCACAACGCGCTGCATCTGTCCAGGACATCGCTGGGTGAGACATACCATAGTAGACGTAGGCGAGGCGGGCGCGGCCGAGGCGGGCGCCGCCAGGAACAACACGCCCCGGCACAACGCGCTGCATCTGTCCAGGACATCGCTGGGTGAGACATACCATAGTAGACGTAGGCGAGGCGGGCGCGGCCGAGGCGGGCGCCGCCAGGAACAACACGCCCCGGCACAACGCGCTGCATCTGTCCAGGACATCGCTGGGTGAGACAACCCAACTGTTTCTTATTATTACAGTATACACAGTAAGGAAAACACATCACCATTTCAGCCGAAAGACGTCCACTGCTGGACATAGGGCTCCCCTAAACTCCACCACTTCGAGCGGTTTTGTGCTTCCCGTATCCGGTGGATTGCTGCGACCTCGATAACACATATATTCAATAAATGAAACCACATACTTGCTTATAGCCTTTGTTGACGATCCACTAATAATAAACGACATCTGTTTAATAATAGGGTTCAAAAATAGAATTTTTATTTTTGAGAACATTTTAACACTCGCAGAATTGAATCACTCATTCATTGAATTTGAATATTGAAAAATAAATTAGCCATGCTAACTAACTATCTACTACTACGCTATTGCGTATTGTAGTTATTTGCCTATTTTTTTTTTAATTAGTGCACCTAAACCAGAAGATACGAAGGTACGTTGTCTAAACATAGTATGGGTGTTTTACTGCATTTTTTTTAACATTTATCATTTCAATTTACGGTTATTAATTTAATTTTTAATTTTACTATACTTTTATGGACTGTTATAACTTGTAGTTTCATTTATTGCATATTAATTATTATGTAGTTTCCATAATGTATGCAGGCAGAGTGGCATGAACGGAACCTGCTACCATGAATTCAATAGATTACGAAAAAATTCAGCGCTCCCCAGCGCGCTCAGCGCTCAGCGCTTCACATTGAAAATTTCGTCGTTTATGAAAAATAAACATTCGTTCATAAAAAAGTGCTATAACGATGAGGTCAAACTTTATCGAACAGCATTTTTTGATGTGCAAAATTCTACTTTAGGGCGTCTAGCATCATGCGTGGAAGGAAACACAAGAAACTAATATAAAAATTGACTTTTATTGTTGTAGCGGGTACGCGTGGAAGTTTGGCGAGTGCAGGCAAGCCAACGTCCTCAACACTAGCATCGTTAGCGGGGTTATTACGAGAACACTCGCATGAACGAACTACGCATGACGATACTGGTATGTAACCTGGTTTCACGTTTTATTGTTTGGAATTAATCAGAGCTATGAAATAGTGAACTAATTTTGTGGTGAAGTCCACGTGCGCATGAACGTAAAAATATCGTGGTGGGATTTTATCATGCATTCGATTTTCACCGCTTTGCTTAACACCGTGAGTTGAAAATACTACGGTGTATTTTTTCAATCCCGCCGATTTATTATAAACTCCTTGTTAACTTGGGCTAAATCATAGAATTGTAGATGATTCGAAAAATGCTAGTAAATCTGATTGGAATATATAGGTAAATGCTTTGATTTTTAGTGAATATTTAACTTATCTAGTTATTTATTTAGCTATCTATCACAGTATTTAATTTAATCTATTTATAATATTTGTTACAACTATTATGTGTATTTAGTAGTATAGTTTTTTTTTTTTCGCCTGATTTTAAAGCTATATTTTATACAAAGCTAAACTATGAATAATTTGTTTCTCCCTGCTCATACAAAAGGATTAGATATTTTGAAGATTTATAACTGTGAGTGGTATTTGTATTATATTGTAGATGGATTTTGTATTAGTCAATATAATTATGGATTTCTTCTGATTTGTGTTGCTTATAGTTAGTACGGGGGTCACATTGAAAGTTTTTAGAATAGACCAGTAAGAAAAGCAGCCAATGAAAAATGTTTTTAAATTTCGAATTAGGAACTCTGCGAATCGGTGGATGTCTGCCAGAGTCGCGAGATCAGTTCGAAAGAGGTACCGTGACCCTGGCACATGGGCAACTGAAGGAACACGGGTGGGTTCTAGTCAGTAAAAATCTGACACGCCCTTCTGCTCCACCCAGAGCGGGAGACATCATTTCATGATTTCCCAACCAAAAAAAAAAAAACAGTGGATGTGAAATAAATTCATATTTCACTTGTTTTTACAAATTGGAGGCAATTTAGAAAGTGTCTGCCGTGCGACGAAATGGATTTGAGTACAGAAAATTTTCGCTCAGTGATTTATTACAACTTCCGCTGCAGTATTTCTCAATAACAATGTTAGGAAAGACTTCGATTAGCATTTCATGACGAAGCCCCATTCACTGTTTACAACTGAATTAATGACTGTAAACGTGGCCGAAACATACTCACTGATGATGCGTGAGTAGGACAATATAACATGAGTGCTCTGTGGCTAATGCCTTGGCCTTTGACACGGTATCTGTTCCTATTCTCCTGTCGAAATTGGAATCTGTAAGCATTCGGGGAGCAGCACATAAGCTTTTCGAGAGCAACCTCCAAAACAGGAAACTCCGTGTCAAGTTCGATTCATACACTAGTGATAAAGAAATCATCTCAAAGTGCTTAGTAAGGAACAGACTACTTCGAAAAGCAATAAAGACATCAATAGGCTTCTACATAATTCCGGTTTTTATTTTCTAAAACTTTCAGTGTGACCCGCGTAGAATAATTTTCGTTAGACTAAATTTTATTGAATGAAGACCAGAAACTAAAATATATTACAGTGAATTACTAAAAGCGGTGACCTTTCTATAGGTCAGCGAACACTGATGTCTTTTAAAATACACAGTTTCTTTACGATGTGCGAGAATAATAGTATGAGCTTGTATATGACGCGGCACTCGGCCAGTTGTATGTGCACGGTACGGCACCGGCCGATATGCCGTCGTGTAGGTCACAAGCTTGCATAGATACAACACTGACGACCGTGCCTATACACGGTGAATCAACCGTTGTTTTCACATTTGGTTGGAAATCATCTAATGACGCCTCCCGCTCTGGGCGGAGCGGGAGGGCATGTCAGAGTTTTGCTGACTAAAACCCACCCGTGTTCCTTGAGTTACCTTTATGCTAGGCGGTATCTCTTTTGAACAAATCTCACGACCCTGGCAGACGACAAAGGTCTCACGCTCCGACATGGCTTTCAATGAACGTGGCGTAATAGAGTACTGACATGAAGGTTTCGTAATTTTATAACTTTTTTAACAAGAAACGCTGCCATTGACGCCCATAAAAAGCCATGGCGGATTGGAATTCTTGATTTTAACACTTTCTACTTCGTGCGTTGGTCTTAAAGTCTAGATATAATGCGTTTTGTATATTATAGCGGCAGCAGTAACAGTGACAAGTGGCGGAGTATTGATGGAAAGCGGCAACTCTCACCGCGTCGTGCGAGAACTCAGCGTGCCGCCCGCCGGCCCGCGCCGGGACCGCGCCGCGCGAGCCCGCACGCCAGCTAAGGAGCCAGGACGGCAGGTATATAGAACTACGCTAAACTGACACTCCTCTTTGCAGAGCTTGCATGGAAGCTGAGGAAGCTATTGCGCATGTGCTCCTTGGATGCATTTGCGTTGCCCAGAGGACAGAAACTCTCGGGACACCCAGATCTTACACAAATGTTCTTAACAGACCAGGGCATGCAATCAGCTCCTGAAGGGAATTGGGCTGGTTGGAATTACCAACCGTGTAACCGGTGTAACACAACCAGAACATGTTCAATTTTTTTGAATGACAATTATTGTACTTACCTTTGATAGGGTCAACTGTCATTAATTGTATAAATCTGTGTCAACTTGCTTTACATGTTTTTTTTTTCAAATTGCCTCGAAATAGTAAGGGAAAATACAGTTTCAAGCCTTTTCCATATTTCTGCCAAACCTATTTAAGAGGCCGTATATCAAATTTTGTCGACTTGTTCAAAGAAAATTTCTTGAAAATCAAAAAGAATTGGTAGAAGATATTCAAATTGCCTCGAAATAGTAAGGGAAAATACAGTTTCAAGCCTTTTCCATATTTCTGTCAAACCTATTTAAGAGGCCGTATATAAAATTTTGTCGACTTGTTCAAAGAAAATTTCTTGAAAATCAAAAAGAATTGGTAGAAGATATTTTTGGTTTTTTCAAAATATCCTGAATCTCGCATTATAGTTATCGACAAAAATAAAAAACCAGCCAAGTGCGAGTCGGACTCGCGCACCGAGGGTTCTGTACAAACCTGTCACGGTTTATGCATAAGTGGTGTAGCCGCGTGTAAATAGCAGGCTCCATGCGGGATCTTAATTATGAAAAAATATGGTTTGATAGTAATTATATTAATTCCAATGGAACCCACCCTGTGAGCTGAAGAATGATAAATGTTTTCGACGTCAGCACTGAAAACTATAGGCCCACTAACCTTACATAGACCAGCTCAGGAACGCTTCCACCAGCTACTGTCAGCAGCTCACACCGTGAAGCACTTTCACGAAACAGATTGTCAAATCACTGTTGGGTATTTATAATGAGTCTCTTCAAAACTTCAGCTGTCCATCACGGTGAAAAACCAACCCTTCCTCAAAACTACAGGAAAAGCTCCGTCTGTGACTCACGAACAAAGAGACTGCCGGTTACACGTTAGTCCGCGCTCGGCGCGGGGTGGCCACACCACTATATGGCACCAGTGTTCCCAGGTTCAGTAGATCAACAGGCACGCGAACCATAGCCAGAGATACTAACATATCGAAACCATTTGAAATGAATTAATTATTACTAGAGAAATGACCTAACACTGAGGTATAACAAAAATAAGTATTAAAAAGTCAATTTGGGTCACTGAAGGTGCCCAACCAATAAGGTTTATGTTTATAAAATTAAATGTTCTTTTTTTTTAATTTTTATATTTGAGTTGATTGAATGAAAGGTAAATTGCGGTTTACGAACCCCAAAATGTATCGTTTTTTTTTCTATTTTTGTGTGAAAATCTTAATTCGGTTCACAGAATACATGTACTTACCAAGTTTCAACAGTAGCTCTTATAATTTCGGAAAAAAGTGGCTGTGACATACGGACGGACAGACAAACATGAAGAATCTATAAGGGTTCCGTTTTTTTGCAATTTGGCTACGGAACCCTAAAAAGGAGCCTATTCATTAGATAATATATGGTGTATTAAAAGTTATAGAATAACAGTATTTTAACTGTGACAACACGTTCATAAAATAACGAAAATCAGTGAAATCCGAATAATTTTGTATACGGCCTCTTAAATAGGTTTGACAGAAATATGGCCTTGCTGTCGTAAATAAATAAATAATTTAGTCAATATTTTCCGTACAGGCGTGTAACCGCAGCCGCATGCGTCGCGCGGCGCCCGCGTCGTTCAGACTGTTGGCCGCGTCCGACAACATGCGCCTGGAGCATACTGCCTGCTCCTCGCACCCTAACGATGAGACACAGGTATGTACTGTTGACTTATTTAAACTTAATTTTGTTATCAAAGTACTTAGCGATTCCTCAATAACAGTTATTAAACCCCTCGTAAGTATTTACTCCTGTATACAAGCTTAGTTTTAGATATTAATTTACCAAAATGCTTTAGTAAAATAGTTAGTTGTTGATAAATTATTTTGTATCAGTTTTATTAAAGCAGCCATGTTCAAATGGAACTGGGCCGGACACGTTTGCCGCATGTCAGATGCAATGTGGAGGAAGACTACCACAACATGGGTCCCCGAAAACGTTATACGGCATTGCGGAAGACTCAGGCTTAGATGGCGGGACGAACTCGACACCTACATAAGGGATTGGTCTTTATTGACTCAGGATAGAGTTTAGTGGAAAAAGGAAAGGGAAACCTTTGCCCTGCAGTGGGACAATACAGGCTAATTACAACAGGCCTGCAAATAATGGGGTCATGTCAGTTGGTGAAAAGTGGAGGGTCATTTCCGAAGTAATTTTTTTGCGTAGAATCCGAATCCGGAGTCAGAATTGGCCCAACACGTCAGGATTTTGAGATATTTGAGGTTATATACCCAAAAAATAGCGTTTTTGCTACTTTTGAGGTTATGTACAGAAGACACAGAATTTTTTAGGTTTTTTCTTTAGTATCATACATACTACCTACTCTTCCTCTTCAATGAGAGAGTCGCAGAGTTCAATTACGATTTTTCTTCACCAAGTTACGCCAATTTCAAATTACGAGATATGTCCCGAGATATTCCGAGACATTAATGGGACATAGACTTTTAACATTAGAAAACGGGAAGCTTTTGTATTCAATCTAATGGCTAACTAATATTTGTGTCGGCAGAGTGCGGCGGGCAGTAACTGGGAGTGTGCGTGGCGCGATCAGCCGAGACGGGCGGCCAGCGCTAAGGTAAGATATCGTCTACCTTACTTTTTATCGGATAAACGCGAAAATGTGGTGGTAGTTCGCAAAATTCTATTTGCAATTTGCAGGTCAGTAGTATGCCCCGTCCTGCCTCGTTGGTCTAGTGGTAGCAAGCGCTACTGCTGAACTCGAGGTCCTGGGTTCGATTCCCAGGTCGGGCAAAGTGTTATTGGGTTTTTCCATCTGGAATTTCTCAGTAGCAGCCCGGAATCTGGATTTGTGCCCGGTAGATGGCAATAGGCTCGCCCCCTATTACATGGGACTTGAACATAACAGGCGAAATGTGGGTGAACTATAGGTACACCTCTGCCCAACCCCTCGGGGAACAAGGCGTGATGTTATGTAGTATGTATGTTAATTAACAGAAAAGACAGAATACGTGACGCGTAACAACTTTGATTGGCGTCGTGTATTTTTTTTCTTCTATAATGTGCATTTTGTGTGTGTAGAATCAAAAACTTTCCTTTCTCATATAGGACACGCACATGAAATACAAACAATGAATAAGGAAATTACAAGAAAATAACAAAACGAACCTTACGACATAACTAAGTTAGTTTACAAGCCTTCAATAAAGATAAACTAAAACATTCACATTCACAATCCTCCTTCCCAGGTATCAAGCAGCCGAGGAGGTCAAAGCGCGGAATCCTCCCTGGAAGACCTGACCCTGACGCCGACAGGTCTAGACCTGTCGCTGCCGGACTGCAAGATCATCGCCAACAGGAACGCCAGGCAAGACAGAGACTTTTCAAGGTATTCATATGCACGCATTCATACATCTACACGGCTTGACAGGATCCGGTGATTAGGTACTGTGGTGTTAGCTGGGAAGTCAGCGGCGCGTTTTTCTGTAAGAAATAACGATATAAAAATAACGTAATTTGGAAAAATGTACTTAAAAACCCGTATATTAGCGGACTAAAAATGGTTGTATATAATTCCTTTCCCCGTTAGATACGGCGTGAGGTGGATATTTTGAGATTACAGTCTTTTATTAAAGAAAAAGTTCATTAAAAAAGAAATTGTACCGAACTGGATTTCGTCTATAGAATTATTACCGAGAACGCGCTGCGCTTTGTTTGTTTGTATTTTCAATGGTGTTTTGCAATGTTCAACAAATCACCGCTTTAAATGATATTGGTGTGCGAATAAAACTTTAATAATATTAATCTTAACTCTCATAGACCATACTCATATAACGTCATTATTTTCGCCCATAGACTCAGATAATTCAAAATCATTTTTCAACAATAGCTTGCCCCAAAGTCAAATAAATAAATAAAAATCTCCTAATACAGGTACTATGTCAACGAGATGACCCCAAAAGACTTATCGAAACTCAGCAAAGAAATTCGTCACGAACGCGAAAGTTATCGAGAGCTAACGGGACGCTACATTGAGAAACCCGAAGCAATACCTTTAAAAGAAACCCATTACTCCGACTTATCCAACAAAGAATCTATCCTAAAGAAAGAATCGAAAAAGGACTCTAAATCGAAAGAAATAAAGACCAAGATTAAAAGGTCGGATTCTGGTCGGAGTGAGTTGAAAGTGAATGTGAGTGTGGGTAGTAAGGTGTTAATTATTGAGCCGTTGGGAGTGTATGATTGTATCAACTTGGGGAGGAGGATCGACGTGCAGTGGCCTTCGGAAGCGGAGAGGGAAAGGGGAGGGAGGAACTTCTGGGGCAGCTGGGTGCCCGTGGCAGGGATGGATGGACTTGTAAGTAATCTTCTTATTTCTAACTAGCTTTTGCCAGCGGCTTCGCCCGCGTGGAGGTCGGAAAAAAACCCGCGGGTATCGTCACTGCTCAGCTCCTATGTGTCTAAGCGTTATTTTATATAGCCTATAACCTGCCCAGGAGTATGGACTACAATCGTACCAAGTTTGGTTAAAATCCCTTCAGTAGATTTTAACCCATGCGTGCACATACAGACAGACAGACAGACAAAACATTTACTGATTGCATTTTTGGCATCAGTATCGATTACCAATCATCCTCCAATATTAATTTTAAGTGTATATTCAATGTACAGAATTGACCTCTCTACAGTTTTATTATAAGTATAGATATAGATATCTGCTACATAAGTAGTAACGTATTAATCGAAATAAATTAGAATCAAAAATTATTTATTCAAATTAGGTTGAGAATCAGCACTTTTCTACTGCAAAATTACATACAAAAAAAAAAAGGCTAAATAAAGCTTAATGTTAATAAAACGGGAGTCAGGTGTTGTAGGCGGGGGTGACGATGTTCCCTTGACGAAAGAGTGAAATTAAACCAGTCAGAATGTCGTAATAATTGAGTATATTTGGTACACAGAAATTACACGGAAATCACTAAAAATGGTTGTAAAAGAGTACACAGCACACAATATAAAATACAATCAGAATAAGCAGTACACATAATTAAATCCTAGCTATATTCCACTTGAAGACTGGCTAACTAGATATAGATTACATCGCGACTAAGCAGTGGACAGCGGAGCCACTTACTTCACAAACACTACGTGGTAACTTGATGATTCGTGTAAACTCGTAAAAATACTAAATCCAAAAATAGACGCTCGGCCCTTTTATAACTTTTGTTGCCTACTGCAAGTAGCGTATACATTTCTTTACTTTGATTAGCCGCTCCGCCAATTGAGAGCGAGAAAAATGGGTGTAATTTATCTATAATATGTATGTATTTAGAAATATATAAGTATGTTTATCAGTTGTCTAGTACCCATAACACAAGCTCTGCTTAGCTTGGGACTAGATGGCGTTGTGTGATAGTTGTGGAATATTATATTTATACCTTTATTCTTAAAGATGGGCACTAGCGAACTATTGCACCATTCTTGTGGGATCCCTCCTTCATGCAACTTTCCCTAAGGGACAGGTTTCGACTTGTCGAGAATTTCAATACACGTGTAAGCGAGTTCAAGGTTTCTGCTTTCGTATTTGATTAACAATGTGGCTCGTCCTATTGGACATACGCTACTTTCAAAATCGTGTACGAACTACATAAGGTATTTTAGGTATATTCATACCTACTCACAGCTAATTAGTGCTTTACAATCAATGAGTTAGGTAACTATAGGCTAATTAGTTTTATACAAACATGACACAGGCATTACAGACTAATTAGATTCGAACAGGTTATTGTTACAGGTAATTACAGGTTAATTAGAATTCAAAAGGTCAAGACAATGGTAATACAGGTGATTATAAACATACATCGGTATTTACTTAAGTATCTTCATGGAAATCTACTACTTTTATTAAAGAACAGTATAGGTATTTGTTTAGGTATTTTACAGAGGCTATACCGGAGTTACCGAATACAATAGCGAGGAGATATTAATGTTAAAAGTTAGCTAGTCTCATTGGGCTTCGCCCACAACAATAAAGAAACATAAATACTAACTATAGCTTGTTTTATTGGGCTTCGCCTACACTTAATACTAAAAAAAAATGCCTTCTAATAGTCTGGGTACTAGTAAACTACACGTATCGTTACCATCATGTCGGCCGTAAGACGTCCACTGCTGGACATAGGCCTCCCCCAATTTAGGGGGCTTTGCCGTATTCGCCACGCTTGGCAGGCGTATTGGCGATGGCATTATAGTGGGAAAATGCATAGAGAATGCTGCTGCCCATTCTCTAATAAGTCACCTAGTCGCCTTTTATGACACCCACGGTAAGAAATGGGGTGATGTCTACGTCCAGCACCACACATGAAATACGTAGCGTAGACCTAATATCTATAATTAAAACTTAGTTCAGGAGTTTAACAAAAGTATTAGATACTAGCTTTTGCCAGCGGCTTCGCCCGCGTGGAGGTCGGAAATTATCCCGCGGGAACATACTACCGGGATAAAAAGAAGCCTATGTCCTTTCTCAGGCTCTAAACTATCTGTATGCCAAATTTCATTTAAATCGGTTCAGTAGTTTTAGCAGGAAAGCGAGACAGACAGACAGAGTTACTTTTGCATTTATAATATTAAGTATGGAAGTATGGATAGAGAGCTGTGGTGGCCCAGTGGTAACGGCCGCGACTTACGAGTAGGTCGTGAGTTCAAACCCAAGCAGGGTATGTAAATTATTTCATCGCCACTGCTCTCAAAACGGTGAAGGAAAACATCGTGAGGAAACCGGCATGTCATAGATCCAAAGATTCGAAGACATGTGACATCTACCAATCCGCACAGGGCCCGCGTGGTGGATTATGACCCACTCCCTCTCACCGAGAGGAGGCCTGTGTCCCAGTAGTGGGAACATTATAGGCTGATGATGATGATATGATTAGATATCTGAAACAGCCGTTATTTTCAAAAATTCCATGCGATAAAAAAGATTATTTTAACGTGTTAATCTTCTCCCTTGTTCCCAGGTTGTGCACAAGTGGACACCAAACCACAGAGATCCCAAACTCCGATCTCACGTTGACAAAAGCATACTTCTCATACAAATAGACGATAAATACGTACCCATCGCCGAAAACTGCGTGCAGGACCTCGGCGACGAAGTGTGAACCTTATGGCTAAGGAAACAAGGTCGAAATCAGCGTAAACAAAGTATGAAGTTTTATTCAATTTTTAAAATGGACATCTATGAGCTATGACAGTGAAGTCTGAACCTAATTTGTATAAAAATAAAGTCGATATCAAAATCTACTTGACAAAAAAACTATTATTGTGATTAGGATTAAACATGGCAAAAGGAAATTACACTTTATGACTATCGAAATAATTTGGAAAATTGCATGCAACTTCGAAATTGACAGCGGTACAGTCGAGAGTTGCGTGTGTGATCTCGGTGTTGAATTATGAACCTTATGTGTGATAGTAAGGTGTGTTATGCAAGGCTGTTGTGAAAACTGATTCTTATTTTTATTAATACAACATTACAGTTCCTCTTAGTACTTGTGGCATGATTAATTACACAGAATTTTGATACACTAGCAAGAATAGCAAAAAAAAACATTGTATTAAAATCCTTTAAAATAAACTTCTCAACAATGACTACTTGCTTACGAAGGCTTTTGTCTGTTTTTTGGTTTTCTAAGAAACCGATGAATGGTCCAAAAAACCGCCTGTCCAAAAACAAAAAATTGTCTTGTTTGAAGTTCTCTGTCTCACAAAATTAATGCATAATATTTATGCAGATAGAGAAATCTCAATTTGCCTTACCGTATCTGGTTCTTGGGCAAATAACATCACGCATTGTTTCCCCGAAGGGTTGGGCAGAGGTGTACCTTTAGTACACCAAAAAGAAACCAATTTCTATGGAATTTACTCACATTGTTAAAATCGTGAAGAAAATAACTTAAATTCTATCTGTGGATATTAATTATGCCATTATGTGTTCTAATATAGTGCCAAGTATACTTTTATGAACTCGCTATGAAAATAATCAAATTATAGTACCTAAATTAAAATTACATTCTTAAGCTGGATTCATATTATTGTGTCATGCTGTGACGCCTTCTGACGCAGTGTCAACCAATCGATCAAATCAAATCAAATCAATTTATTTCACATAAACCTACAAGGGCAATTTTAAAACGCCAGAAGCTAGGTGCACGATTCCAAATTGTTGATTCCTATGGAGAAGAGCCGGCAAGCAACTCCACGGTTACTCTTTTAAAAATAATTGGCTAAATCAAAAGTCGATGTGATTTGTCGTGGTCGTGAACAGATGCGTTTGATTGGTCGATACCGCGTCATGACACAACAAAACACAATAATGTGCCGCCCGCTTTACTCATACTCTACTCTACGGCTGAGATCTATAGACGTTACTTAGCACGCACTTAGACAAGCGTTATTCCTGTCACTGTCAAATTACAAGTGTAAGATAGAGACTGGTATATGTCTAAGTTAAACGAGCTCAGGAAACGTTTACAGATCTCGGCCTTAGAAGCGATAAACCAATTTTTTGTGGGAAATAAATTGGTACTAATAATATGAAATGTTATATTCGTGTCACAAAAGAATATCAAGCAAAGCAAGTACAGATCTTATGACAGCTATGAATAAGTTAAAAGGAGAAAAAAAGACGGTCCAACTAGCAATGTGTTTTCAACCTTATGTCTTAACGATAAAGTGCAATTCAGCACACAAACTCTTGAAACAATGTTTAATATTCAGTGTAATCAAAACAATTTGTTGATTCGATTTTCAACTGTATGTGAAGCAGAATAAGGTTGAAAATACAAAATCTATCTGTTCTTATAGGAATTACTTAAAAGCGACTCTAAGTCGTCCATGATAAATGTATAATTATGAAGCTATAGTTAATTTGTCTACCATTAGGGTGCATGTCCATTTGAGCGAAAAAAATCAGGCTATTGGTTCCCTGTCTTCTTCCGCTGAGATGGACAAGCACCCTCAATTAAACATAGGTTTAACATAAATTACCTTTTTTTCGCACTTATGCCATTATGTTCCGTTTAGAAGTAACTGTAATATATTTCTGTATTATTAAATTTAAGTTGCGTTTAATAGGTCCCGTGATTTTGTAAATAATGATGATTGGTTGTGGCGCAAGTTTGACTTTTACGTCTTTGGAATAACGGTAGGTAGAACGGAAGAAAATAAATGTAAAGTATTTTAACTTCCTTGGAGGCAGTCAGGTGAAAATAGGATTTGCTGATTACTTCTTGCCAATCAATATAATCACAAAGTATTCTCAGCATGAAAAGCTTACAATCATGACCAAAATCAATGGGTATTGTGCATTTAAGATGATTTCAAGAAACAAACAGAATTAAAGGCAAATAAACACAAAAAAGAGTAGCCAATAAGTCAAAGCTAATGTAAAAGTCTTCCAAGACTTGCGACACGACACAAGCTTTGTTGTGTGTGGGTAGCTTTACATTGTAAATACTTGTAAATAATGTAAAAAAAAAATACGAAAAAATGTATATTCGTCTCTTTAATATATAAAGAAAAACATCTTATTACAGTACATAAGTAGAAACCTTTTTTATTTTTGTTATTATGTTTTTTTTTTGTCAAAATTCGTTTTGTATAAAAAACCGTTCGCTCCAAATATCGTTTTAGTCTGACACCAAATGAATGTGTATTGTGTATTTAAATTATTTGTAAATTATAAATTTATGTAAGTGACTGTGTGTATGTTAATGGTAAAGTTAAATATTCTTCTTATTATTCGATGGCACCTGGACACGATATCACTATACAACGGCACTTTGATATTCCAATCGTTTATATTTTCTATGTATTCATTTAGAGCAGTGTAATATCACTAAGTCTGCCACTTCTAAATTTTATGAGGCATCTGTAATGCTTGCATATACTGTAAAAATATGTCAAACTTTTTATGTTTTAATCAGTCAATCGGGTGCGCAGTCGTTACCAAGTTATAAGTAAATTTTACATACATATCCCTTGTATTAAAAAATATTTTATCCCCAGAGTGTTTGACTTTGCTAAACCTAGTATGCACACAGTACATCTATCTGTTCACTGTTGTTATGTATACTATGTCACTGTATATGTATTGTTTATCAAAATAATGGACAAATTATAATGATGACGTTGTGTTTTGCGAATTTAATGGGGAGTGAAATTATTAAATGTTGATGTTCCATCGCATAACTTAACTGTTCTATTATACTGTATATTTGATTAAAGAAAATATATTGAGGAATAACACTATGTGTCTATGGATAATTCAATATTTTTTATTGAACACGGTGATTGTTAAAATACATAAATGCATGTCGAATAAGATCTCAAATAATAAACTAACTTGAATTATAAAATGGTATACACGGCCACTTGTGTTATTTCATAATATAAAAGTTAAATAATACCTACAACAAATTCTAACTATTTGTTATAAATAAAATGAAGAATAACAAATTATTAAACCCAATAATTTCACTAAATCCCCGAAGCGTTAAGATAATTTAAAATTATAATTCAATTGTTCACATTAAATCGTCATTGATATGTTATCATCTGCTAGTAAGAAGAATCAATTATTTACTCATAATCATTTATTTCGACGGTCCCTACGTACATAAAGACATGTCAAAAATGGAATCTTTTGACATGTCTTTATGTACGTAGGGACCGTCGATTTGTCAGAACATGGTCGGTAATCACCCGAATGTGAATTAAACTTTTATAATCAATTAAACATTGTTGACAATACCATGTGTGCTTATTGAAATTGTTTTTTTTTTTTTCAATAACTAAATTTCAGGAATGGCAATAAGTTTCCTTTTTATCACCTAATTGATCTGAAACTATTAGCAGATGATTTCCAATCACAAGTGACTCTATGCACTCTGCACTTCGACACTCTGTGTCCCTTGTGGTATTTGTTCGCGTTTTCTATTGGTTTTACGTTTAAAATAACAAATTTATGTATTTTTTTTTTTGCAGTAATTTTGATGTAAATCATTCTTTCAGCTTCTTCAAAACTGTTTAATACTTTTAAACATAACTTGATACAAATATAGAAAAATAGCGTAATGTTGCTATTTTATTGGATGAAATTAAATAAAAAGTAATACTCATAAGATACCAAATCGAATATGACAAAAACTAAGTAGAAATAATTATTATATTTCAATTTCATTCCAGTAAAATCAGGCCAAAAGCTTCCTTTAAAAACATTCCGACGAATTGTGACTCCGAACTGACTACAGTTGGTTAAAATTGCAAAAAAAATAAAATAAATTGTATAAAAACGCGAACATACCACAACTAATATATTATGAGTATATATTATATTCTCAAGTTGCCTTAATATATTTTAGACTGATTTTTTATAATCGTGATGTGTGTCAAGCCGATTTATAGATAGTTAAGGAGAAACTGCGCTCGGTTCAATCATTTAATTGTTAAGATCGCAGTGTACTTATGAACATGTGTTTTGGCGGTTTACTCATTTACGTTTTTTACGTTGAAAATGGATATTTGTCGTTAGAATAAAAAAATAACAAAGTTTAAATAAAAACTTCCATGTTATTCTATGACTTTCGTCGCATATTTTTGTCGTAATATTTTACGTATACTATGTCAGAATAATTCCCAGGTTTTATATTGACTTCATAATATTAGTAACTTAATCTTCACATAACATACTGACAAATATCTGTATAATAAATCCGAATTTATATTTATTACTTTGCGAAAACTGTAGCTTTGTGTTAAAGCTTGGTGTATTCTGTGTTAGATTAAATTGAACTTTATTGCAATGTAAAAGAGTAGATGTTTGTACAGTAGGAAGGCACAATCCGTCCACAAGTGATTTTTTCTGCATATGCAAAAAAAAAATGTTTTGAATCTTAATTGATTTTGTTCTTTGTTGACATCGATAGATGAACAGAAAATAACACGGCATACTTTTCGAGTAGCTTCTGCATTGTGTAATTTGTTTAATAGCCCGGGCTCTCTTCCAATTTCAGGTAAAATTTCTAAAGACAATCAGAAATACAAATTAGTAAAACGACCCCCAATTCCAAAAAATGGTTTACTGAACGGAGACTTCGCCAGTTTTCTTTAGAAACTGGACGATAATGTTACATTCCATAGAATTCTCATCTCTTTTACAATTAAATCTCTTTATTTGTGCCTACTTATTTTAACTGGTTTCTGTAGATAGTCTTGCATTTTCCTTTAAACGTAATGAAAAATGCGAATGCGACACTGGGCGTGCAGCCTATACAAATTGTTGTACCTTGCACTACTGGAACAATGTACGTCCAGTGTGGCTTCTATACAAAGTTTTATTTTTTGTATGATAAAATAATACTTTTCACATTTGAAAAGCCCTGTAAAACAATATCGTGATTCTAAACACGTTCGCGTGTAAATGGTCGTAATGCGTCGTCTATTCAATTTTTCTTCTCGTTGTCGATGTCAATAAAGTAGCTTCCTGTCGATAGCATATGCAGACAAGACGTGGTTGTTTTGTGGGTACACGTACTGGTAAACCGCCGCTCCGTTGATTTGTGTCACATTATCAATATCAGAATTAATACTGAATTAAAATGGTACATGGATATCAAGCGTTTTATTTCTAATCCTTAGGCCAAGGTTTATAAACATTTATATGTGCTTTCATTAGGTCCCGTTTTACCCTTTAGGTACGGAACCCTAAAAATTTTGGTTTTGTTTTGCGATAGTAATTATACGTACCTAATTGCTTAAATGCAAGCCCCAGCGCAACTATAGTTCCGGTTTTATTGCAATTACCATAGAAGAAATCATTGTCCCTGAGGTATTTACGATACAATCACATTACGTCACTTTAATTCTAGATTATTATTTGCCTAGATATAACTGTAGTCGTGCTTCATTTTAATTCATTCCTCATTAGGAAAAAAAACATTCTTAGACTTGACCTACCTGACTGAAACTGGATTAGCCACCATCAGGAATGTTAATTTTAACCCTTTAACCGCTTGTGTCGCATTTATGCGACAAATATTTCCGTGCCCCTAGCGCTCGTGTCGTATTTCTGCGACAGAGAACATGCATGATTTTTTCGGTAAATTTTCTTCCTATTTGCTGCATGGTTCAACTAAAACCATTCCTAAATAGAGATATTATATAAAACAATGACTTAAAATTATGTCTCGTCGCTCTAAGTTTTGAAAAAGCTTAAACAAAAATGAGTAATTGGCAGCTTGGACTTTTCTTCGGTGTGTATCGCGATTCGCGCGTGTCGCATTTATATGACCATAGGGATGGGATACAATGCAATGCGCATTTTAAAAACTAAATAACAAACAGTTAAATAATCATCATTCAGCATAAAATAAACAGTGTCGTATGAAATAAAGTTTATTTAACATATTGCCTGTGTTATAAATTCTTTTCCTTGTTTTTCATAAGAAAAAATTCCCTCAGGATGTTTGTATTATGATAACATTTGACGTTAGTTCCCATCCCTAGACGCTTGTGATACGAAGAAAGTGATTAGGGTGGTTAAATTAAGGCTGATTTAAAATAAAAACATAAAAACCTTTTTGACTATTTTTTTTTTTTGTCGATACAACGATTGCTCCTCCTTATTTATTGTAGGTATTATTTTGTCGATTTGTAGCCGCGCGCTAGGGGACGCCAGTTGATATTTAGCCAAGCGCTTAAAGGGTTAACACAAAAAGTAATCGCTTATTATCAGAATTAGTCGGTCACTGGTTTAAACCAGGGACCGTACAACCCCGAATATAAGTTAATTCTTTCGAAAGTGTTACACACTGTACGCCTACAGTAACGGAAGATGTTACCTCTTGGTCGTGGTAGCCTGTTCATAACACTAACGTTAGGGTAACCCTATCAATAAGTTAACTAGTACAAGATGTTACCGTCTCTTGTATGATTTCCAATTGAAGAAGATAACCCTTTGAAAGGGTTTGTTGGGGTAATCAAAGGGTTTTAAATCAAATCATTTTAAATTACGTTGGAGTGGAGGAATATGTATTGACCTCGGAAGTTTGAAATCATATAGAATCGTTCATAGTGTTTCTTACTCGGTTTGATAGGACGGTGCTTTCTTTTTTAAGTTTTAAATAACGTCTGAATATTGAAAATGAACAAAGGTAAGTACCTAAGTGTATTTTAATTTAGTATCACATATAATAAAACTGTAAATAACCTGTGTGTGTACATCCTACTAATATTATAAATGTGAAAGTGTGGATGTTTGGATGTTTGTTACTCAATCACGCAAAAATGGCTGAACGGATTTGGATGAAATTTTTAACACATAGTTTATCACTTGGATTACCATTACTTTTTATCCCGGTAATCTGATTCCTTGGGATAATTACCCCACTTCACGCTGGCGAAGCCGCTGGCAGAAGCTAGTTGAATATATTTTAAACTTTTAATGAGGGTGTAATACGTATGTAATCAGTATAGATACTAAATCACCAATTTTTGAACATTTTGACTGGCTTTGCAAGAAATTACGAAAAGAATGGGTTCCATTGAACATGTAACTCCTCTTGCTATTGCAAACATTTTAGACCATCGATTAAAATAAAAATACTGTAGCGATGCAATAGCTTGTAGCGATGCGGTGTCAAAAATCAAAGACTTTATGAAGATTCATTTGCGTCAAAATGAATAAATCGAGTCAGACTCAGATAAGTCTGATAAAAGTGAAGATATATTTTCACTGTGGAGTGATCATTACAAACTGGTACATTACAATTGGAAGAGTAATAACTCAGCAGATAGCTTGTCAGATGAACTTTCAGTTTACTTGACAAGTCCTGTTGGAAGACTTAACGACAATCCTCTGGAAATATGGAAAGATTACAAAATACAGTTTCCAACATTGCATAAAATTGCCTTTAAATATCTAACAATGGTGGGCACATCGGTTCCATCTGAAAGACTGTTTTCGCAAACGGCGCAGGTAATGACTCAACAAAGAAACAGATTGAAGGGTAAAAGATTGGGTAAACTTTTGTTTTTACAAAGTATAGATAAAAACTATTGGGATATTTAATAAAAATAAATGTAAACGTAATATTTTTTTTTTTTAATAGATGCTTGTTTTTATTTCTAAACCAAATAGACTTTGTTTCATGAAAGAAGTCTCGCAGCGAATAGTGTACTAAAAGGTAAAAATCAACATTGGATGGAAGTAGGAGCAGACTATTAAAGTAGGAAATCAATTAAAATGTATTATTTGTATCTTAATCTGATATTGTTTCTGTAAAAAGAGGTAAGATAGAAAAAATATTCATCATCATCATTTCAGCCGAAAGACGTCCACTGCTGGACATAGGCCTCCCCCAAGCACCACCACTTCGACTTGTTCTGTGCTTCTCGCATCCAACATATTCCTGCGGCCTTCACCAGGTCATTGGTCCATCTTGTGGGAGGCCTTCCAACGCTACGTCTTCCAGTACGCGGTCGCCACTCCAGAACCTTCCGACCCCATCGGCCATCTGTTCTGCGAGCAATGTGCCCTGCCCACTGCCACTTACGTTTAGCAATTCTTCGGGCTATGTCGGTAACCTTGGTTTTCCTTCGTATCTCATAATTTCTGATTCGATCATGCAGGGAAACTGCAAGAATAGCCCTCTCCATTGCTCTTTGGGTGACTTTAAGCCTTCTTATGAGGCCCATTGTGAACGACCACGTCTCAGTTCCATATGTCATCACTGGTAACACACACTAGTCAAAGACTTTTCTCTTGCGACACTGCGGTAAATGGGACGAGAAGATACTGCGTAGCTTCCCGAACGCTGGCCAGCCGAGTCGGATTCGACGATTGACCTCTTTCTCGAAGTTGGACCTACCTAACTGGACAGTCTGTCCTAGGTACACATATTCGTCCACAACTTTGAGTGTAGCGCCTCCGATCTTCATTTTAATGGGTATCACATGAGCATGACCTTTGTCTTGTCCATGTTCATCCTAAGACCCACTCTTTCGGAAGCTCTACTGAGGTCATCGAGCATTGTACTGTGGCCCTCCATAGTCTCACCCATGACTACGATATCGTCGGCAAATCGAAGATGAGTGATGTACTCGCCATTGATGTTGATGCCAGCCCCTTTCTAGTCCAGAACCTTGAAGACATCCTCCAGTGCAACGGTGAATAGTTTCGGAGAGATGACGCAGAAGGATTGGTTTCGAGGCTCTGAACAGGTTTTCCGCCGGCCTTCAGGAGCTCGGCCGTAATTCCGTCATCACCCGACGCCTTGTTATTTTTAAGCTGCTTCAGAGCCATCCTAATCTCGTACAAACTGACGTCCGGGATATCTTCAGTGTAGTGTCGAGTCAATCTAGCTCTCGGGTCGTTAGGCAGATTCATAACGGGGTTTCTGGTGGACGTGTATAACTGTCCATAGAACTTCTTGATCTCTCCTAATAGCTCAGGTTTGGCGGACACGACTCTGCCATCGTCGGTCTTCAGTTTCGCAAGCTGACTCTGCCCAATAGACAGATCTCTTGCGAAGACTTTGGAGCCCTTGTTCCGCTCTATCGCGTCTTTAATACATTCCGTATTAAAGCGGCGAAGGTCGCTTTTCAAAGACTTAGAGATCCGTCTATTGAGCTGCCGGTACTTGAGTGCAGCTTCTGAAGACTGCAGGATCATTTCGCGCCTCTGTTCCATGAACTGTAAGGTTGGATTTGAAAGTTTCTTTTTTCTATTAGTACGGCGGGTCTTGAAAACTTAAACCCGACCGTATGGACAGTTTCCACGAACCCATCATTATAATCGTCCACGGAGCTCTCTAGGCACTCAAAACGATTCTGGAGTTCAAGCTGAAAGCTCTCGGGGTTCTGAAGTTGGATCGGTGCTGGACGGAGCATTTGACTTCATCAGCCGACATTTTTCCAGCTTGATATTGATATTCAATGTCCCTCTTACCATGCGGTGATCACTCCCGGTTTTCACCGCGTTGATCACAGAGACATCATTGAATATTTGCTTCTTCGTCGACATAATGAAGTCAATCTCATTTTAAGTTACACCATCAGGGCTCTGCCAGGTCCATCTTCTGTGTTCACGCTTTTTGAAGAAGGAGTTCATCATAAAGAGGCCCTCCTTTTCCATAACACTGGCCAGTAGGTGACCCCGGTGATTCCGTCGTCCAACTCCAAATTGCCCCACTAGCAGCTCATTGGCGTCTCGTTTGCCCAGTTTCGCGTTGAAGTCCCCCATGACAACAGTGAAATGAGATTTGGACCTATGCATGGCTCTGGAAATATCCTCATACATAGTCTCCGCCTCATCGTCGGGGTGTGACGAGGTCGGGGCATACACCTGTATGATCTTCAGCGAATACCTTACGGAAATTCTGAGTATAAGGTACGCCACCCTGGTCGACACACTCTCGATTTTCACAACGTTGCTCACAAGGGACTTATGGACGATAAACCCGACACCACCTTGGGACTGCTGTTCGCCCTCCCGGAAATAGAGCAGGTTTCTGGAATTTAGGATTATCGAGTCCTCCCCCTGTCTTCGGACTTGAGATAACCCTACTATGCCCCATCGTAACCTGCTCAATTTTTCCTCAAGTTCAGCGATCTTCTCGTCGGTCCGGAGTGTGCGCGTGTTGTAGGTTGCCAGGTCCAGTTGTCGGTGATTTTGGTAGCCGGATCTCTTCCGGGGATTGTTAGCACCCCTTGCCTCACCGTGGCCTTGACCGCTACCGTAGTCAAGGGTAGGTAGGCCGCCAGGCACTAGGGGCCATTTTTTGTTTGTGCTTGTCATTATTTGGGTGATTATGGCAACCCCCTCCGGGTTGCCATAATCGCCACGCTTGGCAGGTGGGTTGGCGATCGCAGTATGTGGTGCTGATAAAATGCATAGAGAAAGCTGCTGCCCATTCTTATTTAGTCCCTTAGTCGCCTCTTATGACACCCACGGGAGGAAATGGGATGATGCTATTTTTTACGTCCGGCACCACACGATACAGAAGAAAAAATATTAAAAATCAAGTATTTTTATTTTGCGACGCTAGCGCCATTAAATACCCACGGGACTTCTTTCATGAAACAGAGTCTACATAATATCTATCTTATAGGAAAACAATCGATGAATAGAAAACATCGATGTATTTTTTGGCACTACCCGATGCATTAAATCGAAAAACCATCGATGTTTTTTTTATGTCCACCACTAATCATGAGTGAGACGAGATGATCGAATGACATTTATGATTCCGTAAAAATTACAAGTTTAAACTAAAACAATCCCGACTATTCCGGAAAAAAATACACTGAACTTTAAAATCACTGCAATAATAACTATAATCGTATGTGTACGGAGTGCTATTGCTTAGACTGCGTGTTGCGACTTGACGCATACCCGCCGAATGCATGCAGTTTAGTACTTTAAAGTAAAGTCACGAGAGATAAAATTACAATACTTGTAGTTCGAATGGATAACACTGTTACAGTCGTTGAAGGGGTAACCCGTTCAAAAGGGTTTACCATTAAAAAGTATAACCCACCAAGAATGGGTTTTTGAATGTACAGGTAATCAGATCGAAAGGGTTAGGAAGAGGTTATCCAGTGATGAGAGTATTCGTAAAATAGTGTAACTAATATTAAATGGTTTTTAAAACAACACTTTTTCAAAACCCTATCAAAAACCCTTTCAACGGGTAACCAAAATGGTCCCTGGTTTAAACATTATAAGGGTTTATTGATGGCCGATCTGGAGTAAGCTTACCCTAGCTTAGCCCATTTGAATCTCAAAAACTAGGGCGACCTAGCGAAGATCTGTTTTGTCCCAAATTCATTCGCTAATTAGTCGCCAAATATTCGAATTAGTCGGTCACTGATTCAATAGTTATAAGCGTTCCTAGGTGGCAGATCTGGAGAGAATTTCCCCAGGTTGGCAACATATATCGCAAAAACTAGGGCACCTAGTGGAGATCTATTTCTCCTCATCATCATCATCATCATCATTTCAGCCGAAAGACGTCCACTGCTGGACATAGGCCTCCCCCAAGCACCGCCACCTCGACCTGTTCTGTGCCTCTCACATCCAACGCATTCCTGCGGCCTTCACCAGGTCATCGGTCCATCTTGTGGGAGGTCTTCCAACGCTACGTCTTCCAGTACGCGGTCACCACTCCAGAACCTTCCGACCCCATCGGCCATCTGTTCTGCGAGCAATGTGCCCTGCCCACTGCCACTAAGTTTGGCAATTCTTCGGGCTATGTCGGTAACCTTGGTTTTCCTACGGATCTCATCATTTCTGATTCGATCACGTAGGGAAACTCCAAGCATAGCCCTCTCCATTGCTCTTTGGGTGACTTTGAGCCTTCTTATGAGGCCCATTGTGAGCGACCACGTCTCAGTACCATATGTCATCACTGGCAACACACACTGGTCAAAGACTTTTGTCTTGAGACACTGCGGTAATTGGGACGAGAATATACCGCGTTGCTTCCCGAACGCTGCCCAGCCGAGTCGGATTCGACGATTGACCTTTTTCTCGAAGTTGGACCTACCTAACTGGACAGTCTGTACAAGCTCGTACAAGCTGACGTCCGGGATATCTTCAGTGTAGTGTCGAGTCAATCTAGCTCTCGGGTCGTTAGCCAGATTCATAACGGGGTTTCTGGTGGACGTGTATAACTGTCCATAAAACTTCTCGATCTCTCTTAACAGCTCAGGTTTGGCGGACACGACTCTGCCGTCGTCGGTCTTCAGTTTGGCAAGCTGACTCTGCCCAATAGACAGATCTCTTGCAAATACTTTGGAGCCCTTGTTCCGCTCTATCGCATCTCTAATACGTTCCGTATTAAAGAGGCGAAGGTCGCGTTTCAAGGACTTAGAGATCCGTCTATTTAGCTGCCGGTACTCGAGTGCAGCTTCTGAAGACTGCAGGATCATTTCGCGCCTCTGTTCCATGAGCTGTAATGTTGGATCTGAGAGTTTCTTTTTGCTATTAGTACGGCGGGTCTTGAAGAACTGAGACCCGACCGTATGGACAGTTTCCACAAACCCATCGTTATAATCGTCCACGGAGCTCCCTAGGCACTCAAAACGATTCTGGAGTTCGAGCTGAAAGCTTTCGGGGTTCTGAAGTTGGATCGGTACTGGACGGAGCGTTGACCCCATCAGTCGAGATCTTTCCAGCTTGATATTGATATTCAATGTGCCCCTTACCATGCGGTGATCACTTCCGGTTTTCACCGCGTTGATCACAGAGACATCATTGAATATGTGCTTCTTCGTCGACATAATGAAGTCAATCTCATTTTAGTTGCACCGTCAGGAACGCCACCCTGGTCGACACACTCTCGATCTTCACAACGTTGCTCACAAGGGACTTATGGACGATAAACCCGACACCACCTTGGGACTGCTGGTCGGAATAGAGCAGGTTTCCAGAATTTAGGATTATCGAGTCCTCCCCCTGTCTTCGGACTTCAGATAACCCTACTATGCCCCATCGTAACCTGCTCAATTCTTCCTCAAGTTCAACGATCTTCTCGTCGGTCCGGAGTGTGCGCGTGTTGTAGGTTGCCAGGTCCAGTTTTCGGTGATTGTTAGCACCCCTTGCCTCACCGTGACCTTGACCGCTACCATAGTCAAGGGTAGGTGGGCCGCCGGGCACTAGGGCCGTTTTTTATTTGTGCTTGTCATTAATTGGGGGGGGGGGGGGGTTGCCATAATCGCCACGCTTGGCAGGCGGGTTGGCGATCGCAGTATGGTTTTGATAAAATGCATAGAGAAAGCTGCTGCCCATTCTCTAGTTAGTCCCTTAGTCACCTCTTACGACACCCACGGGAGGAAATGGGGTGATGCTATTCTTTACGTCCGGCACCACACGATTTCTCCTAAATGTCGCTAATTAGTCGGAATCAGTCGCCAAGTTAGGTACAGATTTAGTCGGTTCTTAGTTTAAAGATATATCAAAATCAAAAGTAATTTATTCAAACTAGACTGAGAGACAGCACTTTTTGAACGTCAAAGTTACATAAGACAGTCCCCCAAAACGCCCGTCCTTCATGAGTTTGGTTTTTTTTGTTTGTATTTTTGCGCTCTGGAACCCAAATCCCAATTACACTACTACCACTACCACCACCACCACCACCACCACCATTTTACCACTACATTTTACTTTTTTTTGCTACCTAACGTAACGCTGGGACACAATTCAACGCGTTGAAAAATTTTCGAGCGATTCGAACATACTTAAATATATATATTTTATCGTAATTACAGGTCTTGGTCACATAGTAAATGTTTTCTAGGTCGGCCCTCAACCGGAACAACCTTAAAATTATGCAGTAAAAGTGGTGTTTGCTGTCGGAAGGTCTGAAATAAAGGACATGATACTGGAAGTAGGTGAGCTGTGGCCTAAAAATGTGGAGATTGTCGAACCAAAGGCGGTTATACTCAAGGCTTGGTTGCGGTAAATCAAGATCTCTTGATAGTAACCGCATTCATTTTCTTTTACGTAACCTGGATGTCTGTCTCACCGATGACCTGCACCCTAATTGCGAAACGCACAATTTATCAGAATCTGAATGGGATTGAAGATTATTTCTAAACCATTGCGTCATTTGTTCGAATAAATTGTGGCTCAGCAACGTAAATAACGCAATGAATGTTGTTTAACTATGAATATTAAACAAATTCCCACCGATAAAAAGTTCCGCAATTACCCCTCTGGTGAACGCCGCAGGAATTCGATGGATACGAAAAACAGAACTGGTCGAAGTAGCGGTGCTTGAGGGATACCTTTGTCCAGAAGTTGACGTTTTTTGGCTGAAATATCTTGGATATCGAACAAAAATATTTGAGAAGCACCCTATGCAAAGAAACCGGTCGTTAGGCATTAAAACCCGATTACTAAAAAATCACATTCTAAAATGTGTGTGCGTTACCCCAGCCAGAAGTTTTGTTTATTAATGGGTACACTGAAATAAATTATATCTCTACTTATTTAGTTCGTTAGAGGTAAATGGAGCGACTTAATATGTATTTACGGCCTAGGAGGACATATAGTGACCTTATTGCTATTGGTGATGTTCTTCAGAAAGGTCAGGTGCGTAGTACTCGCAACCGGCGTGTGTGTATGACCAATTGTATGAACCTAAACGAGGCAAAAGCAGTATGTAAGGATCGTAGTATGTGGCGTTCCGTAGTTTTTGCCTACCCCCATGGGAAAAAGACGTGAACTTATATCGATGAACTGCCTATAACCAGTGGATGATCACGATGCTTCCAAGGATAGTATCCTTAAACTACAATTGACAAATGAGGTATCCTTAGGATACCTCATTTGTCAATTGTAGTTTAAAAGTTATGAGGGGACAGATGTACATACATCAATACACACATGCCAGTCGATCAGGTCTCTACTTTTTACTTCGCTGTATTCGGGTAAAAATAAAGGGATACAAAGGTGAATTAGTTTATAAATAAAATAACAAGGCAAACATTCTCCAAGAAAATATATTTCCTTCTTAACACAACTCAGTATTATTGTGCCACAATGTATAAATTAAATTCATTTCAATTCCGTTTAGCTATGACAAAAAGGTACAATGTTTAATAAATAAACAGTATATTTTATTTAATAAATTTGGACGAGTTTGGGGTTTTCTAGTCACATAATAATTACTTGTAATTTATTATCTAATAATACTTAAGATGCATGAACATTTCTAATAAGCTTATTAAACTAAGGGTAGAGCCATACTATGTGAATTCTCAAAATGTTCTAATCTAAACTATGCAGATGGCGCTACAACCGCTTGTGTCATTATTTCTGATTGGTCAGTTGTCACGTATAGATCACGGATATCACGAAATGCTGGCTTATGATTGGCCCGCTTTAAAATTTTTAAAGACTTCACAAACGGTTGCAGCTATTTCTGCCATAAAAAGCTTTGGTCTGACAGTTCGATTCGATTTAAAAATCACAATAGTTTTTCTACTAATCAGATTAGATTTATTTAAAGACGGTCGACAAAATATCTGGCCCGAATTTAGCGCGAAAAGTCGGCCTGTAACGAATATTATGATCCTATTTTTGGTCTTAGAATGAATTAGAAAAAGTTTTCTAAAGGTCCCTGTAGAATTATCGTTACAAGCCAATTATCTAAATCTAAGCAAATTCTGGTTGCCTAATCTATGAATGGACCCAAATATGGTCTGTAAGACATTAGTTTATCTAAGCTCGACGTTTTTAGCTATCTACGTTATGCGTATACATTACAAGCTTTGTGCACAGTACAATAGAAGTATTGTTTACCATTTTCAAATATAATGGGCATTTAACGAGGAAATATCGCAAGTTTTAATAATGCAGGAATTTACGTATGATCGGGAGATACAGATTATTTTTTGCAAAATTCTAGGGAAGTAAATAAGGTGGGCGTGTCTGTGCCCTATTTTTACTCGACTGCAGAAGACAGAAATGTTTGGGAGGTACTTAAAAATAGTAAACAATTTTATCGTCTGCTCACAGAAATAAGCGGGTTATTAAAAGTTCTATACCGCTACTGATATATGGGGATGGACTTACAAAGCACCTAGAGTAAGGTCTACGATTACACCGGCTACAACTACACACACACACATTTGTAATCTATTTATTATTCAAGTTTAAAAAGGGTCTTTTTAGACATTTTTTTCTAGGTATCTTGAAATTAAACTACCGAGATTTTATAAGAGTAATAATTAATTACACTTCAATAGAATTAGATTATGCAGTTGCAGCCAAAAACTGTTACAATATTAAAATGTTGCTAGCAATAAGAAAGACTCTGGCAAAGGCATTATGTGAAGCGATAAGCGATTACTACTAGGTATACAAATATAATGGAAGATTGGGTATCTAAATAGTGTAGATTTAGAAAAATATTTAGTGACATTTGTCAGTATTATATACCTAGGTATGATTGATATAAAGTCCAAATATATTTATATCTAATGCATTTCTATAGAAAATGCGCGTAGAGGTTGTTAACAAGTCACTTGGAAAAAGAAAAGTGACTATCCCTGACGCCGGTGGCGCCACCTTCTTTTTTGGGATAGTGGTAACTATACCCTACGGGTAGAACCTTTTGAATATAGGAAACATCTAGACTACAGTGAAAAGTGAAGTGCAAAAATAGATATTCTACATTATAAATGTCGTATTTAAAACTAGTCTAAATATTTTGCTTTGTAAAATAATAATATAACGGATAACTTGTGGTTCCTTCTATTTCATGAATATGTATATAAAGTACAAATGTAGTAAGTAAATATATTCTCGCTTTTATATTGATTGCAGTGCTGTAAGTAATATTACTTCAGGAAGTAGATAAGGCAGGCTCAGTTTGAAAAGCCAAGATATGTCTAGTGCACAGATTAGAAATCCAGTTACAATAGTGATAGAATTTTCTAGATAAAATGTATATCTAAACTACACACACATCTCAGAAAGGAAGAAGAACGAAGAGTAGATAAGACAGAGTGCTGAAAACAATTAAAAGTGCGGAATAGAAAAAAATAAACAAATTCATAGAAAAAATATATTTTCACAATTACAAAAAAATCTGACAGACAGACTAGGCCTATTATTTTAACCAACAAATAAGCAAATAAACATAAAAACTCTTTGTTATAATACAATTTCCCAAGTTCATTCATAACTTAAGGTTGTTGCACATTATTTTCAATGGGCGACATATTGATATTTTTTAGTTTTAAAATAGAGAACTCTATTTAATCACTTCGAAAGGCAAATTTTAGCAATAATATGACCAAGGCCAATACAATAGTCAAAATAATTAATAGTCCATCGCTTCAATAATGTGGACCAACCTTAATAAACATTGAATAAATATAACAATAGATTTAACTAACATAGGAACAGTGACATGTTACCTTATAAAGATAGAAACGTTTAAAATATAATTTATCTATAATTTGGCTATAACCTAAGGCAAGGTGTAAACTGCACCTTAAATATATTTTTTATATTTTCTACATCTTTATATTTTATTCAAAAAGGGGTTATCGTTGGTACAGATGTTCTCTTAAATTAGGGGCATTTGTATATGGTACACCCTTTTTGCGCTTAATCAATATTAAATATTATCATAATGGGGGTAGATCTACCATTAGCTACAACAAACGAGGCAGATATCAATAAGCAGCTCTTTTAATAAGAAGCTAGAGTGCATAAAGGAAATGGTAGCCCCCCCAGAGCTGTCGTAATAATTAAAACATATTGAACAAATACATGGTAGAACTTAAATAATTATATTTATAAAAAGTCCTTCCGTTTGTAAATGTCTCATTATTCGCGAACTCAAGGAAGTGCATTATTATTTCAAATATACACGGCGATTTATCAGGCTATCAGTGGTCAGGGGTGAAATTATGGCCAGGGTAAGTCGTTCCGAAAAAACTCACCTTGTGATGCAACTTTAGTTGTTACTCAAAAGATAAGGTCCCACTTTTATTCATACTGAATTGGAATCAGAGATTTTTTTACGGAAGATTTATTATTTATTTTGCGCATTTGTTTGAGCGCAGGCGTTTTACAGTAATATTTGTCTAGTAAAACATTTAAAAAAAAAAACTTTGAAATAGTGAATAGTGGATTTCTTCATAGTAAGCCGATGGGAACCGGCTTGTATTGACCCGTCGCCACTGCAAGCAATACGTTTCCAGTTTTAGCTGACCTCATATTGTATAGGCTTTTCGTACAATAAGAAATCACCTTATACTGGAAATGTATAGCTAGATATATCGCCGAACGTGCAAATTTAAAGGAAAATAAGCATGGAAGATTAATTAATAATACTCTTATATTGAGCTCACGAATATAATTTGTTCCTAGAAATACTTTATAATAGTAATAAATTTATTTAAAATCATAGACACCAAACAAAATAATAATTAATTTATTGCTCCAAACTGTGTTCTAACTCCAGTAATATTTACTAGTACAGTAAGCATCAGAAGTGAAGATTTTCAAAAATAATTTATCACACGAGCGAATTAATTATTGTTCTATCATAATACTATTATTTAAAGTCTCAAAAGCTAAAGAAATTAGGATATTACGCACGGCTACAAGTCAAGCTATTTCCAGCATTTTTACCATTTCCAGTATAAACTGACTTCTCATCGCGCGAAAAATCTACACAATGCGAGCTCAGCTAAACCTGGAAATGTATTGCTTGATGTGTAGCTGAGGGTACGTACCTACATAATTTGTGTCACAAAAATAAGCAAGGCAAGTTTTTAATCATTAATATTCTGGTCATTTACTTTTGATACCGACTGTACATTCAAAAAAAATTATACTTATGAAAATATAACACAAAACTGATATTAGCTATTTTTTTATTATTTACAATAAGAGATGTCAGCTTGTGGTTAAAAGATTACAATCCTTTACATAAGCTAATTATAGTCATGAGTCTTTTAAAATAATTATCAAGACATGAGTGTTTTAAATACTAAAATAGCACTATCTAAGTGGTGTGATGTAGCAATTAAACCATTACCGTCATTACAAAACACGGTTTATCGTCTGCCCCAAGTTTTAGTTTATACCATACGGCCTATTTTTAGTTTAGAACTTTCATTCCGAAAAAGATATAGTTCTTAATACGGAACTGACATTTAAATGCAAAATTGTAAGTTTGTAAAAAGAACTGTATTTAAATTCTATTAATGTTCGAATTTTTAAATCTAGAACCAGTTCAAAGAAGAACCTTGTTTTGTAATAAGGCTGATATGGTTTTTTCTCGACTCCTATATTCACTAACTAATATCCCACAGGTTGATTATATAATACCAAAATATTTACAGATACCTGCCTACAAAAACCATCAAATCTTAACACAAAACTTATAATAAAACCAAACTCCTCATTTGTAAACCTCACCCTTCTTATGATACATAGCAAGCTATACATTTCCAGTTTTAACAGACCTCGAGTTGTATAAGCTTTCCGTACAATGAGAAGTCAGCTTATACTGGAAATACATAGCTTGACTGTTAGGCCTCTGCCTCGAATATTGCGGGCAGCGGGGCGGCGGCGGTGGAGGCGCGGGAGAGGCGCGGGCAACGCAGACCCGTTCTCGAAAGCAGCGGGCGGATCGCGCGGCACTATTGCCGCGTAGTGTTGTGTTCGTGGTTGTGTCGTCGAGATATTTGTTTTTTTCGCGAATGATATGTCTGAACAACGGTGACAACATCTTTTTGATTCAAATTTATTCCTAACGCTCGATTTACTGTGGGCAAAAGAAGAAGTGAATCCCTATTATAGGGCAAGGAAAAGAAAAGGCGAGTTTTATCGAAATAAACAAGACAATTCGAGACATTATCCTGAGAAATTCTACGACTACACAAGAATGAGTATAGAAACTTTAGAGCTTTAGAGCTAAAATAAATTGTACAACACTGCAAAGCAGACGCGCGGGCGGTCACCGCTTGAGTGGAGTGCACCGCTGGTTGGCCGCCCCCGCGCCGCTGTGTTCGAGGGCCGGTCCATTTGATTTTACGTATTAGATCCTGCCGCTCCCGCGCTGCCGCCGCCGCCGCGTCGTGAGTTCACGACGTCATTTGAGATTTTGGCCCAGTCGGCTAGTAAGCACAGCGATAAATCAAGCTATACACTTCCAGTATAAGCTGACTTCTCAGTGTACCAAAAATGTATACAATGCGAGCTCAGCTAAAACTGGAAATGTATAACTTGATGTGTAACCATGTGTACAACAAGAAATCTATAAGATTAGCATAAATCATTCTTTGAGCATCTTCTCTATAAATGTCAAGCTGACATCTCAAAATAATTGTTTAATCTGTGCTATAATTACGTACTGTCATTTTTCTTACCCGCCATTCGTTCTATGAGGTCGGTGATCATGTCGGCGTCTACCAAGCCGATGAATTTGTCTACTATGATACCGTTCTTTATGGCTATTACTGCTGGTACTGCTTTCACCTGGAATATTTGATAATTAAATGTTATTGTGTACATAATCCATTTGGTATTTATAAAAGTCAGAAGCTCATCAAATGGCGCGATCAGCACATGGCTAAGCACAGCTAACATCTTCTTGCGAGGTCGAAACTAAGAAAGATAACCAAAAATAAATAAAGTAAAAAAAGAAGTGTAATGGAAAGTTGTGTCTGCATCATCTATGAAAAAATTATCTAGCATTGAGGCTGGTTTTAGGCTGGTTTTAGTCTTACGCTGACGGCACGCGCACCGTCAGCGCTGATGGCCGAGATATATGAACTTGTAAGAAGCGTTTTTGAAAGACGCGTAGCTATCAGCGCGCATGGTGGTCAGCGCTGATAGCTACGCGGCCGTACGCGTCGCGCGTCGGCCCCGCGTAGCTGTCGGCGCTGACGATCGCACGAGTGCCTCTGCTTTCAGTGAGCGTTCTAGTGTCGAGCGGAGTGGACGTTGTCAGCGTGTACAATCATGGCGAATCGCGAAGTGGATACGGGTCGAGTTATCGATGAGGTACGCCTGAGGAAGAAATTGTGGGATGCATCCGATCCACTCTACAAAAATAAAGATGCAAGAAACAAAGCCAAAGTGCCATATAACAAGACAAAGTCTCCTGCGACGGCCCTCTGCTCAATTAATGGATGAACATGGAGTCTTCGTCGTCGCCGGTTTCATTTTTTTGGGATAGATAGTACAAAGCAGCAATAAATAATACACTTCGCATTTTGGTCGTCGTCTGTACAGTAAGGCGGTCAGTACGAGACTAAAACGAGCCACTCTGAGCCTCAGTGCTGACAAACTACGCGCTGAGCTATGAGCGCTGACGGTGAGCGTGAGACTAAAATCAGCCTGAGTGCACCTTTTTTCAATACATTATTTCCAACCACGCCGCCGCCGCCTGATTTCCAAGGGTTAAGCAGAGGCGTAATACATCCACATTTCGCTAGTTACTTTTAAGTCCCACGCAATTGGGTCGAATAGGGGAGTAGTGCATGACCCAACTTAAGATACTGTCCATAATATTATAAAAATTGCAAAGAAAAGGTCAATTAATAAAACCAACCTCAAATGTATGCACCAGATCAGCATTATCCTCCACATCCACCACAGCCAGATCCAGATTGGTGAGCGGCTCTATCAGCTCTTTGAGCTTCGGAGTCAGGATCTTGCACGGCTCGCACCAGTCCGCGTGGAAGTTCACTATGACTGGCTTGTCACTGTTCATTACCTGGAAATAATATGTGTGGATTGAAAATAAGATCACATAGAACCTATTACAGTGGATTCCTGCAGCATTCACAAGGTCATCGGTCCACCTTGTGGGAGGCCTTCCAACTCTACGTCTTCCGGTACGCGTTCGCCACTCCAGAACCTTTCGGCCCCATCGGCCATCTGTTCTGCGAACAATGTGCCCTGCCCACTGCCACTTAAGTTTGGCAATTCTTCGGGCTATGTCGGTTACCTTGGTTCTCTTACGGATCTCTCCATTTCTCATTCGATCGTGTAGGGAAACTTCAAGCATAGCCCTCTCAATCGCCCTTTGGGTGGCTTTCAGCCTCCTAATAAGACCCATTGCATTGTGAGCGACCACGTTTGAAGTGGAGTGTTTTTGCGTGATTCGCTCGTCACCTGCGCGTAAAAAGAACATTGTGTGAACTCGTATGCATAGGTCTTAATTGATCCCATGTAGATTCGCCTGTGAGAAGGGTTGAGAAAGGCTGTGCTTAGTGCATTATTACATCTAACTGCATAATTTATAATATACCAGTAGGTAATTATGATGACGCTTTTAACTGACGTTCTGATATTCATTGAGTACCCCATATGCAGTATCAGAATTGATATAATGGTCTAAATTGAATACAAATCATGAATACTGTAGGTATCTATTAGATAACATAATATGCTTATCAGTCACGTAATTTTACTACATTCTTATCATGTCCGAATAAAATTACTATTCTAAGATAAAAATGCTACATTTGTAAAATTCAGTAGCAAATAGCAACTTACACTTTTTTTGGGAATGACATTTAGCAGGTCAACCTAGGAGGTTGTCGGCTGCTTTACCGGACTTGCCTGTGGCTGCTTCAATAAATTAAGGCATCTAGCCAGGGCTTAAAACTAAGCGACTACATGCTAAGGGCACCCCCTTGAGGTATGGACCTCGGCTTAGGGCGTCGCTGGAAGAGGGTAGCAAGGGAAGGGCTGGATCGAAATTAGCAATTTAGCATAATGTTCCCACTGCTGGTACACAGGTCTCCTCTCGTCTCGCGGGAGTGGGCCATAACCTACCACGCGGGCCGTGCGGGTTGGTAGATGTCACTAGCCCCGAATGTTCGGGTCTAGGACACGCCGGTTTCGTCACGATGTTTTCCTTCACCATCTTGTGAGCAGTGATGATGAAATTATTTACACAAGCTAAGGCGATTGCCTTTTTTGGGCGGAGCGGGAGGGCGTGTCAGACTTTTACTGACTAAAACCCACCCGTGTTCCATCAGTTGCCCTTGTGCCAGGGTCACGGTATCTCTTTCGAACAATCACGCGACCCCGGCAGGCATCGGTCCTAGCAGACCCCTTCAGCGCTGCTGACATCTCTTTGAGGCGCGCGTGGAACAACACGCGCCGTCGACCCGAGCTTGGTCCTTACCGGGCGGCGAGCTACCCATTGCTCGCCGCCCGCAAGTTCGCGCCTACGGTGGCCGGGAGTCCGCAATCGACTCCCGACGCCCGGGGCGTCTCCTCCTGCGGCGGCGGCTAGGGACGTGAGGGCGCAGAGACTGCCATTCCCTCACGCGCCCCGCCTCCTCCTTTGCGAGCATTACTGCTTCGCAGAAGGAGGTGACGGCTTCCCATGCCCTCTCGCTCCGTACCATGTCTCGCACCAGGACCGGACGCGAGAGGTCGCCGCTGCCGATCGCCTCCACGAGGACACGGCGGTGCTCCACCCAAGCAGGGCACACTTCCACCGTATGCTCCACCGTGTCCAAGACGATTGCCTGGGTTCGAACTCACGACCTACAACTCCCTAAGTCAAGGCCGATACTACTGGCCACCAAAGCTCTCATGATGAGCAATTTATAATGACAAAATTGCCACAATATAAAGGTTTTTATCAATTTTTCAAATGATTCACATATTAAGGTAAATATGACATCACTGAACCAGCTATGAAGTCATCAATGACTGACTGAATGACATATTCATCAACTTAGTTTTAGTTTAAGGAAAAAATTGATCTAGTCTTGCTGTGGTTTAGATAAACTTTTCATAGCAATAAAAAGACCTGTTAGGCTCTGCATAACATGCTTCATTTTCATAGTTTTAATCAACGATTTCAAGAGTAATTTTTCAATTCTTGTTCATGTTAAAATCTATTAATCTTAAGATTTGATAATATGTATTGTTTTATAAGTAGTTGATATTAGTAGACAAAAAACCGAGAATGATATTGTAAGAGATGGCTCTTTTCTCGACAAAACTAAGTACAAATTATGTAAAACTAGCTTTTGCCAGCGGCTTCGCCCGCGTGGAGGTCGGAAAATATCCCGCGGGAACGTAATACCGGGATAAAAAGTAGCCTATGTGTTAATCCAGGCTATAAGCTAACTGTGTTCAGGTAATATAAGTAGGATTTTAACATACCTTATTTACAAACTCATCATTATTCTTAACTAGTATAGTCTCATTGTGCACAAATGACGTAGATATAGGGCAGGCTCGTGTCAAGCTCACTAGACGTCTCATGGGTGACCGCAAACTCTGACATATTGCATTCGACATTCTTACTGAAACAGGAAGTATAAAAATAGATTAGTATGACATTTTCATAGTTCTCAAAGGCCTTAAAGATTGTTTTGAACATAAAAATACTTTGTCTAGAATTAAATAAGTTTCAATTCCATGTTGAAAGTTATGTGTAACATATTCAAACATCACTCAATATGTATGTCACAAGATATGTAATAAATTTAAAAAAATCATGTTTCGTCTAGTGATGTCAAACAATAATAAATAAATGTGTGAACTTGGTGACCCAAACATAGTCAAAGCAACCATTATCAATGATTCATTCAACCCAAGTTTATCTCTTTAAATAAACTATGTAGCAAATTGATTATACAGAATGTTTAACATTCTTCTTGCTTCCAGCCTTATCTGATATAGGCTTATTTTTACAAGGGTAATTTAGAAAATCTTAATATATGTTCACAAAACTGTTATTGTGCCAGACAACATCTTTATACTTTCAACTTGATTTTATCGTCTTATCAGTAATATGTTATATCATTTGGGTTTAAAACATCAGCACTGCTAACTTTAAATACTTTAAATGGACGGTAACATATACATCACTTAATTTACGAACATTTATTTTACCATTACACTTCCATGTTAATAAATAGACATTGGATTGTATCCATAACCAAAATATGCTATTTATAACCAGAATGTACATTTCATTTTCACAATACACTTATTTACATATTAATCATCAGTTGTAATGAATGTGGCAATATAGAACAGTACACAATTAAACATTTTTCTAAAGCAAACTTGTTATGTCTGTCACATCATATTAATTTGTTGGCTGAAAATGAGCTATGTCAACTGACATTACTGCTGGACCGAACTTGAATTTTGGCGCCATTTCTGCGGTACCTCTTCAGGCAGAGCGTAATACAACATACCTAACACATTCTACCACATGACAACACTTAAGACATAAGGACTTTTTATGACATAAGGACTGTCAATGAAAGAGTAAATATGCAATAATGGTATAAAAATTGCATTTAATGCATTTGCTTAAGCAAACATTTTAATGCATATAATCCAATGTCAGTCTATTAATAAGTTATCTGTCCAAGAATAATAGGTATATACAAGTTTTTTTTTATTTTTTTATATTGTGCTGACTTCCCAGACCGTTCCATGTTGTCGACTTTGTTTAAATAATAATATGTAAATAGATAAATAAAATTTTACAAAAATTTGGTGCTCATTTTTTTCAAATGCTTGTCAAAACAACCAACAACAACGCCAACAACTGATAAATGACACTTCCACAAGCAGATGTTTTACACATATAACATACATATATTTGCACATGAGAGCTTATACAATCTAAGATAATATTAGCAAATAGCAGCTACGTGCAGATGTTAAGGTAGGCAGTGTGAAGATGATAGTGATTACAACGATATCTAGTGTTATGTACATTATTAATTATTTACAGTTCATAATCATAATCATATATTTATTTGCATAAAAACACGGTATACAAAGATGGTGAAATTACAACTTAGAACAATACATGTTTTGCCAATATAGTATAAGTTCACAGTGATGAAATGGATATTAAATAAATGTTACTAGATATAGTGAATGCATCATGTTTCATGCATGGTTAATTGAAAAAAAATGTGGAATCTATGATTCTAATACCCAAAATTTAAAAGACTTAATACCTTTCTACAATAGTCTTCACTCAATTTAAGCTGTCTGTGTTTACCCTACACTATTTACAAAATATATTTAAACTGTAAAAGTTACATAAAAGAACTGTATGACATAAATTAGAATTTCCTAGAACAATAACAAACATAAAATTGCAACCAAACCAAGAACTTACCAAAGCGGCCTATTAGAAACTCCTTAATTTACGAGTTTGGACGGGCACAAGACAAACATGAGCGAAACAATACACAGCGCCAAACACCGCACTAATGATCAAAAACACGAGGAGTACGATCCGCGGCACGTACAGTTTGTCGTAAAAATTGGCACTGCTCAAATTATACGACCCGCCTTTTGGCAAACATACCAAAACCAATGTAACTATTGAAGTTACGATCAGAGCAATTTTCCCAATACTATGTCCTGTACGTACCGAAACCCAGCATAACATCAACGTTACACACCATAGTATCGTCAGAAAATACAACCCTACGCCGAAACTATTCATTTCTGTTACAATAAACAAAGCGGATAGACGATAACCAGTAAAAATAGTTTGATGAACATGCAGTAAAGTTAATGGAATTACTCTTGTTACAGAAGACGGCACATGTATATATTAGTTATGATAGCTCCCCACAAAGCAGTTATAACTTGCTTTTCTGTTTAATTATAATGATAAAAACCTGGATAGTATTTTAATTTCACAAGATCACAACCACTAGCTGCCACTGTTTGACAAATTGTCTGAATTTTTGAAATTGTCATGACGATGACGTTTGTGGAAACAATTTGACATTTCAGTGTCTGATGGGGATTGCCTATGAGAAAATTAGTTATTATGTTGATTGATTTCCTACTCTTACATTTATAACTAATAAACAATAACCTAAAATGCTCAAAGATAACTACTGACATTATTATTATTTTTTACAGATTTTTTAATGGTTCACTATAAAATTATAATTCCTATTTTGTTCACTTATTTTTCGGCAACTAAGCAAGTATAGGTTGGCAAAAAAGAGTCTGTCGTGGTAACCATTGGAACTAAAATATTTTTTTGGTGGCAGCACTGCTTTGTTTATCATCAACAAGTAGCTAATCTGTCATTGTGTTATGTTCCCAGTTGTATTTTACTTATTTCTAATTAACTATCAATTATTAATGCTTTTGAACATATAAAAAATGAATAAAACAATAAGGAGTAGTGGTGTGAGCTGTGATATACTAAGTTTTCGTAAGAAATTTGGCGGAATCTGAAGCGGAACAAATTTTGTCTCCGATTGACAATGTTTTCGAAAGAACTGCCGACACGACAGGTATTTATCGAAGAAATTTATCTTTTAGTCAATGCCAGTCATTGTTTTTCCTTTCTAATACTAAGTTTTATCGGTATTATAAGTTTCAAGCCATTTTATTGTTTTATTTACTAATAGATTATTGAGGTTATGTTTTCTAGTTTGACAAATCGCGTGTACGTTAACTCTTGATGTTTGATACTTGAAATTGAAAAATGTACCTACATGGAATTAATATGATTGTCTTTATATTTTTTCAAGGTAAATCTCACAGTACAATTAGAGAAATTGTTAATGAAGGTGAAAAAAATTAAGGATTTTTTCTACACCTGGAGAAACACCAAAACAGTTGGCGGAAGAAAGAATTAGACGACTTTAATCTGTGTGCAATTAGACAAAAAATTTCAACACTATGATGAAACATGCAAGTATTTTTTTTTTTTTTTGTTAATGCTATTATCGCATACCACAGTAAAAAAAAAGTATAATTTATATTTATTATTTTTCAGGTGCCTATTCTACGTAATATATTACCGAGGGAGACGGGTTGTAATGGGAGCCGTAAACGTCTAAGAAATATTTTTACACTATTTAGATTTCATAAATAAGAAATGTAAAACTGACACATCAGTGTTAATGGAAAAAATCTATCATAGCACCGAAAAGGAATACACGAATGATGTTATGTCACGTTTTTCTTTTGAAATAAAATCTAAATTTTAGCGTGTTATTTAATTTTCATTGTCATGTAAATAGTGATAATGTTATGTACAGACGCCAGCACATCGCGCTACTACAATCTGTCATAGATTTTTAACTTTGTCGCTAAAGCATTCGGTTCAATGTAAATTGGGAGAATTTGATAGTTTCGAGTAGCTTGATGTGCTGGTGTCTGTACCCCACATAGACATACCTGACGCCTTCATTAGTCAACTGTTCAAGTTTATTCGATATTGCCCGTACCTTTCGAATGCGACATGTTATAGGTACTCTCTGACTTCCGATTAGTTTCCGACAGTAAGCAGCTGTAAGTCGCCTTCTTGTCGACTATAAACTGTCGGCATTAACAAGATTCGTTCAGTATCATTCATGTCAAATTTGATACAGGCATACCAACCATCGAATGGTTGTGAATACCCTAGATGGTAGCCGCAAATGCGATTGCTGAACATTATGTCTTGTGTATCTGGTTCAATCGGCAATCCCTGAGTGTAATTTATTTAATTTTGAAACTGAATAAGTTTTCATTATGTTATTATGATGGCACTCATATATAAAAGGTTATTCCAGTGAAATAATGCGCAATCTACTAAATACAGTGAAAGTAAAAGACTGTGTGCCTATCAAGTCTTGAAATCTTGACTGATGAGAATTTCCGGGATCTCGTGTTTGTGGATTAAAACAACAAGTATCTTATCACTTTTAGTCCTAGTATACAGGGTGGCCATACCTGCTAAGCAGGCGCCCTCATTTTTTCCAGACTCTTTTTTGCCAAGCTGTAAGCATCTCTACATACTTGCATTTCTCCATCGCATGCGTTCTATAAACTTAGAGGCACAAAGCAAGCATTATGAACTTATTATACAAGCTACTTACTTCTACGAACGATTAATGAATACGACTCTTTTTGCGGCTCATAATAATTAATATTATTATTGATTAAATCGCTTATCGTGTCTGTCGTCTGTCCGTATGGCCGCATTGTTTGTTTATACTATGCATTGAATTTTGATCGATTTGTATTTAACCACCATAATTTAGAGAATTTATTGCGGAATATAAGTAGCATGCTTATAAAACAGAATTATGTTAGACAGCTCTGCAGAGAGTCTACTGGAAAGCTAATAATTTTTCACTGAATTTTCTCTTTGATATAGACAGATATATAGGTTGGCAAAAAAGAGTCTGTCGTGGTAACCATTGGAACTCAAATATTTTTTTGGTGGCAGCACTGCTTTGTTTATCATCAACAAGTAGCTAATCTGTCATTGTGTTATGTTCCCAGTTGTATTTTACTTATTTCTAATTAACTATCAATTATTAATGCTTTTGAACATATAAAAAATGAATAAAGCAATAAGGAGTAGTGGTGTGAGCTGTGATATACTAAGTTTTCGTAAGAAATTTGGCGGAATCTGAAGCGGAACAAATTTTGTCTCCGATTGACAATGTTTACGAAAGAACTGCCGACACGACAGGTATTTATCCAAGAAATTTATCTTTTATTCAATGCCAGTCATTGTTTTTCCTTTCTAATACTAAGTTTTATCGGTATTATAAGTTTCAAGCCATTTTATTGTTTTATTTACTAATAGATTATTGAGGTTATGTTTTCTAGTTTGACAAATCGCGTGTACGTTAATTCTTGATGTTTGATACTTGAAATTGAAAAATGTACCTACATGGAATTAATATGATTGTCTTTATATTTTTTTCAAGGTAAATCTCACAGTACAATTAGAGAAATTGTTAATGAAGGAGAAAACAATTAAGGATTTTTTCTACACCTGGAGGAACACCAAAACAGTTGGCGGAAGAAAGAATTAGACGATTTTGATCTGTGTGCAATTAGACAAAAAGTTCAAAACCATAACGAAACAGCCAAGTATTTTTTTTTGTTAATGCTATTATCGCATACCACAGTAAGAAAAATTATAATTTATATTTATTATTTTTCAGGTGCCTATTCTACGTAATATATTACCTATAGTTTGAGGAGACGGGTTGTAATGGGAGCCGTAAACGTGTAGGAAAGATTTTTACACAATTTTCATAAATTAGAAATATAAAACTGACACATCAGTGTTAATGGAAAAAATCTGTCATAGCACCGAAAAGGAATACAAGAATGATGTTACGTCACGTTTTTCTTTTTAAATAAAATCTAAACTTTAGCGTGTTATTTCATTTTCATTGTCATGTGAATTGTGATAATGTTATGTACCCCGCATAGACATACCTGACGCCTTGTCAGGTATGTCTATGCATTAGTCAACTGTTCAAGTTTATTCGATATTGCCCGTACCTTTCGAATGCGACATGCTATAGGTACTCTCTGACTTCCGATTAGTTTCCGACAGTAAGCAGCTGTAAGTCACCTTCTTGTCGACTATAAACTGTCAGCATTAACAAGATTCGTTCAGTATCATTCATGTCAAATTTGATACAGGCATACCGGTTGGTATGCCTGTATCAAATTTGAATCGAATGGTTGTGAATACCCTAGATGGTGGCCGCAAATGTGATTGCTGAACATTATGTCTTGTGTATCGGGTTCAATCGGCAATCCCTGAGTGTAATTTAATTAATTTTTAAACTGAATTAGTTTGCATTATGTTATTATGATGGCACTCTTAGATAAAAAGTTATTCCAGCGAAATAATGCGCAATCTACTAAATACAATGAAAGTAAAAGATTGTGTGCCTATCAAGTCTTGAAATCTTGACTGATGAGAATTTCCGGGATCTCGTGTTTGTGGATTAAAACAACAAGTATCTTATCACTTTTAGTCCTAGTATACAGGGTGGCCATACCTGCTAAGCAGGCGCCCTCATTTTTTCCAGACTCTTTTTTGCCAAGCTGTACATAGACCTTTTCTTTCCCATAACTCATTTTTCAATTAGTGAACGTAAAGGAACACTCTGAAAACAAAGCTACGAACACGAAGAATTTTTGGCTTGACGGTTATCCCACCGCTCCCCGCTATTACTGCTGTCAGCCGCACTACTTCTACTCTAGACTGTCCCTATTTACGCTGTGTTAAAGTAATAGACTGACGCATACGTATAACCGACTAAAAACTTCTATCAAATACTTTATCGTGAATTCGTGACTTTAACCGTATAACGAACACAATGCAAACACAATGGAGAAACGCTAGTGTGAAGGAAGCTTTAAACTGTGGACGAACTATACTACGTGTTGTTAATGCATCCGTATTTATTTTCTGTGAAAATTAACTAAGCGAATAAAAAACCGGCAAAACAAAAATATTACTTAATGTATATTTCACATAACATAACATAACATCACGCCTTGTTTCCCCGAAGGGTTGAGCAGAGGTGTACCTATAGTGTGTGTGGTGTAATGTATATTTATCATTATGGAAATAGATTATTTGCACCTATAATTATTTTATTGTTTTTAAAACTGGAAAGATAAAATTAAATATTTTTGCTGTGGCGAATAATTAAACGTATACAAGATTACAACATGCGTGCATGAGCTTCAAAATCGTTTTGACATTTATGTTGGTAGCATTGGCAAAAGTGAATTTTCTAGTGCTGTGTATTGCTGTCAATAATTAGAAAGGTGAGTGAATTTTTTAGATTTTCTTCAAGATTTTCATGATAAACGTGTATTTTCTTCTAGCTTTATTCTTAAGCTACAGGTACATAATAAATTTACGGGGGTAAAAATGGACAAAACAACGAAATAACCGTAAATTTGTAACGCCATTTTCCGCTTCGGAGATCTATTCTAATGTATTTTTTATAATAAGTTGCCGTGACTAAGCTATTGGATTTTATTAGCTCTGTCAATGTTATAAAAAGTTTTCACTGTGCTATCTTGTAAGACAAGGCATGTTTCCGGGGTTTGCAATATTTTGATTACTTATTCATTTCTGATGACTAATCTTTGCTAACAAGGTCCAATTTTGCGAGGGCATCTAAACGCCAGACTGCGTTTATATTGTGAAGTTACTGACCTACTATTGATTAGTGTTAATTGTCCAGCCCTTTCGCAAAGGATAATTGCTTTAACGCCCTTTTCAAACCTCTTGACATTTTGTTTTGATTTCAATGCAGGTGTTGTGGTGTTAGACACGACGACGGTTTATCACAGATAAAATTATCATAAATTATGATATCACCTTTCTATATTGCAAATTGTAGGTGTTCTTTATTTAGTAAAAATCTTAGAAGACACACCTACCCCATTTCTGCAAGATATTACTATTTTAATTTAGATCAGATTTTCTACTCAATACATTTTAGTTTTCAAACCATGCTTAGTCATTTTAATAACGTTAAATTCTGCAGTACTTTTATGGTTCACCAGAATATTTTCCTGAGCCTCAAGATATTATAATTATGATCACTTAAGAGGCAGGTGTGTATTTCCCACACTGCATGTGAACAGCCAGCTGTACGAAGCATTAAAAATGCATGCGGCAAAAGCGGAAAGTGTCTATAGTTTCTTGTCTATGGGGAAAAGGACATGATATTATGAAATAATACTACTTAAGATTGGAATTCATACATACCATACATTAAAAGCTGGAGTTGAATACAATGACAGTACTATTTCTACATTGTTTGAGTAGGACATATAGTGGTAGTATGATATAAAAATATATGATGTCATGTGTAATGTGGGGTGTGCCATGTGTCATAATAATGTCTATAAAGTTATGTCTACATTAACTGTTCTGTTAATCAGACACCAATCTGCTCTCTGTTTTTAGTCCAGTAACCGGTGATAGACAGCAGTAGACACAACTGTCATTATGAAATTCTTAATGGGATTATGAAGATTTGACTATTCTTCAATCTGTGACAGCATACTCCTAAAAAACCTGCTAGTCCTTGTGACGCAAACATAGATAAAACCTTAAAGTCAAATCTCTGATCAAAAAAATCAGATCTTAACAACAATATAGTCCTCTTAAATATTGATAAAGTAACAAAAATTCTAAAGTAGCTACAACAAACCAGTTGTAGTAAATTATACATAACAGTGACCTTGACCCAGCATTTTATTTCTACACATGACTTAGAACCTTGTTGACTTAATCACTGTTTCACACAAGTTGTTGAATATAATATTATTCCTTGTACAGGTTTATTATAACAAGATCTGGTTTCAAATGAAAAATAGTAGCAATCATTAAATATTTTTGCATTTTTGAATGATCAAAAATTTACATGCTTGCAAACAGTAGAAGGAATAGAGAGAGGCTTTTACCCAGGAGTGGGAAAGCACAGGCTAAAAAGAATCAATTTGTATCTTATTGTGCAAAGTTCTTTTATTATTTACAAGGTGACCCAATGGTCGAAATTCGACTATGTTTTTTTATTAATTGAATGTATTTCTAACACATTAATTATATAAAAAGATTAACTTCCTGCACTCATTTCCCATATAAACTTATACTCCAAATTCCATATGTCCTGCATAATGTTCATAGAAAAGCGTACTTACGAAGTTTTGCTTCACATATGAATACATAGATTATCTCTGCTCTCTTTTTAGTACAGTAAACAATATTACTTAACTTGATTATTTTATTACACTACCACATTTGGGGTATTGCTAAACTTCACAGTTTTATTCTGCAGTACTAATAAAAACCTTTTAAAACTACTATACCTTCTCCAGCTGTGGCAACATACACAAGATTACTTATTTACGGTCCATTCATAATATTGCCGACAGACCACAGCACAATGCAATGAGTATTTAATGAAAATACATTGCACTGACCCAGTTTCTTTTATTAAGAAAAGTTAGTGTGGTTTGTAAATAGTTAATTAGATGACAGGTTCTTGATTTATTTTTGGAAATTAAATATGTTGGGACAAAAATTTTATTGCTCTTACAAAGAAAAGTCCCGGCTCTTAGGTATCCTACTAATCCTACTAATATTATAAATGTGAGAGTTTGTGAGGGACAACTTCATGGATGTTTGTTACTCTTTCACGTAAAAACTACTGAACGGATTTTGATGAAATATGGCACACAGATAGTTTATAACCTGCATTAACACATAGGTTACTTTTATCCTCGTAGTACGTTCTGCGGTACATTTTCCGTACTCCTCACGGGCGAACCCGCTGGCAAACGCTAGTGAATTATAAATTGTTTTGAAATTGAAGCACAATACAATTTTGTTGAAGTCAACACATTTTAGTTATTCTAGGCACTGGTAAAACAGCCACAGATGAATCTTTTTGGTCTACCTAAACTAAACATAAAACTAAAAAACTCGTGAAAATCAAACTGGTGCTAACACTTTCACTGTACACAATAGTTAAATAGGGAATGGGTTAAAGATGTTTAATATCACAATCAGCATATTGTATGATTCAAAATACGCCAAATTAAATTCACATGCAGTAAATGATTTTTCATTCATCAGTTATGATTCGAAATGCGCCAATAAAATTGAATTCAAGATGCAGTATTGATACAAGTGGTTTAATTCCGTATCAACTTCTTAATAATAATTTGTATCAGTATTTTCGTTTACTGCCGGATGCTGCATCACATTTTCAATGGTTAGTGGATTTGAAAGCAAACACTTTCTTCTATAGTGAGCCCTTTGAGATAGAAAAATCGCTCGCATGCTAACAAAACGACCTTGACAGTAATGTGGATAAAACTTTAAAAAATTGGCAACATTACCGTAAAACGGGGTGACATTGATTATTTTTAAATTTTAAATGGATGCCCCGCTCGCAATTTCAACGATAAAAATGTAAAAAAAAAACTGTAGTGCAGATTCATTACGTAAATTAATTATTACAACAAAAAAATATAAATATGTAAATATTTTTTTAGAAAAAAATAAAAATCCTTCTAATCAAAGTTATATTGATAATGGGGTTACTTTGACACCCACTCTTTTTTTTATTCCATCTAAAAGACACCCCGATAAACGAGAAAAATAAAAAAGATTTTTTTTTTTAGAAAATCTCGTTTAGGTAATATTGCGATTTAAATATCTTTGGGGTTACTTTGAGTCAAGGGGCGAATTTGATTGTGGGTACTACAATAGTAACAAACGAGATAAATCAAATATTTTTATTAATTTTTAAGAAAGTAAAGCTCAACATTAATTATTCTTAACATTAAAATTCGAGATCAATTATATTTTTATCATTTATGGCTTTATAAAATCAAAAAATCAACAAGTAAAATGTTATCATAAAGTCAAGTATACAATAAAAAACTACAATTCTTTGACCATCACGTCATTTGGGAACGCGTAGCATTCGTTAGTGTATTTCGGTTTGGGAAGGTAAGTAACAATGTCACTTTCTTCAATGATTGATATATCTTTGGGAACTTCCTTAAAAATAGTTTTGGTTTTTTTTTGGGACTTATAACCTTGAACAATCAGTTTAGTGTCAATTATATCTTCAATAGAACACACATAATGATATGTCTTTTTCCCCTTCTCTGAACCAAATTTTGCTAAAATAAATTGTCCTATTGTGGGAATCTGTGTGAAATCGCTTAAAGTATTTCTAGCATGATTCGGCACTATATTTTCAATATCTGAATCGCAATCGGTAATATCATGATTGTTGTCCTCTTGACCAGTTCGATAGCTTGTGGATGGCTTGCTGATAATAGTAACAGGACTTAGCATGGATTGATGCATAGAAGTTGTTTCAATTTGTACAGGACAATCATTTCGATCCAATACGTGTTCAAGCTCAACAACATTTACTTCTTGATTCGATGTTTCATCTACTGTCGAGATACTTTTACCGGCTTCAATTTGCAGTCTTGTCCTCTTCCTTGGTGGCTGTGATTCATTCCCAAATCTTTGTTCTCTTAAAAACTCTGTTAAGGAATCTCGGACGACAGTTTCCATTTCAGGAGAAGGAGACTTAGGTGGCAATTTGTTTAAAACCCTGTTTCTATCAAGAGGAGCGATACCAGTAGCCTTAAAACTGCTCACCAAATTTCTTTTTACAGCCGACAATTCCGTACAAGCGTCTTTATCATTTTTTGGTGGTTTTTGGTCCATATTCACTATTGCCTTTTTCAACAGATGTGGGAAGGACTCCTTAGGTACAGATGTAGTTCGTAAATTGACTTTTTTCCAGTCTTCAAGAGTCTGTCTCCATGCAATCTTTAGCGGACGGAAAAAGCCAACGTCAAGCGGCTGGGTTAAATGGGTTGAGTTAGGCACCAAACATATAAAACTGATATTATTTGTTTCACATGTAGCTATAACATCGTTATCAATATGAGACGATAAATTATCACCGATTAACACCTTTTTCCCTTCTAGTCTTTTGGCATGAGGTAAAAAACAAGTCATGAACCAATCTCTAAATGTTGGTGTATCAATCCATCCACTAGTTGTTCTATTGTAACGGCATCCCCGGCTGCAACATGGCTCTTCACAGCACGGTTTACCAACTATACCTCTTTCCTTCCATGTATCATAAAGGTGGGTACTTTTGTAAATAATATATGGCGGCAGTAATGTGCCATCTGCAGAACCACAAATCATCACTGTAGTAGAACTCTTCGAAAAGTTCATCACTTTCTCAGGATATTTTACTCCTCTTCTATATACACATCTTTTTTTCCCCGGATCGTCGGCCATATTAGATTCGTCATAGTTGAATATATTAGACGGTGGTACATTTTCTACTTCAGAGTGAAGGTTATCGAAATATCTATTTAGTGATTCCCGGCCCACAGTCGCTCTAGACCTTTTAATATTAGTTGATAGTCTTTGACCATAGGCGTCCTTATGGCGCTTCAAAACGCTAATGGCCCATTCGACACCTGGTAGGTTATTTGTAAACCTCTCTACTGTCTTCCCCTGTTTATCCAAATAAGCCTTTGCAAACATTCTAAGGTCTAACAAAGTAAGCGGAAAACCCCAATCACCGCATGTAGCCGCAGCCCGTAATATTGCGATTTCTTCATTGTGCATGAAAACTGGTTGGGCACCAGGCGTCCTTCCGTGTAATCCTTTATATTTATTATAAAGTGTCCCAAACGGAATTTTATATTGAAGAGAAGCAGCATTAATAGACAATTCGCTGTTTGTGATTTTTTCTATTGCCTCTTCCATTGCCTCTTCAGTGTAATTTTTATAATTGCGGGTACCCGCGGTCTTTTTGTAGGTGCGAACCATGAGGCAACTAAAACAAAAGAAACAAATGGGGTTAATTTGATAGTTTGTATATTACTCCTATAAAACTGGGTACCACAACCATTGGGGTGAAATTGATAACTATCAAAGTCACCTCGTATATCCTATCAATGTAGCCCCGATGAACGAACAGTGTTCATGCAAAATAAAATGGCGACCGTAACCAAAAATACAAACATGCACTAAATCTTAAAGAAACGTTTAATTAAAACAGTGAAAAACTACAAATCAAACAATAATACTTACGACTGTGCCACTGAAGTTATTCAGACAATTTTTTCAAACCTTTTTTACACTAAAGTTTAACAAATAATTTTTTAGAGTTCCGACAACAACTACTCCTCGACATTTTAACAAAATATGGCCGATCTGTCAGTCTGGCCAACAGAATAAACAAAATTGTGGCTGCGTTCAGTATTACGCAATAAATCCGAAAAAACATACCAAGTTTAGCTATCATCAAAGTTGCCCCAGCTCTCAAAGTAACCCCGTTTTACGGTACATAACTTTACATAGTATAAAACAAAGTCGCTTCCAGCGTCTTCTGTACGCTTAGATATTTCAAAATACGCAACGGATTTTAATGCGTTTTTCATCAATAGACAGAGTGATTCAAGAGAAAGGTTTATATGTATAATACGCGAGCAAAGCCACTGTCAATAGCTGTTGAAGTAATAAACTAGAAACTGACATTGGAGCAGTTTCGCTATAATAAAAACTACCTGCTTGGACCTGTGCCAATGTTTTTACTAACACAGTTGTTTGAGTCATACCCCAGTGTCTGACCTAACTAAAACATTGAAGCAGTAATTTAAAACGAATTAGAATTTAAAAAAAATGTGTAACATTGCATGTTGGCTTAGTCCTACTAATATTATGAATGCAAATGTTTGTTACTCAATCACGCAAAAACGGGTGGAGGGATTTGGATGAAATTTGGAACACGGATAGATTATATGTATTTACGCATAGAACGTAGTCGAAGCCGCAGGGAAACGCTAGTTTAATCAAAAATATAAGCTTTGCTCACAGCTTCGCCTGTGCTTAGTTTGGAAATTATCCCACGGAAACGTAGGGTAAATACGCCAAACATCGGCCTCCCCCCAATCTTCGGCCGTCTGCACATTTTCAGCTTGGGTTCATTCAAAAGGTAATTAAGTGGCAATTTTATCACTCGAATTGCAACTTTAGTTCATAATCTATACGTACAAACCGTTACTATCCGATTATGTCACTCGCTCTTCGCACACTGAGCATCAGCAGCGATGGCGCCGTTGAAGAGCCAAGTTCGTGGTTAAAGTAGCTTACTTGCTGTGCATACCCACGCTCCGGGGATTGATATTACAACGATAAGACGTTTATTATTTTTATTTTAAGCTTTGATAACATTAAAAAAATATTTTTACTATATTTTGAGATAGTTTTTTCAATGTTTTGTGTATTGCTTTATGGGAAAAATAGGGGGCCGCCATTAGAATACCAGTTTCGACTTAATACCGGATTGTCGGCCGGGGCCGACTTTAAAGTAAATGCAGTCTAGTTTATAAATTCCAATTCTACCCATGCCATTGGCTTAATAGGAGAATTTGCAAAGAATATAGGTAAATAAATATATTGTACGTATAATCGCCAAATACCGGCCGGGGTGATATTAGTTGAATCTCGAGAAATAAGGTACACAAAGCAGGGGCCGACTTTAGAAATATTAAAGATCGTAATGTCGGCCAGTCTCGAATTCGAGCATCACTATACAGGCTGATTACTTTTGTATTTTTTCATTGCTAAGTGTGAGTACTATTTTTTTATTTACTTATTTTCTTTAACCCTTTTTAATTGTTCGAAGACGTTAAAAGTTTAGCAAACAATCACTTTTGCTAGAACTATTATTTCTATCACATAATTATTAATTTTTATTTAATTTTATTGTGATGTTTAACTTTGTTATAATTATAAATTTAAACTCAGTGTGATATTAAACTCCTGCTAAAATAAATCATATTATTAAAATAAATATCGCTGGACATTACACACAGCGCCATCTAGTGCCACACTAAGCAACGAGGCTTGTGTCGTGGACACCAGATAGTTGATATACTACATAGATACTTTTTTGTTTGTAAATACATACTTATTATACATATAAACATCCAAGACTAGGAAAAAAATGTCCATGCTCATCACACAAAGATTTGCTCCTACCGGGATTCGAACCCGGGACCCTAAGAACGTAAGGCAGCCTCACTACCGCTGCGCCATTCGGGTCGTCTTTCTATTTCTATTTCTATTGTTAATAATATTTTTAAGTGTCTTAATTTAAAACGCCCTGTACCCGGCCGACATTTGGGAAAAATGCGACCGACCATGGGCCGTGAAAGGCCGACTTTAGGGTTTTTCCGATCTCGACGCATTTAAACCTTATTACTTTTTTCTTTTAGCAGAAAAGTCAACCTTTTGCTTATAAACATAAAATTGAATTATCAACCTGTCTAGAACCGTATCACAAGCTATACTTTTGTTGCAAACTGATGGAGCCAGAGCGATGCAATTAGAAAATCCGTTAGGGGGGCCGACGTTTAGCGTATTTACCCTACTACTGGGATAAAATGTCCTAAACCAGGTCAAGGTCTACCTGTGTGCTAAATTTCATCGAATTCCGTTCATCCGTTAGGAGTGAGGTGATAGACAGGACAGCTACTTTCGCTTTTATAATATCACAGGAAAGTAATGATTGGGGCCATAAAATAGATTAATGGTCTGTGAATTTAAATATCTATAGTATGGATTATTACGACTTGATCTGCCATGGTCCAAAATTAACATGAAATATACCATGAAGAGATAGACAGGCAAAAACGCCCATATCCAAATTGATCGTGAATTCGTCTCGGGAACTGCAAACAATAGTCAGACGGAACTGTGATTCAGAAATTCTGGTAGGATTGATATCAACAGACTGAGTTTACAATCTGTTGATATGGATATGTATAGCTTTTTGCGAATGGCGCAGTTGCATCATTCCGTTTTGAGGGGTTGGTTTACACCAAACAAGCGAATATGCATTGTCCGCATCCCCCTCTCTATACCAATTTCATTTAATGTAAGCATATACAGAGCATTATTTTGATTCTATATATGTATACTAAAAGGTCTAGAATTTCGATGATTTACTCTGTTTCTACGTTGGTTTGGTCTGAGTTCACCATAGCTATTCACCTACCAGGGTCGCGAGATTTGTTCGAAAGAGTTATCGTGGCCCTGGCATATAGGCAACTGAAGGAACACGGGTAGGTTTTGGTAAAAGTCTGACACGCCCTCCCGCTCCGCCCAGAGCGGGAGACACAACCATCACAAGAGTTCACAACCATTCGATACGCTTCCGTGCCGAATCTAACATCGAGCAATGTTATCTAAGGAGTCTCCTAAACGGACGTTTACAATGCCAAAACCCTAAAATTTTGTAATTTGAACCAATAGACGACCGCAAATCTCCCTTCGACTATATTAGATGTCGGGGACTAAGCAAATCAGGTTATGAAAATGTATGTTTTCGTCAGAAGCCTGTCCAATGGTTGTGAATTAGTATGCTGGTTCTTTGAAGAAAAAATAAAAGAATTACATACAAAAATGACTTTGCCGTTTTTTTTTTCCAATTTTCGCATTGTCTTAAGAGACTAGATACAAATGAATCACTCAAGACTAACAAGAGTCAATAGAGTTAAGTTGATCTTGTATATTAATTTATATCTGGTAGAAGTACTCTTCAGTAATACTGATCAGTTCAATTGAATAATTCGGTGACTCAGAAGGTTGCACCATTGAAGATAGATATAATTTAACTTGATTGTAAGAAATAAAAGTGATGCAACTAACGGAAAACCTGTCTAGGAATCGTCTAGCACTGATGCTTGTACTGCCCTGACGCCCGTTTGCACTAACACTGAGTGACCCCTAAATGAATAAATGCGCTTTGTAGGCTTTCCGACTTTTGGCGTTAACGTTACGCTAGTGCTGAAAATCATTCAGGTCGCTTATATTTATGCATATTTGTTTATGTGTCACTTAGTGTTAGCGAAATCGGGCAAGATTATTAAAAAAGAAAAAAAATCTTAATTAGGTGCATTAACAATTTCAATAGACCATCTCGTTTCTTTCAAAAGACACTTGTATCAACTCCGTATCCGATGTCCATTGATCCGTAGGACGGAACAATGGACATAAAGGTAAGCAAGTACGCGGCGCCTGCGCAGGGCTACGGTAACCTCGCGCAGAGTTCACGGTCGCGCGCGCAAAGCAACGACAATGACAGACCGGAGACCTGTCCCCGCGACAAGTGGGCGAACGTACGCTACTATACTAAGGTTAGGGTTCTTAAATTAAGGGCAATGAAAGATTAAGAAATGATCATAGGTTTACCACTTGTAGTATGGGTAATTTCATCTTAAACATCCTTGGTCCTTCAATCTTGGACGACAATGCCTCTACTCCGGTCTTTCCCAATTTTTCTGGTGCTGACGGAACGTGTCCTCTTCAAACGTTCCAACCGCACCCGCCAATTTATTAGGTAGTAAGAATGATAAAGGAATTATGGGGACCGATGATCACGTGGAGGCCGTAGGAATCCGCTTTATACGAGAAGCAGAACCGGTCGAAGTGGCTGAGCTCGGGGGAGACTGTGTCCAAAAGTTGACGTCTTTCGGCTGAAATTATGATGATGATACTCGTCAGCAGTATTTGGAAATAAAGCTTTCAGTACTACACATATCACTTAAAAAGATATGAATAAATGAACATAATTTAAGTACTCATTAGACTTAATACAATTTATTTATCTGAACAAGTTCTTCCATTAAAAACATGCAAGGTTTAAAATAGACCGCATTAAATCATAATAATAGTTGGAAGGAAACAATTTGTCCGTTCGACGCAGCTTGATGGACTTGATAATGCAGTAAAGACGATAATGCATCTATAACTAAGAGCTATAAAAACGCCATTAAATTGCCGACGAGTAATTTACGGTGTTAATACATTGCAACGATGCACGGCTATTTGCGAATGCACAGAATATTTCTTTTTTTCCGTGCGTTTGTGTCTACGCCGTCGAAGGACCGGCCGGTTTCAGCCGATTGAATCGATTTAAATTCGCAATTGTATTACGGGCGGGAGTACCGGCCTTGGATGTATCAGTAACGAAGGATGTCTGGTATGTTAAGGTAATTGACTCCGCTAGTCAGTACGGTTAGCAATTCTAGAGCTCTTCACCATATTTCCTGCAATTACGGAGATAGAAACTGTTGGTGGTTAATCATTAATCAAGTCTTCTTATTTTACAATGATTCATAAAATAAATCAAGCTACAGTTAGCAGAACAGTAGTTGAAGTAATAATTTCTTTTCCACTCGGATGAATCTTTATATCGCCACAAAGTCGTTATATTTGCAGCTCCCTCAATCGCATTTGCAAAATTGCTTTGCCTTGCGCAAATTTAGAATTTTTCAGTCAATTTCTGTATCGAAATATGAAAGATCTAATAAACCGCAAATCTCCTAATCGCATTTTACTAACTGTAAAGTAAGTTTTTTCTTGTTTGGTCTAAGTTCGAGCAGATACCAACTAACTATTAAGTACATATTTTATGTAAACCACATGAAACATGTTTTTGCCGCATGCGACATTCTCAGGCTATTTGCGTTAATTCAGTCTCCCCGTCCGTTGGTAATGGAATGCTTTTCCATTCTTTTAGTTCCAGGTTTTGTCCCGTCTTTTGACCTTGACCTTCTATAAAGAATCCGACCACGGCCTCTGAAGAATGGATGAAATATCTGACCTTTTTATGGTTGGCTACCCTTTGTTGTGGAATTCTTCCGCACATTGTTGTACGATACTTTCGAGTGCTTTTATTTGTATGTTACTCAGAGAACAATTTTCTGACGTCGGTTTATTGAGCACTATACTTAAAATTGTTGTTTTTTTTCTACATATACCTTAACTAGCTTCTGCCCGCGACTTCGTCCGCGTCAAATTTTTGCTCCCCTGACCCTTCCCGTCGATCGATTTGCCTGCTAGTTTTCGTCCATTTTTCGTTGCTGCTCGCACCTTTTGAGTTATAGTGAGAGTCAACCTTAAAAGATAGACATATGCTCTCGCGGACTTTTTTTTAGAACTTTTTAAAAGGAACAATTCCGTTATACATGATTTTTGCGTTACTTTAATCGTTTACGTAGCGCACGCAACGGAAACTCTCAAAAGGAATAAATTTTCCCCGTTTTTGCAACATTTTTCATTACTGCTCCGCTCCTCTTAGTTGTAGCGTGATGTTATATAGCCTATAGCCTCCCTCGATAAATAGGCTACCTAACACAAAAAGAATTTTTCAATTCGGATCAGTAGTTCCTGAGATTAGCGCGTTCAATCAAACAAACAAGCTCTTCAGCTTTATAATATTAGTATAGATTAGTATAGATTTTAAGTACTTAACTAAACTGAGAGTAGTGATGGGCAGTGGATAAATACTCGGAGGATAAATACTCGAGTTTTTATCCGAAACGGATAAATACTCGTTTTTACTCATTTTTATCGGATAAATACTCAAAATGATGGATAAATATCTTTTTTGCGCATCGGATGATTATTTTAAAACGTTAATGACTTTTATTGTTATTTAGGCTTTTCAAAATACTACGTTATTACATTATTTAGTTCAAATGTCAATTGCCAGGGCTGTAATTGTGTCAGAAGCCCAAACATCTCTAATAGAGCATGTTATTTAGATACAAATTTAGAATCTTTCTTTGTTGAGAGTGTAGAGAATAGCCACATAATTGATTATCTCTGTGAAGAGCTTCTAAAAGTCAATAAAAATGCGGCGAAGACAAGTTTGTTGATGTTGTTTGCCAATGCTATAACATGCAAAGGGCTTTTCAATTAGTTAAAGGTGTTGAGCCTTTAAACTGCGCAACACACACTAGTAATTTGCTGGCTCATGGTGCACTGAAATGCGGTAGTTTAAAAAAGGAGATATGATAAAACCTTTAATAAAAACACAATTGGTTGTCTGTAAAGTCGGTATACGGACGATAATTTTACGTGATAATGTCTAAGTCTCTTTTACTCGGACGTATTTGCCGATGGAGTGGAAGAGAGATAGATTTCACAAGTCGAACGCTAAGGCCGATCGTGCCTCTCTATCGCTTGTTTCGCGCTCTCGCTTACATGCTCGGTTCAGGCGGAACGTGACAATGAGTCATGCTTTTCCGTGCGTGCAGCCAGCGTTCATCGATTTATAAGATAGTCAAAAAATCACAAGAACTAAACCCAAAAACCACGATCGAAGCTACAACAAATCGTAAAACAAAAGGTAACGGGAGAAAAGTTAAACCTGCCATGCTACACAAGATAGGATACGATCTCTAAGGAGTATGAAAAATAGAAAAGCCGCTCTCTCAGCGTACTCAAAAGAAAAATATATCGTCAAGTCAAATGCTACAAGCAGCTTTGCTTGATGATAACTTTTGGGATTAGATATATCAATGCATATCTGTTTTTGAACCCATAACAGAACCTGTTTTTCAACAAGAGTCCAGAAATGCAATGCCCTTCTAGTGTTTATAATATTTAAGGATATGAAATCAACACAAAATAGGTTATATTTACAGACAGATACGGATAATGAGTCATTGGATTTGAGAAAATCTAAAAGCAGGTTTCAGTAAATTTTACCACTGTGTAGATCGCCTGGAAGATACGGTGGAGCATAGAGTGGAGGTTTGCCCTGCTTGGGCGGAGCAACGCTGTATCCTCGTAGAAGCGATTGACGGCGGCGATCTCTCGCGTCCGGCCCTGGTGCAGGCCATGGTATGGAGCGAGAGGGCATAAGAAGCTGTCACCTCCTTCTGTGAAGAAGTAAGGCTCGCGAAGGAGGAGGTGGAGCGCGTTAGGGAGAAGCAGTCTGTGCGCCCTCATGTCCCTAGCCACCGTAGGAGGAGACGCCCCGGGCGTCGGAAGTTCATTGTGGTCTCTTGGCCACCATGGGCACGGGCTTGCGGGCGGCGAGGACCGATGCCTGCCAGGGTTGCGGATCTGTTTAAAAGAGGTACCCTGGCACAGGCAACTAAAGGAACACAGGTGGGTTTTAGTCAGTAAAAGTCTGACATGCTTTTCATATTGGCGATGGCAGTGGTGGCCCAGTGGTATCAGCCCCGACTTACAACTTGTAGGTCGTGAGTTCGCACTCAGGCAGGCGCTTTACTTGTGGTAAATAATAACATCACCACTGGTCTCACAACTGCACATTGCTCGCTCAATCCACATCCTACAATGTTGACAACCTCGCGAGCCAAGTCAAGATATTTGATTTGTTTATCTTTCTCGACTTTCACGAGGTATTTTTTTTATTTATTTAAGCGTTACTTAAATAGTTTCTGCCTACCCCCATGGGAGAAAGGCATGAGTTCATGTGTGTATGTGAAAAACCAATTAACAAATGTATAATTTTATCTAACTTTGACAGTGATTGACTAACTGTATTCATAATTGAATGAAATTATTGTTAATATCGGCGTTTTGTAATTGTTAAAATGATTAATAAGGTACGATACCAATCTGCATTGTCTATTTTTCATTAATTATAATCCTTTTGGTAGTAAAATGACAAAACTTACGTTACGAAAACATAAAATAGTATTTATCTTCTGTTTTGGATAAATACTCAGTAAAAACGGATATTTATCGAGTATTTATCCATTTTGAGTATTTATCCGGATAAATTCCCAACACTAACTGAGAGATAATATAGGTAATATTTTTGTAACTAACCTATCATCTAGCGCTCTCTAAGTGCACGTTATGACTAAGGAACAAATAAATACTAAAGCTTATTAAAAAGGGAAAGTAATAGATGGAATAGAAAGGCTGAAGATTTGGCCCAATTTTCTCCGTTAGCTTCTAATTCAATTATTTCGTTCATTTGGGCCACCTGCCGTTTTCTGAATCACGGCCTATTGGTATTCGGACTTTATGTAAGTGATGATTCACTTGTACCCCTTTTTTATAAGTTTCTGCGTTATAAAGGACGTCTAGACTGAATCTGTTATAGTCGAGTAGATTTAAAAGTAAGATGTAATCATTCTCGTTACGAAAGTTTGAAGAAGATACAGATTTCTTTTGAATGTATTTTAATATAAAGTTTTATCCATCTGCATCTAAAAACAGATGATACCTACTTAAAGTTACTTCTATTTTGAATATAACTTTGAAAATATTTTAATGAGAAACCGAATTGCTTTCTACGTTCTTCGTTACTAAGATCTTTATGAGATCTTCACTAACATCACCTCTGAAATTTAGTTTGGCATTCATTACTTTCACCTTATCAAGATCAAAATTATCTTTGAATAAAAGAATTGTATATTTAATAGAGTTATTAAAATCGCCGTGGATAATGGCATTGATAGCTATATTATTATTGTTCATTATATTATCGTCTACAATTTTCTGTGATCTTTAGATCTGACGGCGGAGGTAGTATTAACTAAACCATTACTTGAGTATCTATCAGAATTTCTATATTGTTCTCGGTACGATTATTTTATTATGCTGTTAAAATACTTTCTTAACGACTTTCGGTGTCGACTTGCGCGCATCAATAAACTGTAATGGTTTCATCCAGTCTGACTCATCCGAGCTCAGTCTGATTGCCTGCAAAATGCAGGGAGAATGTATTTGTTTTGCATGAGGTAGTATTCTGTGAATCACGCTTGGAAGAAGGAAGTTATGACTGTAGTTTTATTGACTTTTTCTAATTTTTGTCATTGCATTGCTCACCAGATCTCTCTCTTTCTGTATTTGTATCTATGTCCATATTTACGTTGTATTGAAGATGAATTCTAAGTTTGAGTACCGTTATATCTTACAAAATACTTGTATCGTTTATCGTTTCATCTGCTCTACTTGGTATGGCTTGGATATGACTTACAAGTGCACTTACAATTGTTCCTACTTCTTTTGCCAAGTATTCTTAACAATGATTGGCACGAAATTATGTTTTTCCTTTATTCAAGATTTAAAATGCAGCTTCTCTAACGTTAAATATCTAGTTTCTGCAAAGAGTTTTCAAAATTCCAGCCAAAGATTTCAGTTTAATATTAGGTAATCTAAGGTTAAGTTAATATCTGAAATAGGTTTCTAAACAATAATACGAACAATCGAGCAGCTGTTTATAAATACCAACTCGAACGTATTCAGCAGACAATGTCCATGACCGCTTCAGATCACGCAGCGCTCGGGCCGCAATGACTCAATGGCCTAGGGTTGCTAGATTTATACACGGCGACTTTACACGTTGTGATGTAAAAGATTTCACGGCTTATATGGTAATGACTAGTGTCTGAGAGGTAATCTCTGTGTTTGATGTCTTTGTGTAAGGCTCAAGTTCAGCCTGTAAAACTCTAAATAAAAATGCTTAGGATGTATGATAAAATGAGCGTTACAAATCTAGTTACAGTAAAATGTGCAGTGGTGAACCCAGTGGTAACGGCCGCGACTTACGAGTGGCAGGTTTGCACCTAGACCGGCGGCGCTTTACTTAGTGTAAATTGAAGGAAAACATTGTAGGGAAACGGGCACGTCTTAAAACCAAAAATTCGAACATCAACCAACCTGCATTGGGCCCGCTTGGTGGATTACGGAACACTCCATCTCAAAGACGGAACGGTTGTGTTACACCTGTGGGAACAATATAGGCTGCTTATGATGAAATCCTAACGGAGGTCGGAACATTTTGTGAGTTATAAATACGCTATATTGACATAATATTTGACTACACTATCATACCATGGGCATGACAATTATACATTTCAGCATGATTCCTTTCATTATTATACTAGACGAACAACTCGTCTTTATTCATTGATTCTTTCGACCATTTACTGAAAGATCTAGACTATCTGATTGTCGTTGATGATGACCCTACCGGTACAACACGATTAATCGCCCAGAATTCGTTCCACATGATGCGACGCTTGAAAGCTAGAGTAACATTTTTAACGACAATTAATTTCCGTTTTCACGACACGGATGTAGAATTGTAGCTTGTTAAATCATTTTAATGTCCGTTAATTAAAGAACACTGTTATTAAATATTATACCACGTAAATGGTTTCGTAAATGAAGTCAAGTTATGAAGTATCGCGTTATATCGAGTAGATTGTGAGTTCCATTGTTTGTATTAGCGATATTTTTCTTTCATCGATGTTTATTGTGAGACCTTTCAAGTATCTTGAACTCCCAAAGGTCGTAAAATAACAAAACGCTAGAAGAAAATGCTATACAATCGCTCACACCGTCATTTATTTTACCTATTTACGTGATTTAAAATCTAATAAACGCGGCAACTGCACAAATTAACGCCTCATAAACGTTCACTTTATGACCGCTGCAAGGAAACAAGTTTATTTGTAGTGATGTAGCATGTTTCAGTCCAGTGAAGTGCATAATTTTTGCTCGTGTTTTAATAAGTAAACCAGTACTTGAAGCGTGAATTTATAATGTTGTCCTGATATGTAAAATTGTAAATAGACCTGCAGCAAAGTTAATTGCAATGCTCGAATTCTCAGCAAAATAGGTCAAACGCTCATTGAATTCCCATTTCCTTGAACGAGGCTCCTTCATTTGCAAGTCCTCGGAATCTCTGATTGCTTCGATCTGCTGATCTCGTTTCGCTCAGCACTAGTTTCCTGTGACTAGTTAGAGCTGTAACAGCTGGCAATCTGCGAGCACTAGTGCAGTCAATTTGCCGATATTATCGCTTTTTGCCCTGCATTTACGTTACCTACACTTAAATCTGTATCAGTGATCTTAGGTTCTTAAATGTCGGCCAAGATTATTAACGTTATTGATTTTTAATGATGTTTTATGTATTTATTAAGCCGTTGCTTGAGTTTAAGGTGATTTTAATTTAACAAATGTTTTACTTCGATCTTTGTTGAATAAAGGACTTCTGAAGCCGAATTACCTATAAGACGTTGGTGATTGCGATTCCCCACGCCATTAATCTCTTAATATGTGGGTGTCTGAGCAAGCCTGTAACAACCACTGGGAGACATAGGTTGTTCTATTTTTAGACCAGGAACACACTACGAACTAACTGGTCTATCAACCTGTGATATACATACTTGTACAGTGTATAATGTTGCACGCCATATAAGCATTCCAACCGCCTCAAAAGTTAAAAGTAACGGAACAAAATGTATGTTAACATAAAGATAGATATTCAATATTCATCGGTAAGGTTCCGATCGATTCGTTCTATGACGAACCACCGCTGCATCGGCTGAATTACGTGATTTAAATAATGTTTCACAGCAAAACGAAATAACTTCAATCGTTTGACAGAAGTAAACGGAAGTAATCTAGTTTTGGGATTAACGAATTAGCCAATCTGTTAGAATTCGTTACCGTGATTCCTATATTATCATTGTCTTCGTATATTATCCTTGTAACTATATGATGACGACCATATTAGCATTGACGATTTCATACTATTGGGAAATCGAAAACCTTCAATCACACCTTTTTCTTGTGGTATTTATTAGTTCCACCTTAATCGTGATATGCACTTCATCTTTGAATAATCAATGTCATTATTAGTTCTTATAATCAAAACACGCTATTTGTAATTGGCAAGGGAAAGCTAATCGTCTCTAGCAAAATGTCGACTTGCCTTTGATGCCAGGCCAGCTATTACAAGATAATGGATTTCTATCGACTGTACATTATTGGCTTAACATTCGTTAAGTGTATTGTTCGGAGAGAAAGCAATTTCTTTGTTGAGATTACTTCTAGTGAACTTACTGTCTGTATCTTCGGGGAATTCAGATTCTGGAATCGACATCTGATTACTATTGTTTAAAACTAAATCGTATTATTTGCAATTTACTTTTTACTTGAATTCTGTCGTATCAGAAACAATTCATGTTTTTTCAAATCTGTATTCGTTTGAATTTGTTCGTCTTTGGGTTTTCGTTTGCGAAATAAGAAAGCTTCAATCGTTTCATACTTTGATTAACCATTTTAATTTCTGTATGTATTCATTTTTGACCTCCTTTTTTAATTATGCCCAAAATATAAGTACCTACTTTGTCAAATATCTCGTCGGTATTCGACCTTTTCAAACTTCTCGAAATTATATACAACCGATATAAAGTCACCAAAAATAGGTTAAATTAAAATTGTTCTAAGAGTTTCCGTTTTTTATCAGTCAAAGAGTGAATGACTTCTTTTACATAAGATACCTATTGAAATTCAAACAGTGCTTGTCTGCGTATAAAGCGAGTGAGTGAGTCATTCGGTGTCAATGAAGTTTATTGAAGGTATTCGTAAATGCATTACTTTGTCACATTGTAAATAACTGTCAGATTGATACATTCTTTTTCTTTGTTAACGACGTCAATGTATTGCTACATTGCAAACATAATAAGGAAGCATTGATGTGGAACGATATAATAAGCGTTAAAGAATAACATTTAAACAATAAGTATTATGAATCAGAACATCTACCTCTTCCTAAATCTTGGGAAATGTTTTCTTCTCTGGCAATGTCTTAAGCTCATGTCGAGACCATAGGAATGATCTAAAAGATGATAATTTTCTCATAATAGTAAACTTTACAAAGAGGAATTCAACAGATTAATTCGTTATAAGATACACAACCAAAATATGCTATAAAGTCAGCCTATTCAGTTGTTCTGTTTATAAACACGATAGTTCTTAATACTTTTCAATCAGCTCTTACAACTTTCACAAGGTAAATATTTTGCTCAACATATATTTTTCTTTCATTCTCGGACTGTGAAGAAAAGCTATTTTAAAAAACTTTTTTACAAAAAAAAAACAACCGACTTCCTTTAAACACTACAAAGTGACAAATAACTTTAATTTCAGCAGTCGGTGTCTTAGGATTTGTATTTAAGGTTTTTGCCACCGACTTCCGAAATTAAAGTTATTTGTCACTTTGTAGTGTTTAAAGGAAGTCGGTTGTTTTTTTTTTGTAAAAAAGTTTTTATTTTTAAATTTTTAGTTTTGGTATCTACCCTGCACTAATTCCAAACAAACAATGCATATTTATGCGATAGCAGAAATCGCGGTTGATTTGCCGTCAATTTTTAAAGAGTTCCGGTGTCTGTCTCCGGAACTCATCATCAGATCTATATGAAATTTATATGGGACCATTTCGGAATAAACCCCTTACGAACAAAAAAAGAATTTTGTAAATCCGTTTATATATGACGGAGTTATGGCCGAACATACATAAAAAAAAAAAAAAAAAAAAAATATATAAACATCCGAATTGATAACCTCCTCCTTTTTGAAGTCGGTTAAAAATAGGTTACGATTTGAGTAGTCTTATTTTAGAAGTAATTACGCTTGAATTGCTCAATGCTTTACACGTAGTACCACTTATAGCAGGAAGTATGCCATCTTTTAAAGATATGTAGTCATAAGTAACCCAGAAAGTTGACAGATGTTGGCAATGAATATCTTCGGGTTGATAAGATAAATAACGATAGAAAACATGCTTCATAAGCAGATAATGAATCAGCCAATATACTTACAAACTTACTTGGCAAAGTAGAGGAAGAAAATTCAAAAAATCCATCCAGCTTCCATTGAGGGCAAAGTAACCTACTCAAAGCCATCTCTTGATTTAATTATCTGCACGACTCAGCTGATATGCCTAGTCTTTCATACAAAGCAAGCGTTATCTTCACTCCCTTCGTTTTCATTACATAAGTACGTTCTATCTTTTCTTCTATTACGTCATTGTGAAAGTTTTTCGGCCTGTAACGTGGGAATTTAATCAACTGTTTGATTTTAATTAAAATTGTATCGTTCCTTTGTTTGCTGTTTGTTTGTTGTGTAATTTTAAATTGTGTGGGCCTTAATTGAAATTGAGAGTTGTTTAAAGGTGTTCGATGAGGTTAATGTTGATTGGCTGAATCTTTGCTGAACTGTAAATTGGTTCGGTTGGTACATTTATTAGCATTAGGATGTGCTAGAAATTTAAGTATAGCACACTGCTTCGCAAGAACAAAGAAAACGCTATTCTTTTCTGCGTAGTAAGTCGCTTTCCTCTGAAAATATATTACGAAAGGAGTATAATATTATCCCAGGGTTTGGCGTAAGACCTTATTCGTGACCTAAAAAGAGAAACAGCAAATTCATTTAAAACAAATTGTTGCCGAGCCAGTTACGAATTTTCTCGCTAAGTATTTGCAAATACCGGATAAAAGGGTTATAGGTCTAATTTCCTTTCGTTAATATTCTGAACAATATTTCCTTTGCTTGTAAGTCACGCTAAGAATTCATTATGTTTTCGCAGTGTTCCCGTTTACTCGCTATATTGTGAATTCCTGCTGAAATAAGTCTAGCTTGCTAGACGAAATTAACGTTTATGTAATTACCATTTTATCCACTTTCTTCGTCGTTAATTTTATGTTTATTTTGCGCTCTACATGGTCAGTGTTCTGTGAATCTATGAATGAACGGTTCTCACTTGCTATGCTAAGAAAAATCTTTGCTGACGAGTGGCTTGCAAATGTATAAGGTGTACTTGGTGATTTTTTTAAAGGACAAGGGTTCCCCAAGGGCATATGGTAGGACTTAAAGTTTTTAAAATAGCGTTCCGAAGTTACAGTTACTGCTTTATCATATACTAGCAGATTCGCACGGGTCTGCAGTGTAAGTGACGGAGGTCGTATAACTAAAGAATGTCTCCGCGGCATGGCCGGTAACGGAACGATTAATGATTTTAAAACTGTGCTATGTTCTTCTAAGATATTCATTTTATACTGTAAAAGGCAATTTTGATCTACAAAAAATCCGCAACGTATCTAAGGTATTTAATCGAATTAGTTTTAATACTGTATTGTTTACTACCCGTTATATCTTATATCTTTAAACGAGAAATTCTTGTATATATATAATTATATATAATCTGAATCTCGGAAACGGCTCCAACGATTTTCATGAAATTTAGTATACAGGGGGTTTCGGGGGTGATAAATCGATCTAGCTAGGAATCATTTTTATAAAATGTCGTTTTATTCGTGTTTTCAATGACCAACGTTATCGATAATCAACTTGAACATAACCTTATTATTTTAAACAAAATTTACCAAAAAATACCGTGCAAAGCTCGGTCATCCAGATATTTTTAGTAAGTAATAAGTAAAAGTTAAAAATGATTATTGTGGGTTATCCGGTGATAGACATATACCAACGCAGATCTTTTTAAGATTAGTTTCCACAGAATTGTTATACCTACATTATTTAGATCTTATCTCGAAGGTTTAGCCAGAGTTAACAATTACGTCCAAAATTATTATTTTTTACGACATCATTACAAATCTTTGAAATTCTCGGCTTTACTATAATATGCATATTTCCATAGTATAAAACAAAATCGCTTCGCGTGTTTTTACGCTTTGATCTTTTAAAATACGCAACGAATTTTAATTCGGTTTTCATCAATAGGTAGACTGATTAAAGAGGAAGGTTTATATGTATAACTAGCTTTTGCCCGCGGCTTCGCCCGCGTGTATGTCGGAAATTATCGCAAGAGGACGTACTACCGCGGTAAGAATGTATTAATCCATGTTATACATAGGTACATAAAATTACGCCTTTTTCCCATGGGGGTAGGCAGAAACTAAGGAACGCCACCTGCTACGATCCTTACATATCATGTGTGTTTGATGTACTTGAAATAAAACTAATAGTATTCAGAGTAAGAAGACTGCGACATAGGGCTGGATTAAATTGAATATAAGTCTTACTGGTTTTTCTTAACGCTCCTATTCTACCTATACAGACACTCAATTATTTACGAATAAGAATAGTAGATACTTTTGCCAGTGGCTTCGCCTGTATAGCTTTCGGAAAATATCACTCGGAAACCTACTACCGGGATAAAGTATCCTATGTATATGGTAAGTATCCAGGATAACCAAAAATCCAAATCCATCCAAAAATCTAAACATCTAAGCAATATTTCTCGGTCTCTTACTTGGAATAATACAATTAGGTTTATTTTGAGTAATTCGTACACACATGATATTCGCATTTACTATGAAGCCCAAGTAATATGAATTACCCGACCGCTACCAACCGGGACGGCCGGACGCGGGAAGGCCCGCTAGCCGCTCTGCGGCGATTTTATTATAATCAGTGATATCTTCTAAAATATTAATTTTAATGATATGCTGTAAGGAGCAATTTTGATCTACATGAAATGCACAATTTATTTAAGGTACTTAATTGCATAAGGATTAATGCTGTATTGCTTAAAATCGCATTCATAAATAAGCCATTATTTCTCGTAAAAAGTAAAGGATAAAAATGGTTATTATGGGTTATCCCTAAGAGTTAGACATATGCCACCGCGGACTTTTTTGTAGAACTTTTTAAGGTGTACAATACTGTAGTACATTATTTTGAGCTATTTCGTAGGGTTCAGCCAGCGTTCGCAATGTAAGCGCAAAAAAATGTGTTTATTTATGACATCACATTAGAAACCTCTAAAATTATCACCGTTTCTTTATTATATTATGCATGTTATATACATATAAACCTTCCTTTTGAATCACTCTATCTATTAAAAAAACCCGCATCAAAATCCGTTGCGTAGTTTTAAAGATATAAGCATACATAGGGACAGACAGACAGCGAAGTGACTTTATTTTATAATATGTAAAGATACGGGCGAAACCGCTGGCAAAAGCTAGTTTATTATATAAATAAAAACCTTCCGGAAGAAATTTTCTAAATGATAATGAAAAACGTAGCAAAAATCGTTACGTGGTTTAAAAGAAATAAGCGGAGAAACAGACAGATTAAAATAGCAACTTTACTTTATACTATTTAGAGAACAAGCTAATAAAAATAAAAGAATTACCAGTAACAATTTAAAAAAAATATGGGAATTCTATCATGGTATCATGTGAAATAATGAGCACTAAGTTTTTCATTCTACAAATTCTCATAGACAGAACAACACTTGTGTTCCATCGATCGATATCTATAAAGCTGAAACGGAATTAAATACCAGTATACATAATGTCGCAACGTTCCCAACCAACCCAACAGTCTAATATACCACAGTAGCATACGAAGCATTATTAGATAAAAGAAGAACAAAACAAGTGATAGAGTTTACGTAGAAATTTGTGGAGGTATAATATCCAACAGCCGGCAATATATGCACGCAAGCCGACCACATAGGGTGACCATACGGCAGTCTGCATATTCAGGTCAATCTTGATATATTTTTTAATCCTTACCATATCTTTTTGGTGGGGGATGTGGCTAGGTAATAACAGCTGGACGGATCGATTGATCAGGTTACGTCAACGTAGGTTACGTTGGCCGCGAATTGTCCGTGGATGGGATCTTTGTGTCTCGGAAAGCACCGTTGGTTTTAGCTGTCATTCGTGGATTTTGTCCGTTTTACGGGTCGTCAGAAGCCCGAAAGTCTTACAACCTGTCTTACCAAGGGGTATCTTATTACCCAGTAACTGGGTTGTGGAGGTCATATAGGCAGTCGCTCCATGTAAAATACTCGTAGTTAGCTGTATACGGTTAGACTGGAAGCCAAGCCCAACATAGTTGGGAAAAGGTTAGACAAGATGACCATATCATCTTGGTGAATGGTTCCCTGTACAGTGTCATTATTGATATTTTTCATTTTAGTTATTCCTTATCGCCGTCCTTATTATTGAAATAAACAGGAAAGTTCTCGCTGTTAGGGAAGCAGGCAACAACAGATTAACAAACTGTTATGAGGCCAATCCTTGAACCACTGTTGATTGAACTCCTAATAACATTTGCTGGCGTTATTAATTCTAATAATCTGACTTTGATTGAGTTTCAAACGTTTGCAAGTTAATTGAAAGTAAGCGGTGTAATCCAAGGAAATGGGTCACGAAGTTCCTCTTACCGTGGTGAGGTTAACCTTGTTAAAAGCTTTAGTTAAATCCTCATGCAACGTGGACTAGGTGTAACTTTAGAGTGCGCTTGATTAGTTTCAGTACTTGTTGCTTTCGGTAACAGGACCTAGGTACTTAATGCCTTAAACAAGGAGCGTTAATTGTTAATTAAAAGTATAACCTGTTACTATATGCAATATAATATTCGAGGTACGCATCTGTAACCCGTTTTATTTCACCTTTTACCAAAAACGAAATAGTCAAGTCGACAAAGATAGGGTTCTGATATTCTAAACGAAAAAGTCGCAACTTGGTTTAAGCTAGATTTTTCTGTTCTCTTGTTTCAGGTGTTCTATCTTAATTCTCCAATTTATCCTCCGTTCCCGCAAGATAAGCCAAAGGAGGAAATTCATTGTTCTTATCTTAATTCCTAGCAATGCGCTGGTACTGTTTACTTGCCAGACAATTTGGCGCCTGCGTATTGATTCGCCTGACCTTGCAGCTTATGTAACTTTTCATTTGAAGGTCCCGCATCTCGGCCTTGTCTTCGTGTTTCTTATTGAGCTCAGCTTTAGTGGGAATGGATGTGGTAATAAAGGTTTGGGATGATAGGATCCGGTGGATGAAGGAAATTTAGTGGTATGGTCAGCCGTTCCGCTGTTAGGACAGTTTTAATTAGGAATACGTTGGTAAGTATCTAGATTAGTTAGTTATAGTATAGTCCCGACTTATATTATTAAGTACTTTCTTCGTGCTGTTTCGAATGCTGAAAAGTTGGTTTGTTTGTTTGAACGCGTTAATTTCTAGAAATACATATCAGTCGGATTACAAAAATATTTTTGAATTTGATTGCTATTTTATTGAAGAAGGCTATTTAACATGACGGATCGGAGACGAGCAAAAAGAAAAAGTCTTAAAGAATGCTAAGCGTAAACGAAGTAATAGTGTAGGCAGGCGATGCGATGCGACGAGTTGGCTCGAGGGAACAAGAAATATCTTGTGAACGCAGTCGCAGGCAGAAGCTAACACTAACGCACGGAATCTTGGCTAAGCGATAAACTTAATCTCTTAACTAGAAATAGCTTTCAATACTAATAATACATCGAGCCATGATTAACATGGTCGTGCAACGTTACTAATTTCGATAAAACTAAAACAATTTCCAAATAACAATAATAAATAACACGATAAAAATCTCCCAAAGTGCCATCCATCACCCTTATTAGAAGCTTCCCTAATTTTTTATCAGTCCATTGATCAGGAAGCATGGTAACCCTGCATATTGCGCATGTGTGCGTCAGTGCATACGCGTAGCTTGCACAAAGTGCGGTAGTAGTGAGGGGGCGTGGGTAAGGGTGGCAACCCCAGCACCCCAGCTAACGCGATTGCAAAACTTTAGGGCGGTGCAATCGGTCGAAAAACGAGTATTACTTTTTTACTTCGCTTTTATTCGATTTTGATTGTGAGTTTATGAGCATGTTTGGTTAGGATAGAGTTCATGAGAATTTTGTTCTGCAACTGTTTGATTAGGTCAGGAAAAAAACTCCGGTCCTTATAACAGGACTTTTAAAAAGTATTCAAAAGCTTTATCGTATACATATAGCTCTAAATGTCAAATGTGTAATTACTCATTGAAACTCACTTGAGTTCTGTTAAATAACAGGTATTATCATGGTTGTATCTTGAATATGTACACAGCGTAGTAACTTGATTAGTGCGTCACCACAACACGTGTAATAAAAGGAAGTTTATTATTTTTACAGTCCATTTATAGAGTAATCCACTTGTCGTTATTTTTCTACATCTATCGACTCGATAATGCTAATCGAGGCGCCCGGCTGCGTGCGCCACACTATACTCGGCCTCAAACAGTCGATTTAGTTTAGTACGCAACGGGCGACCGACGCGAACGGACGTCGCGACGCTCGACAAGTCGACAACGTGCCGGCATTATTCTAAAGCACTTTTCAAAAACATTCACGCGTCCAACAGAACCGTCCTCAGTTTTCTATCGTAATTATCAGTGTCAGTGCTTTTATGTTTATTCAATACCTTGGAAGGATTATTACGAATGCGCCAGGAATTCCGACTGATTTTATCGAATATTTTTACCCCTTTTTTCCTATTACACAGCGGTTATTTACGCTTATCGGTCATTCAGATATTGAATTTGTATAGATATTTGAAATCGCATGTTTACTAACTAGGTCTAGTATGTTTATTCATTACGTGCTTCTAGAACGTAACGTTTTCACCGCGGCGTTCAACAATTTATATTTTAATTTATAAATATGATACAGACTTTCTTAGATTATATCTGAACACGTATAATAAAAGTGCTGACACATTAAGATACAATAGATATGACTCAATTATTAATAAAAATGTCTGTCACTTATATTAATCGTAAAAGAAAATCAGTTTTCTCCGCAATGTAATTAAAATTCCTATCGACCGTTCGATTGTCATCATCTTTAAATACGATCTTAATTATGATACTTTCTTAGACGCGTTTTACTATATTTTACTTTCTATAAGACGAAAGCGCCAGAGTAGCCCGAAATATTCAAATTTTCTTACGTTTTCTATAATTTTCAGGTCACTGACAGGTTTCATATTGATTCAAATATGATTCGCGAACCCTCAAGTTCATATTTATCCAATTGAATGACTTCATGAAATAGTCATTCAATGGTATTAAATTAGGTGATTATTTTAAATATTATAAATCCTGTAAATACGTACATACGTCTTACGTTCGCGAATTATATTTTGTTCAACATAGTTACAGTCTGACAATAATGAATCGCAAAAATTGAAGAAAATTAAATAAAATAATAAAGAGCATTGTGCTTTATTTTTCTTATAAATTATAAATTTATGTAACATAAATCAACAGGTTTATCATTAATCAATATGGCCTAGTAACGAAATGTTTTGATATCTGTATATGCACAACAAATATCTTTCTTTGTAATATATATCTGTTTATCGTGGACGTTTTATCACCTTAGTTATTACTGCACTTGTGACTAGCCGCGTTCAGTCCATCGTCAAAGGCATCTAATCTAAATTAAAAACCGACTCTGTCATATACATCAAAGAGTTTAATATCGTTAGAAGTGTTTTCTAACTTGTGGTTAGAAGATTATTAATGTCTATAGTCGTTAATGCTCTTAAAAATAATGTCCACTCTTCATCTTAATGTCATCGTTGATATCGAAAATCTACTTCTAAAACCTAGCTCTCAGTAGAAAGTTCTATTGTAGGTCTAACTACTTATATTCTAACTGAGAACAATGGAACAGCAAAACTATTATTTGCGGCTGTCCATTACCGTTGTTGGACAAATTGGTTAAGTTCATTTGTGGTGATAATGTCTGTCAGGAACTCTGGACGTATTGCCGAGTTCAGATGATTCGCGGCTAGCCGAGCGCTGACCCATTTAACCAAGCGACTATTTTAGATATGATTGCAGACTTGAACAGATGTCCCCTCACCGTGCGTTATATTCTTCCCGACAGTTGGTCGGTATTATTTATTAGTGTTAGCATATCTCTGGAGTACATTTTTTTACAGCAATGCCGTGTTATTCCCGCTTTCTACTCTTTGTATTTTTGTTTTTTGTGAACCGTTTAATCTTTTAATGGGTTTTCTTTTGCCAGGGTTGATCTCGAAGGATCGCTAAATCCCCCACGGAGCAATATAAGTCTGTTTCAGAGATAAGTTTCGAGTCTGCATCTATAAAGACCGAAGACGTTGAATTTTTAAATGCTCATTTTTATGCCAGACGGTCGTCTTAAGTTCGAAGCTACTTTTAAAGTAAGTGGCCATAAAAATATAATAATGTATGTAATAATTCTAACTTATCATACAATAACTTCATTACTGATTCACGGAGTGATATCGATTCCTCCATTTGAATTCATACCGTCAAAGCGATCCTTTTTCAGCCACCTTTTCAAAGGCTCTTTACATTCCTTGAGATTTCCCTCAGGGATTTCACTGAGCACTCTTGATAAAACTGCCAAGGAGATCTACGTTCAGTTACTTAGGACTGCGAAGATACCGTTGCTGGATTTCGTAAGCTTAGTAAAAAGAATTTGTATTCTCTCAAAGAGAGCTGGCTGGCTGTCTAATGTTGTTGCAATACGTGCAATTGCGTTGGATTTTCTGTACATGACTTCGGTAAGCTCCTTAACTGCAGTAATGTTAAGCCGGCAAGGGTACAAAAACATGGTTGTCCGTATAAACATATTTTTGAAATAATATTTACAAATCCTTCAGATTTTGGTTATAATGAGACAATTAAATTACAGCTGCCGTGAAAACAAGTTGAGCTTACATTTCTCAACTATTTTGCTTTTGAAATTTTCTTGCTGTCCAACAAAATAATTCATTTTTTTATATCAGAAGACTAAAGTAGAATCTCTTATCAAACACAACTCTTCACCAGATTTATCTCATTAGATTCAAGAACATCTCTTTCAACGAAGATTTGCCTTACCCTCATCAAGAAAAATTGACCCCTACAATTTAGTTAATTAGCTCAATCCTAACGGTAAAAACATCGTGTAGTTTCTGATGTAATTGATTTATTAACAAGTTTGACTTATTACTTAAGGAGTTGCTTGCGTTACCGGATTCGTCGGCAGAACGCCGGTAGCTATGCAATGCTTGTTAGATGCGCAAATAAAGGGGTTATTTGCGCATCTAAGAAGCATTGCGCTGCACTTAGTTAAGCATTGATTAAACGTTCAGTTTAAAAGATACCCTCATGATTTTGTGCTCCAACGGACAATCATAAATCAATAAACATGGCTTTTCTAGGATATCACGATTTTTTTAAACGTATGGTCCAAAATATTATTTTCCATACAGGGACTTAAAATGTGTAAAACGGTGGTTGAATTAAATTATTTTGATTAGGTCCAATATTCCAGCAAGCGTGTTCTTACTTTTCAACCATCAAATGTGCATAAGGGAAAAGGTGACTCAAAAACACTACAAAGTGAAAAATAACTAGGTTCAGAAGTCGCTGTTAAAAGACGAAAATATAAAACAAAGCGTAATATGTAGACCAAGCCTTTTATTTCTGATGATCAATATTTAAACCAGGACAGGCTTTTTTTTTTTTTTTTCAGGATGGGTAATCATCAAATGACTTCTCCCGCTCTGGGTGGAGCGGGAGGGCGTGTCAGACTTTTACTGACTAAAACCCACCCGTGTTCCATTAGTTGCCCATGTGCCAGGGTCACGGTATCTCTTTCAAACAATCACGCGACCCCGGCAGGAACCAGGACAGGCTGTGTTTTCATTCTGGCCACCCGAAATCGTTTGGCTCTACAGACTGTGTCCTTTGTGCCAAAAGAACCTCGTAACGTTCTGGTTCAACATAATGTTACTTAACTTTCTTGTGTATATCATTTTGCCTGCCCTTTCATAATATGTAGGATAATGTTCGTTGTAGGCTTTATTAATATTTTAGCTACCTACAAAATACACGTAAGGCTTAAATATTTTGCATGGTCGCGAAAGCCTTTGGAAACGTTGAGTGGGTAGACACAAATTTTGGTGTTAAGTATCATTTTGGTATTTGCTATTAGTTTCAGCAATGTATTCTAGAGTAGTTCTGAATTTTGCTGAACTCAGGTAAATACAAAATTAAACATTTGAGAGGTCGGTTAGTATTTTTCCTTGGTTTAATACTTAATGAAAAAGTATCACCCGAGGAAACTTTCGACTAAATTACCTTTTATAAATTGTTCAAAAGTTAAACAGTGTCCATTCAACTGTTTTCAGCAAAGTCACACAATATTGGTTATATATATTGAATATTCAAAGAGCATTTGCGCATTGCGTCGTTTTGACGAACTTTAACTAACAGATCTGCTCTTGCAACGATACTGTTTATTCATATATCGAGAAGTTTTGATGACGTCTGTGTTGTCCAAACGTTCAAAAATAATCTTGTCCAATTTATCATTTTGTCGGCTGTCAATCAAAACAAAAGTCCAGCCACTGTACTCAACTACCTATAATAATTCGATATTAATACGTTTATAATCACAAAATTTAAAGATCTAGATTTCTAAACAGTCGCAGATAATGATAACCTTGGCAACATTACAAATATTTCTGTTATTCTTATTATCGAAGCATCAGACGACGCTGATAGCAATATGAAAACAAACAAAGGAAATGTTACGATTTCTGAAGGGATCAACGACACACACACCGATCCGTCGGGTTGCGTAGGAGTCGGTATATTTTCATACATCAGTTTGTATTTCGATCTCACTTCAGCATTAGACAAACGTATAGCTCCGTCTCCGTTATCTATTGTGCAATAATTGGCAACATATTTATTTTTCCCGTGCCGTGAGTGCCAAAAACACACGTGGATGACCTGAGCCCAGATAGATAATATAATTTTGTAAGTGGGTTCCATGCTTCGTCATACCGAATGTTTCCGAAGCGTTTACGTTATAAATACGATGAATGTTTTAGGCTAGCTCCATTAACTCTTGTTCATTATTTGGCTGTCCTTAATTGACTGCTATGTTCTTTGTGAGTTTTCTTTTTTTACATTTGACAATTAAATGTTTTGTTTGGTTTTCTCTTTTAATTTAAACAATGTGTACAATAGTGATTACTTGGCCTAATCATTACTTTTTCATATCCGTCCTAAAAATTATTCATATTTGGTTTAAACCGTGCAATATTTAAATATTTTCTGGTAATGTATAATTTATTGTTGTATTTTACCGAGCTTTACCTTAGTAAAGCTCAGTAAAAATACGACAAGAAATCTATATATATAAAAGAAAGTCGTGTAAGTTACACTATTTATAACGGCTGAACCGATTTGGCTGAAAGTTGGTGGAGAGGTAGCTTAGAACCAGGAGACGGACATAGGATACTTTGTATTCCGTTCGACCGCGTTCCCGAGTGACGTGACATAAAACGTCGAAGAGAATACAAGTCACTATAAAACGTGGTATGCCAAAAACGTTGCCTTCGAAGTACCAGGTGGTCATAACTTGGTGTGAGCTTATCAAACAAAGGAGTGTCAGCTAGAAAACGCTTTATGCCTTCGAAGTACCACGCTATCATAACTGGGTAGGAGCTAACCAAACATATGAGTGTCAGTTAAAAAACGCTTACCAGATCACCACCGCGTACCAGGTTGTCAAACTTGGTAGGTTTATTACAACATTTATTGAATCTGAGGCGATACAAACTTCGCTAGGTCAGCTAGTTCAGCTAGTTCTTAAATAAACATAACATGAATAGTGTCAACCGCACGGTTATCAGCGCCGGAGATATAACGTAAGGAAATGTATATGTCCACTGCATTTGAAGGGAATGAACATTTTTCTTCTTTATCGCCCTACATTAAAAATCACTGAATTAGTGTCCGTAAAGAAAGTAACTACAGGCATAACCAAACCGAAATTCGTACTATTACCATTAGCTCATGTAACCTCAAATTCTTACTAACAAGTTTTACGTTCATGTTTATTTCAACATCGAATTTATTGTATAGCGTGATTCGCGTTTTAGTCCTTCCAAGGTCGTCAGTAAACATGTCGTGACCAAGACCATTGTATATTGTATCGTTTATTTATACCCTTTCAGTGGACAGTACTATAAGAAGCGTAGCCGCTTATTTTTCTAAACGTTTATCGAGTGCAAGTATTACAGTGTGATAATGGTTTCTTCGTGTTAGTGCAGTGGAATGGATTGCATTTGTTAGGTCAACAACTTCAACTGTTGTATAATGTCGAAGACTCTGAACGCCTACAGAATGTAAGTATGCCTTTTTGCCTTAGCGTTCTTATGAAGAATATTCTGAATTATGTAACTAGCACAAATTTTGTCGCATGATATTTAAGACTTGATAGTTCTATCTATCAAATATTCTGTTCAGCACAGAGAAAGATGGTTTCGTGTGTGGATCGCCCCGAATAATATATTTTTAAAAGAAAGGAAACAAAACGCAAAATCTGTCCTTCCAATTTTATACATAAAATTTGATATTGTTACTCCGACGGTCTTCGGCAGCACCACTTATTTGATTTATTTGTCTTCATTCTGCTCCGTACCTTTAGTGGAGCTAGAACCAATTCCCGTAAGACGTTATTTCCTCAGTAATAAACCAATTTCGCCAAGCCCTCAATAGTTTAACTTTGTCCTCCTACATCGAATCCAACTTTCTTTACTGGAGTATATTTTAAATGCGGTAAGTTTTCTATTGGAGCACCATCGTTATCAGAACTTGTGAGACCGGTTTATGTTGCATCTGGTCAACCTTTGAGCCAAAATGTGTCGTTTTGTTGTGTATTATGCATCTGCAGAGTGTGATGAGTTCTAAGGGTTTTTTCTTCGCGTTATTGAGGACTATTTTAAAGGTGTCTAGTTTTAAGACACTTAAATAGAACATTATTCGTTTAGCTACTACAGTCGTACACAATATGAGCTTTGTATCGCGTTGATCTACAGAATTTAAATAGCGAATGCATCAGCAGATTGCACTTTAAAAATTAAATGAAGTGAAGTGCATTCAAGTAGTTAATCAAATTAGTATTTTCTTCAACCTTTTTGATTCACCACGTTTATATTTATGACGTAAATATTTATAACACACTTCGCCCTGGAGACCTGCCGTATAGACACAGTTCATCGATGAATCGAATTAGGTCATAATGTGATGTGGAATGAGATTGCCTTTATTTATTCGGAGCAAATCTAATCTTGGGTCATTGTGTAATAGCTAACTTTTCTCAGATATAACCAATCACTGCTTGCACAACGACTTCACCAATTGGCTTCAACATTCCTGTTGAATATCAACTCAGTGTAACAAGGTTCTTCACTCTATTAGAAATCTTCATTAGCCCCATTAAATGTCCCTATCAATAAATGGGAAGCATCATCAGTCATGCCGGTAGATTTTCAACGACCACTAGTTAATTAATCACTGTGAAAGCTACATGAATCTCTCGGCACGAACAATTTGCGATTAGCAGATTTATAGGACCCTGTTATGACTTGCGTTATTACCGTCGTTAGTTTTGGATGTAAACTGTTCTTGACTTGGATTAATATTTTATGGGGACTAGACTGACCTAGTCTAGGGTAATAGCGTCGCCTCCTGCCGGAGGCTCTACACGGGGATCGTGCGGTCCATGGCCCTCTACGGGGCACCAGTGTGGGCGCCCTCATTGAGGCTGCGCCCAGCGCGCCGGTTGTTTGCGGCCCAGAGGGTCATGGCCATCCGGTTAATCCGAGGATACCGCACGGTCTCGTGCGAGGCGGCGAGCCTCCTTGCCGGAGTGCCGCCATGGGATCTGGAGGCAAAGGTCCTCGCGCACATGTGGGAGTGGCGCGAGGAGGCGAAACGCCGGGGCGAAACTCCGCTGCCGCGACAAATCGCGGCACGGCGGACAGAGCTCCGGTGTGATCTCATGGTGACATGGCGGGTACGATTGTCGCAACCCAGTGCTGGGCACGCCACTATTGCGGCGGTAAGTCCCCTCTTTGAGGAGTGGATAGAGAGGCGTCACGGCGTCCTCACCTTCCGCCTGACGCAGGTTCTCACCGGGCATGGGTGCTTCGGTGGGTTCCTGTTCAGGATAAAGCGGGAGGATACGTCCGGGTGTTTCCATTGCGAGGATCGTCTGGAGGACACGGTGGAGCATACGGTGGAGGTGTGCCCTGCCTGGGCAGAGCACCGCCGTGTCCTCGTGGAGGCGATCGGCGGCGGCGACCTCTCGCGTCCGGCCCTGGTGCGAGCCATGGTACGGAGCGAGAGGGAATGGGAAGCCGTCACCTCCTTCTGCGAAGCAGTAATGCTCGCGAAGGAGGAGGCGGGGCGCGTGAGGGAGTGGCAGTCTCTGCGCCCTCACGTCCCTAGCCGCCGCAGGAGGAGACGCCCCGGGCGTCGGGAGTCAATAGCGGACTCCCGGCCACCGTAGGCGCGAGCTTGCGGGTGGCGAGCAATGGGTAGCTCGCCGCCCGGTAAGGACCAGGCTCGGGTCGACGGCGCGCAGTGTTCCACGCGCGCCTCAAAGAGATGTCAGCAGCAGTGTAGGGGTCTACTAGGACCGATGCCTGCCGGGGTCGCGTGATTGTTCGAAAGAGATACCGTGACCCTGGCACATGGGCAACTGATGGAACACGGGTGGGTTTTAGTCAGTAAAAGTCTGACACACCCTCCCGCTCCGCCCAGAGCGGGAGAAGTCATTTGATGATTTCCCATCCTGAAAAAAAAAAAAAAAAAAAAAAAAAAGGGTAATAGCGTCACACTGTAACAGTAGGAATAATAGCATTCATTGCGTTATTTAACATTGTATAAATCCTGTAAAATGATTCTGATTGAGATTAAAAATGTGTTACCAATTAAGGTACTGATTGAACTACCTCGGCGTCTATATCTGCAACCATTTTCAGGAATTTAACTAACATATTTTTAACTGCATCGTGAATTTTGGTGGTTTTGAAGTCTTCCGTATTTTTATGGTTTTTATTTCCGGATTGAGAAGTTCTCCAGTATATAGATAATGTTTGAATTATAATATAGGTTTATGAAGTAAATATTGTAGAAGATCAAAATTTCATTGAATATAGTTTTTTTTTTTTGCTTTCGGATGAAACGGACCTTGCCTGGGCCATTTTTCTAAAGTTATTGCTAACATATTTTATACAAGCAAAGAAAAACAGCTAAGGAACATTAATTCAAGAGTGTGCCCATAAAATAATTTCACTCTCGGTGAATTAGAATAAATCTCGAAAATCTAGACCATTTGTTTTGCTCACAGCCTATTTACTAGCCGAACTATATGCCATACCTACGTCGTCGTAAAACATTCCTGGACAGCTCAAAGCAATGATATAAATATTTAGATTTAGATAGAATAAAGAAATATGTCCAAAAAGGATTTACTTTTCTTTCGAAAGTTTTTTTTACTAAATCTACTTCTCTGGAATAGCTGTTCCAGAGCTATTGCTAGCTATAAATAACATTATCGACAGCTGTATTCGTAGGTAAGTGGTAGGTATACGTAAATCTTCAGAACGGACTTATTCAGTCAGTCTGAAGCATATTACAGCCTTCCCGATAAAGTTTGAACAAGAACTGCCAAGCCAACTTGTTCTTTGTTAGATTTACTTAACAAGTTAGGCTGCAAGTCGATCTTGCTGTAAACCTGGACAACTTTTAAACCTTGTGCGGCAATTACGACGTTAATGTTAGCTTAAAGTCCGTACGCTTAAAGAAACTTCGAATATCCTCGTGTTCACAATCTTCATGTTTGCGTTGTTCATTGGCAACCTTATCATTCTACCGTCCCTCAACAAAGGTCGTTCGTCCTTGACCTTTCCATTCAGGTACGAGCTCATCCGGGCCCAATGTCACCATTGTACCCTCGATTTGAACTTTCAGGATTACTTCAGCCGTATTAATGTTGCCTCCTACGCGTATTTCACTTTCAAGTCTTGCTTCAGTGCTAATTGTTCAGAGTAATATTTCATGCTTTTGAACTAATTACAAACCTAAGTTTACGCTTGTGATTTATTGTACCCTCTGCTATTAGAATTTTGGATTGCCCGACTCAAATTATCAAATATCTCTTTTCGTTTTATCAAACATGTTTAATTGTATTTCATTAAATGCTGTTAACCAATTTACTAGAGATGAGTCCCATATAAGGTTTCATGTATAAATAATCGATATTTTAAAATCATTTCATCATGCAATGACAGCGAAAAAATCATCAATGCCTAAATACACTGCCATGAATGTCGCAAACTAAGATTCAATAAATTTCGCGAACTAACTTAGAAGAATAACCCCTCATGGTGGACAAGTATCATCCATGTCTACTTATGACTTATTATAATTCGTCTAAGTCCGTCGAGTTCATTTCAGCATTCAAAATTGAAGAAACGTGATCTTTTATTCGACTCAAAATTATTGATGTTTTTGTCCGTGTTGCCGTCATCGATATTTTTTTTTTGTCATTGTCATGCATTCCTTGATACAGAAAAATCATCACTCAGTCCATCTCTACAAAGTATGGTCATTTATCAAATTAAATATTGATTCGAAAACATCCATCGGTTTCTTTACTAATATCCAACGATCATCTCTTTTGGTGACTGTACATAAAATTTGTGGTATTTAATCATATATATTAAAACGCCACGCCATATTGAACGCCATTTTATATTAATTTTCCTGTTTGATAACAATGCACAACCCATGCTTTTATGGTAGAAAATTATAGAGTATCAAACACTCGTTGTTCCGCGCGATGATTCAGCTTTATATACGAACTCACCGGTGCATTTTGCACTATTATCGAATATACAAAGATTATTCTAAAAATAAAACAGTTGTGGCATCTACCTACCCCACACAAATTCGTGACAAAACAGTGACAGGAAAGTATCATAACATTCTCAACATAAACTATCTGGAAAAAATACTTAATATTGAAGCTGGATCAAAAACCACTAATCATAACTTAACCTATGGGACCACTCTGTAAGTATACTTACAAACCAAAAAAAAAACTTGAGAGGTGTCACGGGACACCCGGATGGAACGAAGTTCCTTTCGATTAATTGCATTTATTATTGTCTGTATAAAATCTCTACTTACCTAACTCCATCAGCAATATCCGGAACTTGTGCAGAAACACTGTCAGGATTCATTTTGTTATTATTATTTATTATGTACAAAAAACCTGTATACATTCAACAAAAATAATCGTCGCGACACCACACTGTTCAATGCGAAATGGAAAGACGAAACGAAAATAACTGGCTTGCTTTCTATGAGAGAGAGAGAGAGACAGACAGAGAAACACGCGCACGCCGCACGGCTTACAACTATAGCAAAAAGTGTCGTTACAACTTTTGGTCTTAATTTTTTCCGTCTAGTCCCCCTTTCGCAACGCGCGATAAGGAACTTCGTTCCAAAAACAACCGTATTGAAAACCCCCCTTTTTTAAAGTCAGTTATAAATGTGCTTTAGTTATAAGTAAGAGTACCTACATTTTGAAACTCGCCATGTTTCAAATGAAATAGCGAGATTTGCAGCCGTGTTCCATTCTGAGCTCACATTTTACAATTTGCGTCCAAACTGTCGCTTTTACGTTACTTATTCAGCCGCGGTCTGTACAACCCGGTTGACATAAAACTGAACGTTATATCCGTATGTACAAGAATTGTTAATGCTGGCTGGCGCTGGCGCCATTGCTGGTCGATGTCTAGACGCATCGATTGACCTGGGCTAGCCCTTTGTGTGGTCGCTGTAATTGCATTAAGTGCACGTGGATACCTTTTATTTTCTCAGTCATTAACGGCTCGTTTCTTTTACAGGGAGTTTTTTAGTCCTTTGATAAATTATAAAAGCTTTTATTGCTGTATGTTAGTTCAAAACACTTTTACACGCCAGACCATGTGAAGGATAGAAGAAGATGTGAAGACTGATGTCTGTAAGGGTCTTTTGAAGAAAGGACTATACAGATTAAGTGGAGCTGTCCAGTCTGTGCACGCATTTATCAGTAATCATGCAGCTTAACTCAGGAGCATATAGAAAAAAAACAAAGAGGCGTGCATGAACTTCAGTGTTTAAACGAACATAGTAAACGAAAGTGGAATTGAAATTCCTTTGCCTTTGACGTCAAGAGAATTTAGTAAGGAAATTGCTTATTCTCATGCACAAGCTAATCAGAAATTCTACGGGTGACTATAGCGCCAGTTCATAGAAATAATTGACTTTTCAAGTCTGACTAACGCCGGGCGGAAGGTTCACGAGACATATCTATTACGATACATAGTGAAATGATATGATAAAAGAATGACATTATTACAGTCAATTTGTCTTTTAAACGGAGAACAACGAAAAGCGTTCGTTTACTGGCTAAAACCAATAAAATATCGTATAAAGGCTTCGGCTAGATCGATTTCTTTACACGATAGTTTTCATAGAAATTGTTGTAGAAAGTTGACATATAATGTATTGTATGTGTTGAAAAGGCATATTATCACAAAATTTAACGCCTGGCACCTCCCCAAAACATCCTTGTAAGGCTTGCAAGTCCCACTCTGTATGAACCGCGATTTTACGACATTTTCTACAAGTCTTGCAGTATTTCTCGCGAGTTCAAAATTATAGGTACTTGCGGGATTTTTTATTATTTCTCGTATAACACTACCGCAAAAATAATAAAATCCGTGTGTAAGTATGTAAGTTCGCTTTGATGGAGGCATAAAGTTTTAATTGCTGAGACGAAGTTCCTTCCAGACATGTGAATAAGGAAGTATTCAGACGTTATTGAGTTCCGTTTTGTTAGTAACAGCAGGTTGCAGGTTAGCATTTTACTGACAGTTTCTTCGGTTAATGTGGATTTATTTTCTGGTTTTACGAAGTGCGATTGTCCTGTAGCTCCGAAAGCAATTCGAGAAACGTCTACCTCTTAGTCACCGTTTACGACACCCTAGGGAGAAAGAGCTAGACCTGTCCTAGCTACCCGACGTAGTAAACTAAGTGTATTACGAAGTTTGTTTGTACATTTTACTAGACTAGTAATGAATATAATATCTTCTTTAATAAGATTTTCCTGGCTAATCTTACAGTCTTTATGCTTCTCCTTATCATGTCAATGACCTATATACTCAAATTTTGTGCGGCCTTAATTTTGTTCGAATCATTTTGAGAGAAATTCCTAATCCATCGAGATATTTGTTTGAAGAATTCATCTCCTCGACTGTCGTATTGTCATAATAAAAGGCATTGCAATTTTCTATGTGGTACGCAGTTAGGTTAGGTTACCCCGCAGGACAGCTCTATCGTTTTCCGCGTTCAAATACTGAAAAGTGGTTGTGGTTGGGCGCGATTGGCAACTTTTTGTATATAATATCATTGATTGGCAAGAATTAACGCTAATGCTAATGACTCATCTAATAGGAACTATTGCGAATCAATAAATCCACGTATAGCTTTAATGTTGATATTCATTTTCACTATATGAGTAATCCCAATTAAATTCCCAATTATATTTGATCGTTTGCTTTCCATTCAGTCGTCAATGTTTGCCGAACTTCAACCAAAAAGCGCATCGAAATAGTCCCCAATTAGAGGTTAATTAATTAGTTTCATAATAACTAACTAATATAATTTATTAATCATGTTTGTTACTTGATTGTTTTCGTTAACCAAAACATGTTTTTCTTCTATAAATATCTTAATGTAACTATTTACTACATATGGCTTTATCTACACGATTGGTTCGGTCAATAGATTGTGCTGATATACTCTATGGCACGTCTATGGGTTGAGTGATTCTAATTTCTAATATACCACTTGTGTTATTTATTTATACAGTTTCAACGATTGTTTTGAAGAATGTGCATATAGTTTCTTACATTCACTTTTCACTCTCCAAGAATGCAATTATAATCTTCAATTTAACATTTCTATTATTCCGAATGTCGTCCCCTGCCACACCTTGCCTGGAAAAGTCTGTCAAAACATATTAAAAAAAAGGCAGTAATATCTAAATCACCCCAAAGCTTCACTTAACCTAGCTCATGTCTTACGAAATTTCCTAATTTTCCGTGCAAACATTGCGTGGCTCGCAGGCGGAGGGTTGTCGCCCTTGGTTGTCATGGCAACGGGCATTTTATGCGCCCCACGTTGCCTTCAGCCGGCCCTCTGGAGGGGTAATATGAATTTGGCAAGGTTACCCTCGTCCCCCTTCGCCCGAAGGTCTGGAATCCAATGAGTTAACATATACTTATTTATACGGCTTACACGTGGTATGTTACTCTGTTTTCTGTTGATACAGCCGTCTGATGTTTATTATTATACGTTTCGCTGTTTTAAGGTCTTATATTTAAATCGAGGATTGAAATAGAAGCTTCCCTGTCGTCGAAGGTACGCGACGAATTAATTTAGCAAAACTCACGGTTGTTGTATTACATAATATTATGTATTCTTACTGTAGATTGAGAAATTGGTTCTTAAGATAACTTTATCTGCGTATTTAATTGTATTCAATGATTGTATCTTTATCAACAGAGGTCTTCACCCTATTCACAAGATCATTATTATCTGTTAGTGGCACACGTTTAGCAAATACTTCTGAAGGCTGTAATATGTTATTGTTCTCGACGCCTACAGCTCTCTTTACACCTCTACCCTTCTAGCCCGAGGGATCAATTTGCGAAACTTGAAAGGACTGGTTAATTATGAACGCTCCTCCTCTTTAATATGTCTAAGTGCTCCTGAGTTAGACAAGTTTCCCTTACATTTTCAAGTTCTTCATAATAACCTTGTAGCAACTGTTTCCCATGGCCTATTGTTTTGCTTGCTATAAAAAACTGTACATGAATCACCAGCGCGAGTCTAAAGTATAAAATTACATTGTTAAATGGTAATTTCCTTGTATGTGATATAGTTATATTTGACCATGTTTGTCAAGTGTCATATGGCCTTCCTCATTGTACACATGTTTGCTCTTATTGGATTTATTAATAACTTGATTTATGTGTTTATTGATTTATTTCTTCGTTAGTATCTCCTCGATGAAAGCGTCTCCTAAAAGACGAATACATTATGTGTGGATACTAGTGTAGTTCTTTATATGTTTAGTGTAGTTTTTTTTAACTATTGTTAAAATTCTTAACCCTGCAGTGGTCGCGCCCCTAAAAGTCACACGAGTTGTCGCGTGGATTACATATGTGGACCATTTTAGTTACTAATTTTTTGAAATTAAATGCATCTTTGTTGAATTTTTTTAATAAAATATGGCAATAAAACTTACCTACAATCAAATTAAAATGAAAATAAACTTAAAATCAGAATCATTCTTATAAAACTCAACAAAAACATGAACCTCTTAAAGGAAAATATTTCATTTTTTACTACCCTGGATTACAATTGTAATCCGCGCGACCACTGCAGGGTTAATAAGTTCAGTGACATCGTCCATAGGTACCAGAAAATAATTATAAAGCTCATTGAGGTTAAAAAGATAAAATCGAATTCCGCAATAAATTGAATTAAAAATCATACATGACAGGTTCCCAAATCCGACGAAGGAAGGAACCCAAACTAGACACATAACAGTTTGTGAAATAGAAGACAGGAATATTATCTCAGCGGGTAGACCGGAGCGGAATATACTTGTATGAATATAAAGCGAACCCTGCGTCACGCTAGTAATCTAATACACGGCAATAATTTAGCATTTCTAGACACGTCTCCACACGGAGCCGGCTTCACTGGAACTGTCAGACTAAACCGATAAATGGAGGGTATAAAGATAAAGTTAGACGATGCTGTTAATGGAATGAGGGTAGATATAGTTGGATGACAATATTATCCCTGTAATTTATGGACGGAGGAACTTTGTAGACATTTTTTTATTTCGCCCTTTTCTTATTAGTCACGAGTCTGGTTCTTAGCCTTAATTCGATTGAAATGTCAAGAACGATGTTCGAAGGCATAAGGAAGGAAGTTCAAGTTCAAATATATTATTTTCATATGGCTTCAATGCACTGCACTATTGGCGGTTCCAGATTGCAAGTTCTGTCGGAAGCAATCCTAAACTTCTGGAAGTCTGAACTAATCTGCATCTTCTGAAGCTTTAAAGTCGATGTTGAGATTGGATAACAATACACTGTTGTCCGTTTCGCCTTGTAAATTTTCTGTATTCCTTCCACTATTTGTAGATATTTCAGGATCGTATTGCCCTTGTATGGTAATATAACAATACTCTTCTGTGTGTAAGCATACAATTTCCATGTTTTCAAATTCAATTTACAACCATGTGTTAGGCATATGACGTATATTTACGCAACCGGTCAACATGACAGTTTGTCAAGGCTGAACCACTTAGATACTGCTAAATGTTTTACTAAACTGAATTTATATTTATACAAGTTTAACTGTAAACATGGACTTTATGAATGGAAAGCCATTTGCATACTATGATGATGTAAAAACTGAAGTGTGCTCTCTTTCGTGTAACTCTCGTCCATTATTTTTTGTTGTATATGAATGAACAGGTGACAAGTGTGCAGGGAATTAAAAAAACGCAACGTTCATAAGTGTTGGTAATTAGTGTGTTTACCGCGCTTTTTCTAGTCATCCAGTTAGGCTTATATGATGAAACACAACGCAAAGAGGCAGTAATGCACCACTTCCCGTACTGTTGGGTATAAAAGTTTCATTTTATCTAAAGAATGAGACGTATCTATCTAGCTAGATTTTCTCTAATTCCTTTTAAAGTTCGCCAGTAATCCGCAGCTTAGTCATCATTCCTCGTATTTCCCTTCGTATCGGATATATCTATAATTGTTCGTCGTTCAAGATCGGAATCGTTGTATCCGCTTGTTGTTTCCGAAGCCTTACCTATGTTTCCGCGGTGCATAGCATGCGCTCGTTCAAGTTATAACAGTTTTTCCGCATTGCGCCATTGCTACCCATTCATGGTTCATTGTCCACATGTCCTTTCGACTTATCCCCTGTTTGTATGTTAAATTCCAACTTGAAATTGTGTGTACTCAAATTACGTTATATAATTTTGTCTATCTATTCGTGGTCTTTGTTCACAATTTTCAGATCGTTTTCCTGTTATGAAGCCTCGAAGATTATAACGATATCTTGTATCGTATTCAATCCAACGTCTCTTATGTTGATATGTTCTAGTACGAGGAATGAAATTGATACACTGTGGGTAGCAGTAGTGAGTAGTGTACAAACATCCAACACGACCCTTGTTGACTCAGTCAACAAGCGTAACATGATAAACTATTCATCGAGTCTCCGTGTTTTTTGAATGATTGAGTTAAATGCGTTAAATCTTTACGTTTCTACGTTAGTAAAAGCTGTATTGTCTACTATTTCTTTACGTGTTTTTGCCATTTTAGTCGTTTCACGTCTTGTAAATTTACCTTGTTTACTAGTGTATGTAAAAATATGTACAAATAAACCCCTGTTTCCCTCATTTTGCGTGTTCAATCTCACACCTCTGCTTCCTGTAAATTGCAGACATTTCCCAAATTGTCGCCCGTTGGGTTATGGTTGGGACGGGTGTAAAAAAAGAAAACATGTATTGTTTATATTTTTTTACACCCGACCCCTTTTTAGGGTTCCGTTGCCAAATGGCAAAAAACGGAACCCTTATAGATTCGTCATGTCTGTCTGTCTGTCTGTCGGTCTGTCTGTCTGTCTGTCTGTCTGTCTGTCTGTCTGTCCGTGTATGTCACAGCCACTTTTCTCCGAAACTATAAGAGATATGTTGTTGAAACTTGGTAAGTAGATGTATTCTGTATACCGCATTAAGATTTTTACACAACAATAGAAAAAAAACAATAAATTTTGGGGTTCCCCATACATAGAACTGAAACTCAAAAAAATTTTTTTCATCAAACCCATACGTGTAGGGTATTTATGAATAGGTCTTCAAAAATGGTATTGAGGTTTCTAACATCATTTCTTTCTAAACTGAATAGTTTGCGCGAGAGACACTTCCAAAGTGGTAAAATGTGTGTCCCCCCCCCGTAACTTCTAAAGTAAGAGAATGATAAAACTAAAAAAAAATGTATGATGTACATAACCATGTAAACTTCCAACGAAAATTGGTTTGAACGAAATCCAGTAAGTAGTTTTTTTTTAATACGTCATAAATCGTAAATCGCAATTTACCTTCCATTCAATCAACTCAAATATAAAAATAAAAAAAAACATTTAATTTCATAAACATAAACCTTACGCATAAACCGAGGATACCTACAGGTTTGTACGGAACCCTCGGTGCGCGAGTCCGACTCGCACTTGGCCGGTTTTTCTAACCAAGTGGTCACAGTTTTGAGCTCAATCCAAGCCCCCGTCTGCTACCCAAAGGTGTTATGGGTTAAAGCCCAGAAAAATGGTCGAGTGAAAATTTAGTTAGAAATTTGTTAGTCTTCATGAGTCAATAATTAATTATATTGATAACGACACGCTACTGTTCCGTGTCTTTTAATATACATTCTTTGAACAACGTGTCGCTTCAAACATTTAATCTTTCTTCTGCCTCGTAAAGAACATTTTCGTACGTACAGAAAATATTACCAAATAAATGAGTAACAAAATTCCTAAATTCAATTTCTCTTCAGGAGTATTTTTCCAGTGTACACAATATTAGAAGGGTATATAAAGCGAGGTGTATTGTTGGCGGGCAGACTAAGAAGATTTATCACTGCATTTTTCTGTTTTCAGTACAGTCACATTATTTTCTTTCTGCATGGTTGCTTTTTGTTTGGACGACTTGCAACGTTTTGTTGTTAATCCGTGTTCAGGGGCCATTCTGCAAATATTTGACGTAAATTATATATATGTATTTGTTATGTTTAAATAATTATTACTATTATCATGACTGTCATGAGAATGAGAAATTTGTTGTTGAACGTTGTGTATTATTAACTTTGTGGAGAAGCAATTAAGTTTCTTAGCGTTTCTGTCTAAAACAATATTAGGATAGAAATACTTCGTCTAGACATTGTTATTCCAATAAACTCCTAATTACTTTTTGTAATCAAAATAATATAGAGTAATTTACCAGATAGAATATTGTTTTTCGACATCACAAAAGCTTTCTTATTAAGTCTTTTGATATTTAACAACCCATTATTATGAAAATTTCATAAGCAGCTTAAGCAAGTAGCAGACGATACTTGGTGATGCTGACCTACTTGCTATTAAGACGTGCTCGTCTCCTTAAACCAATTTGTTGGCAGCTTTGAAGCAGACGTCGTTTCCGAAGTACGGTTAATGGAAAACTGACTAGAATTCTAATGGTGAAGGTATGATGTAAGTTCCGGTCGTGACTAAAATTCGAGGGGAGGGTTCCTTACGTTTCGTTTTTGGGTGTAAATGTGCAGATTATTCATCGTAATTTCTGAAAGTTTTCTGTCGCCTAGAAGCTTTTTTTACGTTCCGGTTTGAAGGGAAGGGTGCCGGTGTAATGAGGGCTTGTGGTTAAGATATAATAGCTGCACGGATCGATCGATCAGTGGTTGGGTTCGTAGATGGGTGACCGTCTTTATATGCCAAGACCCCTCTGTGCCTCGGAGAGTACGTTTAGCCTTTGATCCCGGCTGTCAGTGGTAAATCTTTGGCAGTCATTACAAGTCCGCAAGTCTCATAACCAGTCTTACCAAGTGTTTATCATAATTATTACCCAGTACACCTGGGTTATGTAGGTCAGATAGACAGTCGTTCCATGAAAAATATGGGTATTTAGCTGCATACCGTTAGATAGGAAGCCGACCCCAAAGAAGAGGCTAGCCAAATGATGATGAGTGCTGGCTACAAATGAAATATTGATTTGTTCATTGATGCCTGTGTCCCAGCCGTGGGAAAATTATAGGGTGATTATGCTACATGAAATATTTCGGCTGTCTCTGAGATGGCAGTGTGCTCCTATGTTGTGCCTGGAATTGCAGATGTTAAAAGGCGATAGTGGCCATTAATTTACTAACCAATAATAAAAATATATATATATGCCAAAATATGCATTTTAATATTACAGAACATACTGCAGCTGCACTTTTTTACGGTGAGCTGTTTTCCGAAGTGGGCTTATACAAAATGGCATCGTACGTGAGATAAACGTACAGGTAACTGTTTACAGCTTCCTTTACAGGGAAATAAACTCAGGTGTAAGCTGTAAACGAAGTGTAAATACTGCGGCTTAAATGAATTGTTAATTTTGTGAGGAACGAGTGTTTACGGGAAATGTTTGCACTGTTGATGAATTGTGATTTTTCATTTTGTTTATTTATTGCTGCAGCACATTACGTGAAGGTATTTCAAGTTCAGGTGTCCCTAAGATCTTTGAATTCCATTGAATGAATTGTTCATTAAATAGTCATCCAATGAACTTAGAGGGTTGTATTGATGTTTTTTTTATTATGGAATTACATACGTGTTACTGTCGCGAATCATATTTAAATTAAAATACAACCTAACACTGACCTGCAAATAGCAGTCAACGTAAGAAAAAATAATTTCGCGGGCTTACCATGGCGCTTCCATATTAAGTAGCTATAGAAATAAAAATAGTATTTTACGAAGAGCGAATTTCACCAATGGAACAAAACGCGATCAGGGTATCTAAACCGCGTTAAAAAGCTGACAATGTCAATATTCCACAATAATGATGACACTGACAGATCAGAGGGGTAATTCCGATAATTTTACGTAGAACGTACGAAGACTGTGAAGTCTGATCTCAGTCCCGATCTGTCAAAAATATCTCGAGTTTCCATACATTTTCGACATTTGACTGTCGCTGAGATGGAGCTGTGACTAGATTTTGAACGTTTAAAATTACGGGAATTAGCCTTCAGGAAAGCGGTGTAAATCTGTTGATCACGTTCAGTTTCGTTGGAAATATTCGCTCTAACATCCATTCAAATTAAAACCCAGATCACGCACAGCCAAAACTTAATAACGGATCGAAACGCTAAACAAAAACATCGCACGTGCTTAGAACCCTGAAAGCAGTAGAGGAAGTACCACAAACCTACTTCTAAACCTGGATTATGAGGACGTGTTCATACGTTGACGTGCAAATCGTGAGGTTATGTATGCGAATATTAATAGCACAGAGTCTATAAATATTTTGGATCAAATATAGACTTGGCCTGTCTACGTCGTCAGTTTGTAGATTCTAAGCAGGCTCACGCTATGTAGATTCCATAGGTACAAGGCTGTTCAGCATCCTCTAGTAGAAGTTTAACTTAACGGGACACACGAATTTGGTTTCGCAATATTGAAATCATACTAATATTGTAAATGAGAAAGTTGGTATGTTTGAATGATTTTTAATCAGTCACGCAAAATCAGCTACACCGATTTGGATGAAATTTCACATACGGATAGTTTATAACCTGTATTAACGCATAGTATACTTTTAACCCGGTAGTACGTTCTTATGGGATAATTTCCGATCTCCGCGCGGGGGAAGCTGCTGGCAGGAGCTAGTTACTCATAATTATTATTCCTCTCCTCTGTCATAAATCTAAGTTCTCTGCTTCTAGTTTTCATATAGGTAACTAATTGATCAACGTTCCTGGCAATTTCGTCTAAAGAAGTAAAAACCCGATCTCACAAAACCCGTACATATATATCCTTTACACATGAGACTCTGGCTTATCCTCAGTTTTCAAAGACGCGACGCGGCTGAGCGCTCTATAGGACATCAGTGATTAAGCGTGTCCGTCAATGCGTCCCCTATTTTCCAATACACTAAACTTCCCACATCCACGCAATAAATCCTTCGCCTTTCACATATCCTTCTCCCATGGTTGAGCTTTACACACTTGGACACAAGGAATATTCAACCAGGATACTTTGGAACTTACTTTAAGCTTTTTGAGTGCCGCGTTGGTTTAGTGGTCGCAAGCGTTACTGCTGAGCATGAGGTCTTGGGTTCGATTTCCACGTCAGGCAGTGATTTTAGTTTTTCATCAGTACCAGCTCGAATTCTAGAATGAATTCTTGTGCGTGGGACTGGAACTAAGCTAAAAATCAATGCATTAAACAAAACGGCCAACGTATATTTTCCTTTTCAAAGTTCAGAATTAAAATAATAAAAAAGAAGACGTATTTCGCTTATTAAATTAAGTCACTAATCGCCTTCCAGAGGCTTATATCTTTAATTTACGTAACCACAAAAATCTGAGCCTCTATTATGAGATTAAAATTTTCCCTTCCTAATTGTTGGTTGTGAACAGTGAAACCAAAAGTAGGAATAAGTGGGGCTTCAAGGTTTCAGCGAAGCCTTATTTCAACCTCTCATTAACTGTTTTGTTTTCCACTTGTATTGTTTGAAAGTAACTGGCAACTTCGTTGTGTAAGTTTTGAAATGAGTTTATTTCTGGAATACTTCAGCTGATGTATTTCAGAGGGTTCTTAAAAGAACAATGTTGAAGCAAAAGTAACCACCTTCCGCCTTTTTCTAATAAAATATTATATTACAGTGTCCAACCAAATGGGAAAATTGACGATTTCTGTAACCTTGGAAATCTCATCCGCAATCTCATTTGACAAAGGGTCAGTAATCCAAATTGAAGGGTATGAAAATCGTGCCAGTTTCGACTATAACCCTTGCTGAAATCCTGGTTAAACCATAGTGTCTATTGATAGCAGACTTAAGTTTGTGTCGTGTTTAGAACCCGTTGCTTCACTCCCAGCTAAAATGGCGGCTTATATGGAATAAGGAAACTTTATGGCCTCTACGTGCCCGCGTTAAACTAAAGGCTGTACTGTACCGAGGAATATGCTGCATTTCACACGTTCACCGACGTTACTCTACCTAACTGGCGATAAAAACCTCCCATCTTCTTGTCTTCTATTAAAAATATGGCTGCGTTAAAATCCTTAAGGGTTCCAAAGAATATACGTTCGTTCCTTCCTCTACAGATTTTTTTTCAAACGGTATAAAAAGCTCCTATCTTTTTGCTCTATTAAAAGTATATTTTCGTGACGTAACCGTCTCGTCGCCGCCGCTGCGGAAAATGGGCCTTCAAATGTCACTCAGTATTTCGAAACTCGGGAAAAAGAAACATTATCGATAGGTACTTTGAATGTCTTGGAATTGAGCAGTGTGCTAGAAATGGCTACGTGCTTACGTAGGTTATCTATTTAGATAGATAGGTAGGTAGCAACTTGATTTGTAAAATCATCGCCTACGTCCAAGTTGTAAACGTAACCTCCTTCAACTAAATCTTACAACTCGCGTAGGAAGATATGTTACGCTATTTGCATTGGATTACATCACCGATGGAGTGTGAAATTATGTCGTTACTACCAAATTCGTTTTACTCTTCGGCTTCTTCGTAAAAATTCAGGCTTTTTCTCTGTAGGTGGGGAATACCATTATATTTTATTTCACACGATCGATCCTGCTACCTTCTACGTTCATGCATTTTTCAAACAAGCCAGTTCCGTGTATCGATCTGCTTTGACTAGTTCCTTTCCACTGTTTACGAACCCGTTCAGCAGACAGTATATGTATCGTTCAACATAAGCGGGCTCCTAATTTCCAACCAAATTGGGAAATACCTTTGTTACTCTTTTTGAAATCCGAACAAAACCATACCGAGCTATCATGCTTTTGTAAAACATGCGAGTCCTGGGAACTTCGATGTGTTTGGACACGCTGATTTAAATGGCTGTCATCCCATTAACTACACAGTACTGGTCGCCAAAACCTGGCATCTAACTTTGTACTCAATTGGGACATACCATTGTTACTTCTCTACATATTCCGGAAAAAACTAGCTTGCCAACATGCATTTCCAAACATCCCGAATCCCAGGCATCGATCTGTTCTGAGCCGTTGACTTTGGCTGTCATCCCATTCACGAATATCGTTCCAAATTCTAGTTCCTGGCCAATTGTTCTGTTTCTCACGTATTGTTGACCCACCCTTGTGTCGTCACATCCACGCCGCGTGCCCAATGCGTTTGGCAGCCGTGTCGCAAGTGGGCGCGGTAATGTGACGCTTCCGTTGCGATAGTGTCGGTTACTCGCCGGTTATGATGCCCTGGTGGCTCGAAAGTGTTGGCCGTTGCAGAGTGAAGGGCCAAATTGCTAAAGTATTCTAATTAAGATGTAATTATGGAAGTTAAATGCTTTTCAACCGACGAAAAAAAACGGAGGAGGTTATCAATTCGACGCGTATTTTTATTTTTTTTTTTATTTTTTTTTTATTTTATGTATGACCACGCATTACTTTTTACATAGTGGTCCGATTGTGACAATTCTTCTTCTATTGGAAAGGGTATACTTCCAAGGTGGTCCCATATAAATTTGGAAAACAAAATCGAACCCTAAGGGTCGGAAAACGGGGGATGATTGATTGTTCACTCACTGATTGTAATGTATTAAACACGTATAACTTTATACAGAGTAGTCCGATTTTGATAATTCTTTATGTGTTGGATAGGGTATACCTTGCCAAGTATTATTAGTACATTAAAGCCACAAAAAAAATATAAAATAAAAACTTTTTAACAAAAAATTAAACCGCCGAAAAACTGAAAAGCATAAAATAATAAACCTTAAAATTTTGAGTCGGCGCGGCGCTGAAAAATCAATGAACAAGGATCACTCAAAGCGCCGACTCATAATTTTAAGGTTTATTATTTTATGCTTTTCAGTTTTTCGGCGGTTTAATTTTTTTGTGTTAGCCATTTTATAGTATTAGATAATTGTTGGGTAATGTGTGAATGTGAATTTAAAGTTTTCTTGAAGTTTTGATGCATGTGCTTAGCGAAGGTCGGAATGGAATTGACTTCTATAGTAGTTAGTGAGGGGCTTGTGGCTATGTAATAACAGCTGCACGGATCGATCGATCAGCTTAGGCTACGCTTGCCGCGTTTGGTCCATGGATAGGTGAGGTGCCCATGTTTACATACCAAGATCCTCCTGGTCCCGGCTGCCATTGGTAAATATTTAACATTCGTTAGGGGGTCGTTAAAAGCAAGACAGTCAGAGAACCAGTCCTACCAAGGAGTATAGTATTACCCAGTAACTGGGTTGTGGAGGTCAGATCGGCAGTAGCGCCATGTAAAATACTGTTATTCAGCTGCAGCCGGTTAGACTGGAAGCCGACCCTAACATAGATGGTTAAAGGCTAGGTAGATGGTGATAATGATGACGGTGAGAAGTTACTGATTGCTATTGGAATCTGCAGGCACATAATATCGTAGTTATGCTGTTTGAAAATTCTGAATGAATTCGGAATTACAGGTAAGCCCGGTGTTCAAATCTTTAATCCAGAAACACACGTAGAGGCGAGACGATATAAATTGCTAGCTTTTAAATAAAGCCTCAAGTCGTGCTTCACATCTATCACTAGGCTTCGTGTAAATCAGGCTTTCAAACGTAGGCTGCTCGCAAATAATCGATAAACGTACCACGGTCTATCTACGGCTAGAATTTTTTAATCTTTTGACAAGAACGAAAAACAAAGTTAAAGTTGCGAAATATGAAATATCAAGCGACTATTCCTGCGACGACCCGCTCCTGCTTCTCACAGTTCGTACAATAATTTATTGTTTGTAAGTTTAATATCCTACTTCCTATCCTACTATAATACGAGTATTATAAATGCGAAAGTTTGTATGTATGGATGTGTGGATGTTTGTTACTCTTTCACGCAAAAACTACTGAACGGATTTGGATGAAATTTGGAACACGGTTTCAAAATCAAAATCAAAAGTCATTTATTCAAACTAGGCTGAGAGTCAGCACTTTTTGAACGTCAAAGTTACAAAAGACAGTCCCCCCAAAACGCCCGCCCTTCGACACTTCCTAGTGCTTTAGCTGGGAAGAAGAAGTGGCGGAACAAACTCCCCAGCAGCACAGCTGTCTGTTAAGTTAGAAGAACTTGATTCTATACAATATCGTGTAAGTAATTAATATTATAAAACAAAACAAAACATACATTATTCGCCATATGTCAGCTAGCACACGCCAATATACGAACAAAGTTGTAGGTTAGTTTATAACCTGGATTAAGACATAGGCTACTTCTTTATCCCGATAGTACGTTCCCGCGGCATATTTTCCGACCTCCACGCGGGCGAAGCCGCTGGCAAAAGCTAGTTAATCTATAATAGGACAAAAATCTTCCGGAATAAATTCCCTAAATGCTGCTTGCTGAACGCCGCATCAAAATCCGTAGAACAACTCGGGTCACACGAAAGGTGACTTCAATTTATAATATCTTCTATATCTATAAGTACTAATAATAATTGTAAGGATATTCGCGTTTGATAGCCCATTTTTTGAGGACTAGAGACTACAGACTAGACTAGGAGAACTATAGCATCATGCTATGTCCCTTATGAGCCGAGCAAAAAGAGAAGTCATGAAGAACGCTGAGCGTATATGAAGTAATACCGAGGGTAGGTGATGCGATGTGATGTGATGTGAGAGAAATTTTACGCAGACCAAGTTGCGGGCAGAAACTAGTGTAAAGATATACCTACTAAAATATAGATAAGCAGTATTTATCCTTTACAAAAACGTTACGAAGCAACTTTGCTTGTTCTGAATTAAAAGTAGTACTTGTATATTTCAGTTAATTATAGCAGCGCCGACTGGAGGGTTGCTTTCAAGAGTAGGTAAGGGAGGATAGCTTGTTATGTTTGTGCATAAGAATATAACATGTACATGAGCACCTGGGCAATTACATGGCGACGATCCTATAAGGTTTGCAGGGCTAACTTGGCTAGAGAACGCACAAGACATTGAGGTTTGGAAGGAAAAACAAAAGGCCTTTGCCCAACTGTGGACCACAAGTATAGGTTAAAAACAAAAATGTTCTACTCATGGTTATAAAACTGAAAACCCTCATTTTTAACCGACTTCAAAAAGGAGGAGGTTATCAATTCGGATGTTTATATTTTTTTATTTTTTTTTTTATGTATGTTCGGCCATAACTCCGTCATATGTAAACGGATTTGCAAAATTCTTTTTTTGTTCGAAAGGGGTTTACTCCGAAATGGTCCCATATAAATTTCATATAAATCTGATGATGCGTTCCGGAGACAGACACCGGAATACTTTAAAAAATGACTGCAAATGAACCGCGATTTCTGCTATCGCATAAATATTATGCATTGTTTGCTTGGAATTCGTGCGGGGTAGATACGGTAACTAAAAATTTTAAAATAAAAACTTTTTCCAAAAAAAAACAACCGACTTCCTTAAAAACACTACAAAGTGAAAAATAACTTTAATTTCGGAAGTCGGTGGCAAAAACCTCAAATACAAATCCTAAGACACCGACTTCCGAAATTAAAGTTATTTTTCACTTTGTAGTGTTTTTAAGGAAGTCGGTTGTTTTTTTTTGGAAAAAGTTTTTTATGACTCAAAGTTTTCATTTCTTTCAGAAAGTTATTAGTTTATAACTGCCGTGACTCCGTTTATAGTTTAGTTATGGATTTACACAACTACTTATTTTTAGTATAAAATCAATAGAATGTCATTATAAGGTCACCGCACGGCACGCCGAGGTATACTTATAAACACTTTTAATTGTAAATAACGAACTCGTCCGCTAGATATAATCTATACATACAAATAAATAAAATGGAAGTGTCCGTTTGTATTGTCAAAATAACAGCTTTTTAATATTTATGAAGCAGTTAAATATAAAAGCATACAGGACATGTTACAGCAGCCGACCTTAATGTGACAATCTGTTTACCTTAAAATAAAAACGTGTGTTCTACTTAATAAGAACAGACAAATAGTTATTTTTTTTGTTACAAAATCCTTACGTAACAATCTCAAGCTCCCAACCCTTTCGAAAAGGTTAATAAAACAAACGTCAAGGATTTAGAGCCTCCCCTTTGGAATATTGGCCTGATAACAACCCCTCTGTCTACCTACGTCACACATTGTCGTGTTTGGAAAACTCGCGGGTATTATCTACGCCTACATTGGTATTGAACATCGATTTATATCCAAACTACGGTTGGGTTCCATAACTTACTGGTTAAAAGATTTATAGGAAAGTCATCATCATCATTTCAGCCGTAAGACGTCCACTGCTGGATTTAGGCGGGTTTGACGCATTTGGTGTACATCTCAACTTGTACACCATGCTCAAATGGTGAACTTAGCAACTGGTGCACTTCTCATAATATGGCACACTTCGCAACTGGTGCACTTCTCAATTCGTGCACTTCGCAAAAGGAGCACTCTTTAAGATGAGTGGAGATTTGGAAATATTGTCTAAAAATGAAAGAATCTTTCGTTTTGCATAGGTAATTTTCTTAAAAATACAATCAACCTTTCAAGTAGGTACACACTTACTTAAACTTAATCAATTTTCAATAATAATAAAAAATTCATACGAAAGTAATAAAAAAAATATGTAAGAATGATTTACCTACTGCAAAATAATTATAACAAAACAAAAATAATTTTAATTAAACTCTACATAATCACTATAATATTTTTATTTTTTCAAAAATAAAAAAGTCACTCGGAAACAATAAAAATATAATTATGTAGGAAAAAATTCGATTTACAGCAAAAAGTTCATAATAAAGACATGATATTATATCATATTATATCAATAACCTTTATTATATTATAATTTAACTGTACTCCTTTTAGTTATTGTAATTATTATTAATTAAATAATAATTATTAATTATTTCTTATATAATTATATTTTTATTATTTCCGAGTGACATTTTTTTTTAAGTATATGTATTTGAAAATATTAAAAATGTTTTAGTGATTATGTAGAGTTAATTTAAAATTATTTTGTTGATTGTATTTTTAAGAAAATTACCTACGCAAAGCCAAAGATTCTTTCATTTCTAGACAATTTTTCCAAATCTTCACTCATCTTAAAAAGTGCTCCTTTTGCGAAGTGCACCAATTGAGAAGCGCACCAGTTGCTAAGTTCACCATTTGAGCATGGTGTAGTAGGGTCAAAATCACCAAGGTGGTAAATTCCAAATTCTGTTTTATCAAAAATATATCTAGCTGCTATTACTTTGACGATCAGCCTAAATGTTCATTCAACTTGTTTTTAAACGATATTTACGTTGGCAGAGCATAGAATTGATTACTATTCTTGTAATTTCATTTTGAAATTGAGCTAGCCCTGAAAACAATCATTCCGGGAACGTTTTTGCGAGGCTTAAAATAAAATTAAAATATGACATAAGTATTTCTTTTTTACCCTCTACAATAGTGTAAGTGTATAAATAATAATGAGAAATTAAAAAACTCGGAAGAAAATGCTAATAAAATAGTAAAGAATTAAAACATCGCTTCGAATAGAGCTATATGACTATTTCTTGGTATTGAATTATCTAAATATGCCAATATCGCGGACTTACAAATAAATAATTAAGCTGTGGGTATAAGAAGTCCGACTTATTTTAATTTTACCAGGGCCTGTTTTAAATATCTAAAATAATAATGTGTTTTATTTATGATTTTAGTGATGTGCCCGGAAATGATGAGCGGTTCACGGAATGATGCGTGTGTTCTCTAAATGACGATATAAATACAATTTAGGTTTATAAAATCAAAAGAGAATTTTTAGATGTCATAATTATTTATTTATTTGGCATAGGTTTATTCTTAACAACAATGTAACTTAACCCGTTGAATGCCGCTAATTACAGACACAATTAAAAACCATTGTGTCTATACCAAATGTGGTATCTCAGGGACTTAGAGGTTAAATCACTTCTTCACAGTCTTTAATCGATATACACAGCCAAGTAAAAAATCTTAATAATCGTATTAAACTTTTATCTTGATAGGAATAATCAAACCATCTAAACATGTTTATAGTTCTAATGTAAATTTAAATTAAACTTTCAATAAAAACGAGCGCTCTTAATCATAGTAATTAAACACAAGAATATGTAATTATTACATAAAAAGAAACAAACATTAGATTTTTTCGTAACAATCAACAAATATCAGTATCAAAGTAATAAAAATCTTGATTCTTTTCTTTTTTCAGCAATGGTGTTGGAATAATACTAATTATGTGCTCAAATGCAATGTACGATACATCATTTGAATCTAATTTGAATTTCTTGGCACTATTACGCACCGAATTCAAGAAAGTTACTAAGATTTCTCCATCATCTTTATCAACACCTGTCATACAGGTGGCAATATATCTGTAACTGACAGTCTTCTTTTGTGTAGATACTTTAATTAATACAAATGTTCCAGGGGATATTAAATTTGGGTGTAGGTATTTTTTTAACAATGTGTCAACTTTGCTGTTAGGAGTTGTTAGTAGGTACTTGAGCTTTCTTCTGTTCTGCTTTTTCTTTTCTTCTTAGCCTTTTCTTTAAAGTTTAATATTTACGTTTAATTTTATCAATTGTTTTGTCCCGTTGTTTTATTATATGGTATGCTTTGGCTCTATCCTTACGTACAATTTTTCTTCCCACTGTTCTTTTTATTGAAGGTGTTGCAGCTAAATCACCATCGGAATTTGGCGGAGTATTATTTTCTATATTTGATAATGTATTTTTTTCTCTGTATTTTTTTTATGCTTCTTTCCAAATTTTTCTCTGCCTTCGCTTTTCTATCTCAGTCATTTTAGCAATAGCTTTAACTTTCCCTTTAGCTTTTTTTCTGATAGTACGCCCCCTCTTTGGCCCTTTTGATCTCTCTCTCTTCCACTGTCATCTTATCTATTTTTTTTATTTTTCTAGCATTAGCTTTTTTGACGTGACAACGTCTTATAAATTGGTTTGCCGGGTGACACTTCAAGAAACTGCGTTACGCTCCGCTCACGTTATGCGCTCACAATGAGAGCGAGTGAGAGGCACGCGTCCCTTCCACTCGGGCATGGTTAGCCCGCCTAAGAGCGAGAGAGACAGACATAAAAAGTGAAAGGCACGCGTCCCTTCCACTCGAGCACAGTTCTTTGTATAAATAAATGTTTTAAATTGTTACTATTATTTCATCCTTCTTCCTACTATACGAATGAATATTCACATTAAAATTATTTTACCACTCAAAGTCGTTGTCACGTAAAACTTTCGCCCGTATACCGACTTTACAGGCAACCAATTTTTTTTTTTCGTTGCCGCAAGTAAGCTGAACTTTTTTTAATTAATTTGCTTTTTCGATCGTTTTTTATTTTTGTCAGCCTCATGAGACTCCATATTGCTAAAAAAATAAACAATTTCTTAAAAACTATGTTAGCACAACATATATACGAAATTACTTAACTAATAGTTATAATAGATATAACTTTGGTAATTAAATAGTCAACTCGGGAACGTCATCATCATTTCGAGAACACACCGTCAATTCCGAAAACGTTTCCGAAATGACCGTTCCCGAAATGATTTTTTTAAATAAACGCGCTCTTTTTATACGGCAGCCATCTTAGACGTCATGTTTTGATTGGTTAATTTAAAAACATTGAGGTTACTATCCGTAATTAATACTACAAAAAATATTTTTTCAATATTCCGAGTTAATGAACACGTTCCCGGTATGATGACCTATTGATGTACGCTCTGTAAATAATGAATCGAAAAGTACTTACCACTTATTTTTAATAACTTTGGCGGGAAACTTTCTTGTCATAGACTTTGTTTATATCGTCCACTACACTGTACCATAGAAATCTGAAGGATACGTTCAAAAATACATTTTTTTCGGTCTATCAAAACTGCGTTCACTCAAATGACGCTAACATTGTCGGACATCATATTTTGACTTGATTGACTTTAATTTATTGTCTTTCTTCAATAATGCAATTAATTACTTGATATTAGAATAAAATTAAAGGACAATCAGTAAGGAAAACTGTTCAATTTATTTTATTTTATGAATATTTCCGGTGTTAGTTTCTAAAGATTGCTACTTAGGACGCGTTCTCGAAATGATTTTTTGTAGTTATTTTTCAAATAATGACGAATATGTGTTACTTTTGAAGTTTAAGATATTATGTATAGTTGATATAAACACAGTTAAGCATTTACAAATGATAATTTGTTTAAAAAATTACTTAATTGAGGCACTTATTTGCCGAGTAAGCTAATTTTCCACCTTGGTGATTTTGACCCAGTACAAGTTGAGATGTGCACCAAATGCGTCAAACCCTTTCTACTCTCCGAATTTGGAATCTTTTGGATACTTACAAAGATATGAAGGTCAAGTTTCCATTTTTTTTTTTGTTTTGATGAAAACTTTATCACCTAACAACTCGTTGTTATTGTACCGTTGCAAGCACGATGCTTTGCAGCGTTACATTGCGCGCTGCCGGAAACACCGTTTTTTCGCACCAAAATATAAGCCTTTTCTAACTAAAAGTTAAGCTCAGTGTTACGTATTTTGATGTTCAGAATACGTGGATAACGGTTATGTGATGGGTCTGTATAGGTCCCACTTGCTCTCACAAAGAGGAAACTTAAACCATGAAAACGGCATCCATGATGACAATTTGTACATTTTCACAGCGGCCATCTTAGATTTTCATTTTGACTTCAGCGCTCTCGAAAAACTATCTCTCCATGATGACCGGAGAGAAAGTCACATGTCGGAGGGGCTAACACTTTTTCATTACGTACTATCTCTACCAGTTTACTTACTCCTTCCGCAAGTCGCGTTACAGAACTTCGTTTCGAAAAAACTTTGTAGTAATATTTGCGCCAAACAATAGGGGTATTAAAAATCGATTTTTAAGTCAAACAACGGTTTGTTTGAAATTGATCTGCATACCTATCCTACAATAACTCAACTGAACAAAAGCATCGTTTGCATGTTAATGAAAATGGCGCCATTACCTCGACGTAACGTAATTGGATTGGTGCTGGTAGGCCTGATTAATGCATGGCATGCAGCAAGAATATTGAGTTATTAAGAATTCCGATGTTGACCATTGTGTGGTTGAATAGATCGACCGTCTGGAAAAGACCACGGGTGAAGATACGACAGCTCGTCCGAAAGTTTTTCGATACTTAGAAGTGAACCCTACTCCCGATTGACTGTTTCGAGCAAAAACACATCAGGAGGAAGGACAACTATCAAATCGTGTTGTACTTAATTTTTAGTTCGGGCTCCGTACTTATTTTATGTCCATAACTTCGGCCGAAACTACGGACTTCGTGCGTAGAGAGTAGACCCCCAGGGCTAGTGTCTACGTACAATGAAGTCCCTCGCACAACCTCTTCAGTTCAGACTGAAGATTTTGCAACTGTAAAACTCACATTCCGGCTTTGTTTAAAGACAACTTCTAACCCTCTACGATATATATTCGCAAGACTATATACGAAGAACATGCTGCCTGTCCATTAAAATGGAGGGAAATGCAGTGAAAACATAAGAAAACTTGTAATGGTTGATGATTGACAGTTCTCCGCTATGATCTAATGCGCAAGCAGCAAGAATTAACTACATTATAAACGTGGAGTCATGAGACTTCAAGATATCACCCGCAAATGAATAAGGTCAAAATGACCGCACTCTAATTGAATCAGTCATCTCATTGAGACATTAGTCTTCATTTTCTTAATAATTTTACGTAATAATATGTCATTGTTCAACAATAATACCGAGAGGCTGATACGAGTATTGAGTAACTCCGCCAATCACAATGAATGACAATTAAATGGAATTGAGAACAAAAGACGATAAATAAATGTTTATAAATGCATTCGAGATGATTTTGAATTTTGTCGTGGAGATGTTGGCATAAAGATTCAAGTTGTAATAAAGTTTCTTCGCGATTATGTTTTCATATTTGAGATCTTATTTTAAACCTTGACATAGGACAGGCGAAACTTATTTCGCTTTCATAAGATTTTTCTTATGAAAGCGAAATAAGTTTCGCCTGTCCTATGTCCGCTTTCCTTCAATTAATACTGAAACCAATTTTCAAGTTGTTTAAAAAAAAAAAAAACTATATCCCGACTACTGAAAAATCACGAAAATATTCTCATCTGAAAGCTCTAGCATACGATCAAGATGCTTCCAACATTTGTCATATGACATTGACATTGACATTGTTTTGTCATTTGTCATTTGTCGTATTGTGATATGAGTTTAGAAATTATGAGTGAACAGATGAACATACATACATAATGGTCAAAACATAACCCTCCTGTATGCTTCGCCGTAGTCGCGTATTTTATCGTAACGATGGAATAAAAATATGACCTCTGTTGTTTTGGTTGGCGCGTAAGACGTTCGTCGTTCGATAGACGACGGACCTGCGTGACAAGATCGTGTAAACCTAAATTTACAAAATCTAATATTGTTTTTCCCTTGTCCACAGAAAGAAGATCGAATCCCTAGGCAGGATGACGGCGATGACGCAGGAGGAAATGGTGGCGGGCGCACGCACCGTCGCCGCAGGGCTTGAGGCCCTGAGGGCAGAACACACCCAGTTGTTGGCAGGGCTGGCGGCCAACACCGAACATGAACATGAAAAGGCATCACTCGTGAGGAAGAGCATTGATGCTATTGAACTTGGGTTGGGAGAGGCACAGGTTAGTACAGACGCTGTTTTATAGATTGTCGTATTTTTTATGTATATGTTAGGGTTTTGCGTTATGGGCTTAGTTTGAAATATGTATGGTTTTGACTGGGAGGGATGTCAGTACCTGATTATAAAGACAGTTCTCTGCCTTCAAGTACCATGTACATTGCCGTCCAAAAGCTGAAATTTACATTTCATCATCTTCATCATTATACCCGAAAGAGTTCCACTGCTGGACTTAGCCTCCTCATAGGTTCTGTGCTTTCTGCATGCAGCGGATTCCTGCATCCAGCGGGTTCCTGCGATGTTCACAAGGTCATCATTCGGAAATTTACATTTACAATTTACAGCTGAAGTGGAAAAATTATAACTAAGTTTTGCCTGTTTTATATTTTCCATTAATCTTTCACGTCTAAAATCTAGCATTATGTAAAGTAGTACATTCCCTCTATCGCGCGGTTATAGTAGCACTCTCAGATAAGCTCTACTTTTACCTTCATGTCTAGGAGTCCGGCTTTCCTTTCGAGAAATAACAGTAAGCTTAAGTGCTGTCTACTTTGTATTCACAGCAATAGGAATGTCAGATAAGATATAAAATTCACAGCGAAATAAAATTAGTTTTATAAAAGCATTTTTTTTTGTCCGTTTCTCCATTTGCATTGTGACAAATGCTTTTTTTGCCTCTGGCTACAAAAGTTTGAGCTGTGTCGCCCGTAAATACATACTTTATCATCACTCTTCGTTCCAAATCTTCCTTTAAATGCACTGACATCGATATGTCTTCATTTTAACTGTTTCAATATTAGCGATTCATTAACCCAAACCATACACGCAGGGTTTTTATGGCATTTTGCGAGTAAAGGATTGAGGTGAACGTGTTAAATAAATCCTTTGTCCTTTTCTTTGTTTACCACGATATCCAAAAACACAACAAAGAACTCGGGATCACACATTTACTTTATAAATAATCCTTAACATTAAGAGCGGCCAACCCGTCATAATTCTCATACAAACGCGTACGTGAGCGTGAAAAAAAAATTGTATTCAGTTTTCATGTTTAATTTTTAATATAGGTATCTTGTGGTTTATTTCTAGGGTTCTATATAATAAAAAATAAAAATAAAAACATTTTTAAGAAATAAATTCAGTAAAGAAGTCATTAAATCTGCTTTTTTGCAAAAAATTTATCTATACTTGGCCGTTTATAAATTACACATACAAAGAAAAATGTATCTGAGCGCTAATTTTCGTTCGATGTTATCGCGTTTTTCTTCGCTTACATTGAGTTGTATGTAACAACACGATGTATGCTCGCGTTATCGATATACGGACTGGGAATTGCCCTCTCGCGCAGACAGGTGCAAGGTGACAGTGTGACGCGATTTTGGTAGAACAATTTTCATGAAGTTTTCATAGGAATTGCTCTACAAGAGCCGCCTCGCGTTAATCTTTTAAGGAGTAATCGCCAAAGTACCCAAACAACGTAAGGAAATTTGAATGCCTTTTTCGCTCTAACACCACGTGTATACGATGTAAACAAACGTGATCGAAAAGGCTTCATATTCCAAGGCACATGTCCTGAAGATGACATGCCTTAGGTCTGTGGCCTGCGGTTAGTTACATCCGTCCCGCGTATAACAATATAGTAATAGAACTTATAGATACGAATGTCTCTCGCAGAACCTGTCGTGTCTAAGAAGCCGTCTATTAGATTTTCTTTTTCCACAATTGCGAGGGGAGAATTCTGAAGAGGTAAGATGAACTCTTGACCTTTAAACCCTCCAATGTCAATATCCTCAAATTAATTTCTGAAAGAAAAACTAATTCAGTTTTCCATGAAAATGAGTTAACATTTTATCTAGATAAGCAACACGTTCCACGTAAGCTTACACGCAAACCTTAAGGTAAGGTGAAGAACTATTGATCAAACGTTTAGCCTAAGTAACAAAAGAAAAATTCTACCCTCATTTTCTTTGAAGTAGCCCAAACAAATAATGGATTATTCTGGAGTTTTTCTTTTACAGAAAATATAGTAGCACATTTTCTGCCAGTTACCTTTTACATTTTTCTTTAAAATATTTCCTTTAATATAAGCCTCTAACGGAAAAGAGGTCAAGAATTTGGTCATTGAACAAAGCAGAGCTTGCTTTGAAAAACCCACATAAATAAAAAGCCTGGCTTCTCAGCGGCTGAAGATAAACAGTCTCAAGGTAGCCTAGATTCGCTGAATGCCTTTAAGGACTACCCGTTATACATCATTTAGGTCACACCTACCAAGCCTTGAGGGCTCCGCTGTATACACGACAGTTTACAACGTGTAAAAGGAAACTCTATTTTTGAAACAAAATGTCGAAGAGCGCTTTCAGAACTTTGCTTTTAACGTTTTCAATCCCATTTTTTGTGAAATATTGCGTGGGAGGAATCGGAGTAGAAAGCGGGAATTGTTTGGCAATTGGAAAACTTAGTATTGATGGAATGTACAGGAATTTGGGTTTATAAATATTTTCCGTCCATGACCGTGACTCATGCATCATTATGCATTACTGAACGATTTTATAGAACTATTGATAGTCTCTGCATCTATTATTTCATATACATTCAAATGAATATGAAAGTATACACATTATCTATCTATACATCTATACAAATAAATAAAATTGAAGTGTCCGTTTGTTATTTCAAATTAACAGCTTTGGGGCCGTTCAAGTATTACGTAAGCACATTTATTACAATTTTTTACTCCCCCATCCCCCTTGTCATCAAAAGTAAGCAAAGCTCTTACCCCCCCTCCCCATGCTTACGTAAACATTGTTATATGCATTTTTCTTTTAATGTACTCTGTTTTTTTTTATTGATTTATGAGTAGCAGTTATAATTCTAGAAATAAAAAAATAGATTTAGGATACGGGACTTTAACACATATAATATTCATTTAAAATACATCAAATCGTCAATAGTAACGAAACGAAACAATAGGTTGACGGAAGTTTAGTCAAGTGAATAGAGCGCGGTAATAAAAAATATACCCGTAGTACCCGTAGAAGTATGGAAGTGTTTAAAAGAAGATGGATGTACGTGGTTGACATAATTCTTCAATAAGTTGTTGCACGAAGCAGGCCTGTGTCCAGCAGTGGACGTCTTACGGCTGAAATGAGGATGATGATGATGATGAAGGAGGGATCCCACAAGAATGGTGCAATAGTTCGCTAGTGCCCATCTTTAAGAATAAAGGTGATGTACAGGACTGCAACAACTATCGAGGGATAAAGCTCATGTCACATAGTATGATGATATGGGAGAAAGTAATAGAGAAAAGACTGCGAGAGGAGAGTGAGATTACCCCGAATCAGTCTGAGTTTATGCCAGGTTGAGGAACAATGGACGGCACTTTTGCACTCCGGCAATTGTGCGAGAAGTACAGACGTCCACACAACGACTTGCACATGATGTTCATTGATCTGGAGAAAGCGTATGATAGAGTACCTCGGGATGTGATGTGGTTCGCTCTGAAAGAGAAAGGGTTGCCTGGGAAGTATGTAGAGTTAATTCGTGCTATGTACAGTCAACTCGTACCTACGTCCGGTCGGCTGCTGGCAATACCGACGAGTTCAATGTGGCTGTAGGCTTGCATCAGGGATCGGCTCTAAGTCCTTACCTCTTCCTGTTGATCATGGACGCTCTGACGTCGGACATACAGAAAGCGGTACCCTGGATACCCTGGTGCATGCTGTTTGCCGATAACATTGTTCTTGTCGGTGAAGGTGTGTCCGAGATCTAGAGCAGATTGGAGAAGTGGCAACAGAAGCTGGAGAATGTTGGCTTGAAAATCAACAGAACCAAAACCGAATATATGTTCTGCGATTTCGGCGGTCTCTCCAGCTCTGAAACCATAGCGCTTGATCTGCTCCGACTTTCGGTATCTCGGTTCACTCGTGCAATGCGATGGCGAAGTAGATCGGACGGTTAAGCACAGAATAAACACTGGATGGATGAAATGGCGGCAGGTCACAGGAACAATCTGCGACTCCCACATCGCCCTTAAACTTAAGGGGATGATAAATAAAACCATGGTCAGACCTGCTCTCTTGTAAGGGTCAGAATGTTGGGCCTTAAAAGGGATGAATGAAAGGCAATTGCATGCAGCTGAGATGAGAATGTTAATAGGGATGTGTGGTGTTACACGAATGGATACAATAAGAAATGAGGACATAAGATGAAGTCTGAAAGTGACACCAATAATTGAAAATTTGTGTGGGAATCAATTGTTATGGTATGGTCACGTGATACGGAGGAATGAGAAAAATGACATGAGGAAAATATTGAGTATGTATGTCAATGGCTTTAATATAGAGGGAGACCAAAGAAACTCTGGATGAACTGTGTGAATTATGATATGGATAGAAAGGGAGTGACTACTGAGATGACGACTAATAGAGAAGAAGTGTGGAAGAAAAAGACATGTTGCGCCGACCGCAAATAAATTGGAATAAGGGCGGGAAAATGATGAATAGAGCGCGGTAGGTAATTTCCCTACTGGGTTCTAAGCCTAAATGTCTACATTATTTGTGGGAATCCACGAAAATGCGTTTCATTTTCACACAAAGACAATGTGTCGGTTGCCATAAGTGTAAAAAAGTGAATAGCTACTGCTTACGTAATCACCATCTAGACTCCCCCACCCCCCATGTCATCAGAAATAAGCAAATCAAAGACCCCCCCGCCCCCCTATAGTGCTTACGTAATACTTGAACGGCCCCTTTTTACTAAATGCATATGAAAGTAGATACGGTACTTACACCAAAAAATCATTTTTTTTAACTTTTGTCTGTCTGTCTGTTTGTTCCGGCTAATCTCTGAAATGGCTAGACTGGTTTTGACGGAACTTTTATTGGCAGGTAGCTGATGTAATAACGAGTAACTTAGGCTACTTTTATTTTAGAAAAATACCTGCGTTAAGTTCCGACATCCACGTGGGCGAAGCCGCGGGCAAAAGCTAGTAATGAATAATAAAAAAGAATATGAAAAGTTTTATCTTTTTCTGTTTGTTCCGGCTAATCTCCGAAACGGCTTGTCCGATTTTGACGCGACCTTCACTGGCAGAAAGTTGATGTTATAAGGAATAACATAGGCAACACAATCCCGTGAAATATTTTTCATGTTCCACGCGGGCGAAGCCGAGGACACAGCTAGTTAGAAATAAAACCATGAGCGATTCTAAATAAAGTCTGTTATTAATTTAACACTTCTCGAGTCCAATGTTTTAAGTTGATTACCATTTTCTTAATTGAATTCCTAAATTCAGTGAGCTTTGTTTCATAGGTCGCTTACTTACAAATATTTAAGTTAACTTTGATTGTAATCGAATTTCGTTTCTAAATACAGTTCTGAATGAACAATTCCAGGCATTTGAGCGTCTACTTCAAAGACTAATTCAATAAGGGTCTTAAAGTTGCTATTTACTTTTGCGGTTTTTAACTTTAGTGAGATCTGCTTGAGGCAGGTTATTTTATAAGTTACTAGCTTTTGCCAGCGGCTTCGCCCGCGTAGAGGTCGGAAATTATCCCACGGGAACATACTACCGGGATAAAAAGATGCCTATGTCCTTTCTCAGGCTCTAAACTATCTGTGTACCAAATTTCATTTAAATCGGTTCAGTAGTTTTAGCAGGAAAGCGAGACAGACAGACAGACAGACAGAGTTACTTTTGCATTTATAATATTAGTATGGATTATTTAAAAGTTGTTCATTTTTATTAGGGTTCCGTTGCCAAATGGCAAAAAACGGAACCCTTATAGATTCGTCATGTCTGTCTGTCTGTCTGTCTGTCTGTCCGTCCGTCCGTCCGTATGTGACAGCCACTTTTTTCCGAAACTATAAGAGCTATGCTGTTGAAACTTGGTAAGTAGATGTATTCTGTAAACCGCATTAAGATTTTCACACTAAAATAGAAAAAAAACTATAAATTTTGGGGTTCCCCGTACATAGAACTAAAACTCAAAAATGGTTTTTTTCATCAAACCCATACGTGTGGGGTATCTATGAATAGGTCTTCAAAAATGGTGATGAGGTTTCTATTATCATTTTTTTCTAAACTGAATAGTTTGCGCGAGAGATACTTCCAAAGTGGTAAAATGTGTGTCCCCCCCCCCGTAACTTCTAAAATAATAGAATGATAATACTAAAAAAAATATATGATGTACATTACCATATAAACTACCACCGAAAATTGGTTTGAACGAGATCGAGTGAGTAGTTTTTTTTAAAACGTCATAAATCGTAAACCGCAATTTACCTTACATTCAATCAACTGAAATATAAAATAAAATAAAAAACATTTATTTTTAAACCGAGAATACCTACAGGTTTGTACGGAACCCTCGGTGCGCGAGTCCGACTCGCACTTGGCCGGTTTTTTTTCCAAAGTCTGTGATATTTACATAGTTTAGGTAACATACTTATAATAATATTAATAATCAGTACGTATACAAATAAATAAGAATCAACCCGATAACTATTTATCTTTTGCTCTCTAGACAATACCTTGTTTTTGAACATCAGATGAATAGAACACACAAAATATACTTCACAAAAGACAGCTTTATCGGTTTCAGCGATCTCTTTCAATCAAACTTGATCCAACAATATTCTATGAGTATTTTACTGTCTTTTGTATGCTTTGTATTCAAAATAACCTTCAATGGAACAAAACATACTGAAGTTCCGCACCTCATTCGCCGCAGTAATTCCATTTAGCATTACACAAACATATCACCATTAACTTCTAACTTTTCGCCGCCATATTGGCTAAATTACCGCCATATTTCCCGCGCCATTTTTCATAAAACGTCACAGAGTAAAATTAAGTTGCGTGAGTGAATCACGGGGCGGTGCTCCATTCAGCCTCCCACAAAGGCACGCGACACCCTCTTGTGAGGTTGACGACGTTGAGGTTCTATGTGAAGGCTAGACAGAAGTCTGAGGATGATAGCGCTTGATAATATTATTAAATATTATGTAGCGAGGAATTCAGATGCGAGAATATTCAAGGTTGCTGTGTTTTTTGTTTGGTTAGCGTGTAACCATTTGGAATAATGCTTTTCACGTTTAGGTAAACTACTTTTCCTATATCTAAGAGAAGGCTTTCAGGCTTGCTGAAATCGCAGAAAAATAAAAGACTTTAGTTATTTTGATGTATACGATTGAAAGATGATGGATGTTTCCAAATATTTAAAGGGTTTCCTTCGCTCTAATTTCCAAATTAATGCTAAAAATAAGCTTTACGTTTACGACTGCGTCACGCTAACATAACAAAGTAAAGTTACTGAAATACTTTGACCTACTTTCGTTCGAACTTCCGTGATCAATGGGAAGATTTTTGCATCGATATGTTTGCTTGAACTTTTCCAAGAAGGTTAATAATGTATTGCCATGAAATCTGATCATGGGAACACTGGCAATGCCTGTGACCTTGTTTTCTTATGACAGAGGGTATCCATAAGGATGATGCATTCCAATCCAGCTCGTCCCTTACTGCCTTCTACCAGCTATGCCCTAAGCCAAGGTCCGTACCCTACAGGAGGTGCCCTTGCCGAGTAGCTTTAAGCCATGGCTGGACGCCTTAATTTATTAAGACAGGCACAGGCAACTCCGGTTAAGCAGCCGACAACCTCACAGGTTGACCTGAGAGATGTCATTCCCAAAAATTAAAATAAATAAAGATGGTTACAAAAAAAATAAGCTTGTAGTTTTCACGAAAACAGAGAAGTTCTCGAACAAGTAATACGTTTTCGTTATTTTGGAGCGGCATTTACACCGCCACATGTGAAGTACGCATCAGACTGATGTCGCGCAAAACCCTGCATCGCGCAAGCAGAGTCTACTGCGCAACTACGCATAGCGGTGCGTAGCCTAGTAGGCAGCGTGACGTGGCTCGCACGCAGGCGGTCAGGGTTCGATACCTGCTAACGTAATTCATCAACCCTATTTTTGGGAGCTCAACGACCCGTCACAAGACACAACCACATTTGCAGGACAATACTTATACAACGTCCCGCCATCAATCGTCAGGCAGTTGACTACACCCCAGCCGGGTTTCGGAGGATCCATTTTTCTATAGAGGATTCCTTATGCCTCGTAACATCTACACGCTCTAATTAAACTCAATTTCATATCTCCTGTTCTTTCCATTTTGGGTTATAGGACAGACAATTTTCCAGCGTTCTATAGTTTTCTTTCTAAAGTTGTTTAAAACTGGGTAACTGCTCTTTATCCGCTCCGCTTTTCCCCATACCTTTGCACCACCACAACAAGATATCATACGTACGAGTACCTGACTTGACAAAACTGACTGATATACGTGGGAATGTTTGTTTTTAAACACAAAGGGATACTGACGCGGCGCACTCGGCCTTTACGACGTCATGTGCCTCTGTTTTGTGTTTACTCTGCATTTTTCCAGCACCAGAGTGGTTTTATTTTTCTGTTTGTCTCTATAACTATCTCCTCTTTTCCCCATACTTTTCACGACCTCAACAGAGCGTCATACTGACTCGAAAAAACTAATGGATAAACGTGGGAATGTATGTTTTTAAACATAAAGGGACTCTAACGTGACGTGGCCTGCCTCTGTTTTGTAATTACTCTATATTTTTCCAGAGTTAGTGACAAATTTCCTTTTTTTTTTCTGCGACTGTATCTGCTTTTCCTCCTACCTTTGCATGTTTACTACAATACGTTATTCGTAGTTGGCTCGACAAAACTGTCTTGGGGTCCGAACACACGGACACAATCACACCACACCGCAACTACAAAATGTGGGCAAGCAGTGGTTACGTATGGTGTCGCTGCAGGTTCTTTCAGTTAGCTGTTGCAGCTACAAAAATTTTGATGTGGTTGCGTTGTGGCTAGTGTCAAACATGTGGTCGCTTTATCGCCCACATGGGTGGATGTAATCCGTGTGAATAGACTATTCAGTTTCATACAAATTAGCACAAGTCTACGTGGTTTAGTTGTGGTACGTGTGATCTGCGGAGTAATTGCATAACACACTAACAGAAGGATCTTATGAAGGAATGTCCCACAGTGGCGAGGTGTAATTTTTTCTTAAAGAGAAGCCGATGCGAAGTCGGCTTTAACTTACTGACTCATCAATAAAGAATACTTACTATCATTCTAAAATTAATATAGGAATGTAATGAATTAAATACAATTAAATTGAACAGCTGAAAACCGAATAAAATAAGCAATATTCCTCTATCCCGTTCTCGCTGACGCATTTTTCTATACCTGTCTCTGTCATAACCCGTTGTACAACGGCTTGCTCTCGTACATATCAAGCGGTGCCACGTGACCTAAAGTGATATCATTACGGGATCGCTGTTGTATGAATTTTTAGTTCCCGATTATGACGTTTCGGCGCCGGGTTAATTTAGAACATTTCTCTTTTGTTGTAATACAAAGCTATAAATAACCTTTTTTGTTGTTTGAATGTTATGGTGAATTAAATACCCGTAGTGTAGATAACTATATTTATTGACAATAGTAGCCACTATTTACATACTATTGTATTTTTAATAGTGATAGAGTTACCAATGCGAATCCTCGAAGGCAAGCCGGTAGGAATCGTGTTATATGGTGCCTTCGCCACTGTTGTCCCACATCTTCCCGTGGGTGTCGTAAGAGGCGACTAAAGGACTTCCTAGAGAAAGGGCAGCAGCGTTCTCTATGCATTTTACCACCATATTACGATCGCCAACCCGCCTGCAAAGCGTGGCGATTATGACAAACCCCCCATCCTCAAATTGATGGAGGCCTATGTCTGCAGCAGTGGACGTCTCTCGGCTGAAATGATGATGATGAGGATGATGTAATACCAATATGCTTAAAAACGATTCAAATTCTGATTGATCCCGCGCCCTTATAGACGAGGTAATGTTTGTTTTTCGGACGCCGTATCCAAAAGGTGTGTGTATCAAAAGCCGCTCTAAAACACAAAACAAAGTAAAGATTTTTTGGAGATTTTTGCTTAATATTGTTCGGAACCCATCGTGTGCGAATCCGAGTCGCATTCGGCCAGTATTTATTACACAAAGGGATGCTGCCGCGGCTGACTCGGCCTTGGGGAGGCCATGTACCTATGTTTTGTGTTTACTCGGGTTATTTTGAGTGCATTGTGTAAACCATGTCTTGGTAATAGATTGGTTACAGATTATTTAGGATGGACAGGTGAAAAAGTATTACGTTTTTTGTTGATGTTATGATTGTTTAACGTTTAGAGGGCCGAAAATGGTGATGTAAAAAATAAAAAAAATTGCAAAGATTTTTTTTGACGCAACATAGGTATACGTGGTGTTATTTGAACCGCCAAAACATTTTAAAAGGTTGGCTAATGTAAATTACTCAGAAGACTATATTCCTTAGTAAAAAGCTCTGACCCGTTTCTTGATAAATAAGCCTTAATTTTGAAAGACAATTCGTTTCGCCTTCCACAATAAATACCGACTCACATTCAAATTTAAACCATTCCATCATTTAAAATCACGACACCGACACGAGACGGCACGACTAACGGCGTCTTATTAATCAGCAAGGTTTATTTATTTTCGTCTCGACGTTACCTACCTTCACGCACCCTCATACCTCATACCCCACACCTCGCACCTAGGGAATGCAATCTCGAGTCGAGATTCGCGACTGGACATCTCGCGTGCTAAGTCTGATGTCGAGGTTGGCCATTCAAGATGTTATCCGACAATCAGGTGTCATCTGTGATCGAGATCAAGATTTCGCTTCCTTTTTTATAAATAATGCATTTTTTTTAAATCAGCGATACATTCATCAATCAGTGGTACATTTTGTAAATAAAAAGAAAAAAATTAATCGAATCTCAAACAAAAAAATAAACTTTTAAAGTATACATGTAATAATACTCAACACAACGCATACGTAACTCAACAAATCTGCACATTATAAATTAATTAATTTTAATAATGAAATAACTTCTAAGAACGATAGTGTGCCACTCCATCTCGAAATCTCATTCGACACCATCCTCCGCAAATGATGGACTCCCGAAAAAACACTCGAAATCTCGCGTGATTCGGGATCGAGATTGCATTCCCTACCCACTCCCCTCTGTTCTTAACACTTAGTAATGAAAAACTCGTCTCGTTACTCTTTAAGAGAAAAAAATGAGAATAAATAAAGCTTGTCAGACGGAATGAAAGCGATTTACGTTGTGAAAGTTGTGTTGGGGCCTGATTTTTTCCCCCTTTAAGGGTGGAAAGTGATACTAAGTTGGGGTTGCGTTGAGATTGTATGTGTAGGTACTTAGCATATAATTTTTGTCCAGCATACATTCTTGCCTACCAGTAATATATTTACTTACTTGAGCGAATATCACCAAATGAAATTCAACGTGATCAGCACTTTTAAACCGCGTTCAAAAGCTTTCATTTCAAAAATCATATTCAGCTTACACTGTTCCCTGGAACATAGATCCTTTGTAGCGCGTCGGGCATGTTTGCTCAAGCAGGCATAGATAGTTTTGAAGCTATCATGCGCAAAAGGGCGGCCTCCTTGATGCGTAGGATACGTGGGAGTCCCAACAGCATCCTAAGCGTTATTGCTGAAAGACCGGACTGCCCTTTCCTGGCGCACTGGTCCCGTAGGCATGCCTGCTTGCCCGGTGCAGAGGGAAAATTTATGAACTAAATTTATGAAGTAGATAAACTTTTTTTTGATTAATTTATTTTGTCTAAGGTTACTAACATAGTTGTAAGCTTTTCTGTTACTAACTCATTATGGATTTTAATTATGTCCGAAATAAATGATTATTATTATTATGTATCTTTGACATTCTCGGGACCCTGGGGTCCCGGACCTTTGGAAGGCGTACCAGGGGCCGAAGCCAACTCGCAGAGGCCCGTTAGAGGTTCTTAATGGAATGAGGCACCAAACCGTCGATTATCCCTGTTTGTAATACGCAAGTGCAGCCAAGGACAACCCACGGTTGGTGTAGAACTAATGGTATGGAAATAAAGATATTGGGTTATGGGTTTGGGTGGCTAAGTGAACTGGTTTTCTCGAATTATGGAATGACTATGGCCCCTGCCTGACCAATGTTTTAAAAATACACAGATAAAATGGCAGGGGGTGACTTGCACACTCAATAATGGGCCTCCGTAAACGGTCGCTAGCACAAAGTGTCGTAGCGCCAAGGGGGCAACATGTCCTGAGGTGCTTTGAGGAGTGGAGCGGTATTCCACGGCTTTCAGAACAATCCCAGAGCCCGGAAGATGGTCAAGATCCCTACGAGCACTTACTGAAATACTTCCTTCCTCCGAGCACGTTTGCTCTTGCGAATCTCCACTCAAGCCGGCCAATAAAGGCAAGAATGAGGTGGGAGCTCTGTTCCTCGTCAGTGTTCACTCCAGCCGGCCAATAAAGGCAAGCCAGAGGTGAGGAACAAGACTTCTCCCGGGAGTTAGGGTCCGTGGGGTCGCTACTGCCCAACAGCTCGCCACATGCTGCCCTGCGGTTTTTTGTATCTCTCTTGGTCTGGCTCCTCATCCTAGACCTGCTCCGGCAAAGTAAACTCTACCGGCACAGACCTAGAGTTCGGAGCGCGCAAGCCCCACCACGACGTCAACGTAGAGATACGGCGGTGGGGTTATTATTATTATTATTATAGACCTCCTCTCTGTGAGAGGGAGTGGGCCGTAATTCACCACGTGAGCCCAGTGCAGGTTGGTAGATATCACATGTCTTCGAATTTTTGGTTCTAGGATATGCCGGTTTCCACTCGATGTTATCCATCACCGTTTCTCAGAGCAGTGGTGATGAAATAATTTACACAAAGTAAAGCGCCTGCCTGGGTTCAAACTCACGACCTACTACTTGTAAGTCGCGGCCGTTACCACTGGGCCACTACTGCTCTCCAAGTCATTTCAATATTCCACAAAGATTTTGACACTGACAGCTCGTGAACGCGTTCAATTCTCTAAATCTTCTCAAATCCGTACTTAATCCTGTGTTATGGGGTTCAGCTGCGTTTAATGGAAAATGCAGCCCACTGTATAATATGGAAGCTTTCCGAACTTGTACAGTTGAGTAGAGCAACCTACTGAAACAAGGATTATTACTTTTGTAGTGAGTAGTCAATAAACTGGCAACTTGCCACCGCATATTGCACTTCAGAACTGTTGACCCGTCATATTGTGCCAAATATGGTTTTAGGCAGTGCTGTATAATTTGTGTGGAATTGCTGGTTGAACCGACTTTGGGTCATTTGTCAGAAAATTAATATTTAAATCATCTACAACCATACTTTATTTAAAAAAGGGATTTGTTTTATTTTCACTTCTACTCTTACACATCTCTTTTTATCTATTCTACTATCGCAGGTATGCTGAAAGGGATTTCTTTGGAAAAAGTATCACCTTTTTACGCGTCCTCTTTTCTTGTCTGTTTAGGGGCCGTCCATTAATCACGTGATGTTTTTTTAATCCCCCCTCCCCTTGGTGATACATGGTGAGGTTTAAGACTACCAATATCACTTGTATTTTTTAGTACCTACAAAGAATTTTTTTTTTTAATATTTATAAATTTCACTACAAGCCGCTTTCGATTTTGTACGCGTTTGACGAAAAAATAAATACACGTAAAATATTACTACACCCTCCCTCCCCCTTGTGATATTTCGTGATTTTTTATGGACCCCTCCTTCGAGCCTCACGTGATTAATGGACAGCCCCTTATATGTGTGTACATAAATGGTAAAAATAAATAAATAAACCAGCCTAGTGAAAAAACAACAGATCAATTTGCTTTTTATTCTACCGTTCCATTACGTATTTGTTCCGTCTGGTGGCCGGACGTACAGAATAGCACCACCCCATATCTTCCCGTGGGTGTCGTAAGGGGCGACTATAGGAATTACTAGAGAACGGGCAACAGCGTTCTCTATTTTGCCACCTTATTGCCAACACAAATTGAGGAAGACCTATGTCAAGCAGTCCACTTATTTCGGCTGAAGTGATGATGATGAAGATGATTAAATAGTTTCGACATTACATAATTCTACATCTCAAACAATACAAAAGCTTTTCATAAGTGCATAGTAAAATAAATCTTCCCCCTCTCCATTCCAGGTTATGATGGCCCTAGCCTCCCACTTACAGTCAGTGGAGGCTGAGAAGCAGAAGCTCCGCACCCAGGTGAGGAGGCTGTGCCAGGAGAATGCCTGGCTCAGGGACGAGTTGGCAGCCGCTCAGCAGCACCTGCAGGCTTCGGAACAACGTGTGGCGCAGTTAGAAGAGGAGAACAAGCACTTGGATTTCATGGCTTCTATACGGTACGGACCTGCTCGGTTCACTGACCTACTATGACAATAAACAAACTTTTAGATTAAATGGGTTTTATACTGTGATGTTAATATTGCCGAGAAACAATTTAGGCCTGGCAGAGGGCCAACTGAAAAACCGTTTTTCCATTTAGGCTGAGAAAGAAATATTAAACCACGTCATTTTGCGGTTTCATAAACTGGTTTCATTTAAAATGAAAATACTTGCATTATTTGCATGCCGTTGTTAGTAATCATTTTTAACAGTACTTACACGAGGTTTAGACTTTTACTTCATTGCTTGTTTTTCTCGTCTCAGTACAAACTTATGGCAAATATACGACTGGGTCAGTCAGAATAATTCATATTAATTCGGTGTGCAGGTTCTTTGATTCAACTTAACCTGCGAATACCGAGACAATGACCCAGAGAGAGATGAGCAGTGGTGGCCCATGGTAATGGCACCAAATTACGAGATGTAGATTCAAACACAGACAAGCGTTTTACTTTTTGTAAATAATTTCATCATCTCAAAACGGTGAAGGCAAACATTATGAGGAAACAGGCATGTCATAGAAAAAATAAAACCGGCCAAGTGCGAGTCGGACTCGCGCACCGAGGGTTCCGTACAAACCGTATTCACGGTTTATGCGTAAGGTTTATGTTTATGAAATTAAATGGTTTTTTTTTTAATATTTGAGTTGATTGAATGAAAGATAAATTGCGGTTTACGATTTATGACGTATTAAAAAAAACTACTTACTCTAGATCTCATTCAAACCAATTTTCGGTGGAAGTTTACATGGTAATGTACATCATATTTTTTTTTAGGTTTATCATTCTCTTATTTTAGAAGTTACGGGGGGGGGGGACACTATTTACCACTTTGGAAGTATCTCTCGCGCGAACTATTCAGTTTAGAAAAAAATGATAGTAGAAACCTCAATATCATTTTTGAAGAGCTATCCATAGATACCCCACACGTATAGGTTTGATGAAAAAAAATATTTTCAGTTTCAGCTCTGAGTATGAGGAACCCCAAAATTTATTGATTTTTTTCTATTTTTGTGTAAAAATCTTAATGCGGTTCACAGAATACATCTACTAACCAAGTTTCAACAGCATAACTCTTATAGTTTCGGAGAAAAGTGGCTGTGACATACGGACGGACGGACAGACAGACATGACGAATCTACAAGGGTTCCGTTTTTTGCCATTTGGCAACGGAACCCTAAAAACTATATCGAAGACATGTGACATCTGCTCACTCGCACTGGGCCTGCGTGGTGAATAACAGCCCACTCTCTCACAGGAGAGGAGGCTTGTGTCCCACCTGTGGGTAGTGGTATAGGCTAATATTGATAGAGAGAGGGGTATCACTCTCTGTCTCTCGCTCATTGTCTCATTGTCGCTCACCTTAACAAGTCATGACACCAAAAGAGAGTACCTATTGTTTTTTCTTTTAACTAATGTTATAATTATGGTTGCGTTTCAGCAAGTACGACAGCGACATCACAGAAGATTCGGACAATAACCGCAGTGGACAGAGCGAGAAGAAGCGCGATGATCCCATGGTGGACCTGTTCCCGGATGACGACCATGATGATAACAGGAACAACAAATGTAAGGATCCATTTTAAAATTGATAACTGAAGGGATACTAAATGTTTTAATCTAGCAGTGTGTTATTTTTACAACGTGTGATATCTTATAACTCTTGGGTATTAATGAGACCATGTCAAAGAATCAACCGACATTATTTTTATCTTGAATATTGGTGTAAGTTTCATTGATAAGGACGAGTAAATCATTTTCATTCAAATTTAAATCTTAGAAAATGCGATGTCATCATATTTCATGTAAGGGTGTTTTACATAAATAATCGTGAGGCCGAATTATTTTGTATGGAAAACTAAAACGAATAAAAAATTTTATTGATATGCCAGTTGATTCTTTGGCATGGTCTCATTTATACCATCGAGTCATGGGATATCACCTGGTAGAGTCGATACTAAAAGCATAAAATAATACTTAAACCTTAAAATTATGAGTCGGCGCTTTGAGTGATCCTTGTTCATTGATTTTTCAGCGCCGACTCAAAATTTTAAGGTTTAAGTATTATTTTATGCTTTTCAGTTTTTCGGCGGTTTAATTTTTTGTTAAAAAGTTTTTATTTTATATTTTTTTGTGGCTCTAATGTACTAATAATACTTGGCAAGGTATACCGTATCCAACACAAAAAGAATTATCAAAATCGGACTACGCTGTATAAAGTTATGCGTGTTTATACATTACAATCAGTGAGTGAACAATCAATCATCCCCTGTTTTCCGACCCTTAGGGTTCAATTTTGTTTTCCAAATTGATATGGGACCACCTTGGGAGTATACTCTTTCCAATAGAAGAAGAATTGTCACAATCGGACCACTATGTAAAAAGTTATGCGTGGTCATACATAAAAAAAAAAAAAAAAAAAAATACGCTTCGAATTGATAACCTCCTCCGTTTTTTTTCGTCGGTTGAAAATACAAGTGACTATTATTTACATAATGCTCAAAAGGTATAAAGTTCCAGGCTTACAAGGATTGTTCACAGGGTCTTGTATTGCCTGTCTTTAGTAAAATATCGTACTGATTTACGCCGTGTGAGCTATCTTTTTCTGAAGCTACAATTTCATCATCATCAGCCTATAATGTTCCCACTGCTGGGATACAGGCCTTCTCTCGATGAGAGGGAGTGGGCCATAATCCACCACGCGGGCCCAGTGCGGGTTGGTAGATGTCACATGTCTTCGAATTTTTAGTTCTAAGACATGCTGGTTTCCTTCACCGTTTTGGGAGCAGTGGCGATGAAATAATTTACACAAAGTAACGCGCCTGCTTGGGTTTGAACTCACGACCTACTACTCGTAAGTCGCGGCGGTTACCACTGAGCCACGATTGCTCCCAAAGCTACAATTTAGATAATTTTAATCGATGTCGGTCGTGAAAACAAATATAGAAGACACTCATTCAAATTCCTGTATGACCTATCAAAAAAAAAAATAAGCATGGTATTTCTATCCTTTAAAAATAACTAGCTAAAATACTCCCAAATGAAAACAGTAGAGTACGTGCTTACGCTAGCTCATTCCATCACGTGTCGTGAATATTATATTCATAGTACACACAGCTGCTACTCGGTGCATTTGAATATTTGAACAGTCGACATTTTATGTAGATGTTTTATAAATTAGAATGTTTTGAAACAAAGCTAGTGCTTGTTTTGCCGGGAGAATTAATTCCTCGAAGGAACAGATAATGACATTCCGACGTATACTTTCGGCATAGTAAGGAACGAAGAAAGTAAAAATAAAAAACATTTGTTAGATTTTGTATTTATTCATCATCATCTGCCTAACCTTATCCCAAGACTGGAAGGGGTTGCGCTACCCGTCAAACCGGATGCAGTTGAAACACATAGTTTCAACTGCATCTGGTTTGACGGGTAGCGCAACCCCTTCCAGTCTAACTGGACACAACTGAATACCGGTATTTTACATGGAGCGACTCCAAACCCAAAACCCCCTTCCAAAACTCTGTAACTGGGTAATACGATACCCCTTGGTAAGATTGGTTGTCAGACTTTTGAGCATAGGACGACCCGTAACGACTGTCAGTGGTCCATGAATTCCAGTCGGCACCAACAGTTTAACGTACTTTTCGAAGGGGTCTTGGTACATAAAGATGGTTACCTATTGGGAACGTGCGAAGTGGGTGGAAGGGGTAATGAAAACGATCGCTGCGCTTGTCGCGGCAGAAATTTGTAATAAAAGGGGTCAGTCAGTAAACAAACAAACTTGTCGATGTTGTTTTAAAATTTTTGAAAATGGGTCATTATTGTTGTTATATCGTAGACTGCAAAAATAATAAATAAATAAAAATGTTTGACATACTTTATCTAGATGTTTAGTCGTGTTTTTAGGTTAGGAGAGTACTTAAGTTTAAACTTGTTTTATAGGGTGTTGAAGTCACCGATGTTTGACGAATGATGGTGGCTCGTATTAAATAACTATTGCCATTAGTTATCAGTTCTTCTATATTCCTTACCTGATCTGCTAACAACAATTTATTTCCTTTTAGCATAGTTTGGGGCTGGAAACTTATTGTGTGTTTTACACTCAAAACCAGTTTTTATAATAACGTCCATTTTTCCATAAACAGTTTTTAACAAATTCCTCTAAAAATACCACTTATTGTCTGTCTAAATATATTTTATTTACTCAAATCTATACAAAATAAACAAACTCTTGTTATTACTTTTTTGATATATGCCCCTAAAACTGCGTTTGCAAGATGGCGTTACTGTCGTGCACGTTCCGAATCCACGGACCAACCACGGTTGACGATCATGCGGGTGTTATTATTTAGCCACGAGCCCGTTTGCTCATTTCTTCATAGGGATTACAATGAACACCCAACGATAAACCGCCTTGCGAATGCACCTCTTTAGTCAGCAAAATAATTTCATATCCATTTCCGTGTGCAGCCATGTCGCCGACGCCGCCGCTGCACTTCGCGCAGCAAGTGAACGCGGGCTACGAGATCCCGGCGCGCCTGCGCACGCTGCACAACCTGGTGATCCAGTACGCGTCGCAGGGCCGCTACGAGGTGGCCGTGCCGCTGTGCAAACAGGCGCTCGAGGACCTGGAGAAGACCTCGGGCCACGACCATCCCGACGTCGCCACCATGCTCAACATACTGGCATTGGTGTACAGGTACTGTACATTATTAGCGTATTTAACCTCCTGAGACCCGGGACGTATTTACGAATATTTAATTGATGGAAGTTAATTTTTATGGCTTAATATTATAACATTGAGATAAATAAAAATCAAATAAAAAAAATCTACCCCAACCCCATTTAGCGTAAGGGAGGGTATCACCAATGATACCTTGGGTTCAAAACTGGTATTAAAACAAGTTATTTTAGAAGGAAATTTAATCAATGAAAAATTTTAAAAATGACGGTACAAAATTTACGATTTTTCTATTTAATTAAAAAAAAAACAAACCAAATCACTAATTAAAATAAATATTTACCTTTACGTAAAGTCGACATGTCGGTAACGGCAAAATGCTCGATTTTAAACTGACTGCAATCGATGTAATTTGACAGCTAGAGAAACGGTAAGTGACTAGAAATATAAAAAATATCTATGCTAAACATTGTACAAAAAAGCTTATACGAGTTTCGATAGACGGCGTGGAAAAAAAGTTTAAACTAAATGTATCACTGGTGATACCAGGGGTCTCAGGAGGTTAATGTTCCCATTATTCAGACTCAGCCCTCATATCTGTGAGGCTTATAGACATCACATACTAAAGCATTATTTCACCGCATTATTATTAATAAGTAAATGACTATAAAACCGTGTTTCGTGTGGTGCCGGACGTAAAGAATAGCTCCATCCCATTTCTTCCCGGGTATCTTAAGAGACGACTAAGGGACTCACTAGAGAATGGGCAGCAGCGTTCTCTGCGCATTTGACCACCATACTGCGATCGCCAACCCGCCTGCCAAGCGTGGCGATTATGGTAAAGCTCCCCAATTTGGGGGAGGCCCATGTCCAGCAGTGGACATCTTTCGGCTGAAATTATGATGATGACGATGATAATAAAATCTGCAGAGTCAATATACAAGCGTGACAAAATTGAGCGGTCGTTTTATCTCGCTCCGGAAGCGCACCTGAAATGTTTACGAGTCTCAGTGTCAGTTTGTTTTTCATCGCTCGCTTATAATCTTATGATATTTGTCACAAACATTATTCCGTGTTATTTTCTACAGAGACCAGAACAAATACAAAGAAGCGGCCAACCTCCTAAACGACGCGCTGTCCATTCGTGAGAAGACTCTCGGAGAGAATCACCCCGCTGTCGCTGCCACGCTCAACAACCTGGCTGTACTTTACGGAAAGCGAGGTGAGACTCAAATTATCACTAGATAGTATAAAACAAAGTCGCTTCACTCTGTCTGTTCCTATATATGCTTAGGTCTTTAAGGCCTCCCCCACATTAGGCGTGCGTAGTGATGGGCAGGGGATAAATACTCAGAGGATAAATACTCGAGTTTTTATCCGAAACGGATAAATACTCGTTTTTACTCATTTTTATCGGATAAATACTCAAAATGATGGATAAATATCTTTTTTGCGCGTCGGATGATTATTTTATAATGTAAATTGGTTTTATTGTTATTAAGGCTTTTCAAAATACTACGTTATTATATTATTTAGTTGTAATGTTAATTGTCAGGACTGTAATTGTGTCAGGAGGCCAAACGTCTCGAGCATGCTCTTTAGACACAATTTTAGAATCTTTCTTTGTTGAGAGCGTAGAGAATTGCTACATAATTGAACATCTCTGTGAAGAGCTTCTAAAAGTCAAGAAAAATGCGGCGAAGACAAGTTCATTGTTGTTGTTTGCCAACGCAATAGCTAATTGAAAAGTCCTTTGCATGTTAATAAACATGCAAAGGACTTTTCAACTAGTTAAAAGGTGTTGAGCCTTTAAACTGCGCAGCACACACTATTAATTTGCTGGCTCATGGCGTCCTGAAATGCGGTGGTTTCAAAAATTTATAATTATGCAGATATGATAAAATATAATCAAAACAATTGGTTGTCTGAAAAGTCAGTTTACGGACGATAATTTTACGAGATAGCATCTAAGTCTCTTCTATACGACGCATCGGCCGATGGAGTGGAAGAGAGATAGATGCGTCACAAGTCGAACACTTAGGCCAATCGTGCCTCTCTATTGCTTGTTTCGCTCTCGCTTGCACTCTCGGTGCAGGCGGAACGTGACAATGAGTCATGCTTTTTCGTGCGTGCTGCCAGCGTTCATCGATTCCACGCGTGCCTCAAAGAGATGTCGGCACATATTGAAGGGGTCCGCGAGCACCGATGCCTGCCAGGGTTGCGGATCTGTTTGAAAGAGGTATTGTGGCCCTGGCATAGGCAACTGAAGGAACACGGGTGGGTTTTAGTCAGTAAAAGTATGACACGCTATCATATTGGCGATAGCAATGGTGGCCCGGTGGTATCAGCCCCAACTTACGACTTGTAGGTCGTGGGTACGCACTGCTCTCAAAACTTTACATTGATCGCTGAATCCATATCCCACATTGTCGACAACCTCGCAAGCCAAGTCAGGATACTCGATTTCTTTATCTTTCACGAGGTCGTTTTTTTGGAACTAAGTTCCTTATGGCGCGTTGCGAAAGGGGGCTAGACGGAATTAAGAGAAAAAGTTGTAACGACACTTTTTAACCGACTTAAAAAAAGGAGGAGGTTTCTCAATTTGACTGTATATATTTTGTTTTGGAACGAAGAGAGAGAGGGAGAGAGAGAGAGAGGGAGAGATAGGGAGAGGGAGAGAGAGAGTGAGAGGGAGAGAGGGGGAGATGGAGAGAGATAGAGAGAGGGATAGAGAGGGAGGGAGATAGAGAGAGAGATCTCTCTCCATCTCTTCCTCCCTCTCGGGAGAATATTTTTGATGAGTATATACAGGTTTTTTGTACATAATAAATAATAAAAAATAATAACAATAATGAATCCTGGAAAGGAACTTCGTTCCATCCGGGTGTACCTTGACACCTCTCCAGTTTTTTATTATTACAATAATTTAAGCGTTACTTAGTTTCTGCCTACTCCCATGGGAGAAAGGCACGAGTTCATGTATGTATGTGAAAAAAAAAATGTACAAAATTAAATGTATAATTTTATCTAATTTTGACAGTTATTGACGAATTGTATTCATGATTGAGTGAAATTATTGTCAATATCAGCATTTTGTAATTGTTAAAATGATTAAAAAGGTACGATACCAATCTGCATTGTCTGTTTTTCATTAATTTTAATCCTTTTGTTAGTAAAATGACAAAATTTACGTTACGAAAACTTAAAATAGTATTTATCCGCTGTTTTGGATAAATACTCAGTAAAAATGGATATTTATCGAGTATTTATCCATTTTGAGTATTTATCCATTTTGAGTATTTATCCGGATAAAATCCCAACACTAGGCGTGCGCGATCCTCGGGCGTGTGAGTAGCGCGCGCGTCGCGAGCGCGCCGCGTGAGCGCCGCGTTTAGCTGCCCTGCGGCGCGCTCGCGGCGCGCACGCGGCGCTCGAGTCGCGTTCTTACCCCTTCGCCCGCTACAATACTCAATACTTTATTGCATTCCATAATGTATATGCTTAGGTGGTAAAACATTTTATTTAGAAACAATTGTGGACCCTGTCGGGCACAGCAAAGGAAAATACAGTAGGTAGAGAGGAGGACCTATTGGTTATCTTATAATGTAACTTATTCTAAAATAGTAATTAAAAATAGATGAAATACATGCTTTGGACTTTTCTAAACTAATTTCAGGGATTTATCATTTAAAAATTCGTTGTCGTTATAATAACATTTGCTTAACAGCAGCTTTTTTAATTTATTAGTAAATAGATGGCTGACACACGTTAAAAATAGAGTCACGAGTGAAATTAATATCGAAAGCTTTATCCTAGAAATACAGAATCGTCCTGCGATATGGGACATGACTACAAAGGAGTATAGTGATCGTATTGCAAAAAAAAGGTGTGGGAAGAAATCAGCACTTTATTTATAAAAGAGTAGCTTCTGCCCGCGACTTCAAAGTCACGGAATAAAAAGTAGCCTATGTCCTTTCTCAGGCTCTAAACTATCTGAGTACCAAATTTCATTTAAATCGGTTCAGTAGTTTTAGCAGGAAAGCGAGACAGGCAGACAGACAGACAGAGTTACTTTGCATTTATAATATTAGTGTGGATAGTGTGGATTTTGAAACAAAAATTGTCCAAATTATGACTGACTTGACTGAAGGGGGTTAAACGTCAAGGCGAGCGCCGCAGGGCAGCTAAACGCGACGCTCACGCGGCGCTCGCGCTACTCACACGCCCGAGGATCGCGCACGCCTAATGTGGGGGAGGCCTAAAACTACGAAACGGATTTTGTTGCGGTTTTTTTAATAGATAGTGATTCAAGAGGACGGTATACATATATGTATAATATAATACGCGGGCGAAGCCGCTGGCAGGAGCTAGTATGCTATAAACCGGCTTTTAAAGGCATGGTTATTACCGCTTGGCACATCACGGCTCATAATATGACGTATCATGATTTGCGACGGACGACCTTTCTCAAGACGGTTAAGCTTTGGTATACACGTCGTAGAGAGTTTTTATAATAAGCCGTGGAAAGCCTGATAACATTTTAATACCATGATGAAATTTCAAAGTTCAACTACAAAATTGGAGTCAGTTTATGGATAATATTGCTTAGGCTCCCTTCACGATATTGTCTGTTTCCCGAGCGACCCTCAAGCGTGTTCATGGCTCAAATCACAAAAGTGCAATGATCGAGAAAAGAGTACGCTTTAAAGGTTCCAACGTGAACGGGGACGTAGAATTCACAAAGTACAGGTATAATTGCGTTACACATTAACATTAGGAATGGCTTTAATTTTAACAGTTCTACAACATTAATTGCCTTACTAACCCCCGACGCAAAAAGAGGGGTGTTATAAGTTTGACGTGTCTGTCTGTCTGTCTGTGGCATCATAGCTCCTGAACGGATGATGCGATTTCAATAAAAAAAAATATGTATTAAAGGTGACTTATCTGCGAGTGTTCTTAGACATGTTTGATGAAAATCGGTTGAGCCGTTTAAACGTTGTGGGGGGGAAAGTGGGGAAGAGTAACCGAATGTCAGCAAATATACTCGAGTGGGGTCTCAAATGAAAGCGCACTGAAAGAAAATATTGATGAATTAATCGAGAGTGTTCTTAGCTTCGTTTGATTCTACATTATATTAAGTATATACCTATAAAAAGTACAAAATAAAAAATTAAATTTAAAATTTAAAAAACCCCCGACACAAAAACCTAATTTCCCTTTAAAAAGTAAAAAATAATAAAAAATAACTCAATCTTAAAGTACCTAGGAATGTATTAATAATTCAAAAAAAAAACGTCGCGTTGGGGGACCGCTCCGCGAGTGCAGACGTCGTTGACTGCTTAGTTAGGTAGTAAGACTATTGGTGATTAAATTGTTAGGTTTGAAGCGGTCCCCCAACGCGGCGTATTTTTTTGAATTATTAATACATTCTTAGGTACTTTAAGATTGAGTTATTTTTTATTATTTTTTACTTTTTAAAGGGAAATTAGGTTTTTGTGTCGGGGGTTTTTAAAATTTTAATTTAATTTTTTATTTTTTACGTTGTTGGTAAGACAGTTTTTTTCGAACATATGAAGTAATGGATTAGCAATTTCAAAATTATTCAGATTCTGATTGATAGCATACATACATACATACATAAATCACGCCTTTTTCCCATGGGGATAGGCTGAAACTACGGAACGTCACCTGTTACGATCCTAACATACTCCTTTCCCCTCGTTTAAGTTCATACAACTGGTCATACATGCACGTTGATGTTACACAATTAGAGTACAGGTCTTATTATCAAATGACAGAGGGTGTGTCAGACTTTTATTGACTAAAATCCATCCATCTCGTCGTCCTTCAGTTGCATTTATGCCAGGGCCACCCTAACTCTAGAGTACAGGTCTAGACGGAAGTTTTAATTTAACCCGCTATTTATCTGGGTCTTATCCATTTTTTTTTTTCGTTGTTCCTAGGCAAGTACCGCGAAGCCGAGCCACTGTGCAAGCGCGCCCTGTGCATCCGCGAGGCCGTGCTGGGCCGCGACCACCCCGACGTCGCCAAGCAGCTCAACAACCTCGCGCTGCTGTGTCAGAACCAGGTACCACTCACACTCACACTCACACCACGCTCATGCTATCACTATACTCCGCGAGGCCGTGCTGGGCCGCGACCACCCCGACGTCGCCAAGCAGCTCAACAACCTCGCGCTGCTGTGTCAGAACCAGGTACCACTCACACTCACACTCACACCACGCTCATGCTATCACTATACTCCGCGAGGCCGTGCTGGGCCGCGACCACCCCGACGTCGCCAAGCAGCTCAACAACCTCGCGCTGCTGTGTCAGAACCAGGTACCACTCACACTCACACTCACACCACGCTCATGCTATCACTATACTCCGCGAGGCCGTGCTGGGCCGCGACCACCCCGACGTCGCCAAGCAGCTCAACAACCTCGCGCTGCTGTGTCAGAACCAGGTACCACTCACACTCACACTCACACCACGCTCATGCTATCACTATACTCCGCGAGGCCGTGCTGGGCCGCGACCACCCCGACGTCGCCAAGCAGCTCAACAACCTCGCGCTGCTGTGTCAGAACCAGGTACCACTCACACTCACACTCACACCACGCTCATGCTATCACTATACTCCGCGAGGCCGTGCTGGGCCGCGACCACCCCGACGTCGCCAAGCAGCTCAACAACCTCGCGCTGCTGTGTCAGAACCAGGTACCACTCACACTCACACTCACACCACGCTCATGCTATCACTATACTCCGCGAGGCCGTGCTGGGCCGCGACCACCCCGACGTCGCCAAGCAGCTCAACAACCTCGCGCTGCTGTGTCAGAACCAGGTACCACTCACACTCACACTCACACCACGCTCATGCTATCACTATACTCCGCGAGGCCGTGCTGGGCCGCGACCACCCCGACGTCGCCAAGCAGCTCAACAACCTCGCGCTGCTGTGTCAGAACCAGGTACCACTCACACTCACACTCACACCACGCTCATGCTATCACTATACTCCGCGAGGCCGTGCTGGGCCGCGACCACCCCGACGTCGCCAAGCAGCTCAACAACCTCGCGCTGCTGTGTCAGAACCAGGTACCACTCACACTCACACTCACACCACGCTCATGCTATCACTATACTCCGCGAGGCCGTGCTGGGCCGCGACCACCCCGACGTCGCCAAGCAGCTCAACAACCTCGCGCTGCTGTGTCAGAACCAGGTACCACTCACACTCACACTCACACCACGCTCATGCTATCACTATACTCCGCGAGGCCGTGCTGGGCCGCGACCACCCCGACGTCGCCAAGCAGCTCAACAACCTCGCGCTGCTGTGTCAGAACCAGGTACCACTCACACTCACACTCACACCACGCTCATGCTATCACTATACTCCGCGAGGCCGTGCTGGGCCGCGACCACCCCGACGTCGCCAAGCAGCTCAACAACCTCGCGCTGCTGTGTCAGAACCAGGTACCACTCACACTCACACTCACACCACGCTCATGCTATCACTATACTCCGCGAGGCCGTGCTGGGCCGCGACCACCCCGACGTCGCCAAGCAGCTCAACAACCTCGCGCTGCTGTGTCAGAACCAGGTACCACTCACACTCACACTCACACCACGCTCATGCTATCACTATACTCCGCGAGGCCGTGCTGGGCCGCGACCACCCCGACGTCGCCAAGCAGCTCAACAACCTCGCGCTGCTGTGTCAGAACCAGGTACCACTCACACTCACACTCACACCACGCTCATGCTATCACTATACTCCGCGAGGCCGTGCTGGGCCGCGACCACCCCGACGTCGCCAAGCAGCTCAACAACCTCGCGCTGCTGTGTCAGAACCAGGTACCACTCACACTCACACTCACACCACGCTCATGCTATCACTATACTCCGCGAGGCCGTGCTGGGCCGCGACCACCCCGACGTCGCCAAGCAGCTCAACAACCTCGCGCTGCTGTGTCAGAACCAGGTACCACTCACACTCACACTCACACCACGCTCATGCTATCACTATACTCCGCGAGGCCGTGCTGGGCCGCGACCACCCCGACGTCGCCAAGCAGCTCAACAACCTCGCGCTGCTGTGTCAGAACCAGGTACCACTCACACTCACACTCACACCACGCTCATGCTATCACTATACTCCGCGAGGCCGTGCTGGGCCGCGACCACCCCGATGTCGCCAAGCAGCTCAACAACCTCGCGCTGCTGTGTCAGAACCAGGTACCACTCACACTCACACTCACACCACGCTCATGCTATCACTATACTCCGCGAGGCCGTGCTGGGCCGCGACCACCCCGACGTCGCCAAGCAGCTCAACAACCTCGCGCTGCTGTGTCAGAACCAGGTACCACTCACACTCACACTCACACCACGCTCATGCTATCACTATACTCCGCGAGGCCGTGCTGGGCCGCGACCACCCCGACGTCGCCAAGCAGCTCAACAACCTCGCGCTGCTGTGTCAGAACCAGGTACCACTCACACTCACACTCACACCACGCTCATGCTATCACTATACTCCGCGAGGCCGTGCTGGGCCGCGACCACCCCGACGTCGCCAAGCAGCTCAACAACCTCGCGCTGCTGTGTCAGAACCAGGTACCACTCACACTCACACTCACACCACGCTCATGCTATCACTATACTCCGCGAGGCCGTGCTGGGCCGCGACCACCCCGACGTCGCCAAGCAGCTCAACAACCTCGCGCTGCTGTGTCAGAACCAGGTACCACTCACACTCACACTCACACCACGCTCATGCTATCACTATACTCCGCGAGGCCGTGCTGGGCCGCGACCACCCCGACGTCGCCAAGCAGCTCAACAACCTCGCGCTGCTGTGTCAGAACCAGGTACCACTCACACTCACACTCACACCACGCTCATGCTATCACTATACTCCGCGAGGCCGTGCTGGGCCGCGACCACCCCGACGTCGCCAAGCAGCTCAACAACCTCGCGCTGCTGTGTCAGAACCAGGTACCACTCACACTCACACTCACACCACGCTCATGCTATCACTATACTCCGCGAGGCCGTGCTGGGCCGCGACCACCCCGACGTCGCCAAGCAGCTCAACAACCTCGCGCTGCTGTGTCAGAACCAGGTACCACTCACACTCACACTCACACCACGCTCATGCTATCACTATACTCCGCGAGGCCGTGCTGGGCCGCGACCACCCCGACGTCGCCAAGCAGCTCAACAACCTCGCGCTGCTGTGTCAGAACCAGGTACCACTCACACTCACACCACGCTCATGCTATCACTATATTCCGCGAGGCCGTGCTGGGCCGCGACCACCCCGACGTCGCCAAGCAGCTCAACAACCTCGCGCTGCTGTGTCAGAACCAGGTACCACTCACACTCACACTCACACCACGCTCATGCTATCACTATACTCCGCGAGGCCGTGCTGGGCCGCGACCACCCCGACGTCGCCAAGCAGCTCAACAACCTCGCGCTGCTGTGTCAGAACCAGGTACCACTCACTCACACCACGCTCGTGCTATCACTATAATATTTGTTCGTACATTATAGCATTGCAAAAATGGAAATAAATTCTGTCAATGTTCTGAATCAATGTCTGGCGCGATATTAAATATTTTTATTAATGATAATGATAAACATGGTTTATTCTACCAAGTGATATTAAGGCTAAGGGAAATTAAAACTATTGCCGTGCTAAACTATAAAGACAGGCGTTACAGGTCGTCAGAATCTTGAAAGTCTGACAAACTAGTCTCACAAAGGGAAGCAGAAGCTCCATGTAAAATACTGGTATTCCGCTGCATACGGTTAACTGGAAGCAGCCCCAACAAACTTAGTTGGCAAAGGGCTAAGCAGATTGATTGAAAATAACTCGTTCAATGGTTACAGTCCTTTGATTATAAGTTAAAAGTTTTCAGTTAACACACGTATGTCTAAAACCGACCCTTATTATCCGCAGAACAAATACGAGGAGGTAGAGCAATACTATCAGCGGGCCCTGGAGATCTACGAGAGCAAGCTGGGACCCGACGACCCCAACGTGGCCAAGACCAAGAACAACCTCGCCTCTTGCTATCTCAAACAGGTAAACTTGGAACCGGAAACTGAACCGTAAACCGGCTCAGATTTTGTCGGCCTGCAAAAATCATTGCAACAATTTTCCTTCATCCCTTTCATACATTTTCCATGAACCAACGCTAACTACAGGCGGGTCGCACTGTACTTTTTTATATGATTTGACTTTAACCCTTTATAAGGCAGAGAAAACTAGACATGGTATAGTAATAAATTCTTAATATGTTAATAATGACATGTTTAAGTATTTTTCAAATTGGGAATTCGATGGGATATTTGCAGAAATGTATCTATTTATGTATAAAATGTATATATTATTTATCATCAATGAAAAATAAAATCGTTGTCAACAATACAGTTGAATAAATCAAATAATTTTATTGGTGGCAGTAGTAGTAATAAATAGATATAAAAAAAATACTAATGTATTAATTCACGTGTTACGGTCTTGTATCATATTTTGTTTAGCATACAGTCTGGCAGTGGCCTGCGAATTACAAAAAAACGTAAAAAAATAATAATTTTACGGGTTACTGTCGAAAGCATTCCCGGGCAATCTATGGCTTTTAACGATGTTCCTGATTATTCAGAAATAGTATATCTATACTCTACACTTATATATTATTACTAGCTTCTGCCCGCGAAATCGTCCGTGTTAAGTTTCTTGCTCCCGCGACGCACCCGTCGCATCTATCATTATTCTAGGAGGAAACAATAATGATAATATGAAATAATGAATGATTCCCAGGGCAAGTACAAGGAAGCCGAGACGCTATACAAGCAGGTGCTGACCAGGGCGCACGAGAGGGAGTTCGGAACTATTGACGGTAAGTCTTAGCATATTAACTTCGCAGAATTATCTCTAAATCTTGCATATACTATACAGTACCCGGCCGAATGGCATGAGTTTAAAAAACAGCTTTCTAGATCGTCGTTACTATATTACTGTGTGACGGTTTCTTTCTGAAGATCATTGTGATATAATCAAAGATAGGATAATCGGATTTCCATAGAGATGTCGGGTAGTGGAAAAAACCTTAATTTAATGGTTTTTTTTTAAACAACACACACCTTGCTCTTTTACCTTACATACACATATTTGTATCGGGATTCAAACATTCGTTTTGAATAAATATGCATCTGAATAGTTATGCAATTCTAATAATTTAGAAGTCGCTTCCATGCTATACACCTGAGTAGTGTGGTAGTGGTGTTCCTGGCATCGCGTGATTTGTTTGTACAAATAAAATATTTTAAGAAGCTGCTTCTATACTTTCATAGGTAAAATTAACTTGAATACATACATACATAAACTCTCGCCTTTTTCCCATGGGAGGTAGGCAGAAACTACGGAACGCCACCTGCTACGTTCCTTAAATATTTCTTTTGCCTAGTTTAGGTTCAAACAATTGGTCATACACACACTTTAGTATGCATCCGAATATCCGATCTCTGGTTATAATCATGCCGGGGTATTGAACTTCACGGTTGGGCTTTCGTAACTTCAGTAATTTTCATATAACAATGGAGAAAAAGAATTATTACTATTTATGCATCAGTTATTGGTACTTATTTAGCTCCTTTAAAAACTGAAATGAAACAAAAGACTGGCTTTCAATCTTTGTTTAATTTCAATTTTATAACATGTGCTTAGGGAAAGCATGATTTATAAAGTTATTTATTTTATGATTTAATTCGTTATTTTATGTATTATACCTTTCATATAAATTGACGTTATATTTTGTTTACCATTTCAGAGTATATAGCATCATTAAATGCAAAAAAGCCCCTTAAAAAATAACAAACAGCTGCACATAGTATATGACAAATATTAAGACAAACTAATAAAAGTTGACAGAAGATAATGTACTACTGCAACATTCCTATAGCATAATAGAATTATGTAATGGCGGCTTAAAACTCTAATCAATTTTAATTTCAAAGAAATGACAAGAATATGAGCATTATTATTTTGTGCAATATATATCCATGGTACATTATAAAGACACAGTTTGGTAAGTGCTTTGGGTATACTCCAAAATTTTAAACGAGAAAAAAAAATAAGTGTTGTAAATTGTATGTATTTTTGTCATACCTTTGAACTATGGTGAAGGCTGTCTAAATAAATATTTTGACCAAAGCACAAAGGTTTGCTGTGTAACAGTGTATTTTGTAAAGTTATATTTTATTTTTCTATTCCAATTTCTTCTAAGGAATAGGTATTTGTCTCGACTAAGCTCGAATTTGTAAATAGTAAACAAGAAAATACAAAAATATTGCATGTTAATTTGTTTAAGTGAGTTTATTTTTTGCTAATTTGTTATTTGTAATTAATTTATTTGTAGGCGTAGATAAATATTGAGTGAAATGTCATCCAAATTAGTGAAATATTGATTTATTTTTATTATTATTTATAGGTTGTAGATGAGGCATGCAATAAGTTGACAAATTGATTTTTATTCGACGCAAAAATGTAGAACACAAATTTTATTTTTACAATAATTTTGCCTTGAGCTATGTTTTATAAATCTTTGCGTCCAGTAAAAATAATATTATTTTTAGATATTTTCTGATAATGTTTTTCTATCTTGTGTAGATCTCTTTATGCATTTGATTTAGAAATGAATAGTAGGTTGTTAGCATGCAGAGGCTTATTTTACGTCTTGCCATTAAGTAAATAAATAATAAATAAAAAAATGGTTACTACTAGTCTAAAAGCTGAAAGCTTATACGCATAAATAGAATTTTAAATGTCCTGACTTATCATCATCTGCCGAGCCGTTTCCCAAACGAAAAGTCTTGAGTCTTGACTGTGATTACAAATTCACAGTATCAAGAAATTTACTCCTCCTATTTGACAATCTCAGTTGCCTTTGCTGAGTTCTAAGGGAATTTAGACGATTGGAGAAGCTGTTTTCTTAATTATCTTTTGATTGCCTTGCGTTGCCTTATTATTTTTAGTTTTAATTATAAAATCTAATCGGAAACAGGTTGCTTTTATGTGCAGTAATGAGCCAGGTTATTGTGATTTACCTCCAACATAATAATTGAAGGTCTATAGAGGGTGACAGGGAGATCAAACAGACTGCAACCATGAACTCGGCACATGATTCTAGACCTATAGTAGTAATTTTTCGTTGGTTATCTTCATCAGCAGCCTATAATGTTACTACTGCTGGGACACAGGCCTCCTCTCGATGAGGGATTTTTTTTACGGTTATAAAAAAATAAATTGGCTGTTTCATAGAAATGTGTAAACCTACGCGGTCAATATGTATGGAACAGCTAGATTTTTTTTTTAAATAACCGACGCAAAATTGCAGCGTGGTTCAGAATCATGAACCGAATCCACGGTACGTCAATGTCCCTACCATCCTGTATGGTCTCGAGAATAATGTAAATAAAAATATGAAATAAAACAAGGCTAAAGTTAATCAACAACTATGAAATATTGTTATACATCTAATTATGATAAGTATAACATTACGCACACTTTGTGACGGTTTTGTTTATAAATTTCTTACGCTTTTGATAGCGACGTGCTAATTTCGTGTGTATTATTTTATCTGATTTTTTTACATTGCCTAGAGTAACTCTTGGGATTGTTAACGCACAATAAAAATGATTTATTTTAATTACATGTTTCGTTTTTATTAGAGTCATATTAAATGGTTGTATAAACATATCAAACCATTCAATTAATTTGAATATTGAATTTAGAGCTTATCACAAATAATAACAAGGTTGTAATTTTGAAACGAATTATTGTACATTTTATTACAATAAACTATAAACTTGACTAACATGGAAACAGCAATTTTTTTTGGAAATCAAAGATGCCAAATTATTTCCTATTTTTAGTACCAAATGTAGCCGAACTGCTGAATTTTATGTAGTATGCAATAATTTTATATAAACTATATTTATTTACATTAAATGGAAATCCTAAAGTGTTTTGTTTATTTATCTTATGAGTTTATTGTGGTAGACAAACAATAAGTAAAATACAGACTTACAACTCACAGTAAATGATATTTTTTTTAGATCTTGTATCCCATGAAATCAAACATGAGGTTAATATTTTGTGTCACGGTACGGTGTCCTGAATTCCGGTTTTATATAAGCAAAAAAATATATATTTCCCTTTAAAAGAAGACTTTTAAAAGTGCTCAAAATTATAATATTCTTACTTATTGTTTCGATACTTCTCCCATCCCTGTACCATTCTACTACAGCTACTACTAGAACTGGCTTCAATTTGTGGTTGCATGGTACTCCTTGGTGCGATGTGGATGGATATTTATACGCAACTAAACCTTAGGTGAGTGACACAAGTTCGGATACTGTGTGGCACAGGTAGGAAAGGCAAAGAACATTATTTTTTTTATATTTATTTTTATTTTTGTATGTTTTTTTTTATTATTTGTAAACGTCTTTTGCCGTGTGTCACACCTTCCCGACTTGTGTCACATTTTAAATAGAAATAAGTTTGGCTTTGGCTTTATAATTTATGATATTTTATATATATCTTTAAATATTGAGCATGAATGGTTTTGGGATACTGAGCAACATGGAGAATCTATTGTGTTGTCTAACATCCAATTTTTGTGGAACTAAATTTCTTAATATTGTATTTAACTTTTCATAAAAGTTCAAAAGCTTTTATTATGTGCCTGTTCTTGCAAGGCACATGTGAACCATCAGACCTTATATAATTTGACCTATATACACAGTCAAATTAAGCTACCCAGCAAAAAAAGTCTAAAAGTTCACCAAACCACAAAAATCGAGATGAATATGTGTTGTTGTCTGAATCTCTTCGCCTGAACACAATGTTATGTAAGTATACTTTATATAAAGATAATTAACATGTTTACAGGAGACAACAAGCCCATCTGGCAGGTGGCTGAGGAGCGTGAGGAGAACAAACACTTGCAGAAGGAGAACGCTCCTTATGGCGAGTACGGCGGGTGGCATAAGGCTGCCAAGGTAAGAGTCTCTTTGTTAGAAGTTGAGGAACTGTCAAATAGTAAATGTCTCTAACACGAGTGCTAGTATTAGCTACTGGCTTCTACTGAGTAGTGGGCAGTAGACAAAGCCTGTCACACCACATCATAACCATATCGCCGGTCGGAATCATTACAGGTACAATTCAAATTATGATGCACTTTAAACGTTTTTATACAAGTAATTTGTGTCTGGTTTCACTACATAATTTAAATAATATAAAATTACGTTTTTAAATGACAAGGTTCTGCAAAGTTATGTACTGTATGTGTAGTGCTCTTACTAAGGAATTCTAAGTTCGTAATTTTAATTGTAAGTAATTCTTACACACAAAAAGTTCAGAATTTTTAAGGTAACCAAAAAAAACTTTTTTAATTTAATATTTTTTTTTAATTTCACTCGTAATTACATAATAGGATGTGATATGGTCACCCTACTCAACGTTTTCCTCAAGGATTGTAAAAAATGATTATGAAAGCCAGTCATAGTGAAATAGCACAAGCACATGCATAGCATTCGTCAAATTTTAGTACAAAATTTTTCACAATTTCTGATGTATCTACCTTCTACCTATAAGTTTTGGTTTATTAAATGTAGTTCAAAATAATGATCTCTCAGTTGGGACGATCGACAAAAAACAAGATTTTCATTTTCTCTTGAACCAGTACGATTTCAATCACGATTTTTGTTTCACAAATTTTCCCAGAAGCATAATTTGCAATAAACATGATACTTATTCATACTTTTTCAGTATTAGGTCGTGTTTTACAAGATCACTCAATTAAACATTGTCCACTCTGAGTGATCCATATAAACCGTTATAAATCTTAAACGTGGCTTCGAAACGAATCGAAATTTTGTTTAGCAGCTTTCACAAATCCTTCACAATCAATTAAAATGCAAATTATAAACACATAGGCAGTATATTCTTGGATACGCGTTATGGCTTTTTCTTCAGTTGTCCAGATTGAGAAATCCAGTTAATGAGTTCTAACTTTCTTTGTTTAGGTTTCACAAATTTTATACCTTACCATGAAGTTTTCACAATTATTTCCTAAATCCTCTTTATAATTTGGTTGGAATTGGAAGAGTTTTTCGAAAAGATCTCTCTATCCACACGCACATGTAAAAGTGTCTTATAAATATTAAAATGTAAATGATTCTTACATATTGTATTAGGTACCAAGTAATCTGCGACATTGTTTAGTTAATATTTGAATCGTGTATAAATTGTTTTGCATGCAATTAATATAATTTTTGTATCGCTAAACATGTGGACATTATATAAAAACCAAACTAACAACTTTATACCATGTTTAACGCAAATAAAGACTTATAAGATCTACTTACATAAATAAACATTTCATTTCATCTAAATTCTGGAGACCAAAATGTGAGAGACATGAATTCATGGTGAAAGAAATTTAATTCATTTAAGAGGTCTGCTATATTGAAATACAAGAATGTTTATTAAAACTTAGTCTTATATTGTTTCCCCAGGTTGATTCCCCAACAGTAACAACGACACTGAAGAACCTGGGAGCTCTCTACCGGCGTCAGGGCAAGTACGAAGCTGCCGAGACGCTCGAAGACTGCGCCCTCCGCAGCCGGAAGGAGGTAAACACTACTCCAACTATAGTTACAGACAAATGAATTATAGCATTACTGTTTCAAACATGTCGCCTGCCTAACATAAACATGTTACCAAGTACGGTATTTTTAACTTTGAAACCAGCCTATAAAGTTCAGTTTACGCTATATTTTTTAAGACTTTTTCAAGTCAAGTCTATTTGAAATTCAAGTCTATTTGAAATTAAATTCATTAACACTAAAAATTAAGTTAACATTTGTTTGAAATAACATCAGATGGAAACAAACATTTGAATTTTAAAAGCCAAGAAATGTGATGGCATATAATATTCTTTTGATTTTGTATCCATTGTATGTAGTAAAGTGTTATTTTATATGAAAATTCATAAAGATATTTTCATAAAATTCTTGACCTTTCATAATAGCACTAAAACCGATGTCATGGCAGTTAAATAGTTAAATCATAATCCAAAAGCTTCTGTCATTATAAAATGAACTTAATGTTCATGTGTTTACAGTCGAAAGTTTAGTGTTAAGTAGGCGACTCATACGTTTATTGATCTAAGATGTGTGTTGAATTAATAACTATTATTGCAACTTTTCTAATTTACACCGTGTGAGAGTTGCAGCACTTGTATTTAAGTAATATGGGAGGGATTTATTAATATTAGTATCACAGAGATTTTTTAAATATTGCTAACACAGTTTTGTGCACTGCAGTGAAAATTGTTGCACTTATATTCTAGTAGTTGGGTTTTAAACATTTTAAATGGCAACACTTATATTTGAAAAAGCTAACTTACTTATATCGTATCTAATTTATAACTTTTACGTATATTTCTTCAATTCCACGGTTTTAATATGCTTAACTACTACACGCACACAATATTACTATCTATTTACGTAACGGAATTTGACATAACGCACATTGGCTGGAAAATATTGACATAATCTACGAAATGGTGACATTGTCCGATCAATGTTGGCATGTCGCGGACTTTGATATTGAAGCCTGAATTATACGGTACGATTGTATTGCCTGGGCTATACCATAAGCTGAAGTAACAAGTCATTTTTTCTTCAAACGGGGAAGGCAACTATCAAAATAGCGCTGTTTTAGCTAGTTCCCAACACAAGATTTGAGCGAAATTGACGCATTGTTCTGTTCCTACATACTCTGAAATTGGAATTAGAACACCGTTTCCCAGAAGACCATAAAATTAGAAGATTTTGGCTTAAAACTTTTTTAGGGAAATTTTTAAGTAAGTGATTATGAGGGAATAATTAGTGACGACAGTCGCATGTAAAATACTGGTATTTAGCTGCCTCTAGTTAGACTGGAAGGCGACCCCAACATAGTTGGCTAGACAGATGATGAATTAATTACGGTTAAAGCTGCGGCTCGTGCACGGACTATTGTGATAGGCTTGAGTCAGACATTTTATCACAATTTGGGAATAAAAACCGTGATAAAATACGTGACCCAAACCTATCACAGATATTATAAATATTTGATTTAAAATATGAAATCACCGAAAATAAACAATATAAAGAAATAAAACAAAACTCATGATCACGAAATGGGAGTTAATGAACGAAATGTCAAAGGAGGAGGGTAAAGTTTAGAACATTTTTCGCCCATCATAAAATCAAAATTTTCAAAAATCAAAATCAAAAGTCATAGTCATGAAAATTCAAAGTATTTATTGACGTCATATTATGGTGTTTATGTGAAGTTTAGGTATCGACCTTTACAGCTATTCTAAAATAGTAAGAGAAAAATCGGAATCTCTTTGAAGGATAAAATCAGAAACGAAGTTATCCGGAAAAGAACTGGAGTTACCGACATAGCTCGCAGAGTAAGCAAGCTGAAGTGGCAGTGGGCTGGCCATATCTGTCGAAGGACCGATGGCCGGTGGAGCAGACGAGTCCTGGAGTGGAGACCGCGTATCGGCAAGCGTAGTGTAGGACGCCCCCCAGCTAGATGGACCGACGACCTTAGGAAAGTGGCTGGGGTAGACTGGATGCGGAAGGCGGAGGACAAGGTGTTGTGGCGCAACATGGGAGAGGCCTATGTCCAGCAGTGGACTGCGATAGGCTGAGTTGATTGAAGAGAAAAAAAAACAGCAAGTCACTTTAATTCAAAAATAAACTGTTAAGCGCTTTATGCCCCAAAACAAATTAATGCTAGTTAAAAAGCCTATTTACTGTAGTATTTGAGAGACTAAAAAATATTTTGGTGCATAAAGCGCTTAACAATTTATTTTGTTATAAAAGTTAAAAAAAAACTGCTTAAAATAACAAAACTGCAAAGAAGTTGTTATTTTAGTGAAAAGTTTGATGATTTTTTTTTACATGACTTGCTATTTTTTTCTTCCTATTTTAGAATAGATGTAAAGATCGATACCTAAACTTCACATAAACACAATAACATGACGTCAATAAATACTTTGAATTTTCATGACTATGATGGACGAAAAATGTTCTAAACTTTACGCACCTCCTTTGTTGTACGCTCTAGTGACCTAGCTATGATCACGCCATCTACAGTTAGCTTTGACCAACCTTCCTCGTTGAAGCAACAAATGCCTACAGTTAAGATACTCGCATCGTGTAAATAAGGCTTTATCCAGGCATTGTGTTATGCAGTTTTGTCCGTTATACAAAATATATATTTACAACATATTGTAGCACAATTTAACGTTACAAATAATTCATTTTGCACGCTGCCTAGCACGTACAGCAAGTAAGTCACAAACAAGAAGCTATTTAACATGTATTTGCTTAAAATGTTACGATTTTACAGGTGGCTGATAATTGGCGATAAATATATAATATTTTCAAAATTTATTAGCGACTAGGTTAGGTTACTTACTTGGGTTTTAGGAGTCGTTTAAGGCCATACGTTTAAAGATATTTAGACAAGAATTACTCTCGATTTTTTATGTCTTTTCCCTGATAACAGGATTTATGTCATAATAACTGTTTATTCTGATGAAGCTTAAGGCTACCGATATAATTTAAGAGGCAATATGAAGAGACTAATCTTAAAATATTCACAACCATTCGACAGGCTGAACCAGTGTCGAAAAGAACACATTTCGATAACCTGATTGGCCTTGTCTCCGACAGCAAATAACTGTCTGAAGAATAGCGGTGGTCTATTTGATTTAAACTTACAACATTTTCGGGTTTTGGATTTGTGAAACGCGTTTATTGGAAATCCTTCGATAGCATTAATTGATGTTTGATTCAGTACGTAAGCGCATCGAATGGTTGTGAATAGGTATGTTGGTCTCTCAATATCAAACTCTTCTCAATTCTGGTCCATTTTCAATTTGTCGAAAACTTAGCTAAATCTATCCCCTAAAATTCCGGAGACCCCTAGCTAATAAACTGGTCACGTATATAGGCTTTGGACATCGTAAAGCAGTCGCGGGCCCGTAGCGGGCGGCAAGGCAGCCGCGAGACCATGGAGCCGCATCAAGACCATCACGTTGAAGAGGTCAGCGCCTGAGCTGTGTCTGTTGCAGGCTTGTTAGGACTGGTGGCTTGCTTTCATTTAGGTGTTAGGGGAGGGAGTCACACTAAAAATTCACGAAGAAATTCAAATATTGTAGGGGACACGGATCTCTTACGACGTTTGAAATTTTCACAGTCGATTTGTGTAATGCATTTTGTAATTGTCTTCTGAATATTTATTGGGAGTTGCCACTCCGGTTTCTGGCAGCTTTTAAAATGTTGCTCGAGTGGTACAATGCTGGTAGTGACGTTGGATAAACGTGTAGAGTACCAACTCAAGATATAAAGGTACTCCAATTAAAGATCTGTACCGTAAAAGTGACTATGTTGACTGAAATAATTTATAGTTGTTACTAGCTTCTGCCCGCGACTTCGTCCGCGTCAAATTTTTGCTCCCCTTACCCTTCCCGTCGCATCGATTTGCCTGCTAGTTTTCGTCCATTTTCGCTCCTTGAGTTATAGTGAGTCAACCTTAAAAGATAGACATATGCTCTTGGGACTTTTTTTTTGAACTTTTTAAAAATAACAATCCCGTCATACATGATTTTTGCGTTACTTTAACCGTTTACGCAGCGCACGCAACGGAAACTCTCAGAAGGAATAAATTTTCCCCGTTTTTGCAACATTTTTCATTACTGTTCCGCTCCTCTGAGGTGTAGCGTGATGTTATATAGCCTATAGCCTCCCTCGATAAATAGGCTACCTAACACAAAAAGAATTTTTCAATTCGGACCGGATTCGATTCGGAGATTAGCGCGTTCAATCAAACAAACAAACTCTTCAGCTTTATAATATTAGTATAGATAATTAGTTGACCCAGCGAACTTCGTATCGCCTCAGATTCAATAAATGTTGTTATAAACGTACCAAGTTTGACAACCTGGTACGCGGTGGTGATCTGGTAAGCGTTTTCTAGCTGACACTCATATGTTAGGTTAGCTCCTACCCAGTTATGATGACCTGGTACTTCGAAGGCATAAAGCGTTTTCTAGCTGACACTCCTTTGTTTGGTAAGCTCCTGTCAAGTTATGATAACCTGGTACTTCGAAGGCAACGTTTTTGTCATAGTACCACGTTTTATAGTGACTTGTATTCTCTTTGACGTTTTATGTGACGTCTCACGGGAACGCGGTCGTAAAAAGGGGAAAAAAAAAAAAAAAAAAAAACGGGATAAAAAGTATCCTATGTCCTTCTCCTGGCTCTAAACTACCTCCCTGCCAATTTTCAGCTAAATCGGTTCAGCCGTTCTTGAGTTATAAGTGAAGTAACTAACACGACTTTCTTTTATATATATAGATTTTTTGGTTAGCCATTCCCAACAGTTAACAAGCTCTCAGAAACCGGGGTTGGGTTTTCTTCACCGATTATTGCACTAGAATCAATTCAAATTTGGACTTTAAAATCATCATTTGGGGATTAAAAATAGAGCATGAGTTACCTTAGGAAATCAAGCCACCTCACAGCTATTGGTTGGGTTATCAACGCACCTGGTTGTCAGTGTCGTTATTCGTCCCGCACATCAACTTAAACCACATTGTTACGGAGCTTAACACTTCGCATGTCCGGCAACTTGTCACGTAGTATGCACCGGTATCTTAGTATAGGACGCGATACTCAACCTGTGGTCTGCACGAAGGTATCATAGGCCCAGGATGAGCACGGTTGGGGCATGTTGTCCGATTTCAGTAATGGTATCACCACAAAATTATCATTCATAAGGTTCGGGACAGATTTTCGTATTCATATCAATTCGTTATTTCAGTACTTGTCTTTTTCGTTTTTTCATCATATGGGAGCAGGAATTTAGTCAAATCATTGTTTTCACTTTATGATTAAAATGACTGCCCTTCGGTCCCTTACTCCGATGGAAATAAGGTTGAGTATTGCTTCATAATCCTCTGTGGCGTGAACAGAGCTACAGTTTAATCACAACTCTTTAATTACGACAATTCGCGTGTTCCTTCTCTTGATTTTATTCCGTTTTATAATTTTAATTTGATTATTATCTTATACAATTATTTTTATAAATTTTATTATTTTGCGGTGCTTTAAATGTTGGTCCTATTTATCTTATTAATGCTGGGTAAATTTAAAAGACAAACTGGCGGAGCTTTGGACTTAATATATGGCAAATAAGTTTCGGTTCTTATAACAACCGGTGCAGAGTTGCAAGAATTAAATATAGTGAAATGCTCATTACCGGTGCTTATTAGGGTTTTAAAATATGTAATCAAAGTTTAAAGACTATTCAAACGGTTTTGATACTTAATTTCAAATGTGTCTGTCTTGTTAGGGTGCTGTTTTTCAACATTATATTCACAGCCACCTTTCACTCATTCAGGGTCCATAGGTATTGTATAGCTCATTGGGCAGCGTTGCAAACATTTTGATGCTTTATTTCCTCATCACACTCATTACATTTGTTTTATTATGTGGTGTCTTGTTTATGTTTATTTTTTGTTTTTTTTTTTTATATGTTTATTACAAATGTGTATGTGGGAGTTGGTTTTATATGACTAGACTACTTTAGTGGTACCTATATGAAACCAATTTCTGCTATTATTTCAGTTGTTCTGATTATTATACTATGTATTTTCTGTTGTTTTCCATTGGTGCACAAAAGCTATGGTTACTTTGAAAGTATCAGAAATTATGTAAACGCGCCTGACAATGGCATGAATCTGGCGTTATTTCGAACGACTTGCGACGACGAAAGAAAAAAATTAACTAATCATTAAAAATATGGTATAAATGCCAATCGTTTAAGCACAATATTCACATACTTTCTAAGTAAGCATATTGTTGGATTAACTGCCACTTTTTATTACTGCAGCTTTTTACACACCACCCATTATTTTTTTTTATTTGCACATTTTATTTTTTTGTTTGTTTCCGTTATAGGGCGCGAACCAAGCGAGCGAACCACGCATGAACCTAAAGTCAAAACTGTTCAATGCGCTAGGCATCAACACTGGCAGCAATCCGCCTCACCAGTAGCCACGTAGTGTACACTAGGGTTAAAGTTGTCACTGCTTTACGCACATGGTCCTTACAAACTAATACGATATGTAGGCAATGGCTTTGTGGAGTGTAGACTATGCTTGCTTTAGTGATGCGTAGTTAGAAATGTCACTATTCTTAAAAGATGAGATTACTTACGTCATTTCAGATGATCACTATTAGTCCTGTTTAATATGAGATTATTGCAGTGTATTAAACAGCTGATATTTTTTAAACACATTTAAAAATAAAACTCAAAATTTAACTCAAAATTTATATTCTTTCTGTTAAGCTTTTACTATGGTGCACAACAAAAACATTGCTTATGTTTCGTTTTCGACTAATGTCCGCTCACTATATTGAGGATCACGTGCGTTCCACACTTAATTTGCCGCCATTTTGAATTTCTTGGTCAACAAACATAATGCAATTTTTCAATGGCCTAAGCCTTAGTTAAGATTAATTAAAATGAAAAGCATTTTATCACAACAAATTCAAAATGGTCATGTTGTAGCTTAGTATTATTTATTAGCATGCGATATATGATAATTATAGTAAAAATAAAAGTTTTTGAAAAAAAAAAGAAATAAAAAAAATATAAATTACAAATGAAAGTGTGATAGGAGCATGCCAGTGAGCCGTCCTGCTATAGTATACAATATTTTGTTTATAAATGAATATAAAGTATCAAGACGGTGTATATATGCTGTTTTATATGGTGACACTTAGTCATTTGTTGCTGAAATGCATTTTATATAACCAAGTCTTTAGATATTATAAGATTTTGTTCTGTGTTTGGGAGTATTAAATCATTAATATGTATGTACATATATTTTAATTTTATAGGTGCATATTGTTCACTCTTGTGCTAAACGTATACTTTACTATACTAGGAATCATTGTCTTTATTCTAACACGACCTACACCTAAACCTAATAGGTATCAACAAAATGACGTTGATTATATAAAATGTACACAAATTTAGAGAATTTATAAGCTGAATTTTGCATTTATAATCATTGAAATATTTATAAATATTTTCATTACAATATTTTTTATTTTATTAATAATTAATTTGCGCATGTTTAAACAACGATTTTATTCGCTTACAATATCAATTTTAATTAAATGATTGTATTTTTTATCGATGTATGTCATGTTCTTTGTTGGGAAGAATGCATGAATGTGAATTTTTATTATTGTGAACGTTTGGCTTTACTCAACCTAGAGAGAATACTTGTTGTTTACGAACACAATTTTAGAATATTCTAGTTTTAAACAATACAAGTTGTAATGCGTATCATTTTTAAATCACGTGAATGCAACTTTTTAAATCGGTCTAGTGTGTGTGAAAGTTAGTGTTATTCACATTCTCTTTCACAAGCTGTACGGTTGGGTATAGCTGTTCTATGTGTTTTACCAATAGTCATGTTTTATCATTATTATCATCAGTAATTTTATGCTTAACTTTCATTCCAGTGTTAGCGTATGTCGATCTAAGCTTTATGTGAGAGTAGGTGATAAATATTATTATATAGTATTTTTATATACACTGAACTTCTTTTAAACTATGGGGGTGCTTGAAATGTGGAATTTTTCTATGTACATTAGATTACAATATCGGCATAACTTTAACAGTTTTTTTTAAAGAATCTCCCTTTAATAACCGTCACGTCACAGCAATGAGAATTATTTTTTTATTGTCTCGATATCTACGTCGAATGGTAATTATAAAAATTGTTAATAAATATAATTTATGTAACATTATTTTTGGTTTTATTTATTTTTATTTCGGAAGAAGGTGAGTCTACAGTGTTATGCAATTTATAGCCCACGAAGCAAACAAGACGCATGACGAACGAACCTACAGACACGAACACATGTTTTAAATAACGGCTTTCGCTGTTAGAGTAGATGCATGGTGGCATCTCATTCACTTATGTTTTGTAAATTTCATAATCACTACTATCCTACATATTAGCTACACTTCTCTGTCATGTAGAGTTTTATTAATCTGTGGTTATTTCCCGCCATTTCCGTTGTGACGTTCCTGGCAAAGGTATATTTTTCTATCAGCCTAGTTGTGAAACTCCTCTGTACTCTGAAAATCCTTTTGAAGGCATAAATCTAATTCTCAAAATATCCTAAAGACTCAATCAGACCTTACTTACCATCATACTTTCTTCATATTATTTGGAACAAAATGGAGTGTAAATTGCATAACACGGGGGCAGGATTGTGGCGCGGTGTCTCGGAGCGCGAGTTTCTCGAAACTGCGCGAGTCGCTGAGGCGCTCGTCCGCGCGACTGTTCAGTCGACTGGCCGGCCGCCACTCCGCCCACTTGCCAACCGACGTAGACTTCACTGACCCTGAAAGGTAACCACGCCACATTGCAGTCAGCATGATGACAAATGACGACTCCAGCATAATGCTGGGTCTTCACCCGCGCAAATCTGTCAAATTATTTGGGCAAATGCGCAAAAATATAGTGTCAGCATTAACCATTTCCCCGAAATGTAAGTTGACTAAAAGCAAAATTGAAACGAGTTTAGTGAAAGAAATTTTTATGCCAGTATTGTAATAAAATTGATATTTGTAAATGGTCTTGGCCGGCTAAGCAGAATCTGCTTGGCATCGCATACCTACGCTTAGCTCGGCTTGATTATATCTGGTGTCTTGGTACCTATTTCTATCAATACAACAAGTTTCAGAAAAAAAGCAGTTTCAATGTTAAATATCAGGTAATTATGATTTACTTCTAATTAAATTAATTGCTCGTTTCAGTGTGTTGCACTATTCGTGTCATTCATTTTGCAAACACTGAGCAAGTATTGTATTTAATAAAATTATCTACAATATATTTGCACTAAAAATCCACTCGTAATGAAAATGTCTACATGTTGCCTGCGTATGTCGCTAATTTCATCCTTTTTTATTATTTCTTGATTATAATAAATTCAAATTAATTTCTTAATATTTAATTTCCGAACCATTTTTCTGTTCTTCAAATATAATTTAAAACCAGTAACTTTAAAAATCAACAAATTAATTACTAACTTTATTTTGTTAATATAACAATTTCAGAACCAATTTTCTGTTTTCCATAACACAATTTAACAATCGGCTGCCTGTGCCTTAAATCGTACATTTTTATTTGACTGACAGTACACTGACGCCATCTTTTTTCTCCCTATAGCATGAAGCGCGCAAGCTCCCTGTCCGCGCTCAGTAATTCGAACCCGGCCAGTCCGCGACACTCACAGCAGCGGTAGCTGACAACAGCCGCCAGGACTAAGACCATCATCAGATACACCACTATAACTTTCATCAGGCTACTGTCATGACAGCCATGACCTTTGCCTGGTCGAAACAATGGCTGCGTAAACGGTGTGAGTTCCATGCTCCCTGGTTTAAAAAAAGAATTGTACGTAGATGTTGATGTGACTATATAAAAAAATGTTATAATAATCGACTTGGTACAAAGAGCATAAGGAGCTGTAAATGTATTATCAGATTTTGATGACAAGGAATTTTAAACACATAGGATTAATAATTGATATTCTTCACCCTATCAATACTTGCTTTTTTTACTTTATCTGCTAATACTTTATTAGATTTTACATATCCACACAACGATAGCGTTACCTACAGACTCAGTTCTGAGGGACAGTTGAAAGTACTATCTGAAATATAATTAGTTACTTATTGGTTCTTCAGATCACTCTTGCTAACATTATACCTAATAGAGCACTACTCATGTTCATTATTAGTAAAATAAACTAAACTGAAGCCTGGGAAAAACATTCTTGGAAAAATAAAAATACCATCTATGTTTAAAAAAAAATAGTACTTTGGCTCGGCATGTGCAATACTGCAATCACTAGAGTGGCTTTATTCGTAGATACTCTACTTAGTAAGATAAGTATAATTTTTATAAAAAGCATGAAAAGAGCGGGAAGTGTCTATGACCAGATATTGAAGAAGAAAAGGGTTTAAGAAAATAACACCATGATAGTATTGATTGGGTATTATTAATTAATAGTTAAGTTTTATTTCCAGCAAGGTATCTACTAAGCTTTTTTTTATTCGAAGCTTTTATTGTCTCCGCATTTTAAATAAAGAAGCTTAATTTTTTTATCGATATTGTGAAAGTTGCTGTCGGGTTTAAATAAAAAAGCCCTATATGTATTTGTGGGTGCTACTTTTTAATTTTAGGACGATTGGGTATTATTATCTATAAAAAAAAAAAACGGAAATTCAATTTGAAGCCATTGTAAAAGTGTTGGGACAAAACAAAAGTATGGTCAAAGTATCTATTTTGACCGGAACTTGAATAGCAAAAGCAAAAATGATGGTGCAACTCCGTGTCACATTCTTGTATTTTAAAATACATAATGCAGTTTTGGAGACAACCGTTTAAAATTTTTATAATTTGCCTAATAACAATCCGGCAGTAACACGTAAGCGTTATTTTTATTAATAAGGATGGCTTCAGCTCAGTGTATGTAATCTTATGTGATAAACTTGCAACTGCAAGGAGGCTTAAGTAAATTTTTGACTAAATATTTTTATTGATATCAGACAGTTGGCGTGACGATTGATTTGAAATAAAAATCATGTTGAAAAGGTATTTTGTTGTTTCATTAGAAATATCCTATTCTATGTTAAAAATAGTAATATATTTGTTGCCTACTCAAAGCGCCAAGAACCGGTGTTCCGTTCCCACTCTTAGACCGAAGATCATGGGAACTTGTGCGTCTTCCACGATGCCCGGCTGACGGCACCAGTCGGGGATCGTGGAACACAAAACCCGCCTTTGCCATCCTCTTGCTGCGCATCGGGAGAGTCGTTACAATCTCCCTCTCCCTTTCCGCAGCCTCCTGCTGCGAAATGACGGTTTCACAGAAAGATAATCCCACGACTCGGCTCCCGCGACTCCTGACCATAGGACGAGGGACAGGTCCGCTCCGACTTCTGATACGAGGACACAGCGCGGCTCCTCCCCTCTGTTTTAGCGGAAGCAGTTATACCATGTCGCGAGAACACCAGCGTCGCCTGAAATGACAGGGAGCCGTTCCTTCTCCCGAGTCGTTCGTCAAGCACTGGTCGGATCGTCTCGACAGTAGCTAGGCCAGCAGTAGCGTCTAGCGAGCAGAACCCTGTCCCGCCATTCAGCCATCAGGATCTTGGTAAGCTTAGATGGTTTCGTCATGTTGAGATGGTGAATAGAAGGCGACTAACGAATATGTAAGTGGAAATGCAACGTGCGCGTATAACTTGTACCTACTAACGTAAAGGAAGCTAACGTAGTTAGTAAGAATCGTAGCAGATGGTGTTCTACGTTTTCGCAAACCCCCAAGTATGTAATAATAATAATATGACTATGATGGAAAGTTATAATAAAAAACCTCTAGTTCCTTAAACTCTATAGGACAGTCAGGAGGCTTAGCTACACGCTATGCACACGCTGCGTATTTCCATTCTGTACATGGCCAAAACGCAACCATAGGAATCTGTTCGCGTATACTTTGTAATACAATTTTTAAATTTGTGATTACAATGTATAGGTACACGAATTTTGCGTACTACTTGTATATAGTTTGTAACGTAGACGAGCCCATGCATCTTTCCAATTTATACAAGGCCATAATGGAATTTGGTAGGACTTCTGATTGCCGGGTTTCGATTTAAGGGGAAGGAAGTTTTCCTGTGAAGGAAAAGTTTTGAAACCCCCCGAAGTTTTGAGAAATATTTTTTTAATATTCTAACCTAACTTTCGAATTTTCGTGTATATATCGACATCGATTTAAAGGCCGGAAGAGGGGGTTGACGAATAAAATGAAGGGGAATTAGCAACGCTCAACAGGACAGTTCGCTGATAGGGCTCGTCACCGGAATCAAGGCCAAAGGAGGTCACAGTTTTAAGCTAACCTAACCTCCCGAAACCATGTCGTTTCTGGCACTCGCCGGCCGCTCGTCTATACAGGATTAGTTTGCATGCGGACTAGCACTGTATATTATGGAACACTTTAGTTACTTTGGCCACTACAAAGTATACACGAGTATTTGCGTACTACTCTTGTATAGATTGGAAGACCTTGATTAAAAAGTGATTTCTAATCTATATCTACGCGTCTAGTTTCAGACCCTTGCGTTCTAGCCTTGTACAGAATGGAAATACGCGCACACGCTACACGCTTGGATGGTTCAATAAGATGGCTGAGTATGAGAAAACGGAAAATTATTAGACGTACAATTTATTTAAATATTTTTTCATTTAAACATAACACACACAAAAAGGTACAAAGGCAGACTTAATGCCTTAGCAACAATCCTTAACTCTACCAAGCAACCAAAGGTGGTGAAGATTCATGAAAAGTGATTTGGTTTAGAGGAACAATGATGAAAAGGTAACCTTGCTTCTCTTTCCTGGGTATGTTGAAAGTTCCATGTAATGATCAAGAATATATTCGTAGCGATGACCTAGATATTTGGTCACAGCTATAATAAAGCAGTAGGTACAATGAAACAAGTACTGTCCGAAATAAGACAACACAGATATAATGAAGTGCCGACTATAAATAAAGAATGTTATGTGTTTAATCGCGTCTGCTAAGCTCATCAGTACCGCAGCCGACATATTCGGTGGTAGGGGTGTGCGAAGCCACTATCACATTTACTAGGTGTGAGAGATTTAAAACCACAGTAAACTTTTAATCTTAAGAACCCTGATCCTGTCACTATCAGCTACGTAGGTACTTATTAAGCCAATCACCGACCGATATTCAGGGAATAAAATAACACAGATAAGAGCTACACGATGAGTGATGCATGCATGCCGTCTGTTGGGACTGGTCAGCTTAAAGCTAAAATAGCGCTTTTTTTTTCAAAAGACGTCCTTCCATACATGGCCTTGATGTGTGGACTATAAAAGAGACCACTATCTCTGAGTTTGATTAATCAACTAGGAAATGCCGGTGCCATCTAGTTACAAAATATTGACGTGTGTCTTATTATATCGACTTCTTTAAGTAAATAAACACTTTATGTCACTTCTTAAAATCACGCTGGTTTCGCCCGAAAGGTTGTGTTCGCTGCCAGACTAGACCTCACAATACGATTTCAATAGCGCAGTGGAAGTGTGATAATCGTGGGGCTCTAGAGACAAGAGTGGTTAGCGAAACTAGTCCGCCGTACGCGGAGCAGACAATACAAGTACAATTCAAGCAATAGGTACAATATACGAACAAAAGAACTTACCTGTGGGTAGACGAACACCTGCTCCTTGGAGTTACCTGGAGTTATGTATGTAAGTGTGTGTATATGTATTGTGTTGTGACGTTATGAGTATTCTCCAGGTTACAATCCGCTGCAATAAGGCTGGAGGCAATCACAGCATGCGGTCTTCAAATCACGCGTTCCCAATAGCGTCACTTCCACTTAACCTTCAAAGTTCTTCAATGTCAAGAAACTAAACTAAACCCGTGTTATGTCTTCAAATTGGGGTTAGTTACAATCAATACAATTGGGTCATGACAGATTGTCCACAAAACGACCGGTTCTAAGGGATTACTTTACAAAGGGTCGCGAAAACCAAGCGGCGACGTGCTCCCTGGTTCCAGCACCAAATCCAAGAGAAGTGTCAAGTGTCAAAATCAAACTGACAAGTCAGATGTCATTCCGTTCGGGAACGTTCCGAAGGCGCATAGAGTAACTAATCGAACAGGACGCAACATCTACCCCCCCCGGACGGGCCTTTCCGTCCGCTAATCACTTGGCAATCCCAACAAGGTTGCGTTTTATCAGTCCACCTGACGCGCTGCTGGAGGATGTGCAAATACTCCAAGCTCCAACGCTTCCAAAACTCTGAGCGAGCTGCTGCACCAACTGAAACCGCGATAGCCAATTTTGGCTCACATCGACAAAAGGGTGCTCCGGCAGGGCGGCAAGTGGCTGTCAATCAAAAAATGACCCCGAGGTCAGGGCCTCCAAGACGTTCAGGTCCGAAGACAGCGGGCACAATGGACGCGAGTTCAATACAGCTTCAAAACGGCAAAATACCGTAGCTAACTCCTTAAAGGTGAGAACGGTGTCTATCAACAATCTGCGCCAGAGTCCCTGTGCCGCTTTCACCGCGGCCTCAAAAATACCCCCCAATGGGGGCAGGCAGGCGGGTCAAAACAATAACAATTTAACCAAATGGCCCTCCTTAGGCAACCTTTTGGTGACGGGCCCCATAAGGAAGGCTAGAGTGCTTCAACCGTCAACCAAACAACAAAAGACCCGCATCGTCCAAAAAAGGGGTTCAACTTACTAAACGGCTCCCGACAATATCCAAAACTCTCGCTGCAGAATGGCCAACAGCGCATTGCAACCGGCATGCGAGTGCATAATGTGACGATCAGTCACCAACAATTCAACAATTTGTCGAGGAGCTGCATCGACTCAACAAAAATCAGGGTCCTTCGTTCCAACAGCGAGCACCTTGAGCCCGGGCAAAGGACCTGACATCAAGACTGGCGATCGAGGCCAATCATCCTCGGGGTGAGTCAGCCAGTCTGGTCCCCACCATAGGGGATAAGCAAACAAGCGGGGTGCCATGCACCCACGTGAGGCCACGGCGCCTGGGTTCAAATCTCCAGGCACGTGCCTCCAAATCAAAGGCGTTTCAGAATTTTGAATCTGGGACACTCGGTTCGCAACAAAGACCTCCAAAGAGTGGACGGACGTCTTCAACCAACACAAAACAATTTGACTGTCCGTCCAGGCGTAAGAAGCCCGAATGTCCACAGTTCCACCCAAAGTGTGAGCAACGTGGTTCAATAGACGCACAAAACGCGCCGCCCCTGACTATTCAACTTAGGGATGGTCAGTGCCGTCCGGAGGGGGGCCACCTTGCTCTTGGCCAAGACCAGTGACAAATTCACCTGGCCTGTTGCGCAGACGGTGCGCAGACAAACAACAGCTGCATAACCGTGCGAAGCTGCATCACAAACAAGGGTAGCAGTGTAGCTCCCAGGGGGGAGGATAGCGCGGGGTAACACGACCTCGTTGACTGCAGGGAGTGCGGATACAAATTGGAGCCAATCTTCCAACAGGGTTTCCCGAAGTGGCTCGTCCCAACCAAGTCCCGCAGTCCAAAGGCGCTGAAGAAAACAATTTGCCCAAAACAATACAAACAAAACAACAAAACAATAGACAAAAGGCAACCCTGGGCTCCCATGTCCATAATGACACGGACCACAACAGAGTCCCCAGTGGGCCCCCAGACCTGACCGATGCCGTTGGCAACAAAACCGTGTCGATCTGAGGGGTACCTTAGCGGGGCAGGCGCCAATGTCCTAACAATGCCTGGGCGGCGACCGATCGCCGCACCCAGGCCCAAGTCTTTCCCGACGAGGATGGAGTTCAAATTCCTCGTACGCGCGGTGTCCCGAGCCACGCGCCATCGCTGGAAGGGCATATCCCACCGGATGCCCGAATGGCGGGGGGCGTGACTCCAACCGGGGACGTTCCGCCAATGGAGGGGAGGGAAGGCGGTGCTGGTCTGGCCAGCGCTGCCTAGCAACAACTGCGTATTCGCCTTTACGCGGGGAGACCAAATGGCGGTCGCGCGGCTCCCGATCAACTTGCGCGGGGGGTGGAGTGCGGCGCTCAAAATTGCGGGCCTCTCCCCGGTTCTGAACCGGCGAGCCAGAAGCCCGGTGACCAACTCCATGGTACCCCCCCGTGCGCGAACCTTCATCAGAGGCTGGTCTGCCAGCGTGGTTCGCGTTAGCGCACAATATGTCCAAATGGGACCCCCTACAAAATCTACAAGGGCGGGGGTTGGGGCAGTCCCGATGGAAGTGAGCCCCCAAACAAGAGAAGCACATGCGGTGTGCATTGGCAATTCGGCGGCGGGCACTCACGTGCAACTTCAAAAAGGCCGCGCAAGTTGCCATGCCATGCCCCGTGTCCCTACAAAACTCACAACCAGGACGACTCTGGGTGCCAGCAAATCGAGCGGCGGGGCGACCATCAACAAGCCCGCGAGCCCTAGTCCATCCCTGGTCTCGTGGCCGGGAAGACGGCTGGCATGACTCAGTGGCAACGCCAGAGTTGTCCACAAACCGACACTCATCCTCCAAAAATTGGACGAGGTCACCAAATGGGGGGAGATGTGTGACACTATCCCCACCATACCTTTGCTCGAAACGAGCCCTCAAATCGGCAGGAAGCCGATGCAGCACAACATGCACCAAAGGGTAAGACCATTGGTCCACCGGCAAGTCCAATCGCTTTAAAGCGTTGGTCGCTACCACCAACGGGTTCAACAGGTCAGTACGCGATGCTGACAAACTAGTAATGACCGGTAACCCCAAAATCAATTCAATATGAACGTCAGCCAAACAACGTTTATTTTGGTACCGCTGGGTGAGTAGTCCCAAAGCTGTAGGGTAGGCTGAGTCAGTCAACGACAGATGCTGTACCAAGGCTCGGGCCTCACCTTCCAGAACAGACAACAAATAGGCCAACTTTTGGGCGGGTCTGAGGTCCGAGCGTGCATCAACCAAACTTGCAAACAGGTTTTGGAAACCGAACCAGTGGTCCAAGCGACCGTCAAAGTGTGGCAGTTCCAAAGTAGGCAATCTACTCAATAGTCCGGGACCTGAAACAACCGAGGTCTCCGGCTTGACCTGGACAGGTGTCCGGCACTGCAATATTTCCATTTGTATGCCATTGCACAAACAATACAATTCAAATAAACCAAATAATTAAATAATCAAATAACAAAGTTCAATCAATCAATTACAAAATAACAACAAGCAAACAATCAAACTACCAAACTGTTAGTCAACTCAAGAAATAACAAAATATTGGTTTCAATTCAATTCAACAACAAACTTTTATTTTAATTCAAAACCAATATCAACGTTCCAAAATTCTATTTCATATTCAATTCAAAATTCAAATTCAAATCCAATTCCAAATTATACCAATTCAAGACAACTACACAAATATTGGTTCCAATCCAATGAACCTTATTTTAATTCAAACAATGTCAACGCTGAATATGTTAATTTCAAATGTTAATTTCACAAACCACTTTGTTAATGGTACAACAATAATAAACCTTTATTCCAATTTAAAACAAAGGTAATACTCAAAAATACCAATTTCAACAAAACTACCATATTGATGGTACAAAACTCAATATTTTAATGTCTTCCTGACATTCAATACTGTTGTATTTAAGAGGTCAAATAACAACAACAAGAGGTTACCTATAACATAGCTCAATCTAACCAACTCTGTTAGCATATGCAAACCTGGTTGACCCCGGCAATATGAGTTACTCGACTACATAAATTCCAACAAATTATTTCAAATAACAATTAATTACCGTTAACAAACATTTACAGCGAATTACTACTTCCCTTATAGAGACTGCCAAGTAATTAGCCTACTGTAAATTACCAATTTGTTGGTTATATGTCTTATAACCACGCTCTGCTACCAAAATGTTCGCTGCCAGACTAGACCTCACAATACGATTTCAATAGCGCAGTGGAAGTGTGATAATCGTGGGGCTCTAGAGACAAGAGTGGTTAGCGAAACTAGTCCGCCGTACGCGGAGCAGACAATACAAGTACAATTCAAGCAATAGGTACAATATACGAACAAAAGAACTTACCTGTGGGTAGACGAACACCTGCTCCTTGGGGTTATCTGGAGTTATGTATGTAAGTGAGTGTATATGTATTGTGTTGTGACGTTATGAGTATTCTCCAGGTTACAATCCGCTGCAATAAGGCTGGAGGCAATCACAGCATGCGGTCTTCAAATCACGCGTTCCCAATAGCGTCACTTCCACTTAACCTTCAAAGTTCTTCAATGTCAAGAAACTAAACTAAACCCGTGTTATGTCTTCAAATTGGGGTTAGTTACAATCAATACAATTGGGTTATGACAGATTGTCCACAAAACGACCGGTTCTAAGGGATTACTTTACAAAGGGTCGCGAAAACCAAGCGGCGACGTGCTCCCTGGTTCCAGCACCAAATCCAAGAGAAGTGTCAAGTGTCAAAATCAAACTGACAAGTCAGATGTCATTCCGTTCGGGAACGTTCCGAAGGCGCATAGAGTAACTAATCGAACAGGACGCAACAGGTTGGGCAGAGGTGTATCTTACTTATAGTACACCCACAGTTGCTAGTTCTGTTTAAGTCTTTTGTTATATTATTGCGAGTGTCATTTCCATTCACAGGGCACAAATCTAGACTATGGGCTGCTAGAGACTGAGTAATTCCTGATGAAAACCCAATGACATTGCCCGAATTGGAAATCGAACCCAGGACCTTATACTTAGCAGTAGCTCTTGCAACCACTAGACTAACGAGGTAGTCAAAATATTATTTGAGACAAAACTATAGAGATATAGATAGGCGCAGGGAGCAGTGGTGGCCCAGTGGTAACGGCTGCGACTTACGAGTAGATCGGGGGTTCGAACCAAAGCAGGCACTTTACTTTGTGTAAATTCCCTCATTACCACTACTCTCAAAACGTTGAAGAGAAACACCGTGCGGAAACCGGCATGTCTTAGAACCAAAAATTCGAAGACACATCACATCTACCAACCAGCACTATGCCCGCGTGGTGGATTAGAGTCCACTCCCTCTCACCGAGAGAAGGCCTGTTTCCCAGTAGTGGGAACATTATAGGCTGCTTATGATCATGATAGGGAGGCGCGTACTTGTATGCGGACCTATGTTGTAAGAAGCAGATGATTATAAATCTATGGCTTATTGTTCTTAGACATGTGTGGCAACCCTTACAATCATAAACAGGGACATGTAAAGAAATAGTTTTAAATGATTTTATTATTAGCTATAACTACTTATATATTGCCTTTTGGTCACCTCTGACTAAATCTCTGAATCGTGAAGTCATCTATTGCACATGCGATGATAAAAACATCATCCGCCTTTGGTATTTCCACCCGAAGTTACAACCAGAGAAAAAGTGAGGCCGCCGGCCGTTGAGACTTCATACCAATATACTTACGAAACATTACGCGTGGATACCCCTAATTTCACTAGTTAGATACCTATATGTTTAGGTAAGTCCCAAGTGTGATGGATGAAGTTGTAGTAAGCACGGCGACAAATCAAGCTATATATTTCAAGTACCTATAAGCTGACTTCACATTGTACGAAAACCCTATACGACGCGAGGCCAGCTAAAACTGGAAATGTAGCTTGAAATGTAGGCGTATGTACCATCTTGTTCACTGTAAATAGCCACATCGCGGCATCGATGTACCCAGAATAACGTTCAGCATTTCTTAACCAATTAATTAGGCCCAAAAAAGAATCAATAAAAATCAACGTATCAACACTACCCCATAATTCGTCGATCGGTGTTATTATAACGAAGCTAACAACAACAGGAGGGACAGTGACTCAGCCCACTGAGCCATCAGAGGGCAGTAAAAAGGAACGTAAGAGCCGTCATAAGTTGCTCATCGTCAGGGTTGGATTTTGTACTATAATTATAGTATTTATACTATAATTTCGCCCTTTGTACTATATACTATCCACATCTAGGGATAGTACGCTAAAATACTATAATTTAAAGTTTGCTTCCGCATGCTTAGTTTTACGTCATAATTATGAATATTTCGACCGTGTGTGTATCCGAACGAATTCTGCTCTTGCGATGTTTTCTGTGTCGATGGCCGGGGATTCCCTATCTCGTTCCTTCCTTCCTTCATTCGAAATTTAATCAAAGTGGTAACAATCGCTTCCGTATTTTTTTGTAAAATAATTTTAGTATTTTAATTAGGTATGGAAAGTGGCAGTGATAGTCATGAAAATGACGATAGACCTGGACTCTGGAGTATCCACCCCAAGCAAAAACGTCTGAGTAGAGGCGATATGGTAGAAAAACAGAAACAAAAACAGTGAACCTTACCAAGAATAAGATACGAAACAAACTGGCAATACAATCCATAGACGCAATTTTATTGTCTTGTGACGCTATCAAAAGCGGTAGCAAAAGTATACTGATTTTATTCCTATTATATGTTGATGAGGTTAAATGCCAAAGATGAAAATAGAACAGTAATTATTTAAGAACTAATAAACTTAGAAGAGGAGTAAATTTTAACTTAATTGGTGTTGATTTTAATGACTATTATGTTAAATTAAAAATAATGAAAGTGTACTATATTTTTTTATAAATACTATCCTTTTCAATTTTTTATGCTATCTTTTTCAACGTCCCTAAATCCAACCCTGCTCATCGTGGACGTACGCGCAGCTGCCAAAACATGACGCGAAGGGTGCGTGCGCGCAACGAACAAAAAGGATCAATGAATAGTAGCTACTTTATTTGTCATTATGGGGTAGGTATTGTCACATCGCTTTTGTTTTGGAGAAATATTGAAAAGAATCTGTTTCCAATTTTCTTTGATCATCGTTATGTGTGGAGAGCAAAAATAAACCAAAATTAGCAACACGAATACCGTTTGCTGACGCAGCAAATAGACTTCTTACGGGTGCAGATGACAATGGAAGGTGGGCCATCGTCTGTGAAGACACACTACATGCTTGTGAAGAGACACCGCTTATAAATACAGCGGGCAATCATCTTATATCCCGGCTAACTGTCTATAATAGATAGATATTTATTTAACTGGTGGTAACCAATTTTAGATCTGCCATCATCTTACTTTTTATATCAAACTAGCTTCTACCCGCGACTTCGTTCGTGTTAAATTTCTTCCTCCCCAGGCCCAACCCGTCGCATCGAAGCGTCTGTCCGTGCAATTATTTCGTATCTATTTGTTACTTTTTTCTTTCTGGTCGGCTCCTAAGGATCGTAGCGTGATTTTATGCCAATAGCCCATAGCCTTCCTCGATAGATAGGCTCTCCGACACAGTAGTTCCAGAGATTAGCGCGTTCGACCAAACAAACAAACAAACTCTTCAGCTTTCTTTTCTTCATCTAATATTAGGTATGTATATAGACATTGAGCCATATAGTACTCAAGTAAGCATGGAAGTACATTTTGATGGAAAGTGATACAAATACGCCACTAGTATCTATAAACTTACATACATACATACTTCTTATTCTTTTACTTATTGGTACTTCCCTACATCCATGCCATAAAGTATAGCTAAGTAGACTAGGTCACAAGTATTGCTAGTCAACAAGTCGTATCTCATAATGAGCAGGAGGTAGAAGCCAACCGTATAACCATCCCGTCGGACCGCCTGCAGACAACCCGCTACCGGCACTGTCGCGTCCCACACACAGTAGTAAGTAGCCGACCCATTACAACGATATCTCATCCGCTTTATCGACATCCCTACCTACTTACGTACCAAGATTGTGTAACTGACTGTAGGTACACGAATCTTATCTGCAGAATTAAGAAGATAAGATAGGCAGGCGGGAAGGAAGTCATCCTTTCTCGGGAACCCTGGTTTCATTTCCCTGGGCACTTAGCTTCTTTTCCCTGGGCCGTAATGAATATGTTGCGATAAGACACGCATACTCCGATGAGACGGCAATCCGACACGACCGAAGAGAGATCAGGCGCAGGACCAATGGCTTTATGTGCTTGCCGAGGCATGGGGATATCACACCTCCAACTTCTGAATTCCCGGCTGTTATCAAGAAATTCCTAATGGCAAAACCCAATTACACTTTGCACTTTGCTTTTTTCATGGGAATGGAACCCAGGACTCCGGACGCACAGCAATCGCGCTTGCGACCACGAGGCACACGGGGCAGTTCGTCAAAATCAGACGTAAAATAATTATGAAAGAACTTACTATAGGTACTTACATACTCCTTACGTAATTGTTGTTTAGTGTTGCCTAGGAGAAGTGTGAACTAGAATATCGCTGTTAATCTTTTTTATTAACACAGCGTGATATCCCGACATTGACGCCCAACCTATTACAACCGTCCAGCGCTGCAATTTTTCGTTTGATTATTAAATAAAAAATGGTTTTCAGTATATTTTGACCGAGTAGGTATTGTACTTTTAAATCAAGCAGCATTTTTACCCACCCCACCACATATTACCCACAATATTTTATTACGCTAGGGAGTCTACATTCAGGTGTTTAATTTATGGTTACAGTTTGTGCGTCGATATCCTTGCCATCCTGTATTTGCAATTCCCATACTAACTAAAAAGCAGGCATTAAATAACTGAAATCACACATAAACTTATCATCACATGAACCCAAGTCTTTAATTACCACTCACCGTGAGAAACAGAGGGCTGAGGACTGTCCCTGGGGGCTCACCACTGCCCCATGTTAACAAGCAGAGTCTGAGGCGGTCGCACCTAAATCACTTGATTATATTAATTGATTTGTAAATAGGAAGTATTCGATTAGTGTTCGTTAAGTTTATTAATTTGTCGGGGAGAAATAGAATGACACGTAAAAGTCAGTCATCATTTGCCTGGACTTTCTGCAACTAGGCGAAACAGGAGGCACTTGTTATAGTGCTAGAATTCTAGCTAGACTAACCAGACCGAATGCCAGATATAAATAAGATCTACACCCTAATTGCTTAACGCGCTATCAATCAGACTGAATCGTTTTGTAGATTATCCATTGCGTCATTTGTTCGAATAAATTGTCGGCTCAACAACGTAAATAATGCAATGAAAGTTAAAATGAAACCGATTCCTAATGATAGCAAGTTACTCAATTACCCCTCTGGTTCTATCAATAAGCTTCGCCTTAAAAGTAGCCTATGTCCAGTAAACTTTAAAATACCTTAGAACAGTTAACGGCAAAAGTTAGTCTTATTACTAACTTTTAAATGTCATCTGAATTTATACAAAATAGTTCCATATTTATTTTTTCTGCATTCCTCACTATAATTATATTCACTTAACTGAGCGTTTTCACAAAAAAGTGTACCCCCATTTTTCGGTTGTCCCTTGTGTTTAAAGTATTATCAAATAATATGATATGATCTGAAGAATATTTTAATGATCGTAAAGCATTAAACACATTTTAAACTAGTAAATGCAGTGCCACAAATAGGAAAAAATTTAGAGCTCTTAATATAATGAATAATTTTAATCAGCAAGAAGTCCATTTTTGACGTGTCCCCCATTAGAATTTCTCGTTGATAACAGCTATTCTGAAAAAAAATTGTATGTCAATGTACTGACATTGACTTTTTGGTACAGTTTGAAAGTACTCTGACTCGTCTCTCGTCTCCGGTACTTTATAATTTAAGCTTAAGACAAACTAATTAAACAATTAAAAAAAAAAACATGTAAAAAGTGGTACCGACTGGACATGTCAGGTTTGTCACGACTAAAACTGCTATTTAAATAATAAATATTTTTTTAAATTTCTGAATTGGAATCTTTAACATTACAGTCCACCGTTTGAAATAGAAAAAATTTAGCTGTGATGCGAAACCGAGTTAAACGATACGTTTTATTTTGTTGTGCCACGACCGTCAAGATTTATTGTGTCTGATTTGAGACACCGTAACGGCTGATTCCGGTAAGTTTAAATCATTTCACGACATTTAAAAGATTAACAATTTCATAATGTAATCGTAATATATTTCATAACAAATGTTGTGTAAATATTTTCGCTAGAGTAAAATTCAGGATATAATAAGGGAAGAGAACGTCACGTCAGTTTTGCGACATTTAATCGCGTGACCTACCAGGCTGACCAGCAAAGTCGAAAAAAGACACCATAAAGCAAGGCATACATAAGGATTTACAGTCCCCTTTTTAATTTTTTTTTACATTATGTCTGTAGGTCTGTTTGAATAGTAGTATTGTTTATTTGCTAAGGTTCAGTAAGTATGAAGTTACTTAAATATATTTTTTAATAACAAAATACGTCCTTTTAATACAGTGCTACGTTTATTCATCATCAGAAGATTCATGCAAATCAGTACAACTTTTCTAAAGTTTTTTGTATTCTTTAAAATTCTCAGTATTTTAAAAATCGCTGAATACATTTTAGGTTACACGATGCCACTCACTAGTGCAGAAGGTGGAGTGGAATTACGTCTAGGCGATATAGAAAAAAGTTGAAAAAGAAAAGTCCTGATAAGCTTGAGGCACAAAGAATAAAAAAAATACAAAGAATAAAACAAAAGAAGAAAAACATATCAGAAATGACACTGGAATCTGTGCACTGGAAGAAGGTGAGAACAGGAGAAAAGTTTGGCGAAAAGAAAATTAGATTTCTCTCAAAAATATATTCATGTAAGCCTAGCTTTGCAAAAAACGGACTGTCTGTTTTGCGAATGTCCCGTGTTTTGCGACGAGGGAATTCTTTGTTTTGTTCATTAATTTACATGAAAGGGTACACATTATTTCGTTTCAATATTTAAAATAGTAATATGTGTTTCAAAAGCAAGATGTAGCTTTCCGGTAAAACTACTTAACCATTACATAATATCGAAAAAGTAATGGTTACTAACACCAGTTGTGACAAAACCGAAATTGAAATTAGCATTTAATTCACATGTTATTTTTTTTTCACTATTTTCTAGTGGTATTAATAAAAAAAACATTATCTTCAAAATACAATTAAAATATTGTAATATGTGTCTTTGTAAAGTTGTAAGATATTTAGCTTTTAAAATAGTCGCAAAACTGACATTTTTTTCCACAATTTTATGATTTCTCGAAAAATAGCTTACTACTGAAGGAAATAAATATAATTTCATAAATTACAATACATCTTACTTATATTCTAATCAAAAAACCATCGAAAATATCACATTTAAATCTGACCATAAATTCTGACAGGGTACACTTTATTTTGAAAACGCTCAACTATCACTACATAGTATAAAAGAAAGTCGCTTTCCGCTGGCTGTCCCTATGTATGCTTAGAACTATAAAACTACGTAACGGATTTTGATGCGGTTTTTTAATATATAGAGTGATTCAAGAGGAAGGTTACCTACCACCTACCTAGGATACCTATGTATAATATGCGGGCTAAGCCGCGGGCAAAAGCTAGTAATATTATAAGTTGCTCGATATTGCGCAATATCATATCATACAATTCTGTTAAGATAGTCCCTAGGAGAAGAAAAGTAAACATTAACTTGCAAATAATGACATTTAGTAGCAGAAAACCTAAAAATCTGTTTTAAACTACACAACCAAATGGATTATGGTCTCTAAGGAAAACCCCAATTTGTTGATCATTCGTTATTAATCACAAAAATCTAACGACAAAAAACAATAAAAGTGTTGAAATGACAAATTAAACCATCGCACTGCGCAGTCGAATCTCCGCCCAAAAGCTAAGCCCCGCCCCTCGTGCGTGCGCGCATCTCAGCTGAACGTCTGAACGTTCAGGAATCATCCGCTGAAACTCGGGAGTGAGCAGACGTGTTACCTTGTGTCTTAGATAAATAGTGGAAGAGTTTAAGAATAAAGTTACTTAGAATCTATAGTAAATACGTTAAGGATAACTTATCTATCCCTAAAAATCTTTCAGTTAAAGAAGTAGGGTCACAATCAGTCTGATTAATAAAACGACTGCCTATTTATTAGTTTTCGAACCACAATCTTAAATAAGGTTCTTTGGAAATCTGTTCGATCAAGATTCAAGATATCATTTGGATGATATCTAGTAATTTAAAAACAAAATCACAAACAACACCACCAAAATCCTGCAACGATACAGAAGACACCTTTTTAATACAAAATCAAAATGGATTATCTAAAGACGTCCTTCCCTGCACAAACAGACGACACGATCAAATACCCAGAACATATAGAACCTTCACAGTTCCAACCTCTTTTAGACCAGGAAGTGCACAGTTCCTCCAGTGAGTTCTTCCACCCAGGGTATCTGCCTTTCTTCTACGACTACCGGGCGGTGGACCGAGGGTTGTGTGAGGAAAGGGAGGCTTTTGACTGGGAGTGGGGCGAGTGGGAGAACCATGTTGTGGTGAAAGAGGAGAGTGAGGAACAGGCGCGAGGGTTTACGGAGGAAGGTGAGTCAAGTTTTGTTTTTGAAATAGGTTTTTTGTGATAATGCGATTGGTCTTAATTATTTTCCATCAGACGCTTCGTTCCGTCCACGGGATCTAGGAAGCTTATACTTACGAGTATGTACGTCTAGTAAGAAGAGATTTGTTTTTTTTCTAGATTTCTTTTGTTAGTCAATTTTTTTTTCAATGTTATGTCTGAGTTTTCATTCGTAAGTCAGTGTACGAAATTGTACTTTAACCCTTTATAAGGCCGAGAAAACTAGACATGGTATAATAATCAATTCTTAGTATGTAGGTATGTTATTTGATATTTATGATATTTTTAAGTATTTTTTCAAATCGAAAAATCGATGGGGTGTTTGCGTAAAATGTATAGGTATGTTATCATCAATGAAAAATAAAATCTTTGTCAACAATACAGTTGAATAAAACAAATAATTTAGCTGGTGGCATGTATACTGCCTCTACCTTAAAAAAGGTTAAGAAACTAGAAAGCTCAAACTATTGGCCTGCGGCAGAATTATAACTTACAATAACAACTTTTCCCCTTTGGAAATAGGAACATCAATAGGGTGTGATGATTACCTAAGTCCCATTATTTTTCATGAGACGCTTCATTCCTTTTTCGAAGATTTACCTTCGCAAATTCTACTTAAAACGTTGCAAGGCATTGTGTAAGCAGGTACCTACTTACAGCAATTTGGTCATTTCGAAGCTCGGTGTTGCTGAGATATGGCATTTAGACTAGAATCAAGACTTATTAAATTCTATCACTGTCGATAAAATTAGTGAAGCTAGGAATATCAAGATTTTCTTAGCTTTTTTTTTCTTAGATTTTCTTAGCTACAATTTTTTCTGTTTTTCTGTTCATAATTTTGTATGAACAGTAAAACCTGGATAAGCGGGAGCTGAAGAGACCTTCATTTTTCATCAATTATAGAGGCTTTTCATTTACCCAGCTTCCTGTAGGCAGGTTACATGACAGTTGTTTTATTTATAGAGGGTCCCAATATGAGAGGTCGCAATGTAGTAAAGGATTTAAACTGTTTGTAAACTAAGGCGTCATAATTTGTCGAAATCTAATAAATTGAATACGGTGTATTGAGCTACGAAGTCCCAATTAAAGAGGTAGCAATTGAAAAATCAAAGACATTAAGTTTCAGTTGGTTGAGTTTGAAAATTCCCAGTAACAGAGGTCTTTCAATGCAAATAGTGTCGGGACCTCATTGTAATGATCAACAACAGAGTTTTCTCACATATCGTCGACCGTAATCTAACTTGGCGTAAGGGACAAATTGCTACTTTTCAGGAGAGCCAAAAAACTTTTTATGTTTTGGAAATGTGATCATAACCGTTTTATTTTTTAAGGTTTATTGAAGTGGTTTATGTGGTTCTGCTTAACTTTTTGGCCTCTAAAAGTTGATATAATCTACTTGCCCATTAGGGCATTAGTTACAAAGATAGCATGTCCCTTACGTCCAAAAAATAAAAAAAAAGTGTCCATTAAGCCCTAACTTTTTTTTGCACACGAGTTTCAAATGACGTAAGACTATCAACACTGTTAAATACAATCAAAATGGCGTAAGTGTTTTAGCAGGTAATTAACGTTTTATTATTAGTAAATAATGTATACCTAGACAAACAAAGGGTAATGAAGTAAAATGTAAAAATACCAAAGTGTTTTTAATAATATTATAATATTTTTAAACTCAAAATTAACTTTTTGACTCAATACAAACATAAACACTTCCATAACTTTAATTTTAACAAAATTATTATGATTATTTAACCTTTTTTTATTATTAATTATTTATATTTACTTTTTATTATAAATTTTTGCTTTTAAAAATAATGATGTCTCAGCTTAGCCATAATTTTTCAATAACTATTGACTTTACTCATATAAACTAAACTAAATAATTAAAAATCTATTCTTCTTCATGATGAGTCCTTTCATCATTGTCACTTTGTAATAACTTGTCTTCAGTTGCTTAAGAATATGGAAGTTTTAAATATTCATGGTGATAACATTTTGGAATAGTTCCATCAACACACAACTTTTTTAGATCATTATACTTTTTCAAAGATACTGGAAGTCTGTGTTGATAAAGTTGATTAATTGAAACCATATTGATTCCACTAGACTTGCTTTCTATATTACTTGCTTTTTCTTTACCTACACTCTTTTTTTTCCTTTCCCTTTTCCCTTACCAATTAATGTATTTTTTTTAATCAAATGAAATCTCAGTCGCTTTAGCACTTAATACAAAGTGTGTATTTTACGCCAATGTGATAAGTTAATACCAATACATACGTCAATCGCATTTTTACTTTTGTCCGATACATCATGTTTTTGTTTAAAAAATGATTTAGGAACGTCATTTTTCTGTGGCGTATCGGACATTTTTTCAAGCTACAGCTATGTTATATATACCATTCGAAAGAGCGCAAAAATCTGTATCAGACTGCATTCAAAACTCATTTTGAGTAAAATGTCCCTTACGCCAAGTTAGATTACAGCCGACTAGGGTTGCCAGGTCTTAAAACCGAAAAGCCGGACAGACCCGTCAGTTTAGCCGGACATTTTAATTATTTAATCTTAAAACAAAATTAAACAAAAAACTAATGAATTAACGTTAAAATAAATAAGTAACATAAACGAATTAATATTTCTGATTGGCAGACACATCTAAACTTAATATTATAAATGCAAAAGTAACTCTGTCTGTCTCGCTTTCCTGCTAAAACTACTAAACTTTTAAATTGAGTAGTAATAAGGCGGGGACAGTGCTAGTTCACTCGCTTGCGCTAGCGAAACAAGGTGCGGTGGGTGGAGCTGAAATAAAGGCATAATGATCAAATTTGAAAAGCCTAACAAAAACCGGATAGGCCGGACACCGTCTAATTTGGCCGGACACACAACCAAAAAGCCTGACTGTGTCCGGCTTTATCCGGACGCCTGGCAACCCTACAGCCGACGATATTTAGGTCCTATTTATCCAGGTTTCACTGTATATAGTCATGATGACTACGAACAGATTGCTTTGCACTTTTGCTTTAATAGTTCTGGATGAGATTCTAATACAATCGTACTTAATTTGCAATAAATTCTGTGGAAAGCATTTTAATCTATCCTGCTTGCGTGTCCACAAAACATCAAATTATTGAGCCTATTATCTACTTTCAATAGTTAGGAAGGTACCACACCTGCCAGGGTCGCGGAATTGTTTGAATGTGTTACCGTGGCCCGGCACAGGCAACTGAAGGAACACGGGTTGATTTTAGTCAGTAAAAGTCTAACACGCCCTTTCGCTTCATCCAGAGCGGGAGACGTCATTTGATGATTTTCCAGCCACAAAAAAAGGTAGGTAGCAGAAGATAGGACAAACTTATCCAAGTAACCACCTAGGTTTATGGTTGCTTCAAGAAATTCCATATATCACAGCTATAAACAGGCACAATACACTTGGCACCTTCCTGTCCCACCTCATGGCTCATAGTTTACGCGTGGAAATGCGCAGGATTCGCGACACAAACAATTGTCGGCCATAAACCAATCATAAACAATGGACAGTCGGCGCCGGCGCCGTGCCACATCTGCTGCTCGTTAGACTACGGATGCTATTGGCTATTAATCGGTAGTTCTGTGAGCTAATCTCACAGAACTACCGATTCTGTAAAAGCTTCTTTAATTTCTTGTTAGACGGCAAACGGAAAATTCAAATGGTTTGTAAGATACCTACACAACATAAGGTCCATTAATTACGTGACGTGTTCTAGGGGGGAGGGGATCAAGCCAAATCTTTCAAAATCTCATTTAGGGGGGAGTAATTACTTTTCTCGCAGAATACGGTGTAGAATTGCGGGAAAAACTATTTCTACAATAAAATACGGCCAAATCTGAGACAATAGTACACTGATAAAAAAATTAACTTGACTCAAGAGCCCAAACCTTGAACCAAGAATACCATTCTGAGGAAAATGATTTTCTTGAGTTAAGATAAAAATCTATTAGATAAACTAGCTTCTGCCCGCGACTTCGTCCGCGTTAAATTTCTTGTTCCCCTGACCCTACCCGTCGCATCGAATTGCCTGCCCGTGCGATTTTCCCCGTTTTTGCAACATTTTCCATTGCTGCTTCGCTCCTATTAATTGAAGCGTGATGTTATATAGCCTATAACCTTCCTCAATAAATAGACTACCCATCACAAAAAGAATTTTTCAATTCGGAGCAGTAGTTCCTGAGATTAGCGCGTTCAACCAAACAAACTCTTCAGCTTTATAATATTATTAATAATATTTATAATATAGTAGGTATAGATTAAAATAACTAGGGCGTGGTAACGGCTTCCGAGTTGTAAATCGTGGTTCAAACCTAGGCAGGTGCTTAAAATCTGTGAAGAAAAACATCTTGTGGAAACCTTGCGTCTTAGAATCGAAAACCAAAAACATGTGACATCTACCAACCGAAACTTGTCCCGCGTAGTAGATTGGTAGATGTGGACTCCCTCTCACTGAGAGGAGGCCTCAGCAGAACATCCATAGGCTGATTATGCTATAGATCCGTACCGTATCAATAGGTTTTATAAATACAAAAGTAACGTGTCTGTCTTTCGGCTCTACACATTTGAGCGTAATTTGGCACACGGATAAACTATGATCTGGGTTAGGCCATAAAATATATCCATACTAATATTATAAATGGGAAAGTGTGTGTGTCTGATTGTCCGTCTTTCACGGCAAAACGGAGCAAAGAATTGACGTGATTGTTTAAGTGGAGATAGTTGAAGGGCTGGAGAGTGACATAGGCTACTTTTTGTCTTTTTCTAACCCCCTACTTTCCTAAAATGGGGGGTGGAACGCGCTAATCTCAGGAACTACTGGTACGAATTGAAAAATTCTTTTTGAGTCGGGTAGCCTATTTATTGAGGAAGGCTATCGGCTATATAATATCACTCTACGATCAAAAGGAGCGGAGCAGCAACAAAAAAATGGACGAAAACTAGCCGGTTGCGATGCGACGGCAAGGGTCAGGGGAGCAAATATTTGACGCGGACGAAGTCGCGGGCAGAAGCTAGTAGTTATATAATTTTAATACTAGGATGTACGTTCCTATGGAATATAATAACCGACATCCACGCGAGCGAAGCCGTGGACATAAAATAGAAGAAGTTATAACCCATCATGCACACATGATCGTAATGTGAAGACACTTTTGGCGCAGTGGCTGATCAGTTGGTAGCTTGCTACACTCGTAGACACGGGTTCGAATCCCGCACGGAACTTATATTTATATTATTGTTAAGTACAAAAATCTGAATTCCAGTCCTTTCTATGATCTCTAGATACCCGGTCCCCGACAGGCAGTCGTAAGGAGCGCACAGCATTCACGAAGGCGCAGATCCGCAGCCTGGAGGCAGAGTTCACGCGAGCCAACTACCTGACACGACTCCGACGCTATGAGATAGCCGTGGCGCTGCATCTTACTGAAAGACAGGTTCTTATCTGACTTATCAATTTTATAAATGGGTATGGGTGGGTGTGGGCCTCGAACTAATACGTAATTGTTTGTATAATGTGGACGTACAAACCCGACTACTTTAAAATGTCAAGATATGTTTATAATGCCAAAATAAGAGCTTTTTACCTAATGCGTATCCAAGTAGGTATATACGGTGTATTTAACAAAAAGATAAATTTCTATCCATCTGTTTGTTTCGGCCTTTTCCCAATATGTTGACCTCCACGATACCCCTTGGTATTACCCTAGCCCCCTTGGTACCCTACCCTTGGTATTATTAGCCTTACAGGCTTCTGACAACCCGTAAAAATTGTCTAAGATCTACGAAAGACAGACAGGACCCACGGCTTAGCGGGCTTTCCGACGCACGGAAGGTTCTTGGTATACAGGGCGTCCCACGGATATGCCACATGGAGGGAAAGTACCTTGAATATTGTAGATGGATCATTTTACTGAAAGAAAACATTATTTGAATTTAAAAAAACAATTTAAACTGCATTCATAGATATTTAAATAATTACATAGTTGAGCCGGGAATCGAACCCGTTACACGAGAAAAATAATCACCCTGTAGTTTTATCATACCGATCGAAAGGCTTTATCATAAGGATTATTTTTGCTAAATAACATAGTGTCAAAAATAAAAGGAAGACCATGAATTTTAACATTTTTAATACAAAATTAATCAATTTATCAAAAGCTCAAAATGAGTCCCTTCCTGTTGAATACAAAGTCGGACTCTTTTGATTATTTCGCTCCCTGTCAATTTTTTGATCTTGTCGTGGTGGATATTTTTATATTATTTTTTTTTATAATCAGCCAGCCGCATTGCGATGGACACAATAATTTACGCGTCTTTCGGCTCAGGATACGGCTCGATTTGTTGCATACAACCTGGACAAGGTACCTACTAATTACGTATCTCTTTATCATTTTATCATGCACTTAAATTATAATAGGGAAATGATGCGTACTTCTCAAGTGGGTACATTTATTAGTAATACGTACTTATGATAATGTCAGTTTTATGTCCTTACGGCAATGTCAGCTTTTAATTTTTCTGAACAAAATTTCACATCAAATGTTAAAATTCATGGTCTTCCTTTTATTTTTGACACTATGTTACTTAGCAAAAAATAATCCTTATGATGAAACCTTTCGATCGGTATGATAAAACTACAGGGAGATTATTTTTCTCGTGTAACGGGTTCGATTCCCGGTTCAACCATGCAATTATTTAAATACCTATGAACGCAGTTCAAATTGTTTTTTAAATTGAAATAATGTCTTCTTTCAGTAAAATGTTCCATCTACAATATTCAAGGTACTTTCTCTCCATGTGGCATATCCGTGGGACGCTGTTCGCTGCCAGGCTAGGCCCACATAAGGTTTTAATTATTATGTGGAAGCGTGATAACCGTGGGGCTCTAGAGACAAGAGTGGCTAGCGAAACTAGTCCGCCGTACGCGGAGCAGACAATATATAAGAGAACAATTGCTATACAACAAAAGAAATTAACTACAATAAAACGAACAAAGGAACTCACCTGATGGCAGACGACCACCTGCTTCTTGGGGTTACCTGGATCTATGTATGTAAGTAGTGTGTATGTATCGTGTAGTGAGGTTATGAATAAGTATTCTCCAGGTTACAATCCGCTGCAATAAGGCTGGAGGCAATCACAGCATGCGGTCTTCAAATCACGCGTTCCCAATAGCGTCACTTCCACTTAACCTTCAAAGTTCTTCAATGTCAAGAAACTACACTAAACCCGTGTTATGTCTTCAAATTGGGGTTAGTTACAATCAATACAATTGGGTCATGACAGATTGTCCACAAAACGACCGGTTCTAAGGGATTACTTTACAAAGGGTCGCGAAAACCAAGCGGCGACGTGCTCCCTGGTTCCAGCACCAAATCCAAGTGAGGAAGTGTCAAGTGTCAAAGTCAAACTGACAAGTCAGATGTCATTCCGTTCGATGGCGCGTTCCGAAGGCGCATAGAGTAACTACTTTAAACGGGATGAAACATCTACCCCCCCCGGACGGGCCTTCCCATCCGCTAATCACTTGGCAATCCCGACAAGGTTGCGTTTTATCAGTCCACCTGACGTGCTGCTGGAGGATGTGCAAATACTCCAAGCTCCAACGCTTCCAAAAACTCTGAGTGAGCTGCTGCACCAACTGAAACCGCGATAGCCAATTTTGGCTCACATCGACAAAAGGGTGCTCCGGCAGGGCGACAAGTGGCTGTCAAATCAAAAAATGGCCCGGGGTTAGGGCCTCCAAGTCGTTCGGGTCCGAAGACAGCGGGCACAATGGACGCGAGTTCAATACAGCTTCAAAACGGCAAAATACCGTAGCTAACTCCTTAAAGGTGAGAACGGTGTCTCCCAACAATCTGCGCCAGATAGGGTTGCCAACCATACTTTATAATAACGTATCCTACTTTATTTTTGATATGTATACTTTATACTTTTACATACAAATAAAGTATGCAAAAATACTTTATTTTCAACTTTTACTGTGATGCGTAGAACAAAATACTCACTATGGGTACTTAACGATTTACAATTGCTGAACGAACTGTTTAAAATGGATAATGGAAACGATTTATAATTACTGAACGAAATGTCAGTTGTGACATTTGTCACAGATGTCACTCACTATCTGTCACTATCGACGAAATTGTTCAAAACTGGTCCGTTGGTTTTGTTTATAAGTGAAGAATGCATTTTAAAATAAATATTAAAACATAATGACAGTAATCTAAAGTGGCGAGAAGAGAGAAATAAAGCATCAATAAATTTAATTAAAAACGATTTGTTTATTTATTTAAATTTAAATGTTGATTGTCAAACAAGCTTTGTAGCATTTAAAGATAACAAAAAATTGTTAGCATGTGCTAAAAGCACACAAAAATACGTTTTTAAAACAATAAAAACATTCAATTTTAAAAATACTTTTTTTTTGTCCCTAATACTTTATTTTTTTCCTATCCAAACTAGTTTATACTTTTTTTTTGTCAAAAAAAGTTGGCAACCCTAGCGCCAGAGTCCCTGTGCCGCTTTCACCGCGGCCTCAAAAATACCCCCCAAAGGGGGCAGGCTGGCGGATCAAACAATAACAAACAACAACAACAACAATTTAACCAAATGGCCCTCCTTAGGCAACAAAAGGGGGTGACGGGCCCCATAAGGAAGGCTAGAGTGCCTCAACCGTCAACAACCAAACAACAAAGGACCCGTATCGTCCAAAAAGGGGTTCAACTTACTAACGGCTCCCGACAATATCCAAAACTCTCGCTGCAGAATGGCCAACAGCGCATTGCAACCGGCATGCTAGTTCTTAATGTGACGATCAGTCACCAACAATTTAACAACAACAAACAACAATTCAACAATTTGTCGAGGGAGCTAAATCGACTCAACAAAAAATCAGGGTCCTTCGTTCCAACAGCGAGCACCTTGAGCCCGGGCAAAGGACCCGACATCAAGACTGGCGATCGAGGCCAATCATCCTCGGGATGAGTCAGCCAGTCTGGTCCCCGCCATAGGGGGTAAGCAAACAAGCGGGGTGCCATGCACCCACGTGAGGCCACGGTGCCTGGGTTCAAATCTCCAAGCACGTGCCTCCAAATCAAATGCGTTTCAGAATTTTGAATCTGGGACACTCGGTTCGCAACAAAGACCTCCAAAGAGTGGACGGACGTCTTCAACCAACACAAAACAATTTGACTGTCCGTCCAGGCGTAAGAAAACCGAATGTCCACAGTTCCACCCAAAGTGTGAGCAACGTGGTTCAATAGACGCACAAGACGCGCCGCCCCTGACAATTCAACTTAGGGATGGTCAGTGCCGTCCGGAGGGGGGCCACCTTGCTCTTGGCCAAGACCAGTGACAACTTCACCTGGCCTGTCGCGCAGACGGTGCGCAGACAAACAACAGCTGCATTAACCGTGCGAAGACGCATCACAAACAAGGGTAGCAGTGTAGCTCCCAGGGGGGAGGATAGCGCGGGGTAACACGACCTCGTTGACTGCAGGGAGTGCGGATACAAATTGGAGCCAATCTTCCAACAGGGTTTCCCGAATTGGCTCGTCCCAGCCAAGTCCCGCAGTCCAAAGGCGCTCAAGAAAACAATTTTGCCCAAAACAATACAAACAAAACAACAAAACAATAGACAAAAGGCAACCCTGGGCTCCCATGTCCAAACTGGCACGGACCACAACAGAGTCCCCCGTGGGCCCCCAGACCTGACCGATGCCGTTGGCAACAAAACCGTGTCGATCTGAGGGGTACCTTAGCGGGGCAGGCGCCAATGTCCTAACAATGCCTGGGCGGCGACCGATCGCCGCACCCAGGCCCAAGTCTTTCCCGACGAGGATAGAGGTCAAATTCCTCATCCGCACGGTGTCCCGAGCCACGCGCCATCGCTGGATGGGCATATCCCACCGGAGGCCTGAATGGCGGGGGGCGTGACTCCAACCGGGGACGTTCCGCCAAAGGAGGGGAGGGCAGGCGGTGCTGGTCTGGCCAGCGCTGCCTAGCAACAATTGCGTAACCGCCTTTACGCGGGGAGACCAAATGGCGGTCGCGCGGCTCCTGATCAACTTGCGCGGGGGGTGGAGTGCGGCGCTCAAAATTGCGGGCCTCTCCCCGGTTCTGAACCGGCGAGGCAGAAGCCCGGTGACCAACTCCATGGTACCCCCCCGTACGCGAACCTTCATCAGAGGCTGGTCTGCCAGCGTGGTTCGCGTTAGCGCACAAAATGTCCAAATGGGACCCCCTACAAATTCTACAAGGGCGGGGGTTGGGGCAGTCCCGATGGAAGTGAGCCCCAAACAAGAGAAGCACATGCGGCGTGCATTGGCAATTCGGCGGCGGGCACTCACGTGCAATTTCAAAAAGGCCGCGCAAGTTGCCATGCCATGCCCCGTGTCCCTACAAAACTCACAACCAGGACGACTCTGGGTGCCAGCAAAACGAGCGGCGGCGGGGCGACCATCAACAGGCCCGCGAGCCCTAGTCCGTCCCTGGTCTCGTGGCCGGGAAGACGGCTGGCATGACTCAGTGGCAACGCCAGAGTTGTCCACAAACCGACACTCATCCTCCAAAAATTGGACGAGGTCACCAAATGGACACCCAATAGCGTCACTTCCACTTAACCTTCAAAGTTCTTCAATGTCAAGAAACTACACTAAACCCGTGTTATGTCTTCAAATTGGGGTTAGTTACAATCAATACAATTGGGTCATGACAGATTGTCCACAAAACGACCGGTTCTAAGGGATTACTTTACAAAGGGTCGCGAAAACCAAGCGGCGACGTGCTCCCTGGTTCCAGCACCAAATCCAAGTGAGGAAGTGTCAAGTGTCAAAGTCAAACTGACAAGTCAGATGTCATTCCGTTCGATGGCGCGTTCCGAAGGCGCATAGAGTAACTACTTTAAACGGGATGAAACAGACGCCCTGTATAGATGGTCAACCATCCACGGACCAACGGCTGTTATTACTTAGCCATAAGCCCTTCCTCTTGTCCGTGAAACTAGTATTCCCGTGGCATAATTTCTGAAATCAACACGGACGAAGCTGCGGGCACAGCTAGTATCAATACAACGATCACTTTAGTGTAGGAGGCGGCCTAAGACTACATATTTAATTTATTTGCGATAAAAAAGTCAACCACTGTGCTGTCCATGTGGTATTACAATGTATAACTTAGGCATGTATTAGTAAGAAACAACTTAGTTTGATTGACTGTATTCCTTTATTTTTTTGTTTTCAGGTAAAGGTTTGGTTCCAAAACCGAAGAATGAAGTGGAAGAGAACGAAAGGCGCATCCAAACATTCCAAGAAAAAGGACAACACCAGTTCAAATTAGAATTTACGATTAGATAATCTAGATTTAGTAGTGTTTAGAAAGTTTGACGTTATAGCCATAGATGACTTAATTAGTTCACAACTAATGGTACGAAGAACACAAGTAGGTAGGTCGAATTTCTTAATAGATTTTCAACTTTATCGCTAAAGTATTAGGTTCAAGATTGATTGGGAAAATTTGAGTATTTCGGGCAGATTGATGTGCTGGCGTCTGTACATACATACCGTTACCGCCTAAAGTAATAAGAATATGATAGGTACTGATTAGTTAGTTTGTTTTTAATAAGGTAGGTACAATATGCACTACCGAATAACAATTTTTAAATAATAACTACCCTTTTTTACCCGTGAGGTAATTCTCATGGACACTCCATCGTTTTATCGGACTCCTACCTACTAAATCCCCATTCGTTCTCGTGACCTCCCGTTCGATTCGAACAATCACGTTTCTCGTTGACGGTGGCGGTGACAAACGCTATTACAATATGAAGAAAAGACAATATTTCAGGAGATAAGATATGTTTATTAGACAACTCATACCTCCGGCACGAGGCGAAGGCGCGTGCCGAACAAATAATAACTAAACATAATAATAATAATATTGTGAACTATCGCACTATCTTTGGAAGAAACAAAACATCCGGGCTATGGGCGGCTACAATTTGTTCAAACTTAAGAATGGCTCACGTAAAATTATATTGATTAACAACAGCGGGGGGACTTCCAAATTACTAAAATACTAGCTGTATTCATTATTATAACATTCATTGCGGCGGGCGCGTCTACGACTTGTGGAAGCGAGCCACATACAGTTTCCAAATTAGAGCCATGCTCATTACTTTATCGGGCTTTTTTGTAGATTTTGGCAGCATTTCCAAACGTTTCGTCAAGAGGTATTTTATAGGGCAGACAAAAGATATCACAAAGTTTTTGATACATAATTAAGTCATAAACTGTCTTGAAACTACCGCTCGGCTTCAAGCAAAAACATGGAACGATTAAAACTACATAATAGCAAATTAGTTACTTAACCTAGAGTAGATATCATCAAATAAAATAAGTCGATAGCCAAGACATATTGGAAGACTACGAAAGATTTTTGTACAGAAAATAATCTTACAAAGAGATTCATTCACCATTTTATTGAACAGAAAACTATACAATCACAATTAAGGAGAATAGCTTCTCTGAATTTTCAGAAACTGTATGTAACTCATAGTGAGCATAATCGTCGTTAGTAACGTCGCCTTAACTCGCGTTAAATTTTCGTGAACACTACGTTTAACATTGGACCTAGCTATATCGTTGGACCAAAATAAAATAGCTAATTTTCAACAATATAGATATATAATTATCATGTTTTAACATACGCCTCTGCGTTTATAAACGTAGTTGTTTGCAACCATGGGGTTCATCACAGCACTGTCACAACAATCCATTAAAAGAAAAAAAAAATATGTTATGGGAATTGAAAAGACATTCAGCACTTTGACATCGTTTTCTGAAGCGTTTTAAATACCTAAATACCAGATTTTAACGCAAATATATCTGACCCTAGCATTAAAGTTACAAAAATATATTTTAAACAACGTCGAAACTTCATTGACAAACGCAGAGGCCACTCAACCATGAGCTTTAATATTATATAAAAGTCGTCAGCAACTTTCCTATTATTGGCTCCCGTGAAATATATACAATGTGATTATCATACTTTTATATTCATCTGTCAGGCACAAATTTAATCACCAACTTTGTATTTTTAAGATTTTAGTTATTTTTATGTAGGGACATTTATAATTAGCTTATTTAAAGATGTTCAATGAACTGGTGTTTGTATGTGTATAGTGGATTCACAAAAATATTGTGTGTATATTCTAAAAATTATAATGATGAAAAATGTGTGACATTTTATTTTCTGCAAACCAGATATGTTGTTTTAATAAATAATAGTGACAAATTGTACTTTATTGCTTTTCCTAACTGTAAATGTCCCTCTGACAAAAAAATTTAGGTACGAATTCAAATCAACAAGTAAAACGTGTATTTATTCAAAAATTTATGTTTTATTTCTACTTAATCGGGTTTTAGCTCATAATGAGTTTCTAATGCTTCCTTAGATATAATTAACAGTTGGAAAAATATGTTCCGAGTGATATTCTTACAAAGTTACGCTATACATTACTATACATAGATTGTCTAGATTCATGCGAATGATACGAGGCGATGCGGCCGTCGCGATGGCTCCTATGACTACGAATGACGAGCGGATAACATGAAACACGTCTACGTTTACCTAAATCACATGTATGAGTGGTAACAGTAAGAATTGATTGCCGACAACGCTGGATCTCTCCAATCCTGAATAAGCTTACCAAACTGTATTATGGCAGTTTGGTAAGGCAGCCGGCCTCATAGGATTATTGTTACCACTTACAAACTGTGCCTCTACTATGCAAATAAGTCCCTTCAAAACGGCATGGAAGGATAAATAAATAAATTATAAATGCATATTCCCACCTGACTAGAGAATTTTGAATGTTTCTCAGAAAGGAACTATATTTTTGTTGATTATAGTCAGGTTTATTTATAAATAGTAACTAATATGTAAGCAGGCTTCGTTTGAACTTATAATAAATTAGTAATTATGAAGTTAATGCTGTTTTTATGGTCACAAACCTAGTTTTCATTGTATGAATCACAATCTAGCAACACACTATTAGGGGGAAAGAACTTGGTTATGGACCAAGAAAATTAATGGTGCAACTTTAACATTGCGTAATTACATACTAATCATATTTAATCTAAAAGGAAGTCATTTAGTAGAATAATAATTAAATTATAAGGCCATACAACTTTACAAGTATCTTGTTCTTTCTACATAATTAAGGTCTGTGAACATAGAGCATCAGAAATGATATGATATCTATCCCTAACAACCAGAAGCTTTGCTCAAAACTAACAGGATCAGCACAAACCATCGCATCATTTGCACAAAAGAAAAAAAAAAAAATTAAAACCTTTCAGAGTAATATATTTAACACATTCCTTGTCACCATTTTCACAGCACAATGTCCGTCACTACACTAATATATACACAGTATAATTATTAAGGCTTTTCGGGTGCTTTCACTTATTGCAAATGTTCGCGCGACGCGTAAAGTTCATGTTAGCGGTGAGTCGTGGGCGAGAGCGTCACTACACGACCACGTAGATAAGGGTTCGTTATGGACGCTGGCCATCCGCACCCATACTGCCTGGCCCAGCGCTGGGCATGCTGCCTGGCCCAGCAGAGCCCATCCCGCCTGGCCCAGTGCCGGCCAGGACCATACCAGGCGGCAGTACCGTCTGCGGGATGACGGTCAGCGAGCGCGGGATCTTCGGCATCGTCAGGTGAGTCATCAGCGGCGGAGACAGCACCGTCTCGCTCATTATAGACACCGACGGCCCGAGCTGCGGGATCTTGATAGGCGTTGACGTCACCAGCAACGATGACGTCGACATGATAGGCGACGCGACCGTCTGTGACGTCACCGTGGCAGTTTTCTGAGGAATTGGGGCTATAGTTATATTCTTTAGCCCTACATTCTTGAGAATAGTGGCAGCATTTGAGCTGATTTGTGTCATTTCTGGTATTTCTTTCTTGTCTTGTGACTTTTCGTCAGGCGCCATGTTCTGCACGACGGTCCCTCCGTTGCCGAGCATGGCGCACTGAGCGTTCGAAGGCTGTATCTCCGTGACGACAGTGTTGTCGTCGGTGGAGTGTCTCTTGGTCTTCTCCCCGTCCTGTATCTGCTGCAGCTTCTCGCGCCGCATGATGCACATCTTGTTGTAGTCCTGGAGCGTGATGTGGTATCGTTTGCCGGAAGACATCACTTGGACGAGGCTGGGCAGTGTGCGTCCGTCGACCGCTATTTGTGTCGGCTCGCGGGCGATTTTTGCTAGATTCTCCTGTAAACAACAGTACAATATTGTTATTATTTTTTACACATAGTATCACTTTAGTTAATTTACTTGTTGTTTATACTAAGAACATGGTATGTGTCAATATGGTATTAGTTATTATGTACATTTTACATTGGACTGGCATACAAAACATGTGTATTTTTAACTTATTTCATTTGTTATTAGTGTTATTACATAAACGAATAAACTTTGATACATCTTTGTTTTATGTGATGGCAAAGTATTTAAATTTAAGGTTTATTACACGAAATTGTGCTTCTAAAAAACATGCCACCATCTATAGCTGTTATCGTTATGGATTAGTTACCTATAACGTAAATAAACTTAGGATCAAATATACCTATAAACTCTAACTATTATTCTTTTATTTATTTTTATACATATTTCACTTCGATCAATAATATCACTAGATAAAGGATCAGGAACAAAAATAAGGCGCTCAAGTGGCCACGTTTGCACACACTTACACATTTATATTTCTTACTACGAAATATAGAAAAACGTTTCATAATAATAACAACTTCAGATTATTATAATCCTTAACACTCAAACATAAAGTATAATTACGATTGCAAAATATTCATATTTAAGTCCTTTTGTCATCGGAGAAAGGTAAAGAGCAATAAATTTTAAATGTCCCTTAAAAATCAAAAGTCATTTTTATATAAGTACAAAATTATTTATTCTAAACTGAAACTTAAAGTCTAAGCAATAAGGTTAAAAACAATGTGTTGACGATTTCGTGCTTAGTCTATTTTGGAACAGGACGTAGTTCTTGGTATTACATTTCAATGCTCAGAACACAGTACGTATTGAAAGACGTAGACTTGCGGAACATAATTTTTTAGGTGAAGGTACGTTTTGAAGGTGGCAAACATTTTTAATCGATTTAATAAGAAGTAGGACTAAAATAGTACAATAGTTATTTTATTTTATTAAGTGCGGGTTGACTTAATGTGATCCACCCGGTAAAAAAATGGGTGCGTCTACTTTTATGTACGCCATTTAGAAGTTAAATTTATATTAAATCAAATTATTTTTTCATTTAAAGTTCAAATATGAATTTTATAAGGTTTGTTTATTTCTTCTCCTCTTTCTTTCGCTACAATAAATAACCATTCTGCACAGCGAAATGGCTAGCTAGGAAATCTACAAACAAAAATCTATACTTAATATTATAAAGCTGAAGAGTTTGTTTGTTTGTTTGTTTGATTGAACGCGCTAATCTCAGGAACTACTGGTCCGAATTGAAAAATTATTTTTGTGTTGGGTAGCCTATTTATCGAGAGAGGCTATAAGAGGAGCGGAGCAGTAATGAAAAATGTTGAAAAAACGGGGAAAATTTATTCCTTTTGAGAGTTTCCGTTACGTGCGCTGCGTAAACTGTTAAAGTAACGCAAAAATCATGTATGACGGAACTGTTCCTTTTAAAAAGTTCTAAAAAAAAGTCCGCGAGAGCATACGTCCATCTTTTAAGGTTGACTCACTATAACTCAAAAGGAGCGAGCAGCAACGAAATATGGACGAAAACTAGCAGGCAAATCGATGCGACGGGAAGGGTCAGGGGAGCAAAAATTTGACGCGGACGAAGTCGCGGGTAGAATTATATATATTATTATTATATATTATATTATCTATACTATATTACTATTTATAACTATATCTATACGAATACTAATATACTAATATTATTTATTATTATTATTATTATAAAGCTGAAGAGTTTGTTTGTTTGATTGAACGCGCTAATCTCAGGAACTACTGGTCCGAATTGAAAAAATCTTTTTGTGTTGAGTAGCCTATTTATTGAGGAAGGCTATAGGCTATATAACGTCACGCTACAACTAACAGGAGCGGAGCAGTAATGAAAAATGTTGCAAAAATGGGGAAAATCGGACGGGTTGGCATTTCTCCGGTAAAATCTAACTATTATTATTAAGAAAATTTTGTAAATCTTACTATCTATTATGCAATTAAAATTAAGTCTCGTTGCGTTGCAATAATATTTAATTTTCTTTTGGCCGTCAGTACGGTAAAATACATAATTGTTGGAAAAAAATCTTGAAAATCATAAAAATAAAATTAAAAAACTAGTATCATTTACCTGAGTAATTGGCATAAGCGTAGGCCTCCAGGGCTTGCTGGTGGCCTTAGTTTTCTTAGGCGTGTCCTCTTTCTTCGAACTCTCCTTCTTTTCCTTAGGAGGAACAACGGGAACCACGGCCGGAGGGTCGAACTTCGGAGGAGGAATCGCGGTCACCGTCGCCGCGGGTAACGGCGCAGCTGCGATTTCCGTAGGATCCGACGCAGACACACCTTTGACCAACTGCTGAATGTTATGTAGCACATTCTGTATCGCTTTACGCCCTTGTGCGTTTGGCGTGTTGATTGCAATGAGTTCTGGAGGTAAAGGTTTTGATTTCACCTTGTCTGATTTAGATTTAGGTTTAGGTAAGACACCAGGAGGCGGTGGCATGAACTTCTTGGTCTCTTTATCACCTTCATTTAAGTTAGTTTTTAGTAAACTTTTACCGTTCAATGAAGGTTTCTTTCTAAATTCTATGAGACTAATGGCAGGCTCGCTACGTCTAGGCGCATCATTGACTACGTTATCATACGCCCGCAATCTGCTCTGTACCGAATCGCTATAATTCGCGGCGTGTGGAGTTGCGTTATGAGATAAAACTAAGTCCCCACTTCGGAAGTACTTTTCTAGGAGTATTAAATGTCGTAGGAAGGAGGACTGATTGCCGTAAGGTCGCTGTAAGTCATTCCAGAGCTTTTTGGTCTCAACATCGTATTGAATCATTGTGTTACACTTCTCCCAACCTTCAGGAGTCACGCCCTTTACGTTATTAAACTCTATATTACATTGTAAGTTCATTTCTTCCTCTCCTGGGAACAATTCTCGGACAGAAATCGAAGGATTCGTTTCCAATCTTTTGACAGGATTCGAGTATTTCACTTCTGATATTTTCTTTTGATGATCCGGTTTATTCTTTGATAGTTCGCTCAAGTTCTTCTTAACTTGTGTGAAACTTTCAGACATTTGCCATTTGTTTTTCAGTGTGTTTATGTCCGCCGGTCGCTTGTTAGGTATACTTTCTATGGTACATTCTTCATTCAACGATATGTTCTTGAGAATAGGTATACCGTCTTTAATTCTCTCTTCTTCATTATCACTTCTTGGTTTCTCTTTATGTGACAGAATCTGTCCCAACTTATGTATTCTCTTAGAATTTTTCTCCATAATCCTGTGTTGACTTGCTGGTTTCTGAATCCCGGACAAATTATGTACTTTTAGTATATTTCTCTGTTTTGTAGTCAAATTAGGTTTGGGTAGGAATTGTGCTGGGTTGTTCTGTTTTTGGAGGAGATACTGTAGTTCTGTCTGTTTGTCTAGAGGTATTGAGGGAGCATCGGGGTCTTGCATTTCACCTTCAGAGCCATCACTTGGGTGGTTAGGGTCTGACTTAGCATTAGGTACTAGGATCTTGTTTGAGGAGATGAGGCTTTCAATATCTTCTTCTAAAGGATGTTCTTTGCTATTACTATCACTATCTTCTTTTTTCTCCTTCTCTGGGGTACTCTCGCTAGTCCTCTCAGATCTCTCCGAAGACTCACTATCCATTTTGTCGGGTTCAGTAGATTTTCTTTGCTTGGACTTGGGTCTCTCTCTCTGCTTCTTCTTTAGCTTGCCGTCTTCTTGGTTTGCCATGCCATCTTCTGTCTCGTTCTCCGACATCGGTGGTACTTCTATGTTGTATATTTGGAGTAATCTGGAATTTGAGTAAAAGTTTTTGTTTTAAGGAATGGATTATACAAATCCAAGTAAAACTGGCAAAAATATTCGAATATTTTTAAATTTCTTTTAGTTTTTTATGATCTTTTCTTGTCCTTTTTATGTCTTTATCTTTTAGTGACAAGCGTTTTTTTGTTCCGCTGGGGCTCTAGAGGTTAAGAAAGACCTTAGTTATCAGATACAGTCAATGAAAACATTTGAACCTTTTTTTGTTAGTGACCTGCACCCTAATTGCGAAACGCACAATTTATCAGAACCTGAATGGAATTGAAGATTATTTCTAAACCATTGCGTCATTTGTTCGAATAAATTGTGGCTCAGCAACGTAAATAACGCAATTAATGTTGTTTAACTATGAATATTAAACCAATTCCTACCGATAAAAAGTTCCGCAATTACCCTTCTGTTCTGCTATTTAAAGTTATAGAGAAGATAATCGAATAAAAAGGTAACGGAAAAATAACACTACAAAAAACCAGGGCTGAAACGTGAACAGAAAGGTTCCGCCGAGATAAAAAAAAAACTTTGTTTCTCCATAAAATAATTTACACTGTTTACATCAATAAAATGGCTTAATCTTAGTGTTCTAGAGTGAAAAACCCTGACTTCTAAACTAGGTTTATGTACCTGTATCTTAGAAGCCAGATATTTGATATATTTTGTAGTTGGTGAAACAAATAAAGATTACTTACTTGCGCCTATACGCGTTGGCATAGGAGTCGTTATGCCCTGGTCGCTGCAGCAACGTGCAGTAGTACCGACATGTCTTGCACAGAACTGGTCGCTCATTGAACTGGACTGGCACGCTGGCAGCTTTCAGGTATGGGTTCATTTCCGTATAGCCCTGTGGAGGAATAACATAATTTAGTTCAATAGTCGATTTAAAAGTAGGTAACGAATGAGATCAAATCGTCAAATCTGAATAGATTTCGTCTGTTTCTCTATTGGTTGAAGATCTGATAGGGAATGGAAGATAGGGATAGGATTGACTCGAAAAGTAGAAATCTAATTCACAAAACACAAATTGATTTCAATTTTTGTCATTCAGACAAGGCGTTTTTTTGGGTGGAAATTCATCAAATGACTTCTCCCGCTCTGGGCGGAGCTGGAGAGCGTATCAGACTTTTACTGACTAAAACCTACCCGTGTTCCTTCAGTTGCCTGTGCCAGGGCCACGGTTACTCTTTCGAACAATTCCGCGACCCTGACAGGCATCGGTTCCAGCGGACCCCTTGAATTTTTGCTGACAACTCTTGGAGGCGCGCGTGGAACACAACACGCCGTCGATCCGAGCCTGGTCCTTACCGGGCGGCGAGCTAAATCTGCAACCCTGGCAGGGGAACCTCAGATCTGGTTATGGCGATGCTGAAGGGAGAGCAATGTCCAGATGTACGTACGTGGTTGATGAAGTGCACGTTGTGATGCTTGGTGATGCGGCGCGTGCACAGTGCGCACGCCATGAGCGGCGCCAGCGCGCGGTAGTGCGCGCCGCACAGTGGGAGGGTGTGCAGCCCCGGGTAGTCACACTTCAGCTTCAACTGCACACACATACACGAGAATTTACACTACGTTACATACATATTGTTATACTGAAAAAATTCCAGCGGCTCGCCTGCGTATTTTATTCATAAACCTTCCTCTTGTATCACTCTGTATATTTTTGAAAACCGCAGTAAAATCCGTTGCGTACAAACGCGGCAAAACGACTTTGTTTTATACTATGTACGGAAGATTATCTAGAAATCGAAACCTACGCCATCTAGTGGAGGTCTACATAACCTAGATGTCAAAAGATACGATGAATTAACTTATACCGCCATCTATTAGAAATTCATAGAACTAACCAATGAACACACACAATCATCATCCTATTAAACCGTTTAATTTGCAAATGTCTAGATCAATATTTGAGATAAAAGCTACCCTATCTTTAAAGTTGGACCAAATTACAAATAATTACGAAGTTTGTAAGCAATCAGGTTAGGCAGATGTGGACCCAAAATATAATACACTGACAATTTACCAGTTAAGTCCCATGTAAAAGGAGGCGAACCTATTGCCATCAAACGGGCACAAATCCAGACTGCATAAAAATCTGTTGCTTAGTTTAGATGACCGACGCGGTCACACTCGAACATACCGACACGGAAACCGACTTTAGTGTATAATACAGGAAAAGTTTTTAACTATTGCGCAAATTTTACCGAATTTAAACTTAAACAAGTTATAATAAGCATGCATTTTTTATTTCGATATGTTTTACTACAAAAAAAATAAGTTACCGTTAACGAAAGATGTTTACTTTGAAAGGGGTGATATGGTAGCTGCGTAGCGTAACGAACGTACGTATTACCTACGGGTAACAGCTGTGCGCTCGCTCGATTCGCCGGCACAGGTATGTAGGTATACGCGCGGGTTACTGATTGGTACTTTTATCAGGTTCGAACTGGATTTGATTCTAAGGCCGTAACCTGAAGGTATTTGAAGAGTAATACCAATTTTTCCTTCATACTTTCATGGGCGTAGGACCATAAAATGCAGAAAATAAATCATTATGATCAATTAAATTAAGGCGCTTGAATCGCCGGCCGCGCGCTATCGTCGATATTATTACGAAAAGATTGTGTCCATATTTTGGTGATTTAAAAAAAAAAATGAATTGAAAAATTATTAAAATGTGTTCTATTACTGATACTGAACCACCAAAAAAAAACTTTGCACCTGGTAAAAAAATAATCCTGTATGTAAGATGTTCTTTTTGATAAACCGTAACTCTAGGGTACTACCCTGAGACCATGTCAAAGACTCAACTGGCATATATTGTTTTTTTTTTTTTGTCGTTTTAATTTTTCATACAAAATAATTTCGACGTCACGATTATTTACGTACAACATCCTTACGTGAGATATTACTTATTGGTTTGAATGGAAATGATTTACTCGTACTTATTAATGAAACTTACAAAACACAACTTACTCAAGAAAAATAAAAAAATCTTATGCCACTTGATTCTTTAATTTCGTCAAATGGATGACATACAGTTATGGGATAGCCATAGGAAGACGTTGTACACATATAGGTCACAGTACACAATAGGTAAAAGGTCTATAAAATGAATTCAATGAGAGAAAAAAATGCATTTTTTTATTATGGAATTATTATTGTTAAACACACGAGTTGTTTTGCATTGTTGTACATTTTCAAGATAAGATTCGATTTCAATTATTGTATCTGAGAGAACTTAAGATGCAATAAGAAATTATAGGACTGCGTAATTCCGAGGCATTATTTATATGAATAAATATTGTCATGCTCACCCTGATAATTATTATTTGAAATTCAACTGTTAATTAAGTAATTAATGTATTTCTTAATCTTATTTAGTAGACAAATATGAATTACTATCAAATATCCATGAGTTACGCAACATGTTTACACAGAACGAAGATCTTATTTAAAATGTACTGTAAATATGTGGTTGGTATTCCTAATAAATTAATTAAGGCTTTCCAGATTTCAATTTAATATCATGCGCCATGTGCATAAATAGATAGTTAGACATGATTATTGTTTATTTAAGTGACTGTATCACATTGGTGTAGGTCGTAGATTTAAAACCATGCATGCGCTTTACTTTGTGTAAATTATTTCATCAGCATTGCTCTCGAAACGGTGAAGGAAAACATCATGAGGAATCCGGTATTTCGAAGAACCAAAAATTCGAAGAAAACATGTGACACCCACATTAGGCCCACTTGGTGAATTATGGCCCACCACTCCCTTTCGTGGAAATATTATCGGCTAATTATATATAGTATGCCTTTTTTATTGGCATTTTAGTTTAGATTTGAGATATTGGGTACAAAAATAAAGGTTTATACTTTTTTGTCTTAAAGACGAAATATAATATTTTATCGACTCACCAACTTATTGACGCTACTCCTCATCTTGATGAGCCACTTGCGCCGTATGGAGTGGTCGGCCACGACCAGACAGCCCTCCGTGTGGCACACGGCGGCGCGGCCCGAGCTCAGCGCGCCGCCGCCCGGCGCGCCCTCCTCCTCGCTGTCCTCCTCCAAGGGAGGAGACGCCTGCTTCTCTGTTTGAGTACTGGTGGGAAAGAAACATTATGAGTGTGGGTACAATTGTAAGAAATGCGGCATGATATTATTATTATCACGCCTGTATGAGCAAAGGGGTATGTAGATGTGGAAAGTACGTACAAATTGCGCTAGCTATGGCTTAAGTGCCTTAAATGGCGGGTTTCAAATCTTCGCCGTAAAACCATAGTGAGCGAAACCACAGTAGTTCCGCCATGAATTGTCCGTTGTTCGGCAAACGAAACAGAAGCCAAAATGCCTGCTCTAACACACAGATTTCTTTGTAATTCTATCGCTCCCGCGTGATTTCGTCAATTTGCTCGCAGTCAATTCATACCATGGATGTTGATTTTACGAAACCTATTCTGGATTTAGTGAGTCGAAATCGATGATATTTTGCTACTGCCACAACTGCAATTCTTCCGTTACTCGAATCGCGACATAATGAACTAACTCGCGGCGGTGGTGGGTTAAGGCGCCAAATAGAGGGCGAGGACCTACAAAAGTTCGCGGGAAAGACCTCTAAGAGACCAGGGAAGCATGAAACAAAGGGAGGAGGCCTATACTCAGCAGTGGGTGGAACAAGGCTGCTTATGGTGATGACGTCTAGTGGTTAGTGACCCTGACTGCTATGCCGGAGGTCGTGGGTTCGATTCCCACCCAGGACAAATGTTTGTGTGATAAGCACGATTAATTGTTTCTGTGTCTGGGTGTAATTTATGTATAATATGTATGTATTTAGAAATATATAAGTATGTTTATCAGTTGTCTAGTACCCATAACACAAGCTCTGCTTAGCTTGGGACTAGATGGCTTGTGTGATAGTTGTGGAATATTATTATTATTATTTTGAGTTCTTTATTTTTCTTCCCATTTAAGGGAGTTAAAGACCTTACACACGGGCCGGAACCAAGTGCGTGAAGGGGAAATTTAAATTGAAAAAGTGGATGATAGTGTAGAAGAAGTCAGGAATTTTCGTGTGATGCGACAGGTGTTGAGTATGGTGGCTTTTTGTAGCATGTAAAGTGTGTGAGAAGGCATGTGTAGAGTGTTAAGACTTTGTGTGAGAGCCTTCGGTACTACACCGGTGGATGAGAGTACTATAGGAACGATATGTACTGTTTGTGCTTTCCATTGGGTTTTAATTTATTATTATTATACATAATGGGCAATTTTTGGTAAGAAACTATAAAATTTAATGAGACTAAATGTTTATAATCTTACAGTATCAATCCCATGTGATAGCTTTGCCCGAGTTGTTTTTATAAATTAAAGGCTTATGAAGACGGTATTTTTAACAAATGTTTATATTTTCTTTTTACTTTTGTAAACATTGAAATGTCACTGACAAAGTGACTTGACATGTGAAAACGCACAAAACGTTTTATCAGCTAAAACCAAACGAGTTTTTATTCAACTGTGAAAAAGCAAAGACGAAACCTTACATTTGATTTCATGAAGTTCAATCGGGAAAAAAAGTGAAATTCAGTGGAATGTAATTATTTCGTAAATAGATTTTGGATATGCGCAACAGCAACACATGGTCAGGCGCAAATTATTATGAAATGAATCAATCAATTGCCTTTCCCAACTTTGTTGGATTCAATTCCCAGTCTAAACGTATGCAGCTGAATATCAGTATTTTACATGGAGTGACCTATCTCACCTCCACAACCCAGTTACTGGGTATTTACGAGACCCCTAGGCAATTCTGGTTGTCAGACTTTTGAGCTTCTGACGACACGTAGCGACTATCAAACATCAATTTATATATTTATATGAAACTCGCTTCTGCCCGCGACTTCGTCCGCGTTAAATTTCTTGTTCCCCCGAACCTTCCCGTCGCATCGAATCGCCTGAACCTGCGATTTTTCCCGTTTTTGCAACATGTTTCATTGCTGCTCCGCTCCTATTGGTCGTAGCCTTCCTCAATAATTAGGCTACCCAACACAAAAAAAATCAATTCGGACCAGTAGTTCCTGAGATTACCGCGTTCAACCAAACAAACTCTTCAGCTTTATCATATTAGTATAGATAATAATAATACTTAATTAGTACGAAAAAAATATTGTATTTACACGGACCACGTTTTGCCGTCAAAACCACCCGTGTCGGCGATACCGACAACGTCATAGCCACAACGATCTGTCTGCACACAAATACTAACCGCAACGTTGGTTACGTTGCGGTTAGTGTTTAGTGTTTTTCGCAAGGACTAGCGACAACGTAACCACTGCAAGAAGCTGCAGCGACACGTAACCACTGCTCGCCCACATTTTGTCGCTATAATAAGGTTAGTAATAAATAATAGATATTTATATATTTTTATTTTATTATTAATCGCTAGAACGCGATCTTATTCTTTCTTCGACCAATTCTTTTAAGATATTCAAGTCGAGAACATCAACAAGTGAGTTGGCACTTTAGGACCCAGAGATCTATTTTCACGGAAGACCATTGTAAATAGCTGTTGTCCACAACTTTGACTGCCTGTATTTGTGTTTCTTATTTTCTTTTATACTAAAATACAGGATTAAAATTGGCTTTGTGATGCTGGCACAGAGAAACCATGGCATGAAGTAGGCTCCAAATTTTATCGAAATTATTTTCAGCTCTTAACGCTTGGAAAGGTAACAGAAAGACAGAGTATTACACATTTATGAAAATGTTGTGTGCCAAATTACATCCAAATCCGTCAGCCATTTTCGCGTGACTGAGTAACCATCATCAAAACCTACAAATTTAAACATTTATGCAATAATTTTTCCAAAGCGAGAGACAACTGCATTTATATCGCCATCCTATTGTTTTAATGCAATTGGTGATTAATGTAATTGGTATTGTACCGTGTAAATAATTAATATAATAGCTGAAAAGTTTGTTTGTATAGTTGAACGCGGTAATCTCAGGACCTACTGGTCCGAATTGAAAAAATATTTTTATGTTGGTATTGAGGAAGGTTGGGGTTATATAACATCACGCTACGATCAAAAGGAGCGGAGCAGCAACGAAAAATGGGCGAAAACTGACAGGCAATTCGATGCGACGAGAAGGGTCAAGGGAGCAAAAATTTGACGAGGAAGAAGCCGCGGGTTGAAGCTAGTGGATTATAGATAAATAATTCAGTGTTCCAGTAGAAAATACTCACTTGTGCAGCGAGGTGATGGGCGGGTCTATGGGCTGCTTGCCGAGCGGCCGCTTGCGGTAGGACGGGCAGTTGGCGCGCCGGTCCACGTGCCGGTAGCACGCGTCGCACAGGCAGCTGTCGATGGTCAGCTTCTCCTCGTCTGGGGAGGGGGGGGGGGGACTGTAGTCATGGTCTAACTACATGGATGTGCCCTAGTTTTGTAGAACTTTAGCTAGTTTACTGTTGACTTATATGTCGTTTAGCTGTTGTTGCAAAAGCACAATCGACAAAAACTTAGGGAGCTTTTGTAAATTAAGTTCACACTTGTGTTTTTGTTTTTTTTTTACAGTGTGTTCGTTTGAGGTGACTCTGTAGTCAGTATATTATTAATCCCTGTAAAACGCTTGACCTGCAACTTACTCCAAGACAGCTGGTGTTTTGTAGAAACACACTTTTAAGCTAAACAACAGAGTTCACGTTTGTAAGGACGTAAAAATATGGCGACTGGATTTTCAACAAACTACTTGGTGCCGAAAGTCGAACGCTGTTTTCTCGACACGCTGGGATTCTATTTGTTGCATTCTCTATTCTCTATACAAAACCGAGAGATGAAAATCCGGTGTTCGTGTGAACGTGGTCTGACAAATATATTGTGTAATATCTCATTTGCAATTTTATAACTGTAGGTACGATAAATGTTTAGTACATGATACGCCTCAATTGGAGCACACTTTAAACTCTGAAAAAGATATTGAGTCTTGCCTATATGGATGTTGTATGTTTGCAGTGAATACATAAATAAATAAAAAATCATAAAAAAAAGATAAAACTCACTATCCAAAACCTTCTTTTGTCTCTCCGAGCTCTTAATCTGCGCGATGTGGCACGGCGTGTCAAACAGGCCGAACTTCCCCCCGCAGTAGAAGCACTGGTCCATGCAGAGCCTTCCAGGGTGGATGCTGAACGAGGATGCCTTCTCTGGGATGACGAGGTTCAGGGTTTCTTTGGGTTCCACTGGCTCGGGAGCCGCCTCTGTGTCTGTGGAGCATATCTTGCTGATGGGTGGGCTTTAGTGGGAAGAGGGATGAAATTGTAAGTGGGTGAAACGATGGTGTATAGTGTGGTTTCATTTTTTTATTGAGGTGTAATATTTATAAAAAAAAATATTGATCAAGAATAAAGATTCAAATAAAAAACTTTTCTATTTGTCTTGCCTAAATTCCGTGAAAAAGTAGAAAAAGGTGATTGTACATAGTTATAAACATAAAATGTATTTGGAAATTGAGTAGGTATAGAATTTATTAATCAAAATTACTGTATTTGGGTGTTCTTTGGAATTGATGTTTACCGAGAAGAAACCTAATAAGCTAAATTCGTTTATTGTAATATATTTATCAACTGATATGATTCAGTACCTACCTAGCCTTTTCCCAAATGTTAAGGTCGCCTTCCTGTCTAACCGGATGCAGCTGAGAACCAATATTTTACATGCAGCAACTGCCTATCTGACCTCCAAAGCCCAATTACTAGGTAATACAATAATACCCCTTGGTAAGATACGTTTTTGTTATTTTGGGCAATCTAACATACTGAAAGACTTTATTAGGCTTTCGGAAACAGGGGATGAGTCACAATTTTAGGTTAGGTTAGGTTAGAATTGAATCAGAGAATTGTTTTAAAATATTTTAGATAAACGTTTTGAAGTTTTTCTGTGCCAACTTAATAAATCTATAAACGACTTCACATACACATAACATGTTACTTAAACGAGAATTAACCATGCGTTACTGGAGTATATCATGCGATTAAGCTCTTGTAGACAGACAGTAAAGCCATCCACACGCCCATGTTAACATTTTCTCATAGAAAAGCGCCTTTACATCACAGTAATAAGGGCGGTTTTCGTAGTTCGATTGGTTACCTGACGTGCGGTTGACTGTAGTACTTGTTAGCAAGGTTAGGTCTGTTTGCGAAGGCCTATGTTCACGCGATACTTTACTCAAAATGTAGCCACATTTATTATTTATCTTGAAATTACTGAAATATACTGTTTTGTTGGTTGTTTATAATGACATAAGTAGCCATCTTTTCCTAATAGAAATCTAAACTAAGGTTAAGGATTAAATATTATACATAACGAGGAAATATTTACCTATAATGAAGATACACCCCTTTTTTTTTTTTTCAGGATGGGAAATCATCAAATGACTTCTCCCGCTCTGGGCGGAGCGGGAGGGCGTGTCAGACTTTTACTGACTAAAACCCACCCGTGTTCCATCAGTTGCCCATGTGCCAGGGTCACGGTATCTCTTTCGAACAATCACGCGACCCCGGCAGAAGATACACCCCTTATATGGGGTATTAGGCCAAAAACAGGACACAATTTTAGTCTATGCGCAAACGGTAAACATGAATTCAGCTTTATGATTATTATATTTTTTTACACATTTTAACAGCTGTTTCATAGAAAAGTGCAATACCTACGGGTATTGCACTTTTCTATGAAACAGCTGATTTGATTTTATATACTATCGATGAAACATTTCTAAGCTAGAGAGTCTAGAATAATATGTCCTAAAAAAAGGACAGTCAGTTATTTTTTCCTGTATTTATGCCATATTTCACATTCGTATTTAATAGCGCCAACCGAAGCTATCGCGAGAAGGAAACCACTACGTAATTAAAAGATTTAAGGGAAAATGTATGATTACCTATCGAAGAGCCTGTGTTTGTCTGTGTTTAAGGTGCATATGCTAAACCAGTCCACGAAATTCATGTTTTCTTCCGTTTTTACCATTTAGCAGGTCAGTGTCAGATAAAATATGATTCTCGACCGTAAAATATGGCTTTTCAGAATTATAATCTTCAATACAATTCTCTAAGGCTTAGTCATCAAATAGACATTCAATGGGATTAAACAAATTTGAGAGGGTTGTATTGATTGATGATTTTAATCTATAAATAAAATTGAAGTCAAAACTTTATACCTCTTTTAACGAAAATTACGCGGAAGGCGTATGAAATATGGCACAGTTACAAGTTTATATGGATGACTATAGAAACCTAAAAAGAATGGTGCATGAATAAAAAAATAGTTTTGTTGTGTTTAGTCTTTGGGTCATGTTTACCGCAAATAAACGTATTTTCTTTCTTTTCTTTTTTATGGTCGAATTTCGAGAACAGGGGGACCACTAGTTACTATAATGTAAATACAATATGTGTTACGGTCAGGAATAATATTTTTTTTCAACATAAATTGTATACGTAAGATAATTTTAAACTTCGCGGGTTACCCTGGCTTTTCCCGGTAAGGAGTTCAAAGAAATCTTTTTATTTATAGTTCTAAAGATGCGATATAATATCTAAGGTTGAACTTTTAATCCTATTCACTAACTTGACAGTTCAATGCAAAATAATGATACCATTCCAAAACTAATAGTGTCGGGGTAGTGAACGATTTCGCATAATAAAAAAACCATTTTTATCATTCATTCTGAATGATAAAAATGGTTTAAATTGAATAAAACTTTAAAAAATCGTTTTTAGGTGTAGATTATAAGAATAATTAATAATTTTTAATAACAGTATTTCCTTTTTTATTTTCTTCTGATAGAAACAAAACTAAATATAAAAATCATGTAATTTTGCTTATTTTTTTACTATAGTCATTTTATTTCCTCTGACAGCCATAGACTACATATATACCGATATAGTACACATCTTGTTTTAAGACAAGTTATTAAATTTAAATTACAAAGTTTGCATGTAAGTACATTATTTCAATTTCATTCAGTCTTGCACCACCTCACTATCTTTTTTTTGTCAAAACCTGGTATCCCTCCAATTGTCAAGTTAGTGAATAGGATTAAAAGTCCAACCTTAGTACCAGATACTAATAACAGGCACTAGTATCGTCCTTGAACATCCCGGTACCCACAGCTATAATGTGACCCCTGCACAGGATGTGCACGATGCGTTCAGCAATTGAGCGCTGTCGACTCGCTAAAGGAAATTCGCGAGGACATATGAGGAAAAGTATGCTGTATTATACTGTACGAAAAAGTTACATAACATTACGACTGATTTCCCAAAAGGAGTAGGCAGAATTGTGTTGGTACAACCCAGAATTCTAATGAAAGTAATGTCTGTTTTTTCTCAAAGGAAAGGTGAAGAACTAAAGACTGGCATAGTAACAAAACTATGCTTGGAACTGCTTAGTGGACACGAAAAACATTTGATAAAATAAATGGTTAAAATTAAAGGGGTCCAATAAAAGAAGCAAGTTTTTTTACTAAAATATTTAAAGAATACAGGGTGGCAAGAGGACATGCACGCGAAAACTGATACTATGAATTCTGCACATTATTCTAGGCCCACTAAAAAATCTGCCGATACATTTTGAACTCGTAGGTATTACACTATATTATGGTCGGCTGTGTAACCGTATGAAACTGAATTCCAGTATTTGACATGGAGGTATTGCTTATCTCCACAACCCAGTAACTGGGTAATACAATACCTATCCTTTAGAAAAACTTGTTGCCAGACTTCCGGACTTTTAACGACGGTCAAACATAAACGAATGAGAGCGGGGACCAAGGGCTTTATGTGCTTTCCGAGGTGTGGATGGGTTTCGCTATGTAAAGATGGCCACCCATCCATGAACCGACTACGGCAAGCGAAGCTTAACTTGATCGATCGACCAGTGAGCCTATTATTACTTACCCACGAGTCCCTCAGTACCTACCTAATTATAAGATTTTTTTGGATGTAATGTGTGTGTGTGCATTAAGTTTAAAATACCGTTTCATTTTAAAATATTATTTTGAATCCATGCCTATTAGAAATTGAATTATTTTTTAGTAATTTTGGGTGAGTAAGATTAGAAAAGTCATGCAAAACGTAATGAACTTAGTTTTATTATATTTTAATTGGCCAGTTATCAACATTTATATTGAACGTTGTATTGTTCCTTCATTATAAATTTGATGCAACTGACAAAAATTCGCTAGTGCAAACATGATATCCATTTAAACAATGTATTAAAGCTATTTATACAGTAATAATAACTTATTTCCAGAATTTATTGTACAGAGTATAAAAGAGTTACTTTGAAACTGATAAATAAGGAAGAAAAAAAAAAACAAAAGAAATCTATGACAAATTTTCTTGCGACAAAAAAATCGCGGTTACATACAAAAGTCGCACGACTGTGTATATCATGTGTGCACATAGCGACAGTGTAGTGGGGTGAATGTATCCACACACCATGGTTGTTAAGACGATTACTGTAATGAGACTTTCTGTGCCCACCGTCAGATGCCGCGCCTGGAACACCCTGTAGACAAAAACAACAGACATTACAATTATATCTAGACACAAGAAATATAAGAAAGCAGATCATGACATCTAAACTAATATTGTAAAGCGGTAAAGTTTGTATAAAAGAGAATACTTCTTATACCTACACAAACTTCAAAAGAATTTTTGAAATCCAACTGTAGTTTCAGAAATTACTATGGATTGCCTTTGATAGCCTAATTCTTGGGGAAGGATATGGTATGTTATTGAACATCGCGCTATGTCCCTAAGGAGCGGAGTAAAAATTTAAAAAAGTCAGAAAGAACGCTAAGAGAAAACGAAATAATGTTGCGGGCGGGCGATGCGATGCTATAGGATATATTTATGTTCAGACAATAAATTTCACGCGTACGAAGTCGCGGGCAGAAGCTAGTGTGTACGACTATCTCCTGAATTTATATACACATTGACATTGATGAATTTTACCTATACAATAACATTAATATTTACTTTTAAAGTATTATATTGTTTTAATTATTGTAAACGTGAAGATTAAGTGGGTGTTATTTTTTTTTTCTAGGTTCCTTTTCTTCTCATTTATTTTTTATCACAGTCTGGCAGTTTGAGTAATTTATGCGACCTACACAAATGTCCCTTCTTTGGTATTGTTCGTCGAATCATTGACCTCCTTAAGTTCTGAGTTGAGCTGCATGATTACTGACAAATGCGTGCACTGATTGGACAGGTCTACTCAATCTGTGTGGTTCTTTCCTTAAAAGACCACTTCAGACACCAATCCACATGGTCTTCACATGATCTAACCAAATTATGTCTGGACTTTAAAAGAGACTGTGACCTCTGAGTTTGTTTCGGCCTTTCTTCTCAGAGTAGTCAGATAGGAAACGCCGACCTCATCTAGTTTAAAAAAATATGATTGACGTGTAAAAGTGTTTGTACAAACCTACTTGCAAAAATAAAGTCATTTATCATTTAGTGTAAAAATACTATTATTGCATTTAAACAAAAAATCTAGCGAAAATAGACCATCACCTGTATTTAGTTTTTCCACAGGAAGGAAATTACCTCTACTTATACATACTGATAATGAATGAACTTATAAGCGTTGGTCAAACTGGCTCTTACTGAATTTAGTTAGTTCATACTCGTAAGTTTACCTTCTAATTTGCAGATGCTTTATTATGGTACTGAATTTAAAGGGTAATAAGTCTAAATGAGAGCTGAGAGCAGTGGTGGCCAAAGCTTACGAACATAGCAAGGTGCTGAATTTTGTGTAAAATATTTCATCACCACTGTTCTCAAAATGGTAAAAGAAAACATCGCGAGGAAACCGGCATGTCTTAGCACCAAAAATTCGGAGACATTTGGTATCTACCAACCCGCGGGCCAACCGCGTGGTGAATTACGGCCCACTCCCTCTCATCGTGTGTATTTGTCCTAACAGTGGTAACATTTTAAGCTATTTATGAAGAAGGCTAAATAGTAGACAGGGTTACGTGACACTGTTCTGTTTCAATTAAAAGAAATATAATATACTAGCTTTTGCAAGCGGCTTCGCCCGCGTATTGTACATATATAAGTTCCTCTTGAATCACTCTGTCTATTGATGAAAACCACATTAAAATCCGTTGCGTATTTTAAAAGAATTAAGTCTACAAACACGAAATGCGACTTCATTTTTTACTATGTAAAGATGACAGCTACCAATATAAACCCTAGTTTTAAAAAGTCTAATAATCTCAAGTTATCTGTTGGGGCTAAAATAACTTTTGATAATGGACTGTACCACGATTTTTTTACAGTGGTAATGGTAATGCATAATAAAATATATGTAATTATCTTTATGAATTCAATTATCAAAGATTCAATTAGATAAAGGCAGCAATTATAGTGATTAAAAATATGCTACAGACTTCTTCATTCAACTTTTTGTGCTGTCATAGTTTATGTTGAATGAAAAGCTTTTAAAGTTTTTCTCTAGCTTTCCATTAGCACAGATAAAAATGAACAAAGTTACCATTTAAAATACATTAACAGAACAAATAGGAATGTGGGGTTTCTAATAAGATCATACATATAGGAAAAGTGTGGATATTTTCCAATAGATACTGATACAAGTTTGTGATGTTAAAATGACTAATAGGTGATTCATTCGATTATATTTCCTTTAACAAATATGAAAAGAGGATTCCTGATAAGAATGCATTTCTAGTAGAGATATAAATCAATTTCTAGTGTTTTAGTAACTCAGGAGCTTAAAAGCTCTGGAATCCAACCAGTATGAAACTTATGGAAAAGGAAATATTGATAGTTTCTAAAGAAACCTGTCTCAAGCTTAATATTAAAAATATAATGTTTTTTATTGGCAAGAGAAATGGAACAAAAAGTGATTGTTTAACCATAGGGAAGTTGATGTTGCAAAGTGCTTTTATGTGCCTATTTGAAATAAATACTTTGACTTGAACTTAAAAAGTTAAAAAGAAAGTAAGGAAAAAAGACCCTTGAAAACATGGCAGGATGACTTTGTGAGGACGCTGGAAAGACATAGCCTAGAGGGAGGAGGCCATTGCCAAAGGGCATACAGGGACTCAGAACTGATATTGTTTTGTGTAGTACAAAATATTTAATATTAATTCTGAGTTTGTCTGCCTACTATCACTCAAAAAATGGGTTATAGATGAAATAATAAATTAATGGGAAACTTATGACTTTCGAGTATTCAGGGAACTTTTGGAAATGAATATATATATATATATATATACATTTGCCAAATTTAGGATTTCACAGCTCCAATGACTAAAATCTTAGTTAGAATTTTTAGCTAGATTCTATAAAAATATTAGGTCTAAACAACATCTTGATTGACCCTTAAAGAGTTCCATAATGATCACAATCCTTCCAGCTTCTATCCTGTCTTACAACCCTAAAATTCTGCAAATAAATAAGAAAGTAATAAGGGTGTGCTCACCTCCCGCCGCTCAATGGTGTAGTAGGCGTCATCTTCATTGGCAGCCTCGCCGACCTCCGGCGTCGGCTTCCCAGACCGGTACTTGCTTTTCTGGAAGGTCATCTTCAAAGAGCTCCTGTGCTTCTTCTTCTCTCCCGCACCTCTGTTCAACTTTATCACAGTCTTCAGTGTCCCCGTGTAGTCACCCTGAGCTTTCGTCGTCTTACTCTTATTAGACATCATGCCACCATAATTAGAACCATATATCCTCTCCTTTTCTTTAAGTTTCTCAATTTTAGCCTCCTTGGCAGCCTTGTGAGTGAGTAACCCAAGAGTCCTCAGCACATTTTCCTTACGTTTCTGACTCTCGGGCGTCTCGTTCAACGCACTGCTGGGTCCTGCCTGACTTTCTATAGAGTTTCGCGCCGATTTAGGCTTCGTACTCTTTGCTGGAGTGACTTCAACTTCAGCAGGCTCTACAGTCTTTACTTCAACAACCGTCTCAGTCTTTTCTTTTTCTTCTATTACAGGCGTTTCTTTAATCTCTTCAGCTTTTTGTTCAGGAATTTCTTCAACCTCCATCTTCTCTGGTTCAGCTGGAATTGTTGGAACAATTGGAGCTGTTGGGACTGGAGTTTCGGCCTCTACAGCAGGAGTATCAACTTTTAGTTCCTCTTCCTTAGGAACTTCAACAATTTTAGTGATGTCCACTTTAGGGACCTCAGAAGCAGTAATATTTTCAATAGATTTTATAGTTTCTATTGGCGGCGGGAGCGCTTCAGTCTCAACAGGCGCAACTTCAGGCGACTTGATAGCGACCGGCGCGGGCGTGATCGACACAGCAGTCGACACGCTCGGATGCGGCGGCGACTTGATCTTCTCGATCGTCGCCATCTTATCTTCAGTCTCGACCGTACATTCCGAGGACTTACGCGACATTGATTCCCTTGATTTCCTCTTAGTGATTTGAACGTCAATGTTGATCTTCGACTCGACAACACGAGGCGTGATCGAAACCTGACTGGAATCGAATACGACGCCGCCGAGGTTCGCAGTAGGCGTGTTCGGATGTAGTGTCGCGAACTGATGCAGATCTATCTGAGTGCCTGCATGAGGCGCCGACTTGTCTACAGACTTCCTTATTTCCGTCAGAGTAACATCCTTGCCGAGTGATTTCTCGAATATACTTATAGCATCAGATTCTTTCGAGTGATTAGAACTCGTAGACTCTTTCCTAGAACTAAAACTATTCCTCTTAATTAGAGTGACTGAGTTAGGCATGTCGATATCGGTGGATTTCCTCACTTGATCTCTCTTGACTATTGAAATGGCTGAGTTGTTCTCAAAGCAACTCAGTACATTCTCCTTTTCAAATGTTTTTTCTGGCGATCTTACAGATTGAATGTCTTTTAGTGGCTTTATGTCGCCAGACTTCGGTATCAACACCACATCATTTGTCACCATCATTGGTTTGCCTCCATCAGTGGCTTTGGATTCCATTTGTCTTCTCTTATCAAATTCCTCGAATTCCTTTAGTCTGTCCATGAGCTTGTCAATACTGGCCACAGGGCTACATTTGTAAGGTATCTCTAGCTTGGCGCCATCTATAGGTTTGTCAATCGAATCTTCCTCATAATGAAGCCGTATGTTCTCACCATCGTCATTCTTGGACGGCGTGTTTTCATTACTGAAAGGAGATATAATATCTTTGTCTTTAACAGGCGTCTCAGGAGTGGGGACCTTGTCTCCATTGTTGAGAGGTTTGGCTAGGCCATAGAATTTAGAAGCAGTCTTTGTCTGCATTTGGTCAGGGGTGCTATCAGTAGTGACTGTAGTGTGTGTCCCGGAGACCATCGCCATGTCACCATCGATGTTCTGGTCGAGGTCGTTGATGAGGTCGTTGATCTCCTTGGTGAGCGTGTCGATGGTCTCCACCTTGTCGTCGGCGGCGTCGGCTGTGACGGTGCTGCTAATGCAGTTCTTGGGCGCGGAGCTGGCGGGGCCCGCGGGGCTCGCAGAGGGGGCCGCGGGCCGCGACGCCGCCATCGCTTTGCGCCCTCGACGCGCCTTCCTTATATTCTTCGACATCTCCTTAGAGTTGAATGTCTTGGACATACTAGTCAATATACTACTACGAGCATCAAAAAGCGTATTATCAGTCTTCAATATCATTTTTTCTTCTATTTCATTTGAATTTAAATCATCTAAGTTTATCCTATTACTATTATTGTTGTCAGAGTCTAATGAAGTACTTCTGTTTAAGCTCAGTTTCTTATCTTTTGCAATGTTACTACTAGGCTCCGGGGGGTCCAGTTTGGTTTCAGCTAATTTGGAGTCAACAACAAGAGAAGGCACTTTTTCAATAGTCGAGATCTGTACATTATTTTCAATATCTATATCTAGGTCAGTCTTAGATTTATCTAGTTTTTTGTTGAGCTCCTTGCTGTCTGTGTCGTTGAGTGTCTCACTCATGCTCAAGTCAGACTCGGTGTTGTCTGAGCACTTGGAAATCTCACTGCCGTCACGAGAGCATGAGCGTCCCCTCTTCAACTTCTTACAGTCCTCAGGAGTCTCTGCAGTGTCTGATGTTTTAGAATCTGAATGTAGTCTACGCCTTTTCTTCTGCTCCTTGATAACAACTTCACTAAGTAAGTTCTTCACTTTCCTAGGTTTCCCACTGCGAAGGTTCTTTCCTTCAAACATTGAGGGACTATTGCTTCTTTCAGAGCGCATTGAATAAGGGCTGGTGCGTGGGGCAATCACCAGGTTACCTGGAGAGTCACCAAGCACTGTCTTCATCATGGCCAAGTCGGAGCTGAGTCTCGACCTCCTCCCCGCTGTCCTGGGACTGGAGGACCTCGAGTTGGGTGTTGTGTCTTCACCTGGTTCCTTCTTGATTTCAGAAGCAGGTATTAATGGGACGGTTTCCTTGTCTTGGGTCTCCTCAACATTTACCTTCAATGCAGGCTTTCTTCCTCTCTTGGCAGTTTGTTTTATAACATTTTTAACCTTTTCTTTGATTACAATAGCTTTTTTGCTTCGCAAAGCTTTCCTGATACCCAAAGGTCTCTTCTTGACCACAGCTTTAGGTTTGCCTATGGGCTTCTTAGTTTCTTTGGACGTTTTAGGCTCGTCTGGGGTGGTCTTCTTGTCATCATCATTAATGTCTGAGGCCTTCTTGCGGGCACGGGTCTTGGGTTCTATCACAGTGTCTTCATCGAGACTCTTGTCAAGTTCCTCCTTGTTGGTTGCTTGTTTGGTTTTCATGTTGGAATGTGTGGTGGGAGATGTCCCCGTTCTTCCGACATCAGGTAGAGGCTGGCAGTCAGCTTTGCTCCTGTTAGTCGATCTGAGATTGATCGACGAGCTGCCTCGACTCTTTCCTGAATGTTTTTGTTTGCTGGCCTCTGAAGACTGACTCTCACTATCTGTGTCCTGTAGATTGGTGTCTGTTAAGCTCTCCTCAGGGCAAGTATCACAACCACTGTCGTCCTTGTTCAGATTACAAGTAGTTTTCAGTTTCAGTGACTCCTTAATCTTTGTGTTGGGACGACTTTGAGCCATAATACATCTTCATATTGTGCCATCTGGACCTGGAAAGCGATAAGCATTCGTTAATTACCCTTAGGGCCCTATAATTAGCAACGTGGTATTAAAAATAACTTGTTGAACAACATCAAAAGTTACTCCTAACTTAAGTTGGTTAAAACTGGAATTTTTTAATAAATAAGTAGTTGTAACACTAAATTAACGTATTGTGTACTCAATTGTGGTATAATTTGGCACAATTCACATATAAATCGTATCTACAGATCGTGGTAAACAAAAGCCAACGCGCGCTAATCAACAAGTTCGCGCAATATTATCACATTTATTTCACTTATTACGGCCTTATTTACCATTTATTTGGGGACATTAAACTATAGTCAACTTAATTAGGAATCAAAATAACTTTTCAAATCTATCAAAACATATGAAATCGCGCCGGAAAATTCATGAAAAACCCGATGTTTTGGTGGCGAGGCCGCGGGTGACACCTAACGCCACCTACAGCTGAGCGAGTGCGTATGCGTCGAGCGAACGAAAGCACCAAATCATTTCCCCAGCCGTGGCGCACCTCTGCAATGTCCTCACAAAATACTCACAATTTATCCAATGAAACCTCCAAAAACCACAATAAACAGTTAAATGGATACACAACGCACCATAATATGCGAAAAAGTTCAATATAAACTCGCGATTAAACTTAGAAAACGATTTTTGAAAAGCCCAAATGACTGCAGGCGTCCGCCATAATGTTTCCTTCGAAACGAATAATATAGTTCTTATTGCTCTTGTAGCAATTCTCTATTCGCTATTCAAAATGGCGACTGTGTGGCGCTCGCAGTGCGCGTTTGCGCGAATTTTTGCTGGAAAAACTGGACAAATCCTGAACAACGCGACTGATTTGGGTACAAAACTTGCTCCGGGATCACAATCGGTAATTATTTAATTATATTTTCACTCGCGTCGAGTCGTAATGTCGCTTTGACCGCGACATGTGACAGAACTATGGATGTACACCCTTCCGCACAAGTTTCTCGCGGTTTCAATATTTTTTTGTGACAGTAATTTATTTTCAGAATGACTGATGAATGATCCGTAATGCGAAGTTTAAATATTTTTCTATAAGTTTTATTCACAGTTACATGTTATTTAAAGATGTATTATTTGAGGTTATTATTTTACGTGTGATGAGATTTATTTTCAGGGACGGGACTTTTAAAACTTTTCTACTGATTTTTTTTTCTTTTGTTTCAGGCCATATTATCAAGAAAATACTCAACCTTCTCAGATTCTCCGTTCGTAACTAAAATAAAAGAACAATATGACTACGAAGTTGTGAAGAATCCTCCGGAGTGGGCTTATGTGCAAAGACTTTTACCATTTGACACAATTCCTGCGGTAACTCCCAAGGAGAGCTATCCTTCTGGTTGGGTTCCGCCTAAAGAAGAAGCTAAAAGTCTCCCGTATTTCTTATTAAGAACAAGAAATCACGAAGTGCCAATTTATTTAAAAATTACATACAGAGGAATCCGCAAGATAACAAAAATAAAACGGATTGAAGGTGATATTTGGCTCATGAACGATGAAATTAAAAGTTACTTGAAAGAGAAGAATAAAAGATACGTAGAAACTCGTGTTCAAGAAGTTGGTAGATTTATAGAAGTAAAGGGTGATTATGTTAATCAACTATTAGAATGGGCTCATTCCAAAGGTTTTTAAATAAATGTAAACACTGAAGTAGATGAGATAAATTGATTTAGTAAATAATAATCGTTTTATTTACCCTGTTATAATGTACGATGACCATAGTCACACAAAAACGAAACACAGACACAATAAAGCAAACAATATACGTATGATGTCTCATTTTCACATACATAACGTACGTTTATTAATATTAATCTTATTACTAATCGAACGATCGAATACTTTTAAATTAATGAAATGACAACTTTAAATTCTATAGGTAGTTCCTAAAGATAATTAGCAAGTACAATTAGTGTTGACAGAAGTAGTTTTTAACGTAACGTAATTACTGGAAGTTATTAGTGGGTATTGCTAGCAAGATTTTTGAGGCATTATCGTCGTATAAAAAATTATAATTGGAAACCTTGGATGAATTTCTGGATGGTTCTATATTAATATTGGTATTGGTGGTTATTATTATTGGTTCTGTTCTTGGTTGTTATTATTATGTTCTGGTAATAATTACATTTGAAATGTAATTATTATGATTTTACACCCCAATCTACAGTTAAAATGTAATATTTAGCAATGATTACTTGAGATTTACTGAAAATATTAATTTCTAGCGAAAATCCTTTAATATGAACTGTCCGATATTTTCCTATCAAAATAAATAATATTAAAATAAATAATTCGGCGAAACCTCGTCGAAACTTGCTGGGAGGGTTGTACGCGGCATGAAGTTTGATGATGTTCGCCGCCGCTAGGGGCGCTGCGCACGGCGGAAGGTTTTATCTACGTAGCTATATAACATCCGCCCGACACCGATGGGCCTCTCCACGATACATATTTTCGATACGAACCCACTCTTCTTTGTTAAAAACAACTTTTCTGTACATTATATGCGTTTATAAACGCTACAGTTCGCTTTTCGCGACTCAACTACACTACAAAATACTTTATAACTTTTAGGTTACTTTTATTGCAATTAACTTTGTTGTTGAACGTTAATTCGTCTCTAAATTCACGTAATTGGGTCTGTTATCGTTAGAAACTTTATTTAAGTCGGAATTTCAAAACATATGAGTTGATCGGGGATCGATATTGAACATTTACGGTTTTTATTACGTAAGATGATAGGTATAAAGTATGTTACATAGTTATAATGATTTTCAAGGCCAGGCGCTTTCAGTGTGACACGTGTACAGTCAAGGCATTATAGTTGCACAACAAACTATGACAAATGCGGTCGAGGGGTGGTATTTAATGACAATCGACTGCGCCAAAGATGCATTTGATTCATCATTTGCATTATCTTAACAATTATTTATGCAAATATATGTTGTTTGCAAGTTTCGTAAACAAAAATGCTTTGTTCTTTGTTTGTTTTTCTATAGGTTTATATTGGATTAAAAAGTATGTTGAGTTTTTATACAATGTTTAAACCTACGAAACACGAAGTTCCATTGGATCCTTCGATGTTGGTACCAGGACAATGTCTAGCTAGTGTCCTAATTTGTCTAATTACGCATCGAAGGTCCCGTAGTAGGTACCTACCTACCTACTTATCGAATCCTTGACTTTCTAAAAGACCGCTCAGTTGGAGGTAGGGACACATTTTGATAAAAAAAATAGGAATAAGTACAGAATAGTAGAACAGCTACACAGGTCGATCAGGTTAAGCTACGCTTGCCTCGTTTGATCCGCGGATGGGTGGGTATATTTACATACCAAGACCCCTACGTGCCTCAAAATGCACGTTAGGCCCTTGGTCCTGGTTGTCATTGGTAGACTTTGACAGTTGTTACGGGTTGTTCGAAATACGAAAGTCTGGCAACCAGTCTTACCGAAGTGTAGGTAGGTACTTATCGGAATACCCAGTAACTGGGTTGTGCGGATAAGATAATCAGTCGCTCCAAGTAAAATACTGGTACCCAGCTGCAGTCGGTTAGACTAGAAGCTGACCCAACATAGTAAGGGTGGGGAAAGGGAAGGCAGATTAACTTTCACAGAATGATTAGGTAGGTAGTTTGTTTTGTTGCCGAAGTTAGGAAAATTAGCCACCCTCAATCTTTTCGTGGGTGGTCTGGCATATCAAGGAGGTACCTTGTCTTTACCTAGAAAATGTATCGTTTTACCTTTTACTTTAATCTATAAGCAGTAAGTAGGTAAATACCAAGGATGCTTACAATTTATTTTCCAAGGATTTGTTACACATAGGCTAGATCTCTTTATCTGAACGAAAAAAGGACCTCCGAGGGTTATGAGCGTAATCCACCAAACAAAATGTTTATCTATACTTATAATAAAACTGTAGAGAGGTCAATTCCGTACATTGAATATACATTCAAAATTAATATTGGAGGATGATTGGTGATCGATACTGATGCCAAAAATGCAATCAGTAAATTTTTTGTCTGTCTGTCTGTCTGTATGTGCACGCATGGGTCAAAAACTACTGAAGGGATTTTAACCAAACTTGGTACGATTGTAGTCCATACTCCTGGGCAGGTTATAGGCTATATAAAATAATGCTTAGACACATAGGAGCTGAGCAGTGACGATACCCGCGGGATATTTTCCGACCTCCACGCGGGCGAAGCCGCTGGTAAAAGCTAGTCGTAAATAAAAGTATATTCTGGAGCACGGCAGTACCCGCCAGTGGAGCAAGAACTTACCAATAAAGGTACAGCCAGTTCTGAATGGCTTTGAGAAAGGGATGGTACCCCTTTTTCTGACATTGAAAATTTCAACATAAATGACGTCACCAACTTATTGTAAAAAAAATGAGTGTCTATGGAGTTTCTTCCCCGTTCTTCTCCATAGGTACATTCTCATCATCTGCCTAGCCTTTTCCCAACCATGTTGGGGTCAGCTTCCAGTCTAACCGGATGCAGCTGAGTACCAGTATTTACATGGAGCGACTGCCTATCTGACCTCCACAACCCAGTTACTGGGTAATACGATACCCCTTGGTAAGACTGGTTGTCAGACTGTCGGGCTTCTGTCGACCGGTAACGACTGTCTAAGATCTACGAAAGCAACAGCAACAGCCGGGACCAACGGCTTTACGTGCTTTCCAAGGCACGGAAGGGTCTTGGTATGTAAATATGGTCATCCATCCACGGAGCAACCGTGGCAAGCGTAGCTTAACCTGGATGGTCAACCCGTGCGGCTGTTATTACTTAGCTACCAGCCCTTCTAGATAAGTACCTACTACGCTTTTGAATAGGCAACTAGTTTCATCTATCTGACTCACCGCCCATTGACGATTTAAAAGTGCCTGTAATGGGTTTATTTGAAACTAGCTGTGCCTGTGCCTGTGGCTTCACCCGCGTGAGGTTCGGAAATTATCACACGGAGAGTACTACCCAGACAAAATATATAGGTATTACTATAGCCTATGTTACTTCTTATAATATCAGCTATCTGCCAGTGCATTTCCCGTCGAAATCGGTCCAGCCGTTTCGAAGATTAGCCGGAACAAACAGACAGACAGAAAAAAAAATGTTTTTTTGATGTAAGTACCGTATTATACTTTCATATGCATTTTTTACAAAAGAGTACCTTGTAATCCGACAAATTACAGATCCATTTCCCGTTCAATCATGCATTATCTACATCAGGGAAGATTGTCAAAAAAATATTGAATAATAATAGACATATATGTCGGATAACAGGGGGTGCCGGATTAGACAGGGGCCGGATTACCGGGGGTCCACTGTATTCAGAAAGGTACATTGATTAAGTTGCAGAATCCGTCTGCAGATTAAAGTACGACAGAGACTTTCTTTGAAATCTCTAATATAGTAAAATTATACCTTCTTTTTTATTTATTTAAACATTTCTGCACACATATAAACAGACAAGAAGAAAGGAACAGAAAAATACGTACAAAGGTAATACTTATTTCTATAGAAATCTTTTCCAGCATACTTGCGATCGATAGGACAGAAGGTAAAAAGAGATGTAGACAACGTGTGTAGTGTTTTTCTCCAAGGGGTAGGCAGACCTGCCAGGGTCGCGAGACTGTTCGAAAGAGACACCGTGACCCTGGCACATGGGCAACTGAAGGAACACGGGTGGGTTTTAGTCAGTAAAAGTCTGACACGCCCTTCCGCTCCGCCCAGAGCGGGAGAAGTGATTTGATGATTTTCCATCCAAAAAAAAGGGGTAGGCAGAAACCACAGAACCCCCCCCCCCCCTCCTACCTTTTGCCTCGTTTACGTTCATACATCTGGTCATACTCACACGCCGGTTGTGAGTATGACATATGTATTGCGCACCTGACCTTTCTGAAGAACATTCGCAGTTTGCGAACTTTCTTCTTTCTAATTATTTGTTGAGGGCCTTAGTAGCCTGAAATAAAGGATTGTATTGTATTAACCTGAAGGGTAATAGTGTAATACACTATCAGTAGGAATCGCTTTCATTTTGATAGTTCCACATCATTCATGGTGCTTTTATGTTGCTAAACAGATTGTTTTTCGAAAATATGAATTAATAGATTAGCAATAACTTTCAAAATTATTCTGACTCTGATTAGTAGTGGGTTACGTTAGGGTGCAGGTCTAAATTCAGTGGCATTAAAATTTAAATGACTAAAATAAGTCAAGTATAAGCCAAGAATAAGGTTTACTACGGGGTGTCGCAATACACAGTAACTGTTATGGAGGACAGATAGGCATTCTGCATTTCCGCCGAAAGAGGTCCTCAGCTGGACATGAGCCCCCCATAAGGGGGGTTTGCTATAATTGCCACGTTTGGCAGGCGGGTTGGCGATCGCAGTAAGGTAGTAAAATGCATAGAGAACGCTACTGCCCATTCTCTAGTTAGTGAAGAAATGGGATGGACCTATTCGTTACATCCGGCACCAGACGGAACAAAATATTAGGCATAATATATTATGAAAGATTAGCAATAACCTTCAAAATGATTCAGATTCTGTATTAATAGTGGGTTACGTTATAGGGTTGCAGGTGTAAATTTACTACAAGTTATGGTAATTATTTATTTGCAGTTAAAATGACTAAATTAAGCCAAGTTAAGCCTGACCATTCTGTAGAATATATCACCTTCTTGAGGTGATATATTCTACAGAATGGTGCGTAGTACTGGTAACTGTTGTGCGTGTATGACCAGCACGCGTAGCATGACCACCGTAGAAAGGGGTTTTGTCGATGGAAGAATATACAAAATTACAGATTGTAGAAAGATTAAAGACAGAATTAAAGATTGTAGAAAGATTTGTACCGTTTTATGCTGGCGTAGCATGACAGTTCTATCTCTATTCTACCAAGAATAAACAAAGTTCTTTCTGTTCACGGTAATGGCTGACCTTTGCGTTATGCTCGTGAACGGGTGCTGCTTGTGGTGACTGGTCGTCTTGCTGACCATGGTTTTTGGTTTTTGTTATTGTTATTTGTATTAACTGTTATTTTATTCTACTCCGGAGGTGCTAGTTTAACTATTGTAACTTCAACTTAGCTATATGCATCAATGTATGTATATGGATCATTTTGCATCGTTGAACATGTAAGCGGGCACGCCCTTTATGCCTGGAGGCTTTATTTAGTTTTTAAGTTTTGTTTACGTTTTTGTTTTGTTTTATTATTTCAGCTTGACTTTAGTATTCAATTTTTTTTTGTTGGTATATTGGCGTGTGCTAGCTGACATATGGCGAATAATGTATGTTTTGTTTTATAATATTAATTACTTACACAATATTGTATAGAATCAAGTTCTTCTAACTTAACAGACAGCTGTGCTGCTGGGGAGTTTGTTCCGCCACTTCTTCTTCCCAGCTACAGCACTAGGAAGTGTCGAAGGGTGGGCGTTTTGGGGGGACTGTCTTTTGTAACTTTGACGTTCAAAAAGTGCTGACTCTCAGCCTAGTTTGAATAAATGACTTTTGATTTTGATTTTGATTTTGATTTTTCCACTTAAAAAATCACGTCAATTCGTCGCTGCGTTTTGTCGTGAAAGACGGACAAACAGACATACACACTTTCCCATTAATAATATTAGTATAGATTTATTGATTTAAGGTACCTATATAAAGTCATCATCAGATGATCTAGCCTGTCATTTGAGGTCGGCTTCCAATCTAACCGAATGGAGCTAAATGCAAGTATTTAACATGGAGTGCCTATCTGAACCGTGTCTGAACTCTACCTCTTTGGTGAGACTGGTCATGAGGCTTTCGGGCTTTTGACGACCCGTAAAGACTATCAAAGAACTACGAATGGCAGTTGGGACGCCGGGACGCTTCACGTGTTCCAAGGCACCCATCCACGGGCCAACCGCGGCAAGCGTAACTTAACCTGAACGATCAACCCGTGCAGCTGTTATTACTTAGCCACAAGCCCTTGATTCCAATCACCAAAAAAAAATATTAACCAGGGTGGTCGGATCTAGTTGAAGTTTAGTAAGAAACCGATCGATACTTTCGAATGACATTTGATAAATGAACTGTTTTTTTACCTATTAATAAAAATATTTTTTATTCTGAAACATCAATCGGTTTCTGTCTTAACTTCAACTATATCCGACGACACTGGTAACTTATCTTTTTTTGGTGACAGTACCTACCTAACTGTTGCCCTATCAGCCTCCCACTCCTTCTGGACATCGCCGCAGTCGGGTAAAAAAGTGTTCTACCATTTACTAATTTACAACGATCTTCTGTATGTTCTTCTGCTGAGTCTTCTCTTCCTCTTTTCATTAAAAGAAGAAAGAGCAACAAAGAATACAGATACGACCTACTTTAGTGGCAGAACGTGGCAGAACTACTGACACCACAGCATCCTAATTGCGTAGGTAACACACGATGCTGCCAGGGTCGCGAGATTTGTTCGAAAAAGTTACCGTGGCCCTAGCATATAGGCAACTGAAGGAACACGGGTGGGTTTTAGTCACTAAAAGTCTGACACCGCCGTCTGTCCCGCTCTGCCCAGAGCGGGAGACGCCATTTGATGATTTCCCATCCGCAAAAAAAAAAAAAAAAACTCTCGATTAATCATAATCTGAATGATTTTGGAGGATATTTCAATCCACTGCTTCGTATGTTCGAGCAAATTGTCCACTCAATAGCTTAATAACGCAATGTATGTTGTTGAACTGTCAACATTAAAGCCATTCCTACAGTAAGTGTGGTACGCAAATACCCCGCTGGTTTCCCTATGGCTGGAGGTTCTATGTTTAGGTAGGTATTCTTACTACCTATTAAAATAAATATCTGGATGACCAAGCTTTGCTCGGTATTTTTTGGTAAATTGTGTTTAAAATAATAAATTTATGTTCAAGTTGATTATCGATAAAGTTGGTCATTGAAAACACGAACAAAACGACATTTTATAAAAATGAATCCTAGCCAGATCGATTTATCGCCCCCGAAACCCCCTGTATACTAAATTTCATGAAAATCGTTGGAGCCGTTTCCGAGATTCAGATTATATACAAGATTATTTTTAGTATATGCGAAACCTGAATATAGTTTGTTCAGAATCAGTAACTGAATCGATTCCAATAATTTTTACACCATGTTATATTTTGTACCAAAAATATTCAATTACGCTTCCAAGTAGGACACCGAACGACAATACGTATATTTTAAAATTATCATGTCTTTCTCGTACTCAAACGTCCATTACACGGAGATAGTACGTACACTAGCTGTTTGTGGTGATCTGCATAAGTTTTTGCGTGGACAACCAGGTAACTTATAAAGCTTATAACTTTGTGATTATTAATGATACAGTTTTGAAATTTTTTTCATAGATTCTTTACATAAAAATACTAGACCCGTGTTTCGGGTTTCGCATAAACAAAAATTAATGGTATATATATATATATATAATATCTGGATGACCGAGCTTTGCTCGGTATTTTTTGGTAAATTGTGTTTAAAATAATAATACGTTTATATTCGAGTTGATTATCGATAAAGTTGGTAAAACACGAATAAAACAACATTTTATAAAAATGAATCCTAGCCAGATCGATTTATCGCCTCCGAAACCCCCTGTATACTAAATTTCATGAAAATCGTTGGAGCCGTTTCCGAGATTCAGATTATATATGTATATATATACAAGAATTGCTCGTTTAAAAGTATAAGATATACATATATACAAGAATTGCTCGTTTAAAGGTATAAGATAATCTATTATTACTATGATATACTTTTACAATCTTTGCTTATCTCCTACATTTAAATTGTTTTCTAGGTGGGCGGGTAAGCAGAGGCGGTAGTCTGTAGTTATAGCACCTACATAGCGACCTTTATGTCTGTTACCTACGTTATTGGGTCCATAGAGAGGGTTGCAAGTCGGATAGACTTGACTAGACTAGACTAATATTATAAATGTGAAAGTTTATGAGTATGTATGGATATTTGTTATTCTTTAACTCAAAAACTACTGAACGGATTTGAATGAAATGTGGCACACAGATGATTTATAATCTGGATTTACACATAGTAGGCTTTTATCTCGGTAGTAAATTTACGCGGTATCATTTCGACCTCCACGCAGGCGAAGCCACTGGCAAAAGCTAGAATAAAAATAAAATTAAAAATTCAAGAAACGTGTCTTTTTTATATTTAGGGTTAAATAATGAAATGTGTTACGACCTCCTGGCAAAAGTCAATAAATAGGTGGTTAAAAATCCATATTCCTCGCTGCTATTCAGAATTTCTTGTTGGAAAAACCCAAAGCGAAGTTTTTGCCCTATCTGTAATATGTCCATATCTATCTGGGAAAACCACTGATATAATAATCTGTTACTAAAATAAGGCAGAATGTGCACAAATAGGTACCTACAGTTGGCCGCTAATGCTATCAATTAGGGCACATATGTCTTCTAAATAATCCAAATGCCGACTAATTTAAAGATATCGCGGGCCCATCTTCTTGACATAATAATATTATGCTTAAAAGTATATGTTTACTTAGTGGTTGATTTAATAATTTCCCAGACATAGCTTTCTACTTAACTTTTATTTAGATGCTCACATTCGAAGAAGATGTAATTAATTTTAAATACCAGGTAAAAACTGTAATCTGCAGGACTGACATAAAAGAGATATACAGAAATAGGTTCCTACATCGAATGTGTGAAAATATCGCTACGCGGTAGCCCGGAGGTCTTCTGTTCAACTTTGTCCTTGGTTTGATTTTTCCTTGGCTTACAGGAACACCTCTGCCCAACCTTGGGGGATTACAGGCATGATGTTTGTCAAGTTTCTCAATAAAAAAAAAACAAAAGGCATTTATTCAAATTAACCTGAGGATCAGCACTTTTCAAACGTCATAATTAAATAAGGCAGTCTCCAAAAATGCCCGCTTTTCACCACTTCCTAGTGCTTTAGCTGGAAAGAAGAAATGCTAAAAATATCCCTTACGACTAAACCCTAAGGCTTTGCAGGGTGTCTTTATTAAAGACGCAGCTTACGGGCCACCAGACAGAAAGTGGCAACTCTTATGCATATTTATATCTTTACTATCTTTTGCCAGAGTCTTCGTCCGCGTATTCTACATATAAACCTTACTCTGAATCCCTCTGTCTATGGACGAAAACCGCATTAACCGGTCAATTACCGTAATTACAGACACAATTAAAAAACGATTGTTTACATACCAAATGTGGTATCTCAGGGACTTAGAGGTTAAAATCCGTTCCGTAGTTTAAAAGATCGTACAAACGCGGGTAGCGACTTTGTTTCATACCATGTAAACATCCTTAGATATTTGCGTTTTTTTTTCTTTCGTAGCAGCGTGTTTCGAAAAAAAAAAATAGAAAATACACCAAGATGCACCAGATGTAAGTTATAAAGTTATAGTTGCTAATGTCGTGTCTGCAGCTGTTAACGAAATTTTGTTTTTTTTTCTTAATAATTTCTCTTTTAGTTGTCGAATACGAGGGTTTTAGTTTCTTTGTATTATGTATTTAAAATGTGCGTCTTATACGTGCAGTATAAAAAAAAATCTTCTTTCCTTTTAAATTTAATATATTTAAATGCGTGCGAACCGAAAACCTATCTACCAACATAATAAGAAGAACTCCAAGATGTAGCGCTACAGAGCCGAGTGCTACGTTAATCAGCGCGTGCGCACCGAGTGGGCGGATTGTTTGGTGACGTCATCTCGTGAAGGCCACGTGTAGCCGTATTGTGAGCGCCTTTGTAGCTTATAATGTATTGTATGTTTATGGTAGGTTTTACTTCCTGTATTCTCTGTAAAGGTTGGCAAACTTATTTAGTAGGTACCCTTATCCCGGGTGAAAGATCACTTCGTCACAATCTTGATATTGTAAAATAAGAGTACCGGAGTTTAAATGACGTGTCTTTAGTGATGAAATGGACAATCAATCTCACATTTGCCCGAAACTAGCTCTTTGTTAATTTGCTGTACATATTTCTTAGAATAGGTAGTTGTTTCCCACATTTGAGCTATTTCAGGTAGTACTTAGATTAAGTTCAGCTGCATATGCAGTAAGAAAAATTAGGCAGTTGACCGATATAGCTACAGCTCGATTAGTATACTTTGCTTATTTCCACAGTATTATGTCATAAGGCGTTCTGCTGTGGGGTTCGGCATTTTACAAAAAAGAGCAATCCGTGCAATCTATAAAATGGGGCCTCGCGAGTCTTTTAGAAATAAATTTACAGAAATCGATATATTGACTCTTCCCTCTCTTTATATCTTTGAATGTATTTTGTATGTTCGCAAAAACTTAGGCCTATTCTAAATAAGAAGCGATTTCCATAATATGAATACGCGTAGTAAAAATGAAATTGTGATACCTTTTAGATTAACTAAAACTAGTAAGTCATTTCTTATAAACAGTATCCGCTTCAATATTGGCTTCAATAACAAGTTGTCAAAGTCGGTAACTGAACTTGAAGCTGTGGAAAGTTCAAATCACACACCAACGTATTCTTATCAAAAAAGCATAAGATAAAAGACTACGTTCATGACAAGGAAGTTTGGCAATAATTCCTTCTACACATGTGGCTTCCTTGGTAGCTCATTACAGGATGACCATGGAAATGTCTATTAACTGCTCCCAAATGACGATGTACATTTTTTATTTAAGTTTTTTTTTTACATTCTTCTTTGACATCTACTCATTTTTGACATTATATACACTCCGTTCACGCTTATTTTACCCCAAGTTTTGCATCAGTGTCAAAATCAAAGTGGTCTCTGTTTTCTTTACAAAAAGTTTATTTTTGGGTTTTTGCCACTGTCATGTCAGTCACTATCACAGTGATCTTTATTGTCGTTATAATAAGGTTGCTGTTTTGTTGCTGTTGTCACTGCTGTCAGAGGTAAAATAAGTGTGAACGAACTGTACCTACAATTCTAATTTAATGTCTTATTTATGAAATACTATTATTTATGTAGATTATTTTATACTTTGTGAATGTGAGAAAGTTGTAAGCCTTGTAGACTAGTAAATTTTCTATTTTATTCAGTACACTGGTACTTGTTGATAGGCCTACACCGTCCTCCCATACCTATTAACACTGAAATTTGAAACTATTGTAAAAACCAAGTAGGTATTTTTAAAAGAGTAACCGTGGAGTTGCTTGCCGGCTCTTCTCCATAGGAATCAACAATTTGGAACCGTGCACCTAGCTTCTGACGTTTCATAAGAGCCCATGTAGGTTTATCTACACTAATATTATATTTATATCTATACTAATATTATATTTATATCTATACTAATATTATATTTATATCTATGCTAATATTATAAAGCTGAAGAGTTTGTTTGTATGTTTGTTTGATTGAACGCGCTAATCTCAGAAACTACTGGTCCAAATTGAAAAAATATTTTTGTGTTGGGTAGCCTATTTTTTGAGGAAGGCTATAGGCTATATAACATCACGCTACAATTAAGAGGAGCGGAGCAGTAATGAAAAATGTTGCAAAAACGGGGAACATCGCACGGGTAGGCGATTCTACGCGACGGGAAGGGTCGAGGGAACAAGAAATTTAACGCGGACAAAGTCGTGGGCAGAAGCTAGTACTATTATAAAGCTGAAGAGTTTGTTTGTTTGTTTGATTGAACGCGGTAATCTCAGGAACTACAGGTCCAAAATGAAAAAATCATTTTGTGTTAGGTAGTCTATTTATCGAGGAAGGCTATAAGCTATATAACATCACGCTACAACCAAGAGGAGCGGAGCAGTAATGAAAAATGTTGGAAAACGGGAAAATCCTACGCGACGGGAAAGGTCGGGGAACAAGAAATTTTAACGCGGACGAAGTCGCGGGCAGAAGCTAGTGTGAAATAAAAATATTTTGATTTGATTTGATTTGAGTTGTATGTTCAACAACTATTCTAAGAAATAACTACAACTACAGTTTAGTTTTCTGTACTTATAATACTATCCATGTTAGAATATTCTTTTTAAGGGTTCGTGGCTAAGTTGACATACCAAGAGCTTTGGAAAGCACACTAAGCCGTTGGTCCCGGCTGTCATTCGAGGATCTTTACAGTCGTTACGGGTCGTCAGACTCCCGAAAGTCTGTCAACCAGTCTTACCAAGGGGTACCGTGTTACCCAGTAGCTGGATTGTGGATGTCAGGTAGGCAGTCGCTCCATGTAAAAAACTGATAATCAGCAGCATCCGGTAAGACTGGAAGCCGACCCCGGTATGGTTGTAAAAAGGTTACGCAAATAGATTTTTGTTATAATATTCTTTTTATTTATTGTGCACAAACTCACTTTTTATTACAGTTTTTTAATTTGATAGGTTTCAGAAGACTCAATCACACTTCCCTAGGATCAAAACCTATTGATCCTCTTATAACATAGCCGCATTATAGTCCATATGGATTGAGGAGCCATGTGTCATTTTTAAACGCGTGTACTACAAATATTTAGTAGTAAATTAGCCGAAATTGTAGGCCCGATCCTGGAATTTGTAGAAAAACCCATAAAAAGTAACAGGACTTTTTAGGTTCCTCCTCAGTTCAGACGCGTCTGGATTGGGGAGCCATCTAAAAACCTCTGTAACCTAATATTTGTAGTATCCGCGTTTAAGCGCAAAGTTGCAATGGCTCTTACTTCAAAACGCTCTTCCAGACATTGCCATGCATTGTTAGGCTTACAAAAAATTCTAATAATATAATGTTTGGACTTCGACCTCCGAGTTTGTTTCAGCGTTTCTTCTCAGGGAACACTCAGCTAGGAAATGCCGGCGCTATCTAGTTTTTAAAAAACATTGACCAAAAAATGTTGACGTGTAAAAATTTCTTATAAGATCTACTTATAGAAATAAATATTAATTTAATTTTATAAATATGAGACATGGCTCCTCAGTCCATCATCATCATTTCAGCCGTATGACGTCCACTGCTGGACATAAGCCTCCCCCAATTTGGGGGGGTTTGCAATAATCGCCACGCTTGGCTGGCGGGTTGGCGATCGCAGTATGGTGGTATAGTGCATAAAGAACGCTGCTGCCCATTCTCTAGTAAGTCCCTTAGTCGCCTCTTACGACACCCACAGGAAGAAATGGGTTGGTGCTATTCTTTACGTCCGTCCTCAGTCCATATGGACACTTATTACATTAGTACAATTTTAAATTCAATGGTCCTGGTTTCCGACCTATCGATCGTGGCTCTGACCTTAAATTCAATTAAAGGACGCGAGGTTTTCCCAGAGAGCCGCATAGTGGGCTGATATAAATTGATATGACGTCATTTGAAATTGAATGCCATCGTCCTGTTGTGTTGCCCTGCATTGTGTTATACATCTCATTCGACATTTGCTTCGTAGCTTCCGTTTAGTTTTGTCCGAGTTATTTATGGATATAAAACGGATATCAAGACGAAACCAATATAACGGATATAAGGTATTTACAAGGCAGATGTGCCGAGGCGGAGGGGACGCCTTAGGAGAACATATAGTGACCTTGTTGGTGATGTTCTTCAGAAGGGCATGACCAGATGTATGAACTTAAACGAGGCAAAAGACATATGTAAAGATCGTAGCAGGTGGCGTTCTGTAGTTTCTGCCTACCCCCATGGGAAAATGGCGTGAGGTTATGTATGTATGTATTTAAAACGAATATCCTACAGTTGGGACATCCCAATTCTAGGATATCCTTCTCAATCCAGCTTTCCATGGATTTGCTGGTTTTAAAATTTCACAGATATACGAAATACACGTCCAGTGGCGTCATTAAACATACTAACAGTAGAATGGCTTTCATTATGACAGTTTGACCGCATTCATTAGTTATTTACGTTGTTGAGGTGAAATTTTTTCGAACATCTAAAGCAAAGGGTTGCCTAACAGTTTACTTCAAAGTGATTCAGATTGTGTGTTATGCAATTAAGGTACTGGTTTTTTTGAATAAAGAGTTGGTCATTCGAACAGTATCAATAAAAAAATAGTCACGGATACCTACATATTTTAGATGTATGAACTTAAACGAGGCAAAAGACATATGTAAAGATCGTAGCAGGTGGCGTTCTGTAGTTTCTGCCTACCCCCATGGGAAAATGGCGTGAGGTTATGTATGTATGTATTTAAAACGAATATCCTACAGTTGGGACATCCCAATTCTAGGATATCCTTCTCAATCCAGCTTTCCATGGATTTGCTGGTTTTAAAATTTCACAGATATACGAAATACACGTCCAGTGGGGTCATTAAACATACTAACAGTAGAATGGCTTTCATTATGACAGTTTGACCGCATTCATTAGTTATTTACGTTGTTGAGGTGAAATTTTTTCGAACATCTAAAGCAAAGGGTTGCCTAACAGTTTACTTCAAAGTGATTCAGATTGTGTGTTATGCAATTAAGGTACTGGTTTTTTTGAATAAAGAGTTGGTCATTCGAACAGTATCAATAAAAAAATAGTCACGGATACCTACATATTTTTTTTTTGTGGATGCGAATTCCTCATATGACGTTTCCGGCTCAGGGTGGAGCGGGAGGGCGTGTCAGATTTTTACTGACTAAAACCCACCCGTGTTCCTTCAGTTGCCTGTGCCAGGGCCACGGTATCTCTTTCGAACAAATCTCGCGACCCTGGCAGGATACCTACGTACTTACCTCTTATTCGGAGAATGGTATCGCAAGATAATTCTTGAAATCATAATAAAGTCAGTGTCGAATCAAGTGTGGGCGTTAAACCACTAACATTTAACAATTGGGCGGATTGAATGGTCTGATGTCATTGTATAGGTATGCATATATCATTTTCCTGTTGTATTCTGTGAAATGACTAAAACTTCGAATACAAAACTGGAACAAAAATTAAATTAAAAATTTAAAAGACCCCCGACACAAAAACCTAATTTCCCTTTAAAAAGTAAAAAATAACTCAATCTTAAAGTACCTAAGAATGTATTAATAATTCAAAAAAATACGCCGCGTTGGGGGACCGCTTCAAACCTAACAATTTAATTACTAATAGTCTTATTATCAACGACGTCTGCACTCGCGGAGCGGTCCCCCAACGCGACGTTTTTTTTTTGAATTATTAATACATTCTTAGGTACTTTAAGATTGAGTTATTTTTTACTTTTTAAAGGGAAATTAGGTTTTTGTGTCGGGGGTCTTTTAAATTTTAAATTTAATTTTTTATTTTGTCCTTTTTATAGGTATATACTTAGTATAATGTAGAATCAAACGAAGCTAAGAACACTCTCGATTAATTCATCAATATTCTCTTTCAGTGCGCTTTCATTTGAGACCCCACTCGAGTATATTTGCTGACATTCGGTTACTCTTCCCCACTTTCCCCCCCACAACTTTTAAACGGCTCAACCGATTTTCATCAAACATGTCTAAGAACACTCGCAGATAAGTCACCTTTAATACATATTTTTTTTTATTGAAATCGCATCATCCGTTCGGGAGCTATGATGCCACAGACAGACAGACAGACAGACAGACAGACAGACACGTCAAACTTATAACACCCCTCTTTTTGCGTCGGGGGTTAATAACACCCCTCTTTTTGCGTCGGGGGTTAAAAAGATGTAATATTACTCTAAATTTAAAAGGATACTAACAAAAAAATTACAGGGAATCAGAAAATTTGTCTGCATCGCTTTTATTCGCACAGGTATTTATTTGCTGTTCATTTTCGTTACGTTAATAGCGCAGTTATTCGTTATAAAATTCCTACCGGTGTTCAACTGCATCTCATATCTTATCTTCCTTTGGGAGTCGTAGAAGGCGACTAAGGGACTTACTAGAGAATGGGCAGCAGCGTTCTCTATGCATTTTACCAACATACTGCGATCGCCAACGTGCCTTCCAAGCGTGGCGATTACAGCAAAGCTCCCCATATTGGGGAGGTTCTATATCCAGTGCAGGGGCGGACCGTGAGTTTGTGGGGCCCTGGGCTAATACTACTTGGGGGCCTGCCTACAGAAATGCGAAATAAAACATAATTTGTCGCCTGCTGACGAATTGATGCATGAAGCCTACTCGACTACAAATAACTGCGTGTGCGAGAAAATAGACCGAAAACAAGCTAGATAAGCACAGGAAATGATTTTCAATTTCAAAATACACAATATTATTTATGGTCTTCAATGGGGGCTGCTGGCCCTTTGTTTCCACGGGGCCCTGGGCTGCAGCCCGAAAAGCCCTTATATAGATCCGCCCCTGATCCAGTGGATGTCTTTCTACTGAAATGATGATTCAGCTGCATTCCGTTAGACTGAAACTCCGCTCCAACGTAGTTTGGCAAAGACAAGGTAGATGATTTATTTGTTACGTAGTTTACTGATCGTGGAAAACGACCATTCGAAAGAGTATTCTTGAGTTTGGTTACTGGTTAATCTTCTGACCTTCCCTAAGGTTACGCTTTAAAAGGTATTGAATGTGATTTCCCTGTTGTGTTCTGTGAAATGGTTATTTTCTCTGATAAAAAAAAAACCGGCCAAGTGCGAGTCGGACTCGCTCACCGAGGGTTCCGTACAAACCTGTAGGTATTCTTGGTTTAAAAATAAATGTTTTTTTTTTTCAATTTTGTATTTCAGTTGATTGAATGTAAGGTAATAAATAAATTGTAAATAAATTGCGTTATACGATTTATGACGTTTTAAAAAAAAACTACTCGCTCGATCTCGTTCAAACCAATTTTCGGTGGTAGTTTACATGGTAATGTACATCATATATTTTTTTTAGTTTTATCATTCTCTTATTTTAGAAGTTACGGGGGGGGGGACACACATTTTACCACTTTGGAAGCGTCTCTCGCGCAAACTATTCAGTTTAGAAAAAAATGATACTAGAAACCTCCATACCATTTTTGAAGACCTATTCATAGATACCCCACACGTATGGGTTTGATGAAAAAAAAAATTTTGAGTTTCAGTTTTAAATATGGGGAACCCCAACATTTTTTTTTTTCTATTTTAGTGTAAAAATCTTGATGTGGTTCACAGAATACATCTACTTACCAAGTTTCAACAGCGTAGCTCTTATAGTTTCGGAGAAAAGTGGCTGTGACATACGGAGGGACAGACAGACAGACAGACATGACGAATCTATAAGGGTTCCGCTTTTTGCCATTTGGCAACGGAACCCTAATAAAAAGGATTGTAAAAGGAAATAAACTAGTTTCGTTCAATTGTATGATAAAAAAGAGCGATCTTTAATGGTAGGTAGGTAAGGCTACTACCCTGTCACATCTTTCGGTTCAACAGATATCATTTACATTTCATTTTGTGAATTATACGTTAGTACAGCCAGGGAAGTTAATTGTTAAGTAAATTGATACCGTTCGTCAATTTGCCGTATTATAGCTATACAACAGGACAGTTCTGGTTTAAATATACGGAAAATTTAGTTCATAAATAATCACATTGAATGGCTGTTTCATGCAATAGTCATTCAATGGATTATTTGAACAGATATGATGGATTTAATGATTTTAATTACTTAATCAAGTTGGCTTCCAATCTAACCGGATGCAGCTGAATACAAGTATTTTACATAGAACGACTGCCTATCTGATAAATGACGTTTTCATCCCCCCATCTCGGAAAGAGTACTTTTGCCCTTCGATACCTAAGTGCAAAAGCCGTTTTTATCCGCTAGAGGATAAAGTAAATTGAATTTAGAACATCGTGTGCACTAAGTTTGTAAATTGAAAACATCAATAAACCTATTTACTTCTACCTCCATGGTGCCGAATTTATCATACAACCTTTTTCTAATTTGTTAAAAACTCAGACTCGGAACCTTATTGGTGTACTTTTTTTAATTTACTTTTCGCGCCCCATTTTCTTTTCACGTCACTAACAAAAATATTACACTCTACTTAGGCAGCTGTAGCAACTTTACTTTAAATTTTTCTTAATTATACCTAAGTATTATTTGAAATAATTTAAAAATAATTCTGTAATACTTACCTATCACAATGTAGTACCTAATAAATATTAATACCTAAACTGAAATAAAAGTATCTTGTGATTGTAAATGCTTTTTTTGCATTTAGTCATTTCCTCGCTGAGGTGGGATGAAAAGTTACGTGTTGCACTCGAGTGCAAAGATTTTTCACCTCGTGCTCTTTTGATTCCCTCGCTAATGCTCAGGATTCTAATTTTTGAATCACTAGCTGCACTCGTGATTCAATTTTAGAATCCTTCGCTTGCTCGGTCATCAAAATTGAGCACGCGGTTGAAAAGCAACTTTGCACTCTTGTATAACAAATAACTATTATTTTTGTAAGTAGGTTTGTACAAACACTTTTACAAGTCAATAATATTTTTTTGAGCTAAATGAGGCTCTGACCTCTATAAACCAATTACCTACTGGTTAATACGATACCCCTTAGTAAGATTTCGAGCTTCTGGTACCCGTAATGACTGTCAAATGTCGATTAATGACAGCCGTAACCAACTCCTTTTTTTATTTATTTTTTTGTGGGTGGGAGACATCATCAACTGACGTTTCGCGCTCTAGGGTGGAGCAGAAGGGCGTGTCAGACTTTTACTGACTAAAACCCACCCGTGTTCCTTCAGTTACCCATATGCCAGGGCCACGGTAACTCTTTCGAACAGATCTCGCGACCCTGGCAGGGTATGTAAAAATGGCTACCCATCCACGGACCAACCGCGGCAAGCGTAGCTTAACCATGTATGTTGCTAACTTAGTATGAAGAAACTAATTTCATAATTTAACTGTTTGTTTTTTTTTTATTTACTTAAATAAAAAAAATATTCTCTAACGTCCATTAGTTTCTTACTAAGCTTTAACTACATTCGTCGACCACTAGGTGACTGACACTCTGGAATGGTTAGGTGTGGTTGAAGTTACAGTGGTTAATATTCTGAACTTGCCTAAGGACGCGGTATACGTGGGCAGTTGTAGCGCTAAGTGGATAGGCAATGTTGTTTGACGTCATATGCCCTTGAAGGTTTTGTAGCGTCCTGTTGTATTGTGTTCACCTCCACTTATGGAAGGTGAGATGGGATGGGTTGGTGGATAGGTGGGTGGTGGGTTGGTGATTTAATGGGATGGTCATTTTTGTTCCACTCTCTTCTCTCTGTGAGAGGGAGTGGGCCGTAATCTACCATAAGGACAGTGCGGGTTGGTAGAAGTCTCATGTCTTTGATTTTTTGGGTCTAGGACATGCCGGTTTCTTTAGGACTGCCACGAAAGGTTAAGTAGGTAGTTCCGTTTTGCTCCTTCGCGTGTCGCTGGCAATCAGAGACCATAATTTAGCTGGCCAAGAACTTGGGTCTCATTTAATATTGGCACCCTCATTACCTCTGTATCTGATCTCTGTTTTAAGACTACACATGTGCCTTTCTATGAGGAACGAGAGTCATACACAGTCACACTCAGTCAGACACAGGCCTCGTCAGGTTTGCCATAATCACCACTCTTGGTAGGTGGGATGGCGATCGCAGTATGGTGGTAAAATGCAGAGAGAACGCTGCTGCTCATTCTCTAGTAAGTCCCTTAGTCGCCTCTTACGACACCCACTCCCTTACTAATATATTATTTCCTTATAGGAACACGTATATATCTATAGGAAACAGACATAGGTAAGTTCTACACGACGCCAATGCAAAGGTTGAAAACGTTGTCTTTACCTAGTAAGGTTTTTTTCAGGATAGCCAGGCTTTCGAGCCTAACCTATGTGGGTCATTTCTTTCTCAGTTAGTTTTAAAAATGGTCTGGCAGTTTGAGTAATTTATGCGGCCAACCCAAATGACCTTTCTTTGTTATCGTTCGTCGAATAGTTGAGCTCCTCAAGTTTTGAGTTAAGTAGAATAATTACTAACAAATATGTGCACTGACTGGACAGGTTCACTCAATCTGTGTGGTTGTTTCCTCATAATACCATTTCAGACGCTAATCTTCACGGTCTCTACGTGGTTAAGACCATCAATTAGATTAAGTCTGGACTTTAAAAGAGTGACTTCAGTTTGTTTCGGCATTTTTCTCAGAATAGGAAACATCGGCATCATCTAGTTTTTAAAATATGATTGACAGAAGAGTTTGTACAAACCTACTTATAGAAATAAATCAGTTATATTATCCCGGCACCCTAATCGCGTCATACTTTTCAGAATATCATTTTGAACCTTAGCAACGTAAACAAGGCAATGAATGTTGTGGAACTGATAAAATGAAAGCGATTCCTACTGATAGTGTATTGCGCAATTACCCCTCTGGTTCCTACGGTTGTTCACTGCCTTCTATTTCCTTTCCACCCATATTATCTGCAAAAATTTACACGAGCTTAAAACTTCAGTAGGTATTTCAAAATGGCCGCCAGTTGGTGACACGCATCCAATGACTTGTTAGTTTATATTCAGCTGTACAGTTGCGCAACAATCCTTTCAGTTTGGTGCGTTGTTATTTTCGAAACATTGGCATTCGAAATATCTCATTAAAATTTGTAATGGACTTATTTTATCAACGAATCCAATGTTGATTCTATTTCCACATTTTCAACCTATAAATAGGTCAGTCATTATGGCTGTTTTAATGGACTTTTATTATACTGTAAGAACGAGTCCATGGCTTCACCTTATTTGTAAAGTCTAGGAAATTAATTGATAGATAATCTAATTGACTACCAACATAAATGACTACTTTGACTTGTATGCAATAGGTATTTCAATTAACTAGCTTGTGCCCACGACTTCGTTCACTTGAAATTTTGCCCCCCTATCCGTCGCGTGGTATTCCATCGCCAGCCCGCACCATTATTTCGTTTACACTTAGCGTTATATCTTTTATTTTGCTCTTAAGGGTTGTAGCATGATTTTAAATAACCTTCCTCAGGAACGAGGCTATCAAAAGCAAAAAGTTTTTTTTTATCCTAGTTTTTCTTCCTCAAACAAACGCACAAACTTTACCTCTTTATAATTAACTAGCTTCTGCCCGCGACTTCGTCCGCGTTAAATTTCTTGCTGCCCCGACCCTTCCCGTCGCGTCGAATCGCCTACCCGTGCGATTTTCCCCGTTTTTGCAACTTTTTTTTTTCATTCATACTGCTTCACTTCTATTGGTTGTAGCGTGATGTTATATAACCTATAGCCTTCCTCGATAAATAGGCTACCCAACACAAAAAGAATTTTTCAATTCGGACCAGTAGTAGTTCCTGAGATTAGCGCGTTCAATCAAACAAACAAACAAACTCTTCAGCTTTATAATATTGAGAATAGATGTAGAAGTGTAGATATTGTTTTATATCCTAGTGTTTATATTGCATAATTTTGATTATTTTGCTGATCACTTCTAGCCTTAGTGACTGCAGCAGCATAGCATTAATCCTGCCGGGGTCGCGTGATTGTTCGAAAGAGATACCGTGACCCTGGCACATGGGCAACTGAAGGAACATGGGTGGGTTTTAGTCAGTAAAAGTCTGACATGCCCTCCCGCTCCGCCCAGAGCAGGAGAAGTCATTTGATGATTTCCCATCCAAAAAAAAGCAGAGCATTAATCCTGGATATAGAAAAGTACTATACTACCACCACTACTACCACTCGTTTCGAGCACGCCTTGAAATGATGACCACAAGAGGTAGCGCTATTGGGGTTAAGGAGGCAGACACCCCATGGTGATCTCGACAAATATTATAAGTTAAATAGACAGGGTCTCCTTTAATGTCATTTCAATCATAGAGCATTTCAGTATTATGACGTAGACTCTACGACAGATACTAACAAATTACCATTTGACCGGATTGCAAGCAACGGATTAAACTTTTTTTTTTCTTCAGGATGGGAAATCATCATATGACTTCTCCCGCTCTGGGCTGAGCGGGAGGGCGTGTCAGACTTTTACTGACTAAAACCCACCCGTGTTCCATCAGTTGCCCTTGTGCCAGGGTCACGGTATCTCTTTCGGACAATCACGCGACCCCGGCAGACGGATTAAACGCTTCCATAATGTTTTCAATCGACTTCAAAATATGGAGGATGTTCTCAATTCGGTTGTATTTTTTTGTTTATTAGAACGAACTCAGAACTCTGTCCTTTATAAACTGATTTAAAATATCTTCTTTTGTTGGGATTGATATACCTATAGAGTGGTCCATGATTTAAAAAATATATATATAAAAAGAATAAAATAGGTTCAAGTTTTTGAGTGTTTTTTGAGTTAGCTTCTGTAATACGTTTTTTCCCACTTTGTGCATGTTGATAATGTTATATTAATAACTTCGGTTAGTCAGTTATTTATGTGAATTTGTGTGGCCAGATACCATAGCTAAAAAGTGAACAGTAAAAATATCATTTAAAAAACAAACAACCGACTTTCAAATAAAACACTACATACGGAAAAAAAACTTTAATTTCTGAAGTTGGTGGCAAAAAAAAAAAACAAAATACGAAAGTAAAGACACCGAGTTTCGAAATTAATAGTAGGATTTATACATTATGCGTCTAGCAGCCTCGCTACCTTCGAGCGGTAACGTCACTGCAATATATGCTTGACCTAAAGCGCGTGGGTTTAGGTCTTGTGGGGTAAGTTATGCTTATCTGGTTACGAATGGAAAAATAGACTAGAGTAAGTCACAGAAAAACGAGACTTAGCTCGCTTTATGTCACACTGTGCCATAATAGTTATTTGTTATACAAGAGTGCAAAGTTGCTTTTTAACCGCGTGCTCAATTTTGATGACCGAGCAAGCGAAGGATTCTAAAATTGAATCACGAGCGCAGCGAGTGATTCAAAATTAGAATCCTGAGCGTTAGCGAGGGAATCAAAAGAGCACGAGGTGAAAAATCTTTGCACTCGAGTGCAACACGTAACTTTTCATTCCACCTCAGCGAGGAAAGAGTATTTTTAATCTTCAATATCTGAGTGGAAAAGCCGTTTTTATTATAAATTGAATTTAGAACATCGTGTGCACTATCACAAACTTAGTGCACACGATGTTCTAAATTCAATTTACTTTATCCTCTAGAGAATAAAAACGGCTTTTCCACTCAGATATTGAAGATTAAAAATACTCTTTCCGAGATGGTGGGATGAAAAATTGTTTTTCAGTTTCTAGTGATTTTTTCAATATATTTCACAAATGTTTAACAACAGCGCCCTCTGTAAACGTCATTCGCACGAAAAAAGATTCTTACAGCATTGTGTGTGCACAGACCAATGACGTGATCACACGTGCAGTGTGCACGGAGCTCGTAAGTACAGGCTGTACGGATGTATCATTTCCTCCTTCAATCTAATGGGGGCAATTTCGCACATCCACCGTCCCGCGTCCGTTGGACCACGTCATGCAACAAAGTAACAATAATAGCCGCCCGTCATGAAATTTCACAATGTTGGTTAATTGTATTAGAAATACTTGTTTATTTCGTTATTTTTAAATGATTCATAGCTCGTATCAGTTAGGCGCTTTATTTTGTGTAAATTATTTTATCAACACTGCTCTCAAAACGGTGAACGATAACATCGTGAGGAAACCAGCATGTAGAACCAAAAATTCGAAGAAATCTGAACCTATCTACCTGCACTGGGTCCGAGTGGTAGATTACGGCCCACTCCCTCTCACCGAAAGGATGCTTGTGTCCCAGCAGTGGGAACAATATAGGCTAATTCGGAGATAGCTCTGAATTTGACTAATTCAGAGCTTTGAGTCATTTAAAACAAATTAAACAAGGGAAGGAAAACAATGGATGATGTTTTTTTTGTTTACTTGTTGAAGTACGAAAGTTAGTCTAACCTACTTGGTTAGATAGGCAGTTATTCCATGTAAAATATTGGTATTTATCATCTGTATCCGGTTAGACTGGAAGCCAACCCCAACATAATTGGGAAAAGGCTAGACAGATGATAAGATGAAGAGATCTATAAACAAATTGAGTGGAAATTAGCAGAAAAGAAGGTAGGTATGTACATACAAACATTCATACACTCTCGCCTTTTTCCCACGGGGATAGGAAGAAACTACGGAACGCTATCTGCTACGATCCATTTTTTTTTGTGGGTGGAAAATCATCAAATGACGTCTCCCGCTCTGGGTGAAGCGGGAGGGCGTGTCAGACTTTTACTGACTAAAACTCACCCGTGTTCCTTCAGTTGCCCATGTGCCAGGGTCACGGTATCTCTTTCGAACAAATCTCGTGACCCTGGCAGGACGATCCTTAATACGCTTTTTGTTTCATTTATGTTTATACATACATACTGCGATCGCCAACCCGCCTGCCAAGCGTGACGATTAAGGCAAACCCCCCAAAATGGGGGAGGGCTATATCCAGCAGTGGTCGTATTTCGGTTGAAATGATGATGTTCATACATCTGGTCATACCCGCAAGCCGGTAGGCAGCTTGGTATCGCTATTAATATTACACAGCATATTTTTTTACGAAACTGCATTGATTTAACCATATTAATAATTCCAAGAGTACCTACGCTCAGATATATTTGGTCATGTTGAGAGGAAGAATGAAAGGCGACTAATAAAAAGTATTGTGCTACAAGAGAGATGTGAGTTGTGTTCACCAGCAATAATAACAATATCCTATATATACTTACCTAGATTATGCTGCTCAATCCTAGTTATTGTGGTAATTTTCTTTATTATTATTTTTGTGAAGGTAAGGAATGTATCCTCTGGAAACACCTAGACACTAAAATAACGAACCCGAATCATCTTCATCATCAACCCATAGCAGTCCACTTCCTCTCCAACCGCACGTCATTCAGCTCGATTCACGGCAACTGTCATCCAGCGGCTACCAGCCACCCTGTGAAGATCGTTACTCCATCTAGCTTGAGGGCGTCCTACCTTACGTTTATTCGTGGTCTCCACTCAAGAACACGTCTAGCCCAACGGTTATTGGTTCTACAGTTTTTTTTTTTGATGGGAAATCATCAAATGACTTCTCCCGCTCTGGGCGAAGCGGGAGGGCGTGTCAGACTTTTACTGACTAAAACTCACCCGTGTTCCTTCAGTTGCCCATGTGCCAGGATCACGGTATCTCTTTCGAACAATCTCGCGACCCCGGCAGGAAAAATGTGGAACGCTTCACGATTATGCGTGTCATCCTTGCGCAGTGGGCATGCTAATCTTCTCTGTATCGTTCCAATTTTAGTATATGTACTGCCGAAGCAAGTACATGGTTCTACGGCTTATATGGCCGGCCTCTTGCCACGAACCTGACCAGTAAAATCAAAAGTTTTCTTACAAAATAGAAAAAGTTATTCTATTTTCTCTAAGATACATCAATTTTGCTGGGCAATTAAAAATACTGAAAATCATGCTAGAAATATTTCAGATTATTCAGTGTTTTTACTGATTTTAAAAGTAACACTAGCTGAATCTTATTGCACACGCTTCGGCTTCGTAAAACAATTGTTAGGGGTTGATTTCTTGTTCTAGGCCTGTAAAATTTGATCCACTGTAAGTATAATTATAATATTTTCGTAACCTAGATTTTTTTAAATCATAAAATTAATAGTAGGTAATTATATATCACTTTTCAAATTTTCGCAATCTGTTTCTACCGATGGATATGAACAACTTTCAATCACTTGTTTTATTCAAAAGATCAATACATATTCAACCAAAATGTATGAAACAGCAGCTTTTTTTTTGTTTTGATTTTATAGTTGGTCCCTTACTGAAAGTTGTCCCGTAGTGTCTATTTTTAACATGTTATTACCTATATGCCAGAGATCCGATAATCGGGCGCTTATATACCTAAACTTCACTTTTATTCCCACGAGAGAATATTACGGACATGGTTTTCAGAATTCCGGATCCTGGAATCGTTTGTAATGCCTGAGATTGCTAAAAATGTATGCAAATAATAGTGATAACTCATTATGAAAATGAAAAAAAATATATATTGAATAATGCTTACACACTCACTCGCATTTTCAAGATGGCTGTTCCTTGTTAAACTCTCATTGTATTTTTTTTTATTTAAAAAGCCGATTCTAATGGAACTTTTAATTAATAATGAAAGTTTTTATGAGAGCTGTTTTAGTTTTATTGATATTCCATTTGTTTTGAATAATATAAAGATGCTAAATCAAAATATCCACTGCTATAATTTAATTAAGTTTGTCATAGTTGCTGTGACAATTTTTTTTCAATCCCGGGAACCCAGAATTACTTATTTTTTCAGAAAATAATATCCATATTACTCTTTCGAGGGAAGAGGTTAAGGTAGATAAGCGCCCGATGATCCAATCACTGGCTATAACTATGATTACTTTATTGTATGTATATATATATGTTTAGTGTATCTTTATTGGCTATATTATGATTGAGGTATAATACATATCTGGCTTTAATACATTGCCCACTGTTAATGGCGACTAACATAAGGTCTTTACAAGGCAGATGTGAGTAGAACCCCCAGGAGGGGTGCAAGTCATAAAGTGACCTTTGGCGAGGTTCTTCGAAAAGGTCAGGTCCGTAGTACTCGCAACCGGCGTTCATATATGACCAGATGTAAGAACATAAATGAGGGAAAATTTGTATGTAACGATCACAACACGTGGTGTTCTGTAGTTAGGCAGAAACTACAGAATACCAGTTCTGTAGTTTTTGTCTATTGAATGGGAAGAAAGCGTCCCGTAGTACCATTTTTAGGGTTCCGCTGCCAAATGGCAAAAAACGGAACCCTTATAGATTTGTCATGTCTGTCTGTCTGTCTGTCTGTCTGTCCGTCCGTATGTCACAGCCACTTTTCTCCGAAACTATAAGAGCTATGCTGTTGAAACTTGGTAAGTAGATGTATTCTGTGAACCGCATTTAGATTTTCATACTAAAATAGAAAAAAAACAATAAATTTTGGGGTTCCCCATACTTAGAACTGAAACTCAAAAAAAAAATTTCATCAAACCCATACGTGTGGGGTATCTATGAATAGGTCTTCAAAAATGGTAATGAGGTTTCTAATATCATTTTTTTCTAAACTGAATAGTTTGCGCGAGAGACACTTCCAAAGTGGTAAAATGTGTGTCCCCCCCCCGTAACTTCTAAAATAAGAGAACGATAAATCTAAAAAAAATATATGATGTACATAACCATGTAAACTTCCACCAAAAATTGGTTTGAACGAGATCCAGTAAGAAGTTTTTTTTTATTATATGTTATAACTGTGGTTACTATGAGGTGCCAATAAATAAAGCAAAAACTTCGTCGCTCATGAGACTGGCTCTATTAATATATGTGATACGTGTAACCTTAATTACTCACTCGAGCGTGTGCATACGAGAGACAATGCCAAATATTTATAGATTCTCTAGCGATTTACCTGTACAGCAATTATTATACTTATATATAGAATACCCTGTATTGGAATATTATTTTATTTTTGAAAGAATAAATAGGCAACAGACTGCTTAGTACCTTTTTATTGATTGTAGGAGATATATTCGATAAAAAATTACAATTTTAGGTAAGGCTTGACTGGCCACAACTGTAATACGACTCTGGACGGAGTCAGAGAGTTGGCCTATTTATAAACGACTTTAAAAAAAGGAGGAGGTTATTTCTTATAAGTATTTTTTTTTTAGTAAATGTATCGTTTTTTCCATTACTTGTTTTTAAAGCATATTATTTATTTTTTTGTAAATAAATTGTATTAACCCATTAACGCCGAGGTGATCAGAATTTTTACTAACTTTGCAACGTGTTTATTTATTGTGTTACCGGACCAAAAAAATAATGCAATATCTCTCTATTCCTACGCGAAATTTGATGTTCTTTCAGAATTTGAGCTCAAAATGTCGATTATACACCGAGAAAAAAAAATACGGCCGATTAAAACGTGAAAAACGTGAAAATTTTCAACATAACATTTTTTTACGCATTTTTTTTCACAATGATACCGCAAACGTATCAACTTTTTACCATAATCAGAGGTGATCATGGCACTCGAACATTAAGAGGATTTTTTTTTCAGAAAATTTCATCGACGCATTTTTTCAAAATGGCGGTGAGAATGAAAAATCTTAAACTATCGTTTTCTTAAAAACTATAAACTTTAGGAAAAAAATTTAAGATAAAAAAATGTCTTTAAATTAGTCAAAGAACACTTTCAAATGGTGATCCATGGTGAGGTTTAAGACTACCCCCACCCCCCACCCATATCACGTGTATTTTTTAGTACCTACAAAGAATCTTATTTTTTTTTAAATATTTATAAAGTTCACTACAAGCCGCTTTCGATTTTGTGCGCGTTTGACGAAAAAACAAATACGTAACGCCGCTTTTCGGTTCAGTATCGCGCGTTTGCCGAAAAAATAATACACGTGATATATTACTACACCCCCCCCCCCGTCCACCCTTGTGATATTTCGTGATTTTTTAATGGACCCCTCCCCCCCACTACGAGCCTCACGTGATTAATGGACAGCCCCTAAGCAGGATTTACAAGAGTTCTCTTTTACAAGCCGAGTGCTCGATGTTATGTCTTATTGAGAAACAAAATATCATCATCTGTGAAACTCCTTTAGGTGATGAATTTGCCCGTCAGGGTCGCGGGTTTGTTCGAAAGAGTTACCGTGGCTCTAGCATAGGCAACTGAAGGAACAAAGGTGGGTTTTAGTCAGTAAAAGTTTGACACGCTCTTCCGCTCCACTCAGAACGGGAGACATCATTTGATGATTTCCCACCCACAAAAAAAGGGGATGGGTTTTCAGAATCCATCCTTATTACTCATCATTTGAGCCCGGAACCACTCCTGAGTATAGGCCTCTCCTATTACTGCCTTACTTCCCGGTTCCATGCGTTTCCTTATTGCTTAAATTCGTTCAATAATATTCCTAGACTCAGCGATTTAGGCTGTGCGTTCTCAGTGAGTGAGTGAATGAATGAATTTAATATGTTTATTATGTACTAGCTTTTGCCCGCGGCTTCGCCCGAGTGGATGTCGGAAATTACCGCAGGTATTTTTCTAAAATAAAAGTAGCCTAAGTTACTCCTTGTTACATCAGCTATCTGCCAGTGAAAGTCCCATCAAAATCGGTCCAGCTATTTCAGAGATTAGATGGAACAAACAGACAGACAGACAAAAAAAATAAAAAATGTTGTTTTGGTATATGTACCGTGTATACATCCATATACACTTAGTAAAAAGCGTTTCTTTTAATAATACAAACAGACACTCCAATTTTATTTATTTGTCTAGATAAAACTGAAGTGTCTGTTTGTAATTTCAATTTAACAGTTTTTCCCTAAATGCATATGAAAGTAAATACGGTACTTACGCCAAAAAAAATTTTTTTTTAAACTTTTGTCTGTCTGTCTGTCTGTTTGTTCCGGCTAATCTCTATATGGCTGTAATAAGGAATAATTTAGGCTTACTTTTATTTTAGAAAAATTCTTTTATTTTAGAAAAATACCTGCGTTAATTTCCGACATTCCGCATCAAATATGATTACTACCACGAAACTAAATACAGGAAGACTCAAGGAAAATCTCGAGGGAACCGTTTCTAATTGAAGTAATTTTCACGACTCACAAGGAGAGTACCAAAGTTGGGAATCACAGATTCCATTGATTTTTATATATGTTGTAGAGTAGTCTCCCCTCAATAACTAGATAAAATGGTAAGACACACTTCACCTTCATTTTTGAGAAAAATGAAAGTGAAGTTTAAAGTTCATGTTCACTCGACTCAACAAATTAATAAAAATAAATGAATAAATTTGGAAAAAAATGTTTCGAGTAAACTACTAAACAATTTTTACGTGTTACACTAATGAAAATTCGTAGTCGAATGACTGCAGTTAAAAACAGCCGCATGACAAGGCCAAATTTTGGCCAAGGTAGTAGATGTCGGTGCAAAAATAAGGGGGAGAGGGGTCTTGCACAGCAGGAGCGTATAATAAGTGAAAATGTATATACCTAACAAAATTTATTTACGTTAAAAATTCCCAATTATAATAACGAGTATTTTTAGAATTAAAATGTTTAATATTATATTATTACTAGCTTCTACCCGCGACTTCGTCCGCGTCAAATATTTGCTCCCCTGACCCTTCCCGTCGCATAGCAGCCTGCCAGTTTTCGTACATTTTTTTGTTGCTGCTCCGCTCCTTTTGATCGCAACATGATGTTATACATATAGCCTATAGCCTTCTTCAATAAATAGGCTACCCGACTCAAAAAGAATTTTTCAATTCGAACCAATAGTACCTGAGATTAGCGCGTTCCACCCCCCATTTTAGGGAATTGGGGGGTTAGAAAGAGACAAAAAATAGCCGGACAAAAATCACGTAGATTCGTCGCTCCGTTTTACCGTGAAAGACGCACAAACAGACACACACACTTTCCCATTTATAATATTAGTATGGATTGTTAACAATAGATTAAAAATCCATTAAAATTGACAAAACAATATATAAACACATCAGATATATATATTAATTTAATATTAAATAACTTCAGCATTTGAATTATTTATTGATTAAAATAACAAATTATTTAAATAAAAATAAATAAATAAATTTGGAAAAAATGGACTCGAGTGGACTTGAACTTTAAATTTATTTTTCTCAAAAATGAAGGTGAAGTGCGTCTTACCAGTTTACCTAGTTATTGAGGGGAGACTACTCTACAACATATATAAAAATCAACGGAATCTGTGATTCCCAAGTTTGGTACTCTCCTCGTCAGACAAATATATTTGTTACCTGGAAAATGCTGTACGGCATAAGAAAGCGGCCTCGTTGCTAAACAGACTCCGTGGCAGCCCCAACAGCATTCTGCGTGCTATAGCCGGGACACATGACAGCGCGCTGTTGACGTCGCTAGTCACCTGTACACTGTCTGTGTTATTAGTTAAGTACTAAACATAGGTTAAGATTAATGTTATTTACCCAATAGATTTTCGTTATCTGAATAAATGAAATAAAACAAAAATAGCCTTTACATAAAATACCGAATAAATAATACAGAATGTTATCAAGCTAAGATCTATAACGCTGAAGAGTTTATTAAATTCGTTTGCGCCAATCTCTGGAATTACAAAAATATTTTTGTATTAGATATTTTAATTTCCAAACACAATTCTTAAAAAAAGACTATAGGTTTCTTAATATCAAGCTTTGAACTTACGGCTGAGGAGCCGAGTAAAGCGAAAAAAGTCCCCCAATTTTTTATACAAAGAAATCTCTTGAAAAAATAAGAAATATCGCTTTTTAGAAGACAATAGCTAGCAACTTTTATAAGCATTTTTTAATGTTTCTACTTAGATACTATTAGGGTAAAAGTTGAAGACATATACATAATATATATGAACATAAAGCTCTTCAGGGAAATAAAAATTATCATCATGCGTTCAGTTATTTTCTGTAGCATTTCTTGTAAGTACTACGTGGAAAAATATATTAGATACTAGCTTTTTTCAGCGGGTTTTCCCGCGTGGAGGTCGCAAATTATCCTACGGGAACGTCCCATGTGTTAATCTTGTTTTTAACTAAACTAGTGGTTTTCACCTACGTTCAGCTGTTTTACGTGATTGGGTAACAAACATCCATAAAATACAAGCTTTCACATTTTATAATATTAGTAAGTAGGATGCTTACGTTTTGACAGTCCAGTGTAATTTTAATAAAGGTGAAAAGCACATGATGTAATAAACATTGGGTTGCTAAAATTAAAACTATAATGACACTTACGTAATAAGTGTGTTGCATTGTTTGTGCGTGCGTGTGAGTCGTTTCTATAGACAGAAACGAAATTTATAAAGATCATTCCGTAACTTGGGACATTTAAACACAACTAACCACCTCCGTGATCTAGGGGTAAGACCACCTGTCTTAGACCCAAATGTCCGGGAGTTCAATTCCTAGTGGGGTGAAAAGTTTGAACTGGGTTTTAGTTGGCGGTAAGGCTTGTTCTAAGTCCGCTTGTTTATGTGCCACCATCTTATCTAAGTCTGCCGCTCAAACACAACTATGTTAAATTATAATAGGTCTTTACCTATGAAAATGCCGTTTTGTATGAAAAAAATTAAACGAAATTTTTTCATGTATTTTTTATTTGTATTAATCGAAATAATCACCCATGCAATCATGCATTGATTGCATGGGTGATTATTTCTTTGCAAACGCAGTGGCAGCTTATTAATGCCCTTCTTAAAAAAATCAGCTGGACGGGAGGCAACAAATTCTTCAAAGGCATTTTGTACTGCTTCTCGGGTATTGATTTTTTTTCCCGCCAAGAAGTTATCCAAATTCTGGAAAAAGTAGTAGTCTGTAGTAGTCTGTCTGTCTGGTGAGTAGGGCGGATGACGGAGAGCTTCCAACCCCAGTTCTTGCAACTTGGAGACCGTCTGCTGTGCAGTATGAGGTCGCGCGTTGTCGTGCAGGAGCAGCGGAGATGAGCGATTGACCAATGCTGGTTGGAGATGTGCCAGCTTCTCCATCATTGAGTTCAGTTCTTCACAGTATACATCTGCAGTAATGCTCACCCCGTTTGGTAAGAAGCTGTGATGAATCACACCGGCGCTAGACCACCAAACAGAGACCATCACTTTTCTAGGGGTAAGTTTTCGTTTAGGGCATTGTTTAGGTGCTGAACCAGGATCCAACCAACTTGCTGAGCGCTTGCGGTTATCAAACAGAATCCATTTTTCATCGCAGGTAACAATGCGGTTCAAAATGCCTTCATTTGTGTGTCTGTTGAGCAGTGCAAGGCACGTCTCGACGCGTACTTCGCGCTGGCGATCATTGAGTTCGTGGGGCACCCATTTGTCAAGCTTTTTTACCTTGCCAATTTGACGCTAACGTCGAAAGCTGCTGCTAATTCAGCCGTAGATTGTGTATCATCAGCTTCCACAATCGCCTTTAATTCGTCATTGTCGACCAAAGTCTTCGGACGACCGCGAGGTTCATTTTTCAGGCCGAAATTTTCAGAACGGAAGCGAGCAAACCAGGTGGTGCGTTGGTTTGTAGTGTTAGCTCCGTAAACGTCGTTGATGTTGCCTGCCGCTTGTGCCGCGTTGCTGCCACGACGGTACTCATATTCCATAACTACTCGAATTTTTAACGTATCCATGATGACGAAAAAGATTGAAATGCGATGAAAATGTAACACTAATCAATAAACAAATGACTACTTTTGGAAAAAGAATTCCATGTTTTTAAAATAAAATTAATTTGAAATTAGAATTCTTAGACAAACAAAAATTATTTTGATTTGAAATGGCCAGTAAGTACTGCAGAACGGCAATTTTATAGGTAAAGATCTAAAATTTTGTTATAAGCCATACTTACCATATGTTCCGTGTGGTGGCTGACGTAAAGAATAGTAGGTACCACCCCATTTCATCCCGTGGGTCGTAAAAGGCGACTAAGGGACTTACTAGAAATTGGATAGCAGCGTTCTCTAAGCATATTGTACTACTATACTGCGATCGAAAACCCGCCTGCCAAGCGTGGCGATTATGGGAAACCCCCCGCAAATTGGGAGAGGCGTAAGTCCAGCAGTGGACGTCTCTCGGCTGAAATGATGATGATGATGATGACTTACCTTAAACAGGAATCTTCTTAAGAATTCATAAATAAGCTTTTATTTTGGCATTACAAACAGGCAGTTTAATTTTATCTACCTATTTTTATGTTTAAGTTGTATGTAAGTAACTCTGTATGTATGTTTAGTTATTATAATTTGGCAAGAAGAAAACTACTTTTTGTCTCGGAAGCACATTTTTGTGGGAAATTTTCCGACATCTACGCGGACGAAACCGGGGGCAGAACCTAGTTTAAATACGTACACACATAAAATCACGCCTTTGTCCCATGGGGGGTAGGCAGAAACTACAGAACGCCACCAACTACGATCCTTACTTCTTTTGCCTCGTTTAAGTTCATACATCTGGTCATACACACATGCCGGTTACCAGTACCTAGTTTCGGCTCCCTCTATCTGGCAGAAATTTGATGCTCCGAATTTTATTTGGCATAACACACTTGGCATAATTTTCTTTAAACGAATATTTGTAATGCATAAAAAATGTTTAGCATAAGCATTATTTGGTCGAATGTTTTTATGTCTGACTTTACGCTGGCATACTTTTAAGATGGCAGAATTTTATTAAGCATAATTACCTTTGGCAGACTTAAAATTCCGAAGAATTTCGTTTAGCATAACATTTATTTAGATCGACGATTATTTGGTACAATTTCACTAGGCATACTATGAAGATGGCAGAATTTCATCTATACATCTATACAAATAAATAAAATTGGAGTGTCTGTTTGTAATATTAAGATATGTGTATATGGATGTATACACGGTACATATACCAAAACAACATTTTTACAATTTTTTTCTGTCTGTCTGTCTATCGGTCTGTCTGTCTGTCTGTCTGTTTGTTCCGGCTAATCTCTGAAATGGCTGGACCGATTTTGACGGGACTTTCACTGGCAGATAGCTGATGTTACAAGGAGTAACTTTTATTTTAGAAAAAATCTTTTATTTAAAAAAATACCTGCGTTAATTTCCGACATCCACGCGGGCGAAGCCGCGGGCAAAAGCTAGTTTAGAATATTTTTTTAGGCATATTGTCATTTAAATTAAAATTCAAAAAAGTGTCTAAGTCAATATATGTTGTGCTACAAAAGTTATTGAGAGAAACGAATTGCTGTAGAACCGACTCCACGTATCTTGTCTGCCCTACCCCAGTGTCTAATTTAAGCCTGCGTAGGCGCGGAGGGGCGAGGCGGCCCGCAAGCTGAGGAGTAAAATCATCTGCGACGATGAGCTCGCGTGGGACCGCCGGAGCCACGCAGCGCCGGAGCCGTGACAGAAAGCATGCATGCTGCATGTTGCATGCTCACCAGCATGCTGTGAGCTTGCTTGCATGCTGCATGCTTGCTTGCATGCTGCATGCTTAATTGCATGTTGCATGCTTGCTTGCATGCATATCGATATGAATTAATGCCAAGAGACGATTCTGACTGCGAACTTTCTGCGATATGATGGTTCTCCTTTTTCATTATTATGAATATAAAATTTATTCCTAAAGATGATTCCGACTTATAAAATTATGCGTTGTGAATGTATGATAAATGAGTGTATGCCAAAACATTTTCTGCGAAATGAAGTTTATGCTATCCGCTGTTATGCAAAATAATATTATGACGGAAAATATTCTGCCATACTTGCATGCATATCGATATGAATTAATGCCAAGAGACGATTCTGACTGCGAACTTTCTGCGATATGATGTTTCTCCTTTTTCATTATTATGAATATAAAATTTATTCCGAAAGATGATTCCGACTTATAAAATTATGCGTTGTGAATGTATGATAAATGAATGTATACCAAACGTTTTTCTGCGAAATGAAGTTTATGCTATCCGCTGTTACGCAAACAAAATATAATGACTAAAAAAAATCTGCCATAAAGGGTGGACCCACCTAGTTTAAATATAAATAATATTAATTATACAGACGTATAAGAAACTACTATATCTTATGTTAGCAACAAATCAGTTAGTAACAGTGGCTGCGCCTGCGCCAGTAGGCAATGTATTCATAGACAACACAGATAACCTTATTGGCGCCACTTCCTGACTGATATGTAAACTTGCACGTGGTGACGACACGTGAATAGAAAAATATATTTTAAATTAGCTGTGCCTGCTACTTTGTTCGCGTGCTTGTCCGAAAACAAATTGGATTTCATGAGTTTTTTTTTTAGTAGAAAGCAAATTCTTTGACTATAATAACATTAGTCTAAGTTACTTCTTGGATCAGCTATCTGCTGCCAAAGCTGCTGTGAAAGCCCTGTCAAAATCAGTTCAGCCGTTACGGAGATTAGCCGGAACAAACAGATAGACAGACAAATATTTTAATAATAGTTTTTTTCTTCTTAGTACCGTCTATATTTTCGTAGGTATTAAGCAAACAACTGTTAAGTAGTTTGACATTACAAACAGACATTTAAATTTTATTTATTTAGTTTAGTTTATTGGTTCATAAAAAGCGCACATAAACGTTATATTCAACATACCTAGGTACAATAGGTTGTTGGTATTTCGGCATACTTAAGTAAATAGTTTTTATAGGCTGTAACTATTAAATCATGCAAAAAATACTGTAGTCGAATCTACTCTCCATTCTGAACAAACAAGTTTTAACATACATACAAACATAAACTCACGCTTTCTACCCATGGGGATAGGCAGACACTACAGGTTTTGCCTGGTTTACGTTTATACACACACGCCGGTTGCGAGTACAACGCAAGTCACCTTTCTGAAAACATCAACAATAATGTCATTAATTATGGCTTGATTAGGACGTCCCCAAGTTAGATTGTTTCCCCCCTCAGTAGCCCCATAGTATGAGCGCATGTCATTCTCATTGATGGATCTTGTCCATATCATGTCGTAGGCAGAGAGAAATACACAAGTAATGTATTTCATACATAAAATACACAGGTAATGTATTTTTATACATAGTAATGCGATATAGGATTCGACATTTGGCAAAGTTAGAAGGCCCTTTCCTTCTATTTTTGCGATGATTTATTATAGAACCAGGGTGCGCTAAAACTAGACAAGCTTTATCCTAGAAATATCTCTGTCTCTTATCTATAAATACGTGTATATATACCAATTAATAAAATTGCTGTGTCTGTTTATAATCTCAAAATAGCAGCATTTTAATCCCCGATGCAAAAAGAGTGGTGTTATAAGTTTGACCGTTATGGGTATGTCTGTGGTACCGTAGGTCTTAAACGGATGAACCGATTTGGGTGCGGTTTTTTTATATAAAAGTAAGCTTTCTAGCGGTGGTTCTTAGATATGTTTTATCAAAATCTGTTCAGCCGTTTCCACATGACAATCCTCTTATCAAAATATTACCTACACCGTTTTGTTAAACTCAAAGAGCCAATACGTAATTTTTACCTTTTTATTACTAAATGCTTATGTATTAAATGTACCTATAATATATTTTAAGTATCTATAATCTTTTTTTTTAAACGGCTATATCGATTTTGTCCGTGTGGTGCCGGACACAAAGTCCACCCCCTTTCTTCAGTGGGTGTCGTTAAAGGCGACTAAGACTGACTGGCTAATGGGCTTCTCTATGCATTTTGTAACCATACTGCGATCGCCGACCCGACTGCCAAGCGTGGCGATTATGGCAGAGCTCCCTGAAATTGGGGGAGCCCTATGTCCAGCAGTGGACGTTAAGATGTTAGACGACATAAATTCAGTCGTAAGTAGCACAAAATTATGATGGATTTTAACGATTTAATATGAAGACAATATTAAAAATCACAGACAAATCAATAATAGTACCTAAGTGCTACACACTTATTTGGTGTTAGGAAATAAAAATGTATTGGCCCACATCGTGTTCTCAATATAACTTCCGGTAAACATCTAAAGTTCAAGGTAAGACTGACAGTGACATTTTATAGATATACATTTTAATAGAGTGACAATAGTTTCTTGTTGATACAACAAATTGATATCTTCTAAATAATTATTAATTCATTTATTTTCAGACATAGTCCATGATTATAAATCCATTACAAACAAAACTAAAATCAAATAAAACACATGACTTTAAAATAATCACCAATAAATAAAAACACATAAGAAACACATAAAAAATTATAAATAATAATGGAATGTTTTTGTGAATTTAACTTCCGTACCCTAGATAAAATATTAAGATAAAAGACAAGTAATTTCATTAATTGATCTAGTTTGATCCAGGATTTTAATTAACTCCACAGAAATTATAACACCTACACCTAAAGTTCGATGATTTTATTGAAATAAAACTTTTGAATTTGACTGATGGAACATTATTATCTCTCTTCTAATATATCTATTTGTTTGAACATGCTAGTTTCTTGTTGAATTCTGTGGGCAGTTAGTGTAGTATATTTGTTTTTCTTTTCAAATAATTGATTCATTTCTATTACAATTCAAATATAGCTTAGAGGCTACGCAACGCTTGCCGCGGTTGGTGCGTGAATGGGTGAAAATAATTACATACCAAGACCCCTCCGTGCCTCGGAAAGCACGTTAAGCCGTTGGTCTCGGCTGTCATTCGTAGACCTTTGAAAGTCGTTACGCGTCGTCAGAAGCCCGAAAGTCTGACAACCAGTCTTATTAAGGGGTATCGTAACACCCATTAACTCGCTTGTGGAGGTCGGATCGGCAGTCAATCCATGGTATTTAGCTGCATCCGGTTAGATTTGAAGCCAACCCCAACATAGTTTGTAAAAACCTAGGCAGTTGATGATGAGTCGCTAAGAGGTTACTTTATTTTCTCTTGGTGCTAATGCACCTCTAAAACATTCCATGTAAACGAGGTTGCCAAGACTTACATAACGCTTTCACTGCTGAAAAGTTATCAGACCTATTGTAGAGCCAAGCTCCTAACTCTACAAGGCCTAACTAACTCTACTAACCTTACATCTTGGTCACAATGTACGGCTTGGCTGTTTTGTGTGTTGTGTCATTTAATAGTCTATTGGAACACCCCGTTATAAAGAAAAGCGAGAAGAAAAATACACCGTACGACATACAGACTTCCACTTGTAGGGCGTTGGAGGCTGAAAGTAAAAAAGTCTGAATTATGTGGCTGTTTGTCTGCAAATCCTAGCCTGCATACTATATATCAGCTTTCTAGGACCTCGGAAAGTGTCCTTGACGTTTTGTTGTAGAAAAAATGTTGGTTGGAAATACGTCACTTTCGAATAAATTTAAATACGTTGATTTCGTCACTGACTGACTCAGTCTGAGTCAATCACTGATATTATTAGTCGATATTCCACGAGTTTCGTAAGAGGCGACTAAGGGACTTACTAAAGAATGGGCAGCAGCGTCCTCTATGCATTTTACCACCATCCTGGGATCGCCAATCCGTCTGTCAAGCATGACGATTATGCCAAACCCCCTCTCAGTTGGAGGACGTCAATGCTCAGTTGAAATGATGATGATGATGAAAATCCAAAGTATACCAAATCCAAAGCAAGGAAATTAATCTAAGTCTACTATATTTTAACCTGAAAATCTGAGCTCTCTAGAATTATCCAGGCCATAGCTATGACGATTTCATAGTACCTACGATGAAATGCTTCGAGAAAGTTAGGTAATGCTCTAGCTCTTTGGTTATCGTGCTTCCAGATTCAATTCAATGTTTCAGATTTAGTTTTTTGATTAATTTCAGTACTTTTAAGTTGAAATTTGAATAGGTTCAGGCATCGAGGAAACGCTCTGAGGGATGATCGTCACAATCACAGATTATGTTTATTATTTGCTATCATCCTCTTGTTGAAATGTTTAACATTTGTAGGGGACCGTACTCAACGGTGCCAACGGAATCCTATTGCTAAGCCTCCATTGTCCGTCGTCTGTCTGTCTTATAGCGAGTTGTATCTCATGAACCGTTATAGGAAGACATTTTTAATTTTCATAGAGTGTGTAGTTGTACTGCCGCTAAAAATAAAATACACTTGAAAATTAGAGGGCGTCCTCAAGAAATGTGTTTTTCTTTTATTTTAAATGTATGGTGTTAAATATTGAAGGGCTTGTGGCTAAGTAATAACAGCCGCACGGGTTGATCGTCCAGGTTTAGCTACGCTTGCCGTGGTTGGTCCGTAGATGGGTAACCATTTTTACATACCAAGACCCTTCTGCTCCTCAAAAAACACGTTAAGCCGTTGATCCTGTCTGTTTTACGTTGATCTTAGACAGTCGTTATGGGACGTCAGAAGCCCGAAAGTCTGACAACCAGTCTTAAGGTGACGTAGCGAGATAAACGTGCTTTTTCTTTTTAGCGTACCTTTCTTACCGTATGGCATCCGTACTTAATCTTTTAGTGTATGTTTTTTGACTATATGATCTAGTATCCTATAAAAGGACTACACGATACGATGAAATTTTCTCCATAAAAAAAAAATCGCAAAGTTCTATCTATGATTGTGATTTTTTTAGCCTCAACGCGCGATGTGTATGTATTATTAAACATAGTTTACTTTAAAACATTGATTATAATTGTATCTAAGTTTTTGTAAAAGAGTTTTCGTTTAAATAATACTTTTCATTCATAAAAAACGGCGATTCGTTTTGGCACATACGTTATTTTATTCCAAGCGCACACACATTATCGCCATCTCTTCTTTTGCCTATCATAAGTAGTGTCATCACTCTCGTTCGTTCATAAATCAGTCGCCCAGTAGGGCTCATCGACGACGAACCTATGTCACTTTTTTACAAATCGGTGCGATTAAAATTACGTTTTTTAAATATTTGTGTTCACAGAAAAACGTAGTAGTTATGCATTTTGCTGTAATGATTTAATATAATAAGTGTTGGCTTTCCAAATAACTTTGTATTTAGAATGTATATGTCTCTATTTTTGTGACTGTGAACAATATAACAATATCTGGATGACCGAGCTTTGCTCGGTATTTTTTGATAAATTGTGTTTAAAATAAGTTTATGTTCAAGTTGATTATCGATACAGTTGGTCATTGAAAACACGAATAAAACGACATTTTATAAAAATGAATCCAAGCTAGATCGGTTTATAGCCCCCAAAACCCCCTGTATATTAAATTTCATTAAAATCGTTGGAGCCGTTTCCGAGATTCAGATTATATATATATATATATATATATACAAGAATTGCTCGTTTAAAGATATAAGATTCTTTTTCTATTACCATTTAGAGCCGACCTAAATTATGTATGAAAATGGGAAGAACCATAAACCAAAACTGAAAAGTACCTTCAAGGTTAGGAGTGCCTGCACAGGGCAATTAATTTATTCATTTTGCAAGAATGAAATACCAATAAGATGATCATAACAGTAAATCGAATTCACCACCTTCACTAAGGCATTACAGCAACAATCTATTCTCACTTTGTAAAGTAATATTGAGTAAACACCTAATTTTCTAGAGAAGAACGTCTGTTTTATCCCAAAAACTTATAATAATCATGCATTTAGAAATAAAATAAAATATATAATTTGTTTTTAGGTTTGAAGTATGTCAACAATATATCTATATGTGAAGTACTGTCACTTCAAATACAGCACAACGAATGAATGGAGTAGCATTAGAATTGTAAAAAAGGTGAGGTTTTACTTGACAGCAGCTCAAAGAAGGGTAATGATTTAAACAGGCTGTGTCAAACACCGAACTAGTTTAAAAAAATATCATTGGCATGTAAGTGTTTGTACAAACCTACTTACAGAAATAAAATCATTTATCATTTATAGCAGATGTGAAGTTTTATTGAAAATATAAATTTTAATTTCATGCATCAATCAATCAATCAAATCAGTTTATTTCGGGCTACAAAGACCCAAATCATAATACCATACAGAGTATCATACATACAAAAAAACCACGTAAACATAACTATTGTACACGAAGTGACGGCGACGTGTTGCGCTGCGTAGTATCGCGTAGCCTTCCACGGAATCGCCGATACACGACACCCTTCGGCCAAAACTCTTCCTTGAGGAAGGTCTCGATTTGATGAGTTGGAACTCGGACCACGAATGACTTGAAGTTTGTGTTGTGGCACGGTTCCAACTTCTCGACCCTCAAGGTCCAGTTGGAATTAACACGTACAAACTCCACGATGTCCTCAACCTTCGTGGTGTAATGTTGACGGGACACATAGAGCTGCGTCGTTAGTGTAGCTTGACGCAGCAGCATACTGAGTCCTGCTAGCGCGGTCCCACACTGGTTCCGACTACGAAGCTTCTTCCTCTCTACCTTCACGAAGCCATCCTTGTCAGGCACGTGGCCTGAAGCCGAGCCTAGCTGTTTCGAACCCTATATGTACCGTGTTTGATACCTAATCATTAGCAGCCTATAACGTTCCCACTGCTGGGACACAGGCCTCCTCTCGGTGAGAGAGAGTGGGACATAATCCACCACGCGGGCCCAGTGCGGGTTGGTAGATGTCACATGTCTTCGATTTTTTAGTTCTAAGACATGTTTACTCACGATGTTTTCCTTCACAGTTTTGAGAGCAGTAGTGTTGAAATAATTTACACAGAGTAAAGCGCCTGCTCGGGTTCGAACTCGTAAGTAGTAGTCGTTGCCACTGAGCCACCACTGCTTCTCAATATCTAATTGATATCTAATCAAAGCACTCTTGTAGACAAGAGTGCTTTCTGAAAACATATTGGCTATTTATAATTTTTCATTCCTATAAGATTTTATGGATGATCAAAACAATGGTGTTTTACTCTGTTTTGAATAACACTAAACATACTTCTATAACCTTATGAAGACTGTTTAGCAAAATATTTGTGTACTCCATCTCTGAATTACCCCTAACCCCAAAATAACTGTAATGAAAAATAAAATTAATAAAAGAACAAACATACATACGAGTTAATAGGCTGATAAACACATTGCCCTCTGCAGTCGGGTAAAACACCGAAATAAAAAGATATAATCTAGACATAGTTACAAAATATCGGCAATAATATCGGTTTTGATTTTCTAACCGCAGTCACACGTAATTACTAAAATATGTATGTATAAGTCAAGTAATTTTAACATTTATCATACACATTGCCATACGAAATTGACCTTGAAGGAAATATAAATAACTTGTAAAATAAGGTGAAAAAATACTCATAACCAGTATTTCGTAATGGACGAAGTCTATGTAAAATATTGTAATTGTCATTTACCAAATAAATGTATAGTAATCGGTGAAATGAAATTGTTATTAATCTCTTAAACACCATCATATATTTTATTCATAGACCTCTAGAAGATTAATTCGTTATTTTTAATTTCATGTTGTAAATCTATATATTAATACGTGAACCGAAAATTTTGGAACCCTTTTTACGAAAATTGGGTGGACGGAGGAGTATGAAATTTCGCACACGTATTATGTTTATACAGAGAAGAAGTGACGAATGCTAATTTTTTTTTAATTATGCGTAAAAATACATTATTTTCAATATTAATACCATATTATTTTTTATATTCTTTTATTTCATTGTACAAACACATAAATTATATTTTTAAATATTAAAATAACAAAAATTATAAAAACATTTAAAAATATAAAAAATAGTAGCCCACCGGTATCGGGAACAGGGTACAAGCTACCGGCGCACAGTGTTTTATGAAGACGATTTTTCGGACATTGCTTTTTTATATAAAAAACTGATAGTTTAAGTTACTTCAATGCAATATTTCGTATCCCCATTACAGTAGTATGTTTCGTTTTTGAGATATAATTTTTTGAAAATCGTCTTTTTTTCAACCGGGTATTTAGAAAAAAAATCATATCTCTGAAACTAAATATGATACGCAATTGTGACCTTAGAAACATCGATGGTGTTTTTTATGCTTCATATTTTAGAGTACAAATAAACCTCGGGACTTCGTTAGATTCAGACTTATACGAGGTTTTTCGTTTTTCGTTTTTATTTTTTTCTCGGTAATTCCATCGTATTTGGAAAAGTGGAAGATGAAGGGCATAATTTTAGTATAAATATATACTAAAATTATGCCCTTCATCTTCCCTACATACCACAAAAACAACACATCCTAATTGCGTGGAATCTAGAAGTTATTCCAAATTAACTGTTTTTGCTAGGGTTGTCACTTTCGAATCTGAATTTTGATGACTCAATTTTTATTTAATGTGACGTATTGGTTATTAAAATTTCGACTATTAAACCAAGGAACTTTGTTATATCCAGACTTATAAAAGGTTTTTAGTTTTTATTTATTTTGTTCTCGATAATTCCGTAGTATTGGGATAAGTTATTTAAACTGAAACTAGCACTTTGCCAGTTTCGTTCGCGCATGTTTTCATAGAAACTTTAACACCCTTTAAAACTGTATTTTGACGGTAGTTTAGAAAAAACGAATAACGGGCCGATTCTGTTGTCACAACATTCTCTAAACTAAACTAAAAATCACTTAATTTTGGTTTATCCCTGTCGAACGAGGATTTCCTATTCTGAAATAGACTAAAGTGACACAACTTAACTATATTTTAGTTTGGCAGCACTAAGATTGCGCTGAATTATTAGTTTAGTTTTCACCAAAAATTTTGACTATAATAATTTATTTTTTCTAAATCTGACTACTTTTAATCGCGATCAAAAAGGTATGGAATAAAATTAGTGATCATGAGCTAAAATTCACACTAACGCAACGCCTCGCCTTCACGTGCAAAGACAGAACTGTATTTTTTGTTTTCATTTTCTTTTGCTTATATCTCGAAAATGGCGTGTCCTATCGCAAAAATAATGAAATTTTCGACCCCCTTTGTAACCCACACAAATATAAATCTGAACACGTGGGTAATATTTTTTTTAAATTTTCAAACTAAAAGTGAAAAATTCCATATAAAACACATCCAGAGGGGTAATTGCGGAACTTTTTATCGGTAGGAATTGGTTTAATATTCATAGTTAAACAACATTCATTGCGTTATTTACGTTGCTGAGCCACAATTTATTCGAACGAATGACGCAATGGTTTAGAAATAATCTTCAATCCCATTCAGATTCTGATAAATTGTACGTTTCGCAATTAGGGTGCAGGCTGCCCCCTTGTGCACGCCTTCGTCTCTCAAAAAATTCATTGCGTAGCGCACACAAGTACCACGTTGCGTAGCCAAAAGAAAAAAAAATTCCACGTTGAGTCGCGATTGTCAAATTCGATTTTAATCATGTCAAAATATTTTTTTAATTTAGAGATTTTTCTTGCAGAACAGCGTTACAATTCCGTAACTCCGGAATTCGGGATCAATTTTACTGATTTTTCAGTTCCGGAATTGACGGGAGTAATTCCGGAATTCCGATATTTATATATAACTAGCTGCCCTCCCCAACTTTGCCTGGATGCAATTTCTTTTTCGATTTCTTTCAATTTTCTTTACAACAGACCTTGTCCTGACAATACGAACACTACAAAAAAAAGCCAAATAGGTGCAGTCGTTCTTAAGTGATGTCCTTACGTGTTACATAACTGTAACAGTTAGACATATGCTGTGAGCTGTCGCGACACTTTTTATAGATAATGATGTATTCTGAAAAGCCGTAGTACATTATTTTGTTCCATTATCCATAGTTTTCGCAGCGCATGTGATGTAAGGATATTTTTTTAACTCCTTCCAGTCCTTCCATTATGATCATCATCATCATCATTTCAGCCGAAAGACGTCCACTGCTGGACATAGGCCTCCCCCAAGCTCCGCCACTTCGACCGGTTTTGTGCTTCCCGCATCCAGCGGATTCCTGCGGCCTTCACAAGTTCATCGGTCCACCTTGTTGGAGGATTTCCAACTCTACGTCTTCCGGTACGCGGTCGCCACTCCAGAACCACCACCACCACCACCACCACCACCACCACCACCACCACCACCACCACCACCACCACCACCACCACCACCACCACCACCACCTTCCATTATGATATTTTGTCGTAATAATAATTTTAGACAGGAAGGAGACTATTTAGAGTACATTTTTTATGTTTTTGTTACTGTTTAATTACATTATTTTATTTTCTATAAACCTTGTTGACTTTATTATTGTGAAAATGTCTAATAGAGTAATAAGGAAAAATGATGACCAAATATGTTTAATTTGTAACTCAAAATGATTCAAAGACTGATTTATTATAAATTTTGTTTGATTTGAAACAATTTTTGTTTATTTTCCTAGATAGAGAAGAGACACTGAAACAATTAAAAAGAAAAAGAAAGAAAAAAATCTAAAAAAGAAAAAAGATACCAGTTCCGGAATTCCGGAATTAGTTCTCCAGTATCGGATCTCAGTTCCGGAATTAAGAACCCTCAGAGATTGCACGCCCTAGTTACAATTCTCATAGCCAAAAGTAAGGAATTTTAGAGATAGTTTAGTTCGGTGTACAACAGAATTGGCATCAATGACAATTTTTATTTTGATAAGAATTTGTGCTAAATTTTAAGTTTATTAACCTAAGAAATAAGATTCCTCCATATAATCTTTAAAAACCCCTAAATTGTTCTATTAGAGGTAGTTCTGAAAATCTAAAATGACATTAAAATGTAAATGTGCCCTGCCCACTGCCCGTTAAGTTTGGCGATTCTTCTGATTGTGTGGATAACTTTGGTTTAAATATAGAGATAACTTCAGATCCGGATATGAAGTAATATAATATGATCGCGTGACAACCCTAACGACGTAGAATACGGATCAAGCTTAAAAATGTTGTGGTTTCTAGATTCCACGCAATTAGGATGTGTTATTTTTGTGGTATGTAGGGAAGATGAAGGGCAAAATTTTAGTATAAATAACTTTTCCAAATACGATGGAATTACCGAGAAAAAAAATAAAAACGAAAAACGAAAAACCTCGTATAAGTCTAAATCTAACGAAGTTCTGAGTTTTATTTTTACTCTAAAATATGCAACATAAAAAACGCCATCTATGTTTTTAAGGTCACAATTGCGTATCATATTTAGTTTCAGAGATATGATTTTTTTTCTAAATATCCGGTTGAAAAAAAGACGATTTTCAAAAAATTTTATCTCAAAAACTAAACATACTAGTGAAATGGGGATACGAAATATTGCATTGAAATAACATAAACTATCAGATTTTTATATACAAAAGCAATGTCCGAAAAATGGTCTTCATAAAACACTGTGCGGCGATCAGGGCTCCAGAGAGAGGAACCTCCTGACAATACGAGCCGTATCCAGAAGTACCGCTTTCTGAATCAAGCCCTTGATCCAGCTGCCTAACGAGAGCCTCCTTAGATGTTGGTCGAGGCTCTTGGCTATCAAGCCGTTGACTATCGGCACAATGATCGCTGAATCCACATCCCACATGTCGACAACCTCGCGAATTAAGTCAAGATACTTGATCTGTTTATCTTTCTCAGCTTTCACGATGTTCCCGTCATGTGGGACCGTTATGTTAACAATCATTGTGCGCCGCTCTACTCGATCCACCACCACTATATCAGGCTTATTTGCAACAATAGTCCTGTCAGTGATGAAGGATCGATCCCAGTACAATGTGATATTTCCATTTTCGAGAACTGGGTCGGGCACATACCTGTAGTACGGCACCTCTGATTCCACAAGACTGTATTTCAGAGCAAGTTGCTGGTGGATAATCCTAGCTACTAGGTTGTGCCTATGCAAGTATTCTTCGTTAGCTAGTCGAGAACACCCAGAAATTATGTGTCTAATTGATTCTCCTGGACGGTGGCATACCCGACAGATGTCAACCGTGCCATCTTTCACAATAAATCTCCGGTAGTTGTTCGTCATCATAACTTCGTCCATAATTGCACAGACAAAACCTTCGGTTTCCCCAAAGAGGTGACTGAAACGCAGCCAGGGTACGGACGCTAGTAGATCTACATCGGATCCATGTAAGGCCCGGAAATAGCGTCCGTGGAGCTCCTTACTCTGCCATACCTTCATGCGGTCATTAGTGTCGAGTATTACAGGTTTACGCCAGTTCTCGTTAGCCATGGAGAGCGAGGTGAGGCCCTTGTCAACCGCGACCACATCTCGATGCATCCCCACGTCGGTTTCTAGGAAATATTCCCTGAGGCTGCATATCTCGCGATTGTGGAGAGTCTTAGCGTTTAAAAAACCTCGACATCCACACTTTCGCGGGATATACAGTCTCATTACCGATGACCGTGGGTGATGCATTCGATATGCAGTCAACAGCGTACGGACACTCCTGTCCAGGGCGTTGAGTTCGGTTTGAGTCCATTTGAGTATGTCGACAGAGTACATCAAAACCGGCATGACCTTGTTTCCACTTGATAGAAGACTATTAAAAACTTTCTTCAGGTGGCCAAAGAAGCGCTCCTTCAACGATTGCTTCATGTCAGTAACATTGATGCCCAACGCTTCCGACATACCCAAATACTTATAGGTTTTGGCTGCGGAGAGCGCTCGGAGGTTTATGGAATCCGAGAGTTGGGTTCCCACGGATTCCACTATCTCCCCTCGCTTTACATGCATGACCGCACATTTGTCCACACCAAATTCCATTCTGATGGCGCTACTGAAGGTTTCGACTACTTTCAGTAGCTCCATCAGTTGAAAATTGTTGGGGGCAAAGAGTTTTAAAATCATCCATGTAAAGGAGGTGGGATATAACCTGACCACCTCTCCTCATCCGATAGCCTATGCGTGAATCCTCCAGCAGTGTGCTTAGAGGATTCAGGGCTAAGCGGAACCAAAGCGGACTCAAACTATCACCCTGAAATATGCCTCGCTCGATCCTTATCGGTTCGCTGTTCCCTTGGATATTTCAACATCCTGGATAGGGAAGGACCGTCCTCCACTGCCTCATACATGAAATCAGGAAGGTGCGAAGAGATGCATCGACTTTATACAACTCCAGCACCCTCATGAGCCATGTATGTGGCACCGAGTCATAGGCCTTCTTATAGTCTATCCAACATGTCGACAGATCCTTTCGGGAACGACGAACTTGTTGGCTTATGGTCATATCAATGAGGAGCAGCTCCTTAGTACCTTATATAGTTATTATTATTACCTCCTTTATATTTATTATTATATATTTTTTTTCACTTAATAATGTATTTCTATTCAAATGAAGCACGGTCGAATTTCGACCAATGGGCGATGACTAGTAATATAAATACTTAAATTTTTTATTATATATTTTTAATTATTTTGAGTTAAACAATCTCGTATTACCCAACATCGGTACATAAATATTAGCTAGCTTTTTCCCGCGACTTCGTCTGCGTAAATCTTACGTTACGCGGACGCAGGTGAAGTCGCGGAATTAATAGGGTTAATGGGTAACGAATAAGGTTTAGTCGTGAAAGCGTGACAGACAGACAGAGTAAGTTTCGCATTTATAATATTACGTATAGATAAAGAAGATAATTTATTGCTGTAAGATAGTTTTATTGCTTATAATTAAATATTTGTATTATTTGTCTGCTCCATAGCACGATATGTGCAAAAATTTCATAGACCGACTAAATCTCTCATGCTACTTTCACGTACTTTTTTCTAAGATGTTTCCGTCTCTATCTTGCTATTGTAGTTTGACAGATGTGCAACAGTGACAGGAATAGTGCTTACAGCAAGGCTATGCTAAATTAGTAACAGTTTTTTATTTCGAGACATTTTCTGTCATTAGTTCAACTTTTGGCCGCTGGTTTTCCTATTCTCTATAAACGGTTCAGATATAAGTTTGTGGCGGCCGGGCACTTTAGGTTGACCCGTCATAAACCACGCCCATCCTACTATCATTCACTTTGAAGGTGGGCCCTTAAAGGGGTATCGTAATACCCAGTAAGGGTTGTGGAGGTCAGATAAGCAGTCGCTCCATGTAAAATACTGGTACTCAGCTACACAGGTTAGATTGGAAGCCAACCCCAACATAGTTAGGAAAAGGCTGGACAGATGATGATGATGATGGTGTTAAATATTTACTGTACGGTAGTACGGAACCCTTCCGTCCGACTCGTAGGTACTTGGCCGGGTTTTTTATTTGTTTGCCATAGAGATTTACACAATTTATTTAATGATGTAATATTTTGTTAAGATTTTATTAAGGCGCTCCACCCGACGCGTAGCGCGGGTTGGCAGATTTTACCGTTGTATGCAAGTATCTCAATTTATATAGAAATCACGCCTAGCACAAGGCAAGACGCTCCGTGCGTTATACGTCGCTCTGCGCCCCGCGGCGGGACGCATCTTCAGTGGGTGAACCGCATTAGATACTTTTAATGTTATACATCAATAGTACTTAATAGTAAACCTTTAATAAGATGAAATTTTAAAATCAGTAATCAGCTTCAAAAACACTAGTAAAACACATTTAAATATCATGGTACAAAGTTTTCTTTACACATTTACGTACCTCGTAAATAAATAAACTTGAAAGCTATTAGCAAAATAATATAAAGTCCAGTTAAAATGCCACTTAATGTAAAGTAACAGCATTTTGGCGTGGTGTTGGTCTATAACTGTGTTGTCCTAATTTAGTCCTGCCGACGAGGTCACCCCCGCCCCCTTGTCTAACCTCGACACCGGGTATAACTTGGCTGAGGGCTTATTTACCCTCATAGACTTATGGTATATAATATAATAAACCATGCTTTCGTTAGTTTGGAATAGGTTTTCGTAGATATAACTATGGTACCTAGTTAATTAATAGCGCCAATACTTTTGTTCACAACCTTAACTAAATTATGAGTATATGATCTCTAACTAAAAAACTGCGAAAGAAAGAGACAAGTGACGCTTTAGAAATGCCAAACTAAATTACATCTCGATTGCCTTGATTATAAGCATGATGAATTTTGTTCGTCGTAGTGTCAAATAAAATCTTAAAAATGAAAATTCATTAGGTATAGTTGTGCGTTCCAAAAGTCAGTTTCGTGTTAAGAAGAAACTTCATAGTTATTCATTCGAAATGTTTTACAATATTTTGTATACATTAACACAATTATTTGTGAAGTTATTGTACCTTAAACAACATTACTGTACTACAATAGGCACAAGTATCAAAATCAAGCTATGGCCGATAAATATACATTCACAAATATTATTTATTATTATTTATTTAAATTACATTTATAACACCTTTACAGCGAACCAAGGCGTTCAGATAATCACAGAATAACAAAGCCGAGAGGCAGACCGAAGAGCCATAACAGCCTTCTCAAGTCGACCATACCACTATATGATAGTATTTTAATGATTAAAACCCACCCGTGTTCCTTCAGTTGCTTGTGCCAGGGCCACGGTAACTCTTTCAAACAAATCCGCGACCCTGGCAGGCAGTAAGCCCTAGAGAACCCCTTCAATTGTGCTGACATCTCTAACTGACTATGTTGAGCCTGCAGAAACGCTTCCAGCAGTAGACATGTTTCGGCTGAAATGATGATGTAGTGGAGATTTCTACGGTTTAAATCTATACTATATATACTATATTATATTATTATATTATAATATTATAAAGCTGAAGAGTTTGTTTGTTTGATTGAACGCGCTAATCTCAGGGACCACTTGTTCGAATTGAAAAATTATTTTTGTGTTAGGTAGTCTACTTATCAAGGAAGGCTATAGGCTATATAACATCACGCTACAACTAAGAAGAGCGGAGCAGTAATGAAAAATGTTACAAAAACGGGGACATTCGCACGGGTAGGCGATTCGACGCGACGGCGACGGTGCGGCGACGGGAAGGGTCGGGGTAACAAAAAAATTGTCGCGGGCTGAAGCTAGTTAATAATAAAAATATTGTTTTTCATGATTGAATTCTATTTTAAGTACATAGTCGATTTGCGCGAATTTACTTGCCCAAATCGGGCGAATCGACACTTTTAAGTTATAAAATATTTTCTATACGAAATCCCGCACGAAGTTATTTGTGGGCGAGTTGACAACTTCAGAAATACGTAGGCAGTTAGGTACGTTTTGAACTTAATGCACTTTATTGCATGTACAGTCACGAGTAATAATATGTATACACATAGCCAAATTCAAAAGCGATTTTCTCTTTAAATAACGATAGCAAGTTTGAGATAAAGCAAATTTCGTAATAGTAGGGTTCCAAAATACTATGTTCGTAATAAAATAAAATTACAATCAGCACAATAGGAGAAAATCCCTTTTAAAAGTTGGTAAGTGTATAGATATTCGTTCTCGTGACTGTACGGCAAGCGACCTATTCTCGTAAATTTATTGCATTACAATAGAAAATTCACAGTCTTCGAAATCGTGCAACTCACATATAGGTTTTTTTATAGTATCGATTGTTTGGGCAGAAAATTTGTACGGATAGACTCATCATCATCATCATCATTTCCGCTAAAAGACGTCCATTGCAGGACATATGTCATTTACTAATAAGCCATTTGTTTGTTCTGGCTAATCTCCGAAACGGATGAGCCGATTTTGATGAAATTAATAAAATGAATAAAGCATTTTAATTATAAGATAACAAACACACTTTGTCGAACACATACCAAGAAAAGTAATATACATTAAGGTTTTTAGATAGAGTAATGATAAATAGGTCCTAAATGAAAAATTTAAAAAGCAAAACTAACATCAAGGAAAATAATGAATATCAGTTTATAAAAAGCAGTCTACATTCATGGATTGTTTTCATGTACAAGAGTTCAAAGGCCTGTTAAAATCCTTTGTTCACTGTGACCTTTTACGATACTGTGTCCGATACAAAGTTAAATGAATAAAATTGGATGTATCTTTGGACTGACGTTGGATGGGATGTTGAGTGCCTCTGAAACTGATAGGCTATCATCATTAACACTTAGGCCTCCTGAAGCACTGCCTCTTCGACCAGTTCTATACATTTAGCATTCAAACGATTCTTGCGGCCTTCATCAGGTCATTAATACACCTTGTGGAAAGGCCTTCCAACGCTACGTATTTCCGATACGCGGTCAGGCCATAGGCCATCTGTTCTGTGAGCAGGTTCTCCTGCGGTATACATAGGTACTATGTCTATCTATTTAGTTGGTTTTGCGTCTGACTTTATGACCGCTTGGTTCTCCTCAATACAATGGATTTAAATACGGGTTTGGCCCTCATCATCGTCATCGTTTCGTTCTGGTATCACCTCTGCTGGGATAGACGTCTCCTTTTTATGCCCCCGTCTCTCATCCAGGAGCTTCCCGCAACTTCGACGTTATCTCCACAATTTAGAGTATTTTTTTCAGAACTTTATTGTGTTTAATACATTTTAATTAAAGTTAAATAACATAACAAAAAAATCTGTCTCTCTCTCTCTCTCTCTATGTTCTGTGAAGTCATAAAAACTGCGCAAAGCAAGGGCGAATCGCTAACGCGTTTTTTTTTTTTTTTTTTTTTTTTTTTTTTTTTTTTTCAGGATGGGAAATCATCAAATGACTTCTCCCGCTCTGGGCGGAGCGGGAGGGCGTGTCAGACTTTTACTGACTAAAACCCACCCGTGTTCCATCAGTTGCCCATGTGCCAGGGTCACGGTATCTCTTTCGAACAATCACGCGACCCCGGCAGGAATCGCTAACGCGTTAAACCGAAGTTAAATTAAAATTAATAGTAGCCATTAATTAATTTAAAAGAACCCTACTCTGTTGTTTCTCTTACCTCTCTCTTGCTGAACAAACGTGAAGATTATAACTAATGTTTTGTAATATTCGTTTTTGCAACTGTTGCATTATGAGGGGTATTAGAACAAGAGTTTGTGCTTAAAACCTAATTACCTATGTATAGTTTCATACACTAGTTTATCTACTCACATACAATGGCATTGAACCTCAGAGTAAGAAATAGTTTTCTATTAAAATAACGCGCCCCGTATATGCGTTCCATTAGAAAACAATAATTCATCGACAGTTCTTGGATTTGCCCTGGTAAAAATATTGTTTGGTAAAATTATATTGTTAGAGAAAAACTTTACTGTTATACTATGATTGTATTTTAAACAATATTGTCTTTCATATAGTACGCCAATATAAATTCGTTCTGAAGTTTGTAATTCGAATTTTACGATATGAGGGTAAATAGTAAATAAAAAGTAGATAAAACTCTTTTCAGTAATCCACAATTTTAGTGAAAGTTGTAATAGCCGGAGCGAGCCACGGGTCGATAACTTACCGGCGAAATAAGTTGGGTTTACACAAAGAACTTGAATCTAGTCTAGACTAATCAGTTTATGAAATTATGTTCCTAAACAGAATCGTTAAGAAGCAAAGAGAATGAAAAAATATGAAATATTTAACAGGTAAGGTTTTCAATTTCTCTGTATTTCTTTTTGTTTTAGGGGAGACTGGGTACGGATGAAACGGTGGACGGTTGAAACAAAGCGAATATCTCGACACCATGCGTGATAAGGTGAGGGGTTACAAGGGGAGAAAGAAGCGGGCAACAAGTCGAAATACGAATTATGGTGTTGCGTCGCTCTTCACGCACTGTACTTGTGTATAGGAGGCCACATTGTGTTTTTTGACGGAAAAGTAAGTATTTTTTGTTCTTAATCTTTTGTAATTATTATGGGTTTATTTTAGTTAGAGGTTTGAGAGTTTTGTATCGCTTTAATTGAAGTTTGTAAAATATGGTTGTATGATTAGTTTTTATTCAAATTTAATATAATTCTTATAGGAACTGTTTTATACCTAGAAGGGGGGTTGGGGACAGTTGAAACATTTTATTTGGGTACGGTTGAAACAGTTTATTTATTTATTTTTCTTGTTTCTTAGATGCCAATGGTATGCCAAAGGAAGACTACAAGAGGTCAGACCAACTTATCAACGTAGAAAAAAGCGAATGAAGATCGTTAAGAACAGCGGCAGAAAAGAATGGACTAAAGAACCAGTGTTCCCTGTTCAGGTATGAACGTAAATTAGATGCGACTGATGGCTATGAAAGTCAAGAAATGGGATATAGGACTCACAATTAAGTTTTTAACCACGAACAAGAGTGTGAGCTATCTAAATATTAAATTAGATGTGCATACATATATTTTGGCCTAACTAAAAATGATGTTATGAAATTGGCATAAGAACTAACCGTCAAGTATGACTTATCACTACCTCGGATGACAACGAAATGGCTGGCGAAGTATGGTTTCGAATGTTTATGAAAAGAAATCTGTCGGTACGTGCAGCACCGGCCACAAGTCTTTCTAGGGCGACTAGCTTTAATAAAAATAATGTTAGATTATAAGTATCGTGAAAGATTTTAATATTAATATTTTGACCATTAAAAAAGTGCTGACTCTCAGCCTAGTTTGAATAAATGACTTTTGATTTTGATTTTGAATAAATAAATATGTGTGATGTTCAACTGTGCCATAACGAGTCGTAAAATATTATAAGACGAACAATAAAACATGTTCATTTAGTATATTTTGTATTAATTACATGTGTTTTAATTGACCCCAGGCAATGTTTCAACCGACCCTGGCATTAGGACGGTTGAAACAAATTTCTTTTTTTTTAAATTTGATATTACACATAAAATACAATTCAGTGATCTCAAATAACACTTCCCATTAGTAGACAGATATATGGTCTTTTATTTAATATAGTTCCGTCATCTCTCGCTTAACTAATCCCGATGCAATGGACAATAAACGCTAAAATGTTTCAACCGTACCCAGTCTCCCCTATTGTGTTTTGCAATTTTGCAAATGTGGATCGAATTGAAAACTTATGTTTCAACTTCCAATGTTTTTTTTTTATTGAAGTCGGTTATTTGTGTACAAAACACATTTAAGTATTTGTTTATTTTAACAGGTGAATGATTAACTTAGCAACTAGTGATTTGGATTGAGCGCCATTTTAAGCAGATAACCCTGTGTTTGGAGATTGTAATCATAAATAAGTAATTTTGTAATAAAAAAAAAATCCTTACTTATTAGTACGTAAGGTGCCTATAATGTCAGCAGAACTGAAGGGGTCTGCTAGGACTGATGCCTGCCAGGGTCGCGAGATTGTTCGAAAGAGATACCGTGACCCTGGCACATGGGCAACTGAAGGAACACGGGAGGGTTTTAGTCAGTAAAAGTCTGACACGCCCTCCTGCCCCACCCAGAGCGGGAGAAGACATTTCATCATTTCCCATCCAAAAAAAAGGTGCCTATTATTAAAATATACCGTCACAAATCTAAACGTTGGAAACCGAAAAGAAATACGATACGAATGATGTTGTATCTTGTTTTAAAAAATTGAGTAACGAATGGGCAGATATTTGTGACCTCAATGTAGGTCATCGCGACCTGTTGTGAACGTGTCTCCGGCTTTCAGCTACAGATCGCGGCTGCAGTTTCAGTTTGTTGATAGGACGATTGTATATTTCAGTTTGTAAACTCCCACTGCTGAAAATTTTCAGATTAGTTTCTCTTATATTTTACAACATCTAATAGTACCTAGGTTTTGAAAATAAAGAAAGTACACAGTAGTTAAACACAGTAGTATACTATAGTAATTCAGACCGTATTTCGGCTGTGACGGCAGTTTAGCCTTCGGTGCGGGAGATATCAAACTGCACAAGTGTGTGCGCATACACAGGTGCACTCTCTCTCTTCCTTCACTCTCATAGTCCGATGGGTCGGCAATCCGAGACGACCAGAGAGAGATCAGGCGCAGGACCAACGACTTAACGTGCTTCCCGAGGCACTGGAGTATCACGCCGCCAACCTTCAAACTCCAGACTGTTACTAAGAGATTCCTAATGGAAAACACTTTGCGCGATCTGGGCATCGAACCCAGGATCACGCGCCACAAGTGCGCTATTGACCACAAGACCAACGGGGTAGTAAAATTTAGTACACCAAAGTAAATGATCGTCGTTAATGATATTTATTCATTTAATTGCTCAATGAACACACAGTTACAGGATAGGCTATAACATAAGAGTACGTGGCTAGAGAAAGGCTAATTGAATTTTATTGCTGTGGAGAGGTTTAGGGAGGAGTGGTAAGGGAGTATTATTATACCGGATTACATTTTTTACCGTCTCGACCTTCATACGGTTTGTTGTGTAACTAGAATAGAAGGCAGAAAGGCCTTCAGATTCATCGCAGGTGACTAAAGGAGCGCGGGACGCGGGCTGACGGGGATGCGAGTGCGGCTTGTGCGCCTGCAAAAGATCAATTTGGCCGCCTATCCGCAGGCTTCAAAGGGTAGGACCGCGCAACAAAATCATTGATACATGCCGCGCATTGAGTAGGGTGCATATGATTTGAGTTTCGATAGATTTTAATTGATTTTTCATTTTATTTTTTCCAAATTTCTGTTTTTGTTGTTCTAGTATGAAAATGTTACTTTAAATGTGTAGTACTTATTGCTAGATCAATTTCATTACATGTTATTCAAAAATAAAAATAATAAAAATTTCTATGCCAAAGGCTTCTACTCCGTTCACCTATTACACCCATTTTTTTTTCAAGACGTTAAAAACCCGGTAGGTATATTATGTAGTACGGGCTAGTAATAACAGCCGCACGAGTCGGGGATGACCATCTTTACATACCAAGACACATCCGTACCTCGGAAAGCACATTAAGCAGTTTATCCCGGATGTCCTTCGATCTTTGACATTCATCGCGGGTAGTCAGACACCCGAAAGTCTGGCTTCCAGTCTTACCGAGGGGTATCGTATCAGATAGGCAGTTGGTCCTATCTGACATGTGTTGTTTTTAAAATACTATTATTACTACTATACCCTGTAGAGCGCCAAGGGGTACTGTAGTACCCAGAACGAACATAATTAACATCTACCCTCAAAATTAATAAAAAAAAAACTCATTTATTTCAGCTTTTTAACTGTATACTTATTTTATTTTGGTATACAATTGTGATTTTAATTTACGAACTACGGATGTGTATGTGATCGGATTCGGATGTGATCGAATAATATTTGCGGTCGGCCGAAAAATTGCGGAAAATGTGGCTATCAAGTCGCATCGGGTTTCACTGGAAGCCGATTCCTACATAGTTGGGAAAACGCTAGACAGATGGTGATAAGTGTTTATATGTTAGATGTTCAATGCAATTAATATGTTTTATTAGTTACTCATTTTATAGAATGGGATCTCTTAGATTTAAAATTACTTAAAGAATACGCGTAGTAATATTTTAAGCACTAGTCTGACGTTATAACGCGTAGTATTATAAATAGATTTGAGTGGCCTGTTAGTCTAGTGGTTAGTGACCCTGACTGCAAAGACTGAGGTCGTGGGTTCGATTTCCACCCAGGACAAATGTTTGTGTGATGAGCTCAATCATTTGTTCTGTGTCTGGGTGTAATTTATCTATAATATATAAGTATTTAGAAATATATAAGTATATTTATCAGTTGTCTGGTTACCATAGTACAGGCTCTGCCTAGTTTGGGATCAGATAATGGTGTGTTGGTTGTCCTAAGATATTTATTTTATTATTTTGTCATTTGTTGAGGATTTCTCCTACGCTAATGTCGTAGTGCGCAACAATATCCAGACTTGTGTGGAGGACTTTTGGAAATTACGTAAATACGTAGAAATATATTTAAAAATACTTATGTGCAACATTCTTCCTTCAATAACTTCGTAGCGCGTAGCTACATTCTTTCTCCTGTATAAATGTCCTCGTATGCTATCGTTGTAGCTTGTAGTAGTATCCAGACTTGTGTCTAGGATTGTAGGAATAACGCAAAAACATAGCGCCTGCCAAGGTTCCTAGGCATTATAGTTTGTAGTCGTAGTCTGCGTAGGAATAAAAAAAAACACTTACTTTTGTTTAAAAACCTGCCTTTACTGATTTCGTAGTACGCCCAAGCTGAAATCACATACATACCTTATCTGGGAATTCGCCTACGCCAATGTCCTAGTGCGTACCAACATACATAACATTTCTGAGAAGTCCATACGCTTACGTTGTAGTGCGTACCAACGTACTTACTTGGCCTTGGAATTCTTCCACGCTAACGTCGCAGAGCGTAGCAACATACATAGCTTCTCTGGCCATTTCCCTAAGCCCTCGTCGTGGTGAGTACCAACATAAATACTTTGTCTGGGAATTCGTCTGCGGTAACATCATAGCGCGTAGCGACAAACGTACCTTGTCTGGAAATTCCTGTACGCTAACGTCGGAATGCGTAGCTACATATATTCTTTGTCTGGGAATTCTTCCACGTTAAGGTCGCAGTACATAGCAACATACATAACTTGTCTGAAAATTCCCCTACGCCAACGTCATAATGCGTAGAAACATACATAGCTAGTCTGAGAATTCCCCTACGCCAACGTCATAGTGCGTAGAAACATACATAGCTAGTCTGAGAATTCCCCTACGCCAAAGTCGTAGTGCGTAGCAACATACATAGCTTGTTTGAGAATTCCCCTAAGCTTACGTCGTAGTGCGTAGTAACACACTTACTTTGTCTGGAAATTCTTCCACTCTGACGCCGTAGTGCGTAGCAACATACATCGATTGTTTGAGAATTTCCTTAAGCCTACGATGTACTGCGTAGTAATATGCATACTTTATCTGGGAATTCTTAAACGCTAACGCTGTAGCGCGTAGCAACATACATAGTTTGTCCGAGAACTCCCCTACGCTCACATGCAAATGCGTAGCAATATACTTACTTTGTCTGGGAATTCATCCACGATGACGTCGTAGCGCGTAGCAGCATACATAGCTTGTCTGAGAATTACCCTAAGCTCACGTGGTAGTGCGTAGTAACATACTTACTTTGTCTGGAAATTCTTCCACTCTGACGTCGTAGCGCGTAGCAACATACAAAGATTATCCGAGAATTCCCCTACGTTCACAGTGCGTAGCAATATACATAGCTTATCTGAGAATTACCCTACGCTCACGTGCTAGTGCGTAGCAACATACTTTGTCTGGGAATTCTTCCACGCTAACGTTGTAGCGCATAGTAACATACATAGCTTGTTCGAGAATTCCCCTACGCTCACGTGCTAGTGCGTAGCAGCATACTTACTTTGTCTGGGAATTCATCCACGCTGACGTCGTAGCGCATAGTAACATACATAGCTTGTTCGAGAATTCCCCTACGCTCACGTGCTAGTGCGTAGCAGCATACTTACTTTGTCTGGGAATTCATCCACGCTGACGTCCTAGTGCGTAGCAACATACATAGCTTGTTTGAGATTTCCCCTACGCTCACGTGCTAGTGCGTAGCAACATACTTTGTCTGGGTATTCTTCCACGCTGACGTGGTAGCGCGTAGCAACATAGATAGCTTGTCTGATAATTCCCCTACGCTTACATCGTAGTGCGTAGTAACATACTTACTTTGTCTGGGAATTCTCCCACGCCAACCTCGAAGTGCGTAGCAGTATAAATACTTTGCCTGGGAATTCCTCTACGCTAATGTCGTAGCGCGTAGCAACTGACTTAGCTTTTTTGGGAGTTTCTGTACGCTTGCAGCATAGCGCGTAGTAACGGACTGTTTGTAAGGGAATTCTCCTACGCTAACGTCGTAGTCCGTTGCGTGTGCTAACTCTCAGCCTAGTTTGAATAAATAAATTTTGATTTTGATTTGATTTGATACCTAATTTGTCTGGGAATTCTACCACGCTGACGTCGTAGCGCGTAGCAACAAACTAAACCTGTTTGGGAATTCTCCTACGCCCTCGTCGTATTGCGTAGCAACATATTTGCTTTGTCTGGGAATTCTTCTTTGCTAGTGTGGTATCGCGTAGCAACAGACGTAGCTTGTCTGGTAATTCCCCTACGCTAACGTCGTAGTGCGTAGTAACATACTTACTTTGTCTGGGAATTCTCCCACGCTAATGTCGTAGTGCGTAGCAGTATAAATACTTTGTCTGGGTTATTCCTCTACATTAACGTCGTAGCGCGTAGCAACTGACTTAGCTTTTTTAGGAATTTCTCTACGCTCGCTTGCAGCATAGCGCGTAGTAACAGACAGTTTGTCCGGGAATTCTCCTACGCTAACGTAGTAGTCCGTTGCAACATACATAGTTTGTGTGCGTAGGAATATCCAGATTTGTGTTTTGGAAGAATCTTTCAATGCTCATATTGTAGCACGGTCTAGTCACGATTGTAAAGTCCGTGTCACAATATGAGCATTCAAAGATTTATGAGTTCTCCTTATAGGCTTGTCGCGGATTTGTTACCGTGGCGCTGGCATAGGCAACCGAAGCAAACGGTTGGGTTTTAGTCAACAAAAGTTTGACACGCCCTCCCGTTCCGCCCAGAGCGGGAGACATCATTTGATGATTTTCCAGCCAAAAAAAGGCTGAGTTCGTAGCACATAGCGACTTATTATCGGCACTTTATCTAGGAGTAACAAAAATCCAGGTTTTTTTTACTAATTCATAAAAAAGGTTTTTACAGGCATTTATTTAACCTTTCAATGTTTGTATGTATTTGTTCGGGTCAAATCTTGCAAGCTGAATTAATAACCATTCCTTATATCTTACGGAGCTGACATTTCACATATTGTTTCTATATCGATGATAATGCATTTTTATGATGCACAACATGATTCTACACCCATGATTGACAGACACAAAATAGAATATACGCATTTAATTATGATAGTCCGGTTTAAAGTCTACCATGACCGAGAGACCTCCTCAACAAACACATTTTTTTAATACGATTTCAGTTATGAAAGCTTGTTCTAAAGTATGGTATGATTTATATAGTGAAACTCGGTTACCTCAATTTTTTATAGTCCCATAATCCCAGTACTGTTGCATATTAATACGCACGATGTTTTTTGTGCGGTACGTTGCACACTACAGTCAAAAGCGAATGTTTACACCAGGAATAAAAGTCATTCACCAATAAATTTATTTTTCCACAAAGTTCGATATACAGAATGCGTATGGCGGCTTCGTGAAGGGTCTTTTTAACCCCCGCTGGAGTCAGATGGGATTTATATGTTTGACGAACTGTGTATCTGAGTGTCTATCTACGCCATAGTAGCTGTTAAACGGCTGAACCGAAATTGTTTATTTTTGTTTTGATTGAAAGGTGACAAAATCGAGAGTGTTCTTAATTATGATTCGAGAAAATCTGTTCAGCTGTTTGAAGATTATCAGCTCTTTTCTCTTTTTAACACCCTGTTTTCATAAAATGGGTGTATATGACACTGACAAACTCCAACATCCTTCGACCATATAGCCATTGAAGCATATTATATGAGTGAGTATCTCAAAAGCATGCAGTTAATGTGGAATGGAGACCGAAGTGTAGCCACAGAATAAGTAATAATCTAAGTCCGGTCGCTAAGTGATTCGAATCATTTAAAGATATTTGCCCCATGTAGCGAACTCGTATCGATCGTTTATATTCACGTTTTATTTGCCGAAGCGTTGGACACTTAGGGATTTTCTTTATGTTTCTTTTATATATTACAGTTTCCACCTAAGAACACATGTGGAATGCAATAAAAGTATTGAGTATTGAGTTTATACTAAGTACGAAAGAAAGTATACAGTTAAGATACTTAGGTACAGATTACGTCACAGGAATATATTAAACTATGAGAGGTGTGGTCGTCTCTGTGGTGCCGGACGTAAAGAACAGGGGCTGCCTCATGTGGCGGCTAAGGGACTTACTAGAGAACGGGCAGCGGCTTTCTCTGTGCATTTTACCACCACACTACGATTGCCAACCCGCCTACAAAGCATGGCGATTATGGCAAATTGCTCCTAAATTGGGGGAGGCCATGTCTGTGGACGTGTTACGGGTAAAATGTTGATGGGAGTTTTAATCTATTTTTAAGTTCTACGTTGAAAATTCCCTCAACAAATACCCTAATCATGTCAATCAAAGTAGATATATAATATTAAACCAGCTGCTGCCCGCGATTTCAAATCCCGACCCATGCGACTGCGTGACTTTTTTCCGTTTTGCTCGGCCCCTAAGGGTCCTAGTCTGATCTTAAATATGCTATAGTTTTCTTCGATAAATGGGTTATCCAACACTAAACTATTTTTTTTATATCGGACCAATAGTTATTAGCACGTTCAACCAAACAAACTCATCAGCTTAATAATTATTATATATCGTCGACCGTAGGTTCAATTGAGGTAAAGGACAAAATACCCAAAATGAGTTGAGTATACAGTTTTGTTCAAAATTTTTCGCTCTATCGAATGGTGAATATGAAAAAAATCTAGCTTAAGAAAAATGTCCCTTACCCTCATTAGGGTAAGGGACATTTTTCTTAAGCTTAATGTCAAAATTCAAATACACTGTTTATAACTTTACGAATTATGAAAGCTCTACTCAAAAGGGGTTTTGCTATGTTTGGGGTGAAAGCGACGGAAAACGAGGGTCAAAAGAGATAGGGTCCTGCCTTTTCATGTATCTGAAAGATGTTAGATAGAGGAATAAGAAAAGTTATCCTGTATTGCGCATTACTTTTTGTCAATTTCCAAGAATGTCGAAACGATTCAGATTATCTTCTTATTGACCGGTAACTATACATGCCAGTTGACATCATACACTCTGTTATTGAACGAGAAGTGCGAACATTGACTGTTTGGAGTTACAGCAATGGCCTAGTTACATGGAATCTGCTAGAAAGAATCCTCGTCCCTACGTCGTAACCGTTATGGAGCACAAGGATTTCATTGACTGGGATCCCGTTACAGAAAATCTGTTTCCACAAAAGACGAAGGACTTGCAAGTTACGAAAGTTAGAATAGCTACGATAAAGAAAAAAGACCTTAAAACCATTTGGACTAAACACTCTATGAAGGAGGAAGCGGTTGTTTATGTCATCAAAATAAATGGAGAATTGGCAGCCAAAAAGATAGGTATTAATCCAGAACGTAAAATGAAAAGTGGGAAGGAAAAGGAAAAGGGACGGGAAAGGGTAAGGTTAAGAGTAAGACATCTATTAGTGTGCCGTCACAACTAGCAGACTCGCCTGATATAACAATGGACAATAATTGCATAGAGCTAAGACCTTTGTATAACACCAGGCTGCCAATATCGTTCGCAAAATACAAAGATTTAAAAAAATTGTGCGTGAATGCTATGCCCAGTAGATTTCATCAAGATTATTTGAAGCTACCATATTGCGCTAAAGTGATTGACAATTTGAATCAAATGGACGAAGAAGATAATGTTGAGGAAAAAAACGTCTAATTCTGAAACGTTTATTGATCTCAATTTTATTAATATATTTTTTTAGTGATTGACATTGATCTCATGTTGAAGGCTGATTAAGCGGTAGAAGTAAAATTGTTTATTTTAATTTGATTAACAATGCCTTATAGGCTCTATTATGATTATTTGCAGCTACTCTTTTATTTGAATAAGAATTCAAAGTAAGTATAGGTAAAATTGTTACCATTTTTTTTTTATAATTTGATTATAATAAAGATCTTCAATAAAATAAAAAATGTTTTATTCAAACTAATACAAATTGGCTATTACAATGTACAAACATTGCATGTAAGCGACACACAAAAAAGCACACACACGGTTCTAATACATTTTCATGTCTTTTAAATGATTTCTTATAACGATTTCCAAATTTAAGATTAATCCGTATGTCAAAAGTGTGTACTTCATTTTCTGTCAAAAATCTCTTTACACTGTATTTTTTCATAAATTTTTTCAACAAGTCCTTTACACTATGTTTTCATTAATAGATTGGATCCAACGTAGAGGTCAATTTAATGTAAGGGACGGGACTACAAGATACTTGGTGAGTAAGGGACATTGCTAACAAAATACGTTGTTGTAAGGGACATCTATTTTCTTAAATAGCTAACTCATTTAAATAAATGTTACACATGTTGATGGAGCACTAAAATACAAGTTTATGTATGAAATTAGTCCGAAAAAGAACTTTGTCGGCCTCTCCTGAAAAATCGTATTTTGTCCCTTACCTCAATTGCACCTAAGGTCGACGAATTATGTATAACTAGGTATATAGATTTGATTACCGTTAAAATTACATAGTGAGCCAACCTTAAAAGATAAACATATTCTATCGCGAGCTCAAACAAACAAAGAAACTCTACAAAGAGTTTGTAGAGTTTCTTTGTTTGTTTGAACATATGCTATCGCGAGCTCAAAGAAACAAAGAAACTCTACAAAGAGTTTGTAGACTTTCTAAAATAGGGGTTGTGAAGCTAGGGCTAGGGCTTCCGCCAGGGTCGGAAATTCTTTTGAAAGAGTTACCATTTCCCGGCACAGGCAACTGAAGGATAACAGGTGGGTTTTAGTCAGTAAAAGTCTGACACGCGCTCCCGCTTCCCGCGACGGGGAAATTACGTCTTCATTTGATGATTTAAAACTCAAAAAATTTACGCAAACTATATAGTCAATCTGCATGTTGTGCCGTTCACAAAATCAGCAATGTGCAATATAAGTCCGAGATCTACTTACAGTTACAGTTAATATACTTAAAGCGGGTTTTTCTAACAAAGTATCCAACTGTAGTTTTTTCAATTGAATGAAAGTATATATAAGTTAAGCGCCGTTAACTAGCCAAAAATTCTAACTAGGTAGGTACGAGTATATCCACAGTGATGAATCTGTACCACTACATAACCATTTCATCATATAACTGAACTGACTAAAACTAAGATAAGTTTAATTAGTCCAATTACATCATCAAGTAAGCTTTTGTACCTACCTACATAGGTACATTAATTATGACCAAAATTCAACTTTAAGTAAAATATACTCGAGCACATTTAGATAACCAAAGTTTTAAATGAAATCAAAAAATACATTTACTCGAGCATTCGCAACTTGACTTTCGTCCGCCATGTTGCTACAGAGTCATTGACCTCTTTACTGCTAAAACCGTAACACATCACGAGCACACACGACTATAAAATAAATAACGCTTCAACTGCAAAAGAAAATAAAATCTGTGTAATAAATAGGTTTACACAATGGCTAATGATGGCCAAACTGTGGCCATAGTTTACGTAGTGAATAAAAACTGTTTCTGTAAATCCTCATTTCTACGGTGTCATTAGGACCTCTTGCTGGCTGATCTTATTGAAAAAAATTGACTGCCGCCATTACATTCCTAAAAAGAAAAAGAAAATTTTGTTTTTAAAGTTTTTATTGGCTATTTTATATTTTCTTCAGAGCATTTGGCCAGCACCATTTCTATCAATAGATATGTTTATTTCCTACCACACTAGGTGAGTATTAATTTGTTATTTGATAGAATAAAAAAATCGAACAACTTGTAGGCATTGTAAAATTGAATATTTTTTTTTTTTAAGAACTGAATAAAGACATTCTAACTTTTCGTAAATGTAGTCATATAGAGCTGCCATAAAGTAACAGAAAAAATAAGCTTCATTTGACAGCCCGTAAAATAATTGAGTTAATTTTGTTTTTTAAAGTACGTATTTTTTTCCATTGCTTTTCGAAAGCTAGTTAAAATATTGATATCTAGTTTTTATGTTTATGTTTTAGGCGTCTTCTTATTAAGTGATTGAATTAAGCAAAAAAATTTTTGTCATATTCGAGAAAAAATAAAATTTTCGAAGATAATTAAACTAACATAGTGACTCATAATATGACTGTTGTGTTCGATAACTTAAAGCCACGGACTTAGAGCACTCGAAAAAGGCATAAACTGGTGCAGAAAATGAATCGGGTAAGTTTAATATAGAAAGGCTTAGTTTTCATTTATTTATCTTAGCTACATTTTGGTAGAATAGCTCAGCGCATGAGTTGTCTTGTTTAGTTTCATTTTTATTTTGACGCGTGGATAAATTCATAAAATTTTATTTCACATAAACCGATTTGGACACTTGCTTGTTAACTTAAACCTTTTTAAGTCTATCCACACCAGAAAAGACCCACAAAAGATTATATTTTCTGGTAAAGACTCGTGCTGATATATCGTAAGGTATATTATCCATACGGATGTTTTAATCCCTTATAAGATAAACAGCAAATAAAGTGGTGTCGTTTATGTTGGTCATGCAATTTACAACCTTGTTTTTGAAGCGAGCGCCCTCATTCCCGATTCCGTAAGTCATATGTACTCTTTTAGGTTAAATTAATACTCTGAAAATTTCATGACATTCCTTAAGAAGCATTAAATGCCTGAAATGCGTCTGAAATGTTTCATAGAACTACTCTATTTTCGTTATTAACTTTTACAGAAAGTTTAAATTAGTAAGCCAAACACACTGGTTCTATAATTTAGAGATGGCGTATGAAAAGCCTGAAAGTTAATTGAGAGAGGTATTTCCTCAGAAACGAATTACTTAAATCCTGTTTAGTACTCTTGTGGGTTTTACCTTTGCTCTTAGGGATGAATCATATTTGTAGCGTTAATAAATTTTGAAATGGTGTTTTGTTTTATAATGCAAAATAGGTACGAACTGTTTTTTTTTTAATTGTTGCGTAATCTTGATTTTTAAATTGAAAAGATGTAGTGACCAAAATTTCAAAGAGTATACTTAAATGGTTTAGTCATATTGCGAGGATGAATGAAGGGCGATAAGCATAAGGTTTTTACAAGGCAGATGTCAGTGGAAACGCCGGGAGAGGACGCCCTAGGAGGACATATCGTGGCCTTATTGGTGATGTTCTTCAGAAACCTCAGATGCGTAGTACTCACCACCGAATTGCATGAAGCACCAGATTTATGAACCTAAACGAGGCGAGAGGTGTATGTAAGGGTAGTAGCAGGAAAAAAGGCATCAAAGGCATGGTTATTTAATTATTTTATTCGTCGAGAACACCTAGAATTGAGATCTCATTGGTCGAGCTGTACTTTAATAGAAAAACCACCACACAGACACGCGAGTGACCCTTTAATTAAGCCATAAAGGTTCTGTTTTTTCATTAGGACGTACGGAAGCTAAAATACATATTGTTGGAAAGGGAAAGTAGGTACTAAATTATATATTTTAATTTCATTGGAGTTGCACCAGGATAAATTGTTGTATTAACCTTTAAGTCCCTGAGATACCACATTTGGTACAGACATAATGGTTTTTTAATTGTGTCTGTAATTACGGTAATTGACTGGTTAAGAACAAATTTTGACATAAGAGTTGATTAAGGACTTGAAATGAAGTCAAAGAATGACTTGATGAAACAAATAGAGATGTACCTCATTTCCTAAAGCTATTATTGAGTTATGTATTAGTTTCTTTGATACTTATAATTTATACTGTTTTTTCTTTATAGGATACTGTGAAATAAGATAAATATGGAAATATTTAATCAATTTTTATTTTTATCAGTAAAATTATAATTAAAATTTAACTTAACACGTATTAATCTCATTCATCGATATGACGATACCCTCATCACTACTGTTTACTATATATTTCGTTATACATTTATAGCGTGGCGCTGGCGAGGAATCGCGTTCTGCGTACGTTGGCGGTGAAAAGATTAAACAAATATTACTGTTATTTTAAAATTAATTTAGAAGAAGGAGAAAACAATAAAATTTCATATTTTCAAAACTGACGTAGCCTAAATGGCTATTGTTCGATTCCCAGGTCGGGCAAAGTGTTATTGGGTTTTCTATTTGGGATTTCTCAGTAGCAGCCCGGAGTCTGGATTTGTGCCCGGTTGATGGCAATAGGCTCGCCCCCTATTACATGGGACTTAAACAAAACAGCCAAAATGTGAGTGTACTATAGGTACACCTCTGCCCAACCCTTCGGGGAAACAAGGCGTGATGTTATGTTATGTTATGATATTTTATTGTTTGCTCAGCTTGACTTGAGCGAGCTACGTGCTATTTGGGTCTAACATCAATGTGAAAGTATTGGTTTTTTGTTCCTAATAAATCACTATTATTACTATTTCAGTTTACACATTTAATCGCGTAGCTTTGTCTGTCTTGTGCAGATTATCTTACGTTGGTTACGCAGCCATTGACACAGGCTGACAGGGTCATCGACGACCAAACGGTAACCATGAATTCAGCACATGATACCCCCCCCTAACGCAGTGTTCCTCAGAAATAGTTCTGCCATGGGCCGGTAATTTTCATACGGCCCCATCGTGACCCACTTAATGGTTTTACTTTTCAAACTATATTTCGGTATCGGCTATTTAGTGTAAAGTACGGAGCTGCATATTTTTCTTACCAAAGAAATAAGTTTTCTCCAAATGATGAGAGTTTTACCCGAAGGTCTGTTCCACTTCAAGTCGGTTTATATTTATTTTTTAAGGTAAACTAGTGTTGAAAATCCATCTTCACAGTTTTAGGTTGTGACAAAAAATATTTTAAAAGTTATTCAAGCAAAAAATTCGTTAATTTTGTATGTTCGTACTTTGTATTTTTTTAAAACTAGGCGGGAATGCTGCGACTCGGTATTTTATTTCGATGATCCGGTACCGGGTCGCGACTCACCAAATGGCAAACGCTACCATAAAGTATACAATTTTCGTCGGTTTAAAAAACATGCGTTTTGATTTTCAAGTGCAATACTTACGCAGACAAATGTTTTTTTTTTTTAATAACCGGATAAAAATTCTTAGGGGCTTGTCTCGAACGTGTGACAGTCTCGTTTCGAAAATCGATTAGCATAACCCGTGTGTGTAACTGGTACCTATTTGTATAGACTAAACTACATGAAGCATACATTTAAGTAGCCTCCACTCGTCAATGTCGTATTATTAATAGACGCGTCATAGACGAACATTAGAACCTAAAAAACAGCGTAAACAGTGCGGGAAGAACAGGAAAGACCCATACCGAAGCATGGCTTAAGTATGGAGTTACCTTGTTGGGAAATAGTACGGACGCGCCTGCATTATTCACTCTACAGAAAAAAATGATAAGAATTTTAATAAATATCAAAGATACAGACTCCTGTAAACCTCACTTTAAAAACCTAAAAATATTAACCTTACCCTGCCTCTACATACTTGAAATTTGTACGAAAATATCCGCAATTCTATACTAAAAGAGGAGATATCCAAACAAAAATTGCACTTACACATAAAAGCAGATTAAACATAATCACGTCGCGATTAAAAATGCACTCTTCTAGTACTTTTGTTATGTCTATTAAAATACAAAATAAGTTACCGGAATACATCAAAAATTAAAATAATATCTTTATCAATAAATTAAAACAATTTCTAATAACCAAAAGCTACTACACTATTGACGAATATTTTAAAGATAAATTTCAACAGCAATAAAAACTATTTCTAAATAATACCTTAAATACATAAATAATATTTAGCTTATTGTAATTGTTAATAATGTAATTCGTGCAATACACAATTTAAAAATACAATATCTGGATGACCGAGCTATGCTCGGTATTTTTTGGTAAATTGTGTTTAAAATAATAAGTTTATGTTCAAGTTGATTATCAATAAAGTTGGTCATTGAAAACACGAATAAAACGACATTTTATAAAAATGAATCCTAGCTAGATCGATTTATCGCCCACAAAACCCCCTGTATACTAAATTTCATGAAAATCGTTGGAGCCGTTTCCGAGATTCAGATTATATATATATACAAGAATTGCTCGTTTAAAGGTATAAGATAAATACATAAATATAACTTAAAACCAAATATATATACCATAAAAACAAATAATTCTATTTTAGTGATACTATTTAATTTTAATATTTATTGTTCTCTTAACAAAAAGCGCCTTAATATTCTCTCCTATTAAAAAATAACTTTGCTGTGGCCGACAGGGTCCATAATTGATTCTATGTTTTGACATACTAACTGTTATATGTAAACATTATGGAATGCAATAAAGTATTGAGTATTGAATACATAGATAAATCTATCGGATATTGCTTTAAGTAGGTAGTAGGTACCGGGTATGGCAAAATAAATTACAATCTAGAATTCTCAAAACTGCCGACAAGAATCTTAAAAATGTTTTAGATCTGTTACCTAAACTGTGTTTTCTTTTTCAGGTTTTATTTATTATTTAGCAAAATTTGGGAAATCTTTAAGATTTTCCCGAGTATTACCTTAATTATCGAATCATTCTGAGATTTAATAAAAAATATTAGCCGTCCTGAATAAAGACTTGAACTGTGAATTCGGTAAGTATTCACAGTTCAAATCTTAATTAGATTAGCAAGTTATTTATTAGCCACGGTATATATTTATCGTACGTTACGTTTCCTACGTAAAAACAAGCTCAACAAGCAAAACGTTAACTGCCAATTAACTTTGCTCGTGATGTCATATATTTAATAGAAAATATTAATCAATTGTACTCAAAAGTAAGAATAAAAAAAAAAGTTTTACAAGGAAAATCTGACAAAAGATTGCTTGTTTTTGTTATAACCTCATCTCTACTTAAGTAATTTAAATACCTACGTTCAAAATTAAACTTAGTTTTATTAAGAGTTTCAGCAATAAACAGGATTTTTGGAAAACAGTAAGAGTGGCAATTATGGCAAATACTTTTGGATATTTACTGGCGCTCTATATTGGCAAGATAAATGCCAGGTACTCGTAATTGCCTGAAGTTTTATTAGTCACGTACCATCCAGCAGCAGAACATGTACTAGCGAGTGACGTTATGTTCATCTCTTTCTAACAACAGGGATCGGTATGGGTCTTTCCTGTTCTTCCCGCACTGTTTACGCTGTTTTTTAGGTTCTAATGTTCGTCTATGACGCGTCTATTAATAATACGACATTGACGAGTGGAGGCTACTTAAATGTATGCTTCATGTAGTTTAGGGCGTCCTCTCCCGGCGTTTCCACTGACATCTGCCTTGTAAAAACCTTATGCTTATCGCCCTTCATTCATCCTCTCAATATGACTAAACCATTTAAGCATATTCTTTGAAATTTTGATGGGATGTATATAATTAGTACATGCAAGTGAAAATTCCGTAGTAATTAATTCGGGATAATCTGTACATTTTTATTATAAATCTTGTCTATTATAATTTCCAGTCAATTTTTCTTTACTGTAATGTATTTTTTGTTTGCACACTCATTGACAGTTTTCGAATATTTGGATTTACATTGTTACAATTTACAATATATGTAAACATTTTTTTTTTGGAGTTTACTCGTTATAAATCGATTTTCATATACATATACTATATCGATTATAAGGCCCGGGTATGAACATTAATGGGGAAAAAATTCGAACTTTCTCCGTTACGTTACGTTATGCGTTATGTTATGTTATGTTTATTAAACTATATAATTTATAATCGCTCGTAAGGAGTAAACTCCAATCGTGCGTACACAATTTTTTATTTCTGTAAATGTTATAAAATACCAATGCAAAAAACATCAGGAACTGCAATCAAAAATACGAAAGAAAACTAAAATCTACTAAAATTGGAAATGGCTTGTATTTAAAAGAATCTTTAAACAAACTCTCATATTATTATTGCGTTCCCAAAAATATTATTGTACACTCAAATAGAATATTCGCGCTTATTGTGAAAGTCAAATAAATCCAAAATAAAATATATCCGCTCTTTCAATTGTTTAATTGAACCGTGGTCCGATACAATAACCCATCGTCTATATATGTGGAACCTATACATGACGGCAGGGACATGCACGCGCATTCTGTTAAAGATTCAGTACACCTACGATTCTGAAACACCTACGTTGAAAATTTTAATGGCAGCTACATTCACGCAAAACTGTTAAAGATTCAGTAAGTATATGATTCTGAAACACCTACGTTGAAAATTTTAATGGTAGGGACATTCACTCGCAAACTGCTAAGATTCAGTACATGATTCTGAAACACACCTACGTTGAAAATTTTAATAGCAGGGACATCCACGCGCAAACTGTTAAAGATTCAGTACATGATTCTAAAACATCTATGTTGAAAATTTTAATGGCAGGAACATCCACGCGCAACTGTAAAATATTCAGTACATGATTCTGAAACACCTACGAAAATTTTAATGGCAGGGACATCCACGTACAAACTGTTAAAGATTCAGTACATGATTCTGAAACACCTACGTTGAAAATTTTAATGGCAGGGACATCCACTCGCAAACTGCTAAGATTCAGTATATGATTCTGAAACACCTACGTTGAAAATTTTAATGGTAGGGACATCCACTCGCAAACTGCTAAGATTCAGTACATGATTCTGAAACACCTACGTTGAAAATTTTAATGGTAGGGACATCCACTCGCAAACTGCTAAGATTCAGTATATGATTCTGAAACACCTACGTTGAAAATTTTAATGGTAGGGACATCCACTCGCAAACTGCTAAGATTCAGTATATGATTCTGAAACACCTACGTTGAAAATTTTAATGGTAGGGACATCCACTCGCAAACTGCTAAGATTCAGTATATGATTCTGAAACACCTACGTTGAAAATTTTAATGGTAGGGACATCCACTCGCAAACTGCTAAGATTCAGTACATGATTCTGAAACACCTACATTGAAAATTTTAATGGCAGGGACATCCACGCGCAAACTGTTAAAGATTCAGTACATGATTCATGGCAGGGACATCCACGCGCAACTGTTAAATATTCAGTACATGATTCTGAAACACCTACGAAAATTTTAATAGCAGGGACATCCATGTACAAACTGTTAAAGATTCAGTACATGATTCTGAAACACCTACGTTGGAAATTTTAATGGCAGGGACATTCACGCGCAAACTGTTAAAGATTCAGTACATAATTCTGAAACACCTACGTTGAAAATTTTAATGGCAGTGACATCCACTCGCAAACTGTTAAAGATTCAGTACATGATTCTGAAACACCTACGTTGAAAACTTTAATGGCAGGGACTTCCACGCGAAAATTGTTAAAGATTCAGTACATAATTCTAAAACACCTATGCTGAAAATTTTTATGGCAGGAACATCCACGCGCAAATTGTTAAAGATTCAGTACCTACATGTTTCTGAAACATCTATATTGAACATTTTAATGGCAGGGACATCCACGCGCAAACTGTTAAAGATTCAGTACATGATACATGGCAGGGACATCCACGCGCAACTGTTAAAGACATGATTCTGAAACACCTACGAAAATTTTAATGGCAGGGACATCCACGCAAAAACTGTTAAAGATTCAGTACATGATTTTGAAACACCTACGTTGAAAACTTTAATGGCAGGGACTTCCACGCGCAAATTGTTAAAGATTCAGTACATGATTCTGAAACACCTACGTTGAAAATAATCGGGTACTAAAAAAAAAATATATTCCATATAGTCTGACTGATTAGGTACCTATTAGGGAATGCAGAACCGGTGCTGTTTTAAAGAACCGGGATTTTTGGGACCTTCTGGCTTAAGAACCGGGATTCCCGGTACTATCGATACTTTTGATACTTTAATAAGTCTTTGTAAGAGAGTTGAAAGTGTTGAAACGGAAAAAGTAAAAAAAAGACGAAATGACATGGCAAAAAAAACATTTTAATCAAATCAAATAAAACGTTTTATTTCTTGTATTGTAGACACTAAATCAGTCTTATTTATTATAATTTTACTGGTAATTACCTTAACCTAATCCTACATACTATATAACAGAAACATTTATTAAACGTCTTTACTTTACCAAACAAATTAACATGACTCTTATTGCAATTCTGCATAACCAAATTATAATTTAAAACTTACGTAACATCTACAAAAAAAGGAACTATGGAGTTTTAGCGTAGCATTAATCAGTCTCAATATTTATTGATTAGATAATCTTAACAAACATTTTTTTTTAATTTTAACCTTATATAATAATTCAACAAAAGTTTGGAACAACTTCAATCGACAAATTCTTTATATCAACTTGACTCTAATTATACATTTAAGAAAAAAATAAAATAAAAATATAACTTTAAACTGAAATATTTTTGCAAAACTTAAATATAGATATTCATCCTTACAATACTATAAATAAAAATACCCAACCTATAAAATTATAAAAATTTGGAATACTTGCTCAGACCAATATTACATTGCACATTGGTCTGATTCTTATAGTTACAATGGGGGCACTCAATAACCTAGGTTAGGTGGTAGCTAGGTAGTATAGTAACAGTGCAGCGGCCGGATTTTAGGCAGTAAAATTAGAAAAATTCTAAACGCGAAGTATCTTTTGCCGAAAGTACCGAAAGAACCGGGATTTGGTTTTGGAAATTCCGGTTCCTAAAACAACGGAAATTTCCGGGATTTCCCGGTACTTTCGGTTCCGGGATTTCCCGGGACTATTCACTAGTACCTATGCATTTATCCAAGAAACAGTATTTTTTTATGATAACTGACGAAAAATTTCAACTCCACGTGGTCTAGACACATGTGTTGAATTCGTGGTCATAGTTTGTGCGTCGATGTCCCTGCCAACTTATTGAAAGCAGAAACGCTCTTATCTTAATGATAGCACTAGCTATTAGGTTGTAAGTACAATTTTGTGAAATATGCCCATCTATCAAACTTTTTCAAAATTTACCACGTTCGGTTCTTTAAAACTTTAGAAGTGACTCACACACAGCAACATTTTCTTTAGAATAAAATATTTTTTTATTCGCATAACCATAGGCACTTATATAAAATATGTTAATAAAAAAATTGATTAATAATCATTCCGTCGAGAGTTAACTAAGTATGTACAGATAGTCACTCATCCACGAACCGACCGCGGCAGGCGTAGCTTAACCTGGTCGATCGATCCGTGCGGCTGTTATTACATAGTCATATGCGTTTTATATTGTAGGTAAGTAATAGTTATTTGTTATACAAGAGTGCAAAGTTGCTTTTTAACCGCGTGTTCAATTTTGATGAACGAGCAAGCGAAGGATTCTAAAATTGAATCACGAGCGCAGCGAGTGATTCAAAATTAGAATCCTGAGCGTTAGCGAGGGAAAATCTTTGCACTCGAGTGCAACACGTAACTTTTCATTCCACCTCAGCGAGGAAATGACTAAATGCAAAAAAAAAACCTTTACAATCACAAGATAGGTACACTTTTATTTCAGTTTAGGTATTAATTACTACATTATGACAGGTAAGTATTACAGAATAATCTTTAAATTATAACAAAATAATACTAAGGTATAATTAAGAAAATTTTAAAGTAACGTTGCTACAGTTATTTAAATTGAGTGTAATATTTTTGTTTGGTACTGTAATATTGGTGTGTGTCACTTGTGTACTGTTTTTCGGTAAACTATCTGTCATACTTAATAGTTGTACCGATTCATCGGATTCCCTTGGCGTGAATGTTGGAGAGAGAGGGAGATGGTTAGGTGTTTCATAACGGCTTATTTTTGATGTAGACGGGCCAGTCCAAGGATCCGATTGAGGCTCTTTCAGTGTAATGGCTCCTACGATGCCTTCACATATTTTAGACTTATTTTGGATGGAATCCTCTATGTATCCCTCTACAACTGCATTGGACTTCCAGCCTCCGTGGCGCTTAAGGGACAGGAGATCAGCTCCGGAATCAGCCAAAAGTGTGGCTGAAGTTCGTCGGAAACAATGACCCGTGTACAACAGGGGTTCTGGAAGTTCAAGAAATGTTGCTATTTCTCGTGGGATACTGCCAATTTTATTAGTACCCATAGGCTGTCTAACACACTTTCCATTGCGATACTGTAGAAAAAATCGATTGATTGGAGTGTTAGGCGGGCGTAAGGCTTGATATTTCTCAACAATCGTTACGTATTCCTTGCGAATGACGAAGTTGCGGTCTCTTTTTGTCTTTGTATTAGGTAAATTAATTAATAGTAAGTCATCTGAATGTTTCTCAATGTTTTTGACATTAAGTTGTGTTAGTTCATTAGTTCGACATGCTCCGTTTATTCCAATAATAAGAACAACCTGTAACGTAAAGAGTATTGTAGTAGATAAATGAATAAAATTGATATGAACGCATAATTATGCCTATCAACATCTACTAATTAGTATACTATTTAATTGAGATTAATATACTTACGTAGATACTGAATGTGCAACTGACTTACTTTTGCCGCCAAATATACGGAATCGGGTGCTTCGTTAAGAAACTTTTCAATATCAGATATTGTGAAAACCTTCGATTTTTTTGGTTGATGACCAGATGAGGCTCTTTTTAAAAATGCCACTAATTTAGGATAGGTATCGATATGTTTGTCTTTTTTCATCTTTATTGTTGCTTTTAGCATCGAATACGTACTCCATAGAGTGCTTGCTTTCTTGTTCTCGGATAATTCTATAAAATATGCCAGCAAAACGTTTTCTGAGAAAGTTTTGGCTCCTTTTGCTAGTCGCCACGTGTTGAACATATCGTACTGTTTTAAATACTTCTCGCGTGATTGTTGAGGGAGAAAGCTCATTTGCGCATTATTAACAGTTTCAGTCAATTCTGTTGGCGTCAAGCAAACTTCCTCGTCGCTAGAATCACTCATTTTAGTTTTTTTTACTTGTTTTCAAGTTTCTTGTTTTTAATATAAGGTTTAACAATGACGTGAAAAAATGCCGCGTAAAGAACCGCGTACAAAGCAAATTGAAAAAAGAACACCAAGAAGGTTCCGAGTCAGTTTTTAACAAATTAAAAAAAAGTTGTATGATATATTCGGCACCATAGAGGTAGCAGTAAATAGGTTTAATGTTTTTTTTAATTCACAAACTTAGTGCACACGATGTTCTAAATTCAATTTACTTTATCCTCTAGAGCAGTGTTTTTCATTCTGTGGGTCGCGACCCCGAGGCGGTCGCGAAGCCTTACTCGGGGGGTCGCCGGCCGAAAGAAAAGGCAAGGTTGTAACACTACAAAAACAAAGTACTTTTACTAAAACTAAACAGCCGACTTCTTAAAACCATATACAATGCATAAAGGACAATGCCCACATACTAGAACAACCGTGGCCCACAGTGAACACTTACAAATAGTGTAAGGAATGATAGTATAAGGTGTTATGAGCACCTTCTAGTACTTATCAGTTCAGAAAATAAGTCGCCATTTGGAAATAAAACAGTTTTTAATTTTTTATAATTTTTAATTTTTTCACAAGCACTGACTTATTTTATACACTTACAATGAATTTTGAATGGTATTAACACAGTCATTGTTCATTTCAAAGTTACTTACTCATTTTAACCTTTGAATAATTGTCACCTTCTAAGTTTAAACAGTCTGGGGGAGTACACACAAAACCCATATATTAAACCTAGAAAGATCCCAGCGAGCAGTTCTCAAAGTAATGCACAAAAGGAACTTCCAGTATCCAACGGAGCAGCTATATAAGGATTGTATGGTATTAACGGTTCGACAACTTTATATCAGGAGAGTTCTGCTTATAAGCCACAAAGGCTCAACGTATGACCCGGTAAGACTGAAAAACAAACGCAGAAACGATCTAGTATTTGACCTGAAACCATGTAAAACAGAATTCTTCAGAAGACAACCGTGCTATATGGGTCCATACCTATATAACAAAATAAGTAAAAATACTCAGCTACATCACTTACCAATAAGTAAACTAAAACTTACCATAAATGACTTCCTTCTCTCTCAAAATTATGGAAATACTGAAAAACTTCTAGAAAGTATAAAATAATAAAATAAAGTCACACAACCCCATTCATACACCCGAACCTATACATACACATACACACAAATACACCACACCCCACACTACACATACATCACACATACATATGTTCATTCATAGATGCACACACAAGCATTAAGTAGCTATTAAGTAATTAATTAAATTATTATATTATTACATTATTAAATATTAAATTAAATATACATATATATCATTTTGTAATGTTTACCTTTACAAATATTTACTTTTGCACCGCACCATATATTTTATTTATTAATCAATCAATACTTATCATTTGTCCCAAACAACATCCCCGCCCCTCCCCCAACAATACAAAAGCTATGTAATGAAATAATGCTGATGTCACGTCAGTACATATACGTGTATATGACCATCTTTACAAACCAAGACCCTTCGGTGCCTCAGAAAGCATGTTAAGCCGTTGGTCCCGGCTGTCTTTTGTAGACCTTAGACAGTCTTTACGGGTCGTCAGAACCCCGAAAGTCTGTCAGACTTTCATTCAGATCAATCTTATCAAGAGGTATTGTATTACCTAGTAACTGGGTTGTGGAGGTCAGATAGGCAGTCACTCCATGTAAAATACTGGTATTCAGCTGCACCCGGTTAGACTGGAAGCCGACCCCAACATAATTGGGAAAAGGTTAGGCAGATGATGATGAGCTGTGAGATTTGGTTACTTTCTCAATAAAGTAAAAGTATTTAGGTATTTAAAAATATCTTTTTTACTTATTTAATACTAGCTTTTGCCAGCAGCTTCACCCGCCTATTATACGTATAAACCTTTTTCTTGAATCACTCTGTCTATTAAAAAAAACTGCATTAAAATTCGTTGCGTAGTTTTAAATATCTAAACATAAGGACAGACAGAGGGAAGTGACTTTGTTTTATTGTATTGTGTAGTGAAGTTAAATCACTATAAGCTTGCATTAGGACTGGCTATTGTTATTATCATAGTTTTTTAAAGGAATTGTTTAATGTAGGTGGTTAATATAATACTTACCTGTTGTGGAAGAACCCATTGCTATACAATATATATTTGTGAGTTGATGAGAGCGTAAGTGCCTCATATCATTTATTCAATTCGCACAGTGAACCTTGCTTGCGCCGGTTAATCCACGCGACGTGTTCGGGACAGCATAGTTACTCAGGTCCGAATTCGCGCCGAATTAATCATTAGTAAAAGCGGGACACCCGTAGTCCAAATGCATGCGAGGTTCGTCATATGCAGCCAGCAGTTTTCACATTCACACTAGGGTCGTCATTCAAAGTGGAGCCACGATCCAAGTTCGTGCAAGGATTGTCATTCTGGTGATATTGATCGGAGTCCATTGTCATAAAAAACCTCACAAAAGAACACAAACTATATTTTATATCTTTAACTATTTGTTTACTGGGTGTCAAATGTCAACTTCATCATCTGTCATGGAATAATGCTGCCATATTTTAAAATATAATCGATTACGTGAATCGATTATTGGTCTTGAACAATTTAATTTTATCTAATTACAGCAAAGCCATAAACAATACAATGATATTACCATTCCATGTTTATGTATGTTTGGACTATAAGATATCTGGTTTGAGATGTTTATGAACATAATTGTTTTGTCTTAAACTGGAGTTAGTTAGTTACGTTCACAGAAACTAAAATGGCCGTCATGATTATGACGGCGTGCCGTGTGATTACAATGCACGCCTTTGAGCACACGGATTGATTTTTATAATTATTAATTAATCCGTAATCGATTAGACGTATTCAATATACGACTCGAAATTAAATTGACAATATACTAGCAACCCTAAACTTTGCCTGACAGTCAAACTCTCAGTGATAATAATACGTTAAATTACTTATTTATTGCTTATAATGACGGCGACTTAGTTAGAGATAGAAGTTAAACGGATAATTCCTGTTTTAAAAAAATATATTTTTTAATTATCCTTCGAAACGTGTTCGGGTTGGGCCAGGAATAGGCATTGACCGTTGCAGCATGATTTTTTACGTGTACTAAAATTTGACCAAGGTTTTGAGATGTTTTCTCTTTGACACTACACATGTAGCTCTTATCAATAAGCCAGGCCGTTACACTTACACATATATATATATATATATATATATTTACATCCAGGAACTCATTTGGCGTCAAGCATGTTGCGCATCATTACGACGTCCACCAGTTCTGCTAACATTTTTTATAATCTGTTGATGAATATTGCTTAGTTTTTTGATTTCCTACTCCATCCTATACTTAATTTTCTTGCTCATTTATTTGCGGCAATATTCTTCTTGTAGTTAGGCCCAAACATTTTTGGACCCCGCACAATAGTGAAGCTTTATTGACCTCCTACGTATATCAATATTATTAATCTATTGCGTGGATATTTTTACGTCCAAATCAGACGGTTGGGATTTCAAAGTGCGACGTTGCCAGCATTATGATTCGTTTATTTATACGTATCTCTTTCTTTCACGGAGTCTCGCAAAACGCATTGTCTATTCTAAGTAAATATTTTTTTAGTTTCACGGTTGACCGCTGACTTATTTGGGCTATTATCATTTTAACCGACTTCAAAAAAAGGAGGAGGTTATTAATTCGACTGTATTTAAAAAAAAAAATATTTTTGTTACCTCATAACTTTTGACTGGACCGATTTTGATGATTATTTTTTGAATGACAAATGAACGAATAACGCGATTAGATTAGTGCAGAGTATCTACCATAACTAAAGAGTTAAAAATAAAAACACACATCGGTGGATGTGTTATGGGTTTTGATTTTAATAGTCAGATAAAAGTTCTCTATCCTGACTTAAGGAATGAAAGCCTAAATAAAGAGGTACAGTATTAAAAATTATTAATCGTGTTTTTAACCGACTTCAAAAAAGGAGGAGGTTATCAATTCGACCGTATATTTTTATGTTTGTTACCTCATAATCATAACTTTTGACTGGGTGAACCAATTTTGATGATTCTTTTTTTATTTGAAAGCTGGTGTTTCCCGAATGGTTACACTTTAATTTGGATACTCGGACAGTGGGGTCCATGTGAAAACTATATAAGTCTTAAATTTGCATTAAGTGTTTGTGCGACAAATGAACGAATAACGCGATTAGATTAGTGCGGGGTATCTACCATAACTAAATAGTTACAAATAAAAACTTTTTAGTTATGGTAGATACTTCGCACTAATCTAATCGCGGTATTCGTTCATTTTTGTATACCTATACAAGATGTTACTACTGCTGTGGAATCAATTGTTCTTCCTCATCGTACGAAGGAACCCTAATATTAGCATGAGTTTACTACGGGTTTTTCTAAGTTTTATTTGACTAGATTCAAAGAGTACTATTAACTAGATTTTTCTGATAATATAATATTATTCACAGCCTGTAATCGCCCACTGCTGAGCGTATCTTCGTGGTACTACAAAAGCGTGGCAGCCCCAACAGCATCCTGAATGCATTGTTGCATTGGACACGAAGAGCATTAACAGCTTTTTGAGTGAAACTAGTCCAAACGCTACACGAGTAAAAACCTATTAGGTACATCTCACTGATAATGCTCTTCGCTCCCGGTATTCATTGATTCGATCTAGATTGTTCCTCAAATCCTCCGCTACAATACGCATATGACACCACCATTTAAAATGACAGTAGGGTATCTCTCTGCGCCTTTATTGGCCACCTTAACGATAAGCAACTGACTTTTGTCCGTGTTATATCTAAAACCATGCTCCTCAGCGTAACGCTCACAAACTTTATTAAATTTTCTGAGACCTGCCATAGACGGGCTCAGCAGCGCCATGTCATTAGCGTAGCTAATGTTATTAAATGCTAGCCCATCTATGTAGCAGCCAGCATGCAAACTGCTGAGCTCGAGAATAAGCACATTTATATATAAATTAAACAGCTTAATCCACCCTGTCTAACTCCACATTCCATCACGTACTCATCCGACCGTCCATTTGCCCATTTTACACATTTAATTTGATGTGTGTACCAGTTTTGAAAAACACTCATCAATTCACTGGGCACACACAATTTAGACCATAACTTGCCACAAAACACCATGTCAAATGCCTTTGACATAGGTATCCAAAAAACAGGCAAAAACAGGAGTCTGATTTCCTGTATAATATTTTACAGTCTTTTTATACATAAAATTGCAGTTTCCGTAGATAAGCCCTCTCTGAACCCATGTTGAGCATCATGGAGCTTGACATCATTCTTTAAAAGAGAGAGAGATTGGTCTGCAGTTCGCTTTATCTGATATATCACTAGTCTTATTTTTTACATTAGGAACTTCAATAGTTTTCATCATATCCTTTGGCAGATAAGCGTGCGACACACAACAATTATAAAACAAAGCCAGTACCCTGGGCAAATGGATAACAGCGTTCTTTAAGTGTTCCACACTGAGCCCGTCGTGTCCCGGGGATTTTCCGCGCTTCATATGTACCAATACATTCTCTACTTCTTTTGCTGTATAGGTACCTTGAAGAAGGTCGCTCAAGTTCACCGTCGTCTGAGTTATGCAAAAAAGACAGTCTCGCGAGGTCTACAACTCACAGAGCCACTAGTGTACCTGATTATAAGTTATCTGATCGTTGCGAAACCCTTCCAGGGTCCTTATATCTTACGCCGGGGCTTAACTCCACTGCCGCGAGAAATCACGGTACAGCGGACAGAGCTCCGGTGGGATCTCATGGCGTCATGGAGAGTACGATTGTCGCAACCCAGCGCTGGGCACGCCACAATTACGGCGATAAGTCCCCTCTTTGAGGAGTGGCTAGAGAAGCGCCACGGCGCGGCGTCCTCACCTTCCACCTGACGCAGGGTCACGGTTGTTTCGGGAGGTTCCTGTTCAGGATAAGGCGGTAGGAAACGCCCGGGTGTCACCATTGAATGGATCACCCGGAGGACAGGGTGGAGCATATGGTAGAGGTCTGCCCGACTTGGGCGGCAGTAATGCTCGCGAAGGAGGAGGCAGAACGCGTGAGAGAGAGGCAAATTTCGCGCCCTCACGCCCCTAATCGCCGCAGGAGGAGACGCCCTGGGCATCGGGAATCGCAGGCCGATTTCCGGCCATCGTAGGCGCGGGCTTGCGGTCGGTGAGCAATGGATAGCTCGCCATCCGATAGGGACCAGACCCGGGTTGACGGTGCGTTGTGTTCCACGTGCACCTCAAAGAGATGTCAGCGGAATTGACCGGGTTCACTAGGGCTGATGCCTGCCAGGGTTGCGAAGAAGTCCGAAAGGGAGATCGTGGCCCCCGGCAACATGGTAACGAAAGGAAGACGGGTGGGTTTTAGTCAGTAAGAGTCTGACATGCCCTCCTGCTTCGCCCCGAGCGGGAAAAGTTATTTGATAATTTCCCACCCAAAAAAAGAAAAAAAACCGGCCAAGTGCGAGTCGGACTCGCGCACCGAGGGTTCCGTACAAACCTGTAGGTATTCTCGGTTTAAAAATATATATATTTTTTTTATTTTATATTTCAGTTGATTGAATGTAAGGTAAATTGCGGTTTACGATTTATGACGTTTTAAAAAAAAACTACTCACTCGATGTCGTTCAAACCAATTTTCGGTGGTAGTTTACATGGCAATGTACATCATATATTTTTTTTAGTTTTATCATTCTATTATTTTAGAAGTTACGGGGGGGGGGGGACACACATTTTACCACTTTGGAAGTATCTCTCGCGCAAACTATTCAGTTTAGAAAAAAATGATAATAGAAACCTCATCACCATTTTGAAGACCTATTCATAGATACCCCACACGTATGGGTTTGATGAAAAAAACAATTTTTGAGTTTTAGTTCTATGTATGGGGAACCCCAAAATTTATAGTTTTTTTTCTATTTTAGTATGAAAATCTTAATGCGGTTCACAGAATACATCTACTTACCAAGTTTCAACAGCATAGCTCTTATAGTTTCGGAAAATAGTGGCTGTGACATACGGACGGACGGACAGACAGACAGACAGACAGACAGACAGACATGACGAATCTATAAGGGTTCCGTTATTTGCCATTTGGCAACGGAACCCTAAAAAGTGTCCTTGTATGCTAGGCTTAAGTACTTGGTTGCAAATAAAATGATTTATCTTATATCTTTAAACGAGCAATTCTTGTATATATATATATAATCTGAATCTCAGAAACGGCTCCAACGATTTTCATGAAATTTAGTATACAGGGGGTTTCGGGGGCGATAAATCGATCTAGCTAGGATTCATTTTTATAAAATGTCATTTTATTCGTGTTTTCAATGACCTACTTTATCGATAATCAACTTGATCATAAACTTATTATTTTAAACACAATTTACCAAAAAATACCGAGCAAAGCTCGGTCATCCAGATATTGATTTATTTATCTGAGACGGCGATGGGTCATACATTCATTATGGGAGCTTATGCATTTATAGGAAAAGGAAGAAGTGCTATTAGATTCATATATACAGACGTCAAATATCGTACAGTATGAAAAGTATGCATCAAACTGACATCCGTATGAGTGTCGCGTAACTTTGAAGCTATATACGGACGTCAGTTGACAGTATATACTATTCATGCCGCACCATATTCAACGTCCAATTATTTTTCTAACGTTGTGCCATAGATTCATGTATACGGACGTCAAATATCGTACAGTATGAAAAGTATGCATCAAACCGACATCCGTATAAGTGTCGCGTAGCTTTGAAGCTATATACGGACGTCAGTTGACAGTATATAATATTCATGCCGCACCATATTCGACGTCCGATTATTTTTCTAACGTAGTGCCACAGATTCATGTATACGGACGTCAAATATCGTACAGTATGAAAAGTATGCGTCAAACCGGCATCCGTATAAGTGTCGCGTAGCTTTGAAGCTATATACGGACGTCAGTTGACAGTATATACTATTCATGCCGCACCATATTCGACGTCCGATTATTTTTCTAACGTAGTGCCACAGATTCATGTTTACGGACGTCAAATATCGTACAGTATGAAAAGTATGCGTCAAACCGACATCTGTATAAGTGTCGCGTAGCTTTGAAGCTATATATGGACGTCAGTTGACAGTATATAGTATTCATGCCGCACCATATTCTACGTCCGATTATTTTTCTAACGTAGTGCCATAGATTCATGTATACGGACGTCAAATATCGTACAGTATGAAAAGTATGCGTCAAACTGACATCCGTATATGTGTCGCGCAACTTTGAAGCTATAAACGAACTTCAGTTGACGGTATATACTATTCATGCCGCACCATATTCGACATCCTTGTATTTTTCTACAGTCGCAAGGAAAAATAATGAAATGAACACACATAAATTTAAGATTACTATTTTATTATAGACAGATGGGTTACCCTATAGGTATGACAGGTGAAAACAATTGAAATAGTTTTCTGTATTTATAAAACTTTAAAAATCAATCCCTAAAAATTACGTAAAATAATTAGTAATATTCAACGTATTTTTGTGACTTTCAGATCTAACATAATTAATTTTAAGAAAATATTAGATATTAGATTGTTGTATTGTTATTAGGTGTGCTAAGCATATTCCGAACGTATAATATAATCAAAATCATATAATCGACTTCAAATAGCTGTATAATTTACGGATTGCCAACACCTGATTTTCACAAGTGAGGGCACAATACTTATTTTGCAACCGAGCGTCAAATAAGCAGCGATACGTATGTGGCAACTTCGGCAAACTGTCTATAACTGATTTGTTGTTTTCATTTATAAAATATTTCGAACCGTTCAAATACAGTCGGTTTGGCAACGTCGCAATTGGACGCCAAATAATCGGCTTTATCGAAAGTGTCTTAGATGAGTATACGCACTGTCGATATACGCGCTACACGAGCGACGCACCGTTGATGCGGGATTTTGCGGAAGTTTTAGTTATACAAATGCAAGCGCTTCAGTGATTTTTTGCCTTCCGGCAATTTTTGTTGTACAGGTCGCTAGAGCCAAAAGGACCAAAGTAACACTGACTAAAAAAGTGGCGTCCGGTATGCGGACGTCTAAAGCCGGTGGACGCCAGATTAAATGCATTTCGGGCTATGTGGGACGCCATATCATTAGCAGGATAAATATATATATATATATATATATATATATATATATATATATATATTTATCCTGCTAATGATATGGCGTCCCACATAGCCCGAAATGCATTTAATCTGGCGTCCACCGGCTTTAGACGTCCGCATACCGGACGCCACTTTTTTAGTCAGTGTTACTTTGGTCCTTTTGGCTCTAGCGACCTGTACAACAAAAATTGCCGGAAGGCAAAAAATCACTGAAGCGCTTGCATTTGTATAACTAAAACTTCCGCGAAATCCCGCATCAACGGTGCGTCGCTCGTGTAGCGCGTATATCGACAGTGCGTATACTCATTTAAGACACTTTCGATAAAGCCGATTATTTGGCGTCCAATTGCGACGTTGCCAAACCGACTGTATTTGAACGGTTCGAAATATTTTATAAATGAAAACAACAAATCAAAGTATACACAGTTTGCCGAAGTTGCCACATAGGTACGTATCGCTGCTTATTTGACGCTCGGTTGCAAAATAAGTATTGAGCCCTCACTTGTGAAAATCAGGTGTTGGCCATCCGTAAATTATACAGCTATTTGAAGTCGATTATATGATTTTGATTATATTATACGTTCGGAATATGCTTAGCACACCTAATAACAATACAACAATCTAATATCTAATATTTTCTTAAAATTAATTATGTTAGATCTGAAAGTCACAAAAGTAAATTGTCATTAATACGTTGAATAATACTAATTATTTTACGTAATTTTTAGGGATTGATTTTCAAAGTTTTCTAAATACAGAAAACTATTTCAATTGTTTTCACCTGTCATACCTATAGGGTAACACTTCTGTCTTTAATAAAATAGTAATCTTAAATTTATGTGTGTTTATTTCATTATTTTTCCTTGCGACTGTAGAAAAATACACGGATGTCGAATATGGTGCGGCATGAATAGTATGTACCGTCAATTGAAGTTCGTTTATGGCTTCAAAGCTGCGCGACACATATACGGATCTCAGTTTGACGCATACTTTTCATACTGTACGATATTTGACGTCCATATACATGAATCTATGGCACTACGTTAGAAAAATAATCGGACGTAGAATATGGTGCGGCATGAATACTATATACTGTCCACTGACGTCCATATATAGCTTCAAAGCAACGCGACACTTATACGGATGTCGGTTTGACGCATACTTTTCATACTGTACGATATTTGACGTCCGTATACATGAATCTATGGCACTACGTTAGAAAAATAATCGGACGTCGAATATGGTGCGGCATGAATAGTATATACTGTCAGCTGACGTCCGTATATAGCTTCAAAGCTACGCGACACTTATACGGATGTCGGTTTGACGCATACTTTTCATACTGTACGATATTTGCCGTCCGTATACACGAATCTGTGGCACTACGTTAGAAAAATAATCGGACGTCGAATATGGTGCGGCATGAATAATATATAATGTCAACTGACGTCCGTATATAGCTTCAAAGCTACGCGACACTTATACGGATGTCGGTTTGATGCATACTTTTCATACTGTACGATATTTGACGTCCGTATACATGAATCTATGGCACAACGTTAGAAAAATAATTGGACGTTGAATATGGTGCGGCATGAATAGTATATACTGTCAACTGACGTCCGTATATAGCTTCAAAGTTACGCGACACTTATACGGATGTCGGTTTGATGCATACTTTTCATACTGTACGATATTTGACGTCTGTATATATGAATCTAATAGCACTTCTTCCTTTTCCTATAAATGCATAAGCTCCCATTATGAATGTATGACCCATCGCCGTCTCAGATAAATAAATTATAAATAATTTTATTTGCAACCAAGTACTTAAGCCTAGCATACAAGGACACTTTTTTGTTTTTTTTTGGTGGGAAATTATCAAATAACTTTTCCCGCTCGGGGCAAAGCAGGAGGGCGTGTCAGACTCTTACTGACTAAAACCCACCCGTGTTCCTTTTGTTACCATGTTGCCGGGGGCCACGATCTCCCTTTCGGACTTCTTCGCAACCCTGGCAGGCATCAGCCCTAGTGAACCCGGTCAATTCCGCTGACATCTCTTTGAGGTGCACGTGGAACACAACGCACCGTCAACCCGGGTCTGGTCCCTATCGGATTGCGAGCTACCCATTGCTCACCGACCGCAAGCCCGCGCCTACGATGGCCGGAAATCGGCCTGCGATTCCCTATGCCCAGGGCGTCTCCTCCTGCGGCGATTAGGGGCGTGAGGGCGCGAAATTTTCCTCTCTCTCACGCGTTCTGCCTCCTCCTTCGCGAGCATTACTGCCGCCCAAGTCGGGCAGACCTCTACCATATGCTCCACCCTGTCCTCCGGGTGATCCACTCAATGGTGACACCCGGGCATTTCCTCCCGCCTTATCCTGAACAGGAACCTCCCGAAACAACCGTGACCCTGCGTCAGGTGGAAGGTGAGGACGCCGCGCCGTGGCGCCTCTCTAGCCACTCCTCAAAGAGGGGACTTATCGCCGTAATTGTGGCGTGCCCAGCGCTGGGTTGCGACAATCGTATTCTCCATGACGCCATGAGATCCCACCGGAGCTCTGTCCGCTGTACCGTGATTTCTCGCGGCAGTGGAGTTAAGCCCCGGCGTAAGATATAAGGACCCTGGAAGGGTTTCGCAACGATCAGATAACTTATAATCAGGTACACTAGTGGCTCTGTGAGTTGTAGACCTCGCGAGACTGTCTTTTTTGCATAACTCAGACGACGGTGACTTGAGCGACCTTCTTCAAGGTACCTATACAGCAAAAGAAGTAGAGAATGTATTGGTACATATGAAGCGCGGAAAATCCCCGGGACACGACGGGCTCAGTGTGGAACACTTAAAGAACGCTGGTATCCATTTGCCCAGGGTACTGGCTTTGTTTTATAATTGTTATGTGTCGCACGCTTATCTGCCAAAGGATATGAAGAAAACTATTGAAGTTCCTAATGTAAAAAATAAGATTAGTGATATATCAGATAAAGCGAACTGCAGACCAATCTCTCTCTCTTTTAAAGAATGATGTCAAGCTCCATGATGCTCAACATGGGTTCAGAGAGGGCTTATGATCTACGGAAACTGCAATTTTATGTATAAAAAGACTGTAAAATATTATACAGGAAATCAGACTCCGGTTTTTGCCTGTTTCTTGGATACCTATGTCAAAGGCATTTGACATGGTGTTTTGTGACAAGTTATGGTCTAAATTGTGTGTGCTCAGTGAATTCATGAGTGTTTTTAAAAACTGGTACACACATCAAATTAAATGTGTAAAATGGGCAAATGGACGGTCGGATGAGTACGTGATGGAATGTGGAGTTAGACAGGGTGGATTAAGCTGTTTAATTTATATATAAATGTGCTTATTCTCGAGCTCAGCAGTTTGCATGCTGGCTGCTACATAGATGGGCTAGCATTTAATAACATTAGCTACGCTAATGACATGGCGCTGCTGAGCCCGTCTATGGCAGGTCTCAGAAAATTTAATAAAGTTTGTGAGCGTTACGCTGAGGAGCATGGTTTTAGATATAACACGGACAAAAGTCAGTTGCTTATCGTTAAGGTGGCCAATAAAGGCGCAGAGAGATACCCTACTGTCACTTTAAATGGTGGTGTCATATGCGTATTGTAGCGGAGGATTTGAGGAACAATCTAGATCGGATCAATGAATACCGGGAGCGAAGAGCATTATCAGTGAGATGTACCTAATAGTTTTTTACTCGTGTAGCGTTTGGACTAGTTTCACTCAAAAAGCTGTTAATGCTCTTCGTGTCCAGTGCAACAATGCATTCAGGATACTGTTGGGGCTGCCACGCTTTTGTAGTACCACGAAGATACGCTCAGCAGTGGGCGATTACAGGCTGTGAATAATATTATATTATCAGAAAAATCTAGATAATAGTACTCTTTGAATCTAGTCAAATTAAACTTAGAAAAACCCGTAGTAAACTCATGCTAATATTAGGGTTCCTTCGTACGATGAGGAAGAACAATTGATTCCACAGCAGTAGTAACATCTTGTATAGGTATACAAAAATGAACGAATAACGCGATTAGATTAGTGCGAAGTATCTACCATAACTAAAAAGTTTTTATTTGTAACTATTTAGTTATGGTAGATACCCCGCACTAATCTAATCGCGTTATTCGTTCATTTGTCACACAAATACTTAATGCAAATTTAAGACTTATATAGTTTTCACATGGACCCCACTGTCCGAGTATCCAAATTAAAATGTAACCATTCGGGAAACACCAGCTTTCAAATAAAAAAAGAATCATCAAAATTGGTTCACCCAGTCAAAAGTTATGATTATGAGGTAACAAACATAAAAATATACGGTCGAATTGATAACCTCCTCCTTTTTTGAAGTCGGTTAAAAACACCATTAATAATTTTCAATACTGTGTCTCTGTATTTAGGCTTTCATTCCTTAAGTCAGGATAGAGAACTTTTATCTGACTATTAAAATCAAAACCCATAAGGTGGATGTGTGTTTTTATTTTTAACTCTTTAGTTATGGTGATACTCTGCACTAATCTAATCGCGTTATTCGTGCATTTGTCATTCAAAAAATAATCATCAAAATCGGTTCACCCAGTCATAAGTTATGAGGTAACAAAAATAAAAAAATATATAAAAAATACAGTCGAATTGATAACCTCCTCCTTTTTTTTTGAAGTCGGTTAAAAATCAGAATAGCCCAAATACGTCAGCGGTCAACCGTGAAACTAAAAAAATATTTACTTAGAATAGACAATGCGTCTTGCGAGACTCCGTGAAAGGAAGAGATAAGTATAAATAAACGAATCATAATGCTGGCAACGTCGCACTTTGAAATCCCAACCGTCTGATTTGGACGTAAAAATATCCACGCAATAGATTAATAATATTGATATACGTAGGAGGTCAATAAAGCTTCACTATTGTGCGGGGTCCAAAAATGTTTGGGCCTAACTACAAGAAGAATATTGCCGCAAATAAATGAGCAAGAAAATGAAGTATAGGATGGAGTAGGAAATCAAAAAACTAAGCAATATTCATCAACAGATGATAAAAAATGTTAGCAGAACTGGTGGACGTCGTAATGATGCGCAACATGCTTGACGCCAAATGAGTTCCTGGATGTAAATATATATATATATATATATATCTTTATTAATCAAGTGACAAGACTCAGTTGTGTTAGTAACAATTTTTCTTACCCCTATGTTAGTATTCCTATTCTAATTACTTAACCTATAACATGAATATATGTGAATCACCGCCACACGTCTATCACCGAGGTGGACAGCTTGCAGCAGTGATTCACATATAAACAATCGAGTCTGCTCGCCACACAGCGCAGAATAAGGTTGGGGCTAGCCCGCACGCGGCGCACCAGGGAGGCGCATCACTTCCTCATCGTTGTATAAAAACAGTCGACTCGAGCTTCCGCAAACATCCCTGACGCACTACAGAAGCGGGGCAACCCCATCAATATCCTGAACGCATCATTGTATTGAACGCGAAGGACGCTGTACGATTTCTGCACATAATCAGCCCACAGACTACACGTGTACAATGGAGTGCAGTATGCTCGGAACAAGGTTAATTTAACACCCCGTGAGCAACGTGCAAATCTGCGAGCTATCATATTTGCCCTAACCGACAGCGCCCTTCGCTCTCGCTCAATATCGTCATCGTCCTTCATGCCAGTGGTCAAGACGTGTCCAAGGTATTTAAACTTATATACCCGTGAGAGCGGAGTTCCGCTCAAAGCGATTGGTGGTATAGTTTCTGGACACCGTCCGCCGCCGGCACCAAAGACCATGACCTCACTCTTACACACGTTATAGACTAAACCATGAAGTTTGGCATAATCTTCACAGATGGCCACCAACCTCCTAAGGCCACAAACCGAGGCGCTCAGCAGAGCCATATCATCGGCGTAACTAATATTATTTACACACACTCCATCAATGTAACAGCCGGCTCGCTCTTTGCTGAGCGTCTCAATCAACTCATTGACGTATAGATTGAAGAGCGTAGGTGAGGTCAGTCCCCCCTGCCTCACACCGCACTCCAATCCATACGGTTCCGACAAAGTCCCAGCCCATCGAACCTGATTGATCTGGCCTCCATACCAGCATTTCAAAGTGCTTACTAGTTCACATGGAACTCCAGCTTTCTCAAGCTTACTCCACAGAATGCTGTAGGAAACCAGATCAAATGCTCTGGATAGATCGAGGAAGCATGCGTATACAGGTGTTTTTCGATCAGTGTAGTACTTGACAGCCCACTTTAGACACAGGATGGCACTCTCAGTGGACAGCCCAGCTCTGAATCCGAACTGATTGTCGTGCAGTTTAATGTAATTATTAAGTTGTCTATTAAGCAGGCTATCAAGCACTCTCGCAATCACCGTAGCCAGAGAAAAGGGCCTATAGTTTTTCATATCAGAGATATCGCCTGTTTTATTTTTAACTATAGGCACTACAATGGTATTTTTATGATATATGTCCATATCATAAAAATTACTGAACCGATTGTGATGAAATTTTTACTGTTCCCTAAGTTGAAGTAAATGTAAGCCAATTAAAAAAAATGGTTATGATCCGATTTATAGTTTCGAAGAAATGCGTGGATAAACTTACATACGTATAAACATACACCTATAAAAAAAAAAAAACATATTTGTCTAGTAACAGATTATCATATGTGAATATATTACAGTTCCGATAATATTACATCAATTAATACACACAACCTACAAATAAAACAATAACAAGGTTTTCATCATATACTTTAAATAAGGTTCTTTTGCAGTCGGTTAAAAACACAATTTTAGTGAGAAGGATGGGCTTGTTTATTTTTCAAAAGTTTGTCAAATCGTGGTGCTATTTTTGAAACGTTAATAATCAAATCATTTTCTAATTGCACTCTATTTCTCTTTTTAGTTTTAATGTCTACCATTGCAAAAAATGTCAGGTCTCACAAGTATGAAGTGACGAATGGCACTAACAATTTTAGAGCTTCCCTTGTCAGTTCTGGATATTCGTGTTTTCTTTTCATCCAAAACACGTCGACAGTTTGCGAACAAAATGCCATTTTAAGCATACCATCAGCAGGTAAATCTAGAAGACTTTCTTTCATACTTGTGGTGACATCGGCCTGATCTATTGCCTTGTCCAAAAAAGGGTTTAAAATCCATCTACGCCCATTGTCAGCTTCAGAGTACAAGTCTGGAAAGTATGTCAAAAGTTCCTCTTGTAAATTATGTAAGCTCTGTATCATGCAAGGAATGTGAGCCCTTACAAGACTTTGGTCTGATGCGTTATCTTCAACAATATTCTGAACTCATGGAAAAGACTCAAATATATTGTTTTGCAGAGAAGTTGACCATAAACGAAGTTTTGTGTGAAATGCTTTGACTTTATCTTTAGCTGTTAAAAGATTATCTTCTCTACCTTGGAGGTTCTTGTTCACATTATTAAGGTGGCTAAAAAGATCTGCCAAAAATGCTAATTTCACGAGCCAAATAGGGTCAGAAAAACGATTAGCATATTCAGATTTTGCATCTTGTAAGAACATTAATAATTCAGCTCTCAGTTCTAGAACTCTTGTCAGTACCTTTCCTTTGGATAGCCACCTGACCTCTGTGTGATAAAGAAGATTTTGGTGAAGCGAGCTCATATCTTCACAAACGATTCTGAATAGCTGGGTTTGCAAGGCTTTACCTTTGATAGAATTCACGATTTTTATTACCTCCTTGAGCACGTCATTTAAATCAAAAGAGCCTTAGCAGCTAGAGCTTATCGATGAAGAAAACAGTGTGTCCAGGATATGTTTGGCATTATCGATTTTAATTTCGCAACGAGTCCCCTGTTTTTACCAGTCATAGCTTTAGCGCCATCGCTACAAATAGCGATAAATTTTCTCCAATCAATATCGTAGTCGCAAGTGTTCTCTAAAAACATATCGTACAAACACTGGCCAGAAGTGTTTGCAGAAAGTGCTTTGCAAAATAAGATTTCTTCCATAATACTGTCTTCTGCTTCAAAGCGCACAAGTACTACAAACTGAGCACAATCGGAAACATCTGTAGATTCGTCAAACTGCAAAGCAAAATGTTGGCTATTCTTTATTTTCTTTATTTTTCGACTACTTGTTCTTGAATATCATTGGCCATGTCGACGCAGTTTGGCCCGCGCGAGTTGGCGTCCAAGTTAAGTCGCACGTAGCCTTACTTACTTTCAAAACTCTCGCGGCTTCCTGCAGAGTGTAGATCCGAATAATAGATAATTGTACCAAAATAGAAAATATCATTAACGTAGTCTTTTAATTAAATAATTTCTTTGTCTTTCTGTGACACAAGGGGGTCGCCGGAATTTTTCAACTTGTAAAGGGGTCGCGAAATCAAAAAGATTGAAAAACACTGCTCTAGAGAATAAAAACGGCTTTTCCACTCAGATATTGAAGATTAAAAATACTCTTTCCGAGATGGTGGGATGAAAAAGTATTTTAATGTACATATCCTATTTGGTATTTGCTTTGTTTTCATTTTTGTTTGTGCTAACCTATGTCTGATTTGACATGAGATTATGTTTTTACATAATAATTATTTACCGGCCAGTATACAATGATAAGTACTTAATAAAACAAAAGAAAGTTATCCTACATGCGCGCTTTTATTCAAGTTTGCGTTAACACATGTTCGAGCAAAGTAAATATATTTTTTTATCTTACTTTAATCAATCACATACCTACATGTTTAAAAAAATATGTCCATTATAAACATAAAAATATTTGCGTCTATACATAAAAATATCAGCCTTAGACCACCATACCTTCTAGAGTCGTAGGCATAAATACCGAACTTCGTCCGCCTTTGCATATTCTTTGGTAATCTTTTTAGTGTAGCGCGCCGCCGCCCATATGCTCAAGGTTAACGAGAAACCTATGCGCCTTAAGCATTTGATAGCCAAATTATTGGGGAAGGTTATAGGATATTTAAACTCACGCTACAACCCTTAGGAGCCGAGCAAAAAAGAAAAAAGTGACGAATACGAAGACCTCTCACGGGAAAGCGATTCAACCCACCCCGGTTGGGGAGCAAGAAATTTGACGTGGAGGAAGTCGCGGACAGAAACTATTAAAAAAATAATTATGGGAAGCTGCCATTGTTCTTGAAACTCTTACCTTAAAATTAGTAGGTACCTGAAGGGATAATGAAGTTACGAAGTCGACTAGTCAAATATTGATTTAGGAACGCATAATAAGTACTAGGATCGTAAAATTCTCAGAAACAGTCCTAGGTATGGATTTGTGCCAGGTTAATGAAATATAGGCTCGCCCCCTATTACATGTGGATTGTAATCGTCATAATATTGATCGAACCTCAATATTGAACCATTTTGCTTTCCTGAAAATATCAACCTTCTTCTTTTTTCGTGTCGATGGTACTCGTACACATTCTTTATTGTTATCTAATTTGAGCACAGTAGGTGGCCACGTTTATTGTGGCATCAGCGGGAATATTTAGATCATCTGAGGTGCAGGTGAACGGGCACTTGGAATACTATAGTAAGTGGGGCATGGTCTGATCAGACGTACTGGACTCGTACTGGGTGTTGGATGAGTCCGTAATCCCACACTTTGAGAAACTAACATTGAACACTTTAATATAATGCATGCGCCTCTTTTTATAATTCTCAAAATAATCATTGCTTTTTGGGCACCTACAAATACTAAATAGCCAATTAACTACGACGAGCTCCGATGCAGCGCTCGCCGGCTGCTACTGAGGCACCGCGCGCGCCTTCCTGGTCATTGTTATAACTTAACCAATATGGTCGGAGTGCCCTAACTCACCTACTTATTCGGTTTGCACGTAGTTGGTCACAGTACAACTTAACTTCATCTCCGCCCATAATCTGAATCATTTTCAGTTTATTGTTAATGTTTGAAAAAAATATCTGAAAACACCGTAAATAACGTAATGATTGTTGTTGAACTGTCGAAATGAGAGCCGTTTCAACTCGTTACGCAATTATCCTGCAATTTTGTCCTTACCTTACCTTACCTTAGTTAAGTATGGTAAAGGCGAGAAAGTTAAAACGAAGCTCAATATCTTTTAAAAGAGAATACAAAGAAGATATATACTTTATTTAACACCACAAAAATACATAATAAAAAAAAACAATGAACACTACAAAATATACAATAGGCTGCCTTATGCCTTTCTGCGATCTCTTCCAGGCAACCTTGGAATGGACAGTGACTAGCCAGGACATAAAATGGGGATTTATGTATATCATCACCGGCAGGTTAATAACTTTTTAGATGATCACTTAAATATTATACACCATTGTCTATTCCTTCGGGAATACAGACACTTTGCATATGTATCAACGTAGGTAGCGTAATATAGTCCCCTGAGTTGAACACTGTTTTCTATAGCCGGCCACTTGGGGCTAAGCCAAGGCACAATCGTAAATTCGTAGCCAATTATAAAATATACAATGCTATTGTCGCACTTTCTGGGAAATTTATAAATAAGAGAATGTATTTATAACTATGAGTAGTTTTTCTAAATTAGACTATAATTATTAAGCTGTAGACGAAGTTGTACTTTTAATACCTTTTATTTAGTATGTGTCTATGTAACGGAAACTTTGAACATGATTTTGATCCCCTTCAAAACGTCGGATTGACTCGAAATTTGGTGTTCTTATCAAGGACCGATGACAATACAATATTATTTTGTAACCAAACTAAAAAGTAGAAAATAATGGAAAAATGCGTGGTGTGCTTTTTGAGGTATTTTTTAATTGATATCGAGGACCTCATGCTTTTTTCCAGTATTTTCTACTTTTTAGTTTGGTTTTCTATAGAAACGTGTTTTTTAGTTTTTTTTTTTAAACTAGGTATTGGTGCCGATTCCCTTATTCACAAACTAAACTAAATTTAAGTTCAGTGCATCTTTTTCTGTCTATTTCAATAAGGAAAGGACAGAAGATAAATTTTAGTTTAGTCCTGTCAAATTAATCAGCGCTTGACGTAAATTGACGTAATTTTAGTAGGCAAGTTTTTAATCACGTCTAAACTTGTTTGGAATAGTGACAGGCGCTGATTAATTTGACAGGACTAAACTAAAAATTTTCTTTTGTCCTCTTCTTAATGAAATACAAAGAAAAAGATGCACTGAACTTAAATTTAGTTTAGTTTGTGAACAAGGGAATCGGTACCATTGTTTATTTTCAAAATTATAGGGTGTTACGTAGTTTTCGAAGATAGCTTTTTTTGGCTATCCTGGTAACCATGGGGATGCAATGTCATGGCTACTAACTGACTAATATCAGTTCTAGCCTTTGCAAGCACCGTAACTTGAAGAGAGAGAGAATCACTTGCGAGAGTCTACGGTCACCAAAAGAGATAAGTTCTAGTTTTGGTAACTTTGTCGGATGAAGTTGAAGTTTAGTAAGAAACCGTTGGATGTTTACGCATACAAAAAAAAAAAAAAATACAATAAAAAGTTAATTTATCAAATTAAATTTGATTCGAAAAGATCTATCGGTTTCCGAGTAAACTTCAACTATATTCAAGGCCCCTGGTTACTTACTACTTTTTACTGATTATTTATTTGTTTATATAAAAGGTTGGGGAAAAAGTCTTTTCGCATTATAGTATGTATGAATTTGTAATAAAATCTCTTTGGCTATACTATTTGTATCTGGCTGGTTTTGGTATCATTGAAAGTTTAAATTTTAAAGAACATAATTCCAAATTCAAATTAGGAAAATGTGTGATTTTCATTTGTTTTTCGTACCGTCAAGATGAGTGAATCTAATGAAGAAATTCGATACATTTTAAAATTTTACTACAAAAAAGGTAAAAATGCAACGCAAGCCGCGAAAAAAATTTGCGATGTTTATGGACCTAGTGTAGTGTTTGTGAGAGTAGCACAAAGGGTTAAGCGTTTTCAATCCGGAAATTTTGATGTCAAAGATGCACGTCGCTCTGGTCGCCCTATTACGGATAAAATGGATGCCATTTTTGAAAAAGTGGAGCAAGATCGGCATACCAGTAGTTACGACGTAGCTGAAGAACTGGAAATTGACCACAAAACAGTTTTGGTGCATTTGAAAAAAACTGGGTACACAAAAAAGTTCGACATTTGGGTACCTCACGAGCTCACTGAAAGAAACCTAATGAACCGTGTACTCATTTGTGATTCTTTATTACGACGTAATGAAACCGAACCATTTTTGAAGAAGCTGATAACTGGTGATGAAAAGTGGATCACGTATGACAAGAACGTGCGAAAAAGGTCGTGGTCAAAGGCCGGTCAGGCTTCACAGACTGTGGCGAAACCCGGGTTAACTCGCAACAAGGAGATGCTGTGTGTGTGGTGGGATTGGAAGGGCATTATTCATTATGAGCTGTTACCACCAGGCAGGACCATCGATTCTGAACTCTACTGCGAACAACTGATGAGATTAAAGCAAGAAGTTGAGAGAAAGCGGCCGGAATTAATCAACAGAAGGGGTGTGGTTTTTCATCATGATAACGCTAGACCTCACACATCTTTAGCCACCCAACTTTTGGCTGGGAGGTGTTAATGCATCCGCCGTATAGTCCTGACCTTGCACCTTCAGATTTCCACCTGTTTCGGTCTCTTCAGAATTCTTTAGGCAGTGTCAGGTTAACATCACGAGAGGACTGCCAAAACCACTTGTCGCGGTATTTTGACCAGAAGTCCCAAAATTTCTATAGCAATGGGATCATGTTCCTACCTACAAGATGGCAAAAAGTTATCGAACAAAATGGTACCTACATACTTTAGTTAAATTTAAATAAACTTTATTAAAAAATGTTTTGAATTTTCTTAAAAAATGCGAAGTAACTTTTCCCCAACCTATTAATATTTTAATCAGTTACTTTTGGAATAGACTATAGAGGTATTCAAGTGACAAACCTTACTAATGGTTGATGATACTTTGATTAAATCCTCGTTCCTTACTTACCCCCATACTCACAGAGCCACATCGTGGTCCATTCTAGAACCTTGGGACTCATCCGTGTTGAGTCACAGCATAAAGGAGCTGGTTTTTTGCTTCCTGAGTACCTACTGCTGTAGGTATTTAGTACTTGTACGCTATTTTTAGTGGATGTTTAGCAGACATACCCCATGTAACGTTTGTCAATCTTTTGTGTAACAATAAATCAATCTGTCTTTTAGCAACAATGTTGCGGTTGGCTTCCAGTCTTACCGGATGTAGCTGCATACCAGTATTATACATGGACTGACTGCCTATCTGACCGCCATAATTTAGAGATTGGGTAACATGTTACCCTTTGATAAGAGTGAGTTTTAGACTTTTGAGCTTCTAACTACCGGCAACGACTGTCGAAAATAGACGAATTAACGGTCGGGACAACGGTGTAGCATGCGTTCCGTTGCATGGAAGGGTTTCGATATGTAATGGATGATCACCCATCCACAAGCCAACCCCGGCAAGCTAGGTACGACCCTATGAATGACCCGTATGGCTGTTAGCATACTGATTAGTTCGTTACTATAGTTAGGTACATATATGTGGAAATGTGGGTGTACATCTCTTGGCCAGGCTCGACACCTTCTACCTAACCCTTTGGAAAAACAGGCGCGATGCACACACGATATAGAAGCGATGCCTTTCTAGAAAGGACCCTACATATTATATGTATATTTTGTTAATAGATTACCTAGAAACGATCTAATTACGTTAATTAATAGACACATACTTCATGGTATAGCCACACTAAGGTATGTACACTATTTTAAGGTTAAGTAAATTGTTCACTGATCTACATATTTCAGTATAGCGAAATTTAATTTCAGCGGGTTTAATTCAGTCAGTTACGGTCTGTTCCAAAAAAAATTGACAAAATGTAAACAATGGCATAACAACAAGAACAAACCAAACGTACCTTGTGATGGCAATTAATAACGCTACTTACAAATTGGTTGCTTTAATTTGATTTTTGAAAACGTAAATCCGAAATTATACATTTGTAATGACAGTTTTCACATTTGAGATAAATTTTAAATTTCAACTAAACAAGTTTTGTTTACACTTTTATCAGCCCGTGACCGTGACTTTCTTGCTCCCCAGAAGGAACCTCCCCGTCGCTCGCATCGAATCGCCTGCGCGTGCGACGTTTTGGAGGTTTTCGTATTCTAGATTTTTTCTTTTTGCTCGGGTCCTAAATGTCTTGGCGTGATGTTATAATATAGTATGCAGAATTCATCGATAAATAGGCTATCTAACACTAAACGTAGTTCCTGAACTTCAGTACGTTCAACCAAACAAACTCTTCAGCTTTATAATATTTAGATTTGATTATAATTAAAAACGTTATATTGATCCAAACTGAAAAGATAGACATATACTATAGCGGACTTCTTTTTTAACTTTTTAAGAGGAACAATTTCGTCATACATGGTTTTACGTAACTTAAACCGTTTACGAAGCCCACACAGCGGAAGCTCTCAAAATGAATAACTTTTCCCCGTTTTTGCAACATTTTTCATTGATGCTCCGCTCGTATTTCAGCTTTATAATATTAGAATAGATTGTGGAATAGAATATCAAATTATACAAGTGGGCTCATAGCTAAGTTATAATAGCCGTACCAATCGATTGATCAGGTGAAGCTTATCCTCTTGCCGTGGTCAGTTTGTGGATACCGAAGCTTGACCAGCTTTACTTATAGAAACCCCTACGTGCCTGGGAAAGCACGTTAAATCGTTGTTCCAGACTGTCATTCATGGATTTTTGACAGTCGTTACAGGTAGTCAGAAACCAGAAAGTCTGACAACCAGTCTTACCAAGGGGTATCGTATTACATTGTAACTGGGTTGCGGAGGTCGCTCTACGTACAGAGTTATTTATTCAAGTGACGAAACATGCCTGACACAATGGTAGGGTGTAATGGTACTTCGGTCTTTCAATCCTCGTTGCTCACTATCCCATACCCACACGGCCATATTGCGCTCCATTCAAGGACTTAGGAGTCCACCGTGTAACGCCACTGCATAAAAGCAGCTGGTTCTTAGCTGGCTCTTTTTATTACTTACTCTTTATGTGCCTGTGTATCACAAATACGCCCCATAAAAATATAGTCAGTTCTTTATCTAAACCTTATTGAACGTATCAATGAATGAATGAATCAAATGCACCCCAGCGTGGTTTACCAGACTGGATTAGTCGAATGAATTCCGAGATTTGAAGACCACCGGGGCGCACCATGCTGGTATGGAAGCCGTGCCCTTAGGATAGAAATTTGTGACCCGTACGAAATATGAATTCCGTAGAGTAGGCAAGGGACTAGTACTCATCATCATCTGTGAGTCTACTGGGTCCTTTTTGGATCTTATAAATGTCATTTCTCTTCTGTATTAAATGTTGGTTTTCAGTGTCTTCGTCTCATTAGCAGCGTTCTTGATCTATTTTCTGTCTTCCGCCGTGTCCATTCAAAAATTGACTCACTTGTCGCAGTATTCCATGTCCTGTTTTAGGTTGTCGTTCCGTGTGTAAATAGGTCGGCCGACGTTCTTAGATTTGGCCTTGTACTGCATTGCTGCACGCAACAGGTGTGGTTGGCGGCGCCAATTAACATCAGCGAATTAACATTAGCACATCCTGTGGTTCCTGATGCATTTGGTTACGGTTTTGTTGCCTAAGATTTCATGCATTTTGTTTTGTCTTGGCTTATAACTCGCTAATATCTAAGTCTTGACCTGTGTGCTAAGTGCCAATTCATGTAAAAAATCTCATATAGGTATATATCATACACAGTACGATCACACTATTTGCGTTTCTCTGGGCCTGTTCGCTTTTTAGTTTTGCTTTTTCTGCTTAATACAGATGTTATGTACATATTATGTGCCTATAGAAATTTAACGCTCACGTTGGTCGTTTTCTGTCTAGCTATGGGATCCCTAATTAGTATATTTGTTTCGTTTATTTGGTAGGGGTTTAATATGGCCTACTAACCATTCAAGCTCATCTGTAATAAAGATAAAGTCTTCAAATGATAGTACCAGTGGGAGTAAGATTTCACGATCTTGGTCTATTTTGCTTCATTGAATTTCCTCATCGTGAGTGCTAAGGAATTCGTCGATGATCAGTGTAAAAAGGCGATGGCGGTAAGTCCCCTCTTTGAGGAGTGGATAGAGAGGCGTCACGGCGTCCTCACCTTCCGCCTGACGCAGGTTCTCACCGGGCATGGGTGCTTCGGTGGGTTCCTGTTCAGGATAAAGCGGGAGGATACGCCCGGGTGTTTCCATTGCGAGGATCGTCTGGAGGACACGGTGGAGCATACGGTGGAGGTGTGCCCTGCTTGGGCGGAGCACCGCCGTGTCCTCGTGGAGGCGATCGGCGGCGGCGACCTCTCGCGTCCGGCCCTGGTGCGAGCCATGGTACGGAGCGAGAGGGAATGGGAAGCCGTCACCTCCTTCTGCGAAGCAGTAATGCTCGCGAAGGAGGAGGCGGGGCGCGTGAGGGAGTGGCAGTCTCTGCGCCCTCACGTCCCTAGCCGCCGCAGGAGGAGACGCCCCGGGCGTCGGGAGTCAATAGCGGACTCCCGGCCACCGTAGGCGCGAGCTTGCGGGTGGCGAGCAATGGGTAGCTCGCCGCCCGGTAAGGACCAAGCTCGGGTCGACGGCGCGCAGTGTTCCACGCGCGCCTCAAAGAGATGTCAGCAGCAGTGTAGGGGTCTACTAGGACCGATGCCTGCCGGGGTCGCGTGATTGTTCGAAAGAGATACCGTGACCCTGGCACATGGGCAACTGATGGAACACGGGTGGGTTTTAGTCAGTAAAAGTCTGACACGCCCCCCCGCTCCGCCCAGAGCGGGAGAAGTCATTTGATGATTTCCCATCCTGAAAAAAAAAAAAAAAAAAAAAAAAGAGGACAACCTTTTCCCCTTTCCTTTGATAATCCAATTGCTTTGCCGGCGACATTTAAAAAATATTCGTTAATTCATGCCTGCCTTTATTATATTTGTTAGTTTGTTGTATTAGGATATCTCGTGCAATGAGGTCAACATTATCAAAGGCTATTTCTTTGTCGAGGGCTAGCATATTAATTCTTTTACCTGCACGCCATACTTCGTCTAAGACCCATTCAAGCGTGAAATTGACGTCGTCTGTTGATAGTAAAATAATAACGAAGTCAAAACTGTACATTTAAAACTTTTGAAAAAGTAACTGCCAGGTGTGGGAATGAGAGAAAAATAAAGTTTTTACAATTTTTGTCCGTTTGTCTGGATGCACGTCCCGAATTGGCGCAAAAATGGCTGAACGGAGTTGAATGAGATAATCTCATAACCTGGATTAACATATATTTAGGGTACTTTTAATACCGGTAGTGCGTTTCCGTGGGATATTTCTTCCGACATCCACACGGGCGAAGCCGCGGGCTAAAGCTAGTGTAAATACTGATTTGTTGATTTCTTAAGTTATATAGCAAGAGGAGATGCCATTCTGGGAAGGACCCTACAAAACGACCTTAGAAACAAACAAATGTTCCTAGTAATTATTGTTGTAAGCCAGTATTTACCCTTTGCTTCGTATTTGCAGATGTCTAAACACTAAATAAAAGGCTTTATCTATAGGGTGCAGCCACATCAAGGGCCACCGTATTTAATTTATATTATTTCTATTCAAAAAATCAATTGACTTGATTTCTACTGAACTATTTTAGAATGGCGAAATTGGTATGTCTTCAGGTGATTTCATTCGATCACGTAAGTAAGTAAGTAATTAACCGCTAGAGATGCTTTTATATTTTTGCTACATTTTACTTAGTTTTCTGAACCTTTCTGTATCAGAGATGTCCCATACACACGTGCTGGGCATGCTAATGTGGTACAGAAATCTAATACACCAGCTTCTGCCCGCGACTTCGTCTGCGTTAAATTTCTTTCTCCACCGACCCACCCCGTCGCATCGAATCGCCTGCCCGTGGGAACTCTTCGTATTCGTGACTTTTTCTCTTTGTTCGGCTCCTAAGAGACGTTCCGTGATGTTATATAGCCTAAAGCCTTCCTCCTAACCCAACACTAAAAGAATTTTTCAATTAAAACCAGTAGTTCCTGAGATTACCACGTTCAACCAAACAAACAAACTTAGCTTTATAATATCAGTATAGCTGTAAAACCCTTCGGAGCCGAGTAAAATGACAATAAGTCATAAATACGAAGACTCTCGTACGGGCAGGCGATTCGATATGACGGGATGGGTCGGGGAGCAGGATCACGCTTGTAATTCTGAAGGGTAAGGCAGAGGCGTAATTAGCAACACCCACAATTTCGCCAGTTATATTTAAGTTCCATGTAATAGGGGGCGAGCCTATTGCCATCAACCGGACACACATTTTGACTCCGGTCTGCTATTACACTTTGCCCGACCTGGGACTCGACCAATGGAACAATGAGGCAGTAATCTAATGTAGTATACTAAAACTGATATAATAAAAACGAAGACTTTGTTTTTTTTTTTTTTTTTTGTTAGAAGGCGCTAATCTCTGGAACTACAAGTCAGATTAGAAAAAGAGCATTTGCATTTGATAGCCCAATTCTTAAGATAGTTTATAGGCTATTTAACAACCCTCTACGACCCTTAAGAGGCAAGAAAAAAAAAACTTTTTAGTTATGGTAGATATCCCGCACTAATCTAATCGCGTTATTTATTCATTTGTCGCCGCAAATACTTAATGCAAATTTAAGACTTATATGGTTTTCACATGGATCCCATTGTCCAAATGGAACCAAATTAAAATGGGACCATTCGGGAAGCACCGGCTTTCAAATAAAAAATAATCATCAAAATCGGTTCACCCAGACAAAAGTTATGAGATAACAAACATTTAAAAAAATACAGTCGAATTGATAACCTACTCCTTTTTTTGAAGTCGGTTAATAAAAGTCAGAAAGAAAGCTAAGCGAAAACGATGTAATAGCCCAGCCGAGCTATGCGATGCGACGCGGTAGATCGAGGCAGAGGGAGTTTTATAAAATTGTGACTATTATTTAAGTTGTATATTGTGTATCTTAGGACTTCGAACGAAGTCGCACGTAAAAGTTAGTTGGACTTACCATAATCAGCCTATAATGTTCCCACTGCTGGGACACAGGCCACCTTTCTGTGAGAGAGATTGGGATTATTCCACCACGCAGGTTGGCAGATGTCACATGTATTCGGATTTTTTGTTCCAGCCATGCCGTTTCCCCACGGTGTTTTCTTCACCGTTTTCAGAGCAGTAGTGATGAAATAATTTACAGAAAGTAAAGCGCCTCTGGGTTGGAACCTACGACCTGCCATTCGTAAGGAATGGCAGTTGGACATAATACCTACGATTTGCAAAAGCAATTCCACAATATCCCTAACATTACGAATTACGTAGTTGCTTTTTGAGCGTTAGACTCCACCACCGTTTCTACAGCACAAGAAATTTCTTTTAAATTGTTCAGATCGAAATTAAAATGAATCGAATTGAATCGCCTTTGTGAGCTGAACAATGTCCCCCTCAGTTTACTGGTGTAATTTGAGCTCAATGATAAGCAGCTGATAGATACATTGTATGTTTAATTGCACAAAACATACAAGTTTTGTTGTTATACATATATTTTTAATGATACTCTCCAACTTCACTGTCGTAATATGCCTCCAGCTCTATTTTGGTCCAATCGTTGATTTCTAACCGTCTTATAACCAAATGCGATCTAACTTTAGTTCTAGCCTTAAGGTCTGCACAATTTTTGCATTTTCAAATTTTATTTCGATTTGGGTAAAGTTCTTAATACTAAATTGAGACACACTGAGTTCTTTTTTAAAAACTGGGTTGGTGGTTTAAATCTGCAGATAAGTCTGCAGATTTAAACCACCAACCCAGTTTTTTTTTTCTTCGTAGAAATAAAAAGTGTCATGCTAAGGCATGACACTTTTTATTTCTACGAAGAATAGAAACAACTCTCTATATGAAGTTACATATTGTTTCTCTATTTTTGACATCACACCGTAGAAATCCTTCTACAAACTGTCATTTTGTCTTTCAAACGATTTTTGTCTAGGTCCTTTTTATGTTGACTATTTCAAAGTAAACATTACTATCCCAAAGTATCAAAATCACAATGACAACTGATAGTTGTCTCAGATAGTGAAATCAATTTGATTTTGTAATCGCCATGCGCCATGCACATCATTTTTGTCTACTCTTCCGTGGACAAAACGGTGATGATACTAAGCCTGCTGATCTAAATAAAAACATTGTTCGTATAAAAGAGAATGAGTTAATAAATCTCTAAGCTAGTACTGAAGGGCTAAGGGTCAACTCAAGCCAAAATTAAAACAAAAAATAATTCTGTTCAACGTTTATTATTACTGCAAATTGATTTACTTAAAATTACTTCACAAATCAGTTTGTCTTGTCAATCATTGACTCAGTTCCCGGCAATGACAAGTCATGAATTTCAGTAAACCCGATCAATTTTAGCAACAATTGACAATCTTGTCTCTTGATTAACGCCGTGACATAATTCGGTAACGTACAAGGGGCGTTTTGTAACCCTATAAAAATAAATTACAATCGTAGCTTTAGGGGTAATAAAAACCTACCTAGAGACCTCGCCACTTGTCACGCATCTTGTCTTATTTCTCGACTTTTCTCGTCTCTTATCCGTGTAATGCTAGGCCTAGTGGTCATTCTCTCAGTGAAAATATTTCACTTGATGTCTATTACAATTTCTATCTTATACTACGGCCATATCATAGCTACGATAAACACAGATTAACGCGTTAAAATAAGGCCTAATTTCACTCGTTACAAGGAGTTCAATTACATACATCAAATCAAATAAGGGTTTTGTTCTTAAATCAAATGGATAATTTTAGATATTTTAGGGTCTATCTATTTAACTCTCACTTAATTCTTAAGGAAAAGAAAAAATGCTCTCAGGTTCTAAAAAGACTTCGTACTAATTTAACTGTTTAAAAGTACTAGCTGCAGTTGTTTTCGTTAAATATATTACATTTCGGTATTTACATAAAAAATGCCTCAACTAAAAATCACGCGTTAACTTAGAATCATGACAAATAAACGCATCTTGGCCGTAGTACAAACGTGACAACTTTGTCCCAATCAAAACATCTTCCTCACGATTTTAACCTTACATTACAAAAATATCTAGAAAATTCTCCGAGGACTTAATCAGTTCGTTCTAGTAGTTTCCTTACGAGTCTCCAGTCTTCCATGATGTCTGCGTCAGGCAACATGTAGACCACGTATGGAGGGGCGACGGTCACTTGTCTTCGGCGTCTCTTTCTTCCCCATTCCGGTCCGGTTGACCAGAGGTCTACCGCATGACGCTCCTCTTCAAGTTTTCTGATCTTTTCTAAGGTTTCTTCTTTCAGATTCTCGTAAGCCAGCCATTTTTCACTCTGTTGACAATAGAAAAAAGTACGTTTAACATCTTGTATTTTGTTTAAGACCATTGCATTGGGTGGTTTGATTTAAGGTTCAGGGACACTACAGATAAATAAATCAGGTACTAACTTAACATTGAATTTATTAATCGATGTGGGTTAACGATAAATTTTGAGTTGTATAAAAATGCTTTCAAAGGAATCTGCTTAAACTACATTAGAGTCAATGGCAGCGTCTAATTTGAATTTTAAATCAGTTGGCAGTTCTAGCAGCAGTGTAATTCATTTAGATTTTATGTAAGTGTAGAACAAATCTTAGGTACAATACAAACTATGAAACACATGTAAATTACAACATTTTCCATTCCTTCATTCAATTTATTAACTTTCAAGCTAACTTATTCGGATCATCGCTCAACCTCGCCTCGTTTAACGTCATAACGTGGGCTGAGTGGCGCACACGCAGACAATTTTCGACCAAACCGGTTTCCGTCTCCGCCATGATGAATTTACCTGACACTTTATTGAAAAAACACCAGGCTGTCTGACGGGCCTGTTATTTTTGGGTTTTATTGCAAATTTGAATAATTGAAGGCGTTTAAATGTAGGTGGAAAGGATAGGACTGTATATCTATGGTTTGGTAGTAGATATTTGAAATTAGATGATAAAGGTGGTATATTAGATGATAATTTGAAGCTTTTAGATCTGTTTGTAGTTACGTAAACTTGTATACTTCTTTGTGCTTACTTACTACAAACAGTAGTAACTTGATTGTATGCGACGTAACGTAAATTTAGAGATGTAGGTGCAAGTTTAAAGTTAACAAAGAAATATATATATGTATACGTATGATATTTAAGTTCCAAGGTACTGTAGCATGAATAAGTACAACTAAATAACCTATAATGGTCCTTAGTAACTTGTAACTGACTTTATTCATATAAAATTATTATCCATCTATTATAGCTGTTGGTTTTCCTATGAATAAATAAATAGACAAAACCTAGATAGAATACAGATTTTTATTAAATTCAGTAGTTTGCTGAAAACTCTACAAAGTAGTTAATGCCGACGGGAATAAACGGACGCTGAATTATTTCAGTAAATGACTACTGAAATGAATAGTTTCATGCATTAGTTCAACCTTTAATTATACACAATCGAGCTAGAGCCGGATATTTACCCAAGTGAGGTTTGTTATAATAAAGTAGTTTCATTTGCTATGTAGGTGTAACGTTGCTTCAAGTAGAATGTTTAGCGGCATACCTATAAGTAGTTGTTACGTAATTACGTGGGAGGGAAACTGCAGTAGAAACAACGTAAATACAATAGTGTTTGTAGGTAGGTAGAGTGATGTCTATTAATGGACAAGGAAATGTCAAATTATTAACTTTGATGTAACTAAAGATTCTTTGAAATCAATAGAGCAGATACCTACTTCATGGAGTCGTCTTCAAGGTTAAATTAAATTTGCTGCAGACGTTATGGAGATCTTAATTAATCAACCGATTTGCCTTGCTTTTTCTCAACTGTTGGGAAAAGGCAAGGCCTTGTTTTCTTCGTCTAACAGGACGCAGCTGAATATCCAGTACTTTACATGGAGCGACTATCTATCTGACCTGAGAGACGGGGATCGGAATCTAAAGATGATAAAAACTTTTTAACAAAAAATTAAACCGCCGAAAAAACTGAAAAGCAAAAAATAATAAACCTTAAAATTATGAGTCGGCGCTTTGAGTGATCTTTGTTCATTGATTTTTCAGCGCCGACTCAACATTTTAAGGTTTATTATTTTTTGCTTTTCAGTTTTTTCGGCGGTTTAATTTTTTGTTAAAAGTTTTTATTTTATAGTTTTTTGCTAATAATACTTGGCAAGGTATACCCCATCCAATGAAAAAAGAATTATCAAAATCAGACTACTCTGTATAAAGTTATGCGTGGTTATACATTACAATCAGTGAGTGAACAATCAATCATCCCCTGTTTTCCAACCCTTAGGGTTCGATTTTGTTTTCCAAATTTATATGGGACCACCTTGGAAGTATACCCTTTCCAATAAAAAAAAGAATTATCACGATCGGACTACTCTGTATAAAGTTATGCGTGGTTATACATTACAATCAGTGAGTGAACAACCAATCATCCCCTGTTTTCCGACCCTTAGGGTTCGATTTTGTTTTCCAAATTTATATGGGACCACCTTGGGAGTATACCCTTTCCAATAAAACAAGAATTATCACAATCGGACTACCATGTAAAAGTTATGCGTGGTTATACATAAAAAAAAAAAAAATATATACGCGTCGAATTGATAACCTCCTCCTTTTTTTTCGTCGGTTAAAAAATACAATACTAATCACGTCTGTAGTGTTGTTCATTTAATTTGATCCGGAGTAGAGTATCTCGTTTAGAAGTATGCTGTTCGAAGTACATAAATATCTATCTTTTTTACCTTTACTTATTTCCAATGGCACGAAATCGTACAAACGTTGATTTACGTGAAACATCGTGGACCTACTACAACCAACTAATATTATAAATTTGATATTTTTCTTTCTTTTCTCTTTTCTAACGTGGATTAACTAAAAGAATACTTTTACCCCGGCATTACGTGGAGGTGGGAAACTATCACACGATATTTTGCCACCTCCACGCGGGCGAAGTCACTGGCAAAAGCCAGAAAGTATACGAAACAGCAATCTTTTTAACCGACTTCAAAAAAAGGAGGAGGTTATCGACAGTATTTTTTTTTATTTTTATTTTTGTTACCTCATAACTTTTGACTGGGTGAACCGATTTTGATGATTCTTTTTTTATTTGAAAGCTGGTGCTTCCCGAATGGTCCCATTTTAATTTGGTTCCATTTGGACAATGGGGTCCATGTGAAAACCATATAAGTCTTAAATTTGCATTACGTATTTGCGCGACAAATGAACGAATAACGCGATTAGATTAGTGCGGAGTATCTACCACAACTAAAAAGTTAAAAAATAAAAACTTTTTACACAAAAAAAACAACCGACTTCCTTAAAAAAAAAAACACTACAAAGTCAAAAATAACTTTAATTTCGAAAGTCGGTGTCTTAGGCTCTGTATTTAAAGTTTAAGGTGGCAAAAACCTTAACCTTGTTTTTTTTTAAGGAAGTCGGTTGTTTTTTGTGTAAAAAGTTTTTTACGCTTACGTATTTCCAATCGCACAAAATCCTTCAAAATTCCAACGTGAAACATCGTGAACCTACTACATCATCTATAATTATAATAAAATGACATCAACATCTTCCACCCCAGCAACATAACGTACCTATCTACATAAAAAAACCCTGAGTACCCGACAATAGTGAGCTGTGGGCTCGTTGGGGCACTCAGGTAGATCGCGATCAATGGCCGCTAATAATAAGATCCGCACATCTGCCCGTGAAGGACGCAAGCGCATGTCCTCTTGCACGTATTGAAATGTTTTATTTCTTTTGTAAGACATCCTATCCCTGTTTTATATAAAAAATAATGCCTGTACACGTTGTTCGAAAGGGTAGGTACAGATGTACCTAAAGCTCACTTAAATTGACGCAGGTAGGAGAATTAATAGAGCAGCTACTAAAGAGTTTGTGATCCGAAAACATTATAATCTGTTGACACACAGCGTATGCAACGCAAGACTTAAATATTTGCTACTAACAATTTAAGTATTACCACTTTTTTAAAATAGGAACGAAGCTCAAAGAATTTACTTCAATTAAACCATTAATATATAAGGGACTTTTGAATTTTCAAGGAGTTAGTTAGCAAGATAATACTAGTTGCCCATTCCAAGACGCAGTGGGTTTCTATGGAGAGAAAAAAGGGCAAGAACACTAGCTATAAAATATGTATATCTCTAAAAACCAGTAAACAAAAATGAATTATAGAGAACCTTTACAAAGTCCTTACACAAAGCTTGCTTCTAGTAAATTGTTCATCAGGAAATAAATAAAGCGAAATCAGTCTATTTCGTTGAAACCGTACTTTCTTACTTTATTTAATGGAGATAGAGAAGTAGGTATAGTAGTACCTATACGTCTTACCACCAACTTGTTACTTGATGACGTCTTTAAGGGACAGATAGCACACGTCATTAAATAATCATTAAGGGCTCTTTAAAAAAGAAAGTGCGACTATTAAGAGCTGATATTTCTCAGAACGTTGGTCTATTTCAGAACAACTAAAATACTGGCAAGTTTATACAGCATTAATAAAAAAAAATTAAGGACGTGGTGAAAACTACCAAATTGAAAAACTTAAACCGTGGGACGAATATCGTAATGGCGAAAATGATGTGTTGAATGAAATTTATAACCATTTTTCTGGTGCATGCTGTATTCTTAGATAATTTAAAGTTACTTTTCGTGTAATTACATCCGTGTGTGAATGTGGCTTATGGCGCACACGTGCTTATAGTTTCAATATTTTAAGAAAAAATCATAGGTTTACGGAATATAACAAGATACAAACTTTAAGTTATTTTTAAATAATTTCTGTTGTTATTGCAAAGGTAACCTACGTAAAAATGTCTAAGTGGTGACGTTTTGCCCTTTTTGGTAAATGATTTGCTTGCTACGTATAGGTATTTTATTACTTACTAGCTTCTGCCCGCGACTTCGTCCGCGTCAAATTTTTGCTCCCCTGACCCTTCCCGTCGCATCGATTTACCTGCTAGTTTTCGTTCATTTTTCGTAGCTGCTCGCTCCTTTTGAGTTATGGTGAGTCAACCTTAAAAGATAGACATATGCTCTCGCGGACTTTTTTTTAGAACTTTTTAAGAGAAACAATTCCGTCATACATTATTCTGCGTTAATTTAACCGTTTACGCAGCGCACGCAACGGAAACTCTTAAAAGGAATAAATTTTCCCCGTTTTTGCAACATTTTTCATTAATGCTCCGCTCCTCTTAGTTGTAGCGTGATGTTATATAGCCTATAGCCTCCCTCGATAAATAGGCTACCCAACACAAAAATAATTTTTCAATTCGGACCCGTAGTTCCTGAGATTAGCGCGTTCAATCAATCAAACAAACAAACAAACTCTTCAGCTTTATAATATTAGTATAGATAAGTATCGGAATTTTATAGGTTGAATGCTCAGACCAATAAAAAAGGTTTATTGGTCTGAGGTTGAATGTTAAAGATTATAAGAAACAAGATCTGCATTTTCAGCAACACTTATTTCTGATCACTACCTACCTACTTCAAATGAATGCAATCTGATATAAAACAATTAAGGTCATTACTTCACAATTTAATGACCGGCCCACTATTGTTTTATCATAAATCGTATTCGGACAATCACATAATAAGCATTGTTCCAAAGATTTTAAGTTCCGTTGGAATCATTTTACTCTTTTTGTGCGGTTTATAAACTAGCGTTGTATACATGTAAACTATCCTCTTGAATCACTTTGTATATTGACGAAAACTGCATAAAAATCTATTGCGTAGTTTAGAACATATAAGCGTAACACAAATACCAAATGCGACTTTGTTTTATACAATGTAAAGATAAGGAACATCAGACGCTGCCTGTACCTAGGTATTGATTTAAAACTAATGTATTATCTTAGCTTAGGCTACAGAATAACTATTGACCTAGTAGCGTGTTAACCAAAGAATACTTCAAATATAAGGCCCATATTATTTCGTCTATCTATCGTATCATAAACTCCAACAAAATCTTTACCAAAAGCAGCCTAAAACCAAAAATATGCGCCATCAATTTGTCGATCCAACACACTAAAATGTTCTCTCGCCACGTTCGTTCCCCTATCGCTTGATTCAGCGCGCGCGCGCGCGCGTGCGTGTACGCATGTGTGCGTCACGTTGAGCGTCCCGTGCGCGCTCACAACATGGCGGCCGCGCTGCGCAGACGCCGTTTCCGGGAAACACAACGCGCGCCAACCGACGCAACCGCCATCTTGTTTGGTTACGCGGTAATTTAAGTGAGCGTTTAGAAATGAGGTTTTGTAATTTTGTTAAGTGTAAATATTTTTTTGTAATAAATATTGTTACGCTATCGTTAAGGGCCCACCTTGAATGTGAATGATAGTAGGATGGGCGTGGTTTATGGCGGGTCAACCTAAAGTGGCCGGCCGCCACAAACTTATATCTGAACCGTTTATAGAGAATAGGAAAACCAGCGGCCAAAAGTTGAACTAATGACAGAAAATTTCTCGATATGAAAAACGTTACTAACTTAGCATAGCCTTGCTGTAAGCACTATTCCTGTCACTGTTGCACATCTGTCAAACTGCAATAGCAAGGTAGAGACGGAAACATCTTAGAAAAAAGTACGTGAAAGTAGCATTAATTTAGTCGGTCTGCGAAATTTTTGCACATAGCGTGCGATGGAGTAGACAAATAATACAAATATTTAATTATAAGCAATAAAACTATCTTACAGCAAGAAATTATCTTCTTTATCTATATGTAATATTATAAATACGAAACTAATTCTGTCTGTCTGTTACTCTTTCACGACTAAACCTTATTCGTTACCCATTAACCCTATTTATTCCGCGACTTCACGTGCGTCCGCTTAACGTAAAATTTACGCAAACGAAGTCGCGAGAAAAAGCTAGCTAATATTTATGTACGGATGTTGGGTTATACGAGATTGATTAACTCAACATAATTAAAAATATATAATAAACAATTTAAGTATTTATTAATTACTAGTGATCGCCCATTGGTCGAAATTTGACCGTCCTTCATTTGAATAGAAATAACTTATTAAGTGAAAATATATATAAACAATAATAAATATAAAAAAATAATATGGTTAAATTTGACATTCAGTAACACTATAGACAGATAATATTACAGACAAATATTCTCGATATGATCATAGATTGAAAAAATGAAATAGGTTATATATCTATAAAATTAATTTATTACCTATATTTATACTTGACAATAATACAAACAATTAAGATCTTTATATTTTACCTATATTACCAAATAAATAAACTGAACTGAACTGACATTCAGTAAGACTATAGACCACAGATTTGTACCATAAACAAAAGAATATCTATGCATGTGTGTATTATTAAATATACGGTAATGAATAGTAGTGTGTGTAACGTGTTATTTATTGAAAATAATGTATTTTTACGCACAATTTAAAAAAAATATTAGCATTCATCACTTCTTCTCTGTATAAACTATACGTCTGCGAAATTTCATACTCCGCCCGTCCGCCCAATTTTTGTAAAAAGGGATCCAAAGTTTTCGCTTCACGTATTAATATATAGATTTACAACATGAAATTAAAAATAACGAATTAATCTTCTAGAGCTCTATAAATAAAATATGTGATGGTGTTTAAGAGATGAATAAACTTCAATTTCGTTTCACCGATCACTATACATTTATTTGGTAAATGACAATTACAATATTTTACATAGACTTCGTCCATTACGTAATACTAGTTATGATTTTTTTTTCCACCTTATTTTACAAGTCATTTATATTTCCTTCAAGGTCAATTACGTATGGCAATGTGTATGATAAATGTCAAAATTACTTGACGTATACATACATATATTTTAGTAATTACGTGTGACTGCGGTTAGAAAACCAAAACCGATATTATTGCCGATATTTTGTAACTATGTCTAGATTATATCTTTTTATTTGGGTGTTTTACCCGACTGCTGAGAGCAATGTGTTTATCAGCCTATTAACTCGTATGTATGTTTGTTCTTTTATTAACTTTATTTTTCATTACATTTACTTTGGAGTTAGGGGTAATTCAGAGATGGAGTACACAAATAATTTGCTAAACAGTCTTCATAAGATTATAGAAGTATGTTTAGTGTTATTCAAAACAGAGTAAAACACCATTGTTTTGATCATCCAATTATTTGATTTTGATTAAAATCTTGTAGGAATGAAAAAATATAAATAGCCAATATGTTTTCAGACAACACTCTTGTAGACCTTTGATTAGATATCAATTAGATATCGAGAAGCAGTGGTGGCTCAGTGGCAACGGCTACTACTTACGAGTTCGAACCCGAGCAGGCGCTTTACTCTGTGTAAATTATTTCAACACTACTGCTCTCAAAACTGTGAAGGAAAACATCGTGAGTAAACCGGCATGTCTTAGAACCAAAAAATTGAAGACATGTGACATCTACCAACCCGCACTGGGCCCTCGCGGTGGATTATGTCCCACTCTCTCTCACCGAGAGGAGGCCTGTGTCCCAGCAGTGGGAACGTTATAGGCTGCTAATGATTAGGTATCAAACACGGTACATATAGGGTTCGAAACACCTAGGCCTGGCGTCAGGCCACGTGCCTGACATGGATGGCTTCGTGAAGGTAGAGAGAAGCTTCGTAGTCGGAACCAGTGTGAGACCGCGCTAGCAGGACTCAATATGCTGCTGCGTCCAGCTACACTAACGACGCAGCTCTATGTGTCCCGTCTACATTACACCACGAAGGTTAAGGAGATCGTGGAGTTTGTACGTGTTAAGTCCAACTGGACCTTAAGGGTCGAGAAGTTGGAACCGTGCCACAACACGAACTTCAAGTCATTCGTGGTGCGAGTTCCAACTCATCAAATCGAGACTTTCCTCAAGGAAGAGTTTTGGCCGAAGGGTGTCGTGTATCGGCGATTCCGCGGAAGCTACTCGATACGCGACACTACACAGCGCAACACGTCGCCGTCACTTCGTGTACAATAATTATGTTTACGTGGTTTTTATTTGTATGTATGATAGTCTGTATGGTATTATGATTTGGGTCTTTGTAGCCCGAAATAAATTGATTTGATTGATATATGAAATTAAAATTTATATTTTCAATAAAACTTCACATCTGCTATAAATGATAAATGATTTTATTTCTGTAAATAGGTTTGTACAAACACTTTTACATACCAATGTTATGTTAAAAACATACTAGTTCGGCGTTTGACACAGCCTGTTTAAATAATTACCCTTCTTTGGCCTGCTGTCAAGTAAAACCTCACCTTTTTTACAATTCTAATGCTACTCCATTCATTCGTTGTGCTCTTGCATTTGAAGTGACAGTACTTGACATATAGATATATCGTTGACATAATTCAAACCTAAAAACTAATTATATATTTTATTTTATTTCTAAGTGAATGATTATTATAAGTTATTGGGATAAAACAGACGTTCTTCTCTAGAAAATAAGGTGTTTACTCAATATTATTTTACAAAGTGAGAATAGATTGTTGCTGTAATGCTTTAGTGAAGGTGGTGAATTCGATTTATTGTTATCATCATCTTATTGGTATTTCATTCTTGCAAAATGAATAAATTAATTGCCCTGTGCAGGCACTCCTAACCTTGAAGGTACTGTTCAGTTTTGGTTTATGGTTCTTCCCATTTTCATACATAATTTAGGTCGTCTCTGATTGGGAATAGAGAAAGAATGTTATATTGTTCACAGTTACAAAAATAGACACATATACAGACGAAATACAAAGTTATTTGGAAAGCCAACACTTATTATATTAAATAATTACAGCAAAATGCTTAACTACTACCTTTTTCTGTGAACACAAATATTTAAAAAACGTAATTTTGATCGCATCGATTTGTAAAAAAGTGACACAGGTTCGTCGTCGATGAGCCCTACTGGGCGACTGATTTATGAACGAACGAGAGTGATGACACTATTTATGATAGGCAAAAGAAGAGATGGCGATAATGTGTGTGCGCTTGGAATAAAATAACGTATGTGCCAAACCGAATCGCCGTTTTTTATGAATGAAAAGTATTATTAAAACGAAAACTGTTTTACAAAAACTTAGATAGAATTATAATCAATGTTTTAAAGTAAACTATGTTTAATGATACATACGCATCGCGCCTTGAGGCTAAAAAAATCATAATCATAGATAGAACTTTGCGATTTTTTTGTATCGAGAAAATTTCATCGTATCGTGTATTCCTTTTACAGGATACTAGATCATATAGTCAAAAAACATACACTAAAAGATTAAGTACGGAAGTCATACGGTAAGGAAGGTACGCTAAAAAGAAAAAGCACGTTTATCTCGCTACGTCACCTTAATTTGGGAACAGTTTAAGTTCAGTATCGGGATTGGATATAAGTTTTGTTTGGTCTAGTCTTTTTTCATACTAAGACTACAAAGTCGAAAAAAACCCATTCCATAGTTTTTTTTTTTGAAAATTATACCTTTTTGATTTTTACTGTTTATTTACCTACTTATACCAATTTGTATATCACTACTTAGTATGTAAATAAACAACAGGGACAGGCAGTATTAGAATATAATCAAGACAGATACAAAATTGATGAAATACGTACTAAAGAAACTAACGCAAAAACCCAAGCAAAATTAATACAATTCATATAGGACCACCCCTGAGGCATACCCTACCCCTTAAAAGAAGAATTTTTGAAATGGATCAATTAACGCAGATATCGCGGCACATACATACAAAACCATCAAGCGAATTCCTTAGCCCCGTTAAACATTACACTTACAATTACTTATAATTAAAAGGATAAAGGAAAAATGAATAATTTCCTGTTAAACATTAACTAGGTATTGCAACACGACTAGCTTCATATTGTAATGAATGAATGATGCATAAATAAATAGAGAAAGTCTATTAACTATAAGTATGACGCAATAAAGTAAATACGTGTCGTGACTATACATACCCACAAGTACCTACTGTTGCATCATCATCATAATTATCATTTCAGACAAAAGACGCCCACTGCTGGACATAGGCCTCTCCCAATTTAGGGGGGATTGCCATGATCGCCACGCTTGGCAACTGGGTTAGCGATCGCAGTACGGTAGTAAAATATATAGAGAACGCCGCTGCCTAGTACTGTGTGTGTGTTTCTAGTACTGATGCATATAAATAGTTATTTGAATAACCATAATCATTAAAAACAGCTTTTAACTTCTAAACATGGCCCATTTATAAAAGTAACTTAAAGTTATTGGGAAACGAGAAAGCATCGTGTAGTGCTTGATGAAATAGCTATATAGCCATAGTCCTTGTTACATGAAAATGCTTGTTAGACACTGGTTACTATACAATTGGTTTGTGGTCATAAGAATCCAGAGTATTGGTTGGTGGTCATAAAGGTAATTTAATTTTTATTGTGATGGAAGTTCGTGGGGAAAGTTTAGAGATGTATCCACATTCATACTCATAAATGTCTATATTTCCGCTATAAGACTGGCATGACTATAAAACTATATGATATGATGACCAACAGAGAAATATGAAACAAGAAGATATGTTCTACCAACTTCAAATATGTAAATCTCTGCCTAGCGTTTTCCCAACTCAGTATGTTAGGGTCGACTTCCATTCTAACCGTCTGCAGCCAGTACTTAACCAGTACTTTACATGGAGCAACTGTATGTCTGAGCTCCACAACCCAAGATCTGGGTACCACGATACGCTCTAGTTAGACTGGTTGACACACTTTTGAGTTTCTGACTAAAATACCCGTAACAACTGTCAAAGATCTGCGAATGATAGCCGAGAGCCACAATTTAACGTGCTTTCCGAGGTATGTAGGGTTCTCGATGGTCAGTCCCCCAGCTTTCCCTCAACTTTCGATCGACCCATAACAGTTATTATTATTAAGCCGGAACCCCCTATTGACCTAACGAAAACCACCAATATATAACGAAAGATTACAGCTATAAGTAAATCTGAGCCAAGTTAGCGTCGCGCCAGAGTACACAATACACATGACGTCACAAACAAACACAGACGACATTGCGATGTATTAACGTCGCAGAAACTACGGTGATTGTTTGCTTAGCCACATTATGTGTCGGACAACACGTGGCAAGGTCAACAGATTTGACTAGCAGGCTGTGCTGAAGCTTACCGAAAATAACTAGAATTTAGTTGGCTAGTATATTTTTTTTTGTGAAAATAAGACACTGCAGTGGTAGCCCATGGTATCGACCCCGACTTTCGAGTTGTAGGCTCTGAGTGCCCTCTGAGTTGGAATAGGCACCACTTACAGTGTTGAAGGAAAACATTGCGAGCTCGGAGGAGTGAGGTTGAAAGAGAATACGTTGAGCATAGCATAAAAAGTTGAGGGAGGCCTTTGCCCAGAAATGACACATTTATGGCTAAGAAAAATAATAAATAACGGTTGTTTAAAAAATAAATATTAAAAAGTAAAATGTTTATACAAAGTGTAGTATCTATCAGACAAAGGCGCTTTCCCTGTCTGTCTGTATGTGTTACAGCCTAATTCTTCTAAACTGCACGATGGATTTGGATTGATGTGGGTTTCATTATCATTTAAATTATTTACTCCTGAATGTTTATTTGTATAATATATTAATATTAAGCTTCAAATATAAAAGAAGAAATACGCAATGTTTCGTCAATTCGTGATCACCGTGCGTAGTAGTCGCTAGTTAAATGAACTATTTGGTTTAGGTAAATAGAATGGACAGTTTAAAAAAAAAATCGTAAATAGCACCCTAACAGCTATAATGCGCCCCTATAATATCAGCATATGTTGTCCCAACGTAGGGCAAAGGCCTCCCTTTCCTCTTTCCACTTTTTCCGGTCGACTGCGATTGTGGACCAATCCTTTAAGGAGTCCAGCACATCCCACCATCTCTTCGTTGGCGTGCGGCGTAGTCATTTCCTAAGATTTGGGATCCACTGAGTGGTGGCTTTGCATGCAACGGATGTGGCCAGCACAGGTCCACTTCAGTTTGAAACGAATTTGAAATTATTATACTTTGTTGCAAAGTCCGTTGGCAGACACCAAGTGCGATGGACAAACCAAATAAATTTTATTCTACAATAAAATCTAAATGATAGTCATAAGAGCTTAATCTTGAAAGCTAGTACAGCAGACGGCTTACCAAATTAAGTTAGTTTATAGAGACGTCTAAGCTTAAATTAACGGCTTCTTGTCTATAAATTGTAGTAATCCCGCTAATGGAACTCTGGTATAGCAATCGAATAAATAGGTTTACGTATTCGAAGCGCTCTAAGATTTAATGAGAATGATTGGGGAAGGAAGATCGTTCACGTGTAAATCTAAAATTATTTGGAAATACAATGATAGTAGAAAAAATGTAACATCACGCATTGTTTCCCCAAGGGGTTGGGCAGAGGTGACTTATAGAACACTCAAATTTCGCCACTTTTTTATGTTAGTCCCATCTCCTACGTAAATGGAGGCTAGACAAGGCTATTGCTTTCAACCGGGGACAAATCAGGACACCCAGAATTCTAGATAAAAACCCAATAACACTTTGCCGGACCTGGGAATTGAACCCATTTTTTTTTTTTTTTTTTCAGGATGGGAAATCATCAAATGACTTCTCCCGCTCTGGGCGGAGCGGGAGGGCATGTCAGACTTTTACTGACTAAAACCCACCCGTGTTCCATCAGTTGCCCATGTGCCAGGGTCACGGTATCTCTTTCGAACAATCACGCGACCCCGGCAGGCATCGGTCCTAGTAGACCCCTACACTGCTGCTGACATCTCTTTGAGGCGCGCGTGGAACACTGCGCGCCGTCGACCCGAGCTTGGTCCTTACCGGGCGGCGAGCTACCCATTGCTCGCCACCCGCAAGCTCGCGCCTACGGTGGCCGGGAGTCCGCTATTGACTCCGAATTGAACCCATGACCTGCTCAGTGCTCAGGTAGCGCTTGCGACCACTAGGCAGTGTAATTTAGGTCAAATTAAAAGATAGTTTGCATACCAAATGTGGTATCTCAGGGACTTAGAGGTTAAGGTTTCGTTTGGAAAATATCGTGATAAGCGTAGTGGTAAAAAATGACATGGTGGAAACGGGGGTGGTTTCTTAGAACAAATATTTGGACGAAGAAAATATTACGCATCAAACTCTATTATAATTTTGTAGTATGGTGAAGAGAATGATGATTTATGGTTTGATATCTTTAGTTAGTAACAACAGGTAAGTCATTGATAGTGATTATACTAATTCAAAAATTTAAAATCTCCGAAATCGATTCAGTAATCGTAACAAAGAACTTTCATAGATACAGTTTCTGTAGACATAATGTTAAGAATAAAACACGAGTTCATCATCATGTCAGCGAAAAGACGCCCACTGTTGCATAGGGTTTTTCCAAACACCACCCGTAAGCTCTGAGTTTTTCTTTGTACCCTAAACATCTATCTAGCCTTTTCCCCACTATACTGGGGGTCGGGTTTCAGTATAACCAGATGCTGCTGAGTACCATTATTTTACATGAAGCGACTGCCTCTGTGACCTCCACAACCTTGTCACTGGATAATACGATGACCCTCGGTTAGTCTGGTTGTTAGACTTTCGTCGGGCATCAGACGATCCGTAACGAAATATAACAGATGCCATGCTTTCCGAGGCAGGAAAGGGTCTTGGTATGTAAAGATAGTCCCATCCACGGATCAACCGCGGCAAGGGTAGCTTAACCTGATCGCTCTACCCGTGCGTCTTTCATTACTTCGCTACAAGTCCTTTTTTGTTTTAAACAATGCTCTTTTATTCTAAAATACATGCTTTGGTAGTGACGTCAGCTGTCATCGCCGAATCGTATATTTTCCGAAGAACGTTATAATATGATGCATAGTTCTAAGAATCTGAATCACGAGCATATTTTCGCCAAACATCTGAAGGCTTACGAAGAAGTGTGAGTCATGGGATTTTTGTGGGTAATCGTGCTGTTTTCTGACGTCATGTGATCGAGATGATATCCGAATTTGGTTTCATTGCAAGATTTGATAATAATTACAGAGTTTAAGAAGAAATTCCAGATATTAGGTAGATATTCAAATGTCTTGAAAGAGTATTTGTTACTGTTTTGTTGCCGATGGGGAAAACTCTTAAACATGATAATTTATACTTGTAATAAACTTTTGATAACCCAAAATTCGTCATCTGTCTATCATTTGCAGTTGTTTTTTCTTTTCTATCTTCGTAAGATGGTTGTCAGACTTTCGGGCTTCTGATGACCGGAAACGACAGTCAAACATCTACAAATGACAGCCGGGACCAACGGCTTAACATGCTTTCCGAGGCACGGAGCAGTTTCGATTTGTAATGGATTACCCATCTTCGGACCGGCCGCGGCCACACCAAGCCTGCTCAGTTTGTATGCTGTTATTTTTTACCCCTTTAAAACACACAAGTATGTATCCATGTTTAAAAAATACAAAGTATGGAAAAATCAAGCATTGTTTTTATGTTTATTATTACTTACGTCAGAGACATTAACATTTTATGATAGTTTACAGTTGACCTCGCTGCGTGAGCAGTTTATCAATACCTTTGCTCGTGGCTTGCTAATAATATTACCGAGTCAGCAAGCTAGGATGACTGCATAGATTGCGTCAGACAGCCTTGATTGGCTAGTGGTCGAATCGATACTGCTTAGCAAGTGGTCCTGGGTTTGATTACCAAGACGAAAAACGTGTCATTGGGCTTGTCCATCAGGAAACTCTCAGTAGCAGCTCAGAGTCTGGATTTGTGCCCAGTTGATGGCAATACCAACCCGCACTGGGTCCGACTGGTGGATTATGGCCCACTTCCTCTCACCGAGGGGAGGTCTGTGTCCCAGAACTGGGAACAATATAGGCTACTGCTGCTGCTGATGTTGATGATGTCAATAGGTTCGCCCCTTTTACATGGGCCTTAATCTAAGCTGGCGAAATGTAGGTGTTATATAGGTACACCTCTGCTTAGCCCTTCGAAGATTCCAAGCATGTTGTTATGTTAGTGTTTCTTGTGGAGACTATTGTCATTTCAAATCCTATCTTAAACAAATCGGAAAGACCTATGAGAAAACCCGTCATAAACAAGCACAAACGCCTATTGTTTATAACAGTTTCAATAACACGAGGAACAGTATGATCTTGTCGCTTATCTGTCACTTATAGGATGCTACACGTGACGCGACTGACTTATCTTATGAATAATGGCGTCGTAACAAATGACGTACCTACGTACATCGAAATGTATGGAATTGTTTATGAGATGTCACGCAAAATATAACAAACTAGCTTCAGCTCGCGACTTCGCCCGCGTTAAAGTTCTTGTTCACTCCATCGCATTGCATTACATCGCCAGCCCGTGCTGAAGCAAACATTCAAGTAGTAATATGAATAGTATCTGCCCGCGATTTCGTTCGGGATAAGTTTCTCGTTTTAACTTAAAATCATTGTCCTATGGAGTCCCGTTTGATGCCAGAAATCCGTGTGGTGCCAGACGTAAAGAACAGCACCATCCCTTTTCTTCCCGTGGGTGTCGTAAACAGCGACTAAGGTGATGTAACCAACTTTCTTAACAATATTTTGACTTAAAGAGTATCCATGGAGTTTCTTGCTTGTTTTTATACATAGGCAGCTACTACGCTTTGGAATGGGAAACTAGCTGACTAACCGACGCCTTGACAATTTAAAAGTGCATGTAAATGTTTTTTTTTTAATAAAGCTTGGCAGAATTGTCGACATTGGCACCATTTCCATAGAGAAAAATAGAAATAATGGTTTTAGTTTTAGTTCGAGTTTAATTAAACTGATGACATTTGACAGCTATCGTGGTATCCGGTAGGTTTCGTTACCTGACCATCTGCCGTCGCGACCCATATACAAGATGTCAAGATTTATGTTATCATAATAAAGTACTTATCGTAACTGCCTTATTGAGTTGGCATACTTCGGAACATCGCGCAAGGAGAGATAGAAAAGAAGCGTGGAATGTAAACAAACTTTCATTTATCTGACAACTTGCCTACAATCTTGGTGTAGTTATCAAAACTAGTTAAACATTTTAAATGAATAAATACCTCAATTTTTCCCCGAATACGCAGACAGGGTAATGTTTTTTTTTTAATTTGAAGAATGTATTATGTCATTGTATTCAGTGTGGACAATTGTCGGTAACGAAACGTGGTCGCTCACACTGGGCCTTATTAGAAGGCTCAAAGTCACCCAAAGGGTGATGGAGAGGGCTATGCTTGGAGTTTCTCTACGCGATCGAATCAGAAATGAAGAGATCCGTAGGAGAACCAAGGTAACCGACATAGCCCGAAGAATTGCTAAACTGAAGTGGCAGTGGGCAGGGCACATTGCTCGCAGAACAGATGGCCGATGGGGCCGAAAGGTTCTGGAGTGGCGACCGCGTACCGGAAGACGTAGAGTTGGAAGACCTCCAACAAGGTGGACCGATGACCTTTTAAAGGCCGCAGGAATCCGCTGGATGCGGGAAGCACAAAACTGGTCGAAGTGGCGGAGCTTGGGGGAGGCATATGTCCAGCAGTGGACGTCTTTCGGCTGAGATGATGAATTAATGAATGATGAATTGTTGGTAAACCTGATAAAATGAACACATGAATGTATGCGATTCTTTATACCCTCGAAGCATCGGAAAATCTGAATCTTAATGGATTGTGTAAACGAGGAGTCCAACAACTTGTCTAGATCGTGCGATGACTACAGGTTAGGTTATGTTTATGAAAATCAAAATGGTGGTTAGTAGACGAATCTACATAGATGCCCTGAAAACCAAAAAAGTATAAGAACTTTTTAGTTCGTACATCGATTTTATCGTTTTTTTTTAACATGAATTACTCCTAACGTCAGGTATGATGGGCTGATTTTTATCATCATCACCTGCCTAGACTATACCCAATTGTGTTGGGATTGACTTCCAGTCCGGATGCAGGTGATACCAGAATTTCACATGGAGTGTCTGCCAATCTGATCTCCACAACCAAATTACTGGGTAACACGATACCCATTGGTAAAACTGGTTGTCAGACTTCCGGGCTTCTTACGGCCCGTATCGCCTGTGGAAGATTAATGAATGACAGCTGGAACCAACCCTTAACGAGCTTTTAGATGCACAGGGGGGTTTAGATGTGTAAAGATGGTTACCATCTACGAAACAACCGCGGCAAGCGTAGCTGCAACTTTCATATGAGGTATTTTATATAGCTCGTTATGAAGGGTTACTACAGTACCCAATAATAGAAAAGGGTGGATTTATTTTTTTCATGCCCTAGAAGTACCGAAGCTACATTCATTAAAATAAGTTACTAATGGTTCAGTATTGGGAAAAGGAGATTTTTTGTTTGCTAGTCTAATATTAAAACGTAGTATGAATGGCGAAACACATAATTTCGAATAATGAATTCCGTAGCACCAACCCCGCTATGAAAATGCTACGAATTTCAGAAACCATTGTCATATTATTATTTACTTTGACTTTGAAAATAAAAAAAAATTGAACAAAAAATCCCGATTTCATTTTTTTTTTTGTAAATTATATTAAAAATCCCTAACTGACATTATCATCTATACCTTTAATATGAATAAAATACCAAATTTAATAGAAATATACATTATATACAAGTATATATATGTATAAGTAGAACATATTCCATTTCGTAGCACGTCTGGTGCTACGAATTTGCTACGCGCTACGAGGTCACTGATCGATCGGAAAACAGACAACAAACTCCAGAATCCATTTTTTTACGTAGCTAAACCTGCTTTCCGTTTACTTTCGCAACATTACTTTATTTAGAACCTTATGACGACGCAATAAGATATAAAATCATGTACTGGTTAGTGAAAACAATTTATTTACCGAGCAATATTTTGCATATATTTTAGAATATGAATGGTATTATGGTCTACCCCGAGGTAATAACGTTTATCCTCATGAAATGAGAATAAACGTTTGAGTTTTCTTATTTTATAAGCCTCATAGTCACATTGGGAATTAGGTAAATCATACTTGATAATTAGTTCTCGTAATGGTTACCGACCATTATAAGTTGAACTACACATTTCATTAATATCATTGTTTCAATGATTCAAATTATACTGGATTAATGTTATTATGAGTATGGTTTAGTTCGGAGCTCACCTGACTGTACCAGTGTTTGGTCCATGGACAAAATATAACGTTATTTTTAAGATAACATCCTAATCTTGTTCCGTGTGGTGCCGGACGTCAATAATAGCACCATCCCGTTTCTTCCCGTGGGTGTCGTGAGAGGCGGCTAAGGGACTTACTAGAGAATGAGCAGCAGCGTTCTCTATGCATTTTGCCACAATACTGCGATCGCCAACCCGCCTGCCAAGCGTGGCGATTATGGCAAACCCCCCAAATTGGGGGAGGCCTATGTCCAGCAGTGGACGTCTTTTGGCTGAAATGATGATGATGATCCTAATCTCAACTATAATATAATAATGTGAAAGTGAGTTGGTTTATTTGTAACGCTTTCACGCTAAAACGGCTAAACGGGTTTGAATGGAATTTGGCACATGGGTAGACCATAACCTGAAGAGGAACAAAGGCTAATTTTCATCCTAAATCGGAGACGAAGTTGCGAGCAACAGTTAATTAATAATATCGGTAAGTTCATCATTGTTTCCAAAATTAGATTCAGTAGGCTAAGTAGAGGGTTTATTGCCAACTCATTTTAACAATTAGTATAGCATAATCTACCTTTTCTCGCTTACATCCTTGTGATAATTAAAACATTATGTTTATTTATCATGAGGTAAGAATAAATAATACAGTAAAAATAAACATCACTTTTGTACATATTTTTATAATAATAATAAACCCGCAGGGCAGCATGTGGCGTGCTGTTGGGCAGTAGCGACCCCACGGACCCTATCTCCCGGGAGAATTTTTGTTCCTCATCTCTGGCTTGCCTTTATTGGCCGGCTGGAGTGAACACTGACGAGGTTCAGAGCTCCCACTTCATTCTTGCCTTTATTGGCTGGCTTGAGTGGAGATTCGCAAGAGCAAACGTGCTCGGGGAAAGGAAGTATTCCAGTAAGTGCTCGTAGGGACTTGATCATCTTCCGGGCTCTGGGATTGTTCTGAAAGCCGTGGAATACCTCTCCACTTCTCAAGCACCTCAGGAAGTGTTGCCCCCTTGTCGCTGCGTCACTATGTGCCAGCGACGTTTCCCGGTGGCCCATTATTGAGTGTGCAAGTCACCCCCTGCCATTTAATCCGTGTATTTACAAAACATTGATGCGGCAGGGGCCATAGGCCTTCCATAGTTCTTGGTAACCAGTCTATTTTAGCCACCCAAATACATAGTACAACATCTTAGTTTCCATATCTTGCAATAGTCCAACACCAACCGGAGGTTGTCCTTGGGTGCACTTGTACAGTGTATACAGGGATAACCGCCGGTTAGTGCCTCACTTCATCTAAATTTTCTAAGGGGCCTCTACGAGTTGGCTTCGGCCCCTCGTACGCCTTCCAAAAGACCGGGACCCTAGGGTCCCGAGATATGTTAACATATATAAAAATAATAATAAAAAAAATAGGTTACATGACCCATAGATATGTACCTTACAAACTAACATACATAGGTATTATACAAAAACTTGTGTTAATAATAGTACCTTCCTTCCTGTCTTCTGGTGTATTTATATGTGTGTACATAAATGGTTAAAGAAATAGTCAGTCTTTCTTGGAAAACTCTTGTCTAGCTGCGGGCTTGGTACCCAAAGTTAGATTTTTATTTCAACATACAAAACTATGTAGAGTCAGCAAGGTTTAGATTTTAAAAACATTGGATCAGGTATATTTCCGTATCGTAAGGCTCAAAATCTTGTATTAATCTTAGCTCAGAGAACATTAATGTCAAAAACTCGTCAAAAATTTAGGCTAATCTATTTTTGACAGATTCAACACTGAATTTAGATTTTTTTTTAATACGGGAATTGCCAGTCAGAAGAATCAGTAGATAAACCTCTCTTAAAACTAGTGTATTGGGCCACTTTCTTGATTGTTTTAACTTCCTTTCGGTCCAAATATGCCTGAACAAGTAGAACTATTCATAAGATGTAGACTTATGCTTAAACAAGGTCAAATAGCATGAATTTAACAACATTGAAAGATTATAAGTACAGGATTAAGATAACGTGTATCAGTGATTATTGTAGATACGCCTCGCCTGCATGTTTTGTAGATATACGATGCAAGATTATTTGTATAATACAACTTATCGCACTTTTGGGATTTACACTGTTTCTCCCTCTAAGTTGAGCTGCAGGATTACTGACAAATGCGTGCACTGACTTGACAGGTCCATTCAGTCTGTGTGGTTCTTTCCTCAAAAGACCATTTCACACACCAATCTACATGCTCTTCACATGATGTGAACAAGATTACGTCGGACTTTAAAAGAGACTGTGACCTTTGAGTTTGTTTCGGTCTTTTCAGAGTAGTCAGATAGGAAACGCCGACCTCATCTAGTTTTAATATATGATTGGCGTGTAAAAGTGTTTGTACAGACTCACTGACAGAAATAAAATAGGTTTTTATTTGATGCTAGTTTTTAGAAACGGAAAAATCTCGATTTATTTTTAGTTCAAAGCGTTAGGGTACTCTGCAAAGTTCAAAATAGCTGTAATCAACCTAATACTGACGTGCAAATTCCAAAAATTACGATTTATGTTGGATGTTGATCTAAATATGATTGGCGACCTATCAATAAAACTGTTAGAATTGGCGTCAAATGTCACGTTTTAATGAAACTTTCGTTGAAAGAGTTATTCGTTAAGGTAATTTTAACTTTGAGAGAATCATTTCAAAAGCAAACTGGAATTTTGCGGGCTTGCTTATAAAATTATTTGTTATGGATTTTGATGCATCTTTCCTTACCATTTTGTATTAAAATCTTGACATTTTATGAATTAGATAAAACCCGTTTCTGTCAATGCCACCCGGCGATTAAATACTGTCAGAAATTAGATGCTTGAAGTTTCAAAACGTTTTTTTCCACAAGAAATAAAACAGTTGTTTATTAAGCTTTGGAACTGACGAATTTAATATCAATATACATACGTTATTTATATTTGTATAGATCCTAACATGCAACGTTATGATTTTATAATCCAGTTTTACAGTATCTGAAAGGAATATAAAGGATCTTAATTATAGCTGGCTCAGTCATTATTAGTATAAAAGTTTGATGTCCGAGATTTACGACGTATGTGTATCTATACTTATCCAACTAACCTACTAAAGATAATAAATGTGAAAGTATGTACGTTTGAATGTTATGTTGTCATTTAAAAAGCTTCCATTTTAATTCAGACACTGATCAAACAAAGCACGTTCGGGCCTATCAAGATCAATATTTTCCTGCATAATAATTTAATTGCCTTTCATAAGTCGTTTGAATGACATTCATTTACCTGGCAACAGATTACAAATTCACAATGTTAACTAAAAGTCAGGGTAAGGTCCTAATCGATCGATTCAATCGATCACTGTCAACATCTGAAATGGTTCATTCAAAATGAATAAATAATTTTAAAAGGCGCAAATCTAATCAATCTTAACTTCTAAATTAATATCATAAAGATGTCAACGTGTTTGTTTGTTTAAAAGACGTTTTGATTTGATTGGATACGTCGGGCATGCCATTTATGTCTAGAGGCTTTTATTTAGGTATTTAGTTTTGTTTACATTGTGGTTTTCTATTATTTATTTCAGCTAGAGTGATATTAAAAAAAAAATCATCTTGGCGTGTTCTAGCTGACATATGGTAAATAATTTAATTTAATGTTTCGTGTTCGTAATGTTAATTACTTGCCAACTATTGTAAAGAATCAAGTTCCCAACAAGCACTATGTAGAGCGATGGTGCAGAGAATATGACCTTTCAGTTAACCCACTAAAACTGAGCTAGTCATGTTCACTCATAAGCGAGCTTTAGGCCCCTTCCGCCAACCGAAATTGTTCAATACAGAACTTCAGCTGGCCAACGAAGTCAAGTACCTCGGGGTCTTTCGTTTTTTTTTTAAATTGAAAGAATGTCTAAAAAAGTGTCTTTAAAGTGTTATCATTCAGCGATATTCGGAGCCTGATTTACTTTATTATTCAGACGTGTTTTTACAGTCTGTTTGACGTCGATTAATCAAAATCAAATTAGAAAAATAAAAAGGTAGCTCATTAATTTCATCAAAATTGAAATGATCAGAGTTTGATCAAAATTGAAATGATGAACGAACATAGAAAGACAGTATTTTAACTGTATAATCACTAAATCTGCAAAATCGAAAAAAAAATATCGTTTCAACACTCTGAGGGAGAACTTTAACAAATTATTGTATACCTACAAAAGCCTCAATTTTCATAAAGGGCCAGCTCTACTTTAATGATGGCAGTTAAGTCATTCAATTCCGTATTCCGTTCAGCGGCGGATGTTTTTTTTTTTCGGGTGGGAAATCATCATTAATTGCCGTCTCCCGCTCTGGGTGGAGCGGAAGAGCTGATCAGATTTTAACTGACTTAAACCCACCCGTATTTCTACAGTTGCCACCGCTCTTTCGAACAAATCCACGACCCTGGCAGGCATCGATCCTAGCCCTAGACCCTTTCATTAATGCTGAAAACTCTTTGAGACGCGCGAGGAATACAATGCGCTGAGCTACCCATTGCTCGCCACCCGCAAGCCTGCGCCTACGGAAGCCGAAAGTCCTCAATGGACTCCCGACGCCCGGGGCGTCTCCTGCGGCAGCTAGGGGCGCGAGGGCGCATAGATTGCGTCTCCCTCACGTGCTCCGCCTCTTCCTTCGCGAGCATTACTGCCTCGCAGAAGAAGATGACGGCTGCCCTTGCCCTCTCGCTTCGTACATGGCCCGGACCAGGGCCAGACGCGAGAGATCGCCGCCGCCGATCGCCTCCACGAGGACACGGTGGTGCTCCGCCCAGGCAGGGCACACCTCCACCGTATGCTCCACCGTGTCCTCCAGACGATCCACACAGTTGTAACACCCGGACGTTTCCTCTCACTCTATCCTTAACAGAACCTCGTGAAGCACCCGTGTCCGATGCGGACCTGCTTAAAGTGGAATGTGAGGACGCCGTGGAGCCTCTCCAGCCACTCCTCAAAGAGGGGAAGCGGTGGACGTCGCACGTCCGTTGTTAGGTTGAGACTCAGACACAGACTTTTCAATTGATTGATACTATACCTCGGCAAAGACAGCACCAATGGTGTGATTAATATAATAATTGTAATTGATGAGACAATATATTTACATTGTAAACATGTTATGTCGTTGAATAAGTTATTATTTTAAAAGAAAACCGAAAGAATCGAAACCTCGGTTTTCGCTAAACTGAAACCCGGTTTCTATAAATGACTTGAAAACCGGATTAACCGGTTTTTCTAATTGGGAGTACATAACACAGTGTTCCAGGTTGAATGCATTGGGATCACTCTTGCAGCCTCAGCCATTATGGCCAGGGCAGTTAAAGACCACTCGATCCGCATACTCTCAGACAGTATGGCTGTTTTGCAAGCGCTGGACAGTCACTCGATTGACTCTGGGCTGATATACGAGAGCCACCAACGCCTCAACCAGGTGGGTAGCCTCAATAATATAACCATTCAATGGATAAAAGGACACAGCGGTTCGCTAGGCAACGATGCAGCCGATGAACTTGCCAGAATGGGGTCGAGCATGACACCGGTGGGACCAGAATCCATCGCGCTACTCTGGTAAGAAAACGTACCAGGCATCAACATTTTAAGTTATGGTTGGACTAAAGTGAGTGCAGGCAGGCCAAGGAAGCACTTCCTACAATCGATGCCCGTTTCACAAAACAGGTTCGACAAACGACAGCTGCGTAGAGTTACAGCAGCCATAACTGGCCATGGGTCGTTTACTAAACTTCTCTTTGTCATAGGAGTAACAGACAGTCCGCTGTGCAGGGCCTGCATTGGGGACGACGAGACAGCAGCGCACGTGCAACTAAGCTGCCCGGCGATCGCCACATACAGAGCCAAGTACTTCGCTAACCCAGGTACCCTACGTGAGATAGTCAGTAACACCAAGGCGTTGCTGGCCTTTCTCGAGGAGCTGGGGTGGATCGAGTAACTGATTTCCCACCCGTACGCAAAAATACGCACCTCAGACGTGGAGTTGCGGACACCAGCCCGTACTACCTATTACCTATAGAATAAAGTTCTTCTAACTGAACAGGCAGCTGTGCAGCTATGCTGCTGTGCTTGTTCTTCCAAGCTAAAGCACTAAGAGTGAAGGGCGGGCGCTTTGAGGGAGTGTTTTATGTAATTTTGACGTTCGAATAGTGCTAACTTTCAGCCTAATTTGAATAAATGACTTTTTATTTTGATACATCCTTTTATTTATATGCTATAATACGTTACGGACATGTATGATGTTAAAACAAGAAATTTCAGGTCGGAAGTTGCGAGCGGAAGCTATCCTACTAATATTATAAATTAAATTTTGCCAGCGCCTTCATCCGCGTGGAGGTCAGAAATTATCCCGCTGGAACGTACTACCGGGATAAAAGTACCCTATTTGTTAATCAACGTTATAAACTATCTGTGTGGTGTCATTCTTACAAACTTTCACTTTAATCATATTAGTAGGAAGTAGGATGTGAAAGTTTGTATGGTGTTGTATGTTTGAATGTTTCTTACTCAATCACGCAAAACGGCTGAACGGATTTGGATGAGATAGTTTTTAAACTGGATTAACACATTCAATACTTTTTATCCCGGAAGTACATTCCCGTGGTTTTTCGGCCTCCATACAGGCGAAGCCGCTAGCAAAAGCTAGTATAACACAAAATGAATGTCTACGATTTTTTTGAGTGACATATTATTTTATTTTTGTACTGGCTTCTCTTAGTTTCATTTATGTATATTAGATAGATTATATTTATCGAAGTATTCAAATACGTGAGTGTACTGTAGGTGCACCTCTGCCTAACCCTTCGGGGAAACAAGGCGTGATGTTATGTTATGTCAAATACGTGTTTTTTTTGTATTGATATTGATACGATTGTTTTTTAAATGCTTTAGCACACTTTACTTAATATTTTAAGTTATTCATGTTTTTTGTTGTTGGGTGAATATTGCGTGCTTCAAACTGGGTCAAATAAATTTATTTTTTCACTTTCTTTAATTGTTAGGTTATATGTAAAAAAAATTGTTAAATAAAATAAATTATCTTTAAAATACATGACGAAATAACATCACACCTGGAATCTCCAAAGGGTAAGGCAGAGATGTACATCTAGAACGACCACATTTCACCAGTTATGTTTAAGGCCAATGTAACAGGGGGCAAGCCTATTACTTATTATTTCTCGTAGGCTAATGAGCTTACATTGCTCCCACTGTTGGGAGACAGGCCTCCTATGTGGGAGGGAGTGGGCCGTAATACACCATGCGGGCCCAGTGCGGGTTGATAGATGTCACATGTCTTCTATTTTTTGGTTCTAGAACATGCCGGCTTCCTCACGATGTTTTCCCTTAACGTTATGGGAGCAGTGGTGATGAAATGATTTATTCATACAACGAAAAGCGCTTCACTGGGTTCGAACGTACGACTTAGAATTCGTAAGTTGCAGTCTTTTATTACCATTGGGCCACAATTCTTCTTAGTAATCAAAATCAATTCCATACAAAATCATCGTCAGGAACAAAAAATACCTCCTGAAGAACTATCGAGCGGCTTCCGTTCAAGTTATTTAGTACATAATCCTTATGTACTGTTTCCGTACGTCACGGCCGCATCGCGTCCTCGTCATGCGCACTACGACGATCGATTCCAGCTTACTGTACACTAATGTTGTTCTATTTCAAAGCTTTATTTAGTCATCATTCAGGGCTTCGACTATTTCTGATTATGTATTGGAAAAATTGAGTTTTTATTTTTTTTTTATTGATTTGTGAGAACTGGTATTCTTAACTGTTGTTTTGAAAGGATTTGTTTTTATGTAGGAGGGTTTCGATTTCATATTACTTATTTTTAGAAGTTTAAAGATTAGTTACTAAAATGCTTTTGGGCAAAAAGGAAGGAAATAATTAGAGATTTGGATAAAATTTAATCCGATGCTTTATCGTTTACATGAAATCTATAAATCTTAACTATGATAAGGAGGCCTGATGACCTGACTTGCAGGTTTTGAAAAAATCTTAGTTTAGGCACCAGTTTTCCACAAATTAGGGACAAAATTGTATCTGTAGACTATTTTAATTCTAAGCTGCAAATTGTAGTAAGATTGTAAAAGTCTATTCTATTTACTTACGTTTGGCTCTTGTGATGGATCGTATAACTCATCATAATCATGTCTAACCATTTCCCAAATATGTGGATAGCTTAATACCACCAGTATTTTACATGGAGTGATCAATTTTACCTATATAACATTACAGTATAGTTTCAAATCGATTTTCATTTTGATAACATAAACACGGGGTTTGATAACATAACATCTCACGGGGTATGCAGAAATTATAGCACGCATTTCATTTTGATCCCATAATTTAATTGTGATTAGTAATCTATGTTTATTTTTATTTATTGTACCTAAATTAAAAGACTGAAGGATGAAAATACTTCACTGGGCTAGTAGCTACTTAAACCTACGTCAACAACTAATTCGTGCGTCATACAATGTGTTTACAGCAATTTTCCTTTTTATAGCCATCAGTTGTAATGAGTTTTAATATGCAATGTTTAGCGGTAGAACGCAATATTATTTTAGTAAATAGAAGAGCTGCAAAACTGCAAGGAGATTTTGACTAAAAAGAGTTAACCTTAATTGAAATCTATATTTGGCCAAATGTACTGCATACCTACATACATATATCAATTTCGCCTAAATTTAATAATCTATATTATATTAATAGGAGAACCAAGGTAACCGACATAGCCCGAAGAATTGCTGAACTGAAGTGGCAGTGGGCAGGGCACATTGCTCGCAGAACAAATGGCCGATGGGGCCGAAAGGTTCTGGAAGACGTGGAGTTGGAAGGCCTCCAACAAGGTGGACTGATGACCTTGTGAAGGCCGCAGGAATCCGCTGGATGCGGGAAGCACAAAACCGGTCAGATTTGCGGAGCTTGGGGGAGGCCTATGTCCAGCAGTGGACGTCTTTCGGCTGAAATGATGATGATGATGATTAATACGTGCGTGAGATTTACGCGGGCTGAGGGATTTCCTCCGCGTAAACTTTCTAAAATTTGACAGTGTTATAGTTTGTGTGAATAAGCTAATATTATTGTATAATTAAACTTGAAATGAATTATAGTTGAATTTCGACCAGAAGACGACCAATAATGTTTTAAAACTACTCAAATGTATTCTATTACTGATACTGATCAGTCTGCATGTTCTCAAAACTATCTAACATTGTTTAGTGACTTTTTGACTATTATTATAATCATTTTTTTTTTAAGATTTCGTTATTTATTATTTAGTAATAAAGGCTGCCAAAGTCCAACAGCTTCTGTGTATTTTCACATTTTAGACTAAGGCTAAGATATTAAATGAAGAATTGTGGTAAGTAACGACAGTCGCACGGTTCAATCGATCAAGTTTAGCTACGTTTGTCGCGGTTGGTCCGTGGATGGGTGAATGGTATCTTTACATACGAAGACTCTCCGTGCCTCGGAAAGCACGTAACGCAGTTGTTGCTGGCTATCATTTGTGGATCTTTAGCAGTCTTACCAAGGGGTATCGTTTTACCCAGTACGTGGGTTGTGGAGGTCATATAGGTAATCGCTATATCTAAAATACTGGTATACAGCTACATTCGGTTAGACTGGAAGGACTAGGCAGACGTATATTTTGTGAATTTATCTAAGGTAATACTCGGTACATATCTTTAATATTGTACGATAAACGAGCCCGCGCTCTGAGCCGCTCTCACAAACATTCAATCATCATTCCATATGTAATACTTACTTTGCGAATTGCTTTGACATTCTGTGAAGTAGGCAATAAATATCTACCCTTTTTTGGAAAACTGATGAGTTACCATGGAATATTTTCACGAAGAATAGAAGTGAGTAAAATACTCTTTTTATTGTTTACACCTTTTCAATTACAGATCAGGTTGGTTGTTGGGAGGTGGTGGTGACGGTTGGTTGTTTGGCTGGTTGTCACTAAAAATGATCGCTGCAGCTGTGTTTCTTATAGGTTCATAGCATTACGCTGATCTATGGCCATTTAGCGCGGATTTGACGCATATTAACCCCCCCAACTTGTTCGTCTTTGTGTTTGTGTTCTTTCTCGGCGACATGTTTATCGAAAATAAACGTATTTTCTTTTCTTTTAGGTTGTTTGGGCATGTCAGTTACTTTACATACAGTGCTACTAAGATCATGGATTTGGGGCGACAGGGGAACGCTGTTTGTAAACATTTGTACAATTATTGGCTTGTGAAATTTATTTAAATAAACAAATAGGCGGTTTTAGTTCGGATTTTGGCGACACGCCAAAATCCGAATTGAAGCTCTAAACACAGACAATATAATGATGTATTGGTGGAACATTCGAGTTCATAAGTGCGACCGCTGAGTTCCTATGTTAATTCCTGGGTTGGCAGAGTCATTTCGTCTTCCATAAGGACATTTTCAGACAGAGCCCTGGATTATTTCGACAGTAGGTTCGCCCCTTTTTAAAAGAACTTACGTAACTGACTAAATGTGGGTTTTAGTTAACCTCTGTCTACTCCTTCGGGAAAAAGCAGGCGTAAAGTTATGTAACTGTAGTGAGTATTTTGTAATCGAATAAAATAGTAACGAAGTCAAAACTATAAATTGAATATTTTGGCAAAATCAATTGCTACGAGGTATGGGGATTTTTGTGCCTTCATCTATGTTCGGGATTGGCACAAAAATGGCTGACCGGATTTATTGGTACGCAGATAGAACTTGCTTTTCAACATCCACGGGGGTGTGTAACCGAGTCCAAAAAAGCTAGTGATTTTAATATTAAGCTTGACTTTTTTACATACGGATTGTTTCCAGTCGATCGCATATCTAAAAGGAGGTTCCGTAGCAACAGCAACCCTTTCTCAGTCGATATTATTTTATTTACGGCTTGTGGGGAGCTCAGGTAGCCAGGCAACTGGCACAGGCTGTGTTATTGCTTTTGGATTAGCATAAAATTGAAGCTTTATTAAGTATACGTAGCTTATTTACTTTTCCTTCTATATTTACTTACTATTTTCATTTAGTTTGATTTCGGTGAAGTCAATGTAGAGCTTTACTTTTTTAGCCTTAAACTGGCTCTTGTGGTATAAAAACTCCTAGTACAAGAACCAGGGCTACATTGATGTTTGTGACTAGTAAGTAGTGAAAAAAAATACAAGTAAGTGAAATACCTGAAAACCTCTTAAGGAGTCATTTTAATCATCAGGTTTTGGATTACGTACCCGAAGAGTGGCAAAGAAATTTAAATTAAAGGGAGACCCTTAATTTATATTTCTTTGCCACTCAATTTATATTTCTTTATATACAAGATAGAGTACATTTTTGGCGTTATTTGGTTACTTAATTTGTGGTACGGAACCTTCGTATGTGAATCCGATTTGCACTTTGCGGGTATTTTGTTCTCTCGATTTGGGTTGGTCGCGAAGTAGAACGTTTTTAATGTTTAGTAGTGTAGTAGCGACTCCTAAAGAGGTTTTCATTTATTTCAATTACCTTCACCTTGAAGCGGCGTAAATATAAGTTTATAAAATACACTTTCACTATCAGGAGAGAATTAGTTTCAAGAGAAAATTGCTATCGTGTATTTGACTCGAAGAAGATGAATTACTCTATTAAACTTTTCTACTGTTCATTTGTAAAAAAAACACCTTTCTCCCAACACATAAAAAGGAAAATGAAAAAAAATAATAGTCGACTGCACTTTTCACAATATGTGGTTCACACTCATTCATCATTAAAACGACGCAAAGTGCTACTTTGTAGTATTGTTTGTATTCCCGGTGAGCGAGCAGGAAATATAAATATTCAGTGTTTTTGCAACGCAGCCAATAATATGGCCAGCTAATAATAGAATGAACTCCACCAACCTTGCAGGCATGTGTAAAAACTATTGTATGCAGCGGATTACGTATTAGGTATTGAAGAAATGTTGAAATACTGGTTCAATCCATAAAATCGATTAGTTTTTTTCACCCAGTAAAAAGAAAAAGAAAAGAAAGAAAATACGTTTATTTGCGGTAAATATGACGCAAAAAAAAAAAAATTGAGACACTACAAAAATATAAAAAAGCTGGGGAAAATATGCGTCACATCCACGCAAAACGGCCATCGCTCAGCATAATACTACGACTCTATGCGTGACAGAGCCCCAGCGCTGGTTTTCAGCGACAGCCGGCGCCGACGTGTGACGTCGAACGGTGCAGCAAATCATGAGTAGAAGAAGTACAAATATTAAAATTTAAATAATAAAAACACAGTATTAAAGCAAACAATGCGTAAAAACAAGTACAAATACTAAAAATTAAATTATAAAAAACACAGTATTAAAAAGCAAACAATGAGTAAAAAAAGTACAAATACTAAAACTTAAATAATAAAATAACACAATATTAAAAAGTGGCAACATTCCGTTAAGACAGCAATACGACGCACGCGCCGCCGGATTTTATTTAGATCAACGAATCACTGCCTCATAAACTAGGTGTATAACCCTGTATTTATATCCAGATACAAGTAGTGATATTTCTTTTCGTCGATCAATTAATTCAGCCTTTCACAGTCCACTGCTGGACATGGCTGGCATCTACCATGTTGTGTCCCAGCCACTGTCCCAGCCGCTTTCTTAAGGTGGTCGTTCTTTTCATCAAGTTATGTAAAAACATGATCTATCTAACATGTATTGTTGTTTCAGACTTATATTGTAATCTATTTAACTGACTTACAAAAGGGAGGAAGTTCGCTATTCGATTATTCTTCTTGTATATGAGGCGTTTCACGTCAAATCTCCTAGCTCGACGCGCGAGCGCCAAAACATCTACTTTTCAGCTCACGATTACAACAGTAAAATGAACTCATAAATTTTTATGAAAATACGTTTCCGCTGTATTTTTTCCTGAGCTTTCCGATTCAACCAACCGTTTTTAAAAAAAATGAGTCCCTTATCTCAAAAAAATACAAAACTTGTTATATCTCAAAAACGGCATTTTTCAACCGACGAAAAAAAAAGGAGGAGGTTCTCAATTCGACGCGTATATTTTCTTTTTTTATGATTTTTTTTTTATTTATGACCACGCATAACTTTTTACATAGTCGTCCGATTGTGATAATTCTTTTTTTTTTTTTTTTATTGGAAAGGGTATACACCGAAGATGGTCCCATATAAATTTGGAAAACATAATCGAACCCTAAGGGTCGAAAAACCTGCCGGGGTCGCGTGATTGTTCGAAAGAGATACCGTGACCCTGGCACATGGGCAACTGATGGAACACGGGTGGGTTTTAGTCAGTAAAAGTCTGACACGCCCTCCCGCTCCGCCCAGAGCGGGAGAAGTCATTTGATGATTTCCCAACCTGAAAAAAAAAAAAAACAAAAAAAAAAGGGTCGAAAAACAGGGGATGTTTGATTGTTCACTCACTGATTGTAATGTTTAACTACGCATAACTTTGTCCAGAGTAGTCTTATTTTGATCTTTCTTTTTTTATTGGATAGCGTATACCTTGTCAAGTATTATTAGTACATTAAAGCCACAAAAAATTATGAAATAAAAACTTTTTAACAAAAAATTAAACCGCCGAAAAAACTGAAAAGCAAAAAATAATAAACCTTAAAATTTTGAGTCGGCGCTGAAAAATCAATGAACAAAGATCACTCAAAGCGGCGACTCATAATTTTAAGGTTTATTATTTTTTGATAATCTAGATCGAAAGAGCAGCTTTTTTTACATCTAAATAGCTATTTTCCAGAGAGGAGTTTTTTTTTTTCTGCTGCTCTCTGGAAAATAGCTATTTCGATGTAAAAAAAAGCTGCTTTTTCGATCTAGACTATCAACAAAAATTTTAAAAATGCCGTTTTGGAGATATAACAGATATAACATGTTTTGTATTTTTTGAGGTTAGGAACTCATTTTTGAATCGGAAAGCTGAGGAAAAAATACAGCGGAAACGTATTTTCAAAAAAAAATATGAGTTAATTTTACTGTTGTAATCGTGAGCTGAACAAGTGAACAGTAGATGTTTTGGCGCTCGCGCCGAGCTAGGAGAGTTGACGTGAAACGCCTCATATACGTTACGCGATATTACCGGCGAATTGTGGATTTATGTCGTTTATTTTTTTAAATGGATATGGTATGATTCAAGGGTTGTCCCAAATAAATTTTCTTAAATCTGTTAGCGAGTTAACTTCAATAATTACTATTTTGCCCCACTTACTGTATATTGTTGATGTTGTGATAACTTCCTATCGCTAGTATTTACATAACAAGTAGGGGTATACGAACTTATGTGAAGTAATTATCTCAACTATTATAGAAGAGAAAATTAAAGCTTTTCACGGATTAATAAACCACCGACTTCCAAAAAAAATACTACAAATGAAAAATTACTCAAATTTAGAACGTCGGTGGCAAAATACGCTAATACAAAACTAAAGACATCAATTTCCGAAATTAAATAACTTAATTTTCACATTGTTTTGCTTTTTTTGGACGACAGATGATTGTATTTGTTTGTTCACTTTTTGACTAGTTTTCTATAGAAAATTAACCTTGTAGTCATGAAATACACGTTTTATACTTTGGTATAAACGCGGGATAATAATAACGTAGGTACCTTCATAAGACAGACATATCTCGAAATCATTACGTGAATCAGACACCAGGATATTACTTTGGGCTCAAGCGGAGTCCCAGCGCGTACGGACCATTTAGAGAATTTTAATCTAAAATGATACGGGACATTAAATGAAGACTTAGTTAAGGTTCTGTGTGGGTTCCGGAATTTGTAAGCCACCCGTCCTAGCCCCTGGGTATCGTAAAAGCCGATTAAGACTACAATAGAGGCTTCCTTTCTGAAATGGTCATACATAGTCTGTTTATAATGTGCCCACTGCTGGGATGGATACAGGCTTCCTCCCTAAGAAGACCATACCAAATATCGATGCTTTAGTTCACAATTGCACTAACTACAACATTTTCAATTTTCACTTTTTAATGCCAAACACTAAATTTTATAGTTTACAATATTGAGATATTATGATGGAATTAAAGGTCTTATGAATAGATGCATATTTGTTTTTGTTATTTTACTTTGTTTTTGTACTGTTCTTGTCTAAACTTTAAAGCTTTCTCCTCAAAATTGACAATTTTGTAGTTAGTGCAATTGTAAACTAAGTCTTCGATATGTAGTAGGCCCAAATGTCCTATTTTTGGGATTGTTCGTCGAATTGTTGAGCTCCTTAAGTTCTGAGTTAAGCTGCACGGTTACTGAAAATGAAAATGCGTGCACTGACTGGACAGATTCACTCAATCTGTGTGGTTCTTTCCTTAAAATACCATTTCAGACACCAATTTACGTTGTCTTCACATTAGACTAAGAATATGTCCTGACTTTACAAGAGACTGTGTACTCTGAGTTTGTTTCGGCCTTTCTTTTCAGAGTAGTCAGATAGAAAACGCCGACCTCACCTAGTTTCAAAAATACGATTGACGTGTAAGAGTATTTGTACAAACCTTCTTACATAAATAAAATCATTTAAGTACCAATAAACTCACGGCCCGCGGCCCGTGACAATTTTTACCACGGTTCACAATTAACATTTATTTTCTCTTTATACGATTTATAGTAGGAATGACGTCTCTTAACGGCGTGGCGATTCGGTGTCTTGTTGGTAGCTATATCACATGTCTTTAGTAAACAGGGTCCTCCAAGGCATGCGAGCATCATTTTCGACCGCAGCATCGCTTATCATCTGGTGGTAAAATGGTTAAACGCGAACCAATTTACACTAATTTAGTATAATAAAGCCGAAGAGTTTGTTTTTTTTTGTTTGTTTGAACGCGCTAATGTCTAGAACTAACAGTGAGATTTGCAAAAATTTTTTTGCATTTGATTGCCTAATTTTTAAGGAAGGTTATATGATGACCATTAGGAGCCAAGCAAAAAGAAAGAAACGTCAGAAAGAACGTAAAGCAAAACGGGCGACGCGGTTGGTCGGGGGACTTGGGAGTTTTATAATATGTTGCTATTATTTTACAACTTTCATCGTGCATCCTTACTTACGTCTTTCACGAGAACGAAGCGTCTTCTAAGAGGGGCTAAGTAATAATAGCCTCACACGTGCTCGTCGATCGATTAGGTTAAGCTACGCTTACCGCGGTTGTTACGTGAATAGGTGACCATCTTTACATATCAAAATCCCTGCGTGCCTTGAACAGCTCGGTAGGCAGTTGGTCCATCTTTGGGAGTCGTTACATACGAGTCGTCAGATGCCCGAAAGTCCGACGGTCATTCTTACCAAGGGGTATCGTGTTACCCAGTACCCAGGGTCGTAGATGTAAAATAGCAGATAGGTACAACTGAATACTTCTGGTATTCAGTTGTACCTAGTGTTAGAGTAGTAGCTAACACCACCATAGTTCGGAAAAGGTTTGGCAAGATGATGAAAACATGCATACATAGTTCTCAGCTTCTTTCCAATTCAGAAATCGGTTGCATGTCCAACAGTGGACATTTACACTAGAACCATTATTAAGGTAATGCCCTATGAACTCCAGGCATTCAAGGTTATTTTAGTCTTACTAGTCCTTTGGGTGTTGTTAGAAATTATAGGGTAGGTAATACTCCCCTAAGTGCTTAGTATCAAATTGCGGTCATTATTTGTGTACTAGCGCGTGTTTATTTCAGCACTCATAGGTATACAACATGTTCTGGAATTAACGCATACTACCCAAGACCCCAATTAGAATATTATACAGTGAATATTATATTTTGGTTTCGTGTGGTGCTGGACGTAAAGACGGGCACCATCGTGCTTTATCCCGCGAGTTTCGTAGAAGGCGACTAAGGGACTTACTAGACTGCCAGGGTGGCGAGATTGTACGAAAGAGATACCGTGCCCCTGGCACATGGGCAACTGAAGGAACACGGGTGGGTTTTAGTCAGTAAAAGTCTGACACGCCCTCCCGCTCCGCCCAGAGCGGGAGAAGTCATTTGATGATTTCCCATTAAAAAAAAGGGGACTTACCAGAGAATGGGTAGTAGTGTACTCTAACCCCCAAACTGAGGGAGGCTTATTTCTAGCAGTGGATGCCTGTCGGCAGAAATGGTGATGATTACGACGCTAAATTTTTATTGTTATGTAGAAAACATCGTTTTTTAGTAAAGTAAATGTGGGGGAAAATGTTGGTAAAATTGCAAATCTATGGCCGCGGATAGTTGCACACAAGGGTCTAGTCTCTAGCGTATAGCGTCGCAGGTACTTTGTCAATTTTAGTTGTTGACTATACAGCGGAAGTGTTTTGTAATTAACGGAATTCTAATTAATTTTGGGACACAAATTTACTTATATTAAAATTCATAGAAAACAATTTTGAACCAACAACTTCCATAGTATACATTAATTCAGTTAAACATTCTTTATTTAAAAAGAGCTCGTCATGGTTTAGTTAAATAAGGGATTTCATAGGGCACTCCTAAAAATATTTGGATATCTGCTACATCTTTTATTCTTATTGTTCATATTCTAAGACAGCCACCTTACAAAAAAAAACCTTGGGCTTATTTGAAATCGTCTTTATGAGAACGGTCATTTTGGGGAAACTGAAACGGTTTACCAACAGTCAATTGGTCCATGAACCGCTGGTCAGCATTATCTTTAAACCATTAACTTTTCATCCAAAGGACTTTTCATCCACGAACGTTTCGCCAGCAAAACTCTACGTCAGTGAATGCTTAACCAACATAATGTTTTGACCAATAACTTTTCACCCAAAGAACAATTGGCCCATGGACTGTTCCCCAACAGAACGAATGACCAATGGCTCATATTCCAAACGTTGTTTTACGAGATAAAATCGTTTCGTAAGAGGTCACAGTTTTAACCTAACCTAACCTCCCCAAACCATTTCGGATCTGCCCCGAAGGGTATTTCAAGGTATTATTGCTTCTAGAGGTTACCTAAACACTCACTGACGTACCGTTCTGTTGGGGGACCGGCCATGGGCGAATTGTTCTTTGGGTGAAAAGTTATTGGTAAAACATTCTGTTGGTTAAGCATTCACTGAAGAGTTATGCTGGCGAAACGTTCGTGGATGAAAAGTCCTTTGGATGAAACGGTAATGGTTTAAAGATAATGTTGACCAACGGTTCATAGACCAACCGACTGTTGGTAAACCGTTTCAGTTTACATTTTGGGAACGTCCCCGGACACGTTTTGGACATGACGATTGACGTTCTTTTTTTTTTTCAAAAGAGTTTTGAATGTATTAAGAAACGACGTATATGCCAGTAAATTAATACGTGAAGCAAGAACTTTATACCCCTTTCCGAAAATTACCCGGACGGAGGAGTGTGAAATTTGGCACAATTAAAGTTTATATGGAGAGGGAGTACAGAAAGCTAATCTTTATATATATAATTCTACTGTACTTGTGTATGTCAGTGAACTCTTCCTAAACGGCTGGATCGGTTTGAATGATTTTTTTTGTTTGCGTTTGGGTGGCACCCTGGATGGTTTAGATTCACTATTGGACCCGATACGTGGCCGCTGCGATCGGGTTCAAGGAAACAAGACAGGGTCTGTCCGGTCAGCTAGTATTTTCATATAATAATAACAATGAATTAGAAATAAATAAAGTTTTAAATTCATTTTGGTGGAATCTGGACCACTGGGCAACCAATAGTACCTATTTATAAATATATACCGACGCTATTGTATGTATAAAGCAAATAAAATCACATTTGACTACTTTATGGCATCTCATAAACGTTCCCGAAATAAGAATTTGCCTGTCTTGGCTTAGCAATACTCAATACTTCATTGCATATTTCAAGTATATACATATGTATATGCAATAAACTATTGAGTATTGCTATATAATATAATTCAACATGACACAAATATACAAAAAAAAAAAATTATAGATAGCCTCCTTAGAAAAAACCATAATAAGGTATTTGCGATATAAGCAAAATAGTTTTAGGTATGACGTAAATAAGGTAGGATCAAAACTTATCTAATATTACGAATAAGAAAACTAATTCCGCTGAAGTTTTAACGAGCTCGTAAAGCAGGTTATGAACAACTTATTTTATTTCATAAAAGCTCATGAACTTCTCTAGGTTTATAACAAACCTAAATAACTAGTTTTTGCCCACGGCTTTACCCGCGTGGAGGTTGGAGATTATCCCAAGGAAACGTACTACCGGGATAAAATAATATCCAGGTCATGGCTTTTGTCGTCTTCTCTTTCATGGACTTGTCCTTGGTCTACTAGTGTTTACCTAAGTCGAAATCCATTGAGCCGTTTTAAGGCGTTAAAAGGAACAGACACATAGTTACTTTCGCTTTTATGAAATTAGTATGGTTGTTTAGAAAAAAATCACTAATGTTTCAGGAAAAACAAATCTACCAATGTGGCAATATATAACTTTTTACATAAGGTAATGATTAACTTGGACAAAGGACTGCCGGCTGTGGCACTGTACATGGACATGTCCAAAGCTTTCGACCGAGTGGACCACGAGATCCTCTTAAGAAAGATGTATGCATATGGTGTGAGAGGTAATGTGTACAAACTTATAGAATCATACCTTAACAACAGACAACAATTCACAGAAGTACGGAGGCTAAATCCTATTACTAAAACAGAAGAAATATGTGCTTCTGAATATGGAACTGCTAAATTCGGCGTTCCTCAAGGGACTATCGTGGGTCCTTTATTCTTCCTTGTTTATATAAATGACATGCCTTCGGTAACAAATCATGACATAACATTATTTGCTGATGATAGCACTATTTTATTCGTTAACGATAGTACAATTGATCTAGAATCTGACATTAATCAAACAATATTATTAATTATAGACTGGCTTAAAATGAATAATTTAATGATTAACATTGACAAAACCAAAATAGTGAATTTTAAAATACGAACTCGACGTACGGGTACTTTAAAAATCCATTACCTAGATAGTGACATTGAAGAATCTGAAGTTACCAAATTTCTAGGGTTATATATTGATAACAAACTTAATTGGAAATTACATATTGACCATGTATGCAAAAAGCTGGGACAGTTTTCATATGCACTTCACAGATTACGTAAAACAGCAAATCAGAGTATTTTACTAACAGCTTACCACGGCCACGTTAGCTCTATCCTCAGATACCGTGTGATATTCTGGGGCAACAGTTATAGTGTTCATCCTATACTTACACTTTAATTCATGATTCTTTATCATCCTCTTTATTTGTTTCTTTGTTTACACTTCATGCTTTACTTATTTTATTTTATTTATATGTCTACACTCAGCAAATCGATCTAAATACGATTTATTAACTTAAAAATAGCTGAAATAAAATATTAACTCAAATTTTCATGTTGTGACAAGCCAAATTGTCAACTGTCAGTTACTGTTCTGCTTAGTCTATGAATGGCTACTTTTTGGTTTATATAATTTTAAATTATTTTTATCAATATGTCTAGCTATTTGATTTTATTAATTATTACGATTGTTTACTAAATAACTTAACTTAAAATTATATTTATAAAATTCTTTACGCACTCATGTGGCCAGCTACACGCACTCATGTGGCCAGCTACACACACTCATGGATGTGTCCTGGCCGACTACACTTGTCAGATGAGATGATGGCTAAACTAATATTTTGAAAATGTTTGGAAACGGAAGACGGCTTTGGTATAAAAAGGGGCGTCTGAACCGCTGATGGACACACTCTAGAGGACCACACTCTGGAGGCCGTACACTCTGGAGGACACACTCTGGAAGACACACTCTGGAAGACTGTAGACTCTCGGAAACTACTCTGAAGCGCCCACACTCTGGGAAACTACTCTGAAGCGCCCGCACTCTGGGAAACTACTCTCAAGCGCCCACACTCTGGGAAACTACTCTGAAGCACCCGCACTCTGGGGAAACTACTCTGAAGCCCGTCTACTCTGAAGCGTTCACACTCTGAAGCCCGTCTACTCTGAAGCCCGTCTACTCTGAACTCTGAAGCCGGTCTACTCTGAAGCCCTCTTGAAGCGTTCTACTCTGACAGTTTACTCTTTTTCATTTAATAAATTGTATCAGATCTCCCTTAACCATTTCTTTCACTAAGCAGATACGTAACACAGTACAGACAAGAAACGTGCCTTCATTGCTCAAAAACGTTGTATCAGGGCTATATTTAACTTAAAAGAAACTGACTCCTGTAAGCCATTTTTTAAAAAGATGAACGCTTTAACATTGCCATGTGTTTATATATTCGAGGCAGCAGTATTTGTCAAAAATAATATTGGTATGTATAATTACTACACACGTATACGGCGTAAAGACAAATTGCGCACAGTAGCGAGCAAGACGCATCTAATGCATGAAAGTATCTTTTGCACAGCTTCATCTATCTTTAATAATATTCCGGGGCCTATTAGAATAATTACGGAAATGGGAAAATTTAAAAAGAATCTCCATGATCTATTAGTAAACAACTGCTATTACTCTGTAAAAGATTTCCTATCCGACAAATCTCTGGTCCAATATAGCCCCCCTCAGTCATGATGCGTTCAGTTTAGTTTTTATCTTTTTGACTCTTTATGTAATTTTTTTATTGTTAAATCTTGAATTTGTAAAAATAATGTAAATAATATTGCATGTAACTATTGTATGCCCTAAGGGCGGGACGTAGCTAATCTCAACTTAATTATTTTAAGACCTGTGTTATACACCTACCTATGAAACACAATAAAGATTAAATTGAAATTGAAATTGAAGCCCCGATCGCGAACTTCCAGCCGCCGTAGGCGCGGGCTTCCGGGAGGCAAGTACTGGGTAGCTCGCCGACGGCGCGTAGGGTTCCACGCTCGCTTCAAAGAGATGTCAGCAGTACTGCAGGGGTCTGCTAGGACCGATGCCTGCCAGGATCGCGAGATTTGTTCGAAAGAGATACCGTGGCCCTGGCACATGGGCAACTGAAGGAACACGGGTGGGTTTTAGTCAGTAAAAGTCTGGCATGCCCTCCCGCTACGCCCAAGAGCGCGAGACGTCATTTGTAATTTCCCAACCACAGAAAAAAAGGAGGAAGCCCGCGGAATTCAGGCTGGTTGCAATGAGATTAAGAAATGCAAAAAAAGAGAAATTTACGGGCTACCACAGCGCATCCTCCTTAAGACTGACAATCATCATCTTTTGATTGATGGTCAATAGTTAGGAAAGTTATAGCAAAAAAAATATAATATAAAAATTAAACGAATTTTTTTCATGTATCTTTTATTTGTATTAATCGAAATAATCACCCATGCAATCAATGCATCTTTGCCAACGCAGTGGCAGTTTATTGATGCCCTTCTTAAAAAAATCAGCTGGACGGGAGGCAACAAATTCTTCAAAGGCATTTTGTACTGCCTCTCGGGTATTGAGTTTTTTTCCCGCCAAGAAGTTATCCAAATTCTGGAAACAGTAGTAGTCTGTAGGCGCAAGGTCTGGTGAGTAGGGTGGGTGACGAAGAGCTTCCAACCCCAGTTCTTGCAACTTGGAGACCGTCTGCTGTGCAGTATTAGGTCGCGCGTTGTCGTGCAGGAGCAGCGGAGACGAGCGATTGACCAATGCTGGTTGGAGATGTGCCAGCTTCTCCATCATTGAGTTCAGTTCTTCATAGTACACATCTGCAGTAATGCTCACCCCGTTTGGTAAGAAGCTGTGATGAATCACACCGGCGCTAGACCACCAAACAGTGACTATCACTTTTCTAGGGGTAAGTTTTCGTTTAGGGCATTGTTTAGGTGCTGAACCAGGATCCAACCAACTTGCTGAGCGCTTGCGGTTATCAAACAGAATCCATTTTTCACCGCAGGTAAAAATGCAGTTCAAAATTCCTTCATTTGTGTGTCTGTTGAGCGAGCAGAGCAAGGCACTCTCGACGCGTACTTCGCGCTGGCGATCATTGAGTTCGTGGGGCACCCATTTGTCAAGCTTTTTTACCTTGCCAATTTGACGCAAATGGACCAATATTGTTTTGACGCTAACGTCGAAAGCTGCTGCTAATTCAGCCGTAGATTGTGTATCATCAGCTTCCACAATCGCCTTTAATTCGTCATTGTCGACCAAAGTCTTCGGACGACCGCGAGGTTCATCTTTCAGGTCGAAATTTCCAGAACGGAAGCGAGCAAACCATTAACAGGTGGTGCGTTGGTTTGAAGTGTTAGCTCCGTAAACGTCGTTGATATTGCGTGCCGCTTGTGCCGCGTTGCTGCCACGACGGTACTCATATTCCATAATTACTCGAATTTTTAACGTATCCATGATGACGAAAAAGATTGAAATGCGATGAAAATGTAACACTAATCAATAAACAAATGACTACTTTTGGAAAAAGAATTCCATGTTTTTAAAATAAAATTAATTTGAAATTAGAATTCTTAGACAAACAAAAATTATTTTGATTTGAAATGGCCAGTACTGCAGAACGGCAATTTCATACGTAAAGACCTAATATTATAAAGCTGAAGAGTTTGTTTGTTTGTTTGTTTGGTTGAACGCGCTAATCTCAGAAACTACTGGTCCCAATTGAAAAAATATTTTTGTATTGGGTAGCCTATTTATTGAGGAAGATTATAGGCTATATAACATCACGCTACGATTAAAAAGAGCGGAGCAGCAACGAAAAATTTGACGCGGACGAAGTCGCGCGCAGAAGCTAGTATTTCATAACTGGCGACCCGCCCCTGTTTCGAACAGATGCAATCATCTGATGTGGTGACGTGTAAACATTGTGATTTCTGATCAAGTTAAATTGTTATTGTTTAACTAGCGAAATGTGGGTACCAAACTCTAGGTAAATCTCTGCCTAACCCGTCGGGTATTCGAGGCGTAAAGTTATGTTATCTAAGTTATAACGAATGTAGTATAGCCTTCTTTTTCTGGCTGGGAGATCATCTAATAACTTCTCCCGCTCTGGGCGTTGCAGGAGGGCTTGTCAAACTTTTAGTGTCTAAAACCCAGCCGTGTTCCTGCTGGGCCACGGTATGTAGTATAAGCCTATAAAACTTCCGGAATAAATACTCTAAACAATAGCAAAAACCGCATCAAAAATCATAATAGAGTTTTAAAAGTGCCTTTTTTTCACAAAATTTGAATTCCACTTTGAACACATTATGAATTAAAATTTTGAACGTTGTAAAGTGGACATTGTTGAGACCTGTGTTTTGTTCGACGTTCATGGGAACAAATTCAAAGCGGAAAAGCATTTTTGTCATTTACATTAAAAAATATACTGTAAGTGTCCATGCTGTTGGCAAACGCAGTAGAAAATTGCTCTCCTTGACTTTGATTGCATCTCAGGCAGCTGCAATCGTACCGTCCATTACATTGAAACAAATTGAATAAAAACACCGGTCCAGCGAAATTAAACTCTCAGTAGCTAGTCAAGTCTTTGCTTTACTTGCAAAGTCTACTTTAAAGATAGTTTGTTTTATCTTTCTTTTATTTTCAGAGAAGAGACTTTGTGAAGATATTAAATGGAAAGACGGGAACAACTGATCTTGTTTAAAGTGGTAGTTTTCTTGTCTGTGGGAAAACTGTTGCTCCTTATTAGTTCTTTGTAGTTATTTTAATGTTTCATAGCATTCTATGGCACGATTTTATGTTACACGATCTGTTTGTCTTTTGTTAATGAAAGGATTGAAGCCTACTTGAAGTAGGGTTCATCATGATTCTGATGTGATATTTGACTATTTATAGTTTTTCATCTTAAAAACAAAAAATATTGTGTTTTGCCCCAGAAGTTTTAACACAAAGTATTCACTCTCGCGTCGAAAAGATTTGTATATTTCTGACAGCGCTTTTAAACAAATCACTCCACTCGTTCTGTCAAATTTGACGTTTTCACGACAAAACCTAATAGCGTCCTTAAGTTATTTAGAATTGTGACAATTCAACACGAAATAATATCCGATTCATTTGTAATTTAATCGTCCTTGATTACGAGAAAAATAGACAAAATAACTAGACGAAAAAAAAAATAGTCCAAGATAAAATCGCAGTTTCATAATTGTGACTGTTAGCCCTGTTGGTTTCATCAACAGCCTTCCATGAGGCAAAGGCCTATGCTTGAGATTGGGCCCTTCAAAGAAGATATAATAAAAATAACCAAAGAATCATTCATCTTTGTACTAAACTATGTAAATCAAATCCAAAAGAGAGTTATGATTAAAACTTTACAATCCATAAATCTATGTCACAACATTCCAAAAGACTCGTTGAACTCTTTTCTACTCTATTTTACCATTCTCATTTTCAACAGTTAATGAATATAACACTATAAACCTTTTATAAATCACCACAACTTTGACATTTCACACACATTTAATTATGCATATTTTATGAGGTGTTAACGTTTTCGCGGACTCTGTCCCAGTTAATCAGTTAATTGGTCGGTAGTTTGCATGTGACCTACTGGGGCGTAAACCTCGAAAATGTTCAAATTGTTTACCTCACCTTGCTTTATAGGGTTAGCAGACGTTCAAGACTTGTTTATATGTGCTAGTTCAGTGTTTGGGGAAATTGTGTTAGCTAACCAGTAAGTTGTGACCTCAGAAAGGTACTGCAATGGCTACTTTCTAGTAAAAAGTATTTATTAGTGAGTTTTGAAAGATAGGACTGCAACAACTCATTTTGCCGTAATTGTTTTTTTCTTAGTTTTAATAATGGTCTGGCACTTAGAGCAGTTTATACGGCCTACCCAATTAACTTTTCTTTGTTCTTGTTCGTCGTATCATTCAACTCCCTAAGTTCTGATTTGTGCTGCTCGATTAGTGAGTGACTGGACAGATTCACTCAATCTGTGTAGTTCTTCCTTTAACGGAACATTTCAGACACCAATACACATAGTCTTCACTTGATCTGACTAAGATTTTGTCTGGACTTTAAGAGCCTGACCTCTGAAAAATATGATTGAAATCATTTAACAAAATGAAATGATTTGAATTATATTTTTATTTGCATTTCATATTACTATAGATTGGAGATGCTAGTGTATTATCATGTACTATGATTAATCGATATACATATAGCCTACTACAATCTTCAAGTGATTTGATAAAAGTCCAGGTATATGACAAACCAGACTTCTCCAGTTCCTCACATTAGAATGAATGATAACCACGACTTGTAACTTCTTCGTGACTGAGTATTGTATAAATTCAGACTTATTACTTAAAATGCCTAATATATTTGTAAACCAATTTCATTGGTAGGACATAGGGCTCCACTAAAATGTTGTATACATAAGGCCTTTATCGTAATACCTGTGTTCACGAATAAAGATTGATTGATAGAGAAGTTAAGTATTGCTAATATGCTTATAGCAGTAGAATCTACGAGTATATAATAGAGTTGCAAAGGACTCGAGTCTTCGAGTCCTAATTTTAAAGACTCGACTCAATTATGCAAGACTCAGTGTGCTCAAAAGCTCGGAGTCTACAGATAAGCACTCGAGTCTTAAAAAGGACTCAAGTCTTAAAAAGGACTCGAGTCTTAAAAAGGGCTCGAGTCTTAAAAAAGACTCCAGTCTTATTATGAAACCGAGTCTTAAAGAGAAACTCGGAGCATGAAGATGAAACTTCTACTTCATCATTCGAAAAGACTAGAAAGAAGGCAATAAATTCAAATTAGTGGTGATGATGTAACTTTGCGTAGAAAAAAATCTGACGAGTTATTCGAGTTTTTTCGGATGATGAGCTACAAGACTCGAGTTCATTTTAAGACTCGAGTCGTTTTTAAGACTCGAGTCCTTTTTAAAACTCGAGTCCCTTTTTTAGGCTCGAGAATGATTCGGGCTCGGCTTGACTCTAGACTCCGAGCCTATTGAGCACACTGAGTCTTGCATAATCGAGTTGAGTCTTTAAAATTACGACTCGAAGACTCGAGTCCTTTGCAACACTAGTATATACTACAAGTTTAGATCAAATATTAAGTAAATAATGAACAAATAAAAGAAATTTCTAAAGAAGTATACCTCGTAACCCAAATAAGAGCGTTCACAATTTAATTCTAAACAATGAGTGGTCTAGTTTTTTAGCGCACACTTCAGTAAATGTAATAAAACGGCCTTGAGTAACTAGGCCAGCGTGTCGGGTGATCCTGCAAGGTGAGCCGAGCTATGTCTACTTGTGTTCTCTTCACTTGCTACTTGTTGGCAACCAATCAGGGACAACTGAGTTTGAATTAGGTCATCTACTGAGCCTGGGCTCGTTATGATAAATCGCTTCTTGAATCGCGTCAGTACATTCAACATTAATATATTTTGTTGCTTCCTTTTTTTAATGGTATCATGAATGGAGGCGTGTTAATGATATGTTTGGCCCTGAATAAACGTGGTCCTCTCGAATATAAGTAACCCTATTTATAATAAGTAAATCTTTTCGTTCAGCGGAGAGTTCGTAGTTCTAAGCAGTTGTGACAACGATGTGTTCTACGGACTCTTACATACTTCTTTAGAACACTGTTTTAGAGAAGGTACCCATAGGTGTTATCGGCTCCGTTCGCCCTGTAGTGGAGATCATTCGCGTTTATAGAACAGCAATGGAATTTACTCTTCGATGAGATGTTTAGATTTCGACAATTCTTCCTAGCGTGTTCGAGAAACTCCCTTACACTCAGTAAAGTACTCAAATGATACAAAGTATAACAAAAAGAGTACTTTACAATAAAATCCACATCGTAATACTTACCTTCCACTGGCAGTTGCTAGTTGGTAGAAACTGGGCAGAGTGTCGTGTGTCGAATGCAACAACGGTGCAACCTACAAAACCGACGGTCGTAACTGTTCGCCCCATTCCGCGCTGCGACGACCGACAAATGACACTAAACGCATTAAGTTTTATACTTCCTTATTTTACTTTGCTTTTTGAACTAGGTATTAAGACAATTATTTTGTTACTCTGACGTTTTTGTTTTCATTCGTGAGGTGACAGCCGGGTAACAGTGAGGACAATCCGCGAAATTTATTATTTTTTGGTTTTTTGTAATTTGCAGGTCCGTTTCAGATTGTACCTACGTTGATCTAAATATGATTCGTTACCGTCTGGAATTAGATAGTACAGAATTATAATGTTAACAATCAACACATTTCTCTTAGTTCATATGACCCTATTGAATTACCATTCATGAAAACATGACAAATGAGGCCAATTCTTACGGAGATGTAATGCTGATTTTAATGATGATACTTCTGTGAAGCCGTGTGATTTGTGACGGTCGTGAGTCATATTTTAATGAAACTGCCAACCTGATATAGACATGAAAAATTGCAAAAAAAAATGGAAAATTTAATTTTTGTGGCTTACTTTATCGCATCTATTAATTCATCAGAGCAGTGGTGGCCCAGTGGTAACGGCCGCGACTTACGAGTAGTAGGTCGTGAGTTCAAACCCAAGCAGGCGCATTACTTTGTGTAAATTATTTCATCGCCACTGCTCTCAAAACGGTGAAGGAAAACATCGTGAGGAAACCGGCATGTCTTAGAACCAAAAAAATTCAAAGACATGTGACATCTACCAGCCCGCACTGGGCCCGCGTGGTGGATTATGGCCCACTCCCTCTCACCGAGAGGAGGCCTGTGTCCCAGCAGTGGGAACATTATAGGCTGATGATGATGATGATTAATTCATCAATTAAGGTGCTACTAAAACATACAAATCCATGTCATTTTGTGTCTTGGGATTGTATTTTGGGAGGACATTGAATTAACACTGTTATAGTAACGCTCATATCCGCTTTTGCGGCTATTACTTGGTAATAAAGGCCAAAGGACATGCCCTGACGTTGCTGATATTAATGATTGCATCACCTAATAGGATCTCATAGCGAAGTATTGCTCTGCTTCTAGTGTGACCATAAGCAAAGATATATAAAGTTGAATATCAGAATGCGACTGCCATGTAATCTTGGCAACCCAATTTCTGGTCTCTAAGATAAGAAGTTTCGACAGATGAAACTGTCTGTTGATAATGGATAAAATCAAAAGATACTTAACCAATTAAAAAAACGACGGGTTGCACTCCGGGAGTGCCGGCAGAAGTGAAAACTTGAATATTAACGTTGTGCATTTTTGATATTTTGGAATGGTTAGGGAATAATTTTGCACGAATTGCTTTAATTATCAGTATAAAAGTACTATCAGTTATGTGGTAGAATACAATATTTATTTATTGCGCTATCGTACACAAACATGACAATTTATATTACATTAAAAAGTTTATCTCTCACAAAAATCACTCTCCGTCCGTCTTACGAATTTTCGATCAGGTCACGTGTTCTGACGCGAGTTTATCATTTTTTACACATTACAAAAAAAGTGCACAACGCCGCAAAAGAAGTTTTCACTTCAAAAATTCTGTCGTCTATAGAAAGCTATATTCTGAGCAAATAACATGGGTTTTATTTTTTTTACTACAGTGTGGTGTTTTACGAGTTCCACGTCAACGAGGTAACTGTATCAATGCAACATATTTTGTTCACTGAGATTTAAGCAACTTGAATTCGTCTAAATTCTTATTTATTCGTATAATTCACACAAAGCATACAAGTCACTCTCGAACCGGTGAACGGAAGCATCGAGAGGAAACCGGCATGTCCTATTACCAAAAATTCGAATACTTACATCTGCCAACACGCACTGGGCCCGCGTAGTAAATTGTAACAGCCCACTCCCTCTCGTCGAGAGGACGCCTGTGTCCCAGTAGGAACATTAAAGGATAGTAATGCTATACAATACAAGTAACTGGATTGAAGAACGGTTATCGTTAGACGTCAACTAAACTTTTACAATTATAGACATTGCTAGAATTGTAAAAGTTTAGTTGACGTCTAACGATAACCTACAACGAATTCGGTTTAGTCTTATCAAGTGGTATTAATTACCCAGTAACTGTGTTTGGAGGTCCGACGTATAGACTGGAAGCCGATGCCGACATTTTTGGGAAAAGGCTAGACAGATAATGATGACAGTGACTTTAACAACCTATACTACTTAACATATACCTCGCACACGAGGAGTTTCGTCCATTGAATGACTATACTTTGAACGCAAACCGTAGTCCGGAACGGTTCATCCTATTTATAGGACCACGAATGTTATTCAAGAATAAATAAATGAGAACATTTAATATGCCATGTATTTATATAAGGTGTATCTATTCATACACGAAATATTTTAAGAGGTACACCTGTAGGTGGTAAAGAAGCTATAGCAACTAAAAAAAATTTTCTAAGATATTTTTTTTAATTTAATATTTATAAATTATTTGACGCACATAAGAAATATCGGCTCCTTCTTATTTTTTACGGCCCGAGACACCGCGGCCATGCTCGTGCCATCCGGTCGTCGCCCTCGCAGCGTCAGGCGGGCCATTCATAGAATTTGGAGTAAAGGTTTTATGCAAAACGTCTCAAGTAGTTTTAAAATTATAATAATTACGAAAATTCAAATACGGTTAGATAAAAAATTTCTTTTAACTTCTATAGCTTCTTTACCACCTACAGGTGTACCCCTTAAAATATTTCGTGTATGAATAGATACACCTTATATAAGAATCTCTCTCCAGCAGTGTACTGCGATAGGTTGTTGATAAACCAAAGTTGCTTCCTGCGTCTGCAGGCTTAGATCTTTGAAAACTACGCTACGGATTTTAATGCGGTTTTCTTCAATAGACAAAGTGATTCAAGAGGAACGTTTATATGTATAATACGCGGGCGAAGCTGCGGGCAACAGCTAGTCACAAATAATTCCCATTTTTGTTTCCTTAAAATATTTTTGGCAGTTTAATAAACTGAATGTGCTTTTTGTTACCCTCTAATTACTCTAATTTCGGGGGCCTAAAAATACTAAATAGTAAGTAACTGCCAAGTAATTACACGCCACTTGTATGTGCACGAGTTTTGTCACATTTCTAACCCAATATAACCTATTTGGTCCGGGTGCCCTATCTTAGTCACGGCGATCAATTCAACTTGCGCGTCTAACTAAATCTAACCTACCCCGTTTGGTCAAGGTATGTCAGATTAGTAGCTGTTAGTTAAAGCCAGAAATATTAAAAGAGGCCCATTTATCAGAGTTATGCCAAAATGTTCTATGGGTTCATTAATTTAAGAACGTACATTAGCAGGTCAATAAGGTTTTAGAGGATAAGTTAAATATCTTCAATATTTTAATATTACCGTGTCCATTTGTTGCGACGGTATTATTTTTCTTTTCATATCGTGTTGAACACTGGATCGACTTGAAAATGACCTTGTCACAAAGAAATGCCTCGTAGTCTTGGCATTCAAAAAGGCTCCATAGACTTACTAACCATTGTAATATTCTATTGAATAAATGATAGGACAAGTAAAAAAGACTTATAGCTTGATTGAATGACTGATAATAATTGGCATCGTGTTCATGCCTTCTCACAACCTCTGTTTACCACCATACTGCGATCGCCAAGCCGCCTGCTAAGCGTGGTGATTAGTGTAACCAAAACGGCTAGCACTAAAATGTCGAAATGGCGGTGCTTGGGGGAGGTCTGTGTCCAGCAGTGGGCGTCTTTCGGCTGAAATGATGATGATGATATTGTCACAAATAGATACCTTGCGAGTAAATTAATATTAAACTTAACCGGAAAGGGTATGCAGGCTAAACTGTTACTTTTTAAAAGAAGAGTGAAATACTTCTATCTTTCTACTTTTCGTCATAGTTTATCTATACTAACATTATAAAGAGGAAAAGTTTGTATTTTTGTTTGTTTGTTTTTAATGGATAAACTCAAAAACCACTGGGCCGATTTTAAAAATTCTTTCACCAATAGAAAGCTACATTATCTGCGAGTAACATAGGGTATATTTTATTTAAAAAAAAATAGGGTTCCGTAAGATATTTGGGTTTTTCGGACCCAAGGTGTAAAAAATCATCCTTATTAATATGTCTTCGAAGTACCAGGTTGTCATAATCATAACTTAGTAGGAGCTCACCTAACATGGGTGTGTGATAGCTAGAAAACGCTTTATGTCTTCGAAGTACCAGGTTGTCATAACTTGGTAGGAGCTCACCTAATTTTATATGACACTAGCTTCTACCACGACTTCATCCGCGTTAAATATGCCTATATCCTTCGCGCAAGTGCAAGCAGTAACTTGAAAACGTTTTATCGCAATCGGATTAATAGTATGGCAGCACATAAAATACAAACAAACCAACATTGATAATATATAAGTACTAAAAGATTATATTTAGTCAGATGTGAGAGAAACGTTTGCCCCATGTTTGAAGAGATTCTACATGGTTTAAAATAAAGTCGCTTCCCGCGTCGGTTTTCATCAATAGACAGAGTGATTCAAGAGGTTTATATGTTTAATAAGCGGGCAAAGCCGCTGGCAAAAGCTAGTAATTGTTGTTTATCTCATGATTCTTTTCGTAACATTTTCCTATAATAATTAAAAGCTTAATTATTATATATCTCATTTTCATAGATTACTCAGAAAAACGTTTATTGAAACATGGAGAGCAAGTTATTATAACTTGCGCAAAGTTTAGTTTGGTTTGAAGTATAGAAACTAGGTTAGCGTAAGAACACAAACACGCAATTACCTGCACAGGAGAGGTTTTCTTACTAATAGAGGTACTAATTTATATATAAATACGAAAGTTTGCAAGTTTATTTATTTATGAAACTAGATAAATATTTTTTAGTTAATTGTTTATTAAAACGGTAATACCCATTATTAACAGTACCCTGATGCCCGAGCTTTGCTCGGTATTTAATTTATTTTTGGTGAATTGTGTTTTTTAGAAATTATATTTAAATACAAATTACTTACATTTTGTTATTTTTCTTCCAATAAAACAAAAAACATTAATTTATGTTTAATTTTACTATCGATAAAGTTGATTATTGAAAACACGTATAAAACGTCATTTTCTAAAAATGAATCCTAGCTAGATCGATTTATCGCCCCCGAAACCCTCTGTATACTAAATTTCATGAAAATCGTTGGAGCCGTTTCCGAGATTCAGATTATATATATATATATATTTCTTGTATATATATATATATATATATATACAAGAATTGCTCGTTTAATTAAAGGTATAAGATATAGATTGAACAGGTATGGTTTACAAAATATTTCGAATCAAACATGTATAATAGAAGACACCCTAGCATACTTCCTCTCACAAAACATTAGACATATCATTATACGCATAATAGTACTACATTCATCTGCAAAAAGATTACATTGACGAATGGTGGGCAGGGTTTATGGAGGTAGGAGGTTGTGCTGTAGCAATTAAAATATAGAATCAGAATTTAAGCTGGGCTGCTCTACCTAGAATCAAAATTTAAGCTAGGTTGGTTACATACAAGTGACCACTAGACTTCAGAGTTTAGGACCTATGTGGTTATCTATAAACGGATATCCTATCTCCTGACATTGAGCTGCACCTACATTAATTGGTTTACTGCGCCGTAAAACTACCTATTATTCTGTTGAATGATAGTGATATAATAATTAAAATAAATTAATGTACCTATTACGAATGTTTAAGAATTTGTGCTGATATTGCGATGCTCGCAAAAGGCTGCGAAATCCAACATGATGGTGTCATTTTAAGTGGCTAGCTAAACTCCGCAGATGCTATGGATATTGAGACAAGGAAGTTTGGCAATAATTCCTTCTGCATATGTGGCTTCCCTGGTAGCTCATTACAGAATGACCAGTGTCTAGTAACTGCTCCCAAATGTTGATGTACATTTTTTATTTAAGTATTTTTTTTTACATTCTTCTTTGACATCGACTCATTTTTATACTTACAATTCTAAATTGTACTCTTTAATATTGGTTGTCATGGCAATAACGACATTTGGTTTAAATAGAGTAATATGTCTTATTTATGAAATACTATTTTTTATGTAGATTATTTTATACTTTGTGAATGTGAGAACGTTGTAGGCCTTGTAGACAGTAGAAAATTTTCTACTTTATTCAGTACCTGGTACTTGTTGACAGGCCTCAACCGTTCTCCCATATCTATTAACACTGTAGTTTGAAACCATTGTAAAAATCAATTATTTTTAAAAGAGTAACCGTGGAGTTTCTTGCCGGCTCTTCTCCATATGAATCAACAATTTGGAACCGTGCACCTAGCTTCTGACGTTTCATAAGAGCCCATGTAGGTTTATCTATATATATAAAAATGAATCCCTATTTCCCTTGGTCACGCCATCACGCGTGAACGGCTGGACCGATTTCACTTTTATTTTTTTTGTTGTGTTTGTTATTGTCAGGAGAAGGTTCTTATGAAAGAAATTTAAAAAGTAAAAAAAAAAGTGAAATCGGTCCAGCCGTTAACGCGTGATGGCGTGACTAAGGGAAATAGGGATTCATTTTATATATAAGGTGTATCTATTCATACAAGAAATATTTTAAGAGGTACACCTGTAGCAAAAAGAAAAATTTTATCGAAGCGTTTTTGAATTTTCGTAATTATTATAATTTTAAAACTGCTTGAGACATTTTTCATAAAACCTTTACTCCAAATTCTATGAATCTCCAAATATCCGCCTGACGCTGCGAGGGCGGCGACCGGACGGCATGAGCATGGCCGCGGTGTCTCAGGCCGTAAAAAATAAGAAGGAACCAGTATTTCGTATGTGCGTCAAATAATTTATAAATATTAAATTTGGAAAAAAAATACGTTTAGAAAATTATTTTTTTCGTTGCTGTAGCTTCTTTACCACCTACAGGTGTACCTGTTAAAATATTTCGTGAATGAATAGATACACCTTATATAGATACCAATTCGAATTAAATAGTTATCGTTAAGACAGGACAACGTCTGTCGGGTCAGCTAGTATGAAATAAAAATAATTTGATTTGATTTGAAAATCATAGTCATCGGCCACAGTTTGTAGTACAAAAAGTCAGTCAGGCATTGGCACTAAAAATAACAGTTTTGGTTTAAACAAAATCGATTTTTTTCACAGACGTGCAACGTGTAAGAAAACAGTCTTTCCCAACTCATACTTCAAGTAACAACACTAACATCCTCCAACCTCCAAAATACTTACATCAAAAACTTTTTATTTTATCGTGTTTAAATATACGTATCGTATCTGCGAAGATAAGCTAGCCAATTTAAAATAACCCTGTATAAGGTCAATATTTTTGTACCTACACTTTATTTGCACTTAATTTGAGCGTTATGATTTTGACCCTACGTAATTCGTAATTAATGCATGTGATTGGCTCTGAACATTCAGCACCGGATGACGAAGCTGAAGTAGACTATCGAACTCTTTTCAGTGGTGAGAAAACACACACATGGATAAAAAAGGTAAATTATTTAAAAAAATGTTAAACCAGCTAATGTACGAAATTAATACTATCATAAGTCTTCGAGTAAAGGTCTTCGACTTGGGCACGCCACAATTGCGGCGGTAAGTCCCCTCTTTTAGGAGTGGATAGAGAGGCGTCACGGCGTCCTCACCTTCCGCCTGACGCAGGTTCTCACCGGGCATGGGTGCTTCGGTGGGTTCCTGTTCAGGATAAAGCGGGAGGATACGTCCGGGTGTTTCCATTGCGAGGATCGTCTGGAGGACACGGTGGAGCATACGGTGGAGGTGTGCCCTGCCTGGGCGGAGCACCGCCGTGTCCTCGTGGAGGCGATCGGCGGCGGCGACCTCTCGCGTCCGGCCCTGGTGCGAGCCATGGTACGGAGCGAGAGGGAATGGGAAGCCGTCACCTCCTTCTGCGAAGTAGTAATGCTCGCAAAGGAGGAGGCGGGGCGCGTGAGGGAGTGGCAGTCTCTGCGCCCTCACGTCCCTAGCCGCCGCAGGAGGAGACGCCCCGGGCGTCGGGAGTCAATAGCGGACTCCCGACCACCGTAGGCACGAGCTTGCGGGTGGCGAGCAATGGGTAGCTCGCCGCCCGGTAAGGACCAAGCTCGGGTCGACGGCGCGCAGTGTTCCACGCGCGCCTCAAAGAGATGTCAGCAGCAGTGTTGGGGTCTAAAGTTCGAAAGAGATACCGTGACCCTGGCACATGAGCAACTGATGGAACACGGGTGGGTTTTAGTCAGTAAAAGTCTGACACACCCTCCCGCTCCGCCCAGAGCGGGAGAAGTCATTTGATGATTTCCCATCCTGAAAAAAAAAAAAAAAGGTCTTCCACTCCTTACCGGGCAAGCTCGCGTGCTATTCAACCGGGCACGAACGCACTGTAATTTTAATATTGATGTAAAGAATATTCAGCATCCTTCTCTTCTTGAAAAACGTTAAGATGGCAAAGGCCAGCCATATCCGAATAAGCTTTGGAGTTTTTTAGACTAACAACAGGACCTCCGCAATATGTTTCCTTTCAACATAATTGACTAAACTCAAAAACCACCTACTTTTTCATTATTACTTGGAAAGGTTTCCATAGAAGCTGGATCTAAAAAAATCGACTTAGAATTAAACTTGTTTCTCGGAATCCACTTAGCCATTGATAAAATAAGCAAAAGTAATAACATGGTTATCAAGAAATGAGCTGAAAAGCTGTCAAACTTATTTCATTACATTACTTTCTGAATCGGCCGCGTCAATCTTAATTTTTCGTGTTTTCAAATCAACGTTTAGCTGAATAACTTCGACGTAAAGATATTCAACTTTTTACTTTCCCAGTAAAATATTTACTAATGTTATTATTTACAAAGATTGTGTGAAATGTTCGGCTTATTTCTCTAGCAGTATATAATTCCACTACAGAGAAATGACCTCGTCTTACTCAGAGAAGGCAGGCATGTTTCAAGTGTACTGTTAGAATAGAAAATGTATATAGAATTCATATTTAAAATATTTATTGTATTTCACATAGACTATATTGACAGATATTTGATTGTGTTACGCAATTAGGGTGCTGGTTCGGTTAGTTAAGATACATATTCAAGTTACAGATAGTCAGAATAAAGTCCTTCCTTTTTAACCGACTTCAAAAAGAGGATCAGGAGGAGGAAAAAGAGGATTATCAATTCGACTGTATTTTTTATGTTTGTTACCTCATAACTTTTGACTGGGTGAACCGATTTGATGATTCTTTTTTTATTTGAAAGCTGGTGCTCCCCGAATGGTCCCATTTTAATTTGGTTCCATCGGACAATGGGATCCATATGAAAACCATATAAGTCTTAAATTTGCATTTAGTATTTGCGCGACAAATTAACGAATAACGCGATTAGATTAGTGTGGGGTATCTACCATAACTAAAAAGTAAAAATTAAAGACTTTTTACAAAAAAATTAAAACCGACTTCCTTAAAAAAAAACACTACAAAGTGAAAAATAACTTTAATTTCGGAAGTCTGTGGCAAAAAAACCTTAAATACAGATCCTAAGATAATCAAGTTACAGATAGACAGAATAAAGTCCTTCCTTTTGTTATATTAAATTGACTTCGGACCTACATCTAAACAAAGAGATATCATTGGTAGCCTAAATTGTTGCCACTGTTGAAACACAGGCCTTCTCTGGATGAGAGGTAGTGGGCGATGATCCACCATGCGGGCCCAGTGCGGGTTGGTAGATGTCACATGTTTTAGAATTTTTGGTTGTAATCTATGCCTGTTTCCTCACGATGATTTTTATTTACCGTTTCGAGAGCAGTGGTAGTGAAATAATTTACACAAAGTAAAGTGCCTGCTTGGGTTCCAACCCACGACCCAAAACCCGTATGTCGCAGCCGTTACCTCTGGGCCATCACTGCTCTCAAACAAAGAGTAATAGATGTTATCTAGGCTCACTGTTTGCTGCTAAGTATTAATTTGTCTGCAGTGATTTTCATTACAAGAAGTTGATTTTATTGCCTGATACTGTTGACCTAAATTCCACCTGATGGAAAGCGGGCATCGCCCGACTTTTATCTTTGGTATCAGCGCGCCAAAAAGATGCATAACAGCTAGGATCGCAACAGACGCTGACAGAGAGTTCCTTAATAATAAATGTGGAGGTGAAATGAAAGGAGCATCGTTTCAACGTAGAAAAGAAACGAAAAGAACCAAAAAGAGTATTGTAAGGAGGGATCGTAGCACGTCTATAGTTTTGCCTACACTCTTGGCAAAAGGCGTGAATATAATTTTTACTGCCATATTGGTTCTACCAGACCTCTATTGGTCTCCCACTCACTCCATCCTTCCCTTATTCATCATTCGTTTTATTACTTCTGGCATTCATTTCCACATTTATGTTTAATGTAAGAAATGCGTATATTTAAATCACCTTTAATTGTGTTTGGGGGTCCCATGTCCTTACCCAACGAATAATATGTCCTGAAAAACAGTATACCATAAAAATAAGCTTAGAAAACTAAACATATAACGAGGCACATTTCAGCTCTGAATAATCTAAATAGTAAAATATACTAATGCGAAGTTTGTTATAAATATAATTGTACAGAAGTGGAGCTGTGTGGGCAGACAGACGGTGACGTCACTTAGTGACGTCATCCACCTACGAATGTAATGGTGTTAGATTGATGAAGCCGTGAGCTATTGAAGGTTTTATGTTTATATGCTAAAGCGTGAAGATGCTCTGAAAAAGGGGTAGGCTGAGATGTAGGGTTTGGTAGTCACATTTAACCGAAATCGTAATTTGGTGTCAAGTAAAAGGAAATGAGGTATTTGTTGCCTTAGGGCTCAGATTAATAATAAGACTTAAATTAATTTATATGGTGTTTAAGACTTTCATTATCCATAAAGTAGACACAATAGTTAAATAATCAACGTGAACCATATGTGGTTCACGGGGGTGGGAACGGGTTGATTTTATAAAACTTGATTTCGGTTGTAACCATGTTACCTACCAGGGTCGCGAGATTTGTTCGGCCGTCAGGGTCGCGAGATTTGGTCGAAAGAGACACCGTGGCACATGGGCAACTGAAGGAACACGGGTGGGTTTTAGTCAGTGAAAATCTGACACGGCCTTCCACTCCACCTAGAGAGAGACGTCATTAGATGATCCCACCCACAAAAAAAAACATGTTTCCAAAACACAAATTTTTGGTTTTTTAGTTTTCCTCACAGAACCGATATGTTCTCTACTTCGAATAAAATGATTCTCGTTTCTGCACATGAGTTTTCATTTGAAGAAATGATAATAATCTTATTTTCAACTCGGTCTGCCTAAATATAAAGTAAATATGGGTACCTATGAGAGTAGAAGGTTTTACAAGAAGGTTCTTTCTCCGCTAATAAGCTATTCTAAAGCATGAATGAAAATGCATTTCTTTGATATTCCTTTTAGCTTTTCTTAACAAAAAGACAATGACGACTAGTCATTATTTTTTGTCCACATTTTGTAACCGGCGACCCCTTATGAAAACTTCAACCCTCCGTTACTGCAACGTAGCACAAAACTCCCCTTACACGCATGAAACGACCCCGAACTCCCTATATTTCAACACCCTAAATACAAATAGGATTTACACTGCGTTGCAATACGACACCTGGGCACACAGCGCCATCTATCGGTACAAAGGAGCAGTTAGAACCCACACATAGAAAGAACACAGAATCAGACGTGGTTGGTACATAATGATGTTATACTATGTTTTCATAATATGAAATCGTGTCGCTCTCGCGATGAAGAATGTTAATTTTAGTAACATGTCTCGCTATATGGACCGTGTGGTTGTGTGCTGCGTAGAGGTATTTTGTGTGTTTATGTAAGTTCTTTAATGGGTTTACGGTTTTTTTTTTTTTTTTTTTTTTTTCAAGATGGGAAATCATCAAATGACTTCTCCCGCTCTGGGCGGAGCGGGAGGGCGTGTCAGACTTTTACTGACTAAAACCCACCCGTGTTCCATCAGTTGCCCATGTGCCAGGGTCACGGTATCTCTTTCGAACAATCACGCGACCCCGGCAGATGGGTTTACGGGGTTGGTTGATATAGGAGTTATATTGGAGGGTTGTCTTTTTGGTCTAGAATCTACATAAATTATTAAAATTGAAGTACATGTTTGTAACGACAAAATTACAGCTTTATACTAAAGGCAAAATTTTCTAAAAAAAAAAAAACTATTTTATTTGTCTGTCTGTTTGCTTGTTCCGGATTATCTTCAGAACTGCCGTACAGATTTTCACGAGGCTTTCACTGGCAGATAGCTGATGTTATAAGGAGAAACATACGATTTTGTCAGAAAAGTACTTAAGTTCCCGACAATCACGCGGGCGAAGCCGTTGTGAGCAGCTAGTCATCATCATCATATTTTAATAAGAATACTCGTTATAAGATATGATTTACATCATTTGTAGGAATGCAGTATTGGACAATAATCAAAGATGTAAATGAATGACGTCTTATTTCAAAATACAAGCTCAAATATTTTGCATAGACTAGTTTCGATTATGCAGCTGCAAGATTCAAGTTTTGTTTGTAATCATAGTGGAAAAGGGCAGCTTAGCACCTTTTGGGGTAAGAAAGAATATAAGCATGAGCGTCTGAGTATGGGCAGATGTAATATAACAGCGGGTTACGTTGTTTCGAGACACCAAAAGATTGCATAGCCCTGCATTGTTAGACTCACATGGAATTCTAATAATATAAAGTTTCGACTTTAAAAGAGACCATGACCTCTTGAGTCTGTTTCGCTATTTCTTCTCAGGGATCTGTCAGCTCGGAAATGCCGGCGCCATCTAGTTTCAAAAATTTGACGTGAAAGATCTGCTTACATAAATGAACATTTTATGTCATTGCTTCGAGAGTGGAAACGACTTTATTCGCCTTTATAAATGACAAAAATGGAACTTTTAATCCTCGAAAATTATTGATTGATGACCTAACTGTGTAAATATTCGAAGTATTGCTTGTTTTATCAGTATGGAAGTCACAAGGTTGGCAACATACAAAACAACATTATATTCTGACGTCAGATGTTGATGTTTAATTACATATTTAGTTCACACGATCTGTTTTACGTGAGAAACTTTCGAAAACATTGATTTTGTAATGTGTACATGTCATTTAATTATGTTGCAATGGGATTTGACGTCAAACTATATAGAGATTGAAGTTTATAGGTTTTATTTGTTAGTTTTTAGCTATGGTCAGTGTGTGTATAGCTTTCAGAATATACAACCATTATCAATTTGGGAAAAGCCCAACAATGTTGGGGTCGGTTTCCAGTCTAACCAGCTGAATACCAGTAATTTACATGGAGTGACTGCCTATCTGACCTCTACAATCCAGTTACTGGGTAATACGATACCTTTTGGGTAAGAATGGTTGCTAGACTTTGGGGCTTGTGACGACCTGTATCAACTGTCAACGACCTACGAATGATAGCCGGAATCAATGGATTAATGTGCTATCCATGGAGGGGTCTTGGTAGGTAAAGATGTCACCCATCTAGGGAACAACCGCGGCAAGCGAAGCTTAAACTGATCTATGGACCCGTGCGCTTTTTATTACTTGAGCCATAGATTAGTTATTGTTATAATATTCTTCTGTCTTCTTCTTCGTTCTATTCTTCTTTTATTCTTCTTCATATTTATCTGTATTGTCTTTGGTCCGTATTCATGACATCAACAAGCAATGGACAATATTATACAACCTTTTGAATCATGAATACGGGGCTTTTGGCTACTTTGTGCGTGTGTATTTTTATTTTTTTTATTTTTTGTTACTAGTTTATATTGTGCGTTTTGTTTGTGCAGAATAAATAATTTTTCTTTCTTTCTTTTTTTGTTCAGTTCGAAAAGTAACAGTAGTATTAAAATATGGTCCTGAGCTCCTGAGATTCAGTTGTTTGGTAGGTAAAATATAAAATATAGAGCACAATATCCAACCAGATTTGCGATGCTGTCCACGTACTGCCTAACATAACGTTATGCTGTTACGTACGATACAAAGTTAACTCTGTAATTTAACAGCTAGAATGTACGAAAAAACAATTTCAGACCCCTCAGAAGTTTCGAGTAAATATAAAACGAACGATACAAAGTTCAGTAGTTAGTATTGTGACGTAGTGTAGATGCTTCTCGTGCAAACCACTTATTTGCATGGTTAAGAATGATTACCTATATATTATAAAAGCAATATCATAATTGGAAGCTTTATGGTAAAAATATATAAATAGGATACCTGCAAGAAAAATACAAAAACCTGTAAGATGTACAGTGGTCCATGAAGCAGTGCATCACACAAAAAGCAATAGCTGCTAGGAAGTCCAACCCAATGACCCCACAATGTTTTTATCCAAGAAGTTATACAATTCCTACTAATATTATAAATGTGTAAGTTTGCATGCTATTAAGTTTGGATGATTGTTACTCAATCACAAATAAACGATTGAACAGATTTGGACGAAAATTTGCACACAGATAGTTTATAGCCTGGATTAACACAACGGATACTTTTCATACCTGTAATACGTTCTCGTAGAATAATATTCGACTACAAAGCGGGCATAGTCGCTGGCAGAACTAATGTTGAAAAATTATACAAGGTTTTTGAAACTTCTGAGTCCTTACCGTATCAGGAAGACTATCTAAAGCTTAGTAATTGGTTGCATACATCTGCGTACAAATACAGTGTCATCACATGTAAAATGGTATATCAAACGGCACAGAATTGTAATGCATGCTACGTAAACGTATTTATTTCACTCGAAATGAGATCAGTGCACATCTGACATGTCCAACAATAATTGCAACGGATAAAATGCCTTGAGGCATGGACTTTATTCAGTAACTAGCTTCTGCCCGCGACTTCGTCCGCGTCAAATTTTTGCTCCCCTGACCCTTCCCGTCGCCTCGATTTGCCTGCTAGTTTTCGTCCATTTTTCGTTGCTGCTCGCTCCTTTTGAGTTATAGTGAGTCAACCTTAAATGATAGACATATGCTCTCGCGGACTTTTTTTTACAACTTTTTATAAGGAACAATTCCGTAATACATGATTTTTGCGTCACTTTAACCGTTTACGCAGCGCACGCAACGGAAACTCTCAAAAGGAATAAATTTTCCCCGTTTTTGCAACATTTTTCATTACTGCTCCACTCCTCTTAGTTGTAGCGTGATGTAATATAGCATATAGCCTCCCTCGATAAATAGGTTACCCAACACAAAAATAATTTTTCAATTCGGACCAGTAGTTCCTGAGATTAGCGCGTTCAATCAAACAAACAATCAAACTCTTCAGCTTTATAATATTAGTATAGATGTGTGAACAATTTCAGTGAGAATCGAAAAACAGACTAGGTGAGCTATCTGAACTGTTTCATTTGCTGCGAAGGCAAAACTAATATCGATTAGTTACAACCTTTTACAAAGATATAAAATTAGTACTTTATATTATGTACATTATATAATAAAAAAGAGGTAAATGAAGAAACACTGTCTCTTTATATACGCACTATCTATCAATTTAATTAAAATAGAACAGAATGCGCACCATAAAATTATATGCTTGACTAGATTTTGCTACGCGTTCCCATACTACCGGGATAAAATGTATCCAGTTTATAAACTCTCTGTGTGCCAAATTTCACTCACATTTGTTCAGCTGTTTATGCGTGATTGAATAACAAACATCTAAACTTTCACATTTATAATATTAAGTAGGATACGTAAACCGGAACTTCTCAGGACGTTGTGACAAGACTCTCTTCATGTAAAGCTTTGTATGATAACCATCATCTGCCTAGCCTTTTCCCAACTACGTTGGGGTCAGCTTCAAGTCTAACCGGATGCAGCTGAGTACCAGTATTTGACATAGAGCGACTGCCTATCTGACCTCCACAACCTAGTTACTGGGTAATACGATACCCCTTGGTAAGACAGGTTGTCAGACTTTCGGGCTTCTGACGACCCGTAACGACTGTCTAAGATCTACGAAAGACAGCCGGGACCAACGGCTTAACGTGCTTTCCGAAGCATGGAAGGATCTTGGTATGTAAAGACGGTCACCCATCCACGGACCAACCGTGGCAAGCGTAGCTTAACCTGAACGATCCCGTGCGGCTGTTATTACTTAGCCCTTTCTAATTCATAATATCATCATCAAAGTGCCAGTGAATTCTTCTCTTTAGCCAGTGAATTCTTCTCTTTAGCCACTGAATATGAATCGTTAGTCACTAACCAGGCCAGAAACAGAAGTGGTTTATCATGGTTCAGGGTCGCAATGAATGACGAACTTCGCATTTTATGCTATACAAAATACAGACAAGAGTTCAAATGCTATTTTGTAGAATACAGAGAAAATAATATTTCTAAATGTATACATAAGACCTTTATTTTATTTTATAACAATATTTGTAAGCCTAATGACAAAAGATAGAGAACCTATGGAAATTTTGTAACATCTAATACACTATGTAACTCTGCCTATGTTTGCAAATAAAGATTCTGATAGTAGGTGTGTATTTTAGATACTGCAAAATCTATACTTCTAAATCGTTTGATATTCAGAAACATCTTACCTACAAAACTCAAAACAAACACGAATGAATATACTAATCAGATAAAAGAGATAATTCAGTCATGATAAACAATATTATCATTCAAGGCTTCTCATTCGATACTAATCAGTAACAAATGGCAATCGTTTCGTATTCCTAAATACAAGCACCTAAAGCAAGATTTTGTAAAGTTCTCGATACTTATCAAGCATTTCTATTCGCACCACGTCAGCTCCAAGTGGCCGTAATTTAAGCCAAGCGAAGCCAACACGAGAACAACGTATGTACGACTTTGTCTCGACCAAGTTAATAATAATACAGAGAGAAAAAACACGCTCCCGTCAGCCGAGGGGTTAGCCGTCTTCCGTGAGATAGTGTAAATAGATGGAGACGGACAAAAAACACAATGTGACGGTTAACGCGCACAGTTTTAACTGCAATTTCTCGTTCAAATTTGACCGAAATCCCAAACTTCTCCGTTGATTTAACTGTATAACAATACCAACTTGTATAAAATACCTCAAAACACAAGTTTCCAAGTGCAAGATTGAACAAAAATCTAAAAACAATATGTTACAACACATTCGTTGTATTCAGCGCGCACTCGGTATCGCTCGGGTGCGCTCGGCAGTTTCCGCCGTCATTCGGTTAACGGCTCTTTTCCCCAGCGTGCGCCAGCGCAGACTTTCGCTACAAAAATAAACGCTCCTTGGCATCACATCAAGGCGAGCCTTCGGTTTTTAACATTATTGGACGCAGTTTATGGGCGGACTGCCATCTGAGTTGCGTATTTGTATTGTTAATTACAAAACTTTCTACTTAATATTCTAGGTTTTAATTAGATTTAACGATGGGCCCTCTAATTGCGTGATAATCGCTCGGCAAGCGTGGTTAGATTGTCCAAGCGCGATTTTTTGTTACGTAAACGTGGCAACTCTAACAGCTATTTCAATATCGTGTGATAGAGACGTTTGGCCTGTAAATAGGACATTCATTAGCTGTCGTGGGTATTTATCCAATTTATGATACAAACGACGATATTATTTCGCTTCTTCTTTGCTCCATTGGATAAATATCTATATGGCATTTTGTATTTTGTCTGGGACTGGGACGCAGATTGCGTTTCATTTATTCGGGGTCGAAGCCATGAAAAGCGACACAACCATTTGCGACCCGAGACTGTGGACAAAGGAATGTTTGTTTCGAAATGGTTATAGTATTTTTTTGCTACACAGCAATGGTCGGCTCACTAAGCTAAGTTGTAAGTGTAAGTTTGATCCCGGTCCGACTGCTACGAAAATCTGCTAATAGCCAACAGTAATGTTGATAATTATATTTGAAGGAGACTTTCAAAGTAGTGATAAGAATGTTATTGATATCGTAATAGACTTTGACAAATAACGAAAATATTGTCGGATGATTAAAAGAAATAAAATCTTGATTCTCGAGATGATGTCAACTTTTTTATTTAACCTTAATACAGCAGAATGTTTATATGTACAAAATAATAGTTAAAAAAAAAAGCGTAGGGTGCTTTTTAAGGTATTTTTTATTGATATCTGGCACCCCACGCTTTTTTTCATTTATTTTCTACTTTATAGTTTGGTTTTCTATGGAAGCGTGTTTTTAGTTTTTTTAAATTATTATTTATTTTCTATTTTTTAGGGTGTTTCGAATTTTGAGACGTATGTCAGCGTAGTTTTCGAAGACAGTTTTTTTGATATCCTGGTAACCCTGGTAAGGATAATGGCACAAATTTATGAAATTATTGCATTGCCATCGGTCTTTGACAGGTGTGCAAAGTTTGAATGAAATCTGGTCGTTTAAAGTGGGTCAAAATCGCGCTATAAGGAGTCGGTTACAAACAAACATACAAACATACAAGTGAAGGTAATATAAAGCGTGTAAAAAGGTTGTTCACAATGATGTAATTATGATCTGTTACATCGTCTGAACTTGGTACAGTCACCGTGTTCTCAGAGTCGGGTGCATGTGCGCGACCGCGAGCATTTCGCACCTGTCTGTGCTGGCTCAACAGTTGCTACATATGAGGAGCTCGTAATAAGCCCATGGTTTATAATAAGAGCAATTTAGCTGCTGCCATTGCCACTTTAAACGTAATTTGGAGGCTGCCATATGTTATTATTATTATTGTTGTGTTATTTTATACATATATTCCTGAATATAATCGTAAATAACACCGACTGCAAGACTGGAAGTTGTCATTGGTGGTCACTTGCATAGTGAAAACAGCGAAAATCTTCGGTTGGTGCGACATTCCTTTAACTAGTTGAAACCACAATTAAAGAAACAATGAAGAAGCCATTGTGTCTCGCGTGGATCTACGTTCCGGCATACAAAGGGTTAAAGATGAGTAACAGGCCTCTGTGAGTTAGCTTCGGCGCCTCGTAAGGTCCGGAACTCCAGACCGGTTAAGTAAGTTTGTAGCAGAACTTGAAGGTATTTCAACGACACAAGACTACATAGGCCTAAAGATTATTTTAGACATTCAGGAAAGTCATCATAATCATCCTATGATATCCCCACTGCTCGGAGAGGCCTCCTCTCTTCGAGAGGAAGTGGGCTGTAATCTACACGCAGACCCAGTGCGGCTTGGTAAATCACTATTTTGTAAGAAATAACGACGAAATGCTCCGCTTGAAATTAAACCTCAATTTTAGGTGTTTTTGAAATGGACATTTTCATTTAAATCCATTCAGTTAATATCAAGAATCGATTTCGTAATTATTTATCTATACTAATATTATAAAGCTGAAAAGTTTGTTTGTTTGTTTGATTGAACGCGCTAATCTCAGGAACTATAGGTCCGAATTGAAAAATTATTTTTGTGTTGGGTAGCCTATTTATCGAGGGAGGCTATATAACATCACGCTACAACTAAGAGGAGCGGAGCAGTAATGAAAAATGTTGCAAAAACGGGGAAAATTTATTCCTTTTGAGAGTTTCCTTTGCGTGCGCTGCGTAAACGGTTAAAGTAACGCAAAAATCATGTATGACCGAATTATTCCTTTTAAAAAGTTCTAAAAAAAAGTCCGCGAGAGCATATGCCTATCTTTTAAGGTTGACTCACTATAACTCAAAAGGAGCGAGCAGCAACGAAAAATGTTCGAAAACTAGCAGGCAAATCTATGCGACGGGAAGGGTCAGGGGAGCAAAAATTTGACGCGGACAAAGTCGCGGGCAGAAGCTAGTAGGAAATAATGATACAGTCACCGCGCAAAGACGGATATGTGGCTAAAATACAAAGCAATGAGGAAATAGGAACTATAAGATGGATGTATACCATCAATCGGGTGGCAACTAAGCTAGTTACATGTCGGTAACTTAAGTCTTTTTGTACCTATAATGTCTAATTTTTTTAAGAATTGCAATTGAATTATTCAATAGATTAACATTATGAAAATGGAACATTTCTTGAACTTTCATAAATTAATTCATTTTGATTAATTAAAAGACATAACTGCTTAGATTTTCACGACTTGACAAAATAACGTTTTTCTTTACTTATATAAGTTTAATAGTAACTAATATATGATACCTACCTACTCATAAACCTTCCGGAATAAATACTCTAAATGATGATTAAAATTTGTGTAGTTTAGAAGATCAAAGCAGTCAAACAAGACAGCCACGGAAAGCGTGTCAGTATAGATTAAAGCCCCCCAGCTCGGTGGACCGACGACTTAAAGAAAGTGGCTGGGACAGACTGGATGCGGAAGGCGGAGGACAGGGTGTTGTGGCGCAATATGGGAGAGGCCTATGTCCAGCAGTGGACTGCGATAGGCTGAGTTGATTGATAGATTAAAGGCAGATAGGCGGAATGCGACTCTAGTAGAGCAATTTCCTTGAAGTAAGTATTCATAGAAATTATTCTACTATAGTCGTGTCGCGTCTTTCTGAGGGAATCTCAAGATTTTTGTGCAATGACAATAGCAATTTCACCAGACAACCAGTACTAAGGTGTATCGTATTACCCAATAACTGGGTTGTGGAGGTCAGATAGGAAGGTTTCGTGTAAAATATTGATATTCAGCTGCATCCGGTACGACTAGAAGCCGTCCCCGACACAGGCTTGGAAAGCCTAGGTTTATGATTATGATGATGAATGGCAATTTTAAATTTCAATTACAGACTCGACCTTAGCGATCGAATCCAAAACTATAATAGACATACCCTATGGGTATATTATTCTTAGATAGGAGGGTTACAGAAAACAGTACCGACTGTTTTCTGTAACCCTAGTTCCATTTGGAACTTGTAGACTAACATGATATTTAAACGAAAACCATTGGCGATCATCCTCAAATAAGACATTTATATTAAACCAATTATGCTTGGCGTTCTATGACAGCGGTGGTCGCCAAGTGACGGCCGTCCTGAAAAAAAATTGCTTTAATACTGGGGGGCTTTACGGTTTCAAAAAGCCCAGTTTTGGCAAACTCACCAACGTACTTTCATAGATAACGTTTCAGTGACGTGATTCAACGGACGCTATGTCGTGGTCACCGCAGTCTTCATAATCAGCTTATATAGTTCCCACTGCTGGGACACAGGCCTCCTCTCGGTGAGAGGGAGTGGGCCGTAATTTACCACGCGTGCCAAGTGCGGGTTGCTAGATGTGACATATCTTCGAATTGTTGGTTCTAGGAAATACCGGTTTCCTCACGATGTTTTCTTTCACCGTTTTCAGAGCAGTGGTGATGAAATTATTTTCAGAAAGTAAAGCGCTTGCCTGGCTGCTTTGTTATCCACGCCCTACAACTCTCAAGTCGGGACCGATACCATTGGGCTACCACTGCTCTCGATCTTAGAAAACTGTAATTTTACAGGCTTTTAGAATTGTCAAGGAGTCGGTCAGACAGAAAAATTAAAAACTAGTTGCCCAACTGATCGATTTTCGTGTAAATGTCAAATCAATAACGTCAAAGTTCGAGTTTTAACTCACACACACTCACTTGAGACAACCTTTATTGTTTAGGTTTACCTAAACAATAAAGGTTGTCTCAAGTGAACCCGTCAACGAAGCCAAAGTTTGGTATATTGGACAAAGTAACAAGGCTTTCTAGGGCAGTGGTAGCTTGAACCTTGACCTGCTGGGGAGTTTGTTGCGCCACTTCTTCCCAGTTAAAGTACTAGGAAATGATGAAGGGGACTGTGTTCTGTAACTTTAACGTTCGAAAAGTGCTGATTCTCAGCCCAATATGAATAAATAACTTGATTTCATTTGAACGCAGAAAGGAACAGTCTACAAGCTGATAAGTAGTTGTATTCAACTATACACTATTGTATAGTTGAATGGGAGAGCTTGGTCGGGGACCCTGGTCCACCCTCCACGTCTGTTTTTCTGTGTGAACGCTATTACCTCAAAAATGATCAAATAGATTGTCATACGCTTTCCACCAATGGTCGCAGTGATTCATGAGGAAGGTTTAGGTGTATAATTTATTAAGTTTTTGTGTAATTTGGTTGAAACGTGACGAGGATTGTTGAAGATGTCGGAAAAAAGCATGCCGACTGGGAACTTTGCTGGATGAAATTTAGGCATAGAGTTTATATCCTGGATTTACACAAAGAGTATTAATAATCCCAGTAGTACTTCCCGTGGGATATTTTTCGACATCAACGCGGGCGAAGCCGCGGGCTAAAGTTCGGATAATTATTTAAATCAGGCCAGGTTTCCTCACAAGGTTTTACTTCACCGACGTCAGTAATGTCCAAGATTAATACAGAAAGTTTGTCTATCTAAGCATACATCTTTTATCTTTGAGGAAACCTCTTAATGGTCAGTTTGATGTTCTATAGCATAATAAGAGAAACTTATATACTTTGCAAAATAAATGTATATTTCTGGTGATTGAGTTATCATTTGGGCTGCTTTACATATTTTGAACTTCTTATTTTTGGTAATTATATGAACTATTTATGATTCTGAATCTGGGGATAAATTAACTTGTTACTTTACTGTTATAGAGTTTTTGAACAGTTGTTTACGAGTATTTAAATAAATATATTTGACACGTGCTTGTCGCACTATTACCAAAACCTTTCTAATTTTTTCTATCCTGCGACAAAAATATGTAAAGGTTGCCTTGCCTGCAAAAGACGACATTATTCTGCACTGGCTGGCGATGAAATTCTGCAATGTATAAGAGATGAAAGCTCTTATAAAAGGAAATCGTCCCAGAAATCAGTGCAAATAATCACAGACTTGCGCGTGTTAAGTAACTAATTACCATGTTTAATGAGGGAGCCGAAATGAATCGTGACCTTTCGCCGTCGCTGGTCATATGTCATACAATATGAAGTACAGCGGCGAAAAGTCTATATCATATTATTTTGTAAAATATACGACCCCTCCGAGGTTCGGAAAGTATCTATGTTAAGTCGTTGGTCCCGAATGTAATTTGTAGCTACAATTAAGCCAAGATTATGTCTGGACTCTAAAAGAGACTGTGACCTCTGAGTTTTTTTCGGCCTTTCTTCTCAGAGTATCTAGCTCAAAAAAATATTTTTGACTTTAACAGTGTTAATACAAACCTACTTTCAGAAATAAAATCATTTATCATTTAAGGTTCTTTATATTCTTTTCAGATACTATATTCCTGTCACTAGTGGATCTCTGACAGTCGCTACGGGTAGTTAAAATACCGAAAGTCTGACCACTAGTCTTACTAAGGGGTAAGGGGTATCGTATTACCGAGTCACTGGAATATGGAGGTCAGATAGTCAGTCACTTCATGTAAAATACTGGTACTCAGCTGCAACCGATTAGACTGGAAGCCGATCCCAACATAGTTGGGAAAAGGCTAGACAGATGTTGACATACGACTACTTATCTTATATCTTTAAACGATTCTTGTATATATGTATATATATAATCTGAATCTCGGAAACGGCTCCAACGATTTTCATGATATTTAGTATACAGGGGGTTTCAGGGGCGATAAATCGATCTAGCTAGGATTCATTTTGATAAAATTTCGTTTTATTCGTGTTTTCAATGACCAACTTTATCGATAATCAACTTGAATGTAAACTTGTTATTTTAAAAACAATTTATCAAAAAATACCGAGCAAAGCTCGGTAAACCATATATTATTAACTTACGTAAGTTCACCCGTGTCATGGGTTTAGCGATGTGGCAATACATTCTTTGTTAATAAGTACAAAGTTGGACGTAACTTTTAACGACATTACTGCTACCCGTGTAAGCGCGATATGGGCCACCTACGTAGTTTTAGTACCTATTTTCATAATCATAACGTTATTACGATAATTTTCAGGTAGTTTTGTATGTTTCATGATAGTGTGAACATTTAAGTGGACATTTCGTTTAGGTCCTAACCACACAATTTCCGTGATTATGTCTGTTTTACCCGAAGGAGATAGGCTACTTATATGCTTGTAGTTGTTTCACCCCATTTCTCTAAGTTCTAAGTCCCAAATGTTATATCCCTACATAACATATGGGACATTGATATATTTTGTCATTCTTCTTCAAGTTGTGTACTTCATTACCGAAGGTCGTCTCCCTAAAAGGCCTTCATGGCGTTATGAACGATGTTCTTCCATCTCGTTCGGTTCTCAGCTTCTCTCATGGCCGTCATAACAGAGAGAGGGCGGTTACTTGGTCGAACGTTCAAAAGTGCCTTTTTGGGCCTATTTGAAATAAATGACTTTGACTTTGAACCAGCGGTTGGTTAGGCGACCGGCCGTAAATTCTCTCTTTCTTTCTTTTCTTCTTTCCCTACCCAGGGTTCGAACCAAACCCACGCTTTGCAATCATATAACAACATACGTCTGTTCGATCAGCAGAGGCATACGTGTATAATACAAGGGAAGTCAGTTTATTGAGCTAATTTTCATAACTCTTACCGTATCTAGTTTATAGCATAACCATGTGAAAACAAAAAAGAAGGACTTAGTCAATTCGCACGAATACGGGCGAGTTAACACGTTTAAATAAGATATTATTTTCGATAGGCAACTCGAGTTATTTGTAGGCGAATCTACAATTCCAGAAATACATATTAGGCATCTGGCACGTTGTAAATAAAACTTTTAGGAAACATCGAAAAGTTGAGGAAAATGTACACTGACTTTATTAATTAAAATATGAAACGTGCCAATTGCATAATACGTATTACGGGTATTGTCGATTCGCCCACAATAAATTACATTCGTGTGAGTCGCCTGTGCACGCTCACTCACACCACAATACACAACAGAACACTATACAATACTACATACACCCTCTTAAACATCACACGTACGACCCAAGCCACACGAATAAGAAGACCTGCATGTGAATACTACACAAACTTTATTTTTTATATAGACTTTTTCTTTTTTACCTAATACATACATACAATCACGCCTTTTTCCCATGGGGGTAGGCAGAAACCACGGAACGCCACCTGCTACGATCTCTACACACTCCTTTTGCCTCTTTAAGGTTCATACAATTGGTCATACACACACGCCGGTTGCGAGTACTACGCACCTGACCTTTCTGAAGAACATCACCAATAAGGTCACTATATGTCCTCCTAGGGCGTCCCCTCCCGGTGTTTCCACTCACATCTGCCTTGTAAATACCTTTTGTGAGTCGTCCTTCTTTCATCCTCTCAACATGACCAAACCATCTAAGCATACTTTTTTCAATTTTTGTCACTATATCTTCTTTTTACCTAATGTGTACATAATACCAATTAAATCATTTTTAATGGCTATCTAAATGTAAAATACTCGAGAGGTCTGGCGCTGGTAGCCGAAATACAGACTCTGCCTAATTCGGCTACAGATGACTACACCACTTAATCTGGCCTAAATTAGCCTGTTAAAATATTTTGAAATTTATGTCTAAAGTTTCTTTCAATGAAATTATTATTTATTATTATTATTTATTTATGAAGAAAATATTTATATTGTTTAAAATGACGATTCGTCCACTTCGGGCGTATTTTGTGTCACAAATTTCGTGCGAATCGACTTGTAAGCCGAAAGAACGCAGTACTCTGAACAAATAAATTAAATGAAACAGCTTGCTCTTTACATAGTAAATAACAATATTTATCCACATACGAGATACAGCAGTTTTCTAGTTATTTGATGGCGAGTGTAACATTATTACTTCGCGTTATTACGTAAATTGGATTTACTGCGACGCAGCTCAGCCGTAATTACGTGGCGCGAGCTACTCTTTGTGTTACAATGAAAATGTACTAGGTTTGTTATGTTCTCTATGTTTTAATTGAGGTCTGTTTGTTCGGAAATGGAACTATATTCTGCTCATTTTCTGTGGGTTATCTAGTGATTTTAGATAAGAAGTAAGGCATCTCGCAAATAGATTGTACTACATACTTATGTATGTACATAAGCTCACGGCCTCTTTCCATGGGATTAGGCATAAACTATATAAAGCAACTTGCTACGATCCTTACATTCTCTTTTTGCCTAGTTTACGTTTATTCATCTAGTTATACATGCGAGCCGGTTGCGAGTACTACTCACATGGCCTTTCTGAAGAACATCACCAATAAGGTGACACCACTCTATTATGTCCTCTTACGGCCCCGGTCCCGGTCTTGTATTTTGGTTAAATGAACTTACCATTGCTAAACTCTGTCTCATCATTTCCTGCCTTTGTTCTATGTCACTTGGGCACAACAACTTTTCTTCTTCTATTCTCCCCTGCAACTGTCACGATATTATTCACTCTCTTTCCTTTTATATCATTCCTCAGGCAATCCATCCATCTTTTCCTTGGACTTTCTATCCCTGTTAATCCATCAACATTGATCTAAGCCCTGTGTATATGAGCAGTTATCAAATATGCAAAGCTCAACACAATTTTTCAGTTTCGATGATTTTACTGAATTGAAGTTATGATGCAAAATAAGTAAAAGTGGCTAGCATTCCCACCCTTAAACTGGTTAATGTAGCAATCTCCTCCTAGACAAAGGTATTTTCACGAAAAAGCATTTATGTCAATGTATAACATAAAATTACACCTGTAATCCCCGAAGGGTTGGCAGAGGTGTATGTACTTATAGTACACTGACATTTAACCAATTATATTTCAGTTCGATGAAAAGGGGAGGGGAGACCCCTGATGTTAAAACCCAATAACACTTTGTCAGACTCGGAAATTGATATCGTGATCAGCAGTAGCATAGATATATGAGAGAGTCTGAAGTCTGTCAATAATGTGTTAAGAATAATATTGAGAATTTTTCTTCTGACTATCATCATCATCATCATCTACCTAGCCTTTTCCCAAATATGGGTTGGCTTGCAGTCTAACCGGAGGCAGCTGAATATTACATGGAATAACTCCCTATCGAGCCTCCACAACCTAGTTACGTACTCTTCAACATAAGAAAATCTTTACTAAACTTTTGACTTTTATGGTTAGTTTTAAGTTAAGCGATCATTGCATTTCCCATAGAAATTAATTACAACCACATTGGAACTGAAATAAATTGTAAGCTCTCGACATTGCCAATACATCGAGTTCGTTTACATGTGTCTGATTTAAAAATAATCGTGGCAAATTAATTAGTCGTGTTTATAACGCTGATGTTTTTCTGCATATAAATAAATCACTGTAATTCTTGGCTCCGTATCGCAAAGCAAAATGTGTAGTGATTGCTTGTGTGAGTTCTATTACACGGTTTAATTGAGTTAAAGAGACCTAACTACAGTCAAAAATTACACAGGTAGCTGTAATAGCAAAAGTGTGTATAGGAAAACAATGGTAGCCCAGTTGTATTAGACGCGACTTAAGAGTTGTAAAGTAGTAGGTTCAAACCCTGACTGCGCTTTGCTTTACTTTGTATAACTTATTTAATCACCGCTGTTCTCAAATTAGTGAAGGAAAACATCGTGAGGAAACCGGCATGTTTATAACCAAAAATTCGAAGAAATATGACATCTACCAATCCAGAATGGGCTCGCGTAGTGGATTACGGCCCACGCCTACAGAGGGGACGCCTGTGTCCCAGCAGTGGGAACATAATATGCCGATTAAGCAAGTGCGTATCCGAACCACGCACAATGAAGGGTTCCGCAGTTGGGATGAATTTATCCAAAGAACAAACATAACACTGTAGTTGAAAAACACGTTCTCCAATACATTCCAACTATAAATTTAAGATGTTCGACTACTTAACTTGTACAGCATACTTAGCTGTGATAGTTTTCCTTTTAACTTTTTAATCTATAAACTACTACCTAATACCATGATTTTTGCACATTTTCAAAAACAACCATTTGACTCTAACAAAAAATTGTACTTTAAAGCTAATCATTTCGCAAATTGAAGAATGGTGTTCACACACCCACAATATTTTTGAACGACCTATCCACAGCACCCCACATCATAGTATAGACGAGAAGACAAAAATATCCCCACTTTACGAGTAGGGGAGGTTTCGTTCAACATGGAATATATTTTACCACTTTGCCGGCGTCATTAATTATGACCATGCGAAATTACAGCTTTGGAGTACGAAACATCTCTGCGCCAAGCCGCGAACAGACAGACAGACGGACATTCCGAAACTACGAGGGCTCCTTGTTGACCACCAAAACTTTAAAAACTATAGTTGTAGATCCTTGAACATGGTTTAGATGTACAGATCGCGTTCCCTTTTTTAACCGACGAAAAAAACGGAGGAGGTTCTCAAGTCGACGCGTTATTATATTTTTATTTTTTTAAGTAAGACTCCGCATAACTTTTTACAAATGAAGTTCGCCTTCAGTCTGGGGTCTACATCCATTTTAACTATATCAATCTTATGCTTAATTACCTAAAAGAAAATGGTTTGTGTACTAAACCATAGTCAAATAAGAATAACCCGTCTTTCGACAAAGGGAAAAAAATACTTCTTACAACATTGTTATATTTCTCAAGATCCTACAAACCCATGACAAAAATACTTTTAGCGTAGGATACCTTCAAATACAGGTTGTATTTGGCAAGGAAACGTTGGTTATAAAAAAATGCTTTTCCATACATTTTAACCGGGTAAGTTTTTTTTTGGGGGATCTGGAATCATGAGCTCTATTCATGGTTACAGGTTGCGCAACACTGACTCAGCCACGCTATAATTTATCTCTGAATTTTTCCAAGTTGATCTGTTGTGGCAGACATCAGCGTCAGACAGACAAGTTGTTACATCAAAGCACAATCCCCCGGGCTGTGAGTACGCAGCGCCACCTGTTGCTTCAAACGTAACACGCCAGATAGACCCCACACGTTCACCATTGCATGCCATGTCTGTCGCCCCCACTCGGCTCAATTACTGTACAATACCGACAGGATGTTGCTTATTACATATTTGTACACAGTTCCAGTTAAGGTGGATGAGCTAACATAGCGCGTGAAGTTCAAATTTTCTTTTCTTTAATCCCATTGAATGACTTAATATCATAAAACAATCATTCAATAGGATTTGATGAACTTGGAGGGTTGTATTGATAACTATCTTTTGTCAGATGCTTCGCCCGCGTTGAGTTTGGAAATAATCCCGCGGAAACGTACTACCGAGATAAAAGTACCCTATGTGTTAATCCATTTCATCTAAATCCGTTCAGTAGTTTTTCCGTGAAAGAGTAAAAAACGTCCATACATCCTCACAAATTTTCATATTTATAAAATACTAGCTTCTGCCCGCGACTTCGTCCGCGTCAAATATTTGCTCCCTTGACCCTCCCGTCGCATCGCAGTCTGCCAGTTTTCGTCCATTTTTTTTGTTGCTGCTCCGCTCCTTTTGATCGTAGCGTGATGTTATATACATCCATATACTAGATGTATTAGATTAGTAGGGAGTAGGATTTCAATGATAATCTATACATCTATACAAATAAATAAAATTGGAGTGTCTGTTTGTAATATTAAGATAACCACTTTTTACTAAGTGTATATGGATGTATACACGGTACATATACCAAAACAACATTTTTTACAATTTTTGTCTGTCTGTCTGTTTGTTCCGGCTAATCTCTGCAATGCCTGGACCGATTTTGACGGGACTTTCACTGGCAGATAGCTGATGTAACAAGGAGTAACTTAGGCTACTTTTATTTTAGAAATACTCTTTTATTTTAGAAAAATACCTGCGTTAATTTCCGACATCCACGCGGGCGAAGCCGCGGGCAAAAGCTAGTCCATACTAATATTATAAATGGGAAAGTTTGTGTGTCTGTTTGTCCGTCTTTCACGGCAAAATGGAGCAACGAATTGACGAGATTTAAGTGGAGATAGTTGAAGGGATGGAGAGTGACATAGGCTACATTTTGTCTCTTTCTAACCCCCCACTTCCCTAAAATGGGGGGTGGAACGCGCTAATCTCAGGAACTACTGGTTCGAATTGAAAAATTGTTTTTGAGGCGGATAGACTGTTTATTGAGGAAGGCTACAGGCTATGTAACATCACGCTACGATCAAAGGAGCGGAGCAGCAAAAAAATGGACGAAAACTGGCAGGCTGCGATGCGACGGGAAGGGTCAAGGGAGCAAATATTTGACGCGGACGAAGCCGCGGGCAGAAGCTAGTAATATGTAAATTCATAATTTTATACGGTCACTAATCATATTTTATTCAACACTAGCATTTGCCAGCGGCTTCGCCCGCGTATTATACATATGAACCTTTCTCTTGAATCACTCTGTCTATTGATGAAAACCGCATTAAACTTCGTTATCGAATTTAAAACATGTAAGCGCACTGCACGCGGGAATCGCCTTTGTTTTATACGATGTAAAGATACAACCTGACACTGATCTGAAAATTGCAAAAAAAAAACGCAAGAAAACTTGAATTTTCAGGGCTACCTTGGCACTTACATCTTAAGTACATCTATACTAATATTATAAAGCTGAAGAGTTTGTTTGTTTGATTGAACGCGCTAATCTCAGGAACTACTGGTCCGAATTGAAAAATTGTTTTTGTGTTGGGTAGCCTATTTATAAATAAATAAATAAAAAACCCAGAACAACCAACACACTGTTATCTGATCCCAAACTAGGCAAAGCCTGTATTTTGGTAACCAGACAACTGATAAATATACTTACAGACACGGACACATACACACGCATACACGCACACCATCTCTCTCACAACACATATTGGTTTGGATTTTGTTTTTTGTTATTTACCTTATTCTAAGAAAATTTGCACTTTGCTTGTAGTTTAGTTTTTCAATAATGAACGACATACGTAATGTCTTATATAATGGAGGAACACTGACTCCCAAGTCACAGGTATAAACCTAGTTTGGGAGCCAGGGGACCTATGCTTGTGATACATGTCAGTATGTTTTAAAGTAATGTGTGTAACTATGTTGTCACTTTTTCGAAATAAAGATTATTATTATACTTATGTATTTCTAAATACATGCATATTATAGATAAATTACACCCAGACACAGAACAAATGATTGTGCTCATCACACAAAGATTTGTCCTGGGTGGGAATCGAACCCACGACCTCAGTCTTTGCAGTCAGGGTCACTAACCACTAGACTAACAGGCCAGTCATAGACACATTATCGAGGAAGGCTATAGGCTATATAACATCACGCTACAACCAAGAGGAGCGGAGCAGTAATGAAAAATGTTGCAAAAACGGGGAAAATCGCACGGGTAGGCGATTCGACACGACGGGAAGGGTCGGGGGAACAAGAAATTTAACGCGGACGAAGTCGCTGGCAGAAGCTAGTAGCAGGATGTTATTGGCGAAAATGATTTATCAGTTGTAGAAATCATAATGATTTTCCTTCTGCTAGTACACAGGCCTTCTCTCGGTGAGAGGGAGTTTGTTTGTCGCAATCCACCACGCGCGCCCAGTGCAGTTTGGTAGATGACACATATCTTCGAATAATTTGGTTCTAGGACATGCCGCTTTCCCCACGATGTTTACACCGTTTTGAGAGCAGTGGTGATAAAGTACATTTATATGTACACAAAATAAAACGCCTCACAGGGTTCGATTCTACGACCAAGAACTCGTCAGTCGTACCCGTTACCACTGCAACATTTCTGCTCTACTTATAGAAATTTTGGTTAATATTTTTTAACAGGATTACGAGTTTAAGGGATCGCTAAACAAAATTCATTGCGTTATTTACGTTCCTGGGCCGACTAGTTTTTCGAACAGATGAAGCAATGAATTAATAATATCTTTCAAAATGATTCAGATTCTGATTAAGGGGATTACCTCGGTCAAATCCTGAAAATACCGTGTGATTAAAGAAGTTTGTAGATGAATCCTTTTCTTGCGTTTTCAATATAAAAAATATATGTTAAACTAAAGGTCATCACAAATACATTGTATTGTTTAAAATTTTAATAAAATACTCAAATTTTCAACAAATAGGTCCTTTTTCAAACTAAATTGAAAATTTTCTCTATAACGGCTCAATAACTCGGCATGAATTTTATACCAAAAATACGTTATGACGTATTTAACAATGTGTATTGATTTTTTTTTCTCTTATTTCTTTTAATATTTTTCGCGAAAAGCACTATGTCACTCCCGCACTCGTCCCTCTCTCTCTCGTCGTTTCGTCGTAAGTTAGTACGGGGCAGCATGCTCAAGGTCATTGGGCAATGTAATGCCCTTAATAGTTTGTTAAGGCTCCCGCAGATAGGTCCAACGCGATAGCGTGACGTGTCTGTGGTAGAACAATCACCATGAAATACTTCATAGTTAGGGTGCTGGATCGGGAAGTTCCTTCATACGATAGGTAAGCTTCAACACACTGCTTCAATTCTTATTGTTAGTTTACATTAGGTAAAGGATAAAAATAGCCAATAATACAACAAAAGGATAAAGAGGAAAACCCCTTTGTCATCACAGTTTTTCTTGGCAAATTGACAAACTGCATTTAGAACAATTGCCTTGCTGTTACGAATACGATTAGTCTATTTAGCCTCGAGAAACTACGTTATACAATATAAGCGTTTATATAAAACTAGGCAAGTATATTATCTGCCTGTATCTGGGGAACAGGATCTCTTCTTATGTATAGATAGGGAAGCATTGAGCATTGATACCATGTTTAGGCTGCCTTTCCACCATAAACTTTTTTTCAATCATTTTACTCGACTCCTAAGGATTGTAGCGTGATGTAAAATAGCCTTCCTCAAGAATGGCTCTATCATATGCAAAAAGAAATCTAATCTATGTGAAAGCTAAGTGACGACACTAGGTATGTGACGGTTCCCACTAATGCTAAGCTGTGTAGCGGAGCGAGTAAGATGTGCTATGAAGGTGTGCCGCCGCGAGGTAGCTGTGCGAGGAAGATGCGGAGCTCGAACTATGCGATGTATCCACAGTAAGGCAGGCCCGGGGAGCGACTGCGGTGCGGTAAGAGCTTTGTCGCATATTACAAGATAACTTTTTGCTTGCACACTTGACATGCCATCCATGTCTAATTTCGGTGCCAAAGGCGCGCCTATTGTAGTTACTGCAGAGGTTGTTTGTACGCTATCATTATTTCAGCCAAAAGACATCCATTACTGGACATAGCCCCCCCGGGTTCGTCATAATTGCAACGCTTAGCAGGCGGGTTGGCAATCGCAGTTTGGTAATAAAATGCATAGAGAAGGCTGCTGCCCGTTGTTAAGTAAGTCCCTTAGTCGCATTTTACGACACCCACGGGATGAAATGGGTTGGTGCTATTCTTTACGTCTGGCACCCCACGAAACAGCTTAGCTAATTACTCAATACATTTGAACTATCAAATTAATTTAGAATAAAATAGACAAAAAAAAAGGGTGAACGAGAGAAGCCGAAGAAGAAAGTTATAATAAAATTCGTAGAACATTTTCTAGGAATAATTAACTATATTCTTCTACAAAAGATATTTATTGTTGGATCCAGGAACCGTTGCGGTCTCACACAGTTTTCTTCTCTACACATAGCTATACCTCTCGCGCATCCATAGCTCTCATACGTGACATGTGGACCAATGAATATGATTGGTGGATATCAAAGGCATCCATAGAAACGTAACATACACATCTTTGGTGGAAAAGCAGCCTTACTCACTACGTTTTAGTTATTATTAAAAACATAAATTCCATGTTTTCTTCACCAAAAATAAAATAAACTACTTAACATACTATCAAAATATTGGTCTGCGGTATCAGTGACAAAGTAACGTGTTAGGTACATCGTTATCAGTCGTTATCAGTTTACGTGCCGCCAGATTCTGTCGCCGCAAGTCGACGCCCGGAATGTGGAATAGCTTTTAAATTATAGAACACGTTATGTCAATAATTATGGCATTTATTATTAATATTGTGTTATTGATGAATTTATTTAATATCATGAGTCCGTTTAGATGGTTTGGTCATGTTGAGAGAATCGTAATACTGGTAACTGTCGTCGTGCGTGTTCTTAGCAGAAATATGGTAATGAAACAAATTACTAGTATCTCTAGATTTTCAGTATTTTTACGAATAGCTTTATTCGAACGGAGGATGCGTTTAGCCCTCAAAGGACTTTACAGAATTATAAACATTAAAATCATCACTACGACCCTCTTATTCCATTTAATCTTATTGAAAGACGTTTTTCATACAAAAATTAACGTACAGCAAGACATATTTTGTTCAACATACAGCCTGACACCAAGCCAAATTAAAAAAAAAAAACAACTGACTTCCTAAAAAAAGCACAACAAAGTGAAAAATAACTTACAAATACGCCGCAAATACTTAATGCAAATTTAAGACTTATATGGTTTTCACACGGATCCCATTGTCCGAATGGAATTAAAATGGGACCATTCGGGAACCACCAGCTTTCAAATAAAAAAAGAATCATCAAAATCGGTTCACCCAGTCAAAAGTTATGAGGTAACAAACCAAAAAAAAAACAAAACACAGACGAATTGATAAACTCCTCCTTTTTTTGAAGTCGGTTAAAAAACGGAAGAAACTCTGAATTTCGTGGGCTGCTTCTCAGAGAGATCAGATAGATGATAATAATAAGTACCTACTAAATATTACTACTTATATTACTTTACTTATTATTTTCAGTGTTCCGGACCGTATAAATTAGTTACTTTATGCGCCTACGTTTCTAAACGTGTAACAGAATGACATCTGACTTGTCAGTTTGATTTTGACACTTGAAACTTCTCTTGATTTGGCGCTTGAAAGGGTCCGTCGCCGTATTGGGACCCCGCGACGCGTTTGTTGAAATTAATCCTTTTAAATCGATCCGTTTGTGACAATTAGTCGTGATCCAATTGCTTTGATTGTTAATAACCCCAATTTGACGTAATAATACGGGTTAAGTTTGTTGAACCTGAAACTTTGAAATGAAAGTGACCTTGAAGCCGCGTGCCATGAAAACATCTGGCGGATTGTTGCGGATTGTTCCTGAGAATACTTACTCATAACGTCACAACACGATACATATACACTCACTTACATACATAACTCCAGGTAGGCACCAGAGCAGGTGTTCGTCTACCACAGGTAAGTTCTTTTGTTGTATTGTAAGTGTTTGATTTGATTGTTCTGCTCCGCGTACGGCGGACTAGTTTCGCTAGCCACTTCTTGACCCAGGGCCCACGATTATCACGCTTCCACTTAATAATTAAAATCCTATGGCTAGGGCTCTGGCCTGGCAGCGAACATTCTTGGTAGCCAGAGCGTGGCTATAAGACATATAACCAACAAATTGGTAATTTACAGTAGGCTAATTACTTGGCAGTCTCTATAAGGGAAGTAGTAATACGCTGTCAATATTTGATAACTATGATTGCTTGTTTATTTGAAATAATTTGTTGGAATTTATTGAGTCGAGTAACTCATATTGCCGGGGTCAACCGGGTTGCATATGCTAGTAGAGTTGAATGAATTGGGCTATGTTACAACCCCTTGTTTGTGTCTGACCTCTGTTGAATGTCAGGAAGACATTAAAATATTGAGTTTGTACCATTGACATGGTTGTTTGTGAAAATTAATATTTGAAATTGGAATTTTGAGTATTACCATTGTTTTAAATTGGAATTAAGGTTTATTATTATTGTACCATTGGCAAAGTGGTTTGTGAAATTACCCTTTGAATATTTGAATTGAATTTGAAGTAGAATTTTTTGAACGTTGATATTGGTTTTGAATTAAAATAAAAGTTTGTTGTTGAATTGAATTGAAACCAATATTTTGTTATTTCTTGAGTTGCTGACTAACAGTTTGGTAGTTTGATTGTTTGCTTGTAGTTATTTTGTAATTGATTGTTTGAACTTTGTTACTTAATTATCTTTTTGCTTGGTTTATTTGAATTGTATTGTTTGTGCAATGGCACACAAAGCGGTGAGAGAGGCAATCAGTGGATTGGCCACACAGCTGCGGTGGTTCACTTCAGCTGCAGCGACCGCTGAGCGCCCGGATCTTGAAGCGGTCACTCTGGCTCGGTTCGAGCAGTTGAACGTGAGAATCGGCAACGCTGATGCTCTGCTTACCCGCTACAACGAGTACATTTGTGATGTGGCTCTGGAAGTGCTGGATCAGGCAGCACGTGACAAGGTCCTTGCTGACTACGACCAGATCTTGGACCTGGGGGATGTTATTGGTCAACGTGCTCGGGAAATATTGGAGAGCCGGACACCTGTCCAGGTCAAACCGGAGACCTCGGTTGTTTCAGGTCCCGGACTATTGAGTAGACTGCCTACTTTGGAACTGCCACACTTTGACGGTCGCCTGGACCACTGGTTAGGTTTCCAAAACCTGTTTGAAAGTTTGGTTGATGCACGCTCGGACCTCAGACCCGCCCAAAAGTTGGCCTATTTGTTGTCTGTCCTAGAAGGTGAGGCCCGAGCCTTGGTACAGCATCTGTCGTTGACTGACTCAGCCTACCCTACCGCGGTGGAACTACTCACCCGGCGGTACCAAAATAAACGTTGTTTGGCTGACGTTCATATTGAATTGATTTTGGGGTTACCGGTCATTACTGGATTGTCAGCATTGCGTACTGACCTGTTGAACCCGTTGGTGGCAGCGACCAACGCTTTAAAGCAATTGGACTTGCCGGTGGACCAATGGTCTTACCTTTTGGTGCACGTTGTGCTGCAACGGCTTCCTGCCGATTTGAAGGCTCGTTTCGAGCAAAAGTATGGTGGGGATAGTGTCACACATCTCCCCCATTTGATGACCTCGTCCAATTTTTGGAGGATGAGTGTCGGTTTGTGGACAACTCTGGCGTTGCCACTGAGTCATGCCAGCCGTCTTCCCGGCCACGAGACCAGGGACGGACTAGGGCTCGTGGGCCTGTTGATGGTCGCCCCGCCGCTCGTTTTGCTGGCACCCAGAGTCGTCCTGGTTGTGAGTTTTGTAGGGACACGGGGCATGGCATGGCAACTTGCGCGGTCTTTTTGAAATTGCACGTAAGTGCCCGCCGCCGAATTGCCAATGCACGCCGCATGTGCTTCTCTTGTTTGGGGGCTCACTTCCATCGGGACTGCCCCAACCCCCGCCCTTGTATAATTTGTAGGGGGACATATTGTGCGCTAACGCGAACCACGCTGGCAGACCAGCCTCTGATGAAGGTTCGCGTACGGGGGGGTACCATGGAGTTGGTCACCGGGCTTCTGCCTCGCCGGTTCAGAACCGGGGAGAGGCCCGCACAATTAGTCGTGATCCAATTGCTTTGATTGTAAATAACCCCAAGTTGGTGTAATAATACGGGTTAAGTTTGTTGAAACTGAAGTACTTTGAAGTGAAAGTGACCTTATTGGAAACCGCATGCTGTGATTGCCTCCAGCCTCATTGTTGCGGCTTGTATCCTGGAAAACCCATTTACAATGTCACTACACGATACATATACACTCACTTACATACATAACTCCAGGTAGGCACCAGAGCAGGTGTTCTTCAACCACCAGGTGAGTGCTTTGAATTGTACTTGTATTGTCTGCTCCGCGTACAGCGGACTAGTTTCGCTAGCCACTTCTTGCTCCAGGGGCCCAGCATCGCGCTTCCACCTACTCAATTAAAATCCTATGGCTAGGGCTCTGGCCTGGCAGCGAACATTCAGAATATCAATGAAATATTATATTTTCTATTAAATTAATAAGGTGTTCAAACGCACGTGAATCCATAACGATAATAACATCTTTTAAGGTTGTATCCTTTCAGCGGATTTCATTATTTCCGAACCATTGGAGTGTTTCCTTTCTCGTTTGCTACGAGTATTGAAAGCTCTCGGCTTATTATAGCTGTAGCTTGAGATTTTATAAGATTTAGTGTTGCTTATTGGAACATAAAAATCTTTTAGATATTGATGATCCCTATGTTTTTGATTGTAGGGTTACAACAGAGAACTATAAAATCAAAACTTGTTTGTTTAATTTTGTTAATTTAGCCTATGTTGTCCCACTGCAGGGCAAATGCCTGCTTTTTACACGCTTTATATTAGCTTCACTTGTATGTTTGTTTGTTTGTAACCGACTCCTTATAGCGCGATTTTGACCCACTTTAAACGACCAGATTTCATTCAAACTTTGCACACCTGTCAAAGACCGATGACAATGCAATAATTTCATAAATTTGTGTCATTATCCTTACCAGGGTTACCAGAACAGCAAAAAACTGTCTTCGAAAACTACACTGACATACGTCACAAACTACGCTGTAATACGTCTCAAAATTCGAAACACCCTAAAAAATAGTAAATAAATAAGAGTTTAAAAAAAACTGCAAAACACGCTTCCATAGAAAACCAAACTAAAAAGTAGAAAATAATGGAAAAAAGCGTGGCGTGCCTGATCAATAAAAAATACCTTAAAAAAGCATCCCACGCTTTTTTCCATTATTTTCTACTTTTTAGTTTGGTTTTCTATGGAAGCGTGTTTTTAGTTTTTTCTTCTTTACACTCCTCTCTGTCTTAGGCTAATGTAGACGAATCCTGTCTGTAGGCGTCAAGCCATTCTCGTCATCTTCTCTTGGGTCTGCCATGATGTAATTTTCTCGGACCCACATGATGGTAAATTTGACTCATGGCTCGTTCGACATGCGGCAAACGTGACCGGTCCAGTGACACTTAACCTTGGCTGGTTTTTGGGTAACGTTCGCGATTTGTCTTTTGGAAAACAGCACTGTGTTTCTGATCCGCTGCATTGCTCGCTGCAAACCTCAAGCTTGAACCTCTGCGCCGTATGTGAGGATAGTTTAAAAGAATCAGCATTGCTATACAACTTGGACATACTGCCATGCCGCCATTTGGGCACTTTTCATATATAAACCGATGCGGGCGATTTGTTTGATGCCCTATAATTCTTTTCTTTTTTATACTCTGGTACATGATATTATTTTAAGACAGTTTTAAATTATTCAAATATAATTAATAAAAAGTATTGAGATTCGAGGAATGAAGAAAAAACATTATATTTATAAAAACAACACCTGACAAAAACCAAACAATACGAAACGAAACATAACTGGCGAAATATGCTGATGCCATAGGTAGCTTTGCCTACCCCTTCTGGGATTAAAGGCGTGATGGTATATTATATATATGTAAGTAACTAACTATCCAGGCACAATGACAACATAAGTGTACTACGCTTCCTAAGAACCTAATTCTGAAAAAGAAATTAAGAACCTAATTTTCACATACGAACGGTTCAAATTCCAACAATTGCCAGATATCTAACCAAGGGTTAACGCCATAACTACTCATCATCATCATCATTTCAGCCGTAAGACGTCCACTGTTGGACTTAGGCCTCCCCCAATCTGGGGGGCTTTGCCATAATCGCCACGCTTGGCAGGCGGATTGGCGATCGCAGTATGGTAGTTAAATGCATAGAGAACACTGCTGCCCATTCTCTAGTAAGTCCCGAAGTCGCCTTTTACGACACCCACGGGAAGAAATGGGGTGGTGTTATTCTTTACGTCCGGCACCACACGGTAATATAACTATAACTACTCATAGAAAGGCTAAACTAAACTATGTCAGACAAGTTATCACTATGTAGGAGAGTATAACAATCATTAAACTGAAACTTTATCGAGGGACGTGACTTGTGGAAGGTCCGGTGTTGCCTGAAACGGAAAGTTTCGTAATCTCGGGTGACAATCTACGCGGAGATGGCAATAATGGTCCAGTTTGGGCATTATGGATGGTGAATAAAGGTTCATTTACTTGAAAGTAAGAAAAACGTAAGTGGAATACTTTCAAAAGCAGCTTGGGAAGTCATAATGTATAATTCAGGGTATATGTAAATATCAAGTTTTAAAACTGACTATTTCAAAAATAAGATCATCTATCTTTTTTGTAGTTTTCTTCGTGGCACCCGTTGTCATTCGGTGGAAGACAAAAGAGAATTCGCGGCGAGAACTGAACTCGTTTCCGGGAAAAGCGTTTATAAAATGTTTTGATGATTGGATTATTCGTTGGCGTAATTCTATCGTTTCTGAAGGAGCATACTTTGAAGGTGATAGAATAAATTTGGATGAATAAGTAACAGTTTGTGTGATATTGATTTTTCACGGTACTTTCTCGACAGAGCAGTATAAAATGTTCACGTATGTGTCACTAAACAATACAAGCGGCATCCATGGAAAACGCGATTTTTCTGTGTGTGCAATATGGATTTTTGAGTCTGAAATAAATGTTATTGATTGATTGATTGATTGATTGATAAGAAGGCTAAAGATGTTAATAACGTCATATCCTTCAAATCGACGATATTTTTTAAGATATATTACAACTTTACAACCCTTAATTCAGTAGAGTGCTTCAAGTTATTCGTATGGACTGATTAGATTGAGTTATCAAAAGTTTAAAAAATAAAACGTAATCAATATACAGATGTGAATCATGTAACAGGCTACGTAACTTGAATATGCCCAGTAATTTTATGTAACGCGTGAAACACTTAGCACCTTCTTGCAAGTTATAAATCAGGCCGTGAGTAAGACAGAAAACCGCTTTATCACGTTAGGTGTGGCTGATAAGGCTTGTTTAAGTTAGTAACCTGAAATAGAGAGCGACTGACCGTCGAAGTTTATTTATTTACTAGCTTCTGGTTCGCGTGGATCACGGAATAGATCCCATGGAAACCTACAACCACGATGTAAAGTATATTGTGTTAATTCAGCCTATCTCATATAGCCAGGGATCGCGAAAGATGCATTAGTTCCCATGATACTCGACGTACATATATGTGGGAGAGAACAACCAGGTGGTTTTAGTCAGTAAGAATCAGACAGACCCCTCTACCCACCGGCGGAAGACATCCATGAGGATTTCCACTCGGACATAAAAAAGACTATCTTCTATTCATGTTTCAGAAAATTTGGTTTTATGAAAAGGTTTTTTTAAGTATTATGCACCTAGTGACATAGCAACAAAGGCGATTCAATTTAAAGTTCAGAGCGAAGTAATATTTAGTAACAAATTCTGGGATTTTTTCAATAAAACATAAAAATTGGGTCTTCTTGAACCCCATGAACTTTTGCCTAGGCTTTATGAGGTGATTAATTGTTACAAATGTATCACTCCATCACTTTATCATGTCTTGGAAAGAATACGACAAGTTAGAAGTCAACCTGTATAATTTAATTTAAAACTACATTAAATCAGTGGACTCGCTTGCATACTTTCTCTCAGAGGTCGTATTTTCTTTAAGTAGGTATATAGTACAGACGTATGAACTATTCACACAATGCCTCGAACAACATATTTAAGGTGCATGCTATAGAGCGAGTCAAAAGTTATTTGATTACAGCACAATTTAATCGAAAACTAGTATGTTAATATAATCTTTCAAAATGCCTCTCAATTCGTTATCGACAAATGCAGGCCAGGCATTCATGGCCCCATTACTCATAAATGCCTTGAAATTTATGAGTAGACCTGCCAATTTGAATGTCATCGAAGTGAGAAGGCAGAAAGACTAGTCAACTATTTTGATAAAGTGTTTATAAGATGATGAAGTAATTAAAGTCGAACGGGTCAATTGAAAAGGTTAAGCTACACTTCCCACGGTTGGTTCCTGAATGAGTAACCATCTTAACATACTAAGACACCAACGTGCCTCGGAAAGCACGTTAAGCCGTTGGTCCCGGCTGTCAATCGCGGACTCAGAAAACTGAAATCTGGCAACCATTCTTACCATGGGGTATTATCCAGTACTGAGTTATCTATACTTTTTTTTCTTTTTCTTATGTTGCCAGTCGTCTCCACAGTCTCATAAAGATCTCGGAAAATTATTTTTTCTAATTCAATTTATCAATGATCATCATAAAATGAAATATCATTTAGTTCATTAATCCGTAGTAGCTAAATATTTTTTTTTAAATTGTAAACTCAAGTCAAGGGTTTTTACCTGAAAACCAGCGCTTAGCAACATAAGCATAATGCTGACGTATAAACGGTATTGGTGTTTCGTGTGTGTGTACCTTCTACTACTAGCTGCAAAATATCTTCTGGAGACAATAAACCTTATCTATACTAATATTATAAAGCTGATCTATACTAATATTATAAAGCTGAAGAGTTTGTTTGTTTGTTTGATTGAACGCGCTAATCTCAGGAACTACTGGTCCGAATTGAAAAAATCTTTTTGTGTTGGGTAGCCTATTTATCGAGGAAGGCCCGTGTAAAAATACAGGTTTTTGTTAATGTTACTGAATGCAGAATTAAACATTCTAAGTAAGGTTTATTATTCCAACCTGAACCCTGCGTAACACAGTATCAATCACAAACAGAATCATTTTGAAGGATGGTGCTAATTCATTGCTTCTATTATGTCCGAAAAATGTGTCTGCTCAACAACGAACGTTGAAATCTATATACTTATAATAAAACTGTAGAGAGGTCAATTCTGTACATTGAAAATATATTCAAAATGAATATTGGAGGATGAATGGTGATCGATACTGATGCTAAAAATGCAATCAGTAAATTTTTTGTTTGTCTGTCTGTCTGTCTGTATGTGCACGCATGGGTCAAAAACTACAGAAGGGATTTTAATCAAACTTGGTACGATTGTAGTCCATACTCCTGGGCAGGTTATAGGTTATATAACGTAACGCGACACATAGGAGCCGAGCAGTGACGATAAATTTGAAGCAAGTCGGATGAAAATGCGCTTTCAAGCTAAAAAAAATAAACCTGGATTAACACATAGGCTACTTTTTATCCCGGTAGTACGTTCACGCGGGATATTTACCGGCCTCCACGCGGGCGAAGCCGCTGGCAAAAGCTAGTGTCAAAATAAAAGTTGTTCCTACAGTTTGTAGGTATGTTACACAATCACCCCGCGGAAACTACAGCCAATTTAATTCTTTAAAGAAAATCTTATAAATGCAAGAACCGTATTTTATCAAGATGACCTTTGCCCACCCCCGACGAGAGCAGCGTCAATATTTAATTACTCCAATACTACTACGTACCTATGCAATAAAGAGCTGTTTGTAATGCCAGCGATGTCTGCCGGTAGATAATGAAACGCCAAGGTCTTGTGTAAAACTATCCGCTTATAAATACAATGTCACTGGGTGGAGTTGATTATGCCAGATTCCTATGTTTCATCATTACCATTTCCTCACTATGTTGGTGTCGGCTTCCAGTCTAACCAGATGCAGCTGAATATCAGTATTTAACATGAAGCGACTGCCTGTCTGACCTCCACGACCCAGTTACAGGGTAACACGATACTGTTTGGTAAGACTGGTTCAACCAGTGGTTCAACGAAAGACAGCCGGGACCAACGGCTTAACGTGCTTACCGAGGCACGGAGGGGTGCTAGATCTACCCGTGCAGTGCTTATTACTGAGCCGGATTCCTATTTTTAGAATTATTTGGTTAAAAGTGCTATCTCTGTGAGTACCTATATCTTGGACTTTACTGACATCGGTGCAGGAAAAACATCGTGAGGAAACCTGAACTTAAAGCTAATATAAGCCTGTAATCGTCAACTCACCTTGAGCAGGCGTGGTGATCAATGTTCATGCCTTCTCTGTATGATAAGAGGTATTTGCTTAGCAGTGGGACTAACTTGGTACTATTGTAGCCTACTTCCTACTAATATTATAAACGTGAAAGTTTGTGAGGATGGATGGATGGGTGGATGTTTGTTATTCTTTCACGTAAAAACCACTGAACTGATTGGATGACATTTAGCACACAGATAGTTTACAACCTGGATTAACACAAAGGATACTTTTAATTCCGGTAGTACGTTCCCACGGAATATTTAAATTCGACCATTACACGGGCGAAGCCGCTGGCAAAAGCTACTTTGTAAAATTGTTCTTTCTACCATGCTTCATCTGCGATTACATTGTGGAATGCAACAGATTATAAGTATCGAATACATGAGTATCCGCTGACTAGCTTCTGCTCACGACTTCGTCCGCATAGAATCCGTCTCGACCCACCGCGTCGCATCCCAACACCCGTCCATGCTATTATTTCGTCTTCAATTAGCTTTCTTTCTGACTTGTTTTTCTTTTTGCTCGGGTCCTTCTGAAAGTTGGACTATCAAATGTAAAACATTTTTTCAAATCCGACTGTTCGAGACATTACCCCTACTTTACAAACAAATTTTACCTCTTTATAATATAGATATAGACGCACAGTATTTGCAGGTTAGCATAGATGTCCTTTGACAAAAAAGAGAGAGAGAGAGACAAAAAAGGGCAAAATTTCGCTAGATGTCCTTTGACAAAAAAGAGAGAGAGAGACAAAAAAGGGCAAAATTGTATCAACCACCCTGTCATAAAGATGTGTATAATATGTGTGTTTTAATTTATAATAACTTACCGAATGAACTGAAATTATTAAAGGGTAATGTGTTTAAGACAAAATTGACAGAATGGCTTCTAAAGTGTTGTTTTTACAGTATTAAAGAATTTATGGGACATACAAATACAAATTTAAATTTAGTGTAATTATTAATATACGAATATAACTAATATAAATTAAAATTTAAGTATGTAGTGAATAGCAATTGTATAATATTGAATGTAATTTAAAATGTAATCAATGTGCTATGTGTATAATGTATATGTATAATTAATATTTGCACGCTTGCTCGCAGGCAGAATACAATTACTCTTAGGTTATAAGATCTCACCTTCACTAAAAATGTATTTCTTGCAAATAAACATTTAATTTGATTTGCTTTCGAGGAAGTCTATAATACTAACCTTATTTTGGAAAGAGTAGTCCTAACTACTCACTTTTGTCTCGTGACTATACCATTTGATACTCCCTAGAGTATCAAATGGTATAGTCACGAGACAAAAGTCGATGAATACTATGATTTGTACTGTTAATTGTATTTTTGCAATTCATATAATAGCTTTATGGTTTTAATTTTACTTCTATTCATATATTAACTAAAATAAGCTGACCAGCAAACGGTGTCCTGTCCAGATTTCAATACTTAAATTATATAAAATTCTTATATAAAATGCAGTTACTGTTTTTCCGATATTTCGACTGGTGCGTTGGGTTTTTCTAATTTCTTTTTTCAGACCATCCCTGTATTGAAGCGAACAAAACAGCAAAAATAATATTGAAACCAGTTAAGCAGTTTGTGACCTTTACCGCGACTAACGAACTGTAATTGATTTTTATATTAATAGATTAAGGTCAATAATTAGGATTGAAATAACTGAAGTTGTGTATTTTAGTCGTTGACTTTGTTATACATTTATTCTTTATATTCGTTTTTTAAATAAATTCCATAAACACGATACTACAACAAACTTTTATCAATTTTTAGCACTACTGCTTACACACAAAGCCACGCAGAGCAATGAAAATCTGTATTGTATGAAAAAGGGTCACGTAGCGATTTAGTAACCAGTGGTATGAAAACGCGTTTACTCCATTGAAAAATATTATTTCTATAATCCATTTTGGGTACTCTTTTATGGATAAATGAGTTTTGCACACAGTTTAATCCGTCGTCAATTCCACCAATAGAGTTACCAACATACATTTTGAGAACCATTGATTTATGCATGTGTTCATTTAATTCCATTCAATTATATAACCGCTGGATGCGGAAAGCAAAAAACCGGTCGAAGTGGTGGAGCTGGGGGGTGGCATAAGTCCAGCAGTGGACTTGTTTCGGCTGAATTAATGATGATGATTTAACTATTATGTATTCTGTCTCATTTATAACAGCGCAATAGGGTTGAATCACTTTGCGGACCCTGCAAAACCAGACACTTCCCATATTTTAAAGAACGTTCATATTCTAATCAGTCAAAAGTATCTCCAATTTTCCTAAATTTTTGACTAGTTTTTGACATTGATTGACGCTGAGATTAGATTACGAAAAGGTTTTTACGATTTATACGGGAATTGGCCTCCAGGAGTCAAACTTCAGTTGCATTTTCGAATATTATCAATAAGCTAACTATGACCTCCTAGGGCGCCCCCTCCCGACGTTTCCACTCGCATCTGCCTTGTAAGCCACCCTTCGTTCATCCTCTCAACATGACCAAATCATCTAAGCACACTCTTTTCAATTTCTGTCACTACGTGTTCTTTTATACCGCACCTTGGTCTGATATCACATACTACGAATGAACGATAGTTCGTATCTACTTATTGTGATATGTTATTACATGGTAAAAGCTAGTAGTAAAGCATTCAGTTCAAAAGTGTCTTTTATTAGCCTATTTAAAATAAAATGTTGGATTTTGACACTAGCTGTTTTTCATTCATGTTTGAGCATCGTAATGGAACACGGACCAGCAAAATCTCGAATCAGCTTGGAAAATCGTAACCCAAAGAAAACCTTAGCCCACAATAATACCTGCTCCGTTCTACCGGGTCACAGCACAGGAATAGAAATAAACTAAGCTAACAAGATGCAAGCAGAGTGTCGGTATCGCTTGATTAAGTCGTTTCCTGACATCCTACCGTCTCCCGCCAACTTCCAGTTGAGGTGTGAGACGTGGAAAATCTTATTAAAATTTTGCACTTTCATAAAAGTTATCTACATTTTCGTTTCCTCCTCAAGTATTAAATGATGTTGATGAATTTGAGGTAAGTGACATCGAGTATCTGTTTACAATTTTCCTTGCATGTAGAGGCTTATAGACACTATCATTTCTATTATGTTTTTGGGATAAGGGCAATGGTGATGATTTTATAAAACGAAGTTCTACTGGCGAAAGCTACTGGCTCCAATAATGTTGGTTCATTGACTGCTAAAAAAATAGGTCAATTGGGGTGACAGTTTCTAAACTCAATATTTCTAAAACAGAATTTAGCAATAAAAAATTAAACTATTGTAAAACAGTGTCATGTTATAATACATCTGCATATAAAATCACCTCGGCATTACATAACATTTGAAACAAAGCGCTAGGCGATAAAGTTTATATGCAAGTTAAACTTTCTATTTGCTTATAGAAGCGTTGCATAACTTGTATAATATAATGAAGTTAGGATAGCCTGTCTAGTTACAAACTTAGATAATGGCTGATTTGCATTAGTTTATAACTTCGGTCGAATAGCAGGAAGCTAAATTGACTCGGATTTTGGGAATACGGGTATTTACATGACTGTTTAAATGGATGGTAACTGTATTGTGTTCAACACAACGTTATTCTAATGTTAGAGTAGCTAATAATAAAAACGAATGAAAAGTGTTCGTGCAAGGAAAACCTATGTTTGTTGACATAAACTTTTCAGGAAAAACTAGGTTTATTCGGCCTAAACTCACGCTGCGGCTCTCCCAACCACATAAGAGAAGCTACGCCATCACGCTACGTGACGAGTGATACTGCTCCGGATGTTGAAGCTAACCTTTTGGATAGTCCTTTTTTCCGCGTCAACTTTAACTTTAAATACCCATTCCCTGCTTTTTGGTTAAGCAATTACGATAATTACTTGTTACATTAAGCAAAAAAATGTACAGAGGAGTAATATTTTCTGTATTGATCATTCTAAGGTATATCTATAGTTAATTATTCAAGATACAAAGAACACACTTGGTTTAACAAAAACATTAACACAAATCGTTGCGGGTTTAAAATCGAACTGAACAGTTAACTGTTTAGTTTGTTATTCTAATATTTTTTATTACGGACATAGACTTCCCTTCCCTTCTCTATCCTAGCGAATGGTAGGTACTCGTGGGTTGGAGATGAAAATTAGCGTCAGGTTACACACTTGTGTTGTCATCTGACATTATGCTGAGCTGAGTCCTTTGTGGCATATTGTTATCATCGTTTTGATTTTTATAAGTTCAGTTTTTATTTTATTTTTATTTAACCATTTACGCGCACGTATAAACAGATAAGAAAAAAGGAACAGAAAAGTACGAATAAAGGAATGCTTATTTCCACAGAAACTCGTCTAGCATACCTGCGATAGGAGAGAAGATGAGAAGAGATGTAGACAACGTGTGCATAGTACATAGTAGAAGAGAAAACAAAATAAAAATTATACTCTAATTGAAATATACACATAAAATATGAGAATAAACATCCACGCTTCTAGAATTAATATCACACAATACGAATATAGAATAATAAATATAAATTTTATGCAATAATTCCAATATACGTATACATATTTTTCTTTCTTCTTTCCTTTTCATCCAATGAAGCATACAAGACATAAAATTATGTTTCCGTGTCAATCCTATTAAGCTGGTGTTAACCGTATTTTCAGCGCAACGTCGGCGGAAGAGAGTGTTTTAAGGGAATAACTTGAGCTTAGTTCTCGATAAAACTCACGACTTTATTCATATATGTTAGTAAGATGCAAACTTATTTTAAAGTAGAATAACTTATTTTAAAATTATTAGCAAGTTTATAAGTCTGCCGTCGTCTGCTTGCTTAAAATGCAAGTGCTTTCTTTAGAAAACACATTTTCTGAGTCAGATTTGACGTGTATACATTTTACCGCCATTCGGCAAATGATGATAAATAGTTTAGAAGTAACGAACTAATAGAGAAGTGTTGAAGAAAAATACGTGTTGCGCCGAACCCAAATAAATTGGGATAAGAGCAGGAGAATGAGAGGTATTCCACTAACAGCACTGATTTGAACTGCACTTGCCCGAACCGCACTTGATACCTTCCACTAACAGCACTGAAACAAAATTCTGTAACGTGCGGTTCGGTGGAACAATTTATCATTATTGTATGAAGTGTCCGAACAGTACTTACGTTAAATATTTTTTAAGTGATGGGATGTTTTTTTTCCAAGGCAAACAAACAACACAACACACACATCGATATAAATCGGTACACATTGTACACTTGTACACTTGTACTGGATAAATCCACCTTGCTCATGTATCTTATGTAGATATATTTATTTATGACAAGCAAATATTATCCAAGTACTTTTTTATCCAGTCTAGGATATCTGACATCAGAAATTAGAATATATTTTTGTATCATCTTATTCCACCACTGTCAACGCAGAAATAAAAAAAAAAAAATACTACAAAGTCTAAAAAATATTTTACGCGGCCCGTTGCGTTGTAAAAGATAAATGACTTTATTCTTGCAAGTAGGTTTATACAAACTCTTTCACACGTCAATCATATTTTTTTTAAACTAGATGAGGTTGGCATTTCCTATCTGACTACTCTGAGAAGAAAGGCTGGAACAAACTCAGAGGTCACAGTCTTTTTTAAAGTCCAGACATAATCTTGATCAGATCATGTGAAGACCATGTGGATTGGTGTCTGAAGTGGTCTTTTAAGGAAAGAACACACAGCTTGTGTGGACCTGTCCAGTCAATGCACGCATTTGTCAGTAATCTTGCAGCTCAACTCAGAACATAAGGAGCACAACGATTCAACGAAAAATACCAAAGAGAGGACATTTTGCTAGGCCGCATTAAGTACCTACTCAAACTGCCAGATTATCATTAAAATGAAATAAGTAAGAAAGATATAAAAAAAAACAAACATCATCTACATAGTCCTCCTATTCAAAATCATTAAAATAATAATAATATTATACTTCTCAGAGTATACATTCATGGCATAGTTTAAAACAATAGTCATCAAATGTCAAAGTTTTCCAAATAAATAATAACTAGTGATCGCCCTTTGGTCGAAATTCGACCGTACTTCATTTGAATAGAAATACATTATTAAATGAAAAAAAAATAATAATAATAAAATAATATGGTTCTAAATTGACATTCAGTAACACTATAGACAAATTGTTGACGCTGTACTACTGTGGAGAGGGTTCGCTGGCGGGATGGTGATGGCCAGGACCAGGACGTAGGTGTAATAAGTAAAGAATACTTCTTCAGGACTCTCTTTTCTTAATACTTCTTAACTGCTGGATAAGGAATGAATTATGACAGTTTGCTCTGTTTTTATAGAATTTTCCCTATTATTTTTAATTATTACAGTACAATAATTATGACAGTTTAAAATGTCATAATTATAACCAGCCTGTACAATCGTGAGGCATACAACCTCTACAGTTTGTACACGACACTAAGTTTTGTATGGGAAACTTACTAATGCCATACTTGACACTCCCCATAAAACCACAAAAAATATTTCTAAACTAAATTCCTATCGTCGCTAATACAAATAATATTAAAGACAAATACTCTCGATACCATCATAGATTTAAAAAATGAAATAGGTTATCTATAAAATTAATTTATTACACACACATTTGACATTCAGTAAGACTATAGACACAAAATATTAAAGATTCTCGATTCTCGATTGGACCACAGATTTGGACCATAAACAAAATAATATCTATGCATGTGTGTGTATTAAATTAAATACACGGTAATGGATGGTAGTGTATGTAACGTGTTATTTATTGAAAATAATGTATTTTTACGCATAATTAAAAAAAAATATTAGCATTCGTCACTTCTTCTCTGTATAAACTATAAGTGTGCGAAATTTCATACTCCTCCGTCCACCCAATTTTCGTAAAAAGGGATCCAAAGTTTACGCTTCACGTATTAATATATAGATAATAAATAAAAACATTCAGTATAATATAAAAATTGGAGCAGCTTAATCCCAACCTTTTTTGTCCTCAATATAATCTTTAACTGTATAGAAAAAGGCTTTCTGGCACAACTTACGTTTAATGAATGATTTGAATTTATTGAGATTTAAATCTTGAACATGGCTTGGAAGTTTATTATGAAAGCGTATACATTGTAATAATTGTCATATGTTTTCGAATACATTTCGAAAACATCGATCGATCGATCGATTTTTTCCCGTCTAGTCTATGACATTTTTGCTTTGTGCTGACGCCACAGACGTGCGTCAAACGGTCAACGGTTTCAGTTTGGAGATTAACTATACACAAACTGAAACCGTCGACCGATTCACAGTTATTTTACCTCTGATTTTGCATTACCGTCCACATTCGCTCGTTTTACCTTAATCTCAATAGGTAGTTACATTTCAAAATCTACATTTTTGACGTGGTTTTATAGGTTTTTTTACACAAGTTCGGTGTCTGATGACAGATCTCAAACAATTTTGACATCATCATTCCCCTGCCTTATCCCAATTTATTTGGGGTCGGAGCAACATGTCTTTTTCTTCCACACTTCTCTATTAATCGTCATCACATTAGCCACCCCCTTTCTATCCATATCATAATTCACATAGTCCATTCATCGTTTCTTTGGTCTCCCTCTACTCTTATAGCCGTCGTCATTCATACACTCATTTCTTATTCTATCCGTTCGTGTCACACCACACATCCCTCTTAACATTCTCATCTCAGCTGCATGCAATTGCCTTTCATTTATACCTTTTGTGGCCCAACATTCTGACCCCTTACAAGACAGCAGGTCTGACCATGGTTTTATATATCTTCCTCTGAAGTTTAAGGGGGATTTGGGAGTCGCAGATTCTTGCTGTGACCTCCCGCCATTTCATCCACCCAGTGTTTATTCTGTGATTTACCGTCCGATCTACTTCGCCATCGCTTTGCACGAGTGAACCGAGATACTGAAAGTCGGAGCAGACGGGAGAAGCCAGAGCTGGAGAGACCATCGAAATCGCAGAACAATATATTCGGTATTGGTTCTGTTGATTTTCAAGCCAACATTCTCCAGTTTATGTTGCCACTTCTCCAATCTGCTCTGGATCTCAGACACATCTTCACCGACAAGAACAATGTCATCGGCATACACCGTCTACTAATCTCACGGTATTTTGGAAAATGATGGACTACATTTCCGGAGTATTTACGAAGACAACAACGAGTAATTGTCACAAAACCGAAATAAACCACCTCACGCTAGCTCCCAAAACAAGTTCGTAGTATTACTTGAACTAGCTTCGACAAGGCCATTTTAACAGTTGTCTTCCCCATTTTCCCAGACAACATTTAAGTGATTTGAATCCAACATATAACAAATTGCATACGTTAATATTCAACCGCATTCACAAACGTATCGATTCAGCACAGGGCCGGACTGGGGCTTTGAATCGATCCGGGCATTTCACAGATAACCGGCCCTCTGCCATTCGTAAAAAAAATTACCAACGTAAATTTTTAGTTATTTATTGTATTAATGATTTTCGAAGCAGTTCGCTACTTTCGGCTAATCTGTCTATAATGTCGTCGGAATCTAATTTCAATAAAAGATCTTTTTCCAGTGCCATTAACATGAAATTGTTCAAATTTTCAGAGGACATAGTGCTCCTCATGCAATTTTTTATAATTTTTCAGGTTGAAAAAGATCTTTCACGTTCAACTTGACTCATTGACAAAGTAAGCAGAAACTTATAAGCTAGTGCAAGTAAATTATCATCATTCTCCTGCTCTTAACCCAATTTATTTGTGGTCGGCGCATCATGTATTTTTCTTCCACATTTCTCTATTAGTCGTCATCTCAGTAGTCACACCCTTTCTATCCATATTTAGCCATTGCCATCGATATTCATACTCAATACTTTCCTCACGACCTTTTCCTCATTCCTCCGTATCACGTAACCATACCATGACAACCGATTCCCACACATCTCTTCAGTTATTGGTGCCACTTTCAGACTTTCCCGTATGTACTAATTTCTTATTCTATCCATTCGTGTAACACCACACATCCCTCCTCCTTAACATTCTCATCTCAGGTGCATGCAATTGCTTTTCATTCATCTTTTTTGTGGCCCAACATTCTGACCTATTCTAAACCTGCTGGTCTGACCATGGTTTTTTATATCTTCCCCTTAAGTTTAAGGGGGATGTGAGAGACGCAGATTGTTCCCGTGACCTGCCGCTATTTCATCCATCCAGTGTTTATTCTGTGCTTAACCGTCCGATGTACTTCGCCATCGCTTTGCATGAGTGAACAGAGATACCGAAAGTCGAAAGTTGGCGGAGTGCAAAAGTGGCGTCCATTGTTCCTCGCCCTGGCAGAAACCCAAACTGATTCGTGGTCATCTCACTCTCCTCTCGCAGTCTTTTCTCTATTACTTTCTCTCATACCTACATACTATGTGACATCAGCTTCATCCCTCGATAGTTATTGCAGTCCTGTACATCACCTTTATTCTTAATAATGGGCACTAGCGAACTATCGCACCATTCTTGTGGGAAGCCTGCTTCATGCAATAACTTATTAAAGAATAATGTCAGCCACATACATCCATCTTCTTTTCAACACTTCCATACTTCTACGGGTATATCATCTCGGCCCATAGCTTTTCCATTATTCATACCTTGAACTGCCTTTCTTACTTCATCCTTGCTAACTTCTCTCACCAAACCCATATTTATATGTACCTCCCCGAGCACACCATTCCATTTATTATCTTCGTTCATTAGCAGGCAGGACAGAACGTTACCGGCATCGTCTTTCATACATTTAATATGGATTATTTCTCTCGTTCTCCTTTCTCTTGCTTTTGTAATACGGTAAAGCTCCTTCTGGCCTCTCGGGTTATCCAGTGAGTTATACAACTTCTCCTGTACCTTGGCTCTTGAAATTGCAACCGCCGTTTTTACCTTTCTCTTACATTCTTTATAAATCTTCGTCTTATCTTCTTTCATACTATCGTTTCCATTTTCTAGAAAATTTTCTTTATTCTTTTTAAGAAAATTGCGTATAAAGAATGGCAGGGTGTACCCTGCCATTCTTTATACGCAATTTTCTTATCTTTTTCAGCATCTTTTACACGTCTTCATTTCACCACCATGTATCTTTTTCTATCATATCTTTATCTTTCAATTCTTCAAACACATCCTTTGCTACTTTCCTTATATAATCTACCATCTTTTTCCTACATACATTTCAGTGTAAATAAATTATTTATATCTATGCAAAATCTTGAAACAGCAAACTGCGCAAGTTTTGCATGAATGGAAAGTCTAACATACAATGAATCTTTCTTCTTCGTGTCCTAAAATAATTTCATCGTTTTCTTCGCTTTCGTCATCCACGATTTTTTTGAATGTTTTATTTGGTTCCAAGTCAGAAGATTTAATTATATCCCAGTGCAAAGCTACATTTTTCAATTCAGTTCGTAAATTTTCACCGGTAGCGGTTTTATTAAACTTCACTAAATGTTTGCTTAATTCATCTAATTCTACCCCTTTATTGTCACGAATGTTAGAGATGTTTTTTGAAAAATCAACGCACAATTGTCAATGTGCGAGAAAACGGCGATCCATGCTTTGATAACTTCATCCTGTGCGAACTCGCCTGGCACTTTTTTTAATCGACTTCAAAAAAGGAGGAGGTTATCAATTCGACTGTGTTTTTTATGTTTGTTACCTCATAACTTTTGACTGGGTGAATCAATTTTGATGATTCTTTTTTTATTGGAATTTGGTGCTTCCCGTGTGGTCCCATTTTAATTTGGTTCCATTTGGACAATGGGATCCATGTGAAAACCATATAAGTCTTAAATTTGCGTTATTTGCACTACAAATGAACGAATAATGCGATTAGATTAGTGCGGGGTATCTACCATAACTAAAAAGTTAAAAATAAAAACTTTTTACAAAAAAATAACAACCGACTTCCTAAAAAGTATTTGTATTGTTCCCGTTCGGAATTGAAAGGATTGAAGAAGAACGAAAGTTATCAGAGAAACCTTGATAGAGATTTTATTGTATTGAATTAAATAATAGTTTTGATTAGAAACTAAACTTTTATTGAACTAATGTAATGGTTTATGGTTTAGTTCAGGTCATGTGTTTGTTAATAAAAAATAATAATATTAAAGGGAACATAAAAAATAATATTAATACCATTGGTAAAGCCAGCAGCCCGACCGGCCCACTGGGCCTCCGGCCCATCGGGCATTTGCCCGATTTGCCCGTATGGCCAGTCCGGGCCTGATTCAGCAACTGTGCGTGGACCTTCCACGCACAGTTGCTGAATCGATATTTTTGTAATATCCTGAACAAAGAATAAATTCGTCCCATCACTAATAACTGTAACCAGGTGCTGTTCGGACACTTCATACAATAATGATAAATTGTTCCACCGAACCGCACGTTACAGAATTTTGTTTCAGTGCTGTTAGTGGAAGGTATCAAGTGCGGTTCGGGCAAGTGCTGTTCAAATCAGTGCTGTTAGTGGAATACCTTGAGAATGATTTATGATGATGATGAGTTTAGGAGTAATGAATTTAGACGTACGACCGATTTTTTTTTTAAAATTACTGCCAATTGTAAAAACAAATGATATAATAATATCTATATATTAATACGTGAAGTGAAAACTTTGGATCCCTTTTTACGAGAATTGGGCGGACGGAGGAGTATGAAATTACGCACACTTATAGTTTATACAGAGAAGAAGTGACGAATGCTAATATTTTTTTTAAATTATGCGTTAAAATACATTATTTTCAATAAATAACACGTTACACACACTACTGTTCATTACCGTGTATCTAATACACACATGCATAGAAATTCTTTTGTTTATGGTCCAAAACTGTCGTTATTATTTTGTGCAGTGTTACCAACACCCAGAAATATTTACCCCTAAAGCTTAAGTTAAAAACCCCTAAACATGTCGCCACAATTACTAAAAAAATCCGCTAAAAAATTATAATGAAAATAACCAACGAATGTTCAGTAATCATAGACCCGGCACACAGTAGTAATATTTGTCTATATTTATTACGCGACATTTGTTAATCATTCATTCCGCATTCTTAGTATTGAGGAACCGTACTAGAAGTCGCTAATACTTTTATTGTAATCAAAAACACAATGAGAAATGTAAGATGGCAAAAAATCCCTAAGAATACCTCTAAAAATGGAACGCCTCTAAAAAATCTCAATCCTCTTATTTACCCCCTAAATTTGGAAAAACCCTTAAGTTGGTAAGCCTGATTTTGGTCTATAGTCATAATGAATGTCAAGTATAACCACAGGTAATAAATTAATTTTATGGATATATAACCTATTTCATTATTAAAATCTATGATCATATCGAGAATATTTTTCTTTAATATTATTTGTATTAGCGACGATAGGAATTTAGTTTAGATTTATAAGAAATATTTTTTGAGGTTTTATGGAGAGTGTCAAGTACCTATGGCATTAGTAAGTTTCCCATACAAAACTTAGTGTCGTGTGCAAACTGTAGAGCTTGTATGCCTCACGATTGTACAGACTAGTCATAGATTGTACAGGCTGATTATAATTATGACATTTGGAACCGTCATAATTAATCTATACTATATTAATATTATAAAGCTGAAGAGTTTGTTTGTTTGTATGTTTGTTTGATTGAACGCGCTAATCTCAGGAACTGCTCATCGGAATTGAAAAATTCTTTTTGTGTTGGGTAGTCCATTTATTGAGGAAAGCTATAGGCTATATAACATCACGCTACGGTCAAAAAGAGTTGAGCAGCAAACGAAAAATGGACGAAAACTGGCAGGTAATTCGACGCGACGGGAAGGGGAGCGAAAATTTGACGCGGACGAAGTCGCGGGCAGAAGCTATTAAAATAATAGGGAAAATTCTATAAAAACAGAGCTTTCTGTGATAATTCATTCCATATTGTTCCATATCCAGCAGTTAAGAAGTATTAAGAAAATAAAAAAGAGAGTCCTGAAAAGTATTCTTTACTCATTACACCTACGTCCTGGTCCTGGCCATCACCATCCCGCCAGCGAACCCTCTCCACAGTAGTACAGCGTCAGCAATTTGTCTATAGTGTTACTGAATGTCAAATATAACCATTTTTTTTTTTTTATTATGTATATTTTTTATTTAATAATGTATTTCTATTCAAATGAAGTACGGTCGAATTTCGACCAATGGGCGATCACTAGTATAAATTTATTACACATCTACAGATTCCCAAAGAGTTCCTAATTCGAAAAAGTAAATTTTTCATCAGCTGCTTTTCTTACTGGCCTATTCTAAAAACTTTCAGTAAGACCCACGTACGTACCTTTTATATTTTAACCCATATATATGTACTAACATGTAGGTATACTGGTCAAAATCACGACCCTCCTTTATGCTTCGCCGTAGTAGTAATAAACTGAGGCACAATTTTCAGCTGTTTTCACCATTGCCAGTAAAGCTCACAGTTCATTAATTTTCATCGTTGCCTGGCCTAGTAATTGAATAAAATCTACCCACTCGCCGTCTACCACTAAACAGTTTATTTAATAAATAAAAGGCAATAAACAATATGAGGAGACAGACATTTGAATTTCCTCCGCCCGCCTTCAAAGCTTCGTGGGCGGATATTTTCAATTTGTCTTAGATTATCTTCGTACCAATATTATATTCTGGATTTTCCTTAAGCTTTATTTATATTAAGACGGTGGAATAAATATTATTTTATGTCTTGACTATTTGATTTTGGGTCTTCATTTATAAAACGAAGTTGACTAAAATTTCCACAATTATTTAAATGATGGAATTTCCACAATTATTTAAATGATTGAATGATTTTACAAAATTTATAGATCATCAACCACCGCGAGTTCCGAGTTGTGATCATTTCGCTGAACTATGTTTAAAAAGAAAAATCATCGAAACTTGCATCCTACCCGTGGTAGCCTACGGTGCACAAAGTTTGCCACTTACTAAACAACAGAAGTCCATGTTTAACGGGGATTGGAGCGCACCATAAAAGGTATCAAGCGTACAGACAGTGATAGAAACACCATTTTTTTTTCTGGGTGTTTGCCATAATCGCCCCGATTGAAAGGCGGGTTGGCGATCGCAGTATGGTGATAAAATGCAGAGACCGCTGCTGTTAATTCCCTAGTAATTCCCTTAGTCACCTTTAACGACACCCACGGGAAGAAATGGAAATACACAATATACATATGCTAACAAGAAAAAGCTTATTACGTAGATCTAGTATGGTATAGATCTATACAATACTACATCTACAGCTGACCAGCTGATCTGAGCTTACAGCTGATCAGCTGTAAGCTGAACACCTTATGAGATATCGATGAAGTTTTTGAGTCATTTGTTGACAGTAAACGACTTAGTGTCGGGTAATATTCACACGTTTGTGGAGTTTCGCTAGGGTATATAATTCGACCTTATATACCTACATTTGATGAGTCTAAATTATGGTAAAGAATAAAGTCTATTATAATGATTCGGAAACGTGCCGGCTGTCTTCCATAAATCTTAGACAGTCGTTGTCAGAAGCCTGAAAGTCTGACAACCAATCTTACCAAAGGGTATCGTATTACCCAGTAACTGGGTTGTGGAGGTCAGATAGGCAGTCGCTCTATGTAAAATACTGCAACTCAGCTGCATCCGGTTAGACTGGAAGCCAACCCCAACAGAGTTGGGTAAAGGCTAGGCAGATGATGGTAATGATTCTATTGATAATTCTAATGACAATCGTGTGCCTACCAAAAATAGTATTCATACAAAACGATCAATAACTAAAATCCAACTTAGAAATAACTTGACAATGGCTTACTTGAATAACTGGAGCATTTCCTGATCAATTCATTGTGTTACTGTCGCCCTTTATTGTGAGTTGAGTTTAATGCTTCTATATTTCAACACGGAAATGCAAGGTAGGCTCCATTTCATGATGAATGTGTTTTTAGTGGGTTTAAGTGATATGTCCCATCTTTGTATGCATCTAATGTTAATTGCTTTTGTATAGATTCAAGTTTTTTTTTAAATTAACTAACTGCTGTGCTGCTGGGGAGTTTCTTGCGCCACAACTTCTTCTCAGCTAAATCACTAGGAAGTGGTGAAGAGCGGGTGTGTTTGGTGAGTATGTAATTTTGACGTTCAAAAATTGCTAACTTTCAGCGTAAATTGAAATGACTTTGTATTTTATGATTCTTCTTTTTTGTTTTTTTTAACTCTGGGCGAGAGTTGATTGTTACCAACAAATGCCTTACATACAGGGATTTTTTACCAAGGCATGAAAAAATCCTTTAAAACAACAAAAACTTTCACTGTCCCTGGGCTTCTTTGTAATTAAAAAAACCCTAAAAAGAGGTATTCGCTCTACTGAGGTGGATTAAATGCTTTAGAGAGGGAAAAAAATTGGTAAGTATTCATTGTTAAGGTAACTGAAAAACAGATTTCAAAAACGAACGCTGCAATAATTTGACGCCGATTAAATTTCAATTTTATAGGATCGCGATGTGCAAATTAATCCTTCTTACTTTATTACTTACTCGGCTAAGTCATTAAGCTACTTTACGCTTTAAGAGAGCCATAGTCCTGCGGTCCTTAACCCTGTGGGCATTTCTCAACTACCGGCACTTTCTCCTTTTTAGGGATAAAAGCATTGGATTGCGATCGCTCGAGTTAGTTGATATATGGGTTGATTCAGATCTGTTTTTATTAAAACATATTAATTTGTAACCGACATAGCCCGAAGAATTGCTAAACTGAAGTGGCAGTGGGCAGGGCACATTGCTCGCAGAACAGATGGCCGATGGGGCCGAAAGGTTCTGGAGTGGCGACCGCGTACCGGAAGACGTAGAGTTGGAAGGCCTCCAACAAGGTGGACCGATGACTTTGTGAAGGCCGCAGGAATCCGCTGGATGCGGGAAGCACAAAACCGGCCGAAGTGGCGGAGCTTGGGGGAGGCCTATGTCCAGCAGTGGACGTCTTTCGGTTGAGATGATGATGATGATGATTATGATATTAATTTGAGTGCTACCTTGTGACTGATGATTTATTACTTCAATTACTTGATTACTAGACAGAGAGCTCATTGTAAGATCTCAAAAACGATCTAGGTTGGAAAAAAAGAAGCGTAAGTTCGTATTGTTTTCGGCTGTATAAATAGACACTTGGACCTCTATTTTTAACCGACTTCAAAAAAAGGAGGAGGTTATCAATTCGACTGTATTTTTTTTTATGTTTGTTACATCATATACTTTTGACAGGGTGAACCGATTTTGATGATTATTTTTTTATTTTAAAGCTGGTGCTTCCCGAATGGTCCCATTTTAATTTGGCATATGAAAACCATATAAGTCTTAAATGTGCATTAAGTATATGCGCGACAAATGAACGAATAGCGTATGTTTGTTACATCATATTATGATGTAACAAACATACGCTATTCGTTCATTTGTTTTTTTTTTTATTTTTGTTACCTCATAACTTTTGACTGGGTGAACCGATTTTGATGATTATTTTTTTATTTTAAAGCTGGTGCTTCCCGAATGGTCCTATTTTAATTTGGCATATGAAAACCATATAAGTCTTAAATGTGCATTAAGTATTTGCGCGACAAATGAACGAATAGCGTATGTTTGTTACATCATATACTTTTGACTGGGTGAACCGATTTTGATGATTATTTTTTTATTTTAAAGCTGGTGCTTCCCGAATGGTCCTATTTTAATTTGGCATATGAAAACCATATAAGTCTTAAATGTGCATTAAGTATTTGCGCGACAAATGAACGAATAGCGTATGTTTGTTACATCATATACTTTTGACTGGGTGAACCGATTTTGATGATTATTTTTTTATTTTAAAGCTGGTGCTTCCCGAATGGTCCCATTTTAATTTGGCATATGAAAACCATATAAGTCTTAAATGTGCATTAAGTATTTGCGCGACAAATGAACGAACAGCGTATTTTTGTTACATCATATAACTTTTGACTGGGTGAATCGATTTTGATGATTTTTTTTTTATTTGAAAGCTGGTGCTTTCCAAATGGTAATTTGGTTCCATTTGGACAATGGGGTCCATGTGAAAACCATATAAGTCTTAAATTTGCATTACGTATTTGCGCGACAAATGAACGAATAATGCGATTAGATTAGTGCGGAGTATCTACCACAACTAAAAAGTTAAAAAATAAAAACTTTTTACCAAAAAAAAAACAACAGACTTCCTTAAAAAAAAACACTACAAAGTCAAAAATAACTTTAATTTCGGAAGTCGGTGGCAAAAACCTTAAATACAGAGCCTAAGACACCGACTTTCGAAATTAAAGTTATATTTGACTTTGTAGTGTTTTTTTTTAAGGAAGTCGGTTGTTTTTTCGTTGATGCCTGTAAAGGTGACCATAGTATTAGAAGGTAAATTGTCCCTAAAAGTAATAATTGGCGTTTAAATAATGTTTTCCTAATCGGTAACCCAAAGGAAGATACAATGCAGTCATTTGTAGTTTCTCTTGGGGACTAACAAAAGGTATTTACAAGGCAGATGCGAGTAAAAACGCCTAGACGGCTATATCAAGTCCCAGAAAGGTCCGTAGTCGTCGCACATGCAAATTATATATGACCAGATGTATGAGGATGTACGTAAACGAAGTAAAACGAGAATGTGAGAATCGTAGCAGTTAGCGTTTAGTATTTTTTAACGCCCCTCAGGATATAAAGGGGTGAGTTTATGTATGTTTGTTTTGTCAAAAAAGATACTTACAACTTGTGATCTACTGAGCTACACGTTGACTGATGCATGCATCCCTCTGTTGAGATAGGTCAGCTCAAAGCTGCAATGAGTTTTTTCTCGAAAGGGCCTTCCAGACAGGGCCTTGTATTGTTACATTTACATAAAATTCTAGTACCGTGTGATGCCGGACGTAAGGCACCTGCACCATCCATTGTTTTCCCGTGTGTCGTATGAGGCGACTAAGAGACTTACTAGAGAATGGGCAGCAGCGTTTCCTATGGATTTTACCACCATACTGCGATCGCGAACCCCAAGCGTGGCGATTATGGCAAAGCTCCACAAATTCGGGGCGGCCTACGTTCAGTTGTGGACGTTTTGCGGCTGAAATGATGATGATGATGATGATGATGATGATGATGATGATGATGATGATGATGATGATGATGATGAACATTCTAATACTATAAAGTTTAGATCTTAAAAAGACCATGAACCTCTGATTTTGTTTCGAAACCTCTTTTCAGGGAGCAGTCAGCTAGAAAATGCCGACGTCATCTAGTTTTAAAATAAGTATTGACGTTTAAAGTGTCTTAAAAGATCTGCTTACATAAATAAAAATTTAATCACTGATGAATGTGTAACCATGGAAGAACACTACTGGTACAGACTACATCAATGCTTACTAGCCGCAATTAAAATCAATAAATAGTCGGATTGCATCACCATCGCGACAAGTATCAAACAATTTATCAAGGAATCGTTTTACAAGTGAATCACAGCGACGCAGTGGCGTCATGTTTTGCCATTCATGCTTTTATTTTGGATGGGGAGAGTCCAGATTCGTCAGCACATCGTTTAAGGGAAATGCGTCACGATTTGCCGATGAATTCGAGAGACACAATTGGTCAAACGGAGATTAAGGAAAAAGGAACGGTTCCAGTGTAAAGCTGCAGTAGGTAAGTAAACTATGATGGTTAAACAAAAAAACAATAACACAGTGTTAAAAGATGTCAATGGGCCATATCTTATGATTATGACACATTAATACATCTCAGTTTAGGTTAGGTGTTATTTCATCATAATAATTACGTGAATATGTCTAAAAACTCAGACATGATTCCATCTAATTTGAATTTAAGTAATTTTCACACCTCTTGCTTTAATAAAAAACATTGTACAACAACACAAACACACACCATCATCTTAAAAAGCCTAAATAAGAGTAATCTTATAAAATGACTAGCTTTTGCCAGCGGCTTTTGCCTGCGTATTATACATATAAGCCGTTCCCTTGAACCACTGTCTGTTGATGAAATCTGTGTCAAAATCCGTTGCGTACTTTAAAAAATCTAAGTGTACAGTCGCCCTGCCAGGGTCGCGAGATTGTTCAAACGAGATATCGTGCCCCTGGCATGTGGGTAGCTGAAGGAACACGGGTGGGTTTTAGTCAGTAAAAGTCTGACACGCCTTCCCGCTCCGCCCAGAGCGGGAGAAGTCATTTGATTTCATATCCAAAAAAAAACTGCGTACAGTCGCGAGTAATGACTTTGTTTTCTACTATGTAGTGATTCTTCATGTTCAAGTAAAAACGAAAATCAAATCATGTTTAATTGGTTTTGTGAGTGTCCAAAATATCCCGCTGTGCAACAGGGTTCCTAAATCTCAATAAAGCTCCCCCTCGGTTACTCCCCATGGTTCTAAAACCATTGCTTCCGGTGGCCCTTGCTTCTGAACGTAGTCATTGTAACTCGCTTGTTTGATCAAGATGTTTAGAGTTAATATTTACTTTTATTTGTTACATGGGTTTTGAATTTTGATTTGTAGATAAATAAGTTATTATGGTATTCAGCTACAGGTGGTTAGACTGGAAGCCACCGTTGAGTATAGTCATATGATGAGATAAATAATCTCTCAGAAACAGTCATGTAAACATTGCTTTTAAATCTATACTCTATACTTTATCTATAGGGAAAGTTACTCTGATTGTCTGTTACGCTTCCACAACTAAACCACTGCACCGATTTTGATGCAATTTGATACGGGGTAAGTTTAAACCCCAAAAAAGGACATAGACTACTTTTTATTCCGCGACTTCGTCTACGTCCACGATAACTGACATTTACACGGACGAAGTCGCGAGCAAAAGCTATTTACTTATATTTCTGTGTATGTTACAACGAATGACGATTAAGTAGAGACAAGGCCAAGGACCACAAAGCCAACAAAATTTGCATGTGAAGACTTCAGGCATTCGTACGAATAAGACTAGCACTCTAATTGCGTAACACACCTCAGAATCTGAATGATTTTGAAAGAAATTGCTAAACCTTGCTTCATATGTTCAAAAATTCGTCTGCTCACCAACGTAAATAACGCAATGAATGTTGCTGAACTGTCAGAATGAAAGCCATTGCTACTGTTATGACTTTAAGGGAAAAAGAATCCAGTAAATAGGTCCAGTAATCCCGGACAAATCTACCAGCATGAAAATAAAAATAATCGTTGAATGCATAACATCTTCGTTTTTCCGCTAAAAAAAGTATTTTACATTACTTACAAAGGGAAGGAAAAGATCACATCAACTTTGCTAAAAGCATGTTGTTGGTTATATTCTACATTTCCTTACAACGTTTTCCTCTAGTGGTATTTTAACTTAAATTACTTAACCAAGTAAGTTGGTAACATTATGCCATTGAAAGCTACACGACGAGAGCATTGGTGGCCGAGTGGTAAAGGCCGCGACTTACGAGTTAAAGGTCGTGTGTTCGAACCCCAGCAGGCACTTCAATTTTTGTAAATTATTCCATCACCACTGCTCTTAAAACGGTAAAGGAAAACATTGTGAGGAAACCGTCTTAGAACCAAAAAATAAAATCGAGGACATGTGACATCTACCAACCCGTACTGGACCCGCGTGGTGGATTATGGCCCACTCTTAACAGGAGGAGGCCTGTGTCCCAACAGTGGGAACATTATAGGCTGCTTGCTAAAGATGATGATGATAAAGCTACATGACAGGATAGAACCTAACTAATATCATCCCGTAAATGAAAATGACGGAGTATCTCGTATTTTCCGATAAATTGCAATAAAACTTAAGACACACAATATTTATTTCGTCGTAGTCTGTGACACAAGAGGTAGCCTCGGGCTAAATGGACAACAAACAATTCTGGAAGCTAGATACGAAAGCAATAATAAGTCTTGTTATTATTTATTTGTATTCCATGGGCGGTAATAAGACCTTTATTTTAGTTACGAGATTATTATTAGGAAGTTGCCGAAATAAATAGAACTTCTATCATGATTGACGATTTTAAAGTAGGCGCGCGGGCCTCATTTTTCTTCTCGATTATTGCGTTATTATTTTATACCTTATATAAAGAAAAACCTATAACTATTTAAATCTAGGAAACAAACAGAAAGAGACACTGTAAATTAAAATGTTTACGTTATAACAATAACTTACTCTTACTCAATCTGTGACTGCTAATTACCTGAAAAAAGTAAAAACCTTTGTTAACATCGTAAATATAACACATAATAAATACCCTATTTATAAAACTTAGGAAATTATAAGGAAGACAGTACTTCTAGGACGGACACAATTTTTAAGGAAGACATGTTTTAGAGGAAAACCGATGACACTCAACCTCAATTTTAACTGTCAGGTTAAACAAGCAAATCTTACATTTCTCTATTATGTGAATGATTAACCTAGCATTACATTACATCGTAACATCACACCTATATTCCTTAAAAAGTTAGGCAGCGATATACCTATAAAACGCCCACATTTCGCCAGACTAACTGACCGACTTTTTTAAACTTCATAACTGACTGTAATTGATTTATTTGAAATAAATGCTTTGAGTATGAGTTATGTTTATGTCCCGGGTCAGTCTATGAAAATATTGGCCTCAATATTGGGAAAAACAGTTTGAAAACACAAGTTTATTTACTTATAAACTTGGTTCTAAGTTGAAGCTGCCACATAAGTGGCTCCAACGGTACCATGGCTGGTGTTCATTCACCCCGCAACGGGAAACAGCGTGACAATACACACGTGCAAGAATCTAACTTATTTTAATTAAAATAATTACTTTGCTTTTAATTTACTTACAGAGGTAAGTTTAAACTTAATTTTTAGGCCTTGGACTCAGAAAACCTTCAAAGTAAAGTAATTGAGTTGTAGATTTAAACTTATTTTTTAAGCTTGAAATTTTATTCGTAGTGTTCCACTAAAAACATTTTTGTATCTATCTATTTAGTCCATAAGGTCCCACTAGTGGGCAAAGGCTTTCCTTTTCCGTTTCTACACACGTCTGTTATTTGGTATCGCGTACCATCCTCTCGGTAGGACTAAAATTCATCTCTCCATTTTCACCTCATTAAGTTTAATGATAGTTTCTTTACATAAACACGAAAAATATAAACTAGAACATGGCATTACTTCGTTTTCTATCCTACAACACCAATAAAAAAACTTAACAGCTTCAAATAACCTGAAAAACATAACAATTTTATAGGCCAGACTTGTTTCTAAGCCGGCGTTATAACATTTTCATAGCGTCGTGCCCCACCCTCAGGTTGACGTGTCAAATGACAAATGATCGCGATCGATCCACGAACGTGCTTCGTGCTGCCATCTGTCGTCTCAACGCTGCGCATGCGACGTTCAGAGGACCGTTTATATGTACATAATTATGTGTACATAGTTCCGCTTTTAGGATATCAGATAGCATGGCTATTTTTAGAATGGTTTTGAGACGGTGTTAGTTTTGATCAGCAGGAACCTATTTCAGAATACCTAATTGTTTCAACCGATTATAAATTGATGAATAAGATGAATTAGTAAGTAAACTGAAACCAATGTTTTTTAAAGTATTTTTAATAGATAAGATTATATAAATCTATTTACAATAGAATATAATTCTTGTCTACGTATTACATACAAATTACATTTCATTTATTTACATGAGTGTTTTACGACCAGTACAATGTATATATTATGCATAATTCATATAACATTGAGGAAACATGAAGCCAACTTTCATTATGTAGCTAGCAATAACAAGGATTCCACTTAAAATACCCATAATTATCAAACAAGAAAACCCATTTGGTATACGAAATACCATAATTAATAAGGAAAAAGTCATAACATAATATTGATTTCTAAACATCAGCGATTTTCCCCTAAAATTAATTGAGAGTTGCAACATACAAAGCTAAGTTTTGAAGAATTTGCACGCGCCGATGCAAATCGTGAGTCAGACTACCAAACGGTTCATGCTACCTTAATATCAGCTAAAAATAGAACTAGCATCTAAGCGATGCACAAACCTTCATAAAAACTTTACATCTGTCAACCAAAACAATAATTCAACCGTTACATCCCAAAACGTTCCAGAACATTCAAATTTCCAAACATTCGAAAAGAGAATTCTATGTAAGCGTTGTACATAAAACAAAATGGTGGTTCGGTTGTCCGCGCCGCCCAATGCACTCGCGTTTATCGCCCGACATATCGAGTGGCGACTTGGCAACGCTGCGGCCGCATTCCTGCAGCCGCACGGCAACGTCGCAATCGCAGCCGCGATCACTACCCGTGCCTTTGTTGATTGCTGTGACGTCGCGAAATGATAAAACGTAAAATGTTCGCAATGTGAAAACTGGTCAAAAATCGTTGGGACGTTAGAGAAAATCGATTTTGTTGATTTTTTGTGGGTTTTAGTCGGTTAGTTGCGCGTGCGCATGTTTATTTCGAGTCGGGGGTGGAAAGTACGCTTTCACTCGCGACTCGCTTAGAAATCGACGTGCCCTGTTGCTTCTAGGCACGCCTCGTCCATGTCATTCATATATGTTCTACGTGTGCGGATTCTTCGCTGTTTTCGATCTGTGCTGTCTCGGATCCTTAGCAACGGTTTGAGTTATAGGCAGTTATAGGTTAGTTCGTGTTTGCGATGATAAATGCGTTCCGGCGGGGCGTGGTCGTTACTCTAAATACTTCCTAATTGTTCTGATAACTTCGTTCGAGAGGCCACTATTTGGTCGTGAATATGACTGCGATGAATTTTAGTATGTAGCATTGTTTCTCAACGTGATGATTAATTTATGACAGGTAACATAAGCGATGACGTGACTTCAGAAGAATTTTAAACAAAAAGGTCTTTTCTTCTGTTATTTTTATAACGTTGGCCATAGTGAAATAGTCTATAAATAGTAGCAACGCCAAACCCTTTAAATGCTCACTTGTATTTTACGAGCGATATAAAATGTATGAATTTACAACGTTCTGAGTTGTTTATGATAAAATATTATAGGTACTCGTTTTGACATTATTATTAAACATTATAGCTTTAAGGGTACTAAATAATAGGTCGTGATAATCTATATATATAAAAGAAAGTCGTGTTAGTTACTTCACTTATAACTCAAGAACGGCTGAACCGATTTAGCTGAAAATTGGCAGGGAGGTAGTTTAGAGCCAGGAGAAGGACATAGGATACTTTTTATCCCGTTTTTTTTTTTTTTTTTTTTTCCCCTTTTTACGACCGCGTTCCCGTGAGACGTCACATAAAACGTCAAAGAGAATACAAGTCACTATAAAACGTGGTACTATGACAAAAACGTTGCCTTCGAAGTACCAGGTTATCATAACTTGACAGGAGCTTACCAAACAAAGGAGTGTCAGCTAGAAAACGCTTTATGCCTTCGAAGTACCAGGTCATCATAACTGGGTAGGAGCTAACCTAACATATGAGTGTCAGCTAGAAAACGCTTACCAGATCACCACCGCGTACCAGGTTGTCAAACTTGGTACGTTTATAACAACATTTATTGAATCTGAGGCGATACGAAGTTCGCTGGGTCAACTAATTATCTATACTAATATTATAAAGCTGAAGAGTTTGTTTGTTTGATTGAACGCGCTAATCTCCGAATCGAATCCGGTCCGAATTGAAAAATTCTTTTTGTGTTAGGTAGCCTATTTATCGAGGGAGGCTATAGGCTATATAACATCACGCTACACCTCAGAGGAGCGGAACAGTAATGAAAAATGTTGCAAAAACGGGGAAAATTTATTCCTTCTGAGAGTTTCCGTTGCGTGCGCTGCGTAAACGGTTAAAGTAACGCAAAAATCATGTATGACGGGATTGTTATTTTTAAAAAGTTCAAAAAAAAAGTCCCAAGAGCATATGTCTATCTTTTAAGGTTGACTCACTATAACTCAAGGAGCGAAAATGGACGAAAACTAGCAGGCAAATCGATGCGACGGGAAGGGTAAGGGGAGCAAAAATTTGACGCGGACGAAGTCGCGGGCAGAAGCTAGTAATTGAATATAAATAGTTTTGGTGTCAAACCAAATCGGATATACATATTAAGAATGTTTACAACATTCACAAAAGTATGTGTCCATTTCTCCCCTTGATACCACACAAAAGTACATAAAAATAGTATTATTTTCCAGATTGTTACTTACCATACATGAGTAGGTACCTATTTAAAAAACGGTACCTATCTTATTAAGTACCTACTGTAAAGGTTGTCTGCAAAAGACGATATTATGTCCTATTTTTTATCATGGCAAGCAAAGCCGATGTCGATTATTCTGCCAATGTCTTAAGTGAACTGGAACAGTATGAGTTTGAGTTATATTAAAAACTAGCTTCTGCCCGCGACTTCATCCGCGTTAAATTTCTCGAATCACATACCCGTGCGATTTTCCCCGTTTTTGCAACATTTTACATTACTGCTCCACTTCTCTTGGTTGTAGCATAATGTTACATAGCCTATAGCCTTCCTCAATAAATAGGCTACCCAACACAAAAATAATTTTTCAATTTGGATCAGTAGTTCCTGAGATTAGCGCGTTCAATCAAACAAACAAACAAACTCTTCAGCTTTATAATATTAGTATAGATTAGTAGAACGATAAAAATCTTCGATGATATAGTTGGGCTTAATGTTGTTCTTGTGGGGTTAGTATTTGACCTTTCGTTGTATAGGCTGGTAACTTGAATGATATTCAAACATACAAAACGAATTTATAGATAGAATAGAAGAAAAAACAGTAGGCGAGAGATTGGACTCTCAAGCCGAAGGAAGAAGATAAAATAAAATTTGTTGAATTCTAGGCATGGTTTCTAGGTGGACAAGCATCTTCTAGGGACGTTCGTTCCACCATAGACCTCTTCAAAAGCTTTCCATCTGGTGTGATCGAAGTCAAGAACACGCCCACTAAGCAATAAAAAGTTATCCACAGGTGTTTTATTATTTAGAGACCATGAGGCTACTATAGTTCATCGTGTGTACATAGTCTTTGATGAAAGGGGTCTCAAATTGACTGCGTTGCGGTTAACCCTAAAATTGACAAACTGATACCGGAACAGCGATAGCCAAACAAACGCAGGAGATCTCAACTGAACACCCTCTTCATGGCAACCAAATTTTGACATTTCTAATGCCTAATCATTGCCAGAGAATGCCACAATATACTCAAGTACATTGAATATGTACATATTCCTCACTTAAGTTAATATAGAAATTGATCTGCAAAACCGTAAAAGAGAAAATGATAAGGTAATATTATCTCGCGTGCGTGTCGTAAGTATGTGTTTGTACGTTATGAATAGATATTTATATTGATTAGTCATATAACGAATATGATGACGGGCTTGTGTGAGAACAGCCGCACGAGTCGATTAGGTTAAGCTACGCTTACCGCGGTTGGTTCGTGGATGGGTGACCATCTTTACATATCAAGACCTCTCCGTGTTTTGGAAAGTACGTTAAACAATTGGCCCCGGCTGTCATTTGTGGATTTTTAACAGTCGTTACGGTTGAGGTATTCCACTAACAGCACTGATTTGAACAGCACTTGCCCGAACCGCACTTGTGACCTTCCACTAACAGCACTGAAACAAAATTCTGTAACGTGCGGTTCGGTGGAACAATTTATCGTTATTGTAGTTAAGTGTGCGAACCGCACTTACGTTAAATATTTCTTTTTAGTGATGGGATGTATTATTTTTCCAAGACAAACAAACAACACCTATCGATATAAATGGGCAGACACTAAGACTTGTACCGGATAATTCCACCTTGTTCATGTAGATATATCTATTTATGACAACTAAATATTATCCAAGTACTTTATCAATACCTAACTGCGATATATTCACCTATGCTGATGACACGGCACTGATCATATATGACAACAACTGGGTTAATGCTAAACTAAGAGCGGAACAATCACTTCAACGTGTCATGACATGGCTTTCGGTGAACTTGTTGACTCTCAATATTGACAAAACTAAGATTATCCGCTTCTCTCTCCCTCACACGGGCGCACCTCCCATAGAATCTAGTATAGTCAAAGCCCATTCTTGTCTGAACGTTCTGGATCACAGTGCCAATGCTTGCAGTTGCCTCACCCTCTCACCAGTGACAAGCACCAAATATCTTGGAGTGCTCATTGATGAGCATCTTAGCTGGCGCCCCCATATTGATGCACTAAGTTCACGAATTTGAAAATTAATATATATTTTCAAAGAGCTGAGACACTCAGCTGATCGTGAAACCCTGTTTCTTGTCTATCAGAGCTTGTGTGTCTCCGTTCTGACTTATTGTATTTCCTCTTGGGGAGGAACCTGCAAAACTCACCTAATTCAGGTTGAACGAGCGCAAAGGGCAATTCTTAAAGTTATGCAGTTCAAGCGCAGAGATTACCCCACTGCCCTGCTCTACTCTGAATCAGAAGTTCTCAACGTTCGTCAACTCTTCATTCTACGTGCGGTATTACGGCGTCATTCTTTGCTTCCTCTTGATGATAAACTTTTGAAAAAACGTAAAGGTTACCCAGTTTGTAGCACTATTCGGTGTCGTACTTCTTTCGCAGACCGACAATTTAACGTACTCAGTGCTCGAATTTATAATAAAATCCATCGTCTTCTGGATATATATATTTTAACTAGGAATAAATTGATAAGCAAGCTTACTAGTTGGCTATTAAAGCTATCATACGAAAATACCGAATGTGTCCTTGGAATTAACTCATAAAAGCACACACACACACACACACATATACATACATACATACACACACACACACGCGCGCACGCACGCACACATAATTACACACTCGTTCTCGTACACAATCGCACAACTCTCCATAACGCTGTACTCGCCGCATGATAATTATATGTGTAACGCTATAATACGCCCAGACATTGTTACTCGGGGTGGAGACCTGGTGTCCTGAAACACAGGTTTTGGCCTAGCTTAGGCACCAGTCTCCCACAATATTGTAATGTGTATAAATAGCTTAAGACTAAATAATATGGACCTGTAAACTTTTTAATATTGTGGTGAGAAAATAAATAAATTGATTGAATTGACTGACTTTTTTTATCCAGTCTAGGATATCTGACATCAGAAATTAAAATATATTTTTGTATCATCTTATTCCACCCCTCTCAACGCAGAAATAAAAAATAAATGGTACAAAATCTAAAAAAAATATTTTACGCCGCGCGTTGCATTGTAATAATTGTCATAAGTTTTCGAATACATTTTACACAATCTAATCTCAAAATCACAATCAAAACCTACCAAACAGCAACATATGCATCATTCGTAGCCTGACATAGGGCTCATTTCCCGTATAGTCTATGACATTTTTGGTTTGTGCTGACGCGACAGACTGGTGACAAACGGTCAAAGGTTTCAGTTTGGAGATGGAACTATACACAAACTGAAACCGTCGACCTATTCACAGTTATTTTGCCTCTGATTTTGCATTACCGTCCAAACTCGGTCGTTTTACCATTCAGTTTTCAATAGGCAGTACCTTTCAAAATCTACACTTTTGACTGTGGTTTTATAGGTTTTTTTACACAAGTTCGATGTCTTATGACAGATCTCAAATAATTTTGATATCATCATTCTCCTGCCCTTATCCCAATTTATTTGGGGTCGGGGCAACATGTCTTTTTCTTCCACACTTCTCTATTAGTTGTCATCTCAGACTACTGAGCCCACCCCCTTTCTATCCATATCATAATTCAAACAGTCCATTCATCGTTTCTTTGGTCTCCCTCTACTCTTATGGCCATTGACATTCATACTCAATACTTTCCTCACGACATTTTCCCTATTCCTTCATAACACGTGACCTTCATAAAAGTTGTGTGGAAATCGGTTGTCATGGTATCATCACAACTTTTCAGTTATTGTTGCCACTTTCAGACTTCTCCTTATGTACTCATTTCTTATTATATCCAATCGAGTAACACCACACATCCCTCTTAACATTCTCATCTCAGCTGCATGCCTTTCTTTCATCCCTTTTGTGGCCCAACATTCTGACCAATACAAGACAGCAGGTCTGACCATGGTTTTATATATATTTCCCTTAAGTTTAAGGGGGATGTGGGAGTCGCAGATATGTAGTTCCTGTGACCTGCCGCCATTTCATCCATCCAGTGTTTATTCTGTACTTATCCGTCCGATCTACTTAGCCATCGCTTTGCACGAGTGGACCGAGATACCGAAAGTCGGAGCAGACGGGAGAAGTCCACCATCAAGCGCTATGGCTCCAGAACTGGAGAGACCGCCGAAATCGCAAAACATTTATTCAGTTTTGGTTCTGCTGATTTTCAAGCCAACATTTTCCAGTTTCTGTTGCCACTTCTCCAATCTGCTCTGGATCTCAGTCACATCTTCATCGACAAGAATAATGTCATCGGCATACACCATCTACTAATCTCACAGTATTTTGGAAAATGATGGACTATATTTTCGGACTATTTACGAAGACAACAACGAGTAATTGTCACAAAAAAGAAATAAAACCATCTCACGCTAACTCCCAAAACAAGTTCGTACTAACTTGTTTTTGGAACTAGCTACGACAGGGCGATTTCAACAGTTTTCTTCCCCATTTTTCCAGAAAACATTTAAGTGATTTGGATCCAATATATAACAAATTGCATACGTTAATATTCAACCGCATTCAAAAACCTTCCACGCGCATTTGCCGAATCGATATGTTTGTAATATCCTGAACAAAGAATTAATTCGTCCCATCACTAATAATTATAACCAGGTGCGGTTCGGACACTAAATACAATAACGATAAATTGTTCCACGGAACAGCACGTTACAGAATTTTGTTTCAGTGCTGTTAGTGGAAGGTCTCAAGTGCGGTTCGGGCAAGTGCTGTTCAAATCAGTGCTGTTAGTGGAATACCTCTTACGGTTCATTGGAAGCCCGAAAGACTGACAGCCATTCTTACCAAGAGGACTCGTATTACCCAGTGACGTTGTGGAGGTTTAAAAGGCCGTCGCTCCATATTAGATACTGTTACTCTGCAGCATCCGGTTAGACTGGAAAGTGACCCGAAAAGACTAGAAAAGTTAAGAATCATATTCGAGAGACGTTTTCGTCAGTTATCCAAAAACAAAACTGCTAACCGACGGAAAATGAATACGCTAGTGGGTGCTGGATCCATCCAAATTAAGTTACACTGTGAAATATCCACTGTGTAATAGTGTTGTAAAGGACTCGAGCCCTCGAGTCGTAATTTAAAAGACTTGACTCAATTATGCAAGACTCAGTGTGATCAAAAGGCTCGAAGTCTAGAGTCAAGCACTCGAGTCTTAAAAAGGACTCGAGTCTTAAAAAGGACTCGAGCCTTAAAAGGACTCAAGTCTTAAAATAAACTCGAGTCTTAAAGAAAAACTCGGAACATGAAGATGAGAGTTGTAGCTCATCATTCAAAAAGACTCAAATAGAAGGTGATAAGTTCAAATGAGTGGTTATGATGCAAAAAAAATCTGACGTTAATCGAGTTTTTTCGAATGATGAGCTACAAGTCTCTTCTTCATGCTCCAAGTTTTTGCTTTAAGACTCGAGATAAATTTTATGACTCGAGTCCTTTTTAAAACTCGAGTCCTTTTTAAGAATGACTGGGGCTCGGCTCGACTCTAGACTCCGAGCCTTTTGAGCACACTGAATCTTGCATAATTGAGTCGAGTCTTTAAATTAAGACTCGAAGACTCGAGTCCTTTGCAACACTACTGTGTAATATCACATACAACATAACATCACGCTTTCTTTCCCCTAAGGGTTGGGCAGTTGTGTACGTATATTACCTACCAACCTAGTGTATCTGTAATAGCCTGTAATGAATGTCCCAGCATCATCATCGTTTCAGCCGTAAGACGTCCACTGCTGGAGGTAGGCCTCCCCCAATTTGGGGGGCTTTGCCATAATCGCCACGCTTGGCAAGCGGGTTGGCGATCGCAGTATAGTGGTAAAATGCATAGAGACCGCTGCTGCCCGTTCTATAGTAAGTCTCTTCGCCTTTTGCGACACGCACGTGAAGAAATATGGTGATACTATTCGTTACGTTCGGCTCCACACGGACTAACCGGTGTCAGTGATGTCTAGGACAATCATAAAAAATACATAGCATTAAAAACGTCGCATTTCTGCTACTTGCCCAGTGTTCCCAATGAAGCATGATGCATTTATAGCAGTTTTGCGTGAAAGACTAACAAACATTCATTACATCCTCGCAAACTTTCACATTTATAATATTAGTAAGAAGTAGGATTCAGTTTGAAAGCGAAAAACGAACTAGTTACTGTAATATAAGTTAATCCAGCGAATGTATTTGTCTACGTCCAGGGACAGAAAGTTAGGACCGTGTTACCTGCGTCCTTTTAGTTTATTTGTTGAACCAACAAAAACTAACTAACGACACCATTTAACCCGTTTCAGTATGATTCAAAATTTAAAAATAGTTTGGATGCTAATTAAAAGACTTTGTTTGGAAAATTCTCTTTGCTTTAAATCTGAATGTGGAATGCTTTAAAAGTAAACAAAAGAAACGATCGATGGACTGTCTGAATGATGTGGCTGGAAAGGGGTGACTACTGAGATGACGACCGAGAGAAATAGTGAAAAAGAAGACATGCAACGCCCACCCCAAATATTGGGAAAGAACAAATGGACAATGATGCCTACTAGGTAGCAACAGCTTAACATCCTGCGGATACAAAAACTATCATTTAACTTCGGAAAACGGCATCAGAGCATATAAGCAATACAGCTTCTATAAAGACTCCAAAGATGATAACTCAAGACCTTTAGCAATAGGTACTATTTTGAACACAGTTAAACGAAATAGACCGTTCCTAATGCTAGTCTTCTTGAGAGCAGTGATGACCCACTGGTAACAGCCAGTGGCGGACTAACCGGGGGGCGGAAGGGGCGACCAGCCCCGGGCCTCCGGTCTTGGGGGGCCCCCAAATGCCTCCGAGTTCCCCTGATCTAATCCTAAACAAGACTTTAAAAATGTGCTTAGTACTTACATAATTTCATTAAGATCAAAACACTACAGCCATCTAGACTTTTTACGCGGCACTAATATTATTTTAACTTTGCTGAAGGCGTCCAATACGCTGGGGGAATTCCCGTCTTTGTAGCGGGTACTTCCCCAGGAATCCCTGAATGAATGAAGTGCAAATAATTCACTCTTGTACGCCTACATTTACATTCACTACATTCTATTTACGCCATCTATCATGAGCAAACTTACTCCTCTTCTCTCTCAGGAAAATACCGTCAATCTTTGGCCATCATCTCATCATTATTTCAGCCGAAAGACGTTCAGTGCTGGACATAGGCTTCCCGAAGCACCGCCATTTCGACCTGTTCTGAGCTTCTCGCATCCAACGTATTCCTGCGGCCTTCGCCAGGTCATCGGTCCATCTTGTGGGAGGCCTTCCAACGCTCCGTCTTCCAGTACGTGGTCGCCACTCCAGAACCTTCCGGCCCCATCGGCCATCTGTTTTGCCAGCAATGTGCCCTGCCCACTGCCATTTAAGTTTGGCAATTCTTTGGGCTATGTCGGTTACCTTGGTTTTCCTACAGATCTCTTCATTTCTGCTTTGATCGCGTAGGGAAACTTTAAGCATAGCCCTCTCCATTGCTCTTTGTGTGACTTTGAGCCTTCTTATGAGGCCCATTGTGAGCGACCACATCTCAGTGCCATATGTCATCACTGGCAACACACACTTGTCAAAGACTTTTGTCTTGAGACACTGCGGTAAGTGGGACGAGAAGATATTGCGTAGCTTCCCGAACGCTGCCCAGCCGAGTCGTATTCGACGATTGACCTCTTTCTCGAAGCTGAACCTACATAACTGGACAGTCCTAGTTACACATATTCGTCCACAACTTCAAATGTAGCGCCTCCGATCTTCATTGGAGTGGGTACCACATGAGCATTAGACATGACCTTTGTCTTGTCCATGTTCATCCTAAGACCCACTCTTTCGGAAGCTCTACTGAGGTCATCGAGCATTGTACTGAGGTCCTCCATAGTCTCAGCCATGACTACTATATCTTCGGCAAATCGAAGGTGAGTGATGTACTCGCCATTGATTTTGATGCCAGCCCCTTTCCAGTCCAGAACCTTGAAGACATCCTCCAGTGCAGCGGTGAACAGTTTCGGAGAGATTAATCTTCGACCAAACTCCATCAAATGAAGCAATTTTGCTTTTCGTCAAGATCGCAGACAACAAACACTAAATAATTTTTATACTTTGGTTTGTGAGCGAATGGGACTAATTGCAACCAAGACACGACACCGGAACAGACAAATAATCTTCGACCGGTCATGAGCGACTGGTTAATCTAGCCGTGTTTTCAATAGAAAGAAAAAAATCCAAAGAAATCGATTTCACAGAATTTATTGAGTTCAATAAATTGAAGGCACGAAAACACAATAACACGCTACAAAAAAAAAAACTGTCTTTGATTTATTTTATCTAATTTTTTTATCGATTGTTTCTTATTTTATTTTCCGCACCCATATCCATTCCATATTGTAGGTATGTATGTTTATTTAGCCTAAATAATTTAATTCGAATTTAAATTTCACTTGCCAGATTTTAACGAAATAAACATAAACACTTATTTATACATACTAGTGATCGCCCATTGGTCGAAAATCGACCGTACTTTATTTGAATAGAAATACATTATTAAATGAAAAAATATAGATAATAATAAATATAAAAAAATAATATGGTTATATTTGATATTCAGTAACACTATAGACAAATTGTTGACGCTGTACTACTGTGGAGAGGGTTCGCTGGCGGGATGGTGATGGCCAGGACCAGGACGTAGGTGTAATGAGTAAAGAATACTTCTTCAGGACTCTCTTTTTTATTTTCTTAATACTTCTTAACTGCTGGATATGGAACAATATGGAATGAATTATCACAGAACGCTCTGTTTTTATAGAATTTTCCCTATTATTTTTAATAGCTTCTGCCCGCGACTTCGTCCGCGTCAAATTTTCGCTCCCCTTCCCGTCGCGTCGAAATGCCTGCCAGTTTTCGTCCATTTTTCGTTTGCTGCTCAACTCCTTTTGACCGTAGCGTGATGTTATATAACCTATAGCCTTTCTCAATAAATGGGCTACCCAACACAAAAAGAATTTTTCAATTCCGATCAGCACTACCTGAGATTAGCGCGTTCAATCAAACAAACATAGAAACAAACTCTTCAGCTTTATAATATTAGTTAAGATTAATTATGACGGTTCCAAATGTCATAATTATAACCAGCCTGTACAATCTATGACCAGCCTGTACAATCGTGAGGCATACAACCTCTACAGTTTGCACACGACACTAAGTTTTGTATGGGAAACTTACTAATGCCATACTTGACACTCTCCATAAAACCACAAAAAATATTTCTTTTAAATCTAAACTATTCCTATCGTCGCTAATACAAATAATATTAAGACAAATATTCTCGATATGATCATAGATTTTAAAAATGAAATAGGTTATACATAAAATTAATTTATTACCTATGGTTATACTTGACATTCTGTAAGACTATAGACACAAAATCAGGCTTACCAACTTAGGGGTTTTTCCAAATTTAGGGGGTAAATAAGAGGATTGAGATTTTTAAGGGGCGTTTCATTTTTAGGGGTATTCTTAGGGATTTTTTGCCATCTTACATTTCTCATTGTGTTTTTGATTACAATAAAAGTATTAGCGACTTCTAGTACGGTTTCTTGATACTAAGAATGCAGAGTGAATGATTAACAAATGTCGCGTAATAAATATAGACAAATATTACTACTGTGTGCCGGGTCTATGATTACTGAACATTCGTTGGTTATTTTCATTATAATTTTTTAGCGGATTTTTTTTAGTAATTGTGGCATGTTTAGGGGTTTTTAACTTAAGCTTGAGGGGTAAATATTTCTGGGTGTTGATAACACTGCACAAAATAATAAAGACAGATTTGGACCATAAACAAAAGAATTTCTATGCATGTGTGTATTAGATACACGGTAATGAACAGTAGTGTGTGTAACGTGTTATTTATTGAAAATAATGTATTTTAATTCATAATTTAAAAAAATATTAGCATTCGTCACTTCTTCTCTGTATAAACTATAAGTGTGCGAAATTTCATACTCCTCCGTCCACCCAATTTTCGTAAAAAGGGATCCAAAGTTTTCGCTTCACGTATTAATATATAGATAAATGTGAACTGAATAAAAAGCTTGTAAAACTGCATTTTTTTTTAAAGCTGGGGGCCTCATATTGTTTTGCCGGCCCGGGCCTCGCCACTGGTAACAGCCAACACTTACGTGCTTGTAGGTTCTGGGTTCGAACACAGGCAGTCGCTTTACTTTGTGTACATAATTTCATTACTACTGCTCTCAAAACGGTGAAGGAAAACATTCTGAGGATAAGACTGGTTGTCAGACTTTCGGGCTTCTGATGTAGTTAGTTATGACTGTCAAACATAGATCTACGAATGACAGCTGGGACCAACGGTGTAACGTTCTTTTAGAGGGTCGGTTTTTTTTTTTCAGGATTGGAAATCATCAAATGTCTTCTCCCGCTCTGGGCGGAACGGGAGGGCGTGTCAGACTTTTACTGACTAAAACCCACCCGTGTTCCATCAGTTGCCCATGTGCCAGGGTCACGGTATCTCTTTCGAACAATCACGCGACGCCGGCAGGCATCGGTCCTAGTAGACCCCTACACTGCTGCTGACATCTCTTTGAGGCGCGCGTGGAACACTACGCGCCGTCGACCCGAGCCTGGTCCTTACCGGGCGGCGAGCTACCCATTGCTCGCCACCCGCAAGCCTACGGTGGCCGGGAGTCCGCTATGGACTCCCGACGCCTGGGGCGTCTCCTCCTGCGGCGGCTAGGGACGTGAGGGCGCAGAGACTGCCACTCCCTCACGCGCCCCGCCTCCTCCTTTGCGAGCATTACTGCTTCGCAGAAGGAGGTGACGGCTTCCCATTCCCTCTCGCTCCGTACCATGGCTCGCACCAGGGCCGGACGCGAGAGGTCGCCGCCGCCGATCGCCTCCACGAGGACACGGCGGTGCTCCGCCCAGGCAGGGCACACCTCCACCGTATGTTCCACCGTGTCCTCCAGACGATCCTCGCAATGGAAACACCCGGACGTATCCTCCCGCTTTATTCTGAACAGGAACCCACCGAAGCACCCATGCCCGGTGAGAACCTGCGTCAGGCGGAAGGTGAGGACGCCGTGACGCCTCTCTATCCACTCCTCAAAGAGGGGACTTACCGCCGCAATTGTGGCGTGCCCATAGAGGGTCGGATCGGGTCTTGATTTTATATGGAGCGACTGGGTATCTCACCGCCACAAGCCTGGGTAATATATGACTCACAAAAAATACATAGTAAACACACGCTAATATCTTACAACCAATCAATCGAAGATATGTGACCTCTACCAACCCCACTGGGCCCGCGTGGTAGGTTACGGCCTACTCGCTCTCACCGCGAGGTAGCCTGTGCCCCAAGGTGGGGACAATATAGGCTGATTATGATGATGAATGCTTAAGTTGCTGCAGAGGAGACGCTTAACTGACACTTAAAAAAAATTAAGCTATATTAAATTAATTAAATTAAAATTAAAATTTATTGAAACAAAAACTCAATTTACAAAAACACTGTGTTCGATAACAACTGCATTAGTATAAACTGTGTCGCAGTCATTAACGCCCACCTCCACATAGTAGGGGCAAATACAAAATAGACAAGTAAAAATGAAAAACTTAAAATAATGGAAATTAAAACGTAAAATTAAAATTAAAATAAATTAGAACTTAAAATTAAAACATAACAATATTTTCCCTGAGTAATTCTCTGTGAGTTTGAATGGATGTGTGTGTGTGTGTGTGTGTGTGTGTGTGTGTGTGTGTGTGTGAGCGTGTGTGAGCGTGTGTGTGTTTGCGCATACCAGACATTGGGGTAATTGGAAAGTGAGCTTAAATTTTTACATATTTTTCTAGTTCTTCATAAGAAAGTGTATGAAGCCATTCATCCGTCACCACCCGACATTCCCGCAAGGTCAGCGGATATATGTTGAGGTGTTTATTTATTCTATTATACAAAGTGGAACTAATAAAGTGATATTGCCGCCGAGCAACCTGAACTCTGGCAGATTCAACCTGGCAGACTCTGTCAGTTCTGCGTTTTTGGGTAGCGACAACGGGATCGAACGGGAGGTCTGAGTGTTTACGTAGCACTACGGCCAGAAGAAATGTGTGTCTAACTGTTGGTAAGTCGCAAAGAGTGTACAGTTCAGTAGTTGGGAATCGAACTGGTTTATGAGTCATGACTTTTAACACTGCCCTTTGAGCTCTTTCCAGACGGAGCATTAGACACTTTCCAGCCCCACCCCAGGCGGCAATACAGTATTTTAGGATGGAGTGTGCCAGAGCGAAGTATACTGTTCGTAGCGTGGCAAAATCAGCAGATGATCGCAGATTTTTAAAAACAAATATTAATTTTCTGACCCTGGGAACCAGAGCCTCAATTTGCTCCCTCCATGTCAGCGTACTATCTATTATAACACCCAAGTATTTAATACTATGGGTACGTGCAATCTGAACACAACCACTGCAATGAGTCGATATTATTCCGCATTTATGTGCCGTCAAAGAATAGGGAGAAGAAGGTTGAGAGGCTTTACTTGCAGCAAATGTAATAAACTTGGTTTTTTCTAAATTGAGGGTTAGCAGGTTTTCATTGAGCCATTTCATTACAATAAGCAGAGTCGACTCTGCATATGAGCGGGTTTCCAACCAATCCTTACCATGAATGAGCATGACGGTATCATCCGCATAGGTTACAATTTTTGAGTTATTTAAATGCAGATTACATAGGTCGTTTATGTAAATAAGAAACAAGGTAGGTCCAAGGACACTACCCTGTGGGACTCCGTAGGTTAAAAACGTTTGTCTGCTAACGTGATTCCCTATCTTGACAGTTTGGGACCGCTCACTCAGGTAACTCTTGAAAATGTCCAGACACACTCCTCTAACACCAATTCGTTCCAACTTTTCTAGCAAGAGGGGAACAGAGACAGTGTCAAAAGCTTTTGAGAGGTCTAAAAAAATTGCTATGGTTTTGAGTTTATTCTTTATATTTTTTGCTATAGTTCCAGTTACTTCTAAAACTGCATCTTCTGTGCTTCTACCTGATCGAAAACCGTATTGGTTCGCTGAAATTATATTCTGTGAGTTTAGGTAATTGAGTAGTCGACTGTTTATAATTTTTTCTAAAATTTTGGACAAAATTGTAAGAACCGAGATAGGTCTATAGTTATTGACACTGCCCCTGTCCCCACTCTTGTATATGGGATGTACCAGTGCTCTTTTAAAGACAGCCGGGAACACACCTGATGTGAGTACAAGGTTAAATATGTGCGCAATAATAGGTATTAAAGTGTCGCGGGCAGCCCTAATCAAGGCAGCAGAAATGCCATCCCAACCCACGGCGCAATTGACCTTGAGTCCTAGGATGATGCGTTCAATCTCTTCACAATCTGTTGAAAGAATGGCCATGGAGTTAGGAGAGGCGTTGTTGTCAGAGGCGTGCGTATGGTGGTCATTCTTTATTTTTGAGGCTAGGGCCTTCCCCACATTCGCAAAGAAGTCATTTACAGTATCTACTGAATCAGAAGGATCTGGAGTGACGGATAAAAGTTCAGTAGCAGAAGATTTATTATTTTGAAGATTAGATAACGATTTAATGAGATTCCAAGTAGCCCTAGGATTCCTACGATGTCTCTCGAACTCGTCCCGTTCATATTCCCGTTTAATTTTTTTCAGTAAATTATTACAGAAGTTTCTGTACCGCTTAAATGTCAGTTGTAGTATAGCATTGTTTGGATCACGTTTTGATTTAAGGCAAAGATTATCCCTGTTTCGTATGCACCTCAAAAGCCCAGGTGTGATCCAGGGTTTTGTAATCCTTTTTTTACTCGGGATAGTGCGAGTGATAGAGTTGTTATTGACCACTGTAGAAACAATATCAACAAGTTTAGTAGCAGCCGTATTTGCATCATAACAATTCATTACTGTAGAAAAGTCTAGATTTTTTATAACTGCAACGCATGCATCCACGTCTACTCGCCGCGATAATGATGGGGTTTTAATTATATCAAATGTTAATTTGCAAAATACAATCACAGGAGCATGGTCAGTTATAGTAGCGTCAAGGACTAAGGTTATAGCAGGTTTGTTTGATTTGATAACTGCGTGGTCTAGACAGGCGCTGTTACGAGTGGGAAACAAATGTGCAGGAAGCATTGCATGTGACGCTATTGTGTTTAGATACGTGTCAGAATTTATATCATTAGAATTTTGGGAGATATTTATATTGATATCACCAATTAGAACAATAGTTTTAAATGACATTAACGAGCATAAAGTTGCATCCAGACATTCTATAAAGTTCTCAGTATTACGGAACGATGGAGATCGGTATATTGCCATAAGGGCTATTTCTGTACCGAATTTTAAAAGCAAGCAATTCGCATCCATAAATATCGGTTTTTCGACAGTAACTCGTAGGTTTTGCCTAACATACACAACAATACCGTCGTTTTGGTTCGCGTTATCAGACTGGAATGCTTCGAATCCCGGTATAGAAGGAATGTAAGGGCATTTCCGCAACCAACACTCTATATAAACGTAATGCAAACGTTTATATGACTTTTATAGCTCCAGGTTGAGTTATTATAAATGGAAATTATGCGTCAGCGAATCGTGAGAGAAGGTTTCACGATTTATAAACAAATTACTTTCTCTTTAACCATGCTAAGCAATCACATGACGAATGGAGTGTCGAGTTTATTGTGTCGGTCAACTAAAAACGAGGCGACAATATTCAAAGTTAAAATCAAAGCATTTATTTCAAATGGTACACATATTTGTTGTTTTTTTTTGTAAAAGACACTCTTGAATGTCAACACACTTACATTAAAATAATTTTACTTTTGTGCGAATATGGATTCATCCTGCTTTTAAATGGCAACCAGCAGCTTCGAATTTCGTTTCATCGAGAAGACGATTTCTTCTCGATGAAACGAAATTCGAAGCTGCTGGTTGCATGGCCTAGAACCAAAAGTTCGAAGGCATGTGACATCTACCAACCCGCACTGGGCCCGAGTGGTAGATTACGGCCCGGTCTCTCTAAGGGAGGAGGCCTGTAGCACAGCAATGGGGACGTTATAGTTTGCATATGCACAGAGGAATGTACTAACTTGTTGCTGACTTCAGGTCTCTAAATCATCCATTCGTTTCCTTTTATAGAACTCGCACAGAATGAGCAAGTTTTCTTTCACTTACACAGGGCGGACTACGAAATTGTTATTCTTTTTTTTACATCTTTCACGTCATCGAATGAGGTTGTCAGCTGCTTAGCCGGACCTGCCTGTGGCTTCCTGAATACATTAAGGCCTCCAGCCAGGGTTTAAAAACTTAAAACTAGAGCGACTCCTCCCTAAAAGGGCACCCCGACTGGGGTACAGACCTCGGTAACGTTTGTGAGTTTGTTTGTAGGACGTAATCTCTAGAACTTCTAGTCGGACTGAAAAATGCTTTTTGCATTTGATAGCCCAACCCTTGAGGAAGGTTATTTAACGTCACGCTACGAGCCGACTAAAAAGAATAAAAAGTCAGACAGAACGCTTAGAGGCAACGAAGTCGCTTGTGGGTGTTGCGATGCTATCGGATATGCTAAAACAAGAAATCACAGAAATAATAAGTCCCAGGTAGAAGCAAGTTGTTAAATAAAATCACATGAACTAAACTTTAACGAGTAAAGCCTCGTACAGACGAGGTTTCCGGCGACTGGGACCGCAACTAACTAGGACCGCGGTCCCAGTCACCGGATCCATAAAAATTAAATAATTTTCTTCCGGCGACTGGGATCACTCATAGGTAACTTAAAAAAATCTACTATACAAGCCAAAATCGGTACAGTCAAACGAAAAAATGTCTAAATTATTTATATGAATATCATTGACTCGTTCTAGACATGACTTTATCCTATGCGCTTAGTAATAGATTAAGCTAGCCCGTTTTTACATAATTCACACATGCAGGTAAACACACACAAAGGCAATAAGCATTGTATGATTGTACATTACTATCCCTTTCTAAATCGAGTCCGTTTTGCCTGTCGATTTCAAGGTCAGGTAGCCCTTTTGTTATAAACGGGAAATTTTGCATCGCCCGATGACTGGCTCGGCCAATCACTAACAAGAAGCTTACCAGTTTAAGAAAGTCAAGTTTTGCATCAGACAGTTTTGTATTAGATCATCATCAATCATTTAACACACTGCGCTGAATATTTGTTGCAAATTGTGTGATATGAGTGGTAGTGTAGTGACTTCATTTAATAGTCTTCAGGTATGTAAAACAATTTTTTATTAACTTATTTATAAACAAAACAAGCTAATAAGGGGGTTAGACAACGTGCTTACAAATTATTTATTTTAAATTGCTTCTCATCTTTGATGAGACTTTTTAAAATCAAAAAATTGTCATCAAATATGATTATCTGATAGTATTTTTAGTTCAATCATATAATAAATTAGAATCAAATAATAAAGTAACCTTAAAAATACATATATACACATAAATAAAAAAAAAACCCTTATGAACTTAACTAAAAGTACCTGATAGTTAATATTTTTTTTCGATTTTAGAATTATCAAAATGGATGAAAAAAGTCCTTCAACTTCACGTGGTGAACAGTCGTTTTATATTGATGTCACACAAAGAGGACGTGAACTTTTGCGAAGAGCTGGCTATGAATATATTCTTAAAAGAATAAACAAAGATGGCTCAAAACTCTGGTGATGTGCAAGAAAAAGTGTTTGCAATGCGACAATAAAAATCATAGTCGATGCGATGACTATTTTGAAGGAAACTGCTCATTGTCATGAACCTATTGATTTCACGAAGGATAAAGTGAACCGCCAAATGCAAAAATGTGTAGAAGATGTTCAAAAGAACTTAAATATCCCTGTTGTGCAAGTGTTTGAAAATAATTGGAAGTTTGATGTACATTCGTTTGACTGTACATTTTTGATTTCAGTTATCATTTATAAGTGGTCCCAGTCACCGGAAGAAAATTATTTAATTCTTATGGATCCGGCGACTGGGACCGCGGTCCTAGTTAATTGCGGTCCCAGTCGCCGGAAACCTCGTACAGACTAGCGCGACGCGACGGTCGCGCGCGATTCGGCGATTTATATTAGGGATGTTATGGATATGAAATTTCGGATACGGATTGGTTACGGATGTAGGAATGATTATTATACCGGATATGGATACGGATATGAAATTATTTCGGATTATCCGTTAGTTACGGATAATTTCGGTTACGGATATTAAACTTTTAAGGAATTTCAAAAGTAAAATACAAATCTATACTATTATACTATTAATATTAATATTATATATTATAATATTATAAAGCTGAAGAGTTTGTTTGTTTGTTTGTTTGATTGATTGAACGCGCTAATCTCAGGAACTACTGGTCCGAATTGAAAAAATCTTTTTGTGTTGGGTAGCCTATTTATCGAGGAAGGCTATAGGCTATATAACATCACGCTAGAACTAAGAGAGGCGGAGCAGTAATGAAAAATGTTGCAAAAACGGGGAAAATCACACGGGTAGGCGATTTGACGCGACGGGAAGGGTCGAGGGAACAAGAAATTTAACGCGGACGAAGTCGCGGGCAGAAGCTATAGCTAATAAAATGGTTTTATTTATATGTCACCATTTGGTAGGAATTACAATCAGTCTGTGAGTAATTATTACAGCTATTTAAAATAAAAATGATTATAAATATATATTGAGTGTTATCTAATCTACCTAAAATAAAAATGTAATAACAAATCCAATATTATCCTAAACTTTTATTTCGGATTCGGTTACGGTTACGGATAAATTTTTATATCGGATATCCGATAGTTTCGGTTACGGTTACGGAGCTCCCTAACATCCCATGATTTATATCCGTAGAACAATTTCTAACCGTGTCACGGCGCGACAGGTCGCCCCTGTGTGAAGTGTCGCGCGCGTTTCCATAGAAATTGTTCTACGGATAAAAATCGCCGAATCGCGGGCAACCGTAGCGTCGCGTTTAAAACAATAACGATTTCAGACGTGCCCCAACGACCTACTTACTGATGCAGCCCCGTGTTAGCATAATGTGAAGTTTCGTAGAACTGTGCACCGTACATCGGATCCATTCTTGATATTAGTTTGAACATTGTTCAAGCTCGACTTCCGAATATGTTATGGAGTTTATAATAGTTCAATAAATGGAATAATACTAGGTCTAATAGTAGAGATATTTCGATGCCTTAGTTCACAATTGCACTAACTACAAAATTGACAATTTTGAGGAGAGAGCATTAAAGTTTTTTAAAGTTTAGACAAGAACACTACAAAAACAAATTAAAATAACAAAACAAATATGCATCTATTCATAAGACTAGTCCTTTAATTCCATCATACTAACTCAATATTGTAAAGTATAAAATTTAGTGTTTGGGATTAAAAAGTGAAAATTGAAAATTTTGTAGTTAGTGCAATTATGAACTAAGGCATCGATTTATTCAGTACCATGTTATTTAGCTTTCTTAACCCATTGAATGCCGTAATTACAGACACAATTAAAAACCATTGTGTCTATACCAAATGTGGTATCTCAGGGGCTTAGAGGTTAATTAGGTTTAGTAATTAGTTGCAGTAGGAGCAGTGGTGGCCCAGTGGAAACGGCCGCGAACTACGAGTTAGGTTCGAACCAAGGCAGGTACTTTACATTAACTTATTTCATCACCACGGCTCTTAAAACGGTGAAGGCTAATAAACTTCGTGGCGTAACTAGCATGTCTTAGAAACAAGAAAATCGAAGACATGTGATATTCTACCAACACGCACTGGGCCCCCCAAGTGGTGGAGAACGACTCACTATCTCTCTCTCTCACAGATAAGAAGCCTGATGCGTTCCAGCATTAAACATAATAGACTAATTATGTTAATGCTAAGGTAAATTAACTATTAACTAGTGATCGCTCATTGGTCGAAATTCGACCGTACTTAATTTGAATAGTAATACGTTATTAAATAAAAATAAATATACTTATATAATAAATATAAAAAAATAATATGGATATATTTGAAATTCAGTAACACTATCGATAAATAATATTAAAGACAAACATTCTCGATATGATCATAAATTTTAAAAATGAAATAGGTTATATATCTATAAAATTAATATATTACCCATGGTTATACTTGACACTTGACATTCAGTAAGACTATAGACACAAAATATTAAAGACAGATATTCTCTATGCATGTGTGTATTAAATACACGGTAATGAGTAGTAGTATGTGTAACGTGTTATTTATTGAAAATAATGTATTTTTACGCATAATTTAAAAAACATATTAGCATTCGTCACTTCTTCTCTGTATAAACTATAAGTGTGCGAAATTTCATACTCCTCCGTCCGCCCAATTTTCGTAAAAAGGGATCCAAAGTTTTCGCTTCACGTATTAATATATAGATTTACCACATAATTAAACTGCATTTGTGTCATAATGCATCTTACAACCATTATAAGTAAATAATGCTTGGATGGGTTATATTTCCACTTCATCAAAGTGTTGAGAATTTCGGGGTTTCAGACGTTTATAGATTTTTCTATTGTTTCCACAATGCACATTCGTGCTCCTATTCAGGCAGACATAAATAAACTGAACGTATCTCGATAAAACATGTTGTCAAACTTAATTTTAAAATAATATGCAGAAATTTTCTGTCTAAATTTTAATTTTAAATAAAAAAAACCACTGTTTTAAACAGTTATACTGGTTGGGAATTCCGCTCAAACAGAAAATGTCAGAATTTGACATTCCTCGAAATACGTATATTGATTTTTGTCGCAAGATCACGTAAAACCCAGTAGGTACGCATGAAGTAAAGTACCTAGTAAGTTAATGTTTTACTTTTTCAGATGGCGAACAAAATGCTGTATAAAAAAATCATTGGGAAAGCTGTGGAAAGTTCCATTTACTATGAAAAGGAAAAATATATGAAAAAATAATAAGAAAATAGACTGGTGGTAGCCGTATGGTGTTATACAAAAAACCGCGCTTGAATTTTCGTAAAAACGAAGGTGAATTAAAGCAGTGGGTTTCTGAATGTGCACTTGTTGCACAGACGAATGCACGGATGCATAATCAGCCCACAATGTTATATTTCTGTAGAATAAAAATAGACTTCATATCTGGTGCCTGTCTCCATAGTAAAATACCGAAACATCGTAGTACCACGTACTATGAAATTAACTGAAATAGACTAGCCTCGCAGTATCTCCATACTTAATTGATGGATTTTTCTTTTTACAGTATATACTGATGCAGTTACTGCTGAACTTAGCCATCCTGCAAGAGCTGTTAAATGGGAGTCCCGCTGCAGCCTTGTGTCGAGCGTGATCTCCAGGAAAACATTTTATCGACGAATTCTTGTCTCTCTTTATTCAATACTACGTCACAATCAGTACTTTTAACGTTCGGTAGAGCAAATCTTATGCATTTACTTTTTCCCATTTAATAATAAATTATTAGCAGTGTTACCATTTTGTACCTGCTGTAGGGCGTCATTTACGCCGTCAACATTTGAAGGACGTCTATTTATCTTAAACATTAAGGATGTATTGATAGCAAATACCACTACTTATGGTTGATTTTTTTAATAAATAGAGTCGAACATTAATATACACTAAACAGAGGAAAGAACCTTACATCGAGCCTCGTGAAACATCTATTTTTAATTTTAAATAAACGAATTGACTCCTTTTATTTGAAGTTTTTGCTGTTTATCATTTAAGTAAGCTTATACTAAACTAAGCGGAAGTTTACCTAGTCCGTAGTGCTCAAGTTTTACGAGTAAGGTTTCTTGGGTCAATTGACTGTGTTCTGCGACTATTGGAAAGACAAAAATGAGAAAAAAAGATAGCCGCTTTGATGTAACCACAAACCCTTGAATAAACCTACTACTACAGTAAAAACTAAACCAACTCATAGATATCTTGTAGCACAGATTGTGGCATGGCATTTTTTAAACCATTTGCTTAGTGAATAGAACCACTGCACTGCTACATTATAATTACGACGGCCATTAAAACGCATTGACATGCACTATCAGGTGTCACATCGACACAGATTAGCTGAAGTGCCATACACTTGACATAACTACACTGTCATAAATCCTTGAGCTTTTTACGTATCTTGATTGGTGATAAGCAGAGAGGTTTCCATGGTGCTAAGTAACAACTAAAGTGATGGCTAAAAATGATGACTTGGTGAAAGCCGCAGGAATCCCCTGGATGCGAGAAGCACAGAACTGGTCGAAGTGGCGGAGCTTGGGGGAGGCCCATGTCCAGCAGTGGACGTCTTTCGGCTGAAATGATGATGATGGAAGTATTGGCTCCTGGCAGTCAATACTTCTCCAATTGAATTAATTATTGTTATTTTATTATTGATGAAGAAATCGGCTTAAAATCTGCACCCTGATCGAGTAACACACTATCAATCATAATCTGAATGCTTTTGAAGGATATTGCTAACCCATTGCTTCACAAGGTTGAAAAAAATGTCTTCTCTACAATATAAAAAACGCAATTAATGTTGTTGAACTGTCTAATGAAAGCCATTCCTAATGTCAGTGTGTTACGCAATCACCCTTTGGATTACTAGGTCTAAAAATGTTTTTTTTTTTTTTTTGGTTTTTTGGTGGGACATCTCGTAGTTCTCTTACTACTTAAGCGGATTTTTGCCCGGCGCTTCCTAAAAAGTTAACTTTAAAAATGTAAAGGTATACTTTATGTTTTAATATTAAATGGTTTATTGGTCTATTGAAAAGATTCTAAGCGTACATTTCGTCTTGCAAAAGAATACCTAAGCATGGACGAAATAAAAACTACGCTGAAATATTAGCGAGGATACGAAAACGATAAAATTAGGAATCATTGAGGCTTTAACAGTAGGTGACACAGTGATCACGGCTGTGACTTACGAGTTGGTCGTAGGTTCGAACCCAATCAGGTGCTTTGTGTTGTGAATCTTATTTTGTCACCACTGGGGGTCTAAAAAGGCCACATTAAGCAATACCGCTAAAAACAATTCATATTGTGAATTCCCAGCAATACCTTAGCAATTCCTCTAACTTTCGTAAAATGGTGACCTAAATTAGCAATATCATACTCAATGCAATTCGTATCCGAATCATATTTGGTGTAAATGTTGCAGCATGAAAAAAATAAAGACCGTAATTTTACCGGTAAATATTTCTTTGAAGATTTAATAAATACAAGTGATTATTTCTAACTGTTGAAATGTTATTTAATTACAGTATGCATAAAAATTATAAGAATGTCACAAATAAGCCCTGAAAAGGGAAACTAGAAACAATAAAAACTTTATAAGCTGGCAACGAATACATAAAAGTTTTCTCTTCAGATATGTGTACGTCATAATTACTCTGTGGTCATAATAATCTGTGGTTACATCAACAAAATAAAACATAAATGATTTCATGTAAATTGGGTCATTTTTAATACAGAGTAAGTAAATACTTGTTTATCTTGAATCAATATATAATTGTATCATTGTGCAAAGGTATTTAATTGGACGTAATAATTTGTAGGCATAGAATGGCGTGCAGCTGGTCCGAGACACAATCGAAGAACATTCTGCTCGAGCTAGTCCTTCTGCATTGATAATGGGAGTTCTGTCGTTGTTGAACCCTTTATCGAGATCACTGCAGTGACTAGTTCTGGCGAGACTCGTGTGCCAGCACTAAGCTCTACCCCGGCCGATGTTACAACAGCGGCTTTGACTCGTGGAACTCAGCAATCAAGATACCGAAGTGAGTGGAGTTTTCTAACCCTACAGCTATTTTTATTGCGACTAAGACTTATGATGACGATTGAAAATGATTATGATGTTATTTATATAACGTATTTTAGGTGCCCTCTGGCTCGACATAAAATTGAGTACCCACTATCGTTAACATTCATGAAATATATAACGAAATAAAAAGAGGAAAATAAACTATATTTTACCATTTAACTAAACAATAACTAAAGAAGCTATTCGGCTCCAAGTCTACTATTATTGCCAACCTGTCATCACTGTTGTTCTTAGGGTGTCTTAAACAATGATATTATTATTTTCAATTTCATTTTATTTAGCAGTTATATTAATTATTGACTGATGATTTGACTTTCTTAAAAACCACACATTTTCTTTTTTAGCCTGGTGGAGTTGTTCCAAGCAGTCATCGTTTGCCTCTGCAGCTCCGTGACTAGCATCAACACAAAATATTCATAGAAAAATAAACTGATTAACTATAGTGTTTATGTTAGTTTCATTATTTGATTATTGCTAGATTTTTACATAGTACAACATGAGAATTGTATTAAAATAATTTAACGTTGTGTATTGTTTTATTTAAATAATAGGTATAAAGATAAAATGTATGTCCTATTTTATAGATACACACTACCTAATAAAATTGGAGTGAAAGTAAAGTAACATAAGGCCTACGTCCCCCGTAGGTTGTAGATTTTTATTAGGGTTCTGTAACCACATAGTAACCAGGATGGGACCCTATAACTAAGCCTCCGCTGTCCATTGGTCCGTCCATCTGTCTGTCTGTGAACGGGCTGTATGATGTGGAAAATAAATATACCTACATATTTCCTCTGGAAATATTTATTACTTACCGGGTGCAAATTACAAAAATAAGCTAGGTGTGAATAGTCTGTACTTTTGAATAATTCTTTTTTTCAACTGGGACAAGTGTTACGAGTTATATGATAAATGATTTTATTTCTGTTAGTAACACAACATAACATAACATCACGCCTTGTTTCCCCGAAGGGTTAGGCAGAGGTGAACCTATAGTACACCCACATTTTGTCTGTTATGTCTGTTAGTAGGTTTGTACAAACACTTTTACATGTCAATGATATTTTTTTAAACTAGATGAGTTCGGCGTTTCCTAAGTGACTACTCTGTGAAGAAAGTTACTGGTACCTACAGCTATCACACTGTTTTATACACTAACTTGGTGTTTCATATAGTGTACGCCCTTGGTAACCTGTGGTATGATCCAGATGCATAAGTACTAAGTGGATCTACTCAGTGCCTGTGAAATATGATTGTAGTAATTTGTAACATTCACAAGAGTAGATGGTAGTGTCCATTTAGAACTGCTTCATTAAAACTGACTACTTCATTACTATTCTTGAAGGTAGGTTGTATGTTTATTTCATGTAAGTTGGATCGTTTTTAATACAGAGTAAGTAAATATTTAATCGTTAATCGTTGTATATAAGTATATGTTGTGTTGTGTATATGGTGTGCGCCCATATTAGCCTGTTGTGTGATCCAGATGCTTAAGTACTAATTGGATTTACTCAGTGCCTAAAATATGAAAAGATTGTAATAATTTGTAACATTCACAACACTAGATGGTAGTCATCATCATCATCTCAGCCGCAAGACGTCCACTGCTGGACATAGGCCTCTCCCTATTTGGGGGGCTTTGCCATAATCGCCACGCTTGGCAAGCGGGTTGGCGATCGCAGTATGATGGTAAAATGCATAGAGAACGCTGCTGCGCATTCTCTAGTAAATCCCTTAATCGCCTTTTACGACACCCACGGGAAGAAATGGGGTGATGCTATTCTTTATGTCCGGCACCACACGGGACAGACTAGATGGTAGTGTCTATTTGGAACTACCTTTAAACTGACTACTTCATTACTATTCTTGAAGGTAGGTAGTACTCATGCCAGCGCGGCAGTACGTATGTACGGCTCCAGCTCATGGACCTTATCACGACATATATTTTGCCTATATAACCCAAAAAAACCTGGAGGACCCACATTTGAAACGCTATGTCCATTTTTCGAAGTGCCACAATTCGTTGATGACTTAAAATGGACTACATATCACGAGCGTGCTCAAGAAAATTTTCTTAAGGTCTAAATTTGCCATTATTACGATATTTTTTCACAAAATCCCAAATATGATTTGTAAAATGATCCTCTTGACTAACTTCTTATGATTCTGCTATTTGACATTAAACTTCATTATAGCAATTCATATTAAGTGTACCATTTTACGAATCTCCATACAAAACTGTCAAATAGATGAATTGTGTCTAACGAATTGTACGCAGAACATATTATGAATTGTCAGTTTGTGACCATTTTACGAATTATAATATGATTCATAATATTTTCCTATTATGATTCCACCAAAGTGGCCTTTTTAGACCCCCTGGTCTCCAAACGGTGAAGGAAAACACCGTGAGGAAAGCAGCTTGTGTGATGTGTTTGCAGCCTTTGATTTGTCAGGCAATAAATCCTGGAAACAGATAACACTTCATACGCTTAAATTACTGTTTGTCATCGTCATTTTTTTGTTACTGTTTTAGGCAAATCTTGAAACAAGTTTTATATTCATTCGTTCCACCCGTTTTAAGTAAGAATAACACGTAAAGACAAACTACCTGTGTCAGTTAGTATTCCTTAATATTTTTCGGTAAACTTTTGCTTGGAAACTAAAATTTTACATGTACCTACTATGGACATCGCGGCAGGCCGAAACGAAGATGGCGGGACGAGCTTGACTCCTACCGAAAGGGCTGGCCAACACTAGCAAAAGACAGAATTCTGTCAAAATGGGAGAGGGAGGCATTTTCCCTGCAGTGGGACAATACAGGCTAGTTAGATAGACTATAGTACCTAGTGCCTCAATCAATAAGCATAGCCTTATCCCAACTATGCTGGGATAGACTTCAAGTCTCACCAGATGCAGCTAAAAACCATTGTTTTACATGGAGCAACTGCTTATCTGACGTCCATTAACCAGTACCTGGGTAACATAATACTCCTGGGCAACACTGTTCAGACTTCTTTCTACCCATAACGACTATAAATGATCTACGAATGACAATAGCTTAACGTTCTTTCCCATCCACGGATTGACCTGGGCAGGTGTTGCTTAACCTTGAAGATCGACGAATTGTTTTGTTTTTTTTTGGGTGGGAAATCATCATTTGACGTATCCTGCTCTAGGATGGAGCGGAAAGGCGTGTCAGACTTTTACTGACTAAAATCCACCCGTGTTCCTTCAGTTGCCCATACGCCAGGGCCACGATAACTCTTTCGAACGAATCTCGCGACCCTGGCAGGAAGATCGACCTGTACGGTTGTTATTATTTAGCCATGAGCTCCAAAATCGTAATTATAGGTAACCACACCGATGACGTATTAAACTTGATATTATCAAAAGTAATGAACAAACGAACTTGACAATAATCTTTTAACAATCTAACAATTACATTCTCTCCCCCCAAATGTTTTCAACCGCCATTTAAACGTTTATTTGTGGGCAATCGACTCAAGTGGGCCACACTGGCCACTTATGGGGGATCATATGAGGGTGCGCTAATTAGACCTGAGTGGATGTTAAACGTACATTTTCCCCGTATGCAAACAACATTGTCCATTGCTGTGTTAGCAAGCACTTTGAAGAACATTTTGCGTACAAATGCTTCGATGAATTTTGAACTTTCACTATGGAGTCGAAACGGCAGGGGTTCTAAGTCGTTTAAATTTACCCCGTTACAAAACGAGAGTACTGTCCATTGCTCCATAGATGAGTGTTTTGTTAAACAGTTTGTATACAAGTGCATCGATGGATGCAGTTCATGCAATGTAGCTCAACTTAGTAGGGGGCGTTAATGGAGAATGTGTTCGATATTTTACTCTATGCAAAAGAGAGTTCTGGCCATTGCTTCGCTGACAAGCACTTTAAAGAACATTTTGTGCACAAATGCATCGATGGATGGAGCTCTTTCGATGTTGGCTCAACTTGACCGGGGTTCTAAATCGTTTTAAATGTTCCCCTATACAAACGGTTCTTAATGCTTAGTAACGTACATTGCTTCTTTCGCAACTGCTTTGTTGAAGATGTTTTATGCAAATGCATCGATGGATAGGTATTTACAATTTTAGAGGCTGAGTCAAGTTGACTGGGGGAGGACTTCACAAATGCGTTTGATGTTGCATTCAATGGTTCTATTATGCAGTTTAACTTTTAACTTCTTAATTGAAATACGATTTAAGCTTTTGAATTTTATCTATGGGGGTAGATTTCATACTTTATTAATATAATTGAAGAGTTAATAATACATAAATGCATTATAGCTTTTGCCGGTTTTATTTGAGCCAAGCTCCGAAATTTGAAAATAATTTAAGTAACTCCTGAAAACCATAAAATCAGAAGTCAAGCGCTAATTTATTTTTTAAAATATTTACTTCATGTAATTATTATCGAATACTAGATTTCAGTAAAAAGGTTACATGGCCCAATCTTTTGCATATAGACTTAAACGCGTCAATAATTCAGTTACATCAATAGAAGATACAATATAAAAGCATCGGTAATGCACTTGTAACATGGTACATAGTAAGACAGTTTACTAAGTCAAGAAATAACGAAAACTATTTCATCATAATCAGCCTATATTGTTCCCACTGCTGGGACACAGGCCTCCTCTCTGGGAGAGGGAAGTGGGACGTAATCTTCAACGCGGGCCCAGTGCAGGATGGTAGATGTCACATGTCTTCGAATTTTTGATTCTAGGACATGCCGGTTTCCTCACGATATTTTCCTTCACTGTGTTGAGAGCATTAGTGATGAAATCGTTTCATCAACTCAGCCTACAGCAGTCCACTGCTGGACATAGGCCTCTCCCATGCTGCGCCACAACATCCTGTCCTCCACCTTCCGCATCCAGTCTGTCCCAGCCACCTTTTTAATGTCGTCGGTCCATCTAGCTGGGGGGCGTCCTACACTACGTTTGCCGATACGCGGTATCCACTCCAGGACTCGTCTGCTCCATCGGCCATCGGTCCTTCGACAGACATGGCCAGCCCACTGCCACTTTAGCCTGCTTACTCTGCAAGCTATGTCGGTAACTCCAGTTCTTTTCCGGATAACTTCATTCCTGACTTTATCCTTCAAAGAAATGAAATCGTTTATCTATACTTAATATTATAAAGCTGAAGAGTTTGTTTGTTTGATTGAACGCGCTAATCTCAGGAACGACTGGTACGAATTGAAAAAATCTTTTTGTGTTGAATAGCCTATTTATAGAGGAAGGCTATATTGTATATAAAACCACGCTACAATCAAAAGGAGCGGAGCAGCAACGAAAAATGGACGAAAACTGGCAGGCAATTCGATGCGAAGGGAAGCGTCACGGGAGCAAAAATTTTACGCGGACGAAGTCGCGGGCAGAAGCAAGTACAAAATAAAGCGCCCGCCTGGGTTCGAACCTACGACCTACAACTCGTAAGTTGGGGCCGATACCACGGGGCCACCATTGCTCTAAACAAAGTATTTGATACTCATTATTAAGTTTTCCATAAATCTTAAAGAAGGTTTGAGTCGTTTGAAGGTTTATGAAAATTTTCTCAGTTTAAACAAATCGGCGAAAAATACGACGAATGTAAACTTTATATTGGTTGTGATAATTTCAAAATTTATTGATTGCCTTTTAAGGCCAACCCGGACCAATATTTACAAATTGTTAAAATAGAATAGAATAAAATTTTATTGTCTCCAGCACCCCTAGCCAAGTTGATAATATGCAATCGTTAACGGTAGTCGCTCAACGTTAAGTCACGTGGTTAGAACAAACGAACAGAAAATTCGTAGCTAAATTCACATCGTTCAAAATGATAGAATGATTTTTTATCGTTTCTACAATGGTCAACGCTAAATCCTTTGTTATAAGGTGTCGTTTTTCTAAAGACATTGTAGAACGAGCGGCCGACTCAGGCGCTTCAACATGGCTACCAACTTATCGTTTTCTACAATTGCTGACACTGAGGCGTTACCGATTGTAGAACGGTAAACGTTTGTGACTTGGCTAGGGGGGCAGTATTACAGCTAGTAGTAGGTACACACATACACAAAACTATAATACTGGAAGCTTAAACTCTAGCATTATGCTTAGGTCCCCCTTGCAGGTTTCTAAGCGCTGGTTTTCAGCTTAAACCCTTGGCTCCTGTTTACAAAAAAAATAATTAAATTTAGTAACAACGGATTAATAATACAAAAATACATCACAGATCCCTTTAGCCTTTATGGTGTATGATAGTTAATAGTTAAGTCAATAATACGGCTATTTCGTTGGACTAGTATTCGTAAAGGCTACTGCTGAGCATGGGGGCTTGGGTTCCATTCCGAAGTCTGGTAAAGTGTTATTGGGGTTTTTTATTTGGATTTCTCGACCGATTTGTGCCCGATGGTTGGCAATAGGCTCGTTCCCTATTACATGGGACTTACACATAACTGACTGAAATATGCTCTCAATACCTCTGTCCATCCCGTCGCGGAATTAAGGCGCGATATTATACTATTGTATATAATGACAATAACATGAAACTGTGATTTTTTCTCTTTAAAATATAGAGCATTAGAAGAATTTTAAAAGGACAAAAGTCCACGAAAGTATTTACGAGCACGCAGGATTTTCCTCAGCATTTTTATAAAACATGGCCGCTTTCTAGACCTTGAAATATTTAGTACCAGTCAACGTCGTACGTATAAATGAGAAAGTGTGTGTGTCTGTTTGTCCGTCGTTCACGGCAAAACAGAGTGACGAATTGACGTGATTTTTTAAGTACAGATAGTTGAAGGGATGGATAATGACATAGGCTACTTTTGTTTTTTTTTAACCCCCCACTTCCCTAAAATAGGGGGTGGAACGTGCTAATATCAGGAACTACTGGTTCGAATTGAAAAATTATTTTTGAGGCGGCTAGCCTATTTATTGAGGAAGGCTATATAACATCACGCTACGATCAAAAGGAGCGGAGCAGCAACAAAAAAATGGACGAAAACTGGCAGGCTGCGAGGCGACGGGAAGGGTCAGGGGAGAAAATATTTGATGCGGACGAAGTCGCGGGCAGAAGCTAGTTATAAATACAGGCGTCCTATTATCGATCGTCCATCCGCCATACAAATCCCCGGACACAGGTTCGTCTCTAATTACGTTAATTAATTATAACCGAGTTCGCACAAACCGGACACCGGACAGATCTCAGCCTGGGCCGTCTCTATTAATTGGATTAACCCCTATTATAGTTAACTAGTGCTTAACCAAGCGCTGTAAACTCGTTATAACTTGGGTTAATGTTGGTTTAGTAGTTTAATTTAAGGTCACAGTTATAATTATTACAGTTTATGTTAAGTGTATAAAGGGTGGATTTGTTGATTACGAGGTTTTTGGCTACTTTGTGTTAGCTTGTGTCACATCATTATCTGCCTAGCCTTTTTCCAACTATGTTGGGGTCGGCTTCCAGTCTAACCGGATGCAGCTGAGTACCAGTATTTTACATGGAGTTCCTGCATATCTGACCTCCACAACCCAGTTACTGGGTGATATACGATACCCCTTGGTAAGACTGGTTGTCAGACTTTCGTGGTTCTGAGGACTCGTTACGACTGTTGTCGGCTTAGCGTGCTTTCCGAGGCACGGAAGGGTCTCGTTACGTAAAGATGGCCACCCATCCATGTTCTAACCGCGGCAAGGGTAGCTTGACCTGAACGATCGACCCTTATTACTTTGCCACAAGCCCCTCTCATATAAGCGTGTATATACCTACTATGTATTTTTTGTGAGTCATGTATTAGGTACCCAGTAACTGACTTGTGGAAGTGAGATATCCAGTCGCTAGATGTAAAATCAAGACCCCTCCCATCCTCTGAGAGAACGTTAATCCGTTGGTCCCAGCTGACATGATCTTTGTTTGATAGTCACCACGGGTCATCAATAACCCAAAAGTCTGAAAAATAGTCTTATCGTATTACCCAGTAACTGGGTTGTGGAGGACAGATAGGCAGTCGCTCCATATAAAATACTGGTATTCAGCTGCATCCGGTTAGACTGAATGCTGAACCCAACATAGTTGGGAAAAGGCTAAGCAGATGATGAATATGTGTTCCGTCCCGTTTGACTTGTTTAATCTGTGCGCGTAACGTAGCGTACCGATCCGAGTGACATCTGTCACTTGTCAGTTTGATTTTTCTTTTTTGGTTTGGTCTTGAAAAGATGGTGGGTCCTATTTGGCGTGCCGACCCCTTTTGTTAAATTAATCCCTTAGAACCGGTCGTTTTTGTGGACAATCTGTCGTGACCCAATTGTTTTGTGTGTAACCAACCCCTTTTGACGAAATAATACGGGTTCAGTTTGTTGATTGAAATACTTTGAGGTTATAGTGTCCGATTTGGAGACCGCATGCCTTTGGTAGCAGGGCGTATTGGAGCGGTGGATTGTATCCTGGAATACTCATAACGTCACTACACAATACAATATACACTCATTTACATACATAAATCCAGGTAGGCACCAGAGCCAGTGTTCTACCATCAGGTGAGTCTTTTAAATATTGTATTAATCAGCTCCGCGCACGGCGGACAGTTCGCTCACCACTCTTGACCCAGGGCCCACCATCGCGCTTCCACATAATAATAAAATCCTATGGCCGGGGGCCCTGGCCTGGCGTCGAACAATGTTTTTTTTTGTAATTTGCGTCTTAATTTTGCTACATAATCAGCCTATAATGTTCCCACTGCTGGGACACAGGCCACTTTTCGATTGGAGGGAGTGGGCCATAATCCACCACGCGGGCCTAGTGCGGGTTGGTAGACGTCACATGTCTTCGAATTCTAACCTAACCTAACCCCACACTCCTGTGCCAGACTTTTCCAGCGTCTAGCCTCCATGGCAATAATGTCGTTAGCCAATCGGCGCCGTACGACCGAAATTTCCTGCGCATACAGGAGTATGACTTATAAATGCAGTCGTATTTGAAATTAGGAAAACTCATAAGAATGGTCTACACAACAGGGTTTTTCCCATCATAAAGACAAACTATGATCACCAGATGACTTACATTTTTAACCTGCGACGCCAGAGGGGTGCTATAAGTTCGACCGTTATGTGTCTGCCTGTGGCACCGTAGCTCTTGAACGGGTGGACTGATTTGGGTGCGGTTTTTTTTTAAATTAAAAGTAGGGATTCTGGCGGTGGGTCTTACACATGTTTTGTCAAAATCGGTATAGCTGTTTCGATACGACGATCCATTAATCAAAATATTACCTACAACTTATTAAACTTAAGGGCCAGTACATTTTTTTTTTTCACTTTTTTTTAATTTTTCCTTTTCTATGCGTTCTGATTATTATAGCAATAAATATAACTATCTTCCGCACGCTGCTGCGTCCGCGTGTTATATCAATGAAAATTAGCATATGCCCTTCACCTAGGTTTAATTAAAATCTGTCCACCCGTTTCAGAGATTACCCGAAAAGGCGACTAAATAGACAGGTTGACAAAGATTTACTATTCGAAAAAAAAAACAGTACATAATAATAACGATGTTAAATTATGATTTAGATGTTCATTCTTTTATAAAGATAATAGTGTTACTATTAAAAAAACAGGTTAATATTATAATATAAGAAATCTACACCAAAAACTGAAAAGATAGTCAACTAGTCCCGGTATAGGTACAGTATATTCTTTCATATGCATTTAGTATAAAGGTGTTATTTTGTCATCATAAATAGACACTTCAATTTTATCTAAACTAATATTATAAAGCTGAAGAGTTTGTTTGTTTGTTTGGTTGAACGCGGTAATCTCAGGAACTACTGGTCCGAATCGAAAAAATATTTTTGTATTGGGAAGCCTATTTATTGAGGAATGCTATAGGCTATATAATATCACGCTATGATCAAAAGGAGCGGAGTAGCAACGAAAACTGGACGAAAATTGGCAGGCAATCGGGTGCAACGGTAAGGGTCAGGGTAGCAAATATTTGACGCGGACGAAGTCGCGGGCAGAAGCTAGTTTATTGATATTTGTATGTCCATATAAATTACCGACCCTAGCACTTTAATTTTTAATGATCGATTCAAAATGGCAAGCCATTCCTTTATTGTAAGATGACTATAAGCCATCAATATAGGCAAGAAAACGTCAATAAAATAAGCTAAAACCTATTTATATACCATATATTCTATACCTTGACTACGTCCAACCACAGTTGATTCGATAAGGCATCGCTATGTGAAAGACAATTTCCCTTCACATTTCCTACGCTTAGCGATCCACCCGACTGAGGTAACTTAATTTTAAAGTCCCCGCCTGAACCGTATTACGGCGTGTAAGGATAATGGATTAAGCAGTAATACAGGTAGCTAAGTGGTAACCTGAAACGGGTTGAATAAAACATGAGGAACTATCTTTCAGGATCTTAGCTTACCTATACTTTGTGTACTGCTAGAGTTTGTCCTGGAAGTCGCTTGACTGATAATAAGTGTGATTCGATTCAGAAGATAACGATTGTCGTTTTATCCTAGTAATAGGTATTTAAATGCGAAAGTTTGTATGGATGTTTGTTACTCATTCACGCAAAAACGACTGAACGGATTTCGATGAAACTTGGCACACAGAATCAAATCAAAATCAAAAGTCACTTATTCAAACTAGGCTGAGAGTCAGCACTTTTTGAACGTCAAAGTTCCCCAAAACGCCCGCCCTTCACCACTTCCTAGTGCTTTAGCTGGGATGAAGAAGTGGCGCAAGAAACTCCCCAGCAGATAGTTTATAGCCTGGATTTATCCATAGGGCATTTTATATCCCGGTAGTACGTTCCCGCGGGATAATTTCCGACCTCCACGCGGGCGGAGCCGCTGGCAAAAGCTAGTTAGTCATATGTTTAATACATTTGACGTTAACGTATTTAAGCTCTCTCACAATTTTTTAAAAATTAATCAAAGTGCTAATTACTCATTCTTATTACTAGCTCGTTGGTTGTGGTTATTTTATTGATCGCAAGCGCTACTGTTGATGTGAAGTCCTTGGTTCGATTCCCGAGTTGGGTATTAGGTTGTCAATCAAAAATTTATTAGTAGCAGCCCGGTGTCTGGAATTGTGCCCGGTTGATGGTAATAAGCCCCCTATTACATTGGACTTAAACATAACTGGCGAAACGTAGGTGAGCTATAGGGTACACCTCTGCTCAACTCTTCAGGGAATAAAGGCGTGATGTTATGCTATGTTGTTTAATAAATATTTGAAACATTTCAATCTATAAGCCATTTCTTTCAATTCAAACAATTACAGGCACATTTGCAGTCGGTCAGTCAGAAAGATGAAGGTGAATCCATTCTAGAGCGTAGTAGATTCTTATGGAAAAGAACATGACATGACACCATTGATACCTCTAAAAAATTCTACCATTCCTAGAGGTATCAATTTATCTATAAACGGAACCGAATAGTGAAGATAAAGAAGATCAACGCTATCAATTTATATGTACAAAAAAAAATCCAATTATTTTTGCTTTAAACCGCTGAAAATCAGCACTTCGGCCTCCATTTATATTAGTATTTAACTAACGTTACTTCCTAACAATTACGAGGAAAAGTTTAAGGTAACTAACCAATTCAAAATGGCATTGAGACTAAACCAAACTGTTTTCCTGTTAAAATATGATTACAGCAACATTGAAATTAAAAGAAAATCATTTTAATGAACTACCTTCAGATTTAACCTCATCAGTATTGCATAGAGCTAGCAAAATTACAGGATAAGTACATAATACAGCACAAAATCTCAATTCATCCCGCGGTTGCCAAAAGAGGCGACTATGGACCTACTAGAGAATGGGCAGCAGCGTTCTCTATGTATTTTACCATTATACTGCGATCGCCAACCCACCTGCCAAGCGTGGCGATTATGGCAAACCTCTCAAATTTAGGGAGGCATATGTCCAACAGTGGACGTCTTTTGGCTGTAACGATGATGACAGCAAAAAAATTTATAAAGATTTTTTTTTGTATCGTTAAGGCAGGTTCCGCGATCACAAACTTATACAAGATGTAGTTTTGAACCTGCAAAACATTTCAGGAGGTTGTTATGAGACTCGTAAATAATCATATAACAATATGATACCAAGTCATATAATCAATAATACTTTTTATTTTCGATTTTTCAATTTTATTGTTTTTCAGAATAACTCTCTTAATAACCCTCTTCAAAAATCTATGAATGAAATGTCGGTTGCGTTTGTTTGTGTGTGTGAAAGCGCAGTTTAAGGACACGTACAGACTAGCCACGTTTTAAAAAAGGGAGTTCACACTTACCGATTTCTGTAAATAAGAATCAAATGAAGAAAAAGAACCCATTTTATTGTTGATTCGGGTCGTGAATCACTAACATAATTACCTCCTAAAATGTTTTGCAGATCCAAAACTGCACCTTGTATAAGATATACACATTATCGTCGGCCGAAGCGTTTCCCAACTATGTCGGGGTAGGCAAGCATCCAGTCTAATCGAATGCAGCTGAATATAAGTATTTTATATGGAGTGACTGCCTATCTGAACTCCACATACCATACCCCAGCACAGAAGCTTTAACTGGCCACGGGTCATCTTATAAACACCTCTTTGCGATGGGAGTCACAGACAGTCCGCTGTACAAGTTCTGTATGGAGGACGATGACACAGCAGCGCAATGTTTTTCAAAACTGCGTGGTGGTCACCACGCACAGGGCAAAGTACTTCAGCAACTCAGGTACCTTCCGTGAGATCGTTAAACAGAGGTATGACGGTTCCGGCTTACTAATTAAACACTTATGATTTTATTTATTGATTATGTGTAAATGTGTTTATTTATCATAAATTGTAATGACCTGCTTATCTATCTTATTCTAAATTTATTTTTAAATGTAATCTACAGGAATGCCACCCTAATTGTAATGCTTGTTTCTGTTAATTTTGTACGCCATTTATTGGAAAAACATAGTGCAACAACATTTAGACAGTTTACTATCTGTAACCATACTTATGTTTAACAAACTAGCCTGTACTATGGTAACCAGAAAACTGATAAACATACTTATATATTTCTAAATACATACTATAGATAAATTACACCCAGACACAGAACAAATGATTATGCTCATCACACAATGTAAATGATTGAAGATTGATGATCACTATCTCCAAGACGTTACTGGCCTTCTTTGGGGAGCTGGAGTGGATCGAATAATCAATTTTCCCAACGAGGAGAAGTTGCGATCACCGGCCCGTATTAACTATTACATACATCGATATCCTTTGGTAAGACTGGTTGTCACTTTCAGGCTTCAGAGTACGCATAATGACTATCAAAGATCTAGGAATGACAACCGGACCAAAGTGTATTTCAAGACACCGATGAGTCTCTGTACACAATAGATGTTCGCCCATCCACGGACCGACTTCGCAGCTGTTGCTTAACCTTGAAGGTAGACCCGTGCGGCTGTTTTACTTACACTACTTACAACAGGTACACAAACGGATAAAAGTCGCAATTTCTGGCCTTACGAATAAAAACGCGAGGATTTTTGTCTGGAAAAGCAAAACAAATAAAAGGCTCTTTCCTAACTTCTCTACTTTGGTAATTATTTCAGTCTTTCAGATAACATTTTTTTACTAACTTTTGCAACAAAACTAACGAATCCAAGCTGTAGACTGTAAAATTATTTCAAGTACGTATGTATATAAAGTTTCAGATAACTTCATCACATTTCAGGAGATGTTTTCACTGAAATAGCAATGTAAACCAATAGTTATAGGGTAGGTACTTATTTAGATATAAAGCGTAGGTGTTATATACACGAGCCGTGTACAGATGTGAAATAACGATCGCGATTAGAGAAAATACGTATTTCATAATAATATTTGTTCGGAAAGACTTAGCTCGCAATTCTTATCAAAATTTCATAGAGAAAATCGCTTTAAGCTCGTTACTATACAGTCACCAAAAGTGATAAATGACCAGGGTAGTTGAATTGAAAATAAAATAGGTCATTTAAGAATAAAATAGGAAAGTTTCTTTTTAATACCTTATGTCAAAGCCTCCTAAATGGAGATGAATAGATAAAATTTATGTCTTACTAGCATATGTTTGCGGCAATTTAAAATGTTCTTATCATTATGTATAAGTCAGCCTTTGTGCTGCTATAAACTTTGTGTGTTTAGTGGTAGGTGATTAATTTTTATTATTGATGGAAAAGTACTTATGAGATAAAACTTAAAATTGTAAAAGGGAGCTACATCTGCCAACAAACTGCTTGCAGTTTGGCAGAGGTAAATATGATTTCTAAAGTTGAGGTCAACATGAATAAACGCTTTTTCAGTTTTTTTTTTTTGTCATATACCTAGTTGAAGTTGAGTAAGAAACCGATGGATGTTCTGTAATAAAATAAAATAAATCATTTGTCGATTTGCTCATAAACTTTAACTTTATCGGACAACAGCGACAACTCTGTTGGTAACCGTAAGTACCTTGTGGGTGAATTATGTCGAAAGCAGAAATGTTTTTCAGAAACTGCGTTATTTCTGGGGTAAACGCGGTGAATGGGTCCTTTTCAAAGCAGTGAGCGATAAAGTACCGCAGCTATTAGGAAAGTACTCTTTCAAATATATGTTAGGAATAATAAGATACCAATGTATTCTCCCATTCCTGTCTAAAGTGCTTGAGGCCTGCGTACACAAGCAGTTTACGGGGTTTGTTCATCAGAACAACCTTATAAGCTCTTTTCAGTCTGGATTCAGGCCTGGGCATAGTACAGCCTCCGCCCTCCTTAAGGTGACTGGTGACATTAGAGAAGCAATGGAGGATACCAAAGTTACCGTTCTGGTATTAATTGATTTCTCTAATGCCTTTAATGCCGTCAGTCACGATATTCTCCTTTCTATCCTCTCTCATCTTATGGTTTCGCCCGAGGGTCTGGAATGGTTCTCTTCTTATCTTCGGGGACGTCAGCAGTCGGTTCGCGTTGATGAGAGTTCATCGAGTTGGCGTGATCTGGATGCTGGTGTTCCACAAGGCGGTATTCTTTCTCCGTTATTATTTTCTATCTTCATTAATTTTATCACTCATTGTCTTCGGTGTTCGTATCATCTTTATGCTGATGATCTTTAACTGTATACATCTGAGCGGGTGGAAAGTTTGTCGGATGCTATAGCAGATGTAAACCGAGATTTGGATTCAATCAAAAAGTGGTCTGATAATTTTGGGGTGTCAGTCAACCCCTCTAAGTGTCAGGCCATTGTAATTGGAAGCTCGCGCATGATGGGTAGGGTGACGCTTGGTTCTCTTCCTCCTCTCATTTTTAATGGTACCGTCATACCCATTACCCCTACTATGAAGGATCTCAGTTTGCATCTAGACACGACTCTTAGCTGGCAACGCCAGGTCTCTAGTGTTAGCCAAAGGGTCAACGGTACTTTGCGCTCCCTGTAACGTTTGAGAAGCTTTTTACCCGCTAAGACAAAAACCATGCTTGTGCAGACTTTGATTTTCCCTATGATCGACTATGGTGACGTGTGCTATTTTGACTTGAATGCGGTTTTTCTGGATAAGCTCGACAGACTGCTCAACAACTGTATACGGTTCATCTACAACCTTTGAAAATATGACCATGTGTCTAGCTATAGGTCTGAGCTCAAATGGATGCCCATTCGCCAAAGAAGAAGTTTGCGCGCTTTGACCACGCTTTTCTCCCTTCTCAAATCTCCCACTCCTCCTTCTTATCTCGTGTCTCACTTTCAATATCTATGTTCTTCTCACGTCAAAAATCTGCGTTCTTCTAACAATCTTCTCCTACTCTGTCCTTCTCATACCTCTGACTTTGTTCATTCGTCCTTTAATATTCAGTCCATTCTTCTTTGGAATGCGCTCCCTCTCGATATCAGGACGGCCACCACTCGGTATGCGTTTAAGCGGAAATTGCGGAGTTATTTTCAAAACAAATAGCGTAGAGTCATCTCAACATCTCTCTCAGTTTAATCTGTGTATATGTATATAAATATATATGTATGTAAGTATATATTATAGTAAATATGTATGTGTGTATTATAAGTTTATAGTCTATTTATATTTCCCATCTTATTTATAATTTGATATAGGATGTATTTTAATAGTATTTTTCAATAACTGTTCCTCTCAATCAAAGCACCTGCCATGTAATCTCTTCACCACCCTTGGTTGACTGGTAGAGAATGCCTAAGGCATTAAGTCCGCCTTTGTACCTTTTTTTTTGTGTGTGAGAAGTTTAAATAAATAAATAAATAATGTTGAAGTGGCACTATTTCGTTATTTCGGTACCTAGGTACTTACCAAAGTTATCAAAAATAATCGAGAGTTGTTTTTGATGATAATTTTCGGTAATTTAATTACGAATGTTTCCTGTTTTCTTCTTGGTTTCTTACAGGTCTATATTAAGAAACAGAATCAGTATAGTTATGTATCATATGAATTAGAAGAAACATCACAAGATAAAGAAGAAGGATCTCTCGAATGTATTACTCAAATTACTTATTATTTGTTTTTTTTTATTATTAAACGAATTCATTTTTTAAATTCTGATGAACTCACAAGATAGATTAGTATGGCATATAGAATTGATATACAGGAATTGTTTGACTATATAACCTACTATACGAAGTAAACATGTATACATAAGTACGAAATAAACGACCAATACGAAGTTTGAAGTTTTAAAAAAAGACAATAAAAGAGAACGCTTTTAGTGGAGCCTCGCCCAGTTAGTACGGCATGGCAAATATTTTACAAAACTGGTATTCTCTATCTATGCTCGCAATATGAACTGGGAATTCCATTAGAGCCGTGAAACTACATTTCCATTATAAAGAGATTGGACGAATATAGGAATTTAACGTACACAAGGCAGACTTTTCTCTTCCGTTCTGTGTTTTAATCTTGGCTGGAACTAATCATCATCTGCCTAGCTGTTTCCAAAGTTTAGCAGAGTCGGCTTCCAGTCTGACCGGATGGAGTATTTTATATAGACCGACTGCCTATCTGGCTGAACTCCATTACCTAGTTACATGGCAATACGATACTCTTTGAAAGTCCTTGAAAAACCCTGAATGTCAGACTTTCAGGGTTTTGACGACCCGTAACGACTATCAAGGATCTTCGAATGACAGCGGGAACCAGACTTAATGTACTTTCCGAGGCACGAAGGGTTCTCAGTATGTAAGGGTTGTCACCGATCCAGGGCCCAACAGCGGCTAACTTAACCTGATCGATCGACCCGTGCGGCTCTTATTACGTAGCCAGAAGCTGGATCTAATCATGGGATTGAAAATACTATTTTCTATTATACCAAATTTAATAATTATTTTTAACCATTAAAAATAATAATTAAATTTGGCGTAATAGAAAATAGTATTTTAGAAGCTGAGCTCACCAACTGGCTTATATTTATACCATTTTAATATAAGCCAGTTGGTGAGCTCCGTTTCTTGGGATGGTGTTAGGTGTTAGCAAAAAAAAACAAAGGTAACACCTACGTAACTGAAACACTAAATAGGAGAAAACGGTGCCGCCTTAGATCGATAACCTAGGGAATTCGAAGCTTGCCGGTAATAGGAGATACCATAAACTCACCGTATTCGGGATTGTGTTATTGTGTTGCTTATTTTAATACACCAACCTCAATTCCGACCCTGAGGACATTACTACATTATGTATATAGCCCGGTTAGTTGATCAAATCTTATCTACATAAAGGGTACGTAGTCAGATTTGCATCTAACAGAATAGTGGTAGAATCTTGCCACCAAATTTTGTGATGAGTAAAGAAATCTATACAAATAAATAAAATTGAAGTGTGTTTGTAACAACAAAATAACAGCTATTTTCCTAAATGCATAATAAAGTCTTTAAGGAACCTATAACACAAAAACAGTTTTCAAAATTGGTGTCACGACAAACAGACAGACGTTTGTTTTGGCTAATCTCCAAAACGGCTGGACTGATTTTGACAGGACTTTAACTGGCAGATAACTGATGTTATAAGGCAAAGGGGGCAAAGGGTTATAAATGAGGACAAAGCCGCGGGCACATTTAGTAAATATTAATTATACAAAATTATTTCATAAGAATGGTAAACATAATTATTGGCTTATGTCTAAATGATAACAGCCGCACGGGTCGAACGTAAGTTAAGCTGCGCTAGGCGCGGTCGGCTTGGGGATGAATATATTCATTACATATTGAGACTCCTCCGTGTCCGTGCGTCGCAAAACACCCTAAGCAGTTGGTGTCGGCTGTCTTTTCGTAGCAACCAGCCTTACTAAATCATATTACTCAGCAACTGGGTTGTGGAGGTAAGAAAGGCAGTCGCTTCATCTAAAATACAGTTATTAGCTGCTTCCGGTTATATTGGCAGCCGACTCTGACATAGTAGGGTAAAGTCTAGGCTAAAATGTATAAGATATCATGTGAATATATCGAAAGTAAAACTTGGTAGGTACATCTCTTTAATATCTAAATATATAAAAAGGGCTTGAAAGTTTGTATGGGGAAACAAGATTACTTAGTTAAACTATTTTATTCGAAACTTCACAGGAGTACTCCTATCAATAAATGAGTAAACAAGTGTTTCAGGCTCTTTCAGAATTCAACTCCTAAAAGGTGGAAAAGGGGTGACAATTTGTGAGATAATTTCCGAACACCACGCGGGCGAAGCTGCGGGCACAGCTAGTCGAATATAAAATAAGCCCGCTTTCTGAGCGCTCTGGCAAACATTCAATCATTCCATATGTATTACTTACTTACTTCGCGAATTGCTTTGACATTCTGTGAAGTAGGCAATAAATATCAACCCTTTTTTGGAAAACTGATGAGTTACCAAAGAATGGACACTAAGAATAGAATTACTTAGAATACTCTTCATATTATGTACACCTTATCAATTACAGATCAGGTTGGGTGGTTGGTTGAGTGGTGTGAACATAGGATGATTCATCATCATCATCATTATTTTGACCAAAAGACGTCCACTGCTGGAAGGCCTCCCTCAATTTGAGGGATTTGCTATAATCGCCACGCTTGGTAGGCGGGTTGGCGATGGCAGTATGGCGGAAAAATGTACAGAGAGCGCTGCTGCCCATTCTCTAGGAAGTCTCTTAGTCGCCTCTTACGACACCCACGGGAAGAAATGGGGTGGTGCTATTCTTTACGTCCGGCACCACACGGAGCACACATAGGAAGATTGTGTAGTTACAATTATGGCAATCATTCAGCTTTTTATCAGTACCTACGTCTATTTTTAATTCTTACGTGTAGGTGTAAGGTATTTTGATCTTAAGAACTATCCGCCCTTTTCAGTACCCACGCTGGGTTGAGTACCAGGTAGGTACGTAAGCAGAGTCTAAATGCCAGTTACTAACGTACAAGTTCTTTGTTGATATTCAATTGAAAGCAAAGTTTTAGTTTAGCTAACCGAGGTACCTAGTTTGGCTTATGGTTCGTAGACCACTTAGGCTTTTTTTTTTTTTTTTTCAAGATGGGAAATCATCAAATGACTTCTCCCGCTCTGGGCGGAGCGGGAGGGCGTGTCAGACTTTTACTGACTAAAACCCACCCGTGTTCCATCAGTTGCCCATGTGCCAGGGTCACGAACAATCACGCGAACCACTTAGGCTTACGTATAGTTCTTTAAAAGGGTATTTGGAATCTTACTTATCTATGAGTCTTGCTTGGTAACTGGTTGATAGTCATTTAATGTCATTGATCATCATCATTTCATCTGAAAGACGTCCATTGCTGCACATAGGACTCAGCAATTTGGAAATTTTATGCATCTTCTTAAAACTTTATTGGTAATCACTACTTTAGTATGAAATCAGAAATAAAGAAAGAAGACTTAAATTCATAGTTAAATAATCGATAGTTAATACATAATATTAACGAGTACCTAACGTTATGGTTAGATATATAATGACCCGATAACCGGTGACAATCGACAGAGAAGTATAATATTGTTTAAATGACAACAACTAAACAATACACAAGGACGAGGCCATGATGTAGGTCGAACTGAATATTCTGTTCTGTGATATCATTAATCATATAATACTCTTAGACTTAAATAATATATAGAGAGAAACTCATTTAATATACATATATAAACTCACGCCCCTATTCCCTTAAGGGTAGACAGAAACTATAGAACGCCATCTGCTACGATAATTACATACACATTTTGGTTCGTTTACATAAGTCAAGTCGTTGTCATCAACGTCCGTTTCGTACATTTCAAATATCAAATTTAAATATCCTTCAAATCAGGAATACGAATTAAATAACAATCATATACAGCTACCATAAAGGATCAAAACAACTACATAAAAAACAATTTCAGTCATCAAGCCAGCTGAATACAAACGACAATTAAGAAAAAAAAAATACGGTCGTTCGTCAGTTATAATTTAAACAATATTCGCAAATTGGAACAACCTCGTCGCGCCTGCGCAAGTTTGCGAACGTGTGCGCAAGGGTACATCACCTTGACACGAGGCCCGACGGGGTACTATCACCTTCCCTCTCGCACGAACACGTAGACGTAGAGGGAGACAGAGATGCAGACATCCGTAGACAGACGCTTTCAGAAACGCTACGCGGCTTATTCGTGGCCGCCATTTTGTATGTTCCTTTTGTCCATAGATATTAATTCGAGGACCTTATTTATGATGCATTATTTTTAAAGAAGCATCATTCTACGGTTTGTATTTGCGTTTATTGATCGATGGAGAATGCAAGATGCGTTTTAATGTATTTTTAGATGTCGTAGGTGTTGTGAGAAATAGTAAAACTGAATATTTCTCAATTAAGCGTGTTAATCTAATCTGTCTTGACCCGGAATAACGATTCCAACGACCTCGCGTACTTCGTTGACTGCTTATAGTCTCACTTATTCATGTTCCACCATTTTCATTGTATTGTAATACATTTTTACCGAACACAAAGAAAGGCTGACGTCATATAAATATAAAACTCTTTTTATAGAATTCCGCTGGATGCATTTATGGAGATCGAATATAATTCAACGTTAATCTAATTACGAGTGACGTATACGTGCCATTGTATAATGCGCATTACACAGTAAAGGTATATATAGTTTAGACCACAACACGTAACGTGACATTACAAGAAATTGCGCATTTCAATACAGAATAATTGAATATATAATAGCTTCGTGTATCTATAAAACAGATAAGATAACGTGAACATAACAATGAAATCAACTTTAAAAATCGAATCTATGTTAATTTTCGTAGAAAATTAATCATTTAGAGTTTGTAAAACTGTATTTCGCAAAAAAAAGTGTGTTAAAATATTTTATATAAGCGTAAAAAGTGTCAAAACGTGATTACTGACGTAACCTGAAAACTGTTACGAGTGTAAAACTTTTCGGTACGCGCAGCGCCATCTATCGGTCAACTTGGCAGTCGGGCGTGATCTTCACAAGGTTAGGCTGTAAGCCCACGGGCTGCGGCTATTTATATAAACACTCAGGTTGTGACACGTGTTTATGATATCTTTTACAACGCCATTAATTCTTTATGTGTTAATAAGGAAAATTGGGGAAATTAAACCCGTACTGTTTTGGTTTGCTACGCGTGGCTACGTAGAGGACTTGTCTTTGATTTTCCATAGATCGCTCGAGTTGACGTCACGAGGCGACGACGTGTTGAAATACATTGTGAACCGTAATACTAATGAGTTTATCAGATATTGTTTATAGAACTTTATGAGCGTTCCATATTGAAGAAAACTTTTACAACACCATTACGCAATGTTTGTGATTCACGAACCATAAAACATACATGATTTAGGAACCTGATATCTATGTTTATACTCATAAAAGCGTCATCAAAGAAACGATCAAACCGAGAAAGGCATTGTCATTGAATTTCAGTCGATCACTACACAATGTTGAAGGATTCATAATATGATCACATACGATCAGATTTCATTTGATCGTTCAAAAACCTTTGTAGCGGTATAGCATGAGAAGTTTCACTAAAACAATTAAACAACTGTCGTTTCAAACTAATTTAGTATTCGGTAAAACACGGTCACGACGTCAATAAGGAAACGTTCGAACGTAACTAAAAATTTGATATCTCGACAAGCTCTGGTTAAATTTCAAGTTTTACTCATGATTTGATACTGATAAACCATCTCATGGGCAACATCATCATCATCTGCCCAGCCTTTTCCTAACTACGTTGGGGCAGCTTCCAGTCTAACCAGATGCAGCTGAAAACCAGTATTTTAAATGGAGCGACTGCCTATCTGACCTCTACCACCAGTAACATGTTACTCTAGACAAGACTGGTTGTAAGATTTTACACATATGAGCTAACACATAGGAACCAACTGCCTTAACTTTGTACAGGTATTTAATTCAGTTTAATTACTTTTTCAACCGACGAAAAAAAAACGGATGAGGTTCTCAATTCGACGAGTATTTTTTTTTTTATGTATGACCACGCATAACTTTTTACATAGTGGTCCGATTGTGACAATTCTTCTATTGGAAAGGGTATCTCCCAAGGTGGTCCCATATAAATTTGGAAAACAAAATCGAACCCTAAGGGTCGGAAAACAGGGGATGATTGATTGTTCACTCACTGATTGTAATGTATAACCAAGCATAACTTTATGCAGAGTAGTCCGATTTTGATTATTCTTTTTTTGTTGGATAGGGTATACCTTGCCAAGTAGGTATTATTAGTACATTAAAGTCTCAAAAAATTATAAAATAAAATAAAAAGCGGTTTAATTTTTTTAAGCTAATTAATTCTTCTAGTAGATGGATAAGTAAGAATTGGTTTAGAGACTTTGATAAAAGCCCTTACGAGGTCTCATAAAAAGCAATCACGTTAGACGTAGTTGCAAATCATGGCTTAATGGGTCCCACATACATCGATCGATCAAAATAGTTAAGCCAGGGTTGCTACAGGGATGTCTAAGATGGATAATTGTTTTTTTATACATTGTGACCCGGCAAGGAACACTTAAAACCCTCTGTAAATTTATTATGAATTAAATTTGCTTTTTGTGACTGTCCAAATCCGTTTTGTAGTTTCGAAGACCAATGCAGTTTTCTTATAATTTCAAAAATATATCCCGGAAGGTTTATCTACTTACATACATAAGCGTAGATCTATATTCTATTCAAGTACTAATAATAAAACTGATGATTTTATCTGTTTGAACGCGCTAATCTCTGAAACAACGGATTGGATTTGAAAAAGTTTTGCATATTTTAGCCGAATTCTTGAGAAAGGATAAATGCATTCCAACTTTACGCAAGGACCACAAGGAGACGAGCAAAACTAAATATAGAAAGAACACTAAGCGAACACGAAGTAATAGCGGGTACAGGCGGTGCGATGCCATCGCATAGCAAAATAATTAGCTTGTCTATACTATACTACTATGTATATTACTATATTATTAATCTATACTAATATTATAAAGCTGAAGAGTTTATTTGTATGTTTGCGCGTTCAACGCGCTAATCTCAGGAACTACTGGACGGAATTGAAAAAATATTTTTGTGTTGGGGAGCCCATTTATTGAGGAAGGCTATAGGCTACATAACATCACGCTACGGTCAAAAGGAGCGGACCAGCAAACGAAAAATGGACGAAAACTGGCAGGCAATTCGATGCGACGGGAAGGATCAGGGGAGCAAAAATGTGACGCGGACGAAGTCGCGGCAGAAGCTAGTACAGACGCCAGCACATCTAGCTACTACAATCTGTCAGATTTCTTTGATAGATTTTCGACTTTATTTCTAGAGCATTAGGTTCAAGTTTCATTGGGAAAAATTGACAGTTTCGGGTAGCTTGACCTGCTGGCGTCTGTACATTAATATGATCCTTACATATATTCAACAAGTGGGGCTTGTGGCTAAGTAATAACAGCCGCACGGATCGATAGATTAGGTTCGGCTATGCTTGTCGCTGTTGGTCCGTGGATATGTGACTAGGTATCTTTACATACCAAGACCCCTCCGTGCCTCGGATAGCATGTTAAGCCGTTGGTCTCGGCTGTCTTCTGTGGATCTTTGACAGTCGTAACAGGTCGTCAGAAGTCCGAAAGTCTGACAACCAGTCTTACCAAGGGCTATCATAATACCCAGTAACTGGGTTGTGGGGGTCAAAAAGGCAGTCGCTCCAGGTAAAATACTGGTATTCAGCTACATCTGGTAAGACTGGAAGCCGAACCCAAAATAGTTAGGATAAGGCTAGGCAGATGGTATACTATATTAAGCAAATCTCGATGTATAATCAAGTAGTAAAACCGTGCAAAGAAGGGATGCGTCGCTTGTATTAGATAAAAGGCTTATGTGATAAAGAATGCAGAATCAGGAGGTTGAGGCGGTTATGTTGATAATGTTAGTCCTTCTTTTGTTAAGACTATAAACAAGAGAACAATGAAATTGATGACGTATGTAAGCAAACAGCAGCTGTTTATGCCTTCGCTGTTCCAGATCGATGATACACTTTATAGCTCGGCTGGCAACTTAGAAATGCTGTAAAAAATAATACTTTGAGCAACTAGAATTCAAGAAAGCTTGTGGGAGTCAATTCCATTAGAAAAAGATTTCACTGGGTCATAAGCATAACTCATAAACCTTAAGAGCGGCCGACCCGTCATAATTCTCAATAAACAAACGCTCGTACATAATAATGGCGTTATATCTTGATTACTGTGTTTAAAAAACTTATTTGAGAAACAATTTCAGGAAAGTAGTTCGAAAATCAGCTTTATTACACAAATTGTATCTAATCTTTGGCGGTTCATAGTGTTTACATACATTGGAAAATTAAAGAAAACAGCTACATAGAAATCTGGCTGTTGCCCAGCAGGGGGTGAAGAATAGGTTGATATTGTTATGATTGAGGTACCTATGTACTCAACATTTCTCTGATTTTGGCACTATAGTCTGTTTGCATAGGATGGGTTTGAGACTAAGTAATAACAGTCGCTCGGGTCGATCGATTATGTTAAGCTACGCTTGCCGCGGTTGATACATGGATTGCTGACCATTTTCACATACCAAGACGCCTCCGTGCCTCGGAAAGCTCGTCAAGACGGCGGGCCTCGGCGGCGAGGATGGAATGCGGCAGTCTGTGTCGGGAGTGTTGAGTTTGCTAGGGAGTTCTCTACTCTCCTGGAGAAGGGTTGTAGCGTCATCGGGAATGGTTAGGGTATGCCTTGGTCAACGAATCGACCGAATGTGGGACGGAGTGTAACGGGCCGCTGCCGCGATCAAAGGATTGGAGTGCTTCACAGCTGAGTCGAAGAAACGCTGGGAAAGGCGTCTCATGACCTGCTGGATGGTGGGCATTCTAAGATCTAGATGAAATTCTCGTTTCTGTCATAGAAGCGTGCTCGCATAACCTTTAAAAGGAAACAGTTTTGGAGGGTCTGCATCCTATGGATGTGGTGGGGCTTAGCGTGCGCAAAGACGACGCACGCATAAGTCATGATACGCTTATGACCGCGGTGTAGGTACGCAATTTGACCTAAGGAACAATTTATTACGGGCGGTCCAGTCTTACCAAGGGATACCTTCACCTGACCTGGTACCTTTAAACTAGGTTGTGGAGGTCAGACAAGCAGTCGCTCCATGCGAAATTCTGGTGGCTGCATCCGGTTAGACGGGTAGCCAACCTCAATATAATTCGGAAAAAGCTAGGCTTTAAGTAATATATAAACACTTGACTAAAAGCACAACTTTCGTAGGTCTTTGTCCCACCAACTTTATTTATCAGCACTTACATTCAACCTCTCCACATATAGCCAAAGTTAATCCTCAGATCAACCACTGTTTGGTATGCATCGCCTGCAGTCGGTAACTGCAAGCCAACAATTGTCAGTGCACTTCATACAACGAGGTACACGAGAGGCAGGCGGGTCGCATGCAAATTGCCTTATCAACGGTTTGAGGATTTTCAGTTCAAAGTTTAAATGCATGCAAATTGATATCACTTAACATGCAATTTTATAACAAGTGCTTTAAAATATCCCAGTACTCACAATCAAAGATTTATTCAGTTATACATATTTGTGGTTTATCTATACTAATATTATAAAGCTGAAGAGTTTGTTTGTTTGTTTGATTGAACGCGCTAATCTCAGGAACTGCTGGTCCGAATTGAAAAATTCTTTTTGTGTTGGGTAGCCTATTTATCGAGGGAGGCTATAGGCTATATAACATCATGCTACAACAAAGAGGAGCGGAGCAGTAATGAAAAATGTTGCAAAAACGGGGAAAATGTATTTCTTTTGAGAGTTTCCGTGGCGTGCGCTGCGTAAACGGTTAAAGTAACGCAAAAATCATGTATGACGGCATTGTTCCTTTTAAAAAGTTCTAAAAAAAAAGTCCGCGAGAGCATATGTCTATCTTTTAAGGTTGACTCACTATAACTCAAAAGGAGCGAGCAGCAACGAAATATGGACGAAAACTAGCAGGCAAATCGATGCGACGGGAAGGGTCAGGGGAGCAAAAATTTTATGCGGACGAAGTCGCGGGCAGAAGCTAGTTAACTAATAATTACTTATGTCCGCGTGACTTTTTTGTTTAAACATAAAATATTTGACACTCGGCAATACCGCAGTTTCTCATTTATTTATTACTAGCTTTTGCCAGCGGCTTCGCCCGCGTGGAGGTCGGATATTATCCCGCGGGAACATACTACCGGGATAAAAAGTAGCCTATGTCCTTTCTCAGGCTCTAAACTATCTGTGTACCAAATTTCATTTAAATCGGTTCAGTAGTTTTAGCAGGAAAGCGAGACAGACAGACAGACAGACAGACAGACCGACAGACAGAGTTACTTTTGCATTTATAATATTATAGTATGGATTTTTATTAGTAATCATTAACGTCCCACTGGTGGACGACGGCATCCCTATTCGTTTTCCACGTCTTTGTCTTCAAGGACCAATATTTATTAAAAGAGTCCAGGTCATCCTGATGAGCATCATCTCATCAGTGAAAGAAATTTCGGAATCGGATCAGTAGTTCCGAGTAGTACCCACTACATACAAACTCACAAATGTTAGCTCTTAAAAATATTAGCACACATGTATAACGATAGCATATTTTTTTGTGGATATGTATTTCGAATATCAACATAATATAGCATAACGTTACGCCTGTACTCTCCGAAGGGTAAGGCAGAGGTGTACCTATAATAAATTCACAAGTTTTACCAAAATGTCTTCAGTACGACTAGTAGGCATAGTACAAAACATTTAGCTGGTTACCCCGGGTACAAAAGTTAAATTTTGAAATATATTAATCATAAACAAAAAATTTACAGAGTGCGCCATTCATTGGTTGCGCACTCAATTATAAAAGAAGGCCAAATTCTCTTAACTAAGCTCAAACTCTAGTCGCAGTATCATCTCGGCGACTATCCAATGTCAGAAACTTGTCAAAAATGTAGGGAATCTTGAGGTATTTTTGACAGATTGAGACTGAGATCCAGACTGTAAACGTTCCTAAAATTACGAGAATAGCCCTAAAGGAGTCCTCCACAACTCATTTAATGCATAAACACCATGGAGTCCGAATGACCATATCCAAACAAAAAAAAAATTCAACTGACATCCAAAAAAACACTACAAAGTGAAATATAACTTAAATTTCAGAAGTCGCTGTTTCAGGTTTTGTATTCTGTCACCAACTTTCAAAATTATTTTTTTACTATGTAGTGTGTTATAGGAAATCGGTTGTTCTTCTAAACTATGAATTTTTCACTTTTTAAGAGTACCCTACAAAGATTTGTATTCCTTCACTTGCTCAGTAAATAACAGTGACAGGACATCATCTAAATCAAAATAGTTTTATTTCACATAAACCTACATGAGCACTTATGAAACCTAGGTGCAAGGTTCCAATTTGTTGATTCCTATGGAGTAGAGCCGGCAAGAAACTCCACGGTTACTCTTTTAAAAATAATTGGCTTTTACAATGGTTTTAAATTCAGTATTAATAGGTATAGGAGAACAGTGTAGGAAGGGAGATACATTAACTAGATAAAATACGTATTGTTGAAGCTAACTCATGAACTACTAGTCACAACATGACTAAATGTACATGGGACCACTCTTATAAGTATACCCTTTCCTTAGTTACCTTAGTTACCTTAGTTTACCTTTTTAGGTAACAAACTAACAAAAAGAAAAAGAAAATACAACCGAATTGAGAACCTCCTCCGTTTTCTTAGTCGGTTAAAAATAAATGCATATTAACCTTTTAAATGTCTTAACTTTCTCTTGTGTGTCTTTCTATTGTGTCTTTAATTACGGCATTCGATGAGTTAAATACACGTAACATATTGTTAGAAATGGACATTTCAGAATGAAAAGATAACTGAATAACCAGCTAGACAAATTAAACTGCATCGCAGACTAATTAAAAACTGAAACTTTCAGGACTAAAAGCGTAGTTTCTGTTAGTACCGTAGAGAAATGGTATTAAAAAAAAAGATTATATATGGTGGCATCGTTGTGTTGGACATCGTTCCGATTTTTGGTCGGTTTGTTACAAAAAAACAAATGTTGTTTAAAGTATGTGCATCTGGATTGAGGGCCCATTTTTTGAACCCTTGCGTACCGAAATAACATTTAAAGGGAAATTAGTTAAAAATAGTAAAAACTTAAAGCAAAGGGTCATAAATTTCTTAAACGTGAATTAAAACTGTTATGATGAAATAACTTGGGCCCTCAATCCAGACGCGTGCATAAAGTGGCATAGCCTAAATCTCAGTAAGTACTATCACTGGGTTAATAATTTTTGTTTAAGAATTTAGTTAAGAATTTCTTAAATACTTTAATTAATTTCCAAATCTGTAAAATATAACATTACCGATTTATGGCGGCATATCTAGGGCCCTCACTTAATTATTGTTTGTACTGAGGAATCTCCAAAACATGAATATATCTGAAGAAATACATAAATACGACTTTAATATGTTTTATATAAATACCTATGTGAATTAGTTAAAAAGAAATAAGGACACAAAACTTAATTGTTAAGAAGTAAATGAAAGTCGAGTTTTACTAAAAAGTCTGAACTGAGAGCCCAATATTTTCGGCTTTATTGACTAGGCTCGACCTCATAGATTAACGCAAATTAGAATAAAAGTTTTAACTATTTCTTAATTAAATTGTAACATATCGTTCGTTCTTCTAAATGTCATACTTTAAGAGAAAATTGATTTTCAACTTTTTGAAAGAGAATTATTTGTAGAGTGACCATAATGTTCAAAGTACATGTACATTTTGTAAAGTGCATTCGGCAAGTCATCATTTGCAGCTAAAAGTACTATATACCTACTTATTACAATTTGGTTTTCCTTATTTTTAATGTAATTTCTATTTATGTGATGTTACTCTTTAAGGTAATACTATGAGCAAAGTTGCCTAAAGCAAATAAAAAAAAATATAGTTAAAAAAACTAAAAATGAAAATGGAAATGATTTTTATTAAATCAGAGAAATAGTTGCACTCGTCACTAAAAATTACTTCGCTCTCTCGCAATTTCGTATTTTTAGGATTTAAGACTATTTTAAGGTAACATTTATGTGAAGGAAATAGTTTTTTATCATTATACCGATCGTGTTTTATTTATCACAATGAATTGTTTGTTCTGGTGCTACAGTGATCCATAGATACGATGACTACTTACATGTATAACATACTATTAGTCGGTTAGTTTGCCTTTCATTTTATGCAAACACTGTTGAAGCTAAATAAATGTTCTAGTTTCATTTATTTTTTATAGAAATAACATTAAAAATAAGGAAAGCGAAATTGTAATTAGTAGGTATATAGTACTTTTAGCTGCAAATATTATGACTTTCCAAATGCACTTTACAAAATGGACAGGTACTTACTTTGAACATTATGGTCACCCTACAAATAATTCTCTTACAAAAAATTGAAAATCAATTTTCTCTTAAAGTATGACATTTAGAAGAACGAAAGATATGTTACAATTTAATTAAGAAATAGTTAAAACTTTTATTCTAATTTGCATTAATCTATGAGGTCGAGCCTAGTCAATAAAGGCGAAAATATTGGGCTCTCAGTTCAGACTTTTTAGTAAAATTCAACTTTCATTTACTTCTTAACAATTAAGTTTTGTGTCCTTATTTCTTTTTAACTAATTCACATAGGTATGTAAGTAAAACATGTTAAAGTCGTATTTATGTATTTCTTCAGATATATTCATGTTTTGGAGATTCCTCAGTACAAACAATAATGAAGTGAGGGCCCTAGATATGCCGCCATAAATCAGTAATGTTATATTTTACAGATATGGGAATTTCTTAAAATATTTAAGAAATTCTTAACTAAATTCTTAAACAAAAATTATTAACCCAGAGATAGTAGTTACTGAGATTTAGGCTATGCCACTTTATGCACGCGTCTGGATTGAGGGCCCAAGTTATTTCATCATAACAGTTTTAATTCACGTTTAAGAAATTTACGACCCTTTGCTTTAAGTTTTTACTATTTTTAACTAATTTCCCTATAAATCTTATTTCGGTACGCAAGGGTTCAAAAAATGGGCCCTCAATTCAGATGCACATGTTTAAAGTGCAATACCTCACCATCTGCCTAGCATTTTTAACCGACTTCAAAAAAAGGAGGAGGTTTCTCAATTCGACCATATATATTTTTTTCCCAATATATTGTGGTCTGCTTCCAGTCTAACCATATGCATGGATATCAGTATTTTACATGGAGCGAAATAGAAATAGAAATAGAAATAATAGAAATAATATTTATTTGCATAAAACATGGTATATGAAGGTGTTAAAGATAAAGTATAGAGCATACATGTTTAGCTTATATTATAGCATGCAAATATTATTGGTTACATTTAAAAATGTTTCCCGTCCGTAAATTCTTTGATACTATAAAAATTTTTAGTTTTTAACCATTCCAGTAGTTTTTTTTTTAAACAATCTCAAATCTAAAGTTTTATAATCACTTGGAATTTTATTATAAATTCGAACACACATGGCTAAACAGCTTTTGCTATATTTTGCCAGTCTGGGAAACTCACTTAATACAAGCCTGTGAGGATCTCGCCGGTTTCGAGAACATACATCCTCTGCCTTTTTAAATAGGTCTTTATGCTTCTTAACAAACATACATACTTCATAAATATAGAGAGAAGGTAGCGGTAATAAACCAAGTTCTTTAAATATTGGCCTGCAAGATTCATCAGGTTGAAGCCCATATATTGCACGAATACACTTTTTTTGGGCAACAAAAACTCTGTTCCTATCGGTACTGTTACCCCACATTATGAAACCATAGCGTATCAATGATTCTACGTAAGCATGATAGGTAGTGATAGCAGTTTTAACGTTTGTTATATTTTTAACCTTTCGCAATGCATATACGAATTTATTTATTCTTGTAGATATATCATCGACTTGCGCTTTCCAATTGATGTCCTGATCTATTATTACTCCAAGAAATTTCGTTTGTGTAACTGCGTTAAGTTTTGGTATGTCAAGTTTAAAATTGTATTTATTATTATTTGATTTATTAAATTGTATGTAAACAGATTTATCTAAATTAATTTTTAAATTATTCATGTCAAGCCATTCAATTAATTTGTCAATTGTGTTGTTGATTTCTCTTTCATGGTCGTCAATTGTATTAGTCTTTTTATCGGAAGTCACTATAATGGAAATATCGTCAGCGAATAGAATGCATTTATGATTTGTTATGTCTGTGATTGAGTTTATATAGAGTAGGAACAATATTGGGCCCAAAACACTTCCTTGTGGGACGCCATAATGGTTGCATTTATACTCGGATGATTATGGTATCATAACGTTGTTATTATCTAATCTTGAAATAATAACACGTTGTTGCCGGTTATTGAGGTATGACGATATCCACTGAAGTGCATGTCCCCTTATCCCACTTAACTCCAGCTTTTTTAACAACAAATCATGTGACACTAGGTCAAAAGCTTTAGACAAATCAAAAAATAGTCCTGTTGTCAGATAGTTTTTGTTAATGTTGGATAGTATTTCTTTTATCAGAGAGAAGGTGGCTAATGTAGTTGATTTGCTTTTTTGAAAGCCGTATTGATCTTTATTAATAATGTCAAATTTGTTACAGAAATTAAGTAATCTTTTATTCATGCATTTTTCTAATATTTTTGATATAATCGGTATTAAAGTAATTGGTCGATAATTACTTATACAATTTTTTTCTCCTTTCTTAAAGAGTGGTTTAATAATGGATAATTTTAAAATATCTGGGAAAGTTCCAGAAGAAAATGATAAATTAATTAAATATGTAAGGATTCCAGTTATTTCATTAACGCAAAACTTAATAATTTTAGTATTCATTTCATCGTAGCCTTCTGAATTAGTATTAGATAGCGACATTATTTGTGTTCCGACCTCATTTTCCGATACCGGTCTAAGGAACATCGAATCATGAATTGATTTTCTACTAGAGCCAATTTTTGTTTTTGTTATTGTTGATTTGTGTGCCAAATTGATGTAGTGCTCATTAAAGGCAGATGCTATTTCTACGGGGTCTGTAAGTATTGTGTTATCAACTTTAATGTTCTCTATGTTGTTTTTATAGTTAGTATTAAATATTTCATTTTTTACAACTTTCCAAGTGGCTTTGCATTTGTTTTCACTCCTATGTATAAACTTAATGTTGGCGTTTCTTTTAGAATAATAAATACATTTCTTCAGTAAATTTGAATATGTTGAATATTTTGTTTTGTTAGCTGAGTTTTTATTCTTATAGTATTGGTAGCGCAGTGTCCTTTTGTTTTTGCAACTTCGTTTTAGCCCTTTACTAATCCATTTCTGTTTATTTATGTTATTCATATTTACTTTTACTTTTATTTTTGGGAAGCAGAGATTATAGAATAGACATATTATTTCATGAAACTTATTGAATGCTGCGTTTAAATCATTTTCCATGAGTATTTCAGACCATGATAAATTTTTCAAGCATTCCCGAAATTTTTGAATGTACTCCATATTAAAATCTCTCTTATATATATAATAAGTGGCTTGTTTGTGAGTTTTATGTTTTAAAGGAATACTTAGCATTTGAGCAGTGTCGTGGTCAGATAGATGAAGTGGCAATACTGTTGCAATCGCATCTGGGATGTTGCTTAAAATATGGTCTATACAAGACGACTTACGTGTGGGAACATTGATATGGATTTTCATGTTATAGTTATCCGATAAGTCCTGTAACTCGTTCGCAATATGGCCTTTTTTTAAAGTATTTATGTTAAAATCACCTGCTATAATTATATTTACTTTAGACTTATATTTTTTGTTTATATCATGTAGGAGATTACTAAGTTTAGTCAAAACTTGGGTAGGATCTGATGAAGGTGTTCTATAGAGACAAATGATAATACATTTATTATATACTAGTTCTATGCCGCAGGCTTCAAACGAGTGCTGTGTGGCATATGTTTTAATAAATAATAATTCTTTATATATTATTCCTCTTTTAACTAAGATGCAGGTACCACCTCTTTGTTTCTCTCTGCAGTAGTTAGCAGCCATTTCGTAATCGTTAATTTTAATATAACTCTCATAGCCTTTTTTAATGAAGGTTTCGGAGAGACATATTACGTCCGGTTCATTTTGTGCTTCACGTAACTCTAGTAAAGTTATTTCTAGTATCTCTCGCTTAGACAATACACTCGCAATATTTTGATGTAGAATTCTAAATTGATGTGGCTTGGAAGTTGTTAAGTTAGGCTCGAAAAAAAGTACTGTTCTTATTTATAATAGAAAAATAATAAGGGATAGTGCCTTTCTTTATTGGCCCCGCGGCTTTTATAGGGTTTTCTGCTTGGTGAGTATCAACACTGCTTTGGCGTCTAAAATAGTAAGGGATTGTCCCTTTATTTGGTTTGTTTATGTCAATGTTCGTACATGACTTATGACTTGGTTTATTACCTGCTATCCGTCTTTTGAGTACGCTTAAATTTAAATAATTGTTGTCGTAATCGTTACAGTCTATATGGTAATTAATTGTTTTACAAATGTCAGAAAATTTATAAGTAGTGTCAACAAATTTACAAGTTTTATACTTTTTACATAAGGTTTTAATATCGTTATTTAACTTTTTGACCTGAATGTAATCATTTTTAAGAACATTCAATACTAAAATCATGTTATTTTGAAACTTTTCTAATATAGTTTTGAGTTGTGAGATGATTACTTTAGTGTCGTAATCGTTTTCACCTACGCAGATCACAAGTTTATCTTCTCTCTTTAGCTTCGTTTCTCTACAGCTCTTTATTATTTGGCTACTTAATGCGTTTGGCTTCGTTACTGCAATCACTTCATATTTTTCGTGTTGGGTTCCCACTCTTAACCGCCAGATACCTGAGGCTAGTCCAATACATTGCTGAGCGCCGAAGATGTGTATTTTTCTCTTATCAGTATTATGATTTGGCTGTTCCGAGGCTGTGTGTGTGTGATGTGTCTGTTCCGCCGGTATTCTAGATGCCGTGCTATTACTGCATCGATACTGTTTGAGACTTTCTATTTGCTGGTTAAGCCCTGCAATATCTTGGTTTGCATCCTTTAATTTTTGTTGCAGCACTGTGATTTCTTGTTGTAAGAGTAGTATTTGATGGTCGGTGATACAATCGGTTTTTAGTGAGGTTCGTAACGTAGCAGCTGAAGGTGTGGTAGTCAAGCTGTGCTGTAGTAGAGAGTGTCTCTTCTTTTTCACAGTACTGTTAGTATTACTCGCTGTTGGTGATGAGTAGCATAGAGATTTTAATAATTTTATTTCTGCAGTTAATTTATTGATTTGTGTTTGAAGGTCGTTATTTTCCAGTATAGTGTTTTCTAGTTCCTTTTGCGTACTATTAAGTTCACCTGTTAGCTGGTAAATCGTCTCTTTCATTTCGGACATTGTTATTATGTCAGATACTGTACCGTCTACACTCTTTGACAATTTATTTGGTGTTAAGTAAGATTCATCTGACGTATCAAAATCTGTGAGTATATGGGAATCCAGGGCTTGATGTGTGCGATGTGGAGTAAGCTGTATATCTTCAATACATTTATTATTATTTGTAAAACGTATTTGATCTGCTGATGGCGGGTTTAAAGAGATGTTTTGCTTTTTCCTCATCGTGACATTAGATGTTTCACTACTTACTATTTTTTTATTTTTAGTGCACATCTTACACCTCCATCTTTTTTTCGCTTCTTTATCCATTAAACGATAAGTTTGCTTCGGATATCCGTCGCAATTCAACTCATATCTGTTATTACATGCTGAACACAATGCCGTATCTTTTATGTTTACGTTTTTTTTGCATTTGTAGCAAGTAACTAGTGCTGCCATCTTACAGCTACTGTTTGAAGATGTTGGAATATTTTTGGAAGATATGATTTTAGCTTTCCTACTTGTGCTACTATGACGAGCCAGGAACTTTATTTGTGTGAAAGTTTAAGAATTTTGAAATTACAAAAAGACAAGTGTGTAGGTGAGGACGGAACTCACGACACTTAGCGCCGCAGTCTCTACTAATACCTTTTGGCCACTTAGTTGTTGGAGTGAGGTGTTGAATTTAGGGAACAGTTTCTAAGATTTATTTATTTTTGAATGTTAGAGGTCGTGGGTGTTCTTTAAATGTTTATACCACCACCGTCACAATTATTTTATAACAAAAAGTTTTTGCACTTAACAAGTTTTAACACAATAAATAACAATAGTTTCACATTTATTTGTATGTTCGTCGCACTTCAATAGTTTTATGAATAGGTAATTACAGTTATTATTGGTTTAATTGACAGTTTGAGATATGACTGATAAGCACTATTTTGGTGAGGTTTTAGGGCACTTTTCTTGAGTGTAACGTTTAGATAACACTTGCACTTGTTCATTAGTCGACTATTTTCGTATTTATCTATTTATGATCGGCGATTAGTTGTTATTAGTATTTTTAAACAAATAGAATTCGCGGAGCTGATGTAATGCGTGGCACTAGCGCCATCTATCCTATCCTAACAGGAGGAGTATGAAATTTCGCACACTTATAGTTTATACAGAGAAGAAGTGACGAATGCTAATATTTTTTTAAATTATGAGTTAAAATACATTATTTTCAATAAATAACACGTTACACACACTACTGTTCATTACCGTGTCCATTTACCTATCTTACCTCCATAACCCAGTTTACTGGGTAAACTGGTTACCCCTTGGTAAGACTGATTGTCAGACTTTCGGGCTTCTGACTCTCGTAACGATTGACAAAGATCCGCGAATAATTCGTGAATTCCGGGACCAACGGCTTAACGAGCTTTCCGAGGCACGGAGGGGTCTTGGTATGTAAAGATGATTTCCCATCCATAGACGAACTGCGGAAAGCGTAGCTTAACCTGATCGAACTACCCGTGCACCTGTTATTACTAATTAAATACTGACTTTTTCAGGACTACATGCTATACTTCCGTATCAAGTAAATCCCAGCGACTTTGTTAATGTCATCGGTCCATTTAGCTGAGAGGCGTCTTACGCTACGCTTATCGATACGAGGTCTTTACGCCTCCGGCCATCGGTCCTTGAAAAGGCGTAAAGGACTCTAACTCTGCAATATATGATACTTTCTCGTATAGCTATTTCAGTTTAGTTGTCGATATTATCATCATTCTTATCATTCTACTGCCCTTATACCAATTTATTTGTGGTCGACGCAACATGTATTTTTCTTCCACACTTCTCTATTAGTCGTCATCTCAGTAGTCACCCCCGTTCTACCCATATCATAATTCACACAGTCCACCCATCGTTTCTGATATATCACACAACAAGTGATTGGCTGTTTTAAGGTTGATAAAGCACTCCCAAAGATGATCGTGAAACCGATGACGACTTTTACAACACACCTCTCGTACACGTTTTCTATCATTTACCATACGTTTTTGTTTTCTTAATGTCCAAAATGGCCATGAACTTATTTATGACGTATCACGATCAATATAAATGCTGTAACAGTAAATATTGTCCAAATCTACATTCAGAATATAAAGTGGGCATATAACGGGATTGCCAAGATTTTGTAGTGCGTATTAATGTGGCTAATATCGTTAATACTAGAACGGATTACGGTGAAAGATAAATTGTTGAAAATGTTATAGAAATTAAGTAAACTGCTTACAAATTAGAAGGGTCAACTATTTCTTTTTCTTCTTTAATAACAAACGGAGATGTATGTGAAGAGTCTGGAAAGACAATTCGTTAACTACTTTTATCCATATCTTTAGCAGAGCTTTTAAAAACTACCTTTCGGTTGCTAAGGTTTGAAATCAGATAGTTAAGTTCCTAATTTTAATATCCTCAAAGAATCTGTGTTTTTTTTAAGTATGAAATGATCCAAGTTCTGAAAATGTCTCTTCAATTTTCATGAAGATAATTGATATATGCATGGGGAAGAGTATAAGCTGAACATAAATAACAATTGGTAAGGCATTACTTTATACATCAAAGATAAGACGCAGTGGTACAAGATTGTCCATGGAGATTCTTGCCCGTTCTTCTCCCTACTACGTTTTGGATTGGGCAACTAGCATCATCTTTCGAACTCTTAACAATTGAAAAGTGCCTATAATTGGTTTATCTAGTGATCGTTTGTCATGTGAAAATAACAGCATCTTACATAAATATGAAAGTAGTAGTGGTCGCCCAGGGGTCGACATTCGACCATAATAATAAATCTATATGCACATCCATTAAAACTAAATAAAAAAATAATATGGTTATATTTGACACTCAGTAAAACTATAGACAAATAATATTAAAGACAAATATTCTCGATATGATCATAGATTTTTAAAATGAAATAGGCTAGATATCTATAAAATTAATTTATTACCTATGGTTATACTTGACATTCAGTAAGACTAGAGACACAAAATATTAAAGACAGATATTCTCGATTGGACCACAGATTTAAACAATAAACTTTCGTAAAAAAGGGGTGCAAAGTTTTCCATTCACGTATTAATATATAGTATATTATTTTAATATATTATGTATATCTACAAATTGTCGCAAATTAATTTATCATCCATAATTATATTTGACATTCAGTAAGGCTATAGACAAATAATACCAAAAACAAATACAGACTCGATTTGACCATAGAATTCCAAATAAACAAAAGAATATCTATGCATGTGTGTATTAAATACACGGTAATGAATAGTAGTGTGTGTAACGTGTTATTTATTGAAAATAATGTATTTTAACGCATAATTTTAAAAAAAATTGGCATTCGTCACTTCTTTTCTGTATAAACTATAAGTGTGCGAAATTTCGTACTCCTCCGTCCGCCCAATTTTCGTAAAAAGGGATCCAAAGTTTTCGCTTCACGTATTAATATATAAGGTGTATCTATTCATACACGAAATATTTTAAGACGTACACCTGTAGGTGGTAAAGAAGCTACAGCAACGAAAAAAAATGAGCACCCGGCTCCCGGGTCGAACGATAATTCGTTCGCATGCCGACAACTCGCATTCGAGTCCTACGTATAAGTAGTTATGTATCTTGCGACTATGCCGAGCACCCCGCCTACCGGGTGTATATCACAAAAATAAGCTAGGTGTTAATAGGGTGTACTTTTGAATAATTCTTTTTTCAATCTGGCACTGAAAGTGTGAATAACGAGAAAGCAATATTTTGTTGTCTTTCTCTCGGTTTGTTCCGACTAATCTCCGAAACAGCTTGACCGATTTGACGGGTCATTCACTGGCAGATCAGCTGATGTTATAAGGAGTAACACAGGCTACTCTAGGCTTTTTGTCGCGGAAGGACGTTCTAGTGGAATAAATGCCGCTTCGCCCGAGCCACGCGGGCGAAGCTGCGGGTAGAAACTAGTTTGAAATAAATGCTTAGAGTTGAGTTGAGTAAAAGCTATGAAACCTTACAAATCAACAAATAATTATACAAGCACAAGCATACTTGAAAGGTGGGTAGTCTAAAACCAACTAAACTAAAGTAACAAGAATCAATCTGTTTTCTGATGTTTTCATCGTAGACTAAACAAATGTTTGTATTTTCATAACAAAATGAAGTTTTATCGAGGCTAAGATGAGAATTTCCCGAGCATATTTTCATACACAGTCTGAAACTATAACAAATGTTATTATATGCTGATGAACACAATATCACAGGAAGCCTGTTGAGTGGATCTCGGCCATCCATCCAATTTATTCGATTAGGTACGTATGGGAAAGTCAAAAGATATTTTGCTAAAATAACTGAAGTTTGTTTTTTTTATCTGACATTTCAAGTCTTTTATGTTTGCATTTTTTACCATGGGTGTTTTGACACATCACATCTGTCAAAATAATCTCTGAGAATAAAAACGAAATGGAGTCATTTTTATACCCGTTACACAGTTTGTGGACTTTCCCGAATCTACAGGGACAAAAAGCGTTTTGTAATTGGACGTAGTTATGCAAAAAGGATCCAATCCACATTCAGTTAATTTTGAATTATTGACGTTTTAAGTTCAAGAGGAATTTGTTCATTACTTTAAAAAAAATTGTCTGTGGAATATTAACACGTTTTTTATTAGTAATGGTATATTCACATATTCTGGTACAAATACTAGTTAAGAACCAGAAAGTTTAAATAGTTTACACTGAAAAAAAAAATAAGAAGCGCCATACCATTGGTTTTAAAAATTAAAGTACACGAAAAATAAAGCTATTTTTAGCTAGATCGTTTTTATTGACTCGTAGTATGTATAATTTGGATCAGTTTGGTGCACTTAACTCATTTTTGACCAAGTTGTGGATTGGATCCTTTTTGCATAACTACGTCCAATTACATTTAAGAAATATTTCTCTTCTGAAGAGTCTTGTAGATACAAGACTACCTAGGACCATATTTAACATAACTGTCAATGCGACTTCATCATCATCATCATCTCAGCCTGGAATCACCCACTGCTGGGTATAGACCACCCCCTTTTTCTGCCATACATCTCGGTTCCGTGCGTCTCTCTTCCATGCATTTCCCGCGACCTTGACGATATCGTCAACCCAATGCGCTTTTGGACGGCGTGGTTTCTTTGGCCCAATCTTGGCCACCATTCATTGCGACTCACTTGTCAAAATATGACATAATTGCCAGTTGCTGTTAATAAAGCAGAAAACTATGAAAGATTCTCTAATTGTCGCCTGTCGGTTTAATTAAATAGGCTCATGGTCATGGATAAAACTTGTTGGTAATGTAAACTAAGATCGCAGAGAGGAACAGGCCCATATTCCAGCATTGGGAACATTACATACCGATTATGAAAGCTTTTTGGTTTAGGCAAATGTAAATTTCAAGGATTTAAATAAAAAAAATATTCTTGCTTGCATTGACGACAAGATTTCAATAAAACTTGTAAAGCCAGGGAAATTAATTGTTTGTCAAATTGATTACCAATATAATTTGCCCGTAATATTCAAATCACTACCGTTATTCTTTGATAGTTGTATGGAATGACTTTATTATACAAAATTTTCTTCCAGGCATGGCCCTAAATTGTTAGACACACATAAAATTCTAATAATATTATGTTTGGACTTTAAAATAGACCATGACCTCTGGGTTAGTTTCGGCATCGCTTTTTCTCATCAGCTAGGAATTGTCAGCACCATCTTATTTCAAAATATTGACGTGTAAAGTGTCTTAATAGGTCTGTTTATAAAATTTCCCTGACTGTTGAAGTGTAGAGTTCGACATACCTGCTATTCTATCAACCTTTTTAAAAATAGGTAAGTATGCATCGTTATCAACATCTATTTGTTATTGTATATTTATATTATATTATACTTTATATTTGTTAGCAACTATGTAGTTCTTATAGGTAGAATGCTTTTGCATTCGTTATCTGAAAAAACTATTTTATTATCTATCAACTAAGCCAGTCCAAAGAAACTTAGTCATGAATCTCCATTTATACTAGATTAATGGTCTGGTTCAGAACGCCCAGCTTACTTATCCGGCAGATCATTTAATGGAAATTCCGTTGTTTTTTTATTTGCCAGGTTAATTTGGATCTATCCGGATTTCTGGATTTTGTGAAAAATGCTCTTGGTTACAAGATGGACAGTTTAAAATGGAGATTAAAGATTTATTTAAATTAACATTTTATTTAGAATCGTTCTGTCCTAGAATGAAAGTTAAATCTTCTAAATATCTTGGTGCGGTGCTTGGGTGAGGCCTATGCCCAGCAGTGGTCATCTTTCGGTTGAAATGATGACAAATGTTTGTGTGATGAGCACGATCATTTGTTCTGTGTCTGGGTGTAATTTATCTATAATATGTATGTATTTAGAAATATATAAGTATGTTTATCAGTTGTCTAGTACCCATAACACAAGCTCTGCTTAGCTTGGGACTAGATGGCGTTGTGTGATAGTTGTGGAATATTATTATTATTATTATTATTATTTTATTGTCAGCCCAGAACTGAGCTACGGGTATAACGTATCCATAGCGTTCATAAGTTCTTTTAACATGTAGAAACATTTGCCTATCCTCATCTGCCTAGCCTTTTCTCAATGCATTATTTAATCTGCGAACCGTAATGGTTCACAGATTCAATAATGCATTTGGAAAAAGCTTTACAATAAAATGAGTTCACAATACAAGATTGTGAACAATTTTACTGTAAATGTGACGGTTCAGTTAAGGAATTTACACTAAACCTATTTACACTAGGTACTAAATTAAATTATTTACTAAATATACAAGTAAACACAGAATCACTTTTGTTTTTTCGTCATTTAGGCATCGAAATACTCCGCTGTATCGCTGTTATCCGGAAACGTGCCCAGAAGACTGGCAGCATTGCCACGTTGAATGGCAATGCCAATTCTGTTATTTATTTATTTGGTACACCAACAGCAGTACATACAAATAATTAAAAGGGAATTATAATACTTAAGTACTGATGTTTATGCCTATTTATAGGTGCACAGTATTCACCATTCACACAACAATGTACTTATCTAAAACATACAAACTGCAATTAGAAAACACAAATAAAGTTGCTATTTGCATTGTATTTGTACTACATAAAATGATATGACGATACAGTGACAATGATATCTAAGGTTTAATATGAACATCAAATTGTGGGCTATCTTTGTAGTTACATTGAATTGGTATTTCTATTAGTTTATTATGTTGAGTTCAGCTTCCAGACTTACATACATGTAGCGATTGCCTATCTTAGTCAAGCTATAGTTACTATGCGACAAGCTAGACACCCGCTGGATACTCCGTAAGTACTTATTTACACGAATTTCGAGCTAAAATATGCCTACCAAACTAAACCTAAAATTCTCATTCTCAATATTTTATTATAATAAGTTTCCAAGCCCTTTAAACCGTATCGTTGGCGTCTGAAAACGTCCGCGCGTCCGTTGACCTCGCGGGCCGATGAACCTATTTCGGGGCACGGTACTGCTCCGACTAATTTGGGGTCATTTTGTTACACAAGGCATTAATTGCCGCGGGGCGATTATGTGCGTAAGTATTTTTTGAGATAGTTTTCATGGTGTTTGGATAGGAAGGTTAATGTGAAAGTTGTAGCCACGTGTTTTTTGGGACACATACTGTGAAAAGTATTTTTGGCGCTCAAATAACAAAGTCAAAGCATCTATGTCAAATGGACACATAAATGGCACTATTGAGCGTCAATAATGACATTAAAATAGAACTGATTCTAGTCATCTCCTCCAAAAGGTAGTTTCGTAAGGAAAAAATGGGGAAGTTACTGCACCGTTATGTGCTCTTTTAAAATGTTGTTCAATATTTGCATACAGTATACTAATATTGTAAAGCTGAAGAGTTTGTATGTTTGGTTGAACGCGGTAATCTCAGGAACTACTGGTCCGAAATGAAAAATTATTTTTGTGTTGGGTAGTCTATTTATTGAGGAAGGCATTGGCTATATAACATCAAGCTACAATCAAAAGGAGCGAAGCAGCAACGAAAAATGGACGAAAACTGGCAGGCAATTCGATGCGACGGGAAGGGTCAAGGGAGCAAAAATTTGACGCGGACGAAGTCGCGGGCAAAACTACTTAAGTATATGTAAAAACGATGCACCGAGAATAAAATTACCACACCATATTTATTACCACCACAATATTCATTTATTTATTTAGATATTTATGATAAATATATGGTGCACATATATTTATACACATTGTACACGTAAGTATACGTTTAACAAAATCTTATAAAGTAAGCAATAAGTCAGTGTGTAAGGTAAAGTAATCACAGAATGTAAATCAATGTCACAAAAATAATAAATTATACAATTACATGTTAGTGGAGATTTGTACAGTTGATTTGTGAAATGTATTGAAAAACAAGATGGCGGCGGCTGTGTTGATTTCAGCCACGCGCTAATTTAGCGTTGTGCAGGTAGAAATTGTTTCTATGTCATTTTGGTCTTTAAAGTATGATTGTTGTTCATGACCAGACAATTGCAGGCCAATGGGGACCATCCTCCCCCATTTTCATCTATGTGATCACGCTCTTCGTAATCTAAGTCATTTCTAAGACCTCAAGTGCAGGGAAATAGGTCATAAAACTTATAATTCAGTTTTTCTTGAGTATAATATTACTAAAATAACATTTTACTGTAACGAGAACGCATCGATATTTGAAATATAGTGCCGACTTGTTTCGGATAGTCTCGGTTACATCAATTGCTTGTGTTTTTCGGCAGTGTATATTAATAATATATTTATATTAATATTATAAATATGTTAAGTCCATTGTATATTTTAAAACCTTAGCTCATACGGTGAAACTTGGAACTGTTGATAGTGCTTCCGGGGAGCGAGTCGCTTTTGGTATGTGGATTTCCGAAAGCCGTTTAATTATGTAAATAAAACTTACATACACAAAAGTACTATAGGTAAGGTCAAGGACTAATGACTTCCCAAACGAATTAAAATTATTATAGGTGTATGCAGAAAAAATTGACAGAATGCCTTATAAGTAGAGTTTTAATCGTACTTTGGACTTTATGAAACATACAAAGTAAGTGTAATTTTTAGTATTCTAACAAGATTTTTTAAATTGATATTAAGAATATTTTAACTTAACTAAAATTTGCGCAGAATACAATGACACTTAGGTTATAAGATCTCACCACAACAATGTACTTTTAGTAAATTAACGTCTAATTGATTTGAAATTAACTGTTATCCAAATGGACTGCCAACTCAAATTTGCCGTATAATCAAATCGCAACTATCTTTCTTTGCCAGATGTTTATAAAGGCTATAACACGACAATTTGACAAAGGGTACTAACGAGTGTTATGTGATTTTTCTACCTATATCTTTAGATGTGTGTCAATTAGGTCGAAGCTAATTTGAATACCGTGTGGTGCCGGACGTAAAGAATAACACCACCCCATTTCTTCCCGTGGGTGTCGTAAAAGGCGACTAAGGGACTTACTAGAGAATGGGCAGCAGCGTTCTCTATGCATTTTACCACCATACTGCGATCGCCAACCCGCCTGCCAAGCGTGGCGATTATGGCAAAGCCTTCCAAATTGGGGGAGGCTTAAGTCCAGCAGTGGACGTCTTACGGCTGAAATGATGATGTTGATGATAATTTGAATAAACCACTATACAGAATGGAAGACAATTATCTTCCCCCGCAAATTCTAAAATAGTCTTAGAAAACTAGATTAATTTAGTAGTGATTACAGTCGTGCTTATGAACCTAAAATAGCAGTTTATCATTGTTTCCTTCACTAGGTAGTATAACATTACAAGTCAAAACGCAAACATAGTATTTACCCTTTTTTACTCAAGTAAAAAATATTCTGTTTTCTGTAAGTTCTTTGTGTTTCAGCAGATTATGAGCGATTTTATAGAAGTTTTCAGAATCAAAATCAAAAGTCATTTATTCAAACTAAGCTGAGAGTCAGCACTTTTTGAACATCAAAGTTACCTAAGACAGTCCCCCAAAACGCCGGTCCTTCACCACTTCCTAATGCTTTAGCTGGGAAAAAGTGGCAGAACAAACTCCTCAAACTACCCCAGCAGAAAGTAAACATAACATTTTTACGGACTTGCGAACGGTACTAAAACGTACTTTTACGAAACTTCAATAAAAACTACCTTGGTTAGGCTCTAGGTTTATTGAAGTTCAACATTATAACTGACACAGCAAACTTTTTTGTAATGTTGGATCAAAAAGGTGTGATCAAAATAAAGATGTGCTAAAAACTATCAAACTGTACAACTGTCTCCGTGGGGCATTGTAAATCGTTTTATTTCTGTAAATAGGTTTGAACACTTTACGTGTCAATCTTATTTTAAAAACTAGATGAGGTCGGCGTTTCCTCTCTAAGAAGAAGGGCCGAAACAAACCCAGACGTCACAGTCTCTTTTAAAGTCCAGACATAATCTTAGTCAGGTCATGTGAAGACGATGTACATACATAGATTGATACATGAAATAGTATTTCGAGGAAAGAACCAGACAGATTGAGTGGACCTGTCCAGTCAGTACACGCATTTGTCAATAATCGTGCAGCTCGTTATCGAGAAAAACAATCATCCCACACGTAATATCAAAGCCTGCTCGACCCCCACGTGGTGCCGGACGTAAAAAATAAATAAATAAAGCATCACCCCATTTCTTCCCGTGGGTATCGTAAGTTGACTAAGAGACTTACAAGAGAATGGGTAGCAGAGTTCTCTATGCATTTTACCATCATACTGCGATCGCCAATCCGCCTGCCAAGTGTGGCGATTATGGCAAACCTCCAATTTGAGTAAAGCCTATGTCCAACAGTGGACGTCTTTGTGCTGAAATGATGATGATGATGATGATGATGATGATGATGATGATGATGATGATGATGATGACTCGACCCAAAATTTACCTATCTGTTACATACTGTATATTAAATAGTCACATTGAGGCCATTACTTGCAACCGCAGTGCTTTCGTGGCCATTTTAATATTGTAATAATGGTACATCTGTGGCTACCGCAGCTTTGGCTTTATGGCCACAGACCACTGCACCACCTTAGCCTTATCATTGAACTCTTACTCCAGCTAATCGGGAAAAGTGGGACAAATAAAATAAATATAAATAAATATCTTAGGACAACCAACACACCGTCATCTGATCCCAAACTAGGCAGAGCCTGTACTATGGCAACCAGACAACTGATAAGTATACTTTTATATTTCTAAATACATACATATTATAGATAAATTACACCCAGACACAGAAAAAATGATTGTGCTCATCACACAAAGATTTCTCCTGGGTGGGAATCGAGCCCACGACCTCAGTCTTAGCAGTCAGGGTCACTAACCACTAGACTAACAGGCCAGTCAAATGTGATCGCTTAGACAACATGTTATTATTTTTTTTAGTTAACTATCTTATGATAGTTTGGTATACATGTTGTATAGACGAATTGCCGTACGAATAATTTAAAAAATAAAGAGTAGATTAATATTATCATTGAACTACCTACTCCTGTTTTCCACGGTTCAGTATATTATCATAAAACTACGCTTATTTTCCCCTAAGTGTTACGCCGGAGGGTACCTTTCTAACACCCACGTTTCATCAGTTTTGTTCAAGTCCCCCGTAACAGGGACTTGTAGCGTTAGAGCGGCATCTACACCGCCACATGCGATCTACGAATCACAGTGAGGTAACGCAAAATCCTATGTCCAGCAGTGGACGTCTTTCGGTTGAAATGCTGACGTGATTCTGAACTTTGGATGCAGGAGGCGTTGTGTCGGCTAGATCAGCCTATAATTTAACTGCGTTGGTATTTCACTTTTCGATGAAACAACAGAATTTTTTTTGACTGACGAAATTTTTATACTCTAGGTCTACAATCATGTTCTGAATTAAGGTTTTAGCACTGGAAAATCCCTTAAAACTTTGAGCGCTACCAAGGTCTGTTGGACCTAACTACCAACGGCCCACTAGGAATAGTAACGTTTTTGAGCTCAGAGTTGAACATGTTAAAGAACCAACTTTTAAATCCTACTGTGGTAAATAGACCATACCCGTATATGTATCTTTCTAATCTCAGCCTCAGCCAGCTACATTAGGTAACTACAGCAACAAGTTTAGCAGCTCAACATACAACAACAACAACTTTCATTAACAGAAATCCTTCAGCAATCCGTTTGACCCACATCTTTAAACAATGGTAGCGCAATTATCTACGTGTATACGTCACATCCGCGACGCTTGCGCACGCTATATTGTTGCTAAATCTATTTGTAATTGATACCTGAATGTATATTTGTTGAGTGAGTAGATTTGTGTGTGTTCCGTGTGACGATCTCACACATGAACATCCCATTTCTTCCTTGTCGTAAGAGGCGATTAAGGGACTTACTACAGAATGGGCAGCAGCGTTCTCTATGCATTTTACCACCATACTGCGATCGCCAACCCGCCTGCCAAGCATGGCGATTATGGCAAACCCCCTCAAATTGGATGAGACCCATGTCCAGCAGTGGACGTCTTTTGGCTGAAATGATTGCCCTTGTTTTGTATGTGTGTGTGTGTGTGTTTATTTTATGCGCTATTTCGAGAAATATATAAACTACTAGCTGACCCGGCAAACGTTGTTTTGCCATATAAATAATTTCCTAGGCCGGATAACTAATTAAATGACGATTGATCAGTTTTCGACCGGAGAGGAAAAATGATTAAGTTACTAAAATGGCTATTAAAAAATAAGGGTTGATCGTAGAAGGGTGAAAATTGAGGATTGTATGTATTTTTGTACGTTGTATCATAAAAAAATAGAAATTAAAAAATTTGTCTAAAAAATAAAAAATAAAATTAGGGGCGGACTACCCCTAACATTTAGGGGGATGAAAAATAGACGTTGGCCGATTCTCATAGATACCGGATAAGCACAAAAAATTTCATCAAAATCGGTCAAGCCGTTTCGGAGGAGTATGGCAACGAAAACTGTGAAACGAGAATTTTATATATTAGATAAATAAAATACTATGTAGATAGATAGATAAAACATTTATTTAGTGCACACAAAAGACACAACACAACACCTGAAACTACAATTAAACGATGAAAAATAACAATAATACAAAAATTAAAAAAAAAACAAAATACGGTGACATTATATCCCCAAATGGAAAAACAAACTGAAAATAAGGGTAGTTGACACACTATGACATAATTGAAATGACAAGGTGCGGTGTGCGTCTCAAGGTTGCACCAAATGGGAGTCCAGCTCAGCATGTGTCAGGTAAGTACACCTGACGCTGATATTCTGCTGGATCCCTGCAGTGACATTAGGACGTCGAGTAGATCAGATAATTGTAAATACCTACTTAATTTTCCGGAATAAATGGTCTAACTAAAAGATGATGAAAACCGCACCTATTTTGTAGTTAAGAAGATCTAAGCGGTTACACAGACAGAAATTGTATAGATAAAGATGTGAAAGTTTGTGAACAAGATCGTTACACAATCATCTAAAAACGGCTAATCCATATTCTAGATTAACAATTTAGATACATCTTTTATTCCGGTGTCTGAAGTTCAAGTGCCGTCAGCTAAAGAGTAATTAAACGAATGGTCTTATTCATAAATAAACCATTAAGACATTCATTACTTTAAGTACTCCAAAGGCTACAAAATTTTTGATACAACTTTGCATTTATAACGTAGAGAGCGGAGGCTTGTGTCCCAGCAGTGGGAAAGGTATAGGCTGATTATGCGAACGCTTCGTAAACGTTCTATAACTACATGTCGTTTATAAACCCAATTATTTAATGGAGTCATCCAACAAATTGACCAACACATCGACTCGACAAACAAGAATACAGAAAGAAAGAAAGAAATTACGTTTATTTGCGGCAAACATGACGCACAGAAAGACCAAAACAAACAAATATAAAAAAGGTGTGGGAAAACAAGCGTCACATCCAAGCAAAACGGCCATCACTCAGCATAATACTGTCTGTGACGCTATGCGAGACAGAGCCCCAGCGCTGGTTTACGCTGGCTAGCTGGTTTACTTGTTCTGTCTACACATCGAATAATCGTGACCATAGACATTATTACGTACTGTGAACTATAGCGATCGTTGAATGTCCTCCTTAATGAGAAGACGACCGCGTTAGGGTTTATTTATTTATTGATATAGAACTTCAAGGAGCAACTTACTAGAACACCCACAAACCAAAATTACTTAAAGTTTAAGGTATTGTGAGTACGTCACCTACAGAATCAGGACAATGAAAGACTTGTAAGGGAACCGCTAAAAAAATTACATACGTAAGTAACAAAAAATAAAACGAAAATGAGTTATGTTCACAAATACGATGGAAAATTCATAAATGTTTAGGTAACAAAATAATTACCAAATTAACAAAAAAAACTTTTTAGCAAAAAATAATAAACCTTAAAATTATGAGTCGGCGCTTTGAGTGATCTTTGTAAATTGATTTTTCAGCGCCGACTCAAAATTTTAAGGTATATTATTTTTTGCTTTTCAGTTTTTTCGGCGGTTTTATTTTTTGCTAAAAAGTTTTTATTTTATAATTTTTTGTGGCTTTAATGTACTTATGTGTTAATGTGCAAGGTATACCCTATCCAATAAAAAAATAATTATCAAAATCGGACTACTCTGTATAAAGTTATGCGTGGTTATACATTACAATCAGTGAGTGAACAATCAATCATCCCCTTTTTTCCGACCCTTAGGGTTCGATTTTGTTTTCCAAATTTATATGGGACCACCTTGGGAGTATACCCTTTCCAGTAGAAGAAGAATTATCACAATCGGACTACCATGTACAAAGTTATGCGTGGTCATACATAAAAAAAAAATATATATATATACGCGTCGAATTGATAACCTCCTCCTTTTTTTTCGTCGGTTAATTAACAAAAAGGGTAGACAATCTAAGTGCAAATCTTTGGAAAGGTCCAGAAGATATCGTTGTGAAAATCTATGAAGGAAGCATTAACAATGGACGTCTTCCGAAAAACCCACTTTACAACTTGCACTTTGTTTGCTTTGAAATAGGTAGGAAATAACAGCAGCGACGAAAGACATATATATCTATGCAACATCATCCTCAATTAAATATATACTATATACATAAACTCACGATTTTTTCCCATGGGCGTAGGCAGAATCTACAGAAAGGCACCTGCACGATCCTTAAATCGCTTTTTGCTTCGTTTATGTTCATACATCTGGCCATACACACACGCCATTTACCAGTACTACGCACCTGACCCTTCTGGAGAACATCACCAATACGGTCACAATATGCTCTCCTAGGGTGTCCCTTCCGGCGTGTCCAGTCACATCTGCCTTGTAAATAACTTTTGTTAGCCGCCCTTCATTCATCCTCTCAATATGACCAAACCATCTAAGCATACTCTTTTAGTTTTTATCCTCAATTATATCAAAACAATACAGGAAAACTTTACAGACATAAGACAAACCTATCCAGTTTTCAGATAGCTATACTGTTGGCGCCTACAATCATTTCTAACACTGTCCGAAAACGGACCTAATCAATACGATACAACCTCCACAGAACTATACTTCATTTGTAGTAGTCTGAGCTAGTATTTGCGAGGCCGATCACAAAGAGCATCAACATTTATTTTCGTCTCAGTCGATGATTGCGAAAGCTTTTCAACCGACGAAAAAAAACGGAGGAGGTTCTCAATTCGACGCGTATATTTTTTTTTATGTATGACCACTCATAACTTTTTACATAGTGGTCCGATTGTGATAATTCTTCTTCTATTGGAAAAGGTATACTCCGAAGGTGGTTCCATATAAAGGAAACAAAATCGAACCCTAAGCGTCGGAAAACAGGGGATAATTGTCGTTCACTCACTGATTATAATGTTACGCATAACTTTATACAGCATAACTTTATACAGAGTAGTCTGATTTTGATAATTCTTTTTTTGTTGGATAGGGTATACCTTTCCAAGTATTATAAGTACATTTAAGCCACAAAATTATAAAATAAAAACTTTTTAACAAAAAAAGAAACCGCCGAAAAAACTGAAATGCATAAAATAATAAACCTTAAAATGTAGAGTCGGCGCTGCAAATTCAATGAACAAAGATCACTCAAAGCGGTTTAATTTTTTGTTAAAAAGTTTTTGACATACTAAATGTTGTTTGTTAGGTATTATTTCCAAACTAGCTGACCCAACAGACGTCGTCCTGTCTAAATTTCAATAATTCATATAAAAATTCTATGAAAAGGGCACTTTCAGTTTCTTTCGAACGTTTAACGTTTAACGTTTTAACCGACTTCAAAAAAAGGAGGAGGTTATCAATTCGACTGTATTTTTTTTATTTTTTTTTGTTTGTTACCTCATAACTTTTGACTGGGTGAACCGATTTTGATGATTCTTTTTTTATTTGAAAGGTGGTGCTTCCCGAATGGTCCTATTTTAAAATGTTTTTCAAACTGATATTTCAAGTTAACATTTACGGCGCCTGATAACTCCACAGAAAAAAAAACACAATCATTAAATCAATTGCTTTTTTGTTTTTACTATCTTAAGATATCGTTATCCATCTTGTCTGCGGAGTTTCTCTAGCAAATTTAATTTAACCCGGCAGATCACTAAGAATTCCTATTGGAAATTATGTCGCTTTCAGTTGAAATCCTGAAATACAGGGCTGCCCTAGTTTAGGCTCCAGTCAACTCCATTTATTTTATGTACCTATACTGTGTTTAGATTAGTGTGGAATATAAATGAATTTTTACTTTACTTACTTTACTTTCATTCAATTGGTCATACACGCACGCCGGTTGCTAGTACTACGCACCTGACCTTTCTGAGAACATCACCAATAAGGTCACTATATGTCCTCCTAGGGCGTCCCCTCCTTGTGTTTCCACTCATATCTGCCTTGTAAGTAACTTTTGTGAGTCGTCCTTCATTCATCCTCTCAACATGACCAAACCATCTAAGCATACTTTTTTCAATGTTTGTCACTACATCTTCTATGAACCTTAAAGTGGCAAAAGGAGTGTGTAGAGATCGTAGCAGGTGGCGTTCCGTGGTTTCTGCCTACCTCCATGGGAAGAAGGCGTGATTGTATGCATGTGTATGTATGTTACTTTACTTTAAATTGCAGAAAATTTCCTATACCCAGTATTTGCAATTTTGTTCACAAATGTGAACTCCTTTTACATCTCACCAATCAAATAATAAAAGGTCACTTAAGATTATGAAATCGACAAAGGCATACATGGTCAGTTCTACTTACAGATCCGCTTGACCTTATCAAAACCGCACTGTGTGGGTCTGTTACGGCCTCAAGATCTACGCGCTACGAAGGCCGGAGTGAACGAGTGTAATGATAAAATGATAAATGACTTTATTTTTGCAAGTAGGTTTGTACAAACACTTTTACACTTCAATCATATTTTTTTAAACTAGATGAGGTCGGCGTTTCCTATTTGACTAATCTGAGAAGAAAGGCCGAAACAAACTCAGAGGTCACAGTCTCTTTTAAAGTCCAGACATAATTTGGTTAGATCATGTGAAGACCATGTGGATTGCTGTCTGAAGTGGTCTTACACTTTTACTGCCGCGCACCCGGCTCGCGGGTCGAACGATAATTCGTTCGCATGCCCACGACTCGCTTCCGAGTCCTACGTATAAATAGTTATGTTTCTTGCGACCATGCCGAGCTCCCGCCTACCGGGTGCATATCACATGAAAACTTTTTACAAAAAAAAAAACAACCGACTTCCTTAAAAAAAACACTACAAAGTCAAAAATAACTTTAATTTCGAAAGTCGGTGTCTTAGGATCTGTATTTAAGGTTTTTTTGCCACCGACTTCCGAAATTAAAGTTATTTTTGACTTTGTAGTGTTTTTTTAAGGAAGTCGGTTGTTTTTTTTTTTTTTTTTGTAAAAAGTTTTTATTTTTAACTTTTTAGTGATGGTAGATACCCCGCACTAATCTAATCGCGTTATTCGTTCATTTGTCGCCGCAAATACTTAATGCAAATTTAAGATTTATATGGTTTTCACATGGATCCCACTGTCCGAATGGAACCAAATTAAAATGGGACCATTCGGGAACTACCAGCTTTCAAATAAAAAAAGAATCATCAAAATCGGTTCACCCAGTCAAAAGTTATGAGGTAACAAACATTAAAAAAAAAAAAAAAATACAGACGAATTGATAACCTCCTCCTTTTTTTGAAGTCGGTTAAAAAATAAGCTAGGTGTGAATAGGGTGTACTTTTGAATATTTTTTTTTTTTCACTTGGGCACTGAAAGTTTTAAGGAAAGAACCACACAGATTGAGTATGATCAGTTTGCATTCGGTCTGACCGATCTGAAGTTCCATGTGATGCCTGACGTAAAGAGTAGGACTATCCTATTTACTTATTCCCGTGTGTGTCGTAAAAGGCGAGTAAAGACCTTACTAGAGAATGGGCAGCAGCATTATCTATGCATTTTATAACCATACTGCAATCGCCAACCCGCCTGCCAAGCTTGGCGATTATGGCAAGCCCCTCAAAAAATGTACCTGTCAAATTGGCGATGCACGGGGGAGGCCTGTGTCCAGCAGTGAACTTCTTACAGCTGAAACGGTGATGATGATGATGATCTAAGGTTCGTCTATTCAGATTGATGGTTCCCTTCATATTAAAACTACCAAAAGGCTAGAAATAACAGTGATGGACACACTGCCTTACTAACAAATAAACTATACGCGATCTGCTACTATTTAGCAAATATCTAATCCAAGGCCCTTCTAGACATGGCCCTGAATTGTTCATCATCATTATCATATCAGCCGAAAAACGTCCACTGCTGGACATAAGCCTCCCCAATTTAGGGGAGTTTGCCAAAATCGCCACGCTTGGCAGGCGGGTTGGCGATCGCAGTATGGTGGTAAAATACACAGAGAACGCTGCTGCCCATTCACTAGTAAGTCCCTTAGTCGCCTTGTACAACACCCACGGGTAGAAACGGGATGTTTGTATTGTTACTCACATAAAATCCTAATAATATAATGTTTGGACTTTAAAAGAGGCTATGAACTCGGCGTTTATTTCGGCATTTCTTGTCAGGGATCACTCAGGAAAAATAAATATCTTAAGACAACCAACACACCGTTATCTGATCCCAAACTAGGCAGAACCTGTACTATGGCAACCAGACAACTGATAAACATACTTATATATTTCTAAATATTATAGATAAATTACACCCAGACACAGAACAAATGATTGTGCTCATCACACAAAGATTTGTTCTGGGTGGGAATCGAACCCACGACCTCAGTTTCAAATTTGTTATTCCTACAACCAGGCTCAAGAAAATAGGTGGCTCCTTTAGATGCCAATGTATACGTTTTTATAATAAACTTCCCAGCCTCATTCAAGAACTAAGCTTAAATAAATTCAAATCTTCAATAAAGCGGAAACTATGTCAAAAAGCCTATTATACTGTCAAAGACTATATTGAGGATAAAACTGCTTGGGATTGAGCTGCTCCAATAACTGCACTGAATGTTGATTTTATATATTATTTTGCTACTTTATTCTGATTTTATTTTGATATTTTTTTATTTTATATTTTTTTTTCTTTTTTACAGCCACATGTATATTTACTATATGTACTTATTGTTTTAACTACTGTGAATTTGATGACTATGTGGGTCATTATTTTACTTTCGATTTTGGTCTGGCAGTTTGAGTAATTTGTGCGGCCTACCCAAATGTCCTTTCTTTGGTATTGTTCGTCGAATCGTTGGGCTCCTTAAGTTCCGAGTTGAGCTGCACGATTATTGACAAATGCGTGCACTGACTGGACAGGTCCACTCAAATCTGTGTGGTTATTTCCTCTAAAGACCATTTCAGACAGCGACTAACATGGTCATCAAGTGATTAGACCGAGATCCTTTCCGGATTTTTCATATACACATTGACATTGATAAATTCTATTTATACAATGACATGAATATTTACTTTTATCATATTGTTTAATCATTGTGAATGTGAAGACTGTGTGGGTATGCTTCTTCTTTTATTTTATCTTTCTTTACTTGTCAAGTATGTTGTAATTATGATCTGGCAGGTTGAGTAATTTTTGCGGCCTACCCAAATGTCCTTTCTTTGGTATTGTTCGTCGGATCGTTGAGCTTCTCAAGTTCTGAGTTGAGCCGCACGATTAGTGACAAATGCGTGCACTGACTGGACAGGTCCACTCAATCTGTTTGGTTCTTTCCTCTAAAGACCATTTCAGACAGCTACCTACATAGTTTTCACATAATGTTACCAATATTATGTCTGGACTTTAAAAGAGACTGTGACCTCTGAGTTTGTTTCGGCCTTTCTTCTCAGAGTAGTCAGATAGGAAACGCCGACCTCATCTAGCTCAAAAAAATATTATTGACTTGTAAAAGTGTTTGTACAAACCTACTTACAGAAATAAAATCATTTATCATTTATCATTTATCATTTTATCAGTCTTTGCAGTCAGGATCACTAACCACTAGACTAACAGGCCAGTCAGTCACTCAGCTAGGAAATGCCGGCACCATTTAGTTTTTAAATATTAACCAGCAAAATATTTAATGCTCCATTTAGTCGTGGTTGGTGGGTCGCAAGCGTTACTACTGAGCTGGTCCAGGACTGATTTTCTGGTCGGGCAAAGTGTAATTGGGACTTTCCATAAGAAATTTCTCAGTACCGCCCCGATCGATGGCAATAGGCTCGCCCCCTATTACATGGGACTTAACATAACTGGCGTAATTGGAACTGACTAAGTAGAAAAAAGTGGATGTACTATAGGTACACTTCTGCCCAACCCTTCGGAGAAAAAGACGTGAAGTTATGTAAAAAAATTGGCGTGTAAAAGTCTCTTAAATAAAAAAGATACATACATAAACAATTAATTTCAAGAAAGTCATATTTTTAACAGTTCTCCTGAACACAAAGACCCATTTAACTGAAAACAAAATAGTCAGTGTCTCTAAGAGATTACACCGTCGTCGTAACTTTTATTTAAGTTAGAACAAGTTGACTCAGCCCCAGTTCGAGCCCAACTTTGGGATTTACTTCTCTTTTAATAAGTTCCCAACTGTACACACAAACTTAGTCAGGCAAAGAAAACTAAGTTATAAACTTTGATAACGAATGAATTATGGAATATTACTTATGTATGGAACGTATGTATGGTGTGGTTCTTGAGGTCGTCAGTACTTGGATTAAGAATTTGATAAAAATGTGAAGAGTTAAGTACTGCGTAATTTGAATGGCCATATAGATAGCCAATCGTAGATTATGTGAAATATTAAAATACACTTCGAAAAAACACTGAAAACTTTACTTGTCAACTCTTCTATAAGACGAAAGGAATTTTGGGACAAACCAATTTCAATATATATTTTTCGTGTTTTATTTTTTGCCTTCGACAGTTCGACACTCTAAGAAGGCAAAGAGAGGGTTTATCATGCTTAGATATATTAATGAACGGATCGTATGAATTAGAAATGCCGAGAATCTTCATCGCATCTTCATCATCTTTTCAGCCGAAAGACGTCCACTGCTGGACATAGGCCTCCCTCAATTTGGGGGAATTTGCCATAATCGCCAGCCAGGCAGGCTAGGCGGGTTGGCGATCGCAGTATGGTGATAAAATGCAAAGAGTATGCTGCTGCCCATTCTCTATTAAGTCCCTTAGTCGCCTTTTACGACACCCACTGGATGAGACGGCATGGTGCAATTCTTGATGTCCGGCACCACACGGAGAATAAACTTGTTATATTCATATTTTTAAGATATAACTGTGGTTAAGACATAGGACGGTTCTTTCAAGATAAATTAAGCTTAAAAGCACTCGCGTCATAAATAAACATTTTCGTGTTCCTATGCTCTCCGAAACATAATTAGACGACGCCAAATAAATGTACACTAATTACCATACGTATTATTATTAGGTAAAAGAAACAAAAGCCGAGCCAGAGAAAATAAAGAGAGTGATTAATTTTAGCCCACATCCGCTGGGGAGAGATGTGGACGAATTGGATAACACCTCGTTTGTCAAAACTATACTCAGATGCAGATAAAAGATTTACTAACGCTGAGTATAAAGATAAACCTCATTAAAAATAATATTAGAATAAAAAATAAAAAATGTGGTGTTCATCACGCTATTATTATACAGATAAAATTATAATAAAATCACGGATTTCTAGAAACTTCCTACGTCATTCCAATCCAGTCCGTCCCTTGCTGCCCTCTACCAGCGATGCCCTAAGCCGAGGTCCATACCCCACAGGAGGTGCCCTTGGCAAGTCATCGCTCTAGTTTTAAGTTTTTAAGCCCTGGCTGGAGGTCTTAGTTTATCAAAGTAGCCACAGGCAAGTCCGGTAAAGCAGCCGACGACCTCATAGGTTGGACTGCGAGATGTCATTCCTAAAAAACAAATAGAACTTCCTATGAAAAATTTTGTATACAGTGTAGCGATTTAGTAACCTACATCCGTCTAAGGGTGATCCTTCCCCTCATTTTTAAACTTTAGCTTCGATACTCTTATAGATATGTTGAAAAAAAAAACCTAATTCCTACACACTAGTTGGCAGACTGTTTCTCTTGAAACCTATCTGAAGTTCACAACAAAACTAAGACTTTCCTGTTTCAGTTTTCCTCCTTACCAATATAGAAAAAAAAAACACATTATGTATAAACATCAAATCATACAGCAGTACGACCGGGCATTACACAAGTATCACAATGCGCGCGCGCACCGGACGTGACGTCAGCGCTTCATGAATGGCCCTAGTGTCGATGACACGCCGCATTGTTCGTACATATGTGGCGGTTTATCTCTGTGCCAACGTAGGTAGCTATGTAGGACGAATTGTTGTTTGTTGAACTTTTATATGGCGAGGGCAAAGTTTTGTGTACGTAGGATATTGATATCGTTTACACATATATCTTGATATATCAATTAATTGATGAAAGATATGTGTGTGAGATAAATACGGGTTTTACTTAAATGACTATTGCCTATGAAGATAGTGTAAATGGTAATCCGGCTAGATATCAGGTGGCTAAAATGTCAACTTCCAAAGTAGAGTAGCTTTCGAATATTCGCTCGACAACGAGCGACGAGGGCCTGAAAATTTGTTGGCTAAAATCGATCATGAAAATGAAAATTTGTTGATTAAAATCGATCTGAAGGCGATTGTCCACCGCATGAAATTCCACATTTTGACATAAAGAAAATGAACTAGTCACCTGCGATTTTTAACCGACCGACCTAATATATATCCCCTATAAGTAATGTATTAATAGTATTATGTATACCTATTCTAGAGGTTTATTATGAACTGGTAATAAGTTGGACAGTTTTAACGCTGCATTTAACAGCACGTCGCAGTTTAGACGTGGAAACCAAGTGCGCTCATGGTAATCCAAGAAGCAGAACTCCAAGCACAGTGCAGGGAAAAAGGATTGAAAAAAAAAAGACTTATTGCCTTTAATTGCAGTTCCTATATTCTGTAAATTTACGTCGAATCGGAGACTCGATGAAAATGTATACACGTCATGAGAATAGAAAGTAGGTACCGAAAGACTAGGATTCGTATCACTACCATTGCGTAATTTTTATACTCTACATTTAAGCTGAACAAGTCAGTCATAAAACTGTTCAATTTATCACGAGCAGGTACAGACGCCACCAGGTCAAGCTACCCGAAACTGTCAATTTTTCCCAATGAACCTTGAACCTAATGCTCTAGAAATAAAGTCGAATATCTATCAAAGAAATCTGACAGATTGTAGTAGCTTGATGTGTTGGCGTCTGTACCATCTACTCATTTCATATTATCAAACAAACTCTCCTGCCGCGTCTGTCTGAGGGAGCTTAAGGTATAATTCATGAAGGTTCTGTGTAAATTACCTGAAGACGGAAATATCATGCCAACTGTGAGATATTGGCCTGCGCCGTAGAAACATTCGATATTTGGCATAAGTACAGATAGTTTACACCCTGAATGAACACAAAAGGTTATTTAGATCCCGGTAGTACGTTCCTTTGGGACGTCATCTGACATCCACGCGAACAAAGCCGCGGGCAAAAGTTAGTTAATTATATAATTGATACAATAAAGACTAGTTACTGTAAAGGAAAGACTCCAGTCTACAACTTCCAGGTAAGCTCCGCAGTAAATAGGTTCTACGAACCGGCGCATACCATAAACAACACTTAACTTTCTTAGAAAAAACTAGTCAGCAGAACTTGGATATAGTTATTTATGCACTATTTTATGCACTTTTGCACTTTTTGTACGAGTGACTACCAAGTTGAAGTCTAATAGAGAAAGAAGGGATGAACAAGACACTTTATTTCTTTTTTTTTCGTAAGGATTATTGCAAGTTATTAATTATTTCTAGAGTAGCTTCTGACCTCATTATTATAAAAAAGTCGTCTACTAAAGTTAAAAATTAAAGGGATACTGTTTCAAAAAGAAACGTTGTTTAAAAAATATGAATGGTTAAATATTGTAGGGTTATACGGAACTTTTCGTGTGCGAATCCAAATCGCATTTGGTCTCATCTCAATATTGATTCACAAGGTTCAATACTTAGACAGTCGTTACGGATCGTCAGAATCCCGAACATTACGATAATATCTTACCCCTTAGTAAGACTGGTTAACAGATTTACGGACTTCTGACGACTATCAAAGATCTACGAATGATAACCGGGACTAACAGCTTAGCGTGTTTTCCGATTAACCGGAACAAACGTAAACTTAACCTGATCGATCGAACAGTGCGGCTGTTCTAACTTAGCTTCCAACCCTAAACATAATAATAAGCATTATTTAACCTCTAAGTCCCTGAGATACAACATTTGGTATAGACACAATGGTTTTTAATTGTGTCTGTAATTACGGTAATTGACTGGTTAAATTGCATTAGCCTACTTTCTCATTCACAGCACTCTTCCATAAAACTTGACATTTGTAGACACGATCTACCCATGTCGCTTTTATAACAGCAAAGTAAGAGAGTGCCTTTAATACCGGTCATACTAATATTATGCATGGTAGCAAAGTCAGGGGAGCTCTTTCAGTTCTGAGTTGAGCTGCATGATTACTGATAAATACGTGCACTGATTAGACAGGTCCATTCAATCTGTCTTTCCTCAAAATACTATTTCAGACACTAATCCACATGGTCTTCACATGATCTGTCCAAGATTATGTCTGAACTTTAACAGCGACTGAGCTCTGAAATTGTTTCGGACTTTCTTCTTACAGTATGACTACTGTAAGAAGAAAGTCAGTCAGATAGGAAACGCCGACCTCAGATGGGTAGTTTCAAAATATAATTGTACTTATTCAAGTGTTTTTGGGCAAAACTACTTACGGAAATAAAATCATTTCTCATTTAACCTGTTACCAAGGATTTAGTACATGATTGTGAACTCCCTTGCGGTGAAATCATTTGTCGATTATAAAAAAACCGGCCAAGTGCGAGTCGGACTCGCGCACCGAGGGTTCCGTACAAACCTGTAGGTATTTTCGGTTTAAAAATATATATATTTTTTAATTTTTATATTTCAGTTGATTGAATGTAAGGTAAATTGCGGTTTACGATTTATGACGTTTTAAAAAAAAACTACTCACTCGATCTCCTTCAAACCAATTTTCGTTGGTAGTTTACATGGTAATGTACATCATATATATTTTTTAGTTTTGTCATTCTCTTATTTTAGAAGTTACGGGGGGGGGGGGGGACACACATTTTACCACTTTGGAAGTGTCTCTCGCGCAAACTATTCAGTTTAGAAAAATATTAGAAACCTCATTACCATTTTTGAAGACCTATTCATAGATACCCCACACGTATGGGTTTGATGAAAAAAAACATTTTTGAGTTTCAGTTCTATGTATGGGGAACCCCAAAATTTATTGTTTTTTTTTCTATTTTAGTGTGAAAATCTTAATGCGGTTCACAGAATACACCTACTTACCAAGTTTAAACAGCATAGCTCTTATAGTTTCGGAATAAAATGGCTGTGACATACGGACGGACAGACAGACAGACAGACAGACAGACAGACATGACGAATCTATAAGGGTTCCGTTTTTTGCCATTTGGCAACGGAACCCTAAAAATCTTATTCTAACATATATTTTGACCCCGTAGGCCACTTTCCACCACTTTTCTATGAAATAGCTGATTGTTTTTGTAAATTCTCTAAAATTTTATGGCTAGGTCTAGAACCATGTGCTGAAGTAACGGTTTAAGTATGTGCGTCGCTGTCCTTACCATCCAGTTATTTGGAAAGTAACTCTGTCTGTAAGTAACCTATGCACGCCTAAACTACAAAATGGATTGCGATAAAGTTTGGCAAACAGGTAGATGGCATCCAGGGTGATGAATCCTCAACAACATACGACCTATTGTTCATCAATCTTTGTTTGACAACAGCTTGTTCCCAGTTACTTTTTGGGTTTCTTTTGAAATAGACATGGTCATTGTAATGTAACATCGACATTGACTTAGTATTTTTATCATAATTCCTAGATTTGTTTTCATCATTTTTCTTGACTGACTCTTTGTAATCCTGAAATGTTACTACTTTTGGCTTTAATCTTTTATATGATACTGGAATATTGTCTCTCAATTTTCTTGACATTAACAATTGAGCTGGTGATGACAAATTATTTTTTGGTGTATTTCTATACTGTAATAAAGCTATGTATGGATCTGTTTTGTTTTCTTTACATTTCCTTAACATGTTTTTTATTATTTTTACTGAACTTTCAGCTTGACCATTTGACTGTGAATGATATGGGCTAGTAACAACATGTTCTATGTCCCATTCTTGTAAGAAATTTTTGAAATCAATAGACTGAAAAGGAGGTCCACCATCTGACACCAGTGACAATGGTATTCCAATAGTAACCATGCAAAACAGTCATGGGAAATCAACTTAGTAGTAGGAAACAAACAAATTAAATGCATCATAGACTCTGGTGCAGATGTCAACATTATGTCAAGGCAAACATTTTATAACCTGCGACGAATTCCTCACGGATTTGGAAAATAAAAGCAGAGAATGTGAGTTAGGCACGCTCAGGGACTCGTTAATCAGAGATATTTTTATAGCAAACCTCAATATAGATTCGTCACATGTACGTCAGAGGTTACTGCAAGAACCTGATTTGACATATCAGAGAATGCAAGAGCTGGCGAGGTCACTCATAATCGCTCAGCAGGATGCTGAAAAAATCGTCAAAGGTACCAGTGTCGCCAGTGAAAACGTCATGCATCTCAGTCGGAGGAGCCGTAGTCGACAAGATGGTCAACAGCGAGCTTCCAGTCGCAGGTCGAGCAGTCGCCAGTCAGCTTCGAGCAGTCGCAAGTCAGCATCAGCTTCAAACAGCGACCACATCAGCAACTCGAAGACATGCAGCCGCTGTGGGCAGTCTCATCGCTACAAATGTCCAGCTAAAGGCGTTCAATGCAGGTCATGTAAATCTTTTGGTCATTTTGCTAAATATTGTCTCAAGAATAAAAAAGTCAGTCAGTTGCAATCATTTAATTCAGATAATAGTAGTCAAGAATATTTTGTTGGCATGTTGAACAGTCAATTAAAGCCGAGTAAAAGTCATTCAGATAATCATGTGGATCATACATAATGCACATAGTAGTCAGTCAAGTAGTCACTACACAGCAACACATAGTCAGTCTCACTCACACAGTCAGAGCAGTAGACACGGACACAAAAACACAGCAGTAGTGGTATTTCAAAAGGGACAGTCACAGTCACCGTATCTCAAGGAAGAGAACAGTGACAAGTCGGAGAGATCCAACGTCAAGTCCAAAAGTCAACGTCAAGTCTATCATCTCAATGATGAAAATAGTCACATATCTGAGAGATCCAACGTCAAGTCAAATAGTCAAAATAGAAAATGTCAGAGTCCATATTTACATCTCAATGATGAAAAAATTCACAAGTCTGAGGGATTACACAACACAGGGGAATAACATAGGCCACTTATTGTCTCGGTTCCCATGGGATAATTTACGATATCCACACGGGCTAAGCTACAGTACCTACTTATATTTTAAGTGAGAAAGTAACTCGATTAGCCTGTTATCTTTTCACGCCTTAATTTTATTAAATTACTTAGTAACTGGGTTTTAGAGGTCAGATAGGCAATCGCTCCATGTAAAATACTGATATTCGGCTACACCGGATTAGACTGGAAGAAACCCCAAACATTTTTGGAAAAAGGCTAGGCAGATGATGATTTTGTCTGTACGTTTATCCCATGTAAATAAAAGAATGTGGTTTGAAACTGATAGCCATAGTAGACCAATAAACTTATCTAGCTAATTTTATCCGAGGCCGAGGGCACTTAGCAGCCACTTCAAGACATCCTAATCACGTCTTATTGCCTGACGTTCTGCTGGCTAACCTACTTGATTTCTCCCGAGAGCTGATAAGGGTTTCAGTAAATGGTAACAACTGTACGTAGAACTTACAGTGTACATAAAAGGAGGATTTTAGTGGTTTTATGAAGGAGTATGAATAAAATACCACCACCAAATTTAAAATCCACCCTGCAAGTAGATATGTTTAAAATACCAGTTAAATTACTAAAATTGATATCGTATGAAACTTTTTCCAATGTTACTAGTATGTATTTAGCTTACTTTGCTAAGTCAGCAAACACTCCTACAATTTATTTAATTTACGATTGAAACGAACAGGAGACAAAGTAAAGACCATAAGTAAATAATTCATAAGGAATCAACAATGACTTTAAACTTCAAAATATTATTTAATTTTATTCTACCAAGGTTTTTCCAACTAAGTTGGGGGCAGTTTCGAGTCTAACCAGATGCAACTGAATACAGTATTATACATGGAGTTACTGCCTACCATCCGTCCGACTGCTTAAAAATAAGTAGATGAATTGTTTTCAGCAAAAGTTTACGTGCTACGATCCTTACATAGCCTACCTTTTATTTCTTCCATTCATTCAATTTGCCTATCCTTTTCCCGACTAGGTTGAGGTCGGCTTTCAGTATAACCAGGTTCAGCTGAGTAGGTATCAGTATTAAACATAGAGCAACTGCTTACCCGCCTATCTTCTGTGTGGTGCCGGTCGTAACGACTTACTAGAAAATGGGCCACAGCGTTCTCTATGCATTTTACTACCATACTACGATCTGAACCAACGCATTGAGGGAGGCTATGTTCAGCAGTTGACGTCATTTGGCTGAAATGACGATGATTATGATGACTGCCTACATAACCTACACAACCCAGTTACTGGGTAATACGATGCGACGAGATAAGACACTACAATTCATTGATCTCCATTTCCATGTAATAAACCTTATAGAACAAATAGTCGTTATGATCTTACTTCTATAATTAGAGTATATAAACGGTTACACAAACTAAAACCTTCGCATTTCGTGGTACCGGCGTAGGTCTTGTTATTGATTTTATTACTGTAACAGCTGTACGGCTTCTTTTTGTTGTCCTTCACTAACAATAGCACACGTAAGTTCTGAAGTTAGGCTTACGATGGGTAAAGAGCATTGTGGTATGGTATCTATATACAAATTATATGATAAGTAAATAGTGGTCGCCCAGAAGTCGAATTCCGTTGTATTAGCTTTCTGCACTACGTCTCCATATAAACTTTATCTGTGCCAATTTCATAAAAATAAATACAGGTAAATGATACCTATAAGTATAAATCCATACTAATATTATAAATGGGAAAGTGTGTGTGTCTGTTTGTCCGTCTTTCACGGCAAAATGGAGCGACGAATTGACGTGATTTTTTAATTGGAGATAGTTGAAGGGATGGAGAGTGACATAGGCTACTTTTTTTTCTTTTTTACGTGGCTGGGGTGAACTTAGAAAAGCCGTGCTTTTCCCATGGACAATTTTATGTAGCATGTTCATGCATCTTTACATTCTATCCCCAAATGGAAAGACTAATATCGTCTACAGTAGCGTATTAAAATAATATTCTGTTCCGAGTTCTCTTCTGTGTTCTAAATCAGGAAAGGGGAACCGTGTTACCCCGAATTTAACGCGAGCAAAGCCGCAGGCAAAAGCTAGTACAATTATAAAATTGAAGCGGCTGTTTGTAATGTCAAAATAACAGCTCACTACTAAATGCTAAGGTACCTACATTTACCAATTTTGTATGTCTGTTCTGAAATCTCCGAAACGGCTGAACCGCATTTGACGGGACTTTCATTGGCAGGTAGCTCATTTTATAAGGAGTATAGGCTAAAGCATAGACATCCAAGCGGGCGAAGACACGGGCAGCACTCTTTACTTCCCTTTACATGCCTTTGCCTCGTAGAGGCCCGTAATACACCTAGTATTACCGGTAATAACGAATGTTTAATGACCTATCGGACGAAAATATACCTGTATTTTTACGACTTAGGAATAAATACAGCACAATAACTGCGTAAAACACTATCAATCGCAATCTGAATAATTTGAAGGATATTGTTTCATGTGTTCGAAAAAAAATCTGCTCAGCGACGTAAATACCGCAATGAATGTTGTTGAAATGTCAAAATGAAACCAATTCCTAGAGTAAGTATTTTATGCAATTAGTCCGTAGGAAGGCATTCGGCCGAATTGCGAGTTGCGCTAATCAAATGGAAAAACAGCTAGCTAAAAAAGCGTGGGATGCTTTTTAACCCCCGACGCAAAAAGAGGGGTGTTATAAGTTTGACGTGTCTGTCTGTCTGTCTGTGGCATCATAGCTCCCAAACGGATGATGCGATTTCAATAAAAAAAAAAATGTATTAAAGGTGACTTATCTGCGAGTGTTCTTAGACATGTTTGATAAAAATCGGTTGAGCCGATTAAAAGTTGTGGGGGGAAATGTGAGGAAGAGTAACCGAATGTCAGCAAATATACTCGAGTGGGGTCTCAAATGAAAGCGCACTGAAAGAGCATATTGATGAATTAATCGAAAGTGTTCTTAGCTTCGTTTGATTCTACATTATATTAAGTATATACCTATAAAAAGGACAAAATAAAAAATTAAATTAAAAATTTAAAAAACCCCCGACACAAAAACCTAATTTCCCTTTAAAAAGTAAAAAATAACTCAATCTTAAAGTACCTAAGAATGTATTAATAATTCAAAAAAAAAACGTCGCGTTGGGGGACCGCTCCGCGAGTGCAGACGTCGTTGACTGCTTAGTTAGGTAATAAGACTATTGGTAATTAAATTGTTAGGTTTGAAGCGGTCCCCCAACGCGGCGTATTTTTTTTTTGAATTATTAATACATTCTTAGGTACTTTAAGATTGAGTTATTTTTTATTATTTTTTACTTTTTAAAGGGAAATTAGGTTTTTGTGTCGGGGGTTTTTTAAATTTTTAATTTAATTTTTGAGGTATTTTTTCATTGATAGAAGCACCTCACACGTTTTTCCATTATTCCACTTTTTAGTTTGGTTTTCTATGAAAGCGTGTTTATTAACAATTATTTATTTTCCATTTTTTAGTTCGGGTGACTTCAAAAGAGCGTTTTTTTAGTTTTTTTAAGCGTAATTTTTTCTTTCTTTTTATTTGCTATCCTGGTGACCCTGGCAAGGATAATGGCACATTTCTGAAATTATTGTACCGTCATCGGTTCTTGATAAGTGTGCAGTTTCAAATTAATCAGACCTTATGAAGGGGGTGAAAATCACGTTCAAAGATTACGTTACACAGATACATACCAAGCTAATAAAAAAAGGTTTAAAAACCGTTATCTACATGAAAAATTGAAATTCACTATAATCACCGCCACATATATATCTGAACGCGTGCTGGTGACCTCTGACCCGAAGACGTAGCATTGTATGAGGATTTACCTATTCTTATCTGACCTTCTATTCAGTTCCGAGCTAAGTGCTACGTAATGCTGCGCAGATTCTCTAAGATTTGTCTGTGCTTACAGACTGAGACCGCAGACATATTGAAAATGCGTTTTTTCTGCACATACTGTAGTGTTTTATACAGTGCAACTTTTTGAGATGCTACCTTAAGAGACAAACCGTCTTTTTTTTTAGTTTTTAACACGCAACTGATTTGTTGGCTTACAGTTTTTTCGAAAGTTCTTCCAAAGGCCCGATTTTTTTAAGCGAGTCGCTTTTGAATTCGGTTAAAAAACCGGGTTTGTTGTTATGTTCCCAGTGCTGGGATACATGCCTCCTCTATTTGAGAGGTAGTGGGCCATAATCCACCACGCGGGCCCAGTTCAGGTTGGACTTAGTAGATGTCACATATCTTGGAATGTTTGGTTCGAGGACATGCCGGTTTCCTCGCGATGTTTTCCTTAACCGTTTATAATATTATTTAGTTCTAAATCGTGTTTTATAGCTTCCAACCCCATTAGATTATAATATAATTATTAAAAAGAAAAACATATATAATTGATAAAGATTTCCGACATAATAATAAGCTGAAAATGCTGAAAATCATCATTTCAGCCGAAATGCTGAAAATATTATCTGAAAATTTTGAAATAGAGTCAAATGCCACCGATATTATAGCAGCACTGAAATTGAGCGAATTGAAAAGATTTAAGTATATTATTTATTACCTACTAAAATAAGGAACGAAATTATAAAACTGACCATTTTAAGTTGAATGCTACAATATTTTACATCCAGTTGTACTATTTATTATTTTATTAATTTTTAGGACACTACCCACTACGTAAAAACATATTTTTAAATGTTTACCTCCTAATCATAGATAATTTTCTTACAGTAGGTGTAAATGGTGGGTTTGGGTTTAGTAAACATGATTTATTATTATAGGTATTTAAAATATGAAACTAAGCGAGGCAAAAAGAGTAAGTACATAAGGATCGTGGCAGGTGGCATTCCGTAGTTTCTGACTACCCCCATGGGAATAAGGCGTGAATTTATGTATGTATGTATTTAACTAGTCAATTACCGTAATTACAGACACAATTAAAAAACGATTCTGTCTATACCAAATATGGTATCTCAGGGACTTAGAGGTTAAAATAGTATCCGAAGTAATATATAATCCAAGTGTCATAGCAACATTAAAAATCAATATGGTTCGCGACGGAAAACAATCATGTCCTACCTACCTACTTAGGCCATTCAATACATTTCATTTTCTTTGTTCTATACAAATAGAAAAATTCGATGAAAATAGAAAAAACAATGGCTGAATAGCGCGCGTGTTGCGTTGAAGTCTTTTATGGGGACCTACGTCATCCATAGAGTTGCCATACCATGCTGTTCATATTGCTATTTTATCAAATATTATCGCATTTGCTATCTGAATGAAGAATATTCGTATTGATAGCCTAATTGAACCAATAACAAACAAGTCGGTAAAGTGTTACATAATGTCACATTAAAATAATCGATTAAACTAATTGCAACTAAAAAAAAGGTAATCGATAACGAAATGGGTTTAAAAGAAACACACTTTTAACTTCAAGTTGTTAAAAATATGTAAAAGAAGACGAGGAATTTAACAACCCCTCCACGTCGTAAAAAGTTTTACGAATGTATTTCACGTCGCCGCTGCTGAAATTTAGAACTGGTAACGCCATCTAGTGGTACAATTTAACAACACGTTCGAACAGATGTATACTGCTTATTGAGAACAGCGCTATCTAGTTTACTTTAGAGACAACATTTGACGAACAAACCAATAAAAACTCTCTTTTTGTTTGTTTCTTCATTAATAAGTTATTGGTTAATGATTTATAAAAGAAAGGTACCTATTATTATTTTTACGTTTCTTCAATGCCCGAAAACCGGAACTTCACACTGCTTTACACGATTTTCTCCACTAGTTCTTGATAAAAGCAGATTTATGGGTTTAAAAAAGTTACTCTAAGCTAATCCTACCTTAAAATGCTGGTGTGCTGCCTGCTCCTCGGCCTCGAACTTGTGCTTGATGTTCTCTATACGCATCTGCTTCAATATCCCAGCCACCTCAATTCTGATACAAGAAAATAAGTATTTTTCATAGCTCCCATTTAGAATAAAAATTAAACAGTATTGTAAAATTCTGTGTTGTTGAAAAAGTAGCTTTGACTTAAAGGATGCCGTTATAGTTCCTTTAGAAACTTGAGACTTTCACTGAATAAAATCCAACCATGTTCCTTCAGTTCCCTATATGCTATATTATATGGCCTATATGGGCCACGGTATCTCTTTCGAACAAATGTCGCGACCCTGGCAGGTTGGGGGAGGCCTTTGCTCAGCAGTGGGACAGTGGGACAGTGTAGGCTAGTATAAAATTTAAAAGATAGCGATTTATGTCGAATCTTTTGACAAAACACTGTGCAGATCTATTGATATAGTTCCGTTAAAAATTATTCTCATTATTTACCTAATTCTCATATTCTCCTGCAATCTTCTTAGAGGACCGAGATACTCCTGGGACCGTCCGCCACGTACTTCAGCTAGCTGGTGGTCCACCTGCTTCACTCTCTCACAGTACAGCTGTTCACGCAAGACCGAAAACTGGCGCTCCAAATTAGCTGAAATATCAAAAAAGGTTTTAGTAAAAAAAATCTTTTATTATATTGAGAGTTACTCATTTAATTTATTATCTAATAAGAATTAGTTATTGTCAATAGTTAGTTAGGAAAACTTATTTTAATGTTAATAGTTCAGGGTGGAAACAAAGATTGTGCTGTAAAAATATTTTATTACATTACTGTGATAAAGACAAATTCCCAAGCCTGTTCCTAGTCCACAACTGAATTGAAAATATGACATTTATTAAAGCAATAGTCCAAAATTCTTTTTGAATTAGATACTGCTTTAGTAAAATACTATTATATTCTAATATAAATGACAAAGAGAGAAGAACCGTGGTTGATCAGTGGAATCAACCCTAAATTAAGATTTGTACATTGTCAGTTCAAACTCAGGCAAGTCTTAATTTCTGTATTTTATTTATACACTACTGCTATCATAATGGTGAAGAAAAACATTGTGGGGAAACTGGCATGTCCTAGAACCAAAAATTTTAAGATTTGTGACTTCTACCAACCCTCGTAGAAAGAGGCGGCTTGTGTCCCAGCGGTGTATGGGTGACAAACAACAAGGTACATACTACAACATTATAAGTACCTACTTTTTTTTTTACATGTTGCATAAATTCTTATAAAGTATGAAACAATTTTTCTGCACTTATTAATGGGTTTTAGTTTTAAAGACTGAGGTTCTTACATGTTCTGCATTGGTTAATTAAGTCCCAACCAGTGTCTATCTTAACAATTAAATAATTACAAGTAGGTTTTTGAATTAAGAAGATAAAAAGAATGACATTTAATGAAGAACGTAGATACGTCAAGAGTGGCAAGGATGGATTAAAGATGTTTAGAAGAGCATTGCGGTTGAAATCAGTATTAACCATGATGAAGTCATAACAATTTTAACTTCTTTGTAAATAAATCTATGAACAATAAGAATATTGTTTATTTTAAGTGTATTGGCGATTTAAGTACTACAGTGATCTGTGTGCAATGCAATCTATGGGATGTTTATTTGTTTTATTTATAAGACAATCTGCGTCAAAAGACAAAAAAAACCTTTTAGGTAGCCAGAATGCCAACTTATCAGCTATTCTCTAATTTAAAAATTACCAATTACAAGCAATTTCCTTAGCTGATAAACAACTACGACATTCCATAAGATTCCCTGCACACCAGATAGCGAATAAAAATAAACGATTACCAACAATTCCGCCAAAAACATCGATGTTTTGTAAACATAACCTCAAAACCAAACAAGAGGTCTTGAGGGGTACCAACCTAAGTTATCGAGGCACTCGTTCCGTCTCCTCTCACACTCGCTCTCGTCCATCTCCGAGGAATCATCAGAATCTGGCTCATCAGCTTCCTCAGCACTCGAATCCCTATCAGGCCCTCTCGAGGACCCATTGGAACGCTCTGTATCGCCACCCGACATCTCTCCATCTCCATCACTGTCACCCTCCACTTTCATGGACGGCATTTTAGGTAAAAGCCAGTGATTTGATACAGTTTTAAGCTGTTGAGAAGAATAATTTACAGTTTGTTGATTTTCGCTCCCTTTAGAAAGTGGAACGTCAGTCGTCATTTGTCAATGTCAAAAAGTCTAAAAGTGTCAATGTCAAATTTTGGGTTGCCAGCATAGTATAAAACATAAACTACTAAAATGTTCTATCTTTGTATGATTTTGTTCAATTAAGTAAAGTATCAGCAGCACTTATAAATATATGACTGATAGTGCCTTTATATGTCAGAGTTATTTTTGTAAGTTTTATCACATAAGTGATGTGCAGTTGTCTGTACGTAAAGTTATAGCAGTGCTAATAATCGAAAAATAAGTATTATTATTTTTATATGTGTTAACATATCTCGGGACCCTAGGGTCCAGGTCTTTTGGAAGGCGTACGAGGGGCCGAAGCCAACTCGCAGTGGTCCCTTAGAAAATTTAGATGAAGTGAGGCACTAACCGGTGGTTTTCCACACTGTGCAAGTGCACCCAAGGACGATTTCCGGTTGGTGTTGAACTATTGCAGGATCTGGAAACAAAGATGTTTGACTATGTATTTGGATGGCTAAAATGGACTGATTACCAAGAACTATGGAAGGCCTATGGCCCCTGCCGCATCAATGTTTTGTAAATACACGGATTAAATGGCAGGGGGTGACTTGCACACTCAATAATGGGCCCCCGGAAACCGTCGCTGGCACATGGGTGACGCAGCGACAAGGGGACAACACTTCCTGAGGTGCTTGAGAAGTGGAGAGGTATTCCACGGCTTTCAGAACAATCCCAGAGCCCGGCAGATGGTCAAGATCCCTACGAGCACTTACTGGAATACTTCCTTTCCCCGAGCACGTTTGTTCTTGCGAATCTGCACTCAAGCCAGCCAATAAAGGCAAGAATGAGGTGGGAGCTCTGAACCTCTTCAGTGTTCACTCCAGCCGTCCAATAAAGGTAAGCCAGAGATGAGTAACAAGAATTCTCCCGGGAGATAGGGTTCGTGGGGTCGCTACTGCTCAACAGCACGCAACATGCTGCCCTGTGAGTGTATTATTATTAGCCGTTGCTGTCCCACTGCTGGGCGAAGGCCTCGCTACTCTCTTTCCACGTCTCTCTGTCCAAAGCTGCCAAGGACCAGTCTTTATTAAAAGAGTCCACTTCATCCCACCATCTCCGTCTGGGCCTGCCACGACGTCTCTTGTCATTAAGCGGGACCCATTGGAAAAGAAAAAATAAGAAAAATAAGGAAAAAAGAAAAATAAGTACTTCAACATATTCATAATCGTTTACTTGCTTAGATAGTAGGTACATAAAATAAGGGTGATTACGTAATTGTGATCCTGGTACTATCTACCTTAAATTAACACCCGATGTATTTTTTTTTGTGGCACTAGCTTTTGCCAGCGGCTACGCCTTCTTGAAGGCGGGATAAAAAATATCCAATGTGATGATTCAGATTATACTGTGTGCCAAATCCGATCGCCGTATTTTCGTGATTGATTAACTAACATCCAAACATCTAAACAACCAAAGTTACGTGTTACTACATTAATAGTTTATTTGTTGGGTAAAATAGATCCTTTTGAGGCAATCTATGTGCCCTCCCGTCCGTAGCCGCCGCAGGAGAAGACGCCCTGGGCTTCGGGAGTCCATAGCAGACTTCCGGCCACCGTAGGCGTGGACTTGCAGGCGCGAGCAATGGGTAGCTCGCCGTCCGGTAAGGACCAGGCTGGACCAGGCCCAGGGCAACGGCGCTTTGTGTTCCACGCGCGCCTCAAAGAGTTGCAACAATTGAAGGAGTCCGCTGGGACCGTTGTCCACGGTAACTCTTTTGAACAACTCTGCGACCTTGGCACACACTATTTTTTATTCTGTTTGTTTCAGCTGTAAGTCATCCAAACTTATTAAATAAATAAAAGTACGCCATTCCGCTCCACCCAGAGCGGGAGACATCATTTGATGACTTACCCAAAAAAGAGACATAAACTTGTTCAGTTTGTCAGAAGACCGTATGCTTGTAGATAAATGTCTAAATGGTAGTTTGATTGATAAAACTGATATACCAGCCATGGTTTGGTTAGAAAGAACGTTAAGCTGGTGATTGTCATTTGAAGATCTTTAACAGCCGTTAGGGGTCGGCAGAAGCTAGAAAGTCTGACAACCCGCCTTAACAAGAGGTATCGTAATATCCTGCAACTGGGTTGTCAAGGTCAGATAGGCAGTCGCTCCAAGTAAAATACTTCAGCTGCATCTAGTTAAACTGGAAGCTGACCCCAACATAGTTAGGAAACGGTTAAGCAGGTGATGAGTATCCTTAGATGGTTTGATCGTGTTGAGAGGATGAATTAAGGTAACTAACGAAAGGTATTTACAAGGCAGATGTGAGTGGAAAGGCTGGGGGGGAACTTCCTAGCGACCCCTTACTGGTGTTGTTCTCCAGAAAGGTTAGGGGGCATAGTAGTTGCAACCGGCACAGCGTGCTTCTATGACTAGATGAGTAAACGAAAACGAGGCATAAGGTGTATGCGAAAATCGCAGCACATGGCCTTCTAAGTTGTTCTATCTTAAAAAGTTTTGTTTCCTCGCTTAGTCCTTCAGGTGGATCATTGTATGGTCGCCATGTCGGTCATCGTTGGTTATTTCAACCACCTCAGCTCCCTCAAGAACTTGATTATATATCCTGGTCTGTGAAGAACTTAAGTGTATGATCTGGGTGATCCGAGAGTTTTTTTCCCTGATCTGGACCAAGATTGTGAATTCGAAGACCATATACGTAACGGTTTAATCAGCCTTCATGCAAGCCCTGCATTAAAGACCGTCTGTTATGTCTATTTTGTGGATGTGTTTGCTTAGCGAGCAGTGTTGGGTGATGTTACCTGCTACGAGACGCAGGCCGTTCCTGTCCTGGCGTAATAATCGTCTGGTCAGCCTGCCCTGCCCTGTAGCCCGGTGTCAACAAATCCACCAGTGCAACAAGGTTTCTGCCTGCCTGTGGTGACTTGGTTTCGTTTAAGTTAGGCATGTACAATAAATAACTATTTTTAATTATTACTGCGAAAGGCGTGCTATCGCTACGGCTGCTCGGATACCCGCAAGTACGGTGCATCGCCTCACACTCCCTCTACTGCGCAATTCCACCAAAGCACGCATATCTTATTTATTAAACGTCACAGCTTAGTGCCCCCACGGGGAGAATGTGTGTAGCTTAGATATGTATGTATTCCCAACCCAGTTGTACCAGTGCCAGTTTACCTAATCTTATTATAAGGAAATGATACGAATGTTAGGTGCTTCATTTCATTTCCAACACGGAGTTTTGAGCGTAATTGGCGTTTTTCGAAATAAGAGAGATATAGTGCACTATGTGCAAGTAGTACCTATCTCTTCCCATACTCACCAATATACAAAAAAAAAAAATTGGTATATAAACACCGTTTAATGCATTATGCTAATAAGTAACCTAGTCAGGCTTACGAAAATAAAACAAACATTTTTATCTGATATTAAATTTAATAGGTATTCTATTATTTACAATAAATTGATCACTATTAACATGTTATTTATTTATATCTTTATCATTTCCTCGATTGTTAATAAATTATATACATGGCTATTTATAAATAAGATAATATCAATACTGTGAAGTTGGACAAATCCACAATTTCGTATTATTAGCATGAATAATATATGGAAAATTGTTCTTTGATGAAAATTTAAATACCTAAGTACACTCCTAACATTATTCTTGCTCATAATAGTTTAACAATAACTAAATACACACAGAATCATGAAAAAAGAAAAACAAAATTATAGTTTACATGTTTTAGCACCTCCACAGGTTACAACTGATTTATATTTTATTCAAATACAAAATAACTTACACAACTAATACTAGTTCTCGATCGATTTGAAAAAAAAAAAAAAACTTTATATGACACAGTGTCTCAAAATCAGTACGCATAACATGAAATTAGTGGTAATGATGAATACCTACAACATACACATAAAATAACATATTTAAAAATTGTGATTACGTTAAAAATGAATATTAAATCCACTGTTCATCGTGGCCTTATATATTTGGCACTAAATTATTTGGATGCACAATCATGTCTATCTACATAGATATACAAATATTAACGGAACTAATTCATCAGAACATTTAGAATATTGTTGGCGTTCCTATGTTAATTTGTATTGCAATGAACTATATCGCAGCGTTTATTCGTAACCAGATAATATTAATACTAGCTAATAACTCTAAACCATGTCTTTTAAACTTTGTACCTAGTATAGTAACAGCTGCGAATTTATTTAAGATACTGTAAATAAATCTATAGATAATTATATTTTTATGTATTTTTGTAGAGGGTTATTTCCAGTATCGGTGGTAGAATCACTTCATCTTCGAGTAATATCCTATGTTATTATTGTCGTGTACAGTTTGAATCGAACTTTTTATTTATTTACTCCGTCATATGAAATAAGGTTCCGTGGCTTTATTATATTTGAAACTAATTTTGTAATAAATACTCGCGTAAAGATGTGAATTATTAATATTTTCTGGTTACACTAACGAAACCATGTAGACGCAGCAGATGTATAACACACCCAGTTCGCGAATATTCATTCTAATATTATTTTATCTATGTGTCGTTACACGTTAAATGGGTAAACTTACCAAAAAGAATAATTTATTGGCCGAAAATATTAATTGAAATAGGTATACTATAAAAAACAGATATGTCCTTGTACAGTAGGTAAATTGATTATACGGATATAAAATATTGCTTTTCTACTCACTATAATAGCTGTGTTAATTTTTATCGGTTTTATTGTAACTATTAACGTCCTACCACCGAGCTCATTCTTTATAGAGATATCCACAAGAAGACTACAGGAGAAATTTTTCAAAAAACCCTATTTTTTTTATTACTACGTACCGTATAAATTTGGCATTTTAGAGAAATATTTTATTGTTTTATCATCGTATTTATTAACTATCTATTTTATTCATCGCAAAATATAAATTCCACTGCATTATTGTTGGTGTAATATTTTAGAATTTTTTAACAACCCTATCATTTTTAACATGCTTAATATATTTTTACGGACTGGCAATAGATACGAAAGATTTTATAATCACAAACATCTTTAACGACGTAGTTTTATAATTGAAATTAAGTACAAAATTATGCAGAACAGCAATGAAAAAATAAGATGCGGACATTAGACAGTCTTCACAATTGCATAGCATTTTTTTATAAATATTAACAATACTACTAAAGGAATGTATTCGTTAATTACTTTGGAATGTGTATAGTTTCGTAATTCAACAATTTATTTGCAATATACGTTATTACATTATTGAAACTAAAGGTGGCAATTATATTTTTTGCAAATGTAGAGGCAATTAAATGGTTCTTTTAATTCAAGGATAAAAATCATGTACACTATTAATCCATGGCCTTGTATAAATTATGATATCAAGCAATAAAAAGCAATAATAATAACATGCCTTTATTTAAAGAGGGGAATTTAGTTTATATTTTTATCGGCGCTTAAATACACTCACACTTTTTAGGTTCAAAAGTTTTGGGGCGTGCGATGCCGAGTCAGTCAGGACAATACGTTGAAAATATTATCTCGAATTTTATATATAAATGTCTAAACTACTGAAGGATTTAATGACTGACTCTCGGGGTCATTTATTATAATAACTATTTCTAAATATTATTAAAATAAGAAACAAAGATAACACTAACTTTCCTTCGTTTCTAATTTTAACAAACAAATTACTTAGAAGTTTAAAATGACATAACATCCACGAATAAGGCAGTATATTTTGTTAAAAATTTAAAAATAATCTCGCTATGGATTTATAAGATAAAGTCACTCTTTAATTGTAATCACTATAATAATGCACAAAACATTTTTGATACCTGAAAAAATCATTTATTTTATTGCCAATATTTTTTATTTCAAAATGAAGAGTCCATCAATTAATTTATAGGAAAAAAAACGTATGAATTTCGTGGTATATCGATTTTAATTAATAAATATTATTTTACTTCTCTCATTTTGATTTCATAACACCACCTCTACACTCATCTTCATAAGTAAATCGCACCTCACTTGTAACACTTATAATATTTTTTTTTAAATAAATCCATAACTAAACTAAAGTGATGTTTGAAACGATAATAATAGTACATTCGTTCTGTAATCATCAACTCGAAAGTATAATCGAGTTACAATAACGTAAAAGATCTCGTATTCTCGCTTTCATTTAAATATTCAATTTCAAGTAAACAAGATTTTGGGAACACATTTCTAAATTCTATATTTTCATCTACATCTTTACGACCTGAGAACGTATCCGTATCTCTACATGCCTCTCTATCGCTACCGAGTACTCTCATATCCGTCTTTTTAAATTTCTTTTTGACGTCGCAAACGTTTAGGAAGTAGAAAAGCAAATGTAAAACCATTTGCGTGATGATATCGAACATCAAGATTAGTGTGGTCATACTGAAGTCTCTAGCGACGTGTATGACGCTGACGGTTCGCTGGCGAATGTCGCGGGAGTGTGGCGCGGCACTGGGCCGGGCGGCACTTGTGTGTGGCACGGCGGTGGGCCGGGTGGCACCTGGGTGTGGCGCGGCAGTGGGCCGGGGGTCACTAGTGAGTGGCGCGGCAGTGGGCCGGGCGACACTAGTGTGTGGCGCGGCAGTGGGCCGGGCGACACTAGTGTGTGGCGCGGCAGTGGGCCGGGTGACACTAGTGTGTGGCGCGGCAGTGGGCCGGGTGACACTAGTGTGTGGCGCGGCAGTGGGCCGGGTGACACTAGTGTGTGGCGCGGCGCCTGCGGAGGGCGCAGGGCGCGGGTAGCGCTAGGTGTGCTTGAGCCAGTGCGCCGGCACCCACTGCGGCTCCCGCTCCAAGCTGTTGATCTCGTTTAATAGCTGCTGGTAGGCACGTTGGGTATCGTTATTTATGATAATCATGTCGAACAAGTGGCCCCATCGCAGTTCCATATCTCGTGCGGTTGCTATTATTTCTTTTAACTCCTCCTCCTGAAATAATAATAGTAATAAATTATTACATATATTTATCACAGCTACCAAAGAAAACTGAATTCTAAATTCATGATGCACTTACACCTACTGGATTTATTATAATAAGGAACCGCAGTTTATCAAAACTTGAAGTTATCGTCAATATTTGATAAAAGCCTTGTGCTAAAACTAAGATGCTACAAATGCCATGGCAAACGAATTTTCAATGAACAGACCTTGAAAGCCTCTCCATTTCTGATCTTCTTTTGCCTGAGTTTCTCCAAGCTGGGTGGTGCAACGAATACGGTGTATGGCTTCAGGTCGGAGTTGCGGAGGATCTTCAGCGACTGAGGGTGGAGGTTCAGCACGCAGATCTTCCCTGAGTTCACTACTTCACGTATCGCTTCTAAGGATGTTCCTGGATGGTTACAAGAATATTATTTACTGCACTATCCATTTTGATTACAGAAAATTAAAAAATATGGTGATATTGATTTTATAAAGTCTTTTGGTCAACTTGCGATATTACCATCAGCAGCATAGTATTGAATGAATGGCTTTAAGTGTCTCAAATATAGTGTTACATGCTTACCGTAATATGCTTTCTCGTATTCTCCGTGTTCGACAAACTTTCTGTTTAGTATGTCGGTCTCAAATTGCGTGCGCGATATGAAGTGGTAGTCCTGGCCGGGCACCTCGTGGTCCTTGCGAGGACGTGACGTGTCTGTAAAATTAAGAGGTCAATATTATGATATTAAATAAATTGCAACAAAAAGAGATTAATAACTAGGGTCGTCGGATTTAGGTAGCTGAAGTTTACTAGGAAACCGATGGATGTTTCCGATTGAGTTTATTAAAATAAAAACGGTACTTACGTGGCACAGCAGCAGCGAATCTCGAGCTGTCTTCCATTAGTCTCTGTCTCAGCTCGTGTCGGCCGATATTAGGAGGACCAATCAGGACGATGGGTCGTTTGTGTGATGCCCGAGGGTAGTATAGCGCAACCTCTTCATACGTCAGGATCTCCTCTTGTTCGTATTCTGGAAGGTTTAATCTCACTAATCTCACTTAAAATGTTATTTTGTGGGATAATTTGGTGGATTGAACTGTGGAGTAGTCAGATTCTTGATTCTCCTGAGATTAATTTCGTATAATGGAAATATTTGTTCCATTTTTAATTTTAAAATGATGAACAAATTTGATTACAGAAATCTTACATTTTTGGATATTTGTTACCAATCATCAAAAAGTAGCATTCGATCACTCACTAACACCCAGAAAACTACCATGAGAAACCAATTTATTTTAGATTGTCCACACTGAAACACATCTCGAAACCATAGATTTTGAATCTGAAGCGTATTTTTTTAAATGACATATAACTTCTCTCTCTATTTCTGGTTCGTACATTATGTGGCGTTAGCTTAGAGCATTAAAAGGGCGTTAGGTAACTCACCATCTCCGCCAGACGTAGAGTACAGCGGGTATCCAGCTTCACTCGTGGCCTTCTTTCCCTTCTTCTTCCGCGGCGGTTTCTTTGCGCAGAGTAGAGTGCCTCCTTTGCGGGGCTTGTCTCTGGCTGCTACCTCGCCAGCTAGGGTCAGCTTCATTGATTCTCGCCTGGAAAAAGAGGCAGAAGTATTGTGATTAAATTGTTGTAAATAATTATGAAGTAGGTATTGTGAAGAACATTCTTATAATACTATTTATTTACACTGTATTGAGCTGCTGTTTCTAGTGCCGCAACATGATATTTAGCAACTACTTATCAGGCAGTTGGGTTTTCACTAACTTCCATTTTTTTAATTATGGTCTATGGCCGTACTGGCTGGTGACTGAAACAGGCCCTTGAACTCTCGTTATAAAATACTGCCTATGATGTTCATGTTATATTTGAACAAAAGACTTGGCACTTCTCATTCATGCTTACGCTAATGGTGACAATACTTACTGGTGCTGGAACGCCTGGCTGGGTATGAGTCCGGCGAGGGTCTGGTCCTCCTCTCCCTCTCGAAATGCTTGCCACCAGTTGGGATCCTCGCGGCTTATCACGTGAAGAACATCGCCTTTTTGGAAGCTTATACCTGTAACACAAAGATATTGTTTTAAGTAAAAGCTGGATGTAGATAAACATTGTTGAAGGTTTAATCGTGTTTTAAAATGGAAACTACGTTTATATTCTCAACATAACCTAAAGAGAACGTTTTCCATGAGGTTTTCTAGAAGCTAAAAATAAAATGAAAGTCACCTGACTTTGAAATGTGCTGATGAAATTGACAATGAATTTCTATGATTTTGGTGGGATCTCTCCAAATGGCTGCCACAATCTCCCATTTCATGATTATTTAAGATTGAGCTGATCATGAATTTGTTTGTATTCTTATATTAGTCATATTCACTGTCCAATATAAATTATGAAACATTCGTAAGGGACCAAGGCCAAGCGTGTCGCTGAGTGGTTCCACCTCAGAAAAGAATAGAAGAAATATGGTTCAGTGGATGACGGACCTTATGGATAGACACTTAAAGACGAAGAAGAAATATCCACTGACCAAGCTCCCGACAGGGTATGTAGACATCATCCTCGGGGTCGTAGTCGAAGTGCGCGCGCACGTGCAGCACGCGGTGCGAGGGCGGCGCGCGTGACGTCACGCGGCGCGGCGCCAGCACGACGCACAGCGTGCCCGACAGCGCGCCCAGCACCTGGCACACCTCGTGCACCGACTTGCCGCGCATCGCCACGCCGTTCACTTCAAGAAGCTGAGGGGACACAGATGATCTTAGTTGGATGTCCTGGTGCTGGGATCTGTCATCATCACCATCATCATTTCATGGGATACAGTAAGTCAGTCGTAACACTTGCATAAGGAATACCGCCTTTTCTACTACGATTTAAAGTCGTAGTCATTACCACATGAGGTTTGGTGACTGAACAGCAAGCAAGACAGGTAGGTCATTGTTATTTTTTCATCAAAAAAATTAGCAGTATGTACTACATTACTATACTAGCAATAATAGTTGCTTATAAGCATTTAGCTGCTCGAGTGAGCTTCAATATTTTGGGGTCATACATTATAGAACTCTCGCTTGTCATGTTTCTATACCTTTGTAGTCATCTGTATTATGACAAGAGAATGACGGTGGGCTTACCTCATCTCCTTCGTGTAATAGCCCTGACTTCTCTGCCGCGCCGCCTCTTACTATCCTGCCGATTATTACGGCCTCTCCTTCGTTTCTTACAGTAGCACCTGTGGATAAGAAATATAAAATAATGACAGTTCGAACTTGTCTTTCAGTAACTTTTCAAGAATCATCAACCGTGATACTTAGTCGACGTTCATCATCATCATCATCATCATCATTTTCGCCGAAAGACGTCCACTACTGGACATAGGTCGGAACGACGTTTTAAAAGAGACTGTGACCTCTGAGTTTGTTTCGGCCTTTCTTCTCAGAGTAGTCTAGGAAACGCCGACCTCGTCTAGTTAAAAAAAAATATCATTGACATGTAAGTGTTTGTACAAACCTACTTACAGAAATAAAATCATTTATAATTTAACGTTATGATAACGTGGCGGGATTTTTTCGCTTTCTTTGGATTTTTATTTTAGGCAGTGCGCCTAGCGCCTAGAATTGAAAATCAAACTGTGTGTTTTTTCAACGCGTTGAGCACTGTGTTGGATTCTCCATTCTTTGTTTAACACCGAGAGTTGAAATTTCAGTGCAAGATAAATTGCGGCGCGATATTATGATGTCCGTGTGAAGGTCGACAATAGATAGATCCTGTTGGATGGTTGTTGTGATTGCAGTATTTCCGTTACTGCTGTTTGTATTCAAAAAGAAGAATTTAATATTTTAATTGAGAGCTTACCAAGTGGTTCGTTAGTCTTCTCGATTTTGATAATTTTAATATGTTCGCTGGGGTCGTCGGGCGAGTGCGCCGTCAGCGCCTTGTCGTTCTCACCCTTGTGATTGAAATTGTTACCAGTCTGAAAATAACATTATGACACACATTAATTAAAGATTGTCCCGTTGGTCTAATGGTTGCAAGCGCTACTGCTGAGCATGAGGTATTTGGTTCGATTCAAGGTCGGGCAAAGTGTTATAGGATTTTTCTATCTGGAATTTCTCAGTCGTAGCCTAAAGTCAGGATTTACGCGCAGTTGATAGCAATAGGTTCACCCTGATAACATGGGACTTTAAAAAAACATAATTGGTATAATGTGGGTGTACACCAGTGCTCAACCCTTTGGGGCAACAAGGCGTGATGTTATATTTATGTTTGGAGACATATATCATCAATGAATAAAGTTAGTTCATATTTTTTATGTACATTAGTGTCATGGCACGATCATAACATTAATGGGGTATGCGGTGTTAACCTATAAGAAATTGTTACAGTAACCTACATAATAAATATTAGGTATTTTAAAATTGGAAAGATGTTGATCGGCCATTACATAAAAATAAAATAAAAATAATAAACATAATAAGCCTTTATTGGGCCCACTACTTTGAAACAAGGCACTATTTGATTTCTACATTAGACTGATCAAAATGGACATTTATATTTGAAGTTAAGATCTGAAATATAATCTTTTTCCCAAAATAAACCCCATAACCCATACAAACAGCCGTATTTACAACACAATGTCGGAAATAAAACTTAATAACAATCTCGAACAAAATATTCTCATCTGAGCGTTTTTACAATTTCGACCGAACGCGAACTTTTCAAACTTGGTGAGGAATGTCGGAGTACACAAGTACGTACGGTTTATAATTTTTTACATTAAAACAATTTCCTCTTTTCTCAGATTGTTTGTTTTCTTGCCTCTTCAGTTGTTTCGATAAAAAGTTGGAAAGAACTTGAGATTGGTATAAGCATTAGGTAAACCACCTGAACATATTAAAATTGTTTTTGTCTGGGAGAAGTAAAATCGTGGTCGATTGGAAATTGTAAGACCGTACGGGTCCAGATTTGAACCAATACTAGATCTACCATATGGGAAACAAAATACTATCTAGAGAAACTTAGACATTATCAACTCTATAGAAGTTTCCCTGTTGTGTAGTATTGAGCTATCCATTACACCTTATACCAAGATCTTCGTAATTCAGCTCATCCTGCTCATCACAAAGGAATTACTTGCTCACCTGAGTAGCTAGTTGTTTGATTGGTCCCAACTTCCCAGTGTTTAAGATCTCGTATGTGCAATCGATCAATCAATGCGATGAAAATCCCGAGCATTATTGTCTTTAGGGCCAAATATTTGTTGAACATTAATTAAGTAGGTCTGGCCTAGTATCATTTAAGCTGAGCAACTTTCTGGGTATCGTCTGTGACCTTGGTTTTGGTGCGCAGTGTTGTGTCAAGTTATGTCAAATGACAAATGGGCTAATATAACCACCGATTGGGTCCCACTAAACGCATGACGACATCGATACTGGCCGAGACGAAGATGGCGGGACGAGCTTAGTCCCTATCGAAGGCCAGCACTAGCAAAAGACAGAAATCTATGGATAAGGGAGAGGTAGGCCTTTGCCCTGCAGTGGGACTATAAGACTAGTTCCATTGGTTTAGAATTAAGGAGGTACGTCATTCTCACCTTATGCCTCTTGCCCCTCGTAAAGCACGCAGGATCGAGCAGCGCGGCCGCCTGGTCGTGCGCCTGTATCAGACTCTCGAGCTCCAGACCTCCCAGGATCGATAGCAGCTCGGCCGCTAACGCAGACGATTCACCGCCTGTCACCGTGTGCGCTCCTAGTACGTCCATGCACTGTTGAAAAAAAAGATTAGCTTAGAAATTGAGGCTTAAATGATGATAGGACCGATTTTTCATGTATAATGGATCGAGCTGAATCTTGGCATCACATTGCTTAGCTATTTCCATTTTATTGTAGTCAAGATTTTTGTCATTTCTTTAATTAAATTGATGACAATGCTGTTGCTTCATAATTTAATTGCTAACATCTTTGACTTCTCATCCCGTTTCTACCCAAGGCGTGGTGAAAAAAAGTCTCTAGCCAGTCAGTTCTCATTGTAACCTTGCTCACTAAGCCTAGAAGCAGAGCTAACTGCCCAGGTTGCACTTGTACCAGACCTAACTTAGTATCATCACTCCTGAATGCCTTGACATAAGTAGGTACTATAGACGTGATACAAAAACCTGTCCACGCTTCAATATTGAATGTTTGCTGTGATAGTCGCTTATTGTCTTAAATCAAAAGTCCAGTTCCACTTACGTCTTTCAATCGATCAGTAGCGCGGTGTGTGTGCGGTGGTGCGAGTCCAGGCCGCTTGTGCCTGACCGCCGTCAGGACTGCGGAGCGGGTGGCTAGTGCCGTCCGTAGGGCAGGACAGAGCAGCGCCCCCGCCGCTCCTGCAACCCGCGCCGCCAGCGCTGACTCCCCGCTTGCACCGAGTGCCTTCTGCACGCGGGTGAGCGCTGCGCATACTTCTTGGTAATCTGGAAATAATAAAATGTGATAATGAGTTGAGGTTTCACAAGTTAAGTCGACGTTCACACGAACGTCATAAATTACGGCGGATTTAAATCGCGCACTGCCATTTCAACGTCTCGTTATAATAAAGTTACTTTTGGGTTGCTAACAAATCTGTCAATATCACAGTGATCATTAATGTCGTTAAAATAAGGTTCCTGTTGGTTTGCTGCTGGAAGCGGTAAAATAACTGTGAACGGACGGCAGATAAGATAGATAAGATTCATAATTGAAACGATCATGTTGTGCATTAGAACTTGTAGAAAAACTGTATTTTAACTGAAAAAGTACGTCTATACAATCGAGTAAATCAGCGAAATCGGCAAAATTTCGTTTTTAATATTTATTTTCGTTCAATAGTCAGATATAACAACATAATAATGTTCCATACAAAAGCTGTATTTATTCCTCAATAAAAGTTATCTTTTGACGTCAGACTACCGGAAATCGATCCTCTCTGCCTAGAATCTGTTTGACCCACAACTTGCATCGACAACCTTTTCTTTGCCACAAAGTAGACAGTTCTCGTTTATCCGTCAAAATAAAGAAGTCCTTTATTTATAGAAACTGATTGTTTACTTGTAAAGCAACCCTTTCCTATATCCATTACCCCGAGTGACCTGCACGACCTTTACAGACTCTTCAAAGATGTTATCAATATAAGGGTGGGAACCGACGACGACCCTTTGATACACAGCCCGGTATTGAGTGTTCCTTGTTTGTCTAGGTAGATACTTTGTACCTTAGACAAGAAAAATACAAAGTTTGTGATTGGAATTGATCTTTCCGTACTAAATACATAGGTAACTTGAAATTTTATTACAACGTTTTTAGCCAGTTTCCAGGTCGGGACAAAGTGTTATTGGATGTTTTCATCTCGAATTTCTCAGTGGCAGTCCTGAGTTTAGATTTGTGACCGGATATTGCCAATAAGCGCGCCTCCTTTTACATATTACTTAAACATAACGGGCGAATTGTGGATGTACCTCCGCCCAACCCTTCGAGGAAACAAGGCGTGGTGTTATATTAAGTTTTAGAGACATTCTGCTATCAATTTTTTAAAGATCTCAAATGATAAATTATTTTTAGGGTTCCGTTGCCAAATGGCAAAAAACGGAACCCTTATAGATTCGTCATGTCTGTCTGTCCGTCTGTCTGTCTGTCTGTCTGTCTGTCTGTCCGTCCGTCCGTATGTCACAGCCACTTTCCTCCGAAACTATAAGAGCTACGCTGTTGAAACTTGGTATGTAGATGTATTCTGTGAACCGCATCAAGATTTTTACACTAAAATAGAGAAAAAATAATAAATTTTGGGGTTCCCCATACTTAGAACTGAAACTCAAAATTTTTTTTTTTCATCAAACCCATACGTGTGGGGTATCTATGAATAGGTCTTCAAAAATGGTAAAGAGGTTTCTAATATCATTTTTTTCTAAACTGAATAGTTTGCGCGAGAGACGCTTCCAAAGTGGTAAAATGTGTGTCCCCCCCCCCCGTAACTTCTAAAATAAGAGAATGATTAAACTCAAAAAAATATATGATGTACATAACCATGTAAACTACCACCGAAAATTGGTTTGAACGAGATCCAGTAAGTAGTTTTTTTTAATACGTCATAAATCGTAAACCGCAATTTACCTTTCATTCAATCAACTCAAATATAAAAATTTAAAAAAAAACTTTTACGTTCATAAGCATAAACCTTATACATAAACCGAGGATCCCTACAGGTTTGTACGGAACCCTTGGTGCGCGAGTCCGACTCGCACTTGGCCGGTTTTTTTATTTCTGTATGTCTTTATACAATCTCTCTTACACGTCCTATTTTAAAACTAGATGAAGTCGGCGTTTCCTACCTTACCTTCTATTCCGAGAAGAAAGGCCGAATACAAGTCAGAAGTCACAGTCTCTTTTAAAGTCTAGACATATAGAGTATATAGAGAATATAGTCTATAGCCTTGGTCAGACCATGTGATTGGTGTTTGAAATGGTCTTACGAGGAAAAAACCACACAGATTGGGTGGACCTGTCCAATCAGCGTACGCATTTGTCAGTAATCGTGCAAGGACGACACGCGACAATCGCTAATTATCTTCAATAATGTTTTTTTTAAACCCCTTTGCTGTTACTACCTCGATTATAAATATAACTGATGCAAAGGGACTTACTCAAATACCAACAGGTAGGGATCGCAGAAAAGAAACACTAAAATACAACAGAACTATACCTGCAATATATGCTTAGCCTTTCATACTAAAAATACAAAAATCTATGTTTATTTACATAATCTCATAAACAGAACTCACAGAAGTAAACAATAGTCTCTACAGCTAATCTCCAGAACTCGAAAACTTGGCAAATAATGTTGTAACGAGAGTCTTATCTACTAGATATGAGGCAAGTTTAACCCTTGCCCTCGCCGAACGTACATCAAAGCTGGTAGGGTCAATCAAGGAGCCATATTCCACGTAAACCCTGAATATAAAGGATGTGTCTTGATATCTAGGAGCAACCCCAACAGTAAGGTAGGTTTATAGCTAAGTTTAATGTGTAAGAAAGTCATAAGACTTTACTAGTAACTTAAGGTTACTAAATTGATGAACGGCCATAGCACAGACATAAACTCACCTTGAGACTTGAACTCTTTTTACTCAAAAAATGGAGAGGATGTTATCGTGAGAGCAGTGGTGGCGCAGTGGTAATAGCCGTGATTTGCGAGTTGTAGGTCATATGTTCGAACCAAGACGGGCGGGCGCTTTACTTTGTGTAAATTATTTCATCAAAAAATTAAAAAAACCCCCGACACAAAAACCTAATTTCTCTTTAAAAAGTAAAAAAATAATAATAATAAAAAAACTCAATCTTAAAGTACCTAAGTATGTATTAATAATTCAAAAAAAATACTTCACGTTGCGGAACCACTATCCTGGTAGGACTTTTATTTGCTGATATTCGGTTACCCTTCCCCACTTTCTCCCCCACAACTTTTAAACGGCTCAACCGATTTTCATCAAACATGTCTAAGAACACTCGCACATAAGTCACCTTTAATACAATTTTTTTTTATTGAAATCGCTTCATCCGTTCGGTAGCTATGATGCCACAGACAGACACGTCAAACTTATAACACCCCTCTTTTTGCGTTGGCGGTTAAAAACATTCGAAGAAATGTGACATCTACCAACCCGCACTAAGCCCGAGTGGTGGATTACGGTCCACTCCCTCTCACCGAGAGGAGGCTTGTGTCCCAGCAGTGGGAACAATACAATGATTATGTATTGTATGTGTGTTACTGTTGGGGCTCGCATTCTTAATTATTTTTCTAACAATGTCAGAACAAAATATTATCTAATAAAGATGGGATACGAAGGCAAGCTATCGTTTTAAACAAAACCATTTTTTCATTGAGCATTTCCTTTGTCAATTTTCTCGGCCTGTGCCCAGGGTGGCCATAAATTAAGTAAACGTCTTAACTTCTGACCACAGCCACCGAAAATCTTCTTAATACCTTTATCAGTTCATCAGCAGAGACTTGGCTCGACTTTAGCTCGTCGTTATAATTTTATCAGCCACCGTTCCAGTTCCCAGTTCCCAGTAATGTGGTCCGAGCGGCGAGAGAACTAGCGACATGTGAACCGGAATTAACGCGACCCTTAGTTCGGACGGGAAAGTGAAAATGTGGGCCAGCGGGGAAAAATATATCAAGGGATAAACGGTATGCGCTTTTTTAGTTGTGCAGGATTTTACTTGTAACTAAATATATGTAATAAGTGTATTTTTTTTTAATTTTTATAAATAAGCCTGGTTTTATTATAGTCCTCTGGACCGTATTTCGGCCATGGTTGTCAATCTCAATCGAGACTAGCCATCGGCGCGGGAGATATTAAAGTTAAATTAATTAATAAGTAGGTACTACGGTCACGACGTGAGTGTATTTAACTTCTCAACCTCATCATATTAAAATAACTCATTCATAATTATCCTCACCTATATATGTATCTATTTGGTAGATACACTTACAAATAAACCCTTTTGCAAAAATAGTTGCATTTATTCTCATTTAGCTTCCAAAAAGGGCCCCGTATCTTCTCACAAAGGTCGTAAGCCCTAAGGGATTATGTCAAGGGAATTTTAAAGCATTACCCTGTAAATTAATAACACCATACAGTAAAAGCATAGTCTCCCTAGCGGACTGTAAAGGTTGAGGTATACCATGGATGAATATTCATATATCCCTCTATGAATATATCTGGATTTATAAGACTGAAAAGGCTAGTTTTCTTTGCATAGCAGAAATTTTGCTCCGAATTTTGGGAACGTCACTATATGATGTTGTGGGTGTTATATGTAGTAGTGAGGTGAATAGAATATACCTAAGCTGGATGGTATTAGTATGGCTAATGGAAAGAATAGGTCAACAGTTTTCCACCCTGTAAATTAATAACACCATACAGTAAAAGCATAGTCTCCCTAGCGGACTGTAAAGGTTGAGGTATACCATGGATGAATATTCATATATCCCTCTATGAATATATCTGGATTTATAAGACTGAAAAGGCTAGTTTTCTTTGCATAGCAGAAATTTTGCTCCGAATTTTGGGAACGTCACTATATGATGTTGTGGGTGTTATATGTAGTAGTGAGGTGAATAGAATATACCTAAGCTGGATGGTATTAGTATGGCTAATGGAAAGAATAGGTCAACAGTTTTCCACCTAATAGTGATTATTTCAAGAGAATGATCGACAGCTGCAGTTTCCTCCTCTACAACTCCTGTTGTGATTACAACCATATTGACAAACAACAACACAACTACAACACAATACAAAACATCTTATCAAGTATCTTTTACGAAGTTAACTTTTATTTATTTAAAGTAAAGTATAATGTTATATATGTAAGGTTAGAATAGTACATAGTTTTTAATTCAACATTGACAGTATTATTTGTATTTGATTAGCTTCATCCTCGTAGTTTTTATCATCACACTGATTGTACTCATCAGGTATTCTCGAAATTCAAAGGCGGAAAGGTTTGCAAGCGACAGGGAAAATAAAGATATCACAGCCTCTTAAAAATCCAAAACCTAATACATTTTCATGCAAAGTAATTTCAAGCATCACTGAATTATTTGCTTCACTTGAAATTTCGCTGATCCGCGGGAAAAATTACCGCAAACGGACGTGATCCGAAAATTAGATTGGCTGGATTTTTCTCGGATTTCGTTCAGGAACGATGCTACTTTTTTATGCGAATTCAATTCCGATTGGGATTTGAAAGACCAGCTGCTCTATGTGCAGACCATAAACAAGAAAAAAAGTCAGTACATAACATCAGTGCAAAATATAGAAGTTAGGCACTATCGGAGGATGGCCATCCAAAACGTGTTGTTCTGATGAATATGAATACTTCATAAGCCCAAAATTACGAAACTCTAACACTCACAATCAGTCTTAACATTCAAATCTACAGCTTCCCAATAATTAGAATTAGTGAATAACTTGATCATTTCAAACAGTTTCCATGGGGTTCCCTCTATCTGGCAGAAACTTGATGCTTCGAATTTTATTTGGCATAACACACTTGGCATAATCTTATTTAAACGAATATTTGAAAGGCATAAAAAATGTTTAGCATAATCATTGTTTGGCCGAATGTTTATATGCTCGACTTTACGCTGGCATACTTTTAAGATGGCAGAATTTTATTTCGCATAATTACCTTTGGCAGACTTAAAATTCCGCATAATTTCGTTTCGCATAACATTTGTTTAGAGCAATGATTATTTGGCATAATTTCACTTGGCATACTATGAAGATGGCAGAATTTCATTTAGAATAATTTTGTTAGGCATATTTTCATTTCTATTAAATTGCAATTTAACCTTAAATAAAATGAAATAGTGTCTCAAAAAGTCAGTATATGTTGTGTTACAAAAATTATTGACAGAAACGAATCGCTGCAGAACCGACCCCACGTAGTCTTGTCTGCCCTACCCCTAGAGTGTAATTTAAGCCCGCGTAGGCGCGGAGTGGCGAGGCGGCCCGCGAGCTGAGGAGCAGGTGCAGCCGCGGTGGTGAGCGTAAAACCATCTGCGACGATGAGCTCGCGTGGGACCGCCGGAGCCCCGCAGCGCCGAAGCCGTGACAGAAACCATGCATGATGCATGTTGCATGCTCGCCTGCATGCTGTAAGCTTGCTTGCATGCTGCATGCTTGCTTGCATGCTTGCTTGCTGCATGCTTGGTTGCTTGCATGCTGTATGCTTGGTTGCTTGCATGCTGTATGCTTACTTGCATGCTGCATGCTTGTTTGCATGCTGCATGCTTCTTCGATAATTATGAAATGTATGACAAAAGATGATTCTAAGTTTAAAGTTTCTGAGATATGATAGTTCTGCCTTTTAATAACTATCGATATGAAATTATGCCAAGAGACGATTCTGACTGCAAACTTTCTGCGATATGATGGTTCTACTCTTTAATTATTATGGAATAAAATTTATGCCTAAAGATGATTCCGACTTATAAAATTATGCGTTGTGAATGTATGATAAATGAGTGTATGCCACACGATTTTTTGCGAAATGAAGTTTATGCCATCCGCTGTTATGCAAAATAATATTATGACGAAAAAAATTCTGCCATAAAGGGTGTACCCGTTTCCATGTTATCGGAGATGTAGGTATTTTCCACACTGTCCATATGCAACAGACGTAATTAAATGCTACACGTATATCTTATGGCCTATATGGCAGTTGTAAACAGTGCCATATAAAAATAATAATACATTCTAAAACAGCACTCACCGACAACAGTATACATCTGCGAGGAATCATCGCTGCCATCGTCTTCATACGCATCGTTAACGAAGGCGGTGCCTGACGAGGGAGGGTTGGACTCCAACGCCTGAAGCTTGTGGGACCCTCGCAACGAGGTGCGCAGGAACTCGTTCTGTGCTGCGATCCTCTCCTCAGCCTCCTTACGTTGGCGAAGTTGCTCCTGTGTGACAAAGAGAAGGTGGAGTTAGTGAATAGTATTTTTTTCCGAAATTCCGTTTCTTTTTCTCTTTGTGTAACTGTTAGAATCTATCTACTAACTAGAAAGATTCTTAAAGAGGCTAACCATGTATACATATATAAGGTGTATCTATTCATACACGAAATATTTTAAGAGATACACCTGTAGGTGGTAAAGAAGCTATAGCAACGAAAAAAAAATTTTTCTAAGGGTTTTTTTTTAAATCTAATATTTATAAATTATTTGACGCACATAAGAAATACTGGCTCCTTCTTATTTTTTACGGCCCGAGACACCGCGGCCATGCTCGTGTCGTCCAGTCGTCGCCCTCGCAGCGTCAGGCGGGCCATTCATAGAATTTGGAGTAAAGGTTTTATGCAAAACGTCTCAAGTAGTTTTAAAATTATAATAATTACGAAAATTCAAAAACGCTTAGATAAAAAAAATCTTTTTGCTTCTATAGCTTCTTTACCACCTACAGGTGTACCCCTTAAAATATTTTGTGTATGAATAGATACACTTTATATAAAAAAAAAACTGCTGGCGGTTTTATTAACGGGTTTGTAGTTATTAATTTGAAGAATCCAAACAGGGAACTGCTAACTTCAAAGTGTTACTGACAATTTATAACAGAAAATGTAAAATTTACAATGTTTCAACAGAAATTGCAATTTATTTTTGTGTGTAATAATTATAGAACTGAGTAAATAGAACATTATTCGTGAATAAAAGGTACAATATTAACTACTTAATTCATTATCTTTCACAGAAACCACATAGATATATACAGTTCACAATACCGAACTAACTCGTATTAGTTCACATGACGTGGCGCCGACTGATGCTGCAACCGCCGCGGCAGTTCGCATGGTCAATGCGTCATAGTTAATTGTACGACCTGTGACCTTTCTCACGACAACACCTTCGACTAACCACGTAGCTTTACGATACCTGATGACTTTCTCTATAATATCATCATTGAATCATGGACGTTTACCAAAAAGTCTTGAATTTACGATGAGTCTTGAATTTACGATGAGTCTTTTTTTTGACGTTTTTTTGTATTACCAGAAGTATTGAAGTAGTAGCAATCGCTTTTAAAGCGTTTAGTATAACTATAATGACTTCAAACATGATTGAGATATGGTTTTGGCAGCTTATAGGAATCCAATACATTTTTAAACTGACTGGAAAAATAGGAGGTCGTTTTTAATTTGAATGTATTTCTTTTTTTAATGTTTGTCCATTCAGAACTCCGTCTTTAACACTAGAAGCGCGGAACATACCGATACTTATGTATATTGCAATTACGTGGCTGAAGTCTCGTATAAATAATAATAATCATCATATTTCATGAAAACTCATACAATTTACGATTATATGCATAATAAAATATTAATTAGAGCAGGAAGAACATCGAAATGGGACAGAAGAACAAATTTGGGACAGCCGCACTTCTAGTGTTAATAAAAAAGCGATTTGAAAGAATCTTCTATTGTTTGTTTAGTAGAATATAAATTTGTATGAGGTGGGTAAGCACGGCGACTAATCAAGCTATATATTTCCAGTATAAGTTGACTTCTCACTGTACGGAAAGCCTATACAAAGCGAGGTAACCTAAAACTAGAAATGTATTAGCTTGATATGTTGCTGTGTACTGCTAAAAATTTAGAAATAAAAAGTTTATTTAAAAAATCTCTACAAAGTGAAAAATAACTTTAATTTCGGAAGTTAGTGACAAGTTTCTCAATCGGTCAAAGTTCTTCAGGTCTCGACAAGTGACAATCACTTTTAACTTTCGACAGGATTGAAATGCTTTTTGGTAGCTTAGCTTAGCAATCTGAATAGTCATAGAAATCACAACATGGATAACCTCTTTTCCGGGATTTCATTTTGGTACTTACGGGATTGAATCAAATATTGTGAAAGTAAGGTAATTTAGGTAATAGGTAGAACGGGCTGGTTTCCGCAACTCCACGTCTGAGCGCGTATTTTGCGTACGAAGTAAGGTAATTTTTAAACTAGGTACTATATTAGAAATTTATAGAATGTGATAGATAAACATTTAATTTTTTTTTTCTTACTGTAGAAGGCCGATCACCTATATACTATTAAAAAGACAGCAAAAGAGTTAAACGTTTCTTATTCATATTGATGTATTCTTTATTCTACGCATTACAACATTTGAAATTAATTTCAAAATCCCGGAATCCCGGAGGCATATCCATACTAATATATACGTTATAGTGTTCATCCTATACTTACACTTTAATTCATGATTTCTAATACCTATTTATCATCTTTTTTATTTGTTTCTATGTTTACACTATTCATGCTTTACTTATTTTTATTTGTTTATGTCTACACTCAGCAAATCGATCTAAATACGATTTATTAACTTAAAAATAGCTGAAATAAATACTAACTCAAATTTTCATGTTGTGACAAGCCAAATTGTCAACTGTCAGTTACTGTTCTGCTAAGTCTATGAATGGCTACTTTTTGGTTTATATAATTTTAAATTATTTTTATCAATATGTCTAGCTATTTGATTTTATTAATTACTAGCTTTTGCCAGCGGCTTCGCCCGCGTGGAGGTCGGAAATTATCCCGCGGGAACATACTACCGGGATAAAAAGTAGCCTATGTCCTTTCTCAGGCTCTAAACTATCTGTGTACCAAATTTCATTTAAATCGGTTCAGTAGTTTTAGCAGGAAAGCGAGACAGACAGACAGACAGACAGACCGACAGACAGACAGAGTTACTTTCGCATTTATAATATTAGTGTAGATTACGATTGTTTACTAAATAACTTAACTTAAAATTATATTTATAAAATTCTTTACGCACTCATGTGGCCAGCTACACGCACTCATGTGGCCAGCTACACGCACTCATGGATATGTCCTGGACTACACTTGTCAGATGAGATGATGGCTAAACTAATATTTTGAAAAATGTTTGGAAAGGGAAGACGACTTGGATATAAAAACGGGCGTCCGAACTGCTGAAGGACACACTCTGGAAGACTGTAGACTCTGGGAAACTACTCTGAAGCGCCCAAACTCTGGGAAACTACTCTGAAGCGCCCGCACTCTGGGAAACTACTCTGAAGCGCCCAGACTCTGGGAAATTACTCTGAAGCGCCCGCACTCTGGGAAACTACTCTGAAGCGCCCACACTCTGGGAAACTACTCTGAAGCGCCCGCACTCTGGGGAAACTACTCTGAAGCGCTTACACTCTGAAGACCGTCTACTCTGAAACGCTCACACTCTGAAGCCCGTCTACTCTGAAGCGCTCACACTCTGAAGCCCGTCTACTCTGAAGCGCTCACACTCTGAAGCCCGTCTACTCTGAAGCCCGTCTACTCTGAAGCCAGTCTACTCTGAAGCCCGTCTACTCTGAAGCCAGTCTACTCTGAAGCCCTCTTGAAGCGTTCTACTCTGGAAGCCAGTTTACTCTAATTTTCATTGAATAAATTGAAATATATCTGCCTTTAATCCATTTCATTAAGCAGATACGTAACAACGTGCCAGTTCATTGATCCCATTTCAATCTACCTACTCCGACCTCTGATGATTACAGACTGATATGAAAACATCGCACTTGAGGACACGATTCACAATTAGCGGTCACTTCAATCGTTTATCAATACCTGGGTTTTCACTGGATTACGTAGTAGGTACTACGTAATCCAGTGAACCTATCGGAAAACACGTGGTCCCGGCTGGCACTCTTAGATGTTTCACAGTGAGTTACGTGTCGTCAGAAGACCGTAAGTCTGACATCCAGTCTTACCAAGGGGTATCGTCTTAGCTAGTAACTGGGTTGTGGAGGCCAGGTTGTATTCAGCTGCATCCAGGTAGACTGGAAGCTGACCCTAACATAGTTGAAAAAAGGCTAGACAGATGATGATGACATACATAGTATCTACGGATTCCCTCTATCTGGCAGAAACTTGATGCTCCGAATTTTATTTGGCATAACACACTTGGCATAATCTTATTTAAACTAATATTTGTAAGGCATAAAAAATGTTTAGCATAATCATTGTTTGGCCGAATGTTTATATGCTCGACTTTACGCTGGCATACTTTTAAGATGGCAGAATTTTATTTCGCATAATTACCTTTGGCAGACTTAAAATTCCGCATAATTAGAGCCGATTCCGATTCGATTTCCGATAAATTATTTAGAGCAATGATTATTTGGCATAATTTCACTTGGCATACTATGAAGATGGCAGAATTTAATTTAGAATAATTTTGTTAGGCATATTTTCATTTCTATTAAATTGCATTTTAACCTTAAATAAAATGAAATACTGTCTCAAAAAGTCAGTATATGTTGTGCTACAAAAATTATTGACAGAAACGAATCGCTGCAGAACCGACTCCACGTAGTCTTGTCTGCCCTACCCCTAGATTGTAATTTAAGCCCGCGTAGGCGCGGAGTGGCGAGGCGGCCCGTGAGCTGAGGAGCAGGTAAAACCATCTGCGACGATGAGCTCGCGTGGGACCGCCGGAGCCCCACAGCGCCGAAGCCGTGACAGAAACCATGCATGCTGCATGTTGCATGCTCGCCTGCATGCTGTAAGCTTGCTTGCATGCTGCATGCTTTCATGCTTGCTTGCATGCTGCATGCTTGGTTGCTTGCATGCTGTGTGCTTGCTTGCATGCTGCATGCTTGTTTGCATGCTGCATGCTTGTTTGCATGCTGCATGCTTCTTTGCATGCTGCATGCTTCTTCGATATGAAATGTATGCCAAAAGATGATTCTAAGTTTATAGTTTCTGAGATATGGTAGTTTTGCCTTTTAATAATTATCGATATGAAATTATGCCAAGAGACGATTCTGACTGCGAACTTTCTGCGATGTGATGGTTCTACTTTTTAATTATTATGGAATAAAATTTATGCCTAAAGATGATTCTGACTTATAAAATTATGCGTTGTGAATGTATGATAAATGAGTGTTTGCCAAACGATTTTCTGCAAAATGAAGTTTATGCCATCCGCTGTTATGCAAAATAATATTATGACGAAAAAAAATCTGCCGTAAAGGGTGGACCCATCCGTGTAAAATATTCGAAACAGATTGTGATTGGTTGACCGAGGTAACAGCGGGCCAATCAAACCATTGAACGATGTGACTGTCCGACTTTTACTGATTAAAACCCACCCGTGTTCCTTTAGTTGTCTATATGCCACGGCCCCAGTACCTCTTTCAAACAAATCTCGCGACCCTGGCAGTTTTGGTACATGCTTGCCACGCCCATCAACGTGTAATACTTCTTTTCATGTCAATAGATTAAATTTGGTACAGGATGATAAAATTTTGTTGGTTTTTTTCTTTGCACTGCCTTTTAGGTTAAGAGCTTGAGGTCCTAGATTCCCTTAAAAATTTCTCAGAAGCAGTCCCAAGGTTTCGTTCCTGGTTGACGGCAATAAGTTCCCCCTATTACATGGGACTTAAACATACATAACTGGCAAAATGTGAGTGCACTATAGTGCAGGTGTGCCTGCCCATCTGCCTAACCCTTTGAGGATTACACCCATGATGTTATATTACGCTAAAATTCTGTAATCTTTCATAAGTGACGTCAAATTTTTGTCACATAGGTACATGTACATACGGCTACAGGTCAAGCTACACATTTCCAGTTTTAGCTGACCTCTCATTGTATAGGCTTTTCGTACAATGAGATGTCAAATTATACTGGAAATGTATAGCTTGATGTATGGCCGTGCGTACATGTTGGATGACCCTGTTAACCTTGACTATTAAAACCTTATCACATCTACAGCATATCAATAAATCCGTGTCACTAATATATCAGCTGTCCTGCATAACATGGCATCGCCACAAAAGGCCATGCAGCCTTAAAACAGGCGCCTTGACCGAGTATATAACAAGCTTATGTACTATGTAATGTAATGTTTACCTATTTATTATGTTTAAATAAATGTTCTCCGTTGCTACTGAGCGGCTGGTGTTGGTTGCTGACCGTATTTGTTTGTTATTATTTAGCTTACATTGGTACCGATTCCCTTGTTCACAAACTAAACTAAATTTAAGTTCAGTGCATCTTTTTCTTTGTATTTCATTAAGAAGAGGACAAAAGAAAATTTTTAGTTTAGTCCTGTCAAATTAATCAGCGCCTGTCACTATTCCAAACAAGTTTAGACGTGATTAAAAACTTGCCTACTAAAATTACGTCAATTTACGTCAAGCGCTGATTAATTTGACAGGACTACACTAAAATTTATCTTCTGTCCTTTCCTTAATTAAATAGAAAGAAAAAGATGCAATGAACTTAAATTTAGTTTAGTTTGTGAACAAGGGAATCGCCACCATTATCGGCCTATAATATTCTCACTGCTGAGACATAGGCTTCATCTTTTCGAGAAGGAGTGGGTTGTAATGTACCACGAGGGTGGCACACCTGTGCAGGTCGGTAGACGTCACATGTCTTCGAATTTTTGAGTTTAGGACATTTCGGTTTCGTCATGATGTTTTCTTTCTTTGTTTTGAGAGAAGTTGTGATGAAATTATTTACAAAAAGTAAACCGCCCCGCCCCACTCTGTCTCACACACACAGACACACACACTACTCACACAACTCACACACACACGAAACTGTGTAGTATTATTCTTTAATATGAAAATGTAATTTTTATGTAGTACTAGCTTTTGCCCCCGACTTCGTCCGCGTAAATGTCGGTTATCGCGGACGTAGATGATGTCGCGGAATAAAAAATAGCCTATGTCCTTTCTCAGGCTCTAAACTATCTGTGTACCAAATTTCCTTTAAATCAGTTCAGTAGTTTTAGCAGGAAAGCGAGACAGACAGACAGAGTTACTTTTGCGTTTATAATATTAGCTTGGATTTTATTTACTTACATTTTAAGTTAAGATAAAAAACAATTTGTAATAATTATATAAGTTACTAATATTGGCTTGGGACATTGCTGCGGAGGGATACTGATCTCTAAGATACAGGGACACCCCTAGTCTGGAGATCAGGGATTTCATTTATTGCGCATGACATAAGCCACCAGTTGCAGTTATAATACCACTGTCTTAGCATGCACGTTTTCTTAAATAAATTCATTTTAAAAAAATCGTCTACCTGGATTTGAACCTACGACCTGCAACTTGTAAGCCGTTACCACTGGGTCACCACTGCTCCAGAGCTTAATGAGGAAGCACTCGAAACAGTGATCAATTTTTAACTACTCTCCAAAACTCTCTCAGCCTTTGATATCGATAAATCTTCCAAAAATATCAAAAAGACTCACATTTATCTAAATCCTCTCCGGGCCGTTTTTTGTGGTAACTTCGCATTCTTAGTTACCAAGTTAAACAAGAAGAAAACAGTTGAAGAACATTCACAAAAACATCGTTTCTATTCTAACTCAGACAATGATTGTCCGTAAGTGCCTTCCAAAACATTAAGCTCAAACTTAAAACAAAAGATCACTAATTGTTTAGTCAAACAACTGCTTTCAAGTCTGAGAATTTTGTTTTCCAAAACATCTGTCCCAGAATCCTAGTTCCAATTTGCTAGGACTGATTTTCGAACCAGCGGCTTGGATCTCTTCACGGTGCATCGCACTCTCATCTGGCTGGTTATACTGCAAGACCAACTAAACTTTAAGAAACTATTCACTTCAATTTAAGCTAACTTTGTCTAGATGAGATAGCTTCACTGTTCTTGCCAAATTACATCCAAGTTCTGTAGCAAACCATGAAGATTACATGACAAACGTAGCACGAAATCATTCTTAAAAACAAAACTGAACTTGAAATGAATACATTGAAACCTGATATAATAATGAATGACGATAATGAAAAAGTTATAAAAGCTGATGTGAAAGTAAAAGAGAACGTAGGGATGATGTTCCGCAGTAATATTTTGAGGGAAGAATGGATATTGTTCAACTAATAATAAAGTCAGGCTATAAACCGTAAGCCTACGGCACTCAAGGCCATAAGTGGAGTTGACAATTCAAAGTTCCAACACGCATGATGGAAGTATGGAAAAAAACGTTTAAGCCAAGTATTATAATTTAGCTGTAATGAAAACACAGGTCCTACCGTCAGCACCATTTACCGTGTTTAATGCATGAACTCGTACAAATTCGAACAGAGTATATTGTTGCGAACAATACGAAAATATTCAAAATTCACGGACCATGACATACAAAGTACAAACTAACCGATATGGTACCATTTGGTCTGCTAAGCGTCGCGTTGTTTAACATACAATGGTGGCCGCAGAATTATGTATGGCGTGTATGTTTGCGTGACGTCAGCGCGTTAACTGATAGCCGTGCTGGACAAACAGATCCGGTCGTGTTATGGGGTCAGGAGATATGAGAGAGAGCAGATTTTCTAATTTTCGAAATTGAGGAAGTTTACGACGACAAATATAAGATAGGAGAGAGTGAAGAGCCAAAAGATATAAAAGATATCGTTAAAATTTTAAAGAACAGTAAATGGCAAAAGATGATTAGTAAGAGACAAACAAGGAACTTATTTCTGAGGTCTGCGTGTCTTTAATATTTATACAAATTTTAATACAACTAATTTGTTTTATTTATATTATTTGAATTCAGATAAATATAAATGCAATAGCTTTGCATTTTAATAATGACTGCAGAAGGTCTGAATAGAGTAAACTCCATAGCATGAACAATCTTAAATGTCAGTCATTGCAAATGAATTTTTACAATTACTTAAAAATTATGAGTTAATAATTGTCTACGAAAGAAAAACATTGCACTGACGAATTTACTATTAATTTACATAAATTGGTAAGTTAGGAAAAACGCACAACGCAGCTCACATATCAACTGGCAAATTGACAACGACGGTTTTTGATGTTCTACACATGCACATTCCTGTTTCTTGCGATACATAAACAGACAGATTAAACTATTACAGTTGATTACGAGAGTTACCCAATTGTGAGTTTTGTATAATAATTGAAACGCTGGATGGCATTTAAATATTAGTTTCACAAAACACACACACGCACATTCTCTGTTTTTTTTCGCGGAATCTTTTATAAAAGTAAATCCAATTTCACCCCTCTAGTGTTTTATCGTTTGTACCAATATTTAAGAAACCGTAAAGTCTACTTAACATGAAAAATCCTAAAACATATTTCGTGAAGTTATCCGAGAGATAATCTAAGCGGGGCAAAGTTATCGAACCGACAGTACACTCTGTAGGCTACGGAACGGCCCCATTCTGCCGCAATATTCGGTGAAAATTTAATAAAAAACACATTCCCTGCTTGCCAAACATGGAGTTATGAACATCAAATCATTTCCTCTGAGTCCTCACTCATTATTTGGTTCTTATGATATAGGTGCTCTTTCCTTAATTTATTTCCGTCTTTTTAATCTATCGGTGGGATTTATTTTGTTTTGGTATAATACTGTGGAAACAGATTGGAGCGTGTACTAATCTGATCAGAGTAGTGACCTAGTGCTCATTTTATAGATTGTCATACATATATAAGGTGTATCTATTCATACACGAAATATTTTAAGAGCTACACCTGTAGGTGGTAAAGAAGCTATAGAAGCAAAAATATTTTTTTGTCTAAGCGTTTTTGAATTTTCGTAATTATTATAATTTTGAAACAGCTTGAGACGTTTTGCATAAACCTTTACTCCAAATTCTATGAATGGCCCGCCTGTCGCTGCGAGGGCGGCGACCGGTCGGCACGAGCATAGCCGCGGTGTCTCGGGCCGTAAAAAATAAGAAGGAGCCAGTATTTCTTATGTGCGTCAAATTATTTATAAATATTAAATTTTGAAGAAAATACATTTAAACATTTTTTTTTCCTTGCTGTAGCTTCTTTACCACCTACAGGTGTGCCTCTTAAAATATTTCGTGTATGAATAGATACACCTTATATACTCTACTGCATTATACATATACATTATAGTCTCTACGGTTCCTGAATTAAATGATTTCCCGGAAACTCTTACAGATTTATTCCAATAGATAATTCTAGGAAATCGAAGGAAAAATCATTAACTTGGAGAGCTATTTAATATGAAGTGGTGCTTATTGATACGTGCAAACGCGAGTACTGGAACTTTTAATTCTCGCGTTTTCCTTTTCCACGTATCTACTGATATCTTTATAGGCAAGTTTTAATAAAGGTATTAGTAGGCAGGAAATGCATTTTAATATTGTAGCTATTTAAATTGAATTTCAATGGTCCGTATTTATTGTTTATTATTAATTAAATGCAATGCGGTTAGTGTATGTATTGGTCGGATTGATAGCATTTCAGATTAATGTATTCATGAAAACATTATGTTTTTAATATGTTTTTGACAAATAGATTTTGCGCTGTGGTTGTATCTAATGTCACATCTTACCCGCAACCTCTAACAAAACCAAAATATATTCAGTATAATTTGCAAACTGACCGAATAACAAACTCAAAGTTTTAATCACAAAATGGAAACATCCATTTCGTTTGCAATATTATGTCTATTAGCCCCGAAGCGGTGCACTTACGAGGAGCAATTTTCTCTTGGCAATAGTTTTAAAGACAATTCTTTAAGAAATATGTTTTAAAATCACTCGTGCATTAGACGTTTGCGAGCGACGCAAAAATTGATCTACGCATGCTTTTATTATTCGGTGTCTAGTTTCTAGTGTAAAATTTTGGCGAGAATGCACCCATCAATTCTGGCAATAAACAGCAATGTTTGTCCAGCTTTTGTTTCAGCATTAGAAATAGTATAGAATTCATTGTAGATATCTTAATTCTCAACACTATCATCTAGAACCGCCTTCATTCGTCTACCGTTATAATTGGTGATAGCTTTCTTACCGTCTTCTTTAATTTTAATACTGTGTACGGTCACCCAAGAGCTTAATAATCAGGGTCGTCTGATTATCAATTTTCGAAAACATCCATCGGTTTTTTACTAAAGTTCAACTACTTATATCCGACGACCCTGGCTACTTATCTCCTTTTGGTGAATGTACATCATCTTTTACGTCTTCCATTTAATCTACTTCCTTATTAACTGCAAAGGCACACAAGACCCTTTACAAATTGCTACACAAGCTTTATGCAGTCGAGCCTTTTCATCAAATCATATCCGTGATATATTATCTTTACTCTCCGGGGCCCTGATTGTGCAAGGGAGAAAGTCCCCGGTGTCAACAGAGATTTATCGCTGACAAACTGTAATAGTTCCTTATAAACATCACTTAGGAGATCAAGATAGTGAATAGAGCGATTTAATCAATCAATATATCTTTCCTTATACGTACTGATTCGGAGTTATGAATGGGAGGACATAAATGGCTAGAATGGGCAGAGATAAATAAAAGACAATGGGAATGACGATCTTTATAAGACATGACGTTACTTCAAATTATTGGTTGTGGGTGAGGTAAAATGATTTTAAATTATTAATAAAAAAAGACATTACAATTTCACAAGAAATCGGTACATCCTATTAATATTATACATGTGAAAGTATACGAATATGTTGGGATGTTTTTTAAACAATCGCGCAAAAACAGCTGAATGGATTGAATTAAAAAAAAATAAAAATTTCATCAAAATCCGTTACAGTAAACCTGGATATTTTTTATCCCGTACTTTGGTACTTACGTTCCTGTGGCATAATTTTCGACCTCCGCGGTTGAAGTCCCTGGCTAAAGGTAATACGTATATAAATGAGATCTTGGCTCTCTCTATATCGTTTCAATGAAATCAGTAATTCCATCTTAAAAATCTAGCCAATCTGTTTGACCTAACCATAATAAGCTTCGGCTATTTATTTTCCTACTACGAAAGCCTCCTCAAAATATCCAGCATGTAGACGTCACTGGAGGCCATTACTTCTATTTCCACGACGCTGCGCCGTATACGGGCCGGTTCCGAATATCTGTCGCATTTCGCGCCAAACGGCCCGGACATCACGATGTTTTTACGTTCTTACGGAGCCCGGTATGACGTCATTGAGTAGAATCATAGGATAGGTGAAGCCAGAAGGTATATGACTTACGAAAACCTGAAAAAGAGGGTCTTCGTACTTACAAAGATCCCCATTTACATCTCAAAGGAATATATGGCGTAGCTTTTAGATATTTGCATATGTAGTATATACGCTCTCGTCATATCAATTTGGACTTTATGAGTGACATTAAAACGTCATAATTTAATCTGGCAATTAGAGTTGATCCATAAGTACGTTGAAACTCAATCTTCTTGCCAGAAAAGCTATAAATCTGTTACTACATTCAACACGCATACAAAAGACAAACATGCAACTGATGAATACGAAGCCACTGCTGCCTGTAATGAATAGAGATTTAGAGATTTCTGTGAAGTTTCTCTGGTCCTTAGTCCTATATATTCCTAAAGTACAAAATGGTCCTTCTGTGCCATTTTAGTTGGTGCTAACTGCTAGTACGGCTCTTCTACGAGTTCAGTAACAGCTACTATGAATATTTTTATTGAGCAATTTGTACAATTTCGTTATTTCTGCCCTGTCAAGAAAAACAGGTGTAGCACTTACTTTTAGTACGCTAGTTTTAGTAGCGAACTGAAAGTTTTTGCTCATAAAAGTCAATTCTTATATATTAATTCCTTCGTATGCACTTTCGTGAACTTTGCGTACGTTTTTCCATGTATTTTTATCTTTTGAATATCTAAAATGATCCTTATAGTCTTTCTTTACTTATAATTTACGGAATTATTGGCTTAATTTTGTACCAGTTTTGTAATATTAAACAGCTCATATAACGCTTCTAATAATGAAAGGTTGTGGTCTATAGCCATATATCCGTTAATCAAATATATCCTGTAATAACATCATATTTCGTGTAGTGGTAGGGCAATTCGAATTATTAATGAGATTACTCTATTAGCAATGCTAATAATATTCAAAGAAGGTGCTGGTAAAAATGTTTTAGGTTATGGCTGCGATCATAAATTCATTGAATTAGTACGTGAGCGTAATGTTCTTTTTAAGTGAATATGACTTGCGTGCCGGTGAAACCATCTTTTGCTGTTATTTTTCGTCTATCTTTGTGATACTTGTACAATTCTTTTAAACCACAATATTTATGTTTCGTCCTCTGTTATATTATTGGTGTTCTGAGGAATACCAATACGAAAGCTAAAAAGAATGAAGCTTTGTCCTTTTATAGAGAAATTCAACTTACGCAAGCGTTCACAATAACCATGTTGCAATTAACATAACACCGTGCCTGTATTCCTGAAGAGTTAAGCAGAGGTGTACCTATATACTACCAATAATGTATTTGATCTGGCAAGTGTGGTAATGGTCAGAAATATCTCGAAAATCATTCACTACAAGATCTTATACATCTTCAATAATAGACATTTAAAAGTGAATAAAAGCGATACAAAATGTGTACGAACTCGATAAAATAAAATCCATTCCTTATTTTTATTTTCACCGTGCTTAAATAAAAACAAGTTAGTAATTACAACGTTACATTGCAATTACAACATTTTGTAGCAACGCTACTTCGCTTCGAGTCATTTCAAACTGGATTGTTGCTAACATTGCTCAAATTGTTTTTTACCGTTTTCGTTCAAGCCATTTAAGACATAGCAAATGTTTTAAAAGTCGAGCATAAACCAGCGGATAAAACGGTTTCGAAAGATGAATGTAAAGATATTGAAATTCCTGCAAATAACTTAAATGGAGAGCAGGCACAAAATGAAAAAGTGGCCGTTGAAGAGATTATAAATTAAGTAAAATGAAAAGACAGATTTTAAAACCAGTAAATGAAAGAAGAAAAATGGTTGGTGATCCATATATTGATTCTATATGAGCGAGAGCTTCATTCAAGTAAACATAGACAAGATTTGACAAGGGAGTGCTAAACAAAGGAAGGACCGCAAGAAGAGGGCAGTTGAATTTAAAAAGATAGAAGTGAAGAGAGCAATTTAGAAATTACCATTAACAAACGACTGACATCAGACGAACACAGTTTTTTTTTACATTACTTAGCAGCTAAGGAATAGTTAATTAATAGCAGTCAAGACTGAAATGGAATTAGGTTGCTTAGCACAAATGTACTTAAGAATCAGTACCATTTTTGGCTACACGTGGGCGTATAACGAACGGTACACTTATATCTACCCTTTTTGGGAATACAAGCATGATAGGAATTTTTATTACCATCTCGTTGTTACTCTCTTTAATACCCTGTTTATCGTACGTGACATTATTACCTGTCAATGTAAGTAATATTTTTTCAGATGAAATATGATAAAATATTCAATACAGATGCCTTCTCTTATCTCTTTACAAAAGTCACATTTTCATATGTATGGTATGTTATCTGTGGATAAGTACATTGCGTGAGAAATGAATCAGTATACTCTTACATTTACCTAGTTCTGTCGGAAAGTTGCAATCAATCATATTTCAAGAATGCATTCGGAGATCGAACATTTTTTGGAACAATTGGCGATGATGATGACCGAATGGAAATTCAGGCTTGACTTAATGTAAGTGTAAACGTTTTTTCATATTTAATTTTGGAACGATTTGAGTGGTTTGTTTGAAATTTCGAACGTTTTATAGGTAATGGCTGGCCTCACTGTTAAGAAAGATATTGGGAGAGTCAATAAATTAAAAGATGAAATAGAAAAGGGAATCGCTTCGTAGATGAAAAGTTTGGCGGATGAATTTGGGACTATTTTTCTTTAGTTATAGTCTAATTATAGGCAGTTTTGAATGTTTGCATACCACACACTACGAAAAAAGCAGTTCTATTTTTACTCCTAAACGAAAATATCCTTCTTATTTGGCAATACATCATCAATCACCACCATTATCACGCATTACTTGTACCCACATGTTATTATATCGTCACACACTGGGACGCTAAGTGCCTGCCCACGCTCCACTAGCGGCGAGTACGAGCGTCGAGTACTAGCATACTATACAGTACAAGTTACATGGTATTACGTGAGAAGCGTTTTACGCAATGGAGCTGTTGGAACGTTAGGCTGAGTCCTGTGTCGGGCCTCGAAATTGGCGACGGTCGATTACGTTCTCATACACCGAGATATTAGTTCTTGAGAAGTTTAATGTTTGGTCACCAATGTTTAAGAACTATTAAATAATATTATACTTACTAACAGTGATAGTAGATCAGTTAAAGAGCAATAGCAAATATTTCTGTAATTTTCTGGCCAATCTACCACAGTCCACTGGATAAATAAGTATTAGTTTAGATATATTAGGTATATAGGTGAATACTAAATCGCTTACTTGCTAATGAAGAGAAAGAAAAAGTTGCATAGGTATTAAAATAGTTAAAAATATATTTTTTACATAAAGATTGGAAACGAACTATATTTTTTTTTTGTTTATCAAGAGTTTTGTCAGCTTGTATAAACTCTGCAGTCAGGTTTTTACAAAGAGTTACTTTTAACTCTCCACAACTGATCCATGTTGCTTCTACAATTAAATTAAAATGAGAAGCCCCACAAAGTTTCTTTTTGTTCTATTGAATTATGCAACTCTAAATAGAATGGTGCAACTATGACACCTACGCCTAGCTGTTCTACATTGTTCCAAATTGAATTACTTGCAAACAAGCTTGTTGCTAAGTTATACTGTTACAACTGACAACTACCTTGTGTAAAGGAAAAAGATAAAACTAGTACAATAGGATTCATTAGTATCTAAGGTTAGAAAATAAATGATCACTTTTGGTGTTGAATGCTTGTTTATGCTGGGGTTATTTACCCTATAGTGCAGGTCAATCCTGTTTTAATTTTTATTGTTTCCCTGTTTTTAGTTAATCACCTAAATAACAAATGTTGACAAATTATCAAATAAACATAAAGTGCAATACGTCTGAACTTTTTAGAGTCCTGAACGAGAACGTTTTCAAGAACTTTAAAAAAAACCGTTCGTTTCTATATCTCATCGCTAGAGTCATGGCCCCAATTTACACTATCACGTACTATTTCAACCAACTTCACCTGACACTAGCGCACTGGCGCTCGCACTATCCTGCGATAGCATTACTAGTGCCAGCAAACAATCCCTGTTTGCATTGATGACTACGTTTACTCTGCAGGTGGCGCCACGGACAAGATTCAGTTAAGAAGGTCCATTTTTTACACCAATAAAAGTTGGTAAATGATTAGACAAGTGAACAGTGACATCTTCCACATTTTTGTCGTAAAGGAGTACGTAACATGCCTGCATTTAGAAAACTATAGCTTTCACCGTAAGTTGCCAAATTTTCTAGAAGTAGTAAATCCTGCCAGAAAACTGGCAACTTAAGGTGAAAATTCCAAGATAGTCCACGAAATTCTAATCATTTAAATCATCAAACCAACTCTCTAAGTTCCTTTACTTCCATTGAACGACTTTTTCAGTTGATAGTAACCGGCAAATTGCAAACAAGTGTGTTGTTTTTTATTTTATTTCTATATTAGCGCATCCACCATGACATAGAACAAGAGCAACCTATATTATTTTCAAAAATTTTCATTAAATTCTGATCAAAGAACGTTCCCATAATTTTCACCTTTTAAAAGCGCTCCAATTTAATATTTTACTCAATAAAATTGTGAATCTGAACTTAATAAGCCCTTTTTTCCTACTATATTCTTTCAGGAGAACCTGTAATTCAGGTTCTATTCGAGGAATATTTAATCATTTTTCAGCGGAGAGGACTTTGCGGTTGATTCTCATAATAGTAGGAACTAAGGTTCTATATGCTTTGCGTAGTTAGATCTAAAGGTGCAACACAAAGGATTTCTAGTGATATTTAATAATACCTTTAATGATCAGTGACAAGAAGTGCAAAGTTGATCGCGATAGAGATCAAAAGACTCTTTGGACGGTCTTAGTTTAAACGGTACAAAGTTTCTGCTCTGTACTCCTGTTTCGAAACTGCTTTTTAATTTGATAATGTATCATTTAACCTCTAAGTCCCTGAGATACCTCATTTGGTATAGACACAATGGTTTTTAATTGTGTCTGTAATTACGGTATTCAATGGGTTAAATAGGAAATAGACCATAGTAAATTTTAATAAAACTAACTAATAATACTCGGTTCTAAATTAAATTATGAACTAGCTAGCTATATAAATATGTTTGTGAAAAATCCGTTTTACAGTTCCGGACCCTAAGGAGGCCAAAGGAACCATATTCCTATGCCTCCGCTTTCCTACCGTCTGTATGTCAGCTGGCTTTATCTCATGAACCGTAATAGGTAGAAAATTGAAATTTTTATAAAAGTGTGTATTTCTATTGTCGCTGTGAAAACAAATATAAAAATTACCTAAAGTTAGTAAACATTTACGAATTTTTCGCGTTTTTGCCTAGTGACCAACCCTTTCCTGTGCGACTCCGACTCGAACTTTGCCGGCATTTTTTTTTGGTAACACTGGACCTTCTTAGTTTTGTTTTAGACAATCTAACAAGAAATCTCCATTATTTGTCAACCGTTGATTGAAATGAATTTAATTTAACGGATAATTCGACTTTATCACATTTTTGTTGGCGATTTTCTCCGCTTTACAGAATGCAAAGGAGGTACCAAAGGCGAGGAAGTGAAATGCGGAAAGTTTTCGTCATACGAAGCTGAAATGCTCCCTTAAGGAAACGAGTTGAAAGGAAATGGCCTTTAGGGAAATCTGTCGAATCTAATAACTCTAGCAAAATGATAGAAGACTTCTTTTTCTTTTATATTTGAATGAGAAAATAAAACGATTCTTGATCGTTTCAGTTACAACAATTTCACTATTATTTGTTCAACCTCTTATATAACGACTGAAAAATACAATATTACTTAAGAGGAAAAGCCAAAGCCAAAGCAATTTTCAGAATTACTGAACCCAGTTGTTTCATCACTATCTGCCTAGCCATTTCCCGACTATATTGGAGTCGTCTTTCAGTTCAACCTGATGCAGCTGACTACCAGTACTTTACATGGAATGACTACCTAACTTCCTATCTGAGCTCTAAAACCCAGTTACTGGGTAAAAACTGGTTGACAGACTTTCGGGCTTCTGAAGACCCGTAACGGCTGTCAAAGATACACGAATGACAGCCGGAACCAACGGCTTAACGTGCTTTGCGAGGCACGGAGGATCTTGGTATGTAAAGATGGTCACCCATCCATGGACCGACCGCGGCAAGTGTAACTTAACCTGATCGATAGAAACGTGCGGCTGTTATTGCTTAGCCAGAAGCCCTTCTTTATCAGACCCTACTTCTTTATCAAAGGAAAAGAACTACTACAAGATACGTCATAATTTCTACTAGTAATAGATTGTATCTATCCAACAATTTTCCTGTAGTATTGTTAATTCATATCTTAACAACTCAAACGAAGGCTGACGGTAATCTATTCAACTGGTTTGTCATAGATTATGTATATTATCGCTCTAGGCAGTAAATTGTAGCAGTTATTAGTAATTGAGACTAGTGAGGCATGTAAATAATATCCGTTATTTATTTTATTTATGTAGAAGAAAAAATGTGAATGTAACGTAATTATTGTATTTATAAATGAGTTTGAACCTGAGTACTAACACACACACATAAACACACAAACAAACACACACACACACGCAAACACACACACCACGCCTTCTTCCCATGAAGAACATACTAGAAACTATAGAACGCCGCCCGAACCCGACTGATAGTATTTGTATAATAGCATTCCTATTATACAAATACTATCAGTCGGGTAACCGCGTAACACACTAACAGTAGGTATGGCATTCATTTTGACAGTTAAACAATATTCATCGCGTTATTTACGTTGCTGAGCAGGCACATCTTTCAAACTTATGATGCAATCAATGGATAAGCAATAAGTTTTAAAATTATTTAGCGGGGTACAAATTTGTTTTAAAAGTTAACATAACCTTGGATTAGGTAGAAAAAGACACAAAATAGAAAAAGAGAATCTTTGTATGTACACGCAAGACTTAATTAAATATGAAGTATTGGATTAACTATTAATTTTGGATTGCTTCGTTAGTCTAGTGGTCGATAGCGCTACTGCTGAGCTTGAGGTCCTGTGTTCGATTCCCAGATCGGGCAAAGTGTAATTGGGTTTTTCTATCTGGAATTTCTTAGTAGCAGCCTGGAGTTTGGATTAGTTCACGATTGATGGCAATAGACTCGCCCCTATTACATGGGACTTCAACATAACTGGTATTTTTACACCCATTATACAACACAAAATATGAAGAAAAAACATTCCTTTTCTAAACGAACGCAACATACAGTTAATTCAAAGAATGATAGACACTAAAGGGCACTATAAGTGCTACAATGATCTTTCCGTTCACTTTTATGACCGAAACATTGAACGAATGTGCATCTAGGGATATCCCTAGATGCACATTCGTTCAATGTTTCGGTCAATAAACAAATCGCAGTGTTTTGTGAAGCCAAGTGAAGGCAGGATAGGTCCTAGTTTCATCATAAATAATTATCCCGTCATTTGAAAGTCAGTTCAGTCAGTTCTTCTTCTTCGGGCCACTAAAGTATATACTTTAGTGGCCCGAAGAACTGCAATATGTTGCAGTTCACTTAGAAAATTCTTCAGTGGGTAACTAAGCGTCGACTAAGCACTCCCGTACGTGGCGATTCTCCCAAAAAATATAATTCCAAAGAAACTTCTTAGTGCCCAAATGACAGGATAATTATTTATGATGAAACTAGGGACCTATCCTGCCTTCACTTGGCTTCACAAAACACTGCGATTTGTTTATTATTTTTACTTTTAATTTGAATGCTTTAAACACATCAAACTGACCCAAATATTTTCTAAAAAAATGGTGAATCCGCACTTAAATCCAGGTCAAAGAGACAGACCCGAAAATAAGTCTATTTTTAACTAAATATAATAAAATAGTAAGTTAGAAATTTTATCCGTTTGTTTGTTGTTCGGTATTTTCACAAAAACGGCTAAACGTATGTAGATGACATTTGGCACGGCATATAGTTTATAACCTGGATTAACACTGGGCACTACTTTTTCATCCCGGTAGTGCGGTCCAAGGCAAAGCAGGGCAAAATCTCATAATATTTATAGACAACAAACGAATCTGGATGAAGGTCTTCCTTAGTTCCTAGTCGATCAAAAACTCTTGCCAAGTCCCTGACCTTCAATAGACACAGTCAAGTTTTGATCAATTGACCTTCGACTGGTCGTCTTTATGAACCGACCACTCGACGCTATACAACCTTGCCACTGTCGCCAATATTCCCATTCATCAGTATTCAATTCAAATAAGGATATCGACAATTTCTCTTATTAACTCACAAGTAAACAACCTCGCCGGATATTGTGAGTGACCTTACCTGTTGACCTCAGAGGACCTTGAGTGTCGACACTCGAGAGGTATCACTATTTTCCTCAAATAAAAAGGATTTAACTCAAGATTGGATACAATAAATTCGACTGAGGTGTTGTAAATCAATGTTTTGCAAGTGCGCCCGGCTTCGATATTGGGTACATTCACAACGAATGCCAAATGATTTTATTTCTGTGAGCAGTTTGTAAAAAAAAGCATGTAAATCATATTTTAAAAAGTAGATGAGGTCAGCGTTTCCTATCTGACTTTCTGAGAAGAAATGCCGAAACAAACTCAGAGGTCACTTGCAGGCTCTTTTAAAATCCACACAAATAATCTTGGTAAGATCATGTGAAGACCTTGTGAATATGTGTCTGAAATGGCCTGTCCGGTCAGTGCACGCACTTATCAGTAATAAAATTAATCATGCAGCCACAACTGAAGGAAGTCAACGATTAGACGAACAATACCAGATAAAGGACATTTGGGTAGGCCGCATTAAGTACTCAAACTGTCAGACTATGATCAAAACTTAACTGAAAAGAGACAGATAAAAAAAATACAGAAGAATAATGTTAGAATGTCAACATATACATAGCCAAAATGGTAGTAGGATTTTCGTGGAAACTTTTGCATAGCTATCATCATCATCATTTCAGCCATAAGACGTCCACTGCTGGACTCAGGCCTCCCCCAATTTGGGGGCTTTGCCATAATCGCCACGCTTGGCAGGCGGGTTGGCGATCGCAGTATGGTGGTAGAATGCATAGAGAACGCTGCTGCCCATTCTCTAGTAAGTCCCTTAGTCGCCTTTTACGACACCCACGGGAAGAAATGGGGTGGTGTTATTCTTTACGTCCGGCACCACACGGTACGAACGTACCGTATGTGCATAGCTATAATACTACTTAATGCTACATTATTAAAAATATAGATGGCAGGTATCTACTGTTTGATTTGACACCTACAGACTGGAATAATCCGCACTCAAGATCGAGGGGGTTGAACACAATGGGAAGCCTCTCGTGTTCAGGGGATGAACACAGATAAAAACGAGTTATTTCAGTGTAGGTAAATAAAATCGGCATGTTCTAGAACCAAATATTCGAAGACATGTAACATCTACCAACCTGAACAGAGCCCGAATGTTGGAGGCCTGTGTCCCAGCACTGGGAACATTATAGTCTTACGTTATAGTCTAGTTAAATTGTGCATGCTAATTTTATTATACCTACGTAAGTTGTGATTGATATACAAATAAATTAAATTGGAGCTTAATTTTTTTATTTTGTCTATCTGTGCATTCCAAAGAGGTCTTTGGTGCGTTCCGAGTAATTTTCGAAACGGCTTGACTGATTTGGACGGGTCTTTCAATGGCAGATAGCTGATGTTTTAAGGAACATAGCCATTTTGATCTGCTAGAAAGTTCCCGTGGCAGAATTTCCAACATCACACAGGTGAAGCCGCAGGCACAACTAGCTTTAAATAAATGGCCACTGATAGACAACAAACCAGTGATCAGAAGGTAGGTACAGACGAATTTGAGTTCTCTCTCACTGCGTTTCATGTTACTAATGCTTTGAAAGGTCGAAATGGTGGAAACCACGTCAAAACAAGCGTTACCAACCGTTTGACCACAAAGCACCATGCCCATAATCGTAGCTCAAAACACAACAAAGCTAGCTAGTCCGGTTTACATCCGGAAGTACTGGGAGCAATAGAATTCATACTACGTTTCACGTTTCGCCGGAGCCGGCCCGGATATCAGCCGCTCCGGTTGTAAACACTTATAATATGTGTTTACTAACCGGTGATAAATTAAACTAGGGTAAATGTTTAATAAATTAAGTGCATTAGTATATGCTATTGCTAATATTAGGTATTGGGAGTTGTATATTGGAGGTGTTTGGGGTTGAAATATTAGGGCTATGGGGTCCGACTGTCCACTTGGTTTTTTTAGATAAGCGGTTTGTCGACTCTTTACGTTACCAGAGGGCAGGCCTATCGCGATACAATGTGACGATACTGACAGCCTTTTGGGCACTTTTCCTGTAGATAGCGATGCTAACGATTTTTAGGCCCTGTGATTCTTTCCCCTTTTTTTATTTATATTCATGTACATATTATTATTAATCTACACTAATCCATACTAATATTATAAATGCAAAAGTAACTCTGTCTGTCTGTCGGTCTGTCTGTCTGTCTGTCTCGCTTTCCTGCGAAAACTACTGAACCGATTTAAATGAAATTTGGTACACAGATAGTTTAGAGCCTGAGAAAGGACATAGGCTACTTTTTATCCCGGTAGTATGTTCCCGCGGGATAATTTCCGACCTCCACGCGGGCGAAACCGCTGGCAAAAGCTAGTAATTCATAATAGTTGAAAGTATGTAGGTATACAAACAACAGTTTGAGAAAATTACCTTCTATCTACCACCTCAGTTGTTCTTTAGGTACTGATTATCTTAATGAAAGTAGCTGATAAATCAACTCAATCAATGTAAATAAAATGTATTGAATCAAGAGAAACTCTCTCAGTTGAAAGTAAACATAAACAACAATATACTCACAGAGTAGGCCTTTATTCTTTCTGGGTCGACATCGTGCTGCGAGCGAGCCTGCGCTCGCGGCGATGACGACACCATGCTCTATGGATCACGATCTATACGCTCGAGTAACGGTTTATCCAAATTCGAATGTTGAACGCCATATCACATTGCACTTTTAGTTCTTTTTTGTTGTTGGCAACACTGTCGAACACTGTGTTTCATTTGTTATTTTTCTGGAGGACACAAATAAATAAGATTTTTGACGTTCATATTCGTGTGTTTTGTGACAAACTTGGTGGTTTTAGCGTTTGTATGTGAAAATCTGTATCATTCATTGGGTATTACGTAAATTAGTTTTTTTTTTATATATAGTTGTTAAAATTTAGTGGGTGAGTGAGTATATGAATGTAAAAATAATACATTACAAAACATGTAAGTAACAAAATTTTAATGCCGATATTACTGACAGCATTATTATTTGTTACACAATTTTAATAACCTACGATATCTCGATAAATATAAAAAAAAACAAACATAATCGTGGTTTGATGTCTATTTTTGTTAGTTAGTGTCAAATTACGTCACAGCCGTGATAGATGTGCATAGCAATGTAAATATGTTGTAACGATCGCAAGTAGTTGAGTATTACGTTATACACGCACTAGTGAACATTGTGTACTAGTTGTTAAGGCTCCCGCAGACAAGGATGACGCGACGGTGCGGCGGCGGCGCGGCGCGAATCTGTTAGAACAATTTCCCAAATTTATTCGACTAGAAAAGTGGCACGCTGTCAGTTGTATCTATCAATGGGAGCTTTTATGAGTGCACATTGGGCATCGGTCAAAAAGAGTTAGGCGTTAAATATTTCCCAAATAGGATTTCGTATTCTACTTTTATTTAATTAATTCTGTACTCATAGAGCCACTTTTTTGTGGGTAGGAAATCCTCAAATGACGTGTCCCGCTCTGGGCAGAGCGGGGGAGGGAGGCGTGTCAGACTTTGACTGACTAAAACCCGCCGTGTTGTGTTCCTTCACTTGCCTGTATGCCAGTGCCACGGTAACTCTTTCGAACAAATCTCGCGACCCTGGCAGACTCATAGGATACGATTATGGAGTTACCATTTAAGCATTTACCGTAAGTTATTTCAATTTAGCTTAATTGCTGTGTAGGATTCTACGAAAACTATATAGTTGAAATATCAGGTGGAGGCATAGCAATTGTGGCCCCAGTCACTGCAACTGACATTCACCACACTCAACTGCAAATGTCATATTCTCTAAGAGAATGTTCCTAACGTGTCCCGTGTGGTGTTAACTCGTTCTCAGTCTAACACACTTCACAAATATCAAGTCTGTACCTACTCGTAGTAAAAGTAGCACTCCAAATGATACGATAAGAGTTCCAAGGTCAGAAATCGATTACGAAACGATTCGATACGATGAATTTAATCGATAATATGCATGTCAAAATCAGATGTTGTTGGCGGGAAACTGTTGGATTGTCGATGGTGTTCGAATGATTTTTTGAAATTAGAATCTTTTTGATATTGAAATATAGTTATTAGGTAGAAGTTGTAATAATTTTAAACTTATTAAGTATTCTTAATATGAATCCTTCTCTGATCAACAAAATAAAAACCGGAAAATCTGAGGCGAGTTTTCTTTTTTTTTAGGAAATGGAAGGCTTTATGTGCTGAAGTTGAACAAGCAACTGACTACTATTTACAAAAGACTTGCAATAAGTACTTTATCTGCCTGCGATACTAATGCAATGTTACCTACCGCAAAAGATAAAACTGATCTCTTATCGTTTTACAATGTCAATACAAAATAACCCATTTTTCAAAGTTGCAATCTCTAAGTCAGCGATGTACTAAACCCATCTGAATTTATGCAGAACTTATAAAATATTACTCAAGTGTACGTTTTCCAACAGGTTTTTCTAAGCCACAGTTTAAAAATACATAACAGATAGTTCTTAAAAATATTTATTAAGAAGTGATTATAATCGTATTTTTTCTTAGTAATTATATTTTTATTTTGTGTTCAGTGTAGTGCCAGGCGTAAAGAATATCATGCTATTTCTTGGGGTGTCCTAAGAGGCGACTGAGGGACTTACTATAGAATAGGCAGCAGCGTTCTCTATGCATTTTACCACCATACTGCGATCGTCAACCCGTCTGCCAAGCGTGGCGATTATGGCAAACCTCCCCAAATTGGGGGAGGCCTATCTCCAGCAGTGGACAATGATGATGATGATGAATTATATTGTACAAGAAGAGTGGGCGGTGACCCCCAAACGAAACATTTGCCTGTATCTATAGGTCGGAATTGTGACATTTTCAGAGTGAGGTACAGACGCCAACACATCAAGCTACTACAATCTGTCAGATTTCTTTGACAGATTTTCGACTTTATTTCTAAGGCATTAGGTTCAAGGTTCATTGGGAAAAATTGACAGTTTCGGGTAGCTTGACCTGGTGGCGTCTGTACATAGAGATTATTGGATGGCAGGAGCGTGAGATCAGACAAGCCAAAATAAAATCATCAGTATGAGATCAATTAAATAAAAAAAACGTTCCGAAACAAAATATAAATCAACAAATTTGATACGATTCTTCAGAATTAATTACTTAGCTATGTTTAAAAAGAGACTTGCTTTTTAATGATAAATAACTCATTACGTTTGAATGTTGTTTCACGGCAAGTGCTTAAAAAGTAGAGAAAAGTTACATGCACTGCTTCAGAATGTAGGCTAAAAGGTTTGTTAAGTATGAATCGGTATTGCACTTTCGTTCACCTTGTTTTAATATAAAAGTAAAATAGGTACTATATGGAAACCACGTATATGCAATAAATGAACTTAGTCTTACAGAGGATACAAAAATTATTTTACTATTATAGGAAGCTACAGTATTGCAGAATTGCATATGATAATATGTTTTATGTTAAAACAAGAAATTTCAAAGATGAAGTCGCGCGCAGAACGACTAGTACACGATAAAAATCTTGTTCTTCTTCAAAAATAATGTCTGAAACAAAATTGCTCTGGGGCAAAGATATTTGCATTTCTTTTCTATTTGTGTACACAAACATGTCCTCCTGAATTTTTTGAATACTTCAGCTTCAGTGGTGGGCTAGTCGGGAACTCGGAAACTACCTGCCCACTCAAATGGTATTGCACGAATGCGATTCGATGTTACGTCTCCTCGCTTAGGAAATCAAATATAGAAGTTTTGAAGTCCCTACGAGAACCAGTGGGGTAATATGTCTTGTGTTTGGACGTATAATGTCTGTGGCTGTTTATCTATATCTATACTTAATATTATAAATGCGAAAATAACTCTGTCCGTCTGTTACGCTTTCAGGACTAAATCACTGAACCGATTTTGATGATATTTGGTACGGGGTAAGTTTGAAACCCAAGAAAGGACATACTTTTTATTCCGCGTCTGTGTCCGCGATAACCGACATTTACCCAGACGAAGTTAGTGGAAAAGTTAGTGGATTATTTAAAAAAAATATTTCCTTCTTATGTTTTAATACATAACATCACGCCCGTATACCTCGAAGGCTTAGGCACAGGTGTATCCATGGTACACCCAAATATCGCGTCTTGTTTTAGTCCCATGTAACAGGGGGCAAGGCTATTGTCATCAACCGGGCTCTAATCCAGGCTCTGGGCTGCTACTGAGAAATTCCAGATAGAAAAAATCTAGTAGCACTTAGCCTCGGAATCAATTCTAGGCGCTCATGACCCCCTAAGACCAATGAGGCAGTCCAACGTTGTATAAAAAAATATGCTGCATTACTCCATGACAAATTCAATCTGAAGGAGATCTTGTTAAAAAATATACCAAGTTAAAGTTAATACCTTTATTTTAACTCTCAGGTTAACGGAGAATTTAATTTCCGAGACAGCCTGGAAATTGAAGAAAAACAAGCCTTCCTATCCAATAGAATTCGAGTGCCAAGTGAACCAACGTCTTGATGTTGATAAATTAATCGTAAACCTATTGATGATATAATAGACAGTCAAAATCAGCCTATATTGTTCCCACTGCTGGGACACAGGCCTCCTCTCGGTGAGAGGAAGTGGGCCGTAATCTACCACGCGGGCCCAGTGCGGGTTCGTAGATGTCACTTGTCTTCGAATTTTAAGATTTGTTCTAGGATATGGCGGTTTCCTTACGATTATTTCCTTCACCGTTATGAGAGCCTTGGTGATGAAATAATTTACACAAAGTAAAGAGACTTGGGTTCGAACTTACGACCTACTACTCGTAACTCGGCCATTACCACTAGGCCATCACTGCTCCAATCGACTAAGCAATAATGAGATGAAATGAAATAAATGGTACCTTTTTAAATGCATTTTATGTGGGTAGCAGGAACATAATTAGTTTTGAACAATTTATACTATAACTGAGGAGTTTATTCAGTTGAAAAAGATAAAAGAATTACTGAAGTTTTGTTTTCGCTTTCTCTAAATAGTTCATTATTTCATGACTGGCGTAAAGTTACAAGTTCAGTACTTAGTGAGATTCAATCGGATTCATATAATAACTGCTACGTATCCTAGATGGAGATGGCATGATCAAATCATCGGACGTCTCTATTGATGCTGCCCTAATAGAGAAACAAATAGAGATGGAGAAATATAGAAAAAAATATAAATGATTTTCATTACGACACCCATAACTTAACAATATTATTAAAAAAATTGAGAATCCCCGGAGAATCTCGGTTTCGGTTAAATTGGTAAAGGTTTTCCTTCCTTCTCCGCAATATCTTTAAAAATCGAACTCTATAATTAAATAGCAGAATGAAAATTCCAATTTATCTTTAGATCTCAAGGTCGGGCAGATCAACTGTGAAATTAGACGTCTTGAACCACCCCACCACTCCTTCCTACAGGCGCCGCGCATGCGTGCTCCCCCATTCATTCATTACTTACAATTAATATAAATGTTAGCAAGTTTGCGTGCCTTGCTCGGGGACATTTTATCATGCTCCAATTTCCGGTATCCGGTATAGTTGTCACCCCTAATTAAAATGAGAGGAAATTAATATTTGCGAAAATTCTCGATGCGAACTTTTTTTATATTGACTCTGTCGTTTATCTTCTGTTTATTATTGCGAAAATTGTTCTGAAAAGTATCGATGTGATCGTGTTTGGAATAATAAGAACGAAAAAGAAGAATATTTCATAAATAACAATACTAGCTTTTAACATAGAGAGATTAAATTAATATTAGTAGGTTGACTATTGTCAAACCAATTGTGTTTGGTTGTCCATTTCTTCGCGTGGGTGTCGTAAAAGGCGACTAAGGGACTTACTAGAGAATGGGCAGCAGCGTTCTCTACGCATTTTACCACTATACTGCGATCGCCAACCCGCCTGCCTAGCGTGGCGATTATGGCAAGCCCCTCCCCCCCCCAAATTGGGGCAGATCTATGTCCAGCAGTGGACGTTTTACGACTGAAATGATGAGGTTGACTGAATCTAACCTAAAGAAGATGTTTACACGGAGTTAAATAAATATTAGCTGGTAATATTTTATTTTATAAGAAATGAAAAAAACTTTTACATTTAATTGTAAACAAACATTGTATAACTGAGTACCAAAACCTTGTGAATGCTTTTTGAGAAATAAACTGTTTTTTTTTTTTTTTTGTTAATTCTAACTTTTTTTAAATCTTTTAATCGCCAAAACCAAACGGCTGTTCTGGGGTTAGGCAACTGGTACAAAATATCTATGTTCCTCTAAAATTGGTACAAAATATCTATGTTCCTCTAAAATTTATAGAAACAGCTGGTCGATTACGGTATTTTAGACTGTTGCGTTGATCGATTACCTTCACCTATCGAATGATGACAAAAATAAAATATTTTGATCCGTTTTAGTTTTCAATATCGATATCTAATACACGGGTAAAGTATTGCCAGTTAATTTTATTTGACCGTGTATATACCAACAAGGATCTATTCCAATTATCTACAATGTGTGTTCCATAATACATTCCAAAGCGTAGCTACAATTAAGGCACACAATAACGACACTACAATTAATTACACAAAGTGTTCTGTTTTGTGACACATTGATACAGTATTATAGAATAAAGATTGTGGACAATTAAATAAATCCTTGTCAATGCATAAATCCTTTTGAGACTGACTGTAGACTTTACTAAGCTGTCTTTATCATCTCCGAACAAAATAACAAAACTGTTTTCAAAGACCTATCAAAATCCGCTTAGCTTTCAACTGATCACAAGCATAATTTTATGCCCCAAACATACCCCCAAAACGGCTAAGGGTTAAAAGGGCTTAAAGATAACACCTCGAATGTCAAAAGTCATGACATTACAAAGGGATGGAGTTATTTTGAGTGCTCCCTATTTCCACAAACGTTATTATACGTATGCACTACGACATTCAAAGGATAATCGCATCTACTTTTAAAATATTGACGCATAAAGTGTCTAAATAATAAAATTTACTTACACATAGACATTTTATTTCATTTCGATACATTACCAGAATAAGATGACTTCGCATCTATCTATATATATAAAATTCTAAGTCCTGAGTGACTGACTGACTGATTGATTGATATATCAACGCACGGCCTACACCGCTGGTCCTAGAGACATGAAATTAGGAGGGTGTGTTCTTTGTGAGAAGTAGGTATCCACTAAGAAAGGGTTTTTTGAAATTCCATTCCTAAGAGGGTAAAATAGGAGGTTGAAATGGTGAATTTTTGGACATCCACGCGGGCGAAGCCGCTGGCGTAAGCTAGTACATTACTAATATTTATAACACGACGCCCTCCCTGTATTTGCCGAATAGTACCACTCACATTTCGCCAGTTATGTTGAAGTCCCATGTAATAGGGGGCGACCCTATTGCCATCAGCGGGTACAAGTCCAGAGTCCCTGCTGTTACTGAGAAATTCTATAATGAAAAATTTATAACTCTTTGCCGGACTCAGGAATCAAGCCCAGGAGCTAATGCGCTACCGTGGCCCTGTCATATGGGCAACTGAACGAACACGGGTGGGTTTTAGTCAGTAAAAGTTTGACACTCCCTTTCGCTCCACCCTAGAGCGGGAGACGTCATTTGATGATATCCACCCAAAAAAAAGACCTTATGAGCATACGACCAATCAATCAACGAGGAAGACTAATATTATAATTGTGAAAGAATACCGTAAATATCGTATAGAGGAATTTTCTCGAGCAATGGATTTTCAATTCAAGCACCAAGCACAGCAGCAGCGCAGCGCATTTATGATTTAGTATTTATTTAATGATTGTTGCTGCAGCGTCGACCTCATCACGTCACCGCCGGATGCCACTGAAACCCAGCGCTGGGGCTCTGTCTCGCATAGGGTCAATGCTGAGTGATGGCCGTTTTGCATGGATGTGATGCATGTTTTTCCACACCTTATTTTTTATTTTGTATACTTCTGGTCTTTCTGTGCGTCATGTTTGCCGCAAATAAACGTATTTTCTTTCTTCTTTCTTTTAAGCAAAGCCTTGAAAATACAGTGTGCAGAATTAAATCGCTGCCGGAAAAAATCGCCAGCCCGTACCTGGGCTAACTCAATCCGTCTGTTAATTTTTCATACCTTAATAACTGAATTTACAAGGATTTACATGAAAATTGGCACCCGGATAGATCATGACCTACGTTAGGACTTCATTTATTTTTATCCCAGTAGTACGGACCCTTGGGAGAGTTTGCGACCTTCACGTCGATGAAGCCATGGACAAAAGCTAGTAGCATAGGTATATAATAAGGTTTCCGTACAATAAGAAGTCAACATATACTGGGATATATAGCTTCATATGACGTCGTGTATATCAACTTATGATGATGTTCAATTGTTCATGTGTGTCTATAAATCACATCTAGAAATTGTTTGTTGTACTTTCAAATAGATTTTCTTGTTTCCAGAGATGACGCAATGATAATAAATATCGTGAGTATGGAATTAAAACAAGAATAAAAAGTGTAGCTGTTATGCAACATTTTTCGCTTTATAATTATTATTTTAGAGGGGCCTAAGATAGTGCCTTGGGGTAAACTTCCAATTTTCTTTCAGGCTTCGAGGAAACGTATTTCAAAGTACAGAATTATTTTAATTGTCTGTGTAACAGTTTAAGGTCAGAATATTTTCTACTTTATGGCTGCGTAAAGACTTGTTTTTTAGAGATAGGTAATTCTCTGGTTATGGCAGTTGACAATATTACACATGCAAAGCATTGTGCTTATGGGTTTAAGCACTGCAACGGTACAGAGATCGTGAGAGAATTTAAAGTTATGTTGTAACATTTAATACAGTTGTGACTTTGACCTTCAATTTCTCCGTAACCATATGGTATGTATGGTCCAGTTCTGCCAGGGTCGCGAGATTTGTTCGAAAGAGTTACTGTGGCCCTGGCATATATGCAACTGAAGGAACACGGGTGGATTTTAGTCAGTAAAAGTCTGACACGCCCTCCCTCTCAGGGCGGGAGACGTCATTTGATGATTTCCCACAAAAAAAGGTATGGTCCAGTACATAAAAAAAAACATGACAAGGAGAAGTACTAGTGCCTCTCGGTCTCGGCTTAATTATGGATATTTTAACACCCGTTATATAATATTGATTTCATAAAACGCATATACATAATGCTTTACATATGTTTATCTATGAATATCCGAGAGGGCTACAAAATCAAGAATGCGGATCGTTTTTATCAAAGATAACGATTGTCCCATACTATCTAATATCTAGTATCTCGTATCGATCCACTTCGCTCTAAATATTCTTGCTAGAACATAGTCGAAGCTGATGATGTTAGCAGAAAAGAAAAACATATTTAAAAAATATATGGAAATTATATTTTCCTTAGAGAGCAGTGGTGGCTCAGTGGTGATGGCCCCGACTTAGAAGTTGTAGGCCATGGGTTCACGTCAGGCAGGCGCTTTGATTTACAATTGACAATTGAATTTAAAACCCAGCATTGAAAGCTATTCTTATCTCCACTGAACAAAACGGCGATTTATCGAACCAACCATAAAAAAGATTGAAAGCATCACATAACAATCAATAAATTGTAAGAGTTTGTATCCTATCGAACGATCACCTTTATGACCCATCAACCTTATTGAATCCTATTCCATAAAGAGATACACCACATTTATTTAATAAGGAAAACAATGTATACCATATTATGGTACAAATCTTTAGGAATATCCTACTACACACATAATATACATATCCTAATATCTATACTAATATTGTTATAATATTAGTATATATATATATTAGCTGAAAAGTTTGTTTGTTTGTTTGATTGATCGCGCTAATCTCAAGAACTACTGGTCCGAATTGAAAAATTCTTTTTGTGTTGGATAGCCTATTTATCGAGAAAGGCTATATAACATCACGCTACAACCAAGAAGAGCGGCGCAGTAATGAAAAATTATGCAAAAACGGGGAAAATCGCACGGGTAGGCGATTCGACGCGACGGGAAGGGTCAGGGGAACAAAAAATTTAACGCGGAGGAAGTCGCGGGTAGAAGCTAGTTATAAATATGAAAGTTTGTATGTTTAGATGTTTATCGAAAAAATGGCCGCACGGATTTGGAAGAAATTTGGCACACGGATAGTTTATAACCTGGATTAACACATATGATACTGGTTTTTCCAAGAAGTAGGATTAATTTCGACTACCAGGGTGGCAAAGTTGCTGGTAAAAGCTAGTGTAGAATAAAAACAAAGAGGTATGTTTCAGAACTCATGTTTTGGTAAAAAAAAATACAGGGTTATGTTCCAAAAAATGTAAAAAACATACAAATACACGCACGGGTGGGAATTTGTATTTAATTTCAAAACATAAAATTCACGCACGGTTGGACATCTGCATTGAATTTCAGGAAATTCAGCACACTAATTTTTTTGTAGAAAATTATTTAAATAAATGGTCGTTCCTAACGATCCCGACGGTGTAGAAGTGATAGCTATATGTAAAAAAATTGATAGTAAATATAGGGGTTAGAAATGAAAATATAAAAATAAAACGATGGATGGATTGTGTGAGAGATAATATGGTTAGAAAGGGGGGTAACAACCGAGATGAAAAATAAAGAAGTATGGAAGAAAAAATAAATATTGCCCCGATCCCAAATAAATTGAAATAAGTATTGAATAGAATGATGATGGTAAGAGTCATTGGCCTAAAATATCCAGAAATTATTAATCATAATGTGTCATACGACAGCCTAACCAGTAATTGCAATATTCAGGAAAACCGCAACCTGTCAAATTCAGGATTTCCCAATCCATTAGCTGTCATCGGTTTAGTATTTACGTGTGAGAATAATTAAATTACTAATCACTTTGTCAAATACTGGAATAAATACCAAATAAATTGGTTTGATAGTAAATTAATTTAATCCGTGTGATGCCGGACGTAAAGAATAGAACCATGCCACTTCTTCCCGTGGGTGTCGTAAAAGGTGACTAAGGGACTTACTAGAGAATGGGCAGCAGCGTTCTCTATACATTTTACCACCATACTGCGATCGCTAACCTGCCTGCCAAGCGTGGCGATTATGGCAAAGCTCCCAAATTGGGGGAGGCCTATGTCCAGCAGTGGACGTATTGCGGCTGTAGTGATGATTATTAAAATCTACTAGTTTTTTTTTTAATTTAATAATGTAACCTACTCAGTGTATGCTTTGAATTTGAGTAGGTAGTTTTAAATACAAGTGCTAACAATTCACTTCTGCTATATTGATAAATAATAGGTAATTGATAATTTCGATAATTATCTGCTTTATACATTAAACACATAATTTATAGAACAATCACAAGTATAAACGATTTCTTTAAATAAAACATTTTGTCCAAATGTGTGTCACTTCTACAGAGTCAAATTAAATTAGCTAGCGATATCTGAACATGAAAAAATACATTAATTTGATGTTTATGGAATCGTTAACCGCAGGTAGTGTGGTCAATTAGAATATCAATTTAAAAAACAGTTTTCTTTGTGTAAACTTCAAAGACGTGACATACGTTAATACCTAAAAAAAAAAAAAAAATATATACGGTCGAATTGAGAAACCTCCTCCTTTTTTTGAAGTCGGTTAAAAAAGATAAAACAACTAATAGATCAAGTAACATAACTACCAGACGGTCGTTGACCCCAAAAAACAAACATCAAATCTTTTTATTTTCATTCTATCGTGCTTAGATATCGATAGCTTATTCAATTCAACCCATTTCTGGTGTGAAGCAAACCAGTGCAATTAAATGCATTGATTTTTTTCATTAACCCCCGACGCAAAAAGAGGGGTGTTATAAGTTTGACGTGTCTGTCTGTCTGTCTGTCTGTCTGTCTGTCTGTCTGTCTGTGGCATCATAGCTCCTGAACGGATGATGCGATTTCAATAAAAAAAAATATATATTAAAGGTGACTTATCTGCGAGTGTTCTTAGACATGTTTGATGAAAATCGGTTGAGCCGTTTAAAAGTTGTGGGGGGGAAAGTGGGGAAGAGTAACCGAATGTCAGCAAATATACTCGAGTGGGGTCTCAAATGAAAGCGCACTGAAAGAGAATATTGATGAATTAATCGAGAGTGTTCTTAGCTTCGTTTGATTCTACATTATATTAAGTATATACCTATAAAAAGTACAAAATAAAAAAATAAATTAAAAATTTAAAAAACCCCCGACACAAAAACCTAATTTCCCTTTAAAAAGTAAAAAATAATAAAAAATAACTCAATCTTAAAGTACCTAAGAATGTATTAATAATTCAAAAAAAAACGTCGCGTTGGGGGACCGCTCCGCGAGTGCAGACGTCGTTGACTGCTTAGTTAGGTAGTAAGACTATTGGTAATTAAATTGTTAGGTTTGAAGCGGTCCCCCAACGCGGCGTATTTTTTTGAATTATTAATAGATTCTTAGGTACTTTAAGATTGAGTTATTTTTTATTATTTTTTACTTTTTTTCTTAACTATTATAAAGTAAGACACGCAAGATTAAACACGTAGGTAATCAGAAAAATGGTTAAATCTTGAACTATTGTTAAATATTTTATTAACTCAGAGCAAGACAAAAAGTGAATCAAAAAAACTGTTGATACAAATATAAGTGTCACGGCCGTTCAATAACAATTGGTATTGTTCTTACAAAATGTTTTATTATCATGTTCTTACTAAAAATTATCAGAGATACAGTTTTTGATTCAACTATTAAGATCGCGAATCATATTATATTAATCAACAACCAATAGCTATAAGAGCAGAGTGAAACCAAAGAAACGATGGATGGACTGTGTGAATTATGATATATGGATAGAAAGTGGGTGACTACTGAGATGACGACTAATAGAGAAGTGTGGAAGAAAAAGACATGTTGCGCCGACCCCAAATAAATTGGGATAAGGGATGAGAATGAATATAATCTGACACTGACCTACGAAATGCAAAAAATTAAGAAAATTTGAATATCGTGGGCTATTTAGCGCATCTTCTCTAACGAACGAACTTTTTAGGGTTCCGTACCCAAAGGGTAAAACGGGATCCTATTACTAAAACTCCGCTGTCCGTCCGTCCGTCTGTAACCACGCTGTATCTCATAAACCTTGATAGTCAGACTGTTGAAATTTTCACAGATGATGAATTTCTGTTGCCGCTAAAATGGATCTTTGTTGTCTTAGATAATAAATAATTTAATAACAACAAATACTAAAAAACAGAATAAAATAAGTAATTAAGGGGCTCCCATAAATCAAACGTGATTTTTTTGCCGTTTTTATAGATAATGGTACGGAACCCTTCGTGCGCGAGTCCGACTTGCATTTGGCTGGTTTTATTATATACATGTACCTATTCGTATTATTTTCAATCTGTTAGCTTATTATATTATAGTTTTAAGTATTTCGTTATTATAAATTAGTTTTCTTGGGTTTTCCAAATAATTTCAAATTACCACTGACCTCATAGAGTTTTTCATATGTATATCTGTATATCATACATTCATCATATTTTTATTGACGTGTAAAACTATATAACCTACATAAATAAATGAACAGCGATGCAAACGAGTACCTACTCCGACGCCTAAGTGTCCTTATGTTTTTTTACTTATTTGTCTTTTAAGTCAGTACCTAGTGTAAATACATCCCTAAACTAACGCCTTTTTCCCATGGGGGTAGGCAGAAACTACGGAACACCACCTGCTACGATCCTTACCTCCTTTTGCCTCGTTTAGGTTCATACATCTGGTCATACACACACGCCGGTTGCGAGTACTACGCACCTGACCTTTCTGAAGAACATCACCAATAAGGTCACTAGTACCTGCATGACCGAGCTTTGCTCGGTATGTTTTGGTAAATTGTGTTTAAAATAATAAGTTTATGTTCAAGTTGATATAGTTGGTCATTGAAAATACGAATAAAACGACATTTTATGAAAATGAATCCTAGCTAGATCGATTTATCGCCCCCAAAACCCCCTGTATACTAAATTTCATGAAAATAGTTGGAGCCGTTTCCGAGATTCAGATTATATATGTATATACCTACATATATACAAGAATTGCTCGTTTAAAGATAAAAGATATGTCGTCCTAGTATAAATAGTCAGTTCTGTACCAATTTATCTGGATTATCCAAAAAAGAAAGAAATAAATCTGATTTAATTATTAATATCTATTATTTATTTATCATTTGATAGTTAGATCAGGCACAGTCGCCATTTTTTTTTTTTTATCAATACTGTGATCTTATCACGACAATAATTTAATAAAGTTTCTGAAAGAATGTACGTATGTATTGATTAGTAGCCAATTGCGGTCGATTAATGAAATAATTATTTGAAGGCTATCCGATTGATAACGATTAATGTGATAATGAAAACCATACTCTACCTTATGTCTCTAAACATTGAAGTTATTTTCCACTGATTGATGTCTGAAAATGTTTTAGTATGATTCAGACTGCATTTATAAACATGCATTGACCAAAAAATATTTTAGTCTGATACTAATAATAATTTCTGAAATTTTCGTGATTCTTATTTATGAAATAAAAAAAAACGTTTTTTTTTTCTTTTGTTATTTTTTTTTTGTGGCTGGCAATAAAAACGAGAAATACCAAAGAACGTTCTTTTACTGCCTAAATAAATTATATATCAATAAGTATCGAACAAAGTATTTCATCTACGAACGAAAATCTATCACGAAAACTAGAAAACCTGTACCATAACATAAAGGTAGGTAGGTAGTCCTAAATCCTATTAAGCTTCGATCTATCGAGTTGAATCTCAATAATTATCGAGGTTACGTAGTCACGATCGGCCAAAGGGAAAGTAAAAGTATTTGGCTTAGCAGTAACAATATTATGTAGGTTGACCATATCGTTAAAGGAAACCTTCGCACGAATTTACAAAACACTTTAAGGCGTAAGAAATCGTGTGAAGTTTTTCTCATCTGAATGTTTTTTGAAGGTCTAAAAACTCAACTGAGATATGATATAATGCTACTAAAATTCGGAACAAAAAATGTCCGAAAACTATGCGGTAATCATCAAAAATAAATAACTACAATCAGTCATGCGGTCAAAAGAATTCTCACGTGAAGACAAATCGTGACAAAAGAAAACGATTTTCCCAAAACTAAATACAATGAATATGAAGCAATATTTAATATCTACGCTGCTTATATTTTCAAGGCATTATCAAGGTTTTATCAGCGAGTATCGCTATACAATATGGCAACATCCATAATCTTCCGATGTACCTTAGATCTAGGCTGAGTTTTAGTAAACAATCCAGATGTCAAGTCCTCATTCAATAATACCTACATTGTTATGTAAATAAAGACGTCTTACATCTAAAACGACGAACACATTATTACCTCAAACGCCTCATTGTCGCCTTCGTACCTACGGCATAAGCAGAAGTGTTTCAACCTGTCCACACTCATGCAACATCTGGTCGAGTCCAAAAGATACGCGTTCAAAGTCTGTAAAACCTTCGCCATTTTGAACTTTAACACTTATCACTGGCAACACTGAGATGAGAAACGTCAAATTGAAAGTGACATAATTTGTTTTTCACATTTTTGATGATGTAATTAATACTTTTTTGCGCTAGAGGTGTGCACAGTCGGAAAAGTGTGCTTGTACTGGCTGTTATCAGAGCAGACTATCTTGAGTTCGTCACGCCAGATATTGTGTGTTGTGATGACGATAACGTGAGGGGCGTACCGCCGGCTTTGTTTTCAAAACAAAAATAGATTTTTGTTAGAAATGAGGCTGTATTTTGAGAAAACATAACGTGATATTAGAGAAGAATTAATCTACTTTTGTATGATTATGTAAATCTGGATACGGTTATCATTACTTGTGCGTAAGTTGTCATGCTTTTTAACATAACACGCATTGCTTTTAATAACTTGTGGGCATTGTGTTAAAGTAAAAACAATCAACGGAACTTGTTATCACCAATTTGCTTTATCTCTTAGTTGAAGACCTGATTACCAACTCAATTAATTTCATGACAAAGGTAATTCATTACTGGCGCATAATAGTATCATTTTAATATTAATTGCAACAGCAAATAATTTATAAAGCCTTTGTTGATTTAATTTCTATGATAAATAATGTGCTATTTTTAACGTTGGCAACACCAGCTGTAGCCAAGTCCCGCAGGTGTCAAAACAGCTGTCAGGGACATCCGCTAACTAAATTCCTTGGTCGTATAAGGGTTTGAGTAGTCTATTGAATGAGAGATAGACGAAGTAGGTAAGTAAGCACACGATTTCATTCAACTTTAAAAAATATTCTCGAAACAGCCGGTTTCATAAGATATCAAAAGATCAAGTCCAATCCGCTTTTAAAAGCACTAATTAAAACATTGGTTTAAAAGATTATTATCTTTTTGACATGGGTTGTGCATATCTTGTCATTTACATACGTTTTTAAAGCAGTCCGCTTTCTTTCTCTTTTACGTGGGTCCTAGCATTTTTTTCTAGGTACTAAATACCTTTTTTTCTGTCTGTTTAGTAGTGTATCTAGGTAAAACGATTGTAACTAGGTCCTAAAGACATCTGGGCTGTCAGATGTGCTGCTGGCCTTGTCAGTAGCCTTGGCTTAGAAAACTGTTTTAGTTGCCATCTGCTTGAGTGTGCCGCATTTAATCATGTTAAAACTATAGTTTTTTTTTTTAACCAAATAGGTTATCTGAAGTTTAGTTTTGTGCCGTTTTTGTACAGAAATAGTTAAGGTTTATTAACGCAATTGTATTTCAATAAAATAAAAACAGAGTGCAAGATTCGTTTTTTCCCACAAACTAAACATGTTTGTCTATTCCAATTTTGTTTGAAATAACATATCGCGTTTTTACGCGAAAACACCATTTTTCTCAACCATTCTTTTTTCAAACAAATCATGGATCGCTGTTTTGATAGACTTTAAAAAAATAATAACAATTTTAAAAATTTTAGTCTTGCAATACTCATACATTACCAACATTTTTATCACCAAAACCTAATATTCTACTTTTCTTTATGGCAAAAAAAATAGGTACTAGCTACAGGTAAATAAAATTTATTCCAGTCAGATGGCCGAAATTTTTACTGCGATAAAAAAACTTAGTGATAAAAAGGGCCGACATGATGACCTTTAGAGGTACTCTGTGAGGGTACGTAAGTAGTTTATAGGTCTCGTAAATATTGCCCGAACCGAGGATCTAATGTATACGAGTGTAGCCACATTCGGTTTTATGTTCTTACTGGTATACCAAACTACGGTACATCTTGATTGAAAATGTTATCATTTTTTTGCGAAGCAACTGCTACTGTATGAAAAGTGCCATTCTACTTAAGTAGCGTAGACTGTTACACTAAATAGTCGCGATACGAAACGCTCTTATTTTTACTCACTCTCTTAAAATAACTCATTAGAATCGTTCGAAAAATCGTTTGCTTTGTTTTCAGTGGCATAAACAGTCTATAATGTTCCCACTGCTAGGACCAGACCTCCTTTCGGTGAGTGGGAGCGCGTCGTAATCGTCCAGTCGAGCCCACTGCGTTTTGGTAGATGTTACATGTCTTATAATTTTTGGCTCTAGGACATGCCGCATTTCCTCACGATGTTTTCTTTCACCGTTTTGAGAGCAGTGGTGATGAAATACCTTACACTACTACTCGTACATCTTAGCCGTTATCACTTGGCCACCAGTGCTCTTTATCAATCTTGAAACCGTCAGCTGTCAAAATTTTTAAGTTGAACCATACACGATACATTTGTCAGAATCATTTCATCAATCTCATTTTGATGGGAATCGTTGTAATAACTTTCACAAGTAGTACAGCCCAGCTGTTATATTGTTAGTAGTTATTCGAGCCTAGAGCCGGCGATGCATTCTGAACTAATCCCCTAATCGATCACTGTAACTGAGGATTTCTGTTGGAAAACTCTCAGTTATTTATAGACGAACTGGGAAAAGAGTTGCGGCAAATGACAAATTGACGATAAGCTTAACGTAGGACCGGAGGACCCAATACATACTGTCATCGGTAAAATATGGGTAAACAAAGAAACTCTTAAACTTTTTCGGACCGGTCTCAAATGCCTTAAAGCGATGTACAAAAAGATACAGCTATATTTTTATATCAAATTTCAGCATCACGAGATCGTTTCTTTCATAATAAACAATTCCAGATAAACCCCCACGCCACGCCAACGTAGGTATTACTTTTGTCAACTGTCTAATATTCAGAACCAAAGCTACATTTCATAGGTTTTTTCGTAAGTACTAGTTAAACATACAGTCTATAATGTTCCCACTGCTGGGACACAGGCCTTTTTTTTTTGGATGGGAAATCACCAAATGACTTCTCCCGCTCTGGGCGGAGCGGGAGGGCATGTCAGACTTTTACTGACTAAAACCCACCCGTGTTCCTTCAGTTGCCCATGTGCCAGGGTCACGGTATCCCTTTCGAACAATCACGCAACCCTGGCAGGCATCGGTCCTAGCAGACCCCTTCAGTTTTGCTGACATCTCTTTGAGGCGCGCGTGGAACACTACGCGCCGTCGACCCGAGCTTGGTCCTAATTCTGTGAGAGTTAGTGGGTCGTAACCCACCAAGTGCAGGTTGGTGGACGTTACAATGTCTTCGATTGTTTTATTTCATCCTGGTTCCTTCTCGATGGTTTCTTTTACCGTTTTAATACTCATTACTATTATTATTTTGATTCTGTCAAACCTTATACAAATTTATGTTTAGTCCCATTAATCTTAGCGACGCAAATATGTGTCAGCCCTATAAGCGTGGCCTAAGAATACAAGCGAATAGAATGTTGTTCTTCCCCAGAATTACTTAAGAAAGCCTTCTAAAATCCTCTTGTCTCTCTTTGTGTAGGCTGACAGTGAGTTGAATTTAAATGGCGTCAGTAATTGCTTTCCTAGCGTTTACAAAGACGTATTAATTACTAATGTGTCAGTTACATTTATTATACATACAAGTCTGAGGAACTTATGGTAGGCGTTACATACTCGTTTAACCAACTAACTTACACTTGAATGATTTCAACTTTAGAACCATATGTCACAGTTGTAAAGTCTTGATGCAAAATCGCACTGCAGTGTTTCATAACCCGTAAATATTTATTAGTACAATTTTTAAACAGCTCATGCGCTCGTTTGTGAGTTATTTCCGTGACTATATTCAGGTGATAAACTGCGTAAAGCACTGAAAATAGGATTCCTTCCATTTTAACGGTTCAACAACATTCATCATCATCATCTGGTTCATTTGCATCTAGGTAGACTGGTCGGCTACCAGTCTAACCGGATGCAGCTGAGTACCAGTATTTTACATGGAGCGACTGCCTATCTGACCTCCACAACCCAGTTACTGGGTAATACGATAGCCCTTGGTAAGACTGGCTGTAAGACTTTCGGGCTCCTGACGACCCGTAACGACTGACGCGGACGGTTCAACAACATTCATTGCGTTATTTACATTGCTAAGCAGACATTTTGTTTTAACAAATGCAGCAAAAGATTAACAATGTCCTTCAAAATGATTCAGATTCTGATTGATAGTGGTTTACGCAATTGGAGTGCAGCGAGGCATTGACGTGCAACCTTGGATTCAGTTGATTTTGAACGCCCCTGGTTGACATTTATCGTTGGTTATAACAAAATAATGGGTTTCATAGAAAAGTGTAGTACATACCTACGCGGTCAAAATGTATGACACGGTTTATTTTTTGTTTAAATAACCGAAACAAATGCGACTCTAAAATCATGTGCACAGTTCGCGAGTCAATGACCCTGCCACCCTATATGAAATAACCTTTTATTCGGTTCATCAATAGTTAACTATCGACGGGCTCAATGAGGGCTAACAAGCTATTGATTGTTCTTAACCAATATGTCCACAAGAATCCTCCTTCGTATTAATTAATTTGTAACATATGTCCAAACGTATACAGTTAAAATTAGACTATTTGCTTCTGCCTCTCCAAAAGCAAAGTGAATTCACTGTATTATCCACGTAGCCACTGCAGCAAAATTAATTAAAGCAGCAACAATGAATGAATCCAATCTAGGCTGCCTTAATAAATGTGCGGCAGAATTAAAAGCGTCTATTTGCAACATTCGCGGAACAAGCACTTCAAATATATATTTATTGGAGCCTGTCCTATAAAATCCAAATATACTGGAAGTGGTACTATATATAGCAGAAACAATTGAACCATGTATATAAAACAAGATATCGGGATGAAATGAATTGAGTTTAATTGAGTTTGTTTTGATTTGAGGTTATTGTTAATACAACATGGTTAAAGCTTTTGATAGGAATTAGGAAGCGTAGTCGAAGCAGATGAAGAAGATCCGAAGAGAGACACGTAACTTGAAAGGGCCATTGATACAGCAGTAGACTATTATAGACTGAATGGGTTTAATATAGATAGCCTGCAACGTTTCAGTCAAATTCCAGATACGGATTTAGATACTAACGTCAAAAGGAACCTGCAGTTAAAAGTATCAGTTGCAAGTGACAGTATGGAAGAAGCTATATATAATAGGTATAAGAATGACCATTGACTGTAGGACAGTAATATGGCATCCACCTACAGAACATTAGTTCGACCAGCTCACCAAAACTAATAACTTATTTAAATTGCATAGCTTAAACAATATCGCCAGGCTTAAATGCACCGACTGACATAGAATGCTTCTAGACTGACATACATATTTCAAGAAAATAATTTGAGGACCAAACAAATTATGTACGTGGTGAATAATAAAAAGCCGTACATTGCTGGCTCATTAACTATTAGTAGACACTAAATGGACTCGAGAGCGGTAATGGATTCATTCAGTTAATACTTTTAAAATCACTTCACGGATGAATGAAATATTTGTACGAAATAACTGTAGCAATCAAAAGATTATGTTATTTTCAAATATTTGAGATCGGGAGTAATTTATATTTTTCATTTTTGCGAGTATTGAATTAAATAAATTTTGATCACATTCTGAGTAAATTATTGTTATATGATAAAATATTTTCATGGAAATTGTTAGCATAAAATCTTATACAGTGAATAAACCAGAAACATAGCTTGCAATTCGAAAAAGCTACGGGAACTTTTCCCATTTCGTGGCCACTGAAAATAAAAAACACGGTGTGTAGATACTTGTTGTGTGTGTTTTTTTTATATAAACAGGAAGAAAGTTACTTCGCGCGATGTAGAACTATCAAAAATTCAACGCAGGCATAAAAGCTAATTTCATAAGTGCTACAACGTTATGATCCAGAAAATTCCAGAATACTGGTGAAATAAAAGAAAATTTTCATTGTACCTACATGCGGACTCGGTACAAAACTGCACGGTACGTTTAGTTTTATTTCCAATAATTTTTACCATCTCGAGCAGATTTTTATACATTTCCTCCATTGTATCGTAGCATAGTTTATATATTTTAGTAGTTTTGCTTTTGCGGAGAATAGTTTCTAGTTTTATTATGCATACCAAATTATTATCTAAGTTTAAAGTGGTCATTTTAGTTACGAGTAAAGTGGCTGTTATTTTTAGGAATTATTCGATGGTTATCTAACATTTGAACACAATTGACTAAAGATTAAGATTGTTCGTAGTGTTACGTTACTAGTTTATATTAATGGAGCATGTCGACAAGATTTTCGTTCAATCTATTAAGAGTTTTATTTATTTATATTATTAAAAATTAAAGAAAAAAGTCTAGTTAAGTCAAAATAATTTCAATCTTTACAAATTTAAATTTTAGTATACGCCAGTTTAACATATTATTACATTTTGTGTTGCAATCATTTTCCTCCTAAATAAGGATGAGATACTGATAAACTTCCTTATAATTTGCAATTATCATTAATCATAGAGACAGGTAAATACCAGTCTTAGATCTTAATTAATCTTTATGAATGAATATTGTAATTTTTTGCCTGTGTCAGTTTTGGATTTATAATAAATCAATTAGAAAAGTGTACTTTCACTTAGACTACATCTTCACTTTACATCATATATCAATGGATAACACAAAATAATTTAAAATAAAAACCATACAAATGACTATACTTTTTCAAATAAAACAAAGATTATTTGGAGATTGAAATGTAAGTAAAGTATCTATTTTCTTCCGATATACACCATGAAATGAATAAAACAATCGTCCAGATAAACGAAAAAGTTTTCACACACAAAACACATCAATCAGAACACCGAACCAATCCCAAGATTAACAAATTCACTTAACCTAACCAAAACTTGAACTGAAACCAATCGGCAGAGCAATTAGCATCCTTCAAGGCAATGTTATTACACTGATCACCGCTTTTATCGCCTTTCGGATAAATGGGAACGTTTGCTACGATGTGAAAAGTGCTGAATTGCCAGATTTGCTCCTCGACCCTAGGGTACCCTCAGGGACTAGGAGACGTGCACTTATTTGTGATTAGCTCTGACTTCTGTGGGACTTCGCTGATGAACAATTCATTGGGTCTTCGTTAATTGGGAGTGAAACTAACTTTCTGAATTACTGGATTAGAAACTATTTTTAGAAGTTGAAGCAATCTTTTTGCGACTTTACATCGTTTTTATGGATGTTTGCTAGCGAGAAAAATAATTTTAAGACTATTAAACTGATGCCATGTTAACACTGGTTATAAAATCATGGCTTCTTCACCTAGGTTTCTAATTAAGCTAGTTTACTACTGGAAATAAATCAGCTAGCCAGTTTGCTTTATAAAACTTCCATCGCTAGCTATTAAGTCGGCCAACTTCAGTAAAAACCAATCCGGACCTGAATAAGAGTTGATACTAAAAAATCCATCCACCTGCATTGAACACGTTGAATGCATTCGATCGGACTATCTCTGTCCTTGTCACATTATCGGTGGACAATGAGATAGAAGACGGTAGGGTGTGCATTGATTCAGCAGACGACGGCACTGTCCAGTGTTGGCAATTGGTTGCCTTGACGACTGTACGTGGCGGTGGGGTTCTGGAATTTGCGTTTAGGGAGCCAAAACCAGTAGCATCATAATGCTTCTGTTAATTTTATATTTATGCTAGCAAAATAGTTTTAATGAACAAACACCAGCGGCGAGGCGTAAATTTTTCTAAAAGAGAAGCCGAAGCGAAGTCGGCCTTAACTTACTGACTCATCAATAAAGAATACTTACTATCATTCTAAAATTAATATAGGAATGTAATGAATTAAATACAATTAAATTGAACAGATGAAAACGAATAAAATATGCAATATTCCTCTATCTCGTTCTCGCTGACGCATTTTTCTATACCTGTCTCTGTCATAACCCATTGTACAGCGGCTTGCTCTCGTACATATCAAGCGGTGCCACGTGAACTAAAGTGACATCATTACGGGACCGCTGTTGTATGAATTTTTAGTTCCCGATTATGACGTTTTGGCGCCGGGTTAATTTAGAACATTTCTCTTTTGTTGTAATACAAAGGTATAAATAACCTTTTTTGTTATTTGAATGTTATGGCGAATTAAATACCCGTAGTGTAACTATATTTATTGACAATAGTAGCCACTATTTACATACTATTGTATTTTTAATAGTGATAGAGTTACCAATGCGAATCCCCGAAGGCAAGCCGGTAGGAATCGTGTTATATGGTGCCTTCGCCATTGACAAACACCATTATAGCTGATTTTTCTATTTATTTTGTTGCTTTGAAAACCCATAATCAAAAAATTGGGTGAGTGTAGAAAATTTTTACTGAATATAACCGGACCTAAAACGAACGAAGTAATTTTTAGACTACATTATTTTACAAAACTAACTCAATTAAATGTGCGAAAAACATAATTATGTCCGATATACAGCAATTCTATAAAAATCAGGATTCTATTGAATGGACTGTGAATCTAGGTCATCAATGAACCAATACATGGTTTCACTTTTTTATTCGAAAATAGAATTCCTAGAAAGAGTAAGTTCCTAAGGTATCGGTCTATTAGCGGATCATTATTTTCGTTGAATAGAAGAACATAAACATTTACCCTATTTTTGTACCTCATCTTTAACGAATAATTTATTTAAAACCTTAATGCCCAGAGTAATGAACATAAAATATAACCGTTTAAATCTTGTGAGTGGTTTTATAATTAACCATAAAATATCCTTAATTGCCGCTATTACAATCATATAAACATTTGGGAAACAATAAAGAACTATGTTCATGTTCAGAAATTGAAAGTTGTTTTTTATTCGGACGTTCACCTTGTTTAAAAATATGAAGACGTCTTATTCAAATGACATCTGAGATTTATGATTTGCACGAAAAGAGACTACTAGCGTGCTACTAGTAACTTAACAAAGATTCGAGTGTACTGCATTTTACAGGACGACAACCTATTTTAGATTACAAAAGCGTAAAGAAATAGACAAAAGATAAACGATTTGCTATCTCTGCTTCGCTAAACATTGAAATAATTATCACGGTATTCTGTAAAAAGAACCTCTATTTCCACCACAAAGGACCCCCATTTTTTTTTTTTTTTCAGGATGGGAAATCATCAAATGACTTCTCCCGCTCTGGGTGGATCGGGAGGGCGTGTCAGACTTTTACTGACTAAAACCCACCCGTGTTCCATCAGTTGCCCATGTGCCAGGGTCACGGTATCTCTTTCGAACAATCACGCGACCCCGGCAGGCATAGGTCCTAGTAGACCCCTACTCTGCTGCTGACATCTCTTTGAGGCGCGCGTGGAACTCGAGCTTGGTCCTTACCGGGCGGCGAGCTACCCATTGCTCGCCATTTTTAACACGTAATCTAATCTCTAGATGTCCTAAAAAGGCTAGAACCCTGACCTCAATCCCTGTCAGTTGCATGCAACCTTTTACACAGCGCTATTTCTGTCATTCGAAACATAAATCGCACATCCGAAAGATGTCACCAGAGACAAAAATAGAATTTATTTATAACGCAACGCCCGCGCATTTAAAGGCCTGCCCACAGTCGGCACGTACTTCCCGCTTCCTGCTTTTTATGAATGCTGATACGACCGATGAATGGCCGACTTTATTGAATGCTCACTTTTGCATGGGAAGTCGGAGACAATGGGTAGTGGTCGCGACAAAACTTCACACAATAACTTCGAAACTATTGAGTGGCGATATGAAACAATATAATAATGCCACAAGAAGATAATGGAGTTATAGGCAGAAAGGTACCTTTGAAAAGCGAGGTGAATAGAGTTTTAAATAATGTTTTAAAAGGCGCCAGGTATATACAGTATTCCCACATAACAATGATCTCACGAAAAGAGGTAGCCTCTAGAAAAGACTGGCCTGTTCGAAATAGGATATGACAAAAAAGAAATGAACGCTGAGATGACGGGTGATAGATAACTGACAATAAAAAAAACATTTTGTTCTGATCTTCTTTAAAATGGAATAAATGTATTATGATGACAATGAATATTATAATTTATAACAAACGAAATCGAAAATGCCAAATCAAAAGTGACACAAACAGTTTAAAGAAGCATGAGTACGAAACACGTTTTATCACTGTTGTACGCTTGCTAAAATAATTCATTGTTCCAAGTGAATATTTGATAATCAATGGAACAACGTTTGCTGTACCTATCAATATTTAACATTAAACCAGAGTTGTAAAACACACTTTCAAAATGAATTTTTGGATTTTTACATGGACATTATGAACAATGGACATCCCTCAAAATGAGACCACATCCTAAAAAATGTAATTGTTAACAAAAAACTCAAGGCTATATTATATAGAATTGAATATGTACAAATAAATTACAATAAAGAATTAAATGTACGCAACAAGTCATCATGTATTGAATTATAATTAACGATGAGTCACATTGAATTTGTAACGGCGACCTTCAAATTATATTGTGCTGAGGATAAGTCAATAAATCTGTTACCTAAGTTGATATGGCAATGATAAATACTTTCTCAGGTGTTAATAATAAGGATATTGAAGTTTTTATCGATCTATGTATGAGACAAAATCGCTGGCTCATTGAATCTAACTTGAAAGTTGAACATTGAACAACCTCTTAGGGTACATATAGAATTTAAATTATACTTTTATTAACTTGCGCCTACAGTAAAGTCGGTGCCATCAATTTATTACCAACAATTTCTTCATGTAGGTACACCTGGTAATACTTAAAAATAATCACAATATAAAGTTTTTATATCAAAGGATTTATATGCATAACTTCATCGTCCCCTTCCAAAGTTACAGACCATTGGTTGCCAAGCGAAAATCTACTACAACAATCATGACCACATCACATCCCCTATTAAATCGGCCATAGTAACAAAAGCGTGGTTAGATCGATTATCATTATATTGCGTTCCACAGTGTGGTGACTCTAAATATATGCTCATGCGCAGATATCGTTACTACTGGTAGGGCTGTCCCAAACCGGAAAAGCCGACACAATGCGAACGTTGCAGTGCTCAATTTGGTGAGACGAATCGACACTATCGATGGCATTCTCCGGGTTTGATACACTGACGTTGTGAAGGAATTTGAAGGAGGCTTACCGTTGTGATCTTGTGCAATGGCATGCTACGAAGCCATGGCTTTATGGCAAAATTCTCGCTGTTATTTAACTTTTAGGCTGGTGATTTCAAAACTACAAGTTCTCAAAATCCGGACTCAGTTCATAAAAATATTCTCTGATAGTTTTAATATTTTTAAGTGCCGCATAATTATTAACTGAGAACAATATATTTTGCTATTCAAGAAATCATCGTATGTGGCATGTTTCATAGAGTCAGTTAAAATGGTTAGAATTTTTTGTCTTGAAACCCGACGCCTCCCAACCACCAACAAATGCCGGACCGTCTAAATAAAAATACTCCTACTCTATCAGATCGGTATCTGGCAAGGTAGGTGTTGGTAGGTAAGCCACATGTACTCGTAACTGGTTGAAACCGGTCGCGAGATCTCTCCACAACGATTGACCTACTCTCAATTATTTTTACAATCACATTGTATACATACTAACCGTTTTACACGTGGGTCTCTTATAGTTTTATGCCTAGTATATCTTGGACGATGGCAAAATAGGAAACTAAAGTAAAAGAGCTTATTTAGGAATTCTTTCGACACATGAATGTAAGTAGCGTTACCATGTCATGCAACGTATACTCTAAAGTACAGGTAGACGGTACGAAATTCTTATTACGTTCCATGGGTAAAGTTAAAAATTAAGTAACGAAAAAATGTTGACTTTTAACACGGAATAAAGTTCTTTGTAGAGAAAAACGGTGAACAAACGCTTGTAGTTGATATTTCATGAATACAAGCGAATTGTTTTAACTTCATAAACAGAGGGCAGATTTATCCCCACTTAAACCATTTTTACGATTGTAAAACCTGAGCTTTGTGCGATTTCCACTTTTTCGCTCTTCCTTTTTTTAACTAATGACTTGGTTCGTATTTTTTATTGATTTTCTCTTTTTGCATAAAATTATTCTGCTCAGTCATAATTAGAAACTATTTTTGCTTCAGGGTTATCTCAACACAATGACAAAAGAAACATTATGAAAATGTTTTTACACGTTGAGAACCATTTCCATTATATCGTCCCAAATTCAGTTCGTATCCTTAAAAGTTTTCTCTTCCTCATATGATTAACCGGCAATCTCATCATTATACATGAGCCTATACATAAAAACAACGTCAGTTACCCAAATAATATTTACACTACAAAATAAATAACGTTACTTGATCAAAAACCAAGATAGGCACGGTAAAGCACGTGTCTGCTAACGTTACTCTTAAAGAAGGTAAAATAACGGTATCGCATACCTTGAGGGCTGCACTAGTTTTGAGATCGTAATACTGCAAACAATAGATCGTTAAAGCTAGCCTATCGACTATTATGCTGAAGTTATTGCCAGGTGCAACTGGTGCGAGATGATAAGGTGATAACCTGGATCGAAGTAGATATATTGGTAATGTTTATGAGGTTTATTTCATTGCTGAGGCGAAAGGAGCTTAGGTTTTAGATAGCACGATCAAGGGAAAAAGGGTTACTGATGTTGATGATGAAGCCAAATCAAAGCAATCAAATTAAACATGACTTTTCAGGGAGGTTGGGTAGTGAGTTGGGCGGCTATGAAGTATATTTTAATACATGCAGTTTTCGATAATACAGAAACAAAGAATTTTCCTCTGGTAGGTAAGTAAGAACAATTTTAATCTCATGCGTCCTTGACATTGCAAGTAGACCTTGGCATTGACACAGTTTACGGTAGCGTGATTCAGAGAGAGATTCTAAAAATAGAATTGGGAAAACTTGAGATTGATATTTGACAATAGACTTTTGAATTTGGAAGCCGAAGGAACTGCTTAATATGTCAGGCAATTATTAAAGACTGTAACACCTGCTGTGTGGGTAGTTCATCAGACCTGTGGGTTTTTGACAACCGACCAAATTATTTGGCCCAAAAATAGTAACCTCTAACAGGATATCTCTCTATGTCTACGTCATTCCTATTGTTATCATGCAAAAATGTACGTTGACTTGGAACGGTTTCAAGTGATTTAAATAAAGGATATGTATGAGAGACTTTTACAAACACAGGAAGGTTTGTATCATACGAAGTAGTGAGAAAAGAACATGTATATCATACGAATGTAACGGAAAATTATCTGCACGTTGTATTGTAGAAGGACGGGTGCCAATTTATTATTCTCTGGACTTGTTAGTCGGTCAAAATCCTAGACTGATGATCCTATAAGGTATGTAAACACCATACATCGCCTTACCAACATCGATACTGCAACTGCCAATCTGTGTTCCAGGTATCTTCTGGAATATCTTAATTTTCCATTCATTTTGACTCATACCAGTACGACCACTACTAATTTAAGCTTCAAATGTTATATATACTAAGCATTCCTGTAACTCCTGCAAACCCTTCTAACAAATGTCCCCTCAACGTTACACACAACTAAAATTCGCAACAACAACACAGAACAAGCAACAGAAGGTAGCTACACCTCTTGCTAGTTAACCCGTCTATTTGCATACTTAACTAAACAAACGCAAACTGAACAGTTTTTAGTTGTTTATTTACTCTCCTACGAATACACGACAAGTAGACGTGAATAGTACGACAGAAATACAGAATCCTACGCTGGAGATTCATACGGGGCCAAAAGTATTTTTTTCATTCAGAGTACTGGCAGTTGGTAATAAAATGAGTTTAAAAAGTAGGCAAATTGAATTCAGGCATGTAAGAATGCAGCCAGTTCCAATTTCGAATCTAAACTTTAGAGATTGGAAGCGATATCATGCCAGGCCTAACAGATGATGTAATAACGTATTGGAAATTGGTTCTTTCAATGAAATGTTAGGTTCGCGTTTATATTGTGTATCCAGAGATAAAGTTTAAAGCCTCAATCAGGATATGTATGGGCACAGCTTAAGTCATGAACTGGAAAGACTATTATTGCTTTTCACAATAAACGAGAATCTTTAATCATAAACTTAAACCTCATAAACTCAATAAATGAACGATCACACAGGGGTAACCTCATAAATACCACGCTTGAGCTGGGGATCGGTGTACGTAGTAAACAGAATTTTATAAAAGTTTGAACATGCCTCGGGCGCCAGATTAACAATTTTCCACCTAAAATTCCGAAAACTCATCCACTCTACCGCTTGAAATACCGTGTTTTCATTCACCATCGGAATAGTTTTGTTGTATACCTTAAAGAAGATTCCTTTGGCAGTCGCTCTGTCATACATTATTACAAAGCTAAATCCTCGAGTAATAAATATAAGGATCTTGGCAAGAAGTCAGGATAATGCTCAAATGAATAGAAAAAACAACTATTTCCTCGACGGCACTCGGTTTAGAGCGAACGCACTCATCTTTATTATAAAAGTGTTTTTAGCAATTGACGTTGATCTTTTCTTCTCCAGATCTTTTGGAGATAACCTGAAAGATTTATCTACGGGATATAACACATTCAGAATCAATCGATTCATACATTACCGCTGCACGTACGATATTATTCCTGCCTGATAAATTCAACTTAATTTACATTTTATCGCCTTCCAATGAAATTACTGATTAGTCCAAACGTGCATGTACGACTCCAGAGAATTTCATTTCTGTTTTGAATTTCGACTTCATCAAAATGAGTACTTAATTATGACTGGCTTTACATAACACTAAGTTGTGTCATATCTTTACTAACACAACTCAAAGAAGCCTATACCTTTTCCGCCATATATGCATCCGCTTACATACTAAAAGCGTCTACAAAAAGATTTCCACCGCTAGCATGATATTGAACACATGAAAACGTACATTTTCAGTTAACAGAAAATATTCCCCGTGACTCGTGTATCATTCGCTATTGTTTTAGCTGCAAACGATTCGATGCACAAACGGAACAACTTTGACACGTTATTTTTCTTTCTGTCCGGGAAATGTGGAACAAATAAATGAAACAATATCCATGATGCCGAAGAAGTAGAAAATATTGTATATGTTTTACGAATCAACAGTATTGATATTTGTTGTCCTTAGCTTTATGATGAACCATTTGTTATTGCATGTCTTGCAGAAGTAAGTTATATCAAAAGGGATGGACAAATAGATTGTATTGTTACTGTGGAAATCGTATTGAGTATAGTCAGAATTCCGTCATATTAAGGCTCAAAAGACCTAGATGCGCCGACCTTAGCAATTTTCCAAAAAATATGAACATTTTAACTAAGGGCCAGGTATATAGTCAAAAAGAATTCGTTATGATTATTCAATATTAATCATTTTCAATAAACCAGATCACTAACAGTTAATTTCATACGCAGGATCTAACTGCGGTCAATCTTTCCGCAGTATTAAAGCTAATTGCAGGAAATGGGAATGATGAAGCGATCAATTATTCACGGAATATTAACTTTAACATTCGTAGTATTTCTAGAGATTAGATTACTATTTTCGATTATACTTTTCCAGTTGCATATTATGCGGAAGCTTTGTTAGCTCTACTTTCACGAATAACTGTTTAAGCTTGAAAGTTTGCACGCGTATTATGTTTAAAATGATCTTGATCTTCCAATACTTATATAATTTCATGCAACTTGTCTGTTTTGACAGTTAACGTCAAATTGAAACTCACTTCCGCATCCGCAACTACGGAAACTAAGATCCATTTTATTTCAATAATGGAAGTAGCGTTAAATTTAAAATGCTAGAATTTAGTACAGGAGTGAGTGAATTCTGTCTGGCCTGAATTCTGTTCCTGAAGGAAACCATTAAGTAATTGGTTGCTGACCGTCCGTCAGATAATTTAATTAAATTAGAGAACGAGTAGCCACCAAAACTTTACTCTCATCCGCGAATTAAAATAGCAACATGTTTTTTAATCCTCACTTTAATGTGATTACAAAAATAAAGCGAGACCGCACGTTTTATGGGACCATGATTAATATCGTTCCTAATAACAAGTATCTACACATTTTATACATGTTTAATGCCATTAAAAATTTGCTTTGTTCTGTGAATCTCCTAGACCATGAAACGTTATTGCATCTAGAAGCAATATAGGTACCGCAACAAGCAAACACTCAATTGGTGTTTGCATTGTACAGGCGTAGTGCATAGGTCCAATATTTTAACATTCCTTAGAAGATTGACTGACACCTGGATATGAAGATATAAAAAACATCAAACAATTCATCCTTAGGAATTCATGTCATACCAACATTAAAGTCATTCACGACTTGAGAAGTAGAAATGTTTTTAAACTAAACCTCCTTGCAGTCGTGAAGTTATCACGTGGGACCAATAAATCCTCTGGCGTCCAAATGTCAGGGGTCATCGCGTTAGTATTCAGCCAACGATGTATGTAGCGTGGGTGTATGGCCGCGGAATGGAGTGCCAGCCGGATTGACTGACGAACGTTGGATGTGGAGATAGTTTCAAATCGTTTTTCAAGCATTGTTGGTAGGATGCTATCGTTGTATGAGTGTTGAACTGAATATTAACCGATATTATCACGGCTTATAGGCCTGCAACCCCCGAACCAGAGTTTGAAATCAATTATACATTTCTAGATTAAATACTTTTTTGGGAGTCGGTTCAATTCTGAGCCCCGAGAAGACAGCCGCCGAGCGAAGCCGTACTTAATGTTTGGGACTTGTCAGATGCCAATCATTGAGGAGCCTACAATATTTAAGAATATTGAACGGAACAGGCTCTTCACTTCACAAAGAAGGATCACGTCAAACTGACATTACCAGGAATATTTGCCAAACAAGTGTCGTCCTTGATAGCTTCCTATACCATTTATATTGCATCAAAAGCTGCTTGAAGCAAGCTTCTAGTTTCAACAGAGTTTAAGTCTTGATTCCTATGAAATTTTCTAACTTTAGTAGCGTTCTTACTGCATACAAAATATCACAACATTTCTTAAAGAAAATCCTTGCTGGAGCAATATCTCTGCAATTTCTGAGCATGCTGCATACTATGAAGCGTAGCCCGTAACCTACATTTGTTTTTAAATTACTAACATGATTTACAGGCATGCTTCAGCCGGCTATAACAACAACGCGCTATGTTATTTTAAAGCCACTTTGAAATACAACAATTGAAGTTATTTTCTTTTGAAAGGGTTGAACAAAAACAAGTTCACACCGTCTGGTTAGTTTATCGTTCTACACTAGATTTAAGTCAATACAGAGAACGGAGTTATCTCGTGATACACGTCCGTTCACAACTCTGCAGTTTACTTTTTCAAATATTTTTTGTGGGACTACGGATACAGGAAAAAGGTGGTCACGAATGCAAAATAGTTGCACAAAAAGAGTTGGGAGCTTTTAAATTCTACTAGAACCAATAATATTGAAACGAGTTTATCAAATATCTTTTAGTTATTTACTAATCATTTTCGAGAAGTTTACTTTTTCAATAGAACCGAAGTAAAGCAGAATTACATATCTTGCACGGGTTTCAATAGAAAGAGAATATATGCATTCCAAATTCTCCGAGCTTCGTATCAAGTGATCGTTCAAAAGAACATGAATCCTGCATGCCATTCCACCGTATTATGCCTTAACAAAGGGGCAACCAAAAGGCATTCGGCCTCCTATATAATTCCAAAACGCCCTGCCCATCTGATGTAGGGTTCCTAATATTAGCTGTCGTCAAACCCCCTTTATCTGGTGAACCTTTTCTATATTTAAGCACATTGTTGGCCTGATTGGTAGTAGAATGGCTCAGGGGAGGGTAGTAATACAAAGTTACGCAACCGACGGATGTCCTCATTCCTCGGACAGAAATATCTGTCGACTCGTCTCGGCACAAACTGTCTAATGCCTTCGAGTGGTGAGATGTTGCGGACTCAGTTTTGTCGTGTATTGGCTAGTTTATTATTGAATTTCTGGTCGACATTTTCAAGGGTCGCCCGTGTGGGCTCGAACTAACTAACTTAAACTCTAATCGTGAACATACGGGTTGAAATATATTTCTTAAGTGCGATTTTAAAGTGTCATCCGGAAGTTATACGATACAAAGTTGTAGATTAATTTCGTAACAGAACGACATAGAACACGTTGCTACGAAAAACCTGAAACAAACAGTCGAAAAAAGTTTATTTTCTCGTTTGCAAGTATCTAACAGCATAGTACTTGAATATTTATATAACAAACACTATTAAAACTCTACTTTTCTCGCTACATCTTCTAACAAGCACCAGCCAATCCGTATAGACCGTATAGAAGCCTCTTAACGCGACCGCTGACAGCCGGCCGAACCCTTGAATGCTCACTCTGCGCGCTACGCTGACATTTCACAATCAACACACACTGACACTGACATTTACTGACACTTGTATGCTAAAGTTTAGTTTCTATGTCCCTTATTATAAGGGGCTTTCATATATTCACGTATTCATAAAACTTGCTTAGAATTCTACCAGATTCTTGAAGCTCAATTGTTTTTCAGTAAATCTGTTGACAAATATCATGAGTCAATTCGCCACACTGGATGTGGCCATTTGAATTCACAAGAATTTCATAAAGTTCTCTGGAAAACAGTATCATTATCACCTACCTAACCTTTTCCAAACAATTTTTGGGGTCGAGTTCCAGTCTAACAGAATGTATGTGAATACTAACATGTTAACATGTAAATACCAAATGTTGTACTACTAATGTGAATACCAGTATTTTATAAAGAGCGAATGCATATCTGACCTCCACAACCCAGTTACTGGGTAGCACTAATCCCATTGGTAAGACTTGTCAAACTTTTGGGCTTCAGACGACCTGTAACGACAGTCAAAGATCCATGTACGACAGCTGGGACTGATAGCTTAAACCAATAATGTGAGTTAATTTGTTGAAGCAGTATGCAACATACAGAAGCGTTATTTACTTTCAACTTATCCGTCGTTATGGTCCCCATATACCCTCAGCACGTTGGAAACTGTCGCTCTCTCTGAATTGAGGCTGGTACTGAATCCCTACAGACAGGGGAGAGTTTATTGCCATTTATCGGCGGTGATTCCAATCCCAAACTACCTACTGATCTAAATATTCAAAGAGAAAAACCCAATTACGTTTTTTATGGCCCAGAAACTTCTGGACACGTAGTAAATTGCATAATAAACCATAAAATATGGGTGTCAGGGATTGAAGATTTTGAAGGCTTTGGGAAAGCTGCTGAGGGTGGTAACGGGGCATTGAGCATAGTTGTCATCCCTGCTAGCTAGCCAATCTGTTCAGTAGGAACTACTAATACACGTATGCATAAAGCCTATAATATTCCCATTGTTGGGATGGGCATCCTTTCTATGAGAGAGAGTGGGCCGTAAACCATCACATGCGCTCAGTGACGATTGGTAGATGTCACCAGTCGAGTACGATTCTTTTGATCCTAGGACATATCGGCTTCTTCTATGTATCTTTCACTGTTTTCAGAACAGCGGTAATTAAATTACGACTATAACTCGTAAGTCGCGGTCGTTACCACTAAGTCACCACTGCTCTACTATAGAAAAGTTACTGTACTCGTAAACCTAAGAAATATAGAAATGACCTCTAGGGTCACAGCTGTGATTGCCCTCAATCAATCAACAGACCGACTGGTTGAAAACAATAACATAAACAATAACAGTCGTCGGAAACAAATCAAGGTTTCAAAACTTTGTGACGTTTGCCATCTGTCATTTCTTCGTCCAATATTTGTTCAAGAACTACCGGCTGCACTGTTCTACCCTATTGCTGACTCAGAAGAATAATTGAAATTGAGAAAGAAGAGGAATAGGGGTCTCTTTCGCTCTCTCAAAGAGATCTATAGATTTATCGTTCTTACATTTTCTAGACACATTGATCACCAATTATTATCATTATTTCAGCTGAAACATGTCCACTGCTGAACATAAGCCTCATCCAATTTGAGGAGGGATCTGCCATAATCACCACCTTTGGTACGCGGGTTGGCGATCGCAGTATGCTGGTAAAATGCATAGAGAACGCTGCTTCTCATTCTCTAGTAAGTCCCTTAGTCGCTTCTTACGATACCCACGGAAAAAAATGGTCTTTTCGTCCGGCCCCACACGGAAAAAATTGGTCACCAGTATTGTAAACAAATCGCCACATTTTTCTCAGTTTCTAGTAGTTTGAGCTGGTTATCAATATGTAGTAAGACTGACGCAAGCTAAAACGGTCTCCACGTTAGTTATTAATTCGAGGTTTCAGATCGTCATTTATTTCTAAGTCTGACAGACGATCCAATTGCGATTTGAATTTGTTCTGGAAAGCCCCCGAGACGCGAAAGCGTACATATGTTATAATTCTAGAAATTGGTTCGTCGAATGTTTATTTTTGGGCGCTAAAGGAATATCTTATTGATTGTCCTTGGGAGCTTGATAATTGGTTCATAGTCTAGACTTGAGAAGAATTTAAACAAGACTATTTAATTGAAGGTATAATTAATATGTACTTAGAGAAATCAAAAAAGTTGAAGCTGTTCGTTTACCTTCCAACAGCCCTCATTCGACCGCAGGTTAAGAGCAATGATCAGGTTGAGTTTTTTCAAAGAATTTGTTAATTCTTTATGACAATTTAATAAATGGTTGATTTTTTACCTACCTAATATTTACCTATGCCTCGATCAAAGTTTTGTCAATGTGTTGTTTACTTTATCTGGTTTAAAATTGGTTGCCATGGTTACCAAGAGGGGTATTATAAATATTCCACCTTACCTTTGTATTTTTTTTTTGTCTCAATCTGATTATCCTTCTCCCAACCATATTGGGGTCGGCTTCCAGTCATATCGGATGTAGCTTAATGCATCGAGGTCTACATAGAGCGACTGCGATCTGAGCTCCACAACCCAGAAATACGATACGCTTTGGTAAGGACTGGCTGTGAGACTTTTGGGCTTCTGACGACCCATAACCACTGCCAAAAGCGACGAATGTCAGCCAGGAGCAACGACTTAACGTGCTTTACGAGGCATGGAGGTATGTAATGTTTTGGTATGTAAAATTGGTAACCCATCCACGGACCGACAGCGGCAAGCGTAGCTTACTCGATCGACCTTTGTGGCTGTTATTACTTAACAAGAAGCCCCTCATTTGTATTATTATTATGGATTACTGCAAAAAAAAGTGCTTAAAGTTATACTTTTATTTATGATAGCTTTTGCCCGCGGCTTCGCCCGCGTGGATGTCGAAAATTAACACAGGTATTTTTGTAAAATAAAAGATTTTTTCTAAAATAAAAGTAGCCTAAGTTACTCCTTATTACATCAGCTATCTGACAACAAAAGTCCCGTCAAAATCGGTCCAGCCATTTCAGAGATTAGCTGGAACAAACAGACAGACAGACAAAAGTTAAAAAAAATGTTTTTTTAATGTCGTATTTACTTTCATATGCATTTAGTGAAAAGCTGTTAATTTGAAATTACAAACAGACACTTCAGTTTTATTTATTTGTATAGATTAGTATTGACTTTATATAAAAGCACAAAATACCTTAAAATAAAATTTATTTATTCTATGCTCGATTTAGATAACGAAAAAAGTTTTGCAGATTCTACAAAACATGCAACAATTCAATATAGCTACAGATGTTAGCTCCGGTATATTAATAACGCAAACTTTCTCTTTCCTAACTACTTGGCCGTTAGCGACAATGATTTATAGTTAACTAAGAACAAAGTTAATTAACAAACGACCCAATTTCTTACTCATTGTTAATGTAATGGACTAATGAAACGTTTTGTGTAGAACACTGGATTGTAAGTTATTTTTGCGAAATCTTTCAGGATCTCTATTTTGTGGACCTGCAGGTTTTGCTGCAAACCAATAATAGTCATAGGTTCTAGGGTAGTTCTAGGAGCTAAGATAAATACTTCAATAAAAAAATCTCCGTGAAGAAGATATTAGAGAAGCCAGTAAGTATTTCGAAAGCGAAAAGGCAGAAAAGGGACATTCTACATGAAGTAAAATACAAGAGTCTCAGAAGTAGGTTAAAGAAATTAAAGACCAATCTCCAACCAACGCAAAATAAAAGAATCAGGAGGTACACCGTAAAAACAACCATCAAAATCAAAGGTCATTTATTTAACCTCTAAGTCCCTGAGATACCAGATTTGGTATAGACAGAATCGTTTTTTAATTGTGTCTGTAATTACGGTAATTAACTGGTTAAACTAGATTTAGAGTCAGTACTTTTTGATCATAAAATTACATAAGATAGTCCCCAAAACGCCCACCCTTCACCACTTCCTACTGAATTAGCTGGGAAAAAGAAGTAGCGCAACAAACTCCCCAGCAGCACAGTTGTCTGATAAGTTAGAAGAGCTTAATTTTATACAATAGTAAGTGATTAACATCACTAAACACAAAAAAAAAAATCATTCATCTATCTATGAACGGCAAATATTCTAGATCTTATATTTGATAAATCGATACTCGATGAAGCTCACACAGTAGCTGCAATACTAACAAAAGCGCAAGGTAAGTTAAAGCAAAGTTTAGTTCAAGCACCATACAAGCACTATATATTACCACGAATAAAAGACTATGAAAGTGCATGAAATAAACAGCTATATTTAGCACAAGAATCGTTGCTACTCCGCGCTAGTTATCAAAATTTTAGACAAAGGCGAGCAATTGTTTGTCTTGCAACAAGTATTTTGCTTACCTACTCATACATATTAAAGGATAAAGAGATGGAACAAAAACGCTGATACAGTAGTTGTATATTCAATATTCTCGAGGCAAAAGTGGGAACGAAATTAACACCATAAGTCACAAACTATTGACTTTAAAACCCCATCCCTGTAATTAACAATAATTCATTAGTGACCCCCGTATTAAAAGCATTATGTTGCCTTTTATTATCACCCCGAAAATCATATATCAGCCCCAAATATTTTGCTGTTGGTTACGATCATAAGGGCTTGTCCAGATTGTGAATTGATTTTGATCTTAAACAATCTTAAAATTTGATCTTAAACAATCTTAAAATTTGAATTCCAAAAATCGATAAGTAGATCAATGGGGTATTTTGTCATGTTTAACTGTTAAGAAGCAGAACGCAACTTTATGTACAGGTTGACCAATTGGAATGTTTACAACTTATTTTTTTTTATGTTAGGTATTTTACAACATTTATTTCATGGATTACATATTTAAATTAATAAAGAAAAAAAAATACAACCTAAATTAACTAAAACTATTTACAAATTCAAAAAAAGCGTCGAAAAGTCAGACTTCTTTCTATTTTTTCAGTCTTTTGGGACACAAAATAAGAATTTGTCCGGTGTAGCAACACTTGTATTTTCGCATCGTGGCACGATACAATATTTTAAAAAGACATTATTCGTTTAAATGTACTGCAAGTCACATAACTAAAGGCAGAAAGAACGTGCGCGGCGGTGCCGCGGACGTGAACGTGGTAGATGACGTCATCATCGAATTGTGCGTATTGGCGAGCGTTTTTGAAAATGCAAAATTAAAACCGCTCTAACTTCGTCATTTTGGGTCCAATTTTAATAATTCTTTCACTGAAATAATTGGTTTAGGTATGACTGTAATTTTACATAATATGTAGAATTTATTTTAGTTAAATATCATCATCATCAGCCTATAATGTTCCCACTGCTGGGACACAGGCCTCCTCTCGGTGAGAGGGAGTTGGCCATAATCTACCACGCGGGCCCAGAGCGGGTTGGTAGATGTCACATGTCTTTGAAATTTTTTGGTTCTAAGACATGCCGGTAATATTATTTAACTAAAATCGTCGCTGATCCTCATTACTCCACCTAGCCAGTCAAAGAGAATTTAGGGTTCCTGCGTGGGTCTATAAAGGTTGCTCTTCCTCACAAGTGTTTTATTTCTCTCTCTGTGATCACAATGGGATTAGGCACTCGTATTGATTTGTTAAAAAAAATGGGGGCGTTTTTCAATCCGTTTCGGAATATTGGGATAAAATTGCTGGAGTTAATGCGGTGCTCATGGTCTTATAAATGGTGCATAACGAATTTGTCACATTTTAACTAAGTAGTGGATATTAATGAACTGGAAAATAAAAATGTTGGGGAGAAAAGGTTTTATAAATTTGGGTTGGCCATACTGTTTATAGCACCAAATTCATGGGAAATTTTCTCATAATGTTATTCTTAAAGTTAACCGATTTATCTTTAAACGAAAGCTGAGCGCTTTGATGATTTTGGTAAAGATATAAGACTAATTTATCCAATATATCCAATAAAAGCCCATTAAAAGTCGATAAAATAGAACACAGGACTCGGAAATAATTGCTACGTAATTGACAAAGTGTCATCGAAAATGTTTATTTTTGGACACAATTCGTCGAATATTTCGTAATAATGAGCATTCATAGTTCGTCTGACATTGTGCCAATTAGGACGATGCCTATGGGCCGAAATGTATCCGGATTTTAGCCATACTCAATAATTCAGAATAACCACCGTATTTATGATCATATTACCGCGAAGTGATAAGGGTTAAAATTAGATTATGTAATGAGGTTTCGGAATACATCGTTAGGTTAAGCAACACTATCCAAGGACGGTTATTTGAGCGGTCGTTGTTAACCAATGTTATTAAGGATGGATTATTACTTTCCTTTTTGCTTTAAGGATCGCTTTTAGAAGCAGTTTTGGGGTAAAAATAGTAGATCTTGCAATTCGTGGTTTGGTTTATAACATTTTGTACTGCGTCATAGGACCAATACTGATCTTAGTAAACGTTGCCTTTCTAGCTTCAATTCCGGCTACATAAAATAGCCTTGCCATTTAGTTTAAGACACCCAAAGTGCTATAATTATCACCATTTCAGCGGAAAGACGTCCACTGCAGGACAAGGGCTTCCCCAAAGCATTGCCACTTCGACCTGTTCTGTGCTTCTTCAGGAATACGTTGGATGCAAGAAGCACTATAGTGCTATGGTTCAATATAATTTCAAAGAATCTTGGTCTCAGAAATAGAGAGAATCTAAACCTTTAACAATAAAATTTGGTCCTATGGACGCATAACGTAGGACCAAAATTTTGCCTTAAAAACCTCTAAAGAGGTATTCACTTACATATGTAAAATAATGTACCCATGTATGCTGGACATTTACATGAGATGAAAGTCCACAGCGAAGCATGCCTGATAAATAAATATTAAAGCACGCGGTTGTAGGCCAAGTCTTATATAAGATTCTAACTGCGGTCATAGGTCATACGTAACGCGAATGGCCGGTTAATGAGGCTTTAACTGAATAATAAGTTAACCGCGGATATGAGTTAACCGCGACTGGATTTAATTACGTCTGTTACTTTATTATAAGGTGAGATAACTTTGTTATAAGCTGAGCGTAACTTTGTTTTATTTTTATTTAAGACTTAAACTTTGTTTCAGAAGAGCGTCTTGTGGCTCGTGGCCGCATGGTTCCATATATCAGGTTAATTCATCATATCAAGACCATTTCGTGCATTGGACAGCACGTTAAGCCGTTGGTCCCGGCTGTTATTCGAGGATATTAGACAATCGTTACTGTATCCCATCATGTGATCCTATCAGAAACTCGAAAGTCAAACACCCAGTCTTACCAAGGGGTATTGTATTACCCAGTAAATGGTTTCTAAAGTTTAGATGGGCTGTCACTCCATGTAAATGCTCCATGTAAAAGTGAAACACTGGTTTTCAGCATCATCCGGTTTGGCTGGTAGACTGGAAGCCGATCCCAACATAGTTGTGAAAAGGCTGGTAGATGATGACAGTGTATATGTAAAGTGTATATGTAAAATGTATGGTATTAATTAAGGTTGTGATACTAACCATCAAACTGAACAGATTTCTCTATAGGATCAAGGTCTTTATCGCGGAAAAATAATATAATCAGTCCCATTCAACCTAATCATTTTGTTCTCAGTAGGTACTTTTTGAAGGCTCTATATTTTAAGGGCAAATAATATACTCATTATAAAAGCTTTGTGCGCTGAACACCACCGACAAGCCAATATTAAAGCATATTTTTTCTTATAAACGCGCTAAATTGGACTCGAGTTTTCTTTGCTGAGAAAAATCCGTTACGAGGGTACCTACTTTAAGATTTTTTTAACTGCTCTACCGTCGAGTACTCAAACGCTACTTAACTTTAAGACGTTCTTAAGTCTGTCTGTCACAAAACGTCAGAAGTGACAGAGACAGTATGACATTTAATGACAAATTAAAGTTGATTTGCGTTTAAGTATTTGAGCTTGACCACCTTCGAAATAAAATGTATCTGAAATTCTTTGTAAGACAGCCAACATTAACTACAGCCTACAAAGCAAATGTCTCAAAAATAGTTGATCGATCAGTTCATTTGACCGCATACCATGCTTATATTTCGGCGACACTGAGATATGCAGTCATTTATTGGGGCAATGCAACTCACAGGGATTTAGTGTTCAAAGCGCAAAAAAGATGTGTACGTGCGATGGTTGGTATCCGTGTTCCAGATTCATGTAAACCATATTTCAAAGAATTAAAAATATTGACCTTCCCTGCAATTTACATTTATGAGTAGCTGTATTTATAAAAACAAATGAAAATCTATTTAATAAACTTAAATCGAAAAGGCATATGTTAAAAATTTCTAATGTGTCACATAAAACGGCTCTATTTAACAAAAGCTTCTTTGGCATTGCATCTAAAATATACAACAAAATACCTATTAGCATTCTAGACACTAAGGAACTTTCAGTATTTAAAAATAAATTACGAAAATTTTTAATTGATAAAGCATTCTACACGATCCAAGATTTCCTGAATTGTAGACCATTATTAGTTCCACTGTATTTTGACATATATAAGTTTTGACCATGTATTAGATTCACCGTATTTGACATGCATTAGTATTGACCATGTGATAGTTTCACTGTAGTTTTACATTTATAATAACTTACCATCTATAATAATTCCAAATATTTTATGCCAATATATACCTACATAATTATTGTATGCCTATAAGGCAGGACATATTGATACTCTAATATATTGTTAAGACCTGTAACTTACATGTGCCCACAATAACAATAAAGATACTTTGACTTTGACTTTGACTTTATACATATGCATTAAATTTTATACAAAAAAAAATAAAAATACTTTTATCACATAAACCTACATGGGCACTTATAAAACGTCAGAAGCTAGGTGCACGGTTCCAATTGGTAATTTCCTCGGGAGGAGAGCCGGCAAGAAACTCATGGTAAATCTTTTCAAACACGGTTACTCTTTTAAAAATAATTTGCTTTCACAATGTTTTCAAATTACCGTGTATGGGAGGACAGTGTTAGCTTGTCAAAAAGTATAAAGTATGGTCTATTAAATTCTTTATACGGCATAGAAACAGGCCAATAAGGAAAAAACTGACACAACAGACAACAATATTGGATTTGTTATGTAAGAAACAATTATATGTTTTCCTTATTTGTAATTGCTAGTAATTATGTTTATAACGAGTTTAACATGCTCAGTAAGTAAAGCCGAATCACGAAACATCGTTTGATGGGCATGCTTTGATATTGAAGCAGTGGTGGTCCAATGGTAATGGCCCCAACTTCGAGTTGAAGGTCGTGGGTTCCCACCCAAGCAGGCGCTTTACTTTTTGTAAATAATTTCAACACCACTGCTCTCAAAACGGTGAAGAAAAACATCGTGACGAAACCGGCATGTCCTAGAACCAAAAATTTGTAAACATGTGACATGTACCAACAAGCATTGGACCCGCGGAGTGGCCCAGTCCCTCTCACAGAGGCCTGTGTCCCAGCAGTGGGGAAATCATAGGCTGATTATGCATTAATATCAGTAATGTTGTTAAAATTGTTGTTATAATTGAAAAAAGACTCGATTATAATTTTTTAATTACGGTTTTGCTTCTTAAAGGTCGTTGAAACAAAAATATCCCTTGGTTAACCAAGAAACATTTTCGTTTCACTTTTTAACCTACATCGCCAGAGAAAATTTAAGGCACGTTTGTTTAAGTAGGTAACAAGCCATTGAAATTATCATATTGTTGTTCTTAATTTTAAACAGTCTAGAGTCTAAAATCCAATAATAACTCAGGGCAACACAACAGCCTTTAGTCATCATTTATCAGTCCGTAATGACCTGAATGATTAAGTTAAAATAATTTTCTTAAATAGTCTTCATTCAATACGAGTCATACGCACTCACACGAAATATGTATGTACCATCGCGGACACTGTCAGAAAACCAGTTTTCAACCTTATTGCTTTAGGCATAAGGGTGAAAATTGATCGATCGCTAGTGTTTGCGGTTGTACCATACGTGGTACCAACTGTCACCAAGAACCCAATGACTAATCATTGAAACAATAACTTGTAACAAGGCTTATTAGTTTTTGTCTTTAAAAGGATATCTTACTTTGCAATTTTATTTATGGATGTGTTAAAATACCATTGTATTTCAACATTAGCTTATTTGGCTGCGTTGTACTTTGTAAAAAAAAACCTTTCCCAACTACGTAACGTCGCATCAGCTGTTTCTTGTTATGATGACAAAAGAAATGAAAAATAATGCCCACGCTTATCTTTTACATTTAACCAGCATATCACCGAGGCCAGGCTACACTAAATATTGTCTGTTAAAGAAATTGGTTGGCCCATATCTTGATTTAACCTTTTTAGGTAGTTAGGTATAATTTATTATCCAAATAGCAGATAATCAGACTTACTACTTAGGTTTAAATTAAGACATCCTGTAAATCCCTAACTCAATTAACATTTACCATTTGTTAAAACGCCGAAGCTGAATCCATTAACAATATTTCGTTTTTAATACATCTTAAATAATTGCAAAACATTAAAATTTGTTGCAGTCGGTATAATAACCAGAAATATTAAGCAGAACTGAATACAAATTTTTTGAAACATTCGAAGTGACCCATTTACCTTCTGACCCTCGACTTCGCGTCATGAAAGGAAGTAACTAGTACACATTCCCCTTTTGCTTGCAAAATATCTCTAAACCGAAATAAAAATTTGAGTGCATATTTTTACTGAACTTTTTATAATTAAGTTTGGAGCAGTCACTGAGGAAGTCACAAAGTTAAGACAATATAGAGAATCTTTGAGAGCTATAACTCATTAAGTCCCTCTAGATTTAGTGAGTTATCGCTTCTAATCCCTCACTCCCACTCAAAATTAATTAACTGAATTTATCATTTAAGACAGATTGTATACAGATCGCAATCCAAATAGGAATTAAAGTATTATATAACTCAAATAAAATCGAGTGTAAAATGTTTATTTCTGGTTCAAACGTAGCGAAAATATATTTTAATTAAACGAACGTCCTTTCATTTCAAAAATTGTTTCACATTTCGTGCGTGATTCCATTTTAAAACAAAATTCGTTGCTTAATTTTTCACCTCACTAATCTGTTTTTGTATCGAGTCAAAATAAATAAAGCATGACATTAATAAATTTATAGTAACGACCGCGATAGCCAATCAGGCGTTTTATTTACAAATAAGTAAAAGTGTTTTTAAACGTTATTTATTTTTGTAATGCGGGTATTTTGTACACAATTTTCACAAACACCAATCACTAAGGCCCTGTCAGGTAGGGACACGAATGATAGAGTTGGGGGCAGCCCCTTTTCGTGTCGGATATGGACTGAAGTGTCACATGTTCCCACTTTTACGAGGTTTAGTGAGATAGCTGTAAATTGCACTTAAAGTTGCACATTTCGTCGAAACACGTTAGACCGCAATTGAGTGGTGAACTGGTGACAGGTTGTCAGACTATCGCCCACAACGAACCACAACAAAAACCAGTTTCATTTAAATCTTACAACTTACAAATCACAAGTAATGTGATGTTTTCCTTTGATATTTTGAATCCGTACAACGAAATACACAAGTATGTAGTACCCAATGAATGTTGATCACATACAAAACATTAACATAAACACACACATATAAACGATTCACAATTTGAACACACGTCACAGAACAGTTCGTGTTTGGTATGATATTGTTTACACTCAGGACAGCCGGAACGCGTGCCGTCGCGGCTAAGGCTGGGCGCGGACTGCCGGTTAGCGTGCCAGCGTGCCTGCTCTGCCGGTCGCCCTAGGAAGTTAGGAACCAAGCATACTAAGAGCTCTGTTTTGATAGTGAGCTCTGAAGGTGGCAATGTTATTGTTATGATTACATTGGGTCAGTTAGTAGGCTGTATGTGGGTCTAATTGGGATGGGAATGGAAGCTAAATAGATCAAGTAGATGCTTTTGGATGACTCTCAGGTGTGCATTTAAAAGTCTCTAACAGAGATGCGATTTGTGACTCACAAAAACCTCAAGAAGACTTAGCCCAAAGCTAACGTCATGCAAACGTAAAAATAACCACTCATAAAAATAAATACAATCCTGCCCTTTTCAAGGCTGTTGAAGAAAACAACAAGGATAAGCAGCAACTTCTACAAGTTAATATTTTAATAACACCACCACTGTATTACAGTCTGCTTTCTAAACACAGAGCTCCAAGTAATGTTATAATAACATTACCCCGTAGTTCAACAGAGTAATATACTTAGGATAAATCTGAATAAAACAACAGTGAAAGTGGAATATCAATGCGCCACACCGCATTTTATCTCTTATCCTTTGCAACAAAAGGCTTTAAAGGATTTCTTACAATCTTCAAAGCACTGACTTGTTGCTACATCATTACTCTTAAGTACTTTGTTTCTTTTACCAACAAACGTTTTTAATGTAACGAACCTCTTAAAAGCTGCTAGGTATACATATGTTTGATTATTTTCATTGGAAAAGTATTCAATGATACTGCATCTGAGAATGCAAACGTCTTCATGTTGTATATTTCTCTCGATGTCAACATGATAGCGTTTAATAATATTGATATTTACCGTGTACTCTTGCTATGAATAGATCTCGTAACGGGTCAACTGTATGCTATTCGTTGCTATAAAAATGGCCACTGTCTGATGAAAAATATTCGTGAGCTTATTAATAAACGGCTTGGTCACAAAACTCACAAACAACGAGAGCGTGGATTTAAGGACCACGATCATCCTGGTCTTTTATCCGGGTCCATGTTGTTGGGTTAAAAAGGTTTTTATAGAGAAAAGCAGGTTCAACAAAAAAAAACTAAATTAAGGTACAAATTACATTAGCATTATTCAGAAACACGTTTTGCGAATCCTAAACCTTATATTTTCATATTTAGGTCACGAGTATATTAAATAGAATAGTAACGCGGAATAATTAGCAAGAAATATCCTGAGCATAATTTAGTACATGGGTGTTGTTAATTAATATTACACATTAATAAATTATAATTGGTTTATTTAATAGAGAAATACGGAGAACGTCACAAAGGTAGTGGGATATAGTGACGTTACGTGAAGAAAATATCGCCCTATTTATTACTATCATTTGCCGAATTTGCGCGAATTCACCCGTGTGGATATTAGAAAATATCCCACGGGGACGTACTACCAGTATTAACAGTATCCTATTTGTTAATCCAGGTTATAAAATATCTGTTTAACAAATTTCATTTCAAATCCGTTCAGAGGTTTTTGCGCCATTCTGGAACATACATCCAGAGAAACAGACAAACAGATAAAAATGCTACAAACTATATTTTCGGCGTCAAACTCAAAAATATTCAAAGTACAGTTTTGACTTCATTACTATTTTATTATTCTAGTTATGATAGTTGCTATGCATTGTAAAGAGGGTTTTTAATGTGAACTAAAGATTTCATTTTTTATAATCTTGGAGTGGCAAATTTTGTTAAAATGCACTTTTCTACTAAAAAAGCACCTACTTACTGCATTTATAAAATACTTAAACAATAGCAAAGGATACATTTGTAAAACTTAAAAAACGCTATACATCTAAATTAATTGAAGTGCTGCGGACTGCCGCGTCCATGATTTCTAAGCTGCTTGTAAATGAATTTTTATTTCATAACGTTGAATGTAACCTGTTGTATTGCTTCAATCTCGTAAACGCTTTGTAGTTGCACACTAACCGATTTTTTTTTGTATTCAATACTAATGTACTACTACACCTGCTCGAATTTTATTCAGTACTAGATTTAAGCACCGGTTTCGTTAGCGTGAAGGTTGAAAATATACGGAAATATCGGATAAAAGTATCATATGTGTTAACCCGGGTTATAAATTCTTTGTGTGCCAAATTCCAACTAAATATCGTGCGTGATTGAGTAACATATTTCACATTTATAATATTAGTAATAGGACAAGTTAATCCGACAGAGGTTGTCCTGTCAAGATTTCCAAAAAAGGTTTTGAGTTCATTAAAAAATCCATCCCCTATAAAAAGCGCTTTCGGTTTATCCTGAATTTTAAAATTTTCTGGGTAACTGTTCCAATTTTTCTTGCCATAAAAACGTAATTCGGATTATTACGAACAAAACTGGTCCAGCCGCAGTTGATGCGCTTACCAACGTCCCACATTTCAAATTTGCATAAATCTAGACAAAATCAAAGTTCAGTATGAACAAAAAATACTTTGCCATTTCGTTGAATATTGTGCTAAGTGAGATCTCTATAATAGCGTTACGTACTCTCAATCAAAATCCGAATAATTTTGAAAGTTATTATTATTCCATTGCTTCAAATGTGCGATAAATTTGTCTGCTCAACAACGAAACTAAAAAAAACGAAAGCCATTCCTACCATTCGTGGATTATGCAATTATCCCGCGGGTATTCTCAAACCAATTTCTAAAGCAAAAAAGCAAGTTATCTTAACTTGTGCTCCCACTTTTATCTGAAGACTTATAAAACTCAAAGTTTAGACTAAGATCAAAATACCGTCAACTTCACCTGCAGCCGAGATAAACAAGTTTTAAATTATTTCTAAGACGATGAACATGAGCATCTGAGCGACAAACTAAGTTGAGCAGCTCTAGTTAGAAATTAGAGATTCCTTGTCTTAGAGAAAAACGATATCCACTTTTTGAATTCTAAAAACGCTGTAGGAAGGTATGTGAGTCTGAAGTTATTCCAACAATTAATTAGTGAAGGATAAGCTCTAAAGACTTACAAAAAGTGTAAGCGATAAAACGTAGGAATTACTCTAAAGACCAAACCTTTTAATTTCGGTCCTTAGAGCGTTAATCTCGTCGCTGTGATTCGGAGATGAATAAGGCACAGTAGATTAAAAATCTCACAAGACCGAGGTATATTAAATGAACCTAAGCTACGTTTGAATAACAAAATGGAAGTAAAGTAAGTTTGTATGTTTGCTTGTTTGTTACTCAATCAGGCAATAACTGCTGAACGGATTTGGATGAAACTTGGCACACAGATAGTTTATTTTCTGGATTACTACACAGAAACTTTTATCCCCGTAAAATGTTCTCGGGAAATATATTTCCGAGTTCCGCGTGAGCGGAGACGCGGGCAGAAGCTAGTAAAACATAAAAGTACGCCGAAGAATCTCGAAATATCAAGCGATATCTGTCAGCTTTATTATTTAGTATTCATTGTTTAATATAAACGAGGCGCCTATAAATATGGCGGTCCTTTTGCCGGCATGTATTCTAAACAAAATTAACATAACATAAGCCGTAACGATGCTAATTAACATTCATGAGAAATTAATCACCTTACTTAATGATGTTCTCTGCAAAATGTCCAGAAAAGCCTTATAAGGACAGTTTGTCAAGTAAGAGCTCGTTCACATTAAGTCGGCCCGACAGTTTTATCGGGCCAGTAAACGTATCGGATTCATATTGGCATATGCATTTCAATAGCGCCGTTCACATTAGGGCGACCCGATAAAACTAACGGAGCCGACACTTTTACCGGACGTTCAGCCACGATTTCTATCGGGTCGGGCATAATACTGGCGCACTAGCAAGTAGAGCGCCACATTAGGTCGGATCGGCAGCTTCTAGTGTGAACAGCAACACCCGACAGCCGGTAAACGGTAAAACTGTCGGGCCGACCTAATGTGAACTAAGTCTAAGTCTATCGTTTTAAGCACAGAAAACTTGTAAGTAATAAAAGGCACTTTTCTAAAGGTAACTTGTTCTGCAAAACTCATAAAAGCTTAGGTATCTAATTATTTTAAAAACTGCAAAAAAATAGTCTTGAAGCTATGATTGGTATCGCACCAGTTGCAACGGAAAAAATAGGCAGGGAAGTATGTATACATCAGACAATCCAATGATTGCCCAGAAGATACATTCTAACAATGATTTCCTAGATAAAGTTGCCATGTCAAGAAAAAATACTGACCGTTCCTACTTATCCTCTATTTTTATTTATCTGTGTTACATGTATTGTTTGTCATAAAAAATATCTAGTCTGACACAAATGACTCTCAGTTTGAAAATAAGTATTTCGAATTTCCAAAACACTGCCAAGCGCCTTAGAGTAAACTTTAAACAACTTTCTCTTTTTGATTCATTACATAACAACCGCCTGTTGTCAACCGCAGCTGTATAAGGGCCCAAGCGCCAAGACAATGCTCTGACAAATAGGGACAACATATCGTCTTATGTCTTGTATTGGTAATGACTCTGATGACCAACTAAACTTAATTTACGCTATCTCTACCTTTTTCTTTCTAATGAAACAAGAAAGAGACGGAAATAATTATAGCGGTCTTTCGAAGCAACTACAACGACCAAAATAAAATATTGATTACTTCTTAAATTCAACGGTTTTTAGCTTATGGCAATAAATCTTATAGATCAAAAGAGTCTGCCGAGGGCCAAAGCATGTGAAATCCTTTACACCCGATTCATGGTAGTAGGAATAACATCGCAGGGTTTTAATCGATAGGAGTCGATCTAATCCCTAAGTCCTCTCCAGACAGAGGGTAGCCATGAGGAAATCCCCAAGAAAAAAGAAGTCTCAAAAGGAGAGCGTTTCTCAAATTTTCCTTTAGTCCTATGGACCAATAAATCAGTTATCAGATGAATGACAAAACTAGAGATGCACCTACTTTTGAATATACAGCATGGAAACCACGTATAAACATTATATGAAACCACATACTTATTATCGCCTTTGCTGAAGATAAACAAAGAACGAACGAAATCGGTCGAGTAATTAGGTCGAAAAGTAGAGTTTTAATTTTGAGCTTTGAACAGTCTGTAGAATTGGATCACTAGGCCAATAATTCAATGAACTTGAATCCTTAAACATTGAAAAGCGATGATGCAAACTATCTACCACTCGGTGCAAAGTGCAAACTAGCAAGACACTATAACGTATTCTACGTATTTTTCTAAAATACTTAGAATACTTCGGAGCGTTGTCTAAATAGAGTGTTAACTTTTACCAATAAAAAAAAAAGTGTTTTTTTATATTTAATATTTATTATTGCTATAGATGATTTTAATTCTGAAAGTAGGTTTGTACAAACACTTTAACACGTCAATTATGTTTTTGAAACAAGATGAGGTCGGCGTTTCCTATCTGAATAAGACAGATTATGCGTGAGAAGGTAACAGACGGAGATATCGTAACAGACACTTTACTTTAGCAATTACAATCTTTTTAAAGGTGCGGTGAGAAGCAAATGAATAGGTATTGGATAATAGTCCATCGCGTTGAATCCAATGATCACCAAAATACAAGAATTTTGCAGTTTTAATTACAAAAAATCCACGGCTGTGGAACAATTTTTTGGTGTTTAAGAAAAAGAGAATTATGCGCCATAGCACAGCGCTGATTTTCACTGGTCACTCTAAAACGACGTACGGAAGCCAAGTCAACCAAGGTGAATAAATGTATTTTGATGTCCACACTTTTTCTATTTGTATAGTGTCTGTAAAGTGGGCAACGTCATGTTTATAGTATATTTTCCAAGAAAATTGAAAATGACTTAATGTCTTTACGTTGTTCTCTCTTAGGGATACAGATAATTTTTAAAAGCACGCCACGTTACAAAATCCGTACGTAGCCCCTTTTTTTCGCCTGTTTATAATAAGGAGTCTTCATTATGACTTTAATTAACACATCACACACTCTTTGTTGTTTCAAAGCATAACTAAATTAACGCGAAATACTTTGTACGAAATGGTTAACCATATTTTCCATGTTGAACTGAATTATTTATTCTGTGTTATATAACTTTATTACAAACAAAAGAAAAACAACCGACTTCCAAGACAGACGCTACAGAGTGAAAAAGAGAAAAACCTAATTCAAAAAAAGAGAAGGTTGTCATCCTGTTTTTGAAGTCGTTTAAAAGTAGAGCTTCATATTTTCTACAACCGATGATGTCATAGAATCTGTGAAAAAAGCATTACGCTTATTTTATAGTACTTTTCAAACATAGTTTATTTTTAAAGATAAAAAACTGACAGAATCACGAAAAAATTATATACTACCAGTTTATTTTGATCCTCACAGTTTGTCGGCAAATGTTTGAAAACTTTGATGTGACAATTTTAGCTGACACAGTTATAAACTTATCTTTGTACAGAGCCGCAAAGGAAAACATTTCAACAAAAATACAACATTTTATTTGACGGCATCATTAAAAAACTAGTTTGCAAATTGCGTCACAGTTATTATACCATAATGTAATACGTTTATGAAAGCCGGTGTTTTTAATTTCTTTAATGGAATTTGGTTTCTTTTTACTGTTTCGTTGGTGGAGTGGTTAGAAGGACGATAGTGTAGTCTATGTTCGCTTCGTGGTTCAATCAAAATTAAATTTTTCGTTAAAACCTTCTCAGTAGCAGCACGAAGGCCTGGGTTTGATCCCGGTTAATGCCAAGTGGCAATAATAAATAAAACACAACACATAAAAATAAAAAAAACAATGCCGGCATGTTTTGTTTTGCCAATATAATATTGGCAATAGATAACACACTGCCTTGTTTTTATGATCGTTGTAAATTGTATGTAATTAAGTACATATGATTTACAAATAAATAATTCATAATCTTCTATTCTATTTTATACATACAGAGATGACTTTAGATTATTACATAACATCAAGCCTTGTTTTCCCCGAAGGGTTGGGCAGAGGTGTACCTATAGTAAACCCACATTTCGCCTGTTATGTTTAAGTCCCATGTAATAGGGGGCGAGCCTATTGCCATCAACTGGGCACAAATCCAGACTCCGGGCTGGTACTGAGAAATTCCAGATGGGAAAACCCAATAACACTTTTCCCGACCTGGGAATCGAACCCAGGAACTCAAGTTCAGCAGTAGCGCTTGCTACCACTAGACCAACGAGGCAGTCAGTAGATTATTAGTTAAATACTAATTTCGAATTTACTAGCCCAACAATGGCTTTGCATTTGTGAAATGTTGTTGATTTTCAGAAATGAAATACTCAATTATCTTTTCCACCAAACTGCCGTTTATAACTATTTATATTTCTATCTACCATCCTATCTTCATGAGGGTGTCCATCCAGAATAATAGAAATCGTACCTACAGAAAATACACTACTGTATTGTAAAAACGTTGCGAAGTTCGATTACAATAAAACATGTGACAGTCACCTAAACAGTTCCAATGGAAACAAAGGGAAAGTTATTTCTGTAACGTAATTCGTTTTTTTTCCAATTTTAGTCCAAAACAAACATGGAAAACTTTTTCTGGAATCCGGGTAATGTGGCTGGTTTAAATATTAATGGTTGCGCAGTTTGAGTGCTGCCTTTTTTAGTGTCCGATGTCCTGACCGACCCTAATGCAAAATTTAAAAGGCTAGAAACGAATTTAAAGGCCAACTTGGAGTGTCCCCACTAAAAGTTGTTCTAAAAATAAAGAAGCGAAAATACCACAGTTATATCTGAAACTTTTAGCAAATTACTAAAACCCACGTCACCGACATCTATTACCGACATCTTTTTAAATTTCGAACATGTAGAGAAATAAGTTCGAAAATTAGAAGCCAAAACAACTTTAGTTCCATGAACCAAAACTGACATCGTACCGAACCTCGGTCGAAGTTCGGTTGAACAAATCCTCATTTTGACCTTGAAGTTGGTAATTTTTGGACTCTTCTGAGGCATCCTGGGCAGCATCATTATTATCTACCAGCCCTTGTCCAATATTACTTGGGGTCTCCCCTGTCACCGCTATCATTCACTCCCTACTCTTTCATATCATTCCTCACACAATCCATACATCTTTTCTTTGTTCTTCCTCTTCCTCTCCATCAACATTTATATTTATCACTCTCTCATTTTCTCCGCGACGAAAGATATTTATCTTACCAAGACAAGGAGAATATTTTATAAACTTTACATGGAACTTTTACGCAAATATTTCATGCTTAGACCCAGCAGCTGGCTAGTCTTTCAATGAATTAACGTAACATTTCTATTAAGTAGATACTATGTCTCTATTACCGACGATGCAGGTAAAATCTAAGAAGAATATATTTTAGTAGGTGTGGCAAATGGAATATTTATAAATTAATTACACACAATAGAGTAGCCTTGAATATTAAATGATAGAACCAATATGAAACAGCTTGTGGTTTACAAATTCTTGGAATACTCTAGGTTAGTTTCCTGTTAAACATCGCAAATAGGTGAATAGTGAATAGTTATGGCAATATATTGAAAAGTGTAGATATTAAAGATTTGTGTGGTGTTACACAGATGGGTAGAGTAACAAATGAGTATATAAGAGAAAGGTTGAAAGTGGCACCGGTAACTGAAAAGTTATGTGTACAAATCGGTTGTCATGGTATAGACATGTGATACGGAGGAATGAGGAAAATATCGTGAGGAAAGATTTGAGTATGAATGTCGATGACTATAAGAGTAGGGTTAGATCAAAGAAATGATGGATGGACTGTGTGAATGATGAATGATGAACTGAAAGAGAAGTTTGGAAGAAAAAGACATGTTGCGCCGAACCCAAATAAATTGGAATAAGGGCGGGAGAATGATGAAATATTAATGGTTTGGTAAATCCTGACTCCGATGGAATCTCGGTTGACGTTGCGAGCGATACCTACTGAAAAGTTCAACGTATTTTTAAGTCAACTATTTGATTATAAAGGATTCATAACATCTCGCCTTGTTTCCCCGAAGTTATATTCAAGTATTTAATAGGGGGCGAGCCTATTGCCATCAACTGGGCACAAATCCAGACTTTGAGCTACTAATGAGGAAATCCAGATATATAAACCCAATAACACTTTGCCTGGCTTGGGAATCGAACTCAGGACCTCATACTCAGCAGTAACGCTTGCGGCCACTAGACCAAAAGAGGCAATTACAGAAAAATCAAATAGATACCTATCAACAGCAACAATGATTCTGGGTAACATAACGCTATTATTTCGTCCATGTTAAATTAGAGAGTCGGAACTACCTACTTTATAACAAAAATCAGGAAGGCACCATAACAAAACAGTGCCAAACAATGCGCCTACACATATGTCACACGGCGGTGTCAACCGTGACTGATGAATTTGATGATCATAGATGGGATGAGGTTTTAACTGTTATGATGTTATTTTCTACGACCACGTGGATGTCATAAATGATCCCACGGGAACCTGCTACCGGGACGAAAAGCTTATGCCATAGGCTAGCCTATGTTAATCGATATAACACCAGCTATCTGCCAATGAAATTTGCATGAAATCTGCATCTCAATCATGCAAAAACGGTCCAGCTGTTTCAGATATAAGCGGGAACAAACAGACAGACTTACGGACAAGAATGTTAAAATTTGTTTTTTTTTGTTATAAGCACATTCATATGCGCTTAGTAAAAAGTTGTTGTTTTGGCGTTACAAACAGTAACTTCAATTTTATTTATTTGCATAGGTTAATGTTTTTATGGGTACCTAATTATATACAATCTATGTAAAAGGATGAAACTATGTAATAAGTACCTAGATCATTTAACTAAGCACTTTCAAGTATTGTTTTTTCCTTTCTCTTATATTGTTTATGCTAATGATAGTGTTATGGTATTCCTATTAGAATCATGTGTGACCAGTTTTTAATTTAAATATTCTTTGATTTATTATGTACACATGTTTTGGATATTACCGACCTGGACAAGTATCAAGATGCAATCAAATGATGAAGATTTTACTTTGACTGCACTTTGGGCTTCACTGTCTAAGTCCAGAAAAGCCTATTAACTTCAAATCAAACTAATTTAGGTATTTGACCGAAACACGGTTCATACGATTAAGAAAAAAGTAACCGTAGAAAGATCAAATATTGTTTTAATGAACTCGATAACTTATGTCAAATATTACGTTCAAAAAGGTCGTCGCGCCACTGAAAAATGGTGACAACAATCTACCACAGCTCGTAGAAATCCATATACACACGAGTAGTCAAATTTCGGCGGGTTAGATTTTCAACATTTGCATAAATCTACCACAGCTCGTAGAAATAGTCCATTTACACACAAGTAGTCAAATTTCGGCGGGGTAGATTTTCAAGATTTGTATTGAGAATCCAACAGATTAATCGCACCGCGTCTAAAATCGAACAGTGTGCGAAAAAATCCCTCCGCGATAACGGGGACATATACAGGAATTTCAGAGTACCAAGAAGCCCTCAATCAAAGCTAGCTTTGACCTTGTTCTTCGTAAACGCAAAGTTCACTGACCTGATACTTCTTGATTGAGTCCATCTGCTCCTTGCTAACATTGTCGTGCGCAGGCGGCCGCGGCGGAGCGTCCCGCGCTGTGTCGCGCGGAGGCACCGCCGGCGCCGTCGTCTTCGCTGTTCCATTCACCTGCTGCAGAGATAATCAGGGTTATTTTCGTGAATAGACGTCACAGAAGAGGAAAGTGATATCAGGGAACAGAGGTAGAGGTTGAGAAAGGTGCTCATTACGTGATTAAGTGACAATTTGTTATGGGTCCTTTATATAAGGTGTATCTATTCATACACGAAATATTTTAAGAGGTACACCTGTGGGTGGTAAAGAAGCTATAGAAGCAAAAAGCAATTTTTTATCTAAGCGTTTTTTAATTTTCATAATCATTGTAATTTTAAAACTGCTTGAGACGTTTTGCATAAAACCTTTACTCCAAATTCTATGAATGACCCGCCTGACGCTGCGAGGGCGACGACCGGACGGCACGAGCATGGCTGCGGTGTCTCGGGCCGTAAAAATTAAAAAGGAGCCAGTATTTCTTATGTGCGTCAAATAATTTATAAATATTAAATTTTGAAAAAAATACATTTTGAAAAAAAAATTTTTTTCGTTGCTGTAGCTTCTTTACCACCTACAGGTGTACCTCTTAAAATATTTCGTGTATGAATAGATACACCTTATATTTTCTTATTGAAACTTTGAAATAATCATAATCAGCCTATAATAATCCCACTGCTGTTATACAGGCCTCCTCAGTATCAGAGGGGGTGGGCAGTTATCTGCTACGCAAGCCCAGAGTGGATTAGCAGATGTCACATGTCTTTTGGTTCTAGGCCATGCCAGGTTAATCACGATGTTTTTCTTCACCGTTTTGAGAGCAGTGGTGATGAAAACTTTTACTTTGGTATACAGTCTATCAAAGAAATTTAATTGGTAGTCGTAAAGGTTTTGAGAAACGGCTTGTCCATTAAAGAGTGCTTACTTTGCATTAATGTAGAGGACCCGTAACAAAATGTCAAGTCTACCACGCTTTCTCTAGATAATTTGATTGTTGCTCTGGGAATCGAACTCAGATGGGGTCTAAAAATAATCATTAATATATTTTCACGAACATATTTTAGAATACAGTAATCTTATACCATCCATTTTAAAAGAGACCGTACAAATAAAATTCAAATTTCTATCGTACCAAAAATAGAAATAGTGAGAACTATTTAATTCCAGACTTGAGTTTTAGACTTGAAAGAAATGAGCTGGTACTAAAATTGATATTTCTATTTAGAGCCCAAGACTCAAATCTGGACAAAAAAATACATTTTGCCGTATAATATTCTCAAATCACATTACAAAATATCATCCCAGTTTATACACATGCTTTACCCATTTATTTTTAACTAAGTCTAAGTTCAGATGGTTGGTCGATACTTACATTCTTCAAAACAAAAAAAAACAATTTGTCACGAAACACATGGATATAATAAAAGTTAGATCAACACCAGTCTCATCATAATCAGTCTATTACGTTTCTACTGTTGGGAGTCAAGCCTCCTTACTTTCTGTGAAAGGGGGCGGGGCGTAATCTATCACTCGAGCCAAATGGCACCATTGGTTCCATAAAATTTTGACAAAACTGTCAAAGAAATTAGAGCTTTCGTCATACTTGCATAGAGCCATCGTTCACCATCTGAACCTATCCTTAAGCTTCAAAATGCAAGCCAACCTTTCCCCAGTTCAAAGGCAATATCAGACATGCATTTTGATCAAAATATTTAGCCTAGAGATACATATTCTCAAAATTTTGGACAAGGAAGTATACAAGGCAGATTCTAAGGAACAAAATTATAAAAATAAGATGTTAAATAATCAGCTTCGTATACTCCTGGGCCTGTTTTATGACAATTTATGGCTCAAGTTCTAATACAATTTGTTGTATTGCATCCCCTCTTAACAGTAAATCATTAAACTTATTCAAGTTTTCAAATATTTCGTTTAAAAGAGACATTTGTACTAATAAGAAAAACTTTTTTGACTCCCTTTGGAGACTCTGGAGAACTTTGTAAAATAATTTGGGAATGTACCTAAAGTTCGTTGAAAAGTATTTGTTTTGTTTTAACTGAAGAAATACAACTACAGAAAATAAAACTGGCATCACGCAATGAAATATATGTATTAAATGAAATATCCTTGAAGGTTTAAGCCAAAGAAAGTTGACAAAAAGAGATAAAAAAACTTGAATAGCTGATAATAATTAGAAATTGAGCCATTGAATACATATAAATTAACAATCAGGACAATATATAAGACATAATTTTGTATTCATAGTATAAATATAAACCCAATACAACATGCAAATATTAGAGAAAATATTTCTACGGTAAATAATTATTACTAAATAGCCACCTGAAAAAGAAAAGAGTATAATTATGTTAAGACAAATGTTACAAATAATGTATGGAAGATAAATTAAAGATAAATTATTAAACATTTTATACAACAGAATTGTTGCGAAATAGGTAAATGTACCCAACATTTTATTGAATAAATATAACAACGCGATAAAACAGACAGCATATTTTAGTTATATATAAAAAAGCCCTTCCTTCAATCAAGTAGTATTTCTTTGGTTTATATTAGTTAGAGAACTCATAAGTACTTATAGAACTCTTTTACAAAATATCGAGAGTAGCAAAATATATTTCATATTACCCGGTCCTTATACTTACATACATACTTAATATTATAATGTTATAATAAATATACACCTAAGCTCTGTAAGAACGAAATTAATGGCGTATATATTTCAAAGTATTAGGCGACCCTTTGGATGGGATAAAACCTATCTACGCAGATTATGTCCTCGATTGAGTACGCCCATAAGAAATTGAGGACACTTGCCCACCATTTAGGTATGAGATTATTTCTTGGCTGATCCATTAGGGACGATTTTAGGGGACGGAAAAATATATTATACTAGCTTTTGCCAGCGGCTTCGCCCGCGTGGAGGTCGGAAATTTTCCCGCGGGAACGTACTACCAGGATAAAAAGTAGCCTATGTCCTTTCTCAGGCTCTAAACTATCTGTGTACCAAATTTCATTTAAATCAGTTCAGTAGTTTTAGCAGGAAAGCGAGACAGACAGACAGACAGACAGAGTTACTTTTGCATTTATAATATTAGGTATGGAAGTATGGAAGTATGGATTTACTTATCAAGTTCAATAATAATAACGCCAGAAAAAAACACCTACAAAATCAAGGTATCCTAAATAGGAGCTGTAGCTGTACCGTATTTTACTATGTTCATTCGATCAATTTGATTAATTAGCACTTTCTTAAGATAACACAGCATAAATAGGTAATTCTTCTTATAACAATACTACTCCAAAATGAATATTCTTCAAACCAATCAAAGCAGATCCCGAAGAAACAGCCAAATGAAATTCAAAAATATTTTGAATTTTAACGACCGCGTGTTCCAAAACAACATGGCCGAATATTCCGCAGACAGCAGAGCGTTTAGTGCAACAAGCGTGGTTTGTGAATGATGAAGGTGAGCCTGATAAAGAGTAAAATAAAGATTTTTAGCTTCAATTCTTATCAATATACTTTTCCAATATAAACTATGACTTTGAAATCCTATCTTATATAGATGTAAAATTATTGCCAGTTTTATTTGTAAGATGTATTTAATCTCTGGGAGTTCCGATCTGATTCCAAAAAAATCTTTCATTGACAGAGAGCTACACTATTTTCGAGTGCCATAGGATATATATTTTAAGGTACATAATAGACTTGCACGTGAATGAAGTCGTAGGAAAAAGCTACTTCGAAATGTTCTCTTCGTTATCATGTGACATTTTATAACTTGTGTGCCCATGCTAGTTCAAATACAGCAACAATAGCCATTAGCGACTACAAGCTATGCTTTCTGTCACTTAAGATTACCTTTTGCAGTTTGCATAATTATCTAACACTATCTTATAAAATAAGTTCTACAGTTCACTGTCCCACAACAGTAGGTACAACAGGTTACTTTCCAAGATTTTTCTATAACTGCCAAGAATCAAAAACATTTATTAAAGATTTATACTCGATGATATTTTTAAAATATACAGATATAAAGGATGACACTAATGATATAAATGATTATTATGTGATAATTTGAGAGGAGTTACAAATACTTTAAAAAATTTACACAACGAATGAAATAAACAACATTTTAGATGATTAAGTTATTAAAAACACTATAAGCGAATCAGAGAGTAAAACCAATGATAAGAATATAATAATTACTGACAATAATGATGTCGTGATTCGCGTATTTACAAAACGAGGTGAAGGTGATAGGAATACGCGTGTAGTCGGTAATTCTGAACGAACTAGCAGGTAATTGCCTTATCTTTGTGGTAATGAAGATAAAAATAACTATTTTTAGATACCAACGAGGCTCATTCATTAAGGGCGCGGTATAAAAGCTGAAGAAGTATTTTCCATATCTCATCTTCCATTTATTTCGGCATTTGGGAAGAATTGGTTCATTCACTGTTTTTAGAAATAAGAACACGTTTTTCCCCTTTACATATAAATTATGATATTACTATAAATAATCAATAATTATTTGCCCCAATCCTAGATTATAATATTTCCACTTCAAACGCTTCTCTGAAAAAGTATGGTTAGAACTATGAGAATTAAGAATTAATCTGTTTGCTAGACAGACGCAATCTCTTCAGAATTGTTGATGACCTCAAAATAGTCAGTAACACTTAAGCAAGTCAAATGAAGTGTGTCTCAATATTTGCCCAAGAATTTAGAATATATAGAATACATAGATTTGTTTACTTTAAATGGAAACACGTTTATCATAGTCACTTAGAAAGAAAACATCAGAATCGTTGCTAATTGAAACAATGATTAGATTCATATAAAACTTTAACCGCTAAATCCCTGAGATACCACATTTGGTATAGACACAATCGTGTTTTAATTGTGTCTGTAATTACGGTAATTGACTGGTTAAGTAAAAAAAGAAACTCCAAGTATTATTTCGAATGTCAAATGAAAGTAGAATAGTGAAAATGTGATGATTATGATGATAATTCCGAAGATGACAAATAATTACAAATTATAATCGAACTACTACTAACTACCTTACACGATAATGTTAATGATTTTGTTAATAACTACTTAAGACGAATTGGTGTTAGTCATGATATGTTAAAGCCCCACCAAATACCGACATCCGTTGAATATATCCTGCACATCATCTTAGTTCCAAATGAATATAATGCCGATGATACAGACCCTTTTGACCCTTCAGCCGATTAATGGGTCGGAATCGAAATGATTCGTAGCTATATTAATGGCAAGGAAAAGGCTGATTTGATAGTATTTGTCAATTTGGGTGAAATCAAATGAGATAGATATATGGTATTGGTTTTCTTTATCGTCACTCAAGTCTTCAACATTGTATTCAGAAACAAAGATGACGTACCTACAAGTACCCGTAACTCCAATGTTCCCATGACAACCATGCGTAGCAATGTGCCCATTACCTGAAACACCACGCTCTTTCTGTCCACGGTCGCGGTACCCGGGTATTTAGGGGTCGTTTTCACAATTTGGACAAACGTATCAGGAACATCCACTGCCACCTCTCTCCCGAGGAGCACTGGCGTCGTGTCAAAGCCAGGAGGCAGCTTGTACGAAGCGTAGACCGCCTCCCTGATCAACACAGAATCTGTTCTCGCTGAGTACGTGACTCCCTCTCTGCAATCTATCAAAGAATCCTCGCCATTTGATATTAGGAGCTGGATTTTGTGTTCGTTCAAATTATGAGTAGTGTTCGAGGCTACGGAGTCCGACCTTTCGGAGTTGAGGTCTCCACATTTCGCTGTTTCCGAGGATCCTTTGCTTTTCTTACTACCGAAGCTACCCGAGCCGTCGGAGCTTTGTGGGAGCGAGAGCAGTTCTATGGTGCTGTTGTGTTTGAAGCTGCCTGATCCATCGGAGCTAGGTGCTGAGATGTCGATGGTGTGAAGGACGGTGCTTTGCTTGCTGCCGAAGCTAGTGCCCGAGCCGCCGGAGGAGAGGAGCGGCTCGTCATCCCTGGAGGTCCGGAGGCGTACCTGCGGGGGCCGGGGAGGTGGGTAGCGGGGTGGCGTTTTGTTCCTCGCGATGAAACTGTCCGGAACGTCCACCGCCATCTCGCGGTGGGGACCTGGAAAGTAAGATTATGATGTGAGTATTAGGTAGTGAAACATTTTAACTAGAACTACTTGGTCTGTAACATGGATTGTTCATCTGTTCAGCGAAAGCAATAGTTTTCCAAATAGACTACTAAAATAAATTGCCCGTATATTCGAATCACAGAATATTTTTTTTCTAGTTGTATGAAATGGCAATAACACGGCAAAATAATGTAGTACTTCGATTTTATAAAGAATTATTTTCAACCGACGAAAAAAAAACGGAGGAGGTTCTCAATTCGACGCGTATTTTTTTTTTTTTTATGTATGACCACGCATAACTTTTTACATAGTGGTCCGATTGTAACAATTCTTCTTCTCTTGGAAAGGGTATACTCCCAAGGTGGTCCCATATAAATTTGGAAAGCAAAATCTAACCTTACGGGTTGGAAAACAGGGGATGATTGATTGTTCACTCACTGATTGTAACGTATAAACACGCATAACTTTATGATAAGATATATCTTGCCAAGTATTATTAGTACATTAAAGCCACAAAAAAATATAAAATAAAAACTTTTTAACAACAAATTAAACCGCCGAAAAACTGAAAAGCATAAAATAATAAACCTTAAAATTTTGAGTCGGCGCTGAAAAATCAATGAACAAGGATCACTCAAAGCGCCGACTCATCATTTTAAGGTTTATTATTTTATGCTTTTAAGTTTTTCGGCGGTTTAATTTTTTGTTAAAAAGTTTTATCTGACTGTGTTTGTTAAGGCTCCCGCAGACACGCGCGAAGCGACGACACTTTGGTAGAACAATTTCCATGTTTTTTTTTTCTACCACAGTCGCGTTGCGCAGCGCTGACGCGTTGCGCCGTCGCACAGCGCCTATCTGCGGGAGCCATTATACAGTTTTTCCTACTACGAAATCATCGCTTATTTTGAATCCGATACTATTATTACTACATCTGTTTCATCGCATCTTAATTAGCCCATATTGCAATATAAATTGCATCATAATATGCTTTCAATTACCACGTACTACATCGAACAACATCTGACGGAACATATCAGTGTCACCATCTGGTTGACGAGCAACCGATGACCCGTCGACAACCACAGACAACCACTTATCTACTAATTATAAAAAAACACTGGCCTGAAATAACTCGGATATTTATTGCCCTTTGTTAAACGATAAATCGATATATTTCTGTTCCATTGAGGTGGTTTATTTTTATTTTTTGTTTGAAGATGTGTGGTGATATAAATATGTGGCTTTAGTGTCGTATTTTTGTAGATGTAGGGGAAAATTGATTTTTCAATGATTTTATTGGTTGAAAATTGTCTGGAAGTTTGAGTAATTTAAACGGCCTACCCAAATATTCTTTCTTTATACCAAAGAAAGGATATTTGGGTAGGCCCGGTGTTCGTCGAATCGTTGAGCTCCCTAACTTTCGAGTTGAGCTGCACAATAATTGACCTTTTTATGGGTGAATAATGTTTTTTAATTTAGACAGCAGACGATTTGGCAGCAATTAAAATATGTTAGATATGGGGATGCCATCTATGATAGACAACGCTTCTAGAAGCATTTTTTGGTCCAAACCCAACTATCAATTAACGAAATAATCAAATTATTCAATTGAAAGAACAACTATACAAATGCCATTTACGTTAATTACAAGAATATATCTGTGGCTTCCTTATTTTTTGTTCCATTGTTTAGATAGAGGCCGTTCGGAAACAAAAACTGATGAAAATAATGTGTTTGAGATGTTTTAGCAAAAAAATATAGGAACTATTTTTGGTTGGCTGGCTTTTGTTTTCTATTTTAGATTTCTTTTGTTAACTATCATGATAATGTTTTATTTTGGTAGCAGTGATTTTATGGTAATACATCCTTAATAGAATACAAAAGGGGTAGGTATTTAAGAACGGTAAGTTTTATTAAATAAATAAGTAGGAATTCTTATATATAAGGTGTATCTATTCATACACGAAATATTTTAAGAGGTACACCTGTAGGTGGTAAAGAAGCTATAGAAGCAAAAAGAATTTTTTTATCTAAGCGTTTTTGAATTTTCGTAATTATTATAATTTTAAAACTGCTTGACACGTTTTGCATAAAACCTTTACTGGAGTAAAGGAATTCTATGAATGGCCCGCCTGACGCTGTGAGGGTGGTGACCGGACGGCACGAGCACGGCCGCGGTGTCTCGGGCCGTAAAACATAAGAAGGAGCCAGTATTTCTTATGTGCGTCAAATAATTTATAAACATTACATTTTGAAAAAATACATTTAGAAAAATTTTTTTTCGTTGCTGTAGCTTCTTTATCACCTATAGGTGTACCTCTTAAAATATTTCGTGTATGAATAGATACACCTGATATATGGGCTCTATTCCCAAATCAAGCCTTATAAATATTTTAAAACTAAGAATGCCATAAAAGACTACACTTTCAACCCGCCTTAATTTAGCACTTCCTCCAAAATAAAAGAAGAAAAAAGCTCCTACCTACCAAAGAATTCAAATTTCAAATATGGAACGTGAATTTAAACTAACACAGCGGAGAAAATTATTCAGAAAAGACACAAAAGCCGGTAATAACGCAAATCCAGCGAGTTTTGTCAAAAAATAATGAACGACTGAATTAATATCTGACAAAATTGCAGAGTTCCATTGCTCGTTGAGATTTTTTAGAAGTTACCTTTTTTCTCATTTTTCATGAAGTTTAATCTGCCATCGTGTTGGACAAACGGAATATCAATGTATGATAAAATCTGTTTGTTTTTCTGTTTCGTTTTTGACAGATGAAGACTTTTATCAAGGGCCGCTATTTTTGCATTAGCTAATGTGTGACTCTATGCAACTGAAGAGAGGGAAAGTCATGACGTAGGTTTTGTATTTCATTTGCATTTTCACGACAGAAAAAATTAACATAATAGTGCATAGGTATAGACAGTGCGAGGAATACGATGCATGGCATTTTTAATACAAGATGAGATTGATATAGGTAACTAAAAACATAAAGGGCAAGTGCCAGCATAGTCCAAGAGATTCAAATTTTCTTACGTTTACTAACTGGCTTGTCAAACTATGTTGGTTAAAATATGATCCACAACAGTTAATCCCATTGAATGAGTCATCATCATCATTTCAGCCGCATGGCGTCCACTGCTGGACATAGGCCTTTTGGCAGGCTTTGCCATAATCGCCGTGCTTGGCAGGCGGCTTGACGATCGCAGTATGGTGGTAAAATGAATAAAGAACGGTGCTGCCCATTCTCTATTATTGAATGACGATTTCATGAAAAAGGTGACATTCAATGACAATAAATGAATTCAAGGGTTGTATTGATGATTTTATTTCTATAAAGCCTTATTTGTTACGCTCGCGAATCATATTTTAATCGTACATACAGCCGACACTCTCCTACAAATTGCAAAAAAGTAAGAAAAATGTATAATTTGCGGTATACCTCAGTGCATCCCTCATAATAGAGATACCGTGGCGCTGGCATATAGGCAACTGAAGGAACACGGGTGGGTTTTTGTTAGTAAAAGTTTGATACGCCCTTCCGAGCGGGAGACAAAATTTGATGATTTCTAAACCAATAAAACAAAAAAGGGGTCATTGTAATCATCATTATGAACCATTTCGTTAACTACGAGAGCGAAATTGAAATCACAAAAAAAGTTAGCCGTTTCCTACACTTTATGCAATTATGAGAACACGTGTTTTTAACCGACTTCAAAAAAGGGAGGAGGTTATCAATTCGTCTGTATTTTTATTGTTAGTGGTCGATTTGATGTTTTTTTTTGTGCGTAGTGCTGTGTTGTACACTGTTTTGTTTTCATAAGTGAAAACTGGTTCTTGAAGACCGTAACCGTTATTATTTTATTAGATATGTTCTGTTTAACTAACTGCAAGTTTTATTTTTATTTTTATATACAGGTCAGTCAAAGACATCGACGCACAAACGACGACCACGGATTCAGTACGTGGTTCTGAATCCTCCTGCGCTGAAATTTAACCGTTTATCAAGAAGTTAAATCAGCTGTTTCATAAGAAAGTGCAAACCTACTGCCAAAATGTATGAAACAGCCAATATTTGTATTTAAGGAGTAGCAGATATTTTTCAGTATTCCAGCCTCCAGTCCAGTCTCAAGCGTGGCTCAAAATTTGATGCAAATAAAGACAACGCGAGGTCTTCGTGCTGTCTTAATCAAGACTTCTCTCAAATCATCTATTACTTAGTAGGTCCAGACACCAACATTTCAAGGTACCCGAAACTGTCAAATTTTCCCAATCAATCTTGAACCTTATACTTAAGCGATAAAGTTGAAAACCTATTAAATAAATTTGACAGATTGTAGCTTTTTGTGCTGGTGTGACATTTTGAGTCTACTTCACGCTTACCGGTATCAGAAGTGAGTGAGAGCATCGTGAGCATGTCTTTGTCGTCATCCGGCGGCGGTCGCTTCTCCTCTTCGGCGCCCAGGACCACTATGCTGGAGCCAGATCGTCTGCGCGGCCTGGAATGTTACATACAAAACATATAAATAATGGTAGAAAAGGTAGGTTTATATAATTAATTAAACACGGACAAGAAAAAAGGAATCTTTTGGAGAGAAGCGCCAAAATGCTCTAAGGTCTGTTGGGGAGTTGGTTGCGCCACTTCTTCTTTCCAGCTTAAGCACTAGGAAGGAGTGAAGGGCGGGTGCAATTCTGGGGGACTGTCTAATGTCATTTTGACGTGTCCTTTTGGTTTTGTATTAATTGTACGTATTGTTACTTATTTAGTCATTAACCTCTAAGTCTCTGAGATACCACATTTGGTATAGACACAATGGTTTTTAATTGTGTCTGTAATTACGGTAATTGACTGGTTAATATAATATCTTAAGACAACCAACACACTGTTATCTGAACCCAAACTAGGCAGAGTCTGTACTACGGTAACCTGACAACTGATAAATATACTTATATATTTCTAAATATGTACATACATATTATAGATAAATTACACCCAGACACATAACAAATGATTGTGCTCATCACACAAACATTTGTCCTGGGTGGGAATCGAACCCACGACCTCAGTCTTAGCAGTCAGGGTCACTAACCACTAGACTAACAGGCCAGTCATTAAAAGTAGTACCTAGTGTAAATAGTTAAATATCTAGATATTACATGGAGCAAAACTACTTCATACGTCACGAAGATACGTTGATAATGGTGCCGATTCCCTTATTCACAAACTAAACTAAATTTAAGTCAGTGCATCTTTTTCTTTCTATTTCATTAAGAAAAGGACAGAAGATAAATGTTAGTTTAGTCCTGTCAAATTAATCAGCGCTTGACGTAATTTGACGTAATTTTAGTAGGCAAGTTTTTAATCACGTCTAAACTTGTATGGAGTAGTGACAGGCGCTGATTAATTTGACAGGACTAAACTAAAATTTTTCTTTTGTCCTCTTCTTAATGAAATACAAAGAAAAGGATGCACTGAACTTAAATTTAGTGTAGTTTGTGAACAAGGGAATCGGTACCAATATTGATATTTTCTAAAGCATCATTGGCCTCGTGGTGCTAAGCGCTACAGCTAAGCACAAAGTCGGGGTTTGATTCTCAGGTCAGACAAAGGGCTATTAAGTTTTTTTTTACCTAATATCCGTATTCTCTAAGGAGCAACCCGCAGTCTGGATTTGTGCCCCGTTGATGGCAAAACGATTGCCCCCTACGATATGTGACTTGAACATAACTGGAGAAATTGGCTGGTGTGCTATAGGTACACGTCTGCCCAACCCTTCGGAGAAACAAGGCGTGATGTTATGTTATGTTATTTCTAAAGCCGTCTTCATAAAAAGTGAGGAGAAATACATCTAGCAATGAAAACCGACTAATATGATTATTCTTACCACGAACAGTAAAGCATTCGAGTAAGTTCCGTGTACAGAGCAGCTTTGAGAAAAACTTGAGTCGGTCTGTTACAGTTATGCGCGTACGCATACCGTTCCGCATGCAACCGCAATAAATATGTTAAACTACCTCCATTATCAACAATAAACGAATAGGAGTATTCCAACTTTTTACAATTTCCTCCCTATTAATATTTTTTTTATAAATAACTAACTTTTGCCAGTGGCTTCGCCCGCGTGGAATTCGAAAATTATCCCGCGGGTACGTGGTAGTACGTCCCAGGGATAATAGTACTCTGTGTGTTATTGCAAGTAACAAACTATCGGTGTACCAAGTTTCATCCAAATCTCTTCAGTAGGTTTTGCGTGAAAGAGTATCAAACATTCATACTCACGAACTTTCACATTTATAATATTAGTAGGACTGTGATTCAACATCGTCAAAGAACCCTTGAACTATAAAAGATTGTAAATGAGTCTAATAACGGCAGCCAAGTAAGAGTTGTTCCGTTTTGTTTGTGTCGTTTCAGAATCAGAAACGTGCAGAAAGGTAAGTCTGGTTGACAGAAACTCTGACAACCAGACTTACCAAGGGGTATGGTGGTACCCAGTCACTGGCTCAGAGCTATATACTTATACACTTGCGGGGCAAGCACGACGTGATAAATTCTCATGTCTTATAATTTGTCTTAACAAAAAACGGTTTTATCGCCCAAACTAAGACAAATTGTGTGATTCACACGATAGGTCGTGCTCGCCCCGCTGTCAATGCGTGTTCGACATGATGGTACATAAACTTTTCTAAATTCCACCTACAACCTATTAAATAATCATCATTTGCCTTGCTTTTCCCCAACTATGCTGGGGTCGGTTTCCAGTCCAACGGATTGCACCTGAATGCGATTATTTTACATGACGACTGATTATCTGACGTTCACAACCCAGTTACTGGCTAATCGATACTCGTTGGTAAGACTGGTTGTAACTTTCGGGCTTCTGACGAACCGTAACAACTGTCAAAGGTGCATGAATGACAGCCGGGACAGCCCCTTCCTCGAACCAACCGAGGCAAGCGTAACTTCAACAGATTCCTGCCAGGGTCGTGGGTTTGTTCGAAAGAGTAACCGTGGCCCTGGCACAGGCAACTGAAGACGGATAGGTTTTATCCAGTAAATGTCTGACACGCCCTCCCGTTCCACCCAGAGCGGGAGAAGTCATTTGATGATATCCCACCCCAAAAAAAAAACTTAACCAGGTTGATGACCCAAGCGGCTTATATTACTTACCCGTAAGAGGTACCCAAGAAAAAATAATTTAAGTAAAACCATCGCCAGTCCATCTGCGCCAAACCGGAGAATATTTAAAGGGGCCTTGTTGTACTGTAAATAAAATAAGGGAGTCGTAACACAGTTAATAAAAGGAAGCGTGTCCGGCGAGACGGACGTCGTGACGCGACGGGCTGACGGTGAGCAACGGTGTGAAACGTCACGCATTCGTAACTCAACACGTTACGTTACGTAACGGACTGCGACTTGCCAGTAATTACGCGGTTTTTGCTCCCGGAGACTAGATGTAAGTTAGTCTTATAGTTTACGATATCATAGGTTTGTATGCTTAGATGTTTGGATGTTAGTCAATCACGCAGAAACGAATGCACACGCTCTTTTTTTTCCGGTTCCCGTTGGATAAATTTCATCAACCACGCTGGTTTTTGTTTTTTTTTTAGAATGACTTCTTTGTGTTCAACCTATGAGATTGTCGGCTGCTTAACCGGAGTTGCCTGTGGCTACCTTAATAAATTAAGGCTTCCATGTGGGGCTTAAAAACTTACAACTAGAGCGACTACTAGCTAATGGCAACCATGTGGGGTACGGACCTCGGCTTAGGGCATCGCTGGTAGAGGGCAGCAAGAGACGGGCTGGACCGCAATGAAGTTGGTTTATTAATAAATTCGTATTATTTATATTGTCATTGGCATATGGTTCACCAAAAAAAAATAAGAAACACAAAATGCATCGTTACAGTTCTTCCCAAAACTTTAGCCTGTATCGTTGGCGGAATTGTTGCTAAGTTCGGTTTTTTATATTTTATAAAACTGTCCGAAAACAAAGTTATTAATTGAAAATGAATACGCTATATTAATTTAACGCTATCAAAAGTTAAGTGGGTAAATACATAACTTAGTAACTAATTCGTTTAAAACGAGTCGGTAGCAAAAATCAGAGTGTCAAATTGGCACTCCAAACGAAATATCCTTTCGTTTTCATTTTAAACTCTGTATCTAAACCATTCGGCACAGCCAACGTATAATTAGACCCAGATTCAGCACTTTTCACAAAATAATAATGAAGTCAGCACCTTTTGCTAAACCACCTTATTGGGTGCCTCGATTTAAAGCCGGCCCACTTAACTCCCAGATTCTTTTACCAATCAGAGAGGCCAAAATATAAATAATAATGGTAAGACGCAAAAAAGGCAATTTTCTTCCATTATCAGAATGGAAGCCATTCGGCAATTATTAGGGGTTGAGCTTTCATTATTTTTGTAGATATAAGAAAGGTTTTGCAAGACAACCTTTGTAACCTACCTACATTATTTTAATACTTGGCAAGGCTATCCAATAAAAAAAGAATAATCAAAATCGGACTACTCTGTATAAAGTTATGCGTGGTTATACCTACATTAGAAAGAATCAGTGAGTGAACAATCAATCATCCCCTGTTTTCCGACCCTTAGGGTTCGATTTTGTTTTCCAAATTTATATGGGACCACCTTGGGAGTATACCCTTGCCAATAAAAAAAAATTATCACAATCGGACTACTGTGTAAAAAGTTATGCGTGGTCATAAATAAAAAAAAAAAAAACGCGTCGAATTGATAACCTCCTCCGTTTTTTTTTCGTCGGTTGAAAAAAGAAGGAAGGGTAGACCATCGAAAAGATGGAGAGACGACATCGTAGAAATAGCAGGAAACTTATGGCCCAGACAGGCGAAAGGCAGACACTCCTGGAATGATTTGGAGGAGGCTTTCACCGCAATAGGCGGCCCTTACACCTAATAATACTAACCTTATTTAAGTACAAAACTAACAAATAAATAAATAAGTACGCACCATAAAATCATGTAAGGGATAAAAATAAAGCTAATAAATAAATAAATAGGTACAAGCCGGAACGACTCTTCAGGGCAGTCTCTAGTCCCGCAACTAACATTGCTAACCCACTATACTCTTCGCTATCATATCGGGTTAGCTATTCAGCGGGGTAATAGCGTAACACACTAACAGTAGGATAACTTTCATTTTGATAGTTCAACAACATTCATTGAGTTATTTACGTTACTGTGCTGACAAATTTTCCGAGCATGTGAAGCTACGTATTGGGAATATTCTTCATAATGATTCAGATATTTGATTAATAGTCTGTTTGTTACGCACAAAATTAGAGTGAGAGTATCATTTCCATGGACACGAAATAAGACCGACCTTCCCCGATTAGCAGTCGCTTGTGTCTCTATTAATTAAATCATTCTCCTGTCCCGAAAACAAATTGTTGGGCTGTTCCATTAGCTGTCATCTTAGGATTTGTCTTTTACCCAATCACCATCATTTTTTCTTTTGCGCTACCTCTTTTCATCTAACTTAATTACCCTATAATTTTTCCACCGCTGGGACACAGGCCTCCTCTCGGTGAGAGGGAGTGGGCCGTAATTCACCTCGCGGGTCCAGTGCGGGTTGGTAGATGTCACATGTCTTCGAATTTTTGGTTCTAGGACATGCCGGTTTCCTCACAATGTTTTCTGTCACCGTTTTTAAGCAGTGAAAGTGAGAAATTAATTACACAAAGTAAACTTTTTATGTTATATGCGTGCTACTCATTCTTCACATCACATGTCCGGTTGTCCATCCATACAATACCCAAGTATGTACAAAAGATAATAATTTTCTTAGTATTTTACAATAACTATAGGTATTTCAAACATTTAGTGTACTCCGAAGATAAGTCAAGTGTAAGTTAATTGTCTATTTGTTCCAAAGACATTGACTAATGGCTTAAAGAAACATAACGACAAGTAAAGGCTAATTTACTTAAACATTTCTAGTCAGATTAGAATTAAGATGTATCGGTTCTTGGTGACAATATTTGCTTGTTCTAAATTCATTTGGAATACTAATTAACTTAGTGTGAAATAGACTAAAGTGTTCTGGGAGAAGTTTAGAGGTAGCGATGGAATTGACTAGAAACATTGATTCTAAGCGGCGAGTGCGCGACAGCTCCAACAGCTTGGTGGCTATCATGGCCGGTAGAATACTCAGCCCATTGATGTGGCACTGAATTTCCACTCAGCGTGCATTATTTTCATATATTAAACTAGCTTCTGCTCGCGACTTCGTCCGCGTCAAATTTTCGCTCCCCTTCCCGTCGCATCGAATTGCCTGCCAGTTTTCGTTCATTTTTCGTTTGCTGCTCCGCTCCTTTTGATTGTAGCATGATGTTATGTAGCCTATAGCCTTCCTCAATAAATAGGCTATTCAATACAAAAAGAATTTTTCAATTCCGACCGGTACTCCTGAGATTATTATTACTTTAAGACATGTGAGTCATCTTCCTAGCCTTTTCCTAAATTTGCGTATAATACGATGTAGTTACCGTGTAATACGATGTCCCACGGTAAGACTGGTTACCAGACTTACGGGCTTCTGACGACCTGTGATGGCAGCCGGGACAAACGGCGTAATGTAAGTTCCGAGGCCCAAAAGGATCGCGGTATTTAAAGATGTCCACCTTACCAGGGAGCAACCTTAGAAAGCGTAGCTTAACTTGATCGATCAATCCAAATGTACTAGTAATAATAGCCGAACGCGGTTATTACTAGTAGGGACATAGGTAGCAACAAAAGTCCTTAAAGTAATAATGTCAGCATAAGATTTTACAAAATTTAGATCTTGAGTAGCATTGAAACTGTTTTTAGTTAAGACTTCCAGAAAAAATCATCTTTGTAAAATAACCCTCAGAATTCTACAAATATTTATATGACGTAACAGAAAGTCGGCAACCCTTACCGTGCAGACGAGAATATTGTCAAACAATGCGAATGATTATTACGGCTAATCCCGTCAGTAAAGTGCTTACTTTTATCGTGTGCCCGATGGCCCGGGTCGGGAATAAAACGCACGGCCTTGGTGGTGGTACAAAAAAAAAGAAAATGAAGGGAGTTAAAGTCAACCGAAAATTGCAAAAGCTTTTATTTCTATTAAAGTATTTAAAGGGAATTTTAAACTGGAGGAGCTCCTGGCTAAATCATCATAAATCATCATCATCATCATCATTTCAGCCGAAGGACGTCCACTACTGGCCATAGGCTTCCCCAAATTAGGGGGTTTTACATAATCGCCACGCTTGGCAGGCGGGTTGGCGATCGTAGTATGGTGGTAAAATACACAGATAACGCTGCTGCCCATTCTGTAGTAAGTCCCTTAGTCACCTCTTACAACACCCATGGGAAGCAATGGGGTGGTGCTATTCATTATGTCCGGTAATCACAACCGTATGGGTCGAAAGAAAGCTAAGCTATGTACGTTTGCCGATCGGTTCGTAGATGGGTTGGACCTTCCATTATATATCAAGACCACTCCGTGCCTCGAAAATCAAGTTAAGCCGTTGATCCCGGCTGTTACTTGTAAACCATTGACAGTTGTTACGGACAGTCAGAACCCCTAAAGTGTGAAACCAGGCTTATCAAGGGGTTTCGTTTTACCCAGTAACTGAGTTATGGAGATTAGATGCCTATCTAGGTAAAAAGATAACCCTTGGTAAGACTGGTTTTCACAGGTTTGTAATTCTCCTTAGACTAAAAAACTATGCTTAACGACGGTCAAAGATTTACAAATAACAACCGGGATCATCGGTACCCGACGTAGATGGGAAAAGGCAGGCAGATGAGGGGTTGTGTAATTGGCTGATAATAAACGTACCAATGACAGATATAGATATATATACCGGGTGACATTTTTTAACGTCTTGAAAAAAATGGGTGTAATAGGTGAACGGAGTAGAAGCCTTTGGCATAGAAATTTTTATTATTTTTATTTTTGAATAACATGTAATGAAATTGATCTAGCAATAAATGCTACACATTTAAAGTAACATTTTCATACTAGAACAACAAAAACAGAAATAAAAAATAAATAAAATAAAAAAAATCAATTAAAATCTATCGAAACCCAAATTATACGCACCCTACTCAATGCGTGGCATGTATCAATGATTTTTTAGCCCGGTCCTACCCTTTGAAGCCGGCCGATAGGCGGCCAAATTGATCTTTCGCTGGCGCACGAGCCGCACACGCATCCCCGTCCGCCCGCGCCCCACGCTCCTTTAGTCACCTGCGATGAATCTGAAGGCCTTACTGCCTTCAGATTCATCGCAGACACCGTATGAAGGTTGTTACACAACACACCGTATGAAGGTCGAGACGGTAAAAAATGTCATCCGGTATATTCTGACTGGCCTGTTAGTCTAGTGGTTAGTGACCCTGACTGCAAAGACTGAGGTCGTGGGTTCGATTCCCACTAAGGACAAATCTTTGTGTGATGAGCACAATCATATGTTCTGTGTCTGGGTGTAATTTATCTATAATATGTATGTATTTAGAAAAATATAAGTATGTTTTATCAGTTGTCTGGTTACCATAGTACAGGCTCTGCCTAGTTTGGGATCAGATAACGGTGTGTTGGTTGTCCTGAGATATTTATTTTTATTTTAAAATCTAAACAATGAAGTGAAGGTTTTTCCAGTACAATTTCAAATAACCATTTTTTTACTTATAAAAAATTGTTCTTTGATACAATAATTCTATTTCCAATCATAGTTTAGTTGGTTTCAATGGAATGCTTTATATTCATAGTCTAGAGAAATAAAATACCATAATTACTGTTTGCTTATTTTTTTTCTCACTGGTTTAATTGAATACGGTTGTGACAATGAATCGCAAATGACGTGTGTATGTGTCACCTAATTATAGGAAACGGCGGATAAATCTCGTGTTAAATTTAACAGTTTATAAATAACAAAGAAAAATTATACAGGACACCGAATAAACAAACAACGACTTTTTGATCCTTCAAGTCGAGAATTTATTTAATTGGAGAAAGTTGCATAATATTTCACAATAATTGACGATTGCACGCATATGATGCATACGATGAAAACTAAAATTCGTTTTAGTAGGTACTTTCCATTTTTAAGCAGCGCCCTAATAATAAATGAGATTAATATTAATTGTTTGTATTTTTAATAGTATTATAATCATTGTTCCTCTCAACCAAAGCACCTGCCATGTAATCTCTTCACCACCCTTGGTTGACTGGTAGAGAATACCTAAGGCATTTAGACCTTTGTAGTTTTTTTTGTGTGCGAGGATGTTAAATAAAAAATAGAAAAAATTGCTAATCCATTACTTCATATTTTCGAAAGATTTTTCTGCTTCAAAACGTAAATACTCAATGAATGTTGTGGAACTGTCTAGTGTGTTACGCATTTACAGTGGTAAATCAAAATTATCAAAAATGTTTCCTGTCCTGTAAACCTGGAAATAGTTCAGGAAGTACCAAATAAGTCTATCCCTCGCTCCACACCCTAGGGGAGCAATATTCCCAATTTCAACGGAACTCATAAAATAAAAGGCCGAACTGGAGCGACCATCCGTCAGCTCCAGCCCGGAATTTCCACGTAAACTATTAATGTTAGGGACTTTTCACATTGAGCAACTTAAGTTGAGGCAACTATCAACTTTTTAAACGTTTCCTTTAAAAAGTTGATAGTTGCTATAACGTTTACGGTTGCCGCAATTTTATGGCAATCTGTGAGCAACTGCTCAATCTACGCAGCGATCAGCGTTTATTGTGACGATGGAAATCGAAAAAGCACGCGACACTGGCATTGCCGGGCACAAGGAGAGGGGAGGGAGGGTGTGAAATCGCCCGACGCGTTGCGATTGACGGTTGAGGAAACCGAAAACTTTAAAACCCGGTGTAATATTTAACAGTTGCTAGTTGCGGCAATTAGGAACTAACTTAGTCATCGATTACAGCAACTGAAAACTGTTGATGATCACCGGAACTCCAACTCGAGTTGCTATGTGTGCGCAGTCCAATTGAAATATATGTAAACAGCTAGTTGCCAGTTGCACAGTTGCTGCAATAGTTGCTCCATGTGCAAAGCGCCGTAATCGACATACACATGGACGTATTAAAATCGCGACGAGATTTTTTAGCGCACCGGATCTTGAACGCACTGTTTACCACTGAAACTTTAAAATTGAACATGAGTTTTTTCGACGCACAGTTCTTGTAATTGGACAAGTGGACAGACAGCTGTGCTGCTGGGGAGTTTGTTGCGCCATGTCTTCTTCCCAGCTAAAGCACTAGGAAGTGGTGAAGAGCTGGCGTTTTGGGGGACTGTCTTATGTAATTTTGACGTTCGAAAAGTGCTGATCGTCAGCTTTAGAATAAATGACTTTACATTTTTTTTTAAATTTCGGTTCAACATCGAGAGGTGAAAAGTGCGCTAAAAACCCCGACGGTATTTTCACGCCCGCGTCCACGTCATCTTAGGTAGTTAGTTTAGCACGATTGTACGAAAAGGGCGCGTATGATATTGTTTTATTTGTTATCGAAACGGAAAAGCGGGTCTGTGTTTTATTTGCTTATTTTTTCGCTTGAGTTATTTATGCGTGAAGTACTTTATGGTTGCCGGAATTTGTTCTATGGCTTATATATTTTGGAAAGATTTATAGTATCACCGCCCTTATACGACAAATAATAAGTATCTAATATACATGGTTACTGTCTAAATAGCAGATAAAGATGTATAAGAGAGCAGTGTTGACTTTAGGGTACGATTTTGTTTTCGAAATTTATATGGGACCACCTTGGGAGTATACCCTTTCCAATAGAAGAAGAATTGTCACAATCGGACCACTATGTAAAAAGTTATGCGTGGCAATACATAAAAAAAAAAATATACGCGTCGAATTGAGAACCTCCTCCGTTTTTTTTCGTCGGTTGAAAAAAAGGAAAGCATCATGAGGAAACAGGCATGTTCTTGACCCAAAAATTCGAAGACATGTGGCATCTACCAAATCACACTGATCTCACGTAGTAGATTAGAGCTTGCTCTTTCTCTTAGAGAGGAGGCCTGTGTCCCAACAGTGGGAACATTATTGGCTGGTTGTACTGGCTTAATAATAACAGTCGTTCCGGTCGGTCTTTAAGGCTTAGCAACACTTGCCGAGGCCGGCCCGTGGATTGGATACCATCCATTACATTCCAAGATCCTTCCGTGCCTCGGAAAGCACGTTAAGCCATAGGCACCGGCTGTTATTTATTAATCTTAGGGCCGATTTTTCAATCCTCAGATAAAGAACCAATAGCTACCTAAAGAATAAAGTTATTAGACTCTTTGTTCCTCGGATAAGTGGTTGTCAGTTTTTCAATCGTTATTTTATTTAGGAATAACTACCTGACCGAATATCATATCTGTGAATACGCTAACTTCAGGGAGGTGAAACAAATATACAAAATAAACGAATGTTAGAACGGGACGGGTTATTTCATTGTTTACTGTCAATGTTATAAAAACATTGTGCGGCAGACAGATGTCCCTTTTTTACGTTAAGACGTTGTTTTTTTGTTTGTGTGGTATTTTTATTTGTATTTCCGTGATGTTTAATTGTATTAAAATAATCATGGAAAGCAAAGATGAATCCCACACTTTAAAGTGTTGGACACTCGGTCTTGAAATTCTTTCTTTTCTCTCATATTCTTTCTTTATTTTCATTCATATACTTATATTTATTAATTATGGCCGCTATCCTCAATTGCTATTTCGCCAATACTATCGCAAACATCCATTTTTTCATTAAGTACACTTTTTAAAAACGAAAACTAACCTTAAGTTTGGTAACGCCAACGTCGTTTATCAATGGAACAAGCGGTTATCTGGCCGTCAAAGAGCCAAATAGATTTATTCCTCCGTTAAGGGAATTATTCGACCAATAAAGCCTATTTGACGATTGAACAACACAGTTTTTTACTATCTATTGAATAAACCCTATTCGTCTGTTTATCTGAGGATTGAAAAATCGGCCCTTAGACAGTCGTTACGAATAGTTTAAAGCCCGAAATACGCTAATCAATCTAACAACTGTTATTATTTAATTACTTAGCCACTTTACGATAAATAAAGGTAATAAGTAAAATAGCAAAATAGTACTAACATTTATTATTAAAATAGTCTTTAGTTATGCTTAAGTCCCACGTGTCGTTCAAGAACCAGTATAAACACACAAAACATACACGAATACAAAAAGGAAACATTTCACACTTGCGACATGGCAACCCGACGACGCGACGGGGCGCAGCTTCTGTATCCCAGCTCAAAGGATCAGCATGAGATGCAATTATCAAAAGCCTGTCGGTAGTCGCGCTCGCCTTCTGTCTAAATAAATAGAAAAACTACTGAATTCCCGCGCTCCGCCATTTTCCGCGGGTTTTTATCACGCGTATGTGTTACATGAGGATTTGAAAATGGAATGTGTCTGTATTTTTAGAAAAGGAAAATCTTTGATGGCGCTTTGTTGGATGTGAGAAAGTGTTTTTTTTTTTAGTTTTTCGTGACATTTGTGCTGGGTTTTGGTTTGAGATTCGTCGGTTTTTTGAAGAAAGTTTATATAACAGAGTTTTGTATGCTCAGTAATTAACTTATTTATTGTGAAATGTACTTAAAATACAAGCTTCTCTATAGGTATTTGTTGTTTAACGGTAGACGATCAAATTATCTAACGAGCCTTTCCCCAACTATGCCTCAGTTTGCAGTCTTACCGGGTGCAGGTGAATGCTAGTATTTTTACACGCTTTATATTAGCTTCGTTTGTATGTTTGTTTGTAACCAACTCCTTATAGCGCGATTTTGACCCACTTTAAACAACCAGATTTCATTTAAACTCTGTAAACTTATCGAGGACCGATGACAATACTATAATTTCATAAAGTGCCATTATCCTTGCCAGGGTTACCAGGACAGCAAAATAACTGTCTTCGAAAACTACGCTGCCATACGTACACGAAAACCGCTGAAACCGCTGTAATTCGAAACACCCTAAAAAATAAAATATAAATAATTTGCTTTTTTTCCATTATTTTCTACTTTTTAGTTTCGTTTTCTGCGGAAGCGTGTTTTTTTGTTTTTTTAAACTATTATTTTTTTATGCAGCAGCTGCCTACCTGATCCTCACAACCATAAGACTGGTTGTCAGAGTTTTGATGGCCTTGTAACTATCCGTAACGATTGTCAAGACTCACGAATGTCGAAATCACGGCAACAAGGACCAACGGCTTAACGTGATTTCTGAGGTCTCATATAAGTAATAGATGGTCACCCATCCATGAAGCCACCACAGCAAGTGTCGCATAACCTGATCAATCGACTTGTACGGCTGTTGTGTAGCCATAAGCCGACAGCGACAGATAATAAATGTGATAAGCACTCAAAACTATCACTGTTTTTTATAAATTTATAACTTAAGTCTAATTTCTTCGTATGTACTGATTAACCCGTTTAAAGATTCCAGCAAAAAATGCGACGTGACTCTACTAGAGCAATTTCTATGAAAACTTCATGGAAATTGATGTCGCAGATTAACGTCGCTCTGTCACGTCGAGCCGGTTTGCGAGGGCCATAAATTACATTCTCAGTTACAAACATTCTCCGATGTTCCCTTCTTGAAGTACCTATGTGAAATTTTTACTGTTCTTTGTTTTTAACCGACTTCAAAAAAAGGAGGAGGTTATCAATTCGACTGTATTTTTTTTCTATTATTATTTTTTTTATGTTTGTTACCTCATAACTTTGAACTGGGTCAACCGATTTTGATGATTCTTTTTTTATTTGAAAGCTGGTGCTTCACGAATGGTCCCATTTTAATTTGGTTCTATTTGGCCAATGGGGTCCATGTGAAAACCACATAAGTCTTAAATTTTCATTACGTATTTGCGCGACAAATGAACGAATAACGCGATTAGATTAGTGCGGATTATCTACCACAACTAAAAAGTCAAAAAATAAAAACTTTTTACAAAAAAAACAACCGACTTCCTTAAAAAAACACTACAAAATCAAAAATAACTTTAATTTCGGAAGTCGGTGGCAAAATAACCTTAAATACAGATCGTAAGACACCGACTTCCGAAATTAAAGTTATTTTTGACTTTGTAGTGTTTTTTTAAGGAAGTCGGTTGTTTTCTTTTTTTTTTGTAAAAAGTTTTTAACTTGTATTAAAAACAATCTCATACAATCCAATCCACTCTTCAATACATTACATCATCATAAATCATAATCATAAATCATCATCATTTCAGCCAAAAGACACCCACTGCTAGACATAGACTTCTCTCAATTTGGGGGGATTTGCCATACCACGTTAGCGATCGGAATATGGTGGTAAAATGCATAAAGAACGCTGATGCCCATTCTCTAGTAAGTCCATTACTCATTCGCCTCTTGCGACGCCCACGGTAAGAAATGGGATGGTGCTAATCCTTATATCCGGCACTACACGGAACAATACATTACTAACTAAAAAAAATATTCGAAAATTAATCGAATAAAACAAAAACTCGATAAGATAGTAGGACACGTTCGATTACGTGCCACCGTAAGACTTAACGGTCAATCGAGTGCAGTGCGGAACAATCGGTGGAACCATTCGATTTTATATCGATTTGCGGTTGTCCGATTATGGTGCTCAGTGCTAATGAACTATTGTTGTGCAAGATAATGTGCTGTGTGCTGGAAATATTACAATAATGATGGAGAATACTGTTGCATGATCATAGGCTTGAAGAAGATTATATATCCAAAGTTATATAATTGTAAACACATTTATGGAAATCAAAATATTGCAATACATTTTGATTTTTTCTGACTACAGATTAAACTTTCTTTGTTGAACCTACACATATAGAAAGGGTTCTGCCTACCCCCTTGGTGGTAAGCAGAACGCTACCTACCACGATCCTTTCATATGGAAATATTAGAATTACAATTTTATTTTATTGCGTTTCGTCTTTCTTTGCGTCATGTTTACCGTAAATATACGTATTTTCTTTCTTTATTTCTATAATAATGATAGAGAATTCTGTTGCATGATCTTTAATTTAAGTCTTTCCGAGACATTTATGTAGTAATATTTTGTTTTATTTTGACTAGAATCAAAAACATTCTTTGTTATATCGTGACAAAACACATCACGGTCCTTTTGAACAACGATCTCACGAAACAAAATGAGAACTAGTGATCCAAAAGCATCTCCCTTTTTAACTGTCCTATAAAGTTATCTAGAATCACGGGCTGTAACAATACCTATCACTAGACAACCGACTGCCTCACAAACGGCTCCATACAGTATCTTCCGACCTGTCTCCCACGTATAGGAAACGGCCTGAATAGTACATCATAATAGGCCGGCCTGAAGAGAGGCGAGAAGGCATTGTTTAGTGACCCGTTTTGTGAACTATCTACGTATAAGGCGATTATCTTACACTGCCTGATGGGAATTGATTGACGGGCCGTTTAAGTAGTTAATTTAATTATGAGGGTAGTTGGGAATCAGAAACATTTTGATATTTTGAAAGTTGCATCCGAAATTGTTTTTTGTATCGCTGTTCCAGGTGTAGTTTTGGCATCTGTGAGTTAGATGCAAAACTCAGTAACAGAAGTGACCGCTTTAATTTTGAGAGTTCATCAACATTCATTGCGTTATTTCCATTGTTGAGCAGAAAATGTCTTCGTACATTAGAAGTAATGGATTAGCATCATTTTTCAAATTTAGTGGGTTACTTAATTAGGGTGCTGGTCCCTTTATTCAGAGCTAATTTTAAACGTAAGCGAATAATTGTACATCTGACATTTCGAGATGGACAAGTATTGTTACATATTTTGACATCCCCACCATTGTTCATCAATGAAACAGTCCTAAACTTGGTTCTCCTAAAACAATCACTGCTACCCAACTCTACTCTATCTAGCACCTTATCTTCATCAATATAATGTAGTATATAGTCATGAAAGCCTTCAGCACAATGCGTACTAACACTGGCGTCATGTACGATAGTGTCAACTCTGACACGTCCGACGGGCACTCGGGAAATATAAAGATACATGTTACCTTCAAGATTATTGTTGGTGATAGATATATCTCATGTGTGATGTTTAGTTTATGGCGGTGACTAACGTTGGTGGGAGCAGTGGAATTGGAAGGAATATTTTATGGTAGATGGATTTGGAAATTAGAATGCGTTAGAGAAATTGAAGATTAATGATTAGATTAAACGGTCTGCAAAATTCATTCATAAAATATCTGATGGACATATTTAGGTAATTGCTGTTGAAGATAGATAAAGTTGACAGAAAATGCGTTAGTCAACTATTTCATTCCAGTTTCTAATAAAATAATATTGCTTTTTTATCAATTCTAGAGATGGATTTATCGTAAGTACAGAAGCAGAAAGAAGGTGAGAAGGTTGACTGGTAGAAAATGCCTATGCCTATGGGATTAAGTCAGTCTCTGTACATTTATGTGCTATTAGAATTAAATGATTATAAGTTTTTTCGAGGTCCCATCTAAAATAATAGCTAACGTCGAGTTGCTTGAAAAAATATAAGACATCAAGCTATCCAACTATGTATTTAATAATAATTACCTAACACTAATTAACCACAAGCATACCCCTATTATCAAGCATAACCAACATATCACATGCACACTGGTAACGCAACAATAGCTATTGTATTCATCGTCTTGATATACACGTGTTTGACATTTCCCTGCTATATGTAACGTTGGATCGTCACTTTTGTATTGTAACATGTCCAAAATGAGGGTCTGTATGCTAACTAATGATGGAAAGAATGACCTGAGCATAGATATATATATCACATCAGTGATAAGTAGATATCTTAATAGTGTAACAATAATTACAGTGTAGGAACCTGGCCATTTTTCAGAATGCTTATTTAAATAAAAGGATGGTTTTGATATTAAAACAAATGTTAATAATGATTCATACTTTCATGGCGATGCTCATCTAGGGCTTCCAAAATTACGGAAATGTCAATTACGTAACTAATTACGCAACTTTTTTCTCCAATTCCGTAATTCCGTAATTACGTAATTTTTCCTATTTTTTTTAAATTGATTATGAATTTTTGTAAATATTGTAGATAGAGTATCTACAATTTTTACAGTTATCTTTTAGTATCTCAAATTCAAGGATGTATCAAAATAAACACAATATTTAAACAAAAAAATATTTATTTATTTTATTTTTAATTTTTAGAAAGCTTATAGACTAATAACATTATAGTAACAAGAATATATAACTAAATTGCTAATAACAAGCCTCCACAGATAGATACAAAAAAAAAAAATATATTAGTTCCATGACAAAATAATCTAACACTGTACTGTCAAATTATTGATTCATTTAAAGAGGTGGTTAATTTTATTTAATTGTTATGAATTATTCAAGAACTTAGTTAAGTCAAACCATTTTTTATCGTCCCGAATATAATCTTTCTTCTTGAAAATGTGATCTCATAAATGACAAGGCATTTATAGTTTTGTCACCTAGGGAACTTCTTAGTTTATTACAAAAATATCCGGCGGATGAAAAGGCTCGCTCGGCTTCAACACTTGTAGGCGTTATCGAAAATAAATAATTATACGCTGCAGTCAAAAAAACTTCGCGACCGCCGCCAGCGCTGTCGTAAATGCACATTTCTACCCTAATAATGGAATAGAGATCTGTGTTTACTGTTGAAATTGTTTTATTTACAGTCACTTTGTTTATTTCTTTGTCTAACTGTTGTGCGATTGTCAACTCCTCGTCATCATCGTCACTGGTAGCAATTGCGTCCGATGCACTCGGTTGTGGTTGTGAATTAGTGCTTTTTTGAGTAGAATTATATTTCAACCGTTCCAAAAGTTCCACTATGTACATTCGTATATCATCCGACGATGGTTTCGTGAAATATTCTGAGGCATCTGTTTTAAAAAATTCCTCATTGTTATGCAAATATTGCAAAACACCGAATACATTTGTTGGCCTTTCCTTAATTCTCTTTCTAAGAGATGTGGCTAGTTTTCCACTGAGATCGTTTGACTGAAGATTAAGTTTCTCTAGCATGAATCGAAGCGCAGCGTCGGCCGTCAATAAGTTTGAATCACGGCGACATAATGACAAAACTGTAGTTTTTATTACATCCAAGCTGTAATGAATGTCGTGAAGGTCTTGGATCTCTTCGTCTGTAAAGCATCGTCTGTTTCGCATTTGATTTCAAATCTAATAACGCCTTAAAAACGCATGATTTTAATTTGAGAAATCGGCCTACCATATCTGATAAGCTGTTCCATCGCGTTTTACAGTCTAGTATTAGGTCAATATTTTTACCATGTTCTTCTAAAATGTACTTTTGCAACAAGTCGTTTTTCAAAGGGGAGTTTTTAAACGATTTTATTAGATCTCTTAATTTTTTTATAGTGCCTTTGTATAAAAACTCCGATTCTGGAACTCTGGTCGATTCTACAATAAACGCATCCTCATCTTCTTCAATTTCCTCTTCTTCTTCAGCGCCGGTATTTGAGACATCCTCCTGGACTTCAGGTTCTGGAGATTTTTGTGTTTTATATAAAACATCCAGGACTGCTAGTTGTATCCCATGAGCCATACACAATTGGTGGTGGCCGTCAAAATTTCTACCCATTTTGACCATAACACTCGCTCCATCTGTTGTGAAAGCAATTATGTCGTCTTCCAGACTTAAACCAAAGTCACTCAAATGTTGCTGTAATAATTGAGTGCCTACTTCAGCTGGCATTGATCCCTGTATCCGTACAAGTCACAAATTTTTATATTTGGCCATATCAAAGTGTTTATTGTGGATATTTATATTCATATACCTTTTATTACGGGTAGACGTCCACTCATCAAACGTGATAGTAAATCTTTTATTTTCAGACTTCATAATATTCAATTGATTTTTCAATTTGTTTTTTGTGTTATCACTCTGTTTTAGAATTATCTGTGTTATAGTCGTAGAAGATTTCGGCACATCGTAGCCAGAGTTTTTAAAAAGATATCTGAGATCTTCTGACGTACAAAATGTGCTCAATGGTATCCCATCCAATGCAGCCATTCTGGCCACTCGAACCTCCATATTTGAAAAATAATCAGTGAGTTTAATTTTCTTTTGTGAAGGTTCATTCGTACGTTTTCGTGTTTGAATTTGACCCCTATTAGACGTTGATGTACTCGAGCTTTGCGACTCCTGCTGTTGCGGCATCTCTCCGATATGCTTGGCACGCATGTGAGTGTGTAACGCTCCAGTTGCGCCACCTGGAGTTTTCAATTTTTTTTGCAATGCTTACATTCAACACTCTGTCCATTATCAGCTCTCAAGAAATGTTCCCAGATAGAGCTTTGTGTGCGTTTGTTCAAAAACTCCTTGTATACAGTCTTATTTGAAGAAGACCTGAAAAAAAAATAAAAGGATACAATGATATTGGTTAAACATAGTTGTCAACTCATTACAAAATAATGTAAACACTTATTTTGTAGCCAAACGTTTTTTTCTTCTATAATAGGCGAAAGAGCATGCTTAGTTCATTCATTCCTGATTTAGAGACGAAGTATGAGGAATTTCAAATTTTTGATAGGTACCGACCTTTTATGTTTTAATCAGTGTTCTTAATTAATATATATTTGGGAACCTAGATATTCTATAATCTAATCGGAATAAATACACCTTAAGAAAATGTTTGATTTACAAATTATTTTGTATGAACTATGCATGCTCCACGCCCCATGAGGTTTTTAATGCCCTTTTAATACTAAATAAGACTGATTTAAGTACTTACATCTTTGAAGAGATAATCCACACATTCAAATTTCAAAGTCACCCACGATAAAGATACAACTGCTACAAATTGTTAATATTTGCGCGCATTTACCACCAACTTTTAATTAAGTATCAGATCAAGTGTCAACTGTGCCGAGAGTCTAGCGATGTGAACTGAACAACCGACAATTGAGCAATGAAACTACTTTCTTTTTAGTTAAGAATGTGAGGAGCATAGTAGTTCCCCTAAGTTCCCCGTGGTCGTAGGGACTTTTCGTCAGGGACTCCCCGGCCTTGCCGACTCGCCAAGTTGATATATTTGAACTCTATTCTGTACGTCTTAGAACTATTTTTTGCAAAATATATATAAAATAAACTGCGGGGAATACCCTATTTGTACAGTTTCGATGTAAGTATATAGTATAGTGTTGCCACATTATAAATGTGTACGTATAATGCTTTTTTATTGGTTGACTATTTTGATGGATTGATGATACTAATAATTACGTAAGTACGGAATTGACATCTTCAGTTACGGAATTGAAAATACTTTAAAATGAGTTCGTAATTACGTAATTGCGTAATTACGTAATTACGTAATGGAAGCCCTATGCTCATCCCTTTTCTATTTATTCTGAAGAACAGGATCATATTTATTTTGATATGTGTCAATATAGTCTTTCGATGTATAATTGTAGCTGCAACATTTAAAGATGATTTTAAAAGCAGGCTTCTTAACCACGAGTGGTCATGAGTGACGATGATCACCGCTGGTAATTTATATATAAACGTCCCCTTATAAATGTGAAAGTTTGGATGTTTGTACTCAATCACGTTATACGAATGTACGGACCTGTAAGAAATTTGGCACATAACTAGTTTCTAACTTCTGCGTTTTTCATTTCTCGCTGGACCGAATTCTTAAAGAGGTCCTGCGCAAATGCTTCTACAAAGAGATTAAATAATGCTTTCGACGAGTGATGATGATCTGATCACTGCTAGAAAAATCTTACAAATAACTAAAAAGAACAACATATTAAAAAGGTCTCGCTGATAATAAACTTGTTTACAATAATAAAGTCTTATAGAAACTATTATTAAACTATTTATAAACTATTTATAAATACAGAAGCAAGGGAAACAGATACTGCAATAGTTAGTGGGTCAGTAGGTGTGAGACCTTTAGGTATTACGTAAGCGATAAGGGGCAGAATTATAGGAAAACTGTTCTGAGAACAATGTTCGTTTTCCTCAAAAGTTTTGCTCTTAAGTTGTAGACGGATGCTCCAATTCCACCACTTATTTCCGAGGCGCTTAATATGAAACTAGTGAATTGTGAAGAATGAGATGCAAGATTTCAAAGAATAGACACAGTGATGAGTTGAGCAAGGTATATTTGCAGCATAAATTATAGCATTATAAAAGTTAACAAATTATTTTTCTACCAACGATTATTCAGCTTCAATATAATTATGTTGAAACTCCAAGACCATAAGATATATATACAGGCCATGCATGACTTTCATAGCTAGAAAATTAGGGAATGGAGATTCTACTGAAAGAGACAGTTTAACGATAAAAGCTGAGAAAAATAATTAACAACTTTGTAAAAGTTAGAAATGGGATGTGAAAGAATGGCAGAAGAAGGAAAATGAGCAGTGGCCTTAATTACGAAATTGATTCCCCGATGAAGCTGATAATGTCAGAATTCAAAACCCCAATCCTACCAATGATCCGAGTGTACATGTACAGCTATTTAGTAGTGTTCATTCAATCATCGTCATGACAATATACAAATGTTGGAACTCGTTTGATTGACATGTGAATGTGTTTGCGATTCTGATGAGTAATGCGTTGTTCCCAAATAATCGGAACATGAACCAACTGATACTGCTGTTAATGTAATTTTTATCGTTTTAGTATATTTGTTCGAATCTGAATAATATGCGTAGTATATAGTTGTACAGTATAGTTGAGCTGAGAACATACAAATTAATTTAATTTCATCACCACAGTTCTCAAAACGGTGAAGGAAAATATTGTGAGAAAGCCATATAATAGAAGCAAAAATTGGCGGTGGCGTGGTAGTTTACGACCGAAGCCCTCTTACAGAGAGTAAACTAGTGTCCCAGCAGTGGGAACATTATAGGCTGATTATGCTATGATATAGTAGTAGAATAGTATATTAGAAACTTGCATAAAATTGGGAATTATGGCATAAAATTGACGAAGCAGAAGTATTAACTAAGTAGTGGAGCAAGGCTCCCAATGAATATGATGATATGCTATGCACATAGAATATTATTGGTACTAAATGAAGCACGGATTAAAACGTATACAAATCTTTGAAGTCATCAAGCATTCCGATCATATTTAGGACGGCGATGGTCAGAAACTTATAAATCAGGAATCTCTTTACTTGTATATCTTTGATCGTTATTTCTTTTGCGCTTTAAATAAAGCCTAAAGTTCTTAATTGAACTGAGCCACACAATAACAAAACTAATATTAGACTCTCCAACTCCAAACACGACATTGAAACAATATGTTACAACTAACCCTTGCAAAAAAATCAATGTTCAAACACAGTGTGTGCTAATTCTATTGAATTGAATTCGTTCTTATCTGGGTATCATTCCGACCACGTTCGGCAGCTCGAACGCCCATCCCAGTATTATTAAAACGCCCACTACCATTGTATAACCAAGTTTTCAATATTACCATTATGTATTGGGATATTATCTATTGGTTTGTCTGTTAGGTAGTGATTTTATTGTGAATTGTATTCTTTAGAGTAATGATTAAGCTTATTTAGTTTGGCGCATTATGCTCGGATTTTCTTTATACTTAGCTTAAAACCAGAATTGAAATTCACTGATACCAACTTCCGATATTAGGTAAAGTATTTTTTTACGTTGTAGTGTTTTTTCAACAGATATAAATATGCAACATTTTCGGTATAAAAATCCCACCAAAATTCCTAGCCCTTTGAAACTAAGACTTAAGAACTCCATGGGAATATCAGATTTATCCAATGCCAAAGAAAACTAAGCTTAAAAGTGAATGTATTATTTAAATAGCATTTCCTAAGACAACAGGTAAAAGGTCCCTTTTTAAAGGAGGGCAACCCTTTTCCCTGAACAATCTTATGAAAACAAAAGCCAATAAAAACTGGAGACTTATAAATTTTTAAGAGCTCCAAGGAAATACGAAAATTAATATTATCCGTACAATTCTCGGACTTTTGGAATCACAAGAAGAAATAACCTTTGCAAAAATAATAAATCTTAACTTCTATTTAAGGAACTTATTGGAGGGACAAACTGTGAGTTTCTATGTAGATGGTATCTTCCGAACTGCTAATCCGTCTCCCAAGAATGTATCACTAATGGAAAGCTACAGTAGATGTGGCAGGGTATCTATACTAAACTAATATTATAAAGCTGAACAGTTTGTTTGTTTGTTTGGTTGAACGCGGTAATCTTAGAAACGAATAGTCCGAATTTAAAAAATCTTTTTGTGTTGGTTAGCCTATTTATTGAGGAAGCTTTAAGCTATATAACATCACGCTACAATCAAAAGGAGCGTAGCAGCATCGAAAAATGGACGAAAACTGGCAGGTAATTCGATGCGACGGGAAGGGTCCAGGGGAGCAATTTGACGCGGACGAAGTCGCGGGCAGAGGCTATTATGGATATATTTGTTAAAAACATGAAATTTTACGGGAAGTGGGCTGAAATTAGTCAACAGATAAAAGTTTTAGCCAAGTTTGTTTGTAAGAGGTAATCTGTTGAAGTACATAATATCTGATTACAAAATATCTGATATAAAGTTACACTATTATGGAGAGAACTCCACAATCCTGTAACTGGCTAATACGATACCCCTTGAAAAGACTGGTTGTTTGACTTTCCGACTTCTGACGACCCCTAACGACTGTCAAAGATCTACAAAATATGAGAGCTGGACCAAAAGCTTACCGTGCTTTCCGAGGCACGGAAGGGTCTTGATAGGTATAGATGGATAAACCACGGCAAGGGTAGATTAAGCTGATCCATAGAGAACCATGCAGCTCTTATTACTTGGCCACAAACAGCTCCTCAACATATCGACGGTTGAAAGGCTATTTGATCTAAGCGACACTTGCTGAATCTGAAAGTTGCAGGAGAATTATTCAAAGTTTTATTTTTCGAATAAAAAATCATTATATAAGAACTAGTGAGTGGATTTTGGAAAAACTGTATTATATTTACCAAAATCCACTCACTCAAACACATGTCAAAGACAATATAATAATTATTATTTAAAGAAGCGTATAACTATTTGCAAATCTAAGCTAAGAATTAAACAGCTCTAAACAGTGTAAAGCGATTGTCACTTTTTTCTCCTTCAAGATAATCTCGGTAACATTGAGAACTAGTGTACTACCCGTATTGTTTTAATGTACATTGTTTAATTACGTAACGGGCGTGTATTTTATACGTTTTTGTTGCATTTTTTCTTCACTGAATAACATCCTGTCTGTAATGGGTTTCATTAACAATGTTGTCAAGAGTGTCGGTTTTGTGATGATAGTGGATTTATAAATGGGTTAAAGATGAGTAAGTGGATTATTTGGGAGCCTTGGGTTTGATAGCTGTTCAGAATTTTCGTGATCATGTTCTTTCAATACAACCTGACAAGTCTGACATGAAGGTTATCAATAAACTTCTAATCCTTATTAGAAGTTTACTGATAACTTTCATACCACCACACCACGCACCACATAACGCTACCTTTAGCGTTATGTGGTCCAGTAACTGTAGATATTATATGATAGATACACTATCTATTTCAAACTTTACAGACAAAGTACCCGAGAAATAAGTTATGGGTCAAAAATAATCCTAGAGGCTGGTAATTACGTAAAGCACTAACAGCTTAGCAATGGCTTCGAATATGACAGTTCAGCAATATCCATTGCCTTATGACCTCTGTGATGGGATGTGATAATGTGACGCTACATTGAATTGAATTTGGCGCCCTCTCGATGACATATTAGCCATAAACATACAAAAAAGTAGTATAAGACCACGGTTTTCAGATGAGAAGATTTTCTTGTTTCATTATTTTTGTTTGTTTCATAGCTTTTGCCTTTGGCTTCGCCCGTGTGGGGTTCGAATTATCCGCGGGCACGTTCTACCGGGATAAAAACTATGTGTTAATCCAGGTTATGAAAATCCGTTCAATAGTTTTTTACGTGAAAGAGTAACAAACATCCATACTCACAAATTTTCTCATTAAATGGTCGTAAACTTTCATATTAAAAATATTAGTAGGAAGTAGGATTGTTTAATCTTCTTGATGCACCGTTTCATATACAATATCCACGATAATCAAACATCGATATAGCAACAGTCAATGGATGTGTGTCTAACATGCATGGCCCATTGTGGCCTATTGTGTAAAGGCGTTTATAGCTATCAACTTTTTACCTAACCCGTAATTGCTGCTATTAACCGTGAGTGGTGACACTTGCTATCTGTTTATCTACTGTCAAGTGTCAACACACTGTCATGCGTACTTTTAGTTTATTACCTAGTTGTATTACATATGGTTATCGTATCATGAAATAATAGGTTTTTTAATCAGTTTCGATACTTATTTTTTAACAACTTCAAAAAAGTGGAGGTTCACCATTAGGTTGATATTTTTTTTAATGTTTGTACTTTAAAACCTCCGTCACTTATAACCGCATTTGGAAATTGTTTCTTTTGTTTGAAAGGGTGTATATACTTACGCATATAGTGATCCATATTTTCTTTTGCTTGAAAGGCTGTACATATTTATAGACTCGTCCATATAAATTTTGCCAAGTTCTGATTAATTGTTTTGAGAAAGCTTCATTTATACGAATTCTTTTAAATTAGTAGGTATATGTTGATCATAAAATAATAATAATTGCCTGTAATTATAAATACTTAGCAAGTAAAGGTATACGAAATTGGTAACCACCCTACAGCTAAGAGTGTCAAAAACATTTTAAAAAAAATCACAATTGACTTTTTTATAACAAATTTCTTAAATGCATGTCTCTATAGTTTAGGAAGGCATTACTGAATAGTCTCGTCGTCAATATTATTCATTAACTTCTGCCCGCGACTACATCCGCGTCAAATTTTTGCTCTCCTGACCCTTCTCGTCGCATTGAATTGCCTGCCAGTTTTTATCAATTTTTCGTTGCTGCTCCGCTCCTTTTGATAGTACGCTACTATCAAAAGGAGCGGAGCAGCAACGAAAAATTGATATAGCCTATAGCCTTCCTTAATAAATAGGCTACCCAACACATGAATATATTTTCAATTCGGACCAGTAGTTCCTGTATCGCGTTCAACCAAACAAACAAACTCTTCAGCTTTATAATATTAGTATAGATAATATACAGTTACATCCTATTGACACACACACCTTACATTTTCACCATGGCCCGGTGGTTACACGTGCTGGTGAACTATTTAATCACCCGCATGGGTAATGTATGGCTTTCACCATATTCTGAGTGATTTTTAATCACCTTATACGAGAACATGTTCCTAAAAACAGTAAAAAAAACTGTTTTTTTCTAACCCCTTTGCTCATACAGAACTGACATTGACAAATTATAGGTACGTTCTAAGTATAGATGCAAAACGAATTTTAAACTATTTGGTTTTAAACTACACTTAGCGGTTTATGTTTTTTTTTTAATACTATGCACTTAGGCTTCACACGAAGCGATCGAGACCACACCTACAGGGAGTAGTGATTTAGGATTTATCAAGATCAATTAAAATAAAATTTAATAGATACCTATTTTCAAAAAATATGCAGTGTCTAAGTAAAAACCTAATCAGACAATTTTCTTATTAATTGCTACTTAACTACAATGTATTTCTAAAATATATATCTACCTATAGATATATTAATACGTGAGGCAGAAACTTTGTAGCCATTTTTACGCAAATTACGCGGACTTAGGACTTTAAAATTTTGGCACAGTTAAAGTTTACATGGAGAAGGAGTGCAAGAAGCGAATATTTTATATAATAATACATTTAAAATACTAACTATGGTTCTATATTATTACTCGATGCATTATGTTTTCTATTATGTGCCTACTAGGTAAAATGTAGGTACCTAAATGATTTCATAAACATGTAAACAATGAAACTGAAAGTATTTTGTTTACTAGTGTGATATTCCCATTCACAATTATTTACAAACATGTCTAAAAAAACCTATATTATGATGCGTAATTTTTTGTGTGAAAACATTCGTGTGATTGTTTCATTGTTTTATATCTACAATAATAACATGCTGCTACATAGAATTATGTTAGGTAATAAAATGTTTAAATCATTAAAGTTTTTAAGATCGAAGACCAAAGGCCCATACGTAATAATATCTACGCTTGAAAGGCGAGATTGACTAAGCGACATAGGGCTACTATGGCGCTTAGTCAATTTCGCCTTTCAAGCGCCGATATAATGAGTAGCACTTCGCTCGCGACTTCGTCTGCATGAAAATTTTAACCCGGACCCGCTGCGTCGCACATCATCGCCCACTCTCAATGTTTATTAGTTTAGTTTTACTTAGCGTTCTTTCCAAATACTTTCTCACTTGCTTTTTGCTCAGCTCCTAAAGGTCGTAGCATGATGATAAATAGCCAGTAACCTTCCTCAAAATTTGAGCAATCAAATGCAAAAAAGTTTTTTTCAAATCCGACTCGTAGTTTCAGAGATCCCGCCTACATAAGTATAAATTTACAAACCATAAAAACACATTGCACGATGCACAACCATGTTATCATGAATGCAGCGCAAAAATCCAAACACAAACGTTTTGTTTTTTGTCAATTATTTAGAATATAAAAATGCTGTTCCATTCATTTTGACCGCGTAGAGCGTTGCACTTTTATATGAAACAACAACTTTTTTTTTTTTATAACCGACAAAATATTTCTGCGTTGTTGAGAATCTTATGTACTGAATTCATGGTTATAGTTTGCGCGTCGATATCCCTTCCACCCTGTATTTAAGTTCCCATTGACTCCAATTCGTTGTACCTACGGCGACCGATCAAACTTTACCCTCTCCAGTATATTCTGACTCCTCATTGTACGAAATGTCTGTACAATGCGAGGTCAGCTAAAACTGGCCAATCATAGCTTGATATATTGCTTCTAATCTTATAAAATAGAAAAGAGCAATCCGAAGTACTCATTTATTCACAAAGCTACTCATTCACTACTATCAACTAGTTTTGTATCCGATGTAATGACAGGTATTCGACCAAAACATCAAGCAATACAAGTTACACAGGAAATGGTTGAACAAGTGACTCGTCCGCACCTATGTGCGAGAGAGACGGAAGATGTCAACGTCTCTGTCACATATTATCAGCTGATCGCCGTAATGGCACCTGTTTTAAGCGACCTTCGAAATGTTGAAGTGTTTTTGTATAAGGTTTACTTAATTGTGGATTTTTAATTGTTGTTTAATACTTATATATCGGCAATTAAATTGGTTTGTCATCATCTTACCTTGCCTTTTCCCGATTATGTTGGGATCAGCTACCAGTCTGACCGGATGCAGCTGAATACCAGTATTTTATATGACGGAAGTGCCTATCTAACCACCCACAACCCAGTAACTGGGTAATACGATACACATTGTAGACTTTCGGGCTTCTGTCTCCCCGTAACGACTGTCAAAGATCTACGAATGACATCCGGGACCAACGGCTTCACGTGCTTTCCAATGCACGTGAAGCCGTTGGTCCCGGGGTCTTGCCTAGGGACCAACCGCGGCAAGTGCAAACCTGTGCAGCTATTATTTAAACTTTTAACTTTATGTACTGTTGAATAAGGACAATTCAACAAATTAAAAAAAATGTGGATCTTCAAAACATAGGTACTGAAAGCTTTGAAACCGTACTTAATTGTTAGGAAAGTTGCTACAATACAGTGAAAATTAAAAGTTTTAAAAAACTGTTTACAAAACTAACTAGAAGTAAACATGGACTATGTCAACTATTTATTAACATATTAAATAGAAAGACAAACAATTTCAAAGTCAGCAACATTACGTGTAAGAAATAAAAAAGCCACAAAAAGAAATAAAATATTTTATGCAATTCTTCCAATTTGTATAAATGGCACTTTTCCTTGACTGGACTCATCCAATTTCCGCGACGAGATAGGCACCCGGGTACCATTCATTCATTCAATCATTGAATTTCAGATCACTGCAGCATTCATTTTTAGGGTTCCGTTGCCAAATGGCAAAAAACGGAACCCTTATAGATTCGTTATGTCTGTCTGTCTGTCTGTCCGTCCGTATGTCACAGCCACTTTTTTCCGAAACTATAAGAGCTATGCTGTTGAAACTCGGTAAGTAGATGTATTCTGTGAACCGCATTAAGATTTTCACACTAAAATAGAAAAAAAAACAATAAATTTTGGGGTTCCCCATACATAGAACAGAAACTCAAAAATGTTTTTTTTTCATCAAACCCATACGTGTGGGGTATCTATGAATAGGTCTTCAAAAATGGTAATGAGGTTTCTATTATCATTTTTTTTCTAAACTGAATAGTTTGCGCGAGAGACACTTCCAAAGTGGTAAAATGTGTGCCCCCCCCCCCCCCCCCTGTAACTTCTAAAATAAGAGAATGATAAAACTAAAAAAAACTACCACCGAAAATTGGTTTGAACGAAATCGAGTAAGTCGTTTTTTTTTAAAACGTCATAAATCGTAAACCGCAATTTACCTTACATTCAATCAACTGAAATATAAAAATTAAAAAAAATATATATTTTTAAACCGAGAATACCTACAGATTTGTACGGAACCCTCGGTGCGCGAGTCCGAGTCGCACTTGGCCGGTTTTTATGATTCTTTTTGTACAAGTGATTGAATCGTTCTCACCTTTGCCTTTTACTAAGAACGAATGAAAAGTAAGTTAACAAGCCCTTTACATTTTCTTCACTTTATTCTACTTAGTACACTTTCCAATTAATTCTAATAAATAATAATGTCTTATTATTGGAATTCAATCAATCAACTTTATTTTCTCACCACAATATACATAATTTACATTGGTCAGATTCGACAATTATACATAATCCAGGTAAGTATATATTGTGGGAGACTGGTGCCTAAGTTAGGCTCGTGGCCTGTGTTTCAGGACACCAGGATCCCACCCCTTTACATTTTCGTTTCACAATTATGTACCAGGCGCGCTGACAGAATGTAAGGAATCATGCGACATTTATAGTTTGTTTATTTATGGTTAATTAGCCCGAAGTATATCCAAAAATCTAATAGAAGAATGGAGTGGATTTTAATGAGTTAATTGCATCCGCTGTCCGTCCATCCGCGTCCGTCCGTCAGTTTGACTGTATTCCATGAACCGTAATAGGTAGACAGTTGAAGTTTTCACTGAGTGTATATTTCTGTTGCCGCCATAACAAAAAATCTATAAAAATAAAGAAAAAATAAAGTGTCTGTTTGTAATTTCAAATTAACAGCTTTTCACTAAATGCATATGAAAGTAAATACGGTACTTAAAAAATCATTTTTTTTAAGTTTTGTCTGTCTGTCTGTTTGTTCCGGCTAATCTCTGAAATGGCTGGAACGATTTTGACGGGACTATTATTAGTAGGTAGCTGATGTAATAAGGAGTAACTTAGGCTACTTTTATTTTAGAAAAATTCTTTTATTTTAGACTAGCTTCTGCCCGCGACTTCGTCCGCGTTAAATTTCTTGTTCCCCCGACCCTTCCCGTCGCGTCGAATCGCCTACCCGTGCGATTTTCCCCGTTTCTGCAACATTTTTCATTACTGCTCCGCTCCTCTTAGTTGAAGCGTGATGTTATATAGTTTTCAATTCGGACCTGTAGTTCCTGAGATTAGCGCGTTCAATCAATCAAACAAACAAACAAACTCTTCAGCTTTATAATATTAGTATAGAAAAGGACCTACGTTAATTTCCGACATCCACGCGGGCGAAGCCACGGGAAAAAGCTAGTATAAGTGATAAAAATTAAAGGGGCTCCATACAATAAACGTATTTTTTTCATATTTGAAACCCTTCGTGGGCGACTCCGACTCGCACTTGGCCGGTTTTTTATATGCACAACGTGTCTTTGACAAATAAAACTTTTAATCTGTCTTTTAAAACTAGATTACTTTAAAATAAAAAGCGCGGTAAAATCCCGGCACGATATTTTTACGTCCGTACGAAAGTGGTGTTACTCATAGAAACTCATTTCCGTTGTTACATTCATATTTACTTAACAATCAAGAAAACAAAGAGTCACGATAACGTAGTTTTTCGATAAAAAAATGAGTCCGACAAATATTTCAGAGTTCACTCATTTACAAATCGATGTCGAGTTTTCTATTTAATAAATGAGATGAAAAATATTTTATTATCACTCAACTCTTTATAAAATTAACATAACAACATAACATAACATCACGCCTTGTTCCCGTAAGGGTTAGGCAGAGTGCACCCACATTTCGCCAGTTATGTTTAAGTCCCATGTGTAATTGGGGGACAAAATAAACAAAAAAAGTGTGTAAAATAAACACATAGGTACATACATACAATCACGCCTTTTTCCCATGGGGGTAGGCAGAAACCACGGAACGCCACCTGCTACGATCTGTACACACTCCTTTTGCCTCTTTAAGGTAAATAAAGTGCGCTCTTATTTAAAAAATAAAAATAATTGCCTCTTGAATTGTTTCCAGTTTATATAATTCTATTGAACCGATATACGTGCTCTTTCACTCAATCATGTGAGTGCCTGCATACCAGAATACCCTCAATATGCTTGTCCTTTAACCCACCATTTTGGGGTCGGTATCCGGTCACGGGTCACTTTTGGGATTCTAACTACCAGTGACGACTGTTAAAGATCTACGAATGTCATCCTGAGCCAGCAGTTTATTTTATTTTATTTTATTTTATTTATTGAGGGATAATAAACAACTACAACATCTAATATATAAAATTTTCGTGTCACAGTTTTCGTTGCCATACTCCTCCGAAACGGCTTGACCGATTTTGATGAAATTTTTTGTGCTTATCCGGTATCTATGAGAATCGGCCCACATCTATTTTTCATCCCCCTAAATGTTAGGGGTAGTCCACCCCTAAATTTTTTATTTTATTTTTTAGACAAAATTTTTAATTTCTATTTTTTTATGATACAACATACAAAAATACATACAATCCTCAATTTTCACCCTTCTACCCTTAATAGCCATTTTAGTAATTTAATCATTTTTCCTCTCCGGTCGAAAACTGATCAATCGTCATTTAATTAGTTATCCCCGCCTAGGAAATTATTTATATGGCAAAACAACGTTTGCCGGGTCAGCTAGTAATATATAATACATTATGTTATCACAATTTTAAGAGGTAATGTTGCAGTCAATTGCATTATCCGCAGATAAGACATATTTAAAGACATGTTTAACGCACTTTCCGAGACACGAAGGAGTATATGTAATAGATGGTCACCCATCTTTGAACCGACCGCGGCAAGCGTAGCTCAATCTTCGATGGACCAATACTATAGTTTAGCAACGGGCCCCTTTTTTTCTGGATGGGAAATCATCAAATGACTTCTCCCGCTCTGGGCGGAGCGGGAGGGCGTGTCAGACTTTTACTGACTAAAACCCACCCGTGTTCCTTCAGTTGCCCATGTGCCAGGGTCACGGTATCTCTTTCGAACAATCACGCGACCCCGGCAGAACGGGCCCTTTAAATTGATTATGCAGATTTTCAAAGAACTGAAATGATATACTGTTCTTCGTGTTTTAACTAAAATGTACATTCGTCTTCCTCTTCCTTCGATTTACGATATAAAAAAATGTGTTAATACATAAATGAAACGAAAAAAAAAACTTTCAATTAATGAAGAAACAAAGTGGACAGAATGACAGGTAGTACAAAAGAAACGACCTCTTCAAATCATAATCCCACACAAATAACAGAAGAGAAACCAAGGGTCAAGTGATACAGGAAGATTACAGTACATAAAGCCCAAGTGAACGACAAAATAAGGAAACTATTTCGGAATAAGTAACTGTATTCATTGTGGACGTTTCTTGTGTCGTCACATAACCGGTCCCATTGACTCATGTGTTGAACTTGACGCTCCTCATTATGTCAATTGGATTAGCAAACGTATAATTGGATGCGAAATTCTAATGCGAAGCCAAACAGTTTGCATTTGACTGTTACTTTCTAATTCTTTTGCATGTAGAAAACATCAGTGTTAAATCGTTTGAGAATATGTTGTGAGACCAGATAGCGATTTAAATAATACAAACCTAATCATATTTGATTTTTATTATTATTTTTCCTTGACATACGCAAAAATTACAACAAGCCAAACCTTTGCTCCGATTCAGGCGAAGCCGCAAAGAATTCACAAAACAACACTTTTCGGAACATAGGACCAACTTCACAACATTCTCACGAAACCACTATTTATTTCAAATATTCAAACACAGAACACTACCAAGAACCACTGGCCACAGATAAAAGAACACTAAATAAACGAACTCCAATTTCAAAAATTTAAAAGAAATGGGCGTTCCGTAAAACATTTACGATAAACGAAAATTCAAATTAGGAGCGGGCGCACGTCAGGTAGGTACCGCGTTGACTAATTGCCGGAGCACAGATAACACGCTGATAAACAAAATGCGCCAATAGGTGGGTGTCTATGGCGTGACGTCACGCGCTAATGTAATTTTGCCGGGATTTGTACGGCACAACATGTATTGTTCCTTCTATTGATTTTTGTTGACTGTACTTGTAACGGAGTGGGGAAGTGGGCATTCAATATTTGTAATTAAATTAATAATAATTGGTTCACTTTAATAACACAATTGCATATATTTCGGACAAAACTATATGTCATGCGACGATGCAAATGATCATAGACATAGCTGATAAAACCTTCAAATCTTCAAAACTCTCAAAAGGGAGGATTTCTTTGGATTATAGTCAAGTAGTTGAACAACGTTGATTCAAATTGTGGTCTTACGGGCCTCCCTTTGGCAGAATAACGTGTTTGTTGGCCCTTTAGAATCACACAAATAATATCCTGAATTCCTGTTACTTTAAAAGAAATACGAACGAAGGCTTTTTCAAAAGTAATAGACAGAAAAAATAATAAAAAAAAACGTTTTCATATCGCGACGCATTTATTTACTAGTCATATATAATTGTCGCTGTTCAACCAAATTAAGACAAGTCAAGTTCACATTATTAACCGATAGATAGACGCATGCATGTATTCTTCTTTGCACTTCGGTGATATTTTGAAAGTGTGAGCCGCAACCGGCTACATGTTGGCTATTAGCGCAGTAACGAGAAACGTTCAAAGTTAAAGTTTTATTGTTACTATTTGTTATTCATACAAACGCAGCGTTTGAAATTCCCATGACTGTGTTATGATATTTTGGTATATACCGGGAAAATGAAATTCGAGACAAAATCCTGTGTGCTTCTAATAAGGAAAAGTATATTGCGATCTTTAAGAATGCTTCAGGAATTGATATATTATAAATTATAATATTTCGATATATTATAAGAAACATGGAGCAAGAAATGTGTACCAATTTAAAAAAAAAATGCGCGCTGTGAAATTTGGCACAGTTAGGCGCTCCACCCACTGTACCGTGCCCCGTCGCGTAGCGCGGGATGGCAGATTTTACTATTGTATGCAAGTATCTCAATTTATATAGAAATCACGCCTAGCACAACACACTGCCGACGCGGAAATGCGCGGGAAGGCGCCCCGTGCGTTATACGTCGCTCCGCGCACCGCACCGGGACGCATCTTCAGTGGGTGAACCGCCTTAAAGTTTATAATGGAGGAATGCAGAAAGGTTTAAAAAATAGTTAATTAGACATACATTGAGTTTTAAACGAATAATGGTCAGATTTCGACCACTGGGAATAGTAATATGTCAAATAGCAGAATAAACAGCGTAGAGCAAATAAGCTCCTTCACCAAAAGATAATTTAAAGGATCTATGGGTGATCGTAGTAACCACTTTTTGCTTGCAAACTTAGCCCTTTCCATTTACGTCCAAAAATTGTAGAGTGCTCCATCCTAGTACCAACCTCAAAATAGAGCAAAGAGATGCGCAATTTTGACTTTCTCATTCCGTCTATGTCCATTCCTATTACAGTCTATAATATCACATATGCTGTGTTTTTCGGTTTTGTTGGTCTATGATCATGATCACACATAGTCTACGTCAGCAGTTGTTTTAGAATATTCAATACTAGCTTTTGCCAGCGGCTTCGCCCGCGTGGAGGTCGGAAATTATCCCGCGGGAACATACTACCGGGATAAAAAGTAGCCTATGTCCTTTCTCAGGCTCTAAACTATCTGTGTACCAAATTTCATTCAAATCGGTTCAGTAGTTTTAGCGGGAAAGCGAGACAGACTGACAGACAGACCGACAGAGTTACTTTTGCATTTATAATATTAAGTATGGATAATAAATAATAATAAATAATATAATATTATATATAATAAACCCGCAGGGCAGCATGTGGCGTGCTGTTGGGCATTAGCGACCCCACGGACCCTATCTCCCGGGAGAATTCTTGTTCCTCATCTCTGGCTTGCCTTTATTGGCCGGCTGGAGTGAACACTCAAGAGGTTCAGAGCTCCCACCTCATTCTTGCCTTTATTGGCTGGCTTGAGTGGAGATTCGCAAGAGCAAACGTGCTCGGGGAAAGGAAGTATTCCAGTAAGTGCTCGTAGGGACTTGACCATCTTCCGGGCTCTGGGATAGTTCTGAAAGCCGTGGAATACCTCTCCACTTCTCAAGCACCTCAGGAAGTGTTGCCCCCTTGTCGCTGCGTCACTATGTGCCAGCGGCGGTTTCCGGGAGCCCATTATTGAGTGTGCAAGTCACCCCCTGCCATTTAATCCGTGTATTTAGAAAACATTGATGCGGCAGGGGCCATAGGCCTTCCATAGTTCTTGGTAACCAGTCCATTTTAGCCATCCATATACATAGACCAACATCTTAGTTTCCATATCCTGCAATAGTCCAACACCAAACGGAGGTTGTCCTTGGATGCACTTGCACAGTGTATACAGGGATAATCGTCGGTTGGTGCCTCACTCCATCTAAATTGTCTAAGGGGCCTCTGCGAGTTGGCTTCGGCCCCTCGTACGCCTTCCAAAAGACCGGGAACCCAGAATCCCGAGATTATGTTAACATATATAATAATAATATATTAATATATAAATATATATAGTGTGGATTATACTCTATGCTTATGGTTTGCTATTACGCTTTCATCGTTTTCGTCATTTTCTTCACAGCATCCAATCCCCTAAGCTATTAACCTGTGTCGCGTTCGGCGGTTTATCTGATACTATAATAGTCCTCCCCTCCCCTCAGTCACCCTCAACCCCTCAGTTCTGTGCACTAACACACTTAATTACATCGCGACATAAACTGCTCTGCGTTTAGCATACAAAATGGCTGCATTGTTGAAAAATACATTGTGTTGCAGAGTTTGCAGGAACACATTTGTTGAGCTGGACGAAACATTTGTTTGTTTGAGCTGCACATTTGTGGAGGCTATGTGGCGTATTGTTTGGAAATTGCCCTAACGTTACTGGATGGCTGCACAAATCACAGATAGAAGACTGTATTTTGCTCTGATTTCGGGCTATAGTTTGTTTTGTAGCATTTGTGCAATGTAAGCATATTTCGGCATAAATATGTGGTTCGAATCGGGGTATAATATGATTGGCCTATAATGTTCCCACTGCTGGGACACAGACCTCTTCTCTACGAATGGAAGGGATTTGGCCATATTCTATCACTAGGGCCCAGTGAGGGTTGGTAGATGTCACATGTCTTCGATTTTTTAGTTCTATGACATTCCGGTTTCCTCACGATGTTTTCCATAACCGTTTTAAGAGCAGTGGTGATGAAATTAAATACACAAAGTAAAGTGTCTGTGTGGGCTCAATTTCACGACCTACAACAACTCATAAGTCACAGCCGGCCGATTTTATTGGGCTACCATTGCTTTCATCGGGGTATGTAAATCTTGAATAACATTAGCAAAAATTGTAAAGAATATTCATTCAAGTAGTACATTGTAACTTATATCAGGCATTGCCAACATCATAGCTGCAATCTTCAAGAGGTAACCTGCCTCCTGAAGATTGGCACCTCATATATTATATCAGAAATATTTCGCAGCAACAGTGACGTCAAAATAAATAAAACTACAATTGGTCAAATAAATGTAGATGTATTAGTTTCAGTTGATAAGAAAAGTAAATAATACTGGTCACTTTTATTTTTAGAATGCGTTTAGTTACGCTTTTGTTTAAGAAGCCGTGATACAATCTAAAATGGCACGTGCATGACGTTCATAGTGTCAGAAATCAAATACAGTTCACACGGAAAATATTTAGAAAGTAACAGCTACAGGGAAGGACCAAGAGGATGATGGATGGTTTGAATCGTGATATGTCTAACACAAGGGTATATTCACTTCGCCACGGAGGGGCATCCCTTTTTTTTTTTTTTTTTTTTTTTTTTTTCAGGATGGGAAATCATCAAATGACTTCTCCCGCTCTGGGCGGAGCGGGAGGGCATGTCAGACTTTTACTGACTAAAACCCACCCGTGTTCCATCAGTTGCCCATGTGCCAGGGTCACGGTATCTCTTTCGAACAATCACGCGACCCCGGCAGGCATCGGTCCTAGTAGACCCCTACACTGCTGCTGACATCTCTTTGAGGCGCGCGTGGAACACTGCGCGCCGTCGACCCGAGCTTGGTCCTTACCGGGCGGCGAGCTACCCATTGCTCGCCACCTGCAAGCTCGCGCCTACGGTGGCCGGGAGTCCGCTATTGAGAGGGGCATCCCTCTGAAGGGACCAGTAGTAGGGCCCCCTCAGAGTCCTCCGGTGGTGAGTCGGACGCTGCCGGCCACTCGGAAGAAATGGGCAGGTTCGCGGAGGTCGTGGCCACGGCCATCAAGGCGGCGACCTTAAAAAGGCTACAGAGGTCCAAGGACAAGGCCATATCTGCTGCCACGAAAGCCATCGTGGCGGCGGCGAAGGCCTTTCGTTCTGGGCCTCCGGTGGTGGATGGGGTGGCAGAACTGCGGGCGGAGGTCGCCCGCGTGACTGCCGCCATGGAGCTCCTCCGAAAGGAGAATGAGGAGCTCCGAGCGGACCTGGCCGGTCTCCGAGGAGCCGCTCCCCAGGAGGCATCTCAGGGGGAAGCGCGGCATGGGCAGGGCGGGCTCCTGCCCATTGAGAACCAGGTGCTGACCCTGGTGAGGAAGGAGCTCGCTGGCTTCCAGAGTAGGTTTTCTGCTCTGGAAGCCGTGGTCCTGCGCCCCCCGCTGGCAGCAAGCCGGCCGGTTTTGGGCCGGCCTGGGGCGGCTTCGGGTCAGCCGAAGGCGGCCTCGGGCCAGCCGAAGGCAGCCTCGGCCCAGCCGAAGGCAGCCTCGGGCCGGCCGAAGGCGGTGGCGTACGCCGCCGTCGCGTCTGCCCCAGCCAAAGGGCCGGGACAGACCAAAGGCCGGCCCAAGCAGGCGCCTGCTAGGGCCCCCCCAGTGCAGGTGGCGAGAGGGCCGCCAATGCCGCCCCCGCCTTCTAAATCTCCCCCCGCCAACACCGAATGGCAAGTGGTTGGGGAGAAGAAGAAGGCAGGCAAGGCTGCAAGGGCGGCCAGAAATAAAAAGAGGCAGCAGCGGCGCAAAAAGAGCAGCGTCGCGGCTAGGCTCCGCGCCCCAAAGTCCGCAGCTGTAGTGATCACGCTACAGCCGGAAGCGGAAAAGAAGGGCGTGACCTATCGCGACCTGCTCGCCAAAGCCAAGGCGGCAGTGGACCTCCAGGAGATCGGCATATCCAACGGCCTCCGGGTAAAGGTCACCTTGACTGGAGCCCGGATGTTGGAGGTCCCTGGTGCGGCGAGTGGCCCGACTGCTGACGCTCTGGCCGATAGGCTTAGGGCGTCCTTAGACGCGGACGAGGCCCGAGTGTCCAGGCCCACTAAGTGCGCTGACATGCGCATCCTGGGTCTGGACGACTGCGTGACGGAGGCGGAGGTGATAGCCGCCGTTGTTAGGACGGGAGGGTGCTCGGCCGATCAGGTCAGGGCAGGTACCATCCGTCCTGACAGCACGGGGATGCGGACCGTAACGGTCAGCTGCCCCGTGTCGGCGGCTCAAAATATAACCGCGGAGGGCCGAAGGCTCCTGGTGGGCTGGGTGTCCGCGCAGGTAAAATTGCTGGAGCCCAGACCTCTGAGGTGCTTCAAATGCCAGACTGGCCATCACGTATACGTGAAATGCACCTCGGAGGCGGACCGCAGCGGTCATTGCTTCCGTTGCGGTCAGCCCGGTCACAAGGCCGGCTCTTGCAATGCCACGCCGCACTGTTATGCATGTGCGGCGGCTGGCAAGCCTGCCGAACACCGGGCTGGAAGTAAGGCCTGCGCTTCATCCGCCAAGGCCAGGGGCAAGGGCAAGCCCTCCGCCACCGCCGTCACCGCCGTCGCCGCTGCTGCCTCGACCACCGTCGTTGCCGGCACCACCACGGCAGGGCCCTCACAGGGGGCTCAGGAGGGGGCTGAAATGGAGTGCCAATAATAGGTACTCCATTGCGCCTCCTCCAAGCGAATATCAACCACTGCGCCTCCGCTCAGGATCTGTTACTCCAGAGCATGGCGCAGTGGTCGATTAACATCGCTGTGGTCGCTGAGCCGTACTTTGTCCCGCCCAGGGATGACTGGGTGGAGGACCTGAGCGGCTCAGTGACCCTCATTTCGTCGGCCGCCGCCGGAACCCCGACCCTCGAGGCCGTCAAGAGGGGACGGGGTTGCGTAGCAGCACGGTTCGGGGAGATTGTAGTGGTGGGAGTATACTTCTCCCCGAGCCGAACTCTCGCCGAGTTCCACAACTCCCTTGCGGAGTTGAGAGTCGTCGTCGTCGGGTTCCGTCCCCTTCCCGTGCTCGTACTCGGGGACTTCAACGCCAAGAATTTGGCTTGGGGTTCCCGGTATGCGGACACACGGGGCAGGATGGTGGAGGACTGGGCTCTGGAGACAGGCCTGGTCGTCCTAAATCGGGGTTCTGTACCTACGTGTGTACGGATGCGGGGCGACTCAGTGGTGGACATTTCGTTTGCCAGCCCCGCTCTGTCACCGCAGGTTATTGATTGGCGCGTCATGGAGGGGGTGGAGACGTATTCCGACCATCGGTACATCCGATTTGACGTCTCCGCCCAGACCTCGAGCGCGCCGATCCGGCAGACCCCGAATGGTCCGCGGTGGGCGCTGAAGAAGCTGGACCGGGAGCTTCTCCTGGAAGCCTCGATCGTGCAGGCCTGGGTGTCACCACCGGACAGGCCTGCTGACACCAACGACGAGGCCGAGTGGTTCCGGGAGGCCATGTCCGAGATCTGTGACGTGGCTATGCCTCGAGTCCAGCCAGGACGGGCTAGGCGCCAGGTGTACTGGTGGTCGCCGCAGCTGACAGCGTTGCGCGAAGCGTGCGTTGCGGCACGACGCCGGTACACCAGGCACCGCAGGCTCCGTATCCGACCTCCGGATACGGAAGCCATTCAGGCGGAGCTATACGAGGGGTACAGAGCGGCGAAGACCGCCCTCCAGGAGGAGATCCTGCGGGCCAGAGGACTGGCCCGCAAGGAGTCGCTGGAGACTCTGAACAGGGACCCATGGGGACGGCCCTACAAGGCCGTCCGGGAGAAACTCCGCCCATGGGCTCCTCCGCTGACTCAGAGTCTCCGGCCCCAACTCGTGGAGGGCGTGGTGAGCGCTCTGTTCCCTTCTCGAGGGGAACATAGTCCCCCACCCATGGCTCCGCCTACTGCGGTGCCCGATGCGGACCACACCACTGACGACGACGACGGTGTTCCAGAAGTGATCGAGGCAGAGATGAGGGTGGCGGTACGAAGGCTTAATGCCAAGAATACCGCCCCAGGACCCGACGGCTTGCCTGGCAAAGCATGGGTCCTGGCCTCAGAGGCTCTCGGGCCTCGACTCAGGGGGCTCCTTAGCGCATGCTTGGAGAGGGGCCAGTTCCCACTTCGTTGGAAGACGGGGAAACTGGTCCTCATTAAGAAGCCTGGGCGCCCAGCGGACTCTCCGTCCGCTTACCGGCCCATCGTGCTGCTCGACGAGGTGGGCAAGCTCTTCGAAAGAGTGATTGCAGACCGCCTCGTCGGGTGGCTGGTGCGAGTGGGGCCGGACTTGTCGGACGGCCAGTACGGCTTCCGCAAGGGGCGCTCAACGGTGGACGCCATCATGCGCGTGCGAGCCCTCACGACGGGGGTTGCAGTGGCCCGGGGTGGGGTCGTCTTGGCGGTGTCTCTTGACATCGCCAATGCCTTCAACACCCTACCCTGGAGTTGCATTAGGGAGGCACTCCGGTATCACCGGATGCCGACCTACCTCTGTCGCGTGGTCGAGGCCTATCTGACGGATAGGGCCGTTATCTACCCCGGTCACCAGGGAGAGTGGAACCGGCGAGAGAAGTCGTGCGGTGTCCCACAGGGATCGGTCCTGGGGCCGCATCTGTGGGACATCGGTTACGACTGGGTGCTGCGCGCCGACCTCCCTAGCGGCGTCAGCGTGGTTTGCTATGCTGACGACACGCTGGTCCTTGCGCAGGGGAGGTCGTATGAGGCGGCGGCCGAATTAATGACACGCGGGGTTGCGACAATCGTCGATAGAATCCGGCAATTGGGACTCGAGGTGGCATTGCACAAGTCCGAGGCCATGGGTTTTCATGGTCCTCGGAACGCGCCACCTGCGGGTTCCCAACTTACGGTAGGAGGGGTTCACATCGGCGTCGAGTCGACGATGAAGTACCTGGGACTTGTCCTCGACAGCCGGTGGAACTTCGTTGAGCATTTCCGACGCTTGGCTCCCAGACTGGAGCGGGCTGGGGCTGCACTAAAGCGGCTCCTGCCCAATCTGGGGGGTCCAAACGCCTCCTGCCGGAGGCTCTACACGGGGATCGTGCGGTCCATGGCCCTCTACGGGGCACCGGTGTGGGCACCCTCATTGAGGCTGCGCCCAGCGCGCCGGCTGTTTGCGGCCCAGAGGGTCATGGCCATCCGGTTAATCCGGGGATACCGCACGGTCTCGTGCGAGGCGGCGAGCCTCCTTGCCGGAGTGCCGCCATGGGATCTGGAGGCAAAGGTCCTCGCGCACATGTGGGAGTGGCGCGAGGAGGCGAAACGCCGGGGCGAAACTCCGCTGCCGCGACAAATCGTGGCACGGCGGACAGAGCTCCGGTGTGATCTCATGGCGACATGGCGGGTACGATTGTCGCAACCCAGTGCTGGGCACGCCACTATTGCGGCGGTAAGTCCCCTCTTTGAGGAGTGGATAGAGAGGCGCCACGGCGTCCTCACCTTCCGCCTGACGCAGGTTCTCACCGGGCATGGGTGCTTCGGTGGGTTCCTGTTCAGGATAAAGCGGGAGGATACGTCCGGGTGTTTCCATTGCGAGGATCGTCTGGAGGACACGGTGGAGCATACGGTGGAGGTATGCCCTGCCTGGGCGGGGCACCGCCGTGTCCTCGTGGAGGCGATCGGCGGCGGCGACCTCTCGCGTCCGGCCCTGGTGCGAGCCATGGTACGGAGCGAGAGGGAATGGGAAGCCGTCACCTCCTTCTGCGAAGCAGTGATGCTCGCGAAGGAGGAGGCGGGGCGCGTGAGGGAGTGGCAGTCTCTGCGCCCTCATGCCCCTAGCCGCCGCAGGAGGAGACGCCCCGGGCGTCGGGAGTCAATTGCGGACTCCCGGCCACCGTAGGCGCGAGCTTGGGGGTGGCGAGCAATGGGTGGCTCGCCGCCCGGTAAGGACCAGGCTCGGGTCGACGGCGCGCAGTGTTCCACGCGCGCCTCAAAGAGATGTCAGCAGCAGTGTAGGGGTCTACTAGGACCGATGCCTGCCGGGGTCGCGTGATTGTTCGAAAGAGATACCGTGACCCTGGCACATGGGCAACTGATGGAACACGGGTGGGTTTTAGTCAGTAAAAGTCTGACACGCCCTCCCGCTCCGCCCAGAGCGGGAGAAGTCATTTGATGATTTGCCATCCTGAAAAAAAAAAAAAAAAAAGGGTATATTCACTGCGTGACATAGGCCATAGCGCTTGGGGGAGCACCGCCACTTCGACCGGTTCTGTGCTTCTCGCATTCAGTGGATTACTGCGGCCTTCACCATGTCATAGGTCCATCTTGTGGGAGGCCTTCTAACGCTACGTCTTCTAGTACGCGGTTGCCACTCCAGAACCTTTCAGCCCCCTAGACCATCTGTTCTGCCCACTGCCACTTAATTTTGGCAACTCTTCCCCCTATGTCAGTTTTTTGGTTCTCCTACAGATCTTCTATGCTCGGATGACCGCTAATAGAGATGTATGGAAGAAGCAATCATCCTGAACCGACCTGCATAGCTATTCACAACCGTTTGATAAGCTTCAGTACCGAATCGAACATCAATAAATGTTATGGATGGAGTCCTCTAAACGCTGTTCACAAATCCAAAACCCGAAAATTTTGTTAGTTTAAATGAAATAGACGACGGCAATTCTTCCGACAGCTGTTTGCCGTCGGGGGCAAAGCAGATCAACTTATCAGAATGTAGCATTTTCGATACGATAGCCAATTGAATGCTTGTGAGTTACTAGGCTGAAATAAACTGGTATGCAGGAACATGATGAATAAGGTTCTATGGACGAAACTCACGAAGCTATAACGATATACAGTCAAGGAATAATTAGGTAGTAAAGAAACTAGAAGAAACATTTCACTATCCAAAATTCAAGACATCCGAAATTCTTCGAGTTCAGAATTTCAGTCGTTTCGTCGTATTCAGGTATAAGGTACCAACCCTATATCGACTTTTTATCCGACTGCGCGATGCAAAGGAGGGAAACGTGTTTATCAGCCTATGTATGTATGTTTATGTTTATTCCTTTACGGCACCTCTAGAGACTAGACGCGTCGGCCGCTTTTGATGATTCTTACGTCAATCGATTTCTCTTAATCTTGCAAGTGTCACTAAAGACATGACAATAGGTATCTCATGCTGTTGGAGGCAACTTCTTAAATGTAACAATAAAGACGTTTACTGCCTCCTACTGCATAAGATCGCATATAGTATGAAGTTTAACAGTCCAAGCTCTTAAAATATTTTTCTAGTTTTACATATTTTTGAAGTTCACTTTGACGCAACCGAGTTTTTTCAAAATAAAATATAACTCCAGTAAGTTTTACCCTAACAGAAAAGAAACAGGCGTGTCTCCAAAAGCAATTGAGGCTCACGCTTCGAATGCCGTGGAAAGTGGAAAGCATGCCACCATTACCAATTCACCGCGTGTTTTCAAATGGATGGATCTTGAACTTGGCGCGTTATCTACGTCTACTGCTGTTAATGGCATCTTTGAATATTAATTCTGGTGATAATGTACTGGTTTCTTCATTTTGTTTTATTAAGGGGTTTAATGTATGAAGGTTATTCTACTGATAGAACAAGTATAGCTTACCTAACGAAGCTACATAGTTACTTTTCGTCAGCTAGCTGATCTTTGATTCGCGTTCAACCGTCAATAATGGAAAATGGATATGAAACAAGTCAGGAACCATCGTTCCTAATTATGCAAGATACTTCGTACTCATCGTTGATGGACGTTTTATCAACAGCGTTTTCTATTGTTTTCCCATGATTGATATACCTACAAACCTTAAGTTACATTTGACTGTTTTATATTATAAACTACTCTTAGTAGTTGGAGTAGTACACACTGCAGTCAAGCTATAGTTTTCCAATTTTAGCTGACCTCGCTTTGTATACGCTTTTCGTACAATGAGATGTCACCTTATACTGGAAAAGTATAGCTTGATGTGTGGCCTTGCGTACATTGCTAAATATTCTATAAATCCGACATTAGTAGACAAATTAAACGATGTACGTCAAACCAATAACAACTAACACATGACTATCGTCCTAATCACACGATTGACTTCTAACGATAACTCGATTATCCATTCTACTGCTCGATTATCAATTAGAGTAGGTATCTCAATTATTAGGTTAATCGTCCATAATCACCCACCCTCCCTTAATTTAGAGCTTATTGTTTGACATAATTGGTGTCTCCTTCTTGGCACAAAGACTTGCGGTTGCATTGTGGTCCTGATTTGACGGACTGAACCGAATTGATGAAATTGAAGTTATTTTTGAATACTGATACAATTTTAGTGGTCACTAATTTGATAAACAGGCTAATTATGAGGAACTTTGAATGGTCAAGAATTTAAGAGTTTTAATAAGAGACAATGACAAGCAATCGTAATATTTTTTTATTTTGAGAATTCAACCAAGTTCGTTGCGTTAATTACGTTACTGAGCTGATGATTATTTCAAACCTATGAAGCAATGAATGTTAAAATGAAAGACATCGGTATCGATTATCATAAAAAGTGTGCTACGGAATTACCACGCTGGTCGATACAAGCATAGCACCTGTCCTTAAGATCAGTTTAGAGTAGACTATATACACAAAAAAATCTTTGCCTAAGCAAATCCGATATAGATATTATTCCCCGTATTTTATTCACAATCATCGAGAAATAACAAACGAATGACGTGAAACCAATTTTTCACCCACATTCACCACGGTGAATAAACCAATACTATCAATGGTAGACTTCAATAGGAAGGAACGTCATATGGCACACCTCACCACATCGGGGCACATCGGAGCACATCGGAGCACATCGGAGACCGACGCGTGGGAAGCAGTTGATGCACAATGAGAGGCAGGCTATTGTATGAAAATGAGCTATATGTATACTAGCGAATAGATCTTGGTTCTTTTGCATTTTTGGACAATCATTTTAATCACAGCTGACTATGCCACTCCTGATAAACTAACAGTTTTGGGGAATATTATAAATGATAACAAAACATGTTTTGTCAACAGCGTTTTGTTCAAAAAATGCATCTGTAATGATGATGATGAGGATAAAACCATAATTATTTTAGGAATGTTGATTTTCATAAGTCATTTCAATCTCTACATACATACAGTGAAAGAAGCATGATAATATTCGTGTAAATTAACGAGGGAGCAAACGTAGATAGGATGCCTCGAGTGTGAAGAGATTTAACTTCATTTAAAAGTTACGGTTCATAGTTGCCGCAAGGAAATTATCATGGGACCATTTGAACTACAAACTAAACTACGCGTGTGGGAAAAGTTTTAATTTTTAACACCGTCAAGGTGTTGGAGTTTATCGTGCTCTTGTTGCAAAAAAACGTACATATAACGATAATAACAGTAATAAAAAAACTATAACGACTGATCAATGATCATGAACAGGTTAGTCTTTTGTAGCATCTAAGTTTTTTGTAGACCGTGACTTATATGGTAAAGAAACCGATTGAAGAAGACAAAGAAATGAAGGTAATTACTTTAGTCTTGGAAAATATGTCATCAGTTCAATTGTTTTACGATTCTCGCGAATTGTCGATAATGAATGGCTGTAATTATATAATCGGTCCGATAGAGAATGTTCTAGGAATAGTTGATAGATATCAACCTGCTTTTGTTCTGCTTAGGTAAAAAGATAATGTTGTATAAATTGGTTGTTTTACGATTCAATAAGAAGAACAAATTAAGACGGTTGAGGCCAGTCTTATTAAAAACAAAATAAATATAGAATCATTCAATGCACATGTTTATTCTCAGAGATCAGGATCAGGATTCTCAGAGAGATAAGGAAAGTAGAGAAGTTGGAACTAAACTTGGTAACATAAAAGGAAAATATGAATCAACATTTAATTCACTCTTCACATGATCAGTGAGCCTATATTTACGTCAAAGAATCAGCATTGCCATCAAACGTGGCGACGCTGCCAGACTTTTAGGCACTTTTTCCACTGACACCGATGCCGACGAAGTGTTTGCTGCCCAATGCCTCTTCCGGGTTTTTTTCCTTTATATAGGTACTTGTACATAATATATACATGTTGATGTTAAATTGTCTATTGTATTCAACATTTCTTCTTATACTAAAATAAATGTTCTACATTTCACTAAAAATCTTGAGATAATAAAATATCTGATTCTGATGAAGGCTTGCAAATTAGGCTTTGACCTTTCGATAAATACCGTCTCTAATAGAAACCTTTCTATTTAAACACTTCCTACCCTCCTACCTGTTTCATACTAATGACCTAAATCCGTAATTAAATTCAGATCATTCCTACAACAAACTGAAATTCCTTCTGTATTTAGATTGTTAACATTTCCAATATAATTATGAAGATTAGGATAATTGGTGTCATCCCTAAATATGTTCGTTGGTGGAAGCCAATTCGATTTGATGAGGAAAACATTTCTTCCTCTCGCTCAGGAAGCCTATGTCCGAGCAGTGGGAACATCATTAGGCTGCTGATGATGATATTTCTGAATACCTAGTCATTAAATCAAAAAGTAGATGTGGCTTGTATTACAAGTACAACCAGTTCATCAAAACCTTCTTTTAACTCATAAACATGTCAGATATAATTAAATGAAAGCCTTACAATATCAACATTCTTAATTTCTTCTTCCACAAAATTCTTCAGTCCCAAAAACACTCACGAATCCCCCATAACATTTCTCCGTCTCTTAACAATAACTTAAGTTAAACGCTTAGTTATTCGTCTACCTGTCCGTACACTCGCAGGTTGGTGAATAAGGTACGGGAAGTAGGGTCGGGATGATCGCCGGTAGCCACCTGACGCATAGCCCCGTATTATTAGATGCGGGGTCGGCTGGTCGGCTTGGAACTGTTTTATTTATATTTACAACTAGCTTCTGCCCGCGACTTCGTCCGCGTCAAAGTTTTGCTCCCCTGACCCTTCCCGTCGCATCGATTTGCCTGCTAGTTTTCGTCCATTTTTCGTTGCTGCTCGCTCCTTTTGAGTTATAGTGAGTCAACCTTAAAAGATAGACATATGCTCTCGCGGACTTTTTTTTAGAACTTTTTAAGAGGAACAATTCCGTTATACATTATTTTTGCGTTACTTTAACCGTTTACGCAGCGCACGCAACGGAAACTCTTAAAAGGAATAAATTTTCCCCGTTTTTGCAACATTTTTCATTACTGCTCCGCTCCTCTTAGTTGTAGCGTGATGTTATATAGCCTATAGCCTCCCACGATAAATAGGCTACCCAACACAAAAAGAATTTTTCAATTCGGACCCGTAGTTCCTGAGATTAGCGCGTTCAATCAAACAAACAAACAAACAAACAAACAAACAAACTCTTCAGCTTTATAATATTAGTATAGATTCGTTCTTTTTGAGTGGAGCTCAATTTTTCAAGTGATGTAGGTTTAGTTATATGAAAGGAATCAGTTCCTGTACCTAGGACAGGTTAAGAATATTGTCTAGCTAGTCCAGAAAACTAGGCTTAAAGACGGGTTCGTGACTAAATAATAATAGCCACACGAGTCGATTTTCAAGGTTAAAGAACGCTTAGTATTTGGTCCATGGATGGGTGACATATCAATAACACAACAGCTGAATACTAGTATTCTAAATGGAATGACGGTCTATTTAACCTCCGCAACCCATTCAAAGTCAAAGTCAAAGGATTTATTTCAAATAGGCCCAAAAAAGGCACTTTTGAACGTCAACTATACTCGCCACTTATTACTGGACAATACGATACCCCTTGGTAAGACTGGTTGTCAGACTTCCAGTCTTCAGCCTACCCGTAATGACTGTCAAAGATGTACAAAACAGCTGAGGCTAACAGTGTAAGGTACACATAACACCAATAAAATAAAATAAAACTTAGCTTGCCCTTTGTACAGCTGTAAAGAAAAACAATAACAAAAAATACCTACTCAGCACACTCAATTACTACGACACCTATAGTAAATAACCCAATAATGCGAACTAAGAATACATAAGAGCAATAGTATCTCCTACTGATACTAAAGTCCGGCTAACTGTAAACAATCGTCAAGTTATACACGATGATGGTATAGAGTTACGTGTTAGCGTCAAGTGTCTGGTGGTAAGTTGAGAACGTTCTCACGGTGGGAGACAGGTTCGGTTTCCAACTGACAGCTAGTGCCTGAAATATTTTCGAATTGATACTGTAAATAATTTCATCAACACTGCTCTGAGAACAGTGAAGGAAAACGTCGTGAGGAAACTGGTATAAGAATCAAAAATTCTGTATCTAAAACATAAAAATGAATTCTAGATGCTTGGCAACACAATTCGATTTAATACGGATATCATTAATACCATCATTGTTTTGGTCGTAAAATTACAATGATATTCCAAGAATCGATGCCCATGTTCAAAGTCCATACTCTAGCAAGTATTACGTTATTGTAATAGAAAAATGCAGCTCAAATTATAGATTCTTGAAGTGTTTCTAGTTTCGAAACAATAGCTCATATGCCAGCCGAAGAAAAGTTTAGAAAGTGCTCGAATTAATTCTACAAACACGTTCACTTTCTTTGTATCTTGCGCAGACGCATCTAACGATACACTATTACATTTTAGATGTTAATTAACATCACAATTTACGTCTTCTCGTGAAATCATGTAATACTTTCTTTTGATGTTATCTTTATACAGAACAACGGAAATAAATAATCTGGCTGAAATTCATAGTATGCTTGGACTGCTTATATTGGACTAAATATTACATTCTGTGGTATAAGTCTTGCCACTGCTTCCATTCTTTGTGAATGAGGCTAGAGTTGGAAAGCAAGATAGACCCTTTATACCCTGTCGACGGTTATGATGTCATAGGAATCGATAAATAAACTTTTTTAGACTAAAACCTCCAATACATAGTCTTCATGATTCTCATAACCATCTTTGCCCTAGCAACAAACTCTAAAATCAATGCAACCAAATACTTACTTTCCTTCCCACAGATCCAGAAATACAAACACTGTCAAATGATTGTAATTAATACCACTGCATCTCTACCGACACCTTAACAGCTGCTGTCAACTCATAATATGTATTTATGTTAGCACTATAATGTTATGAAAACAAATGATCAGTTTTATTTCATACACAAAATCAATGACCATGCAGAAGGTATTACCGATTTTGATCCAATGAAATGCATTAGAGTTATTAGTATATTATCCTACGGATTAAAATGAGTAATTGCAATATTGTAGCATAACAAACGATGATACCAAAGGGTTGAAAAGCTACCTAATTATCGTGTTTTAATCTTTGTGAGACAGATCCTAATGCACACAAACATAAATTATTCTACAAAGTACTCAACATATTTTACGTCGATAAATAGATTTCGCTGTGCAATAAAGTGAAAGAGTGTTTTATTCATCTATCTTACATAATTAACTTTCCTCAACAATATCTTTTATATCTTCGGAATCTATCGTCTCATATACTTCAGTCTTTTATTCCCTTGAAATGCGTGAAGCAAGTCAAATGTCTTACTTTCACTGTTCACCTCTTAACATTTAATCTTATTTTAACAGTTTCCACGGTGGCTTATGCAAGGTAGTTTAACAGCTGACATTTTCCTACGGATGTTGGATGTTGTAAAAGCGTATAAAAGTTGGTTCAGAGAAATCATTTGCGAGATTGCGAGGTGTCAGTGCTGGTGTTCATTAGAGTCGATGAACATTATCTCACATAAATGTAATGAATATACATCTGCATACTAGTTTTATGGCGAAAATACTTCCATTTTAATGCAGAACTGTAATTACAAGTTATTATTTATTATTTATTTATTTATTTACATAATTATTACCTACACTACCATTACAGATCAGCGATCCAATGCGATAGCGTGGCCTTACATGCTAAATCCTTAATATAATATAAGTACATCCTATAAAAAATAATAACTATTACTGCTATATTCAAAACATCACTAGTCATAGTGAATATTTATATTATCCTCAGAAATTATGTATTGCCCTTAGGAGTTGTGTGTCTCCTATAAGAAAGGTACATTCGGTTTTATATTTCCACAGTGCATAGGCAGTCCTCGCCTTTCCCTTTCTGAATAAGTAAGATTCCTACACGAAGTATTTTGGCATCGTTTCAAACCACGTGTGGATCACGGCGACTGTATCGGACTGCTTGATATCAAGATGTAGGGATTTATATATAGGTAAATTAGTATAAAAGGTTGCGGGAAAGAGTAGTGTTCAATAAAGGCCAACAAATAGTTACTTAAGGATGTATTGATAACAGATGAGGTAAGCTAAATGCGGAAGACGGAGAACCTGTAACTCACGACTGTAACCAACCATTGTCTGGGTTAGGAAAGATTAATAAAGGGTCATAGGTCATAGGGCAAAAAAAGTACAAAGATACATTAAACGTTTATAGTAAATACTCCTTTGATCTCTCAAGACAATGACAAAACAGGCCTTGTTGAAATGGAAGAATTGTGTGAATGTGTGACGAAACGATATGACCGAAAAGAAAGAAGATAGGAAGTGAACACTTATGTGACGGCTGAAAGAGAAGTATTGAAGATAAAACCTAATACCTATATTGGCAGAAGGTCAGAGGAGGGTGATGGCGTCTTAACATTTGTAAATCCTGTCTACCGAAAAAAATGAGATTGGCGAAAGTATCGAATGTTTTTCTACGTAAAAATGAAATATATTGAATGTAGACAAGCTAAGGCATTCTAGTTAGGACATAGCTATATACATCACAGAATAACATCTTCCAGTTTGCCCGCAACAATGTAACCGACAAGCAAGACGAATAGACGGCCATCTTGTGAACGTTAACAACCTCTTACCTTACATGAACTGCACGTCATTAGTTATTAGGAAACCAGCGTTTTATATTAGCTTTCTAAGTTATGGTTGTTGTGGAGAAAACATGGTCTGTGTGCATCGACTGCACGCGAACTATTCTTTATCTATATCTGCTAGGATCGCGCAACTTCACCCGGAATTCATTGAGTCATATTTTGGTTACTTTTTGTCCTTGACAGAAAATTTTACTGTTGGTAGAAATAGTTGTTGCTGGGCACTGTTTTAGGATGGTCAACGTTGACTATATTTTTTAGATGAATAATTAATTTATATAATTTAAAAAAATTAAATGAATTAGAAGCTAAGTATGTTCTTCTAGCTCTGTTTTCAATATATTTGGGATATCGTATTAGTCATTAACTGGGCTGTGGAGGTTTAATAGACAATTATGTACAATAGTGTTATTCTGCTGCTTCCGGTTAGACTGGAAGCCAACCCAAAGATGGTCAAAGGTTGCTAAGCCTTAACCATTAGAATTGGGGTTCCTTTCTACAGTAATATCTTCTTGTGCTGTATGTTTCACACAATCCAAAATCATTAAAAAGAACAGTTTTCCAAATACACGCCTGATTATTTACGTAAACAGAAAACTTCTATATCATGACTATGTACACTGTACAGCTCCCTTATGGATCCAAACAAGAAACACACCACAAATCTTCCTCCTTACCTATCAATAAACAACTAACTCCAAGTCCCAACTAATATTAAAAGCTCGCAAACATAAAAACTCCTCAAGAATAATGAGCCAGTTCTGAAACTTGGCCAATATAAGGGCAAACGATACTTGGCCAATAAGGGCAAACGATAAATAACGCACGACGCTTAGAAAAGTGTTATTAAGGCTACGTCGCCTTAAATATTCTTGGCATTACTCAAGATTAGGGTTGGTGTTGCCAGGTTTTGTATTCGATTTTTGAGTTGTGTCAACATTGGGGATATTTTTTGGTGCAGGAAGTGTAGCTGATAATTTTGCACTTCTCTTATATCAGAGTGTTCTGTAAGTTGAAAAAGCTGGGAGGTTTTTAATAATTGCATAAGTATATAACAGGGTGGCAAGAAAATCTGAAAACTGTTACCTTGGATTCAGAACATGATCCTGAGTGCTTTGTTGAAATTTTTAGTCGATTATTCAAAAAAATAAATAAAAGCTGTTCCATACATTTTGACCGCGTAGGTTACCTACTCGTTACACTTTTATTCATGAAAAACACCAGTTTGTGTTTTATATTTGACGTAAATTTCTAGATTCATGGATATCGTTTGTTTGTGGATATCTATTAAATCCTGAATATGTAGAAGAAAACTCACCATAAGACCGTCAAGTCTAAATCAATTGCAGTAATTTGTAAATTTCAAAGAGACTTTCATTTAGCTAGTAGATACCTCACAAGTTTCCAATACCTAGATTCCTACGGTTAATGTGTACGTTACTCGTTGTCATGAGTTCCCTATGCGTTGGCGCCCCGTGTCATCCTAATCTACATATGATTTTGGGCAGACAAAGCTCCGCGCTTATGATATTGCACGGAAAACATTTGCCTTGTAAAACAAAATTCATGAATAAATCACCATGGTAAAGGACACATAACTATTCATCGTATAAAATGAACACTAAACCGGTGTAGCTATCGCGGAAATGCAGTAGAACGGAGGTGATAGAGATTAACTAATACAGCATCAAAATTCAAGATGGCGTTCCTGCTTCCAAAGACAAGCAGCCAAAAACACTCCTCTTTCCTAAGATATTTGAAATGAGTGTTTTGCTTTGTGTTAATGGTTTTCAACAAACCTGGGGCTTTCTAGAAGGTAAGTGATTAATTATGAATTTTTGTCTATTTATAAGGTGTCATAGATGCAATGCCATCCCAGGAGGTCGAAATCTGACATTTTGGCTGTAGATCTGGGGGATCCCTACTTTGTATCTCCTACGAATATCAGGTTAATTTGGGGCTCGACCTTAGAAATTACAACATAATTTGACTGTTGTCGCTATTGTCGATATGTTTTTATATTTCCGAATAAGTAAGTTAATCGTGTAGGATTCTTCTAAGTTTTGAACTACTTTCGGGCGGGCCTGTTTGTTTGTTGACGAATTTAGAGAGTAGATAGGAGTAGGAGAAAGGAACGTGCAGGCATCCATACCCCTTAAATTAGAACACAGCAAAGATGCCTAGCTATAGAATATAATAGAATACTTCTTTATTCGAGTAACCAAGACTCAATAACATTGTTAGTAAAACTTACTACTATGTTAGTAAGCACATACTATAAACAAAACAAGGAAAAACATTACAAGAAATAAATTGCCGTTGGTCACCGTTCGACAAGAAAGAAAGAAAGAAAGAGAAAGTACTTCCACGAAGAAACTCCTTCGCAACGTTCTTCTTCTATGCGAGAAGAGTAACCAAGGGTAAGAGTAGGGCTTCTTGCTAGGTATTAACAGCCGAACGGGTAAATCAATCAGGTTACGCTACGCTTGACGCAGTTGGTCAGTGGATAGGTGACGATATTTAGATAATCAAGACCCTTCCGTGCCTTGGAAAGCACGTTAAGCATTTGGTCCCAGCTGTCATTTGTACATCTTTGGCAGTTGTTACGAGTCGTCAGAAGCCCTAAAGTATAACAACTGGTCTCACCAACAGGTATCGAATTACCCAGTAACTGGGTTGTAAGGCAGTCGCTTCACGTAAAATATTGGTATTTAGCTGTACCCTAACATACTTAGTTACTTTAAGAGTAGATAAATGATTGATGGGAAGAATAACCGATGAATAGAACGGTCTTTATTCAAAAGCCACTGTATTCCGAAATGTTTATTTATTTACTTAAAGGTTCACCCACAGCACATACATATACATACAAACATTAAATCATAAGGCAATATTCTAATATATATGCCAATTACAGGTAAACACAGCATTGACTACAAAGACGCCAGATTACCGCTTAATTGCTAACTTAAGTCTAGGTGTACAGTTAAATAAGAGAAATGAAATAGCAATTTACAAAGATAAAATAAAAAAACAAAAATAAAATAAAAACAGAGTAAATATGATAAGATTATTTTGAACTATTAGTTTGACATTTCAACTAAGTTGTATTGGTTTGTAGGGAGGCCAAGATTCTTGATTTAAACTTCACCTTAGAGTCGTTATATATATCTGCTTCGGGTATGGACTTACTAAATGAATTAAGGTTCTCACACATCTTAATTAGTGGTGAGTTGAGACCTATATTTGTAGAGGTAGTAGGGCGCTGTAATATCGTCGTTATGGGATAGCGTGGAATTCTAGGCGGAACTTTTACTGAAAGCAGGATAAGCGCCAACCCTATCTGAGACGGATTAGGCAGCGTTCACAGGCTCGCTACAAACAGCTCTTATCGGTCGTCTCCGAGATAGTTGACTTATTAGTCACTTAGTTTGGTTCCACTAGGGTGCTGTGTTTTAGTCTACCTGTGTCCTTACTTCCGTACTATTACATGATTTAGTAAAAAGGTAAGTTTCAGGCGGTTGGACATGACAAACAGGTCAAATCGGAAGAGTTTGGATGATTTACTTATTTCTCGGTTTATTTTACTTAGGAAACGTAACGTATTCTACTTTTATTCTTACGGTATAAACCAATTTTCGGGAGATCCGAGGTCGCAAACATTTGATACAATTTGTTTGGACTTGGTAATGTCTAATGTTGGACTTATTTTGCTATTTACCTCAATTTAGCTAAACATATTTAAAGCCTTCGTAATATAGAAGAATTTAATATAGTTTCCAAACAGCTGTTATCTTAAACCGGTTCTTAGTCACTAAGTCTCTGTTTAACAAACACTGTAAATTCAAACATTGTGTTAGACAGGGATAAAGAAGATAAGTAAAAGCTTAACTGTAAGATTTACATGAACAAATCATGGTTTCTTAGTTAATGCTAAGTTATAAACATTTTTTTGTACTGAAAAGGATCCCTACTAGCTACTAAGCAATAACTGCACTAATAAACCAGGATCAATTTTAAACAGATTAAAATAATAAACCACCCAAAACTTTCTCAGAAAAAGAACACCATTTTAAAAGCAACCAAGTAAAAGTGCTATAACAATAACAATCAGCATCCAACAACACCGGTATACCGGTACACTACAATAAAATAAAAAAAGGTCGAAATCCACGTGGCCTACCGTGGAAACCCCGGACGAAATTCTCACGAAATATTTGGCATGCCATTAAAATGGAACTGACTAACAACAAAAGAGCTCCACTCGAAATATACACAGTTCGAATTTCGAATGCCGAACGACTTTGGTAAAAAATGCAGGTAACAAATTATGGGTGACGTAAGCGGGACCGAAGTCCGGAATAACGTGGTTGTTTCTTTTCTTTTTTTTTTTTTTGTTAGTTGTTTTGAAGTAAAGGAAATTGCTGGTTTAATTGTTTTTGAGTATAGTGGAGGCTCTGTGGTATGATGTATGTTATTGAATGGATTTAAATGGTCAATATATTTGAAACTTTGATTAATATTTTGGTTTAAAAAAAAATATTATATCTGTTTGTTTGTTATTTTCGTAGTTCATTCACCTTTTCACAGATTCTTTACTTCAGCTTTAAGGAAAAGATTTTTCGAATTATACGACTTTACAGTCAATATCGACGACCGTTTAACTACAATACATTAAATGTCAGTTTCATTACAAAATAAGTATATTTATTACTCATATGCAGTAACTTTTCTTACACAATTCGAATTAAGTAAACTGTGAAACATACAGCTAAAGTTATTTCTGAGATTCCCAAACTCCCACATTAACACTAATAGAACTGCCACATTATAAAATTATGTTCATATATAGTTGTAATGATAATTTCATCTGCCTACGTATTACAAAATCGCTGGATCACGCATGGCCGCACAGTGGAACGAATGTATGGGAGCGGTTGGACGTAGACATGTCCGAAAAAAAAGAGTAAAATTATGCCAAACTAATGATGCCATCTTATTCGATTACTTAATGCCTTCATAACTTGTGGTGATGAATTTCTTCATAACTCCCATATTTCGGGAGTAATTTGAGAAAATGTGAAATTTTACTATGAAAATGAGTGTATCGAGCTCTCTCCCTCCTGATTCCGGGCTTGTTTCAAGTAGCGGTCTCTAATATCATAATGCTAATACTAAGAGCTATATTTAATACTAAGACACATAGTGCGCCAAATGTGCACTTTCTGGGATAAAGAGTGATGTTTATTTTATAACACAATTTTTTTATTTTTTGTTTATTTTGTTGATTAAAACCGTTTTTCTAAAGGTTTACCTTATTACAATAACATTTCTGAGCAGCCAATTAGAGAAGATATAAGCTAATTAGGATATATAATTAGGGACTTAAGGTTTACATATAAAACTGATGCACTAATGATTACTGATAAGAACATTGCTATTATTTAATTACTAAATGGCTCTTAATACACTAATTTAGCATGCATCATTTACTAATTATCACAATAACTAATTACCTTGCAATATTTAACAAAGGATACCTGGGATACCTGGATTTTATATAAATAGGTCACTATTAGTAACTTTAAAATCAGTGTTGATTTACACCTCGTTGTATCCAAGCTAATCTCGCAATGTATTTTCCAAATTTTAATACAAATCTTGATATTCACGTTGCTTTATGCGCACGCGCACATAAAGATTTACGCGACTTTAACTATTTGTTCAGTGTTTTAAAAGATAACAGTTGTGTTCAGTTATGTGAAAGTGCTGAAACAAGTTTAAAAGACTGGTGTCGTCGATTTTGCTACCGCATTTATGCAAAATGGACACAGTCTGGAAGAAGCACAGATAAGTTTCGGAAGAAACATGAGATTTGGCTACAGGCTGCAATTCAATGGCCGGAATTACAGAATGAAAATATGGAACCTTCTACAGAAAATATAAGTGACGTCATCGAGCCCATAATTTCTCCTGCTAAATCTGATGCTTCAACTTGTACACATCCTAGTCCTCGTAAATCTTTTGAGGACCTTAGTAACCGGCAAAAAAGAAGACGCACTGAAGATAGTCTTTCATGCAGCAGTAGCAGCGCTGAAATTATGTTTTCGGCCGAAAGGGCGCTTCAAAAGGCAGGACAAAGCGATACAGCTTATGTTATGAAATACTTGACGGAGAATCAAGAAGAGGCCTCAAAAATCAAAGCCTTCATTGAAGGTAAATCAATTCAGGTACGGGAAATATCCCCTTTGAAGGCATTGGCTCTTTATGTATCGATGAACTTATCGAAATGGCGCTATAACACTCTTCGGGATTTCAACACTCAAGAAGGAGCTCTTCAATACCCGAGTTACTACATGTTGGTTAAAGAAAAAATTAAGTGCTATCCGGCCAAAGAAGATCTCACAGTTACAGAGAGCTCTGCAAAAATCAAATTACAAGCCTTGATGGATTTAACCTCAAGAAGACTTATTAGGTCGTTAGAAACCCCTGTTGATCCCAATCAACAGCTCGTATTGACCAGCAAATGGGGTTTTGACGGATCATCTAGCCAAAGCATTTATCATCAAAGGACGAGTGAAGATGAGCAAATCGATCTTGCTAGTAATTTTATGATTAGTCTTGTACCACTGCGGCTCGTCTCAAAAGGTGTAACAATTTGGGAAAACGAGCGACCATCTTCCACTTCATTTTGCCGGCCAATATTGTTTAAGTTTATAAAGGAAACCAAAGAAAATGTGCAGAGAGAGATGGCTGAAATCGAAGCAGAGATTGAAGCCTTAACTCCATCCACCATCACTGATGGAATTAGTGTCAAACACCAACTGCTGTTGACAATGATTGATGGTAAAATTCATTCCATTATATCCAATACAGCAGCTTCAGTGTGTGACATATGCAAGGCTTGTCCTAAAGAAATGAATAATTTAGAGTTAATCAAAGATAAACACGCAAACGAGGACATGTATAAATATAGCTTAAGCACCCTTCACGCTTGGATTCGCTCAATGGAATGCTTATTACACATTTCCTACAAATTAGACATAAAATCATGGCAAGTAAGGGGTGATATAGCAAAAAGGCAAGTTGATGACAGGAAGAAAAGAGTTCAAGAGGCTGTAAGAAGAGAAACGGGCTTACTTCTCGATGTTGTGAAACAAGGCAGTGGATCCACCAACAATGGCAACTCGGCAAGGAGATTTTTTGAAAACTACACTAAATCTGCTGAACTGACCGGAATAGATGCTATGCTTTTAAGAAAAATCTGTGTGATCTTGCAGTGTATTTCATCAGGAGAGAAGATCAACGTAACTAAATTCCGAGAGTTCTGCTTTGATACTGCTAAGCTTTACGTGGAGTTATACCCATGGTATTATATGCCTTCTTCACTTCATAAAATTTTAATGCATGGGCCAGACATAGTTCAGAACATGTCAATTGTGCCCATTGGTTTTCTATCCGAAGAGGCATCTGAGGCTAGAAATAAAGATTTTAAAAAATATAGAGAGGGGCATTCTCGAAAGCATAGCAGTATCTCATGCAATGAAGATATTATGCACAATCTTTTACTGTCTTCTGATCCACTGGTTACAAGTATCCGTCCAAAAGGAAATAAGTTTGTAAAAAAATCTTCTTTTAAGGAATTTTATGAGCTTACGGATTCTGAGAAAAGTGATATCGAATTTGTTAACATAAATGATTTAGCGGACATCGATTCTGAATTTGAATTAATTGATGATGATGATGATGACGAAGATAATTAAATGATGTTATTGTTTTAAAATGTGTAACTTAGTAAATTAGAGCTTACATCTTAATTATTTATTGTACTTTTAATGAAACTAGGTAATTTATTATCAACTTACTTAAAAGTCATACTCTCATCAGTTCTAGTGAATATTTTTGTTAATATATATTTCTGTATATATATAATATATTTATAGACCTTTTAATAAGTCTGTCTGCGGTTTAAAGTAAATACAAATGGGGAAAAAACGTTTTTTTTTTTAAATTTTCATTTCCTTTTATCCCAGAAAGTGCACATTTGGCGCACTATGTGTCTTAGTATTAAATATAGCTCTTAGTAATAGCATTACGATATTAGAGACCGCTACTTGAAACAAGCCCGGAATCAGGAGGGAGAGAGCTCGATACACTCATTTTCATAGTAAAATTTCACATTTTCTCAAATTACTCCCGAAATATGGGAGTTATGAAGAAATTCATCACCACAATTTATGAAGGCATTAAGTAATCGAATAAGATGGCATCATTAGTTTGTCATAATTTTACTCTTATTTTTCGGACATGTCTACGTCCAACCGCTCCCATACATTCGTTCCACTGTGGGCCGGCCCATCAGAGCTCTCTCATAATGGGAAGAGACATTAAGAGAAAATGCCATAAATTCTCCGGAGCGCACCATTTTAGGGTCCCGTCCGTGATCAGCTTATTTGAATAAGCCACTTATGGGATAAAAGTTGGGCTTAATTACAATCCTATGGAAGGACCGCGGTGTTATTTGATAGTTTTGTTAGCGACTTATAATATACCTACTTTGCATTCCATAAAATGCCTTAAATAGGCTTTAGTATCCCTAAAAGACACTCATAAACCTATTTTGTATTGTTATCTTTGGGTTTTGTTAAATTACTTCAATTAGCCTAAAATTATTTTTTCTTTCAGTAATACTTAGGTGCACCCGCTTGGGTGCAATATAGGTGCGTACCTACTGATGTAACGGCATGTCAAAACATCGCGATTAATGGACGTACCTACTCGAAACACGTAAACCTGACGAAATAAATTCTCTAAATATTGTTGAAATCACATCAAAAACTATTATTTAGTTTCGAAGAACAAAGCGGTCACATAGACATAAAAATTATCTGTTTGATAAATACCAGGTGGTATTTATACATATCGACTGTATTTACACCTATCACCCATAAAAAATATAGACAAAAGAACTTTCACACTTTAATAGATTATGACTGTCACTATTTCCTAACAAAAATAAGGTAAATTCTCAAACGTCCATAAGGAACCTTCGGAAATTAAACCTCTTTTTTCAAATACCTCGGCTGTCGGTAATCGTGACTTACGGTTCCAAACGAAATCTTTGAGAATTTACCTTTACTTAACGTCACCTATTTTACGTAGTACATTTTCGAAGAGTACGGAGCGTTTAAAATTTAGGTACCTACTATAACTTACCTTATTGATGACGTTCTTCAAAAAGATCAAATGCGCAGTTATAGCAACTGGCGTGCGCAAAATAACCGGCGTATAAACGTAGCAGGTGGTCCTCTATTGTTTTTGCCAACCCCACCGGGAAGCAGGCGTGAGTGTATACATAAATATAACTTATTATAACGGAAAAAATACTCAAATACATACTTAATAGTAGATGGTAAAGTTCAATGTGGCACACACGGATATAGGACAAGCCAAAATTTCCAGTTTTAGCTAACCTCGCATTGTACAGGATTTTCGTACTATGAGATGTCAGCTTATACTAGAAATGTGTAGCTTGATTTGTGGCCGTGCATACAAATAGGTATTTCTTATTAGTAGATAGGTATTTCTAAGACGTATTTTACGACGTTGATTTCCTTTGAAAGTTACGGTGCAGCGGTGATGAAAATATTACTGGATTTAAATCATTCCTATAGGTAGGTACTAATTAAAATAAACATTATTTTTCAGTTTATATTTCTTTCATGACGGGACAAATGCGTTTTTTTTTTCTGGGAAAATCTCAAGAAAATCTCGAATCGGGTACGATTTTTATAAATACTTTAAACAAATATTTTTTTTACGATGCAGCCGCAATATTGACAAACGATTAAACATACTAACATATCAAAAGTAAAGCCAAATATCTACAATAAATAAATTTTATAAAAGGTGTTATCTAAAAAATCTGAAGTATCTGTATACTTAACTCGCTAGTAATCGGTTAAAAGCATAGATAACGCACGTTATTTGTCGGTTAACTTACAAAAAACTGTTCTTGTTAAGTACGGCTTAAGTAGTAACTGATTTGGACATGGTTACTTTTTCGAATACTTTCTATAAATTGTGTTATTAGCGTTTAAAGCTGATGTGTCCTTGTGAGACTTTAAGATAAAAGTGATTCGTTGGAAGTTGATTTAAAAATATTTTTTAGTTTAGTTCCGCTGAATTTAACCTTCCATTTCTGGATAAGTAGATAATAAAAATTATGAAACAGTGCATACATTAAATGTCGTCTCAAAAAATGGTCTTAACTATTATTTGGTAATATCCTGTGATAACATCCAAAAGTTAAACGTAAACATATTCACTCACTAACTGTGGTTTAACTTGAAACGAAGTAGTTAACTTACATAATCAATACACAAACTTAATAATTCGTTAATATTCTCTATTTTTACGACCTAAAAAGAAATAGTTAATAAAAATATATGTTTCATATCAAAACTTTATGTTTTAAAAGAAATGAAGACATTAACGACCGCCTTGATTAAATGGTTAACAGGGCAATGCTGTACTGTTAATACTCAGGCAATTCTATAAAATCTTAAAATTAATTCTAGTCTAAAAGATGGCTGGCATCTGCTTATCATTTAATAAGTTTAAACTTGAAATTGTTGAGTGCCGCCTTTGAAATTTCTAACACAGCCGATACAAACTAGGAATCTCTGAATCTCGTAATATTGAACCTCGGGAAGATTTTTCAATTATTTCAACTCTGAAATTGAATAGTCTAATATCGGAATTAAAATCGTTGTACTATTATTGACCAAATAGCGTTGAAAGTGATCGCATATTGTCGTTAGCAGATTCCTCGCCTTGTAAAATTCGTTGTGATCTCCTTCATGCAGAATTATAGACGCATTGAAATTTTTGTGCGCTGAATACCAAGAAAAGCGTTCTCTAGCTATAAGGGCTCCCACACATAAACACGATACGACGTCGCGTCGTACAACAATGCCGCGTCGTTTCACGATACGACGTCGCATCGTGGAAATCTACGACACGACGTCGTGACGTTAGAAACTCACGATGGAATCCTGCGCAGTTGTTATTCGAAATTCAAAGATGACGGATGGTATTGAAGTCGATCATTTAATTACCCTAGTCGAGCAGCGTCCCGTACTATGGAACAAAGCATCAGAAGAATACAAGAATAAAAATGCAAAAACCACAGCATCCAATATCTTCTGAGTATCTGTCTTTTCTTTCTTCGTCTTCTTATTAACAGCAGAAGCAGAATGCGTCTAAAGCGTTCCATTTTTCGGAATGAACTAAAACACCACCTAACTGTATCGACGGCATCGTGTGTGGGACATTACGTTACGATGTCTTGTTTTTTTTACGATGCTCATCGTAGATTTCCACGACGCGACGTCGTATCGTGAAACGACGCCGCATTTTTGTACGACGCGACGTCGTATCGTGTTTATGTGTGGGAGCCCTAAGACATATTTAGTATTTTTAGTTAAGTGTATTCCCTTGTCACTAACTCTTAATTTTGTTCGATTTTATATTCCACTTCAATTTTTCTAGAGATATTTTATTGCTAAACGTTGACTGAAGAATCGGTGATCAAAATAACTTACTGAATTATCCAGTTCATTAACAGACTGATGTAACTAGTAATATTCATAGGTGAAGTGAAATTGTTACGTGTCGAAGTCTAAAGAATTACTGTAATTTTGCGATTGTTGTAGCAAAGTAAGCGATCTGTAAAAGTATAAGAATGGTTTTGTTTGTCAGTATCATTTTTTTTTCCTATTTAAATTTGATTGATAATACCTTTTTTCTATGAAATTCAAAATTTTATAAAATTTTCCTAATTACGATAGTGGGGTCTGATATCGAAAATCAATTCTTATATTGAAAAGCCGCCCATATTACATACCCTAATACAGACTTTACGATATTGTAGATTTTAATGCAAAGTCTGGCAAACAATGTGTAGATACTGTTTAATTTCACGTTTCATGAAGTTTTGTAGCCGAATTCGAGAGACCAATAAGAAGTAAGGCGCCACAATAGCAGGACCACCGAATTTTTCGGACAAACTTTATGAAATTAGAAAAATAATTTCATAAATTTAAAGTTTTTAAATTTAAATTGCTTAGACGCTTAGCTATAATTTTATAATTATTGAAATTGTGATTAAAGAGATCAGTGAATTTGACCAGTGCTTAGCCTGTACCGAAATGCGAACTATAAAAGAGAAAACTTCAAAGCTAACTTAATCAAAACCAACCTAATTTCACGTCCCTAATTTTTCAATTACATAACACAAAACAAGACAGACAACAATATCCGTTTATTATATATTATACACGAAACGGCATCCATAACAGTCGTTTCCACAAAGGAAATTTGTATCAAAACTTGTCATTGTTCAAGCCTTCGCAGTGACGAGGTTTCTTAAGAGAACCGGCCCGTTTTCATAACTCCACGTCGGCATCCTAACAGTAATGTTTAAGCAAAATGTATTTTATATCTTCAAGGATAAAGTTGATTACGTTGAGCGTCGTTTTCTGAGATAGGTCGTAATGGAACGGAGGCAGGAGACAATGGGAGTGCTCAGTATTCAAGTACTGTGCGTGTTTCCCGCGATATAGCGTTAATATTCGTATTAGGTATCGGATTATGGTTAAGGAATTCGGATACGCATCGAATAAACGTTTTTAAACGATGTTTTAACTGACACGGGGATATTTTGCGAGGTCGCCCTTCTCGTTTTTGGGGTATTAGGTCGGTGGGTAATGTACTGGAGGCAATATGCTCCGGAAATATTATGTCGTTTTTATGAATTAAGGAGATATTTTTTGTGTAAAAAGGGTTAATAATGAACAGAATGTTTACCCATCCAATTACGTAATGTTATGTTTGTACGTGTTTTGAAACATTTCCAACACTTCGCCCTGTTATATAAATTCTTAGTAATTGTATTGCAATAATGCCATTCACATCTTGCTTGCTGATTTAAAAATACGTAAATACAATAAGTATGTTGGAATGTAAAAGATCACTATTGTGCTTCGTAACTAAACATCAATATAACTCCTCTACAATCTCACTGAACAAACATCACGTCTTTGCCTAGGAACTATTGAAATAAAACAAAAACACGTATCGTTGACAATACATTTCCCACGTCCGATAATTATCTAGCCAATGTCAAGTTGAAATGACGAAGAACTATCATTAGCTTACAATGCTTCCGCTAAAACGTACGGAATTGTAAAAAATGTATGGAATCTTTAAAAAAAAACATTCTTGCGCTTAAACAAGTGGTTACCGCGGCGTTCACTAATTTTGAAACATTTATAGATACGAAATACCATAATATAAAGTATATTTTTATGGTGGAAAACCACATTTTTTCAAATACTATTTAATTAGCCCTTAAAACTGAGCCATTACACTTTGTGGACAAGAAAAACAAAATTACGCGAGAGTTTTCAATAACTCATCATGTTCGCAATTTTACGTACAGGGAAATTCTAGTATTTTAGGACTAGACAAGCTGTTGCAAGACCTAAGTACGGACAGAAAAAGGTCATCTAAGCGACATTATATTACAAAAACTATATCTCTTGATCTACCATTTTAGAAACTACATAGTTTCAAACTCATGTCATTTCTGGGACGGATATAAAACTAAACTATCTACCGCACTTTTCTATTAAATAGCCTAGGAAAGTCTAAAAGACTATAATCTGATAGTAGACGTAACTGTCTGCATTTTAAATGAAATCCAAAAGTTATAAGACAAAAGTATTGTACAGTCGGCCAAGAAAGTGGTGTACCACCCTAAGGTTGAATATCGCTTGCAGATTCATAGGTGATAAAGATTAGTTTCGCTTGCAGATCGATCTGACAACTTCTATTGCTGTCTTTATCTGATTATTGATAACGACTATTACTGTTTGTAACGTGACAGCTGTTCTTAGTTTGAACTTGATGGAACCAATGACGTCGTAAAATCAACGGCGGGGGGCTGTAGATTTTGATGACAAAATTGTATCTACAAATTCAGAATTGTAATCAACAAGTTACATAAAATTGTAAAGGCACAAGGCGAATCCACAAACCTACAATTTCTGTAAACTTGTAATTACAATATCAATAAAAAACAAGCTAAAAATAGATTTATCCTTTTATTAAATTTCTACAATCAATTTTAAAATACTTATAACAAACAAAAACATAGCATATATAATAATATTTAGAAGATATTGAATTTTTTTTTTAATTAGAAACGGGTGTAACCGCCGTTGGCCTCTATAACCTCTAAAAGACGAGACCTCATTGAACCAACAAGCCGTGAGCAAATATCGGTTCCCCGCATTTCCTCCCAAATATAATTACAGTGACTAATAAGAGCTTGTTTGGTTCTTTCATTTTGATGCGACCATCGTTGGACCATAAGGCCCCAAAGATTTTCTATCGGGTTGAGGTCCGGCGATCTTGAGGACCACTGAATTACCCTTACGTCAGTGTGTGAACGAAACCAGGCTCTTACGATCCTCGCATTATGAATTGAACAATTATCTTGAACAAAATCAAATTGTGGCACTTCGTTCTCCGGGTAAACATTACGGACTGTCGGTAGCATTGCATTCTGAAGCACGTCGATATAATTTACAGCCGTCACTCGAGGAGGTAGAGAACACAATTCTCCTACACCATCCGCACTCATCCAGCCCCAAATATTTACGGAAATTCGACCTGATTCTCTATTTGGGATTACATGATCATCTTTATACCGTGTTGAATTATATCGCCAAAGGTGAAGACGTCCATGCTGACTGGATTTAAACGTTTTTTCATCACAAAACACTGTATTAGACCAATCAAACTCTAAGTGCTCTCTGGCGAAGTTCAGACGAGCAAGTCTGTGAGCATCCGTCAAATATATTTTCTTGGCGTAATGCCTGTGGTGCAACCCCATGTAATGTAGATGATTCCTTATTGTTTGGGCACTCACATCGAACATCTCCGCAAAATGTTTTGTGGGCTTAAAACCATTGATTTCATATTCCCGTCTCATGAATTCTCTATCGTTATTGGAGAGTGCAGGCCGGCGACCACTTCTTCTGTGATCCAACAAACTTCCCTCCTCTCCTTCACGACGAATCCAAAAGCGGACAGAACGCCTCGATATATTCAAATTTCGGGATATCGCACTGATACTGCTTCCCTCATTAAATTGGGCAATTATTTGTGCTCTTTCGGCAATGGTCAAGTTGGCAGGCATTGAGATGATTTTATATGCAGTTGATTGAAAAAACACGGAAAATATATCGATTTTTTGCATATATTTGACAAAATGTCAATTGTCAGTTTTCTTTTTCAAATGGAATTCGGTTGTCTATTTAAATAGTTTTTATTACTTTTGTTTGGAAACATTTCAATTGCTTTGTAGAAACTAATGTCCTTTTCATTTATACTAAAGGTTAAAATGTCATGTACTTATATGTGACATATGACGTATGAATACTAAATACATAGGTTTACGTCATGATAATGTTGTCTCTTTCAGTAATATCTTTTTATAACGAACCTTGTTGTAATTTTCGATGACCGGGAAACTAAATCAAAACTGGTACACCACTTTCTTGGCTGACCGTACACCTAAGAATATATTAAGGTCTGACACATCTTCACCACACGGAGTCGTAACTGCCACTGTTCTGAGCCTATATGATAAGGGTAAGAAGAACACTACACTAGGGAAATTACCATGATTAAAATAAACCATAAAACAAAAACAAACGCAGAAACTATATTTAGGTACCTTCACAATGATGACAACTCTTATGCGATAGGGGCGAAACGGCTAGGGGAAAAACAAAATGTTAACCAAATACCAACTGAGTAGGACAGTGAACAAGCTAGTGTTTGGGTGACTCAAAAATATCTAATAGGAGATCCGTGGACTAAAGATTCTGGTCATGAGCATTCAAAAAACTGGCAGAACTCGATCCGTGATCTAAAAGATCGTTCCACACGCAACGACACGCGCGATCAAATCGTTCCAATATTAATAGATTCATAGTACGCGGTGAGAACGGACGATATACCGCTAGATACGTGTAAACTTACAGTAAAATGTACAAGTGCTTGAAAATTTAACACGCTCGTGGTTTCTTCAAGTGTAGCTAACAGAACATTGAAATGATGTAAAATATAGAACAATGTTAGAAAGATGAATAACTGATCTATGAGAATCAATGAATTGAGTACCTACATTTGATACAGAGAACTTAGTCGAAATACTGACACGACAGTCATTGAAGTTAATCACTACACCATTCGTTACAAATAGCATCAATCAAATAGTTATTGAACTAACAGCACATAATAAAAGAGAACCAGTACAAGACCCAAATGAAATAGATAAGATTGAAACAACTAATACAAAGAATCGTGTGAAAGGCGTCTTACACGGCACATAAGCAGCTCTTATTACTCGTAATATAACCGGGTCCGCCTCAAGGTATCGTGTGTACCCGTCCTTAATGCACACTTTCTTAGGAAAGTTACAAAAAATAAAGTGGGTGTAAGAAGTTACAAACGAACTCCAGTAAGGATTAATAATGTAGGCGCCTGCGGGTAAGTGATGGTTCTTAGAATTTTGTGCTGTATATAAGCTTTATTATGAGATGATTATGAGCCTGTTTCACAGTATCTTCAAATTTTAAAGAATTTTCAGGAGGGGTTGATGAAAGCAACTGAAGTGAAGTTGATGAAAAACTAAAGTACCTGGTGCTGAGTTGCAACTATGCCTTTTGCCATTTAAGTGTTATTTTGATTATGAAAAAGAAGACGATGCAATTCTGGTTGAATATAATGGTATCTATAGTGGTTCACAAAAGATGTCAGAATCCGAAACATCAAAATACTAAATGAAGCATTTGATAATAGCATCACAAAACGATTTGTCAATAACATTTAAATTAGCTGTGATGCATGTGTCATGGGTGGTAATGACAATAACAACCCACACGAGATCCTAATATGGCATTATGACTTTTTAATCATTCGAGTATTATTTGGGCCACCGATCAAATTCCTCGTAAAATTGCGGTGGCTGCACTTTTATTCCAATATTATTCATAACTAGCTTCTGCCCGCGACTTCGTCCGCGTCAAATTTTTGCTCTTCTGACCCTTCCCGTCGCATCGATTTGCCTGCTATTTTTCGTCCACTTTTCGTTGCTGCTAGCTCCTTTTGAATGATAGTGAGTCAACCTTAAAAGATAGACATATGCTCTCGCGGACTTTTTTTTAGAACTTTTTAAAGGGAACAATTCCGTGATATATGATTTTTGCGTTACTTTAACCGTTTACGCAGCGCACGCAATGGAAACTCTCAAAAGGAATAAATTTTCCCCGTTTTTGCAACATTTTTCATTACTGCTCCGCTCTTCTTAGTTGTAGCGTAATGTTATATAGCCTATAGCCTCCCTCGATAAATAGGCTACCCAACACAAAAAGAATTTTTCAATTCGGACCAGTAGTTCCTGAGATTAGCGCGTTCAATCAATCAAACAAACAAACAAACTAACAAACAAACAAACTCTTCAGCTTTATAATATTAGTATAGATTTGCAAGTCATATTTACATTATGGTTAATTATTATAAGAATGGCTTGACGTCACGTACTCAATGTTAAACCGAATCTACCACGTCACGATTTATTGGAAACTTTGGCGTTCCAGTTTCAAGATGATTGACTTTCAGTATGAACAAATTTATTAGTTCAATATAGGCAATTTTTGAATTTAATAATAATATTGTAGTACAAAATTATGAGATTCCGTTATTTAATTTTCACTGAGAAAGGTTCTCTGTGGTGGAAATTGGATACTGAAATAAATGATTGTCACTAAGTAATTCTACCTTACTAACTGACAACCATTTATTTAACACTAGCTTTTGCCCGCGGCTTCGCCCGCGTGGATGTCGGAAATTATCGCAAGAGGACGTACTACCGCGGTAAGAATGTATGAATCCATGTTATACATACATAAAATTACGACTTTTTCCCATGGGGGCAGGCAGAAACTACGGAACGCCACCTGTTACGATCCTTACATATCTTGTGTGTTTGATGTACTTAAAATAAAACTAATAGTATTCAGTGTAAGAAGACTGCGACATAGGGCTGGATTAAATTGAATATAAGTCTTACTGGTTTTTCTTAACGCTCCTATTCTACCTATACAGACACTCAATTATTTACCAGACACCAAATTAAACATAGTTATAAGAATAGTACTTTTGCCAGTGGCTTCGCCCGTATAGGTTTCGGAAAATATCACTCGGAAACCTACTACCGGGATAAAGTATCCTATGTATATGGTAAGTATCCAGGATAACCAAAAATCCAAATCCATCCAAAAATCTAAACATCTAAGCAATATTTCGCGGTCTCTTACTTGGAATAATACAATTAGGTTTATTTTGAGTACTTCGAACACACATGATTTTCGCATTTACTATGAAGCCAAAGTTAATATGAATTACAATATTCGACCGCTACCAACCGGGACGGCCGGACGCGGGAAGGCCCGCTAGCCGCTCTGCGGCGATTTTATTATAATCTCTGATATCTTCTAAAATATTAATTTTAATGATATGCTGTAAAGGGCAATTTTGATCTACATGAAATGCACAATTTATTTAAGGTACTTAATTGCATAAGGATTAATGCTGTATTGCTTAAAATCGCATTCATAAATAAGCCATTATTTCTCGTAAAAAGTAAAGGATAAAAATGGTTATTATGGGTTATCCCTAAGAGTTAGACATATACCATCGCGGACTTTTCTGTAGAACTTTTTAAGGTGTACAATACTGTAGTACATTATTTTGAGCTATTTCGTAGGGTTCAGCCAGCGTTCGCAATGTAAGCGCAAAAAAATGTGTTTATTTATGACATTACATTAGAAACCTCTAAAATTATCAGCGTTTCTTTACTATATTATACATGTTATATACATATAAACCTTCCTCTTGAATCACTCTATCTATTAAAAAAACCTGCATCAAAATCCGTTGCGTACTTTTAAAGATATAAGCATACATAGGGACAGACAGACAGCGAAGTGACTTTATTTTATAGTATGTAAAGATGACACATCTGCATGTTATGATGATAAGTAGTACAATAAGATTTTATTAGACAAATAGAAAGTCAACCGTTTTAAGCAAATACATTTTTAATATATCAGAGGCGATGCTTTTGCTTTTTATTTTATACTAATAACTGGCTTTTACCAGCGTTTTCCCGTATAAACCTTGCTCTTGAATCACTCTATCTATTAAAAAAAACCGCATCATAATCAGTTGCGTAATTTTAAAGATCTAAGCATAAACAGGTACATACAGAGGGAAGCAACTTTGTTTTATACTATGTAGTGATGAATTAGATGCACATAATGCTCATCACAGAATTCTGCGTAGTAACTCAAAATAACTTCGTGGTAAAGACGAAAAAACCCAAGTCAATGAACTAAAAAAACTAAGTACATATACGTAAAGACGATTAACAAAAACCATGAGAAAGAAAAAGATAAATAAGCAATAGAAGAATTTAATAGAGAAACAAATAGAGATAATTCCATTAAAATTACAACGATTATAGCAGAGAGAGGATTTCACTAGCAATTGTTAGTAAATCTGGGACACGAGCGACGTGTTAGTGCTGGCTCACACGGACTGGGAAATACCTGTTCAATATACCGACGTGTCATGTTGAACTACTTGATATAATATCACACTTCACTTGTAACGGGTTTAGTTGAGTTAAAATTAATGCCAGAGAACTTGAAAGTGTATTTATAAATATAAAACAGTTCCGTCAATGATTGATTGGGTGACAGGCTGACATGGCCTTAACCACTGCAGACAGAAAGAAGGATTTTGGAGGATAGTATATGTTCCTGATAAAGCTTACAAAGACCGGAATTTTTAAAAGTCAACCTGATACTGGATTATGACAAGACTTGTCCTAATTATATCAATCAGAATCTGAATCATTTTGAAAGATATTGTTAATGCTACAATTATGTTCGAAAAAGTTGCGTCAAGCAACGTGGACGTAGTTATGCAAAAAGAATCCAATCCACAACTTGGTCAAAAATGAGTTAAGTGCACCAAACTGATCCAAATTATACATACTACGAGTCAGTAAAAACGACCTAGCTAAAAATAGCTTTATTTTTCGTGTACTTTAATTTTTAAAACCAATGGTATGGCGCTATTTTTTTTTTTTTTCAGTATAAACTATTTAAACTTTCTGGTTCTTAACTAGTATTTGTACTAGAATATGTTAATATACCATTACTAATAAAAAACGTGTTAATATTCCACAGACAATTTTTTTTTAAGTAATGAAAAAATACCTCTTGAACTTGAAAACGTCAATAACTCAAAATTAACTGAATGTGGATTGGATCCTTTTTGCATAACTACGTCCACGTAACGAATATTGCTGAACTGTTAAAATGAAACTCATTGCTACTGTTAGTGTGTTAAGTACGCAATTACCCCGCTCCCTAATAACATTATTCATTTTCCTAGTTAATTTGGATTTAGAATCTCCAAATTGACTTCAACAGGCTATGATTTATTTACTCATATATAGTACAATGTACACAAACGTACAGTCTAAGACTAAGCTGCTGATTCCTAAGGAACCATTAATATCGTCTATCACTTTGATGCAATTCCTATTCAGTTTAACAGCAAATATTATTCCAAAATCAACAAAAAATGTATCGTGTGACGTCGCTACCATATTTGCTACATCCCAATGAAGTAAGTACACAACTGGAGCACACAGTGTGTCTCGTGCAATCGGTTCTTTACTTTTACAATTCTACCACATTTTGTTCCTTAGTTTTACTGTTACCACCTGTGCAAACTATCGCTGCTCACGATAACTGGTAATTCTACAATAATATCTTTAGTTTTCAGAATTTTGACAATAGCTTGTTTTAACTAAAGGATTTGACATTTTCGTGAAAATAATTGTATAGCTTCATTATATCTTCAAAGTTCTTAACGAAAGGATTAGAATGTATTAGTGTTTTATGGGGTGCATTGAAATGGCTTTCACTAATGGCGATACCTTAAATTTATGTAACTACAGCGTATGCTGGGCATTTAGCAATCCATCATCTTGCTGCCTGTATAATGTTTTGACCACATTAAAAGCATTTGTAATGGGGTTGAAGAAGATTGTTTTATGCATTTGTTGCTACATTTTCGTCCCCAATTCATGCACTTTACAACAATATTTCGTAACAGATGTTTTAACTTAATGCTTCTTACTCATATTATCTTAATACCTACTTGTAAATTGCACATCCTGTAAGCGAATATCGTGGGAATTATTTCTGCAATGCCTAGCAATCAAAGAAAATAACTAGTTATCGTTATAGTACTTATCAATAATACTGCTGCGGCCTTAAGTATTTTATAATTATACGTATATCATATTTCAGGAAACGATACTAGAATATTGACCTGAATAACTTTAGTAAAGGAAATACTATAAATAACGCAATAACAAGGATATACATTCGGTGATCATGGATTTGTAAATGAAGGCTAATTCTAAGGTAGTACGATGCTGGAGAGAACTAGTCCATAGCTATAGTTGCAAGTAAGAATGAATGCATGATCATAAAATAATGAAATGGGTATTTCGTTTAGGTACACCTACCGATGACTTACCTACACTCTCCCAAATATCGCAAACCTAATGATCTCTCATTATTAATATCAAAGAGTTCACTGAAAAAATATGTATTTAGTAAAAGCATGCAAATAGGCATGGCATTAATATTTCCTCAGGAATCAATAACAATTCCAATTGTTCATAGCGTAGGTAAACCAAAACATTTCACAGTCATAGTAAAACCCAGTTAAGTTTATAATTTTCCAGATATTCACACTACGCTTACTAAGTTACCACATAATCATGTTCAATTTACCAGTTTACCATCAGTCTGAAGCAGAAAACAATGACCTCAAAGGCTGCGCTTAACGACTTGAAAACTTCGCCCCGGGACTACATCACAAGTTCACCCAACATTAGCTAGAAACTGACAGAATATAAACAAACAGTAACTTTACCTCTTAAACAACTGCTTGTAATGCATCCTAGATCAACACAATGCACATCACAACACAAAACAAAACACTAAAGAATTCTAAACATTCACTCAAAAAACTCGCGTCCAGCGGCGGGTATCACGAAAAAATTCTGAATACAAATAGTAGGATGCGTGGGAGTCGGGACGCGGGTGACAGAGGGGGGGATAACGACAACGCACAGGTGGGGGCAGGTACGCACCCTATCCTTACAAAGTTTACGACAAGTGCTGCTGCGGCAAGTGCCGGCGATTGACTGAATCAGACTGATCTACCTGGGTGCGCGGGCGCAGCGCAAGGCTGAGGTCGATCTATTGTTGCGTAGCGTATAACGGATGAAAAGTTTGAATTTTCCCTATGGGATGTGTGGATGAGTTTTTGTGGTCAGTCGATATAGTATTTCAATGTGAATGGGTTTATTTAATATTACTCATAATATTATTGTTGGGTTATGTATGAGTTAGGTACATTTTTGTTGTTAAAAACTATTCATAGAAACAAATAGCTTATACATTTAACAATGTTTGTTGTGGACTGGAGGAAAAATAATATGCCAGAAACAAGTCAGTTATTTCACAAAATAATATTGTGTATTCATTGAGATTTGCTAGTGGATTGTCAACCATTTATTATGTGTATGGACTTCTTGCATTATTTTTAACTAGCTTATGCTTGCGGCTTCATTCGCGTGGTTTTCGATAAAGCCTAAGTTCTTTTCCAGGTTTCAAAGAAACCTCACACCAAAGTGCATCAAAATTGGTCCAGCTTCGGAGAGAGTGAGGTTTTGTCATAAGTATGTACTGTATAATACTTTCATATCCATTTAGTAAAAACCTATTTTGATATTACAAACAGGCACCTAAATGTTATTTATTTGTAGTGATATAGTGCACCATATTTTTTTTTGCATATTACATACATGCAGTTTGCTAACAATTCTCAACATATACCTTCCGCCCAAGGTCCTTAATTCATAGAAATAGTCTAATTGCTGAAATATAAATTTTATTGGTACCAAAATTCAGTCTACTTTCCCGATCAATTGGCTACAGTTCAATAACTACCCAAATTATTTGATATCCATTGTGCTACCATTACACACATGAGTTAGAATGAACATGGGAAGGTCTGCTGGTCATTATGTGGAGGTAGACACCATGCATGGCTGAGGGTGGCATCCGACGATGCGGAACAGTGATGATTGGACCGAAGCCGGTGGCGTTCTAGATTTATATTCACTTGTTTTTATGGCTCTTGTAATTACCTGCGATCTTAGAATTGTAGGTTTTTACCCAACTTCGGCGAGAGTTATGATTTTGTCGGCTACGTATGTATGTTCATCTGTTCCTTCATAACTCCTAAATGACTTTTCTAAGTTTGAAAATTGAGGTATCGTTAGAACCTTCTTGATCGCCGGCTGGTTATGACGTCACATTAAATTGAATGTGGCGCCTTCTAAGGGACATAAATTTACAAACTAAAAAAAATTCGTCTGTCGGGTCAGTAGGGTTTTACTTTTTTAACTTACTTTTTAGGGTTCCGTTGCCAAATGGCAAAAAACGGAACCCTTATAGATTCGTCATGTCTGTCTGTCTGTCTGTCTGTCTGTCTGTCTGTCTGTCTGTCTGTCCGTCCGTCCGTATGTCACAGCCATTTTATTCCGAAACTATAAGAGCTATGCTGTTGAAACTTGGTAAGTAGATGTATTCTGTGAACCGCATTAAGATTTTCACACTAAAGTAGAAAAAAAACAATACATTTTGGGGTTCCCCATACATAGAACTGAAACTCAAAAATGTTTTTTTTCATCAAACCCATACGTGTGGGGTATCTATGAATAGGTCTTCAAAAATGGTAATGAGGTTTCTAATATCATTTTTTTCTAAACTGAATAGTTTGCGCGAGAGATACTTCCAAAGTGGTAAAATGTGTGTCCCCCCCCCCCCCGTAACTTCTAAAATAAGAGAATGATAAAACTAAAAAAAATATATGATGTACATTACCATGTAAACTACCACCGAAAATTGGTTTGAACGAGATCGAGTGAGTAGTTTTTTTTATAAACGTCATAAATCGTAAACCGCAATTTACTTTACATTCAATCAACTAAAATATAAAAATTAAAAAAAATATATATTTTTAAACCGAGAATACCTACAGGTTTGTACGGAACCCTCGGTGCGCGAGTCCGACTCGCACTTGGCCGGTTTTTTTTCAGATAGACTTTAATCAATCGATTTTAAGCTTACTGTATATTATTTATTCATTTGATTGTTTTTTATTCAATTAAATTTAAAATTTATTACAATAATTTAAATTCATCAAATTCAATTTTTGAACTAATGTGTTAATTACATCACAAATATTATGAATAAGGCCGTTATCCTTTAGGGAATGACAAAAGCGAAATTGGAAAAAAACCCTCATGAATTTCCATGAACGATTAATTAAAAGGAAAATTCATGAGGCATTTTCAAATCAAGCAAGTGACCTAGATATCGGGGAGTACATTATAGTATGAACAATTTAGTAGTAGGTACCTATATCATTGTTTGATTTGCAGGATGACAATAATTATATCTTTATCAGTAGTTTCAACCAGATCCAGCCAGAAGATTGATTCCCAAATCCAGCATCCATTTCAGCTCAAAGACGTCCACTTCTGGATAATATAGACCTCCCCGTTTGGGGGGCTTTGCCATAATCGCCACGCTTAGCAGGCGGGTTGGCGATTGCAGTATGGTGGTAAAATGCATAGAGAATGCTGCTGCCCATTCTCTAGTAAGTCCCTTAGTCGCCTGTTTCGGCTCCCACGGGAAGAATTGGGATGGTGGTATTCTTTACGTCCGGCAACACACGGAACAAATTCAGCGTAACACTCTCCAATGTCCGACCAGCTCGGCACCATTTGCCAGCAGCCAGATAACTGCATCTAACGCCGTCACGTCGCGATCTACAAACGTTCCAGTATTCGTTCTAGTGCTGCCATCTAGCGGATAATAACAGAGATAACGCGTCTCATATGTAATTGGTACTAAGTAGTGCGTCTGCATCAACCAGTGGATAGGAAAATTATCTGGTTGTTTTGGGTTCCTTATGCATGTTAGATAAATGAAGACTGCTGACTGATGATTTTGTAAAAATTATATGAAAGAGAAGGGAGACAAAGATAGCGTAACGGTTGGCAGAGGAGAAAGAAAGAAGTTATCGTGTTGAGTCAACCCCAAATGCCATGGAACAAGGGCAGGGAGATGATAAAGCTTACTAGATAATCCTAGTATACCAAAATTAGATTCTAGACTACGCAAGACCAAGATTTTTCCACGCTAAGTTAACAGGGTAGCAGGAATTCAGCACATGATTCCAGACCTCCTAGTTAAAAAATTCTTCATCGACAACTGCTATGTCTTCGCAGACAATATTAAAATTTATTTTTTATAACCGACGAAAAATGTCTACGTACGGCGGTCCAGAATTGTATACAGAATCCATGGTAATATGTTGGGTGTCGAAGTTCCTGCCTCACTCTATAGAGGCAAATATACTCTAGATTTTATGTACGGATATACGGATACGTATTAATTAGTAGGCCGCCCAGTAGTCGAAATTCGACCATAATTAAAAGATACAATATACAACCATAATTTTTAACAAGTATTCATTCTGCGCTCCTCCTCCATAGAAACATTAACAGTGCCAAATTTTACACTCTTCAATCCGCGTCATTTTCGTAAAAAGTGGTATAAAGTTTTTGCTTCAAGTATTAATATAATAGATAATATAGTACGTAAGTATCTCCTTCTGACGAATTATATGGGACTTATCGCAATGACTCCCATACTCAACAATACTCTACAATAATCCTTACAAGAGTAAGTAATGTCCTAGATAGAAAATTCTCATCGGCAAATCAGTCCACTTATCAAAAAGTTTTTAGCAAAAATTACCCGCTCTGCTACACTGAAAATACTGGGATGAAAACCTCTGTAATAAAATTAAAATGAAACTTTCAGTTTGCACTGAGTTTCAACGAGAGGCGTTCGTAGTGGCAAAATGGAGGTGTCAGTGGACTAACTTGGACGATGTCGGCGTAACTTGGCATTGGTTGCAACTTCTGAGTACACCAGAAGTTTGTGCAATTTTAACCATATTGAATTCATCTGACACTTAATTCGGCAAACGGATTCGTGGCTCATCTCGTGACAATAGGTAGACACTTAAAATTTTCAGAGAATGTATATTTCTACAGCCTTTAATAGCAAATAAACCAAACAGCACTGAGATCAACCCGTACTGGGCCCGAGTGGTGGATTATAACCCACTCCTCACAGAAGAGAGGCATGTGTTCTAACAATAGGAAAAGTAGAGGCAACAAATAAAGAAGGGAGAGATATTTTATTTGTAGTGTTAAATATTGTACGGTGATATACCTTAACCCTTCGTGATCGGCTGGCTTTTTTCATAAATCAATCTACAGCGATATGCACCCGAAAACCCTCTGCTTTATGAAAAGTATCCATAGAAAATAAATAAATATTTCAGCGTATAGAACCCAGAAGCTCATTAAGAACCTGTATACCAACATATCTGCGCAACCACTCTCATCACGCACTCGATACTGACAGATCTGCGCATCACTCAGATCTTATCTTACCTAAGTAATTACGGTATACCATTCATTTACATGGCCAATATAGTTGAGCATGAGAATACATATACTTTGTTGAAGACCATGTAGCAGTTTCTGTTGGTCCCAATTTAGATAGATCAAGATCAGATGCTGAGTTTGATAAAATTGGTGATGTATAAGTGGACAATAATGACAGTCATCTTATTAAAATAATTATATTTTAATAAGATAGAAGGTGACCTAACCATAAACGTACACGGTAGCATGATGCGTTATCTGCTATCATAGAATCAGTACATGTTTCGGAACGTTCCTGCCCTAAAAAAAATCGTGGATTATTAAAATCATCCGTCCTTTAAATGCTCCTTGCAGGTCGCATGCCCACTCCACTGACTTGTTCTCCTAATCGATCACTTTGCTCGCGGTGTGGTTGTCAAAATCCCTCGGGACATCCAGATCTTACACAGATGTTCATAAAATACCAGGAGATATAATCAACTTCTGGAGGGAAGTGAAGTGATTCGATTAACTAACGATGGCCGCCATGGTCCACGCAATAGTCCACCTGATGGACGAAGTACGGAAACCAAACCCTCAAACATAACATATAACAAAACCACAATGATTTTGTATACAATGCTAGCTTAAACATTGTTATTGTAAACTCAAAAGAAACACTAATCTAGACAATTAACCTTGCCAGTTTTTTTGTCTAGCGAAGATTATTAAGAAGCGTCTTAAAGGTATAAGCAAGGACAGAGAACAGACGTCTAACTTAGATAAGTTAGACGTTTCTTCTCTGTGACGTCTCTTCTATTGTGAATACAAAATTTTCAATATAGTATCACTTATTATTAATAAAACTTCATCAAAAGTCATAAATTGCGCACTTTAATCCAGAGTCCAAGGTGTGACTTCAAATGAAAATAAACATACATTAGGTATACAAAATAATAGCTGACTCTATAAACTCTTTTGTATAATTCAGTCATTTAATTGATGACTCAAACAATCATAGAAAAATTGCTATTTGATGACGTGATACGGCGTCAGGGATTGCCCAAGACGATTATTAAAAACTGAATACCTACATGTGAGTAATTATTATCAAGCCACTTACTGCAATGTTTCAATCAAGATACAGGTTAAAATCGTGAGCACGAATCTGCAGTGATGAAGCTTTATGCAACTGGTATCCATCGTAGATGAATAATTAAAATTCATGAGCAACTATACAGTAGTCAATTATTATATCTGCAGGAGACCGTCGTATTGGACAATTATTGTGGTTTTTATGTTCATGTATCTATAGTAAATAACAAGACATTTTGCGATAGTTGAAACATGCCTAACCAAGAACTTCTACTATTAATAACCCATGCGCAAAAGACGAAATAAAAAAGAAAAAGACAAATGAAATAACATTAGATATTAGAACATATTCTAAAGGTAAACTATATAGAAAAGGAACTGATAGACGCTACTGATGGCTTAAAATTCTGGACAGTTACCATTGAGATCACATAGATGCCATCGACACCCTAAGAAGAAGAGGATACCTATAATCTTATAAGTAACTACAGAACAAACAGGCTATCACACCGAACACTGATCAACATGCTTGTACACTGCATTATTTTCTAGGTAATTGAGTCGAAAAAAGAAGTAACATGCACTCACAAGGTTACATTTAAATATGTTGGTTGCCATAAATGCCTTATTATTTATTGTAAATATTCGTCCTATGGACAAAACAGCACTTTCGATCGGGCAAAAAGATGAAGTTGCCCATTCCAAAGGCAAGGAACTCCACGGACATCTCGCGATTTCAATCTTCGGATCGCTGAACGCGGAAGATACGTGTATAAAATAATAATCATTGAAGCTCATATTAATAGATATCGCATTTAGATTTGCATACAATTATATCATCAACATTACATTTAATCGACGGTTTCCATAAAAGGACCACTGAACATAGGATAATAGTGGACAATCAAAGATTGCAAGCCATTAATGTTGGTATAACATAGTTAGCAACTAACATTCTTACTTAAAACATGTCAGTAATTAAAGGTAGCGACCCATATTTTGTTAACATTGCTTTGATTTTAAAGTTCTAACGGTTTCCATGTAACTTGTCAAACTGCCCTTTTATTAAATTCAATATGGTGGATACAAACTCTAGCTTAAGTATCTGGGCAGGCAGCCAAATAAGGGATGAACGAGTATAGTTTTAAGAAAATCTAAATGTATTTACTTGGTTATTTCCCATCGTTATAATCAATATCCCGCCCTTAACTGTCACAGCATGTCTTCTTTACAAATATTCCTATCAGCCGTCATCTAAAAACGTCCTTTTCCAGACATATTACCACCTTTCATAAAAAAATGATCATCATTTAATTTTTCTTCTTCAGCTCTGTTTAGTCTGTTGACAGTGTTGTCTTTAACATTGGCATTCCTAGTTATTTGCGCTATAAAATTCGACACATTGTTAAAGCCAAAACCTTCACCAACTGCAAAGACACACAGGGGACCTGCTAATAATAAAATTAAGAGCATAATTAAGTTAGTGTTACCGTTATGAGCCTGTAAGTTGATAGCTGTGATATATGTTCAACTTACAGAGAGATAGTGTCGACCTTGGTCGGCGCAGCCAGAGTGCCAATGTTATTGCTTCCTACCTCATTTACTTTCTAAGACAATGCTGTTTTTAGCTGGTGTTTATAAGGAGTTCGATTGTTTTAACTTTTTTTGTAAATGTTTAGTAATTGATTATATTAAATGCATATTTCCGAACCGGTAAACAATCGCGAAGTATGAGAGAGAGTGACACAATAAATATGCTACGGTGCAGGAATGCTAGGACCACAAAGTGAAAAGTATTAAACAAGATTTTCACAATACTTCGACTGCTAAACAACACTAAAAGAAGTAACGAGATCTGGATTTCTAAAAAAAAAAATAACTGTTTGCACCTCAAAAATATCTTTGAATATTTAGTACTCATGTGATTAAGAAGTTACAAAAAGTGGGGAAAACAGATTTGCCTAACAATAGTTATTATTATAAAAAACAACATCCGTTTTGGTTTTTGGTAAATTTATATATTTATAAGATGTAGATTTTTGTTGCACCGAGCCAGTTATTTTTAACTGACCTTTAAATTTGCAAAATAATGGCGCCGATTCTGTTGTTACAAAATTAACTAAACTAAAAATCACTAAAATTTGGTTTATTCCTGTCAAACGACGATTTCCTATTCTGAAATAGACTAAAGTGACACAAATTAACTATATTTTAGTTTGACAGCACTAAGATTGCACTGAGTTATTAGTTTAGTGAAAATGTCAATTTTGCTATTCTGAGTTTGCCGGTTTTCACCAAAAATGTTGACTATAATAATTTATTTTAACTAAATCTGACTATTTTTAATCGCGATTAAAAAGATGTGAAATAAAACTAGTGGTCATGAACTAAAATTCACACCAACACCTCACCTTCACGTGCAAAAACAGCACTGTATTTTTTTCGTTTTCTTTTGCTTATATCTCGAAAATGGCGTGTCCTATCGCAAAAATAATGAAATTTTCGACCCCCTTTGTAGCCCCCACACGTAGAAATCTCAACACGTAGGTAATTTTCTTTTTTTTTTTTTTTCATCCAAAAGTGAAAAAAATCCATATAAAACACGTCCAGGCTGCCCCTTTTTTTTTTTTTTTTTTTTTTTCAGGATGGGAAATCATCAAATGACTTCTCCCGCTCTGGGCGGAGCGGGAGGGCGTGTCAGACTTTTACTGACTAAAACCCACCCGTGTTCCATCAGTTGCCCATGTGCCAGGGTCACGGTATCTCTTTCGAACAATCACGCGACCCCGGCAGGCATCGGTCCTAGTAGACCCCTACACTGCTGCTGACATCTCTTTGAGGCGCGCGTGGAACACTGCGCGCCGTCGACCCGAGCTTGGTCCTTACCGGGCGGCGAGCTACCCATTGCTTGCCACCCGCAAGCTCGCGCCTACGGTGGCCGGGAGTCCGCTATCGACTCCCGACGCCCGGGGCGTCTCCTCCTGCGGCGGCTAGGGACGTGAGGGCGCAGTGCCTGCCACTCCCTCACGCGCCCCGCCTCCTCCTTCGCGAGCATTACTGCTTCGCAGAAGGAGGTGACGGCTTCCCATTCCCTCTCGCTCCGTACCATGGCTCGCACCAGGGCCGGGCGCGAGAGGTCGCCGCCGCCGATCGCCTCCACGAGGACACGGCGGTGCTCCGCCCAGGCAGGGCACACCTCCACCGTATGCTCCACCGTGTCCTCCAGACGATCCTCACAATGGAAACACCCGGGCGTATCCTCCCGCTTTATCCTGAACAGGAACCCACCGAAGCACCCATGCCCGGTGAGAACCTGCGTCAGGCGGAAGGTGAGAACGCCGTGGCGCCTCTCTATCCACTCCTCAAAGAGGGGACTTACCGCCGCAATTGTGGCGTGCCCTGCGCTGGGTTGCGATAATCGTACCCGCCATGTCGCCATGAGATCACACCGGAGCTCTGTCCGCCGAACCGCGATTTGTCGCGGCAGCGGAGTTTCGCCCCGGCGTTTAGCCTCCTCGCGCCACTCCCACATGTGCGCGAGGACCTTTGCCTCCAGATCCCATGGCGGCACTCCGGCAAGGAGGCTCGCCGCCTCGCACGAGATCGTGCGGTATCCTCGGATTAACAGGCTGCCCCTTGCGCGCGCCTTGGTCTCTCAAAAAAATCATTGCGTATCGCACACAAGTACTACATTGCGAAGCCAAAAGAAAAAAAAATACCACGTTGATTCGCGATTGTCAAATTCGATTTTAGTCGTGTCAAAATAATTTTTAAATTTAGAGATTTTTTCTTGCAGAATAGCGTTACTATTCTTGAAGCCAAAAGTAAGGAATTTTAGAGATAGTTTAGTTAGTTTAGTTCGTGTACAACAGAATCGGCACCATTGTCTCATAGTTTATTATGTTTTCAAGAATAATTTCCTTCTTTTAAAACTACCGTGTATATCTTCAGATACCTCAAATATAGGGTGGGTAGTGCTGTAATAGCCAATCACGGGAGGCGATTCAAAATAAACATTAATTGGAAGACTGCAATCAATTTAGTTAGATAGATTGTTTTATAACCTTCTTCATCGAAAATAACAACACCTAGATTTCCAAATATATTTAAAATATCATCTAAAACTCACCGGTTCTCTCCAGGTCCAAGCTTATTATTCTCAACTATAGCTGTAGCCCTGATCCTATGATCAGGCTGTTCTCCAATCAATTTCTCACTCCTGCCGTTGTTCAAATGCTCCCTAGCCAAACTGTATGCGTCACAAATATCCCTATCAACAACAACACCACTATCACTTTCACAGATCACTTTAACTTTCTCACTCGTGTCAACTTCGTGTTTCTCCGGTTCCACTTTATCTTCTTCTTTTATTATGTCCTTTTCTTTCTTTTTGTCGAAACCGTTGGCTATGATGGGCGCTGGTTTCGCCTGGAGGGATTTGGGTTGGGCTTTCGGAGAGGATATGGTAGGTTTACTCTCGATCGCTCCGTTTTCGTTTATTGATGTCACATAGACGGCGGTCGAGTTTGCTATGTAGCCGTTGAGATCCTGTCTGTTTTCTGGCTGAGTTCGTTTTCGACGGTTTAGCTGGAATGAAGAAAAAAATATAAGTCAAATAATACTATTGATCGGCAATAGTGTACTATTATACACAACTAAGCATAAAAGACAAATTCCTTTTGGTCAAATTACGACACAAATATTTATTCCATACTAATAATAAAGCTGAGGAATATGTCTGTTTGAACGCGATAATCTCAAGAAGTGCCAGATTTGAAAAAATCTTAACGAATTTGACAGCCAAGTAGTATGCAATATTGATGGCATCAAAAATAAATTAGAAAAAGGTACTCTCAGTTATCATATACGAATAACATTAGTACAATATATGAATACGCCTGATCCAGTTACCGACTATATTTGCAATGATGTTGAACTTAACTATCCTAATAAAAAGTTCTGTAGAATTGCAACCAGATACACATAATAAATCAATTAAATTAAACAATTACAGCCAAGAACTCTAAAAAATCTACACAATACATTATTAATGATACAATGTCAGACACACCTCTGACAGAACCTGATAATTTATTTATTTATTTTATTTATTTATTTATTTATTTACTCAAAACAATGGATTATGGTACACGTTAGAAATACAGTAATACAGAATAAGTACTATTTATACAGACGTGTGGGTGAGCACTGCTCTCCTAGCTAGGTTATGAAAACCTGTGTTAAGGAGAAGCAGTCCGGTCCCCTAAGGTACAATGTCGTAAAGTTATATAGTGCTTTTGATGTTACTGTACAATTTCAGAGATATGACTTAAGTTTAGAAGTTTAAGTTTTAGAAAAGTTTTATTAAATTAAAATAATTTAGGATAAATATGTGAGTGTGTGTGATTGGGTGTGGTATGTGTGATATCGTGGGTGTGTTTGGGTGTGTGGTGTGTGTGTGTGTATGTGTGTGTGTTTGTGCTTGTCCATACTCACCACCTATTTTAAGATAATAGAATAAAATAAATAGACGGCACATATAAAACTTGTTTTTATTGGCTTGCTTTAGAATGTATACTCAAGGTTCTATAGACAATCGCAGATAATAAACAAATAAATGTTACTGAACTATAGTCAACTATAGTAATTAAAACTGTTTTTTTTTCAATGTCATATTTTTATGTGTCTACAAATCAAAGACCCACAATAAAACTTCTTTATTTGGGGCTAGATATCTCGTGATTTTTTTCCGTAACTTCCAAAGAATAAAAGACTTAAGAAATTATGAAAACTTCAGACTGCAACGAATTCAGTATTCAAGCGTTTCTATTCTGCAATATTCTTAAATAAAAAAAACATCACGCCTTGTTTCCCGTAAGGGTTAGGCAGAGGTGTAACTTTAGTGCACCCACCATTTCGCCTGTTATGTTTAAGTCCCATATGTAATAGGGGGCGAGCCTATTGCTAACCACCGGGCACTAATCCAGACTCCGGGCTGCTACAGAGAAATTCCAGATGGAAAAACCCAATAATAACACTTTTGCCCGACCTGGGAATCGAACCCAGGACCTCATGCTCAGCAGTAGCACTTGCTACCACTAGACCAACGAGGCAGTCAATATTCTTTTCTTTACAAAAATGAAAAGTAACTTCGTTTTTTCTTCATTAGAAGCTACTATGGTAATATAAACACCATATGATGGGGAAATACTTATTTTCATTAGCGTTCATCAATCCGTTTACTGATTTCCTTTATGGTGGATTGAAACTGATCTTTTAATAAACTTGTAGAAGCAATTGGGAACCGTGAAAACTTGGTGGTGAGGGGCAAGGATGATGAGAAATTACCTCGCGACCGGTCACCTACCCGCTGGTCCGACCAAGTAACTGCCCTCACTGAACTCTCTGTTACGACCGCCATGAGAGAAGCCGAGAACCGAACCGAACCGAACCGAGTATTGAGTATTGAACAAAGTTGAAGAACATCCTATATAAAGCCACAACCATCAGTAATGAACTACCCTACCAAGAAGAAGAGATAATTGCGGTTGTTTGTTTAAGAAGTATACATAAGACTATGTATAGTGAACTGTTACCGGCATGCGAAGATGCGAACTCATCCATGTTCAAGCCATCTGACACCCATTTATCGCCGTTCGCAGCACATTTAACACGATTATTGGAGTGTGGGTTTCCGTACCACTTGAAGATGGTAATAAAAATATTCATACACAATCAACTAAGCTATGTATATATATAATTATATATATAGAATTGAGAACCTCCTCCTTTTTTTGAAGTCGGTTAAAAACGATGGGCCAGGCGCCTTGAAGCCGGCAGAGTAGTAGTACTATAGAGCAAGAGTTTTAAGAACAGAAGAATTACAACAAAAAGCGAAAATTATTATTAAAGTAGCTACAAAGGACTATCATGATGAGCAATCTCCTCACAACGCGCACCAGATGACAGTGTCATGGTTTTTTATGAAAAATGCTAATGGTCCCGAACAATATGTCACCGCGGTATGCGACCCCAATTAGTAGCAAAAACACCACTTGACTAACGTTTAAAAACGTGAAATGCAACAAGTGGGCCCTTGATATGCCTATTATGTGTGGCGCAATCATTTTGTGGGAAAAATATGAAGTCGAAACACGCATGTGGAAAGAATTCATGGGCGAAGTTCAAACTTAAAAAAATATATATTCACATACGCCAATAATAATTATGGGGCCTTCCTTTCTAACTTGGATTTAGAAACAAAACTAATTGTAAGAGTTCTGGTAGTCCGACCATGACATTTTGATTAACAAATCAACATCAAGAATGAGATAATTGGTTAGATAAAGGTTTGTCACATCAGTTGCCAATTACTGTTCATAGACCAAAGATCAGAGTCAACAAATTGATTCAATTGATCTGAATGAAATCATCATTAATAAAAACATTCAAACAAAAATCATTGAGCAACTATAGACTTTTTAAAATGTCCGCACTGTTACAGCTTTCAAGAGTCCAAACTTGAGTTTTGCCAACGTGTTATAGAGCGCAATATTCTTGGCGTTAAATTGACACACCATAATTGCAACACCACACTGAGCTCCAAAACAAATAGATTACTAACGTTGCTCAAAAAGCCGCTAAGCTGAAGTGGGAATGGGCTGGATACGTCTACCGTATGACCAATGACCTAACCACCACGTAAATAACCACCCTGACTCAACTAGAAGGCCGTAGAAGATGGCGGGATAAACTGGAGAAGTTGAATGACCAGTGGTCCACTTTAACCCTGCAAAGAGCTGGAAGTTATGGGAAAAGCAGCATTGATACAGGCATTGATAAGGCTAGTAATAGTAGCACAGATCAAAAAGAAAAATAGTAAAAAACAAAAAGACAAAATTTGTTATCCCTGGTAGAGCCAAAACATTAATGTAAGAAATTTAAATGAAAAAGGCACAAATCAAATCAAGAACCCTTCTTAAAATGTTTTGAAGAAGCTGAAAGAGAAATCTTTTCACCTGTTTTAACTGCAAATGATATTGAAATAATGTGAAGCGAGGGAGTGAATCAAGTGCGCTTCAACTACGAATGGAGTAACGAATCGTCGGGAGAAGACGGTAAAACAATTTTTTGTGTGGGACAAGTAAGAAGAGAAAACGGGTACAAGATAATAAAGATATTTTTTTATTATAATACAGGTAAACACTAAGACCACATAATCAGGAAGTAAGGACAGAATTGGATGAAACAACACAAAGGAATGGTGTATGTATACTCATCGAAACAAACCTAAATTTCGAAAAAAATATTGGGTCTGGTAGCCACGAAAGTATCACTTGAAGAGCCAAAGCACAGTCAACATAGTAAGTCTTTTAATATATTAAATTTGCACAGAAAAGTTATTATTGCTACAATTTATTTTGAACCGTGTCTCAAAACTTGGGCCCGCATATAAGTGGCCAAGTCAAGAGGTGTTGGACTGAATGCAGGCTAGCCCACTTGCGCGCATTGTCCTAACTAATCTATTGTACGCCTTCCATTATGTGTGCATGCCATGTACACGCTGCATCCTTCAACTTGGGCCATCGAGTCGAGTGGCCTCCAGTGGAGTGGTAGACGGAATGCAGGCCAACTCGCTCACAAACATTGTCCTGGCTAATTTATTGCACACTATCTACCGCCCCTGTTTCGCAAGGGTACAATGGAAAAATGTCAAAACATTAAGATTTCATATGCAAGTTTAATATGAATGTGTTTAGCATATAAAATTCTCTAATTATAGGTGAAAATCACTTCATAATACGTTGCGCTAAAAACTATCGCGGTTCTCGCAGACAGACAGTAATTTATAATCCTACTGATATTATAAATGTGAAAGTTCGTATGTTTGTATATTTCTTGCTCAATCACGCAAAACCCGCCAAACAGATTTATATGAAATTTGGCAATATATTTGGCAATATATTTGGTTTATAACCTCAACACATAGGGTTGTTTTATCCCGGTAGTTCATTCCCGTGTTATAATTTCCAACCTCTGCGCGGGCGAAGTCGTTCGCACAAGCTAGTAGATACATATTATAAACATACTGCCATTTGCCAACGACTTCGCCAATCCAGGTTACAAACTATTTGTGTGCCAAATTTCATCCAAATCCATTCGAATGTTTTGCGTGATTGAGTAACAGACATGCAAACATACAATTACATTTATAATAATAGTAGGAAAGTAGAAATAGTACGATTTAAAGATAGTGTTGTATGTGTGCATTCTACAACGTCCTGCATTTCACTACTGGGGCTAAGAGCCGAGTGGCTCGTTCGCACATATCGGCCTAACTGAACTATTTCATATTCTCTTGTTTACACGATTCTAGTCAAAACTTGAGCCTCGTCGAATAGCTCGCTAAATACTTATAAATACAGGCCAACTCACTCGCACACATTGTCCAGGCTAATTTATGGTCCAACGTCCTCTCTGAATTCATGTTTATGCGCTGTAGTTTACAACTTGGGCCACCGACTGAAGTGGCCTCGTCAAGTAGAGTGTTGGACTGAATACAGGCCAACTCGCTCGCACACAATGTCCTAGCTAATTTATATAATGTTCGATTTAACTTTATGTGTTCAGGATATAGGATTAAACAACAGAAAAATTTCGCAACTGGTGCATTCTAAATCGAAGAAACCTCGAGAGAAATATCCAAAACATAATACAAATATCTTATTCCGTTGCCTAGCAACCACATTCCAGCACCCCAATTGCAACAAACTTCCAATCACAATGTGACGAATTTTTAGACATATTGCTAATCCATTGCTGTATAAGTGGGAAAGAATTGTCTGTTCAATTACACAAATCACGCAATGAATGTTGTTGAAATATCAAAACAAAATAATTGACTTTGAAAGTATGTTACGTAGTTTAAAAGGCCTGAATATTATGACGATTCATTGTTTACTTTCGTAAAGGCAATTGCTCTTTATAATTCCTTGACGCGCAAACCCATCGCGCATTCATCAATGTCTCGTACATTAGCACCTTGAGTACCTACGTAAGGTATCCGCATATATTACGCAAGTAAACAAGACTAGTGCATTAACATGTAGAACATGTAACATTATCCTTAAGTCTACTGTCGGTTTGGACATGTCACGTCGAGAGGCGTGAACGAAGCAAGCCCTGACGGACGCTTGAACCAGCTTAGCAGTTAAACCATGCGTTGGATTCAGTTCTTACTTCTATGGCTATTTTAGACAAGTAACAACAAGTTAAAATAATACTATTGCCAATTCTCGTAATTAAAAATGTTCAAAATCTAGTTGCAGTCTCATTTCAGCGACAATCACTGCCAAAAACTTGGCAAAAACGTAAGCAACACGAGGTATTTTTGACAGATTTTTTAGGACAGTTTTACACTTAAAAATTTTGTTAACCAACATTTTTTTTTATAGCCGCGCTTTTCCTAGCTAATTTGATCCCTGAGAAGAAATGCCGAAACAAATGCAGAGATCGTGATCTCTTTTGAAATCCAAATACTACATAAATGATTAAGATGTTAAATAGGCCTTACTATGCCACGCCATGTATCGAAGGGCCTTTTCAAGAAAGACTCATTGTAGTTTTGAGCTGACCTGTCCCAACAGACGGCATGTATGCATCAGTCATCGTGTAGGTCAACCCTTGGGAGCTTAACGAGAGCTTGAGGGTTCATAGCTACTGAAATTTGTGCTGCTATGTAACAACTACTTACAAATAAACAATGGTTTCAGTTCTTACCTCTACAGCCAACTTGGACATATCAACGGGCGTGATCCGCTTGAGCGCTGACAGCCGCTGCAAGCGCAGCCGCGCCTTCTCCTCCACGGCGATGAGAAACGCATCCTGGATTATAGTGTGACCGAGGTCTTGTACTGTGGACAAGATAACATTGATTTATGAGTGGTTCGTTTGTGGTTGATGACTAGACTGTGTGTTGTACTTTGAGCATAACTAGCGAAATGTGGGTGTATTATAGGTACACCTCTGCCCAACCCTTTGGAAAACCAGGCGTGATGTTAATTATGTTGATTGTACATTTTAATCAGATAATTTGTGTATGCTGCTGAGATAGGGACTGCCAAATCCAACTTATTGGGCGACGTAGTCATTATTTTTCCCTAAATTATTAACAATATTTTGTTTTTAAATGACTGACTTTTTATAAGACCATCGTCATCATCTGCCTATGTTGGGGTCGGCTTCCCGTCTAACCGAATGCAGCGGAAAAGCAGTATTTGACATGAAGCGACTGCCTATTTGACCTCCACAATCCAGTTACTAGGTAATACGTTGGGGTAGGTTGTACGTCTTTGAGGCACGCGTGGAACACTACGCGCCGTCGACCCGAGCCTGGTCCTTACCGGGCGATGAGCTACCCATTGCTCGCCGCCCGCAAGCTCGCGCCTGCGGTGGCCGGGAGTCCGCAATCGACTCCCGACGCCCGGGACGTCTCCTCCTGCGGTGGCTAGGGACGTGAGGGCGCAGAGACTGCCACTCCCTTACGCGCCCCGCCTCCTCCTTTGCGAGCATTTCTGCTTCGCAGAAGGAGGTGACGGCTTCCCATGCCCTCTCGCTCCGAACCATGGCTCGCACCAGGGCCGGACGCGAGAGGTGCCGCCGCCGATCACCTCCACGAGGACACGGCGGTGCTTCGCCCAGGCAGGGCACACTTCCACCGTATGCTCCACCGTGTCCTCTAGACGATCCTAACAAATACTTTACCCCTTGGTAAGACTTTCGGGGTTTTGATGACCGTAACAGCTCTCAAGGATCCACAAATGACAACCAGGATCAATGGCTTAACGTGCTTTCCGAGGCACCCCATCCACGGGCCGACTGCAGCAAGCATAGTTTAACCAGTCGATTACCGTAATTACAGACACAATTAAAAAACGATTGTGTCTATACCAAATGTGGTATCTCAGGGACTTAGAGGTTAACCTGATGGAGCAACCTGCGCAGCTGTTATCTCCTAGCCACAAACTCCTTATAAGATAAAGGAAGGAAATACATTTTTAGGTGCATCAAACCGTGACAAAGAATCTGTTATTTAGTTATTTTGTTGAGTTTGAGGCTAGACCGTTAGTGTACCTACTATGCAACCTTACACGTTGAAATGGCTAATGCAGCCGCACAACGTCCGATAGATTGGATTAAGAGCTTACCTACTTCATTAAGGCGTTTTAAAGTAATCCTTAACATTAAATACACTATGATACACAGAATCGACGTCTATTTGAGTTGATTTATTGTCACGAAAAAAGGTAGACCCAAAGCTTAACCTAAAATTAAATAGAGAGAGCAAATAAGTAATATCAACATATTGGATAACTTTCTCCTAAATATGAGATCTATGATTAGAACTTATAAAAAAAAAATAAGTATTTGGGTTCCAGTTAATTTAATATTCCTATTGGTGTCCTATTTCATCCCATTGGTGTTGTAAGAGGCGCCTAACGGACTTACTAGAGAACAGACAGCACCGTTCTCTATGCATTTTTTACCACCATACTGCGATCGCGAATCCGCCTGCCAAGCGTGGCGATTTTGGTAAAACCCCCTAAATTGGGAGAGGCCTATATCAAGCAGTGGACGTCTGTTGGATGAAATGATGTGGAAGATTGGTGTCGTATACAACCCATAATTATATATGTGCACTTGGGGCTGTCAAAGTCAAAAGATGGGCAAGATTTAATTTACCCGCCCGCTTCCGTTCCTTCCCCACCGCTGACGCATGACAACAGTACGGTCTGCACTCCCGTGTCCTCTGCACTGATAATTTCATTTAAAATACTTTTACGGACGCTACCAGTGAACCTATCATGTCAATATTTTGTCATTTTTTTCGTTTATGTAACACCAGAGCGATGTATTGCAAGAGAGATCCTGGGATATATAGCGTATACCGATATCATAGTACATAAGTTAGACACCATAACAAGCTCTCCTCTTCGGGTCCATGTTATTTCTCCTCAGCAACAAGGACAGATCAAAATTTATCTTTTCCACTAAAATATCAATCGACTATCTCGTCAAATAATCCTGCGCCACGTGCATTGAGAGCGATTGAAACAATTCGCGTGCCGATGGTGCAATTAATATTCAGTCGGCAATCGAGGGCCTCCGAGATGAGTCAGCTATTGTGACTGTGTATAAATTAAGGAGTAGGACTGAACTCAGTACTTGAATGTTTTTGTTAGGACTGAGGTGTAATGTGTAATCAGCCTATGTTTCCACTGCTGGGAAACAAGCCTGCTTTATGTAAGCGGGAGTTGGCCGAAATCCAATGTATTTATTCGATTTTTTTGGTTCTAGGACATACCGGTTGCCTCACGATGTTTTCCTTAACCGTTTTGGACAGCAGTGGTAATGAAATCTATACTAATATTATAAATGGGAAAGTGTGTGTGTCTGTTTGTCCATCTTTCACGGCAAAGCGGAGCTACGAATTGACGTGATTTTTTAAGTGGAGATAGTTGAAGGGATGGAGAGTGACATAGGCTACTTATTGTCTCTTTCCAACCCCCCACTTCCCTAAAATGGGGGGTGGAACGCGCTAATCTCAGGAACTACTGGTTCGAATTGAAAAATTCTCTTTGAGTCGGGTAGCCTATTTATATATTGAGGAAGGCTACAGGCTATATAAAATCACGCTACGATCAAAAGGAGCGAAGCAGCAAAGAAAAATGGATGAAAACTGGCAGGCAATTCGATGCGACGGGAAAGGTCAGGGGAGCAAATTTTGACGCGAAGTCGCGGGCAGAAGCTAGAATTTATACTCAGAAAAGCGCCTACCTGGGTTCGCACCTACAACTACCGTAAGTCGCAGCCGTTACCACTAGGCCATAACTGACGAACTGACATACCTACCACAGAGTAGCACGCTCTAACTCGCAGTGAGCAAGGGAAACAATAAGAGCTACATTTTTTGTTTCTGTATACTAGAGAATACAATATGTAAGCAATTTTTAGAAACGTGTACAGTACATATTATTATTTTAAGTCTGTTGTTCTCAATATTTTTGTTGTTTTCCTCATGTCGACATCAGGGGAGATGGGGTGACTGCCAAAGGATTTATGTGTGATCATAGTACGTATTCGATTCTTCCTTTTTTGTACATTGATGTACTTACCTACTGTAGCACGTCTTATGCATTTTTACATGAACCCTAAAATGATCTTAATGTTTACTTCTCATATTTTTTTATTAAAACTGTTTTGATTATTTTGTCAGCATTTTTGTAGCAAATATTATTCTGCATTTATCCTTCACTGCATTCTTATCCTTATTGGGAAGAATAGGGATATTTATATAACTGTTTTTTTTAATAACCTCCGTGTCTTCTATCTATGACAAGACCTTATATTTTGTTAACTAATAATTTGTTACTTATAGACTGCATTCTGTCTAAAGTCCAAAAGTTGCAGTAAGTTTTACCTAGATTCTAGTCTAATTACACAATCGAATAATATCACTGCAATGCATTACACCACAAAACAGCAATGATGTCCCAGTGGTAACGAGTTGCGACTTAAGAATTGTAGTCGCAGGTACGAACCCCGACAGGCACTTTACCATGATGTTTGATAGCTGCTATCAAACATCAGGAAGTGAATGAAAACATCGTGTGGTAACCGGCATGTCCTTGAACCAAAAAAGAGAACACATGTGACATCTACCAACCCGCACTAGGCCCGCGTGGTAGATTACGGCCCACTCCCTCTCACAGAGAAGAAGCCTGTTTCCCAGCAGTGGGAACATTATAGGCTGAATATGAGATTTATATAAAAAAGGGAATGAATCTAAGGGCATCAAAAACTGCGTCCGTATCGCTGTCTGCAGGAAAAGTGTCCTAAAACACTGACAGCATTGCCACTTTGTAGCGAGATGCTGATTCTTCGCCAAACAATAAGCCAGTTAGCTCTCTGGTCACGTGAAGAGTCACGTCAAGAGCTTTTATTGTATCAAGTAAATATTATCTTGTTTGAAAAAAACAGAAGGTTTTGCTTATTCTTCATCTCTATTTCTACCAGACAACACTTTAATACAAAGTTGCATGACATTTAGAGCGAAGTTCGTAAATTATGGCTGAACTCACGCAAAAGTCACTTATAATTCCGCAAAAAAAAATACTTTCTGTTACCATCCGGATGAAAAGTAACCCTTACGATGATCAACCGCACCCCAGAGGTCACAAACTTATTTACTATGCCTGAAAGTATGCTGTAAGGGGACGACCATAAAAATGAAAAATATGACTCCCCTTAGCACTTTGGTGTAGGAATGCGCGAAAATTTTATGGGATTTTTGAGTTCCTTAAAAAGGTCGTTTTACTGTGGAATTCCGGGTGTGTAAGATCTTTGAACGTGAATGTGGCCTTTGGGATTTGAATCCAAGATGGAGCAAAAGAATTTGATAGTATGTACATACGTAGGTACTTGGAGACAATATAAAGGATTTCTTGTTTAGTAGGCTTTTTACTGTAGCCGGATTTTCTAATGCTTTAACGTAAGAAACAACGTCGACTTTAATACAAACGGGTTAATAACATTCAACTAAAAGCAATATTAGCAGCAATAAGGCAACCTGGATTGGCTTGATCATCGTTGAAAGTAGGAATTTATAGAAAGGTGACTTTGGTACCGACTGCAAAATCTTTACACCTAATGGTGAAGAGATTAGATGGCAGATGCTTTGGTTGAGAGGAACAATGAATGCAATACTAATAAAAATACAATCGTCATATTGAATTATGAATAAGATGGGGATACTAGTATATAAATAGAATATAAACTTATAATACACATACATATTTACTATAACATTTATTTATAATATACTAGCTTCTGCCCGCGACTTCGTCCGCGTCAAATTTTTGCTCCCCTTACCCTTCCCGTCGCATCGATTTGCCTGCTAGTTTTCGTCCATTTTCGCTCCTTGAGTTATAGTGAGTCAACCTTAAAAGATAGACATATGCTCTTGGGACTTTTTTTTTGAACTTTTTAAAAATAACAATCCCGTCATACATGATTTTTGCGTTACTTTAACCGTTTACGCAGCGCACGCAACGGAAACTCTCAGAAGGAATAAATTTTCCCCGTTTTTGCAACATTTTTCATTACTGTTCCGCTCCTCTGAGGTGTAGCGTGATGTTATATAGCCTATAGCCTCCCTCGATAAATAGGCTACCTAACACAAAAAGAATTTTTCAATTCGGACCGGATTCGATTCGGAGATTAGCGCGTTCAATCAAACAAACAAACTCTTCAGCTTTATAATATTAGTATAGATAATTAGTTGACCCAGCGAACTTCGTATCGCCTCAGATTCAATAAATGTTGTTATAAACGTACCAAGTTTGACAACCTGGTACGCGGTGGTGATCTGGTAAGCGTTTTCTAGCTGACACTCATATGTTAGGTTAGCTCCTACCCAGTTATGATGACCTGGTACTTCGAAGGCATAAAGCGTTTTCTAGCTGACACTCCTTTGTTTGGTAAGCTCCTGTCAAGTTATGATAACCTGGTACTTCGAAGGCAACGTTTTTGTCATAGTACCACGTTTTATAGTGACTTGTATTCTCTTTGACGTTTTATGTGACGTCTCACGGGAACGCGGTCGTAAAAAGGGGAAAAAAAAAAAAAAAAAAAAAACGGGATAAAAAGTATCCTATGTCCTTCTCCTGGCTCTAAACTACCTCCCTGCCAATTTTCAGCTAAATCGGTTCAGCCGTTCTTGAGTTATAAGTGAAGTAACTAACACGACTTTCTTTTATATATATAGATGTATACATGTACACACAGGTTTACCTAAAAAAATAAACTAAAAATGAGACCCTACTTATTCCATACAGTAAGCCAGTGTGCAAACCTGATATGACTTCTTTGATGGATGATGATTTTGTTCTTTGCAAACCATCGCTGCAAGCCCATTGTAACTGTTTTTTGTGGTATTGGACAATCAAATCGTATATAACACTTATTTTACCATTTACCTGTATGTACTTACCGAGTGTTACATGAAAAGGCTACAATGGGGGTGAAAATCGGCTTATTAGTCAATTCGAAGGATTTTTTCGCCCGAATCGGGTGAATACACACTTCTAAATAGTGTATTATATGTGGGCGAATCGACAACCCCACAGACGTCGAATACGTTTCTGGAGTATTTTTGAATTGTATGCACTGTATTGCATACAGACGCCAGCACATTAAAGTAACCGAATCTGTCAAATTCTCCCAATCAACCTTGAACCTAATGCTTAAGCGATAAAGTTGAAAATCTATTAGAGAAATTTGACAGATTATAGTAGCTCGATGTGCTGGCGTCTGTACTTGCAGTGACCTTTTTTAATTTTTGTCATAACTTTATTAAAAACGTGCCAATTTTCTAATACGTATTTCTAGAACTGTCGATTATTCACCCACAAATAAATTACTAACTTCTTGCGAGTTGCTGATGATGATTATTTTAAAGTGTTGGTCTTCTCTATTTGAGCGGATAAATTCATGGGAATCGACGAATAAGTCGCGAAAACATTCTCACAGACCACAAGCATGGACAAGATTTTTTTTTTTAAATACCTCTGCTCTTGATATTAACCCAGCCTTGTTACAGCTCGGAACTTCATAATAGCCAACAGCGGCGTCGACCACAGATAGCCCCACTTTGTCCTCGTATAAAAACTAGACCTCGGAGTCTCGGACCCTAGACCATACACACAAGTACACATAATAAGTACCGTTCTATCCGTTTGCACTGGAATGTATATTAAAAACTGGTTCCGTATTAACACTACGTTCAGTACTAACTGACCAACATGTTGGACAAAACAAATGATTTTCAACTCTATTTGTTTTGTACTAAGTATTAGTTTTCTTTGTGAAAAGTGGTAGTCGCTTTCTGAAGTCAGATAGGTGATACATCATCATTAGTGTTGTTTTGAGGGAATCTGATAGTTATACGGTTGTGTTTAAGCGTTATAGTTGCTTGGTGCGGTGAGCAATATACATATAATACAGAAATTGTGTTTAAAATAATAAGTTTATGTTCAAGTTGATTATCGATAAAGTTGGTCATTGAAAACACGAATAAAACGACATTTTATAAAAATGAATCCTAGCTAGATCGATTTGTCGCCCCCGAAACCCCTTGTATACTAAATTTCATGAAAATCGTTGGACCCGTTTCCGAGATTCAGATTATATATATTGGGTGTACAAATTAGTTCGGTCCGTTTTAAAAAGATGGCTCTGGCTGTCATGAATGTTTTGTTGTGACAGTTGATCTCGGTGGTTTCAGAGAGGTTAGACATCTGTCAATAACATTCCGTTCACATCAGTTCGAATTTCGTAAAAGAACTTGTTTTTATTTTTTTTTTTTAATATGTCAAATTTTGTGTTAACTAAGCAGCATCTGCGGGAGGTTTTAATTTTTTGCTTTAATTGGAAGAAAAGTGTAGCGGAAGCGCATCGAATGCTTGTGGAAGTTTATGGTGATAATGCTCCAACTGATAAATCATGTAGGGAATGGTTCCGACGTTTTAAGGATGGTGATTTCAGCGTTGAAGATAAGCCTAGACCCGGAAAACCAAAAAAATTTGAGGACGAAGAATTGGAGGCATTACTCGATGAACATCGAAGTCAAACACAAGAGGAGCTTGCAGATAGTTTAGGAGTGACTCAACAAGCAGTTTCTGTACGATTAAAGTCCATAGGAATGATTCTAAAACAGGGATACTGGGTTCCTCATGAATTGAAACCAAGAAACGTTGAAAGGCGATTTTTCACTTGCGAGCAGTTGATTCAAAGGCAAAAAAGAAAGGGTTTTTTACATCGAATTGTAACTGGAGAAGCGAAATGGATATTCTACCATAATCCCAAGAAGAAAAAATACTACGCTAAGCCTGGTGAATCGTTACCATCGACCTCGACATCAACAGCAAAGCAAAATTTGAGTTCAAAAGTCATGCTGTGTATTTGGTGGGACCAAAAAGGTGTTGTGTACTATGAGTTGCTACAACCTGGCGAATCTATTACGGGCGATCGGTTTAGGCTACAATTAATTCGATTGAGCCGTGCATTACGTGAAAAGCGGTCGGAATACGAACAAAGACATGATAAAGTTATTCTTTTGCACGACAACGCTCGACCTCATGTCGCAAACGTCGTCAAAAAATATTTAGAAACACTCAAGTGGGATATTTTACCACACCCGCCGTATTCTCCGGACCTTGCTCCTTCGGATTACTGGTTATTCCGACGGATGCAGCACGACTTGGTAGGTCACCGGTTCACTTCTTTTGCAGAAATAGAAAATTGGATCGGAAGTTGGATTGCCTCGAAAGACAAATCATTTTTTCGAGATGGAATTCGAAAATTGCCTGAGAGATGGGAAAAAGTAGTAATCAACGATGGACAATATTTTGATTAATCTATTAATTTATTTTGATTTAAAAATAAATATATTTTTAACAACAAAAAACGGACCGAACTAATTTGTACACCCAATATATATATACAAGAATTGCTCGTTTAAAGGTATAAGATAAGATAGAGCTATATCGAAGGATGTTTTCCTTCGACGAAAATGCTCTCTCTATTTGAGACTAGCATTTCGCCCGTGATTTCATCCGAGTGACATTTGGCCCCCAACCTGCCGCCGCCTACTGCACCCGATCGCCAGCACGCGCTCACTTTTTTTTTTTGCTCATTTCTTAAGGACCGTAGCGTGATCTTAAATAACCTTCATCAAAAATAACGCTGTCTCATGGAAAAAGATTTATCCGTATTCGACTGATAGTTCCAGAGATTATGGATTAAACATACATACAAACTTGCACACAAATTTTACCTCTTTATAATGTTATAAGCATAGACTAACAGCTACTGGTACGCCTACCTCATCCCTGCGCAAACGGTAGACCGTTTGCTCCTCTCCCTCAATTTCTAGGTTTTTCAGCCAAACTCAAGAAACATTGTCGCTTATAGAACACCAGTTTATCATCAATGCAAAATATGCCAGTACTGATGATGACGTTTCAGGAATAGGAATCGCTTTGAAAGCGATTCAAGAGCCCCAAGAAAAGGCTCTCGCAGACCCGCAAGTTCCATGGAAACTTGATGAAATTGGTCTACGAGAACCGCGTCGCATCGTCGCTTTGCGTTTATCTGCAGCAGCCTTTTTTGTGGTTGGGAAATCATCAAATGACGTTTTAGTCTCTCGTCGCTCCGGGTGGAGCGGAAGGGCGTGTCAGACTTTTACTGACTAAAACCCACCCGTGTTCCTTCAGTTGCACATATGCCAGGGCCACGGTATCTCTTTGGAACAAATCTCGCGACCCTGGCAGCTCAGCAGGAGCCTTCAATTGTTTTCACTAGTTTACCAAAATAACGAAAACCAATCAAATAAATGAGTTGAATGAGCCAAACGTAATCCATGTGTTTATCATTACTATTCGATAATAATCTTGCGTCTCACAATCAGGAATTTCGTATCACACATTCGATTTCAATTTGCATTAATTCGTCCGCTCGAATTTTATAATGTAAATAAATAATGAAAGGAATCCTACAACCATGGATGTTGCATAATTAAATACTAGTTATGTGGAATGGAATAATTTAAACATTATGTTGAACAGAATCATTTCATAATATTGGAATTCACAACCCGCTGGATACCTCTGTATAAAGATAGATAGCAATAATTGTAGAATTATTTTTTATCTGTTTAGTAAAAACATAATATAACCAGACTTTAATTTCTCACTGCTGGGACCATAGATATCCAGAGATATGCCTTCATTGCGGAATAGTACGGAGTTCTAGTGTCGCCACTTATCTCCCACCCAAAAAATTACAACATTAACAAATAGTGTACTGACGACACACATTTAAAATTTGAACACGCACACAAAGAAGAAAGCAGCTACACTAAATCAATTTCTAATAGCACACATACATAGAATGGGCGGGGCATTCACTTGTAAATACTTCCTATTTGCGAACATCCAATGCACACGCATGCAATTAGGGAGTCGAAAGCGATGGTCGATTATTTTTATCGATATTTAATTTTAGCACATTCTTGTATTATAATAACTTCGTTTAATTTCCTTTAAATATTTTTTTTTACCTTTCCGAAAATATAGTTAACTTTACTAAAATAAAATGGGCATATTTAAAAATTGTATTATCGGTTAAAAGGGAGTGCTCTCTGTTACTTATCATGCTGTATAAATAAATAAAATAAATAATATATTACTTAACCTTAAAAAAAAACACAAATGCCTACCTACATTCAGGTTTGGTTTAATTCAGTTAGGCTAATGTTATACTCATATTCAAACTCGATCGCGTTAAGACATATTTCTAATGGAATTAAAATAGCGCCATCTAGCAAACTATTTTTAATGCTGACAGGATCGAATTCGGACGATTGTGGTATTCACGGTGTTTCCACTTCCAGCGGAGAAAAGCGCAATATACAAATGCAAAGCCGCGGAACCACTCTCAGTTTGCGCACTCGCTGTTTACGTCGTTCGTGAGTGTGGAGCGGGTATAATAAAGAGTAGGCTTGAGTCCTAGCAGTGGGAACTGTTATAATAAAAATAAGGAAATACAAAATAAAAATCAAATAAAATTATTTATTGTCCAGTAAAATGTAAATATGGAGAATCATTAATTTGAATTTGTAGATTTGACTAAATAGCGACGGACCGCGAATTCTCTAATTTAAACTTCGAATCTTGGCTGCTCGGCTTTATGATTGGCTAAGATGGGATGGATGGGATGGATCAATAAAATAATATTACGCAAAATATATTTTTATTTTCAACAATATTTAACCATCGCAATCTTCAATACTAATCTTACTCGCTCAATAATATTGCGTAATATTATTAATCGTCTATGGCCCACCTTACGAAACCGCCAAATAGACAGATGAAAAAAAAAAGAATATTTTTGTATATCGAAAACAAATTATTGTATTTTTTTTTACCAAATATAAGTAGTTTGATGAAATATAATATTTATTTATCATATTAATATTGTACTTAAAAACTGTTAATTTGTGAAAATCTTTAGGTATAATATTACTTTAGTTTTTACACTTCACGACTAACTATATTGGAATTATAATGTCTTAATTTGGTTTAAACAACATTTAATTAATAAGTAATTTAACTCTTTTACTATACAAGTAATACGAGGATATCCATTGAGTTCTGTAAAAAAATATTCAACAGCAATAATACGCATATCGATAAAATCAGCCGCACGCAAACGATTGCACCACTCTACATATAAAACGTTCGTTTCGTTCGGGAAGATTCGGGCTAGTTCGGGTTAGTTCGAGTCGCTCCGGACGTAAGTTAGTAAATCATTTAAAAATTGATTTAAAATATAAAACAGTGACTTAATTGTTTACTAACCGGTGGTAGGACACGCTATTTGTCTTCAGGTTGATAGTATTTGACCTATTTTTACAAATAATTACTGCACAACTCGGCATTTTGGTTTTTTACGCACCAATAATGCACTGTACACAATCGCAAAGCGACTGAATGATGCGTACAGCCGGCACTCGAACATAAGACCAATTTCATAATATCGAGGCGGCACGTGCCACGCCCCCAAGGCATATCCCTCGATATCCGTGGCTGGGACACAGGCGTACACTCTCTTTGAGAGGGAATGGACCGTAATCCAGCGAGCGGGCCTAGTACTGGTTGGTACATGTCACATGTCTTTTAGTTCTAGGACATGCCGGTTTCCGCACAGTGTTTTAGTTGACCGTTTTGAGAGCAGTGGTGATTTCATAAATTACACAAAGTGTGTGTGATACCCTCTGCTCTGTCATGTTAGTCACAAATCAAATCAGAATAAAGAATGGCCAAGAATAATCTAGGTAGATGGCGTTGGGTAAGACGAGTGATATGCTATGTGGGAGTCAAACAAAGGGACCAAGACAAAACTAGGAAAAAAGTAACAACTATCCCTCCCGTGTTCCTTCAGTTGCCCGGGTCACGGTATCTCTTTCGAACAATCACGCGACCCCGGCAGGGTAACAACTATCCCTTAGGTACATTTTGATGGCAAAGCTCACTTTTTGAGGAAAATCGTGTCGTTTTCCTATTTCAGCATTGGTCCTTTAGTAAAAAGCCGGATTTTGGCAGAAGACGACTTTTAATGTTAAGTAAAAGTAAATAGTGCATCTAGAAGCGGCCTACAAAGTATTGAAGAACATTCAAAAGGCCTTGGACAAGTAACCATGCTAGCTGAATTTTAGAAATATCTAAATAAGCATTGACTCGATAGAAGACGTGGTAAAGCTCCCTGTGAAAAGACTCACCAATGGAAAATAATACCAACCTATGTTTTCTCGGACTATATAATTATACGTCAAAATATTGCATGAAAAATCTCATAAAAGAAGCACTACATTCGGTCATGATAAAATAATTGTACACTTTTCAGTTGCACGTTTACTAAATGGCTAACCCCGTCTTTACAGATACTATCTCAGCACGCATGAAGAACAAAAGTGAAGTGCCGACTGCCGATTATTCAGATAATGAAACATACTCCGACACCAGTTACCGTGGCGTTAACATTTTTCTTCACACGATTCGGTATGAACTATACGAGAATAACATAGCGTTGGAAGGCCTCGCAAAAGATGGACCAATGACCTGGTGAAGGGCGCAAGAATCCGCTAGATGCGAGAAGCATAGAACCTGTTGACGTGGCGGTGCTTGGGAATGCCTATATGCAGCAGTGGATGTCTTTCAGGTGCAATGATGACGGTGAATTTATCGGTGGAGTGAGTTTTAACAGAGCTGTCAATTCATCTGATGCTAGGGATTCACACTTAGGGAATAGGTCATCATCATCATCATCAGGGAAGGTCGGGCAAAGCTAATTGTGGATAGCATGATCATAGCTATAACAATAAATTTTATATTTCGTCCATTCATTCCATTTCATGTTCATTCATGAGTTTGATTTTATTTCGTTATTTTCTGTGATGTCAATATCATATATTAAGTATTTCAATATTCTATATAAAACCTTAAATATTTCTTCGTTATCACTTTCTTATATGGTTTCCTAGAACTCGTTGAATTTTAAACAATTTCCAGGAATGGCTTAAAACCACAATCTTCGACTTAGGGTGTACCTATTTCGAGGAATGGTCGATTCCAATTTCGGAAAGGAACAACAACGCGTTATTTTCGCAAAAATAAAATAAAACCACCTCACACCTTTTATTATTAGCTTATGTTGGCAACTCCCGACGACAGCGCCATTTGACGTTTGCCTTTTGGAGAAGGCAACTGTCAAAATGGCGCTAATGTCACCGTGATAACTTAGTTGTATTTTCACGGCGACATTTTTAAAGAATAGTTCGGCTGTATAAAGGTCTTTATGACTTCTAAGCTTGTGTGCGTTACGATTGCTCCGCCAGATTATCCAAATAGAATTTTTTTTAGCCAAAACTTTTGTCGAAATTTGTCAAAATCGAATGGCACAAACCAAAGTACCAAGTCAAAGTAGAAATAAAGAAGATAAAAGGGTTTTAAGTTGGCCGCGCGAACGTAACGTGGAGGATTGCGCGGCCATGGAGATCTCAGCAACTACTTGGGCTAGAGATCTAATTCTTTTTGTCAATTGAAGACTGAATTTGTCAAAAATTGTCGAAAAAAGAATTACATGCTCTAGATTAATATTTTACGAAATATTCACCTTGGAAGTTATGGCCGCGCAATCGTGCACTTGTCGTTTCTTTGTTGTTGATTATTTCTTTAATCTTAAGATTTTATGCCGTAAAACTGTTACAAGAAGGAAGGTCTTAATTTGTCAAAACTAACTAAAGCAATAAATAATACTAAAGTTTAATTAAACAGAAGATATCAGTTCAAAACGAAAAAGTCGTGGCCGCGCAATCGTAACGCTACTTTGAACGCATTACCTATAACTGCTAGGAGTTCCGTATGAACATCCATTTATACGGCATATTACTCTCATTAGAATGACATATCGTTTTACCCTCAGAACAGTTTTCGACGAGAGTAATCTCAAAAAATATTTCATTTCGTACAATGTTCGAGTAGGGTAACCATAATTTCGATTTGATTTCGACTATTGTTCCAAGGATTGGAGGAATATATTCAATGGCACCTAACAATTAATATTTTTTTATTATAATATTTTGAGGTATGCCATGTAACAACATCATTTGTGTGCCATTTAAATCAAATGTTACTATTTTTAATAAGGTATAAGTAAATGCAACTAATTCATTGCAGTTTCTGCAACGTTTATTCTCCCATTCATAAATAATAATAGCATCTTCCAGGTTGCTAATTGTGGAAATGTTTATCATATCCAAAATTTAACGGTAGAAATACGATAACCGATATAGTTGCGACTGTAACGCTGCATTTTTTATGAACACATTGTAAATAACATTATTTTTAGCGCTGGTTCCATTGGTAATTGTTCCAATAGTACGTGCCTGAATTATGACCCATCAGAGAGAATACACTTATCAATAAATATATCTAATTTTTGAAACATACAAGTTTTTATTTAATAGTAATTAATTTTGCAGAATGTTCAATATAATTGCTCGTCCCCAGTTATAGGTATTCCCAAATCAAATCGAAATTATGGTTACCCTACTCGAACATTGTACGAGATGAAATAATTTTTGAGATTACTCTCGTTGGAAACTGTTCTGAGGGTAAAACGATATGTCATTCTAATGAGAGTAATATGCCGTATAAATGGATGTTCATACGGAACTCCTAGCAGTTATAGGTAATGAGATATTAGCGTTCAAAGTAGCGTTACGATTGCGCGGCCACGACTTTTTCGTTTTGAACTGATATCTTCTGTTTATTCTGCAAACAATGGACAGCTGTAAACCTTATTTTATAGAGCGTAAGATATTGACATTACCTTCATTATATATCCTGGAAACAATAATGTTTATAAAATCCAATTCTCATTTATTCCAGCGTTTGTCTGATGTTGCTCCTAGGAATAGACGTGATAATTTCAAACTCTGTGTTCACGGCGCTAAAACAACTCTTATGCATAAGAGTATCTTTTGCATGGCTCCGAACATTTTTAATAAAATGCCCAAATCGTGGAAAACGTTAAATATTTCTGCTCTAAAAAGTAAATTAAAGAAAATAATAACTGAAAGAGCGTATTATAGTGTATCGGAATTTATGAAAGAGGACAATTTTCTCCGTTTTTGAGATGACAATGTTGTATTTTGGACTTTATTAATTTTTTAACCAATTTTTTGGAATATTTGTAATTTTAGTGACATTTTATTTTATTTCATATTTATTGACCAACTAATTTAATCACTACTTTGACATTGAATTGTAATATAAATATTAGGTATTTTTAATGAATAATTTAGAAATGTAATTTTGATGAATATTATAACGGTTTATGCACCATCTCTTCCTACCAATTTGTACGCCACGATATGCGGCTGAACATGTCTGATCCTTTATTTATTTCCTTATTATCTTGCATGCAATGTATGTACACCATGTTTAAACAAATAAAATTTACTTACTTACTTACTTTAATTAAACTTTAGTATTATTTATTGCTTTAGTTAGTTTCGACAAATATAGACCTTCCTTCTTGTAACAGTTTTACGGCATAAAATCTTAAGATTAAAGAAATAATCAACAACAAAGAAACGACAAGTGCACGATTGCGCGGCCATAACTTCCAAGATGAATATTTCGTAAAATATTAATCTAGAGCATGTAATTCTTTTTTCGACAATGTTTGACAAATTCAGTCTTCAATTGACAAAAAGAATTAGATCTCTAGCCCAAGTAGTTGCTGAGATCTCCATGGCCGCGCAATCCTCCACGTTACGTTCGCGCGGCCAACTTAAAACCCTTATAACTTCTTTATTTCTACTTTGACAAATTTTTGGTTTGTGCCATTCGATGTTGACAAATTTCGACAAAAGTTCTGGCTAAAAAAAAATCTATTTGGATAATCTGGCGGAGCAATCGTAACGCACACCTAAGCTTATGAAGTATTAATGCTCTATCCGCTCTTACCTTACAAATAAATCAATTACCCCATTCGCTAAGTAAAAACAAAACTTTTTCTTTTAGAACTAACTTCATATGGTCCTAACACAAAATCCAAAAAGTTCTCATTGCTATCAAATATTAAGTTACTAAGTAGGCACTAAGTTGGGGAGTAGTCATTAAGGTAGCTGATAAATCTACTGGTTGACATTGACGTCAGAAAAGACAGCGAAATTCCATCGGGAATAAAAGGGAACGTCAGTTGTCGCAGATTATTTGGGAGTAATGGCAGGAACTACGAGTATATCTGCTTTTGTTTTGTTAGTTATTATTTCTTTTAATTATATTTGTCTGATACTGTCGGAATGCCGGAAAATATAGCTCTTATCAGTGGGGTATTTTCATAACACACTAACAGTACAAATGCCTTTCATTTTGACAGTTCAACAATATTCATTGCGTTTTTTACGTTGCTGAACGGGCTCATCATTATCAGCCTATATCGTTCCCACTGCTGGGACACAGGTCTCCTCTCGGTGAGAGGGAGTGGGCCGTAATCCACCTCGCGGGCCCAGTGCAGGTTGGTAGATGTCATATGTCTTCGAATTTTTGGTTCTAGGACAAGCCGGTTTCCTCATGATATTTTCCTTCGCCAATTTGAGTGCAGTCGTGATAAATGATTTACATAAAGTGCCTGCCTGAGTTCGAGTGGGGCCGATACCACTAGACAACCACTGCTCACGGCTGCTGCTGCACGAGCTAGTTTTTCGAATTTAAACAACAATGGATTAGCAATATTCTTCAAAATTTAGATTGTGATTTGTGATAGATGCAGGTCTAGTAGAAGAATTGATTATCGCGCTTGCTTATTGCCCCTTTGATGCTTAGAAGTGTCATCATCATCATCATCATTACAGCCGTAAGACGTCCACTGCTGGACTTAGGCCTCCCCCAATTTGGGGGGCTTTGCCATAATCGCCACGCTTGGCAGGCGGGTTGGCGATCGCAGTATGGTGGTAAAATACATAGAGAACGCTGCTGCCCATTCTCTAGTAAGTCCCTTAGTCGCCTTTTACGACACCCACGGGAAGAAATGGGGTGGTGTTATTCTTTACGTCCGGCACCACACGGTACAATGTTCAATGTTCTCGAGATAAGTCAGTTCTCGTCAAGCTGATCTAAGTTGACGGTCATTTAGATGTACCACCGTCAGGTTGGTAATTCCCGATAGTCACTCAGAATGAGACTCTTCTGCTTAGAAGTGTACAATGCATTAATGTTAATACGTACGACCAAATTACCCATACGTAACAGGAAATTGGTCTTAAAATTGAAATACCTACTGACTGAAGATTCCAAGATCATTAAGATCTTGATAGCGAAGTAGATTTACAAGGAAAGCTATTTAGAATCAGATACGAAAGAGTCTTGCGTGTATAGGCAGATACAAATCTAAACTTCTCATGAAAACCGCTACTTAGAATAGTTAGAAACGTGATAATATCAATAATTTTTAATGCTCAGCTATACCGGTATACGTGCGTTTATTAAGTAACAGCGACGCATGTTGTTGAGTCACCTCTGTGGCAAGACTTGCGGATAGTCGCGCTCTGACGCGATTTGTCGCAACTCACAATGGTATAACAATCTCTATCCGTTTTGATTGAAGGATTAAGAGTCTTGTCAAACTCGTTTGATGTTCAAAAACTATATACTTAAATATTCATGTCAGTTAACACAATGGCTTCTGAAGCTTATAATATACAATAGAAAGAGTACTGCTTCAACTAATACGTGGTTTAATTCAAGTCAAATAAGAACATAGGTTGACAGAGGTAAGGGCCAGAATGAAAAAAGTCAAATACAACAAAATAGAAGCATTCATACAAAAAAATGAGTAATACATGTTATCAATGACGATAGTTATGCCTTATGAAGAAACCAAATTGTAATCAGTAAGAATAACTACGATAATAGCGTTGCACATGTCGACGCTTGTCATGCCTTGCTTTTGTAAAAGATCGCAATATAGAAGAATTTGTTGCTAACATTCCGTAAAAACTACATAATTGGTTCATCATTGATTAACTCCAGCAATTACTTGGTATTTCCAATTAAAAGCTGATTGGTTGTGGAGCAATATACGATAGCTATTAGATATGGAAGGATGAAAGCAATACTAGCAACGATTTATCAGACCTGTATGGTCAACCACAGAATGACTTATAAGAAGCCAAGCAAATGGGAGCCTGTTGAGCCCTGTGGTGTAACTAATTATTAAGAGCTAGCTCCTGACCGCGACTTCGTTTGCTTCAAATTTTAAAACCCGTTACGAAGTAGATATAGAATTAAAACGTTGCTGTGAATCCTTTCAACTGGGGCTAATGAACAAATACACCACAAATATTGAGATAAATCCCGTGAATAGAGCAACAAAAAGACGAAAAGAAAGAAAGAACTTTATTAGTCACAGAAACACGAGCACGTAAAAAGTTATGTAAGTTTATTAGAATCAAAATCGAAATAGATCAAAGATCAATAAGAACACACACAACAACATAACGCTTAAGAACAATGCAATTTAGTAACGGTCCCATTTACACTCTTCAGTTTCGAGAATCTCGTTGCGTTGAGAGTTATCGAGAATCGAGCTGAATGGTGTGCAATGAAGGGGCTTATGTCCTGTGGCTGATGATGTTTGAAAAAGCGACGCCTTAAAAAATGAACAATCATACCCGTCCGCTAGACCAATTAGACAATGATCCACCTACACATGGCACATAGAGCGACAGTGGTATAATCGTCTGCCATCGTGACGTAACAGTGATGCCAGCGTTCAGAACCGTACATTTGTACACGCATGAAGGTATAGGAACAGAAGATCTAATTCATACAAGATATCTAGCTTCGAATCCCAAAGACTTTTGAAGACACTGGAATAATGGAACGTGTCAGAGCTTTTCTGTCATTTACAAATCTGCCTCTTTTATCCGTCTTATGGCATATTTCATTACTTGCAAAATTATATTCTCAAACTGATATCTAAAGAGTCGCTCTTGTGGTTTACCTTGCTCACAGCGTGTTGACGTCTTCAGACCACTTGAGATCTTCTTACCGTCACCATCATCTAACATTGGTGTCTTAGATTACTCTGATACGCATATATTTGCACAATGCACTGGTGTTTGTCACTTTAACTATTCTTCTAACTGAACGGACAGCTGGAAATTTTGTTGCACCACTTTTTCTTCCTAACTAAAACTTTAGGAAGTGGTGACGTGTGGGCGTTTTAGGAACTGTCTCATTTAATTTTGACGTTCAAAAACTGCCGATTTTCAGTTTAGTTTGAATAAATGAATATTGATTTACTGCACTACATTTTTCAGTTACTCTCATATGTGATTCTTCTGCATCTCTCTTCGTGACTCAACCCAGCTCTTCACTATTGTCATTACAACGATTCGCAACCGTCACTCGAGCCGCCATTGTTCTCAAGACAATATGTTTAAATAACACTCAACGTAAATCTTTATGCTCTTTCATTTACGGAGCGAGTAGGAAATATTATGATAGGATGTCGTGTTCTAATAAGATAATTAAAAAAACCTAATCAGTCATAGTATTCGTTCCTATAGGAAATATTCTTATTTGAAGTTAATTTAATCCAGTTAGATGACTATTTTATAAAATAGTAATTCAATGGGATTAAATGAACTTAGAGGGTTGTATTGACAACTTTGAGTGTAACGTAAAGAATAGCATCATCCATCATCAATCAGTAAGAGGCGACTAAGGGACTAACTAAAGAACAAATGTCCAGTAGTGGAAATCTTTTGGGCTGAAATTTTAAAAGACATATTTGTTACTGTCGCGAATAAATTTTTGTTCAACAGATAGCCTGGCATTGCCCTGCTAATTGCAATAAGCGGAAAAAAATGCGTGCTACCCTAGAACTTCACCTTAAACAGTTGTCCTTAATTTTTTCACAATGAATATCTTCCATATATCTCTACACTTGCACTTGCACCAGCTACTCATCTTTATCAACCTCAAACGAAACCAGTTTGTTAGTTAAACCAACGGACACACTTTCACATTTATAACATAAGCAAGGGATAACGATCGTCATAAACTTCACGAGCCCAATCTCCCTAATTCCTAAATCTCGAAAATACCTGCAGAACTCATCTTAAATCATCAAGGTATTACTTAAGGCCGTCGCTCACACACTCAGTGGGATAAGGCCGTGTTTTGAGCACATCTTAAGCCAGGGAAGCCGCGTAATGGCACAAAATAATACTGCCTCGTAAAGTCTGAAGCCGTCCTTGAAAATATAGCTTGCAGCCGAGGAAATAATTTCAGGATAATGTCGTGCTGTTCTAGGTAGATTTTCAGTCGCTTTAAATAATAAGTTGACCTAGTTTTATATGCACAAGGATAGATCGCTATTTTTATTCAGTCTGCAACGGATCGGAACTTAACCTATTCGAACGGATATTGTTTACAAATATGTTAAAGGTTTTTTAAAGGATTAATCTTATTAATCTTAAAAAAAAACACATTCCTATTCATCATAACCTTCGTCTTTTATTCATTACAAAAACACCACAAAAAATGGTGATAAATAATGATTGCTTCAAAGTATGTTATGAGAATAATTAGCGCCACCGATTACTACACAGGTATGTAAACTATTGCCTCATGGGTGATACATCAGATACCTAATCCACTATGATGACTAATTATCGGTTATATGATGTGTGTTCACAAATTACGTCGTAATCCAAGTACTTATATTAGTTTGCACATGATATATTTGCAAACATCCTGATCAGACTAATGGGAAGTTTGTGGTTAGTAGCTGTAGACCAACAAAACTAAATGCATTGATGAGGCTAATGCTTTGGCAATCCTTATATAAAGTGGACCTATTTAAACATTATCAAAAGACTATATATTATCTTAAATCATGTCTCTTGATGACGGAAGACATTGTCACTGTAAAAGTGTAAATAGTAGGGAATCGTACTTCATCTGCACATACCTGTCTATCTTCCCATATTTGATACTATTACTATATACTGTTATGACATCAAACATATCCCTAAAACATTCGAATAGATAAACGACCGGCCGCATAAAAATCAACTCCTTTAGCCTAATCGAATAAGGTCCTGATATCCACCAGTACGATCTAACACGTTTTGCATTCTTTTGTCCATCGACTAATAAAATAAGCACATTGAAAACTGCCAGGTTGTCATTTTACAATAAGATAGGTAGTCAATAAAATGTAAACGATAACAAACACAACACGCATGATATAAAAGTCGTGCACGTTACTTTTTCCGAGGAGTTCACCCATTTGATTACAGTAGTAAATAAAAGAAAAAATATGTTTATTTGCGGCAAATGTAGCAGAAAGAGAACACAACAAAAATTATGTTGGGGGAAATATGTAAATAATAGTGCTATAGAAAAATCAAACCGGGAAAACTTGAAGTGAGTTCGAGATGAGCTATCAATCCCTAGATTTCTTAGCGATAGGCAGAATGACAGCCAGTCTTACCAAGGGGTATCGTATTACCCAGTAACTGGGATATGGAGGTCAGATAGGCAGTCGCTTACAACATGCGACGCGCGCAACATAGTTGGGAAAAGGCTAGGCAGGTGATGATGATGAGGCAGAATGACAGTTCACTTCAAGATCACTTCACCAATTTTTCACAATTACATTTATATAGAATACATCGGCTGGTCCAGAAGATAAAACATGAAATGTTAAAGCTAGAGATTTCACCTACGCTACGCTACGCAGTTGAGAAGATTCGTATGCAGAAGATGAAACAAAATACATTAAAATTGTTACTCAATCAGTCCCAAAAATACGATAATGAAAATGATAGAAGTAAAATAATAAACGACGAAAGGAAGGTCATCAATGCAGTAACTTATAAATGATAAATACGAACTATTCATAATATACCTCACGACATTGCATGCGGCTTATGACGTAATACAGACAATTATCACTGCATCAATGACATCAATCAGATCGCTAACTGACGAGAAAATGTTTCCTTATGAGTGAATAAAACACATATTTTTGTAACACTTGGATAAATGGAAACACATTACCATGAAGAACTAAGTCTAAGCAGAGAGGAAATGCAGAACGCCCGATGTTATTTTCGAAGTTTGTAATCGTTATTTATATAATTTATTTAGTGTCAGTGCAACATGTCTTCTTCCTCCATACTTTTCTCTATTAATCTTAATCTTACTAGGCATCTTTCTAGCTCTAACATCTTTTACACGGTACATTCATTGTTGCTTTGTAATTTACATGTTGTACTTTTGCCAGCGTCTTCACCCACGTTGAGGGTGTAAATTACCCCACGGGAACATACTACAGGGATAAATAATCCTGTGTTAATCCAGGCTATAAAATGTCTGTCTGCCAAACATCCAAACCTGTTCGGCCGTTTTCGTGTGATTGTGTAACAAACATCTAAGTATATCATCTTTCACATTTATTAGTAGGATAAAAATAATGAGGATTCTATATCTATCTAACATGGTTGATCCGTGATCACACCTATGCACCACATTAACTCTTTAATAGACCTTGGAAAAGCCCCTCTTGAAAATCGTAGACGGTCGATATAGGGATAGTCAGAAACACGGAAATCTTACAACCGATATGACGTAGTTTGTTATTCAAAATAAAGGATACTCTCCGCACACTATGACATTCAGAATCATCAGGACTGGTGAAACTGGATTCCAGACCTGGCAGCCATACATTGTCGGTTTAAGGCTAGTCGGATATATTCATATTCATACAAGTAACGCGTATAACTATACCGCTCATGACTTGGTCTTGGACAAGGTCAGCCAGTTTTTTGCAAGCCGATTGTTCGAGGGTACGCCAAGGAAGATGAAATCCTTGGAGGAATCTGCCGGTCATAATTTATAGCGCTAATTATTCATCTTAATTTGATATTGAATGATAAACTTAATTGAACTGACATTATATATGTTCTTGCTCAAATTTATCAGCGGTGGCATTTAAGGTCACTTTATTGTGATGAATTTAAACTCAAGTTGCAGTGTTCAGCTAAAATGCGTAAAATCTTGTCATATCACAGATACACAGGAGAAGTTAAACCAAATGTCAGCTATCATACACACTAATAGCTAGTTCTTAGCAAATTAGGCTTTTTTTAGCACTGATTAACTATGAGAATGAACATCGTGAGGATTTGGATGTGACTGTCCCGAACACATAGTATAGTGAGCTTACTTTGTGATCATCAATGATTGATACCATCATAATCATTGATACCTTCAATCATTTTGAAAGTGCAAAAATAATGCTGACAAAAAGCAAGCTGGTGTAAGCATTATCTAGTTTACTAGTGCACGTAATTCCTTCTAAAAATATTAGTCACGTTGAAGGGCCTATGTTACAGAGACAGATGTCGCATGAAATTTATTGTCAGCAAAGGTTACCCTACATTAATAGAAGGTCGTGAACCAGGCTCTCCATCTTCAGATCAATGCATAAACATGAAAGAAATGCAAATGTAAGTTCAGGAATTTTTGCAACTCCACCCAACGATAACCTCCCTGCGGGATTCAAAATTGAACTTGTCGTGGATCGTTTCATTTTCTGCTCGTTACATGTACGTGTATCATAAAATATGGAAGTTATAGAATTTAATAAACATAATGAATAATATATTATGAGCACTGTTACGTATAATAGCCGGAGATATGGTAATTTCAAATTTTCACTTTAGTGAAATTCTAGTTAGGTAAATATTTCACGAAAGAAACTTGTGGTTAATTAAAAGTATCCAAAAGAGCATTATGATTTTATCCCAGAAGATGTAGGGAGCGTCGTAATATTTATTGCAGGCCGAGCCTCAATCGGGGCCCTCAAAACCAAGGCACCAAAGAATTTTGATTATGACCATGGAACGAACTCAGGATGCATACTGCGCAGTCGTTTACGGCCGACTGACGGACGAGGCAAACCATACATAATATCTAGATATACATTTATAACGATTATGAAATGCTTTGCTTTGATATCAGACTAGGCAAAAGTCACGTAAAGGAAGCACAAAATATACACATATTTGAACGTACTTACATAGTTAAAGGAAGGACGTAATTACTTTTTAATAGCTAAACTATTTGAGAAGGTTCCACGACTATTAGTGATGTGCATTTTTTTAACGACGCAATGTAGAGCGAGGTCATTACCAAGTCCTTTAGTCTAGGAAACTGGCAATATCATGTCTGTTTTTGTGCAGTCTGAATCAAGTTTTAGTCTAAACTATAAGGGAGTTCATCACAAATAGGAGAATTAGCTGAACTGAGCCTAATTGCGCAACCGCAAGGCACACTTTTCTACTTGTTTTACAACGCACTTTACAATGTTTATTTCTCGCATTTTCGTGTCTTCCTTGTAGTCTGTGCTAAATAAATGTATTTCCTTTGTTTTTGGGAGGATATGACAATGGTGAGAAGATAGTAGGATGCATTAGACTACTAAGATCCTTAAAGATGGACTCATGATCGTAAAAACAAATGAAGAAGATATGGCAGGCTGTAGCCTTGTTGCAGGGATTATAAACACGTAGATAGAAAACTAAAGGAAAAGAAATTAAAGACTGACGGTGCAGCTATTACGATTCAAAGACGAGGCAAAGAGCAAAGACCCAATAGCTATCGATCTTAAATAGTCAAGTGGGGTAACGACAGCAAAGCAGGGTTTCACTTAAACTATTACGTAAAACCTTTCTAAGATCTTGGAGTTAATTTTAATACGTCCTGAATTACTGAGTGTATTATTGAATATATTCCAAGCGGCCAAATGTACGAATGAACTTACTATGACGTTCATTTTGTTAGTCCATTCACATATACACTACAAGTGCCAAAATTCTTGCGAAAACATCGCAAGAATTTGGCAAGATTATCGTTGAATCAAAAGCCAGTCCCGGTATCCCCAAGCCCTCTGGCATTGGGTTGGCAACCTGTTGCTAACTTATTGTCCAATGACGAGGGGTGATAAACAGCTGAGAAACGAATTATTTTAAATATTATTTGTACGGATCTCATGATTTTTTATAGGTAGTTTGGTTTTGTTTGCAACAGAAGATAATAAAATATATTTATTGCAGCAGTGTAAAAGACTGAAGAGTGTTTTTGAATACCCCAATAAATTATTTATTGAAATTTGATGAAAATTTGACAATGATAGCTCGGGATAGAAACACGGGTTCTATTCCATCACACACTTTATAAACTACAAACTCCGTTATTATAGCGAAGTCTCAGAGTATAGTTACCTGTTAGGTCCAATGCTGGACATTAAGCCTGATATCATGATGATACAGACGACAAAAAAGCAAAGAACTATACAGGTATCAAGACCGGATCCGTCAGCGGCTGCCTATACATCCCATACAACGCACAAAGATTCTCATTATTTGAATTTAGAATATCACTAATGCACCATCTCTATGGTACAAAAACGTCCAACAATTTTAACACTGACAGTATCGCACAGAAAATGACCATCGACAACTGCGACGGCCACTCCAGAATCCTGAAGCAAAGGGCAAAAGCCTTACTGCGTCTAAGTTCACTCACCTCTGACAACCTCTTTGGTGATACTGTCACTATTTCAACACTGAGCACTAAGTACACCACATATTGTTGAAGGAAACGTATCGGTTCATAACAGGAGATTGTTATTAAATATTATTTGACGATGTTTTAACTGAACACTACACGTAAGTCGTGAACGCTAACAAACCTGTTACGTTCTTTCTCACTCTAGGCTGTATGGCGTGTTGCCGTGCGCTGAGCTACGTTTTACCGTAATGTCAGTGAGTCATTGAGTGTCTGTTTAAAAAAAATTAGTTGTCAAATTGCGTTTGAATTTGGAGCGCATATGTTTTTGTTTTGAACGTGTGATACCAGTGGCTTTGTTGATTATTAAGTTTGCAACAGCTACATAAATAGTCTGGATTCTGTTTAGTTTCTTATTAGAAAGATAAACTTACATTATCTTGTTCATCTGTACACTTTTCAAGCTTTATCTTCTTACTTTTCTCTGTCTTATCCCCTGAGAATCTTTTAACAATTTATCGTTGGAAATTATAAGGAATCATATTTCTTATTTTAAATTACATAGTTGCATATTTTGTTGATGTAGGTGACGTTGTCTATTTAGATATCTACCAGACATAAACCTATTTTATGCATGAGTTAAAGATAAAAACTGAAAAGAAATTACCTATTGCTTAAAATCAAATACTTACCTTACCGACACTGAATCGTAATGCCCAAAAAGATTTAAGTCCCAAAGCAGCGCTTTGACGTCAAAGCCCACCCAGTTAAAAGTACCCAAGATCGAAGCAACGTCTCTAAATATGGCAACACTAAAAATATAACCTCAAAGGCTGCCATGTCCGAGCGAAAACGCGGCGAGCGCGTTCAAAACCACGATCGGGCAATACAGTTACACGAGCGAATGTGACAAGGTGCCATAAAGTCGAATACTAAACAACATTAGAACCATGTCAGAATAACACACATTCGTTGTTTTACGAGGACAATACCGGCGGTGGAATGACGTACTGAAACTTATTCGCTGTCGTTCGGTAATTAAGTAAAGGATTTTGAACTTTACTGCTTGACAATAAGGTCATAAGCGAAGTTAGTAGTTCGGAGTTGCATATTGGTGTAGTTGCAGAAGCCATTCGGACTGGTCGTAATCATATTACTGCAAAGAGAAGTACAATCGCGCTAAACGTGCTACAGCATACATTAGGAAATGTAGTTTCGCTTTCTAGATGGCTTTTTCTTTTGATATATGGGTTAAATAAATTGTCTAGACATCGCGTTATACGCACGTAAATATGATGTATTTACTATCTGTTTCGATTTTACCACTGCCACAGCGACTTGACTTCATGTCCGGTGTGGCAATCCGCAGCAGTGGCATCAATTTAGTTTTGTTCTCATTGTTTTCACATATCTTTCAGTGACCACCTCGCACTGGTTTTGGTGGTGACCTCATGTAACCATATTTAAGTAAATAAATGATTTAATTAATTTTCCCTCATAGGTGGTGCAGCTCTCGCACAGTTAGAAACGCTAACATGGTGCATCATATGTTGTGCACTAACTCATATAAACCTCAACACGCGTAGCATGACCACCATTGAAAAATCTTTGTCTATTCTTGGTAGAATAGAGATAGAATTGTCATGCTATGCCAGCATAAAACGATACAAATCATTCTACAATCTTTAATTCTGTCTATTCTTCCGTCAACAAAACCCCTTTCTATGGTGGTCATGCTACGCACGCTGGTTCATACTGAGTAGGTATCACTTAGTATTTACGTAACTTGATCATTCAAGTTCCGTAAATACTAAGTGATACCTACTCAGTGCCTAAAAGTTTAAAGAAAAATAACTTTAATTTCGGAAGTCGGTGTCTTAGGAACTGTATTTGAGTTTTTTGCCACCGACTTCCGAAATTAAAGTTATTTTTCACTTTCTAGTTAGTGTTTTTGAGGACGTCGGTTTTTTTTGTAAAAAAGTTTTTATTTTTTACTTTTTAGTTATGGTATCTACCCGCACTAATAATTCCTATACCACTAATCGCCAGGTGAAATTTAATACTTTACTACTGCTGTAAATCGTTGAGGAATTCCCTTGACTGTCTGTCTATGGTTTCCATCATCAGACCTGTAATGGTACTTATAAGCCTTATGGAAGCTTTCTCATCAATAGAAATGAATTAAGTTCATACACCACGTAATTGCTGTAAATCGTTGAGGAGTTCTCTCGATTGTCTTTTGGCTCCATCATCAGATCAACTCCGGACTTTAATTAAATAGTAGTGATAAAATTGGCACTTTGACCCGTATAAAGTAAGCCCAACAATAGGGAACTGCTGTAAATCGTTGAGGAATTCCCTCAACTGTCTATGGTCTCCATCATCAGACCTGTAATGGCACTTATAGCCCACATGGGTGCAAAGTTATCATTAATAGAAATGAATTAAGTCCAAACACCGGGTAATTGCTGTAAGTCGTTGAAGAGTTCCCTCGACTGTCTTTCGGTTTCATCATCAGAGCAACTTCAGAGCTTCATTAAATAGTAGTGCTTTAAGATAATTAATGAAAGAAATAAAAAACGTACTAGTCGCTACTACGATTTTCGAAAGTTCCCTTCGACTTCTCTGGGATGCCACCATCAGATCCTGGTTTCCTTATCATGGGACTACCCTTGGGATATCTCCTTTCCAACAAAAAAAGAATCATCAAAATCGGTTCATAAACGACGGAGTTATCGGTGAACACACATAAAAAAATATATCATATATACGGTCGAATTGAGAAACCTCCTCCTTTTTTTGAAGTCGGTTTAAAAGAAGATTGTAGGCATTTGTAAAATTTACTATACTAAATGATAGTGTGGAACTACTTAATTAAAACGGATTACTTGCCTCGAAGTATGATTTTCAGTAGTAACCGTGACTCTATTTTCTCCAAGCACTTTTACACCAGCAGAATGGCATTTGGGACATTCAACAAAAAACTTAAAATTAACGTTAAATTTCCGGGTAAAGTTTTAAGAATCGATTGAGGAAAATTGCAAAAGGATTAACTCATAACATAAGCATCTTTAAATAGTAGGTAAGGCGGCATAAGGATAAGGGCGCTGTATCTGCCAGGGTCGCGAGATCAGTTCGAAAGAGGTACCGTGGCCCTGGCATATGGGCAACTGAAGGAACACGGGTGGGTTTTAGTCAGTAAAAGTCTGACACGCCCTGCCGCTCCAACCAGAGCAGAAGACGTCATTTGATGATTTCCCATCCACAAAAAAGGGCGCTCTATTAAGGACATCGATATGGAATTATCTCTAGTAGACTTCAGCAGCAGTTTTTATTGGGTATTCAGAGGTTGACCAGTCGATTTGTTCTATACAAATCTAACCGTGAATCCTTCGGTGAAATGAGCTTAATTGAGCTGTCAGTCGTGGAATGACAGCTGATTGTTTCATGAGACTTTCAGTAAGTCAGAACAAAGACGATTATTTATTAGCCATAGACTGTCATCACAACAAGACCGTCACATTTTCAAAATTAGTACGTTAATATTAAATGAAATGATTATTTAAGATAATATTAATATCAAGATGATGGATAGCACCACCCAGAAAGAGATGGAGAGATGACTTGGATGCATACCGCCAAGGTGGATTGAAGCGACACGGGAAAAGAGTTCCTGGAAGGATTTGGTGGTGACTCGTTTAGTCTATGTATATTATCAATATTTTTGTAATGAGCCTTTGATTTTTTTATGTTTGCCTATACTTTCCCACTGCTGGACAAGGGTCGCTCGAGTCCTTCCAGGAACTCTTTTAATACGCTACCACGAACCAGCTCTCTAAAAATTCTCCACCCAATTGGTCCCTGAACATGAATGTTGCCACTGAGGCCAACCCAGAAAGACGTAACGAGACAACCTGGACGCGAGCCGCAAACAACAATGACCATGCCGACGAAAGTAAAGTAAATTTTAAGATACTAGAATCACTCCGCCCACATACCAGCATTGTGTCATTATTCTATTCTTTTCTAAATAAATTGTAGTGACAAAAGAGCGCGCTACGTGACAACTTTGGCAGTTCTTCAGTGCGTCTGTTGATGCAATTACAAAACTAAGTCGAGAGAAGTCGTGAAACACCCGGTCGGAAAGAATATTATGTATAGATTCTGCCCGCGACTTCGTCCGCTTAAAATTTTCGCCCCATTCCCGTCGCATCGAATTGCCTGCCAGTTTTCGTCCATTTTTCGTTTGCTGCTCCGCTCCTTTTAACCGTAGCGTGATGTTATATAGTATATGGCCTTCCTCAATAAATGGGCTACCCAACATAAAAAGAATTTTTCGATTCCGACCAGTAGTTCCTGAGATTAGCGCGTTCAATCAAACAAACTCTTCAGCTTTATAATATTGGTATAGATTGTCCAAACACAATAAATTAATTAACAACATCATAATTAGCTTATAATGTTCCCATTGCTGGGACATAGACCTCCTCTCTTAGAGACAGAGTGGGCTGTAATCTAACACGCGCGCCCAGAACAGGTTGGTGGATGCCGGTACCACATGGCTTCGAATTTGTGGTTCAAGAACATACTGGTTTCCTCACCGTTTTCAGAGCAGTGGTGATAAAATTATTTACACAAAGTAAAGCGCCTGTCCGGATTCAAACCCACTACCTACACCTCGTTAGTCGCGGCTGTTAACACTTGGCCACTACTACTCTTGCCATTCCGCCCATTGGCAAAAAAAGACTTCTTAAAAAAAAAACTTCCATATAAAGTTTAACCTCTATTTAACCCCATCCAATAGGGGATAAATCAATTATCAAAAATCCTTCGTAATAATAAGGAACTCTTCGACAAAATATGGACGCTGTCTATTAGAATCACTATTTAATCATTCATCATTTCAATCGAAAAACACTGAAATCACGTGAATCTTATGAAACGTGCGAAACTAGGTGTACCTAATAGAAACTTCTATTATGAGCTCTCGGACATATCACCGCCATATGACCAGCTCCACAGTGACAAAGACTGTCAGCTTTAAGGTTTTGGACCATAACCATTAAATATAATTTTTGAACAAATGGGTCCGGATCCTGCTGTCTCTACTAATTCAAAACATTTATTATTTTCGCATGGTCTCAAAAAAGGATATGAATTTGTCACTTTAGCGATTGTTTTGACCCTCAGGCAATTTTACGAGACTTTCGAACCAAAGCACGGACGCAAATCAGAATTCATTTTAAGCAAAGGGTTCAGAAAACTTTAATGATTATAATGAAATTCTGATGAAAGTTTTATTTACCATTCTTCTCGTATATCCCCACACACATACTTATCTCAAATTCTTCCAATGTAAACTTCCAGTTTCTTATTTTCAAGAAAACCAGTCACAAATAGACATATGTATCCAATATTTCATTAAACCTTGCCGATGGCACTTAAACAGAGTGGTAGAGACTTTGACGCACTTCCTAACACCATGTAACCAGTAGGTATCAGCTGATTTCCTTCTGAGTACATGGTTCTGTAAATTTTTCGTCGTCCATCATTCATTCGTGATCATTAACTTTTGAGTAAGATAAAAGATTTGATCTTAGATATAGTGAACTAACTTCTGCCCGCGACTTCGTCCGCGTCAAATTTTTGCTCCAGTGACCCTTCCCGTCGCATCGAATTGCTTGTCAGTTTTCGTCCATTTTTCGTTGCTACTCCGCACCTTTTTATCGTACCGTGATATTATATAGCTTTCTCTAATATATAGGCTACCCAACGCAAAAAGAATTTTTCAATTCGGACCAGTAGTTCCTGAGATTAGCGCGTTCAATAAAACAAACAAACTCTTCCGCTTTATTATATTTAGTACTAGCTTCTGCCCGCGACTTCGTCCGCGTTAAATTTCTTGTTCCCCCGACCCTTCCCGTCGCGTCGAATCGCCTACCCGTGCGATTTCCCCCGTTTTTGCAACATTTTTCATTACTGCTCCGCATCTCTTGGTTGTAGCGTGATGTTATATAGCTTATAGCCTTTCTCAAGAAATAGGCTACCCAACACAAAAATAATTTTTCAATTCCGACCAGTTCAGTTCCTGAGATTAGCGCGTTCAATCAAACAAACAAACAAACTCTTCAGCTTTATAATATTATATATAATATATATTATTTTGTATCTATACTATATACTATAATACTATATACTATAATATTATAAAGCTGAAGAGTTTGTTTGTTTGTTTGTTTGTTTGATTGAACGCGCTAATCTCAGGAACTACTGGTCCGAATTGAAAAATTATTTTTGTATTGGGTAGCCTATTTATCGTGGGAGGCTATAGGCTATATAACATCACGTTACAACTAAGAGGAGCGGAGCAGTAGTGAAAAATGTTGCGAAAACGGGGAAAATTTATTCCTTTTGAGAGTTTCAGTTGCGTGCGCTGCGTAAACGGTTAAAGTAACGCAAAAATCATGTATGACGGAATTGTTCCTTTTAAAAAGTTCTTAAAAAAATTCCGCGAGAGCATATGTCTATCTTTTAAGGTTGACTCACTATAACTCAAAAGGAGCGAGCAGCAACGAAAAATGGACGAAAACTAGCAGGCAAATCGATGCGACGGGAAGGGTCAGGGGAGCAAAAATTTGACGCGAACGAAGTCGCGGGCAGAAGCTAGTATAATATATAAGTATAGATAGATTCACGCCATCAATTTACGGAGGGCTGTCGCTTACACTCTGTATACAGGATAGGAGTCCTTCTATAGAAGGATACTACAGAAACTACTACTAAACTGCATTACATATAAAATCAGCGACGCCATGAACCGCAATTCACGTATTTCCTATTTCTTTCCGCCCGATATTGAGTTTTAAAGTAAGGCTCTCATATTTTCCGCAATATTTAATAATTGCCAGGAGGTTTGTGATTCGATACTGGCACCTAAAAAGCATTTACTTTTTTTTCTGCTCGACGCCAATTTTCGAAGAGTTGACGATTTCAAATTAAGTAGCTTTAAACACCCGTTTGTAACATAATGCTTTTATAATTTTTTATTTTTGTTCTGTGGTTGTTCTTTTTTTCGTTTTCTTTTATGTAGAATGTATTTTTTGTTTCTTTTTCTTATGGATTCATAAAACAAAATTAGTCTTTGTATTACGAGAGGACACTGGCTCCTGCAACAATCGTTGTATCTAGCGCAGGAGTTAAAGAAACCTATAATTTAATGTACACTTTGGTTTGTGTTTTTTTTTGTATTTTGTATTATATTACTGCGGTGAACGCCAATTAACCGTCGGATGTCATCATTAAAAAAATATATACAAATGTGAAAGAGACATCAAATCAGACCGTGTAGATATTGCACGTTTCTATGCAACAAAAGATTTTTTGTTCTACACTAGGGGATGTAGAATCATGTGCTTAATATATGGTTATAATGTGAGCATAGATATCGCTGCCACCCTGTTTATTAAAGTAAGTTGGTTTGTTTCCCTAGAGAGCGTCTTTTTGTCACCGTAAAGTCAAAACCATATGTCAAAATTATGTGTCGGCCACCGCAATCGTAGGAAATACATTAGCTCTAAAATTGGTAAAAAATATGTTATTGCTTCACAATACGTAGGTATACGGTCGTGATAACGTTTTAAAAGAAATACCGATACCTGAGTATACTCCTGCATTATTAACCGTCTTATAAAATATTTGTAGTATCGCGCTATTCCACTATCGCTTGATAAAATATGCATCTTCCGCAGGAGATCAAAGAATTCTAGGCATCTCTTATGGAAAACTTGAATCGCATCTGATCGCAGATGATCTATACTAATATTTGATGTTTATCTGTAGGTTTGTATGTGGGGGTTCTCTTAAACTACCGGTGGCAATTTAAAAACTATTTTTGCATTTGACATCCTCATTCTAAAGAAAGGTTATAGGCTTTTTAAAATCACGCCACGCCCCTCAAGAGCCAAGCAAAAACGAAGAAAGTCAGAAAGAACGCAAAGTGGAAACGAAATTACAGCGATGCGACGGAGTTGTAAGGGAAACAAGAAATTTTCGCGCAGATGATGTCACGGGCAGAAGCTAGTGAAATAATAACTTTGCCGGAGATCAACAAATCATTGCATTACAAACTATTTTAAACTTATATTCTTTTGGATTCAGAATGAGGGTTCCGCTTTTAATAATGTAACATTATGTATAATTTTGAAATATCTAGTGATATGATATTTAGGCAGTACATTCAACGGAGAACGAATGACCAATGGGGAGGAAAGGTTCTGGAGTGGCGACCGCGTACCTACTGTATGACGTAGAGTTGGAAGGCCTCCCACAAGCTGGACCGAAGACCTTATTAATGCCTCACGAATCCGCTGGATGCGGGAAGCAGAGAACCGGACGAAGTGGCGGTGCTTGTGGGAGGCATATGTGCTGCAGGTAATGTTAGTTTTATGATACATTCCTGCATTGTTGTAATACGAGTAACATTTTTCAGGACAGGTGCGTGCTGTCACATTTTCCCAAAACATAATGTAAAAATTCTTACCAACTCTTATTACCACAATTATTTTAAACATCATTATTATTTCCCCCTGACCTCTTCATTACCAAAAGATATTCATTACTAATTATAAGTGTAGCACTCGTATTTTATGGTCAGCGCAATCCTAACTCTGTTGCGGACCAGACTTTAAGAAACGAGATACCTCTGCATGGATCTCGGTTTTGGGTCAAACGGGCCCCATCCCTCGTAATGAGAAATGAGATGTAAACCTATCATGAACATGCTGTTAGTTTATGTACTCTTTTTTTTTGTGGGTGGGATATCGTCAAATCACCTCTCCCGCTCTGGGCACAGCGGGAGGGCGTGTCAGACTTTTACTGACTAAAACCCACCCGCGTTCCTTCAGTTGCCTATGGACCAGGGCCATGGTAACTCCTTCGAACAAATCTCGTGACCCTGGCAAGAGTCAATGTACCCACGGACGTAATATAATCGCGGCGGGATTTTTTCTCTCACTGGATCTTCAAGCCATTGCTTAGCGCCGAAAGTTGAAAACAGTGTGTATTTTCGACGCTCTGAAACGCACTTGCGCTGACTTCATCATTTATTTAATTATTTATTTTAATTACATTTGTAACACCATTACAGCTAACCAATGTCATGTTATAAGCAAGACATATAAATTAAATTTATCAAAAGTAACACAAGGCTCAAGGTGGCCCTGGAAAAGGATGCCTGGAAGGATTTGGGGGAGGCTATTGCTCAGCAGCGGGACAGCTTAGGGTAATAAAAAAAAAACACAAGGCTGCTGGAGCAATAGAGTTGAATTTTCAATGCTCGGTTCAACATCGAGAGTTGAAAATTCAGTGTGCGGAAATCCCGTCGCGATTTTATTACGTCCGTGTGGACATCGTCTAAGTTAGGTCGTCACCACAATTAGTAAAAAAGATACACGCGGACTGTCTGTCTCGTTTGGTTTGTGTTCGCAATCGCTAATGCTAAACATGTGGTCACGCACGGGTTTGATTCGTTTTAGGGTTTTCCTTCAGGAATTTCTCAGTAGCAGTAGCATCCCGGACTCTGGATTTGTGCCCAGTTGATGGCAATAGTATCGCCCCTTAATTAAATACTTGTGGCTTAAATATAACTGGCGAAATGTGAGTGAATTATAGGTACATATCTACCCAACCGTCTCTGTAGTGTGTTACGTTATGAGAGGGGCTTGTGGCTAAGTGATAACAGTTGCACGGGTCGAACGATTAGTATAAGCTACGTTTGCTGCGGTTCGTCCGTGGATGGGTGACCGTCTTTATATACCAAGACACCTCCGTGCCTCTTAAAGCACGTTACACTGTTGGTCCCGGTTGTCATTTGTAAATCTTTGGGTCCTTACGAGTCTCTCCAAGAGTCTGACAACCAGTCTTATCAAGGGACATCGTATTACCCAGTATTCCAGTAACTGGGTTATGGAGATCAGGTAGACAGTCACTCCCTGCATCTGGTTAGTTGGAAGCTAATCCCAACATACAGTCGGGAAAAGGCTAGACAAATGTTGACACAGGGATTCTGTGTCACCCGGATTTGTGATCGTTTTAAGGCAATTGACCCGATCAATGTTGCATGAGACTTCTAATACAGTTGGCGAAATGTGCTTGTAATACTAAGTACAGTCACGAGCAATAATATATATACATTGTCACATTTTCTAAAATATCTTAATTTCTACCATTCAAAAAATATGTGTACGATATTTTTTTTCTAAATTACCTAACCATCAAAATGTGTCAAAACTTGGTATACATTGGTTTCACAGTAATATAAACGAAACAAAATCAGTAAAAAGTTTACACTTCCAATGTAATTTTTAACTATCCATGACAATTTCTATAACATGTATACAATTGTATACGTGTTATAGGAATTATCATGGATACATTAAAATGATATTGAAAGTGTATACCTACCTACTTTTTCCTGTTTTTGTTAAGTTTAAAAAAATACAAAAATATTTATTTCATCTTAAACATTGTGTCATGCATAAATTGAGACAGCTCCATTAAGTTACAAGAGTAGGTACTTGTGTCGGAACCGTGTCACTCTTCCCATAACTGGTATCTTAACAATGGTGTGGGCTTATAAGAGGGTTATATGAAAAGTGAAACAGTATTTTTTTTTAATAAAAACAAAGTAAAGTCAAAATAGAACATTTTTAGCAGCCATCGGTGTATGTGTGTGTCGTGTGTGTGTGTGTGTGTGTGTGTGTGTGTGTGTGTGTGTGTCTGTGTCTGTGTCTGTGTGTCTCTCTGTGTGTGTGTGTGTGTGTATCTATGTATTTACGTGCGTGCGAACGATTATTTTATATTTCTTTATTTTTTATTTTTTTTTAGTTTATTACAGTAATAATTACAGTTTTATAAATAAATAGGGGTTGGTTCCTGCAATAAAACAAAACTCACAAAACAACTTACAAAATCAGTGTAGTAATTCGTTACCAAACGTAGTGATTACACAGCCCCACAAAAAAAAAAAATTGTACTTCGTATTGAACCACATGGTCATTACGTATTTTGGCTGCCGAATCCGAATCTGGACACAGAATTAATCCTACACCCTCCAATTTTTCTCCAGGAGCAGAAAACGCTTCAATTCTACCGTAATGGTAATATTAAAAAGAAAGAATAATCATAGTAACTTTACGTTTACATTACCTTATAACGAATAATATGATACAAAAATCCCTAAAAACGACAGGAAGTCTGATAAAAACCTGAAAAAAAAAAACTGTATGAATTCTGAGCGTATTCGCAAGAAAACATGCACTGATGACCGTAACAATCCACAGAAGTTTAATATATCTCAAGTTTTAATCACCTATTTTCAGCTTTACCACTAAATCCCTTAATCATAGGTTTATTTTCCAAGTTTTGAGTATGGACTGTAGTATTCATAACATGTTTATTTTATTTATTGTTCAAAGGTAGTAAAAGTGTAATGTTTTATAGTGATAAAACATTATTACAAGGTTCTTAGATTTGTAGTTACGGTCATAAGTGCACGTTTTCTTGCGAATACGTTCAATATTTATACAGAAATGAGATTCTTCGGTTATAAATTTGACCTTCTGACTTTTGTAGGTCTTTTTTTATCATATTGAATGTCATATTATCATTACTGCAAAATTCTAGAGTTTTTTTGGTCCTGGAGAAAAACTGGAGGGTGTAGGGTTAATTCTGTGTCCAGATTCGAATTTGGCAGCTTAAAATACGTAAAGACCATTTGGTTTAATAACAAGTACAATTTTTTATGTGTGGCTGGTCATTACTGCAAAATTCAAGAGTTTTTTTGCTCCTGGAGAAAAACTGGAGGGTGTAGGGTTAATTTTGTGTCCAGATTCGGATTCGGCAGCTCAAAATACGTAAAGACCATGGCTACATTTATCTTACTATGACACAATATGTACATATAACTAATGAAAAAAAATAATGATAAAAAATCTCAAAATAAAAATAATACAATAAGATCCTATAACTATTTATGTACACTGATTTTGGCAATTAGTTTAGGTAATTTCTACAATTTGATTTCGACTTATTTCCGAGCTCAAGCTGCTTGAAACTGCTACTTTGCAATTGTTTACATAATTTAGAACCTGTACTGTAAACATGTTTTTGAAATTTTCTTGGGTTCATAATTACGTAACTAAAAGTTAATATTATTTTCTGGTAATCTATTGTTAACGAAAATTTGATAATAATGTGTAGTTAATTTTGGCACAATATAATGTTTACATAATTTTTGGGCACAGTTAGCATACTTATTTTTGCGATTTAATGTTGCTACATGAATTTGAATTTTAAGGGCGTTTCTATGTTATTGCTCGTGACTGTACACACCTCACTCTCACTTTCAAGAAAAACAGATAAAATGTCATCATGTTTTGTCTATGATTATCATAGGCTGTTCCGTGTGGTGCTGGACGTAAAGAATAGCACCATCTCATCTCATCCCGTGGATGTCGAAAGTCGACTAAGGGACTTACTAGAGAATGGGCAGCAGCGTTATCTATGCATTTTACCACCATAACTGCGATCGCCAACCCGCCTGCCAAGCGTGGCGATTGTGGCAAACAACCCCAAATTTGGGGAGGCCTTTGTCCAGCAGTGGACGTCTTTTGACTGTAAAGATGACTATTATCTGAAATAAGTTATTACATGGGACTTAAAAACATAACAGGCGAAATGTGGGTGTACTATAGGTACACCTCTGCCCAACCCTTCGAGGAAACAAGGCGTGATGTTATGTTATGTTATGTCATTGAAACCGTCGCTGTTTAGGATTTAGGGAGTTATTCAGGGGTGGATATTTACCTATAGATAGACACGCTGTGAGATACACCGGCGCGGAAATAATTACCACGAATTTAATTCATGATTGTAGACCCAAGAGCAGTGTAATTTTAGTCAGTAACCATAATCAGCCTATAATGTTCTCACTGCTGGGATACAGGTCTTCTCTCTGTGAGAGGGAGTGGACCGTACTCCGCCACAGCGGCCAGAGGCCGTCCAGTGCGAGTTAGTAGATGTCACCCATTTTCATTATTTTTGTTCTAAGACAAAGGGAGAGTAAAGTAATCATCAGCAGCCTATATTGTTCCCTCTGCTGGGACACGGACCTCCTCAGCAGATTTGACCGGTGAAAGAGAATGGGCCATAATCCACCAGCACAAGTCAAGCGGGTTAGTAGAGGACACATGTCTTCGATTTTTTGGTTCCGTGACATAACGGTTTTCTCACGAAGTTTTCCTTCACCGTTTTGAGTGAGACCAGTGGTGATGAAATAATTTGCACAAAATAAAGCGCCTAGGTTTTAATCTACCTTCAAATCGAAAGTCACGGTTGTTACCAGCAGCGCAGCACGGCCCATATTTTTTTTAATGTCCTTCAAACATTTCAACTATGGAAAGAGTTGAATCATTTGCTGAATTCATGGCAATAATTCGCAGGTCACTGTCATTTACTTCGGTACATTTACTGTAGAATAACTGAAAGCCAATTAGAGTAACTCTTGGCCATAACACAAGTCTATATTATTTCTATAATAATATTTTGACAATGTAATATAGTAACGGCACTCACATAATCTGTTCTCGTTCCGCCGCTTCACCCGCAGTTTGATGACACACGATGAAATGCACTGCAACAAACAAAACAGTTGTTGTTAACTGTCTAAATAATAGTAACGTTATGTACACATGAAGAGAACATACTCCTGGCTTGAATAAACAGAACTTAAATTAATGTATCTCTCTAGTTTTGACACCCTACTTCGTCTGTTTGATTTTGAGTAGCATAGGGAAAGACAATTTTCAATCTGAGAGTTTACTTCCTTGAGGAGAAGCGCCAGGATAGCCGTGAAGTTCTAATTTCCTTACGTTTTTTTGTAATTAGCAGGTCCTTGTCAGGCTGTATGTAGAACATAAGAACTTTTTTTGCCAAAAAAAGTTGGAGGCAAAAACTAAAATACAGATCCAAAGACTTCGAAATTAATGTTATTTTTCAGTATGTAATGTTTTTTTAGAAGTCGGTTGATTTTTTTGTAGTTTTTTTTCATGTTTCAGTTTTTAATAACGGCATTTACCCTGCACTAGTCCATTTACCACTACTGGTCAGGTCAATAGCAGTGACAGGAAGTACTAGAACATCAATAAGAGCAACAAAGTGGAATAAACAAACGCAAGAACTACCCAAGCAAATTCAATAAAAGTATATAATAATAAAATGAGAATTATCGAAATCGACCCACAATTGCCGGATATATTGTTCAATTTAAATCATCACTACAACCTTACTACAACCCTCTAAGTTCATTCAATCCATGGAATGACTTTCTCATCAATGGGATTAAGTGAGAGTTGCATTTATGATTGTAATCCCAACGAATTACTTTTTCATGAATGGGATTAAATTATCTTATAGGATTGTATTGATGATTTATATGATTATGATTCAGTAAAGCCATATTTGTAACAGTCGCGAAACATATTTTATTCTACATACCTTCCAATTGCAAAAAAACCGAAGAGAATTTTGAATTTCACAAGCTACCAAATCGCACCCACCTTAAGGTGTGTAGGTACTGAAAATATTTCGTAATTTACCTAAGTGCATCTCGCACTTAGGTAAATTACAAAATATTTTCAGTATTCAAGAAACGTAATATCTTTCACGTTTATATCTTCAGTAGTAGAACTCCCTATGGTTCTGCTTTGTCTGATCTTAAATTGAAATAGTAAACAAACTATCATTAAATTAGCATAAGGTGACGTATACGATTTTGTATACAAACGTCAATTTTCGTAAAGAGTAGTTTTACGTATATTCTCTTAGTATTGCGCCCCCTTGCGCCTTGTTGTTCATCATTTAAGAAGCATAATGATAATAATCTTTCTTTTTACAATTCCATTTTCAATGGTAAATAGAGGTATTTGTTTTGAATGACTTTGTATATATTTTATAATTGATTTGATTTGATTTTTGAGTATTATTTTATTGTGCGCATTATTTTACCAATTTTACGTTTTACTTTAATGTAATGGACGTAGTCCGAAATGAAATGGCCATGACTGTGGTAAAATAAGAAACTAACTATCTCATATCAGAAGTCTATCTATTTCCGTGATGAGAATGACAATAAACTCCTCTTAAAATGCTCTATTTTCCTAAAAGGTCGAAAATCAGTCAGATCCAAACTACTGAAGACAGATGCTCTACCACTGCGCCATTTAGATCCTCATTTATTTAAGTACCCTCCTATTTTCCCACTAAGGCACCCTCGCGGACGGGCGGAAAATGCGCCCCAATGGCTGGCTCTTTAAAAATAGATTGATTCAACGACCACTAAGTGCGTTCTCTACCACACAAAATATAACAATGATATTTTATAGTTGTTTTATCCACAATGTCCGATTTTATCATTTCCAAGGTGACGGTATCATCGAGGACTGGGCGGCATCACGATTACAAGGCGAAGAATTTATGGAAATATATGAAGATGCTTTAAAATTTCCGACCGAGACAACGTTATGTGCACGAATATCGAAACAATTTTTCGATGTCCATGGCATGGCAACACGTTAGAAATTGGAACGGGAGCCTCCTGTCGTCTTATTTCAGACAGGTGGCTTACTCTCTAGCTCCGTCAAGGAAGATATGGACTTGTCCGATAGTAGTACTAAACTTAGAAGGAACCTACAGCCAAATATCTTACTTTTTTGGACGCATAAAAACATATTATGAATAGGTAGTAGGTACACGTACGGCATTTCCACTATAAGCTGACTTCTCATTGTACGGCATATGTATAGCTTTATGTGCAGCCGTGTGTACACCTGTCAAATCGTCCTGTTATTAATTCTTAGTTCGGACCCCGAACTAATCTTGTGGCCGTAAGTGATACGGAGTAAGGAACGTCCGTAACTTCGGCTGAAACTACGGACTGCTTAGCTTGCTAACTACCCAAGCAAATTCAATAAAAGTATATAATAATAAAATGAGAATTATCGAAATCGACCCACAATTGCCGGATATATATATTGTTCAATTTAAATCATCACTACAACCTTACTACAACCCTCTAAGTTCATTCAATCCATGGAATGACTTTCTCATCAATGGGATTAAGTGAGAGTTGCATTTATGATTGTAATCCCAACGAATTACTTTTTCATGAATGGGATTAAATTATCTTATAGGACAGAGGCGGCGTAAGGCGTGGGCGACGTGGGCGACCGCCTACGGCCTCGCGGTGCAAGGGGCCTCGCGCCTCGAAGGCACATCATCATCATTCTCCTGCTCTTATCCCAATTTATTTGTGGTCGGCGCAACATGTCTTTTTCTTCCACACTTCTCTACTAGTCGTCATCTCAGTAGTCACCACCTTTCTATCCAAATCATAATTCACACAGTCCATCCATCTTTGCTTTGGTCTCCATCTACTCTTACTCGTCATCTCGTCATACTCAATACTTTACTCATGACTTTTTCCTCCTTCCTCCGTAACGCGTCACCATACCATGACAACCGAGTCCCACACAACTTTTCAATTATTGGTGCCACTTTCAGACTTCCTCTTATGTACTCATTTCTTATTCTATCCATTCGTGTAACACCACACATCCCTCTTAACATTCTCAGCTCAGCTGCATACAATTTCCCTTTCATTCATCCCTTTTGTGGCCCAATATTCTGACCCATACAAGACAGCAGGTCTGACTACGCGAAAGCAAATATAGATATAATTACTCATTTAGCAATGAATAATAAAAACACCGGCTAGCAAGTATCTGGCAATACTAACCTACCACATTTGTTTAAAAAAAAAACTGGCAATATTGTTTTGAAAGAAATTTTCAGTTTAAAATTTATCATATCTATACTAAATTACTAATTTATACTAATATTAATATTATAAAGCTGCAGCGTTTTTTTGTTTGGTTGAACGCGCTAATCTCAAGAACTACTAGTCCAAATTGAAAAAAAAAACATTTTGTTTTGGTTAGCCTATTTATTGACAAAGGCTATATAACATCACGCTACAATTAAAAGGAGCGGAGCAGCAACGAAAACTGGCAGGCAATTCGATGCGACGGGAAGGGTCAGGGGGCGTCCATTAATTACGTGAGGCAATTTGGCGACTACCCAGGTGAGATGTCGTGAGATTCGGCTCAACACTTCGCTCTATAATTTCACGTGAGATTTTTCAAAATGCTTATTTTTAGTATCAATACGTTAATCAGAGCTTATTTGCGTTGGATTTATGCGCTGCGTTTGGCTGGCTTGGCTGTTCGGTGACGGTTTAACAATTGAGGTGCTACTGTGCTACTTCGTGGCGTTTGCATGACCACGAAAAGTATTATTTTGTAGGGTTTAGCCATATTTTAGCGGAAAAACATGTTTTGCTTAACCCGGTTTTCTCACAATTTCAACTTGTTTCCAGCGAAAAATGAACGATTATTCCGAACCTGACCCGAAATCTTAACCCAGTCGGGGTTAGGTTACTGGTTAGGAACTCGAAAAAACAATGATATTTGTTCCGGACGAAACCCTCTTCCTAACTGAACCCGAAGTATCGTTCCTATCATAACCCGAATTGCGGTATAGATAGAATTCCCCTATAGAGAAGAAGGGAAATTGTATCTATGCAGCAGGCAAGGTTTCTGTCACGGCTCTGGCGCTTCGGGTCTCCGGCGGTCTCACGCGAGCTTATCGTCGCAGCTTCGGCTCCGCAGCCTTAGCCACCTGCTCCTCAGTTCGCGGATCGCCGCCCCCATACGCACCTTCGCGGGCTTAAAATACACTCTCGGGGTAGGGCAGACAAGACTGCATGGAGTTGGTTCTGCATTTTGCCATCTTCATAGTATATCGGAATTTGGGTTATGATAGGAACGATGCGTCGGGTAAGGTTAGGAGGAGGGTCCCCCCCCCAGTGGGTTTCCGCATTGACGAGGTGGGGGGGCTCAGTAGCCGTGGTTTCGAGCCCCACGGTGAAGCTAAGAGGAACCCGAGGAGGGGCCGCTCGTCAGGGCTTTTGCGCTCGAAGCCGACGATGTAGCGGCCAACGCGGCGTCGTTTGGCGACATCGCAAATGAGGTGGGCCGCGATGCCTTAGTATCTGGGGCATCGCGGCTGAGGGTTGGAGGCTGCGGTGGGAGAGGAGTGCCGGTATTGAGGTGCGCCGCTCTCCCCACCGTCCGATGGCGGACGCGGTGGGGCCGCAGAGGAAGAGGAGTGTTGGTATAGCGTTGGCCACTCTCCCTATCATCTGCGGCCGAAAAGTGGTAGGCGGCGGGGCCACTGTCCTGACCCGTCGCAGGGGGACCAAGGGTGCCATTCACGGGGTCGTCTGGTGCCCATTTGCTAATTGGTCCCCGGGGTGGTCACGGTGTGGTATGTATTAATGCGCGCCGTGAATGGGGTTATCCCCCAGAGGTGAGTCCGTGGTAGCGGAGTATGCATGAGCATTTCTCCACGAAAAAAAAGCAGTTTAGGAGGAGGGTTTTTTTTTCTGGATGGGAAATCATCAAATGACTTCTCCCGCTCTGGGCGGAGCGGGAGGGCGTGTCAGACTTTTACTGACTAAAACCCACCCGTGTTCCTTCAGTTGCCCATGTGCCAGGGTCACGGTATCTCTTTCGAACAATCACGCGACCCCGGCAGGAGGAGGAGGGTAACGTTCGGAACAGATTTTTTTTTTTTTTTTTTTTTCAATTTCCTAACCTATTCCGCGACCGGGTTAGGATTTCGGGTCAGGTTCGGAATATTCGTTTATCAGGGGGCCTCGCAAAATGTATCTTGCCCACATCAAATTTAGGTCTTGCCCCGCCACTGTTATAGGATTGTATTGATGATTTATATGATTAAGATTCAGTAAAGCCATATTTGTAGTCGTGGCGTCTGGACTGCTTAGCATGTAGACTTGTCTACTTGCTAAGCAGTCCAGACGCCACATTAGTTGAGCAATTTCTATAAAAAATTCGTGGAATTTATTCTACCAGAATCGCATCGCACCGTGGCCATGCCTGTCTACGGGAGCCCCTATTCAAACTTAGCCAATTTTACAGGGATATCTGCCCAACATTTTCTGCCCCGGTTTCTAAAAACGTTTTCAAGTTTCTGATCAGTAGCTATATATTTTGGTAAGCTAAAGTTATAGCTTAGCCAAAAGTTGATAGAACATAAATGAGGTAAGCATGTCGTAAGGCAACGATGCGGTTTAAAAGAAGTTTCGGTGAGTAAAATTCAAAAGCGTATGATTAGATGGTGTCATATTGAGAGAAAGGGTGGGTGAAAGGCGACTAACAAGGCAGACGTGAGGGGGCCGCTGGACGCGCTAGGAGGACATTAGTTCTATTTTCAGGTCGGGCAAAGTGGATTTTTCTATAACTGGCGAAATGTGGGTGTATGAGTGTATTATAGGTACACCTCCGCCCAAGTCTTCTGTGAAGCAAGGTGTGATCTTATGTTATCAAAATACGCCTTGTTTCCACAAAGAACAGAGGTATACCAGCAGTAGACCCTCATGTCACCAGTGGTGTTCACTGCCAGACTAGACCTCACAATACGATTTCAATAGCGCAGTGGAAGTGTGATAATCGTGGGGCTCTAGAGACAAGAGTGGCTAGCGAAACTAGTCCGCCGTACGCGAAGCAGACAATACAAGTACAATTCAAGTAACTCACCTACAATACAACAAAAGAACTTACCTGTGGGTAGACGAACACCAGCTCCTTGGGGTTACCTGGAGTTATGTATGTAAGTGAGTGTATATGTATCGTGTCGTGACGTTATGAGTATTCTCCTGGTTACAATCCGCTGCAATAAGGCTGGAGGCAATCACAGCATGCGGTCTTCAAATCACTCGTTCCCAATAGCGTCACTTCCACTTAACCTTCAAAGTTCTTCAACAAGATATATCCAAAATTCAACCCGTGTTATTACGTCAAATTGGGGTTATTAACAATCATAGCAATTGGATCACGACTAATTGTCACAAACGGATCGATTTAAAAGGATTACTTTACAACAGGTCGCGGAATTCAACACGGCGACGATCCACCCTTTTCAAGAACCAACAGAAGTGTCAAGGTGTCAAAGGCAAACTGACAAGTCAGATGTCATTCCGTTCGATGGCGCGTTCCGAAGGCGCATAGAGTAACTAATCGAACGGTCCGAAACAAGTGGTGTTCTACAGAAAGGTCAGGTGCGTAGTACTCGGCGTGCCTGTATTACCAGTAGAGGTTGCAATCGAATATTCGAATATTCGAATTATTCGAATTTGCTTTCCAAATTTATATTCGAATAGCAAATAAATATATATTCGAATATTCGAATACTACCAAAAAAAATACTAGTCTAAAGTCTATGTTGGTAGAACTTAAAATTTGTTGTTGAACACTGATTGACGGTTTGACTTGACTGACGCCATTTTGTTGCGTTTATTCACTTACAGAACGCGTTATTGTTTATTTGCAAAACGGTGTATTTTGTCTTTCGTTAAATAAACATGTTCTTGAAGATAACAAAAGAGCGGGCCTGGTTTTATAATAGATTTCAAAACGCAGTGGAGCAGCATGGCGGACATGGTTTCACGATTTTTGCTATTAAAGGAAGCAATATTAAAGTCACTGATTGACTTGAAAGAAAAAACTATGTCCAGCACCGACGAGCTTGATCTTTTGAAGGATTTATCTACGACTCTCACTATTGTAAAAACTACTGTAGAAGCTATTTGCCAAGAAAAGGCCAATTTTTTAACAGCGGAAACAGCCTTCCAATTCGTGGTCACTAAACTACAAGAGAACAATGGGGTTATCAGTAGTAGACTCCTTCAGGCTTAAAAATTAAGAATCGCTCAACGCCAACAAACAGATCTGGGATGTACGCTGAAATATTTACACAATCCTAACAAATACTACCAGGAACAATCTTCTTCTGCCTTCCATAAAGTAGGAAATGATGTTATCACCAAAGTCATAGTTGACATTAAAAAATATAAAATAAACAAAGACCTTCAACGACAACTTATACTGGCGCTTCTGATGACGAAGATGACATAGCAGACCTACAGCATTGTCAAAATGAAGAAGGATCTAGAATCTCAAATATGTCAATAAACGAACAGCTGCAGAAAAAAAAAACAAAATGATGAAATGTGTGCAAGGCCTACGTCCACAGCAACTTGCGAAGATGATCTAGAATCATCAATAAAAATGCAGATGGCTTTATATAATGCAGGAGCGCCAAGGCAAATACACCTAACTCAGGCTTATGACGTGTTAATATGCCATCCACCAACTAGTGTAGAGTGCGAACGTTATTTTCAAATTCGAACTATATCTGTAATCATCTCAGATGTAAACTAAACGAAGATTCCATAGACGCTTTAAGTTTCCTCAGGTTTCACTTTCAAAGAATACGTAAATAATAATTAATTATTTACGTATTCTTTGAAAGTAAAATAAATAAATAAAATATAATAATTATTATGCACTGTGACGATTTAAATTGAAAAAAAATGGCTTACAAAAGTTACCCATTTGTTATTATTTTAATATTGTTTTAATTTTATTTGTTCAATTTTATCATATTTTGATTTAAATTTTATAATTGTTGCTAAGACATTGTTAATATTTTTTTTTTAAATTTTATATATAAATAAATAAAAAGCTGATTTTTAAGTGGTTTTTTATATTTTGAAAATATTCGAATATTCGAATAATATTCGAACATCACTGAAACAATATTCGAATATTCGAAAATCAAAATTATCGAATTTTTGCAACCTCTAATTACCAGATGTGATGTAGAAACGTAAACGAAGCAAAACGAGTATGTGTAAGGAGCGTAGCAGGTGACGTTTCACACCTTCCTACCCCATGGGAAGAAGGCATGAAATGATGTATATATTATTGTAAAAAATACTTTTAAGAAGTAAGACATACAGCACATCCGCCACATTATTTTTCTAAAGCCTTTACACGTGTCGGCCGGTGTACCCGCATTTTGAAAACCGCAGGAGTAGCAAAGCGTTGAACTTTGAAACAAACAACCTGTGTTTTCTGTACAATCCTTTGGTAATTCTCACAGAAGGATAATATACTGATGCTATACTTGTTTTTTTATTGTGATTCCAGTCGCTCCATGTAAAGTACAGTACTGGTAAGCTGCTACCGGTTAGACTGGAACCCGACCCAACATAGTTGGTAAAAGCCATTTAAAGCGTAGGACTGTATGAAAAACTAGGTATCTAAAACTAATGACTTTTGACGACCCTATTATCTTCTCCATTGCACTTAAAATAATAAATATCTGGATGACCGAGCTTTGCTCGGTATTTTTAGTAAATTGTGTTTAAAATAATAAGTTTATGTTCAAGTTGATTATCGATAAAGTTTGTCATTGAAAACACGAATAAAACGACATTTTACAAAAATGAATCCTAGCTAGATCGATTTATCGCCCCCGAAACCAAAATACAAAATTTCATGAAAATCGTTGGAGCCGTTTCCGAGATTCAGATTATATATATATATATACAAGAATTGCTCGTTTAAAGGTATAAGATAAGATAAGATAAACATATTACTGTCTTCAGCTGAAAAACAAGAAAGAGTTAAAGACATTTAGGAACGAAATATACTAGTTTTGAATATTTTTAACGCCGTCTTTTCGAAGTGTTGACTGTATCTCGTATCTACTCGTGTTTATTAATATGCCATTATCCATATTAGGTAGCACTTTTCTTCTTAAAGAATACCTATGAAAACAAGTGAAGGTGACATCAGGAATATGCGCTAAAGTAGCCCTTGAAATTCAAATTTTATTGCAATTTTCAGGGTCAGTCTTTGGTTTTATATAGTTTAAAATTTTATATAATAGATTCACGACTAACAAATACGGCTTTAAGAGCACTGAGTTCCACTGGTCAGTATTTCATATCGGCCCATAAATGGCATTCTTGAAAGTCCAAACTGGCAGTGCATATACAGCAATATCCAGCAATATACGTCCTTTTAGCATTAGCAGTCTGTATGGTGCCGGGCGTAAAAACAGCACTATCCTATTACTTTCCATGGGTGTCATAAAAGGCGACTAAGAGACTAGAGAATGGGCAGCAGCGTTATCTATTCATTTTACCATCATAGTGCGATCGCCAACCCGCCCCGTGGCAATTATGGCAACGCGGCAACACCTCCAAATTGGAAGAGTCCTATGTCCAGAAGTGGACGTCTATTTTCTGAAATGATGATGATTATGAGACGTCCATTAACTGATATGGTGATATTTAATAAATAAAAATAACTAAAATCTTCAATTTCAGACGAAAAAGTCCATAGGCAAGGCAAATTGTTAGTAACATAGATTTTACTTATAAATAATGTTAGTCAATAAAAGTAAAAATAAAGAAGGCACACCATCTACCCCTGCACAGTACGCTCATTGGTCTCGCAAAACATGGAGTTCAGTGAACCTACTGAGCAGTATTTGTTGGGAATTTCCAAGGTGGCTCACCTCATGTATATGTTCGACCACCTCCGCCCGGGACATGTCCTCGAGCCGAGTCTCGTTCACGTCCATGATCTCGTCAGCCAGCTCCAAGTTGTCAAGGTTTCCGGCTGATGGTGACCCTGAGAAACAAAGAATAAATATTGTTATTGGAAGGAAAACCAGGTCAACAGCCCACGCGATGGTAAGTGGTCACAGTCACCTACGGATATCTGAAATACCAGAAGCAACGCATGAGACATCCCGGAGACAATGCCTGCTGAATTCTATTAACACCATGAGAGAGAGGGCGATAGACCACCACGCGGGCCCAGTGCGGGTAGGTGAGGATATTTAGTACCCAAACTTTTTGTAATCCTGCCTCAACTACAACTTTTGGATCTCTTTCGAACTTTGTAGGGTAGCGTCATTTTGCAAAAGAAAGGGTTTCGAAAGGGGTAGGTATGCGGCCGTCCCCACCGGTCTGCACCCAAAATGCGTAGCACACTATCAATAACAATCAATTTGAAGGATATTACTAATCCACTGTTAGTTTGATGATACAAAAAAAAAATACCTTGGCCTTAGAACTGAAAATTGTTTAACATGGAACATACAAATTGACTATATTAAAAATAAAATTTCCTAGCTAATTGGCTCACTCCATAATATAAATAAATGTATACCCAAAAAACTGCGATTAAATATTTACAATTCACTAGTCAAATCACATCAATTATATCTCATAGAAATTTGGGGTAGCGCTAGTAAAACGAAGCTTCAGGAACTACAAAGAATGCAAAACAGGATCATAAAGACACTATACACTATATTGACTGGCCTGTTGGTCTAGTGGTTAGTGACCCTGACTGCTATGCCGGAGGTCGTGGGTTCGATTCCCACCCAGGACAAATGTTTGTGTGATGAGCACGATCATTTGTTCTGTGTCTGGGTGTAATTTATCTATAATATGTATGTATTTAGAAAAATTTAAGTATGTTTATCAGTTGTCTAGTACCCATAACACAAGCTCTGCTTAGCTTGGGACTAGATGGCGTTGTGTGATAGTTGTGGAATATTATTATTATTATTATTATTACTATTTCACTATCCATACTTGACACCAACTGACAAAATTTTTAAAGAATCAAAGCTGATGAATATTAAACAATTATATATTTATAACACTTGTATTTTGATTAGAAAAATAATGGAAGGAAAGATTCACACAAGCGTAAAATTTACCAAAAAGTCTCAAATAAGTACACGCAGTCTTCGTCGACCTAGCTTACTTGTCCTACCACAGACACGTACAAACTATGCAAAAAATAATATCACCTATGAAGAAGCACAATTTTATAAAAATTTACCATCCCATATAACAAATGCAAGTTCTTTCAGCACTTTTAAATCAAAACTTGCAAATATTATTGAATTGTAAATAAGGTACCTGAGGTAAATAAGGCCCAGGGGGTAATAAGGCCCACATTTCAAATTTCGCGGAAAATCATTTCTATGACACTTCACTGTTTACGCACGCGTGCACAATGTCGGTGTGAATGTTTCCGTATTGGTCCGCAGTCGCTAGCGCCACCATCGTGCCAGTGACGTGCGATGCGTTGATGAAGTGACTGGCTACTGTGCAATTTTATAATTTTACATACCAAAAAAACTGTAAGTATTTTACGTTTCATTCAATAATTGAATAACAACGCTGTATTTATTATCGTAAGTATGTCTTGTACAATACAATGGATATGGTTTTTCCTAGCCAGAGAAAGATTTTTTAGGTTTATTAGGTTCTTTTGTAAAAAACGTGGCATGAGGTTAATAAGGCCCATTATAACGGTACTTAGGCCTTATTGGCATCTTAATATTTGAGTATCATGTTGGATTTTTTTGTGTTCTAGGTCAACGTACTATGTGAATTTTACTGACAATATATGTGTAACATTGTTACAGATTTTGATTAAAATGCCTTCAAAGAGAGCTCAGTGGACCGAAGACAATTTACGGGCCGCTTTGGCAGCAATAGAATTAATAAATAAAGGAAAATGATTAAATAAGTAAAAAACAACAATTTACTTTTATTTTAACTTATTTCTAGGTAAATTTAGGACGATTTACTGTAAAAATAAAGCATTTTTTTATATGGGCTTTAATGTACTACCGTATTATAATAAGGCCCATGAGAAGGGTTTTTAAAAAGTGTATTTTCTTATTAAAAAATATGTTTTTCTTAATTGTTTTACACCATTTATTACAGCAATATGTACAAGCTATATAAACAATATGTTTTTGACATCCTATACGCATTATACTCAGATTTAAAGCAATTTTTTCTTAGGTGGGCCTTAATTGCCACCGGTACCTTAGAACTGTTGAATCCTTCGATCAATAATAGTTTTTGATCGAAGGTTGAATCAATCAAAATTAAGCAGAACAAAAATGTAAGTGAAAATAGAATTTATATTGATGTCCGTTACCTAGAATAAGTTTATTACATTATGTTATCTTAATATTCTCATGTAAGTGACTGTTTGTCTTTTTGAGAATAAAGTATTTAAACGGAAAAATACATGTTTATTCCTACTGTGAATGTGTTGCGCAATCATACTTAAATCCTTCTTTTAATGTAAACTGCGAATACGGTACAAATTCATGCAAATAAACTTCATATTTTGTTGTTTGTGTTGTTCACTACATTTTGAACGTGAATGTGTTGCACATATAAACATAAAACAGCATTTTTTTTTAAATAAAATCACACTTTTCTTCATCTGCCTAGACTTTTTCCAACTGTATTAGAGTTTGCTTCCAGTCAAACCGGATGCCGCTGAGTACCAGTAATTTACTGACTTCCACAACCTACACTCGAGAGCAATGAATCCGGGTCACTTAAAGAATCCTAAAAATCTCGGAAACTAAAAATGCTAGGTTAATGCAATAAATTGTATTTAATAGACAATGTAATACTCCTTAAATGAAGGTATTAAAACTTCTTAGTTATTGTAAAGTTATATCATAAAAAAATCAAATTTGAAAAAGGGCCACTTTCGAAGATGGAACTACGAAATTACAGCATTTGGTTTTGCTTTTGTTTGTAATCTGTCATTTATGTGGGTACATAAACCATGTTGATAGTGCTCTATATTCATTATTCAAGCTGAAATTATGTCGCTTACGCCTGAAGAATGCACCAGAATACTTACAATGCTGGAAACCGGCCGGAGTCAGCGCGATACAGCCTGGACTGTCGGTGTGTCGCTGTCAACAGTACAAAGAGTTCTCCGACGTTACGAAGAAACTGGTTCTAACCTACGCAGACCAGGAACGGGCAGAACCAGGTGTACCACAGCACGAGAAGACCGATACTTGGTGAACACCATGCTTCGAAATCGCTTTCTCACAGGAACTGAACTCACAAATCAGTTTCGACGCCTCGGAGGAAGTAACCCAAGTGCATGGACAGTAAGACGTCGGCTTGCTGAATCTAACTTAAAACCCCTTAGAACTGCAAACGGCCCTAAACTGGAGCGTGGGCATCGTATTTCAAGACTAAGATATGCCCAGAGCCACGTAAATTGGAGTATTGAAGATTGGTCAAAAGTTATGTTCTCCGACGAATCAAAATTTATGCTCTACAAGCACGATGGAAGACACAGAGTGTATCGAAGACCAGGGGAAAGATTCAAGCAAGCATGCATCGAAGAAAAAGTAGCCTACGGTGGTGGGTCTGTACTTGTGTGGGCCGGAATTTCTTCTGAAAGTCGCACAGAGCTGGTGATCATAGAAAACGGCTCTTTAACTAGCGTAAGATATGTGGAAGAAATCCTCAATGATCACGTTGGTCCATTTATGGTCAATTTAGGTGAGGATGCTATATTTATGCATGACAATGCCCGACCTCATACAGGTAGGATTGTGAATGACTACCTTCAAGAGATGAACATTACTCGTATGGAGTGGCCAGCGCGCAGCCCGGATATCAACCCGATCGAGCATGCTTGGGACGAGCTAGGCAGATGCGTAAAACAACGAAACCCTCCCCCAATCACGCTTCGTGAGCTCAAAATTGCTCTCACAGAGGAATGGGAGAATATTCCCCAAAATCGTATAAGGAACTTGGTGTACAGCATGCCAAACCGCGTAAACGCAGTAATGGAAGCACGAGGAGGCAATACGAAGTATTAAAATTCAAGAAAATCGTAATAAAGTTCAAAAATTTCATGTTTCCTATTTTTGTTTTAAGGAGAGATCAGCAGTTTTTTTCTTTATGTAATTTTGTGTTAATAAAATGTATGGTGACTCATATTTTTTTTACTTTCATTTAAGGAGTATTACATTGTCTATTAAATACAATTTATTGCATTAACCTATCATTTTTAGTTTCCGAGATTTTTAACATTCTTTAAGTGACCCGGATTCATTGCTCTCGAGTGTAGTTACTGGGTAACACGATACCTCTTGAGTCTTTTTTTTTCTGGATGGGAAATCATCAAATGACTTCTCCCGCTCTGGGCGGAGCGGGAGGGCGTGTCAGACTTTTACTGACTAAAACCCACCCGTGTTCCATCAGTTGCCCATGTGCCAGCGTCACGGTATCTCTTTCGAACAATCACGCGACCCCAGCAGGCATCGGTCCTAGCAGACCCCTTCATTCTTGCTGACATCTCTTAGAGGCGCGCGTGGAACACTACGCGCCGTCGACCCGAGCCTAGTCCTTACCGGGCGGCGACCTCTTGGGTTATCTAAAGATGTTCACCCATCGTAAATACAAATCGTAAAAAAAAAAAAATTGTCCGTTACTTACGATTACGTCGAAATTGTGGTTGATAATATGTTGCGCAATGTAAGAGAACAGAACAGCCCTACGAGTCCATCGATCAGGTTAAGCTTCGCTTGACGTGGTATTTCCGTGGATGAGTGACCATCATTAAATACCAAAACTCTTTTGTGCGCTGGAAAGCACGTTAAGCCGTTACAGTCGCCGGCTCTCATTCCTGGATCTTTGACAGTCGTTATCTACGGGTTCACTAGAAGTTCAAAAGTCTGACAAGCAGTCTTACTAAGGGGTATACCTATCGTGTTAACCAGTAACTCGGTTGTGACGGTCAGACAGACAGTCGCTCCATGCAAAATACTGATATCCAGTTACTCTGGAAGCCGGATCCAAGATAGTTGGAGAAAACTAGGTATATAAATAAATAATAAATAAATAAAATTGTTTGTTTATCCCAATAAATAATACACACAGACACAGTTCATAACAATGCGACAGGAGTACAGTGAGCATAAAAATCATAACTTGTGTACAGAAGATTTAGGTGTACAAAAAGAAAAAAGTCTATGCATACAAGACAAGACATATGATGAGTATGTTACGCAAATTAGGGTGCAGATATCCTAATGCTTAGAAGGCTTACCACCCAGAGGTTGGAGCATAACGTGCTTATGAAGATCCTACGATAAGGGTTTCCTTCTGTGGTCACTGACTAAAGGAAAGTAATATACCACTTTACTTATTATAATTAAAACGCCGTACTCTACAGTTCCTCTGCATTTAAATAATAAATGAACTAGCCTAATGAAATGGCAAGGCGTCCGAATCCGGGTGTCTTTGTGAAAGCAATGTTCATAATGAAGTGCTTCGCTATCAGCTTCTTCCTACTTTTCTAGGTAGTCTACTATTGACGCTTATCCTGGATGTAGTTGGTACCTTACACCTCAGCCGAAAGACGCCCACTGCTGGACATAAGCCTCCCCCGATTTAGGGGGATTTGCCATAATCGCCACGCTTGGCAGGCAGGTTGGCGATCGCAGTATGGTGGTAAAATGCATAGAGAACGCTGCTGCCCATTCTCTAGTAAGTAAATAAGTCCCTCAGTCGCCTCTTACGACACCCACGGGAAGAAATGGGGTGGTGTAGTCTTTACGTCCGGCACCACACGGTACCACGGTACGGTTCTTGGTAAGTACTAAGTAGGTGCCTGTAATTCATGTAGTTAAATACTTTGAGAAGAAATTAGCTGCACCTTGCGGTTTCACCCACATAAGTCTTGATCGGAAGAGCTGGTGGCCCAATAGTACGGCCGCGACTCAGGTAGCTCGAGTTCGTACCCAAGCAAACACTTTATGTAAAATATTTTATCATCTCTGCTGTCAAAACGGCGAAGGAAAACAGCATGAGGAAACTGGCCATGTGCTTGAACCAAAAAATCGAAGATGTTACGATATCCGCCAATCTGATAGAGAGGAGGTGTGTGTCCCAGCAGTGGGAATATAATAGAGTGATTATGTATAAGTTTTCATCCAGTGGGAATATCGGCCCTAATCCAAGTCATGATCTACCCACGAATTTAATTTAAACCCTGTCAGTCGTTTTAGAGTAACAGCTTAACCAACAAACAACAAAAACCCCATCGTTTAATACTACTTAGGTATAGTCAGGTAATTAATTACTCGTAAATTCAAATCATAACCCACATTTTTTGGAAGATGTATGAAATGGCTAAAATGGCTCTGGAGAATATTCTTTGTAGTCTGTAGTCTGAACAATAAGATGAGTGAGAACCAATCAAAGATATAAATAATAAACTTTGTGTTGCAATTATAATACCCAAATACGAACGAAGGTGTAACAACTTTTTTATTCAGTTAGGTAAATTCGATGAAACATGACGATTCCTTCTTGAAAATTACAGCTCAGCAGATTTGGATCTCATGGATGTCTGTCAGACTCTTACTGAGTAAAACAACCCCGGAGTACCGTCCACACCTTCGTCAGGGACTACGGGAACCAATGCGTCTTCCGCGATCCCCGACTGGTGCCGGCCCGACTTTGCGGGCCTCCTCACGTTTGGGGGGGAATGACGTACTAGGTAGCGAAACTAAGAGCTGGCTAACTTGCCTTAGGTAGACGAAGTCCTTCATGACTTCGAGAAGCGATCCATCGATGTGGATTAGGCTCGGCAAGCCGTGTGAATTATACATGACTTTCGTCTTGTCCAAATTCATACCGAGGCTAACCCGTCGATAGGCTCTTGTCAGGCTATGCAGCATCTGGTCAAATTACTCTAGCGTCTCTGAAAGCGAAGGTGTGAAATGTACTCGCCGTTCACGTTGATACACTTTCCACTCCAGGCGCCTTGGAACCATCCTCTAACGCATTGGTTAACAGTTTCGGGGATATCACGGCCCCTGTCTCACTCTTTTGAGAAGTTGTATGGGGCTAATTTTCTGATCCTGGATCTGAACAGTCATCGCGGCAGCGTCATACAAGTACCTCAACACTTTGATGTAGCGTCAGTATGTCAGTCAGTTCGATATTGTTGCAGAGATGGCAGAACTGCCCATATTTCAAGGTACTCGAAAGTTTTCCCGTAGTCTACAAATGCCATACACAGCGACTGATTGTGCTTCTCGGTCTTCTGTATAATTTGCCGGGCAGTATGGTTGTGGTCTACGAAACTAAAGACTTTTCGAAAACCAGCTTATTCTGGTGGCTGGAACTCGTCAAGTCTCCTTGCGAAACGGTCCGTGACGACTCTCGGGAACAGCTTATATACGTGGCGTAGAAGTGAGATGGGTCCACAGTTCTTAAGCAAGGTTTTGATAACTTTGAAGACCAGAACTGTTCTTCATATCTGCTCCACGTCTAGGGCGTTGTATCCTCTTGGATGAGGAATTTTAAGACAGTCGCTTGCTCATTCAGGGCGGAGCCCCGCCCGCTTTTATGGAGCTCTGTCTTTATTCTATTGTCCTCAGGAGCATTGGTATTATTTAGCGGCTTGACAGCCACCCGAATGTCGCACTGGTCGACAACCGGGATCCTTCGGGTCCTCGGGTCCCCGTGTAGTGGCGTGTTAATTCAGCTCGATGGTCACCTGCACTGTATTCCGCTGGTTTCACCCTGTTGTTTCAGGAGTGACCTTAAAACGTCGTGTAACTTTTAAAGGTGATGCTCTAAGATAGACCGCAAAATTTAAACTTTCTTTGTTTAAAATAATGCGGCGGAATTTATCGTAAATTGGCTTTTCAGCTCTCGGTGTTTAACCGAGCATTGAGAATCTTATAGAGTGCATCCCGAAATAACTCACTGTTCGATTTTGAATTCTCGGCGGTCAGCAGTACGCTGAATATCCAGTGCATGAAAAAACGCCGCGATGCATTTAAGTCCATGCTACATAGACTAAGAATGAATGATGAATGATGCCTTAAGTGATGAAGAATAGGGACGTAAACTTTCTCTCTTCAGTTTCCACCAAGACCACAAATTGATATAAATACCCATGGGCCCAGCTTCCATGCTCCATTTACGTGTCTGCTTGTATGAGTGGCTTGTCCACCGAATATGCCAAAGCCTCTTCTTTCGATTGCTGCTTGAAAACCATGAAAAATAGTGTCAGTGACATTAAGTCACTGACACTATTTTTCATGGTTTTCCACTCTGTGGAACTATCGCTTGCATCTCTCTAAATGTCTGACTGTTAGTGACGCGTGTGTTGGACCATTCGGTTCCCCACAAAATGGTTGATGATGCTGATCGACGCGTCAAGTTCGTGAATGGGCGCCGTCCATCAGTTAAGACTGGTTTTCTCCTAACGTTCAGGGCTTATTTTAATCTTATATTTAGAATTGTTTCTTCAATTTTCTCACATATACATAGAATCAACAAGAATATTGTACCCAGGATTTTATAATATCTTGATTTAAAAGAAGAAGAGTTTCTTGCTCGATCTTCTTGATAGATATTTACGTTTTGGAATGGGCAACTAGCTTCACTCTCCTACTAACTGATCGAATTTTTGACAGTTCTAAGGTGCCTCTAAATGGTTTAATTGAAATAAATGTTTTGAGTTTGAGTTTTTGTGACTTATTATAGTAGCAAATGGCAAATGTCCAGACAAGCACGCTGAGAATTCTGCTACAGCTAATAACTGATTTAAGACCCGTGTACTTAGCAGATCATCAACTCTTCTCTTTATCGTTTACCACTGGATTATTTAAATTCTGCTTAAACGTCCAGCAGTTACAGGTGCAGTGGAAAAGATGGCTGTGCTTGTGAAGAGCCACCTTAAATACGAAGTCTTTTGACGTCCATTCCTCCTTTTTTATGACTGCACGATTTTTTTATAAATATGCTCATAATACGCTGAATGGTTTCTTCAGAGGTCTCGAAGAATCTTTGGTGATACCAGATAGGTCGTATTTTGAAGATAGTAGACCATACAGTCCGGTTTTCTGTGCTCTGTTTAGCCACTCCTCGTAAAATCCTAATCTTGAAATTGAGAGGAGGTGCTCCAAAAAAATTATTCTAGAACTGTTCACATGCATATTTATTATTATTTGAAAGAACAGGGTTCAAGGTACCTCAAATGAAGTTGTTGGTCTGTGACACGCGTTGGCAATGCTTCCCAGGTCGAAATAAGAAGTTCGGCAAAATAGTTCAATTACAATTTGATTTTAGAAAATGAAAAAAGTACCTCTAACTTGGTAAGTTGTTTTGTAAAATAAGATAACGATTCGATAACGAATTTTGTACAGGTAGCATATAATAGACAAACTATAGTACGACTGGCCTGGCAACTCAGTTCGTGACCTCGCTTCTACTAGAGCCCAGGAAAAGGGCTTAGTCGAGTACGGAATTAGTCGAGCATGCCCGAAATATGCACATGAATAAAGCCATAGGCTCTACTAAACTATGTATGTACATGTAGGTCGATTTATTTATTAGGAGCAGAAGCTGGTAGGTCAACACTGTAAAATAATATTTTCAATTTTAATGAGGAAATAAAAGGTTTTGGATAATACATTAATACGTAGGTAGGTAATACTTGTACCCACTGATTTATCAAACTATGGTTCATAATATGAATATTTTCTTAGAAGGTGAGTTTGATAGCTTTTGCGGACACACGATCGACTAAAAGCAAATAACTGAAGGAACTCGGAGTATTTAACCTGCCATCAACCCACTTTAAGCAAAGGTTTATCACTTATATTAAAAACAAAAATACATAGAAACGAAAGAAAAAATACAAGTAACCTGTTAGACAGATATTTGTAGAGATTTTCACGCATTCACGACAGCATTTTGGGACTGAGTACCTCAGGAAAATACTGAAGAAAAGTGGGAAAATATCACACAGAAATGTAACCGCAAAAGCTATAAAATCCATACTTAAATGCGAAAATGCTTGTCACTTACCGTATAACTTAATTTTATTATCCTTCGTTTGCACCACGATAATAACATAGCCTTCCAAGTCAACAGATTTGCATTTCACCGTTGTGTTTTTATCAATCGCATTTATCTGCGTGGTTGGCGCGTTAAAAGTATTCATTTTGCTATATTATTTAATTATTTACTATGTCTAAACACAAAATAGCTTTGAAAAAGACCTATTCACGTCCCCGACGTAGGATTGAATGATTATTTTTTTAATTTCATGCCAACGTTTACGCCAACGCCACTTCAGACACAGCCCACTTTTTGAACAACTATTCATTTTTATTATTTTCCACATTATTTTTTAAATTCTAACCGGGGGATAGTAAATCGGCCATTGTTATTTTTGATTCTCACTCGTTACAAACTTAAACACTGTGCGGACATCTGAATAATTATTATCACAATTTATTAAAAAGTCTGTGTTAACGTAATTTCACATGATTTCAGCGTATTGTCGAGGTAGAGGCGAATTTCAGACCATTTTCACTGTGACAAGTCACGTTACGATGTTTAAAATAAACGCGATCGGTTTGTCACACTCCCTTAATGTTGAGTAAGTACATTTTATTATTCGCGTGTACGTAAATTAAACGTTTTAAGATATTTGTTCGGTTATTAACCTAATATTAAAGGCGTATCAACGTGTTTTTGAGAGTGAAAAACCGGCCCCACGTCCGCGGGCTGGGTGGTCGCCGCGAATGGATACGACTATCCCATTTTCGCGCGATCAATAATGCTCCCTACCCAGCATCCCTTCAGACTGCCACAGACTATCGTTCTATTTTTCTCGTTTTTATCAACAATCCGGGATGTGCTCGTTTTTAGGCATTATAATTATAAAGAATACATTATTATTGAGTAAAAAGTTAATAAAATAGTTAAAATGGTATTAAAACCAAAAAGTGAGAATGTTTTCAAGGTCCCACCGAGATTTGAACTCGGATCGCTGGATTCAAAGTCCAGAGTGCTAACCATTACACCATGGGACCGCTTGAGTGTCTTTGTGAAATTACTGTCATGTTTATTGCTATTAAAATAAATTTAAAATATATTAAAAACATTTCATTTAAATACATTTTTTTTTAATTTTTACAACTTTCCCAAAATTTGCTCCTGTAACTCCGTTTTAATGGTAACTTGAAATAATTAGATGGCGCCACACAACACTCCCAGTGCTTCGGGTTTGTTTGTGAATAGCGTCATCTATGGTTTGTCAGGAAAACTAAAACTGATCATATGTTTTTGTGAACTTTCAAATAAATGTTTGCATTTACAACAATTCATAAATTAGTGATCACTTAAAAGGCTAGAATATATTGCTTGGTTTCTTTAATATTAATTGAAATAAAGTAAATTAATGCAAGACATTTTATGCTTTGATTTTTAGCACTTGCAAGCAAGCAATTTGTATATTTAGCACTTTGCAACACTAAATGTCAGTTTGTCACTGACTTCGCTACGGTATGGTTGTCATTTCGTCCGTCTATCAAATAACGTGATATATGAATGGAAAATAATTAACTTTATCGCAGCGAAGACGCCTCTCGTATCTCCTCGAAACGTAACGTCGCGCGTGTTTCAACACATTAGTGAATATAAAAGGGTGCTCGCTTTGATACAACACCGCCATGATCGATGTTAGAAACAAAGATGGCGGAATAATACGGTGATCATAACCAAACGCGTTGTTTTGTCGTGTGTAGCGTTATGTGCTGTGGTGGGTGGCGGCTGCAGCAGTGTCGGGGTGCGTGAGTGAGGAGGAGAGGCGCGATGGGGGCGCGGCCGGGGTGATGCCGCCGCGGCCAGCGGCCGGCCGCGCGGCCATGGCGGCCGACAGCGAACGCCCGCCGCTCGCTCTGTTCACCGCCGTGTACGACTATGTGGCGCAGGGAGAGGACGAGCTCTCCCTGCGCCGCGGCGAGATCGTCGAGGTCTTGTCGAAGGACGCCAACATCTCGGGAGATGAAGGCTGGTGGACGGGAAAGATCGGCGACCGCGTCGGTATATTCCCTGCCGTGTACGTGACGGAGGAAGACCCTCTGGCCGTGGAGCCGCCGCGCGTGTCGTTCTCCGAGCTGAAGCTGGAGGAAGTGATCGGTGTGGGCGGCTTCGGGAAAGTGTACCGTGGGTACTGGAACGGTGAGGTAGTGGCGGTGAAGGCGGCGCGTCAGGACGCGAACGAAGACATCGATGTAATAAAAGAGAGTGTGTTGCAAGAGGCGAGACTGTTCTGGGTGCTGCAGCATGAGAATATAGTGTCCTTAAAGGGTGTTTGTTTGGGGGAGCCAAACTTTTGCCTAGTGATGGAGTACGCGCGCGGCGGGCCGCTGAACCGGGTGCTGTCGGGTCGGAAGATCCGGCCGGACATCCTAGTAGACTGGGCCATCCAGGTGGCGCAGGGCATGGCATACTTGCACGTTGGAGCGCCGATGTCCCTGATCCACAGAGACCTCAAGAGCTCTAATGGTAAGTTGTTTTACTACATTAAATTACAAAATTTTGTTGAAATACTTGTCTTCATGAGAAATATAAATAATGCAGTCAAATTACTATGACTATCTAATATTTGATTGTAATTTGTAGGCATTAAATATTTTTTTATTATTACATATATGCTAAAACTGTTTAAACACTTTTGTTTTTTTATTTAGAGCAACAAATTAGAAACAGCTCTGTTCTCTGTTGTTGTCTGTAGGTTATTTAGTACTAAATGTTATTGTTTTAGTACTTTTTACAGCACAGTAAGCTTGTATGTGTGACCTATCAATGCGCATTAGATCCACAAATCATTTATGCTCTCAATCTGAAGTCTGTTATTTTGTGTAAAGGGTGTAGGGCTGATCACTTGAAGGATTTATTTAAGACGGATGCGCTAAGATAGCATGTGAATTTCAAGTTCATAATATATTTGGATTGATAGACTATTTCATGTGAAAGTCTTTCAATGGGATTAAATATGAACTAAGAAGATCTTATTGATGATTTTAATTATTATAATTCTGTAAAGCCAATATGGCTACAATCATAAATCATATTTTTATCAACATACAGGCTGATACAAACCTGCAAATTGCAAACTTTTTATGTTGTTAGCCCTTTGGGATCAGTTGTCGACGTCAATGCAGACTAAGCTGCTGGTTTAGTTAGTTAACTATAATTACTCTTTCCACTAACGGCATAGAGAAACTGAATAAAACTAACGCTCTTCATCGGAAAATTCTTAAACCCAAACAATTTAGCATTATTTTGTTTGGTTCTTTCAAACATTGTTTTGATGCAATCAAACAAAAGAAAAATGTGCCAAATTTTATTATCTTAGATATCTTTATAATAATGTCCAAATGTCATTAACCTACATCATTATCAGTTGCCAAATATCCTTGAATGTAAGCCCAAGGTCGCATCTACAGCTGTGTTATCAAAAGGGAAACAGTCCACATTCCAATAGATAACTCTATTGACTGATTGATAACTTTCGTGACAGCTGTCATTGCCCAATTTGAAACAACTTTTATCAATTTCAGACAAGCCCTAACTAGATAATTTTGGTTAGCTATTTGTTTTAATGAGGCAACAAATTAGGTGTGTATGTAAGCTATTTTAGATAGATAGCTAGATAAATTTTTGTTTTATATGCCTGTTATTTGTTACAAGGTCATGTGGTGGTCTAAGCCCACCATTTGAGCTTGTAACGGAAAATGCATTACATGAATGCCTTGGGCTTCAGCGGGAGCAAAGTATGCAAAGCATGTTTTTCAATCCTCTACCCATCTCTTCATTATCTTTTTACCAACTTTACTTGGTATGATTGTTAAAAACACCATCATCATCACCAATTTTCGCTATGATCTCAGAATAAGAAAAAAAAAAGCACAAGGAAAACTGCTAACTGATATCATACTTGTTTATTATTTAATTCCACCTACTTAGTCTACATGTACACTATTACAAAGAGGCAAAGTTTTAAGTATGTTAGTTTGTTTGTAGGAAGTAACCTCAAGAACTGTCAGTCAGATTGAAAATTTGTTTTTGTATTTGGTAGCCCAATTCTTGCAAATGTTATGGCTATTTAACGTCACTGCTATGACTTAGGAGCCAAGCAGAATCAAAAAAATCGAGACAAAGCTAAGGGTAAACAAAGTAATAGCATGGGCCGGCTATGGGATACAATGCGACAGACTGGAGCCCAAAAATGTCGACCCTTACGCAAGACTGACATGACTACCCACATTCTCTTTTTATTAATTCACCTACATAGCTTTGATCAAAACTGACAAATAATTAAAAGCATTTGTGTGCACATCATTTTCTTTTTTTTATTACATTTATGTATGGTGTAATAATGACTTAACACCTGTAATTATTTACTACCTTTTAAGTTAAAGCTATTCACTATTGTATGCTTTAAATGGCACCAAAGCAGCAGATGTCAATCGGAATTTTTCTCACCTTTTTCGGACTGTATAATTGACACTTCTTGAAACTGTAGTTAAGGACGCTATAACATTTTGAACACGCTCAAGTTTAGGTATCTGAGTCGCAACACAACAACATTTCGGACACGCACACATTGAAACCATTGTTCGCTCGATTTTATACGCATCTTAACTAATCTTGGTACTTGAACTTATTATTTTTAATTTTACTGGTATTGTGTAAAGTTAGTTGGAAGTTTCGAATTGAATTTGTTAAGTGTTATTAGTACTTACTATCTGCGTGATAATAATGTTTTTAGTGTTTTTTAACATCATCAGTCATTATCATTACAATCAAAACGTAACACGTTGAAGTTGAAAAAATATAAGGAACATCTACGCTTATCTCGCTGGCTGCTGTAAGTTTAAAAAGATGTAAGTACTTATGAATATAACAATTGCTGGAGCATTACAAAAACAAACACTAGCCAGGGAGTTCATTATATAATTTCGTTGTGATATTTAAAAATAATCATTCCCTAATGAAAATAGTTATTATTTATTTACTAGCGGGGAATTCAGTATTTTAATAAAAAATAAAACAAAAGGAAGTAGTAAAAAGTATAATAATATCATATAAAGGTATTTTACAAATTGCTGTATTAAAATGTCTACGCTACCGAGAAAATTATATAAAAATGTTTGATTATCATGAGCTTATTTTTAATTATCCTTTGTTTCCGTCAGTACGTTTATTCGTATGTGTAAGCTATGATCTCTAAGATTCATAGACCTAGTGTATCGAGGGTCAACTAGTTCTGGTAGTAAACAGTTATTGTAGAATTTTACTAATTGCTCTTCCATATTTTCCTTCCAAAACTGGTCGTCCCTTTTTACAAACTCATATTTCATTTTTCCAGCGCCTGTCCACACTGCAAATACACACATATTTTTACCCGTTACTCGTAATTGGCCTTGGACTTGATAGAACCATTTGCTTTTTTTATTGACTTTGAAAGTGTCTGCTTTATGCAACCAAAAATCAATTTTCTTTTGTTTTATTGCATCATCGGGTTCTATATTAAAAGCAGATGATGGACACTTCACTTCTACAATGCCATGTTCGTAAACGCCGTCTGGAGTAGCACCCAGAAATGGAAAATCTTTATCTATGAATATTCCACATTCATGAATGTCTAAATTTAAAGCGCTTTTTAAATCTTGAAGCGCTGTATGTTCGTTGTTCTTGCCATGTTTTATTGACGGGACATTGCTGAGATCATTGCCATATAAAATTTGTTTAACGAGAGGAGCGCAGTTGGTATTTGCACGCCGTTTGCAAACTCTAGCAAACCAAGACGCTGTCAAAAGTTTCCTTCTTGTCTCTAGCCAGAGCGGGCTTGCACTCTGCAAAACTGTTCTTCTTTCTATAGTTTCCTTCTCTTCTGTAGACATGACTAATGACTGTAAAAAATCTTCTTTCGCTTTGTTATATTCATCTAAATCCATATCAGATTTCTGACAAATTTCGCCATAATGAGCGTCTTTTGTCGTAACATTTTTAATGGCCTTTTTCTTTCTAACATTTCTTCTTTTATAATTTTTTTCCTTACGTTCGTTTTCTAATTGAATTATTTGTGCGTTTGCATCGGTCCCAAAAATAAATTAGTGCACATATGTCTGCAGTGTGCCAGTATTTAATGTTATGACTGCGGCTGCACATCGTCCGCTGTATGACCCTTTTAATGCATAATTAACTCTTTTTCCGCCTACATATTTTGCAACTCTGGCATTAAAGCTTTCGACTATATTATTGGTTACATTATATGCAAAACTACACGCATGTAGAGATAATCTGTGCGCCAAATCTGTAATTTTTTTAAATAATCCAAAAGCTATCATTTCAGGGACAAGGTTTTCGGAGTTAGTTTTTTTGCAAAAATATTGTGGACACAGGCTGTGGTCGCCGAATATATGAGAAGGCCCATTTTGGATATCTTTTTTATATTAATAACTTTTTCTGAGAATGGTATATTTTGACTAGTCCAGTATTTTATGGACGAGTCAACTCCCCAACGCAACCTTAAATACTTTTCTTTTATTAATTTTCTGGCTTTAATGTGGTAAAAAGTGTTAGCGGAAAGTGCCAGAAGGGCTTTACAATAGTTTCGCAAAAGGTGGTTCTTACATTCTATTTTAGCAACTGTTAAATTTTCATATGGGCGGGCATTTCTAATACAAGCATAGGTACTGGCGTCCCCATCAGCAATTAAGTGGGAATAAATAAGTCCATGATCAGATAAGGAACATTTGAAACCTTCCGTTATAATTGCAGCTTCCATTGCTGTTGAAGGACCACTAGAGTTTTTAAAACATACGTGTTCTGGTGGCTCAATTTCTTTATTTGCAGAACGAGAACATGTCACACAATATTTATTTTTGACCTCACAGTAACGCATTTTTTTGCTGTGCTGTCCAACAATTGCCGCAGCGCCAGAAGATGCATTGTAATTTGTGCCGTATGAACGCTTACTCCAACATGCATCCGCAATTACGGCTATCATTGGCACTCCTTGAGATGACACATTCCCGATACGTTGTGCATGCTCGACTTCTTCTTTCCCTGCCTCGGTCATACAATGGTTTGATGTTTGTTCCCACCATTGGCAAACACTATTGTGTGTAATTTCATACAAATATACATTTCATACGCATAGATAGCGATGGAATATTGACATGGGCAAGGACAGTATTAAGCTGGGTGTATCCAGCACCAGAGGACATAATTCCTGCTACAGCTTCCTGATTGATGTTCATTTTAGTGTCGTCTTGGCGCACTGTTTCAAGCTTAAATTTCTCACCACACATTTTGCACAGAAGGTCGAATGTAGATTGAAGGCCAGCTCTTTTTTCATTAATCATGCTAAGATACTTCACGCCGCAATCAAGCAAGGAAGTGTGGCTACCTATATGGATAAGTTGCTCAAAAAAGAAATCAGTCTCAATTATCCTTCTGCCTTTTGGCTTATATTCTTTAATGACACATTCCTGTTCCTGAAATAAACAACATTAGTAAGTATTTAAGGTACCTAAATCAAATAAAACAAATTACCAACAGACGTTAATATAACTTACAACTGAAAGTTCATTTTGCTCCTCATCGCCTGCGGATATATCTAAACTGCTCTCCCTGTTAAATAAAATAAAAACCTACTAAATCTATACTATATATATTATATATAATATTATAAAGCTGAAGAGTTTGTTTGTTTGATTGAACGCGCTAATCTCAAGAACTACTAGTCCGAATTGAAAAAATCTTTTTGTGTTGGGTAGCTTATTTATCGTGGGAGGCTATAGGCTATATAACATTACGCTACAACTAAGAGGAGTGGAGCAGTAATGAAAAATGTTGCAAAAACGGGGAAAATGTATTCCTTTTGAGAGTTTCCGTTGCGTGCGCTGCGTAACCGGTTAAAGTAACGCAAAAATCATGTATGACGGAATTGTTCCTTTTAAAAAGTTCTAAAAAAAAGTCCGCGAAAGCATATGTCTATCTTTTAAGGTTGACTCACTATAACTCAAATGGAGCGAGCAGCAACGAAAAATGGACGAAAACTAGCAGGCAAATCGATGCGACGGGAAGGGTCAGGGGAGCAAAAATTTGACGCGGACGAAGTCGCGGGCAGAAGCTAGTATTCTAATAAAAGACATAACAATTTGTGGTTTCTGAATGAAAATACTTACAACGTCTGATTACATTTCTTTACGTGTGTAGTTTTTTTTGGTTTTCGTCCAAATTTCCGAACTCGTGGCATCTATAATAATAAATATAAATATTTCAGCATTGCACAACATAAACAAAAACCATACTTGATGTCGAAAGTTATAACGATACAAGGTCACCCATCCAAAGGCTGACCTTGCAAAGTATAGCTTAACCGAGCGAAACTGCGACAAAACACCACACATAAACTAAATGGTCACCCATCCAAAGGCTGCCCTTGAGAAGTGTAGCTTAACCTAGCGAACCTGCGACAAAACACCACACATAATATAAACTAAATGGTCACCCATCCAAAGGCTGACCTTGAGAAGTGTAGCTTAACCTAGCAAAACTGCGACAAAACACCACACATAAACTAAATGGTCACCCATCCAAAGGCTGACCTTGAGAAGTGTAGCTTAACCTAGCGAACCTGCGACAAAACACCACACATAAACTAAATGATCACCCATCCAAAGGCTGACCTTGAGAAGTGTAGCTTAACCTAGCAAAACTGCGACAAAACACCACACATAAACTAAATGGTCACCCATCCAAAGGCTGACCTTGAGAAGTGTAGCTTAACCTAGCGAACCTGCGACAAAACACCACACATAAACTAAATGGTCACCCATCCAAAGGCTGACCTTGAGAAGTGTAGCTTAACCTAGCAAACCTGCGACACAAGGTAAAACAAAAACTAAATGTTCACCCATCCAAAGGCTGACCTTGAGAAATGTAGCTTAACCTAGCAAACCTGCGACACAAGGTAAAAAAAAAACTAAATGGTTACTCATCCAAGGGCTGATCTTGAGAAGTGTAGCTGATCCTAGTGAACCAGCGACACAAGGCAAAACAAAAAAAAATATTTATAAAGATAATATTTATAAAGCATACTTTACGAAAGGAAATAAATATGGTATTATCAAAAATAACATTATTAATTATTATGTTAATATGTATATTAATTACCATATCAAAAAAAAATCGCATCCATATTGGAACTTGTTGCCCAAGTCCACTAATTTTCAGTATGGGCCCATAAATACATATTTACGACTCGAATATTTAGTTTGAAGGTCAGTGAAAATAAAGTTTATGGGGTTTAAATAACGATGTATTGTTATTGAGAGGGGTTGCTACGCTATAAATAGCGTTTCAATGCAATGGTAACAATTATCACCAAACAAACCTTAGCAAATTCTACGTTTTAAGGAGTTTTACGTTAAATAGAATTTCGCTATTTAGAGTTTACACTCACAATCTATATCCGTAATCTACATCCGTTATACAAAAAATATAACGATTTTTTATATTCCTATAAGAAATTCCAATAATCATACTTACTTTTATTTCGGTCCGAAAAAGTATCGATTGCGTTCAACCACAGTACTGTACACCACACGGTAGTCGCTTTTATACGTAACTATTACTTGCGAAAAAGCGATACAGCCGTGCTTCCGCAAGCGCCTCTGAGCGCGGAATGACGACCCGTGAGTGTCCGCGCGTAGAAAATGTATGGAGAAATTTGAAAGCATTTTTTATTTTTCTCTTATATGAGAAAGTTATTGATTTGCCTACAAACTATTTAGCCTATCGTATAGAGGACTATATAAGCAACAATTTCTCATAATTGTTAAGTTAAAATATGCTGTGGATTTAGATAAATAGGTTCCGTTTCAGAACCCATTTTTTTCCATTTCTTGCGATTATCGTGATGGTAAAATCGTATTTGTGTGAAAAATTGCTATGGGGCTACACAATTTTATTTGGTCAATCTGGAGACGAATATATTACCTTTAATTTGAAACTAGACATCTTTGCAGTTATGAATTCCTAATTCATTAAAACGGTACCGGAAAAGCACTGATATTTGTGGAAAAATGTAATAGCGTCCTTAATTGGACTTTTAATGAATGCCTTTTATTGAATACTTTAATACGCTTTTTAAAAAGTAAGGTACTATAATCATCTTAATTGTGGGTAATATTTGGGAGAAAATATCGCAAAATACGCACTCAGACGTGGAGTTGCGGATACCAGCCCGTCCTACCTATTACCTATTGGGAGAAAGTAACAAAATAATTATGATATAGGTCACGTAGTTCTTACAGGCAGCTCATCATTTTTGCCAAAGCAGTGAAAGGAAAACGGCATGCCCTAGAACCAAAGATTCAAAGACATCAGGCCCAGGCCCAGCAAAGGCCCAGTGTGGTCTCTGAGAGGGAGGAGCCATCCATCATCCTGTTTTCCAGCAGTGGTAACATTATAGGCTGATTATGCGATTATGCATCATATTTGCCAACTGATTATTTTTTTTAAGCCAATATGAACTGAGGCATTTTTAATATCAAAACATTGAGTCGGCGCTGAAAAATCAATGAACAAAGATCACTCAAAGCGCCGACTCATAATTTTAAGGTTTATTATTTTTTGCTTTTCAGTTTTTTCGGCGGTTTAATTTTTTGTTAAAAAGTTTTTATTTTATATTTTTTTTGTGGCTTGAATGTACTAATAATACTTGGCAAGGTATACCGCATCCAATGAAAAAAGAATTATCAAAATCGAACTACTCTGTATAAAGTTATGCGTGGTTATACATTACAATCAGTGAGTGAACAATCAATCATCCCCTGTTTTCCGACCCTTAGGGTTCGATTTTGTTTTCCAAATTTATATGGGCCACCTTGGTATTTTTTTTTCGTCGGTTAAAAAGACAAGACAGCTCTAATATTTTATTTTTTATTGTGGGCTCGATGGTTTTAAAGTCATCTTCAGCTCGCCTAAAATGCCAGTTTTCAATCTAATAAACTTACTTGTTACTCAATAAAAATATAAACAATTCTTTATCATCTAGTTGAAACTTACCGAACATAGTATATTTAATTACTGAAGTGAACTGGGCCACGAGTGTCATTCCGCCTGCTCTAGGGTCTGTGACCTCTTTTCATACGATTTACACAATTCAACAAATTATATTTGTACGCAGGTTTTGTCGCGTACGCTTACCGATCGAATTGTGCAACCGTATTACCGTAGTAACACCTATCTGTTACCTATTCTTTTTTTCTTGAGGTTATTCTTGACTAGTAACTGCCGTCATACAAAACGATCGCACTATAATTACAGGCCTACTTCAGTGAATCTCCTAACAACCAATATCTAGGCCAGGGATGTTAGGGAGCTCCGTAACCGTAACTATCGGATATCCGATATAAAAAATTATCCGTAACCGTAACCGAATCCGAAATAAAAGTTTCGGATAATATCGGATTTGTTATTACATTTTTATTTTATGTAGATTAGATAACACTCAATATCTTATTTATTTATTTTATATATATAAAAATCTTCTGTCACGATGTATGTTGCCAATAAACTCCAAAACTACATAACAGATTGTTATCAAAGTTCTTAATTATTTGTAATTTGGTCCAACTTAAAAGATAGGATAGTTTTTATCTCAATTGTTGATCTCAATATTTGAAAATTAAATGTTTTTTTTTATAGTACGCACGGCTACCGGTCAAGCTATACATTTCCAGTATAAACTGACATCTGATTGTACGAAAAGCCTATACAATGTGAGGTCAGCTAAAACTGGAAATAATATAGCTTGTCCTATAGCCGTGTGTAGTATGTGCGTATTCATTGGTTAGTTCCAAGAATCCCTAATCGGTGGCGGTGTAAGTTAATTCATCGTATTGTTTGACACCAAAGTTGCGTAGACATCCACTGGATGGCGTTTTTTTTTTTTTTCTAGATAACCTTTGCATAATATTAAAGTCGCTTGCTGCGTCTGTACGCTTAGAATTAGATCTTTTAAACTGCGCAACGGATTTTAATGCGTTTTTCATCCTATTGATGAAAAACGCATTAAAATCCGTTGTGTGATTGATTTGAACAGAGTGATTTAGAGGAAGGTTTAAAAGTTGTTTACATACATATTATATTAGAGAAAAGCCGAGAAATTCAAACATTTCTAATGTGATGTCGTAACAAACATATTTTTCGTGCGCTTAAATCGCAAATGCTGGCTTAACCTTACGAGATAGATCAAATTAATGTACCACGGAATTATATATTTAAAAAATATCGATGAAAAAATCCGTGATAGTCTATGTTTATTTCCTAAGGATACCCTAGAAAAACCACTTTTATCTGTCATATATTACAAAAAAAAACTGGGCCATTAACCAAGCTATTTTAAACAATACCGTATCGTTCTTTATCCAATTAAATACATAAGAAACGTTGTACATTTCATGTCAAAAAAATTGCACTTTGCAGCATATCATTAAAGTTAATATTTTAGAAGATATCAGAGATTATATAAAATAGACGCAGAGCGGCTACCGGGCCGTCCGTCCGTCCGTCCCGGTTGGTAGCGGTAGGGTAGTGCAGGAAATCTTCATAGTAAATGCGAATATCATGTGTGTTCGAAGTACTCAAAATAAACCTATCCATTATATTATTCCAAGTAAGAGACCGCAAAATAAGGCTTAGATGTTTAAATTTTTGGATGGATTTGGATTTTTGATTATCCTGGATACTTATCATATAGGATTCTTTATCTCGGTAGTAGGTTCCTGGGTGGTATTTTCCGACAGCTTTGCGGGTGAAGACACTGGCCAAAGTACCATTCCTATAAGTATGTTCGATTTGGTGTCTGGTAAATAATTGAGTGTCTGTGTAGGTAGAATAGGAGCGTTAAGAAAAACTAGGAAGACTTATATTTAATTCAATCCAGCTCTATGTCGCAGTCTTACTTACTTTGAATACTATTAGTTTTATTAAGTACATCAAACACACATGATACTCTGATAAAGAATAGAGAAGTAGTATGAAGTAGTACTTGAGAAGTAATATGAATTATAAACGTATTTAGGTACTCCTAATTATTATAAATTTGAACATTTGTATGATTGGATGTTTGTTTCTCAACCCCGTACCTAACGGTATATAAATAAAATTGGAGTGTCTGTTTTAATATTAAAATAACCGCTTTTTACTAAGTGTATATGGATGTATACACGGTACATATACCAAAACAACATATTTACAATTTTTGTCTGTCTGTCTACCTGTTTTTTTGTTCCGGCTAATCTCTGAAATGGCTGGACCGATTTGGACGGGACTTTTATTGCCAGGTAGCTGATTTAATAAGCAGTAACTTAGTTTACTTTTATTTTAGAAAAATTCTTTTCTTTTAGGAAAATACCTGCGTTAATTTCCGACATCCACGCGGGCGAAACCGCGGGCAAAAGCTAGTATATTTATAATCATTTTTATTTTAAATAGCTGTAATAATTACTCACACACTGATTGTAATTCCTACCAAATGGTGACATATAAATAAAACCATTTTATTAGCTATTGTATTTTACTTTTGAAATTCCTTAAAAGTTTAATATCCGTAACCGAAATTATCCGAAACTAACGGATAATCCGAAATAATTTCATATTCATATCCGTATCCGTATCCGGTATAATAATCATTCCGTAACCAATCCGTATCCGAAATTTCATATCCATAACATCCCTAATCTAGGCGTATACGCCGCTCATGCGCATCCCTAACGCCACGTCAACGCTACGTATTTTCGACAACATCACGTCTAAACGTCGCGAGCGCGACGTTAGCGTCTCGTTGGTGTCTGATCGACGTCAACACCTACTCTAGACATGGATCAAATGCGACTCCTGCGCAGGCGCGACGCGACTTTTGTAGAACAATTTCCATGAAGTTTTCAGTATTGTTCGACTACAGTCATGTCGCGCTTGTTTACTTGGCCTTAATACAGTAGGTATTTTAAGAATCTTGTGATTATTAAGTTCCCAGATGAGTATGGACATAAAATGTAACAATTCCAAATATAGGAAACACTGTCTTATAATTAATGGTGCTATAAAAATATATTAAGACTAGCTTTTGCCAGCGGCTTCGCCCGCGTGGAGGTCGGAAATTATCCCGCGGGAACATACTACCGGGATAAAAATAGTAGCCTATGTCCTTTCTCAGGCTCTAAACTATATATATGTGAACCACATTATGAGATACCAAAGCTTTGGACATTCAAACCAGAGATGGCGACTCGATAGAATTTGATGGCCAGATCTTGAAACTTTGATTAAAATTTGGCGCCAAGACTTTAATAATTCTCTAACAAAATTAGTACAATTTTTTTTTTTGTTATTAATGGTAATAATATTGTAACATAACACACAGTATAAGTAATTATAAAAATATCAGTCACAAACCATTAAAATAATACGGTTATATCGTGAACATAAATAAATATTACGTGAAATAAAGTAATAGAATTGATATTCTAAGAAACAGAACACAGCTCCATCTATTGGGTGTATTTGCAACCTAGATGTCATACAATAATGAAGAATTTTACCGCCATCTATGAGAACTTCATAAAACTAAACAGTAAATAAACACTTGCTTGAGAAACAATTAATTGATACATTTTATTCGTTTCCATTCACGACATAAGCAAATAATTGAGATGATAACTATCCTATCCAGTAAGTTAGACCAAAATACGGGTACATGTGAAATTTGATTGAAATCGGTTCAGTAGTTTTGGAGTTTATTGGCAACATACATCGTGACACAAGATTTTTATATATATATATAAGATTAAATTCTTTACGTACAGACAATGCCCAGGCGCATGTACAGTTACAAGTATGTCATAATTTATAACGCGGTATTGCCATAAAATCAATAATAATACCAATAAATCTTATAATTAACATCTGTTGTGTAGACATGACCACAAGTTTTGCGTAAATCCGCAATTTAATTACGTGTACTTAGTCTCTTGCGTATGTTTAATTTAAGTCTGTTGCCAATATTGAAATAACCTTAAGTTCATCGATCCATGCTTGTAAACAAAGGTTACATTTCAAATGTCACTAACCCTATTAGTAATATACGACAGTCTCATTATTTACTTACAATATGTATGGCTGAACAGACGTTAATCGTCCTTGATTGAGTGTTTTATAAAGGCTTTATGTATATGTTAAAATTCTGTTTGATTACTTAAAAGATTCGATTTTCGATGCGCCAACTGTAACCATGAATTCAGAACATTTGAATCATGACGAGCCACTAGCGTAAAATTGTTCATCGGCTATCAAAAAGAATATCTGCTATTTCATAGAAAACTTACTCGGTCAAAATATTTATATGGCACAGCTAATTTTTTTTTAAAGAATCATTGATAATTTTCAGCGCAGGTAGATTTCTAAATCATGAACTGAATGGTAAAAGATTATGCGTGCCCCTGTCACCCTTTATATATCTTGATGGACCGGTACAGTACCCTCATTTTCACAACACATTGGAATCAATGGGATAATATTAAAGCGATTGTCATGAGGAGCGTGTTATGTAGGAGGCCAGTCAGTCTTAACTATTTTGTAAAAATGTGACCATAATTTAAGTGAAGTGACGTTGAAGTTAACTGTCATGCTATCTGACTCTAAGGATTGGATTAACAACTCGCTCCACCTAAGATTTCACAGTAAGATTTTTCCAGAATAGCGCTGCATGCCTTTCCCTTGCTGGTATGGCTCATAAGGTCACAATATATGTATGCAGTTGACGTACAAAAAAGTCGTTCATACCTATACGTCAGAGCAGTGACGTTCAAATAAAACATTGCGTCATAATATCTGATACAAGTTGCATGCTTCTGGCTAGCATTGAAACCGCCTTATCGAAACTTTGTATGGCTGTTTCAGTTAGAATTTTATAAGTAATACATCACGCCTATATTTCACCAAAGGATTAGGCTAAAGTGTACTTAATTTTTAAGTCCTATTCAATAGAGGGCGAGTCTATTGCCATGCATCGGGCACAAATCGGAACTCTTGGCTGTTACTGAGAAATCTCTGACGGAAAAACCCGCCCTGGGAATAGAACCCAGGACCAGCATCAGCTCTTGACCACTAGCACCATGAAGCAGTGAAGTTTGTAATATTTATTGCTAAAAATGCTACTTGTTGACACTAAATACTGTCCTTAATAAATAGATCTAAAAGCACGTAGAACTAACGTGTTGAATAGGGTTTATAAGTGCACAATCAACAAATTACTAGCCTACGTATCTAGCTACGTAATAGTGCAGTGTCAACTAGACTACAGCTTGTTTTCTCCACTCGAATCTTACTACGTGACCAGAATAGAAAACAGCTACGAGGAATAAGGCCTCCTTCAATTTATTGACTACTTGACAAGTTTGAAAGAAAACAATTCGCAATTATTTTGTACTATTCAAATCTATGGTCCTCATGATTTCAGCCGTAAGACGTCCACTGCTGGACTTAAGCCTCCCCCAATTTGGAGGGCTTTGCCATAATCGCCACGCTTGGCAGGCGGGTTAGCGATCGTCAGCCCGAATCTATGGTCCTATATTGCGTTAAATTGAAGAGAAAATAAAATGGACAGGGTTATATCTCATTAATCAAACCTAAAAATTGAAGACCTTTTAATAGTTTGTGTAGAAATCGCAGCCAAAACAACCCAATATTTTTAAAGAATCTTTAAAACACTGAACGCGAGAAGATCCCGAATCTTCGGTTTCATATCCAAGAAATACTTCAACAAACCGAGAGGCGAAAATTCCAATATTTCAATCTCCCCTCAGTTCAGCCCCTACGAATGGGGCGCTAACCCTTTTAACACCATCCAATCAGCTGAAAGCTTCCTGTCATCGTAGCTGCCACGTAATTGGACGATATTAAACGTAAATACGGATTTCCCACCTTAATCGCGCATTTCTGGGCAACATTTTGAGCGGATTTTCATTTCCGCTTTTTAATGTGACGCGGCGCTTTTGGAAGCTGTGTTTATAAATCCTTGTTTGCTTATTTGGTCAGTACTACTGCTTTGGAAACTGAATTACAGGTAGTAAATGAGTTTCGTATCTACCTACTGAAGAAGAAACTAATTTAATTTTGCGGTTGAAATATTTTCGTTAGTAATCTTACTTTGTTGCAATTTATGAGCCGTATATTAAGGACCATTGCCTCCACTGATCTTCCACGGCCCCAATTCACCCATTACTGGGCATAACCCTCAGCATGTGCCAATAGACGCGGTCCTGTGCCCGTCTCATCCAGGTGCTGTCCGCGTTAACCGCAAAAGCGTCCACCGATATCGCCACCAGTCGTCCAAAAGCTTCTAATTACCATCAGCTAGTATCTTTTGAACAAAACCAGTTATAATAGCCTCTAATTTCATAACATGACGCTAACATTTCTCATTTCTGCATAACCTTGTGTGTATGTCACGGCCCCGTTTCCGTTCAATCTCCTCTGCGTATCCGTTGTTTCACAAGATTCACATCCTTCACCATCGCCCTTGAGGATTTATAAGCACCTTGTTAAGCTAAATGTTTCAATTACACGACTTTCAATAATCTGAGGTTTTTGGTCTATATTTGTCATTGTATTTAGTAACTTGACGTTATTAATTGCGCACCGAACTTCTGACGCTAAATGAAGCGTAGAGGATCTGGCTAAAATGGGTGGTTTATGCGGGTAATTCAGGTATTTCTTTCGTATTATTGAAAAAATAACACATTTTGAAAGTGTAAAATTAAACGTTATAGTAGAGAACATGTAGTTGTGTTATTATTAAAAGACTGATAACCTTCCGTGAAGTATTAACCTATTTACTTAAGGGTTTTTTTTTTTGTATAGAGCAAACTACCAAGAGAAATCGTTTGTGTTTCTAAAGTATCGCATACTTTAGAATATAGAGTGAATCCTTAAATATCTTTAATATTAATTGCATAACTATAGGTTAAGTAATAACGATGCAGCAAGGGATCAATTGAAAGCAATTATTTTTCAAATTCCCTTGGTACGATCTCGAAGTTCCGAAAATGACTAAAGTGCATCTGGGTTGTACTGATCTACGGTTTTTGCAACTGGCATATCTGACCTAAAAATTAAACCCTGCGTGGAAGTTGCGGATGTGACCGCTATCAACAGCAATCGATGTCAATGAGAAGGTCAGGTATTTTGTGCACCACATACGGACATTTTCGCATTGATGAGCATTCAGAGGCAAATAAGCATTCTATGAACGCTGATGTAGACCTATTTAATTGCGAAAAGGAACATTGATGTAGACCTTGAGAACGAGATTCTGCAATTCAGGCATTCTGTCAAATGAAATAAAATTCCTCGCTAATTACAAAAGCTGTGTTAAACTTTCACTTGTCAAGTTATTATTGAAATACATAATGCCGCTTATAATTGATCGTGCCAAATTCAGGCCTGCGGTGTTTTGTTAAAATAATATTAAGTCAGAATGCTCTTTATGGTTTTCGAACCACATGTGGTGTTGAGAGTGACGTGGTAATAATGATCGAGGGTACAGCTGGTTGTTACGACTGACATTTGATGCGACCTGACTTCAATGAGTTTCGTAAGTATGCTGAGGCGTCTGTTAAAACAATACCGATTACCGCGTGTGTATCGATACTCGGTGTCAATAAGCTTTGTAAAAGAAAACTTGGTTGGTTGGTGGTGATGGTAATAATTAACAATGCTTTTTCTTCTAGACTATACTCTCCCAATTCTAGCAATCTTCCACAATTTATGCTTCCACATCTCCATTAATTGCCTAACATACTTAGCATTAGTATTACGTATGCACGAAATGGGACATCGACGTCCGCGAGCTAAGGCCAATCGTATCCGTTTGTACGCAACGCAACTTTGTAGATGTGTGACGCAAACTGCCGTCGTAACGGCTTGGGATTTCTTGAAAGCCTTTATATTTGTCCGTCTTGTCTATTTTATAGACCATGATCCCTTCCGTAAGGAAAGGCTTCGTACGGACTTATCTGAAATTATATTGACATCCTGCGGCAAATGGAGCCCTTGAAAGTGGCTAGACGGCTAAATGTACTCCCAACTTCATAGCAGGGTCGGTTTTTATGATAGGTTTGACCAATATTATTTTACCACCACCTTAAGAATATCAACATCTTGGGTATCATTTATTTTCCTATCGTTGTCATACATGTGAATTGATATCTGGTCGCAAATAAATGTCGTCTGAGTTCTACCTGATCCCACCATCGTTCCTTTACTACTGGACTACCAGACGTATTGCTGGGCACCATCCGCAGTTGGTTGATATTACAACCAGTCGTATTCAGCGCTTCTCCTCCACGTTCATAAAGCGCACAGCCAAAGTGTGGAACTCTCTGCCAGCGTCAGTACTTTTTTTTTTGGATGGGAACCCATTAAATGACTTCTTCCGCTCTGGGTGGAGCGGGAGGCGTGTCAGACATTTACTGACTAAAACCCACCCGTGTTCCTTCAGTTGCCCATATGCCAGGGCCAAGGTAACTCTTTCGAACGAATCTCGCGACCCTGGCAGGAGCGTCAGTGTTCCATTCCACATTTAATCCATCTGCCCTCGAAAGCAAGAGTGAACAGGCATCTTCTGGGCACGCCCCTCCCATCATAGACCTCCTCTTCGCTTTCCTTCGCTTTCCATCAGGCGGAATCGAGGTCAAGAGCAGTTCCATTCAGCAAAGAAAAAAACTTATTCCTCTGATAGCCAATTCACAAGCATTAAGATACATTTCATTTTAAAGTGATAAAACTTTTCTGCCTTTCTCAGAACAACGTTTAGTGGACAAATAAATTGTACTATGTTGACCTCTCGGAAAGTTTAAATTGTGTTTGAGACCGTTTATCTTAAAGTTTAACAAGCGTACCCGAGACTTTTTCGTAGTCTTCCACTAATATTCGTATAAAACTATATTCGAGGGTAATTCGATATTTGGGATATTACGGATACGAAAAGAAGCACGGTCATCGAAGTAATCCTATTACTTACAATAACAGGAAAGTCATGATGGATGGGGCCTCCCCTAAACGATTAAGATGTGCTAGATATGGCTGGTTGTAAGTTTTCGTAGTAAAGTTAAGCTTTGATATAATTATTTTTTTAATTTTCGGGATTATATTATTACATATAGGTTAGACCCTGGGAATTTTCAGTAGCAGAGCGGATTTTTACCCGGTTGATGGCAAAAGGCTCGCCCATGGGACTTAACTGGCGAAAAGTAGGTGAACCTCTGCCTAACCCTTTCGGGATAACAGGCTTGAAGTTATGTTGTGTTAGACCTAAATTAAATTAGACAATCTTATCGTCCATCACCAATTCAGAAACCTACCGACGCACTATCAAATATGTGGTCCTTCTTCTAAAGTATGTGACTAGATTTATCTGAAAGCTCATTTATCTTCAAAATGGCGGTCATTACGTACTAAATAACCTTATTTGTTGAATACCGATCGGCGGAAGAAAAGCGGATACCGATCGACTTTCATTTCACCGTGAGAATATAGTGACATTCTAGCCATTTCTGATTAATTAAAATGTTGATTTTGTAACTCGTATCGCCAGTTGACGCAATTTGTGCGTGCGAATAAATGTTCTACACATCAGTCGACAATCACGCTAAGCCGTTAGTCCCGGCTGTAATCTCTAGGTATTCGACAGTTGATACGGGTGGTCCGAAGCTCGAAAGTCTGATAACCAGTCTTATCAAGGGGAATCGTATTACCCAGTAACTCGGTTGCGTGCGGAAGTCAGATAGGCAGTCGCTCCAAGTAAATTACTGGTAATCAGCTGCATCCGGTTAGACTGGAAGCCGATTCCAACATACTTGGGAAAAGGCTAGGTAGATGATGACTGGAAACGGCTTCTTGCCTGATATTTCCTTATGTTTCTTCTTTACATTCTAATAATACACGTCAAGAAATTGTAGGTTGACACGAATAACACCGTCTCCCTGGCATCCTTTTACCGCTTTCAAAGCAAGTTAGACTTAGTCAATGAAATACCAAAGAATACTGTAGGTGCCTACCTCTTCACATATTATTCACCTTTGGTGTGATTTAAATTGTATAAAAGCTAGAGGGTTGTAACATTAAAAAGGCAATAAGATTCTAATAGATAACTTGAACGGTTATTTCGATTATTTCAACTTCGATTCGTATTTCCCAATTTCAAGCTTTTATCTAAAGTAGATCGTAACGCGAAATAATCCAGTTCATTTTATCGCAATATTCAGACGCAATTGGAACCGTTGAAAATGTTAACTGTTCAAAATGCCGTTCTTAAATATCTCAAGTGTTCAGATCATTTTAATTTCGCATTGATTTTTTCCAAGATTCAAAGTTACCTTAAAGTACTGTATTTAACCGTACTGATTATGTTTGCAATTTATGGAGGAATTACGCGAGGCCTTTGCCCAGCAGTGGGACACAATAATATAGTTTAAAAAAATACCAAAGCCTTTCCAATCTAGCCAACGAAAGATGACCTAAAAATTAACTAGCAAGAAATTAAGTTTAAAACAATATAGGTATTATTTGCTTAAGGCGAATCGCACAAAATTTATTTATTTGTGGGCGAATCGACAACTCCCAACTAGTATTAGGCAATTGGCACGTTTATACTTTTATGCACTTTATAGCGTGTAGGCACTTGTAATGACCATTTCTCATAACTTTTATTTAATAAAATTCAAAAGGTGCACATTGCCTAATAAATATTTTTGTATTTTTCGATTCGCCCACCAATTAATTAACGTCGTGCAAGTCCCCGAGATAAAATAAAATATTATTTAAGTGTTTCCATTCGCCCGAGGAAATCCGTGCGAATCGACAAATTAGCCTGATTATTTTGCGTAGATAATACAGTACTAGCCGGCCATCAACACATCAATGAAATTGACTAGAGCAAAACGTTGATGGATGCTACAGTGAAAAAAGAAGGAAGAACCTTGGACTAAAGTTAAATCTACCTACATATGACCACGGGGTCTTAAGACACCCGCATTGCGGTGTTCACCGTGGCGATGTAATTAAAAGGGGCAAGATGAAGGGAAAACTGAAATCGTGGTTAAGATTAATGGGCTATTAACCTAAAATGTTACCGTTAAGTTAAAAGCTGGAAACTGAGTTAACTTTGTTAAAATGATATTTTAGTGGTACTTAATATTCTCATGGGAAAATGGGAAGTTACTAAGAAATTGTTCGTCTGTACTAATGATGCTGTTCATGTTTGTAGCATTTTGTAGTTACATATGGCGGGATAATTATTAGGCTTTTTAAGCATTATGTGTATTTTTAATTGATAACATGCAAGCTTTTCTCGCAATTTTGTTTAAAAATATTTAATTGCACCTTTTCTTATTTACTTATCTCACAACTTAATCTAAACTAATATTATAAATGCAAAAGTAAATCTGTCTGTCTGTCTGTCTCGCTTTCCTGCTAAAACTACTGAACCGATTTAAATGAAATTTGGTACACAGATAGTTTAGAGCCTGAGAAAGGACATAGGCTACTTTTTATCCCGGTAGTATGTTCCCGCGGGATTATTTCCGACCTCCACGCGGGCGAAGCCGCTGGCAAAAGCTAGTACGTAATAAATTGACAAAAACATTACAATATGATATACCAATTTAACTAAAACGATTAATAAAATAACTTAACTTTACTTAAGTAGGTAACCTTTTGTATACATATACTAGCTGTGACCGCGGCTTCGCCCGCGTGGATGTCGGAAATTATTCCACGAGGACATGGTACCGGGATAAAAAGTATAATATATAATTTCTTAAATCATATAAAGTCTCTCCTTATGACATCAGCTCTTATAACCAGTCACAATCACAGATCAGCCGTTTCGGAGATAAGCCGAAAAAAACAGACTGATACTTTTTAAAGGTTTTTTTAGCTATAAATTTTGCTAATTTCATATGCATTTAGTAAAAAGTTGTTATTTTGACATTTAAAACAGTGTCTTTAAGGTTAAAATAACAGCTTTTTGCTTTATCAAAATAATAATTTTATTTATTTGTATAGATGAATTTAGTACTTAATCTTTATCTAAAACGATCTATCAGTGACGTTGGTTCTTCGGGCTTTTCTGGCAAAAGGCCACATGGACTGTTCAATAAAGGGCATTGGCATATAGACAATCTAACAGAATTGATTGTTTTATTTTAATCGTATAGTTAATTCTATAAGTAATGCAATTCCCATTGATTTCTATTCGAAGTTACAGCTCTATTCATGGAGCACAAAAATAAAACAAAGGCGCGTTAAGTGGTTGCAGTATTTATTCAATCCATTGATCCACTCTTCCATGTACAGTCAACTTAACGGACATGGTACAAGTTTGACTGACAGCGTCTTCATTTCAGAACAGTAAGACTGAGTTTCGTAGTTCAGGTTTAATTGACCGTACCAGCATTATGAACAGCCTCATCATTATAATTGCAGCCGTAAGACGTCCACTGTAAGGCTTTCCTCAATTTGGGGGTTTTTGTTATAATCGCCACGTTTGGCAGACGGGTTGGTGATCGCAGTATAGTTTAGTTTATCTTAGGACAACCAAAACAACGTTTCTGATCCCAAACTAGGCAGAGCCTGTACTATGGCAACCAGACAACTGATAAACATACTTATATATATATTTCTAAATACATACATATTATAGATAAATTACACCCAGACATAGAACAAATGATTGTGCTCATCACACAAACATTTGTCCTGGGTCGGAATCGAACCCACGACCTCAGTCTTTGCAGTCGGGGTCACTAACCACTAGACTAACAGGCCAGTCATGATGGTAAAATGCATAAAGAACGCTGCTGCCCGTTCTCTAGTAAGTCCCTTAGTCTCCTTTTAGACACCCACGGGAAGAAATGGGTTGGTACTATTACTTTATGTCCGGCACCACTCGGAACAAAGTATGAACAGCCTCAAGAATCATAATTATTGTATAAATAAGCTGGTTACCCGAAACATCGTGTCTGACTTGAGCACGCGCCGCCACTCGTGTCAAGCCGTGTCCACCGTGTTATTGTAACACAAGATGTTTTACCAAAAGTGGGCAAAATGAAACCAGTTGTAATGCCACCGTTCTGATTACAGTGCACTGTGAAATATGCGCGTAATATTTAATGTTCGCCATGTTTTCAAAGTTTTGTTCTCTTTGTTATTGTGTTGATTTGTCAAGGTTTGAACAAAGAAAGTGCGCAAGCGTTTGATTCAGGAAATGTATTAATGACGGTTTCGTACTGATTTTTGTTTTTAGATTAGTTCATTTTTTGTGGTACACAATATTTCAATTATTTATTTTTTCTAATTACCTACCTTTTGCGACCTCATAAATATTCACAAGTCAGACATTTTTTTCAGTGTTTATGGGCCATAATTAACAAGCAACGCACCCAAACGTAGTCACAGTTTCCATATCGTTAAGCATGGTTAATTATGGTAAAATAAATAGATTAAGTTGTTAAACCGATAATTTTACTCATGAACGGACTTGCGTCACTTGGCCACGCCTGATGCAATATATTAATCAGTTGCAAAAAATGGCTATTTAAAAATGGCTATTTAAAACTACAAGTCAAATCATTTATTTTAAATAGGCACTTTTACAAAAATATTGAATCGATTCTAGTTGCCCATTCCAAAAGGTAATTTCGTATGAAGACGAATAGGCGAGAAACTCAAAAATAGTTTCTATACATTATTAATTGTATCATTATGTACACATAATGAAGACGATGCACCTAATATAAAATGACTGTACCTACTAGGTAAAAAGTAAAAGTAGATGAATTTCCTAATAATTTAACAATTAATCATCTATTGTAAATTTGTAAGTAATCACAGAATATGAAATCTACGTCACCGAAATTATTAATGAATTATACAATTCAATTAGAAACCAACTTGATTTTGTCTAGAGCAGCTGTTTTGTTTTTGTGTAGTCCGACACTATTCGGAGATTAACCCATTTTTTTTTTCTGAAGCCTCGACTGTGTCTTGTTTTATCTATCTGAGCGTAGACTGAAACTGTAGATCACCGACTCTATCATACTTCTTAACGTTGTCTACATTCAACATCTGGCCATACACGCGTGCCTCAACTTACACATGCTTTATAACTATTGAGCAAGGTATGTTTCTCGTTGTAAATTCCAAAGAAACTGATACGGTGCACTGATAACTGACCGTCGGTCGACTAGATCGTAAAGCAGGTTAATTGTGAAACGCCCAGTAACGAGAGCGTTTAGGTTCTACGCCCTTTGTTGACTTTATCACCACGGGTTTACGGCCTGGTGAAAGCTTTAACACTGCTGCTCGCCACATTACCTTTAATCTTTTCAGTTTAACGATACGGAATAAATTGTCTGCTATTAGGGCTTGGCTACACTACCAGTTGCACTGGTTTCCCTGAACTTGTGGCTTGTTCTAGCAAAGACAACGTAGATTTTGTTGCCAATATAAATCCCAGGCCTGCTGACTGATTGTCAATAAATTACAACTATTGTCTTTTATTCTAGTCATTGAAAAAACAGGTCAGCAGGGTTCTGTATCTACCAGGGTCGCGGATTTATTCGAAATAGTTACCGTGGGCGCGGCACAGGCAACTGAAGGAACACGGGTGGGTTTTAGTCAGTCTAACACGCCCTCCCGTTCCGCCCAGAGCGGGAAAAAAAATAGCTGATTTCCTCCCCAAAAAAAAGGCCTGTCTTTTGAAGTCCTGTATGTTCTGAAATATTGGGGACCCACAGCAATTGACCTCCAGAACGCAAATGACAGTCCTGCTCTTAAATGTAATTTTGATGCCAAATAGTCTAAAACTACAGAAAAAAAAAACTGCCGGCCCATTATCATCTATTAATAATAACTTTTATTATCAACCAACCAATAAAAGTTCAAGCAAAGGGCCGTGGGAAAATATCTCCATTCTCAGTACTGTGTTGTTTTTTCTAAGAAATAAACACGTCATAAGTAACGCTGTCAAGTTGTGCCATTATAGACTGAGCTCGGACAGCGGCTGTCGCGTTTTCAATGTCATTGGGCTCATAATCTAATGATTCTGTAACGAGTAAGGACATTTTTCAACTGAGGTCAGGTAAATTTTGAGATTGATGAATGAGCCTTTGTTTTTTCTCTGAAAATAGAGCAGCCTTTCTAGTCTACCGATTTACCAAGTCGTAGTATATATACATATATAGTCCTCCAGACCGTATTTCGGGTATGGCGGCCAATCTCAATGGAGACTAACCATCGATGCGGGAGATATTATAGTGCACAGGTGTATGCGCAGACACAGGGGCACTCGCTCTTCCCTCACTTTCATACTCCGATGGGACAGCAATCCGACACGACCAGAGAGAGATCAGGCGCAGGACCAACGGCTTAGCGGGCTTTTACTAAGAAAACTACTCCGGGCTGTTACTAATAAATTCCTAATGGAAATACCCAATAACACTTAGCCCGACCTGGGAATCGAACCCGGCACTCCACGCTCAGCAATCGCAATTGCGAATAAGACACCAACAGAGCAGTTCAAATTAAAGCAAGAGAGGGAGTCGTAGTATATAGTAAAGCAAGCAAGCAAGGCCAGACAACCAGTAATTTGCCAATGTGTATCTGTATTCTCTTAGGTGAGTAACGTACTAGGTGGTTTAGCTGTGACGGCTATACCAACATTTTCTGACGTATTATAGAAATGTCCTATGCTTGATCAATGCGTTAATGAAAGCCAGAACACGGCTGACTTTGAGAAGCCACAGCTTTCTTAATAATGCTGTTTAACTTTTTATGTAAAGCAATGTCTAATTCTGCAAGTAACTACTAATATAACGACTCTTTTTGTGGCTTTCGGGCTAAGTTCACGCAGGTGCTACCCAAGCCACCAAGCAAGTTCTTATGACGCTGCGACTAGACTGCCCAGTGCGTCTACAGCCTAGATTTAAAGCAGTTAGAGATTGAGATATTCTATATTTCTCCATAATTCTCAGAACTGTAAATAACCAGAACTAATCGGTTGCAGTAATTCGTCTCGGAACGAGGCCTCTGAACACAATTTAATATATTTATCCGTAAACAAGTACTAACGTTTGCGAAAACAATTGACTAGTTTCAAGTATTTGTCTTTGTCGGTTAATTACTGTTATGTTCTTAAAAAAAACATGTATCGGTTCAGTTGTCTAAGTTTTCCGAAAAAGAAAATGAGATGACAGCCGTTGCAGTTTGTGTTACTTAAAAAGAAAATGGACGTTGTCGATTTCTTGGTACGCACTGCTACACATCAAGCTAAACATTCCCAGTTTAAGCTGACCTCTCATTATACGGAAATCCCATACAATGTGAGATCAGTTTATACTGGAAATGCATAGCTTGATATGTAGCCGTGTGTACTTAATTTATTTAATTAAGAAAATTTTCATTGTTTATATTTTATTAATTAACAGTTCAAATTTAAAGGGTCGGTTAGTAACAATACTGTCTCCACTACACACCACATGGCAGTTAACTTTTTGATAACACGCCATTCTTTGTCCAAAACAAGGACAAACAAAAGTACAAAAGCTCAATTTTGCATATCGACAAATTTTATGTAAATCAACCCATTGATATCAACTGCCAATCCTCCCACCTCATATTGTTTTGAGTATAGAATAGTAATGTACAACAGTTATTTTGCCTTATCGTACACGCTTCCTCAAAACATGTTTAGCATGCGCCAATGTTATGCAAAATATACGATTATGGGTAAAACCCAGTACTGTTGTACCGGCAGACGACGACCGTGTCAATCACAGAGTAACATAGTACACAAGGCAAAATTGTTATGTATACTGGTATTTTTTTTACGTATACCGGTAAATTGTTAGGAATACCTTTCTTTTAGAATTGAGGGGTTTTCTGACGATGGCTCTTATTTGGTTTTCAGAGCCTGGGGCCGTATCTAGGGTTAACAACTTTTTCTAGAAAAAGTAGAGTATCTCTGATATCAGATTGGGTAAAATAATAAAATTAAAATTCTTATAATAAAACAAAAATTGAACATAACATATACTTTTAATTAATTATTAATTAAAAAATAATAACTCTGCGCCCTTAAGAGGCCCACTGACCCACAGATTAATAACGGAAGTACTTTTTGGATGTATTTTCGAGCTTTTTGCGGTACTTAACATTTTTATTGATTTATTAAGAATTGTAGGAATGAAACAGCCTTATTATAAATATAAGCCCAGGTGCTATTAATATAGGAGCGATCAGCTTTAACAAAGCCCTCTCGTATCCCCATTTAATTAATGACCTACAAAAAACGGTAAAATTTCACAGTGGAAAATATAGAAAAACTGCCTCAAAAAAGTTTATGAAAAAACTGTATTTAAGGGTACTCTGGTTTCTACTAGTATAGGTAGTGTTATAAATGATAAAGTACACAAATGAATAAAGAGTACAATACTCTATTTTAGCGTACGGTTGGAAGCCCTAGTCGTACCGTATGACATGACAGCTCAGTCGCACAAAGTTGTTCGGTATACCTACATTCTTGTCCAATAGATACTTGTCTTTTGCACACCGTACAAGTGCGCTGCGAATACCTACAATTGAACACGTGACATGAAATGTACCTATAAAATGTAATAAAAGCTTAATAAATAAACAAATTTGATTTCAAAGTTCAAATAGAGAAAGTATATGCATCGCGGAGATTCTTTGTGCTTTCCTATGCAGCCTTGAGGTAAAAATACTGTACGCGATTATGTACTACTTAAAATAAATATACCATTGAATTATTTCCATTTCAAAGAATTATGAATACTTGTAAAAAGTTTCTAAGAAACAAAGACGGCATTTCGTTTTATTTTTAAACAGTACACACTTCAAATTAACTTAAACGCCCACATGCCATCACTAGTGGGTGACTGACCCAGTCAGTGTGATTGCTCGCAGTACAATAAAACGCTTAATTAAGACGCTATTAACGTTTCATTTCGTTTGTCACTTAACCGCCCTTCGATTCCTTTCGCGACTCTCCAATGCCTTTTCTAAATCAAATAATTCATATCAGATTTCTTAACGAATTTAACAAACAACAAAATTTCCTGGCATTGTATAATCATACGTAATCTTTGAAGCACAGAGTTCAAATTCAAGTGAGTAACAATTATGCTAATTACGACCTAAATAGTTGACATGTAAGAACGGGCGACAGCGAATCTTAATTGCCGAAATCAAATATTGTCATGCAACGTTGCAAATGCGAAAGGAGGTACCGTGGGATCGGAATACTAGTATATTTAATCCGATTACTATAAATTTTATGGATTGAATGAATATGTATAAGACTGAGCTTTTACGTACACCGGTAATACTGGATTACGAAAGAGATGTTTATCGAGAGACAGGCGAACAGTAATCGCAAAGAATAATGAGATAAATAAAATAAATAAATAAATATCTTAGGACAACCAACACATCGTTATCTAATCCCAAACTAGGCAGAGCCTGTACTATGGCAACCAGACAACTGATGAACGTACTTATATATTTCTAGATACATACATATCTATATATATAAAAGAAAGTTATGTTAGTTACACTATTTATAACTCAAGAACGGCTGAACCGATTTGGCTGAAAATTGGTGGGGAGCTAGCTTAGAACCAGGAAACGGACATAAAATACTTTTTAATATATAAATCTGAAGATTTTGTTTGTTTGATTGTACGCACTTATCTCAGGAACTACTGATCCGAATTGAAAAAATATATTTGTGTTGGGTAGCCTATTTGTCGAGAAAGGCTATATAACATCACGCTATAACTAAGAAGAGCGGAGCAGTAATGAAAAATTTTGCAAATACGGGGAAAATTGCACGGGTAGGCGATTCGACGCAACGGGAAGGGTCGCGGGAACAAAAAATTTAACGCGGACGAAGTCGCGGGCGGAAGCTAGTTATAGATAAATTACACCCAGACACAGAACAAATGATCGTGCTCATCACACAAAGATTTGTCCTGGGTGGGAATCGAACCCACGACCTCAGTCTTAGCAGTCAGGGTCACTAACCACTAGACTAACAGGCAGAAGGCCTGCTCCTTGATCTCTTGATTGATTTCTTGATTCTAATATCAAGCAGAGTCAAGGCAAACACATGAATTGTATGTTTTATTAGAGGGATCTTAAATTGTTCCTTCCTTCAAAATGTTACTTCATTGCACTAGAGAAGAAACCCAAGTCTTGAATCAGCAATTTTATGACCATCCCTAAGAAGGGCTGGTTATAAAATTGGAAATTTGGATTACTGGACATAAAATAAGCAACAGCTGTTACAGAAAGGAAGGGTACTCAAATACGGATCCAACATCAGCAGCAGGGCTCTTGCGTAACTAACAGTTCAGGCTTTAATTTTGACAGTTTAACAACATTCATTACGTTATTTACGTTGCTGAGCGGACACATTTTTCGAATAAATGAAGCAATGGATCCGGTAAAGTCTTAGAATCTATGTTCATTGTGTATGGTGGGTTTTCTGTATCCAATTCGTGATAGCATGTTGTATGTAATGCGGATCTGACCGTCTTTTACGGATGTGCTAGTCTAGGTTTTCGTTTTGCTTTATTGCCATTCAGCGGTAGAACTGTTTGTTTCGCCCACGATCGGATCGGATAATCAGTTTCTAAACAGTGGGAAGGCTATGTAAGTACCCTCGGACATGTGTTTAATCTTGAATACATTATGGTGAAATTACTCGCTGTTCCAAATATTATTTACCAGCGGCTTCGCCCGCGTGGATGTCAGCAATTATCGCACTGGAACTAATACCGGGATAAAAAGTGTCCTATGCGTTTGTCCATGTTGTACATGACCTGATTCCCTAATTACACAAATCAAAGTAATTTATTCATACTAGGTTTTTTTTGTTGGTGAGAAATCATCAAATGACGTCTCTCGCTCAGAAGGGCGTGTCAGAATTTTATTGACTAAAACCTACCCGTGTTCCTTCAGTTGCCTATATACCAAGGCCACGGTAACACTTTTGAACAAGTCTCGCGACCCTGGATTCTAACTAGGCTGAGGCTGAAAAATTAAATAAGACGCCCACCCTTCAGCAGTCTGCTTCTTTCTATTGTTGAGAACAAGAAGTGGCGCAACAAACTCCCCAGCAGCACAGCTGTATGTTCAGTTAGAAGAACCTTCAGTAAGAAATTCATACGAAGAAGAAGAATCTTATCCCTCCAGCCGTTTTTGCGTGATTGAGTAACAAACATACACACTTTCACGTTCAAAATGATATAGGCTCTCAAAGATTTTTGCTAATGTTTTGAGGTTCAATGTCTCCATATTTCAATTTGACACAAAATTGGACATCATACCGTTAACTTTTTGATGAAAGGGTACATGGAAACCGGAGTCGATTAGGTATCATAAAACAGTCTTATATCCACTGCCTGCAGTCAAATTGGGCGACACAAACAGAAATTGGCATTGATTAAAAAGTAAACGGAGTTCGGGTCCCTAATTGAGTTTTTACGACCTTTTAATGGTTCAGAATTTCTTTGGATATTTAAATATTCGACTTTTCCTTGATCATTTGCTAAATTGCCAACCGTGTCGTTGGTAGGTGATCGTGTTTGAGACCAGCATCACCTCATTTTAAATTCGTTGTGAGATTTTAATGCTATAATGATTGTTCAGTATTTATCATGACATTAATTCCATATTAAGCTGTAAGCACATCTGTATCACCCATTTGCCCGATATTTTGCACTTAAGCTAGTTAAATACTGATTTACTTTAAAAAATGCAGCTGTCTATTATGGACTATACGTAGCGTGTTTTCTCCCTACACATTCCCTGCCGACACTCTTCTACTAAAGAGTGTCGGAGGCTCTGCCCTCCTGTGTACACGGCCTCACCGATGTTATATCTGTAATTTTGTGAACTGAGCTTTTTGCTGTAGTTTTAATAGTAATTAATATTTTTGTTGCTGGTCATGTTGTGCAATAATCAGGTCGAAACCTATAATGTGAACCTGGTGAAGTATTGAAATTGTTACCTGTTGTAGTTGCCCTGTAAATAAATAAAGCTCATCTTCTAAAGATCTTGAGATCTTGATCTTGGTCGTTAGAATAGGTCTGAGATATCAACAGACAGACAAATATAGTCACATATATCGAAAACTTCAGGGATCTTACATTCTGATTTCTAGACTCTTACCAAGTTCTAGTTTTAAAGTTATTAATTTTAGAATTCTCAATAACCAATTACAACAAGAAACTGTAGCATCCAGCTGTGTACTAAACCCGTGACACATATTCAATTACGATCCATTTGTATAATCTATAAATAACCAGTTAGTGACCACAATCGCACAGGGGCTCAAGTGGTCCAAATGTACGAAACCTGCCTAGCTTGGCTGCCTGAGTCACACAGAAAGCGTTGTTTTTAAATCTTGATGATTCATCGCGGAAGAAATCACTTTCGACCGGCCAATCTTGCGAAGTTTGGCTGAGTTGATGCATAGAATATTTAATGTGGTCATGGTTAGAAATGTTTTTGTACGCTTACCGCGGTCGTTTCGTTGATGGATGACCATCCATTACTAATTGTGATCCTTCCGTGCCTCGGAAAGCATTTTAAGCCGGGCTGTTATTCGTAGATCTTTGACAGTCTTTACGGGTAATCAGAAGCCTGACATATCTTACCAACTTCCACAATCCAGTTCCTTGGTAATACGATATTACTATGCAGGAACTGGGTTGTGGAGATCAGACAGGCTGTCATCATCAGCAGCCTATTATGTTCCCACTGCTAGGACACAGGCCTCCCCTCGGTGATCGGCGCCATTTTTTTTTTATATCTAGCGAGGTGGAAATCCTCACGGATGTCTTTCGCCCTGGGGTGGGCGGAGGGGTCTGTCAGACTCCTACTGACTAAAACCACCCCGGTGTTCCGTCCCACACCTACGTCGGGGACCACGGGAACTAATGCGTCTTCCGCGATCCCCGACTGGTACCAGCCCGCCTCTGCGGGCCTCCTCACGTTAGGGGGGGGAATGAGATAGAGCGAGAGCGCCATAATCCAACACAATACAACCAGGCCCATTGCAGGTTGGTAGATGTCATGTCTTCGAAATAGGCAGTCGGTTCATGTAAAATCCTCCAACATAGTTGGTACACGGCTAGGCAGATTGATTGGTTAAAAATGTTTTAAGGCTCCTTTTATATAGGTACTTGTTTTAAATGGGTCAAATTACTAGCGATATGAAATGTTGATATTAACCATCTTGTTTGTTTTTAACCAGTTCTGATTAAAATGATACATGCATGTTATTACTTTCCAACTAAACCGTATTGCTAATGTCTAAGGTCCATTCTATTTCGTAGTATTTTGTATTTTCCAAAGATTGTTTGATAATTAAGAATCCAAGTCAAGAAATTACAACGAAGTAGTAATGAGTCAATTTGTCCTTCAGACAAGTCAACCCAGTATCAAATTACGTATTTATTATTATCGACTAGTACTCGTGTTTACATTGATAAGTTACAGTATATTTTTACTGTATTAGTAAACGAATGATAGATTACTATTACAATCTTTATTTCTTTCATCGGGTGAAAATTAGCATCATTACGATAATGAATCGTCTAAACATCGTTATCTTTTGATATTGACCAGAAATGTTTGCGCAGTTCACACGGTATCTCTAACTCCTTTGTATCAAATTCTTCGAATCCTTTACCGTTAAACGTGCTAAGATCGTACGATTTTTATACTTAACCTTGACTGTGGCGAGACGAACTGTAGACGACACCATATACTCACAGCATAACCAAACAATTCTACTAGCATTTTGGGTAATATATTATGCTGGCCAAGCGGGAACATAATATTTTATCTTTATGTCGTCGCATTTGGCAGCCTTCATTGCTTTAGAAAAACATTATCTTTTACGTAATTGGATTTGTATCTAATGGAACATAGAGTTGAAAATAATAGTGTAGTAGATACTCCATCTTTAGAATGACTCGCGTAAGGAGAATCAATTACCCAATTGCTTTCTGTAGTATGGTAGTCATGAGGAGGTGAGTTAACGATTATATTAGGAACGTGAGCAGCATCCACTTGACAACTGAAGCATATTATGTTATCATCAGCTCAAATGCCAGGAACTATGATCATGCGTTGAAGTGGTCCCTTCGAATATTTTTGTGCACTGTACAACTGAAGATGATGTTATTATTAGTAGTTCACTGCTGGACATCGTCATCTCCCTAACCAGATCCAGACGACCATTAGTACTTACATAGAGCGAGCCTATCTGATCCAGCTAGTAACTTAGTTATACGATACCCTAAGACTGAATGTTAAACTTTTGAGTACTTACATAGAGCGAGCCTATCTGATCCACCTAGTAACTTAGTTATACGATACCCTAAGACTGAATGTTAAACTTTTGAGTACTTACATAGAGCGAGCCTATCTGATCCAGCTAGTAACTTAGTTATACGATACCCTAAGACTGAATGTTAAACTTTTGAGTACTTACATAGAGCGAGCCTATCTGATCCAGCTAGTAACTTAGTTATACGATACCCTAAGACTGAATGTTAAACTTTTGAGTACTTACATAGAGCGAGCCTATCTGATCCACCTAGTAACTTAGTTATACGATACCCTAAGACTGAATGTTAAACTTTTGAGTACTTACATAGAGCGAGCCTATCTGATCCAGCTAGTAACTTAGTTATACGATACCCTAAGACTGAATGTTAAACTTTTGAGTACTTACATAGAGCGAGCCTATCTGATCCAGCTAGTAACTTAGTTATACGATACCCTAAGACTGAATGTTAAACTTTTGAGTACTAACATAGAGCGAGCCTATCTGATCCAGCTAGTAACTTAGTTATACGATACCCTAAGACTGAATGTTAAACTTTTGAGTACTAACATAGAGCGAGCCTATCTGATCCAGCTAGTAACTTAGTTATACGATACCCTAAGACTGAATGTTAAACTTTTGAGTACTAACATAGAGCGAGCCTATCTGATCCAGCTAGTAACTTAGTTATACGATACCCTAAGACTGAATGTTAAACTTTTGAGTACTTACATAGAGCGAGCCTATCTGATCCAGCTAGTAACTTAGTTATACGATACCCTAAGACTGAATGTTAAACTTTTGAGTACTAACATAGAGCGAGCCTATCTGATCCAGCTAGTAACTTAGTTATACGATACCCTAAGACTGAATGTTAAACTTTTGAGTACTAACATAGAGCGAGCCTATCTGATCCAGCTAGTAACTTAGTTATACGATACCCTAAGACTGAATGTTAAACTTTTGAGTACTAACATAGAGCGAGCCTATCTGATCCAGCTAGTAACTTAGTTATACGATACCCTAAGACTGAATGTTAAACTTTTGAGTACTAACATAGAGCGAGCCTATCTGATCCAGCTAGTAACTTAGTTATACGATACCCTAAGACTGAATGTTAAACTTTTGAGTACTAACATAGAGCGAGCCTATCTGATCCAGCTAGTAACTTAGTTATACGATACCCTAAGACTGAATGTTAAACTTTTGGCCTTCTGACGACCCGTAATGACTGTTCCAGGATCTACAAATGACAGCCAGGAGTAATGGTTTTACGTGCTTTCTGAGGCACGGCGGGCTCTCGATATTTAATGGATGGTCAGCCATAGCCAGCGTAGCTTGTATAAACTACGATTGACCTAACCAGGAACCCACTGCTGAACATAGGCCTGTCTATAAATGGCATGCCTAAGATTGAGCTGAACTCTCAGCCACTCTGCCTATCGTATGATCCTTCATACGGTTACCGTATATTTCGCTCGTGTGTTTAAAAGGTCAAGCTAATTTGTATACCAATTGATTATAGGTTTTCCCCATGTCGAATTTGATTCTTCAAGGTCACCGTTAGCGTGTAAACAAACATGGTTTGTTCAAGTGCCTTTGATAAATTGGCGTATAGCCTTTCTGGTGGTAGAACTGTGTGGTTTCGGATGCGCCCCTAGGCTTCAGGTGAAGATACATGCGCAATTCTTCCTCAGCATTATTTTACTAAAACTATGTGAATGTTTCTAAATTGTTATTTATTCAAACGCTTTAGCGGTTGAACTGATTTGGCACACTACTAGAATGTGTGCCATATCCGTTCTTCCGTCTTACGTTATTGCAGGTCATACTTATAGGTTATCATCTGTGTTTTCCCAATTATGTTGGGGTCCGCTTCGATTCTAACCGAATGCTACTGAATGCTACTAGTATTTTACATGGAGTGACTGCCTATCTGACCACCAAAACCCAGTAACTGGGTAATATGGTGCCCCTCAGACTTCGAGCAACTGCTTAACATGTTTTCCGGGGCATCGAGGTGTCACGATATATAATGGATGGTCACCCATCTACGGATCAACCTCGGCAAGCGTAGCTTAACCTTCGATCGACTGTTATTGTTGCCCCTGCCACACTTATTCTAACCTGTTGTACTAATAACTTGCAATAGCATTTGTTTTTTTATTCCGTTTAGTTGCTCCTACCAGAGACCTACTCGAATTCGCAGGAGCAAGTTCTACGACATTCTATAATTTCATTAAAATTCTTCATTTTTTATTAGATATTTGGGTTATAGTCACGTGCGTTTTATCGGGATTCCCCAAATCGTTTCGAACTGGAGCTGTACACGCAGCAAGGTCGCGATCCGAAATTTTTAAGCTGATAATATATCCGGGCTTGTAGCATTATTGTTATTATATTTGTTGTTATTCCTCGTCCAATCAAGCAACGAATCATTGACTCGTTAGTTGTGCGTAATAAGCTGTAATAAATTGGGTTCCTCTCCTCCATTATCAGCTTATTCTTTCTATATCCCTTCCGTTCCGTACATCCTGAATGGAAATATAGTCCGGTGTCGGGCATGTTATTAGCACTTTCCTTTTCTCAAAACCTTTTTCTTCGACAATCTTATAGCTGCGTATGTGTCTAAGGTCAGTTCAGAGACAGACGGAATGTCCTAGCAATTCACTGGTTCCATTGAAAATAAGGACCGTATTTCATTACCATAGCCTGGAGCAGAAATTTTATGAATATCGACACAGTCGGCTCGCGCATGCTCGCAACTTCGTTGTTTCTAAGTTTGAATTGCGGCTAGAGAAGGCTCGAGCCTCAGCGAGCTATGCTTGAAGTATCTGTGAGGGATAGAATCCGGAATGAGCTGATCCGGCAGAAATCCAGAGTTGTCGACATAGCTCATAGAATTAGCAAGCTGAAGTGGCATTGGGCCGGCCACATTAGCCGTAGAACCGATAACCGCTGGGGTAGACGTTTTCTTGAGCGGTTACCGCGATTCGGCAAACGTATGGTAGGACGCCCTCAGGCTAGATGGAGCGACGATTTTCGCAGGGTGGCTTATAGCAGCTGAATGAGAGTAGCCGAGAATCACGCTGAATGGCGTGTAATTGGAGAGGCCTATGTCTAGAAGTGGATTGTTATAGGGTAATGGCTGATCTTTGCGTTATGCTCGTGAACGGGTGCTGCTTGTGGTGACTGGTCGTCTTGCTGACCTTGATGTTGGTATTGTTGTTAATTACCTACCTGTTTATTTGTTTTTACGCCGATGGTCCTAGTTTATCATTTTGAGGCCTCGAGTTGTAACTCGGGTCGTAACAGCTATGTGAACGTGATTCAGCATTGCATATGTAAGCTGTCACGCCCTTATGCCAGGAGGCTTTTATTTTGGTACCTTTATTTACATGATAAAAATATTTTTTGCTTTTGCTTGAGTATAGATTTCATTTTATTTCCTGGATTATTGGGTTGGCTAGCTGACAGATGGCAAATCATTTAATTTAATGTTTTGTGTCTCATAATGTTACCTCCTTACAATTGTATAGAATCAAGTTCTTCTAACTTAACAGACAGCTGTGCTGCTGGGGAGTTTGTTCCGCCACTTCTTCTTCCCAGCTAAAGCACTAGGAAGTGTCGAAGGGCGGGCGTTTTGGGGGGACTGTCTTTTGTAACTTTGACGTTCAAAAAGTGCTGACTCTCAGCCTAGTTTGAATAAATGACTTTTGATTTTTGATTTTGATGATGATGAAGGCCTGAGCCTATGTTAAGATTTGTACGTTCTGTCCGTACTGACCTTAATTATATTGCGTAATGCACTTCTGTTTAAATAAAACACAGTGCGTATTACAAAAACAATTAATGCTTAGGTACATTTATTGCTGATTCTACTTTTTACATAACACATTGGCTCACATAGCAACAGCATTAAGTAAGTCAACAATAGGCTCTAAAATCCAAGTTCCAAAGTACAGAACATTGCACTTAAACATTTAAAAAAAAGCTATTCAAACCGCATTATTTACGGTAGGTAGGCTAAAACCTAATGTCATGGTGACTCTCAGTTTTGTGGCACCGTTCCGTTCTGAGTCGTTGGCCTGGCTTCCGAAAACCGTGAGTTATTAGCAAACATTGTTATCCTATGCTACCCTACGTCAACAATCTTCTTTTGCTTGTGTGTTTTGCTTTTGATGATTTGGGTAACATTTTTTCTATACTCATCAGCTTATAATGTTTCCACTGCCCACGTAATATAATCTTCCACGTGGGCCTAGCGCGAGTTGGTAGATGTCTTCGAATTTTTGGTTCTAGGACCGGCTTGGTCTCCCCACGATGTTTTCCGTCAGCGGTTTGTGAGCGGTGATGAAATTATTTATTCAAAGTGCCTGCCTGGGTTCGAAATGGCAGTGCCACATTTCCGCCACATTCATTAAAAATGTATCCTTTGTTGTATTTTCTTTGCTTGATCATATCTTGTCATTTTGGTGGACATATTTGCGGTATTGATTAGGTACTAAGGAATTAATTAGACTTGCGTTGGGAGGGGCGCTCTTAGTCTAGTCTAAGCAGAGCGACGATCTTTGCCAGGTGGCACCTGATTGCGAGTAGCTGGGGGTCGATTTAAATGGTGTGTGATTTGAGAATTTTGTATCCACTGGTGAACTGCTTGATTGATCATCAGAAATCAAGGCTTTGATTAACGATGAGGCAATAAAACTAAAAAGCGAAAACATCACAGTCAATCACTGCTCAATATGTTTTATCTAATGTTTGTATTGTGTCAAGTTTTTTATCAGTCGTTATCGAAACAAAATTGATTGATTATTTTACTGGTAAGTGTACACTTGTAAATGATGTGAATATCATTGACATAATTCTCATGCTTATACTCGGCATTGGGTGGATAAACGATCAACTGCTACTGTAGGCATACTGTTTTGGAGATATGAGGAACAGGGTGTAAATTTCACTCAACCTCCTTAGAAAACGGAGGATCCTCCGACAGGGGGGGGGGTCCTGTCTGGTGGACAACTGCCCGACGTAATGCGTACTTTGCATGTGGCGGTGTGCTTGCATTTGGTAGAACACTTTGTCTATCGATGGTCCTAGTTTATCATTTGTGGCCTCGAGTTGTAAACTCGGGTCGTAACAACTATGTGAACATAATTGCATATGTAAGCTGTCACGCCCATTATGCCAGGAGGCTTTTATTTTGGTAGCCATATTTAAATTATACAGGATCAGTTTTTATCCAGTGCGTAAACTGTAACCATGAATTCAACATATCAATTCATGGTTACAATTTACGCACTGGATAAAAACTTATCCTGTATAGATATTTTTTTTGCTTTTGCTTGAGAATAGATTTCATTTTATTTGTTGGAATATTGGGTTGCCTAGCTGACATATGGCAAATCGAATATAATTTAATGTTTTGTGTCTCTTAATGTTTACTACTTACAATTGTATAGAATCAAGTTCTTCTAAACTGGACAGACAGCTGTGCTGCTGGGGAGTTTGTTGCGTGACTTCTTCCCAGCTAAAGCATTAGGAAGTGGTGTAGGGCGGGCTTTTTGGGGGACTGTCTTATGTTATTTTGGCGTCCGAAAAGTGCTGATCCTTTTTATGGTATGTTTATCACAAAAGTAACCAATAATGCACTCTGCATTCGGCAATCGGCAATTTTGTTTTTGTTTTGTTTGTTATTAAGTAATTGTCAATGTCGTAATCGCATATTTATCTGTATTGTGTTTGGTCCGTATTCCTGACATCAACAAGCAATGGACAATATTGTACAACCTTTTGAATCATGAATACGGGGCTTTTGGCTACTTTGTACGTGTGTATTTTTATTTTTTTTTACTAGTTTATATTGTGCGTTTTGTTTGTGCAGAATAAATAATTTTTCTTTCTTTCTTTCTTCTTTCTTTCTATCCTCAGTCTAATTTGAATAAATGACTTTTGATTTTATCAATCACATCAAATATTGACTATTGCAATTGATCGACTGTTCATAGCAATGTAACTCTGGATGAAGGCGGTCCGTTACGAATGATTTCGTCGTTTTCACACCTGGTCATGCCGTATCCAAAACTAGTATCATTGCCTGGTCACACCTGTGCTACATTTGTATTACTTATCTAGAATTCTAGAACCAGTTAATTCATCCTACATTTGCATTTTATCTTTAACGAAGTAAATACCTGCACAGCAGACGATAATTATAATTGCCGTAAACAACCGGATTGATTTCTGATAAAGCATCGACACGTAGGATTATGTGATCGTATTGATATTGTTGATAGGTTATCGTGGATGATAGATAGTAAATTTGAGGACTAACAGATATTTTATCGCACAAAACAATTGCAATATGTTAAGTAATTCAATAACGTTCATTTTCAACCGATGAAAAAAAACGGAGGAGGTTCTCAATTCGACGCGATTTTTTTTATTTTTTTTTATTTATGACCACGCATAACTTTTTACATAGTGGTCCGATTGTGACAATTCTTCTTCTATTGGAAAGGCTATACTCCCAAGGTGGTCCCATATAAATTTGGAAAACAAAATCGAACCCTAAGGGTACGAAAACAGGGGATGATTGATTGTTCACTCACTGATTGTAATGTATAACCACGCATAACTTTATACAGAGTAGTCCGATTTTGATAATTCTTTTTTTGTTGGATAGGGTTTACCTTGCCAAGTATTATTAGTGCATTAAAGCCATAAAAAATTCTAAAATAAAAACTTATAAACAAAAAATTAAACCGCCGAAAAACTGAAAAGCATAAAATAATAAACCTTAAAATGTTGAGTCGGCGCTGAAAAATCAATGAACAAGGATCACTCAAAGCGCTGACTCATAATTTTAAGGTTTATTATTTTATGCTTTTCAGTTTTTCGGCGGTTTAATTTTTGTTAAAAAGTTTTTTTAATCTCGTTCTTGCGTACTTTGGGATTTTGGAACAAGTCTGACGAAAACCTTATAGGATCTGGAATCTACCTGAAATTCCCAACGAATCATGTTAGGTTAAGCATAATCAGCCTATAATGTTCGCACTGCTGGGCCACAAGCTTACTCTCTGTAAAAGGGAGTGAACCGAAATTCAGCTCGCGGGTCAAGTAACGGTTGTTAGATGTCACATGTCTTTGAATTTTTAGTTCTAGGACATGCCGATTTCCTCACGATATATTCTTTCAGAATTTTGAGTACAGTGGTGATAAAATAATTTCACAGTAAAGCGCCTGTCTGAGTTTGAACCTCCGGTTTGAACTCGGTAAGTTAAAGCCGTTACCATCACTGCTCTGTATATGTCTAACGATGTTAGAACCTTACCTATTATAGAACTCCACGTAACCTGAGTTACTTATTACTACCGAAACGACAAAAAAAAATCCGGAAACACTTCCATATTTATCATGTCGTATTCTTTACAACAATCTAATCCTCAATTTCCATACATCTAATACTGAATCGTGACGAGCGGTAGTGTTGCCACTGCGGTACCAGTAACCTTGGCCGATCGTGCCATGCTCTGCCCGGCACAAGCCGCTGGTGTCAAGCCGGTCCGCGCTAGTGATGTAAAAAAAAGTCTTCTACTATACTCGACTTTTGACACAGCTTGAACGAGGCTCGATATGTGTGTGACAAGCGAAAGTTGTAAGTTATACGGGCTTGTTAGCAATCGTGCCTGAGGCCCTGTCTAGGTAATGATAAGTCAGAAAGACAGTATGTTTCTAAGCTGCTTATAAGCTCCATTTTATACATTGAAAACTGTTAAAAAAAAACTTCTTCAAAATTCCTTATGCTAAACTTGCTAATTATTTTCTAAATAGCTGTTCCCCGCGGCTTTGCCCGCGTGTATGTCGAAAATAATCCCACGGGAACGTGCTAACGGGATGTGACAACAAATAGCCTATGTTACTTCTAATAACACCACCCATCTGTGCAAGTCCTGTCAAAATCGATCTCGCACTGTTTCGGAGATTAGCCGGAACAGACAGACAAATAGATATTTATTAAAAGTTTAAAGTATGAAAGTTTAAACTTTTAATATAAAATCTATTTGTATGCATTTATTCATAAAAAGTTGTTATTTTGACATTACAACCAGACACTTCAATTTTATTTATTTGTATAAAATTCGGTCTAAAATATATCTGTCCTAAAATATCAATTACTGATGATGAAATAGTTCATAACTCCCAAAACTTTTTAAATCGGTAAGCTTCTTCTTTTCTTCTTCTTCTTTCTTTCATACAGAAATCCAAAGTCAAATAAACATGGAAAGGGCAAACAATTTACCACAAAACTGTAAAAGTCTAGGAGGCTATTACAAAAATAAACCCGAGAAATAATAGACTCAACACTAGTCGACCGCGCTGTGCCGTTTGAAAATGTCACCGACAGACAGCCGTCTGCCGCGAATGTTTTGCGCTTCTTTAAACGTGTTCGTTTTGAGTCCATTATCTACTGAATTCCTTGAAATTCAATTTCCTTACTCAATTTTAAACTTGTCGATTACTTTTCTGGGGTTGTTGCGAGCGTGGCATCCTGGCATAACAATCATACTCTGCTGTTCAAGATTTTGTAAGTGTGACTTTCCATATGGAGAGAGACGATACATTTTTAGTTGTCGAAACTCGAAACGTAACTTTTATAAATAACTCGCTGACCAGATTGACGTTGTCCGAATTTCAGTAATCAGTATCCATAGATGCACCTTTATCCACTACTTATCCTCACGTCTAATATACCCAAATTTGAAAATTTTCCGGTAAACTTTCAGAAAATCCCAATTTGGCCCAAGAAATTGAGAATCCGGCCCAGCCGTTTTCAAGTGATGCTCTGCGTTTAAGTATAGCGCTGCCATTATCAACGAATAGCATTTTTTTAATATCTAGATTTATAAATACAGAATTTGTTACACTAGCCTAATTCTGTGCATATTTATGAAAATCTTAATGCATTCCACATTCACTAAAGTTTTATTTTTCTTGTTACAGGTAAGACATCAAAACTTGTTGACTAATCAATCATCATTACTCGGTAAGATTACTCCGATATAATCAACAATTTCGTGCATAGGACAACAAGCTTTAGTCGACATTTACACGAACGTAATAAAATCGCGGCGGGATTTTTCGCGCACTGGATTTTAAACCCTTTGTGTTGAACCGAACATTGAGAAACCAACAGAGTGTAGCACGAATGAGTTTTTGTGCGTTGAATAAAACTCACATTTCGATATTGAACTCTCGGCCCAAAAAAATCGCTGTGATTTTATTACGTTCGTGGGTACGTAGGCTTAAGATCGACTGGCGAATTGTTTCATTTTTTACTATTCAGTCATCTTAAACGGTTCATAACAGACCAATGACCCGCTCAAAGATTCAAATATATTCTAAATCAACACTAGATTTTCAAATGGAGTATAATGGTGCCGATTCTGTTGTACACGAACTAAACTAACTAAACTATCTCTAAAATTCCTTACTTTTGGCTATGAGAATTGTAACGCTATTCTGCAAGGAAAAATCTCTAAATTAAAAAACTATTTTGACACGACTAAAATCGAATTTGACAATCGCGACTCAGCGTGGTATTTTTTTTTTCTTTTGTTTTCGCAACGTTTACTTGTGTGTGCATTGCGTAGAATGAATTTTTTGAGAGACGAAGGCGCGTGCTAGTGTGCAGCCTGGACGTGTTTTATATGGAATTTTTCACTTTTGTTTGAAAAATATAAAAAAAATGTTACCCACGTGTTGATATTTAAATGTTCCGGGGTATACTAAGGGGGTCGAAAATTTCATTATTTTTGCGATAGGACACGCCATTTTCAAGATATAAGCAAAAAGAAAATAAAAAATACAGAACTGTTTTTGCACGTGAAGGCAAGGCGTTGTTGAGAATTTTAGTTCATGACCACTAGTTTTATTCCACACCTTTTTAATCGCGCTTAAAAAATAGTCAGATTTAGTTAAAATAAATTATTATAGTCAAAATTTTTGGTGAAAACCGGCAAACTCAGAATAGCAAAATTGACATTTTCACTAAACTAATAACTCAGTGCAATCTTAGTGCTGTCAAACTAAAATATAGTTAAGTTGTGTCACTTTAGTCTATTTCAGAATAGGAAATCGTCGTTTGACAGGAATAAACCAAATTTTAGTGATTTTTAGTTTAGTTTAGACAATTTTGTGACAACAGAATCGGCACCAATGTCCGTAGACATTTCAACAAACATATTGACAACCTTCTTAAACAAGACACGACATTTAAACTCACATAAAGTCAAGCACTTTCACGGTTGTCCAACACCACCTTGCCCTACAAACTAATTAGTAAACAGTTCTCTAAGATACAATAACCTGCGTCGCATCGAAGGGGTCGGACTACTCGGAATGCGTGGTCTTTCGTCATGCACCGATATCGTCACAATACAAATACAACCTTGATTGTAAAACTGTAAGATCGATTTTGCATTGACGACGCATATTGTTTACGTTCTCGGGTGAAACTTGACGAAACGTTGGAGTGCCCCATAAGGTATGTGGGAGACAGGCCTTGTCTGAAGGTGTGTTGACACGATACGGGTGTGCTTGGTCTCGTTTCTTAGTTCGCGAGAACAGAACATGGTACCTAATGTTCATGTAACGGTATGCATCGGGGAGGGCTGGTGGCTAAGTAATAACAGCCGTTCTGGCTGATCTATCAGGGTAAGCTACGCATGCCGCGGTTGGTGCGTGGATGGGTGACTATCTATACATACCAAGCCCCTCCGTGTTTCTGAAATCACACCCGTTGATCCCGGCTGTTTTCGTCGATATTTGACAGTCGTTATGGGTCGTCAGAAACCCGAAAGTCTGACAAATTGTCTCACGGTATTGTGTCACCCAGTAAATGGGTTGTGATGGTCGGATAGGCAGTCGCTCCATGTAAATAACTGGTTAGACTGTACCCGACTCCAACATAGTTGGGAAAAGTGTAGGCAGTTCATGATCCATCGTCGCAAGGTCCCTCGGATTTTCTGTTTCAACAATGCTCTACCTAAATATCCATCGGTTTCGAATGATTAGTCGTTCATGTATACTCCTCACCTTTACGAATTTGAAGATACGGCTCCTCCTTGTGCATTTTAGCACGTTAGGTTGGGCAACACTATTAATAGACTAATAGTTGATTACTAATAGAATGATTTCGAAGGAGTCTTTAAGGCGCAAACAAGCGACTCTCAATTTCTATGCAAACTTCAAGTGTCTACAGTATGAAAAGGCCTTAATCTGGGTTCGGCCATAGATGTTTTTGGATTTTATTGCGGTTAATGATTTTCAGAACAGCACATTCACACCTGTATTCTCGGAAGGGTTAGGCAGAGGTGTATCTATAGTACAGTATACCCACAGTTCGCTAGTAATTCCCATGCAATAGAGGACCCTATTCCCATCAACCGGGCACAAATCTAGAGCCTTGGCTGTTGGAAATTTCCAGAAATATGTTTATTTTGTTGATTAGTCTTCTTCACGCGTTCTTTGACTTTATTAACTTTCACAATCGTACAACTTTTCTATACATAAATCAGCGCTAAATGGATCAATATCGCATAATTGCACACTAGTCCCATGATCAGCAAGAGCCAGATGAAACGAAATATCTGTTATATGAGCACAATTAAGATAAGACTTCATAAGACCTGTATAAGGCTTAATCGTGGCTCAGCCAGAACTATTAACTTTCGACCGTCGACTATTTATGGCGATTGTAATCACCTCAATGAACTGTCCGGTGATTATTTACCAATTAAGAGGCTATTAACATTTATACGTCTATTTGATGGCCCAAAGAAATGTCTAATGACGTGGTGTATGGCAGAAAAGGCCTCGTTTCTGCGTGCCTAGAACAATTTAAGTAAATGGTACTAATATCTCACAAAGACAAAAAATACATATAAAAGTCAATACGTTGATACAGTAGGTTAGAACCTGCTAATACAAGTCCTAGAACGGTTCTAGTAAACTAAGCCTAGCCTATCTGATTAACATAATACAATGAAGACTCACGATTGCCGACTCATTTAAAGAACATTGATCTTATACACGTTTCTCAGAAACTCATAGAACTGGTAACATCTTGGTCTACGCTCGTAAACAACATTTTTTCGCACGTGATGCCATTTGTGTCTTTTTGCACGCATCGTGTGAGTTCTGTTCGTGTATTGAGGTGGCAGAATTCGTGTATAAACGGATAAGGTAATGTTATTAAAGCCGTAACTGCCATATTAGATTACTATGCAAGTTATTTCCATTTCTGCTGAGTTTTAAAGAGGCGTTTATCGATTTTATGGCCAGTGATTTGGAACGTTAGTGCCTATTGCTATGTTATGAGGTGAATTTATGTGTTATTACGTTTTGTAAATTGTAGAAAAGATTGACAACATGCACACACACATTTGTTATCATTGTCTTAAAGAACGTTTACACTAAAAACTTCTGAAAACATTTTGCATTGCTTCGCTTTTATGGATAATATCCGCGAAACCTTCTTTATCTCGACGATTCTCAGTCATTTCACTTCTGTCGCAGTCGCAATGAAGAAAGATTGTTCAAGCGTAAAAAAAAGCTCCTCAACAGCATTCCATAATGTATTTAAATTAGGTTGTTAAAAATTAAGTGAACATTTAAATTCAGATTTCTCAAGATTTAAAAGCAGACACGATTTGCAAGGATTTTCTTAGTTTTCAGGCTTTGTAAGCGAGGTGAGACAATCGGGAGCGAACTTAAAATTGCTCATGAATATTATTATAAGGTAGATTTGGTTTGCTACGGATACGCTGAACACATTCCCTTTAACCCTTAAATATCATTAACTTCTGATCAATGAACTAGACGTAAAGAATAGCACCATTCCATTTCTTCCTTTGGGTGTCATATAAGGCGGCTAAGGGACTTACTAGAGAATGGGCAGCAGCGTTCTCTATGCATTTTACCACCATACTGCCATCGCCAACCCGCCTGCCAAGCGTGGGATTATAGCAAACCTCTTGGGAGAGGCCTGTGTCCAGCAGTGGACGTCTTTCGGCTGGAATGATGAGCTGGACAAAATTGTTTTGGGATTCTTTACATATAATTTAATTCCACTTCAAGTTATTCTGTCGTTATAACTTTGTTCAGAGGCCTCATGCAGCTCTGCAGTGACATTCGTAATCAATGCGGACTGAGAAACGAAAGATCCAATGAAGCATTCGTCGAAAGCGTAATTGTCAGCATTTCCATTCTCCATTTTGTAAATTGCTAATTCTACATATGAACACTAAACCGCCCCGACAGTAACTGTCATTATAAAATGCGGTAATCGTTTTCCAATATTTTGTCGTTTGACGATCCACTCACACTTTAACTGTATTTGAAACATTCTTATGAATTGGGAATATCGTTGCCTTTACTAGGATCAGTCTTGGCTGGAAGGCTACGTAGTAAAAAATGTGTAGGTCGAAGGATAAGCTTGCTTATTTTATCATTAACATACTAGTCTCTTAAACTCAAATCATTTATTTCAATTAAACCATTTACAGGCTCTTTTGAATTCTCAGAGTCTGTCAGTCAGAATGAAGCTAGTAGCCCATTCCAAAACGTAGTCTATGTGGAGAAGAACGAACAAGAAACTCTCACCCCAAGGAACTATTAAATCAAGATATTACATAATCCTGGGTACTCATTTCCATGGTGCTACAGAAACCATTGCCTAACAATGAGTACACTGGGGGGCACCGTAATTAAGGGTTGGTTTAAGATATACCAGTTACCAGTACCAGTTACCAGTACCAGTATACCAGTTACCCAGTTTATATGTGGCGAATTCTGAATCTGACTCTGCCGATGCCATTTGCCATGGTTTGTCTTTAAACTACATCCACACACCTTTATAGTTCTTTTTCTGAGAATCTGGCAAACCACATAATCGCCAGAGAAATGCTACTATTTCCTAGACAATTTTTCCACCCACGCATTCTTGGAACCGGTATGCCCGAATATGTTTACGTTTTATAGGCATGTTTACTACTGTTCTAGCGATTATAGAGCTAACGATGACGTAGCTAAGTATACTCGCTCGTAAAACTGCTATCGCTTACACGATGCTTTATGATACTATAATGGACTTTGTCATCGACCCGTCTGGGTGTCTACTTTGGGAAGCTTTGGTTTTACCTGAGGAAAAGTGTGAAAGTTTTGGTTTCATAGCGAAAACTGTCTCATGAATTGTAGAATGGAAATACTTTTGAAGTAAAAATTTGGTCGTTGTCTTCATCGCTTTTATTTTATTTTTGTGGATTTAGAGATACGTTTTGTTTAGCCTGATAAAGACGTTAGTTTCGTATTAAAGGGGTAGGTATATATTATATGCATACCCCTTTAATACTAGAAGTGCGGGCGTCCCAAATTTGACCCATTTCGATGTTCTTTCTTCTCTAATTAATATTTTATTATGCATATAATCGTAACTTTTTATGAATTTTCATGAAATATGATGGTTATTATATTTATTCGAGACTTCAACCAAGTAATTGCAAAATACATATTTTTTTATCCTTTATCTCAGTCGGTATGTTCCGCGCTTCTAGTGTTAATACAAAACTAACGTATAATAAATAAATTCCAAATTGTTATTTCAAATTTAATTACGTACCGCAATGTCAGTAGAGATTGCCTCTTAAATTGCCCACTTAATTCAGACCTACCAAGTATCAAACGGCACCGAAACAACAGAACATAAAGGGAAAACTATTAATTTATTACATTAGAAACCTATTTACATGTTGCAAAGCCGGGCTATAAATAATAGCGACTTAGAGACAACTGGCTTCGAATTCAATGACCGACAGAACAGAAGCCTGTTTATCCGTCTGTCACCGCTGGCGCCTGATTATAAATACGACTTCATACCTACCCGCGCAAGCGCAGCTATTAATAAAGCCCGGTTTTGTTCAGACATCCCGTTATGGGGGAAAAAGCGTTTTGTTAGCTTTTACGGCTGTTAATTGGCAATAGATTCTAGTAGGTACGTTGTTGAAAGGTTTTTTTGATCTTTTTCTTTATTTAGGAATATATTTTCGTTGTGTTTTATTCGATTGATGTTTTCTTTATGTTATTGTTAATGGCAAAATACATGACTACTTCATCGCCATCTGCCTAGCTTGTTCTCAACGATTTTGGGAGTCTGCTTACAGTCTAACCGAATGCAGCTGAATACTACCTAATCTTTTCATGGAGTCTGTGCCTATCTGACCTCCACAACGCAGTTCCTACGATACCCCCTGGTAAGAGTGGTTGTCAGAATTTCCAGCTTCTGACGATGCGTTACGACTGTAGAAAGATCCACGAAGGTGGGACCAACGGCTAAACGTGCTTTCCAAGGCGCAGAAGGGTTGCGTGACTACAGACTGCTTACGAATAAATATATATATATTAATGGTAGTTGAAACACTGTTGGTATCCAAATTTTTAACTCAAATCACTGTTGTTTAAACGTTATACCTTTAACCTAGGTCAAAGATAAACATAAAAGTTTTCTTAAAAACAACATCTTACTTGGCACCGTTACATAATAATGAGTGAATTGGCTCGCAACATGAATAGCATTATAAAATAGGAGAATAAAATTCAATAAATTTGCAGCCTTTCAGTTGACTGTTGACCTTAAACTCATTTAAGTAAGTTACGACAATGCAACTTGCTTCTTGTACCAAATAACAGTAGCACTATAAAAAATCCTATCAGGATATTATATTACTACACTTTACAACGCGAACACGAATGCTTACATAAAGTCGTAAACGCACAGTGAGCCTCTATTCCTCTGTCATAAAAAAGATCAACGCACAGACAGCAATTCAGATGCATATCAAACATGTTATATTGTATCGTGGTACAAGTCGTGGGTGGTCTAGTAAGGCGCCGCGGTGTATTTTTTTTTTTTTTTTTTTTATTTTTTTTATTGTAATTCACAAAACTGATGTACAATCACAAATGCAATAAAATAGTTATAACACAGTATTTTTGATTGACATCTACTAGATGTGAATCTAGCATGCATATTTTATGTAAAACACTTATCATTAAAAGAAACAAATAATTAAAAATGAACAAAACTTACAAAATGTGAACTTTTCCATAGAAATAGAAAAAGTTTAGAAAAATTAAATATAAAAAGATAATAAAAATAAGTACTTATACATGTAAGACTAAAAGTTTAGTCCTAACTGAGGCTACAGAACCAGCAAAGACATCTACTTCTCCACGAATGGAGTTGGCAAGAGAAAGCATGCGGTAAATGGGTGAAGAATTTCCTACATTAGTTCGACTATGAGGCAGAACGAAAGTGTTACGGTTTATTAAGCGGCTGCTGCTACGCGGAATACTAAATGTCACTTTTTCTAACAACTCAGGAGCATCAATTACACCGTTTATTAATTTAAACAAAAACATAAAATCTAATGATTTTCTACGTGCGCTTAGAGAATTCATTTTATAATGATTCAGCCTCGAGCCATACGAGTTCAGACTACGACATTTGTTATCCGAGTAACATAAGTGGTATAAAAACCTTTTCTGAACGCGCTCTATCCGATCAGAGTGGACCTGATAAAAAGGGTTCCATACCGTACTACAGTACTCCAGAATACTTCTTATAACGCTATTATAAATGGCAATAGTCAGAAATGGGTCTTTAAAAATTTTCATTTCCCTGACTATGAAACCTGACGATTTAGACGCACGATTAATCATTTGGTCGTAATGACTCCTAAAACTCAAACTTCTGTCTATTAAAACACCAAGGTCCCTTATAGTATCAACTTCTTGGAGCGGGCTGTTATCAATCGTGTAGTGATATTGACAAGATTTCCTTTTTCTGCTAAATTTAATGAAGTAACATTTGTTTTCATTTAGTGACATTTTATTTTGTATGCACCAACTGTGTACTTTATTTAAATCTAGCTGAAGCTGAAGAATATCTGATTCGTCGTGTATAGCTCGATATATTTTTAAATCATCAGCAAAAAGTTTATATTCCGAATCAATTTTGCTGCCCAAATCGTTTATAAAAACTAAGAAAAATATAGGCCCCAGGTGTGATCCCTGTGGTACCCCTGATGGTATAAAACATTGTTTAGATTTAAAACCCTTGAGATACACCAGTTGTGAGCGAGTTTTTAAGTATGATTCGCACCAGCGTAGCAATGACCCATGAATACCCATACTTTCCAATTTAGCAATAAGTAAATTGTGATCTACCAAATCGAAGGCCTTTTTAAAGTCTGTGTAGATTGCATGAACTTCTTTACCATTATCTAATGCGGATGATATATATGAAACATACTCAACTAGATTAGACACACCTGTATACATTATGGAATGCAATAAAGATTTGAGATTTGAGATTTGATTTGAGACAGTGTTGATTTTTTGGGGCGAAAGCCGTGTTGGTTGTCATCCAACACGTTTTTGAAGTGAGAAAGCATTTTCTTCTGAACAAGCGATTCAATAATTTTACCACAAGCGGATAGAATGGAGACTGGTCTGTAATTTGTAATATCATCAACACCACCAGATTTGAAGATTGGTGTAATGTGCGCTATTTTCCACTCATCAGGGAATAAACCCTGTTCTAAAGAGCAGTTAAACAATGTAGTCAGAGGATCAGCCAGGTTTGCTGCACATTTTCTAAGAAAGAGAGGAGGGATTGAATCGGGCCCGGGTCCTTTATCACAATCTAGGGAACACAAGTAATCAAAAACTTCTTTCACTTCAAGTTTGCACCGACTGAAAGTGTTGTTGTTACAAGGAATGAATTCTACAGCCATTGCAGTATTATTGGTACTACTTGCTCTGTATATGGACTGGAAATTATCGGAAAACAAATCACAGATCTCCTGGCCGCCCCTGGCAAACCTAATGTTATTCCAAGTCATTTTGTTGGGAATATAATTGTCACCTACACGCTTATTTTTTAGGTACCTCCAGACATACTTAGGATTGGTACGCAGATGTGCAGCAATATTCTTTTTAAAGTTAGCATAACAGTCTTTTATCAACTCACTACAACGGTTTCTTAGGCATTCAAACGTAATTTTATCCCGAGGATTCCCATATTTTTTATAAATATTGTGATATTTTGCTTTTTCTTTGATGGTTTTTAGTAAAGCTCGACTATACCAGACAGGATAGCGTTCATCTCGTGCTTTTATAATCGGAGTGTGCAGTTTAATAATTGGCAAAAGAATATCGTAGAAATTATATATTAGACATCACATATTAGACAATGGGGTTGCTGCATTTTTGATAAATTGTGACTATTATAGTTTTATCGTTATTACTAATACTGTTGTTATTTAGTTGTTATAATTGTTCTATTTGAACATCTGTTCTTGTTTTGCCTCCTATGGCAGATGGTTAATTGGTTTATTTTATAGCTATTTTCGTTTCCCTGTCGCCAAGCCAAACAGTCTGAAATATGGCATCATGTCTTTGAACGAAATGTAAATGGACTTAGTACCTATTTGGTTGGTTAGTGTTGCGTCCTGAAATAGTTTCTCTATGCGCACGCAACGCGTAACGGAATGACATCTGACTTGTCAAGTTTGATTTTGACGTTTGACACTCGCTCTTGATTTTCGGTGGGAAACGAGGAAGCATGTCGCCGTTTTGAGTCTCGCGATCTTTTTGTAAAGTTATCCCTTACCCGGTCGTTTTGGTGACGATAGGTCATGACCCATTGTTTGGATTGTTAATAACCCCTAATTTGACATATCACGGGTTTTATTTGTTGGAAATATCTCGTATAAATAGTTGAAGGTCATTCAAGTGACGCTATTGTGAATGAGTGATTTGAAGACCGCATGCTGTGATTGTCTCCAGCCTAATTGGAAGCGGATTGTTACCAGGAGAATACTCATAACGTCACGACACGATACACATACATTCACTTACATACATATCTCCAGGTTGGCACCAGAGCAGTGTCCTTCAACCAACAGGTAAGTGTTTGATTTGATTGTCTGCTCCGCGTACGGCGGACAGTACGCTAGCCACTCTTGTCTCTAGAGCCCCACGATTATAACTCTTCCACTGCGCACTTGAAATCGTATTGGGAGGCCTAGCCTGGCAGCGTACAGTTAGTATGTAATACTATCTGTACGCACCTACTCTCCACAAATAAAAAAAAAATTGAAGTGTCTGTTCGTAATGTCAAATTAACAGCTGTTCGCTAAATGCATAAGAAAGTATAGGTAGAAATATGCGGTTCTCATAACAAAAATGTTTTTTATTTTTATTTGTTGTGTTTCTGCATGTTTGTTCAGCTAATCTCCGAACCGATTTTGGCGGGACTTTCACTGGCAGATAACTGGTGTTATACGGAGTAATAGAGGCTACTGCCTTTTTCCCTTGTAGCTCTTTCCTATGGGATAATTTCCGACATCCACGATACAGTCGTAAAAAAAAGCCGGCCAAGTGCGAGTCGGACTCGCGCACCGAGGGTTCCGTACAAACCTATAGGTATTCTCGGTTTAAAAATTAATGTTTTTTTTTTAAATTTTTATATTTCAGTTGATTGAATGTAAGGTAAATTGCGGTTTACGAATTATGACGTTTAAAAAAAAAACTACTCACTCGATCTCGTTCAAACCAATTTTCGGTGGTAGTGTACATGGTAATGTACATCATATATTTTTTTTAGTTTTATCATTGTCTTATTTTAGAAGTTACGGGGGGGACACACACACATTTTACCACTTTGGAAGTGTCTCTCGCGCAAACTATTCAGTTTAGAAAAAAATGATATTAGAAACCTCATTACCATTTTTGAAGACCTATTCATAGATACGTATGGGTTTGATGAAAAAAAAAGTTTTTGAGTTTCAGTTCTATGTATGGGGAACCCCAAAATTTATTGTTTTATTTTTCTATTTTAGTGTGAAAATCTTAATGCGGTTCACAGGATACATCTACTTACCAAGTTTCAACAGCATAGCTCTAGTTTCGGAAAAAAGTGGCTGTGACATACGGACGGACAGACAGACAGACAGACAGACATGACGAATCTATAAGGGTTCCGTTTTTTGCCATTTGGCAACGGAACCCTAAAAACTAGAGAATCAATGAAAACCATGTATTTTCATGTTTTGTTACATCACGTTACGTAACAAATAAACAAATACCATAGAAATAACTTTTCTCACGGTTACACCATAATATTGACATTATGTATGACATTGTATTTTCCTGTAATATTTTCCGCAAGCCACGGCAATCAGCATATTAGGGCGACGTCCGTCCGATGCCGTTAGCTTCCTACCCACAATCTGTCATTATACTTATTTGCATTGCAAGTATAGGTTCTAAGATTTACATGATAAGTGTTAGCTTTTATACGTAACGGATTCATGCATACTATGATTAATTGTGGTGAAATGGTCTTGGAACGTCTTAGGTTACAAATTGCTAGGAAGAACTGACTTTCTGCTGCGTATATTAATTACATAGGTACAGATAACCATACCTTTATGTTAATTATAGTTGCTACATAAAACGACATGTAGATATCCTCTATCAAGATTTTAATACCAACCTTCTAATTTTGCTCATTCTGCATATGATCTGACACGTAACCCTACCCAACTGTCACCCACCGATCAGAATGAAACTTTGCACATCGATATAACACTAAAAAATATTGAACCGGTGTTTTTTATTTTTCCCTAAAAAGTGGATTCCGGAAAAATAAAAAAACACGGGTTCAATATTTTTAGTGTTATATCGATGTGCAAAGTTTCATTCTGATCGGTGGGTGACAGTTGGGTAGGGTTACTTGTTAGTCATATTTTACATCAGTTTACTTACAAAAAAAAGGAATATTTGTAGATATTTTGAGTCCAATTGTCTTAGATGTAGCTTTACGTAAAAACTAGGTCACATGTGCTGTATTTTCCAACTTCGAGTTTCTATTTTCTCGTATATTTCCCTAAACCTTCGGACTTAGTCTGCCACACGCTTCGAACATTGATATTCCTATAAGCTGGGATCTGCAGACTTTTCTCTTACGAAACACCCAAAGGGGAAAACGTTTTGTTTTGTGTGACTGAAAAAGAAATTGCATTTCTCTTTTATAAAAAAACATTGAATTAATATCTTAAAACATCCATAAGAAAAAAGTGCTTAAAAGTAAATTAACATTAAGGTACATTGTTAACTTATATGACAGATGCTTCATAATCAGCCTATATTGTTCCCACTGCTGGGACAACGCCTCCTCTCTGTGAGAGGGAGTGGGCCATAATCTACCACGCGGGCCCAATGCGGGTTGGTAGATGTCACATGTCCTCGAATATTTGGTTCTTGGACATGTCGGTTTCCTCACGATGTTTTCCTTACCGCTTATACTACTAATGTTATAAACTAGCTTATGCCAACGGCTTCGCCGTGTATTATACATAATTATAACTTTCTCTTGAATCACTCTGTCTATTAATGAAAACCGCATTAAAATCCGATGCGTAATTTAAAAGATCTAAGTGTAAAAACACGAAATTCGACTTTAGTTTATACTAAGTAATAAAGATAAAGATGTGAAAGTTTGTATGCTTGGATGTTTATTACCCAGTCACGCAAAAACGACGGAATCGATTTGGATGAAATTTAGCACACAGTTAACTTTTAACCCGGATTATATGGTCATGGGGAACCTGGATTAACACATGATACTTTTCATCCCAGTAGTACGTTCCCGTGGGATAATTTCCGACCTCCACGCGGCCAAATCGCTGCCAAAATCGAGTAAAAAGTAAAAATTACATATTTCTAAAGTTTACTCTAGCACTACATGTATCGCGTCGCTGAAAGAGAAAAAAGAATCGCGTCGCTGAAGTATTTCTTTATTCACACAAGTACTAAAAACATACTCTTATAAGTTTTCCACAGAACCATACAAAATGTCTCTAATAACAAACTAGGATTCCTCCAACAATAGTGTCTGAGATCCAGGCACTGCTCTACAGCTCGTTAATACAAGGGCCCACAGTCTGTTTAATTGAAGACCTCCTCATCTCCACTTGTTTTTGTCTCCCTAGTCCCGCTCCCGGGACTCGGCTCTGAAATGTTCCCGCGACATAATTAATGCTGCACTCTCAAACATGCTAATTGTGGTAGACGTGTGTTGTTTCGGATTTAATAAGGACTCTATTAGCAACTAAGGACTTGTGTAGTACATATTTAAGTCGAAATGTTTGGTTTTCTGGAAGATAGTATTCCGTCAAAATCAAAATATTTTTATTTTACATAAACCTACATGGGCTCTTATGAAACGTCAGCTATATGCACGGTTCTAATTTGTTGATTCCTATGGAGAAGAGCCGGCAAGAAACTCCACGGTTACTCTTTAAAAAAAAAATGGTTTTACCATTGTTTAAATTTACAGTGTTAATAGATATGGGAGGACGGTGTAGGCCTGTCAACTAGTGGTACTGAATAAAATAGGAAATTGTCTACAGTCTACAAGGCCTACAACGTTCTCACATTCACAAAGTGTAAAATAATCTACATAAATAATAGTATTTCAAAGTCGTTTCAAATTGTTGCAAAAACCAACAACTCGTCTGACCGTCCGATCGACTTCGATTCAGGACGATAAACTTGAAAGTGTCCTTATCAAGAACAAAAAGGTATTCTTCAAGATTGAATGCGTCAGCTTCTTCAATATATCCACTTCGCAGAGGAAACCCTCGTAATAGGCAAATGTTACCGGCAATAAACCAGGGATTCAAAGTCCATTTACAGGGTCGACAGACAAACGGTTCCTCGAGGGAACAAACAAAGAAAGTAATAGCACAAGATTGTTGCCATCAGTAACATTTCCGTACACAAGTTTTATTTTAGGAAGTCGTTTGTCAACGTCGCCATGACACCCCCGCTTCTACAAAAAGCCAAGGTGTTATGAATTTATAACATCGTATCGTATAGTTTTAGGACCAAAGTAACTCATAACTCGTGTGAACGAGAATTTTATATTCGGTCGTTTGGGACAGACCCTAAAAATTATTTACAACCTTCCATTCCTTTCAAAGCTGCTGTTACGTAAAAATAGGTCAATCTCTCGACGCACGGATAAATTGCCATCAGCGGATATTAGAAACAAATATACGAGGGTGTCCGGTCCCTCAAGGGTTTTACTTTACCGACAAAATATAGCCTGGTTACGAATTAACTTTCCTGTTAAAAGCGCAATGTAGACAGACGCTGTTTAATATTTTACTTTAAAACATCACACAATCATATTCTCTTCTGGTTCCTACATTTCTTTTTCATTTATCCTTTCACAGATCGGGTGGGAAAAAAAAACTGAATTAACTGAACATTTGTACCTAAATACTTATATGTCGTATCTATTTGACTACATCTATATATTAATACGTGAAGCGAAAACTTTGGATCCCTTTTTACGAAAATTGGGCGGATGGAGGAGTATGAAATTTCGCACACTTATAGTTTATACAGAGAAGAAGTGACGAATGCTAATATTTTTTTTAATTATGAGTTAAAATACATTATTTTCAATAAATAACACGTTACACACACTACTGTTCATTACCGTGTATCTAATACACACATGCATAGAAATTCTTTTGTTAATGGTCCAAATCTGTCTTTATTATTTTGTGCAGTGTTACCAACACCCAGAAATATTTACCCCTAAAGCTTAAGTTAAAAACCCCTAAACATGCCACAATTATTAAAAAAATCCGCTAAAAAATTATAATGAAAATAACCAACGAATGTTCAGTAATCATAGACCCGGCACACAGTAGTAATATTTGTCTATATTTATTACGCGACATTTGTTAATCATTCACTCTGCATTCTTAGTATCGAGGAACCGTACTAGAAGTCGCTAATACTTTTATTGTAATCAAAATCACAATGAGAAATGTAAGATGGCAAAAAATCCCTAAGAATACCCCTAAAAATGGAACGCCCCTAAAAAATCTCAATCCTCTTATTTACCCCTTAAATTTGGAAAAACCCCTAAGTTGGTAAGCCTGATTTTGTGAGTCTTACTGAATGTCAAGTATAACCATAGGTAATAAATTAATTTTATGGATATATAACCTATTTCATTTTTAAAATCTATGATCATATCGAGAATATTTGTCTTTAATATTATTTGTATTAGCGACGATAGGAATTTAGTTTAGATTTATAAGAAATATTTTTTGTGGTTTTATGGAGAGTGTCAAGTATGGCATTAGTAAGTTTCCCATACAAAACTTAGTGTCATGTGCAAACTGTAGAGGTTGTATGCCTCACGATTGTACAGGCTGGTTATAATTATGACATTTGGAACCGTCATAATTAATCTATACTAATATTATAAAGCTGAAGAGTTTGTTTGTTTGTTTGTATGTTTGTTTGATTGAACACGCTAATCTAAGGAACTACTGATCGAAATTGAAAAATTATTTTTGTGTTGGGTAGCCCATTTATTGAGGAAGGATATAGGCTATATAACATTACGCTATGGTCAAAAAGAGTTGAGCAGCAAACGAAAAATGGACGAAAACTGGCAGGCAATTCGACGCGACGGGAAGGGGAGCGAAAATTTGACGCGGACGAAGTCGCGGGCAGAAGCTATTAAAAATAATAGGGAAAGTTCTATAAAAACAGAGCTTTATGTGATAATTCATTCCATATTGTTCCATATCCAGCAGTTAAGAAGTATTAAGAAAATAAAAAAGAGAGTCCTGAAGAAGTATTCTTTACTCATTACACCTACGTCCTGGTCCTGGCCATCACCATCCCGCCAGCGAACCCTCTCCACAGTAGTATAGCGTCAACAATTTGTCTATAGTGTTATTGAATGTCAAATATAACGATATTATTTTTTATATTTATTATTATACATTTTTTTTTTCATTAAATAATCTATTTCTATTCAAATGAAGTACGGTCGAAGTTCGACCAATGGGCGATCACTAGTATAGATAAATAAATAAACGTAGCAATCGCGAAGATATATAAAATCCAATTCCTATAACAGGGGAAAAGTTGATTTTCTTTTATTAAAAATACACCGCTACAGAAAAATGCAGTATAAATCGAATTGTAGCAATTTCCCCAGTCAGGCACAAGTCCGTTCCCACCGGCAACTACTGCAAAGCGCTGGTTAAACTTTAACCTGGATTTAGAAGTTTCTAGCCGACTTTTACATGCATTTTATATCTAAGTAACAGTGCTGCTGAAAATTTTAGTAGCCTTGGTTCCATTTCTTGGACTGAAATAGAATAAAATCTTGGTCCATTTCTCCCGAAGAAAGAATTAAATTGTATTCAAGACAATACAATTCTGTGCACTCATAAACATGGAAACCTCAAGAGATACTATTGCATTCTGTATTGTCTGCCTCAGTGAGATATTATACCCAACTGACCTAGGTTATTGAAAAATATAAAAAGACTGCGAACAAAAGATGGGTACGTCAACTGGCTTCTGGAAGATATTCAAATAAGTTCATATTTATTCAGGAACCAGTCGAGAAATAAGTGAAGGCAACACGGCGTCGTGTATGAATTTGGCTAGCATAAATGTGATGATTACGTCTGCCGCAGTAATGCGGGCAATAAAAATATTTTTGTTGCAGCCGAGGAATTCGATTGCGATTCCTTTCAAACTGAAAGGTCAGTTTGAAACACGTTCTCTGAAATGAATGAAAATGTTTATGATACATTTAGAGACACTTTCATTTTATTTTCGTTTTGATCTGAAGTAACTGGTTTCATTAAGAAGACTCCACAGGCAAACCGTTACCGTTTCTTGCATACTTTGTTTATGAAATTCCAAAAAAAAACATCAAAAGTATTATTTTGCCAAATTGAGTTTATATTGCCATATAAACTCAATTTTTTCTTAATGTTCGAAACTTTGGCATTAATAATACAGTTTATAGGATATTTGCAAACATTGAAACCACTTTCACTGCGGAGGGCTTCTAAACTTCTTTGTTGGAAGTTCTTTTGAATCATTTTTATAAAGATTTTTACGAGGCCTGACACAACTTTTGTGTGAAAAAATAACCCTTTGCCGTGACTGGTACTGGCTTAACGACGATTTCAGAAAACTTTTTTGAACCTTCAGCCAATGACAAAGTCTTTTGAGGCGTGGAATTATAAGGAAAACCTCACCAGAAGCCCATTAGGGCAGAATGGTACGGAAGTTTGAAACAAAGCCCTTTATTCTTCCATCGTACGCCCAATTTCACTTCAAACATCCCGAACACGCCTCTATTTCCATATTATCTACCCTTTCGCTACATAAAATTTGCTCAACGCGTATAAGGTGATACAAACAATGCACCCACCCTCGCTACCCGCGCCCTTTCCATGTAAATTCCACGGTTAAAGTCCATTTTCGATCCAGCCGACGGGTATTTTAGGGTACAACATTATACCGAACAAATTCTAAAACTCAGCTTGAAATAACAGACGCTAGGGAATAAACTGCACGATACGATCCTAAAGTCTTCCGTCTAATCTATTTTACAAAAAAGGCAGCGTCTGCCTTTGGGATTATCTTTGAACCGCTATATTCAGCAGTTTTGGAAGTCTTTCCTGATGTTTTTATATGTAATCCTTCTAAAAATATAAAAGATTGGATGCTTGTAACTCACTCACGCTGCGCAACGGTTTAGGAAAAAAATTCGGGAGGCACGAAATCTATGAACTTTAATGCAAGATATATGTAGTAGTTTCTCTAGGATGATGCGAGTGAAACCGCAGGCATCAGCTAGTATTAAAGTAATGTCTTCGTGTTCTGTTATGGCTTGGTGAAAGAAAACACCGTGTCGGCTGTTAATCATCAAGAGTGGTGTCAACTGAGACGCGTGTGGGTTACTAATGGTGCTCATAAGTAGGCTTGTCACGACTTGAGAGTTTTATTAGTTTTCGTGTTATTTTAAGGGTTACTGTTACAAGATGTTTTGAATTTTGAACGCACCCAAAACATGGTTTAATTCGTTTTTAGGCTTGGCCTCTTGAAGAAAGCAACAGAAATGTGTTGTAATTTCTGTCTCATCATTTCAGCCCAAATGAATTTCTGTCTGAATTATTCTTATCTCAAAAAAATAATGGCAAAGACTAGGAACCCATAGTATAAAATATAGGATAATTTTCTCAGAAGAAGACCAAACAAGGCTGTCAATTATGATGATCTATAGACAAAGATGATTAAATTATAATCGCCCTGTGTTCCTTAATTAATTACGAACACGCTCAATCTTCAATACAGACCTACCCATAAATTTTAAACGAGATTAATAATTAAAACAAGATTACGTATTCAATCTACTTCAGATAAGGCCGAGTTAAAAATAGACCTTCGCTAGTAAGGTAGCCCTTATCTATGACGTTAAGGTCACTGCTAGATATACAACGGCTTTCTGGAACTAAAAACGTCGTGAACTACCATTTTTCGCCAGAAAGGGAAGGGACGAACTTCAAACACTGTCTCTCTTCTGCCGAGAACACTAACTAAGTTTTCAACCGGAGCCGTGATCTTCGTTCTTATTGGATTATTTAGAAATAGTCGCAAAACAACGTTGTATGGCTTTCTTGTTTATGCTTCAAGACTTGACAATAGTTCTTGAGACTTATAGTTTTTAAAATATTCACTTAAATAATGTGTTCTTATAAGTTTACTAATCTCGAGTGATTGCACGTTTTATGCAAAGCATTTGACTTCCCAGACGATACCGTGAACTTCCATAGGGAAATAGGGAATTGAGAAGCCGGACGTTTAGTTTTTAGCTGCAGACAAAACACTCCAAATTCTCTAACGTTTTTTAGCTAGTATTATTATGTATTTTTGCCACTGACTTCCGAAATTAAAGTAAGTTTTCTCTGTGTACTGATTTTTTTTAAGTCGATTGATCATCCCCATAGGACTAATTCTAGACAGCATTAGCACTTGCTTCATCAACTCTGTCCGCAATAAAAGCTACCTGTTATTTGCTTGCTCCATAAAAACAAACCAGAACTATAAAGTTCCCAGCAATATCTCCATTACTTTTGTCGTCGAACCACTTGTATATTCACTTCGGGGGATACATTACATATGCACACAGGTAGACCCTACCGTTGTTTCAGGTGTCCCGGATCAATACGTTCACAAATACTGTGTCAATTTATGTTCTAACTAGCTTCTGCCCGCGACTTCGTCCGCGTTAAATTTCTTGTTCCCCGACCCTTCCCGTCGCCGTCGCGTCGAATCGCTTACCCGTGCGATTTTCCCCGTTTTTGCAACATTTTTCATTACTACTCCGCTCCTCTTAGTTGTAGCGTGATGTTATATAGCCTATAGCCTTTCTCGATAAATAGGCTACCCAACAAAAAAAGAATTTTTCAATTCGGACCAGTAGTTCCTGAGATTAGCGCGTTCAATCAAACAAACAAACTCTTCTATAATATTAGTATAGATTTAACATTGCTTCGACTGTATGCTAACCGGTGTCTGATATGTACCGATATTCGGCTTTGTGCTTATCTCCTGGGTTATGCATTCTCTCCATATGTTTAACTCCACGTCCAGTTACTTCCTTATTTTATTTTTTTTTACACGCTTTATATTAGCTTCACTTGTATGTTTGTTTATAACCGATTCCTTATAGCGCGATTTTGACCCACTTTAAACGACCAGATTTCTTTTAAACTCTGTAGACTTTCGAGGACCGATGACAGTACTATAATTTCATAAATTTGTGCCATTATCCTTGCCAGGGTTACCAGGACAGCAAAAAAACTGTCGTCGAAAACTACGCTGACATACGTCACAAACTATGCTGACATGCGTCTCAAAATTCGGAACACCCTGAAAAATAGAAAATAAAGAATAGTTTAAAAAAAACTAAAAAACACGCTTCCATAGAAAACAGCAATAACATTACATCACACCTTGGGTGAAGACATCTTCCCCGAAGGGTTGGGCAGGGGTGAACCTATAGTTACCCCCATTTTGCCAGTTATGTTTAACTCCCATGTAAAAAGGGACAGACTAACGTCATCAATCAACATCATCAACTGCTACTGAGAAATTCTAGATTAACAAAACGATTTTGTCATTTTGCATAATAACACTTTGCTAGACTTAGGAATTACACCCAGCTTCACATCCAGCAAGCTCTGGCTTAGCAGTAATGCTTGCGAGTAGACAACGAGACAGTTTGATAGTTTTAAAATTACGTCATTAACTTAATTAAATCTACGTCCATGAACTTTTACAGGTAACCCGGGCTTCTTTAATCTGGGTCAAATTCTAGTATTGTTCGGATTAAAATACGGCGAGTAATTAAATGGTTTTACTTGGAATGCTTCTCGGTCAAATGTCAATGGTCCTTATTTAGCAATTTACCCAATTGATGGACACGTTTGACGCAAATCGTGTTATTTTTTCACCTAAATTCTAGAAATTCCGTTATTCTGTTAAATGTTTTAGATAACACGTTGATCAACGCTGCTGGGGAGTTTGTTGCACCACTTCCAAGCTAAAGCACCAGGAAGTGGTGAAGGGCGGGGTTTCTGGGGACTGTCTTATGAAATTTTTGACGTTCAAAAAGTGCTGACGGTCAGCCTAGTTTGAATAATTGACTTTGGATTTAAAAACTTTAAAAATCGTTCGTGTTAAGGTGGTTCCGTTAAAGTACCGTCAGCTATTTTTGCAGATCAGTGTCAGGTTGTATGTTGATTTAAATTTAATTCTTCTAAAGTTCCCCAATATGGATGAATGTGCCCCACACTGTGCGAAGCTACCCCAAGTGTGTGGTAGTTTCGTACGTTTTCCAGTTTTTCAGAAAAGTCATTATAACTTCGCCATGCTGTTGTGCACTTAAACTACACTTCACAATAAATAAAGCCACATAATTGTCGGGTATACAACAGCAATGAAGGTATTTTAAAATATCTTACAGTTTTTATTTTGCTCGGCTTGGAATAAAAAGTATACGAATCATACCTGCTCTCCCCTATGGCTCTACAGAATAATTGTAATAATTAAAATCATCAATCCAACCCTGTAAATTCATTTAATCCCATCTAATGTGTTATCATAAAATGTCATTCAATGTAGGGATGTTATGGATATGAAATTTCGGATATGGATTGGTTACGGATGTAGGAATGATAATCATCCGTATCCGGTATAATAATCATTCAATGATTATTATACCGGATACGGATACGGATATGAAATTATTCCGGATTATTCGATAGTTTCGGATAATATCGGTTACGGATATTAAACTTTTAAGGAATTTCAAAGTAAAATACAAATAGCTAATAAAATGGTTTTATTTATATGTCACCATTTGGTAGGAATTACAATCAGTGTGTGAGTAATTATTACAGTGATTTAAAATAAAAATGATTATAAATATATATTGAGTGTTATCTAATCTACCTAAAATAAAAATGTAATAACAAATCCGATATTATCCGAAACTTTTATTTCGGATTCGGTTACGGTTATGGATGATTTTTTATATCGGATATCCGATAGTTTCGGTTACGGTTACGGAGCTCCCTAACATCCCTGATTCAATGGGTTTAAATGAACTTAGAGGAACATAGATGCGGAAATGATTGACGTGATGCGGTCGCGGTATTTTGTTCAACACACAACACCTTACACTGACGAGCAAATTGCAAAAAAAATATAACACCAAAAGAATAATATTAATTCCGCCCAAAAACGATTACATAATCCATTATTACAAAACCCATAAAATCGGTCTTCACTTCCATTCTTTACTTCCTCAATACATTTCTTCAAAGATCTCCCAAACCCAAGGGGCAGAGGAACCGGAATTGTATCCTGCCCGTGGTTCCCGCGCTGAATAATTCATGGCGCGTCGAGTCGCGTGCGCATTGATTGACGGTGGATCGGTGAAACTGATTCTTTGAACGATGACATCAGAGCTAACGCTATACCTCAGGAAAAAGTTATGACCGTTACACATGGGCTTAGGGAGTGCCTTGAAAACTGAAAACGAATTACTGGTAATGATATAAAACTCAAAAAAAAAAATCTGAAGTATTCTTTCGATGACCTGAATTCCTATGAATATTGAAACCATCAGCAAAGGACAATTTCAGAGAAAAAGAATCCAAACATATTCTGTTTTTAGCACTGAATGTAACTTTAAAGACCTCATGACGTCATTGATTTAAACAGATTCTTTGAACGGTGACTGATTTTGGGAGTTCCCAGTTCCTGTCTTGACGAAACTCCGACCAGTCATTGATAAATTGGTGAATCAATCCAGTGCTATCGAACAGACGTCATCGTGTTTAACATTCCCTCTGATAGTGATTCTTATGGTTCCTAAGAAAGTATATAATCTTAATTTTGGTACTTTTGCGAAAACTGGGCATTGATATAATGTAACCATGTATAGGTTTATTTGTTTTGATACTGAGAAACAAATCTATGACGTCAGTTCAAGAAAAAGCATATTTAGTATTCAGTCTCCACTCTAACCACGGAATAATTTATCAGTAAAATCGATTGTTGGAAAGACGACAGTTGTAGGAAAATTGAATTGGAGAATCTGTTTTGAGTATGCGTGTACTGGAACCATTCATTGGTGGAACATATTCTTTGAATGCTAACGATACGACTGTTAATGTTCTCGAATCGAAAGAAAAACACTTTCTCGGACTTGAACAGGTATTGAAAGATCCAGAACTTTTAAACGTTAACGTCAATAAATACGTTACGGAAAATTATGAAGTATTTCACTCAGCTTGCTTGACAGATTATCACCATCATCATTATGTCGGCCGGCAAATAGGACATTAGCTGGTCCCATTTACTTGACATAATAATGACTGAACACCGACAGCCACAAACGAATAATGACTACTTAAAGCGAAATTATCTTCTGTCAACTCAACAGAAATATTGCCAGCAATTTATCCGCGAAGCTGCAACAATATCGTCATGTCACCGTTTTCGTACAAATTGCTCATCAAAATATCACCGTTTAATCCTCATTACGGACTGTTACAATCGGCTGTCAGTCTCCTGACAAGCCTGCCTGTCCCTTTGTGAGATGATGGACGTATGAGTTGACTGTGGGTTCGTATGAGTGTGTGTAGTCAGATGGTAATGTGATGTACAGTGAACGCTGCTTTTGAGAAATTTGTTGCTGTATTGAGATATTTAAGACGTAGATCTTCAGGAGAATTGAACTTTACCAGCATTTATTTTACGTTTCCTGCTTAGCACTTTACTGCTTTATAAATCTTGTTCATTTCATCTTATGATTTTTGGGTTTTTAAGTTTTCGTTAAAGAACTGTTCCACAAGTTACTTCAGAAACTGGACTTGGGAAAACCGACCGTTATTGATGTTTTTTATACGCCAATTGTCACATTTGTATGAATAATTATTCTTTCCACCTGTACTTCCACAATTTTAGGGAAGGAAGGATATGAATTTGGAATTAATCACCAATTCCTTTGTGTTAATAGGATTATCCCAATATAGCAACAACTTAACTTTAATAAACTTTACGAAATCGCTAAAATAATACCATAATTTAAGATGGCAAACAGCATGTAGGTGAGAATTTTCGTACTTCATTGTTTTGAGTTTCGCGTTTTGATTTTGTATAAAATAATGCCAAAATCACAAAAATAAGAAAATAATTTAAAAGTTTATTGTGTATTATTTGGGTGGATTTTGAAAAGTAAAAACAAAACAGGTAACCAAAATATTCATTCAAAAAGGGGGACATCGAAAAATCTTCCACGACATAATAAATACAACACAAGAGGGGGTAATAATTAACCATCGTCGATGCAAGTCTGATGAAACCTGCTCCAAGCATAATTTCGTTCAAGACTAGTCGTTATGTCTGAGAGGCGTGGTCGGTGCCTATATATCATCAGGGGATATAAAGACTCGGCGACATTTTCTTTAAAATGACTTCGTGTGCTCGTTTTTCAGTTATTGGTACCTACTTAGGTGAACAAGGCGTGGTTGGTTTATAGTCGAAAGCTCTGTAGTGAAGTGGATTGGCTGTTCGAAGACCGCTTCAAGGCTAGTATGTATAGGTTATTGAAGTTGAAGTTTATGTCTACAGGCAGGGTTGCAAAATTTTAGGTCACTCAATATCTCACCGGAATACGACTTTAAATGGGACTGACAAAAAATATCGTAGTAAAAGGTACGCATGGTAGTAAATTCTTCAAGTTGATCGTATTATTTATATTCCGTCCTTCAGTCTAAGGCAGCCTGAATTCTTATATCGATCGGAGCTTAAAATAACATAAAAGAGCAGAAAACGTTCTGCCTTTACTTTATTTTTAGTTAATCAATATAAAGGGTACACGAAACCCTCATTTTATCGCGCAAGTAATACAATTCTAAGGCGAAATCTACTAAATAAAAGTAAATGTCTAATTTTGGGTGAAAGCTCTCGAAAAATACTGATACAGAATTCCAGAAATCACCAATGAAGGCTCTGAAAGTTAGGATCCACACTTAAAAGCTGGTTTTAGCAAGATTCATCTGCGGCAAAGTAGCTTTTAGAAAGCTCTTATGAACTCGACCGTATGGTTTCTAGTAGCAAACCACACTGTTTATTATTCCCGAATTTTGATTTTTGATTCTGCTATTAAAACTTGCAACTACGCAATCTAATACTGCGTAAAAGTATTGCTTTGACGCATATACGGATACCCGAGTCGTAATGCTGAAATAATCATAGATCTCACATTATGTCGGAGGGTCTACCCAAACAAAGGTCACATGTTCCATAAAATACTATTCCGACCCAATGTCAGAGAACATTTCGGTGCCATTCTTTATTACGAACGTACGCATAGCATACAATGTTAATGCACCAAGCGTCTGGCTCTGAGGTTTCAATTTTCAAAGAGCTCGTTACGTAGTCACTGCTTATGTTTCTGGTCACGTATCCACACCTTATGAGTATGGTTTGACGGTGTGGCATGGGAAATACGTTATATGAAGGTCGCCTTCCGCTTAATGCTATGGAGTATCTGATATTCAGTGTGTTTTTTTGTTCTGGTGGGAGTTTGGGCTGATTGAATCGGCGCGTAGTGTTCCACGCGCGCCTCAAAGAGATGTCAGCAAAACTGAAGGGGTCTGCTAGGACCGATGCCTGCCGGGGTCGCGTGATTGTTCGAAAGAGATACCGTGACCCTGGCACATGGGCAACTGAAGGAACACGGGTGGGTTTTAGTCAGTAAAAGTCTGACATGCCCTCCCGCTCCGCCCAGAGCGGGAGAAGTCATTTGATGATTTCCCATCCAAAAAAAAAAGCGTGTCATTGGCAAAAGTGTAGAATTATGGTTTTCTTAATTTATTTTCCCACCTTTGCGGATTGGGTACGAAGTCTATTTAAGGTTTTCCAAGTAGGTCACGGTAACTTGTGTCCGGATGGGAGGCCCTCTGATGGTTCCATGAAGAAATCAAGAGGATTAAAGAGTTTTGTCAAATACCACACCTTCCTGTGGAGGAGTTGCCATCAGCTGGACTCACGCACCCAAGAAAATTAATTCACCAGTAATAAATTGGTTTGGATATATTAAAACCTCAACAAGTGGCGATACTCATAATTATGTTCATTTGCTGCATCTTTGACTCTGTTATATATTTGGCTACCAGCCCCTGATATACCTTAAAACAGTTGATGCTGATACTAGAGAAAACGCAAAATTTTGGTAATTATTTAATGTATAAGCAGTAGCAACCTAAGTGACAAAACAGTTGATCTGCTATGTGTGCACGCTAGTTGGCATGCAAAGTTGTACTTTCTAATCAATTCGAGGGAATACCTGCAGCCACTTGGAGATAATATTGTAAAGCACTACATAATACACCTAGATAGCGTAAACGATAAGCCAGGAATCCTGTGGAGTTCATGGCACTATGTAATTACAAGAAAATTAAACTACATGTGTATGTATGTCAGGTGATCATTTTATTAGATAAGATTTCGCAATACTAATCAACGATATTGCGCACTGCCTGTAAGTACTATACATAATTATATCGATACTAATAATAAAGCTGAAGAGTTTCTTGGTTAAAACGCGCTAAATTCTGGAAGACGAAATTCGACTGCTAGAGTCGGATTAGAAAAATCTTTGACGTTTGACACCCTAGTTCTTGAGAAAGGTTGGAGAGGGTTTTTATCATGTCACGACCCTTGCTAGGGGCGCAAGGCAGGTGATACCACGAAGCATAGCTAGTTATTGGATGCTGGACTGTAAAAATAATGTGCCTTGCTTTCCAACACTATTAAAAACGTTAAAACTTTACCAACTTTATACTTCTGCAATAGTGACCATTATAGAATCGTGAGCGAAAAATTTAACCTACCAGATTTCTGACTGTACTTAGGCCAGATTTACGCTTAAAATACCGATAAATTGCTGTGTTTGGCGACCTCCACGAAAACTAAAGTTTATTCCACGCTTCAGTTCATTTGTCTTCCATTCCGGACTTTCTTTCTTCCTGTTATTTTTTATTCGAAACAGGCCAAAACTCGGCGGATGTCCATAAATCAATCACTTCTCGATTTTGGCGTGCTATATTTTAGCTGGTAAGAGATCGATGCTATTCTTATGGTAATCCTTTTTTACTGGGTCAGGGATTGAATGAAAAACTATCTCAGCTGGATCGCTTTTCGCGATATCCATGTTAGCTAAGTGAAATGGATCAATGTTATGCAGAAATGTGTTAGTATATTAGTACTTATATCTAGTGCAATTTTCGCAGTCGACATAAATGCTACAATTTCTTCAGTTGTCTCACCTGTCTTGTCTTTTTCCTAAATGTTGGGGTCGGCTTTCAATGTTACAAAATGTACTTTCGGATCAGGCACAGTTTCGCAGTCAGCAGTATCATTAATTAATTCGGAGTACGTATTGTAATTAATTTTATTTTCATCATTTATGATCTTTTTTGTTATGCCAAAATACATTAAACCGTTATCTTTATAAATCTTCGTGAAGATAAAAAGATAACTTTGTATGATTGAATGCTGTAAAGAGATCTGATCACTTAATTGGCACCCGCGACGATTGCAGCAATTGTTGCGCCATCATCGTTAATTTTGATTGATTTCTGTTGTGACTCTCACATCAACTTTCAGTTCTGTTTTTGGCATTAAACACTGGAAACAACATTTAAACATAACATAAACAGCCTATAATACTCCCACTGTTGAGACACAGCCTCCTGGCGAAGAGAGGATGTTGAATATTGCTTTACTCAAAATTAAATTGCCTCAATTAATCAATCAACTCGGCATTTCATAGACTACTTTTGGATATACACATAGAAACAAGCTTCTTACTGTCACATCATCTATCACATTAAATAATAATTAATAACTCCCGACAAACTTCTATTACTTTTTTTATTATTGCACACCCAAATGATTGGAGGTAGTCACTGTCATTATAATCACGTTGTCAGTAAGCACTAAACTAAACGATAAAAATTAAGTGCTGATTATTGTTTTTTGTGATTTAAATCATAAAAACAACCTCAGCTAAGTTTTTGTGTCAACTTTCGTGTCCTCTCGAAATTATTACCTAACCTTACTATGTTGATACTGTGATCACCTCTGTTATTGGAAACTTGTTTTTTTTTATTGTTATTGTCATTATTTTTTTTGTTATTTTTTATATATAGTTTTTTATCGTTTAATAGTTGCGGCTTAATTAATTTTAAGTAAAGATAGCTTGTGATTCGATGTGAAAGATGACAAAAAGAGAACACAGAAATGACGGCAAGTTCGAGTCGTTTTATGAAATGCATCAAAGACGATGCTGATATGAAACTAAATAATAATTTTACTCCATTGTACTTCATCTACCACCAGCCCAAGTAACCCAAACTCCTTCTTCAACGATCTGAATGTATTTGTGTGACCCAACTCAGTCTATATTTGGCTTAACACTCCTAAAACTCGGCCAGACGACTCGAATGAAGCGATCGATTTATGTAGCTTTTGCATGTGAACTACTTTCAACACGAGACGGAATTTGTGGGTAATGTACCCTGCCAGTGATGGAGGGGTCAAGGGTTGGTTTATTTAGAATCTATGCAAATTATCAAAAGGTGCAGGCTTAAACAGTAACTTTATTTTGAATAGTGCAAGCGGAAGTTTTTGTTTGAAACACATACTACTTTGGGGCTGTCCATTAATCACGTGAGGCTCGAAAGCGGGGGAGGGGTCCATAAAAAAATCAAGAAATATCACAAAAGGGGACAGCGGGGTGTAGTAATATATCACGTGTATTTTTTCTTTTTTTAATTAGACGATACTTACACCTGTATTTAAAAAAATAGATTCTTTGTAGGTACTAAAAAATATACGTGATATAGGGGGAGGGGGGGGTAGTCTTAAACTTCACCATGTATCACCAAGGGGGAGGGGGGGTTCAAAAATGCCAAAAAAAGATCACGTGATTAATGGACAGCCCCTTTATGTGACGTACAATTCTAGAGGATAAGTCCATGATTGACCCACTTCTGACAATAATAAGAAGCCAAAGTATTGACGGGTATTCTCAAAGTCCGAGGACAAAACTCCTTATCGAAAAAATTACTTATAAAAAACTTTCTCAATTCCAGTGTTACTGAGCGAGGCCATCCTCCCGGATGACCAGTTGGAGGACAAGACTCTCAAGATCACGGACTTCGGTCTGGCCAGGGAGGTGTACAAGACCACCAGGATGTCTGCCGCGGGGACGTACGCGTGGATGCCGCCTGAGGTCAGAGGAACTCATTTTAAAAAGATTATAAGATTGTGTGCACTGATAGAATATTCCACGTTAATTTATTTCGGGTCAAAAGAGCTACCTTTGAACTTGAAAACAATCGCCCTTTCTAGCGTAACTAAAACTCGCTTCGTCCACGAAGGCGCCGATGAATGTCCTGGAGTAGATGGTAATAGCAACATTAACCGAGACTTTGGCAGTTGCTCCACTAGCTGTGAAGGATTCTGCGCCTTCTCAAAGCCTTGGATACTAATTTAATTGTCTTAAAGTTGTATAATCAGTACTCGTATACGTAAAAGCTCAAGTGGCTAAACAATATCGATCGATGGACAAGCTTGCCGCGGTCAGTTGGTACATGGATGATCCGTAAATATAGAGACTCCTCCGTGCCTCAGAAAGGACACTAAGCCGGTGGAAGCCCCAATCAAAGCCAAGGGTTATCGTATTATTCAGTTACTGGATTGTAGAGGTTAGATATGCAATCGCTCCATAGGAATTCAGCTGCATCCTGTTAGACTGGAATGCTGACCGCTACATAGTTAAGAAAATGCTAGGCAGATAGAAATTAGTATACCAGCCTGTAGTTGGACTGATTATGATGTCAGACGTAAACCTAATTACAATAAAAACATGTCAGCTCAGTACATGACCAATAACTATGCTACTCCTACGAAAACCAAGGTGAGACGGGCAAATCGAAATCAATGCCCACACCGCGTGGCCGTGAACTAAAATACGTTACTTATGAATTAATTACTGCCGAAGTGCCGATACACTATCGATAGTTCTTTCATTGTTCGCGACCGTATGAGGCTTTGTAGTCAAAGTGTAGCTCTTATTCGGTGTGGAAGGTAAGTTGGGTACGGATTTCTAAGTGAAACGAGAGCAGATAGGTAGACCAGGGATCTGATTTGTAAAGCTTTTAATCTATACTATTATTTTATAGGGGTATAATTTGTGCGTTTGTATGTAGAGGGTAATCTCTGGAATTGCATGTCGCATTTGTAATACCTTTTTGCATTTCAAAGCCGAATCCTCGAGGAAGGTTATACTGGATAAGTTTTTATCCAGTGCTTAAATTGTAACCATGAATTCAGCATATCATTCTAGAGCCCCTTGTGCAAAAATTTTTCGCCGGTTTAAAAAAAAAACTGCTGTTTCATAGAAAAATGCAATACCTACGGGTCAAAATGTATGGAACAGCAAATTCTTTTTGTATAAATGACAAAATTTTTCGGCACTAGGGGTCTAGAATGATATGCTGAATCCATAGTTACAGTTTGCGCACTGGATAAAAACTGATCCTGTATATAGGCAGCGATCACGCTTACGATCGCAACGAGTCAAGCAAAAAAAAAAAACTCGGAAAGTACGCTAAGTAAAAACGAAGAAATAGCGCGGGCAGGTGATGGAGGCTAACTGCTAGTAGTTTGGTAGAAGTCAGTTATGGGTTATATTGAAAGATATTGATTCTTCAGAATGAAGCTATGTTTAGTTTCCAGATTCAACATGCAGGTAGCACCGCCACCTTACCATAGTAAACATACACGTTTTAAATCTTGTTCGTGACACATCAGAAAAATGTTCTATAAAGTACTGTTGCAATACCAAGCAAGTATTTAACTCTAACGCTAATTGCGAGTTGCCATAGCGAACCAGTGATTTGAACATAGCTTAGAATTAGAAACTTCATCATAATGAAGTCCTAGGCTATTACGATTGCCTGCCAGGGTCGCGAAATTTGTTAGAAAGAGTTACCGTGGCCCTAGCATATAGGCAACTGAAGGAACACGGGTGGGTTTTAGTCAGTAAAAGTCTGACACGTCCGTCCGTTCCACCCAGAGCGGGAGAATTCATTTGATGATTTCCCACCAAAAAAAAAAACTGCTGTTAGGATTATTTTAATTTTTATCAACCAATGCCTAGCGAATTCTTGATTATATTATCTATCTATGTCTTACTTAACCATTTAATTTCACTTTCCAGGTGATAAAACACTCAACATTCTCCCACGCGTCTGACGTGTGGTCCTACGGCGTGTTACTATGGGAACTGCTAACGGGAGAGACTCCATACAAGGGCATCGACGCTTTAGCAGTAGCCTACGGAGTTGCCGTCAACAAGCTCACGCTGCCCATACCCAGTACCTGTCCTGAACCCTGGCGGGTGTTGATGGAAGGTAGGTCTGTAGATATTAGGGATCAAAGGTTCTTGAAGGATCTAAGGATCGCGTTCAGGCGAAAAGCACGTCATTCTATTACAGATAAATTAAATTCTTCATGCTGCCATGTGTGCTTGACGACTTGACCAATTCGAATTCACCAGAGTTTGTATACCTTCCGCGTATAGTTGGTAAAGTCAGCTACAGACGTCACTAAACATCTCAGCAATGAAACCGTCTATAAGTGACCGCTCAAAGACGGTAATTTTTTGACACGATTATTTTTTACTTTTCTATGATGAATTGGAAGTTTTAATGTACAAATCAGCGACTAACTCAGGAAGTTAAGCAAGGATTTAAAATATACTAGTGATCGCCCATTGGTCGAAATTCGACCGTACTTCATTTGAATAGAAATACATTATTAAACGAAAAAAATATATATAATAATAAATATAAAAAAATAATATGGTTATATTTGACATTCAGTAACAGTATAGACAAATTGTTGACGCTGTACTACTGTGGAGAGGGTTCGCTGGCGGGATGGTGATGGCCAGGACCAGGACGTAGGTGTAATGAATAAAGAATACTTCTTCAGGACTCTCTTCTTTATTTTCTTAATACTTCTTAACTGCTGGATATGGAATGAATTATCACAGAAAGCTCTGTTTTCATAGAATTTTCCCTATTATTTTTAAGTAATAATGACAGTTCAAAATGTGATAATTATAACCAGCCTGTACAATCTATGACCAGCCTGTACAATCGTGAGGCATACAACCTCTAGAGTTTGCTCACGACTTACTAATGCCATACTTGACACTCTCCCCATAAAACCACAAAAAAATATTTCTTATAAATCTAAAGTAAATTCCTATCGTCGCTAATACAAATAATATTAAAGACAAATATTTTCGATATGATCATAGATTTTAAAAATGAAATAGGTTATATATCTATAAAAATAATTTATTACATATGGTTATACTTGACATTCAGTAAGACTATAGACACAAAATATTAAAGACAGATGTTCTCGATTGGACCACAGATTTGGACCATACACAAAAGAATATCTATGCATGTGTGTATTAAATACACGGTAATGAATACTAGTGTGTGTAACGTGTTATTTATTGAAAATAATGTATTTTTACGCATCATTAAAAAAAAATAGCATTCGTCACTTCTTCTCTGTATAAACTATAAGTATGCGAAATTTCATACTCCTCCGTCCGCCCAATTTTCGTAAAAAGGGATCCAAAGTTTTCGCTTCACGTATTAATATATAGATGCTCCATGTAGTGGCAAAACCAACTAATCATTTTCTTATCTCTTTCTCCTCAGCATGTTGGCGCTCAAATCCTCGCGAGAGGCCTCTTTTCCCCGAGATCTTGGAACAGCTGGAGAGAATAAGACAGTCTGAGTTCACGCGCGCCCCCCACGAGTCCTTCCACACAATGCAGGACGGATGGCGACTGGAGATCGAAGAGGTGTTGCGAGATCTCAGGAGGAAGGAGAAGGTATAATGAAGTATATGAGGAATTGGTGTAATGCGCCACCTTAACGGGTGAGAGCATCGCGGCAGTAATCTAGCCGTGCCATCAAATTCAATAGAAACTATGAATGGCAAGAATTAAAAAGTATCGCTTGATTCATCATCTTATGTTGGGTTCGGCCTCCAGTCTAAGGGGCCGTCCATTAATCACGTGATATTTTTTTTTTTGGCATTTTTTAACCCCCCCTCCCCCTTGGTGATACATGGTGAGGTTTAAGACTACCCCCCCTCCCTCCCCCTATATCACGTGTAGTTTTTAGTACCTACAAAGAATCTAAATTTTTTTTTGTATTTTTTTTAATTACAGGTATAAGTATCATCTAATTATAAAAAGAAAAAATTCACGTGATATATTACTACACCCCCCCTCCCCTTTGTGATTTTTTATGGACCCCTCCCCTCCTTTCGAGCCTCACGTGATTAATGACAGCCCCTAACCGGATGCTGTTGAATACCAATATTTTAAATGGAGCGACTGCCTATCTGCCTTTCACAATCCAGTTACTGGGTGATATACGATACCCCTTGGTAAGACTGGTTGTCAGACTTTCGGGCTTCTGACGACCCATGACGACTGTCAAAGATCCAAAAATGACGGCCAGAACCAACGACTTAACGTGCTTTCCGAGGCACGGAGGAGTATTGGTATGTAAAGATGGTCGCCCATTTACGAACCAACCGCGGCAAGCGTAGCTTAACGTGATCGATGGATTCGTGCGTCTGTTATTACTTAGTAATACTTAGCCACAAAAGTATGGCTTGATTATCGTCGCGATTGTCACGCCCGTGAAGATGGTACCTAATGGCAGTCAGCGCTGTGAATAATGTCACTGGTTATGTACAAGGGAGTTTCAAAACCTTCAACATTATCAGCTTATCGAACAATTCATTGTTGAACATGATCTCTCCATTCACAACCCAAAAACATGCTGTACTTGTAAAAATGCTGCTAAAATCACTCGCTCCATGACAACAATAAAATTGGCATTTACTTGGTTGTTTCAACAGTAACTCAGTCAAAGCACTGCTAAGCTTAACAGCATACTATAAGGTAGAATCAAATAAGATTTGACTAAAACTTGTTTTGAATTGCCACTTATTTAATTCAAATTAGATTTTTCGCTAGAAAGCAGGAATATGGAGTTACAGCAATCAAAGTGAATAGTTTATATGATTAAAAATTAAACGGGGTCTCTGATACCAGCACAGTGATGACGTAACACACTAACAGTAGAAATGGCTTTCCTTTTGACAGTTCAACAATACTCATAGTTGAGCTGTCAGAACCAATAGCAATACGCAGTGTGTAAGTATTGGCTCCGACTTTCGAGTTGTAGGTCGTGACTTTGAACCCAGATAGGCGTTACTTTGTGTAAATAATTTTATCACCACTGCTCTCAAAATGGTAATGGAAAACATTGTGAGGAATCCGGCATGTCCTAGAACCAAAAATTAGAAGACATGTGACTACCAACCCATACTGGGCCCGCGTGGAAGATTGTGTCCCACTCCCTCTCGAAGATCTGGAAAAGAGGTGGCCTGTGTCCCAGCGATGGGAACATTATAGGCTGATTTTGCATGCAATACTCATTGCGTTATTTACGTTGTTGTACAGAAAAAAATAACGAACATATTAAGCAATGGATTAGCGATATCCTTCAAAATGATTCAGATTTTTATTAAGTAAGTGTGTTACGCTATTAAAATGCAGGAGCAAGAATTATTTCTAAACATGAAAACTTATACCCAATAAGTTAACAAAATTTTAAATTATTTAATGTTGCCATAACGTTTATAAATAACAAACGAATGAATAAATACTAGACTAAACTTTTGTCTAAATTCTGGATCTGTCACGTCATTTTCATAATTAAATCTATCTATTTATTTATTATCTGTTACCTGTAGAATAGAACTTACTAACTAACTAACATAGTTATCATTATCACTAACTATTTTACTCTTATTCTGTCTACTAACTACTAGGTACTAATACATTGTATTTTCTCACAATGCTTGCGGATAGGAATGCAAAACTATAGAAGAGGTTAGTGATTGATTGATGTTTTAGATTGTTTGTGTTTTTGCTTATAAACTTACAACATTATGCTTTTTATGATTTAAGTATAAGCTTTTTTGTATATTATTATATGTATAATACTGGACCAAAAGGCGGTATTGGCCTTATGCATGTGTTTTTGTTATTTATATTGCATTACAAACTGTGCTATTTATGTTTTTAGTTGTTTCTCTGTTATAATCTACACTATCTACACTAATATTATAAATGCAAAAGTAACTCTGTCTGTCTGTCGGTCTGTCTGTCTGTCTGTCTGTCTGTCTGTCTGTCTGTCTCGCTTTCCTGCTAAAACTACTGAACCGATTTAAATGAAATTTGGTACACAGATAGTTTAGAGCCTGAGAAAGGACATAGAGTACTTTTTATCCCGGTAGTATGTTCCCGCGGGATAATTTCCGACCTCCACGCGGGCGAAGCCGCTGGCAAAAGCTAGTATTCTATAATTATAAGAACCACCCAAGGCAACATTAAGCTTTTAATTTCAGGAATGACATCATATTTTATTTAGTTTTATTTTTAGATATCTTCAGGAAATTATTGTTTTTTTTTTATTATTTCTTATATTATAGTGTGTGTAAACTATTGTGGCAGGCCCATCGATGCGCGACCAGGGATTCAGTATATGATTCCCTGGTGGCGCATCGATGTCCCTTACCTTTCCTTCTAATTTTTAGCAGTTCTTGCTTTTCAAAACTGACGAATGCCTTCCTCAATAAATAGGCTACCCAACTCAAAATGAATTTTTCAATTCGGACCAGTAGTTCCTGAGATTAGCGCGTTCAATCAAACAAACAAACTCTTCAGCTTTATAATACTAGTATAGATTCTACTGATGAAGTTACTGCAGTGCCTGAATTTTTACTTCTCAACCCCCTGATTCAGTCCTCTAAACCCAACTCCCTAACACAATTCTCCTCATCATCTTTTCAGGAACTCCGTTGCCGAGAAGAAGAACTAACCCGAGCTCAGCTGCAGCAGCGCCTGATGGAACAGAACCTGGCGCAGAAGGAGAGAGAGTTGGAGATGAGAGAGATCGACCTGGTGGCGCGAGAGCTACACATACTGATCTTTGCGAGCAACATGTCGGCCAACCAGCCGCCGCAGCCTAACAAACGGAAAGGTACATGTTATTGTCTGTACTGTCATTGCGACTTTGAGGCTCCGTGTATTGCCGGACGTAAAGAATAACACCAACCCATTTCTTCCCGTGAGAGTCGTAGAAGACGAGTAAGGTACTTACTAGAGAATGGGCAGCAGCATTCTTCTCTATGCATTTTACCACCATACTGCGATCACCAACCTGTCTACCAAGCTTGGCCATTATAGCAAACCCCCCCAAATTGGTGGAGGCATATGTCCAGAAGTGAACGTCTTTCGGCTGCAAAGATAGGTACAAATCCAGACTCCGGGGGCAAACTCCCTACAGTACAATTAATTATTTATATTTGATAGTACGGAACCCTCGGTGCGCGAATCCGCTAACTCGCTCTTGACCGTTTTTTTTACTGGATAAACTGGATTACTTCAGCTTGTAATACCACTTTTTGTTATGTCTGACATACAACTTGTTTGTTAGTATTGCCCATTTTCACAAAGCTCTAAAATAAAATGTGAGCCACGCAAAATATTGAAGCCTTGAAACTACCCTTACAACTTACACATTCTTACATCACAACCTTGCTTTTCTAACTACCTAATAATATTAGAACAGTGGGGTTTCTCCAATGGCTCAGTGCGTCACCTCATTGACCCAGTGACACAGTTCGGGGTTCGACATGACCTTGGTCATGATTTCGTTTGTAGCCTTGACTATGACAGTTTGTCAGTCTACTAGTTTGCAGTTGTGAAATAATTATGTGTATGAAATTGTTATGTATATGGCGTGGGTTTTTTTAATTTGATGAAGCTAGTATTGGTCAATATGAATTCTAAAGCCTAGATAGAATAAGCATTAATAAGTTATTTTTGCAATTCAGTTAGCAACGAATTATAAAATAGTCGATGTATAGACCCTCGGTCAATAAATTATGATATAAATAATATTATTGGAACCTTGTTTTTGTTAAGTGCACTGAGAAGTATGTGAAAACCTAATACTTATAATTTTCGTTCAAATGAAAATTAAAAATAAGACTCGAAAATCTCGGAGGTTATCTGGTATAGTCATCTCAAATTATGTTATACAGAGTCAGTCAATGTGAACTTAGTCTACAGGGTGTCTAAAGACCCATCACATCCTTTATCTGCCCATTTTGTAAATCTGTACATTAAACTAAGAAACATTGAGTAACAATTATTGCTGGGACACGACGTTTTAGTGTAAAAAAAAATTGCAACTTAACATTCAATATCTCCGTAACTAGAAGGTTCTCAAGTAAATTCCATTCAAGTAACTTCCATAAATTCCTATCTAGTCATAGTTACACAGTAGGCTGAAACTTAGGGGTACATGATCCTGGCACAGCAAGAACATGGGATCTCTCTTACAGGGAATTTCTTCTTCGTTAAGCGCTTTTGTACTCAAACTAACACAAACCCTCCGTTGTTCCAGGCAAATTCAGCAAGATAAAGCTCCTGAAGAAGGACACGATCTCGTCGCCCCTGGACTTCCGGCACACGCTGACGGTGCGGCCGTCCGACGACGAGTCCAGCGTCAAGCAGCTCGTGGCCGTCGCCAAGGACACGCCGCCCGGCTCGCCCGCCATCATGCGCGCCATCGCACGTACGTCTAGCTACATTATTACTAGCTGTGCCTGCGGCTTCGACTGCGTGTATATCGGAATATACAGGATCAGTTTTTATCCAGTGCGTAAACTGTAACCATGAATTCAGCATATCATTCTAGGCCCCCAACGCAAAAATTTTTCGTCGGTTTTACAAAAAAAAATCTGATGTTTCATAGAAAAATGCAATACCTAATATATAATGCAATGGGGTCAAAATGTATGGAACAGCTGATTTTTTTTTGTACAACTGACGAAAATTTTCTACGCTGTGGGGTCTAGAATAATATGCTGAATTCATGGGGTTACATTTTGCGCACTGGATAAAAACTGATCCTGTATATCGCACGGGAACGTGTTACCGGGACATAAAGTAGCCTACGTTACTTCTTATAACGTCAGTTACACAAAGAAACAGACAGATAATAAAAAGAAAAAAAAATGTTTTTTCTTATTATAGATACTTAACGTATATAAGGTGTATTATATACGTTAAGTATCTATACGAGCATGGCCGCGGTGTCTCGGGCCGTAAAAAATAAGAAGGAGCCAGTATTTCATATGTGCGTCAAATAATTTATAAATATTAAATTTAAAAAAACCCTTAGAAAATTTTTTTTTTCGTTGCTACAGCTTCTTTACCACCTACAGGTGTACCCCTTAAAATATTTCGTGTATGAATAGATACACCTTATATACTTCCATATGCGTCTAGAAAAAAAAAACGCTTCGATTTTATTTATTTGTGTGAACCCGACAGAATTCTGCTGTCCAAATTTCAATATGGTCTTTAGTAGCAAAAATTCCCATAGAAAAAAGCAGTCCCAGTTTTTCCCAAATTTTCCAAGATGTGGTCCAACATAATCAAATATTTCGTCCCCAAATAAGAAGTATGCGTACGGTGGACCCCCGTCAAGAACGAAAATTCCTGATGCTATACTCGCACGGACGCGCACTAATCTATACAAATAAATAAAAATATCTGGTTGACCGAGCTTTGCTCGGTATTTTTTGGTAAATTGTGTTTGAAATAATAAGTGTATGTTCAAGTTGACTATCGATAAAGTTGTCATTGAAAATACGAATAAAACGACATTTTATGAAAATGAATCCTAGCTAGATCGATTTATCGCCCCCATAACCCCCTGTATACTAAATTTCATGAAAATCGTTGGAGCCGTTTCCGAGATTCAGATTATATATATATATATACAAGAATTGCTCGTTTAAAGGTGGAGTGTCTGTTTTTAATATTAACTATACAAATAAATAAAATTGGAGTGTCTGTTTTTAATATTAAAATAACCTTTTTACTAAGTGTATATGGATGTATATACGGTACATATACCAAAACAACATTTTTTACAATTTTTGTCGGTCCGTCTGTCTGTTTGTTCTGGCTAATCTCTGAAATGGCTGGACCGATTTTGACGGGACTTTCACTGGCAGATAGCTGATGTAACAAGAAGTAACTTAGGCTACTTTTATTTAAGAAAAATACCTACGTTAATTTCCGACATCCACGCGGGCGAAGCCGCGGGCAAAAGCTAGTATTTAATAAAAAGACACAGAGGGAAAATGTGAATTTAATACGCGTTTTTAATAAAGAAAACGACACCCATGACGAAAAAAGTCAAAGTTTTTGCAGCCGCCGAGATCTTTGATTTTTGTTTTGATCTCACAATTGGCTACAGCATCCTTGAAAACGACCCCCATGACGAAAATTTTAAATATATTTGTAGTCACCATCTCGGATTTATATTTTGAACTCACTGTTTTCTTCAGTAGGTACAGACGCCACCAGGTCAAGCTACCCGAAACTGTCAATTTTTCCCAATTAAACTTGAACCTAATGCTCTAGAAATAAAGTCGAAAATCTATCAAAGAAATCTGACAGATTGTAGTAGCTTGATGTGTTGGCGTCTGTACCTTCGAAAACTGACAGATTGTAGTAGCTTGATGTGTTGGCGTCTGTACCTTCGAAAACCCAGAAAACGAAACCCATGATGACAAATTTAAGATTTTTGTTTCAGCCGCCATATTTGATTTTCATTTTGACCTTACTATCGGTTTAAGCCCGTTCGAAAACTATTTATTTATCTAAACAATACGTTATAATAGTAGTAAATGATCATAAGTTTTAGGATAAAGTAGACAAAAGGCGCTTTACGTTGATATCCCCGTCCAAGCCCGTGGCTCGGTTTGAGTCTGTTTTCACCTGTAACATTTTTGATAAAAGTCAACATCAAAATACAAGAACTATTCTTTGCAGTGTAGTTAAAATTGTGAAATCATAAGTTGTTTCTTTACAAACGAAATGCAGTAAAAGCTTGGCACAGAAACCTGGCGAATAAGTAACACCGTGGCTCACTTCATGCACGGTTAGGTTAATGATTTTTTAGGAACTCATGTTCATAGTTCTCACATGTATAATTTAAATATGAATGAAGAGTGTCCATGAAGTTTCTCGTACTAACTTCTCAATTAGGAACCTACTACGCTTTGGCTGTCAATTAGCTTCATCGTTCCGGATGCCCGAATTCGTTGACAGTTCAAAAGCGTTTTCTGACATTTATGTTTCGGTACATTGCAGTGCCGGCAGACGGCGTGAAGGGCAAGACGTGGGGCCCGTCGACGGTCCACCAGCGCTCGCGCACGCAGCTGCCGCTGGCGCACGCGGCGCCGCCCGCCACGCGCCCGCGACACGCGCGCTTCAGTAGCTCCGCGCCGGAGCTGCCCCCCGCCCCGCGCCCCGCAGGTAACCGCCTCCCTCTTCCCGCCATCACACCGCACGAGTCCCGGCGCCCGGCGCGCGCGCCCGACCTGCCCCGCAAGCGCAGCGGCAGTCACGACGACCTCCTCTACGAGAACACGTCTCCACGCCGAAACCGCTTCCTCCTCTGTCCCATGTTCACGTCCACGGCCGACATCCCCAACCAGTACGACACCGTGTTCGACGTCCCGCTGGAGCGCGCCAGACGCAAGGGCAGCCACGGCGAGGTCAAGCGCAGCTTCTTGAAGAGCATCCGCTCCAACAGCCTCGCCGGGCTGCTCGCCGTCGCGGGGAGCCTCTCCTCCGAAACGACGGAACTCCTTCGAGACGACTAGTTTGGGCTAAAGTTCGTTTATACGCATTTACGCACCGTCCACGAGACGAATGCTCGAGAAAATACGAAAAAGTTAAAAAAAAGGAAAAAAATTCGTGGGCGGTGCTGGAGTATTTTGTTTTTGAAGCGGAATTATTCTAATACGTTTTTTTTTGCTAATACCTTCTGTGGACAGTACAAAAATGTTGCCATATTAAAGACATATCATTTCTAACTAACACATTCCTCCACATTGCATTTGACAGATTTAATTTCTTTTTTAGTAAATTAGAAAAAAAACCTTTTTAGGTGTTATTGAAGCAACAAAACTTTATCCCAAACTACAATTTCGAATAACGAGATCGATATTTTATTTCTGTTCTTCAAAGTCTTTACGAAAACGAGTTCACCTAAAATTCGATTATACTTCGACGCGAACTAATTATATTTCGAAAGAGACGAAAATAATCTAGACGAAAATAATCTCGAAACAATCGGCTGATACATCTTTCTATCTGTAAATATGTTACTTATTAGTTATTGAAGTTCCAAGGATTTGATTTTAGTGCGTAAGTTTAGTTTATAAGGATTTTAAAAAGACTTATTTTTTTAGTGTGTAATGTTTAGTCGTCTAATCGTAAATACCAGTGACTGTTTTCTTTTACGTATATAAAATTACACGTATTTTACCGCGGTAAACTACAGTAAAAAAATATAAAAAATACGTTTTTCGGTTATTATAAATAAAATTGTAACATAATATGCATTTATTTCGAAAAAAATATAGTTTACCGTGGTAAATAATCCTATTTTACATACAGTACAGTGACAATCAAATTATTTTATCTGAGATCTGTTATAACAGTTATAAATCTAGTTTTCAGCATTAGTTTGTTTTAGTTTCGTGTTATTTGGTCAATGAACGGTATTTTATTTAATTTCAAACCATCTAAAAGCAAAGTAATATTGAGTTATTTCAAAATATTTCATATATTGAACATTTGGAAAGAAAATATTAGCTACTTAATCCGCGATAGATGCAGTGCAGATGAACACATATCTTTTAAACTCTCTTTTAAACAATTTGATTGGCCAAATAACAGCAACACTTTGCACAGCCAATCAGCATTTAGAGAAAGGCATGAAGCTATAGACAAACTAGTAAATAATTTATCTTGTAGTTAGTAAATTGTTAAGAAACTTCTATTTAAATTAAAAAGACTATGTTTACTGTAAAATGTTTCGACTGACTGCAAATTTTTAATTTTGGATCTTGCCAAATAGTATGAAAAACATCAATAAATATAACATTAAGAAAAATATTGCATAAAACTTTTTCTTTTCGATATATTTGTTGTAAGAAAAGGAAAAAGATAGCCAATTGTATGAATGTTCTTTTTAGTAAATTATTTGTTTAACGTCAGCCAATTTGTTTGTTTATTCGCTGCGCTAAAGGAAGCTCTCAGGACAACTTGCTCTATCCTTGTGAGTATGTTTTAAATATTCCAAATTTATTCAGAACGCGTTCTAATTCTAAGTCTCGAATCATTTAGTACTATTGAGACCTGCAAGTAACTGGCTAACGCTACAAACTGTTGTCAATCTTCATTTTTGGAAGTATGTAGTACTTTTTTTGTTTGTATATATTTTTATAGTGCTTGAATTGTTTTATTGTAATTTCGGATGTAGATTTTCTTAAACCATAATTGCATGTCTCATAGTAACTTCGATCAGAGGCAAGCGTGGTCATATAATGTGGGAGCAAGACGAGGTGAGTCTCATAATAGAGTTTTAGAAATCCGTGTGCTACTCGCATTACTTTATGACCGCGAATGCCCAGTTTTGAGTTTTATCTAGTTGTCCCGTACAAAAATATTCTGTGCTATTAGTTGCTAGTCTCGATTAGAACGCGTTCTCTACATGTCACAAATCCATTGGCAATTGTGGCAAATTTAAGGGAACACTAGAATAAGTTAGTTCGTACTGTTTTGGAATTGATTTGATTGTATAATCGTTATGTCGAGCGTGTGATACTCAAGTGTGCTAAGTATAGTCCTTTGTTTATTTTATTATCCGACGATACGGCCAATTGACGATGTAAATAACCATAGAAATAGTTGAACCCTCTATTAAAATCAATAGAGGTGTATGCATATTATTTTCGATAAAATGGTTACTCTAAAATTAAAGTCTGTTTTGTTTTTGTTCAAATGGATGATTGGCCGTATCATCCTGCACTGTTTGTAATTTTTATTTTCATTACAGTAATCTAGTATCAGTTTTGACATTTTTGATTTTATATATTTTTTCTTTTGTAAATTGTAAGCATTTGTTTGCTTTCAGCCAAGTTTTTTAATTAATTTTAAACACGTTATCCATAAGTGCTATGCATGCTTACCAGTTCATAGTATATGCTATATACAGTTTTTAAGGTATATGTGTATCTGTTGTACTTACTTATTTGTTAGTTATTATGAATTTCGCTTTTATCACAACGTCATTATGGCACGCTTTCAAATGTTTACAATGATTCCGATATCTAATAACGTGTATTTGGATGACTATATGATTTTTTTTTTTTTTTGGACGCTGCAGTAGATATTTTTTTATTTGCAAATTGTTTTTTTTTTTTTCGTAGATAGTTTAAGTTTTTGTTTATATATATCTCAGCTTCAAGTTAAAGTTTTCGGTTTATGTTTTGAAGGTTCCGCTCGAAAAACATGTTTTTAAAATTCTCATACCTAAACCCAAAAAAAAAACTCAGAATCTTTTTTTATATATATAAAATCATATATTCGTCCAAGTGAAGTAGCAAGTATGTACAGAGTACAAACTGTATCCCCTGTAACAATCAGTAACAATGTTCCTGACGGTGGTGGAATAGTATTACTATACGATATACCTGATCGAGAGGCTCACGTCGACTGAGACGTCTCGGAGCGGTGGTTTGCCTGTATGCCCCGGAAATGGGACGTTAGTGACGTAATTGGGACATTCGGTTATGTCGTTGATATTTGGTTCGATGAATCACAAGCTTGTTGAAAAACATAAATTCAGCGTTTAACTCATTAAATAGTTTTAATTTTAATAATTAATTCCGCGTATCACATCTCTTTCTAAATGGGGTAACTTTTTGTATGACACACACATTTAGTATTTTATTAGAAATAGAGGTAAATGTTAATTCATTTGGGACATTCGGTTAGATTTACACACCGGGACATACAGCAGCCCTAAACCTCGATAATTATAAGACGCTCGAAAAACAATTTGTAAAAAAGATTATTGCTCTTCGGTGATCTGGTTCTTTCATAGTTATATAGATTCTTTTTTATATATCAAATAAACCTTTTCCATAAAATCGAAATTGGTGTATTTTTTTAACATGGGTTTACTAATAATTTAGTTACTAACAAGATCCCCTTAACATTTGAAGAAAAACTGAAAAGAGCCATAGAAACAATTTCAGATAACGAAAATTAGAACAGATTAAAAATCGGTGTTGGATGACGCGCTTACGCTTGCTCACTATGGCTATTATCCTAATCGGGAAAGGTTAAAAATTATAACACGTTATTATTAACAATGATATTTTGATTTGTTATAAATTAAAAGTGCTATCAAGTATTATTTGCACAATGTAAGTATAATAGATTCTTGTTTTATTTTGTTTGTTATATTTAATAGAGAGCTTCTTATTGAATGAACTGTTTGGCATGTATAGTATGAGACTATTTATTTTTCTTGCATGATATTAAAAAAAAAGAATAGAGGAAGAATGAACGGTGCAATACAACTTTTAAAATCATTTGTAGAAATCCTTGAACACTGTATTTTTCCTCTATTTTTATTCAGTATCGTTTATTTATTCATTTTAAACACAGTTTAATTCAGACTTCGGTATTTATATAAATAATATGTTTATTTCCTTGTTCGTAAACAGTGTATAAATAGCTATTATGTACTAACTGCGTAGTTTTGATGTGAAATCACTTTAGACTTTATTTCACTTGGAATAAGGTTCATTTTCATTAGTGTCTCATGAAATGGAAACCTGTAGAACTTGGAAGACAATACCATTGTTTTTTCGTTTACCCTGTAGAATTTGTGTGCCTGTTACCGTCTAGTTTTCCGTATACCATATTAGTTTTTAGCTAATCATAATACAAAAAGAATTTAACAAAACAAATAATTTTTAACTACTCAAGTTGTACAACGATAATAAAGGATTTGAATACGTCATATTTAAATAATCCAATAATTATTGTGACTATCAATAGTGACTAAAATGTTATCTCATACAATCAAAATATTCTTATGAGAATGTAGAAAGCGTGGTATCCTACTATTCATATCGGGAGTAATCATAATAGTCTGTAATATTCCAACAGAAGGGCAAAGACCCTACACAGAATTAATTAGAATGAGATCATAAAACAAAAATATCTGTTGCATTTTCCCAAACCAAGGCACCTAAGCTATTCGAATAAAACACATATTTGTAGAGATAGGATAATGATTAAAAAAAAAATGATACTTAGAGATAAAACTATTGTGACATACAGTATTTCACATCGAGCCTACCCGTGGTACACAGCCTCACGCACGCACATAAACACACTAATACCTATGTTTTCATTCACATAGGTTGTTTTCTTCCTTACACAGACTTCAGTCCGGACGACTGGGGGCCCGAGTTTCCGCTGTCGTCCGCCTCGAGATACTCTGTGCCGATGCCCACCCTGTATAGTACTGAAGGTATGTTGGTTTTAGGGGATAGGAGACTTCCCTACCATACTATTCTATACTAATATTATAAAGATGACGAGTTTGTTTGTTTGGTTGAACACGGTAATCTCAGGAACTCCTGGTCTGAATTGAAAAAATATTTTTGTGTTGGGTAGCCTGTTTATTGAGGAAGGTTATAGGCTATAACATCACGCTACGCTAAAAAGGAGCGGAGCAGCAACAAAAAATGGACGAACTAGCAAGCAATTCGATGCGACGGGAAAGAACAGGGGAGCAAACATTTGACGCTGACGAAGTCGCGGGCAGAAGCAAGTTAATGATACATAGCCACAGATAATGAGTCAAAACTCACGCGCAGTCCTGTTGACATTTACCTTGACGCACAATATAAGAGTTAGAAACGAATGTCAGAACAGCTCGCTTTTTTATTGCAAGACCTCATCTAGGAAACATTTTTATTTTTTAATTATATATAAATACTTCGGTAGACAATAAAATAACTTGTATATTTATTAATCTACATGAGGAGTTGTACGAGCACTACGCTTTTTTTTTTTGGATGGGAAATCATCAAATGACTTCTCCCGCTCTGGGCGGAGCGGGAGGGCATGTCAGACTGTTACTGACTAAAACCCACCCGTGTTCCTTCAGTTGCCCATATGCCAGGGTCACGGTATCTCTTTCGAACAATCACGCAACCCCGGCAGGCATCGGTCCTAGCAGACCCCTTCAGCGCTGCTGACATCTCTTTGAGGCGCGCGTGGAACACTACGCGCCGTCGACCCGAGCTTGGTCCTAACCGGGCGGCGAGCTACCCATTGCTCGCCACCCGCAAGCTCGCACCTACGGTGGCCGGGAGTCCGCTATGGACTCCCGACGCCCGGGGCGTCTCCTCCTGCGGCGGCTAGGGACGTGAGGGCGAGGGGACGAGGGGGCTTCCCATTCCCTCTCGCTCCGTACCATGGCTCGCACCAGGGCCGGACGCGAGAGGTTGCCGCCGCCGATCGCCTCCACGAGGACACGGCGGTGCTCCGCCCAGGCAGGGCACACCTCCACCGTATGCTCCACCGTGTCCTCCAGACGATCCTCGCAATGGAAACACCCGGACGTATCCTCCCGCTTTATCCTGAACAGGAACCCACCGAAGCACCCATGCCCGGTGAGAACCTGCGTCAGGCGGAAGGTGAGGACGCCGTGACGCCTCTCTATCCACTCCTCAAAGAGCTACGCTACGCTTTAGATACGAATTCGAGAACCGCATTTCATCAGAATTAGGACTGACCGAATTCAAACGGATACAATTATGATCTAGTTGCAACTTTTGATACACATGCAACTATGGGTACTTCGGACCGTCATTTCTCGCATTCGAATCGGATGCAGTGACCGAACGCTCTCGCCTTATGTTATGCGATAGATAAAAATATTTGTGATATGAATATTCTTAGTAACGGATAATGTCTCAGATTTGTTTTTACCTACGCGTCCTGTTCGCTTAACTTATTCATTCCATTTAACACATATCTATAGTATCTAGTTGATTTTTGTGTAACTTGTAAACGTTATTAAATATTTTCATAATTGTACTTTCAACATCTACAGGTTATAAGGTCAAAAAGCCGAGTATAATCGAGCTAGTCCTGTACAATATGGCGGCGCTGCTGGGCGGCGTGGCGGCCGGGTATGACGTCAGAGTGTCCAATGTCAGCCCGCTGCACCCCACCTTACAACCGCATAGGTAACGAGTACTGTTTTTGGTAAACTTAGCTGTACTTTTATGGTCTTCTTGAAGTTCCTCCAAATGCTTTGGATATTGCGTGACACAGGAGTGGGTCAGTAGAGTAACGGGGAAAGATTCGAACTGTTTCTCCCTTTAGCGACACGTGCCAACTTTTAGAGGCCATACATGAAGCAAAAACCAGCGTCCAGCTTCCTTCGTCCAGCGAGCAACCCTCTTTGCATAAAATACTGCGGATAATACAGCAATATCTTGTCAGAGTCTCAACTACCATTTATTCTACCAAAGATGTTCAAATAAACAAATGATGAAGGTTTCTTTGCTTAATAAGAATTGGTCCAAGAACAAGTCCATTAAATCCACCTAATTAAAAGGTTTTTTTTTCAGAGCGGAAATTGAACCAGATCCACTGAATTCGTCTGTGTACGAGGGGTTTGGATACGCACATAACACGTACCACGGGCCCACGAGACATTTGCGAGCGCCGCTCAACGCTATCACCGGCTCACCTGTAAGTAACGTAGTGTTTTGTGTTTTTGTATGTACATTATTTTATCTAAGTTGTGGAAGAGTGGAGTGCCCTAACACAGGCAATTGTTTGCTTAAAAGGACACTCCTACCACTAGCTTTGTTGTAAAAATCTTGTTAAAGAAAAATAAACTATTTGTATTTCGTGCTGATATAGTAGTATGAACCTTAATGAAACTTTCACTAATAAAGATGATAACTTTCTCATTTCAGATTTCGGGCATTCAATCTGACGAACAAAAACCGATCAGGTTCACTGACTCTCCCACCCACTATGCGCACCCATCTTCCTCGTCAGGCTACGGCCATTCAGCGCAACCTTTATCCGGTACTTCCGGCTTGGGTACCAACTACACCTCCACGCAGCCCCCCACACCATCTCCCAGAAGAACCTCTTCATCCACATCCGACCACCTGCAAGATCTCTATCATAACTACAGAGAAAACTTCCAGCCGTCACCCTCCCAAGATAGAGACTACTTTTACCGAGCAGAACCTTACACCTACGACAGAACAGCCGACTACGTCGTCAAACACCCCCCCTACTACGGCTATGATGAGTGTTCCTTCGAATACAGAGAACCAACCCCCGACTACCGACCCTCACCGCAATACCTCACGCATAGAAGAACACCCTCAAATTCCTCCGCGTCCAATTCCCACCCAGAAGAATTCTCGCCCTCCAGACAATACAGAAGCAAAGAAAAGAGAGAAGAATACAGACCCAAGACTGAGTACCCGCGTAAATCTAGCGACTATTCCTTACCGAGAGACTTTTACAGACAAGAATCGCAAGATAAGAGCGAGGTCGAACGACCTGCGAATTTAGGACTAGAATTAGCGCCGACAAAACTGAGATCTAGCTTGAAGAAGTACAATAAGAAGTCGAGTGCGTCGGGTGGGAGTTCGGGAGGAGGTACGCCGACGAATCCGACGCCGCCGGACAGTCTGACGAGCGAGACGGACAGTTCGTACATGTCGGCGAGGGACGCATCCAGCGGGTCGCAGTCGCGGGTACGCTTCAGTCCGGAGACGATGGAGGGGCCCGTGATAGAGCGCCGGCCGTCGCGGCACACGTAGCGAAGGCTGAAGAAGTTCGACGACTACCTTGTTTGACGCAAACTATACATACGCTTGCGGGTAGTCCGAACGCTTCGCTTCATATTTGTTCATTTCAAGTGACTGTAAGCAGTTCTGATGTTAGTGGACGTAGCCAAAGATGGCTTGTGAGTGTGGTTTAAATTGAAAAGTTTAAAAGAATTCTGCATTTAGTTGGAATTGTAATTTCCAACGCATTTAAATATGTAAAGGAAAAGACTAAAATGTTTGTACTTATATCAAAGTTCTTTGATCACTGGCTCCAATCGTATCGTAATAATATTTAATACTTACATATCCTCACTAGACAATTTGACATTTCAGCGGACTTTTATTTTATTAGAACTGTCTTCAATGTATCATGAATATTGGTCCAACTTAGATGTTGATAGGCGAGTCTTTGGCTACGAATAACTGCAATAAGCATAAACGCGATTGTGTTCATTATTTAATGTATGCGTAGTTTCCATTGTACATTTTGTATGTTACGTCGTCATAATATGATGTATTTAGCCATCAATGAAGAGAATCGCTCTTTCAGTGCCTATCGCGCGGAAATATTATTATTAATTCCTAATTGCGTGATGTAGTGATTAAAAATAATTATTTGGAGATTTTCTTTGGTCGAGGTATCTTCGTGAGGCATACACGCAATGTAAAACTTTTCTATACATTGTAACGGGAGTTCACTAGAGTTTAAAAGTTTTGTATTGCCTTTACCGCCTCAACGAGGCTTCCTTGCACCACATTAGATCTACATTTATCTCGAACTGGTTGAAATTATACTCTGGTTTGATGTTAGCAATGAGGAATAGAATAGGCACAAACTAAGCATTGTACAAATTGTAAATATCTGATCATAATGCTGAGAAGTCAGCGAGTAACTTTCGTTAACGTGCGATTTTTTACTTTCGTTAAATTTATAAATAGTACAAATGTATTTGTAAGTGTCATGGTGTACGAACACGTAGCGAAGAAAAAAAAACATATTTTTAATTCAACTTAATCAGTGTATATTTTGAAACTAACAATTAATATATTATGTAACTTATATCACTAAGTTGTATGCATTTTGTACAAAACGTTAGATATTTTCTACTGAAAAATATCAGTAACATTAGTACCTAGTATTGTGAGCAGCTTTTATATCCCACAATTAAATAATGTAAATTAGGTAAAAAAAATACTAGTCGGAAGTTTGCGGAAATCCTAAATATTGCATATCCAGCTAAAAATTGATATTATATTCGATATTACGCTTCCCTTACCCAAGAAACACTGGATTACTTTAATAATTGATCGAGATATACAGTTTTTCCGTTCAAATGATGGCCTATAGTCGGGAAGCTTGAAATTATCACTTAAATTAGCGTTTAAATTAAAATTTAAGATGTATATCGGAAAATTCGAATAATATTAGCTTTGATAATTATTGTTAGCCCGAATCAGTGCCTAATGTTTGCTGGAACGGTACTTAGAGATTAGCCATGGAGTGAAACGATTTTATCAAAACGAATTACTTTTTTTTTACAATTTATTATGGCCAGTAATATCATTTTGACAACTGGAAAGTTGTATTTATTTTTCAATTTTTATTTTCATGTGCAATATGTGAAATTATTTTGCGTCCATATTTAATTTAATTATATTATTATTATTTATGAAACAAATCGTCGTGAATGTAACAGTATTTTATACAGTATTCGAAGTATTGTATTGTATATTCGGAAAGATATATGTATGGTTGTATGTAGTATAATTTATTAAGTTAGCTTGAACCAGTGCCAATGTCGTCCAGTGTTTTACATTATCTTTTATTTCCATTTTAGTACAAACCAAATCCTAACCAAATTATCGTAAGAATCTCTTGTAAAATTAAGTTTCAGTTTAACAAGTCACAAATTGAGTCAACGATTAAAAACGATATTATGTAAATATTTACCCGAGATTCACGGCGCGTTTACTTAAAAAAAACTCTAGTCCTGACTTTTTTATTTTATTTTTATATCTGGCTTGTAATCGAGTGGTTACGAACGACTGGCGAACGTACTTCGAATGAAAAAAAATAGTTTATTGGGCATTCCTGTGTTTTATAATTATACATTCCATATGATTTGAAGTGATATTATTGTAATCAGTGATGCGTTTAAGACGAATGTAAAGGTTTTGTGTGCCAATAACAAGAGGTCGGAGGATGCCTTACGTCTGTACGTTGAATCGACAAATAAAAATCTAGATTAAGCTTTTCATGAAGTCTTTTATTCCTTATCCTTACTAACCTATTCTTAACAATTTGTAGAATGAAATACTAATAAAAATAGGGAGGGGTACGTTTCTAACATTTACTCAGGAAGAATGTAAATTAGCAAGTCAATGATGTAACTGTCGATCATTTACATGCAAATCTTGTAACAAGAATTCGTAAGGCACAACTGGATTCTTTCCTGCCTCGCAATTCTTTTTAATGTGTTAGACATAGATTCAGTAAAAATAACTGTTTGTAACGGTTTTGCAGTTTGGGTCAATCGGAAAGCATATTCAAGATGATGTAGACCTAGTTGTTCCTTGAGCTGGTTTAAATTTTAATTAATGTTCACATTCCACTAACTTTTTGATCCACGCCCGCCATAGTGACGAAGTCAGTCTCGATGAATAATTCAGTTCCAAGACATAACAGTTCCACAAACACGCTACTTCGTCGTCCGTGACTAACATGTTAGGCGATATTTTTTATTTTCATTAAGGTAACACGACTTGTTTCTACAACTTAGAAGCAAACATGATAGATGTTCAGTTCTGTGGTAATCTGAAAAATAAGGAAAACCACTCACAAACTTGTATGGTTTTGAGTCTTATCTACAAGCTACTTAATTACAATAGGTAGGTGTTACCGCAATTGATTATGGCTCTCTTTGAAAACGTTATTACAGAGTTCTGAGTACTTACATTCTATAAGCCATTCTATTCTCGTTTCTCATTACTTGGGTATAAAAATAATAAATGCAACAACGTTAAACACTCTCCTGGTGATTCGATGTAAAAAGTATCTGAATTCTAGTAACAGACGACTCTCAGACACTTAATTCGTTATCAAATAATTATGTATTCTATTCAGATGATAGCGTTAGCATAGTAAAAGTAATTTATCAGCCACATTCAATGAAATACACCGTTGATACCTAGCCATAGTTCGCAAATAACTCGCTCCATTCAATAGAAGGTCATGTACTTGAACTCCATCAAGCCGATTGTGGCCAATTAAATGTTCATTACACTCACACTTATCACTTTCTCTTATCGTTTCTAAAAGGGTAACAAATGAGACGGGGGCATTAGGTATGTAAAAACAATTTATTCAATACTGCATAACTAAAATACTATGTCAGTGCGATGTAAAAATATACTTAACCAGTAGTAAATAGTGCTCTTACAGGCTAAAGTATTTACAGAATAAAAGCTTCTGTCCACCAAGGTGTATCTCATACAAATACATCGAAAATATGCTGTTCTGCGGAAAGTAGAAGTGGACCATTTAAAAATAGTTTTATTGTTCTCTTTATTGAAGCCTACGGCCGAGTAATGATACGTCCAAGTAAACAGAATACAATTCTGTTGCAAGATGGGAATTGTGCCTACTGCAAATTAGCTACGAGCACTTTTGACAAATCGATCGCACATTCTCCGTATACAATAGACGGGAAAATTCTCGCTGCTCATTTCTCACGACACTTGCGTAATTTTCTCCACCCGTTACAGTTTATCTTCAAGTCGAGCTTTCGTAAATATTTTTAACATAGTAACAGTAGTTGCATCAGAAACATTATTTTAATCTCAAATCGAATCAATTTACAAAAGTGCCTTATCTAACTTTACTGGTCACGAACATTTTAAAAACTGCAAAAAAATACAGTGTAATTGATATTTCTTAAATGATGCCTTTACAAACAAAATAGTCTTACAAATACAAGAACTATGTTCCATAAATACACAGGGTAAAGAATTTATAATTCAAATAAATGGAGAAACGCTAAAAAAACATATCAAAACACACCCTGTGACAATAATCCAATAAGCATTATTAATTTAGGTTTAGAACCAAAGTTCTTACGTCTAAGTACTGGAAATTACCAGAAATATCACAATCAAGTGTCCTTACATCCCCCTAATCTGTATCTCGTCTTATTTCTAGAGAAGTTGAGTCCATTTGACTAGTTGAAAAACTGTGGTTTATGTTCTTAGAAAGGAAATATTTACCATGTAACTAGTTAAAATATTCTCTCGACTTTGCTTACGATTCTAAGGACATAATGTAGTCATAGTTTTCCAAACTCTATTATTACTACAGATGTTTTTTTATTCGGCTTACCAATCATCTCTTGCTTCGTAAACTATAAGATACCAACCATGCTTTTCATATTTCAGCTTTGTACTTCTCTCGAAATCATGCTTTCTGTAGGTATCTACATAACTACAATCAGTCTATTGAACGTAAACAGTCAGCAATCTCCAAACGCCACTATTTCGTACTGCAACTATACGCCACACATAACTTGTTTACAAGATGATTTCTCGTACATGCTTGCAAGAATATAACATAAACTGAAATTATAAAGTCGTATTGAAAACATTTTTCGGACTCGAATAATGACATACGCAGGGCGATTTATGTTTATCTAAAACATTAGAATGCAATAAACTTTAATAATAGTATAAGTCCACCAGATCTGAGAAAAATCTGCACATTCTCAATGAAAACGTTATTACACCTTCGAAATATGCTAATGCTCCATCTAAACAACCATTCCTATTCTTATTCTGGTAATAAAATCCAGTTCGCTAGTCTGAGTAACGATATTATTAAAACATTAATGCTTTCGGTCAAGATTAATAAAATATTTGTCGTCTATTGTTAAATATTTACCAAGGGGTCTGCTACCTTCTTTCATTCAACCAGTCTTTATGTACATCGCTCATATGGCAAGGGGCCAAGTATATTAGACTCTTATTAGTCCATCTGGCGTATCATCAAACTGGAAAATTGCCATAACACGACCATCAACACGATACTCGTATGAAGTGTTTTATAAAGTACCTGCTGTCGTTTCTTTCGCTTCCGGGAAGTTAACATAACCTATTTTAATTGCTCAGTATACCTACGTAAAATTGAAATTAAAAAGCGAAATGGCAGTTATTTCTTTCTGTATTTCCAGTGTGACTTACGAGCTTTCCGCTGTCTTCTATCCGAGTAAACAATCATGAACACCTAAACACATATTTTGGTGAGTATTATTCGTCCAATGCTAGTTTACATTTTCAGTTTCAAAATATCAATGAGTGATATTTATTTTTATCGTCCGTATTGTAGTTTCAACACGATCTAAAACCGGTTCTGTACATTCGCTCGATTTTACAATTAAAATCTTGTTTGCGAATAACTACCTATACGAATCTTAAAAACTTAGATAGTATCGAATTTATTATGTATTCTTTCAGAAACGCGTCAGTGTTACAACCTTGACCTTTCGGATTACATTCATGCGGTTCTATATTGTTTTAAGAACATTATAAGCTACTTATCGCTAATTAAATCATATGAAATGAAGTTATCACTCTGTCATAAATTTGTTAAAACTCATAGGTATTAAAACAATTTGTCGTTCATTGTTTAGGTCCTGCCGTCTATTTCGGTGTAGTCGTGGCTTGCGCCCACGACAGCTTCCGCCGCCATAAATCTCGGATAACGGGAACACGTCATAACATTTTAATATCCGAAGCTTGATAGATATCGCCAGAATTTATGAGAATCTGCTGCCTACATTGCAAACTGAAACTCCGTTACACAAAACTCTCCGTGTACATACGAGTCATTTTTTATTCACTCGACTTTTTGCCTTCGAAATTAAATCCTCAGACAGCAAACAAGCTAAAGCAATCAATGAGATTAACTAGACAAGCGTCGACATGAATTGAGATAAATTGTAACCACTAAAACCAATAGCAAAGACATACAATGCAAACAAAAAGGATTTCGGAGCGTGACTTTCTTACGAAAACAGCAATGGGATTTCAGACCGCTTAGAAGAGTATTCGACGATGATGATGACCTTTTAGATGACCGGTTTGTTTAATATTATGCCGATTGTAACCAATTATGAAGAAAAAAACTGGCTCGGCTGTTTTAGCAGACGGATCATTAGCATAGCACCTGCGAAAAACTGCAAGCGTCCTTCCTTCTACGTGCATGCAAGAACGCGTGTCAAGTCTAATGTTAACACGGTTCTAAATAATTGTTTTACAACTGACTCGTCGAAACCCATCAACCGAGCACCAGTTCGAGGGGCATTTGCGTTGACGCGGTATTATCCCATTACGAAGGAATTTAAGGGGATTTTTTTGAAATTTTACCTTCAAAAACACGAAATGAGAAATATACTTTTACGAGCTCCTATTACTTTTTCAACAACGGAAATTTTTCATTAAAAAGGCTTCGCGGTTTAAAAAGGCATAGATAAAGGCAAATTCTAAATAAGAAATTCCTAATTCTAAAACGGACTATCCTATTAACTATACGTGCGTATCTAATTCGTATATTTTGTAACAAAATTGCGTGCACGATTTTAGCAGATGATATAACTTAAGCGCTATACGAGCGAGCGTAGTGCACGTGATTACAAAAGTGAAAATGAATAAATATTGATCAGAATTTGAGCGGTCTAACAAGAAACATTATTTACATGTCTTCATACATTGCCGAACTACTAAGGCACCTACTTACTTAATTTACTGCTAAAAGGAACTCGAGTTCTTATAAAAAAGTGTGAGACTATGAGGTGGGTCTTTACGCTACGGTTATTCAAATCATGACGCGTAACCGCTATAATTCTGGTGTTGCCAACTAAAAATACAAATTACTTGATTATAGGCATATATCTAGCTTGTCGATAACGGTGGTTGAGTTCTAGCTCTAAAACTACAACATGTAAAATTACATTAGATAACCGAATAAATTTGTATAATCTTCCGCGTTTACTGTAAAAAATTACCTAGTTGAAAGGTTTTTGTATATTATTGTCGTTCTATTTGACTAAATTATCATGCAATCAATGTGAGCTTATGTATGAGACACCAAGATTCTTTATCGTACATATTAGTCTGACATCATCATTCATTAGACGCCCTGCTGCGCCGCCAGTCTAATCCTTATGAAAAATCAATACATACCCAGCCAACAAAATGCGAAATTAATTTCTTAGTTTACAAAGTATGAAATTCATCCTAAAGTAATTCTCAAAGCCAATAAAAAATAAGATTCTTATGACATTCAAAACTAGAATGTCAAGTAATTCAGATTTTTCTAGATTTACATATTATTATATAGACACTGGCCCGGGCTAGTCTGGCGTCAGACATGGGAAAGAGGTCGTCGAATCTCAAGTATATGTATGTATTTTGCCCTTGACAGGACGGCGAGTCCTAAACTCATTGACCGAGAGTTTGCACACATGCGTCTCGCTCTAGACATTTCCACTTATAGGACATTATTATATGAAGACACGACCAAACAAAACCTATACCTAGGCAAAGTATCGATTTAGTTTTATTTCGTTGACGACGCGCGACGCAGACGTATTCAGTCGATGTTTTTTTTTTTATCCTCTTAAGATTATTATGATTCAAGTCAGGATCCACCTAGGACTTTTAGGCCCGTCTATTTTGGGCAAGGACGACACGTCTACGACAGTATCCTCAATATACTTCGTTAACCATACGAGTTTCTATTATACAAGTGATCAAACAAATTCTCAAATGCTTAAGAGACCAAGAAGAAACGAATTCATATTTAATTTTCTAGAAACCACGGCAAAAAAATCAATCGAGCCTAAACCAGGCGATACGCAAAGGCAACTTTACGCATTTCATCTTGTGACGTAAATGAACAGGGAAAATAGCGGGAAAGGCGGGAAAGGCCGTGTGGCCAGAACTTATTAATACTTATGTACACAACACTCAGGGACGATATATCGACCACTTGGCTGTCAAGTTTAGTAAGCTTTAATTATCAGTGCACTGGACCGAGTTATCTTTACAAACTACAGTTACGTCATGTGGATAACAAATGCGTGTTACAGCTACGGCCTAACTTGCTGAACGTTGTCAGACATACACATCTTTGAAGCTCCAATTACTTTAGCAGAAACACGCATGGCATGTGTTTTGGTAACATTTTTATGTGCATTCAATAGCAAGACAGATAAGATAAAAATCGAATCTCCTTTATTAATGCAACAGAAACAGCAATAAAGATCAATAGCTAAAACAAAACTGGGTAATGTTCAGGTATTAAATCCCTGTATACACCTGTAAAATCGATGGCAAAATTTAAATAAACATTTAGGTCAACTTTCATGATGTCCAGAATTGTTAACGATCGATGAGTCAGTTTGGAAGCTATGTGATGCAAAATATATGGTTGCTTTACTTTTCAAGTTGGGGACGTATGAGTCATTGGTTTTATTGATACGAACGATTACCTATATGGGGCATGAAAGATATTATTTTGACTTTGCAATTACCGATTTTAACAGAGTTAGTGGTCACTTCGTTCGTACATTCAAGGTAACGAACACGTGTCGAAGTTTATAGTATTTCTTATATTACAACTTAGGATTTATCGCAAGAAAAGGCATAAAACTTAACAATTTATAGCTGATGGATTATTGTACCTACCCAAAATGTGATAACAGAACACAATCAACATGTAACTACAAAAGTATCAAACTTACATAACTCAAACAACACTAAGCTATCCCTAGCGGACTAGAATTACTTAAGACCAACAAATACGTTACGTTTAAAAATAATACATCATTACTCACCATCTAGATGTCACGGCGTTATACTTACTTTCTACTTTCTCTCCTAAAACCGTTGTTGGGTACATAATTGTCCCAAGTAAGAGGCACGGAGGGATAGGCACCTAGTGCTTTTACTCTAATTTGTGGCAGTCTATTGTGAGTAGGAAAATTAGTTTGGACCACATCAATGTTGGTGTTTCAGTATTATCTTATCGGCTTCCTATGCTCTGGCGCGTCCACAAAGATAACAATTATCCTTGTCGGTGATGGCCCGCGAGTCGGCGTGCCCGCACGCCCTCTACACCTCCCTACACTACCCTAATGGACTGACTCGAAGCCTTAAAAATGTATAAGAGATTAAAGCTCACTTTTCATTCGTCCGCGACGGTATTAAATAATACATACATTCACAGTTTGTAATGCTACAATTTAGAAATTAGAAGGCCTGACTTGCTACTGCGCCAAAAATAATATTGAATAAGTAACTAATGACGGGATAAAACAATAACGGGAACCATAAACCTTGAGGTAACATAAACAAATAAAAACTTATTTTTGATCTCTCACTACGCACACAACATGCAATATTAAGCGGTTTTACACAGCTGACCTGCCGCCGACAGACACTACACACATATATTATGTACATGTTAAACTACTGCCACAAATAATTATATTATTACGTATATTATGTAAGTAAATAAAGGACACGACAGGGCGGGGATAAGTATATAGAAAAAAAAAAAAATAGAGAAATATACAATAAACTCTATTTAAACATGAAATTTATTAAAGATTAAAAAACATACAATGTTTTGTTTTACACAAAATAAAATACCTGGAGGGTTATTGACGGGCGCCGGGGCGGCATTAGCTGAGGCGGGACGCGCCCAGGCGCCCGCGGCAGATATACATAGTGCGACAGGTCCATATATAGTCCAATAATATAATACCATAGCATATGATAAAAGTGTACATATATATGATACTGTCAAGCCAACTAAAACTCACAAAAAGTCATGTCGCGCTCTCGCGAATATAAAACTATGTTAAATCTTACAAAAATACTTATGTGACTAATTTGAAATGCACATATTATAGGATCTCGCTTTCCGTCTACAAAAATAATCTGAAATTGGAATGAAAATCTTTCTTAAGCATTCGGCCTGGGAACGATCACAAAAGTTACGGCGTTCACAACGTCCGTACACATCTTAATTATTTCTCTTCTGAGTCTTAAAGCTAACCGATAGAACCTGTCCGTTGAGCGTGTATCCATTGAGCGCCTGGATGGCCATAGCGGCCTCATCATACTCACGCATATTCACAAATGCAAAACCTTTGTTTTTCTTTGTCTCCGGATCTTTGATCACTTTTATGGAGTCGATTGCACCATAGGGACCAAAGAGTTGCCATAGAGCCAGCTCCTCGGTGTCCTCACCGATGTTGTATACATACACTGTGGTCTGATGCGGCGCGGGCGCGGCCCCGAGCAACGGCACGGGGCTGGCGGGCGCGCCCAGCAGTGGCAGCGGCGCGTGGTTGCTGGCGGCCATCGGGTTGAAGCGCTGCTGGCCCTTGTTGATGAACGGCAGCGCCTTGCCCGGCGACGGCAGCAGCGGCGGCGGGGAGGCCTGTGGGAAACCAGGGGCAAAGGCGGCCGGCCGCGCGCCGAACGCCGCGCTGAGGTTGGTGCCGTTGAAGGCGGCGGGCGCGGTGCCGTTGAACACAGCCGTGGCGCCGTTGTACGCCAGCGGCGGAGCGCTCACCGCGACACGGGGCGTCGGCCGCGGCGCGTTCTTATTCGCATTGGGCTTGTTTGCGAACTTGACCACGATGGCACCCGCAGCCGGTATCGGTGTCTGCCCGTTCATAACTTTTATTGCTTCTTCGGCCTGCGGCCGCGTCTCGTAGCACACGAACCCGATGCCTTGCGACACCCGACTGTTCGTTATCACACCGAACTGACTAAATAAACTATTTAGACGTTCTAACGTCATGTCTGGAGGTAGATTGCTAATGTAAAGGTTAGATTCCGTGTCAGGTTTATGGCTGACCTTATTTTCGGGGTTGAGTAGTGCGAATGACACTTTCAGAGTCTTGCCTTGCATGAGGAGGCCGTTGAACGCCGCCCGCGCCTTCTCGGCATCCTCGTGTTTCTCGTACTCCACAAAGCCATAACCCCGGTTCGCTATGAGCTTACAACTCTCTATCTTGCCCATGGCGGAAAAGAGCGCGTACATCATGTCCCGCGTCATCAGCTCGGGTATGTAATTGACCATGAGTTTAGTCGGTGACACATTGTTGGCGTCGCCGCCGCCATTCTCCATTTCGTTTTTTATCATTGTTCTTTTATTGTAAAAACTACACTACAGAAAACAAAATACTAATAAAACTCACACTATGAATAGTTGTTTACTTCATTTGCGACATCTATAACGAACAAAGAACGAACACAAAAAGTCCCAGTCACACTAAAATGCCACAGCGACGCCGGTTCACAAGTTCATCATCACACGAACGAGTTTGTTTTTGGAATGTTACCAGGTTTTGCCCTTTTTGTTTGGCAACCACGAAATGCAACTAGTAGTTGAATTATTACATTTCACTTCATTTATTTTCGTTACTTGTACGAGTTTTAGCGATAATTAATTAATTTGGCACGTGTTTGGGTATTTGGTTACTGTCAAATTATTAATTTTACAAAATTTTGATCGCGTGGCACATTTTTATGTTTTTGTCTATGATCAAATAATAAAAGTACTCTGTGATAATCAATGATGTAAATGTAAATTATTATGCGTTAGAAACCTGTTACTAAAAATCGCACTAGTTACAAAGGATTATTTTTTTATTACATTTCTTTGTTTGATACTCGTTGAAAATAGATAATCTGCGTGTTTTCTAATAATTACTTTTTTAATTGATTCTGTGAACTTTGTTCAATTACATGATTTAATTTAATTTAAACATTTAACTCGAGCAACAAGACTCATAGTGTTAGTAACAATGTGCTTACACACTATGTTAGTAACACACTTACACAGACAAAAACAGAAACAGATTATGATATCACTGCTGTAAGGTGACAGGCCCAGCTGAAACCTTACAGCAGTGGTTCACAAACTCATTATCCAGACTACTTGCTTTCATAGATAGGATGCTGTTGGTGCTGCCCTGCACCCTACGGACCAGGGATGCGCACCGTTTCCGCATCACCGTGTAGAAACAATCCACGTGAGTTTCAGCAAACATCCCTAATGCGCTGCAGTATCGGGGCAACCCCATCAGCAGCTTGAATGCGTTATTGTATTGGACGCGAAGGGCGCTGTATGATTTTTGATTATATAGAACTCACAGACTACAAGTGTAAAATGACGTGCAGTACGCACTGAATATAGTGCGCTTGACCTCTTTCGAGGCACGTCTGAATCTGCAGGCAATCATCTATTACATCTGCTAATTATATAAACAATCATAATTAGCAGTTTTTTTAAGCAAGATCGTAATATTCATTTTAGTTGGTAATTGTGATTATAACTAAAACTATAGGTTGGCAAAAAAGAGTCTGTCGTGGAAACCATTGGAACTAAAATATTTTTTTGGTGGCAACACTGCTTTGTTTATCATCAACAGGCACAGTGCACAATCATTTTGAATTTTTACAGTTTAAAGACAATAGACCAGAACATTATGTTATATACACAGATGGATCTAAAACAGATCATAATGTAAAAGCCGCTTTTTATGATCCACAGTTGGACTTCACTAAATGCATTAAATTAAACAGAGTGTGTAGCATTTTCACTGCAGAATGCTATGCAATTGATTGTGCACTGCAGCATGTAAATAGTCTTGTAAATAATGTACATAATATTTTGATAGTTACAGACTCTAAAAGTGTTTTATCTGCTCTACATAATGTAAATATTTCTTTTAAGTTAAACTATATTATTTATAATATTAGACTTTTAATCCAAAAACTACTTGACAAGTGTATTAGAGTAGAATTAGTATGGGTACCTTCACACAGTGGCATTCGTGGAAATGAAGTTGCTGACACTGCGGCTCGTTCAGTCCATGATGAGGATCGATCTAAGTTGCTCAAGGTTCCATTCACTGATTATTACAGCCTTTTTAACGAACATAATAGACAGTTATGGAAGGAGTATTGGGACATCACCCTGGAAACGAAAGGCAGATGGTATGCTGGAATACAAAATGAATTACCGATAAAACCTTGGTACCAAAACTTCAAATATATCACAAGAAGAATTATAACTATTATATCACGCATGAGATTGGGACATTGCCTAACACCAGCTCACCTGAATAGGATTCGCATAATTAATAATAGCCAATGTCGTCATTGTGGAGCAGAGGATGCTGATCTGGATCACATTATCTTACAGTGTTCAAGTTTTAACATTCAACGTTTGATCTTGGTCAGTGAATTGAGTGAATTTAATGACAATGACATTGAAAGTGAACGACAAAGTGTTCCCCGCAGTGTTCAGGAATTATTAAAAAATAAGAAATATTTTAGTGTGTTGTCTAAATATATTTGTAATACGGTAGAAAAAATTTAATTTAATTTGTAATTAGAAGTGTATTTGTAATTTAAATTTGTATGAAAACCATCAAGGTTTAACCATGATATCACTGAGATGTACCCACCCAACCCGAAAGGGGGGCAAGTTGGTAGTATAAAGAAAGTAATGAAAAATATTGATGTAATTTGTAAAAACAGATTGAAAAAATATTATTGTTAAAAAAGTGCCTTATTAACATTATTATAAGTAGGTATCTAATAACCATTGTAATGTTACATTCATAGTGTTAAAACCCATCTATGTATACGACTGAAAGACTTGTATCTATGGTCATGAATAAAATATTAAAAAAAAAAATATCATCAACAGGACTTTTTGGCGGGAAGTCAAACGAGGCGGTAATTTTGATTTCGCAAAAAACTCAATAACTAGTTAATTACACGGAAATACCACTAAAATAACTTCCTCGACCTCGAACAACCATGAGTGTCACCAGTGGCGGTGAGGAGCCGCCAGAGAAGGGAGAAAAAAAGAAAAAAAGAAAGTACAACAGCACTCCAAATAATAAGTATCACATATTTACTAAACAAAATTATAAAAGACTGTTCATAGAAAACACCAATTCTGAGTATGTAGTATACGTCGAATCAACAGAGCAGGAGAAGATAGGGAATAAAAACCCTATCACGCTCACCAACTTATTATCGGATAATGTTAAAGGAGTATCAGGAGTACATAGAATAAATGCGCACAAAATAGGCATAACATTCAAAAAGGCGGCTGCGGCCAACAATTTTCTGAAGATGGAAGACTTCCTTTGGAGAAATAAATTTAAAGCGTTTATACCATCATATTTGACAGAAAGGATTGGTGTATTGAGGTTTGTGCCCAAAGAACTTTCCAATGAAGAAATATATAAAAATATAGTATGCGACTCTGAAGTTATTTCAATTAGAAGATTCATGCGTAAAGTAGAGGGAAAATTAGTGCCTCTCAATACAGTTGCTGTTACCTTTTCTTCAACATCTTTACCGCAATACGCCTATATACAACTATTTAGATACGAGGTGAAAACATACATACCACCATTATTACAATGTTATAAGTGTCTTAAATTCAATCATTCTGCTAAGACTTGCAGAGGTGAGCAAAACTGCTCTTCTTGTGCTGGTCGTCACTCCTACAAAGAATGCGATGTCGAAGAGATCACATGCATCAACTGCTCAGGTAATCATCTTGCCATTTCAAGAGACTGTCCCATTAAAAAACAAAAAATTGAGGAGAAAAAGGCCAAATTCCTTATGCAGCAATCATATGCCACTGTTGTGAAACCACCCCCTACATTAAATGAGAAATCTTTCCCTGTTTTACCCAAGGTTACTGATAAGACTAAATCCAGTGAGACTTTAGATATTAAACAAGTAGCAAATAATGATATTATAATTAACGCAATTGTTAAATCGTTGGTTGCATTAGGAAACAAGAGTGACTCTGATGGACCACTCACACATAAGAAAATAAAAGAAATATTTTTATCAAATTTAATTTAAACATGGATAATTATCTAAATATTTTACAGTATAATATACAGAGTTTACAGAGTAAAAAGAGCCTACTACAAAATTTATTAATTGATAAAAATATAGATGTCTGTCTTCTTAATGAGACTTGGTTCAAAACTAATTCTATAATTCCACATTTTCCAACATATAATTTAATCCACAAAAATTCCATAAATTCTCATAACGGAGTAGCTATTTTGGTGAGCCAACGTTTAAAATACAAAGTAGTTAATACACACTTCTCAGAATCTATTCAAAATTTATGTATCACTATAGAAACACAATTTGGAGCAATGGCTATACTTTGTGTGTACAGCCCTCCAAGTATCAGGTTTGACTCAGTAAAGTTAAAGGATTTAATAAATAAAATACCCAAACCTTGTATAGTTATGGGTGATTTTAACGCTCATAACATAGCCTTTGGATGTCATAGTGATAATAATAGAGGTAGATGCTTATATAATATAATTGATGAATTTGACCTATGTGTTCTGAATGATGGATCACCAACAACTGTTCCTTATCCTAATAGACAAGCTTCAGCGATAGATCTTGCCCTTGTTAGCTCTTCAATAGCTCATTTATGTAACTGGTATGTTCATGACGATCCCATGGGTAGCTATCATCTTCCAACCTTACTTGAGATCAATATTCAACCGTCTATGTATGACACATCACCTCCTGTGGATCAAGAGAAATATATTTATAGCAAGGCAGATTGGGACGAATATTACAGCCTATCAGAAACTTGTTTTTCTCACTTGGACTCAATAAATGATTCCCCTATCAATGCATACAATCATTTTATAGAAACATTAAATGATCTAAGGTATAAAACAATTCCAAAACGTAAATTAGGTGCAAACACAGCTATTAAAAAACCAGTACCATGGTGGAATACAAAATGTAGTGATGCTGTCGAAAAATCAAAAGATGCATTAAAGTATTATTTTTCTCAACCCAATATTGAAAACTGGATAAGGTATAAAAAACTAGATGCAAAAAAGAAAAGAATTCTGAAGGAAGAAAGTTCCTCTTCTTGGCAAAATTTATGTAGTAGCTTTAATAGGTTAACTCCAGTTTCTAGGATATGGGAATACATTAAAAAATTTAAAAAAGTTGGAACAAATCGAAACAAAAACATCAATGATGAGTGGGTTCCAAGTTTTTTAGATAACTTAGCTGATTCTACTGAAATAGACGGCAATAGGCTTGAGTATTTGTTCGAAAATGCTACAGAAAATGATGTAAATGTGTTTCTTAAGAACAATTTCACTGTAGAAGAGTTGAAAACATCTTTAAAGAGCAGGAAAGATACTACACCGGGATTGGATGACATACCTTATATATTAATCAAAAAGTTAAATTTAAATGCACAAAAAACATTACTTAATATTTATAATAAACTATGGGATGAATACGTAATACCTGAGTCTTGGAAAACACAGTGTGTAATTCCAATATTAAAACCTAATAAACCTGCAAATAGTGCTTCTTCATATAGACCTATTTCTCTATCATCTTGTTTAGGTAAACTCTTTGAAAATATGTTGAAGTTAAGATTAGATTATTTTATTGAATCGCAAAGTTTAATTCCTTCTATACAGTTTGGCTTCAGAAAAGGTAAAAGTTGCTCTGAAAGCCTTGTATCTTTATTATCAGATTTAAGACAGGTTAAATTAAGTCACTCTAATGCAATCTGTGTGTTTTTAGATGTAAAGGGTGCTTTTGACAATGTAAATATAGAAGAACTTATTCAAGTATCTCATGATATTGGTATACCTGGTCATATTCTGAAATGGCTTTATTCTTTTTTAAACAATAGAACTGTATTTGTTAAATATAATAATAAATTGCATGGACCTAGGACTGTCAACAAAGGCACAATGCAAGGGGCAACTTTGTCTCCTTTGCTTTATAACTTGTATACTTCTGAAATATTAAAATATGTAGATGTATCAGGTGTAAATATCCTGCAATTTGCCGATGACTTGCTTTTGTACAGCATAAATCAAAACATAGATATAGCAATGGCTAATATTAATAAGGCTTTGTCTCAATTATACAGCTATTACCATAGTAAACTTAAATTAGAAATAAGTCCAGAAAAAAGTTCAGTTTTAATTATCAGTAAAAATGTAAATATTCATAGCAATGTTAAAATTTCATACAATAATGTAGAAATTCCTGCTGTTAAGCAACATAAATTTCTAGGCGTAATTATTGATGACAAATTAAAATTTGATGAACATATTAAACATATAAGTAACAAAGCACTGAATGGTATTAATCTATTGAGGCATTTAGCAGGATGTTTTTGGGGATCTGACCCCAAAGTTATGAGTATGCTGTACAAAAGTATAGTGAGAAGCCATTTTGATTACAGCAGTCTAGCTTACATGAATGCCAATAGCACCTTGTTACGAAAATTAGATGTAATTCAAAATATGGGACTGAGACTTATTTGTGGTGCTATGCGCTCCACACCTATCAATTCATTAGAAGTTGAAACATGTATACCTCCCTTGTCATTACGAAGGTTGTTGTTAACTGAGAGATTTTTATTAAAAGTCATGGCATCAAATGATAATCCTTTACTTATGAAGCTAACAATACATCCTAAAATCTCACAGTCAATTGCTTCCAATGCCATCTCTGCTTCTTCTTTGGTTGGTGGAACTCTACCTGAAATGCCAATAATATTTGAACATGTGAATAATAATTCAAAAGATATTGTTAAAAATGATATTTGGCCTATATACAAAATTCCTTATAATGGTATTATTAACAGCTTTGCAATCCATTTAGACACAGTGCACAATCATTTTGAATTTTTACAGTTTAAAGACAATAGACCAGAACATTATGTTATATACACAGATGGATCTAAAACAGATCATAATGTAAAAGCCGCTTTTTATGATCCACAGTTGGACTTCACTAAATGCATTAAATTAAACAGAGTGTGTAGCATTTTCACTGCAGAATGCTATGCAATTGATTGTGCACTGCAGCATGTAAATAGTCTTGTAAATAATGTACATAATATTTTGATAGTTACAGACTCTAAAAGTGTTTTATCTGCTCTACATAATGTAAATATTTCTTTTAAGTTAAACTATATTATTTATAATATTAGACTTTTAATCCAAAAACTACTTGACAAGTGTATTAGAGTAGAATTAGTATGGGTACCTTCACACAGTGGCATTCGTGGAAATGAAGTTGCTGACACTGCGGCTCGTTCAGTCCATGATGAGGATCGATCTAAGTTGCTCAAGGTTCCATTCACTGATTATTACAGCCTTTTTAACGAAAATAATAGACAGTTATGGAAGGAGTATTGGGACATCACCCTGGAAACGAAAGGCAGATGGTATGCTGGAATACAAAATGAATTACCGATAAAACCTTGGTACCAAAACTTCAAATATATCACAAGAAGAATTATAACTATTATATCACGCATGAGATTGGGACATTGCCTAACACCAGCTCACCTGAATAGGATTCGCATAATTAATAATAGCCAATGTCGTCATTGTGGAGCAGAGGATGCTGATCTGGATCACATTATCTTACAGTGTTCAAGTTTTAACATTCAACGTTTGATCTTGGTCAGTGAATTGAGTGAATTTAATGACAATGACATTGAAAGTGAACGACAAAGTGTTCCCCGCAGTGTTCAGGAATTATTAAAAAATAAGAAATATTTTAGTGTGTTGTCTAAATATATTTGTAATACGGTAGAAAAAATTTAATTTAATTTGTAATTAGAAGTGTATTTGTAATTTAAATTTGTATGAAAACCATCAAGGTTTAACCATGATATCACTGAGATGTACCCACCCAACCCGAAAGGGGGGCAAGTTGGTAGTATAAAGAAAGTAATGAAAAATATTGATGTAATTTGTAAAAACAGATTGAAAAAATATTATTGTTAAAAAAGTGCCTTATTAACATTATTATAAGTAGGTATCTAATAACCATTGTAATGTTACATTCATAGTGTTAAAACCCATCTATGTATACGACTGAAAGACTTGTATCTATGGTCATGAATAAAATATTAAAAAAAAAAAAAAATATCATCAACAAGTAGCTAATCTGTCATTGTGTTATGTTCCCAGTTGTATTTTACTTATTTCTAATTAACTATCAATTATTAATGCTTTTGAACATATAAAAAATGAATAAAACAATAAGGAGTAGTGGTGTGAGCTGTGATATACTAAGTTTTCGTAAGAAATTTGGCGGAATCTGAAGCGGAACAAATTTTGCCTCCGATTGACAATGTTTACGAAAGAACTGCCGACACGAAAGGTATTTATCCAAGAAATGTATCTTTTATTCAATGCCAGTCATTGTTTTTCCTTTCTAATACTAAGTTTTATCGGTATTATAAGTTTCAAGCCATTTTATTGTTTTATTTATTATTAGATTATTGAGGTTATGTTTTCTAGTTTGAGAAATCGCGTGTACGTTAACTCTTGATGTTTAATACTTGAAATTGAAAAATTTACCTACATGGAATTAATATGATTGTCTTTATGTTTTTTTCAAGGTAAATCTCACAGTACAATTAGAGAAATTGTTGATGAAGGTGAAAAAATTAAGGATTTTTTCTACACCTAGAGGAACACCAAAGCAGTTGGCGGAAGAAAGAATTAGACGATTTTAATATGTGTGCAATTAGACAAAAAGTTCAACACTATAACGAAACCGGCAAGTATTTTTTTTTTTTTTTTGTTAATCGCATGCCACAGTAATAAAAGTATAATTTATATTTATTATTTTTCAGGTGCCTATTCTACGTAATATATTACCTATAGTTTGAGGAGACAGGTTGTAATGGAAGCCGTAAACGTGTAAGAAAGATTTTTACACTATTTAGATTTCATAAATATGAAATGTAAAACTGACACATCAGTGTTAATGGAAAAAATCTATCATAGCACTGAAAAGGAATACAAGAATGATGTTATGTCACGTTTTTCTTTTTAAATAAAATCTAAATTTTAGCGTGTTATTTCATTTTCATTGAATAGTGATAATGTTATGTACCCCACATAGACATACCTGACGCCTTCATTAGTCAACTGTTCAAGTTTATTCGATGTTGCCCGTACCTTTCGAATGAATGCAACATGCTATAGGTACTCTCTGACTTCCGATTAGTTTCCGACAGTAAGCAGCTGTAAGTCGCCTTCTTGTCGACTATAAACTGTCAGCATTAAAAGGACTTGTTCAGTATCATTCATGTCAAATTTGATACAGGCATACCAACCATCGAATGGTTGTGAATACTCTAGATGGTGGCCGCAAATGCGATTGCTGAACATTATCATCCATATTCTAAGTCAAATCCTCATGTTTTCCTCAACTCAACTCAACCTCACTGAGGTAGTTTGATATTCATAGTTGCAATTTTACTCCTCGTCTCAAATAATTTCCTCAGTCGAGACTGATGAGAATTTCCGGGATCTCATGTTTGTGGATTAAAACAACAAGTACCTTATCACTTTTAGTCCTAGTATACAGGGTGGCCATACCTGCTAAGCAGGCGCCCTCATTTTTTCCAGACTCTTTTTTGCCAAGCTGTACTCTTAAATCGAATGTATTACGCTGGTTTATGGTCAAGCAAATAAAAAAATGATTTTTTTTTAGCTTTTGTGTTCGGGGTTAGAAAATGCTTACAATATATATTTGTAGAGCTGTGGTGTGCCATTGAAATGTCGAATGAAGACTGCTGATTGGTTCAGTCACAGCAATCAGCTGAGAATGTCAAGTGTCAACAGCTGCTCTATGGCATGGGGAAAAAGCGCGGGAACCTTGAAATAATAGGCGGTCTTTTTTTTACTTCTTGTAATTTTACTTTAATTTTAATTTAGTTTGTACATATTTTCCTGTTTTTATTCTACTAACTTAGTTTATAAAACAAGATTTAAGAAAAGAAAAAAACCCAAACAAGATCCTGGTCAAGAAATTGTTACTGGTCCTCCGGATTCATCTTCGGAGACAAGTGAGTCTGACTACGTCGACTCCTGCACTGCGGAAGAAAAGGCTACAGAGAAGTATGCCCCGTATAGGGTTACAGACTACAGTCGCAGGTACCCTGAGGATGCCGTAGCTGGGTATGACTTTATTGTATTTATTGAGAGCACAAATGAAGAACAACCAATAGGCCAAAGAGATATGATGTACCTGAGTGGATGCTTCACTAGATTTGTTAAAGGGATTAAGTACTTGAAAAAAATTAACAGATACAAAATCGGCGTAGTTTTCGATCGCCCGAATTTAGCCAATTCATTCTTGGACAATGTTACTTTTCTGAAAGAACAGTCGATCAAAGCGTCGATTCCGGCTGGAACGACAGAATTGTCTGGAGTTATCCATTGAGCAACACGGACCACCGGCGGACCGGAGGGGAGACGCCATAGCGTTTTTTCCCGATACAAAACTGTCTGTCATTTTTTGCGGGGGGAAATCTGCTCTACCCACACTTTCTCAAATTCTCACACAAAAATAATCGTCTGTTGCTACGAAACTCACACATAAAAATTAAAGCATACACTAACAATTTCATACACACATAGATACATTATGTGTCGTTACAGTACAATGAGATGACGCAACTACATTGACAAGTTGCTTACAGCCGTGGTTGCAACTACTGTCGATACGCATTATCGATAAATTCAAGAACTCGGTTTAAAAAGTGATACAAAGATAGATATTATAATAAAGATTGACTTTATTTTTTTTATCGGAATATTAGGTTTAAAAAGTGATACAAAGATAGATATTATAATAAAGATTGACTTTATTTATTATGTACTACAATAATTATCATTTAACAAATAAAATTAAGGTTTACGTCATTTTAAAAACGAGTGGATGTGTATCTAACACCTTAGAGCATTTATATATACCATGCACGTTATATAAAACTAATTGAATGCGCGGCCGCCGCCATTATATATCGTATTGTGTCGAAAATAAGTTCTCTCCAAAAATGGTTAATTGTGCAGTTTCTAGCTGTAAAAATCGATCTGCTACTACAAATCTGCGAAACCATGGTGTTTCTTATCACATGAAAGTAAATGTTATGCGCCAATGTAGTTTTATTGAAGTACATTGTCGAAATCAACTTTATACCATTACGATAGAAAAATATAGTGGTACGTGAGTAGTATAAACGCAGTACAGGGGAATGGTTTGCATAGTGCTGCGACAATGTAAGTGAATGATAGGTAAAATAAAAGGTTTTTTCAATGATTTAAGCAGTATATTCAGTAATGAGTATGAATATAGGTACTCATTACTGAATATAATCAGGAATAGTGAGAGTGGCACTAATGGCATCATGAGATGATAGTCTGTCATTTGGTAGACTGAATGATTTTTGATGACTCTGGAAAATTAGGTTTAAAACTATTAATTTTTCAAGTTGAGAAATCTAAACTTCATTTCAGCACTATAACTAATGTGAACTACATCAGGTCGGCTGTTTTACCTTTTCCGTGATATAAAAAAAAACTTACGGGACAAATACAGTGTGGTGTTAGAGTTGGTTTGGTGCCCTCGACTAATCTCCTCCTATTGTTCGACAACACATGAAAGTCAGAGGTCTTGAAATGTTTTGAGCAAATGACACTATTTCTTGTGGGACTCCAGGTTAGTCTATTATTACAAAATTTCTTCCATATATTCCTTAAATTTGGATCTTTAGGAAACCTTCAATAAATAAATTAAAAAATATTATGTTTGAAGTTCACAATAAGTAATTTTAATAAAATGTGTTAACTCGTACGTTTTATAATATTTTTAATTTAACGCTTTTTTTATACAACTATGTATATTAATATACAGCTTACAATATAATATTTTAAATAAATCAGAAAACTTAATCTCAAAAATGTCTCTGTATGGATATAGACTCCTTTGCCAAATTTATCGATAACTATCTACTAACAAATCAGTAACAACACTATCGCTCGGTGACAGCGTATTCTCGGAAATAGACTCGGATCAGTCGCTCGACCGATCCGCATATTGTATGAGGGCGAGCGGCCTGTGTTGGTAAACAAATCCGAAACAACACGACCGATGATTTTGTAATTTTTAAGTTTTATAGAAGTAAATAGGAATAATGTGATTAAAAATTACTTATATATGAAAGGTAACGCCATCTTTTTGTAAATTTGACGTGGCAGATCTCTTTTTGCAGCAAAATACAGAACAATTCGGCATTTTTGTAGGATGTCAATTTTGTCGCGCAACTAGATTTAGTCTACCGAGCAGTGCGGCTGCAACTAGTTTTATTGTACGCATAGGACCGCGTGGACTTATACTTTGACAGAGGGGAACGCCTGCGTATGGCTACTCCCCTCTGGTCCGTGTTGCTCTATGGGAGTTATCACGTCAGTACCTACGGATATGTCAAACAAAAAAATTTTTAAGGAAATATCAAGTTCAAAAAAAATTATAAGCGTTAGAAGAATAATGAAAAAAGTTAGAGTAGGTAGCTCATCTGAACTACAGCCTACCCAAACTGTAGTTATTACTTTTGCTTCATCTACATCTTTACCAGATTACGTTCATATTAAGATGTGGCGGCTTTCAGTACTGCCCTATATTCCACCAGTCAAGCAGTGTTTCCGTTGCTTACGTTTTGGGCATTTAGCCAAATTTTGTAAAAATTCGCAAAGATGCTCAGTATGTACTGAGGGTCATTCCTTCAAGGAGTGCTCTGTACCTGCTGAAAAAGCTGTATGTGTTCATTGCAAAGGTAATCATTTATCCATATCTGGCCAATGTCCCATTAAGAAAAGAAAGATTGCTGAAAGCAGAAATACATCGAAAACCCCTTTTTCGGACTTATTTAATAAAGCTAATTTCCCATCACTGAACAAATCGGAACATTCGACAGATATTATAAACTTGATGTTGTCTAATAGCACAGCATTAAGTTTGTTGACAGAATCTATTGTTAACTTGATTAAGTTAAATAAAACACAAAATGAAAGTATTTGTACACAAACTATAACATCTGCTATTAGAGAGACTATTAAAGGTAAAAATATTATAATATAAAATTCACTAACAAAATTTTAAATATTGCTCAGTGGAATGCACAAAGTTTGCTAAGTAATAAACTACAGTTTCAGCAGTTTCTCTATAATAATGACATACATTTAGCTTTAGTTTCAGAAACATGGTTAAAACCACACATACAATACAACATTCGTGGCTATACCACAGTTAGGAATGATTGTGGTAATGATCACAATGGTGTTGCTATATTTATACGTAATGGCATTGAATTTAGATTATTAGACACATATTTTGACGATTCTATTCAAAATATTGCAATTAAAATTAAAATTAATAACAAATACATTTCAGTAGTTAGTTTTTACAGTCCTGGAAATTGCAGTCCTACTTTTGAAAAGAACAAATTTGATTCACTAATAAATAGTATACCTAAACCATTGATAATTGCTGGGGACTTTAATGCCCATCACACTTTTTGGGGTTGTTGTAGTGACGACTCTCGTGGCAGAGCTATAATGAATTCCATGGATGAAAATGACTTGATACTCTTAAATGATGGTCAGCCAACTACTGTAGGGTCTCATCTATGGAGACCAAATGGTCTTGATTTAACTATGGTTTCTTCTTCCTTGGCTTTGTCTTGTGAATGGCAGGTTTATCAGGATTCTATAGGCAGCTATCATTTGCCTACCATTACAAAATATGTTATAGATACTGCTAATGATGTGGATCCTTCTAATGTTTCAAATATTCCTCTTCATTGTAATCTGAAATTAGTTGATTGGTCTATTTATAAAAAGATTGTAAATGACATGATGGAAAGTTTTCAGTATAATAACTCGAGTCATATTGATACATATAATAATTTTTGTTCAATAATTCTACAAGCAGTTCAGATGTCAGTAATCAGTTTTAATAAAAACAATACCACTTGCGACTCTCGCAGATCTAGGAGGAAGCTTCGACTCCCTTGGTGGAACGAGAAGTGCACTAGAGCTGTACAAGATTGTAAGCAAGCATACATCTTATTTAAATCAAATCCTTGTCTAGACAATTTTATAAGTTTCAAACATATGCAAGCCCGAAAAAAACGTATCCTACGACAGGAGCGTCGTGCATGTTGGTTAGAGTTTTGTCATTCTATTAATAGACTCACTTCAATGAGTCAAGTTTGGGCAAAAATGAGGAAGTTAAAAAATGTTTCTACAAATAGCAGTTTGTTTTCTAGTTATGAATGGATCTCTCAATTTCTGCATAAGTATACTCCTGATTCAGTTCAGAATTTTTACACAGTCAGTCACAATAACTTACAAAATTGCACAAATAATTTCATGGTGGAAACTTTTTCTATTGAAGAGCTAAAATCTGCTTTAAGATCAAGAAGAGATTCGGCATGTGGCTTAGATTGGCTCTCATACAAAATGTTAAAATTATTAAATTCACACAGTTTGTCTATATTTTTAAATATTTTGAATTCACTTTGGCATTGTTCTATTATTCCTGAGGAATGGAAAACAGATTGTTTAATACCTATCCTGAAACAGGGTAAAGACCCTAACAGCGCTGACTCATATCGTCCTATTACTCTAAGTTCGTGTGTTGGTAAAATATTTGAACAGCTTCTAAAACAACGTTTGATATTTTACATTGAAAGTAATAGTCTACTACCTTACAATCAATTTGGCTTTCGATGTGGTCGTTCTGCTCGGGAAAGTCTTAGTCATTTATCTCTGGATATACACAGTGCTCTTGTCGAGCATAAAATGTTGGGATCTGTTTTCTTCGATATTGTTGGTGCTTTTAATAATGTAAATTTAAGTACATTGTCATCCATTCTCCTTTCACTAAATGTTCCTGAAAAAATAGTAAGTTGGATTTTTGAGTTTTTAAATGAACGTAAATTGTATGTAAAAGTCAATAATCAATTAATAGGACCTAGGTATTCTTATAGAGGAGTTTCTCAAGGAGGAATATTAAGTCCTCTATTATTTATTTTATATATTGCTAGATTAAATAATGTGCTGGGTAGTGATGTCTGTAATTTACAATTTGCTGATGATTTGGTTGTGTATTGTTCAGGAGAAAACCTTAACAGCATTGAAACAAAACTCAATGCTAGCTTGGAAAAATTGGGACATTATTTTGAAAGTCTCAGTTTGGAGGTCAGCTATGAGAAAAGTAAGGTTGTTGTCTTTTCCAAAAATGTTGTTGGTTCTCCTAGTATTAAAATTTATTACAATAATAGCCTTATGTTAGTGGATAGTTCCATAAAATTTTTAGGTGTTACTTTTCTCAGTAATTTTAAATGGAATGTGTATGTTGATTACTTAGCAAACAGAGCATTAAAAGCTTGCAATATTTTGAAATCTCTCGCTGGCACTTATTGGGGTGCTGATCCAGGGACATTACTGATTTTATATAAGTCCTTAGTAAGAAGTCACTTCGAATATGCATTTTTTTGCTATAGTGGTGTACAAAAACTAGTAGAAAAACTAGAAAAAGTGCAAAATAGATGCTTACGTATTATTTTGGGAGCTATGTGTTCAACGCCTATAGTGTCAATGCAAGTCGAATGTAGTTTGCCTCCATTGATAATTAGATTCAATTACCTCAGAACAAAATTCTTCATTAAGATTTCTTCTATCAGTGATCATCCTCTTCTATTGCAGTTAAAGAAGGCTATTAATGGGATCAATCCCCCTTTTCTAGTACAAGGTTTATCTGAAATTTTAAAAGATTGTTCTAATCAAAATTATTTTTCTAGCTCCATTTGGCCTTGTTATTTATATTCCTATGAATCAAAGTATTGTCCATTTAAAATAGTAATTAATGAATCTTTGAAGTTTAAAGAGGATGTTTACAGAATGCTTGAGGAATGGAATGGTTACAATCAATTGTACACAGATGGCTCAAAAAATGATAATGCTGTATCTATGGCTATTTATGACGTTCAGGCTCGAAGTGGGTTTGGAAATAGGTTGTCTTCAGTAGCAACTGTGTATACAGCAGAGGCTATGGCAATACTCAGTGCTTTAGAGTATATTGAGACTAGGCAAGAAAATAAATGGATCATTATCACTGATAGTATGAGTGTATTGAGAGCACTAGAAAATCCCAGTTGTAATGCAAAAACAAGTTACATAATTTATAATATCAGAGAAAAATACAATAATTTACATAAGTTCAAAGATATCGTCCTTTTCTGGACTCCTTCACATATCGGGGTAGTTGGAAATGAACAAGTTGATTACCTGGCTAAATTCATTGTTAATCATCATCAGGAATGTCCAATTTTGCATAAGCCCATTCCAAATTCAGATGCGTTGACTTATTTCAAATCAAAACTGGCACGTGAATTTCACAATTTCTGGCAGCATGTAGTTGAAACCAAAGGAAAGTGGCTAGCTGAAATTAAAACAAAGATTTCTCCTCCTTGGTTTACAGGAGGAAATATCTATCGGAACAGAAAGTTTTATACAACGATTTGTCGTCTACGGCTAGGTCACTGTCGATTTAATGCACATCTGTTTAGAATAGAGATGGGTAACTCAGGAATGATAGATAAAAAAGATATGTATCAGTCCGTTCTGATCACTCACTCTTTATATCAGTTCAAATCCGAATGTATCAGTGTATCTTTTACAACTCGTTCAATCGCCGTCCTTTTGTATCTGTGTCGCACATACAAGCATGAGCGGCTGTCTCTTCGGAAAGTCCAGACATCTCTTTCGCACCTCTCTACTTAAATGTTTTGTCGCACTTCCTCAATACCGAGAATAAGTGTTTGACTATTATAAACTGATATACGTCAGTGCAATGAGATTAATAAATAACTCAAAATATTCATTGTAATCTAATTGTAATAAACTAAAAATTAACGTTCATTTTTTTTCAGGTATCTATTGATCAATCATAAAAATAGATACTTAAAAAGAACGAAACGAGTAGAGCAATAAATCAGAACAGAAAGATACGTAAGGTAAAGAGCAAGTAGCTATGGGCACAGCACGTGCATCTACGCTCTTACTGATTCGTTGGATTGAATTGAGCGAAGCGAACCACGCTGAGCAGCGCATCAGTGCAACGTCGTCGCTTCGTGTCGTGCGCGGATTCAAAAGGATATAAAGATATAAATGAGTGATACATATCCCAGTGATCGAAAGATACATATCAATCTTTTCTTTTTAGTGATACATATTGCCCATGTCTAGTTTAGAATTGGCATTCTGTCTTCCCCAAATTGTGATTATTGTAATTCTGCTATACAAACATTGGATCACATTGTATTTGATTGTCCTAATTTTGCTCTTCAAAGGATCATTTTAGTTGATCGCCTGCTAGGTATTTATGAAAATGCTGAAGATATCCCGCGCTCGCTTCAGCAACTTTTGACGAAAAAAGATTGTTTTTTACCAATTTACGATTTTATTGTATCAACTGTTGATGAAATTTGAATTTGACAACTACTACACTTTTGACATAAAATTATATGATATTGAGATATTGAGATAATATTAAATAAAACATGAAAGAAGACTCGCCTCCGGTCTAACAAAAGGTACTGAACTTGAATATATTAAAAGAAGACTTGGCTTACGCCTAACTATTGGTTATTGAAGACATTGATAAAAATAAGACTTGGTTTCGGCCTGACTATTGGATATCGAAGACATTGAATAAAGAAGACATGGTTTCGGCCTTGATTATATTATAGAAAGACAAGAAAGAAAAAAAAAGAAGAATTGGAAGAAAAAGAAAACTAAATCAGACTTGGCTGTATGGGCTCAGCTCCCTTTGCCTGTCCCAAAGAGGGACGAAAAGCTCTATGGCATATTGACACTCATGTCGATTAATGCCATATGTCACTGTCGCGCCAGTCAGTTGTCAAATTGGTTTGAAATTTATGGTGTTTCGGAAAGGTTTTGTGACTTTATTTCACTGGGTCTCTTATTTATTACAAGAGAATCTAAGACTACAGTCATGTTCCTCACAAATGTCCTCTTTAAAAAAGCCAAGAGCAAGTCAGTGGTTTACTTACATATCCTTAGTCTTTTTCAAAAAAAATATTTAGCTAACACAATTTCACATTTTTAGGTTGGTTATGGTGTTAATGGAAAGTGTGGTGTCTGGGCACCAAATAACCAAGATAAGGGAGCGTTTGGCTGATAAAATGGAGTTAATTCGTTTCGACCCATACAGTGAGTAACAATTACAAATTTGTAAAACCACTAAATCCTAATAAGATGAAGGTGTTTTTGCTGAAAAATTTGTCTATAGATCTATCAGCCTTGTATTAAAACTGCCAGGTAAAAGATAGGCCTATATAGCCGTGGGTAAAATACAGCTGTGCTTGAAAATTAAAATTTAATCTTAAATATAAATATTACTCTTGTTTACTATCAGCCTGCATTATTTCACTGTAGACGCCTCTTCATATGACTATTTCTGTTTGAATACTAAGGGCAGGAGAATAATGATATCCCAAATATCTTCTTTTGTAATAAAAATAAGCAAACTGGCAATATCTTATTAACCTTACTTATAGCTATCTGTTGAGTTGCCTTGAATTAATTTAGTGCCGATTGGGGTTGTATCACCCATTGTAGCTAAGTTAAATAAAGCATAAACTCTATAAATTGAACTTCTATTTAACAATATAACTCCTTTAACCCTTAAATGCATGATTTTTTATTTATAATTAAAAAAATATGTATGTGATGTAAAACGATATGGGAATTCATGAAAAATAATTTAAAAAAATTTGAGAATGATCAGTCCGTCAAATTCTTAATTATGCCTCTGCAGGATGCAGCCTACACTATGCTACATATGGCCTACATAAAACAATTTCGAAGATTTAGTGGTCATTTTCTACTCAATATTTATCATTTATGAAAACAATATACAAATAAAACATTATGCTGTTATCATCAAAATCCAAATAAAATGTGTTCACAACAATAATTCACCAGCAACTTTTTTAAATCGCAGTCCGCCAAAGAGTTGCAGTTGTCAAATTCAAATATGCAAAAGAAATCCAGTGCCACCAACATAAAGCCCCGTTTTCACTAGGGGGGACATTTGTCCCGCGACATTGTCGCCCGACACGAAATCTACGTGTCGGGCGACGTCGCGGGGGACATCGCCCGACATCGCAGGCGACATCTACGTGTCGGGGAACAAGTCGCTTGTCTACGCTCCGATAGCGTCGACCCTGCGCGACTTTTTGTCGCGTGGTGTCCCTCGAGCTCGACAGTCGCCGACGGCGTTTTGAGTTGTGAGGACGTGTGTCGCACATTGTTCCGCGACTACCCGCGAATATGGCAGTAGTGTGGACCAATGAAACTGTGTTAACACGTAATAGATATACAGGGTGATTGGAAGATGGATGCAAAGCTTTAAGGTGAAGATCGTATAGACAATTTAGAACCATTTAAGCCATGGTTGTCTTAGACGAAGTCTTACCAATTTTTTTTACCCAAATTTTTAAGTTTTTTTTCGGAAATTCTCAAAATTTAATGTAAACTGCATAATTATGGCCAAATTGAATGATAAATGAATTCATTTTTTATTTATTTAATTAAAGTAATGTGTAAGCAACCAAGCAAAACATGTTTTAGGCTTCTATGTCATTAGACATTTTTTTTACAGATATTTAAAGCTCAGAAAAAATAAAAAATTTGTACAATACGTCTTTTAAACCTTATTTAAAAAAAAAACGGAGGGTGCTTTTTTGTTCGAACCTTTTTGAAGACATGCTTGATAATCGTTCTTTCTTTTGAGGTATCATTTATGCGGATATCTTACAAATTATTGAAATTGGGACCTACAAACCAATTCGAGGGAGAAATTTTAAATTGTAGGCAGTCTAACAAAACAAAATTTTTGCTTAAGGGCCCGGCGACGGTCAATCTGTCCATACAAACGTAATACCAAAATCATTTGCAATTTGAGCATATTTCCACCATTTTAAGATGATATTCGGCTTTAGACAGTATTTATCTAGGTTATGGTGACGTTTTTTTAAAAAAAAAACTGAGCTAAAATGAAGTTTGAGCGAATTGCATTTCGCGCATTTTTACAACGTGAATGACATGTTTTCTTTTTGTTTTTTCTCCATTAAAAACAACAATTCCTGTAATAATGTTTTATCCATAACACAGCTTATATTATCAAGATACAAAATAATGAAAACCAATTTAAAAATCATTAAGAGCGTTAACGTGAAATCCACGGCACCAAGTTTAGGTAATTGCAGTGCTCCTTCCACTCACACAGATACGCGCATAACTGTGTGCGTAGAGTTGGTGTGCTACCCGTCATTATAGTCAAACTTACCCAAGTTGATCCGTAATGTTTAATGATACTTACTTATTTAATCGTCAGTTGATTTTTATTTACTATTCTTATTTTTATTACATCCTTGTGAAATAAAAAGGCAATTTTGGATACGTAGTATAGTAAGTAGGTACTATTTAGGGGAGAAGAGTTAGAAATATTATACAAATGTAAAATCCTACTACGAATAATATTATAAACACAAAGGTGTGTGAGGATGTATGGATGAATGATTTTAACAATTTACCGTAAGAACTACTGAACGAATTTTGATGAAACTTCAATTTATATCGATTACACCATCAGAATACCATACAGATCGTATTTTCAAATAATAATTATAAACGCGCAAGTTTGAGAGTTTATTTATGGATGAGTAGATGTATATTTGTTACTCTTTCACAAAAACTACTAAATGAATTTTGATTAAAAATTGCTCATTTGATAAAAAAGTACATGAAAAAATCATAATGAAGGGGGTTCATCATTTTGAAGTCGTAGGAAGTCGCGATGGTCCTCTAGCAAATTATTAAGTATTCTAGTTTTAAAATAAAATATTTCAATATCGAAGAATTCTTTATTTATAATATTATATTTATTATATATAGCACTTGTATGTAGATTTAAATAAATGTTTTCCTTTACCGACTTTGAAAGATAACCGACACGTGTGTTCCACACATCGACAAAGCTAAAAAAAAATCTGTTGATAACGTTTATAATATAAGAATAAATCAATAATAGGATAATCTTGCATTCTAAACATAAAATCAATTTATGTTTAAATGCAAAAACAAGAAATAAATCTGTAGTAACAACAATATTTAGTAATATGACTAAAAGGTAGTGCTCCGTAGTGGCATCGACCTAGACTTACGACGTGGGTCAACAATTTCTGGCAACAGACACTTATTATAATATTCTAATAATCTATGTTTCATTGCGTTTTCCCAAAATTCATCATCTCGAGTAATTTTTTCCACTTTCATGTACAACTCTTTACCCGTCCAGACTAGACATAATTTTTTATCTGCAATGTGTGATTGTCCTTGCACTTGAAAAAAACCATTCGTGTTTTACCTTTTAGCCCTAGCCTTAGCTAAAACCTCTTGATTGAGTCTCTTCCTTTTCCTCGATAAAACTAGTTTCGTTTTTTTACTTTTATTCCCCATGGCACCTGAAACGATTTTTGTTGTTTCGAAAAACATTGATTTCAATTATCTAAATAAAAAATAATTATTTTACTTACCAACCCAAGATCGTTATATCGCACTATAAACTCACTCGATGCCAAGGGTCGGGAGAGGTCACGCGTAGAGCACTGAGCGATACGTCCACTCCTTTAACAGCCTCGCGGCGGACTGATTTAAAATTATTACCGCGCACGGTTTTATAGTAGTTTTAAAATAATTGTAGAAAAATAATAAAACTAATTTAGTTGAAATTTTTTATTGGAAGTTTTAAAGAATATGTTCTTCTATTACAATACACCTTTATTTTGTAAAATTAAATAAGATTTATTGGAAGAAATAATGAATTTAGCAACTGCTTTTTCTTGTTAATTTCACTTTGTTTATTGTTTTATTTATTATGTTAGGCGCTGAAAATCAAAAAAGTCTCTCTCAGTTTTTTGCTCAAGGATGTGAACAATTAAATATGTTTATTAGTTTGTCAATTTTATTAGTGCTTTCGGATATTTTAAGCTTCGAAATGACTACTGTAAAAGGATTTTAGAAAACACTGTTTGTTTATCTGGTTACAATTCACGAATACTTTATTAATGTAAAAAGGTTTTCAGTCAACTTTTTAGACCGAAATATTTCCAACAATATTTAGTAATTCACACTTTCGTTAGATACGTTTTATGAGGTGATTAAATGGTTTGAAAAGTACGCTTTTTGAGTCAAACAACCAAAATCGACGTTAACGCTCTTAAGTTTTCATTCATCATTTTTGGTATTACGGAACACAGCCAAATTATCATAAATTTTCACTAGCGAGTAGTGCTATCGCGTCTCACAAAAATATCAATGTGTGCACGGTCGTACGGCTGGCAGTAGTGTGTTGTGTAGGTACCGCTCGGACATGCATTCACACTAGCGCAACATGCATTTTGGCCGTACTTTAATTTGTTTATTCAATTGTATTGTGATATTTCTGACATTATTATTGACCTATGCTATGGAACTTGGATTTTGATTTTTCTTCTGATTTGGTATCAAGTACAGAGACTGAATGACTGATCAGAATGTAGAGCATTCTGACGATTCTTTTTTTTTGTTGGATGGGAAATCATCAAATGACTTCTCCCGTTCTGGGCGGAGCGGGAGGGCGTGTCAGACTTTTATTGACAAAAACCCACCCATATTCCATCAGTTGCCCATATGCCAGGGCCACGGTAACTCTTTCGAACGAATCTCGCGACCCTGGCAGGAACTTTGCTTTGTATACGGACCTGGATTTATTATTTACGATTCGGTTTGCTCCGAACGTTGGGATGTGTCTCACAGTAAGTACCTATTAGCCAATGATATATTATAATAAGTTACCTGTCTAATATTTTCTTGGCTACTAATTGTTTACTTACATATTTTTAAACTCAGCCCAATGAAATAAAGATAATTTTTTTTCGTGGTTCGAGTTTAATAGTAGTAAGTACCTAACTAAGTATATTTTGTATAAGTTAGTATTTACCTACCTATCTAGGTATAGGTTAATTATGTTATGACTACGTTAATGTAATACTGTAATTGCCGCCTGTTGGTCTAGTGGTTAGTGACCCTGACTGCTATGCCGGAGGTCGTGGATTCGATTCCCACCCAGGACAAATGTTTGTGTGATGAGCACGATCATTTGTTCTGTGTCTGGGTGTAATTTATCTATAATATGTATGTATTTAGAAATATATAAGTATGTTTATCAGTTGTCTAGTACCCATAACACAAGCTCTGCTTAGCTTGGGACTAGATGGCGTTGTGTGATAGTTGTGGAATATTATAATATTATATTATTATTATATGTTATGACTTAACACACGTCCCCATGGACGTAATAAAATCGCGGTTGGTTATTTTCGTGCACTGGGTCTTCAAGATACTGCTCAGCGCCAAGAGCTGAAAATCCAACTGTGCTTCGACGTGCTGAGACTCACCCGCGCTGCACTGTGTTAAGATAAGATAAGATAAGATCATTTATTTGCTTAAAACATGGTATACATAGGTGTTGTTATAAAAATAAGATCATACATGTTTAGCTTACAATTAAAGCATGCAAATTTAGTTGAATAATAAAATATGAATTTAAATACACTTATGTCCAAAAAAATCCTTAATATTATAGAAATTATTTTCATTCAGCCATTCATATAATTTAATTTTAAATAACCTGCAATTTAATATTTTTAATACATTTGGTAATTTGTTGTATACACGTACACACATAGCCAGGCAGCTTTTATTATATTTTGCTGATCTAGGGAGCTCGTCTAGTACAAGTCTATATTGGTCACGCCGACTTCGAGAATTTATTTCCTCTGCTGTTTTGAATAATTGTTTATATTTCCTAACAAACATACATGCTTCATACAAATATAATGAAGGTAACGGTAGCAAACCAAGCTTCTTAAATAAAGGTTGACATGATTCGTCAGATGGAATCCCATATATGGCTCGTAAACATTTCTTTTGGGCGACAAATGCTCTATTGTAGTCAGTACTATTTCCCCACATAATTAATCCATACCGTAACGAGGACTCAACATATGCACGGTATGACATCACAGCCGTTTTTATGTTTGTTACCTTTCTAATCTGTCTGAGAGCGTATACAAATTTATTAATTTTATTACATACATTATCGACCTGAGCTTTCCAGTCTAAATGTTCGTCAATAACTACTCCTAAAAACTTAGTATTTGTCACTTGTGTAATTTGTGGTATGTCCATTTTAAAATTAAATTTATTTTGATGAGATTGATTAAATTGTATATATACAGATTTTGTATTCTCAGTTCTGTTGTATTCTCAGTGCTCGGTTCAACACCGACAGTTGAAAATGCGATCTTATTACGTCCGTGGGAACGTAAGTTTCACCATAATTAACGTAGTTTTAATTTCTGGGATAAATAATTGCCAGTATAGAAAATAACAGAAATCGATTCTGTAAACGATTCTGAACAATTTATTATGGTAGGTAATGTTCATTTATTGTGTTACACACACTATTTAAACCTACTTCTACTATCCTTCACCAGTTTTTATTTATTTGTTGGTATATGGCATAGCTAGCTGACATATGGCAAATACATAATCAGTCTATAAAGTTCCCACTGCTGGGATCCAAGCCTCCTTTCTGAGAGGGAATGGGCCGTAATCTACCACGCGGGCCCAGTGCGGATTGGTTCAGATGTCTGATGTTTTCGATTTTTTAAGACATTTTTTTTTTAATTCTAAGACATGCCGGTTTCCTCACGATGTTTTTCTGTACCGGTGCGAGAGCAATGTTGATGAAATTATTTATACAAAATAAAGCGCGTCCCTGGGTTCGAACCCGCTACCTATAACTCGTAAGTCGGGGCCATTACCACTGGGCCACCACTGCTTATGCAGATATGGTAAATAATGTATTGTAATATTCTGTGCCTCGTAATTACTTTGCCTACCTACTATTGTATTGAATCAAGTTTATGTTACTAAACAGAAAGCAGGTGCTGCTGGGGAGTTTGTTACGCCGCTTCTTCTCAGATAAAGCACTAGAAATTGGTGACGGGCGGGCAGTTTGTAGGACTATTTTATGTAATTTTCACGTTCGAAAAGTGCTGATTCTAAACCTAGCTTAGCTTAGGAGAGTGACGTGTACATTAAAAATACAATAAATGTTAATTAAGAGTCTTTGTTTTTTTATTTATCCTCTTTTATATCTGCACATCACGTAAATATGTATAAATTATTGGAATATTTGTCTGTTACTAATATTTTGCGTAACACTTTTAGTGACTTGTATTCATTATTTGTAAGTAGGTAGCTTTTGCCGGCGACTTCGCCCGCATGGAGGTTAGAAAATGCATCATAAACCTTCCTCATAAATCACTCTATCTATTGGTGAAAACCGCATGAAAATCCGTTGAACATTTTTTGAGTTCTTCGGAAGTAGGCAGACGCGGCGGGGACTTTGTTTTATAATATGTAGTGATAACAATTTTTAAAATTAGTAAAAAGAATACTCACTTACATAAATATGAGTTGGACTCACAACGTTCATGTATCAATTTATAGAAGACCACAAACAACATAATTATACATTGGTTTACAAGTACCAAGTTAGGAAAGGTATGTAAGACTGTAGGTACAAAAGGCCTAGATCTCGAAATATTGTAATAATTTGAGATGCCGACATTTTAAAGAAATTTCCACAAAACGCATTACTAGTCTGTACATTTACTAACGATTCCCCAGAGTAGTCAACAAAAATAAAGCAAATAACGAACATACCTAATTACTAGTAAATAAAAATGCGTCGAGTCGTTATGAATAAAGGATAGGTACAACTACTCACTCACACACGGCTGCATACCGCGTCATCGTTGGCCTTCTATTGTCAAACAGAGATAGCAATATTCCGACCGAATTTTGCCTTAGCGTCGGCTCATGGTTAGCGAGTTTAGGCGCCGCGTTCTTAAAAGAATACTTTATGTGCTCGAAATGATAACATTGTTCAATTCTAAGAATTTTTGGCACATGCAGGAACCAATTGAGGGGAACCCATTGAGGGGATTCTCTAAACAATGGTCACCGAGCGCGGTGCGACGGCATTTCCAGGTAGAACGCCCAATGAATAGCAAAAAGCGATAAGAGTTGGTTTTTACAGCAAAATGGTCTTAGTTACTGAGGCAACAAAGTCGTTTTTCTTTAGTCAGGGTCAGTCGGTCTGTGATGAAGCCGTTACATCTTTTACTTATTAGTCAAACTACTGCCCTTGTGAGTGGACGTTGTCGTGTTGATTCACAATTTACCGTGTTCAGTTGTAGCCCTTTGCGTTCCTGCACGTGTTGTTTGCGTTAGTTTTGAACTTTTTTGTTTCACCGTGTCCAGTCGTAGCCTCGCGCTCCTGCACGTGTTTATTTTTGACTTAATTGTGTTGAGTTGACATTTAGTGCGCTCCTACGCCGTTTTTCTTAATTGTTAAGTGACTATGGCTACTTTTTCCAATCAAGAATATGCGGATATCGTATTTATGTACGGTAGAGCAGACGGCAATGGATCTTTGGCGCGACGGATGTATCAAGAGCGCTATCCGAATCGCAGGATACCGAATGTCCGAGTGTTTTACAACACGTTTCGTCGTCTTGCCCAAGATGGGTTTCACCGCGTGGAACCTGGAGTCAACCCGGGCAGACACGAAACTGCCGTCGACGAAGACATTTTAGCAGCATTTCAAGCGGATCCTACTACCAGTACTAGAGCAGTAGCTCGAAATTTAAACATTTCTCAATGGAAGGTGTGGCATACAATGCACCAAAATGATAAGTATCCGTTCCATGGCAGGAGTGTGCAAGGTCTAGTAGAGCAAGATCCTCAAAGAAGAATTCAGTTCTGCCGTTTCCTCCTCAAAAGAGACATCGAAGATGCGTGGTTTCTCAAATCAATCTTGTGGACGGATGAAAGTAAATTTTCAAGGGAAGGTATTACAAACTTTCACAACATCCATGAATGGGCCAACGCAGACAACAATCCACATTTTAAGAAGCAGGTGTAATTTCAGATGAAATTCTCTGTGAATGTATGGGCTGGAATAATTGGCAGAACATTGATTGGGCCCCACTTTTTGCCTGATCCATTGAATGGCGAAAATTATTTGCAATTTCTGCAAATTGATTTACCACTGCTGGTAGAGGAATCAGGTGTCCCGATCTTCGAAAGAGACCGAACAGTCATCTTTCAGCAAGACGGCTGTCCAGGGCATTGGACTTTAAATGTAAGGGAACACCTCAACAATTGCTTTCCTGATAGCTGGATCGGCAGGGATGGACCCATCCCTTGGCCCGCTCGCTCCCCAGATCTGACCCCGTTGGACTTTTTCGTGTGGGGCCGGGCCAAGGAACTGGTGTATAACAACATAGAAATAAACACTAGAGAAGAATTGATACAAAGAATAAATTCAGCGTTTGAGACAATGAAGCAGGAGATGATGTTGAAAATAACGACTACAGAAGTTAGAAGACGGGGCCGTGCTTGTATAAGGAATCACGGCCGTCATTTGGAACATGAAAAATAAATAATTTTAATTCAAATGTTGTTTTTAATTAGTCTGCCTAAAATAAAAAATTTCTCCCTCAAATTGGTTTGTAGGCCCTAATTTCAATAATTTGTAAGATATCCGCATAAATGATACCTCAAAAGAAAGAGCGATTATCAAGCATGTCTTCAAAAAGGTTTGAACAAAAAAAGCACCCTCCGTTTTTTTTTAATAAGGTTTAAAAGACGTATTGTACAAATTTTTTATTTTTTCTGAGCTTTAAATGTCTGTAAAAAAATGTCTAATGACACAGAAGCCTAAAACATGTTTTGCTTGATTGCTTACACATTACTTTAATTAAATAAATAAAAAATGAATTCATTTATCATTCAATTTGGCCATAATTATGCAGTTTACATTAAATTTTGAGAATTCCCGGAAAAAAAACTTAAAAATTTGGTAAAAAATATTTGGTAAGACTTCGTCTAAGACAACCATGGCTTAAATGGTTCTAAATTGTCTGTACTATCTTCGCCTTAAAGCTTTGCACCCATCTTCCAATCACCCTGTATTTCTGGTATGTGGACGAGCGAAATGTCGGTCGACACTGTCGCCGGACAGTCGCACGTAAAAGTCCTGCGACAGCTGGCGATAAGTCGAGCGACTTTGTCCCCTAGTGAATACATGGCTTAAGAATTTAGAAGTAAGTTTATTCTCGATCAACAAGTGACAATTTTTTTTAAGGCTATGGTGCATGACAATGAATGAACATGAATTTAAGGGTTAAACATAGAAATTGACAATGTTTGTTTGGCTTACAGTGTTTTCAATTTATTAAAATACTATACAGGGTGGTAAGAACATCAACGTGCATATAGTATTTTTAGGGCAATTAATAAAAATTAAAAAAAAAACATGTGTTCAATTCACACGTGGTAGTAGTGAAACCTTTAAAAATTTTGGAAAAGTAATAAAAAACATAAGAAAATATAATATCGATAATAATAAGAAACACTGTATTATGCTTCCTATCTCATTTTCTCCCACATTAAAATGTTATGAATTTATGTGTCTTTCTTTTTACTGTCACTTTTTCGTTTTATAGACTTTCAAAATATCACAATGGCACTACAGAAGTTTTCACTTCAACAAAAAAATCTATTCCATTAATTTTATCTGTGTAGGTTTTTTTAAATATAATCAATGAAATATTTCTATGGGATGACCAGAATCATGTACAGAATCCATAGAAACAAGACACTATCAATAGAGAAAAGTTCGCCATTATTTAGACCCCAATATAAAAATTATTAATTAAATTATTGACCGGTACTGTCATGCATTGATATGCATGACAGCAGAGGGGCAATTCCCGTGTCCAATGACATGATCTCAGAACTCACACATTCCCAGCCAGGGTTATGTTACCTTGTTTCACATAATCCATTGGAAACCATTGGATGCGAGAAGTACAGAACAGGTCGAAGTGGCGGTGCTTGTGGGACTATCTCCAGCAGTGGACGTCTTTCGGCTGAAATGATGATGATGATGATGACATAATCCATTCCATTTTGTTGGTCTACCTCTAATCCTACTAATATTATAAATGCGAAAGTTTGTATGTATGGATGTGTGGATGTTTGTTACTCTTTCACGCAAAAACTACTGAACGGATTTGGATGAAATTTGGAAGACAGTTAGTTTATAACCTGGATTAACACATAGGCTACTATTTATCCCGGTAGTACGTTCCCGCGGGATATTTTCCGACCTCCACGCGGGCGAAGCCGCTGGCAAAAACTAGTAGGCTATAATTAAATAAGTTTGTCTTTTGTTGAAGATTCAATATAGATATAAATAAGTAAATATTGAAAACTCTTCTGTCCACTGCATCACATACCCATTCATATGATGACAATGTCACACCACAAGTAATTATGAATATTCTACTTATCTTGTTTCTGCATGGTAAGTTTTGTGTAAAAAAGATGGTTAAATGGAATCAATCAATCCATGTACAGTCTGATAGCTGTAACAGCTATCATAGACCCTACCTACTGCATAGGGGAAGAGGCCTGTAGCAGGAAATTACATGTCTGGTTTAAAAAAAATATGGAATACGTATTTTATTCAATAGGTAATCCATAATTTTTTTAATAGAGATTGTAGTCTTATTATGATTTTTATTTCCAAATTTACAATTTTTTTTATATTAAACCGACTTTCAACAAGGACTAGGTTCTCAATTTATTGGTCCCATATAAATTTTATTTACTTTGCTAGGGTATTTTTAGCGTTAGCCTGAATTTTAAGTTTTTAATCCACTTTGTATATTTAGATGACATTCTACTGCTTCCTGCCACTGTTGCTTACATAGCAAGTAGTGATATATGAATTGGTGTAGGGTAGGTATCATAACTAAGAAGTGAAAAAACTATTTCCCAAAAAACAACCAACTTCCGAAAAGAACACTACAAACTGTTTTTTTTTTGTTTTTTTTGGAAGATGTCCTTTAAAATATGTTAATTTAGAAGAAGTAGGATAAATTAAAATAATTTAGTTACTAAAATAGGCGACTGTGTAAGGAGTTCATGGCTAAATAATAATAGCTGCATGGATTGGTCGACAGTTAACCATACATGCCGAGGGTGGTCCGTTTATGAGTGACCATCCATTACATACTGAGATTCATCCGTGCTTCGGCAAGCATTTGAAGCCGTTATACTGGCTACAGCTGCCATTCATAGATCTGTGTTGATTATTTTCAAAAGGGTAACCATGGAGTTTCTTGCTGACACTTCTGCCAGTTGTGGAGGTCAGACAAGCAGTTGCTCCACGTAAAATACTGATATTCAGCTGAATCAAGTAACACTACGAGCTGAGCTCGACATATTTTATAAGGAAACCACTTCATGGGTTTCAGCATTGGAATTTTTACTCACATTCTAATAAAATATTGTGGATTTGGTTGACTAATGTCATCATCTGCCTAGCCTTTTTCCTGCTATGTTGGGGTCAGCTTCCAGTGTTACTGGATGCTGTTGAATACCAGTTTTTTAAATTAAGTAATTGCCTGTCTGCCCTCCACAATCCAATTACTTGGTATGATACACCTCGGTGAGACTGGTTGTCAGACTTTCGGTAGATACAGGCTTGATCTGTAAAGATGCGGCAAGCTTATCTTAACCTAATCAATCAACCCCTATAGTTGTTATTATTTAACTAAAAGCTTCTCTTTGCTTAACTAATTTTATCTTTGTTTCAGTCCAACAAGAAAGTTTGTACAAGGAGAGGAAGAAGATCAGGAGCATTAAGTCATCATAGGTGTGTAACTTTAAGTATTTTGTGCGTAGGTATTAGGATAAAATAATATACAACATGTTTTAAATGTTATAATTTAGTTATTGTACTTTAAACAATAAACAAATCTTTGGATACAATGTGTTTCACTATAATCACTAGAAAATGATGTAACCTCTGTAATTAAGTACTGCATGTTACAATTTGCTACCAAATTTAATAGTACAGAGCAGAGTCTAATATATGTTCAATATAATGAGTTTAGAATATATGCTTTACTTTTCAACTTCTTATGGCTAAGTCCGATACTGATGCAATTGAAAGATTTTCAAAATTACATGTATTTAGTGCTTATTTCGTCCAATGTGCCTTATTCAGACAAAAATAGTGCTAATAGTGCTAATTAAAATAAATTTACAACGTAAAACACCTATTAATTAATAATAATTTCGTCACTACCACGTAGGACCCAGCTCCGATAAATCTATCTCTAATAAAATTTTCAAAAGAGAATTCTCAATTTATTTAATATAGGCCAAATATTGATTAATATACATAATATTTCTCTTATTTCACAATACAAGAACTAAAAAAATTATAATTTCGTTTATAATAATTTTAATAATTAAAATGTTTTTTTCTACATTCTCTTATTTCAATATAAGTATGAATAATTTAATTATTCTCATTTTTAATAAAGTGCAATTTCCGATAATTTTTCAACATTCAGTTTCCAATAAATGTAAATATTTTTTTTTCCAATCAATAAACATTTTCAAACACTTATTAAATACTCTCACTGAATTCTTTAAATCTATCTGAAACTTTACTAGAAGGTTAAATATATGACTTACACCCTTAAAATACCTTTCAAGGCTTTAATTATAAGTTCTAAAATACTGTGGCCACATACATTGCAACCATGATATTATTGAAAATAAAATAATTTGAATGAAATTGACTAGAATGTAACATTAATGTACTTAGGCACCTAAAAGAATCTCTTTATGATTAAATATTCCAATAATTGAATACAGCATTTATAAATTTTGTTTACAATAAAAATATTTACACATAGAGATGAAATAATTTTGAAAATTTAATATTGACATCAAAAGAGCTCTTAATTGATTCAAAATCAAATAAAACTTACATTTTACTTATAATAAATGTACAATATGAGGAAATTCTTTGGCTTACGATAGTTTTAAAAAGTATAATTAAGATAAAAAAAGATTTGAAATTATAGGAAGTTGGTCCTCTAACGACACTGTTATGGTAGTATAAAAATTTAATGGAATGATGTTATTATTTTTAATTTTACAAATATATATTTGAAGATGCACCTATAATGAATTACATATTCTATGACCTTTCAGAATATATACTGGCCCTAACCTGGAGACTTGCTGCTTCTATTCTTAAATTTAATAAATTTCATAGAGATAAAATAGAGCCACAGCGTAGCATTACAGTTACATAGGGAAGACAACATATAGGCACAAATACACTTTTAAATGGCCTACTTGTTTCATCTATGTATTTTACTACATACAATATCAGAATTTCTTAATAAGGAGATTTTTCTCCATAGCCTATTCTTATTACCATTAAATTTTATCCTAATCTTAAATTATTTAGATTTAATTTAACAGATAGGTACAATAATAACTCTTAGAACAATCGAAGAAAGTATGATTGATCCCATATCAACAATTTGAATTCTAGATAAATAATAGGTAAGTATAAAATTAGACAATACATGCCATGGAATACACATGAATAGTAATAAGTAATAGAATAATAATAATATAATTGGAAAATATTTACCTATAATAGAATAAATAAAAGAAATATATGAGAATAAAAGTACCTAAACGACTAGATTGTCACTAAACGGTAACATACATTCTGGAAATTCTTATAATTATAATATAAATAATTTCCGTTATTAAATAGAACGATTATTTTGCTCAGTTCAATTTCTAATTTTCAGATATTCTAATCGACTAAACAGTATATTTAAAAATTTATTTAGAATATGTCTACATAATTGTAATGTATACCCGTAAATGTAATTAACTGAATGGATACTGACAATTTCAATTTTATCAACCAAAATCATGATTTTTAAGCTCATATTGGATGATTGTCATTCTGCATTTGTCGTAGGTAAATTTCGCGTTGTCTCTGACTATGGCAATCAGAATATAAATTGTCAGTGATCCCTTTCACCGCAAGTGGTAACTTACTAAATAACTTAGAAACTATAATTTATCAATTTCGAAAGGCCGAAACATCACTTATTTTTTTTTCGTTCCATTTAATTTAATCGTTCCAATTTTTCGATAAAATTAATAGACAAAAGATACACAATACAGCTACCAACTTGGCCCAAAGTGGGCTTTTCAACAATTCCTTTCTTGGTCTGAGACCGAACACCCATCATTCCACCGTATATCACTCCACATATCGATAAATACATGAATCAGTAATAGAATCAAAGAATCAATATCTTAATTTTAGTAACGGCACGCAATGAAATAAATATCCTTAGACAAGTGAAAATGTCGGGTTTCCCGCCAAGCGTGCCGTCAAATCAATCTTAAAATTACTTTTAACGCATAATATTTTGATTACACATTTTTTTGTAAATAATTTAATTTGTTCTACATTAAAATCTTATTATCTAAATACCAATTATAATTTAAAATGTTGGATTTAATAGTTTATTCTAGAGAGATCACTTATTCACTCACTTTTCAAGTCATTCGCTCTAACAGAGGAGCTATGTCGGGATACTTTCATGCAAAGAACTCCGTTTTTGTTGTCATGTCGAACTCGGACTCCTCCATCTTGTACATCTCGATCAGCTGGAACAAATAAAGTGATAGAATGTTATTAGTAACAAAGCATTAGTTACCTACTGGATTTGAAATTCAAATCATATTATTTCCACCATTAACGCTGCACTAAACGGAGGGTGACAGCTAGAGCTTAGAACCGGTAACGAAAGTACTGGTCCCGTACCGGTATTTAGCGGTTTTTGTCTTTACAGTACCTGGGTACCGGTTCTAGACGGGTACCGGTACTAAATTCAGGTACCCGGCGGGTACCACGTATTTCATTGTATGAGAAACCTCGTACGGTTGGCAAACTTGAAGTTTATTTTCAAATGCCTATATAACTTCTTTTTACCTACTTCTTTTATTTGTTTTCTCCCTCTAACTGACGGATATAGTTATCTGGTACCGGTATCTACTGTTTAAAAATACCAATAGCACAAATACTACGTCTGGTACCGGTATCGCACCAAGGCCAATGGTACCGGTTCCCAGAAATGTCGGTACTACAAGCCTTGGTGGTAGCTAAACGTGTATAGCCGCACTCTGATCGTAATAATAAAACTTTATCAGCGCCTTTACTTAGTAGCAGTAGGGGGCAATGTTCGTAGTTCAATTGCTACTACTAGTGTGTGGTACAAACTCAGCCTCTCGTACTTAACCTGGTGAAATAGGCCTCTCTCAGGTTGTGCCACAACACTATCCACTGTCTTCCGCATCTAGTTTATCCCACCCAACTTTTTAAGGTCCTCGGCCCATCTAACTGGGCGTCCACACTACGCTTGCCAGTACGTGGTCTGCTGGAATGGAGTAGACTCATCAACCAGCCATCGGTCTTTCGACAATCATGGCCAGCCTACTGCCACTTCAGCTTGCTTACTCTGCAAGCTATATCGGTAACCCCATATAATTTAATTCCTGATTTTATCTTTTAAAGAAAGTCCGAGCTTTAGCCCGATCCATATCGCGCTAAGCGACCTTAAATTTGTGGACCAGCTTAGCTTGCCTGCGGCGTGCAGTTGACGGGACTAAACTAGACCCTAGAGCTATCTAGATATAACAGTAAATATCTGCTTATCTCAGATTCCGGCAGTATCTTACACAGTTAGGAATTTCGGTTCAATGTGTTAGCATTAACGTCTCAGAAGTAAATACAATTGTTAGACATACGTTGTCGATGTCCTTGGAGAGCTCCTCCATCTGCTTGTCGTGGGTGACCTTCAGCTTTTCCTTCTCGCGGTTCTGCTTGATGGTTTGGGTCTGAAAACATTTACATGAGAGCGGTGTCAGTTAAATTTTCTGGGACTTATTTTAATTCAACTATTCCGTATTAAGACCGCGGTTTTTTTTAAATATTGTCTCTGTTCCAACTCCAAACAAGTAATCAAAGCCTCCTTTTTCTCCCCAACCTATTATAGCCCACTGCTGAATAAAGCTCGTAATACATAGGTACATTTCTTTTCCATTCTGAACTAAAATTTCCTTACTGTGTTAACGCTCATATAACATTGATCGGGAAAATTATTATTATTATTGTTCCTCCAAGTACTACCGAATTAGATCCGTTCAGAATCATTTGACATTTCTGGAGAACTTACTCTACACCAGCGCCTCTAGCGATGACAGACCAAGCTCGATAATCCTTCTGCCGCCGAAAGATTAGATCTTCACTCAAAGACTAGGTGTTAACTCCACTACCAAAAATCATTATGATCCAGCAGTCCCTTGCTGCCCTCTACCAGCGATGCCCTAAGCCGAGATCCGTACCCCATAAGGGGTGCCCTTAGCGAGTAGTCGCTCTAGTTTTAAGTTTTTTAAGCCCTGGCTGGAGGCCTTAATTTATTTAGGTGCCGCAGGCAAGTCCGGTTAAGCAGCCGACAACCTCATAGGTTGACCTGCGTGATGTCATTAAAAAAACCAACACCAAACTTAGTTATTTGGAAAAAGTACACTTATCAAATGACACAAACCTTTCTCTCATCCAAGAACTTCTTGGTGTTGTTCTGCTTCTTCTCGCGCAGGCGCCGATCCTTCTCCTGTTTGGTCTTCAGAGTCTTGTCGTTTGCCACCTCCTTGCTCGTCTCCATGCTGATCTTGGCTTGGCGGCCGTTCATCTCTTTTAGTTCCCTGGAATTTGGGATGGATGTTGAATTAGATTGAGGGTTTGTGAGGTTCTATACATAAGAATAATATATTCTAATATTTAAAAATATAATTTATAAGTTTGTTAAAATGAATAAAGGGAATAATAATAGTCTTGCACACCGAATTTCGATCATGGCGGCCAATCTTACAGGAGACTAACCATATCTACGCAGGAGATATTATGGCGCACAAAGTTAGTGCGCAGACACATATTATGCACTCACTCTTCACTCAGGCTCATAGTCCGATGGGATGGCAATCAGGCGCTGGATCAGCGAGGCAGGTAAAAACGAGTATAGGTATTTAGAATATAACTACTATGAACTAACTCAACTTAAGGGACATCTACGGAAAAAAGGATTAGTATCTACTTAATTTGCTACTTTGAAAGCTTTTATTAGAACTTAGTAGAATGCCACTCGGAGACTTTATCTTCTAGATTTAATTATTCCGAAGAAAAAAAAATGAAATAAAAATCCTAGACCGTAGGTATCCTTTAGGAACCATCAATATCTATACCTGCCTCTAAAACAATATTTCATTTGATTAACTGGCAAACTCAACACATGTTGAGATTTCTCTCAGCCAATCACAACGGCCTACTTAAGATTTGATTTATGATCAGACATTTCAGCAGGTTTCTAGAAAACAGACACGGAGATCAGACACCTATAGGTAATCCCGAAATCCAGACCATCAAGCAAGAAATAGCTCTCATTCAATCATCGAACGATCATTAAAATCAGTTTACATCTAACAATCATAAAACATAACCGCTCCCAAAATGAATCATTGCAAAAAATAGTTCAGATATAAAAATGTTCGAGTTTATTCATGTCAATTGCAAATCTATTGGATCATCCAATGTTTATGATGTCAAATAAATCTTAGAAAACTGTTCATCTATTTCCGCTGACAAGTTAATCGCTGATAATAAATTCTGTTTTACAAGTTTTAAATAAACTACGGCTTCAGAAATAGCTGTTTCTGTACATGTTGAGTTATAACTCAACATGTACAGAAACACATCACAAATACACACACAAACAACACAACACATGTCAAATAGTACGTTTTTAAAGCCATTTGACAGGAATAGGAAGTGTCAAACTTGTATACTAATAAAAAGCGAGAACAAATAACTAGAAATATCAAAATTTATCTGGGGTTAAAAAACGAATTTTAATCGTTTTACGTCTATTTAGTTTAGGTACACGGTTTTTTATCCTGCAGGGTTTTACTGTAATCGTATTTCTTTGGCTTTCTAAATACGGACTAGGTTGTTTTGGGTCTCTTTACACTTTAACTAACAACCTTTATTAACGCAGCTTAGCTTAGCCAATTGGCTCTCTTTATTCCAAATTAGCTTTTGTTAGCGGCCGCGCCTGCTTATTATATCTACATACTTATAAACTTTATTCTTGAATCACTATGTCTATTGATGATAACCGCATTGAAATCCTTTGCGTAGTCTAAAAGATCTAAGTACAAACGCGGGAAGCAACTTTGTTTGATATTGTATTTAGATACGAAGCTTAGCTAACCAAGATGTTCTTGTATGACCACGTTTTACTGGTAGTCGGAACTGTTAGAGCGCTTGTAGACGTCCGTTTTTTTCACCGGATAACGGACCGTGTTTTTTGCCGGATTCGCGGTGGTGTATGAATTATAATGAATGTGTGTACATGCACCGGACATCGGTCCGGCGAACAATTTACGCCGGATGCACCACCGCTTCCCCTCGGCGCGACGGACACCGGTCCGGTGTAAGAAAGGGCGGTCATCCACGCCAGTGTATTGGTGCGTGTTGACGCTGCCGGACGTATTGCCTGTTTTCTGTTAATTTTCTGTTAATTAACGCATATAGACGGCAGTCCATCCATCCGGTAAAAAAAAATATGTATACAAGGATAGCCGTTTATTGACGGTCCGTTATCCGGTGAAAAAAACGGACGTCTACAAGCGCTCTTAAAGTTTTCTTGGATATTTCGACTAGGATTTTTTTTTCAAAGCAGCCTGTATTTGTGACTGTTCACATCAATTATTGGCATATAAATAAGGGGCTACCTATTATATGAGTATGATATTTTTGTTCATAACTAGCGAAAAGCGAGACGACCTCTAGATACTCCTTCTAGGAATCGAGGCGTGATGTCATTGCTCAAAGTTATCCTTAAAACATCCTCTGACCTCTCATGCTTTCCCTCCAGCTGCTTCATCTGCGCCAGCTGCGTGGCCTCCATCATCTTCTTCAGCAGGTCGCGCTGCTCGTTGAGCCGGCTGCGCGCGCTGCTCCACTCCTCCACGCGGTGCTTGGCCACCAGCTCGCTCCAGGCGGTGGCTTGCTCGTTGACTAGCTTGCGGAACGCCGCGTCGTTGCTTAATTGGTCCTTGCTGGAAGGTTAAATATTTTAATGGAAATAAGGTTTTGATAAGTCTTCATTATTGACGCGGATTTTTAATCCATAAAAGGAAATGAACAAAATAAACATGGTAGGTACAGCCATGTTTATTTTGATCTTGGGAAAAAATCGCTTATCTTTGTAACATTTCCTTTATGGATTAAAAATCCGCGTCAAACCTAGTTTGACCAAAAACACTTTTTTATCGTACTGTGTGATTTTTTTGTAGTAGCTGTTCTGAACTAGACGTCATAGAGAAAAACGCTGAAAGAAGCCATGGCTTCAATTTAAAAGAAACTGTTGAACTTGAGGTCCTGGCACCGATTCCCAGGCCAGGCAAAGTGTTACCTGCCGGGGTCGCGTGATTGTTCGAAAGAGATACCGTGACCCTGGCACATGACACAAAAAAATAAAAAATAAAAGGCGAAGTGTTACTGAGTTTTCATCAGGAATTTCTCAGTAGCACAGCCCGGAGTCTGGATTTGTGCCCGGTTCAACCGGGCGAGGGGGCGAGCCAATTCCCATCAACCGGGCCGGTTGATGGGAATTGGCTCGCCCCTTATCACATGGAACTAAAACAACTGACTTAATTCGGGCATAAGTACTGTAGATAAGCAGTCCCTAATAGCTAAAAGTAAGTTACGACTATACGCAAAAACTCATTCACGGAATGAAATTAAAAAAAAATGAAGAAAAAACTTTTGAAACAAAGAAACACGGTAAAATGACAAAAGCACTGTAGAAGTAACTTTCCTGTTTACCTATCTCAATACGTTCGTAAATAAATGCCCAATGTTTTTGATAGTGAGAAAGATTTCTCCGAAAAGTATTTTCGTTTCAATGAACGTATTTCACAACGAACTAGTGGTAAACATTTTTCCTTATTTCGCGTTTACAAATGCTTGTATTTATAAACAATAAACAGAACTCTTGTTTTCAAGGATGTCTGACGAAAGACATTTTCAAGGAATTCCTGTGATCAGTTGTACGTCCTAAACATTCTTGGTTTAAACCTAGACCAATATTTTATGTTACACAATGTGTGCTTTTAACCTAGATCTCCCCTGACAAAGATGCTAGCTGTACATTCTAAATCGTCTTAAACCAAAATAATCCTACTAATATTATAAATGCGAAAGTTTGTATGTATGGATGTGTGGATGTTTGTTACACTTTCACGCAAAAACTATTGAACGGATTTGGATGAAATTTGGAACACAGTTAGTTTATAACCTGGATTAACACATAGGCTACTTTTTATCCCAGTAGTACGTTCCCGCGGGATATTTTCCGACATCTACGCGGGCGAAGCCGCTGGCACAAGCTAGTATAATATAATGCAAGGAGGTTTCGCACGAAGTGACCTAAAGTACATGAGCTCTCTGATTTAGAATTTATGAAGAACAAGGGTTGAAAACCACGGCTTTTGGTTCAAAGCGGCTTACTAGCAACTAAACCTACGTCTGATGAAAAGCGATGCATGGGCTCTATGTATAGAAGGCCCAGGAGAAAACTGTTCCCTGTCGCTTTGAAGCCCAACAATTTCGATCACCTACACCGATTTTCTGATTTCAAATTAGTTGACCATCTAGTTACTAGATTCTAGTAGAAAAGGATTATTGCAGAATCTGTGTTACCGGCCTTAAAACACCCGTACTGAAACTTAAATTTGCTAAGTACTTTCATTGGTTTTACGATAAATCTAAACAGTAATATCTAATCTGAGGGGCAATACTCCCTGCCAGGGTTTCCGTGATCTGTTCGAAAGAGTTACCGTGGCCCTGGCATATGGGCAACTGAAGGAACACGGGTGGGTTTTAGTCAGTAAATGTCTGACACGCCCTCCCGCTCCACCCTAGAGTGGGAGACGTCATTTGATGATTTCCCACCCACAAAAAAAAAGATACTTGACTTGTAATTTTAAGAACGTTCACAGTCTAATCTCAGTCCCAATCTGTCAATAATAATTCGAGTTTCCCTACATTTTTGACAAGTATTTGACATTTGATTGTATCCGAGGTGAGACTATGACTACTTAGATTTTTAACCTTTTTAATTACTAGAATTGGCCTTCTGATCCGTTCTGATCTGTTTCCGTTTACACACGCGCAAATCCTTCCTATCTTTAAAATTTGCTATCCTTAACTTATCTGTCCCACTGCAGAGGAAGGGCCACTTTCCATCCAGAGCAGGCATGACCATTGTTCATAACCTTGAAGTTGGATTGGCGATTTCAAACTTATAGTACCTAACTGTAAGTCCAGATTTCCTCATGATGTTTTCCTTCACTGAAATCAGTACCCGTGTCCAAGATAAACTATATTGTACAGACGTCAGCAGATCAAGTTACTACAATCTGTCAAATTTCTTTAAAAGATTTTCAACTTTATCGCTAAATCAATAAGTTCAAGGTTGATTGGCAGAATTTCAGTTTCTGTCAATTTCGGGTAGCTTGATTTGCTGGCGTCTGTACTATAAATGACGAACAACATCTACTCACTTCTTCCCCTTGATCATCTTCTCAAGCGCGGAACACTGCGTCTTCTGCAACGCCAACTTCTCCTTGGAGTGGCGCTTCCTCATGGCCTCCAGTTCCTTCTGCTGCTTCCTGCCGGTCTTCACGAAGCCCTTCTCTTGGCGAAGGGATTCCACAGTTATGGGTTCGAATACTAGAGGAGGTTCTATAAAGGAAATAAGAAATAAGTAAAGATTTAAATATGATAAAAAATTCTTGGATCAGAAAAACGAATCAAACAAAAGTTTAAATAACCGAATCATTTTTGAATTTCGAAATTTATACCGAGAACGTTAAAGTTCTAAATACAAAATCGGTTATTAAATCTGAGTCTACAGTTGACAATTTTGTTTCAAGAACTTTATATTAGTCAGAAAAAGGGGGCGAAAAAGGGGCCGGAACTAGGGTCAAAGCGAGGATTAGGTTTGTAATGAGAGGGACAAATAGAACTTATTTAAAGTTTATTTTTGGTTCTTCAAATCCAGCTTGATATTCAGAACGAAATCTTTCTTAAATATAAAAAATAAACGACAGCAAATGCTTCAGTAATTTCGTTATACCAAGAACTCGTATTGTAATGTAAAAGCTACGCTTGTGAATAACGACATGATCTACACCGCTGAAATGCATATGATTTATGACAGCACATAATTCAAGAATTTGCGTTAACTCTGCCAAATGTTACAGTTTATGCAAATTAGATGCACTAAAAATGCGTGTTGGATCCGACGAAGTATATCTTCCGTTTGCTTGGGTTACATTGATAACAATGTACCCCCCCCCCCCCCCCCCCCCCTATACTGTTCCTTTTACCATAAGGTAAAAGGAACGGTATGGTTCAAGTCGGTAGCAGTCCGACATATCCCTGGGCGAATAGTAGGTATCCTTGAGGATTTCCCCACGAAACAAAGGTTACACTGCCATGCCACTGGTCATATCCAAGCCATCACAAATGGCGAGATATTTTTCTTACGATGTTTATGTCGCACTAGTTTTTGACAGCGGGTTCGCCCGCGTATTGTACCTACATATAAACCTCTGTTTTGAATCACTAAAACCGCATTAAAATCTGTTGCGGAGTTTAAAACATCTAAGCGCACAAATACGGGAAGCGACTTTGTTTTATACTATTCCTGAGGCATCTGCACAAGACTTATAACAAAAAAGAACTTTCTATTTCCCATTAAATATCACTAATGCACTTTCCAACTATCACTTAACAAACACAAAAGACTCAAAACTTCACAAATAATAACCCGACCAACCTAAACAAAACGACACAGTGCTCATTTCGCTCGGAACGCTCCTGCGCAGTCAACTTGAGCGAAACTCAACGTATTGAAGATATCTGATACGAAACATCTGTATCTTGAAATATTTAAGGTAATACGTTTGGTGGGGGGTGTGAGTTATAAGCGGAGCGATTATGTGTGAAATGCAGGTAATATATTGTTAAAGAATGTGGCCTTAAAGAATCAAAATAAATAATGTTTGTGAAAACCAGAAAGGTGGACCCCAAGGTATTGGCTACTTGGGGGTAATTTGGCGGCCATAGGTTGCCAGAAGTAAATTGAAATAGTGAATGACATAACTGAACACTATAAATTGTATAAATAAGTATATCTTGGATTCAGAGACATCAAAACTTTCTTTAAGATCTAAATTTCCATAAAAATCTACATTTTACTAAATGAGGTGGCTAAAAAAAAGTGTCACATGGTTGTGGTGAAAACAGGGTGGCAGGGACATCGATAAACCTTCATTTTAAAAAAATCCCAAATCATAATAAATAAATAAATAAATTAATTTCTTTATTGCCATAAAAAACAGGTTACAGAAAATTTGAAACCCTGGCTCCAGAGCTAGGTTAAAGTACCTGTATTTCAGGAGCCAGTGACTTCAGCACACAGAATCTGGACCCCATAAAGCTAGGTCGAAAAAAAAAAACAAACTTTTGGTCGGCTATAAAAAATAGCAGCTGTTTCATAGAAAAGTGACAATCTCTACAAGATCAAAATGTATGGAACAGAATTATGTACTGAATCCATGGATATCAGTTTGTGCGTTGTTTTTTCTGCCACACTGTATAAATGAAAAGTTCTCTATGATTGCAACTAGTTAAAAAACCATGATCAATATATAAGTCGCACACATTTGTACAAACACTGACTGTGCTTATCTTTCTAAGTTTCTGGAAATCCTATTTCCGCTTTAGATACCTCAAACCCGCTTGCTCTTTTCCCTTATCCCACACCTCACTATAGAATGATTCTTAAAATATCTGCTGCATGTCATATACTCAGCGGATTAGTTCGGTTAAGCCTCTGCGCAAATACAGGTCAGAAATTATGAATCCAGATCTATTTGTAGCTCCTGTGCAGATCACGTACATCTAAACACGCCGGTAAAAATCTCCAGTTTATATCTGACACATAATTTAGTTTAGGAATGTACTGGAGAAGTTTAAACAGTAGCCTGGTTTGTTTATGGGATTGAAATGTTTATGTTGAGAATTGAGAAGGTGGGCTGAATGGAACGTCATGATTAACATGCATAGAGTATAGTTATAGATTGGGTTAACGGTTAACTGACGTTGCTGTTTCGTAGTGACAGAGAATTGACAGTTGATTATTTTCGGCTGTTTTGTGTATTGTGTGCCTGTTTACGTTTTATTCTCTGGTTAATGCCACGATCAAGGGACGTCTAAATGTTTGAAGGAAATATGATGGTCAGTCAAAATCATAGCAAAAGACACGTTTAACAAATAAAACGATGATAGCTGCAAAAGTATAAACTGTAACGCAGCTAACAACACCCTTATCTTTCCAAGCTTCTGCGTATCCCCATGGGAAGGCGTGAGTATGTTAGTTTATGTATCTAATATTCTGAATACCTAACCTTACTTAAATAATAGAAAATCAAGGTTTACAATAAAATATTTTTGTATAAACAATGCATGTTCTTTCTTAGCACAGCAGTATGCCAAAAAAAGTTTCACGGCTTGTAGTTAAGTCGCATGCGTCGATCGATCAAGTTAATCTGCGCTTGCCGCGGTTGATTCGTGGATGGGTGACTATAACATACCAAGTCCCTACGTGCCTCGGAAAGCACGTTATGCACGGTCTCGGCTGTTAGTTGTGGCTCATGGGCTGTCGTTACGGATCTCCAAATTGTCTGACAACTAGTCTTATCAAGGGGTATCGTATCCTGCCAGGGTCGCGAGATTCCTGCCAGGGTCGCGAGATTCGTTCGAAAGAGTTACCGTGGCCCTGGCAATAGGCAACTGAAGGAACACGGGTGGGTTTTAGCCAGTAAAAGTCTGACATGCCCTCCCGGTCCGCCCAGAGCGGGAGAAGTCATTTGATGATTTCCCAGCCAAAAAAAGGGGTATCGTATTACCCAGTTACTGGATTGTGGAGATCAGACAGGCAGTCTCTCCATGTAAAACTCTGATATTCTGCTGAATCCTGTTAAACTGTAAGCCGACCTAACATAGTTGGGAAAACGCTAGGCAGATGACGATGACCTACGTTAAAAGCCTTACTAATCTGGTAGAACCTAGAATAATGGTGTATTCAAAAGCCTAAAATAAGGGGTATATTGAAAAGTTTAAATCAGTGAAAAAATTCACTAATCAGTCCCCTGAAAGAAATGCTAACTGGTTAATTTATAAGAGAATATCAGGACATTGAGGGCCAAACGAAATCTTCATGTTTCTGTGCTGCCCTTGTCCCACGTTACTTGGGGTCGGCCCAACACGTTTTCTTCGATCAAGTTTCTTCAATATCCCTTTTAACCGTCACGCGATCATTTACTCAATCTTTCATATACCTATTCCTCACACAATTTGACAAGTTTCTGACATTTAGTTGTCGCTGACATGAGACTGCGACTTGATTTTGAAAGTTTTTAATTACGAGAATTGGAATTCAGGTCCAAGATCAACATAATGTAGATTTTTTCTGAAATCTAAAAGACACCGTATGCCAAAGTGAAAGGGGCTTGTAGATTTTTCTATGGAGCCTGGTATAATACCTGTTCGCAATTTGTTTTTTCAAAATAGCGGCATGTTAAGCCAAGCCCAAAGGTTCCAACTGATTATTTCATTATAATCAGAGTGATTATTTCAAACATCCATGCAACAAAATCTGCGAAAGTTAATAAAATATGGATGTCGCATGTTCAACTTTGAACGTTAATATCTCGAAAATGTGACACTATGCGGTTTGGTCTCACGATGTTTTTTGTTTGCATTGATATCAGCTATCAATTTATATGGGTATCATGCGGGGCCGCTATTAAAAAAAAATAAACAAAATGGCGGACAATAGGTATCCAACGGATCTTAAAAACCCCCTTACCTATATTCTTGGTCTTGGTTTGCACTTTCTTCTCAGGAGACCTACTCTCTAAGTCCGCCAACGAAAGCCCCTATCCGAAACAAGTTGGTAACTTTGGAATGTTCCCTACATAAAATTAATGAACTTGTTCAAGTGGCTGAAAACACACAAACTGCCAAATACCACGATTTGATAGTTGTTCCTAGTCCCATGTGTTTGTCATTAATCGGGCCCCAAATTAACATGATGTACGTAGATGATACAGAGGCCGAATAGCTCGTAACTTCGGCCGAAACTACGCATTTCGTGCTTAGGGACTAGACCTAATGAAGTTATCTTCAAAACCGTTTTCAAGACAAACTCGTATGCTATGTTAAAGTGTGAAGGTATAATTTTACCTGCTTTCTTCTCCTCGATCTGCACTTTCTTCTCAGGCCCGGTCTCCTCGATGCCCATCTGCTTCACCTTGTCGTTGCGAGCGTCGGCCGCGCCCATGAACGCGCGCGGGTCGGACAGGGCAGCCATGAAGTCTGTAGGGAAGATTCCACATTTTAGTTTGCTACACAGGTACTTATAGATTAATTGTTAAGTACCATTTTCTCGATCGAAGTCTCTTGACGCGAAAGCATTTACTTTATCAGGATCAAGTCTTCTAAGTTCTACATCATCAAAACAAAAAACAGCCTTATTTTGCGCCCAGTGTGACGCCTAAAATTAAAAAAGGAAAAGAGGGCAAATTAAACTAATCGGGAAAATATGCGTCTGAACATTTTGGTTTGCAGTTTGTCGTAAGTCACCAAGCAACCTACGTGTTTGATGGACTAACAGCCATGTCCAAGCTTAAGAATAATTCAGTATATAACGAATTATATTATGAGTAAAAAGATTCAGGTAGGTACCTAATACACGATCCGCAAGTGGTACGCAAAAAATTGGCTAATTAGCCTAGATGCGTAAAGTTTTGTTTGTCTTTTCTTTTCCCGATAAATACGACATGTAAGAAAGAAAGAAAGAAAGAAAAATGTGTTTATTGGCGTTATATTTTTGAAATTAAAACCTTAAAACAATAAAAGCAGAAAACAATGATAATAATGCATGCTAGGCAGATAATGATGACATGTGTGTTCCACGTGTCATATAATAATATGACGTTGTGCCGATTTTGAAAACCGAATGTTGGGTAGATGACCTATGTATCTACCTCTCTTTACTGAATATATCATTGCATTGTACCTTCAAAGCCATCGGGCACGTAGATCTTCAGCTCGATGTTACAGAACAGCATGGGCAGCGACATGGGGAAGTTGGCCTCAGTTCGCAGCGAGATGTGTCGGTAGCCAGCCTGCAGCCCGTCCAGCGGCAGGATGCGTTGTCCCAGCAGTTTGCCGTTTTCATCGTACACTCCGAAACGCAGTACTGCCAAGTCTGGGAGTACGACCTAGTAGAAAAAAGTGGATTAAAATTCTGTAAAATACTTTTTTCAAGAGTGAAATAAAATGGAATGTTAATTGGAAAAAAAATGTGTGTCACCTCCGACACACGACTGGAGTTTACTGTTTACGAACGATTATAAAATATATAGATTGGTACACATAACATAACGCATAACGTAACGTAACGGAGAAAGTTTAATTTTACTCCCCATCAATTTCCATACCGGGCTTATATGTATATGAAAATCGATTCTTAAGGAATAAAAAGAAAGAGTAAACCATTCTGAGCTGGCAAAAATTAAAAGTTATAGCAGGCCAGGAATTCATTGACAGTCTATCAAAAGAGTTCGTATCTAAATAATTGTCTTGAATGCATCCATATCTTCCATTAAAATACCCACGGAGCAAATACAAAGAGGAGTCGGCCTAAACAACTGTGCACTGTGATTTTCAACTTGGTCCTGACGTCATCAAGTAGGCGTGGCCTTAGTCAGTGTATTGTTGGCGTTCGTCCTGTGCACAACTAAGTAAAAGTTCAGTATATTCGCGCTAGACAAAAATAAGAATGAAGTGTTGTGTTCTATCTTGTAAAAACTACTCAGATAGACGTTCTGATGTTATGAATGGTATCACATTTCATTTGTAAGTAATTTTAAACGTAATTTATAAAAAATCTTCTAGAAAAATGTCATAACTTCGGTGTTTCCAAATATAATTCTACCCGACATTAGATGGCGACACTTTGTGACATGGGTACTAAAATTATTTAGGCACGTAAAGCTCAGTATTAATATATTTCAATAATGATATGTACTGAAATTTATTCAAAATTAATTCCCAAAAACCTTTCAATCGCCTAAATATTGTTTTTGTATTTTTTATCGTGGTTTTTATATCATTATGTCAACAGGCCGCCATCTATCGTCAACCATGAACAACAAACATAAATATAAAAAAACAGGGTCGTAATCGGATTCTAATTATTTTACCAAATGTGCCGCGACTGTCTCATAAATGGAAAGTGAAAAGTGATTTTTATTTCATACGAGTTTGTCATTGTGAGAAATCGACATTTTGAGAAATTGACATTATGCGGATTGGATATTCTAAGAAGTTGACATTCTGAGAAGTGAACATTTTGCGTCTGGTAGAAATTTTAAGACTTTGGCAGTATGCGATGTTACGGTCGTGTTAGGTCCAGTAGCAACATTATAATAAGCGTGTTCTCGAATAGGTGGGTCTCTCCACTGCTTTGCCACTGGATATGTTTACATATTGCACTGTGAGCAGCGGACAGTGCTTCCCGGTCTAATGTTTTTAACCGCTATATTTCGTGTGTTCTTTTTGCTTTCTGTTTTATTGTTGATGTCAATTAGTTGTATATAAAATGTGTTTTTTTTATTTGTGTGTGAAATATAGATGTTTTGAAAAACAAATGTTTATGTTTATGCTTGTCATTTAAAAATAAGAGACACACTGATTATCTTCTTTCGTCATGCATCAAAAATATTTTTATTCTAAAATTATTGTTTTTCGTAAAAAAAATACGAGTATAAGATGAGTAAAAAACAAAGTACTCCCTGGTACGCAAATTCTTAGTACGACCCTGTTGCCTCCTGCACGTAGTGACATCTAGTATGAGATAGATAAATAACTACAAAAGCAAAATTGACGGTACGAGCACCTAGTTTTGCTATTAACCGGTAGATGGAAAATAAAGAAGTGGGCGGGATCTAACACCCCGCACCCCGCAAAATGTCACGCGTTGTTTCTTAGGAAAATCTAATTACAACATCTCCTCTTTGTATTTGCTCCGTGAAAATACCCATCTAACTAGAGTGTTACAAGGATGCTTTGGCGTCTCCATGTATTTGAAAAAAGATTATCCGTTAACATTTCTGAGTTGTCACAGAAATTGGATTGCCAAAACAAGATGGCGGAATTAATCCCGAGTATGGCTACACGTCAAAAAACCTTATAGCGTCATATAAAGGTTCCAAGATAATGTGTATTTACGATAGTAATTCTCAGAGTACAAAATAGAGTAATAAGATTGTCTTATAGCCGACCGCTAGGTAAGTCGTATTTGTTGAACTCTAAGAAGAAATTAAATAATTTCCTCACCTTTCTGAACAAGAATGGCTCCTCATTATAGACCGGGTTGAGTCCGTTGGCTGGCACCATGCGGGTCCTGAACTCCTTGCGGATGGTGTCTGAGGGCAGACCGTACATGTCCACCTCGACGTACGTGCCGATCTTCTTGTCGGACAAGAACTGACCAGCAATGACCTGGTGGAGAAGTTTTGATAGTCAGAAAACGGTTAAAGCAAGGTTAAAACAAGGAAAGTGTGATCTTTGCAGCTTAGATACTACTGAAATGCTTAAAGAAGAAGCCTTGACATTAAGACTTTTGTTTTAGGACTTTATGGCCAAAAATTTTTGTTAAAGATCCTCTAGGACGTATTTTAAATTAAATGTGGATGACATGACAGAGTTATGAAATAACTAGCGGATCAAGTTACATCATAACTGAATGCAAAGTTAGTTAAACAACAAAAGCAAAGTAAGTTAAAAGAGACTGTGACCTCTGAGTTTGTTTCGGCCTTTCTTCTCAGAGTAGTCAGATAGGAAACGCCGACCTCGTCTAGTTTAAAAAATATGATTGGCGTGTAAAAGTGTTTGTACAAACCTACTTACAGAACTAAAATAATTTATCATTTTTAACAGTAAGGACGTTGTAAAATGTTTCTTCCGCAACTGGGGAGTTTGTTCCGCCACTTCTTCTTCCCAGCTAAAGCACTAGGAAGTGTCGAAGGGCGGGCGTTTTGGGGGGACTGTCTTGTGTAACTTTGACGTTCAAAAAGTGCTGACTCTCAGCCTAGTTTTGATTTTGATTTGATTTTCAGGATAATTTATACGTCTTTTTTTGTGCTTATCAGTGAAAACTTCTAAATGGCTTTCAGTAAATTTACTTCATTTTCATATTGTTTAAGAATTGTTCGTATAAGTTAAATGTAAGCTTCCGAAATACAATAAAATAAATAAAGATTGCAGAAGTTGGTCAGACGAAACAAAACTGATAACACTAACGTCGTTTTGGAAAAAAAAAATTGCCGTTTCAAAATTGCTATTGGCTGTCGTAATAATGGGCAGACTGAAGGAAAATAAGAAGAAATATAAGTAAATACCTGCACAGAGCACTGAGCAGCAATCACACCATCCACCGGCGCATCAGCAAACGGATCAAAACTCCTGTCGGCTCGCCGCATGAAGTCGGGCTTCAGCAGGTACCCGCAGTTCCCGTTGTACTCGAACTTGCCCTGGTTCAGCTGCATGGGCAGGTCTGACGTCTGGAAGTTCAGGGACACCATCTGGCAGCCAGCGTTCCAGAACACCTGGGCAGAAAAGATTAATTAGCATTACGAAAAATGAAAAATGGACAGTGGGTAATTTGGGCTGAGGGCCTAACCGTAACAACATGCCAAGAGTTTCCAGCCTTAGGAAATAGTTGAATTGTCCCATAGGACTATTATTTCTGTGACACGCCCTTCCGCTCCAGCTAGAGCGGGAGACGTCATTTGATGAGTCCCACCCACAAAAAAAAGGTAATTTCAGCAGCACCGATATTTTTCATACCGGAAAATAGTTTGAAAGACTGGATAAATAACTTCTGTGCTGATCATCTCTTCATTATCACAAATTACTGAAGGTTCTTTTTGACAATTTAATGACAAAGTAGGTAGGTATATTTACTTTTCTTCAACTCTACTCCACTATCTACTCCACTCCACTCCACTCCACTCTCTATCTACTTGCTTACAGACCAATCACGTGATAAAAATTCGATTTTAATTAAATGTAATGTCAGTGAAATAAATTGTTAATCAATTTGACTACCAACTTAAAATGTTCGTATAATCAAATCACAACCGTCATTCTTGATAGTTACATGATATGGCTATAACACGTCAAATTGACGCATATGTCAATTTGCTTAACAATTATTTTTCATGACCGTACATTTGTTAAGCATAAGTTCAATATTCCTACCTGTGGCATGTAGTTGGAGGAATCAGCCCGGGTGCCCTTGGGGTAGATCCTGGACATCTGTCGCTTGTTGTAGTTCACGAAGTCGATGGCCTGTGTCTTGAGGTAGTTCATGCCGGTCGTCTCCGCGAACGAAGACATGTTGTGGTAGATATTCTTTTCTGCAAGTTAAAGCCTGATAATGTACCCAGGATTTTGTAATATAACATCACGCCTTGTTTCCCCGGACAGTACACCCACATTTCGCTTGTTATGTAATAGGGGGCGAGCCTATTGCCATCAACCGGGCAAAAATCCAGACTCCAGGCTGCTACTGAGAAATTCCAGATGGAAAAACCCAATAAACACTTTGCCCGACCTGGGAATCGAACCCAGGAGCTCATGCTCAGCAGTAGCGCTTGCTACCACTAGACCAACGAGGCAGTATTTTGTAATATCTTGATTTAAAAGAGTGTCTTTAGATTTTCTTGCCTGTTCTTTATGGAGTATAAATTTCAGGAGGTTCAGGACGAACGAGGACCCTAGCACGCGCATTACACTCTAGTACTCAGCTGTACTTTGGCGCTCTACGAAGTAGAGTTTACTTAGGTAACAACTTTATTTACCTTTTCTACTAGATTTACTACTGGTCGTCTTTTCCAGTTCGTCTGGTCATCTTCTAGCCCTAGATCGGAAGACGCCTTTGCCCAGCTGTGAGATGATTTAGGCTGAAGAAACAAGTAGCAGTGGTAGCACAGTGGTAACGGCCGCGACTTACGAGTAGGTCGTGAGTTCAAACCCAAGCAGGCGCATTACTTTGTGTAAATTATTTCATCGCCACTGCTCTCAAAACGGTGAAGGAAAACGTCGTGAGGAAACCGGCATGTCTTAGAACCAAAAATTTGAAGACATGTGACATCTACCAACCCGCACTGGGCCCGCGTGGTGGATTATGGCCCACTCCATCTCACCGAGAGGAGGCCTGTGTCCCAGCAGTGGGAATATTATAGGCTGATGATGATGAACAAGTAGCCAGATTTACAGTCCCTTACTAAAGTGTAAGTGCGTTAAACTTACTATCGGCCTCCTCGAAGCCCTGGAACTTGATGGGCTGCGCGTAGTTGACCATGGAGGACAGCCAGGGGTGCACGTTGGTGGTGGAGCCCGTGTAGGCCACCGGCGGCGGCGCGTCGTCACCCGCCGTCGCCGCCTCCGCCACTATCTCTTCGGGCTGGCGGAGAGAAGAAAACGTTATGGTGAGAATTAAATGGAATTGTGAGAAACTGAAGCCTATTCCAGTGAATTAAAGCATATCACCTCGTTGGTCTAAAACAATATCCCATGCACAATGGATCAACCAAGATTTTTGTTTAAGTTTAAGGAATAAATTGCTTTTATTTATTTGAAATTAAAATCTTGAAATCTTCATATTTCATTTACTTTTTACCCAAGTAAGCCACTGCGGACACAATTTCAAAGTCAAAGTGGGGGATTATAGACTCATCCAACAACCAGTGCTAGTATGGTACATCTGATCAGACCATGCCCCATTTGCTGGAGTTTCCGAAATGCCCGTCCACCTGCACCTCAGATAAATCTAGAATAGTCATATCATATCAAACAAATATATTTTGTAAATATATAAAGTGTATCTATTAATACACGAAATACTTTAAGGAGTACACCTGTAGGTGGTAAAGAAGCTATAGAAGCAAAAAGAAAATTTTTATCTAAGCGTTTTTGAATTTTCGTAATTATTAGAATTTTAAAACTACTTGTGACGTTTTGCATAAAACCTTTACTCCAAATTCTATGAATGGCCCGCCTGACGCTGTGAGGGCGACGACCGGACGGCACGAGCATGGCCGCAGTGTCTCGGGCCGTACAAAATAAGAAGGAGCCAGTATTTTTTATGTGCGTCAAATAATTCATAAATATTAAATTTAAAAAAAAAAACCCTTAGAAATGTTTTTTTTTTTCGTTGCTATAGCTTCTTTATCACCTACAGGTGTACCTCTTAAAATATTTCGTGTATGAATAGATACACCTTATATATTTTATAAATTTTATGTCTTTGCTGTCAAACATCACCGCCTAAAACGTTCTGCTTTTTATGTTCTTTCTAAAGCTGACGGTAAAGTAATGCCTTAACAAGTTACTACAATAAACTTTATTTAATACGAGACCTTGCAGTAAGCAATTCTAAAATTGCAAATTAATGTCCATCGAACAAAATCGGACAAAACATCTAAAAAGTTCCATCTATCCTATTTAATCCACCAACCTTCTTATCAGTGATAACAACAGCAGACGCATCTTCCTTCTCCTCATCTTCAATAACGAACTGGCCCTGTCGGAACAGCTCCAACTCCTGCTTCTCCACCTCAGGCTTCAGGCGCTTGTTCTTGATGAGGATCTTCTTCCTCAAAGCTGAAGGGGGCGGCAGCGGGACCCCAGGTTCCAGCTGGAATTGTTTGGACTTAGTATATAGAAACAGGTGCTTGGTTTTGAATGGAGATTTGTCAGTTTGTACGCCTACTCATAATCGTCATCATAATAATAATTTCAGCCGAAAGACGTCCACTACTGGACATAGGCCTCCCTAAATTTGGCGGGATTTGCCATAATCGCTAAGCTTGGCAAGCGGGTTGGCGATCGCAGTAAGGTGGTAAAATGCATAGAGGACGCTGCTGCCCATTCTCTAGTAAGTCTCTTAGTCGCCTTTAACGACACCCACGCCCACGGGAAGAAATGGGATGGTACTATTCCATATTGTACACCTACTGCAAATTATTATTTGATGAAAGAATGGTAGGCTGCTTGTTGATATATTGAGAAGGTACAGATCGTAGCAAGTGGCGTTCGATATCTACACCGCCATATGCGAACTACGCATCATAATGACGTCACGCAAAATCCTGAATCGCGCAAACAGAGTTTACCGCGCAACTATATTATAATACAATGTCCCAACATCAATCGTCGGACATTTGCCCACCAGACACGATACGACTTTTGCCATAATCGCCACGCTCGCCACGCGATCGCAGTATGGTGGCAAAATACGTAGAGAACGCTGCTGTCTATTCTCTAAGTCCCTTACTCGCCTTCTGTAACACCCACGGGAAGAAATGGGATGGTGCTATTCCTTACGTCCGGCACCAAACGGAACTAGGTACCGATATTTATTTTCGCAAACATTCATCAATTATCCCATTGTTGGCTTATACTCACAGGGTGTTCAGGCAACTGCTCCTTCAGCAATAAGTCCCCGAGGATTTCATCACAGTACTTCGCCAGCTTGTACTGCTGGGCCTTGCAGCAATGGTTCTCGAACGACAGGATCACCGGGTAGTCTGACGTCACGAAGGCGGTGTCTCGAAGGGCGTATATGACGTCTTTGAAGAGGATGTCGGTACACATGGCCATGCCGTGGGTGATGATTGGTTCCTCGTCTTCTCCTTTTCCGTCCCAGCAGTCGAGTTCTACGCATCTGGAATGTGATAGATCTGTGTTATAGGACTTGTATAGATAGACTAACTAAATGATGGCTTCATCATCATTATCACTGTCGGGTACTTTACAAACATCGTTATGTATTTACCTACAGCAATCAGCTAAATACTGAATTAATCAAATTGTTGAACTGAATTTTTTCTTATAAAGAGCTAAAATTAATAGGTACTCTTCTAGGAAGAGTAAACAACAAATACCTAATCGACTAAGCGAAAATTAAAGGTACCTTTTGAAAACAATAAGAAACTCCTATCCAAAGGCAGCACCTTGCGAGAACAGTAAAGCAATTACTAATACATCAACACAGATTAAAAAACAACTAAACAAAGTTACTAAACTCACTAATTAATAGAACGCGATTAATTTGGATGACGCGGACGAATCGCGAGTTGAATCTGTAGCTGTGACTATTATAACTCGACACGCGATAAAGAAAACTTTAAGCGTGGGTACCGAAATTTATATGAAGTCTGGATTTGTGCCTGGCTGATGATAATATAAGGCCTATATTACAAGGGAATTATACTACCTTCCTATACGTATAGCTGGCCAAATATAAGAAAAACACACGTTGCTTAAACCCCAAATAAATTGAGATAAGGGCAAGCTTGAGCAAGGATGAGCTGGTGAAAAGTAAGTGTACCTACTAATAACTCTTTGGAAGACTTTAAATAAACTTCGGACTCAGGTAGGACGAAGCAAAGAAAACCTGCTTAGGTGGAGTTTCACAGATGACTCCGCGGCACTTGATATCGTGTCCAGCGTGTCCTGTTGTGTGCACGCTACAAGAGTTGATTAATTAAGGCTACTGAACTTTCTAGAGGACACGGTGGAGCATACGGTGGAAGTGTGCCCTTCCTGGGCGGAGCACCGCCGTGTCCTCGTGGAGGCGATCGGCGGCACACACACATCCCACACCACCCACATCCCATATCTTATTTTTTTTTTCTGTATGTTTCTAGTCTTACTGTGCGTCATGTTTGCCGCAAATAAACGTATTTTCTTTCTTTCTTTCTCTCGCGTCCGGCCCTTGTCCGAGCCATGGTACGGAGCGAGAGGGCATGGGAAGCCGTCACCTCCTTCTGCGAAGCAGTAATGCTCGCGAAGGAGGAGGCGGGCCGCGTGAGGGAGTGGCAGTCTCTGCGCCCTCACATCCCTAGCCGCCGCAGGAGGAGACGCCCCGGGCGTCGGGAGTCGATTGCGGACTCCCGGCTACCGTAGGCGCAAACTTGCGGGCGGCGAGCAATGGGTAGCTCGCCGCCCGGTAAGGACCAAGCTCGGGTCGACGGCGCATAGTGTTCCACGCGCGCCTCAAAGACATGTCAGCAGCACTGAAGGGGTCTGCTATGACCGATGCCTGCCAGGGTCGCGTGATTGTTCGAAAGAGATACCGTGACCCTGGCACATGGGCAACTGATGGAACACGGGTGGGTTTTAGTCAGTAAAAGTCTGACACGCCCTCCCGCTCCGCCCAGAGCGGGAGAAGTCATTTGATGATTTCCCATCCAGAAAAAAAAAGGCTGAACTGAACTTTCCAAACTCGTTGCCAAATTCTAGGACTGCATATTATAGACACGCTAAGAAGAATAAACCTCTGCGGGGCAAAGTATTGTATTTAGAAGAAATACCCTTATCCCATTCGACGCCTTCGATAACATTTTTTCTCTAGATCACAGTGTTGATTCAGCACCATGGCGAAACATTCAATGAAAATATTTTCCAAGTTGCACTGCCTTAAAAGACCAAGTTATATTAGGCAGATAATAATTAAGTTTCGAAGTTGGTCCTGAGAGCGTGCAAGTGTGAAGACATCGCGGATAAGCGCTGAAACTTTCAGTGAGCATCTACTTTGTACAGCGTCCGAAGAGTTTAAAGCGTTAGCGCAATATTCGGTAACGTGTTGGAATTTATCATATTATTAAATGGCAAACTGCAGTTTGGTGGATTATGAGAACGTAATTTTGTATTACTTTCCCGGAAAATAGTTGGGAGTCTCTAAATGGAATTTTAGCTGGTTTAATATATGGAGAGGGTTAAGGGGCCTTCTTCGTCTAGCTATCATAATGACACCTAAGAACAGCAATGATCACAAAGCTGATAACAGTATTCTCACACGCATGTACATATGTCGTAACTATCACATAAAAATTAAATAAAAAATTTAAAAAGAAGTCATGGGAGGAGCCTGCCAGGGTTGCGGATTAATTCGAAAGAGCTACCACTGCCCTGGCACAGGCAACTGAAGGAAAACTGGTGGGTTTTAGTCAGTAAAAGTCTGACTCGCCCTCCCGTTGCGCCTAGAGCGGAAGACGTAATTTGATGACTTCCCACCCAAAAAAATGGGAGGGGATAGTGGGAACCAGGGTTTCCAGAAAGCGGTATGTCGTTTTAAAATTCTGTCATATCCACAAGTGTTTGATATTACGGCGACAAAAAACTCTCTTTGGCAACTTATACTTAAATGACGGTAACAATTTCTTTAAAACACTCAGTATAGTCAATTCGAAAGTCTGTTTCTGATTCATACCTGCATCCAGCTAGAAGAACCTGCCGATACATCTCCACAGAACTCTTGCCACCGAACTGCCTTCCAGACAAGTAGGTGTTGTGGGAAGAGTTGATGTAGTAATGTGCGAGAGGCTGGTCCATATCCATGTAGTTATCCAGACGATCCAGGAATACTGGCGCGTTCTCGTCAGACATCAGGTAGCGGATCAGACCGTCCTTTGTGAGGCATTCTGGAATCGGAAAAGATGGGCTTAAAAAAATATAGATTATCATGTGATTTATAGTGGTGGTTCGTCATCTTTATCAGCATAGCCTTTTTTCCAACTATATTGGGGTTAGCTAAAAGTCTAACTAAATTCAGCTGTTGCATCTCAGCTAAATACTAGTATTTTATGGGTACATTAGAAAATATATTGAGGCGTGATAATCTTAAAGTTATAAGTTAGGTTTAGTGATGTATCCTGGATGCAAGGATTAAATTATAAAGAAAAGTTTCAAGTATCCAAAACTAACTGATCATCATTTCAGCCCAAAGACGTCCACTGCTGGATATACGCTTCCCTTAATTTGGGGGGGTTCACCATAATCGCCACGTTTGGCAGGCGGGTTCGTGCTCGCAGTATGGTGGTAAAATGCATAGAAAACGCTACTGCCCGTTGTCTAGTAAGTCCCTTAGTCGCCTCTTACGACATCCACGGAAAGAAATGGCATGGAAACTAACTGATAAATGTAAACATTTATTTATTCTTAAAGTTTGAAGATATGCAATATAATTGTTGCGTTTTTACAACCGCGAATGCGTGAAAGAGCGCTTTTGGCAAATACTATGCTAATGGATTGACTAAGAGAGAATGAATCTCCTCTGTAGCCAAATCGCATCTAAATTGCGGTGATCTGCATTTTGGCACCTCTACAGACATCCACTTGTATCAATTGAATGTTAAGAGCTTTTTAACTTCTTTGCTACTGTAGTGAAGCTGCCAAAAGGTCTTGCTCTAATCAATTGTTTTCACTGCATAGTTGCCAAAATGCAGATTTCCGTCGAACCAATCGGTAAGCGTTAAAATTCCAACTGTTCACTGCACGACTGCTTGAAATGAGAGAAAATAATGGTTGATGGGTTTTAAAATACCAGCGTAGTGCGTGTAGAACCAGGCATAGTCAAGGAGTCCCGTAGTCTAGTCTAGATTTTATTTGCAACAGAATAAAGTTTGTATTTTTCCAAGAACCTGAAAGTTATTTGTGAGTACTCAAATCAGACTGACCTACAGAGCAATTCTCGTAATTTTAAGAACCTTAACAGTCTGATCTCAGTTTGAATCTGTCAAAAATACGTCGAGTTAGTAGATTTTTAGGGTTCCGTTGCCAAATGGCAAAAAACGGAACCCTTATAGATTCGTCATGTCTGTCTGTCTGTCCGTCCGTCCGTATGTCACAGCCACTTTTCTCCGAAACTATAAGAGCTATGCTGTTGAAACTTGGTATGTAGATGTATTGTGTGAACCGCAATAGGATGTTCACACTAAAATAGAAAAAAAAAAATCGATAAATTTTGGGGTTCCCCATACTTAGAACTAAAACTCAAAAAGCATTTTTTCATCAAACCCATACGTGTGGGGTATCTATGAATAGGTCTTCTAAAATGGTATTGAGGTTTGTAATATAATTTTTTTATAAACTTAATAGTTTGCGCGAGAGACACTTCGAAACTGGTAAAATGTGTCCCCCCCCCCCCCGTAACTTCTAAAATAAGAGAATGATAAAACTAAAATAAATATAATATGATGTACATAACCATGTAAACTTCCACCGAAAATTGGTTTAAACGAGATCCAGTAAGTAGTTTTTTTTTTAATACGTCATAAATAAATCGTAAACCGCAATTTACCTTTCATTCAATCAACTTAAATATAAAAAATTAAAAAAAACATTTAATTTCATAAACATAAACCTTATGCATAAACCAAGGATACCTACAGGTTTGTGCGGAACCCTTGGTGCGCGAGTCCGACTCGCACTTGGCCGGTTTTAAATACGAGAATTGAACTCCTGGTCGTGTACTACTTCTCGAAATATACATATGTACCTATGAAGCTAACTACCTTGCTAGTTTTATTTATCTCCTACATTAATAGTGAACGGTCTACGGAACCTATCTGCAAATAAAAATAAAAGAAAATCTGACTTTTCTACAGTTGAAAATTTTAAGGGTACACATTCTTCATATCAAATCAAATCATCATAATAAAAATATATTATCATTTCAGCCGTAAAACGTCCACTGCTGGACTTAGGCCTCCTCCAATTTGGGGGGCTTTGCCATAATCGCCACGCTTGGCAGGCGGTTTGGCGATCGCAGTATGGTGGTAAAATGCATACAGAACGCTGCTGCCCATTCTCCCTTAGTCGCCTTTTACGACACCCACGAGAAGAAATGGGGTGGTGTTATTCTTTACGTCCGGCACCACACGGTAAAAATATATTAATCATTTCATATTCTAAAAAAATACTATATAAAGATCAGAAAACTCACTATCACTCTTAGCCTCATCACACTGTTCATAAGTGTTGATGATCTCGGCAGCTCGCTTCTCATCGTACAGCGGGTACAGGATCTCGTTGAGTCGAGGATCTCGCTGCTTCTCGTTCAGGAAGTTCACGAACTGGTCCAGGTTGATGCGGTCTGACTTGCCTTGGGTGCTGTGGGAGGGACAAAGAAATGATTAGGACTAAGAAATGGCGTACAGTCATTTGGCAATAAGAGTGGGGACGTGGTGAGCTTTTGATTTTATTTCTGTATGTAGGTTTGTAGGAATACTTTTACACGTCAAACATATTTTATAAACTAGATGAGATAGGTGTTGCCTATCTGACTACTCTGAGAAGAAATGCGCAAGCAAGGTCAGAGGTCACAGTCTCTTTTAAACTCCAGACATAATCTCGGTCAGATCATGTGAATACCATGTAGATTGATGTCTGAAATGATCTTTTGAGGAAAGAACCACACAGATTGAGTGGACCTGTTCAGTCAGTGATGACTTTAGGTTTAATTATTTGTAGTCTTTAAATCGACTGTGGGTTTAATGTGGGTTACTGTGTATTTAGTATAGTTGTGGGTTACTATTCTTAACCCACAACTGATTTTTTTTTCAGCTTTATAGCTATAATAAACACAATACAAAAACAATCCACATCTTTTACCCGACTGCCAAGGAAGGGTTAGAGACAGGGGTTGGGGTTTTAGACAGATTTTTTTAAGTATCGGACGACCAGGTCCTATATATAAGGTGTATCTATTCATACACGAAATATTTTAAGAGATACACCTGTAAGTGGTAAAGAAGCTAAAGTAACGATTTTTTTTTTTCTAAATGTATTTTTTTCAAAATTTAATATTTATAAATTATTTGACGCACATAAGAAATACTGGCTCCTTCTTATTTTTTACGGCCCGAGACACCGCAGCCATGCTCGTGCCGTCCGATCGCCGCCCTCGCAGCGTCAGGCGGGCCGTTCATAGAATTTGGAGTAAAGGTTGTATGCAAAACGTCTCAAGCAGTTTTAAAATTATAATAATTAAGAAAATTCAAAAACGCTTAGATAAAAATTTTCTTTTTGCTTCTTTAGCTTCTTTACCACCTACAGGTGTACCTCTTAAAATATTTCGTGTATGAATAGATACACCTTATATATCATGGATGTACTTACATTAATCACATAAAAAATGAATTTAGAACTAAAAAAAAAGAAAAATGGTGACTCCAAAAAACACGATAAATTAAAAATAACTTTTATTTCTGAAGTCTTTAGTTTTGTATTTTCGCTTTTTGTAACAGACTTCCGCAATGAATTTCAATTTTCACTTTGGAGTGTTTTGGAAATCTGTAGCTTTTACTCTCTTTTTTTTGCAGTCGGTTTAAAGTTTCGATTCCGGTTCATATACTTAAACTCTATTGTATACCTGAGTACTTATATGGTTAGGTACAGACGCCAGCACATCAAGCTACCCGAAACTGTCAAATTTTCCCAATCAATCTTGAATCTAAAACTTTAACGATAAAGTTGAAAATCTGTTAAAGAAATTTGTCAGATTATAGTAGTTTGGTCTGTACATTGAATATAATAAAATCTAAGACACTTGCTGATCAAGATATAAAACATCTCATTGATATTCCTACCATTACAAAACTTGATCCATTATTAATAATTAAGTCCATCTTACAACCGATTACATCGTAAAACATCCAATCGGCTGTAATCCGTAAATGGGTGAGGGTTTCATCAATAAATAAAGTGCTCGCATAAAACCGTTGAAAGTAAGGTAGGTAAGTTTAAATCCTCAAGCTAGCCGGTGCCGAGGTCCCTTCGCCTCCCTTGGGAGCGATAAAACGGGGTTAGGGAATCCTATCAAGTAGATGGACATAGAAATAAATAGAGCTTTCCTTTAGAATACAGATTTTTTAAAGTGTCTTTAGGTATAACGATATTCTATTTGAGATTACAAAATGTGTTTGTAAGTTAGTAAGATTTTCACCTAGAGTGTGATTCAAACTTAAACTTAAGGGGAAGATACATAAAACCATAGCCAGACCTACTGTCTTGTATGGTTCAGAATGTTGGGCCACAAAAAGGGATGAATGCAGCTGAGATGAGAATGTTAAGACGGATGTGTGGTGTTACATGAATGGATAAAATAAGAAATGAGTACATAAGAGGAAGTCTGAAAATGGCACTGATAGCTGAAAAGTTGTGTGGGAATCAGTTGTCATGGTATGGTCACGTGATACGGAGGAATGAGGAAAATGTAGTGGGGAAAGTATTGAGTATGAATCTCGATGGCTTTGACAGTAGAGGGAGATCAAAGAAACGATGGATGGACTGTGTGAATTATTATTTGGATAGAAAGGAGTGACTGAGATGACGGCTAATAGAGAAGTGTGGACGAAAAACATATGTTGCGTTGACCACAAATAAATTGGGATATTGGCAGGAGAATGGTGAGTGTGATTGAAACTCATCATCATCAGCCTACAACGTTCCCACTGCTGGGACACAGGCCTCCTCTCGGTGAGAGGGAGTGGGCCATAACCACCACGCGGGCCCAGTGCGGGTTGGTAGATGTCACATGTCTTCGATTTTTTTTTGGTTCTAAGACATGCCGGTTTCCTCACGATGTTTTCCTTCACCGTTTTGAGAGCATTGAAACTCAAAAAGATCAAATTAAAGATCAAAGGGTCAGATTAAATTATCTAGAAAAACTCCACAGACTGATGGGATCGGTATTGAATAATAGGTAGGTATAAAACAAAAAAAAAACAAATACTTTCTTTTGACTGATAGACTTCAAGTAACTACACTGCCTGAGTTTATAGATAAAAAAAATATTACATATTTTATCATGTTTTGATATTTGTGTCTGCACAGTTTCTCTCTCAAATTTTATTTGACCTTCTTGATTCTATTCGCACCACTCCTTCTCACTGAGAGAAGACGTGTGTTCAAATAGTAGGAAGAAAATAGACTGATTATGGTTATGATGACTCTATTCGCTTTACTACCTAAGTCGTGTCTAGTTCCACAGCAGACATCGTCTGGTATTCTACATGTATGTTTGGTCCCGTTTAAAGTAGTTTCGGAACGCGCCATCGAACGGAATGACATCTGACTTGTCAGTTTGATTTTGACACTTGACACTTCTCTTGTTTTTTGGCGGGAAACAGGGAGCATGTCGCAGCTTGAATCTCGCGATCTTTTGTAAAGTAATCCCTTACCCCGGTCGTTTTGGTGACAATAAGTCATGACCCTTGTTTGGATTGTTAATAACCCAATTTGACGTAATAACACGGGTTGAATTTTGGATATATCTTGTTTAAGAAGTTTGAAGGTTAAGCAAGTGACGCTATTGGGAACGAGTGATTTGAAGACCGCATGCTGTGATTGCCTCCAGCCTTATTGCAGCGGATTCTAACCTGAAGAATACTCGTAAAGTCACAACACGATACATATACACTCACTTACATACATAACTCCAGGTTGGCACCAGAGCAGTGTCCTTCAACCAACAGGTAAGTTCTTTTGTTGTATTGTAGGTGAGTCATTTGTTAATTGTATTGCGTCTTCACTTGAATTGTACTTGTATTGTCTGCTCCGCGTACGGCGGACTAGTTTCGCTAGCCACTTCTTGTCTCAAGAGCCCCACGATTATCACACTTCCACTGCGCACTTGAAATCGTATTGTGAGGTCTAGTCTGGCAGCGAACAATGTAGGTACTTCAATTTAATACTTACATAGATCGGAACAGCTCCTCAATGTCATTCCTGGGACAGATCTTATGGTACAGCGCGTAGAACTTGTCGAAGGTAAAAGCTTCCTTCTCCATCGCCTCATTCTTCCCCGAAGGCAGTCCAAGTTCTGACAAGCACTGGTAGACCAGCTTCTCTGTCTTGCCTGATGCGAAGGTCCTGGCTACCACCTTCACAGGGACCTTGCCTCGAGGATCCGTCAGGAAACAGAGGCGCATCCAACTGGAATAGTAGGGGATGATTAGTAGGTTGTTATAGGGGATGACCAACATCAATTGGCCGTGTGGCCATTTCGTACAAGCATCAAAAATTGCCAAGTATTCAAATCACGGCAGTCATTGCCGTGATTTGAATACTTGGCAATTTAAGGCTCGTGCAGATAGTGACGCGACGGTCGTTCGCGATTCGGCGATCTATATCCGTAGAACAGATTGCTACGAAAACGCGCGCGACACTTCACACAGGGCAACCTATCATAGAAATTGTTCTACGGATATAAATCGCCGAATCGCGCGCGACCGTTGCGTCGCGCTCGTCTGTACGAGCCTTTAAGTTGTCAGTCGCCCTGACTTACAGTTTATTAAAGAAATAGCATTTTTTTGCTAGTTATCACATCTTTCAAGATGTGTTCAGCAGGTTATTTTAAAATGACAACATTTAGTTACGGTTGTAAAAATATCGCTGCGGAATGTTATCGTGCACTGGAATTTCGTGTGGAATTGAGAACCCAACAGAGTGCATCTTAGCGCGTCGACAAAACTCACTTCGATTTTGAACTGTCGGCGCTTGGTAGAGCGTCGAAGACCCAATGCACGATAGAATGCCGTCGCGATATTTTGACATGACAAGTAGGTATGACACAAAGTTATGGTTAGTACGTAAAGCTACCTTTTTATAATTCTAGAAGAAAGCACAGCTGATGCACTATCAGCTACCACCACATATTATTTACCAACTCCAACATTAACATGCTAAAGCTTAAAATTGTTAATTAACTCCCTTAACCTACCTATACTTCCTCATCATCTACCTATCTGAACTCCACAACCAGTTACTGGGTAAGACCTCTAAATGAAGATGGTAAATCATCAAATGACTTCTCCCGCTCTAGGCGGAGCGGGACATACTTTTACTGACTATAACCCACCCATGTTCCTTCAGTTATCTATGCCAGGGCCACGGTAAATGTTTCGAACAAATCCGCGCCCTGGCTGCCATCGGCCCTAGTGGACCCCTTCAATTTTTCCTTACCGAGCGGTGAGCTACCCATTACTCGCCATCCACAAGCCCGCGCCTGCGGTGACTGGGATATTTGGATACAGCTGAGTAGGTACCAGTATTTTACATGAAGCGACTGCCTATCTGAACTCCATAATCAGTTACTGGGTAATACGATACCCCTTGGTTGTGAAACTTTCGGGCATCAGACGACCTGTAGCGACTGTCAAATATCCACGAAACCTACCTTTACTTAATCCTAATAAATAAGCAGTTTAAAATTTTCCGGAACAGTAAAGAATAGAACAAGCTTCAGCCTGTGATTTAAGGCTCCCGCAGATCGGCGCCACGGCGAATCTAGTAGGTTAATTTCCATGACGCTTCCAAAGAGAATTGTTCTATTAGAGTCGTAGTGCGCTTGTCTACGGGGGCCTAAATAATCTGCGTCCATAATTCTTGGGAAATGTCTCGTTTTAACATTAAATATTTCTTGACACGTGTAGCTTACTATTTGTAAAGGGGTGAGCGTTATCAACTGTAATGGGAGAAGTACCTACTTACAGAGATTTATCTACCTTTAAAAGACATATACACGACAACGATGAGCTTTTCAACCGACGAAAAAAAAACGGAGGAGGTTATCAATTCGACGCGTAATTTTTTTTTTAATGTTTTTTTTATGTATGACCACGCATAACTTTTTACATAATCGACTGATTGTGATAATTCTTTTTTTTTGGAAAGGGTAAACTCCGAAGGTGATCCCATATAAATTTGGAAAACAAAATCGACCCTAAGGGTCGAAAAACAGGGGATGTTTGATTGTTCACTCACTGATTGTAATGTTTAACTAATTACGCATAACTTTATACAGAGTAGTCCTATTTAGATAATTCTTTTTTTATTGGATAGCGTATACCTTACCAAGTATTATTAGTACATTAAAGCCACAAAAAAATATAAAATAAAAACTTTTTAACAAAAAATTAAACCGCCGAAAAAACTGAAAAGCAAAAAAATAATAAACCTTAAAATTATGAGTCGGCGCTTTAAGTTATCTTTATTCATTGATTGTTCAGCGCCGACTCAAAATTTAAAGGTTTATTACTTTTTGCTTTTTAGTTTTTTCGGCGGTTTAATTTTTCTACATATCTTTTTATTTTCTCTCCTATCGCAGGTATAGGTACTGAAGGAAGGTGCTGACTCTTAGCCTAGTTTGAATAAATGACTTTTGATTAACACCTAACTTGGTATAATATTACATTCAAAAGCTCATACATTTCTCATTAATCTCGTTACATAAAAGATCGTACATACGAGTATCTAGCGCATCGCAAACGCCCAGCATTCATTGAATAGCAACATATTCAAAGCGTTGATTCAAAATGATACTGTATAGAATACAAGCCCTATCTTCCCTCCTCCCTCTTCCCTCTATTGAAAGGCACGACATGTGAACCCTCTGTTAATTTATAAAGGCAACCTCGTTGAATACATTGCCTGATGTTCAGTACCTACTGATGAATTGACTTGAGATTAATGTCCACTCTCGATATTACTCCGTTTTCGCTAAGCGTTCTTTGTGATTTCTCATTCTTTTTGCACATGCAAAGGATGAGCCATCTCCTAAGAGTTGTAGCGTGATATTAAACACCCGTTATACATCACGATTTTTTTTTTTAATAGCATAGTAGCAGGTCAGACAAATAAATTATTTTGCTTTATGCTGATATTAGTATAGATCGGAACTTTTGATCGGCTTAGGGTTCCGCATGAAGGTTATGAGAAACTCAATCCGGCTAGAAGCTCCTGTATGCAATATTTGTAGCGCAACGTTAGGTGCCTTATAGTTTTACTGTAAGTCGTCGCCTACCTAATTTGCAAGAGCCGTTAGGAAGTTTAACTGCTTGTCAGTATCTTTTTTTAACCATTATCTACGGACGCTATTTAGATTGCAACAACCCGTTTGAGAAACCTCGAAAAATTTTATATCATATCTACGTTTTTCCGACCTACTCTAGATATCTTATTGTAGGTACAAAACCCCTGAAGCACGTATCGCACTTGGCCGGTTTTTCAATTAAATGTAAAGGTAGCTTTCAAGAAATGTAAAAGCTACTTGCATGCAAGTTAATTTTTCCATTACGAAAGCTTGTGCTTTCCTCCGATGGCTGCATTAGCTTCCCCAATAAAATCAAATTAAGAGAAAATTTTGAAAATCCGTCAAGGAAAATTGTGAGGGTAGATAAGCTGTCATAACCACGATTTGCCTTACATGAAAAGGGAGGGTTATATCACTATTAATATTACTTAGGCATTAGAATATTATTGAAAGTTTCGAATAGCTAGTAAATACTTAGGGTGTTTAAAAGCCATTACACGAATGTCATCATCATTCATCATTTCAGCCGTAAAACGTCCACTGCTGGACACAGGCCGCCCACAATTTGAGTGGGTTTGCCAATACCACCACGCTGGGAAAGCGGGTTGCAGTATGGTGGTAAAATGCTTAGAGAACGCTGCTGCCCAGTCTCTAGTAAGTCTCTTACGCACCACACGCACGCGCGCTTTTTACGGCACCCACGGGAAGGATTTGGATACAAATATTGGGTCACCCGAAGGGCTGTGTGCTGTGTCTAGTTACGTCTTACAAAAATCTTCTATTACTTAGTATTTTATTTTGTTTGGTTGAGAACTGTTGTAAGCTTAATCAATGAATTTGAATGAAAGTAAACTTTGTCTATCAAATCAAATCAAATTTATTTTGGATTAAAAGATCCATAGGTGTTAGTAATAAAAAAAACTTAGGCTAATATGAGTAATCCGAACTAATATTATAAATGCAAAAGTAACTCTGTCTGTCTGTCTCGCTTTCCTGCTAAAACTACTGAACCGATTTAAATGAAATTTGGTACACAGATAGTTTAGAGCCTGAGAAAGGACATAGGCTTATACTTTTTATCCCGGTAGTATGTTCCCGCGGGATAATTTCCGACCTCCACGCGGGCGAAGCCGCTGGCAAAAGCTAGTCTAAATATAAAATCGTGCCAATCAAATTATGTACTTTAACTAAACGAATTAAGTAAACGAAAACCCTGAAACATTCACTTAACAGAATGACCCCCAGGTTAGCACTAAAACCTTGATTCATCTTCCATTTAATAACCATAAATCATTTAGGTAATACCATCTTCTAAATCGGTAAATCATAGAGGGTCATTCTACATAATTTATATCTTCGGTAAGTGTATTAACTCCAGCAAATTACTGGTTCAAAGTTAATTTGCAGAATAGCCAATCTACGGGAGTATGGTTTCCGTGAATGTAGGAGTGTAGTAGGTGGGAACCTTTTAATTTTATTAGTTTTAAAGTGCATGATAAATTACATAGCATACCATCACGCCTTTTCCTGAAGGGTTGGGCAGAGGTGTAGTAAAAACCAAAGTCGAAGCATTTATTTCAGATAGGCCCAAAAAGGCACTTTTGAACGGCAACAGTTACATGAAAATAGAATTGATTCTAGTTGCCCCTTCCAAAAGGTAGATTCGTATGGAGAAGAATGGGCAAGAAGCTCCACCGTTACTCTTTTAGTTCACCCACATTGCGCCCAATAATTGGCGACGAGCCATTCGCCATCAACCGGGCACAAATACAGACTCGGGGTTGTTACTGAGAAATGCCAGATAGAAAAATCCAAAAGCACTTTGCCCCACCTGGCAATAAAAAGATTTGTATAAAATTTGGCAAACATCTAGTTTATAACCTGAATTAATACATTAGATCGTAAATATTTAGCCCCGTACGTCGTCGTGGGATAATTTCCGACCTCAACGCGGGTGAAGCCGCTGGCAAAAGCAAGTGGAAGATAGAATACATTTCCATTTTGATTTCAAAGGTCTTTCCAGATAAATGGCCCTGCATTGTAAGACTCACTAATAAAACATTATAATACAGTAGAATCCAGTTATAACGACGGTGAAGGGACCGGTGATATTACGTCGTATTAACCGGAAGTCGTACTACAGGAAATGTCAATTTTTTATTTGAATGATATTTACGTGACCAAGAGAAAAAAAAAACATTTGAATCAAAATATTTATTTATTTCACATAATATATAATAATAATGTCACTTTTTTCTTCAACAGAGAAACTTTTTCGTTTTGTAGAAGTCTTTCTTGTACGCGAAATCACGCATCACCCGCAAATTAACGCCGTGTAACTAAACAGTCGCATTCGAAACAGCGACGTGCAGGCAAGAGGGAAGCGCGGGGCAGAGATAGTTTCTTACCTACGATTTATTTGTAAACATGTCAACACTCGTCGTCGTTGTAGCCGGACAATTTTGTGTGAAATTCTGTCGTTAAAAGCGGTCGGTCACTGTAAGCGGAGTCATACTAAACGGATTCTACTGTACTATAATGTTTTGACTTTAAAAGAGACCATGACCTCTGAGTTTGTATCAGCATTACTTCTCAGGGAACAGTCAGCTTAGAAATGCCAGCGCCATCTAGTTTTTAAAATATTGGCGTGTAAAAGTGTCTTTTAATATCTTCTTACAAAAATAAACATTTCTGATTTCTTAGAAACACCTAAGTAACAAGGTACTGTCCTGTAATATTTATCCATTCATCCGGTAGCCTTACGTGGGTAGATACGTCACAACTTTGCTAAGCAGGACAGCACTACTTTCTGAATATATTAGTGTTGTAGCCAAGCGGCTGTTGTGTGTAAGTGAATTATAAAATGGCGATTGTTTTAGGGAAGGGCCTGTGGGAGAACCTTCATCATAATGTTTTGTGTCGGTAGATGTTTTTGTGGAAGTTAACATTACCGAAGATAAGGCCCAGCTTTTTGATATAGGTATTCTCTTCGTTCGATGGATTTCATTACTTGCAATCGAATCTTTTATCCAGTAGATTTTATGAATGTTATTTAGCTATCACCGTATCTATCTACTTACATATAAAATCCATAAGCAAGGCAAACAGACGCAGTAGTACCTATGTGAGAATAACGATACTAATTGCAGACCGGTCTTAATTAAAATTATTTTGCGTTTGAAATAATTCAGTTTCCAAAATGTATTAAACAAAATGTTTGTTTAACCTCTAAGTCCCTGAGATACCACATTTGGTATAGACAAAATCGTTTTTTAATTGTATCTGTAATTACGGTAATTGACTGGTTAATACATTTTTGGAAACTGAATTGGCAAGCAATTTTGGGAAAAAATACATAGGGTATAATTTGCGCTACAACTTCAACTTTAAAGTTTTTTCAGCTTAATTTACACTAGCATAAAGTTAAACACAACTGATCGCAAGGATTTGAGTGGACTTTAAGGTGAAATCCCGGGAAAAAATCAGAGTTCAGAAAATGTCTTAGGAAGTTCAAACCATTTTCGTTACGTCACATAGCTACGTTGTCCTCCGCCTCCAAAGAATCTTCGGCGTCTTTATATTTCGTCTTCGCCTAAAGTACGAGTAAGTAAGTAACAGCCAGTCATTATGATCACGGTCGAGGATCATTAAGTTATGTTCCACCCAGTTGACTCGAACACGCCACATTGAGCCGCCAACGTTTCTTTTGCGCCACAAAATAGGACAGAAACTAGCGCAAAATTAAGATGAAACGGGGAAAAATAAGAAGTAGGTAGTCTGTATGGGGTCGGTAGATATTAATTAGGTATCTAAACTAATATTGTAAAGAGAAAAGATTAGATTTTTACCCGATTGTGCGATGCAAGGGAGGGTAATGTATTTATCAGACTATATATGTATGTATGTTTGTTCCTTTGTGGCACTCTAGAGTCCAAACTCGAAATAGCTAAATATGCTCCAAATGGTGAGAGTCTGTTTTGCTTGTGTTCAGGTGTTGTTTACGTGACAATTCGGTTGCGGTTCAGTTCCAGGGCAAAGCGTTTTGGAGCAGCAGAGTGCTGTGAAATTGTCTTTCACTTTGCATTAGATTGTCGAGAAGTGGTTTAGTTTTGAGTTGTAAGAACCGTATTATGCTACTTCGGTCTGTTGGTGCTGACTATCCGAGTTACTTGGTTATACGATACCCCATGGTAAGACTGATTATCAGACTTTCGGGCTTCAGACGTTCCGTTACGATTGGCAAAGAGCTACAAATAGGAGTCGAGACCTATGACTTAAGGTGTCTTCACACAGCGGGCGGGGCGCGGCGGGACGTGACGGCGACGCACCGCCTTCATACAGAACCGTCGCGCCACGCCGCCGCCGCGTCGCGCCGAGCGCTCTGTGTGAAGGCGTCCGTAATATCTAGTACATTACAACTACTCAGCGTCGCGTCGCCGTCACGTCACGCCGCGCCCCGCCCGCTGTATGAAGACACCTTTAACGACCTTTCCGTGACATGTTCCTTTCGTGTGTCTGTGTCTCAGTACGTATTGGATGGTAAGTGTTGCTTAACCTTGTAGATCGACCCGTGCAGCTGTTATTATTAATCCACGAGCCCAACAAGTTTTCTCTGTTTTCCCCGCATCATAAATGTGATGACTTTGGTAATTCAAAGGTTGTTGTAAACTTGAATAACACAGGTCACTGCTGAACCCTAAAAAAACTATTTGTTTCACTAACACAACCCGAAAAAGACCTTACTACTCTATTTGCCATCTCATTTAGCCCAAGTTTATCACCAAAAAACATGGCTGAAAGTACCTAGACAGTTGAAGGCGCCGTACAATGTAAGTCGACGTAACTACACACGGATGTAATAAAACCGCTGCGGAGTTTTTTGCGCACTGGAACACATTGTTTAGCGCCGAGAACGTCCGTTGGAACGTAGGCTACACCTCTCCCACCGGCAATGAGGAACTGATGAGCTAATCAACGATTTTCTTGCTCAATGAAAAAATATTGTAAGTCCCGAAAAAGTAAAAGAGCTACATATTTCAACAGTTCATCGTTGATTGTTCTCACCGACGCGTCGCCGGCGGCGAGTAGGTACCTTCTTGTTTGTCGCAGCGACAAGAGCTACCAATGAGTGACCAGCGACGCTTGCTTGGCGAGCCAGAACACTACATACGTCACAGTCTCGCACACTCATTGTTCGTTATTATGGTTTCGCACCCAAAGGGTGACCAACGGGACCCAATTGCTAAGCCTATACTGTCCGTCTGTCATGGTCCGTAATAGGTAAACAGTTGAAACTTTCACAAATTATGTATTTCTGTTGCCACTATAACAACAAATAATCAAAGTTAAAAATTAAAGTGGTCTGCAAACAAGAAACGTGGTTTTTTTCAGCGTTTTTTGACTTTTGGTACGAAACCCTTCGTGTTCTAGTCCAACTCGCACTTGACCGGTTTTTTTTTAATTGGCTTTTCGTTGGTAACCTAGGAGGTTCTCGACTTGACCGGACTTGCCTGTGGCTGCCTTAATAAGTTAAGGCATCTATCCAGGGCTTTAAAACTTCAAAACTAAGCGACTACACGCTAAGGGCACCCCCTGTGTCGCTGGAAGAGGGCAGCATGGGTCAGGTTTCTTTTTATTGTGTATGAAATTATCAAATGACGTCTCTCACTCTGGGTGCAGTAAAAGAGCTTGTACTGACACTCTCTGACTCTTTCGAACTAATCCGCGACCCTGGCAGGCATCAGTCTTAGCGGACTCCTTCAATAATGCTGACATCTCTTTGAGGCGCGCGTGGAACACTACGCGCCGTTCGGCCCAAGCATGGGACAGGCTGGATCGACGAATTTCTCGCTGCTCGCTCTGATCATTTCCCCGTTAATCGCCGGCGGGTAGACAGGCGCCATACATAGTGTGTCACCTTTGAACTGGCCACTGGCAACTTGCCAAGTCGCAGTTAAACTTGCTACTTAACGGTTACAATGCGTCGTAAACCAGCGTTTAATGATGTCTGCTGGTTTAACGATTATCTTGGTTGATAACTAAAGATTTGTTGTTATGGAGTCTGTTGATCGAAGTAGAGTATGGTTAATGTTAACCTTAACTTGATTTTATTAGGGAGAGAGAGATAACTGGGTTTGAGGACGGTTGGGAGAAAATGAAGGGGGCTATAAAAAGAGTGGATAAAAAAGATTTCCTAATTAAAATTCTATATCTAGTGTAATGTAGGTACGTCCTGCCGGGGTCGCGTGATTGTTCGAAAGAGATACCGTGACCCTGGCACATGGGCAACTGATGGAACACGGGTGGATTTTAGTCAGTAAAAGTCTGACACGCCCTCCCGCTCCGCCCAGAGCGGGAGAAGTCATTTGATGATTTCCCACCCTGAAAAAAAAAAAAAAAAAAATGTAGGTACGTGCACTGAAGGGGTCTGCTAGGACCGATGCCTGCCAGGGTCGCGAGATTGTTCGAAAGAGATACCGTGACCCTGGCACATGGGAAACTGAAGGAACACGGTTGGGTTTTAGTCAGTAAAAGTCTGACACGCTCCGGGCGGAGCGGGAGAAGTCATTTGATGATTGCCCATCCAAAAAAAAATGTAGGTACGTAGGGACACAAGCGAACTACTGTCAGCTATAAACAACTGTTTAATTACCAGTTTAGAGCAGAGCAGGGATGCAGCCCATGCCCACATATACAACGTTGACTCACACATATACAACATTCCCTTCGCTTAGTTGACCGAAATACAAGAGAAGCTAGCTACAAAGATATCTTGTATCCTTTCTTTGCCGTTTTCTTATTTAAAACCTTCATCATCACCATTTCAGCCGAAAGACGTCCACTGCTGGACATAGGCCTCCCCCAATTTGGGGGGATGCTTGGTAGGCGGGTTGGCGATCACAGAATGGTGGTAAAATGCTTAGAGAACGCTGCTGCTCTTTTTCTAGTAAGTCCCTTAGACACCTCTTACAACACCCACGAGAAGAAATGAGATGGTGCTATTCTTTACGTTCCACAACACACGAACGGGTTTTCGATCAAATAATTTCATTTTCTAGCAAACTTCCATTCTTTTGCGAAAGATTTTTTACTCGAATGGATCACCAAATGATCCGTTTTGCACTCGTTAGCGAGTTCAAAACCATTAGAGGTGTTTTGACTGAAAGCCTTCCGCTTCAGTAACCTTATGAACCCGAGAACAGTAAAAAATCACTTAGGCGTCTATACCCTACATGAGGTGAATGACATTTTGGTGGTAAAAGAAAAAACAAGATACGATTTCAGTTGGCACAAGTCTGAAATGTCGCATTGTGTTACGAAACATTAGGTATCGTAATAAATGTATACTACGAAACAAATCTGCCTCAGCATGTGATAATAGTTAAATTACGCGGGTGATGAAAGAAAACTTAGGCCTCATTTACGGAGACGCCGGGCGTCGCGCGGTGCGTGCGGCGTGGCGTCGCGCGGCGCGTCGGACGTTTTTTAACCGACGAAAAAAAAAGGAGGAGGTTATCAATTCGACGCGTATATTTTTTTTATTTTTTTTTATTTAACCGACGAAAAAAAAGGAGGAGGTTATCAATTCGACGCGTATATTTTTTTTGTTTTTTTTTTTTATGTATTACCATGCATAACTTTGTACATCCGATTCCGATTGTGATAATTCTTTTTTTATTGGAAAGGGTATACTCCCAAGGTGGTCCCATTTGGAAAACAAAATCGAACCCTAAGGGTCGGAAAACAGGGGATGACACTCACTGATTGTAATGTATATCCACGCATAACTTTATACAGAGTAGTTCGATTTTGATAATTCTTTTTTCATTGGATGGGGTATACCTTGCCAAGTATTATTAGTACATTCAAGCCACAAAAAAAATTAAAATATAAACTTTTTAACAAAAAATTAAACCGCCGAAAAAACTGAAAAGCAAAAAATAAATATTTTTGCTTTTCAGTTTTTTCGGCGGTTTAATCTTTTGTTAAAAAGTTTTTTGGTGTTTACGGACTAGAATTAAGACAACACAGAACTAACTATGGAAGGAAAAACATACTGTACGAGGAGGCAAAACTGTATAATGCACTACCTGACGATATAACCAATAGTGACACCATATTTAAATTTAAAAAAGCCCTAGAAGAATATGTTAGAAAACAACATTAACAGTATCAATTGTCACCTTTGTTGCCTAATTATCTTACTGTGAGCACAGAGAATCACACTTACTTTTAGTTTTATTTACATTTCTCAATATTTTAAGTGAAATGTAATGTTCTTGTTTTTTTGAGAAATAAATGTCTTTAAACCGAAATGTACATACCAGGGATGTTAAGGAGCTCCGTAACCGTAACCGAAACTATCGGATATCCGATATAAAAAATTATCCGTAACCGTAACCGAATCCGAAATAAAAGTTTCGGATAATATCGGATTTGTTATTACATTTTTATTTTAGGTAGATTAGATAACACATAATATATATTTATAATCATTTTTATTTTAAATAGCTGTAATAATTACTCACGGACTTATTGTAATTCCTACCAAATGGTGACATATAAAAAAATCATTTTATAAGCTATTTATATTTTACTTTTGAAATTCCTTAAAAGTTTAATATCTGTAACCGATATTATCCGAAACTAACGGATAATCCGAAATAATTTCATATCCATATCCGTATCCGTAACCGGTATAATAATCATTCCTACATCCGTATCCGTAACCGGTATAATAATCATTCCTACATCCGTATCCAATCCGTATCCGAAATGTCATATCCATAACATCCCTAGTACATACGTTTAGAGCACCGTAATTTACCTGTGACGAGAAGCCATATGCTAAAATGCCTTAGGTACCGAATAACCTCGGAGATCATTCAGTAGATACCTAAGGATTTTTAGCAGACGTATAAGAAGTGTAGGCTGATTCATAAGATGTGTGGTTGACTAATAAGTAAAAGAACGTTGAAAATAACCGAGACGAGAAGAGTGGAAGCCTGGCGCAAGACACAGTAGACATATAATCAACAGTGGACCGAACAAGGCTGTTAATAATGAATGGTAAAGAGATGGTGCCGAGAGAAGAAGAGGCTACAAGAAAGAAGATGTCTATCGAAAATGACAATCCAATATACCTAATGGAAATGTAGCAAAACCTACTTTCGTTCAACTTGGTATTAAATTGGTCTGTGGAAGTCGAACCCCGGCCGACGACATAGCGACATGTGTGATATTAATTTTTCTACTTCGACGGCGGAGCGTGCAATATCCTGCATTCTTGAAGCGAATCCACGTTGCTTTGTGAAGATATCTTGTATCTGTCTCTCAACGAGGGTTCAAATAAATTAAATGTCAAAGGTGATACTTATTGAATTTTAGAATATGAAGGAAAAATATAACTTTTAAGGCCCTTTCTTCTCGTTACTTGTTCGCAGACTTGGCGTAGTTTGAATGTTGATTATCAATGAATCTCAGTATTTATAAAGATAAAAGATAAAATAGTCTGGTAGAAAGCTACCAGATTCCGCCCACAGCTTCGCCCGCATGATATATCGATAAAAAAGTAGCCTATCTTCCTTTCCCAGAGATCAAAGTATCCCCATACCTTTCATCAGGTCCAGCTATTTCGGAGATTAGTCGGAACAAACGGATTAAATTTAAAAAAGGTTTTTTACACGCTTTATTTTGGTATATGCTTTTCTAAGCATTTAGTGAAAAGCTGTTAATTTGACATTACAAATATATTTCCATTTAATTTATTTGTACATGTATCTAAAGATACAATAGACATCAAATAATATTATTAATATGTACATGTATATAAAATGGACCCTTCACGTAACCAGAATCCCTGGCCTGGTTTTGGTCTTTGACCAATCAGCATCGCCATACAAAGAGGCAATGCTGCCAGCCTTTTCGGCACTTCTCTCATTTTTTAAAAATTCTTTTTTTATTAAAATTTTTCAATTATCTGTACTTTTAGTTATAACGAAAAGGGTAGTATACCTACCAAAGTATAGTCTTTGATACCTACCCTCCGTTAGCTTGGTAGAAAACTTTTATTTTGGGCCTACTCAACCTTTCTGAAGCAAGCTATTTTAGGTGCGTACTGGACTTACGGCTAATTGTTAATAGGACCGTGCTATTCAATGCCATTACCTATTTTTTTTATAAAAAGAGAGCCCTTTTGCCAGCGATAGCGGCGACCTAAAAAAGTATGACAAGGAAAATATTCGACTCTACAGTTTTTAGATTAGGTTTCAAAATGATAACTAATAATTACGTCTCAACTAAGCATCTCTTTTGTACGTATTTTTGTTCCTTTCTTCTTGTCTGTTTACATGTGTGTACAAAAAAGGTTCAAAATTAGCTTATAAAGTTCCCATCGCTGGGATATAGGCATCCTTCTTTTGTGAGAGAGAGGTAATAATCCTCCACGCGAGCTCAGAGCGGGTTGGTTGATTGCATCTTAGAATTTTTGGTTCTAGGACATGCTCGTTACCTCACAATGGTTTCGTTCACCGTTTTGTGAGCAGTGGTGATGAAATACACAAAGTAACTCACGACCTATACCTTGGTAAGTTCCGGCTGTTACCGCCGGGCCACCAGTGCTCCTGCCATAAGTGGTTAAATAAATAAAATGTTTGAGTCACTTTAAATAAAAAATGGTTACCTACAATCCTTAACCTTATTGTTTAGATAAAGAGAAAGCTGGTTTTGCATCATCGTCATTAGTGTCCTGACTGTCCTGCCGTTGTCCCAATTTATTTGGGGTCGGCGCAACATGTCTTCCACACTTTTTCATTAGTCGTCATCTCAGTAGTCCCAGAAAGTTTTACCTCATCAATCCAACCATGCGGTGGCCAAAAAAAATCTTCCTAAGCATTCCTCAATCCTTGTATGCTTCATATTTATACGTTTAAATTTATTAGTCACCTTTGTCGCGTATTAATTGATTGACTTTTAGTTTAGTTATTTTTATTCCCAAGTAAACATAGTAAAATATCCCACCAAAGAAATAAAATTTCTGTCTGTTATTCAAAATATTATATTTCTATAATGAAACACGTGTATACTTAAACTATCATTAAGTATAATGAACCTGGCCACGTGTACAAGTAGGTAGGTTAACCCACCAGACAAGGTGGGTAATTCAAAATATTCAATTTTCATTAAGATTTCGTGTACTTACTGAACATTAGTTCACGAACGTATTCCCCGTAGGGTAAAGCAGAGGTGTACTTATAGTACACCTACATTTCGCCTGTTATATTTATGACTTGTCCCATATAATAGGGGGCGATGAATTGCCATCAACCGGGTACAATTGGAGACTTCGGACTACTACAGAGAAATTCCTGATAGAGAAACGAAGCGAACGAATAACGCTTTTCCCGACTAGGGAATCGTGCCCAGGACCTTATGCTTAGCCTACTTACATGTCTACCTACTAAACTATCATTGTAATTAAACAAGCTATGTGTATGTACGCACGGCCACACATCAAGCTATACATTTCTAGTAAAACCTGATATCTCATTGTACGAAAAGCCTATACAATGCGCGGTCAGCTAAAACTGGAAATGTACAGCTAGACCTGAAGCCCTGTGTACATACACGGTTCCTAAAATATTGATATAGAATATACTTGAACATGCTGTATTATTTATTTGTAAGTTTGTATGTAGATTGTATGGGTAGGTAATCTCTGGAACTGGAACTGGAAAAAAAAATCAGTTCTGACTGATGTCAGAACTGATTTTTTTTTTGAATTTTGTGATCCCGTTCTTGCGATAGGCTATTTAACTTCACGCTTTGACCCTAAAGAAAAGAAAAAAAACGTCTGAAAGAACGCTAAGAGGAATCGAAGCAATATTGCGGGCGATGCGATGCTAAGTCGCAGTTAGAAGATAGTTTATTACAAGTAGTAGCCCTGTACGTTAGATCACAAAGCCACTAAGTCTAAGTCGCAGTTAGAAGATAGTTTATTACAAGTAGTAGCCCCGTACTTTAGATCACAAAGCCACTAAGTCAAGCTGTATTCTGTACCTACCTACACACCTACACAAATCCGGTTATAAGACCATCCCTATCTGCTGGATGTTGACAAGGCTCATTTCACATGAGTCACAGTCTCAAAGGACTAACCACAACATGTGGACTGAACTTCATTAGTCCAACAGTCTGTAGTCTGTTTGTATTTGATGCACACGTTAGGTAGCAACAGTTACCACATCTACTAAACGGTACGGGGTGTTTGACGCATGGACCGACAAAATATTTTGGGGCATGTTCTAAGGGGTCGTGGGGCTTTCGGGACCGGGACCGCGGTCCCACATTCCATCTATTAATACAATAAATATTTTCAGTAATATTTTGGGACCACAAGTAAAATAAACAAAGTTATGTCTTGCAAAAGTACGGTCAGCCAAAAAATTTGAAGTTAATCAAATAAAATTATTTTTATAAAACGATATACCTAATATTTATTTTATTTCAACAATGGCAGCCTTCTATAAGAATTAATCCTAAAAAGTATATTATTTAAAAAAGTAATCTTGAGTGTTTAAATCACCTATAGTCCCCCTAATCTCCCACCGAAACGTAACAATAAACTTTTAAAAAACTTCACTATCGGAATTAGGCACGTCAGCAGCGGTCATAATCATTACAATTATTTAATATCATTACAATTTTCTTAAATTAAACATAATCAACTGCTATTTAAAAAAAAAATGCTATCTTAATATAGATACCAGCTGACCCAGCGAACTTTTTACTACCTTAGAGTCAATAAATGATGTGTTAACTTATTAGGCTCCTACCAAGTTATGACAACCTGGTACTTCGAAGGCATAAAGCATTTTATAGCTAATACATACCCACCCATGTTAGGTGAGCTCATACCGAGTTTGACCACCTGGTACTTCGAAGGCATAAAGCGATTTCTAGCTGACACTCCTATGTTTGGTAAGCTCCTACTAAGTTATGACAACCTGGTACTTCAAAGGCATAACGCGTTTTGTAGATGTGACACAAAATGTATAAGGAAATGTTTTTTTAGGGTTCCGTTGCCAAATGGCAAAAAACGGAACCCTTATAGATTCGTCATGTCTGTCTGTCTGTCTGTCCGTCCGTATGTCACAGCCACTTTTCTCCGAAACTTTAAGAGCTATGCCGTTGAAACTTGGTAAGTAGATGTATTCTGTAAACCGCATTAAGATTTTCACACTAAAATAGAAAAAAAAAACAATAAATTTTGGGGTTCCCCACACTTAGAACTGAAACTCAAAAAAAAAAAAAATTCATCAAACCCATACGTGTGGGGTATCTATGAATATGTCTTCAAAAATGGTATTGAGGTTTCTAATATCATTTTTTTCCAAACTGAATAGTTTGCGCGAGAGGCGAGAGACACTTCCAAAGTGGTAAAATGTGTGTCCCCCCCCGTAACTTCTAAAATAAGAGAATGATAAATCTAAAAAAAAAAATTATGTACATAACTATATAAACTTCCACCGAAAATTGGTTTGAACGAGATCCAGTAAGTGGTTTTTTTTTAATACGTCATAAACCGTAAACCTCAATTTACCTTTAATTCAATCAACTCAAATATAAAAATTAAAAAACAACATTTAATTTCATAAACATAAACCTTATGCATAAACCGAGGATACCTACAGGTTTGTACGGAACCCTCGGTGCGCGAGTCCGACTCGCACTTGGCCGGTTTTTTTTATTTTCTCGTAGTTTTTGTTGTTCACTGTAATTTAACTTCATTTTTCTTGTGGTCCCAAAATACTACTGCAAAATAATTATTGAATTTTAGGTGGAATCCAGGACTGCGGTCCCGGTCCCGAAAGCCCCACGACCCGTTCTAAGTGTCACTGTAATCGATATTCGATTTTTTGTTTGCTTTTCAAAATTACCTGGTTCATCGTCTGAAAAACGAAATAATTTTTTAAGTTTGTAGATGTATTTGCACCAAATATCTTTTATTGCATTTTCTAATGTATGATTATTCTAAATAAAACATAAATTGATTTAAGCATATGTGACAAAAACATACGTAACGAGCTTACAAACTCTTAAATATGAATTAAGATATGAAAAACAGCGATACTTAAGACATGGGGTCTGTGAGTGAAATATAGCACATGATCCACACAATCCCCCCCAAAAAAAAATATCGGTCTATGCGCCAAACACTGTACAACTGAATGGTCTAAGCTAAAACTTGTGGTTATGGCTTGTCTTACATTTGTAGTAAATAAACACACGTTTTCTCTTGTAAGAGAAAACGCTTGTCTTGTGTACTACGCGACATTTAAAGTAAAGGTAATGTTTCTTTCGTTCTTTCTATGCAGTGTTACTTTGAAAACAATCAACTAAATTCAAGGGAAATTTTAGGGGGGCATATCGAGGTAGGTATATACCCGATTAGACTAATTTGCATAAAAAGGTCAAATATTTTTTTGCGACTTAGAGATTGGTCCAATTGTAAAAGTTGTTCATGTTGATGGGTAGAACACCCTGTATATTAAGGCATTATAAACGCTACAATGTTAGGATCAAGTAGTTTATGTTACTGGAAGCGATGACACTTATATAATATGTTATTAATAAATAATGACAAAATGGTATACCGCAACGTTATAATCTCAGCGAAGGTAAAGGCAAAATTGAACACTGATAAAAATATATTGCACCTTTTTATTCATTAATTAATTAAATAAATCAAATGTCATTTATGTCCCCCAAAACGCCCGAACTTCCTGGGAAAAAAAAGTGACGCAACAAACTCCCAAACAGCAAAATAATAAAATAAAACATATTTGTCATAAAAATGTCAGATTGTCGACTGTCACCTGTCAGTTTTACTAAACAGGCCCCAGGATCAATTGAATTCAATTGACAGCCCAATTTTCAGATAAATAATAACAAGCCATTTCGCAAACGGATTTTGATCAGCGTTCGGAATACGAAAACTCTGTTTCTTTACAGTAAAAAAAAATACACCAAGATACACACCAAAAAGACTAAATAACTTAAAAATAATTAGTAAAAAGCAAATGATAATAACTACGTACTGTTTCATTAGGTTGGTCCTGGGGCAGGTGTTGCTAATTTTGTTGTTGTGGAATATCTCCCGAATAGCCTCTTTCCATGCCTTTGACAAAGAAAGCGAATGAACGGATGAGCATGCATAACCTCGTGCAGAATAGCTTGTGGACTTTCCAGGGGCTTCTTAAATCGTCTTCTGCCTACCCTTTACCTATGTCGGCTTCCAGTCGAACTGGATGCGACTGCCTATCTGTCCTTCACAAACCAATTACTGGATAACGTGATACCCCTTGGTAAGAGTGGTTGTCAAACTTTCGGGTTTCTGAGGACCCGAAACGACCGTCAAAGATCCACCTCGAATGACCGTCGGGACCTGTCCCTTAACGTGCTATCCGAGGCACGTCCAGGGACTTAAAACTGTTAACTTTAAAAACAGTTTTACGAGTCATGATAGCTTCTTAACGGCGATTCTGAAGTTCTAACTGGTCCTTTGGGAAGAAATCGAACGTTAAGGAGTTTTTAATTGCTCAAGATAGACCAATAAGTCCTTGTTTGACTCCATATGGGGCATATTGTACAATGGACTTTTGAAGAAAGCCATTATGAGGTTTCTTCAGTCCAGTGAGTTAATAATTAATTCATTATAAAAAAAAAACACATTTATGGATTGTATACTCGATTTTTTCTCGAAAACTGTAAATATTTTGACTTGGCTTGCAAAAAGCATTTCAAGTAGATTCCTTTAGTTTTTTTTTTTTTTTTACGAGAACCTAATGTAGCTTACAAAACAGCTGATGAATCATTTATATAGGAGAAATGGATAAAAATACGAATGAAATGCTACAGTTAATGTAGACAACGGACCATCAAAACTTTTAAGAAATATCCATCACTTTAAGTGACGGTTTATAAGATTTCTTTGACAACATTCTTCATAATTTTCTCCAAATTGAAAGATAATTCATTAAATTAAGATTTTATTAGTCTAATCCACATCATAAATATAAAACTTTGGCAATCCAGTAATGAAGATTGAAACCAATTAGTTTTTAACTTCGTTCAAAAATAAAATAAACTCACAAGACAGTAAAATACGAAGTTCGAAACTTACCTAAACCATAAGTAGAGGCAAAATATTAGTATTCAATGATTTATTCAATTGTTTTTACTTTTAAGAAGTAACCTTGGAAAGTTCACAAGTCATTCACATCGACACGAAAATAATAATCACAACATAATATTTGAAAAAGCCTTAAAGCAAGTCCCACATTTAAAATCTACACAAAATTTTGCATTCTATTGGACTTTGCGCTGTCCATAAAAGAGGTCCATACAGTTCAGCTTCAAGCGCTTTAACTGTCATGGATGGAAGTTTTATGGCAGCGCTTTGTAACTTCTTTTAAATTTACTGCAACGTAGATGTTAATATTCCAACAAGCGCCCGACCTGCTTCAAAGCCTTTGTCACTGCCTCATTTCCGCTGCCTCGAAAATAGCAATTATTATTCCGAACATTTTAAGTGTTTCTTAAGTGACTAGTCATTTATTTTCGCAGGAGAGTGTATCTCTTTCAAGTTTTACTTTTTGCTGAATCCGAGGCAGTGAAATTAAAGTAGTATTTCTAAAATATTCACCAACACTGATACCACAACATTAATAATTATAATTAAATCGCCTTGAATCCAAGTCTATTGAAGCCATGCCTCGTAAGCTTTGCTATGAACTTACTGCTTCTTTAGACATGTCATCGGACAGACGTTGTTCGCTTTGACATTGTGGGTGATCCTCCTGAGTCCTTGCAACCATACCTTTTTGGAAATATATCAATTAATTTTAAAACTATAAAAAATTGTGACGTCATTTGAAGTCTGCCTCGTGAAAAGCAACGCTGATGCCTCGGAGTGAGTAAAGTGCACTTTCAGCGAGGCAATAGTGCAATAGTGAGGCAAATGTAGGCCAGTGTAGATGATTTATTAAATAGGCCTTTCTTGCGTTGCTTGATTTAAAATCCTTGATGTTGTTATGATAAAATAAACACTGCAAATGTGTGTAAGTATAGCTTGTAAAGTAAATCTGATAATGACCCTTAAGAGTCAGCAAATATCTAGTTAAATCTAGATGAAACTGGTTGTATCCGGTTCAAACTGACCTTGGCGGTAGCAGCATCAGGACACACCACGTGTTGGTAATTGATGTTGATGTAATCTGTGCCACTGCAGATCGTCAAAGACTTTTCTTCTAAATTCTCGCCATGTTTGTTGACCAGGTTCATACTAAGTTTGGAGTCCTGTGGGGAAATGACAAACTATTAAGTAAAGAAAACACACGCATGCACAGAAACATATGATGCTGAAGAAGAACAAGAATTCATTAAAGCTTAGTCGTTGAAAGGGGATGGTAGAAGCGCCAGGGTAGCCATTTTAATCCAGTAAATGACTGTGACAATTTCATGACGAAGTTATACAATGGAATTAAATAAACTTACGGGGTTGTATTGACGAATGATATAACGGTCGCGAATCATATTTTGTTCTACACATAACATACCTGACACCGAACTGCGAATTACAAAAAAAAAATAAGAAAATTTTAATTTCGTGGGCTAAATTTGCACATCCATCTTATTCAATTAATGAAATCTGCCAATTAAAGTCCACTGTGGGACCTATGTTTTCCCCAACATGCGCCATAACACCTGGTTTTCCGGCTTTCACATCCAGTCTACGTCAGCCATCTTTTTTAAAGTTATCGGTTCTTCTACTCTAGTCCATCTAAAAACCTCTGAATTCTTGTCCAACGAAAACTCAGTATGATTAGGATGCTAAATCTTTTTGCACTCTCATTTCTGTACCAATGCTCATCAAAATCCTTCTTTCTCCTCCCTCCCTATAAAATTCCCAAAGTTAAACCATCGCATGGGTACTTCCTGTAAGGTTCCAAATTAATAATTGCCCCAAAAATTCTCTCCCCAGGGGATCGTTCTGTTATTTTGGTTCTATTTCCACATCGTTTGCTAAACCGCCCTCGGTCAACCAAAACATAACCTTTTGCCTCGCAATAACGTCAGATGTTAAGGCTTTCACCGACATGCTCGACGCGATGACGTTTCGCGACTCTATTGAAACAATTTCATTGGAAAATGTTCTACTACAATCACTACGCGCCGGGCTGCGGAAGCCTTTATGTGGACGTCTCACTAATATTTATTTAGTGTTTGTAAATGTGGAACTAGTGTTTTCAGGCGTTTTTGGCTTGAGTTACATACTGTATTTTGGCGAATATAATGTAGTAAGATGTATTGTTTTTCCATCTATGTTGTCGTGGAAATATATTTAGCAGGTTTTCTCGGACCGTCTCTATCAGCCATTAGTTCTATATCCGGGACCATATTTATACGGGGTTTTCTCCTAAACTTAATATTACAACTCAATTTCAGGTAGTTTCCCGTCTCCTTCATGGATGACCTAAAATGGCGTCCCGGGCAATTAATGTCAGCTAATTGATTTATAAGATTGTTCCTATAACAAGCTAGATTTGCTCTGAAAATAGTCAAAGTCTGTGTGAATTCCAGTTCACTTTTATGACATTTTACTTTGTACACCACTATGGCAACAAATGGTTAGGCCATTATTTAAACCTAACAAACTCGTAATTTTTCTCATGATTTTACTGATTTAGGCACTTTAGACTTTTTCTGAATTTTGCCTTGTGATTCACAGAATTACTGTTCTAATTCTGGTAGTAAACTTATCTACTACATGTGGCCTAGAAACAAGCTGATCAAAATTCAGTTCATCTTCACACAAACAGTCTTCCACTTAAAATAATGATAACATTAATAACTTTACCTTAGGCACTCCGCCCGATCTAACGTCACTAACTTGACACAGCTCGACCACGTCACCGTCCTGTAACAACGACACAGAATATGTTAATTGAGTACTTACTGAAATACAGTGGCTTTCAAAACGGTAAGGTACTTTTAAAATTTCCGGAGACCAATTACGGTAGTTAAAAACGTTCGAAATTTCTCGAAATTGTAGAGTAGTCAAAATAAACAGATAGAGACTTAGATAAGGAATGTGAATGTTAGCAAAAATACGGAAATTGGCGCTCAGGGACTGATTCAGTGTCGAGTCTGATTCAGTTTATTAAGCAATTACTGAAATACAGTGGGTTCGAAAAACGTAGGTATTTTAAAAATTTAGCAGGCAAATTAAGAGTTTAAACTCATGCCTTCTTTCTATGGGGGTGGGCCTAGGCCGAAACTACAATAGTTATTTGTTATACAAGAGTGCAAAGTTGCTTTTTAACCGCGTGCTCAATTTTGATGACCGAGCAAGCGAAGGATTCTAAAATTGAATCACGAGCGCAGTGAGTGATTAAAAAATTAGAATCCTGAGCATTAGCGAGGGAATCAAAACAGCACGAGGTGAAAAATCTTTGCACTCGAGTGCAACACGTAACTTTTCATCCCACCTCAGCGAGGAAATGACTAAATGCAAAAAAAGCATTTACAGTCACAAGATACTTTTATTTCAGTTTAGGTATTAATATTTATTAGGTACTACATTATGATAGGTAAGTATTACAGAATTATCTTTAAATTATTTCAAATAATACTTAGGTATAATTAAGAAAAATTTAAAGTAAAGTTGCTACAGCTGCCTAAGTAGAGTGTAATATTTTTGTTAGTGACGTGAAAAGAAAATGGGGGGTGCAAAGTAAATTAAAAAAAAGTACACCAATAAGGTTCCGAGTCTGAGTTTTTAACAAATTAGAAAAAGGTTGTATGATAAATTCGGCACCATGCAGGTAGAAGTAAATAGGTTTAATGATGTTTTGAATTTACAAACTTAGTGCACACGATGTTCTAAATTCAATTTACTTTATCCTCTAGATAATAAAAACGGCTTTTCCACTCAGATATTGAAGATTAAAAATACTCTTTCCGAGATGGTGGGATGAAAAATCTATTCGTTATCTCATAGCACAGTTACTAACAAAATGGATCATGTTGTCTGAATTAATAAATGAATTATTGCCACGACAAATAAAATTAAAAAAAAAAACTTGTTGAAATGTAGGAAAATTAGAGGATTTGAGTGAAGTGGTATCATTCGCGACTTACGAGTTCTAGGTCGTGAGTTCAAACTCAATCAGGCACTTTATTTAATTTCATGACACATGAATTGACAGCAGGACATCGGCCTACTCCTCATTAAAAACCTTACATTCACACAACGTAGCTAGATACGTAGTAGATAAAAGTCTGGCGACTGATTGCAGTTAAATAAAAAGGAGAAAAAAATCGCCACCACATTCACCTTTACTCTCAAAACGGTGATGGAAAACAGCGTGAGGAAACCGGCATGTCCTAGAACCAATATTTCGTAGACATCTGACATCCCTCTTACAGAAAGGAGGCCTGTGTTGCAGCAGTGGGGACAGAGTCGGGCCAGTAGGAGTAGACAGTGGGCCTGATTGTTATTTGTGTTGATCTTAAACATATGAGAATTGCCCGTCATGGACTGATTCAGTCCTGAGATTTGTTCGAAAGAGTTACCGTGGCCCTGGTAGGCAACTAAAGGAACACGACTGGGTGGAAATGCAAATATTAAATCTCGTATTAAGTTAGGGCTAAAAAGTATCAAAGGGAAACTTGCTTAGCCAAGAGAGTAAGTAATGAATTAGAATAGCGTGTATTCTGTAGCCATACGCAATGAAGGATTTAGTCATCAATCTTATTTTATAAATATGTTATTAATATTATGATCATCATTCGATTAGATCTTTTCTTTTGATTAGAGGTTCTATGAAGTGTCTCTTTTGAATAAAATAAAATGTATGGATAAGCTTTCTTCAAATTATTCTAAACTTCAGAAACCCAGTAAGCTCACCGTTCACAAAATCGCTCCATAAATTCATGAGCAAAATTTGTACGACCGTTCGCCCCACTATTATTTAAATCGTGCATAATTCAAATTGAATTCCTTCGTTAAATAAGGATCATATAGGATCGTTCTGATGATGAAGAGGTTCTGGCAACTCCAATTTGTTAGGTAAGCTTATTATTACGGCAATTTGCCTTCAGCCGCCAGGATCGTTGGCTGTGGAACTAATTGCCTCATAGTTAGAGGTCTACGTTCTATATTAGTTTTAGTTACACCTGAGTTAATATTAAGAATTTACGGAGCTTCATTTACATGTTTGCAGTCTTCGAATTTAGCAACGTGGAAAATACGACCTACTCTCTACGCACTGTAGACTCACGAGACTCGCTTTTTAAGATTGATTTAATTTAAATGAGTCTTATATGTACCTAGATGTATGATTTGTCACATGATACTTTAGAAGAAGCCGTGTGTGGATTTACCATCCACAATAATGATGAACCCCTATCTAACCCCATCCGGAGATGAATTTGTAAAAATCCTTCCTAAGATGATTGTGCAGCAATCAGTCAATCTGCGTGGTTCTTTCCTCAAACTACTATTTCAGAGGTCAATTCTACATGGTCTTCAAATGATCTTACATAGATTACGTCTGGACTTAAAAAGAGGCTGTGACCTCTTAGTTTATTTCGGCCTTTCTTGTTGGCGTATTCAGTTAGAAAACGACGTTCTTACCTGGTTTTCAAAATATGATTGACGTGTTTATACTAACCTACATAAAGAAATAAAAACATTTTTATAAGTCTTCTATAAAAATATTAAATTCGCTCATTGACAAACAGGGCACAAGCACAACATAAATCGCTTGGTAGAGAAGCATGAAATGAGAAATATTCAAGAGTTAACTCTTGATTTTTTTTTGCAAAATTTCATGCTTCTATACCAACCGCTTTATGTTGTGCCCCTGTGCCCTGTTTGTCAATGAACGAATTTAATATTTTTATTAAGACGACTAGTTGTGCCTGCGGCTTCACCCGCGTTGATGTCGGAAACTATCCCACAAAAACGTGCAACCGAGACAAGAAGTCAGTGTTACTCCTTATAACATCAGCTGAAAGTCAGTGAAAGTCCCGTCAAAATCGATCTAACTGTTTCGGAGATAAGGCGGAACAAGCAGAGACAAAGAGACATTTTTTTTTTTTTGTTTTATGAGCCGTATTTATATCCTTTATATACATTAAGTAAAAAGCTGTTATTTTGATATTACAAACAGACACGTCAATTTAATTTATTTGTAGTAGGAATGGAATAAATAAGCAGTTTTATTTATAGTTGTAACTAGTCGTAAGTCAATTGTACTAGCAATAAAAAATAGGTAGGTAAATATAATAAATTTTCCTTTGTCACAAACAACAAGAGACAATGATGTCACTAGTTCCCACATAAACTAGGACAATGCTAAGTCTTCATCTTTTCTAGAAACTTTACATTAACGCAACTTGTTCAGTCGAATGGAAAGAATCGAGATGTCGATAGCAAGATTTATATAATAGTAGGTAAGTATCCTTATTTTAATTACAGTATTTATTTACAACGCAGTAGTTAGTACTGTAGCTTGTAAAACGGAAGATGGATTGTTTATGGTCAAGGAAAATTTATTGCTAAACAAATTGAGTACCAAATTAAATTGTCCGGATTTTAAGTCACAACTATCATCATCACTGACAAGTGTGAGAAGTGAGACGCCCCCATAACTAGATAGACCGACAATCTTAAGAAACTGGCAGGGACAGACTGGATACACCAGGGTCGGGAGATTTGTTCGAAAGAGTTACCGTGACCCTAGCATATAGGCAACTGAAGGAACACGGGTGGGTTTTAGTCAGTAAAAGTCTGACACGCTCTCCCGCTCCGCCCAGAGCGGGAGACGTCATTTGATGATTTCCCACCCACAAAAACAAAAAAAAAACCGGCTAAGTGCGAGTCGGACTCGCGCACCGAGGGTTCCGTACCAACCTGTAGGTATCCTCGGTTTATGCATAAGGTTTATGTTTATGAAATTAAATGTTTTTTTTAAATTTTTATATTTGAGTTGATTGAATGAAAGGTAAATTCTGGTTTAGGATTTATGACGTATTAAAAAAAAACTACTTACTGGATCTCGTTCAAACCAATTTTCGTTGGAAGTTTACATGGTTTATGTACATCATATGTCAATTGTATGTATCAATTTACATAATTTTTTAGTTTTATCATTCTCTTATTTTAGAAGTTACGGGGGAGGACACTCATTTTACAACTTTGGAAGTGTCTCTCGTGCAAACTATTCAGTTTAGAAAAAAAATGATATTAAAAACCTTTATACCATTTTTAAAGACCTATTCATAGATACCCCACATGTATGGGTTTGATGAAAAAAAAATTTTGAGTTTCAGTTCTAAGTATGGGGAACCCCAAAATTTATTATTATTTTTCTATTTTAGTATAAAAATCTTGATGCGGTTTACAGAATACATCTATTTACCAAGTTTCAACTGCGTAGCTCTTATAGTTTCGGAGAAAAGTAGCTGTGACATACGGACGGACAGACAGACAGACATGACGAATCTATAAGGGTTCCGTTTTTTGGCATTTGGCAACGGAACCCTAAAAATGATATTAGAAACCTCAATACCATTTTTAAAGACCTATTCATAGATACCCCACACGTATGGGTTTGATGAAAAAATTTTTTTTGAGTTTCAGTTCTAAGTATGGGGAATCCCATTTTTTTTTTCTATTTTAGTATAAAAATCTTGATGCGGTTTACAGAATACATCTACTTACCAAGTTTCAACTGCGTAGCTCTTATAGTTTCGGAGAAAAGTAGCTGTGACATACGGACGAACAGACAGACAGACAGCATGACGAATCTATAAGGGTTTCGTTTTTTGCCATTTGGCAACGGAACCCTAAAAAGGAGGACAGGGTGTTGTGGTGCAGCTGAAATATGCATGTTTTCAGCACTGGACTGCAATAGGCTGAGTTGAAATAATTCTTTGACAGTTGTATCACGTTGTCAATTGGCGTAACAAACTATTTCGTTGTCTACATTAATAAAAACAAAAGAAAGTCGTAGGTATTAACGCGAATTGTGATCGAGCATTTTGAACCGCAAGCAGTCCATCTACTCTACTCATCTTCATTTTCCAGTTTTTTACACAACCGGGTTTTGTAATAAAAATTCAGACAACACTCAACAATCATAATAAAAGTAGGTAATTTAAAATATATCCTGATCCTTCAAAGATGATCGAACTTGAAAGCAAGCAGTAAGAAAAATATAAATCTGTCTCTTCCATAACTGAGATAGTGACATCTTCAAAGCCAATCAAATACAGCTCAATAAACAACAATCTCCCACTACCCTTTCACCCCCGTAAATCACCCTTTTCCTGCACACGACACAGACCTCCCCCTAAGCATTTAAATCGCAGTAACTACCTCTCAGTGCTGACCTTTTCACGAGCAAGTCGTGAGCACTCGGGAGACAAAGGAAGCGTTTCTCAATAGGAAATTAACTTCCTAACTACATCCTATTGGATGTACGAAGTAACTGAGTTTGTAATTATACTAGAATTGTATGTAAATGTACTTGTAATAGGTAAAAGCTGAATAACTCGTTTTACGGAAAAAAATCTTGACTCCACTTCTTATCGATTGAATTCTTGACAAGAAAATTTAGTATGACAAAAAGAGGGCTGGCCTATATTTTGGCTAATGAATAAGCCATGCTACGTGGATGCTGGAAGCCTTTTGGGCACTTTTCCTGTTGAAAGCGGTGCTTCTGGGAAGCTATATTAAAACCGTGAATCATATTTTCATCAACAAACAACCTGAGACTACTGACCTACTTTAAAGAAACTAAAAAACCTGCATTCATAGAAAACCAAACTAAAAAGTAGTAGAATATAAACTCCAAAGAAAAGAAATATTTTTTTTTTATTTCAGCTCGCTATGCTTTTGCTGGCCAGGATAATGGTACAAATTTATGAAATGTTTGTATTGTCATCGGTCCTTGATAAGGTTGCACAGTTTCAAATTAATCTGACGTTTTTAAGGGGGTGAAAATTAAGTTTAAAAATTCTGTTAGGTATATAGATACATACCAAGATTATAAAAGCGTGTTAAAATGGAATTTCGTTGGCTACCGTAGCACAACCATTTTCATAATAATTTAAACCAACATTTAATAAAGGGAAGTGTAACTTTGAAGATGCATATTAACGTCGGGCAGGAAGGAGATCGACGTTTCCATAAGTTCGTGTCTAACTTTATAATTTTCAGCTTAGGCCATCTATATGGCTTGAAATCGGGTTAAGTCATTAAACTAGCTGCAAAGTTCAGGCTTCAAACTCCCAACTCCAACCATTTATCTATACTTATAATATCGGTCATACCACAAGTCTCGACATGTTTTTTCCGTTTGATAGTTGTTATGATGTTTTGACATACGCAGTAACGACATACGTTTTGTAAAGTGTGGACATTTAAGGGCTCGGCGACGGTCAATCTGTCCATACAAACGTAATACCAAAATCATTTGCAATTGGAGCATATTTCCACCATTTTAAGATGATATTCGGCTTTAGACAGTATTTATCTAGGTTATGGTGACGTTTTTTTTAAAAAAAACTGTGCTAAAACGAAGTTTGAGCGAATTGCATTTCGCACATTTTTACAACATAAATGACATGTTTTCTTTTTGTTTTTTCTGCATTAAAAACAACAATATCTGTAATAATGTTTTATCCATAACACAGCTTATATTATCAAGATACTAAAACACGAAAACCAATTTAAAAATCATTAAGTTTTCATTCATCATTTTTGGTATTACGGAACACAGCCAAATTATCATACATTTTCAATAGCTAATAGTGCTATCGCGTCTCACAAAAATGTCAATGTGTGCACGGTTGCGTACGGCTTGCGGTGGGTGTGTTGTGTATCGCTCGGACATAGATTCACACTAACGCAACATGCATTTTGGGTAGCGGGAAGTTCACTCGGGGTGTTTGTTGTCAGTGCGAGACGATTGCCTTACGGTGCGGAGCATACTTTTATTTGTTTTTCAATTGTATTGTGATATTTCTGACAATATTATTGACCTATGCTATGAACTTGGATTTTGATTTTTCTTGTGACTTGGTATCGAGTACTCTACATTCTGACGAACTTTGCTTTGTTTACGGACCTGGATTTATTGTTTACGATTCGGTTTGGCTGCCAACATGGACTCCGAACGTTGGGATGTGTCTCACAGATATTATAAGTTACCTGCCTAATATTTTCTTGGCTACTAATTCATCATCATTCATTCATCATCATCATTTCAACCGTAAGACGTCCACTGCTGGACTTAGGCCTCCCCCAATTTGGGGGGCTTTGCCATAATCGCCACGATTGGCAGGCGGGTTGGCGATCGCAGTATGGTGGTAAAATGCATCGAGAACGCTGCTGCCCATTCCCTAGTAAGTCCCTTAGTCGCCTTTTACGACACCCACGCCACGGGAAGAAACGGGGTGGTGTTATTCTTCACGTCCGGCACCACACGGTACAAATTGTTTACTTACACTATTTTAACCTCGGCCCAATAAAATAAAGATTTTTTTGTGGTCCGAGTTAGTAGTAAGTATACCTAACTATACTCCATTTACTATAGCATTAGACAGAAGTTAAGAAAGGCTCTTTTAGATGCACACTTTGCAATAAAATTACAACAAACATTATTACAGTCAAGATTGATGTGGAATTAAATATAATCAATTTATATAACAGATGTCACACTTAATTGTACGTATTTAATCTATCTACATTCTGAAATTACAAGGCTTTCATTTAATATTGTTTAGATTTTACATTTAATATTGTCGTGTCGATGTTTAAAATCTAAAAGAAGCAGGGGTGAACAGTACCGCCTACCGGGAACGTTTTTAACGTCACTATAATTCTACCAAATCTAAAATGTTACGTATTTCCTTCATAAGTTATGGGAGCACGTGTTTTTTTTTTATTTTGTCTGTTTATACTATCAACCATCCGTCTAATTGCGTAAATTTTCTGCAGTTGTCAATTGTGTTGTCATTCACTTGGTACTTGTGAATGCTACGCCTTTTCTCGTTGTTATTGCTGAATTTTCGTGATTTTGTTTTTTTACTGTTTTTCTTTTGTTATTTTTTTGTTATCGTTATAATTGTTAGTTTAGTGTTGTTCATTAAGTTGGCAAAACTTTTTCTCTTCTTTAATAGTAATAAATCTCAATTTACGCTTTTGTCTCTAGAAAATGTTTTACTGTTAGTAGTGTATTTTTTTAATCCCATTAAAAACATAAATGTGAAATGAGAGCCAAGTTCAATATTATGATATAGGCCTTGGTTGTTGACGTCAACGACAAAATAATTGAGATCTAAATGGGTGCCAAGTTCATCGGTCAGTCCTGAAATTTATTTATAACTACATAAAATATAATTTATTCTTATAACTTAGGATAATATATTGTAGCCAAAGGTCTGACTTGGCTAGTTCTCATTATTTCATGACTGACCACTGAACTTGGCATCCATTTAGATCTCACTTCTTTTGTCGTTGACGTCAACAATCAAGGCATACATCATAATATTGAACTTGGCTCTCATTTCACATTTATGTTTTTGATGGGATATCATTACTTTTTGTACATACATTATTAGTAGGTACTTATTTATAACAAAATTAATACTAAATGGTTTTTGTTATTTGTTCCTAATAGAATCAATTAAGTGAAAAATTATTATAACATTTACCAGTTTCTGATTTATTCCTTTGTATTCACCTAATTACCTATCTGCAAGCCAAATTTGAACTTTCTAGGTCATCTGGAACTGGGTTAGAGTTTTGATCTATAGGTCAGTCAGTGATAAAAATTACGATTTTTGGACGTTAATATCTATAAATAACTGTTTGGGATGTGTTTATGAAATTTGGAGCACATATGTATCTTGCAAGTCTCACTATATGAGCCAAATTTGACACGTTTATGTGAAATTGAGTTAAGAGGGGGTCTAAAGTAGCTCCAAATGGTTCGTGTAATATTACACACGGTGCTGCTCGCTAGTTCTGTTACTTGAACTTGGCTTGATACGCTACCGCGTGTCTAGATCCTCTGACATTCTAAATTATTATAGTTGGTTTGTTGAAAACAATGTGATAGTTGTTTTTTCATAAATTGATTGTTACTAAAATTGTTTCATTTCATGTACCTATCCAAGCCTTGTGACGAGTAGATCGATAGTAAATGCTTTATTTTATGCATGCCATACATTGTTATAAAAAGCTCACATTATTTATTTAAATTGTTTGAACTTAACTTGAAATAAAAGGTTTCGTACTCCTGCTTCTACGAGCCTCTTTTTTCTAATGTTATAATAAACAGAGTATAAGTACCTATATCTAATATATAAATTTCTCGTGTCACAGTTTTCGTTGCCATACTCCTCCGAAAAGGCTTGGCCGATTTTGATGAAATGTTTTGTGCTTATCCGGTATCTATGAGAATCGGCCAACATCTATTTTTCATCCCCCTAAATGTTAGGGGTAGTCCACCCCTAAATTTTTATTTTTATTTTTTAGACAAATTTTTTAATTTCTATTTTTTTATGATACAACATACAAAAATACATACATCTTTAAATTTTCACTTTTTTTCACCCGGCAAAGCAACGTTTGCTGGGTCAGCTAGTCTATTTATATAAAAATCTATGCCACTTTTCGTTGTAACTGAACCTCCTAAACGGCTGGACCGATTTGAATGAACTTTTTTGTATGTGTTTGGGTGGCACCCTGGATGATTTAGATTAACTATTGGACCCGGTAGGTGGTGCTGCTATCGAGTTCTAGGAAACAGGACAACGTCTGTACGGTCAGCTAGTTTTGTATAAGTGTATTTACATACCTATCTAGGTAGATATGTAGGGACGGAACAAACAAAGCTTTATAGGTAGGTACCTATCAACTTTTATTTCTTCCCTTTCTTTTCTCATGTCACCGACCGGGCGTAGGTAATTATCTCAAGGACTGTTCTCAGACTTAGTTTGCTTTTCCACCAGAGAAGGAAGGAAGGATGCGTTTGATATTCACCAATCATATTCATTGGCTCCCATAGGTAGTACTGGTGGAGACGGGTTCAACTAAGCTCTGTTTTTACATGGAAGGGTGCGTGTTATGGATGGAAGCTATGGATGCGCGAGTGGTGTAGTTATGTGCAGAGTTCATACAGTAGGAGCGCGTTTGTCACCGAAAGTAAACATACCGCCATCGCAGTGTCTCCATATGTAAATCGAGAGTTACAGTGTTGCAAGGGTGAAAATACCGTGTTTCTAGACAAAATTACGGTGAACCTGCTAAAATTGTACCGCGTAAATTACCGTGTAATTTTTCAAAGAAAAAAACAACATTGTGAATCAAATAAAGTCTTGAATATATTTGCTTTTTTAATTATTAACCATAATCACATTAGCCGTATGCCAGATGACCGCTGGGCAAAGGTTTGCATACAATGGGTGCCTGAAGATGGACGACGCCACCGCGGTCGGCCCAGAAAGCGGTGGCGAGACGACCTAGATGCGTACCGCGACGACTGGTTTGAGGTGGCGCGGGACAAGAGTTCCTGAGAAATTGGGGGAGGCCTTTGCCCAGCAGTGGCTAAACAAAAAAAAAAAATTAACTAAGAAGATAAAAACTTGAAATTGAAACTGTTTACTACGTATTTGTAACGCGTCGTAATCGTAACTCGAATAAAAGACAACGTAGTAAATTTTACGTCATTCACCCATCATAAGGACGAGAATAGATTGCGTGGAGATAAAAGACACTCTCAATATCTACAACTTCTAGATATTGAGGGATTTCCCTAAAATTCTCGGCAATGAAGGAGCAGTGCTGCCATTAAAAAAATTGTTAAGTTGACTGACTGAGATTCGTTTTACGCAGTACATGATGAAATATTTACAACAACGTAATTTATACTGGCAGTACAGTGAATTACGGTGATATATGACACGGTAATACATTATTACCTTGACGGTAGAATAATACCAGATTACGGTGCATCTACGGTAATTACCGTGTACATGGAGACATTGCGCCATCGTGAAGGCACAAAGTTATTTTATACCTCGCCATGCCCCTACTAGCGAAGCATCGCATACCTATACAGAGAGTCAGCTGTACATCGACGCGCAAACTGTTACCAATTACCATAGATCACTTCAAGATTCTAAATCCATCTGTGATCCGGTTATTAAAAAAATGAGCAACCCATATAGTGGTCGAATATGATGTGTAAGATCCGACCTCTTCCTTGGTAAGGGACCGTTCAAGTATTACGTAAGCAGATTTATTACAATTTTTATAAATAAGGTTTACAGTTTTCGTGATCACTAAACACATGACATGGGCTATTTAGTAAATCTTGTTTTAAACTATTAATTTTTTGGGTCGTGGTCATATTTGGAAGTTTCGTCGTATAATCGACGGCCCCTTTTATAGCTTTTCTCAAAATATTCACATCCAGGGTTTTTCTTAGTTTTATTGGGACCAAACCCAATTTATTTTCTGTCTTTTTAACGAGATTTTTTTAATTTTGAGCAATAATTTCGTAGCAAATGATTGCTACATTCAATTTTTTTAATGGTAGTGCAGTGTCCGTACGGCAAAGATTCGTTGAGAGCGCTAGTAACGCTACTATCACCATCACCGATCATCGTTTTATATCGTAATTGATGCATTTCAATGCTACATTTGAATCCCTCTACAATGCCATCTGCTTCCATAGCCGTCGAGCTTTTCGACCAATTTTTAAAGCAACGGTGAACTTTCGGATCTGTATTTTTATTTTTAGCTAAAGCACATACGCAACAATATGCATTCCTGATGCCCTAAAATAAGATTTTTTTAGTTTCAAAACCGATTATGCACGATACTCTAGATAAAGAGTTATAATTAGTCCTATACGATCGTTTAGCCCATAAACCGTCTACTACAACTGTAATATAAGGAATGCCGTCAGGATCCAAATTACCATTAGCAATGGCAATTTTTTTTTTCTTCTACACCGGCTTGGTGCATACTTTATTATATCGCCAAAAAACACTACAAAGTGAAAAATAACTTTAATTTCGGAAGTCAGTGATTTTTATTTTATAAGGTTTTTTCGTCAGGGGAGTAACGTGTAAGAACATTACAAATAAATTTTACTTAAAAGTCCTTGTTTTTTACTTATCCTCTTTTATATCTGCACATCGCGTAAATATGTAGAAACTATTGGAATATTTGTCTGTTACTAATATTTTGCGTAACACTCTTAGTGACATTTATTCATTATAGCTTCTGCCCGCGACTTCGTCCCCGTTCAATTTCTTGTTTCCCCGAAATGTTGCAAAAAACGGCGAAAATCGCCTACCCATGCGCTTTTTCTCCGTTTTTGCAACATTTTTCATTACTGCTCCGCTCCTCTTGGTTGTAGCGTGATGTTATATAGCCTATAACCTTCCTCGATAAGTAGGCTACCCAACACAAAAAGATTTTTTCAATTCGGACCAGTAGATCCTGGGATTAACGCGTTCAAACAAACAAACAAACTCTTCAGCTTTATAATATTATATAGTATATAGATTTATAAGTAGTTAAGTTTGCCGGCGGCTTCGCCCGCGTGGAGGCTGGAAAATGCATCTAAAACTTCCTCATAAAACACTCTATCTATTGGTGAAAACCGCATGAAAATCTGTTCAACATTTTTTGAGGTCTTCGCAAGTAGACAGACAGACGCGGCGGGGAACTTTGTTTTATATTATGTAGTGATAACATTTTTTTAAAATGGTAAAAAGAATACTTATTTACGTAAATATGACAGAAAAAGCCTTCGTTTTTTAAAGTTGAGACCACTCTTGTGATGTGATTTGATTTGATTTGACTCCAAAGGGAATGAACAAACATAAATAGGCTTAAAATAAATGAAGGCAATAATAATAAACATCCCTATCATTTATATTTACGCAGCGTGCGTGTGACAATTTTTGCGCCGTGTGCCGCCGCCATCAACTGTTCATTTTCTGCCTAACGGCCGAAGGCTCGCTGCGCTGCCGTTCACTATTTGGCGCGGTAACGATACATTGCGTATTATGAGGTAATAAAACTAATCGGGTTATTGGACTCACAACGTTCATGTATTTATTTATTGAAGAACACAAACAGTATAATTATACATTGGTTTACAAGTACCAAGTTAGGAAAGGTATGTAAGCCCTAGATCTCGAGATATTGTAATAATTTGAGATATGGACATTGTAAAGAAAATTCCACAAAACGCATTACTAGTCTGTACATTTACTAACGATTCCCCAAAGCAGTCAACAAAAATAAAGCAAATAACGAACATACCTAATTACAAGTAAATAAAAATGCGTCGAGTCGTTATGAATAAAGGGTAGGTACTATTACTCACTCACACACGGCTGCACACCGCGTCAGCATTGGCCTTCTATTGTCAAACAGAGATAGCAATATTCCGATCGAGTTTTGCCCTTGTCGTCGGCTCGTGGTTGCGAGTTTAGGGCGCCGCGTTCTTAAGTTTCATTTTATAGTTATTGTGCGACACGAAATCAATTCATAAGGATGGAGGATCTGAGAAAATCTATTTCTGTTCAAGAGCAACGAATTTTTTTGAAATTTTGTGTTCTGCTAAATTATTCTGTGTACTGTGTACCAGTGCGAGATTAGGGCGGCTCTCGAGTTTGAAGTTAAATGAGATTATTTTAAAGTTGAACCAAAATGGAACATTTAGTGGTGTTTTAAAATTACCTGAGGTTTGGGCCCGGGTCATTGACAGCTGCGGAGACTATTGATTACTTTTATGTGAGTTATTAAAAATAATTGCGTATACCTATTAAATTATTATAAAAACAAAATATGTCAAAACTTTAGGTATGACCGATATTATAAAGCTGAAGAGTTTGTTTGTTTGATTGAACGCGGTAATCTCAGGAACTACTGGTCTGAAATGAAAAATTATTTTTGTGTTGGGTAGTCTATTTATCGAGAAAGGCTATAGGCTATATAACATCACGCTACTATTAAGAAGAGTGTTGCAGTAATGAAAAATGTTGCAAAAACGGGGAAAATCGCACGGGTAGGCGATTCGACGCGACGGGAAGGGTCGGGGGAACAAAAAATTTAACGCGGACGAAGTCGCGGGCAGAAGCTAGTTTCATATAAATTAATTACAGGCACTTTTGATTTCTAAAGTGCCCGTAATTGATTAAGGAAGAAATATTGAGGAAGATGAAGTTAGTGATCCATTCCAAATAGTAGTAGTAACTTCGTATGTTGAAGTTTATTGGTGGGTTTACAGTGCGTGTTACGTTCCAAATTTTATAATTCGAATCAATTGTTTTATTTGTACAACACAGGTAAATAAAAAGTACAGATATCAATATTACCGGACGTAAAGAATAGCACCATCCTATTTCTTCCCGTGGGTGTCGTAGAAGGCGACGACGTATTAGATAATGGGCAACGGCGTTCTGTATGCATCTTACCACCATACTGCGATCGCCAACCCGCCTGCCAAACGTGGTGATTATGGCAAACCCCCCTTTTGGGGAGGCTCACGTCTTTTGGCTGAAATGATGATGATGATGAATACGTTCTAGCCGGATAATTTCTAAACTCCACGCGGGCGAAGCCGTTGGAAAAAGCTAGCAACGTTATAATTTGTTGTCTAGGCACTCACTAATTGTGTAAAAAGCTTTTATATTTAACTAGCTTTGGCCAGCGGCTTCGCCCGCGTGGAGGTTGGGAAATATCCCGCGGGATATGTACGACGGCATAAAGTATCCTATATGGTAAGTATCCAGGATAACCAAAAATCCAAATCCATCCAAAAATCTAAACATCTAAGCCATATTTCGCGGTCTCTTACTTGGAATAATACAATTAGCTTTATTTTGAGTACTTCGAACACACATGATATTCGCATTTACTATGAAGCCAAAGTAATATGAATTACAATATTCCGATCCTCCTAATCCTGCCGGCCGGACGCGGGAAGGCCCGCTAGCCGCTCTGCGGCTATTTTATTATAACTTCTGATATCTTCTAAAACATTCATTTTAATGATATGCTGTAAAGGGCAATTTTGATCTACATGAAATGTACAATTTATTTAAGGTACTTAATTGCATAAGGGTTAATGCTGTATTGCTTAAAATCGCATTCATAAATAAGCCATTATTGCTCGTAAAAAGTAAAGGATAAAAATGGTTATTATGGGTTATCCCTAAGAGTTAGACATATACCATCGCGGACTTTTTTGTAGAACTTTTTAAGGTGTATAATACTGTAGTACATTATTTTGCGCTATTTCGTAGGGTTCAGCCAGCGTTCGCAATGTAAGCGCAAAAAAATGTGTTTATTTATGACATCACATTAGAAACCTCTAAAATTATCAACGTTTCTTTACTATATTATGCATGTTATATACATATAAACCTTCCTCTTGAATCACTCTATCTATTAAAAAAACCTGCATCAAAATCCGTTGCGTAGTTTTAAAGATATAAGCATACATAGGGACAGACAGACAGCGAAGTGACTTTATTTTATAATATGTAAAGATAAATTACGAACAGCCTTTTTAAAAATAAAAAATAAATAATAGTTTAAAAAAAAATAAAAAAACACGCTTCCATAGAAAACCAAACTAAAAAGTAGAAAAAATAGAAAAAAAGCGTGGGCTGCCTGATCAATAAAAAAAGCGTGGCGTGCTTTTTAAGGTATTTTTTTAAAAAGCACCCCACGCTTTTTTTCCATTATTTTCTACTAAAAAAGGCTGTTCATAATTTATGAAATATAAAAGCTTTTTACACAATTAGGGTGTTTCGAATTTTGAGACGTATGACAGCGTAGTTGGTGACGTATGTCAGCGTAGTTTTAGAAGACAGTTTTTTGCTGTTCTGGTAACCCTGACAAGGATAATGACACAAATTTATGAAATTATTGCATTGTCATCGGTCTTTGACAGGTGTGCAAAGTTTGAATGAAATCTGGTCGTTTAAAGTGGGTCAAAATCGCGCTGTCAGGAGTCAGTTACAAACAAACTAACAAACATACAAGTGAAGCTAATACAAAGCGTGTAAAAAGAAGTATATCCAGATCTATTATTGGATTGGGTATCTCGTCATAAATTTTGGGCGCCATTCCTGAAAAGATTTTTCTCTTTACGCTCATACATATCTCTTTGTTGCGTCGTTTCACACTATACGAGTTTAAAGTGTACGGAGCGAGTAGAAATTAAGACAATGATTTTAAATGAACGCTTTCTGAAATTATTGACGACCTTAGCCCCGTATCGTTGTTGGAAAGGATACGCAGCTCAATAGGAAATGGACTTCCTAACTAGATCTCGCGTAGGACGGGACCGACTCCTGTTAGATATGGCATGCGACACTATTAGCCACTTAGCTCCTAACTTGGTAAATGTAGTAGTCTAGTAGTAATATCTTTTACTAAATTTTTGAACAGAAGTAGGGGAGACTTTTAGCTGGGTTACAAAAACTTGGAAATAATCACTTTGAACGAGCCACATATAATTTAAAAGTTATTGAATCTATAATAAGAGGCTTTCACCGCAATAGGCCCACCTAACAAAAAATACTAACATCTGCTTTTCGCGTTTTAGGGACAAGCTACGCAACGTATTTTAAGAAGGATTTTAGCAACTGAAAAAGCGACATGTACATTAGAACTACGTCCAATATACAGGGTGTTTTGAAAAACACCGGCAACCTCTCAGGACTATGTTACTAACATCATAATCAACAACTTTTGTTCTATGAATACGAACTTTTGTTCTATGAACGCTACTACAGTTCATCATATTTTATTCATCAGATTTTCATACAAAAATCGCCGCCCATAAACAGGTCAAGTTCAAGCACCCCCGCCCCCCACCCCCCTCCCCTCGCTAATGTACTATCGCTTTCATTTGCTTCGCATAGACTTCGTAACATTTAGAGCGTTCAATTTTAATATTTTTATTTTTGTATGAAAATCTGATGAACTAAAATATGATGAATTTTTTTAAGTCTTAGAACAAAATTTGTAGATTTTGATGTTAGTGACATAGTCCTGAGAGGTTGCCGATGTTTTACAAATAACCCTGTATAATGGATACTCGCCCATCCACGAAATGACCGCGGCAAGTGTACTTAACCTTCGTTTCATTCGTGTGGTCGTTATTATTTACGCACGAGCTCCACAAACTACGTGGGAATACGTGGGCAGTCGGTAGCTCTGCATCCGTGTTACAATTCCATTAATTAATGTGTAATCTAATTTATTCTAGTAAATCGAATCGTACGCTACTACAGTTCTATTTAGGTGCCATTCTACGAATAGTTTCTATTTTGGTGGAAAACTGGTAACAGATCAGATAATGTCATAGGTATTGATTCAACTCGTGATATTATTTTTAGCCTTTATTTTGGTCTGCCTGTCCATAACACACACATGAAATTATTGCACTGTCATCAGTCCTTGATCTGCCAGGGTCGCGAGATTTGTTCGAAAGAGTTACCGTGGCCCTGGCATATGGGCAACTCCGCTACACCCTGAGCGGGCGAGGTCATTTGATGATTGCCCACCCACAAAAAAAAAACAGTCCTTGATATGTGTGAAAAGTTTGAAATGAATCCGACGTTTTAAAGAGGGTCAAAATCACGTTCAAAGACTCCCTTACATAGACACATAGATACATACCAAACTAAAAGCGTGTTAAAAAAACTATCTGTATTATAAAATCTATTTCACTTTTAAATTATGCCGACCTGAAGGAATAATTTCTTTGACCATCTACTATATTTCAACCATTAACCCCCCTAAAGAATACCCTCGGTTCATACCATTCCCACTAAATCATACGAGATACAACCTTCCTCACGTTTTAGTCCATCTAGGGGTGAAATGAAAATATGATTTATGCATCCGTACGAAATATTTAACTCTAGTCCGGTCAGGTGTGAATAGGGTTGTCCCTCGTATAACACGGTCATAAAAAGAAAGTCATTTCAATATAATACGTCTCTTTTTTTTCTAAAGAGGATGTTAGATCTTACTAACGTAGGATATTCCTAGAATTAGTATTTAAAATCACAAAAAAAAAATATTATTACGTTTTAGAAATCATGATACAACACATTAGGTTACACATCACAGTATTTGGACTGTGTAAAAAACTACGGGGTACAAGAATACCCTGTACTTTTTCCATTTGTTTAATTTGGACCAGAGGGGCCATTCTCGTAATTTTAAGAAAGTTCACAGTCTGATAGTCTCTCTGTCAGTCTTAGTCTCAATCTGTCAAAAATACCTCGAACTTCCATACATATTTTTGACATTTGCTTGTCACCAAGATGAGAGTGCGGCTAGATTTTGAACGTTTTTAATGACGAAAATTGGTCTTCAGGATACTTTGATTATTGGTTATACGAATAAATTTACAGATTTTTATACTGTCTTACTACTGTGAGCTGTTAACCAACGCGTTGTAATGATTTCCTATAAGCATTAATCAGATTTGTACAGGTTTTAAATACTAATTGTAAAATTGAAAGTAAGCAGGTATGTTATTTGCCCCAAACGATTTTGCATCACTGTAGTAATGACGTTTAAAGAGTATCTCATTTGACAGTTATCGTAAAAGTACTGATGTTTATCGAAAGGGGATGGAAATATGACACCTCTGCCCAACCCTTCGGGGAAACAAGGCGTGATGTTATTTATGCGTTTTGTAAAAAGTGTTCATCATGGGAAGGTCAGTAAGTTTTTAGATCGGTTAAATATTTCGCAAAAAATTGTGATTTTAATCTTTGAGTCCTTCTATGCGTGGATGCCCACGGGAGTCATCTTTACAGACCGTGTCTATACGACTTATTTATCTATAGTCATACTGAGGATTTCTAAAAGTGACCCGACGTTATAAAAACTTAATGTAAGCCAATAAAGTATGGACGGTAAGTTTTATTTTATTACACTTTGTACGGTTTTGCTCTCGTGAAATTGTCGGGGATGCTCGGATAGTTTCGGCCTCGTGATTAGGGCGAGGTCGAGTCACGCGTATTAAATAAAAATGTTGAATTCAATGGAAAGTGGTTTTTAATTTCTTCTATTTGACCTATTCAGACTTTTTATGAGAAACTTTTTTTTTGTTTTTATAAAAATAATATCAAGCCAAGTCTGCTTATGGGGAAAGCGCAGGGTAGTCCACGAAATTTAAATCTAACATTTTTGCTGAATTATACTTTTAACTAGCCAATGATTTATACAAAACTCCCATCGAAAAAAGCGTCCAGCTTTTCCCGCATTTGAACATTTTCTGGAAAATATTTCCAATTTTTCTTTAGAAATATTTGTAAATAACATAAAAAATGAACATTTAATCAAAAAAATATCCAAGTTTATTCTGATTCGAGATCTTAACGTAAACACCCATAAAGATACAAATGTACTTTAATATGTATATTTTAACCATTACTCCCTATCCTTTGAAATGTAATGGGTTTTATGGACAGACCAACAGCCCAACGGTATCAACAGGATTTCCCTTGACACCTTTTTGTTACGGAACCCTGGAAATTCATACTCCGGGAAAAGGCTCTTACGGACCCCGTCATTGTATTCATGAGTACTTAGTTAGGTACATTGTTAGTAAAATGATGTATTCGTACATTAGGTTTTACTTTTATCTCGTTTGACTATTGAGAAAAAACATGCATGAAATGGACCGACATTTTTAACCCCACTCCCAGGGCCACAAACATCTTCCCCTTAGAGGGAAGTGCCAAGGTAGCCTCCAAAATGTAATTTTCATACTTTTATAACCCTATTAATTGTTGTTTCTATAGTCATTTATAAGTCAGTTATATGGGTTAGCAGAATTATAATCATCAATACAACCCTTGATTCGCTTAATCTCACTGAATGCCATTTACAATTTTTGGAAAGTCCTTTTTTTTCTGGGTGCGGGGAAAACATCAAACTACGTCTCCCGGCGTGTCAGACGTTTAATGACTAAAGCCACCCGTGTTCCTTCAGTTGCCTGTGCCGGGGCCACGGTAACTCTTTCGAACAAATCCGTGACCCTAGCAGGGAGCTTCCCCCTTAAGGGAGAATTGAATAGGGGATGAAAGTGTATATGAAAGTTATATTTGTTGATGGAAAATCCCATCAGGCGCAAGACTTGTTTTGAAATAAATTATAAAGTTTTTAAATCGATTTATATAAACTATAATGTGAAGTGCGGCCGGGTGTCTGGGGGAATCTAGATAAAGTTTTAGCTGTTTCCTAGAAATTGTGGTGATCCTGATTTGCGGCATGAAACTTCAATGAAAGTTTCAATGGAATTCGAATTAGACATTTCGGCCAAATACATGTTTGCATACGAGTTTACCGGAAGGTTACCTTCCACCTTGTTGGAAGGCCTCCAACAAGGTGGACCGATGACCTTGTGAAGGCCGCAGGAATCCGTTGGATGCGGGAAGCACAAAACCGGTTGAAGTGGTGGAGCTTGGGGTAGGCCTATGTCCAGCAGTGGACGTCGTTCGGCTGAAATGATGATGATGATGATACGAGTATACAGGGTCAAATTAAATTAGCTTGAAGACTTTATGTATGTGTTGGATATCGATATCCAATACTATTGGTTCAAAAAAGAAAACATCAATATCAGTAGTAGGGAAAACTTATTCAGATAGGAAATACAAAAGATATATATATAAGAACACTGATTTCATGGACCCTTAAAACATTGTATTGAATCAATAACATAATAATGTTTGAAGAATAGCATCATTGCATTTCTTCCGTGGCCATGTGGTGGGTGTCGTAAAAGGCGACTAAGGGACTTTCTAGAGAATGGGCAGCAGCGTGCTGTAGGCATTTTATTATTTTACTGCAATCGCCAACCTGCCAGCCACGGGTGGCGAATATGGGAAACCCTCCCAAAAATTGAACCGGTCAAATTGCTTGGTGGCCCCTGTCCAGCAGTGGACGTCTTTCGGTTGAAATGATGATGATAAATGATGTGTAAAAGTGTTTGTACAAACCTACTTACAGAAATAAAATAATTTATTACTAGCTTTTGCCAGCGGCTTCGCCCGCGTGGAGGTCGGAAATTATCCCGCGGGACCATACTACCGGGATAAAAAGTAGCCTATGTCCTTTCTCAGGCTCTAAACTATCTGTGTACCAAATTTCATTTAAATCGGTTCAGTAGTTTTAGCAGGAAAGCGAGACAGACAGACAGACAGACAGACAGACCGACAGACAGACAGAGTTACTTTTGCATTTATAATATTAGTATGGATATTAGTATGGAAGTATGGATGGATATGGATTTGGTATGTACATATCCAAAAACAGAAACATGTTGTAGGTATGTAATCAATTAACCTTTTGAATGTCTTAAGTTACACAGTTCGACATAAGCAATTGTCCTTCTATTGTGTCTCTAATTACGGCATTCGATGAGTTAATAACTAAATAAAAAAGCCTCTTAATTAATAACCTTCCAGAGACGTAAATCTACTAGAATTACAATAAAAAAAAATTATTAAATAGTTCCAACCTCAGTTATATAACATTGATTACCACTTATTTCTCAGTTTTATTAATTATTTGTCCCAACTAATGAACGTAGCGAAGTAACATTTGTTGTAAAAGGCCGGTATTAGTAAAAGTTACTTTTGCTTAAGAAAAATAGGGAAGTTAGGGTGAACTGTAGTTGATTTATTATTAGTTAGTTTGCTAAAGGCTGGTGTGGGTAATTAATTTTAGTTTGTGGAACGTGTTGTTTTTCTTTACAACTTCAAGCATTTATTTCAAACTACTGGCTGAACTACCGTGGGAAATTATCCCACAGAAACAGAAAGTATTACCAAAACAAAAATGTATGTATTATGTTACTCCTTATAAGATCAGCTATCTGCCAGTGAAAACCCTTCAAAATCAGTCCAGATGTTTCGCTGATTAGCCGGAACCTTTCCTATTTCCTTCACCGTTTTCAGAGCAGCGGCAAAGCCGTACAAAGTCCAAAAACTACTTCCCAAAATGTTAAACCTAGTTAGCTACCTAAGTTACTAATCACTTCTGCCAAACAATTCAATTCAATTTATTTATTTTTCAGTATTAAGTATTAAAATAGTAGTATGTATGAAACAAGGTTTAATACCTTGTTTCATACATACTACTATTTTTGGTGTAGAAATATCTAGGTGCATGCATTATTTATAGTGCCAAAGTATTAAAATATCCTACAAATCCTACTATCCTACTTCCTACTAATATTATAAATGCGAAAGGTTGTATGTATGGATGTGTGGATGTGTGGATGTTTGTTACTCTTTCACGCAAAAACGACTTAACGGATTTAGATGAAATTTGGAACACAGTTAGTTTATAACCTGGATTAACACATAGGCTACTTTTTATCCTGGTAGTACGTTCCCGCGGGATATTTTCCGACCTCCACGCGGGCGAAGCCGCTGGCAAAAGCTAGTATGTTATAATGTCGAAAATATAAATCATAATGTCAAAATAAAAATTTCAATGTCCAAGAATTCATAATAATGTCAAGATACTAATGTGATTAATAACAATATATATAAAAAAGTATGATTTAAAAATTCATTCACCGAATAAAAACACATGTCTAAGAGCCAATGCCAATCAAACATTTCACATTTAAACTTAATAATTGTTAACATTCTCAGGGCGGGTGGTATTTTTTTATAAAACAACAACTGCTAACTAGTGTTGTACTACATATACATATTACGTACACACAAGTACTTACTAGACAAAGCAAAAGGCCTATTCAATTCAACAATAAAGGCCCTCACTCACTGTCAACGTACTGAATGCGCGTGCGCGCCCTACTTGCATTTATGCCAGTATCATCGGTTCCATCTCGATCGGCTGTCAACTGCACTGGCGACAAGTAACAAGCCTGTGGGAGTAGGGGGGGAGGGTGGACTGGTATTGACAGCCTTCAAGTGGACGGTGGACATGGGCCTTTATGAAGGGGAAAGGGGGGTAATGTTGTTATGGGTTCTTTTGTCTGGATTGTGTGTTTGTGACTTGCAACTGGAGCGTTTTGTAATGAAGTTTGGTAAGATAAACTGTAGCTTTGTTGCATAGATTCATTTTTTTTAAAGCTTGTAAATATGATAAGCTATTATATTTAAATGTAAACTTATACCTAGCTATTATATTAAAAAAAATAGTTTATAAACTAAAAAACACGCATTCATAGAAAACCAAACTAAAAAGTAGAAAATAATGGAAAAACAGTAGGGTATCAAGCATCCTACGCTTTTTCCATTATTTTCTACTTTTTAGTTTTCCATTATTTTCTACTTTTTAGTTTGGGTTTCTATGAAAGCAAGTTTTTTTAAACTATTTTCTATTTTTTAATTCGACTAGCTACATAAGCGGGTATGTCGTTTTTTTTTTTGTATTGCTATCCTGGTGATCCAGGCCAGGATAGTGGCACAAAGTTATGAAATTATTGTATTACCATCGGTCCTTGATAAGTATGCAAAGTTTCAAAATGATCCGACGTTTTGAAGGGAGTGAAAGTCACATTCAAAGATTGCATTACATACATACATACCAAGCTAAATAAAAATGCAGGGATTACGTACAACCTGTGGTTATCATGGATTCAGGATGATTCTAGACGATTGCGGACTCCCGGCCACCGTAGGTAGGCGCGGACTTGCGGGCGGCGAGCAATGGGTAGCTCGCCGCCCGGTAAGGACCAGGGCCCGTGTTGACGGCGCGTAGTGTTCCACGCGCGCCTCAAAGAGATGTCAGCAGAACTGAAGGGGTCTGCTGGGACCGATGCCTGAAGGGTTGCGAGATTTGTTTGAAAGAGATACCGTGACCCTCGCACATGGTCAACTGAAGAAACGCGGGTGAGTTTTTATCTGACAAAAAAAGTCTGACACGCCCTTCCACTCCACCCAAGGGCGGGACACGTCATTTGATGATTTCCCACCCACAAAAAAAAAAGAATGACTCTAGAACATCAAATTGAAAAATAATACTGCTGTTCCATACATTTTGACCGAGTACGTATTGCACTTTTCCAAGAAACAGCACATTTTAAATCCGTCGAAAATGTCTACGCGGTCCTCACACTAGGATCCCCTGTGTTGTGAGATCTAGGGTTTTTCGTACCGTTATATGTATCAACTTTATATAATAAGGCACATTTAAGTTACAATTAAAAAATTTGGAACATCTTCTATGTAACTGTAGGAGCTATCTAGCAATACACCCACAATTCTTTGATCCATATTATACTTAGTTCATCGGCAAGGCATCGGTATGCCTGCCAGAGTTGCGAGATTTGTTCGAGAAGTTACCGTGGCCCTGGCATATAGGCAACTGAAGGAACACCGGTGAGTTTTAGTCAGTAAAAATCTGACACCCTCGCGCTCCGCCCAGAGCGGGAGACGACATTGACATCGACATTTGATGTTCCCCCCCCCCCCCCCCCCCCAAAAGAAGATATTTCAAATTGAAAAATTTTCGATTTTCATTATTTTTAAATATTCCGATTTTTAAACTATCACAAACAATCAGTGTCCTTGCCACCACAAATCAAAGTTACAGTGCGACAAGGATCCTTTATTGCACAAATGACATTGACAGGCGTGTGACATATTGGGAATTTAAAAAAAATCAAGGTCCGCCATCTTGTATTTAGTTCTAATTTTGGCCAGTCTATACCATCCTCGTAGGTACAACATTATTACATTACACGTCTCTATTCCAAAAACAGATCCATCAAACGCTCTAACAAAACAACTACCTATCACAACATAAAGCCCAAAACACATTACCGACACAATGACTCCATCCACCACTAAACGGCTATCATATGACCCATTTCGCATCATTTTACCCATAACCGGCCACAATAGCCGAAGTGCCGAACAAAGGTACCTGGGACAATAGAGCTCCTCCGTGACACTTCACTGGTACTATGCTTAGTACCTGGTAGTTTCCGTCGAGGGTTTGCGAAGGCATTATCTGCTTCGAGGGCTGCTATTATGTTGAGTGAGCTAGATAGCTTAGAATGTAGCGCCTAGTACTTATCAGCTACTAGAAATGTGATTTGAGTTGTGAGATTTGGTTCTGTGTTATAAACAGATGAATAGAATTATAATTTATTCAGTGAAGTCTATTTTATTCACGTCTATTATTAACTGTAGCGTTAATATTATATACATGAATTTATTTGTATTGTATTTTAGACTACCAGATAACTTGTATAGGTAGGTGAGTAGGTCGGTGGGTGGTAGGTAGGTGGTTTCATCTAGGGATCAAAAAGTAAGTTCAAAAACTAAAACCCGCCTACTGAAAAATCACGCTCTATAAAGAATGAAACAAAAGAATATTGTCATCTGAAAGGCGTGGTCGTATGCCACTTTGCCCTAAAGCTTATCATCGCTTACTATTGTTAGAATGTAATATTTTGTTAGCGCTACAGGTATAAGTCAGCAGACGATCAAGACGCTTCCAACGATACCTCATTTCTCAAATTATAATGATAAATAGTTTATAAGTTAACAGATGAACGTACATACATACTTACATACATACCGGTCAAAATCATAACCCTCCTTTTGCGTCGCCGTAGTCGGGTAAAAAGGTATGCAAAATCTTGTTGAATTTATAAAACTTTTGACGATTATATTCTAACTTGCCAATCGAAACGAAATCATCGTCTCACTAAACTCGTCAACCCGACGATCCAAAGAAAGAACAAATAGAATCAAAATGTAAACTTATACTATTGCAACTTCCAATTTCGCTGTTTATTAACCGACAAAAAAACGGAGGAGGTTTCTCAATTCGATCGTATATTTTAATTAATTAAAATAGGAACAACAAATAGCTCAATTATGCAATATTACAAACAGAAAAACACGATAAGCCTTTATGCGATTAATTTTCTATTGTTTTCTGGATACCTCTAAAGTTATTTCTGAGTAAGTACATAGATATACCCAACTGTTAGTTTCAAACCTTTTCCGGTTTACCAGAATTTCTTTACAAAAATCATTAGTAGCAAGTCTTTCCACAGAGTCAACCCAATTTAACCCAAACAAAATAGAGCTCCTGATAGAGACATTACCCCTAATTGAGTACCTCCCAGAGTACCAGGTCACCTGCCCTTCATTAGAACCTCGGGGTAAATACACTGTGGCACGATTTGGCTGATAAATTTGGGGATACAAGACAACGCCCCCGAAATATGTTCCCTTTGAAATTAGCACATTATGTTGTGTGTGAATATGAGATGGGACCGGGTATCGTGTTTTGGGCATGTCTCGGTAGGTATTTCTAAGAAAATTATGGTTATGTCTGTACACAAAGCTGTTAATAGAAGGACCACAGGATTGAATATCATGGGTAAGGGATAGAACAAACTGGTACTGAGAGATACTTAGGACAAAGCTTTGGACGGATATAAACTTTGTTTAATTTTAAGAAAACGGGTCGAACAATCAGGTTAAGCTACCCTTGCCGCGGTTGTTCCATAGATGGGTGACCAATTTTACATATCAAGATCCTTCCGTGCCTTGGAAAGCACGTTAAGCGTCGTTACGAAGCCCGAAAGTCTGACAACCAGTCTTACCAAGGAGTATCGTATTACCCAGTAACTGGGTTGCGGAGGTCAGATGGGCAGTCGCTCCATGTAAAGCTGTCAGCTGCATCCGGTTAGACTCGAAGTATATAGTTGGAATTGAGTTTAGTATGCTCTGCTTATATGAAAGTAGCAGTAAAACGGACAAGGTACTAGTATTTTACACTAGCTTCTGCCCGCGACTTTGTCCGCGTTAAATTTCGTGTTCCCCCGACCCTTCCCGTCGCGTCGAATTGCCTACCCGTGCGATTTCCCCCGTTTTTGCAACATTTTTCATTAATGCTCCGCTCTTCTTAGTTGTAGCGTGATGTTATATAGCCTATAGCCTTCCTCGATAAATAGGCTACCCAACACAAAAAGATTTTTTCAATTCAGACCAGTAGTTTCTGAGATTAGCGCGTTCAACCAAACAAACTCTTCAGCTTTATAATATTACTAGCTTCTGCCCGCGACTTCGTCCGCGTCAAATTTTTGCTCCCCTGACCCTTCCCGTCGCATCGATTTGCCTGCTAGTTTTCGTCCACTTTTCGTAGCTGCTCGCTCCTTTTGAGTTATAGTGAGTCAACCTTAAAAGATAGACATATGCTCTCGCGGACTTTTTTTTAGAACATTTTAAAAGTAACAATTCCGTCATACATGATTTTTGCGTTACTTTAACCGTTTAAGCAGCGCACGCAACGGAAACTCTCAAAAGGAATAAACGTTCCCCGTTTTTGCAACATTTTTCATTATTGCTCCGCTCCTCTTAGTTGTAGCGTGATGTTATATAGCCTATAGCCTCCCTCGATAAATAGGCTACCCAACACAAAATGAATTTTTCAATTCGGACCAGTAGTTCCTGAGATTAGCGCGTTCAATCAAACAAACAAACAAACAAACTCTTCAGCTTTATAATATTAAGTATAGATAAAATATAAAATATAGATGTATAGACTGGGAAAAACGATTCCCTTTGGTAAGACTGGTTGTCAAACGTTCGGGCTTCTGACGACCCGTCACGACTGTCAAACATCTACATAATGACAGCCGGGACCAACGGCTTAACGTGCGTTTTGAGGCACGGAGGAGTCTCGATGGATGGTCCCCCATCCAAGAAACGACGGCGGTAAATGTAGCTTAACCATCGATCGACCCGTTCGACTAGCCATGAGCTCCTCTAAGTACATCGTACTAAACTAACACAATGATATAGGAGTTCAGTAAGAAGATAGATACTTCATAAAACTGAGTGAAGAATATAAATAATAGAATTCCTCCAGGAAGTCACAGGGCGGCTCCATAAAACCCAGACAGCATTATTTATTACACGAAGACACAAATAAATATGTTCCTTTGTAACTTAACTTTTCGAAAACATTGTATGGAGCCAAAAGTTTGTCTCTTCCACGGTGACAGCAACGCCCCCTGTCGGGAATATTGTCGTAACCTGAAGATATCAAGGTCAGGGGCTGAAGAAACTGTTTGTAAGGAAAATATAAGCGTCTTTATAGGATCTCGTAATCATATGGAGGCCAACAGGAAATCGTATTTGCAACATCAAATAAATTTTCGTCTCGTCTTTTCTTTTTCGTGTCGTATTCGTTATTTCAAGGTGGCGAGGGTCAAAAGACAGCGTATTTCGTAATGTCAAAGGACAAAATCACGAGGTAGCTTTCATCGTTTGAAGATATTAGGCAAATAAATGAATTAAACACCATATGCAACTAATTTTGTGGAAACATTGAATTAAATATTCCCCGACTCTGATTACCAGTGCCGTTCAATGCAAACTCTATGGCAACAGACGGAATACCACTGAGAAACTAGCCTATCCATCTGTGAGTTATAAGTTTTAAGTGATATGTTTTCAATATAAATCGACTAACTATCACAAACAAGCTTAGTGAGATTCAAGAAACCCCACTTCTTCTTCTTCGTCTTCGCAGTTTCCTCAATGCTGAGGATCACGACCACAAACGACGCGTTTCCAAGTTTTGCGGTCTTCTGCAAACTGCAAAATCGCGTCTGACTATCTTACCAGTACTCTGTCTTGAGCACGTTCTACTTCCATCCGACCTAGTATGTTTAGCCTTTCAAGATGCTTATCTGAACGTATATGTCCGAAAAAGCTTAAGGCACGCTCCTGAATGAAATATTGCAGACAGCCGCTTGGTAATGCCAAGTTCCTCTAGTAGGTATGAATTTATTCGTCCTCATGGCGGTCCACGGTACCCTCACTTACAACCCCTTAAACCCTAACCAATGGCAATTACTAACACGAAACGCAATTACTAACACACATTCCGAAATACCCATCATCTTCAAGTAGGGCAGAGATACTAATGACTGTTCCTATAAACACCAGGTCATTATAAAGTCCCCGATTCTCTCTGAAGAGGCCTTCAGACTTAGACCCATCCCTCACATACTCGACCTTGCACACTTAGCGGTAACGACAACGGAAAGTGGACCCTGTAACCTTCACCTAAAGTGCTCTCCGGCTTGAGAACTCAAAATGTTTGTGAGCCGACAGGTATTTAAATTTTTGTGAGGTAACTTCTGCCGTGAAATATGATATTAATTTTTGTGAAAGACTTTCAGAGGCTTCACGAAATGCAGATTTAATATCAGGAAGTTTTGTTAGAATTTAAGATGAGATTATATTTAAGCTGTTTATAATATTGTAGGTTTTCTTCTTGCTAACAGTTTCTCGGAATGGAATAGGTATTTAACCTGTTTTTTATAAAGCTTCAAAGAAATTGAGTAGCTTTAGAAAATGTTTAGGGAAATTTAAACATTTAACGGCACCAATGCGTACCACAATGCGTGCCTGTTAAGTTCCACGCTGCTCCTAAAACGGTGAAAAAAATATGAGGAAATCAGCGTGTTCTGGAACGTAAACGAACGACTTTTCTTTTTATATACTTTACATGTTAGTATTTTAAGATCGTTCGTTTGTTAATATAACACTAGTTATGAAAATTGACGTGTAAAAATGTTTGTACATACAAACCTACTTAAAATCATTTATCAGAGGACCAGAAAATGAGTCACGCCTCATAACAAAAAGAACTTATAACCTTTAGAAGTGAACATCGACAAACTACGTCCAAAGCTATGAGTCCAGGCGCCCCACGCATATTGATACCGCATCAAGAACTTCAATAACGAAAACAAACAAAGAAACAAACTGTATCAAAGTAAAATCAAGTACAATCCATCTTGTCCCGTCTTTCCAACTTTATTGCGAAAATTCCGAACGTTACCATTCGCCATTTTGTTGCTAGCTGATATACAGCGTGTGTTAGAAATGTGTGGTCTTATTTTAAAATCAAAAGTAATTCATTCAAACTTGGCTGAGAGTCAGCACTTTTTAAACGTCAAAGTTACATAAGGCAGTCCACCAAAACGCCCGCCCTTCACCACTTCCTAGTGCTGTGCTTTAGCTGGGAAGAAGCAGTGGCGCAAAAAACTCCCCAGCAGTTCAGCTCCCCAGCATTTAAAGTGGATGCTCTAAAAAAGCCCGCAATTTGCAGGTTATTGGTGCCGATTCTGTTGTCACAAAATTCTCTAAACTAAACTAAAAATCACTAAAATTTGGTTTATTCCTGTCAAACGACGATTTCCTATTCTGAAATAGACTAAAGTGACACAACCTAACTATATTTTAGTTTGACAGCACTAAGATTGCACTGAGTAGTATTAGTTTAGTGAAAATGTCAATTTTGCTATTCTGAGTTTGCCGGTTTTCACCAAAAATTTTGACTATAATAATTTATTTTAACTAAATCTGACTATTTTTAATCGCGATTAAAAAGGTGTGGAATAAAACTAGTGGTCATGAACTAAAATTCTCAACAACGGTTCGCCTTCACGTGCAAAAACAGTTCTATATTTTTTTATTTTCTTTTTGCTTATATCTTGAAAATGGCGTGTCCTATCGCAAAAATAATGAATTTTTCAACCCCCTTAGTACACCCCTGCATATTTAAATCTCAACACGTGGGTAATATTTTTTTTATATTTTTCAAACAAAAGTGAAAAATTCCATATAAAACACATCCAGGTTGCCCCATAGCACGCGCCTTCGTCTCTCAAAAAATTCATTCTACGCAATGCACACACAAGTACAACGTTGCGAAACCAAAAGAAAAAAAAAATACCACGCTGAGTCGCGATTGTCAAATTCAATTTTAGTCGTGTCAAAATAATTTTTAAATTTAGAGATTTTTCCTTGCAGAATAGCGTTATAATTCTCATAGCCAAAAGTAAGGAATTTTAGAGATAGTTTAGTTAGTTTAGTTCGTGTACAACAGAATCGGCACCATTGTCAGCTTAAATGTTGATTAAAATATCATTCGCGACCGTTTCCAAATATGGCTTTATAGAATACTAGCCTTTGCCAGCGGCTTCGCCCGCGTGGAGGTCGGAAATTATCCCGCGGGAACATACTACCGGGATAAAAAGTAGCCTATGTCCTTTCTCAGGCTCTAAACTATCTGTGTACCAAGTTTCATTTAAATCGGTTCAGTAGTTTTAGCAGGAAAAGAGACAGACAGACAGACAGACCGACAGACAGAGTTACTTTTGCATTTATAATATTAGTGTGGATGTGGATAGTGTGGATTAATAATAGTCATTAAGTTTAAGTTCATTTAATCCCATAGAGAAAAAGATCATTAAATGGGATTAAATTAACTTAGAGGTTATATTAGTGATTTTAATGATTATAATTCTATCAAAACATAAGTGTTACGGTTGCGAATCATATTTTAAACAACATACAACCTAAAATTGACATGATCCTATGATTAATTTTCTTTTTCTATAAAAAAAAAAATCGCCGGCTGCTGTAGCGCTACCAGTACGGTTTGGTACAGATCATTAAACGATCCATTTCACGATCCTCCATTGTAATAGCGAAAACATGGTTCATACATTTGGTAAGTATTGAAGTTTTGAATGGAACAGCTGATGTTTTTTTCGCGATAACAATGTTGGTATCAAAGAGAAAACTGTTCAGTTTGATGGTCTGTAACACAGTCTTTAATATGACCCGTTTCTGAAACACGCTGTATAGCGTCATATACGCGTCAGCTGTTTATCATGCCACGTCTCGCCGAAATTGCTTTACGTACTGTTTGGGGCGAGAACAGTGATCTTTACGGTTTTTGGTATAGGTACAGTTGTTCATAAAGAAGATTATGGAATAAAACATATTTGCCCGTGTGCCGACATCAAAAAGAAAAGAGAAAGTTCTCATTTCGTCTGTTTGTCTTTTTATTTGTAAGTATGTTTTGCGATATCTCCGGCAGTTGTACGTCGATTTCGAAAATTATTTTAATGGATAAGGGTACGACCCCTGAGGTCGTACCACATACATTTTATTAACTTTACTTCTGTTGTTTTTACGTAAGCTTAAATAATATGACAGAACGTTTCTAATCCAATTTGAGTATCTTGATGGTAACATAACACACATAACATCACGCCTTGTTTCCCCGAAGGGTTAGGCAGAGGTGTACTTACAGTACACCCACATTTTTTTTTAAATATTTCTTGTTACTGTTGTTTGCATACCTTGGTTTGGTTAGAGCATCCAAAAAAACACTACAAAGTGAAAAATAACTATAATTTCGGAAGTCCTAGTCGGTGGCAATAAACGGACGTAAAGATTTAAAATTATTTTTAATTTTGTAGTGTTCTTGTGGACGTCTGATGTTTCTTGTTGAAAAATTTAGTCTTAATCTCTTTTCGTTATGGCTTTAAAAAATTGGTCTTTCGATCCGCATGATTAGCCACTGATCCACGAGATCAACGAGATCTAACTACCTAAGCAGGATTTAAAGTCATTACATTGGTGGATGTATAGAAAGAAATAAGAGACTTTTTCTACTTTAGCTTTCTGTTTCTGAAACCAACTTAACTATTTAAAAATAGCTATTCCATAGGATTAAATGAACTTAGAGGGTTGTATTGTTGACTTTAATGATTATAATTATATAACGGTAACGAATAATATTTTGTTCAATATAGATAAGTACCTACAATTCTGACACTGATAAATGAAAATTGCAAAAAAAAAACATATTGAAACAATTTAAATTTTGGCGGACTACCTTATTTTCCCACATCTTATTTTTTATTTCTGTATGTTTCTGGTCTTACTGTGCGTCATGTTTGCCGCAAATAAACGTATTTTCTTTCTTTTCTTTTTCTTTTTTAGCGCATTCACCTTAATAGTTAAAATTTCAGCTAACTCTCCGTTTTATGTTTGTCCTTACAGTCAAAATCTCTCACTCAGTCTTATATTAAATCATTACACCTTACAAACAACCAAGTCATCATATAACTATTCCGAAGCAGTTTTGCGTACTACCCTCGAGCCCTGAGTGACCCTAATCACTATCAAATGGGTACCGACAACCCTTGATGCGAGGTCAACGTACAAACACTCCTTGGGTGAACCCTCAGGGAAACACTGAATTAATGTTTGTAGCCAACTGATTTCATTATTTGCTGAAGGTATGGGTGTGAGAGGTGAATAAAACATTTAGTTAGGAGGAGCCCATTCCATAATATGCTAATGCCACGTTCGTGAATAGCCGCTGTCAGTATGGACTGGTCATCTGGTAGCTGTACGGGTTGTATTGCGTGGGTGTGGGAACATGTGCTACGGGCACGTGCTAACAGGGAAAGTCTCGTCAAAGTCATTCCAGCCGTTTCGGAGATAACCCTGAACAAACAGACAGATCAAACAAATATTTTTTTTTCATTATAAGTACCTACCTACCAACCAACCGTATATAATTTTGACATTACAAACATATTTTTTTTTATAGTAGAGAACGTAATTATATAAGGTGTTTCTATTCATACACGAAATATTTTAAGAGGTACACCTGTAGGTGGTAAAGAAGCTATAGCAACGAAAAAAAAACATTTCTAAGGGTTTTTTTTTAAATTTAATATTTATGAATTATTCGACGCACATAAGAAATACTGGCTCCTTCTTATTTTTTACGGCCTGAGACACCGCGGCCATGCTCGTGCCGTCCGGTCATCGCCCTCGCAGCGTCAGGCGGGCCATTCATAGAATTTGGAGTAAAGGTTTTATGCAAACCGTCTCGAGTAGTTTTAAAATTATAATAACTACGAAAATTCAAAAACGCTTAGATAAAAAAAAATCTTTTTGCTTCTATAGCTTCTTTACCACCTACAGGTGTACCCCTTAAAATATTTCGTGTATGAATAGATACACCTTATATACATGTATACAGTACCTATTGGTATAGAGCAGTCTTTCCCAACGTGGGCGATAACGCCCCCTTGTGGGCACTGCAGGCCTAAAGGGGGGCGGTAAGAGACCCAGAAAAGAAAGAGGGCATTGTGTAGGGCTTTGGGGTCGATTTATAATTTCATCTACCTAGGTAGGAAGACTCTTAGACACCGACAAGACAAAAAGGGGGGCGTTAAAAAATAATTTATTCTTAAAGTGGGCAGTAGACAAAAAAAGGTTGGGAACCCCTGGTATAGAGTATTGGTATAGCGTTTTTTTGTTCCTGCCTTTAACGTGTATGTCTATCTACCTCGTTCTCACATGTATAATTTCATAAGTGTCCGTGGAGTTGTGCATAGGAAACGACCAATTGGAATCGTGCACCTAGCTTCTGACGTTAAGTGCCCATGTTGGTTTATGAGAAGAATAAAAAATGATTTTATGAATAATTTCACGTCTTATTAAATATTCAAATTGTCCGCCGTGACTTTCAAGTGCTTTAGAACGGGAGTTCAAACCGAGAAACTTGTCTCTTTCCAATGTTAACCCTTAATAGGGCAAGAGGAACATTATTCCCACATCAATTTTTGGTTGTAAACGGTCAAATGTGTAACTGTTCCCACAAAATGTCACTGTCATTTTTTTCTTTATGAATTGACCTGCAGCATGAGCAAAAAGACTTGTTTTCGAAATGAACGAAGTAAAAAGAAGAAGCTGTAAAAGTTTTACTTTCAATGTTTTGTCAAAAAGTTCACTGATTTTTGTGTGTTTTCGGATAAAAATAGTGATAATGCCGAAAAAAAAAACCGGTAAGTGTTAACTATTGATTACTTTTATTAGATAAAGTGTCATGTTTCTTGTTTATGTAATTCATTAGTATGAAAAACAATGAGTGACTGAATTTTAGCTCTCAAAACTACGTGGGAAATATTTGCTTGTTGCCCGTTTAGGTTTCAATATATATAATATTGTGGGAAATATTTTCCCGCTGGGAATGCTTATGTTACACAATCAGACTGAAGGTAGTGTTTTTTTTTCTTTCAGAAACCTCTTCGAAATTCAGATATTGAAACCCAACTTCACGTCAAAATTTCACGTCACGAAAAAAGTTGCTCCAGTATTCAAAACCAAAAAAGGAGGTGCCACTGCAGTACCCGAGGAAGTAAGAAAAGCGGATGTAGGATCGCACATGCCAAAATTGTCAAAATTTCGGAGGTGTAGGATGTGCAGTACACGTGCAAAGGAACAAAGCAGCAAATATATTAGCAAAATTTGTAAGGTCACTTCGTGTGCTCTTCCTTGCTTTCAAATGTTCCACACAATAAATAAACGTTAAAATTTATTTGTGTTTTATTTTCATAAAATATTATCCTGTATAATAAAATAATCACATTATGTTACTTTCTTGCCCCTACTACTGGATGTGTATGAAATATAATTATTTCCCATATGTCGGGAAATAATTTCCCACATATCACTTAAATGTGATGATCTAAATGGGCAAGAGGAATTATTTTCCCACAAGTTTTCCTGAAAAACTGAAAACACTTGGGGATGAAGTGATTTACAATTCTACAACACTATACACCCATAATGCCAAAATGACTGCGTTTTTGTTTCAAACACCCACAATTTGCCCATGCCCTATTAAGGGTTAACTTAATAAGTATTGTTATGCCAAGAGAAATTATGCGATCTATCCAGACCAGTTTCAGTTACTACGAAAACTTGTTGAATCCACAATCATAACATAAATTAGTTAGTATAACGTGGATTGTATTAATGGTAGTAATCTATACTTAATATTATAAAGCTGAAGAGTTTGTTTGTTTGTTTGATTGAACGCGCTAATCTCAGGAACTGCTGGTCCGAATTGGAAAATTCTTTTTGTGTTGGGTAGCCTATTTATCGAGAAAGGCTATATGCTATATAATATCACGCTACAACCTAGGGGAGCGGAGCAGTAATGAAAAATGTTGCAAAAACGGGGACAATCACACGGGTAGGCGATTCGACGCGACGGGAAGGGTCGGGGGAACAAGAAATTTTACGCGGACGAAGTCGCGGGCAGAAGCTAGTTTGTTATAAAGTATATCATACTCCTGCAATTATAAAAAATATTTGTGCTTGTTGCAAAATTGTTCTTTTTCTTCCATACTTCTCTATTAGTCGTTATCTCGGTAATCACACTACGAGTACACCTTTCTATCCATACAATTTCTCACACAGTCCATACGTCATTTTTTTGTCGATCCCGTTTTTGTTTTAAGTGGGAAATCATCAAATGATGTCTACCGCTCTGGGTGGAGCGGAAGGGCGTGTCAGACTTTTACTGACTAAAACCCACCCGTGTGCCTTCAGTTGCCCAAATGCCAGGGCCACGGTAACTCTTTCGAACAAATCCGCCCTTGGCAGGCATCGGCCCTAGCGGACCCCTTCAGTGTATGCTGACATCTCTTTGGTCGACCTCCTATTCTAATAGTCAACGACATTCATATTCAAAACTTTCCTCTCATTGTCCTTATTCCTCATTGTATTAATTGTAATTATAAAAGAATAAATCTAGTCATTGCAATTGACAACTAATAACCGTTTAAACGTCACTTGACACATAAATGCGGCATGGCGGAAATTATAGACACAATGGCGTTTAACGGTCGAACAATTCAAATGCAAATAGAATGTGTTCTGCAAATGACTTTTCCTCACGCATCCGTGGATGAGAGGAAAATGATATAAATAGAACTACAATGTAAATGAGAGTTCGTCAATTCTTATGGACTTTTTGAATTTATCTTGGACATAAGATACTGATATCGGTGAAGGAAACATATCATGAGGAAATCGAAAGACGTAAAAATATTCTAGCAGAATTTTTTCGAGTACTGTATCTTGTCTGCCTCATTGGTCTAATGGTCGTAAGCGCTACTGCTGAGCATGAGGTCCTGGGTTCGAATCCCAGGTCGGGCAAAGTGTTATTGGGTTTTTCCATTTGGAATTTCTCAGTAGCAGCTCGTAGTCTGGATTTGTGCCCGTTTGATGGCAATAGACGCCCTCTATTACATGGGACTTAAACATAACAGGCGAAATGTGGGTGTACTAAAGGTACATCTCTGCCTAACCCTACGGGGAAAACAAGGCGTGATGTTATGTTATGTTATGTAACTTGAACGCAATGTTTAGCACCAAATAAAAACTTTTTAACAAAAAATTAAACCGCCGAAAAAACTGAAAAGCATAAAATAATAAACCTTAAAATTATGAGTCGGCGCTTTGAGTGATCTATGTTCATTGATTTTTCGGCGCCGACTCAAAATTTTAAGGTTTATTATTTTATGCTTTTCAGTTTTTCGGCGGTTAAATTTTTTGTTAAAAAGTTTTTATTTAATAATTTTTTGTGGCTTGAATGTACTAATAATACTTGGCAAGGTTTACCCCATCCAATAAAAAAAGAATTATCAAAATCGGACTACTCTGTATAAAGTTATGCGTGGTTATACATTACAATCAGTGAGTGAACAATCAATCATCCCCTGTTTTCCGACCCTTAGGGTTCGATTTTGTTTTCCAAATTTATATGGGACCACCTTGGGAGTATAAGAATTATCACAATCGTCCTACCATGTACAAAGTTATGCGTGGTCATAGATTAAAAAAAAAAAAAAAAATGTACGCGTCGAATTGATAACCTCCTCCTTTTTTTTTCGTCGGTTAAAAAAGGTTGAAATCCGAAGACTGTGATTTTCGACGTACTGGCGGCATGCACTCTGTTGGAATCTCAATGTTTGGTTTAACACAAAAAGTTGAAAATTCATTGCACGATAAAAACCTGCCGCGATATTTGTACGTCCAGCGTGTTCTTAGTCTGAAATTATAAATGGACTAGCGTTTGCCCGCGGCTTCGCCCGCGTGTATGTCGGAAATTATCGCAAGAGGACGTACTACCGCGGTAAGAATGTATGAATCCATGTTATACATACATAAAATTACGCCTTTTTCCCATGGGGGTAGGCAGAAACTACGGAACGCCACCTGTTACGATCCTTACATATCTTGTGTGTTTGATGTACTTAAAATAAAACTAATAGTATTCAGAGTAAGAAGACTGCGACATAGCTCTGGATTAAATTGAATATAAGTCTTACTGGTTTTTCTTAACGCTTCTATTCTACCTATACAGACACTCAATTATTTACCAGACACCAAATTAAACATAGTTATAAGAATAGTACTTTTGCCAGTGGCTTCGCCCGTATAGCTTTCGGAAAATATCACTCGGAAACCTACTACCGGGATAAAGTATCCTATGTATATATGGTAAGTATCCAGGGTAACCAAAAATCCAAATCCATCCAAAAATCTAAACATCTAAGCAATATTTCGCGGTCTCTTACTTGGAATAATACAATTAGGTTTATTTTGAGTACTTCCAACACACATGATATTCGCATTTACTATGAAGCCAAAGTAATATGAATTACAATATTACAATCCTATTAATCCTGTACTACCCGACCGCTACCAACCGGGACGGCCGGACGCGGGAAGGCCCGCTAGCCGCTCTGCGGCGATTTTATTATAATCTCTGATATCTTCTAAAATATTAATTTTAATGATATGCTGTACAGGGCAATTTTTATCTACATGAAATGCACAATTTATTTAAGGTACTTAATTGCATAAGGATTAATGCTGTATTGCTTAAAATCGCATTCATAAATAAGCCATTATTTCTCGTAAAAAGTAAAGGATAAAAACCGGCCAGGTGCGAGTCGGACTCGCTCACCGAGGGTTCCGTACAAACCTGTAGGTATTCTCGGTTTAAAAATAAATGTTTTTTTTTTTAAATTTTATATTTCAGTTGATTGAATGTAAGGTAAATTGCGTTATACGATTTATGACGTTTTAAAAAAAAACTACTCGCTCGATCTCGTGCAAACCAATTTTCGCTGGTAGTTTACATGGTAATGTACATCATATACTTTTTTTAGTTTTATCATTCTCTTATTTTAGAAGTTACGGGGGGGGGGACGACACATTTTACCACTTTGAAGCATCTCTCGCGCAAACTATTCAGTTTAGAAAAAAATGATACTAGAAACCTCAATAACATTTTTGAAGACCTATTCATAGATACCCCACACGTATGGGTTTGATGAAAAAAAAAAATTATAGTTTCAGTTCTAAGTATGGGGAACCCCAAAATTTATTATTTTTTTCTATTTTAGTGTAAAAATCTTGATGTGGTTTACAGAATACATCTACTTACCAAGTTTCAACAGCGTAGCTCTTATAGTTTCGGAGAAAAGTGGCTGTGACATACGGACGGACAGACAGACAGACAGACAGACAGACATGACGAATCTATAGGGTTCCGTTTTTTGCCATTTGGCAACGGAACCCTAAAAATGGTTATTATGGGTTATCCCTAAGAGTTAGACATATACCATCGCGGACTTTTTTGTAGAACTTTTTAAGGTGTACAATACTGTAGTACATTATTTTGAGCTATTTCGTAGGGTTCAGCCAGCGTTCGCAATGTAAGCACAAAAAAATGTGTTTATTTATGACATCACATTAGAAACCCCTAAAATTATCAGCGTTTCTTTAATATATTATGCATGTTATATACATATAAACCTTCCTCTTGAATCACTCTATCTATTAAAAAAAACTGCATCAAAATCCGTTGCGTACTTTTAAAGATATAAGCATACATAGGGGCAGACAGACAGCGAAGTGACTTTATTTTATAATATGTAATGTAAAGAGATAAAGAAGAAGATACACACGAGTTAGAGGTTGTCCACAGGAGGGGACAAATGAATAACGACACTCCTTCATTAAAACACTGAAAATTATAATTTACACTGGGTGCTTTTCATTATTTTCCTTTCATTCAATTACAAACACGTAATTTAATTATTTGCCAATAATAAGTTATCACGGCGAAATTAAAGGTCTTTTTTGTTAACTACGTAATCAAATACGGATTTCATGAATGCAAATTATAGCTTTACATTGGATTAATCATAGTTTATTATTAAACTGTATTGACAGAACGCAATGTTATTATTAACTGTACCTAATTTAAGTTATTGTTCAGGAGTGGAGGAAAATCGACATTATTCATAAATGTTAGTGCGTGGAGGAATATTGGCAAAAAGGGAAAACAATTGCTAAAAACGACGACTAGGAAAAATATAAATTGATTATCATGTTCACAATGATGATGACGACAGCTTGTTTTTTGATCAAAGTAGGTAAATACGGCTACTAATCAAGTTTTAAATTTCCAGTTTTAGCTGACCTCGCATTGTATAGGCTTTTCGTACAGTGAGAAGTCAGTTTATACTGGAAATGTATGTCTTGAGTTGTAGCCGGGCCTAGCTCCGTTAGAACTTATACTTCTACTAGCTGATCGTACAGAAGTTTTCCTGTTTCCTAGAACTCGATAGCAGCGCCACCTACCGGGTCTAATAGTGAATCTAAACCATCCAGGGTGCCACCCAAACTCATACAAAAAATTTCATTCAAATCGATCCAGCCGTTTAGGAGGAGTTCAGTGACATACACACCGCCAGTAGAATTATATATATAAAGATGGTTAAACCATACCACGCATAGATAGAAAGATTATACTCACACATGCCTACTTATGAGAAAACGACCACTTCAGACACCAAGCCACATGGTCTTCACATGATCTGACCAAATTATGTCTGGACTTTAAAAGAGACTGTGACCTCTGAGTTTGTTTCGGCGTTTCTTCTCAGAGTAGTTATTATATAGGAAACGCCGACCTCATCTAGTTTTAAAAAATATGATTGACGTGGAAAAGTGTTTGTACAAACCTACTTACAAAAATGAAGTCATTTATAATTTTTATTTATGACTAGCTTTGCCAGCGGCTTCGCCCGCGTGAAGGTCGGAAATTATCCCGCGGGAACATACTACCGGGATAAAAAGTAGCCTATGTCCTTTCTCAGGCTCTAAACTATCTGTGTACCAAATTTCATTTAAATCGGTTCAGTAGTTTTAGCAGGAAAGCGAGACAGACAGACAGACAGACAGACAGACAGACAGACAGACCGACAGACAGACAGAGTTACTTTCGCATTTATAATATTAGTGTGGATGTGGATGTGGATAGTGTGGATGTGGATGTGGATAGTGTGGATGTGGATGTGGATAGTGTGGATGTGGATGTGGATAGTGTGGATGTGGATGTGGATTTCTCCATTGGAGTTTCTTGTCCATTCTTCTCCATACGAAGCTGCATTTTGGAAGGGGCGACTCGAATCGATTCTATGTTATTGTACATTTTGACGTTTAAGAGTGCCTTTGAATGACCTACTTAAATAAATGATTAGACTTTGACTTTGATGAATTGAGAAGATGTACTTACATACATATCATCATCTCATATCATCATCACCATTATCCGTTCAGCCGAAAGACATCCAGTGCTGGATATAGGCCGAAAGTACTTCCCATAAGTACCGACACTTCGAGCGGTTCTGTTCTTCTAGCATCCAGCGGGTTCCTGCGGCCTGCACAAGATCATCGATCAATCTTGTGGGAAGCCTTCCAACGCTATGTCTTCGGATACGCGATCGCCACCGTCCGGCCCCATCGGCCATCCTATTGCCACGTAAGTATGGCAATTCTCGGCGGCGGCGACCTCTCGCGTCCGGCCCTGGTGCGAGCCATGGTACGGAGCGAGAGGGAATGGGAAGCCGTCACCTCCTTCTGCGAAGCAGTAATGCTCGCGAAGGAGGAGGCGGGGCGCGTGAGGGAGTGGCAGTCTCTGCGCCCTCACGTCCGCAGGAGGAGACGCCCCGGGCGTCGGGAGTCAATAGCGGACTCCCGGCCACCGTAGGCGCGAGCTTGCGGGTGGCGAGCAATGGGTAGCTCGCCGCCCGGTAAGGACCAAGCTCGGGTCGACGGCGCGCAGTGTTCCACGCGCGCCTCAAAGAGATGTCAGCAGCAGTGTAGGGGTCTACTAGGACCGATGCCTGCCGGGGTCGCGTGATTGTTCGAAAGAGATACCGTGACCCTGGCACATGGGCAACTGATGGAACACGGGTGGGTTTTAGTCAGTAAAAGTCTGACACGCCCTCCCGCTCCGCCCAGAGCGGGAGAAGTCATTTGATGATTTCCCATCCTGAAAAAAAAAAAAAAAAAAAAAAAGTATGGCAATTCTTCGGGATATGTCAATTATGTTGGAGTTGGCTTCCAGTCTAATATAAAATGAATACTAGTAGAATGAATACTAGTATTTTACACGGATCGACTGCCTATCTTCACAACCCATTTACTGGGTAATACGATACCCGATGTTAAGACATGGATACATGTAGATATAATAAAGACGTTATCCTGAAGGTAACGTACATCGCCAAGATATATTTACTAAGTAATATGAGTATACAACAACAGATTTCCCAGGCGATATTCATACAGATCTAGGCGAAGAAATTGTTAATGTATTAACTATCTCCTAGTGGTTATCAAGGTCTTGCTATCCATAGGGAGACGAGCTTCCCTAGTAGTATTAAAATCAATTAATCTAGCCTTGGCTAGATAAATGATCTGGAATTGTTTTCTATACCCAAGGCATTTTGGATGCTGGCCAGTATTAGTGAGATTGGCCTTCATTGAGGGGTTCATTGGGGCTTAGTTATAACACGGGTTGATCGATTTGGTTAAGCTATGCTTGCCACGGTTGTTCCGTGGATGGGTGACTATTCTTACATACCCAGACTCCCCGTGCGTCGGAAAGCACGTTAAGCAGTTTGTCTCGACTATGATGCTTGGGTCTTTGACAGTCGTTTCAGGTCGGCCCAAGTTCAACCAGTCTTACCAAGGGGTATCGTGTTTCCCAGTAACTGGATTGTAGGTCAGATAGCAGTCACATTATATCTACCAAATACTATTCAGCTGCATCTGCTTTGACTGGGACCTTACCCCAATATAGCTGGGAAAAGGTCGTTGGTCTAATGGTAGCAAGCGGTGCTGAGCTTGAGGTCCTAGATCCGATTTCCAGGTCAGCATCCGGATTTTGGATTTGTGCCTGATCGCTGTTAATGGGCTCACCCCTACTGCTTTGGGACTAAAACATAAATGACGAAATGTGGGTGTACTATGGGTAGTTACACCTCTAACGAACGCTTAGGGAAAGCAGGCGCGATGTTATGTTATTCTAATATTTTGATGGTTCCTAAATCTTTGTCTACATAAAGCTTTCTTCATCAATAAGATTTTCGTATCATATCGTCTATCTGCATAATCAGCTAATAATCATCTATAATGTCCTTACTGCTCGGGCACAGGCCTCCTCTCGGTGGGTCAGAGATGACCGCGGGGGTCCAGTACGGACTGGTAGATGTCACTTCGTTTTTTAGGGTTCCGTTGCCAAATGGCAAAAAACGGAACCCTTATGGATTCGTCAGGTCTCTCAGTCTGTCCGCCCGTAATGTCACAGCACCTTTTTTTCGAAACTATAAGAGCTATGCTGTTGAAACTTGGTAAGTAGATGTAGTCTGTGAACCGCATTAAAATTATCACACAAAAATAGAAAAAAAACAATAAATTTTGGGGTTCCCCATACTCAGAACTGAAACTCAAAAATATTTTTTCTTCAAACCCCGTGTGGGTTGATGTATTCTATGAACCGCATTAAGATTTTCATACTAAAATAGAAAAAAAGCAATAAATTTTGGGGTTCCCCATACATAGAACTGAAACCCAAATTTTTTTTTCCTCAAAATCATACGTGTGGGGTATCTATGGATAGGTCTTCAAAAATGGTATTGAGGTTTCTAATATCATTTTTTTCTAAACTGAATAGTTTACGCGAGAGACACTTCCAAAGTGGTAAAATGTGTCCGCCCCCCCCGTAACTTCTAAAATAAGAGAATGATGAAATTAAAAAAAAGTATATTACCATGTAACCTTCCACCGAAAATTGGTTTGAACGAGATATAGTAAGTAGTTTTTTTTTAATACGTCATAAATCGTAAACCGCAATTTACCTTTCATTCAAAAAACTCAATTATAAAAATTAAAAAAAAAAACATTTAATTTCATAAACAAAAACCTTATGCGTAACCGGTGCGCGAGTCTGACTCGCACTTGGCCGGTTTTTAGGGTTCCGTTGCCAAATGGCAAAAAAGGAACCCTTATAGATTCGTCATGTCTGTCTGTCTGTCTGTCTGTCTATCTGTCTGTCCGTCCGTCCGTATGTCACAGCCACTTTTTTCCGAAACTATAAGAGCTATGCTGTTGAAACTTGGTAAGTAGATGTATTCTGTGAACCGCATTAAGATTTTCACACTAAAACAGAAAAAAAACAATACATTTTGGGGTTTCCCATACATAGAACTGAAACTCAAAAATGTTTTTTTTCATCAAACCCATACGTGTGGGGTATCTATGAATAGGTCTTCAAAAATGGTAATGAAATTAAAAAAAAATATATGATGTATATTACCATGTAACCTTCCACCGAAAATTGGTTTGAACCAGATATAGTAAGTAGTTTTTTTTTTAATACGTCATAAATCGTAAACCGCAATTTACCTTTCATTCAAAAAACTCAATTATAAAAATTAAAAAAAAAACATTTAATTTCATAAACAAAAACCTTATGCGTAACCGGTGCGCGAGTCTGACTCGCACTTGGCCGGTTTTTTTTATTCTAGGACACGAAGGCTTTCTCACTATGTTTTCCATGACCGTTTTGAGAGCAGTGGTGGTGACATAATTTTCACAAAGTGCTTGGGTTGGAACCCAAGACCTACAACTCGTAAGTCGCGGCCGTTTCCACTGGGTCACGACTGCTGCTTTTATTGATAGAATTCCCGTCATTATCTATACTCATTTCAGCCGTAAGACGGCCACTGCTGGACTCAGGCCTCCCCCAATTTGGTGGGCTTTGCCATAATCGCCACGCTTGGCAGGCGGGTTGGCGATCGCAGTATGGTGGTAAATGCTGCCCATTCTCTAGTAAGTCCCTTAGTCGCCTTTTACGACACCCACGGGAAGAAATGGGGTGGTGTTATTCTTTACGTCCGGCACCACATGGTACCATTATCTATACTTCTATACTAATATCATAAAGCTGAAGAGTTTGTTTGTTTGTTTGATTGAACAGGCTAATCTCAGGAACTACTGGTCCGAATTGAAAAAATATTTTTGTTTTGGGTAGCCTATTTATCGAAGAAGGCTATAGGCTATATAACATCACGCTATAACTAAGAGGAGCGGAGCAGTAATTAAAAATGTTGCAAAAAAGGGGAAAATCGCACGGGTAGGCGATTCGACGCGACGGGAAAGGTCGGGGGAACAACAAATTTAACGCGGACGAAGTCGCGGGCAGAAGCTAGTCATAACATAAAATATGATAGTTTACTCTCAAAATTTTGAGAACGAAAAATGTTGTCGAGCTTTGTTCTACGATTACTATATGATAATACTACAATATTTGATTTTTAAACAAGTATTATCTTTGAACATCGACAATACATTCATTTTTTTTCTGGCTTGTAATATGCATAAATACGTGCCTAACTGTGCGGCAAAGACTAAAACTTTTACGTTGTACAGTAGCTTAAACCAAATCAATTACTCTAATAACCCAACCTTGACCTACCTAAACTTCCTCCTACCTTAAAACCCAAGCTCACAAACTCACCTAAATCTAGTTCTAAGCCATAAATAAACCACGAGCTAGATCTCCTGGGAAATACTGCCTCATGATAGACTGTTGGTGGATTTAAATTTGTCATTCCGTCACTTTACGTATGGAACGTAATTAGTTCCCAACTGGACGTGGTTGCGGCAGACCTATGTCAAAGTTGACGGGTGAAAGAAATGTGTTTTATTTGAAAGGCTTTAGTCACTCGGTGAAAAATGGGCAAAATGTTAAATTGATCTAGGCAGGTAGGGATTTAGACAGTTTAAAGGTAGACGAACTCAGATAAACTATGCTGTGTGATCTACATTAAAAAAAGTTCACGAATTAAAGCTGACAATTTCGACTTAGCTATGCTGAGCATAGCTAGGTAAGTCCAAATCAATGAAACCGGTGGTTTGAGCATAGTATGCTCAAACCACAGACAGTTTGAACATAGCTACATGATAAATTCATTTGTTTGAAATGTTAAAAAATAACGACGAAATTCCGGTTTTCCAAGGAGACTTTTTCCTTTATTAAGTTTATCTCTTTAAAGTACAATGTTTCGTGTGATGCCGAACGTAAATAATAGCACCATCTACCCGTGGGGTGCGTAAAATGCGACTAAGGGACTTACTAGAGAATGTGTAACAGCCTTCTCTATCTATTTTACCACCATACTGCGATCGCCAATCTGCTTGCCAAGCGTGGCGAATATGGCAATCCGCTTCTTTTCGGGAGGCCTATGTCCAGTGGACGTCTTTGAGCTGAAATGATGATGAAGAAGTACAATTTAAATATAAACTTAACGGAACAATCTTCCCTTCATATGAGATGGCAGTTTTCATCCGTTAAAATTCGGTTTGGGCGTTCAAAAAAGATCCAACTGGCCTAATTCTGTTATAGCCTTTAGCGTATTCGTATGTCCACTGTAACTTGTGCTAGATGACAGTAACATGTCCAGTTATGAGAACAATCCTCACAAATTAATTAAAACTTCACAATTCACAGCCTGAACAATACAGAGTTCCTTTTAGCTTAAACTTAGTTGTAACTCATACGTGAATGTCCTAAAAGACACTGTATTTAGGAGCTTTGTGTCTGACTATATAAGTCTATCTGCATAGTAGCATTTATGTAAATAGAGTCCAAGGCCAATCTCTTCAAAGGATGGTACAGTTGCTACCAATTACTTTTAGTATCGTATTAGTACTGTCTTGTCCTCAAAGGCTTAGAAATGACGACTTATAGACAAAGACACATTTCTCAGCTAAGTTATAGATTCCGATTCCGTTAATCAGAATACCTACATACATTTACGGCTAAAAAACTCGGGAAAAACAAGCGCAATTACGGTGATCAGGGATAAGGAAAAAATCCTACTAATATTATAAATGTAAAAGTTTGGATATTTGTTACTTAATCACGCCAAAACAGCTGAACGGATTTGGGTGAAATTTGGCACACATACCTATAGATTATAATCTGAATTATTACTCGGGATTTTATTTTATCCCGGTAGTACGTTCCTGCGATATAATTTTCGCGACCTCCACGCGAGCGAAGCCGTTGGCAAAAGCTATGTATTCAACCTCAACGCAGTTGCCCTGCCGGGGTCGCGAGATTGTTCAAGCGAGATACCGTGACCCATATGGGTAACTGAAGGAACACGGGTGGGTTTTAGTCAGTAAAAGTCTGACACACCCTCCCGCTTCACCCAGGGCGGGAGAAGTCAATTGATGATTTCCCATCCCCTCAACGCAGTCGAAACAGAGATCTGTTATTTTTTTTCGATTTATCCTATTCTACTAACATCTGATCCCAACTCAGATGAGATGCCAATGCGGTTGTCAGAGCTAGGATTGATTACTTTGACATATTTGTTTACAGGCCTTTTTTTTAATTTAACTCTTTGCAGGAGACTAAACATTCCCAGACGTAATAACAAATAAAACTCCTATTGTGCCTCGTTCAGTGTCCTTCAATGGGTTAAGTATAGGTATTGTTTTTTAGGGTTCCGTTGCCAAATGGCAAAAAACGGAACCCTTATAGATTCGTCATGTCAGTCTGTCTATCTGACTGTCCGTCCGTATGTCACAGCCACGTTTTTCCAAAACTATTAGAGTTATGCTGTTGAAACTTGGTTAATAGATGTATTCTGTGAACCGCATTAAGATTTTCACACTAAAATAGAAAAAAAAACAATAAATTTTGGGGTTCCCTATACTTAGAAACTCAAAAAAAAAAAAACATCAAACCCATACTTGTGGGGTATCTATGAATAGGTCTTCAAAAATGGTATTCAGGTTTCTAGTATCATTTTTTTTTTAAACTGAATAGTTTGCGCGAGAGACACTTCCAAAGTGGTAAAATGTGTCCGTCCCCCCGTAACTTCTAAAATAAGTGAATAAAAAAAATATATGATGTTCACAACAATTTGAGGGGTTTTGCCTTAAACGCCACGCTTGGCAGGCGGGTTGGCGATCGCAGTATGTATGATGGTAAAATGCATAGAGAACGCTGCTGCCCATTCTCTAGTAAGTCCTAAGGGACTTACTTCGTCGCCTTTTACGACATCCGCGGGGAGAAATGAGACGGTGTTATTCTATACATCCGGCACCACACGGACATCATCAGAATGGTTATTTTTTCTTGTTATTTATTTTTATTGTCGTATTGTTTATTTATACTTATTTTTCAAAGTTGTTTTCAAGCTTTCTATCCCGTATTATACTTACTATGATTGGTCTCTGCATCAACTTAAGGTTGAATGGTAAAAAATGTCTCCGTGTTTGTTCAGTATATTTTTTATCTGTGTATAAAGTTAATATTGGTTTATTAGACACCGTCAGTCTGACGTCTACGGACCACGTAAACTATGGAGGGTAGACGTAAGGAGAATCATCTCTGTAGGTATATGAAAAAGTGTCCGTCGAAATGTTTTAAATTAGGGCGGCGCGGCGCCACATTCGCATCAGGGTACATTTCTAACTGCAGTAATTATAGGTTATGTTTACAAAATTATTTTGCACTACGTAAATACTTAGTTGAGGTTTGGTACACTAAGACTGTCACTAAATACTCTAGTCAATAACAATATTTTCTCATTAGGCACACTTCAGTCCGTTAACAACTGCTACATCCATACTATACCCTGTGACCGTCCTTTTGGCGTATTTTTAAACTGTCATTTACAGCTTACAGCTGGACACTTTTACAAACTTTTCTCCCATATGAGATGATTCTCCTTACTTCTACCCTCCATGACGTAAACTTTAACATAATTAGTGCTAAGCCTAGACTTACCTTGCCCTCGCTCTTCCAGTATACAAAGAAGCCATACTCGTCGACTTTGAACAGACAGTTCTGCTCAAACTCGGTGTTGTCCTTCTCTTCTGTCCACCGATCGAAGACTGCACCCTGGGGGAAGAAACGATAATTTGTTTTTATTTCATACAAGAATTACTGTTAGGAACACATATATCTTATATGATATAGAAGTATAGGAACTATGTAGGTGGTAATCTTCCGAAAATATTCCGAAAATTCTTTCACTAAAAGGAAGCTGCCGTGTTGCCTTGTGTCACAGGATATATTCTATGTCAAAACAAGAAATTTTACACAGACGAAGTCGCGGGCTGAAGCTAGTATCGAGTATTATGATTTAAAAAAGAGCGACCGTGCAGCTTCCTGCCCGTCTTCTTCATAGAGAACTGCCACGCGAGTCAATCTCGGAGACTCCTTAACCATTCAAAATTTTACTATCGCGAGGCAGTAACAAGTATATATTTATAGAAGTAGAAGTATGTAGTTACTATTTCATGATAATAATGATAATAATTCTGTAAATAAGTCTAGCTACTGTCGCGAATAATATTTTGTTCAACATATAGCCTGAAAATTGCAAAAACCGTAAGAAAAATTATATTTTGCGGGTACAATAGCATTTTCCTAAATTCCGTTCCATTTACTGAATAGACCAGCCTTTCCCAAAATGGGCGATAATAGGCTTGCAGCGCCCACAAGGGGGCGTTATCGCCCACTTTGGGAAAGGCTGGAATAGACAATGGGATACAATCATTTCTGTCTCGAATTTGTGTCAAATCAGTGCGTGTATTAAATCAACGGCATAACATTGGATTGTGAAAGGTCCACAAATATGTACAATTATATAATTTTATTATTGGACTCGTTAAATACAAGTATTTCGTTTCATTTCAGCAATTTATGAAGCAAAACGACACTTTCCTCCGATCTCATTTTATACCAAAATTTTACGACCCATTTTATTCTGCAAGCCTCTAAAGCGTAGCTTTTAACAGCCAATTAAAACCGCGGGTTTCGATAAAGAGTCCATAAAGATCGAGCCGTTTATTGGCTGTGGCTTTTCCGTCGTGTCAATAATGCTACTGTCATTGGTCACTTGAGAACCGCAGCAGGAGCCCGTGGCGTTATAAAATGGAGCTATTTGTACGTCGTAAAAAAGCGTTGTGGTTCCAATTAGTAGCAATTTTAAACTGACTAAGACTGCAAGTGGACAGTAAAAGACGAGTTACATTTTATGTTTGTTCTATAGTAGTAATTGAACTAAATATTCCTTGAGCCATAAAGCATAATTAGTATTATGCTATTAATTAATATTAAGCCTAATTCGAGGAACCTACTTCAATTCCTCGTTACTACAGAACATCCCACCACTCACTTATTATACCTCAACTGTTGAAAATATTCTCCTGGTCAGCTTATTCCATTACATCTCTTCGTTTCTGTTCCTTTCAATCTTCATAGTAACACTTCTCATATTGTGTATAACATAATATTTTGTTTTCAGCTGCACTACTTCAGTTCGTTTATCGCTTCCTGCAACTCTATTTTGCCAGTATTTCAAAACTATCTATTATATTACCCCTCGATTAAAGCAACTCAAATGGACTCCTTCACATACACACCATAACAGAACTCTTTTCCGGATTTCGTGCTTGCCTAAACTCCTTACTTCAGCTCACATAAAAGCCAAAAATCCGCACAATTACACAAACAAAATAAACCAATAGATGTGAGTGAACAAATCAAATGGAAGAGACATGAAACTCGTGGTATTTGTGTAGCTAAGCCGTAGCGGAGGGAGCTGAGCAGATTTTGTGAGCGCACCTCGACTGAGCCGCTACGATAGGACGGCGGATACACACAGTAACTGGGGATTTCTGTTGGTGCCGGTGCGAGCAGAGAGCGGGCTGATACTGCTTTTATTGGAGCAGTAAATGTTTTCTTTTTTATTAGCCTATAGGTAGTATAGGCTGAGCAAAGACCTACCACATATCCTTTTCTGGGCCAACCTCAATCATTTGCAATACGCGTATATGCTTATAAAACAAAAAGTAAATTTTTGAGGTCTTTATAAAAAAAAGATGTGAAAATTTGTTTATGGGCGTTAGAAACCCCTTTTACATGGGACTTAAACATAACTGGCGAAATGTTGGTGTACTATAGGACCTATAGGACCAAATGACGTCTCCCGCTCTGGGTGGAGCGGAAGGGCGTTTCAGACTTTTACTGACTAAAACCCACCCGTGTTCCTTCAGTTGCTTATATGCCAGGGCCGCTGTAACTCTTTCGAACAAATCTCGCGCGCCTGGCAGGCATCGGTTCTAGTGGAGCCCTTCAATACTGCTGATATCTATTTGAGGCGAACAGGTACACCAGTGCCCAACACTTCAGAGAAACAAGCCATGATGTTACTTTATGTAATAGTAAATTATGTAGTTACTGTATAAATAAAGTAGCGTTGTATTAGTCCAATTACGATATAGCGGCAAATGCCTGTTGAAGATCAATCGTGCTTAACCAACGTTGCACCTGTTTGCATTTTAAAGTATACTTTCTAGGTACTTGGTAAACTGTTTTATTAATTCTTCTACGTCTCCCGCTGCCACCGACACCGTACCCTCCCGTTCGTTCGGTAAGCATGTGCGATCGACTCTGATTTACGGCGTGATCGGCACAGGGACCGACTGGCAGCCATCTCGCAGGTCTTCACGTACGTAACAGGCACAACAGATTGCGATGGGATTTATTTCGCAGATTATATTTTTGTGTATGTGCTGATGGATATTACTTTTTCTCTGTTTATAGGCTCGTATTGCAGAATGATGTTCAGTAATGGACATTATTTCTTGGACAGAAGTATCAAATTGAAATGACGTTATTTAAATCTCCAGGATCAGGCTATATCTATATAGTCCTAAGATTAATTTTATCCTAGTGGTGACTGTTCTACGGCTGTTTCAAGTACACAAACGCTACTGCTGAGCATGAGGTCCTGGGTTCGATTCTCAGGTTGGGTAAAGTGTTATTGTGTTTTTCTTTCTGGAATTTCTGAGTAGGCACCTGGAGCCTGAATTTTTTACCCGGTTGATGGCAATATGCTCACCCCCTATGGGAATTAAACATTAATGGCGAAATATGGGTGTATTATGGGTACACCTCTGCCTAACCCTTCAGGGAAACAAGGCGTCATGTTTTGCGACCGAGAATAGAATACGAACGTTTTTAAAAATGCAGAATTTGCTCCTCAGGTTTCATGAGGATTTCTTCTGTTATATATAAGGTGTATCTATTTAAACACGATATTTTAAGAGGTACACCTGTAGGTGGTAAAGAAGCTAAAGAAACGAAAAAAAAAATGAAATTTATATTTTTCAATATTTAATATTTATAAATTATTTGACGCACATAAGAAATACTGGCTCCTTCTTATTTTTTACGGCCCGAGACACCGCGGCCATGCTGGTGCCGTCCGGTCGCCGCCCTCACAGCGTCAGGCGGCCCATTCATAGAATTTGGAGTAAAGGTTTTATGCAAAACGTCTCAAGCAGTTTTAAAATTATCATAATTACGAAAATTCAAAAACGCTTAGATAAAAAAAATCTGTTCGCTTCTATAGCTTCTTTATCACCTACAGGTGTACCTCTTTAAATATTTCGTGTATGAATAGAATAGATACACCTTATATAGACAAAAGGTTAATATTTACCTGAAGCAGCAGTTCAGGGACCGGGATCTGCCAGTTGAACTCGAACTTCTTGGTCATGGTGCTCGCTTTTCAACACCTTCCTTCTCAAAGATTCAGCATGCGGACATCCTTGACGCCCTGTGGACAAGAAGAATATAAAGGTTAGTTACGAGTGCAAACACACATACAATACATATGTCAAAAAATCGCAATTTCTGTTAAATTTCTGAATTATATATAAATGTATGCTGCATAAGTTATTTGATAAAAAATAATATTTGTAAATTAAATTCTTAAAATACTATTGCATATCCGACTTGGGTAGACTGTTGAAACCAAAATTGTAATGTTTATTAATAAGACCTTAATGTACACAGTTACGCAATAAATATATCTTTATCTTTATCTGCATTAAACACATAAGCGAGTAACGAGATCCAGGTCAAAGGTTCGAACCCATAGAGGCGTTTTACTTTGTGTAAATTATTGAATCACCACTACTCTCAAAACGTTGAAGGAAAACATCGAGAGGAAACTGTAATTTACTAGAACCAAAAATGCAAAAACATGTGACATCTACCAATACGCGTTGGGCCCGCGTGGTGTATTCTGGCCCACTCTCGCAGAGAAGCCGGTGTCCCAGCAGTGGGAACAGTATAAGCTAGTATATATATACATAAACCTTCCTTCTAATGAGGAGATCTAACCGATCAAAGACAGACACAACAAGCAGCTTAGTTTAATACTGCGCATACTAAAATATGCTGTTTCATGACTTAGTTTATCATTATATCTTGATGGATATCATAATTGATACCCATGTCTATGTTGACAACTCATTAACATGACCCCCTATGTCACAGAAGCCGCTTCAAATTGATGGCGAGATAATTACGGTTCGTAGACGTTAATCGACCACTTCGGTGCAGAGATCGCTGTTCTTGATAGCTTGATTAGAATTCTGTTGTCAAACCATAGTATGACAACAGCTTAGGTACCTATATCTCATATCTTTAAAAGAGCAATTCTTGTATATATATATATATATATATAATCTGAATCTCGGAAACGGCTCCAACGATTTTCATGAAATTTAGTATACAGGTGGTTTCGGGGGCGATAAATCGATCTAGCTAGGATTCATTTTTATAAAATGTCGTTTTATTCGTCACCGGATTACCGAGCAAAGCTCGGTTATCCAGATATTAAGTATTTACAGATGATTAGGTGTTCTCTAATCAGCACCCTTATTGTTCAACATACTATTCATCACAATCTGAATCATGCTGAAGGATATTCCTAAACTATTGCTTCGTATATTCGAAAAATTTGTTTACTCAACAACGAAAATATCACAATTAATGCTATTCTTACTGTGTTACACAAGTACCCCGCAGGGACTAGATATAGCATATATAAATCAAGAGGAATCTGAGTCACTTTATCTCCAGGCCGAGATTGCAGGAGAAAAAACGTCTAAGTGCAAAACAATAATCGGAATGAGACCAGAGGGTAAAGACAAAGTGACAGCTTCTATCAGCGATATAAACCAAAATGATGATAAAAAAAAAATACAAAAATGAATGAAAAAAAAAACATGAAAAAAATGAAAAAAAAAAACATGAAAAAGAAATGAATGAATGGAGATTGATGATGATTGATGATGAATGATGATGAATGAATGAACGAATGAATTGATAAAAATCAAAAATGTATTTTGATTTTTCTATCATAATTTTTGGTTACCTACCTACGGCCCAACCTACATTTATGTAAATCCTGTCGATACTCATTATATAAATATGGTGGGTGATTACGAAACACTAATAGTAGGAACGGCTTTCATTTTGACAGTTGCAACAAAATTCATTGCGTTATTGAGCTGACGACCCTTTCCAACATATGAAGCAATGTATAAACAAATCCTTCAAAAATATCCCTATTCTGCTTAAAAGTGAGTAACAAAACGCTTTAGATGGGATTGCCTTGTCTAAACCCTCAGAATAATATCCTAGTGAAAGGTTTAAGAATGGCATAGTGTACAGTCACGAGCACGAATATGTATACACTTACCAACTTTTAAAAGGGATTTTCTCCTATTGTACTGATTGTAATTTTATTTTATTACTAGCTTTTGCCAGCGGCTTCGCCCGCGTGGAGGTCGGAAATTATCCCGCGGGAACATACTACCGCGATAAAAAGTAGCCTATGTCCTTTCTCAGGCTCTAAAATATCTGTGTACCAAATTTCATTTAAATCGGTTCAGTAGTTTTAGCAGGAAAGCGAGACAGGCAGACAGACAGGCAGACAGACAGACAGAGTTACTTTTGCATTAATAATATTATATATAGTAATATATAGTATAACTGTAAGGGTTCATGCCCTTACATATAGTATATAGTATAGTATGGATGAACATAGTATTTTGGAACCCACACTATTACGAAATTTGCCTTATCTCAAAGTTGCAATAGTTATTTAAAGAGAAAATCGCTTTTGAATTTGGCTATGTGTATACATATTATTACTCGTGCCTGTACCCAAAACAACGCTCTGCCATCAAGATAACACAACTACTTACCCTCTCAGAGTGATAGCATGACGTTATCTCGTTAAGTGTTTTGTCGACCTAACGTTAGTCTGCCGCTGACACTTAGCAAATTATCTCCGTGCTATTTAGGAGACTTTTTCTAAGAAGTAGTCGTTTATGCTTAAAAGGGTGGGAAAATGATAATAGAAATTGTGATACATTGAAGTATAGTCTGCTTCAACAGTATCTAATGAAATTGTAAACAAATGCATTAGAAAAAGTACCTATGGATGCCAATGTGGAATGACACATAAAAATTGAGAGCTTGGCTTTGTTTATTTGCATATTTAAACTCGAAATTCCAATTTTTCAATCACGTTATAGATGGTAATCAATTCTATCTAATCCAACTAGCTTGTATTGTCTCACTGCTGGGTAAATGGCTCCCTCTCTTTTATCCACACAATTCTTTCTTTTGCTAGTACTGGCCAGTCTTTTCGGTAGAAATCAAGCTCGTTTTGCATTCTTTGTCTCGGCTTGCCGCGATCGCGTCATGCGTTTCGTGGTACCCAATGGATCTCTTAGCCCATCAATCATTTGACAATTGAAAATTTTATTACCTCTATATTCGCCGAAGATTTTTCAATTATTCATGTGATTCTGGGTGTACTGTGAGCGTATAGAATAAAGCTCTATTTAGGGTATTTTCCAGAGCTTAAGGATATACTCCTTGTTATTTAGAATGCCACTATGCATGCGTATAGCTTACAATTTCGATAAACGACCAAGGGATTTACCCTTGGCCGCTTATAGAGGCAGGGAGTTTATTTTAGCGCATAGAAATAGTGTGCTCTTGCCCTCAAATCTTGAGGTTATTTGTTACGTAGGTAATTGAAATGGTAGAAATACCGTTTCTTCTGTAGGAACATATTATTGGCCCACACCGTAAAGCGAACAATCTTTTATTGTCCTTATCGAGGATCTAAATCACCATCATCTGCGTAGCCTTGTCCCAACTATGTAGACCTCGGCTTCTAGCTGAATGCCAGTTCTCGTCACATGGAGTGACGACCTATCTGACCTCCTCAACCAAGTAAATGGAAAATACGATAATCCTTGGTGAGTGTGGTTGTCAGACTTTCGGGCTTCTGACGACCCTTAACGGCTGTCAAAGATTCAGGAATGACAGCAGGGACCACAGAAGGTTGGTATGTAAATATGGCAACCCATCCACGGTCCAACCGCAGCAAGCATAGAAATGAGGTCAGCTTAAATCTCATCCTCATTTTAATGTAGTCATCATCATCATAATAGTTTCAGCAAAAAGACGTCCACTGCTGGACATTGGCCTCCCACAATTAAAGGAGTTTGCCATAATCGCCACGCTTGGCAAGCGGGTTGGCGATCGCAGTATGGTGGTAAAATGCGTATAGAACGCAGCTGCCCATTCTCTAGTACTTAAGTCCCTTAGTCACGACACTCATTGTAAGAAATATGATGGTTAAATTTTTACGTCCGGCACCACACGGGACTTGATGTAGTATATGATAGAATATGCAACATAAAACATGTTTAGAAGCAGAGTGAGTTAGTTAACACAATAGTTCAACGGATTTGAACTCCTGACCTTAATCGTCAATCAACGCCTTGATGTGGTCGTCAGGCGCCGCGGCCACGACAGAGCAATGGAGCTCACAGATCATAGATAATCAAGCATAGACTAACATAGACTGTAGTGATGACCTAGCTAGTGTATAGCCAATGATTATTCATGTTTCATAGGAAGAGGTCGGTTTGGTCTAATAACGATGGGTCTGTTAGATTAAATCCTTTTTTAATTTTGTGCATGTTTACCATCTATCTGTGTGTCAAATTTCATCTAAATCCGTACGACCATTTTTGTGTGACACTTAGCAAATTTGGTTAATTGCCCCACCGGGACGTACTGCCGGGATAAAAAAGTATCCTATGTGTTAATCCACGTTACAATCTATCTGTGTGTCAAATTTCATCTAAATCCGTACGACCATTTTTGTGTGACAAAGTAACGATCGACCAAACACCTAAACATGCGAACTTTCAGATTTATAATTTTAGTAGGATATCATAATTTTTGTGTCTATGATTGCAGACAGTGACATTTTGGAGAATCACCTCACCTCAGCACCAGCTCGCCATCCCATGAGTAAAGATCTCCTTTATGTGGCTATGCCCCATATAGAAATATGTAGTCAGTGAAAGAGTTAGAGGCAGGTGGGAAGGACTAATAAAATACGTTAGAAAGTTTCTAGAAAAACTAACACCCGTCCCGCTGGGAATAAAGAAAACGCAAACAGTAACTAACAAGTTATTTAGTTGCATCACAGTTGAGTTAAAGTAAATTAGCTCACGGAATACGCAAGGTGCGAGCAGGCACACAAATCTCATTCACAAACAAGCTATACTGAACAAATGTTTGTAGGCTATGCAAATGTTTAATCCAATATGGTGTCCGGTATTTCGAACCTAAAAGACCTATATAAAATGGTACCTTTATAAGCTTAGCAAAATGATGAAGCCTAAACGGATTCCTCATCATCCTTTCAACCGTAAGAAGTCTACTGCTGGACATAAGCCTCCCCAATTTGAAGAGTTTTGCCATTTAATCGCCACGCTTGGCAAGCGGGTTGACAATCGCAGTATGGTTACGTTCAAAAAGTGCTGACTCTCAGCCTCGTTTGAATAAATTACTTTTTATTTTGATTTTGGTGGTAAAATGCATAGAGAACGCTGCTGCCCATTCTCTAGTAAGTCCCTCAGTCGCCTTTTACGACCCACGGGAAGAAATGGGGTGGTTCTCTTCTCAGCGTCCAGCACCACACGGACAAACGGACGGACTAAATAATGAGTATTTACTGTTTTTGGCACTGGTGACTTATAGTCCTACACTGTCCTCCCATGGTAATCAAGCCTAATATGTTCTCACTGCTGGGACGCTCTTCTCTTCTGGAGGGAGTGGGCTGTAATCTAAAAAATCTAAAAACCACCACGCGGGCCCAGTGCGAGTCCGTGGATGTCACGTCTTCGAATTTTTGGTTATTATAAGAGTTTCTTGCCGGCTCTATTCCATAGGAGACGACCAATTGGTACCGTATAGGTAGTACGTGGCTTCTTACGTCAGAAGTGCTCATGTAGGTTTATGTAAAATTGAATATTTTTAATTTGAACAGCGAAATGTGAGGCGGCCTGATATTTGCAAAAAAGCCCAAACATAAAAAAGCCATCGTGTCACCGCACTATTTGGGTCAATGGTACCAAACGATCGCATGTCAAACCAAAATTACTGAAGATCTTTCGTCAGTATTTCTTGTCAAGCCAATTTACCCAGATTGAGTTCCACAGTCCTCGTTAACTATCTTATCTAGGGTCTTCCGAGGTCGTGCTGGCCCGGTATTAAGCTCACTTACAGCCGAACTTGAGCCCTTTCTAAGTAAGGGTGAACAGGAAAAATGTCGGGTATTTGAGAGCCTTTCCCCAGAGTTGAGTTTTTGCGAAATTCGGGAAATATTTCGAAACTTTGTTTCAGTTAAAGAAAAGTTTGGTGAATTGTTGAAATTGTGAAATTATGGGTCTATTTATTAGATTTTGTGGGTCATTTTTATGGCTGCGCGTCGTCAATTTATTAACTGCTAACATTTGGTGAAGCGACGATGAATAACTGATTTTTTTAGGTTATTTTTGTTAATTACTGGACTCAATGGCGAGCTTGTTCTAGGGTCGATTTTAATCTTTGAAAATATGTGATATATTTAGGTATAACTTCTAGATACCTACTTAAAAAACCTTTGAAAAACATACCCACATATCGACTTCAGTTTTCTCAGAACCAAGACAAAAATACTAAAACTAAGATCATTGCATACTTACTGAACTTACGAATATTTATACTCAACTAGCTTTTGCCAGCGGCTTCGCCTGCGTGGAGGTTAGAAATTACCCCGCGAGAAAATACTACCTGGATAAAAAATACTCTATGGGTTAATCCAGGTTATAAACTGTTTGTCAAATTTCATCTAAATCTGATTAGTCGTTTTTGCGTGAAAGAGTAACAAAAACATCCGTACATTCTCACAAACTATCACATCTATACTGATGAGACTGGTCCACTCAATATGTGAGGTTCTTTCCTCAAAAGACCATTTCACACACCAATCCACGTGGTCTTCATATAATCTGACCAAGATTATGTCTGGACTTTAAAAGAGACTGTGACCTCTGAGTTTGTTTCGGCCTTTCTTCTCAGAGTAGTCAGATAGGAAACGCCAACCACATCTAGTTTTAAAATAAGTTTAAAAAAATGTGACTGACGTATAAAAGAAAATATTTATCATTTTAATACTAGTAGGAGTATATTATATGCTAAATTCTCCTGTAATGTCTTCTACCTCCACGTACTTACATAAAGCGTTGTACACAAGGCAAATATTTCCAAAAAGCCATAGAAACGTAGGGGTGAACTTTCCCTCGCTTTTTCTAAGGTTTCCTAAAGCAACGTGTTTACTACGCTCGGTTTATATTACAAAACCGCTCACGTTTTTTACAGACGTTCAGAAACGTGCCCGAGTTCAAAATGATTTGTTCAAAAGTTACCAGGATTAAAAATTGAAATGCTTTTAGTAGTTTCTTGAAGTTCAAATGGGGAATGAAAATGGGTTCCCAGGATGTTTTGTTTGACGAAAATGAGTTCTTTTGTTGAAGGAGAAAATGTAAGTATTTACTGTTTAGAAAAGCGGAATGTTGTGAGGGTGGTACAGTTGGCTACATTGTTATTTAAATTGAATTGGAATTATAAGAATATATATATACTAATAAGTGAAATTGAAGTGTGTATTTTAAGAAATATAAAATAATAATACATTTAACAAAATGCTGATATTTAGACATAAGTGTCTAAATATCAGCATTTTGTTAAATGTATGTGAGAATATATACGGTTCTTATGCCAAAAAAACATTTGTTTTAAATTTAACCGTCTGTCCGTTTGTTCCGTCTAATTTCAGATTTTTTGTGTAGTAAGTAGCTACCTAACTACCTACTTAACACAGAAAACACACGGCTATCAAATACCTACAGAATGTTATCACAAAGTTTATCTAATAATGGCAGTGGGGTCAGCAGAGATCAAAAGCGCACATGTTCCTGATTGCGCATCCTTAATATATTATGTAGATAGCATTCTCATATCACATATGCAAAGTCCGTTACATAAACATGAATAGGTTTTGTTGCATTGCGAAGTTTTGGGTTTTATTGTCTCTGGGGGTAGGGGTTCGATCAGGTTAAGCTAAGCTTGCCGTGGGTGGTCCCATGTATGGGTAAACTATCTTTACATATCAAGACCCCTCCGTGCCTCGGAAAGCACGTTACGCTGTTGGTCCCGGTTGTCAATCGTTGATCTTTGATAGCCGTTACGGGTCGTCAGAAGCGCGAAATTCTGACGATCAGTCTCACTAAGGAGTATCGTAATTCCCATTTACTGGATCATGGAGATCAGCTGTCAATATTCATCCGGTTAGACTGGAAGTCGGCCCCTAACCTGTATTGGGGTCGGCTTTTTATATGACCGTTATCAACCACTGCCTCGTTGGTCTAGTGGTAGGAAGCGTTACTGCTGAGCTCGAGGCCCTGGGTTCGATTCCCAGGTTGGGCAAAGTGTTATTGGGTTTTCCATCTAGAATTTCTCAGTAGCAGCCCGGAGTCTGGATTTGTTCCCGGTTGATGGCAATGGGCTCGCTCCCTATTACATGGGACTTTAACATAACAGGCGACATGTGGGGGTACTATAGGTACACCTCTGTCTAACCCTTCGGGGAAACAAGGCGTGATGTTATGTATGTCATTATCAACAAAATGCCTAGGAAGGTTCCAGCAGCCTACCAAAGGTCCCTACAAGTTTTTGTCATATCCATTAAAATTTTTTTTTTTTGTAATTTACTGCTGGTCTGCTGCTATTATCAATGTCGTTTCGTAGCGGCAATATAAATACCTACATTCTTTGAAAACGTCAACTGTCTACCTATCACGGATTCTGAGATACAGAATTAAAATTAATGCTTTAACCTATAGAACTGTATAAATTAAATAAATCGTAGCTTAATTATTTATTGCTTGTTAAAGACCTATACAATTATTCACGGAGTTTGCAATTCGTCTGTACGCTAATTTCAGGAGACGGATGTAGCGTGAAATTCTCCATTTGTACCAGCCAAATGCTGACAAATGTTCTTAAAATCCCATCCAAATTGATTGACTGACGCTGACAAATAATGCCGTACTAATTTGAAACCGTGAATAATCTAGCAGAGCAAGAAAAGATCAATTACTTGTAACTTGTGTTATTGAATTTTACAGTTTTTACTTGTTGGCCTTATTATTCTTTGGGAGAATTCTTGTTCGGCGGCTTAAGTAGATATTGATCTGTTTATATAGGTATGTGACAACGTCATTGTTTATGTACCTAACCTACCTAATATGTAGGTACCTGTTTAACACAGTATACTGGTTGAAAATTATCTGGCATCATTTTAAACAGCCAGGCCAGCAAGCCTAGTATAGAATACCGAACACGAAGGGTTCCGGGTACCACAAGAAATAAAACGCTGATACAAAACCCGTTTCTTGTATATGTAGAGATCCTCTTTAATTTTTTATAATTAGTTGTTGGCGGCAGAACACTCTCTGTGAAAATGTTAATATTTTTCTTTTGGCTGTAGACAGCCTGCTGACAGACAGACGGACGGACGGATGGACGGACAGCGGAGGCTAGGGGCTGTTGCCGTAATAACCAGCCTCGTGTATCTCGAACATTAAAAACTTTTTTCAAAAAAATAACAACCGACTTCCTTAAAAAAAACCACTACTAAGTGAAAAATAACTTTAATTTCGGAAGTCGGTGGCTCTGAGTTTTTTTTATGCGTTTCTTATCAGAGAAGTCGGAAAACACCGATCTCATCTAGTTTTTAAAAATATGACTGACATGTAAAATTGTTTGCACAGACCTACTTACAAAAATAAAGTCATTTCTCATTTAATTACATTTTTCAACAATCCATCTTCCCAAGTCATCTATTAACTCGTAAATCGTGGAGTGTCGCGAGAGTTATGACACTAAGTGGCAAGTTACCGCAACTCGGACACCAGTGTCGGACACTAATGGATTGCGGACACAGGCCGCGGTAATGCGGTAATGGCTGAGTTGTGGACGAAGAAAACTTCGTTAGGGAAGTTATAGTGTCGCGTTAGCCTGGAAATCTGTATTCTTAAGCTTGGACTTCGCTGATGGAAACTTGGCATTTATTCTATTACCTACGACTTTTCGAACATTTTTATGTAAAATACAGTTTCACTGAGCCTTTATGGAGACCAGTGGTGGCCCAATGATATCGGCCCCAAATTACGATATATAAGGTGTATCTATTCATACACGAAATATTTTAAGAGGTACACCTGTAGGTGGTAAAGAAGCTACAGAAACAAAAAAAAAATTCAAAATGTAATATTTATAAATTTTTTGACGCACATAAGAAATACTGGCTCCTTCTTATTTTTTACGGCCCGAGACACCGCGGCCATGTTCGTGCCGTCCGGTCACCGCCCTCGCAGCGTCAGGCGGCCATTCATAGAATTTGGAGTAAAGGTTTTATGCAAAACGCCTCAAGCAGTTTTAAAATTATAATAATTACGAAAATTCAAAAACGCTTAGATTAAAAAAAAACTTTTTGCTTCTAGCTTCTTTACCACCTACAGGTGTACCTCTTAAAATATTTCGTGTATGAATAGATACACCTTATATAGGTCGTGAGTCGAACCCAGACAAGCGCCTTATTTTGTGTAAATAATTTCATCACCATAGCTGTCAAAACAGTTAAGGGAAACATTGTGAGGAAACCAGCATGTCCTAGAACCAAAACTTCGAAGACATGTGACATCTACCGATCTGCACTGGGCTTGCGTATTAAACTACGGCCCACTCCCTGTCACTTAGGGGAAGGTTGCGATCATTGGACCGCTTCTTTCATTGGACCACTTAAATATTTCGTAAAATCGCAACTCCAGAGACGCGTAGGTACGTTACAAAGCATGTCTTGGGTGGTAAGAGTGGCCCCCCGCAACCTCAGTACCCGCGCTGCAGCCGCCAGTGAGTGACGTGTGTAAATGTGATCGCGGCGCTCCGGATATAAAAAATACGACTACGAAAAGTTGATGTAAGTATCATAATACTATGATTTGATTAATAGTACATATTTTAATTTGTAGAATGTTTACTTGTATTTACGTTGGAAATAATTATTCTTGACTGAAGATAGTGGTTGTTTTTTTATAACCCTATTTTTACGTTAGGACCCTGTTGCTATCATCGGACCACTAACGTGGCCCTATCATTGGACTGGTCCAATGATAAGAACTGTCTGTTTATGATTTAAATGTTACATTTTTACAAAAACTAGTTGATTTTGATAGTCCCGTGTCAATGATAATAATAATAACGTTTATTTATGTGATAATAATTACACGTGTATGTTAACGTGATAAATTGTTTCAGAATGGCTACAAAACGAAAATATTATGCGTGGAATGAAGTAAGCATGAACCTAGCCATTGAATCAGTGCGTAAAAATAAAGCAGGTTTGAATGAGGCAAGTAGGATGTATGGAGTGCCTAAAGCCACACTAAAACGAAGATTGGATGGTGTGAATCAAAAGGCTAAGGAACATGTTCAAATAGTAGGATCTGAAGGTGATCTTCCGTCAGAATTGGAAACCGAATTATGTCAACACATCCTCGAGATGGAAAGTAGTTTGTATGGTGTAACGCCTTTCGATATTCGGCAGCTGGCATTTGAACTGGCAGAAAAGAATAATATCAAAAATCGATTTAACAAAGAGAAAAGAATTGCAGGTAAAAAATGGTACTATGCGTTCATGAAGCGGCATCCACAATTAAGTTTGAGACAACCAAGAGCAACTTCAATGAGCCGGGCTACTGGATTTAACAAACCTGCTGTAACCGATTTCTTCAATAAATTAGAGGCAGTATGCGAAAAATACAACATAACAGAAGCGCAGCGTATCTTCAACGTTGATGAGACGGGCTTGTCAACTGTCCAGAGGAAAACAAGAAAAATACTGGCATTAAAAGGTAAGCGGCAAGTAGGAGCTATTACTAGTGGAGAACGCGGTACAAATACTACAGCCGTATGTTGTGCTAATGCTGCTGGTAATTTTATACCACCGCTTATAATATTTAAGCGCAAGAGAGCAAAAGACGAACTCAGGGATGGAGCTCCACCTGGTACAATATTTGCTTTTAATCCAGAGAGTGGATATATTAACAAAGACATATTTTATTTGTGGTTACAACACTTTATTGAGTCTGTGAAGCCGACACCTGAAAAAAAAGTATTACTTATGTTAGATGGTCATGCTAGCCATACAAAAAATTTAAAAGCTATAACATATGCCAAGCAACACGGCGTCGTATTGCTTTCATTTCCAGCACATACAACACATAAAATGCAACCGCTGGATGTCTCCTTCTTCAAGCCGTTGAGCCTTTACTATATAGATGAAACAGAAAAATGGTTGCGCCAAAATCCTGGCAGAACTGTGACAATGTTTCAAGTTTCAATGCTATTCGGAAAAGCATATTCCCGAGCTGCATCTGTTGGAACTGCTACGAGTGGCTTTGCAAAGACTGGAATTTGTCCTCTTAATAAAGATGCATTTGCTGACTACGAATTCATTGTACCTGAAAAAGAAAACGATGAGATTTCACCACCAATTGTATTAGACTTACAGGATGATATAGATCCACTATCTTTGAATATTTCTTTACTAGAAGAGAATCTAGAAGTGACGGAGCCAATTACATGTCAAAATGAAGCTATGACTGCTGAATCTCAGATTGAAACCTTAGCGGTATCACAGAATAATGATTGTAGTACAGCTGAATCAAAGGCACGCAATTTCGAATTCACAATAAACCAAATATCTCCTGGAGCTAAAAAAGTAGCACAAGAGTTAAGACAAAGGAGTAAAAAAGCACAAAATAGCTTGGAACTGACGTCGACGCCTTATAAAACCACTTTAGAACAAGCTATTGTAAGGCCTTCAAAACCGAAAAAGCCGAAATTTACTGCAAAAGAAACTGCATTTTCTAAAAATAAAATAACTGATGAGCCAGAGGCATCAACAAGCAAAGATGCCAAATCAGTAAATATCGAAAAATGGTTTTGCAAAATCTGCCTACTGTGTGCAGTTGAAGACATGATTCAATGTATGATGTGTAAAGCCTGGGTTCATGTAGATTGTGCCTGCGTTAAGAAAACTATTAAGAAGTATTTATGTCCTCAATGCAAATAAGTGTTGTTATTTTTGTTGTAATATTGTTTTTAATTTAAAATGTGATTTTATAATAATTAATCGTTTGCATACGTGTAAAAGTTGATCTCATTATGTGTCAAATTTGATCTCATACTCATTCGTAAAATTATCTATCGTTGAAACAACAGATAGGCTTTTTAAAGGGGTCATTGTACTCATAATTATGAACCACTTTTACTATGGGACCAACCCTAAAATCGGGAAAAATAATCAACTGCTTCATACATTACCTTCACAAAACTCGACAAAATGTATGAAGCAGTTAATTTTTTTCCCGATTTTAGGGTTGGTCCCATAGTAAAAGTTGTATATAATTATGAGTACAATGACCAATTAAAAAAAAAACTCATTTGCTGCTCAACCCAGTATAAGCTTTTTTACGTTAAGGATAGGTATTTTTAATTATTCTTTTTGATGAAGGATTTCATATTTTTAATATTTTTTTATTGAGTTTTGTTAATCGCCTTGAATGGACCACTGCCAATAAATTTTCTAAGTCCATTGATAGCAACTCAGTGGTCCAATCAAAGCGACCATGGTCCAAAGAAGGCAACGACCAAAGAAATGTTTAACGTCAATTTTCTCACAAACTGTCAGTTTAAATTAGCTGTGAGTGACATATTATATTAATAAATTTGATTGGAAACAAAACCAAAAAGTAGTTTTATTTTATCGCAAAAACTAAAAAAGATATGTCGTACGGAAGTTAAGTGGTCCAATCATAGCAACCTTCCCCTAGAGGAGGCCTGTGTCGCAGCAGTGGGAACAATATATGCTGATTATGATGACTGACTATGGTGAGGACAAACATAAACAATGGAAGGTATGGTATTCCTTAAGGTGAAGTAGCAGCAATAAACGTAAAGAATTAATAAATACACATACCCGACCTAAATAGATATAATCTAAAGTCTAAGGTGACAGAATGGCTACTTCAACAGGATTACCCACAAACAGAATCATTACTTACATACATCGCATAATAAAAATAACATTAATATATCAGTTAATACTCACAAAGGACCCTCACCTAATTTCACAACTTACATTAACACAAGCACACACACCCATACACACACACACACACTTATCCTCACCCCCACATACACCCAAACCCACGCACATATGGAGCCATAAACTTAAACTCAAACTACTCTTACTTTCTTTACTTGAATTACAAAATAACCAATTTTTTATAATCTTTGGGCAGATCGACACAACCCACGAGTTGTATAAATCTTACTGTATCAACCCTATAGCCGAACACTGTCTCATAAGATACAGGTAACCCTAGTTTAAGAGGCAGGGCTCACCAGTTGTCTACAGATTTCTACAGCATAGAAAATTCAATTTGTATTTACTTCCTACCACTAGTTGTGAACCATTTTGTGAAACTATTAAGTCTGTAATCTTGTTTTTGGAAATAAATATATTATTATTATAATTATAATTTAATTAATTAATTAAATAGAAAATTACCATCAAAATTTCAGGATGATGCAACTACATAACTTCCGAAACAGTGAAGGAAAACTTTGTGAGGTAAATGTGACACACACTTTCTGTCAAATGTGGAGGCCAACTCCCGTAATTAATTACAAACTTCCACAGTCACGCCTCGGTGACGTATCATAATTGTAAAAGTACTTTTTGACAGATTGAGGCTGAGTTTAGTATGCGAATTCCTGCCAGGGTCGCGAGGTTTGTTCGAAAGAGACACCGTGGCCCTGGCACATGGGCAACTGAAGTAACACGGGTGGGTTTTAGTCAGTAAAAGTCTGACACGAAAGATTTGATGATTTCCCACCAACAAAAAAAAAAGTTCTTAAAAAATTGGGAATTGCCCCTCAACTTCTCTACAGTATTATTGGCTGGTGTAATAAATAACAGATTCCGACAAATAACAGGGTTAGTAATAGGTATAATAAATATCTCAATCTGGGGAATAAGTCAGATATAATGGTAATGTCGAAATTGCTTCTGGATCACTTCTGTTGCCAGTCCAACAAAAAATCTAGCAAGACCTTTTCTATTAATTCTAGCTCATCATTTCAGCCGTAAGACGTCCACTGCTGGACATAGGCCTCCCCCAATTTGGAGGGGTTGGCCATAATGACCATGATTGGAAGGCGGGTTGGTGATCGCAGTATGGTGGTAAAATGCATAAAGAACGCTGCTGCCCATTCTCTAGTAAGTCCCTTAGTCGCCTTTTACGACACCCATAGAAAGAAATGGGATTCAACTGTAGCTCATTTCATTAACTCCATAATTATGTAAGACAACCTTGTTTCCTCTGCTTAATTATTCCGTTAATGAATGCAAATATTATGCAAGTGCTAGATATGAGACCTTGTGTCGAGAATAACAGCTTAGGTTTCTGTCTAGACTCCGTGTGAATACCTACATGTTAGCTTCCAGCATAAAATTATGTGAAGGACTAAGAGGGTAGATCCCTCTTTGTACTAGTAGCGAGATATACTGTGAGATGTATTGTGAAATAAGGGCTTTATTCCAAAATACTAACCAAATAAATAAACCCATAAAATGTCTCTTAATTTGGCGTGTCTATTGGCAAAGGTTTCCTCCAATGATTTCCACTGTTGCTTATCTTGAGCCACACTTCTCCAGTTTGCTCCTGCTGTCAATTGTATTCCCTCTTCCCATCTAGTGTATTGTCTTCCTCCCCTTCTTTTACCATCCCTTGGGTACCCTTCTACGAATCCCTTGCGCCATTTCCCCATTTTATCGCTTATTGTATGTCCTGCTCACCCCCACTTCGGCTGTCGAGAACGGAATTTCATGGAAATATACATTTCCAATGTATTGAGTTGTATTGTAAGATAGGTTGTATATGTGTGATTCTCCGTCTCATTATATTTCACGGAAATATAAGGTTCACATTGAAAACATGAATGAATAATGAATGTTTGTGGGACGTACGTACCTATTAAATCGCAGACTAAGAGTTCTTTGGAAACATATTCTTGTCTGGAAATTGGTATCAATACTTTACTTTTCTTCTACTTAGGAGTTATGAGAAACAGGATGAAAGTTCACTCAACCTCCGTCGAAAAGGCAGGATCCTCCGGCTAGACGGCGCGGTCGTGTCTGGTGGGCTGCCAGACGATTGATTACGGAACGTTGTATTTATACTTCTATACTAATATTATAAATCTGAAGAGTTTGTTTGTTTAGTTGAACGCGGTAATCTCAGGAACGACTGGTCCGAATTGATATTTTTTTTTTGTGTTGGGTAGCCTATTTAATGAGGAAGGCTATACGTTATATAAAATTACGCTACGATCAAATGGAGCGGAGCAATAATGAAAAATGTTGCAAAAACGGGGATAATCGCACGGGTAGGCGATTCGACGCGACGGGAAGGGTTGGGGAACAAGAAATTTAACGCGAAGTCGCGGGCAGAAGTTAGTCTATACTATAATATTATAAAGCTGAAGAGTTTGTTTGTTTGGTTGAACGCGCTAATCTCAGGAACTACTGGTCCAAATTGAAAAATTCTTTTTGTGTTGGGTAGCCTATTTATTGAGAAAGGCTATAGGCTATACAACATTACGCTACGGCCAAAAGGAGCGGAGCAGCAACGAAAAATGGACGAAAACTGCAGGCAATTCGACGCGACGGGAAGGGTCAGGGGAGCAAAAATTTGACGCGGACGGAGTGGCGGGCAGAAGCTAGTCTATAGTATGCTAGTTGCGCTTGCGCGATGCAGGATTTTGCGTGACGTCAGTGTGGTGAACTGCGCATGTAGCGGTGTAGATGCCACTACACTATAACACACCATTCAGTACAAAAAAAAAACTCAACGTGATAATTTAGGTGAAGTGAACCGTCATTCCTAACTGACGCAAGGGAATCTAGGGCATTGACAGCACACTTTATACTCACTTCACATATTTTTTTAAGATGAGATTTTTCTTAATATAAACCGAGATACGTTCCAGTTATCTTTAAAGATAACTGGAACGTATCTATCATCATGTTATCTTTGAACCCTTATTACAATAATTTATTTGGTGTCGAAGCAACATGTAGTGCGTTCTTATTTATTTCTATTAGCGAAGAGATATATGTACGAATTTACTCGCCGGAATTGGTCGAGCCGATATTTAATAAAAGTATTACTTTCTACGATCCTTAACTCTTTTTGCCTTGTTTTACTTTAAGTCATACACGCACGCAGGTTACCAGTATTACGCGCCAGACCCTTGTGAAGAACATCACCAGATAATTTATTTATAGGCGAACGAATAACTCCAGAAATATGTATTTGGTAAATGGCACGTTTAGGATATAGTGCATTAAAAAAAAAGCTTGAGAAGTGTCAAGGGACACCCGGATGGAACGAAGTTCCTTTCGATTAATTAGTGAAGGAATTGTAATTTATTAATTTTTTTATTATTTATTATGTACAAATACACTCAACAAAAATAATCGTCGCGACACCACACTGTTCAATGCGAAATAGAAAGACGAAACGAAAATAACTGGCTTGCTTTCTATGAGAGAGAGAGAGAGAGAGAGAGAGAGAGAGAGAGAGAGACAGACACAGAGACACGCGCACGCCGCACCGCTTACAACTATAGCAAAAAGTGTCGTTACAACTCTTGGTCTTAATTTTTTCCGTGTAGCCCCCTTTCGCAACGCGCGATAAGGAACTTCGTTCCAAAAACATCGCAAATTCCTGCAATAAAGAGCAAAAAATTCAGGCACATACACGCCATTTTATATTTACTTTGAACTTTGTTCCTAAAGGGATCCTACGACGAAAAAAAAAATGTATACAGATACATTGGTACAGACAGAATCGATTCTACGCAACATAGCTCATCTTTGCAGTGGGCGGCACTCTCGTGACAAAGAGTACCCGGTACAAGTACAAAGGACAATGGCGGCGAGTGAATACTTTCTTACTAATTACTGTATTTCGTTTCAAAAGCATTTTCAGAAGTTGCGAGTTTCTCTCAGAAAGCTTCATCAATGAGGTTTTGTTTAGCGGCGGGATCAAAATGTAGCTTTTGTTAACGTTAGTGGGTAGTCCAACAATGGTTCCGATAAGGAGGACAAAGAAAATATTCAGAAACTCCGTGTGATGTGTGAATAATTTTGTAACGCATATGTTTAACGTTTGCCCTCCTTTTTACCAATGAATGAGGGATGAGGGTGGTGTGGAAGGCATCTAAGGAATGACGTCAGGATAGCAGACACACAAACTGAAACCATGATTTTAGAAGAGTTACCGTGGCCCTGGCACAGGCAACTGAAGAAACACGGATGGCGGATGAGTTTTAACCAGCAAAAGTCTGACACGCCCGCAAAGAGCGGGCAAAGTCGTTTGATGACATCCCAATAAAAAAAAATAGTAACGCGTACAAAATGTATGGCAGGGCACTATCATTTTTTACTAAAACAAAATAGCAACTTTGGGTTCAGAATCATGTAGGTACTGAATCGATCGTAATAGGTTGTGTAACAGTCGATGTCTGTGCCACCCTTTAAAAAAAACAGAGTTCTTTGTTTGTTTTTTCATGTCACATTTTGTGTTTGTAAACGCACCCAAAATGCAATAGAAATTCCCTGCCCGAAGCGACGTTATTTAAAACTCCTCTACTTGAAAGCAGTCCAGTATTTTCCACCTGCTACAGCGCTTTGCATACGGAATCAGATTGTAAACTATCAAGCGCTCCAGCTAATTTATTTACAATGTGACCTGGTTTAATTTCTACTGAGCTGTGGCCTTTGCTGGTTCTAGCTCTAGGGAAGAATAGCAGACTGTGTGTATTCACGACATTGCTAAATTTAAGGGTGACATTTTGATCTATTTTTTGCAACTTCAAGCATTCCTTATACCCCCCATTTCTTTCAGACAAAGTAGTCATAGAACAGGGGGCTTGTGGCTACGTAATACCATAAGTCGATCTTTCAGGTTAAGCTACGCTTGTTGCGGTTGGTCTGTTGATGGGTGATCAGCTTTACATACTAACCCATCCATGCCACAAAAAGCACGTAAAGCCGGTGGTTCCGGCTGTTATTCGGATTTTTGACAGTCGTTACGGATTGGCAGAAGTTTTGGGCTTCTGTCAGACGACCAGTTTTACCAAAGGGGTATCGTGTTACCCTGTGACTGGATTGTGCAGGTGAGTTAAGCAATTACTCCTTGTAAATTACTGGCATTCAACTACATCCGGTTAGACTTGTAGCCGACCCCAACATTGTTGCGAAAAGGCACAACAACAACAACAACAACAACAACAACAACAACATAACAAACACCAACACAACAACAACATAATAATTAGCCAGTTTTCGTAGAAATAAACGTCCTAAAACTGGTTTGTTCATAATTTACCACGGAATCGATTTTCGTAAATTTATTTTTCAAATATTATGTAATTTGCAATAGCTACTGCCAACTAGGCCGAAAAAAATCAACCTTATTATAAGGCAATAAGACCCATTTTTTTGGAAATAGTAAGCTTTTAAAAAATAATTTCGGTCACTGCATTATGCTTTTGACACATTACTCTGATGGGGATGTATGAGGTCTTCTGTTAATAATGTTACATTATGTTGTAGACTGGAATGGATACCAGCACACCTCTGCCACAGAGGTGTGCTGGTATTTACACCATAGTTCGTCAATTATGTTTAGGTAACTTAAACATCCATGTAATTTCCTGTTTCTAATAATCAGTCACCAATCCAGAATAAATCCAACATTCTACTCCAGAAAATAATGGAAAAATCAGTATCAGTTTCTTTTATGAGCAGATCTAATCCAAGACTTCAGCTCGGCAATCGCGCCTGCTACTAGGCCAGAAAGGAACGAGTCAGAAAACATTACTTGTCGTAATACTAATCAGTTTATTACTATTAGTAAGAGAAATAGGTTATAAATGTGCATCTAGGTAGGTAGGAAGAACTAGAAAGCAGTTTTTAATTAAGTTATCGGCTGAACCAATTAAATAATTGGTGCTATCTCTATTGATCGCAAGCTGGGCTTTTCTACGCTACAGGACGCTTCACACAACCCACATTCAGCGTATAATTTTCCCACTGCCACAGGCCTCGCTAGGCTACATCGTCAGGGATTCTAGGAACTGCACCACAGAATACATAATAGTAATGCACCCTAATTGCACCACAGAATATCTAAATAATAGTAATGCACCCTAATTGCACCACAGAATATCTAAATAATAGTAATGCACCCTAATTGCACCACAGAATACATAATAGTAATGCACCCTAATTGCATAACACACTATCAATCAGAATCTGAACCATTTTGAAGAATATCTATACTAATATGATAAAGCTGAAGCGTTTGTTTGTTTGTTTGATTGATTGATCGCGCTAATCTCAGGAACTACTGGTCGGAATTGAAAAATTATTTTTTTGTTGCGTAGCCTATTTATCGAGGAAGGCTATATAAGATTATGCTACAATCAAGAGGAGCGGAGCAGTAATGAAAAATATTGCAAAAACGGGGCAAATCGCACGGGTAGGCGAATCGACGCGACGGGAAGGGTCGGGGGAACAAGAAATTTAACGCGGACGAAGTCGCGGGCAGAAGCTAGTTGCTAATATACTTATTGCATATTGTGTTCGAAAAATTTCATATTCAAATCTATATTTGCATTCCTTCACAAAAGGATGGAAAAAAAATCTTTAATGGTTTTATGTTTTTATTTAAAATTTCCTAAATAACACCCCAAGAAAAACAAAACAAATAATATCATGCTTAAATCAACGAATTACACAAGAAATTGGCACTTAACAAATTTTAATGCACTTCAGTGCTACTGCTGTGAACCTCTTCAGGCTGCACTGAAATATATCAACCTCCTTAGAAATAATATTGATCTTATGGCTCGTGTCGACGGGGCACGACGGGGCGGGGCGGGGGTTTGTTTTTGTGATTATCGACCACGATTTATAATTTTATTTATAACAATCCTGTAAACACATACGTGTTACGGTCGCGAATTATTTGTTCAACATATAGCCTGACACAAGCACAAGCACAATCAGCCGATGATGTTCCCACTGCTGGGACACAGGCCTCCTCTCGGTGAGAGAAAGTGGGCCGTAATCTACCACGCGGACCCAGTGTGGGTTGGTGGATGTCACATGTAATCAAATGTTTGGTTCTAGGGCCAGTTTCCTCACAATGTTTTTCTTAACCGTTTTAAGAACAGTGGTGATGAAATTAAATAAGCATTGCAAACCTGTAACTAGTAATTCGGGGCTGATACCACCATTGCTCTACTGTTAGAAAGATTCTATTAAATTTTCATAAAAATTGTTTTACTAAACTCGCGTTGCATTGTCGCGTCGCGCTTATCTACGGAAACCTTCATTGCATTTGTATCATAGTAATTGTATACTGTATTAAACTTTCAAGTACGAAAAAAAGCCTTTCAAATCTAATTTTCACAATGACATTAGTGAAGCCAGGCGCTCGCTAATGTTATTACAGTATTATGACGTGTTGGGCCCCTGGGCCCCATGTGTGGGGCCACGGTAATTGGATTTATTAACAACTCGTGCGCAAGGTCGGGGGACTTATCGTTAGGGATGAACAATGTTGAATAGAATGTGGGTGTAAATAAACTGTCAATAGAATTATGTCAACGAACAGACGGCGATAAATAAGATTATTTGGAAACGACTGAACAATGTATATTAGGTTCACGCACATTCGCTTCTTAAAATTATACATTTCTAAAGGAATCCCATAGGAAAAAAAAGCGCGAGACTAGCCCGTGAAATTCAAAATTTCTTACGTTTTTAGGGAATTTGCAGGTCAGTGACAGGTTGTATGTTGATTGACTCTCTAAGTTAGAAGCGCTAAGTTATCCCGTGACATTCGACGTTTTTGGCAATTTGCAGATCAGAGTCAGGTTGATTAAAATATGGTTCGCGCCTGTAACAAATATGGCTTTTGCCACCGACTTCCGAAATTAAAGTTATTTTTGACTTTGTAGTGTTTTACCCAGATTATCCTGAAACTTTTTTACATATCAGATCTTTGTGATTTTTTATATGTTGCTACTTACCCCCCCTAAAGTCCTGGAAAAATATTTAAAAAAATACCAGAGCTAAGGAAAACTCGGAAAATGGGTGGCGTTATAACGCCTGGTCGGATAATCTACTACTATCACGAGTAACCTTAAAAAAAAACATATTATTTTATATTCATTCGTACGTTACATAATTATGATGGTACATAATGTACTATCATATGTAATAAAGAAAACTATAGGTAGTTAGGAGTAATGTAGAATAATAAAAACAAATGACTGATTTATATTTATTAAATTACTGTAAAGACCAAGAGCATATCAACATTTCAAGCGTAATATAAAATATTTTTTTAATTACCAGGACTATGGAAGGCGGCAAAACAGAATTTAGGATGTAAATGTAGCCCACATTTCTGGCAAATGAAATTTGTTTTCTTCTTACAAACTTTGCATATAAGTTGGGCTTCTTTATATACGACAATATGGTCGATCCTGTCAAAACGAGATGTTTCTCTGTGGGTCCTGGGAGTTGGGCACGGTCCACGGGTTTCGGTTCTCTTAAAAGTTTCTAGTAAGCTCCTTACCACAGCTCTTCGAAAATTAAGATGGTCCAGGTCACCTCCATTAGATCGATATAATTGCCACGCGTTTTAAGTTGCCATATCTAGGGAGTGAGCAATCAGAGGGAAATACCATTTTTTCCCTCTTACGGATGTTCGATGCAATCCAATATTTTGGTCAACTCGATCGACTTCGTCCATGTTCGCATTATAATTCTTTATCACGTTCGTTTGATTGATTTGGACGTATCTCTTGAGTTGCTGTGAAAAGCGCATTGCAGTTTGCCATGAGTCATCCGATGAATAACATTCCCCTGATAAATTTGGCTAAAAGATTACGCACCGAGGAAGCAACTCCGAGGAAATAACACCGAGGAACTCCACCTCGGCATTAGCTCTCAGCTGTGAACCTAACGTAGTCAAATACACATTATTATAAATATGCCTAACTTTTAAATAAATAACAAAATTAACATGATGCATAAAATAAAATGAGTCTATACACCTGGTAGATTATGCAAGTTTCAACTTCTTCGTCGCCTGAGTCTTCGTCAGTCACTTCGGCATTAGCGTTTTCGGGTGGAAAAATAGCCACAGAGTAAGGTGTGTCATCGTTATCATCGGATTGTTCCAGTTCCTCTATTATTTCATACAGTCTAAGTGTTTTTCCAAGTCTTAGTCTAAAAATAAAGAAATAGATGAGTTGGACACCGATTATGCGACCAGGCGTTATAACGCCTGTGACATTCGAACACGAAAAACACCACGTAATATTACTAAGCATTAGAATCAAAATTACTATTTTTATTGTTTAATGTCCTTAGTTTTAAATTCGAATAAAAATAGTACGTAAAAATAAATAATTATATCTTAAAACCTTACCTTTCGGAAGTCATTCTCCAAAATATAAACACTGTTCACTTTAAATTATGCAAAAATACTAAAATAACAAGAAATTCGAAACGAATTCTGTACTGTATCGAGCCAAACTTAGCAAACAACTAAATGACAGTAAAAAAAATGGGGATTTTTCGGTTGTAATAACTTTTTTACGCGGGTATTTTAAAATATTTTTTGGCGGCGTTATAACACCTGGTCGCATAATCTGGGTTAAGGAAGTCGGTTGTTTTTTTTTTTTTTGTAAAAAGTTTTTATTTTTTAACTTTTTAGTTGTGGTAGATACTCCGCACTAATCTAATCGCGTTATTCGTTCATTTGTCGCGCAAATACGTAATGCATATTTAAGACTTAAGTATATGGTTTTCACATAGACCCCCTTGTCCAAATGGAACCAAATAAAATGGGACTATTCGGGAAGCACCAGCTTTCAAATAAAAAAAGAATTATCAAAATCGGTTCACCCAGTCAAAAGTTACGAGGTAACAAACATAAAAAAAAAAAAATTAAAAAAATACAGTCGAATTGATAACCTCCTCCTTTTTTTGAAGTCGGTTAAAAAATAATTCGAAACGCGCCAATTGCCTAGTACGTAATTCTATCGTCGTCCAATCGCCCAAAAATAATTTAACTTGGTGCGAATCGCCTACTGAAAATACTAATAAACAACACTAATACACTAGTACTGTTACTTAAGTGTCGATTCACCCGTTTTCAGCGTAAACCATCGTGCGAATCGGCTAACAAGCCGCTCTCTAAAGTCTCTATCTAAAAACAAATCCGCGAGTTTAATAATAATGTTACTGAAATAAACGTCAACAACCGATAACAGCGCTGACAAGGTCACGTGAACACGCTGTCACAGACGTTTATAAAAAATTCTGACTAATGCACGTTTGACTAGTTTTATTAACAACTAGCACTTCGCCCGCAACTTCAATATTCCGATCCAACCCGCCGTTGCTGGCGTCTACCAGCTATGCCCCAAACCGAGGTCCCTACCCCACAAGGGGTGCCCATTTTTAGGGTTCCGTTGCCAAATGGCAAAAAACGGAACCCTTATAGATTCGTCATGTCTGTCTGTCCGTCTGTCTGTCTGTCTGTCTGTCCGTCCGTATGTCACAGCCACTTTTCTCCTAAACTATAAGAGCTACGCTATTGACACTTGGTAAGTAGATGTATTCTGTGAACCGCATCAAGATTTTTACACTAAAATAGAAAAATAATAATAAATTTTGGGGTTCCCCATACTTAGAACTGAAACTCAAAATTTTTTTTTCATCAATCCCATACGTGTGGAGTATCAATGAATAGGTCTTCAAAAATGGTATTGAGGATTCTAATATCATATTTTTCTAAACTGAATAGTTTGCGCGAGAGACGCTTCCAAAGTGGTAAAATGTGTCCCCCCGTAACTTCTAAAATAAGAGAATGATAAAACTAAAAAAAATATATAATGTACATAACTATGTAAACTTCCACCGAAAATTGGTTTGAACGAGATCCAGTAAGTAGTTTTTTTTAATACGTCTTAAATCGTAAACCGCAATTTACCTTTCATTCAATCAACTCAAATATAAAAATTTAAAAAAAACATTTAATTTCATAAGCATAAACCTTATACATAAACCGAGGATACCTACAGGTTTGTACGGAACCCTCGGTGCGCGAGTCCGACTCGCACTTGGCCGGTTTTTTTTTTTTCAGTATGGGAAATCATCAAATGACTTCTCCCGCTTTGGGCGGAGCGGGAGGGCGTGTCAGACTTTTACTGACTAAAACCCACCCGTGTTCCATCAGTTGCACATGTGCCAGGGTCACGGTATCTCTTTCGAACAATCACGCGACCCCGGCAGGCATCGGTCCTAGTAGACCCCTTTTAGCGAGTATTCGCTTTAGTTTTCAGTTTTTTTTAGCCCTGGCTGGAGGCCGTAATTAACTAAGGTAGCCACAGGCAAGTCCGGCTTAGCAACCGGACTTGACTGCCGCTAACCTACCGCCTAACTGGACCTCACTGCTTTGAATATTTTTTTTTTAAATTGCTAGTCTGTAGGTACATTTTGACCGCGTCGGTATTTTGTAGGAAACAGCAGTTTTTTTTTGTACCCTTTAAGATACGGTAACGTTAGGCCAAAACGAGAGTGATTTACTGAATCGAGAATCATGGGTAACAGCTGGCGCTTCGATTCTGCCACCCTCATCATCATTATCATTTCAGCCAAAATACGTCCACTGCTGGACATAGGCCTCCCCAAAGCTCACCCACTTTTAGCGATTTTGTGCTTCCCGCATCCAGCGGATTCCTGCGGCCTTCACAAGGTCATCGGTCCACCTTGTTGGAGGCCTTCCAACTCTACGTCTTCCGGTACGCGGTCGCCACTCCAGAATCTTTCGGCAAGCCTGTACTCGTATAGGTATAATTCGTATGACGGCAATTAATTCTTAACCATTCTCCCAAATGTCAAATACTTCTCAATAGCGGGAGCTCAATAATTAAAACAAATGAATCAAGAACAGTTGGTGTTGCACTTCATTATACATTTAGTTTCGGAACAAATTTAAATAGGTTACAGTTTTAAGTATGTATGTTCTAAACGATTGTTTAATTTAAAGCTCTCGCAAACAGCTGTCATGCGACAGTGTGATGAGATGAGACTCTTTTTGTTTGGGTAGGAAATCATCAAATGATGTCTCCCGCTCTGGGTGGAGCGAAAAGGCGTGTCAGACTTTTACTGACTTAAACCTACCTGTTTTCCTTCAGTTGCCTGTGCCAGAGCCACGGTAACTCTTTCGAACAAATCCGCGCCCCTGACAGAGTGCGATGCGACTCTAGTAAAGCAATTTCTATGAAAACTTCATGGATATTGTTCTACAAGTCGCTCGTGTCTGAGGGACCCTTTAACAATTAAACATATCGACTCTTGAAAGGCGAAATTGACTAAGTGACATAGGGCCACAATGTCGCTTAGTCAATTTTGCCTTTCAAGCGTCGATATGAGTGCAAATCTTACTTATTATTCCATCTTACTGAAGGTAATCAGCTATATTTTTTAAGGTTTTCGCTTAGCAACTCAACCATTATTATTACGGATTCCGAAAATCCGAAAATGGTATTGGCGAGTCAGCAAACTCATTCTCCGTAAATTTTGCAACGGCCTTCCCGTTGCAAAATTTACGGAGAGTGAGTTTATTCATTCAGTTTCATCTAATGGAATTGCAAGCAAGGGAAAATTAAGTTCTTTACTGAATATTTAAACCTCATAATTACGCTGAATTCAATTTATATAAAACAAAGCTATCAGCAGTTGATGGACGCTAGTGAAAGTGCTAAGCTCATAGCTAAATTCTGGGCTAACTATATTTAGGTTTCTATCGACACGCTAAGAAAAAGCTCTCAGCTTCACAGGAACCACTTCCATTACCCTAAAATAAACTGAAAAGGTCACCATATTAATAAGACAGACAGATTTGTGATTATTGAGCTCCTTAAATTTTGAGTTGAACTGCACAATTACTAACAAAGTCAAATGCGTGCACTGACGGATAGGCCCACTCAAATATGTGTGATTCTATCCTCAAAAGACCATTTCAGACACCGATCTACACATGGTCTGGTCAGGATTATGTCTGGACATTAAAAGAGACTGTGACCTTGACGTGTAAAAGTGTTTGTATAAATCTATTTACAGAAATAAAATCATGTATGTTACTTATATCATACGCAGATTCACTCACCTATCCATCCTGCCATAATCTGTTCCACGCGTCGAAATAAGATAACCTTTATACAATATCAACGACAAAAAATATACGTACTTGTTTACTCTGAAAAGTATTTCCATGTCACTTCCCAACAGAATGTCACGCTTCGTCACGCTTTTCGTCACGGGACATTTCGTCGATAGCGTGACGAATCGCTTCGTCATATGTGGAGGTGAGCCGAAATTTATTTACCTGACTGTAATAAAGATGGTGAAGAGACAAAGTTGTTACATTTATTTTCTGTATGTACAACAGCCTGTTAGGAGTCGGTATTTTTCAGTAAGTAGGTCTGAATGCGTTCCTTGCGTAGTTTGGCTACGAATGATAGGCTGAAGAATGATGGTATAAGGTAACTGTGCGGTTTAAAAGAAGATGTAGTGAGAAAAATTGATAAGAGTGCTCTTAGATGGTTTGGTCATGAGAGGATGTAAAACGGCTAAGGCAGATGTGAGTAGAAACACTGGGAGGCACGCCCTATATGTATGAGGACATAATATAGTGATCTTATTGGTGATGTTTTTCAGAAAGGAACTGGAATCAATAGGGCCAACTAGAACCAATGGTCGAATCAAACGTGCCGTGTACATATCAACGTAAACAAAGCAAAAGAAGTATGTAAGAATCGTAGTAGGTGGCGTTCTATAGTTTCTGCCTACCCTCATGTGAAGAAGGCGTGAGTATATGGGTATGTTTATATGTTTGACTCAATAGAATTGGGGTAAATCTGTGCCTCACCAATGAAGTATACTTTTAGAGAAATCGGAAATATACGTACATTTAGTTCTTTTAAAAGTACCAACCGCGTCCCAATTTACAGCAAAGTTTAAAACTGGTTATTTGAAACGAAATTCTCTCCTCTGAATTCTATGCCATAATACAGCATGAAATTCAGGAGAGGATATTTCGACGCAAAGCCTCTGAAAAAAGCTTCATGTTACAAAATTCGCTGTATCACACGAAAACTGATTTTGCAACGTAGTAACGTCGCTCCAAACAGGTGAATCCGGGTAAAACGCGTTTTTTCATTTTTACATCCCCTTGTTATTCATTGGTTTTTCTTTTGCGCGTTTTATTTGAGCCGGATAAAAATTTCAGGCTCGAATTTACAGTTTTAACGTTGTTTTATGGACGGATACCTGTGAAATACATAGATACATTCTGGGTCACGTAAAACATTTCAGTTGCAATAGATTGTGTGTAGTATAATTGCACTTTTTTAGATTGATATCCAACTTCGAGTCAGATTAATTCAGCATAATCATCATCAATCCGTCAATTTCAATCGATTTGACTATTTCAAATCTCAATTTTTAAATACAGTTTAATGCCAATGTAGAAATCTTCTACCACTTAGAAAGTTCATCTTACAAAAGCAGCAATAGATAGCTATATAGAACGATAATTGAAACAAAACATATGTACTTAGGTACTTTCGTGTTTTTGTTCACACTTTTATCAGTCGAATATGACCTTTGACTGAAACGACTGACTCCTTTAAGGCTTTTAAGATCGGGGCGATGCGACAGCGCGATACGACATATCAATCAATTTCCATAAAGTTTTTAAAGAAATGTTTTATTAAAGTCCCGTTTTCGCGTCTGTCTGCGAGAGCCTCTATTCCCAAGAGTATTGTAATTTGTAACTAAAGATTTAATTAATCAATCAGTCTAGCCATCCCGTAACGACTGTCAATGAACGAATGACCGCGGGGACCAACTGCTTAGCGTGTTTTCTGAGGTACAAATTCAAAACGTGAAAACGGGCGACTAAATTCGTGTGAATCACTGATTCGCTTGAGATTTGATTTCCTTTTTAATCACCCAATATTTATTATGTTACTTCAGAACGGTCGTAAGCAGTTGTAGTATGAAGTAACACCAATTATATTGACAAATTGTTAATTTATAGCATGAAGCCATTAGTCGTGTAATTAAAATATAATTCCTCAGTAAAATATGTAATGATTGTGTTGACATACTTTTGTTACCGCGGTATTACTTAAACTATTTATTCACACTAATATTAAGTGTGTATTCGAAAGTAACTTTGTATGTATGTTACCTTTTCCCGTGTAAACCACTTTCGATAAAATTTGGCAAGGAGATATCCTGGTGGGGGAGTGGTGTATCCATGCGTCAAACGTAAGTAACCCTGAATGTACCCCATTCAGGGTTACTTACGAATGTGCCTATAAATGCATAAGAAATTACAATGACATAAGTAACATCTAAAGCTAATAGTAAATTACAATAATCTTGTTTAATACTGACTGACGTAAATAAATCCTTACAAATGTCAGATTTGCCCGCGCCTGCACTCGCGTGGAGGTCACAAATAATCCTTCGGGAACGTATTACCGGTATTATAAATATCATATATCGCACCCCCAGTGCGACAAAGGCGTAAGAAGAATATACTAACTTTACAGGAGAGCAAAAAAATCTGTTTGGTCTGGTATATCTAGTTAGCATTTGATCTTAATGTCTTTTTTGGTATAATGGGTCAATTGTTCGTGAAATCGTAACGGACAAAATAAGCATTGTGTATCTTTATCTGCGTTATACGAAACTGCAATAAAAAAGTGACGTATTCTTACTTACGCCTTTATCGCACTGGGGGTGCGATATGTCGGTTAGCTATGCTCGGAGTTTCTTTGAAGGATAAAGTCAGAAATGAAATTATCCGGAAACGAAATAGAGTTACTGACATGACTTGCAGAGCAAGCACGTTGAAGTGGCAGTGGAATGGCCATATCTGTGGAAGGACCGATGGCCAATGGAGCAGACGAGTCCTGGAGTGAGGACCGCAAACGTAGTATGGAAAACTCTCCAGCAAGATGGACCGAAGACTTCAAAAAGGTGTCTGGGATAGACTGGATGAGGAAGGCGGCGGACAAGATATTGTGGCGAAGCATGGGAGAGGCCCTAAAGTCCAAACCCAGGTCACGGTCTACTTGTATGCGAAACACAGAAATCCCTTCAACAAAACAAACAGAAAGAGACAGAGTTACTTGGCATTACAGATTGTGTGTCAACATCACAATATAATTATTGGAAATTAATTAGGTCAGACCCGATTGAATTTCCGCTTTGATATAGGAAGGTATACAAAGAGCTTTCAAACGTCTCAATAAACAATGACAACATCAGCTATGGAATCAGTTAAGTCATCTGCCTGCCTTTTCCCCTATGTTGGCTTCCAGTCTAACCTGATGCAGCTCAGCACCAGTATTTTAATGGAGCGACTGTCTATCTGACGTCTAACCACGTAATTAAGTACTTTTGTGTTTATGTTCACCACTCGTTTAAGTCTCCCGCAAACTGGCGTGATGTGAGTCCGGCAGTTTTTTTCCCATAAAGTTTTCATAGAAATTGTTCTATTAAAGACGAGTCGCGCCTGTCTGCGGGAGCCTTTATTGAAGATGATATTTTATACTATGTATTCTAGTAAAAACGCACTAATCTCTGGAACGACTATTCAGTTTTTGAATATTCTTTTGGTTTTGATATACCAATTCTTGAAGAAGGGGCATAGGCTGTTTAACATCACGAGCTTTATGAGTCGAGCAAAATTTTAAAAAAACAATGTTAAGAGAAAAAAAAGTATTAGTTGGAAATAATGACAAGAGAAAGTGAAAGCGCGAATGGATGAGGGAGTTATATAAGTATGTGGTTGCTATTTTAGTTTTAGTACATTGTGTATCTCACGACTTACACGTGAATGAATTAGCGTAAGTTATTAAAAAATATATGCGTTTCCTGCGTGTGAAGTAATAAAGAATAAGTTTAATAGTAGGTAAAGCCGCGAGAAAAACTAATCTGTCTATAGAAATAAGATCAAAGAAAGATTCGCCTTGCGACCGCCATTAAAAACGCAAGTTATAAGAAGGAAAAAAAAACATGTATTTTATGAGTGCTTTTGATGTGGTTTTGGGACTTCTTGTGTAAATTGTAACATCATTTTATTATTTTCAGTGGACGTGTATCTAAAATCGATATTGATTCCCTTATATATATCTTCTAGGTATAGGTATAAAAGATCCAAAACCCATTACGAGTGCGGTGCTTCCGACCAGACCAAGTCACACCTGCTGGAGTGTCTTAAGATCCTCCTACACTTAAATCTTTGATAGCCGAAATAATGTCAACATGTGGCCATTACTTAGGCTAACTGGGCTCAAAAAAAAAAAACAAAAACTACGAAGAAGACTACTATCTATACTAATATTATAAAGCTGAAGAGTTTATTTGTTTGTATGTTTGTTTGATTGAACGCGCTAATCTAAGGTCCGAATTGAAAAATACTTCTTGTGTTGGGTAGCCTATTTATCGAGGAAGGCTATAGGCTATATAACATCACGCTACAACTAAGAGGAGCGGAGCAGTAATGAAAAATGTTGCAAAAACGGGGAAAATCGCACGGGTAGGCGATTCGACGCGACGGGAAGGGTCGGGGGAACAAGAAATTTAACGCGGACGAAGTCGCGGGCATAAGCTAGTCGATTAATAAAGAAAACGAGGAATGTCTAAAAAGAGCATCTACTTTATACATACGTTATTAAACCAGAATTTATTCAATATTTCTTGAATATCTTTAATTAAAATATATTTGTATATTATATATAATAATAATTTTTATTTTGAAAATATATTTTCTACAGTCTGGGAAAATGGGACTATGCTAATTTATTTTATTTCTCACCATTATCACCCTATGTATGCTTAGATCTTTAGAACTTCGCAACGGATTTAGATGCGGTTTTTTTTAATAGATAGAGTGATTCAAGAGGAAGGTTTATATATAATACAATACGCGGGAGAAACCGCTGGCAAAAGCTAGTATCATTATAAAATAGTAACAAAGAACAATATTGTTCAGTTATGGGCTCATAGAAAATTGTAGGAGACTGGTGTCTAAGCTAAGCCGAAACCTGTTTATCTTCCCGTAAACTAAAACTAGACAATAATAAATCTATATTTTACTTACAGCAAGGAGTGTTCGTGTGGAGTGAGTGGGTGCGTGAGTGTAAACGAGTGTAAGTATGTGGGTGTGAGTGTGAGTGATGGAGACGTTGGTTGTGACATGTTAAATTGTTGGTTAAGTGTATGTGCCCGCGTTAGAGATAAACATACTATTCTGGGGTTACCTTTTTTATTCATTTTGTGGTGTTACACTCCTCTGTCCAACCCTTTATAGAAAACAGGCGTGAAAGCATCACCTACTTACAAACGTACTTACAGGAATAAACGATTTAATTTTTGTAAGTAGGTTTATACGAGAACACTTTTACACGTCAATCATATTTTAAAAAACTAGATCAGGCGTTTCCTATCTGACAACTCTTAGAAGAAAGGCTAAACAAATCACATGTCTCTTTTAAAGTCCAAATAAAATGTTGGTGAGATCATATGAGGACTATGTAGGTTAGTGTTTGAGATGGTCTGTTGAGAAAATAACTACACCGATTTGAGAGGAACAGTCCAGTCAGTGCACGTGTTTGTGAGTAATCGTGTACTCAACGTATACCGGGATTTTTTTTTGCAAATTACAGGATATTATAAGGTTGCATGTTAATTAAAATTTGATTCACGATCGTAACAAATGTGCTTATATAGAATTATAATCATTCACTCCCATTGAATGACTAGTTCATGAAAAAGTCATTTAATGGGATTAAATGAACTTAGAGGGTTGTATTAATAATTTTAATGATTATAATTTTATATTTTGATAATGATAATTTGGTAAATACATTTGTGTTACGTGCACGAATCATATTTAGTCCAACATACAGCCTAACACTGACTTGCAAAAAGCGTAAGAAAGAATTTCGCGGCTCAACGACTCGACAAACAACAAGTACTAAAGAAAGGAGATTTGGGTAGGTCACATATGCCGCCGTGATTTTATATTCTGATTTTTCCCTTTATCGCAATTTATCCATCGCGCCAGCCTCAAATAATTTCATGAAAATTTATGACTCATGCACGTTACCCGATTTCGTTTACAATGCGACATAAATCATTTTACACGTACAGTTTCACTGTGGCCTTGATACTCGGTTTTTAATAGAAATTATATTAAACAACATAATAAATAATATTTAAAATAGCGCACACACACAGCGTGTATGTTCCCTGTTTCCTCTCAAGGCGGCTTGATGAAAATATCGTGGATTGCCAGGAGAATTGTTATCGTCGTCAGGAAATGAGCGTTTAGTGTAAATATTATTGACTGGGCTGATTGATATATAGGCTAGAAGTGTTCTCAAGTTTTTTTTTTGTTGGTATGTCATCTGACACGTCAACCTAGGTTGTCGGCTGCTTAACCGGACTTGCCTGTGGCTACCTTAATAAATCAAGGCCTCCAGCCAGGGCTTCAAAAACTGAAAACTAGAGCGACTACTCGCTCAGGGCACCCTCTGTGAGGTACGGACCTTGGCTGGTAGAGGGCAGCAAGGGACGGACTGGATCGGAATGAAAAGTATTCTCAATCGAAACACAAGGTACTTAACATTTGATCAACAATAAAACTAATAAGTACTCTTTACAACATTGTTGTGTATATATTATTACTAGCTTTTGCCCGCGGCTTCGCCCGCGTGGATGTCGGAAATTAACGCAGGTATTTTTCTAAAATAAAAGTAGCCTAAGTTACTCCTTATTACATCAGCAACCTGTCAATAAAAGTCCCGTCAAAATCGGTCCAGCCATTTCAGAGATTAGCCGGAACAAACAGACCATATTTACTTTCATATGCATTTAGTGAAAAGCTGTTAATTAGAAATTACAAACAGACACTTCAGTTTTATTTATTTGTATAGATTAGAGATAAAATGTCAAGACAATATACCTAGGTTAAAATTACAATACTCAATACGTAAGTTAGAGCTAGATTCACCATTCCGAAAACTCAATTATGCAAGTGAAAACAATATTTTAAGTACAAGAATATAAAACGTCCACATACCTATAGTTTCAAGGTAAGTTACATATGCTAAATAACAACCTCATTATAATATCTGGAACAAGTTAACTAGTATAACTAAGAATAATCAAAGTTTGTTAAGTGGCGCGCTAAGAGCCATTGTGCGAGGTTTTACGTGACTAACGATCTTCTAATTACTGGGCATTGAAATATACCAAAAATTTACTAATTTTAATATACTTTATTGTACCCACATCTACATATCAAGCTATGATTTTCCAGTATAAACAGATCCCATATTTTGAGAGGTCAGCTTAAACTGGAAATAGCTTGATGATGTAGTCATGTGTTCACTACAAAATACATAAGAGTAAATACATTTAACACTAAAAAACACAACGGGCGGCCTTATCGCTTTCTGTGATCTCTTTCAGGCAACCTTGGAATGGACTGTGATTGCGTGGACATTAAAATGGGGTTGTCTTTAGTGTGAAATAAAGATACAATATACCTACAATAAAATAGATACTATGCTGTACAATAGATACTTATATAATACATACATACGAAATCTGTACAATTTTAGAATTTTTGGGAGTGAATTCATTTGTTTAGTTGTAATTAAAGAGTCAATTTGCGAGGCCAACGGTAATGTTGTCGAAGTTACGGAAACAACACGACGAAATATAATATGCATAATTATATATAACTATTAAGTCGATAATGCTATCGCCTACAAATTGGCATACGACTTTAAACCGGTTGTTTTTAGAGCTTAGCTGTCTGTTTGTCTTTTACGTTTTCAACCCTTAACAGCAGAACGGATATCGATGGGAACAGGTACACAATGCCATGGGTTATGGCAGGGGATATTTTTTATCCCGGTAGTACGTTCCCGTAGAAAAATTTGCCAAAGCTAGCAATAGGTAATTATTTGAAAATAATATTCAGAGTTGAAAAGTTGAATATTCAAAGTTGGGTGAAACTGGCGAAATGTGGGTGAACTATAGGTACACTTCTGCCCAACCCTTCGGGGAAACAAGGCGTGATGTTATGTTATGTTAATATTCAGAGTTTTCATTTTTCCAATCACGGAAATCTACATAGAGAGGAAATCATTTCAAAGATGTTTCCTGTAAAGCTTCTTGCCGTAATTTATAAGGAGCATAATAATAAACCTATGCAATATTTGACAAGTATCCACTTCAATATGCCCGGCTTCACGCTTCCGAAGACGGATAAAAATGCTGTAGAAAATTTTTCAATTTCCAACTTACCGTGCGAGATTGAAATTTTTCTCCTTGAATATTGCCTGGCAGCCGGAATAGTTTGAAATTGGAATCACATTTAACCGTCATCTTTGAAGGTCTCATGGCTAAATAACATGGATGTGCGTAATGGCAGGATCGTCTGTAGATCTTGATTAACACATTGTAAATTGGAGCCGGGCAGCTCCTCTGATGGAATAATGGTGTTGCTGTCATACAAATATCTAGGTACTGATGACAATTTAGGTTGTTATTACATATGATCATCTAGACACGCGGCAGCGTGTCAAGCCAAGTTCAAGTAACAGAACTGGCGAGCAGCACCGTGTGTAATACTAGACACGCGGCAGCGTGTCAAGCCAAGTTCAAGTAACAGAACTGGCGAGCAGCACCGTGTGTAATATTACACGAACCATTTGGAGCCACTTTTGACCCCCTCATAACTCAAAAACTATTTCACATAAACGTGTCAAATTTGGCTCATATAGTGAGACTTGTAAGATACATATGTGCTCCAAATTTCATAAACATATCTCAAACGGTTATTTAGATATAAACGTCCAAAAATCGTCATTTTTATCACTGACTGACCTATAGATCAAAACTCTAACCCAGTTCCAGATGACCTAGAAAGTTCAAATTTGGCATGCAGATAGGTAATTAGGTGAATACAAAGGAATAAATCAGAAACTGGTAAATTTTTATCATTTTATTATAATTTTTCACTTAATTGATTTTATTAGGAACACTTATATACACTACATTATATTATATTTATATATACTACACTATACTGAAAAAAGACGGTACTGTCATAGTAAACATTGTGCTCCGTATATTTTAATTGAAAAAAATGTATTAAGTGATAATTTGCTACAAAGTGGAGTGTTAAACTAATCAAGATAGTGTAAATATCACCAGACATTGTTATCTCAACCGCACTCTCACAGAGAACATTGATACAATGATTTAAAGTTATGAACTAAAAACATTGTCTAAATCAAAGTGTTTTGTGTTGATAAAGTGACCTAAACATAAACTAAACCAACTACCATATTAACCATGCAATTTAACGAACAGTTCCAATAGAACAGTAAAACATAAGTGAAAATAATAACATTAAGTGAAAAAATATTCAACCCACCCGCCACTTATGTAAAATTGTTTTTAAAGTAACTGGTGTCCTAACAAACTTTTTAAAAATAATTATGTACGAAACCACAATTTCGACCTGATTATAATAACATACACAGCACTAACAGAAATTGACCGCCTGCAGTGAGACAGTGCTCAAGTTCGATTCCCACAACGCGGAATTCTTTTTGTATATTTTCTATGTTGTGGAGTTCACTTAATAATAATATAATATAATAATTGGGTCCACGGTACAAGTAAAGTCCAACAGACTCAGTGCTATTGTAATAAAATTAAAATGGACAGTGCAAATAAAAATATTACACTGCGGAGACATAGATCAATGTTAAACATAAATAACTCTATCGAATCGACGTTATCTGAAGACCTGTTGGGTAGAAGCTTAGATTTGTCTACGAATATACAAAACAGCTATTGCGTGGAAGAAATGAAGGAAGAAATAAAACAATTAAAATCAAGTTTGGAAAGCACGCAAAATGAGTTGGATACTATTAGTTTAGAGAATTCCGATCTGAGAAAACAAATAAATAACCTAAGTCAAGAAATGGTCATACTAAAACAGATTTGTACAAGTCCACTATGTTCATTCAAGAAAAATATGTCCTCCAGCCTTACGAAAGGAACGAGGCGACGACTCGTGGATAGTTTTACTTACAGTCCCATGACTGCTTCTCTTTTTAAAAGTGACTACCAGGATGAGAACGAAAAGACGCAATCAAACTTGAAGCCGAATCAGGCAGAAAGTCGTACTACGCAACCTGAGGATGAAGACGGTGCGTTCCCATCCTTTATATCAAACAGCCAGCCCCGTAGAAGTGACCAGAGTTTGCAGACTAATGAAAGAAAGACATTAGAAGAACTAGAGGCACTAGTAAAGGCGATGGAAGAAAAAATATCTTCAATGGAGAAGGAATTAAAAAACATATTGTCTGAGAATAGTTCATTAAAGACAATCATAAGTAATAACGAATCGATTATAAATAATTCAAAAGAGAGGTGTAATACAACCACATCTGAAAACCTAGGTATTACCCTGCAAACTGAAACAGAAAACTCTACTGTATCTTCAAAAGGCACCGAGATTAGCCGAAAGTGCCTACAACCAGAAGCAGATCCTATTCCCAACCAAAGCGCCAAGGCAACTTCAAAGAAAATAATGATAATTGGAGGCAATCAGTGCCGTGGCCTAGCAGCAGAACTACTGCGGTCTAGATTGAACAGCAACTATGACAAATATAACATACAGGGATTAATATACCCTGAAGCGCTGATGGAAGTCCTTACGCATTCTTGTGACGCGCTCCAACTTACGGAACATGACAAGCTGGTGTTGTGTGTAGGGGAAGAAGACTCTGATCCACAAAAAATATCACATGAGTTGTATTGTATATTGAAACAAACAAAAGCATCTGTAATGTTACTTTCGGTTTGTGAGAATCGATTTCTTAGTGAGAAAAATCTTAATAATCTCATTCGTAGGGTATCAAGTAGGTTTGAACATTGTAACTTTGTTCAGCTTAAAAGAATTCATCGTAATAGATATGAGTATATTCAAAATATTTGTTCCAAAATAAATTTAGTTGTGGATACAATTGATTATAATAATAAATTTATACCATGTAATACTGCAATTAAATGTCAAAAAAAACAAATAAACGAAATAACAACGACATTGGGCTCAAACACATGTTACGACAAAAAAGAATAACAGAATTCTTTTCCGTCACAAAAACCGAAGATACAAAAAGGGTAGATAACACTGGTCCATTAGATAATGCCATCCGTAATTCAGATAAGAATTTTTTTCGTCTATAATTATATAAATGTCATGCACCAAAATATAGCAGGGCTAATTAATAAAGCGGATATGCTGACGGTTCAGTTAACGGAACTTTCTAAGTTAAATAAAACAATTGATGTATTGTGTGTTACTGAGCATAATATGATACTAGGCGATGAAAACATGCTCACATTACCGGATTACAAATTGGCTGACAGTTTTTATAGAGATGAAAGAAGAGGTGGCGCATGTATTTTACTTAGAAATATTCATGAGTTCAACATTCTAAAAGATGTAAAGAAGTTATCTAAAATTAATATTATTGAATGCTGTGGCATAGAACTCACGCAACATAATGTAACTGTTGTCTGTATTTATAGGGTTCCGAAAAATACCCATATAAAGATTCATCTCTCTCTTTTTTTCGAAACGCTTGAAAATATACTCTCCCTTATTACAAATAAAAAAATTAATCAAACAATAATAATTTGCGGCGACTACAACATAAATATTTTAAAAAATGATCACGTTACCAAGACATTTATAAACACAGTTTACGGATTTAATCTCAAAATACTTACTAAACAACCTACTCGTTTATCTAGCGGCACCTGTATTGACAATATATTTCATAATGCTCGTGGTAACAACGGAGAAGTAATTGAGACTGCACTATCGGACCACACTGCGCAGATATTAAAATGCAATGTAAAAAAAACTTGTTCAATTCATTCGTGGAAAATTCAAATAAGAGACTTCTCTCCTGAATATACAGAAAAGTTTATTGAGTGTATTGCAAACTTAAGCTTCACTGAAACTTATGAAGTAAATGACCCAAATTTAGCATACGACAACTTTATAGGCATATTTAAAATATTTTACGACCTATGTTTTCCTGTAAAAATTGTAAGGAAGTCTATTCACAAAAGGCAAAAATGGCTATCCAAGGGCATAAAAAGGTGCAGCAAAATAAAACGCGAACTACTTTGGCAATATCGTAAAACCAAAACTGAGAACAATAAAACAATTTATACTTCATATACAGCTCGATATAAAAAAATTATAAGACTAACAAAGTATGTACAAAATAATCATTATATTAAGACATCTAATAATAAGAGCAAAGCAACTTGGAAAATAATTAATGACAGCAAGGTTGATTTCCCTCATGAACCAATAGCGAAAATTATCCACGATAATAAAGAAATAGTAAAATCGAAAGACATCTGCAATGCATTCAATGACTTTTACACTGATCAAATTGATTCAGGTTGCAAAAAACTACCACAACCACAAATAGACAGACTCAATCATTCGATTTTTTTAACTCCAACTACACCAGAAGAGGTATCGAAAACGATTCAATCTCTCAAAAATACTAAAAGTACAGGAAATGATAATATAACAACAAACATTATAAAGAAGGTCCATCATATTATTTGTCATCCACTATCTCATATTATAAACTTATGCTTTGAAAAAGGAGTCTTCCCAGATAAACTAAAAGTATCTATTATTAAGCCGTTGTATAAGAAAGGGGAGAGGACTTCAATTAAAAACTATCGACCAGTGGCATTAATACCGATATTCTCGAAAGTCATAGAAAAAATAATACATCACCGATTGTACAATTTTCTCGAAAGTAAGAATGTACTGGTTTATGAACAAAAAGGTTTTAGAAAAAGTAAGTCAATCAATGTTGCCATTTATGATTTTCTCAAGAAAATTATGTCAAGTGTAGATAACACACTACCTATCTGTGCCCTGTATATGGACATGACGAAAGCTTTCGATCATGTTGATCATACTTTGCTTATTGACAAACTCGAAAGATGTGGAATACGCGGCAATGGTCTTAATCTTATTACATCATATTTAAGCAACCGGCAACAATGCACAGAAATAACAAATATAAATATTAAAACCAAACGAGAAATGAAATATCGGTCAAAACTTAGAAGGGTAAAGTACGGTGTACCTCAGGGAAGCGTATTGGGTCCCCCACTGTTTCTGGTGTACATAAATGATCTTCCAAAAAGCATCAATCACCCAACAGTATTATTTGCTGATGACTGTACAATTATGATAAAAAAAGATGGTCACGATAATTATGAACAAGAAATTAATGACACGCTAAAGCAAGCTATAGATTGGTTACAGGCAAATAATTTAAAAATTAATTTAGATAAGACGTGTATAATGCATTTTAGTCAGCGACAACGACAACTACCAGTAAATATTAGTCACAATGGTCATTCAATTACAAAAACGGATACAACGAAGTTCTTAGGGTTAATTATAGACAGTCAACTTACATGGAAACCTCATGTTGAAGAAATTTGTAAAAAACTTAACAGTTTTGCTTTTGCTCTTCATAAGCTGTCGAAATTTGTGAACCGTGACGCAGTGCTTGTTGCCTACAATAGCTATGTAGAATCCGTTCTAAGATATGGAGTTGTGTTCTGGGGTAACTCGACTGACACTAAATACGTTTTCATTGCACAAAAAAAAATGCGTACGCGCTTTAGGTAACATACCCACAAGGGAGAGTTGTAAACCATACTTTGAATCCTTGAAAATTCTAACATTGCCGTCATTATACATTTTTGAGGTGGCAGTGTTTGTTAAGACAAACCCAGAGCTTTTCGAAATAAGAGCTCCAGCTGACCCACGATTAAGGAAAAGGGATTCGAGCATTCTTTGTGTTGATCGTTGTAAAACAGCCCTCCTACGTAAAAGTATTTATCGAATGGCTCCAGTTATTTTCAATAAAATTCCTCGACCGATAAAAAATCTTAATATTGACATGTTTAAAAAGAGACTGAAACAATTTTTAATTAATAAATGTTATTACTCCACAGCTGAGTTTATGGAGGACACCACTGATATTTAGTATGTCACAATTATATTAATGATTTTATTCGCCTCATTGGTTTAGATTGTTGTTAAAATGTATGTTTCCTTATTTTCAATGTAGACTTACGAAAATTCTAAGTTGCACTGTCGCATATTCTTGTGCTTATGTTTACATTATTATTATACTGACATTGCTAATTGTGTAGAACTGTATGTAAGTATTAATTGTGTGTTAGGAGTTGTGTGTTAGTATATAAGTAACTGAATTATTTTATTTCAATTGTGTGTCTATGATATCGACACAACTAACTTTTAGTTTTATTTGTATGCCCTCGGGTAAAATGTAGCGAACTGTGCATCTTCTTATAACATCTTATTGTAATTTTTAACCTACATTTACGAATAAATGTGATTTGATTTGATTTATAACAAAAACCATTTGGTATTAATTTTGTTATAAATTTGTTATAAATAAGTACCTACTAATAATTTATGTACAAAAAGTAATGATATCCCATCAAAAACATAAATGTGAAATGAAAGCCAAGTTCAATATTATCATATATGCCTTGGTTGTTGACTTCAACGACAAAAGAAGTGAGATCTAAATGGGTGCCAAGTTCAATGGTAAGTCCTGACTTGGCTAGTTTTCATATACGAATAGTGTTGGGATTTTATCCGGATAAATACTCAAAATGGATAAATACTCGATAAATATCCGTTTTTACTGAGTATTTATCCAAAACAGCGAATAAATACTATTTTATGTTTTCGTAACGTAAGTTTTGTCATTTTACTAACAAAAAGATTAAAATTAATGAAAAATAGACAATGCAGATTGGTATCGTACCTTATTAATAATTTTAACAATTACAAAACGCCGATATTGACAATAATTTCATTCAATTATGAATACACTTAGTCAATCACTGTCAAAGTTAGATAAAATTATACATTTGTACATTGGTTTTTCACATACATACCTACATGAACTCATGCCTCTCTCCCATGGGGGTAGGCAGCAACTATTTAAGTAACGCTTAAATCATTGTAAAAATAAAAAAAAACTACCTCGTGAAAGTCGAGAAAGATAAACAAATCAAATGACTTGGCTCGCGAGGTTGTCGATATTGTAGGGTATGGATTCAGCGAGCAATGTGCAGTTTTGAAAGCAAGAAAGAAAGAAAAGTATTTATTGGGACACGCACAGAAACCATACAAAAAAAAACAACTTAACAAACAATGAATCAGTTATAAACAAAAGAAAAAAATAAAAAACAAAATTTAAAAGAAAAAACAAAACAGAAAGTCCTGTGCGAGGCCAAAGGGCCCCTATCTCCGCATGATGCTGCGACATTTAAAAACGAATTGGTTTTGAAACCAGTGGTGATGTAATTATTTACCACAAGTAAAGCGCCTGCCTGAGAGCGAACCCACGACCTACAAGTTGTAAGTCGGGGCTGATACCACCGGGCCACCACTGCTATCGCCAATATGAAAGGCATGTCAGACTTTTACTGACTAAAACCCACCTGTGTTCCTTTAGTTGCTTGTGCCAGGGTACCTCTTTTAAACAGATCCGCAACCCTGGCAGGCATCGGTCCTCGCGGACCCCTTCAATATGTAATTACATCTCTTTGAGGCGCGCGTGGAACACAATGCGCCGTCGACACGGGCCTGTTCTTTACCGTAGCGAGCAATGGGTGGCTCGCCGCCCGCGACCCGTGGCCACCGTGGCCAAGAGTCCACAATGAACTCCCAACGCCCGGCGCGTCTCCTCCTACGGTGGCTAGGGACATGAAGGCACACAGACTGACTCTCCCTAACGCGCTCCACCTCCTACTTCGCGAGCCTTACTTCTTCGCAGAAGGAGGTCACAGCTTCTTATGTCCTCTCGCTCTATACCATGGCCTGCACCATGGCCGGATGCGAGAGATCGCCGCCGCCAATCACCTCTACGAGGATACGGCGTTGCTTCGCCCAAGCAGGGCAAACCTCCACTCTATACTCCACCGTATCTTCCAGGCGATCTACACAGTGGTAAAATTTACTGAAACCTACTTTTAGATTTTCTCAAATCCAATGACTCATTATCAGTATCTGTCTGTAAATATAATCCATTTTGTGTTGATTTCATATACTTTAATATTATAAACATTAGAAGTGCATTGCATTTGTTGGACTCTTGTTGAAAGACAGGTTCTGTTATGGGTTCAAAAACAGATATGCATTGATATACCTAATTCCAAAAGTTATCGTCAAGCAAAGCTGCTTGTAGCATTTGACTTGACGACATATTTTTTTTTTGCGTACGCTGAGAGAGCGGATTTTCTATTTTTCATACTCCTTAGTGATCGTAGATAGCTGCCCTATTTTGTGTAGCATGGCAGGTTTAACTTTTCTCCCGTTACCTTTTGTTTTACGATTTATTGTAGCTTCGATCGTGGTTTTTGGGTTTAGTTCTTGTGATTTTTTGACTGTCTTATAAATCGATGAACGCTGGCTGCATGCACGGAAAAGCATGACTCATTGTCACGTTTCGCCTGAACCGAGCGTGTAAGCGAGAGCGCGAATCAAGCGATAGAGAGGCACGATCGGCCTTAGCGTTCGACTTGTGAAATCTATCTCTCTTCCACTCCATCGGCCAATACATCCGAGTAAAAGAGACTTAGACATTATCACGTAAAATTATCGTCCGTATACCGACTTTACAGACAACCAATTGTTTTTTATTAAAGATTTGATCATATCTGCATACATTTTTGAAACTACCGCATTACAGTGCACCATGAGCCAGTAAATTACTAGTGTGTGCTGCGCAGTTTAAAGGCTCAACACTTTTAACTAATTGAAAAGCCCTTTGCATGTTTATAGCGTTGGCAAACAACAACAACAACAAACTTGTCTTCGCTGCATTTTTCTTGACTTTTAGAAGCTCTTCACTGAGATAATCTATTATGTGGCTATTAGAGTACACTCTCAACAAAGAAAGATTCTAAATTTGTATCTAAAGAGAGACATTTGGACTTCTGATACAATTACAGCTTTGGCAATTGACATTAGAACTAAATAATGTAATGACGTAGTATTTTCAAAAGCCTAAATAACAATAAAAGTCATTAACATTTTACAATAATCATCCGATGCGCAAAAAAGATATTTATCCATCATTTTGAGTATTTATCCGATAAAAATAAGTAAAAACGAGTATTTATCCGTTTCGGATAAAAACTCGAGTATTTATCCTCCGAGTATTTATCCACTGCCCATCACTATATACGAATTATATTATAGCCTTCGCAAGTTTTGAACCTGTTACTTGTCCGTTCTTATTTTATTATTCCGAAAATTTGGCTTGCTGGTAGAAACTAGCCATCGAACATAATAATTGGTATATGGGAACTAGCCAAGTCAGGACTGACCATTGAACTTGGAACCCATTTAGATCTCACTTCTTTTGTCGTTGAAGTCAACAACCAAGGCATATATGATAATATTGAACTTGGCTCTCATTTCACATTTATGTTTTTGATGGGATAATTAGGTATTCGGAACCTTTATGTCTCTTAATCCATCCTATTGTCATGGCTCATGATAATAGGACGGATTAACAGGCATATAATAATATATCGAGTACGCCTGAGTTTCTTTTCTTTGTGCGACTCAAAAAGGGGTAATAGATAAACTGATGGCTGAAAGGAGAAAATGATATAAAAAATTGGTATTGGGCTTACTCCAAGAACCATGGGCGGAGAGAGAAAGGCACTAATGCGTTTGACGACGAGCATAATCAGCCTATAATATTCTCACTGCTGGGAAACAGCCCACTCTGTACTCTAATCCACCACGCGGGCTCAGTGCGGGTTGGTTCTAGGAAATTTTAGGTTCTAGGACATTCCCGCTTCCTCACGATGTCATATGATCATAGTCAAATGAATTAATCAATCACAAATTGTATTCCGGATTACACGTTTATAAGGTAACAGAACCTATAAAACGGATCACTTGACAGTTCATACCAGCCATGCATTATGATATTGTAGGAACATGTCATTTGGCCGAAGGTTCGCGACCACCAGAATACTAATCCTATTTATACGGAAAGTGAGAAGGGTCCTCTCCTTTCCTGTTGGCAAATTGTTGAAGGATAGTTTGAAGGTAACGTGGAAGTTTTCAAAAGCGATAGTACTTATTTATGTAGGTGAGTTGTGTATCTTTTATGTATTCTGGTATGAGACTGTCAATGATCTTACGGGGACGCAACAAGTTGCTAAAGTAAATTTTGGAAGGGGTGAGTAAAATCAATTCTATTTTAATGTAAACTAGCTACTGCCCGCGACTTCGTCCGCGTGAAATTTCTTGTTCCCCCGACCCACCTAATCGCATCCCATTGTCTTCCCGCGCTATCTCTTAGCTTAGTGTTTTTTCTTACTTTATATTTTCCTAACCGCCCAAGCGTGATGTTTATTAGCTTATAGCTTTCTTCAAGAATTAAATCAAATTCAATAATATTTGTCTATATACTTAAATAAGTGTTCTTAAATTTTCTAATTTTCCGCGCAATTTTTTAATTTTTTTCTTTCATAAGAACCTTTTCCTGACAATAACAATCACAACAAAAAATAAATTGAAATCGGTCCAGCCGTTCACGCGTTATGGCGTGACCAAGGGAAATAGGGATTCATTTTTACATATATAGATGTTGACGTTCAAAAGTGCCTTTTATGTGCCTATTTGAAATAAATGCTTTGACTTTGAAACATTGTGTACGTCACAAACTGATGATCCTCGTTATCGTTTTTTGGTAAATGAATATTTGATTGAATTGTAGATAATTAATTTAATACCATCGCACCTGTCTTTCTTTTAGTGGCTACCTCAAGGGCAGCCTGCGGAATTAAATTTATTATTACACTAGCTTTTGCCCGCTGCTTCGCCCACGTGGATGTCGGAAATTAACGCAGGTATTTTTCTAAAATAAAAGACTTTTTCTAAGATAAAAGTAATACTAGCCTAAGTTACTCCTTATTACATCAGTAGTGTATAATTGGGGTTCCTGGATCAGAGATCCAGTCACCCCAATTATACATTTGATGTGAACAGACAATCAGTCAATCGATCAATATTTTAAGAACTAGACAATCAGTCATTCTATTAATATTTTGTGAACTGGACAAATCAGTCAATAAATTAATATTTTGTGAACAAGACAATCAGTCAATATTTTTCAAAACATTTCATTAATTTATTTACTCTGGTTCTAGATTCAAGTATTCGAAATAATATGATTTTGTAGATCATATTATTTCGAATGCTTCTATGTAGAACATTCCATTCCATGACGCGATTATTACGATCGTGGTAGGAGGGGCGTTTCGTAGTATCTGTCTACCCAGTATATGTATGTACGTATATATTCAAGTATTCTAAAATATGTACAATTCATTGCGTTGCGATGCTGTCGAGGTAGTGCGGATGTGCTACACAACACATCACTTTTATTCTCACACCTCCCCCCGCCCCCCTTGACCTTATTGATAATCACAACCACAACACGTCCTTACACTGAGTGAGTAAAGCCCGTAAAGTAGCCCATTACTAGGTACAAATCTTTGATAATACGTTTGGTGCCCAATGCACCAAATTTCATTACTAGCTCGTCTCTGTTCCAACTATAAATTGGGGTAGGCTTGTATGATAAATACTGATTGAAGCGCTGTTTAGACCCTCAATAACGATAGAAAAAAGGTAGAGCATGTTAGTGAGTTTTTGATTGACCTTTTGTTTAATAAGTTTTTGAAGGGGGAAAATGGTAAATAAAAGATTGAACTAGAATAATATTATGATACATTTATTAATGAATTTCCATTGAGTCTGAGATTTTTACAACAATATCCTTAACAGAATTATATATATTATCCATATACATATTTTTTACAACATGTTGTATACATAATTCGGCATCACATTTGCACTGGGAGCTTTCACTGTCACTAAACTTTTCAGCATCATAGATTTCAATTCTAATCACCTTTCCCCCGATGACATTAGACCCCCGCGTAAGTTTCTTCACGTAAGAAAAAATAGCGGGGGACTTTTTCAGTTTCTTATTATTCGGTCCATCGAGGTTTAACAACCTTTCACCTCGCTGTCCCGCTGGTGGATTCGCAGGAATGAAGTTAAACAGATCGTTTTCAGAGTCCTGAAAATAAATAAAAACGTATGACTAACTAATACACCTAAATAATACCTAACTCTAGTTGCCTTTATTCAAACAATAAATATTCCTACATGCTATACACATGGCTACATAATATTATATTGATTGTTGGCTTTAACTCAGCTAGGAATCGAACCCAAGGCCTACAACGAATACCACCACTTATCAATCACTCTACCCACATTACTATTTTCGTGTGTTTAAACTAAAAAAAAAACATGTCTTAACTTAAAAAATAAAACCACATTACTGAAATAGAAGGTCTACATAATATTTTAATTCGTGTGATGAAAAAGTGAATTTAGCGTAAAATGCATTAAAATGTTTGTTGCAAGCATTTCACTATTCAAATTCAATAATATGATGGTAGGATCTGTTATTAATTCAAGTTCAAACTTTTTATAAAAACAAATATAAAATAAAAGAATTAAATTAATACTCACCGACATAATTATTACTCGTTGATTTACTCGCGCTTGCTGGTAGGAAACTAAATAATAATTGATTTTTCAAGATATTTTATCCTTTATATAGGGTTCTATTAAATAATTATAAATGGATTTAAAGTTCAATATGGCTGTGAAAAAAGTCTAATAGCACATGTCATCGTAATTTTATATATTCGCGACAAAGCGACGCTATACCGTTTCAGATTACAATTAAATGCATACCATAATATAAAGCCGCCGCTAAATAGACGGCGCGGCGGTGCGATGCGATAGCGTCGCGATGACGTTTCAATGCTAGCTAGGGAAGGCGTGGGCACTTCTCAACAACACAGTATAGTAATGATGGAGTAGTTTAACTTTATAGAAAACGTCCAAACCGACACGCTTCAAATCTCAGTGTATACCGGTAGACAATTGTTCGATTGCGCAACATTACGCGGATTTTTCTGCACTGCACTATTAACTTACTGTATCATTATTATGCATCATGTGTTATCGCGTTCATACTGATTTAAACAATACAAAAAATCACCGCGACGCTACCGCACCGCATCGCTATCTGTGAACTGGTGACTTAAAAGTCAATTCACATAGAAAGCGGCATCATCCAGAGCGGTACTTAATAGACATCAGAACTGGACCACCCACTGACTTATCGAGTTTAAGTATCTTGAACTATGAAGATAAAGTTCAAATTGCAAGATCTCGATGTTTATTGTTTAAGAACATATTTTTCTGCAACGTAAACTATTACATATTTGGGTGCAAGGGCTGATAAAGCATTTTTGTAACGCGTGATCTATTCCTTATACGGGATATCGTGACGTGGATTTTGCACTATTTAAGAGTGCATCCTGCAGAAGCTGGATCACATCAACACTTCAACTAGGAGCGGTTACATCTAACTCACTACCAAACTACCAGATCTTACTAACTACCAAAGCAACGTCAATCTTCTAAAATGTAAGTACTATCTACTCACTTTTCAATGTTATTTACTTTGTGTTGTTTCCACCTTATTCACTATTCAATCATTAGAGTATTATAGTTATTCATTAACCTCTTCCATAATTCTTAGATAAGTTAGTGAGTCTACATCTATAAAAATTAAATTGTTTATTGATTCATAAAATTTAATAATCATTCATTCAAGTAATAAGTGCATTCAATTAATATCGCCCACACGATTAAAACAAAATGTAATTGTTACTGTTATGTTAGTACATTCATTGTTTTTATTTATTACAGGTTCAAGAACACGGCTGACTATATTTTCCCTACGGAGGACGAATCAACGGACGAGGAGCAAGCATCGGTGAAAACCAAGCCGAAGGAGAACAAAAAGCGCAAAGCCTTCGTCAACGAGCAGCTCCCAGCCGTCTACGAGTAAGAAAACTAAGCCGACCGTTCACCCAATCACTCCAGTCACCAAGTCAACGGCTCGCGAGTTGTTCGGGAGCGACAGTGACGACGATGAAATTGAGGTGGTTGCGGGCAAGAAGAATGCCCCGATATGCTCGTACATCACTAGGAGATTGGCGAACGGTCTTTCACGTCAAATGAACGAGCAGAAGAGAGGTGAGTTCTATATAGAACTCAAAGTATATAAATGTAATGAAATAGAGCGGGTCCAACCAGTAAATAGGTGGCGCCACTCGGTAATCACGATCAAAAACAAATGTGATGAGGATTCAGAATCCTGGCGTTGCCTAAACACCTACATAACAAGCACCCGGAAGGAGTTTAAAAAATGTACTCCTACTTTTATAAGCTCTTACCAATAGTTTACATTATGAGATTTAAGCTATACCACATTAATGATTAGACTAACATGGAGTTTATTTTAAGATAGAATTTTATAACCGCATTTAATCCCAATAATTAAACTATACAATGAGAAATGTTGTGTTTTTTTTTCCAGTTATATACCCCGTTGATGGCTCATCAAATTCTGATAATAATAAAGTTAAATCCCAGATTGATATTCCAGAAAAAGTTAAATCCCAGATTGATATTCCAGAAAAAGTTAAATCCCAGATTGATATTCCAGAAAAAGTTAAATCCCAGTTTGATATTCCAGAAATTGAATATGATACAAATAAGTCAAAGTTTGATAAAGTTAAATCCCAGATTGACATTCCAGAAAATGTTAAATCCCAGATTGATATTCCAGAAAAACTTAAATCCCAGACTGATATTCCAGAAAAAGTTAAATCCCTAATTGATAATCCAGAAAATGTTAAATCCCAGATTGTAATCCCCAGAAATTGAATATGATACAAATAAGTCAAAGTTTGATAATGTTAAATCCCAGATTGATATTCCAGAAAATGTTAAATCCCATATTGAAATTCCAGAAATTGAATATGATACAAATAATTCAAAGTTTGATAAAGTTAAATCCCAGATTGATATTCCAGAAAAAGTTAAATCCCAGATTGATATTTCAGAAAAAGTTAAACCCCAGATTGATAATCTAGAAAATGTTAAATCCCAGATTGATATCCCAGAAAATGTTAAATCCCAGATTGAAATTCCAGAAATTGAATATGATACAAATAATTCAAAGTTTGATAAAGTTAAATCCCATATTGATATTCCAGAAAAAGTTAAATCCCAGATTGATATTCCAGAAAAAGTTAAATCCCAGATTGATAATCCAGAAAATGTGAAATCCCAGATTGATATTCCCAGAAATTGAATATGATACAAATAAGTCAAAGTTTGATAAAGTTAAATCCCAGATTGATATTCCAGAAAATGTTAAATCCCAGATTGAAATTCCAGAAATTGAATATGATACAAATAATTCAAAGTTTGATAAAGTTAAATCCCAGACTGATATTCCAGAAAAAGTTAAATCCCAGATTGATAATCCAGAAAATGTTAAATCCCAGATTGATATTCCCAGAAATTGAATATGATACAAATAAGACAAAGTTTGATAAAGTTAAATCCCAGATTGATATTCCAGAAATTGAATATGATACAAATAATTCAAAGTTTGATAAAGTTAAATCCCAGACTGATATTCCAGAAAAAGTTAAATCCCAGATTTATAATCCAGAAAATGTTAAATCCCAGAAATTTTGATAAAGATTAATCCCAGATTGATATTCCAGAAATTGAATGTGATACTAATAAGCCAAAGTTTGATAAAGTTAAAACCCAGATTGATATTCCAGAAAAAGTTAAATCCCAGATTGATATTCCTGAAATTGAATATGATACAAATAAGTCAAAGTTTGATAAAGTTAAATCCCAGATTGATATTTCAGAAAAAGTTAAATCCCAGATTGATATTCCAGAAAAAGTTAAATCCCAGATTGAAAAACCAGAAAAAAGTTAAATCCCAGATTGATGTTCCTGAAATTGAATATGATACAAATAAGTTAAAGTTTGATAAAGTTAAATCCCAGATTGATATTTCAGAAAAAGTTAAATCCCAGATTGATATTCCAGAAAAAGTTAAATCCCAGATTGAAAAACCAGAAAAAGTTAAATCCCAGATTGATGTTCCTGAAATTGAATATGATACAAATAAGTCAAAGTTTGATAAAGTTAAATCCCAGATTGATATTCCAGAAATTGAATGTGATACTAATAAGCCAAAGTTTGATAAAGTTAAATCCCAGATTGATATTCCAGAAAAAGTTAAATCCCAGATTGATATTCCAGAAAAAGTTAAATCCCAGATTGATATTCCTGAAATTGAATATGATAAAAATAAGTCAAAGTTTGATAAAGTTAAATCCCAGATTGATATTCCAGAAAAAGTTAAATCCCAAATTGATATTCCAGAAAAAGTTAAATCCCAGATTGAAAATCCAGAAAAAGTTAAATCCCGGATTGATGTTCCTGAAATTGTATATGATACAAATAAGTCAAAGTTTGATAAAGTTAAATCCCAGATTGATATTCCAGAAATTGTATGTGATACTAATAAGCCAAAGTTTGATAAAGTTAAATCCCAGATTGATATTCCAGAAAAAGTTAAATCCCAGATTGATATTCCAGAAAAAGTTAAATCCCAGATTGATATTCCTGAAATTGAATATGATACAAATAAGTCAAAGTTTGATAAAGTTAAATCCCAGATTGATATTCCAAAAAAAGTTAAATCCCAGATTGAAATTCCAGAAATTGAACATGATATGAAAGTTTATGAGCCAGATTGTTTACCAAAGTATATTAATTGTGATAAATGCAAAATGGAGATCCCAGAACATAAATACAGATATCATAAGAGAACGAGTATTCATAAATCGAATTGTTTAATAAAGTCAAAGTTTGATAATATTGATATTGTAGCTACGACATTTAAAAATAGAATCATGACTTATCGCTTAAACCCGAGATAGAGGACGAGTACCTCATACTAGAGGCGTTCTTGGGTGATAAGCGAAAATATTTTTCGAAACTGATTGAGTTATCATTATTGGAACATACTTGCATTAAAGTTAACTTTGAGCTGTTTGCTTACTTTTTACTACCACAATTAAGTGAGCAGCAGCTCAAGTCATTCAATACGAAATATGAAACTATATACAGCAGTACTGACATTAATCATTTATTCTCAAATATAATAGAAATACTCGTTTTATTTATAACCCTTTTTCGACATTACCTGTAGAGATTATTATCTAAGTATAAACGATCATTTTTATTTATTTGTGTACTTATTCGTTGAAACCAAAGCTAAAAGAACTACCAAAAATCTGATTATTGCGGGTTATAATTAGTTAGTGTTCCTGATAAGCATTATAAATACTAGAACATATATTTTTTTCTGACAGATACAAACATGAAGTGGGTCAAGCAACCAGTTTCATTAGAAGTAAAAAATATTGAGGTAGAGAAAAATAAGCTACATGCAAAGCATAGTGTTCTTTTGCCGAATAATATAAGATGTATAATATGTGGCCCTTCGAATTGTGGGAAAACGAACGTCATGATTAGTTTGTTAATCCACGAAAATGGTTTAAAGTTTAAAAATGTTTACTTGTATTCAAAGACTAGCTTTCAACCAAAATATATTTTTCTAAAACAAATCTTAGAAAGAGTACCAGAAGTAAAACTTTTTATATTTAATTTTGATGACGAAGTTATTCATCCTAATGATGCATTACCGAATTCTGTTATTATTTTTGATGACGTGGTTAGTGAAAAACAAGTTAACATACGAAATTATTTTACAATGGGCAGACACAGAAATATAGATTGTTTTTATTTATCTCAAACGTATTCAAAAATACCAAAGCAGTTATTACGTGATAATGTTAACTTTTTGATAATTTTCAAGCAAGATGAAGTTAACATGAAACATATATACGATGAACATGTTAGTTCTGATATAGAGTGGTCGAAGTTTAAAGATATATGTTCTAAAATCTGGATACATCCTTATGATTTTTTGACTATTAATAAGGATTGTGAATTAAACAAAGGCAGATATAGACAATCATTCGACAAGTTTATTTATTGTGATTAATGGCTATATAAATTATGAGTGCAAAAAATTAAAATCATTTGAGCATAAATACTTCTTCATATAAGTCGTATAATGGACCACAACATTACAGATCAATTAATTAAGTCTGCGGACGCTATTAAGGCAAAAGTGAAACAAATGAAAGATTATGAGTTTAAAACTGACACTCATTTGAAATATTTTTTCAAGCCTCTCGCAGACCCTCTAAATGCAATCGTAGCTAACAAGCAAATTTCTACAATAAAAAATGAAGATACTTATGATGACGAAATTAAACACACTGATATAGGTTCAATAATATTTTTGCGTGATAAATCTCATGATATGTACAAACATGAATCATCTAATGAGTCAAGCTCGATAGAAAATTTTTATTCAGATGAAGGAGATAATGGATCGGAAAAAGATATAAATGCATCGTTGAAAAAAGAAGATATCATTGAAATATATGAGGATATGAATATACCATTTGGTGTACGTAGTGAGAATAACAAACATATGATCGGAAATACAATAGTTAATTTCTCAACCACTCATGAGAACTCTGGTAAAGTGTTTAACATTTGCGTAGCTAATAAACAGTATACAATAACACCTGGTCTAAAAGAACTATTGCTTCGCAAAAAGCCTGATTTAAGTTTAGTCAATTTAAAAGATAAATTGGTTTACAAAGAAATACTCCTGACAACTAATGCTCATAAAAGAGACTTTGACCCTGCAGGTCAAATTAAAGGTGATAAAGGTCTAAAATATTCTCAAGTGGTCAAACCATTATTTTCTGAGTCTTATAAATGCTTACAAGCCCCAATAGAAGCTAAATCTAGGCAAAAAAGAGGTGCTGGTTTACCGTTTCTTAAAAAATATAAAAAAAATACTGAACTTGTTTATTGGGATGATCCTAATGAATTAGTGGACAGACTTAAACTTTTGATCGCTTCTAAAACTGCAGGTAATACTAACCTTGATAACGAGATTTTATCAATTATTGAAGAACTAAAAGAAGCGGGTGTAATACATGAATAAAAGGGCTTATCATAGACACTGTTACTTAGTCTAATTTTGAAGTTCGGAAGTGACAGTTGAAAGAATGAGCAAAGTGAAAAGAGACATCATAAACGAGATTCACAGAAGTGCTAGAATCAATTTTTCTCGAAGACATGTAATATTAAAAGATATTGATGATCTTTGGCAAGCCGATTTAATGGATATGCAAAGCATTTCCAAATTCAATACTAACTACAAATATATTTTAGTGGTTATCGATGGATTCTCTAAGTATGCTTGGGCTATTCCACTTAAACAAAAAAATAAAGAATCTGTATCTAAAGCATTCAATACGATATTGAGTAGTAAAAAACGCATCCCAAGAAACCTGCAAACAGACCTAGGAACAGAATTTTACAACACAAGTTTTCAAAAAATATTAAAAAATAATTCTATCAATCACTACAGCACCTATTCAACCAAAAAGGCCTCCATTGTAGAACGACTTATAAGGACGATAAAAAGTAAGCTTTACAAGGAATTCAGTTTAAAAGGGAATTATAAATGGACTAACGGTACACTTGCTAAAGTAATTAACAGATATAATCAAACAATACATACAACAATTGGTTTACCACCAGCTCGAGTCAATCATAAAAATAAAGCTCAAGTACTAAATATTTATTTTAATCGACAACAAATGAAAACAAAGCGTCGTAAGTTTAAGATAGGTGATTTTGTTCGAATAAGTAAACATAAAGGTTATTTTGAAAAAGGCTATACTCCTAATTGGTCAACAGAGATATTTAAGATTAGTAAAGTTCAAAATACAAATCCTACGACATATTTATTACAAGACATTAAACAGCAGCCTATTTTAGGAGCATTTTATAATCAAGAATTACAAATTACCAAACATCCTGATATTTACCTTGTTGAAAAAGTTTTGAAACGTAAAAGTAGAAAAGTTTTTGTGAAATGGTTGGGGTTACCATCATCAGAAAATTGTTGGATTGATGATACAAATGTTTTGTAAGGGCTTTATAATACCATGATCTATGATTTAGGTTCTATTCTGTTTGCATACATGAACGGAGAAGGACTTGTGAAATCATTTAATTAATAATTTACCGTTTGAGCTCCATTTACCGGGATATAATTACTGTGGTCCTGGAACTAAATTACATAAAAGATTGGCTCGTGGTGATAAAGGTGTAAATAAGTTAGATGAGTATTGCAAACATCACGATATCGCTTACAATAAATCCAAAAGTTTGAAAGATCGTCACAAAGCAGATATCATTTTACTAAAGATGGCGAAGAAGCGTGCTCTGTCTTCAGATGCAAACACAGGAGAAAAACTTGCTGCTAATGTGGTTAACAACGTAATGCTATCAAAAGTGAGTTCTGGATATGGTCTCAAAAAAAACTTTAAAAATATAGTCTCCCATACAAGAAAATGCATTAAAAAATTGAAGCCAAAGTGTAAGAAAAAACTGATAGAATTGGCATACGCAGCTGCTAGGGAGTTAACTCATAATTCATCTACGAAGCTCCCACGATCATACCCATTCCTAAGTCCGGCGGTGTTTTACCTTTAATTCCTATATTTGCTGGCCTGTCTGCTGCTGGAAGTATAGCAAGTGGAATTGCTGGAATCGTCAAAACTATCAACGAATATAAGGTAGCAAAAAAGCGTTTGGAACAAATGGAACGACAACATAAGAAAGTGGAAGGTGTTTGTATTGGAAACGGATTGAGGCTAAACCGTAGCAAGAATGGACTTCGATTATATCTAAATTTAAAGAAAAAAAACTAAATCGCAGGCTGCCTAACCGTGCTCTTACTAATATCGATATCATACAATTTACGGAAAATATTCCATATTTTCGTGGAGTGTATATGAGAGATACCTTACCAAGGTCACCGTTTTCCCGAGAGTGTGGAATCATTAATTTGGATGATTCTAAAAATTCTGGTACACATTGGGTAGCCTACGTAATTATAAATAAATATGTTGAATATTTTGATAGTTACGGAAACTTAAAACCGCCCATAGAATTTGTTCGTTACGTGGGTTCTGACGACATCCATTATAATTACAATAATTATCAAAATAATAACTTATTTAATAGTGGACACTTATGCATAAAATTTCTTAAAGAGTTTTGGAAAAAGCAGTCTTTTTAAATGATTACTTTAAATAGAGTTTCTTACTCATAAGTCAACACTTTAACGCTGTCTGTTACAAGAAACGAATGTCAATTATATTATAGCCGAAAAAATGATAGTGTATAATATAAAATCAATAGCCAAAGTGAATAACTTTACTCGTCCTCGTATCGTCAGAAGACGCAGACATACGCGAAGTGTAAAAATAATCACCGAAGAGAATTAATTGTTTCTTCAAGCTTTGGGATTTAAACTATGAGTATTCTTAATATAAATGATTCAGCGCAGTTCGATAACTCTATAGTGAGTTATGAATATCACACTTATAATCCATACAGCAACAGTTTTAAGGAAAATGATGAAATACGAATACCCATAAATCAGCAAGATGTGTACATATTACCTTCAGCCAGTTACATTTACGTTGAAGGTCGAGCCACTATCTCTTCTAAAGATGCATCAGGAAAACTTACACGAAAGTCTGTTAATTTCACAAATAATCCTATATCATTTCTATTTCAAGACATTCGATATGAAATTAACGGTGTTGAGATAGATCGAATAAAAAATGCAGGAATTACTACAACTTTAAAATCATATGTATCTATGAGTGCGGGGGAAAGCAAAGCTGCTGGTGTTTGGGGTTGGAATTTGAATGGGGCTAAAGATAATGACGGTATTTTTAGCGCTCTTATACCCCTGAATAAAGTTTTGGGATTTGCGGAAGATTATGATAAAATTATCATTAACTGTAAACATGAACTTCTACTTAACAGAAGTAGTTCTAAGCTTAATAGTGTTATTCTTGATAATAACGACTCGATTGAAATAAATATAGAGAGATTGCAATGGCGCGTGCCTCATATAAAAGTTTCAGATCGGGAAAGATTAACTTTACTAAAACATTTAGAGAAAGATCGCCCTATTCAAATAGCTTTTAGAAATTGGGACTTGTATGAATACCCTTTATTACCTAAGACTACAAAACATTCCTGGGTTATTAAGACTGCTTCTCAACTCGAGAAACCGAGCTATGTGATCTTTGGGTTACAGACAAATAGAAAAAACACTAAATCTAGAGACAGTTCAATATTTGACCATGGTAAATTAACTAATGTTACTCTTTTCTTAAATTCTAACTATTACCCATACGAATCTGTTAATTCAAAATTTCATGAAGATAAGTATTGTATATTATATGAGATGTATACCAAATTTCGTCAGTCTTATTATAACATTCGATGTGAACCGATGCTTGATCTGCTTCAATATAAAGAAAAGGCTCCTTTATTTGTAATTGATTGCTCAAGACAGAACGAGGCTTTGAAGACTGGGGCTATAGATGTGAGACTAGAAATAGAAAGTTCTGAAGATATTCCAGAAAATACATCCGCATATTGTCTAATCATCAACGACCGCCTGATAGAATATAAACCCCTGAGTAGTATTGTAAGGAAATTATCATGAACGCCATAGTCGATCTGCAAGGGTTTAAGACGGAAAATAACGAGTTTATTGTCAAAGAAATAGCAATAGCATGCAGAAATCAAATTATGGTGTTATTAATCAAACCACCATTCCCATTTTACAATCTTACAAAAAAAGAAAAATCGCAAGTTTGTTGGATAGAGAGAAACAGAAAAATTTTGTGGAAAGAAGGTTTTATATCATACTTAAAATCGCTGCAATGTATTGAACCTTATCTGAAAGATAAAAACATTTATGTTAAAGGGTGTGAAAAAGTGTTGTGGCTAAGAAACCTATTAAAACATGATAATGTATATAATTTAGAAGATAAGAAATGTCCTAGTTTACAAAAATTATTTGATGATTATAAAACGTCTAGTAATATATTTAGTTGTGTGTATCATTCGAATGCATGTGCTTTAAAAAATATAACATGTTTAAAAAAGTGGATTGATGATAACAGTATTTTTAATTGTTTATAATTTAGAAGACAGTCTGTCTTGAAAAAAAAAAATATACAAAAAAAATAAGTAATGTTAAGTAATTACTTGCTCTTTGTATCATAACAATATAACGAAATAAATGTTTTTTTTATAAGTAATCGTTTTTGGTTTTATTTTCATAATAAACGCATTAGACATAGAATACCACAACGAAATGTGCTTTAATTTCTTTATAAATTGAGAACACCAGATACAAGACTTCATTATTCTTTTATACATACTCGTATCGAGACCTTCTTAAAAATGCTTCAAAATTATTTCAGCCCGCGTTACGAAATATATAATAAACACAAAATTCGATTATGTTCATTTCGACATTATTGGGCTACAGTAGATTCAAAACGAAGATTGGTGATGGAAATGGCCGATGCAGGTTTTTTTTACTGTGGAAATGGTTTAAACGATAAAGTTATGTGCTTTTCGTGTGGAGTTGGCATTGAAGATTGGGAGTATTACAATGATCCGTGGATGCAACATGCCATATTTTCCCCTGATTGCTTTTATTTAAACGCTGTAAAAGGAATAGACTATGTTGTCAAATCAAGAAGTCTGTTTTATAAAGAAACAAAAATATGAAGTGATTGTAACGTGGAGCAGAATAGATTGATGCGATTGACTGTTTGATTGTCTAGTTCACAAAATATTGATCGACTGACTGATTGTCTAGTTCACAAAATATTGATTTATTGACTGATTTGTCTAGTTCACAAAATATTGATAGAATGACTGATTGTCTAGTTCTCAAAATATTGATCGAATGACTGATTGTCTAGTTCACAAAATAATGATTTATTGGTTGATTTGTCTAGTTCACAAAATATTGATAGAATGTCTGATTACCTAGTTCTCAAAATATTGATCGAATGACTGATTGTCTAGTTCACATCAAATGTATAATTGGGGTGACTGGATCTCTGATCCAGGAACCCCAATTATACACTACTTACATCCAGCCAATAAAAGTCCCGTCAAAATCGGTCCAGCCATTTCAGAGATTAGCCGGAACAAACAGACAGACAGACAGACACAGACAAAAGTTTTAAAAAATGTTTTATCGTGTAAGTACCGTATTTATTTTCATATGCATTTAGTGAAAAGCTGTTAATTTGAAATTACAAACAGACACTTTAGTTTTATTTATTTGTATAGATAATATACAGGTCAGTATTTCACGAAATAGTCATACAGTGAAATTTTCTGAACTCAGAGAGTTGTATTGGTGATTTTAATTAGTTGAATAATGTAAATACAAACGTGTTATTATCACGTATAATATTTTATTCAACATACTGACTTGCAAATTTAAAAAACGTAAGAAAATTTTCTTTGTCACCGTCTTGCTCATTTTCTCAAAGAAAATGCATGAGCTCGTTCATGCAGGCCAGTCGTGCAGGGTGCCCTTATTAATTCAATCCGTGTTCATAATGGCCTGTCTTCAGTTGACATGTTTGACGCTGTTATGCATCAGTAATCTCCGCAAGGCTACGTGTAATATTTCTAGGCATGAGACAAAAGATTAATGATAATGCTGGACGGTTTGTTAGCATTGTGTCTGGGTTTGTTTATCTTTATCTATATTAGATTTTATACAAAATATTAATTAAACTATGGTTGTTTCTTCCCATTCTTCTCTATACAAAACTACTTTTATGAAGGGGCCAACTAGTATCATTTCCATTTTCTTGTAAGTAATCTTATGGCTGATTTGATTTAACATCATCTATGTATTTACACTAAAATGCGCATTTTGAAAGATCTCACGTGAGATTGAATAGAATGTACCTAAAACAGCTACTTATAACCTAATTTATCAGTTATTGATTATGTCCGGAAACTGGCCCTATATTCATAATACTAGTAATGTGAACTGAAAAAAGACAGCAATATTGTGCATAAAATGTTCCCTCTAATTTTGTATTTAAAATACGAAATTCCAAATGAAACATTCGGGAAGTTCGCTTTTCATTTATTTTATTTCGTTCGAACACTGCAGCTCTGTGGTCAACACAACGCCACAAAACGATTTCAATTATTAAAATATTTTCGTAAACTTATTCCCAATTTTTTCCCAATTATGTTGAGGTTGGCTTCCACTCTAACCGGATGCTGCTGAATACAGGTATTTTACTTCAGGCCACTTCCTATCTGACCTCCTTAGCCCAGTTACTGGCTAACATGACACTCTTGGTAAAGACGACCCGTAATATCTGTCAAAGATCTACAAAATGACAGCCGGGCTTAACGTGCTTTCGGGGGTTTTAGACAGATCTTGGTATGTAATGGATGGTTACCCATCCATGGACTGAACTTCGCAACCGCTACTTAAGGCGAGGTTGCAGTACTTTTTAACTTTTTCAAACCTCTGTAAATCGTGCAAAATGACAATATTCCGTAAAAACAAAAATAGTTTAAGAAAATTGATTATATTGTCCAGGGTTGTGTGAAGACAGAAACGTGAATTAAAACAATTGACTCGATAAAAAAAAAATCATAAAGATAACACTAAATCACTATTTTAAACGTTTGCCCTGAAGAGATTCCATCATCAAACCATGTAAAATTTATACCAAAAGATAGGGCTTATTGTTTTTAAGGGTTTGGTGAGAACACATTTTATAATTTCCTTATATTTTTTTTCTACGAAACAAATTTACACGAAATTTAGCAGTGCAAGCGCTCGTAACGACCGGCCAGTGCACGCCGAGACGTCTTCGAGGTTGGACGCACGCCGTTTGTTCCACAGACTTCCCCCCTCGCTTGCGCTTTGTAATAGATAAACAATTTAATAAAAACTTTTGTTGGTTTGTAACAAAAATGGGTAATAAAAAGAATAAAAGGATATACAGAAAGTTGAAAACTAAGGTATATCGAAAATTCGTACTTGACTCGTACCCACGTAATTTCTAATAATTTACTGTAAATAAATAATTAAGTAGATAATCTACTTATTTACGGTAAATAATTTCGTTTGATAACGTTCAGTTCCAAACATTATTTACCTACAATCATTGCTTAGACGCGCCACAATATAAAAAAGTACAGTAGGTAAAGATTTACTGAACAGATTGAATTTGTTCAAACTATTTTTATGGTTGCTCAATAACTTTAAATATCGTATAGTAAAATAATTGATATTAAAAAATCTAGGTAATTATACCGAGATTTTTCAAAATCAATTATTATACTATACGATATAATATAAATAAACGTCGTTTCACGTCATTAAAATTATCTAACGACGTAAAATGTATCAGATTACATGAAGTTTATTTTGCAGCGCTTCAATGGGAACAAAAAGCCATGGGTAGTTGTCACTCCTTAGATAAATTTGAATGCAATATGCGAAAGTCCCACATAAGTACTTTAACTTTATTACTAGTGGTTCACCTAGAACTGAGACCTCACAATGCATGTTCCGATTTTTCCATCTTTGCATAGTTACTAAAAGAGTATGACGTCAAAAACAAAACATAATTTACACATATACAAAAACATTACAACAGTTACAGTTTCAATTAATCTTCGTTTTTTTTAGGAGTGCTTGAGTCAAATACAATTTTGTATTTTGAATCTGAGCATAATCGGTCGCAGGGGTAACGATCAAAGAGGGGATCGAAAAAATGAATATAAGAAAGTATAATGTACGAGTGAGTCAAAAGAAAGGCCTTCATTTGTAATAAGTTAACGAAGTAATCAACGAAATACATTTGCAACTTCCAGCGCCATCTAGTCACATGGTCTCTGTTCAGAACGAAATACTAGTCAAAGTAAGTTCACCATAATTTAATAGATACATTCTCTCGTACTATGATTATAACTAAATAACGAATATATCTGTATTTTGATATATTTTCAATGAACAAGGAAATATTCAACATGCGATATTGCACAATAGACTTCGACTTCTTGGACTATAGTCCCAGACATTAAAGTTTCCCATACACTTTCTGTGACTATGTGTTGTGACAATGCGTTTCTTTAGTAGGTTGTTTTCTAATAAAGTTATCGTTATTATAATAGACCAGCCGACCTACCCCAATTCGCAAGGGTTATTCTCGGTAATATATCCCAAATAATCTATATACTATAATAATATTATAAAGCTGAAGAGTTTGTTTGTTTGTTTGTTTGATTGAACGCGCTAATCTCAGGAACTACTGGTTCGAATTGAAAAATTCTTTTTGTGTTGGGTAGCCTATTTATTGAGAGAGGTTATAAATTATATAACATCACGCTACAACTAAGAAGAGCGGAGCAGTAATGAAAAATGTTGCAAAAACGGGGAAAATTTATTCCTTTTGAGAGTTTCCGTTGCGTGCGCTGCGTAAACGGTTAAAGTAACGCAAAAATCATGTATGACGAAATTGTTCCTTTTAAAAAAAGTCCGCAAGAGCATATGTCTATCTTTTAAGGTTGACTCACTATAACTCAAAAGGAGCGAGCAGCAATGAAAAATGGACGACTAGCAGGCAAATCGATGCTACGCGACGGGAAAGGTCAGGGGAGCAAAAATTTGACGCGGACGAAGTCGCGGGCAGAAGCTAGTCATAAATATTTCTCTAAACATTCCTCTTGGAATAATCGACTGAATGGTAAAAATTCGAATAAAATCTGTTTGAGATTTACATTATTATGTATTTTGTGTATAATACTTTATAATAATCGATTTATTATAGAAGCCACTAAATGTAAGCAAATAAAATTATTATATTACTGCCATTTTTTTCAGCGATCTGAGTTTTTAATATTTTTGATATATTAAATTCGCTTGTTTTAGGACTGATGGAGACGATTCTTTGTTTGTTGAGGTAAAGAATAACAACGCTGATGAAAAAAGTGTTGCTTGTAGGCGAACTATAGACGCGAATTATTTCTTACGTCAATTGCAAGAGAAAATATAGGACAACGCGTTGTTTGAATGTAAAAAAGGCTATTTTAAATTAATGGGTGAAAGAAAATTTGGGCTCATGGCAAAATTCAAGCTCCAATCCAACATGTGCCAAGAAATTGTGTCAGTCAGTTCAGAAAATGTTGCTGATACTGAAGAGAAAAAGTCTTTGGATTCAAACATAGAGGCTACAACCGGCACCATAGCTATAGGCATCGGGCATTCCCCGTTCAAACAACTGTTTTTTTGCAATCGACATTCCCATTTTCTCCACCCATGCGCTACAAAGTTTAAGAAATTAATAAAAGAAGAATACAAAAAAAATCTCTAACGTCAATTTAAAGGAACCCAATATGCCTTACCTTCTGCATTTACGCTGCGTTGTGGCATGTTCAAACGCTTGCGTCGGCTAGCTGCCGGGCGCTCGCTCGCTGCGTCTATACGCTCGATACATACCTATTATGCGGGGGGTGAGGAAGCGTTTTCATGCCTACACACCGCACTACAAGCCGGCCTTAACCTTGAAGGTATGGCTGTTATTATTTAGCCACTAGCCCCTCCACATTTCAATAAATGATATTATAATAATATCCAATAATAATATCATTACCTCCCAGCGTAGCGTGACACACTTAACTTATGCTACGACAAATTGATCGTAATAATACGAGGGCTATAATGTTCGCTTATATCGCTTGTATCTATAATAGTCTAATGGATTTATCATACGGTGGCAGGCTTATTATATGGTCATGTTATTTAGAAATGTTATTATTACTGTTATATTTTAGCTGTTTTAGATTTTTTCTTGAGGATAGCTGCGTAGACAAATCACAGACACGTTTAGGTACACGTGTAAGTGACGTACAAAACGCTAATGTCAATTCTGTCAGTGCTTGACTGACGTTTCCATAATTCGGTCATCAATCACCATGTTAATCGATAATACACACCATTGTGGTCCACCGGTGGTTTTCACTAAGTTGATCAAAGCTGTAATGGGATACTGCGGCTTCGACCAATTGCCTTATTGAACTTCTATGGTACATCGCTAAACACTTCTTGTACTTATATAGTAGAAGCCATAGATATCACATTCGATTCAGGTGTAATGTATTTATATTACAACACCAATGCATAATGAAACAAAAGTTGCGATGCAACGAAAGGAAAAAAGAATGTGTCTGCGGTTTCGTGATTTTTTTCTTGACCCCCGAAAAGAAGCTGATAGCTAATAAGTCAATTTATTGTCATCACAACATATCGACATAACGTCTAGAATATTGTTAGTTGGGGTTGGACAAAGTTATTAACTAATAAGCCCCATGATATACTGCGTTCACCGGCCTACCCACTTAAGTATCAATAGATTGAGAACTAACTTTCATAGTATATCGTTATTTATTGTGTCGTCCTAATTTGAATGTGTCTGCTTATATCACGGTAAATAAATTCTGCTATCTGCAATGATAAATAAATGTCAACTTGTACACACAAAAGCGCTTTGGTGTCGGTCCACAAAGTGCGTCGCTAGCAAAGTTACTTATAAAATATTCAACAACCCACGTCAGCATTCAAAAAGAAAATTCTGAAGCTTTCAGCATTCAAGTCAACAAAAGTGTTTTATATCTACCCACTTGTGGAGTCTGCCTTTAAATGAGCCTCGAAATAGGACAATGAAACTTGACAGTTCGTGTTTGAGGGAAGTGTCATGGCGGCCGCGTTGGCGGGAAAACGATCCGGTGGCACCATCTTGCATTGTTTCGCATGAAAACATCTTTTAATATCACCTTGTAGAAAACACGAATTTACTGAACTGAATATTGTGGGCAGGCATTTTGCATGTTTTTCTAGGACAATGCCTAAAGTTCCATTGTTACTTTCTTATTAATAATGTGTTGTTTGGCTGCGTTGGCCTTGGTCAAAAATAGACCGTCCCTTTTCTTCCCACACTTTCATAAGAGTAAGTGCACACCATATGGGCTCTTGCTGTATCCACTTACGACCGAGTTCTTGGAGTAATTGGTCATCAAAAATACCTTTTTCTCCCAAATAATCCAACATCAAAACATACAGCTAGAAACGGGGTGACTACCGAAATGACGACTAATAGAGAAGTATGTTGGACGAATTTGAAGAAGATAAATATATGTTGGATAGAGCCTCCACCCAAATGGATAGGGATAAAGGTAAGAGAATGGTGATGATAATCAGTGCCTATACAATGGGTTCCAATTTTTAATTACCTTGAAATGTAGGTACTGCAATAGCAAAACAAGCCAAGCAATACATTACTGCAATAACAAACCGCTTTTAAGCAATATTACAGAACTCTAAGCACAGTAATATCGTTTAAAGTTAGCTTTGCTTCATTTAGCATCAGTTTGCTTGCTCCGTGTATAGTGAACACAGCGAGCCATTTTCTTAATTGACTGGCTCGACTCAGTAAACAGTCAAACAACCTTGTTGTTACACTAAAGAGCTTTGGAAGCTCCGAGTTCATCACTTAGCTAATATTACTTTTATAGTATTAAACGTGGCTCACTGTGAGGTAAAGAAAGTTGCGTCTTATTTTCTTGTAGTGCAATTGAAAGCAAAAGGGATAAGAATTTTGCAACGGAGTATAATCAAAAGTTAGCCACACTTAAATTATTACATAGATTGTTATTTTTTTTTATGTTGCAAGGGATCGTCAGAGTGAAAACCTTTGCAATTTCGGCGAGTTTCAGACATTTTATTAGGTTCAATAGAAAACTTCGTCTAGTTTTCAAATACTCCTAAATTAACAAGATACAACACACATCACTGTGGGCAAGAGCCCACATTACAGGAATTCCATAGGTATATTGTATAAACACGCCTAAAGATACAGAAATGTGGAACATTCTCAGCGCTACCTGCTGTTTAAATCATGAAACTGTGTAAGTTATTGTTTAACTTGTAGCTCCATGTTTAACCGTCAGTTATTTATGTTATAAGTTACATGTGCTAGTATTTGCTTAGGTATTATTTCCTATGTTAACGCGTGTGTAACCGGAAACATTGTTGGAGCATGATTGTTAATGGATGCTTAAGGAGATTTCTCATTTTTCTGTGTTGTAATCTTGGAAGATAATGAAATAATCAATTCGTAGCTACTGTTGTAAATAATCAATACAGCTACAAAAACATTGAACGTAGTAGCTATCATTAACCAGTCTTTTAAATTATAGCTACTAGGGATGGGGCCGATTATTCGTTTTATGTTCGGTATTCGGCAGGTTTACCGAAAATTCGTATCCGGCAAAAATGCCGAACATTCGAACTCATCATCATCATATCATATTTTTTAAATACGATATAAGTATTTATGAAGTAGCACAATTATAATTACCTACAAGTGGGCACTTTTAACATCAGTAACCAAAAATAAATTAGTGTTAACACTAGGGCAAGATCCATAACTATACTAAATGATGCAATAACAGTCCGGGCCATCGGTGGTAGCGGTTTCATCGGGCAGTTGAGTAGTGCGCTTCAACGCGCTCTAAAAGCACAGACGGGATTTTTTGAGATGCACGATAAGGCGCGACAAATCCTGCCAAATATTTAGTTAGGTAAACTTTTAACTGAACGTTCGGCCCACTATTTGTATTCGATTAAACCCGTAATCGGCCCATCACTAGTAGCTACCACGAATCAATAGTCATAAATTTCTTAAAATAAGTCAAGTGGTCTACTAAATGGGAGATAAAAAATAGGAAAACTATTAGATGCATAGTAATATAAATACATTATACCGATATTATTGCGTAACACTTTTAGAATATAGCCGTATCATTATTATTACTGTAACAGGCACTTTACTGTGCATGAAATATTTCATCACCACTGTTCTCAAAGCGATTAAGGAAAACAGTATCTTAGAACCAAAAATTCAACGACAGGTGACATCTACAAACCAGCATTGGGCCAGCGTTTGGGATTACGGCCCACTCCCTCTCACAGAGAGGGGTCTGAGTCCCAGCAGTAGGAAAATTATAAGCTGATTAAGTTATGTGTTACTATTACCCTTCTATTTGCGTCTGCTGAATTCAGATTAACATCGTGGTAATGAGCGGTTTATCCGTACATAAAATGCGGAATTTCGATAAAGTCCGTAACTGCTAGCTATAAAATGTTGAGTCTGATTAGACCCTGATTTACTGTAACAATATTACTACCTACAATTTACTTTAGTAATACTACTAAAATAATAAGGATTTGACGCAATCTGACCTACGGACGTCAGTGAAAATAAAGAAGGTAGATAACGATTTTGTTCTACGTCATCGGTGACATGTCGTATACTAAGTATATTTTTAGTACCGTGGGTGTTAATAGTAAGTAGGTACCTAAAGAGTATGATGAACCCGAACGACTAGAAATTTATATTAATAGTTTTTTTTTTTTTGTAACAAATTACATGGTACACTTTTTCAGACTGCCTCATTGGTTTAGTGGTTACAAGGGACATTACTGAACATGAGGCCCTGAGTTCCATTCTCAGATTTGACAGTGATATTGGGTTTTTCTATTTGGAATTTCTCGGTAGCAGCCCAGAGTCATTAATTACATAAGGCTTAAACATAACTGACAAAATGTGAGTGTACTATAGATACATCTCTGCCCAACCCTTCGGGGAAACAAGGCGTGATGTTATGTTCATATGTTCTTTTTTCTTATTTGGCAACTGTGCCGACGTCGATTATTCTCCCAGCGTCATGGCCACTACATGACTTTGATGTATCGAATAAGATGCAAGGCCATACCAAAAACTCTTGCTTCAATTAAATCCTTTATTCCCATCTGCCCCCTTCGAGCTTGCCACTGGGGTGGTGGCTGGCACTAAGTAGTGGCGTTTACCACCCCGTGGCAGATGACACTTATTTAGTGTCATCTGCCTCCTTCATGATGATTATAAGGTGGTCGATTCTCCACCGCGTTCTCATATTACGTACTGGACATTATCAATAGAAATTTAAATAAAACCACTGGATATCATTAGCAATAAAAATTAATCCCTCCACCGCCACAAACCGCTACAGTACGGTAGAGGCTTGTGTCTTCCTGCCTTTAGCAGAAAACTCTGGCCGGAGATAATTTCCTATTCTAACATTCAAACGTGTCAAATATATTTTATATTGTTGTTATTAAAAACAATGTGTCAGATCTAGTATGACAGTTGAATTGTTAATTTGTCTAAGAAATAATATATTAGTTCCAAGTCCTCCGCGTTTCAATATAATTCCCCCTATTTCTAGAGGTCCCCTCTGGTAAAGATCCAAAGGGGACCTCTAGAAATAGGGAGAATACCTAGTACCAGTACCTACTTAGTGCTTTACAGTATTTTTCCATAGATTACGGAAATTCCTTGTATGTCACAATTTGCAATAGATAATCAGAGACTGCGTGGTGCGCGCGCGCAAATATACCAATATGGCGGAACCACTAGCAAGTGGAAGTTCCCAAGAGTCTGATACGATTTTTTATATTAATAAAAACAATGGTAAAGTGCTATTACTTGCGGGACATCAATATATTATAAAAAAAACAATATAAAATCACTGGTCACGAGGTATGGGAGTGCTCAGGTAGAAGAAAAAATAAGTGTCGCGGTCTTTTAAGAATGAAAGTAAGTAGAAGCTTTTTTTATTACAGTTTAGTAAGTTTTTTAGTCTGGTCTAGTTCAACAATTTATAACACTTAATATTATAAAGAGGAAAGATTTGTTTGTTTGTTTCTTTGTATTGAATAAACACAAAAACTACTGAACCGATTTTCAAAATACTAACCGACAGAAAGCTACATTATCAGTGGGTAACACAGGCTATATTTTATTTTCAAAAAATGGCTCCGGAATGGGTCGCTAGTTAGGTATAAGGTCAAAAATAACAAAGTTAGACATGAGTAACGTAAGACATGTTGATCTAAACTGATCCAACGCGAGTCACAAATTAATAGATAAGTGCTAATATGCCAATCTGTATCTAAGTAAGTAGGTAGCTACTTATCTTTGACTTGCGTTGGGTCAGTCTTAAAGAATATTCACTTAATATGTGTTTCTTTTTATAGGGGAAGAATCTTGTAGATGAGAAGCCCCACAACTGTACACCAGATTTCCCAAAAAATGAGACTGCAATATTATTGCAAAGAATAAAGGAGAAAATAACAGAGCCAAACTTTCCCGCCGTGCCAACTATCTACAACAAAGCAATGGCAGAGATGAGTAATTCCGACGTGAGTAATATTGTGCAACTTCCTCTATTTAATAACATCAAATCATCATTATATAGGCATAGAAATAAGACAGCAGAATTGCCAAAAATATCCTGTTGTGAAGCTGAAGAGGTGGAAATCCCAGCTGGATACCAAGAATTTTTGATGGCCGACTACAGACATGAAGGAGTACGTATCATTATATACTGCTCCAAAAAATCCAGAGAATTAATTAGAAAGGTCACGGACTTCTTCAGCGATGGTACTTTTAAAAGTTGCCCAACATGTTTCAAACAATTGTACGTAATTCATGGAGATTTGGGGAGCGATAGAGAAGCCACTAACATCGTGCCGTTGTTGTACTGTCTTATGAATAAAATGACATGTATAGCCTACGTCACTCTATTCGATTTAATAAAATCGCAGATTTCTGAGTGGGAACCATTGAAATTTAAGACAGACTTTGAAAATGCTGCGATCAAAGCTATAAAAAAATCTTTCCCAAATACAGAAATTTCCGGCTGTTATTATCATCTATATATTAATACGTGAAGCGAAAACTTTGGATCCCTTTTTACGAAAATTGGGCGGACGGGGGAGTATGAAATTTCGCATACTTATAGTTTATACAGAGTAGAAGTGACGAATTCTAATATTTTTTTTTAATTATGCATAAAATATATTATTTTCAATAAATAACACGTTACACACACTACTATTCAGTACCGTGTATTTAATACACACATGCATAGATATTCTTTTGTTTATGGTCTAATCGAGAACATCTGTCTTATAGTTAGGGAGCTGGCGAGCATTTCGGTATATGATTTGCACACGTTTCACGTCGAGGTGGATTGCAGTTTAAATCATTACGAATCGATTTGGTCCAATTAATTAAGGTCCTATGTCGCTGCGTTTTCGCGTTACAGCGGATTGAAGAAGTTGCTTAAAAAATCGGGGTATTAAATAATTTGCACATGTATGCCTCTAGAGTTCATGGTCACAATCATCTTGGAAACGAAGAAAATCGAAGAGGCAGACATTCAGGACTGCATTATCATGGGACGGAGTTGAGCTTTTTTTGTTAACATTTTTAATGTTAACTAAAAAAGCTCTACTAAGTCATTTGCACGCGGTTCTCATTGCGCCAATTCGATTCACTATGACTCTGTGGATTCGAAAAAACATGTGGTAGACTCTTTGCTCACTGATTTTCAGCTGTATAACTTTTTGAAATTCACGGAATCAAGGGACAGCGGGTATTGCATGGGATTATTGTTATTATTTATAGTTGTTGTAACATGTTGGCAGACTATTTTTCCGTGGTTCTTCTCATTGTTTTTAATCGACCAATTCTAATCTGCCAAGTTTGCACTTCATATAGAGTTTTTTTAATCATAAAAATAAATGTAAACAATGAATATTACAAAAGTCAGAGCCCTGGTTGTCTACCTTTTCGATTCTTTCTGTTTCCAGGATGACTGTGATTATCAGCCCCAGCACACCTAATAACACACGCACGCACGCATAATATAGCACACCTTTTTTTAAATACTGTTGAAACGCTGTTTTACAACGCAGCGCCACCGTAGTGGCAGACGAGGTCCTTGATGTTTCTTAGGGTATAATTATCACTATTAATAACGTCTGCCTTGTGCGCTGATCATATCGAAATTTTGCTCGCCAGCTCCCTAACTATTACTGAATGTCAAGTATAACCATAGGTAATAAATTAATTTTATAGACATATTATATAACCTATTTCATTTTTAAAATCTATGATCATATCGAGAATATTTGTTTTTAATATTATTTGTCTATAGTGTTACTGAATGTCAAATATAACCATATTTTTTTTAATATTTATTATTATATATGTTTTTTTCATTAAATAATGTATTTCTATTCAAATGAAGAACGGTCGAATTTCGACCAATGGGCGATCACTAGTTATAATAAAAGTATTTGGAAGAAAGCAAAAGAACTTGGACTGACACAAAGATACGAAAAAATTAAGAGACGAGAAATAGAACTTAGCGCAGTATTACCTTTATTGCCTCGTAATGAGTTATTAAATGGCTGGAAATATATAACGCGTCATGATACTGAAGACCCTCAATTACTGAAATTCAAGTCCTATATGAAAAAACAGTGGATAAAGTCTGATTCGCTAGAAATTTTTTCAGTGTATGGCCAACGCCACCGAACCAACAATTTTTTGGTAGGTTGGCACAACAAGCTAAACAAAGCTATGGGAAAAAAGAATCCAAATATTATGCATTTTTTGAATATCATTGAAGAAGACGCTTCGTTAGTCAACGTTAAAAAAACTCTAATACAAAACAAAATATTTAAAAAATGGGATCATCAAAAATCTATGTCCAATGACGACTTCATTCAAGACGCTCAATTAGCGTTATTGGATGATCAAATAACAGTAGGCCACTTTTTGGAAATGGTGCGTACTTAATTTAAACTTTTCTTGAATTAATATGATTACATAAGCTTACAACTGTGATTTGAATCATTATTACTATTTTTTGTTACTAATGGGTACATTATTGTAATTTTAATAATATTGTGATTAAAACTGTAATCTTAGTTGGTAATTTAAAAAAACTTATTTTTTTTTAATTATCTTGGTTAAGTTTTCGTTAGTGTCGTTAGTTAAAAAAATATAAGTAAGCGATTGGTTTTCATGACACGTAGTCATGAAAACCAATAGCTTACTTATATTTTTTTTTTTGTATAAAAACTAGTCGATTATTGTAAATTATACTGTGATTAAAACTGTGATTGTGCCAATAGAACATTATTTAAAATTAAAAGATTATTTTTCTGTAGCATAAGTTTTTGCTGATTATTCCATTTTGTGAAAATATTCATCACTTGTGTAAAAATCTGTGACTATACCCAATAAAGAAACAGAAATGTATAAATATTGTTAAAATAATGTAATGATTTTACACCCATCTTAAATTGTTGTAAGAGTACTGTTATACTCATAAAGGAATAGAGAATTTAAAATTATATTTATACAATATGTAAATTGTTTTTATAAATATAGAAAAGTTACAAAATTATTTGCCATTATTAAAGTTAATTTTTATTGCTAATGATATCCAGTGGTTTTATTTAAATTTCTATTGATAATGTCCAGTACGTAATATGAGAACGCGGTGGAGAATCGACCACCTTATAATCATCATGAAGGAGGCAGATGACACTAAATAAGTGTCATCTGCCACGGGGTGGTAAACGCCACTACCCCATGAAAGAGAATCTCTGCCATGAAATTTTGTATTGTAAAAGGTGTCAGTCATTTTGAAAAGATGGTTGCCCACTTAAAATAGAAGAAAGTTCCTATTCAGAAGAACGTGCAAGGTGCAGGTTGGATTTATATTTAACTAGCTGACCCAGCGAACTTCGTTTCGTACCGCCTCAGAATCAATAAATGTTGTGTTAGCTTATCAGATCCCGCCAACACAAAGCAAAGAGCACCAAGTACCATATACCCATGTTAGACCAAGTTATGACAAACTGGTACTTTGAAGGCATAAAGCGTTTTCTAGCTACACACCCATGATAGGTGAGCTCCTACCAAATTATGCCAACCTAGTACTTCCAAGACATAAAGCGTTTTCTAGCTACCACACACCCCATGTTAGTTGAGCTCCTACCAAGTTATGCCAATAAAGCGTTTTCTTGCTATCAAACACCCATGTTAGGTGACTTTGTATTCTTAAATAAGTGTTCTTAAATTTTCTAATTTTCCGCACATTTTTTAAATTTTGTCTTTCATAAGACAAAATTCCCGTCCCGTCCCGTCCCGTTTTGACGTCCCGTTTTCGGAAATCGCGTTCCGTTTCTACTCATGTAACTTTGTCATGTTTCGTTTAGTTCATTGCTTGTTCACAATTTTTTGTAATCATGTGATGCTGATTCCTCTTTCAAATTGATATTCATTCTTGTTTTTTTAATTACTACTATTGTACTAGTATTCCCATGTTATTTGTAATTCAATATGGGATTTATTTTTAATAGTATTTAAATCATTGTTCCTCTCAACCAAAGCACCTGCCATCTAATCTCTTCACCACCCTTGGTTGACTGGTAGAGAATGCCTAAGGCATTAAGTCCGCCTTTGTACCTTTTTGTGTGCGAGAAGTTTAAATAAATAAATAAATAAATAAATAAGAACCTTCTCCAGACAATAACAAACACAACAAAAAAAAAAGTGAAATCGGTCCAGCCGTTCACGCGTGATGGCGAGACCAAGGGAAATAGGGATTCATTTTTATAAATATAGATTAGATACCTTTAAGTGAGAACAATGTAAAAAGACAACCACGTTAAAAGCTTCCAGAGTTTGCATAAGAAACAACAAAACATAAGGTACTTAATCAAAATGAAATCCGGGTCCAACTGATGGCGCCTGTTCACGAACATGACGCATGGATCAAAAACACGCACCTCGAAAAGCACCCAACGCTATTTTTCAATTATTTTCTATTTTTTAGTTCAGGTAGCCGAACTAAAAAAAATAATAATAATAGTTTGTTAAACAAAAGAGTGTTTTTTTAGTTTTTTGATATCCTGGTTCCCTGACAAGGACTGACTACTGGCACTAATTTATAAAAATTATTGTATTTTCAACCGGTCCTCGATAAGTGTACTGACCGTTTCAAGTGGGTCAAAATCCAAAGGAACCAAAGGAGTCGGACAAACATACAGGTGAAGCTAATTAAAGCGTTTCATTTAGCTCATCCATTTTGTAGGGAGCTAAATGATCCAACACACGCACCACAGTCAGCTAAAAATTTGGTAAGGGAGCGTGCGCCAAGGTAAGGCGCCCGCAAAATTAAAATCTATATCTAAAAAAATATCGAAAAAATATTTTTGTGTTGGGTAGCCTATTTATCGAGGAAGGCTTTAGGCTATATACATCACGCTACAACTAAGAGGAGCGGAGCAGTATTGAAAAATGTTGCAAAAACGGGGAAAATCGCACGGGTAGGCGATTCGACGCGAGTGGAAGGGTCGGTGGAACAAGAAATTTAACGCGGACGAAGTCGCGGGCAGTAGCTAGTTGTATATTTTTATATACAAACAACAACAACAACAACATCTCATCTTTCTTTTGAAAGTCATGTTAGTTACACTATTTATAACTCAAGAACGACTGAACCGATTTGACTGACAATTGGTGGGGAGGTAGCTTAGAACCAGGAGACGGACATAGGATACTTTTTATCCCGTTCGACTGCGTTCCCGTGTGACGTGACATAAAACGTCAAAGAGAATACAAGTCACTATAAAACGTGGTATGACAAAAACGTTGCCTTTGAAGTACCAGGTGGTCATAACTTGGTATGAGATGGGTATGAGCTTATCAAACAGCAGTGTCAGCCAGAAAACGTTATATACCTTCGAAGTACCAGGTGATCATAACTTTCTTCCAGGGTTGCAAGATTTGTTCGAAAGAGTTACCGTGGCCTTGGCATAGCCAACTGAAGGAGCACGGGTGGGTTTTCATGCCACAATCAAAAGGACGGAGCAGCAACGAAAAATGGACGAAAACTGGCAGGCAATTCGATGCGACGGAAAGGGTCACGGGAGCAAAAATTTGACGCGGACGAAGTCGCAGGGAGAAGCTAGTTGTATATAAAAGAAAGTCGTGTTAGTTACACTATTTATAACTCAAGAATGGCTGAACCGATTTGGCTGAAAATTGGTGGGGAGGTAGCTTAGAACCAGGAGACGGACATAGGATACTTTTTATCTCGTTCGACCACGTTCCCGTGTGACGTGACATAAAACGTCAAAGAAAATACAAGTCACTATAAACGTGGTATGACAAAAACGTTGCCTTTGAAGTACCAGGTGGTCATAGCTGGGTAGGAGCTAACCAAACAGCTCAGCTAGAAAACGCTTACCAGATCACCACCGCGTACCAGGTTGTCAAACTCGGTAGGTTTATTACAACATTTATTGAATCTGAGGCGATACGAAGTTCGCTGGGTCAGCTAGTTTTCTATAAACTTAAACTGAGAGTCGTATTGAAGATTGTATTTAATCCAATTCTGGAAAAAACATACATGTTACGGTCACAAATCATATTTTGTTCAACATACAACTTGACATTGACATTTGCAGGCGCAAATTCATCATCATCATGACAGCCGAAAGACTTACGAACACAAAACACGTTTTATTTTTAAATCCAGTGAGCAAAAAAATCCCGTTTCGATTTTATAACGTCCGTTTTCATGTCGACTAATTGTCAAAGCGAGACACCATACAAGTATTTCCCAAACATTGTTCTGCCATGGCCCGGTAATTTTCACACTGCCCCTTCGTGACCCTCTTAATACTTTTAAACCCAACCTGGTTCCATTAGGTACGTAAAAAAATACACATTTATGAATACTCGTAGTAAAAATGTTTTAAGGCTCGTTCAGACTAGCGCGACGCGACGACGCGCGTGAATCGGCGATTTATATCCGTAGAACAATTTCTATGACCATGTCGCGGCGCGACAGGTCGCCTCTGTGTGAAGTGTCGCGCGCGTTTTCATAGCAATTGTTCTACGGATATAAATCGCCGAATCGGTAGTCTGCACGAGTCTTTATGCTTGGTATCGCCTAATTAGTCGCTAAATTTATGTGCGAGGTATGGAGCTGCTGCTTATTTTTTTACCAAAGAACCCAAGTTCGCGGAAAATGACGAAAGTTCTATCCTAAGGTCTAGTTCCAATTCAATTCGGTTTCTATATTTATTTTTAAGGTAAACTAGTGTTGAAAAGCCAGCTTCACATTTTTTTTAAGGTATTATTTTTCAAACAAGGCGGGAATATTGCGACCCGGTACTTTATTTTGATGGCCCGGTACCGGGTCGGCTAATGGGAAACTTTGCACTATACAATCGGATGGACTGTTACAAGTATAATATTTCGGTTTCATTAGCCGCGGTTTCGCCTTCCGGTATTTAACTGGATTAATGACTAACTAACGTTATTAAGGTAATTAAAACAGGAGCGGTGGGATCAGCTTTGTAACTAAAACCAGTGGTAATTTATTTAATTCTACATTTTCAATGCGCATTTTGTATAGTTTTGTTCGGTGTTCAATCTCTTCCTTTTCAGTAGTGGTTTTTAGGCAGTCATGTAGCTCAGATATTTTGGTAAACCACGTAGCATATGTTATGGTTTTCAGAATTTTATTTTGGTATCTTTCACTGATCTTGACTAGATCAATACCAAAAACTCCAATGTCCCGTACATTGGAGTTTTTGGCATTGATCTAGTCAAGATGAGGGACGGCCCTCATTGGAGGACCGTATTTGCATAACGCCAACAATCACAGCACGCACCTGCTAAAGGCTTTGGAAGCCGATTCCAAGATTAAATAAAAATAATAATAATAATAATTGTATACAAACTGGCGAAAGGAGGACAAAGCTCTATCAAAATCAACATAGTTTTGACGTCATAGCTATGAAATACGATTGAGAGATACGTCATGAATGTAATACATATTTAGCTAGTAATACGCAATTAGGGTGCTGACCCTAATTGCGTAACACACTATAACTGACAATCTGAATAATTTTGAAGGTTATTGCTAATCCATTGCTTCTTATGTTCGAAAAACTTTGCAGCTCAACAACGTAACTAACACGATGTTGTTGAACTGTCAACTGTCACACTAACAGTAGAAATGGCTTTCATCTCGACAGTTCAACAACATTAATTGCATTATTTACGTTGCTGAGCAGGCATTTTTTTAACTTATGAAACAATGATAAATGATAAATAATTTTATTTCTTTCTTGACATGTAAAAGTGTTTGTACAAACCTATGTACAAACACTTTTACATGTACAAACACTTTTACATGTCAATCATATTTTTTTTAAGCTAGATGAGGTCGGCGTTTCCTCTGACTACTCTGACAAACTCAGAGGTCACAGTCTCTTTTAAAGTCCAGACATAATCTTGTTCACATCATGTGAGGACCTTGTAGATTGGTGACTGAAATGGTCTTTAGAGGAAAGAACCACACAGATTGAGTGGACCTGTCCAGTCAGTGCAAGCATTTGTCACTAATCGTTTAGCTCAACTCGGAACATAAGGAGCTCAACGCTTTGACGAACAATATCAAAGAAAGGAATATTTTCTAAATCATCATCTGCCTGCCTTTTCCCAACTATGTTGGGGTCAGCTTCCAGTCTAACCGGATGCAGCTGAATACCAGTATTTTACATGGAACGACTGCCTATCTGACCTCCACAACCCAGTTACTAGGTAATCGATACCCCTTGGTAAGACTGGTTGTCAGACTTTCGGGCTTCTGAGGACCCGTAACGACTGTCTAAGATCTACGAAAGACAGCCGGCACCAACGACTTAACGTGCTTTCCGAGGTACGGAAGGGTCTTGGTATATAAAGATGGTCACCCATCCACAGACCAACCGCGGTAAGCGTAGCTTAACCTAAACAATTGACCCGTGCGGTTGTTGTAAATTAGCCACAAGCCCTCTTTCGAAATGATTCAGATTGTTATTTAAGTGTGTTGCGCCATTAAGGTGCAGGTTACTTCTACGTAGTGTCGTGTACGACAGGCCTTAAGACTTCCTGACCTTTCTATGACTTTCCTCCAAATCTGGTTATTATTATGACATAGTAACTAAGATTATTTGCGAAGGTACGTCAGTGAACACGTTGTTACGTCAATAAATTCATATTATTACTTTATCTGACGTAAATAATACGTAGCTACTGCTTTACACCGTTTTATCTGAATCGGAATTTGTTTATGAGTGTCAGAATGTAGTTGTACATAGAATGATATAAATTCTGTGTTTACCATAACTTACGGGGTACAGATATTATTCTACCACAAGGGTATCCAAGTAGATAGGGTCGCGAGATTTGTTCGAAAGAGGTACCGTGGCCCTGGCATATGGGCAACTGAAAGAACACGGGTGGGTTTTAGTCAGTAAAAATCTGACACGCCCTTCCGCTCCACCCAGAGCCGGAGACGTCATTTGATGATTTCCAAATCATAAAAAAAGGGTATCCAAGTGTACAAACACGCTGTGAATGTCTGCATTAACTATTTCATGAAACAGTCATTATATGGATTAAAATGATGATTTTAATGACCTTAAAGACACGTATTGCGGTCACGAATCATATTTTGTTCAACATTCAGCTTGACACTGAGCTCAAAATTGCATGACGTAAAAAAAAATATATGAAATTGTTGGGTAACATTTTCGCTTCCCCTTTAACAGGAAAGCCCTGTTTTTCGTATATTCTTGATAACGTATAAATTCATTAATTATTTCTCTTTGACCAAGGTACTGGTAAATAAATGTTAAAATAAACAACCAAAAACATTACCTTCGCTAACAGAAGTTCTTTTCCCACGAATTTCGTTACGACAACAAACAAATCTGCGACGAAGCCAGAAAGCAGAATATTTCAATTTTGTTTCCATTATCCTTGTTTTGCGGTCTCTCCATATTTCTCTTTGGCGTTTGATGTCGTCGAATGTTTACACAAATTACATCTGCCTAATTACATATTTTACTTTCCTTTACATGGGATGCGCATTGTTTATTTTTGTGTTGTGATTTTATGGCCAATTTTGTGTGTGCCCGCGACTTTGGTCGCGTGGAAATCGCTACACACAATTTACTAAATAAACTGCCATATTCTTATAAAAATACCTCTACTCACTGCGTCGCATGTCCCACCCGCGCTATTGTTTTGCTGTCACTTAACTTTCTCCCTGAGTTTTTATTTTTACCCTGCTCCTAAGGATAGTATAGGTCTTATCTCATTTGTCAAAATATGATAAGTAGTTTCGAAGTTAAGAGGGAACTAGTGATGCGCCGGATCGTTAAAAAATTATCCGCGGATTCAGATCCGAATTCGGAAATTTGGTGTCAAGATCCTCGGATACGGATGTCCGGAACATCACTAGAGGGAACAGAGAAACATATGTACACATAATACATATCGGTCAGAATCATAACCCTCCTTTTTTCGCCGTAATCGGAGATAAAGGACAAGGCACTTTTACTGACAAGGAATTTAATCAGTCCTTCACATAATGGTCACATGGCTTTGCTCTTGTCAGTTTGTTAAGCTTATTTGCACACCAGATTATGTCCTGTTCCTCTAATATTTGAATAGGTGACCGACATCACCGGCCATTTATATGGAGGTAGCTAACCGTCTCTAGTAATCCCTCAGGCCCCAGTCTTAAGCCGAGAGTACACACTCGGTATAGTCTGAAAGCCGCAAATCGCTGTAAGGGGCTGTCCATTAATCACTTGAGGCTCGAAAGGGGAGGGAGGGGTCCAAATCACGAAATATCACAAAGGGGAAGGGGGGGTGTAGTAATATATCACGTGTATTTTTTAAAATAAATTAGATGATACTTATAACTGTATTTTATAAATATAAAAAAATAGATTCTTTGTAGGTACTAAAAAATACACGTGATATGGTGGCGGGGGTGGGGGGTAGTCTTATACCTCACCATGTATCACCAAGGGCGAGGGGGTGTTCAAAAATGCCAAAAAAAAACATCACGTGATTAATGGACGGCCCCTAAGACACGCTTCCATAATTCCTTGGATATTACGCTGCGATGATTTTACGGTAAAATTTTATTAAAATGCCGTGATACTTTAATAGATATTAAAATTAATCAAAATGTGAATAATTTAAAAGGATATTGCTAATCCATTGCTCTATATGTTCGAAAGACGTGTCTACTCAACAAAGTAAATAACGCAATGAATATCGCTGAACTGTCAAAATGAAAGCCATTCCTACTGTTAGTGTGTTACACAATTACCGCACAGTTAAAACTAAAGCCTTTTTTTTTGTGGGTCAAATGACGGCACCCGTTCATCATGTCAGCCTTTTACTGACTAAAACCCACCCGTGTTCCTGCAGCTGCCCATGTGCCAGGGCCACGGTATCTCTTTCGAACAAATCTCGCGATCCTGGCAGGCAAGCGTCAGTAATTAACTAAAGCCTTGATTTAACATTCTGGAGGCACCAGCATACCTCATTTACTACCTTCGCCTATTAACACAATCTGCGTGGTAAATGCACAACACACAAACAATGGTAATGGACGACATTACCTTTAATTTTGACAGTTCTGCCACGTTCATTGCGTTATTTACGTTGATGAGCTGACGAATTTCCCGGGTGCGTCTCATAACGTATAAACTCATTCGGTCTCATTATAAAAAGCAGTTTAACTAAAAACCCAGGTTTAAACCTCATTAAACAATGGTTTAAGTTTTATTACAAAAAAAGGTTTTGCGATAAACCATATACTAAACCCTTGTTTAACGTTAAACCTGGGCGACCCCTGGTTTATCGATGGGTCTAAGTCGCATCTGTCAAGTTTTCACTTTTAGGTTATCATTTATTTCGTTGTGTTGTGTTGTTTTTATCCAAAAATGGACATTAACATGGTAGATTTAATTGATAATCAGGATATTGAAGCTATTCAGTCATTAGAAAGGTCACGTCGATTCAACAGAAATCGGTTTCGAGTCAATCCCTTCATTGAGTTATCCGATGAAGATTTCAGGCAAAAGTAGAAAATAAAATTTATACAAAAGTATCGCAAGTCGAAGAAACGCTTAGTAAACCAAGCGTTTCTTCGACTTGCGATACTTTTTTTTAAACCGCCCAGAAATAGGAGCCCCGGCTCCGTCGACCTATCTTAGCGCAGGTGGTAAATCAGTTACTAGTTATGTTTAATATCTACTTAGGTTACTATTCATACTAGACCAAATAAGTTTTATATGTTTTGAGTGGTATGTCAAACGATGTTATATTTAATATATGTTATGCTTATAAAAATTAGTTATTTTAAAATTATATCAATCGTTAATTATATTAACTAATCGCTATATTAAATAAAATTATAGATTCCGTTGTTATATGTTGTTAATATTAGAGATTTTGTTTTTATATCATCTTTAGGTACTTACCCGAATTTCCCAAACCTATGAGCAATGGATTAGGATTCCTTCAAAAGTCTCGTGATTGAAGATGTGTTGCGCGATTAATTCGGTGCTGTTTAGAAATCATCATAAAACATCCTGCTGGAGCATCCCTTTAGGATCACAAACGCTTCAATCAGAGCCAAACTAATTAGCTTACTGATCACAAATGTCCATATAAACCAGCGCTGGAGCTCTATCTCGTATAAGGTCACAGCATTATGCTGTGCGATGGCCGTTTTGCGTGAATGGGACGCATGTTTTCCCCCATCTTTTTATTTTAAGGGTTCCGTACCCAAAGGGTAAAACGGGACCCTATTAGTCCGTTCGCCCGTCTGTCACGAGGCTGTGTCTCATGAACCGCCATAATTAGAGAGTTGAAACTTTCACAGACGATGTATTTCTATTCCCGCTAAACAACAAATTCTAAAAAACAAAATAAAATAAATATTTATGGGGGCTCCCATACAACAAATGTGATTTTTTCGCTCGTTTTTGCTCGATATTGATAACGGCAACAGGTAGACGCTTGAAATATTCACAGAATATTTAGTTATATATAAAATTCACTTTAAAATAAATAATTAAATTAAAATAAAACAAACATTCAAGGGGGGCTCCCATACAAGAAACGTGATTTTTTTGCCGATAATGGTACGGAACCCTTCATGCGCGAGTCCGACTCGCACTTAGTCAGTTTTTTTGTATGTTTTGGTCTATCTTTGCGTCATGTTTGCCGCAAAAAAACACACTTTTTTTCTTTCTTATTTACCTAAAACTAAGAACGAACTGCCCATCCTTCAAGACCTTTACACTCTGAATGCTAACAAACACTTGCGTAAACGTTCCCTGGGAAAATTCATCAAGGAAAAAGCTTTTGAAGCACCTCTTATCTAACCGAGTTGTAACAGCATCTTGCTCTGAAATACAGTCTCCTGAAATCGGATGCGTACAGTACTACAGGTATTTGCCGGACTCAGTTCTCGAAAATGGTATTATCACCTTCTTTTGGGATCGATCTATCATCATTGACAGGACTATTGTTGCCAATAAGCCGGACATAGAAGTGATAGATCGATTAGAGCGTCGCACAATCAATATTGATATAGCGGTCCCGCATAAGCAAAACCTCGTTAAAGCTGAAAACGATAAGAAGATAAAGTATCTTGAGCTGGCTCACGAGGTTGTCGACATGTGGGATGTGGATACAGCAATCATCAATCAGCCAAGAGCCTCAACCTACACCTGAGGAGGCTCTCGTTAAGCAGCTGGATCAAGGGCTTGATTCTGAAAGCGGTACTTCTGGATACGGCGCGTATTGTTAGGTTCCTCTCTGCCCTGAGCACCAGTAACATGAACCCTTTTCCCGATACTGGTGGGCTAACTGTTTATTTTTTTATAATACTTATTCTGATATTTAAAAAATATATTTATATTTAACTTTAATGAAATAAAGGAAAACTAATAATACCAACAAATGAGCATGCCTTTGAAGTAAGAACAAAATAAATCTGGTACCCTTACCTATCCACGCCAGGGGGTCTAACGTCTAACAAGCGTATAATGCGGGGTCCATCTGAGCTATAAATAATATGATTTTCCCTCGGCCACGCCGCATTAGCCAAGATCTTGGGTCACTTCACATTTAGTTTATTTATTAACGACAGAACGCGTATGGGTCAAAGGATTTATGCGTTTATGGTCCGACGTCATAATTATTATGATTTAATTTACATACGTGGCGTAAGCTGAGTGTGAATTTTCTATTCTATTTTTAAGTTTCGATCTTTTAAGTGCGTATTGTTATGTTAGGTTGAAACTAGGGATGTTATGGATATGAAATTTCGGATACGGATTGGTTACGGATGTAGGAATGATTATTATACCGGATACGGATACGGAGTTTCGGATAATTTCGGTTACGGATATGAAACGTTTAAGGAATTTTAAAAGTAAAAAACAAATACGTATCTAATAAAATGGTTTTATTTATATGTCACTATTTGGTAGGAATTACAATCAGTCTGTGAGTAATTATTACAGCTATTTAAAATAAAAATGATTATAAATATATATTGAGTGTTATCTAATCTACCTAAAATAAAAATGTAATAACAAATCCGATATTATCCGAAACTTTTATTTCTGTTTCGGTTACGGTTACGGATAAATTTTTATATCGGATATCCGATAATATTGGTTACGGTTACGGAGCTCCCTAACATCCCTGGTTGAAACGTTGTTTTTTGTGGAACGGAGCAGGAGGGCGCGCGGGCGTGTCAGGCTTTTACTGAATAAAACCCACCCGTGTTCCTTCAGTTGCCTGTGCCGGGGTAACTCTTTCGAACAAATCTCGCAACCCAGCGGGAGACGTCAAATCAAATCAAATCAAATTATTTTTTATTCACATAAGCCTACAAAGGCACTTATGAAACGTCAGAAGCTAGGTGCACGATTCCAAATTGTTGATTCCTATGGAGAAGAGCCGGCAAGAAACTCCACGGTTACTCTTTTAAAAATAATTGGCGTCATTTGATGATTTCCAACCAACAAAAAAATAAAGATCGTTTTTAGTCTGTGGCGAGCTTGTATCCCTCGCTGCACGCAGGATTCTCAGCAGAAACTTTGAATTCCTTCGGTTCGCTCAGAGCATTAGAATATTTCGATACACACGAGCTATACAGCGCCCGTGACATAAGACACTGCATATCCCCTACGCGAATAATCTACTATTACCTTAGTACTGTCAAAACATAGTCATAACAATTTAAGACGGACTCTTTTTAGATAAAGATTTGCATTACCTCAAATAGAATTCTCCTAAACGATTGAAAACAAAGCATTATGCTCATTAACCGCAAACCGCACTGTTTAGTTAGACTTTAGACTGAGTGACACACACACATCCATTTAAACTTTTCTCTATCTATATGTATTTCATACTATTTAGCAATCAATCATTGAAAAAAAATTGTCTGTCCGTCAATAACGTTTTTAGGCCTTGAAGGCATTCATCGTTCTAATATTAGGAATGGCTTTCATGTTGACAATATAACAACATTCACTGAGTTTTTTGCGCTATTGAGCAGACAAATTTTTCGAACAATTGAAGCAATGGATTGCCAATAACCTTCAAAATGATCCCCGGACGAGGAGGAGGAGGAGGTCCTCGCAGTTCTTTTTAGTCTGTTGCGAGCTTGTTCCGCACTTAGGATTCTCAGCAGAAACTCTGAATTCCCTAGGTTCGCTCGGAGTATTAAAATATTTCGATACACACGAGCTATACAGCGCCCGTGACGAAAGACAACCGAATAATCTACTAATAAGTACTGTCATCATCGTCTCATTTCTTCCCGTGGGTGCCGTAAAAGGCGACTAGGGGACTTACTAGAGAATGAACAGCAGCGTTATCTATGCCTTTTGCCACCACACTGCGATCGCCAAGCGCCAAGCGTGGCGATTATGGCAAACCCCCTAAATTAGGGGAGGTCTATGGCTAGCAGTGGACTTCTTTTGGACGTTATTTCAATGTTACAATCCCTTTAAAGGCCACCCTTTTTTTTTTCAGGATGGGAAATCATCAAATGACGTCTCCCGCTCTGGGCGGAGCGGGAGGGCGTGTCAGACTTTTACTGACTAAAACCCACCCGTGTTCCATCAGTTGCCCATGTGCCAGGGTCACGGTATCTCTTTCGAACAATCACGCGACCCCGGCAGGCATCGGTCCTAGTAGACCCCTACACTGCTGCTGACATCTCTTTGAGGCGCGCGTGGAACACTACGCGCCGTCGACCCGAGCCTGGTCCTTACCGGGCGGCGAGCTACCCATTGCTCGCCACCCGCAAGCTCGCGCCTACGGTGGCCGGGAGTCCGCTATGGACTCCCGACGCCCGGGGCGTCTCCTCCTGCGGCGGCTAGGTACGTGAGGGCGCAGTGACTGCCACTCCCTCACAGGCCCCGCCTCCTCCTTCGCGAGCATTACTGCTTCGCACCCTTGCATGCACACCGTACGTTCCCTTGGAGAGCATGGACACAAAAAATATTTTTTAAATTTCTTTGCCTAGCCTGAGAGAGTTACCAATCTCCACCTCAAGAGAATCCGCGGACAAAAGCTAGTCTAACGTATTTTTCTCTGTTGATTTCACTTTCAAACACAAACGACAAGTAAACAAACAAAAATTAAGTGTTCATCAGACGAAAAGCGTTGTGCGACAGTGAAAAATATACGCAATAACCTTTGCACATCTAGCGCTTACGTGTTCAGCTATTTTCATTGAATGAAGCTGAAGAGTTTGTTTTATCTCTGCAACTACGAGTCGAATCTGGAAAATTCTTTCTACATTTGATAGATACTGGAAGACGTAGCTTTGAAAGGCCTCCCACAAGATGGACCGATGACCTGGTGAAGGCCGCAGGAATACGTTGGGTGCGAGAAGCACAGAACAGGTCGAAGTGGCGGTGCTTGGGGGAGGCCTATGTCCAGCAGTGGACGTCTGATGACGGACGGTGATGATGATGATGATGATGATGATGATGATTTGATAGCCCAATTATTGAGGAACGTTACAGGTTATTGACATCACGCTATGATCCTTAGGAGCCAAGCAAAAATGAAAAAGCCAGAAAGAACTCTAGGCGATAACTGCGGGAGTGCATTCTGTGAGTCAGCCACATTTTTATAAAACTCTCTTGCGGCCAACTAAGTATTTTAAAAGTGTGGCTGTTATTTAAGTATATTGTGTACTAGCTGACGTAGCGAACTTCGTACCGCCTCAGAATCAATAAAACCCATGTTAGGTAAACTCCTACCAAGTTATGCCAACCTGGTACTTCGAAGACATAAAGCGTTTTCTAGCTATCACCATGCTATACACACCCATGTTAGGTGAGCTCCTACCAAGTTATGACAACCTGGTACTTCGAAGACATATTAATAAGGAACTTTTTTGGATGATTTCTTACACCTTGGGTCCGAAAAACCCAAATATCTTACGGACCCCTATTTAAAAAAAAAAAAATATAGCAGATAATGTAGCTTTCTAATGGTGAAAGAATTTTTAAAATCGGTCCAGTGGTTATTGAGTTTATCCATTACAAACAAACAAACAAAAATACAAATTTTTCCTCTTTATAATATTAGTATAGATTATACGACATAAATCCGAACAAAATCGTGGGCAGAACCGAGTATCAAATTTGCATTGCTTACTTGTAAATAAAATTAAATGTCTGTCGGTCAATTTGATTTAGTTTGTTGTATTTTGAATTTGTAGATTCCGTGTGCTGCCGGATGTAAAGAATAGCATCACCTCGTTTCTTCCGGTGGGTGTCGCAAAGGGCGACTAAGGGACGTACTAGAGAATGGGCAGCAGCGTTCTCTATGCTTTTTACCAGGGATGGTAGGGAGCTCCGTAACCGTAACCGAAACTATCGGATATCCTATATAAAAATTTATCCGTAACCGTAACCGAATCCGAAATATAAGTTTCGGATAATATCGGATTTGTTATTACATTTTTATTTTAGGTAGATATCTAATCTACCTAAAAACACTCAATATATATTTATAATCATTTTTATTTTAAATAGCTGCAATAATTACTCACAGACTGATTGTAATTCCTACCAAATAGTGACATATAAATAAAACCATTTTATTAGCTATTTGTATTTTACTTTTGAAATTCCTTAAAAATTTAATATCCTTAACCGAAATTAACCGAAACTAACGGATAATCCGAAATAATTTCATATCCGTATCCGGTATAATAATCATTCCTATATCCGTAACCAATCCTTATCCGAAATTTCATATCCGTAACATCCCTACTTTTTACCACCATTATACGATCGCCAACCGTGGCGAATATGGCGAAACCCCCCAAATTGGGGTGGCTTATGTCCAGCAGTGGACGTCTTACGACTGAAATGATGATGAATTGATGATTGTAGATTTGTGTACTGACATGTGATATAATAGCATGTTATGTCTGTCACCATGTGACTTCCGAGTATTCAGTTTCAAATAGAACTGATGTTTACATTACCTACACCTGTATCTGTTGTTTACCTACTAGGTATTCAATGTAGGTAACTGCCCCGTTGGTCTCGTGGTCGGAAGCGCGATTGCTGAGCGTGGCGTCCTGGGTTCGATTCCCAGGTCGGGCAAAGTGTTATTGAGTTTTTCTATTAGTAATTTCTTAGTAACAGCCTGGAGTTTGGAGGTTGGCAGTGTTATACCACCGTGCCTCGGAAAGCACGTCACGCCGCTGCCTTTCGATGCAACGGTCATTTTTAACCGAATTCAAAAAGAGGAGGTTCTCAATTCGGATGTTTATTTTTGGCCATAACTCCGTCATTTATATAGACAGATTTGCAAAATTCTTTTTTTGTTCGAAAAGGGTTTATTACGAAATGGTCCCATTTAAATTTCATATACATAGATCTGCTGAGACACCGGAGACAGACACCGGAACTCTTTAAAAAATGACAGCAAATCAACCGCGATATCTGCTATCGCATAAATATGCACTGTTTGTTTGGAATTAGTGCAGGGTAGATACCTTAACTAAAAGTTTAAAAATAAAAACTTTTTTACAAAAAAAATAAAAACAATCGACTACCTTAAAAACACTACAAAGTGAAAAAAGTTTTGGAAGTTGGTGGCAAAAACCTTAAATACAAATCTTAAGACACCGAGTGCCGAAACTGAATGTTTTTAAGGAAGTCGGTTGTTTTTTTTTAAGCTTTTTTTTTTTTGTATTGTAGATTATTGACAGTCTTTACAAGTACTCAGAAGCCTGAAACTCTTACAACCAGTCTTGCCAAGATACTTACCGTGTTACCCAGTTACTGGGTTGTGGAGATCAGATAAGCAGTCGCTCCATGTAAAATACTGGTACTCAGTTGTATGGGGCCGCCCATTAATTACGTGATGTTTTTTTTGCATTTTTGAACCTCCCCTCCCCCTTGATGATACATGGTGAGGTTTAAGACTACCCCATATCACGTGTATTTTTTAGTACCTACAAAGAATCGAATTTATTTTTGTATTTTTTTTAAATACAGGTATAAGTATCATCTAATTTAAAAAAAGAAAAAATACACGTGATATTATATTCCTACACCCCTCTTCTCCCTTTGTGATATTTTGTGATATTTTATGGACCCCTCCCCCCCTTTCTCCCCCCTGTGATTAATGGACAGCCCCTATCCGGTCAGATTGGAGGCTGACCCCAACATAGTTTGGGAATATCTAGGTTATTATTTTGCCCAAGAGCCTTACCAAGTTGGTAACCATTCCACTTTATTATGATTGGAAATGCCTAATTGTACAGAAATATTTATTTACTCTGATTCTGTTACTTGAAAGTTTCCCTCTGTTTACTCAACATTTGATTCAAGATGTTTGATCTAAGACATTTGTATTTGTATCCGATCCGTCTTTGTTAGAGTTCTGGAGAAACAATGGCTCACAAAGCTTTGATTTGGCTTCTTTGTTAAAATCAATAACTTGGGACTGTTGTACCTAATCGAAACAATGTAAATATCATTAGTGGAACATTCTACGTAATAGGTGGGTATCACGCCTGTTTTTTTCTGAAGGGCTGGGCAGAGGTTCATCATCATCATCATTTCGAAAGACGTTCACTGTTGGACATAGGCCTCCCCCAAGCTCCGCCACTTCGGCCGATTTTGTGCTTCCCGCATGCAGCGGATTCCTGCAGCCTCCTCAAGGTCATCGATCTACCTGAGGTTTACTTAATCATAATGGTGGTGGTTGGTGTTATAAATGTAATTAAAATAAATAAATAATAATATTAGTTCACTCAGGGTACAGGGTGATACAGGGTATATTTTTGGAACGGGACCCTATCCACAAACGGAACTAATTTTTTTGAACCATCAGAATGTAAGGCATTTCTACTGTTAGTACTTATAGTTTAGTGACTATCTATTAACACGCATTTATTAGCTTCATTCGTATGTTAGTATGTAACAGAAACTTTGAACATGATTTTGAACCCCTTTAAAACGTCGGATTAACTCGAAATTTGGCAAACTTATCAAGGACCGATGACAATATAATAATTTCATAAATTTGTGTCAATATCCTTGCCAGGGTTACCAGAATAGCAAAAAAACGTCATCGAAAACTACGCTGACATACGTTACAAAATATGAAAACTACGCTGACATTTGTCACAAAATTCGAAACACCCTAAAAAATAGAAAATAAATAATAGTTACCTAAATGAGTAATATTAATTCACTAGTTACCTAAATGAAAAATCTTACATTTGGCTACCTGCCTAAGACAAATGCTTGTAAGTACAATTTTTTTTTTGTGGGTGGGAAGTCATCAAATGACTTCTCCCGATCTAGGGTGGAGCGGAAGGGCGCGTCAGACTTTTACTGACTAAAACCCACCCGTGTTCCTTCAGTTGCCTACATGCCAGGGCCACGGTATCTCTTTCGAACAAATCTCGCGACCCTGGCAGTTGTAAGTACTCTGGTTTTTAACTTGCTACACCAAAAAACACTATCGCTTGCCTGTCATGTTGTTTTTTAATTAGCCTCCAATGCTGAGCAAAGACCCCCCACAAATCCCTCCAGGCATCATGTTCCACCACCTCGATCTAATCCTTGCAATACGCATCTTGGTCGTCTCGTCATTTTAGCAAAATAAAATTCAGTTTAGTAGTTACTAACAGCTAATAAAAACATGTTGTATATATATACTATACATTTCCATTATACAAATAAAATATGAACCTATGCATACGTTGAAAAAACAGGAAACAAATTATTTTTAAACTGACCGTACTGAGTCGTAGCTAAGCGCGATTCTGATTACAAAATATCACATCCGTTATTGTAGTGTACACTACTGGATTTATTTATATGACATAAAACATTTAAATATATCTGTTGCATGAAAAAGAATAAAATGGTTTTGTGATTCATATTCGTATTCATGTATTGCATTCCATATTTTAAAATATCCTGTTGGAGTGTGTCCGGAATGAAAATACTGGATTTAATGTTTTAGGAGGTTGTAAAAGGTATGATATTGGCTTATGTGATACCGTCCTCGTTTGTCCATTGTCAGATAAGGCAAAACAATTGTACACGTTAGTTGTAAGATAGCTCGTAATAAACCATTTTGTGTTTTTTGCACTGGGCTATGTCGTCGCTAAGCGACAAAGCCCTTTAAACAAATTAAAAAAAAAACCGGCCAAGTGCGAGTCGGACTCGCGCACCGAGGGTTCCGTACAAACCTATAGGTATTCTCGGTTTAAAAATAAATGTTTTTTTTTTAATTTTTATATTTCAGTTGATTGAATGTAAGGTAAATTGCGGTTTACGATTTATGACGTTTTAAAAAAAACTACTCACTCGATCTCGTTCAAACCAATTTTCGGTGGTAGTTTACATGGTAATGTACATCATATATTTTTTTTAGTTTTATCATTCTCTTATTTTAGAAGTTACGGGGGGGGGGGACACATTTTACCACTTTGGAAGTGTCTCTCGCGCAAACTATACAGTTTAGAAAAAAATGATATTAGAAACCTCATTACCATTTTTGAAGACATATTCATAGATACCCCACACGTATGGGTTTGATGAAAAAAAAAGTTTTTGAGTTTCAGTTCTATGTATGGGGAACCCCAAAATTTATTGGTTTTTTTTCTATTTTAATGTGAAAATCTTATTGCGGTTCACAGAATAAATCTACTTACCAAGTTTCAACAGCATAGCTCTTATAGTTTCGGAAAAAAGTGGCTGTGACATACGGATGGACAGACAGACATGACGAATCTATAAGGGTTCCGTTTTTTGCCATTTGGCAACGGAACCCTAAAAATGTGGGCAGCAACACAGCGAAACGATAAACTAAAGAATGGGCAGCAGCGTTCTCTATGCATTTTACCATCATACTGCGATCGCCAGCCCGCCTACCGAGCGTGGCCTTTAGGGAAAATTCCCCTGAATTGAGGAGGGAGGCCTATGTCTAAATTAATTAAATAACTAATTTATTCAAATTAGCCTGAGAATGTTATTTATACATATGTGTTGTAAAAATGTTATTTATATCTATTAACTGAAATAAAGGGATTTAAGAAAAGGTTAGGTTGAGAATACACGTAAGAAAGAAAGAAAATACGTTTATTCGCAGTAAACATGACGCAAAGAAATATCAAACACAAAAAAGAAAAAGCGGGGGGAAACATACGTCACATCTATGCAAAATGACAGAAATATAACACTGTCAAACGTCAAAATAATAAAAGACCGTCGCCCAAAACACACAACCTATAACGCTTCCTAGTGCTTTAGCTGGGAAGTGGCGCAACAAACTCCTTAGCAGCACAACTGTCTGTTAAGTTAGAAGAACTTGATTCTATACAATAGTTGGGGAAAAAGGCTAGGCAGATGATGATGACTCTTGAATAGCTTGAAGACAAACGTGACGATAATGGAACTGGTACTGCACCTTTAGCATTTCCTTTCCGTTGCTTCATAAGTACGAACAATTTGTCTGCTCAACAATGTGAACAACGCAATGAATGTGATTAAACCGTCAAAATTAAAGCATTCCAACTGTTAGTGTGTTTACACAATTACCTCACTGGACTTTAATACCTACTAAAATATTTATAAGGACTTAACTAGTTTGAAAAACTAGCTAATGGCCGACCTAATAAGTGGTTACAGTCACGAGCCAACAATGGTATTGTCAATGTGCTGCCAATCATGACCAATGACAGGCAAATCACAAGATACTTTGTAGCCTAAACACCCTATACACGGAAAAAAGCAGTATAGTGTAGATACGGGACTAACCGAGTTCCTTGAATTATTTTGACCAAAACATCGAAGACATTTATGACATCCCGCATCAGACGGGTTGGATTTCGGCTCACTCTCTTACAAAGAGGAGATCAGTGAACCAATCACATTAAAGGGAACATTACAGGCTGATGGATTATAATTATAACGTTATCCATACTTTAATTCATATTATATTGCTGAAGATTTTTGTTTTAATGAACGCGCGCGCTCGTCTATGGAACTACCAGTCAGAATTAAAACAAAAAAATGCATTTGAGCGCCATCACGCTAGGAGCATTAGGAGACGACCAAAAAGTTCGGCCGACATTTTAAGCAGAAGCCAATTCTAGAGGTACAGATGCCAGCACATCAAGCTACCCGAAACTGACAAATTTTCTCAATCAATCTTGAACCTAATAGCTTAGCGTTACAGTTGAAAACCTATAAAAGAAATTTGACAGATTGTAGTAGCTTTGTATGCTGACCTGACGTCTGTACATAACTACAAGGTTCAGTTTATTTTGGATACACATACGAACTAACGGCGCCGATAACTGATTGATATCAGTAGCCGACTAGCCGGCTGTTTACACGTTACCTACTGATTACGTAGCGTGGAATACCTACTACAATCACTGATCATAATGCCAGAATCACACGGTTCACTTTCGCTCTCCTTTAGAAGAAGTAGCCAAATTGAATAGATAATGTAAACAAAAAGTGAATCATTAAATGTCGGCTTAAAGCCAAGCGCATATTGCAGCCGCAACGTTCCTCAACACAACGCATTTTATATAAAAAAATGCACAACGCAGGCCGTTGTGCATTTTTTTTTCTTGCAGTGTGCGTTGCTTCATAGAAAATGTACGAGAGGGAGGGATGGAGGAACATTTTTGTGATGCGTTACCATGTGGCGTTCAAATTTTCTTTCGTTACAGACTCTGGGCTGCAAATGAGGAATGCCAGTTGGTAACCTGGACCTTGAGTACTAGTGGAGTCCTAATAGTAGGTAGCGAAAATGGTGTCAAAAGCAGCTGGAGCGAAGTGGTAGCTCAATGGTATCTGCCCTGACTTAACGAGTTATATAGGTCATGAGTTGAAACATACAGGATCAGTTTTTATCCAGTGCGCAAACTGTAACCATGAATTCAGCATATCATTCAAGAGCGTAGAAAATTTTCGTCGGTTATACAAAAAAAATCAGCGGTTCCATACATTTTGACCCTGTAGGCATTATTGCATTTTCCTCTGAAACAGCAGATTTTTTTTGTAAAACTGAAGAAAAATTTCTTGCAAGGGGTCTAGAATGATATGCTGAATTCATGGTTACAATTTACGCACTGGATAAAAACTGATCCTGTATAGTAGGCAGGCACTTTACTTTCTGTAAGTAATTTCATCACCACTGCTCTTAAAAAGGTGAAGGAAAACATCGTGAGGAAACCGGCATGTCTTAGAACCAAAATTCGAAGACATGTGACATCTACCAACCCGCACTGGGCCCGCGTGGTAGATTATAGCCCACTCCGTCTCACAGAAAGTAGGCCTGTGTTCCAGCACTGGGAACATTCTAGGCTGATTATGATGCTGTCTTACGGTGGCATCACAATTCATCTTCGCCAACATCTTATATATTAGGCAAAATATACACCTGTACACTAAAAACAGTGATTTTCATAATATTAATACTAGAAATAAGGACAAACTACGTGCTCTCTTTCACCGGCTTCATAAGGTTCATAATTCTTTTGTTGGTCTTGGTATTACCTTTTATAACAAGCTTCCCTCTGCTTTACTAGATTTGCAGTTTAATGAGTTTAAAGCTAAAGTAAAATCCAACCTTTGTTCAAAGGCATATTATTCTATCAACGACTACTTATACGATAAGAATAGTTGGTCGCTGTGATTAACTCAAGACAATGTTTATGTTCTTTCAATCCAGAATTAGCTTTCCTACTGTCTGTTTATATGGGTAGTTCATATAATTGTTTTTTATTTATTTTTTTATTTAACAGATTTTGTTAATTTATTTATTTATTTACGTACACAATATTGTATAGAATCAAGTTCTTCTAACTTAACAGACAGCTGTGCTGCTGGGGAGTTTGTTCCGCCACTTCTTCTTCCCAGCTACAGCACTAGGAAGTGTCGAAGGGTGGGCGTTTTGGGGGGACTGTCTTTTGTAACTTTGACGTTCAAAAAGTGCTGACTCTCAGCCTAGTTTGAATAAATGACTTTTGATTTTGATTTTGTCAAAAACTCAAGTAGAATTGACTTAATAATAATGTTAAAGTTATTTGAATCAGTTTTAAACCATGACTCGTTCACCACAAATACACAGATTTGTCACACGGTAAACTACTTATGACTTAACGCGTTATCAACAGCTTATCACCTGTTATCTACATAACAATACTATTTGTGTTGGCCCACTAGGTTTACTTTATTTTCATTTTAGTTATTCTTAACTGTACTTTTCGTTTCCGTGTTATGGATATATCGAACTTGTTAGTTTTTTTTTATGGTTTTCAGGTGTTTTCTATAGTTACTTAGTTTACAGGTGACTGCCTCGTTGGTCGAGAGGTTACAAGAGCTACTTTTGAACATAAGGTCCTGGGTTTGATTGACAACTCGGCGAAACTGTAATTGGGTTTTTCTATCTGGAACTTCTCAGTAGCAACCCGAAGTCTGGATCTGTGCCCTGTTGATGGCAATAGGCTCGTCCCCTATTACATGGGGCTTAAACATAAGTGGAGAAATTTGACCGCACTATAGGTACACCTCTGCCCAACCCTTCGGAGAAACAAGACGTGATGTGATGTATTATATCTAGTTCAGAAGATCACGGGAATACCTGCACCCTTTGCAAAATACACTCAATCACAATCTGAAACATTTTGGAGATGTTGCTTTGCTCAACAACGTAAGTAACGCAATTAATGTTCTTGAACTGACAAAAAGAGGACTATTGCTGTGTCACACAGTTACCCGCTGAGTGAGACTTGCAAATACCAGGGTAGCAGGGAGGAAGACTGTACTCAGGAGAGATGATGATGATACCTAGTTCACCATAGTTTTACAAAAGACCAAGAGGAAGACTGATTGATTTCATATATGCCCAAGTAAAAAATTAAAGTGCTCAGTAAATATGTCCATGGAGCATGGAGGCTGAGGAAACCGTTGCGCATGTACTCTTCGAATGTACAGGCGTCACCCAGATTAGGACAGATACCCTCGGAACATTCAAATCTTACACGGACGTTCTCAGCAGACGGAGACATAACCAGCTTCTGGAGGGAGGTGGGCTGGTTGGAGTAAATACCGACGGCTGCCATGGCCCACGCACAATGGTCCACTCAAAGGAATAAGTGCGGAAACCAAACCCCCATAACATAGAACATAGAAATCTGTCCATGGACCACGAGACGACTATCTTTGGTTGGAGCATACGTAGACTATGGTAGATTGAAGAAAATGAGATAATAATTGTCATATAAATCGTTATGGGTATTTACTTCGCCCGCTTACAATTTTGTGTGAGTGTTTTATATATGTTAAAAAAAGTTTTGAGAATAAACATAATATTGTTATTATGTCATGATAAAACCTTGGCTAGTTCTGCGCAAGATTTTTATGTATTGGCATTCACTTAACAGTTCTTCGAACCCAAATGTTGCTGTTTTTCATGGCGCTTACAAAACAGAGAATATCATTAGTAATGGAGCAGAAATAGACGAAGCTATGAATTTAAATTTTTATTCTCATCTCTAAAATCGGTAATACAGACAAGTTTTCCCAAAACCGTATGTTTTAATAGCACTTATTTTCTATTTCGTATTTACACGCCGATCGTTTCCTGAAGAATATTTTTATCTCAACGAAAATACTCGTAATAAACAACTCGATTTGATGATTTTCAGCAGATCAGGAAATAGAAATGCTGTGGAGCTGTTATGAAACAACTAGCTTTTGCTCGCGGCTTCACTCGCGTTAAATTTGGGGTAACACGGTTCCCCTTTCCTGATTTAGAACACAGAAGAGAACTCGGAACAGAATGTTATTTTAATACGCTACTTTAGACGATATTATAAGTCTTTCCATTTGGGGATAGAATGTAAATATTCTGGGCATTGGACACACGCGAACATGCAACATACAATTGTCCATGGGAAAAGCACGGCTTTTCGAAGTTCACCCCAGTCACCTAAAAAAGAAAAAAAAGTAGCTTGTGTCACTCTCCAACCTTTAAACAATCACGTCAATTCGTCGCTCCGTTTTGCCGTGAAAGACGGACAAACAGACACACACACTTTCCTATTTATAATATTAGTATGGATGAGCAGATGTTGCATCAATATTAGTTAAGAAGTAATATTTTGAAGCCTATACATAAGTATTGTGGTTGAGGTTCCAGTAACTGGGGTGTAACAGTCAGATAGGCAGTCACTCTATCTATACTCTTCTTCAGCTGCATCTGGTTCGACTGGAAGCTTTTTTATTTGACCGATAACAAAACATTTTTTTTTTCTTTTATTGAATAAATGAGAAGTTACTGCCCCCGCTTTTTAAATCTCTGATATCTTCTAAGATCTTCATTTCAATTACATGCTGTAATGATCATATTGATCTATATTAAATGCACAATGTATTTAAGGTACCTAATTGGATAAGAATTAATGCTGTATTGGTTAAAATCGCTTCGTAAATAAGCCCTTATTTCTCGTAAAAAGCAAAGGAAAAAAATGGTTATTGTGGGATAACCCTAAGAGGTAGACATATACCATCGCGGACTTTTTTGTAGACCTTTCTAAGGTGTACAATCCTGTAGTACATTATTTTGATCTATTTCGTAGGGTTCAGCCAGCGTTCGCAATGTAAGCGTAAAAAAATGAGCTTATTTATGACATCACATTAGAAACCCCTAAAATTATCAGCGTTTCTTTACTATATTATGCATGTTAAATGCATATAAACCTTCCTCTTGAATTGTTCTATCTATTAAAAAAATCCGCATCAAAATCCGTTGCGTAGTTTTAAAGATCTAAGCATAATGCACGGCCTTCAAGCCACACCTCCGTGCCCGTCGGGGTGGAGAGCGTGAGGTTTTTTTTCGTTACGGAATTTCTGGATTCGGGCCCCGCGTTCAAGGCCCTCGATGGAAGCTATGCAATAGCTTAAAAAAAATACCTAACCAGTTTACATGCCGTGGTAGAACGATTTCCAATAGGTTTCGGTACTCCTAGAAAAAAAGTGTCAGGTGACTTTCCCTTGCACCCAAAGTCAACTAATCGATGAGTTTTTCTCCTTTAATTAATAATGAGGGTTGAGAGTTTCGTGTAACACAAAGTACTCTGAAGAAACTTTAATTAGAAAAGGTCTCGAATGTCATCGGAGAAAGGTAGGTAGGTAGTGTTAGTACTTGACCGGGTTCTAATTGAAACCGGAGAAATTGGAAGTGCTCGATTGGAAAGTTTTCTACAACTGCAATTATTGCAGTTAGCCCGTTGGCTTTCAATTTCCTTTATTTCGATTGTTGTCAATATTTACGTTACATTTCGTTAATGGTGTTCCGTCTGGAAGAAAGGTAGGTACGCAATTACGCAGTAGTCTTATGATGGCCACCAGCATCAGCTAAAGACTACAGTCTTTCTTTACCCCTCTTCCGATGCGATTTTTTTACTGCGTACTAAATTTTCAACCTAGCGCTGAGAGATGAAATTTCAAATTTTGCTTTTTTGACGCGCTTGTGTGCACTCTTTTAGATTCTCGATGCCCAGATTAATACCGAGAGTTGAATATCTAGTGCAAGATAGAAATCTTCTTGTATAAACATCGCCCTTAATAGCGAATTCTTCTTCAACGCATCAATGATTAAAAATAATACGAGTTTTGACTAGACTTCAGTCATGTCGACAGCCTTAGCATTGGCGTTGAAAAGGTCATTTTTCAGGTTTGCACTATGACTAGTGCAGCGGGACGAGCACGGCCTACTGTGATAGGCTTGAGTCACTTTTTTATCACAGTTTAGGAGCAAGACCGTGATAAAATGCGTGACTCAACCCTGTCACAAGAGGCCGCGCTCGCTCCGCTGGTGTTTAACGCAGAGAGCACGACAAGAGGTGAGATATCTCACCTTTTCTCGTGCTCTCTTTTGAGATGTAGTTCCACAGACACTTGTGGCTTATTGGAGTAGGTACTAGGGCTTTCAATACCGGTATTCCGGGATCCCGTAATACCGTGATCCCGGATTTTATTTTGGCCTTTTTTAATACCGGTATTGACGCCTCAATACCGTGATTACGGTATTACAGACATAATTTGTACGACCCTGAAACTTTCTTCACTAACGATGACAATACCTTCACAAAACCTCATCATCATCATCATTTCCGCCGAAAGACGTCTACTGCTGGACATAGTTTTCCCCCAATTTGAGGCGGGTTGGTGATCGCTGTATGGTGATAAAATGCTAAGAGAACGCTGCTGCCCATTTTCTACACAAAAAACCCACATAAATATTGTTACGAACTGGGGTTCGGGATAAATTTATTAAAACCAATATACACAAAAACGAACTTTACGATCTACGTAACAATATGAAATACTAGATATTATCATAAATTGACTTGAACGTTTATGATATAATAATGAGACACGAAATGCTCAAAGACACAGTGACTGATCAGGAATATGATAATAATATGACGATAGAAGAACCTTCTACTTCACTGAATACAAGCTGTGAAAATGAAGACAGGTCCAAACAGGAAAAATTAGAGAGGGATAAATACGAATTGTGATTTTAAATCATAAGAGTAGAGATGAATTTTTCTTCGAAACTGCTGGGGGTGGTCGGGAGATTTCTTTAGGCATCTAACAGTTTTTACTGTCTGTAGTACATAAAAGAGTTGTAGCTCAGCGTGGTTTTACTTCAGTAGGATATTTATTTAACAGGCTGAGAAATTCGCTATCTAATTCAACATTAAAGGCGCTCTTTGCGATCACACTTTAAAAAAAACGTCTTAAATTCAGAAAAAAATACTAAAGCTTGATTTATTTTGTTACTGGTTAAGTTGTTTTGATTGCTTTTTTTTATTGCAGTCTTATAAGAATGTTGCTTTAGTGAACACCAAATGACTGCTGGCTAACCAAGCTATACTTATATTTCTACAAATAATGATATCTAACCTTTGTTGATTTTGTTTTCCGTGTGGTGCCGGACGTTAAGAATAGCACCATCCCATTTTCTTCCATGGGTGTCGTAAGAGGCGAAAAAGGGACTTACTTTTGTTTTGCAGCGTTCTCTATGCATTTTACCACTATACTACGATCGCCAACCCACCTGCCAAGCGTAGCGATTATGACAATCCCCTCCAAATTGGAGGAGGCCTATGTCAAACAGTGGACGTCTTTCGGCTGAAATTATGAATGATAATGTTGATTTTGGCATGTGACATTTAGATATTAATTAAAAGTTCATATTTTTTAAATTTTGGCCTTTACAACGACTATGTAAAATGCCTTCCTACTAAAAAGCAAGTTTAAATTTTAAATACGTTCCTAACTCCTAGTCCTACCTGAATAATCAACCTATATACCAAATTTTTATTTATGCTATTTATGAAACATATTTGTTGTATAATTTTCAATAAATAAGAACACTTAAGACTGATCTGAAACTAAAAACACGTATTTTAAGGGTTTATTAATGTCTTATTAGAACTTCCTTCAATACCGGTATTGATACCGTGATCACGGTATTGACTTTTCCAATACCGGTATTGATACCGGTATTGAAAACATCCGGTATTTGAAAGCCCTAGTAGGTACCCATCTGACTACGTAGGTAGACCAATGATGTTCTTGTTGATGCCGTTGCTCCTGTGTCTGATCTCACCCCGGTTGTGTCGGGCTATGTTCCGTGTCATCGGACTTTGAGAGTGAAGGAAGAGAGAGAGCTCCTGTGTCTTCGCATACAGGTGCATGTGCACTATAACATCTCCCGCGCAGAAGGCTGGTCTCCCTTGAGATTGTCCGCCATGACCGAAATACGGTTTAAAGGGCTATTATTACTATTATTACAGCCTCAGACTTACTTTATTATTTTATTATATTCTGCATGACGACATTCGACATTTTTGTCGACATTTTCTTGTAACGAAACAAGAAATTGAATCAGGTTTTTGTAGTGTTGTTGATATTATTATATGATAAGTAAGTAGGTAGGGAGTATCAATATCTCCGTGAGACTATGATGATGTTATCAATAAATTCCACCTGCCAAAAGAATTCAAAGACAATTCGAAGGCATATGACATCTAACAACCCGCACTGGGCCCGCGTTGTGGATTATGGCCCACTCCCTCTCACAGAGAAGAGGCCTGTGTCCCAGCAGTGGGAACATTATAGGCTGCTTTGTGTATGTGTGTGTAAAAGAATTCAGACATTAACCTTTTTTTTATAGTAACGTGAAGATATTATTGACGTCACAGGGATGAACCTAAAATGTAAGGAAACAAATATAAGACGACCGTTTTAAATTTCCGTCCACGATAAGTCTGCAACGTGCAACGTATTTCCATACATTTTGTGAATTTCCCAGCCGGAATGTAATTTAAAATGTATAGGAATTGGAACAACCGGATCTCGCCAAGTTGCCACTCCGTCTTTAACCTAGAACGTAGCCGTCGGGACTTCGAGAACAATTACCTTTGTATTTAAAAGTGATAATTTATTAACACAGCTTTCGGTACAAAGTAGGTATCACGTGGACCCTCTACCTTAGGTGTTTTAATATGCCCTGAGACGGTTTTCACCGGAATGTAATTTCAGAGTGCATGAAATTATGGTGACATATGCACCTTTTTTTTTGGTTTTAGGGATTAGGGACATTATTTCTGGACGTGATTTGCACTTTCAATTGTTCCGATAATTTCAATAAAAAAAATTGCGTTCCTAAAGTGTCATTATGAAGATATACTTAGCAGAAGGATAAATAATATTGATTATTGTTATTTTTATAGAAACCTTTTGTTAACCATTCGTTATTGACAATCAATTGGTACCTATAAATACATAGTAGGTACACATTGTAATGTAAATAATGAAGTAACATTGATTGGTAGCGCTCAATTGTTACCTACCATTACGAATTTCTCGTGTAACAGGAATGTTTGTATTTCAGCCCAATCAGTTCTAAAATTAGATACTTCTTCATAAAATAACCTAGGTACTCTGCGGTTAAATAACAGTTTATGGTAAGTACGTATCTATGCGCTGTTCTATAATTTCGAATTCAAAATTTAAAATCGATTTGCTATCTGTCAAAATTTTGACAGTTCGACTTGTGTTTCTCAACCTTTTGTTTCAATCATAGCAACTAAAGTATTTATTTTTCTTGAAACACGCAATTTTTGTTTACGCCAGAAGCCGTGCCTCACCTAAATACACGATAGACTAAATAGAGAACTGTTTAAACAAAGAAGTCTTTCAGTTTCGATGTAATTTTAAGTGTAAATCAGGCAGAGGCACTCGTAAAAAGACACCATTACCTCTGTGCTGCTGTGCAATAAAAAACTAACGATACACAGTCCGATCGCGACTGTACGTCAACAAACAGATAGACAAACAAACCGGGTATGGATTGAACCTATTAGCAGCACATTGAATTGTCGAAACGTGACAGCTCATAAGATTATCGCCATACTAACCTTATGAAAGTGTCGAAACCGTGCTCCGGGGGTCACGACACACACAATAACAACTGTCTACGTCGCGATATCGACTGAAATAGTGTTTATTTGATTTAGGTATGGTTTTTTGTGTTATCACGCGCCCGCGTTATCCCGCACTCGCGGTAAGAGACGCTGCCGCGGCGGAGCGCTGTCGCGGACTGAGGCCGGAGCGCCGCCGAAGTGTGGCTGGATGGGTCGGCAGGCCGCGACACCGCGCATGCGCGCCGGCCAAGGTCATGCGCGAGAATACCGCTTGTGTACAGGCGCCGTGTTTACACACGACTATGACCACTACTAACAGCGCAGCCACCATTGCGCATAAAGTCCCCGCGATGTTTGAATTATGAGATTTATGGCAGGCAGTGTATAGTACTGTAATAACTACTTGTCCCACGTCCCAAGTTATCAGCTGGGAGGTGGCGGTTGTAATCACCACGCTCTGTGCTGTCAGTGATTACCCCACAGGTCTAAAGGGAAGTCAGTCCCCGATGAAAAGGCATACCGTAATCCGCGGCAAATATTAGTTAGTCATGAAACATTTTCAACATTTACATTCATTGGGCGAGTCTGTAGTACAGTTACATTCTATAATTTTATCAATACACAGTAAAATAGGTAAAATCAACATTGACAAGGTGATACAAGAATAGCCTTACTTTGTCAAGGACTTAACCAGCACCCTAATTACGTAACACATTATTAATCACATCTTCATATTTAAGTTCCAAAAATTCGTCTTCTCAACAGCGTAACACAATATTGTTGATCTGTCAAAAAGAAAGCCATTGCTACTATTAGTATGTTACATTGGTTCAGATGAGGAATTTAAGTTACCATTAAAGTTAACACAAAACATAACAAATACATTTTTATTTAAATACTTATGTAACAAAATTAGTGTGCAATATCTTTTTAAAACACATAAAGGAATATAGCAGCTAACAAGCTAGCTAAATAACTTAAAAACTAAATAAATGTCAACCTTGATAACTAAAGTTCATGATTACTAATCGGTAGTGATTGTAGAACAAAAAAAAAACTATACAATTCTACAGGGTTCTTTTAAATTGGCTAGCTTAACTCCGCAGTCGCGATAGGTATCGTTAACCGTTTGGTTCGTCATGATGATTTTTTTTTTCAATTTCATATTTTTAATTTGGTATTTGGTATCAGTTGTTATTATTTATATAAGTATAACATTTTGTGTTAACTTTACAGACATGTTGGGTATCGATACTTATCTGATCACGATAAAACATAATAAAACATTTTTTCTTAACTCACACTTAAGTAAAGGCGGTCGTTAACCTCCCAAAAAAAACCTTTTTATAAAAATAAAAAGATTTACTCATCGTGCCACCGGAGTTTACCTAACCAATTTCAAACAACCCTGTAGAATGATTTACTACTACTTCATTTTAATAGTATACCTCCACCAAACCCCAAATGATCAAAAGAAATTAAAACTTAAACTTAGTGGCTTACTCCATTAAAAAAACTTTTCAATAGGTGCCAAAAGTTTTATAACAATGATTATATTTTGACTTTAAACTTAAATTTATAACAAAATGTAACATGATTGTAAATGTGAAACAAAAATAACAAAAAATAGACTAAAATAAATAAATGTTTCTAAAAATAAATAAAAAGTTTGAGATCCACTGACTCTTTAAGTATGGATTTTTTAACCCTATCAGTTTAACTCAACACAATAATTTTTGTATATTCAGTCCTTTTCTTCAGGGGAAGCGCCAAAGTAGCCCGCTTTTGCGCAATTATTACGTTTTTGCAATTTGCAGTTCAGTTATACAGCCTGACAGTCAATTTATAGTATGAACAAAATATGTGCAAATGATTCGCGGAAACAAAGGTATCTTTTTGCAGAATTATAGTCACTAAAATAATCAATACAACTCTCTTAATTCATAGTGAACTTCTAAGGGAAATTAGAGGACTGGACAGACGCCAGCACATCCCGCTACTACAATCTGTCAAATTTCTTTTATAGATTTTCAACTTTATCGCTAAAGCATTAGGTTCAAGGTTGATTGGGAGAATTTGACAGTTTCGGGTACCTTGATATGCTGGCAGACGCCACAGTACGCCGGTACAGACGTACCTTTTGATGATTCTAATGACTATAATTCTTTAAAACCATATTTTTTGCCGTCGCGAATAATTTTTTGTTCAACATACAGCCTGACAATGACTTGGAAATTGCAAAAAAAAGTTAAAAAAATATTCGCGGGATACCTTATCGCACCCCCATAATACAAAAACACTTCGATATGACCTATCACCGTAGCAGCATACATTTGTGTTACAAAAACTAAAAATAAACAGTCTTTAAAACAGCCTTTCAATTATTAAATAGAAAAAAGTAAAAATATTTCTACATAAACTTTAAACTCTATTCAAAAGTTTTAGGATCAACACTTACCTACTAATTAAATACAGAGAAAAGTTTTATCTCCTGATTTCAAAATCTTATAATCCCATATACCAACCGCTACGCCACAAAAAATCCAGGATCAAACCATGGCCCAGCCATTTTCTACTGATCTTCTATCATTCTCATCTTCGTATACCTCCATCGTAGCGACTTTTTAGCTGGAGGTATGACCGTATCATGTTCATCCATACAATGTCTCTTCAGCTCTGAATACTTCCTAAATCTGGACTCACAGAATAGGCAGTCCACAATTACCTTCCTAGCATTATGAGCTGTCCATTCATGGTCCCACTTTTCCTTCAAACTCCTGAAGTACTGACGGCAGAACCTACACCTGAATCTGCTGGTTGTAACTTTGGTGTGCGAGCATCTCATATGCTTATTTAGCATAGACTCAAAATGGAACACTTTATCGCAATATTGACATTTCATAGGCTGGGTTTTGTTGTGGTATTCCATATGCTGAGTGATCATTTTCTTTGAATTAAACTTACGTTGGCACATGTCACATTGGAAGTAGGTAGTGCCGTGAATTTTTTTGTGCTTCGAAAAGTTGCTGGAGTCGCTAAAGGATTTGTCGCAAAACGTACACTTGTAGAGAGTGAGCTTCGCGTGCTCCCTCAAATGGGCTTTGTATCTATCGATTTTTGAGAATACCCGCTCCTGACAGATCTCGCAGCGGATGTTGAGGACCCCGAATTTGTTCACCGGGTTCTTAGCCAGGGTGCTCCTTATCACGTGCTCGATGAGATGCCTCTTGAGGTCACCGATCCGGTCGAACTTTTTTAGACACACTTCGCACGTCTGGAAAAAATATTATTACTGTGTTATTTATGTAATACTTGTGTTCAGAAACTCGGAACAGGTTTTTAAGTTGTGTAAGACATAAGTGATATTTACATACATTACATCACGCCTTGTTTATGCGTAGGGTTGGGCAGAGGGTACCTATAATACATCCACATTTCGCCAATTATGTTTGAGTCTCATGTAATAGGGGGCGAGTCTATTGGCATCAACCGGACACAAATCCAGACTCCAGGCTCCTACTGAGAAATTCCAGATAAAAAATCCCAATAACCCTTTGCCCACCTTGGGAATCGAACCCAAGACCATATGCTCTGTATTAGTGCTTGCAACCACTAGACCAACGAGGCAGTTATACATACATACGTATTCCGCTTGGCAAAATCGTTATCAGGTACCTACAACGCTGTAGGTACCGTCGACGCTACTAAGTAAGGAATAACAATGGACAGTTAAGATCATATTAAATCACATCAGACCTTAAAATTCCACTGCTGAACATGGATCTAATAATAGACGACTACAATGACCTGCCATCAAGGAAAATGGACAAAACGACTTTTGCAATCATTTGGGCGATCTATCGTGACTTTTAAATGAATAGAGAAATTTATTGCATCCTAGACATAATCACTTTTGCCATTTTTTTTTTTTGTGACAGAAACTTCAAGCAGGAGACAGACAGAAAATATTTTTATGTTCCCTTAAAACGTCTTAATAATCAGCCTATATTGTTCCCACTGCTGGGACACAGGCCTCCTCACGGTGAGAGGGAATGGGTCATAATCAACTACGCGGGCCCGATGCGGGTTAGCAGATATCACATGCCTCTAGTTTTCTTTTCTCAAGATGTTTCCCTTCAGCTTTTTGAGTGCAAGTGGTGATGAAATTAGTTACACAAAGTATAGCGCATGCCTGGGATCGAACCAATGACTTTCAACTCGTAGGTCGGGGCTGATACCATTGGGCCACCACTGCTCTCTCTTGAAACGTGATACCTACGTTTAATGAAGCTTTGAGCTCGGTAGGAAGGACACTTTAAATCAAAAACACAAACCAGTTTGAAAAATATATTGAATAAAGTAGCATACCTTGTTATACTTCCTCTGTGTCTTATTTGTCTTGGATTGCGATTGAAATATATTGTTGGACATCACCTTCGCGATAACCGAGTCAGGAGTTTGCAGATGTTCCTCCTCCTCTTGCTTAACTAACTCTTCTGCCACCGAAATATCACTAAGCCCCTCGAAACTCCCCTCAAACACGCCTTCAGCGAATTCAGATTCACTGGAGTTCTTCGAAGAGTTCGTGGGACTCTTATTATGATCTCTTTGGTGAGCTGTCAATTCGGACAAAGTTTCACAAACAAACGAACACAGTTCGCACATAAATTTAAAATGAATTTTTGATGAATGCGCGTGCAATTCCTGTATCGTCGCAAAACTCTTTGAACAGTAGCTGCAGGGGAACATTCGAGAGTGTATCTTACGGTGATTGCGTAAGGTGAATTTCGACGCGAAGACTTTGTGGCACTTGTTACATTCAAGATCTGGGTCGCCGTGACCGAGACAGTGTTGCTCAAACTTTTCTTGGTTTTTCAGGCTTTTCCCGCATTCTGTGCACATGAACTTGAGGTTGCCGGAGACAGAGCGCCGGTGGTTGCTGACCACGTGCAGTTTGAAGGTAGATAGTTGGTCAAATATCTGTTTGCATTTGTTGCATTGATATTTTTTCGCGCGTGGATTGTTTGTAATGTTGGAGTCTCCTGAAATAATGCGAATGTTTAGGGACTGGCGAAACAGAAAAAAAGACCGGCTAAATGCGTATCGGACCATACGCAGTGAAGGGTTCCGTAGTTACTTATGATTATTATTTACGCTTGTACAGTTTTGATACTATAGACCGCAAAAATAAGTTATACATTAGTATTTGTTCTAAAATATGAAAAACAAAGTTTTTACTGCGGTTGCAACGTATACATCATGTCAAAGTATTGACTACTAAGATAAAGTCACTTAAAAGTATCGTCATATTTTGAATTACGTGTATATTCTTTTCTGTTCTATTAAATTTATGGGAAAGGACAGTCCTTATTATTTTTTTCATAGTTTCACTACACTATTATTTAGCGGTGCACAGAAAACACCTTCTTTCGAATTTTAATCAACATAGTGATAATGTCCAAGTATAATGGCTGTTTTATTTCCGGATGGACGGATGAACGGACGGACGGACGGACGGACGGGCGGATGGACGAACGGACGGACGCGGACAGATAGACAGACAGACGGACATGACAAAATCATAAGGGCGGAACTTTTTTCCAATTATAGTTACGGAACCCTAATAAGAAAACAGGTTTGAAGTGAATAATAAGTTAGGTACGTGCTATAGTGATGACTGATTTCAATATAACTAAATGTCTGTGAAGTAAAGGTTTGAATAAATTAGTAGGTAGGAACCTCAATAATGTTTATGGAATGGCAATTTAAATCAAAAGAATTACAAACAATAGAAAACTTCAATTAACATATTTAAAAAAAAAATAGTTCTAAGCTACTATTATGTTGAAGCTACTGCTTAAATGAACACTTTCCTACCATTTACTTTCAATATAATGCTGCATCATCATCAGCTTACAGCAACCCACTGCTGGACATAAGCCTGTCTTTCACGCCATTCAGCTTGATGGTGACATATAAATGTATATTATATACTTAGGTACTTAAATGTATTTTAGGTAGGTACCTATTTGTTTGACTGTATCAAAAAGATGTACTGACAGCTATGGGTAAATTACATTTTTATGCACCTTATAGTGCATAAAAATGTAACTTTTAATGAAGTAATTTAAATAAACATTGAAATTGGTAAATATTTTGGTTTTTGAATATATCTTATTCAACAACTTAATCTGCTATTTATAAACATATTTGATACTATGTATAATGTTGTATTATCATAATACACTTGGTAAGTATTATGATTAACAATATTACTTACCTATAGTAAATTCACTCTCCACTTCACCAGCTCCGACGCACTCCAGCGAAGGGTCATTGATGGCAATATTCTGAACCGTCTGTCCAGACCCAGAGTCGTGACCTAAAAACAAGATAGTCTTCTGCTGCCTCGACACAGACTGTATGTTTGTAGACATCAGCTGCTTCAAGGCTCCATTGTCCGTCTGCAGGCCAACAAACAACTGCCTCTCATCTCGTGCCCTAGCATCTTTCTCATGGATCTCTTCAGACAACTGAGACAGGAACACCCCACATTCAAGCTCTTCGTCCTCGTACAAGTTATGGGTGTCTGAATTCCGAACGTTTTCTTGGATTTTCTTGACTGTCTTTTGTTCCTCACAGACCGGAGAGTACCGAATCGCTTCATTGTAATTATACACATTCTGTGTTATGTATGTATTGTGCTGCTCGAATGTTATGTGATTGTCATTACTCTCATGAATGGTGTAAGTCTCCAGGGGCGGTGAGTCACAACGGTTGTAGACAAATGGGCTCCTAGCTGGGTCGATCCACACTTGAGAATCATTATAAGCAGGTATTGTAATCTGATTAGCTTCAGCTAGAATCACATTTATGTTGTCAATGCTTGAGAAACTATTTGGTGATGCATACCTGATATTGATATCCCTTCCTTCCATGATCTTCACATCACAGACACCCTTGTATATGGCAATCTCATTGCCTTCTGGGTCTGGTGTTGTGATGTTCAAGTGCAATAACAACCGTTCTGTCATTTCACTGGTTTTTACCAATGGTGTACACACTCTTGGTATGAATAGTATTGGGTGAGGCACTTCCAAATTCGAGTTACACTCTTCGCCTTCCATTTTCGAAATTTAAACCTGGAAAATACAGAGGAATACATATTTCGTATTGCTGGCGGTTCCTAGGTCAAGTTAAACCAAATGAAGGTAATTAAGAAAATAATAATCGCAGAAAATTTGATTTTTAATCAATTGAAGGCGTCTTACCTCGTGTCGCTTAGGTGCCAGCCAAGGAAAAGGATGCGCGTAGGTAGACTTAACAGACGTGTATTTTGAATATATTCGAGTCTACCCTCCATTTTTATGTTTTTATTATTTCTGATCATTTTTGTGCGTAAGGTTGACAATTGATACAGAAAGAAGCACTTTATTATAAACAAAAGCTATACGTTAAAATATTTTTTACTGAAAATTGTATTGATTTTGAATATAGAATCGCACAAAAGTTAAAATTAGTTGAAGTCAAGTTTGTTTTGTTTATTTGAATTTGTTTATGTTGATCAAGAAACTTAATGCTTTACGAATACCACAAATTAGCCTTTATTCCGTTGAGTTAAGGTATACAAAAAAAAACAAGTGTCATTTCTTTAAATGTCACATTTGACAAGAGCTGCGTTCGGTTATACGTAACGGTGATAATACATACAAGTCTAGTGATGACATTGAAAAAGATGACAAATAAAAAGTTGAATAAACTTTCAAAATTCTTCTTTATTTATATGTAAAACAAAAGTGAAGGTCAATTTTTATTTTTCTAGACAAGTTAATCCTAAATTCTTGATATCTCCAGAGATATCGAGGAATTAGGATTAACCGATCTTAACACCTATCGTTTTTATTGCTTGTCATTTCATCGTTGTGATGAATTGGTTTGCCTGTATGGTAAAATCTCCCTGTCACAAAAATAAAACTCGTAGTTTAAAAAAAGTTTTTATTAACTTAATTGTAACAATTATTTCTTAGACAGTTTAACTTCAAAACATAAACAGATCTTTTCCATCTGAAATAGGTACGGACGTCTGAATTACGGTCCCGCGTTCTCTAAAATAAACTTCTTATAAGCACTGATCCTGGTATACATATCGGGCACACCAAGGGCACATGGGAAGGCCCAAGATGCGATTCCGATCTGCAAACCAGTCTTCCTTGACATCAGTGGGCTACCGGAGTCACCCTGGAAAAAAAGACACCAGAAATAGAATCTTGAATCATTACAATAGGTACCTACTCTTTTGTTTTACTTCTTAGAGCAATTGATTTTGTTTTGCTTCCTAGTGGGTTGAACCTATGCCGGAAGGTGTGTCCAGGGTATCACAGCGGTGTCCCGCTAGGAATACTAGCGGCACGGCTCTAAAGTATTTATTTTTTAAATATTACAGCATTATACTGGAAGCTGAGGGCATTAGCCTTTTTGTACTCGCACGGGACGTTTTTCTCGATTAATTTCGCTCGATTAATAGCTACTTGAGAAAAGGCTAAACAGGCGATGACGAGGCGAAAGGGTGAAAGGGTTTAGTTAGATGTGCTTGCTTGACTGTTGCTGTTATGAATAAGCATTTTGACCTTACAAGCAGTTGGTTTCGGAGTATGCGCATGTTATTTGAGGGGTGTACAGTTACCTAAAATACATGACAAGATCCTCAAGATATGCACCCAATACCAGCGTTCAATCGCTCTCACGCTACGTCATTCATTGTTGGCGGCAAGCAGTCTGAAATCTATACTATCTATACTTATAATATTATAAAGCTGAAGAGTTTGTTTTTTGTTTGTTTGTTTGTTTGATTGAACGCGCTAATCTCAGGAACTACTGGTCCGAATTGAAAAATTCTTTTTGTTTTGGGTAGCCTATTTATCGAGGGAGGCTATAGGCTATATAACATCACGCTACAACGAAGAAGAGCAGAGCAGTAATGAAAAATGTTGCAAAAACGGGGAAAATTTATTCCTTTTGAGAGTTTCCGTTGCGTGCGCTGCGTAAACGGTTAAAGTAACGCAAAAATCATGTATGACGGAATTGTTCCTTTTAAAAAGTTCTAAAAAAAAAGTCCGTGACAGCATATGTCTATCTTTTAAGGTTGACTCACTATAACTCAAAAGGAGCGAGCAGCAACGCAAAATGGACGAAAACTAGCAGGCAAATCGATGCGACGGGAAGGGTCAGGGGAGCAAAAATTTGACGCGTACGAAGTCGCGGGCAGAAGCTAGTTGGCTATAAATTCCTCTAGGCATACGTTGCAAGGCCGCAAGAATCCGTTAGATGCGAGAAGCACGAAACCGGTCGAAATGGCGGTACTTAAGAGAGGCCTATGTCCACGACTGGACATTTTTCGGCTGAAGGATGATGATACGCCGTTAATGATATTGGTTGCTATGCTTGTAAACGCACCCACAAAACTTTTCTGCTGGAGTATTTTAATTTTTATTGTGAACTAGCTTTTGCCAGTGGCTTCGCCCGCGTGGGGGTCAGAAATTATCCCTCGGGAACATACTGCCGGGATAAAAAGTAACCTATGTCCTTTCTCAGGCTTTAAACTATCTGTGTACCAAATTTCATTTAAATCGGTTCATTAGTTTTAGCAGGAAAGCGAGACAGACAGACAAACAGAGTTACTTTTCCATTTATAATATTAGTGTGGCTTTTGGTCTGAAAGTTATAGTAGCTTGGTACAAACACGTTAAACTTCATTTAATCTACTCACATAACATAAACCTGTTGTCTCCGAGCTAAATGAACAGATCTCGAGGGCTGGGTCAACAGACGGTGACTGTGGCCACCAGGCGGCGCTAGCCTCACGGACTGCATCCACGCAAGCCTGAGGAGTTAGGGTGTACACCTCCAGGTTCTGCAGGTTGAAGGGAGTAATGGCTGGCCGGGTCTGGAAACAGAAACAGCATCTTACTGTGAATAGGTACAAGTATATATAGGTAGAAATACAGACCATTGTCCGAAATAACTAAATTAATATGGGACCTGGATCGTGGGGTCCATGGCCTAGAGGGCCACCGGTGTGAGCGCCCTCATTGAGGCTGCGCCCAGCGCGCCGGTTGAGTGCGGCCCAGAGGGTCATGGCCATCCGGTTGATCCGGGGATACCGCACGGTCTCCTGCGAGGCGGCGAGCCTCCTTGCCGGAGTGCCGCCATGGGATCTGGAGGCAAAGGTCCTCGCAGACATGTGGGAATGGCGCGAGGAAGCGAAACGCCGGGGCGAAACTCCGCTGCCGCGACAAATTGCGGCACGGCGGACAGAGCTCCGGCAGGATCTCATGGCGACATGGCAGGTACGATTGTCGCAACCCAGCGCTGGGCACGCCACAATTGCGGCGGTAAGTCCCCTCTTTGAGGAGTGGACAGAGAGGCGCCACGGCGTTCTCACCTTCCGCCTGACGCAGGTTCTCACCGGGCATGGGTGCTTCGGTGGTTTCCTGTTCAGGATAAAGCGGGAGGATACGCCCGGGTGTTTCCATTGCGAGGATCGTCTGGAGGACACGGTGGAGCATACGGTGCAGGTGTGCCCTGCCTGGGCGGAGCACCACCGTGTCCTAGTGGAGGCGATTGGCGGCGGCGACCTCTCGCGTCCGGCCCTGGTGCAAGCCATGGTACGGAGCGAGAGGGCATGGGAAGCCGTCACCTCCTTCTGCGAAGCAGTAATGCTCGCAAAGGAGGAGGCGGGGCGCGTGAGGGAGTGGCAGTCTCTGCGCCCCCCCACGTCCCTAGCCGCCGCAGGAGGAGACGCCCCGAGCGTCGGGAGTCGATTGCGGACTCCCGGCCACCGTAGGCGCGAGCTTGCGGGTGGCGAGCAATGGGTAGCTCGCCGCCCGGTAAGGACCAAACTCGGGTCGACGGCGCGCAGTGTTCCACGCGCGCCTCAAAGAGATGTCAGCAGCAGTGTAGGGGTCTACTAGGACCGATGCCTGCCGGGGTCGCGTGATTGTTCGAAAGAGATACCGTGACCCTGGCACATGGGCAACTGAGGGAACACGGGTGGGTTTTAGTCAGTAAAAGTCTGACACGCCCTCCCGCTCCGCCCAAAGCGGGACAAGTCATTTGATGATTTCCGATCGTGAAAAAAAAAAAAAAAAAAAGATGGGTAGCTCGCCGCCCGGTAAGGACCGAGCTCAGGACGACGGCGCGTAGTGTTCCACGCGCGCCTCAAAGAGATGTCAGCAGTGCTGAAGGGGTCTGCTAGGACCGATGCCTGCCGGGGTCGCGTGATTGTTCGAAAGAGATACCGTGACCCTGGCACATGGGCAACTGAAGGAACACGGGTGGGTTTTAGCCAGTAAAAGTCTGACATGCCCTCCCGCTCCGCCCAGAGCGGGAGAAGTCATTTGATGATTTCCCATCTAGAAAAAAAAATAAAAATATGGGACCTGTATAGACATGAAACATGGTAGTGACCATTCGATACGCTCCTTTGCCGAATCGAACGTCAATCGAAGTAGTCCTGTAAATGCTGTTCATAAATCCGTAACTCGAAAATAATAAACGGTTAAACCTAATAGACGACCACTATTCTTCTGCCGGCTATTTGCAGTATAAGCATGAAGTTTAAGGTATTATTTTGGGTTCTCCAGACAATGTCAGCTAAAGACATGAACTATGATTTAATACAGAAAGGTTTCAAAACATTAAAATGTTGGAAAGGTCACATAATACCTCACTTCCGCATCAGATATGTACCATGGAATGTAATCACCTACACATCTCTTTCCTTTATGCCATAAAACACGAAGAAGTCTTGCGATGCGAATATTATGGTGACCTTCGTCAGAATAGGGCAGCCATAACTCCTTTTTATGGCTGTAATCTTAATAACCCGAAATGAACGTTAAATATTATTTCTCACTGCGCAAATAGCCCTTGGCTTCGCTAACCCAAAGCTAATGTTTGTACTGGCAAAGTTAGAGAAAGATTCTATTTTGTTACGAAAACCGTTGTTACAATGGTAATAGAATTTTAATTGGGGAATCTAGGTTGACCTGAATATAATAGTTATTTAAACAGGAGTGTTTTTGTTCGCTGCCTACTTTGAGGGTAGTTTGCCTGGCGAGATTTGACTTATTTTTAGTCTGTGTACCTGGTACCTCAGAATAGAAAGCCTGTAATTGGAGACAGCTAAAGCGAAGGAAACAAAATCAATACTTCGGGACTAATTGTTAAGTGACCTATGTTTATTTATAAGTGACTCAAACCATGTGTGACAACCTCTGCGCCATTTTAGAAAGCTGAAAATATCTAAGGGTAAAGTGTTCTATAAACGTTATCGGCGTATGGAGATACGGCGTAATGGTTAGGCAAGAAAGACGCGTGGAATGGCCTCAGCTAGATGGACGAATTACCTTAAAAATGTGCCTGGGTCAGACTGGATGCAGAAGACGTATTTCAAGATGTTGTGGCGCAGCTTAAAAAAAGCATTTGTTTAGCAGTGGATTGCGATAGGCTAAGTTGATTGAGGCTTATATCATAACTATTCAAGCAGGTACTTACATTAATCAATCCCCATCCCGTCACAAAACTTGGTTCCACTCCATCAACCCAATCGAAGCTCACAGCCACCAGCTTCACATACTCGTTCATCTGCATATTCTTCGTCACGCAAATGACAGCGATATCGTTCTTCATATTGACAGGATCCCATTCAGGGTGGATGTGGTAGTCTGCAAACTGGACTTTTGTTCCACCTGATTTGAAGTTGTTGGATCCTACAACTCCATGGTATGTTCTGAAAGGAGAAGAGTCTTAGAGAGAAGTTGGTGGTGGATGTAAAAGAAATCCTATATAATGTCATTTGGACAACAAGGGCTTGAATGATGCCTCTTAATTTACATAAGTAACTGGTGGGTTTTATGCAAGTGAATCTTTGTTCTTCGTATTCTTTTAAATAACGAAAAGAAGTGAAAGGCTGCTTTGATAACTGGTGATTTACGGCTTTTTGAGTTCATCATCTGCCTAGCCTTTTCCCAAATGTGAGACTATTTATTTTATAACTTATGGGCCTTCTTTTGAACTCGATCACGCCTGGTTGTCAGACTTATGGGGTTCTGACGACCTGTAATGACGGTTAAAGATTGTCACCCATTCATAGAAAAACCGAGGCAAGGCTAGTTTATCGATCGTACAGCTTTTTGAATAACTTTTTGGATTGTAACTTAGATTAACCAAACTATTGAAAAATAAAACACACACAATCTATAAATCGGTAAAAAAAAACCTAATCTAAAGGCAAAAGTGTCTTCCAGTTTTTATAAATAAGAAGCAAAAGAAAACAAAATTCGATTTACTTACTTCATCAAACCGCCTTCGACCTCATACGCGTCGATACAATGAGCTGCAGTGAGGAGCCGATCCGGCTTGAAAATGGACGCTCCACAGACGACCATGATGATCGCGTCTCCTATCAAGATCCCTGCCATGTGAGGGGCAGAACCAGGTAGGGCTTCTACACCTCCTATGATGCGAGGGATGAAGTAACTATCCAGATTCAGGGCAGTTTCTATGGGGGATCCTAGAATTAAAGTTTCAGTGATTAAAAAAAACATGAAAGCTTATACGGAATGCGTTATAAATCTGGTGCATCTAGAGAGCCCAGACAGCGTGACAGTGGTTATGAAAAAGCCACAAATATATTGTACTGACATTTATATAATGAGCTGCTATATAATCCTGTTTAAAGTCGTGACAGAAATTCAAACACTTTGAATGCGATTGCAACTGGTTCAGACATTCTGGGGTAGCCTTACAAACTCAAACTCAAAACATTTCTTTTTTCAATTAACATCACTACAGGAACTTGTGATACTGAATGAGTCGGTTAAAAAGATGACTTTAGTTGCCCATTCCAAATCGTAGTAGATCCATATGGAGAAAAACGAGCAAGAAACTACAATTGCACTCTTTTAAATCCAGCCTTGCTGATTGGCTTATCTAAAGCTGATCTAATTTGAACTTGGCATGATCTATTCTCAAATCGCTTCAGCAAAAACAAGCGATACGTAGTTTACGAAAATAATGATACTTACCATTGACACGATGTCTTAGACCAAAAAACAGAATAAAAACAGTTTGGTACTGCATCTTCAAAATTGGTAACATTGGTAACTGTATTTATGTAAAATTCAAGAACACCGTCTTTATCACAGTTGTATTCAATAACTGATGCATAGTAGCCAAAATAAATACTATATATAGTCCAAAAATATTACTACTAAGCCCACCAGTCCGTTGACTGATAAACAATAATAAAAGTAAAATGAACTAAGTAAGCATTTGACTTTGAAACTGTTAATTTGGTTTCGTTCAAAACAAGTTGCTTTCCCGGAAGGTTACAGGCGAACCGATAAAGAATTTACGTTCAAGTTCAAAACAGTTAAGTAACTAAGTAATAGGTACAAGTACCTACTTACTTATTACTTTCAGTTTAAGGCATGGGAACATGCCAAGTTTTACAAGCAATCTCTTAAATAACACTAAGTTGATACCCAACGTTCTGGACGTTGCCTCTCAACTTAGCGTGAATCACATTAATAATACGTCTGGCTACAACTAGCATTTTTTTTAAAAAAGCGTTTTTAACGTAGATATCACCCTCATCGTATCTATCAACCTATGTAAAATTTCTACATTTATTTATATAGAATTTTCATACCGTACATTTTAAAGCTTATTAAATTCTATTCTTCATCATCTCAACCTCTTGTTCGTATCCCAATTGATTTAAGGTAGAAGCGCCGGGATAAACCCCAAAATACAAATTTTCCATCGTTTTTTATTTATGATTCGTCGACCGTAAGCCGTATGTTTTTACAGAATTATACATTTTGACAATGCCACTAACTGGCTGCTCTATAGCATCCTACTTATGGCGTCATTTTATTCCTTAAATTTCGATAAAACGTCATCTCGGAATTGACTTCGCTCGGAGTTTTATCATCGTTCATAGAATTCATCAATTTTTCTGTAGTCTATTATCTTAGCATCATCGAGATTCACAAAAGTAACTTGCGTAAACTGGCTTATGAGGACACTTGGTTTTGCTCGTGGTTACACCCTCGTGGATTTCAAATATTATCCCACGGGAAACGAAGTGGGTTCCCCGGGGACAATTTCCGGGATAAAGTACCCTATGTCCTAAGTGAGCCTAGACAGATTGATTTAAGTATATATTCACTTCCACCTCCCTTCAAAATAAAATATAGGTGAGACAAAATCAACAGTTTATTCCTTTCTGTACCTAAGCATGAACAAATTAAAATTTACCCGATTCTTGGCGAGATTAAAAATAATCGGGCTCGCTTTGCTCTTTCTTACATCCTACATTAGTTTATTATCAATTAGAGCTCAATCAGCTATTCTGCATAAATCAACAAAGTTAGGTACTCTTTGTATGAATGAAGAGTAACCGAAAGAATCCGAGGTGAAGTGCAAAATCAATCGAGGTCTATTCATGGAGCTGAAGATGCAACCCACTGATAATGAATTTATCGACGCCCATGTTTGAATTATTAATTAATGCACTGATTGAACGATCTGGGAGGTAACCTAGAACTACCGTTATCAGTCTGTAGATGATGAAGCAATTCGCAATTAGAACGCATACGAGTATACACACATCAAAAAAAGTTTGTAATCACTAGCATGAGCTGATATAATTTTTGAAATTGAAGTTTATCTTTGTTGTGTTTTCTTGAAATACAAATACCCTGTTTGAATTTTTTTTTTGTTTTAATTAATCATAATGTAATTTGAAGACAGAAAAAGACTGTTTAACCATACTTAAACAACGATTTATTAATAAAATGTATCAATACAATATAACTCCTCCCCTGGCTCGAACACATGCGGTGATCCTACTGGACATGCTGAGAATTAAGTTATCCAGCATTTCTTAGAGTGACCTGTCCCGTTCTTGAATAGCGGCTTCCCTGAGCTCTGGCACTGTCTGGGGACGTGACTGACGGTTTCAAACAGCTCGCTTAAGAGCATCTCATGCGTGTTCTATTGGGTTTAAGTTAGGCGAGCCGGCAGGCCAGTATAACCTTGTGATGTCGTATTCTCGGAGAGCAGCATTGTTATTTTTATTTTTTGATCTCGAGGTGGAAATCCTCATGGATGTCCTCCGCCCTGGGGTGGGCGGAGGGGTCTGTCAGACTCTTACTGACTAAAACCACCCTGGTGTTCCGTACCACACCTACGTCGGGGACCACGGGTACCAATATGTCTTCCGCAATCCCCGACTGGCTCGTAATCCAGTCTGGTGCAAGCAATTCCGAATAGTCTGAGTGCTAACTTCAAGCCAAGAGACGGCCCGAACTTCTGCTTTTATTTTAGTAGCGTTGATTGTTGGGTCACGAGCTGCCAGCAATCTAATGTAGCGCTTTTGGGCAGCAGTCAAAACAGTTGGGCGACCACTGCGGGGTCGGTCAGCAAAATTACCTATCCCATGGTACCTCTGCAACGTGGTTACGACACAGGATTGGGATATAGCAACTCTGCGTGCTATTTCTCTCATGACCTTCTTCCCTCAAAGTTACTATCCTTGCTCGTTAAACTTCTGATAATCCTCTTGGCATTTTGTCAATCACAACTTTCCGCGAAAAAGTATTTTAAATCCGTTAAAATTGACTAAATCAGATTTATGAATGAGCGTAAGCTAGGACTGAAAGCCTTTTTGTATGGAAAAAGAATTGGACTGTTTTATTGTTTGATATTCTAAATCTATATTTTTAAATAAAGCATCTAAAAAGAAGAAGAAATCATATAATCTACTGTAACAAAAAAGATTTCGATTTTTCAAAGTGATCGCAAACATTTTTTGATGTGTGTAGTTACGATTAAATACTATTTTCTGAAACCTAAACCTTTTCTTTCGGCATAATCACCGCTATTACAAATACAGAGGTGGAAAGGGGTTGGTTTTTTTGACGCACATAATAACCTACTACATTCTGATTACCCTATTTAACGTACGTGTTAATGGCTTAGCGGTGCGGTTAATTCCGTTTTCAAAGTTTAATGCTTTTATTTAACTTCACTTCTACGTCCTAGAATTTAGAATCAATATTTTACCTACTATGACTATAGCTATGGCTGAAATTGGCACACACGTTGGTTGTCGTGGCAATGCACGAAAAAGACTCTTATTTCTAAATTTAAAAAAATTGTGGAATTATGTGGAAAAGGGAGAGGGAGGCCTTTGCCGTGAGCGGGACAATACAGGCTAATTAGATAAATAGGTAGATGGAATTAGAATGACTTGTTTTGTTTTGTTTAAATAGAGGCATTGCCACTGCTGTAACGAATGGTGCTACGGAACTACCCCGGCAGGCCTTCCTTGGTTACTGCCAGGCTCGCGGAGTTGTTCGAAATAGTTACCGTGGCCCTGGCACAGGCAACTGAAGGAACACGGTTGGGTTTTAGTCACTAAAAATCTCCCATCCACACGTCCTCCCGCTGCCCCAAGAGCAGCAGAACTAATTTGATGATTTCCCACCCAAAAAAAAGCCTTCCTAGGTTAGTATTATTTACTTTGTTGGGGCTCGGCAGCTTGTTTATTTGCTACACGAGCGTCTACACTTCTAGAAAATACTAAATCCCCCTGGACCCAACCCCATTCTTTAAACTCTTGAATGCACTTCATCAAGTTCCTCAGTTTCTTTACTCCAATCCGTGTTCAGCTTTTCCATCATCAAAGGCATTACAAAGACCTCATTATTCAGGTCATTCACCAATATTATGGATTACCTTTACCTAGATTACGAAGAGTTTATTTACCAACATTATTACAAATAGATTCGTTAAATCAGACATGATTATCGCATCAAGGTTATACTCGTATATGAGGAAAAGTGCATTCAACGTAGATTAGAACATGTTTTGTCTGGCGGATTTTGTACTATGATATTGTGGATCTGTCTGCTAGCTTATGCGTATTTAGTAAAAGACAAAATGGCGTCAATGACAGCTGATGGTAATGCAATGAGGAATTGTATTGTGAAATATTTACGTATTATATAGGCTAACAGACATAACATAATATGTACAAGTATATATAAAAAACAGTCGTTACGGGTCGTCAGAAGCCCGAAAGTCTGACAACCAGTCATACCAAGGGGTATCGTATTATCCAGTTACTGGGTTGTGGAGGTCAGATGGGCAGTCGCTCCATGTACAATACTGGTACTCAGCTGCATCCGGTTAGACTGGAAGCCGACCCCAACATAGTTGAGAAAAGACTAGGAAGATGATGATGGTATAAAAACAGAGATAATAATCACAGCGCATTAAAAAACTCATCCGCATCGCTGTCAATGAGAAAAGTGCCCAATAGGTAATGTCACGTTATATGGTGATGCTGATTCTTTGGCCCAACAAACTTTTTACACAAAAAAACAACCGACTTCGACCGAGTTATTTTTGACTTTGTAGTGTTTTTTTTTAAGGAAGTCGGTTGTTTTTTTGTGTAAAAAGTTTTTATTTTTAACTTTTTAGTTGTGGTAGATACTCCGCACGAATCTAATCGCGTTATTCGTTCATTTGTCGCGCAATATATAATGCAAAAAGACTTATATGGTTTTCACATGGACCCCTTTGTCCAAATGGAACCAAATTAAAATGGGACCATTCGGTAAGCACCAGCTTTCAAATAAAAAAGAATCATCAAAATCGGTTCACCCAGTCAAAAGTTATGAGGTAACAAACATAAAAAAAAAAAAAAAAAAAAAAAAAAAATACAGTCGAATTGATAACCTCCTCCTTTTTTTGAAGTCGGTTAAAAAATATTCCAGCCCTCTGGTCATGTGAAGAGTCAAGCAACCGCTTGGCTATATGTATCTCGCAAAATCAAGGCACTTGAACCCCACTGGCCTAGTGTTTCAACCCCAAACGCTCAAATATATAACTCCCAATGAGATTGGAATATGTTTCAGGTTCAACAAACTAAATTGTTAATTTAATGTTGCCACTTATGAAACAACGTTAATCTTGTTGGGCGTCAGACTAATCGGAAGCCATATGGATTGACAACGGAGTATTATGGACTAATTTGTTACGAATTAGGCTTATGTAACAAGCCCAAAAAAGTGTCTCACCTTTTGACCCGTGCAATAAGTGTGGTCACTACAAACTGTGATATGTAAATGTATGATCGTGTGGTGCGGACGTAAAGAATATCACCATCCGTTCCCGTGGGTGTCTTAGAAGGCGACTAAGGGACTTACCAGAGAATGGGCAGTATCTTTCTCTATACATTTTACCACCATACTACGATCGCCAACCCGTCTGCCAAGCGTGGCGATTATGGCAATCCCCAATTTGGGGGAGGCTTGTGTCCAGCAGTGGACGTCTTTCGGCTGCAATGATGATGATGATGATATGGTATATTGTTATTGAAGATACGAAGATGCTGCAACCGATCCTCTCGACAATTCACTGTTATGCCTTAAACTTCCTTCACGATACCGATCTCCTAGGTTTAAATTTGATCCATTTGTTATAAAACATGGGTTTTGCCGTTTTGATTCAATTTAGGTTTTACCTATTTCTTATCCGGAAAAGAACTGGAGTTACCAACACAGTTTTATGTTGGTACCTCCAGATAGCAACTGGTAACTGTAGATAACGAAGAAACGCAGAGTTAGCAGGTTGAAGTGGCAGTGGGCTGGCCATGTTTGTCGAAGGACCGATAGTAAATGGAGCAGACGAGTCCTGGAGTGGAGACCGCGTAGCGGCAAGTGTAGTAGCGGACGCTGCTTAACTAGATGGACCGACGACCTCAAAAAGGTGGATGGGACAAACTGGATGTGGAAGGTGCTTTGGAATAGATATGTTGTATTGTATGTGGTAGAATTACTTTTTGAAAACTGTTAAAACTGCTAAGTAGCGCATGGTAAAAGGGTACAGCCTACCATGCACTACTTACATACATACTTAGTAATGAAAGTAGTTTTATGGAATTATTGATGGGTCGTGTAAACATTAGGTGCTCTTAATCTAGGAGTGCTGGGTAAGTTTTTTATGTAAGGATTTCTGGAGGTTTATCTTAAGATTATTTGTAGGGCTTAGTTATAGATGCTTTGTGCCTGCTATTTAACAATTAATTCTTTATATTACCTATACATCTCGACACAAGTTCTGCATCCTAATAGCGTAACATACTATCAATAACAATCTGAATCATTATGAAGGATATTGCTAATTCATTGCTTGCTAATTTTAAGTTGCTCAACTACGTAAATAACGCAATAAATGTTTTGGAACCGTCAAAATGAAAGCCATTCTTACTGTAAGTGTGTTACGCAATTCCTCTTGTTTCTAAGCATAAGAAAAACGTGTCTCATGTGTTAATGAATGTCTGTTTATTTTCGAAAATATCTTCTTATCACATAAAAAAATGACAGCACTATCATCAAGGTTAAGCAAAGTGCAACAAACTGATTACTCACATTTGTTTACTAATTCAGTAATTATCTTTAAATTTTAATATTTTTTAAGTCAAGGGCGACGGTTTGCAGAAAAAGTTTCAAAATAAAAGGGTTATGAGCCAAATATTATCGGTTACAGACTAGAAAAGATTGTTTTTTATAAATAGTTGTGTTCTATTAGGTTGGCATCAGTTGTAATCAATTTGTTAGGAAGTAAAGTAACAGAAGAGAAATAGTTATAAAATGGTGACCTTAGCATATGCAATTTTGTTTGGAGCAATAGCGAGAGAAGCATACGGTATGAATATTAGTCATTTGAAATTATATTAAGAGCTAATCGTTGCCGAAAACCAGAATGAGGCTGGCACCAGAGCGTAGGGATTGGCACAAGCAAATTCAGGCCTAAAGGTACTATGAGAGCCTGAGGGATTCTCTCAGGATCGAGCAATAAAACAATTTGAAGCGTGATTTAATATGGATATTTCGTTTATTCCATGCTTTCGTTTTACAGTACTGCACCTGCCATACAAGTCGTTTCTTTCCGAAACCAAATACCTATGCTAAAATATTTGAAGGCTTACTAAGGAACCTTTATAGTACCTTGCAATGGTGTGAAGACGAGTTATGGATAACGATAATGGTGATGATAAAAAGCTCATCTTAAACGGTAGTGGTTCATAAGGCTTACCAAAAATGATTCTAAGCCACTTTGAAATTCAATCTGCCCTCAAAAGTGTCATCAGGGTTTTAGAGGGCCGATAAAATTTGACTTAGTAACTACTAACTTTTGCCAACGGCTTCGCTCGCGTATTATACATGTAAACCTTCCTCTTGAATCACCCTGTGTAATGATGAAAACTGTATTAAAATCAGTTGCGTGGTTTAAAAGATTTAAGTGTACAAACGCGGGAAGGGACTTTTTTTTAAATTATTATTATAAAGCTGAAGAGTTTCTTTGTTTGTTTGATTGAACGCGCTAATCTCAGGAACTACTAGTCCGAATTGAAAAAATCTTTTTGTACTGAGTAGCCTATTTATCGAGAAAGGCTATAGGTTATATAACATCACGCTATAACCAAGAGGAGCGGAGCAGTAATGAAAAATGTTGCAAAAACAGGGAAAATCGCACGGGTAGGCGATTCGACGCGACGGGAAGGGTCGGGGGAACAAGAAAAACGCGGTCGAAGTCGCGGGCAGAAGCTAGTGTAATAATAATAAAGATTTGTAAAATTCATGTGATTTGCATACCTAGCTTATTTTATACGGTAGAAGTTGGGAGCCAATCAGCCAACGGTATTGATGTTGTTACGTTTGCCTATGAGCAATAATTAATAATCATTCTTTTCCAGGAGTACCCCTGCCACCTTCTGACCACAAGCCCTTCATCGTTGGTGGCGAGGATGCACCCGAAGCCTACGCCCCCTACATGGTAGCCCTGATCTTTGGAGACCAAGTGAAGTCCCATTGGTGTGGAGGTTCCCTCATCACCAGGACGTTTATGCTCACTGCTGCCCATTGTGTGGAACCGTTTATATTGGATAACGGAAGTTTGTTAAAGTAAGTGGTGAGACTTGTGATAAGCGAATAGTGTGGAATAACAAAGAAAGGATGGATGGACTGTGTGACAGATAGTATGGTTACAAGAAGGATGACAGCTAGATAGAGACTTATGGAAGAACGGTCATGTTGCGCTAAATCCAATAAATTTGAATAAGGACAAGATAATGATGATGTCGAATATTCGTGTTTGCTTCACGCTTTCAGTTTACTCTACGTAGTAATTATCTTAATGTTATTTTCCAAGATAGAGAGGAAAAAATCTACTCTCTATCCATCACTCTTTTTAACCCCCGACGCAAAAAGAGGGGTGTTATAAGTTTGACGTGTCTGTCTGTCTGTCTGTCTGTGTGTCTGTCTGTCTGTGGCATCATAGCTCCCAAACGGATGATGCAATTTCAATTAAAAAAAAATGTATTAAAGGTGACTTATCTGCGAGTGTTCTTAGACATGTTTGATGAAAATCGGTTGAGCCGTTTAAAAGTTGTGGAGGGGAAAGTGGGGAAGAGTAACCGAATGTCAGCAAATATACTCGAGTGGGGTCTCAAATGAAAGCGCACTGAAAGAGAATATTGATGAATTAATCGAAAGTGTTCTTAGCTTCGTTTGATTCTTCATTATATTATGTATATACCTATAAAAAGTACAAATAAAAAATCAAATTTAAAATTTAAAAAACCCCCGACACAAAAACCTAATTTCCCTTTAAAAAGTAAAAAATAATAAAAAATAACTCAATCTTAAAGTACATACCTAAGAATGTATTAATAATTCAAAAAAAAAAACGTCGCGTTGGGGGACCGCTCCGTGAGTGCAGACGTCGTTGACTGCTTAGTTAGGTAATAAGACTATTGGTAATTAAATTGTTAGGTTTGAAGCGGTCCCCCAACGCGGCGTATTTTTTTTTAAATTATTAATACATTCTTAGGTACTTTAAGATTGAGTTATTTTTTATTATTTTTTCCTTTTTAAAGGGAAATTAGGTTTTTGTGTTGGGGGTTTTTAAAAATTTTAATTTAATTTTTTTATACACGCGCTTTTGTTACCGTCTCATCATACCTATACCAAAACATATACTTTCCAATTTTTTTTACTTATTCCACAAAATAATCATTGCTTCTCTTTCCCTCAGAACCTTCCACACCCGGGTAGGATCCAACCAATGGAACTTTGGAGGCACAATAGTAGAAATAAAAGAGTATTACATGCATCCAAATTGGGACTCCAAGAACATCAAGTTTGATGTAGCAGTAGTGGTCCCTGAGGAGAGACTGGTACTGACAGAGAAGATAGCGCTCATTGGAATGGCATTCGAAGACGTGGCAGAAAACGAGAGGTGCTTCGTCACGGGCTGGGGAAGAACTGGTCCTAGAATTGATGGAGATGTTGTGGTGAGTGGTGTACTGAATATTATAAGGACTGTCACAAGGGGCGTCCTATAGACGTGATGTAATATCGATATCTAAAGACGATAAAGCAAAATGAAAAATATGTTGCTTTTTCTGGGACAGCGTTGCCAGGAGTTCGGAGAAAGCGGACACAGTCAGGCTTTTTGGTTGCATTTGCGTGCAAATTAGACGGTGTCTGGCCTGTTCGGCTTTTGTTGGGCTTTTAAAATTATTGTTGTTTCATTGCAATTTGAGAAGATTTTATGGCAAAAACATTGATTCGTTTTTCTGAGGCTAAATAATTAAGGGTGTACGTCCTTTTTACCCAAAGCTCCAGCTATACTGGTTGGTCTGTCCGGATTTTCAGTTTTAGTAACTAGCAACCCTATCTGGACAATTTAGTTACTTCAGTTTAAAAATCTTTTTTTTTTGTATGAACTTAACTGTGTCTCTCTCTAATACAATAAGAGAAAAGAAAACAGATTTTCGAACGCGGAAGAAATTACTCAAACTTCTAATGACAACACTACCAACGATCGATGACCCCAAAAGAAAACCTAATATAGCGGAGTAGTTACTCCTAGTTTCCCTGATTAAATACTCCGTTAATACTTAACTTTTTTTTTACTCTTACACTTTAGTCGTTGTAAAAAAGTCAAACAGCAATAAAGGCTTATTTTTATTTTATTTTATAATACTTAACTCTACAGATCATAATAATGGACTTAATGCACCTTCCAGCACCTGCAACCAACGCCTGATGACCTGCAAGCCTTATATACGAGCATTATAAACCATGAACAGTGCCAGAAACAAATGGCGGCGGTGTCGAATGGCATCGCGCCTGCAATAGATGAGACAATTGAGATCTGCACCTTCCATTCTTGGGGACACGGCATGTGTTTTGTAAGTAGACAATACAGCTATATATATAATACTAGCTTCTGCCCGCGACTTCGTTCGCGTTAAATTTCTTGTTCCCCCGACCCTTCCCGTCGCGTCGAATCGCCTACTCGTGCGATTGTCCCGTTTTTGCAACATTTTTCATTACTGCTCCGCTCTTCTTGGCTGTAGCGTGATGTTATATAGCTTATAGCCTTCCTCGATAAATAGGCTACTCAACACAATAATAATTTTTCAATTCGGACCAGTAGTTCCTGAGATTAGCGCGTTCAATCAAACAAACATACAAACAAACAAACTCTTCAGCTTTATAATATTATAGTATAGATTTTTTTGTTAAATAGCTGGCAATACTTTACCTAAGTATGTTATGTTGGGTATCCATATGGAAAACTAGTGAAACAAAAAAAATCTTACTTTGTTCAAAACTTTTAATGACACTGTGGCAAGTGCATTCGGGCAACTAAATGAGTGCTGTGCTATATTTTTGGAAATTCTAAGGTCCGCAAAACATTACAAAAACAGCTGATCAATTAACAATTATCCGGTTCTTTTCCGGATAATTTCATTTCTGATTTTATCCTTAAAAGATCCCGTAAAAACCTTGTAGCTCTATAATCTATACTAATATTATAAAGCTGAAGAGTTTGTTTGTTTGTTTGTTTGATTGAACGCGCTAATCTCAGGAACTACTGGTCCGAATTGAAAAATTCTCTTTGTGTTGGGTAGCCTATTTATTGAGGGAGGCTATAGGCTATATAACATCACGCTACAACTAAGAGGAGCGGAGCAGTAATGAAAAATGTTGCAAAAACGGGGAAAATTTATTCCTTTTGAGAGTTTCCGTTGCGTGCGCTGCGTAAACGGTTAAAGTAACGCAAAACTCATGTATGGCGGAATTGTTCCTTTTAACAAGTTCTAATAAAAAGGCCGCGAGAGCATATGTCTATCTTTTAAGGTTGACTCACTATAACTGAAAAGGAGCGAGCAGCAACGAAAAATGGACGAAAACTAGCAGGCAAATCGATGCGACGGGAAGGGTCAGGGGAGCAAAAATTTGACGCGGACGAAGTCGCGGGCAGAAACTAGTTTGTAATAATAGCACGCTATGAGCCTTTGTTGAAGTCTAAAAATAAAAGCTTTTTTTAAATTATTTGTATTGTAACCTAATTCTCATTTTTTATCTTCAGGGTGACTCCGGGAGTGCCCTCGTTAGGGAAAGCACCAGGAAACAGATCGGCGTCGTGTCCTGGGGTTACAGTTGTGCCCATGGAGCTCCAGATGTCTTTGTCAAGTTGAGCGGCCACCCCATTAGGGAATTCCTGGAGTATTACCTGGACTTGTTGAAAGATTGATCTGGTTATATTGTAGATTGATCTGACATTGTTGTATAGTTTTAAAAACTGTTAATACATTAGTACTTTTATATGTCATTTTTGTTATATTTTACTCTGATTCTGAATACCTGAGTAGTCCTTGTTACAATTTTTACTTACATAAGTTACTGTAAAAGTTCGTAAATCATAAGATTTTCCAGTAAAACCAAAGATTTACCAACTATTAATGATAGAAGTCCGAACCGTTCTATACTCATCGTTTATTTCGAACTTTTACCACCATTCACAGATACAGGTAAATCTTAGGATTTGCCTCAAAGACACGGGAAATGCTGAAAAAATAAAATACGGTTAACGGGTTACGCGGTCAAAATATATGAAACAGCAATTTCTTAGTGGTTTAAGTAAAGTGCAGTCTACACCTGTTGAAGACATTGTCATCAATCAGATGGTTTGAGTATAAAATTTGAAAATAGTTTCAAGTGTTCGTGTTTAAAATAACACCCTAATTGCATAAAGCACTATCATTTGTTTATCATTTGCTTTGATTCTTATGTTCGAAAAACGGTAAGTTCAATAACAGAACAACAGCAGACAGAATAAGAGAATGTTGTTGATATGTCAAATTGAAAGCCATTTCTACCTTTTACCTATTGACCAAAGTCTTAAATACTTTAAATTTTGTTTCTATGGCCCTCTGCCAAGCAAGAACAGCTCACAGCACATAACCCAAGATAACGCGTAAGATAATAATTAAAACAAAATTGAGGTTTCCAACTACTCCAGTCTGATTAATAATTTGATCCTTAAAAGGCTTACAACTGAAAATCGTTCTATCTTCTATACCTTCATTCATACATTCTCCTGTCCTTATCTCCATCTATTTGGGGTCGACGCATTACTTAAGTATTTTTCTTCAATAATTCTCTATTAGGCGTCATCTCGGTAGCCACCTCTTCCCTAGACATATCACCTTTCCCACAGTCCAAACATCATTTGTTTAGTTTTGTGTGTGGACGTTTTTCGGCTTAAATCATGAAATGCCCATACTATGACAACCCATTTCCACAAAACTATTAATAAACTATTACCCAGCAAACATTTTTGTCATATAATAAAACATTTATATGACCTTGAGTCGTATTAAAGTTATTTTAGAGTATTTTTTTAACCCTTTGTCATATACCGGTGCATTATGTGTCCGAATAGTCATATACATTTTTTGTCGTATAATAATGTCAATATCTGGTTGACCGACCTTTGCTCGATATTTTTTGGTAAATTGCGTTTAAAATAATAAGTTTATGTTCAAATTGATTATCGATAAAGTTGGTCATTGAAAACACGAATAAAACGACATTTTATAAAAATGAATCCTAGCTAGATCGATTTATCGCCTCCGAAACCCCCTGTTTACTAAATTTCATGAAAATCGTTGGAGCCTTTGCCGAGATTCAGATTATATATATACATACATATATACAAGAATTGCTCGTTTAAAGGTATAAGATATAGACGTTATTTCGAAATTTTTATGCAATCGTCATACAATAATGTCTACGACGACATCTATAAAACTTACTTATACAACTTTTCATCGTGTAAACGTTTTCGTAGTATAAACGTCATAATGCCGTCAATTTTGTCATGTAATTACCTTTTAAACATCTGCTAAACGTACAATAATTGTTTACACGTAGTATTTGTAACCAATATATATAAGTCGAATAAGTATTACGAGTGCAACCTGTATACATCTTAAAGTATCACCAACATTATAATACGACCGCTATTTAATTAATACTCATATTAAAGGTCTTATAATAAACTTGTTTACAACGTCCACCACTTTGGAAAGGTTCTGAGTTCCGTACTTTTCTGCTCTATTTGCATTTGTGATATTAAAGGATATCTTAGATAATCGGCGTATAATCATTTTCTGTTCTTTTTCTCAGCTGTAACTATTTGTACAAGTGAGACACATTTTCAACTTCTGCCAGTCGCAGAAACAATGTTAAAGCACATAGTTGACAATTATGGCAAGTTTTATGGCCAAGAGTACATTACAAGCTATGTTCACAATTTAAGTTATAGATCATTGTGGGGTTTACCTAAGACAAAAGTACTATGAGACTTAAATAATTTGTATGTCACATAAATCCTTCTGTTCTTTAAATATAAATTCTTTGAACTAAGTGAGCTGAGCGTTTATTATTTTATTATTGATCCCTAAATCAACCGTCATGGCGTACAAATTTACAATGAAAAAGCAGTTTATAGGTCGGGAAGTTATATAGTTGTCATATAACGCAGTCACTGAATAAATTATTAATAAAAATATGTGAAAACATTAAAAAAAAAATTTATTTTTTATTTTAATTTATTTAGGTAACCAACAGCGATACAAAAAATATTATACAAAATATGCGTGTTACAGTTATTATGGCCAATTATAGGTTTCCCTGTGTAACTGGGATATATGTTTAATACATGCGAACGGACTTATGCCAGATATTTCCAATTAAACAACTAAATAAAAATGCAATACAATACAAAATATATAAGGTTAAATTTAGATCATATTTTCGAAAAATTTTAAACGAATATGGTTGAATAATAAAAGATAGTAGAAGAAGAAGAAGAAGATTGGGTGCTTGTCATTTGTCTCCGCTTATAGTTTTTATTATTCTTTTTTTGAATGTCAGTTTATTACAGTTAAATAAATCAACTTCGAAGAATTCTGAGTTGTAAATTCGAGCAATGCGAGTCAGTACACAGTTCGAGGCATAGTTAGTGGAGTGCTTAGGGACGCGCAACATAGGCGTGTGACGAGTACGCCGTTGAGGAGTATTAAAAGTTATTTGTGCGACTAATTCCGGGCAATCAAGGCGTCCAGTGAGTATATCATAGAGCAAACACATGTCCATCACTTTACGTCTCTCCTCGAGTGTTAGCAGACCATAGGTTCGACAGCTATCTGCGTAAGACATGGGGGGTTTACGGAGGCGATAGTTAAGATGGTTAGTGAATTTTTTTTGAATCCTTTCTATTTGGTTCTTATAAATTATATATTGGGGGGACCAGATTTGGCACGCATATTCTAAAACGCTGCGCACATAAGCAAAGTATACCGATTTAAGTGCTCCAATATTTTTAAATACCTTACATGATCTAAGAACAAATCCTAGGTTCTTATAAGCTTTTGTGCTAATAAGGTCTATGTGATCTGAGAACATTAATTTACTGTCAAACATAACTCCTAAATCCCTAACCATCTGCACTTTATTTATGACAATTCCATCAAAATTATATGAGTAATCAATCGGGTTCCTCTTGCGTGTGTAACTGATACACTGACACTTTGCAACGTTCACAGTGATCTTGTTTTTTGCGTAATAATTATTTAAATTGTTAAGATCCTCTTGAAGGGCCTTACAATCATCGGCTGATTTTATTTTATAAAATACTTTTTTGTCATCAGCGTACATTAAGTGATCAGAGTGTACAAAAGAATCAGTGATGTCAAATAGATATGCGTTGTAAAAAAGAGGTCCCAAATGAGATCCCTGGGGAACACCGCTAGGGATCTCAATAAAGTTGGATCGGTAACCTCCTAGAACGACAGCTTGTGAGCGTTTAAATAGATATGACTGTACCCATCGCAAAAGATCCCCGCGTATACCTAGTCTGTACAGCTTTCTGAGCAAGAGGACGTGATCCACACGATCAAAAGCTTTTTCGAAATCTGTGTAGATCACGTCAACCTGTCCCCCGTTATCTGTATTCTCAAGAACGAAATTAGAGAAACTGGCTAAATTAGAGACAGTCGATCGTTTCTTTAAAAAACCATGTTGCTTGCAAGAGATACCTCTGAGAATATATGGATAGATAGCGTTGTATATAAGTTTTTCAAATACTTTACCAATGGTGTTTAGTATAGAAATACCCCTATAATTTCCTATCATTGTCCGCGAACCTTTTTTATGAATTGGAACAATGAGAGCTTTTTTCCATTCATTTGGGAAGGTGCCTTCTTTTAAAGAAATATTAAAAATAGTACTAATTGGAAGTGCCAAAGATTTTGCACAGTTCTTCCAAAACACTGGGGGCACACCGTCACATCCAGGGCCCTTGTCCACGCTTAAGGCACTCAACGACCTCTCTACGGTTGACGAAGAGAATTGTAAGTTGGAAATTATGTCAGGACAGTGATCTTCTTCATGCATTGTTAATGAATTAACGAGGCTATAGTCAGAGGGTTCACCAAATACGTCGTGGAAGAAGTCATTGAAAGCCTCACAGATTTGCCGACCCTCGGAATAATTGATATTATTGTGAGATAACATTTTAGGATAATTGGAGCCTCCACGCATGTTTTTTATGTATGTCCAAAACTTTTTTGGATCATTTTTCAAATTACTTTCCATTTCCTGCAAGTATTTATTATAACAAATCTCATGAACTTGTCGCTCTCTTTGTCGTAATAATGCGAATTCGTCATAATCTAATAAGTTACCATACCGTTTCCATCGCGAGTGTGCCTTGCTTTTTTCTTTAATAATTTTAATTAAAGAGTTGCTATACCAGACAGGATATTTACGTGACCCTAGCCTTCGATTCAAAGGTACATATTTATCAACTCCTGTTTGAATTATTTTATAGAATGTTTCCACGGCAGTATTTGATGATGTGTTGTCTAAAATTGAGCTCCAATCAAGTTCAGAAAAATAACTGTTCAATAGTTCGAAGTCAGATTTGCGGAAATTATGTCTAGGAGTGGACAACTCACGGAGCGGAGAAACTGTAAGGTCGGATATTTCGATAGTAATTACTGGATGAGGTAGGTCAGGCTTCACAAGGGGTGATAGACATTCAGTTATTTCAATTGGCAAGTTGGAAAAAGCTAGATCAAGAGTATGCCCTTTTTGGTTGGGTAGTGTATTGTACTGTGTTATTCCTAAAAACGACAAATCATTAACTAAGCGCGCGGCAGCGTTCTGCACCTCGACGGCACCTTGTTTCAAAAAAGTCGGTCCACTTAAATTCCATTTTATACATGGAAGATTGAAATCACCCACAAGTAAGCAATTACGTATATTATTGCTGTGAGTAAATGCCTTCGCGACACCTTGCAAGACGTAGTCGATATCCGAGGGTATCCGATGAGTATCCGGCGGTACGTAGGCAACGCTTACGTAAAGATCAGCTGTCGCCGACAGCGCGCGAGCCGGTATTACTATGGTCAACAATTCCGTAGCTATCGCATTTTGCTCGTGCTCAACACACCACGCACCCAGCTCGCGTCGCGAGAGTATCATCACACCGCCACCTGAGGATTTGCCAGTCGCACCCAAATCACGATCTTTACGAAACACGTCATATCTATCGTCACTCAATTCCCCACTAAAAATGCCGCTGTGTAACCATGTTTCCGTTATAATAATTATATCATAACAATTACACATAATGTTTTGTTGGAATTGTGTAGTTTTAGTCCTTAGACCACGGCAGTTCTGATAGTAAACGTTTAAGATTCGGGGTTTCATTGTAATAGGTTTCGTCTACTGAGAGTATATACAAGAAAATTAACAAAAAAAGGACGATTAGATAAAAAAACAGCGAACATACCGAGCCACTCGTGGGTAGAATAATAATAATTGGTAGTAATCGGGTCCCGCAACGGAATGACTCCCGGGGAGGAATCACACAACTCCAACGCACGATAATTAACATTTAAAAGCGCATAAAAAATTTGTTGCTAATTTACCTCACATTAATCAGTAAATTTGATTGCGCAATGGTTTACAACTGATGAAATGGTTTTATCACCTCAAATAACAAAGAAAAAATGCAGTATTAACTCAGCTGTCAAACACTCTGCCAAATTAAATTAACGTCATATAAAATCAGTTATAATATAATTCGTTCAATATAAACATCATCTTTAAATGACAATAACACAACGATTACATTATATAAAAGTAATATTGTGCGTCATTATTCGACACGAAGTCGACATGTAGGCAAATCGCCGACGTGTATATGACGACTATGCGATTAAGTAGGTATTTATGGAAAAAGAAGAAAGAAAAGAAAGAAACGAAACGAAACGATACGAAACTCTTAGCACATTAAGTTGAATAAAATGGGCCCTAATGCCGTCGAGTAGACGTCCTTATGACATTTATACGATTATACTAAATAACATTAGGTTGCCACCAAAACGTCTACTCAACGTCGTAAATGTTTGTTGGGTAATTTCTTATTCTACCCATTCGTGTAACACCACACATTCCACTTAACATTTTCATCTCGGCTGCATGAACTTGCTTTTTATTCATCCGTTTTGTGGCTCAAAATTCCAACCCATACAAGACAGTAGGTCTAACCATGGTTTTAAATATTTTTCCCTTAATTTTAAAGGGCAATGCAGGAGTCACAGATTGTTCCCGTGACCTACCACCATTTCATCCAACCAGTATTCATTCCGTGCTTATCCGTCCAATCTACTTCGCCATCACTTTGCAACAATTAGTAATGATTGAAACAGATCAATATAACTTTCAAAGTATTTATTTTAAACTCAAAAAAGTATATTTACAGTTGTTGTCATAAAGTAGCTCTACGTCCAAATTCTGAAGCAATCGTTTCTTGATCATCTAAGTTGGACCATCTTCAGGTCTTTATACAACGTTGGAGTTCAACCAGCTCTGGTAAGCACTGATCCTGACGAACATGTCGGGAGCTCCGCGGGCGCAGGGGAATCCCCACGACACGACACCGAACTGCTGGCCATTGTCAGCACGCCTCAGAGCACTGCCAGAGTCACCCTGGATGAAGAAAGAAGAGTTGTTAGGAAAGGTGTTGTTTAAAAAGTCGTAGGTATTGAACAAAATAGGAAAAGATTAAGAATGGATTTGACAAAACATGGGGGGAAATAACACATTGAAATGACGGTTGAAAAAGGTGTATAAAAAAAGAAGACACGATTTGAGTAGTAACCTGTCTAAATCAAATTAAGAAAATAGTAGTCTAATGTGCCTAATTAGAGGAAAAATTTTACAGTCTTAGAGTAGAGCAATGAAAGAAATTACTGTAGAAGAAGAAAATACTTACGTTGCATGTACCGCGTCCAGCAGAGTGGAAGGTGCAGACCTCAATATGTGGCTCAACAGGAGGAGCGCGGACGTTCAGCTCAACGGAGGCGCGAGCCACGCGAGCCACACAGTCGTTGCCGTCGAGGGTGGTAGCTGTCAGCTCCAGAAGACTAGGAGACAATGCACCGCCAGCCTGGAATAAGAATCAATATAATAAGAATTATGCTCATACTGAGATGGAAGTTTCAAACTTATGGAATCAGTATAAATGACCTTTTTTTGTGGGTGGGAAGGAAAGTCAACAAATGACGTCTCCCGCTCTGGGCGGAGCGTGAGGGCGTGTCAGACTTTTACTGACTAAAACCCACCCGTGTTCCTTCAGATGCCTATATGCCTGAGCCACGGTAACTCTTTCGAACAAATCTCGTGACACTGGCAGAGTGTAAGTGACCTAAGAGTACAATGTTGTGTTAATTATTATTTCTGAAGTAGAAGTATTACCTATATGGCTGTCGAAAAATTTTGCAGTGAGATTATTGAAACATTTTCTGAAGCTAATTTGATTTCATAGACTATAGATATAGCCTGAATCTAAATTTTGGGGACTCGGGACATGAGGAGAGTCGTTGAGTAGCGCATTTCAGAGCCGCCATATAGTTTTAATCGGGCTGTATATTGAAAGGTAACATTAAGTTCATAGTAGCCATCGCTGAATACATGAACTGTTTACATGCACTCGACTTAGGTCTAATTTTTTAATAGTGAAAAACTAAGGAGTAATTATTGAGGTTTCATAGCTTGTGTATGAAAGATATCTCAAGCAGTCATAGTTTTAGTATGACTATTGTCGGTAAAGTCGGCCCTAACACATTTCCTCGGTTGAGTCTTGAGCAAAATAGTGACGTGTTCATAACTCACCCTGATTCTGCCCCATCCAGCGACCCTGGATTGAACTCCCTGACCGATAAAGGAGTATGTGATGGGCACGGTTCTCACAAGGTTGGTGATGAGAACGTTGCTGGATGTGATTAGGATACCGATGTCGTTCTTAATGGTAGCAGCGACGTAGTTCGGGTGGGTGACATTGCGAGCCAGGGTGTAGGCAGTGCCGCCGCTGTTCCAGCGGTTGGTGCCGACTGTCACACGCAGAGAGCTATGGAATAAGTTATTCTTTAAAGATTAAAAGGATCTCCGACCAATCTTACCAAAGAGTATCGCTTTACCTAGGAAATGGATGGCGGTGGTTTGATCGGCAGTCGCGGCATGTAAAATACTCGTATTCAGCGTTCGGATAGACTGGAGGCCGATCGAACATTGGAAACGGTTAGGTAGACGATGATGAATACAAAGATTCTCATATGGGGGACAATTACCCTCTTTAACGGTAGTATCATAAAGTTTTCATTAGAACTGTGACGTAGACAAAAGTCTTCATCTTCATCATCATAATAACAATCCTTTTCTTCGTCGACTGATTCGAATTATAAAACATCACGTCGTTCTGTTTCTAATTTTCTGTATGAATATGGGAAGGGTCTGGTCATGTATCTTCAGTAGCCGGTGATTTTAACATTTATTATACAGAACCACTCCAAGTTAAAGTTGCTTCATTGTAGTAACGTTGTATTTACGCAGTTCATTTTCGGTTTGCAATGATTTCTTTCATTTTCCAGTCCTTCGCAATATAAAGCCACAATTATTACATTTCCCAGACATAGTCCATATATTTTTAGGTCACTGCTTTATTCACATAACATCACGCCTTGTCTCCCCGAAGGGTTGGGCAGAAGTGTACCTATAGTACACCCACATTTCGCCTGTTATATTTAAGTCCCATTTAATAGGGGGCGAGCCTATTGCCATCAACCGGACACCATTCCAGACTCCGGGCTGCTACTGAGAAATTCTAGATGGAAAAACCAAATAACACTTTGCCCGACCTGTGAATCGAACCTAGGACCTCATGCTCAGCAGTAGCGCTTGCTACCACTAGCTAGCTGAAGCGGGAGCTTCAGCTTAGCTTAGCTTAACTTCAACAACCAGGGAAATCTCTCCGTAGTTTTGAGTATTTATTCTGTTTCTGTTTATGGTTTTAAATAGACCTATATTTGAAACTAATTGTTGCAATATTATTCAAAGCAGTTATTGGATCTAATAATCAGTCATCAGTGCTGTATGGATTAATTTGATCATTGATTTAAGGTGCGTACTCAATTACAAAACACTCCACGACTGAGGATTTAAAATAAAGAAGTAGTCAACCCCGCATTCAACCATGCCGACTTCCTTTACCACTGCAAGAGCCGATTAACAGTCAACCAATACGTATTACATACCTAGAAAGAGAATTGCCACTGAACACGGCAGCAATACAATGCGCAGCAGTCAGGACAGTGCGCTGGGTGATCAGAGAACCTCCGCAGAGGAAGCTCCTCACCAGCACTCCGCTGGACATGGCAACCATGTGAGGGTGGCTGCCAACTGCGGCCTCGGTTCCACCGACGATGCGAGCGCTAGCGTCGGTGTGGTCGAACCACATGGACATGTCATCTTCGGGCGTTGGGAGGGCTGAAATTGGAAAATTATGGTTTAGGATTTGATGCGTTCAGTTGCCATTAACGCGAGGCAGGACCTGAATGAAAAACGACGCAAGTAGTGTTAAATATGACCGCGTGACTACTGTATGTTAGTCTTTGTGTGTGGAGAATGACTGCGGTCTGTGACGAAAATCCAACATGTATGGGACGTGTTGGATTTTTGAGACGGGGCTATGTTAGGCGACTGTATATTTTTAAGCTGAAGGTGTATTTTGAATTTTTGGGACGAAAACTGGTTGAAAGAGTGTTTAATTAGATTTATTCATTGATTTGTCAGGGTTTGGGTTTCGGCTAAGAATGGCACGAGTCTAATCCACAAATCTTTAAGAATAAATCTGATTAAAATACTCTTATCGTTCTAATTGACTAACGTTCATTGTCTTATCAGATAACTCTAGAGTATGACGGGTAGATATAATTAATAAAATAATCCCCAACACGTGAGCGATTACTAAATAAGCATCACTTAATTATTGTGACTTTAAAAACCAGCACCCTAGTTGCGAAACGCACAATTTATCAGAATCTGAATGGGATTGAAGATTATTTCTAAACCATTGCGTCATTTGTTCGAATAAATTGTGGCTCAGCAACGTAAATAACGCAATGAATGTTGTTTAACTATGAATATTAAACCAATTCCTACCGATAAAAAGTTCCGCAATTACCCCTGCCATAAAGTCGATTTTCTAATGATACTTAGAGAATCGTTGCGATAACAATAATACACTGATTTGAGAAGTCATTATAAATTATGAAAAGTAAAGATTATATCCTAATCTGTTCATTTTGTTGAAACATGACTCAATATAAGTAAACACAACATGAGATAAGATTTTTTAATTAGTGGGTAGGTAAGTAATCGATTGATGAATGTGGTTGAGCAATTTTTATTTTTATATGTGTTAGATTTTAGATTCATATCACTATTCGTTTAACAATTAAACTGTTGTGAAATCAGTAGGTTCAGCTGGAATTTATCTGGATACAAAGTCATGAATATTAAAAAAAAAATTGGTTCTCATGAGATGAGCATGTGATGCGCAGGAATGAGGAGTCACGTTTTTAGTATAACACTGATTTATATTCGTCACTACACACTTCAGGTCCAGTTGAAAACCAGCGTCAGGCACTAGTTGTCGGGCATTTTTCTGAACTGGACCTTAATGCGCAGCCGTCAGGTAGACTTTCCTGCGAATACCCTATCGCACTTTACTCGTTTTATTTGATTTATTTTCTGCTGTGTATTGTGGGCTCAATAAATGTATTTAAGTATTTTCTTTTCTTTTCCATTAAGAAAGTTTTGTGTATCATTTTGGGTGACTATGAGGAACAGTGGATGATCGAAGAAACGATGGATGGACTGTGTGATAGCTGGTATAGCTAGAAAGGGGAACTGAGATGACGATTAAATAATAGAGATGTCAGCAAGGAGGATATATGCTGCACCGATCCCAAATACATTGGTATAAGGGCAATTGGTATTATCATAATTTATAGCCCAGACTTGACAAGTTGAAGTAACTTTTCTTATATCAGCAGTAGACTATCCAGATGCTCGGAATGTTGTTCGTAAGATTAAATAAAAAAACCACATTTGGCAAAGGTTGTGATTGAGAATTTAACAGAATGTGTGGACGTGTAGTTTGACGAAACCGTATTTGAAATTGTCTCTGGTGACAGAAAGGCTGACAGCCAACCGGTTGTAAATGGTGGATGCAGAGGAAAACTGTTAACATAATAGTTACGAGACAAAAAATTGGTCTGGATGTAAATGCTTACAAGAAAAGGGATAGGTCTGCGCAAAACAAGATGACTGTATATAAGAAGAAAAAGCTACGAAAGAGATTCATATTGAGAAGACGGTTGATAGAAATGTAATGAAGAAAATATACCTCATCATCATCTGCCTAGCCTATTCCCAACTATGTTGAGGTCGGCTTCCAGTCCAACCGGATGCAGCTGAGTACCAGTATGGAGCGATTGCCTATCTGACCTCCACAACCCAGTTACTAGGTAAAACGATACCTCTTGGTAAGACTGAAGAAAATATACCTCGTTAATCCGAAAAGAATACAACAATCCTTTCAATCACTAAAATAATTGATGTCACTGTGAAAGCTGCCACGCTTAAATGGAATTCCATTCAATGGGCAGGACGCATCTGCCCTATATCAGACAATCAGTGGGTCAAACTTACAACCCAGGGTGGCAAACCACATCACGGCAAACCCAGACGGAGATGGAGGTATAAGTTGGACTCCTTTAATAAAGATTTGTCTTGAAAGCTCTATACAGGTAGAGACGGATTGAGAGGTCCTTGCCCAGCATTGAAATGGCTAATAATAAAAAAAACCGAAAAGGATTGAACTACTGATTTTAGCTGAAAATCCAAAGCTACATACTAGTAGAAAAAAAAATCTTAAACTTACCGAAGCACCCAACAAGGAGTGTAATCACCAGAAGTCCGGTTTTGATGTCCATGTTTAATAACGCCCGAAGTGAGTTTGATTGCTTTACGATACATTCTCATATTTATAACATTAATCCTTGAGATAATCATTAACTCTGATTGATTACCATTGATTAGCTGTTGAAAATAGTACATACGCAATATCATAGAGCCGTCATCGAAGTCTTATCAAGTTTAGTGTTCGATGACTATCAAAAACAGGTAGATTAACGTAAATGGAGTAACTTTGCGTTAAAATGTTAACTAGTATAATAAAGTGAAAATCTATGATTTTTGTATATTTGTCTATTATTATTCCTTAGCGCTTAAATGGCTGATCAAGAACCAAACATGTGTACCAAATTTCCGGCCGATAGCTTGAGTCGAAGTGGGTGAAATATTGATCCTTAAACTACAGGATATACAAGTGAAGTTAAATAAAAGCTTTTAATTATGATAATTAAATAAGATGAATGAAGAAAGACAGAAAATTAAAGAGATGGTAAAAATGGAAAAGTATGAAAGGGAACGAAAGTTTACACAGGATACTCTCTGATAACTTCAGGGCCTTCAGGGATTGGCTCACTGAGTAAATAAATGTAAACATGGAGTATGAATGTGATTAGAGCGGAATGCTAGAAGGGATACTTTGAATGGCTGTCAGGATGATGTGCAAGGAGTGAGTAACTGGGCAGAAGCTATTTTTGAAGACCCAAACTCAGTCGTAGATGAAATAGATAAGATTTTTTGAGCGCTAAAAGAGATGAAAGTTTTGCAATCTGCACGGTAGAACAGAGTGTCTGCTGAAATGCGTAAGGGCGATAACAGGATGGTATCAAGCCTGTTGTGCCGGATCTTTAATACGCGTTGGAGATTCGGCCGCTTGCCGGATCATTGGTGTGAGGCTGTAATCATACTACTATATAAAGGAGAAGGCTCTCAGCAGGAGTTTAAAAACTACCGCGTCGTTACTCTTTTGCAAGTTGTTTGCAAACTGTATGCGGAGGTGTTAATAAATAAAGATTGATAGGAGTGAAAGTTGAGAAAATATGAGATGTGCAGGTAGGATTTAGAGAGAGAATGGGCTGTTTCCATCAGATCTGGGTTGTAATGTTGATATAGTCGAGGCAATGCGAAGCAGTCAGCACAGTACGCTGGCTGACCAGTGAAGCCTCGCAAACTATACCCCTCACCTCACTACGTCTATAGATAATTCCAATATGCAGTGATGAAGAATGAATTACCGAGATGATATCTATCCATATCGATGGTAGAAAATATCTGATTATTTTAGATGTCGATAATAATGTTAGATGTCCTCGATCATTCGTTTCCAACATATCTTCACAACAACATCCACATAAAGCTTCTACCGTGGTTGAGGCTCTTGCAGTGTTCTTTAATATATCAAAGGCCTTTAACAGGGTCTGGCATACTAGTCTATGAAATAGTTTCCAGCATTAAGCATCACAACTGCTTTTTGTAACTGGATACCTTATATCTTTAATAGCCGACTGATCAGAGCTACTCATACTAGAATGTTCATCTGACCTTATTGTTTTGATGCCGGTATTCCTCAAGGGTCTATTCTTTCCCTAACTCTTTTCCTGCTGCTTATTAACTATCTGATATTAAAGCTCGATTATTTTTCCATCGTCCATAGTAAATACTGTCGTAATCATTATAGATTGTTGTGACAGGACTCCCACGTCCCCTTACCGTCACCAAACCATCGAAATTGCGCCGGTGGGATCTTAGGCGAGATCGAATCTGTTGTTTTAAATCAACGGGAAATTCCTTTTCGGTGGGAGCTTCGACACCTGGGCGCGGCGGCGGCCCGCATGGATGGACATATCATCTTCGGGCGCTTGAAGAGCTGTGAGCGATAGAAGGTGATAAAGAAGACGGGTTTGAACAGCATTTTTTTAGCAGCAAAAATAAATAATTTCCAACGCACCGATGCACCAGCCACAAAGCATATTGCTAAAGGTTTCCAAGTCGATGCCAAAAACGCCGAAAGAAAATGTTTTTTTTTTTTCAATATAGGACATTTATGACGAGTCAAAAAATTATCTCTTGACACTAATTAATTTTGATTGATAAGCGGGAGGTAAAACCCCGATATACAATGACGAGTTGTTTGGGTATTTTCAATCCGGATAACGATTTGATGTTTAATTTTATAGAAAAACTAGATTTTCCCAGCGGCTTGGCCTGTCTGGATGTCTAAAATTATCTCACGGGAACGTAATACTGGGATGAAAAGTATCCCATAATGTTAATCTAGGTTATGATTATGACTAAGATGTGAGTCAAATTTCATCCCAATTCGTATAGCCATTTTTGCGTGATTGAGTAACAAGCATAATATTAATAGGATTGTTGCATTCAAGAAAGGAAAAATCCATTTACTTAAAAAAATACATATTCCAGTTAATTCTTTGAAACGGTCTCCCTATAGTTCATCATCATCATCATTTCAGCCGTAAGACGTCCACTACTGGACATAGGCCTCCCCCAATTTGGGATGCTTTGCCATAATCGCCACGCTTGGCAGGCGGCTTGGCGATCGCAGTATGGTGGGAAAATGCATAGAGAACGCTGCTGCCCATTCTCTAGTAAGTCCCTTTTACGACACCCACGGGAAGAAATGGGGTGATGCTATTTTTTACGTCCAGCAACACACGGGACCCTATAGTTATGTGATATTAATAGGAACACGTTGTAGAAGGATTAAAATAAAAGCAATCTTTTAAGTGCCCTAGTCCTATAAGTGTCTAGTGCCCTGTTTAAAATTATGAAATTGAATACATTGACAAATACAATATTAGGTACCTAAAATGTTTGCACCGAAATCACATAAACAATCCACAAGATACCAAGTAAGGTAGGTACTACCTATATCACAATAATCACAGCCACACGCTCAATAAATTATGTGATAGGGAAAACCAAAGTTTGGGGAAAATTAGAGTCCTATACTCCTTATGTGAAAATTGTAATTATGTATCTGATAATAATCGGATAGTATTTCTTGATCATGTCGGTTAATGAATCTATTGATAACAGTAGGAGGTACAGCAAGCAGTGACAACAGGTGGCGGGTCTGTATCACTGTCGTCGATCTATACTGAATTCACCAAGAAAGCGAAATAGATTAGCAGTCTTTAATGTTCCCACTGCTGGGAGTCTGGCGCACAGAACTTCTGTCTGTGAGAGAAATTGGGCCATAATTCGACGGGCCCAGTGCAGTTTGGTGGTCACATGTCTTCGAATCGTTGGTTTTAGGACACGGCGGTTTCCTCAAGATGTTTTACTTCACCGTTTTGAGAGCAGTGCTGTGCTACCAAAATAAAAAAAAATGCATGAACGTGCCTGCTTGGATTCGACCTACAGCTCGTAAGTCGCGGTCGTTACCACTGGGCTACCACTGCTCAAGAAAAAAGAATAATTATATTATTTACATAGCTTAGGATATTATTTCCAGGTGCCTATCTACCGGTTAAGGGCAAAATAGTTTGGACCCGGGGTTTGTCTGGGCTTGCGTTAGATTTGGAAATGTATCAACCTAGTCTATGGCAATTGAGCCAAAGATTTTGCTAATGTATGGCTAATGTATGTAGTGAGGCGGCGCACTATGGAAAATATAGGTCGGTATCGGATCAAAAATCTGTAACTTCATGAATTTTTGTTGTATCGTGATGAAATTTGGCACGAATATGCAGCAAGGTTCGGAGATTCGAACGATGTGTAGTTTATAGGGTTTTCTTGTATATCTATGTATGTTTTTTTGCATAGAATGAAAAAAATGGTTAAAAATTTATTTCAAGTGGAATACAAGTTTATAATGACTAAAAAGATTAAACCATGGTTAATTACAACAAGCAAAGTAAACAAAATATATATATATGAAAAAAAAATACTAAATTAAAATCATATTACTAATAGGTACATCCTATACTCTGGCTTCAGGAAATGATGTAGCTAGGTACAAATATAAGTAATAACTAAATATAAATATTATTTTTAACTTATACCACTTCAGGATCAGGGTCAGTAAATGTGGGTTCACTTTCAGGTGCCACGTTTAAAAGACTTAGTGCCTCTTCTTCAAGTTCTTTCACATTTCTTACGTACGGTTTTCTCAAACTTGTTATATATGGATCTGACGTGTATAAAAGCGTTTTAAAGACATCTTCATTTGTAGCAGATCGGGAACATTTTCTGGCATGATGAAGTCGTATGTTTCTGTAGTCTTTGTTGCGAGACTCTTGTGCGTCTTCCGATAGCTGTCCAATAGGAAGCACCGCAAAATGTTTGATAACGTTTTGCCCGTGTATGAGTATTTTATGAACGGAGGATGGTATATAATACCAATCGTAATTACTTACATAGATTCTTGCAGTTTCTATTGCATATTCCCCAAATTTTTCAGGGTCGATCATCATTCCAGAAGAAAGAACTTGCAAGATAATGTATAGGCGTTTAATCAATGCCTCATCTACACCTGTTATTTCCGATGAGCAAGTGCTATTATAGAAGAATCTTCGTGCGGTATTGCCATCGTTCGTATTCCCGCTAACTTGCCGAGGTTTGTCGACGATTAATCCCAACTCCTCCCTGAAACGTTTTTGAACAACTTCTTTCTTTTCTTTTTTTAATCTCTTATTTTCCTCAGTTGAAGCAGACCAAGTCTTAAACGAAAGATTATAGGAAACATGCAATATCATTTCCATGCAGCGAATCCAGGCGTGTAAGGTGGACAATCCGTATTGGTAGGCGTTTTCGTTTTCGGGTCTGGCAGTTACTTTCGATAGGTCATTCATTAGCCGTGGAGTAGCCCCACATATCGTGCATGTGGAACCAGATGGAGTATCTGTAAGGACCTGAGCCACCTTTCCATCGATCATCGTTAGAAATAGTTCATGCTTCACATTTACTACAACACCATCTTTGTTTATAAGTGATGCTTGTGCAGCCCTAATTTGTTTTTTAATATCATCAACAACTGCCTTGGTTTTTTCTGGAGTTTCCTTACAAAACTCAATAAAAATGGGTCTGCAAAAACGGACAGATGAAGGTACCGGATTTTGCCAAACAACGGATCCCGATTGCACATCAACTAATCTGATGGGGACTAATGAAGTGATGAACAAATTGGCATCTGAAATTGTTTCTGACTCTTCTGCAAGTATTTGCTTGTATTGGCTTTGACCAGATGAACCATCACATCCCCATTTAGAATAAAGGATCAATGTTCTATGTTGTTTTTGGAAAACAGAATCGATTTTTAAAATTCTAGCAGCAGTATGATCCAATAAATCTTGTATATTAATCACTTTAGCATAAGTATTCGTGATTTCGATTGTAGAAGATGGTGGATAACAGGATCTTTTTATTTCTTGTATTTTGTAGTAAGGCGGGAATATACAACACTTTCGTTCGTTGGTTAAGTTTTTCAGGTACATATATTGTGCTTTTGTTAGATCTAAATCTATAAAAGCACTCAATGCTTCCGTATCGGAAAGAATCTTCATCTGGTCTGAGTCGTTCCACTTACTTGAGATATCTAATTTCTTTTGAGTGTCAGCGGTTCTTAATTCTTCGACAAGATGAGCTTCTGTGTACTCACGTAAAGCCCGTAGTCCCTGCAGATAGGCGTTTTTTATATGCTCGAAGCCATAGTCTTGGAGTAGAAGAGTGTTTTTCCTCTTCTTGGTAGATTCTGAGGAGTCTCCATAAGCCACGCATGCTCGTCCTCGTTGGCCAGATGTTGATGGCGTAGAATATTGTTCAGAATCCGGTAAATTTAACGAATACCTTGAGTCCAACCAAGTACAATACTTCTGTAAAAATGTTTCTTTTTTCCGAGATGCCAGGGCCCAGCGTTTGTTGAAAATAGGAAGAATGTGCCTTTGTATGTCACTAATTATAAAACACAAGTTGTTTTCAGAAACATTCAGCTTTTCCACTAAAACTTTGGATAATGATTCCATGGTCTTGCCGCCCTCTATATAGGGGATTATGAAGTCTCGTTTGGTACAGCTGAAGGAAGACATTTTAACACTTCACAATCTGCAGAAATAATAGGCGTAGATGAGATTTGCTTCACTTGAAGTTACACTGATATAGATGGTTCGAATAGTTTTTGCTTCCCTTTAAATACTCATTTTACAATATCGAATTGGTACCTACATCATTATTATCTTGTAATTTCCCACGCAAACCGAGTGCAAATTTGATAAGGTCCCTTTGCTATCACGAAATAATGAAGAAAATATCCAAAAAGTTCTATATTGTTCATGTGAATGGTGTCAGTGGTAAACCGCAAAAGATACTAATTTTCGGGTTCTGACTTTTATCAGTTTTTTTCTCATATCTTCTAAAACCGCAAATATCCGCAGCTGATTTTTTTTGCATTCTATTTATGAATAGTTAGACTACTAGTCGACGCAAAAAGTAGCGCTTGGGCAAACGTGGGTAATACTGAAAACCTTCGACGAAAAAACATACAAGTGAAAAAAAAGGTATGTCACTTTTTAAGTAATTACTGAAATATTTTTCTTTACTTTTAAAATCATTAAGCTGTATCGCAAAAAGCATAAAATAGCCTTTCTAAAAATGTATAATACTGCATATCTGTACCAAGTATTTTTTTCACAATATGGTATTGAAACATGTATACGCAAAGACTTGAGTTTGGCACTTCTGTTTTCTATGTATTTCTATCTAAGAAAAAAAAATAATTTCGCGTATTAAGAAAAAAAATCGTAATGAATATTATAATTTGACTATTAGAAAACCTAAAAGAATAGCCATATTAGCCAAATTATGATATTCGTAAAAAGCATTTTTGATATGCGCTTGTTCTACCATTTTCCATAGTGCGGCGTCGCGACAGCCCACGTAGGAGATGGCGAGACGAGCTGGACAGATTTCATGGAAAGTAGAAGGAAGACGCGCGGGCTCGCGAAAGATGGAAGGAGTAGAGGGAAGCCTTGGTCCAGGAGTGGGACAAAGGAGACTAACAAAAAAAAAATAACATTCGATGGTGGTGTATTTTTAACAGCTTATGGATTGGGCTTCTCCTCCACAAAAAGGCAAACATTTTTAAAAATATGTATTATTCACGGCGGAAATGCAGAATCATCCATCCCAGATCATTAAATATCGTTAATTTTCCAAGTTCTTCAAACAATGACGGATCGCAACCAGTTCTGGTAAGCACTAATCCTGACGAACATGTCGGGAGCTCCGCGGGCGCAGGGGAAGCCCCACGATACGATACCGAACTGCTGGCCGTTGTCAGCACGCCTCAGAGCACTGCCAGAGTCACCCTGGATAGGCAAACAACAGATCAGAAATTAATAAGATGCTAGTTTGTGTCAATTACTAGAGGTACACTTGTCTGCCAGAGTCGCGGAATTGTTCGAAAGAGCTACCGTGGCCCTGGCTCAGGCAACTGAAGGAACACGGGTGGGTTTTAGTCAGTAAAAGTCTGACACGCCTTTCCGCTACACCCAGAGCGGGAGAGGTCATTTGTAGATTCCTCAACCAAAAAAAAGAGACACTTGTGACTAAAGAACTTACACAAACACGTAAAAACATCTACCACTCAGTATAATTTTAATCTTACTTTAGTGTGGCAAAGTGTTGAAGTAAGACAAGGCCATATTACTCCATCTCTTTCCCGCATTGAATTTAGTTTAAAATAATATTGCTATAATGGGCGATAAAACCACAAGTTTACCATCATTACCATCATTGGTCAATAACAGTCCACAGCTGGACATAGGCATCCTCTCTAAAAAGTCGGTTGCTTTCATCCAAATTTTCCGTTCATTAAATTCACAGTCAGAAAGATGAAGCTAATTGACTAATTTTTATTGGCAATTGCTCTATGTTATTCTGCGAGTTCGACAATAGCAATAAAGTCAAAATTTACGTGAAACCGAATAGTCTCATAAATAAATACAAATATACTTACGTTGCAAGTACCAACTCCGGTGGAGTGGAGGGTGCAGACCTCGATGTGTGGCTCAACATGAGCACGTCTGTTGAAGTCAGCGGCGGCGCGAGCCACGCGCGTCACACATTCGTTACCATCGATTGTATTGATAGCTGTCAGCTCCAGGAGAGTAGCAGACAAGGCACCGTTAGCCTGAAGTAGAGAGTATAGAGTGGCATCACTAGGTGGTTCTAAGACTTAGATTGATAAGGTAGTATCATCTATAACAAAAAAGGGCCGTACATTTAAGTGGATACCACTGTGACCATTTCCTCTCAGGAAGATAGGAAATGTCCACACCATCGAGATTATTTGATTCTTTTTTTAATATGACGTTTAAAAGTGGTTCTGTTATTCTATTTATTGAATAAACAATTTCATTTAACTTCATTGTGGTGCCCAATCTTATTGTGTCGTAGTTTCTAGTTAAATACTTTTAATTTCATTCTACTTTCTTCTACAATCTTCATCATAATTAAGTTGTAACTCACACTGGTCCTGCCCCATCCAGCAACTCTAGAGCGGACACCTTGCCCGATAAAGGAGTATGTAATTGGTACAGTCCTCACAAGGTTTGTCAGAGCAACGTTAGAGGAAGTGATGAGGACACCGATGTCGTTCTTAATGATGGAGGCGACGTAGTTGGGGTGGGTCACGTTGCGAGATATGCTGTAGGAGGTGCCGCCACTGTTCCAGCGATTGGTGCCGACTGTCGCACGGAGAGAGCTGAGAAAGATAAAGATGACGTTCAGTAACTAACAATAATAATAGCAGGGTCAAAAGGGTAAAAAAATAATAATTCTAAAACACAGAAACCTACATGGACGGTTTTAAGCGCCAAAAGCTAGATGCACAGTTCTTATTGGTCGGTTCCTGTGCAAAAACAACGGCAAGGAACTCCACTTTTACTTTAAAAAAAATTAAATTAAAATTTTAAAAAACCCCCGACACAAAAACCTAATTTACCTTTAAAAAGTAAAAAATAATAAAAAATAACTCAATCTTAAAGTACCTAAGAATGAATTAATAATTCAAAAAAAAATACGCCGCGTTGGGGGACCGCTTCAAACCTAACAATTTAATTACCAATAGTCTTATTACCTAACTAAGCAGTCAACGACGTCTGCACTCGCGGAGCGGTCCCCCAACGTGACGTTTTTTTTTTTTTGAATTATTAATACATTCTTAGGTACTTTAAGATTGAGTTATTTTTTATTATTTTTTACTTTTTAAAGGTAAATTAGGTTTTTGTGTCGGGGGTTTTTTAAAATTTTAATTTAATTTTTTATTTTGTACTTTTTATAGGTAGGTATATACTTAATATAATGTAGAATCAAACGAACCTAAGAACACTTTCGATTAATTCATCAATATTCTCTTTCAGTGCGCTTTCATTTGAGACCCCACTCGAGTATATTTGCTGACATTCGGTTACTCTTCCCCACTTTCCCCCCCACAACTTTTAAACGGCTCAACCGATTTTCATCAAACATATTTAAGAACACTCGCAGATAAGTCACCTTTAATACGTATTTTTTTTTATTGAAATCGCATCATCCGTTCGGGAGCTATGATGCCACAGACAGACAGACAGACAGACAGACAGACAGACAGACACGTCAAACTTATAACACCCCTCTTTTTGCGTCGGGGGTTAAAAATAAGGGCTTTTACATGTTCTCAAATGAAATTGTTAACAGATGGAAAGAAGTAAGTAGAATTTTTCGATGGTTAACTACATTTACGTACCCTCGCACGACGATACAGATAAAACACAAATTGAATTGATTCTATAACACAATAATTTCCTTACTTAGTAAGAGATCCCCAGCTAAAGACATGGTCAATACAATGCGCAGCAGTCAGGATAGTACGTTGGGTGATCAGAGATCCACCGCAGAGTAAACTCCTGACCAATGTACCAGTAGTCAGGGCCACCATGTGAGGGTGGCTACCTGCAGCAGCTTGGCTTCCACCAACGATGCGAGCGCTAGCATCGGTGTGGTCGAAGAAGACCGACATGTCATCATCGGGCGTGTCAAGAGTTGGGAGCGCTGGAAACATAATGAATACGAAATTAGGAGCTTTTTGAGTGGGTGGTACTCGGGGTAATTGTGTAACACGATATTCATTGCGTTATATACGTTGCTGAGTAGACACTTTTTTAAATATATGAAGCAATAGATTAGCAATATCTTTAAAAAATAATTCAGATTCTGATGGAGACTGCATGTGTTACGTTTATTGTTATACACTGCATTTCTTTAGCGTTAAATCTATTCTTTGTTAGTAATCAACCCAAGCAATTTTTTCTAAATAAAATTCTTTGAATAGGTAATAATAATTCATGGTTTCCAACTCACCGATGCACCCAGCCAGAAGCGTAAACACCAGAAGTCCAGTCTTGAAGTCCATGTTTAATCAAAAATTTGATTATTCGTAAACACCTGGCTACTGATATTTATAATTTTAATTATCTATTTTGCATTGATTGGTTTCTGTGATAATGTTAAGCTGGTAAATCCAGTAAATCCCACTTACATGTTTTCACGAGTTTGCCTACTCGTCGATCGACTAGACATCGAAGTTGGGATATGCTTGGTAAATTTAGGTGCAGGTAATGAAAAGCGTAGTTTTGCAGGTATTTAAATCTTTCGTTTGCATAAGCATATTTATTTATTTATTTATTTATTTAAACTTCTCGCACACAAAAAGGTACAAAGGCGGACTTAATGCCTTAGGCATTCTCTACCAGTCAACCAAGGGTGGTGAAGAGATTAGATGGCAGGTGCTTTGGTTGAGAGGAACAATGATTTAAATACTATTAAAAATAAATCCCATATTGAATTACAAATAACATGGGAATACTAGTACATAAATAGATTATAAACATATAATACACATACATATTAACTAATATATATACTTATAATATATATACTTATATATATATACATATATACACAAATTAAACAGAGATGTTGAGATGACTCTACACTATTTGTTTCGAAAATAACTCTGCAATTTCCGCTTAAATGCATACCGACTGGTGGCCGTCCTGATATCCAGAGGGAGCGCATTCCAAAGAAGAATAGACTGAATATGAAAGGACGAATGAACAAAATCAGAGGTATGAGAAGGACAGAGCAGGAGAAGATTGTTAGAAGAACGCAGATTTTTAACATGAGAAGAACATAGAAATTGAAAGTGAGACACAAGATAAGAAGGAGGAGTGGGAGAGTTGAGAAGGGAGAAAAGCGTGGTCAAAGCGCGCAAACTTCTTCTTTGGCGAATGGACATCCATTTGAGCTCAGACCTATAGCTCGACACATGGTCATATTTTCTTAAGTTGAATATGAACCGTATACAGTTGTTGAGAAGTTTGTCGAGCTTTTCCAGAAAAACCGCATTTAAGTCAAAGTAGCACACGTCACCATAGTCGATCATAGGGAAAATCAAAGTCTGCACAAGCATGGCTTTCGTCTTAGCAGGTAAAAAGCTTCTCAGACGATACAGGGAGCGCAGAGTACCATTGACCCTTTGGCTAACACTAGAGACCTGGCGTTGCCAGCTAAGTGTCGTGTCTAGATGCAAACCGAGATCCTTCACAGTAGGGGTAATGGGTATGACGGTACCATTAAAAATGAGAGGAGGAAGAGAATCAACCGTCACCCTACCCATCATACGCGAGCTTCCAATTACGATGGCCTGACACTTAGAGGGGTTGACTGACACTCCAAAACTATCAGACCACTTTTTTATTGAATCCAGATCTCGGTTTAAATCTGCTATAGCGTCCGACAAACCTCCCACCCGCCCAGACGTATACAGTTGAAGATCATCAGCATAAAGATGATACGAACACCGAAGACAATGAGTGATAAAATTAATGAAGATGGAGAATAATAATGGAGAAAGAATACCGCCTTGTGGAACACCAGCATCCAGATAACGCCAACTCGATGAACTCTCATCAACGCGAACCGACTGCTGACGTCCCCGAAGATAAGAAGAGAACCATTCCAGAGCCTCGGACGAAACCATAAGATGGGAGAGGATAGAGAGGAGAATATCGTGACTGACGGCATTAAAGGCATTGGAGAAATCAATTAATACCAAAACGGTAACCTTGGTATCCTCCATTGCTTCTCTAATGTCACCAGTCACTTTAAGGAGGGCGGAGGTTGTACTGTGCCCAGGTCTGAATCCAGACTGGAAAGAGCTAACAAGGTTGTTCCGATGAACAAACCCCGAAAACTGCTTGTGAACGCAGGCCTCGAGCACTTTAGACAGGAATGGGAGAATGGAAATGGGTCGAAAGTGACTGGGTAGGGAGGGATTCGAGATTTTCGGTAGTGGGCGGACATAGGCCATACGCCATGGGGATGGGAATTGTCCGGAATCAAGCGAAAAATTGATAATGTGGGTAATCGGATGGAGAAGGCTGTCAAGGATCCAAACGACCATACTACGACTGATACCATCATAGCCCACAGCCTTGGATTTTATAGAAAGGGTAATCTTTTTAATTTCGTCCAAGGTGACCGGAGAGAAGTGAAATGGTTCTATAATGGGACTAGCTAGGCCAGTAATGAAACCCACCGTCTGGGATAAGATTTGGGAATCCAAAGGACAAGTGGTTGTGAAGTGACGGTTGATATCATCAAGGCCAATAGTATTGGGAAAATCCACATGCCGTGGTCTGCCGATACCAAGAGTACCAAGGAACTTCCAGATATCAGCAGATGAAGAAGAAGATATGTTCTCGAGAATATGGCGGCGTTTAGCGTTGCGTATCATCTGATTACACCGATTCCTAGCAGCTTTGAAAAACTTGTGATTTTCTTCACTGCGATCTTTTTTAAATTTACGGAAGGCCCGATCCCTGCGCCTCATCGCCATTCGAACTCCTCATATATAAGGCTTGCAGTAGCCCAAGGCCGCCAATCTGTCCCGTTAGGAGTAGGTAGGTAAGTTCCAACACGCGGCGTGGCCTGTCGCAGCCTTTACGGGCACGTTTCTTTTTGCTTTGTTTATAAGGGAATGCGCGGGTCTCAACAGACATGTCGAATAACGCCTTTTTTGTTTTTGTGGGTGGGAAATCATCAAATGATGTCTCCCGCTCTGGGCGGTGCGGGAAGGCGTGTCAGACTGACTAAAACCCACCGTGTTCCTTCAGTTGCCTATACGCCAGGGCCACGATAACTCTTTCGAACAAATCTCGCGACCCTGGCAAGCATCGATCCTGGCGGACTCCTTCAATACTGCTGACATCTCTTTGAGGCGCGCGTGGAACACAACACGCCGTCGACCCGACCTTGGTCCTTACCGGGCAGCGAGCTACCCGTTGCTCGCCGCCCGCAAGCCATCGTCTATGGTGGCCGGGAGTCTGCTATAGAATCCCGACGCCCGGGGCGTCTCCTCCTGCGGCGGCTAGAGGTGTGAGGGCGCATAGATTGCCTTTCCCTCACGCGCTCCGCCTTCTCCTTCGCGAACATTACTGCTTCGCAGAAGAAGGTGACAACTTCCCATTCCCTCTCGCTTCGTACCATAACCTGGACTAGGATCAGACGCGAGAAGTTGCCGCCGCCAATCGCCTCCACTCGCCACGGCATTGCTACTCCCAGGCAGGGCGTATGCTCCAAGTGGATCGTAATCTCCACCGTGTCCTCCAGGCGATCCACGCAATAGAAACACCCGGATGGCGACCAACGCCTGGTGCGGATAACGGCCCTTAGGACTACTCAGCACAGGCTGCGACAGGCTTAGACGGACGCGACCCGGCAGTTCTGGGACGGTCGGAATATAGGTAAGTGTTATTTGCCTCCAGCTCCCATAGCAAATTATATCCCAAGTAGCACAAAAGTGCTGTATAACAGCATTTTAACAGTGCACAGTGAATGCATTAGTTGCTGAATAATAGCGTAGACAGCGCATCCTCAGAGGATATAACTCTAATTTGGGCACAAATTATTCAGCACATAGCTGTATAAGAAATCCAATTGACAAATAATTGCATTATAACAACATTATAGTAGCATTTATGTGTGTAACAGTCACCTAAAGAGCTGCATATTGCCTGATTAATGAGGCACGTGTTACTTATTATACAGCAAGGAAGACGAATGTGTACATTGTGTATACTTTTATACAGTTGAAATTACACACTGAGCGAAATTGTGGAATGCAATAACTTAAATTATTTCTTTTTCTTTGATATGAACTGTCAAATTGTAAAACATGAAGTGTATCGTTGTGTGCAAGATCTCAGGTGCCATTAATGAGAATATGCATACATAAAATTTAAGGTAAGTAAAACATCGATTTCCTCCTATTACATTTGAAATCTTATTGGGAAGGTAACTTTACTGTCAAATACCATACATATTTAGTTCTAAATTTTCACGCGCCCTCGGAATACCACTAAATACTAAAAGAAAAGCAACAAAATTAGAATGAAAATAAAATTAATATGTTCGTTTTTGTACAAAGTAACCAAAAAAAAAAACTGTTTTCGTGTAATTATTTTTAATCCATATTTACAATTGATATCCTCTAAAATAAACAAAAATTAAAAGATAAAATTTTATAATAATACAAAGTAACGCAGTGAATATGGCGGATGGCAAGTGAACAGTTTTAATCTCAATTTAATGCTAAGGTCTGTACGGGTGTTCACATGTGGCCTGTAATTCAGCCAAGAGTAAAATAGTTTAGCACTTCTGAAATACAAATCAGACATGGATCGATTAGGAGAGTAGTATTGGTTCACATTTGCGTCAGTTACCTAGATAAGTACCTTTATGGATCCAAGCTTTTAGGGTTCCGCCGTGGTTCTTTTAAAGCAATTTTGTTCCCTTTTTTAGTTGTTATTCGACGATAAGTACTTAATTAAAATTGTAATTTAAGTAGCTGAGATTATAATTTAATTATATGTATAATACATAAGTTATTGATTTATTCAATATGCGACAAAATACCTATAAATTAGTCGGTACCTATCTAAAGATAATGTATTTTTCTGGCCTAATAATTTAATTACTTCCACATGAAATAGCATTATGTTACGTTAATTTTAGGTATTTAATATGTTATTGTATCTTTTGGTTTTTTTCCTCAAAAACTGTATAGATAATTTTGTCATTAAGAAACTGATACTTCTATTATAATAAGTATATTTTTCTTGTTTTACAGAACGAGACTTTCAAAATAGTTCAGACTATAGAGAGAGGTGTTGTCGATCTAACATTCGTTCCTGCACAGTGGAAAACTAAGGAAATTCTATGGTGGCCACCGAGAAGTACTTTTGTACTCCTTGAAATTATAAAAAGATGAAAATTCAGGGCCTGGACCAGGGTGGTACACCCTAAATTGTACTTTAAAAAGGGAACATTAAATAAACATAAAGAAAATTACGTTGTTTTTTTTATTTCCTAACTGACTACCTCTGAGAAAAATTGTCGAAATCTGGAATCTTAGAAAGTCTCGAAAGGTATTAATTTATTATTTAAAAAAAATCTTGGATTTCTCTTAATAAATCTTCTTCATTTTTAGGTAAGTACCAGAAACATATAAAACAACAATATTAATTTTGTCGCAACCATATTAGTCCCGAAAATGGGTAGGTTATGAGGAGATTTTTGTAGCAGGGCATTTTTGTACCTACTCAGCCTAATGTCATCAAACACACTGACCTCTATATATAAAGGCTTTTTTGTATTGTTTTGTTAATATGTGCAATTATTATTTATTGTTACTTTAATTTAAATCCGACGTAAATTTGAAATTTTATTTTATTTCAACTATGTGACGTATATTTTTATTTTGTTGATGACATTTTATTCTTTTCTGCTGCAGCATTGTTACTTTTATCTTAATTTTTGTAATATGGGTTATGTCTGAAATAAATTAATTTCATTTTATTTATTTATTTATTAATAAATATAACATACGGAACCCATCGCGTCCAATATTCCATTCGCGCATGTCGGCACTTGGATACATGCTGTTATTCGAGTGTATGGTAAACACCTGACTAATAGGGGAAAAGTGAATCTGTATGCAGCATAAAGCATTAAATTTTTGTTAAATAACTTCACAAAGTAACTGATTATGTTATAGTTGGTGATATGTTCTCTCTTAAAATGCAACGGTTGTATAGTACACGTGTGGGCTATTATTCAGAAAACTTACAGCTAATAGGGCACTACTAAGCGCTCAATAACAGTGACTTTGTGGCGTGTTTGTGGTGCTTAATAGAATTACTGTACGGAAAAAAGCATTATAGTTGGCCACGTTTTTTTCGAAACAGCTGTTGCAGCACAGGTGAATACTAATAAGTCTTTATAAATGCTTAGATGACCGCTGTGGGCCTTAAGTGACAATTTATAATGCAGTTCTGTGCTACTTGGGCTATATAAGGAACCGCGTTCCGCGCCGCGCGATGGTTAGCTTTAAATTAGTCCCTAAATAATTTGCCAAACCAAACCAGTGATTGTCTAAGCCGAGGTTCGTACCCCCCTCGGGGTAACCCTTAGAGCTTTCGCTTTAGTTTTTAAGTATAATAAGCCCCGGCTGGAGGCCTAAAAAGGTAACTTTTTAGAACTCTCCGGGCCACAATCCGTTTAAGTAGTAAGAATCTTTTCAGATTAACTACGAGATGTCCTACAAAAAAAAAAACCCCGCGTGATGCATATAAATTCTGAATTTTGATGCGACCGGACGTGTCCAGTGTGGCGAGCGGTCGTCCGTGGAATTAATATTGTATGCGTGTAATTTTAAACCGTGCTTTTCAGCGCGACCTTTTTGATTACTGTTCCGATCAGTTATCTATATCTATATCTTCTATCTATACTTATAATAAAACTGTAGAGAGGTCAATTCTGTACATTGAAAATATATTCAAAATTAATATTGGAGGATGACCCATATTACAAAAATTAAGATAAAAGTAACAATGCTGGAGCAGAAAAGAATAAAATCTCATTAACAAAATAAAAATATACGTCACATAGTTGAAATAAAATAAAATTTCAAATTTACGTCGGATTTAAATTAAAGTAACAATAAATAATAATTGCACATATTAACAAAAGAATACAAAAAAGCCTTTATAAATAGAGGTCAGTGTGTTTGATGACATTAGGCTGAGTAGGTACAAAAATGCCCTGCTACAAAAATCTTCTTATAACCTACCCATTTTCGGGACTAATATGGTTGCGACAAAATTAATATTGTTGTTTTATATGTTTCTGGTACTTACCTAAAAATGAAGAAGATTTATTAAGAGAAATCCAAGTTTTTTTTTTTAAATAATAAATTAATACCTTTCGAGACTTTTTAAGATACAATTTTTCTCAGAGGTAGTCAGTTAGGAAATACCGGTACAGCTAGCATCTAGTCTGGTCTGGTCCAGGCCTTGGCCTTTATAATTTCAAGGAGTGCAAAAGTACTTCTCGGTGGCCACCATAGAATTTCCCATCGACAACACCTCTCTCTATAGTCTGAACTATTTTGAAAGGCTTGTTCTGTAAAAAATAAGAAAAATATACTTATTATAATAGAAGTATCAGTTTCTCAAAATGACAACACTACCTATACAGTTTTTGAGAAAAAAAAAACCACAAGATACAATAACATATTAAATACCTAAACTTAACGTAACATAATGCTATTTCATGTGGAAGTAATTAAATTATTAGGCCAGAAAAATACATTATCTTTAGATAGGTACCGACTAATTTATAGGTATTTTGTCGCATATTGAATAAATCAATAACTTATGTATTATACATATAATTAAATTATAATCTCAGCTACTTAAATTACAATTTTAATTAAGTACTTATCGTCGAATAACAACTAAAAAAGGGAACAAAATGGCTTTAAAAGAACCACGGCGGAACCCTAAAAGCTTGGATCCATAAAGGTACTTATCTAGGTAACTGACGCAAATGTGAACCAATACTACTCTCCTAATCGATCCATGTCTGATTTGTATTTCAGAAGTGCTAAACTATTTTACTCTTGGCTGAATTACAGGCCACATGTGAACACCCGTACAGACCTTAGCATTAAATTGAGATTAAAACTGTTCACTTGCCATCCGCCATATTCACTGCGTTACTTTGTATTATTATAAAATTTCTATCTTTTAATTTTTGTTTATTTTAGAGGATATCAATTGTAAATATGGATTAAAAATAATTACACGAAAACAGTTTTTTTTTTGGTTACTTTGTACAAAAACGAACATATTAATTTTATTTTCATTCTAATTTTGTTGCTTTTCTTTTAGTATTTAGTGGTATTCCGAGGGCGCGTGAAAATTTAGAACTAAATATGTATGGTATTTGACAGTAAAGTTACCTTCCCAATAAGATTTCAAATGTAATAGGAGGAAATCGATGTTTTACTTACCTTAAATTTTATGTATGCATATTCTCATTAATGGCACCTGAGATCTTGCACACAACGATACACTTCATGTTTTACAATTTGACAGTTCATATCAAAGAAAAAGAAATAATTTAAGTTATTGCATTCCACAATTTCGCTCAGTGTGTAATTTCAACTGTATAAAAGTATACACAATGTACACATTCGTCTTCCTTGCTGTATAATAAGTAACACGTGCCTCATTAATCAGGCAATATGCAGCTCTTTAGGTGACTGTTACACACATAAATGCTACTATAATGTTGTTATAATGCAATTATTTGTCAATTGGATTTCTTATACAGCTATGAGCTGAATAATTTGTGCCCAAATTAGAGTTATATCCTCTGAGGATGCGCTGTCTACGCTATTATTCAGCAACTAATGCATTCACTGTGCACTGTTAAAATGCTGTTATACAGCACTTTTGTGCTACTTGGGAGGAGTCGGGGAGGCGGGGCCCGCATGTGCCGCAAACGGTTCAAGCCAAATCCGACTTTCGGCGCTACAAGTTACGGCGCTGAATCCACTGCGGGTATTGCAACGTGTGTTCGCGGTTCTAGAGAACAACGTCTATGAATAAAACTGAAAAATAAGATTATTTTTTTCTACGTATTTTTCCAGGATAAAAAGTATCCCATTTTATGCCCAGGATAATAAGGTATAATTATACCAAGTTTCATCGAAATCGAACCGTTAGTTTTCACATGATGCCTGCATATCGAGCCATTACCGCCGATTTATCGTAAGCGACATTTTTACCTAAACTGCGTTTTTCGTCGCAAACAACATTTTAAACTATAACGGACCATGGCACATCGACCTTCCCGCCAAAATAAATCAGTTATTTAAGTTATAGCAAATGCTAATTTTATCGTTAGCACAACGGTTTTCTATATTTTAGAGTATCCGACATTACCAATATTATCGCAAGCTGCGTAATAATCTAAGAATTGCAACGTAAGCGATCCTACTTGTTATCGCAAGCGACACAGTACATCAAAATGTTGTCGTTTACTATAAACAAAGTTATAAAAAACGTGTTTCGACGAGTTCATTCCAGGGAAGATTGTGATGTAATAACTCCCTCTCTGCACTGTATGCAGTATTAAATTATAATTACCTGGTTAACACGTGATAAAACTAGGTTTTATTAAGTTTATAGTGGTGTGACAGTGTTGTGTAGTGAGTGATTAGTAAATCACTGTACAAAAGACAAGTAGTTACTTATTATTCTCCGAAATGTCAACGCCGGCAAAGGTATGTACTTATGGTGATTCTTTTAGTTAGTAAATGTAAATAGATAACCAAAGGCTATTAATTTTTATCTAGCGAGTGTTTTCAGTCTTGCCTGAGTAAACACGTGGCTTCCATGCTTAATTTTGATAAACACGAAAGCGTTGCTGCCCCTGAATTTTAGATATCTGTCGGTTCTCCTTCTGTTGTTAACCTAATCTGTTACCTACTTAGCTAAAGTTATTGCTTTTAGGTGTAAGTTTTTGTTGTATAACTGAACCGACTAAAGAAGTAGGTATCTACCTCTACTCTGCAGAAAACAACATAACCGTTTTGGTAATGGTGTGTTGTTCCTGTCGGTAAATAGGGATGGCGTGGCGTGGCCCGTATGCTTGTTCGCCACATTACTAGTATCAAAAAAAAGTTTCTTTTCTTAATAATTTCATTTTTAGTACCTACAAGTTGTTTTTTATTGTTACAGTCAAGAATCAAAAGTATTATGGAATTACTACCACAAAGTTATTTACCAAAACAGAGCATTTCTAAATCGCCTATTCCTGAGGATAATACACAGAAGAACTTAACGCCAGATTTGTTTATGCCAATTGAAAGAGACTACAACTACGATCTGGAAGCATTTTTGCCTCATATGACATCACCATCTTTACTAAATTTTACAGCTGAATCCCCTTTAATATCATACCATAAAGATTCCACATTACCTGAAAGTCATTTCCTTGTTGATTATAGTGATTCTGATAGTGAGAAATCATACACCTTAATGGACTTAGACAAACAAAATAAAATACCAGATGAAAACGTTTTGGACAATGATCATACCGCTTTCGTTAACCAAAGTTTTTCTGCTCTTGGAGGTAATCAAGATGAAACCCTACCACAACCAAGCACCAGTTCACAGTCTAACCAAGCAGAACTTAATGTGCCCATGACGTCTTACGACTTGTCTTATATTGATTCGGAGGCTTCATGGAAACCAGAGTCAACATCCAGTGATTCCGAAGAAAAGATGTCTCATCAAATTGAAGAAGAGACTAGTGTTGGAAAAAGAGGGTACAGAAAAAAGAAACCTTTACCGAAAAGGCTTCAGAAGAAAAAAAATCGTCAAGCTGCTGTTGGCAAATCTGTACGGCCAAATCCTTGTTTGAACAAAAGATGTGGCAATTCATGTGCTCATAAATTTAGTGAGGATGATCGGTGGATTATTTATTTTTGTGAGAAGTACAAAAATTTACCGCCAGAAAGCAAAACTGATTTTGAACAAACCACAGAATACAAAAATCACATTCTGGATAAGGACAAATGCAAAAGCCTGTTTTTAGAAGATCAGAAAATTAGCAAAGCTTCTAATTCTACCTCACTTTGTGTAAGCTTTGACTTACAAAAAGTCCTCAACACTCCACATGGAAAAAGTGTTACTCTATATTACTCAAGGAAATACGCATTTTATAATGAAAGTATCTACGAAAGCGGTACGAGGACTGGGTATTGTTACTTGTGGGGTGAATGTCACGGGAAAAGAGGTTGTAACGAAATTGTTACTATACTGTTTAAATATTTGACTCTGATAGACAGTAAAGGAACCCATAGCGTCATAAATCTGTATGCAGATAGTTGTGCTGGGCAAAACAGAAACCGTGCAATGATATCCATGTTAGTTCATTTCTTGAAGACAGCAACTACAATTACTACAATAAAAATAACTTATCTCCTACCCGGACACACTATGATGCCTGTTGACTCCATTCACAGCACCATAGAAAGTTTTATCCGAAATAAAACTGTGTGGGCTCCTTCTGAGTGGCCAACTATGATTACCAATTCTAGATCCGATCCAACAGGTTATGTTGCACATGTTTTAAAGTACACTGATTTCATGGACTGGAAGTCTTTCTCGCAAGCTTTATTGCCAGCGAAATTTAAAATAACCTTTAAAGCATTAAGAATGGTACATTTAAAAAAGAACAATCCAGTAGTTACACTCCAATATGGTTTTTTCGAAAACAGCAATAAACAAGAGTTGAATATGGATCTTATTATTAGATCAAGAGCCAATACAGCAACTATAGTTAATGGACCAGCACAGTTATACCATGCGGATCCAAATATTTCAGCTGCTAAGTACAAAGATCTTGTGGATCTATGTAATAAAAATATTATTCCAAGCAGATACCATGAAGAGTATGTAAATATGAGGCATGATGGAGCAGTTCCTGACGTGTTACCTGAAACCGATTTAGATGATAGTGATACAGATAATATAATTAATGGTTGAATTTTAGTGGAAGTTGCATTATTTGATCTCAATGTTGTTTATGTTAAATTAATGAGAAATGTTAAATTTAATTTTAAATTAATGTCAAATGTTAGCTGAAATGAATACAGGTATGAGTACACCTTTAATTTCCTTAATAAAAGTTTTATACATAATTAGGTATATTTTAAGTTTAATTAATTGATCTCAGTGTTCTTTTAAATGATAACGAGAATTATATACTTAATCATGTTATTTTTATTTGTTTTCATTTATTAAGTACCCATTTACTGTATAAAATTGATCCATATTTACATAGTTAAAATTGCTTAGTGTCGCTTGCGTTAAAACTTTAACCAGGTTATTTTTTATCGCAAGTGTTATCTCAAACGCCCGGACACATAAGAAGTACTTAGTTTGAGACGGCAAATATATAGTAAGCGCCAAAAAAGCCTCAAAACCTATTGTTTTTTAGAAAATTTTAACTGTAATACCTAAGGTTTCAAAAATAATTATTAGATGTTAAATTCCACTTTAATAGCGCAATTATTAGCAAAATATTTAAAAAAAACCTTCTCCTGTAAAATTTGGTTTTTGTCGGTTACGCTAAGTCGGCGGTAATGGCTCGATATACAGACAGACAGACAGACAAAAAATTTTTAAATCACATATTTGGGTTTGGTATCGATCCAGCAACACCCCCCGCTATTTATTTTTTCAATATTTTCTATGTACAGAATTGACCCTTCTACAGATTTATTATATGTATAGATTACCCGCAAAAATCATCATTAGTAGATAAATAGTTGATGCAATAGATAAGAAATATAGAATTAAAAATCAGTAACGAGACATTTTGGGTGTTATCCATGTAAGCCAATCGTTGTCTTACTAATCCGCTGGGGAATGGCAGTATGGTCTGCTAAGTTCGGGTAGCACGGCTGCACCCACATGTATATGTACACTAGCTTATGCCCGGGTAGATATTGCAAATTTTGTTGCATTAGTCTCCAACCATATGCCTGTTCTTTTTTTTTGTCGTTGGGAAATCATCAAATGACGTCACCCGCTCTGGGCGGAGCGGGAGCGCGTGTCAGACTTTTACTGACTAAAACCCACCCGTGTTCCTTCAGTTGCCTATATGCCAGGGTCACGGTATCTCTTTCGAACAAATCTCGCGACCCTGTCAGGAAACAACCATATGCCTAATACATTTAATGATGTATACTTTGAAAATGAAAAATCTTCCACACAATTTCATGCCCTTTTTCAGATCTTCCTTACCAAAAACGCTGAGATACGTATAAATTAATTTTTGATCGTCGGCCTTAACACAAAATTTGAAGAACCTAGCTTCGAAACTGACGGACTTCACACAAACTTCTTGCCCTATTTCACCCTTTTACGGGGGGAGTTTCCTAAAATGCTTTCTCGTCGTCAGCTATGACGTCTCTCTCATAATCTACCTCTGTGCCAAATTTCATTTTCGTAGGTCCAGTAGTTGTTGAGATTTCGAGGTTTATCAGTGAGTGAATGAATGTATGAATGAGTCGTCTTTCAATTTTATACATCTAGATAGATATACACACATACATAAAGCATTGCCTTCATACTACAGTTCTACACAACACCGATTTTTACATATTCTTTTAACCTCCGACGCAAAAAGAGAAGTGTTATAAGTTTGACCGCTACGTGTCTGTCTGTGGCACCATAGCTCTTGAACGGGTGAACCGATTTGGGTGCAGTTTTTTAATGTAATGTAAAATAATAGTGGTTTTGTAAAACAACGGATTTGACAATCCATCTGCAACATATACATATTTTTGAGGCTTCAGAGTACCTACAGAATTCCCTTATCTATGCTAATATTATAAAGCTGAAGAGTTTGTTTGATTGAATGCGCTAATCTCAGGAACTGCTGGTCCGAATTGAAAAATTATTTTTGTGTTAGGTAGCCTATTTATCGAGGAAGGCTATAAACTATATAACATCACGCTACAACCAAGAGGAGCGGAGCAGTAATGAAACATGTTGCAGAAACGGGGAAAATCGCACGGGTAGGCGATTCGACGCGACGGGAAGGTTTAATGCGTACGAAGTCGCGGGCAGAAGCTAGTTAATTATTATTAGATTTCACAATTTAGACAGTTGTTCTGAACTATCTTCATTCTGAAACATTCCTTGTGTCATTAATATATAATTTTCGTAGTCGTTTAGATCATTTTGTACAGTGTTTGTCCTGGTATTATTGACGCTGACTGTCCATAGTTCAAAACGATACAAGAAATGACTATTTACAACGTAATTATCACACAACTTGGCAATTCATAAATTAATTTTATAGCACTGACTCTTAGAAATGTTCAATGTTGATGATTAGATTAAGAACTACATTATTTCGAGTGCTTGCCAAAAATATCGAAATACACACAATCTTCATAAAAAAGCTGAACTGTTTAGCAGTTCTTTTGATGGTGACTGAAATAAAAGTAAAGATTATGTTTAAAAAAAAAACAAGTTTTCAAAACATCATCATGTTTAATTTCAAATTTTCAAGTACAGCAAAGGAAATTAACTGTTTAGGAAATTGACACCTAGCTAATAGGTAGAACGGGCTGGTTACCGCAATTCCGCGTCTGAGCGCATATTTTGCGAATAATTGATACCTAACCACAGTGTTTTAAGAAGCCCGATTTTCGGACATCCCATTTTTATTAAAAAAGCTGACAGAAATAATCATTCAAATGCAAGATTTCGTATCCCGACTGAGCTATCAAGTCTAGTTTTTGAGTTATAGCTTTTTGAAAATCGTAATTTTTCCATCCGGATAATAAGAAAAAAATAATTACGCTTAAACTAAGCATGATACGAAATAATGATGTTAGGTACATTCAAGGCGTATCTTATGCAGGGTATTTTAGTCCATAAATGAACCTCGCAACTTTGTTACATCCAGATTTATACGAATTTTTTGGATTTTAGTTTTTCTTTTTTTCTCGAAAACTCCGCCGTTTCGGGAAAAGTTATTTATACTGAAATGATTTTGATAACTTTTCTAACACACCACATAAATTCCACTTCCCAATTCCATGGAACTTGGAAACCACAACGATTTTAAGTTTGATCCGGATTTTACGTCGTCAGGGTTGTCAAAAATCTCAGAAAATTATTTATATATTCATTATGGCTACGGAGCTTTTACTTTTACGAAAACTTTGATCTAAAAAATAAGAATAAAAATTTGACAACCCTAACAAAAATAGTTGATTGGAAAAACTTATAAGTTCCATGGATTTGGGATGTTATAATTATGTGGTGTATTGGGGAAGTAAATAGAATTATTTCTGTATAAATAACTTTTTTGCGCTTAATGCGTTTGGCCATATCCACGCTTTAATAAGCGTGGATATGGCCAAACGCATTAAGTAACTTTTTCTAGTTTCATTAACCCTTAATAGGGCCAGATGAACATTATTCCCACATCATTTTGTTGTCGTAAACGGTCAAATGTGTCACTGTTCCCACAAAATGTCACTGTCATTTTCTTATTTATGAGGTAACCTACAACATGAGCCAAAAGACACGTTTCCAAAACGAACGAAGTAAAAAAAAGGTGCTGTCAAAGTTTTACTTTCAATATTTTTTCAAACGGATAACAGATTTTCGTGTGATTTCGGATAAAAATTGTGATAATGCCGAAAAAAAATCCGGTAAGTGTTGACTATTGATTTATTTTATTAGATAAAGGGTCACGTTACTTGTTTATGTAGTTCATTATTATGAAAAACAATGAGTGACTGAAATTTAGCACTCAAAACTATGTGGGAAATATTAGCTTGTTGCCCGTTTAGGTAAACAATATTTATTATATTGTGGGAAAGGTTTTCCTGCAAGGAATGTTTATGTTTCACAATCAGACTGATGGTAGTGTTTTTTTCTTTCAGAAACATCTTCGCGATTCAGATATTGAAGCCCAACTGTCCGCGCTGTTATGTTCGTCAGAGGATGAGGAATTTGATGATGAAGCAGTTGGTTATTTTGTCTCTGACTCCTACAATATCGATTTTGATCAGCGTTTGGATGAAGTACAAAATCTTTCTACAGAAGCATTGCACAGTTTATTGGAGGGTGAGCCAGATTTATCACTTATTCAAGATACTACTACTTCACAAGATGTCACTATGGCTGAAGTCCATGAGGAAGCTATATGTTCAATCCCTGAAATTTCTGTTGCTGCTTCAACATCAACTTCTCTTCCACTACCTGAAGTGACTGTGTCTGATGAACAAAATAATGCACAAACTACATTGTCTTTCTCTCGAGATACATTTAGACCATTGCAAGATAAATCAAGGAATTGGTCCTTTATACATGAAAATGGTACTTGGCCTAGTTTTGACAGAGAAATGCAAGTAAAAAAGAGGTACACTAACAGAACTCAACCACTTGAATATTTCATTGATTATTTTCCAGAAGAACTAATTGATATTATTGTTCAAAACACAAATTTGTATGCAAATTACACACATTCTAAAGCTTGGACAGATGTCACAAAACAAGAAATGAAAGCATACTTTGGTTTGATTATACTTATGAGTATAAATCCGTTAGCCGATATAAATACATATTGGTCAACGGATGAGTTTTTCAGAAACCCAGTCATTTGTAAAGTGATGCCATCAAAAAGGTTTAAAAAAATATCTCAAAATCTACACATATCAAACATTACAACAGAGGCACCAAGAAACTCTCCTGATTATGATAAATTAGGAAAAATTAAACCTGCTATTGAAATACTGAACAAAACATTCAAAGATAATGTACAAGTTTCTGCATTCAATTCAATAGATGAGAGTATGATAAGATTCAAGGGGCGCAGCCACATGAAACAATATATGCCCAAGAAACCTATAAAGAGAGGATATAAATGTTGGGCAAGGGCTGATTCAAAAACAGGGTACTTATATGAATTCCAATTTTATTCTGGGAAAGTCGATAGTGGAACAGAAGAGAACTTAGGCGCTAGAGTAATATTAGATTTATGTGAATCTTTGCCAAGCAACACATTGGTAGCATTTGACAATTTTTTTACCAGCCTTCCATTATTAGAGATTTTATTTGAGAAACATATTTATAGTGTTGGAACCGTAAGAATAAACCGCAAGGGTTTACCAGATTTATTGACAGGAAAAAATCTAAACAGTGAAGAGAGAAAGGAAACAGTCCTGAAACCGGGAGAATTTATATACCAGTGTGATGGACCAATAACTGTTATCAAATGGAAAGATACAAAAGATGTTTTTGTTGCAACTACTGCATTCAATCCTCGAGCTGTGGAAATGATTGAGCGGAAACAAAAAGATGGTACCAAAAAAAAAATGTTTTGCCCTCTTTCAATCAAGAAGTACACTGAGTTTATGGGAGGAGTTGATCATTTTGATCACTTTAGAGCTTCATACCCACTTGGGCGCAAATCTCGAAAGAATTGGCATCGACTTTTTTGGTTTTTGCTGGAGGCAGCTGTGATCAATGCATACATTGTTTATATGACAACTCATTCGGAACGGCGAAATACTCATAAAGAATTTCGTCTGCGATTAGGCCGGGGCCTAATAAATAATTTTACGTCACGAAAAAAAATTGCTCCAGTATTCAAAACCAAAAAAGGAGGTGCCACTGCAGTACCTGAGGAACTAAGAAAAGCGGATGTTGGAACACACATGCCAGAGCTATCTAAATTTCGGAGGTGTAGGATGTGCAGTACACGTGCAAAGGAACAGCGCAGCAAATACATTTGCAAAATTTGTAAGGTCTCTTTGTGCGCTGCTCCTTGCTTTGAAATGTTCCACCAATAAATAAACATTATTTTATTACATTTATTTGTGTTTTATTTACATAAAATAATTATCCTGTAATAAAAATAATCACAATATATTAGTTTCTTGCCCCTACTATTGGATGTGTATGTAATATATTTCTCATAAGTAGGGAAATAATTTCCCACATAGCACTTACATGTGTTGATCTAAATGGGCAAGAGGAATTATTTTCCCACACATTTTCCTGAAAAACTGAAAACACTTGGGGAGCAAATGATTTACTATCCGACAACACTATACACCCATAATGCCAAATTGACTGCGTTTTTTTTTCAAACACCCACAGTTTGCCCATGCCCTATTAAGGGTTAACAGTCCATTTTCACTTTTTGTAGACAGTACAGGGCTTGTGAAGCCCTTATATGTATGCACTTTAGCAACTTAGAATTGATTTTCTCTTATTGTACTGATTATAATTTCATGTTATTACGAACATAGTATTTTGAAACCCGCACTATTATAAAATAGGCCTTATCTCAAAGTTACAATAGTTGTTTAAACAGAAAATCACTTTTGAATTTGGTTATGTGTATACATATTGTTGCTCGTCACAAAACACATACATATCGGTCAACAAAACATTACAAATACACATTACAATGGCTTGAATTGGTCCTAAAATACCCCCGTTGGGTCTCACTTCTGATATACCAAGTACAAAAGGTCTTTATACACATCCATGTAACAGTAGCACGGCCTAAAGCCACACGAGACCAGCCGATCTATTCTGTTAAAACCTCACCGTGAGAACTTAGGTGAAGTGACCTAAAAGTGAGCTGTCATTCCAACTCATGCTAGGGATTGACAGTAATCACAGCTCACTTTAAGCTCACTTCACTCAAGTTATCACGGTGAGATTTGTACAGAATAGCACTACAGGAGTCGCGCGTGAGGCGGGGTCACGTCAACAGTTCCGATAGCGCGTCGAGAGCTTCGGACGATACGCCCTGCAGCGATAGCACCAGTGATAGGTCGTCCTCTCCTGTAAGGACGAAAAGAGTATTTTTTCATTTTAATTTTGATATAACTATAATGTACAAATTAACAATCAGCACTTCCACACTATAATATTATAAATGCAAAAGTAACTCTGTCTGTCTGTCTCGCTTTCCTGCTAAAACTACTGAACCGATTTAAATGAAATTTGGTACACAGATAGTTTAGAGCCTGAGAAAGGACATGGCTACTTTTTATCTCGGTAGTATGTTCCCGCGGGATAATTTCCAACCTCCACGCGGGCGAAGCCGCTGGCAAAAGCTAGTTTGATATAAATGTTATATGTTCCGTATGTTGCCGGACGTAAAGAATAGCACCATTCTATATCTTCCCGTGGGTGTATAAAAAGGCGACATAGGGAAGTACTAGAGAATGGACAGCAGCGTTCTCTTTGCATTTTACCACTATACTGCGATCGCCAACCCGCCTGCCGAGTGGCGATTATGGCAAGCCTTCCCAAATTGGAGGAAACATATGTCCAACAGTGGTCGTCTTCCGGCTGAAATGTTGTTGTTGGTGTTGTAATTATAAAAGTTTTGGAACAACAAACTAAATTTCGTATATGCCAGAGTTCAAATTAGATGTGACGCATATTTTTCCCTATCTAATTCTTATGGTTTTGTGTTTTTAAGCAAAATAATATTTAATAGTCACATTTAGAGCAAATAAATGTTTCCTTTCTTCAAACGTCTATTGTAAGCAATTTTTTTTCTTGAAGGCCTGTTTGCATAAATGATTTAAGGTAGCATATATATTAGGTCTTTACCTATGAAATTGCCGTTCTGCAGTACTGGCCATTTCAAATCAAAATAATTTTTGTTTGTCTAAGAATTCTAATTTCAAATTAATTTTATTTTAAAAACATGGAATTCTTTTTCCAAAAGTAGTCATTTGTTTATTGATTAGTGTTACATTTTCATCGCATTTCAATCTTTTTCGTCATCATAGATACGTTAAAAATTCGAGTAATTATGGAATATGAGTACCGTCGTGGCAGCAACGCGGCACAAGCGGCACGCAACATCAACGACGTTTACGGAGCTAACACTACAAACCAACGCACCACCTGTTATTGGTTTGCTCGCTTCCGTTCTGGAAATTTCGACCTGAAAAATGAACCTCGCGGTCGTCCGAAGACTTTGGTCGACAATGATGAATTAAAGGCGATTGTGGAAGCTGATGATACACAATCTACGGCTGAATTAGCAGCAGCTTTCGAAGTTAGCGTCAAAACAATATTGGTCCATTTGCGTCAAATTGGCAAGGTAAAAAAGCTTGACATTTGTCAAGCTATAGGTCGTAGGTCTTTACAATGGTCAATATTTAATTATATAAAAAGCATGCGATCGTGATCGCGTTGTTAAAAGGAGTGTCTGTGGAGGGCGCGCGAGCCATCGTCTAGCCGCCGCGCTACCACGCCGCCCGATCCCCTCTGCTTGATGATGCATGTGTGTATCGGAGGTGTTAACGTGTGCGTTAACACTATGTCTTAAATTAATCAAATGTTCCTTACCTACGGAGTCCTTCAAAGCACCTTTCGGCAAATCATGATACACCAAGAAACCGCTCAAAATCTTCTTAACATCATCGTCACACGTACTGATCTTCCTACTGCTAGGTAAACCTAGATATTTCCTCAGATAAGGAGTTAGTCTAGCTTCCCAAGTATCAAATATGGTGGATACTTTCTGTTTGATAGCTTGTGTGAATTCGCTAGATATTAAAGGCTCGTTCGACGGCTCCTGTCCGTCAACTGTCATCTCGTTCATAGCGCGCTTGTTGTGGTTCTCGATTTGAGAAAGAAGAAGTTTTATTTGCCAAATGTGGTACGATGAGGGGTCTGGTTTCATAGTTTTTATTATCTGTAAAAAGAAAAAGTATTTTTTTACGCTAAAATATTTTTGAACTTTTTGGGAAGTTTCAGCATATACAGGATGGCAGGAACATCGAAGCGCAAATTGAAACTATGAATAATTCAGCACATGATTATATATCCCCCTTAGTGTACAGATTATTCGTTAGTTATCAAAAATAATAGCCTCTTGTTTCATAGAAAAGTGCAATACCTACGCGGTCATAATGTATTTAATAGTTTTTTTTTTAAACCCACTATTTGTTTCGACACAGGGGCTATCAGGATAATGTTACTAATTCCTGGTAACAGGTTGCACGTCATGTCCATGTCACCCAAAATATAATTTTGGAAGACTACAATTCGCCTGAAAAAAACATTTTATTGTCAATTGTTTTTTTTTTGCAAAATAATCTGCTGTTTCATAGTTTCCCGCGATTAAAATCTATGGAACAGAGATATTTTTTTTTTATAACCGAGGAAACATATTTTCGTAGAGGGTAGAACAGAATCAAATACTAAACTAGCTTCTGCCCGCGACTTCGTCCGCGTCAAAGTTTTACTCCCGCGACCCTTCCCGTCGCATCGAATTGCCTGCCAGTTCTTATCCATTTTTCGATGGTGCTCCGCTCCTTTTGATCGTAGCGTGATGTTATATAGCCTATAGCTTTCCTCAATAAATAGGCTACCCAAAACAAAAAGATTTTTTCAATTCGGACCAGTAGTTCCTGAGATTAGCGCGTTCAAACAAACAAACTCTTCAGCTTTATAATATTAGTATAGATGAACGGTGACAGATTGCATGTCGATGCCAGCCTGTATAACATCTCACCTTCAAAAACGTGGTCCAAATCGGCAATGCACACAGTATATCCTTGACCAGACACTCGTAGGTCACCATGCCCAAACTCTGCAAATGTTCGCTCTCATCCTTAGTATACTTCCTACATTGACACTGCCTATTCAACACCACATCTTTAACCCCCTTCTTTTTCTTCGATATCACCAAACAATCGGCACAAACAGTGGCCTCATCGTCTTGTATCAAGTATTGCTTCACGAAGTTTTGGACCTTATCATCGCTGGTGAAGAGGTCAAGGTTGTCTGCAGTTGTTGACCAAACGTTGGACTTGTCTAGTGTTAATGTTTGGGCCAATATTGTGAGGAAGCCTTGTGGGTCGTCGCTGTACGAGAGGCAGCCGGCGCGTTGCTTTATGTCTATGCACCATGAATATTCGAGGAATAATCTGAAAATGTATGGAGACATTATGATAAAAGATGATACTTAATATTTGGAGGCGCTTAATTTTTTTAAGAATGCTAGCTGTGATAAAATCTTTAACTGCAGACACAAGTAATTATTTTTTTAACACTGATTAATAAATTGTTTTTTATGGTATGTTTAACCAGCTACAGATAACTTTTGGAATACTTATTTGACAGATAATTTCAATTTTTATTCTTTCTTTTTTTTATTATGCCTATCCCCACACTGCAACAAGCTCATAATTTTTAAAATGTTTTCAGAATTTTGTTAAAAATTATGATCGTTTCTCCTACTAACACACGAAAACAGCCGAACGGATTTAGATACAATTGCCTACTCATATAGTTTATGACTTGGATTTTTGGACGTTCCCGTGGGATAATTTCCGACCTTAGCGCAGACGAGGTAGCGAGATCGAAAAGCTAATATTTCAGAAAAGATAACCTTTCGTTCAAAAGCTTTGTGTACCATGCCTTACTAGAATATGTTCACTGATGCATACACTGACTTGACAGGCCTGTTGGTCTAGTGGTGAGTGACCCTGACTGCTATGCCGGAGGTCGTGGGTTCGATTCCCACCCAGGACAAATGTTTGTGTGATGAGCACGATCATTTTTTCTGTGTCTGGGTGTAATTTATCTATAATATGTATGTATTTAGAAATATTTAAGTATGTTTATCAGTTGTCTAGTACCCATAACACAAGCTCTGCTTAGCTTGGGACTAGATGGCGTTGTGTGATAGTTGTGGAATATTATTATTATTATATTATTATACCTTTTCTTTCTGGGCGGAAGGGCGTGTCAGACTTTTACTGACTAAAACCCACCTGTGTTCCTTCAGTTGCCTGTGCCAGGGCCACGGTATCTCTTTTGAATAAATATCGGGACCCTGGCAGAGTGATGCATACCTCAAAATTGGTCAGGTCAATACTTACTTCAATTGATCCCAGTTTCTGTCTCTCTGGAACGTGATGGGCCAGTACCGCGGGTCGTTGATCTTCACCTCCTTGAGCGTGTTCAGTTCTGGTATGATGCAGGGAGCCATCATCTCCTTTACTACGTCGTTAAGGTCGATAACCTGTGAGCAAAAACAAAGGAGTTCAATGCAATCTATGAATCTATTGCTGAGTGTTAATGTTAGTCATTAACAGATAGAGGGAGTGCGGGGCGATACACCACACTCGCAGTCATGCCCAAGCAGCTACAGCGATATCTCACCTAACGCTATAGTAATATTGGAAAATATGTTTTAATTTAATGCACATATCTTTTTTTTCGTAACTGGGTGGAAATCCTCATAGATGTCCTCCAACCTGGGGTGGACGGAGAGGTCTGTCAGACCGACTGACTAATACTCAGGGTGGTTGTTCCCTTGCATACTTGCATCGGAGGCTGTTGCTATGGCAGCTAAGAGCCATTTTACATTTTTGCGCGAATATCTAAGATTTTAGTCGCCTTATTTACCTCTCATCTCATCATTATAAATACTCTGGCATTGACGAATACATGTAAAAAATAGATCAATCTTTTGTTTTGTCACTTTTAGTAGAACATTTACAAAAACTTATTTGTTTACTTTGTAGTAATTAATCTCCCACAACTAGTTTTCGTAAAAATCAGCACAGGGTCAATTTCAGACTTCTATTTCTATCATTAATATGTAGAAATTTGAGTAAAAAAAAATACACAAAACAACAGACATATAATCTAGTTGTTACATTTAGTACAAGAATATTGATTTTTAATAACATTAATTAGTAAAAAAAATAAAGTCTTATGGCAATTTTTACGATTTATTCGCAAGTTTATCGCGTTTTTTTGGTTTGAATAAAGCATAATTACATTAAAAAATTCATGTCAATATAAAGTATGCTCTATAACAAATCGAATTCTCAAGTTTTATTTAAATCTGTTTATTTAATTAGACATAATATCGTTTTTGAAATCACTCTAAATTAGAATTAATTACGATGCACAAGCGGGCAGCGTTTAGTACGGCGCAAGCGCCCAACGGGGCAGGATCTATGTCAATTTTTCCCGCGTCTCAGTTTACGGGTACTCGTATCGTGAAGGCAAAAATATACTACGACTACAACATTTTACTACTCTTCGCATTTTTTTTTTTTTTGAATAAGAGTTTCGTTAATTATCAAGTAAAGCATTATTTTAATAGATTGTAGAAAAATTTTGACTAAAATAATTTATTTTAACTAAATCTGACTATTTTTAATCGCGATTAAAAAGGTGTGGAGTAAAACTAGTGGTCATGAACAAAAATTCACACCGACGGCAACGCCTCGCCTCACGTGCAAAAATAGTACTGTATTTTTTTTTTCTTTTGCTTATATCTCGAAAATGGCGTGTCCTATCGCAAAAATAATGAAATTTTCGCCCCCCTTTATAAAACCCCACACATATAAATCTCAACACGTGGGTAATATTTTTTTTTATTTTAAAAACAAAAATGAAATATTCCATATAAAACACGTCCAGGATGCCCCCTTGCGCGCGCCTTCGTATCTCAGCAAGTTCATTGCGTAGCGCACAAGTACTAAGTTGCGAAGCCAAAAGAAAAAAAACCGGCCAAGTGCGAGTCGGACTCGCGCACCGAGGTTTCCGTACAAACCTGTATGTATTCTCGGTTTATGCATAAGGTTTATGTTTATGAAATTAAATGTTTTTTTTTTAATTTTTATATTTGAGTTGATTGAATGAAAGGTAAATTGCGGTTTACGATTTATGACGTATTAAAAAAAAATACTTACTAGATCTCGTTCAAACCAATTTTTGGTGGAAGTTTACATGGTAATGTACATCATATATTTTTTTAGTTTTATCATTCTCTTATTTTAGAAGTTACGGGGGGGGAGGACACACATTTCACCACTTTGGAAGTGTTTCTCGCGCAAACTATTCAGTTTAGAAAAAAAATATATTAGAAACCTCAATACCATTTTACCCCACACGTATGGGTTTGATGAAAATTTTTTTTTTTAGTTTCAGTTCTAAGTATGGGGAACCCAAAAATTTATTGTTTTTTTTTCTATTTTAGTGTAAAAATCTTAATGCAGTTCACAGAATACATCTTCTTACCAAGTTTCAACAGCATGCTCTTATAGTTCGGAGAAAAGTGGCTGTGACATACGGACAGACAGACAGACAGAGATGACGAATCTATAAGGGTAGCGTTATTGCCATTTGGCAACGGAACCCTAAAAATACCATGTTGAGTCGCGATTGTCAAATTTGATTTTAGTCGTGTCAAAATAATTTTTAAAAGAGATTATTTCTTGCAGAATAGCGTAACAATTCTCATAGCTAAAAGTAAGCAATTTTAGAGATAGTTTTGTTAGTTTAGTTCGGTGTACAACAGAATCGGCACCAATATGTAATTGTTTTAATTTTTTATTTTTATTGTATACTTTACATAACATATAGTTGTATTTTTTTTTATTAGTCTAGAAATCTTTATTAGACTGGATAAATAAAATAAGTATTTTCATAAATATCTAAATACCGCATTATAATTCTAACGGATCAAGATTGTTTAGACCGGCTCGACACTCGAGTTACACTGTTTGTATTGTGCATGTGTGGATATCTACGCACACATACGTAAGATTGCCGTCTTTTCCTACCCTAACCTTATACTTTATAATAACCTAAACTCGAGCGTTCAAATTTTGTAAGAGGGCTCTTAAGCACTTTTCTTATTAACTTGGACAATTTCTCATGCATACTGCGCTACTACCACGGGGAGATAGCGCAATTATCGGAGTCCCACACTTCAACCCAGTAAAACTCCACGGTGTGTTCGTGCGGCGCTTGTGGCGCCAACACGGGCACGCGTGCGAGTAGTCCCGCGACCCCGCCGCGCCTGTCCGTTACCGTTGCCAGACTGTGGGCACATGGGACGTTCTACTTTTCTACTGACAACGGTCTGTCTCTCGTTTTGTTGTGGCATCTCGTTGGAGTATTGAAATTTACGATTTTTAGGGTTCCGTTGCCAAATGGCAAAAAACGGAACCCTTATAGATTCGTCATGTCTGTCTGTCCGTCCGTCCGTCCATATGTCACAGCCACTTTTTCTGAAACTATAAGAGCTATACTGTTGAAACTTGGTAAGCAGATGTATTCTGTGAACAGCATTAAGATTTTCATACTAAAACAGAAAAAAAAAAACAATAAATTTTGGGGTTCCCCATACATAGAACTGAAACTCAAAAATTTTTTTTCATCAAACCTATACGTGTGGGGTATCTATGAATAGGTCTTCAAAAATGGTATTGAGATTTCTAAAATATTTTTTTCTAAACTGAATAGTTTGCGCGAGAAACACTTCCAAAGTGGTAAAATGTGTGTTCTCCCCCCCCCCCGTAACTTCTAAAATAAGAGAATGATAAAACTAAAAAAAAATATAATGTACATTACCATATAAACTACCACCGAAAATTGGTTTAAACGAGATCGAGTGAGTAGTTTTTTTTTTAAAACGTCATAAATCCTAAACCACAATTTACCTTTCATTCAATCAACTGAAATACAAAAATTAAAAAAAAACCATTTAATTTCATAAACATGAACCTTATGCATAAACCGAGAATACCTACAGGTTTGTACGGAACCCTCGGTGCGCGTATCCGACTCGCACTTGGCCGGTTTTTTAATTTGATTCAAATAAACGTCCGTATTTTTCTTATCTATTAATATTATGTCATTTTTCATTTTATTTAACCAGCATATTTAATACTTGTTTTTTCCCGTAGAATTCCGTGACAGAGTGATTAGCCGAAATGTGGTCTCCACAGAAAAAGGCCACTTTGTCACATTATTTTCTTCTAAAACAAGCATTAAAAAACAAAAAAATTAGCCAGTACCAAAATTTTAATTACTTAATCATAATGAAATCACTAATGCAATTTTTATTAATCCCACACAGAAACCACAATAATAATTATGGATAGACCAAAACCAAAAAAAAACAGAAAAGTTCGTTTCACTGTCGGTAGAAAAGTAGAACGACCCACATACCTAACCTACCCCAATACACCACAATAATTGTATCGCATTGCACGTGCTTTACTTTTTGATTTCGTGCATGATGTTCAAACACAGTTATTTGCGATTCTCATTTTATATACAAGAAAACCAGACGCTCATATTAATGAGATCTAAATAAAAATGAAATAACCTGTATATGCGCGTAGCAAAGCTTTTCTGTACTGATATCTCTGGGTAGTATCAACCTCGCTTCCACTGCCAACACGTAGAGGTGTCTGAACGCTTGTAAGTGGTACCTGCAACAGATTTTGACAAATGTTATCAAATGTTATCTATATATATAATATTATAAAGCTGAAGAGTTTGTTTGTTTATTTGTTTGTTTGATTGAACGCGCTAATCTCAGGAACGACTGGTCCGAATCGAAAATTTTTTTTTGTGTTGGGTAGCCTATTTATTGTGGGAGGCTATAGGCTATATAACATCACGCTACAACTAAGAGGAGCAGAGCAGTAATGAAAAATGTTGCAAAAACGGGGAAAATTTATTCCTTTTAAGAGTTTCCGTTGCGTGCGCTGCGTAAACGGTTAAAGTAACGCAAAAATAATGTATGACGGAATTGTTCCTCTTAAAAAGTTCTAAAAAAAAGTCCGCGAGAGCATATGTCTATCTTTTAAGGTTGACTCACTATAACTCAAAAGGAGCGAGCAGCAACGAAAAATGGACGAAAACTAGCAGGCAAATCGATGCGACGGGAAGGGTCAGGGGAGCAAAAATTTGACGCGGACGAAGTCGCGGGCAGAAGCTAGTATGATATAATATAGGAACGCTTTATCAGTTTGCAATGGGTTCCCTCTATCTGGCAGAAACTTGATGCTCCGAATTTTATTTGGCATAACACACTTGGCATAATCTTATTTAAACGAATATTTGTAAGGCATAAAAAATGTTTAGCATAATCATTGTTTGGCCGACTGTTTATATATCTAGACACGCGGTAGCGTGTCAAGCCAAGTTCAAGTAACAAAACTGGCGAGCAGCACCGTGTGTAATATTACACGAACCATTTGGTGCCCCTTTTGACCTCCTCATAACTCAAAAACCATTCCACATAAACGTGTAAAATTTGGCTCATATAGTGAAACTTGCAAGATACGTATGTGCTTCAAATTTAATAAACATATCTCAAACGGTTATTTAGATATTAACGTCCAAAAATCGTCAATTTTATCACTGACTGACCTATAGATCAAAACTCTAACATAGTTTCAAATGACCTAGAAAGTTCAAATTTGGCATGCAGATTGGTAATTAGGTGAATACAAAGGAATAAATCAGAAACTGGTAAATATTTATCATTTTATTATAATTTTTCACTTAATTGATTCTATTAGGAACACTTATATACTTAGTGCCTGTAATTACAGTATTAAAAAAAAAATTAAGAATCAGAAATCAAAACTTATGACAGCCGGTCTTTATGTGGATTTTAAAGTCTTCACGTGAATATATAACGAGTTGAATACCACCCATATTTTTTTTTATCCAAATATTTCCGTTTTAGTACTTGTAACTAAGAGTATAGTCGACTTTCGTATTTATTACGTTATTAACTGGGATTTAGTATTAATTATTGTTCCAATATTTCGCACACATCAATAGTGTAAGATAAGTATAAATAAGTACCTACTAATAATTTATGTACAAAAAGTAATGATATCCCATCAAAAACATAAATGTGAAATGAGAGCCAAGTTCAATATTATGATATATGCCTTGGTTGTTGAATTCAACGACAAAAGAAGTGAGATCTAAATGGGTGCCAAGTTAATGGTCAGTCCTGAAATTTATTTATAACTACATAAAATATCATTTATTCTCATAACTTAGGATAATTTATTGTAGCCTACGGTCTGACTTGGCTAGTTCATATACGAATTATATTACAGCTTTCGCAAGTTCTAAACCTGTTATTTGTCGGTTCTTATTTTATTATTCCGAAAATTTGGCATGCTGGCAGAAACTAGCCATCGAGCATAATAATTCGTATATGAGAACTAGCCAAGTCAGACCGTAGGCTACAATGTATTATCCTAAGTTATAAGAATAAATGATATTTTATGTAGTTTTAAATAAATTTCAGGACTGACCATTAACTTGGCACCCATTTAGATCTCACTTCTTTTGTCGTTGAATTCAACAACCAAGGCATATATCATAATATTGAACTTGGCTCTCATTTCACATTTATGTTTTTGATGGGATCCGACTTTACGCTGGCATACTTTTAAGATGGCAGAATTTTATTTCGCATAATTACCTTTGGCAGACTTTAAATTCCGCATAATTTCGATTAGCATAACATTTATTTAGAGCTTTGATTATTTGGCATAATTTCACTTGGCATACTATGAAGATGGCAGAATTTCATTTAGAATAATTTTGTTTGGCATATTTTCATTTCTATTAAATTGCATTTTAACCTTAAATAAAATGAAATAGTGTCTCAAAAAGTCAGTATATGATGTGCTACAAAAATTATTGACAGAAACGAATCGCTGCAGAACCGACTCCACGTAGTCTTGTCTGCCCTACCCCTAGAGTGTAATTTAAGCCCGCGTAGGCGCGGAGTGGCGAGGCGGCCAGCGAGCTGAGGAGCTGAGGAGCATTCAGCCATTTTTGCGTGATTGAGTAACGAACATCCAAACAACACCACCGTGGCTTCGGCTTGCTGGCCGGCTTCGCCGGCCAGTCTCAGCCTCGGCGGCGACCGTCAAAACCATCTGCGACGATGAGCTCGCGTGGGACCGCCGGAGCCCCGCAGCGCCGAAGCCGTGACAGAAACCATGCATGCTACATGTTGCATGCTCGCCTGCATGCTGTAAGCTTGCTTGCATGCTTGCTTGCTGCATGCTTGCTTGCATGCTGCATGCTTGGTTGCTTGCATGCTTTATGCTTGCTTGCATGCTGCATGCTTGTTTGCATGCTGCATGCTTCTTAGATACAAAATGTATGCCAAAAGATGATTCTAAGTTTAAAGTTTCTGAGATATGATAGTTCTGCCTTTTAATAACTATCGATATGAAATTATGCCAAGAGACGATTCTGACTGCGAACTTTCTGCGATATGATGGTTCTACTTTTTAATTATTATGGAATAAAATTTATGCCTAAAGATGATTCTGACTTATAAAATTATGCGTTGTGAATGTATGATAAATGAGTGTATGCCAAACGATTTTCTGCGAAATGAAGTTTATGCCATCCGCTGTTATGCAAAATAATATTATGACGAAAAAAATTCTGCCATAAAGGGTGGACCCGTTTGCAATACCTGTAACCATCTAAATGGGCATACCTTTAACTATTTGAATTCAGATCTTGATACTTTTTTTTATTGTGGGTGGGATATCGTCAAATGACGTCTCCCGCTCTGGGCGGAGCGGGAGGGCGTGTCAGTTTAACTGACTAAAACCCACCTGTGTTTCTTCAGTTGTCTATGCCAGAGTCACGGCAACTCTTTCGAACAGATCTCGCGACCCTGGCAGATCTTGATATTTTTTTTTTCTGGATGGGAAATCATCAAATAACTTCTCCTGCTCTGGGCGGAGCGGGAGGGTGTGTCAGACTTTTACGGACTACAACCCACCCGTGTTCCATCAGTTGCCCATGTGCCAGGGTCACGGTATCTCTTTCGAACAATCACGCGACCCCGGCAAGATCTTGATACTTGACATTTGAATCGCCTGCACCTCTTTCTAACACAGTTATGTATTTTAAGTTTTTTTAAGTGTTATCCTATTAATACTATACAACATTAGTTTTTGTTTATGCGAAGCCCGAAACACGGGTCTAGTATTTTTATGTAAAGAATCTATGAAAAAAATTTCAAAACTGTATCATTAATAATCACAAAGTTATAAGCTTGTTACGGTACCTGATTGTCCTCGCAAAAACATATGCAGCCTACCGGAGGGCACCACGCCAGCCGCGCGCGCGGCTCTCACTCTCACTCATTGATAATAATTTGCCACAGTGATTGTTTATGTATTAGTTGGTGATAAACATTTTCCATCACGCTTGCAGGCTTTGGACTGTCGTAATGGTCAAGTGTAGGTAGATATTATTATGTAATTTATTCGTAAATGCAGTAGTAAGTGGTAAAATGTAATCAATGCCATTTGTTGCACCTTATGTCAACAACTTAAAGTTCAAAATGGATGAAAATTGTTAAACATCGCATTACTGAACCACAGTAGGCTGTAAACAAATAATAAATTTGTACCCTTGACTATCTTTGCGTGTTTAAAAATGTTAATCATCACTATCTACAATAATTGGCGTAATCACTATTCACTCAAACAAACTGAAGCAACTGTTAAAAAAGGGCCCGTCTTTCTCATAAGCACTGACGCACTGCCACACCACCACAAACAGCAAGTGTACGGACGTTTGAGTACGAGAGAGACATGATAATTTTAAAATCTAAACAAAACACTTTAGCCAGGGCTCACGGCGGCCGCGCGCTCGCGATACGTATGCATCGATCGATGGCATCCGGGCGACTGAGGGGAGCGCCGTCGCCGCCCCGCAGCAGTGCGTACACGCCGCCTAGCCCGCGCTATGACCTGTCGTGAACTCGTGACCCGTGTGCAAACAGATGATTGCGGATACTAACTTTTAAGCGTAATTAAATATTTTTGGGACAAAATATAACATGGTGTAAAAAATATTGGAATCGATTCAGTTACTGATTCTGAACAAACTATATTCAGGTTTCGCATATACTAAAAATAATGTTGTATATTATAGTTTGTATGTTTAGTTGTTTGGATGTTCGTTACTCAATCACGCAAAAATGGCTGAATGGAATGATTGGAAAAAAATTGGCACACAGGTAGTTTATAATCTGGATTATCACGTAAAATATTTCTTATCCTGGTAGCACGTTCCCGTGGGATAATTTTTGACCACCACGCGGGTGAAGCCGCTGGCAAAATCTAGTTTGTTACAAAAAGTTCTTGAAGACGTTTTGTTTGCAATGAAATCTGAATTTTATTATTTACGACAGTTAATTTATTATTACACAACTTGATACTAATTTCAGATTCCGAACTGATTTGGCTTATAAATTATAGTGAAACAATCATACAATTTAGATTCTGGGTTACCTATTATCTTCGCTATGTGTGGGGAACTTGGGGAAGAAGGCAGCTAACAGCGCCGCTACTGATGTGGCAGACGTGCTGAGCGTGGCCCGGCCTCCTCCCAAGAATAAAAGGCCTATGGTGCAGTGGACTGCCATCTGAAAGTGGAAAAGAGACGGAGATCAAACTTGAGCCTATCCGTAATAAAACAAAAATTATTTATTCAAATTAGGCTGAGATTTTTGAACGTCAAAATTACATAACAGTAGCCCGCGGATTCAAATTTCTTACGTTTTCTACAATTTGTAGGTCAGTGTCTTGTCGTTTTTGTTTTTTTTTTATTATTATTATTAAGGGTTGCCCCACCATGTCTACCTTAGTGCATCTACCTGAGTTTTATGTATTAGTAGGTTTCTTACAACAAAAAATAAAAATCAATATTTGTACTTAATTTTAATTAATTTATTGTTTGCATTGCAAATGTCATACGCAAATGAATTAATCACGAATGATTTCGCTGTCGATACCAAGAAGAATTGTATTCTCTTTCTCCGAAGGTCTTTAGAAGATTTTCACAGGAAAATCACTTTACAAGTTTCAGAGTCATTAAGTAACATGGTCGTAGGCACCCTCGTAATTGAACCATAAGCAAAACAACTTATCAATTGGCAACTAGAGTCTTCTTGGTGTCGCTGGCACGACATATCTAAAATGATGGCGTAGTTTTAGCCAACTAGTCTTGAAAGTATGATATTAATTAAAATAAATAACGGGTTTTATTTTTGGGTGATTACCCGTTTGTAAGTCGATTGACAAGCCCATTTATGTTCAGCCCAACAAGATAATGCTTTCCTGACACCGTTCAGTTGGACACCATTAACTTTAAATCAAAAAGAAAACGTATTATTTTGTAGAAATAATATAAACGTTGGGTACGTTTGCGGTTTTTTCATACTTACTTTATTTCTACCAGACCAACTAGCATTGTATGTGTATCACATTTTTATAAAAATTAGGAACATGCGCATGCGCAGCACGTGCTCGTCGCCACACTATGCGCACACTACAGTCCCGGGCCGTTTTGCGCACTACTGGGTTGACGCTATCTTTCTCTGTCGGTGAATTCGCGTGCCCCGTTTGGAATCGCTCAGCACATGCAAAGTTAGTGGATACAGCTCTGAATGAAACATGACAAATGACAATCAACATCTGAATGGATCATCACCGGCTGCCTCAAACCAACCACGGTACAAATGCTGTATCCACTGGCTGTAATAGCGCCACCATAAATTCGTAGAGCGGTGGCAAGCTCAAGTGAAAGAGCCACGATGGTTGTTTACACACGACGCCCTTTCCACGATAACATCCTCGTGTCACACAGGCTGAAAAGCCGCAACAGCTTTATGAAGTTTACCTCTCACTTACTGGCAAACGGTCTAAGAAACTACTAAGCCTGTAGCGACATGGTGCTTCCCTACCAAATCCATTCGTTCCACCTGCTGAAAATCTTGCACCTGGCTTTCCTGGAAGTCTCTAAATAGGCTTCGGACTCAAGTAGGCTGAAGTAGAGAGAACCTGTTTAAGTGGAAATTAATAGATGGCTCCGCCCTGGAGTGTAAACGTGGTGCTGTCCCACAAATAATGCGGCACTTAATATTTTGTCCAGCATGTCCTGTACGCTTCTGAAATTGCTAAGCTGGTAGAAATTCTGGGCTGACTATATTTAGTTGGTATCGACATACTAAGAAGTTAAATAAAATCAAAATATTTTTATACTAAATAATACTACAAGGGCAGTTATTAAATATCAGAAGCTAGGTGCACGATTCCAAATTGTTGATTCCTATAAAGAAGAGCTGGCAAGAAACTCCACGGTTACTCTTTAAAAAATAATTGATTTTTACAATGGTTTCAAATTACAATGTTAATAGGTATGGGAGAACAGTGTAAGCCTGTCAACAAGTACCAGGTACTTAATAAAATAGAAAATTGTCTACAAGGCCTAAAATGTTCTTACATTCACAAAATATAAAAGAATCTACTTAAATGATCATCATCATCATCATTTCATCCGAAAGACGTCCACTGCTGGACATAGGCCTCCCCCAAGCTCCGCCACTTCGACCGGTTTTTTGCTTCCAGCGGATTCCTGCTGCCTGTGGGCAGGGCACATTGCTCGTAGAACAGATGGCCGATGGAGCCGAAAGGTTCTGGAGTGGCGACCGCGTACCGGAAGACGTAGAGTTGGAAGGCCTTCAACAAGGTTGACCGATGACCTTGTGACTTAAATGATAGTATTTCATAATAAAAACATAATAACCTATTTAAACGAAATGTCATTGTTGCCATGACAACCAATATAATATAATAAAGAGTGTCAAATAAAAATAGAATGAAGAAGAAGGAGTACCTGCCCTCCGTGCGTGAGTGCGGGCGCGGTGGGGGCGGGCGTGTGCGCGGGCGTGCGCGTGCGCAGGCGGCGGCAGATGCGCAGCACGGTGATGTCGCCGCGACCGCACATTATCTGCACAACACACGAATCATTTGTATGTAGAGCTAAATCACTAAAATTTTCAATCGGCTGATTACTCAAACTAAAAAAAAAAACCGGCCAAGTGCGAGTCGGACTTGCGCACCGAGGGTTCCGTACAAACCTGTAGGTATTCTCGGTTTAAAAATAAATGTTTTTTTTTTATTTTATATTTCAGTTGATTGAATGTAAGGTAAATTGCGGTTTACGATTTATGACGTTTTAAAAAAAAACTACTCACTCGATCTCGTTCAAACCAATTTTCGGTGGTAGTTTACATGGTAATGTACATCATATATTTTGTTTAGTTTTATCATTCTATTATTTTAGAAGTTACGGGGGGGGGACACACATTTTACCACTTTGGAAGTATCTCTCGCGCAAACTATTCAGTTTAGAAAAAAATGATAATAGAAACCTCATCACCATTTTTGAAGACCTATTCATAGATACCCCACACGTATGGGTTTGATGAAAAAAACCATTTTTGAGTTTTAGTTCTATGTATGGGGAACCCCAAAATTTATAGTTTTTTTTCTATTTTAGTGTGAAAATCTTAATGCGGTTCACAGAATACATCTACTTACCAAGTTTCAACAGCATAGCTCTTATAGTTTCGGAAAAAAGTGGCTGTGACATACGGACGGACGGACAGACAGACAGACAGACAGACAGACAGACAGACAGACAGACAGACAGACAGACATGACGAATCTATAAGGGTTCCGTTTTTTGCCATTTGGCAACGGAACCCTAAAAAGGTGTCGTTTTCATTGTTTTGGAGGTTGCTAAAGCAGATACTGTGGTCATAATGAAAATCAAAGGCACCTGCCAAAATTTTGAAATTTTTCGTCATGAGTGTCATTTTCATGGTTTCTAAGGGTGCAAAACAACAAATAGTGACATCAAATTTAAAATCCAAGATGACGTGTAAGAACATTTGCAACGTTTTCTTCATGGGTATCAATTTCTTAGTTTTCGAGGGTACTAAAGCCGATACTGAAGTCAAAGACTTATTGTTACGAGCTGGGGTTCGGGATAAATTAATTTAAACCAATTTACCAAAACACACAACACAGTTTAATTAAATAAACACAAATATCGCAACTACAAGAAACGTCACTTGGAATCACTTGTTTCGCGTGTACTGTATCACTCGAATCGTATTCGCTCGCTTCCGAAATCGAACTGCTTGTCGGCCCAACAATCCGCTATTTATATCCCGAGCAGAACATTCTCGAACATTCGACACCGCCACAGCGTAGAAGCTTCTAGTAACTTCCATTGAAGTGTTTAATCCCACTATTCAACAATAGATGGCAGTAGCGTCTACGTACAATTTCGTGTAGTACTTGCTACTCAATAACAGATGGCGTTAGCGTGTCATTTCCAGTAGTTTCTAACACTGCCCCGTCCTTAGATGGAATTAGCGTGATATTTCTAGACTTTTCGATTTACGTCACACTGCCCCTTTCCGAGACGGAGTTAGCGTGATGTTTCTAGACTTTACGATCTACGTAACACTGCCCCCTCCTTAGACATGCTCGTCCCGAGCATCATTATTCCCGTAGTATCGTGCCAATCGATCTACATGGACAATTTTAGGTGCAGTTCGCATACCCTTTTGTATTCGGTAAGTGACGTCGTTGATCTTGGTCACAATTCGGTACGGCCCATCCCATTTTGCCTGCAGTTTAGGGGACTTTCCTTTGCTGCGCACTGGGTTATGCAACCACACTAGCGAACCTTCGTCGAAGCCAGTATTGTTCATCTTCCGATCATAACGAGTTTTCATTCTCTCGGACATCTGTTGGCCTGATTCTCTGACATGCTCATATACGTCATTCATCTTGTTGCGCAGATCATTTGCATAATCTGTTATACTCCGTGGTGAATCAGGGGGAATGCCGGTTATTAGATCAGCTGGTAACCTTAACTCCCTTCCAAAGTTCGCGAAGGCTGGCGTCACAGTTGTACTCTCGTGAACTGCACTTCGGTATGACAGAAGAAACGGTTGTATGTGCTTGTCCCAATCCTTTTGTCTGCTTGCTACAACTTTTGCCAGATATCTTTCCAAGGTCTGATTAAATCTCTCCACCATTCCGTCAGATTGTGGGTGGTATGAAGTGGTTCTGGTTTTGTGAGTACCCATAACCCGACATGTTTCCTGAAACACTTGAGACTCAAAATTTCTTCCTTGATCGCTGTGGATTTCCAAGGGTACCCCAAACCGACAGAAGACTTCGTGGACTAATTTATCAGCGACTGTTGAAGCTTCTTGATTAGGGATGGCGAAGACTTCCGGCCACTTGGTAAAGTAATCCATAACAACCATGAAATATTTATTTCCACTTTCACTTTCAGGGAACGGCCCAGCGACATCTAGTGCGATCCGTTCCCACGGGGCTCCCACGTTGTACACTTTCAATGCACCCCTGCTGCGTGTGTGTGGTCCTTTTACCGCTGCACAACTGGTACATCTGCGACACCAGTCCTCCACATCCTCTCGACAATGGATCCAGTAAAACCTTTCTCGGATCTTTAACAAAGTCCTTCTTACTCCCATATGACCTCCTGAAGAACCATTGTGGTAGAGCCGTAGAACATCTGGTACCTTCGTTTTTGGGACTACCATTTGCAGGTGACAGCTATTCCCTCGAGCATTTTCCCATTTTCGGCACAACACACCATCCTGGATCACCAAGCTCTCCCATTGTGCCCAATAACTTTTTGTGGTGGTACTCAACGCTGCAACATCACACCATTTCGGTTTGGGAGCATTAGCTTTAATCCACTCGAGAATTGGCCTGATATCTCTGTCACTTTGCTGAGCATACTGTAGGGTTTCCTTCCATTCATCACTAAGGTCCGTTCTTAGCATCCTGACCGGTACCGTTTCCTTAGCTTCTTGCCTGACACAATGCTTGCAGTCTTCAGGACAAGGTCTTCTTGATAAAGCGTCCGCGTTACCGTGAGACTTCCCACTACGATGTTCAATTGCAAAGTCATACTCTTGTAGCAGTTCAATCCATCTGGCCACTTGTCCTTCTGGATTCTTAAATTGCAACAACCACTTTAATGCAGCATGGTCAGTCCGCAGGTGGAATTTACGTCCAAGCAAGTATTTGCTGAAATGCTGCAATGTCTTGACGACGGCAAGAAGTTCGCGTCTCGTGACACAATAATTTCTTTCTGGCTTTGATAAAGATTTGCTGAAGTAAGCTATCACAACTTCATAATCTCCTTTCCGTTGAGATAACACACCGCCAATTCCAGTATTACTTGCGTCCGTGTCAACTATAAATTCATTTTCTGTGTCTGGGTAGCCCAAAATTGGGGTATTGCACAAACGTTCCTTTAAGTCTCGAAATGCGATGTCACAGTTCTCATCCCAACAGAACGGTCTCTTCTCCTCAGTAAGCTTGTGAAGAGGTTTGGCAATGTCAGCAAAATTCTTGACAAACCGTCGATAGTACGAGCACAAACCCAAAAATGCCCTGACCTGCGTCTTGTCTTTCGGGACTGGCCATTCCTTGACGGCGACGATTTTCTCAGGATCTGTTTGTACTCCTTCCTTCGAAACCACGTGCCCCAAAAAGCTTACTTGCTGTCTGAAGAATGAGCACTTCTTTGGACTTAGCTTGAGATTGGCTCCTCGGATTTTTGATAGAACACGTTCCAAATTCTGAAGGTGGTCTTCGAATGTGCGGCCCACGATGATGATGTCATCTAAATAGACAAGGCAGGCGTCTCCAATTAGTCCCATGAGAACTAGCTCCATTAGCCTTTCAAATGTTGCAGGAGCATTGCACAATCCGAATGGCATGACGTTAAACTGCCATAGTCCCTTTCCCGTAGAAAATGCAGTTTTCTCCTTGTCCTCAGGGTCTATTTCCACTTGCCAGTAGCCACTTTTTAGGTCTAACGTGGTAAACCACCTCATTCCTGACAGCGTGTCCAGCGTGTCGTCGATCCGGGGTAGTGGATAGCTGTCTTTCTTAGTAACGTCATTCAATCTACGATAGTCTACACAAAACCGCATGCTGCCATCTTTCTTTTTTACCAGGACCACAGGAGAACACCATGGACTAGACGAAGGCTCTATAACTCCATCCTTTACCATTCCTTTAATCATGGTATCTACCTCCTTTTCTCTTGCCACTGGTAGTCTTCTTGGTCGCTGTCGTATCGGTAACTCATTTCCGGTATTAATTCTGTGTTGAACCAATCCAGTCTTCCCTATGTCAGCATCATTTGTAGAGAATATGTCTGCATATTGAAGTAGCATCTTCCTAGCCTTCTCTCTTTCTTCTTCTGATAGATCTTTACGACAGTCTTCCAAAAGATTTAACACGTTAAATCTTGCACTTTGGGCGTTATTTTGAGGAGGCCCATGTTGGCATTCACGCATCCAAGCTACTTCCTCACAGGAACCCATCAATGTACCCTTCTTGATTACTTGCTCCTTTTCACTTGGGTTCAGTATGCGTACGGCTGCAACGTCGATTGCCTTTACCAAGGTCCGCGCAATTTTCCATGGAAGGTTTTCATCCAATCCTTCAATGAGAATACATCGGTTTTTCTGTCCAGAATTATGTGGAAGACTAACTGGAACTATTGTTTCCGATCGGGGCGGAAGAACAATCTTCTTCAAGCAGTACACTTTCCCTGATGGTGCACCTTCCATGAAGACTTCTTCTGACCCACATTTTAGAACTCCTTGATTAACGTCAATCTCACAACAGTGCTGTCGCATGAAGTCCAAACCTAGGATGCAGTCGTCTACTATGTCGGCCATGATGACTTTATGCCGGTAGATTGTGTTACCCAGTTTTAACTCCACCTCCTTCTCACCACGGACGGTTATGTGCTGACCGGTAGCTGTTACTAAATTTACGCCGTCATGCTTACCGAAGAAGTTCCCAAGAAAACGATTCGCTAGTTGGGAACTGACAACCGTGCGAGAAGCTCCAGTATCCAATGTCAGTTTACATGGTCTTCCGTTCACTTCACCTTTTATGACTAGGGTGTTTCCATCATGGGCTTGTGAGACCGAAATTCTTGGGGCTATTTTAACACCAGCCAGCACCCGCCCCGCAGTCCTGGCGTTTATTAGTTTCCCTGCTGCTGGGCGGTCACATCAGCCGCCCTTCTTTCCTGGGTCTGGTCTTCGTTAGCTGTGCTTCGCTTCGGGCAACTTGAGCGAAGGTGGCCTTTTTCTCCGCAAGTGTAGCATCTAGGGCTGTACCTAACACGGTCACGAACAGGTGACGCCGCAACCTCCCTGATGCGATGGGCTCGATGATCATGCCTCACTGCCTCCACCTCCAACGCATGGGCCAAGGCGTCCTTGAGGGTTTCATGGTGCCCAAGTCTCACAGCAGCCCTTATTTCCAGGTCCCGTATGCCATCTATGAAGGTTTGAATTAGTATACCCTCGATGAGCGCGGGTGCAGACTGGTACGCCTTTCGAACCAGCTTTTCGATTTCCAGGGCCCACTGCTGCAGGTTTTCACCACTGCGCTGCACACGATCCTTCAACTGGGCACGAAAAACGTGTTCCAGGTGCGCGTCACCGTATCTGGCCTCTAACGCCTCAACGAGCTGCTCGTAGGTTACATTTTTGCCGAGAGCCTCTAACACAGTTAAAGCCTGGTCACGAAGGGCCAAAGTAAGCGCGGTCATGGCTTGGCCCGTTGTCCACCCATTTGCTTCCATGACAGCTTCAAATTGAATTTTGTATGCCGACCAGGAAGATGTTCCGTCAAAGGGTGGCACTTTAAACCCGCGCACGGAAGGTGCAGCAACTATCGAAGCCGTAGTCCGGTCTCCAGCTTTCAGAACTCCAACCGCTTTTCTTATATCAGCGATCTGGACTTCGGCCTCAGAGATACGATTTTCATGTACCTGAACAGTCTCCTTCATGGCTTTGATGTCCTTGCCAAATGTCGCGTGTAGATCTTTCAAAAGGAGAACCTGCTCCTCTTTATCACGCTGAAGCTGTTCTTGCAGGCGGCGGGTCTGTTCTTCCTGTCGGCGAGCCTGTTCTTCCTGTTGGCGGGCCTGTTCTTCCTGTCGGCGAGCTTGCTCCTCTTTGTCCTGCTGCAGCTGTTCCTGTAGGCGGCGGACCTGTTCTTCCTGCCGGCGAGCTTGCTCTTCTTTGTCCTGCTGCAGCTGTTCCTGTAGGCGGCGGACCTGTTCTTCCTGCCGGCGAGCTTGCTCTTCTTTGTCCTGCTGCAGCTGTTCCTGTAGGCGGCGGGCCTGTTCTTCCTGTCGGCGGGCCTGTTCTTCCTGTCGGCGGGCCTGTTCTTCCTGTCGGCGGGCCTGCTCCTGCAGCATCGCCATTAGAGCAGAAAGATCCATGGCTGGTGATGCTGTAGGAACACCAGACGCTTGGGAGACTGGCTCCGTCGTCGGCTGATTACCCCCAGGTGTCTGTCTAGAAGTTCCTTCAAACCGCCTCTGATCCACCTCCTGCTGGCGCTGACTCCTGGTACGGATACCTTCCGTATCCTCCTTCGGTAAAACTGGCATAATTTATCCCTTACTTCTGACACCAAATGTTACGAGCTGGGGTTCGGGATAAATTAATTTAAACCAATTTACCAAAACACACAACACAGTTTAATTAAATAAACACAAATATCGCAACTACAAGAAACGTCACTTGGAATCACTTGTTTCGCGTGTACTGTATCACTCGAATCGTATTCGCTCGCTTCCGAAATCGAACTGCTTGTCGGCCCAACAATCCGCTATTTATATCCCGAGCAGAACATTCTCGAACATTCGACACCGCCACAGCGTAGAAGCTTCTAGTAACTTCCATTGAAGTGTTTAATCCCACTATTCAACAATAGATGGCAGTAGCGTCTACGTACAATTTCGTGTAGTACTTGCTACTCAATAACAGATGGCGTTAGCGTGTCATTTCCAGTAGTTTCTAACACTGCCCCGTCCTTAGATGGAATTAGCGTGATATTTCTAGACTTTTCGATTTACGTCACACTGCCCCTTTCCGAGACGGAGTTAGCGTGATGTTTCTAGACTTTACGATCTACGTAACATTATTATAGGCAACGAATCTCAACTAAAACAAGCGCGCCGTTCATTACTTATATATTTTGATAAACCAAACATAACTTACCATGCCCGCAGCTAACAGACAGACACACAGACACGTCTCGAGCGTGGACCGGCCGGCGAGCTCGGCCACACTCTTACCCCCCACGGCTATGAACAGTCGCGCGTAGTGTAGCGCTGTGTCCCGCGCGTCTTCGTCGCCGGAGCCCGCGAAACGAAGGCCCATCGCGAAACACGCGCCTGCTATTATGTTGCAGTAGGCTTGGCTGGGAGAAAAGGACAAAAATGGAGACCAAAACAGTTAACTATTGCTGAGGAGAACGTAGCGGCTTCTGTATCTTTTTCGTTAGTTCCAAATTTACATTAGAAACTTTAAGGATCTGTAACCACAGTGTAACTTACATTTTTAAATGATCCTTATCATGAAACATAATGTTGGATATTTATTTAGTGTAGTTTTTCTCTGTGTGTTGTTAGTGAACACTTAAAAAATGAAATTCACATAACTGACTTACAATCACAAATTAAATAAAAGACATGTTAGATGTCAATCTAGCATGCATAAACTGAGGCTACAAAACCGGCAAAGACATCTATTTTTGCATGAATGGAGTTAGCAAGAGATAGCATGCGGCAAATGGGAGAAAAAATACCCATATTAGTCCGCCATTATCAGTATTCCTTTATGAGTATAAAAGTGTTTAAGACTGTTTGCTGCACATGCATTTTGCGAATGATATAACGATATACAATTATAAATAAAACGTGTGATCAAACTCACTTCATAGCTTCGTAATCGATGTTATCCTCTGTCGGTTTGACGAAGCAGTACGGTTTTATACTAGCCGGCACCTGACTCTCCACCCAGTCTTCAGTTGGCTCTATACTGTCCCATAACACTAATCCTAGAATAAAGTACGTAGGACTTTAAAAATTAAGAAATCAGGTTTAAAACCAAGTGCTTGCAAAATTTTGTTGTTGAGTTAAACTATGGGAATCGAAAGTAGATGAACATGAGGTAATGTTGTGTCTTGTAATGCTTCAAAAAATGAATAAATTTCAATAAATCAGTTGTCATCAATGTTGTTGGCTTTGTCGTGATCTAGCGTACAAAAAAAAAAAACGTGAAAAAACCTTAAGATACTTCAATCTTACGAAATAAAATGTCAATCTACAATTTTTTCTAGGTTTTCAGGTTTTTGGCACAATATCAGTATTTTTTTGAGTATGACTAAAAGGTAAAACTACAGAATACAAAGGACGCTAGTAGAAAATAAGTTATTTATTCTCTTTTTTTAACCCCCGACGCAAAAAGAGGGGTGTTATAAGTTTGACGTGTCTGTCTGTCTGTCTGTCTGTCTGTCTGTCTGTCTGTGTGTCAGTCTGTCTGTGGCATCATAGCTCCCGAACGGATGAAGCGAATCAAAAAAAAAAAATTGAGTTAAAGGTGACTTATGTGCGAGTGTTCTTAGACATGTTTGATGAAAATCGGTCGAGCCGTTTAAAAGTTGTGGGGGAGAAAGTGGGGAGGGGTAACCGAATGTTAGCAAATATACTCGATTGGGGTCTCAAATGAAAGCGCACTGAAAGAGAATATTGATGAATTAATCGAGAGTGTTCTTAGCTTCGTTTGAAGTATGTACCTATAAAAAGTATAAAATAAAAAAATAAATTTAAATTTAAAAAACCCCCGACACAAAAACCTAATTTCCTTTTAAAAAGTAAAAAATAATAAAAAATAACTCAATACCTAAGTGTGTATATTCAAAAAAAATACGTCGCGTTGGGGGACCGCTCCGCGAGGGCAGACGTTGACGGTCGTATCCTAAATGCAATATTGTGAAGTAATTTTATAAAAGTTTTCTTTTCTTAATTAGTTAGGTAATAGACTATTTGTAATTTAATGGTTAGGTCTGGAGCGGTCCCCCAACGCGAAGTATTTTTTTTGAATTATTAATACATACTTAGGTACTTTAAGATTGAGTTTTTTTTTTATTATTTTTTACTTTTTAAAAGGAAATTAGGTTTTTGTGTCGGGGGTTTTTTCGTACTCAATTTTACCAATTTTATTTTTGCTTTTATACTCTTAATGCTACTTTTCACATTCAATATTTAATTTTATTTATACTTTCAAGCAAAAAGCTTCCTTTAAGGCTTTTAGCTTTGTGGCGCCCCGTCAGCTAATTTGCATGTAGGACAAATATTATAATAGCGGAATAAACAATTATACATTTTAGTCGTGTCCTAGCGCTCGCCGAAACAGTTGTTTTATTTACATGACTGATCACCATTTTATACACACGTACACAGTAGGGGCACTGCTTAAGCCAGGACACTACATACAGCTTTAAGGAAATTTATTACTTGTTTTCCCCGCTGTTAGTACTCAGCCTTCGCTGCTACTTCACTATTCTGATCATTAGGTCGCTGGTTCATATCCGGCTCGAAGGACCAAATTATGTCGGGGTAGGTAGCAAGGTATCGGAGTTTTTGAGCAGAAACAAATGTTTATGTGGAACCCTATTAATTGACTCACTCTCAAAACTGTTCTTAGTGTTAAAATGTTAATGAAATGTTTGAATAAACCCGGCTAACGCGGTAGACGAAAGTGCACTGAATCTAGTATAAAATTATTAGTAATAACTAATACAATTAGGTCAGCGCGTCACGCCGATATTGCTAATTAAGGTACTAACTTGTAGTAAATAATAATTGTGTAGATACCTCTGGCAATGATCCTGAGCATCAACAGGTCCGGCCTGACAAAGTCGAGCTGGTAGGCAGTGTGCGGCGGCTCCAGCCAGCTGGCCAGCGCCGCGTTGTTGGAGCGCAGGTAGATGAGGCCCAGGGCTAGCGTGGCGCCCGGTGACGTCACGTCCAGGTTCACGGTAGCGCCCTCGCGGATCGCGAACGAACCTTGCTTGTACTTCTCTTTTTGTGAACCTTACAACAAACAACTCCATTAAGGTGATATATTGAGAAAATGTGCTTGTTCTTTAATGTGCACTTTTTTAAGCATATGGAATAGGGAATTAACATTTAAGTGTATATTTTTTGAGGAATAGACGAAGGGTATCGGGTTACCCCCTTCCCTCAGATATGGCAAGGGGGTAATGGCTGACCTTTGCGTTATGCTTGTGAACGAGTGCTGCTTGTGGCGATTGGTCGTCTTGGTTTGTGTTTAAGTATTAACCGTTATTTAATTTTATTCCGGAGTTTCTATTACTTTTTGGGTGGGTACTCATAAAATGATCCCGCTCTTGGAAGAGTGGAAGAGCGTGTCAAACTTTTACGCAATAAAACCCACCCGTGTTCCTTCAGTTGCTTATGCCAAGGTAACGCTTTCGTACAAATCCGCGACCCCGGCATAGTGTAAATGTACACGTATCTGTGTAAACTCACCAGTGAGCGGCTGTTTATCGCCCCCCAGCATGTAGGTGCGCAGCTTGTGCGCCAGCTGCGTGAGCGCGGCGCCGGGCGCAGTGTATCTGTACACGTATCTGTGTAAACTCACCAGTGAGCGGCTGTTTATCGCCCCCCAGCATGTAGGTGCGCAGCTTGTGCGCCAGGTGCGTCAGTGCGGCGCCGGGCGCAGTGTATCTGTACACGTATCTGTGTAAACTCACCAGTGAGCGGCTGTTTATCGCCCCCCAGCATGTAGGTGCGCAGCTTGTGCGCCAGCTGCGTCAGTGCGGCGCCGGGCGCAGTGTATCTGTACACGTATCTGTGTAAACTCACCAGTGAGCGGCTGTTTATCGCCCCCCAGCATGTAGGTGCGCAGCTTGTGCGCCAGCTGCGTGAGCGCGGCGCCGGGCGCAGTGTATCTGTACACGTATCTGTGTAAACTCACCAGTGAGCGGCTGTTTATCGCCCCCCAGCATGTAGGTGCGCAGCTTGTGCGCCAGCTGCGTCAGTGCGGCGCCGGGCGCAGTGTATCTGTACACGTATCTGTGTAAACTCACCAGTGAGCGGCTGTTTATCGCCCCCCAGCATGTAGGTGCGCAGCTTGTGCGCCAGCTGCGTGAGCGCGGCGCCGGGCGCAGTGTATCTGTACACGTATCTGTGTAAACTCACCAGTGAGCGGCTGTTTATCGCCCCCCAGCATGTAGGTGCGCAGCTTGTGCGCCAGCTGCGTCAGTGCGGCGCCGGGCGCAGTGTATCTGTACACGTATCTGTGTAAACTCACCAGTGAGCGGCTGTTTATCGCCCCCCAGCATGTAGGTGCGCAGCTTGTGCGCCAGCTGCGTGAGCGCGGCGCCGGGCGCAGTGTATCTGTACACGTATCTGTGTAAACTCACCAGTGAGCGGCTGTTTATCGCCCCCCAGCATGTAGGTGCGCAGCTTGTGCGCCAGCTGCGTCAGTGCGGCGCCGGGCGCAGTGTATCTGTACACGTATCTGTGTAAACTCACCAGTGAGCGGCTGTTTATCGCCCCCCAGCATGTAGGTGCGCAGCTTGTGCGCCAGCTGCGTGAGCGCGGCGCCGGGCGCAGTGTATCTGTACACGTATCTGTGTAAACTCACCAGTGAGCGGCTGTTTATCGCCCCCCAGCATGTAGGTGCGCAGCTTGTGCGCCAGCTGCGTCAGTGCGGCGCCGGGCGCAGTGTATCTGTACACGTATCTGTGTAAACTCACCAGTGAGCGGCTGTTTATCGCCCCCCAGCATGTAGGTGCGCAGCTTGTGCGCCAGCTGCGTGAGCGCGGCGCCGGGCGCAGTGTATCTGTACACGTATCTGTGTAAACTCACCAGTGAGCGGCTGTTTATCGCCCCCCAGCATGTAGGTGCGCAGCTTGTGCGCCAGCTGCGTCAGTGCGGCGCCGGGCGCAGTGTATCTGTACACGTATCTGTGTAAACTCACCAGTGAGCGGCTGTTTATCGCCCCCCAGCATGTAGGTGCGCAGCTTGTGCGCCAGCTGCGTGAGCGCGGCGCCGGGCGCAGTGTATCTGTACACGTATCTGTGTAAACTCACCAGTGAGCGGCTGTTTATCGCCCCCCAGCATGTAGGTGCGCAGCTTGTGCGCCAGCTGCGTCAGTGCGGCGCCGGGCGCAGTGTATCTGTACACGTATCTGTGTAAACTCACCAGTGAGCGGCTGTTTATCGCCCCCCAGCATGTAGGTGCGCAGCTTGTGCGCCAGCTGCGTGAGCGCGGCGCCGGGCGCAGTGTATCTGTACACGTATCTGTGTAAACTCACCAGTGAGCGGCTGTTTATCGCCCCCCAGCATGTAGGTGCGCAGCTTGTGCGCCAGCTGCGTCAGTGCGGCGCCGGGCGCAGTGTATCTGTACACGTATCTGTGTAAACTCACCAGTGAGCGGCTGTTTATCGCCCCCCAGCATGTAGGTGCGCAGCTTGTGCGCCAGCTGCGTGAGCGCGGCGCCGGGCGCAGTGCGTGCTGCTCCCGCCATCACCAGACCCAGCGCCAGCCCCGCGGCCAGGGCGTAGCCCTCACGCTCCACACAGTTCTCCATCTCAGGCCCGGGAGGCTTGCCTGGCAAGTTAAAAAGGTGGAAACGTGAAATATGTAGATCATAAGACTCAAAAAAATCGAATTCTAGATACAACCCTAACTCATATTCGAAATCTGAGTGAGTTTGAGTGTGTTTGCTAATTCGGAACACAGATAGAGCATGACTTGGGTAAAGACAGGTTACTCTTCATCCGACTAAGTCACGGGCAACAGCTAGTCGACAATAAATTGTAAACAATATAGTGTTTGGCATACACGTGGCGTTAGTCTGCGGGTACGAAACTTGCGACGGCCGGAGCGACGGCGGGGCGGGGCGGCGCGACGCGGGGCGATGAGATAGCGGTGTCTTGCGTGTGTACGAAACAAACTTCCGCGCAGTCGCGCTCACGTAGTATTATTATAACTCTTTTGTTTTTATGGTGTACGTTTTTACTGTCCCATATAGCCGGTTTTGATAAAATAAAAGATATTAACTCTTCATTGTCAATTTCCATATTATTACTGTGATAAAAATGCAACACTATGTACCCGCGCGAGCGGCGAAACCAAACTAGTTAGTTCTCGTCGCTCCGCGCCGCCACCGCTCTACCGCCGCTCGTGCATCGCTCGATCGCGCCGCTCCGCCTCGCCCGTTTCGTACACAGCGCTTAATGTTTTTATGCATTTGATTACATCGCCATCGCGCCGCCCCGCCGTCGCTCCGCCCGTCGCAAGTTTCGTACCCGCAGACTTACCGTGTTTCATAGTGGAAACTATTGTCAGTTCACATCTGACAGAGATCCCCTTTCCGATATTTTAAGTGAAGGTGATAAAGGCATGAACCTTAAACTAATGTGGAGTGATCTGCCTTTCAAATTGTAAATAGAAATAAACTAACACTCGATCTAATGTTGCAGATAAATATTAGTATGTCTTTCCCGCTCCATGTGGCCATTTTCATGATTAATAAACAGTATTCTGCGCAAATATTCAGTCAAATTTTGTGAAAGCAAATATACAAATAAGATATAGAATGTGCCTAACCGCGGCTATCAAACATATCAAATTAAATTATTATTTGACTGCTTTGAATATGGTAGTTCCAGCCCGGAGGGTTTTAAGAGCCCTCTTACAAAATTTGAACGCTCGAGTTTAGGTAAAAGACGGCAATCTTATGTATGTGTGCGTAGCTATCCAAACATGCACAATACAAACAAAAAAAAACAATCTTGAGCCGTTGGAATTATAATGCGGTATTTAGATATTTATGAAAATACTTATTTTTATTTATCCAGTCTAATAAAGATTTCTAGACTAATAAAAAAATACAACTATATGTCATGTAAAGTATACAATAAAAATTAAAAATTAAAACTATTACATATTGGTGCCGATTCTGTTGTACACCGAACTAAACTATCTCTAAAATTGCTTACTTTTCAACCGACGAAAAAAAACGGAGGAGGTTCTCAATTCGACGCGTATATTTTTTTTTTTTTTTTTTTATGTATGATCACGCATATCTTTTTACATAGTGGTCCGATTGTGACAATTCTTCTTCTATTGGAAAGGGTATACTCCCAAGGTGGTCCCATATAAATTTGGAAAACAAAATCGAACCCTAAGGGTTGGAAAACAGGGGATGATTGATTGTTCACTCACTGATTGTAACGTATAAACACGCATAACTTGTTACATAGTGGTCCGATTGTGACAATTCTTCTTTTATTGGAAAGGGTATACTCCCAAAGTGGTCTCATATAAATTTGGAAAACAAAATCGAACCCTAAGGGTTGGAAAACAGGGGATGATTGATTGTTCACTCACTGACACTCACAACTTTTTACATAGTGGTCCGATTGTGACAATTCTTCTTCTATTGGAAAGGGTATACTCCCAAGGTGGTCCCATATAAATTTGGAAAACAAAATCGAACCCTAAGGGTTGGAAAACAGGGGATGATTGATTGTTCACTCACTGATTGTAACGTATAAACACGTATAACTTGTTACATAGTGGTCCGATTGTGACAATTCTTCATCTATTGGAAAGGGTTTACTCCCAAGGTGGTCTCATATAAATTCGGAAAACAAAATCGAACCCTAAGGGTTGGAAAACAGGGGATGATTGATTGTTCACTCACTGACACTCACAACTTTTTACATAGTGGTCCGATTGTGACAATTCTTCTTCTATTGGAAAGGGTATACTCCCAAGGTGGTCCCATATAAATTTGGAAAACAAAATCGAACCCTAAGGGTTGGAAAACAGGGGATGATTGATTGTTCACTCACTGATTGTGACGTATAAACACGCATAACTTTGTACAGAGTAGTCCGATTTTGATAATTCTTTTATTGATGGATAGGGTATACCTTGCCAAGTATTATTAGTACATTAAAGCCACAAAAAATCATAAAATAAAAACTTTTTAACAAAAAATTAAACCGCCGAAAAACTGAAAAGCATAAAATAATAAACCTTAAAATTTTGAGTCGGCGCTGAAAAATCAATGAACAAGGAACACTCAAAGCGCCGACTCATAATTTTAAGGTTTATTATTTTATGCTTTTCAGTTTTTCGGCGGTTTAATTTTTTGTTAAAAAGTTTTAGCTATGAGAATTGTTACGCTATTCTGCAAGAAATAATCTCTTTTAAAAATTATTTTGACACAACTAAAATCAAATTTGACAATCGCGACTCAACGTGGTATTTTTAGGGTTCCGTTGCCAAATGGCAAAAACGGAACCCTTATAGATTCGTCATGTCTGTCTGTCTGTCCGTATGTCACAGCCACTTTTCTCCGAAACTATAAGAGCATGCTGTTGAAACTTGGTAAGAAAATCTGTTCTGTAAACTACATTAAGATTTATACACTAAAACAGAAAAAAAAACAATTAATTTTGGGGTTACCCATACTTGAACTGAAACTCAAAAAAAAAAAAAAATTCATCAAACCCATACGCGTGGGGTAGTATCTATGAATAGGTCTTCAAAAATGTTATTGAGGTTTCTAATATTTTTTTTTCTAAACTGAATAGTTTGCGCAAAAGACACTACCAAAGTGGTAACATATGTTACCCCCGTTACTTCTAAAATAAGAGAATGATAAAACTAAAAAAAATATATGATGTACATAACCATATAAACTTCCACCAAAAATTGGTTTGAACGTGATCTAGTTCGTAGTTTTTTTTTAATACGTCATAAATCGTTAACCACAATTTACCTTTAATTCAATCAACTCAAATATAAAAATTAAAAAAAAAAAACATTTAATTTCATAAACATAAACCTTATGCATAAACCGAGAATACATACAGGTTTGTACGGAAACCTCGGTGCGCGAGTCCGACTCGCACTTGGCGGGTTTTTTTTTCTTTTGGCTTCGCAACTTAGTACTTGTGCGCTACGCAATGAACTTGCTGAGAGACGAAGGCGCGCGTGATATATGTAATTATTATATGTAATTATTATGTGTCTAATATTGAATTATGGAATCAGTAAATGATTTTTATTATAAACTTATTTTTGTATAAGTCAAACACTGATTTGACTCAAGCTGCTAGTTTTTGAATCATACTTGTTTGTTAACGGGTATAAAAGGCCGGAGCCACCGTGAAACTGTCAGTTGCTTGGCCGATGTTCAGTTGGCTAGTTCTAGTGCTGTTGTTGTGTGGAAGGATCGACCAGAGGTCACGTAAGTTAAGTAATTGATATTATATCGTAATTATTGCCTATTATGACATTGTTGTTGTACTGTTTATAGTGTTGCCAATATTGCAAATGTTTAAAATCCTATAAATGGAATATTCATATTCTTTTCCTAGATATTATTGTTATATTTTGATTATATTGATATTATTCTGAGTTCTCTTGGACAATGGTCCAAGAGATAGAATTAATGTATTTAAGATAATGATAATGTATGGCAATGTAAGAAATGTGTTGATATAATACTTCAATACTGTTTCCATGGAGTTTCTTGTCCTTCTTCTCCATGAAGACCTAGTTTTGGAACGGGCGACTAGCTTTCTGATTAATTGCTGACAAGCCTAATTGAAATAAAGGACTAGTCTTGTCTTTCTGTGCTTTACTTATTGAAACCCTTCCCTATACATAATTAGTACATATATATACACTTATAGTTATATACTGCTTAATATAACCCTGGACGTGTTTTATATGGAATTTTTAATTTTTGTTTGAAAAATAAAAAAAAAATATTACCCACATGTTGAGATTTATATGTGTGGGATTTTATAAAGGGGGTCGAAAATGTCATTATTTTTGCGATAGGACACGCCATTTTCGAGATATAAGCAAAAGAAAAAAAATACAGTACTGTTTTTGCACGTGAGGCGAGGCGTTGGTGTGAATTTTTGTTCATGACCACTAACTAGTTTTATTCTACACCTTTTTAATCGCGATTAAAAATAGTCAGATTTAGTTAAAATAAATTATTTTAGTCAAAATTTTTCTACAATCTATTAAAATAATGCTTTACTTGATAATAAACGAAACTCTTATCTTAAACAAAAAAAAAATAATATGCGAAGAGTAGCAAAATGTTGTAGTCGTAGTATATTTTTGCGTTCACGATACGAGTACCCGTAAACTGAGACGCGGGAAAAAGTGACACAGGTCCTTCCCCGTTGGGCGCTTGCGCCGTACTAATCGCTGCCCGTGCATCGTAATTTAGAGTGATTTCAAAAACGATATTATGTCTAATTAAATAAACAGATTTAAATTAAACTTGATAATTCGATTTGTTATAGAGCATACGTTATATTGACATGAATTTTTTAATGTAATTATGCTTTATTCAAACCAAAAAAACGCGATAAAATTGCAAATAAATCGTAAAAATTGCCATAAGACTTAATTTTTTTACTAATTAATGTTATTAAAAATCAATATTCTTGTACTAAATGTAACAAGTAGATTATATGTCTGTGGTTTTTTGTATTTTTTTTGTACTCAAATTTCTACATATTAATGATAGAAATAGGAGTCTGAAATTGACCCTGCGCTAATTTTTAAGAAAACTAGTTGTGGGAGATTAATTACTACAATGTAAACAAATAAGTTTTTGTAAATGTGCTACTAAAAGTGACAAAACAAAAGATTGATCTATTTTTTACATGTATTCGTCAATGCCAGAGTATTTATAATGATGAGATGAGAGGTAAATAAGGCGACTAAAATCTTAGATATTCGCGCAAAAATGTAAAATGGCTCTTAAGCAAATATATGCAGGAGCTTGGGGGGAGGCCTATGCCTAGCAGTGGACGTCTTTCGGATGAAATGATGATGATATGCAGGGCGATGCGGACGTGTACCGTGTGGTGCCGGACGTAAAGAATAACACCACCCTATTACCACCCCTACCACCACCCCTACCCCACCCTATACCACTTCTTCCCGTGGGTGTCGTAAAAGGCGACTAAGGGACTTACTAGAGAACGGGCAGCAGCGTTCTCTATGCATTTTACCACCATACTGCGATCGCCAACCCGCCTACCAAGCGTGGCGATTATGGCGCCCAAATTGGGGGAGGCCTAAGTCCAGCAGTGGACGTCTTACGGCTGAAATGATGATGCAGGGCGATTAGTTGATAGGTGAATGGGTGTGAGAGTTGATGATGTCAGCACTATAAATAATGAAGAGAAGCAGGCCAAGGATCGATCCCTGCGGTACGCCCCTGTCCACGCGCCTCAGACCACGAGGACATGGTATCTCCGTTACTGTGACATGTCACCTGGACGAACTGTGCTCTATCACTGAGGTAACTCTCAAACCATTTGACTGTTTTCTCATAACACTAATATACTACGAGAGCTTGGAAAGAAAAAGCGAAGTATTAAAGGTGTCGAAATCGCGCCAGTCAGACAAACAGAGACCCCATGTCTTGGTCTGCTAAATCCGAATTTGATAGTTTCAGATAGGAGCTCAAGGGACTACTTTCAGATTTCGAAAATGGAACATAAATATAGTTATTTTCAGAGCCGTTTCATTTTGGTATGATTGTGTGCGGCCTAACCCATAATGACTTAAATAGGCAAATCTGATGAAGAAATTGTGAGCTTGCCCTGAATCCGGAAATTTTTAAATTTAGATTTGAACAAATACTCAAAGGATAGTCAAGGTGAATATTAGTTATTCCGCGCAATAGTGTTAAAATTATTCATGTATTTGTAACGACATTCATACTTTGATTAAAGCCGATAGGTAACTAACGGGACTTAGCGTTGTCAGTCTGTTTCATTCTATCATATCCTTTCGCAGGCGGCTCACTTATCGTACTTTGCTATGATGAGATATTATTTTTCTCTAGTGAAAATTTTAATAGTAAAAGGTGATGGATACGTACACGCGTAAATGTGTGCGTGAGTTTGTGGTGGTGTGGCGGTTTCGTCCTGTGGGCAGGCGCAACGTTGTAGAGCGAAATTAATGCTAGCGTCTCTTTCACACTTCCATCGGGCTCCATTCATGCCAGATAGCAGGCTGTGAATTAGTTCTACGCTAGCGCCTTATAATGTTTTATTCTTTTTCATGAATTTAAAGAATTATATTCAGCATATTTGTTAAACCAATGGTACCAGGCAAACATTACTGTATAAAGGTTCTATTAAACTTACATACACAACACACCATTTAGTTGTCGAGACGATAGGAAATGTCAGCCAGTATAAATCTTTGACGAAATCATAGATCATTTTGGCAAATATGACAATCTATAATTGGGTTTCAACGTTATCGCTAAATAAAGTATTAGGTTCAAGATACATTGGGAAAGTTTGACAGTTTCGGGTAGCCTGATGTGCTGTTGTCTGTACCTAAAAGTGGTCAAAATTTCGCAGTTATTCTTAAATCCTGCCAGGGTTGCGAGATTCGTTCGAAAGAGTTACCGTGGACCTGGCATATGGGCAACTGAAGGAACACGGGTGGGTTGTAGTCAGTAAAAGTCTGACACGCTTTTCCGCTCCACCCAGAGCGGGAGAGTTCATTTGATGATTATCCATAAAAAAAGCATAATGCTGTGACCCTATGCGAGACAGAGCCCCAGCGCTGGTGCAAATTCAGTAGCAAAATTAACACTTTCAGTGCCGAGCACCCGGCTCCCGGGTCGAACGATAATTCGTTCGCATGCCGACAACTCGCATCCGAGTCCTACATATAAATAGTTATAAGTGTCTTGTGACCATGCCGAGCACCCGCCTACCGGGTGCAAATTATTACGTACTACTAGGGTTGCCAAATCAAGCTGAAGGTTTAAAACAAAGGTGTCGGTTCGTTTTTATGGAGCTTAATGTTTGAAAACACAGGCGTCAACAAAGTATTTAAACGGTTCGTTTTTATGGAGCTTAAAGTTTGAGAACACAGGCGTCAACAAAGTATTTAAAAACAAAAGAAGGCAAATGTTTCAATTTTTTCCTTATCTGCACATGTTTTATTGCGGTAAAAACCATCGCTGAAGGTATTGTTATACCTATAAGAGCAAAGGCGTCGGTTCATTTTTGTTTTAATAATTCACTGATCTTAGATAATTACTTGAGGCGAATCGCTTGAGCGAGTCGTAACCCGCGAAAATCAAGTTTTCTTATGTTTTGATAAATTTAATTTCGCGGATACAACTGCGGAGGCACCTTAGAGATATCCTGTAAGGTTCTCTTGGCGTAAGAGTTATGATTTTTTAATAACTAGGAAAACAAACAAAAATACATAAAGAAAGAACAGTGTTCAATAAAAAAAAATTGGCGTTCGACAACCCTACTCGGCAGGGCGGTTGTGGGCGTGGCTTACTGAACTCGGATTCGGGTGCTGCGGCATGGGGTTCTCGTTACGTAACCATCACGCCGATGGACTCAACAGATGGGTTGTTATAGATTTGCGATACACATTTTATGGCATGCCAATTTTTATGCAATTTACGTACTTAGCAGTGAAAGTGTTAAACCTCGTCAGATGTCGGACATTTTTAAAGTAATAAATTTTATACTACGAACAAAATTGATTATTTCAAAAATGTTATGTTGACTTGGACGCTAAGGTATCACAATCACGATATAGAGGATCAGTTTTTATCCAGTGCGCAAACTGTAACCATGAATTCAATATATCATTCTAGACCCCCCAGCGGAGAAAATATTCGTCGACTGAAGGAACACGGGTGGGTTGTAGTCAATAAAAGTCTGACACGCCCTCCCACTCCACCCAGAGCGGGAGAAGTCATTTGATGATTTCCCATCCAGAAAAAAAGGGGGGGGGTCTAGAATGATATGCTGAATTCATGGTTATAATTTACGCACTGGATAAAAACTGATCCTGTATAAACATTCGTGATCATGAGGAGGTCCATGTTTATAATACATACATACATAAACTCACGCCATTTTCCCATAAGGGTAGGCAGAAACTACTATAATACTTATTTCATAAATTCTCTTTTTCAACAATACCCTTTCAATGAATGTTTCATAATTGTTGTTTATTTTTATTTTATTTTTTGATTAATCAAAACATACATACCAATTTCGTTCAACAACACTTGTGCATAGTGCGTGTGCGCAGTGCCCTGGTATATCAGTCCCACGCCCAACAGTGCAGCCACCAGGATGTTCTGCTGGATGTCCAGCTCGATGGAAGTGGGTGGAAGAAGGGGTTCCAAGTGTATGCTCATCATTTTTGTGGCCTGGACGTCCATTGTTCCTAAGGAGGGGTGTTACAAATAATGTTTTACGCATTTTTAACCGATTCTTACTCTCTAATCCATAAAAAAATTGGGGAATTTATAAGCCTATTATCCTTGTTGTTTTTATGTCCAAAAAGTGAGTACGTTACTGCCTAATTTAAACATGATATTCTCCTGTTTACGTAAATATTTTGTGTGCAAATATTTAACAGAATGAAAAAAAAAAACTAATAATTTTCAGGTTCGAATCTGAGTTGCAGTCATAAAAATAAGTCGATTTTCTGCTAGTGCTTGTTGTTGTGTTTCTGTTGTGTACTTGTTTAGTGCACTCGTGCATTAAACTTCTTAGTGATTCGCCTATACTAATAATAGCGCTGAAGAGTTTGATGTTTGTTTGAACGCACTAATCTCCTGAAATAACTACCAGTCGGATTTGATTAAAAAATTCAATATTTTTATATAATAAAAATTGAGTTAAGAAAAAGAAGCTTTTAGGCTAATTTGGTATTTTTATCATTTAGTTACCTCTATAGGTAGCAGCCAATCCCAGCAGTAGTCCAACACTGATCATTTCGTTACATTTGACGAGATACTCGTAGATGTTCATGAAGGGCATGTCTCGCAGGTGCCCGTTCAGTCCCAACGCCATGAGGAAGCCTGCGTGTTCCGTCGACATTTCTGTTGTGCCCTGTTGATTAGAAATTTTATTAAGAAGTTTTGAAAGTGTTTACAAAGAGTTCAGGGGCTTTTTGACATATCTTGTAATCAAAAGCTGTGCAAATTGTTCCTGAGCCTTTATTACGAATTAAAATTGTCAATTACAATAATTTACTATGTTGGGCCACAAAGGGATAAATGAAAGGAAATTGCGATGATAATGTTAAGAGAGATGTGTGGTGTTACACGAATGGATAGAATAAGAAATGAGTACCGAAACTGAAACCTGAAACTGGCACCGATAGTTGAAAAGTTGTGTGGAAATCGGTTGTCATAGTATTGGCACGTGATACGAGGAATGAGAAATATGTCGTTAGGAAAGTTCTGAGTATGAATGTTGCTCTAAGAGTAGGAGAGACCGAAGAAATCATGGATAGACTGTGTGAATGAAGATATGGATGGAAAGGGGGTGTCTACTAAGATGACAGGTAATAGAGAAGTGTGGAAGAAAGACATGTTGCGCCGACCGCAAATAAATTGGGATAAGGGCAGGAGAATTAAACAATAAAAATTGGCCAAGTGCGAGTCGGACTCGCGCAGCGAGAGTTCCGTACCGCAGCCGTTAGCTTTTTATTAAAAATATTTTTATTATATGATGTAACTAAAAATGTACGGTTTTCGTAATTTTTCCTTTATCTGTGCTATAAGGCGTTGCTTCGTACCAAATTTCAAAATTCTAGATCGACTGGAAGTACCTTTTAGGTTTTGATTCCCTTGCAAGTTTCGAAAATTTGCGGCATAAACGGCTATATTTTTTGATTACGTTAGCTTTTAAGTTTGATTTTTTCACAGCTCCAAGGGACAGTAGACTTAAATATTTGCCATAAATTTCAGCTTGATACCTCCATGATTTTCTGAGAAAAAGGGTCTTGACAGACGGACGAACAACAAAGTGATTCATCTATTGATTATAAACGTTAAAATTGAGTCGGTACTCTCATATTGGCGACAGTCAAATGTCAAAAATGTATGGAAACTCGAGATAATTTTGACAGATTGAGACTGAGATCAGACAGTGAACGTTCTTAAAATTACGAGAATGAAACTGAACTAAAAATCAATCCGTCCATTTTCAGGATTTCCAAAGTTTTTTAGCGCATGCTTAGAGTGAAGTTTCACAGAAAAAACCTAAGATTAAGAATAATGAACTTTTAATAATAACGTGTAGTTACCCTGGGTTTATTATAGATGACCCACTCGGAGTCGATGGTGAAGCCGGAGAGCGGCACGAGCGCGAGGCCGGCGGCGGCGCCGTTGTGGTAGGCGGGCCAGGCGCCCGGCGCGGGGCCCGCCTCGCCGGCCCCGCGGCCCCGCCAGCGCCCCCACACGCACACGCGCGGCACCTCCACCGCCTCCGTGGCCGGGCACGGCACCGTGCGCAGCGTGGCCATGCCTCTGCACCATACAAAAACGGTAACTACAGTCTTCGGATTGTTCGGAAATACTATGAATAACAAACTTCTTTTTAAGGTCGATAAAAATATTGTATTTTTAGAGTTCCGTTGCCAAATGGCAAAAAACGGAACCCTTATAGATTCGTCATGTCTGTCTGTCTGTCTGTCTGTCTGTCCGTCCGTATGTCACAGCCACTTTTCTCCAAAACTACAAGAGCTATGCTGTTAAAACTTGGTAAGTAGATGTATTCTGTGAACCGCATTAAGATTTTCATACAAAAATAGAAAAAAAACAATAAATCGTGGGGTTCCCCATACATAGAACTGAAACTCAAAAATGGTTTTTTTCATCTAACCCATACGTGTGGGGTATCTATGAATAGGTCTTCAAAAATGGTAATGAGGTTTCTAATATCATTTTTTTCTAAACTGAATAGTTTGCGCGAGAGACACTTTCAAAGTGGTAAAATGTGGTCCCCCCCCCCCCCCCGTAACTTGTAAAATAAGAGAATGATAAAACTAAAAAAAATATATGATGTACATTACCATATAAACTACCACCGGAAATTGGTTTGAACGAGATCGAGTGAGAAGTTTTTTTTTAAAACGTCATAAATCGTAAACCGCAATTTACCTTACATTCAATCAACTGAAATATAAAAATTAAAAAATATATATTTTTAAACCGAGAATACCTACAGGTTTGTACGGAACCCTCGGTGCGCGAGTCCGACTCGCACTTGGCCGGTTTTTTTTAACATATGCTTTATAACATATCACAATTGTTGACATTTTATTCACATTACAATCTAGCTAGCTAATACGTAAATGAAATATAGCTTAAACTGCTAACTAAGAAGTCTATACTAATTTAGCTTCTGCCCGCGACTTCGTCCGCGTTAAATTTCATGTTCCCCCGACCCTTCCCGTCGCGTCGAATCACCTACCCGTGCGATTTTACCGTTTTTGCAACATTTTTTATTACTGCTCCGCTCTTCTTGGTTGTAGCGTGATGTTATATAGCCTATAGCCTTCCTCGATAAATAGGCTACCCAACACAAAAAGAATTTTCAATTCGGACCAGTATTTCCTGAGATTAGCGCGTTCAATCAAAAAAACAAACTCTTTAGCTTTATAATATTATAGTATATAGTATATAGTTCAGGGGTGGCCAACCGGTCGATCGCGACTATTAGTCGCACTATAAGTAGACCAGACTATTTATGTTTATTAAACATCATCAACTCAGACTTCCATTCCAAAGCATTAAGTAAGTTTAAGGAAACAATCTCACATCTATACTATATAATATTATAAAGGTGAAGAGTTTGTTTGTTTGATTGAACGCGCTAATCTCAGGAACTACTGGTCCGAATTGAAAAAATATTTTTGTGTTGGGTAGCCTATTTATCGAGGGAGGCTATAGGCTATATAACATCACGCTACAACTAAGAGGGGCGGAGCAGTAATGAAAAATGTTTCAAAAACGGGGGAAATTTCTTCCGTTTGAGAGTTTCCGTAGCGTGCGCTGCGTAAACGGTTAAAGTAACGCAAAAATCATGTATGACGGAGTTGTTCCTTTTAAAAAGTTCTAAAAAAAAGTCCGCGAGAGCATATATCTATCTTTTAAGGTTGACTCACTATAACTCAAAAGGAGCGAGCAGCAACGAAAAATGGACGAAAACTAGCAGGCAAATCGATGCGACGGGAAAGGTCAGGAGAGGAAAAATTTGACGCGAATGAAGTCGCGGGCAGAAGCTAGTATGATATAAAAAGAAACTCCTAAGACTGATCAATAAAAAATACTACATAATTGTGTACTAAACTATGCTGTTTCATTTAAGATTTCAAGAAGTATGTAATTGGTAGATCGCACAGGGTTTCGTTAGTAATCATGTTGGCCACCCTTACAGGGGTGGCCAACTTGATTAGACATAAGATCTACTGTTTACTAACGAAACCCTGTGCGATCTACCAATTACATACTTCTTGAAATCTTAAATGAAACAGCATAGTTTAGTACACAATTATGTAGTATTTTTTATTGATCGTTTGCTTAATGAGATTGTTTCCTTAAACTTACTTAATGCTTTGGAATGGAAGTCTGAGTTGATGATGTTTAATAAACATATATAATCTGGTCCACTTATTTATATTTTTTTCCTTGCCACGATCGACTGGACTAATAGTCGCGATCGACCGGTCGATCGCGATCGACCGGTTGGCCACCCCTGGTATAGATTATAAAGCTGAAGAGTTTGTTTGTTTGGTTGAACGCGGTAATTTCAGGAACTTCTGGCCCGAATTAAAAAAAAAATTGTGTTGGATAGCCTATTTATTGGGGAAGGCTATAAGCTATATAACATCACGCTACAATCAAAAGGAGAGGACCAGTAACGAAAAAAGGTCAAAACTGTCTGGCAATTCGATGCGACAGGAAGGGTCAGGGGAGCAAAAATTTGACGCGGACGTAGTCGCGGACAGAAGCTAGTCGTCCAATAAAGACTTTCTTATTCACTGTAAGTTAATGGGATGACACTTGATTCACGTATTCTTTATAAAAGTTAGCTGTTCTTTATAAAACTGTGCATAAACTGTGCACTGAACAAATTTAAATAAAATTTATCAAGCAGAAAGATGGCATCCTAAGAAAGGGAAAAGGCTACTTCTTTATCTCAAAAATAAGGATGTGATAAAGAGGATGAAACTTTGTAAAGGGTACGAAAAATAAAATTAATGTTTTTGGTAATACCTAAAAAATTACATGTCTTAGCCTTTTTGTAAAATCATTTCCCAAGGGAGGAAACAGGTAGCTCGCCGCCCGGTAAGGACCAAGCTCGGGTCGACGGCGCGCAGTGTTCCACGCGCGCCTCAAAGAGATGTCAGCAAAACTGAAGGGGTCTGCTAGGACCGATGCCTGCCAGGGTCGCGAGATTGTTCGAAAGAGATACCGTGACCCTGGCACATGGGCAACTGAAGGAACACGGGTGGGTTTTAGTCAGTAAAAGTCTGACACGCTCTCCCGCTCCGCCCAGAGCGAGAGAAGTTATTTGATGATTTCCCATCGAGAGAAAAAAAAGGGAGGAAACAGGGGATGATTTAAAATTCATATGTAATATTATAAATGTTGTGTATTGAATCACAGATATAGTACCTATATCTGTAGCTTTTTCATGCCTTAACGGCTAAATAAAATTGGATAGGACCTGGATTAGAACATAAGATCCTTTTTCATCCCAGTAGTAAATTCTAATGGAATAATTTCCGATAACCACGTGGAGGAGGCTACGGAAAAGCTAGTTTCACATAAACAACAATAAATCGACACTCACCTCGCTATCGGCAGCGCCATAGTCCTAGTACTGATAGCGAACAGATACTTCTCCTGCTCCTCAATGAAGTCATGGTCGGACACTTCGGGACGCTGCGTCAGGTTGATGGTCACAGGAATCGAGGATTGAAGCAGGTTCGTTACTTCGGTCATTCTGTAAGTGTATCAAATGTTTATGAGATAAAGGATCATTCTGTGCTTGTGGGTCATTATTAATGTGTATAAATAGTGAATACATAACATAACATCACTCCTGGTTTCCCCGAAGGGTTAGGCAGAGGTGTACCTATAGTACCCCCACATTTCGCCTGTTATGTTTAAGTACCATGTAATAGGGGGCGAGCCTATTGCCATCTACCGGGCACAAATCCAGACTCCGGGCTGCTACTGAAAAATGTCAGATGGATAAACCTAAAAACACTTTGCCCGACCTGGGAATCGAACCCAGGACAGCGAATACATAATACAATATTTCAAAAAACGTGATCGCACGTGTTTTTATATTAATCAAGACACGTCAGCCGCTGGGTCTATAAAAAATACATGCAAGACCATTAAGGATGGTTTTTTTTCATCCTCCATAGAGGTTAAATAGGAGATGAAAGTTTGAAGTTTTGGAGATGAGAAACCTCATCACTGTTCGTAATGAGGTTTCCCATCATGGTTTGTAAATTGATGATTTATTACCATTTCCTTACCTATGATCCCTTGGATACAGCAAACTCAGTAGCTGCGTATTTAGATGTTCCATGCCGGTGATGACGTCAGCATCCTCCGGGCTCCTCGGAGGTTCCGCGTGTCTCTTCGCCAGTGTATACACTGTGTCTTTCTCCAGAACTTCCAAGGCTATGACTGAGGGGATATTATTGTTTTGTTATGTTTGTGATAACATTAAGAGGCACAAGGTGCGCTAAGTAGGTGCAAACCTGTTTTTTTTTTTTATTCGAGTGATCTTATGTTTTGATCGTGTTTCTGAGACAAATAAATTTAGTTTTCTTTCTGTTTTTCTAATTTGCGCAGATGAAGTATGTTGGGGTGCTAGTATTCAGGTGTAGAAATTTAATAGTTATTTTTTTTTTAAAACCAAACTAAAAAGTAAAAAATAATGGAAAAAGGCGTGGGGTGCTTTTTGAAAGAAAGAAAATTGCGTTTATTGGCATTATATCATTTTAAAATAAAACCTTAAAATGAATAAAAATAAAGCAAAAACAAAAAAAAACAATGACAATAATGCCAAGAGGGCCTCAGCTCAGCATAATGTCGTTTTTGAGATATTTTTAATTGATATCAAGCACCCCACGGTTATTCCATTTTTTTTTAAACTACAAATTATTTTCTGTATTTTTTATTTAGGCTAGCTACAAATGCGGGATTTTCGTTTTGTTTTTCGTTTTTGCTATCCTGGTAATCCTGGCCAAGATAATGGCAATTTATGAAATGATTGTATTGTCAGCGATCCTTGATAAGTGTGCAAAGTTTCAAATTAATCCGATGTTTTGAAAGTGGTGAAAATCACGTTATCCATCGTTTCTACTAGGGATGTTATGGATATGAAATTTCGGATACGGATTGGTTACAGATGTAGGAATGATTATTATACCGGATACGGATATGAAATTATTTCGGATTATCCGTTGGTTTCGGATAATTTCGGTTACGGATATTAAATTTTTAAGGAATTTCAAAAGTTAAATACAAATAGCTAATAAAATGGTTTTATTTATATGTCACCATTTGGTAGGAATTACAATCAGTCTGTGAGTAATTGTTGCAGCTATTTAAAATAAAAATGATTATAAATATATATTGAGTGTTATCTAATCTACCTAAAATAAAAATGTAATAACAAATCCGATATTATCCGAAACTTTTATTTCGGATTCGGTTACGGTTACGGATAAATTTTTGTATCGGATATCCGATAGTTTCGGTTACGGTTACGGAGCTCCCTAACATCCCTGGTTTCTACATACATATGTATACGTGAAGAAAAAGAAATGTTACGCCGATTCCAAATAATTTGGGACAAGTGCAGGAGTATGATGATGAGATACATATGTAGATATATACATACATATATACCAAGCTAGTGAACTTTAAATATAGTGACTCACACTCCATATAATCCGAGGCAGTCTTCATAGTATGCGCCACTTCAGCCTGATGCGCCAGGTCCTCTCTCATGACGAGGTTGTAGGCGGCGGGCGGCCAGGCGGGCGGCGGCGAGCTCTTGCAGCGGCTGAACATCGTCAGCAGCAGCAGGCCCAGCGCGGGAGGCAGGTTGTCCATGTCGCGGAGAGTTATACCTGTGCGTAAGAAGGGAAAACCCATGTTAGGTGAGCTCCAACCAAGTTATGCCAACCTGGTACTTCGAAGACATAAAGGGTTTTCTAGCTATCACACACCCATGTTAGGTGGCTCCTACCAAGTTATGACAACCTGGTACTTCGAAGACATATTAATAAGGAACTTTTTTGGATGATTTTTTACACCTTGGGTCAAACATCTTACAAATATCTTACGGACCCCTATTATTTTAAAATAAAATATAGTTTATGTTACTCGCAGATAATGTAGCTTTCTAATGGTGAAAGAATTGTTAAAATCGGTCTAGTGGTTATTGAGTTTATCCATTACAAACAAACAAACAAACAAAAATACAAACTTTTCCTCTTTATAATATTAGTATAGACATGGACTGGTGTATATCTTCTTAACAATATGTTTTTTCTTTTTCTATTTTGCAAATATTACACACAAATTCAGAGCAAGTGTGCGTCGAAAATTTCAGCTCTGTACTATACCGTTTTATATCATCATCATCATCATTTTAGCCGAAAGACGTCCACTGCTGGACATAAGCCTCCCCCAAGCACCGCCACTTCGACCGGTTCTGTGCTTCCCGTTTTATATGATTTTCATCAAATTTCCAACAAAAAAAAATTCCAATGTCAGCGTAGCGGAAAACTGAATATCTTCGGAGTCTTATGACCAGTGATCGGAGAAGGTAGATTGATTTTACGTACTCACATCATGTTTAGTCATAGAAATCATAACATGGATAAGCCTTTTTTTCCGCGATTTCTTTTAGGACTTACGGGATTGAATCAAATATTGTGAAAGTAAGGATTTCTAAACTACTACATTAGAAATTTATAGAATGCGATAGATAAACATTGCTACTTTTTACTCAAGTTTAGCCATGCCATCGTTTTTTTTACTATAGAAGTATTTCACCTATAAATGATATACTATTAAAAAAACAGCAAAGGGGTTGAACATTCTTTATTCATATTAATGTATTCCTTATTCTACACATTACAACATTTGAAATTCCTTAAAAAAAGCATTTCAAAATCTCGGAATGCCGGAGGCATATCCATACTAATATATAGGTGGCAGTTCATTGAACCCAAATCAATCTACCTACTCCGATCACTGCTTATGACACATAAACATTTAATCATACACATTTACCTCTCGTTACACACTTATTATTGTATATAATTTTATATTCTTGTACATCCATAGGAAAAAAAAGTGCCCCTGGGATGACGTAATCCAAGCGGAAACAGTTTTTTAGGATGCACATATTCGTACCTACCATACCCAATTACACGATGTCATACACAAAACATCTGTCTCTGTCATTTGAGGTTTAAATCAAGTTAATTTACAAGAAACACTTGAATTAACGAATGTTGAAGGCAATATTTGCATGCATTAAGTAGAATGTATGCAAATAGATATGATTAGTTTTTATCTGCTTCAAAACAGGATTCTGATGTTTTAAGATATTGACATAATAATCATCAGTAAAATTAACGTAAAACGTTAGAATTTATATACAAATAAATACAATTGAAACGTCTGTTTGTAATGTCTAAAAAACTGCTTTTTTCTAAATTCATATGAAAGTACAATACATAATATGGTTCTCAATAAAAAATCAAGTCCGTCTGTCTGTTCCAGCTAATGTCCAAAACGATTGGACCGACATTGACAAGACTTTCATTGGCAGATAGCTGATGTAATAATGATTAACTGAGGCTATTGTTATTATAGAACATGAATTAAAAATCCGCGCAAAAAAAACACCTGAAATCCACATCCATGTGGCTAAAGCAGGGCTGAAGTTAGTTCTTATCAATATCTTTACCTTTATCACACGCCATCATTACAGCCTGGCAGTAGGGTGACGAATGGTTGTTATTATCACGTCTGGCGCGTGGAGTACTGCTAGCGGTCACAGTGTCGCGACTTGAGATAGTTTGTATGCCGGCGGAACGTCCACAACCCACCGTTGCTAAGAGCTGGAAACGAATAAATGGACCGTTATTACTTTACATTCTGTGATTATTTAGAGTACCCACGGCGTCAAATCAAGCTATAATTTCCAGTATAAGCTGACTTCTCATTGTACGAAAAACCTATACAATGCGAGGTCAGCTAAAACTGGACGGTCCTGCCAGGGTCGCGAGGGAGTTACCGTGGCCGTGGCACAGGCAACTGAAGAAACACAGTTGAGTTTTATTCAGTAAAATCTGACACGCCGTCCTGCTCAACCCAGAGCGGAGACTTCATTTGATGATTACACAACCACAAAAAATAACTGGAAATGTATAGCTTGATATGTAGCCGTGTGTACGATGAAAATGTCAGTACTAACACTTCTTCATCCCAGCTAAAGCACTAAGGTTGGACTTATAATCCTATTCACCAACTTGACAATTGGAGGGATACCAGATTTTGAAAAAAAAAAGATAGTGAGGTGGTGCAAGAATGAATGAAATTGAATGAACTTGAAATAATGTACTTACATGCAAACTTTGTAATTTAAATTTAATAACTTGTCTTAAAACAAGATGTGTACTATATCGATATATATGTAGTATATGGCTGTCAGAGGAAATAAAATGACTATAGTAAAAAAATAAGCAAAATGACATGATTTTTATATTTAGTTTTGTTTCTATCAGAAAATAAAATTAAAAATTATTAATTATTCTTATAATCCACACCTAAAAACGATTTTTTAAAGTTTTATTTAATTTAAAACATTTTTATCGTTCATTCTTTATGCGAAATCGTTCACTACCCCGACACTATTAGTTTTAGAATGGTATCATTATTTTGCATTGAACTGTCAAGTTAGTGAATAGGATTAAAAGTTCAACCTTAGGTAGTGGTGAAGGGCGGACGTTTTGGGGGAATTTCTTATGTGATTATGACGTTCGAAAAGTAAAAAAAAGAAAATCAATCAATTCAAGAATTCATTTGTTGAAACTAGGCTGAGGATCACCTCAGCCTAGTTTCAACAAATGAATTTAGATTTCGGCATACGCATTGTGGACAGAAAAATCCCCAATGAAATAAAGAAAAAAACAAAAACATTACATTACATCGGTATTAAATAGATCGATAGAATGGTCTTAATCAGGTTCACCGTATAAATTACAGATACAATCGTACAAGGATCTTGGCGCATGGCCAAAATCGAAACGAATGCCGCCATCTTGTTTTTTTAAATAAAATTTCGACGATAATTTTGTGTAAAACTAATAACAACGCCCCCTGTCAATATCATTCAAGCGCCAAACGATCTTTGTAGCACTATTTACAATTAGAGATATTGAATAGAGTGAAGCAATTGGCAGTATTCGTTTTTATGTAAAAGTGTATTGTAGTGTAACTCACAATCAGAGACAAACTCTAGAATGAACGCAAAATAAGATTAATGAAAATGTTAAATTTATTGTAGGCCGTAGGGAGGTCCATTACTTATGGTTATGGTCATGTCATGTCAATAAAAATCTGTAGCTAGCTCAAAGACCAGTATTAAAATAATAAAAAAAGACCGAATACGTACCTCAATAATATCTCTGGACATATCATTAACCTCAGCCAAATACGGGTAGTAGCCAACATCCAAATCCTTCAGCATTGAGTTCAAATACGAATACACATTCGGAGGATCCCGACTGAAGTACACAGGCTGACACAGCTTCTTCAAACTACCCTCATTTATCTGAGACTCATCTTCATATTCCAAATTCAAATCCGCCGGGAAGTCCAGCCAGTAATGATTGACATACGCATCAAGTTTCAAATCTTTTGATAACTGATATAAAAAGGTTGATAGCGGCCTCAAGTTACTCCACAAAAGAGTATTTAGTTTAATTTCTTCGTAGACCAAATGTAAGGAGTATAACACTTGTAAAACATAAGGAAATAGGACTGAATTTGTATTGAATAGGTTAGATTTGGCAGCTTCTAAGCTTGTGCGTTTTGCTTTACGATATCCATCGGAGCTAGGTTTAGGTAATTTCAGCATTGTTAAAGAATGTCCTATGGCTTTATGCATTTTGGAGTTTAGGAGATACTCCCAATCATCTTGGGTGCCATCGCTAGATGTTCTTTGTTTCTTCGTCGCGACCTCTGCATGGTCTATGGCGTCATCGCTCTGTTTCGTGTGTAGTCTTTCGACGTCGTAGCCAATGAGGGAGAGGAGGAGATTCGAGAACATTGACCATTCTTGTTCCGGAGTTAGGTCTTGACTGCCTGGAGCATTGCGGACGCCGTACCATTTTATTATTACCTAAGAAAAACAATTACAATTAGGTGTATAGCAAATTGTTTTAGTTTGTGGAGATTTATGGATATACCAAGGACAGACAGTGATGGTTCTGGATTAATTTAAATGGTAGAATATTGAACGTATTTCGGGTTGTTATCATGTATAAGATGAAGATGTAGAAAGTTTACATAGAGTGACACAATGGGCGGTCTTATCGCTTAAGGCAATCATCTTTTATACAGAAGGCCATATTTTTCTCACTAAAGTAGGTCTAAATGTAAGTAGTAATTGATTTGCTCGACTCGTTCCAAAGAGTGATAATTGCCAGCTATACATGGAAGCTTATAAAAGTAATAAAAGAGACCGCGATAACATCGAACAAAAAATTGGCGAACGAAGATTTTATAAAACGTGTTCCAGGAAATACGTGTTTTTGAAAAATCCTTTAAAGTTTTTGGAATTTTTTTTGTCAGTATCTCCGTACCATGTGTGAGGTGTATATCGATACCGGAAATTTCAATTGTCGTAAAGGACATTTTGCCGAAAATGAGTTATATATATATTTGGAATCAGCGTCGCAAGCTCTATCGATTGGTATATTTAAAAAAATTCTATCTTTAAAAAAAAGCCCCTTACGACCTGGCTTTCTAACAGCTCTAGCGCGATTTTTTATACTATTTGGGATGTATCGTAAAAATAATTTTCAATAGGGGAGCGTAAAGTCATGTTTTAATTATTTAAGAGGTCGTAATCCTCATTTTTGCATTAAACTTTTTATACGACATTCTTAACCACATAATAAAGATATAGTCTTAACCCTTACGACCAAATCTATGCTTTGTTTTAACTTACGTAATTAGGGCGTAAAGGACGTTTGCAATGTGTCTGGTATACATACCTTTATGTAATATTAACGTATGGAACCTCCACGCGTGAGAACAAAAAGTTTTAAGTTTTTTTTTGTATGGGTGAAAACACTTAAAGTTAATTTATTTGAAACTGAATGGAACTGAAGGGCTGATGCTCACAAGAGGTATTGTACCATACACGGCGATCAAGGTGACATCAAATTCATATACCTTTCAGTGCCGCTTCGCGCGTACCAAATTTTTGAATTTTCGATACGTGATTTTTCAAATCTTTGACATGGTCAAACGAAGTTGAGCATCGATTTACTTGTACTGTCGTTAGTTAATAGCCTATTAGTGACTTTTTTAATGAGAATAATTAAATACGATATTGATCAAATACTTTTTTTTTTACAAAATTGCATAATCAATCATAATCACGCTGATTAACAAGTGACTAAAAACTGATGTTACTAAGTACCTCATTTGTTAATCACCGTGACTATGGCTGAGTTATAATGACACGCCCTTCCGCTCCGCCCAGAGCGGGAGACGTCATTTGATGATTTCCCAAACACAAAAAACACAAAGACGTCTAACTTATTCATTTCCGTAGGAGTTGCTTTACATATATCACAAGTCGGAGATGAGGTATTTGATAGATGGGAAGTGATTTTGCCATCAGTCATGGTCGTAGGCATCGAGTGCTTAACAGAATGGCCTCCCATAATAGAAGGCTGCAGGTCTTCAATCTCTTTTCCAATCGTAGCCTGTTCTTCAACTATGTTCAACCTGTTTTCTTTTGAAAACTTAAAATATAATGGTCTGCAGAACATTGTGAAAGATGGCTCTGGATTCTCCCATATCACTTCTTCGCCACAAACTAAGCGCAGGGGCTCAAACGAACATATAAAAATGCTAGAATCGTCATCCTCTGCCAAAGTTTGCTAAACATACAAACATACAAACTTTGCCCTGAAGCACCATCAAAACCCCACTTGAATATAAGTATACATTCTTTGCCATGCAGTGAAGATTCTACACGAAAAAATATTCCAAGTCTAGCCACAGTTTTGTTCAAAATAGCTTGAAGTTTTACTTTAACCCCTCTTTCCGTGACTTCTATGGCATCTTTTGGCGGATAGCAGTTCTTCTTCGCTTCAAGAATAGCTGTATAAGAAGGATACAATGGTATTCCTTCTTCTTTTGCACAATATATTAATGTTATAAACTGCCACTTCGAAAGCTTCAATGAGGTCAAAATACCTAAAGCTTTATCAGCAGAATATATGGGCATAGTTTTCTATGCCTTTAACAATTCCTTTATCTTTGTAGCTTCTTCGGGATGCTCCGAGACCAGTTTAATGATATCTGCTACATTCTTATTTTGTGCTTTTAAACCAGTTGCAAGAGCATGACTTTCAGTTCTGTACGTTAGGAGCTCTTCCACTCTTCTGTAGCGGGCTTAGCTTCACAAATGGTTTTCTTGGACTCACAACTGATGTTGATGTTCCAACACTGCACGTTTCCGGTCCACAGGATGTTGATGCACCCTCATTTATAGCGAAGTCAGAACTGGAACATGGTTGCTGTTCTACTAACACCATAGAAGGGGTTATCTTTCCCTCACGACCTCAGGCCATTTTATGTCCTTTTGCAGCTATGTCCCATACTTTTTGATGAATGTACGTCTCGTGCGATTACGCGAGATCCATTTGTTCCTCAACGAGCACACATAAGTCCGACAGAATTGTTTCAATTAGTTCTTATAATTTTTGGCAAATCAACTTTATTCGCAAAAACTTCAAATAACATTTGAGGTTGTTAAAAAAAACTGGTGTTTGCCACAAACAGGAAAATGTCCAAATTGGTAACAAAACCTTCCATCACAACACAATAAAATTATAAATATAACGTAATAGCGCAAAACATTTTGTTTAAATTTTGAATTCCTATTAGAATAATATTTTTACTACTTTTTTACTAAATATTTGAATAATAAATAAAAAATATTTTAATTTCACTTGTTTTTACTACATATTGTAGGTAATTCTATTCAAAACTTTAGGTTTTTTGTTCCTTTTACCCCCTTAGTCTCTGGTTGAATTGACCTGTACTATCCAATGATAATCAAGATCAGTCCTTTACGACACATCTGACTTTATCATAACCAATTTTTCGTGGCTGTAAAGTACTTCAGTTAATTTTTTTTGGGCTGTAAAGGACTCTCATTTTCGTCAATAATTATGTTTGGTTTATTTTATTCATTTTTATGGATAGAACACGAAAAAATAGTGAGGGTTTCTTTTGACATCATGAATATAGTACTTTGTTTGAAAAAGATATAAGTCAAAAACAATATTTTTTTTTGTTTTTTGGCTCTACTGAAAACTCGTGTTTTGTCCTTTACGACAATTGAAATTTCCGGTATCGATATGATAATGTTTTCTTTACATCTTCAATGTTTGAGTACATTATGAACGTCCAAAGATCAGATAAAATTTGTGCGAAAAAGCAAATGTTCCGATGTCTTTACTAGATTTGTTTCTCAAAACAGTTTTTTTTTTACTACATAGAAAACCTAGATATAAGCCACAAGATACCTGTGTTCAAAATATCTGAAAGTTTTTTTTTTATAACGCTATAATCACATACGAGCGTTTGTATGAGAATTGTGACGGGTTGGTTGCTCAAAAAAGGGCTTTTTGAGTTACATAAATAACTTTTTTCTTCCTGATAAAATGAAATACCTTACCTGCATAGTAACATCTTTGGGCAGAATCGCTCTCAAGGCAGTATAACATCGAGTGACTAGCGTGGAACAAGTGAGTGGCGGCAACGATATCCGGTACATTGTACCAGCTTCGAACTGCAGGGTCAGACGGGAACCGGATGCGTCGCAGAGCCCGCATAGACCTGAAAATTATGGTAAATAAGGGTTTTTAAACAACTTTGAACATTACTACATACCTATCCTATACTACATTCACATTCCGCCAGTTATGTTTAAGTCTCATGTAATAGAGGTTGAACATATTGCCATCAACCGGGCCAAATTCCAGTCTTTGGGCTGATACATAGAAATTCCTGATAGAAAAACGCAGTAACACCTCAATCTGGGATTCGAACCCAGGACCTCATGGTCAGAAGTTACGCTTGGGACCACTAGAGCAACGAGACAGTCCGTGTCACAGAACCAACTCGAGTCTTATGTTTAAATGCATTAGTTGCATTTTAGCTTGTGCTGAAAAACAAAAGCACGCGATTTTGGAGTGTTGGCAAAGAGGCTAGGATAACAATTGAAAATCAACTTTATTCTTGTCAACTGAAGAAGGCTTGAAGAAATAATATCACTCAGATGATCAGCATATGTTCCAGTGGACGTCTTTCGCTTGATCCATAGACAGATTACATATCGTATTCAGAAGCCACTTTCTACAAGTTAAAATAAATCCTATTGCTACCTTTGTAAGATTTATTTTCCTTTGACTTATGTAACTCACCTAAGCTCTCTTTCTGCTCGATCCTTGTTGCCGCAGAAGTATGAGGCACTGGTGACAGGAGATGTAAGGCCGAATCATCGAAGTTGGAGGTTTCATTAGATCTGCTTGGGAGTAGACTACTGCGGCGAGGGAATGGGGACTGGAAGGTGGCTCGCTTGGTGTACGGCGAGTCTATTAGACGGGCTAAGACGCCGCCGACGTGGACCTTAAAAAAAAATGTATAAGAAATAATCAGAAAGTGCTTTGAATGTGTCATTCATTATAGTCTGAAAACGTTTTTTTTTTAGATTTTATTTAGACTACTCTTTCGATAAATTATTCTGTCTTCCCAAATGGATAACATAGTATTCATCCTTTTACTGCGTAAAATACATCAGTTAATTCAATATGGTGAAAACCAATATTATGGAATGCAGGCAGTAAATATTTTACTGAAACAGCACTAATTATGAAAGTTACTTGAACACTTAGAAGATATTACCAAAACAAAAAGAATAAAAGTTGCAGACATACCTTCCCAACAACATAATTCCCGGACTGCAATATAATATTCCCAGCTTCATCGATCAACGCGATCATATTCAAGTGTTCCAACACCACAGCATCTTTGGCCGACACGGTCGACACTGACCCAACCATCAGATTCGTTTTAGACGTCTGACCAAGTGAGTGAGAACGTTGCAATCGCACTATATGCAACTTGCTAACACCCCCCACTTTCACAATAAAACAAAGATAGTTGTGACCGACAAGATCGGTATGTAGGAATGTTTTCATGTCACTTGCGGACTCGATAGGATCTCTCCGTATAGTTTGAGTCTCTGTCCAAATATGGTCCAAGCAAATATCAGGATACAAAGGCAGTGATGGAGGGTTCTGCGGACCATTGTTGGCCATCATGGAAGTGTAGGATGCTTGGCCGATAGAAGCGTGAGGTGATAACCCTTGTTGATGGAACACATTAGCCATTGGACTATTGCCTCTCGACCGAGACATTGTAGGAGTGGTCGGCATCTTCTTAGATTGGTATGGACTGCCTACCCCCGTTACCCAGCTGGTAGCATTCCTCTGGCTTTGCATCGGACTACCAATATAGTCACAGGATTGACTAAAGACTGTCGTTGTTGAGTTCATATTTGGACACATCGACAAACACTCATCTCTGACAGTTTTTCTGATCCTCCAAAGAGAATGAGTTCCTAATTTCCAGTCATATAGTAAAATAATACTAGGGTCGGAACTAACAAACATAATTTGCATATCCCCATCATTGTAGTACTGAAGACCTTGTGAAGGAGACTTCATCAAGATAGGAGTAACCTCATCTAGAGGATGTGTTAAAGAGAAGCAAGTTGGCAAAGACACATCCTGGTCAAATCCAGACACAGATTCCTGACGTATCTTAGAACTCATGTTGAAAGGAAAGTTGGACTTTGACTTAGAAAAAGTACTGTTTTGAGAATCGTTGAACTTCAAAAAAGAGTTTGGTAGTAAAGAGTTTTGATTCAATGGTGTTGCATCCTTTTCTAACAAAATACCATATCTCATTGGCCAGACCTTCTTCACTTGGAATGGTATACTTGTTATGTATTCCCGTCCCTCATTCTCATATACTTTCATGCATTTATTATCTATCAACAAAATAGCTGGCATGGTTTTTGTTTGAATGTGTTCTGTGGTATCTTCGATCTTTATGTTTTTCTTCACGTCGCCTATTTGGGTGTTCAAAGCGTCTATAAGCATGGTGTTCTTGATGTCAACATGGAATTTGCAAAAGGCTGCGTGTTTTATGGGGTTCTCTATGGTGTAGCAGGCGATGGTTTCCCTTTGCTCTGGATCTGTGAGCTTTGTACCTGGAGTTGAGATAAGGCCTGAAAAGCAAAAATTAAAATGTACAAAAAAGATAATGTAAATCATACATTTCCATGATAATCTCAAACCCATACAGGAAAGACCACCTATATCTGTCTCATAGTTAGAGTAAATTAAGTCATGTATTTACTAGGGGTAAATGTAGGGCGGCACATATGTCCAAAGATATAGCGCAACATGTCTGACATCAATTTGGTAGTTTTTGGTGTCTCTTGAAGCAAGAATAGTCTCGAGAGATTACTCTCTATAACAAGGTAAATACAATACAACTCGAGTTGTTTTATTCTAAAGCTTAGATACGTATAAAGGCCAAATTTTTTTCGAACCGTTATTACGATACCTAGACGCAATAAAACAATTTTCTTACCTTTCGACCAAACAGCAGTACACCCCTTAACATACAATTCTTCCTCATAAGAGCTATCAGTTTTAGGATTTAACATAGACTTCGAATTCTTACTGGGCCCAGAAGTCAAATTAAACTTCTTGGACATATTGCTAGAACTGTTCGCGCTACCACCGCGAGAGGGGCCGGCAGAGTTCGAGCCTTCATTGTCCATTTTCTTCATCCCGGTGATAAGTTCCGACTTGATGGAAATGTTGAAGTCATTCTTGAGACGACTTGGGACACGGAAGGACTCTGAATTATATTCGTACTTTGAATCTTTCGGCTGCTGTGGTTCGTCTTCGAAGTCTGTGAAAAACATTTAAAAAATTGTTGCAATAAATCTTCAAATGTCGTCATAATTTTTTTTTTTTAATGGAAATTCCCATCTTGGTATGAAGTTTCTTGACATAGTAAAAGTATATTTGCATGTGCGTGAGTATGCAAGGAATTTGTTATCTTTTACTTTTTATCAAAAAGTTATCTTCTGCACAGCAGTTTCGCCCACGTGGATGTCAGAAAATATCCTACATGAATCGAGAATGTGCAATCGAGAATAAAAGAGCATGTCTTAATCCAGGCTATAAATTACATCAACAAACTTACTATTTTGTTATATGGCATGTTAAAATGATTAAATGGAAATGGTATCTGTAGATACCATTTCCATTTAATAATTTTAACATGCCTTCTTTACTGCATCTATTTTCATTCTAATTACCAGAAACATTGCAATTATAGTAAAGCTATTAACATTGAATACTTATGAGATGTGACATCCACCAAGCAGTACTAGGGCTGAGTGGTGAATTATGGCCGACACTCTCTCACAGACGCCTGCTCCTAGCACTGGGAACTTTATAGGCTGGTTATATTTATACATTTACATCAAAACCAAAGTTATCAAGCTTTCCATGATGCAACAATAACTAGTTTCTGCTTTTACCTCATGAATAACTTGAATGACTAAAAAGAGTAACTATGGAGTTTGTTGCCTATTCTTCTCCATCCAAAACTATGTTTTGGAAGGACCAACTAGAATCAATTTTATTTTCTGTTTCTTATATTGATAACCTTTTAGGTGTTTGAATTGAAATAAATAATTAGACTTTGTTTTGAACGAGTAACCAAATACTATTCCGTTACTTCCAAAAGCACATAAAATATTACTTCAAAGTACAAACCATCACAACTCTTATAATAAACCTCCCGTATGCACCACCACTCCTGCTCCTCCGCCTCCCGTGCTTCAAGCAGGGTCTCATCTTTGATGGCAAAGTTGGTGAGCTTGTAGAGCAAGGAGTTCTCCGATGCTGACGTGTTGTGCTTGCTGTATATCTGACCTGGGTGCCTAGCCAGCACTGTTCTGCCGTGTGGCACAAACTCCTGGAGAAAAGGAATGGGAGATTTTATAAACTTTATTTTTATGACATCATAATGAAGCGAGAACTATTTGAAAATTATCTTTCACAGATCCTACTAGCAATCAAATGGCAGTCTGTCACATGTTAATGATTTGTTTAGCAATGAAAACAGCACTGAATGCTATGGCGACTGTGGAAAATTTGACTAAATTTGTTGTCAGTGTGTACGATATCGCACAATATCTCTGGAGATACGATTCGCCGTACATTTATCTTTAGTAAATATAATAAAAACTATGGTACTATGACTTAGTGGTAGAAAATAGTTTGGTGTGTATCAATGATTGTCATACTAGCCTCGGACACTTGGCTTTTTTAAAAGTAGATTCCATTAAATAAAATAATGCACAATATGTTGTTTAATTATTGTAAACTGGAATCATGTGGCCAAACAATATCTCTCATGTTTTTAGTTACTCAATCCTCTTATCGTCTCTTCTTGGTGGCCATTAGAATAATGGTATTATAGCTCGAGCTCGGGCTGCGTGCAGATCAGGAGAAATGATCCAGAAGTTACTGTTGCCTATTGAAAGAAAAATAAAAACAATAACATACCAGAGGCTCAGACGCAGCGATCATAGTTTCTTCATCCAGATTTGCAACAATATTTGTAACTACACACACACGTGAGCATAAACTGTGTTTGAGTTATTTTGTAACACACAACAATAGTAAATTGTTGAAATTATTCGTTATTTTTTATATTTTCTAACGAACGAATTCTCATCTTTACAATTTTTGACAATTGAATAGGTTTGACAGCCGGTGAGCCGGTAGCTGAGCTGCGCAAGCCGCGTTTCGTTTCACACGCTAATCGCTCGTTTTATTGATGTTTAAAAAAATAGATATAGGTCTAAAAATGTAAGAGTTGTGAAAGAATGATTAAGAAATTCAGTGAAATGCAACAAGGACAGTTTTGTATAGTGAATATAAAGTCAAATTAGTTTAGTATCTTGATTCCACTAATGAAACACGTTTCCTTACAAGTGAATACTATAGGTTAAATGGTCCAAGGATTACGATAGTATTTTTTCTACTCTATGCTATTCTGTGTTTGATAAAGCGGTTTTTCCCCGAGAAACCTATCATGGGAAGGGCAGGTGCCTAGGCTTGGGCATAGTAGTTCGCGTCTGAGATCGCTCAGTTTAGTTCACCGCTCCTTAACGAACTAGTTCGCTCTTCTAGTTCATCCGGTCTTCTAGTTCATCCGCTCTTCTAGCTCATCCGCTCTTCTAGTTCATCCGCTCTTCTAGTTCATCCGCTCTGCTAGTTCATCGGTCATCCGCTCCCAGCTCGAATCAAAGAGAGGCAGATCGTTCGCTCGTTTAGATTTTGCTCGTACTGCATGTGGCAAGATTATGGAATGTTCTACTTTTACCTACAATATTTGTACTCTAAAAACAGCTAAAACCTTTGAATGATAATTCATAAAATGATCATGATTGTAAAAAATATCAAGGTTTATTGTTGCAATAAATAACTAGTTTAATGATTACAAAAACCTTTTTGTATTTTGTTCCGTGTATTAGTTCGGTTGACGCCATCCTCGCTCATTCGGTCGCGAACTGATGAACTAACGAACTATGGATCGGGAAATGAGCGAACTAGTTCGCGTAGTTCATCTATGGGAGCGCTCTTACGACCTAGTTCGTTCGTGAACTACACAAGACTACAGGTGCCTTGTCCCTGGAGTACAACATGGAGCCCTTGGAGCTATAGCCTTACCTTTTTAGCGATCCTTGGGCCTACCAGATTCAGAAGTCTGCGTGAAGGGTGGCCGACAGCCGTGTTATATACCATCATAGGGTGGAACAGCATCTCACTATTTGACCCCGTTCTCTTACAGTCGTAGCATGAGCAGCAGCTTTATGGTTGCAAGATATCACTTTGGTAGTGAGGCTCAAGTTAAGATAAAAGTATACCTACTTAGCTAAGTATTTAAAAGGTAATATATTTTATTGGATTGCATACATACATAAACTCTCGCCCTTTTACCATGGGGTAGTCAGAAACTACAGAAGCGCTACCTGCTACGATCCTTACATACCTAGTCCTTGTGCCTCGTTTAAATTCATACATTTGATCATACACGCATGCCGGTTACCAATACTACGCACCTGACCCTTCTGAAGAAAATCACCAATAAGGTCACTATATCTATATGCCTTGTAACTAACTACATCTGCCTTGTAAATATCTTTTTTTTTAGCCGTCCTTCATTCCTCCTCTCAACATGACCAATCTATCTAAGCATACTCTTTCAAATTCTTGTCACTACATCTTCATGTAAATAAATAATCCATAAATGTACACTTTTGATGTATGTACAGACGCCAGCGCATCAAGCTATTTCAATCTGTCAAATTTATTTAATGGATTTTCAACTTTATTTCTGAAGCATTAGGTTCAAGGTTGATTGGCAGAATTTGTCAGTTTCAGGTAGCTTGATGTGCTGGCGTCAGTACATAACTACGTAAGTTATGACTAATATTGACATTACACGATTAAATCTTTGCTGTTCTAATCATCCCGATTATTATTCATACTAGTGATGTGTGGGATCGACCGTATCCGCGGATATGGATCCAAATACGGATATTTGGAGTCAAGATCCGCAGATACGGATATGAATCTTAACTTTTTACTCAATCAGTGTCGATGCGCGCGATAAAGGTCCGCCAAAAAAGTAATGGACACGGATTGATCTTCTAAATAAATAAACTCTACCTCGGATATCCGGGGATACGGATCATCACTATATGCATACCGGCGCATCACTAATACTAACCATTGCGTTATTTCAGTTGGAATTAATAATACAGGCAGTCAATTCATGTAGGTATTGCCTGCATCTATCTACCGTCCATAAGAGAACAATAAAACAACAACATTGTTAATATGAATAAACTTTATTACTACAATAAAAGGATATAGATTGAACCAAGGTTTGTAACAAAACATTCAACAATATACTTTGGAACCGAACAGGTAAAACACTTTGGGTTGACATATTATGCCCTAACTTATATTATATAACAGACCAGTGTTTCTCAAACTACATAAAATTTCCCATACCGATACAAAAATCATCAACAATCAATTTGCGCTAAAACAATGTACTGTTTGTTCAGGATATATTTTATATAAATACATAGCACAAAGTGATTGCGATTATCTTAAAAATAACGATAATAATTCTTTACAATACCTACTTTGACTTGCAGTCCTTCACAAACGCTAAGGACTGCGTTTCTTAACATAATTTAATACAGATCTTCCAGCACCATATTTATTTAAATCGGATCCTACAGTTTTTACTTAGAGATTTTCATTTTAATCTCACCATTTCCATAATTATATTTGAGAGGGTTTTTAATAATATAATTTTAAAATTGTGTGATTACTTCTAAATTCCCTTTCCCAATACTGGCCCCCGCTCCATTTATTAGCCTTAATACTAGATATTTTCAATTTAAAATAAGGCTCTATCTTGACAAGGCAAAATATATATTTTTCATAAGTAGGTAATCTGTAATGTATGTAGATATTTATTAATTTATTTTCATTGATATAGATAGTAAAGCCCTGTAAAGCTCATCATTAAAAATCTCGTATAGGAACCGTCAAAAGCTCTCCTTTCAAATAAAACGTAACAATCTATTAAACTTTACATAAAAATCAACAATTATTTAGTTTAAAATCTATGTGGAAATAAAAAAAATGTTTGAAAAACAAAAAAAAATGCAACAAATGAAATAATAAAGAGTAACATGATAATTTCGACATTTGGAATGCCACAATATTGACGAGTTGTTTAGATATTTACTATACATAATATTTTATATATACCCTATATAATTACATATACAATATCTACAGCCTAGCTTTTCTATTCTAAATACATTTGGTCTTTGGATGAGCATGTCACATTATGGCTGGTGTCATCGTTTGTAACTTTAAAAAATATAAGTGCACTTTTCGAATTTCGTACTTGATCATTTTTTTTTCATTATAAACCCTAATCTAGACTAGACCTGCAAACGAAAACTTCATGCCGGCACATCTTAACATAGGAGATAGAATAAAATCACAGAAACCCCTTAAAATTCATTACAAAAATAAACAAGAACAAAAATTTGAGAAACACTGTTCTTACAAACATGTAATCTACTACATTTACTTTTTAACTTAAAAATGGTTTCAAAATGATCTTATACATTTTTTTTTGTTTTTTCTCACTTGAAATTTGTGAATTTTTCGATAAACTTCAGGTACCTAATAGGGACAAGATTAATGTAATCAGTGTACGTTTAGTCGAAATGTTTCTTTTTTCGATTTTTTTTTTTTGATGAGTAGGTAAACCATTTTTCATGACTTTCTATATAATTATGAAATAATGATGATATTTTTTATTTTATTTTTTAGGTTAAAACTAACAACACCTATATAGTCAAATATTTTATCACAAAGAAAAGTTTGGCGAGTTTGACTCGCGTGATACGGCCGGCATTCTGAGGCCTCATCTGGCAACTATAAAAATTACTATCATCACCTCTTTCGCCAATTGCTCCATCATCTTTATAAATAACATCACGTTTCCTTACTACAAAAGATTTTCCAATACCCCATACAGTTGTTACTTTATTAAACTTTCGGGTAAGTATAAAATCTTCCAAAAAGATAAATATATCTTTTAAATTGATTTTCATATTGATTGGGACTTTTGTTGAGCTATTGCCTATATACCATTTACTAAATATACGCTCTGTAATAAATATATACAAGGGATTGCACGGGCACTATCTTAGGGTTGACTACAATAGCTATAACAGAGGTCCCAATCCTAGGCTGGAAATGGTCTACCATAAAGTTTGTCATGGTGGCCTGACATCATGACAAACTAACACTTCACCTCAGGAGTACTGTCAGTCACAATATCAAAAGTTGTAGCTTGATGATTCAAATATACCTCAAAATAGGTTGCTATCAAAGGAGCTTTCAAGCTTGCTTCAAACTATTGCTAACGGATCTGGCCTATTTTCATTTATTTAGGTCTAAAGAGGTTAACTATCAGTGTATTCAATCGATTATTTGCTAGTACAAGTGTTGCAAGGAAATATGAGTTACAAATTCGCCACTTATTGAGTCATTACATTTGATCGTGTGTAACTGACAGTCGGCCACAAGTGCCTACCTAATAATAGCAGTGCCAGGCCACAGTTCATTTCAATATTTCATTTAAAGCTACTGATATAATTTATATTTCCAGCCTTATTCAAACCGTTGAATAATCTTGCCTTCCGGCCAGCAGTTGCCATAATATTAATTGTGATAAATTCGCTTTATACAAAAAATGTGACTCCCGCCACTAATGTATAATATAAATATAATATTATATAAATGATAATCATTGCATGAATGCAATTAAACGAGAAATAAGTCACCTTAAAAATGCAATGCAGTCTATGCATGTGGTGTCTTATTTTTCTTTTTTAATCTCTAAATTATTAAGGCGATTCAAATAACCTAGCTTTACACATAATGAGGTTTACATACAATTATCTTAAAATGACTTATTTGTTTGGCGTTTTATTACCTTTATGATGTGATGAAATTGCGTCGACAAATCGCATGACACCCACAGATATCATAATTGTAATTTATTTGTATCTCTTCTTACTATAAGTAAAATTCATTATGCTTTGTTTTTATTCGTGAGGACATTAATCTATCACTCTTACATTTTCTAGTCCTAACAAAGCAGTATTTAGCAGCCTAAACGACGTAACTAAAATAAGGTATACATATAGTTCTTTTTTTTCTATTTTCAATATAAATATTTCTATAGCTACGTTATAAAAACTACGTTAAAAGTGTACAATAATATTAATTTTTATGCGTACAATGTAAAATTAGATCTATATATAAATATTATCTGATTACAAAGTAAATAATATTTGGAATATTTGTTAAGGCTAGTTGTGTTGGTATCTTATACCATGGAAGCGTGGGAGTCGCTTGCTTTGGCCGTCATGTTCTGTATGATGGAGGAGTCGTCCAGCTTGGAGGTGTTGGACGCGACCTCGGCCAGCGTGGCCAGCGCCATGAGGTCGACGCTGTGCTGCGACTGCTTGCAGATCTCCATGTTGTGGACCGCGGTGCGCGGCGCTTCCGTGGCTATCATTATCTCCGGGCTTATGTTATGCGTGTTCGCGTCCACGCGCGACACCATGCTGTTGATCTCCAGCCGCGTGATGCTGATCTTCCTTGGCTTCCTCTTCTGGCTGCCAATCACCGTGTCGCGCCAGTGCTCCACCATCTCCCGCCGGTCCTCCAACATGGACCTAGGAACTGTATTGACTATGTGTGCAGACTCCAGCGTTTTCGGTTTCAAGTTGATGGTTTTCTTCTTGCGTTTGTTTTCGCGTTTCTTTTGTTGAAATTTTTCTAAACTAAGGGAAGGCAGAGCTCTTATTTTAGCGTCTAAGTCGAAGTCGGCAGCCTTGAATGTTTTGTTACCATTATTGTCGGGTTCAGGCGTGTCGGTTATTTCGATTTTGTGGTCGCTGTCGGCCAGCTTCTCGTTGCTTGAGTTGTGGTACTTCGGCTCGTCATCCGTCATGTCGTCCTGAAGACTGCCAGGGTCCCAGCTACAGGCCGCGCTGTAGTTCTCGTCTGGCTTGTCCGAGTCTCTCTTCTGTCGCTTGTTGACTATGAGTCCCCCAACAGCCATGAACTCCTGGTACCTCTTCCCCTTGCACGATCTACCAGACCTCATGCTCTTCTCGTCGTCGGAATAGTTCCTTTGATAACCGTACTCATCGTCTTTAGCGGAATATCTCTTATCAACTATTTGGTCTATCACATCTTGGTTAGTGAACTGGTCGTTAGGTACGTCGTAGTATACCTTCTTTTCTTCATCAAAGTCTTCTTCGAACAGACGAGAAGTCTCAGTGAGTGCGTTCTGCAGCTCCCGTATGCTTTCTTCATTTCGAGGACCTTTCGCCTTGGCCCTCTCTATTAAGTTATGAGATCTGTAATCGTTTGGCGTTGAGATCGCGTTGAACTTAAAGCATGGGGGTGAGTAATACGGGTTTGTAGTTTGAGTTTCAGTCTTAGTGGCTAGGAGGCTGCTGAGGCCTCCCATTTGGGCTTCATCGGCGAGCTTGCCGGGGGTAAACATTGAGAGTGTTTTAGATTCGGCTTCGTATGTATGATCTTTAGATTTTTTGTTGAAGTCTACTTTAGTGGAGTTGTTGTTGGTTTTCTCCAGTTCGTCGTGGTGTTCACTGTTGGGGGACTCTACGGGCTTGTCGTTGATCTCTCTGGGGCGGGACGAAAGAGTCCGAAGTGGTGGCGCAGGCAACTTGTACCACTTGAAGTCAGGATTAGCGCTGAAGAAGGCATCTTTGTACTGGAGAGACAGAAAAAGAAGAATAAATGATACTACATGGTATGTGAGAGATTTTCGTGCAACATATTTTACCACGAAGGTTTTGGAAGTAGTTATCGATTTATCAAATATAGCGCACCTGTTTAGCAAGACCTGTGTAGCAAGCCTTTTCTTCCTTGTCCAAGTTTGCCCACCACTCGCCGAGGATTTTAGTTATGGACCTGTAAAGGAATAATTACTTTAATAGTTAATTAGTTAGAGTATAAAATCGTGTAAACTCTTGTATCTTATCAGTTTTATCAAATTAGTTTTATACTTGGAGTGTTTGTGTTGAAATATATTTTTTCTTTCATGTTTAAAGCCATTTTACCATGAATTTATTTGATGTTTTTCGCTAGTTTTTGATCTTCTAAAATTAAGGATCGATCGATCTCGTAAAGGACTTGCAATCCCAAATCAACCCAAGACAAGACAGAATCTAAAGTTTGTTTAAAGGTTTTTGAAATAAATAGCCTGGCATTTTTCTCTTTAAGGAGTTTAACTTTGGAACTTTCATTAAGCTATGGTTGGATGGAGGACGTTGTAGATAAACTGCATAAGCAGCGGTTTTTGCAGGCATGGAAGAATTCGATTTCCAAAACATACCTGTTCTCAAGATTAGGATATTTATCGCGAACGACGCTCCTGTGTCTTTTGCAAAAGATGAGGAACGCGTTCATCGGCCGCCGGGCGTGGTGCGCCGGCTCACCGTCATGCTCCTGGTCGTGCATTTTAAACTATCTGAAACAAATCAATTACTTATACAATGAATATTTTATATCTTCAACTTTGGTTTTTGGAGATAAATAAATCAGACTAGATTATTAGGTGAGGATTTTTGGGCTTTGTATGAATTTGTGCACAGCAGCTAAAGACAGCAGTCAAGAGGTAAAGGCTCTTTATTACACTTCAATGCTGAATAGAAAGAATTGCTGCTAGATAATTGTTTGTATACGAAGCAAGAGTATAGACGTAACCCTCAGTTGATGCTGGGGCTTCTGCCAAAGCTCATGGGAATGCTGCTAAAGATAGCAGTCAAGAGGAAAACGCTCTTTATTACACACTTCAATGCTGCATAAAAAGCATTGCTGCCAGAAAATTGGTTGTATATGAACCAAGAGTATAGACGTAACCCTCAGCTGCTGCTGTAGTTTCTGCCAAAGCCAAAGATAAAAAGGTGTGAGTTCATTTTATGTGTAGTTCAATGCTGGGCAAATGAACTGCTGGTATTTTTACACCTATTGAGCTTTTATTTTTGACGTTTCAAACACGGTCCCGGAATGACGAATGATGTTAAAAGAAAAGGAATTATATGCTCTGCCCACTAAAGTTTTGTTTAAACATAATATTTAGTGACAGTTATAAAATAATTGACATAAATAGCTTCTACCATTTTATCATGAAACCAATATTGAAATTCCCCACCTCGGTGATTTAGACCCATAGACGTAGCACTCAGCTGGTGTTATGTAGTTTCTGTCTATGGGAAAAAGGTTTTGAGTCTATTCTATGTGTAGTTGAATACTGGACAAATGCACTGCTAGTATTTCTGCACGTCATGCACCTATGTGCTTTCGATCTATTAAAATTTGTCATCCTAAAGTTTTCTTTTGCTGACGCATAAGTTGTAAGTACATACGCTGTAATTTTCAGACGGTCTACGAATAGATTACCGTCACATTTCGTGGGAGTGGGAAAGACTACACAGGTTGAATCTATTAAATTACCCTCCTTAATATAGCCAACAATGACTAACTACTCATTGCAATCAATCTGCTTTCAAAGCGACCAAAAGACCAATAGGCACATCAAAAGAACCTAGTCTGATCTAATCCATATATTATTAATACGTGAAGCAAAAACTTATTACCCCTTTTTAATTAATAATTCCACGGACTGGAGAGTATGAAAGGCACAGTTATAGTTTATATGGAGACGGAGTGCAGACAGCTACTAATTTTTAATATTGTTGATTAAAATTTAAATGAATGATGGTCGAATTCCGATCACTGGGCGATCACTAGTAATTTCGACCACTGGGCGCCTAGTAAAAGTAAAAACCGTAATGAAACCGGTTCAGGATAACAAGTAACGAAGGTGATTTCATATTTACGCTAATAGTAACATTAAGTGGATGTTAATGTTGTGTTAGTAGTTGTATAGATTAGAGTACCAATATTCTAATAAAAAACAGACAGAAGGCAGAAAACAGATTGGATTTGTGTGGCGGAATGGAATAAGGTGCTGTAGTGAAACTTGGGATCCGGGACAGTCGCCCAGCAGTCGAAGTGCTTAAAGGATGAATAAAAGTCGGTTTAGACCTAAGTAGGGTATGCACTTTCTAACCCCACAATTTCTGGTTCTAATAAAGATTATTATTATTATTATATCAACGCACAGCCTAAACCGCTGGTCCTAGAGACATGAAATTTGGAGGGTATGTTCTTTGTGCAGAGTAGGTATACACTAAGAAAGGGTTTTTTGAAATTCCATCCCTAAGAGGGTTTAACGCGGACGAAGTCGCAGGCAGAAGCTAGTTCATATATAAATAACTAGCTTCTGCCCACGACTTCGTCCGCGTTAAATTTCTTGTTCCCCCGACCCTTCCCGTCGCGTCGAATCGCCTACCCGTGCGATTTTCCCCGTTTTTGCAACATTTTTCATTACTGCTCCGCTCCTCTTGGTTGTAGCGTAATGTTATATAGCCTATAGCCTTCCTCGACAAAAAGGCTACCGAAAAAAAAAAAATCAATTCGGACCTGTAGTTCCTGAGATTAGCGCGTTCAATCAAACAAACGAACTCTTCAGCTTTATAATATTATTAGTATATTAGTATACATTCGAATGTTACTCTTATTCGGTGTTTGTTAAGTCACAATCCATCTTGTCAAGAACCAAGAATCATGGATTTGGCTCAATAATTTGAGCACGTCCATCCAGTCTAACGTCTGAGAATTTGCCATACAGCCTATAGGGAACTAGAGCCTATATTTTAGCGTACAAGGGTTTTTCAACCCTGAATGTTGAACCGAGGATTGAGAATTCAACAGAGTGTATCCCAGGGCGCTGAAAAAACACGCTGTTCGATTTTCGACTCTCGGGGCTAAGCAAAGCGATGAAAATCAAGTGCGAGAAAAGTAGAAAACATCCCACCACGATATTATTACGCACGTTTGAACGCCGTACAAACTTTGACTGATTTGTCTTAAAGTGAAATAACACTAAGTACATTTTTTTACTTTTTCTGATTTTAACCATGGCAGTTAACGTGTTAAGAATTTAAGACAACATAGCACATCATTTGTTTTGTTGTATTAATTAACTTTCAGTGTAGGAACACTGAAAGTTAATTAATACAACAAAAGAGAAGGATCTCTAAATATTAAAAAGCTGTTTAATCTACGTGATAAGACTTATCAAACAATATCAACATGATAATTAATAAGAATCAATGTGTTTTAACTCACAATCTGTGATAGGAAAACTTTATAAACCAGTTCAGTGTGCCTTGACTTGTATTTGGGTTTTACATAGGTAGTTAGTTTGAGGAAAACCGGTACAAGTTATTGGTGAGCAAACAAATAAACAGCATTGTATTAATATACAGGATTTTTTTTAACCAGTGCCCTTTTTTTATTGTTTCAGTATCAGTAGTAGAAGAACACATTTCAATTATTTTTTCAATACTTTTTTAAAAATTTTATACGACCTCAAACCAGTAAATTGTGGACACCCTATATATTTCGTAATATGATATCGAAATATAATTCTTAGAATTTTGACCGATAGAACAGCTGGTAGGTACTAGTAGCTACGCTCGGCCGTTCACCTTCGACGATGCGCCGCCGACGCCGCGCCGGCGCCGCGCGCATGTTACCATAAAAACCAGTTTCAAAATGAACATCTTTCGTTAACGATAACTTAATTTTTTTTGTACAAAAATATATAAAAATAAAAATTGCATGGTTATTATAACTCATTTAAGTTTAATTTGTTAAAATTTGCGCACTGGTTAAAAACTTATCCTGTATATCAGATCATCATCATCATCATTTCAGCCGAAAGACGTCCACTACTGGACATAGGCCTCCCCCAAGCTCCGCCACTTCCACTGGTTTTTGGTGCTTGTCATTTTGCTTGGCTTTGCTTGCCATAATCGCCACGCTTGGCAGGCGGGTTGGCGATCGCAGTATGATAGTCTGCAATGCAAAGAGAACGCTGCTGCCCATTCTCTAGTATATCCGTTTGTCGCCTCTTACGACACCCAGGGGAAGAAATGGGGTGGTGCTATTCTTTTAGTCCGATGCCACACGGTACACGGTACGGGTATATCAGATGCATAGATGGAAATGATAAAGCAGTCTAAGTCCAGATCGCAGTGAGACTTTTTTGTGCACTGAAACTTCAACTCACTGCTTAGCGCCTAGAGTTGAAAATCGTGTGTTTTTCGACGCTTTTGGGATAAACTCTGTTGGATTCTCAATGCTCGGTTCAACACTAAGTGTTGAAAAATTCATCATCATCTGCGTAGCCTTTCATCAACTATGTTGGGGTCGGCTTCCAGTCTCAGTTCAGTTCAACCGGATGCAGTGGAGTACCAGTATTTTACATGGAGCGACTGCCTATCTGACCTCTACAACCCAATTACTGGGTAATACGATACCCCATGGTAAGACTGGTTATCAGAATTTCGGGCTTTGAAAAATTACTGCGCGATCAAATCCCGAAGCGATATTTTTACGTGCGTGTTCACGTCGATTTAGTATAGGCACCTCTATAAGGAAAATACAGGATATAATATGTACTTTTTGCCTACTGAATAAAACATTCACAACAAGGGAGAGTTCCCTTTTAAAAATGATGTTTCTAAGTAAGTAATAAATTGGCGGAAATTCTGGTAGCTTATTACTAGTCTTATTACCTACATTGCATTTAGCATCCTTGTTCGTTGACTAAATTGGAGGGATTCGTGGCTAGATAGCAGTCACTGTGGTTCGTGTAAAAGTTCTTCGTTAATGATTCACTGAGTCAATATTTCATGGATTCAGAGAAGTTTACTAAAAAAGAGAAGAAGGAAAACAAATATTTTGTAACTTGTATAGGACTGCCTCGTTGGTGAAGTGGTTGCGAGAGCTCCTGCTGAGTACGAGGTCCTAGGTCCGATTCCTGGGTCGGGTAATGTTATCGAGTATTTCCATCAGGAATTTCTCAGCCCAGAGTCTGGATTGGTAACGGGTTGATGGTAATAGGCTCGCCTCCAACAACATGGGACTTATAAAACCATTTACAATTGCCGTATAAACGCAGAAGATAGTCTAATTATAATCAAAACAAATAAGTTAACTAGCGAAATGTGGGTGTGCTATTGGGAGGTGTGTACCTGCCAATAGCACCCCCACATTTCGCTACATATCAAGCTACACATTTCCAGTTTTAGTTGGCCTCGCCTTGTATAGGCGTTTCGAACAATGAGAAGTCCGCTTATACTGGAAATGTATAGCTTGATTTGTCACCGTGCCTCTGCCTAGCCCATCGAGTTTATTAAGTAATGTGGTTTTTTACAGTAATTTCACCACAGTCAGCAAGAGCAAGAGCCAGGCACACGTAGAGCTGTATCAACTGTTATCAGCGATATCAGGTTTCTTTGCCAAGTGCAGTTTCCTAACATGATAACGATAACGGGGGTCGATGATCGCTGTAGGTTACTTGGCTATGTTGTTGTTTTCTTTTTGTAGAAAGACTGTTTAAAATGCATTTTTTCAGTTAAGGATGACGCAAATAGTAGCGACGTATATCGACTAGAACAACTCATGGAAATTAATCTATATAGAGTTAAAACAGAAAGAAAAGAGTAAAAATTTCATAGAAAAACTTTTTTCATGAAGTAGTCATTTAATGGCATTAAATGAACTTAAGAGTTGTTTTGATGATTTAAATTATTAAAATTCTATGAAATAGACTCCGGACCCAGGTAGGCCGAAGTAAAGAAAACGTGCTCAGGTGGATTCACAGATAACTCCGCCCTGAAGTGTAAATGTGCTGCTGTCCCACAAACAATGCGGCACGTGATATCTTGTCCAGCATGTTCTGTTGTCAGCACGCTACAGGAGTTAATGGACACTGCTGAAAGTGCTAAGGTCGTAGCCAAATTCCCAGTATTTTGCTATGACCATATTTAGATTGCTATCGACACACTAAGAAGAAGAAACTTGGTAAAGCGCATTTAGCGTCATCAGAAAAAAGGTGATGAAATTGTACAGTTAGTCAAACAGCAAAATAGTATTAGTAATTCGCTTGTCATGCGTACTGATTATAATATTATTCTTATCACAACTACAGGCTGCACGGATGATAAATAGACAATGATTCGGACTTCTCCTATCGTAAATTGTTATTTGTTTATTATAATACTTAGTAGTCTTACAAACGAAGCAATGGCGGCCCAGTGGTAACGGCCATGACTTCCGAGTGGGTCGTGGGTTCGATTCCACGACTCACTCGTAAGTCGCGAGCAAGCAGTTTACGTTGTACAAATGATTTCCTCAACACTGCTCTTAAAACGGTGAAGGAAAACGTCGTGAGGAAACCGGCATGTTTTAGAAGTAAAGATTCGATGTGACATCTGCCAACTGAACCCGTGTGATGGATGGACGGCCCACTCCCTCTCATAGAGACGAAGCCCCAATCTAGTCGGATCATTATAAGCTGATTATGCCGCCCAAAAGGTGGACCGATGACCTTGTGAAGGCCGCAGGAATCCGCTGGATGCGGGAAGCACAAAACCGCTCAAAGTGGGTGAGCTGTCCAGCAGTGGACGTCTTTCGGCTGAAATGATGACGATGATGATGATGCTTACAAAACTGCCAGGAAAATTATTATAAAAAGCTTTAAAGAAATATTGTATACAAGCCATACTAACACATAATACCAACACAACTTTAGAAGTGCCACAAGAAAATTCAAACAGTAATTAGGTGTATTTTTTGCATAGATTTTTATCCGGTTTGAAGGACAGTCTCTCAAAGCCACAATGGAAGCTGAGAAGACCCCACTCGACGTCGCTAGCCAACACGATAATAAAACCGCTAGAAGAGGCTTGGTTTTTTTTTTAATGTAGATAGTTTGGTAGTCTTATTTAGGGTATAAAACTTTGTTTTTTAAAGAAGGTTTTGGAAGCCAGGGAAAATAATTTTCTACGTTACGTTTTTTTTGCAAAGACAGACACGAAACCTTCATCTGCCTAACCTTTTCCCAACTATGTTGGGGTTGGCTTCCTGTCTAACCGATGCAGCTGAATACCAGTATTTTACATGGAACGACTGCCTATCTGACCTCCACAAACCAGTTACTGGGTAATACAAACACAACAATCGACTTTAATGTATAATATACTAGCTTTTGCCCGCGGCTTCGCCCGCGTGTATGTCGGCAATTATCGCAAGAGGAAGTACTACCGCGGTAAGAATGTATGAATCCATGTTATACATACATAAAATTACGCCTTTTTCCCATGGGGGTAGGCAGAAACTACGGAACGCCACCTGCTACGATCCTTACATATCATGTGTGTTTGATGTACTTAAAATAAAACTAATAGTATTCAGAGTAAGAAAACTGCGACATAGGGCTGGATTAAATTGAATATAAGTCTTACTGGTTTTTCTTAACGCTCCTATTCTACCTATACAGACACTCAATTATTTATCAGACACCAAATTAAATATAGTTATAAGAATAGTACTTTTGCCAGTGGCTTCGCCCGTATAGCTTTCGAAAAATATCACTCGGAAACCTACTACCGGGATAAAGTATCCTATGTATATGGTAAGTATCCAGGAGAACCAAAAATCCAAATCCATCCAAAAATCTAAACATCTAAGCAATATTTCGCGGTCTCTTACTTGGAATAATACAATTAGGTTTATTTTGAGTACTTCGAACACACATGATATTCGCATTTACTATGAAGCCAAAGTAATATGAATTACAATATTGCAATCCTATTAATCCTGCACTACCCGACTGCTACCAACCGGGACGGCCGGACGCGGGAAGGCCCGCTAGCCGCTCTGCGGCGATTTTATTATAATCTCTGATATCTTCTAAAATATTAATTTTAATGATATGCTGTAAAGGGCAATTTTGATCTACATGGAATGCACAATTTATTTAAGGTACTTAATTGCATAAGGATTAATGCTGTATTGCTTAAAATCGCATTCATAAATAAGCCATTATTTCTCGTAAAAAGTAAAGGATAAAAATGGTTATTATGGGTTATCCCTAAGAGTTAGACATATACCATTGCGGACTTTTTTGTAGAACTTTTTAAGGTGTATAATACTGTAGTACATTATTTTGAGCTATTTCGTAGGGTTCAGCTAGCGTTCGCAATGTAAGCGCAAAAAAATATGTTTATTTATGACATCACATTAAAAACCTCTAAAATTATCAGCGTTTCTTTACTATATTATGCATGTTATATACATATAAACCTTCCTCTTGAATCACTCTATGTATTTAAAAAACCTGCATCAAAATCCGTTGCGAACTTTTAAAGATTTAAGCATACATAGGGACAGACAGACAGCGAAGTGACTTTAAAAGTGACTTGTAAAGATTTAGATTAAAGACGCCAGTCATACAGTTTAGTTGTTCATGTTTTTAGAGGTGCGCGTGTGTGCAAAACAAAAACCGGGCGCGAAGAAAAATAAACAAAAAATATTTTTTTTTATCAGAGTAATACCTAAGCCTATATAGTATATAACACAACACATGAATTTATCTACTGAGATAAATAAAGCAGGGGGCATCAGCATACAAGTGTCTACACAGATTTGTCAGCACGTGTAGGAAAACGTGTTGGTTGACATTACAGAGGGGTTAGTTGTGTAACGCCTTCGATCAAAAACTAACGCACTCAATAGCAATGGCTATCGTTTTGACAGCTCAACAACTGAGTTTATTGCGTGTTTCAGCAGACAAATGTTTCGAACAATAAAAATAATCATAGCCAGATGGGTCAATCCGTGCATGGGTCTTTACATACCGAGACATCCGTGCTTCGGGAATAGGGTTACCATATCTCAGGATTTATCCTGAGATCTCAGGATTTTTGGACTCTTCTCAGGATTGCGGCCGGATTTTGCAAATCTCATGAAATCTCAGGATTTTTAGAATTTTCAATTAAATACAGCTTACATTTTAAAGATCTCTTTAATAAAAAGTTAAACAAATTAAAAATAATCTTCCTTTGGTGATAATAAAATTATTAATTACAATTAAAATCAATACTTATTTATCCAAGTAGGTACTTAATCAGTTTTAAAAACGATAATATTAGGACTTTTTAAATTGTTAAGTATTTTTGAGAGAAAATTCTCAAACTGTAAAAAACCTCGTGGTGTACCGTGTGGTGCCGGACGTAAGTACCGTGTGGTGCCGGACGTAAGTACCGTGTGGTGACAGACGTAAAGAATAACACCATCCCATTTCTTCCCGTGGGTGTCGTAAAATGCGACTAAGGGACTTACTAGAGAATGGGCAGCGGCGTTCTCTATTCATTTTACCCCATACTGCGATCGCCAACCCGCCTGCCAAGCGTGGCGATTATGGCAAAGCCCCCAAATTGGGGGAGGCCTAAGTCCAGCAGTGTACGTCTTACGGCTGAAATGATGATGATGAAAAAACCTCAGAATTTTTCAATGGAAGTCAGGCCTTTTCTCCGGACTTTTGATTTGTTCATCTGGTAACCCTATTCGGGAAGCACGTTAAGCCTGTCAATCATGGCTCTTTGACAGCGTTACGGATAGTCAGTAGGCTGAAAGCAGTCTTTTTAAGGGATATCGAACTCCCCAGTAACTTAACTGGGATGTGGAGGTCTGATAGCCAGTTGCTCCATGTAAAATACTGGTATTTAGCTGCAACCAGCTTACCGGTTGCAGCTCAATGGCTCATTCTCATGCAGCTCAATCAATCTGCCAAGTTTTTCCCAACTATATTGTGATCAGTTTCCAGCCTAAACTGGATAGTTGGGAAAAGTCTAATAGGAAGATCGATTGAATGATGCAATGTATTAGCAATATCCTTTAAAATTATTCAGATTGTGATAGATTGAAAGAGTTGTTAGTGGGCAGCAGGGCGAGCACGGCCTACTCTGACAGGCTTGAGTCACACGTTTATCACAGTTTGGGAGCAAAAACTGGGATAAAATGCGTGTCTCAAGTGTGATACAGAGGCCGTGCTCGCCCTGCAGGCATTATGTCCAGATGAGTTTTGGTTGGGTTCCCTCTATCTGGCAGAAACTTGATGCTCCGAATTTTATTTGGCATAACACACTTGGCATAATCTTATTTAAACGAATATTTGTAAGGCATAAAAAATGTTTAGCATAATCATTGTTTGGCCGAATGTTTATTTGCTCGACTTTACGCTGGCATACTTTTAAGATGGCAGAATTTTATTTCGCATAATTACCTTTGGCAGACTTATAATTCCGCCTAATTTCGTTTAGCATAACATTTATTTAGAGCAATGATTATTTGGCATAATTTCACTTGGCATACTATGTAAATGGCAGAATTTCATTAAGAATAATTTGGTAGGCATATTTTCATTTCTTTTAAATTGCATTTTAACCTTAAATAAAATGAAATAGTGTCTCAAAAAGTCAGTATATGTGGTGCTACAAAAATTATTGACAGAAACTAATCGCTGCAGAACCGACTCCACGTAGTCTTGTCTGCCCTACCCCTAGAGTGTAATTTATGGCCGCGTAGGCGCGGAGTGGCGAGGCGGCCCGCGAGCTGAGGAGCAGGTGGTTTTGACGGCGGCTTCGGCTTGCTGGCCGGCTTGGCCGGCCAGCCTCAGCCGCGGTGGTGAGCGTAAAACCATCTGCGACGATGAGCTCGCGTGGGACCGCCCCGGAGCCCCGCAGCGCCGAAGCCGTGACAGAAACCATGCATGCTGCATGTTGCATGCTCGCCTGCATGCTGTAAGCTTGCTTGCATGCTGCATGCTTGCTTGCATGCTTGCTTGCTGCATGCTTGCTTGCTGCATGCTTGGTTGCTTGCATGCTGTATGCTTGCTTGCATGCTATATGCTTGCTTGCATGCTGCATGCTTCTTCGATATGAAATGTATGCCAAAAGATGATTCTAAGTTTAAAGTTTCTGAGGTATGATAGTTCTGCCTTTTAATAACTATCGATATGAAATTATGCCAAGAGACGATTCTGACTGCGAACTTTCTGCGATATGATGGTTCTACTTTTTAATTATTATGGAATAAAATTTATGCCTAAAGATGATTCTGACTTATAAAATTATGCGTTGTGAATGTATGATAAATGAGTGTATGCCAAACGATTTTCTGCGAAATGAAGTTTATGCCATCCGCTGTTATGCAAAATAATATTATGACGAAAAAAAATCTGCCATAAAGGGTGGACCCGTTTTAGTTTGGTCGTGGGGATGGCAGCAGAATTTAGTTACATTAACTTCTTTCCCGTTTTCTGCGAAGGTATAGGCAGTCGTGTAGGTAGAGATACAAATAGGATAGTAACCTCGGTATTGATCGACCACATTTAAGTGATAGGAAGTAGCGGTGGCCCGGAGGAAGCGACCTCGACTTAAGAGTTGTAGGTCGTACATTCCATCACCACTGCTCTCTAAACGGTGAAGGAAAACATCTTGAGGAAACTGGCATGTCCTAGAGCTAGAAGCAAAAATTCGCAGAGTCATCTACCACTCTGCAAATTTTTGTGGTACACTGCGAACAGTTCCTCTTAGAGAGGAGATCCGCTATTATTGATCGAAGGAGATCCGTGTTCTAGCTGTGGTGATATTATAAACTCATATGCTTTTAAGTGATATTCATCCTTAGGCCCTTTGTTTACATACGATTTTGTGTACACACACACACAAATTTACGTGTACTCTAGGGTATACCTCTGCCTAACCCTCCTGGCAATACCGTTATGTGTAAATATTCGTACCTTGATATCGGTAGAGTTTCCGCAGTAAGTAGCTTATTGACAGTTGTGTATGTAAGTATCGAAGGTACCAAAATTAGGTTAATACATCAATGATTCAACACGAGCAGTTTGAAAACGATAACGAGGTATTAGGGCTGTCAGAACGGACAAATTACTAAAGAAATTGGGTTAGGTATATATAAAAGGGAGCCTATAAAGCAGGGGAGCAATGGTGTCCTAGTAGTACCTGAGTTTCCGATATGCAAATCATTTTATCACCACTCCTCTCAAAGCGGTAAAGGAAAACATCGTGAGGAAATCGGCATGTCCTAGAACGAAAAACTAGAAGACATGTGACATCTACAAAACCCTGGACCCATGTGGTAGATTACAGCCTCTCACTCACGAAACGAAGAGGCCTGTGCCCCAGCATTTGGAACATTTTAGGCTGATTATGCAAATAACGCAAGGAAGGATACTTTTGTTTTTTCAGCCAATATAAATATTAATCATAAGGTTATTTCTAAAACAAATGAATAGCAGATTTGTTGTCAGTCTAATTTTCTAGTTCCTTGGTAAGGGAATGCTTCTGAAAACGATTTTACTTTAACCATACATGAATAGGTTGTAGGTGCCCAATGTCTGGAAGACGGGATGTCAGTAATACAGCAGCGAGAAGACTGGACGACATTGTTGCCATCAGCGGATAGAACCAAGATGAGTGTAGCACAGGAGCGTGGGGATGAGCATGAGAAAAGAGAGGCCTATGCTCAGCAGTTACCAGGCTGTAGATGAAACCAAAAAAGAAAAGGAAGCCAACAACAAAAAATGGCCGCTTAATCTCTTTGTTTCTGAACCTGACGAGCGACAACCCTGCTAACGAGGAATGTGTGTTAATTATGCGTTCACGAAGCGAATTAGCCAGGATATTGTTTAAACCTAACTGAAGAGCAAATTGTTTTTATTCTATTCTTTTGATCTGACATCAGACTTCCAGCTTAACAATACCTACGTTTGTGAAGTGCTTAGCTACCTATAGATCAGAAAAGAGGTTAAATTAACAGCCATAAATCATTTTTACAACAAGTTTTAACTGTCCCATAAATCGCATAGAATATGGCAACTAATGACATAAAAATGGTGGCATGAAAAGGATGCCAAAAAAAACTTTGTATCATAATAAAATATTCTCATCATGTCCCAATTCCGAAGGTCATGTAATCATGTCCCAAATCACATAAAAATCCCGTCTGTCCAACCTTGACCCAATGAGCCGAAGTATGCCGAGGTTGGCCGAAGGGGCAACGGCCCGTGAAAGTGAAAACTCGTGCGCACCGACCGCAGGTCGCATGCGCAAAGTGAAGCTTTCGACTTTAAAGTGAGTGGAATCGCAAGAATTTAGGTTACGTCATTTTCATTTTGTAGTAGTTTTGTGTAAAAATATGTAGTTTCGTATGGAATTTTTATTATTTTTATCAGGCTTACAAAAAGTAAAAATGTATTTTGCATTAATTCAGCTGTAAAATTACCAAAGTTCTGAAAAATTCTAATAGCCATATCACCAAATGTTAGTTCTCCAATATCGTTTAATTAACGTTATCGCCAAGTCTTCAATACTTCTAATCACCCAATTTATCACTCGAAGAACATCTACAACTACTGAAAAGTGCCAAAACGTCATTCCCTTGCCAACAAATCAGAATATAGCAACTAGCGCACTGATTGCACTTATTATGCAAGTAAATATGAACAGGATACATCGCGTTTAACAAAACAATTAGAAACACCTTGCACGCATTAAAACAGGTTCGATGTTTCTATCAAAATGTTTCTAAAGGCAAGGTTGCCCCGATTTGGTTGTAAGACTGGCTGCAGTTACAACTTCACCGTAATAGCAAACGGTTGGCTGGTGTTTGGCTGGCCAGTCAACCAGTTAACTTGGTGCAAGCTAACTGTATCGCGAATTAATGAGAAGTCATTATTAACAGTTGTAACATCAGACATCTTTAGCAGAAAGGGGGGTAGAAGTGTTTGGCATTCACAACACGATTTTTTTGCATCTATTACTTGGCTAATAACTGTGGATTTTACTCGAGATGTCAATTAGGTAATTATAAAAAAAATTGCTATAAATTTGACTGCGTACGTATCACACTTTTTAACTTTTATAAACTACGATAAACTGTTTACGTTACGGTATTTAAGAGTTACCGTGGCCTTGGTATATAGGCAACTGAAGGAACACGGGTGGGTTTTAGTCAGCAAAAGTCTGGCAAGAAGAGCGGGAGACGTCATTCAATGATTTCCCATCCACAAAAAAAGGAGATCTAGAATGATGTGCTGAATACATGGTTTAAGATTGTGCATCGATGCCACTGCCACACTGTTTCATAATTCAGGAGGATACTTATTACTATCAAAATTAAAAAAAAACAAAAAAGAGGGTAAATCTGCATTTTCTTAAATGCCATCATGATTAAATGAGTACTTCTAACTGGCTACATGTTTAAAAAAAAAAACAAAATAAAACCGATTCGACATTCAAAAGTTGATTGAGGCAAACAACAATAACAAGCTATTGTTATTCAATGAGAAGTGACTGAACTGAGAAGATTATATTATAACATTTTACATGTTATCATTGCGTCTCACAGTGGCGCCACTTGCTAAGGAAATATGTCAAACATCTATCAAATTCAGTACACGGGATATGTTAGTTCCCTATTTTGCCGCATGCACAGATATGTGTGTCGGTATTTGTACTCTGTGTTTTTTCGCATGTGGTAATCCAAGGTCACGTTTTTCAAAATGCTTGCCTAGGTCGAGGTTGTCGGCCATCTTGGCAAAGTTTGCATGGAGAAGGCCATTTTGTTATGAAATGTATGACGCTAAACTCTGACAAGGGCGTTAATCGGTTGCTATTAGAAAAACAACTACTTCTTCATTTTTTTTACATAATTTAAGTTATTATTCGTTTTCGATGACACGACATGGACTTTGGCGTTAAAACTAAGATTTAAATAATATAGATGCTTTGAGAAAATAAAAATAATAAAGCTACTCTATCCCTAATTGGATCAGGCAAGTATGAATCAGATTATATATCTTAAACTAGAATTATATATAGATTTAAAACTATCAAATTTATCTTATTCGCGAGACTAACTTCATAATTTGTCATCATTATTTCTAATTAGTTATTTTATTACATACACGGCTTAATTAATTAAAACGACAATTAGGAATGTTCACTAAAACCACCGAACAAAACCGTCTAACAGTTGTCATGCGGAAAAATGTTTCAAATATCTCGGGCTTGCGCGTGCGCTTATCAATCAACAAAATACTAAAACAATAAGCAAGTGTGAGGGGGTCAACAATCAGCGAGTTATGCAGCCCACACTTCCTGTTTGATAACGCTAAACACCAAACTTTATGGAAAGAAAGTCTCGTAAGTTTTAACCATTTCGCACATGTAGAGAAGAGCAAACTGTCGGCGTAGCATGACCAATTCTATGTCTATTCTACCAAGAACAAAAGAAGTTCCTTATGTATTTTAATTCTGTAAAAATGTTTCTATCTGATCAGAGAAATAGTCATCATACTCTTGTCGACAGTAGAATAGAAACATCTCTTCTTTTCAGTTTTACAAAAATTTTTCTTCCCAGCTGAAGCACTAGGAAGTGTCGAAGGGCGGGCGTCTTGTGTAACTTTGACGTTCAAAAAGTGCTGACTCTCAGCCTAGTTTGAATAAATGACTTTTGATTTTGATTTTTTCTACGATACAATCTATCATTTTGTCTTCTCTACCGTCGACAAAGTCCGTTTCTATGACGGTCATTGTTTGTTCTGTGCGGTCATGCTACGCGTGCAGGTAGCGAATTCGCGATACAGTGCAGTGCCACTTGCAGTCCACGGGGGAAAACAACTGAACAACCCTGGATTCCAGAGCTGGGCTGCCAAAATGCGAGTAATGGAATGTTTGGTAAGAGTAAATATGAGAATGACGATCGATTTGAGTATAAAGTATTTCTAAATTAAAATTTTATTAGATTAGGGACATGGTATGGATACCACTTTGGAGATCATACATTGTGTAACACATCTTATGTCGCTTAGACAGACGCTTATAGGTATGCGGCGATGTATTCGCAGCCGCAATGGTCGATCGATCAGGTTAAGCTGCACTTCCCGGTTTGGTCTGTGGATGGGTCTTACCTTACCAAAATTTCTGCATGCCTCGGAAAGAACGTTAAGCTGTTGGTTCCGGCTGTCAGTCATGGATCTTAGAGAGACGTTACGGTTCGTCAGGAGCCCGAAAGTCTGACAATCAGTTTTATCAAGGGCTATCGTATTACCCAGTAACTGGGTTGTGGAGGTTAGATAGGCAGTCGTTCCATGTAAAATAGGTATTCAGCTGAATTCGGTTAAACTGTAACTCGACCCCAACATAGTTGGTAGAACAACATGGTGTGCCACATCTAACAGGACTGTGATCTGTGTAGCGTGAGGTTTGTGTAAATCTAAAGGTCGATCGACAGACTCCAACATCTCCTCACTATGACACATTCAATAACAATGATCAAGAGTTGACTGAAGCATTATGGTAAAAGATAAGACCGACATAAGAAGTGCCTAAGAAAGTCAACAAAGTAAAATATAAAGTAATATAAAAAATATAAGTATAATCTTACTAATATTATAAAGCTGAAGAGTTTGTTTGTTTGGTTGAACGCGGCAATCTCAGGAACTACTGGTCCGAAATGAAAAAATCTTTTTGTGTTAGGTAGCCTATTTATTGAGGAAGGCTTTAGGCTATATAACATCACGCTACAACCAAGAGGAGCTGAACAGCAACGAAGTATGGATGAAAAGTGGCAGGCAATTCGATGCGACGGGGTCAGGGGATCAAAAATTTAACGTGGGCGAAGTCGCGGGCAGAAGCTAGTATTCTAATAAAACAAAGTAAAGTATAAATAGATCTCTGAAAACTGCACTGAAACCCATCAAGTAGTTGCAGAGCAGAGCAGTGGTGGCCCAGTGGTACCAGCCCCTTTACGAGTTTTAGGACTCGTTGGTTCGAACTGAGACAAACGCTTTACTTTGTGTAAACAATATCATCACCACTGCTTTCATAACGGTGAAGAAAAATATCGTGAGGAAACCGGCATGTCCTAGAACCAAATATTCAAAGACGTGACATTTTTCAACCCGCACTGGGTCCGTGTGGTGGATTCAAGCCCGCTCCCTCTCTATAAGAGGCGGCCTGTGCCTGCGCAGTGGAAATTTTATAGGCTGATAAATTGATAATGCTTATGCTAAGTAATTGAGAAGGGCTCTGTGGATAGACAGACAAACGACCCTGCTTCGTTTTAATAAACAACTTTAACCTTAACCTCCCGAAAAATAAATATAGAGAACATCGCATCAAAAACTTTTAGAAGAACAATACGGTCACACAGACACCCGCAATGCTACTTGATTTTATAACATACGTAGTTAAAGATAGGTAAGAGATTAGATCATCATCTAAAACATTTCCATTCGAATATAACCCTTGTGCAACACTCGTGCAAGACTAATGTTGTTTGCAGATCATTTCCACAAACAAACAACACTTGGAATAAAACCTATTTGTTTTGAACACGTGTACTTTCTTGTATTGATTACAACGCGCCAATAGCAACTCAACTTTAAAACCATGAACTACGAGAACCGCCGGGTACGGAAGCCTAGCTATTAATTATTCAGTCAAAGAATTTGTACGGCCTCCTCACCACGGCAACTTAAACTTTACTGCCTCACTTTTTAAGTACAATTTCTAATGAAAGTCAAGTTACATAATTATCTAATTGCATACAGTTTTATATCAATCAATTTAGAACTCTATTCCGCGGTTATGGGGTAATGATTGGCATTTTAGTAACATGTAATAATTGATGATAGCTAAACAGAGTATTTTCTTCGTAAAGCTATAGTAAGAATGTCAGTTTCTGTGTTGAATCGTTTGATTGTAGATAATTCAGCAGGTTCCATTAGAAATGGCAGCTTCAAGAAATTTTCACACAATACGGTATAATAGAAAGGTTTACTACTGTCTCTACTTGAGCTAGGGTTTCATTTCCTTCAGACACCATCAGCGCATATAAGTTCAATTATAGCGAGCTTCTAATTTGACCTTAACCTAGCCCGCAACCTGAATCCAACCACCCAGGGTAACGAACTATCTATTATTCAGACACCTTTCAAGATTTGACAAATTCCCATTACTAACTAGATAGTTGATCAAGATTGGACAAGGAAGTAAAGACACCTTTGTCCTTTTGTTTAACGAGAACTAAAGAGCATAAAAAATAAATAATAGTTTAAAAACACTAAAAAGCACGGGGTGCTTTTTAAGGTATTTTTTATTGATATCGGGCACCCCACGCTTAGTTTCCATTATTTTCTACTTTTTAGTTTGGTTTTCTATGGAAGCGTGTTTTTTAGTTTTTTTTAAACTATTATTTATATTCTATTTTTTAGGGTTGTTTCGAATTTTGAGACGTATGTCAGCGTAGTTTTCAAAGACAGTTTTTTTGCTGTCCTGGTAACCCTGGCAAGGATAATGGCACAAATTTATGAAATTATTGCATTGTCATCGGTCTTTGACAGGTGTGCAAAGTTTGAATGAAATCTGGTCGTTTAAAGTGGGTCAAAATCGCGCTATAAGGAGTCGGTTACAAACAAACATACAAGTGAAGCTAAAATAAAGCGTGTAAAAACCTCCGCAGTTTCAAACTATCAAACATAATGAAAAACCTATAAATGGAGCTAAAAGCATGTCAGTAAAGGAAGGGAATATTGAAAAGCGAGATGTAATATCCGCGCATACGAATAATATTGAACCGACGCATAACCAGGTATCCCGGCTACACTTCCAGGAAAAGGCTCCGCTTAACAAGCTCTATATTATGAGTGCCTAGATTTCCATGGAATATTCAATATAGCTCACAACAGAAATACAGATTTTATAGTGAGGGATGTACTCGTACTTAATTGGAACTATTGATTTGGTTGCAAGCTGAGGTCATAGACCTTGTAATGAATAATTAGCGAGGTAAAACGTAGGATCTTTAATAATTAAATATAGGAAGTAAGTGGACATTCTATAGGACACAAAGAAGAAGGGAATTTTTATGTTAGCACTACTCTGCTGGGTATTAGCATCATCGGTAGATCTAAGGATGTGGAACCGAATAAAGAAGAAGAATAAGTTTTATACGATGTTTTATATGATAACAAGGGTCCTCAAGAGTGTTTCAGAAGTTTTGGGTGCTGGACATGCTGGTTTCTACACGATGTTATCCTTCAACGTTTTAAGAGCAGTGAGCAGAGTGTGTTTCATCATCAAGGGTATGGGTTCGAACCTGCTTATAGGAAACTCGTAAGTCGCAGCCGTTCCCACTGGGCCACTACTGCTCGCAATACATCATTAAGCAAACAATAACACTGATCATCTGATGATCAAACAATATCTTCCTAGTTTGTTGTAGGTGTAGAAGAGATTATCAAACCTTTTCACAAAGACTCTACGCATTATGATAATACTCTTAATAAGTTGGCTTGTTAAGCTAACGGGCTGCAGACACATGCGGACTATCCATCTATCTATATTTACGAGTTTCAGCCACAGGTTTCCAAATTAATCAGCAAGAAGGATTAACGCCTGCGTGGCGAGCCGTAGGAACATAACTAAAACAAACAGAACTGACCTTGACTTAGGACGTAATAGATCCACTATGAGGGATGACAAAGAACTAAGAGTGTTGTACTTCGTAGTACGACCATGAACGCATTCATTATAACTTTAAATGGTAATAAAATCCTTTTAATTTGTACTATTTTGTACCACTAATTAGAAATTTTGTACCTCTCAATTATCGTAGATTGTCATTTCGTAATATTGTTGTTTCAGCTGTCTACCAACGAGGTAGTTGATAGTTAGCTAAGTTTGTATAGTCTTAGTTCGTGTTGTACTTCGTAGCACGACCATGAACGCATTCATTATAACGTTAGATGGTAATAAAATCCTTTTAATTTGTACTATTTTGTACCACCAATTAGAAATTTTGTACCTCTTAATTATCGTAGATATACAGGTCGTGCTAGGAAGATTCCTTTCCAGCACGACCACGCTAAGATTGTAGCTCGCATTATGACTATAGACGGTACTAAAATCCTTTTAATTTGTACCTACTATTTTATACCACTAATTAGAACTTTTGTACCTCTCAATTATCGTAGATATACAGGTCGTGCTAGGAAGATTCCTTTCCAGCACGACCACGCTAAGATTGTAGCTCGCATTATGACTATAGACGGTACTAAAATCCTTTTAATTTGTACCTACTATTTTATACCACTAATTAGAACTTTTATACCTCTCAATTATCGTAGATATACGTGTCGTGCTGGGAAAATTCCTTTCCAGCACGACCACGCTAAGTTTGTAGCTGGCATTATAGCTGTACATGGTAATAAAATCCTTTTAATTTAAACTATTTCATACCACTAATTAGAAATTTTATTCCACTCAATTGTCATTAACACCATCTTGCGTCAAGTATAAAAATCATGTACTGGCTTACAGGCAGAAAAAGTTTTTTTCTTTTCCAACAATTTATGACAACTTACCAGTAATAAAATAAGAGTACATATTGAGTAATAATATTTTTTGGGCATGCTCCCGTTTCATTAACTTTTATTCCAGCTAGAATTTTAGCGTGGTCGTGCTGGGAAGGTATCTAGCCAGCTCGACCTGTATCTACCATAATTGAGAGGTATAAAATTTCTAATTAGTGGTATAAACTAGAACAAATTAAAAGGATTTTATACCATCTATAGTTATAATGTCAGCTAGAATTTTAGCTTGATCATGCTGCGAAGGAATCAAGCCAGCTCAACCTGTATATCTACGCTAATTGAAAGGTATAAAATTTCTAAGTAGTGGTATAAAATAGTATAAATGAAAAGGATTTTATTACCATCTATAGTTATAATGACAGCTAGAATTTCAGCATGCTCGTGCTGGGAAGGAATCTAGCTAACACAACCTGTATATCTACGATAATTGAGTGTTATAAAATTTCTAATTAGTGGTATAAAATAGTACAAATTAAAAGGATTTTATTACCATTTATAGTTATAATGCCAGCTACAAACTTAGCGTGGTCGTGCTGGAAAGGAATCCTTCCAGCACGACATGTATATCTAAGATAATTGAGAGGTTTAAAATTTCAAATTAGTGGTATAAAATAGTACAAATTAAAGCAATTTTAGTGTCATCTATAGTTATAATGCCAGCTACAATCTTAGCGTGGTCGTGCTGGAAAGGAATCTTCCTAGCACGACCTGTATATCTACGATAATTGAGAGGTACAAAATTTCTAATTGGTGGTACAAAATAGTACAAATTAAAAGGATTTTATTACCATCTAACGTTATAATGAATGCGTTCATGGTCGTGCTACGAAGTACAACACGAACTAAGACTATACAAACTTAGCTAACTATCAACTACAATGAACGAGGTAGACAGCTGAAACAACAATATTACGAAATGACAATTGTATCCTTATATTGATGGCGTATGATTAGTTGTATTTCCAACGACCAAGAGCAATGACCAGTAAACAAAGTCGGAGTTAGAGCTTCATTACAGAGAATCGATAGGGTAGAATATTTCAACGGACTAAAAACTCCTGGGTCCAAATCCAATATTGAAACTTTGATGTCGTTTTGTTCTCTGTGGAAACCGTTCCGTGCATGCGGTGCATGCTAACTACCGGATATAGGTCATTTAGAGGCGCGAGGTACGCCAGTAATGTTCGTGATGCATTTTTGTAACATCTACGTATGTAACCGAAAGCCTGATGATAAATGATATATTTATCTTTACATAGTATAAAACAAAGTCGCATTCCGTGTTTTTACGCATAGGTCTTTAGAACTACGCAAAGGATTTGAATAAACAGTGAGATACAAGAGGAAGGTTGTGTATACTTACTTAATGCGCGGGAGAAGCCGCAGACAAAAGCTACTTTATTATAAGCATAACATCATGCTTTGTTGGGTTGAATGGTTGGGCAGAGGTGTACCTATAGTACACACACATTTCGCCAGTTACGTTTAAGTACCATGTGATACTTTGCATATTTATTTCCATAAATTGTTTTAGCAAACACTTTCAACTTAATATTTCCGGCGGGGAATGATAGTATTTTACATTTAAACAATATTTTTAATATTAGACCAGAGTGGGAATTACATAATACACTATCAGTAGGAAATGTTTTAATTTTGACAGCTCCACAGCATTCATGGCATTGTTTAAGTTGCTAAGCAGACATTTTTTTCGTACATATGAAAGAATGGGTTAGCACCAAAGACTATATATATTCTCTTTGGTTAGCACTAACCCTCAAAATTATTCAGATTCCTATGAATAGTTTGTTACGCAATTGTATATGTTGCAGTCAAAACTCTTAACCAGTCAAAAGTACTATTGACTAGCAAAATCAGTCAAAAGTACTTTTGACCGTATGCTTTAGTCAATAATACTTTTGACTAAAATAACAGTTAAAAGTACTTTTGCCCAATGGAGCTGATTAAAAGTACTTTTGACTAAGTGTAACTGTAACTCGGGTCGTAACAGCTATGTGAACGTGATTCAGCATTGCATATGTAAGCTGTCACGCCCTTTATGCCAGGAGGCTTTTATTTTGGTACTTTTATTTACCTTATAACAATATTTTTTGCTTTTGCTTGAGTATAGATTTCAGTTTATTTCTTGGAATATTGTGTTGGCTAGCTGACATAAGGCAAATCATTTAATTTAATATTTTGTGTCTCGTAATGTTACCTCCTTACAATTGTATAGAATCAAGTTCTTCTAACTTAACAGACAGCTGTGCTGCTGGGGAGTTTGTTCCGCCACTTCTTCTTCCCAGCTAAAGCACTAGGAAGTGTCGAAGGGCGGGCGTTTTGGGTGGACTGTCTTTTGTAACTTTGACGTTCAAAAAGTGCTGACTCTCAGCCTAGTTTGAATAAATGACTTTTGATTTTGATTTTGAGCAGTGACGATAAATTTGAAGCAAGTCAGATGAAAATGCGCTTTCGACCTAAAAAAAATTAACCTGGATTAACACAGAGGCTACTTTTTATCCCGGTAGTACGTTCACGCGGGATATTTTCCGAACTCCACGCGGGCGAAGCCGCTGGCAAAAGCTAGTTTACTTATATAATTCTACCGTACGCGTGGACCGATTTGAATGATTTTTTTTTGTGTGCGTTTGGGTGGCACCTTGGATGGTTTAGATTCACTATTGCACCGAGTTCTAGGAAACAGGACAACGTCTGTACGGTCAGCTATATAGTAATATTATAAGTATAGATTAAGGTTGTCACACTTTCAGGCTTCTAACTACTGTAAACGACTGAATATTTCGGATTAATCGTAATTGTAGCCTTAGGATCATAAAATTATTCAAGCGCTTCCTTTAGTTCATTACAAAATAATTCACATTTTTAGCATTGAAACTACTCAGTATAGGAATCGTATTTAAAAAAATGTTGTTTATAAATTCAATTCTGTAATTAACTAATTAATTACAGACTAAATTAATTAACTGGGGGCAATGACATAAGATAGCCGAGCAACAACCGTTAATACTGAAAATACTAGGTCTGCAAATAGCCTTGTTAAACATTTAAGTTTTTTTTTATCATACCTTTCTAAAGATGAATGTGTTTTTAAATAAGACCACCTATTATTATCTAGAGAGCAGTGGTGGCCAAGTGGTAACGGCCGCGACTCCGTTGACCGGGGTTCCGATTTTTTGAGTGATACAACCAGTCAAAACCACTTTTGACGGAATCACTTAGTCAAAAGTACTTTTAACCAGCTCCATTGGGCAAAAGTACTTTTAACTGTTATTTTAGTCAAAAGTATTATTGACTAAAGCATACGGTCAAAAGTACTTTTGACTGATTTTGCTAGTCAATAGTACTTTTGACTGGTTAAGAGTTTTGACTGCAACATATACACCCTTGTAGGTCAGTATTTCCAAACTGACTACTCTGACAAAAAATGTCGTAACAATCTCTAGTATTTTTGAATATTGACGGGAGATTTTACTACTTCCAACTGAATTTTATGTCAGGACGGATGAGGGCGAACATGGTTAAATAATTAATAGAACAAAAATAGCCCTAGTGGGCGATGTTTATGTAGTATTGGATTGGGAAAGGTAATATCTTTACTATAAAGTTGCTAAAAGGTCAAAGGTATTTCTCTCTTTTGCGCAATAAGCGATCAGGGCCATTTATACTTAAATACAGTTTAACATTGTTGGTCAACATAGATAATATAGCTTGTTCCTTCTTGTCTTACCTTGGTCCCATGTTGTTTGGGAGTCGGTATGTATTTCTCTTCCTTTATCCTCTGTTACCCGTCACTTTACCATTCACCTTTGTTTTATGACCCGGTTACATCATTCAGTCATTTTTAACGTTCGCAAAACGGAACTCTTATAGGATCACTTTGTTGTCCGTCCGTCTGTATGTCAAGACCCTTTGTCTGGGGAACGCGTGGAGAAATCGAGTTGAAATTTAAACGATATACTCAAGTCTAAAGTATCTTGAAGCTGTGGAAAACCAAATTTCTAAATTAACTTGGAAGAAGATACGGCCGTTTATGCCGCAAAAAATGTATATTTCGACTCCTAAGGGAATCAAAATGTATAGGGTATTTCCCGTTGACCTAAAACTATGAAATTTGGCAAGTAATACCGTCTTATACTACAAGTATAGGGAAAAATCTGAAGACTTATACATTTGTAATTAAATCGTAAAAAATATGATATTTAAGTAATTAAAAAACTATTTTTGATAATACGTACTAACAAATTTGTACGGAACCCTCGGTGGGCTAGTCCGACTCGCACTTGTTTGATTTTTATGCTTGCTATACTTTCCTACATTGCATACACGCACTGAGAGTCTCCCTACAAGAAGGTAGGTCAACCATTTTGTTTTCACATACGTATAAAAGAATCTTATCATGCGCGTGCGACTTGTTTACAAACACACGCTTGGCATACTCGCCATCTTATTTTAGTATCGGTAAAACGAAGGGACAACCATTACTCAGACAATTAAAGTCAATTATGTAATTAATTAGTGTTTTAGTTAGAAATTCATTGTTATTGTTGTACTTAGTTTATTGATCTTTTTGTTGACGGGTAAGCAGAATTGGATGTCATATTAACATTAGTATGGAGTAGCAAAACTGTCACGCTACCTGTGCCTTAGGGAGTAAGGTAGATGCGTTCCGTTGCAGACAGTGCGTACGCGCACTGTTATTGGCCTACTGCATTTCTGCAGGGCAAATAACTCTTCTTGTGACCAGAAGGTAAGACAAGTGTGTTGGTACATGTTTCAAGTAAGTTAGAAGTGTCAGTGTAAAGTCGATAATTAATGATATTGAAATAGTGGCTTTATTACTTTAAGGTGTCAAGTCGCATTGGTCAATCGATCAGGTTAAGCTACGTTTGCCGAAGTCGGACCGTGGATGGGAAAGCACTGTAAGCCCTTGGTCCCGGCTATCATTCGTGGATCTTTGAGATTCTGTCAGTACCCCAAAACTCTGATAACCAGCCTTATCAACCCAGCCTTGTTACCCAGTAACTGGGTTGTGGAGGCTAGATAGGCAGTCGCTCCACGTAAATTACTGATATTCAGCTGCATCTGGTTAGACTTGAAATCGACTCCGAAAATACTTGAAAAAAGGCAGATGTGAGCTAGATGGCAGGTATCTTTTTAGACGAGGTGATGGCCGATGGAGTAATGCAGTGACCGAATGGTGGCCAAGGTTAAGCCAAGGAAACCAAACCGCCAGTCGGGGATCGCGGAAGACATATTGGTTCTCGTGGTCCCCGACGTAGGTGTGGGACGGAATACCGGGGTGGTTTTAGTCAGTAAGAGTCTGACAGACCCCTCCGCCCACCCCAGGGCAGAGGACATCCATGAGGATTTCCACCTCGAGATAAAAAAAAAAAGGAAACCAAACCCGTCAAAAAGTGCGTTGGGTTGATGATATCGTCAAAGTTGGGAAACACATGGATGAGAGACGCACGGAACCGATAAGGATGGCAAAAAAGGGGTAGGCGTATACCCAGCAGTGGGTGATTGAGGGTTGAGATGATGATGTGAGTTATAACTTGAATTAGTAATACTGAAGTCAGATAGATAATACTAATAATCATCATCATCATCAGCAGCCTATAACGTTCCCACTGCTGGGACACAGGCCTCCTCTCGGTGAGAGGGAGTGGGTCATAATCCATCACGCGGGCCCAGTGCGGGTTGGTAGATGTCACATGTCTTCGAATTTTTAGTTCTAAGACATGCCGGTTTCCTCACGATGTTTTCCTTCACCGTTTTGAGAGCAGTGGTGATGAAATAATTTACACAAAGTATAGCGCCTGCTTGGGTTTGAACTCACGATCTACTACTCGTAAGTCGCGGCCGTTACCACTTGGCCACCACTGCTCTCTAGATAATAATAGGTGGTCTTATTTAAAAAACACATTCATGTTTAGAAAGGTATGATAAAAAAAAAACTTAAATGTTTAACAAGGCTATTTGCAGACCTAGTATTTTCAGTATTAACGGTTGTTGCTCGGCTATCTTATGTCATTGCCCCCAGTTAATTAATTTAGTCTGTAATTAATTAGTTAATTACAGAATTGAATTTATAAACAACATTTTTTTAAATACGATTCCTATACTGAGTAGTTTCAATGCTAAAAATGTGAATTATTTTGTAATGAACTAAAGGAAGCGCTTGAATAATTTTATGATCCTAAGGCTACAATTACGATTAATCCGAAATATTCAGTCGTTTACAGTAGTTAGAAGCCTAAAAGTGTGACAACCTTAATCTATACTTATAATATTACTATGTAGCTGACCGTACAGACGTTGTCCTGTTTCCTAGAACTCGGTCCAATAGTGAATCTAAACCATCCAGGGTGCCACCCAAACGCATACAAAAAAAAAATCATTCAAATCGGTCCACGCGTACGGTAGAATTATATAAGTAAACTAGCTTTTGCCAGCGGCTTCGCCCGCGTGGAGTTCGGAAAATATCCCCCGTGAACGTACTACCGGGATAAAAAGTAGCCTCTGTGTTAATCCAGGTCAATTTTTTTTAGGTCGAAAGCGCATTTTCATCCGACTTGCTTCAAATTTATCGTCACTGCTCGGCTCCTATGTGTCTTAGCGTTATGTTATATAGCCTATAACCTGCCCAGGAGTATGGACTACAATTGTACCAAGTTTGGTTAAAATCCCTTCAGTAGTTTTTGACCCATGCGTGCACATACAGACAGACAGACAAAAAATTTACCGATTGCATTTTTGGCATCAGTATCGATCACCATTCATCCTCCAATATTAATTTTGAATATATTTTCAATGTACAGAATTGACCTCTCTACAGGTTTATTATAGATTTAGATTTTTAGGATGGCTTGTGGCTAAGGAATAAGACACGCGCAGGTCAATCAATCAATCAGGTTAAGCTACGATAGCTGCAGTTGGTCCGAAGATGGGTGACCATCTATACATACCAAGAGCACTCCGTGCCTCCAAAAGCACGTTAAGCTGTTGGTTGCTGTGGGACATCGGTTACGACTGGGTGCTGCGCGCCGACCTCCCTAGCGGCGTCAGCGTAGTTTGCTACGCTGACGACACGCTGGTCCTTGCGCAGGGGAGGTCGTACGAGGCGGCGGCCGAACTGATGACACGCGGGGTTGCGACAATCGTCGATAGGATCCGGCAATTGGGACTCGAGGTGGCATTGCACAAGTCCGAGGCCATGGGTTTTCATGGTCCTCGGAACGCGCCACCTGCGGGTACCCAACTTACGGTAGGAGGGGTTCACATCGGCGTCGAGTCGACGATGAAGTACCTGGGACTTGTCCTCGACAGCCGGTGGAACTTCGTTGAGCATTTCCGACGTTTGGCTCCCACACTGGAGCGGGCTGGGGCTGCGTTAAAGCGGCTCCTGCCCAATCTGGGGGTCCAAACGCCTCCTGCCGGAGGCTCTACACGGGGATCGTGCGGTCCATGGCCCTCTACGGGGCACCGGTGTGGGCGCCCTCACTGAGGCTGCGCCCAGCGCGCCGGTTGTTTGCGGCCCAGAGGGTCATGGCCATCCGGTTAATCCGGGGATACCGCACGGTCTCGTGCGAGGCGGCGAGCCTCCTTGCCGGAGTGCCGCCATGGGATCTGGAGGCAAAGGTCCTCGCGCACATGTGGGAGTGGCGCGAGGAGGCGAAACGCCGGGGCGAAACTCCGCTGCCGCGACAAATCGCGGCACGGCGGACAGAGCTCCGGTGTGATCTCATGGCGACATGGCGGGTACGATTGTCGCAACCCAGTGCTGGGCACGCCACAATTGCGGCGGTAAGTCCCCTCTTTGAGGAGTGGATAGAGAGGCGTCACGGCGTCCTCACCTTTCGCCTGACGCAGGTTCTCACCGGGCATGGGTGCTTCGGTGGGTTCCTGTTCAGGATAAAGCGGGAGGATACGTCCGGGTGTTTCCATTGCGAGGATCGTCTGGAGGACACGGTGGAGCATACGGTGGAGGTGTGCCCTGCCTGGGCGGGGCACCGCCGTGTCCTCGTGGAGGCGATCGGCGGCGGCGACCTCTCGCGTCCGGCCCTGGTGCGAGCCATGGTACGGAGCGAGAGGGAATGGGAAGCCGTCACCTCCTTCTGCGAAGCAGTAATGCTCGCGAAGGAGGAGGCGGGGCGCGTGAGGGAGTGGCAGTCTCTGCGCCCTCACGTCCCTAGCCGCCGCAGGAGGAGACGCCCCGGGCGTCGGGAGTCAATAGCGGACTCCCGGCCACCGTAGGCGCGAGCTTGCGGGTGGCGAGCAATGGGTAGCTCGCCGCCCGGTAAGGACCAGGCTCGGGTCGACGGCGCGCAGTGTTCCACGCGCGCCTCAAAGAGATGTCAGCAGCAGTGTAGGGGTCTACTAGGACCGATGCCTGCCGGGGTGGCGTGATTGTTCGAAAGAGATACCGTGACCCTGGCACATGGGCAACTGATGGAACAGGGGTGGGTTTTAGTCAGTAAAAGTCTGACACGCCCTCCCGCTCCGCCCAGAGCGGGAGAAGTCATTTGATGATTTCCCATCGTGAAAAAAAAAAAAAAAAAAAGCTGTTGGTTGCGGCCGTCAGTCGAGGATTTTTGACAGTTGTTACGGTTCGTCAGAGGCCCGAAAGTCTGACAACCAGTTTTACCAAGGGTTATCGTATTACCCAGCAATTGATTGTGGCGGTCCGATAGGCAGTCACTCCATGTAAAATACTGGTACTCAGTTGCATCCGATTAGATTGAAAGTCGACCCTAATGTACTTGAGATAAGGCATCAAATTCAAACCGATGGAACAAATGACCTTTCTTCACGTCTCATTTAATCAATATCTTTTCCATCGAAGCCTATTTACACAGCAGTTACTTCTAATAGCGTCTTTAATTATGCAAGTGCCATGCAAGCAGGAGCCTCGCTTGTGGCAACACTACCTTACAGTCATCATGGAAATGTTATGACGTTTTGTGGAGATATCGATCGCGTTTTAAAAATACATAAGAGAGAAAAGAGTGCATAAAGTGTTCAGTTTTTTGTCGCAGTTAGGCTGATTGGTATAGTATATTACAAGCCAGGAAACAATTGGACGTAGTTATGCAAAAAGGATCCAATCCTATTGTATCTGTGTATCCTTTATTGGAGACCGCAAATAAATTGAATAACAAATCTTAGAGCCATCGCCTATTCCTGCGAATTGTACCCGGAATAATTGAATCGTGAACGGCACGTGCAACATTCATACCTATACCTAAATGCAAGCTTACTTGCATACATAGTGGAATCGCCTCTTTGAAATAATGTTTCAGTTCCAAAGCGTAGCTTCTATTTACTAACATCATGTAAATTCATTGTAAGGCCTTATTTAATCAAACCATAATAAATCCCATTTTGCGTTCCATAAAATACTATTGAACACTAATATAAAAATTGCTTCCTGAAATTACAAAAAGAGGCTGAATTATTTAAAAAAGTGTCCTTCATTAAAAGCACAATTTAAAAAAAAATGGTAAAAAAGAAAATAGTAAAATAAAAAAATATTAGAAGATCAATAATTATACAGTTATAAATTAATCATTTAAATATTTCCCTTTACTAAGTTTCATACCTAGGTATTTGTAATTAGTAAGTATTTTCAGAGAATCTTCACAAGATGTCTGTCGCCCATGTTGATAGATGAGACTTGTGATCGATTGCCAAGTAACCTATGATGCCGTCTACTCGTCGTATCTTCGAAGTTTTAGAGAAACGAACGCCAAAAATAGTCTTGCACAAAAAATTGAGCGGTAAAGTACAAGACAGTTACAATATTTGATCCCATAAATCCACGCTAATACACAGAATATATAATTAGTACCTGCTAATATTAGGTCTTTACCTATGAAATTGCCGTTCTGCAGTACTGGCCATTTCAAATCAAAATAATTTTTGTTTGTCTAAAAATTCTAATTTCAAATTAATTTTATTTTAAAAACATGGAATTCTTTTTCCAAAAGTAGTCATTTGTTTATTGATTAGTGTTACATTTTCATCGCATTTCAATATTTTTCGTCATCATGGATACGTTAAAAATCGAGTAATTATGGAATATGAGTACCGTCGTGGCAGCAACGCGGCACAAGCGGCACGCATAGGGTTGCCAGGTCATAAAACCGAAAAGCCGGACAGATCTGCCAGTTTAGCCGGACATTTGGGTAAAAAGGCCGGACATTTTAAATTGTTTAGTCTTAAAACAAAACTAAACATAACACAGTGTTTTAAGAATCCCGATTTTCAGACATCCCATTTTTATTGAAAAAGCTGACAGAAATAATCATTTAAATGCAAGATTTCGTATCCTGACTGAGCTACCAAGTCTAGTTCTTGAGTTATAGTTTTTTGAAAATCGTAATTTTTCCATCCGGATAATAAAAAAAAAAATACGCTTAAACTAAGCATGATACGAAATAATGATGTTAGGTACATTCATAGCGTATCTTATGCCGAGTATTTTAATCCATAAATGAACCTCGCAACTTTCTTAGATCCAGATTTATACGAGTTTTTTGGTTTTTAGTTTTTCTTTTTTTTCTCAAAAATGCCGCCGTTTCGGGAAAAATTATTTATACAGAAATAATTCTATTTACTTCCCCAAAACACCACATAATTATAACATCCCAAATCCATGGAAACTAGAAGTTGTTTCAATTTAACTATTTTTGTTAGGGTTGTCAAATTTTTATCCGTATTTTGTGGATCAAAATTTTCGTAAAAGTAAAAGCTACGTAGTCATAATGAATATATAAATAATTATCTGAAGTTTTGACAACCTTGACGACGTAAAATCCGGATCAAACTTAAAATCGTTGTGGTTTCCAAGTTCCATGGAATTGGGAATGGAATGAAAAGTGAAATTTATGTGGTGTGTTTGAGAAGTTATCAAAATCATTTCAGTATAAATAACTTTATCCGATTTGGTGAAATTTTCAAGAAAATTAAGAAAAACTAAAAACCGAAAAACTTCTATATATCTGGATCTAACAAAGTGACGAGGTTGATTTGTGCACTAAAATACTTGACATAAGATACGCCATGAATGTACCCAACATCATTATTTCGTATCATGCTTAGTTTAAATGTAATATTTTTTTTTCTAAATATCGAGATAGTAATTGGTCGATTTTCAAAAAACTATAACTCAAAAACTAGACTTGGTAGCTCAATGGGGATATGAAATCTTGCATTTAAATGATTATTTCTGTCAGCTTTTTTAATAAAAATGGGATGTCCGAAAATCGGGCTTCTTAAAACACTGTGCATAAGACTGATGAACTAAATACACTTTAAAATCTTTGCAACATAAACTAATTAATATATTTGGTTGGCAGACACCTGCCAACTAAAAATTTTAAAAGCTGATTTTCCTTTAAAATTGAGTAATAATAACGCGAGGAGGACAGTGTTAGTTCGCTCACTTGCGCTAGCGATACGAGGTGGGGTGAAAAAAAAAAGATCATAATTTTAAAAAGCCTAACAAAAGCCAGACAGGCCGGACACCATCTAATTTAGCCGGACATGCAACTAAAAAGCCTGACTGTGTCCGGCTTTATCCGGACGCCTGGCAACCCTAGGCACGCAACATCAACGACGTTTACGGAGCTAACACTACAAACCAACGCACCACCTGTTATCGGTTTGCTCGCTTCCGTTCTGGAAATTTCGACCTGAAAAATTAACCTCGCGGTCGTCCGAAGACTTTGGTCGGCAATGACGAATTAAAGGCGATTGTGGAAGCTAATGATACACAATCTACGGCTGAATTAGCAGCAGCTTTCGACGTTAGCGTCAAAACAATATTGGTCCATTTGCGTCAAATTGGCAAGGTAAAAAAGCTTGACAAATGGGTGCCCCACGAACTCAATGATCGCCAGCGCGAAGTACGCGTCGAGACGTGCCTTGCACTGCTCAACAGACACACAAATGAAGGAATTTTGAACCGCATTGTTACCTGCGATGAAAAATGGATTCTGTTTGATAACCGCAAGCGCTCAGCAAGTTGGTTGGATCCTGGTTCAGCACCTAAACAATGCCCTAAACGAAAACTTACCCCTAGAAAAGTGATGGTCACTGTTTGGTGGTCTAGCGCCGGTGTGATTCATCACAGCTTCTTACCAAACGGGGTGAGCATTACTGCAGATGTGTACTGTGAAGAACTGAACGCAATGATGGAGAAGCTGGCTGCTAAAACTACTGAACCGATTTAAATGAAATTTGGCACACAGATAGTATAGAGCCTGAGAAAGGACATAGGTTACTTTTTATTCCGTGACTTTGTCTGCGTCCGCGATAACCGACATTTACGCAGACGAAGTCGCGGGCAGAAGTTAGTTATTCATAAGTGAACAGTGGTGGTCCTGTGGTATCGGCCCCGACTTACCGAGTGTAGGTCGTGGGTTCGAACCCAGGCAGGCGCTATGCTTCGTGACAATAATATCATCACCATTGTCAAAACTGTGAAGAAAAGAATAAGGAAGAAACGGGTATGTTCTAGAACATAAAATTCGAAGACATGTGTCATCTATCAACCCGAACTGGGCCCGCGTCGTGGATTACAGCCCACACCCTCTCACCAAGAGGGAGAGGCCTGGGTCCCAGCAGATGGAACAATATAGGCTTATTATGATGAATTATAGACTTAGACATTTATATTATTATACTAGCTGACCCGACAAACGTTGTTTTACCGGGAAAAAAAGAGTGAAAATTTGGAGATGTTGTATCATATTCAATGCCAAATCATAATAAAATAAAAATAGAAAAAATTGTCAAAAAATTTAAAAAAAAACGTATTTAGGGGTGGGTCACCCTTATCATTTAGGGGTATGACAAATAGATGTTGGCCGTTTCTCAGACCTACCCGATATGCACACAAAATTTCATAATAATCGGTCCAGCCGTTTCGGAGGAGTTTGGTAACAAACACTGCGACACGAGAATTTTATTTATTAGAAGTGCACCTCTGCCGAACCCTCAGGGAATTACAGGCGTGATGTTATGATACGTAAGTTATAGACACTTAGACAGGTTGCTGATGGTGAGCTGGGACAAGCAGTTATAACATATCTTCTATACAAATAAATCAAACTTAAATGTCTGTTTGAAAGTTGAAAATAAGAGCTACTAAATGCGTATGAAAGTATATTAGGTACAGACGCCAACACATCAAAGCTACTACAATCTGTCAGATTTCTTTGATAGATTTTCGACTTTATTTCTAGAGCATTAGTTTCAAAGTTCATTGGAAAAAATTGACAGTTTCGGGTAGCTTGAACTGGTGGCGTCTGTACTTAAAAAAACATTTTTTTGTCTGTGTTTGTTTCGGCTAATCACGTAGCACGTTCCCGTGGGATTTATTCTGACATCCACGCGGGCGAAGCCACAGGCAGCAGCTAGCTTGTTAATTAATTAAAATAATTATCACACAAGATTTTGTTGCCAGGTTTTCTAGTATTTAACAAGAACTTCTGGTCAATGGGTCGTCTTAGAGGTAGAGTTGTAGGAGTAAACGCCATCAACATTACAGTCGAAAGACGCCCACTGCTGGATATGTCTCCTCCAATTTTGGGGCACTATGAGCAGCAAAGAAAACAAAAAAAAATTAAGAAATCTGTCGTTTGTCTATCAAACAAACAAAAAAAAAAAGAAATAAAAAAAATCATTTATTCAGCACAGACTAAAAAAAGGCAGACATCATGTACTGCAAATAAACAAAATCAAATTAAAATTGTAAAGAGCTTATGAAATTTTGCAACAGATAATCAGAATTCCCATCTTTTCTTTCCCATCATGCGCAGGGTCAAATATCAAAGCATACATTTATGTGGGGATTACCCTAGACAGTTTCAGATAGATAAGATTATGAGATCGATTGTCAAGTTACCTACGTCGGTGAATCTTCGATGCTTTGGAGTAATGAACGCCATCTTTTGGTTGTCCATGTCACAATTTTTTTTGACACTTAATTGCCATTAATTCACACTACAGTATACAAGAATAACACACAAGAAATAAATGTTAGTTATTGTTTATAAGATAGCACTTAATTAAAACAACAAGAGAATTAATTATTGTCTAGATAACGATTTAAATTTAAGATTGTCTAACACTACACAAATACAAATAGACACAGTTAATCTTTGCTAATTGATTTCACTACACTAAACTAGAATTTATTGATTACTTATTAATTATTTTACATTAATGATAAAGATTTAATATAATATCACACTACATAGAGAGACACACTACTAAATACAAATCTACTAAATTGTTTTCAACACACAGGAATTACAATTACTTAATTGAATGTTTTTTTTTTCTATAATTGTAGACTTTAACAGTTCTACTTTAAGATAGTCACACAATAAACAACACAGACGGACAAACACGCAAGACTCCTAAGGGAGGAATCCAGAATGTTCTTAAATCTGCGTCGCGCGGCGCAACAGGACATACGACCAGTCAAGCTGAGCGCTGCAATAGACTGATATTTTGATAAACCGATACACAGCCTCTGTTGAAACAGGAGAGAAAATCCTTCAACTACCGTCGATGGAACTGACTCATTTTTATTAGAACACAAAATCGGTTCGGATTCCACGAAAACAAGATGGAATTACATTTCCTGGAAACTGCAGGACGAGCTTTTGTAAAATATTTTGCCCGGAACCCTCAGGCTGCTGTGTTGCGTTGCGTCAGCTGGCGTTACCCAATCAGGGAGCTTGGACGGAACTTAGTTAACCAATGTGACGGCTTCAGGTGGAGTGTTATTGAATCGCACGTGCCCATGACTTTGCCTGATATTGGAGGGGAATCTTTTCTTGTTAAAAAAGGCTTCGATAGATCAATAGGGTTCTAAAAATAGTCTTGCATGAAGATAAATTAAATATACAAGCAGTAAACTAAAATAAAGTTATATTTGTTCCGATAGGATTATATACGGTGTAGCGATGTCGGGACAAAAGATATTGTTAATTCTAAAAACAACCGACTTTCAAAAGAAAAGACATCTTAGTGAAAAATTAATTTCGGAAGTCGGAGTCTTTCGATCTGTGTTTTAGTTTTTTGCCACCAACTTCCGAAATTAAACAGCAAATAGCAGTGACAAGTATTAGAATATCATAAGGATAAACCAAGTGGATTGAATACGTATTATCTATCGACCCTAACGTAAAAACAACCAAGGGCAAAACATAAAAATAGCCCTGAAGCATAACTGGTTTTAAAATCGGTCCAAAGTTGGCGGAGAAACCGGTGAACATACATTAAAAAAAATATACAGTGGAACATAGAACCTCCTATTTTGAAGTCGGTTAAAAACATAATACTGAATACCGCACGGGAATTCAGCAAAAATAACGTCGTCCGTCATTGTTGATGAATAATTTGATTTTCCGTCTTTTCTTTCCTATGAAGTAGGGTCAAAGATCAAGAAATATGTATAGGGAATAACCCTAACGCTTCACATGGTATATTTTCCCTAAGCGAATACTATTGTCTGACCTTCATGATGTTCTAAGCTCTGACACATACATACGTATTTTTTTTTACAAATCCATTCTAACAGTATTACATAGCTGAAGAGTTTGTTTGTTTGGTTGAACGCGGTAATCACAGAAACTACTGGTGCGAATTGAAAAAATATTATTTATCGACACAGGCTATATAACATCACGCTACTATCAAAAGGAGCGGAGCAGCAACAAAAAATGGACAAAAACTGGCAGGCAATCCGATGTGACGGCCTGACGGGTAGGGTCAGGGGAGCAAAAATTTGACGCGGACAAAGGCGCAGGCAGAAGCTAGTTTACTATATAAAAATGGATGAGATAATAGCCATACAATTTTGGTTGGGAAGTACATTTAGAAAAAGATAAAACGGGACGTAAACTTCGCGTCAATACCCTAGTAAAATTCTTAAGCATACAGCAATATTTCTACAATTTTCCTGCCTTTGCGTGTAAAAGCGAATGCTTTAGTTATTTAATTTCCTTAGCCGGGAAGCTGGTAAAGCCCACAGTTCTGCTCTACCTACAAATCTTTGGCATCCAACTAGACTGAAGAAAATCTCAGTTGGTGTTAAATTTAGAAGGTTACAAACTGTACGAATCTTAATTGCAATTTTATCGGATTTGCTAGTTTTTGCATCCTGGCATTAGGATGGTAGAATGTAACATAATATTGTTAATGAATGAATTATTTTGCCAAAACCTTAATAGCATCTATTTGGGAATATAAGAAACTAGCCGTGTCCGTAGCTTCGCCTGCATGTATGTTGAAAATATCCTACAAGTATGTTACTCCTTATAACATTACAGATACATAGCTAACGTCAAAATCGTTCCAACCGTTTCGTATATTAGCCGGAACAAACTCACAGACATCATATAAAGTGTTTTTTTTTAATATAATGGAAAGTATTAAATTAACATCATATACATTTAGTATAAAGCTGGGCTTTGGATATGGATTTGTCTATAATCCAATAAATTATTTTTGACACTGTTTTAATGGAAATTACAAAGATTAATTTAAGAGTTCCCCAAGGAACTATTTTAGAACCCAAACCAAACTGAACCAACACAACATTCCAAAGAATTTCTCAATGAGCTAAACCACTCTAAAGCTAAGAAAGCGTACAAAATAACACTTATTGTAATGTAGCTAATTACATAAGCTTCCGCCCATTGAGTTTTACGAGCAACCGTTTAGAACGGCCACCTTTTCACAAGGAGCATTATTGTAAACAGCCCATGAATCATTTCCAATTGTTTAAGAATTAATAAAAGAAAGTGAACGATTTGTTTGGGTTTGATTGACGAATCATAATATCCTGTTTTAAAATGCCGTGTTTTATTGAAAAGGTAGGTCAGTATTGTTTGTCCTTATAACCTTTGTTAATACACTGACTAAAAGTAGATGAAGTGCAAAATGTTGTAATACTGTAAATGCTGAGAAATTACCAACTCGGATTTAAATAGAAATTATTTATCTACTACTTAAGGCGCAGGGCAGCACACGAAATTTTCGTACGTTTATTTTGCAATTTGCAGGTGAGTGAATAAATAATTACCTACTATAATCCACACTAATCCACACTATATATATATATATATATATAATATATATTAATATTATAAATGCGAAAGTAACTCTGTCTGTCGGTCTGTCTGTCTGTCTGTCTCACTTTCCTGCTAAAACTACTGAACCGATTTAAATGAAATTTGGTACACAGATAGTTTAGAGCCTGAGAAAGGACATAGGCTACTTTTCATCCCGGTAGTATGTTCCCGCGGGATAATTTCCGACCTTCACGCGGGCGAAGCCGCTGGCAAAAGCTAGTCAGTCATCAATAAAACCCAAGTTCATTTAATCTCACTGAATGATTTTTGCAGGAATTAGTCATTAAATGAGATTAAATGAGCTTGACAGTTGTGTTGATGATTTTTAATCTCTTTATTAAATAAAACGTAAAACAAAAACTTTGTACCCCTTATTACGAAAATTACGCGGACGGCGGATTCTGAAGTTTATTTGGAGGAGTGGATAAGCTAATATGTTTACATAATAATACATTAGAAATATTTTTTATTTTTATTTATAATCGAAATGCATCCTGACAATTGACCACACATTGCAAAAAGCAGAAGAAAATTTGAAATTGGAAAAATGGCGCGCTGTCTTAGAAGATCCGCCTTAACAGACATTCCTTTGCTACTACTAAGTACTTATCTTCGTTTATTAAATTAGTGTTGAACAGGATACATGTACTATGTACTTCCGCAAGACGGTTGAGTTCATTCTATGCCGAGAGCTCTCTAGGTAACAAAGATGGATACCAAACGAAGTATTGAGAATGCATTTTCTTATATCAAATAGCTTGTTGATGATATCTGAATTTTAGGAGCATTACTACGTCATCTACTGTTACAGCTAGGATAAACTATAGCCTACTTCTCACGAAGCCAATTACTCTGTGGTAATTTGGTTAGCTGTTTGTTTTTCTTTCTACATATATTCCTTCCAGGATCTCTTTTCCCTTTTCACCCCGACAAAGTTGAAAATCCAAATTCATATAAATATCACTGTTCTATGAAATGTCGTTGGCTTACATATATTTTGGTTTAAAAAGCACGTATCTCACGCCATTGATAACTAGGAATCTATTGTTAATTAGATTGTAGATACTATCTTTAATATATCGTAATGAATCACATCATACCGTAATGATGAGTTGCTCTTTCGATAAGATAGGGTTAACACTTATTTCCAATTCGAAAAGTAAGAGATAAATCTTAAACAAACTTCTCACATCATCGCACAATGTCCCGCAAATTATATTCCTCATTAAGTAATTGAATTTCTGGATGTTCAGTACGGGAACTCCCAACAACGTCATCCTCTGAAATGCCAATTACATTACAAAGATCGAATACTTCGACTTTATTTTATTGTGACTGGCTTCCTCAGATTGAGTCATTATGCTTGTTGCGACGATATTTATCCTTTGCATTATATGTCTCGAAGACTGACATGGCTGTTGACATGGTTTATCAGGAATTAATTTTTATCATAATGAAATGTTCTTCAACTTTCTAAGATGATTTGATTGGCATGTCTTTCTGATGCGGTCAATTAATTAGGTTTATTATCTAGGTTTGGACTTCAGCTGTCCAATACACAGAGTTGTCAAACATAGTAATTCTGATGAAATTTGCGGAAATCTTGTGGTTTGAAATCGGGCCGTCAGTGGCAATATTCCTGCCAAGAGAACGTTGGGTCGCGAGATGAATAAATGCTTTTAAAGTCCCGACTACAGGTCATTAGGTACCTCCTGGTGAATATTTACATGTAAAATTGTAAAACTTTACGTCAATGCATTGATTTCCTCTCCATGTGTCATAATTTTCATTGTATTACACAATATTACTTAAGTGTTTTCTGAATGGGATGGCAATTCATCTGACGTGCCAAAATATGCTTAGTGTAGTGAAAGCAGATTGATTAATTTAAATATTTTTAGCCACACGTGTAGCCATGACAGTGTCATATCATAAGCAGTTATTATCTTCAACGCTAATATGTATCAGATAGGTATCTATTTTCCTCAATTGACTAAATACAGAAAATACAATATTGTGCAATAATCGCACACTATTGCCTTCCATTTTGTGATTGGGTGTGAATTAAAATTATTGACCTATGGAGGCCAAAAACATTGGAAGCATATTGATAGATGACGATGATTCCTTTCGGAGTAAGTATTGATGACGCATGGTGATGCTCGTTGCTTCTCTTTAGGATCATGTTTACATTTATAATCCGTCTATATTGTTCCCACTGCTGGGACACAGGCCTCCTATCTGTGAGAGGGAGTGGGCGTAATCTACCACGCGCGGCCTGTGCGGGTTGGTAGATCTATGTCACATGTCTTCGAATTTTTGGTTCTAGGACATGCCGGTTTCCTCACGATGTTTTCTTTCACCGTTTTTGGAGAGCAGTGGTGATGAAATTATTTACACAAAATAAAGCGCCTGCCTGGGTTCGAACCCACGACCTACAACTCGTAAGTCGGGGCCGGAACCATTGGGTCACACTTTTTTGTGGGTGGGAACTCATCAAATGATGTCTCACGCTCTGGGCGGAGCGGGAGAGTGTGTCAGACTTTTACTGACTAAAACCCACCCTTCAGTTGCTTATGTGCCAGGGCCACGGTAACTTTTTCGAACAAATCTCGCGACCACTGCTCTCATGTTTACATTGCATTGGCACAATTACTGTTATTATGAATGTCATAATAATATAATTTTATCAGGATGTTCACCCACGCTGCGATTTCATTTCCGAGTGGTTGCAGCTAAGAATAGAACAGCCTGTCAATTTCCGTTGGTTTCATTACTGTTTTATGATGCGATTGCAGGTAACAGGGCAGTCGTGGGATACAACCTATGAAGAATGGTATGATTTTGAAGTTATTCGGCAACATACAAGAAGAAACTTCCATCTTTGAATTGAAAGGGGATGACTACTGAGGTGACGACTAATCGAGAAGACCGCGCCAAATAAATTTGGATTAGGCCAAGAAAATAATGATGAACGAACTTCCATCTTACATTAGGAAGTCGAGTTTATTACTCAGTTCGCACGACGTTACTCGCCCATATCGGGCGAATTGATACCTTTAATTTTTTTATTTCCTATAAGCCATTCGCACTAAGTTAATTTATTTGAGGACCACAAATATGTATTAGACAATTGGCACGTTTTGAATTTCATGCACTTTATTGCGTGTATTAACAACACAGTGACCACTTTTTCTATAAAAAAACAATGTATTTTTGCGAATCGTCTAATAAACCGGAAGGTTGGCATGTTTTATTTACGGTTATTTCATATATTTTTTCGTAAAGATGATATTCGTTACATACTATTGAATCGTTACACATAAAATCAATATTTAATTGGTTCTTCTACCTATGCGGCAAAAAAATATAATACACTGATTTCAGACTGTGAAATTAATGATACTTCATTGATTTGACCCAGAGAGCGATGGTCACGGATTCGCTAATTTCCCATACAATTATTTGTTGTTAAAGTTCACACTGCCTGTTTTAAAATGACCGAGCCGCTATGATGGCGATGATTTAATAGATCGAGATTAGATAATTCGCTTGTTTTTGTACGGAAGAACATTCGAAGGTCACACACACAGAACAATTTTCTTTATTCCGTGGTCACACATAATTATAACTGACAATGGACCTGTACTTCTGTAGTCACGAGAAATATAAACAATAGTTTGTAACGCGTTTTCTAAAAGCACTATTTACTTTTCAGTAATTTATAAAATAAGTAAGTATTAAACATTATAGATTTTAAGGACGGTCTGTGGCTAAGTAAAAAACTTTTTAACAAAAAATTAAACCGCCGAAAAACTGAAAAGCATAAAATAATAAACCTTAAAATTATGAGTCGGCGCTTTGAGTGATCTTTGTTCATTGATTTTTCAGCGCCGACTCAAAATTTTAAGGTTTATTATTTTATGCTTTTCAGTTTTTCCGCGGTTTAATTTTTTGTTAAAAAGTTTTTATTTTATAATTTTTTGTGGCTTCAATGTACTAATAATACTTGGCAAGGTATACCCTATCCAACAAAAAAGAATTATCAAAATCGGACTACTCTGTATAAAGTTATGCGTGGTTATACTTTACAATCAGTGAGTGAACAATCAATCATCCCCTGTTTTCCGACCCTTAAGGTTCGATTTTGTTTTTCAAATTTATATGGGACCACCTTGGAAGTATACCCTTTCCAATAGAAAAAGAATTGTTACAATCGGCCCACTATGCAAAAAGATATGCGTGGTCATACATAAAAAAAAAAATACGCGTCGAATTGAGAACCTCCTCCGTTTTTTTTCGTCGGTTGAAAAATACAGGCACGGGTCGATCAATCAGGTTAACCTACGCTTTCCGCGGTTGGTTCGTGGTGCCCATCTTTACTTTCAAAGACTCCTCTGAGTCTCGGAAAGCACGTTAAGCTGTTGGTCTCGGCTGTCATTAATCTTTGACAGTTTTTACGGGTCGTCAGAAGCCCAAAAGTCTGACAACCACAAAACTGGTACACAAAACTGTAAAATACTGGTCAGCTGCATCCAGTTAGTTTGGAAGCCGACCCCAATATAGTTGGGTAAAAGCTAGGCAAATGATGATTTATATTTTAAGGATATATAAGGTGTATCTATTCATACACGAAATATTTTAAGAGGTACACCTGTAGGTGGTAAAGAAGCTATAGAAGCAAAAAGAAAATTTTTATCTAAGCGTTTTTGAATTTTCGTAATTATTATAATTTTAAAACTGCTTGAGACGATTTGCATAAAACCTTTACTCCAAATTCTATAAATGGCCCGCCTGACGCTGCGAGGGCGACGACCGGACGGCACGAGCATGGCCGCGGTGTCTCGGGCCGTAAAAAATAAGAAGGAGCCAGTATTTCTTATGTACGTCAAATAATGTATAAATTATAAATTTTGAAAAAATACATTTAGAAAAAAATTTTTTTCCTTGCTGTCGCTTCTTTACCACCTACAGGTGCACCTCTTAAAATATTTCGTGTATGAATATACACCTTATATTGTTGTGAGTGTCTTGTTGTTATCATTAGTTATACGTTATCTTTACTAACACCACTACTGTAAGGATTATCTGTGGTCAGAAAACAAAGATTTATTAATATTGCAAACACTTATTGCATATTGCTTATTGACATTTCTGTTGAAAATTGATTTTGAAATTAACAAACTGCGAAATCCTGACCTGACAGAACGTATTTTACTACTAACAGGAAATCGAAAGATCATGCAACATGTGTACCGTACGCCTGAGACTAAATGAATTACGAATTCTTTGAGAAATGGGGCATCAGGCCAGAGTCGAAGTTGAAGCAACTAACCAAACTTGCCGGCCAGCTAGCCAACTGAATAATTAATCAATCGTTTCATGGCTCGCTTATTGTTTATTTATCTAGTAATGATAATCCTTCAAACTGCAGTATGTAGTACCTACATAACCTTACGCCTGACCTGACATAACCTCATCCCCGAAGAGTTACGCAGAGGTGTACCAATAGTACACCCACATTTCGCCAGTTATGTTTTTTGCCCCATGTAATAGCCGAGGCTATATGGCCGAGCTGCCATCAACCGGGCATAAATCCAGGCTCCGGGTTGCTACTGAGAAGTTCTTGATGGATGGAGTTACCGTGGCATAGGCAACTGTAGGAACACGGGTTGGTTTTAGTCAGTAAAAGTCTGACATGCCCTCCCGCGCAACCGAGAACGGAGGGACATCATTTGAAGATGTCTCATACAAAAAAAAGGCTGGCACTGAGAAATTCCGGATAAAACAGCCCAATGACACTTAATCCAATCTGAGAATTGAAGCCAGGGCTTCAAGCTCAACAGTAGCGCTTACTAGCAACAGTAGCGCTAGACCAACCAATGCAGTACTGAGATTTCGATGCGGAAGTGTGTTTGTCTGTATTTGGAACGCTTCCTCTGCTAAACTACCGAATAAAAATGATCAAATTTGGCAGAAAGCTTGGCGCACAAAGGAGGGAATGGGGTACTTTGAAAACTAAAAACTTTATGATATTGGGTGGCCAAAAAGGTGAAGGCTGCGCTGATGGCACGAGGCTATCGCCAGCAGAGGAATCGAATCTTATAATTTCCGACCATTGATGCTATGTGATTTAATCTGTAGCATCGGTATTTATCTACGATGACCCGAAGCTTGGCTCCTCTCAACCAGAAGTAAAAGTTGTAAAAATTTCAGAGAAGACAGGTTGCCAAATGTCAGCGAATGGCTGACTGTCGACTCAGTCACAAACCTAGTTCTATTAAGTCCAAGCAGGTTAAAAAAATAATCTATAGTAAGTCTCTACTGCTTTGGTTTAGGAATTGGCGCTTAAGGATCCTAATCCCTAACGATCCTATAAAATTTTATAAATGATATTCAAAGTCAACATTTCTTTAGATAGCGCTGGAATTTCGTATCCGACAAAGCTCTGAAAGTACACGCCGAACCATATTCTGAGGTCACGGTCTTTTCAATTCCAGACATCGTAAAGCGTGTTAATGTGTCACAATGTGGGGCATTGTCTGGAATGGCATTCTGAGAGAAAGCCTTCCAGAGGAAGAGAGTTTGCCACTTGTTTATAGTTTTAGTGGCTTCGGATAAAATAAAAGGAGCATTCGGAGTTGATGGCCGACCTTAAAAAAAAGTAAAAATAAAAAAAAAAAACAACCGATTTCGAAACAAAACAAAAGTGAAAAATAGAAGGGAATAGGAAGTCGATGTCTTTGGACCTGTACTGACAATCAGACCTACCAAGGCCTATCGTGTTACCCAGTAACTGGTAAACTGGTTATGTAGGTCAGAAAGGTAGTCACTCCATGTGCAGATGCTGGTATTCAGCTGCATCAGGTTAGACTGGAAGCTGATCCCAACATAGTTGGGAAAAGGCTAGGCAGACGATAGACACATAATATGTCTGTATACGTATGTATAGGCACATGTACGTCAGTAGGTTGTAGGTGTGAACTTGTGGGGTAAAGATGTCCCATATCCTATACTGCCCTCTGTCGCCCGAAAAATGCAGCCATAGCGACCTCTGCACGGCCTCCAACGAAGCCCGTGGAAGTGGAAAGTTCTGGGTCAACAAAATTGTATACACTGTCGTGCCAACGAGGCTACCAAGATAATAGATTGTAGAAGGAAGTAGGAAGCCCTTTCCTCAAATTTGTGTAGTATGTGTCCAACTATTCTATCCCTTTTAAATTTTGTCGTATTTATAGTGGCAATGTAAGGTCGAAAGAACTCTCGTCGTGAGAACCGATGCACTCACACGTCGTGACGTAAAGGTCATTAATTCACTCCTATCAAGGTCACCTGTAATGAATTTGATCGTCACGTCTTTTGGCATAATTTGTACGAATACTTTATGCATCATTTTATCGATAATAAAGGCTTGTTGTTTTTTGTTTTATTAAAAATAACTTAGTAGGTAGGAATATATTTAAAAAAGGAAGGTACTATGTTTTTTTCTTTATGTAACTTACTCGAACTGTTACGCTATGTGTGAATAAATTGTTTATAAAAGCGCTCTTTTTCCCGTTAACTAATTAATATTCTAAATGGATTGACGTCGCTTATTATGGGAAAGTGGCAAGCAGTGACTATAATATTACCACAAAAGTACCTATTACCGATTGACAATTATTTTACTTATCAGAGAGTTTCATCATGTAGTGAAATATTAATGTAATAATGTAGGTAGTCCGGTACGCGGACTGTTATAAAATGGTAAGAAAACTAGCCATTTCAATGTTTTTAACGACGTGCAACGCTAAGTTCTGTATTCATAAATTCAAAGCACCTTCGGAGAAGATACATGCAGCAACGCAATTCGCACGCTTGAATAACATTTCGGGAATAATAAACAACTTGTTTTGTTACAAAACTGATTTCGGAAACAATTCGCAACTTCCTCTATCATAAAATTATCATTATGCGCACACAAAAACATTATTCATGTCCGACTGTGTAAACGAAACCTAAGATTCTGAACAACATAGACACAAATTAGGTCGTGTGCACAACGACCGCAGTTACTTGGCGGCACGTGATCATAAACTACAATAAAAAAAGTACTTATAGGTCGATGGAATTAAAAATTACGAAGCCGATCGGATACTCAGTCTATTAATAGCTGTATCGAATTCATTTAAGTATATAAGTTTATTTTGTCTAGCGTACTTTACACTTGTAATGCTTTATCAATATCACATAACCACACATAACAACGAGTGTGTAGATACCTACCTACACAACTAAAAAATATGAGTCGTATTATTGAATAATGTTAATTGTATGGGGAAGTACCCATACATGTATTCATGGATGATTGTATGAGTGACGCCCACCTCTAATAAGCGAGCTATATTAACAAGTATTACACGTAAACACTGCTAATGTAAAAATAGAGAGTAGGGATGTTAAATATTTCCGATTGCAATGCAGATGTAAAATATCCGAATGCAGGCATTACATCAATGTTCGCATATTTTTACCGACATAGCAAACATCTACATGAAAAGGAAAGTGAGAGAAAAATATGTTATTCGTGTTATAAAGGGTTATCGTGCCGATAAACAGATATAAAACACACACTTTCGATGTTGAAGAACAATACTTTCTATGAGTCTCGAGCGTTCCATTTTTAGTCAAGTTCGCGGACGTTGCTATGCGAAATATGAAGCCAATCTTGTCGACAACGAAATAGGACGACATCATGAATGGAACTGTGGACTGCTTCTGATATTAAACATATATATCATCGGCCCAGCAACGACGCGATTTTTGCTGCATAATTTTCAAGGGCATCCATACCAACACAGTCTGACGCGTATGGACAACCGAAGGGGCCCCACGGATTCCTACCGATTCATGAATGAAACTAACAACATGCACTTATGGAAAACTACGCATCATCAACTCTAAATTAATGAAATTAACACAGAAATAAAAGAAAATACTTACAAACTCGTCAGCCGCGATACGTGTATAATCACATACATGACGTCATTTGACGCAACACAAACCCGAAAAATCGAGTAAAATATATAGTAACTGCTTCGAAAACAACACCAACATGTAATATGCACGATACTTTATTAAATACAATAAGATAGTTAAGTCATTTAGAGCGATTTAGGACATTTTACAATATTTATTTGTTGTCACCGACTCAGAGTTTTGACAAGATGGTCGCGCACCGACTGTTTTGCTTTGGTTGTCAGCTGATACGAAAGACTGTTCCACTTCGAACGAAACCATGTGATATGCATGCTCTTTCTCTAACGCATACAATTTGCGCCGCTGTGCGAAAGAGACAAACACCATGACTCTCCTATTTGAACAGAACTTCAAATACAACTAACGTCATTTTCTTGTTGCATTTATTATTGCAAAGGAAAAGTCGCAAATAAAACTATTTCTTCTATGTGATGAATTGAAAAGCGGTACGGTATCGGTAAAAAGATGTTTCTATTTCACAAGAACACGTAATCATGCATCAGTTAGTTATATTTGGGCGTGACATATTTTGTTGTTTTTCATGTCAGTAGCGCCATCTAGATACGATTAGTGGAGTCATGTTCATTGAGTTCGGCCAAGGTCATGGTTGCAATTTGTTTTAATGCTTTTAATATCATAATTAAACTACAATATTGTATGAAATGGTTAGTTATTAACTTTGAGTTTGCCTATAAATTGTTTGATGGTGCGATTCATCGACGGAATTTACTAGAAACATGTAACACGCAGGCTACGTGGTAAGTTTTGAATTCCATTTAGCTGCAAAGGTTAATGGATAGATGGCAGCACGAACGCGTATTAAACTTTTTTTGTTGTTGACGGATTGGTAATGGATAAATGGACGGATAAGTACTTTCAAGTACTTTGTGTCGTTTATGAGATTAACATATTGAATTGAAATAAATGATCATGAGTTGATAGTACTGTTGATCTGAGCGATAAGTATTGTCTATCGTCTTTGACAATAAAACTATATATAGTTCCATCTCGTGTGATAGGGGGCTCTGCCTACCCCTTTAGAAATTCTAGGCATTATTGTACCTCTACACGTAGGCATCCAAAACGTTACAGACTCATCAAGACGATTGCGTTAGTCCTAAAACTCGACAAGGTTCTGAATGATTCAATATCAGATTTACGGCAACGTAATCTAAAGAGAAGGTTGGAGATGAATATCTTTATATATATAAAAATCTTGTGTCACGATGTATGTTGCCAATAAACTCCAAAACTAGGTATATAACAGATTGTTATCAAAGTTCTTAATTATTTGTAATTTGGTCCAACTTAAAAGATAGGATAGTTTTTATCTCAATTGTTGATCTCAATATTTGAAAATTAAATGTTTCTTTTTTATAGTACGCACGGCTACAGGGCAAGCTATACATTTCCAGTATAAACTGACATCTGATTGTACGAAAAGCCTATACAATGTGAGGTCAGCTAAAACTGGAAATAATACGTATAGCTTGACCTATAGTCGTGTGTAGTATGTGCTTATTCATTGGTTAGTTCCAAGAATCCCTAATCGGTGGCGGTGTAAGTTAATTCATCGTATCGTTTGACACCAAAGTTGCGTAGACATCCACTGGATGGCGTCTTTTTTTTTCTAGATAACCTTTGCATAATATTAAAGTCGCTTGCTGCGTATGTACGTTAGAATGAGATCTTTTAAACTGCGCAACGGATTTTAATGCGTTTTTCATCAATAGACAGAGTGATTTAGAGGGAGGTTTAAAAGTAGTTTACATACATAATTATTATAGTAGAGAAAAGCCGAGAAATTCAAACATTTCTAATGTGATGTCGTAACAAACATATTTTTTGTGCGCTTAAATCGCAAACGCTGGCTTAAGCTTACGAGATAGATCAAATTAATGTAAGTACCACGGAATTATATATTTTAAAAATATCGATGAAAAAATCCATGATAGTCTATGTTTATTTCCTAAGGATACCCTAGAAAAACCACTTTTATCTGTTATATATTACAAAAAATTTAAATCTGAGTCATTAACTAAGCTATTTTAAACAATACCGTATCGTTCTTTATCCAATTAAATACATAAGATACGTTGTACATTTCATATCAATCAAAATTGCACTTTGCAGCTTATCATTAAAATTAATATTTTAGAAGATATCAGAGATTATGGGTCAATCTCCAGAGGCATTTATTTTCGTGTCGGGCTGGATAAACCCATTTTAAAATCGAAAAACGTTTTCATAATATTTTTTTATATACAGTTCGGTGTCTAATCTATGTGATACAAGACTAATATTATGAATAAGTTTATTTTAAATATTTAAAAAAAAATCTTAAACCCTAAAATCCTGATCGCTCTGGGTTGACCCAACTCCCGATTGAATGAAAAAAATATTTTTTAACTTTTTTATGAGAAGGTTCATACGAAACAACTTATTTGGATTACATAACAAATAGTTAATCTTCATAGTAATAAAATATTTTTATTTATATTAACAATACTTTTGCCACAATTTTAATTTAAAGTCCTGACCGGGCATTTTATCTCATCGCTCTGCTCTGAGGTAAAACATCGCGCTCATCCCTAGTTACGCGTTATAGACACTCTATTCCCCTCCCGCGGGGCAACGCCAGCAGTGGTCTAACCACCGAGAAGGATACCTGTGTGCCACGTTCCCGCGCTCCAACATTACGAAGGTAAGTTCATGATTGCTCTGGAATTGGTTCTCGAATTTTATAATTGCTATGGCACGTTATTTAAATTAAAGAGTAAGCTTGTGAATGTGTTTGTTATGCGAATTAAGTGATCGTTATGATGTTTTTTATGAGACGTAATCACAACTTTCTACTGCTTTTAAATTCGGCTATATGTATGTTTTTGTGACTTTTTCTGATCGCTATGGCTGTGATTGCTCTGTCCAAAAAGACCAGAGCGATGATATTTTGCATTAATTATTCGTTATAAATCTATTTTAATTAGTAGTACCGGACCGTTAAAATGACAAATGATAAACTATGCATATAACCTTAAATTTATAACCTTTCCTGGGTTTCTTTGGGTAGCCTAAACCCATAAACAGGTGTTGACGTATTTTACCTTGATGATATTATTATATTAGCATTTAGCTAACCACAACTATAACCTTTATTCTCTAAAATTTAATGGTAACTATTGTTGCAGATTGAAATCATGCCTCGAAATAAATTATCTATTTAAGAAAAACGTCTTAGGAAGAAATTGGCTGAGTGTCGTAGAATGGCCAAGATAAAAAATGATCCAGACCTATACGCACAATAGCTTGTAAAGTCAAGAGAGAGTTACTAAAGGAAAACAGTTCGGGGCACAGTACTACCAATGAGTGATTTGACTCCAAGCCAGCAAAAAGTTCGTAGGAAGAAAAGTAGGCAGAGTTCTCGACGGTATTATTTAAAGAAAAAAGTGGATAAGTTACCAGCAACTGATGAGCTCCCAATAAATGAAGAACCTATCTATATATTTGAGAATCTGATCTCATCATTTGAATTGCATTTTACATTGTGTTGTTCTTTTTAATTGTTTATTTACTTTCCACTAAAGATATAGTTAAGGAAAATGTGATTATTACAAATCTCTTAGATAATCGTGAAAAGACTGTTATTTTAGTCATGATTCTAAGCCCTATTAAGCATTATGATTACAAATAGTTACGTTTAAAAGTTGTTTATATTTAAGAATGTTATCTTGTTCTTTATAAACGTTAGTTTTCTTTAATTACTTTTAAAAAACTAATATTGAAAGAGTCTAAGTCATTTTATAATTATAAAAGACTGTAGGTATTAATGGTTGATTTCAAAAGGTTTTAAATTTTGTCTCATTTACCTAGAAGTGATTTAATTAAGTTTAAATAAATGAAACTAAACCAAAAGTTGATTTTTATAATTATGTTAATTTGTTATTTTAACAATTATTTTATATAAAATATTCCGTATTTTTGATATATATGACTGATAATATGCCTTGACCTTTTTCTAAAAAAAACTTTTTAACAAAAAATTAAACCGCCGAAAAAACTGAAAAGCAAAAAATAATACACATTAAAATTATGAGTCGGCGTTTTGAGTGATCTTTTTGGCGGTTTAATTTTTTGTTAAAAAGTTTTTATTTTATATTTTTTGTGGCTTTAATGTACTTATAATACTTGGCAAGGTATACCCTATCCAATAAAAAAAGAATAATCAAAATCAGACTACTCTGTATAAAGTTATGCGTGGTTATACATTACAATCAGTGAGTGAACAATCAATCATCCCCTGTTTTCCGACCCTTAGGGTTCGATTTTGTTTTCCAAATTTATATGGGACCACTTTGGGAGTATACACTTTCCAATAAAAAAATAATTATCACAATCAGACTACTATGTAAAAAGTTATGCGTGGTCACACATAAAAAAAATACGCGTCGAATTGATACCCTCATCCTTTTTTTTTTTTCGTCGGTTGATAATACATTTCTCTTACATATTATAATCTTGTTACACGTACAATGAATGTGACTAAAAACGGCTAAATAAATAACATTTTATCAATATTAATTATTTTGTTTCACTGATTTCACCATTTATGATCGCTCTGGCACCAGTTATGATTGCTCTGGTCGCGAAATTTTTTGAACTTAAATATTTCCATAACTGTTTCTGTAAATTGAAGGCCAATAGTAAAAATGTACTATTTTAATATCATTCTTTTTAATGAGATACATAATTACCATTAAATATCAGTATCTGAAAAGCACCAGAGCGATCACACGAATACGCCCGTTTTGGAGATTGATCCTTATATAAAATAGACGCAGAGCGGCTAGCGGGCCGTCCGTCCGTCACGGTCGGCTTCATAGTAAATGCGAATATCAGGTGTGTTCGAAGTACTCAAAATAAACAGTATCCATTATATTATTCCAAGTAAGAGACCGCGAAATCAGGCTTAGATGTTTAGATTTTTGGTTATCCTGGATACTTATCATATAGGATACTTTATCCCGGTAGTAGGTTCCTGGGTGATATTTTCCGACAGCTTTACGGGTGAAGACACTGGCCAAAGTACCATTCCTTTATGTATGTTCGATTTGGTGTCTGGTAAATAATTGAGTGTCTGTGTAGGTAGAATAGGAGCGGTAATAAAAACTAGGAAGACTTTTATTTAATTCAATCCAGCTCTCTGTCGCAGTCTTCTTACTTTGAATACCTTCGATCAATAATAGCATATAGGTACATTTTTGATCGAAGTTGAATACTATTAATTTTATTAAGTACATCAATCACACGTGATACTCTGATAAAGAATAGAGAAGTAGTATGAAGTAGTACTTAAGAAGTAATATGAATTATAAACGTACTTAAGTACTCCTAATTATTATAAATTTAAACATTTGTATGATTGGATGTTTGTTTCTCAACCCCGTACCTAACGGTATATCTATACTCTATACTAATAAATAAAATTGGAGTGTCTGTTTTTAATATTAAAATAACCGCTTTTTACTAAGTGTATATGGATGTATACACGGTACATATACCAAAACAACATTTCTTACAATTTTTGTCTGTCTGTCTGTCTACTGTCTGTCTGCCTGTCTGTTTGTTCCGGCTAATCTCTGAAAAGGCTGGACTGATTTTGACGGGAGTTTTATTGGCAGGTAGCTGATTTAATAAGGAGTAACTTAGGCTACTTTTATTTTAGAAAAAATCTTTTAATTTATTAAAATACCTGCGTTAATTTCCGACATCCACGCGGGCGAAGCCACGGGCAAAAGCTAGTTGTAATATAAGGTATAGTTTCAAATCTTTCAAGATGAAAGATTACTTTGCCCTACCGAGTTGTCAAGAATGGAGGCTTTTTTTTTTGGATGGGAAATCATCAAATGACTTCTCCCGCTCTGGGCGGAGCGGGAGGGCATGTCAGCCTTTTACTGACTAAAACACACCTGTGTTCCTTCAGTTGCCCATGTGCCAGGGTCACGGTATCTCTTTCGAACAATCTCGCGACCCTGGCAGGATGGAGGGGTAAAGTCAAGCTACGTCTAAGGAGAATACTACACTTTAAAATGTTGTGTATTCTGTACCGTTCTGCTGCTATCATCAAATAAACTACGATCAGCAAAATAAGATACTTCTTGATTCTTGTTGATCTATGGCAAATTTTCTTTGTCCAATGTTGTTGTTTGTCCAATGCCGGACGTAAAGAATAGCATCATGCCAATTCTTCCCGTGGATGTCGTAAAAGACGACTAAGGGACATACTAGAGAATGGACAGCAGCGTTCTCTATGCATTTTACCACCATACTACGACCGCCATTCCGCCTGCCAAGCGTGGCGATTATGGCAACTCCCAATTTGGAGTGGCTTATGCCCAGCAGTAGACGTCTTTCGGCTGAAGTGATGATACAACATCTATCCTTTATAGAAGTCATTAGATAGACTTCATCAACTTCAAAAAACTAACCAACTGCATCACAGATTCATAACTATAATGCTATTTGGCAACACGATTCAACACTGCACTTCAAGACTTGTTTCTCTCATATCGGCTTAGCCGTAAGCCTAGACTCAAGACTTCGTACAAGCCAGTATATCTTAGCTAAGTACTAAGTTATAGTGAAGATGGGAACGCGAGTATACCTCAAATCTACACAATAACTTGTTGACTTGTACAGACGCCAGCACATCGAGCTACTACGATCTGTCATATTTCTTTAGCAATTTTTAAACTTTATCGGTAAAGCATTAAGTTCAAGGTTGATTGGGAGAATTGGACAGTTTCGCGTACCTCGTGTACTTAGAACTTATTGTGGCCCGTTATAATCATAAGTTATACAGGTTCATATTAAATTCTCTAGGAATACTTTACCTATGTACGTGTTGGGTATCGAACTATTGATACCGAAAACGAATGAAATTAAAAAAAGACATTTTCATATTCCAAGCTTGATCAAAACTTTTATTGACACTGACCAAACGATTGTAACGTTTTAGTTCTTGGAAATTCGTAAAAAATATCAATGTTCCACAAAAAATTACTAAACAAAAACAGTTGATCGTTTACGGGTAGATTGACTTTCGAAAAGGTTTTTTTTTGTTCTATTGTGGTTTACGTAACCACAATGGAACAAAATTATTGCCAGCCAATTTAATTTGATCCTGTAGGTGAAAAATATTGGTGTGGATTGTTTTCTTCAATTATGGCATTGGGTTATGCGAAAATGATTAATTTCAGAACATCTCTGACTGAAAACTCAGAACAGTAACACCGGACGTAAAAATATCGTAGCGGGATTGTATTGCGCGCTGCATATTCAACTCTCGGTGTTGAACCGAACTTTGGAAATCCAACAAACTGCATCTCAGTGACTGTAGGCGCTAAGCAGTGCCTCGATGATCAAGTGCGAATCATGTTCTAAGTCGAAATCAGTGTACTTGCATACTTAAATTCGATCTATAAAGGGGTGAAAAATTCGTGTCAAAATTCAAGTTTATGAACAAAGTACTCCTACTTTGTTTATAAGCTTGAATTTTGACACGAATGAAAAAAAAAACCAATACATGAGAAACTTTAGAATTTATCTATATATCCTATTTTACTATGTAAATTCTAAAGTTAATTTTTTTAAATCATCCAAAACTTTGACAATCTCCCTGTGGGGGTCCTAAAGGTAGATTGGAGGGTGTCAAAGTAACCCTCGGTCCGATTTTAAGAACAAAGAATAAAATGTCCCTTCGACTAACTTAAAAATCAGTAAGTATTAGAGAAAAGAAAAAACAATGATAAGTTTTGGGTCTTTAAAAAATCGACCCCGATGGGGCAATAAGGGGTATGTATAAGTAATTACATTATTAAGGGGACGATTTGAAATTTGACGCAAAGATTATTTTACAATTTTTGTGTTAAAAAATTGTAAAATAATCTTTGCGTCAAATTATGGAGACATACCGAACAATTTAACAATATTGCATCTCTGTGGGGGTGATTATTTATTTGTTGGTAAATAAACACTTTAGTTTTTAAAAGCAACCCCTCACGGGGCGTTTAGGAAGTGACATCGTTTTAAAGCGAATTACGTAAGCTGGCCTGCAGACGATGGATAAAAAAGAAAAAAAGAAAAGAAAAATAAAGAAAATACGTGGATCGAAAAAAAAACCAAAGCTATTTTAAAACTAATTTATTTTAAAGGAATTTATTACAATTAAAGTTGGTGAAACCTATTCGATGTTAGAATATGGAATGCCAAAATCTAGACAACTAAATAAAATTGGAGTGTCTGTTTGTAATATTAAGATTACCACTTTTTACTAAGTGTATACATGGTAAATATAACAAAAAATTTTTTTTTTAATTTTTGTCTGTCCGTCTGTTTGTTCCGGCTAATCTCTGAAATGGTTGGACTGATTTTGACGGGACTTTCACTGGCAGATAGCTGATGTAACAAGGAGTAACGTAGGCTACTTTTATTTTAGAAAAAAATAGGATCTCACGAAAAAAAATAAAACTAATGAAAAACTTTTTGTTAAATACCACGCGGACGAAGTCGCGGGTAACAGCTATTACCTGTATAACCTGGATTAACACATTCTTACCGCGGTAGTACGTCCTCCTGCGTTAATATCTGACATCCACGCGGGCGAAGCCGCGGGCAAAAGCTAGTCTAGACAAATAAATAAAAATTGGAGTGTCTGTTTGTAATATTAATATGACCACTTTTTACTAAGTGTATATGGATGTATACACGGTACATATACCAAAACATTTTTTTTTACAATTTCTGTCTGTCTGTCTGTTTGTTCCGGCTAATCTCTGAAATGGCTGGACTGATTTTAACGGGACTTTCACTGGCAGATAGCTGATGTAACAAGGAGTAACTTAGGCTACTTTTATTTTAGAAAAAAAAGATTTCACGAAAAAAAATTAAACTAATGATATAAATAACTTTTTTGTTAAATACCACGCGGACGAAGTCGCGGGTAACAGCTTATGAATTTTAATCCTACTAACTACTAATAATATTATAAATGTGAAAATACGTATGATTGGGTGTTTGTTTGTGAATCACGCAAAAATGACTGAATGGATCTGGATCGAAAATGGCACGCAAAACCTGGATTAGCACAATCTTACCGCGGTAGTACGTCCTCCTGGGTTAATATCCGACATCCACGCGGGCGAAGCCGCATGCAAAAGTTAGTTACATATAAAATTAATTAAGTGCTAGTGGTTTAATTTCGCTGCGTCGCCGCGTTGGTGGCTCGTGCCTGGATGGATGTCATCGTTGCAGTTTTGCGCTCGGCGTAAATTGAGGTATTGCTAGGACGGCGATATCCATGGATCCGTACTTAACAAACGCTTCAGTTGTTTTGTTTTTCTTTACTTCACCGGAACAAAACCTGGTCCAGCGGCGCTGAGATATGATAGATGTAAGTAGTAAATAAAAATTTAAATAAATAATTAATTTATTCTTATGGGTATGTGAAATCAAATGGAGGAAAAAAGGAAAATTGGTCATGAAGAAACTTCAGGAAACTTCGACACAATACTAGATTTATTCGAATTCAAAATTACGTTAGTAGGTATATCTAATGGGTAGAGAAGACGCCATAAAGGACGCCGAAAGGTGATAAATATATTTATATTCTATTGTTCAGTGTAGTTCAATATCACATTATATACTTAATAGAAAATGGATTCCAAGAATTATATCAATACAAAGCCTATACTGGAAAATGTCAAGAAGCCTGTACGTTTTGCAAAAGCAATACGCTTTTGCGACGCATTATTTTCTTTGTTGTATAGAACGAAGTGACATGTAGGGGCGTAGCTTTGTCACTGGTTTAGGGGGGCATAATACACTATCATATATCTTAGATTAAAACTTTTATCCTATTCACAAATTGATGAGTCATCTAAGTATCACTTAATTTAGTTCAGTTATATGTATTACAGATTTAAATTAATAAAGAAAAAAAAAATATAACCTAAATTAACTAAAACTTCATAAAGTATCACTTCATATTGTTTATTTATTTTATTCATAGGAGAACCAACAGCTATAACATATGGATAACAATTGTATAAAAAACATAAAGCCAATTACAGGTTCTGACGGGTAAAAACAGAAAAAGTAATAAAGATTTTAAGATCACTAACAAGCACGATAGAAAAGATTATATAAATAAGGTAATAAGCACTATACAGTTTTAAAAAAGTCGGTGTTCAGCCGAGCGCGTGCAGAAAAGGTTTTGGTGGTAAATGGATCAAATGAGAACTCTTTACAAAGCATATTAAAATCTTTACTCGCTCGCACCATGTATGAGTTATGCCTGTAGTTAGAAGAGGAAAAAGGAATGGAGATAGGTGTTTTAAATCTAACTGATTGCTGAGGGACGTTGAAACGAAGTTTACGCAGGAGATCAGGACAGTCAATATAATTTTTAAAAGAAAAGTGCAATCCGCTAATCGATGACGATTTATAAGTGGCTGTAAATGAAATTTTTTGCAAAGATTTATGTAATTATCAGAATGGTATAGTATTAACAATACGTGATAAACTCAAAAAGTTTTTTTATACAGTTTTCACTGATGGACGGTGTGCTTCACGAGGAAGGTTTAGGAGTAAATTGGGTGAAATATAACGATGATTGTTGAAGATGTCGGCATAATTTACGCCGACTTGTGGCTTTACTAGCGTGCGCCGCCTAAACCGATAGAGTTATAAGAAGACAATGCATGTATTACGGCGTTGTTCTTCTTAAAAAGATGTAATAATAATAAAGCTTTATTAATTTCCGTGCAAAATTACAATCTGAAAGATTAAACATACGTTACGTCGTACGTCAAAGTTAGTACGTTAAAGTTTACAATATAGAGAGTAAAAATAAAAATAAAAAAGTATCATTTAAATTGTACGGACCCCCTTCGGATAAAAGCCTCCTCTAAGGGATGCCAGTTATCTTTGTGGCTGGCTGTGTTTAGCCAGTTTTGGCCTGCCATCTACATTATCTCATCCACCCATCTAGCGTTAAGCCTGCCTCTACTTCTAGTGCCTCGTGGTCCAGTCCATTTTACGACTCTCCCCGTCCACCTGTTATCTTTAAGCCTAGGCACGTGTTCTGCCCATTTCCATTTTCTTAGAAGTGAGAAGGTGAGGGCATCTGTTACTCTGGTTTTCTTCCGAATTTCGACATTCTTTACCGGCAGGCAATTTTCCTCCATTATTATTTGTGGAGTCTGGATTTGAGTTTTTAGAGCAGTGGTGATGAAATAATTTTCGATAACTCGCTTTACAACTCGTTTTTTTTTTACCTACAACGTAAAAGACGTTGTGCTTACGATTATTGTATCAGCTAGTTTAACATTTACTACCATAGTGAAAAATACATTTTAAATTGATCACAAGCTCTCCATTCATCTATATATTAATACGTGAAGCGAAAACTTTGGATCCCTTTTTACGAAAACTGGGCGGACGGCGGAGTATGAAATTTCGCACACTTATAGTTTATACAGAGAAGAAGTGACGAATACTAATATTTGTTTAAAATTATGCGTAAAAATATATTATTTTCAATAAATAACACGTTACACACACTACTATTCATTACCGTGTATTTAATACACACTTGCATAGATATTCTTTTGTTTATGGTCCAATCGAGAATATCTGTCTTTATTTTGTCTCTATAGTCTTATAGTTAGGGAGCTGGCGAGCATTTCGGTTTATGATTTGCACACGTTTCACGTCGAGGTGGATTGCAGTTTAAATCATTACGAATCGATTTGGTCAAATCAATTACGGCCCTATGTCGCTGCGTTTTCGCGTTACAGCGGATTGAAGTTACTTTAAAAATCGGGGTATTAAATCATTTGCACATGTATGCCTCTAGAGCTCATGGTCACAATCATCTTGGAAACGGAAAAAATCGAAGAGGCAGACATTCAGGACTCTGCATTATCATGGGACGGAGTTGTAAAAATCTTTAAAAAAAAGCTCTACTAAGTCATTTGCACGCGGTTCTCATTGCGTGCATTCGATTCACTATGACTCTGTGGATTCGAAAAAACATGTGGCAGACTCTTTGCTCACTGGTTTTTAGCTGTCTAACTGTTTGAAATTCACGGAATCAAGGGACAGCGGGTATTGCATGGGATTATTGTTATTCTTTATAGTTTTATTCTTATAATTTTGTATAATATTATCCTCTAAACTCACGGTAACGATTACACGGTCACGGTAAACTTCTGGAGCTAAAATCTGTGCAATCATATTTTTTCTCAATGCCAACCAGAAATGAAATGCGCTTGGAACTTTAATTAGAAAGTATTTTTTTTAATTGCATGCTTGAATGTTATCTGAATAGGATTAGGATCTGGATAGGAACAGTCTTTAACTTTTTAAATCACGTTTTATTTGTGTAAAATACGTAGATTTTGAACCAAGACGTGTGAAAGTGCCTGAGAGCGAGGGAGAAAAAAAGCGTGCAAACTAAAAGGGGAGGCTGTATATAGATATATGCTCTATATATTTGGTTTGACAATACGGAAAAGGTCGGAACTGAGTTATACCGTTCTCACGCATATTCCCAAATAAAAGAGACACCACGAAACGAACTATGGGGATATTTTATATTTGCATGGTATGGCGCGAGCATCGGGTTTGAAAAAAAAATCAAATGGTCTGCCTTTGGAATATCAGAGGCCTGAACGTCTGCCTCATCGATTTTCTTGGTTTTCATAAGGAATTCAAACATCAGTCCAAGAGGTAGACGTGTGCGCATAATATAGCACACCTTTTTTTTAATTTTTGGAGCATTGTCAATAGACAACGCAGAGGCAACATGTTTTTAATCGAACAATTCAAATCTGCCAAGTGTGCACTTCATATAGAGTTATTTAATCATAAAAATAAATGTAAAAAATGAATACTACAAAAGTCAAAGCCCTGGATGTCTGCCTTTTCGATTCTTTGTGTTTCCAGGATGACTGTGATCATCAGCCCCAGAGGCAGACATGTGCGCATAATATAGCACACCTTTTATTTTAAACATTGTTAAAACGCTGTAAATGTACAACCCAGCGCCACCATGGTGGCAGACGAGGTCCTTGATGTTTCTTAGGGTATAATTATCACTATTAATAACGTCTGCCTTGTGTGTTGATCATATCAAAATTTTGCTCGCCAGCTCCCTAACTATTACTGAATGTCAAGTATAACCATAGGTAATAAATTAATTTTATAGATATATTATAAATTACCTATTTCATTTTTCAAATCTATGATCATATCGAGAATATTTATTTTTAATATTATTTGACTATAGTGTTACTGAATGTCAAATATAAACATTTTTTTTTTAAATATTTATTATTATATATGTTTTTTCATTTAATAATGTATTTCTATTCATATGAAGTACGGTCGAATTTCGACCAACAAATGGTCGAATTTAGTACATGTAAATCAATCCAATTTGATATGAGTGCTCTGTTCCATATTAGTTTTTAATTTACATAATTGCTCAAATTTATATTAGTATTGTCAACCTATCATGTTTCTATGTTAATGAATGTAATTGGTGTTGTACCGTTTTAATTAACTATAAATAAATACCTAAATAATAAATAATAATGAGTAGGACAACCCTACCTGTACAAATTGCTCCAATCAATGACAGGACGGCGAACAATAAAAATTACGCATCCACCAATTACGTTTGACCTGGCTTTCTGTTTGATTGAAAGCGATTGGCTAATGAAATGTATGGGTCGTTATGCTGCATGGGTCTGCAATTACTGGCTGAAATATGTTTCGAGTTATTGGAATGGCCTTTGATTAAAGACGTAACGGATTTTTTTCCGGTAGGATACAATTTGGGATGAATATATCAATTTTTTTCGGCTTTCCTTGTGGAGAGGCTGGATAGGGAAGGAAAATGTGGAGTGTACCTATATATTGTTATAGACACAGTTTAGGACTTAATTTATGATAATGTCACTAACAGAATTATAATAGACTAGCTTCTACCCGCGACTTTGCCCACGTTAAATTTCTGCATTTCGTGCACGCTTCCGTTTCGTGCACGCAACGGAAGGTCTCAAATGAATACATTTTCCCCGTTTTTGCAACATTGTTCATTGCTGCTCCGCTCCCGTAGCGTGATGTTTTATAAAATATAGCCTTCCTCGATAAATGGGCTACCAAACACTAAAATATTTTTAAAATTCCAATCAGTAGTTCCTGAGGTTATAGCATTCAACCAACCGAACAAACTCTTCAGCTTTATATTATAATATTACTAGCTTCTGCATGCGACTTCGTCCGCTCCAAAGTTTTGTTCTTTTGACCCTTCCTGTCGCATCGAATTATCTGCCAATTTTCGTCCATTTTTGCTGCTTCGCTCCTTTTGATCGTAGCGTGATGTTATATACCCTATAGATAGGCTACCCAACACAAAAATAATTTATCAATTCGGAAGAGCAGTTCCTGAGATTGCCACGTTCAACCAAACAAACTCTCCGACTTTATAGTATTTGTTGCGTACCGTTTATTATCTGTGCGCCTAACGGAATGCGCGTGTAACGAAGTGACATCTGACTTGACAGTTTTGACGTTTGACACTTTCTCTTGGCATCCGGTGGGACCATGGAAGCACGCCGTCGCTTGGGTCTCGCGATCTTTTTGGAAAGTAATCCTTACCCCGGTCGTTTTGGTGGACAATGGACCATGACCCAGTTGTTTGAGTTAATAACCCCTATCTTGGTGTAATAACACGGGTTTTGGACATATTTTGGATAAATAGTTTGAAGGTCATTCAAGTGACGCTATTGGGGAACGAGTGATTTGAAGACCGCATGCTGTGATCGCCTCCAAGCCTTGTTGCAGCGGATCCTAACCTGAAGAATACTCGTAACGTCACGACACGATACACATACACTCACTTACACACAGAACTCCAGGTTGGCACCAGAGCAGTGTCCTTCAACCATGAGGTAAGTGCCTTTGTTTGTATATTGTACCTTGTACTTGTATTGTCTGCTCCGCGTACGGCGGACAGTACGCTAGCCACTCTTGTCTCTAGAGCCCCACGATTATAACTCTTCCACTGCGCACTTGAAATCGTATTGTGTGGGCCTAGTCTGGCAGCGTACATTTTGGTATCAGAGGCGTGGTTTTAACCTACAAAACCACCAAATTGGTAATTTACAGTAGGCTAATTACTTGGCAGTCTCTATAAGGGAAGTAGTAATTCGCTGTAAATATTTGTTATCGGTAATTAATTGTTTGTTTGAAATAATTTGGAATTTATTGAGTCGAGTAACTCATATTGCCGGGGGTCAACCAGGTTTGCATATATGCTTCAGAGTTGGTTAGATTGAGCTATGCTATAACCTCTTGTTGTTGTTATTTGACCTCTGTTGTATTGAATGTCAGGAAGACATTAAAATATTGAGTTTGTACCATTGATATGGTTATTTGTGAAAATTAATATTTGAAAAATTATTGGCATTTTTGAGTATTACCATTGTTTTGAGTTGGAATAAAGGATTATTATTGTTGTACCATTAACAAAGTGGTTTGTGAACTTAACATTTGGAATTGGATTGGAATTTGAATATTTGAATTGAATATCATATTGACAGTTTTGAACGTTGACATTGGTTTGAATTAAAATAAAACTTTATTTTTGTTAATTAAATTAGAACCAGTTATTTATTGTTTGAACTTTGTTACTTAATTATTTTGTTTGGTATATTGAATTGTATTGTTTGTGCAATGGCATACAAAGCGGTGAGAGAGGCAATCAGTGGATTGACCACACAGCTGCGGTGGTTCGCTTCAGCTGCAGCGACCGCTGAGCGCCAGGATCTTGAGGGGATCACTCTTGCTCGGTTCGAGCAGTTGAACTTGAGACTCGGCAACGTTGATGCTCTGCTCACCCGCTACAACCAGTACATTTGTGAAGTGGATTTGGAAGTGCTGGATCAGGCAGCACGTGACAAGGTCCTTGCTGACTACGACCAGATCTTGGACCTGGGGGATGTCATTGGTCAACGTGCTCGGGAAATATTGGAGAGCCGGACACCTGTCCAGGTCAAACCGGAGACCTCGGTTGTTTCAGGTCCCGGACTATTGAGTAGACTGCCTACCTTGGAACTGCCACACTTTAACGGTCGCTTGGACCAGTGGTTAAGTTTCCAAAACCTGTTTGAAAGTTTGGTTGATGCACGCTCGGACCTCAGACCCGCCCAAAAGTTGGCCTATTTGTTGTCTGTCCTGGAAGGTGAGGCCCGAGCCTTGGTGCAGCATCTGTCTTTGACTGACTCAGCCTACCCTACCGCTGTGGAGCTACTCACCCGGCGGTACCAAAATAAACGTTGTTTGGCTGACGTTCACATTGAATTGATTTTGGGGTTACCGGTCATTACTGGATTGTCAGCATTGCGTACTGACCTGTTGAACCCGTTGGTGGCAGCGACCAACGCTTTAAAGCAATTGGACTTGCCGGTGGACCAATGGTCTTACCTTTTGGTGCACGTTGTGCTGCAACGGCTTCCTGCCGATTTGAGGGCTCGTTTCGAGCAAAAATATGGTGGGGATAGTGTCACACATCTCCCCCCATTTGATGACCTCGTCCAATTTTTGGAGGATGAGTGTCGGTTTGTGGACAACTCTGGCGTTGCCACTGAGTCATGCCAGCCGTCTTCCCGGCCACGAGACCAGGGACGGATTAGGGCTCGCGGGCCTGTTGATGGTCGCCCCGCCGCTCGTTTTGCTGGCACCCAGAGTCGTCCTGGTTGTGAGTTTTGTAGGGACACGGGGCATGGCATGGCAACTTGCGCGGCCTTTTTGAAGTTGCACATGAGTGCCCGCCGCCGAATTGCCAAAGCACGCCGCATGTGCTTCTCTTGTTTGGGGGCTCACTTCCATAGGGACTGCCCCAACCCCCGCCCTTGTAGAATTTGTAGGGGGTCCCATTTGGACATATTGTGCGCTAACGCGAACCACGCTGGCAGACCAGCCTCTGATGAAGGTTCGCGTACGGGGGGGTACCATGGAGTTGGTCACCGGGCTTCTGCCTCGCCGGTTCAGAACCGGGGAGAAGCCTGCAATTTTGAGCGCCGCACTCCACCCCCCGCGCAAGTTGATCGGGAGCCGCGCGACCGCCATTTGGTCTCCCCGCGTAAAGGCGATTACGCAATTGTTGCTAGGCACCGCTGGCCAGACCAGCACCGCCTTCCCTCCCCTCCTTTGGCGGAACGTCCCCGGTTGGAGTCACGCCCCCCGCCATTCAGGCCTCCGGTGGGATATGCCCTTCCAGCGATGGCGCGTGGCTCGGGACACCGCGCGTACGAGGAATTTGAATTCCATCCTCGTCGGGAAAGACTTGAGCCTGGGTGCGGCGATCGGTCGCCGCCCAGGCATTGTTAGGACATTGGCGCCTGCCCCGCTAAGGTACCCCTCAGATCGACACGGTTTTGTTGCCAACGGCATCGGTCGGGTCTGGGGGCCCACGGGGAACTCTGTTGTGGTCCGTGTCATTTTGGACATGGGAGCCCAGGGTTGCCTTTTGTCTATTGTTTTGTTGTTTGTTTGTATTGTTTTGGGCAAAATTGTTTTCTTGAGCGCCTTTGGACTGCGGGACTTGGCTGGGACGAGCCAATTCGGGAAAACCTGTTGGAAGATTGGCTCCAATTTGTATCCGCACTCACTGCAGTCAACGAGGTCGTGTTACCCCGCGCTATCCTCCCCCCTGGGAGCTACACTGCTACCCTTGTTTGTGATGCGTCTTCGCACGGTTATGCAGCTGTTGTTTGTCTGCGCACCGTCTGCGCAACAGGCCAGGTGAATTTGTCACTGGTCTTGGCCAAGAGCAAGGTGGCCCCCATCCGGACGGCACTGACCATCCCTAAGTTGAATTGTCAGGGGCGGCGCGTCTTGTGCGTCTATTGAACCACGTTGCTCACACTTTGGGTGGAACTGTGGACATTCGGGTTTCTTACGCCTGGACGAACAGTCAAATTGTTTTGTGTTGGTTGAAGACGTCCGTCCACTCTTTGGAGATCTTTGTTGCGTACCGAGTGTCCCAGATTCAAAATTTGAAACGCCTTTGATTTGGAGGCACGTGCCTGGAGATTTGAATCCAGGCGCCGTGGCCTCACGCGGGTGCATGGCACCCCGCTTGTTTGCTTACCCGCTATGGTGGGGACCAGACTGGCTGACTCATCCCGAGGATGATTGGCCTCGATCGCCAGTCTTGATGTCGGGTCCTTTGCCCGGGCTCAAGGTGCTCGCTGTTGGAACGAAGGACCCTGATTTTTTGTTGAATCGATTTAGCTCCCTCGACAAATTGTTGAATTGTTGTTTGTTTGTTGTTGAATTGTTGGTGACTGATCGTCACATTATGAACTCGCATGCCGGTTGCAATGCGCTGTTGGCCATTCTGCAGCGAGAGTTTTGGATATTGTCGGGAGCCGTTATTAAGTTGAACCCCTTTTTGGACGATACGGGTCTTTTGTTGTTTGGTTGTTGACGGTTGAGTCACGCTAGCCTTCCTTATGGGGCCCGTCACCCCCTTTTGTTGCCTCAGGAGGGCCATTTGGTTGTTGTTGTTGTTTGATTGTTGTTGTTTGGTTGTTTTGTTGTTTGTTACTGTTTTGATCCGCCAGCCTGCCCCCATTGGGGGGGTATTTTTGAGGCCGCGGTGAAAGCGGCACAGGGACTCTGGCGCAGATTGTTGGGAGACACCGTTCTCACCTTTAAGGAGTTAGCTACGGTATTTTGCCGTTTTGAAGCTGTATTGAACTCGCGTCCATTGTGCCAGCTGTCTTCGGACCTGAACGTCTTGGAGGCCCTGACCTCGGGCCATTTTTTGATTTGACAGCCACTTGTCGCCCTGCCGGAGCACCCTTTTGTCGATGTGAGCCAAAATTGGCTATCGCGGTTTCAGTTGGTGCAGCAGCTCGCTCAGAGTTTTGCAAGCGTTGGAGCTTGGAGTATTTGCACATCCTCCAGCAGCGCGTCAGGTGGACTGATAAAACGCAACCTTGTCGGGATTGCCAAGTGATTAGCGGACGGGAAGGCCCGTCCGGGGGGGATAGATGTTGCGTACCGTTTATTATCTGTGCGCCTAACGGAATGCGCGTGTAACGAAGTGACATCTGACTTGACAGTTTTGACGTTTGACACTTTCTCTTGGCATCCGGTGGGACCATGGAAGCACGCCGTCGCTTGGGTCTCGCGATCTTTTTGGAAAGTAATCCTTACCCCGGTCGTTTTGGTGGACAATGGACCATGACCCAGTTGTTTGAGTTAATAACCCCTATCTTGGTGTAATAACACGGGTTTTGGACATATTTTGGATAAATAGTTTGAAGGTCATTCAAGTGACGCTATTGGGGAACGAGTGATTTGAAGACCGCATGCTGTGATCGCCTCCAAGCCTTGTTGCAGCGGATCCTAACCTGAAGAATACTCGTAACGTCACGACACGATACACATACACTCACTTACACACAGAACTCCAGGTTGGCACCAGAGCAGTGTCCTTCAACCATGAGGTAAGTGCCTTTGTTTGTATATTGTACCTTGTACTTGTATTGTCTGCTCCGCGTACGGCGGACAGTACGCTAGCCACTCTTGTCTCTAGAGCCCCACGATTATAACTCTTCCACTGCGCACTTGAAATCGTATTGTGTGGGCCTAGTCTGGCAGCGTACAGTATTAGTATAGATGGGTATTTGGAGGTATGAGGAACATGGTGTTAAGTTCAGTGATCCTCCGTAGTAGAGAGAGGATAGTCCGTCAAATGGTGTGTCCGGTGGGCAAATGCCAGACGATTGATTTCGGGACGTTGTATAATAGTACAAGAGCCGAACTTACCTCGACCTTCACCGATCTTAGACTATAACGTGCTAGTTGCGCGGTAAACTGTGATTGCGCGATGTAGGATTTCGCATGACGTCAGCACACGTTAGTGTGATTGCGTAGTTCGCATGTTGCGGTGTAGATGTCGTTACCGGGACTCGCTCGTGTTATTTATGCTGAATGAAAAAACCACTTTGTTCCTAACTTGTAAGATTGAATTTAACTTCTTCGTCTGAAGTGTATTTTTGGTTACAGGTCTTTTTACTATTAGAGGGGCTAGTAGCTAAGTAATATAACAACCACACAGGTCGATCAATTAGGTTAAGCTGCGTTTGCCCTGGTTGGTCCCTGGCTGGCCAGCTTTATATACCAAAACCCCTACGTGCCTCAGAAAGCCTTTTAGGCTTCTGTTCGGGTCCTGGCTGTCATTAGTGGATTTTTGACTGTCGTATCAGGTTGTCAGAACCCCAAAACTCTGACAACCAGTCTTACCAACGGGGTGTAGTATTACCCGGTAACTGGGTTGTAGAGGTCAGATAGGCTGTCGCTTTATGTAAAATACTGGTATCCAGCTGATTCCGGTTTGACTGGAAGCCAACCCCAACATAGGAGAGACTAAGCAGGTGATGATGTCTTTTTGTTATTAGGTACCTAGATGGTTTTCTTTAAGGGTTTTTGATATGGACACATCCTGAGAGTGAAGTGGAGTTATTTGGTTGAATGAAAACACAGAAACACATAATGCACCATTTATTTCAACATCAATAAATACAACTTTATTTTATGTTTGACTAACATTTATACAGATTATATTTACAAATTAATACATGGTTTTATGTACATCTTTGGCAAGATATCTCTGACTAGAGTAATAAAAAACTGGTTCTTCTATGAAGGATAGTGAGTGAAATAAATCAGGGCTGATATCACATCAATTCAATACAGATTTTTTGAAACAACACAGACTTATTTTTTGGTGTACTGGGCACAGGTGCAGTTCAACAGTACTGAGCATAAGATCCTGGGTTCGTTTCCGGGGACAGGTAAAATGTTATTGGGTTTTTCCATCTGGAACTCTCAGTAGCAGCCTCGACCGATTCACACGCGGTTGTTGCAAAATGGGCGCGCCTCCTATGAATTACATGGGACATGAACAACTGGTAAAATGTTGAAATAGAAATATAAATAAAAAAAAAATAACATCTATCGATTTCTTACTTAAATTGAATTTGGAAAAGTTATAGACGCCAAAAGAGGTAAGTAATCAGGGTCATCTATTGTAGTTGAAGTTTACAAAGAAACCGATAGTTGTTTCGTATGATTTTTAATTTGATAAATGAACTGTATGTTAGGAATAATAAAAAATGAAATAATATAATTAATAATTAATTAATTGAATAGTTCCTGACTAAACTTAAACTGTTTCCAACGACCCTGATTACTTATCTCTTTTGGCGACTGTACCTTATCTATCTAAGTTCTAAAAGCCACCTAAATAGGTGAATATGTACCCAGCTTTATTTTTAGTATAAATTTCCAGTACATTATAAAGTCGAATTCCGATCTAAAATCGATATTCCTTAAGATATTGCGTAGTTACGTCTTCATATTCAGGATTTAAAATGCATTTCCCCAAATGCCTCTTGTAAGAATATCGAAGTGATATCAGCATTAAAGTATGAATTCACACTACAAAACGGATTATGGACTTTAAAATAAAGATACATAGGATTCACAGTAAACTATTTGATTGCTTGACGTTAGAAGGAAGATTATTTCATTTAATAGCTTTGAAAATTAGCTGCGTATAGGAAATAGATTAAATGCTGAAAAAATAATACAAACTTTTTCACAATTTTAACATTTGTCTACAATGCTGAGCGCACATTTTTCCTTACATTACCTAAAATACAATATGTTTAAAATTACCTAATACAGTCAAACATACATACATAGCTAGTTCATTTATGACGTATATACACAGTCATACCTTTATTGCTACACTTCGCTAAAGGACCATCACAACCACAGGATAAAATTAGGCAAAGTTAGAAAATCTAGACGTGTTTACATAGGATTCTAACCCTTATCTCGGTAATCTAAGCTTCAAAATTCACTGTACAAATGCAACAGGTAGCTGTAATAGGAACAATGTTAACGGTCAGAGAGTTTTGTTTGCTCTACCCGGGTTATGTCAACAATGACTACGGTTAGGGTAATGTTGATACATGTAAAGTTTTAGGGCAGTGTGTTGGAGTCTTATTTAGTAATATACAGGACCCTGTATATTACTTTGAAGTCCTTACCACCGTAGGGACTTCGAACATGTTTCTGAACCCCCTGCTTTGAAATTGTTCAGGGTTAATTAAAAAAAAAAATGCTGTTCCATACATTTTGACCGCGTGGGTATTGCACTTTTTTATGAAACAGCTGTTTTTTGTATCCTACAAAAAAGGGTCTAAGCTAGGGGGTCAGTCATGGGGGGGGTCAATCATGTGTTGAATTCATACAGATTGCGTGACCAATAAACCAAAGCTTCAGGCATGTGGATAAAATATCATTACAATATGTCAATGGCAAAAAGTATTTAATTATTGTTACTTTTACAAGATATTTTAAGTGAAGATCTAAATATTTCACGAAAACAAGTAGAAATTGATTTCAGTAAGCCATTCATTACATAAATGTAAGCTGTTGGAAAGTTTCCTGCGCCACTTCTTCGTCCTAGCCGAATTTGACATGTAATTGTCATTTTGACATGTGATTTTAAACACGATCTTCGAGGGTAGTTATTTACAAATGCGTATTTTAAAATAACAGCTACACTGGTTACATGGATAAGCAATTTCTGTTGATTAATTTATCCAAATTGACCTTTACATTATTTTAATTTATTAATTTTCTTATTCATAACCGCTTCATTCTTTCTTTTAAGAAAATAGAGCCTTTCATAAACTTTTATGAATATAATCCTTTAATTTTATAAAAGGGTATCTTTTAGACACAGCTCTATTTTCTGCACAAATGGATACATACATGCGACGGATATATATATAACAAGAATACACACTAAATCATTATTTACTCAAGAAGTACCATTTTTTCATTAAAAGTAATAAACCTTATATTACTACGTAGTTATTTCAAACTTGAGCTCAGATATTAATTTACAAAAAAAAATAAACTATGTACAAATAATCGCATTTTTAAAACGGTGATATTTGCGTAATAATCACCATTTTAAAATGGTGATAAAGTTGACGAAACCTGCGTTTAAAACTACTAGCAACGAGGAGTCAAGTGTGGCACTTGATAAGTTACAGGGCATAAGCATCAATACTATTACAGTTTTTGAATAATTGAAATTCATATTCGTTGAGAACATAGATTAGTTTTCAAATGGTTTACAAATGGACCTTCCCAAACCGACGACGATATAAATCAAAAGTCACTGAAGTCCTTCAGTTCCTTCGCATTGGCGTAGACCTAACCATCGTACAATCACAGCCATTTTAGAAGGTCCAAAAACGAAATTTACACTTTGAGTAATCTTCAAGATATCACTGGCGAAAAACGTGATAGCATTTTTTGTAGACTGCTTCAGAGAGGTTCTAGAGTAGCCTGGCCATCACTATCACTCTGGAGAATCCTTGCTTTTCATCAGAAGAACATCCACCCTCGTCCGTCCACGTCCACCCTTGTAACCCTTAGTTCATCCAGCTCTGCATGACCACATTTATTGATTTCCCCTCATTGCACATCACATATTTTTCAATAGATTAGCTGTCGGTTTTTGAACATTATTTTTCCAGCAAGTACCAAATTTGTTTAGTCAGTCTATAGAAATTTAGAAAGTTCTGGGCACTTCACTATTACACAATCAAACAAAAAAAAAAACACTAAATTTTTGAGCGAGTTCTTTCACAAGTTGAGTCATAAACTACGTAGTAATTTCCTAGCTAGGTGCCGCAATGGAGTATCTTCCTGAACGCCTTCCTGAACTCAGGGTTGAAGATAGTGTAGATAACGGGGTTAAGGAACGAGTTGATGTAGCCCAGCCACGTGGTCAGGATGAAGACCGTGACTCCTGGGGAGTACGGGAGCCCGAACTTGGAGCACATGGCGTCGAGGACTGAGCACGTGAAGAAAGGCGCCCAGCAGACGAGGAAGACACCTGGAAAGAGAGCAGACATCGTGTTATATTCATTCTTCAGAAAGTAAAGCCTATGGTTTGCCAGAGTAAACGAAATGAAGTGCATGAGAGGACAGACATATTTTCGTGCAACTTGAGTGAATTCGCAAGAATTTTGTTTCTTATATTTAATTTTTACTGTTGTGTTGTTTGTTGGTGTTTTACAAGTCATTTTTAAAGTTTAGTGTTTTAATTGTATTGTCGTAAGTTATTTTCAGATTATCTTGTGTGTGTTGTTTTTTGTTTGCAAACCACTATGTATTGGGTCTGCCTGTAAAGGTAGTGTGTGTTTATAATAATAAATAAATAATAAAAGTGCAGCAGGCTACATGGAAATTGGTAAGGCGTCAGGCAGCTGCTTAAATGACTAACTGGGTTTTTTTCTTAACTTTAACATGACCCATTCTCGTATTGAGTACAGCTAAATAAGAAGCTCAGTTCCTCTCATATCACTGTAAATGAAGACATAGATAAGAATAACTCATTTCATGAAAACATTACAGTTAGTAAAGAGGAAGCAGGTGCAAACAAGGATGCATTAACGTAAATGATAAATAACAAATGATTTTATTTCTGTAAGTAGGTTTTTAAGGTAGGTATTATACATATATCGCCACTCATTTTCATCGTCGTACAGAAGCCTCTCCATTTGCAATTTATGGACCAGCCGTACCGTGAGTGTCCACGTTTCGGCTCCATAAGCCATCACAGGCAGGACGCACTGATTGAAGGCTTTATTCAAGCTCTGTGGAATACGGGACGAGAAGAATCGACGAAGCTTCCCAAACGCTGTCCAGCCCAGTTGAATTCCTCTGTTTGTTCTTACCAATCGGGAGAGTTTGCCCGAGGTAAAAGTTGAGAGTACCCCCATTGACAACAGTCAATCCCGGAGCACTCGTCACTCGTAAAAGCTATTTTATTGACATATCTACTATCTTGAAACTCACCTAACACAATAGCAAGCGTCTGCGTAGCCTTCTTCTCTTTCTTGGCGAAGGATTTGGCCCTCAGCTTGCCAGCCCTGTTTGCTCTGAAGATGGTGAACCTGGCTGCCGATGCTGCACTCCTGAACCGTCTCCGAGGAGTCGAGATGAGGGAGCTGGTACTTATTCTGCTTAGCTTCTTTCTGGGGAAGGAATGGAGATTTTTAGTTGGTGTCGTTTGGTGGAGTGATTTGGACTGTCTTGTCCATGATTATGTTCATTTAGATGTTGCCTTGCGGTGTCTGCATGAATTCAAGGCTATTATATATTTTTTGTTAAAATTCACATTACTTTAATGTAGATAAATAGTTGGTGTTGACTTGTTTCATGGAGCGATTTTTTTTTGGGCGGAGCAGTAGGGCATGTCAGACTATTACTGACTAAAACCCACCCGTGTTCCTTCAGTTGCCCATGTGCCAGGGTCACGGTATCTCTTTCGAACAATCACGCGACCCCGGCAGGCATCGGTCCTAGCAGAACCCTTCAGTGCTGCTGACATCTCTTTGAGGCGCGCGTGGAACACTACGCGCCGTCGACCCGAGCTTGGTCCTTACCGGGCGGCGAGCTACCCATTGCTCGCCGCCCGCAAGCACGCGCCTATGGTGTACGCGATAAACTCCCGACGCCCGGGGCGTCTCCTCCTGCGGCGGTTAGGGACATCAGGGCGCATAGACTGCTACTACCTCACGTGCCCCGTCAGTGTCAATGATCATGTCCCTGTAGGTATTGCCTCGTGGTGTCTACGTGAATTCAAAGTTGAGCAAATTTCGTTAAAATATACTTTAATGCACCTGCTCTGAGTATTAGCCACTAAGTGGGGAGTTCGGGACCCATTATTTACTATAGAGACATACGACCAAGCTTTTACAGGTTCAAAAAATAAAAATAAAACAATCTGCCATTGTTTTTTTTTTGAACCAATATCTAAACCGTATGCATGATATTTGTTATCGGTCCACGAATATTGATGTATGTGAAAAATATAACAATATGGCATAAAATAGATTTGATTGTCACATTTAACAACGTTGGCTATGGTTTGTTTATTTATACGCTACTTTGTTTTACGCCACAAAATACTAAACAAAAAGTAAATTGAACACTGCAAAATATAAAATGGGCGGGCTTATCGATTTCTGTGATCTCTTCCAGACCACCTTGGAATTGGCTATACATTGGCTAAACACAAAAAGGGACTGTCGTTGATGCTACTATATAATTTACTATACTTAATTGGTGATTTTACCGTACTTACATACATACATACATACAATCACGCCTTTTTCCCATGGGGGTAGGCAGAAACCACGGAACGCCACCTGATACGATCTCTACACCTCTTTACTGTACTTATTCCAAAATAACCAATTTGTTTGCGCAATTTATTTATTTATTTATATTTAAAATACAAGTGACAATGACTCAAATGTGTTAGTAACAATATTTCTTATCAGCTATGTTAGTAGACTTATCCTACACACAATGCAATGAGGTGATTCATTAATCAACCCGCCTCTATTGCTACATGGTATGAATAAGTTCAATATTTTTTTTAAGAAAAATAAAAAAATCGGCTACCATTCGATTGATTTGAGTGATGACCACCATAAAATAAATGACCCACAGGGCCTCGATTGAAATATTGAATTCGGTTAAAATAAATTTGGTTATATTACTCAAAATACCCTTTAAAGGAAAATGGGTCACTTCGACACTTATGGCCGATGGGTTCGACCCATCTCTGGGACATCCTGTGACCTCACGGAAATTAAGTCCAAAGATGGTTGCAGGACAAAACGGACCGGTCCATTATGACCCCCGTTAAGGTAGCCATTTTGTGCAGCCTTTAGGGATATTGAGGAGCAGATTACACGGTTTTTCATTATGGTCGGATGATTGCAGCAGGAAGTAATGAACGCAGGTCTACGCGTGACACAATGGAATTGGGTTTGTTATAGACTATCATCTGCTTGTGGGTTCGCCCGCGTGAGTTTCGGAATTTATCCTACGAGAACTAAGATAACGCGGTAAAAAGAAAAGATCCTAAGTCCTAACCCATGTCATGGTCTGTCATGTCAAGCTGCTTCTTCTTCTCAGCGTGTCGACAGAAATTTAAATAGATTTAGCCCAGAATTTGCGTACAAGCTTAGCATTTTTAGTAGCGTCCATCAACTCCTGTAGCGTACAAACAACAAGACACACTGGACAACATATTAAGCTGTTAAAACATGAAAGGTAACAAACAGAAGTTATTTTGGCAGTTATACTCGTATGTTTAATAGAACTATGTTATAAATATGTAAGGTATGGATTCGATAGAATTGAAACGAGTTTTTGTAGAGCTCAGTAATTTTATTAAGTAATGTAGTTTTGAGCATACATTTTAAATCTATTAGCAATTAAACTCTCCTCATATTGAATTTACACTCACTGAATAGATCAAATGTTAACTATGAGAGTTAACTCTCAGACAAATGCAGCAGTAATGTTAGAGAAGTTTGTAAACACATTCAGTTCTGTAACTTTAGTTTGCTATTTGCGCCCGCACCTGTACCCGGGATGCAGTACTAAGTAATTTAACGCTCGCACGTGAAACGGCTTATGCTTAGTTGTTGTTAAATTTTCAGCTTCATATTAATACGGATTTATTGGTAGCTTTTCATTAGTTCAACAACTGTAATTTTTCATCCTAAGCATAGTTTGGTTAATTTGTTAAAAATATAGCTATTTAGCTCGAAACATACGATATCGAACATACACGGTAAGTAGTATGAATTCAGCGAGTAGAACATTTTGGTTGGTTTAAAAATAGAAATGTGCAAAACTTACGTAGAATTTTTTAACGAAAGGGGTTAAAAATTATGTATAGAATACAAGAATTAGGTTGCGCGTCGATATCCTAGTTGTCTTGTATTTTTAGAGCATTTTTAAGTAAACAGTTGATTGTTCTTTTTTATTCTTAGCATAAGGATCGACACTACTGCCCATTATCTCCACGTAATCCCCTATTCACCTTTTCAGACACGAACTCAAATAACCTATTATTTCCTGGGAGCTCCTCGATCAAGTCTATCTAAGCCTATTTTAGTACACAATTCGACGAAGTACGGATCAAAAGGTGTCCACAAAGCGAAAAGCTGCGGAGCCAATTTCACGAAGTTTTTGACTTAATGACTTGAACGTGACCTTTCACATCGGAAGTTAAGACTTTGCTTTGAACTTGAAACTTCAAGTTTTTGCGGATACAACGGCTTTAACTCGATCAGTCAAAATTAGCATTTGGTAATCCAACTTGTTTTGTAGCTTTAATTATATTGTTGTTGAAATGTCGCAATCAATCATCATCATCACCTGCCTAACCTGTTTCCTAACTATGTTGGGGTTGGCTTCCAGTCTAACCGGATGCAGCTGAGTACCAGTATTTTACATGGAGCAACTGCCTATCTGACCTCCACAACCCAGTTACTGGATAATACGAAAGTCCTTAGTAAGACTGGATGTCAGACTTGCGGGCTTCTAACGACTGTCTAAGATCTACGAAAGACAGCCGGGACCAACGGGTTAACGTGCTTTCCGAGACACGCAAGAGTCTTGGTATGTAAAGACGGTCACCCATCCATGGACCAACCGCGGCAAGCGTAGCTTAACCTGAGCTGAACGATCGATCCATGCGGCTGTTATTAATTAGCCACATGTCGCCGTCACAGTGGATGATGACCTGATATATTTTTTTTAGAAATAATATATCATTAATAAGAATTAAAGTATCGGGAATAGAACTGAAGTAAACGTTTTGGCTTGCAGAGTTAACCTAGCTGAACGGGGAGTGAGCTGGAAATGGCAGACGAGTTTTTGGAGACGGCGGTGGCGTAAATATTGGACCTGATACTGTATAGCTAAATTGAATGATAGATTACTATTAAAAAAGCTGCTGGAACAGACATCAGGCAGAAAGTAAATAATCAAAGGTTGTGACGTAATTTCATAGCGGCCCGTATCTAGCAGTAGACAGTGATCTTATTCTGAGGCTGATCTTATGGGCACGCCACAATTGCGGCGGTAAGTCCCCTCTTTGAGGAGTGGATAGAGAGGCACCACGGCGTCCTCACCTTCCGCCTGACGCAGGTTCTCACCGGGCATGGGTGCTTCGGTGGGTTCCTGTTCAGGATAAAGCGGGAGGATACGTCCGGGTGTTTCCATTGCGAGGATCGTCTGGAGGACACGGTGGAGAATACGGTGGAGGTGTGCCCAGCCTGGGCGGGGCACCGCCGTGTCCTCGTGGAGGCGATCGGCGGCGGCGACCTCTCGCGTCCGGCCCTGGTGCGAGCTATGGTACGGAGCGAGAGGGAATGGGAAGCCGTCACCTCCTTCTGCGAAGCAGTAATGCTCGCGAAGGAGGAGGCGGGGCGCGTGAGGGAGTGGCAGTCTCTGCGCCCTCACGTCCCTAGCCGCCGCAGGAGGAGACGCCCCGGGCGTCGGGAGTCGATTGCGGACTCCCGGCCACCGAAGGCGCGAGCTTGCGGGTGGCGAGCAATGGGTAGCTCGCCGCCCGGTAAGGACCAAGCTCGGGTCGACGGCGCGCAGTGTTCCACGCGCGCCTCAAAGAGATGTCAGCAGCAGTGTAGGGGTCTACTAGGACCGATGCCTGCCGGGGTCGCGTGATTGTTCGAAAGAGATACCGTGACCCTGGCACATGGGCAACTGATGGAACACGGTTGGGTTTTAGTCAGTAAAAGTCTCACACGCCCTCCCGCTCCGCCCAGAGCGGGAGAAGTCATTTGATGATTTCCCATCCATCATCTTATTGATCATGTTGCTATTTATCCTATATAAGCTAATATGTTAATGCTATAATGTCAAAGTTATAGCATTTATTTCAAATATGCACATAAAAAGCACTTTCGAACGTCAACATTAAATTGGAATTGATTCTAGTGTTCCACTCTGAAAGGTAATTTCGTACAGAGAAGAAATGGCAAGAAACTCCACTGTTACTGTTTTAAAAATATTTTATATACATTCATTGACAGGCCTGTTAATCAGTGGTTAGTGACCCTGACTGCTAAGACTGAGGTCGTGGGTTCAATTCCCACCCAGGACAAATGTTTGTGTGATGAGCACAATCATTTGTTCTGTGTCTGGGTGTAATTTATCTATAATATGTATGTATTTACAAATATATATGTATATTTATCAGTTGTCTGGTTGCCATAATACAGGCTCTGCCTAGTTTGGGATCAGACAATGGTGTGTTGGTTGTCCTAAGATATTATTATATTATTAAATAACTATATGTGAAAACGATGCACCTAGAATAAAATTACTACAAGATAAGCCCATCCAATAAAAATAGTAGTACAGACGCCACCAGGTCAAGCTACCCGAAACTGTCAATTTTTCCCAACGAACCTTGAACCTAATGCTCTAGATATAAAGTCGAAAATCTATCAAAGAAATCTGACAGATTGTAGTAGCTTGATGTGGTGGCGTCTGTACATAACGACAAGCTTAACTTTTACCGATATAACGTACATAATAACCTTACGATATCCAGTTTATAAAGGTATCATCGATAACATCTAATATTCTGAATAAGTACACAGTTTGCTATCCACATCGAATAGAGGTTGTTAAACCTTTACTACCGCACTCGATAGCCACATTATGTTATTGTTATGGGTTTCTATTCATTTCGGGATGAAAGTAGGTTTATTATTTGGTGATTCTTTGAATCTTAGGACTAGAGATAAGACTTATTACGAGTTGTAAGTGTGCTCTTTCTGATCATATTGCCATTTTGGTCAGTAAGACAGAAAAAGCCATGCTACCGCCATCTATTATCGATTAACAGAACTACGCGAATGATCAGGAATTATCTAGAAGCTTAAACTCGTCATTTAAATAGAGGGTTATCAGCATAGAGAGTTCACGGATGGCTCAGATCTCAAGTGCTTATGCGGCAGCTCCCCGCAGATAATGGCCTACCTTCCATTCTGCGCCGCTTGCCCTGTCACCTGTCATTTGATGATCTTATGGCAGCGTCAGGGAGTAGAGCTCGCGCTGCTGTGTTTTGGGTTGGAGATAACTGAACTTTTTTACTATCGATCTACGTTCGCTACATAATTCGTTTTTTTACACTATAGACTGTTTTAAGTAAATCTACTTAATCTTATACCTTTAAACGAGCAATTCTTGTTTATTTAAAGTGTTAAAAAATTAACTGCAAGAAAAGTAAGAACTTGTTTAGTATTACAAATAAAAAATATTGGCGAAAAAAGATTTCAAAATAACAACCCGTTTCAGAGATTTGCAATATTTTCACTTCGCACAAAATTATTGAATATGCGCACTGTACACCGCATGCGCAAGGCGCTGGCGGCCTACGACACCGCGGCCGCCTCGCCGCACGCGTGAGTCATTCACCCCCTTTTTTTTTTTTTTTTTTTTTTTTTCAGGATGGGAAATCATCAAATGACTTCTCCCGCTCTGGGCGGAGCGGGAGGGCGTGTCAGACTTTTACTGACTAAAACCCACCCGTGTTCCCATCAGTTGCCCATGTGCCAGGGTCACGGTATCTCTTTCGAACAATCACGCGACCCCGGCAGGCATCGGTCCTATTAGACCCCTACGCTGCTGCTGACATCTCTTTGAGGCGCGCGTGGAACACCGCGCGCCGCCGACCCGAGCCTGGTCCTTACCGGGCGGCGAGCTACCCATTGCTCGCCACCCGCAAGCTCGCGCCTACGGTGGCCGGGAGTCCGCAATCGACTCCCGACGCCCGGGGCGTCTCCTCCTGCGGCGGCGTCATTCACCCCTGCGACACGAATCGACGGCGCAAATTCGTAATCAGCTGATTCTAATTTTCCCATTTCATTTCACAGACTTTGGACTGGCAAATTATCGAAATACTTACAAATAGCATATTTTAACTGTTTAAATTAAGTTAGCTCGATAACCTGGTATGTTTAAACAATTTGAATCAACCTATTTACAATAATTTAAAAATTATTTACAAATGGTCTTAATTTTTACCTTATTTACAAAAGGTGCTGGAAGTGTTCACCGTTTTGTCTAATGCATAAGTTAGCACGACGTATTACGTTTCCTTGCACTGCGATTAATGTGTCTCTGTCACTTTTAATTAAATCAAATGCACTTATTATACGAGTTTTTAATTCGTCCACGTTTTGAATGTTGTTGCCACTATGTCCATACCCAGTCGTTGAAGTATTCCAGCACTCAATCTTCAATGTCACCGGAGAGTCGTGGCCTACTATTGCTTGATGAGGACGAAGCTGACTAAGCGCTGGTAGACTCCTAGGATTGTTTGGACAGCAGGCACTTGTCGTTGCTCACCATACAGTTCACGGTAACGGTTACGTGCCGCAGCTAAACTTTCACCAGTCATAATGTAGCACACTACCATATCTAAGTACTCTCGATTGGAATACGTAAACGGAATTATTAAAAGTATTCGCGAAACTGCGCGAACGCACGTATTTGCCGTAAATGACACAGGGAATCACACCCGTATCGCGCGACGGATATCGGACGACTAAACGGATCGGGAAAGGGTAGCGAGGAGCTGCGGGAAGAGTAGCGGGCGGCGGGGGAACCGCTAGCGAGTCGCTCGCGCGCGGTACGATGCCGCAAGCGCAGCCCTGCGTACAGCGCACAAAAAATATTTTAATAAATTGTTTTATTTATGTGAAAATACTAAAATGCTCAAAAAAAAAATTAAAAAAAAATTATGTGTTCGTTTTTCGATGTCGAGTAAGTGGACGAAATTCTTGCAGTTAATTTTTTAACACTTTATATACAAAACTTGAATCTCGGAAACGGCTCCAACGATTTTCATGAAATTTAGTATACAGGGGGTTTCGGGGGCGATAAATCGATCTAGCTAGGATTCATTTTTATATTATAAAATGTCGTTTTATTCGTATTTTCAATGATCAACTTTATCGATAATCAACTTGAACATAAACTTATTATTTTAAACACAATTTACCAAAAAATACCGAGCAAAGCTCGGTCATCTAGATACTGTTTATTTATATTCATAGCTGCTGATCGAATACAACCGTAAAGTTTTAATATCCTGACCGCCGATAACTTTTTCATGGTAAAGGGTTGTCTTAAGATCCTGTAAGAGGGTTTACTAAAGCGGCAGTTGTAATAAACAACGTCGTTTTGGTAGATTAAAAATGCATATTTACTAAAAAGTTTGGCAGTAGAAACCGAACGTAAACTAAATCTTCTTTTCGAGGCAAGGACTTGTTATGTAAAAACTAATCCTCGGACCAACCGCAGTATCTAATAAACAAAAATATGCAGCCAGCCATACATTTGACTTAATCTGTATCAATGTATGTAACTATATACATATATTGTTACAATTGATACAATATAGATAATGATTATAATTAACTAAGTCTATTCGTCTTACAAATACTTAAATAAATTAATAACCAAGTCATCTCATACTTCACTCACATAATAGACAAGAACCTTCATCATGTCAGCTATGTGAAAGACACGACCCTCCTCATAACCAAGTAAAACCTTCAATACCTATGAGGTACAGGTTATCTAGAATACCTCGATCCGGTAAAATATTCCCTCAACGTGATCTACCCGGATGATTCGTTAACTACCGTCCAGGGAAGGCTCAGGAGCCATTAGCATTTATATTCGATATCAAGGAGGATTAACATAACAATTGGGAGGTAGTAATTGGGTGCACCTATCGATGTAATTAAATTGGGCTAGAGGTAGGGAGACTAAAGCTGACGGATATTAAAGAACCGGAGTTGAGAGTATAAATGCGCTATCTAGGAGGCTATTTGTAAGTACTTGATAGAATCGTGTGCGACGGGGACAAGAAAAAAACGTCAATTGGTTTTGTTTTGTTACGATGTATTTTATTTGCATAGTATTAAGATTCTATATATGTACATTAACATCTGAGGCCCCTTATTTAAAAATCGTAAAACATTTCTATGTAATTAATTTTAGTATACACACAATCGACGAATAAACCACCAATTCGTCGTACAAATTTTCGTCATATATATAAAAAAGGTATTTCATATAAAAGTGCAATACCTACGCGGTGAAAGTATTTAGAATCTATTTTATTTTACTCATGAATAATTTTGCGGTTTTTGTTTTTGGGAATATCATCTCGCAGGTCAGTTCTTTTAAGGCCTCGCTGCAAGAGGGCAGCAAGAGACTGGCTGGGTCGGAATGATGTTTTGCTGCAGCGGGGTACTGAATCATATACTGAATCGACGCGCGCTGATTTGAACGGGAATGCCCCGCCATATTATAAAAGTTAAAATTTCCTTAATTGCAATTAAAGCAATCTTCGAACTAAGCACTACAGAAACCCTCTACTAATAGGTAACCGCCGTTAAGTAATCAGACTGTTCCCTTGCAGGCAAACCACAGCAGCAATTTGCAAAATAATTATCGGATCCGGAATAGCGGAAGCGCGGTTAAGTTTCGGATATCCGATAGATTTGAGGTTACGTAAGGTTACATCACTAGTAATTGAGAAGCGTTTATACTCAACTTCGTCATTATAATAACGTTTTAATCGCTGTAAGCCTAGACTTTTCCTCAGAATCCAGTGTCGATATTGTGTAGCAGTGGGCGCTACGGCGTAGCAATTTGCTACGTCGTAGCTTTATATGATTTATTTTTCGTCTCTACTTCTTCGTCAAAAGTTAGGACTATGGTCGCAAGATCATAGACTAACCATCAACATGCGAGTTCGGCGTCGCTTTAATTCACATGCTTAAGAATTCTCCGATGTTCTTTTAAAAGTTGGTGAAGGCACTCAACAAGAGGAGAGTGGCCAGGTGGATCTACTAGATTCTCTTCTTAGAGTAGTCCCGACTTTAGCAGATCTGAATTGTGTGGTGTATGGGGACATCAGTCGAATGCCGCACCAAGAAAATTCTTATATGAACGGGCCATTTTATCGCCTAAAAATGACAAAGCTGAGGAGATTAACCACTACATTCTTTAGCAAATTGTAGGGAGCGAAGTGATGTACTCCTGCATTATCACTCTTGTGGAGGAAGATGACGTCACTATTTTCTGAATTTGCTTACAGCAAGTGAACTTCCAGCGCACATTAGTCAGCTGAAGGTCGTCAGTGCCCTGATTATGCTCCTTCGGAACTTAACTCCACCGTAGCTGTGTAACGGAAGCTACTCGAGTCGTGTCTTCGCAGAGAAACCGAATTGTGGCGATGGTGAGACAGTATTTAAACCACGTATAACACTAATTCCTTACAACTCCTCCTAACCTTCTGGTTAAGCGAGTACAGTTCCCTATGAGCGTATGCTTCACGATGACTATCAAAAAGTCACAGAAGCAGACACTGAAGGCTGCGGGTGTCGACTTCAGGTCAGGCTGCTTCTCACACGAACCACTTATTGTATGTATATAGCTCCCGCGTCACTGACTCTGATATTTTGGAGAATAAAAATACAAACGTACTTTATAAAAATGTGGCTAATATTGTAGTATATTGTGCTGTCCCACGGCTTCCATGGTACCAAAGTCACGAGCAGAAGTTAGTAAGGTATCAAAATTAAATACACAATACAAGTTCTAATGTTCCAATAAAATATTTCCCCTGCGAGTATGGTATTGACATTTTGTTTGTTACAAAAAGTTGAAATAACACAAATTGGCTATGTATGAAGTCATGAAAGGAAAAGTTTCAGTCTTTTAACGAGATTTAGAAATGTGTACAACTCATGGGAGTTCCTTTATAAGTAGGTTTAACTTTTAAGGGGTACAATTTGGCTCAATGCCTATATTAAGGGGGTTTAAACCTGTGTGAATTGAGCTTCTTTTCTACTGTTATAAGTACTTACGTGGAAATTGTTTTTTATTTTTGTGTTTTGTGGCGATTATTGTTTAGATAGACCGGCAACCTGGTAGAAAGTGGTTTTTTGGCTAATGTCTACATTTTTTTAAAATCTATTTGACACCTAAATTGATTTGCATTAAAATTCCCGACCCTAGTAAATAAGGCTTGCATCATCAGTATCGGTCAGTATTTCAGCGGAAAAACCTCCACTGCTGGACATAAGCCTCCCTTAGAGGTGAGAGAACCATAATCGCCACGCTTGGCAGGCGGGTTGGCGATCGCAGTACGGTGGTAAAATGCACAAAGAACGCTGCTGCCCATTCTCTAGTAAGTCGTAGTGTCGTAAAAAGCGACTAAGAGTCGCCTTTTACGACACCCACGGGGAGAAATGGGTTGTCCCATTTAAGGTTTTACTTAAATGTAATCTCACAGATCTTCAAATCTTTCCATATAATTTTTATGTGAACTTCAGGGTAAATGATTATAATTCTGTAAGTAAATTCTGGTTAAGGTCGCAAATCATATTTTGCTCAACGTGTGCATCCTCATACTGATCTGTAAACATCAAGTAACGTAAGAGACTTTGAATTTCGTCGCTACCCAGACGCTTCCCTAAAGGGTGGTATGTATAAGGAGAAAATACCCTAATTTTGGCCGGGAATTAACGCGAAGGTTAGTTTTAAATGATGACTTACCCTTACAGCTTCCCTAAACTCAAGGGTTCCTACAAAGTTCTGATGGTATTCCTCAACTGCCATTAAACTCAAAACATCAATTATATTTAAGTGACATATATTCACGCTCAATCCTTGCAGGGTAAACAGACATAATGCGATGTCATTCATCAACATGGTGTCAACGGAGTAATGTGAGGAAATTAAATGAAAAATTATAGGAGGTCTGTACGGTCGGCAGAAAAATTCCGTTGACACATCCCTAACATAGGGAACAACCATAGACTACTCTTCAAGATATCTGAAAAAAAAAGAACTTCAAAAACCTTTCAAAGTTTTTAGTAGCGCGTTTTAAAAGTGTCTTTGTGTATATCTAACTTTTTATTGCTGACTGTACCAAATGTATTGTATAGCATTTTCATCGCAGCACCACTGTGCCTCTTTCTCATCTTTTTAAGGTTACATTCTTTGTTTGTTTTTAATTAACTGGTCTGTCAAATATTGTCGCTCAGCTTCGAGACCCCGATTTACCCTCTTGGGGGAATTTTAATAAATCACATTTTATTGGCCCGGTTGCTTTGCTTTATAAAAATAGCTCAGCCCTTTATGATGTTGACACACTTATTGTAAATTATTCTACGCTGTCAAAAAAATGGTACTTATTTTATTTAAGAGGGGCGATACCATATTTTTTTTAAATGGCTGCGTTCCCATTTCTATTTCAATTCGGATAAAACCTTTTTTTATTAAAAAAAAAAAACTGACAAATTGTTGAAATTAATTTCGGTAGTCAGTGTCTTGGGATCTGTATTTTAGTGTTTTTCCGAAATTAAGTTGTTTTTCAAATTGTAGTGTTGTTTGGAAGACAGTCGTGTTTTTTTTAATAGTTTTTAATTTCCACTTTTTAGCTAAAGTAACTACCCCACACCAATTCATATTGTTACTACGTGGTTTGTTAACAACAGTGAAAGGAAGTACTGGAACATTATCGAGATATTATACAAAGTGGATTAAATATGTTTTATCGGAGAAAAAGAAGAAGCTAAACAAGCAAAGTTAATCAAATTTATATTGTTTAGCTAAAGTTTCAGCTTATTCGAGACGAAATCTAAAAATATAAATATTTTTTATATTATTTTATGGACGACCTAGCCTGAAAGAGCGCGATAAAGTTATTTTTCTAGCAAATGTTTATATACAAATAACTTTTTCGCGCCGTTTTAGTCGCGTGGAAGTCAGAAATTATACCATACTAGGGAACATACTACCAGGATAAGGGATCCTTCTTCCTAACCCAGATCATGGTCTACTTAAAAATCTAAATCCAATCAGCCGTGAAGACGTGAAAAGATAACAGATAGAAGCATACTTATAAAATATTTGTATGGTATAACAAATAGGCATAATATAATAATAAATATGTTATCAAATAATATCTTGTGTCTTTAAACGAGCAATTCTTGTATATATATTGTTGCATATCCAGTAATTGCGCACTTCACAAATAAATTGCGCATTAAATAAATAAGTTGAGTCATACTTTCCATAACAAACAGGAAGTGAATCATCTATTGCGCATCAAATAAATAAGATGTGTCATACCCTTGTTATGAAAACATGGTGCAACACCGAACCATATAAATACCGCGCATCTTGTCGCGCAGTACAGTTCGAGTTCAGGTCTAGCTTCAGTACAGTTCGAGTACAGACTCAGTACAGTTCAAGTCTAGTCTTAGACCGAACCGGGTGTTAGCCAGTAGTTGTAATTGTGTAAACGTCATAAATAAAGAAGAGTTCATTGAAGAGCCTCTTTTATTGGAAGTTTAGAACCTTCTTCTGGAAAATCAAGCGAGAAACCTGCAGAACCTTCCAGACGACACACGTCTGTTACAATACGAAGGTGTGTCAGACTCAGCCAGTTCCGGAAGGGAATAGAACATTCCATCGACGATTTACAAGAGGAAACTGCGGAGTCTTCAGGGCATCGCCGTCAACAATAAGAAGACGAGTCAATTCCAGCAACTACGCGGCACACTCAACGAGTAGTTTCTTCGAGAACTATCTCATCAGTTTCTGGTATCTTCTGGCCAAAAAGAGAACCTGGTGGCAGCAAGAACCCTTACCACTGTGTCGGTTCATAAGTCAAACAGGAATCCGACATAGTTTTTCTGGTGACAGCGGTGGGATAGTGACAATATCGACGTGTCTACGTGGAATCTCGTAGAATCATCGGGCAACTTCTTCGACAAAATCCTGATCCTGTGACGCAGCGCTCGTAGTTCCAAGACTGAAGAGTCGGATAACGGGCATCTCTTTTCAAGAGGACACCTGCGAGGACAGAATTTCTTCGTCGAAAGTTCAAGAGTTCCTGTTCTGCGACGTACCACAAGACAACGGTGTCTGCAGACTTCTGACACTACGTGATCGGAAGGCGAGTTTCAACTCCTTACTGCGATTGCCACAAAGGTCCACTACGTGTGAAGACTTATATCTTGGCTTTACACTAGGTGAGTAGACCGTATTTCTTTCCTTTCCTAATTCCTGACTTTCCCTAATCCTTTTACGACTTAAAATGTCTCGTGGAAGTCAACCAATCCAAGACCCCAGGATCACAGAATCCTCTTCAGATGACGAAATCTCTCAGGGTCTTCAAAAATTAAACATAAATACTTTATTCAAGTTCGTCCAAAAGTTCGATGGGGATCGTAAGAATTTTAAACATTTCCTAACCACAACGAATAGTGCTTTCGCACTCGCGGCCCCCAATCAAGTAGAAATACTTTTACGATATGTAATATCACAAATATCATATAATGTGATCAATGAAATTAATATAAGAGAAATAACATCATGGGAGCAATTAAAACAAACTCTCAAAAATTATTATTCTACAATTAAAGATGTCTCCCATCTCCATGAGGAATTAGAAACAATCAGACAATATCCTCATGAAACAGTTACTGACTTTTTCAAACGTCTTGATAAAATCAAAAATGATTGCATCGCGGCAGAAGAAAATCAAACCGACTGCCCAGATGAAGTTCCAGCCCTTAAACGAGCTATCCAGAAAACGGCACTTAGGAGATTCATTCTTCATTGTCACCCAGAAATTTCTAAAATGCTTAGGGCTCGTGATGTTAAAACCTTAAATGAAGCATTTTCAATTGCTCAAACAGAAGAAAAAATTATGAAATTAAATCAGCCGAAGTCTTCTCAATCTTCTTCGAACTATTGTAACTTCTGTAAACGTCCCGGTCATAACACTCGTGATTGTAGAAGAAAACCTAACAAAAAGGTTCCTTTCTCGAATCAGGAACATTTGACATCCGAGAAACATAATACAAATTATGACCAAAACAAATTTTGTCGATACTGTAAAGCTAAGGGTCATGAAATAAACGAATGTAAACGTAGGAACTATAATAATAATAAATTTAAAGAACAAAAGAATATAAATCAAATCGAAAAAACTAATGATAACGATTCTCAAATAGTCTCTACTTTTCAAGCTCAAATCTGTTTCATAAACACTAACTGTAAAACATTAACATTTAATTCTGAGAATTCTGATAAACAAATTCAGTTACTTGTAGATACCGGAGCTTCATTATCATTATTAAAACATACGGCAGTTAATCCGAATAAAACTTATTTAAACCCAAAAGGAAAAGAAAATATTAATGGCATAATACCTAATCAGTCAGTGTCCACACTAGGTACAGCAAACATAAATTTACAATTAGATAATTTTACGTGCAATCCTAAATTTCATATTATTAATGCAGCCAAAATTTTAACCCCTTTCGACGGGATCTTAGGAGACGATATCCTAAAGAAATACCAATCCAAAATCGATTATTCTAGAAACGAAATAATATTCAATGACATTCCTATACAATTTGACCATCAAATAAATAATGTCAAATCACATAATAAAAACAAAATAACAACGAAAATCGAAATAAACGAAAGGTCAAAGATACTAAACGAAAATTTAAAAGTAAACAATCTCAAAGAAGGAAAAGAAGAATTACAAAAAATCTGCCAAACATATTCCGACGTTTTCTTTCTGTCAGGAGATAAATTGTCTTTCACTGATATTTTAAAACATAAAATATCTCTTACTAATAATACACCTATTCACACTAAAACTTATCGTTACCCAAAAGTCCACGAGGAAGAAGTACAAAAACAAATTAATAAAATGCTAGATCAAGGAATAATAAAACCATCGGTTTCCCCTTGGTCAGCACCAGTTTGGATTGTCCCGAAGAAAACAGATGCTTCAGGCGAAAAGAAATGGAGACTCGTAATTGACTATCGAAAATTAAATGAAGTCACTGTTAGCGATCATTATCCTATACCCAATATAGAAGAGATTCTTGACCAATTAAATAATTCTAAATACTTCTCTACTCTAGACTTAGCATCTGGTTTTCATCAAATACAGATGGACCCAAATGATCAAGAAAAAACAGCCTTCACTGTCCCATATGGACATTTTGAATTTACAAGAATGCCGTTTGGATTAAAAAATGCACCTTCAACATTCCAAAGAATGATTAATATCGCTTTATCAGATTTAATAGGAAAAGGTATCCTTGTCTATATTGATGATATTGTAATTTACGCGAAAACTCTAAAAGAACATAATGAAAACTTAATTAAAGTGCTTGAAAGACTCAAACAACACCATCTCAAACTTCAACCAGAAAAATGCGAATTTCTTCAGAATCAAATAGTTTATCTAGGTCATGTTATAACCAAAGATGGTATCTCCCCAAACCCTGAAAAAACTAAAGTTATAAAGGAAATTAAAACTCCTAAAAATACAAAAGATATCAAATCCTTTCTTGGACTAGTAGGATATTATAGAAAGTTTATCCCAAATTTCTCGTATGTTGCGAAACCTCTCACCAAATTACTCAAAAAAGATGTCATATTTGAATGGAATAATAAAACACAAAAGGCTTTCGAAACATTGAAAGAAATCTTATCCGATAATATTATACTCCAATTCCCTAATTTTGATAAACCATTCTTACTCACGACAGATGCCTCGAATGAAGCTATTGGAGCTATTCTCTCTCAAGGAGAAATAGGGAAAGATAGACCTATTTCTTACTATTCAAAAACTTTAACCAAAACAGAACAAAATTATAGTACAACTGAGAAAGAATTACTTGCTATAGTCAGTGCAGTAAAGCATTATAGACCTTATCTATTCGGCAAAACCTTCACTATAATCACAGACCATAAACCATTGATATGGTTACAAAATTGTAAAGACCCCTCAAGCAGGCTAATAAGGTGGCGTCTTAAACTATTAGAATACGATTATAATATAATCCATAAAGCTGGTAAAACAAATGTTAATGCTGATGCTCTAAGTAGGCCTATCCATGCAATAAACCAAAACGAAACTTTTGAAGAATTTGATAGATATTATCAAGAAACAATAATAGTAGAACCTAATGATATCGAAAAACCTATAACTAAAATTCCAGTTCTAGCTTTGCCAATCTCTTGTGATGTCAATGAAAATAATTTAGGAGTATCATATGTTAAGGAATGTTTTCCTGACAAAGACCTTCAAGGTCAACTCAAAGAAATAAAAACTTTCATTAGACCTCATCAAAGAATATTTCTGATTTATGTAAAACAAAATTTCGAAAATGAAATCAACTATCGCACCCTATACGAAGCATTAAAAGACTTAAGACTTTTGCTTCAAATAAATAATATTAAAACATTTAGTATTTCTAAAATAAACGATGATATATCAAATGAAACTACACAAGCATTCTATTGTATGTTGCAATATTTATTTAAAGACTATAATTACAATTTATTCAGTGATAAACGTATAGAATTAAAAACCCCTGATGAAATTAAAGAATGCCTTATAGAATACCACGACCATCCTATTTCAGGACACCAAGGAATTCAAAGAACATATGATAAAATCAAAAAATATTATTATTGGGATAACATGAAAGAAGATATTCAAAAACACATTAAAAGCTGTGATACATGCCAGAAATCTAAAACAAATTTTAAACCGAACAAATCACCGATGGAGATCACAACAACATCGTCCAGATTTAACCAACGAGTTGCACTAGATATAGTCGGTCCTTTACCTGAATCCGGGAACGGCAAAAGATTTATTTTAACTTTACAAGACGACCTAACAAAATTTATTCAAGCCTACCCAATTCATAATCATGATGCTATCACAGTAGCAAAGAAATTTTTAAAATACTGTACCAACTTCGGTTTTCCGGAAAGTATACTTTCCGACCAAGGCAGGGAATTTATCTCTGCAACCTTTAAAGAATTTACAAAGCTCCTTAATGTAAACAAAATTTCAACAAGCCCTTATCATCCCCAAACCAACGGATCCTTGGAAAGATTTCATTTAACACTAAAAGATTACTTTAAATGTTATGTCAATGAAAACGAAAATAATTGGGATATGTTCCTTAACCAGGCCGTATATGCCTATAATTCCCACATTCAAAAGAGCACCTCTTTTACGCCATATGAGTTAGTTTTCGGACAAGACCCGAAAATTCCTAAAATTCCCAAAACTAAAAACTATAACGAATTTTCTCAATTAATAAAAACTAAAATAATTAAAATACGAGAAATTGCTAGAAATGCTCAGCTTCAAGCTAAGACAAACACAAAACAAAATTATGACAAAACTCATAACCAGGAATATAATTTTAAAGAGAAAGATAAAGTCTTGGTCTATGACGCGTTATCCAAGGCTCAAAATAAAAAACTAAAGAAAAATTATAAAGGTCCTTATGAAATTGTACAGATTCATAATAACAAAACTGCAACTCTAAGAATTTCTCCCAATAAAATGAAAACTTATCATTTTAATTTATTAAAACCGTACGTTGTTTCAGGTACTGAGAGCACAGAAAATGAATAAAATAATAATAATACTCTTAAATTTAATTCTAGTGTCCAGTTATAAAATTTATCCCATAGAAAAATCAAGTGGTATATTTTTCTATCATATAGGATCAGTCAAATTAAGTAATCAGAAATTTACTCTTTTAACGTTTAATAACATTTCCCTTATAAACGATAGATTAAAAGCAGTTAATCAGTTCTATATCAAATCCTCAAATCTCTGCATAAAACTATTAAGAGATCACCTTCAGACTCATTGCACTACTTCACTTAGATACATAGGTAATGATATTAAACAAATGATTGATGATTATTTAATTATATCACACCAATATCGAGGCAACAACTTTCGAACTAAACGCGGAATAATTAATGGCATCGGAGCAGCAATTAAATGGCTTTTCGGAACTCCTGATGCAGAAGATGCAGAATTCTATACTGATTCGATTAAAACATTAATGAGTAACCAACGTGAAGTTGAAACATTAATGAAAAGTCAAGTAAACATAGTATCATCCACTATTTCAAATTTTAATCATTCTATGTTAACTCTACAAAATAATATTAATACCATGAATAGTAACCTAGAGAAATTTAATAAATTCTCCGAACAAACAGCAAACAATGAGGAGAAATTGAACTTTGAATTTGATATCATAGATCACATTATTCTCTTAACTGAAATGGTAACGGAAACTGGTAAAATCCTAAATGATTATCTAGATTCCCTAACTTTCATCTCAAATGGATTCATGAACTATAAAATATTGACCCCAATCGATCTTAAAGACGAGCTGGAAAAAGTTCAGTCTCATTACAATCTCCCTATTGATCCAAGTATGGATAATGTCTACAAATATTATAATATGATCAAACCAAAAGCATTCCTAAAAGACAATCTATTAGTCATATCTTTTGAAATTCCAATTTCAAATCTAGAACCCTATAATTTATATCAGATGTTTCCCTTACCAACTCCTCATAAACAAAATCCTGAACTACTGTCCTACATCGAACCTTATAAATCCTACATTCTCATATCACAATCCTTAACGGTCTATTCTATACTTAATGATCTCAAGAATTGCCAAGAATACGAAGACGACAAATTTATATGTGAAGAAATCTCAGTATCAAGAAGAATAGATCATCCTCAATGCGAAATCCAACTCTTCTCTTCAAGAACAAAGAACATCCCGAAGGATTGTCAAATAAGAACAGTCTTCGCAGAAGCCGAAATATGGCACCCGTTGCGACACAATCAATGGCTCTATACTTTAACGAAGCCTATGACAATAACAATCTTGTGCTACAAAGAAGATACGAAAGAAGAATCTATATCTGCAATGGGAATATTAGAACTTGACAGAAATTGCAAAGCATATACTGACTATGCAATCCTCGAAGCTCAGTCAAATCTCTTAACACAAAATTTAACAAATAAAATACCATTAATAGACATCACAGAAGATGAATGCTGCATCACAGAAGAAATCAAGTTAACGCCAATAAAATTTTCAAATCTAGATCTTCACGAATTAAAGTATGCTCAACATAAATTGCAGCAAATGGATGAAATACTCCAACAACATTTAAAAGAACCATATATCCTTAAGCATTCTCAATGGTTCACCACAGCATTTTATGCTATTATCGGAATAATTATAATGATAATTATTTTCAATCTTTTAAAATATTGTGGCATCACAACTTTTATCAGGAAATATTTATGCTGTACAAGAGAATCACAAACATTATGTGGACCCTGCATACGAATTTATAATCAGTGTTGCGAAACAACGCCAAACACAAGACAACAATATGTTGTTAGTTATCAAGCACGTACGGAAGCTCCTCCAGAATTTCGAGCGTTGCCGAGTGCTCCATCGGAACAAACGATCATCACGGGACCAAGATCAACATCTTCAGAAAGAAGACTTCGAATACAGAAGAAAAGGGACCTCTTCGAAACATAAAACTAAATATTATTTTTGTAATTTAAAAAATTAATTAAGTATCAATTATAATCATAATTAATTATTCTAGTTCCAACATTTTTATAACTTTAATATTCAAGTAGCATAAGAAATTTAATTTCTAATTCAAGCTTTGCATTGTATAAAACTTATTAGTATAGGATCACGAACAGGGTAACCAGCCCCAACTCGATCCAAATCATTGTAAATCTAGGATCACGAACAGGGTAACCAGCCCCAACTCGATCCAAATCATTGTAAATCTAGGATCACGAACAGGGTAACCAGCCCCAACTCGATCCAAATCATTGTAAAATTAGGATCACGAACAGGGTAACCAGCCCCAACTCGATCCAAATCATTGTAAAATTAGGATCACGAACAGGGTAACCAGCCCCAACTCGATCCAAATCTAAGTTAAATATTGTATCCAATTTTTAAGTTGTATTCAATTCCATTTTTGTTAATTTAATTAAAAAACATTAACAAAAATCTTAAGGGGGTAGGTGTTGCATATCCAGTATTCTCCCATTCCTGTCTAAAGTGCTTGAGGCCTGCGTACACAAGCAGTTTACGGGGTTTGTTCATCAGAACAACCTTATAAGTTCTTTTCAGTCTGGATTCAGGCCTGGGCACAGTTCAGCCTCCGCCCTCCTTAAAGTGACTGGTGACATTAGAGAAGCAATGGAGGATACCAAAGTTACCGTTCTGGTATTAATTGATTTCTCTAATGCCTTTAATGCCGTCAGTCACGATATTCTCCTTTCTATCCTCTCTCATCTTATGGTTTCGCCCGAGGCTCTGGAATGGTTCTCTTCTTATCTTCGGGGACGTCAGCAGTCGGTTCGCGTTGATGAGAGTTCATCGAGTTGGCGTAATCTGGGTGCTGGTGTTCCACAAGGCGATATTCTTCCTCCATTATTATTTTCTATCTTCATTAATTTTATCACTCCTTGTCTTCGGTGTTCGTATCATCTTTATGCTGATGATCTTCAACTGTATACATCTGAGCGGGTGGAAAGTTTGTCGGACGCTATAGCAGATGTAAACCGAGATTTAGATTCGATCAAAAAGTGGTCTGATAATTTTGGGGTGTCAGTCAACCCCTCTAAGTGTCAGGCCATTGTAATTGGAAGCTCGCGCATGATGAGTAGGGTGACGCTTGGTTCTCTTCCTCCTCTCATTTTTAATGGTACCGTCATACCCATTACCCCTACTGTGAAGGATCTCGGATTACATCTAGACACGACTCTTAGCTGGCAACGCCAGGTCTCTAGTGTTAGCCAAAGGGTCAACGGTACTTTGCGCTCCCTGTATCGTTTGAGAAGCTTTTTACCCGCTAAGACAAAAGCCATGCTTGTGCAGACTTTGATTTTCCCTATGATCGACTATGGTGACGTGTGCTATTTTGACTTGAATGCGGTTTTTCTGGATAAGCTCGACAGACTGCTCAACAACTGTATACGGTTCATCTACAACCTTAGAAAATATGACCATGTGTCTAGCTATAGGTCTGAGCTCAAATGGATGCCCATTCGCCAAAGAAGAAGTTTGCGCGCTTTGACCACGCTTTTCTCCCTTCTCAAATCTCCCACTCCTCCTTCTTATCTCGTGTCTCACTTTCAATATCTATGTTTTTCTCACGTCAAAAATCTGCGTTCTTCTAACAATCTTCTCCTACTCTGTCCTTCTCATACCTCTGACTTTGTTCATTCGTCCTTTAATATTCAGTCCATTCTTCTTTGGAATGCGCTCCCTCTCGATATCAGGACGGCCACCACTCGGTATGCGTTTAAGCGGAAATTGCGGAGTTATTTTCAAAACAAATAGCGTAGAGTCATCTCAACATCTCTCTCAGCTTAATCTGTGTATATGTATATAAATATATATGTATGTAAGTATATATTATAGTAAATATGTATGTGTGTATTATAAGTTTATAGTCTATTTATATTTCCCATCTTATTTATAATTTGATATAGGATGTATTTTAATAGTATTTTTCAATAACTGTTCCTCTCAATCAAAGCACCTGCCATGTAATCTCTTCACCACCCTTGGTTGACTGGTAGAGAATGCCTAAGGCATTAAGTCCGCCTTTGTACCTTTTTTGTGTGCGAGAAGTTTAAATAAATAAATAAATAAGAATTTCATGTGAAAAAAGAGGGGAGCCTCTCAGAAAACATGATTATCGTCATCATTTCAGCTGAAAGACGTCCACTGCTGGACATAGGCCTCCACCAATTTGGGAGGGTTTTAATCACCACGCTTGGCAGGTGGGTTGGCAATCGAAGTATGGTGGTAAAATGCATAGAGAACGCTTTTGCCCATTCTCAAGGAAAGAAATGGAACAAAGTCTAGATATGTTTATCCTTGGTGCTTGCAAGGGTAAAACTAAAGACAATAAAGACAATATAAGAGCTTCATTTCTGCCGGGGTCGCGTGATTGTTCGAAAGAGATACCGTGACCCTGACACATGGGCAACTGAAGGACCACGGGTGGGCTTTAGTCAGTAAAAGTCTGACATGCCCTCCCGCTCCGCCCAGAGCGGGAGAAGTCATTTGATGATTTCCCATCCAGAAAAAAAAAGAGCTTCATTTAAAAAGTAGGGACGCCCTCAGAGGAACTATTGGGACATTATTGGTGATATTCCTTAGGAAGGTCAGGCGCGTAGTACTCTACATAGCCAAATGCGAACTATGAATCAAAGTGATGTCGTGAAAATCCTGCATCGCAAAGTTTATCGCGAAACTAGAATAATATATACAAGGTTCCGACATCGAATCGTCCGTCGGGCATCTCCCTTTTTTATGCAGGATGAGTGAACCTTGCAGCGGCGAAGGGTGATTTTATTAAAGAGGTAACCCGGAGCAAAAAAAATGCTTACCTAGGCCGGACGTGGCGCACGTAGTCCAGTTACTTAAAAACTTATTCCTACAACGATACTGGTCAAGTATTTCTAACAACTGTTTGGATAAAACTTCTGCAGTTCGACTTCCGCTAACATCGTAAAAACCTAGGAATCGTTCTTCGATTCCAGTTTCAGATAAATATCGAAAAATTACAGTCAATTGCTCCCTATGACTGACATCGGGAGTTTCGTCAATCATTACTTACAGATAGAAATTGAGCTTTATCTATCTCGTTTCTAATGTGGTCTCGTAAAACGGATGCAATACTATGTATTAAATCATTTTGAATATCACTAGAGAGACTAGAAAACGCGGGGTTCTGAACTGAAGAACATACTTCCAAATGAGAGTCCATTACGGTGTCATATTTGCTCAGATATAACAAGGTTTCAATATAGCTACAGCGGTTATCAGAATTCGGACGTTCATCGTGGCCGCGAAAAGCTACTTCTTGTTTACCTAACAAAATAACGGAGTCAATAAACCGTTTCATTAAATTCCTATTTCGACCTACTTTCCTATTATGACCTACATGCGAATTAGTGAAAAATGGTTCTATCCTACTATTCCCGAAGTCATGTAAATCTAAACAGCTACAAATATAAAGCATATTCAGTCTGTCATGTCAGTCTGAACATGTTTTTTTGATGAATTCGTCAGATTATTAACCCCTTGAGTTACACAGTTCGACATAAGCAATTGTCTTTCTATTGTGTCTAATTACGGCATTCGATGAGTTAATATCTGTAAAGCCCCCTTTATTCCATAAACTACTAGAATCTGAGAAAAGTATACATGGAAAACAAAACATCTTATTCAATTTACAACTACCAGTCAGCCATTGATATTTATCGTAAAGGGAAACATTAAAATGTTTGAAAAACCCATCGCACGACCTAACCTAATTATGTGTTTCTTATTTTCAAAACTTAACCTTGAAAAGCATGTTTCCTCACGAAACAAATAATCTGTCATACAACAATCTAAAATTATTAATGCCGCCATCCTACTAATAGCTTTTCAAATCTACTCTAAAAAAGTAATTTCAACTTGCTAATCTATCGACTTACCGCAAATTCCTAATTGCGAACGCACAATTTCACAACAAACTCACAATTATCTAATTCTAATTGTTACACTAATACTACACTAATAACTTATATGAATACAATGAAATAAATGCTAGTTAACTACAAGTATCAACAAAATGACAAAATTATTGTTGCGTCGAGCGAGCCAAGGGGGCCGGGGAGCGTCCATCCGACACGAACCGAGTACTTACGAAATTCAACGAATGGACCGATATTCCTACTTTGTCTAACTCGTTCATAACTCGACTTATTCCGGCTTCCCAAGGCCTCAAAAAAATGCTTGGCACGTCACCTGAAGTGACGTCATGTCGAGATGATTTTGCATAGAAATTGATGTACTTCATAACCCGGCGTTGTCAGCGAGTTATACTGCAGAAAAATCTTAACGCGCGGTGCCGCGCGAAATTTACGCGCACTTTAAATGTTATGTTTTCGTTGGAATATAAAGACAAATATTTTTTTTATGTAGGTTGGGGTTTTGTAATACTTTAATTTTATGGTGTAAGATTACATACATTTAGTGTGATTATTAAACACTGCTGAGAACTACTGACTGTCATAATTTCCTAAGGGAAGCCGACAGGAATCGGCTTATTAGTTACCTGCGCCACTGGAACCTTGTTCCTCATACCTCTATATTATATTTTGGCGACAGGTGCTGTGGAACATAGTAGACATTGTACGAAAAAAAACTTGTAAAATTATTAAACTTTTCTTTCCCTCTATATACATACATATCTATATTATAAAGCTTTTTACTCACTTTAATTCAGGCTTAGGCTTAGGAACCTCAGTGCCATCTTCTGTCTTCTTCTCCTCCTTAGTGGTGGGGGAGGCTGGTGGCGTGTGTTCCTTATCAGCCTCCATGTTGGAGGGGGCGTATCCCGAGTCATTGTTCGTGTTGGGGTCCATCATCGGGATTGGAGATGCTAGGTTCGCCATTATGCTGTGAGGAAGAAAGATCTTATAGATTTTTATATATAAAAAAGCTGAATTATTATTACTGAGTTTGAGGAGGTTTGTATAGATCTCTGACAGGCCAGACTCTGCAGTGCTGGGGAGATTCATCTAGCTTCATGTGACAAAATTATACTGTAACTATGTCTTCATTTTATGTACTTTTTTGATGTGTTTTTTGTTGACATTATTTTTGAACATGAGTGTATCGATTTGGGAATTCAACCCAGGACCTTATGCACAGCAGTAGTTTTTGCGACCGCTAGACCAACGAGGCAGTTTGAGAAGCTATAATCAACATTTATAATAATAATTTTAAAGGATGGTAGACTACTTGGCGTTTTTAGCTCAGCACTAAACATTTGAAGGCTCGTCGCCTAATGGCAGGTGGATCATCTTTCTACTGCGACATAAAAACTTTTATACTACGACCAAAACTGCCTCGACAAGCGCTACTGCTGAACATGAGGTCCTGGGTATCGGTTCCCAGATCAGGCAAAGTGTCATTGGGTTTTTCTATATGAAATTTCTCAGTAGCAGCCCGGAGTCTGCATTCGTGCCCGGTTAATGTCAATGGGCTCGCCCTCTATTACATGGGACTTAAAAATTATTAGCGAAATGTGGGTGTACTATAAGTACACCTCTGCCCAACCCTTCGGGGACAAGGCGTGATGTTATGTTACTACGACCAACCGTACTAAAATGTCTGGAATAAATGAAGACTAACAGTCCAATCATAGCCCGTACAATAAGGAAACTCGATCAGAAGTCCAGTGAACACTAATCTAGTCCACAGTCGACGTAAGATGGCGGTCACAAATCAAGTTAAACAAACCGGTTCAAACTGGATTTACTATCAACAGGAGTACAGATTAATAGCATTGTTTGTTTGCCCTACTGCGGTAAGGCGGTGTTATGTAATTGCGTGATTCGTGAATATATTTTTCAAGAGCAAATAGACTTTGTGTATGTATGTAATGAAATGACATTTCATTAAATAGGTTCTCCTTAGAGTTTATATGTTCTGTGATTAGGTTGTCTGTGGAAGTGAGCAGAGGACGCATCGGGCTGACACGTAATTCAATGGCGGATGATGTTCAGATTATTTTGTTAATTATTATTAAAAACTTGTAGAAAGATAAATGGAAGGTTATAATTGAGGAGGCGATATTAGTGAACTTTAAATGTCGTTTCTTTGTATTTTCAGGTGAGATATAAGTGTAATTCTCATATTTTGTTGTAATATTGTAAAAGTAAAAGTGTGCTAAATAAAACTTTGTATTTTCAGAGAAACAATTTGTGTTTATTAGCAAAAATCCTCAATAATATACCTATCTTATAAAACGACATTTTCGTTAACTAATGAAGATGGACCGGCTGCAATTTGAGTTTACGATGATAGCTTCAAATGATGGCAAATCTAATGTATTAGCCATAACCGCAATATCTACAGAAGAAGGAAAATGTTATGTTTTACCTGATGAGCTGAAGCCGGTGAGTTATCATACATATATTGTTAAAATGAACACTTTCTCAAAAATAAAAAATAGCTTAAAGAAAAGGCACCAAAGTAGAAAAATATGGATAAAATTGGATGAAGATCTAAGGAAAACATATATAGATGAGGAAGGTAATATACAATTTTTGGATCAATATTTAGAAGAAATGAGCACAAAACAACCAAAGGGCAAAGATGACAGTTTGCAACATATCTTGGAACAATTAATAGAAACTACAACAAAGAAAGAAAATCAACATAACCTGAAACATATTTCAGAGAAATTTATTATTGAAAAATTCACAAGCAAAAACCCTAATGCAATGCAATGGATAGAGACTTTTGAAAAAGAATGTGAGCGCTTTAATATAACTAAAGATGAAACAAAAATAGATATATTGAGGTTATTTTTAGAAAAATCTTGTTTGGACTGGTATAGCTCGATGGTTGTAAAACTAACAGTAAATTCTGAATGGAAGGAATGGAAAGACACATTTTTGGCAACTTTTAAAAACCGAGGATGGGACATAGTCACAACTGCCTTCGCATTCAGGTATAAAGATGGACTGTTAATTGATTATGCTTTAAAAAAAGAACGGCTTATACTAGATATAAACAAATCAATAGACCCAAAAACAATGATAGATCTGATTGCAACAGGTCTACCTGGGTTTATCTTAAATAAGTTAAACAGAGACGAACTCAACAATACCACTGATTTATTCAACGAGATAAGAAAATATGAAGGTATGATATACAAAAAAAACTCAACTATAATAAAAAGTAGTACATTATTTTATAAAAATAAAACTAATGAGAAGAAGCCATGTAAGACTTGTGAATCTTTGGACAAAGGAACTAGATATCATCCGGAGGAGTCATGTTGGTTCAAGAAAAATAAAAATGAATCTGAAAAGATCTTTAAAGCCAAAAATATAAATAATAACTCCATTATTGAAGTAGATATGAATACTGATAAAAAAAACGAGTAAGTACACCATTAATCAAAATCAAGCTTTTAATAGAAAATAAACTAGAAGTGAACGGCATTTATAATTCAGGCTCACAGATCTCGTTAATAAATTCAAGACTAATTAAAGTAAAAGAAATAAAAGACAATGTGAATATAGCATATATGAAAACGGTTAATGGTGTAAAGAAGACGGATGGCTTGATAACAATAAAAATAAAAATCTTTGATTTAGAAGAAGAGGTGGAAGTATATATAATAGAAAATGAAGATTTTGATGATTTTATAATCGGATTGGATATGATAAAGAAATTCAAATTAATCCAAAATGAGGACTTGAGGATAGAACAAAAGAAAATAACAAATAAAATAGACAGGAAGTCTAAAGATAACACAAATGAAGATAAGAATATAAAAACATATGCAATAAATTTCAATGAACACATAGAAACAGAGGAATTTGTTAGTATGACAGACCATTTAGATAATGAAAAGAAAATTGAGATAGAGAAAATTATAAAGGAATATAAAACAATTTTTGCTAAGGACAAGTATGATATAGGATCAGTTAAAGATTATGAAGCTCATATAGATTTACTAGTAAATAGATACTGTAGTAAAAGACCATATAGATGTACAATAGAAGATAAATTAGAAATTGAAGAGCAAATATCCATGTTACTAAAGAATAATTTAATAGAAGAATCTTACAGTCCTTTTGCTGCACCAGTGACATTAGCATTTAAAAAAGGTGAAAATAGAAGATCTCGCTTATGTATAGATTTCAGAGAACTGAATAAAATTGTTGTGCCACAAGCTCAACCTTTCCCATTAATAGATGATTTGATTATTAAAACCAGAAATTGTAAGTATTTCACTACACTGGATATAAACTCAGCATTTTGGGCAATACCACTACGGGTGGAAGATAGAAATAAAACAGGATTTGTTACACAAGATGGCCACTTTCAGTGGACCTGTCTCCCTTTTGGCTTGAAAACATCACCAGCAATTTTCCAGAGAATTTTAAGTAATATTCTAAGAAAGCACAATCTCACAGGATACTCCGTAAACTATATTGATGATATTTTGATATACTCATCTACCTTTGAAAACCATATAAAACACATAAGAAGTGTATTAGAGGCAATAATAAAAGAAGGCTTTAGATTGAAGTTTACAAAATGTACCTTTGCTTCAGACTCAGTAAAGTATCTTGGCCATGTAATTCAAAACAATTCGGTAAGACCACTAAAAGACAATTTGATTTCAATAAGACATTTTCCAACTCCTAAGACGCAAAAGAATATCAGACAATTTTTGGGAAAAATCAACTTCTACCATGAATACATACCAAGAAGCGCAATTATCTTAGACCCATTACATAATTTATTAAGAAAAAACGAAAAGTTTGTGTGGTCAGAGAAGTGTGAAGAATCCTTTAATCAAATAAAAAGATATTTATGTTCTCAACCGATATTGGAAATATATGACAAAGACTTACCAATAAAAATCTTTACAGATGCATCCTTAGAGGGCATCGGGGCAATACTAAAACAAACACAACTAGATGGTAAAGACAAACCGGTGGCATATTTCTCAAAAAAACTGAATGAATCTCAAAAACGGAAAAAGGCTATATATTTGGAATGTTTTGCTATGAAAGAAGCTGTTAAATACTGGCAACACTGGCTTATTGGAAAACAATTCACTATATACTCAGATAACAAACCTCTAGAGAACATGAACATTAAAAGCAGGACAGACGAAGAATTGGGTGATCTCACATACTACCTGTCTCAATATGACTTTACAGTAAAATATATATCTGGTACAGAAAATAACAAGCGGAAGCAGACTGTTTGAGCCGAAATCCAGTATTAGAATCAGAAGATAACAAAGACGAACTATTAAAAATAGTTAATTTAATACAAATAAAAGATATAGTTGCAGACCAAGAGAAAAATGAAATAATAAAAGAAAAGAAATCAAATCTTATACACAAAAATAGAATTTATTATAAAAAAATAAAGAAACATGAAAAGATTATCCTCACAGAAGAATTTAGTAAAAGACTCATAAAAAACGTGCATGAAGATTTATGCCATATTGGGATCAGACAATTGCAGAAAAAAATAAGTCCATTATATACAGCTAAAAACCTGACCAAAAACATCATAAATATTTGTAAAACATGTGAAATATGCATAAAAAATAAATCAAGATGTCAAGGAAAATTTGGATTAATGTCACAACTGGGTCCAGCAACAAAACCATTTGAGATTATGTCAATGGATACTATCGGTGGCTTTGGAGGCTCTAGGTCAACAAAAAAATACCTACACCTTTTAGTAGACCACTATACAAGATATGCATTTATTGCGACTTCAAAAACACAGAATGCAAGTGACTTTATAAAACTCACAAAGAATGTGCTAGAGACAGATGAGATTGGAATAATTCTGACAGATCAATATCCGGGCATAAATTCAAGAGAATTTAAGCAACATTTGCAAGAGAATAATATTAAACTAATTTTTACAGCTGTGAATACACCATTCTCGAACGGCTTGAACGAAAGATTAAATCAAACAGTAGTAAATAAAATAAGATGTAAAATAAATGAGAAAAATAATAAGAGAACATGGACAACAGTTGCAAGAGAATGTATACAGAAATATAATGAAACAGAACACTCCGTTACAGGTTTTGCACCAAAATATTTACTGGATGGTACAAATGTCAGTATTCTACCAAATGAATTAAAAACAACAGAAAAGGAAGACGGGTGGATTGCTGATAGAAGACTGGCACTAGAGAATACAATAAAATCCCACAAGTACAACAAGAAAATATTTGATAGAAATAGAAAAATGCAAGAGTTTAATATAGGAGACAGTGTATATGTAGAAAATGGAAATAGATTGAATAGAAAGAAATTAGACGAATTAAAAATAGGCCCTTTCAAGATAATAGAGAAAATATCGAACTCCATTTATAGGATTGACACTGGCAACAGAAAAACAGAATCAACTTTATTCCACATAACAAAATTACAACCTGTCACAACAGAAGCTGAAGAAGATGAAGTAGAAGAAAACGAATATGAAAATAAATTATAGGTACAGTGTATGGATATGTTGTTTAGGATTTTCGCTCTTAGGGGGGGAGATGTAATGAAATAACATTTCATTAAATAGGTTCTCCTTAGAGTTTATATGTTCTGTGATTAGGTTGTCTGTGGAAGTGAGCAGAGGACGCATCGGGCTGACACGTAATTCAATGGCGGATGATGTTCAGATTATTTTGTTAATTATTATTAAAAACTTGTAGAAAGATAAATGGAAGGTTATAATTGAGGAGGCGATATTAGTGAACTTTAAATGTCGTTTCTTTGTATTTTCAGGTGAGATATAAGTGTAATTCTCATATTTTGTTGTAATATTGTAAAAGTAAAAGTGTGCTAAATAAAACTTTGTATTTTCAGAGAAACAATTTGTGTTTATTAGCAAAAATCCTCAATAATATACCTATCTTATATGTATTTATTACAATAAATTACAAAAAAGAACACTATCTTTTCATAAGCCGTATTGTGGGATTATATGTATAATAAGACAGTTTTTTTAATAGTAATTTTAGTTAATTATTGTTAATTTCTGCTGTGGAAATTGGTTGAGACTTATTGTTTTGTGCAAAATAAATTGCACTTTTTATTTAACCATAATCAGCCTATAATGGTTCCACTGCTGGGACAAAGGCCTCCTTCAGTGAGAGGGAGTGTACCGTAATCCACCAACTGGGCCCGGTGCGAGTTGGTAGAGGTCGCATGTCTTCGAATTTTCAGTTTTAGAACATGCCAGTTTCCTCACGATGTTTCCTTTACCGTTTTGAGAGCAGTGGTGATGACATAATTTACCCAAGTAAATCGCCTGGCTGGGTTCGTATTTACGACCTACAACTCGTAAGTCGCGGCTGTTAGTTACCGCTGGGCCACCACTGAATTTGAATTTTTCCCTAAATAAGTATAAAAAATAAATAATAATATTCCACAACTATCACACAACGCCATCTAGTCCCAAGCTAAGCAGAGCTTGTGTTATGGGTACTAGATAACTGATAAACATACTTATATATTTCTAAATACATACACATTATAGATAAATTACACCCAGACACAGAACAAATGATCGTGCTCATCACACAAACATTTGTCCTGGGTGGGAATCGAACCCACGACCTCCGGCATAGCAGTCAGGGTCACTAAACACTAGACCATCAGGCCTGTCTAAACCAAATGTGTTTACCCCATCGGGTAACCTTTCAGAGATCACAAACAAAAGGCCACAGTAATCGATAAAGACATTCCAGACTATTGACATCATAAGAGCCCAATAAAACCAGATTCATTCCTAAGTACACCTGCTACTTTATCAAATTGAACTTTTGAAGCAAAATGGCTTCCAATATGGCGATAATTTTTCAAAACCAACGAACCGTTTTTGTGTGGTGCACTCAATTGAGTACATTTCAAATCTTTTGAAGTATTTTAGATTTTCTAAGAGGATTGTGATGAAAGAAATCTGTCGAGTGCAGGTTAATTTGAGGTCTTGATCGTAAGTAATTGAGTTGCTAAAGGGTTATGCTGGGTAAGTAAATTTAATGATGTAGAAATTGAGAAAGGTTTATGGGATTTTTAGCTAGTTATTTATTTGTCCCTCTATTTTGAAGGCAATGCAATTTATTCAAATCTATTATTAATAGTAAGTACAGATGGTATTGCACAAAATAATATAGGTAAGGGAAATCGCTAGGTTAGCCCGCGAACTATTTTTTTTTGCTATTTACAGGTCAGTGTGAGACTGTGTATTGAACAAAATATGTTTCGCGGCCACTAAAAGGGTAGTATTGATGATTTAAGATTATAATTCTGCAAATACTTATATATTGCAGACACGAATCATATTTTAATGAACAAACAACCTGACACTGATCTGCAAATAGCAAAAAGAGGCAAGAAAATTGGCCAATTGAAAACTTCCCTTAGTTCTCATCTGTAAGATGACCTAAGATGTCCATGAATGAAGGAAGATCCCAAAAATCCCTACCATTGACTATTGCAAAAACAAATGAATGTGTTAGTACTAGCTTTCATTTGTTTTAATTACGTAATATTTTATTATAAAAGTTCAAGAATACTTACAGGCCAGTCTCTTCTACCACAGCAGCCAGCATGAACCTGGCAGACCTGGAGTTGACTAGCTCCTCAGCATACGCCCCCATCTCTGTCCTCCCGAAGCTGTAAGAACTATGTCATAAAGTTTCAGTCTCCTGCTCTCTTTTCAGCAGGACCAAGGGCTGGCAACTTTTTAAAATAAATTATAGTATTTAAGAAGCTGTTGTATTTAAAATATAAAAAAAATGATGGGTGTGTTACAAAAAATGCATGTTTTTTGTTTCTTCGAGCTACTTACTACTTTTTATATCGAGTTTTTTAAAATTTTTCATAACTATCTCTAAAATAAATAATAGTAACCGATTATATTTTTTTCATCTTTACGAGATTAGTAATGACGTTTTTGCGCTCATTTTGCCGTTTTGTTTACAGTTCTGAAAATATGTGCTCCGTAAAAGGTGTAATTGCTGGTATATGAAGAAGAAATTATACTATTTGAAAATATAAGAACGGTCAGAACCACTTGTTGCCATTTTTCAGCGTCTTTGGAAACGTCGTGGATCTATGACAATCGTTACGGGTCATCAGAACCGCAAAATTGTGACAACCCGTCTTACCAAAGGGTATCGCCTTATCCAATAACTGGGTTGTGAAGGTTAGGTAAGCAATCACTCTATATATAAAATACTGATATTCAGCTTCATCCGGTTGGACATGAAGCCGACCCTAACATATTTGGGAAAAGGGTACGCAGATGAATATACTGACTGTATATTGTACAGGGGTGGACTACGCAGGTGGTGCGAGACGTACCTAGATTCAATACTGTCACACGTGGAGGAAGTTTCAATACAAATTCCTAAGTATTCAGGAAGTTCCAAACTTATGAGTGTGAAATGTTTATAGTCATGTTTACTTGCTCAAGTTTTTGTTAGAGAAGTATTCAAGGAATTGATGTTTAAGCTCTTGGCAAAGAAAGTGTTTGAGATTCAAAGTCATTTGTGTATAAAACCTCGGAATACATTTTAAAGTGTAAAATAATGTTAGTCTTTTGGTGCGGTGCGTTCTGGTCAAAGAAGCAAAATAGTCAACTTTTTTTGAATTTACTTTTATTACTCGACAGAAAGTGTCGAATTTGGCCTGATATTTCTAAATAAAGATTATTGGAACTTGAATAGACGGTGTTCAACATCATTGCAATCATAATTCAGTTGAAAGACTTCCACTGCTGGACTCCATATGTCACGACAAGCAGCAGTAGGAATCGCTTTAATTTTGACAGTTTAATAACATTAATTGCGCAATTTTGTCGCGCGATTTACTAGAAGGTAAAGTTCCCTTCGCTTGACCAACTTGTTTATCGTTATGTTGAATATGTATTATCATTAAAACTTCAGTTACTGTTATGTCTACTTACTTTTCCTCATCTTCATCTTCATTGCTCCCTGACGCGGTATTGGTTGGCGCGTCGTTCATAGAACCGTCCACCCGCTGCGTCTGCGCCACATTCTCTATAACTACTGCCGCTGTACAGCTGGATACAGCGGAACTTAGCGCCGCTGATGTCTTCTTCGCTATTCGCTGCTTTTTCGCTCTTTGTCGTATTGCCTGTTGAAAAAAAGAAATGTTATAAATTTTTCTCCTGAATTGTTCAATCCAAATTGTCAACATTTATTCTTTCACAAGTCCCGGTTAAGCAGCCGACTACTTGCACGTTCAACAGCGACATGTCAATAAAAAAAAATGATTTTTTCTTCCACAGTGGATCTATCGTAGATTTAACTGCGAAATGTCAATAAAAAAACGTTTGTTCTTCCACAGTGGATAAAATACGTAAAAGCTTTAGTGAATGAAACCGTTATAATGGTCAAAATGCAGTGAATCAATTAGAAAATGTCATCATCAGCCTAGCGTTTTCCCAACTATGTTGGGTTTGGCTTCCAGTCTAACCGGATGCAGCTGAGTATCAGTATTTTACATGTAGAGACTGCCTATCTAACCTCCACAACCCAGTTACTGGGTACCCCTTGGTGAGACTGGTTGTCAGACTTTCAGGCCTCTGACGACCCGTAACGACTGTCTAAGATTTACGAAAGACAGCCGGGACCAACGGCTAAACATGTTTTCCGAGGCACGGAAGGGTCTTGGTATGTACAGACAGATTTTCTTTTTTCTTTCTTTCTTCTTTTTTTTTTGCCTACGTCATTAAATCCGCCTCTGTAAATATATACAGAGTAAATAATATAGTAAACTTATGCTTGTTGCTTGCGCGATGTAGCATTTTGCTTGCGTGACGTCAGGGTGATGCGTAGTTCATTTGTGGCGCTACAACGCTATTTGACTTGATCTCAGCTACTGTTATTCACCCTGCGATGATCGTTGCACCACTGGCTACAGGCTAAGCGGCCTGAAGGTGACCTACACTACGGTAGCCAAAATAAACTATTCACTTCGTAAAGTGGCCTATCAAAACATTGAAAACAAAATACTCACTGAACAAATATTATTCGTTCACGGACCAGCAGAGAAAATAAAAATACATAAATGCTGAATTTCGTTCACTTGTCGACAGGTAAAATGTTTTTCTATTGCTTGAAAAAACACTGTTTTGTTACATTTTGTTACAAACTTGGATTTTTAAAGCTGAGTGATTACTTACTTCTTTTTTTACTTCATGTTATGTTCTATTCACATCATCAATATGTATGTAATAGTTATTTGTGAGTGAGAGTGCAAAGTTGCTTTTTAACCGCGTGCTCAATTTTGATGACCGAGGAAGCGAAGGATTCTAAAATTGAATCACGAGCGCAGCGAGTGATTTAAAATTTAGAACCCTGAGCGTTAGCGAGGGAATCAAAGAGCACGAGGTGAAAAATCTTTGCACTCGAGTGCAGCAAGTAACTTTTCATCCCACCTCAGCGAGGAAATGACTAAATGCAAAAAAAGCATTATTATAGTATTAATATTTATTAGGTACTACATTATGATATGAACTTCCTCGTCGCTAGAATTACTCATTTTAGGTTTTTCTCTTGTTTTCAAGTTTCTTGTTTTTAACCTAAGGTTTTAACAATATGACGTTTAAAGAAAATGGCGCGCGCTAAGCTATTTAAAGAAAAGTAGACCAAGAACGTTCCGAGTCTGAGTTTCAAATTAAAAAATGTTGTATGATAAATTCGGCACCATGGAGGTAGAAGTAAATAATGATGTTTTGAATTCACAAACTTAATGCACACGATGTTCTAAATTCAATTTACTTTATCCCCTAGCGGATAAAAACGGCTTTTGCCCTCAGATATCGAAGGGCAAAAATACTCTTTCCGAGATGGGGGGATGAAAATGTTATATAATATTGGTTATACAAGGTTATTTTAATTGGTCACTTAAACTCCGCAAACGCTATGGATACCGTAAAAAGAGGCATCTTTACCTTGCGTGGTTATCTTTACCTAAGCATACCCTATAGTAGTTTTAATTAAATATTTTTTTGTCTAGGGCATTTGCCGTAATTTTAGGCATATTGGTTGATTTTATATTAAATTGTGCTATCCCAAAAAGTTTTTTAAGCTAGCCACTTCGTTAGTTCTCAAAATAGGGTGCTATTTCGTTCTATGTGGTCAATTATGTTTGCGGCGTCATCGCATAAAGATCGTTTTTCCTACAGAAAAACAATTTGCAAGTTAGTGACTTATATTAAATAGTATGTGGCATATTGTTATTAAGGTGTATCGCAATGATTCAATCTTATAAATTTAATATTTCTTGAATAATTGGAAAAGGTAATGATGCTTGATATTAGGTAAAGTTACCTCGCTTAGCACGAAGGCAACTTTACCTATGTCTAGGGTTGTCAAATTTAGCACGCCTAAGTAATCTACTTTTATGTGGGAACTATTTTGGACTTTCGTTCAGTTATACAGGACTTTAAATATAATACCTGTCGATTTTTTTCTATTCGCTTATGAAATATATGTGTAACAAATTCAATGACTGGGCTGTTAGTCTAGTGGTTAGTGACCCTGACTGCTAAGGCGGAGGTCGTGAGTTAGATTCCCACCCAGGGAACCAGAGCACCAGTATTTGTTCTGTGTCTGTGAGAGTTCTTTTTTATACTGTTTAACGAATATTCTTGATTATAAATACGCATAGTATTTAATTGTTTACTGTTTTTAGGCAAAGTTTTAATGTCTAGAATAGTTTTTGTTACTGTGTTTACAACCACAATAGATATTAAACTGTAATGCATAAACAAAAGTCCCTATTACTTGGTTCCTTAATAAATAATTAATATTTTTTTTTTAATGTTAATGTTTTATTATTTTTGACAACCCTGATGGCATTCACCCGTTTCTATGATAATTTTGAAATTCTTGTGGCAACTTTCCCTATGTATTGTTAGTGCCTGATAAATGAAGATGGTAGTTTCGAAAATAAATACATCGCTTTTTTAGCGCCGGGATTATTAGTAGATTTACGTCGCGTGCGTTTTGGGACACACGTTCAGTATAAACGTAGGCTAGGTAAAGTTGCCAAAAATGTGTCAATTTTACCCTGCTCATACTTTTGGTTAATATAGCGTTACTATGTGAGATTTAGTAGAATTCATTGGTTCATCCAAAAGAGACGCGCCTTTTTTACAATATAAATCAATAAAAACTTAAACAACTAGCTCCGTGTTAGAGTAAATTGCATAAAGGTAAAAAAATATGGTAAAGATGCCTCTTTTGACGGTATCGATATCACACAAGAAAAAAAAAAGAAATAAAGTGGTTATATTTTGTGCGGTCATTGATCGCAGTTACTGTAGTCACCTGAAATATCAGTTTCAAAATGTGTTTCTTTTAGTGTACACTTCACAGAAGTAATAATTATGTACAGCATGTCGATTCTGTAAAAATCTCACCGTGAAAAGGTGCGTGGAGTGAGCTGTCAGTGTCATCCCAGTGCTGCTCACAGACTACATAGAGATACGTGCTGCTAGGGATTGACCAAACATAACATTTACCATCATAATCGAGATTTTGATAATATTTTTTATGCTTATTCTATTGATCTTTTCATGCGTATTTCAAAGCTATTAAACTATCTTGACATTACTACAGTTTTGGGAAGTTTTTCAAAAGAAATAAAGAAACAGAAATTAAGTCAGAAACGCACTAGCCCTTTATGCCTGACTACGACACGCACGAACAATTAATGAATATAGTAAGACAGCTACAACAGAAAATGCGAAACGACACTGTCAGTTATTATGAACCCACTGTAAACTGATTAAAATTAAATACGTAAATGCAATCACATGGCCTAATCACGATGTGTCTTGGAGAAGCGATTGTAGATCGACTCGAGTAAAGATTGTGCAACGTTCTTCAGCGTTGTTACTAACCCAAATCTATTAAAAAAAGATGAAAGAACTTGGCCGTGCCTGACTGACGGAGCATAGAATTCAATCTCACACATACTATGTGGGAACCCACATCTAGGCGCTGTCATGTTCACATTGACATTTTTTTACTAGGTAGGTATTTATTTAACTTATAACGTGTCACGTATGCGCACTAAGAACATTAGGAAAATGCAATGCGTCCAAAAATGTACCGAGTAACATTTTATTGTAGTTAAAAATATACCTACTTACTTACTAACTTACTTATGTCGTTATTATCAATAAAAAGAATTTTCATCAAATGGTCACCATCTTGAAAATATTATGTTAAAATTCAACAGTTCAAAACGGTCACCCGCGTGCTCGCGAGGTGAAGTGATGTTACTATGACAACGGCATTGCGAGGATCGCGTGATCAAGCCACGCATGCGCGCTAGACGCTGTCATCAATAGGTATCAACTTTTTTTTTTGTTCGCCTTGTGCAGATGCCATTTCGTATTCGGTTTAGAGAATAATTAGTACGCAGGGATTTATTTCAATTCTTGTAGATATGTACCTATTAGAGATGAGGCGTATATACGAGAATAGATAAGTACAGGGAATAGGTATTTAAAGAGACTAGGTTGCACCTATTCCAACTTTTAAAATACTAGATCCACCTAGTCTCACTGTGCCTAGGGAGTACTCAGCACCCGCGCCGCAGTCCGCGCGCATCGAAGTACCGGCTACGCGGCGAAGCGAGATAGCAGCATAGTCATAGCTCATTCATGTTTGACAAAATCTCGTGTGTCAGTCACTTGAATTTGAACCCTAATTCAATGGCATAAAAGTAACATGACACGCACTGTGTTGTGCTAGAATATATACTGTCCTTTTTTAATTACACTATTCCGCAGTCCTTCCATCCTTGTCTGTCGGACTAGTCTCAAGACTCGATACTAGTCCGGAATAGGAGTATTTTATAGAATAGGTACTTTGACAATACTCGATACTAATGCAGACTATGATAATGCAGTCTAGTATCAAGTACGGACTCATGCGAATGTGATCTCGCTTGACTCGACGTCGCAAACACGTACTATCGGACTTATGTACTGATTGGTTTTCGTAACGAAATTTTGATAAATCATTAAGAACTTAAATCTATTTTTATTGTGACATTAATTAATTTGTTTATTGGAGCGAAGTTCCTTATGGCGCGTTGCGAAAGGGGGCTAGACGGAATTAAGAGAAAAAGTTGTTACGACACTTTTTAACCGACTTAAAAAAAGGAGGAGGTTTCTCGATTCGACTGTATATATTTTGTTTTGGAACGTAGGAGAGAGAGAGAGAGAGAGGGACAGAGAGAGGGACAGAGAGAGAGAGAGAGTGAGAGAAGGAGAGAGAGAGTGTTCCGTCCCGTTTGAATTGGTTGCTCTGTGAACGCACCATGACGTGAAACGGAGTGACATCTGTCATTTGTCAGTTTGACACATTCTCTTTTGGTTTGGTCTTTGAAAGCGTCGGATAGATTTTGGCTTCCCGACCCCGTTTGTTAAAGTAATCCCTTTAAATCTATCCGTTTGTGACAGTCTGTCGTGATCCAATTGTTTTTGTGAGTAACTAACCCCTTTTGACGATATAATACGGGTTCAGTTTGTTTGAAATGGAAATTAGTTTGATGTGTTAGTGATACCATTAGAGACCGCATGCTGTGAATACCTCCAGCCTTATGGGGCGACCTTGTATCCTGAGAATACTCATAACGTCACTACACAATACAATATACATTCATTTACATACATAAATCCAGGTAGGCTCCAGACCAGGTGTTCTTCTACCATCAGGTGAGTTATTTGAATATATTATTGTTCAGCTCCGCGCACGGCGGACAGTTCACTCGCCACTCTTGACCCAGGGCCCACGATTATCACGCTTCCACATAATAATTAAAATCCTATGGTCGGGGCCTGGCCTGGCGTCGAACAGAGAGAGATAATATTTTTGTTGAGTGTATACACGTTTTTTGTACATAATAAATAATAAAAAAAACAATCATGAATCCTGGAAAGGAAGTTCGTTCCATCCGGGTGTCCCTTGACACCTCTCAAGTTTTGTTTTACAAAATGGCTCCCAAAAAAAGAAGTGTCGCTTGTGATCATTTTACGGACAAAGGCCAACATGTATTAATTTTACTTTGATAGTCCTAAGCCTGCGTAAATTATGAAGGTACAATTTATTACTGCTGACGTACGTATCTACACGTATCGGTGGTACGCAAAGACTAAGCATCTATAAAGTATGCGTATTTCATGGACTAGGTGGAATAGGTATTTGGATCTAGTATTTGTACGGACTTGGACTAGGTGCACCTAGTACAAAATTTTCCTAGTACGACCCATCTCTAGTACCTATCTTAATACAACAGCTTTCATACAAGTATAATGTCAGTTTAGTACCTACACTTTGATGTCAACAATTAATCCGCTTTTTTTAAACTATGTACCTACTTATTGCTCATTTAACCTTTATCGCGTGGTAACACCTGCACGCTAATAATATGCAATACCAAGAAGTACCGTACAGCTACCAGTAGGTGTAGCTGTACGGTACTTCTTGTGTAGTAACACAGAATCTTCTCGTAGTCTGAGCATTGATTGGTAAGGTAACGATGATGAGAGATAAAAGATGATGTGCATGTGTACTTAAGCACTCATTATCATCAGCCATCATTCTCATCAAACTCATTGTCTATAATAATAGAATATTCATCAAATCATCATCTTCAAATCAAAATTCAACGCTTCAAATGACTATCGCGTAGCGCGTCTCTGCGCGTGTTCACTTCACCGAGAATACATACGATGATGCAACGAGAATCACGTGAAGTGCTCACCGCCGCGCAAGCGCACTAGGCCACTAGTTCATCAATATCATACATTTTTTTTTCTTTTATTTTTGTTTTGATGACCATGTGCCCGAACATATTTAGAGTTCAGACAAAATGATTAGATACGCATTTATTTCAATGTTTGAAGGTAACCTATTTGGTTGCAAACAATAAAAAAGAATATTCATCGAATCGTCATCATCTTGATAATAATGTCAAAATTCAATAGTTCAAAACGGTCACCCGCGTGCTCGTGAGGTGATGTTACCATGACAACTAAATTGCGAGCATCGCGTGATCAAGCCGCGCATGCGTGCTAGACGCTGTCATCAATAGATTATCAACTTTTTTTTATCACCTTGTGCAGAAGCCATTTCGTAATCGGATTGAGAATAATTAGTGCGCAAGTATTCGAAACATTCATATAAATGCATGTATACCTACTTAATAATCGTATTATTAATACAAGAATATTCATCAAATCATCATCATCTTGATACCTACCTACTAGGTATGTCAAAAATCAACATTTCAAATGAAACTCACGTAGCGCGCCCGCGTGAGTTCACTCCACCTTGACTAAATGTGACGAGAATCGCGTGAAGTGTTCACGTCGAGCAAGCAGTTACTCATTCGGTGTGGTTGTTATGGCAACAACACCGTGTGAGTAACGGTTTCGGGTGAAGTGAGGTGACCGACGCTGTCACTGTCAAGACAGTTTTTTTTTTAATTTCAGCCTTTCAAGTCATTGCTAAAGGCAATGACGTATTCGCAGTTAGCCAATGAAGTATATTTTAATGTCAATTCCAACCCTTGTTGAACATTTCAAAATTATAAATCATGTTTTCAACAAATGAATATTAGGTACCTACTTACTTGAGAGGTGTGAGATCGAGCATTCGGTGAATCGAGAGGCTTGTAGCTCAATAAAAACAGCCGCACAGTCCGACCGATCCGGCTAAGCTACGCTTGCCTCGGTCGGTCCGTCCATGGAGACCATCTTTACATACCAAGATCACGAAGGTCAAAACTCTGACAACCAGTCTTACCAAGGGGGTAACATATTACCAAATAACTGGGTTGTCGGAGTCTGATGGACAGTCATTGCATGTAAAATATCAGTGCATTCAGCTGCAACTGGTTAAGACTGGAAGCCGACCCCAACACAGTTGGACAAGGGCAGGCAGATGATGAGGTGAGATCGAGCAACTTCATTAAATTGTGCAAAGCAAGTATTCAGTGATTGGTGATATTGTGTTCGTTAACATTATTTACATAATATATGTAAATAGCATACCTAAAGGATTTTTAAACAACTATCATCTAGATTCTGGATAAACAATAGTTCAAGAGACAAACCTTATAACAACAATACACAATATATTTAGGCATATCAATAATCTAGTTATGGGTGCTGTTGAGACAGTTGATGAATATTCTTTTTATTGATAATAACGACATAAGTAAGTAGGTATATCTTTATCTATACTAATAATATTATAAAGCTGAAGAGTTTGTTTTTTTGTATGTTTGTTTGTTTTATTGAATGCGCTGATCTCAGGAACTGCAGGTCCGAGGGCAGAAGCTAGTCTACAATAAAATGTTAGTCGCTACATTTTGGACGTTGGTATTGCATTTACCTAATGTTCTTAGTGCGCATGCGTGACGATACCTACATAATAAAAAAAAATTAAATGTCAATGTGAATATGACAGCGCCTAGATGTGGGTTCCCACATAGTATGTGTGAGATTGAATTCTATGCTCCGTCAGTCAGGCACGGCCAGGTTCTTTCATCTTTTTTAAATAGATTTGGGTAAGTAACAACGCTGAAGAACGTTGCACAATCTTTACTCGAGTCGATCTACAATCGCTTCTCCAAGACACATCGTGATTAGGCCATGTGATTGCATTTACGTATTTAATTTTAATCCGTTTTTCAGTGGCTTCATAATAACTGACAATGTCGATTCACATTTTCTGTTGTAGCTATCTTACCTATACATGTACATATGTCTTACTATATTCATTAATTGTTCGTGCGTGTCGCACTTGTGCGTCAGGCATAAAGGGCTAGTCGACAATGTCTGAATTTCGGTTTTGCTATTTCATTTGAAAAACTTCCCGAAAGAGTAGTATTGTTTAGACACTATGCTAGCTTTGAAATCCTTATAAAAAAAATCAATAGAATTAGCATAAGAATATTAGGTATCTAAATCTCGATCGTGATTGTAAATATGATAGTTGGTCATCCCTAGCATCAGGTGGAATGACATTGATAGCTCACTCCACGCTCACTTCACCCGGTGAGATGGTTACAGAATAGCACTGTAGTGCTATTCTGTAAGAAATTTCACTATGATAACTGGGGTGAAGTGAGCTTAAAGTGAGCTGTCATTAGAGACCCTAGGACATTGGATGGCATGACAGCTCTTTCTTAGGTTACTTCACCTAAGTTCTCAAGGTGAGATTTTAACAGAATAGATCGGCTGGTATCTTAACACGATAAAACATATGAATACAGTTTTTCTTAACTGTTACTTCAAGTTAGAAAACAAACAGCGGTAGTTGCCCTCCCAGAAATAAAAACATTGAAATCTTTTTATTTTTCATGCTTAAATAAAGATACATCGCAGAAGAAAAAGTTTTCGTCATTAGACAAGTCAACAACATAATAGTGAAACATTAGAATGACAAAGTATGTTATTACTAAAGTAATAGTAGCAGTTATTAGCTTTACTACTGCGCACAATGGTCCCATCTTTATTTATTTTCTATGTTCACATATTTGTTCATGTGGCTTCGTGCACATCAAAGGGACGTACAGTTTATTTGTTTTTCAACTAACCGAGAGTATGTCGTTTGATAGACCCTGTATAAATAGATTTTTTCCCTGACGACATATATGTATTTTTAGAAAATATATATACTACATTTATTATTATTTTGCGAAACACAGCAGTGGAATGCTGCTTTCAATTTGACAGTTCATCAACATTCATTGCTGTATTTACGGTGTTGAGCACACAAATTTTTCGTACACACGAAGCAATGTATTAGCAATATCCTTCAAAATGATTCAAATTATGGGTGGGTGTAATTTATCTATAATATGTATTTATTTAGAAATATATAAGTATGTTTATCAGTTGTCTAGTACCCATAACACAAGCTCTGCTGAGCTTGGGACTAGATGGCGTTGTGTGATAGTTGTGGAATATTATAAAAAAAATTATTATTATAAAAATTGTGATTCATAGTGTGTTACGCAATTAGGGTGCCTGTGATGAGGCAATATTTGCGTCCTAACAACCTTAGCCACCGCAGGAGACACCCTGGGGGCCGATACCTGCTAGGGTCGCGAATTTGTCCAAAAGATTCACCGTGGCCCTGGCACAGGCAACTGAAAGAACACGGTTGGGCTTTAGTCAGTAAAAATCTGACACACCCTCCTTCTCCACCCAGGGCGGGAGAAAGAAGTCTTTTGATGACTTCCCACCCCAAAAAAAAGGGGTGTCTCTGGTTAGATTTACTCTGGTTGATTGAATTACAAGCAATAGGAGACTAACTTGTTACGTTTGTTTAAATTGTATCTTACGAGGCGATTTTGTTTACAAAATGGCGATACACTACACGTAGCGAAAGCTCGCTTCGGGTACATGGCTCAACTCATAAGGTAGTCACGAGGAATGGTGGTAATCAAATAAAGTGAGGCAGGTCTGCACGGTAGCGCTTGGCGTAGGGTCCTCCAGACCGTATTTTGGCCATGGCGGGCAAACTCAACGGAGACTAGCCATCGGCGCGGGAGATATTATAGTGCACAAGTGTGTGCGCAGACGCAGGGGCATTCACTCTTCCCTCACTGTCTTAGTCTGATGGGACGGCAATCCGAACGGGGGTATCACACCGCTAATTTAAAAACTCCGGGCTGTTCCTAAGTAATTCCTAATGGAGAAACTCAGTAACACTATGCCCGATCTGGAAATCGAACCCACGACCCCACGCTCAGCAGTCACGCTTGACTACAATACCAACGGGGCAGTTAGGATGTGGCGTAGGGAGGCAGTGAAGTGATATTACTGACATTCAACTTAAATACGGAATCAACAGGATTATACAGGTCTTTACTACGTTATTTTATAAGAATTGAATACACTTACCTTAAAAATACTATAATACAAAAACATCATGATGATACAGGGTATGTAGAAGGATCCCAAAGAGGAGTAAATAACATAGTCCTTGTTATTGAACAGGCAGTCGCCAGGTCGCCTGTCAAACGTGTTGTTCAGGCCCAGGACTATAGGGGAGCCAATGGCGCCGGAGACCAGCCACGCTACGCCAATCATAGACCAGACGCGGGAGTTGCTTTTGTGCTTCGCGTATTTGATTGGCTGTGTCACTGCTATGTATCTGTGGACAAGCAAAAGGAGAATTAGAAACACAGCTACAAGACACCTATGACTTGAAAGACGTCGACAGGGGGAGCTATTGGCAAACAGTGGTGCAATTTATTTGTGAATTATCATTTGAAATGTATTTAAAAAGCAACCAACTTCCAAAAATTACATGAAGGAATATTAATTTGTGTGAGGTAGATACCATAGCGACGAAGTTATAAATTATAACTTCATTAAAAAAAGACTTCCATAAAAAACAGATTTGTCCTTGGCAGCTCTGGACAGATGGAGCTGGAAAAAGGTAAGAAGGCCTTTGTCCGGAGGTGGGACTACCATTAACAGCTATAAAAAGAAAATACAATAGACCAGCTTAAGTTTAAAGTGGCAACGAGTGGCCACTATAACTTTGTTAAAGTATAGCACAGCTATCGGTTTCAAACGTTGCCAAGGTATCGACGAAACCCCTCAATGTTGCTATGGTGTCTCGTAAAATAGGCGATTATAGCTCCTTTCCAATTTGAGTCAAGTTGTCATTAAATTGGGTCTTCAGAATTGAAACCCGTTAGTAACGAGAGAGTGGAGTAGTTGGCGACATACCCTGATTGCCCTTGATTCTGAAGTCGATTTGAAGGTATTCAATTACCTACACTTAAAGTAATTTTAGATCAATAACAACAAATTAGAGTATATTCATTATTTGTGTACGCAAAGGCCGAACGAATAAGCGTTTTTATACAGGGTATACGACACCCTACGTTGGGTATCGACGTGTAAATTGTAAACGTGAATTTAACTGAGAAATATTTCGTCTGTAATAAAGGTTTCCGCTGTTTCATAGGGCAGTGTAGTATCCACACGGTCAAAATGTACGTAACTGTTTATTTAATAACCGAAAATATTCAACGCTGTGGGGTTCTGAATCATATACTGAAGCAGAACAGTTTGTGCACCGATGTCCCTGCCAGCCTATAATGACTTTTTTTTTTCAGGATGGGAAATCATCAAATGACTTCTCCCGCTCTGGGCGGAGCGGGAGGGCGTGTCAGACTTTTACTGACTAAAACCCACCCGTGTTCCATCAGTTGCCCATGTGCCAGGGTCACGGTATCTCTTTCGAACAATCACGCGACCCCGGCAGGCATCGGTCCTAGTAGACCCCTACACAGCCTATAATGACTAACGTGACGATATATGGTCGTTCATCGTATCTCGATAACATAGGGAAGTAAATTGTATGGAAATATATGAACATTTAAATTTCCGTCCTAAATACCGTGCACCCTACCAGTGTCACGAGATTATAGTGTTCATCCTATACTTACACTTTAATTCATGATTCTTTATCATCCTCTTTATTTGTTTCTATGTTTACACTTCATGCTTTACTTATTTTATTTTATTTATATGTCTACACTCAACAAATCGATCTAAATACGATTTATTAACTTAAAAATAGCTGAAATAAAATATTAACTCAAATTTTCATGTTGTGACAAGCCAAATTGTCAACTGTCAGTTACTGTTCTGCTTAGTCTATGAATGGCTACTTTTTGGTTTATATAATTTTAAATTATTTTTATCAATATGTCTAGCTATTTGATTTTATTAATTATTACGATTGTTTACTAAATAACTTAACTTAAAATTATATTTATAAAATTCTTTACGCACTCATGTGGCCAGCTACACGCACATATCCATGAGGATATGTCCTGGCCGACTACACTTGTCAGATGAGATGATGGCTAAATTAATATTTTGAAAATGTTTGGAAAGGGAAGACGGCTTTGGTATAAAAAGGGGCGTCTGAACCGCTGATGGACACTCGAGAGGACCACACTCTGGAGGCCGTACACTTTGAAGCCCGTCTACTCTGAACTCTGAAGCCCTCTTGAAGCGTTCTACTCTGACAGTTTACTCTTTTTCATTTAATAAATTGTATCAGATCTGCCTTATCCATTTCTTTCACTAAGCAGATATGTAACAAGATCTGTTCGAAATAGTTACCGTGGCCCTGGTATATGGGCAACTGAATGAACACGGGTAGTCAGTAAAGGTCTGACATGCCTTCCCGCTCCGCCCAGAGCGGGAAACGTCATTTTATGATCTCCCACCCACAAAAAAAAGATACCGTGCACGTACTTCCATTATTTTTATGGGTGTAGTGTAGATGTGGCATAAACTAATCATCCCATTATGTTTCCACTTGTGCAACATCGGCCCCCTTTCTGTGGCAGTGAGTGGGCCGTAATCCACACCGCGGGGCCAGTGCGGGTTGGTAAATCTCACATGTTTTCGAATTTTTTGTTCTAGGACATGCCCGTTTCTTCACGATGCTTTCCTTCACCGTTTTGAGAGCAGTGGTGATGTAAAAACACAATGTAAATGGCCTGCCTGGGTTTGGATCTGGACCACTGCTCAAACGTGGATGTCCACAATAATATATCAAAATTACACTTTATTAAAAGTGGGAAATGGTCGGACCAATAAATCTTATCTTATATCTTTAAACGAGCAATTCTTGTATATATGTTTATTAGGTCTTTAACTATGAAATTGCCGTTCTGCAGTACTGGCCATTTCAAATCAAAATAATTTTTGTTTGTCTAAGAATTCTAGTTTCAAATTAATTTTATTTTAAAAACATGGAATTCTTTTTCCAAAAGTAGTCATTTGTTTATTGATTAGTATTACATTTTCATCGCATTTCAATCTTTTTCGTCATCATGGATACGTTAAAAATTCGAGTAATTATGGAATATGAGTACCGTCGTGGCAGCAACGAGGCACAAGCGGCACGCAACATCAACGACGTTTACGGCTAACACTACAAACCAACGCACCACCTGTTATTGGTTTGCTCGCTTCTGTTCTGGAAATTTCGACCTGAAAAATGAACCTCGCGGTCGTACGAAGACTTTGGTCGGCAATGACGAATTAAAGGCGATTGTGGAAGCTAATGATACACAATCTACGGCTGAATTAGCAGCAGCTTTCGACGTTAGCGTCAAAACAATATTGGTCCATTTGCGTCAAATCGGCAAGGTAAAAAAGCTTGACAAATGGGCGCCCCACGAACTCAATGATCGCCAGCGCGAAGTACGCGTCGAGACGTGCCTTGCACTGCTCAACAGACACACAAATGAAGAATTTTGAACCGCATTGTTACCTGCGATGAAAAATGGATTCTGTTTGATAACCGCAAGCGCTCAGCAAGTTGGTTGGATCCTGGTTCAGCACCTAAACAATGCCCTAAACGAAAACTTACCACTTGAAAAGTGATGGTCACTGTTTGGTGGTCTAGCGCCGGTGTGATTCATCACAGCTTCTTACCAAACGGGGTGAGCATTACTGCAGATGTGTACTGTGAAGAACTGAACTCAATGATGGAGAAGCTGGCACATCTCCAACCAGCATTGGTCAATCGGTCGTCTCCGCTGCTCCTGCACGACAACGCGCGACCTCATACTGCACAGCAGACGGTCTCCAAGTTGCAAGAACTGGGGTTGGAAGCTCTCCGTCATCCGCCCTACTCAACAGACCTTGCGCCTATTTGGATAACTTCTTGGCGGGAAAAAATTTGTTTAATTTTTTTATACAAAATGGCATTTTCATAGGTAAAGACCTATTATATATATAATCTGAATCTCGGAAACGGCTCCAACGATTTTCATGAATATTAGTTTACAAGGGGTTACGGGGGCGATAAATCGATCTAGCTATGATTCATTTTTATAAAATGTCGTTTTATTCGTGTTTTCGTGTTTTCAATGACCAACTTTATCGATAATCAACTTGAACATAAATTTATTATTTTAAACACAATTTACCAAAAAATACCGAGCAAAGCTCGGTCAAACAGATATCTATACTAATATTATAAAGCTGAAGAGTTTGTTTGTTTGTTTGTTTGTTTGATTGAACGCGCTAATCTCAGGAACTACTGGTCCGAATTGAAAAATTCTTTTTGTGTTGGGTAGCCTATTTATCGTGGGAGGCTATAGGCTATATAACATTACGCTACAACTAAGAGGAGCGGAGCAGTAATGAAAAATGTTGCAAAAACGGGGAAAATTTATTCCTTTTGAGAGTTTCCGTTGCGTGCACTGCGTAACCGGTTAAAGTAACGCAAAAATCATGTATGACGGAATTGTTCCTTTTAAAAAGTTCTAAAAAAAAGTCCGCGAGAGCATATGTCTATCTTTTAAGGTTGACTCACTATAACTCAAATGGAGCGAGCAGCAACGAAAAATGGACGAAAACTAGCAGGCAAATCGATGCGACGGGAAGGGTCAGGGGAGCAAAAATTTGACGCGGACGAAGTCGCGGGCAGAAGCTATTGTCATATAAAACGTGTACCTACATTAGTAATTATCGGTAAGGCTGCTTTGGTAACTATATAATGATACAGCCATCTTCTATTTCCGTTTGCCTCACTTATAAGTGTTATTCGAACTCATTTTATTTACATCTACATATAGCCATTCTTGATCACAACACACTCTGTAACTCGGTAAAAAACAATGTTTCAGGGAATAAAATAAGATCCCCCAGGACAAACACTCATTCGACGCCACTCTCCTTTATAATTTCGTTTAGTAAGGATCTAAAACTAATCTTGGACGTTTCGCCGCCCTCCCGAGACTCTGTCGGCAACACAATAAATTATCAAAGCATTGTAACCTGGACATAACCTTCCCCATTTCAAAATACAAAAAGAATGTAACCACCGCAGTAACAAAGTACATTTCTGTCCAACTTTGAATTGACTTCAACTAATGTGAAATTGTTATTATACTGACCAATTTAATTTTATTCAATTAAATTTTATTTTATTAAGAATCCTCAATATAGAAATGTAAATATTTTGTTTTATACAGATGTTTATTTTACTCAAATTTGAACGTATTTCCTGTAATTTTTATTTTTTATCGTGTTTACCTAGTTATATATATGTGCATGCTGTGGTCTCCTGTAATTGAAGGAGCACACGTAAAAGAAACCTTTATGACTGTTACTTACAATGTATATGTGTATCTTTTGTTGAAGATCCTGAATAAATAAATAATTTCCTAAGCAGTCCGAAAATTCAATTAAATTGTTTGCAACAACGTCACTACAAAAGTTATAAAAGAGCACACTGACAACATTTTATTATATGCACTACCACACACACACACACACACACACCCATAACTTTATCAAACATCCCCATAACATCTAAGCACCACTTACTTATTACGACCAACACAACAAGCTGTTTCCTAAGTTAACATCGTAATCATTAAGTTACACAGAAAACATCACTTAACCTGCCTTATTAGGACAATTTGTTCCTACCTTAATCAGCATGTTCCACAGTTTTGGGTAACGTTTAATAGTGTTTTTAGTTGGTTAAGATAGTTTGAAAGGGTTTGGCTATGTCATTGTGGTAGAGGATAATCACAGTATGGTGTCGTTACTACACAGGTTAATAGTATGATGTCCTATTGATGATTTGGGCCTACCTATTTCGGTCATAATGCGAAGGGGCGATGGGAGCCTTGGCGCTGGCAAATTTTGACAATACCCAAGGACAGAGAGCACTGGGCTGGTCGCCAACATGACGGTCTTTTTTTTCGTTCTGGGTGGGAATGCATCAAATGACGGGCGTGTCAGACTTTCATTGACTAAAACCCACCCGTGTTCCTACAGTTGCCTGTGCCACGGCCACGGTAAACAAAATAGTCTGACCAAGTAAAAGAAGCTACTCCAGCAAATTTGAGCAGGTGCTGATGGCATGTTTAGACCAGAGTCGATGACACGATTCTCAGTAATGAGGGACCGATTAAAGAAGAAGATGGGAACAGAAAGGGTTTCGTCTGCGTGTGTTTACTTGTACATTCATACAGACTTTCGGGCTTCTGACGACCCGTACCAACTGTCAATTATCCACAAATAACAAACGGGACCAACCAGAGGGGTCTTGGTATGTAAAAATGGTCACCCATGCACGACCCAACCGCGTAGAAAAACGTGATCCATCGATTCGTGCGGCTGTTATTACTTAGCTAGAACCATTGATTAGTTAATGCCTATGTCAAAAATTACTTTGAAGCGGAATGCAAATTGTACAGTATCCTTCAAGTTTTTGACAGCTGTTTCAAATTAATCATTTATGTGAACCCGTTTGCTGCTTACCGAAAGGACCCTCATGTACTATACAAAAATATTTAATACAACATTGCTTTAATATCTGCCCCTATTACAAGTGCCTGACCTGCTTTTTACCCAGTATAACTCAGTATATCTTTACACAAGATATTATAATATTGCAAGGCACATAGCTGGTTGAACGGTTACAAATGAGGCATGCGCTCTATGCTATCATTCTCGACCCAGTGGCTCGAACTCCTAGTATGTATTATAAGGGATCAATTTGGCCCCACAATACGCTCGGAAGGATTATCGCAGGGTTGATAATTGGAAGGGTTGATCGAATTGACGGTCAAATTCGACAGATAGGAAATGTAAGCAGGAAGGAGATAAAGTTATGATTAGAGATCGGAAGGAAGAAAACAGTTGTGGTCTTGCCAGATTCGCGAGATGTGTTTGCAAGAGTTACCGTGGTCCTGGCACAGGCAACTGGGGGAACACGGGTGGGTTTTAGTCAGTAAAAGTCTGACACGCCCTTCCGCTCCACCCAGAGCAGGAGACGTCATTGAATGATTTCCCAGACCCAAAAAAAAGAATATTATGGTCCAGTGTAAATTGTGGTGACATACGAGTTAGGTCGTAGGATCGAATTGTTTTACTTTGTGTTAATTATTTCATCACCACATCGTGAAGAAACCGGCATGTCTTAGAACCAAAATTTTGAAGAAATGTACCAAACCGCACCGAGCACGCTAGTGGATTACGGCCCACTCCATCTCACATAAAGGAGGCCTGTGTCTCATCACTGGGAACATTATAGGTCTGATTATACGACGCAACTCTATATTTCTTTAAATGCTGAAGTAATCAAAACATTGCTCTCATTTTGAACAGCTTGGTTTATGAATTGATCCATTAAGGGGGCGTAGTGCAAAATAATTCAAAATAGCCATCACTGTTTAAGAGATAAAATCAATACTCTTACCATAATTACCATAAAAAATTGTAATAAAAACCACAATGAATGTGTTAACCGATTATAGTTCACAAAAATTAAAAATATTGTATAGTTTAATAAACAAAAAATCGTAAAGTTGAACAAAAATCTTAAAATAGCATGCTCGTGTTTAGTTGAATTTTGATAGTAAACTGTTAAATTTTTTCACAAACTTGAATTTATATAAATCTCTACTTATCATACTACAATTTATAGTTTTTACATTTTCAAAATGTCACATACTTATTTTATTATTAATTTTTGTTTTGATTCCCGCCCTGTTTTGAGTCATTCGCAACTTATACGAGTCGAAAATTCAGTCGTCCACGAGAGCTCGGAGAGTGGTCACGTCGCATCGTGGAGCAACGCACCGGTAACGATAATTCGCGATCTATTGTGTACGTATACGTTGCCGCCAAGAGTGAAATAGGGTAAGTCACATTTTTGTTTTTTTGAGTATGACTTATATTTAGTAGGCATACCAAAATTTTAGTGTTTGTTGTTTTATTTTTTTTCTGTTTAATTATAAGATTTTTCTTAAATATTTGCTTTAGTAAATATGGGAAAGTGTAAGGACGGATATTTTAAGAAAAAAGTTGGCACTCATTTCCGTAAAAAAGCCGTTATCAAAAAATTTACGTATTTATATTTTGTGATATTAGTTCCTTTTAATTTGTTTTTTTTTCTAGAACATTCGATATAGATGTCGTGGCTTTTGGGGTGGCGTTTGCAAATCTGGTATTCAATTTAAAATCCAAAATGGCGCATGCATCTTTTTCTCAAACGTTCAATATGGGTGTCGCGTAATGGGTTTTGGGGGTTGGCGATTTCAAATCTGGCATTCATTTTAAAATCCAAGACAGCGGATCCAACCTTTTCTTAAAGATTCGATATAGGTATCGTGGTAATCGTGTAGTAGGTTTTTGGGGGTGCCAATTGCTATTCTGACATTACTTTTAGAATCCGCGGTGGACTATTTTTTTTTTCGTAAAATTGCGAATTTATTTTATGAACTCTTAACAAACTTCTATGCAACAAAAACTCTTTAAAAAATAGAAATTACTAAGGTTTGTTTGGTTCACATTATTACCCTTGTATTAAAACACTCTTTATAGTGTAGCAACCACTCTCAATAGTGAAACAATACATCTTTATTTAGACCCCAATAAACATTAATTTCACTGACCGCCAAACCAAATACTGATACAAGGTCGTAAATATTTCGTACTTACCATGGAATTCTTAGAAATGTGTTCATTTGTTTGTTTTTGTAATTACTTAGCACGTGTTTAACTATCGTACTTCCTAGTATCTTAAAATTATGATGTCTTTTTTTACTCTGCGTTTCACGAAACCTCTTTATAACGCAATAAAATACCCTGTCCTTTCAATTTCGTTATAAGGAACAATGAACAACGAAACGTGAAAGAAAAGCGCAATAAATCGCATGAACCCATCTACGCTACACCAAAATTCCTAAGTTATTTAGGAATTTTGGTACATAATGGATGTATTCAGTCTGTAGTCCAAACTACAAATATACGTATGGTAATTGTCCTTATGGTTGGAATTATCAATCATGTTTTTAAATGAATGATATAAATTTCCGCTTTAATATTGTATCCCCCCACACAAATTTTGGTCAGCTTATGGCAACTTTGTACGTTAAATTTAATTTGACTTCCCTGGAAAAAGTTGTTCATTTTCATGGGCAGAAGCAATTTTTATAATATGGCCACACCTTTCCGTAACACTCTATATATTATATAAGGTGTATCTATTCATACACGAAATATTTTAAGAGGTAAACCTGTAGGTGGTAAAGAAGCTATAGCAACGAAAAAAAAAATTTCTGAGTGTTTTTTTAAATTTAATATTTATAAATTATTTGACGCACATAAGAAATACTGGCTCCTTCTTATTTTTTACGGCCCGAGACACCGCGGCCATGCTCGTGCCGTCCGGTCGTCGCCCTAGCAGCGTCAGGCGGGCCATTCATACAATTTGGAGTAAAGGTTTTATCTCAAGTAGTTTTAAAATTATAATAATTACGAAAATTCAAAAACGCTTGGATAAAAAAAATATTTTTGCTTCTATAGCTTCTTTACCACCTACAGGTGTACTCCTTAAAATATTTCGTGTATGAATAGATACACCTTTTATATACCAAATTTCCTATGACTATCGTATGTTTTTGTAAAGTAAACAAGGTTCTTATTACATTTGATAATGGTTTTATTATTATAATACCTACCACCTACCCATCTACCCTGCCTACCTACTTACCGAGTAAAATTCCCGGGCTTACAAGTAAAATTTATAATGCCCAAATGTCATAGCTATCGGATGAGTAGTAAGAAACTGATAATGTAGGTATTTTCCGATATTGTGCTATATTTATACCTACATTATCCGTTCTATAAACTACATACATTAATTTTTATATAATACAGATTATTAGATTTATTTTCTGGACTTATGTAGGCATCTACATAAAATCTTTGAAATAATCAATATGCGTATATTCAAGTCACTCAATACAACGAATCAAATTTTTAAAATCCTAGGTTACCACCTTTTGTCGTGCAACTGCATGCGGGCCTCGAGCAAACTTGTCAATGTGTGGGTGACGACGCACACGACTAGCGCGCTGTAGTAAATACCTATTTGCCGCGCGCGTTGTAAGGTCGGCGTCGTCTTAACTGAGCTCATTGCCATGATCTTCACTTTTAACACTATAAGAGTGTTAGAAAGTATACATGTAAGAGCGGGAGGGCTCGGGGATCTCAAATGATAACGATCAGACATCTTGTAAACACTTTTAATAATTCACCACTAATAATAATTTAACTTTCAACTTTAATTGTTCAACGAGATGTGCACAGTTCAAAATACAATTTAATACTGTGCGCTGTTTTTTTTTTTTGTAAGGCATCTCGTAGTTAATCCTGAAAAGATTCTTACTACTTAAACGGATGGTAGCCCGGCGAGTTCTAAAAAGTTACCTTTTTAGGCCTCCAACCGGGGCTTATTATACTTAAAAACTAAAGCGAAAGCTCTAAGGGTTACCCCGAGGGGGGTACGAACCTCGGCTTAGGCAATCACTGGTAGGGGGACAGCAAGGGACTGGCTGGATCTGGGTTAAATTATTTTGGGACTAATTTAAAGCTAACGGCGCAGCATCGCGGGCTGGCTCTTGCAAGGGTCGGGAGGGACTATTAAGTCGGGGTCGCGACGACGGACCTCGGCGGCGAGGTCGGTACGGTTTGTGTTTGTGTGATGTGCGCTCTGCAAAGCGCAAGCCTATTTATTCGTTGAAATAACCGTTAACGTCAGATAACAACTATTTCCGTTGACACTTGTTTTAAAATACAATTCTGATTATATTTACAAAAAATAATGTAATTGCGCACAATATTTGATTAGTAATTAATAACACTTTTTAAACACCTTTTTTTTTTTTTTTCAGGATGGGAAATCATCAAATGACTTCTCCCGCTCTGGGCGGAGCGGGAGGGCGTGTCAGACTTTTACTGACTAAAACCCACCCGTGTTCCATCAGTTGCCCATGTGCCAGGGTCACGGTATCTCTTTCGAACAATCACGCGACCCCGGCAGGCATCGGTCCTAGTAGACCCCTACACTGCTGCTGACATCTCTTTGAGGCGCGCGTGGAACACTGCGCGCCGTCGACCCGAGCTTGGTCCTTACCGGGCGGCGAGCTACCCATTGCTCGCCACCCGCAAGCTCGCGCCTACGGTGGCCGGGAGTCCGCAATCGACTCCCGACGCCCGGGGGCGTATTTACAAAGGCTATACTATTTTAGTCACGAGTCAGACTCTAATCAGTGAGCTTTTGTTTATGCATATTACTCAACAATACCTAGTCTACCTCAGTAAAAAAATTGACTCAAATAGACTAGCTTTTTGTTTTAATATTTTCAAAGAAAATGCACGGACAAAATTTAGTTCTATATAATACATATCACTCGAATAGCTAAGCTTTTGGCGAGATATTTTTAATTTTATACTCGCAACAAGTGGGTAGTGTTCTTTACCTAATAAAAGTACTTCTCGTTAATTATTCGTTTTATTTTTGTTTATCAAATACATAATAGAAATGAGCAATTAAAATGATAACAGTTGCCATGTAACTATCAACCTATAATTGAAGCTTATCTATTTGATTAATATGTATTCAAAATTAATATGTATGTAACTGATTGCCACCTGCGCTAAGATAGGTTGACGGAGCCCCGCTTTGCGGGGCTCCTATTTCTGGGTGGTTTTAAAAAAAATAACCACGAAGGCTAAGGCGGGAGCTCCGCTCCGCTTCGCTCCCGCCTTAGCCTTCTACCTAACATATCCGAGTTGGGGTACTCTGAGTCGGGGTATTAACCATGGATGGGATTTCGTCCACGCGTGACTGAAATGGTACTAGATTTTGTCCGTGCATTTTCTTTGAAAATATCAAAACAAAAAGCTAGTCTATTTGAGTAAATTTTTTTACTGAGATAGACTAGGTATTGTCCAGTAGTATGCAGAAACAAAAGCTCACTGATTAGAGTCTGACTCGTGACTAAAATAGTATAGCCTTTGTAAATTCGCCGCCCGGGGCGTCTCCTCCTGCGGCGGCTAGGGACGTGAGGGCGCAGAGACTGCCACTCCCTCACGCGCCCCGCCTCCTCCTTCGCGAGCATTACTGCTTCGCAGAAGGAGGTGACGGCTTCCCATTCCCTCTCGCTCCGTACCATGGCTCGCACCAGGGCCGGACGCGAGAGGTCGCCGCCGCCGATCGCCTCCACGAGGACACGGCGGTGCTCCGCCCAGGCAGGGCACACCTCCACCGTATGCTCCACCGTGTCCTCCAGACGATCCTCGCAATGGAAACACCCGGACGTATCCTCCCGCTTTATCCTGAACAGGAACCCACCGAAGCACCCATGCCCGGTGAGAACCTGCGTCAGGCCGAAGGTGAGGACGCCGTGGCGCCTCTCTATCCACTCTTCAAAGAGGGGACTTACCGCCGCAATTGTGGCGTGCCCATTTTAAACACCTTAAATTGTAAATTTAGTTAGGTAACAATAATATTTTTATTTAAAAGAACTAACAGCAACAATGTTCCAATTTCCTTTTTAGATTTTAAATTAATACTTAAATCAAAACATACCTTAAAATTAACAATACTTAATTTATTACGATTTTATAATGAAATGTAAAATCACTTATTTATTTATTGCACTGATTCGTGTTTCCGTTACGTCATCCGCCATTATGACGTTTGTTTTCGTCTATGGTACTGTTTTTATTTGCCAGCGCTATCATACATACATAAAGTCACGCGTTTCACTCCTCAGGCAAGAAAATACAGAACGCTACCTGCTAACCCTTACGTACTTCTTTCTGCTCGTTTACTTCATATAACTGGTCATACACACACCAGTTGCGAGTAAAACTCATCTGACCTTTCTGAAGAACATTACCAATAAGGTCACGAAATGTCCTCCTAGGGCGTCCCCTCCCAGTGTTTCGATCCGTACGGCTGTCTTTACTTAGCCATCAGCCTCTCCTTATTGCGATTAGATATCGATACCTGTTTGTGAAGTTTCGCTAGCTAATTTAGTTCAACCCAGTAGTGCTAGACACCCACGTTAAATTAAGTTCTTCACCAAAAACCACACTACCACAACAATCTAATTAACTAAACACATCAATTTTAATTAACTTATAGCCACGTGATGCATCACTGGCGATCCTCTATGGGCATTTAATTAAGCTAAGTAATTAAGACTGGTCTATAGATAGTTGTGTGGACAATAGGCTGATGTCTTGATAGGCTATCGAAAGGTCAGGGGTTCAGAGACAGGGCGGCGAACTATTTTCAACTTATTTGTAACGGTAGGTCGTATTTGTTTACGTTTCAGGTTTGTTTTAATTACTCAGATGACAACGATATTGTTTAGATCAAAGAGTATTGAATGGTTTGTAATTAATAATGTTGAAAACATTTGTATAGTCAGTCTGGAGGTTGAAACTTCTAAGAAAGCTGAGATACATGTATTTCAATATTGATGTGATTTACTTAATAGACTTTATAATTAATGTGTTAATTGAGTTTATAATTAATGCTACCCTTTTAAAGGTAAACATAGACATTTTCATACATCATTATGTGCGTATTGTTCCGAAAGGTTAGGTAGAGGAGTACCTAAAGTATGTTTAAGGTCGATGTAATAGGGGGTGTGCCTTTTGCTACTAACCGGGCACAAATTCAGACTTCGGCTTGCTATTGAGAAATTCCGGATGAAAAACCCAGCTACACTTCATCTGATCCGGGAATTGAGCGCAAGACCGCTACTCAGTCTCACCATTATTATTTTCACGGGGAAATGAGGCAGAGATATTTGTGGGATCACAGAGAATCAGAAGAATACCAAATGAGGGAAGAAACAAAAATAAGGTAATTCACACGCTCGTTTGTTAAAAATACACAAACCTTACAAAAATGTGGAATGTAATTCAAATGCAGAAATAATAAAAAGGAGAAAATACGTATGTTACATGTATTCGTTTTATATAGACTGACTGATTAGTGGTGCTATATAATAAATAATTGAATGCGGATTTTCAGTTTTCAATTGTTACAAAATTAATTGTTATACAAAATATATTATACAAGTGTATTTGTCTTTTAAAATAGATCGCATATATTATAAAAAGCTGAAGAGTTTGTTTGTTTCAACACGCTCATTTCTTGAATTTAGTAGCCTTATTTTGAGGAATACTGTTCCCGTGTGCGTCAGAATGGCTGGTTGTCTGTGGCGTTGGTCTATGAGAGTTGATTCGAAAATTGCTACATAATTGCTTATATTTGCTACATATAATAAATAATTGCTACATAGGATATATATTTAGAAATAAAATATTTTTTTTGACCAGCAATCCTGACGTTTGGTTGGCTGGTCACCTCCTAGTTTAAAGTAAAGCGTGGAGAGTTTCCCGAAATGTATTGCGTCAATAATTGCTACATATTTACTTCATTTATCTCATTTAGTTGTAACTTCAAACATATGTTAAATAAAGGATGTAGCAGTTATTTAAATTATCCCAAGGAAAAGTGCCTGATAAAATAATAAAGGTAAATAGTTGCAGTGCGTCTTCACTCAACGGTATTGCTACTTTAGGAGGCAGGCGTTCTAAATTGTTAAACCAATGTTGGCTGTTTGTCTGTGGCGTTGGTCTATGAGAGTTGATTCGAAAATTGCTACATAATTGCTTATATTTGCTACATCTATATCAAAGAAAGTTGTTAGTTACACTATTTATAACTCTAGAATGGCTGAACCGATTTGGCTGAAAATTGGTGGGGAGGTAGCTTAGAACCAGGAGACGGACATAGGATACTATTTTTTATCCCGTTCGACTATAAAGAGGAAAGGTTTGTTTGTATTGAATTGGCTCCGAAACTGCTGGTCCGAATTGAAAAATTCTTTTTGTATTGGGTAGCCTATTTATTGAGGAATAACATCACGCTACAATTAAAAGGAGTGGAGCAGCAACGAAAAATGGACGTAAATTGGCAGGCAATTCGATGCGACGAGAAGGTTCAGGGAAACAAAACTTTAACGCGGACGAAGTCGCGGGCAGAAACTAGTCTATATTTATAAAAGAAAGTTGTGTTAGTTACACTATTTATAACTAAAGAATAGCTGAACCGATTTGGCTGAAAGTTGGTGGGGAGGTAGCTTAGAACCAGGAGACGGACATAGGATACTTTTTATCTCGTAAGAAGATAAAGCTAAAGAGTTTGTTTGTTTGTTTGTTTGACTGCGCTAATCTCAGGAACTTCTGGTCGGAATTGAAAAAATATTTTTGTGTTGGGTAGCCCATTTATTGAGGAAGGCTATAGGCTATATAAAACAAGCTACGGTCAAAAGAAGCGGAGCAGCAAACGAAAAATAAACGAAAACTGGCAGGCAATTCGATGCGACGGAAAGGGGAGCGTAGATTTAAAGCGGACGAAGTCGTGGGCAGAAGCTACTGTATATGTATGTGTGAACTGTCAAAATTATTCCATGTATAAAGATATGCTCTTGTGTTGGAAAATCAGCCTTTAGTTAAATCCCTACTTCCCTACTATATTTAAATATTATAAATGCGAAAGTAACTTAGTCGTTACGGGTCGTCAGAAACCCAAAAGTCTGACAACCAGTCTTACCAATCGTATTACCCAGTAACATGGTTGTGGAGGTCAGATAGGCAGTCGCTCCATGTAAATTACTGGTACTTAGCTGCATCCGAGTAGACTGGAAGCCGACCCAACATATTTGGGAAACGGCTAGGCAGATGATGATAGAATGCGAAAGTAACTCTGTCTGTCTGTTACGCTTTCAAGACTAAACCACTGAACCAATGTTGATGAAATTTGGTACGGGGTAAGTTTGAACCCCCAGAAAAGAAATACGACAGGACATAGGACTATTTTTTGTTCCACAACGTCGTCTAAAGTCGCGATAACCGACATTTACGCGGATGAAGTCGCGGGCAAAAGCTAGTACTTGCTACATGTTTACTTCATTTATCTCATTTAGTTGTAACTTCAAACATATGTTAAATAAAGGATGTAGCAATTATTTAAATTATCCCAAGAAAAAGTGCCTGATAAAATAATAAAGGTAAATAATTGCAGTGCGTCTTCACTCAACGGTATTGCTACTTTAGGAGGCAGGCGTCCTAAATTGTGAAATGGCATGTTATTTATGAGTATGTAAGTGGATAATAAGCATATTAAAAGGATATCGTAAATAAAAACAAAATGTGGCTCGTTCAAAAGATTCAGTTTAATAATATTACAATTTACTTAAAAAATATTCATTAATTTACCTTATTTTCATATAATTTTTTCGCATATATTATACAACGTGGAATTAGCTTCTTTTTACTCTTCGTAATTTTTTTCGATTCGTCATCATAACATTTCCATTGTGAATTTCGTCTGCAATGAGCTTTGTAGTGACCAATTATTGTTTCACATACTGGGGGCTCGAATTCTATTATTGACAGTAAATGAAACTCAGATCCTTGTAACGAAAGAGATGTTGGTGGATCATCTAGTGAAATAAATTGATTGGAATGAAATTCAAATGCAATAAGATCTCGCAAAGATACACTAAATGATTTAACACCTTTACATTTACTTCTCTCATTCTGTAAGTTCTTGAGCATTAATTATAGTATTTGCGGGTTCTTGTAAATCATTAATGGCTGAATTCATATAAACGTGTAGAACAGGTATCTTACGCTGAACTCTATTGATTGCTTAATCTGATTCTGTACCATGTTCACTTTCATCTGCACTGTATATACAATCTATTATTAATGCAAGAATCGCGTTACTTACGCTGTTACCAGAACCTAAACGATTAATCCGACACCTACATAACTATTTGCCTTTATTATTTTATCAGGCACTTTTCTTAGGGATAACTTAAATAATTGCTACATCCTTTATATAACATATGTTTGAAGTTACAACTAAATGAGATAAATGAAGTAAATATGTAGCAATTATTGACGCAATACATTTCGGGAAGCTCTGCACGCTTGACTTTAAACTAGGAGTTGACCAGCCAACCAAACGTCAGGATTGCTGGTCAAAAAAAATATTTTATTTCTAAATATACATCCTATGTAGCAATTATTTATTATATGTAGCAAATATAAGCAATTATGTAGCAATTTTCGAATCAACTCTCATAGACCAACGCCACAGACAACCAGCCATTCTGACGCACACCTGTTCCCTGTGGTGCCGGAAGTAAGACATAGCAACATCCCATTTCTTTCCGTGGGTGCCGTAAAAGGCGACCTACGGACTTACTAGACAATGGGTAGTAGCATTCTCCACGCATTATACCACCATACTGCGATCGCCAACCCGCTTGGCTGAAACGGCTGAAATTATGATTTTGAGGAAGGTAAGACTATTTTACACTACGCGGGGACCCTTAGGAGCCGAGCAAAAATAAAAAAAAGTCAGCAAACGAAGTAACAGCGGGCGGGCAGTAGGATGCGACGCGGTGGGTCGGTGGCCGTAGTTACACGTGGTCCAAGTCACGGTCTGAAGCTAGTATATGCGTGTGTGACATAATTGATGTATGTATTTTTGCCTGCCCTTTATGCCATTGGAGTATGGAGTAAAAGTGCCCCATGCAGTGCCATAAATTAAATTTCTCTGAAAGTGTGCCATTTTGCGACTTACAAGTAAACAGTTATTAACATAAAACATTTCTTTGCGACTTTATTTATGTTTTTTATTCAGTACACGTGAGCATAAATTGTGCCTCGGTCATCCAGTCATACTGTATAAATGAAATAGGGATCTGTCTCGCACATATCCACACGGAAACTAAGGAAATGTAGGATGAATGATGAAATAGGTGTCGGACAAAATAGAACGACGAAGGACCGACAGTTAGGCATTTCCTTTGATTGAAACGCCTGGTTCTGTAAATGGATTTCAGAAATAGGAAACTGAATTTGAGTAGCTGAGAAGTGGTTGAAATTTAAGTGGATGTGTTTAATATTTAGACGGATGAATTGGGAATGTTCTTGTCATTATATTTTTGGTACGAAGGTCTTAAATGCAGTTTCTGGTAGGAAAAAAAAATCATCATCACGTAATGAAAAAGCATAAAGTAACGTAAAGCCTAATGCATCTTCCCTGACTTTTATTATATATATTAGCATGAAACAGAGAGAGTATGAAAAACTTTTGTTGTTTTCGAGGGTTCTTAAGACAATAGTGAGGTCATGAAAGACAATCCAAAATAGCGACTGCAAACATTTACAAATTTTTATCATGGATACGACACCGTTTTTATTGCTTTCGAGGGTGCTGAAGCCAAGAGTGAGGTCGCAATGACATTTTTGTGTAACTGGTTGGCGGGAAAGGTTACAATGATCTTGACAGACAAGGAGTATTGTCACTTAAACATAAGGGCCTGCCGGAGGCTCTACACGGGGATTGTGCGGTCCATGGCCCTCTACGGGGCACCGGTGTGGGCGCCCTCATTAAGGCTGCGCCCAGCGCACCGGTTGAGTGCGGCCCAGAGGGTCATGGCCATCCGGTTGATCCGGGAATACCGCACGGTCTCCTGCGAGGCGGCGATCCTCCTTGCCGGAGTGCCGCCATGGGATCTGGAGGCAAAGGTCGTCGCCCACATGTGGGAGTGGCGCGAGGAGGCGATACGCCGGGGCGAAACTCCGCTGCCGCGACAAATCGTGGCACGGCGGACAGAGCTCCGGTGCTCATGGCGACACGGCGTGTACGATGTCGCAATGAGCGCCCAGTGCTGGGCACGCCAAAATTGCGGCGGTAAGTCCCCTCTTTGAGGAGTGGATAGAAAGGCGCCACGGCGTCCTCACCTTCCGCCTGACGCAGGTTCTCACCGGGCATGGGTGCTTCGGTGGGTTCCTGTTCAGTATAAAGCGGGAGGATACGCCCGGGTGTTTCCATTGTGAGGATCGTCTAGAGGACATGGTGGAGCATACGGTGGAAGTTTGCCCTGCCTGGGCGGAGCACCGCCGTGTCCTCATGGAGGCGATCGGCGGCGGCGACCTCTCGCGTCCAGCCCAGGTGCGAGTCATGGTACGGAGCGAGAGTGAATGGGAAGCCGTCACCTCCTTCTGCGAAGCAATAATGCTCGCGAAGGAGGAGGCGGGGCGCGTGAGGGAGGGCAGTCTCTGCGCCCTCACGTCCCTAGCCGCCGCAGGAGGAGACGCCCCGGGCGTCGGGAGTCCATAGCGGACCCCCGGCCACCGTAGGCGCGAGCTTGCGGGTGGCGAGCAATGGGTAGCTCGCCGCCCGGTAAGGACCAGGCTCGGGTCAACGGCGCGTAGTGTTCCACGCGCGCCTCAAAGAGGTGTCAGCAAAACTGAAGGGGTCTGATAGGACTGATGCCTGCCGGGGTCGCGTGATTGTTCGAAAGAGATACCGTGACCCTGGCACATGGGCAACTGAAGGAACGCGGGTGGGTTTTAGTCAGTAAAAGTCTGACATGCCCTTCCGCTCCGCCCAGAGCGGGAGAAGTCATTTGATGATATCGCATCAAAAAAAAAAAAAAAAAAAACATAATGGCATAAGGGTAGCACAAGCATAATAATAATAAAATATTTCCACTGCTGGGACACAGGCTTCTTCTCTATCAGAGGGGGTGAGCCATAATACAACACGCAGGACCAGTGCGAGCATACGGTGGAGGTGTGCCCTGCCTGGGCGAAGCACCACCGTGTCCCCGTGGAGGCGATCGGCGGCGGCGACCTCTCGCGTCCGGCACTGATGCAGGCCATGGTACGGCGAGAAGGCATGAGAAGCCGTCACCTTCTTCTGCGAATCAGTAATGCTCGCGAAGGAGGAGGCGGAGCGCGTGAGGTAGACGCAATCTATGTGCCCCCACGTCCCTAGCCGCTGCAGGAGGAGACGCCACGGGCGTCGGGAGTCAATTACGGACTCCCGGCCACCGCAGGCGCGGGCTTGCGGGCGGCGAGCAATGGGTAGCTTGCCACCCAGTAAGGATCAGGCCCGTGTCGACGGCGTGTGGCGCGCCTCAAAGAGATGTCATCAAAACTGAAGGGGTCCACTAGGATCGATGCCTGCCAGGGTCGCGAGATTTGTTTGAAAGAGATACCGTGGCTCTGGCGTACAGGCAACTGAAGGAACACGGGTGGGTTTTAGTCAATAAAAGTCTGACATACCCTGCCACTCCACCCAGAGCGGGAGAACACATTTGATGACAACCTACAAAAAAAAAAGTCAAAGTGCGGGTTGGAGAATGATGTTTTGAATTTTTTAGTTTCAGGTCATGCTTCTATTCAATGATTTCCTTCACTGTTTCAAGAAGATGAAATTAAATACACAAGCAAAGTGCCTGCCTGGGGTTGAACGCAAAACCTCCCATTTGTAAGTAGAGGCACTGCCACCTGGCCACCACTACTTCCTAAGGTACTAGTCGGCAACTAAGCTAACCTTAGAAACAAAGTTGTCAAATATGGGCAACTTATTTAACTGGCACTCGTATCTTTCCAACCAACACAGAACTATGCAGATTTCCCAGTCCTCTCAAAATTTGTTTCAGATTCCCTAACTTGTTGTAACAAGTTTCGATTACTGACTACTAATTTATTTAGACTATTATAATTTCACTAGCTTCTGCCCGCGACTTCGGCCGCGTCAAATTTTCGCTCCCCTTTCCGTCGCATCGAATTGCCTGCCAGTTTTCGTCCATTTTTCGTTTGCTGCTCCGCTCCTTTTGACCGTAGCGTGATGTTATATAGCCTATAACCTTCCTCAATAAATGAAATACCCAACACAAAAAAAATTCTTTGATTTCAACCAGCAGTTCCTGAAATTAGCGCGTTCAATCAAACAAACAAACTCTTCAGCTTTTTAATATTATATATGGTATAGATATGTTTATATACTGTGAAATATCCTCTTTTCACTAAATGATTTGATAAGGCGTGACTGAAAAGAAGTGTAGAGACAAAAATTAATAAGAGTATGCTTAGATGGTTTGGTCATGTTGAGAGGATGAGGATGAGGAGAGAATTACAAGTCAGATGTGAGTAGAAACACCAGAACTGATGTCCTCAGAGGCCGTATAGTGACCCTATTGGTGATTTTCTTCATATAAGTCAGGTGTATAGTAGGTCGTCGCAACGAGCATATATGAACGTAAAGGAGGCAAAAACAGTGTGTACGGATGGCAGCAGGTGGTGTCATCGTATACCCTCATTCTCGAAAACATACATAACATTTTGACTGGCCTGTTAGTCAAGTGGTTAGTGACCCTGACTGCTAAGACTGAGGTCGTGGGGTCGATTCCCACCCAGGATATATGTTGTGTGGTAGGCACAATAATTAGTTCTGTGTCTAGGTGTAATTTATCTATAATATGTATGTATTTAGAAATATATAAGTTTACTTCGTCCGCGTCAAATTTTCGCTCTCCTTTCCGTCGCATCGAATTGCCTGCCAGTTTTACTCCCTTTCGATTATGATGGGACTCCCTTTTTTGCACTTAGACCCTCATTCGGGTGGGTCCCCGAATGAGGGTCTTTTTTATATTTATTTATTCTGGCTAATAAAACCAGTCTAGCTCCGCCTAAAAGCGCAGAAGCTTCCTGGGAGCATCAGAGGCTATCCGAAGCTATCTCATTGTTCCGTAGATTGGACTGCAGATTGGAGTCAGCACTTTTCGAATGACAAAATTACATAAGACAGTCCCCAAAATGCCCGTCCTTCACCACTTTCTAGTGCTTTAGTTGGGAAGAAGAGTCCCCCGGCAAGTTGGGAAGAAAAACTGACGCAACAAACTCTTCAGCAGCTCAAATGTCTCTTCACTTAGAAGAGCTTGATCATCATAATCAGCCTATATTGTTCCCACTGCTGGGACACAGGCCTCCTCCCGGTGACAGGGAGTGGGCCATAATATACCACGCGGGCCCAGTGCGGGTTCGTAGATGTCACATGTCTTCAAATTTTTGGTTCTAGGACATGCCGGTTTCCTTACGATGTTTCAAGAACTTGATAAAATATAATACTAATAGCTGACCCGGCGAACTTCGTACCGCCATATTTTATTTCTCTAATCGCAACTGAGGAAATAAAACCCTTCTGGTAAAATCGAATTAGCTAAATTGAAAATAAAACTCGAGTACTCAATTGAAAAATTCATATTGTTGTACAAGATGCGTGGGGTGCTTATTATAATTACTACAGGTGTACTAAACTATCGTTAAAATATTTACAGCAATGAAAATCAAACCCCCCACGCTTTTTGTACAACAATATGAATTTTTCAATTCAGTACTCCAGTTTTATTTTCAAATTTTTAGTTCAATTAGTTTCAAAAGCATGTTTTTTTTCGTTTTTTCAAACTATAATTTATTAAATGTAGATTTTATTATTCTAATCTTTAACTATTCTTTATACACAATGACTTCTTTACAAAATACATGAAGAAAATAAAATAAAATGCAAGCAAAAAATACTTACATGTGTATAAAGTTATGATTTTGCACTGATTAATACTTGCAGAGGTTATATACTTGGTAAATGCACAGGTATATTTACGTAGACACTGACGCAGAGAGTAGTACTAAGACTTGCACTGTGATTTTACTGAGACTATTACTTTCCGGGAGATAGTATTAATTCACTCGTTTAAAAAGGAACTGAACTGCGGTGACACTTGGCGCCAGTATTTATACCTGGACCTTGAATTTCCCGAACGTTCTAGTTCGCATGCTTCGAGAAGAATCGATTGATCGATTGTTCGAAATAGTGGGTCTCTATGGTTCGAGAGAGAGCTTTGTTTACGCTCAGAGGAGGTCTCGAGAACAAATGAGATACCAAATCTTTGGACATTCAAACCAGAGATGGCGACTCGATAGAATTTGATGGCCAGATCTTGAAACTTTGATTAAAATTTGGCGCCAAGACTTTAATAATTCTCTTTCAAAAATAGTACAATTTTTTTTTTGTTATTAATGGTAATAATATTGTAACATACTACGCAGTATAATTATAAAAATATCAGTCACATACCATTAAAATAATACGGTTATATCGTGAACATGAATAAATATTACGTGAAATCAAGTAATAGAATTTATATTCTAAGGAACTGAACACAGCACCATCTATTGGGTGTATTTGCAACCTAGATGTCAAACAATATTGAAGAATTTTATTGATGAATCAACGTACACCGCCATCTATGAGAACTTCATAAAACTAAACAGTAAATAAACACTTGCCTAAGTAACAATTAACTGATACATTTTATTCATTTACATTCACGACATAAGCGAATAATTGAGACGATAACTATCCTATCCAGTAAGTTAGACCAAAATACGGGTACATGTGAAATTTGATTGAAATCGGTTCAGTAGTTTTGGAGTTTATTGGCAACATACATCGTGACACAAGATTTTTATATATATAAGATTTATTTATATATGCTTTATTGTACACCAGAAAATACATTACAACAAGAACATTTAACAAAAAAAAAACATACAATGGGCGGTCTGGTTACCATAGTACAGGCTCTGCCTAGTTTTGGATCAGATAACGCTGTGTTGGTTGTCCTAACATATTATTATTATATACCATATTACATACCATAAAAACAATGGAATATGCCGTAACGTAGGTGTGCTATCAGCACATCTCTGCCCAGCCCTCCGAGGAAAATAGCTATGATGTTGTGCCGTGAAATATATTCTGCAGTGATAAGAGATGCCAGGACAAAGTTATGACACCTTTTGTATCATTTTAAAAGACAATTGAATTTATAAAGCACTTTAGCCGACCTAACATTTATATTACCAAGTACAAAATGAACAGCCTTATTTTTCTAACCTCAAACAAGACTGTTAAAACGCCGCTACTTACGTTTTTAAGAGGTACTTAGAATCCTATTTACTTGGGCTCAACATGATAATAAATTGCCGACGTAAACCAGGCGTAGTTTACTTGGAACAGATGCCAATAATTAAGAAGGTTCTACCAGATGGGGCTAGTAATCAACGTTGGTAAGCACGGACTGTTTGTGGGAATATGCGGCGGTTTAAAGTAATCAAATTTGGAAGGTAGAAAATAGTTATGGTGATTTGGGAGAACATGGAAGGGAAGATTATGTTGTAAATCCAGGTAAAGTCTATCAGCCATGTATGTTTGTTCGCTTTAGAGATCAAACACGCGGACCAATTTTTCATAATCTTGTGGGTGTCACTAAAGACATGACAGTAATCAAAATTTAATGTGGCGACAAACAGACGCAACATTGTGAGAATAAAAAAATGAAAGTTGACGAACTATGTCAAATGAGGTATTATGGATTAGGTATTTGATATTTTGTGCACTCGGAAGGCATCTTTTTAATACAATATCTATCTAATACGACTGCATGAGATCGTTTGCAGTACGTGTACCTACAACTAAACCTAACAAAGAAAATACTATTGTTACGAGCTGGGGTTCGGGATAAATTAATTTAAACCAATTTACCAAAACACACAAACTGTTTAATTAAATAAACACAAATATCGCAACTACAAGAAACATCACTTGGAATCACTTGTTTCGCGTGTACTGTATCACTCGAATCGTATTCGCTCGCTTCCGAAATCGAACTGCTTGTCGGCCCAACAATCCGCTATTTATATCCCGAGCAGAACATTCTCGAACATTCGACACTGCCACAGCGTAGAAGCTTCTAGTAACTTCCATCGAACTGTTTAATGCCACTATTCGACAATAGATGGCAGTAGCGTCTACGTACAATTTCGTGTAGTACTTGCTACTCAATAACAGATGGCGTTAGCGTGTCATTTCCAGAAGTTTCCAACACTGCCCCGTCCTTAGATGGAATTAGCGTGATGTTTCTAGACTTTTCGATTTACGTCACACTGCCCCTTTCCGAGACGGAGTTAGCGTGATGTTTCTAGACTTTACGATCTACGTAACACTGCCCCCTCCTTAGACATGCTCGTCCCGAGCATCATTATTCCCGTAGTATCGTGCCAATCGATCTACATGGACAATTGTAGGTGCAGTTCGCATACCCTTTTGTATTCGGTAAGTGACGTCGTTGATCTTGGTCACAATTCGGTACGGCCCGTCCCATTTTGCCTGCAGTTTAGGGGACTTTCCTTTGCTGCGCACTGGGTTATGCAACCACACTAGCGAACCTTCGTCGAAGCCAGTATTGTTCATCTTCCGATCATAACGAGTTTTCATTCTCTCGGACATCTGTTGGCCTGATTCTCTGACATGCTCATATACGTCATTCATCTTGTTGCGCAGATCATTTGCATAATCTGTTATACTCCGTGGTGAATCAGGGGGAATGTCGGTTATTAGATCAGCTGGTAACCTTAACTCCCTTCCAAAGTTCGCGAAGGCTGGCGTCACAGTTGTACTCTCGTGAACTGCACTTCGGTATGACAGAAGAAACGGTTGTATGTGCTTGTCCCAATCCTTTTGTCTGCTTGCTACAACTTTTGCCAGATATCTTTCCAAGGTCTGATTAAATCTCTCCACCATTCCGTCAGATTGTGGGTGGTATGAAGTGGTTCTGGTTTTGTGAGTACCCATAACCCAACATGTTTCTTGAAACACTTGAGACTCGAAATTCCTTCCTTGATCGCTGTGGATTTCCAAGGGTACCCCAAACCGACAGAAGACTTCGTGGACTAATTTATCAGCGACTGTTGAAGCTTCTTGATTAGGGATGGCGAAGACTTCCGGCCACTTGGTAAAGTAATCCATAACAACCATGAAATATTTATTTCCACTTTCACTTTCAGGGAACGGCCCAGCGACATCTAGTGCTATCCGTTCCCACGGGGCTCCCACGTTGTACACTTTCAATGCACCCCTGCTGCGTGTGTGTGGTCCTTTTACCGCTGCACAACTGGTACATCTGCGACACCAGTCCTCCACATCCTCTCGACAATGGATCCAGTAAAACCTTTCTCGGATCTTTAACAAAGTCCTTCTTACTCCCATATGACCTCCTGAAGAACCATTGTGGTAGAGCCGTAGAACATCTGGTACCTTCGTTTTTGGGACTACCATTTGCAGGTGACAGCTATTCCCTCGAGCATTTTCCCATTTTCGGCACAACACACCATCCTGGATCACCAAGCTCTCCCATTGTGCCCAATAACTTTTTGTGGTGGTACTCAACGCTGCAACATCACACCATTTCGGTTTGGGAGCATTAGCTTTAATCCACTCGAGAATTGGCCTGATATCTCTGTCACTTTGCTGAGCATACTGTAGGGTTTCCTTCCATTCATCACTAAGGTCCGTTCTTAGCATCCTGACCGGTACCGTTTCCTTAGCTTCTTGCCTGACACAATGCTTGCAGTCTTCAGGACAAGGTCTTCTTGATAAAGCGTCCGCGTTACCATGGGATATGCCGTCATTGGCCTGTGACATCGAAATCCTTGGGGCTCTATTAACAGCAGCCAATACTCGCCCCGCACTCTTATCGCTTACGAATTTCTCTTGCTGTTGCGCTGTAATGTCGGACACCCTTCTAACCAGGGTGTGATATTCGCTGGCAGTGTTTCGCTTCGGGCAATTCGACCGGAGGTGGCCCTTTTCTCCACAAGTGTAGCACCTAGGGCTGTACCTCAAACGGTCACGAACAGGTGATCCCACAACCTCTCTGAAGCGATGGGCTCGATGATCATGCCTCACTGCTTCCACCTCCAACGCGTGGGCCAAGGCGTCCTTCAGCTTCTCATGGTGCCCAAGTCTCACAGCAGCCCTTACTTCCAGGTCCCGTATGCCATCTATGAAGGTTTGAATTAGAGTCCCTTCGATGAATGCAGGCGCAGACTGGTACGCTTTTCGAACCAGCTTCTCGATTTCTAGGGCCCACTGCTGCAGGTTTTCACCACTGCGCTGCACACGATCCTTCAACTGGGCACGAAAAACGTGTTCCAGGTGCGCGTCACCGTATCTGGCCTCTAACGCCTCAACGAGCTGCTCGTAGGTTACATTTTTGCCGAGAGCCTCTAACACAGTTAAAGCCTGGTCACGAAGGGCCAAAGTAAGCGCGGTCATGGCTTGGCCTGTTGTCCACCCATTTGCTTCCATGACAGCTTCAAATTGAATTTTGTATGCCGACCAGGAAGATGTTCCGTCAAAGGGTGGCACTTTAAACCCGCGCACGGAAGGTGCAGCAACTATCGAAGCCGTAGTCCGTTCTCCAGCTTTCAGAACTCCAACCGCTTTTCTTATATCAGCGATCTGGACTTCGGCCTCGGAGATACGATTTTCATGTACCTGAACAGTCTCCTTCATGGCTTTGATGTCCTTGCCAAATGTCGAGTGTAGATCTTTCAAAAGGAGAACCTGCTCCTCTTTATCACGCTGAAGCTGTTCTTGCAGGCGGCGGGTCTGTTCTTCCTGTCGGCGAGCCTGTTCTTCCTGTTGGCGGGCCTGTTCTTCCTGTCGGCGAGCTTGTTCCTCTTTGTCCTGCTGCAGCTGTTCCTGTAGGCGGCGGACCTGTTCTTCCTGCCGGCGAGCTTGCTCCTCTTTGTCCTGCTGCAGCTGTTCCTGTAGGCGGCGGACCTGTTCTTCCTGCCGGCGAGCTTGCTCCTCTTTGTCCTGCTGCAGCTGTTCCTGTAGGCGGCGGGCCTGTTCTTCCTGTCGGCGGGCCTGTTCTTCCTGTCGGCGGGCCTGCTCCTGCAGCATCACCATTAGTGCAGAAAGATCCATGGCTGGTGATGCTGTAGCAACACCAGACGCTTGGGAGACTGGCTCCGTCATCGGCTGATTACCCCCAGGTGTCTGTCTAGAAGTTCCTTCAAACCGCCTCTGATCCACCTCCTGCTGGCGCTGACTCCTGGTACGGATACCTTCCGTATCCTCCTTCGGTAAAACTGGCATAATTTATCCCACTTCTGACACCAAATGTTACGCGCTGGGGTTCGGGATAAATTAATTTAAACCAATTTACCAAAACACACAAACTGTTTAATTAAATAAACACAAATATCGCAACTACAAGAAACGTCACTTGGAATCACTTGTTTCGCGTGTACTGTATCACTCGAATCGTATTCGCTCGCTTCCGAAATCGAACTGCTTGTCGGCCCAACAATCCGCTATTTATATCCCGAGCAGAACATTCTCGAACATTCGACACTGCCACAGCGTAGAAGCTTCTAGTAACTTCCATCGAACTGTTTAATGCCACTATTCGACAATAGATGGCAGTAGCGTCTACGTACAATTTCGTGTAGTACTTGCTACTCAATAACAGATGGCGTTAGCGTGTCATTTCCAGAAGTTTCCAACACTGCCCCGTCCTTAGATGGAATTAGCGTGATGTTTCTAGACTTTTCGATTTACGTCACACTGCCCCTTTCCGAGACGGAGTTAGCGTGATGTTTCTAGACTTTACGATCTACGTAACACTATTAAAGAAAGAAAATTATTATGTTAAATTATTATTTGGCCTTTTATTTCCCAAAAAATACAATAATACTTAAAAAGAAAGTAAATTAGGTACATGTACACACAATTGTGAAAAGCGAATGCATAACAGACAGAAAAAGACATTGAACTAACTGTGCATGAAGCACTAAGGATTAGCCAGAAAAATATGAAAAAACATAATTAATAGTTTTCACTAGCAGTAGGATAATTCTAGCTGAAATAGAGGATTTTGCGAAGAACTTTCATAAGCAAAGCCACAGAATCTATAATAATAATAATAGGAAAAAAAAAAAACAAAGATTTGGTTTTAATTAACACTGGCTTCACTGTCGTTACTCGCGACAAACGGAAAAGGTGCCTATGCTAAGTAAACAGGTGATTATGCTAAGTAAATGGACAGCAGACTATATTCAAATCAGTTCCCAAAAGGTTTAAGAAATCGAAACGGTAAAGGAAAGAAAGTGTGTTAATGCAAAAAAATCGGCCAAGTGCGAGTCGGACTCGCGCACCGAGGGTTCCGTACAAACCTGTAGATTTATGGCTGTTGGTTTATGTTTATGAAATAAAATGTTTTTTATTTTTTTTTTGTATTAAAAAAAACTACTAATTAGATCTCGTTCAAACCAATTTTTGGTGGAAGTTAACATAGTAATATACATCATATATTTTTTTTAGTTTTATCATTATCTTATTTTAGAAGTTACGGAGGGGGGGCGACACACATTTTACCACTTTGGAAGTGGCTCTCGCGCAAACTATTCAGTTTAGAAAAAAATGATATTAGAAACCTCAATACCATTTTTGAAGACCTATCCATAAATACCCCACACGTGTGGGTTTGATGAAAATTTTTTTTTTGAATTTCAGTTCTTAGTATGGGGAACCCCAAAATTTTTTTTTTCCTATTTTTGTGTGAAAATCTTAATGCGGTTCACAGAATACATCTACTTACTAAATTTCAACAGCATAGCTCTAATAGTTTCGGAATAAAATGGCTGTGACATACGGACGGACGGACAGACAGACAGACAGACATGACGAATCTATAAGGGTTCCGTTTTTTGCCATTTGGCAACGGAACCCTAAAAAGGGTAGGCATGTGTCCTGTTGGGCTATTTCGACTCCTAGTACTGTAATCGATCTGGTGATGCCGCTAAAATAAGAAGCTATGCAGAATTTTTATCTATTCAATTTCAAGAAGACGTGTTCAGTTTTATGCATGTGTCTTACAATGACAAAATTGCTTCAATTACAATTTTTATACGTCGGGCTGAGCTGGGGCGGCTACCACAGATGCGGAAATTCCAAACGGTGAAACTATTCCAATCTTATTGAGTGTTAATCATCATCATCATTTCAGCCGACAGACGTCCACTGCTGGACATAGGCCTCTCCAAATTTGGGTGGATTTGCCATAATCGCCACGCTAGGCGCCTGCCGGGCTGGCGATCGTAGTATGGTAAAATGCATAGAGAACGCTGCTGTCCATTCTATAGTAAGTCCTTTAGTCGCCTCCTACGACACCCGCGGGAAGAAATGGGATAATGCTATTCTTTATGTCCGGCACCACACGGAAAGCTCACCTACCTAAAGTTAACCGCTCTCTGTACATATATAAGGTGTATCTATTCATACACGAAATATTTTAAGGGGTACACCTGTAGGTGGTAAAGAAGCTATAGAAGCAAAAAGAATTTTTTAATTTTCGTAATTGTTATAATTTTAAAACTACTTGAGACGTTTTGCATAAAACCTTTACTCCAAATTCTATGAATGGTCCGCTTGACGCTGCGAGGGCGGCGACCGGACGGCACGAGCATGGCCGCGGTGTCTCGGGCCGTAAAAAATAAGAAGGAGTCAGTATTTCTTATGTGCGTCAAATAATTTATAAATATTAAATTTAAAAAAAACCCTTAGAATTTTTTTATTTCGTTGCTATAGCTTCTTTACCACCTACAGGTGTACCTCTTAAAATATTTCGTGTATGAATAGATACACCTTATATAGTAATACCTAAAGAACGCTTTCAACAACAAATGGATGAATATAATTATAAAACCCAAAACAGTTGTTGAATGGTAAATGGCTAGATAAATAGCTGCCTCGCTCACTGTCTGCCCCGGAAGGGTTCATACGTGACATGATAGCCCGAAGTACCTAGCTCATATTGGGTCCAGGGGGTGGGGGACCGGGCAAGTTTTAGCGGCTTCGGAAGTCACCCGTAGATATGTGTGAATAGATTTATCGAGATGTCTGGAGTTAGTAAGGTTTGGGACTAACCAAGTGATTTTAGTACCGTGAGAATCTATTTCTGATCTGACCTTGTAAAAGCTTGGGGTCCTAGAGAATGTAATAAATTCATCGCATTTTGAACTTGGTTTTTTTAGAAAATGTCTTTACTGACATAAAAATATACAAAGCTGTTGACATTCAAAAACTATGGTAACGGTTACACTAATATTTTAGACAATACCATTATCGAGTACCAGTATTAGTACATTTATGATAGTAATGGTAACATACTTATTGCAACGTGAGACATGTGTAAATTTAATTAAACTTTAATATTGAAATGATTAACAAACATTACACTTATAAATTGTTGTAATAATTTAATTTATCTAATGAGGAGGTTTTTGAAGTGAAGCTTCTTACGTATCACCTTCAGGCACGTTTCGTTACATGAGAGAATAAAGATATAACTCTTTCTTCTTCTCACTCTCAATCTCTTTTATTCTTGTAGAAAAGTAATATCTTATTGTTATTGGTATTCCTATCACTAACCACTAACAATTTTCTTATTTTCAGGTACTTTTTAGTGATAACAAAAACTGGTCCTGTAGGTAGAAATCTGTTGTGACTGGCTTCCAGGTTTAATAACAAATATCTTACAGAGGCTAGCGCTAAATTATTCCAACATTTTTCTTAACAAACACTTTGTTTTTATCTCACAAAGAATATAAAAGTAAATTCGTCGGAAATGTGTATTTACATCGCTTTGCGTCAAAGTGGTATAAAAACGTTCCCTTTGAGAACGCCATGTAAATTACAATTTTTAAAAGTCGTTTGTATTACGTTACGTTTACTGAAGAAAAATATGACAAAACTTAACTATTCTTAAAGCGTCTTAAGAATAAGATTGTAGACTGCAAACTAGACGTGAGATTAAACTTTCATCTCCATTGGTGCAAGCCAAATGCAAATTTCTCTGAAGTGTGCGATTAGGACACAGACATTCTGGCAAAAAATTAATATCATCTGCACGTTTCTGTTTTGATTTTTTGTGTATGGTAGAGTATGTAATTTTGATAGCTTCAGCAGGACTCAAGAGTAGTACATGAAATATTGGATTTGTAACAATTAGGTATAATAATAATACCTAATAAGAGTTTAACAACAAGATTACGCCATAGGAGGTTCCGCTTCATATTTCAAATTTCATTGCTTTAAGAAAAATCTGCTTAGACTGGAAGCCGATCCCAACATAGTTTCGAAAAAGCTAGGCAGATGATGAATGCTTTTAAAAACATCCTGTATTTGACTCATCCATCAACGCACAGCCGAAACCGCTGAACGGATTTCGCTGAAATTTGGCATACAGATAGTTGTAATAACGTAGGCATCCGCTAAGAAAGGATTTTTGGAAATTCGCCCCCTAAGGGGGTAAAAAAGGGGTTAAAATGTTGTATGGAAGTCAGAAATTTTACAGCTAGAAACCTGAAACTTTGTTTTTAGGTTATCAATTAGAAATAAACAGTTACGTGTCCTAGGGTTTTTTTAAAATTCGACGCTTAAGGGGGTGAAAAAGGGCTTGAAAGTTTGTATGGGGAAACAAGATTAGTTAAACTATTTTATTCGAAACTTCACAGGAGTACTCTTATCAATAAATGAGTAAACAAGTGTTTCAGGGTCTTTCAGAATTCAACCCCTAAAAGGTGGAAAAGGGGTGACAAATTCTGAAAATCAACATGGGTATCGTTTTTATGGTTTATCGGGTCTCTGATTACGTGTTTGTATTAAAACATACGAAAACGATAGTGTGGGATGAAATAACCATGGCTCATAAGGGTGGCGTAGAGGATTTAAACAGAACTCTACAAGATGTAAGAGGAAATAAGAATTTAATGGGTGATGTAACGGTTTTGCTGGCTGGAGATTTTAGGCAGACTACCAGTAGTGCCAAAAGGAACTAGAGCAGATGAAGTTAAGGCGTGTCTTAAGAGATCCAGTTTTAGCTAGGGAGCTGGCGAGCATTTCGGTATATGATTATTGATTTGCACACGTTTCACGTCGAGGTGGATTGCAGTTTAAAACATTACGAATTGATTTGGTCTAATCAATTAAGTTCCTATATCGCTGCGTTTTCGCGGATTGAAGTTGCTTAAAAAAATCGGGGTATTAAATCATTTGCACATGTATGCCTCTGGAGTTCATGGTCACAATCATCTTGGAAATGAAGAAAATCGAAGAGGCAGACATTCAGGACTCTGCATTATCATGGGACGGAGTTGTAAAATTTTTAAAAAAAAAACCGGCCAAGTGCGAGTCGGACTCGCACACCGAGGGTTCCGTACAAACCTGTAGGTATTCACGGTTTATGCATAAGGCTTGTGTTTATGAAATTAAATCCTATTTTTTTAATTTTTATATTTGAGTTGATTGAATGAAAGGTAAATTGCGGTTTACGATTTATGACGTATAAAAAAAAAACTACTTACTAGATCTTGTTCAAACCAATTTTCGTTGGAAGATTATATAGCAATGTACATCATATATTTTTTTTAGTTTTATCATTCTCTTATTTTAGAAGTTACAGGGGGGGACACACATTTTACCACTTTGGGAGTGTCTCTCGCGCAAACTATACAGTTTAGAAAAAAATGATATTAAAAACATCAATATCATTTTTAAAGACCTATCCATAAATACCCCACACGTATGGGTACGCTAAAAAAAATTTTTTACGTTAAAGGAGTAAATACCCAAAATGTATCCAGATATTGTTCATATCCACGATAAGCCAATGGAATGGTTGTGTGAACGTGCCATACTAATCCCGAAAAACGACCAAGCAGCGGCAATTAACGATATACTGTTAACGTCTTTTGAGGGGGAAAAATGGTGTACACGTCAATAGACTCCGTGGTCAACACAGATGACGCAATTAACTACCCTGTCGAATTTCTTAATTCACTGAAACAATCGAGTCTTCCGTATCATAAGATTATTCTGCGCGTGGGCACTCCTGTAATATGTTGTTGCGAAATTTAAAACCTCCTCAACTGTGCAACGGAACCAGACTAAAAGTAAAAGCGAAACATCGCAATGTAGTGGAAGCCACAATTATAACTGGATAGGCGCAAGGGGAAACTGCATTTGTACCAAGAATTCCCTTGATCCCGAATGATCTTCCCTTTGAATTCAAACGAATACAGTTTTCCCTCAAAGTCTGCTTTGCAATGACCATAAACAAATCACAAGGGCAGACATTAAAATTTGCGGGTATAGACTTGAAAGAAAACTGTTTTTCACACGGGCAATTCTATGTGGCTTGCTCCCGCGTAAGCTCACCCAGTAGTCTGATAATTTTGGCACACAGTAATAGATTAGCAAAAATGTGGTGTATAAAAAAGTTTTGTAGTTTACTAGCTTTTGGCCGCGACTTCGTCCGTGCAATTCTACTTCCTTTCTTAGCGCTCACCTACGTTACGTTACGCTACGATATAACCGAACTCCACGCGGACAAAGTCGCGGGCAAAAGCTAGTACCTACATATTTTATGAGTTTTTACAAGAAAATATGATTTAAAAACCTTGTATAAAAATGTTTGTTACGGATTATAAATATAAAATCTCTTTAAAGACGTAAAAAAAAAACATCATAAAATAATAAATAAATAAATACATCATAAAATAAAACGCACTCACCTGTCGACAGATATGGCGACTAAGTTGAATATGCTAGAGGTGGAGCAGATGACGTCGATGGCGATGTAGCAGTCGCACACCACCGGCGGCAGGCCCCACACGCCGTGATTGAACTGTAAACAAGAAAACAAAAGTATCTATTTATTAGGAGTTCCACATACATATTTATAATACACTAGCTTTTACCAGCGGCTTCGCACGTTTATTATACATATAAACCTTCCTCTTGAATCACTTTGTCTATTGATGAAAACCGCATTAAAATCAGTTGCTTAGGTTAAAAGATAAGCATACAGACGCGAGAAACGAGTTTGTGCTATGCTACGTAAGATTGTACATAGGTTATTCGTTCTGTGTAAATATATCACTTAACCCATCGTATGCTGTAATTACAGACACAATTAAAAACCATTGTGTCTCGCGTGGATCCGCGTTTACGGCATACGAAAGGTTAAAGGTGTGCACAACTGAGTAAATACATCAACCTTATAGCTCTACAAGTAAGTTTTGGTGCATGGTCAAATTCGGAACCAACGACGCCATCTTGTTTTTAACCAGGTTCTTATTTTGGTTCAATTTTTGTGTATTATGCTTGTTACCTCAGAACTCCTTCATTTATATGTCCTATTTGTAAAATTGTGATTGCTTCGATGTTAAAGTGTTCGTTAGCTCTGCTCGATCTCCCCCTTGCCTCTTGACCATACAATTTACCTCTACTTAGCCTTTCGAGAGAATTTTGAAATTATTATTATAAAACTGTTGATGTTAATATTATTTTGATGGTCTAGTGGTCGCAACCACTACTCCTGAGCATGAAGTCATGGGTTCGATTCCCAGGTCCGGCAACCTCCTAGCCTCTAGAGGAAATTAAGGCGTGAAGTCTTAAGTAAGTTAATATTTGTAAAACACCACAAAGTATTCACATTGTTCACATAAAAACTCAAGAAAGTTAAAATCTATCTTTAATAATTTCTGACTAGAATTCTAAGGGCTTTGTTACACATGTTAGTGGCTTGTGTCAATTAGTTGAATGGAATTCATTAAGTCCGAATAATGGGCGCCTTACAAAAGGCACTAAAGCTCACCTAGCCTTAAAGGCCGGGACTCGAACCGCGGTCTATTGTCAAGTGAACCTATTTCAAGATACCTTTGTGACTTCAGTGGAAGGACTAGGTGACTTAAATTTACCTTTGGTGAGTTACCAAAGAACTGTGGGGTAGTTGCATACCACAGTAACATTAGGAATGGCATGGTCTTGAATAAAAATAATCTATTTTTTAATAACTTGTAGGATCAGACGCCAGCACATCAAGCTACTACAATCTGTCAAATTTCTTTAATAGATTTTGAACTTTATCGCTAAAACATTAGGTTCAAGGTTTATTGGGAGAATTTGTAAGTTTCAGGTAACTTGATATGCTGGCGTCTGTACTAAGAAAATAATTTGACAAAGTTTGTAAATGGCAATCGTAACCACTAATTGTACATCATTTACTTGTATAGACTGATTGTAGGTACCTAAGATTTTTGAATAATAAATAGTAACACGCATTTCACAATCGTACCGATCATATCCATGTTTGTTTATTTTCGTTAGGTTCCTTAAATTCTGAGTTGAACTGCAAGATTGCTGACAAATGCGTGTACTGGCTGACAAGGTCCACTCAATCTGTGTGGTTCGTTCCTCAAAATACCATTTCAGACACTAATCTACATGGTCGTTACATGATCTGGACCAAACTTATGTATGAACTTTAAAAGAGACTGTGACCTCTGACTTTGTTTTTTTCTTAGAGTAGTCAGATGATAGTTAAAAAAAAAAACGTGTAAAAAGTGTTTGTACAAGCCTAATTACAGAAATAAAATCACTTATTATCTTTATATACAGCGGTGCGGTTTAAAAGAAGATGTAGTGACCAAAATTGAAATGAATATGCTTGGATGATTTGGTCATGTTGAGAGGATGAATAAAAGACGACTAACAAAAATTACAGATGTGACTGGAAACGCCAGAAGGGGACGCCATATGAGAACATATTCTATTGACCTTATTGGTGATGTTCTTCAGAAAGGCCATGTATGAACATATATCTATAAGAACATAAGGGAGGCAAAGGAGTATCTTAGCAAGTGGCATTCTGAAGTTTCTGTCTACCCCCATGGGAAAAAGTCGTGAGATGATGTATATGTGTACAATAATTTAACATTTAGTTTGAAAATAGACTTTAGACAAAAGACAATACAGACTCATGAAAATATTCTTGCTCAAGGTCACAACAACTTCAAAGACATTCTTTGACCTCTCAATATAATATCGTTAGTCCAAAGTACAGACTTACGGAAACTTAACCGCTCGTTGTCAAGATTACAAGACCTTTTTCCGGATTACAAGAAATAAGCAAGAACATGTCCTTTTCATGTTAGGGTCAAGGTCAAAGTAAATATTGAGTAAATAGCGTACCTCTAGGGTAAATAGGACTGAAATGACATGTCCTTTTTTTGGGTTGCGTAATCAAATGGTGGAGATTGGTGGTGGTTTACGACGGGGGTTAAGAACCTTATAATTTTGTCATGTTTATCTATATGTCACAGTCCTTTTACGGATTATTGGGACTGTATCGATTACAATTGGAAAGGTTTGTTCTGGGTACCAATGAACTAAAATTTTATGCAAACAAACATTCAAACTCATTCAGGTCATGGTGTCGAGGAATGAAAAATAAATTCTCTGCACGTAAGGGCGTAGGGTATTATTGGCTCCCATAATTAAAAAAGCAAAGATGTTGCTATTTAAGTAATTTTATGGAAAATTTATGGAATATTTTCGGTCACAGTCGCCAAAAAAACGAACTAAAATATTCCTCTGTAGGTATATACAATTTTAAGTATGCTCATCGAGATTTAATCCAATTTGTTAATCTTAATGATGATCTAATACTCACAGTTGTTACATAGCAAATAGTGGTATACGTATCGGTGTAGGGTAGGTACTGTACGTACTAAAAAGTGAAACATAAAAACTTTTTTAATATTGTGCATACGTAAATATTCCTCCCGACTACTGAACCTTTTACTGAGCGCGCCGACCCGCACTTTGCCGGCTGTTTTACACACGACCCGCGGCGACAGTACCTACTCACAAAGTTTAGAATATGTTTGATATTTACATTTTGGCTTTGGTCATATTATTTTATGCCTTGAGGCATGACTCATGTTAGTAATAATATTATTTTAGGTCCAAAGTGAAATACACGAAGCTTCAGGCTCCTTCACTGTTTCAGCTATTCAAGGTCGTGGCCCCAACTTACGAGTTCAAACCCAAGCAGGTTTATTTTGTGTAATTTATTTCATCACCATTCTCAAAACGGTGAAGAAAAATATCGTGAGGAAACCGGCATGTCATAGAAGCAAAAATTCGAAGTTATGTGACATCCACCACCCACACAAGGCCCGCGTGGTGGTTTACGGTCCACTCTTTCTCACATACAAGAGGCTTTTGTTGCAGCAGGGTAACAAAATGGGCTGATTATGCTTCAAAACACAAACATTTGTATTGTTTTTGGCAGGAAACGCTAGAAGTTACGAAAGGTGGGGAATTAATTCAAGGAATTGAACCCAAATTGATTCGCTTCTCAAAATCTATACTTAATATATATATATATATATATATATATATATATATATATATATATATATATATATATATATATATATATATATAATATTATAAAGCTGAAGAGTTTGTTTGTTTGTTTGTTTGTTTGATTGAACGCGCTAATCTCAAGAACTACTGGTCTGAATTGAAAAAATCTTTTTGTATTGAGTAGCCTATTTATCGAGGGAGGTTATAGGCTATATAACATCACGCTACAACTAAGAGGAGCGGAGCAGTAATGAAAAATGTTGCAAAAACGGGGAAAATTTATTCCTTTTGAGAGTTTCCGTTGCGTGCGCTGCGTAAACGGTTAAAGTAACGCAAAAATCATGTACAATGCGCTGGTAAAGAGCCGTTTAGAAACGAGTGCTATTGTTTGGAATCCTCATGAGGCTAAATACCGGGACATGGTGGAAAGAATTCAAAACAAATTCACTCGGTTTCTCTATTTTAAGCAGTATGGCGTTTATCCCTTCTTCCCTCTTTTGTACCCGAGTCTGTTCGTAATAGGGATGGTAGGGTACAGTAGGCTAGCGGTGCGGAGGGACGTCAGTCTTTGTAGCTTTGTGTTTTGGGTGCTGCGCGGCTGGCTACACCACCCCGATCTGCTCGTAGAGCTGAGGTTACGCGCGCCGGCCGGGTGCGGGGGCGCGCGTCGTCCGACGCCTACTCTACTGGAGCCAAACTCTAGGACAAACCTGAACAAGTTTGCCCCCTTATCACGAGCTATAAGACTGGTAAATATTATTTCAACAGAGGTAGATATATTTCACTGCAGCCTGACGAGGTTCACAGAAGTAGCACTGAAGTGCATCGAAAATATTTAAAGGACCATTTCTTGTGTTTTTTGTTAATTTAAGTACTTGTGCTATTTTTGTTTTTTTTTTTTGTATCTATATAGTAATAACATCGCATTGGCGAATCATAGCTGTTAGGGTGTTATGTACCAATTTTAAATAAATAAATAAATGTATGACGGAATTGCACCTTTTAAAAAGTTCTAAAAATAAATCCGCGAGAGCATATGTCTATCTTTTAAGGTTGACTCACTATAACTCAAAAGGAGCGAGCAGCAACGAAAAATGGACGAAAACTAGCAGGCAAATTGATGCGACGGGAAGGGTCAGGGGAGCAAAAATTTGACGCGGACGAAGTCGCGGGCAGAAGCTAGTATATGATACATTGTTCACCAAATAATACCTACCAACTTAGTTTGAGACGAAAACCATATTAACAAGTTCTTCAGTGAAATCTAAACAAATGGTGTAGATTCGTAATAAATCATCATGATTTCAGCCGGAAGACGTCCACTGCTGGACATGGAAGCCCTAGAGTTCCACCTCTTCCACCGCTCGCTCCTGTGCTTTCCGCATCCAGCAGAATAATGTTATCAACATTTTATTTTGTTTACATGTGTGTAGGTATGTGTTTTATGTTTGATATGTACAATAATTATTGGTACTTATTGATAGTACCTATTTATTCTTCAATTTATAGTTGTTTCCGAGCTATCTATCTCATAACTTTGATATAAAGAAAAAAAAGGCAATAAAACCTAAAACGAAGTAAATCTCCACAAGTCCAACAAAAGAGCTCTCATTATTCTTCATATTCATTCATCAATGGAGGAATCTATCATAAAACTTGTGATCTAACTCATCACGTTGGCTCGTACTGCATAATGCTATCATCTGTATGCCAGCCCTGAGCTATTGTATCTCATCATTTCTTTCATCTGAGGGAATTATGTTTGTGATTTTACCTTCTGTATTTTGTTGAAACTCACGCTTGTTTCATATATAAGAAAGACTTTGATTTACGTAATTGAAGACTGTCACATCATAATCGTCGTCATTTACGGACTCTTCAGGTGCCCAGAGGGCTGTTCTATGTATTTTATGGCCAAAGAAACAGCAATGCCACACCACGAAGCATTTACAACGAATTTTTGATGTCCGGTGATTATTCTCCTCTCTTTATGAATGGGCAAAATAGATACGTAGACACCCAGGGCCGTCGGAGATAGTAGACAGTTAAAGTTTAGGAAGAATTGATGGATGTATTCGAATAATATTTAATTTAAGTAATAGAAAACAAACAGTTTTTTCAATAAATTAAATTTTTATTTGCATACATTCATGGGTATCTTGCTAAACTTCAAGTATATCCGACGACCCTGATTACTTATCTCTTTTGGTGACTGTACATATCATTAATATTATTTTAAGTCTGTTAATATTCGGATACATTATTTTGTTTGTATTTCTTTTAACAACGTTATCGAAACAATTCATATTATGCAGTTGAGCCCAGCTTTATTTAAAGATTATCAAATTAAGAACTCGGAATTTCTTGTACGCAAATCTTATGAGCGGTAGGCTGCTCGTTAAATAACTCCACATTTGTACTTTTTTACATTCCTATTCACTATTTCCTAACTATCTTTTCACTACAACTAGGTCCAAGTTGTATTCAACCACAAATTGAAAAGCTACTCTCTACGAGTCCTATTATCAGCACATGCAGTCAGTGAGCTGGTAGTGCCTCATACAATTTGTGCCTTAGGCTTGGTATTCAGAGGTAATTCAGACAGACAGACAGACCTCGTTACCGACCATTATTCCGGACGCTTAGGCGATTTCTGCCGGACATAAGTGATCACGGAACAAAGGGCTTTTATGCTAGTTATTTATCCCTTAGGATAGATAGAAAATGGCTGAATGATGCTTTGCGGTAAAAGACTACCAATGTATTCTTTTGTTTTGTGACCACACAAAAAAACGACTATTTATAGAGGAATGAGGAACAAGGTGTAAAGTTCAATAAACCTCCATAGGCAAGGAAGGATCTTCCGATGAGACGGGTGTCGTGTCTGAAGGGCAAATGCCAGAAAAAAAAAATTTTTGGTAATGACAACTAGTAGCTCACTTTATGAGGTTGTTGGTTGCTTAACCGGACTTACCGGTGGCTACCTTAATAAATTAAGGCCTCCAGCCAGGGCCTAAAAACTTAAAACGAAACCTACTACAAGCTTTGGGGAACGGACCTCGGCTTAGAGCGTCACTGGAAGAGCGCAGCAAGGGATCGGCTGAATTGGAATTATTATTTTTAAGGACGAATTTATTGCTACAGGACCGGCTGAATTGGAATTATTATTTTTAAGGACGAATTTATTGCTACAGGATTGGCTAAATTGGAATGATTATTTTTAAGGACGAATTTATTGCTACAGGACCGGCTGAATTTGAATTATTATTTTTAAGGACGAATTTATTGCTACAGGACCAGCTGAATTGGAATTATTATTTTTAAGGACGAATTTATTGCTACAGGACCGGCTGAATTGGAATTATTATTTTTAAGGACGAATTTATTGCTACAGGCTCAGTGGCGCGCGCTGGCTCGAGCAAGGGTCGGGACGGACATGGATTGGGATGTCGAGGGGGGCAACGGCGGCGAGGAAAGATGACGATGAAGATCTTCTTCGACAGTGTATCTTCAGCGTGCTGGTGAGTTTGCTTCTCTCCTGGAGGAGGGTTGTCATAGAGAACGGTAAGGCAATGCCTCAGTCAGCTAATCCTACTTATGCGGGAGGGAGTTTATCGGGTGGCTGCTGCAATCAGGGGATTGAGGTGCTTTATAGCAGACTTGAAGAAATGCCCGGCTGTTGATGAAAAGGTAAAATCTGCTTGCGCCATGCAGGGTTTTTTGTGACATCAGTGTCTCCTGGAGTTCGGAGGTTATATAATAAAAATAAGTGTGTGTGTGTTACTATTTCATGAAAAAGTCATATCTAAAAGTCAAAGACAGTCTGAGTGTGTAGCCAATCACGCACAATTAAGGGTTCCGCGTCGATGGCGTCCCTACCACCCTTTACACAAGATAAGTGATTTTGAATAGGAGGTTCATCAAAGTTTAACACATTCACTCGTAATTGAATTTAATAAATTAGGTACTATTGAAACAGTGTACATACTCGTAATTACGTATGAATTCATCATGTCGAATACAACATTGTGATTTAAAATGAAATTCATTTTAAGCTAGACTAGGATTTTCCAGCACGAACGAGCCGGAAGCACACCCTAGGGTGGTATTGGAAACATTCATAAAATGTATTGATTTTCGTGATTTCATAAAAACAGAACTGTTCTGCTTCCTTCTAACTACACTCCCCTGGTAGTACAGTCCCCAAAGAGATAAATAACAAGAGTCGTTGAATACAGTTGAAGTTTAGTAAGACACCTTGATTCCGTGTGGAGCCATCATCCCAATTCTCCCCGTGGGTATCTTAAAAAACGACTAAGTGACTAACTACAGAATGAGCAGCAGCGTTCTCTATGCATTTTACCACCATACTGCGATCACCAACTCGCCTGCCAAGCGTGGCGATTATGGCAAACATCCCAAAATTGGGGGAGACATATGTCAAGCAGCGAATGTTTTTTGGTTAAAATGATGAAATGATGAAGAAAGCGATAGATGTTTTCTTACTAAACTTCAACTTTATCTGACGACCCTGATTACTTATCTCCTGGCTGACTGCACATGGGTAGATCCATGTACTCCTTACGTTATTGAAATATGTCTCTCGAAAGCTAGCTAGCCTTTGCAAAATCTTGATAATTTGGAAAAAAAATAATCTGCAGCTTTCAATTCCAATACCCACTTAGCCCGTATGGATACTATTACTTTGCTTCTAGTTCCACTGGCCGTACTTGTTCAATGGTGACTCGATTGCACAACTTACACTGGTCAAAAAAATTTTGTAACAAGAAAGGTGTTTACTCAAAATCAAAATCAAAATCAAAAGTCATTTATTCAAACTAGGCTGAGAGTCAGCACTTTTTGAACGTCAAAGTTACAAAAGGCAGTCCCCCCAAAACGCCCGCCCTTCGATACTTCCTAGTGCTTTAGCTGGGAAGAAGAAGTGGCGGAACAAACACCCCAGCAGCACAGCTGTCTGTTAAGTTAGAAGAACTTGATTCTATACAATTGTAAGGAGGTAACATTACGAGACACAAAATATTAAATTAAATGATTTGCCTTATGTCAGATAGCCAACCCAATATTCCAAGAAATAAACTGAAATCTATACTCAAGCAAAAGCAAAAAATATTTTTATAAAGTAAATAAAAGTACCAAATAAAAGCCTCCTGGCATAAAGGGCGTGACAGCTTACATATGCAATGCTGAATCACGTTCACATAGCTGTTACGACCCGAGTTACAAGTCGAGGCCACAAAATGACAAACTAGGACCATCGGCGTAAAAACTAATAAACAGGTAGGTAATTAACAACAATACCAACATCAAGGTCAGCAAGACGACCAGTCACCACAAGCAGCACCCGTTCACGAGCATAACGCAAAGATCAGCCATTACCCCCCTCGCCTTATTTGAGGGAAGGGGGTAACCCGACCCCTGACTAATTTTGAATAACCTACCTTCCCTCATTGTAACACCATATTTATATTGATTGGATCAGGTCTCGTTTTTGTGTTACAGCTACTATCCGAAAATAAAGCTTAGTCGTTTTTAAGTTTTGTTTTCCCATTCAAAGTATTTATTATTTGAAAAGCATAGTTGTATTTTCTGTTTTTCGAATGAAATGATTCTTAAATAATGTCAAGAAAGTGTAAAAATGACAATGACAAGTTTTGTTACAATTGTGGCGATATAAGTTTTTAAACTCAGCGAAGAAATTTGACGCCATTAGCAACTTATTTGAAAATATTTGTATGTCCTCAAAATCAGGCAATTGATGAAAATGAAATATTCAAAAAAGCTTAGTGATTTAGAAAAAGCAGCCTCGGAATCTTTAATTACTGTGGCTGTACGGTTCGTACACTTGCAGAGTTGTTGTTGTTGTTGTTAAGGTTGAAGCGCGTAGAGAAAAGATCACGTAGTTCCCGTTAGGTTTATTACGTATTAATAATATTTACAAGTAAAACTGTTGACGATTCCTTTCTCTAATGTTAGTCACCGCGTAGCAGTAATCGCACTCGCTAATTTATTGTAAAGTATGTATATTTATCTTATACCTTTAAACGAGCAATTCTTGTATATATATAATCTGAATCTCGGAAACGGCTCCAACGATTTTCATGAAATTTAGTATACAAGAGGTTTCGGGGGCGATAAATCGATCTAGCTAGGATTCATTTTTATAAAATGTCGTTTTATTCGTGTTTTTAATGACCAACTTTATCGATAATCAACTTGAACATAAACGTATTATTTTAAACATAATTTACTAAAAAATACCGAGCAAAGCTCGGTCATCCAGATATTAGTAATAAAATGACGCATGTCTGTGGCCAACCACCGCGTCAGCAAAATATGTATACAGTTTAAGACTGTACAGTGGCTTTTAATTTTTTCGGCAATCACCGCTCAAATGACTATAAAAGTGAAATTTGAAATCAAATTTCAAAAAACTATTCGTATTTGATACATTTTAATTTTATTTATATTGTCCTTATTCATGTTCTAACCATAATTAGACAAAACATTTCATGTTACTTACAAAAAGTGTTTTTTTGTTGACCAGTGTTATTAATCTAAGAATATACAGGGTGATTGGAAGATGGGTGCAAAGCTTTAAGGCGAAGATAGTACAGACAATTTAGAACCATTTAAGCTATGATTGTCTTAGACGAAGTCTTACCAAATATTTTTAACCATATTTTTTTCGGAAATTCTCAAAATTTAATGTAAACTGCATAATTATGGCCAAATTGAATGATAAATGAATTCATTTTTTATTTATTTAATTAAAGTAATGTGTAAGCAATCAAGCAAAACATGTTTTAGGCTTCTGTGTCATTAGACATTTTTTTTACAGATATTTTAAGCTCAGAAAAAATAAAAAAATTGTACAATACGTCTTTTAAACCTTATTTAAAAAAAACGGAGGGTGCTTTTTTTGTTCAAACCTTTTTGAAGACATGCTTGATAATCGCTCTTTCTTTTGAGGTATCATTTATGCGGATATCTTACAAATTATTGAAATTAGGGCCTACAAACCAATTTGAGGGAGATAATTTTTATTTTAGGCAGACTAATTAAAACAACATTTGAATTAAAATTATTTATTTTTCATGTTCAAAATAACGGCCGTGATTCCTAATACAAGCACGGCCCCGTCTTCTAACTTCTGTAGTCGTTATTTTCAACATCATCTCCTGCTTCATTGTCTCAAACGCTGAATTTATTCTTTGTATCAATTCTTCTCTAGTGTTTATTTCTATGTTGTTATACACCAGTTCCTTGGCCCGGCCCCACACGAAAAAGTCCAACGGGGTCAGATCTGGGGAGCGAGCGGGCCAAGGGATGGGTCCATCCCTGCCGATCCAGCTATCAGGAAAGCAATTGTTGAGGTGTTCCCTTACATTTAAAGTCCAATGCGCTGGACAGCCGTCTTGCTGAAAGATGACTGTTCGGTCTCTTTCGAAGATCGGGACACCTGATTCCTCTACCAGCAGTGGTAAATCAATTTGCAGAAATTGCAAATAATTTTCGCCATTCAATGGATCAGGCAAAAAGTGGGGCCCAATCAATGTTCTGCCAATTATTCCAGCCCATACATTCACAGAGAATTTCATCTGAAATGACACCTGCTTCTTAAAATGTGGATTGTTGTCTGCGTCGGCCCATTCATGGATGTTGTGAAAGTTTGTAATACCTTCCCTTGAAAATTTACTTTCATCCGTCCACAAGATTGATTTCAGAAACCACGCATCTTCGATGTCTCTGTTGAGGAGGAAACGGCAGAACTGAATTCTTCTTTGAGGATCTTGCTCTACTAGACCTTGCACACTCCTGCCATGAAACGGATACTTATCATTTTGGTGCATTGTATGCCACACCTTCCATTGAGAAATGTTTAAATTTCGAGCTACTGCTCTAGTACTGGTAGTAGGATCCGCTTGAAATGGTGCTAAAATGTCTTCGTCGATGGCAGTTTCGTGTCTGCCCGGGTTGACTCCAGGTTCCACGCGGTGAAACCCATCTTGGGCAAGACGACGAAACGTGTTGTAAAACACTCGGACATTCGGTATCCTGCGATTCGGATAGCGCTCTTGATACATCCGTCGCGCCAAAGATCCATTGCCGTCTGCTCTACCGTACATAAATACGATATCCGTATATTCTTGATTGGAAAAAGTAGCCATAGTCACTTAACAATGAAGAAAAACGGCGTAGGAGCGCACTAAATGTCAACTCAACACAATTAAGTCAAAAATCAACACGTGCAGGAGCGCGAGGCTACGACTGGACACGGTGAAACAAAAAAGTTCAAAACTAACGCAAACAACACGTGCAGGAACGCAAAGGGCTACAACTGAACACGGTAAATTGTGAATCAACACGACAACGTCCACTCACAAGGGCAGTAGTTTGACTAATAAGTAAAAGATGTAACGGCTTCATCACAGACCGACTGACCCTGACTAAAGAAAAACGACTTTGTTGCCTTAGTAACTAAGACCATTTTGCTGTAAAAACCAACTCTTATCGCTTTTTGCTATTCATTGGGAGTTCTACCTGGAAATGCCGTCGCACCGCGCTCGGTGGCCATTGTTTAGAGAATCCCCTCAATGGGTTCCCCTCAATTGGTTCCTGCATGTGCCAAAAATTCTTAGAATTGAACAATGTTATCATTTCGAGCACATAAAGTATTCTTTTAAGCAAAAATTTTGTGTTTTGTTAGACTGCCTATAATTTAAAATTTCTCCCTCGAATTGGTTTGTAGGTCCTAATTTCAATAATTTGTAAGATATCCGCATAAATGATACCTCAAAAGAAAGAGCGATTATCAGGCATGTCTTCAAAAAGGTTTGAACGAAAAAAGCACCCCCCGTTTTTTTTTTTAAATAAGGTTTAAAAGACGTATTGTACAATTTTTTTATTTTTTCTGAGCTTTAAATATCTGTAAAAAAAATGTCTAATGACACAGAAGCCTAAAACATATTTTGCTTAATTGCTTACACATTACTTTAATTAAATAAATAAAAAATGAATTCATTTATCATTCAATTTGGCCATAATTATGCAGTTTACATTAAATTTTGAGAATTTCCGAAAAAAAACTTAAAAATTTGGTTAAAAATATTTGGTAAGACTTCGTCTAAGACAACCATGGCTTAAATGGTTCTAAATTGTCTATACTATCTTCACCTTAAAGCTTTGCACCCATCTTCCAATCACCCTGTATATTGAATCTATTGGGGCTCAATACATGATTCTAAATCGACAAAAAATAAGCTCTGCTATACATTTTCATTGCGTAGATATAGCCTACAGTTTTTGATAACCGACCGATTTTTTACGCCATGATTCCAGAATCAAGTGCTGAATTGATGGTTTCATTTTGGGTGTCGATGTCCCGACCTACCACTCTGTATACCCAGTATACTATTTTACTCGATATCACTTGAATGGCAGAATTATCTAAATTTATGTATATTGAAAAATAAATATAAAATGTAAAGCTTACATTTCGAAACAACAAAACAAATAAAAACATCCCTAAAGTCGTACAGTATTCAAATCTCATACCAAAACATTCAACAGCTACTTTCATCTCATACAAAATTAACCCTAAAATACCCGAATAGGTACCTAAAAACCTCGTATCGTAACATTTCCGACATTAATCTCGTTAAGAGACCTTTTTGACCTCCCAAATGAACGCGGAACAGTTACAAAGTCATACACTGCAGGAAACTGATAGTACTATCTAAATAGGTTTATTTCACCCCTTTTAGGGGGTGAGTAAACGTTCATTATGTGTAACTCAGAGGTGAGGTGAGATTGCGTGGCGAGTAATGAGTGAGAAAGCTGTGTGTCGTAAATGTACTTACGATGGACGGGACAAAGCGAACAACCTCAAAATCTCCTAGGGGTTTCAGTTACAGCGAGGTTATTGCAAAAGCACTAACAAAATAATAATTGCTTTCATTTTGGTAGTTCAACAACATTCTTTGCGTTATTTACGTTGTTTAATAGAGATTGACTAGAACATATGAAACAATGGATAGATATACATATCCTTGGTCAGGTGGGAGTACTCCGATGACGTCCAGTGCGACTGTGGAGCCACATCGCAGACTATGTCCCACCTCTTGTTTTGCTTTCTGTGCACTATTAAAGACAGTGCGCGGCCAGCGATAACGCTGTCGAACTGTCTGAACTTATTTAAAACTAACAAATCAAATCACCGATATGACGAGAAGAAGAAGAAGCAATATTTTTCAAAATGATTCAGATAGCGTGTTTTGTAATTAGGGTAGTGGTTGCAACTTGTTCGGTTTAGTTCATAGAACTGTTGTGTTATTTGCACCACATGACAAGTCGCAATGGAAGCAAAATATTTTTCCCCCTTTTTTTTTTTCAGGATGGGAAATCATCAAATGACTTCTCCCGCTCTGGGCGGAGCGGGAGGGCGTGTCAGACTTTTACTGACTAAAACCCACCCGTGTTCCATCAGTTGCCCATGTGCCAGGGTCACGGTATCTCTTTCGAACAATCACGCGACCCCGGCAGGCATCGGTCCTAGTAGACCCCTACACTGCTGCTGACATCTCTTTGAGGCGCGCGTGGAACACTGCGCGCCGTCGACCCGAGCCTGGTCCTTACCGGGCGGCGAGCCACCCATTGCTCGCCACCCGCAAGCTCGCGCCTACGGTGGCCGGGAGTCCGCAATTGACTCCCGACGCCCGGGGCGTCTCCTCCTGCATATAAGAAAATATGCAGAAATGTACATTGTGGTATTGTCTAAATCGTAGTGATCATTTGACTAGAATTAACTACGGTCCTTTTTAATTCGTATTTTATAAAATTTACCGATGAATTAGTTTAGATGAATTCAATAATTTTCTTAAATAGTATGTCAAATTATCTGTTGTTTAGATACCAAAGATTGGTGTTGGTAAAACTGTATCATGTCTACCAGATGGCGCCACTTAAAACTGGGCTAACAGTTTTTCTTCGACATTTATTCTGATAGCCTCTCTATATTACCAATCTTAAATCTTTTTGTGTATAGGAATGTAAGAAACCGATTGCAATTCTTTTGAAAACTTTGGAAACTACTCTTTTGGAAGGAGAGTGATACTGATTCGAAAGTGTTAAATTTTAAGACTGCCGAAGGTCATGTCTTTCATATAAAACATAGGTTTAGTAAGATTTTAATTTAAAAGACAAAATCAATCTCCCTAGCTTTCCCAACTATGTTGGGGTCAGCTTACAGTTTCACCAGATTTAAATCACTACCAGTATTTTACATGGACCGAATGCCTTTGTGACCTTCAAAAACTGGGTTACATCTTATCCCTGGTTGTCAATTTTTGGTCTTCTAACTATCAATTATGACAATCAAAGATCTACGAAGGACAGCTGAGCTTAGCATGTTTTCCGAGACGCGGACGGGTCTCTATGTCATGAAAATCCATGAACCGAACGAGACAAACGTAACTAAATCTTCGATCAGCCCGTTCGGCTGTTATTATTTAGCCATGACCCTATTTTTATTTAAAAAACAAAGTCCTTTTAATCACATCCGGATATGTCCTCGTAAATTTGTCTGGCAAATAATTTTACACATATTTCTATTCCATTCATTCAGTAATCGCCAATTCAAGATTTTGTTTTGCCTTAAGGGGATTACCTCGCTCAAATTCTGAATATACCGTGTGTTTAAAGAAGTTTGTAGATGAATCCTTTTGTGCGTTTTTAATATAAAAAATATGTGTTAAACTAAAGGTCATCACAAATACATTGTATCGTTTAAAATTTTAATAAACTTACTCAAATTTTATCAAAAAATCGTAACAAATAGGTCCTTTTTCAACCTAATTTTTTTTTCTCTTATTTCTTTTAATATTTTACAAAAATCCGAAATTTCACTCCCGCACTCGTCCCTCTCTCTCTCGTCGTTTCGTCGTAAGTTAGTACGGGGCAGCATACTCAAGATCATTGGGCAATGTAATGCCTTTAAAGTTTCACTATTTTTATTTCTTCAAGCATTCTCGTTAATCGCTACAAGGAGGTAATGTCTTTTTACATCTGAAGATAAATGAGGACAAACATTAAGTAAGAAGTGAAAAATATCCACTACTTTAGCTTGTTTTTCCAATCTGATACCAAAAATAAACGTTATTTTCGCAATGAATTTGCAAGTTTGTCGATTCAAAGGAGCTTTCTAACATTCAATGGAACAAAAATATTATTATGTAGAACGGATAACGTCACAAGAACATAATACCTTGATTTTGAAGACCTTGTTCTGCAGTGAAATGGGCTGATTCATTACTGATTGTGCTGAATTCTAAAACTTTGAACTCATAGGTCATGCCTTTAATCCTTTTTTGTAAGGGTTAATAATCAGGTTTTTTAATAATAATATTTTACTATGTTTTTTTTTTAATGAAGTAATGTTCATTAATGGAACAAGTTTCAAACTCATGCAAGTAATTTACCATATTTAAAAGAAAATTAAAAGCCGACACACCACCTGCCAGGGTCGCGAGTTTGTTCGAAAGAGATACCGTGGCCCTGGCATATGGGCAACTGAAGGAACCCGGGTGTAAAAGTCTGACACGCCCTTTCGGGCGCCCTTTCGGGCGGGAGACGTCATTTGATGATTTACCACCCAAAAAACAAAGCCGGCAGACCATACAAAAATAAATTCTAGATAAAGGAATCTAAATCTAAATAACCTAACCAAAAAATAAAGATTGACTAAATATTAAAAATAAGCTTTTATCAATATCACGAGGACCAAACGTGTGTGCCAAACTTCAGCCCGATACCTTCAGTGGACGTGGTGAAATATTGATTGCAAAATTCCAGGACATACAACTGCAGTTAAGAAGTTAGTAATTAACAAAATGTAACGGAAATGTATGGATTTGTCACTAGTTGCACCCCACGACTTACACGTATACGTCTCGATTTTGTAAGAATATCGAGATAATAAGTATTATATCTCCTAATTCAGATCATAATCTATCCATGTGCTATATTTCATCCCAATCCGGTTAACCATTTAGCCCTGATATCGTGACTAACAAATTTACAAAAAAATAAACCTTTTCTCTTTAAACTATTACGTGTTATTACCCCGTTATTACGTCTGATCATCAGGTCTCTTTTCCCATCTATTCCCAACTTGCCAGTCTACACCCTCCCTTTATTTCTAGCTCCTAGTACCCGAATATCACGCCTAATCTCCAGCTTATGAAGATTTGACGTAGGCATTAGGGCTCGTTGGCACGCCGTGTACAGCGTACATGTAAATGAGCTCGGTTGATTGATTAATTACTTAATGAATGAAGCCTAGGTTTGATGAAGGTGCTTAGTTGTGATAGGGTTAATAGAGACGAAGGTATCCTGGTTAGATTTTAGGTCTGTGTGGACTTGTTACATGTGACCCAGAAGTCGGAAGATTGTGAAGTGAAATGTCGTTTTTACCCGACTAAGGCGAAGCAAAACGGAGAGTTATAATTTTGATTGGTATGAATGTATGTTCAACTGTTCTTTAAAAGGGTAGCGATGGAGTTTCTTCCCGGCTCTTCTCCATAGGAATCAACAAACCGTGCACCTAGCTTCTGACCTTTTATAAATGCCCTTGTAAGGTTTATGTGAAATTAAAATATTTTGATTTGATTTGATTCACACATAACTTCTAAATTTCTTATCATAATTTGATAAATGGGGTCGTTGGTAGTGTCTTGATCATCCGCAGGTTATAGGCTATGTGACGTCACATTAAATTGAATATGGTGGCTCTTTAGGGAATATAAAGACTTAAGACTTCATTAAAATTTAACAGCGAGTCCCAAACTAGGTACAGTCTGTATCTTGGTGACCCAAATACTACACAGGGTTAATAAATTTATAGAATCATGAAATATAAAAAAAATACATTTACAACCTACCCTAATAACGATACAACGATAATTTTACTGATATTGACTTATTTGCATTATCATTCGCACAGTTTAAAAAATGTATTCATAAAAATCCTTTTTAAATAACACATAGCTTCAGTTGTTATCTTCTCACATCCAGTTTGACACAAGTTTATTTCACAAGACTCAATAGTTAATCTATAATACACAATTTGTTTGCTAAGTCTGCTTGGACCTTGTTCAAACTGTTTTTTTTTTAAGTTTAATTAATATGTGGATAACGATGCTGGTTGCGTTATTACTTAAGTGTTTTGTCAATATCTGTACCTTAATATTAAGCATTATTGCGCAATTGTTTGTTATCCTGAAGAAATAAAATAAAATAAAATAAAATAAAATAAAATAACAGAACCTGCCAGGGTCGCGAGATTTGTTGGAAAGAAATACCGCGGCCCTGGCATATAGGCAACTGAAGGAACACGGGTGGGGTTTAATCAGTAAAAGTCTGACACGCCCTCCCGCTCCGATCACAGCGAGAGACGTCATTTGAATCATCAAATGTCGTCTCTCGCTGTGATCGAATGGGAATCATCCCACACACAAAAAAAAAAAAAAACGTAAATAGTAAGCATTTAAAAGCTTTAAGGCAAAGTCGCATACGACCACTGCTTTCAGATGACAATATTTTCATGCTACATACTTTTTACAGCGTAATTTTCCAGTACTTGAGTTTTACTTTTGAACTTACTTTTTTCTAAACGAATACTATTGTAGAGAAGTACATTTTGTAAGTTTGACTGTAGGAGGTGAACTCTGGAAGTACTTATCCGATTTTAACAATTCAGTTACCGGTAGAAACTGCATCTGTCGAGTGCCATACAGTTTTTATAGAACTGTTGAGTGGCACGCCGAAATCGCGGCCAGAATTCAGTTAAAAAAGTAAAGAAGAAATATTTTCTGTCGAAAGTCTACAGAAGATAAGTCTAAAGAAGATATCAGTATTACTTGAACCTCAATTACTCTTTTTATACTGATGTTAGAACGGTAGCTGGTTCAGGGATCATTTCTATTAGATATAAACTTTTTGAGAACGCTGCAGTGGAATGCTAGAGCGTTTTTCTCGCGAAGGTGTAAAGATTTTTCTCGTGAAAGAGCTTAGAGTTTAGTTCAGTTAGTGTTTGTAAGTTAGTACTCGTTCTTATGCCTCGTAATTCCTGCTGCTAAGCATGAAGATCTAGGTTGTGTTTTATTTTCACTAGCTTTGCACACGATTTCCGCAGTGTGAAGGTCGGATATTATACCACAGGAACGTATTACTGATACAAAAATATTATCCTATGTATTAATCCAGGGTGTAAACTATCTATGAGCCAAATTTAATACAAATCCGTTTAACTGTTTTTGCGTAATCGGGTAACAAACAGCTAAGTCTACAAACTATAACAGTTATAATATTTTTACGATAACTTTTGTACACACAAATGTCACATGCCCTAACATCTAAACCCCGAAATTTATTTGTAGGCCATCCATATTGTTTTCATTTATTTTTCAGACACATTGCCCATCAACCCGACACATTGTAACAAATGCTATGGCAGCATAATATAAATTCCTAGCACCAATTTAACCCACCTCTATATTCCTCTATCATTTCACAGACGGGTCACGCCATACAAAGTTCCGAGACACATGAATAGTTCCATTCAGATCACGTTCCAATGACACATGTAAATAAATAACTACAGACTATGGACAGCTCACAGAAGCGTGTTAGGGGAGCTACACATTTGTTCGGGTCGGCACATTCGAGTTTGCCGACCCGAAACAATTACTATATATCTGCAATTCAGCATTCGTTCGGCTCGTGGCAACGGCGAACTCCGTTCTGCATCTACCCTCGCTGAATTATGTTCGGGTCGGCTCGGATTTTCCGAACATACAAATATCTGCTTCGTCAGTCTAGTGATCACAATCGCTACCTACGGCTGAACATGAGGTCTTGTGTCAATTCCCGAGATAAGCAACGTGTTATTGGATTTTCCCATCTGTTTCTCAGAAGCAACCTGGAATCTAGATTTGTACCCGGTGATGGCAGTGGGCTCACCTCGTATTACATGGGAGTTATAGATACATGTATCGGTATCTATAATGCTGCATGCAAACTACGCATCAGAATGATGTCTCGAAAATCCCGTAATTTGCAACGATGTTTGAGCAGTAGCCCACCAGATACAATACCATTCTGGTCGGAGAATCCTTCCTTTGCTATGGAGGTTGAGTGAACTTCTCACATAGTTTCTCCTGTCTCTAAATGCATCATAACCAGCGAAATGTGGAATACAGTCATGATGTCATCCTGCCAGGGTCGTGGACTTGTTCGAAAGAGTTACCATGGAACTGGTACAGGCAACGAAATGAAGTGAGTTTTAGTCAGTAAACGTCTAGCACGCCCTCCCACTCCGCCCAGAGTGGAAGAAGTCATTTGATGATTTTCCACCCAAAAAAAAAAGAAAACAAAAAGACATGATGTCTTGGTTATGGTTATCTACATACAGCCGCTTATGCCTTATGGCTCTGCCGAATCATGCCGACCCGGACGTGTGTGTAATACCTCTTAAAGTTTCCAGTTTCAGACTTTAGTATTAAACCTTCGGAGTTGATAATGGTATTGAAAGTTGTGAGTATTCATCGTTACTGTATTTTGAGTTGCTCGTGACCTTATAACAGTCAGTTGTGTGTGTGTGTTGAGTTTAGAATTTAGATCGAGAAATTTGTAACTTTGTTGAATTGACACGTTCTAGACTTTGTAGGACTTCTAGCTCTATACAACCAGCTTTGTCAGTGGTAACATCACTGTCTACACAGAGTAGAAAGGACCAATAATGATTAGGTAGGTACACACAGTTACGTTATATACCTGAATGGCTATCATGTAATTTGTAGTTTGAACAGGTTTTTATATTTTACTAGCTTTTAACCGCGGCTTCCCCTGCTGGGATGTCGTAAACCACTCATATTTACTTATTTAAAATACTCATACTTCATTTTGAGCACCCTCGAAGAGAAACTTAAAGGCACCTGTAATTAAAAAATTGATCGCAGCCGCCATCTTTGATTTTCATTTAGACCGCACAATTGTCTTCAGCACCCTCAAAACCATGAAAACGACACCCATGATGAAGCATTTGAAAATTTTCGCAGCTACCATCTCGGAGTTTTATTTGAACCTCACTATCGGCATCACTATCCTCGAAAATTATGAAAATAACACAACTGATGAAAGGTTTGAAAATAATCCATAACAAAAGATATTTACAAGTGCGAGACATAGAACATCACGCTTGTATTCTCCCAAGGGTTAGGCAAAGTTGAACTTATAGAAGACCTACATTTCGTCAGTTATATTTAAGTCCCACGTATGGTATCATGGTATCAACCGGGCACGAATCCATTAACATTACATCTTAAATCCTACAAAATAGCAAAATAATCTACCATCATTCTAAACAGCCCCTAACAAATTCCTATAGGCAGATGCTAGTGAACTGGCGAGCGATAGGCATCACAAAACACTTCGCCTCCAATCCTGCCTCAACGATCAATACTTTAGCTTACAGGCTAGCCAGCTAGCTAGGTGGAAATGAAGTGCCGAAGGGCTTGGCTAGTGAAATGTTGAGCCTGAAACTGTGATGGATTTATGGAGAACTGTTCAGTCTCATCCTAGGGAAATTATACTTTACTACCTTATGCCAGCGACTTTGCCCGCGTGGAGGTCGGAAATTCTACCGCGGGAACGTACTACCGGGATAAAAAGTACCCTACATAATCCAGGTTATAAACTATCTGTGTGCCAAATTTCACCTAAATCCGATTAGTATTTTTTGCGTGAAAGAGTAACAAACATTCATCCATACATCCATACTCACAAACTTTCACATTTAAAATATTAGTAGGATGTAGCCTGGTAAAAAAAATTGTTTTGCACAAAGTAGGTTAATCTGCGTGCTGGACCATCAAATGTGTTGAACAGTTTATGGGTGATTAAACTACAAACGGCCTTAGACAAATAAAAAGGTTGGATAAAAATAGATAGAACATACATTATCAGCATACAATTTATTCTCTGCTGGGACAAAGCGGGGAGAGCACAGCCTCTGTCGTATGCTTTTGTCATGAATTTTATCACGGTTTTTTCTCCCAAACTGTGATAAAAATATGTAACTTAAGCCAGTAATAGTAGGCCGTGGGGCGAGCTCCACTGGCTCCCTGGCTTTGAGAGAGAGTGTGACGTAATCTACCACGCGGTCCCAATGGGGGTTGGTGGACGTCACATATCTGCAATTTTTTTTTTACCGATAAGTATTGATTTATTTCTTTATTGATATGGCACTCCAACGACTTACTCACTAGGGTACACACAAACAAAACACACACACACACACAGTATTATATGTACATGCTGTATAGAACAACTGAGTTTTTAGTAGCATTTCAGGTGTTCTCATATTAAAATATTTGATGATTACTCCTTATTTCCTTATTTCACATTTCCATAAATCACTCAGTATTATTTCACCTCTTTGAACTGACGACTCCCAAACCCAATATGTGTTACGACCCCATCGTTCATTACTATGCGAGGTAAAAGGAAGTGTCGATGGGTTTCGTACGTGAGATATGAGAGTGGAAGCGGTATTAAGGTCATTCGGAGGAAAGAGGGTAATTTGTAACCAGGTTGTATGAAGTATGAAGAACGTGCGTGGTGTATCTCCAGCTTCCCTCCACCTTAAGATATCTAAAGACTGGTGGACCTAGGTAAGATAAGATTAACATAAGGTAAGAAACGGAATACAAACAAACAATACTTTGTGTTAAAGATAATATGTTACTTACTTACTGTACATACTTCGCTTATTTTTACCCGACTGCGCGACAAAAAGGAGGGCTATGTGTTTATCAGCCTATCTTATGCAGTTGGAAGCATGTCCTTAAATTTAATAAGAAATACCTTTACTGGCTCCGACTGCATGAGAATGCTTTTAGTATTAAGATTAATAGCCAACCTCTTAAAATATTTTTTTTTTTAGTTTCCATAGTTTTTTAAGTTAATTTTTTACGCAGTTGAGATTTTTTTTCAATTTTCAAATTAGGTTTCTTGTCTCTAGATAAAGTAGTGGTTATTAGCAAACGATGCTCACTCGCAAGCCCATTTTCTTAAACTAAAAGATACTATGGTATCTTCAACCACTCCCAACAATAGAAAATACATCCCATTTTATTTTCGATACTAATCGGGCACATAAAAATAATTATTTATTCCGATATCATTTACGCAATTTTCCACAGAATCCCCTAAATCTGCAGACCCCCAATTCTTTATAAAAGTTACACGCTTGATTGCATCATTGATCAATGGACTGGTCACCATTGAATCATTGCTTTTAGCCATAGGAACCCTTTTTTATCGCTGAATTGAAGACAAGTCATTCGGAGCACTTACTCGATTCTTGCCATTTCTATAGGGGAGCGAAACATAATCTTTTTTGGGTTATTGTGCGTTTTTATGATTAAGAATTTTTTAGGATATTATCCATCTCGATAATACAGGGCAGTAAAGTGTATAGAAATATATGAAGACGCTTGTAAATTTTCCATCCATGGTAACGTGAGAATGAGAAAATGTATTTGCATAAATTTTCTCATTATATATACTCGTATGTGCGTTTTTTTATTATATAGTTGAATTTGTAAAACCTTTCGTATTTCTCTCCCTTTATTTTAGTTTTAAGGAACTAGTATCGGAATGTTTTATGGTAACCCTAGTAAGTTGAAGATATAACAAATAAATAATTACATGATATAAATGCAGACGCTTAAGAATTGTAAAAGTTACGACTATATTTTGTATACGCGGCAAGCGCCTGTTTCTCGCACGCATAATATAATGTATCACCAAAAATGATTAAATACTACAGAAGCTCTCACTTTAGGCACGCCACAATTGCGGCGGTAAGTCCCCTCTTTGAGGAGTGGATAGAGAGGCGCCATGGCGTCTTCACCTTCCGCCTGACGCAGGTTCTCACCGGGCATGGGTGCTTCGGTGGGTTCCTGTTCAGGATAAAGCGGGAGGACACGCCCGGGTGTTTCCATTATGAGGATCGTCTAGAGGACACGGTGGAGCATACGGTGGAAGTGTGCCCTGCCTGGGCAGAGCACCGCCGTGTCCTCGTGGAGGCGATCGGTGGCGGCGACCTCTCGCGTCCGGCCCTGGTGCGAGCCATGGTACGGAGCGAGAGGGAATGGGAAGCCATCACCTCCTTCTGCGAAGCAGTAATGCTCGCGAAGGAGAAGGCGGGGCGCGTGAGGGAGCGGCAATCTCTGCGCCCTCACGTACCTAGCCGCCGCAGGAGGAGACGCCCCGGGCGTCGGGAGTCCATAGCGGACTCCCGGCCACCGTAGGCGCGAGCTTGCGGGTGGCGACCAATGGGTAGCTCGCCGCCCGGTAAGGACCAAGCTCGGGTCGACGGCGCGTAGTGTTTCACGCGCGCCTCAAAGCGATGTCAGCAAAACTGAAGGGGTCTGCTAGGACCGATGCCTGCCGGGGTCGCGTGATTGTTCGAAAGAGATACCTGATGACCCTGGCACATAGGCAAATGAAGGAACACGGGTGGGTTTTAGTCAGTAAAAGTCTGACATGCCCTCCCGCTCCGTCCAGAGCGGGAGAAGTCATTTGATGAATTCCCATCCAAAAAAAAGCCCTCACTTGACATATTTTTCATCACTAGTTCACATAGTCAGATTAAGTGTCTACTGCCAAGACAATAAAATCTCTTTATCCTTCTCAATCTGAAAGCAATTACAAAGTCCTGCAGTTAGCTTAGTGGACTCACAAAGTTTTAATACTCAATAGATGCTAGATAAGACAATGTAGGACATAGATCTGTTACCTATCGTACTGAAAACGGGCAAATAAGTCTTTCATTTTAGATTGTTCCCTGAAGAAGGCAAAGAAAATACTTATACAGTAAAATCTTTGCTATATTACACAAATTTTATTTAATTTATGAATAATACACACATCACGTTGCAGTATTGATATAAAACTGATTTACATCCTTCGCCTCACACTTCAGGTCCTGTTGAAAACGAACGTCAAGCACTAGTAGTTAGCATTGTTTGCTGAACTGGGCCTTTTTGGCGCAGCCGTAAGGCACACTATACCTATGCTAGTTTGTCATCGCATGATCGCAGTTTACACTTTTTCTTTTACTAACATTTTTATTTTACTCTTTCTAGCTATTTATTGTGTGTCTTTTAGTCTGTGCTAAATAAATGTAAGTATTTTCTTTTGTAAAATATGACTAACAGATTTATCAGCTGTGTCTGTATGCTTTTAATAACCACACTTTAGCTGTTATGTTTTTAGGGTTCCGTTGCCAAATGGCAAAAAACGGAACCCTTATAGATTCGTCATGTCTGTCTGTCTGTCTGTCCGTCCGTCCGTATGTCACAGCCACTTTTTTCCGAAATTATAAGAGCTATGGTGTTGAAACTTGGTAAGTAGATGTATTCTATGAACCGCATTAATATTTTCACACTAAAATAGAAAAAAAAAACAATAATTTTTGGGGTTCCCCATACATAGAACTGAAACTCAAAAACTTTTTTAGTATTTTTTTAAAACGTCATAAATCGTAAACCGCAATTCACCTTACATTCAATCAACTGAAATATAAAAATTTAAAAAAAAACATTTATTTTAAAACCGAGAATATCTAAAGGTTTGTACGGAACCCTCGGTGCGCGTGTCCGACTCGCACTTGGCCGGTTTTTTTTGTTGACCTGTAATTGGAGTTGACTGCTTTTACTCATCATCTTCATTGACACATACTTGTAGTTTAAAAACCAATGAAGCGTAATTGACTTTGTCGCAGATTGAAGGACTCACTTCCAAATCTATACATATAAAAATATATGTAATAGCGCACAGCTTGTTTACTGGTACTTTTAATACCGGTGGTACGTGGGATATTTTTAAACACACAGACGGGCTTTTACGTGTGCTGCCAGACGTATAGAATAGCACCATCCCTTTTCTTCCCGTGGGTATCGTATGAGGGGACTAAGGGACTTACTAGAGAATGGGCAGCAGCTTTTTCTATCCATTTTACCATCATATTACGATCACCCATCTGCCAAGTATGGCGATCATGGCAACCCCCGCCCCCCAATTGAGGGAGGCCTAATTCCAGCAGTAGACGTAATCCATTGGAATGACGACGCGAAGGGGCGAAGACAAGAATCATTTCAAAAGGAACCTTAACTTTATCTTTTAAGACTTAATACTCAGAATGTATTCAAGGAATTAATGCCTAGGTTCCAAAGGCATGACAACTGTTATGCGAGAATACTGAAGAGATAGTTGCAAGCCATCAAACTAAAGGTCCACAATAGAATTCTAGGAACGACAAATTAAGTTTTCGTGTCTAAATTTTAGTAGTTATAACCTTGAGAATAGAATTCGGGTTTGACCGTCAGGGATTACAAACGTGAAAGGCATGTAACATTATACAGTTTCAATATAACATGTTCTTAAAGTATTCATATTATATAGAGGGTATGTGGGTTTAGGTAGCCACACTTGGACCTACATACCTATTATAAATTCAAAACTCTAACTTGACTGTCTGGTTTAATATTTCATACGTTTTTGTGGTTATAGTAGTTTACTTTGTTACAGACAATTTAGGAACAAAATTTTGATGAATGAACCAGTGACTGAATAAATAAATAAATCCCATCAAAAACATAAATGTGAAATGAGAGCCAAGTTCAATATTATGATCTATTCTTTGGTTGTTGACTTCAACGACAAAAGAAGTGAGATCTAAATGGGTGCCAATTTCAATGGTCAGTCCTGAAATGTATTTGTAACTACATAAAATATAATTTCTTATTATAACTTAGGATAATATATTGTAGCCTAAGGTCTGACTTGGCCAGTTCTCATTTACGAATTATTATGTTCGATGGCTAGTTTCTGCTTGCAAGCGAAATTTTCGGAATATAAAATAAAAACCGACAAGTAACTTGGTTTAGAACTTGCGAAGGCTATAATAAAATTCGTACGCTGCCGCGTGTCTAGATGGTTTGTAAGCCAGAATATTGCTTCATTAAAATGTTGGTCCTAACAGATGAGAAATTGATATGCGATATAAACATGAGGGAATTGTGGCTAAGTAATTACAGCATGGGTTGATCGATCAGGTTAAGCTACGCGTGCTGCGGTTGGTCCGTGGATTGATGACCATTTTTAACAGACTTCAAAAAGAAAGAGGTTATCAATTCGGATGTTTATATATTTTTTTTTATGTATGTTCGGCCATAACTCCGTCATATGCAAATGGATTTGCAAAATTCTTTTTTTGTTCGAAAGGGGTTTATTCAAAGGGGTTTTAACAAATCAACCGCGATTTCTGCTATCGCATAAATATGCATTGTTTGTTTGGAATTAGTGCAGGGTATATACCATAACTAAAAAATTAAAAATAAAAACTTTTTTACAAAAATACAAAGTGAAAAATAACTTTAATTTCGGAAGTCGGTGGCAAAAACCTTAAATAAAAATCCTAAGGTTCCAACCACCGAAATTAAAGTTATTGTTCACTTTGTAGTGTTTTTAAGGAAGTCGGTTGTTTTTTTTTGTAAAAAAGTTTTTACATTCCAAGACTTCTCTGTGCCTTGGGAAGTACGTTAACACATTAGTCTCAGCTGGATCATTGATAATCGAAACAGGTCGCCAGAAACCCGAAAATCTAATAAACAGTCTTTCCAAGGGGGATCGTAGTACCCAGTAACTGGACTGTGGGTGCTCTGGGTGGTCAGATAGTTAGTCCCTCCCCCAGTGGCGTGCGGTCCATATAGGCAAAAAGACACTGCAGACCCTAGACTTAGATCTAGACTAGTTACTAATATTTCAATAATAAAGAAAATATGCTAAGTAATAAAATTATTCAAAAAGTTTAAACGCCTAATATAAATGAGAAGCAACGTTCATACGGTTCTATTAATGTACTCGCGACGCAAGCAGGCAGCGATCGAAAGTGTCTTCTTTTCATTCATAAATGTACGCATGTAGTGGTAATTTCTTCTACATTTTCGTGTCTGCACATTTCACACAGAAGCGAGCTAATAAAGCGAACTCCTGCGGCAGGCTATCCAATCGCGGGCTTCCCTGCGCCAGGGTAACCAATCACGGGCGGGACGCCCATGGGTGGTTATTGGCGCGCTGTGAGTATTATGCGATCAAGTTGAATATTACGTAGCCTCAAGCAAATTCCTATTCGCAATGATACAATTTTATTTGTCAACGTTTTAGTTGTCAAAATTTAGAAATCGTTTGTTTACGAAAGGATCCATATTGATTTCTTAGTGGAGCGCGCAGTTTTATGTTTTTATTTTGACTGAGTTTTGTTGTGATTAATTCATTTACAAACGTTAATATTTAGGTCGATTTGTTGCTTATTTCAACTAGTTTTTTTTGAACTGTGTTAGTTTTTCGATTTACTTAAGTACTACGCTTCTTGTTAGTTTTTTTTTTCAAAATGGTGTGTGTGTGTTGAAAATGTGTGTTTGTTAAAAAGTGTATCTAAAGGGAAGTGTACGAGAATTAACCCAGCAAAGAGGTAATGCAACTCGTAAGTTTCATAGTAATAATTAAGAAACATAAAACCGGCTGTGTTTTTGTTTACACACATTTAAATTATTTTGTTTTCCTTGCTAGTTTAGTAGTTCGAATACAGTGTGGAATTGTTCGGGATTTGCAGATTTATATGATTTCTATCCCGCGGCTTGCTCAAACATAAATACATTTGGTAATATTCGTATTGAGAGAAGTGTTACGAAGAAGTTTTACGTTTAGCGAAGTTTATTGTTACTATCCAAGCAAGCAGCGCATCGACAGAACGTTCATTTTCATTAAAACGTATTCTCACGTACCTATCTAAGAAACACACAAAGTCAACAACGAGTACAACATCTTTCTGTGCTTTCGACGGAAAAAGAATTATCATCATCAGGAAATCGCCATTTCAACCTTTTATACCACCTAGTGAATTTTTCTTCACTAACTTGAGCAATTACGAGACACGTTTTTTTTTTTGAATTGCCTACCCGGTCATAAAACCCTGTGCACGCCACTGCCCTCCCCGTAAAATACTGGTACTCATTAAAACTCATAAATGGCGTAACTCATAAATGATGCTGATGATTTCACGACATCAGAATTTTCAGTTGTGCACCTATTTAAGTTACATGCATAATACAATTCCATTACAGTCTGGTTCGTAATCGCAACCAGTGCTGCATATTGTCTGTTTTTTCTAGATCTTATGAATAAAGATTCATTTGTTGTTTATTCATTATTGAAGAAATACAGCTGGAAACGACTTTGATACCCAGCAGCCTAATAGCTGAACACATTATCGACCTGAATTATTTTGAAGGATGTTGTTGAACCATTCCTTCATACGTTCGAAAGGTTTGTCTGCTCAACAACGTTTCCAACGCCGTGCTCAACGCCTTTCCTACAGTTAATAAAAAAATAAAATAAATAGTGTTTTATTGCAGGCATTGTACCCATATTTAAAAATTACAGTAAAATAAAATAAAATCAAATCATACTCAAAAATTAGAATCAAAACTAAAATTTGAAATCAAAATGATTAAAACATAATCAAGATTGCAATGACAAATTACCAAGATTAATATTTCTATATAAATCTTTATTGTCTTAATTTTACCTTGACAGATAGAATAGAGGGATATTTATATTATAGCTTGCTGCTTGCTTGCTTGCTTGCTTGCTTGCTTGCCTGCTGTCTACGTTATAAAATGTTCAACGATACTGCATTCATTATCGATTCGACCAATATACAAATGTGAAAGATTCATAAAACAATATCATTTCAGACACCTACAGCTATTACTCCAAACAGTATAACTGCTCCATTAATAAGGACTTTCGGAACCAAGTTTTAAAGTTCTAATCACAATTTAAAATCTCGAGTCATTAAGAGTTCAAGACAGAGTAACTTCTTTAGTAGGTCATAGATTTAAGGTAGGAAGCTAGTACGGTAATAGAAGGACCTTTAAATTGTTGAATAAAGTTGCATACATTCTTCCTATATATAGGTAATATGTAAGGTTTCTGTATAGAAAACTCACACACACAAGTATATTTAGACTTAGATATTTCATTGACACGTAAAAGTGTTTGTACAAACCTACTTACGGAAGTAAAATCATTAATAATTTATTTATCATTTATCGGATAACATGGCACTTTCTCTAAGTTACTTGCTAAACTTCGGCTAATTACTGCATATATTTTTTTTTAAAGATTAGGCGCAGTGTGGAATATCCTGCCAGCATCTTGCAGCTATCTGCCTTCACAGTAAGAGTGAACAGGCAGGACACGCAGGTTCCATCATATACCTCATTCATTGCTTTTCATCAGCTGTGATCCAGGTCAAGTTTCGTGTGGTGCCGGACGTAAAGAATAGAAACCATTTAATTTCTTTTTGTGGGTATTATAAGAGGCAACTAAGAGACTTACGTGTCAATGGGCAGCAGCGTTCTTCATGTATTTTATCACCATACTACGATCGCCCACCCGCCTATCATGCGTAGTGATTGTAATAAACCCCCCCTTAATTGGGGGAAGCCGATACCTAGCAGTGGACGTCTTTCGATTGAAATGATGACCGAGGTCAAGAGCAGGGCCATTCTGCAGTTTATTTTTATGGCTGGCAGATCGTCTATGACAGACAGACAGCTGTTGCCAATAAGTATAATGTTAGTAGAAGTATAGTTAGAATAAAACTACACCTAGTACTCTGAGGACAGATAAACTTTAACAGTATCACTATGAGTAGACTAAAAACCTAAACTTCACTTTTATTTCTCGTTACCATCATAACCTTAGGAGCAAGTCATACCCAGGCATAGCACTAATGGAATATCTAGAAAAAATGTGCAAAGTAATGCTTCTATAATATAAATAATTGATCAAAACGTGAGCTGAGCTGTACAAGGAGAATCTCTATACACATAAATAAAAGGCATTCCAAGAATGATAGAAATGAACTCTATTCATGTGGAAAATGGTTTCTAATGGAGCGAGGACACCTCTTCATGTAGGCTTTCTTTGTCAATTGAAATTCGATTATTTATTGTGACGGCTTGTGAAGATGTGTGAAGTCAAGTTTAATAATATGGAATAGAATATAGTATATTTTGATTGATTGAGATGGGTTTCGAATTCACAACCACTTTTTTGCTGGGCTACATGAATTTATAAATTCTGTAATTTACAGGGCGCGGATAATTCATGATTTGTTTGAACTTATCTGCCAGGTGATTAAACCAAAACTTCATAAAGTACAAAAACTTTTAAAAAAATACGATCAATTTGCCTAGCCTTTTCCCAACCCTGTTGGGGTTGCCTTCCAGTCTAACAGGATGTAGCTGAATACCAATATTTTACGTGGGGCCACTGCATCTTTGGCCTCCACAACCTAGTGAACACGTTGACGGACAGAACGCCTCTCGACGTTTTCTCTGGATAAAATAATACGACAGTACGCAAATCGACGTCAACCTTTTGACTTGCATACAATCAATACGCCTTGCGAAGTTATATTTTATATACTAATAAAAGAAGTGCATTCTGTAGTTTCTCCACAGATAGAGTTTTAGTCTTTTACTGTCTAATAATGATGCTATTTTTTTTTTAATAAAAATAAAATTTTGTAGTTTCTCAACACGATTAACCAGTAAGGGAATACTGTCCGTCAACGTGTTAATGACTAATACCCTTTGGAAAGACTTGTTACCAGACTTTTGGATTTCCGATTACAGAAATCGCTTATTTGGAAACCGACTGACCGACAGACCGCGGCGATGCTTAACTTTTAATCGCCCCGTCCACTTATTAGTATTTAGCTAAGCAGCTTTTAAAACTTTTCAACAATGAAACTACCCAACATTCGTTTCCGTTTCTTGGCATAACAAGCGAAATACAAAGAAAAACAGTTTTGATCAACTTCCAGTCATTAAGATGCCAATAACATTAATCACTAATTTTGTTCACAATACTATCCGAAATCGTACTTTCCTTGTAACTAATATCCATTTACTTGATGTATTGTTAAGATAGTAACTAATATACTTGCCACCGATCTACAAAGGAACTTAATTTGTGTCTACCGTTTTGGGAATGCCTACTACTTATTTACTGGAATTCCTTCGGTAAATATAACGTAGTAATTAAGTTCTATTTATAGTTACTAATTTGATTAATGTTTGGTTGGTATACGGGGAGGTAGGGACATTAACCGGTGACCTTTACCATGGATGCAGTAGGTACAGACGCCACCAGGTCAAGCTACCCGAAACTGTCAATTTTTTCCAATGAACCTTGAACCTAATGCTCTAGAAATAAAGTCGAAAATCTATCAAAGAAATCTGACAGATTGTAGTAGCTTGATGTGTTGGCGTCTGTACATGATTCTGAACACTCGTTGAAATTCTTCGTCATTTGTGGTATGACTATGAATGATAGGCTGAGGAATGGTGTGATAAGGCGAATGTCGAAAGACGAGATGCTGGAAAGAATGGATGATTGGAAGGCGACTATTCACAAGGCAGACGTGAGTGGAAATGGCGGGAGGGGACCCCGTCAGAGGTCATATGGACGAGCGTGTATGAGCAGATGTAAAAAATTAAACAAGGCAAAAAGAGTGACACGCGAATGGGTACTTGTTAAATAAGAAAATGTTTATAATCGATATTTAATTTATTTCTGAAACTCGGTTTATTAAACATGCTTTTGCAACACTACGCTGTAACCCTATTAATACAGGTGGCTTTTCTTCTGCTGATTTCTCTGTAATCGATCAATGAAAGTAACTACCGCCACCTGTATTATTGAAGTTACAGCGTAGTGTTGCAAAAGCATGTTTAATAAACTAAGTTTAGGAAATAAATTAAATATCGATTATCAAAATGTACTCATTTAACAAGTAGTCTAACTTGGCCTTTGCAACCAATATCTAAATTAAGCTTTAATCTATACTATATATAATATTATAAAGCTGAAAACTTTGTTTGTTTGATTGAACGCGCTAATCCCAGGAACTACTGGTTCGAATTGAAAAATATTATTAACGAAGGCTATAGGCTATATAACATCACGCTACAATTAAGAGGAGAGGAGTAGTAATGAAAAATGTTGCAAAAACGGGGAAAATCGCACGGGTAGGCGATCCGACGCGACAGGAAGGGTCGGGGCACCAAATTTAACGCGGACGAAGTCGTGGGCAGAAGCTATATAATATAAAAAAGGTTTCTTTTGTGTAATAGTAGATTTTTTTAGTCTTTCACGCTAAAACGGCTGAACAGATCTGGGTAAAATTTAGCATGTGGGAAGGCCATAACCTGGATGAGGAATTATTAATAACTGTTTACCCCGATACTCCCATGGTACAAAACTTCTGCGGGTGGAACCGTAGGACGCAAATAGTCAATTATCATTCTACTGCCTTAATCCCAATTGATTTGAATGTCTTTTTCTTCCATTCTTCTCAACTAGTCGTCATGGTAGTCATGCACAGTCTATTCAGTTTCTTTGGTCTTCCTCTATTCTTATATTCATCGACATTCATACTCAATACTTTGCTCACAACATTTTCCTCATTCCTCCGTGTCACATGCCCATACCATGACAACCAATTTCCACACAACTTTCATTTACCGGTGCCACTTTCAGTCCTCCTCTTATGTGCTTATTTCTTTTTCTATACATTCATGTGACGCTACATATTAGTGGCGTGCATTTCAGGTAGGCGATAGGCCGCCTGTTCTTGTCTAGGCAGCCAAACGTGAGTTTCTATTAGGTATGATAATTTAGTTCGTTTTTGATAATTAAGTGACACACTTTAAAATGTAATTGACAACGTAATGAAAGAAAGAGAGAAAGAAAAAGTATTTATTGGGACACGCACAGAAACAATACAAAAACAATACTTAACAAAAATGAATCAGTTCTAAACAAAAGAAACAATTAAAAAACAAAATTTAAAAGAAAAACAAAAAAAAAAAACAGAAAGTCCTGTGCGAGGCCAAAAGGTATCTCAGCATGATGCTGCGACATTTAAAAATAAGTGTCGCAGCGCTGGTATTCTGATAGGGCCCAGTGTGTTGTGATGTCACGGACAAATACAGTAATAAATAAATTTTAATAGGATAACGTATAGTGTGAAAAGTAAAATAAAAAATATGTCATCGATAATGTATTCAGCGTGCCAGTACCCGACGTAGCATCAAGTTACTTGTCTATACCCTAGCGTCTCAAGATATGTGACACTCTATGGCATCGTTATGACAAGTAAAGAGACGCGGGCGCCGACGACGCTGCCGTAAAACAAAGGCAAAACAAAAGTTATTTGAATCTATAATAATAGTACTCTGTGATTTGAATGATAGATAGTGAGTGAAAAAGTGTTACGACCGTGTTGAAATACAGTCCTTTTGCGGCAAATTGGAGAATTAAAGATCAACGAACGTTATAAGACTTAACAAAATTACGGTTTTTACAAATGACAAACGACAAGAAACCACCTAAAAACAAACACAAAATGCTGAACAAACCTAAAAACAAACACAAAATGCTAATGGTGATTCTTCGAGGTAGGTACTGCTTATATACCTAAATTCAATGCACGCCACTGCTATACATCATAACCAGGGCCAACCAGGGCCAAGTACGGATTGTTAGATGTCACATCTCCTCGAATGTTTGGTTCTAAGAAATGCCGGTTTCCTCACGATGTTTTCCTTAACTGTTTTGAGAGCAGTGGCGATGAAATCCTCCTGTTTGCACGCTACAGAAGTTGATGGATGCCTCTGAAAGTGCTAAACTCATAGCCAAATTCTGGGCTGACTATATTTAGATTGCTATCAACACGCTAAGAAGAAGAAAAGAAACTTACTTTAAAAACAGCTGAATCCGTATTTAGCTAACAATTTGTGTGTAACACGACCACGTCATCAAAACCTACACATCTGCAGCTAACTAACCCCCAACTAACGTGACAATACGCCTTTTCATCAAGCATTAACCCTTATCTCGCCGAAACAACGTAATTGTTTGAACCAACAACCCGCTGATAAATTCTGATTGTTGGTCTAAACGACCGCTTGTGATTAGTGGGGGTTAAATAATGAAGGTACTGTTTGACCGGTGACGGTGAGGGTTAGATGATTAGCACATCTGTGAGGCGTACTGAGGTCGTTTTTAATTAGCCTTTGTAGGGTTAAAAGTGTGGAGCATGTTGGCCTTGAGTTTTGTGTTTGCGTTTTAAAATGTGAAACAACGCGAGACTAAAACCTAAGTTAAAATGGATTCATTTTTACTTTAAAGAAGGTGCTTTCTAGAGGTGGAGGTCTAAGAATGTGGATTCTTACAAATAAAGTTCGTTAAAACTAGTTTTGTTTGTTATTAAATTTCGAAAGTCTAAATATGTGAATCACAAAATACCCAGAAACTATGGAAAAGTTATATACACTGAAAGAGAGAGAATTCATTGCACAAAGATGACGTAAAACTTACCGTAAATGTGCGTAGTACGGTAAATGTGAAGAAGTGCGAGCTACGCCGTAGCACAGTGCAAGCTACGCCGTAGCTAAGCACGTAGCATAGCGCTACGTAAATCTTAAAGCCTGATTTACACGCATATCATAAATGTTAAAGCAATAATAAACAATTTATAAAGTCATTTGTTGCTTTAATTATATTGCGTGTCATAGGCACGTAAATTGCATAGTTTTAATGGGATTTTAGTTAACATTTACATTGCCTATGCGAGTAACTACAAAATTTCAAACGCACGTATCATAACATCACGCCCTTGTTCTTGAAGAGTTAGTTAGACCTGTATGGTACATGTATATTTTGCATTAAATCTCATGCAACAGAGAGCGAGCCTATTACCATCAACCTGACACAAATACAGACTCCAGGCTACTACTGAGAAAATTCCGTATGGGAAACTTAATAATACTTTGACCAATTTGGACATCAAACCTTGGACCTCACTCTCCGCCGCTGACGTTCAAAAGTGCCTTTTAGGTGCCTATTTGAAATTAATGCTTTGACTTTGAGATTTAGAAAGCGTTAACGCCACCCATCGTATGTTTTGCAGTGTTAAATGTATTTAAGATTATATGTATTTTGTGGTGTATAATATCAATAATATATAAACATTTTTACACGTTACAGGGAAAATACCAATACTCATAATTTACTACCGAAACAGAATACATGAACATTGTCTGTTACAAAACAAAGAGCCTATCTATACTATATATTACTATATAATATTATAAAGCTGAAGAGTTTGTTTGTTTGTTTGTTTGATTGAACGCGCTAATCTCAGGAGCTACTAGTCCGAATTGAAAAAAATATTTTTCTGTTGGGTAGCCTATTTATCGAGGGAGGCTATAGGCACTATAACATCACGCTACAACTAAGAGGAGCGGAGCAGTAATGAAAAATGTTGCAAAAACGGGGAAAATGTATTCCTTTTGAGAGTTTCCGTTGCGTGCGCTGCGTAAACGGTTAAAGTAACGCAAAAATCATGTATGACGGAATTGTTCCTTTTAAAAATTTCTAAAAAAAAGTCCGCGAGAGCATATGTCTATCTTTTAAGGTTGACTCACTATAACTCAAAAGGAGCGAGCAGCAACGAAAAATGGACGAAAACTAGCAGGCAAATCGATGCGACGGGAAGGGTCAGGGGAGCAAAAATTTGACGCGGACGAAGTCGCGGGTAATATTATAAAGCTGGAGAGTTTGTTTGTTTGTTTGTTTGATTGAACGCGCTAATCTCAGGAGCTACTAGTCCGAATTGAAAAAATATTTTTCTGTTGGGTAGCCTATTTATCGAGGGAGGCTATAGGCACTATAACATCACGCTACAACTAAGAGGAGCGGAGCAGTAATGAAAAATGTTGCAAAAACGGGGAAAATTTATTCCTTTTGAGAGTTTCCGTTGCGTGCGCTGCGTAAACGGTTAAAGTTACGCAAAAATCATGTATAACGGAATTGTGCCTTTTAAAAAGTTCTAAAAAAAAGTTCGCGAGGGCATATGTCTATCTTTTAAGGTTGACTCACTATTACTCAAAAGGAGCGAGCAGCAACGAAAAATGGACGAAAACTAGCAGGCAAATCGATGCGACGGGAAGGGTCATGGGAGCCAAAATTTGACGCGGACGAAGTCGCGGGCAGAAGCTAGTGAATTATAATGACGCCTATTATGACAGCTAATGGCTGAATGTATCTATTATGTTGATTGAATGGACTTCTGTGCCGTTAGAATGATATGTTCATTTGTCAAAGTCAGTATGTATGGATTTTTAATGTGATTGTTTATGTTTATAACTACTTTCATTGCGTTTGTTGTGGAATGAAATGTTTATTTATGTTGCATTTTCTAGCTGACTGATTCTTTTTTTTGTGGGTAGGAAGTCATCAAATGACGTCTGCCGCTCTTGGGCGGAGCGGGAGGGCGTGTCAGACTTTTACTGACTAAAACCCACCCGTGTTCCTTCAGTTACCCATATGCCAGGGCCACGGTATCATCATCATCATCATCATCATTTCAGCCGTAAGACGTCCACAGCTGGACTTAGGCCTCCCCCAATTTGGGGGGCTTTGCTATAATCGCCACGCTTGGCAGGCGGGTTGGCGATCGCAGTATGGTGGTAGAATGCATAGAGAACGCTGCTGCCCATTCTCTAGGAAGTCCTTTAGTCGCCTTTTACGACACCCACGGGAAGAAATGGAGTGGTGTTATTCTTTACGTCCGGCACCACACGGTACAGTATCACGGTATCAGTTTGGAACAAATCTCGCGACCTTGGCAGGCATCGGTCCTCGCGGACCCCTTCAGTTGTTGCTGACATCTCTTTGAGGCGCACGTGGAACACTACACGCCGTCGACATGGGCCTGGTCCTTACCGGGTGGCAAGCTAGCCATTGCTCGCCGCCCGCAGGCTCGCGCCTACGGTGGCCGGGAGTCCGCATTCGACTCTCATTCATTCCGCTCTCCTGCGGCAGAGCTGACTGATTCTTGAGAAGAAATGCCGAAACAAACTCAGAGGTCACAAAGTTTTTGCTTCACATATCTATACTTATATTGTAACTGACACAGTTAGAGTTTATATGGAGAAGGAGTGCAGACGGCTAATATCTTTGATTGTTGTTGATAAAAAATTACATAAATAAAATTACTGGGTGTCCACTAGAAAAGATAACAACAAACAAACTATTTCACAATACTCCATACTTTTATTGAATTCCACATGTAGGTGGTAAACTTAGAATCAGAGCATATGGACCCTGTCGGGCACTGCAAAATTAGTGAGTTTGGACCGAATCAGGATAGTTTTTAACCGACTTCAAAAAAAAGTCTTTTGAAATCGGGCTACGAAAACAGGGGAAATAATTTAAAAACAAATTATAACATCAAAAATGTTACACTTTTGTCTCGCGGATTTAATAGCCAGTATTATCTATTACCTAGAAAATATCTATATATAGTATGTCGATTGCTAAAAAAACATCATCCAATAAAAAGTATAACCGTATTAATCCTGCACCAAACGCTGTATACGTAGCAAGACCAAGACCAACCGGACATATCGCGCGATCCTTTGTCACTCGCGTATTGTTATTGCTGAGTGCGGACTGCGATACGCTGATGTGCGCTGGATCATACGCTAATGAACTTCTCTTTATTGGTATCTACAGTGGGTTTTTTGTTCATGTTATTTTTCCCAATGATGGAGGAAACTATCTTTTCTGTTTATTTTGTTATATTTTTTATAACAGCAATTGTGGCAGGGCATCGTATGGTCCTTTGTCACTCGCGTATTGTTATTACTAAATGTGTTCTGCTGTTTTGCATTAGGCTGTTTTCTGGATCGCACACTAATAAACTTCGCTTGACTTTATTTGTGCTTTATTTTTGTTTAGGCTTTATTTGTGCTTAAACATCTTCATCATGTGGTTCGTTTTACATTTCTTGTCATCAATGGAACTAAGTTATCCTTAATCTTGTCATGTTTATGGCTCTATGTTACCATGAGTAGAATAACCACGCGGTTCTTTGTCACTGGCGTATTGTTATTGTTGAGCGTGGACTGTGATTCACTGTTTTGTGCCAGTTAATTTGCTAATTAACGTCAGTAGACTTGTTTAGTAATTATTTATGTTTATCCTGTAAATGTAGGCCCGTTAACAACGTGTTGCTTACAGAAATAAAGTTGATATACTGCTGGCAAATTATTTGATAAATTCCGCATTATTTTACATTTTGAGATAAATTTTAAGCATAAACTAATTAATAGACTGTATAAATACTTTGTACATCATTATATTTAATTAATAATTAGTCTTAGACTATGTTATAATATAACAGACTTTGGTTTTATGTTAGAAAGACTTTGTAGTAAAACATGTTTAAGTAAGGCCAAAAAAATAAAATGTCTGATCGTCTTCAGAGTAAAACTCAGTAATTTAAACAAAAAAGAGTTCTTGTGTAAAAATCCGAGAATTCTTTTGATAAAAGTTTAATTACGAAAGTTATTTATTTCACTCAAATGAACTTAAGAACAAATTCTGTTTCTTATCTATGTGTTCATGCGTAGCATTATTTAGTTAATTGGACAAAAATAAGTTATCTAACAAATAAAACTGGGAAATGATTAACTAAACCTCTGAAAATTTATCAACCATCGTATGATGGACACTATTTATATTAATGAACCTTTTCTTAACTTTCTAGCCTTTTTCACAGTTGTACGCAGAATCTAAGCTGGAGAACCTCGATGGTTGATCGGGTTAGGTTAAGTTAGAACTTCGGCAAACCGCGACAGTACAAGCGACCAAAGCAAGCGATACCGCGGCAGTGGCCAGCGAGCCCTATGTACCTAAGTTGGTCGCAGTTAAAAAACTATATGGCCATATAATATTATTAGGACGCTAAAATAGAAATTATTGATAATTTACAAACACAGGCGCAATCATTATATTAGAGTGTCCCAAAATATTTTTATGAGTGCAAATTAGGAATTAAGAAGCTCGATTGAATATATGCCAATAAAAGTGATAGTCCATTTATACTGTATTTAAATTTTACTATTTTTAAATGAAAGGGACACATTAATATTAAATGAACCATCATTTAAATAGTTAATTTATGACATAATCAATCACGAAATAATCACCTGCTCGGCTCAAAATAATTATGTACCTAATTGAGATAAATGATGCACTGTTTCGCAAAGATTAATTTGAGCACTGTGGAGTAAATCTCTGGAGTAACTATGATAATTAATGTTATGAAGTCTTTTTCCATGAGTTAAATGAAGAAAATGGTTTTAGTCAAATCAGCCTATATTGTTCCACTGGAACACAGGCCTTCTTTAGGTGAGAGGCAGTGGGCCGTAATTGGCCACGCGGGCCCAGTGCGGGTTGGTAGATGTCATATGTCTTCGAATTTTTTATTTTAGGACATGACACCGTTTTGAGAGCAGTGGTGATAAAATTATTTTCACAAAATAGAGCACCTGTTCGGGTTCGAACCTGCGACCTACAACTCCCAAGTCGGGTCGATATCACTGGGCGATCCACTGCTCTCTCCAAATGGTTTAATCTTGCAATAAATTTTGAAGTACACAAGTTTAACTAAGCATTAATTTCATACTGATAGCATTTATGTCAGTGGTCTGGTAAACAGTAACAGAGGTATTCAATACCTTCTTCAGGCCCCAGTCTCTCAGAATTATTTTTAATACTTTAAATAAGTTCAAGCAGTGTCTGTATCTAACTGAAACGTCATGTATATGATAAGAAGATTTTTATTTTATTATTTAATCATAAGCATTTTAATTAAGCCAACTACAGGAACTTTTCAAAGTATGTGTTTTGTCTTGTAGTGCACACATGGTTCAATGCTAAACAAACAAATGAAGCGATCCTGTGGTGCGCAAACATAGGAAGACGATATAAGTCTAACTTTTGGTCTATTGGGGCATACTGGATTACAGTTGCAGAGGACAGAACACGATAAAGACAGTTGAAGGAGGCCTACGCCAAGAAGCACACTGAAGTGCAAAATATAGGCTGCTAGGATACGATGGAGGATTTAATCAATAAATGAGCAATTATTTACATTGTAACCTATTATATTACATTGTAACCTCCGCATAGAGTATTTTCTGTTTTATATTATCTTAAAAAAAATGTTATTCCGAAATTAATTATTATTATTAACTTTGTTTGTATTTTTTTGTCTTTTCTGGAACAATGTAATTGTGTATATTTTTTTTTAATTGGGCGTTGATAGCTGCGCCACAGTATTTTACTTTTGTGGCTATCTTCGTTTGCCTTTGTAAATTATTGTAAACTTAAGTTGTTCCAAATAAACTTTATTTTATTTTTTATTTTTTTTTATTCTCTTTAACTACTGCTATCTTTTCCTTAATCTTTCTAACCCCAACATATATAAAGTTCGAAAATAATCGGCTATTACTACAGGAACTTTTGAATTGTCAAATAGAAGGTCGGTCGGAAAGACGCGCCCATTCCATATGAAAAATAACAGAAAACAAACTCCTTTGAAAATGTATCTTAAAAAATAAATTTTGCGTTGAATGCTCTTTACTTTTTCGTTTTATCTTTGTAATAATAAAATAATAATACGATAGTGGCATAAACCCATTACGGGGGAAATCCGCTCCTTTGTGAAGCGCGTATTGTTATTGCGGAGTGGTAGACTGCGATACTCGCTGTTGTGTGCCGGATTATACGGTAATTAGAGTCAGACTAGTGATGTGACCTGTTAGTCTGGGAGGTGATGTTAGTGAGTTATTAATGAATTTATTCCACAAAGAAATAAAATTTATAGAGTATGACTGGGGTAAACTAACGATTAAATGACCTTGCTAGGGTGCGGGCGCAGTAAAACCTAATAAGTATGCAACAAAATATTTTTAGTGTTGTTTCTGATATAAATTTTTAGTTTTAAAAATTAACTTGACAAAGGTTATTATAGTAGCATTTTTTCGTCGTCGTCGTTTCAGCCGTAAGACGTCCACTGCTGGACATAAGCCTCCCCCAATTTGGAAGGGTTTGCCATAATCGCCACGCTTGGCAGGCGGATTGGCGATCGCAGTATGGTGATATAAAATGCATAGAGAACGCTGCTGTTAGCATTTTTATTTATTTATTATAGTATTAAAAATATATATTTTATTTTCTTAACAATTAAAAAAGGTCACTTGACATCTATCTGGCTTTTTATAATCGCTGCATGAAATTAATTAACGAAAACGTTAAGTCAAGATTTTAAGTGAGTGGATTTATCGCTAAGGGACATCCAATTACTCCAATTTAAATATCATCCAAATTGTACTTGCTAATTCAAAAGGTTGATTTGATAAACTCATTAAGCAAGCCCATTCGCGTATCGAATAGCTAACGAGAATAAAAGATTTGAATTAATTTGTTTCTCTTATTAGTCTAATTAGTAACTTAGATTCTGAATAAAAGCAGAGTTTGTCTGGCATCTGACTCACATTGTCAATTACTTATTCAAGGAGTAATTAAATCAGTTAAGACTGAATATGTATTTCGTATTGAAATCTTTTCTAAATATTAAGGGTTTCATTTGGCTTTAGTTAAGACTTCTTATTGAGTAAATAAACATTATATACATTCAGTTTGTCAACTTTTACAAAAACGCAAGCAATAAGTATATATCATGAGTGATATAATAATTAATAAAAATTACAACACTAATTACTCACCAAATAATAAACTCCAAACGGCATCACAACCACAGCCACCAGTAAGTCAGCGACAGCTAAACTGACTATAAAATAGTTCGTAGCTGTTTGCAAACTCCTTTCTCTCGAAACACTAAGTATCACTAAAACATTACCAAATAATGTCAATAAAGGAAACACCAATAACGACAGTGCCCAAAAATTATAGTCCACATCACTACACGTTCCATTTTTGAACGTACAATTCGAATCACTGAACGTTTCGTTGAAATAGTCGATGTTGAATTCCGTATCTGAATTGTTCGAATCGATGTAATGACGGTAGAAGAACGTAGAGTTGGGATCGGGAGGCTTCACTTCGAAAGATATTTCCGATGAGTTTTGACATTCGTTCGTGCTGCATAGTTTCGGTATTGTCATGTTTTTTATAAGCTCTTCTTGGTGATTCATTTTAGAGCTCGATTTCAAGCTCTAAAAGCCGACGTTGTTTTTCTACATTGTCCAGATATTTGTTTTTTGGTGTTGTTTTCCTGTTTTTTGTTTGCTTACTTTTGTATTACGAATTCATAGTTATATTTCTCCATACTCAATTCTCTCGCACGATGAACTTATCCATAAATCTTTCCATTCTGCCATTTATTGTATTTCATTTTTATTCTGTTAAACATTTTATTTTCATTCAGCCGTTGTGTTTGGATGCAGGGTTACCCCTCGTTTCATTGTCTGTACCTGAAACAAAATTGTTTCTCATTATAGATGAAGCATTTTTGAAATGAAATGTTAGCAAAAGAACAAAGGTAGTGATTTTCGTTACTGCCAGCTTGATCAGCATTGGGATTTTATTAAAATACCTTTGCATTTATATGGATTTTGAAATTGAAATTGTAAGGCTGGAATTGATATTGAATCCTTTCGTATATATAATTAAGTATTTGGGCGGAATATCATGAAGAGTTTAAATATGATTAATTCAACAAAATGTCTTGAATACAGATGATTAAAAGTAATATTTATTAAACTGTTCTGCTTTGCTTGCAATTCAATCTATACTAATATAAAGCTTAAGAGTTTGTTTGGTTGAACGTACTAATCTCGGAACTACGGTTAGTGTTTGATAGCCCATTTATCAGGGAACGCTATAAATTATAATTATAACATCACCCTACGACCCTTAGGAACCGATCAAAAACAAAAAAGGCACGAATATGAAGAGCTCGCAAGGGAGGCGATTCGATACGACAGGATGGGTCGAGGGATCAAGTTTATAGCGTTCAGAAGCTAGTACGTTATACACCGTGACATTTTATGATTAAAAATTGTTACCATTAATTAAGATAATAGATATAAAGAAAAATAAATAATGGATTAGAATTATAAAACATCCTGTTAATAATGTTTACGGATCAAACGGTAAAGAACATACCTACCCAGTGCACGAGTCGGCTAGATCATTCCATCTCCATTTTCCATGAGACAAAATATCAAATTTAAACCACGTCATGCGTCATCATAATGAATAATATTTTAATTTTTTGGTTATTCAAATGTTCATTTTTTTCTTATGGATATGTAGTAGTCATTGGTTACATGAAATAGGCTGTCGTTGTAAGACGTCTAAAATGTCACGGTGTATATAAATAGAAATCAACTAGTAACGTTGACGTACAGTATAAATTATTCAGTTATGTATTATATTCGATAACCTAACAATAATTATGAGCATGAATAATAAAGCACTCCAAAGGTAAACACGTATCGAAACACGTTAAGCCGTTGGTCGCAGCTATCATTTATGGATCTTTAATAGTCGTTACGGGTCCTCAGAAACCCGAAAGTCTGTCAACCAGTCTTATCAAGGGGTATCGTATTATCCAGTAACTGGGTTGTGGAGGTCAGATAGGCAGTTGCTCCATGTAAAATACTAGCATTCGATCCCAACATAGGTAATGGGAAAAACACTAGACAGATAAAAAAAAAACAACTTTATTTGCCAAATAAAAAAAAACAACCTAGCAAAATTTCAATAAGTATCACATAAGCAGTACAGGTAAGTAAAATTCTTGTCTGAAGTATCTGTAAGTACATATTATGGTTGTTAGCACAGAACTGATTCACTCTGTTCCCGGTACTAGTATAAACGGTAGAACAGATTTCCTCTTTCTCTGTAATTGTACAGTATAAAGTAGCAGACTTGTGACGAAATCAATTTTATAAAGTAGCAAAAGAATCTTATTTGTTATTAACAAAGCAAGATGATGTAGAAGTTAAGACGATGACCGGATGATCGTATGTCAGTGATGTTTAATTACTGTTCCTCTCAACCAAAGCACCTGCCATGTGCCATGTTATATCTCTTCACCACCCTTGGTTGACTGGTAGAGAATGCCTAAGGCATTAAGTCCGCCTTTGAACCTTTTTGTGTGCGTGAAGTTTAAATAAATAAAGAGGAATCTATTCAATATATTTAGCAGATTTTTAGCTTTAAAGCATGAGTGTTAATGTACAATTGAGGAGTGTCTTTCAAAGGCTTTATTTCTTATCTTGGAAAAGTTCTTTTTTATGCGATTCGATCCTAACACTATATTCTCAATGATTTTCAATGATATTTTGGTTCTAAACAGCTTATTTCCTTTAGAAAATCGATTACAAAAAGAGCCTTACGCGTCAAATAGACTTATATCCATAGCATTTTAGTCCATTTAATGAATGACATTGAATGATTAAATGGACTAAACACAGACATGGACTAACAAACAGCTTAATTGTAATAGAAAGTTGATTTTTTCTAATATTTGCGGAACAAAAAGGCTTATATAATTTATATATGTACACCGCTGTCTCGAAATTTTGAAAAGGCACGGAACTTTGAAATTATTAAGGCAAGATTGGAAACTACTGGAGATAAAAGATCTAAAAAAAAAAATATTTACTTAGAGGGATTGCAAAAAATTAAACGGATTAAGATAGAAAAAAAAGTCAAATGACAGTAGGCTGTGAAATAAGAGCTTTCGAAAACTACATATTTGAGACTAATGAAGTCGCTCAAACACTGTTGTAACGGGGAAAAAGAATACCTAGAGAAATATGTACATATATAATAATATACTCACTAAACAATTTGGGAAAGAGTGGATCAATATACAAGAATTGGCTTGGTATAAAGATATTATTAACAGTTGCAGACCTGCCCCTGATACAGACAAAGGAAATCCAGATGAATCTATGTGTTATTGCCTTGATGATGATCTAAAAGAAGTGCGTATTAAGGTTACAATAAATAATTTGGTTTTTCTTTCTAATTGTGAGACTTAATAAAAAGTAATTCATTATGAAAGGGTTTTATTAGTACAGATCAAAACAGCTTATTTCCAACAGGTACTAAACAAAACAGCTTAATTCTAAAAGTCTTTGTCAAAAGTGCTTATTTCTAAGATACAGCCTTAAATATATATTTTCTTGGGGTCGGTATTAAAAAACTAACAGTGTTATAAAAATCATGTCAACAGTCAAAATACATTTAATCATCAAATCATTGTTTGAAGTTTTTTGATTTTCTGAAAAATAGTGATGAAATAAGCCCTTTTGAAAACACACTCCTCAATTCTACAAAGTTACCTTCCCCCTTACCCCTTTATAAATTTGCTATGAAACTATGGTTATAAATTATTATTTTAATTCACATGAGGTATAAACCGTTATTCTGACTGGCCTGTTAGTCTAGTGGTTAGTGACCCTGACTGCAAAGACTGAGGTCGTGGGTTCGATTCCCACCCAGGACAAATCTTTTTGTGATGAGCACAATCTTTTGTTCTGTGTCTGGGTGTAATTTATCTATAATATAAATATACAGTTGTCTGGTTACCATAGTACAGGCTCTGCCTAGTTTGGGATCAGATAACAGTGTGTTGGTTGTCCTGAGATATATATTTATTTATTTATTCCATAACGATTTATACCTCATGTGAACTAAAATGCCTAGAATTTTCCGAACTATTTTGGGATCAGCTTCCAGTCTTACGGCAGTTGATCGCCAGTATTTTACATACAGCAACTGCCTGTCTTACCTCCACAATCTAAATAGGTTGGTATAAATACTGAATAAGACAATACCCCTTGGTGAGAATGGTTTTCAGACATTTTTAATTCCTACAAATTGTTTTAAACAATTAAGCAAGCAACTAGGTCCTAAACCTAATGATTACTTAGCTAGTTACTAGCATATCTACTAGTAGTGTAGTGAACAATTCTCCTTCAGTTACAAGTCGCGTGCCAAGATTTAATAAAATGGAGTTTCCTTGCCTTGCCCATGAGAACCTTCACGCTGGGAAATAATTAAGACTGAACTAGTTTATTTTCAAATTGTAACCTTAATTTATAAAATTGTATTATATTGTTTTACTCTTTTTAGAAAAGTGTGTAAGAAAGAGACATGTTGCGTCGACCTTAAATAAATTGGGATAATAGCAGGAGATGACTTTTTCTGTGTAAAATCTTCTATTTGGTAATACACGGTAGGTTCACTTTTATTAGTACCACCTACCTAATGCATTTAACTTTGTTCGGCATTCATATTTCAGTCACAAATATTAATACCGATTTCACTAGAAAGATTTCTTTATAAACTTTATAGGATCAACATAGTCGGCACAAATAATAATAATCAGATAATACTATAGATATTATATTGTATGGTTATTACAAATGACAAACTTATTTGTAACACGGCGTGCTTTGTCCCGCAGCTTCGCTCACGTTGAGGTCACAAATTATCCTACGGGTGCGTGCTACCGGGATAAAAGTATCATATACCCTAACTCAGGGCCATATTGGCTCACCTAAAGTTCTTTATCCGAAATTGTTCTTCCTAAAGATTTGTAATCCGAATGATCACTCTTCCTAAAATTTTTCATCCTAAAGTTTTCATTCATACTATTTGTAGTGCTACCGGCGATGTTCATAACACTCATGTTTCCGAAAATTTTAATTAATAATATCATTAATGTAAATATATTTAAACTCCTACTGTTTTTTATCATAACGCTTTTATTCCTAAACATAATTTTTAATATTTTCACTCACACTCAGAAAGAAACATTTACCAAGTGTAATAAAATATATATCTGGGTAGAAGATGATATTTATAGTTTGAGTTTAAAATCGTTTGACATACCACTCAAAAGATTTAAACTTATTTGGTCTATCACCTGCGCTGAGATAGGTGGTCGACGGAGCCCCGCTTAGCGGGGCTCCTATTTCTGGGTGGTTTAAAAAAAATAAACTATCCCAGTCGGGGTACTCTGAGTCGGGGTGTTAACCATAATGAAGTTTTTTATATATTTTAAACGTTAGACCTAATGATTTTCGATTAAATCTATACTTTAATATTATAAAGGTGAAGAGTTTGTTTGTGTGTTTGTTTGTTAATAAAAAGAAATCTAAACAAAAAAGATAGGACTTTGAATAATAGTGTAAAAGATGGTTATGTTGAGAAAATATAGGAAAACAAATAAAAGTATAATAGATGTTTATTGTACTGACATTATGAAGTTGAATGCCTCGGAATTATGAACATTATAGACAGAGTAGTTAGGAATTGTGATTGTTAGGATGAAAAATGTTAGGAAAACATTTTCGGATTTCCAATTATCAGAGTTGAAAATTTAGGTGAACTTCGGCGTACCATAACTCAGGTCACGGTTCATCTGTAGGTATGCCAAAATACATCGAAATCAGTTCAGATGTTCAAATTCAAATTATATTTGTAGAACACAGGTAAAGATGTTAATATAAATAATGAAAATAAACGCTTTGTCTTGCTTTTATTGGCGCACAAATATTCTGATTATAATTTTAATTAATTTGTAATTATAAAAATCGGTTATTTGGAACGTTAACGTCTTGCCGTTATTGGCGTACAAATATTCTGACTATAATTTTCATTAATTTGTAATAATACAAATCGGTTATTTGGAACGTTTATTCGGAACAAAATAGGAGCAATGGTAAAGGTAAAGCTTGTTGCTAAGTGTACCCCTTAGCAACAAGCTTCAAAACGTTATTATTGCTCCTTATCGTCTTTAACGCCTGTCGTAACTAATTTAGAAGTTAAACTTCAAAACTTCTGTCACCTACCAACATTGTTTGTTAGCTGCCCATTAATGATAACAATCATGCATAGGCAGTCAATAATTGTCCAATGAAACTTTGTTAAATATATACTAATGGATGACGCAATTACGAGAAGGAAATTATTTTATTGTATAGAGAAAAATAGATTATATCTGTGCCAATTAAAACGTAATATTTTACCAAATCGAGAGGGAGTGGGTAGTAAAGTTTACACCCACACCACTACTAATGTCTTTTCAATCTGTAAATGGTTAACTATTTTATTTCTGTAAGTAGGTTTGTAAAAACACTTTTACATGTCAATCATATTTTAAAACTGCACGAGGTCGGCGATTTCTATCTGACTACTCTGAGAAGAAAGGCCGAAACAAACTCAGAGGTCACAGTCTCTTTTAAAGTTCAGACATAATTTTGGACAGATAATGTGAAGACCATGCAGATTGGTGTCTGAAATGATCTATACAACTTGAAGCTGTCCAACAAATTGCAAAAAAATGAATAAAATAAGAATATTTTAAATTCTTGGGCAACCTTAGTGCCCTTAACTTTTAAATTTCTTTTTTTTTTGTCGAATACTGGGCTTGTGGCTACCTTGTATTAGTGTTTGTATTTTAGTGCAGAATAAGCAGTTTTGTTTTTATTTGTCACCATTACATTCTTAGCTGCCTAAATGTTTTACCACGCAGAGATCTTTCATGCCGAAAACATATAGAGTGGCAGGGACATTGCAACGTGTTACTACAAATTCAATGCATTATTCAGAACTAGCTTTTTTTTAAATAACTGACGAAATTCAACCCAATGGGAATTTTCACCTTTTTTTTTTTTTTTTTTTTTTTTTTTTTTTTTTCAGGATGGGAAATCATCAAATGACTTCTCTCGCTCTGGGCGGAGCGGGAGGGCGTGTCAGACTTTTACTGACTAAAACCCACCCGTGTTCCATCAGTTGCCCATGTGCCAGGGTCACGGTATCTCCTTCGAACAATCACGCGACCCCGGCAGGCATCGGTCCTAGTAGACCCCTACACTGCTGCTGACATCTCTTTGAGGCGCGCGTGGAACACTGCGCGCCGTCGACCCGAGCTTGGTCCTTACCGGGCGGCGAGCTACCCATTGCTCGCCACCCGCAAGCTCGCGCCTACGGTGGCCGGGAGTCCGCTATTGACTCCCGACGCCCGGGGCGTCTCCTCCTGCGGCGGCTAGGGACGTGAGGGCGCAGAGACTGCCACTCCCTCACGCGCCCCGCCTCCTCCTTCGCGAGCATTACTGCTTCGCAGAAGGAGGTGACGGCTTCCCATTCCCTCTCGCTCCGTACCATGGCTCGCACCAGGGCCGGACGCGAGAGGTCGCCGCCGCCGATCGCCTCCACGAGGACACGGCGGTGCTCCGCCCAGGCAGGGCACACCTCCACCGTATGCTCCACCGTGTCCTCCAGACGATCCTCGCAATGGAAACACCCGGACGTATCCTCCCGCTTTATCCTGAACAGGAACCCACCGAAGCACCCATGCCCGGTGAGAACCTGCGTCAGGCGGAAGGTGAGGACGCCGTGACGCCTCTCTATCCACTCCTCAAAGAGGGGACTTACCGCCGCAATTGTGGCGTGCCCAGCACTGGGTTGCGACAATCGTACCCGCCATGTCGCCATGAGATCACACCGGAGCTCTGTCCGCCGTGCCGCGATTTGTCGCGGCAGCGGAGTTTCGCCCCGGCGTTTCGCCTCCTCGCGTCACTCCCACATGTGCGCGAGGACCTTTGCCTCCAGATCCCATGGCGGCACACCGGCAAGGAGGCTCGCCGCCTCGCACGAGACCGTGCGGTATCCCCGGATTAACCGAATGGCCATGACCCTCTGGGCCGCAAACAACCGGCGCGCTGGGCGCAGCCTCAGTGAGGGTGCCCACACCGGTGCCCCGTAGAGGGCCATGGACCGCACGATCCCCGTGTAGAGCCTCCGGCAGGAGGCGTTTGGGCCCCCCAGATTGGGTAGGAGCCGCTTTAATGCAGCCCCAGCCCGCTCCAATCTGGGAGCCAAACGTCGGAGGAATTTTCACCTTCATGCGTTGAATTCATAGTTATAATTGGTTACCTTGTATACTAGGCCCATAGCTCTTTGATAAACAACAACACATCATTAAAACAATCTCCTTTTCATCCCACCATCTCGGAAAGAGTATTTTTAATCTTCAATATCTGAGTGGAAAAGCCGTTTTTATTCTCTAGAGGAAAGAGTAAATTGAATTTAGAACATCGTGTGCACTAAGTTTGTGATAGTGCACACGATGTTCTAAATTCAATTTTTAACGGCTTTTCCACTCAGATATTGAAGATTAAAAATACTCTTTCCTCGCTGAGGTGGAATGAAAAGTTACGTGTTGCACTCGAGTGCAAAGATTTTTCACCTCGTGCTCTTTTGATTCCCTCGCTAACGCTCAGGAAAAAAAATTGAGCACGCGGTTAAAAAGCAACTTTGCACTCTTGTATAACAAATAACTATTATTCACATATTCGTTAAAGTTCCCTAAAATCGAAAACATTTGAAAACGCTATCTGCCAGATGCGAAAATTTAATAGAAGTGGTATCGGATTGATGTGTGGCACCCATTATTCCGGTAATTGGATCGCTCCGCACGCATGTTCGTCGTTATATCGGACTCTTATTTAGTGGTGCCGGGAGAGGGTTGGACGGCTTAGGGTTAAATTTATATGTGCATTGGAAGTAATTTTGAGTTGATCGCTTGGATAGCTCGTGTGGGTAAAATGGTTTCCTTTCAATGGTGGTTATAAAATTTTCGGTGTCTAATCAAAATTTTGAGGTCAGATTCTGAAAAAACCTCAAATTTTGCGTAGGAATAGAGATATTGCGTTATTTTTTTGGTCCGATAACATAATAAATAAACACGTTGCAAAGTTAGTAAACATTCTGATCACCTCGGCGTTAATGGGTTAAAATACTTTATGGAATTCATGTCTGGATTAGTTATAGGAGTAATTACTCCTATAAAGCACATTAATGTTACAAGGTTTTTGAAAAAAATCTGCGTACTATTCGAGGAACATTTTCACCGCCCACCGCGTTCAATTTTTACGTCGAATAGAAGGTAACAAAAAAAGTCGAGTATGATGAATCAATCAGAATTACCTAACCTATGGATTTGTTTCGGTATTTCTACAGTCAGCTAGGAAATTACCGATGCCGTTTAGTTTTTTAAATACTGAGTTTTATAAAAGATTTACTTATACAGGGTGATTGGAAGATGGGTGCAAAGCTTTAAGGTGAAGATAATATAGACAATTTAGAACCATTTAAGCCATGGTTGTCTTAGACGAACTCTTACCAAATTTTTTTAACCAAATTTTTAAGTATTTTTTCGGAAATTCTCAAAATTTAATGTAAACTGCATAATTATGGCCAAATTGAACGATAAATGAATTAATTTTTTATTTATTTAATTAAAGTAATGTGTAAGCAACCAAGCAAAGAATGTTTTAGGCTTCTGTGTCATTAGACATTTTTTTTACAGATATGTAAAGCTCAGAAAAAATAAAAAAATGTACAATACGTCTTTTAAACCTTATTTAAAAAAACGGAGGGTGCTTTTTTTGTGCAAACCTTTTTGAAGACATGCTTGATAATCGTTCTTTCTTTTGAGGTATCATTTATGTGGATATCTTACAAATTATTGAAATTAGGACCTACAAACCAATTCGAGGGAGGAATTTTAAATTTTAGGCAGTCTATTAAAACACAAAATTTTTGCTTAAAAGAATACTTTATGTGCTCGAAATGATAACATTGTTCAATTCTAAGAATTTTTGGCACATGCAGGAACCAATTGAGGGGAACCCATTGAGGGGATTCTCTAAACAATGGCCACCGAGCGCGGTGCGACGGCATTTCCAGGTAGAACGCCCAATGAATAGCAAAAAGCGATAAGAGTTGGTTTTTACAGCAAAATGGTCTTAGTTACTGAGGCAACAAAGTCGTTTTTCTTTAGTCAGGGTCAGTTGGTCTGTGATGAAGCCGTTACATCTTTTACTTATTAGTCAAACTACTGCCCTTGTGAGTGGACGTTGTCGTGTTGATTCACAATTTACCGTGTTCAGTTGTAGCCCTTTGCGTTCCTGCACGTGTTGTTTGCGTTAGTTTTGAACTTTTTTGTTTCACCGTGTCCAGTCGTAGCCTCGCGCTCCTGCACATGTTGATTTTTGACTTAATTGTGTTGAGTTGACATTTAAAACGCTCCTACGCCGTTTTTCTTAATTGTTAAGTGACTATGGCTACTTTTTCCAATCAAGAATATGCGGATATCGTATTTATGTACGGTAGAGCAGACGGCAATGGCTCTTTGGCGCGACGGATGTATCAAGAGCGCTATCTGAATCGCAGGATACCGAATGTCCGAGTGTTTTACAACACGTTTCGTCGTCTTGCCCAAGATGGGTTTCACCGCGTGGAACCTGGAGTCAACCCGGGCAGACACGAAACTGCCGTCGACGAAGACATTTTAGCAGCATTTCAAGCGGATCCTACTACCAGTACTAGAGCAGTAGCTCGAAATTTAAACATTTCTCAATGGAAGGTGTGGCATACAATGCACCAAAATGATAAGTATCCGTTCCATGGCAGGAGTGTGCAAGGTCTAGTAGAGCAAGATCCTCAAAGAAGAATTCAGTTCTGCCGTTTCCTCCTCAACAGAGACATCGAAGATGCGTGGTTTCTGAAATCAATCTTGTGGACGGATGAAAGTAAATTTTCAAGGGAAGGTATTACAAACTTTCACAACATCCATGAATGGGCCGACGCAGTCAACAATCCACATTTTAAGAAGCAGGTGTCATTTCAGATGAAATTCTCTGTGAATGTAAGGGCTGGAATAATTGGCAGAACATTGATTGGGCCCCACTTTTTGCCTGATCCATTGAATGGCGAAAATTGTTTGCAATTTCTGCAAATTGATTTACTACTGCTGGTAGAGGAATCAGGTGTCCCGATCTTCGAAAGAGACCGAACAGTCATCTTTCAGCAAGATGGCTGTCCAGCGCATTGGACTTTAAATGTAAGGGAACACCTCAACAATTGCTTTCCTGATAGCTGGATCGGCAGGGATGGACCCATCCCTTGGCCCGCTCGCTCCCCAGATCTGACCCCGTTGGACTTTTTCGTGTGAGGCCGGGCCAAGGAACTGGTGTATAACAACATAGAAATAAACACTAGAGAATAATTGATATAAAGAATAAATTCAGCGTTTGAGACAATGAAGCAGGAGATGATGTTGAAAATAACGACTACAGAAGTTAGAAGACGGGGCCGTGGTTGTATTAGGAATCACGGCCGTCATTTTGAACATGAAAAATAAATAATTTTAATCCAAATGTTGTTTTAATTAGTCTACCTAAAATAAAAAAAATCTCCCTCAAATTGGTTTGTAGGCCCTAATTTCAATAATTTGTAAGATATCCGCATAAATGATACCTCAAAAGAAAGAACGATTATCAAGCATGTCTTTAAAAAGGTTTGAACAACTTGGCTACTTCTCATATTATTATGTTCGATGGCTAGTTTCTACCAGAAAGTCAAATTTTGGGAATAATAAAATAAGAACCGATAAGTAACAGGTTTAAAACTTGCGAAGGCTATAATATAATTCGTATATGAAGACTAGCCAAGTCAGGACTGATCATTAAACTTGGCACCCATTTAGATCTCACTTCTTTTGTCGTTGAAGTCAACAACCAAGGCATATGTCATAATATTGAACTTGGCTCTCATTTCACATTTATGTTTTGATGGGATATCATTACTTTTTGTACATAAATTATTAGTAGGTACTTATTTATTTATAACAAAATTAATACCAAATACCAAATGTTTTTGTTATAAGTGTTCCTAATAGAATCAATTAAGTGAAAAATTATTGTAAAATGGTAAAAATTTACCAGTTTGTGATTTATTCCTTTGTATTCACCTAATTACCTATCTGCATGCCAAATTTGAACTTTCTAGGTCATCTGGAACTGGGTTAGAGTTTTGATCTATAGGTCAGTCAGTGATAAAAATTACGATTTTTGGACGATAATATCTAAATAACCGTTTGAGATATTTTTATGAAATTTGGAGCACATATGTATCTTGCAAGTTTCACTATATGAGCCAAAATTGATACGTTTATGTGAAAAAGTTTTTGAGTTATGAGGGGGTCAAAAGTGGCTCAAAATGGTTCGTGTAATATTACACACGGTGCTGCTCGCCAGTTCTGTTACTTGAACTTGGCTTGACACGCTGCCGCGTGTCTAGATAACCTATAGCCTTTACGGTTTAAGAGATTTATTTCGCTCAAAAAGAATACAATTATTCACTTCTATGAGGAAAACATAATAATTAAGATAAGATAAGCGACGCTTTCGCTTGGTAAAAAACTAAAATTAAGATATACATATATAAACGGTAAAAACTTACAATTTATGCATTTTTCAGATGGTACTTTAATAGCCTTTTAAAAGTTGGAAGTGATTTAGAGTCCTTGATTTCTTTAGGTAAAGAGTTATAGAGTTCAGCCCCCTCATATACGACAGTCCTTCTACCGTAGTTAGTCCTTGGTGCTCTTAAAATTATATGGTTAGCCTGCCTCGTCATGCGCTTTTGAATTTGCATTCTTTTTGTAAATGTTATTTGTGTATGTATGTCTTTATTAATTATTTTACGTACAAGTATGCAGGTGTTGTATTTATAAATTTGATTAATATTCATTAATTTTGTTTCTTTAAAAACTTTTTCAGAAGATGTAAAATAATCATAATTGAATAAGACTTTAATAATTTTATTCTGAGATGTTTGTAGTTTTTTAAGGTGAACTTTGGCGGTACTTCCCCACACTTCGATTAAATAATCAAGATGTGGTTTAACCATAGAGTTATAAATAATATATCTGACTTGTAGTGGGAGACAACGGACAATTCCTCTAAGTGCACCAGTCAGTAATGATATCTTTTTTCTTAGTTTCTCAATATGAGGTTTCATTGTAAGTTTATCATCAAGAGTAAGACCTAGATATTTCTCAGTATTTTTTTTAAATAATGGTTGACCATTTATATTTAATTCGCCATGTGTATTAAGTTTTTTATTTTTAGCATTAAATATCATGTATTTGGTTTTACTAGCATTTATGGTAAGCAGATTGCATTGGAACCAGATAGCGAGTCTATCAAGATCAATTTGTGCTTCTTTAACGATATGTTCTATATCACTGCCAAAGTAAAAAAGACTGGTATCGTCGGCATAAAGTGAAATAGTGCCTTTAAGTCCGATTTCATTAATATGATTGATGTAAATAAGGAATAATAGAGGCCCTAGTATAGAACCTTGTGGTACTCCACAGGTAATGAGTTTGGGTTCACTTCGATATTCACCAATACCGACTACTTGGTACCTATTAGTAATATAAGAATTTAGTATTTTTAATGCAGAGCCAGTAATACCGATGCTTTCGAGTTTTTTAAGAAGAAGTTTGTGGCTTACAGTGTCAAAGGCCTTTTTTAAATCAATGAAGATCCCAATAGCTATTTGTTTATTATCAATGTTAATTTTTAAGTTAGTAATAAGGTCAATAGTCGCGGATAGGGTGTTTGATTTCTCGATAAATAGGCTACTCAAAACAAAAAAAAAAAATCACCAGTAGTTTCTGAGATTACCGCGTTCAATCAAACAAACAAACAAACTCTTCAGATTTATAATATTATAAGTATATAGTTCATACTTAAAATCTAAATTAAATTATCGTCGAATTTCAACCATTGGGCGATACAAGTAATTAAAATTTCGTTAAATAAACGAAGGTGTCCGGTAAGCAAAATACTATCTTACATCGTTCTGAAAATACTGCTTTTATACTTAGATCTGACAGAGGGTTGGACAGTTAGACTGACACCGACCTAATAACTTCTCATTTTCTAGGGAGTTTTAAAATGAAAATTAAGTTTGCAGAAGAAAATTATTTAGTAGACTAGTGGTTGGTTTTTCTCGTTGTTATTAAAATACTAGTAGTAGGATAAGTGTTGTGAGCAAATGAATTTTGGAAAGCTCCTTATAAATCTTAGTCATTCATTGACTAATAGATAACGCTCAGCCTAAACCACAATAAGCCAGCACAAGGGCTTCTGACGACCCATAATGACTGTCAAAGATCTATACATGACAGCTGGGTCCAATACCTTAACGTGCTTTCCGAGGCACAGAAAGCTGTCACTTTCGACTTGGTAAATACCTGCGTAATTGGGACCAACTGCGGCAAGCATAGCTTAACCTGACCGACTGACTTATGTGGCTGTTATTATTTAGTTACAAACCCCACTGAACTAAGACATATCTCAACATAATGTTTCACCTGCCGTGGTCGCGAGATTTGATTGAAAGAGATACCGCTGCCCTGGCACATGGGCAACTGAAGCAACACGAGTGGGTTTTAGTCAGTTAAAGTCTGACACGCCCTCCCGCTCCGCCCGCAGCAGGAGAAGTCATGTGATGATGTCCCACCAACAAAAAAAAAAATGTTCCTTGTTCTTACGGAGGTTACAGAAACCTTCCAGTAGTTGTGCAAGGAAACATGTGTGGAGACATTTGTAGACGTCGTCGTACATAATCCCGGTGTTCTGGCAAAATTATATGAGACTGATTTTCTTGTGGCATCATATCTTCCTTGGTTTTCCGGGATATTGTGAGATGAGTTATGATTGAATGCCAATACCAGATACAGCATTTCGGTTGTTACGTCTTCTCCTCATGTTTCGATTTATTTTAGTTTCTTCTAATAAACATTAATTTGGTAACTTTATTAATGTCAGTGTAAGTCACAAAATAAGCACCGTACATAGGTATGACAGAAATTCAGCAGCGCTGTATCACAATCAGTTCTGTAGTGGACAAAATTAAAACGACAAAATATATGGATCTCTCGTTTCTGCTAGCGGTTTCGCCGTCGCGTGAAGCTTAATAATTTTGCCACGGGCATATACCGGGATAAAAAGTATCCTATGTGTTAATCCAAACTTTCAATTTTCAATATTCGTGGGACGACAGCATTCAAACCTACATATAACATTTACTTAGTAATTCCGTCAGAAATCTATCAGTAGTCACAAACTCGAACGACAAACATAATGTGCTCACTCCACCCACAACGTTTACTAGTCCTTGATTGCGACGAACATGCTGAGTAATCACACAAACACGTTCCGTGAAAGAATTTCACGACACATTTGTATTCATTATGCACACCATTACCACAAAATACCACACTTATGTTAAGGTCAGTTCACCTTGACCTCAAAATTGACTCTTGAGGGTGATAAACTAACCAAATAAAACGACCACTGGAATCTAACAGAATATTGTAAATAAAGTGTGCCAACCGTATTAGAGAATGGGCAGCAGCGTTCTCTATGCATTATACTGAGATCACCAACCCGCCTGCCAAGCGTGGCGATTATGGCAAACATCCTCAAAAAATTACAAACACTAAGAAAAAACGGCCTCGAGTCCCCAACGGCTTGTTTATTATTGGCTATTTATTTTTATTTTTAGTTCAACAAATTTTTTTTTAGTTTTAGTTCAACAAATTTTGTTTTATCTGTTGCTTGTTTTATTACAAGTAAAAAAGCTAGCAATGGTCTAAATTAAGTTTATTTGGTGCACAAAGTCATCACCAGTGTATGTCAATCTGTCAAAAATAAGTCCATAATATCAACTTTTTCGACATTCTGACAGTGATAATTGCTGGGACGACATTGTAGCTAGATTTTGGAGGATTTTAAATACGGGAATATCGATCTTCTGTTATTGACAATATGGTAACGCTGATTGGTAGAATGATCCCTCGAATCGTCACATTAATAAGGACAGAAGTCGTAACAGGAAGATGCTAACATTTGCAAAGGGAATTCCCGCCTTCTTTAGTATGATTCATTTTGTGTTTAAAGGTCAAGTCAAATGACCTTTTTCTTTATGTCCTTGAAAAGGTCGAGGAAATAATTTCAATGGAAGAATTGGCGGAGAAAGTAGGTGTTAACAAGTGTAAGTAAATAAGCCTGAATCCGGTAGTGCTATCCACAGGGCGTACGGAAAGCGGAGAATAATTAATTAGCTTTAGCGTCCGGGACACCCTTTTTTTTTTGTTTAGCAATCATCAAATTACTTCTTCCGCTCTGGGCGGAGCGGGAGGGCGTGTCAGACTTTTACTGACTAAAACCCACCCGTGTTCCTTCAGTTGCCCATGTGCCAGGGTCACGGTATCTCTTTCGAACGAATCTCGCGACCCTGGCAAAACGACACCCTTTGGTGATATCAACGAAACTAGTAAATTAAAACAATCTAACTAACCGTTTTCTAAATAATTTAGGGTAAGCTTCCAGTCTCATACAGCTGAGAATGCAGCTGTATACCAGTGTTTACAGTGGCAGCAGTTCGAAGACGCCGTTCTATCGTTTCTTTTTCATCATCATCATAAAGAAAGAAAGAAAATACATTTATTTAGCATAGATGTAAATTATAATCATCGGCTTATAATTTTTCTACTACTGATGCATGAGCCTCCTCTCAATGAGAGAGAATGGGCCATATTACACTACGCGGGCCCAGTGCGGGTTGGTTTTTGTCCCATATCTTTGAATTATTGGTTCTCAGACATACTGGTTTCCACACGTAGTATTCCTTTACCATTTGAAAGTACCTAGTGGTGATCAAAAATCAAATTAAAATATTTTTATTTCACACTAGCTTCTGCCCGCGACTTCGTCCGCGTCAAATTTTTGCTCCCATGACCCTTCCCGTCGCATCGATTTGCCTGCTAGTTTTCGTCCACTTTTCGTAGCTGCTCGCACCTTTTGAGTTATAGTGAGTCAACCTTAAAAGATAGACATATGCTCTCGCGGACATTTTTTTAGAACTTTTTAAAAGGAACAATTCCGTGATACATGATTTATGCGTTACTTTAACCGTTTACGCAGCGCACGCAACGGAAACTCTCAAAAGGAATAAATTTTCCCCGTTTTTGCAACATTTTTCATTACTGCTCCGCTCCTCTTAGTTGTAGCGTAATGTTATATAACCTATAGCCTCCCTCGATAAATAGGCTAACCAACACAAAAATAATTTTTCAATTCGGACTAGTAGTTCCTGAGATTAGCGCGTTCAATCAAACAAACAAACAAACAAACAAACAAACTCTTCAGCTTTATAATTTTATTATTAGTATAGAAGTATAGATAAACCTACATGGACACTTATGAAACGTCAGAAGCTAGGTGCAAGGTTCCAAATAGTTGACGTTATTAAATACACAAAGTAAAGTGCCTGCTTAGGTTTCAAACTCACTACCAGTAAATCAGGGCCAATACCCCTGAGCCATCACTGTTCGGTTTCTGCTTACCGCATGGTAAAAGACGTGAATGAATGCATATTGCTGATAATCTTTATCGTGACATAGTATAAAACAAATTAGCTTCCTGCATTTGTACGCTTAGATCTTTTAAACTACACAACGGATTTTAATGCAGTTTTCATCAATAGATAGAGTGATTCATGAGAAAGGTTTATATGTATAATACGCGGGCGAAGCCGCTGGCAAAAGCTAGTTATGAAAAAGCTTTAGTCACATACCTAGGCAACAAAGTAAGCTATAAGCAATGCAAATTTAGAAATAACTAGCTTCTGCCCGCGACTTCGTCCGCGTCAAATTTTTGCTCCCCTGACCCTTCCCGTCGCATCAAATTGGCTGCCAGTTTTCGACCATTTTTCGATTACTGCTCCGCTCTTTTTAACCAAAGCGTGATGTTATATAGCCTATAGCTTTTCTCAATAAATACCCAACACAAAAAGATTTTTTCAATTCGGACCAGTCGTTTCTGAGATTAGCGCGTTTAACCAAACAAACAAACAAACTCTTCAGCTTTATAGATTTGTCGTCAACAATCGGATAAATCGTAGTGGTACAGATTTTTCGGTTGAATAAACATTCCTCTCTGATCGGGCAATTGAAATGCTATTCGAATGATTTCAGTTGATCGATTTAATTCCCTATGGAGTAGTTGACCGCTGAGTACCCGAGGAGGTCAATAATGAGACTTGGTTCGTAAAGATTAATTAAATGTGGGGACTCATACTTTTTCGTAGAACTATCTAGGATGGGACTAAACCCATGAAATTTAAGAAACTATGGAGAATCTTTCAGACCAAAATAATGTCAATTAAAACTGTGATCCCATTTCTTAGTGTCATTATTTAGCGTACTTTTTTTGAGGATGGGAAATCATCAAATCCTCCTCCTGCTCCTCGTGTCAGACTTTTACTGACTAAAACCCATCCAAGTTCTTTCAGTTACCCATATGCCAGATCCACGGTATCTCTTTCGAACAAATCTTGCGACCCTGGCAGGGTCATTTAGCGTACTTAACAAAGCAATATTCCATAGTAGCCAAGTTTAACTCGTTACAGTTTTACTGACCTTTGCATGCCAACCATCAAAATACAAAATGTTAACGAAAATTAACGGTAGTAAGTCCACATTTGCAATACCAAAATGCTGAGTTCGGGGTATTTTCATCGAAAATAATTTTGTTTTAGCGCGCAATGCGTCATGTGGAGCGTATGACACGATTCGTGTAGTTAATTGCAAGTGGACTTTGATGTTGTTCGTTTTGTACCGTTTATGATACGCGTGTATTTAAATATCTTTAGACTAGGCTCTTACCTACTTATGATCAACGAAAACTTACTATGACACCGATTGCTGTTAACGGCAGTGCTCTCAAGCCTTTTCTAGAATTCCTAGAATTCCTCCACCTCGGGCAAACTCACTTCATTTAATTTTTAACATTAATGTAAATAAATGGGTAGTATTGTAGATATGAATTGCTTGAGTTTTTGTATATGACATTGAGCCATACCATTAGTGACGTCGAAGAGATCCAATTAAATTATAGCATGACCCATATAACAGTCAATGTACGACTATCTGACTGGCCTGTTAGTCTAATGGTTAGTGACACTGACTGTTAAGACTGAGGTCGTAGGTTCGATTCCCACCCAGGACAAATCTTTGTGTGATGAGCACAATCATTTGTTCTGTGTCTGGGTGTAATTTATCTATAATATGTATGTATTTAGAAATATATAAGTATATTTATCAGTTGTCTGGTTGCCATAGTACAGGCTCTGCCTAGTTTGGGATCAGATAACGGTGTGTTGATTGTCCTAAGATATTATTATTATTATTCTTGTTACAGAAGTGAGTGGGTGCACTACAAAAGCTTTCAGGGTGGTTTTGAAATTCAATAATATTCGTAACTAGCTTTTTATCTCTAACAAACAAACTAATTACGTAGTGCGAACTCGAACTCACTTATTAGAATAAATTTTGTGCAAGTGAGTCATAAAATTGGGATCTCAATAATATGACAAGATACATCAGTAGAGAAGACCAAAAAAAAAATTAATACGAAAATTACGTTATCCGATAGCCAGTCCCAAGTGTTCTTTCAACATTTTCTACGAAATCGAATTTATTTAGATTTTCGTTGATTATTGATTTGTATTATTACCTAGTTCAATTTTTAAAGGTCAAATAACGGTTTTTGTTAGCAAACACGGGTAAATATAGTCGTGATTTACGAGGGATAACATAAAAATAAGTTCGAATTTTTAAGTAATTGTCGTTCCTTTTTAAACGACTTCAAAAAAGGACGAGGTTCTACGTTCGCCGTTGAAATTTTTTTTTTAAGTTTATTAATTATGAACGGATAATAAAAACCGTTTATCGGTAGAGGAAGCTCGGGCAGAGGTTCCATATGAATTTTACTAAGTTTGGATTTCACCAGCACATACATATGTGTTTAGCCGATAAACCATTGCACTGGGCTGAGAGTAGTCCAGGGAAGATACGCCATCTTTCGATGGTAGGCTAAGTAGACGTTTACTACGCCTGGACAGAAATACCTTCGCCTGGTGAAGGGGACCATCACGGGACACTGCTGGAAAACACTTCTTTACGATAGGCATAATAGACAGTCCTCTATGGAGGGCTTGCATGGAGGCTAAGGAAACTGTTGCACATGTGCTCTTGGAATGCATAATCGTCATCCAGTTTCGAACAGAAAATCTCGGGGCACCCACATTCAACACATATATTCTTAACAGACCAGGAAATATAATTAACTTCTGGAGGGAGGTGGGCAGGTTGGAATAACCACCGATAGGTGAAGGACTTAGTGCAGAAACCAAACCCTCTAACATAGAAAAAATTGTGGCCTCATAAAATATGTGCTCTGAATGGCTTAGTAAGAAATGTAACATTAACAAAACATATAACACAAACCTAAGTAAATATTGCTAGTACCATAAATAAATAAACACCTTTAAGGTTATTATAGCATACATTTCTGTCCATTGATCTCGTTCCTTTGTAGTAAAAGGCTAATGGATAATGTCAGGTGGAGAGACAAATAGTATCTTACTGTGCACTGGATCTTAAAGAGTTCTTACGACGTACTATTGAATTGAATTTCACACATGGTCAAGTCCTAGAAATGTCACTTCATATTCTGATTACTCACTGATTTTATCCACCAACCCAGCGCTGGGTCCACGTGCTGGATTATGGCACACTCCCACTCATTGAAAGGAGGCCTCTGTCCCAGCAGTGGGAACGTTTTATGCTGATGAAGCACTGATTTTAACTTCTTCAATTTTAAAACTCACTTGTTAAACAAAAGACGGTGGTTCTACTTAAATTTCTGTTTCAACACTGTCTTTGACTTCTCGTAGGACCTTGCCTGAATCAGTCCTAGTTGACTCAACATTGCACTTCTTCATCATCACTTTAATCGAGCCAATTGCAGTTTATGACACTTCGCACGCACTGATTCATATTGTGCAAATTGTTCATTGTTCAGAGCATGGTTATGATTATACTTGCTCATACTAGAATTTTACATTAGGTCCTACATCTTCTAAAGACTCAAACAGATCAGTAGATTTCACTTCTTTATCGAATACACAAATGCGAATCTTGTCTTATTAAGTTTATATGTATAAATGTTTTGCCATCAATCAGTCTTCTAAGTCTATCTTGTCACACGACATCCTGTGTGTTATTAATTTGGCCTTTTGTCTACTTCTCTGTTCTGTTCAAATGTTTACAATTTGTTTTCATTATCATCATTAAGTTCATATCCTTTTTGATAATGATCTCTCCGAACGATTCATGGATTTTCAATTATTGAATGATCGTGCATAGTCTTCGAGGGATAGTCTCATCTCATGATATATATATATAATTGATCACAATTCAATTATCAACATTCTCAGTTCATTGAAATCATATTTTTGACCTCATGCTGCGGCACTAGGTTTTTGGACTTAATCAGCTCAATATCACTATAAGTCTGTAACTGCAAGGCAATGCTTGTGTTAAAACTGAGTATTTACTGAATTTAATTTTGATTTCAAACACGAGCACTACACTCTAATCTTTATAACTTTTCCTAATCAAATGTCTCTCAGTCAATTAAACTTAAGAAACGACTATCACACGGAACAATATCACAGAATACATTCTCCACCCGTGCATATTTAATATTTAATCAGGGTCTACCGCTAGGAGAAGTAAAAAACTGTGCGCGCCGGGATCTCCCGTACAATTGAATTAGAAACTGAGACACTCTTAATGGAACACTGACAGGATTGGTACAGTTGGGTGGACAAGTGATAGAAAAGCGTTGTGACATAGAGAATAAAGTCTATTTTTATTTGTGACGAGTTTTGATGGTCTTTTCATAAAGGGTTCGATTTTTTTAACTCGCTTTTATTAGTTTGGTGTGTATGTATGTGTGTAATGGAATCTCAGAACGTGATTTACACCCCCCTCAAAAGGTCGGATTAATTTGAATCTTTCCACACTTATCAAAAACCGATGGCAATACAATAATTTCATAAATTTGTGACATTATCCTGGCGGAGATCACAAAATTAGCAAAACTAAAAATAAAAAACCCACTTTGAAGCTAGCCGAACTAAAAAATAAATGATAGTTTAAAAAACATGCTTGCATAGAAAACTAAACTAAAAACTAGAACATAATGGAAAAAAACGTGAGGTGCTTGATATAAATGGTTTTAAATGAAAGCGTGTTTTTTTGTTTTCTAAACTATTTTTAATCGTCGTCTAGAATACTAGATATGTAACTTTATTGTGTAGTCATTTCCCTTGAAAGGTTATATCATAGAAATTGTATTCCAGTAACTAGTAGTATCCTGTTGCTATTTAATATAGTTTTTTACTTAGTTAATTAAACTATCCAATGCAAATGAGCTTAATTTGTTTTCCATAAACAGACAGATGACCCGGGTGTTATTTAGTGGCGTACAATTTGCATATTTTATTAACATTGTATGAGACAACATTGGGCAGTGTGATGTAGGGTAGATTAAATGAAAATTTCCACACAGTAGCGTGCAATATTCCAAATAGCTTCAGGTCAAGATCATTGGCGAGTGCTATCAAGTCCTATATCCTACAACAGTGTTTACAGCATCAGAAAGGAGCAGATTTTTTTTGGGATTACGTTCTTGGCCCCAGCAAAAGATGGATGTACTCTGTGAATTATAAATCTGGATGACTTCTGAGATGACGACTAATAGAGAAGAAAAAGATATGTTGCGACGGCCCCAAATAAATTGGGATAATTCGCGTGATTGTTCGAAAGAGATACCGTGACCCTGGCACATGGGCAACTGATGGAACACGGGTGGGTTTTAGTCAGTAAAAGTCTGACACGCCCTCCCGCTCCGCCCAGAGCGGGAGAAGTCATTTGATGATTTCCCATCCTGAAAAAAAAAAAAAAAAAAGGCAGAATAATAATGAAGTTGTTGGCCCCATGGAGCTGGGTGGTCTGTACCACATCGTTAAATTTGACCACAAGTTTCTGATGACATGCCCACAATATAACACAAACGAACACGTGTAATCTGGCCCACATAACCACATGACATGCGGATGTTAGTGACGTCATAGATGGCATGCCGAGATACCGGAGTTTGCACAACTGATTGCTTCGATAAAGTTCCTGATATTCATCGTTCAGTTCCATTGTTTGTTCTTTTACTTTCCGCAATTAATTTTATTTATATAAGCATCGTTATGATTTAACATCAAAAACATGCCCAACGACTACTGAGAAAGTGGTGATAAGATGGTCAAAAGCACCCGTTTTTGTGTTGAAATCCTAATGGATCAGAACGGTTCCTACTACTATCGTAAGTCGGGGGCCCTGGACGAATATTGCACCTCCGACTGGGTTTAAACCTACCTGGCAGTCAACCCATCTTTCACATGGTTGACTAGCAACTACTTCTTGGTTATAACAAAAAACCGGTTACTGACACGTAACCCTACCCAACTGTCACCCACCGATCAGAATGAAACTTTGCACATCGATATAACACTAAAAAATGTTGAACCTGTGTTTTTTTATTTTTCCGGAATCCACTTTTTAGGGGTAGAAACCACCCCTAGGTTTATAAGGGTTGTAACGGTTTGTGGGGATAAGTTATATTAGGGTTAAAGTAGGTTAGCCTATCTGTGGTCAAGATCGTAATGTTCTGATTGAAAAGCAGTCGAATAAACTCACTCTAGCCAGAGTTACGTGAGTTAGCCTACTTAGGGGTTTTTAGGGGTAGTTTCTACCTTAAAAAGTGGATTCCGGAAAAAAAAGCACGGGTAAAATATTTTTTAGTGTTATAGCGATGTGCAAAGTTTTATTCTGATCGGTGGGTGACAGTTGGGTAGGGTTACTTGTGAGAGGACTACTTTAAGTGGTAGACTTTATGGTGTGATAAGCTCCTTGATATCATCATTTCATCTGAAAGTCATCCACGTCTGGACATACGAATAGAAAGCATTCCTGCCGCCTTCAACAGGTCACTGATTCATCTTGTGGGAGACTGTACGACGCTATGTCAGTCCAGAACCAGGGCCAAAAGGCCCCGTCGCGCAGCCATCTGTTCAGCGGGAAAATGTGGCCTGCCCACTGCCGCTCGCTTAAGTTTGCCAATTCTTCGGGCTATGTCATTGATATCCATAGCTTGAATAAAAAGGGATAAAGTAATGCAGTGTCCTACTTCCCTTCTCAGTATGTCGAGCACCAAGTCCGTCTTCAAATAATCCCAAACAGTGTATCTCTAGACAGTTTTATTTCACTATCCTGACGAGACTAAAATAAAATGAGCACCTTGAGCAGTAAACTAAGTAAATACTAATTAAACACTATGTTGATGGAAGTTAATAAGTAACAGTAAAAAACGCTAGTTTCTTGTAAATAAAAATTTAATTAAACGCTAAAAGGAAGCGCAAATTAGGAGCTCAGTGGAGGAAAGTGTTGGTAATTTTCTGTTCCATATTTTTATTAGCAAGGAGAGCTACTGTTGACGTGGTTTTTTGCACTTGCAACGAAGAACTTGGTTGAGATTTCTGTTTAGCGTTTGAGTGCAGTTTTGCAAAAGAAACTCGTTTTGTTACTTTGTATTTTTTTTTCAACGATAAGGATTCCCCAACAGGGGGAAGGGGGTTGCCATAATCGCCACGCTTGGCGTTGGTGGTAAAATACATAGAAAATGGACAGAGGTCCATTCTCCAGTAAGTCCCTTAGTCGCCTTCTACAACACTCTCGGGAAGAAAAGGGTGGCACTCATTACGTCCGGCAACACAAATAAGGTTTTTTTTCACATAATAGAACATCGCGCCATTAACTCTCTTTGTAACAGAGGGCTAACATATAGCGTGCTCTTTGTTCAAACATTTTCTGAATTAATAAAAATGGTTGTTCTTTTTTTGGTTTTCGGTTGACCTACTTGTATTAATGGTCCTAAGATACATGTTATCGAGCAATTAACACTACTTTTTAACTATGCAATAATGATGATAGTACTTTTGCCAACAAAAACGAAATGTGTTGGTTTTCGTGTACAGGGAGGAGTTTGGAACCATTTGTCATGTCGGCCATTTTAACAACACATGAATACATTGTGTTTTGCAAAAAATTTAGTGATGGAAGATTTATAAAGTATTTTTAATTATACACCTATGTTGAAGGTCAATATAATTCAAAGAAAAACCTCCTATTCTCGTTTTAAGACTGCTTGTAATGTTTGGTGAAGGTCTACAGGGCGTTGTTTGAAAAGAGACAGTAACTTATGAAGGCTAAAGAAGTAATTTGCGTAGAAATATTAAAGGAGATGGAGTATAATGTGTTGGATTAAAAAACGTTTAAATCATTAGAATCATTTATCAACACCTCGCTTTTATTATAATATTGTGACTCACTCCACATTACACGAACGTAAAAATATCGTGTTGGGATTTTATCGTGCACTAGATTTTAAACTCTCGGTGTTGAACTAAGGTTTGAGAATCTAACATAGTGCATCTCAGCGGGTCGAAAAAATATACTGTTGGATTTTCGAATAATATCACACCGCGGTTTACGTCCAAGCGAATTGGACTTACACAAAAATATACCCACAAAACAAGTGTACACACTTCTTGGCATCAGCTCTTTTTACCTCTAAGTCCCTAAGATACCACATTTGGTATCAGACACAATGGTTTTTAATTGTGTCTGTAATTACGGTAATTGACTGGTTAAGTTCAACTAAGCATCGTTTAATCTTTCGTATCGAAACAGGTGACATTTGGAAAGGGGACTGGACGAGATAACTAATCCCCGAATCGCCCCGTTACCCGTGTGTATTCCTGCCAGGGTGGCGAGATTTATTCGAAAGAGATAGCGTGACCCTGGCACATGGGCAACTGAAGGAACACACGGGTGGGTTTTAGTCACTAAAAGTCTGACGCGCCCTTCCGCTCCAAGGGCGGAAGGGTGTGAGACGTCATTTGTTGATTTCCCACCCACACAAAAAAAAACATGTGTACAAACATTTATTTAGTCGCTACATTAGTCGCTCCGCTTGTCCCTCTGTTGGCCTCGCGCGGTGCGACTTGCGTCACACTACTTGCTTACGACTTGCGTCACATCGCTTGCTTGCGACTTGTGTCTCGACACGCGCATTCGTCACTTGCCCCTATCCGTCGCTCCGCAAGTCACATCGCGGTGGTTCGTGGCATGATCTAAACAACTTCTTTTTAAGAAATAGAAATGTATACTTTCTTATTTTTAAACATGAGACAGCGGTTTAAAAAAAAAAAAAACTTACATTTGTTTCAAACATTGAGATCTAGACGACGCAACGTGCAACGTGTACTGTTCCACACAAAACTGCGATATATTCTAAAACTTTTTTACAAATGGCACCCAAAAATATAACAAGATACCCAATCCAATAAAAGATCTTGGCAAACACAATTTCAAAAAGGTTATTCTTAATTTTATAAATGTAAAAGCTTATTTCACAGTCAATGAGTACTTAGACAACTAATAATATGTATTTATTGACATTAGTATTATTTTGTTATAATTTAGTTTTATTTACTAACTAGCAAACGAACTCCGTTTCGCCACCAGATGGCTTCGTTTTATGTAACATTTCGTTTGGTGATTAAAAGAAGAAGATTTTTTTTTTTTTGTTTTATATTTGAAAATGAAAATTTTTAATTTAATTACACAACAGTAATGAATTCATTTCGATTAGGTACAAAAATGAAGTGTTATTTAGTTGAACTTCTCTAAGTAAATGAAAGTGAATCCTGAAGTAAATACTGAATTGAAGCGTTATACGTGTCCGCAAATTATCCGTTTCATTAAAGTGCTCTTTGGTAAACCACGTTTTTTGTTTTTTGGTCTGACGTTAACACAAACAAAGCGGATGGTTTCCCAACTCGTGAACACGCAACGTATAACTGCCCATGTGAAAAACAATGATTTTCTTATCCCGCAAACACTAAGCGATTGGCCTTGCGACTTGTTAATTGTCATTGCGAACGCAAGACGAACTGGAAATGGGAGAATCGTCAGACGTCCAATATTCTGAACATCACCATCTGAATGAATAGCATCACGCAAGTGTATATGTATAGTCCTCAGATCGTAGCTTTGCCTGATTGAATCGGATGACCGCTAAACGTTCGGTCTCGACTTTGACATACATGTCGACAGCGAATTGCTGGAATAGCCGACGGCACTTCAGAATGACATTCTCCTCATGTGTACAAATCATCATACGATACGCATAATAATTCATTGCGCTTAGATTTTTATTCGTTGATACGCCTGAAAATGCAAAATTAAATGAATTGTTAATAGAAACCAATAATAGCAATAATAGTAATAATTAGTGTGTGAATATTGTACCCGTAATTGGATCGACCATCTTCAACGTGATGTCGTATCCGTCTTGCCCTTGCCAATAAATGATTGGATATTGTAACGCATCGTACAAACGATGTGTCTCGTTTACACGATGCATGATATTGCTTCTTCGCTGAACGACAATGTCTCGCGATTTAGTTGGATCGCCAACAATAATTGCAGCAACATCATTAACGGTGGGTGCATTGAATCTTCGCACATGTTCACCTGTTGGGGTACAATCCGCTCTTATGACAAATTTGTGCGTATCCGATGGCATTCGTTCCAATGCTGTTTTGAACATATTAACCACAGCATTATTAGCGTGAAACAATGCTTGCAACTGTTCAATAATTCGTCTCTTTAACTGTTGTGTTCCCTGTATATTGCACCGCACATTCAGCTGATCCACCATCGACGAAATGAAATATATTTGCAGAAATTGATGCGGTTCATCTGGTGTTGGCACCATTGAACCATGCAAATGATATATTTGTCCTTGTATCTGTAATTGCAAACAATCATTTGTTGAAGAATACGGTGTAACTTCTGATCGTGTGATGGTGTAGTGTGTGGTGTATATGTAGTTGTTATGTGTTGCAATTCATTGTGTTGGTGTAAGTGATTGGTTATGTGTGTTGTATCTTTTACCTTGCAAGTCGGCATGAAGCCGCCTTCTCGAATGATATTAGCTCCAAAGGAAGTCATGCGAAAGCAGTTATTGTATTCAAGGATGTGTTGAAGAAAATGGCTGGAATCGGGATCACTTCCATCGAACAATGGTTTCAGTGGCTGTGGTGGTGTAAATAATGGATCCAGTTTGACTTTTCCACTTGCGCAGCACAATCCAGCCGTTTCTCTTTTGAACTTTAACGCATTGCAATATCGGCATATAGTCGTCATTGGTCCAATATCTAAATTTTCATCATCACTGTAGTTCGCAGTGGGATCATATTGGAATGCCAAGCGATTGTATGATGCCAATGATCTTCGTGTGCTCACGCGTTGTCTCAATCGGGCATTTTCTCTCATTATATTTTGTCTTTCTTCGCTTATGTTCTGTGAATACACTTTTTGCTGGCTTGCATGTCTTGTGCGGCGGCCGATGTTCGCACGTCGTCCTCTAGGCATTTTGGACTATGGACAGAGTGGTGAATTTAACCTCAAATGCACGATCCACATAATTTACACAGTTCAAGTTAGCACCTTAAAGACAAATGCCTGCTGTTGAAATTGAATAAAAAATTGCACAATACACGTGATTGATTTGATGGTTTCCAATTGAAATGTTAGGAAACGAATAACTTCTTTTTTTTACTTTTTTTTCACAATTTCACAGTGAACACAATACCGGTTTGTCACATGAAATTAACTGAGCAGAGAACAATGAGTAGCTGTCAAACAATGTATCACGCACCGGCGCCATCTACTTAAAATATTGGTTTGTAGTAGGTACATGCTATGTATCAGAGATGGCGCTGTATGTGAAAAAAGATTTTCCCGCTTTTCTGTTGAAATTTTTCCTGAATTTTCTTTTTTTTCTACTATAAACCTCACGGAGCCCGAGACCTTTCCAACGAATGCAAAACCGTGGAAATCGGTTCGTGCGTTCTGGAGTTATAGCGTCAGGAAGGAAAACCCGACTTATTTTTATATAGTAGATAACTAGAGTTTAGGAATTTTATTCACAATATCTGTGCGCCTTTGACGGCAAGACATATCATTAATTTAATTAATATTTACCTTTTTGTTTACCTGTGTTCTACAAATATAATTAAGTCGTAGATTATAAAAGATGAACGATAATATTGTCTCAATTGGTTGTGGAAGTACAGACGCCAACACATCAAGCTACTACAATCTGTCAGATTTCTTTGATAGATTTTCGACTTTATTTCTAGAGCTTTAGGTTGAAGGTTCATTGGGATAAATTGACAGTTTCGGGTAGCTTGACCTGGTGGCGTCTGTACCAACGCCGTGACGTGTGATTCGTTAGTGGGGGGTGGCATGTCGGCAGAGTCAAGTGAGGGGAACTGACTGCAAGACGAGTCAGTCCTGTGCAAACTTCTACTTCTCCTACGCGAAACTATCGGTGTGCCCGAACTTAGAAAATAGTGCGTTATTAGTATTGTACTGTGATTATTATTCTAACGTGAAATACTAACTCATTTGCTGTATCATCGTGTTTCATTGTAAAACTGTAATGTGGATTTCGTACTACCGAATCGAGAGGATGACGGCGCTATCGTTCAGTCAACGCTGACGCAAACATATATTTAATTTAAATCTTTCATTTATTTCCAACGCCGCTACTGTCGCAAGACGCATGTCAGTTGCGAGTGTTGCTCGCAGCCAGGGGCTAAGTCTGTCAGAGATTGCCCTTTCAAGATTGCCCAGACAAAAACTATTAACATTCTATTGTCAGCATGGAAATTGATAAAAAAGTAGCATCGCTTGTTTTTATTAAACTCTGCACTTAGATTTTCTTATACTTTTTGTAGCAATAAACTCTTCAAGTAATTCTCTCCGTGGCGAAATTATATTCCTCTTTGTGTAAGTATTTTGTTTTGATCTTAAATCATGCACAACTGGTTCAATTGTTCAATTGAGCTAGTTGTGCATGATTTAAGATACTTTATTGAGAATGTTTTACCGGCCAAATAACTCATGTACAAATTTAATATGAAAGTGTTTGTTAATTGCAATCTTTCAATTGATTAGAAAGAAAGATAGACTCCCACAGAAGGTAACCTATAAGAAATGCACTGAAAAAATAAATAAACAGAAAATCTTGTACGAGGCCAAAAGGCTCTCATCTCAGCATGATGCTGCGACATTAAGAAATAAACGTGTCGCAACGCTGGTGACTGTAATTAAGTAAACTGATGTAATATTTCTGGAATAATTAGAATGCCATTAAAAACTAAAGGCAAAATCTACAAGACGGTTGTCCGATCCACAATGTTGGATGGAGCGGAGTACTGGACAACAGTGAAAAAGCACACAGACGAAATGAAGAAGCTATGCTCGATGGGCAGTGTAAGACGTTTGGGCAGTGGGAAGATCTCTCGGACTGCCCCCAATAACAGACAAACTAAAATACAGCTGACTTAGATGGTACGGACACTTACTGAGAAAAGATGATGGTTGCTCAGTAAAAACAGTTTAGAACATCCCTCCGTGGTGACAAAGTGCAGAACCGACCTCCTATGAGAACCCAGGACAGATCGTCCTGGTGTCGTGGTACAAGAAGACCCGATCACACTTAGAACTGGGATTAAGGGATGGAAGTTAGTGGAAATTCTTTGAGCAGATATAATTCTGCAACCGGATTTGTCCGTCCGTTGACACCCATTGGTAGGTACCTGTGTAGTCCTAAATATATTCTTTAGTCGGTTTTGTCACAGAAGAACATCAACTTTTATGTATAAATATAAAAGGAGATCCAACTGCCTGCAATATCAACGCACAGTCGACACTACTGAGACTATGAGTGGGAAATTTTGCACACAGCTTGCTTTTATAATATCAGGGAGCACTAAGAAGAAGTTTTTAGAGATTCGACCTTTTTCTTTTTTGTGGATGGGAAATCATCAAATGACGTCTCCCGCTCTGGGTGAAGTGTGTCAGATTTTTACTGACTAAAACCCACCCGTGTTCCTTCAGTTGCCCATGTGCCAGAGCCACGGTAACTCTTTCGAACAGATCTCGCGACCCTAGCAGGCATTGGTCCTAGTAGACCCCTTCAGTACTGCTGACATCTCTTTGAGGCGCGCGTAGAACACTACGCGCCATCGACCCGAGCCTGGTCCTTATCGGGCGGCGAGCTACCCATTGCTCGACACCCGCAAGCTCCTACGGTGGCCGGGAGTCTGCAATGGATTCCCGACGTCCGGGGCGTCTCCTCCTGCGGCGGCTAGGGACGTGTGGGCGCAGAGACTGTCACTCCCTCACGCGCCCTGCCTCCTCCTTCGTGAGCATTACTGCTTCGCAGAAGGAGGTGACGGCTTCCCATGGCATCTTGCTCCGTACCATAGCTCGCACCAGGGCTAGACGCGAGAGGTCACCGCCGCCGATCGCCTCCGCGAGGACACGGCGGTGCTCCGCCCAGGCAGGGCACACCTTCACCGTATGCTGCACCGTGTCCTCCAGACGATCCACGCAATGGAAACACCCGGGCATTTCCTCCCGCTTTATCCTGAACAGGAACCTCTCAAAGCATCCATGCCCGGTGAAGACCTGCGTCAGGTGGAAGGTGAGGACGCCGTGGCGCCTCTCTATCCACTCCTCAAAGAGGAGACTTACCGCCACAATTGTGGCGTGCCCAGCGCTGGGTTGCGACAATCGTACCCGCCATGTTGCCATGACATCACACCGGAGCTCTGTCCGTCGTGCCGCGATTTGTCGCGGCCGCGGAGTTTCGCCCCGGCGTTTCGCCTCCTCGCGCCACTCCCACATGTGGGCGAGGACCTTTGCCTCCAGATCCCATGGCGGCACTTCGGCATGGAGGCTCGCCGCCTCGCAGGAGATCGTGCGTTATCCCCAGACTAGCCGGATGGCCATGACCCTCTGAGATTCGACCTTTAAGAGGGGTGAACAGGGAGATTTACATTGAATGAAAAATTATGTTCCTTCAGTCAATATCATTATTTTCTTATTTTTTTTAATAACTGTTAAAGAAATATTAGGGAGTATTAGAGTTTGTCGGACAAAATACGAAATCTACGCGGACGAATTTGCGGGCGAAATGCTAGTAGGTATACCCATGAATAGTTACATACATACATGTACATATAAAGGTACATATGTCTTATTTATGCTCGTCGCTTTAATTAAAATTAACTTCGCAGTATGTGGTGATCCCAGTATGTCGTTATACCGCAAACGAAAACGCTGTTTTACATCCTTTTGACATTTAAATAATTTATTTACTTTTTACTGGTGTTTCCGCGATACAAATATGTAGACGAGAGAGATTTGCAATGCAAAAGACACACGGCGATTAACAAAACATAGTTATTTATGAAAGCTTGCAGCATTAAAAAATACGTCCGTTGCAAATATGTAACAGAATTAATGGCGGCTTAACGGGCGTTGATGGAACATTTTTTTTTTCATTTTAACAAAAAAAAAAAGTACTACTCACATGTACTTTAAACTAGTTTCTGACGGAGGTTTCGCCCGCGTATAAATCTTCCCCTTAAACCACTTTCTATTGATGAAACTGCATTTAACTACGCGACGAATCTAAATTCGTCGCGTAGTTAAAAAGATTTAAGCGTATAGACGGGGGAAACGATATTTTTTTTTACCAAGTAACATATCGTTTTTGTTTTAATTGTTTTACGTAGGTGAAAAGTACGTCATTAAGTATGTGCCTAATAAACCTTTTTGCTTCTATCGCTTACAATAAGGCTGGCAAACGAGACAATAAAATCATTTAATTTAATTTCTCCGCCTGCCAAGAACTCTGTGCACGAGCGTACTTACAATTGAGCTAGCATCTCTGCTGATTGGACCCGTCTAGTAGCCGTTAGATATTGATCAATGATAGTTACATTACTACCGCCTCAGTTTCCTGGCTGTGACGGGAGAAGTAGTGGACATTTATTTATATTAGGGTGATGTTATTCACCTGGGGCTTGTGATTAAGTAACAACAGCCGTACAGATCAATCGATCAGGTTAAGTTTCGCTTGCCGCGGTTCATTCATGGATGGACCATCTTTACATATCAATACCCTCCATGCCTCGGCAGGCACGTAAAGCCAAGTTTTTATTTTTAACTTTTTAGTATCTACCCGCACTAATTCGGCAAAATAGGAATAGTGTTCGGTTTTCTCATTTATGTCATTGTCAGAATTGGACGAAATTTAAATACCTCATAAGCGAAGCACCAGCGTTCTAATAAAAAAAAAAACATCAAAATCGGTTCACCCTGACAAAAGTTCTGAGGTTACAAAAAACAAAAAAATACAGTCGAGAGAACCTCCACCTTTTTTTGAAGTCGGTTATAAAAGAAAAAGACAAGGATTTGACACAAGACATGTGTGTGTAAAAAGCTGCCAAACTTAAATGGCAGTGGGTAGGGCACATTGCTCGCAAAACAGACAGCCGATGGGGCCGAAAGGTTCTGGAGTGACGACCGCGTACCGGAATACATAGAGTTGAAAGGTCTCACACAAGGTGGACGATGACCTGGTGAACGTCGCAGGAATCCACTGAATGCGGGTAGCACAGAACCAGTCGGAGTGGCGGTGCTTGGAGGAGGCCTATGTCGATGCAATAGTAATTGTTCAGGCAACATTCGCGTGTCCTGTTGTTTACATGCTACAGGAGTTGATGGACGCTACTGAAAATACAACGCTCGTAGGCAAATTCTGGGCTAACTCTATTTATATTGCTATAGACACGCGAAGAAGAAGAAGAAGCAACATCTCTGTATACCCTCCGGACCTCTAGCGTGATACACGTGTAGAAACTCCAGAATCAGTACATTCGTTTGCACCAATACACAATCAGACCTCATCAACACAGTCCATCGAATTAGCGTTCAAATGCTAATTAAATTGTTTATTCACTTGCCCGCATGCAATTTGTAGTTTGTGCGGTATTTAGTGGTTGTTTTAATTAAATTGTGAATATTTTCTGCCTGGTTTTGGTGTTTCAAACTTAATTCGCTTTAGTAAAAGTGGAACTAATTTTGAATTGTTTATAGTTCATTGTTTGAGTAGGCAGTTTTTGAGGTGGCAGTGATATAGAAGTGCAAACTGCAATCACGGATTCAATACATGATTCTGAAGCCCCTTGTGAGGAGTTTTTTGTAAGTAAAAAAATACATTTTGAACGCATTGGTGTTCTACTTTTTTATCAAAAAAATTTTTTTTTGTTTATCACCTGTGAAGAATTATTTACGTTATGGGGTCTCGAAACTTGGGAATTAGCATTTGAAGATTTATAAAATGATTCGTCACAGGTAGCACTAGTGCGGTTACATAATATGTTCTGGTGGCCTTATATGAGAGGAAATTGACTGAAAATTGAAAATTATGTACTTGGAGCAAAATTGAAATTTTCAAATATTTAAGATCATCTTGACCAGAATTTAAAACGATGTTTTTTTTAATCCGCAATTTCTCAGTAGTACTCCACAGTCCGGATTTTTACCCGGTTAATGGAGAAAAGCTCGTCTCCTATCACACGTGACTTAAATACATATACCTAACTGGCGAACTATGGATCTAGTACAGGCACTCGCACCTCTGCCAAACCCTTAGGGTAAGCGTTGGATAGGTTTGATGTTAAGTTACCATACAGAACAAAATGAGGGATCTATATTAAAAATATTTTCTCTAATTTGTCTTTCATCTTTCTTCCTTATCTTTTCATCCCAGGAACATAAACTTTCGAGCATCATCATCAAGCTCATCGCAATATAAAATAAGAAAAACATACAGAAATGAAGAATTCACATTAACTACACAGAAATCCATCGAGCATGCAATCGTAGAGCTATCCGTTTCCTAGAGTTTTATTACGAGCCGTTCTTGGTAAGTTAAACGAAACGTTATTGGAAAATGCTGAAGGAAAATCAAAGGTTTTAAATTACGTGAAGGTAATAATGTCGGAGTATAAGATATTGGCATGGATTGAGTTATAAGGTTTCAGCAATCAATTCCTGATTATTTTGAAAGGGTTAAAGTTTGGGAAGAGTACGCATTTCGATCGTACAAAGTGTGTTTTTGGGAACCACTTTTTTAAGAGTGCCCTGCTCGGTGTTTCAATGGTCAAAGTGGCGTGATTGCAAAAACTTGTTTCATTTTTTAACGTAACCGACATAGATCGAAACATTGACAAAGTTAAGTGGCAGTGGGCACATTGCTAGCAGAACAGATAACTGATGGGGCCGAAAGATTCTGGAGTGACAACTGCGTACTAGAAGACGTAGCATTGGAAGGCTGTCGACCTGGTGAAGGCCGCAGGAATCACACATTCACAGAATTTCTTACAGGAACTCCGTGTTTTTGAAAAAGCCTTACAAGTTTTTGGAAGAAAAAAGAAAGCATTTAGAATGTTCATTAAATGTGCGATGTTTCTATACAGATGTTTTTTTCACTTTTTCAATGTATATTATGAACGGCCGAAGTTCCGGTAAAATTTCTACAAAAAAGCTGATTTTGAGATGTCTTTAAAAAATGAGTTTCTCAAAAAGTTTTTGTATTATTACATAGAGACCTAGATATTACCCACAAGATACCTCTGTACTCTAATTAACTGAAGCAAAAAAACTGTTATAACGCCATTTTCACGTATGAGCGTTTGTATGAGAATTATGACGGGTTGTTCGCTCTTAATAATCCACGTTCCTCGTAATGTGGCATTAATTGCCAAGCTTAAAGATTGTCTAAAAAGCATGATCGTGAATCCTTTGTAGCTGGTTTTTAGGTCATCATCAACATCATTTCACCCGAAAGTCGTCCATTGCTGGACATAAGACTCCCCCATTTCGCCATGGTCGCGAGATTTGTTCGAAAGAGATACCGTGGCCCTGGCATAGGGGCAACTTAAAGAACACGGGTGGGTTTTAGTCAGTAAAAGTCTGACACGCCCTTCCGCTCCACCCAGAGCGGGAGAAGTCATTTGATGATTTCCCACCCACAACAAAAAAGTTCTCTCCCATTTGGCCATAATCGTTACGCTCGGCAGGCGGGTTGGTGATCGCAGTATGGTGCTAAAATGCATAGCGAACGCTGCTGCCCATTCTCTAGCAAGTCCCTTAGTCGCCTCTCACGATACCCACGGGAAGAAATATTATGCGACGGTGCTATTCTTTACGTCCGGCACCACACGGCATGTCTTTAGGTAGCATTATAGAGACTGTAGTCGATATTTAAATTGGTTTTAGAAACGAGTTTAATTAGTTACACTAATGGCACTCCAGGGGATTTAAGAATGACGTCAGAACTCGATAAACCTGTTTAATATCTCGTTTGACTGTAAATTTAATAATAAGCGGGTAGATATCAGTCGAGTGCTAAGGTCGATAGTATCGAACTATTGAATTAGAATTAATTTTATATTATCATGTAATAATCCGATTTTAATTTAATTCTACTTTTAGATAAGGTGTTGCTGAACGGAAAAACCGGAAAATATTAATATGCCCTGTTAGTTCTGCAGTTTTTTCAAGTTTTGTTTATCAATTCTATTTTACTTCCGTGCTAAGACTGCTTGATGGACCTTCAGATCCAGTTGAAAGTTTGAAATTTACGGAGTGCCAGTGTTGCTTTTACATCATATAACCTCATCATTAAATCTCTCGAAGGGATAGGTAGAGGAGTACGCATAGTACACCCGCATTAAGTAGGGGGCGAGCGTTTTGCCATTAACCGGGCACAAATACAAACTGTGGACAGTTGAGAAATTTCAGATGGAGAACCCAATAACACTTTACACGACTTGGGAGTCATATCCATGTCTTCATGTTCAGTAGGTACAGAGCGGTAGGAGCATTTTTACAAATGATTTTTTTTATTTTTAACTTTTTAGTTATGGTAGATACTCCGCACTAATCTAATCGCGTTATTCGTTCATTTGTCGCGCAAATACTTAATGCAAATTTAAGACATATGGTTTTCACATGGACTTCATTGTCCGAATGGAACCAAATTAAAAGAGGAAAAATGGGACCATTAAAATGGGACCATTCGGGAAGCACCAGCTTTGAAATAAAAAAAGAATCATCAAAATCGGTTCACCTAGTCAAAAGTAATGAGGTATCACATAAAAAAACCGGCCAAGTGCGAGTCGGACTCGCACAAAGGGTTCCGTACAAACATGTAGGTATTCTCGGTTTATGCATAAGGTTCATGTTTATGAAAATAAATGTTTTTTTTTTAATTTTTATATTTCAGTTGATTGAATGAAAGGTAAATTGCGGTTTACGATTTATGACGTTTTAAAAAAAAAACCACTTACTCGATTTCGTTCAAACCAATTTTCGGTGGTAGTTTACATGTACAATATTTTTTTTTAGTTTTATCATTCTCTTATTTTAGAAGTTACGGGGGGGGGGGGACACACATTTTACCACTTTGGAAGTGTCTCTCGCGCAAACTATTCAGTTTAGATAAAAATGATATACCTCAATACTATTTTTGAAGACCTATTCATAGATACCCCACACGTATGGGTTTGATGAAAAAAAAAAAAATTTTTGAGTTTCAATTCTATGTATGGGGAACCCCAAAATTTATTGTTTTTTTTCTATTTTTGTATGAAAATCTTAATGCAGTTCACAGAATACATCTACTTACCAAGTTTCAACAGCATAGTTCTTATAGTTTCGGAAAAAAGTAGCTGTGACATACGGACGGACGGACAGACAGACAGACAGACAGACATGACGAATCTATAAGGGTTCCGTTTTTGCCATTTGGCAACGGAACCCTAAAAAGGATCATCAAAATCGGTTCACCCAGTCAAAAGTTATGAGGTAACAAACATTAAAAAAAATACAGTCAATTTGATAACCTCCTCCTTTTTGAAGTCGGTTATAAAAGAAGGCTGTTCTTGTTCATAGTACTCCTAAATTAGGTTATTTAAGGTTAAGTCAGGATAGTTAAAAAGCCTATCCTGCCGAGTTGAAACGGAAAACATGAATATTCTTTTGCAATTGGTTGTCGGAATTCATTCGACTGATCATAAATTGGGATGTAGATATCAGATATGTATTTCAAAGGAAATATTAAGTGTACGTCATACGGGCACGGAACCAATTTAACGGATCATTGGCAATTGGGTATTTATATAAAATATGCCGTTTGTTGAGCGTTTCCAAAGGTCGGAGTATTTTAGGGTTAAGATAATGACTTTGATGTCAGCCAAAAATATTAAGTGACCAAAATTGTATTTATGAAGTATTTAGGCTCAGATGGAGCAGTGGCCCAGTAGTATTGGCCCCAAATCACGATTTATAAGTCATAAGTTCGAACCCACACAGGCAAATTTTTGCGTATTTAATTTTATCGTAAGGCAACCGGCATGTCCACAGTGTCTTCCAATTTTGAGTTGTATCAAAATTGGAAGACATGTGACATCTATCGACCCACATTGGGCCCGTATGGTGGACTATAGCCCACTCCCACTCACAGAGAAGAGACCTGTGTTCCAGCTCATTATAGGCTAAATATGAAGGTCGAGATCTCTTAAAGTGAATATGCAGGTATTTTGGTTAAGACATGGCGAATCTTGCACTAATAGTTTGATCAGTGACGAAAATGTTTAACGCTTTGCTCTAAAGTATGTGCAAAGTAACTTTTATAGATGTCGACCTAAGACTGAAGTTCAATGTGAATACAGAAACAGGAATCAGCGAAAAGGGTCATAGATCTAACGAGTATAATTAAATGTGAAAGTTTGTAACTCAATTATCCGTATAAACGAATAAATGATGAGGATGAATTTCTGTGAATATAACTCTGTTTGTCTGTTACGCTTTTACGACTAAACCACTAACCCGATTTTGATGTTTAAGATACTTTTTATTTCGCGCTTCGTCTGCGTCCACGCTAACCGACATTTTCGCGGACGAAATGGCGGGCAAAATCTAGTATTATATATACTGATCCAACAAAAGCTATACTTCATATTTACTTAATAATATGTTAATATTATAAAGCTGAAGAGTTTGTTTGGTTGCATGCACTAATCTTAGGAACTACTGGTTCGAAAACTTATACTGTTGGATAATCACCAACCACCAAAACGATTAAATTCCACTCAATTTTTTATTTACTTCTTATAATCAAATATTTAGTAACTAAACTATAAACAAAAAAATAATGGAAAATGCGTGCGGTGCTTTTTGAGGTAATTTTTAATTGATATCAAGCAACCCAGGCTTTTTTCCTTTATTTTCTACTTTTTAGTTTGGTTTTCAATAGAAGCACGTTTTTAGTTTTTTTTAAACTATTATTTATTTTCTATTTTTTAGGGTGTTTCGAATTTTGAGACGTATGTCAGCTTAGTTTGTGACGTATGTCAGCGTAGTTTGTGACATAAGTCAGCGTAGTTTTGGAAGACAGTTTTTTTTGCTATCCTGATAACCTGTACCATGTATCCATGACACACATTTATAAAATTATTGTATTGTCATCGGTCCTTGATAATTTTGCCAAATATCGAGGTAATCTGATGTTTTGAAGGGTGTCAAAATCATGTTTAAAATTGCCGTAACATACGTATGAAGCTAATAAAAGAGACCCGCGTAATGCAAGTCGAAACATGTCCTGTCAAGCAAATTGTAAAGTGACGTCAACTATCGTTTCAAGGTTACACGCATCGACACCGATTGAGTAAAAAAGTAAAGATACGTATCCGCGGATATACATTTTAACGATCCAGCACATCACTATTTCAGACTAGATTTACCATCAACAGGAGTAGGTACTGATTAATAGCATTGTTTGTTTGCTCTACTGCGGCGAGGAGGTATAAATGTTATTGCGTGATCTAGAGCACTTTTATCTGGACCTAGAAAAGGAAAAAGTTTACTTCAGTGCAAATGTTGGTTCATTTAGGTTAATTACTTTGATGTTTTTTTTTATTATGTAACCCACAGACACAGTCAAAACAAACATTATGCATGGACTTTGTCAAGAATGGCACAGATAAATAATATCCTGCGGCGCGTGCGTCATATTGCTGTTGCAACGATTATTATGTTGCCACTTTATTGTAGTGTGTTTCTTAATGCTTAAGTTTTAAAATTGTATTTCGCTCTTTATTTGCCTTTTAATATTGTGTTATTTATTATTTAAGATTTAGTATTGTTACTTCTTTTAATTATGATTTGCTGCACCGTCCGACGTCTCACGTCAGCGCCGGCTGTCGCTGAAAACCAGCGCTGGGGCTCTGTCTCGCATAGAGTCGCAGTATTATGCTGAGCGATGGCCGTTTTGCGTGGATTTGACGCATATTTTCCCCAGCTATTTTTTTATATTTTTGTTGTGTTCAGTTTGTTTTTGCGTCTTATTTACCGCAAATAAACGTATTTTCTTTCTTTCTTCTTTCTTACTTTAGTACTCTTTTTCTGAGTTTTTGTTTTTTCTGCGATAGTTTTAGCGATTTTAATGCTAGATAGTTGCCAAAATTGTGGCTTTGATAACAACTTAATGGTAAAGAAAATTGTCTCCCAACTTAATTAATCCGTAGGTTTATTTAAACTACAATTGTCATTCTGTAACACTAATATAGAATTACTGTAACGCGGCAATTTGACGAAGCGTATCATTTTGCTAAACAGACTGTATTTAGTTTCAACAAAGATGTAATGATTAAAATTAATAAGATTCTTTATTTTAACCACGAGCTAATCTTCTATCGAATTCAAACTTTTTATTTTCCAATTTTAGAATAAAGTAGAAATGGTTACTTACGTAGAGGTAACGTCAAGTTGATACGATCTCTAAAAGAACCACAACAGTTCATTTCTCAGCTCTTGACACGAACAGTAACAATATTAAAGTTTACAAAGTAATATTTTAAGGAATCAACTCTAAGTTTTTCGTTTACTCCGAGAATCAGAACGTTTATTACGAGGTGTCGAGTAAGGATTGCTTCACACTTGGCAAATAAATGTTGATGTCAAAGTTAATTCATTTGTTTCAAATAGGCACTTATAAGGCACTTTTGAACGTCAATATTTACAATAAAATAGAATTGATTCTAGACGCCTTCCAAAGAGTAAATTCGTATGAAGAAGAAAGGGCAAGAAACTCCACCGTTACTTTTTAAAATGTTTTTTTATTAATAGTATACAATATTTATAATAATTATATGTGAAGACGAGCAACTTATGTCGCCTATAAATTAGCGTTATGTTCTACAGAATATTAAGAATAGTAACAAAAATATGGATCACTGTCTGTTAAGTAAATAGATAAGTCTATACTTACTGTTAATAAATTATGTTTTTCCTTTTAAGATGGGGGGATACTTACAGTGTTTTGTAGCGATAACTTGGACACTTTTAAGTAGACGCTGAGAACACAATAATTAGTCATTTCTTTATCCAAGTTATACATAAGTTCTCTTTGCTGGTGCAAGAGAATTTTCTTGATTTTCTTATACCTTTCAATGGCTTAGCGTATTCTGCTTGACCAAAATGTCTAAAATTGACCAAAATCACCATGACTTGTGGAGATTTAAGATTTAAAGCCCATTAGAAATGTTTCCGTTCAATTTTTCTGCGGTTACCAGGTACCTATAGCGTCTTACTAAGCAGTTTAGAGTTGCCCAAGTTTCAAGCAACATGTTACTAACATTAATCGCTGAGTACGGACGTACCCTTATAGTATCATGTCTATCGGGCATACTGTAGTAATTTACTACTTGTTTGTTGTTCAGACAAGTTCAATGGGATGTTCTTTTGTCGACAAGTTCGGGAGATAAATAGTAGTGGCTTTATGGTGTAGTGGTGTTTTTACTTTTCAGCTGTGATTTGAGTGTTTTGAATTTATTGTTTGGTTTTGACACCCTTTAGAGAAGAAAAAAAAATAGTCTTATTAATAGAACGGTGTTCTTTAACGTAGTTTATGGTAAGAGTAAAATTGTAGAAATAGTCGTGAGGTCATAATGAACATTCCAGATGGAAGCTGCAAATTTTTTTTGCATCTTGGGTGTTCATTTTTTTTGAGGATGCTGCAGCCGATAGTGACGTCAAAATGATTAATCTAAGTAGGCAACAACTTTATGAGACCTTTGAAAAACTTATACTAGATGGCTCAGTATTAAAAATGCGTAGTAAAATCACTCTTTCCCTGTTCCTGTCTCTTTCTATTATAAACGAGTGTTTGACGGTGTCGCGTACGGTTCTTTGTTACTCCATACGTTTTTTTAACGAATAACTTGTATATTTCTTCTCAATAGCGTGTTTAGTAATAAAGCTTAACCAGAAACTGAGGATTACAAGTGTATATTATTTAAGAAAACACCACGATTACTGAATTTTATAGCGCACTTACATACAAATAAAATCAACCCCTTTTTCAATATTTTTATGACTGTTTTTCCTTTGCTCCACAAAAATAATGCATAAAAGCGTGCCTATCAAAAGCGTCATAAAATCAAGTTTTTTCCCTATAGCAGGACAATGCCCTTTGATCTCGACATCAACAAGGGAATAACTATAATTTTTATTTCAACGTCACGTGGAAAACATTGTAAGAAGAATCGAAGAGTAAGGAAAATACTCTTCACAGGTCAGTAGGTCAGAATAGACGCATGGCAACGAGACACAGAAGTCTCAGTTCAAACCATCAGAAAAAATCAATTCTGCGTAGACTGCATGCAGGATTGAATGATAAGCTACTTGAGTTAGACTCCTACATAAAAACCTAGTTGCTTTAAGTAAAAACTTCGTCTTCTAAGCGTGTCGATGGCAATCTAGTTTGACGTACACAGAATTTAGTTACGTGTTTGGCGCCATCACTAGAACTGTAATGTGCAGACGACAGTGCACGTAGGACATGATATTAAGTGTCCCATCGTTTGTGAAACAGCACCGCATTTTTTCCAGCTAAAACTGAACCGCTAACTTTAATATTGTTAAACTATAAGACAGAAAACTGTAGTTGCTATTTTTTTATCCTTTTGCACTTTTCTACATAGTGGTGCAAGTATCAGCATGTTTTGACGACTCGCTCAGCACTGATTTATTGTTCAAAGGGTTGATACTTAAGGGGTAAAAATTGCGTCCGTTAACCGTAAAGAATTCTTCTGAAAACACTGCACTTTTATTGAAGAAAGTTGGAGAATTATTTTGAGAAGAAGCAATGAGTATAAGGAAGAATAGAGACAGGAATACGGAATAACTATAAGTCGTGATTGTTTGTGCTAGATAGTCACCATTATGTCGTTTGGAGGATAGTTATAGCTCTCATATCGAACCCTAAAAGACAGAACTAAGTGGAGTTTTATTTATTACTGTATATATTATATATTTATATGTAATATTGTAAAGCTGAAGAGTTTGTTTGTTTGATTGAACGTGCTAATCTCAGGAAGTACTGGTCAAATTGAAAAATTATTTTTGTGCTGTGTAGCCTATTTACAGAGAAAGGCTATAGGCTATATAACATCACGCTACAACTAAGAGGAGTGAAGCAGTAATGAAAACGTTGCAAAAACGGGGAAAAATATCACGGGTAGGCGATTCGACGCGACGGGAAGGGTCGGAGGAACAAGAAACTTAACGCGGACGAAGTCGCGGGCAGAAGCTAGTTTATTATGAACCGGGAACGTTGACCATTAAAATTGTATCCATGGACACAAATAGACGCTCATATGTCCATCAAAGAGTTCCACAACTTTTTAGCGCAATAGTCGTTATAACATCACGCCTGTATTCTTGCAAAGGGTTGGGCATGGGTGTACAGTTTACACACTATTCGCTAGTAATGTTCATGTTACACACAGACTGGAAATAAAACAGTCCAGTTAGACGACAATAGTGATCGACGTTGTTTTCATATTGCACCCAAATTGTCATCATTGATGGGTATCATTTTCGTAGTTTCGGATGTGTTAAAGCTGATAATGGTGAAATCAAAATAAAAATCCATTATAGCGGTTGCGAAAATTTACGATTTTCCCACAATGACTGTCTTTTTCGTGTATTTCGGGGAACTACAGCCGTCGCACAGTGGCGCTTCGCGCCACTGTGCCATCCAAATTGACCTGGACCCCTTGTGGTTTGGCCGTTTGAGATGATTTTTTTAAAAATCTTCGTCATAAAATTCCCTATCGATTCCTCTTTTTCGATTTTTGCTTCGAGTCTTCATTTTCGTGAAATTCGAGTCCAAAAATGGGCTTGCATTTTTCGCAAAAAAATGACCCTACGGAAGACGAGATTGAGATTTTGTCGGATATTTTTATAGGGAATTGCTCGTCTTGGAAAACCCTACAAGACTGTCTACTTAGAATCCGGGTAGAAAATTTCCGTTACCCTTAAAACGGCCACCATCCAGAAAATTTCTCATATCAGAAATCGTTTTTCTGAAAACTGTTAAAGTATTGGAAAAATCCTGATCTAACAAAAAATATCCCCGGATTCTAAGTGGACAGTCTTGTAGGATTTTCCAAGACGAGCATTTCCCAGTAAAAACATCCGACAAAATCTCAATCTCGTCTTCCGGAGGGTCATTTTTGCGAAAAATCTATCATTATCATTTTTGGCCTCGAATTCCACGAAAATGAAGACCCGAAGCAAAAATCGAAAAAGAGGAATTGATAGGGAATTTTATGACGAACATTAAAAAAAAAATCACCTCAAACGGCCAAACCACAAGGGGCCCAGGTCAATTTGAGTGGCACAGTGGTGCTTCGCGCCACTGTGGCGTCGGTGGGGTAAAAATGCAAATGAAAGATGGTTTTCCAATTTAGCATCATAGGTGTCGTTTTCGTGGTTTTAAGTGTCTAAGACTTGTGCATTTATCAACCCGCACTGGGCCACGTGGTAACGATCCACTCCCTTTCATAAACAGATAAAAAGGAATATTGTGTTTCAAAAGTGGGATCGTTATTATACTATGCTAATACGAGTTCCACTGAACAACCAAATTATTTGTTTCTGTTATTTCGTTTTCTATTTATAACGATGTCCTTCAGTTCCCAAATTATTGTTTTTATCAAATAATAAATTACGATGTCTTCGACATTTAGATTTAACGATCAAACAATATGGCGTCCTCTCAAGTTGCCAAAATCACACTTATTTGTAAAATTTGACTCATCGCTTAAAGCTCTAAAATTGTCGAGAGCCTCTAAAAAACACGACAAAATGTAACGTTTAAATCGAAAGAAAATTCTTCTTTTGAGAAATTTTTACATCCAAAAAAAACTTACACTTAAGTGCAATATTATTGTCGTCGCTAACTTTTAGGGAGGAATAATTTTACGCTGTAAGAATAATAATTTTTACTTAAGATTTTACGGTTGTCGTAAAGATATTATTACTTGGTACTTTGATGCTAATTTGACATCGTTTGTGGTTGAAATGATGGCGAAGATTAATGTATTACTTTATACGAGCTGCTATTGTTTGTGGTTTCACTTGCAACTACGGAGAATTAAAGTTCTGTGCGTGTGCTAATCCTGGAAGGGGTTTGTATAGTCTGTGCCAGTTAAGAAAAAATAAAAGTCGTTGACACCCGCCTTCTAATGTATTCAAATATTTCAAAACGATACGAAAAAAATGTAAAGAAAGTGTCGCTAGCATTGTCAAAACGGTAATTTAAATACATTGGTAAGCAGGTGTCAACGACTTTTATTTTTTTCAAATCTGGCACAGACTATAGCTACGCAGTATCAGCTGCAGGGCTCGATCAATTAGGTTATGCTACGCTTGTCGCGGTTGTTCCGTGAAATTGTGACCATATTATTTACTGTTTATCCCGGCTGTCATTCATAGATGTTTGACAGTCATTACGAGTCTTCAGAAGCCTTTTTTTTTTCTGGATGGGAAATCATCAAATGACTTCTCCCGCTCTGGGCGGAGCGGGAGGGCGTGTCAGATTTTTACTGACTAAAACCCACCCGTGTTCCATCAGTTGCCCATGTGCAAGGGTCACGGTATCTCTTTCAAACAATCACGCGACCCCAGCAGGCATTGGTCCTAGCAGACCCCTTCATTAAGTACGTTAAGCCATTGGTCCCGGCTGTCTGTCGCAGACCTTAGACAGTCGTTACGGGTCGTCTGAAGCCTGAAAGTCTGACAACCATACTTATCAAGGGTATCATATTACCCAGTAACTTGGTTGTGGAGGACAGACAGGCAGTCGCCCCATGTATGATAAACGATATTCAGAAACCTCCAGTTAGAATCAAAAGTCGACCCCAAAATAGTCGGGAAAAGACGAGTCAGATTGACTTCGACAAAAACACGATTAGTTTTCTGCAAATAATACTTTAAACAACGATCCTTACTTAATGGTGAACATTTTTGTTTCCCCCTCCCACACTCCACCTCACCAGTCGCATCGCTTCCCCCGCCCGCGTTACTTCGTTTTCACTTTGCGTTCTTACTAACTTCTTCCTATTTGCGTAGCCCCTATCGCAGCGTGATGGTTTACCCTTCTTCGATAAATAGAAACATCCGTAAAAGATCCGCGAAGAAAGTAACAGATGCGGATCATTCTTTTTCCTCGGACATCCGAAGATACGGATACGGATATCAGGCATATCATTAGTCTGAACCAATTTGTTTAACCTGATTTGTGGTCGCCATCTTGGCCGACTAGATTGGTATGTACTGGAGCCTAAGGTGGCATGTGGTTCTGAATTAAGTGCCCTATTAGTTCTTATGAATACAAATCTTGAGGTAATGAGGTGGTTTCCATTTCATTAGAAGGCTTTATACTACAGCATCTGCGGTGGTAATTGGGTGGTGTCGTTAGAAATTAGGTTTGTTCAGCTCCCCTATACATTGTTTTAGCATTTGTTACTGTTTACTGAATTATTAGTAGTGGTGGCCTAGTGGTAATGGCCGCGACTTATTAGTTCGTGAGTTCAAACCCAAGCAGGCACTATTTTTTGTGTAAATTATTTCATCACCACTGCTTTCAAAACGGTGAAGGAAAACATTGTTACGAAACCGGCATGTCTTAGAACCAAAAAATACGAAGACTTGTGACATCTATCAAACCGCATGGGCCCGTGTGGTGGATTATGGCCCACTCCTTCTTAGTGAGAAGACGTCTGTGTCCCAGTAGAGAGAACATTATAGGCTAGTGATGATAATTGTGACCATCTTAAACATATGGCTGTATCTTAAGGAACGTTTTAGGTACTAAGTATGTATAATAACATGAGTAGTTGGTTTGTGGAGGTCGGATAAACAGTCCGGTCAGACTAGAAGCTTAGTACGTATTACATTCACTAGGTAATATTCTTTTAGTCTGCGAGGGCGTAAAAGAAGAGCCAGCTTAATAACCAAACGTCTATAACTACGAATATACTATGCAGGGGACATCAAAAGATCCATTTTTAGACAGTATTTTTCTATGACCTTTTAATTTTTATTAAAATCCGAATTACAATATCTTTTTAAAATACTTATGACCCAAACCAATATTTTCTCGGAATACCCAATATGTGCGAACCCTCATCGCCGCATACTTCCGTTCGACCCCAAAGCTATTACAGCGGCCACACTGCTGACCCCGGTGAATCAGAGCGTGAAAATAAAACAATTTCTCACGCCACAGGAGCCTTTTAAGAGGGATGCGCTTAGTGCCAAAATAAATTCATTTTGTCATAAGTTTTGTAAAATGCAGTTCTGTATTAATATATATAATACTAGCTTCTGCCCGTGACTTCGTCCGCGTTAAATTTCTTGTTCCCCCGACCCTTCCCATCGCGTATCGCCTACTCGTGCAATTTTCCCCGTTTTTGCAACATTTTTCATTACTGCTCCGCTCCTCTTAGTTGTAGCATGATGTTATATAGTTTATAGCCTTCCTCGATAAATAGGCTATCCAATACCAAAATAATTTTTAATTCGGATCAGTGGTTCCTGAGATTAGCGCGTTCAATCAAACAAACAAACATACAAAGAAACAAAGAAACAAACTCTTCAGCTTTATAATATTAAAGTATAGATATTAGGACAACCAACACACCGTTATCTGATCCAAAAGTAGGCAGAGCGTGTAAAAAAGATGAGAAAGAAAGAAAGAAAAATTGTTTATTCTGCACAAACAAAACGCACAATTTAAAATAGTAACAAAAAAATAAAAAACAAAAAATACACACGTACAAAGTAGCCAAAAGCCCCGTGTTCAAGCTTAAAAAGGTTGTACATGTACAATATTGTCCATTGCTGTTGATGTCATGGCGACGGACGAAAGACAATACAGATAGATATGCGTTACGACATTGACAATTAGCTATTACATAGACACAGAACGAATAATTGTGCTCATGACATAAAAAATTGTCCTGGGTGGGAATCGAACCCACGAGCGACATAGCAGTCAGGGTCACTAACCACTAGACTAACAGGCCAGTCAAATTAAAAGTATTAGTCAGTATTATAGGTTGGTTGTACGTTTATTGATATGTGATCTGCAACGGTAAAAAAACAAATTTAAGTTGCATTTGCTGGCTATAAGTACTCCATGTTTTTGATGAACAACAGTATGCCATAATCAGCTTTTAATATTCCCAATAATAGGACACAGGGCTCATCTCTGTTAGATAGTGGATGACAATGTCTTCAGGTTTTTGGTTCTAGAACAAACGGGTTTCTTCACGATGTATTCCATGTAATTGACAATATTTTCCAGTAAATACGTTGCTTATAGGACAACCTACTGTAGAATGCCAATTTATTTATCAATATCACGATGAAAGAGTTGAAATGTCGTAGGGTTGAACCCAAAAAGGCACTTTACTATGTATAAATTATTTTCCACCACTGCTCTCAAAACGGTGAAGGAAAACATCGGCAGGCAACCGGCATGGCCAAGGACCAAAAATTCTATAACATGTGACATGTAACCCTTAATTGGCCCGTGCGGTGGATTAGAGCCCACTCCCTCTCACAGAGAAGAGGGCTTTGGTCCACAAGTGGGAACATTATAGGCTGATTATATACAAGTCAAAATGTGCCAATATTTTGACAGTTCAAGTTTAAGTTTTGTTTTATATATTACTCTCGCAGCACTCTCCTCAAAGCAAGGGCGTGTCTGAAAAGCTTTGTATTTAATATCTCTTCTGCAGAAACTTTGTGTTTGTTCCCAGAGTAAAAGTGGGCTTAAGTTAGATATTAAACCTTCACCTGACTCTGCTCGAGTTTAGATCGCAACTGCTCTTGAAGTATTGCAAGTTTGTATTGAAAAGGGCTTACAATCGTTCTTGTTTGAAGATAAGTGGTACGTTTTGAAGTGGGTAGATGTTACCCTGTGGCAGATTATTCAGTAACTGCTGTGATCGCTTATTTAATTAAATTTATTATAATTGATAATTTATTTACAATATTGCATCTTTATTTATTTGCAGCACTTTATTTATAGCACATGAAGCTACTAATTGTAGTAGCTGTCAAATTTCTTTAATAGGTTTTCATCTTTATCGCTGATGAAGTATTAGGTTCAAGATTGATTGGGAAAAATTTGCCAGTTTCGGGTAGCTTGATGTGCTGGCGTCTGTACACAAATATATGAACGAACAAGAAGAAAAAAAAAACAGAATAGTTGTTACAGTGATGGTTATTTCTAAAGAAATCTCTTCTAGCATATCTGCGAAAGGAGAAAAGAAGAAGAGATGTAGACAGCGTAGTTTCATTAAATATAGAATGCAATTACTGCATTTTTTTGTTTTTATATTTTTTTATTAAGGACGATTTTAATGTGCACGTCTTTCTATATCGTTCTCGGTGTATAATTTGAACATGAATGATGCAACCAATTTTTTGTCACAATATTTTAACTTAAACGAAAGTCCATGGGGTTTCTTGCAGGTTCTTCTCCATAGTACCTACTACTCTTTGGAATGAGCAACTAACTTCTTCTTTCTGAATAACCGATCCCTTAACAATTCAAAAGTTGCCTTAAGTTTAAGAAATTTAAAGGATACTAAGCCAGGATTCACCAATTGAAGGAGCCAGGTGGACTAAGTATTTGTTTTGGTAAATCTCGACTACATAAAAAACTCCTGTCCAAACAGCAGTAAAACACAAAATAGATTTAAAAGACGAATTCAATTTATTACTTTTTCAATGACACTTTGTACTGTCAAAAAATTCTGAGGACACAAAATATAATAATTATTTAATTTGACATTGCTTTAGATCAAATAATAATTATCTACATCGAAATCAGATCGTCAACTTGCACGCTACGTGCGCAACAATACCCAATTGTACAGACGACAGCACATCAAGCTACCCGATACTGTCAAATTTTCTCAATCAATTTTGAACCTAACACTTTAGCAATAAAGTTGAAAACTCATTAAAGAAATTTGACAGACTGTGGTAACTTAGTGTGTTATGAAGAAAAAATAATAATAATAAGTATGGCAGAATAAGGAGCTCCACGGACGCTTTTTCCGGGCCCTACATGGACTCGATGTAGATATACTAGCGTCCGTAGCCTGGCTGCGTTTCGGTGACCTGTTTGGGGGAACCGAAGGTTTTGTCTGTGCAATTATGGACGAAGTCATGATGACGAACAATTACCGGAGATTTATTGTGAAAGACGGCACGGTTGACATCTGTCGGGCATGCACCGTCCACGAGAATCAATTAGGCACATAATCTCCGGGTGTTCTCGTCTAGCTAACGAAGAATACTTGCATAGACACAACCTAGTAGCCAGGATTATCCATCAACAACTTGCTCTTAAATACAGCCTTGTGGAATCGGAAGTGCCGTACTACAGGTATGTGCCCGACCCAGTTCTCGAAAATGGAAATATCACATTGTACTGGGATCGATCCATCATCACTGACAGGACTATTGTCGCAAATAAGCCTGATATAGTGGTGGTGGATCGAGTAAAGCGGCGCACAATGATTGTTGACATAACGGTTCCGCATGACGAGAACCTCGTGAAAGCCGAGAAAGATAAACAGATCAAGTATCTTGACTTGGCTCGCGAGTTTGTCGACATGTGGGATGTGGATTCAGCGATCATTGTGCCGATAGTCGTCACAGCCAATGGGTTGATAGCCAAGAGCCTCGACCAACATCTAAGGAGGCTCTCGTTAGGCAGCTGGGTCAAGGGCTTGATTCAGAAAGCGGTACTTCTGGACACGGCTCGCATCGTCAGGAGGTTCCTCTCTCTGGAGCCCTGACCGCCGGTAGCTTGGACCCTATTTCCGATACCGGTGGGCTACTATTTTTTATATTTTTAAATGATTTTTTATTTTATATTCTAATATTTAAAAATATAATTTATAAGTTTGTTAAAATGAATAAAGGGAATAATAATAATAAGAAGCAATTATGGCGTCGACTCAGCATTATTTAACTCTGTGCCGCAGATTAAATATATTCACGCGAGGAGGGCTCTTATGAAATCATTTTTGAAAGGGAAATCTTGCCGGAGGAGGCTTACTCGAGGAGGCAATAAATTTATTGGTTTGGCAGAATTTGATCAAGTATTAAAATGTTTTATGGTGATTTCGTACTTAGTGTGTTTAATTTGATAAATTGTCATCGTAATAGTACTTATTATGTTGTATTTACTGGATGTTTATTGAGGCTTGTTTTTTAGAATTCTTCCCAGCTTAAGCTCTAGGAAGTTGTGAAGGGCGAGCGTTTTTGTTGTTTCTGTGGTATTATTAGAATTTAGCATAATGCAAAACTGACAGTTTTTTCTAAATTATTTTAGCATAATTTGGAGTTGCACAAATTATGAATCTGAAAAAAAAAATAGTGGTATGTGCTACATTATTTGCACATTATACATTGTTAATTACTCTATTAGATTAGGTTAAGACGTGACGGGGGTGGCTCCTGGGGCCACTCCTGAGCTACGTATATAAGGTGTATCTATTCATACACGAATTATTATAAGAGGTACACCTGTAGGTGGTAAAGAAGCTATAGAAACGAAAAAAAAAATTTCTAAGGGTTTTTTTTTTAAATTTAATATTTATAAATTATTTGACGCACATAAGAAATATTGGCTCCTTCTTATTTTTTACGGCCCGAGACACCTCGGCCATGCTCGTGCCGTCCGGTCACCGTCCTCGCAGCGTCAGGCAGGCCATTCATAGAGTTTGGAGTAAAGGTTTTATGCAAAACGTTTCAAGTAGTTTTAAAATTATAATAATTACGAAAATTCAAAAACGCTTAGAAAAAAAATATACTTTTTGCTTCTATAGCTTACGACAGCTATGCGTTACGACATTGACAATTAGCTATTACATAGACACAGAACGAATAATTGTGCTCATGACATAAAAATTGTCCTGGGTGGGAATCGAACCCACGAGCGACATAGCAGTCAGGGTCACTAACCACTAGACTAACAGGCCAGTCAAATTAAAAGTATTAGTCAGTATTATAGGTTGGTTGTACGTTTATTGATATGTGATCTGCAACGGTAAAAAAACAAATTTAAGTTGCATTTGCTGGCTATAAGTACTCCATGTTTTTGATGAACAACAGTATGCCATAATCAGCTTTTAATATTCCCAATAATAGGACACAGGGCTCATCTCTGTTAGATAGTGGATGAAAATGTCTTCAGGTTTTTGGTTCTAGAACAAACGGGTTTCTTCACGATGCATTCCATGTAATTGACAATATTTTCCAGTAAATACGTTGCTTATAAGGCAACCTACTGTACCAATTTATTTATCAATATCACGATGAAAGAGTTGAAATGTCGTAGGGTTGAACCCAAAAAGGCACTTTACTATGTATAAATTATTTTCCACCACTGCTCTAAAAACGGTGAAGGAAAACATCGGCAGGCAACCGGCATGTCCAAGGACCAAAAATTCTATAACATGTGACATGTAACCCTTCATTGGCCCGTATGGTGGATTAGAGTCCACTATCTCACAGAGAAGAGGGCTGTGGTCCACAAGTGGGAACATTATAGGCTGATTATATACAAGTCAAAATGTGCCAATATTTTGACAGTTCAAGTTTAAGTTTTGTTTTATATATTACTCTCACAGCACTCTCCTCAAAGCAAGGGCGTGTCTGAAAAGCTTTGTATTTAATATCTCTTCCTTAGAAACTTTGTGTGTGTTCAAAGAGTAAATGTGGGCTTAAGTTAGATATTAAACCTTCACCCGACTCTGCTCGAGTTTAGATCGCAACTGCTCTTGAAGTATTGCAAGTTTGTATCCTTTTCAATACTTCTTACAATACTGCTTACAATCGTTCTTGTTTGAAGATAAGTGGTACGTTTTGAAGTGGGTAGATGTTATCCTGTGGCAGATTATTCAGTAACTGCTGTAATCGCTTATTTAATTAAATTTATTATAATTAATAATAATAATAATATAATAATAATAATAATATTCCACAACTATCACGCAACGCCATCTAGTCCCAAGCTAAGCAGAGCTTGTGTTATGGGTACTAGACAACTGATAAACATACTTATATATTTCTAAATACATACATATTATAGATAAATTACACCCAGACACAGAACAAATGATCGTGCTCATCACACAAACATTTGTCCTGGGTGGGAATCGAACCCACGACCTCCGGCATAGCAGTCAGGGTCACTAACCACTAGACCAACAGGCCTGTTAAAATTGTTAAAAAAATTGTTAATTTATTTACAATATTGCATCTTTATTTATTTAACCATTTATGTACAGATGTCAGCACATGAAGCTACTAATTGTAGTAGCTGTCAAATTTCTTTAATAGGTTTTCATCTTTATAGCTGATGAAGTATTAGGTTCAAGATTGATTGGGAAAATTTGCGAGTTTCGAGGGTAGCTTGATGTGCTGGCGTATGTACACACATATATGAACGGACAAAAACAAAAATAAAACAGAATAATTGTTACAGTGATGGTTATTTCTAAAGAAATCTCTTCTAGCATATCTGCGAAAGGAGAAAAGAAGAAGAGATGTTGACAGCGTAGTTTCATTAAATATAGAATGCAATTACTGCATTTTTTTGTTTTTATATTTTTTTATTAAGGACGATTTTAATGTGCACGTCTTTCTATATCGTTCTCGGTGTATAATTTGAACATGAATGATGCAACCAATTTTTTGTCACAATATTTTAACTTAAACGAAAGTCCATGGAGTTTCTTGCCGGTTCTTCTCCATAGTACCTACTACTCTTTGGAATGAGCAACTAACTTCTTCTTTCTGAATAACCGATCCCTTAACAATTCAAAAGTGCCTGTAAGTGGTTTAAGTTTAAGAAATTTAAAGGATACTAAGCCGGGGTTCACCAAATGAAGGAGCCAGGTGGACTAAGTATTTGTTTTGGTAAATCTCGGCTACATAAAAAACTCCTGTCCAAACAGCAGTAAAACACAAAATAGATTTAAAAGACGAATTCAATTTATTACTTTTATCAATGACACTTTGTACTGTCAAAAAATTCTGAGGACACAAAATATAATAATTATTTAATTTGACATTGCTTTAGATCAAATAATAATTATCTACAACGAAATCAGATCGTCAACTTGCACGCTACGTGCGCAACAATACCCAATTGTACAGACGACAGCACATCAAGCTACCCGATACTGCCAAATTTTCTCAATCAATTTTGAACCTAACACTTTAGCAATAAAGTTGAAAACTTATTAAAGAAATTTGACAGACTGTGGTAACTTAGTGTGTTATAAAGAAAAAAATAATAATAATAATAAGTATGGCAGAATAAGGAGCTCCACGGACGCTTTTTCCGGGCCCTACATGGACTCGATGTAGATATACTAGCGTCCGTAGCCTGGCTGCGTTTCGGTGACCTGTTTGGGGAAACCGAAGGTTTTGTCTGTGCAATTATGGACTAAGTTATGATGACGAACAATTACCGGAGATTTATTGTGAAAGACGGCACGGTTGACATCTGTCGGGCATGCACCGTCCACGAGAATCAATTAGGCACATAATCTCCGGGTGTTCTCGTCTAGCTAACGAAGAATACTTGCATAGACACAACCTAGTAGCCAGGATTATCCATCAACAACTTGCTCTTAAATACAGCCTTGTGGAATCGGAAGTGCCGTACTACAGGTATGTGCCCGACCCAGTTCTCGAAAATGGAAATATCACATTGTACTGGGATCGATCCATCATCACTGACAGGACTATTGTCGCAAATAAGCCTGATATAGTGGTGGTGGATCGAGTAAAGCGGCGCACAATGATTGTTGACATAACGGTTCCGCATGACGAGAACCTCGTGAAAGCCGAGAAAGATAAACAGATCAAGTATCTTGACTTGGCTCGCGAGTTTGTCGACATGTGGGATGTGGATTCAGCGATCATTGTGCCGATAGTCGTCACAGCCAATGGGTTGATAGCCAAGAGCCTCGACCAACATCTAAGGAGGCTCTCGTGAGGGGACGGGGTTGCGTAGCAGCACGGTTCGGGGAGATTGTCGTTTAGTTTAGTTTAGTTTAGTTTAGTTTATTGGTTCATAAAAGTTTACAATATTCAGGTGTGACACTGGATCCCGCACTAGGATGCCCTGTGTCGCAGGATCCAGTCTCTTTCGACATTACTTATACTATACTTATACATAGAATATGAAATTACAGTAGAAAAAGCAACATACTAAAACTACGGACTAAAAGGTAACCATAAGAGTGAGTGCATGTGATGAGTGTATGTACGAGTATGTGATGAGTGTTAGTGTGTATGTGATGAGTTTGTGTATGTGAAGAGTGCGTATGTGAGGAGTTTGTGTGTGTGATGAGTGTGTGTATGATGTGACTGTTTGGATGAGACGAGCGTGTAAATGTGAAGGTGAATACTTTAACAGTTGAAGGATAGCAGGTTTTCCGTTTCAGTATAACCAAGTCCAAGCAGCCACGCCTGAACTTGTTTTTTGCACCCAAACTTCGTCAAGGAAAAGATGTTGAGCTTGTTATTAACTTTCTCATACAGGTAGGGTCCAATACATGCGAAGGCCTTATTACCAAACTTAAGCTTGCAGAAAACTCTGTTCCATTTGGGTTTCCTACGTGTGCGTTGATCCGTTACGACTGTGGCTGCTGCAATTCTATGAAATTTAAGTAGGACTGTTAAAATAAAAAGTTGGCGCACAGTAAGCACTCTCGTTTCACTATATAACCTGTCAGTGGGGTAACGGATTCCCAATCCATGAGAGACCTTGAGAATGGCCCTTTGTGCACGTTCAGCTGTGATAAAGTAACTTTTACCAGCGTAACCCCAAGATACTATACAGTAACCAAGCACAGACTGACACAAAGCCAGGTAAGTCATCTTGAGAGTATCTTTGTCAGCTATAGAACGAAGTCTTTTAAATATGTACAAAAGCTTCCTTACGCGCGAAGCAACTGATTGTATTTGCTTCGTCCATGTCAGGTGTTTATCTATGCTAACGCCGAGGTACTTGATACTCTCAACATGTTCAAAGACAGGGCAGCTGCAGCCATCTTCTAGACTATACCTGCATTGGTGGGATTTGAGTACAAATTCTTTAGGAGCAATTGTTTTTTTGCTTACAGAGAAGTTCACTACTTTAGTTTTTGTAATATTAAGAGTGAGCAGATTGTGTCGCAGCCAACTGGTAACCGACTTCATTCCGGCCTCCGCGGCACTATAGGTTTCTTTCCAAGAGTCGCCATGGAAAATTAAAGCTGTGTCATCAGCATAAGCAGATATTTGCGCGTTGGCCAACTTGAGTGAGCAGAGACCATTAACATACAAGAGAAACAAGGTGGGGCCAAGTACACTACCCTGGGGCACTCCATATTCCACGCTCATAGAGGTACTCTGGGAATCTCCCAGACAAACCTTCTGCTTACGCTCAGAAAGATAGGACGTAAACCATTCCAAAGCAATGCCCCTGATACCCAAGCGTTCCATCTTTTTAACCAGTATGGGTCTCGAGACGGTATCAAAAGCCTTGGTAAGATCAATAAAGACGCCGACACATTTTTTGCCCCTGTCAAGGCAACCAACAACGTGATCTACCAGCTTCGAAACTGCGTCCTCCGTTGATCTGCCATTGCGAAATCCGTACTGGTTAGCCGATAGGAGTTGGTTCTTCTCTAAGTACGCTAACAGTCTCTTGTTTACCAGCTTCTCCAGAATTTTGGACAGAGTCGTAAGAAGTGAAATAGGCCTGTAATTTGATGGGACTGATGCATCTCCAGCTTTGAGGATCGGGCAGATATTCGCTCTTTTCAACTGTACTGGAACTATTCCTGACGACATACTCAGATTACAAATGTATGTGATGGGACTGGCTAGGCAGTGTTGAGCTATTTTGAGAACAAGATTTGGAATACCATCCCAGCCAGGAGCGGAGTCGTTTTTAAGGTTCGCTATGATAGAGCCAACTTCTGTTTCATCTGTTGGAGTCATGAAGAAGGACTGTGATGGAGAAGGGGCAGAATTGTCTAGGGTTAATGCTAAATTTGCTAATTCTAACTCTGTTGTTTTGAGTTGAGTCAAGGACTGTTCAGCGAGTTCCATACCCACATCAGCAAAAAAAGTGTTGGCCATATTCAGCGAGACTTCCGGATCAGGATTAGCGTTGAGTAAAGATAAACTGTTAGATTTCTTATTTTTTAGGTTACATATAGATTTAATTGCTGCCCAGGTTTTCTTACTATCCCCTTTAGAAGTGTCTAGGAGGCTTTTATCATAGGCATTTTTGAGATTTTTTATAATATTATTACAGTGGTTTCTATAGTTTTTATATTTTTGTTGCATAGCATAATTCTCTTTATTTTCGTCTTTTTTAGTTTCCAAGTGAAGTGTGTCTCTTTTACGTATACATTTTAGTAGATTTTTTGTCAACCAGGGCCTTCTAATGGTGTTAGAATTTCGAAAAATTTCTTTTTTTGTGTGTCGATTTATAATGTGCTGTAAATTATCCGTTAATATATTTACTGCTGTATTCAGGTCATCAGAGTTTAAAATGGGTTTCCAATCTGTATTTTCTATTTCGTGCAGAATGTTAGGGTAGTCCAGCTTAAGCTTATGTTTAGTTTGCCCGGAGATAGATTTTTGACTAGTTGATTCTTTACTTATTCCTATTAGTACTGTGTCATGATCGGTGAGAGAAGACTGACATACGACAATTTTTGCAGTTTTTTTTGTTTTTATTAGAGCATGGTCAAGACAAGAATTTTCGCGTGTCGGATATTGATGCCCAGGATAGAAGCCGTAATATCCGATAATGTCAAGAAACTCACCGGCTCGTCTGTCTTCCGTACCGATTTTAATATCAATGTTCATGTCCCCTATAATTGCCATGGATGAAGTATTGATGGAGCTGAGGAGGGTCTCTAAAGATTCGCAAAAATTACTGATGTTGTACACAGAGGGCGATCGATAAATGGCGAAAATTGTAAATTCTTTGCCAACATCGATAACTAAACAGTTAGCATCTTTTAGAGTCGGCTCGCGTATGGTGATGTTAAGTTCCGATTTATATAAAATTGCTAATCCATCGTTCTGATTTAAATAAATTTCAGAATAATGGCAATCGTAGCCATTTAATTGGACTTTAGGGGTATGATCATGAAGTCTGCATTCAGTAAGGATAATAATATCGGGTATGAAATTCAGTCGTGTCAGGAAAATCGAGAAATTATCGAAATTTTTCGTTATACTCCTTATATTTTGGCTAACGATGGTAAGCTGGTTTTTAACGTCACCAAAGTCTTTCACACATTGTTCAGGGATGTTGTGTTTAGTGCTAATAAAAATTTCAGTACTGTCAATGTCGTCAATCAGGTTAATTTGACTAGCCATTTTTAGAATAAGGTAAATGTATGGTTCCATCAACTCTTGATTTGTGCTGGTAGACAAATATACGTACAAGTGCGAAAATAATAAGGTATGATACATATTTATATTTCAAACATGAGTATGTGTTGGAAAAGTTAGCAAGGTTTCTGAGGTTTTGTGTTTTTTTGTGGTATTGTAATTTTTTGTAGTGTTGTGATTTTGTGTAGCTTTGAGATTTAGCGAAGTTTAGTGTTATTGTGTAATGTTGTAATTTTGTGTAGTTGTGAGATTTTGTGTAGTTTTGTGATTTTGTGTAGTGTAATGATTTTGTGTAGTTGCGAGATTTAGTGTAATTTTGTGTTTTTGTGTAGTGTTGTAATTTTGTGTAGTTTTGTGATTTATTGTATTTGTGTAATTTAGCGCGTTTCAGGGTGCTGAATACTATTAGTATAAAATGACGCATAATAGCGTAGAACATTAAAGTTATGTCAGTTACCTTAAAGTATAATTTAAAATAGTAAATATTTTCAACATTACAATAGATAGGGTTAGCTACATTAAAAAGGTAAAAACAAAGACAAAAACAACCAAACAAGTGAGATACCACATGTCTAAAACTAGGTACCACGCAACTGTACGAGGGTATTCTCATTTTTGACCAGCACGTACTTAGCACCCTCTTCTTTTCGTAGAAAAATTCGGCCGTTTGCGATCCAGCAAAAGCGATATTTCTCAGAAGCAGCGAAGTCTCTAGCAAGAAAATGCAGCCGCCTGGATTTATTCGTGAGGTGTTCAGAGAAATAGAGGGGTGAGGTTGTGCCAGCCAGGCCCAAGTGAGAAGTATCTAGTCGGCATGTGCGGTGTTCCGAATTGTACAGTTTCGTACCCTTAAGGAATTTTTCCTTCGCGAAAATATTGCAGAACTCAACAACGACTGTCGAAGTAGTAGCACCAGCTTTGTAAGGGATACGATATACATCCCTTATTTCGTTGACAGATTCCATGCGAATAGAGTTCATGAGGTTGGTAGTTTGTTTTAGAAGGTCTACCTTACTTTCCTTTTTTAGTATCGGAAAGCCTCTGATCTCAACTGAGGTTTTCCTAATCAAACGCTCTAAGTTTTCCGACTTTTCCTCAATATCGGCAATGCAAATCCGCGTGGAGACAATCTCCTTTTCAAGCTGGCTAATTTTAACTTCAGAATCAACAACTTGATTTTTCAGAAAGCTGAGTGTCTTTTCAATCTCATTGTTAGATGAAATAATATCAGTGTTTTGTTGTGTGATATTAATTAGACTCTTTTCCACACTATCCAGCCGCGTTATCAGTGGAGTTATCATTGCAGTTAACATTTCCGTAATATCCAACTTGAATTGTTCAAATTTGTCAGTTACGACGCTATCATCCAAGCACGCCCTTTTGAAATTAGGTCTCACGGTAACATTCAGGCTAGGGGCGGTAAGTTCCGGCCCTGCTTTGTTTAAATTGGAGTCCGAGGCGGAGAGACATTTGGGTGGTGTGCGCTCCATTATTCAGCAGATTGGTAATGTGGGTGTTATAATAAAAACTCACGGTTGCAGTACAGAGCGATAGTTAGGCGCGCGATGCGGTGTTTACTTGACCTTGGTAGCCCACTTGTCGTAGCAGGCGCAGGATACAACAACGAAGCTCAGCTGTGCATGTGTATATACAGTGCGTGTCCGATCGCCGTGCGGTCTCAGCGGCGCGAGAGTAGGATGGCAATTATTGAGTAACTCTCTTTCTCGCGGGTCGAGGTTCGGGGGGCTTCTGACGCGGTGTCACCACGTACTACACGACGGAGTGTAATTACAATTATGTTATCTATTAAGTTACAATTAGGAACTACTTTCGCAATTATAGTTTTATTAGATTGTTTAAGTAATTGGTCAACGCGTCTGCACTGGACAACGGTTTGGACGAAAGAGCGTGGTAGGAGTATACTTCTCCCCGAGCCGAACTCTCGCCGAGTTCCACAACTCCCTTGCGGAGTTGAAAGTTGTCGTCGTCGGGTTCCGTCCCCTCCCCGTGCTCGTACTCGGGGACTTCAACGCCAAGAATTTGGCTTGGGGTTCCCGGTATACGGACACACGGGGCAGGATGGTGGAGGACTGGGCTCTAGAGACAGGCCTAGTCGTCCTTAACCGGGGTTCTATCCCTACATGCGTACGGATGCGGGGCGATTCAGTGGTGGATATTTCGTTCGCTAGTCCCGCTCTGTCGCCGCAGGTCATTGACTGGCGTGTAATGGAGGGGGTGGAGACGTATTCCGACCACCGGTATATCCGGTTTGACGTCTCCGCCCAGACCTCGACCGCGCCGGTCCGACAGGCCCCGTGTGGTCCGCGGTGGGCGCTTAAGAAGCTGGACCGGGAGCTTCTCCTGGAAGCCTCGATCGTGCAGGCCTGGGTGTCACCACCGGACAGGCCTGCTGACATCAACGACGAGGCCGAGTGGTTCCGGGAGGCCATGTCCGAGATTTGTGACGTGGCTATGCCCCGAGTCCAGCCAGGACGGGCTTGGCGCCAGGTGTACTGGTGGTCGCCGCAGCTGACAGCGCTGCGCGAAGCGTACGTTGCGGCGCGACGCCGGTACACCAGGCACCGCAGGCTCCGTATCCGCCCTCCGGATACGGAAGCCATTCAGGCGGAGCTATATGAGGGCTACAGAGCGGCGAAGACCGCCCTCCAAGAGGAGATCCTGCGGGCCAGAGGACTGGCCCGCAAGGAGTCGCTGGAGACTCTGAACAGGGACCCATGGGGACGGCCCTACAAGGCCGTCCGGGAGAAACTCCGCCCATGGGCTCCTCCGCTGACTCAGAGACTCCGGCCCCAACTCGTGGAGGGCGTGGTGAGCGCTCTGTTCCCTTCGCGAGGGGAACATAGTCCCCCACCCATGGCTCCGCCTCCTGTGGTGCCCGACGCTGCGGACCACACCACCGAGGACGACGACAACGCTCCAGAGGTGACCGGGGTAGAGTTGAGAGTGGCGGTACGTCGGCTAAATGCCAAAAATGCCGCCCCAGGACCCGACGGCTTGCCTGGCAAAGCCTGGGTCCTGGCCTTAGAGGCTCTCGGGCCTCGACTCAGGGGGCTCCTAAGCGCATGTTTGGAGAGGGGCCAGTTCCCACTTCGTTGGAAGACGGGGAAACTGGTCCTCATTAAGAAGCCTGGGCGCCCAGCAGACTCTCCGTCCGCTTACCGGCCCATCGTGCTGCTCGACGAGGTGGGCAAGCTCTTTGAAAGAGTAATTGCAGACCGCCTCGTTGGGTGGCTGGTGCGGGAGGGGCCGGATTTGGCGGACAGCCAGTTCGGTTTCCGCAAGGGGCGCTCTACGGTGGACGCCATCATGCGCGTGCGAGCCCTCACGACGGGGGATGCAGTGGCCCGGGGTGGGGTCGTCTTGGCGGTGTCTCTAGACATCGCCAACGCCTTTAACACCCTGCCCTGGAGTTGCATTAGGGAGGCACTCCGGTATCACCGGATGCCGACCTACCTCTGTCGCGTGGTCGAGGCTTACTTGACGGATAGAGCCGTCATCTACCCCGGTCACCAGGGAGACTGGAACCGGCGAGAGATGTCGTGCGGTGTCCCACAGGGATCGGTCCTAGGGCCGCATCTGTGGGACATCGGTTACGACTGGGTGCTGCGCGCCGACCTCCCTAGCGGCGTCAGCGTAGTTTGCTACGCTGACGACACGCTGGTCCTTGCGCAGGGGAGGTCGTACGAGGCGGCGGCCGAACTGATGACACGCGGGGTTGCGACAATCGTCGATAGGATCCGGCAATTGGGGCTCGAGGTGGCACTGCACAAGTCCGAGGCCATGGGTTTTCATGGTCCTCGGAACGCGCCACCTGCGGGTACCCAACTTACGGTAGGAGGGGTTCACATCGGCGTCGAGTCGACGATGAAGTACCTGGGACTTGTCCTCGACAGCCGGTGGAACTTCGTCGAGCATTTCCGACGTTTGGCTCCCAGACTGGAGCGGGCTGGGGCTGCATTAAAGCGGCTCCTGCCCAATCTGGGGGTCCAAACGCCTCCTGCCGGAGGCTCTACACGGGGATCGTGCGGTCCATGGCCCTCTACGGGGCACCGGTGTGGGCGCCCTCACTGATGCTGCGCCCAGCGCGCCGGTTGTTTGCGGCCCAGAGGGTCATGGCCATCCGGTTAATCCGGGGATACAGCATGGTCTCGTGCGAGGCGGCGAGCCTCCTTGCCGGAGTGCCGCCATGGGATCTGGAGGCAAAGGTCCTCGCGCACATGTGGGAGTGGCGCGAGGAGGCGAAACGCCGGGGCGAAACTCCGCTGCCGCGACAAATCGCGGCTCGGCGGACAGAGCTCCGGTGTGATCTCATGGCGACATGGCGGGTACGATTGTCGCAACCCAGTGCTGGGCACGCCACAATTGCGGCGGTAAGTCCCCTCTTTGAGGAGTGGATAGAGAGGCGTCATGGCGTCCTCACCTTCCGCCTGACGCAGGTTCTCACCGGGCATGGGTGCTTCGGTGGGTTCCTGTTCAGGATAAAGCGGGAGGATACGTCCGGGTGTTTCCATTGCGAGGATCGTCTGGAGGACACGGTGGAGCATACGGTGGAGGTGTGCCCTGCCTGGGCGGAGCACCGCCGTGTCCTCGTGGAGGCGATCGGCGGCGGCGACGTCTCGCGTCCGGCCCTGGTGCGAGCCATGGTACGGAGCGAGAGGGAATGGGAAGCCGTCACCTCCTTCTGCGAAGCAGTAATGCTCGCGAAGGAGGAGGCGGGGCGCGTGAGGGAGTGGCAGTCTCTGCGCCCTCACGTCCCTAGCCGCCGCAGGAGGAGACGCCCCGGGCGTCGGGAGTCAATAGCGGACTCCCGGCCACCGTAGGCGCGAGCTTGCGGGTGGCGAGCAGTGGGTAGCTCGCCGCCCGGTAAGGACCAAGCTCGGGTCAACGGCGCGCAGTGTTCCACGCGCGCCTCAAAGAGATGTCAGCAGCAGTGTAGGGGTCTACTAGGACCGATGCCTGCCGGGGTCGCGTGATTGTTCGAAAGAGATACCGTGACCCTGGCACATGGGCAACTGATGGAACACGGGTGCGTTTTAGTCAGTAAAAGTCTGACACGCCCTCCCACTCCGCCCAGAGCGGGAGAAGTCATTTGATGATTTCCCATCCTGAAAAAAAAAAAAAAAAAAAAGGAGGCTCTCGTTAGGCAGCTGGGTCAAGGGCTTGATTCAGAAAGCGGTACTTCTGGACACGGCTCGCATCGTCCGGAGGTTCCTCTCTCTGGAGCCCTGACCGCCGGTAGCTTGGACCCTGTTTCCGATACCGGTGGGCTACTACTTTTTATATTTTTAAATGTTTTTTTATTTTATATTCTAATATTTAAAAATATAATTTATAAGTTTTTTAAAATGAATAAAGGGAATAATAATAATAAGAAGCAATTATGGCGTCGACTCAGCATTATTTAACTCTGTGCCGCAGATTAAATATATTCACGCGAGGAGGGCTCTTATGAAATCATTTTTGAAAGGGAAATCTTGCCGGAGGAGGCTTACTCGAGGAGGCAATAAATTTATTGGTTTGGCAGAATTTGATAAAGTATTAAAATGTTTTATGGTGATTTCGTACTTAATGTGTTTAATTTGATAAATTGTCATCGTAATAGTACTTATTATGTTGTATTTACTGGATGTTTATTGAGGCTTGTTTTTTAGAATTCTTCCGAGCTTAAGCTCTAGGAAGTTGTGAAGGGCGAGCGTTTTTGTTGTTTCTGTGGTATTATTAGAATTTAGCATAATGCAAAACTGACAGTTTTTTCTAAATTATTTTAGCATAATTTGGAGTTGCACAAATTATGAATCTGAAAAAAAAAATAGTGGTATGTGCTACATTATTTGCACATTATACATTGTTAATTACTCTATTAGATTAGGTTAAGACGTGACGGGGGTGGCTCCTGGGGCCACTCCTGAGCTACGTATATAAGGTGTATCTATTCATACACGAAATATTATAAGAGGTACACCTGTAGGTGGTAAAGAAGCTATAGAAACGAAAAAAAAAAATTTCTAAGGGTTTTTTTTTAAATTTAATATTTATAAATTATTTGACGCACATAAGAAATATTGGCTCCTTCTTATTTTTTACGGCCCGAGACACCTCGGCCATGCTCGTGCCGTCCGGTCACCGTCCACGCAGCGTGAGGCAGGCCATTCATAGAGTTTGGAGTAAAGGTTTTATGCAAAACGTTTCAAGTAGTTTTAAAATTATAATAATTACGAAAATTCAAAAACGCTTAGAAAAAAAATATACTTTTTGCTTCTATAGCTTCTTTACCACCTACAGGTGTACCCCTTAAAATATTTCGTGTATGAATAGATACACCTTATATATTTTATATAAATAACATAATGCGTTTATAAAATGATGCTTCATTTATATTATGTTAACAGTATTAATGGCACTAAACATTATGGCAAAAAATTATACCGACTAAAATTATGCGTAGTGATCATTATTACGCTGAATTTCGTTATGCCAATTTTAACTATGATAATACATTTTATGCTCATCGTTAATAAAGCCATACAAAAACCAGTTCACAAAATTTCAAAATTAACGCAAACACTCCGAATGAAAACAAGGTAACTTAATTTCCTCATTCCTGAATCCTGATAACAACAGACCCAACATTAAATAACGAATTATCCAACACTCTACCTGGACCTAACTACGGTCTGCCTATTATTTCATTATATTTCGGTCCTCACATTATGAGGGGCCCAAACAGTCCCCGGCTGTAATTGTTAGGGTACCTTTTCGATCCCTTTGGAGCGGAAGGTGTTAATTCCTTGCCTGCGGCTACAAAATGATTATTACATAATCTGGAGAGTAGTGTGGTAGATTTTTAGTTGTTATCTGGGAGAGTGTTTCTCTGATTCTTTTAGTAGTTGAAAATAGGCATTCACTTTAGGATTATAAGGCCCTAATTTGAAAATAAATAGTAGTTTAATGGGCTTGGCTTATTTCCCCCGTACACGGGGAGTGGTGGTTTCATCTTGTGCGGTTGGCTACCACGTCGCCGCCATATACTTATCTGAACTAGTGGCCAAAAGTGGAAAGAAGTAAATGACTGACCGCAATTACAAAACCTTTTCTTATTATGGGCTGTGGCTAAGCATTATTCGTGTCACTGTCGCTCAACTGTCGAACTAAAGGCGAATACATATACAGATTATGAAATGAATGAATAATATTACACAAACAGCCCATAATTTTCTCATTGCTGGGATACAGGCCTCGTCTCTGTGACAGCGAGTGGGTCATTGTGGGTTAATCGCACTGAGCCCACGTGGTGGACATCACGGGCGAGCAGGCCCAGTGCGGGTTTTTTATGTAGCGTGATGTTGAATAACTAACACCCTTCTATAACTAATAACCGTTCCTCAAAAATTGGGCTACCAAATAATAAGGTTTTATCATACTCGAGTGGTAGTTCAGAATGGCACAGTGGTGGCCCGGTGGTAACGGTCGCGATTTAGAAGTTACAGGTCATAATTTCGAACCTAGACAGGCTCTTTACTTTGTGTAAATCACCACTGCTCTCAAAACGGAGAAGAAAATCATCGCGAGGAAACCTCCATGGCCTTGACTAAAAATTTGAAGGTATGTGTGGATTACGGCTCACTCCCTCTCACAGAGAGGAGGCCTGTGTTCCAAAAGTGGGAACAATATAGACTGATTATGAAAGGCCACCTACTCGATGAAGCTTATCTCTTGATTGCAGGTTCAGATCTTGGCTAGGCAATGTGACTTTTTGGGTGTACTACGTGAACTCGATAAATGAATGTGCGAATAACACTTGTGCGACAGTACTGTACTGCGACTCACCATAGTTCGAATGCACGCCTGTGCGACACACTCGAGCTCACATAGTACACTAGGTTAGGTTAGGTTAAAACTGTGACCTACTACGCACGAGCCGAGCGAGCGAAGCGAGCAGTGCCGCGGCAGCGGCCAGCGAGTGCTAGAAACGACTAGATTCAGTGTGTCGAACAAGCGTGCATTCAAACTATGGTGAGTCGCAGTACAGTTTTGTCATTCAAGTGTTATTCGCACATCCATTCGTCGAGCTCACGTAGTACACTCAACTTTTTTGTCGCGATATGTAATTTTTGAGATGTTTACAAGGTGTTATTTTCAAATCAAATTAGATGATATTCCGTGCCGAGATAACTTAATTCGTAACGTGCGAAGCATTCTTATTCCGGATAAATAAAAATGTATTCTAGACACATAAATGTGACAAGTATGTACGAGTAACACTAATCTGAAAATATTCTTTGTACGAGTACATTCGTTTCAGCAGACACTGTGGCTCCTATCAATATTCAAGAAAAGTTCCCAATAAAATAAACACAGTATTAACGTAGAAGATATATTGGTATTTATGTTTAAACTGTGTTAATCGTGATTATCAAACGTAGCACGTTCAAGCGTAAACAGTAAACTATTGTAGCGACACTTTAACTTGTGGTTTGTTCACACGGTGTTAGTCAGTATGCTAGTAGATAAATAGTGGCTTCATTAGAATAAATGGATGTAATTTAGCAAAAAAGACCCAAACCACACATACTACAGTCAGTAAAAACGACCTAGCTATAAAAAGCATGTTTCATATACTTAAACTTTAGAACTAATGGCATAGCGCTTCTTTTTTTTAGCATAAACAATTCAAACATTCTGGTTTTTAACTAGTACTTCTAACAGAATGTGTCAATTTACCATTACTAATAAAAAAAAAAACATTTTAATATTTAACTGACAAAAAATAAACCTCTTGAACTACAAAGGTCGATATTTCAAAAGCAACTGGGTGTGGATTGAGTCCTTTCTGCTTAACTACGTCTAAATCTATTCTACACAACATAACATCATGCTCCCAGGAAGCTTCTGTGCTTCTGGGCGGAGTTAGGCTGACTTTGTTAGCCAGAGCTTAGGCTTTACGTAGTGGACGCACAGAGGACCGAAGGATCATCAACATCATGCCAGTAATCTCCGAAGGGTTATACAGAGGAGTACTTTTTAGTAAAACCCTCATTTTACCAGTTATTTTTAAGTACGATGTAATAGTGAGGAGCGAGCCTATTGCTATCAACCGGGCATATATACAGACCTCGGGCTGCTACTAAGAAATGTTGATGGAAATATCCAATAACACTTTGCCTGACCTTGGAATCAAATCCAGAATTTTGTGCTCAGCAATGGGGATTGCTACTATTAGAACAACGAGGCAGGTAAGTCAGGCATTTATTGTAAATCATCTTTATCTCGATTCCCGATTGAGACTAAGTATTTCCCCTATTCTGGGTTAGATAATCCCTTGGAAACCATTTATAAATTCAGTATTACTGCACAGGACTTAATACAATCGGGGTAGTACCAAAATACTGTATGTACTGTGATAGGATAAGATGGTAATTATTAACAAGTGTAAGAGTATACAACAAGTAACCAATACACAAATTAGCTCAAAAATAATAGCAACGAATGACGCCATTTTGTGTTGTAATTTAGTATATAAATTAAGTTAATTCTATTTCACGTCGAGAAGCGTCTTCCGCTTCCATAATGACTAAACGACTTGGGGCAGTAAGTAAACGTTAAATAATGAATACGAAACAACGGAAGCAAAGGAAATATTAAAGTTACTTATCTTTGAGTAAATGGGGAGAGAACAAGGAAAATATTCTTAAAAGCCTAGATTTAATCTTTGTTGTTTGGTTTTGGAAGCGCCAGAGACATCGGAGCTATTCAGAAGAAGAAATGCATCTGACGAAATGAGTGGTGAATGAGAGGAAGTCCAAATGAAATGTAGATGTGTGAGAAATGATACGAAAGAGAAGGGAGTGAACAATAGTGTGGCGGTTGAGGGGGAGAATGAAAGAACAAAACGTGTTGCGCCGAACCGAAAGACTTCTCTGCATAAAAAGAACTGTTATAATATGTTTGGACTTATTTATAACAAAATACCAAAGAACTTTAAAGAGTTACCTAATAATTTATTTTTTATAAAGTTAAAATCATGGCTAATGGAAAAAACGATTTTATTCTGTACATGGATTTATAAATAATGTTAATAATCTATTTTAAATGAGTATAACGATACTATTAATAAGGAATGAATAATAGAAACATTTAAAGCATGCCATCGGATTAATTGAAATATTAAATGTAAGCATTAAATGCACTGTAATGTTTTGCATGTCAAATATCTGACTTTGTATTAGGAACTTATTACTGACTATAAGACCAACACTGTACCAATACTTATTGCAAATAAATGATTATGATTATGAACCTTAGTAATTTCAGCGGGAAGATGCTGCTTTGTGAGAGTGATAGGTTGGAAAAATTACCAATGTACTATAAAAACTATACCCGTATAGACTGTTCATTTGGTGACGTATATCCACTTAGGTAGTAAGTAATTCCAACTGTCACAATAGATAACTTTATATTAGACACCGAAGTAGCTAAAATGAACTCCTAAACAAATCAAATCATGGCACAAAAGCTAACATAAACGTAAATGTGTGTGGTGTGTATGAAGTCACCTGTGCTTGTTTGTCTATGCATTGGCAATCTCTGTCTATTGTATACATTTCCCGGCTGTCATTCGTCCTTTGACAGTCGTTAAGGGTTATCCGATGGTCGAAAGTCTGACAAGCTCGCCACGGAGGCCTTACATAGAAACCGAGGTCAGATACATAGTTATCATACAGCTGTCCACTGCTGGACATAGGCCTCTCCAATTGCACACCATTCAGCTCGATGCTTGACAACTGTCATCCAGCTGCTACCAGCTACCCTGCGAAGATCGTCGCTCCACCTAGCCTGAGGGCGTCCTACCTTAGTTCGGTACGGTCATCGGTTCTACGGCTAATGTGGTCGGCCCATTGCCAGTACAGCTCTCTAAACAGTAGTTCCATGTTAAAAACTGGTATACAGCTGCATCCGGTTAGAGCTGGTTGAGCGGAAGATATCTCCCGCTCCCTTTCTGCAGCTTCCTTCTACGACATGACTGTTTCGCAGAAGGATACCACCGCGTCTCAGGACTCCTCGTTGCCGACCATCGACTCGACCACGGCCGGCAGCGATAGGTCACTGCCTACTTCTGAGACGAGGGACGACGCGGCTCCTCCCAAGCGGCACATTCTGCCAGCGTATGCCGCGCCGTGTCCTCCCGGCAGTCGACGCAATGGTAACACCGGGCGTCTGGCTCCCTGTTTATGCGACACAGGTACTTCCCGAAGCAACCATGCCCCGAGAGCACCTGCGTCGCCCGAAACGACAGGGAGCCGTGCCTCCTCCCAAGCCAGTGCCCGAGTACTGGCCGGACCGCCTCGACGGTGGCGAGGCCGGCGGTAGGGGTGGACTAGAAGCCTACCCTAACGTAGTTGCGAAATTCTTAGGCAGATTGCAAAGGGCTTGTAAATAAATAAGTAGACAGCGCAGCGACTGAGGCAAGTACTCGCCTGAAACACTCACACAATCTGTACAAGTCCTGTGTTACGTATTGATAATGGCGTAACGTATCAAATGTTTATCAGGTAACAGGGTGGTAAACATATGGGTAGGTAATGCGAGTGATCACGAACCGATTTTATTTGAGATTTAAGAGGGTTATAGTGCTACGTAAGGTGGGCGGCACGTAACTGAATCTAATACAATAATGAAAGATATTGCTAATCTATTACTTTACATGTTGTAAATAATTGACTGCTCAACAACGTAAATACCGCAAAGAATGTTGTTGTATATTCTTTGCGGTAAAATTGACAGACAATCCTTCTTTTAGTGCGTTATGCAATTACCCCCAGGGAATATTCCGGGCTTTTATGCAGTCTTCATCTATACGTTAAGCAAAGCTTACTTGTAGAAAACTTAATTATTGGATAAAGCTACATCGTCACATTTTAAATTACATTGTTAAATTCACTAGAAAATATTTTACCCGATTGCTCGACAGAAATCGCAAAACGAAATCGATTTCAAATACATTGAAACAAGCCAAAAAAAAAAAAAAATGGTGGACCTGCGGTAGTGGTGCTTCACTTTGCGTACATTATTTCATTACCTTCTACTGTTCTTCAAACGGTGAAAGAAAGCATCGTTAGGAAACCCGCATTTCCTAGAGCATTATTTTTTGTTCATACATTCCAAGACATGACATCTGCCAACACGCACTGGGCCCGCGTGATGGATAGCAGCACACTTTCCCTTGAAGAGAGGTGGCCTTTGTCCCAGCAGTGGGAACATTATAGGCTGATTATGTAAGTAAAAAAAAAAATCATTGAAATTATCAGAAGCGAAGATAACAACAGATCTAACGTCTCTGCTCCCACATATCTACCGTATGTTTCCACACTCCGATTCCCAGCGATCCCACCCATGGTTTACGGTCGTTTCGGCCTTTTAAATTATTCAAAATGCGTCACCATCCCCGAATGCCTATTACTTTGTATTATTCCCCTCTGAAAGCACTCCTGAGGGACTGAAATTGGATTTTGGTTAGCTAGCCGTTGCTTCGAGCTGGTTAAGAACATTTCGTTTTGGAATTGCGTTTGGATTAGTACATTTTTGAGTAAGTTGGGTTACTAATGGAATTGATTATGCTTTCACCTTTCGTAGACCTTATATTAATCTGCCGTCATACCAATTTATTTGAGGTCAGCGCAACATATTTAATTCTAATTTTAAATTATAATATGAGTTAGGATTATTTTATAATTTTTGGTAGGTACTCATGATCACATTATAAATTAATACTCATAAATTGAAGTGTCTGTTGGTAATGTCAAAATAACAACTTTTCATTAAATGCTTATGAGTATGTACAGTTCTTATAGTAAAGAAACAGTTTTATGTTTTTGTCGGTCTGTCAATCTGTTTGTACCAACTTATCTCGGACCCGATTGTACCGATTTGGACGGGATTTTTACTGGCTTTTTATAGCTGTTGTTAGCAGGTTAGTCTCTATAGGACGTTCCTATGAGTTAATTTCCTATATTCATGCTTTGTGCAATAAGCGGGTTCTTTAGTTTTCTTTACAAGTTGATAGTGCAACGATCAATTTTAGAATTGATAAGTGCATATTTCGGCTTTGGGATTTTGTCCAAAAAAAATCCGTAACAAAAATATTTTTTTAAACCTAAGATAATGAATAATACATTAAAAAAAAAATCCAAATTTAGTTATAACAACTAACTCACAATTTATCACATTTACTTAAGTCCCGCGGGTTACAGTCACGCAGTTTATATTTCTTGTAGCTCCGAAAAAAATTCTAAGGAAAATGTAAACAAAAAGTGTAAGTAAATATTTTAACGTTTACACTTTGTAGCACTTTATTTCCTTGCTCCCTTAGAAAGTGGCGTTAAAGTTTTATAGCTCCTTCAAATAATAACTCTTTAAAAGCTCGCTAATTGAGGAAGCTTTTAATCAAGCACTTGTTATTTTAAGAACTTTTTGAGAGCAACGGGAATTAATGGGCTTTTTATAAGTAACTACTATTTTTACTCCTGTGTTTTTACTTGTTGCTGAGGTTGGCGACTTTTCTCTACTTGTTGCCGAGGGTGGGAATAAGGTTTTTTCCAGTAACATTATTCAGGATCGACAGCTGTATACCTACATACAAAAACTCACGTCTTATAAACTACGAGGTAGTTAGAAACAACCTATAGAACGCCACCTGCTATGAATCTTGAGTATCTACTCATTTGCTTAACTATTTACAAGCATTCGACAAGCTATTGTTTCGAAAATGACACATTTCGATAACCTGATATGCCCTGTTTCCGACAGCAAACAGCTGTCGGAAAAATAGCGGGATTTAAATGTTTGAACAGCGTTTATAAGACTCCTACGATAAGATTGATTTTTGCTTGAGTCGGTACGTAAGTATATGTTGTAATGGTTGTAAATACCTATACTAGTCATACACGCACACCGGGTGCAATCAACAACAGTGTAGACAGTCCAAACGAAATATATCACGTTCATACCCTGAATTAGCCACTACCAGCTCATATCAGGTCAACTTCTTCCGTAGATTAGTATGATGATAATGGAGACTACGTTTTCCGCACGTAGACTCTCATTCGGTCCGTTGTGCGTGGGGGTTCCGGCTAACAAAGCGAGCCTAATTCCGCCCAAAAGCACAGAAGCTTCCTGGGAGCTTCACAGGCGCGTAGCGACCTTATTGTTTTGAGGATTTCTTCGCGTTAGGAAGCCACAGCCTCGCATTTCAGCATGACGTGGAGGCAGCCCCTGCAAAGCGGACTGTTTGTGGCGCCTACATTATACAGATTTTGATTAAGAGGATCTTAGCCCGTTAGATAAGTATGAATTTTAAGGCTTCTAAAATCGAAATTAGCTAGATGTGCAGACCTATTTGAAATTATAATAAAATGGATCAATGTTCTTTTTCCCAACCCGAAAATCTTTTTCATATAAAAATATTAGACGTAAAATTACATTATCCATGCATTATCCCAACTCTAGAAATCCCTCAATTTCAACCACAATTTAATCCAATCATAAAATATTTAGACAGAGCAGTTCAAATTCTCATTCAATAAAATAATTACGCAGATTGGTTAAACCAACGAGTTAAAAATCTTTTCTTTTTGTTGAAGTTATTTTACTGTTTGTCGATCGAAGAACCGAAATCCCATTTTTCAACCTAAGTCTGAAGAGATAATTGGAAAAAGGCTCAAGGGTTATGCTTTGTTGCGAGATGAGCTATTTCTCGCTTAGCTCGGCTGTAATTTAAAGATCACAAAAAAGTCAACATGTTGGTAGAAACATGTACCTAAAGGCTTAGCCTAATTGCAAATGTTTGTTAACCTACTTTTTCGAAGGAAAATAAAGTCGTTTCTCGTTAGCTAAATTAAAATAAACCACATCATACCTAAAACATACCACCATTCATCATCATATTTTCAGTCGAAAGACGTCCACTGCTGGACAAAGGCCTCCGCCACTTCAACCGGTTCTGTGCTTCTCCCAACCAGCGGATTTCTGCAACCTTCACCAGGTCATCGGTCCATCTTGTGGCAGGCCTTCCAACGCCGTCTTTCAGTACGCGGTCGCTACTCCAGAACTTTCCGGCCCCATCGGCCATCTGTTCTGCGAGCAATGTACTGCTCACTGCCACTTAAGTTTGGCAATTCTTCGGGCTATTTCGGTTACCTTGGTTGCCTTACGGATGCCACCATTATTATTTTATTTTAATTTTTAAGCACGACCACAAAGACTTTCCTATTGAAAATAGTTTTCTTAACGTTTTAAAGTTATCAGAAATATCTGTTTTTAAACCCATTATAGCTCTGAACGCGATGTGATGATATATTTATCACAAGATTAACTATTCTGAAGGGGTCTGTCGAGGGGTCTGACTGATGACTGCCAGCACAGGCAACTGAAGGAACACGGGTGGGTTTTAGTCAGTAAAAGTCTGACACGCCCTCCCGCTCCGCCCAGAGCGGGAGACGTCATTTGATGTCATCCCACCCAGATAGGGTTGCCAGGTCTTAAAACCGAAAAGCCGGACAGATCCGTCAGTTTAGCCGGACATTTGGGTAAAAAGGTTTGACATCTTTAATTATTTAATCTTAAAACAAAATTAAACAAAACACTAATGAATTAACGTTAAAATAAATAAGTAAAACTAACGAATTAATATTTCTGATTGGCGCACACATGCTTTAAAAGCTAATTGTCTTTTTAAATTGAGTAGTAATAAGGCGGGGACAGTGCTAGTTCACTCGCTTGCGCTAGCGACACAAGGTGCGGTGGGTGGAGCTGAAACCAAGGCAAAATGATCAAATTTGAAAAGCCTAACAAAAACCGGACCGGCCGGACACCGTCTAATTTGGCCGGACACACAACTAAAAAGCCTGACTGTGTCCGGCTTTATCCGGACGCCTGGCAACCCTACACCCAGAAAAAAAGATTTACTATTTAAAACACTTATTTAAAAATAAAGTACCTACCCGTTGCCCGCTTATCTAACGATGGGACATAGCCGAAACATAATGAAAGGACCCAATCGTTTGGGAAAGCGAAGGTCGCCTTATCAGGGACAGAGCCGAAGCCAGCCAGTTCTGCCCTGATTAATGTAATGAACTGAATATCGTTGTCAAACCTGGTAATAAAGGGTTAATCTGTGAATGGGTCGGTAACCTATATTTAGTTGGGGTAGGGAATGTGTTTTTGGGAAAACTTTGTTATTCATGTCCAATACTAGGTCAATAGTGGTTGTTTTGTTTTTAAAACTATATGCGGTGTTGATTTTAGCAGTACCTCCTGTTAAGGTTGTCGGATGTACCTTATGTTGCTGGCTGGCAATAAACATAACATAACTTCAAGCCTTGTTTCCCCGAAGGGTTGGGCAGAGGTGTACCTTTTGTACACCCACATTTCGCCTGTTTTGTTTAAGTCCCATGTAATAGGGGACGAGCCTATTGTCATCAACTGGGCACAAATCCAGAGTTTGGGATGCTACTGTGAAATTCCAGATGGAAAAACCCAATAACACTTTGCCCGACCTGGGAATCGAACTTAGGACCTCATGCTCAGCAGTAGCGCTTGCGACTACTAGAACAACGAGGCAGTCTGGGAATAAAATAAGTTTAATCAGAATTTTAAACGAGCGTTATTGTATTCATATCAAGTTTATTTTTTGAAAAAAAAAAATTGTGAAAATCTGGGCGCCTTGTTGTCAATACGAATGTTTGGAATAAAATTAGGTAATAAAAGCTTTAAGGTTGTTTGATTTCGCCATCGTCTCATCCTAATGCACTAGAGAATATACCTATGTCAATATGTGATAATAATGTGCATCTCTTTTAACAGGAAACCATTACTATTACTTAACGACTGAAACGAAGCTCCTGATTGGTAAATATGGTGGCATATCTTATAGTTTGTAGAATCCGGTAGATACGAGAACCACAACAACCGGTCGAAGTGGCGATGCTTGAGGATGCTTGGTGATGCCTTTGTCAAGGAATGAGTAACAGAGTATAAAGTTCATTCAACCTCCGACCAGACGGTTGCGACGATTGATGTCGGGACGTTGTATAATGCTAGTTGCGCGGTAAATTTTGCTTGCGCGATGTAGGATTTTTTATGACGTCAGTGTGATGCGTAGTTCGCATGTGGCGGTGTAAATGCCGCTATAGACGTCTTTCGGCTCAAATAAATAAAATAATAAATATCTCAGGACAACCAACACACTGTTATCTGATCCCAAACTAGGCAAAGCCTGTACTATGGTAACCAGACAACTGATAAATATACTTATATATTTCTAAATACATACATATTATAGATAAATTACACCCAGACACAGAAAAAATGATCGTGCTCATCACACAAAGAATTGTCCTGGGTGGGAATCCATCCCACGACCTCAGTCTTTGCAGTCAGGGTCACTAACCACTAGACTAACAGGCCAGTCGATGAATGATGATCGAAATGATGGTGATGAAGAAGTAATTTTATAATTTGTAATTTTTTTATTGGAATCCATGGTATTTTTCGCCAACTAATGACCATGGCTTGACGTCTCTGTCCACAGCACTAAAATAAATTTAACAAAAGTTTAGGCCCTTTAGGTACTGGAGGTGGGGACACTGTAGCGAATTCCTAGAAAGTGACTTAGCCAAATACATAATTAAAAATTGCGTAACACACTAACATTTGGAATAACTGTTATGCAGACAGTTCAACAACCTTCACTGCCTTATTTACGTCGTTTATTAGATAACGAACATATGTATGAACGTAGCAATAACCTTCAAAATTATTCAGATTGTGATTTATACTGAACTAGCTTCTGCCCACGACTTCGTCCGCGTCAAATTTTTGCTCCCATGACCCTTCCCGTCGCATCAAAGTGCCTGCCAGTTTTCGTGCATTTTTCGTTGCTGCTCTGCTCCTTTTAATTGTAGCGTAATCTTATATATCCTAAAATAAAACTTATATAGCCTATTACCTTCCTCAATAAATAGGCTACCCAAAACAAAAATATTTTTTTATTTCGGACCAGTAGTTCCTGAGATTACCGCGTTCAACCAAACAAACAAAAAACTCTTCAGCTTTGTAATATTATTAAGTATAGATTACATAATTTGGGTCCAGAATCCGTACATCCATATCCCCAGGGACAATACTTGGATCCCCTTTTATAGCCCAAAGTAAACACATATCAACCAACTTTCAGGGGGATACAATCGTAAAAGATAGACGTCCCTCACGCACTTTACGAGTCCCATCAAAAAAGATAAAAAGAAACTAACAATATCAATAGTAAGTTACAACACTTATGTAAGTTCTAAAGATATTTTGTTTGATCTTTTGTCTCAATGGTCTAAGGGACCAAGTTTTGCGTACTCACATAAATATTGGTAGAGGTCAAACGATAATTGAGCTGGAATATCTTTCTATTATTATAAACGTCTTACTAATATTAAGAAAATATTGTCTAACTGTATTTGTCTTTTATCTTTATATATATAATTCTACTGTACGTGTGTATGTCACTAAACTCCTCCTAAACGGCGAATTTTTTTGTATGCGTTTGGGTGGCACCTTGGATGATTTAGATTCACTATTGGACCCGGTAGGTGGCGCTGCTATCGAGTTCTAGGAAACAGGACAACGTCTGTACGGTCAGCTAGTACTTATATAAGTTTGGTTGTTTGTAATTTTGTTGGTGAGGGTTATCTCTATAACTACCAATCGGATTTTAAAAAATCTTCATGCATTTGAAAGCCCGATTTTCGAGGAAGCTTATAAGGTATTTAACATTACGCTTCGACCTTTAGGAGCCAAGCAGAGAGAAAAAAGTCGGACGAAACGCAAAGTGAAAACGATGTTGGGAAGTACGGCCAAAATGACATATACGGACAAAATGACACACCGGGCTTTTTCGAAATTGGCGGGCTATAATCCTGCAGTTGGCATATCATTATGTGACGCCGGCCATGGTGGAATACCTGTTAAGTTTATACCGCCATTCACTTGGTCACGCCGAAGTTACTTGCAGGAAAGCGTTTTGTGCGCATAAAAGTTTTTTATTTTTATTGATTTAGTCCTGTTTTTGATCAGTTTCTCGTAGTTTCTATTACATATTTTGTATTAAATTCAAAAAGTGTAGCATTCTGCTGCATTACTTAAAAGTATTTATTCATAAATCTCGTGTTTATAGTAATTATGACTTAATTAGTGTTTAGATAACCTGTGGGGCAAAACGACATACTTACATTCGGGGCAAAATGACATAGCTTTATTCAATGATGAGGTTTTCAATGTTGAATCGAACTACGATAATGATCCTTAAAAGCAATCAGAAAAAAGGTGAACCCAAGTACAGACGACTCATTACCCTGAGGACTCGAATGTAGAAGATTTCCAGCTGTGTCGAACGGTGATGATGATGACTGCGCATGCGTTTACTCTACCGACCTCTTTTCCCGTTCCAAGCCCAACGAGTGCTGGCTACGGTGCAACAATTGTTCTCTTTGGACTCATATTTAATATTTTGTGAAATATGTACTTCATAATTTTCGTTTTCATTATGTATGTCATTTTGTCCGTACTATATGGACAAAATGAATTTTCTTAGAGGCTTCGATTAATTTAAATCATATTTTTTATATGGGTCCTATTCAATTATGAGGTTACGTAGGTTAAAACTTATGAACCAAAGATGATTATTCAACCTAAACAGTGATTGTAACTATGTTAATTAAAAATATATGATTAAAAAACAAAACCGTATGTCATTTTGGACGTACTTCCCCTTATAGCTTATAGCACGGGAGGGGGGGTGGATTGTGACGCGTCGGATCGTGGGCCAAAATTTCACGAGGACAAAGTTGCGGACAGAAGCTAATTCTTCAATAAGAATGAACGTTGCTGAACGATCGTAATTATATTTTATCGATAACAATTAGGGTTTATCTAGTAATGTGCTAAATTGGAAATGTTTTAATCTATTGATGGCCATATAACGTAGGTACCTACATGGCCACGTAATTATAATCACACGCGTATCCGATAAAACAGAAATCTATACTAATATTATAAAGCTGAAGAGTTTGTTTGTTTGTTTGATTGAACGCGCTAATCTCAGGAACTACTGGTCCGAATTGAAAAATTCTTTTTGTGATAGGTAGCCTATTTATCGAGGGAAACAACAAAGAACAACAACACGCTACAACGAAGAGGAGCGGAGCAGTAATGAAAAATGTGGCAAAAAGGGGGAAAATTTATTCCTTTTGAGAGTTTCCGTTGCGTGCGCTGCGTAAACGGTTAAAGTAACGCAAACATCATGTATGACGGAATTGTTCCTTTTAAAAAGTTCTAAAAAAAGTCCGGGAAAGCATATGTCTATCTTTTAAGGTTGACTCCCTATAACTCAAAAGGAGCGAGCAGCAACGAAAAATGGACGAAAACTAGCAGGCAAATCGATGCGACGGGAAGGGTCAGGGGAGCAAAAATTTGACGCGGACGAAGTCGGGGGCAGAAGCTAGTTAAGTATAAAATATTTGCTGTAACACAATCACAATCTTCTTGATTTAAATTAAAGTAACAAAATAATTATTCTTTGATTATTGGGTATTTATAATTAATCACTTTGTAACAGAATTCTGTGGCATAATTCTATTCTGTTACACCTTGTAGAGACCTTATTGGTGATGTTATTCAGAAAAGTCAGGTGCGTAGTACTCGCAACCGGCGCGTGTGTATGACCAGATGTATGAACGTAGACGAGGCAAAAGGAGTTTGTAAGTATTAGCAGGGGGCGTTCTGTAGTGTCTGCCTACCCTCATAGGAAGAAGGCGTGAGGTTATGTACGTATGTATGGATATTTAACAAATCTAATTTAAACTTCTAAAGATATATTTTTGTTTTTGTATACCTAATGTACAAATACCTACGTTTATTAATAATGCCGTGTTTTCATATAATTTAGAAACATGCGATATAATAATGGTACCGATTCCCTTGTTCACAAACTAAACTAAATTTAAGTTTAGTCCTGTCAAATTAATCAGCGCCTAGGTGCTGATTAATTTGACAGGACTAAACTAAAATTTATCTTTTGTCCTCTTCTTAATGAAATACAAAGAAAAAGATGCACTGAACTTAAATTTAGTTTAGTTTGTGAATAAGGGAATCGGCACCAATATGTAATTACGACAAAGATTGTGAGTTAATTAGTTAGTATGTCAATATTTAAATAGATCAAATAATATTCATAAAAATGCAAAAGTAAAAAAAATGCAAAAAGTTTCTCTCCGGCGGGGAATCGAACCCCGGTCTCCCGCGTGACAGGCGGGGATACTTACCACTATACTACCGAAGACCTGCTCAAATGTATCAAAATATCGGTTTTAGTTCAACAGATAGGTAGTATTAATAGGTATTTCATGCATTGGTTTCGCATTGGCAAACGATAAGGATAAAAATAAATAAATTGTTATCAACTGTGATTATTTACACGATTGTGTGACGTGCCTTATTTGTGTAAACCGTTTTTTTTAAATGTACTGGTTATCGAATTTGTGTTTAACAAAAAAAAAAAAAAAAAAACTATCACTTTCACTAAACACGTAATGATGACGGCGTCGTGTTCCGCTGCGTGAAGTCACGTAACCGTCCTCGGAAACGTCGATATACGACACCTTTCGGCCAAAAGCCCTCTCTCAAGTAGGTCTGTAGATGGTCGATTGGAACCAAAGACTACTATAGTATACTGGTTGGAACTCTTACCACGAACGACATAAAGTTGATGTTGTGACGCGATTCCAACCTTTCGACCCTCAGAGTCCAGTTGGTCTTCACTTTCAAATACTGCACGACTTCCTCAATCGTCGTGGAGTGGTGCAGATGTGAAATGTACAGCTGCATCGTAGGCACAGCAGGGCGCAGCAGCATGTTGTGTCCACTCAGAGCGGTACCACACTGGTTTCGTGAACAGGGCTTCTTCTTCTCCTTATAACTTACTAGCTTCAGCCCCGGCTTCACTCGCGTGAATATCGAAAATTATCCCTCGAGAACGTGCTACCGGGACAAAAGGTAGCCTGCACTAAGTGTGTTACGACCTTTCATTTGAGGGTAGTCAGATAGAAAACGCCGACCTCATCTAGTTTAAAAATAAAACAACCGACTTCCTTAAAAAAAACACTGCAAAGTCAAAAATAACTTTAATTTCGAAAGTCGGTGTCTTAGGCTCTGTATTTAAGGTTTTTGCCACCGACTTCCGAAATTAAAGTTATTTTTGACTTTGTAGTGTTCTTTTTAAGGAAGTCGGTTGTTTTTTTTTTGTAAAAAGTTTTTTATTTTTTAACTTTTTAGTTGTGGTAGATACTCCGCACTAATTTAATCGCGTTATTCGTTAATTTGTTGCGGAAATACGTAATGCAAATTTAAGACTTATATGGTTTTCACATGGACTCCATGGTCCGAATGGAACCAAATTAAAATGGGACCATTCGAGAAGAGAGAATCATCAAAATCAGTTCACCCAGTCAAAAGATATGAGGTAACTAACATAAAAAAAAATTTAAAAAAAATACAGTCGAATTGATAACCTCCTCCTTTTTTTGAAGTCGGTTAAAAACATATTACTAGACGTGTAAAAGGGTTAGTATTAACTTACTTACAGAAATATAATCATTCATCATTCAAACAAATATTCCGACGCCTCAATGTCCTTCTGTTTTCGTATTCAATTGTATGGTTAGCCATTTAATTTAGTTATTATTGTAAATAGTTAACTGAGTTAAATATTGTATATCCTTATATTTAAATAATATCTTTGGATAACCAACACAACGTTATCTGATGCCAAACTAGGCAGAACCTGTACTATGTCAACCAGACAACTGATAAACATACTTATGTATATATTTCTAAATACATACATATTATATATAAATTACACCCAGACACAGAACAAAAGATTATGCGTTCACGTAAAGATTTGCCAGTCAAAATAAAAAAACACTACAGACTTCCAGCAATAGGAGTACCCAAGAAGCAAAAAAACTATTACTTTTCTGCAAATTATACTTTTAAAGACGATCCTTACTTTTTACTCTAAACAAAATACCTACATTTTGTCTGCACTAAACTGCAACGAACAGACTAAGAAGAAACTAATTAAACAAAACCCTTGGTACAAAGTCGCGCTATATTGTTGAACAAAACATTGCAACTTCGACAGTCTTTGTCTAAGAACTAAATGAACGCTAAGTTGCTGCACTTAAGACCTAAGAAGGTAATCACTGTTGTCTCTTATTTCTTTTGAAGTTACTTTAATTTGTAGAAATTAAAAGTTCTACGTAAAACTACTCGATTAAAACAATGAAAAGGGTTAAGACAAATAAATGGGAGGGTAGTCACTATCATTTCAGCATCATCACTAGCATTCAGGCAGATCACACCTTAGATCCCTCCTTAAATCCCAACCCCATAAAACTAGTTATTATTCCTATTCCTTCTCTGTTCATGCTGTTAGATTGTAGAACTCACTTCCGCCTAGCATTCGAGATCTAAAAACTATTTCACTTTTCAAACGTCGAGTCGAATCGTCGACCTTTCCTCATAATTGTATGTATTTATATATATAACATCTGGATGACCGAGCTTTGCTCGGTATTTTTTGGTAAATTGTGTTTAAAATAATAAGTTTATGTTCAAGTTGATTATCAATAAATTTGGTCATTGAAAACACCAATAAAACGACATTTTATAAAAATGAATCCTAGCTAGATCGATTTATCGCCCCCGAAACCCCCTTTATACTAAATTTCATGAAAATCGTTGGAGCCGTTTCCAAGATTCAGATTATATATATATATATATATACAAGAATTGGTCGTTTAAAGGTATAAGATATATTTATGTTTATTTGTATATTTTAGCTTCATGTATTTATTTAAGTATATGTTAATTTCTTGCATTATATATGTACAAGTATAGGTACTTTAGTTTAAGACTTCACATATTCATATCTTCTCTTCTTGTTTTCACACACTATTGTCTACATTTCTTTTTCATTTCTCCTTTCGCAGGTCTGCTGGACGAAATGTCTTAAGAAATAAGCAGTACTTTTGTACTCAATTGTATTAATATGCCTTATGAATCTGTTTTTTTTACTGTGTGTGTGTACATAAATAAATAAATAAAATTCAGCTGAAAGACGAGAAGAGAAGGACTGGACAGAAGTGCAACCATGTTTCACTAGTTATATATAAGTCCCTTGTAATGTGGGGCGAACCTATGGCCATCAACCGGGTACTAATCTAGACTTCGGGAGGCTACTGAGAGGATTTCGTACTTAATGATTCACTTAAATAAGTATTCGTACCAAATTTTCTTTTAAAAGAATAATATATGAATTTTCATTCAAATTAAATTCCACATTTACACCCCTTTAAAGGTTGAATTTAAAACTCGTTTTTAGTGTTTCCCTAAATTATAAAAGGCCATATGCAATGTTTGATATTTCTAGTCCCAGTAGTTTGATAAGTCAGTCGGTTTCTTCTTTTATATAGGAGTGTTTGTTGCGGCACTTGGAAGTGGTGAAGGGCGGGCGTTTTGGAGGACTATTTGACTGACTTCTAATTCATGTTAAAACAACAAAAAATCACGCAGTTAAAATCGCGGGCAGAAGCTAGCGTGGCTATACAATGTAAGTAAAAGAATGTTTGTATCACTATCTTTTCTACTGACACAGTTATGCTACAACCTGTAGGTACAACTGTCACTCTCTCGCAGCCGGAACCGACCGATACCGACGGCTTATCGGCTTCGCGTTTTCTGAGTCTGGCGGCAAAGAGTTGTCGCAATGTCGATCAACTGTTCAAACTAATTTAACCTTGACGATTGAAGCCATTGTTAATCACCAGCTGTTTCAGGTATCTCGTCAATTCAAGTTATTGTTAAATACTGTGTGTAATTATAATTTACTAAAAATAACTTATGGCTTAAAATTATCATGGCGAGGTTTTGTCGCTCAAAACAAACAAAACAGAAACAGAGATGACCTCGTCTTGACATGACCATTCATGACAAACAATGATTATTCCAACATGATTCATCGCCCTTATCCAATTATTTACCTTTTTGTGGAGAATGCGAGCAACTGTAAGCTTGTATTGCCTCAAAAAATACATACAGACATACGTAAGTAGCCAATGTCACAATGTTCCTTCACACTGTTGGGACACAGTTCACGTCTCTGTGAGAAGAAGTGAGTTGTAATTAACCACGTTGGTAGATGCCACGTGACCACGATTTTTTTCCGGTTTCATCACGATGTTTTCCTTCTCCGTTTTGAGAGTAGTGGTGATGAAATAATTTTATCCAAAGTAAAGCGCAGGATACGAACTTACGACCTATAACCGGTAAGTCGCAGCAGATTCCACCGGGCCACCACAGCTCTTAAGAAAACTATACTTTCTCTCAATAAGAATAATCTCTATAACGGGAGTTCATATGGCCAGAGGGCGCATAAGATTAGGAAGGTTTAGAGGAAAAATGGGACGCTTTTGCCCAGCAGTGGGGCAAAACAAGGATTAAGTGAAAGTATTCTTATTGAAAGAAAGAGTTTATCAACCAACCTCGAGTCCTTGACCCAACGTAATCGTCACAAAAAACCGTACACACTCCAAAATTAAATCACCCGTTTCCCTCACCACATAAAAACTGCCACACATGATTGGCCATACTTATTACATCAAAGTTACTATGGGGGACATTTTCCCCATAACATTATATTCATGAGTTATGTACCCGACGTTCATGGCCAGTTTTTATGGGATGATGTAGAGGGGACATCGACACCATGAGAGTAACGAAGATGATATATGTTTTTTTCTTCGGTGTATAAATTGGGTAATACAGTGGAAGGAAATTGAAGGGTCCTTTGGCAAATGTCAGGGTCAAGGGTAAGGAGTTTTCCTTATGAAAGGACTGATAAATTCTATGTACAATATTCAGTATGTATACATGTGTAGTATGTCCTTTAGATCGAAGGATAGTGAACTATACCTTGTCTGTTTTTGGTAAATGGATTGGATGCGTAGAGCAAAATCATAGTTTGGTAGAATTTGAAAATAGTCCTAGATCCTGGACTCTAATTGCGAAACGCACTATCTATCAGAATCTGAATCGGATTGAAGATTATTTCTAAACCATTGCGTCATTTGTTCGAATAAATTGTCGGCTCAGCAACGTAAATAACGCAATGAATGTTGAAACTATCAATATGGAACCGATTGAAACCTGTGCTCTATTTTAATTATTAAGTTACTTTGTAAATATGTCGTTTTTTAAAAATAACTCTACGTCTTCTGGTACGCGGTCGCCACTCCAGAACCTTACGGCCTATAAAACTTATGTTTGGCAATTCTTCGCGCTATGTTGGTTACCATGATTCGCCTGCAGATCTCTTAATTTTTGATTTGATCTTGTAGGGAAACTCCAAGCATAAGCACTCTCCATTGCCCTTTGGGTGACTTTCAGCGATAAAATAAGGCCCTATTGTGAGGTACCATGTATCATTACCATAGGTCGTCACTTCACAAAAAACCCTGGTCAAAGATTTTCGTCTTAATTAATTAAAATAAATGAAGTCAGTTCATGTTTATAGCTACTTATATCTGTACTCTGAAGCGGTGTTGGGTAAACAAACTTAGACCAATGAATTCTTTGTAACTATTTTCCTATCTACAGGTCAATGGTACACTTAACCGGGATGTTAACCTCTCGAAAACTATTAAAACTATTTGTTACCTAATAAATCGTCCAAACCATTTCCGAAGCAGTTGTACAAACAATTTACCATACAGACGATTATATTATATACCATTTATAACCAATCTTATCGTTAGAAGCACTTCATAAAACCATATTTATGAACCTAAGTATTGTCGACTATTTTTCTGGAGTGAATGTCCTCTATAATCGGTCCCTCGAGGCGTAGGAAGGGAAGGAAAGAAAGAAAGAATATATTCATGGTTATTTGGGGTTGTTTTCTGAATCTAAACTGCCACTTATGGTGTTGTATAAGAGACTAGTGACAACCTCATACATAGTATTGGGAACAAGTTTCGTAGTGCAAATTGCGAGAGGCCTATTTTTGACAAGGGAAGTTTGTAGTTTTTACTTTGACGGATTAGTCTTAATTAAAATGTCAACATAAGATAAAGAGGAGAGGCAAAGTATGGGGGAGACTTTACCTGGAAATGGGACAACAAATATGTAGTTGAAGCAAAAAAAGAGCGTATGTTGATTAGGCATGCAGTAGTATATGTTTTCATCTTCACGGTTTTTTAAACTAGACTGGACTAAAATACTTTATGACAGATTTCTGCCGTCCTCATCCATCAAGTACCTGATATTGCTATGTTGAGAGAATATTGACAAATATGGATTTCGGTGAAATTCAAGTTCCATCAAACACCGCAGCTTCGGCATAGAGATCCAGCATCTACTACATATGTATTTCATATGCACCTAAAGATATCGTATAGCATCGTATCTCCCGCTAGTAATGTTACTTCGTTTTCTATTAGAGCTCCTTTGGGCTTTATTTTCTGTTCATTCGGCTCCTTAGAGTTGTAGCTTGATGTTAAATTATATTTTACTTTAAGTATAGAACATAATCTTTTCCACTGCAGGTCACAAGCCTCTTCTCACACAGAAGCACGAGCATTTACCTTTTTGCTTGCTCAAGACAGGCTTAAAACTATATATCGAGCTTGATCTTGATAACACTGGCTTTTCCTATCTAGATCTTTTTCAATATCACCCCAGATACCACCCTACTCTATACAGCAACGTATTTAACATACCCACGCCCCCATTTCCCTACACCAGTAGATTTCAATTCGCATGCCTAGCAGCCTTAGTTTCCTCGTATTTCCCCTGAGACCATATTGTAAACTGGCGTTTGGTCTTTGCAGTTTTATAAGGAAAACTTACTTGTTTTTTACCTAGATTTGAATATTATGGTGGTGGTGAGATTTGGAATTGAATTTGTGAAATATGTAGTTTGCTAGGAAAATCCGGTTAGGTAAAAAGAATCGGATTATTTTATCCAGTGAAACGTAGGTATTTGTATAATACGTATCGATATTTTTGGTCTGCATAAAAGTTGCCACTGCTATATCATAATTATTTCAGGTGAAACACGTCCACTGCTGGACTTAGGCCTCCCCCAATTTGGGGGGATTTGCCATAATCGCCACGCTTGGCAGGCGGGTTGGCGATTGCAGTATGGTGGTAAAATGCATAGAGAACGCTGCTGCCTATTCTCTAGTAAGTCCCTTATTCATCTCTAACGACATCCACGGGAAAAATGGGACAATACTGCTCAACACTGGCATATAAATGTTGACTATTTAAAACTTGTAATTTTTTTGATCCGGTCATAGATCTCATCTCATAAAGAGTGAAAATGACCGTAGGTTTCCTTCCCTATGACCTCTGAGTTTGTTTCGACCTTTCTTCCAGATGGGAAACGCCGACCTTAAGTAATTTAAAGAAATTGTTTGACATGTAAAAGTGTTTGTACAAACCTAGTAACAGTAGTAACATCACATCACATCGTCTGAAGAATTTCTTAGAAATATAATTTTGACATTGGGCAGTGAAAAGTCACATTATTGGATGAATAAGCTAAAAAATTCTTTAATTAAAACACAAGTGTGATAAGTAAACGATTACTGAAGAGCTATTAACCATTTTATACCGCTTAACTTAGATTTAACGCGTTTAATTAGAACTTAGTTTTATTGAGGGGAATTAACGGCCATTAATCTTTAACGAGAGACATCAAGTTTATACGATGTGGGGATTAAAGAATACATTGTTTCAAGTGAGACAAGTGGGCCCTTTATAAGATTCTCTTTCAATTTATACTAATACTAAGGCGAGACTGATAGGTTAGGTATTATAAGAGTCATTTTACCATCATCATTTCAGCCGAAAGACGTCCACTGCTGGACATAGGGCTCCAAGCACCGCCACTTCGACCGGTTCTGTGATTTTTCCATTCAGCAAGTTCCTACGACATTCACAAGGCCATCAGTCCACCTTGTGGGAATCGTGCTTTAATCGTGCTTTAATCGTGCTTTGTATGTTGTTATGTCTTTTGTGTGCACCAAATAAACGATTTATCTATCTATCTATCTATCTATCTATCTTCCAACGCTACATATTCCGGTACGCAGTCGCGACTAGAACCTTTCTGTCTCATTGGCCATCTACTCTGCAAGCAATGTACCCTGCATACTGATTATGTACTCGGGAAGTTGACGTAGAAATGTACAAAACTCAACATCATACAATGGAAAACTCACATTTTTTTTTACATATTTTGATACTTATGTGTAAATAGTACAAAAAAAGCTATCTGAAAAACCATTTGCATTTGTGATGTCAACGTAACAAAACAGTAAAGGAGATGTTTCATTTTTATATGGGGCTCCGGCCATAACGTGTACAGTTTAGCGAAGTTGGGAAACTTACTCCTGAATAGAATAAAGTAACATTTTTTTCATAATATCAAATGGTTTATAAGTACAAAATAAAAATTAAAAATGTTTGACGTTTGTCTTATGAGATAGCGAGCGATTCTATGTTGTTCTATGTTATGGGGGTTTGGTTTCCGCACTTAGTCCTTTGAGTGGACCATTGTGCGTGAGCCATGGCGGCCGTCGGTATTCACTCCAACCAGCCCACCTCCCTCCAGAAGCTGGTTATGTCTCCTGGTCTGTTGAGAACATCTGTGTAAGATTTGGGTGTCCCGAGGGTATCTGTTCTAATTTGGGTGACGCCTGTACATTCGAAAAGTACATGCGCAACGGTTTCTTCAGCCTCCAGGCATGCCCTGCACAGGGGGCTGTCCGTTATGCCTATCGTGTAAAAGTGTTTGTTTAGCGGGCAGTGTCCTGTGATGGTGCCCGTCATTAGACGCAGATCATCCCTGTCCAGGCGTAGCAGGCGTCTGGTAAGCCTGCCATCCGGGGATGGCATAGCTTCCCTGGACTGCCTGCAGCCTGGTGCCGAGGTCCACCAGCTCTCCGCTTGTGTGTGGGTAAATTCCTGCAGCCACCTGCGTAGCTGGTTGAAGGGGATGGGCACGATGGGCTCGGGGCCGCAGACTGACGCGCTGGATGCCTTTCTGGCCAGTTCATCAGCAGCGTCATTGCCTAGTGATCCACTGTGTCCTTTTATCCATTGCAGTGTCACCTTGTTGCGATTAGAAACTGTTATCCGTTCTAATGCATTGTGACATTCTAGTGTAAGGCTCGAGGTTATGTATCGTTTGGCTAGGGATTGGAGGACTGAGGCGCTGTCGGAGAGTATGCGAATATGGGTGTCCGTAACTCTTCTGGCTTCTATGGCATACGCCGCCTGTATAATGCCCACGCATTCCGCCTGGTAGACGGTGTTGAGCATTCCCAGCGGGCTGGATATTCTTATGTTGAGGTCGTGTGAGAAAACTCCGACTCCGGTTCCGGAGGTGGTCTTTGAGCCATCAGTGTAGACTCTTAGCTCTTCCGGGCCCGAGTGGTCGTTTTGTTCTTTTGTGAGTATAACGTTGTAGTGCTTTTGAAAGTAGTGTAGTTTTGGGGTTTTATCGCAGGGTGATGCCATCATTGGTTGTCGCTTGATCGCTTCATCCCTAATGCGTGAGTGCTTGACTCTCGAGTCGTTGCTTAGGGTCCCTGCTATGTTTAGTCTTAGGGCAGCTAGGGCAGCCTCCTCCCGCACGATCAGGTGTAGAGGTGGTAGCCCGAGCATTACCTGTAGGGCAGCGGTGGGTGTAGTTCTCATGCAGCTAGTGATGGCTACACAAGCGAACCGCTGCACCTTTTCAAGTTCTTTTTGGGCTGTGCTCAGGTCTGTTCTGGGCCACCAGACTATTGAGCCGTATGTGATAATTGGTCGAATAACTGTGGTGTATAGCCAGTGGGTGACTTTGGGGCTGATTCCCCAATTCCTGCCAAGCATTCTTTTGCACTGCCACAGGGATATGCTGGCTTTTGTAGTAATGTAGTTGGTGTGTTTTGCCCAGTTCAGCTGTTTGTCCAAAAATATGCCCAGGTATTTGGTTTCAGTTGATAGGCTTAGGGTGGTGTCAAAAAGTCGTGGCAGTTCGAGTTTCGAGAGTTTCCTCTTTTTTGTAAAGAGGATCATCTCGGTTTTTGTGGGGTTTACTGATAGTCGGTGTTTGTTGCACCAGACCTCTACTATTTTCAGGGCTTGGCGCATGAGGTGGCATAGGGTGTTTTCATTAGTGCCATTTATTATTATGGTTATATCATCGGCGTATCCTACGGTGAAGTAACCTTTATCGTTGAGTGTTTTGATGAGGCTGTCTACGACCAGGTTCCATAGTAGTGGCGAGAGGACGCCCCCTTGCGGGCAGCCCTTCGCCACTACCGCCCTTGTAGTGTCGTTCACTGTAACTTGTACAGCTCTCAATTTGAGCATGTTGGTAATCCACCCGCTCAAGGTCGGGTTTATGTTGTGTCTGTCGAGAGCCGTGCTGATACTATTGAACATAGTTTTGTCGAAAGCGCCCTCTATGTCAATGAAAACCGCCAGTGCTGAGCATTTGTGGTCCACTGCGCATTCAATTTTAGAGACCACGCTATGTAGCGCAGACTCTGTTGATCTGCCCGTGGAGTACGCGTGCTGTTGTTTGTGAAGCGGTTTTACTCGGAGAGGTCCGTCTCGGATATGTCTATCGCAGAGTCTCTCGAGGGTTTTTAGTAGGAGGGATGTGAGACTTATAGGCCTATAGGCCTTTGGTTGTGTATAGTCGGGTTTGCCTGGCTTGGGTATGAAAATGACTTTCACTTCGCGCCACGCTAGGGGTATGTATCTGAGTGCAATGCAGGTCCGGTAGATCTCCACCAAGCATGGTATCAGGTGGTCGGCTCCCCACTGTAGGAGGGCTGGAAAAATGCCATCCAGCCCTGCAGATTTGTAGGGTTGAAAGGTGTCAATGGCCCACTTTATCCTTTCTTCTGTTACCATACTTTGTGCCCTGGACCAATCTAGGTTTGTTGGGGTCCATTCTGGTTCAGCTTCCCACGACCTGACCTCTTGGAGGTTACAGCCGGGGAAGTGGGTTTCCAGGAGAACCTTACTGGTTTCGTGGTCACTTAGTGTGTATGAGTTGTCGGGTTTTTTGAGCGCACCAAGGGTTCGATCCTGATCAGTCGAGAGGATTTTTCTTACCCTTGCGGCTTCGTTGTTGGTTTCGATGGATTCGCAGAATTTCCGCCAAGCTGCCTTTCTGGCAGTTCTGATCTGCTTTTTGTATGTGTATTGGGTTTCTTTGTATTGCTCCCAGTCGTCCGGTAGCCTGGTATTTTTGGCCCTGTTGAATTGTTTGCGTAGTGTATCTCTGAGTTTACTAAGGTTGGCGTTCCACCAGGGATTTCTCTCGCTGTTGTTTCGTGGCGCCCTTAGTTTGCAGCATGCATGGTATGCTTCGATTAGGTATTCAGATAATTTTGTGACGGTGTATTCTAGTTGTTCGGGGGTTTTTATTGTTACTCGTGATAGATGTCTAGCTAGTAGGGAAGCCAGGAGGCGTTTGTACTCGGGCACATTAGTGCGCCGCGGGTTACGTTTCGGTACGGGTTCCCTAGTGTGGGTAGTTAGTGTGAATCGGATTCTTCTGTGGTCAGAACAGGAGGGTTCATCCGAGACGTGCCAGTTTGTGATGAGGTTTGTCGCGTTTTCTGTAGCAAGCGTCAGGTCAATGATTGTTTGTCCTCGGACTGTGACCCAAGTGGGTTCAGAGCCTCGGTTAACAATGTTAAGGTTAGTAGAGAATAAATAGGTGGATAGTACCTCTCCTCTAGAGTTCGGCGAGTTGCTACCCCAGAGCGGGTGGTGGGCGTTGGAGTCGGTGCAGATGATCAGGTCCAGTTTGGCACGTTCGCAGTGCTGCACTAGGTCGGCCATCTCCTTTGGTGGGCAGTTAGCGTCCTCGCCTGGCATGTATACCGAGGCTAGTACGACGTCTGGAACGTTACTATCGGTCTGGAGCCTGACTGCTGTCAGGTCTCTGGAACAGAATTGAGTGAGTGGTGTGGTAGGGATTTCTTTGGGTATGTAGGCGCAGGTTCGTGGTTTGTCTGCGCCGTGTGTGTTGAGAATTAGCTTACCTCCGATGTTACTGAGGCCGCAGATTCTGTTGTTCCTGATCCACGGCTCTTGGATCAGTGCGATGGTTCGGGGCTTAACCTCCAGAGCTCTGCGTAAGTTGGCCGTGGCAGTTTGGCTGTGTTGGAGGTTGGTCTGGATGACGTTTATGGGCGATGACGGTGGTGGGGTGGAGTTAGTCGGAGCTGCATCCATCGGAAAGTCTCTCCTCCACCTCCACCCTGAGTCGGTCTTCGTGCAGGTCGCCCGGCGACGAGGCGAGTAATCGTTCGTTCCAGCCGGGTGATGAGGGTGGTAAGGTGTCGCTGTCATCCTCCATTGCTGCTCGGGCCATAACCTGCTCGAGTTGGGCAATGTCGGTGTCAGTAGTCTGTGTCAGTGTTTGTGCGGTCGTCTCGTCAGTGCTGTCGGTCTTGGTAACAGAGGGTAGGGTCGTGGGCCAGAAGCGCACGTATATCGACCCCAGGAGGTACGATATCCGTCGCTCCCGAGCTAGGACCCTATCAACTTCCTCCGGTGGTACACCTAGGGTCAGATACGTCCCGTAGTTGTCACCACCGACGGTAGTTGCTCTGTACAATGACCACCGGGCAATGTCATACCAAGTATTCTGACGAATCAGAATACTCTGGAGCCTGGCTACGTCACCTTTGTAACGAGGGACGAAGAGCGAGGCTCGGACACGGGTGGGCACGTCGGACTGCTTCAGAACGGTCAGTGTTAGGTCAGTGTCGGGGAGTCTTATTCTGGGTGCGGCTTGTGTCAACCAGGTCAGGGCATTGTCGTCCTCGCACCACATCTGCACGGTGCCTTCCGCTACCCGTGGGTACCCACGGAAGGCCGGGAGTGGTGTCGTCGGGTCAGTGTCCATTAAGAAGTCCTCTAGGGCCGTCTTTATGTGTTCGGCCTCTTCCTTGGTCAGGTCTCTGGAGGGGGGAGGGAAGCAGATTGCTACGGCCAGCCTCGCAGGAATATCCTTCGTGGCTCGCGCGTAGGTTCTCTGCTCCCCCTGAGCAGAGTGGACCCTCACACGCTTGGCGTCGCCTTGGAGCGTACTCGGTGAAGCCGTGTCGTCTGGGCGTCCTCTCTTCGCCGGCCCTGTACCACTTGGTCCAGGCTGCGGCTTGGAGGGCCCTGGCAGCGGCGCCTGCGCGTGTGCCAGTCTAGACCGCCGGCCCCTCCTCGTCCTAGGTCCGTCGTGGGTCTTGTTAGAGGTCTGGGGTTGACTGGCGACCCTGGCAGATCCCGCCGCGTGCGGAGGCTGTTCGCGTTGGGTTTCCCCAGCGCGGACTTGCCCTCGCCCGCTTTGATGTGCATCCGGCCGCGTTTCGCTCGGGGTTGCCCCTGTGCGGACTGACGGCTGGTCGCATGGCTTCACTCCCGGCCGCGTTTCGCTCGGGGTTTCCCCTGTGCGGATTAACGGCTGGTCGTGTGGCTCCGCGTCCGGCCGTCTTTCGCTCGGGGTTTCCCCTGTGCGGACTGATGGCCGGTCGCGTGGCTCCGCGTCCGGACGCTTTTCGCTCGGGGTTTCCCCTGTGCGGACCGACGTCCGGTCGCGTACTGCCTGTGCCTTTGCCCTTTTCCTTTCCCGGGATGTGACTTTTCCGCGCTTGCTTAGCAGGCGTACTCCATCACCCGAGAAAGTTTTAGAGCTGCCAGGCTCGTCATCCTTCCCCGTCCCTCTCTGTCTGTGTCGGTCTGTGTCGTAATCTGGGTTTGTCACGCTATTCCGCACGATGCTCTGTTGCCAGAGACTCGCGGGAGGCGCATATTGTGTCGTGGGGTTTGGCGCGTGGGTCGCTGCCGTCAGTGTGGTTGTTGGCGCGTTTATCGCAGCCGATGTTTCGGGTCTGGGCGCGTTTATCGCTGCCTGTGAAATTGGCGCTGAATCAGCAGCCGAGTGCGCTGAAGAGCGCGACGAAAGAGAGCAGTCGGTTGCCCCCCCAGAATACGATGGGGGCTGACCGCCGAGGCGGTGTGGGATTCCCCGGCTTGGCCGGGACCCACCTGGGTAGTAGCTTTTTCCTTCTGCATAATTTTCTTTTTGTCGGGGGGTGGGCTTTTTTTGGATCAGAGGTTACCCCTCCTCTGGGACCGATTGGATATAAGGATAGGAGGGAGGAGTTTTGTGGGATGGAAAGGGTTTGTTGGGGTCACCCTAGGTCTGGGATCTGGCCTAGGGATTTCGGATTGACGGGATATCCGGAAGAGGAAGGATGGTCTGGTTGGATGGCGGTACACGGGAGAGATGGTAATTGGTTACCCTATGCCTGGGGTTTTGGCCTTCGGGAACTTCTCTTGTCCGGGATCTCTTTCAAGATGCCCCGAGTGCGGGATCTTCCGCAAGACGGTCAATCCCACAGCCAGGGTTGGGCTATCCGCAACCTGCCCACCCGCTCGGTTGCAGGAGAAGAAGTGCCTGACAGTCTGGGTCGCCCCACCGCGGATGCACGTATGCATCCGCGTTGGTGCAATCCAGCTAGCCCCGAGCGAGCGATTATTTTGAAGTCGTTTAGAAACACACTTCAAAAATGGAGACTAAAGATTTTTGTAACGATGAAATGGTCACACTTAATTATGTTTACTCAAAAATATGTGTAAGAGAATAACAGTAATTTATTTTTATCGCAACAAGAATAAACACATTTTTTAATTATTTTCTACTTAACATTGATTTGGTGAGACATGATTTCAGAACGAATGAAGTTTGCAAGCAAACGAGACGCCATGTTGAATAAAACATGGCAATAATTGAAAAACTATTATTTTTTGTACACAACAAATCAGGCTCAAATTCACCAGAGAATATTTTTCCCCAATTTGTGGTATTTTTTCCTCTTTTTCGATAAATGTACGCCTGATGGCCGAAAATGAAACATCTCCTTTAGATTACTCTGACATGTGCGAGCCGTCAAAAACAAGTTGCATTTTTGTAAATGTATAACAGTCAACTCATATAAAATTTGTAGCACTCTTTTCGAGGAAATACATGAAAACTATGATTGTATATTTTATATATTTATCCACACTATATAATATTATAAATGCGAAAGTAACTCTGTCTGTCGGTCTGTCTGTCTGTCTGTCTGTCTGTCTCGCTATCCTGCTAAAAGTACTGAACCGATTTAAATGATTTGGTACACAGATAGTTTAGAGCCTGAGAAAGGACATAGGCTACTTTTTATCCCGGTAGTATGTTCCCGCGGGATAATTTCCGACATTCACGCGGGCGAAGCCGCTGGCAAAAGCTAGTATTTATATAAAATATACAATGGCAAGTAAAATATTTTATGAAACCTGCACTTTAATTTTGTAACACATTATTAATCAGAATCGGAATCATTTTGAAGCATATGTAGTGACTATGAATGATAGGCTGTGGATTTATATGATAAGACAACTGTGCGGATTTAAAGAAGATGTAGGGACAAAATGTTACCGAGTATATTTAGATAGTTTGTTTATGTTGAGGGAATGAATGAAGGGCGACTGACTAAAGTGTAATCTTTTATGGGGTACTGTGTTAAATTTTACAACAAAATACCTTCTGATATATTGCAATTAAATGAAAGGAGGTTTAAAAGTCATAGTAAAAGTACACTTTGTAAACGAGCTTATTAAAAACTAGCTTTTGCCAGCGGCTTCGCCCGCGTGGAGGTCGGAAATTATCCCGCAGGAACATACTATCGGGATAAAAAGTAGCCTATGTCCTTTCTTAGGTTCTAAACTATCTGTGTACCAAATTTCATTTAAATCAGTTCAGTAGTTTTAGCAGGAAAGCGAGACAGACAGACAGACAGACAGTGTTACTTTCGCATTTATAATATTAGTGTGGATAGTGTGGATAGTGTGGATTAGAGGATTACATCCAAGATAAGAACGCTTGGAAATATGCTGGTCTCGCTCCATAGGACAGTCTTAGAGTTTATCAAACAGGTTGCAAAGTTAATTGTATAGATAATATTAATTTTTTCTTCTATGACACTAATTTACATTTTGTGATTACTGTAACTCATACACTGACTTGCAACTTTGAAAAAATATTAGGAAATTCGTATTCTTGCCTTTGCAATGTTTTTGTAAATATGTGAGCACCATGTATCTATCATATAAGATTTATCTCTCATTGCTTCATTTTCAGTTCTTTTACCTGTTGTGGTATGGTAATTTTTATTGTAGGTGCATTGTCTTCACATATAATTGTACCGTGGGTACCGTGTGGTGCCGGACGTAAAGAATAACACCACCCCATTCCTTCCCGTGGGTGTCGTAAAAGGCGACTAAGGGACTTACTAGAGAATGGGCAGCAGCGTTCTCTATGCATTTTACCACCATACTGCGATCGCCAAGCCGCCTGCCAAGCGTGGCGATTATGGCAAAGCCCCCCAAATTGGGGGAGGCCTAAGTCCAGCAGTGGACGTCTTACGGCTGAAATGATGATGATGATGATGATAATTGTACAAATATTGTATACAAATACTGAAAACTGTGTTAAAAGAGTAACGGTGATTCTTGCCCATTCTTCTCCATACGAATCTACCTTTTGGAAGGGGCAACTAGAATTAATTCTATTTTCATGTAACATTTGGCGTTCAAAAGTGCTTTTTTGGGCCTAATTGAAATAAATGCTTTGACTTTGACGTTTATTTTGACTTTGAACGGCAGATGTGAGTTCAAACGCCGGGGGAGGACCCCCTTTTTTTTTCTGGATGGGAAATCATCAAATGACTTCTCCCGCTCTGGGCGGGAGGGCGTGTCAGACTTTTACTGACTAAAACCCACCCGTGTTCCATCAGTTGCCCATGTGCCAGGGTCACGGTATCTCTTTCGAACAATCACGCGACCCCGGCAGGGGGGAGGACCCCTAAGGAGGACATAACAGTGATCTTATTGGTGATTTTCTTCTGAAAGCTTAGGCGCATAGTAATCGCAACTGGCATTCGTGTATGACCAGAAATATAAACGTGAACGATGCAATAGAAGCATGTATGGAGATCGCAACAGATGGCGTTCTCTAATTTCTGCGTGACTTTATGTATTTATGCTGAATCATTTTGAAAGTTATGCTAATCCTTTAATAATTGTTACATATGTTCGAAAAATGTGTCAGCGCAACTATGAAAAAAAAAACCGGCCAAGTGCGAGGGGCGCACCGAGGGTTCCGCACAAACCTGTAGGTATCCTCGGTTTATGCATAAGGTTTATGCTTATGAAATTAAATGTTTTTTTTTTTTAATTTTTATATTTAAGTTGATTGAATGAAAGGTAAATTGCGGTTCACGATTTATGACGTATTAAAAAAAACTACTTACTGGATCTTGTTCAAACCAATTTTCGGTGGAAGTTTACATATTATTTTATGTACATCATATATTTTTTTTAGTTTTATTATTCTCTTATTTTAGAAGTTACGGGGGGGGGGGACACACATTTTACCACTTTGGAAGTGTCTCTCGCGGAAACTATTCAGTTTAGAGAAAAATGATTTTAGAAACATCAATACCATTTTTAAAGACCTATTCATAGATACCCCACACGTATGGGTTTGATGAAAAAACATTTTTTGAGTTTCAGTTCTAAGTATGGGGAACCCCAAAATTTATTGTTTTTTTTTTTTCTATTTTAGTGTAAAAATCTTAATGCGGTTCACACAATACATCTACTTACCAAGTTTTAACAGCATAGCTCTTATAGTTTCGGAGAAAACTGGCTGTGACATACGGACGGACAGACAGACAGACAGACAGACAGACAGACAGACAGACAGACAGACAGACAGACAGACGGACAGACAGATCTATAAGGGTTCCGTTTTTGCCATTTGGCAACGGAACCCTAATAAAGCAATGGATGTTGATGAACTGTCACTGAAACCCAAGTCTACTGCTAGTGTGTAACACAATTATCTCGCAGTTTCAGTAATCTTTTCACGTCCTCTAGTAATGTTAAACAGCCGTCATTTGTGTGAAAATTAAACAATATTTCAGAGACACTAGCTCACGCATTCCAGCTATATTTTCACAAGTTTGTTTTATTAGGCCTCTGAAGCTCTTAAGAAGAAAGGTCTCCACGGTATGATGTTATTATCTCAGACATCCACGTGATATTACTTCATAGTCTACGTTTACGATGCTCAAGGGAGTGTTGCGTACACACGACGGCATATCAAGCTATACACACCCAGTATAAGCTGACCTGGCATTGTACAATCAGGGAAATTGTTTGATAGGCGAAGTTGTGGCAGGCCACATAGCAGACTGCAGGATTAACTGAACAGATTCCACCAAAACTGGAAGGAGGACGTGCGAGCTCGCGAACGGTGGGAGGAGAATAGGAAGACCTTTGTCCAGGAGTGTTATAGGGAAGGTTAACAACAAAAAGAACGAGCACATTACATTTTGCCGAGTTCCATTTCATACGACTGTCAAAGACTGACAGTTGGCTTTTGAATTTATGGATAACTAGCTTCTGCCCGCGACTTCGTCCGAGTTAAATTTCTTGTTCTCCCGACCCTTCTCGTCGCGTCGAATCAGGCGATTCGCACGGTAAATTGCACCGTTAGGCACCCGTGCAATTTTCCGACGGGAGCGTCGCGTCGAATCGCCTACCCGTTCGACGTTCCCCGTTTTTGCAACATTTTTCATTACTGCTCCGCTCCTCTTCGTTGTAGCGTGATGTTATATAACCTATAGCCTTTCTCGATAAATAGGCTACCCAACGCAAAAATAATTTTTCAATTCGGACCTGAGATTAGCGCGTTCAATCATACAAACAAACAAACAAACTCTTCGCTTTATAATATTAATAAGTATATAAGAATAGATTTATGTGTGTGTGTGTGTGTGTGTGTGTGTGTGTGTGTGTGTGTGTCTTTGCTTAATGTTATTGGTCTTACTGGGTATAGGCCTCTCTTATATCGCGCCAATCTCCACGCTCCTATGCCAGCGTCTTCCAGGTTTTGTCCACGATGACAACCGTCCATCTCGCCGCCGGACGACTGACACCCCGTCTTCCAGTCCTTGGACGCTACTCTGTCACAATCATACCTAAATCTCTTCTTTATATTGTTCTTCGACAGGCGCATTACTTTGTGTAAATAATTTCATCACCAGTGCTCTCAAAACGGTGAAGGAAAACATCGTGAGCAAACCAGCATGTCCTAGAACTACATGTGACATATACCAACCCGCACTGGGCCTGAGAGGAAGATTACGGCCCATACCCTCTCACCGAGAGGAGGCTTGTTTCCCAGTTGTGGGAACAATATATGCTGATTATGAGGGTCAGATAAATTTGTTTCCTTTCTTTATGATGGTTGTCAATTTGCTTAACTTCACTTCATATTTAAGCTATCTGTACAATGGAAGGTCAACTTATACTGGCATGTCGCGTGTTTATGACTTTGTGACTGAGCTCTGCTCATTATGGCCGCATTAGACTTGTCACTGGGTTATTCTGTGCTTATGAGTATTTTAGTCTTGATATATTTATCTCCAGTGGTTTTCTTTGCTTGGAAAATACTGTTGTTTTTCTAAGACAAGAAACAAACTGAACATGCTTATCATATTTGCATAATATACAGTCTAGTAGGGACATCGCCACGTAACGGACTCAGTCAATGATTCTGAACTAACGGGCTCAGAATCATCAGTCTTACCAAGGGGTATCATGTTACCCATTAACTGTGTTGTGGAGGTCAAATACTGGTACTCAGCAGCATCCGGTTAGACTGGAAGCTGACTCCAACATAGTTGGAAAAAGGCAGGCAGATGATAATGATGTGATTTGGATTAGGATTGCTATGTCAGGCAAAATGTTACTAGATTTTTTTATCGGGAATTACTCTGAAGTTCACCCCTGCATAACCCTTCGGGGATTGCAGGGGTGATGTGATGTTATTTTTTATTTAATCTGTAGTGCCTCACTCTTGGGTAAAGGTCCATACTCTTCCTAAGAAATGTTGGCGCGACGACTCAGACTGCTTCTAGATTGATTGGCCGGAAAAAAATGTTGTTTTATGTATATAAGGTGTATCTATTCATACACGAAATATTTTAAGAGGTACACCTGCAGGTGGTAAAGAAGCTATAGAAGCAAAAATAATTTTTTTATCTAAGCGTTTTTGAATTTTCGTAATTATTATAATTTTAAAACTGCTTGAGACGTTTTGCATAAAACTTTTACTCCAAGTTCTATGAATGGCCCACCTGTCACTGCAAGGGCGGCGACCGGACGGCACGAGCATGGCCGCGGTGTCTCGGGCCGTAAAAAATAAGAAGGAGTCAGTATTTCTTATGTGCATCAAACAATTTAATATAAATATAAAATTTTGATAAAAATACATTTAGATTTTTTTTTTCGTAGCTTTTCTTCTTCACCACCTACAGGTGTACCTCTGAAAATATTTCCTGTATGAATAGATACACCTTATATTTTTTCTTCCAAACAGATAGCTTTTTACAACTTGAGTAACCTTGTAGCTACGATCAACTTATATAGTGGTATTTTTCGTAGAAGGATCACTCCTAAAAATTGAATGGGCTTGGAGTCCTACACCCGTTCATTTCTAGTTGTGCTCCTTCTACACTTACATTTAGTACCAGCTCGTAGTTTCGGACATGTTAGTGCTTGTTTAATTAGTTGCTCTCGTTTGCTTTACACTCGCAGTTAAATGGGTTTGCTCTTGTTATGTGATAACATGTGTGGACGGGATGCTGCAACGTTTGGAGAACAAACGGGAAAAGTTTCAGCTTCAAATCTTTTGAGCAGATGTGCAGATGTGCTTTTTAAAAGCTGTCGTATGCGTGGTAAAAATACACGTATCTCACAAGAGGACAATCTTTTGGTCCGTGGCTTACGCCCCCAGTGGTCGACGCACCTGTGGCCGACGCCCCCGATTCGATTAATTTAATAAAAATAAAAAGTTGTGATTTTTCACTTAGTACAGTAAATGAGAAAAGTGTTTCACCATAATAATAAAGAATTTTTTCTTGCTAAACAAAGGTTATCTGTTTTAATAACTTTACTTCCCCACCTTTGAAGGTTTGTCAGACAATCAAACGATACACTTCTCAAGTAATTTAATTTGATACATATATGGGAGTGTTACAAGAGACATTTTGCCCCTTATTCTTACCATATGGAAATTTTATCTTTTAACTTCAAGCAACTCGTCAACTAACTGAGCCAAACCAGATATTGGTAACAATAAAAAGTCCAGCTTTTGTCCACAAAATTGAAAACAATAAGGAAGTATGAATAGATATTATGTCTATCTCTTTCACACCAGAGTCAAGTTATTGAATATTGAAATATGCAACTGATAAGAAATATTAGTGAGTACAAAAATATTGACAATTTGACTGAACAATATGAAAACAAATAAATTACCACGATCATGTTTTTAGAACATATCCGCCCATATGTGGCAATCCGTCCAAAAAAGTAATAATTTAACTTACTTTGTATTTTGCTTATATACTATTTTTAATTTTATTTTTTTTAATTTACCTAACTTTGTATTTTGTTTTTACACTATTTTTAAGTTTTAATTTTTAAAATTTAGTTTCTTATGTTTGTTTAAGTTTTTACAATTGATTATTTTTATGCTTACAAAATTTGAAATCATTTCACATGTAAAAAATTTGCTACTCTATGAGTACGTTTCATTTTAAAGCCTTATTATTTTGTTACTTTATTTATATTGAAACTGACTTATAATTAGGTAAAAATATTCTCATTTGTTTAAGTTTTCACAGTTGATTATGTTTAATTATTATTGTACAGTAATAAAAAGAATATTTCATTATGTAAAAACTTAGTTACTCTGCAGAAATTTTGTAGACTGATTATTTAACATCACTATCTTATAGGTTGGCAAAAAAGAGTCTGTCGTGGTAACCATTGAAACTAAAATATTTTTTTGGTGGCAACACTGCTTTGTTTATCATCAACAAGTAGCTAATCTGTCATTGTGTTATGTTCCCAGTTGTATTTTACTTATTTCTAATTAACTATAAATTATTAATGCTTTTGTCCATATAAAAAATGAATAAAACACTATGGAGTAGTGGTGTGAGCTGTGATATACCAAGTTTTCGTAAGAAATTTGGCGGAATCTGAAGCGGAACAAATCTTGTCTCCGATTGACAATGTTTTCGAAAGAACTGCCGACACGACAGGTATTTATCCAAGAAATTTATCTTTTAGTCAATGCCAGTCATTGTTTTTCCTTTCTAATACTAAGTTTTATCGGTATTATAAGTTTCAAGCCATTTTATTGTTTTATTTACTAATAGATTATTGAGGTTATGTTTTCTAGTTTGACAAATCGCGTGTACGTTGACTCTTGATGTTTGATACTTGAAATTGTAAAATGTACCTACATGGAATTAATATGATTGTCTTTATGTTTTTTTTTTCAAAGTAAATCTCACAGTACAATTAGAGAAATTGTTAAAGAAGGTTTAAAAAAATTAAGGATTTTTTCTACACCTGGAGAAACACCAAAACAGTTGGCGGAAGAAAGAATTAGACGATTTTGATCTGTGTGCAATTAGACAAAAAAATCAACGCTGTAAAAAAACAGGCAAGTAATTTTTGTTAATGCTATTATCGCATACCAGATACCACAGTAAAAAAAAAATAATTTACATTTATAATTTTTCAGGTGCCTATTCTACGTAATATATTACCTATAGTTTGAGGAGACTTGGGTTATAATGGGAGCCGTAAACGTCTAAGAAAGATTTTTAAACTATTTAGAATTCATAAATAAGAAATGTAAAACTGACACATCAGTGTTAATGGAAAAAATCTATCATAGCACCTAAAAAGAATACACAAATGATGTTATGTCACGTTTTTTTTTTAAATAAAATCTAAATTTTAGCGTTTTATTTCATTTTCACTGTCATGTGAATACTGATAATGTTATGTACAGACGCCAGCACATAAAGCTACTAAAATTTGTCAAATTTCTTTAATAGGTTTCAACTTTATCGCTAAAGTGTTAGGTTCAAGATTGATTTGGAAAATTTGACCGTTTCGGGTACCTTGATGTGCTAGCGTGTACCTGACGCCTTCGTTAGTCAACTGTTCAAGTTTATTCGATATTGACCGTACCTTTCGAATGCGACATGTTATAGGTACTCTCTGACTTCCGATTAGTTTCCGACAGTAAGCGGCTGTAAGTACCTTCTTGTCGACTATAAAATGTCAGCATTAACAGGATTCGTTCAGTATCATTCATGTCAAATTTAATACAGGCATCAAATGGTTGTGAATACCCTAGACGGTGGCCGCAAATGCGATTGCTGAACATTATGTCTTGTTTATCGGGTTCAATCGGCAATCCCTGAGTGTTATTTAATTAATTTTTAAACAGAATAAGTTTTCATTATGTTATTATGATGGCAATCTTAGATAAAAGGTTATTCTAGCGAAATAATGCGCAATCTACTAAATACAATGAAAGTAAAAGACTGTGTGCCTATCAAGTCTTGAAATCTTGACTGATGAGAATTTCCGGGATCTCGTGTTTGTGGATTAAAACAACAAGTATCTTATCACTTTTAGCCCTAGTATACAGGGTGGCCATACCTGCTAAGCAGGCGCCCTCATTTTTTCCAGACTCTTTTTTGCCAAGCTGTACTTTATTACATTTGAGACTGATTATTGTAATTAAGTTAAATGATTCTCTTGATTGTATGTGCTAAAAACTGTGATTTGTATACAATTTTTTTACTAGATTTCTTATTGATATAAATAAATAAATAATGAAAATTACTAAGACTTTCACTTCAAAACATATATCCAATAAAAAACATTTCTATGTTAGAAGTATAATTATGATTTAATAGTATACATATACTTACAATCAATATACATTTATTATTTTTGTAAATCATTTATGTGCCTGACAGTACATTTGATCAAAAATTGCTTTGAATTAAATTATTCGCATCGGGGGCGTCCGCCACAGGTGCGTCGACTACTGGGGGCGTAAGCCACGGACCCCAATCTTTACCTAATTTATTTGCAATGTTTTAATAATTAAAAATGAAAGTAAGTAAATGTAATTTACAAAATTTTAGTTAAATAGTTTATAGACTTACTTTCCCTTTAATTCGCAACGATGATTATACTCAACATTAAAAAAAAAATTTTTTTTTCGCGTAACTACTTCGTTTACATGTGTTTTCTCACCACTAAATCGTGGCAAAAATGAAACGCATCTGTCAAAAACTAATAAGTGACAGTATATGAATTGAGTTTGACATTTATCTGCAAAATGGCGCCGGCTAAAGGAGCGACTCGCGGACGTGCGGTAAGAAAAAATAATTTAAAATATTTTGCAATAGATATGCACTAATAATTTGTAGTTGTTGTGTTCCTACATATCCACTCTTTGTGTTATGCTATTTACTGGACATGGAACTGCTTTGACTAACAAATTATAACCACTATTTTGTTAACGTTGAGTATTCTCAACATAGACCAAATATGAACAAAGTAGATGAATTGATCTATGTTAAGTATATTCAACACTGCACTACATTTAGAATACTATAGTTGTGTTTTTACAATACTGTTTTTTTATGAAAGTAAAGTTATTTCTTTATTTAATTGTCAAATTACTTATTTTTTAATTCTCAATATTGATTAACTATAAATTGCATAAATCAGATTTTTTTTTTTGCATTTACTTTGTGAATGCATGTTATTTTTGTTTGCTTTTGGTGTTGGAATGCGTTTTGCAAGCTTTTGTTATTTGCGTTTCTTAGATTAAGCCACGATGGGAGCGGACCAGACGTATCATGGCGCTAGTGCCACCAGCGCGTGCTCCTTCAGACGGTAGTGGAACTTCGGAAGATGAAGATCTGATTCCTGGGCCTCAGAACATATGTATGGCGAATGAAGAATCAGATGTTAGTTCAGAGCCGAGGTCAGTAGATTCCTCTTTTGAGAGATTGAATATTTTAGACGACATTGATAGCGTAATTGCTTCAGCAGATTCACCCATACTCCCTTATGAAGAAGACACTGTTCCGTTAACACCCCTAATAAACCAGATGTTTCCATCAGGTGGCAGTACAGATCTACCTATATTAAATTCGCCACTTATATCTCCGTTAGAACCAAATACCCGGTCCAAGAGAAAAGCTGTCAATAAGCCTATTATCTCATCAAAACGGACGAAAAAATATGTAAGAAAGCCACTAGATTTTAAACGGAAGTTAGGCAAGTTCCAACATGCAGCTATTATAGAAGAATTTGATTTCAGCACACCAATATACCCAAGATCTCCTATTGATTACTTTTTTATTTTATTTTCTGATGATGTTCTTGATCTTATTATAGAACAAACGAATTTATACTCCGTTCAGTGTGGCCTATCAAAATGCATAAACGCAACAAAAGATGACATCTGTGACTTTCTGGCTATTACAATCCTGATGGGGGTAGTTCCAATGCCATCATACCGAGACTATTGGAGTAGAACTCTAAGATATGCGCCTATAGCAGATGTTATGCCTCTGAAGAAGTACGAGCAAATTAGAAGATACCTACATTTTGCTGACAATAGTGACGCCAACGATGACCGCTATTTTAAGATCCGCCCTATTATTGAGAAAATAAGACGTAACTGCTTATTAGTTGAAGAAGAAGGGCGATATAGCATTGATGAAATGATGGTTCCATACAAAGGAACTCGTGCTGGAAGCCGACGACAGTATCTCCCAAAAAAACCGAAGAAATGGGGATTTAAGATTTTTGTGAGAGCTGGAGTATCTGGCTTAATATATGATTTCCTACTTTACGGAGGAGAAGATACGTTTAGAGGAATATCGTTTACAGACTATGAAAACAGCCTTGGTTTGGGAGCTAAAGTTGTCCTGGCTCTTGCGAAGACAATCGAGAGAAGACCCTCAATTTTGTATTTCGACAACTTTTTTACTTCGCTTGAACTAATCCATTTTTTGCGAGATGAATATGGAATATTCAGTTTAGGCACGATTAGAAGTAACAGGCTCAGAGGATGTGCGGACAAGTTGCCTACCGACAAACAATTGTCAAAAAAAGGTCGTGGCGCAAGCAAACAAGTTGTTTGCAATTCTAACAAAATTGCTGTTGTCAAATGGCATGATAATAAAAGCGTCACTCAGTTCTTTTGTGGACTCCTACCCTGTAGAAAAGATAAAGAGATACTCTAAAGAATTAAAGTCCAGGGTAGAAATTGACTGTCCCCAAATTATAAAGCAATATAACACGCATATGGGTGGTGTCGACTTGGCGGACATGTTAATTGCGATTTATCGCAGCACGTTTAAAACTAAGAGGTGGTACATGGCTATTTTCTCACAAGCTTTAGACATATGCGTCAATAATGCATGGTTATTATATAGGAGAGATCAAAAAGAATCATCAAATAAATGCGTGCCATTGAAGACATTCCGAATTCTTCTATACACGGAATTGTTGAAAAAAAAATAGAGTTGGTAAAGAAAAAATAAATAATGTTAATAGTCCACAAGAAATAATAAAAACACCAGCAACACCCCGACCCCCCGATGCAGTAAGATATGATAACACCGGTCATTTACCTGTTTTTGTTCCTTACGGTAGGTGCAAATATTGTAAAAATGGATACACAAATGTTAATTGTACCAAATGCTCAATGAGGCTGTGTCTAGTAAGTAAGAGGAATTGTTTTTATAATTTTCATGTTGCTAATTAAAGGTATTCGATTTTTTTTGTTTGGTTTTATTGGAAAAGTACATTCTTAGTTTAGGGACGTTGTTGAAAATACTCAACGATTATTTCTATCTATAGATTCCTGAGTGTTTCGTAATGTTGAGTATACTTATCATATGTTTTCTCAAAAACAAATTATTACATATTTTTTAAATTATTTTTTTGGGCATATTTCAGTCATATACAACCTACATTTAATATCAAATTCATATTTTTTTTACCAAAACTTAGTTGCGCGTTAAAGGGTTAAGATCTATGATAATATTTATATTTTTCTTATGGCTTTATCTATACTTGTTTGTTTGGTTGAACAAGGCAATCTCAGGAAATTCTGGTCCAAATGGCAAAATATTTTTGTGTTGGGTACTCGTAGTCTATTTATTGAGGAAGGCTATAGGCTATATAAAATCACGCTACAGTCAAAAGGAACGGAGCAGCAATGAACAATGAACGAAAACTGGTAGGCAATGCGATGCGACGGTAAGGGTCAGGGGAAAAATTTGACGCGGACGAAGTCGCGGGCAGAAACTAGTATATTATAAATGTTGAAACGCCGACGTCTCTCCAGGTCTCGGAGGTGGGCGCTAATGGCTGCAACATAGAAACTAATGTAGCTGTAAACAAACACGAAAGAAAACTCTGAACCTGTTTTTAGGGTTCCGTTGCCAAATAGCAAAAAACGGAACCCTTATAGATTCGTCATGTCTGTCTGTCTGTCCGTCCGTATGTCACAGCCAATTTTTTCCGAAACTATAAGAGTTATGCTGTTGAAACTTAGTAATTAGATGTATTCTGTGAATCGCATTAAGCTTTTCACACTGAAATAGAAAAAAAAAAACAATAAATTTTGGGGTTCCCTATGCTTAGAACTGAAACACAAATTTTTTTTTTCATCATACGTGTGGGGTATCTATGAATAGGTCTTCAAAAATGGTATTGAAGTTTCTAGTATCATTTTTTTATAAACTAAATGGTTTGCGCGAGAGACACTTCCAAAGTGGTAAAATGTGTGTCCCCGTAACTTCTAAAATAAGACAATGATATGAAATGAAATGAAATGAAATGAATGAAATGAAATGAATTGCACCGATCCCAGCGTGGTTTGACCAGACTCGATTAATCGAATGAACCCCGAGATTTGCACTAGCCCCTGAAGCGTCATGATTCATGGTGCTACATAGGCCATTGCATATCAAGAAGTAGACCGGGGGGCGCTGTAATGGTAGGGAAGACGTGCCCATTGGATAGGAAAGGATTACGAGCCTACCGACTATGCAGCCTTAAGTAAGCATTGGACTAGTGGAGAGAAGGGTAATATTTGTCTATAGGAGGGCATCTTTTCACGTCGTCGCCGGCATGTTGATCCAGGTCGAGCTTCACTGATGCATCTTTTGGTGGAGTTAACCGTTTGCTTGGCTCTTTTTTATGTCGAGGCTTCGCTATGTTCCGTGTTATTGTTTTCTTGGTCGTTTTCTGAGTTCTCGCTGATATCAGTTTCTGCTTTTTTGTAGATATCCGCCGCCGATATCTAGCCGCTTTCTTGATCTTATTTCTGTCTCCAGCCGTGTCCCTCCAAAACTGGATATCCTTGTCGAAGTATTTCATGTCCTGTTTTAGGTTGTCATTCCATTAGTAAATAGGTCGTCCGACCTTCTTAGATTTGGGCCTGTACTGCATTGCTGCATGAAACAGGTGTGGTTCAGAGCATCTGAAAATGTGTCGCACATCCTGTGGTTCTTGATGCGTTTTGTTATGGTTTTCCCGTCTAAGATTTGATGCATTTTCTCTGTCTCGGTTTGTTGATCGAGTCTCTCATGATAACTCGTTCGTATCTTCTCGGTCTCGGTTTAAGTCATATATCATACAAGGTACGATAATATCTCCAGCTTGTCCGTCCTAAACTTGATTCCCATGTCGAAGTACTCGTATTTCATGTCTTGTTTTAGGTTGTCGTTCCATTTGTAAGAAGGTCGCTCGACCTTCTTAGATTTGGCCTTGTACTGCATTGCTGCATGCATGCGTGGTGTGGTTCACCGTGTGCTAGGTAGCACATCCTGTGGTTCTTGACGCGTTTTGTTACGGTTTTACCGATATAAATTTGATGCATTTTCTTATGTCCGCAGTTTCCTAGTTTCCTTTTTTCCTAGCTTGGTCAATCAAATCATGACTCAACTCGTTCATTTCTTCTGAGCCGCAATAATGTGGTATTGGATTCGTTTTAGTTCTTCCAGCTCATCTGTAATGAGGATAAGGTCGTCCGCAAATGATAATACCATCGGGAGTGATGATGATTTCCTTTGTTTCTTTCGTCGTCGGTCGAAGCGGGCCGAAGGCCCTTGGACCTTTTGTTTTTTCTCTCATTTGGATATCGGTACCCTGCTTTTTTTCGGTTTTGTTTGTTTGTTTTTTTTTTCTGTGGAATGTGTTGAGCGTTTGCATGTGTTTTGCGGGGTGATTATTTTTTTCCCTAATTCGGTGAAGCATATTTATCACGTGTCTGCATGTTTCTTGTTCTGATATTTAACCTTTTGGAGTGTTATCTGGCTTTCTTTTTTTCGCGGCACAGTTGCATTGTTTGACATACTTGGTCTCAACCGTTGTTACATTCGTACCATGTCATTGTTTTTGTGTTTGTTTTTTTTCCCTTTTTGCTAACTGTTCTATGTTATTTGATCTTTGCAGTCCCCAAATTATTTTATTGTATTCTATTTGAAGTGTTTGAATCTTCATGCTGAAGCGTGTGTTGCATCGAACCTTTGCGTTGGGTACTTCGACCTCGACCAATATGGGCGTTGAAGTGTCGTATTTGCAGCGCACCTGTCCTTGTATTTCGTCTAATCAAGTTTAATGTTTGTGAAGGATCTGATTGCTTTCTAAGTACAGCTGTACGGTTGTGTGTGGTTGTATGATGCGTTGGTTGAACTTTACGTTTTGTTTATCCAGTTGTTCTTGTATTGTTACTTTGATCAGGGTGCCTACTCTCGAACACAACTCCAATAGATCGACACTGGTCAAACGTCAGTTGATTGAGTTAAACGTCAGGGATTGGCTAGACTCAATGAGTCCAGCCAATCACTGACGTTTGACTGACAATTCTAATGTCGAGCCATTGGAATTATATTCGAGAGTAAGCACCCAGGACCCAGCTATCATAGTGCTTCGTGTAGAGGATGCGTATATGTATTGGTGGATTCTCTCGATCGCCGATCGGTGTTTTTCTGCGTTCTGTTTATGTGTACATTCACATTTACGAGTTACAATTCGGACGCGGTGATGATGGTATATTCGATATACCAGAATGTTTAATTAATTGCACGGTTATGTATTTTGTTATCCTTTGTTCCTGGAAAAGAAGGCTGTTGGGGAGAAATTCCTACATATTATTTAGAAGTGCTAGGCGAATTCTATCATCCTGTCACTGTTCCAAAACATATGTAGCGAGATCTTGACGGATATTCTTGTGATCAAATGTTATTTGGTGAGATATCTAGACAAACAGTTCCCGTGTAACAGTTCCCGTGTTTTGTGATGGGTACGATTATAAACATTGTTATTGCTTTTGTTTAGTCAAACACATTTGTGTCAGTAAGGGGCTGAAACTGTCTAATTTGTGAGCTTGACCTTTTTTTTTTATTTTGTATCGTTATCTGTAGAGCAAAAACGTCTGGTGCAAACTTAAGAGTTCGGGGTATTTTTTTTTATTATCTCTTCAGTCCACATGTATATTTATATTCCGGTGACCGTGGCCTTTTGCAAAACAATTTGAGGAATTTGTTACCATGGTACACACGTCGACAAATCAAGCCATTCATTTCCAGTATAAACTGACTTCTCTTTGCACGGAAAGCCTATACAATGCGAGGTCTGTTAAAACTGGAAATCCATAGCTTGATATGTAGCTGTGTGTACAATTATAAGATCTTTAGGTAAGGCATCTTTAACGATATCACATTTAGTGTTAGAATAATAGCGTGAATTTGTTTGTGTGACGACACTGGTCCGCAACGGCTGCTTGAGATAACGTTGTGTGCGCGCGCGCGCGGCATATCTAGGCCCGTCTACGCAGTTTAGCTAACGTATCCCTGTAATATTAAGAACGGTCTCACCGGGTCTAGCGCCATGGGGTACTCGTCCTCCGGCAGTCAGTCTTCACTACAGCCTGAACTTATGACACTTTTGCACAGAGAGATACACACAAAAAAACGCGTTTTGATTTCGAAGTCGGCCGACCCAACATGTGTTGCGCGCGCGCACAGACGACCGCTTGCGACGAGGGTTCAAATTGAACCTCTAAAATAAGACAATGATAAAACAAAAAAAAAATATATGATGTACATAACACACGAGCACGAGCACGTTGATCAAATCTCAGGCCATGGCATGCTAGAACAGACCCCAGAGGTCTAATTGTATGCTTTGTTAAATATAAGGAACATGTATTAAAAAAATAATAATAATAAATAATATGTAAACATTCACCGAAAATTGGTTGGAACGAGATCTAGTAAGTAGTTTTTTTTAATACGTCATAAATCGTAAACCTCAATTTACCTTTCATTCAATCAACTCAAATATACAAATATATATTAAAAAAAACAACATTTAATTTCATAAACATAAACCTTATGCATAAACCGAGAATACCTACAGGTTTGTACGGAACCCTCGGTGCGCGAGTCCGACTCGCAATTGGTCGGTTTTTTGTTTCAATAAATATTTGAATTTGGATTTTTAATGCTGTTATTTTTTTATGCAGAAACCTGCACGTGGACCATGTGCTACGTATAGTGTTACGACAGTCTTTTGGCGCCCGAATGAAATTGACAGGAAGGCGCTGATGGAAATAATTTGTGAAATGTTTTTAATAAAAACTGGCCCAGTGCCAGTCGGACTTGCACAGAAAGTGTACCAGCGTACAATATTTATTAACCAACTAACCGATGACCTCTTACATAAATAACCCATTTTGCTTACCAACTAAACTACAATAGCAAACTTCCTGAACTCTTGACAACACTCGCAAACACAAGGACTCTCCATTCAAAACCAAGTTGTGACCGAACTTGTTAAAACTACCCGCCCTGAGGTCCGAAGTCATAAAGTTTGTGGTCTGCCTAATAAATGACCCTTTTGAGGCACTTTTGGCTTCTGAAAGGACCACAAAGGGCCAAAAACTGGTTTTGATATTCATATGTGCGATCATATTTTTGCTAAAAGTCATGTGGGGTTTGTATGCAGTTGAATCTTTTCATGAAAAATGTCCTTTGTTAGTGACCTCTCTTGATTGATGACAAAGGTTCTTTGTGGAGTAGTTTTTTATGAATAAGGTTATAAATGTCCGAAACTACGTGCTGGTTACCTACTAAATGTAAGTGTAGAAGGATCATTACTAAAAATGCTTTTTAGGAGTGATCCTTCTTCGAAAGATACCACTATACAAATTGAACGTAGCTACAAGGTAGGTCACTCAAGTTGTAAAAAAGCTCTCTGTGTGGAAGAAAAAATATACGTATGCACATATAAAATAATATCAATTTTTTCCGGCCAATCAGTCTAGAAGCAGTCTGAGTCGTCGCGCATAATGAGCGGCTGTGTGGTCAAAAGATCTCAAAAGTCTTAACTGGAGTTTATTTTAATATTATTAGTAAATAGTGCTATTCGGTCGAAATGTTGAAAAACGAGATGTTTTTGAACATTTAGTTCAGGAAGAAAAGTTTCTTAATGGGGATGTGCCAGGTTAGCCCGACAAAATAAAATTTTCTTAGCGTTTTTTTGCATTTTTTTTGGCCAATGTCAGGTTGACCAAATTTGATTCGCGACCGTAGTAAGTCTGTTTTTACAGAGTTATCATCATTACAATCACCAATAGATACATCCCTTTGAGATCATTATTATAATTCAATTTATTGACAATATCTGGTTGACCGAGCTTTGCTCGGTATTTTTTGGTAAATTGCATTTAAAATAATAAGTTTATGTTCAAGTTGATTATCGATAAAGTTGGTCATTGAAAACACGAATAAAACGACATTTTATAAAAATGAATCCTAGCTAGATCGATTTATCGCCCCCGAAACCCCCTGTATACTAAGTTTCATGAAAATCGTTGGAGCCGTTTCTGAAATTCAGATTATATGCATATATATATACATATATACAAGAATTGCTCGTTTAAAGGTATAAGATTTATTCATGACAAAAACTACCATATCCTTTTTAGCACATAACTCAAATCTAGACTTCATTCGACCGAGAGTTAACGCTGCAACAATTAGCTAATAAGTCTACACTAACAGTAGTCAGCTTATGCAATTAGTCCAAATCATGTGCTAATTATCTATAATGCACTAATCTTTATCATTGCGGATCGGATTCTCTGACGTGGAGAAGGCTGTTGTATTCAGGTATGTACATACCATATTCGGATCGCAGGCAACAGACACGGTTGCTGTGGTTTGTCCTCGTCTTTCTCTGACTATGAAGACGTAAGTATTCAAGCGTATTTCGACTAATGTTGCCATGGTCAATTAACTATTTTTTTTTCTCCTTTCTTTGGGCATAACATCATCGATGCCTTTTTTTTGGTTGGGATATCACCAAATGACGTCTGGCGGGGAGCGGGAGGGCGTGCAAGACTTTTTACAGACCAACCCGATCATCGATGCCTGTTCATCATCTAAGCACCCAACTTCATCGACCCAAACTATATCTTGGTTTGGGTATATGTGTAGAGAAAGTTTCAGGAAATCCAACGAGCGCAGCGGTTCATGGCATAAAACCGCGACGCAAGAAACTTTCCATCCTCCTCACAATGAATTTCCAAGGATTTTGCACGAAGTCGTAAAATTCTGCTTAAGGAAAGTTTGTTAAACTTGCAACAAGCGTAAAGCTGGCAAACTGTCACTTAATTATGTAGTTTTATTCACTTTGAATCGTCATTTTATGTCAAAGCTGTCTTACAAAGTTTTATTACTATTATGATGACAATGATTGATAAATTTTCAATAGTTGTTCATGGAATTCGTCACCATCATTACCCAAAAATTTGCTGAAGCCCACGAACACAAACTTCACCGACACGTGAATGTTGAGGCAATCCAGCTGCTAGACAACACAGACTTAGTGCGAAGACTAAAAAGAACTAAACCTTTTGAATTAGTGTAGTGTAAGAAGTGAGTTAATAATAGTATCTAACAATATTGTGCTATACATATAACACATGAACATAGTGTTTAAAAATTGTATTAGACTAAAAAAGTGCTACGGACTTGTATAAAAGTGCAAATTGACACTATTCTTAGTTTTAACATAATCTATTATGTAACACTAGCTTCTGCCCGCGACTTTGTCCGCGTTAAATTTCTCGTCCCTTCTCGTCGCGTCGAATCAGGCGATTCGCACGGTAAATTGCACGGGTAGGCACCCGTGCAATTTTCCCCGTTTTTGCAATATTTTTCATTACCGCTCCGCTTCTCTTAATTATAGCGTGATGTTATATAGCCTATAACCTTTCTAGATAAATAGGCTACTCAACACAAAAAGATTTTTTCAATTCGGACCAGTAGTTCCTGAGATTAGCGCGTTCAATCAAACAAACAAACAAACAAACAAACTCTTCAGCTTTATAATATATAATATATATAAATATAGATATTAAGTTAGAGTTAAATTGCTTATTAGCCTTTTTGGCTAGATCGTAATTAATTACTAAGAATTTTGTTCTTACTAATAAAGTATAAAAAAAATATAGTTGTTCATTCGACAAACTCATCAATTTTCGGGAGAAGTGCCGGTAGCCCGCGTAGTTTAAACTTCCTTACTAGTTTTGCAATTTGCAGGTCAGTTTTAGGTTTTATGTTGAGTAAAATATTTTTCGTGACAGTAATATGTAGGAATCTACTGAATTATAATCATTTCTATCATTAATACAACCCTATTAGTTAATTTAACCCTATTGAATGTCTCAACATTCATGACAAAAACTATCCATCCAATATCCAATGAATGGTTAAGTACCCGAGAACCAACAGTGCCAGCGCAGGTAAATATTCATTCGACCCGTGCGGCTGTTACTATGTAGCCAGGAACCTCCCATATTAACAAAAACATAATCTGATTTGCCATGGCATGCTTCCACACAACTATAAATCCCATTTCAGTTCCCCAAAAAAGCTTTCGAATAATCAATTATATACCTTTGTCCCTTAATAATAGCTCTTAAACCTCGTTAAAACATCAGGCATGGTCAACAATACGAAACCACAACGAAATAAAGGGCTTCAGAAAGGCGATGCTCGGTCGGTTGCACCGCAAAAGAACTATTCAACTAATGGGGGTAGAATTTCTTTTCCCATTAAGACATAGTGGTCTTCGCTACCTGATAATGGTGGTTACCTCCGGCACTAACTACCGATTTAATGAACAGTAATTGTAGTTAAATCGGGTTTATGTACTGGAACGGCTTTTTGCAATTAGAAATGGTAGCTACAGAGTTGAAATGGCTATTATTTTGGTTTCAAATCTTTAAATAATATGTTTATCAATTCATGGAGCATTCACACTTCGAACGCAGTAACATGCCGTTTCTCAATTACTTTAGAAATTTTATTTCTAGCGTGTATTTAAATAAAAATAGAAAGTAATTTTATTTTCCTTTCTAGCCATACAACTGAAATTTTGACAATTAAATCAGGATTAAAAGTGTTGTCAAAAGATTAGTTAGCTTTCGGAAGACACTAATTGTCAATATAAATTTTATAACCAACTACCTTCTGCCCGCGACTTCATCCGCGATAAATTTCTTGTTCCCCCGACCCTTCCCGTCGCGTCGAATCACCTACTCGTGCGATTTTCACCGTTTTTGCAACATTTTTCATTACTGCTCCGCTCCTCTTGGTTGTAGCGTGATGTTATGTAGCCTATATAGCCTCCCTCGATAAATAGGCTACCCAACACAAAAATATTTTTTCAATTCGGACCAGCAGTTCCTGAGATTAGCGCGTTCAATCAAACAAACAAACAAGCAAACAAAATCTTCAGCTTTATAATATTATAAAGTATAGATATTTTGTAACGATATTTTGATATACAAGAGTGTACATGGAGTATTTGCCCTTTCTTATTCTATCGACTATTAGAAACCTACTACAACTGCGCGTTGGGATGGGCAACTAGCTTTAACTTTCTGGCTGACAGATGCCTTGACAATACTGTCTGTTTTGTGTGTTGTGTATCATTGGTCTTATTATTATATAATAAATGCTCTGAGTTTGCTGTATATAATCGCTGACGAAGTTGGGGGTGTTATTGCAACAAATCAAAACCTGTTATCAATTTATCAAAAACTAGATGAACCTGGTGATCTTCGCATCTTTTTTTTTTATTATGCCTTGTAATTGCCAATTATTAACTCTAATTAATTTAGAAGCAACCGTCAGCTGCTCAAGAGCGGTGGGTGTGACTATACAAGGTTGCGAAAGAGGTGAAAAAATAAATAAAATAAAAGGTGAAACTTTTACAAATACTTGACTTTTCATAAATATTGTAGTTGCTATTCTACTGAACTGAAAAAGTAATCGTCAGCTGCATTGTGGGTGGGGGGGGGGGGGGAGGCCAGAATGGCCCAAAATCCTACATCCACTGCGGATTCCATAGCTGACGCTTGGTTTATTTATTAGTCATTTGAGAAAGATTGAAAAAGATATCAGACGATCGGCTTAAAATCACTTCCTTAAAAGCAACGCTATCTCCCGGACTAGAATGGCAAAGTTGGATTACATCGGGATACTCGGAATCAAAACATCCTTTTCAAAGGAAATACAAAGGTATTTTCCCTTGTTCATCAAAAAAAATGCTTTCATCAAAATTAAATCTAACAAGGTACTAGCATTGGAAATATAATACCAATGTAAATTGATAATCCGATTTGATAAACTCACATTTGCAAATCGAAGTTGTACCTGTGTAACATTCTATCTAGCCATAGAGTTCGAGTGCTAATCCGGATTGCCCGAGGTTGGAGATTAGTTCCAAACGAGGATAGGAACGGCGACTTTGAGTGCTAAGTGTAGGCTCTACGTGGTTAAATAATGGAATGTTTGTAGGCTATTAAATGGAGGTTCGGGTCTCAGTAATTACTTTAATACTATGTACCTTCTACTCTGTTGAAGGCAATGGGTTTGCCCCTTATTACATGGGACTTAAACATAATCCATACTGAAGGGGTCTGCTAGGACCGATGTCTGCCAGGGTCGCGAGATCTGTTCGAAAGAGTTACCGTGGCGCTGGCATAGGCAACTGAAGGAACACGGGTGGATTTGAGTTAGTAAAAGTCTGAAACGCCCTTCCGCTTCACCCAGAGCAAGACACATCATTTGATGATTTCCCACTCACAAAAAAAAGGTTTCAGTAATTACTCTAATACTACCTCTACCCGGTTGAAGGCAACGGGCTCGCCCCTTATTACATGGGACTTAAACATAATCAGCGAAACGTGAGTGTGGTACAGCTATTCCTGGCCTAACACTTCGGGGTATACAACATTAATTTTTGTTTATGCGAAACCCGAAACACGGGTCTAGTATTTTTATGTAAAGAATCTATGAAAAAATTTTCAAAACTGTATCATTAATAATCACAAAGTTATAAGCTTCATAAGTTACCTGGTTGTCCACGCAAAAACTTATGCAGATCACCACAAACAGCTAGTGTACGTACCATCTCCGTGTAATGGACGTTTGAGTACGAAAAAGACATGATAATTTTAAAATCTAGACACGCGGTAGCGTGTCAAGCCAAGTTATACGTATTGTCGTTCGGTGTCCTACTTTGAAGCGTAATTAAATATTTTTGGTACAAAATATAACATAGTGTAAAAATTATTGGAATCGATTCAGTTACTGATTCTGAACAAACTATATTCAGGTTTCGCATATACTAAAAATAATCTTGTATAGGCGTGACGTATGTTATGCTTCTACCTACTTAACTATATAGTATGATAATTGCAGTGTAGGTCCAGTTGTACCGGCCCTAACTTACAAGTTGTAGGTCGCGGGTTGGAATCTAGGCAGGCGCCTGCAGCTAACTCTCAAAACGGTGAAGGTACATATTGTGAGGAAACCGGTACCTATATCCTAGAACCAAATGTTCAAAGACAAGTGACATCTACCCACATAATGACCTCTTACAGAAAGGAGGCCTGTATCTCGACTTGAGTCACAAATTTTTTCACAGTTTGGGAACAAAAACTGCGATAAAATGAGTGACACTAGTCTATCACAGATGCTGTCCTCGTCCGGCGGTATTTTTTATGCTAGTCTAATAATTATACATCAGCTTCGTGACTTCTGACTTTTATTTTTGGTGTCCGACTTTAAAAATTAAAAAGGAACCTTTATTGATCTCTATGGTCCGTCTAACATAGATATTTTTCTTAGGACCTACACAACGCAAATTTAAACTTACCTGCCCATTGCAATGCTCAATTTCATCGTTACCTAACCCTTGAAGGTTTTAGCATTAAAACTAGATCGGTCCAGTAGTGTTAAAAATCACTTTGTTTGAATCAAACAGTATCGAGGTGTGAATCCGCGATAACCCACTAATATTATAAAAACGACTGATCGGATTAAGATGAAAGCCATGCAGATAGTTAATAACCTAGATTAACACATAGAGTACTTTTAATCCCGGTAGTACGTTCCCGAGGGATAATTTTCGACCTCGACGCGGGCGATGGCAAAAGCTAGTTATCCACATCCACATTCCACATATTCCACATTATTATATATTATATTATTATATATTATATAATATTATTATTATATTATTATATATATTATATAATATTATTATTAAGTATATATTATTATATTTTTTATATATCCACATCCACACTAATATTATAAATGCGAAAGTAACTCTGTCTGTCTGTCGGTCTGTCTGTCTGTCTGTCTCGCTTTCCTGCAAAAACTACTGAACCGATTTAAATGAAATTTGGTATACAGATAGTTTAGAGCCTGAGAATGATTTAAATGAAATTTGGTATACAGATAGTTTAGAGCCTGAGAAAGGACATAAGCTACTTTTTATCCCGGTAGTATGTTCCCGCGGGATAATTTCCGACCTCCACGCGGGCGAAGCCGCTGGCAAAAGCTAGTAATATTATAAATGCGAAAGTAACTCTGTCTGTCTGTCGGTCTGTCTGTCTGTCTGTCTGTCTCGCTTTCCTGCTAAAACTACTGAACCGATTTAAATGAAATTTGGTACACAGATAGTTTAGAGCCTGAGAAAGGACATAGGCTACTTTTTATCCCGATAGTATGTTCCCGCGGGATGATTTCCGACCTTCACGCGGGCGAAGCCGCTGGCAAAAGCTAGTATATTATAAAAACAATTGAGTTCGCTTTTGACGCTACTGTGCTCGATCAAGGTTCCGAATGAACTTTTATACATTTTATATAACAGCTGTAAAAAAACCATGAATACATGTTACATCACTTCACCCGTACATGAAACATGTACGGGTGAAGTGAGCTTCAACTGAGCTGGCAGTTTATGGAAAACTTGAAATTTACACAGTTGTCAGTAACCTTAAGAGGTCGTATATGAAATTTTCCGATTTTGTAGATAAAAGCACTTCTGTAGTAGTACCAAGTAAATCAGCAAAATCGTCAAATTTCGTGTACGACGGCTCCTAAAAGCTCACTTCACCTCAGTTTTCACGGTGAGATTTTTACGGGATAGGTCTTCAGGTATTCTTAAACACTGCTTCGGTCAAGGTTAAGACTTTTCCGAAGCAGAGTTCTTGGTATTCAATTATGCATTTCATCTATCTACAAATAAGCACCAACCTTCTAAAGCAACAGGATTCTCTTGAACATCAGCGAAGGTTACGGCTTATTGTTTTATCAATTTTTCATGATTTTAATTTTGAAATTGTTCTTTTATTCAAGGTGATCTTCGTTCGTTTATTCTGCTATTTTACTTTTGTATTGTTACGACTTGCTATACCTTGGAAGACGGCCAAACAGTAGCAAGATGAAGAAGAGAGAGAAGAGATGAACTGATGATTGCTTCTTTTGAAAATACTTCAAATAAAGTGTTCTCATCATAATATTCATTCTAAATTCGAATGTATTTTTTTTTTCGTATTTGTTACCTTAGAACTCTTCAAACATTTGAAACTCTTCTCTTTTGTTTGAAAGCGTCCTAGGGGTATAACTTGTCGAGTGGTCCTATATAAATTTGGTCAAGTTCTGATGAGTGGTTTTTGAATTACATTCAAAACTACTATTTTATGTTTTAATAATATTAACTTTTTGTCTCTGTTATTTGCTTAGCAAGTGACGATACTCATAAAAAATTGTGTGGAGTAGATATATATCGCAGCTTTAAAAACACTACAAAGTGCAAAATAACTTATTTCGGAAGTCAGTGTAAAAAAAGAAAACTCACCGAATTCCAGTTATTTATCAATTTGTAGCATTTTTTAAAATTGTTTGTTTTCTTTCGTATTTTAAACTATTATTAATATACCTCATACACTCTACTTGGCACGTACTTTCAAGTAAATAAATAAAACCCACCAGTGTGTTTTGTAATTTATCATCATTATTACCCAGTGGTCTTTAACAACACCCCTGGGTCAATAGGATGGCATAATCTTATCTAACCACGAAGTTTTATGTTCTGCGTTGTATTTTCATAAAGCACTGCATTGTTGTGTAAATAAAAGAAAAGATTTAAAAAGACAAAGCTTTGGAACTGGAATGAAAAGATAAGGCCGCAAAAAACTTAATTCACATTCAAATCTGTGTAGAACTAGGATATATGCGGCCAGACATTTGAAATATAGAGGAAGGCAGAGAATAGAGAAAAAAGAAAATTCTTTATCCGCGAAACTTTTTATTGTTTTCAGGCTTTGGTAGCTGAATAGTCAAGTTTATTCAGAAAGTTTTGAAATATGAAATTCAAAGAACATTCTTGAAGTGACGCAGTGAAAGTGATTGCGATAAAATTCTGAACAACGTTTCTATTTATTTAAGAAGGTACTGAATATTGATGCAGCAGCTGTCTCTTTTAAATACTGAAGAGAAAAGATTGTTACACGAATACGAATTAGTTGTAGTATTAAAAATATTAACACATTATTAAAATTAGGAGAATCATAACATATCACACTGAACGTCACACATATATTCAATCTTTGCAACATTGTTTATCTTCAACATTCATTTCACTTGTTCGAAATTAACTGGACGTTGTAAAAATATTTGGGGTAACACAGAGCTGTCCATCTCTGCATACCCTTTTCAGAATAAAGGCGTGATTAAATGTTTCGACTGAGTGGCTTCGTTTCATTTCACTGATTTCGTTATCGAGATGCCAATCAAAACATTACGGTGCAATGCACGTTATTGTACTGTCAAAATTGAAAGCTATTGTGAGTGCTTTAAAGCAGTAGCACAAAATAAATAGAAAGTAACAGAAGGCAAACTCCTACAGCGACCCAACATATACGCCACACTTGACAAACTTCACGTAGTGCGAGTACAAGCGCCCTAACCGATTGTCATTTGTTTAAAATCGTCGCACGCGTCTGTGAGTGCCTGTATCTGTTTTCGCTTAGGCATTCCTGCATCTACTATTTTGTGTCGGTAGATAGATGTGATCGGTCGGGCATGATCGGATATACTCCATTAGGCTCTGACAAAATAAATAGTTATTATCACAAACCTCTGTCAGGATAATGTATATGCGGTTTATCCTATTCTAGACCCCTTTACTGTTCCTAGGCTTAGGATGCGACTAATATTTCCTTAGCGTAAAAATATTGGTATTCTGACCTCCTTACATATTTATGAGATTAGTGCTTTGCAGTCCGTTGTGGGATTAAATTAGCTTGATTAAATATACACTGAGATTCGGGATAAAGGCTGGTATTATTTTGTAAGAGATTTTCTGATGAGTTTTCATCTATTTCTTACTTTTAATTTTGAAATAACTTTGCTACTACAAGTTAGAAATCTTTGAGGGATCGTTTATGCTGTTACTAACAAACCTATGTAAATAGCCTCTTATGCACATAGCTTTAAATTAATGTGTAATACTTATTTAAATCTTACAAATGAAATCTTGTCTTGACATTGACCGTAATTACAAGAGTTTAATTTACGTCACAATATTTTTATCTCACGGAGTGACGCGCGTTTCGCTTCTGGTTACCAAGTGTACAAACACGCTGTGAATGTGTGTGTAAGTGCGGGCGCTCTCGTTGTCGCCCGAGACAATGGAGGACTTTGTGTTTGTGTGCGCGTGTGTACTAACTGCGAACGCAACCCGACTTCACGCACTCATTCACGGAATGTTTGTACACTTGGTTACCACAAGTAAAGCGCGCGTCACTTCGTGAGATAAAATACTGTAACGATCCATAATCTTTGTCTATTCCAGTTAATCTATGTCTAGCAAGAATACTTTATGAATGAATGGCCAGAAGGCCGTGAACTAAAACAGACCAATACATGGGCCAAATCTATGACAAATGATGCAATTAATTTAGTTTCATAATCCGCAGTGTGCTAGATATTGGCCAGTTTATTAAGTTTACTACGACGATTAAAAAAAGAGCGATAGCAAGTCTAAAAGTTTGTGAATAACTTAGGACCAACAACATTACACCGGAAAAGTTGAATGAAAAAAAGGGTCTGTCATTACATTAACAATGTACCTATTTTACACAAAACATTGTTGAGTTAGTTCAAAAATATACATAATGTACTGTCGAGAATATATTTACAATAAAATGTAAATCGGAATAATTAAACCCAAAAGTTTTCCCCTTCAAAATTATCTAACGAACAAACCAGACACGACGAACTTCAATAAAAAATGTCCAGAACACGCTGTTTTAAAAATGTTACAAAACAAAAATACCTTCAAATACGACCGTCTGGTCACATTTGACTGGCATTGTATTTGACAAGGCTGTGCGTAGACCTGAGTCAAAACATGTCAACTTAAAATTTATTTCATGGTTTGTGTCATTAAGCGGCGACCCGCCCTAAGTAGATCACAATCAGCCTATATTGTTCCCACTGTTGAGACAGGCGTCACCTCTGTGAGACGGAGTCAAGTCAAAAATCAAAATATTTTTATTTCACATAAACACTTATGAAACGTCAGAAACGGCGAGAAACTCCATGGTTACGCTTTAAAAAATAATTGGCTTTTACAATGGTTTCAAATTGCAGTATTAATAGGTATGGGAGGACAGTGTAGGACTGTTAACAAATACCAGGTACTTAATAAAATAGAAAATTTTCACCAGTCTACAATGCCTTTACCGTGGGCCCGGAACGACATGATGGATGTCACAATGTCTTCGAATTTTGACTTCGAGGACAAGCCAGTTTCCTCAAGCTGTTTTCCTTCAACGTTTATAGAACAGTGGTGATGAAATTAATAACACAAAGTATAGTGTCGGTCTGGGTTCGAACTAACGACCTACAACTCGTCAGTCGAGGCCTATGCCACTGGGCCACTATTGCTTCTAAGTCGTTACCGCTACTTAAAGAAAATCGCAGGAGTTTTGTAATAATTGTAAAATGCCTCAAGTCCATAAAACTGACTCTGGTACTTTTTAAAGTGGAACTCGGCAACACTGCTTGGCATCAGAAATAATAAAGATACACGTTGAAAGCTTTTAAACCTCTTTGAATGTATTTTTCTTGTTGCTAGTGTGCCCCACCATTGTTTTCATAAATTGCTTAACTATCATAAGGGGATTTTAACAGTCTACGCCCAGCTTTAGTTGGCAACGTTCACCCTTTTCTAAAAAATACACGCCGGAGTCCGGTAACACGGTTCCTTTCCGACGATAAACGGAGTAAAATCGGACGAGCCCAGTGACAGATCAAATATTTATAAGAGGTTTCGTACATTTTATAGATATAACGTTGATTTTTCGCCCTGATTTTATTTGCCTTTTCGGTTTCTGTATGCTAATTTTGTTAATGGAGGATAAACCTTGTATTTTTTGGATGATTTACCTACTGTGGTAGAAAAATAGGGGAATAGAAATCAAATGGATGAATGAATGATAAAGATTGTTGATTTTTACATAGGTATATTTTGTGGACTAGGCACAATAAATGTCAGTTTTCATATACTTTTTTAAAGACGTTCAGAATTCGTGAGAAAGCAGTAAGCTTGAGCGAAGTGAATGTGTGCAGTGCTCGTATTCTGGAATTTAAGAAAACGATAAAATATAACGATGTGGTGCGTCTGACATTCGAATGTCAATATTAATGAATGTGAATATTTTGTCTGCTGTTACCGATATCGTTGAATTTTATACCGAGGACGGCAAAGGAAGTGTTATTTATACCTTTAACGGTCTATATGTTGTATAGGTATGATAGGTTGTGTGTGTGAAGGGTTGAAAAAAATAAGTCCGAAGTATAGGTAGATGAAGATAGAAAGAAAAGTTTATTGCACAGACACAGGTTACAGTTCCACGACACACAAGAGTTACACTACGAAGAAGAAGAAGGAGAAAAGAAAGTTAGAAAGTTATGGATAGCACAGAACAGAGTAAGCACAGCGAGAGTGAAGCTAGGTTTAGATTTTAAACAATTCAAAAAGTAAGGCGGTTGTACGCTGCCAGACTAGACCTCACAATACGATTTCAAGTGCGCAGTGGAAGTGTGATAATCGTGGGGCTCTAGAGACAAGAAGTGGCGAGCGAAACTAGTCCGCCGTACGCGGAGCAGACAATATGTAAGAGAAAAACTCACCTACAATACAACAAAAGAACTTACCTGTTGGTTGAAGGACACTGCTCTGGTGCCAACCTGGAGTTATGTATGTAAGTGAGTGTATATGTATCGTGTTGTGACGTTACGAGTATTCTTCAGGTTAGAATCCGCTGCAACAAGGCTGGAGGCAATCACAGCATGCGGTCTTCAAATCACTTAACCTCCAAAGTTCTTCAACGTCAAGAAATATCCAAATTCAGCCCGTGTTATTACGTCAAATTGGGGTTATTAACAATCCAAACAATGGGTCATGACTTATTGTCACCAAAACGACCGGGGTAAGGGATTACTTTACAAAAGAGTCGCACGCGCAATTGGACCGACCTCCCTTTTTCAAGCACAAAATCCAAGAGAGGTGTCAAGTGTCAAAATCAAACTGACAAGTCAGATGTCATTCCGTTCGATGGCGCGTTCCGAAAGCGCATAGAGTAACTAATCCAACGGTCCGAAACAGCGGTAGCTATAAGCAGAGCGCATGAGTATACTAGCGAGCCGTCGCTGGACATCGACTCGCGTGCGCGAGCGCGACGCTAATACATTGTGCGATCTCGCTCGCACTCGTGGCGTGTGTGACGTATGCGGTCGACCGGTCCACGCTAAAACAAAGGACGCGTCATAGCGGTCCGACTACCTGGTAAATAATTATCTACTAATAGAAAAGATTTGTTTGTCCGTTGATTTGTTGAATTTAGATAGATACATATGAAAAGTTGCTTTTTGATATTATATAATATTAACATGTAAGTATTAATAGTAATATTAATTAATTAAGATGATTGGAATATACAATAAAATACAAGTAGGTCACTACAGTTGTGTGTGTTGTGTTTACGTACATATGTCCCATCATTATGCCTAAAACTATTCAAACGATTTTGATGAATGAGGTGTCCATCAATTTGTGACGTGAGTGTTAAACAATTTGTAACATAGGATTTATTTTATAATACACAAACGATGTCATTATAACGGAGTTTTACAAAGAAAAATTTGGGTCAATGCTTTTCGGCTCTCATTTGGTGTGGGATGTCAAATCCGACTCCAGTTAAACCAAAAACTGATGTTATGACCTGAAGTCTTGTTTTTACCTTTTTAGTTGGCATTTTTGTAGTAGTTTGGTTACGTTAGTTTTTTTTTTTTTGGTAGCGACTGACGTATGACAATTTATTTAATTGGCTACCTTCTATTGTAAAGAATCAAGTTTATCTTACAAAACGGATAGCTGTGCTGCTGGGGAGCTTGTTGCGCCACTTCTTCTTCCTAAAAAACTAAATCACTATGAAGTGGTGAAGGGCGGGTGTTATGGGGGACTGTCTTATGTAATTTTGACGTGCTTGCGAGCGTCTTAGTGCTGATTGTCAGCCTTTTTAAATAATGACTTTTGATTTATCTTATCTTTAAGATCGTTATTATATGTTTATCAGTCCCTGTGATAACATACATATGATACATAACTTTAAGTAATAGTAGTTTAAACGCAGCGTCATTAGTGCACGGGTTAGGTAAAGTTGGGGCTGAAATAGCTAATTACCTATGAATTTCACACACGAAAGCATTCTTTGTACGTTTATTCTGTGCAAATAAACATGAATAGTTTTATTTTTATTTTATAAGTACATGTAGATTCAATATGTATTTATATATATATACTCGGCCAAGTGCGATTTTCGGTGGAAGTTTACATGGTTATGTACATCATATATTTCATTTAGTTTTATCATTCTCTTATTTTAGAAGTTACGGGGGGGGGGGGGGCACATTTTACCATTTTGGAAGTGTGTCTCGCGCAAACTATTCAGTTTAATGTGAAAGTGAATCTATAAGGGTTTCTTTTTTTGCCATTTGTTGTCAAATGGCAAAAACGGAACCCTAAAAATATCACAAATATATTTTTATTTTACAAAAAAAGTCTTAGAAAAAACTTTTCGATAAAAATAAGTAAGTAGCTAAAAAGCCAATACATTTTTCAGCTGGCTAACATAAAAGTCAGACTCGAATAGAATGAAAGACAGACTCAAATAAAATGAAATGATCGTGCCAAAAACCACTCGTGGGTACGTGATACTAAAATAGCTACTTTCAAACCGAAGAAATATTATAACCTATTTATCGGAATAATATTTTCATACAAACAATTTTCCAGACAGTTTTCTAGATCTAGCAAACAACAGGGTTAATTTTCAAAGACCTGCTAAATTTGAGAGTAGTTATGAAACAGACCATCAGACCAAATAATTTTCTAAGAGAGACCAACACCGTTATCGTAGTTGGCATTTTACATGGAAACAGAAAACAAGCGGCCAAGTGCGAGACGGTCTCGAACGCGAACGGTTCCATACCACCGTACAATATGGCACAATACATACTTCTTTAATAAGTTTCTTGCATTGGGATCCGCTTTATTTTTAATTTTATTTATATTATTTTATTATTATACTTGTCATAGTATTACCTACACCCTCTGTGAAGTTTTCAAGTGTCTACCTACTAGGGTTGAAAAGATACAAAACTGTAACAGACGTATAGACGGACGGAGAGCAGAGCCTTAGTAATAGGGTCCTGTTGGCGCCTTATGGGTAAGGAACCTTAATAATAAACCCTTGTCAGAATTGAAAATATCGTCAACTGCGTGACATATGCCTCCCCCAAAGGGAGGGTTTGCTATAATCGCCACGCTAGACAGGTGGGTTGGCGATGTTTTAAACAATTATAGTAAAAATATGCTATTGGATTCAAAGAAATATATCACAAATAAACAGTACAATAATATTAACTCAATAGAAAATAACCATTTATAATAACTATACTAAATATCAGGTTTTTTATAGTATCCATTTCTTGTAGCGGTGTCAATGTGGCTAGGCCACATTGGAGTGAAGTTGGGTTGGAGGACCGTCGTAAATCAGATAGAAAGGGTAGAATAAGTAATCGAGTTTCTTTCGGTATTTCTACTATTACATATTGTGTCGTATATTTTAAACTGACATAAATAAATAGTATTTAATTTTTTATGGTGTTTTGAATTTTGAGACGTATGTCAGCGTATTCTGTGACGTATGTCAGCGTAGTTTTCGAAGACCGTTCTTTTTGGCTTTGGCAATGGTTCCTGGTAACCTCGGCAAAGATAATGGCACAAAAATTTATAAAATTATTGTATTGCCGTCGGTCCTTGGTAAGTTTGCCAAACTTCGAGTTATTCTGACGTTTTAAAGGGGGTCAAAATCATGCTCATAGTTTCTGTTACATACTAACATACGTATGAAGCTAATAAAGCGTGTTAAAAAGAGTGTACGTTTAAAATGGTCCCAAATAAATTTGTTTAAGTTTTGATTCATGGTTTTTGAGTTAGCTTCAATAGTATACGTAGTTTTACGCTTAGTATATTTTGATGATATAATAATAACATGGAAGTCACCTGTTTATTAAGAGTTTTGAAAAATAGGCAATAAATGAAATGCTCTTAGTAATGTTGTTAATGAAATCAAATGAATAAATGACATATGACTAATACTGACGTAAAGAAAATTGTTAAGTATTGGGAAGACCTTTGTCTAATAGTCGGTTAACCAAACTTTTTTTAATCTAAATTAACAAAAACCTTATTATTATACCAAAATTACTATGCATTTCATTTAAATGTAATTTTAGTAGGGGACTAAAAATATTTTTTTTTTATTAGGTACTTTTATATTTTACAAACTACTCTGCAAAATAATAATTTACTTTAATAATAGAAAAGTCAAAAGCTCATATAAATCTTATATCTTTAAACGAGCAATTCTTGTATATATCTATATATATAATCTGAATCTCGGAAACGGCTCCAACGATTTTCATGAAATTTTGTATACAGGGGGTTTCGGGGGTGATAAATCGATCTAGCTAGGATTCATTTTTATAAAATGTCGTTTTATTCGTGTTTTCAATTACCAACTTTATCGATAATCAACTTGAACATAAACTTATTATTTTAAACACAATTTACCAAAAAATACCGAGCAAAGCTCGGTCATCCAGATATTGTTATAAGTATTCTAAAATGACCAATTTAAGAACAAAAGACACTTCTAAATCAATTAAGTATTCTTTAATAATAAACTCTCTATATTAATCCCCAAGAACGCAGATTACAGCTCAAGTCTCCGACTACAGGGCTACGTCTCTGACACAGCCACCAATATTTAATTCCACAATTCCAATAAATCCTCACCTTAAACTGGAACCAAGGATCCCCACCATTACTATTGAATTAAATCCTGCAGTTGCTTAAGTAATAATACCCCACAATAATTATGAGATACAGAAGGGAAGCTTGATACAAATAAATATCGAATAATATATATAAGGAAACTTTTAATTTGTCTATATTTTTTATAGATACATTGTATTGTAGCTGTGTTGAAAAGATGTCTATAAGAGTAATCTTACTAAAGAAAAGATGGAATGACTATGTTAAAGATGATATGGCCACAATGGCAGTGACTACCGAGATGACGACTAATAGAGAAGTATGGAAGAAATATCCAGCTGTGAAAGACAGATGGAAAGACAAACAGAGTCTCACTATAAAGGTTACTTTTCACCATTTTGGTACCGAACCCTAAAAAGACATGTTGCGTTGAAACAAAATATTCTGGAATGAGGGCAAAAAAAATGGCAGTAGACCAAAATAATATAAGTAATTCGAGTTTTACATTGATGAGAAATATGTAAAGCAGGATCAAATTCGTTCAAGATTGCCAATAAATAAATAAGTTACGATGCAGACTACGTAGCGCAAGGTTGCTTGCTACGGGGCGTAGCGCGCTACGACCTACAGTGTAGCATACTACGCGCTACGCGTATACGGTGTAAGGTCCATATTTTCCAAAAAATGTTTGAATATTTTTTTTCAAGCAAATATATTTTTTTTGTAAGTATTACACTGTGTGTTTTTATAGCCTATCTAATGTTTTACTAAGCCCAAAATCTTCGCTACCAACATTCATCATTTAATTTTTAAGCTATTGCATAGCTTCTATCGAGGGCCTTGAGCGCGGGGACCGAATCCAGAAATTCCGTAACGAAAAAAAACCTCACGCTCCCCACTCCGAGGGGCACGGAGGTGTGGCTTGAAGGCCGTGCATTGTCTAACGTCGTTTCTTTTCGGCAGTCTTCGACACGGTGTTTGTGTGCGTGCAACTAGCCGTATTGTACGACTCTACGAAGCTCGCACGAATCGAGACGAGCTGCTCCGAAATCGGACGAATACATAAGCAGCTGTTTATGAGAAAGTATATAGGTGTATAGGTATTTATGTACAACAGTGAATAGCTGTACTTGTATAAAAACTTTTTAACAAAAAATTAAACCGCCGAAAAAACTGAAAAGCAAAAAATAATAAACCTTAAAATTATGAGTCGGCGCTTTGAGTGACCTTTGTTCATTGATTTTTCAGCGCCCCGACTCAAAATTTTAAGGTTTATTATTTTTTGCTTTTCAGTTTTTTCGGCGGTTTAATTTTTTGTTAAAAAGTTTTTATTTTATATTTTTTTGTGGCTTGAATGTACTAATAATACTTGGCAAGGTATATCCCATCCAATGAAATAAGAATTATCAAAATCGGATTACTCTGTATAAAGTTATGCGTGGTTATACATTACAATCAGTGAGTGAGCAATCATTCAACCCCTGTTTTCCAACCCTTAGGGTTCGATTTTGTTTTCCAAATTTATATGGGACCACCTTGGGAGTATATTCTTTCCAATAAAAAAAGAATTATCACAATCGGACTACCATGTAAAAAGTTATGCGTGGTCATACATAAAAAAAAAAAATATACGCGTCGAATTGATAACCTCCTCCTTTTTTTTTCGTCGGTTAAGAATTTGTGTATAAAGTGTTTGTATTATTTGTCATCGGTTGCTAGGTAAAAACCCAAAATATTTATCGTCTTGTTATTTGTCATCGGTTACTAGGTAACAAACCAGGCCATAGAGTATTATGGGCATGGAGTACTAGTCCTTTTGTGCGGTGGCAAAACTAGGTACTAAAGTTTACTTATAAAATTTTGCGGTGGCAATCATATGTACTAACCTTTATGCTTTAGTTCCAAATTTTACCACCAAAAATAAGTTTTCCTTAGTGTACGTTTTTTTTTTGAGTCCTTTACATTATACTCATAACTCATCCCTTTCTTTTATCCTTCCTCTATAATAGAGTTCTTTTCGATTAATTAAAACTTTATTTATTTTTTTAATTCATTCATCGGTTTAATTCATTCATCAAGCTGAGCTTGTTTCGGACATTACAACAATGTTAATTCGCGGCATGAATGCTCCTAGATTAAGCTTTGATTCCATGACTGGATTGAATGCCCATGAACTTCATTTTTGGACTGGACTAACTATTGAGCAATTTAATAGTATGCTATTGGAAACACCCAGCTTAGCTGAGAGACACAGACATCCGCGGAGAGTTCTTGGGGCTTATATGACGAAATTAAGGACTGGTGAAAGCAATGAAAGGTTAGCAACATTGTTTGGGATGTCACGTCGAACATTTGAAGACCATTTAAAAATAGCGAGAGAATGTTTGACACAAGATTTCGTTAATAGATGGTCTAGATCATCTTAACTTAACTTAAGCTAGTAGTGTGTCTGACATGCGTTTGGCTGTAATAATGAGTTAATAGTTACCTATATTATTTAAGCACTATTATTATTTCTCAATGATTTTCAGTTTGAGAACCAAGTATTTTTTTTTATGGAATCGTCCTTGTTTGTGTGAAATAAGCATATTTGTTTGTGAAAAAAATTATTTTGGTTTAAAAATAAATACATTTTTACCGAAAAGTTTTTTTTTATTATAAATAAACCCAATCGTTTTTGCTACTAAAACAGGTACTTTATCCTTTTTTGGGTCACAATGAACAAATTGACACGTGTACCATGACTGTTGTAAGGTGGGGACGGGGTCCATACAAAATTCCCCATGGTCCTTACTTGCCGTAACACAATACTATTTTGTTTCATTAATTTTAATCTCCTTGTTTAAATTAAATAGATCCGATGTGATACGGTGGGTTCCGGGAAACAAGAAAATTAAAGCGGGCAAAGTTGCGCTTATGAACAAGTATATTTCAAAATCCGATGTGGATTTTCCTCCTCTCACCGAGAGGAGGCCTGTGTCCCAGCAGTGGGAAAATTATAGGCTGATGATGATGATGATGATGATGATGATGATGATGATGTGGATTTTAGAAGAACGACGCGTCCAACCTACAGACACGAAAAGCGAGTTTAATTTATGATAACTAGTGGTCGCCCATTGATTTAAAACTTAAAGTATTTCTAATGTACTATTATTTAACATAGCTTTCTGCACTCCTCCGTATACCTAAATTTTAACTGTGCCAAATTCCATCCGTGTAATTAGTACAAAGTTTTTGCTTCACGTATACCCTAAGGTTGACTGGTAGAAAATGCCTCAGGCATTAAGTCCACTTTTTAAACTTTATTCACAGGTAAACAATATTGTACTATTTTTATCAGTGCATATAGTTTTAACAAATAATATATAGATAAACTAGCTTTTGCCATCGGCTTCGCCCGCGTTGAGGTCGGAATAATCCCGCGGGAACGTACTACCGAGATAAAAGGTATTCTATGTGTTAATCCAGGTAATAAACTATCTGTATTCTAAATTTCATCCAAATCCGTTCAGTAGTTCTTGCGTGAAAGAGTAACAAACATCCATACATCCATACTCGCAAGCTTTCGCATTTATAGTATTATAAGTAGCTAATATTAGTAGAAAGTAGGATAAGATATATCCCATAGAAGATGTGGTCTACTCAAGCAAATTCATTTTTAATTTCGTCTAAAAGCTTGCGTATTTATGTAATAGATGATATGAGAGTTTTCCCATATCATTTGTTAGATAAATACGCTCATTCGTTAGCCTCTGAGAATGAATAGCAGTTGCCAACAGCAATATGTCTGAAAACTAAAACCGTTATAATTATAACAAGTCCGCTTTGTGTGAGGGATTTCATGAAAATCTGGGGAACCTGTTGTCTTGTTGAGTGCTCGTTTTGGCTTACATTATGAGGGTAGGTATTTAGTATTTCAAACTGTTTACACTTTGACCTTAATGTAGTCTGTTGTAAAGAGGTGATCTTTGATATATGGAAATTAACTTTGTTTGTGCGAAGAGCAATTAAAGAGTGGACTGTATTTAACTAACTTTAAAAAAAAGGAGGAGGTTATCAATTCGACTGTATTTTTTATTTTGTTTATGTTTGTTACCTCATAACTTGGCCGATAACCTGGCCGAGAGTCAGTTTGGCTTTCGGCACGTGCGCTCCACCATCCACGCAATATCGCGGGTGAGAGACCTGGCAGAGGAAGCAGTGTCCCGGGGCGGGGTGATGTTGGCGGTGTCCTTGGACATATCTAACGCCTTCAACCCCCTGCCTTGGAGCTGCATTCGGGAGGCACTGCTATACTATCGGGTACCTCCCTACCTCTGCCACATCGTTGGGGCTTATCTCGAGGATAGGAGTGTCGCCTACATGGGACGTGATGGTGGAAACCAGCGCCGCATGTCGTGCGGTGTTCCACAGGGCTCGGTCGTTGGCTCGTTCTTGTGGAACATTGGGTACGACTGGGTGCTGAGGGGCGAGCTCCCGCCGGGCGTGGAACTGACGTGTTATGCAGATGACACGCTGGTCAAAGGCCGGGGGAGCTCGTACAGGGAGGCAGCGTTGTTGGCGACGGCTGCGGTCTCACTGGTGGTAAGTCGCATACGGTGCCTAGGCCTGGAGGTGGCCCTCAACAAGTCGGAATCTATGGTTTTTCATGGCCCCCGACGGGCGCCGCCGGCCGGATCACACATCGTGGTTGGGGCGTCTCGGATCGCTGTCGAGTCCACTATGAAATATCTTGGATTGGTGCTCGATAGCCGGTGGGACTATGGCTCCCACTTCCAGCGGCTGGCGCCCAAGTTGATGGGCGCGGCTGGGGAGCTATCAACGCTGTTTCCCAATCTGGGGGGACCGAGCACCGCCTGTAGGCGGCTCTACGTGGGCATCGTGCGATCTATGGCCCTGTATGGGGCCCCGATCTGGGCGGCTGAACTGACGGCCGGCAGCATCGCCGTTCTGCGAACACCTCAGCGAGCAATGGCCTTCAGAGTCATCAGGGGATATCGCACGATCTCCTACGAGGCGGCCTGTGTACTGGCTGGATACCCACCGTGGGACCTCGAGGCCAAAAAACGGTTTTCTAGAAGCTGTCGCTGCCATATAACGGCTGCCGGCCGCGGTGACGACTGTCATGAATATATATGGCACAATCCCATCGCCAGCCAACGTTGTTCCTTCGTTTAAACTTAGCGTATTTTCGACTTATTTTCATTTTGCTCGGCTCTTAAGGGTCGCAGCGTGATGTTGAATAGCTTGTTACTTTCCTCAATAATAAGGCTATCAAATGTAACAAGAGTTTTTCAAATTCAACTGGTATTTTCAGCTATTATATACTTCCTACAAACAAGCTTACAAACTTTACCTCTTTATAATTAGTTTAGATGTGGATAACACTTCAGTGACGTCATACGATGGTGAACAAACAATATCTGATAGCTCCAGGTTTGGGAAACAGCAGCTTTAGTGATTGTATTTATTATTTTAGTAAAAAGAGTGTTGGTATCTTAAAAAAGCTAAATAAAAAATGCACAAATCGTCAGCATACGTTTTGTAATTTAATATATCTATATACACTCGAGAGCAATGAATCCGGGTCACTTAAAGAATCCTAAAAATCTCGGAAACTAAAAATGCTAGGTTAATGCAATAAATTGTATTTAATAGACAATGTAATACTCCTTAAATGAAGGTATTAAAACTTCTTAGTTATTGTAAAGTTATATCATAAAAAAATCAAATTTGAAAAAGGGCCACTTTCGAAGATGGAACTACGAAATTACAGCATTTGGTTTTGCTTTTGTTTGTAATCTGTCATTTATGTGGGTACATAAACCATGTTGATAGTGCTCTATATTCATTATTCAAGCTGAAATTATGTCGCTTACGCCTGAAGAATGCACCAGAATACTTACAATGCTGGAAACCGGCCGGAGTCAGCGCGATACAGCCTGGACTGTCGGTGTGTCGCTGTCAACAGTACAAAGAGTTCTCCGACGTTACGAAGAAACTGGTTCTAACCTACGCAGACTAGGAACGGGCAGAACCAGGTGTACCACAGCACGAGAAGACCGATACTTGGTGAACACCATGCTTCGAAATCGCTTTCTCACAGGAACTGAACTCACAAATCAGTTTCGACGCCTCGGAGGAAGTAACCCAAGTGCATGGACAGTAAGACGTCGGCTTGCTGAATCTAACTTAAAACCCCTTAGACCTGCAAACGGCCCTAAACTGGAGCGTGGGCATCGTATTTCAAGACTAAGATATGCCCAGAGCCACGTAAATTGGAGTATTGAAGATTGGTCAAAAGTTATGTTCTCCGACGAATCAAAATTTATGCTCTACAAGCAAGATGGAAGACACAGAGTGTATCGAAGACCAGGGGAAAGATTCAAGCAAGCATGCATCAAAGAAAAAGTAGCCTACGGTGGTGGGTCTGTACTTGTGTGGGCCGGAATTTCTTCTGAAAGTCGCACAGAGCTGGTGATCATAGAAAACGGCTCTTTAACTAGCGTAAGATATGTGGAAGAAATCCTCAATGATCACGTTGGTCCATTTATGGTCAATTTAGGTGAGGATGCTATATTTATGCATGACAATGCCCGACCTCATACAGGTAGGATTGTGAATGACTACCTTCAAGAGATGAACATTACTCGTATGGAGTGGCCAGCGCGCAGCCCGGATATCAACCCGATCGAGCATGCTTGGGACGAGCTAGGCAGATGCGTAAAACAACGAAACCCTCCCCCAATCACGCTTCGTGAGCTCAAAATTGCTCTCACAGAGGAATGGGAGAATATTCCCCAAAATCGTATAAGGAACTTGGTGTACAGCATGCCAAACCGCGTAAACGCAGTAATGGAAGCACGAGGAGGCAATACGAAGTATTAAAATTCAAGAAAATCGTAATAAAGTTCAAAAATTTCATGTTTCCTATTTTTGTTTTAAGGAGAGATCAGCAGTTTTTTTCTTTATGTAATTTTGTGTTAATAAAATGTATGGTGACTCATATTTTTTTTACTTTCATTTAAGGAGTATTACATTGTCTATTAAATACAATTTATTGCATTAACCTATCATTTTTAGTTTCCGAGATTTTTAACATTCTTTAAGTGACCCGGATTCATTGCTCTCGAGTGTATATAAAAGAAAGTTGTGTTAGTTACACTATTTATAACTCAAGAACGGCTAAACCGATTTGGCTGAAAATTGGTGGGGAGCTAGCTTAGAACCAGGAGACGGACATAGGATACTTTTTAATATATAAAGCTTGTTTATAATGTTTGATTGAACGCGCTAATCTCAGGAACTGTTGGTCCGAATTGAAAAATTATTTTTGTGTTGGGTTGCCTATTTATCGAGAAAGGCTATAAGGCTATATAAAATCACGCTACAACTAAGAGGAGCGGAGCAGTAATAAAAATATTGCAAAAACGGGGAAAATCGCATGGGTAGGCGATTCGACGCGACGGGAAGGGTCGGGGCAACAAGAAATTTAAAGCGGACGAAGTCGCGGGCAGAAGCTAGTTTTAGATAAGATAAGTCTTCATTTGCTTTAAACATGGTATATATAAAGTTGTTACAGTTTGGTTTTATATAATGTCCACATGTTTAGCGATACAAAAATTGTATTAATTGCATGCAAAATAATTACACATTCACGATTTAAATATGATCTAAGCAATGTCGCAGATTACCTAATACAATAATAGTCATTTACATTTTTATTCATAGGTACATGTACACCATTTTCATATTTTGAAGTCAAAAAAATCTTTAAAATCATAAAAGTTGTGTCCATTCAGCCATTTATATAATTGGTGTCTAAATGAGTTTGTGTTTGTTAATAATTTTAGTTCGTTTGGTATTTTATTATATATACGTACAGACATTACAAGGCAGCTTTTTAGCATACTTGGCTGATTTTGGACTATCCTTTAAAACAAGTCTGTGTGGATCCCTTGTTGGTCGAGTGATTACTTCATACGCTTTTTTAAACAACCCCTTATTACTGTAAGCTAGGATAGTTAAAATAATACTTTATAAAATGCACCTATTTTAATTACAATATTTTAAGTAATCATCAAAAACTATCTGGCATGTAAAAGACTCACTTCATCTCATAAAATGGACGCAATAATAACTTCAAAGCATTTGAAGATTTAAACAGTGGAGTTTGCAGTCACTATCTAGATTGAACCTCTTTTAATAAAACTATGAGAGCTTTGTAAGTTTTCTTTTCTTTAATAACTATTTCTATGATTAAAACAACCACTTTGCTCGGTAAATACTGTTCTGCAACAAGAAAGGGCACGGTAGATGAATTAATAGAAAATGGGACCTTTGCGTTTTTTTTTTTCAGAAAATTTCTTAAAACAGCAATTATTATCACTAGAATTGAAGAAGATTTTTACTTATTCGTTTTGTTTGATCTAGAAAATATAACAATAATATCATTTTTTTTAGGACAATCAACACACCGTTATCTGATCCCAAATTGGACTATGGCAACCAGACAATTGATAAATATACTTATATATTTCTAAATACATACATATTATTATACATAAATTACACCTAGACACAGAATAAATGATTGTGCTCATCACACAAAGATTTGTCCTGGGTGGGAATCGAACCTCAGTCTTAGCAGTCAGGGTCACTAACCACAAGACTGACAGGCTAATATGGCGAACTATAATTTTGAAAATAAAAAAATATAATGAATTATTCAAAGCAGGTTTTTATATAAGTCATATCGTTTACAGTTTGCATTTCTTACAAAGATCGTAGCACTTATGCTAATTAATTGATATTAAATGATTACTGGCTGTTCCCTAAATTGTGGGAGACCTATATCCAACAGTGGACATTTTGCGGCTGAAATAATGACTGGCTGTTCACAATAGTGTGCTGGTGCCTACGCTTATGTATGGAAGTGAAAGTTGGGTGTGGCAAAAGGAGCATCAAGGTAGAGTAAATGCTGTGGATGTGTTTTTAGCGAAGCATGAGTAGTGTAACTGTGAATGATAGGCTGAGGAATTATGTGATCAGATAACGGTTTATGTACGCTGCCAGACTAGACCCCTACAATAGGTTTTAATTATTATGTGGAAGCGTGCTAACCGTGGGGCTCTAGAGACAAGAGTGGCGAGCGAAACTAGTCCGCCGTACGCGGAGCAGACAATATATAAGAGAACAATTGCAAGTAACTTAACTACAATACAACGAACAAAGGAACTCACCTGCAATACAACAAAAGCACTTACCTGTTGGTTGAAGGACACTGCTCTGGTGCCTACCTGGAGCTATGTATGTAAGTGAGTGTATATGTATTGTGTTGTGACGTTATGAGTAAGTATTCTCAGGAACAATCCGCAACAATCCGCCAGATGTTTTCATGGCACGCGGTCTTCAAATCACTCATTCCCAATATCGTCACTAACACTTAACCATCGGGTCATGACAGATTGTCCACAAAACGACCGGTTCTCAGGGATTAAGGGATTACTTTACAACAGGGTCGCACGCGCAATTCGGACCGCCATCCCTTTACAAGAACTTCAGTTTTAACAAACGTAACCCGTATTATTACGTCAAATTAGGGGTTATTAACAATCAAGCAACTGGATCACGACTAATTGTCACAAGCGGATCGATTTAAAAGGATTAATTTCAACAAAAGCGTCGCGGGGGTTCCAAAACGCGACGGACCCATTTTAGCGGCAAATCAAGAGAGAGCTGTCAAGTGTCAACGTCAAACTGACAAGTCAGTTCTCACTCTGTTACACGCGCATTCCGTTAGGCGCACAGATAATAAACGGGACAGAACATCTACCCCCCCGGACGGGCCTTCCCGTCCGCTAATCACTTGGCAATCCCGACAAGGTTGCGTTTTATCAGTCCACCTGACGCGCTGCTGGAGGATGTGCAAATACTCCAAGCTCCAACGCTTCCAAAACTCTGAGCGAGTTGCTGCACCAACTGAAACCGCGATAGCCAATTTTGGCTCACATCGACAAAAGGGTGCTCCGGCAGGGCGACAAGTGGCTGTCAAATCAAAAAATGGCCCGGGGTCAGGACCTCCAAGTCGTTCGGGTCCGAAGACAGCGGGCACAATGGACGCGAGTTCAATACAGCTTCAATGCGGCAAAATACCGTAGCTAACTCCTTAAAGGTGAGAACGGTGTCTCCCAACAATCTGCGCCAGAGTCCCTGTGCCGCTTTCACCGCGGCCTCAAAAACACCCTCCCAATGGGGGCAGGCTGGCGGGTCAAAACAACAACAAACAACAAAAACAACAATAACAACCAAACAACAACAACAACAACAATTTAACCAAATGGCCCTCCTGAGGCAACAAAAGGGGGTGACGGGCCCCATAAGGAAGGCTAGAGTGCCTCAACCGTCAACAACCAAACAACAAAAGACCCGTATCGTCCAAAAGGGGTTCAACTTACTAACGGCTCCCGACAATATCCAAACTCTCGCTGCAGAATGGCCAACAGCGCATTGCAACCGGCATGCGAGTTCTTAATGTGACGATCAGTCACCAACAATTCAACAACAAAAAACAACAATTCAACAATTTGTCGAGGGAGCTTTATCGACTCAACAAAACTCAGGGTCCTTTGTTCCAACAGCGAGCACCTTGAGCCCGGGCAAAGGACCCGACATCAAGACTGGCGATCGAGGCCAATCATCCTCGGGATGAGTCAGCCAGTCTGGTCCCCACCATAGGGGGTAAGCAAACAAGCGGGGTGCCATGCACCCACGTGAGGCCACGGCGCCTGGGTTCAAATCTCCAGGCACGTGCCTCCAAATCAAATGCGTTTTAGGCTTTTGAATCTGGGACACTCGGTTCGCAACAAAGACCTCCAAAGAGTGGACGGACGTCTTCAACCAACACAAAACAATTGACTGTCCGTCCAGGCGTAAGAAGCCCGAATGTCCACAGTTCCACCCAAAGTGTGAGCAACGTGGTTCAATAAACGTACAAGACGCGCCGCCCCTGACAATTCAACTTAGGGGTGGTCAGTGCCGTCCGGAGGGGGGCCACCTTGCTCTTGGCCAATGTTTGACGCGCAACGCCATCTTACGCCTGGAATCGGCAACCGATCGTCGCATCGCGAATGAACTGCAGCCGCGGCGCGGCGTCGACCAATCACCGTGCGCGGACGACGGAGCGGCTCGCCGTTCTTCGCATCTGTTCACTCCGTTCTTTTTGGTTCTCTCGCTATATTCAACCGAAATTCAAGACACGAAACACAACGACTTCTTTCGCTACTAGAAACATTGTAAAAACGCTAATTCACTGGATTAAACAGTTTTCATATACAAAAACCGTAACTCATTGAAGTACCCGAGAGCAGCACCCACGAATCACAGGGGCAACAGCCTAAACATTTGGACCTTCGACCAGGATATTCGAGATCATTCGAGAAGAATCAGCCCTGAAGCGGAAACCCAAGCGTTCAAACTGCTCATAGAAGAAAAGGCGGAGTAAGCGTTCCATACCTGCGTTCAAGCAGCATCAGCCAGCAACGGTCAGGTGATCCTTCGCCCTTCCTTCCCTCTTACCCGTTTCGAGTTGTGTTAATATCGTTCTATACGTTTCTAGAAGTTCGAGCAGCGGTCTTGTGATAGTGAGTATAGCGACTTCGCGAGTTCTGCCACGCCTGACTTTCCGTGTTTGCACAACTGTAAGTACCTTTGCTTTCTTTATGCCGCCAAAATGAGTGACGATGAGTGTAAATCCGATAGTTCTGAAGTTAATATTGCCGATCTTAAGAAACAAAGGGGTGTGATAAAAGGCAGATTAACACTTTTTGCTAATTTTATACATAAATTAGACAGTTCATGTTTAGATTCCGTAACGAAAACGCAAGTTCAATTACGAATTCAAGCGGCAACCATTTTCTTTTCTGACTTTAATAGTATTCAGTCCAAAATCGAAAATAATGTAGATGGAGAAGAATTATTAGTGCAATTAGAATATAGAGAAACGTTCGAGTGTCAATATTATACAATTCTATCAACTGCTAAATGCATGATTAACGATGAACAAAGTCAGTTGAACAATTCTTCGTGCACGGTAGGTAAGTCTATAAACGTTAAATTGCCGCAAATACAGCTACCCGCCTTTGACGGTTCATACGATAATTGGTTAGAGTTTAAAAATTCTTATGTGACTATGATCCATGATCGCCAAGATTTGGACTCCATACAGAAATTTCACTATTTGAAATCGGCACTCAGTGGCACTGCGTTAACTGTAATTAGTGCGTTGGAATTTACTGCCTATAATTATGGTCACGCGTGGGAGTTACTTGAAAATAGGTTCCAGAATAATCGTTTACTGGTACATAACCACGTTAAGTCCTTATTTACAGCGTCGTCAATTAACAAAGAGTCTTCAGCGCAAATCCGTAAATTAATTGATACCGTTTTACGTAATTTACGTGCACTTAATTCTTTGAAGGAACCCACTGACTCGTGGGACACATTAGTCATTTATTTAGTAGTTACGAAACTCGATCCGGCAACGGAGCGTGAATGGGAGAACTATAAAGGCACGTTAATTTCGGATTCACGTAAAGATTGTACTAGTTTAAAGTTAGACGACTTGCTTACGTTTCTAAGAAATAGGGCGGACATGTTAGACATGATAACATCAAGTAGCAGCAAGAGTAATAATTCACATTCTCAACACACTAAATATGACAAGTCGTCGAACGATAAAAGAAATTCCAATGTACAAAATACGCATAGTTACGTTGTAAATACGAATAAGGGAAAAGGTTCCTCGGGAAGTCATAATAAGCGTAGTATTAATGTTACATGCCCGTTATGTAATGGTAACCATTCTTTATACTCATGTGCAAGTTTTCTTAATATGTCCGTAAACGATAGGTCGAACATAGTTATATCGAAAAAACTTTGTTTTAATTGTATACGAACAGATAGTCATACAGTGAAGGATTGTGTTTTCGGCCCGTGTAAGTTGTGTCAACAGAAACACAATACGTTATTGCACACTAATAACGACGTTAGTGTAAATACAGCGCCACGATCAACCGTTAATAATAATACGTTGCCGCAGTCATCTGTTTCGCATTGCGTTAGCCAAACAGCTGATTGTAATATTATTGACTCGGGGCGCGGTGCGTTCACAACTAATGCGAAAGTGTTGCAACCTGTTTTATTGTCCACAGCGTTAATTGAAGTAGCCGACTTAGATAACAATTATCACACAGTGCGCGCGCTTCTCGACAATGGCAGTCAAAATTCGTTCATCACTGATGCTTTATGCAAACGTTTAAATATTCCTATTATACAGTCCACAATACGTGTCTGTGGTGTGGGTGAAGCACACACACAGTCAAGCCATACATGTAAAATCAAGATGCGTTCAAAACTCTATGAGTTTAATACTGATTTACATTGCCTCGTTTTACCCAGTATTACGTCTTATTTACCGTCTGTAAATGTTGATCGTAATACTATACGTATACCTAATCACGTTCAACTCGCTGATCCGTCGTTCAATGTACCGTCTAAAATTGACATATTAATAGGCGCGGATTTGTTTTGGTCATTATTAGACGGAAATAAAATTATAAGACTAGAGTCCGGACCATGCCTACAAAGTACTAGTTTGGGTTGGATAATATCCGGTCCAGTTAATAACAAACGGTTACAAAAATCAAATATTAATACGGTTCAGTGCAATTTTACTCAGACTGACTCATTGGACATCCAATTACGTAAGTTTTGGGAAATTGAAGAAATTAACGTGTCGCGTATGTTGTCTGAAGAGGAAAACTTATGTGAGAGTTTATTCATTGAGTCAACAACACGTGATAACGATGGTAGATTTCAAGTCAGAATGCCGTTCAAGTCTTCTCCCGACATTTTAGGAGATTCTTATACATCTGCAGAGAAACGTTTTTATGCGTTAGAACGAAAGTTGGAGCGTTTACCGCAATATAAAAAAATGTATTGTGATTTTTTAGATGAATATGAAAAATTAGGTCATATGACGTTGTTATCAGACATACAAACGTTACCTAAACCGTATTATGTTATGCCTCATCATGGTATTTACCGTGAAAATAGCTTAACAACTAAATTGCGCGTCGTCTTTGACGCGAGTGCGACCACCACGAGTAATAAATCATTGAATGACCTTCAGTACGTAGGCCCTGCGATTCAAAATGACATAATCTCAATATTGCTACGCTTTAGACAATATCAATACGTTGCGTGCGCGGATGTTGAGAAAATGTACCGGCAGGTTCTCATCCAACATGACCAGCGTAATTTACAGCTCATTTTATGGCGAACAAATAGTGATAAGCCACTTCAGGTTTATAGGTTGAATACAGTTACGTACGGTACTACATCGGCGCCTTACTTGAGTATTCGGTGTTTAAAACAGCTGGCTCAGGAATGCGACGATGACGTCATCGCGCGCGTCATCAATGACGACTTTTACGTAGACGACTCTTAAGACGACTTGATAACGGGTCATGACGAATTAAATGTTTTACTAGATATTTGTAACAAAACATCGAAAATGTTACAGAGCGGTTGTTTTCCCTTACGAAAGTGGACGTTTAATCACGACGTAACACCGGAAGCTTGTCGGGACTTAAGTATAGGTGAACACTGTCAGTCTAAAACATTAGGTATAGGATGGTCTAATAAAAGTGATAAATTGTATTTTACTTCTAATTTAGAATCACAAAATAACAATATTGTCATTACAAAACGTTTAATTATGTCCGTAATTTCACAAATTTATGACCCTCTGGGTTTAGTATCACCCGCGATTACTACTGCTAAAATAATATTACAGAAATTATGGCTGAGTAAACTTGACTGGGACGACAAGGTTCCTAGTAACATCGCTACTGAGTGGCAACAATTTATGAGTAGTGTTAAGTACCTACCTGAAATAAGGGTTCCTCGTTGTGCTATAGTACACATGCAGTGCACGGAACTGCACATATTTACCGATGCATCACAGGTCGCGTACGGCGCGTGTGCATATATACGTTCTTATAACACAGATAACTCGGAGATAGCTGTTCGATTATTGTGTGCCAAGGGTAAAGTAGCACCTCTTAAAACTATTAGTATTCCACGCCTTGAACTGTGCGGTGCGTTAGTTGGAGCACAATTATATAAGAAAATAATAAATTCTCTTCGGTTAACTTTTAATAAAATATATTTTTGGACTGACTCCACAATTGTTCAAGGTTGGCTTAGGATGGCTCCACATCAATTAAAAACGTTTGTACAAAATAGGGTAGTACAGATAAATGAATTAACTAGTAATACTATTTGGCGTCACGTTAAGGGTAAAGATAACCCGGCTGATTTATTATCTAGAGGCGTTTATTTCGATTCGTTGAAAGAAGAAAATATTTGTCTTTGGTGGCACGGGCCGCGTTTTCTTTGTGAACCAAGTTCTAGTTGGTTAACTTGTACAAATTTGGAACCTGACCTACAATTACCAGACGTAAAACCTCAAACAATAAATCTATTAAGTACAGACTCGAATGTTGTTATTAACTTTGATAGGTTTTCGTGCTTTAATCGTCTTCAACGAACCGGTGCGTATGTTTTGCGTTTTGTGCATAATGCGCGCGTATCGCGCAGCGGGCAACCACGTAAAACCGGTTCATTGACAGTCGACGAGGTAAATAACTCATTACAAATGTTAGTACGCTTAGTTCAACAACAATCGTTTCATAATGAATATCGTAACCTTATACATAACTTACCTGTCAAAGAAAAATCTGGTAAACGTTTTAATAAAATATCAGGGTTAAATGTATTTTTAGATTCAAATAAAATAATTCGGGTAGGCGGCAGATTGCACAATTCACAATTTAGTTATGACAAAAAACATCCCATTGTATTATGTCACAAACATCGGTTTACACGACTTTTGTGTACGCACGAGCATAACAGGTTGCTTCATGCTGGGCCTCAACTTCTAGTGTCGAGTATGCGTGACACCTGGTGGGTGTTAGGAGCACGAAATTTAGCTAAGCAAGTAGTACATCGGTGCGTCACTTGCACACGTATTAAGGGGAAGACGCTAACTCCACTAATGGGTAACCTTCCGTCAGAACGCCTAGAACCCACTTATCCTTTTATGAAATGTGGTGTGGATTATGCTGGACCCATACTTATTTTAAACCGTAAAGGCAGAGGTTCACGTTTAATTAAGGCATACATTTGTCTATTTATCTGCTTCACTACCCGAGCCGTGCATTTAGAGTTGGTTAGTTCATTGTCTACACAGGACTATCTATTGGCACTCAAACGGTTTATATCGCGTCGCGGTAAACCTAATCAAATATTTTCCGATAACGGCAAGAATTTTGTTGGCGCTGAAAGAGAACTTTCAGCTATATTTCAAGATACTAAAGACGTTTTAGACTTTGCTAGTAGTCAAAATATTAAGTTTAATTTCATCCCGCCTTACGCTCCTCATTTTGGTGGTTTGTGGGAGGCGGGCGTTAAGTCGTGCAAATACCATTTAAGGCGTGTCGTAGGCAACGCTAAATTATCGTTTGAAGAGTTCAGCACGGTATTGACACAAATCGAAGCTGTCCTGAACTCCCGACCTATGTCACCTTTGTCCACTGATCCCAATGACTACCTCCCGCTTACACCAGCTCACTTCCTCATTGGCCGGCCGTTGACTGCACCAGCATGTGACGACCTCGATCTGGTGGCAACAACGCGTTTAAATCGCTACGAGCGACTGGAGCAGTTACGGCAACATTTCTGGGAGCGCTGGTCCAAGGAGTACGTCTCAGAGCTTCAACGTCGCACCAAGTGGATGGCCAACAAAGACGATATTGCCTCCAACAGTCTTGTACTAATAAAGGAAGATAATCTCCCACCGCTTAAGTGGAGAATGGGAAGAATAGTTCGACTGTTCACAGGGAAAGACGGAATATCACGTGTAGCCGAAATTCGCACTGCATCAGGCATCATACAAAGAGCATGCTCAAAGATATGCCCTCTTCCTGAAGACTCCAACTGAAGCATATTATCTCTGTTGGAAGATGGTTCTTCCAAGGCGGCCGGCATGTTTGACGCGCAACGCCATCTTACGCCTGGAATCGGCAACCGATCGTCGCATCGCGAATGAACTGCAGCCGCGGCGCGGCGTCGACCAATCACCGTGCGCGGACGACGGAGCGGCTCGCCGTTCTTCGCATCTGTTCACTCCGTTCTTTTTGGTTCTCTCGCTATATTCAACCGAAATTCAAGACACGAAACACAACGACTTCTTTCGCTACTAGAAACATTGTAAAAACGCTAATTCACTGGATTAAACAGTTTTCATATACAAAAACCGTAACTCATTGAAGTACCCGAGAGCAGCACCCACGAATCACAGGGGCAACAGCCTAAACAGCCAAGACCAGTGACAAATTCACCTGGCCTGTTGCGCAGACGGTGCGCAGACAAACAACAGCTGCATATCCGTGCGAAGACGCATCACAAACAATGGTAGCAGTGTAGCTCCCAGGGGGGAGGATAGCGCGGGGTAACACGACCTCGTTGACTGCAGGGAGTGCGGATACAAATTGGAGCCAATCTTCCAACCGGGTGTCCCGAATGGCTCGTCCCAGCCAAGTCCCGCAGTCCAAAGGCGCTCAAGAAAACAATTTTGCCCAAAACAATACAAACAAACAACAAAACAATAGACAAAAGGCAACCCTGGGCTCCCATGTCCAAAATGACACGGACCACAACAGAGTCCCCCGTGGGCCCCCAGACCCGACCGATGCCGTTGGCAACAAAACCGTGTCGATCTGAGGGGTACCTTAGCGGGGCAGGCGCCAATGTCCTAACAATGTCTGGGCGGCGACCGATCGCCACACCCAGACCCAAGTCTTTCCCGACGAGGATGGAGTTCAAACTCCTCGTCCGCGCGGTGTCCCGAGCCACGCGCCATCGCTGGAAGGGCATATCCCACCGGATGCCCGAATGGCGGGGGGCGTGACTCCAACCGGGGACGTTCCGCCAATGGAGGGGAGGGAAGGCGGTGCTGGTCTGGCCAGCGCTGCCTAGCAACAACTGCGTAATCGCCTTTACGCGGGGAGACCAAATGGCGGTCGCGCGGCTCCCGATCAACTTGCGCGGGGGGTGGAGTGCGGCGCTCAAACTTGCGGGCCTCTCCCCGGTTCTGAACCGGCGAGGCAGAAGCCCGGTGACCAACTCCATGGTACCCCCCCGTACGCGAACCTTCATCAGAGGCTGGTCTGCCAGCGTGGTTCGCGTTAGCGCACAATATGTCCAAATGGGACCCCCCACAAATTCTACAAGGGCGGGGGTTGGGGCAGTCCCGATGGAAGTGAGCCCCCAAACAAGAGAAGCACAGGCGGCGTTCATTGGCAATTCGGCGGCGGGCACTCACGTGCAACTTCAAAAAGGCCACGCAAGTTGCCATGCCATGCCCCGTGTCCCTACAAAACTCACAGCCAGGACGACTCTGGGTGCCAGCAAAACGAGCGGCGGGGCGACCATCAACAGGCCCGCGAGCCCTAGTCCGTCCCTGGTCTCGTGGCCGGGAAGACGGTTGGCATGACTCAGTGGCAACGCCAGAGTTGTCCACAAACCGACACTCATCCTCCAAAAATTGGACGAGGTCATCAAATGGGGGGAGATGTGTGACACTATCCCCACCATACTTTTTCTCGAAACGAGCCCTCAAATCGGCAGGAAGCCGTTGCAGCACAACGTACACCAAAAGGTAAGACCAATGGTCCACCGGCAAGTCCAATTGCTTTAAAGCGTTGGTCGCTGCCACCAACGGGCTCAACAGGTCAGTACGCAATGCTGACAATCCAGTAATGACCGGTAACCCCAAAATCAATTCAATATGAACGTCAGCCAAACAACGTTTATTTTGGTACCGCCGGGTGAGTAGTTCCACAGCGGTAGGGTAGGCTGAGTCAGTCAAAGACAGATGCTGCACCAAGGCTCGGGCCTCACCTTCCAGGACAGACAACAAATAGGCCAACTTTTGGGCGGGTCTGAGGTCCGAGCGTGCATCAACCAAACTTTCAAACAGGTTTTGGAAACTTAACCACTGGTCCAAGCGACCGTTAAAGTGTGGCAGTTCCAAAGTAGGCAGTCCACTCAATAGTCCGGGACCCGAAACAACCGAGGTCTCCGGCTTGACCTGGACAGGTGTCCGGCTCTCCAATATTTCCCGAGCACGTTTACCAATGACATCCCCCAGGTCCAAGATCTGGTCGTAGTCAGCAAGGACCTTGTCACGTGCTGCTTGGTCCAGCACTTCCAGATCCACTTCACAAATGTACTCGTTGTAGCGGGTGAGCAGAGCATCAACGTTGCCGAGTCTCAAGTTCAACTGCTCGAACCGAGTAAGCGTGATCCCTTCGAGATCCTGGCGCTCAGCAGTCGCTGCAGCTGAAGTGAACCACCGTAGCTGTGTGGTCAATCCACTGATTGCCTCTCTCACCGCTTTGTGTGCCATTGCACAAACAATACAATTCAAATAAACCAAATAATCAAATAACAAAGTTCAAACAATCAATACTACAAACTACCAAACTGACTAATCAGCAACTCAAGAAATAACAAATACTGGCTTCAATTCAATTCAACAATAAACTTTTATTTTAATTCAAAATCAATATCATATTCAATTCAAATTCTAATCCAATTCCAAATGTTAAGTTCAGAAACCACTGTGTGGTACAACAATAATGAACCTTTATTCCAACTCAAACAATGGTAATACTCAAAATGCCAATTTCAACAAAACTACCATATTGATGGTACAAAACTCAATATTTTAATGTCTTCCTGACATTCATTACAACACAGAGGTCAATTAACAACAACAAGAGGTTACAACATAGCTCAATCTAACCAACTCTGTTAGAATATGCAAACCTGGTTGACCCCGTTAATATGAGTTACTCAACTCAATAAATTCCAACAAATTATTTCAAATAACAATCAATTACAGTTATCAAATGTTTACAGCGCATTACTACTTCCCTTATAGAGACTGCCAAGTAATTAGCCTACTGTAAATTACCAATTTGGTGGTTATGTCTTATAACCGCGCTCCGAATACCAAGAATGTACGCTGCCAGACTAGACCCCTACAATAGGTTTTAATTATTATGTGGAAGCGTGCTAACCGTGGGGCTCTAGAGACAAGAGTGGCGAGCGAAACTAGTCCGCCGTACGCGGAGCAGACAATATATAAGAGAACAATTGCAAGTAACTTAACTACAATACAACGAACAAAGGAACTCACCTGCAATACAATAAAAGCACTTACCTGTTGGTTGAAGGACACTGCTCTGGTGCCTACCTGGAGCTATGTATGTAAGTGAGTGTATATGTATTGTGTTGTGACGTTATGAGTAAGTATTCTCAGGAACAATCCGCAACAATCCGCCAGATGTCTTCATGGCACGCGGTCTTCAAATCACTCATTCCCAATAGCGTCACTAACACTTAACCATCGGGTCATGACAGATTGTCCACAAAACGACCGGTTCTCAGGGATTAAGGGATTACTTTACAACAGGGTCGCACGCGCAATTTGGACCGCCATCCCTTTACAAGAACTTCAGTTTTAACAAACGTAACCCGTATTATTACGTCAAATTAGGGGTTATTAACAATCAAGCAACTGGATCACGACTAATTGTCACAAGCGGATCGATTTAAAAGGATTAATTTCAACAAAAGCGTCGCGGGGGTTCCAAAACGCGACGGACCCATTTTAGCGGCAAATCAAGAGAGAGCTGTCAAGTGTCAACGTCAAACTGACAAGTCAGTTCTCACTCTGTTACACGCGCATTCCGTTAGGCGCACAGATAATAAACGGGACAGAACAGTTTAAAAGAAGAAGTAGTGACAGAAATTGAAAAGAGTATGCTTAGGTGGTTTGGTCGTGTTGAGAGGATGAATGAATGGCGGCCAACAAAAAGTAAATGTGACTTGAGACGCCGGAAGGGAACGTTCTAGGAGAACATTATAGTTACCTTTTTGTTAATGTTCTTCAGAAGAGTCAGGTGCGTAGTATTGGTAACCGGTGCATGTATGACCAGATGTATAAACATAAACGAAGCAAAACGAGTATGCAAGGATCGTAGCCAGAGGCATTATGTTTCTGCCTACCCCATGGGAAAAAAGGTGTGAGTTTATGTATGTGTGTATGTTACTGATTTTCTTGATTTACCAAAAGGAAAGAAAAAATACATCATAATCTATGATATAGGAACATCCAACTCTCGTAGACAAAGCGCAAAATGACCATAGTGCATCGTGCCCAAAATTGCTCTCAAGCCGCATAATTCCATATGTAACACGTCCATTACTTCTCTCCTACACACGTTCCCAGGGCCTTGCACTCAAAACGAATGCATTCAGCATCATCTATCTTCTTTCAGTTGTAACCGAAGCGCTGTGACGTAGACATTGCGATGCAGCGCTTGGATTTAAATTAAAGTTTCATTTAATACGCTTTCGTGAAGGTTCTGCGAGAAATACGTTATTAAAGAGGTTGTGTAGTTTAATTTTGGAATTAAATGTTTTATTTATGAGTTGAAAACCGTTTCTTATTTGGGAGACAGGTATGTGATGAATGAATATTTAAAGATGTGGATCTGTATATGCATGATGTTCATACAAATACTATACTTCAAACTAATTATGTTCCCATTATGTTTACACAAATTCTCTACTGTTTAGCTTGTTTGTTTGATAATGTCAGTACTTTCATTTCGATGCAAAGATTTATTTGATAGTTCCCAAATATCTCTATGCATTAGTATTTCGAGTATTTTTATTTATTATTGTATTGACGTGTCCACTTTGTATTGTAAATACGAAAGTAACTCTGTCTGGCTGTCTGTTGTCTCTTCTTGACTGAGTGTCAGTGAAATTTGGTACAGGGCATAAGATACATTCCGTTAATACTTTCCGTGGGAAAATAATCGGCTTATTTGCAGACAAATGCGAAGTCTCGTGCATACGACGTTGGCAGCATGTGACAAAAGGGTCTTCTTCATCGTATTTATCTCTTAAAAGTACAAAGTTAAAATATTTAACATATTGTAAATACATATTCCAAAGAACAATGAAGAGGGCTTTACATGAAGTATCCCTGCGATCGAATCAAAAAGGAGATCTGTAAAAGAACCTAGGCGATATAACCCGAAGAATTGACAAAATTAAGTGAAAATGGGCAGGGTGCTTATCTCATAGAACAGATGGTCGATGGGGCTGAAAGGTTCTAGTGGCGACTGCGTACCGGAAGTAATAGCGTTTGTGGGTCTCCCACAAAGGAGTCCGATGACTTTGTGAAGGCCGTAGGAATTCATTGAATGCGAGAAGCACAGATTCGGTCCAAGTACCGGTTCTTGGGAGATGCCCGTGTACAATAGTGCATGTTTGATGATGATACATAACAAAAGTTTACGCATAAGCATGAAGGTGTACTTTCAAATAAATAGAACACTTAGCATCCCACATCATCATTTTATCGAAGGGCTATAAAATCGTAAATGTCAAGATTCCCAGTCGTATTTCATTCTTCAATTGAATTCCCATAAAAGGGCAGTAAAATGCAAAGAGAATCGTAAGCAGGTGTTGACGCCCCCATAAAATGGTGACTGTTGCGAGAAAGGTCATGTTTTGAAGACAACGTCTCTAAGTTTATTTTTCTTGTGTTTGTTTTTGAGATTTGCTGAGATTTTGTTTACTCTGTAAGGAGTTTTCTCATCCGTACGCAAAATACGCACATTGACCTGGAGTTGCAGAAACTGGCCCTTGTTACCTACTTATTAAGGGACAGACTGGGCAGCACAGTTAAACGAGTAAAAGTGTGCGTTTCAGTTAGCTTCTTGCTTTAGAATTATTACAGATGTTTGATAACCCGTCACGGAAGCAAATCTTCTAAGTTTCAAAATCAAAATCAAAATCAAAATCAAAAGTCATTTATTCAAACTAGGCTGAGAGTCAGCACTTTTTGAACGTCAAAGTTACAAAAGACAGTCCCCCCAAAACGCCCGCCCTTCGACACTTCCTAGTGCTTTAGCTGGGAAGAAGAAGTGGCGGAACAAACTCCCCAGCAGCACAGCTGTCTGTTAAGTTAGAAGAACTTGATTCTATACAATTGTAAGGAGGTAACATTATGAGACACAAAACATTAAATTAAATGATTTGCCATCTGTCAGCTAGCCAACCCAATAATCCAGGAAATAAAATGAAATCTATACTCAAGCAAAAGCAAAAAATATTTTTATCATGTAAATAAAGGTACCAAAATAAAAGCCTCCTGGCATAAGGGCGTGACAGCTTACATATGCAATGCTGAATCACGTTCACACAGCTGTTACGACCCGAGTTACAACTCGAGGCCTCAAAATGATAAACTAGGACCATCGGCGTAAAAAGAAATAAACAGGTAGGTAATTAACAACAATACCAACATCAAGGTCAGCAAGACGACCAGTCACCACAAGCAGCACCCGTTCACGAGCATAACGCAAAGATCAGCCATTACCCCCCTCGCCTTATTTGAGGGAAGGGGGTAACCCGACCCCTGACGCTACCGCAAGCATTGACATCTAAGGGAGCATGACGAACTTGCTGCCGGTTGCTCAGGCAAGAATTGAATGACAACTTGTCGAGGTCGCTAGCTAATCATTTTATGCAATACTAATCATTATAATATGTCAAAGCATAGAACATGTCAAAACCAATAAATACACAAAAAAAAAATGACTAACACAGTAAAAAAAATATATAATAAAAATTATATTACAGCTATATAACCTATCACTAGGTACGCTAGTACTGGAGAAAGAACACAAACATTGTCTTGAGTTAATCACAGCGACCAACTAGTTTTGTCATTTAAATAGTCGTTGATGGAATAATATGCCTTTAGACAAAGGTTGGATTTTACTTGAGCTTTAAACGCATTAAAAGGTAATTCTAGTAAATAAGGTGGTAGCTTGTTGTAAAATGTTATACCAAGCCCAACAAATGAGTTATGCACCTTATGAAGCCGGTGAAAGGGAACACGTAGTTTGTCCTTATTTCTAGTGTTAACAGTGTGAAAATCACTGTTTTTAGCGTGTAAGTGTAAATTTTGCCTAATATATAAGATGTTGGCGAAGATGAATTGTGATGCTACCGTAAGAATACCAATATCTTTAAAAAAGTCCCTTAGAGAAACTCTGGCACCTAGCTGGTAAATTGCTCGAACAGCTCGTTTCTGAAGGACAAAAATATTTTGAATATCAGCGGCTTTGCCCCACAGTAGAATACCGTAAGACATAATGCTGTGAAAATAACTAAAATAGACTAACCGAGCTGTATCAACGTCAGTATATTGTCTTACTTTTCTGACGGCGTAGGCGGCTGAACTGAGCCTCCCCGCTAGACTTGAAATATGTGGGCCCCACTGTAGTTTGCCATCCACTGCTATGCCCAGGAAAACTGTCGAGTCTACAGTTTTAAGAACCTCTTTATTTAAGACGATTTCGGGACCTAGATTTCTAACATTCGGTAAGGCGAACTTTACACATTTCGTTTTCTTGGCATTGAGAACTAAGTTATTTGCCGTAAACCAATCCGTAACCATTGAGAGTGCACTGTTTACGTCTTCAAAATCTTGTCTGTTCCTATCTACTTTAAAAATAAGAGAAGTATCATCTGCAAACAGTACAACGTCACAAATACCCTTTAAAAAGAATGGTAAGTCATTGATATACACTAAGAACAAGAATGGGCCGAGTATAGAGCCTTGAGGCACACCTAACTGAACCGGTAGCCCGGTAGATTTTACACCATTAATATCTACACATTGGAACCTATTATGTAAATAAGAATTTATTACGTTTAAAGCTTCGTTATGGACACCGTAATGACGTAGTTTACGCAAAAGCGTGTCATGGTGCACGCAATCAAAGGCTTTGGAGAGATCACAGAAAACTCCGATAGCATTTTGCGAGTTCTCCCATGCGTTAAAAATGTGTTTCAAGAGAGTAACACCCGCATCTGTAGTTGAACGACCTTTCGTAAAGCCATATTGCTCATTATGAAGGAGGCTGTTTAAATTAAAATGTCTTAACAACTGCTTGAGTATTAACTTTTCGAATATTTTGCTAAATGCAGGTAAGATAGAAATAGGCCTAAAATTAGAAACGTCTTTTTTATTACCTGATTTAAATAATGGTATGACTTTGCTACTCTTCATGAGGTCAGGAAAAGTTCCGACATCAACACATTTATTAAAAGTAACAGCTAAAGAGGGGGCTACGATGTCTATTATATTACTTAATAGTTTGATGGAAATGCCCCAGAAATCACCAGTGTTTTTAGACTTAAGTGTGTTAAAAACATTAACTACATCACGAGGCGTTACATGTTCAAAATTGAATAGGCAACTACTTTTAGGCACACTACTATGCAAAAGGTTTTCAGCTTTAGACGGGGAGGAATTTAAGGAGCGAGTCGTAGTTATGGGTATGTTGGCAAAAAACTCATTAAATGCCTGTGCTACGTCAGCTGCCGTATTTACTAATTTGTTGTCGACCATAATTTCAAGTTGTTTTTCTTGTTTAACCGATTTACCCGTTTCATTGTTAATGATTTTCCAAGTGGTTTTTATTTTATTATTTGAATTTTTAATTTGATCGCTTAAAAATTTAGATTTAGCAAAAGCACTAACCTGTTTAAATAATTTTGAATATTTTTTTACATACTCTAGGAAAGGAGTATCAGACCTGTATTTTTTTAAACCATATAACTCGTATAGCCTCGCTCTACTTTTATAAATACCTGGAGTAGCCCATTGGTTAAAGCCGACGGAGGTGCCATTAATGTCAATGGTTTTGGTCTTGAAAGTAGATTTGTACTCTTTTTGCACTACATTAAAGAGGGCTTCATAAATTGCATTAGGATTCTCGTTTTCTACTATGGATGGTGTTATTCTACGAGCTACATTATTTTTAAACTTGGTGCAACGACTAGCTGTATAAGGCCTGCATTCAAGTTTATGTGCCTTTTTAAACAATGACATAGGGAAGCTAGATAGCAAACCACAGTGGTCGGACGTTAAATCAGTTAGCACTAATTTATTTTTGGCATCACCATCACTAAATATATTATCAAGACAAGTTGACGAAGAAGCTGTGATCCTAGTTGGTTCAAAAAACAAGTTAAATAAATTAAAAGACCTGAAAAGATTGAGAAGTCTAATACTCAATGGAGTAACATCTAAAATATTAATATTAAAATCGCCACATATACAATTATACTTTTATTACTTGATTTTAACTTATTGAGTAAATCCTCCATTACTAACTCGAAACAAACGAAATCCCCAGAGGGGGGTCGATAAACGCAAATTATAACGTATCGCTCGAGTTCAACACAAGACAACTCAATAGTGCGCTCAATAGAGAGATTTACTAAATCTGAACGTTGCTTACATTTTAGCTTGTTTGAAACAAGAACTAAAGAACCACCACGGATGGCCCTTTTTCTCGCAAATGCACTTTGTACAGTAAAATTATCATCATTGATAAACACTATTTCATGTTCTTTCAACCAGTGTTCAGTTAAACATAATACCTGAACATCATGGTTCTCTATAAATAAACTTAACTCTAACTCTTTGCCGGACAGACCCTGCATATTTTGATGAACAACATTCAACATATGCGGCTCATCCGTTGTCGCACCTAGTAGTTTAAACTACTAGGCGTATCAATAGTAGTGTTAGTATCACTACCAACACTAATTAAATAAGACTGTGACATACTACTTATGTCTGAGTTAATATAAGCTAATAGCCTCGCTATTTGATGTCTAAACCTAAGGGGAAGATACACTGTATTCCTTGTCGATTTTAACTTATCAACAAAAATGTTAGTGTCAAAAAATATAAGTTTATCATTGTAGTGACTGACCAAAAACTGCATATGATTATTAAGCATATGAATATGTTTGTTTTTCCTACTAGATAATTTCTCAAAATATGGAAATGCACACAAAATAATTTTGTTACAATTAATCTTTAAAAGCTGAGTAACACTGTCAGTTATATCATTTTGTTTGACCTTTGAACTATTACCAACAAATACAGTTATGTTGGTATTACAATCATATTGATATCTCATAATTGATGTCATTATTTCTGTAAAGGATTTCCCAGGCAAACAATTATTTTGATTCGAAATATTCAACTTGTTACTAACTAATTTCCCTAAACCTCTTCCTATACTATCTGAAAACATAACGGACTGAAAACCAAGTTGACTGCAACAAGGGGTAACACTACTAGCTACTACCTGTACCCCTTGAGATTGTTCATGCACAGTATCAGGTATATTTTGAATGGAGATAGAGTGCAGACTACTCACAACTTGGGACGGGTTCACCATTGCCTCAGGCTGGAGGGCATCAGGGTTGGATACCCTTCGACAAGTGCACTGAGTGTTACTGAGAGTCAGCAAATCCACTCTGTCTACCAATTCATTTGTAGCAAGGATATGTTCCTTAATTTGGTGCTTAGAGCATACATATTTATTATAAAGTGACTTAAGGGATTCATCAAGAACTTGAATTTCAGACTGTAAGCGCTGAGTGTCTACTTCATATATATTTATGCTATCTTCTAATTTAATTTGATAATTTTTCAATTTGTTGACAAGAGAAACACGTTCTTTCCTTAATTGAATATTTGTGGAATAATGTTTTTGATGTTTCTTGAATTTATAACATTTTTTAATAATTTTATTCAGTCGCGCATATTTTTTAAATTTATTTTGACTTATTTTATGACTACAGTTATGTTTCAGTAAGGAATCCTCGGTTAGGTCAATTGTCGTTATAGAGTGTGGGCTACAATTTGTATTAAACAATTCATTAAACAAATGGTCAGTTTCTTTGACCTGATTACGTTCTTTATCCTTTTCTAACTGTTGAATTTTGACATTTGCATGGATTAATTCATCCTCTAGGTCCCTAACCTTACTTAAAGCCTGCTCATACAAATTACTACAGTTGTTGAAACCATCTGTAACCACCTTTAGTTGATCCCGTTCAGCAACAACACTGAGGTATTGGAGATGTAGGTCTACTAGCTCCTGTTTTAAGCTTGTGTTTTTGTAGACAACTTTCTCGACTTCCTTCTCACTTTCCTCTCTCTCGTCTAACAGCTCTTGACATTTAATTTTGGAAGCCTGTAGTTCGTGAAGGGTCGTTCTCAACTTAAGCTCCAATTCCTGAGCAGCAGCTTTACGGGTCATCACAGGCATGGTTTCAAGCGTAAGTACTGAAAGGATAATTAAAGGAACAGTGAGAACTACTTAGAAAGATAAATAAAAAAATGGAAAGCTAGAAGTGAAAGGGAAAATGGGAGAAATTAATGATAATAGATAATAGTTAATGTTAAGGTTGATGAGATAGGCTGGTGTATCTTATCTAAATGCAACTATTGAGATTAGATTAAGTACAAGATATATTGATTTTATTGTCTTAATATTACTTTTACATAAGTGGGTAGGATGCCTAGATTAAAAGTTTAGCTCTAGTTTTGCATAGTTAAAGTTTGCAATTTAACCAATAGACTAAGACTGGATAAATGTGTTACTAAGTATAAGTGACGACTGTTTGCTAATTATAAAACAAAGTGAACAATACTTCCCGTTTAAATCCGCAGGTCAAACATCAGCTGTTCGTGATAGGTTACCGGTATCGTTAAGTAACCAAACACTGTCTTTTACTTCGTTAATTTGCAGGAAAACAATAATCCTTAGTATTTAGGCAGTTATTTTACATATCGTTATATTATTACACCTTAATTACACTTAAAAATTAAATAAAACTAATTTTAAAATACGGAACAAAATTTTGACATGTCACTCGGACAGTGTTGCCAGTAAATCCAGTTAATCCAATAGTCAGTTTAGTACTGCTAAGCTAGTAGTGCGTGCTACTATGAGCGTTTGTGTGAAATTATCTCTCTGCTCCTCAATATCTGACACTCAAGAGTAGTGAAAAGTTTTTTTGAATAGCATGGAGTTGAGAACCTCTAGTTTCGCTAGAATGGTCATATAAAATAGGTACGTAATAAAATAGGTACTTCCATAGTTTTAACAACACCCTATATTAGATTTCAATAGACGATCAGTATCGAAATGCAAACATTTTCTTTGAGATCTGTACTTCTAGTTAAGTTATCACTTGTTATCAATCTAATGGACTATTGGTTAACCCAAAAGTCATTGTTATTTCCTCTTGAATTAACAAACAAGATCTTAAATTGGTTACGAGCACATCATGAAAACATAATCAGCTTATAAAATTCCCACTGCTGGGATACAGGCCCCTCGCGGTAAGAGAGCAGTGAACCGTAATCTACCACGCGGCCTGAGTACGTAGATGAACAATAAAAGGCAACATGTCTTTGAATTTTTGCTTCTTGGACATGCCGGTTTCCTCACGATTTCTTTATTCGCCGTTTTGAGAGCAGTGGTCATGAACAAGAGTCTGGGTTCAAACCTACGACCTATACATATATAACTCGTAAGTCACTAATAATACTATAACTTTACGCCTGTTTTTATCCGAATGGTGATTGAAACCGAGATTTACATTGGCCTAAGCCTTATTCTCGAAAACGAATTACATAACAACCAAAGTACATGACTAACTAGCTGTCTAACAATTTATTATTAACGCACTTAGCTCTAGACAACTAGAAGTCTACGCAACAATAACACTAAACACATCCATTATAATGTTGAAGTACCCTGAGCTGCGTGTAAACACATTATTAGGGTATCGCTCTCCAGTTTACATGGGTTTACTGTAGGAAAATGTTTTGGAGTAAGGCAAGCAATGGAGTTTGTGGAAACATACATACATATAATTGACTCGTTGGTCTACTGGTTATAAGAAAGGTAGTGATGAGTGTGCGGTCCTTGGTTCAGTCAATTAATATTCCTGACAGTACCTATAGATGAGTAAAATGTTGATAAAAACCATTAATGCAGTCATCGAATTGCTTTTCTTATTAATAAAACGTTTACTATGAGTTCTTCTGCCATGACCATAAATTTCCCCTATAAAACACCCATCATCTGCCAAGCCTTTTCTTTTCCCAACTATACAATTACAGTATTTTATGTGGAGTGACTGCTTGTCTGAACTCTACAAGCCAATTACTGGTTAATACGATACCCCTTGGTAAAACTGGTTCTCAGAGTTTCGGGCTACTGACGACCCATTACAACTGTCAAATATCCACGACAGCTTAACAGCTGGGGCCAACAGCTTAACGAGCTTTCCGAGGCATGGAGGGGTCTTGGTATATACAGATGGTCACCTATCTATTGGCCATCCACAGCAAGTGAAGCTTAACCCGATCGAACTATCTGTGCGGTTGTATTGTACCAAAGCCACAAGCCCCTCCTTTTTAAACAGCCACGGGAAGAAAATACTCTTTGACTTCCATAATATTAACACTCACAAAATAATTTCTTTGTTCAATATACACGCCCAGACATCTTATTATCGGTGTATTTTTGGTAGATGTCAAGACATCTCAAGCTGTTTATAAAATGGCAATGTTTTATTTTTTAACGAAAAGCAAAATAAAATATTGTAAACTGAATCTATGTGAAGTAAATGCTGCCAACAAAGAACAGACATTAAAATACAAAACTTTAATTTGCCGAATTGTATCTGTCTGCAAAGTGTTTTACATTTCAGAAATGTCAGTTTTGTAACTCATTACAAGTTCTAAAGTTGGCCCATACCTACGCATTTTAATCAGACGAAACAATTTGATTACTTTAGATTTTTCGTATTGTTATTTTATTGTTTGTTTTTTATTGGCTTCAGAAACTTGCTAAACTCACTACAAAGAGGCTAATTTAAAAATAGCTAGATTTTAAACCTAGCAGTTCTAAATGAGTGACAGTTCTTACCCATGAGGTAATTCTAACAACAGTGCCATTTTTGCTAAGAGTCATCATCTGCCTGCCTTTTGCCGACTATGTTGGGGTCGGCTTCCAGTCTAACCGGATGCAGCTGAATACCAGTATGTTACATGGAGTGACTGCCTATCAGACCTACACAACCCAGTTACTGGGTAATAATACGATACCCCTTGGTAAGACTGGTTGTCAGACTTTCGGGCTTCTGACGACCCGTAACGACTGTCTAAGATCTACGAAAGACAGCCGGGACCAACGGGTTAACGTGCTTTCCGAGGCACGGAAAGGTCTTGGTATGTAAAGATGGTTACCCATCCACGGACCAACCGCGGCAAGCGTAGCTTAACCTGAACGATCAACCCGTGCGGCTGTTATTACTTAGCCACAAACCCTTGCTAAGAGTGTCCTGATCAAAATCTTCTCTGTATCACTCACAAGTCAACGATAATACTGAGACTTTACCTCAGGTATTTCACATACTCTAAGTTCATATAATATTGAGGCCGTACACGAAATTTTGTTGATTTCACTGATTTACTTCACAGTCAAAGTCAAAGCACTTATACATTTCAAATAGGCACTTTGAATGTCAACATTTAAAATAAAATAGAATTGATTCTAATCATCCCTTCCAAAAGGTAGATTCGTATGGACAAAACACTCCACTGTTACTCTTTTAAAAGACTTCTTCTTCATTTAACAGAACGCGCGTTTACAGTTAAAATACCGCAATTCCATAAGTTTTAATGCACAACATGAAACATTGTTTCAGTTAATATCTAAAAAACCGAAACATTTCATGTAATGGCTCTTAACACTTTTCCCGAACCAAGGATTGAATCAAAGACCTCACTCATCCACGAATACATGTGCACAGTTACCGTACTACTTACGATTACACAAGAAAATATACTAACCTTACTTTCAGATCTTTTATGCTAGAAAGAAAAACTTAATGCCAGATATGGTTATTCGGTTGTGAAGATCAGATGGCAAGTTTATTATACTCAATCGCAGATGTTTAGACTGAAAGATAAACCCGGACCAGTCTAGCTAGAATTTATCTAGACATTCTGTGAATATTGTGTTTCCTTCTAGCTTACATTCGTCCGCTGGGATTTGATAGTAAACCTACCACATGCCACCTGCCAGCCGTTTGAGTCAGTGCTATGATACTGAAACCAGTGTGCCAGGTATTCTTCTTTTCAAAATGGTCTCATAAATATGTGAAAGCCACCTGTATTTGTATCTATTGGGTATTGAAACAGGTGTCACATGATATTCGATACTCGCAGTTAGGAAAAAAGATAGAAGTTTTTCACTTTTCTCGTCTTGAATGTAACAAAGTAGTTGAAATCTAGAAATAATTTGTAAATTATGTTACCTACTAATATTGTTGCGTTTTTTGTGTCGATAAAGACCTAATGCGTTTTATGTAATCTATGTTACCCTCATACATATGAAAAGCAATTTTAAAGTTTAAATAGGTACTCAATTTGATAAACCTATTACGTAACATATTAAGTTAGAGTTAAATTGCTTATTAGCCTTTTTGGCTAGATCGTAATTAATTACTAAAAATCTTGTTCTTACTAATAAAATATTTTTAAAAAATTGATAATCAACCCTAACTCCCACAATAAAATAGGTTTATTTTTTATGAAGAACGTATATAATTCGTGTTTTAAGAATATGCTATTAAACAACCAATTGACTGAGGAAACCCTTACATAAAAATGTAATCTACCTAATACGTATATGACTCCAACGTGTAATAAAAATGAAGATTGACAACACCGCCATATTTTTTAATCAAACATGTTATTGCTTTGTTTTGAAGCCACGTAATTGACTGGCAAGTCGGAATATGGAGAGAAACAAATCATAAAAGTGTCTAGTGCTTGTTAGGATTGTATAATACCTGAAGGCTAATTCTCGTCATTAAAAACGTTCAAAATCTAGTCTCAGTCTTATCTCGGTGATAATCAAATGTCAAAAACTTGTCAAAAATGTAAGGTAACTCGAGGTATTTTTGACAGACTGTGAACGTTCTTAAAATGATGAGAATTGTCACTCTGGTTATATAATCAGTAGATAGTGTGAACTCAGTACCTCATTTTTTTTGTGGGTGGGAAATCACCAAATGTCTTCTCCCGCTCTAGGGTGGAGTGGAAGGGCGTGTCAGACTTTTACTGACTAAAACCGACCCGTGTTCCTACAGTAGCCCATATGCCAGGGCCACGGTATCTCTTTGGAACAAATGACACTGGCAGAACTCTGTACCCCATACATCTTGTTCTGCCTATCATTTTCCCGACTGTGTTAGAATGGCTGCCGTTATAACCAAATGCTGCTAAAACGTACTCGTAGTATTGCATCATGGCCGAAATACATTCTGATAGACTATTATTATGTGGATTTTTTTAATAGCAGCTCGAAGTTTGAATTTGCCCGGTTGATGTCAATAGTCTCGCCCATAGAGGGGGCGCGCCCATACATAGGATTTTAACATAACTGGCAAAATGCGGATGTAATAAGTACACCTTTGCTCAAACCTTTGGGGCGATAAAATGTTTTCTTTTTAAAACATAAGCGTTTACCAGCGGCTTCGCCCGCGTGTTATACAGATAAACCGTCCTCTTGATTTACTCTGTCTATTGATGAAACCCGTATTAAAATCTGATGCGAAGTTTATAAGATCTAAGACTACAGACGCGGGACACGACTTTGTTTTATACTATGTAAATATAAGGTGTATCTATTCATACACGAAATATTTTAAGAGGTACACCTGTAGGTGGTAAAGAAGCTATAGCAACGAAAAACAAAAATTTCTAAGGGTTTTTTTAAAATTAAATATTTATAAATTATTTGACGCACATAAGAAATACTGACTCCTACTTATTTTTACGGCCCGAGACACCGCGGCCATGCTCGTGCCGTCCGGTCATCGCCCACGCAGCGTCAGGCAGGCCATTCATAGAATTTGGAGTAAAGGTTTTATGCAAAACGTCTCAAGTAGTTTTAAAATTATAATAATTACGAAAATTCAAAAACGCTTAGATAAAAATTTTCTTTTTGCTTCTATAGCTTCTTTACCACCTACAGGTGTACCCCTTAAAATATTTCGTGTAAGAATAGATACACCTTATATACGTGATTCGGTCTGATTTAAGTAAAAATGTCAACAACCATCAGGAATTTGGGAAGTGTCCTGTAAATGGTAAAAACCTCGTCGGTCGTCCCTTACAAAATTAATACCGTACTTGAGAAATCTTGAAGGACACTCCTGCTTACCCCTCTGTAGGTATACCCATGGCTACATTTATATTGAAAAATATTTTTACCTGAAGTGTGCACTTGGCCATTTCGTTTGCAGTACAAAAAGCGAGCACCCGAACCAATTTATTTTTTATCTAAAAATGGCAACTGAAAAATGTTAGGTACTATTTTGTCACTGAAAAATTGAAAACGTTGAAAGATTTAAAAAAAGAATTGTTTTTTTTTTGCTTTGTCAAGAGTTTAGACTCTAAGCAATTACTGTTTAAGATTTTAAGACAACGTAACTTTTATAAAAAAAAAAACTTTCTTTTGTAATACGTAATGTGAATCGTTTACTTTCTTTTAGTTTTTTAAAATTTTGTTGTAAAGCACCTTTTTACTAGTTTCTTAAATGAAATATGATTCTAAAAACGATTAATTCGTTCATCATAGTTAATTTATAATGCTATTTAAAACACAATTAATTCAAAGACGACTATTTGGTCCACCATAGGTGTTAGTAGTATTTCAACATTCATACATAAACTCACATCTCTTTCCCATTGGTGTAAGCAGAAACTACAGAACGCCACGATTCTTACATCCCACTTACTTCTTTTTCCTCGTTTATGGTCACACACGCCGGTTGCGAGTACCACGCACCTGACCTTTCTGAAGAACATTACCAATAAGGTCCCAATTCCCCTTTTGGCGTTTCCAGTCATATCTGCCTTGTAAATACTTCAGTGTAATCAGTCTGTAATGTTCCCACTGCCGTAGTCGGTGAGAAGGGCTTTAAATTCACTACGTAGATGCGCCAACACTTATCGTTTTGGGAGCAGTGGTGATGGAATAATTTACACAAAGTTAAGCTTCTGTCAGGGTCCGGCTTACAACTCGGAATTCTCGGCGGTACTTGAGCTGCTAGTAGTACTTTACATATATCCGGTCCTATAGTAAAATATTATTATTATTATTTTGCTAGCCTACACTGTTCCACTCCTGGCCAAAGGTCTCCTTCCACTACTTCCAACTATCGAAGTCGCACGTCTTCCTGCCAGTTTTGACGGAACCGATTCAGCTCGTCCCACCATTTCCTACGTGGTCTGCCGTGACCCCGCCTCACTTGGCAAACATGTCCTGCCCAGTGCCATTTAAGTTGGGCAGCCTTTTGAGCCACGTCAACTATCTGTGTTTTGGAGTGCAGTGTGTTCCGGACGCGATCCGTTGATTTAACACCGACTATACTGCGTTCCATTGCTCTTTGGCAGACCTTGAATTTGGACTTCTGGATGCTAGTCAAAGACCAAGTCAGTGCAACATAGGTTAAGACGGGAAGAATACACATGTCCATAAGCCAGCGTTTTAGTGTCATAGGCAACTCATCCTTCAATAGTTCTTCAATAAGAAAAATATTATGTGTGTTTAAAAACTATTCATAACTATTAACATAACATAACACAACATCACGTCTTGTTTCCCCTAAGAGTTGGGCAGAGGTGTACCTATAGTACACCCCCACATTTGGCCAGTTATATTTAAGCACCATGTAATAGGGAGCCTATTGCAATTAATAAACTATCAATAATATATCTAACTACTAATAACCCTTTGCCCGACCTGGGAACCGAGAACCGAGAACCGAATAACTTTACCCAAATCGAGATAAAGTTGGAAATTAAAAACTGTCCCAGAGCTTTAAGCTAGAATTAAAGTTAGTTCATGTTCTGTAATAAGACGGAATAAGTTTAATATTTGGCAACACACACCAGCTCAAACATAAGTTCTAGGTATTGTACGTAGTGTATCATATTTCAGCTTTAAGTAATGACTAAGTGCTTTCCAAGCTGTGTGAAGGATGGGGGTCGTTAGCACATGCTCCATTATTAAAACATGAGTCTGTGACGGTTCTGGGTACAGCCAGGGGACAGAAGGGTCAGTGACTTTAGTGCTTCTAGTTTGGATACACCTATCCAAACTCGCTCACCAGCTAAGTTGGTATGAGTTCTCTTGAACTTATATAAATTGCACTGAAATCCTACATAATAAGTATAAAATGTTAGCATGGATTGAAATTTAATTTTAATTTAATACAACTTTGTTTCGGACTAAGCTCCATATTTTTGTTAGTATTTTGATGTGCATAACCAGAGTTCTTTAGTAAATACACAGGTTAATATCATCGATCATTTTCAAAATGTTGTTCCTACCATGGAGGTGCTGTAGTTTATAGACCGCTTTTTTCTATCACAATGGTCTAATGGGCGCAAGTGCTACTGGTAAACAAGAGGTACTAAGTTCGATTACTGGGTCGGTCTAATGGTTAGTGGGTTCCGAAATTAACTCGCTTCGGAGAAAAATGGCGTGATGTCGTACTGGCGAAACATAGTCATATTTTGTTGCATTTTCCATGTCTTAAATACAGTGTGTAGTAGACCTTGTAAACATTTAAGCATGGCGTGGTAAGTTAGTTAGAGTATGAATATCGATGGCTATAAGAGTAGAGGGAGACCAAAGAAACGATGGCTGGACTGTGTGAATTGCGATATGGATAGAAAGCATGTGACTTCCGAAATGATGACAAATAGACAATTGTGGTTTCAGTAAAGCCCGCTGTAAATGTTACAAAAAAAAAACCTGAAAAGTAACAACCGATTCGAGGGTAAGCGAAAAGGCTCAGTCGAAAATGGATGGCAACAGGTCGGTATTGCGTCGAGCAGGAGAAAATTCGACGAAAAGATTCTGTAAGTTCTTTTTACTGATGATTTTAGTGGAAATAATTTACGAGACACATTGTTTCGTGATAGAATTTCCGTTACGTTTTATTCAATAGTTTTTTTTCCAGTTTCTTTACTTCGTAATTATTTTAGGAAACGTATAAAATACATTTTACGTTTCATCTGGCATATCCAGCTCCAGCTGTGTGTCCCTTTACTAACTTTTTAACCGACGAAAAAAAAAAGTTTAACGCGCATATATTTTTACATATTACGTATTGCCACGCATAACTTTTTACAGAGTCGTTCTATGTTGATAATTATTTTTTATTGGGACTTAGCACTTTTATGTTTTTTTGGGACCGACTCAAAATTAGTAATTTTTATTAATTTAGATGCTATATTAGACTAAAGGGTTTATGTTTTGCTTTTTAGTTCTTTTTTCATCGGTTTAATTTTCATTAAAATGTTTTTTACTTGACCTAAATATACTTGACTGCCTCGTTGGTCTAGTGGTAGCAAGCGCTACTGCTGAGCAGGAGGTCCTGGGTTCGGTCGGGTAGAGTGTTATTGGGTTTTTCCATCTGGAATTTCTCTGTAGCAGCCCGGAGTCTGGATTAGTGCCCGGTGGATGGCAATAGGCTCGCCCCCTATTACATAAACATAACAGGCGACATGTGGGTGTACTATAGGTACACCTCTGCCTAACCCTTCGGGGAAACAAGGCGTGATGTTATGCTAAATATACTTTACTCCACTTTTATTAAAACCACTTTATAAAACACTCAAACTCATATTTTTCCGCTATTATTAAATTAAATAACCCTTTAAAACATGGTTTTACTTTCAGACACATAAAAGAGAGTTACCAAAAACAGCTGAGAACAATAACTTACGGTAAAAAGTACAAAAAACCAGAAAATTTTCGGATAAAATAACGTTATCGCAGTTCTGTAGAAAAATATACTGGAATCTGAAACAGCTTGTAGCAGAGCTGAAACTTTCAACATTGATTTGCTGTGGTCCAAGCTACTAAGCCGCCACAGTATAGACAGAATCAGTAGATCAACGTAAAGCAGACAAAAAGGATTGTGGTAGTTTGCATTTATCACTCTTGCAGTCTGTGCTAGCGATGCTGTTTAATGCACATAACATCACGCCTTGTTTCCCCGATGGGTTGGGCAGAAGTGTAACTATAGTAAACCCACATTTTACCACTTATGTTTCAGTCCCAAGTAGGCATGGGACGAGCCTAATGCCACCAACCGGTTGAAAATCCAGACACAGGGCTGCTGCTAAGAAATTCCAGATTTCGGATTCCAGAGAGAAGAATCCAATTTTCTCAATTAATTTTGTCCGAGCTGCGATTCGACCCCATGACCTAATGCTCAGCAGCAGCGCTTGCGACCACTAGACCAACGGGACAATCCGCTGTTTAAACAAACATCAACCCTTTGCTTTGAACAAAGAAATTGTTCAACCGAGGTCGCTTATTGCTACTATCATTCATTCCGAATTCAAAACCCGTAAACGCAAACAGCAATACATAAGCTCCTCCAATAGTCTTTATCTTTGTTTACCCTTATCGAAATTCACGCTTCTTACTCTTATTGAGTTCACCTACTTTGCATGTGTATACTGTGGCGTCTGTGGCGTATCAGTTCATGTTCGCTACTTGTTGTAGCTGTGTCGTGTCGTTGAATTCACTCTAGAACCTCGCTCCATATGGTAATAGTAATTGTTTGCCGTCTTTTAGTTTTTGATATAAACCATTTTCTCGTAAATTTGGATTAAGAGGCGGTATAGCAGAAAGTTTTACATACCAAAAGCAACTTCCATTTTGGAAACAGTTTTTAATTTAAGCATACAAAATATATTGGGGTCGGTTTTAGTCTAACCGGATACAGCTGCATGTAGTTTACTGATCTCCAAACTGCCTTCCTATCTGAGCTCCATAGCCTAGGAATTAGGTATCAAAATAACCACTGGTAACACTGGTTGCCTTAGTTTTGAGCCTCTGACTACCCGACGACACAATATTTTGAATCATATTTTTGGCCATTAAATATCCAATACCATTGTACTGAATATTTTATGGTTGAAAACAGAAGCTACTACAGATCCTATGAAATTCACCAATTGTTCGTTCAGAAGATATAAAAAATTTACGACACGGGAAACTATAAAGAAATAAGATCCTCTTTGAGTTCAATCTAGTGATTGAATTCTGATATTTTATACCTGCGCCCACGGCTGCGTACACGTGTTGGGAAATAATTATATGTATGTGCTTATTCAAGGATAAAGAAGTACACAGGATTATTAACAGTATTTGTTTTATTGTTAATCGACGAAAACAAAAAAAACGGAGGAGGTTCTCAATTCGACGCGTATGTTTTTTTATGTATGGCCACGCATAACTTTTTACAGAGTGGACCGATTTTGATAATTCTTTTTTATTGGAAAATCCCGAAGGTGGTCTCATGTAAAGAATGGAAAATTCCAACTCTAAGGGTAGGAAAACAGGGGATGATTGATTGTTCACTCATTGATTGTAATGCATAACTTCTTACAGAATAGTCCGATTTTGCAAGCATGGCGCCAAACAACCAATGAATAAAGATCACTCAAAGCGCCGACTCAAAATGACTGAAAGGTTTATTATTTTTTGCTTTTCAGTTTTTTCGGTGGTTTAATTTTTTTGTAAAAAGTTTTTATACTATAAGTACACACTTTTAATTATAAATTGTATTTTCAGTATTAGAATAAAATACTATAAAAAACATTAAAAATATAAAGAATAGTAGCCACCGGTATCGGGAACAGAGTCCAAGCTCCAAGGTCCAAGGTCAGGTTTCTAGATAGAGGGACATCCTAACAATGCGAGCCGTATTGTGTACCACTTTAGCTGCCAAACGCGACGTGAGCCTCCTCAGGAGTTGGTCGAGGCTCTTAGCTATTAAACCATTAGGTGATAGTATTATTATTAGTATGACACAGAAGACCAAAAAGTATAGTCTGCCTCTCTGCTTAGCAATTGTGGATTTATGACAAAGCCTATAAAATACGGTTGCAGTGATGGCCCCGTGGTAACAGCTGTTATTTAACAGTTGTAGGTCTTAGATTCGACCCTTGACAGCCGGTTTACTTTGTGTAAATTATTTCATCACCACTGCTCTCAAAACGTTGCAGGAAAACATCGTGAAGAAACCGGCTGTCCTAGAACCAAAAATACGAAGAGATGTGATGTCTACCAACCCGCACTGGACCCGCGTGGTTGACTGTGTTCTAGCAGTAGGAAATTTTAAGGGTGATTATGCTTTGATATGACCGAGACGTGGGCTATGCTGCAGACTGTTCAACGGTACCAGATGAAATAGCGGAAGACGTAGTGTTGGAAGGACTCTCACAAAGTGTTTCGATAACCTTATTTAGGCCGCTGAAATCCACAGAAGCACAGAACCAGTTGGAGTAGCGAATGTTGGTGGAGGCTTATGTACAGCAGTGGAGGTCTTTGGGGTGATGTGATGATGATTAACGATAACATTGCTTTATCTACGATAATTGCTGTTGCAATCGTCATCTTTAACTAAATTAAAGTATCATGGCTTGAACTGATAAGTTAGAATAAAGTACAAAACACAACTTTTTAATCTACATTTAAATTAGATAACAGATTTACGGGGCACACACATTACACATATTAAAACTCCACTGTTTCACGCGGAAAAATCACAAAGAGAAAATTCCTTTAAAAATTTATAACGCACTTACATACGTTACCGTACGGGACATTGTACCATCAACACAAAAAGTTGATTAAAACATATTTTTTTATCAACAATGTACGATTAAATTTTAACATTACGTTGCAAAATGAACGAAGTTTGTTTCCAAACGAGTTTCGATAAAAAATGGCGAACGCTTTATTTAATCCTCTATCTGTTTGCGATACGTTTAGGATTTTTGTTCGTGGTCAGATTTCCTAATAAATCTTGTTTTCGGATTGAGTTTTTTGTCGCACAATTTATACGGAATAATACAATTGTGTTGGAATGAATTATTTATTTGTTTCTCTGTGAGAAAGAAAAATACAGGCGGAAGCACTTTTTGTGTCGACTCTCGTTTTCAATAGAGGATTTTTAAAACAAACGGTTTTAAGGATATCATTTGAATGTTATGTACTTACATCACCTTTATTATACTCCACTCTAATTTAGAGAAAGTAACAAACCAACCACGACACAGCCTAAAGATAAAACAAAACAAAATCCTGTACAAAAAAAAACCTCTACAACGCAATAAAAAGAATTCCTATGCTAACGTTACAAAAGGGAATTTTTGCTTTCTGAACAAAAAAGTTGGTTGGTACGGGAGGCCTGGAGTTCGTCGCACGTACAAAGGTGTGCAGTACTTTGTTGCTGCCGTGCCCCTATGTCTGTGTGTTTGTGTCGTTCTGTATGGGCATGTAACGAGAACAAAAAGTATATTTTGTCATAGCACGTTAAATACCAGGACAGGTCATAATTTATTTTATAAATAAAATAGTAGCGACTTTGCTTGTTTCGTATGGTTTTGACTTTACAAAACATCGTTTCTTTATTATATTCTTCTTCTTAGCGTGTCGACAGCAATCTATGAAGGGTCGAATTAAATTAGCTTGCAATACTTTATGAAACAGATTAACTCCATGTTTGTTCACAATTTTAAATGACACTGACACATTCATTAAGGTAATCAAACGACTGTTATGTTCCACGAAAAATAATAAAAGCAACTGATCGATTATGGGCAATCACTTTCGCATGACGATTGATGAAAAAAATAATTGTTTGTTTCTTTTTTTGTACCACAATGTTTCGATATCGATACCCAATATTTGGGTTAAATATTGCCAGCTCATTAAACTTGATCCTGTACTGCACTTTCAGTAGCTTCCATCAACTTCTGTAGAGGGCAGACAACGGTGTTGTTGTCTCGGTGTTGAACCGAGCATTGAGAAACCAACGGAGCGCATCTCAGCTCTATAATAAATCCAATGAAAACTGGGAAGGACCCCATCCTTTTATTTTACTTTAAAAGATTTCTTTTTTCGAAATTACTATTTAATCCTAATGACTTTTTTGAGCATATTGGGATCACCTTAAGTAATGCTCAAGGAGATTTTGACAAGCAACATCATAATGTACCGTAACATAGGTAGCGAAATTAAGCTCAGAATAAATGTCGCCGAGTTCCTTGCCTCCGATTTGTCTGCCTCAATAATACTAGCTTACGTAGCTAAGTACCTTCGTCCCGGTTTTATTGAAACCCAATAAGAGAAAAACAAGGGTTTTTGGAAGTGTGGCTTTGGGACGAAACCGCCACAAAATAAAAAGGAGTCTATGGCCGATCATGGTTCATGGTCGACTTTCTTCGTATCAGCGATTGTTATATTATATACTAGCTTTAGCCAGTGGTTTCACCCGCTTATTATACGTATAAACCTTCCTATTGAATCACTCTATCTATTAAAAAGAACTGCATCAAAATCCGTTGCGTAGTTTTAATGATCTAAGCATACAAAAGGACAGACAGAGGGAAGCGACTTTGTTTTATACTATGTAGTGATGTATGTCGAGACAAGAGGCCTATTGGAGCTGGATTATTGACTGATGAACATTTTACTGGGCGTATGTTACGGGCGAAAAGAAAAACTCTGAAGATGATAATTGTTTTTTAGGTTATATTTGAACTCGCCAAACGAAACGTTGGACAGTTTCTACACCCCTATTACCCGCACGATGTCCAAAGTCAAAAGAGCTGCGCTACGCCGCGCGGCCTGTCGCCGCTCTTGTCGACTCGCACGAACGTCAGGCTAGACTCTGTCGAAGCGCGCCGACTTCACACTTGCGTTTCGTTGTAAATTGACATTCCGTACTCATGCATTACTCATCCGATATGTATATGTTTTGACAGCCCATTGTTTTTTGAGATAGTCGGACAGAGAACAAGGTATACACGTCTATCGGTTGGCTAGAACAGTGGTGTTCCAGTGGTATCAGCTCCAATTTATGAGTACGAACCCAGGCAGGCACTTTATTTTGTGCATTTTTCAACACCGCTACTCTCCAAACGGTGAAGAAAAACATTGTGACAAATAAAAACCCATTGTTTCTTTAAAGAAAAGACTAGTTTTTCCCTAGCTTGTAATGTAACCATCGCCATCGCCGCGTAAATAACTAAGTTTTTGTCTGTTACAAGAAAACGCTAGCGATCAAAAGTAACGAAATGCAATTAAAACTACAAACTGCGAAGATTTCTAACAGCTGTCTCATTTGTGGAAATTTTCAACAAAATGTTCACTATAACGTACCAACCGATTATTTCACCCATTCTTGCGAACTATTTACAGCTTCTACAGAAATGTCGAAACATTCCCGACGTGAATTCGGAAACATTAAAAACCTTTTGTCTTCGCCATCGTTGGATAGAGAATGCAGAGAAATACAAGCTCCAATCATGTCTGAAGAGAGTCGAAAATGTCGAGGGTGTAAAGGAATGTGTGAGGGGTTAAAGTTAGACCATCATTAGAAAAATAGTACTATTCCTTGTTCTAAAGTAAGTTTTACATTTTCGGGCTGCATAATATTTGGTCGAAATGTAGGAAAATAAAAAGTCTGGTTTACTAGATAGGTAGTCTTTTCCGAACTTGGCTTAACACACTGCCTTTTGACCACGCCCAAATGGGTTGGGCGGGAGTCCCAACTTAAAGCTAGCATTTTATTTTTGTTGTAATTTAAACTTATCTGTGCCTTAAGACTAAGTACAGACGCCAGCACATCAACTTACCTCAATCTGTCAAATTTCTTTAATAGATTTTCAACCTTATATCACAATAGTGGAAGGTTAATTTTCGATTGGTAAAATTTGACAGATTGGGGTGGCTTGACCTGCTGTCGTCTGTACCTATTATAGCGAAAACGTCCACTGCTGGACCTAGGCCTCCCCCAATTTGCGAGGGTTCGCCATAATCGCCACGCTTGGCAAGCGGGTTGGCGATTGCAGTATGGTGATGTAACGCACAGAGAACGCTGCTGTCCATTCCCTAGTAAGTCTTAGTCACCTGTTACGACACCCACGGGAAGAAATGAGATGGTGCTATTCTTTAAGTCCGGCACCACAGGGAACGTATAATGTTATATTCTAATTTATCAATAGCCAAAGAATTGCCTGCTATTTATTTAAAGTCAAATATTAAACCTACATTTATTAACTCCGGTTGACAAGCTCACAAATGACGAACATCAATATCACACAAAAACATTCGAATACTCACGATTTTCCGTGACACGCATATCTAATAGCGAATGTTTACAGCCCGTAATGGAAGCTAAACAATTTGTCGGTAAAGTATGTAGATAAAAATTCCGCGAGTCAATAAGCCTCCCGCCGAACGTTCCGACGTGCCTGTTCGATCAACAGTATGCCAAATGTTCTGCGCTCCTGGTTAACTATGGCGTAGGGATGGGGTAGCTTGGGATCCGCGGATATTAGTTTTCGGTACTTATTTATACTTTATGTTTTTTTTTTGTAATATTGGCGTTGGTGTAAGTAGCTAAAGGTTTTAAGGTGGGTAAAATGAACTAGTTGAGTGGGTAGATAGATGTCAATTTAAGGAATTGAGTAGGAAACTGGAAAAGTTCTGTTTTCATTTCAGACTGACAAAAAAGTGACTCATGCCTCTTAAAAAAATATCATCATTTAACTAGCCTTTTTAACCGACTTTAAAAAAAGGAGGAGACTATCAATTCGACTGTATTTCTTTTTAATGTTTCTCCTCATAACTTTTGCCTGGGTGAACCGATTTTGATGATTTTTTTTATTTGAAAGCTGGTGCTTTCCGAATGGTCCCATTTTAATTTGGTTCCATTCGGACAATGGGATCCATGTGAAAACCATAAAAGTCTTAAATTTGAATTAACACGTTGAGTGCCAAACACAGATTGATGGTTAATCCGATATGGCCACAGATTTAGAGCGCATACAAAATTGTTAGTAGCAAGCACGCGATATCGCGTGATCGGCAAAGCAGACCCGACGAATCACGCGATACCGCGTGATTGGCACTCAATGTGTTAAGTATTTGCGGCGAAAATTGAACGAATAACGCTTAGATTAGTGCGGGGTATCTACCATAACTAAAAAGTAAAAAAAAAAACTTTTTACAAAAAAAAATTGCAACTGATTTCCTACAAAAAAACACTACAAAGTGAAAAATAACTTTAATTTCGGAAGTCGGTGGCAAAAAACGTTCAATACAGATCCTAAGACACCAACTTTCCGGCAATTGGGACTCGAGGTGGCATTGCACAAGTCCGAGGCCATGGGTTTTCATGGTCCTCGGAACGCGCCACCCGCGGGTTCCCAACTTACGGTAGGAGGGGTTCACATCGGCGTCGAGTCGACGATGAAGTACCTGGGACTTGTCCTCGACAGCCGGTGGAACTTCGTTGAGCATTTCCGACGTTTGGCTCCCAGACTGGAGCGGGCTGGGGCTGCATTAAAGCGGCTCCTGCCCAATCTGGGGGGTCCAAACGCCTCCTGCCGGAGGCTCTACACGGGGATCGTGCGGTCCATGGCCCTCTACGGAGCACCGGTGTGGGCAGCCTCATTGAGACTGCGCCCAGCGCGCCGGCTGTTTGCGGCCCAGAGGGTCATGGCCATCCGGTTAATCCGGGGATACCGCACGGTCTCGTGCGAGGCGGCGAGCCTCCTTGCCGGAGTGCCGCCATGGGATCTGGAGGCAAAGGTCCTCGCGCACATGTGGGAGTGGCGCGAGGAGGCGAAACGCCGGGGCGAAACTCCGCTGCCGCGACAAATCGCGGCACGGCGGACAGAGCTCCGGTGTGATCTCATGGCGACATGGCGGGTACGATTGTCGCAACCCAGTGCTGGGCACGCCACAATTGCGGCGGTAAGTCCCCTCTTTGAGGAGTGGATAGAGAGGCGCCACGGCGTCCTCACCTTCCGCCTGACGCAGGTTCTCACCGGGCATGGGTGCTTCGGTGGGTTCCTGTTTAGGATAAAGCGGGAGGATACGTCCGGGTGTTTCCATTGCGAGGATCGTCTGGAGGACACGGTGGAGCATACGGTGGAGGTGTGCCCTGCCTGGGCGGAGCACCACCGTGTCCTCGTGGAGACGATCGGCGGCGGCGACCTCTCGCGTGCGGCCCTGGTGCGAGCCATGGTACGGAGCGAGAGGGAATGGGAAGCCGTCACCTCCTTCTGCGAAGCAGTAATGCTCGCGAAGGAGGAGGCGGGGCGCGTGAGGGAGTGGCAGTCTCTGCGCCCTCACGTCCCTAGCCGCCGCAGGAGGAGACGCCCCGGGCGTCGGGAGTCAATAGCGGACTCCCGGCCACCGTAGGCGCGAGCTTGCGGGTGGCGAGCAATGGGTAGCTCGCCGCCCGGTAAGGACCAAGCTCGGGTCGACGGCGCGCAGTGTTCCACGCGCGCCTCAAAGAGATGTCAGCAGCAGTGTAGGGGTCTACTAGGACCGATGCCTGCCGGGGTCGCGTGATTGTTCGAAAGAGATACCGTGACCCTGGCACATGGGCAACTGATGGAACACGGGTGGGTTTTAGTCAGTAAAAGTCTGACATGCCCTCCCGCTCCGCCCAGAGCGGGAGAAGTCATTTGATGATTTCCCATCCTGAAAAAAAAAAAAAAAAAAAAAAGACACCAACTTTCGAAATTAAAGTTATTTTTCACTTTGTAGTGTTTTTTTTTACAACTTTGTTGGGATCGATTTCCAGTCAAAGTGGATGCAGCTAAATACCAGTATTTTACACAGAGCGACTGTATCTGACCTCCACAACCCAGTTAATGGGTAATATCATACCCCTTGGTTATAAGACTGGGTGTCAGACTTTTGGGCTGCAGACGATCTTTAACGACTCCCAAAGATAACAGCCCAGACTTACGTGCTTTTCGAGGCATGATAAGTAAAGATAGTCACCCATCCACTGACTAACCGCGTCAAACGGAGCTTAGCCTGATCGATCACCCGTGTGGCTGTTATTACTTACCCACAACCCCATAAAAACTTCAACGACTCAAGATAAAAACACTTCAAATTCAAGACTCTAGTTTCCAGTTGTGTTCCAAAATATTAGGTTTTAGTTACCATGTCGGATAAGTAGATAAGTAAACAACCCATCCCTATTAAACAGCAGAAATGTTAGTATTAAACATGGATGTTAGCTTTAGTACTCCTCGATTAAATATAGAGTGCCTACGAATTTCAATTGAAAATAAACATAAACAATTACGGAATTCAAACAGTACATTTATTTCTCCAGGGATCTAAAGTATGAAGTTAATTGCCAATTGCGTATATTTTTTCTTGTTAACACAGTACACAATTGTACGCACTTATAAATTGTTCATTCATTTATTTTATTTTTATTGTCTTTTATTGAATACTAACATTAGGGTAAGTTGTTTTATTACTAACATTATATGGATTTATTTCCGAATAAATATTTTGAATTTGAATAAATTGTACACGTATATTGCTTTTTGTGGAAACAAAAAACATTCATAAGCTGAACGTTTTACATATCTGTTGATGGGATTCGACTCTTAGTCTAAATGAATACGTTAACATTTATGGGACATCAATTTTACCAGGAGTACTGTGAATCAACACTATACAAAACTTTTTACGAATACTGAAAAATTGGTTTGTTTGAGCCGTTTTGCATTTTTACTGACACAAAGAATTCTGGAAAAAAAATGGTTGAGTAATACATCGGATATTGTTATAATTTCCGAACATGCTACGATAAATAAATACATCATTTTTGAGAAGATCAGGCTAACGGGACACCTTCAACATAATACCACATCAACATCTTTTGCTTGGTATTTATGCTTACGGTAGTTTTGCTAACACTTAAAGGAGCTTCTAAATTAACCTACGTATAAACAAGACAATTGATATATCGCGGTGAACTATCCAGACTCCTGCTCCCTTTGAGTTGTCTCAAAAGTTTCCCTAAAAAAAAAACCTCGGCTCCCAACTCTTCTAAAAAGATTTCATAATATTCTGAATTCCCGTGAAAAAAATCCAATAAATAAAGATCTTGAAACAGAACGTTCCATATTACGAGAAACGTAAAGAGCCTTTTATACTCCATGTAATGGATTCGCTCGTAGAAGGTAAAAATGTGGGCGCGAGCGAATAAGGGCTTCTGAGATGGTATATGAGGGTATTCCAAGGAAGTGGTGGCGGGAATTGGAGAGTTTATTAAAGTTTGCCACAAAATCTTATGGGACTATGAATTTAAACCTAGCTAGCAACTGGAAGGGATGAGGTAATTTGTTGATAATGTCGAGATCAATTTGGAACAGTCAGTACGCACCTAGTTTCTAATGTTTCATAGTTGCCCATGTAGATTTATGTGAAATGAAAATATTTTGATTTGATTTGATGTGAGTAAGTGTCAATTTTTTTGGTCTAGTGGTCGTACGCGTTATTGCTGAGCATCAGGTCCTGGGTTCTATACCCAGATCAGGCAAATGGACGTTGGATTTTTCTATCTGGAATTCCTCAGTAGCAGCACTTCTGTATTTGAGCCCGGTTGATGGCAACAGACTTGCCCTCTATTACATGGGTCTTAAACATAACTAGCGAATAGTGGGTATACTGTAGATACACCTCTGTCCAACACTTCGAGGAAACAAGGCGTGATGTTATTTTTTTCAGATAAGAACAGTTTGTAAAAAATGAACGGCGAAAGACTGAGGGTCCATAAATAGTCAAAGGTCGATAAATAAATGAATGAAACTATGTGCTCGCATAGTTTATCGGAACGTTCGATCGAAGTAAAATGGTTTCAATAACCAATTTTAATATAGCTTAATGTTCTTCTCTACGATACTTCTATAAGTACCGAAAAATAAAAACAAAACAATACATAACGATAACGATTCTGCCCATAATCTCAACGGTAACGTTTCATTCCACGACATCCACAGGAAGCCAAACAAAACTGTTTTCTTTGGTCAACTATAAAATACTAGTTTTGCCCCATATATCCGTTGACAGAAACGGAAACAATCTACATTGCCTTTTAGTTTTAGTTGAAAGGAACATGTATTTTGGCGTTCAGCCCATCCAGGCTGTCCCCCAGCCCCATTTTCGGGTTCACTTTCTGTTTATTTATTTTTAATTAATGAAATAGCGGGTCAAGCCGACGAGCAAATTGTTTGGTGTATATAAGGTGTATCTATTCATACACGAAATATTTTAAGGGGTACACCTGTAGGTGGTAAAGAAGCTATAGAAGCAAAAATATTTTTTTTATCTAAGCGTTTTTGAATTTTCGTAATTATTATAATTTTAAAACTACTTGAGACGTTTTGCATAAAACCTTTACTGCAAATTCTATGAATGGCCCGCCTGACGCTGCGAGGGCGACGACTGGACGGCACGAGCATGGCCGCGGTGTCTCGGGCCGTAAAAAATAAGAAGGAGCCAATATTTCTTATGGGCGTCAAATAATTTATAAATATTAAATTTAAAACAAAAAACCCTTAGAAAAATTTTTTTTTCGTTGCTATAGCTTCTTTACCACCTACAGGTATACCTCTTAAAATATTTCGTGTATGAATAGATACACTTTATCAGCCTTACTAATAAAAAATCTCTACAAAGTCGTTCTACGACTGTATAGTTACACAATGAATAAACCTCGGGTAAAGTTGCACACGTGTTAAACATCCCTTAAACAAGACCCTACCAATAAACATTGTTTAAGCTATGAATAGTTACACATCTCTTAAGCATCGTTTCTAATTCACATTGGCAACACCCACCAAGTGCGTTCAGAAATCAAACTGATTTTAATTTCGTAATGCGTTTAATTAACTGTAAATACCGACAAATCGACTGAAAATAACATTTTTGTTTATTTTATTATAACAAATAGTTCGTCTTATTATAATTATTTAATAATTTTAAGTGTTTTTTCACATCGGTGAAAAATGTGAGTGGATTGTTAATGGTTTCAGAACGAATCATCTTGCCAATGCCTTAGTAAACTTGAAAAAAAAAAGTATGTCACCCCATTTTCGTGCCGTTTGTGGTATTTTATTTTCTTGATTTTGTTTGTTTTCTAAATTTAAGTATGGCAAATGAAGCTACAGCCCCAAAAAGGAAAAGAAGTGCCAACCTTGTCTCATAATTTATTGATTCAACAATTCTTCTAGTTGTATTAAGACAAAATTGTTGTATTGTTTGGTTGCTTTAATATAGCCAAAAACTTATTATTAATCAAGGCTGATCTTGAGTAATAATAATATACCTTATGATTTTAGGTGCAATCATTATTTACCTACTACTTACCAAATTTTAAGTTCAATCTATGTTGAGAAGAATTATTTTTATTTTTTAAAGTGATGTTTTTAATGATAATAATGTTGTTTTTATTATATTTATATTCTTAAATAAAGAAATTGTTAAAATACAATCTTTCTTTACAAATTCTTAAAAATATCACCCCTATATTCCTTTTCTAAGCTGGTGGACGCTAAATGGTCCATGGGTGGACGCAATGTGGATTTTGTGGACGCAAACTGGGTAAAACGCCTAATTCTGAAGTTTATCTATTTAATAAATAAAAAAACAAGATTTTTCGAACAAAACAGAAAGTTAATCTTAAAATAGACTATATAATGACATTACAAAATAAAAAATTCATAGAAATTTGTGCTGGGATATTTTTACTATCGCCGTCAAACTTGTCAACTGCACTTAAATGGACGCGAACAGGCGAAATGACCCTATATTTGTATTTGAAATCACTTTCATTCAAGAGAAAGGGCTCGGCACGATTTTGATATATTTTTCGTTTTCTTGTAACTTGAGTTCTTTCTTGTAAATCCCACTGATCGAATAAATCGAAGTAATTTAGGTAATCCATATTAGAAATCGTAAAAAATTGATAACAAACACGTTCAGTCAACTGTCCGCAAACTTATACAAGAGCTACACAAGGGCACCCGAGTGAATATACCATGTGTAACTATTGTTCTTCAGTAAAACAGATGTGTACAACCATTACGTCAAAAATGTTTTTATTAGTAGCCCGATGCATTATAACATGTGTATAACGACTGTATACGCTTGCGTTAGACTTTATTAGTAAGGCTGTATATGTTTATTTCGTGTTTAAAAATGGATGAATTTTCGTCCGGCTTTGTGACGCGAATGTGACCTCTGTATTCGATATTATTGTTTTATTTGCTGTAACGTTGACTCTGTAAGCGCATTGTCATTTGTTTATGACGTAAAACTGTGAAATAATAGTTGTGTCAATTAAAGGATGAAATCTGTATGTTTTTAAATAGGTACATGATCCACGATACATAGGCAATGGGTACACGATCCAGGAAGTGAGCTCGTGGTACGGTCAGCAACAAAAGTCTGTTAACAATTCATTTTTTTTTTATCTTTATAGACTCATTATTTTATGAAGAGATAAAGTTTGTGTGTTTGTTTGTAGGAAGTAACCGCTGGAAATACCAGTCAGATTTTATAAATTATTTTTCATGTGGTAGAACAATTCTTTAGGAAGGTATTGGCTGCTTAAAGTCACATTACGACCTTTAGGAACCGAGAAAATAATGGCGGGTGGGAGATGGGATACAAGGCGAAGGATCGGGGGCAAAATTTCAAGCAAACGAAGTCGCGGGCAAAATCCCGTTGAGTAATAAATGAATAACAAATAATATAAATATTGGATGTGAAATTTCAAGAGTATCAACTTAAGAGTATTATCGAATCCTTTTGTATCAATTAGATAAGGATTATGAGAGAATAAAAGTATTAATCATCTTTATACCGACTGGACCAAATGAATCGCGCTCTACATTTTCTTTTATATTCAATGTTTTCCATGTTCAACAGCGTTCGTTCTCGCTCTGATAATATCAGAAGCGGTTTGTATTTTAGTAATTAAACTGGTGGACGCACTATTAATCAAACAGTACCTATCCACTAAAAGCATGCTCTAATTTAAACACACATTTATTTACATCGCTTTAGAGTTTCATTTCGAAGTTAGTCTCTAAGAGCAACGCAAACACGTTACAGTAACATTACATTTTCAAATGATGTTCTTGAGTTGCTATTCCCACCATTCAAACCATTTAGAACTCTTTTTTCTTGGCAGTAAAAACGCTTTTTACGAGTCCTATAGATAAGAGTTACGACTTACCTACTGACAAAGAACAAACTACTTACGCTGTTTATACGTTTTTAAGGCTCAGGTCTTAAAAAATCACGTTTTATGTAACCGTCACAGGATGAACTGAGTTTTTAATCTCTTACTAAAACCAGTGTCTTGAAATTATGTTTTTAAAAAGAAATTCGCAATAATTTTCTATTTTACAACCTCGTGTATTACAGACGCGGCCTTAACCACTATGCTATCAGAGCAAGCATCAATAGACACCACTTTTCTTAGAATGATTAAATACCAAAAGTCACGGAATAAGCAATTTATGTCAATTTATCAGAAAGTCTTCATTTAGCTTTGAATTTGCGTGATATGACTTCTAATGAAAGCTAAATCTATATTTAAATGAATCCAGACGACCTTATTGCTGCTGTATACACAAGGTAATCCTTTTGACGTTGTTTGATTAATAAACCTTCCATCTTGTTTTTGCAATTCGAATGTTGTTTAAAAATACACTTCCTTTTACAAATCTGACAACTCAGTCCGGTGATAAGTTGTCAGTTCTGTATTTAGAATTTTAACGTTTTCGGAAAAGTTCCAAATTTAAAAATTGCCTTTTTTATTTTCCTGGGTTTGACGATAACGACGGGTATTGTAGAAAGACGATATGAGTTTAGTTTCAGTATTCCTGCTGTCATCTTTAGAGTCGGTAGCTTGCTCTCCTTGGTTTCCGGCTGTCATTTATAGATCTTTGATAATCGGGTAGTAAACAAAGCATCATGTTCAGAATAAAGAGGATAAAAAAGTAAAGAATAATATTACCTAAGGGATTTATATTGTGTTTTTTTAAAAGGTCGATTGTAGCGTCGTTGTTGTCCGCTAAAATGAAACGAATTGGCGAATTATCTTTTAAGCGATTATGTCTTTATTAAATGAATGCTGGTGATTTTTCTTTTTGATGTTTTATATTTTGTTTCTTCCAAAGTAAATTCTGTTTCAATTATATTAATAATACCCGCTTCTAATTGTCCCACTGCTGGACAAAAGCCGCATCTCAGACAGAGAGGACAGGAGCTTTGTTATCCGCACTTGCTCAGGTGGGTTGGCAATTTTGACAGGTTTCCTCAAGATATCTAACTGTTAAACTCTGTAAGTTTATACTAAGAAAGATTATTGTCTCATTTTAACATCTATTTAGGCTTTCCGTACCTCAGCTTTGAGCTAAATTAAATATCTAATACGTAGATCCACGCTCCTTGGACCTGTAAAAATCAAGCTTTTATGTTACCGCAATAAAAAATACGGACACAGGTGGATGCTGGTATTTTGATGCTTACTTTATCCACCACAACAGCAGAAAAACACAGTCCACCGTTCTCTCTTGGAAGTGATTAAGATGTCCCTACATATTTTACAAAACGTACGATAAATTGATGTGATTCATTTTAATCCGGTAATCACTTAAGGAAATTCACAAAAAAAAAAACATTTCCGTAATACCAAAACATAAATAAACCAAGACAATTTATCATCAGTTTTTTCCCTCACAAATAATATGAGGCAGACGGAGTCTCCTGAAAAACATTTACATAACGTGACAGGACCGGTTTCAAAATAGACACAAAACCTTACCTGGCGTGGTTTACGTTTCGGTACGGGAATCCGAGGTACGGATTGAGGTACCTACCTATGCTGCCTACTTGTATTGTTTTCTGTTACGCCTCTGAAATTGTGTCATCGCAATTTATTTGCAGGCGCTATATATATTTTGGAAAAGTGATTTGGTGAAAATTTTCTAGATTTCTGGGAAGGGAATAAGATATCGGATAGTGGAAGATGGCGTTAATTGGAATTAAATTTATCTAATCATAGCGACTGCCTGGATGGTCTAGTGGTCGCAAGCGCTACTGCTGAGCGGGAGCTGAGCTAGGTTTGGTTCTCAGGTAGAGCAAAGTTTTATTGGGTTTTCCATTCTGGATTTCCTCTGGAGTCTGGACGTGTGCCCTGTTAATAGCAATAGATTGTATTAAGTAAGACTTAAACATAACTGGCGAAATGTTGGTGTACTATAGGTACACCTCTGCGCAACCCTTCGCGGAAACAAGGCGTGGTGTTATGTCATGTTATCATAGATACTTTGAGTTTTTTACCAGTAACGACCTTCTTTGGACTAAAAGTACAATTGTAAAGAAATTACTACAGCAATCAGAAATAGAAATGCTACCTTAATTGGTCACCACTTAGGTTGATAATCGACTGGAACTTATTTTTTCCCGCACAGAAAATTGAACGTTTAAGAAATCCCGTAGAAGGTAAATAAAACTCGTTCAGAGACTACCAGGATCAACAAAAAGGATACCTTTGACCGGGTAGGATACATCCGAGGATGCACGTAAAGTTACAAATTCCACGTTCCTTTGATACCTGTGATCAAAACTCACTTTGACGATGACATGAAATCAGATTGGGTAGGCAAGCGGAGACTGTTAGGAACAACAAAACTTTGATTATTTTGGGTTTCTCTTTCAGGGGTTTTGGTTACTTTGCAGTGTAATCACATGCCTATTCGCCTTCCACTTTTTTCATGGGCACACAGTACAAAATCAACGCTTTTGCAGCGACTCGATGCGGCAGGAATAAGAAAATTCGAAAATTCGATGTCCGAAAGGCCGACGAACGCTTTCAAAGCCGTTAGTTAGTATACGACATATTATTTTGTATCTTAGTGAAACTAAAGTGGTGTATATGGACGGTGTTCACAATGGGTGTGTATGTGTAACGATTGACATAATAACAAAATATCTAACGTTCATTTGACATAATTTCAGTTAACATAATTTTGTTTAACATAACGATCAGTTGACATAATGAATTGTTGATATAATTTCATTTTACTTAATTTCATATGACATAATGAACATTTTCTATAATGCACATTTCACATAATATTCATTTAGCATATTATTCATTTACTATAATATTCATGATCTCTAAGTAACTTTTAACTTTTTTCTTCACTTTATACCCTATACACCTGCCACCCTCAACTATTGTTACCAGGAGAAACTGGATGCAATCTGGACTTTAGGGCACCCCGACTCGGATAGGTTAGGTTAGAAGGGGATGGCGGGGTCGTGTGAGCGAGCGAAGCGAGCGAATAGACCCCGCCATCCCCTTCGTGGTTATTTTTTTATAAACCACCCAGAAGTAGGAGCCCCGCCAAGCGGGGCTCCGTTGACCAAGCCCACCCTCGACCATGCATAGAATATTTTAAGGTTTGGTTAAGTGCCATTTGAGTTAGGCTAGAACTGTGCCCATTAAATATGAATTTTAGGTCAAAAGAATATTAGGTCAAATGAACGTTATGTTAAAAGAATATTATACATATTGAAAATTATATAAAATGAACGTTATACTAAATGTTATTATGTTAAATGAATATTATATGATATGAAATATTAGGTCATATGAATTTATGTCATTTGATATTATGTCATATGAAAATTATGTCATATGAACGTTAGTTCAAGTGAAATTAGAGCATTTGTTATAATGCCAAAGATTACACACCCGTTCACAATATCGCCTTTAACAGAGCCACCAAGGCGTCTCCATGCTCTGAAGTCATATATATTTTTACTATTTTTTTTTTCCTTTAGGATTTTCCATTACTTTCAAAGCCGTCAGTTTGTTACCATTTGCGCGCATAGTGTATCTGGACGGTGAGAATGACATCTCTTGCAACGGCGGCCAACGATTCCTCATACTCTGTGCTTATAGGTATTTTTCCATTTTTTTTTCATTAGATAAGGATTCCCAGAAGGAAGTTCTCATTTTACGGATTCCATACCTATTCAGTGTTTTTCAGTTGATGGTAGAATAAAGTAAAATAGGCTAGATCCTTATGTCAAAACTTTATTAAAAATATGTAGAATACGAGAATCATAGGTGATATGTTATTGCACATGTGTAAAATTATCAGCATCAAGAGAATAAGATGTGAAAATCAAAGGAACTCGTCATATCCCACCAATAATCTACTCAATAATGTGTTTAATCACATTTATTCGCTTTTCTCCTTGTCTCGTCGTATTTTTCCTATTACTCGCCATCATTAATTAAGTTCACATAAGGGTCGCCATTATCAGCATCGGAAGAAAACTTTATTGCAGAACTTGTAAATCGACGACGGTACGTTTAAATTGTCGGTGAGGGAACAAGTTATTTACACTGAACGATATAAGTGAAGTTGAAGAAGTAGCGCAGCGAGGAATGAGCGAGACAGGAGCTAGAATAGACTAAAGAGGACTCGCCTTGGTTGGGTAATGACAACAGTTTCTAACTGAACATAAACAAGTGACATAGAATAATGAACTTAATGTCTGTATAAGTCTTATAGTAAAACTATGTTCGAAAGTGATATCATTTTGGAAGATAAGGAATGTTTACTAAACGACTACCAACTCAAATCATAACTGTCGTTATTTGGCAGTAATATTGACATAGAGTGTCGGTTTGATAAGCAAATAATATCTCGACTGTATCTAGTTCTTGTAATTATCTCCTGTTTCCTAGTTTTGTACCATCTAACCTTCTTCTTTTCAAATTGACTGAAATTCATTCTAGATTATGTTGTATGAGCTGAGTGGGTGTAGTCAGCAACTTACTAATTGACATTTAAGAGTAATTTATGCGGCCTACACGAATGTCCTTTCTTTGGTTTTGTTCATCGACTCATTAAGCTTCTTATGTTTTGAGTTGAGCTGCACGATTATTGATAAATGCGTGAGCTGACTGGACAGATCCACTCAATGTCTGCGGTTCTTTCCTCAATAAACCTTTTCAAAACCGAACTACAAATTCTTCTCATGATCTGGCTTGTCGAGTAGCCAGATAGGATACGACGACCTCATCTGGTGTTAAAAATATTATTGACATGTAAAAGGGTTTATATATTCTTACTGACAGAAATAAAATCAGCACGGTTGATGCAACTCGGGAAGAAAATTGGTCGAATTTCCTTTCACCCTTTTTATACTTACAATAAAAGTTTTAGACGTAACTTTGTCGACCTGTTTAAACGAATACAAGTTCTAAGGAACCAATTTTGCTACTCCTAGAAGAAATGGGTCAGACTTTACCCCCTACCTAAACAAAACTACATTGATAGGCCAATAAAAGTTGGTCCACAAAATAGATTAGATTACGGCCTGTCACCAATTCAGCTACTTTATAGATTAGATTACGTTTTTATTACTAGTCTATTCCTGATTAGGTACATGAAGTACATTACCTGAAATTAGATTCGTGACTTCAGATCCTAAAAAAACAGAGTAAGAATAGGACTATCAGAAAGTGATTCGTCCAAGGTACTATCTTAGGGCCGGTTCATTATTAGTTACAATAAGAATTAAGAAGACTAGTGGGAAATTAGGTAGATACTTACATTAGACAGATGTTGTGATTGCTAGAACTCTCCTGTACCTGAAATAAGAAAAATCATTTAGTAGGTAATTGATTACTGTAGATATTGATAGTGAAAACACTAATTAAGATAAAGGATATTGAGGAAATGCATAATGCCTGCATAATTAGCCTTTAAGCCTCAGTGAGAGGAAATGCCCCACACGGACCCAGTGTGGTTTGGCAGACGAGACATGTCTTGGAAGTTTTGGGACAGTTTGTCCTTCACTGTTTTGAGAGCAGTGGTGACGAAATAATTTACCTAATATAAAGCGTCTACCCGGATTCAAACCTACGAGCTACAACTTAAAAGTTAGTATCAATTCTGCTGATTTAGCTAAAAATGTTGACAAAATAGAAGAACTGTTAATACAATGACAATTGAAGATTCGATAATCTCAGCATTTTGTAATATTAGCTTATGGATATGGTTTATGTTTTTTTTTTTAAGTTTTGTTGCAAATATTAACGCTTACTTTCGAAGCAATTAAGTACCTGAATAATTCATATCATTGGATAATAAACAAGTCTGACAACCAGTCTTACCAAGGTGTTCCGTACCCAGTAACTGATGGTTTGTAGAGGTTAGATATATATAATATGATACTATAATATAAAAAAATAACAGTCATACGTTCATGGATATATGCATATACACCATGCAAAGCGACAAGTCGTCATTACTTCCATCTGGTTTTAAAATGAGGTACTATTTGGTAAGTTTGGCAGATTAAACTGGTATTTTGCTGCACCTGGTTAGACTAGAAGCCAACCCCAACATAGTAAGGAAAAAGCTAGGCAAATTATGATAAGGCAATAAAAATTACTTAAGTTCTGATGTAAATGTTCTCACTACTTCCCTAGCTATGCTGCAAAGCAAATAACTAATCCAAATATATACAGCTTCAAGCCTAAAATATTTGGTTCCGGAGCTAAGCGAGCTATAACTCAGCTCAAATCAGCTCAGCTCACGATATTTCGCTCCCAACTTTAACGGTTTAATTAAACAACAAGCGATTACTTGCCAAGTTTCACTGATTTACATAATGTTTACGTGGGCACCAGACGTTGTAATCATTTCAGGTCTGATTTTTGTTTGTTTAGCACGATTGTTTGTTAAGCTGTGACTGCCTGAGACTTTGGAATTGTATTTGTCAAAGGTAGGAGAAAGTAACCATAGATTGAGTGATTTGAAAAACTTTCAACGAAAAGGAAAGTATAATAGTATCAATGCGATGGGTTTGCCCATTGGAGCACCTGATTAAGGGGTATGGTCCGCTGTATGTTCAATTAAAAAAAAAACGACGGGTTGCACTCCGGGAGTGCCGGCAGAAGTGAAAACTTGAATATTAACGTTGTGCATTTTTGATATTTTGGAATGGTTAGGGAATAATTTTGCACGAATTGCTTTAATTATAAGTCTTGTAAAAGTACCATCATTTATGTGGTTGAATACTTTCTCGGGATTTAGTGACACAGCGCTGGTTCGCTACCTCCAAACCGCAGTCGACGAGCTCGGCGAATGGTTCAGGAAGTGGCGAATCGAAGTCAATCCCGATAAAAGTCAGGCGGTCTTTTACACCCGACCTCGACGTAATCACCCCCCTCCCCGACCCATCTCAATGTTCGGCAAGCAGATCCCTTGGGCGAAGCAAGCCAAATATCTAGGTGTCATCCTCGACGAACACCTCACCTTTTCTGAGCACATAAAGCAGGCTCGCTCGCGGGCCGCTTTCGCTCTGGGTAGGCTCCATTGCGTCCTGAACAAGCGGAGTAAATTGTCTCTTCTGTGTAAGAAGCGGCTTTACACCGCTTGTATCAGGCCGATTATGACATACGCAAGCCCAGTCTGGGCACATGCTAAGCCCCGATTCATCCATAGGATGCAGACTCTCCAGAACCTTTTTCTCCGTCAAGCCACAGGCTCGCCTTGGTTTGTTCGGAATATCAATCTTCATTTAGACATGAAACTCCCGACTATCCATCAATACATAAAACGCGCTTCGAAGCGTTTCTTCGATAGGGCCGTAGCCCACCGCAACCCTCTGGTTGTGGCGGCAGCTACTTACACCCCCTCCCGTATTAGCAAAGTCCGCCGCTCGCGACACGTTCTTACCGATCCTGATGATCCCACTACTCTCCTCCAGGAGAGTCGAAAAGAGACCAGTACAGCTAGACCAGCACACAAACACAAACCGTACCGACCTCGCCGCCGAGGTCCGTCGTCGCGACCCCGACTTAACAGTCCCTCCCGACCCTTGCAAGAGCCAGCCCGCGATGCTGCGCCGTTAGCTTTAAATTAGTCCCAAAATAATTTAACTCAGATCCAGCCAGTCCCTTGCTGCCCCCCCTATCAGCGATTGCCTAAGCCGAGGTTCGTACCCCCCTCGGGGTAACCCTTAGAGCTTTCGCTTTAGTTTTTAAGTATAATAAGCCCCGGCTGGAGGCCTAAAAAGGTAACTTTTTAGAACTCGCCGGGCCCCAATCCGTTTAAGTAGTAACAATCTTTTCAGGATTAACTACGAGATGCCCCACAAATTAAAGTGGTTGAATACAATATTTATTTTATTGCGCTATCGTATACAAACATGACAATTTATATTACATTAAAAAGTTTATCTCTCAGAAAAATCACTCTCCGTCCGTCTTACGAATTTTCGATCAGGGTCACGTGTCCTAGTTTAACATGTTTTACCCATTACAAAAAAATACAGTCGAATTGATAACCTCCTCCTTTTTTTGAAGTCGGTTAAAAAAAATGCACAACGCCGCTAGAGAAGTTTTCACTTCAAAAATAATATGTCTTTGTGTTTGCTTAACAAAATAACAAGAAAGACGGCGCAGTACGGCAATACTAAATCACAAAAACACGTTACAACAAATATTTTTCTTAAAACTTCGAGTAGGACCCGACAGTTTAATTGCGTATAAAATAAAATAGTGAATTATTTTACAATTCAACAATATTCACTGAGTAAGTTACGTTGTCGAGCACAAGAATATATCGAACATACGAAGGATTATGACTTTCCATACAAATCCTTTGGATAGTAATTTTAACGAAATCCCTGAAGAATATTCTTGTCGATGAACTGATTTGCACCCAGATTTATTTTACGCTAAAATTAAAGTCCTTATGTTGATTTATAGTCAACATGTTTATATTTTTATAGACACAGACTGTGATAAAATTTCTGAAATAGGTTTCCAATTTTTTCGACGCTCCCCTAATGAGTTTTGTTTTGTATATAAAACGTTTCATGTTTATTAAAGGGTTTAAATATAAATATTCATGTTCATATTTGAAAGCAATAAGTAATTTGTCTTAAAACGAAGACATCTACTTAATTATCCCTGTAAAACACTAGGTATTTCAAAATATTTTCTTAGGTACATCCATCACTAAACTTCGAAATGACAGACTCATAAAACGACACACGCGACCCCCTCCTCCACCACATTATGCTCCATTACCCCGACACAAACTGTCAGTCACATCGTAACCTTTCCAGGCGACGGTAAATCCTTGTCTTTTGCGTGGGAGTGCGTCTAAATACCAAATAAACGTGTGCCGAAATTAAGCAGAGAGCTTTCTGTCTTTAATTTTAAGCAACAGTCTTGATGTACAAGTTTTTAATGGGGGAAAACGTCAGGCTTGGAAAATGGAGGTTATAAAATGTAAGGTGGCGTAATAAAGCAGAAATTCTATTATACGGCTTAATATTTTAAATGTGAAAGTTTGTATTTAGATATACATATTCCCCTTTATTCATAAACGTTTTTTAAATTTAAGTAATTATTAGCTGCTGTTTAACCATACATTTTTGACGTTTAAACATCTCTTAACTTTAATCAACGTTTATGAATAAAGGGGATTATGTTCAGATTTGCATGAAATTTGGTATAACACAGATAGATTTTTTATTTGATCCGTGTTGCCGGACGATTAGATATATACATACAAGATACTTTTAATCCCAGTAGGACGTTCTTGTGGGATAATAGGCGACCTCCAAGTGGGCGAAGCCGCTGGCTAAAGTTAATTTATAATAACTTACTAACTACTGTTCCATACCAATTAGGTTTCAAAATAATTCCTCGTTATTATTTATTAGTAACATAGATGTAATTTTCTGCTGAAAACATGGTTTCAATTTGCGCATCGAAGTCCCTGCCACACGTTATACAGGGAAATAAAAACAACTCTATGTACGAACAGGGATTTTTCCCCTAATTTTACAACTCCACAACGATATCTCTATTCGTCATCCTCCATTTGACTTCCCATCTTACGAAAGATAAGCCGATAACTTATTTCATCTTTCTTTCATTCGCGAAGAGAGAAATCAAATAAAAGTAATCACGCTTTTAAAGAAAATTTACGTTCTATTTTGAATTCTCTTTCTGAATCTGTCCGATGTAATTTACATTTGATTTATGACTGAAAACTTATTTATTTGGGAAGGGAAGAGCTGTCGATTTCTTCTCATTTTTAATACATTGGCACACATCATTTTACTTTTCATATTTGCAATAAAAATATCATACGAACTCGAGCACTTTTTTTTAGGTGCGAAATCATCAAATATCTTCTCCCACTCTAGGCGGAGCGGGAGAACGGATCAGAGTTTTACTGACAAAAACCTAACCGTGTTCCTTCAGTTGCCTGTGCCAGGGCCACTATTTTGACCAAATTCGTGACACCGTAATGTGCTCCTATTTACTTAAATAAGTAATCCGGAATCATGTTAGTAGATAGAAAGATATCGCAAGGCTTATCAGCACTGCCGGGGTCGCGAGATTGTTCAAGCGAGATACCGTGGCCCCGGCACTTGGGCAACTGAAGGAACACGGGTGGGTTTTAGTCAGTAAAAGTCTGACACGCCCTCCCGCTCCGCCCAGAGCGGGAGAAGTCATTTGATGATTTCCCATCCAGAAAAAAAAGGCTTATCAGCAAAGCAATTTATTATTGGGTAACAATAAGTTTTAACTTATTGGCAAGGCAATTATTCCGAATGGTGCCGGACGTAAAGAATACCACCATCCTATTTCTTCTCGTGAGTGAAGTAAGAGGCGACTAAGGGACTTACTAGAGAATGGGCAGCAGCATTCTCTATGCATTTTACCACCACACTGCGCTCGCCAACCCCCTGCCAAGCGTGGCGATTATGGCAAAGCCCCCAAATTGGGGCAGGCCATAAAGAGGTGTTATGTCTAAACGGAAAGACGAGGATACGCGACAGACGAGGCTATTATTGATATATTATCCTAGCAGTAATAAATATCTGCTATAGAAAGTAATTTTTTTAGTTTCATTAGTCGTCCCCGACGCGATGATGCTTTTATCAATCTTTTTATCGATCTTTTATTTTGATCATATTACTTCCAACTTATATCTTATATCTTTAAACGAGCATTTCTTGTATATATGTATATATATAATCTGAATCTCGGAAACGCCTCCTACGATTTTCATGACATTTTGTTTACAGGGGGTTTGGGGAGCGAGAAATCGATCTAGCTAGGATCCATTTTTAAAAGATGTCGTTTTATTCGTGTTTTCAATGACCAACTTTATCGATAATCAACATGAACATAAACTTATCATTTTAAACATAATTTACCAAAAAATACCGAGCAAGGCTCGGTCAACCAGATATTAAAACTTAAAAGGCAAACACATGTTTGTGTTGTGGATTTGTTAAATTTTACATTTAACTTTTCTTATGAAGCCTTTGGAGATTTAAATAATAATAAACTGTACATATGAACATAATAGGTACAAAGTTAAGCCCATCGATACTGAATTTTATACGAATCTAAGGAAAGTCTAAGAGAACTCGGTGCTAAATTGATGACAGGCCAAATTACAATTAGACGTAGAGCGCGTTCCTTCCTACCATTTCTACTACAGAACAGCTCAGAAGAACATTCTCGAAATTCGTAAGATCCGGAGTGTTAAACTGAAACAAATTGGCTCCTAAGGTAAGTATTTGAGTTCTGTCAGTCCTTTTTCAAATCAAATAATATTGAATGTCGCGTCTATTTGTAAGATGTTCGCGTCATACCGTTGTCATTGTCCGTGTTTAATAAAAGGGGCTGCTTGAATTTTGAGACTTTCTAAGCAATCTGTTTTATGTTATTCTAACAATAAATAAGGTGTCTAATTAGATAAAGTGCTGTCAGTGGATTCTTGAAAATTTTGCAATATTACTCTTTGTTTTTCTTTTTTCTCTTTTAACATTAAATCCAAATATCTGGATTGAAGTTGGTCATTGAAAACATGAATAAAACGACATTTTATAAAAATGAATCCTAGCTAGATCGATTTATCGCCCCCAAAACCCCCTGTATATTAATTTCATGAAAATCGTTGCAGCCGTTCCCGAAATTCAGATTATATATATATATACAAGAATTGCTCGTTTAAAGATACAAGATTAAAGTTGAACCGTTTGCTTCGGTATCTTTGATTTTTCATTGTTCTAATTTTTAGGGCCAAAGTAAAAATTCATTACAGAAGATATAAAAGCCAGGACCTGTCTCACCCCTGAAATTATGAGCAAAAACTTGACAAGAGACCTGACAAAATTACTCACAACATTGATACACCAAATTTAAACTCTTTAGCTCAAAAACTCTTTACATTCCTTTTGAAAACAAAAGACAGTCATCAGTTCTTGATCCAAATAAATGCTCCAGCGCCACCAGACGATCTATTTTGGAAATTTTAATTTGAAAACTTAAGTAAAGTCAGCTCGAATTGAGCTGTCAATGGTTTCAATGATAAATGTCTTTATTTCTGTAAGTAGGTTCAATCACTTTTACATATCAATCATATTTTTTAAAACAAGATGTAATCGGCGTTTCCTATCTGACACTTCTCTGAGCTGAATGTCCGACACAAGCACAGAGGTCATAGTCTCTATTAAAGGCTAGACATAATTCTGGCCAGATCATGTGAAGACCATGTGCATTATTGTCTGAAATGGACTTTTGAGGAAAAATCCACAAAGGTGGGCCTCTCCAGTCAGTGCACACATTTGTCAGTAATCGTGTAGTTCATCTCAGAACTTAAAGAGCTCACTAATCCTTAGCATTGGGTGGTGATGGCTCACTTCAACTACGTTTCCACGGAGAAATTAATATAGACCCAGCCGTGCCTGCGGCTTCGCCCACATGGATGTGAAAATGGAAGTGATATCGGGACAAAAAGGTATGCCTAGGTAGCCTATGTTACTTAACATAACACACATTTTGTTAACATTAGCTACCTGCGAGTAAAAATCCCGTAAAAATCGGTCCAGCCGTCTCAGAAATCAGCCGGCACAAACCAGACAGGCAAAACTATTAAATATTGTTTTTTGTATGTAAATATCGTAGTGTAATTTGGTCCTACTTTGCTCCAATATTTGCTCCAAGTGTTGAAAATTATGAATATTTTTAAAACAATCAACTATAAAATTTACTTGATGTATTATTATAAATAAATAAATAAAGCTTATTTGAAATGTATTTATAGGGAAATGGTTATTACGAAGTATATTATGAATTTATTTTTGACAAATAATAATGAGCAAAATTACCCATGTTGTTGGGTATCTTTGCTCCTAGAAATAGTTTCTATGTAATCTCCATTGTTAAAGCTGTTGGAGCAAAGTAATGCTTTCCTAATTCAAACTGCTCCAGTTCTATTATGGATGGTATAAATTGATGAGATATGGATATGATGTGGATATGATATGAAATATTCACAAATTAATGAATTCTTGCAAAATTTTCAAGGTAGAGTAGGTGAAAACATTTTACAGAACAGGACCATAATTACCCGTAGAGGAGCCAAGTAAGACCAAATTACGGTATATACTTTCATATGCATTTACTTAAAAGCTGATCATTTGAAATTACAAACAGACACTTAAATTTTATTTATTTGTACAGATAGATCGGCTAAACTAGCCCTTATTCTATAATTAAACTCAACTAGCTACATCATTATCCTTGGCATCCAATATTTCAGAACAAGCATTCCGTAGTAACGCTCCAATAAAGGCGGTATTGCCAGCATACTGAAGATCGACAACATCGTTTAGTTTCAGCTCAACGCTGCACTTTATTTCACAGGAATTGCATTTAGCTTGCGATGTTAAACAAGCCAGTCAGGTCTTGTCTTGCCTTTGTAGTTAATTTTCTGAGAGCATTACCCTTTAATGGTGCTAGAGGGTGAGTTGTATCTACATTTTGTATAGATTAAATAATATGAGCACTCTAAACTAGTGTTGATGCTGCTATTTTAAGATGAATAATATTAATTAATTTAAGGAAGGGTCTGTGGCTAAGTATTAAAAGCTGCACTAATTGATCTATTAGATTGAGCTACGCTTGCCGCGGTTAAACCGTGGATGGGTGACAATTTTTGCATACCGCGACGGTGGGATCGATAAACACGTGAAACCGTTGGTCACGACTGGCATTTGTAAATCTTGGACAGTCGTTACGGGTCATCAAAAGCCCGAAAGTCGTACAACCGATAGTCTTACTGGTATAACGGTAGCCAGTCTTAAGGGTATCGTATTACCCAGAAATTGGGTTGTGAAGGCAAAATACTAACACTCAGCTGCATCCGGTAACACAGAAGCCGACCCTAACATGCTTTTAATCATAATCATTATTTATTGCATTCATGTAGTTTACAAGTTGTTACAAATTATATAAGTTTCATACATGAACCCTGCTAGGGCACAGCAATATAAATAGTTTAAAGTGCTACAGTGTCACAAAAATAAACAAACCACTGAACAAAAATACTAATTTAGACATGTCCAACAGGTGTCCAACATTTGTAATTTAAATAAGTAGCTGTCATAATATAGTAAATAATTAAAATAGGTTATGAACAATTTAGTGGTCATCATTTCATTTACAAATAAAATTTAAAATAAAAAATTCAAAACTAAGCAAGCAGCGATAATCATAATCATAAAAATAATAATAATAGGTAGGTCAAAATTGTAGGTGATGTGAGTATTGTGTACAGGTATGAATGACAAAGTTTACTTATCGTCAAAGAATTCCTTTAAAGTGTGATACGATTTTAATATAAGGTATTTTTGGAGACTGTTTTTAAATTTATTTTCGTATTTTATGTCCTTAATTTAATTTGGAAGTCTATTATAAATTTTCACGCACATGGCTAAAGGTCCTGAATGGAACATACTTCATTTTGAGCTTGGTAAGGCTAATTCATGGTTGTTTTGGCGTCTAACACTGTGATGTTGTGGACGAAGGTCCTTAGTGAGTGGGAATAGTGACTGGTGTTTTCTTACGAATTTGCTTTGAAAATACTTAGAAATGGCTAGGCAGAAGAATTAAAGATGAAGAAACATATGGAAAAATAGGGGTAAAATTATCAGGGAGTGATTGCAGATTTCTAAATAAGGAATTTATTAGGAAGCCGAGAAGCAACATCCACCATGTAGAAGAATATATAGAGATGAAAATTATTCACGACAGCGAAACAAAAACAATTAGGTACTCAAATGATCAGATTTATTTAAAAGTTATAATAATTTTGCTGCTCACAAGAAAGGATACTCCCACAATTACCTTTACAAAGAAGGAAGTACTTGTCAAGAATCAAAAACATCAAAACAAAGCTAATGCAGCCGTCATTAAGGTTTAATTTAAAATGAATGTTATTCTTCTAAAGTCACCAAAGTAATCTGCAAAAAGATTAATAAAAAAACTGTCTAAGTGTTGGAAGTAGGAGTTTACAGCCCACAGAACCCGCAAAGTGTCTCTTTGTGAATTAATTGACAAAATTTTAGCTTCAACCATGTCTTGGGATGAGGAGGAGGTAATTAGAGTCTCTTTATTGCTATTGCAGATGGCTTTATTGTTGAGGCTACGTTGTATCTTTGAAGTTTGTGTTTTATGAGTTGGGTAAGGAGACTGTCGGGATTATGGGATCCAAAGTATGGAATCATGTAGGTACTAGCTTTCATAGAGTACGAAACCGGCGGGCAGTCAGGGCACCATCTAGAGATACCATTACTAATTAATTCCGTGGTGACGACAGTTTCTATACTTGGTAGTGCGAGTATTTACTCGTTTGTTTTAATGTTTCTGATTCCTGCACGCGTAGCATGACCACCGTAGAAACGGGTTTTGTCGACGGAAAAATAGACAAAATCACAGATTGTAGAAAAATTTCTACCGTCCAAAGCAGTCTTTCCCAACGTGGGCGATAACGCCCCCTTGTGGGCGCTGCAGGCCTAAAGGGGGGCGGTAAGAGACCCAGAAAAAAAAGGGGGCATTGTGTAGGGCTTTGGGGTCGATTTATAATTTCATCTACCTAGCTTGGAAGACTCTTAGACACCGACTGAGCTCTCGACTCTCGACTACATCTTGTGAACATCAACTAATATTAATTAAGATATAGCTCAAACTCGGTTCGATATAAAAGACCGCGGGCAATCATGTTTTAACAAGTTTTTGTTAAATAATCCGAATTGTACATTCCTATACCAATCGGCTGGTTCTATAATACTTGTTCTTGCTTGTCGAGTACGATTGGGCGTCGAATGAGATAAACGAGTTTATGCACGTTTGTCTTATTCCTGTTGGTGCGTGCTGCTTATGCAATCCTATATAAACGACGTAAATTTATTTTATTTTCATTTGCGGTTTCGCGCATAATAGATAAGCAGTACTTGATTTCAACACTTACGTATTTCTTAAAACAAAACAATGTCGGAAGTAAAAAAAGAAGAGACGGCAATACTCTGCGGAATATATTAAATTCGGATTTATTGAAAATCCCACAAACCCGTCGTCGCCTTTGTGTCTTCTATGTCTAAAAACATTTTCGAACGAAGCAATGAAGCCTTCAAGACTGCAAGATCATTTGAATAAAATGCATCCAGATAAGACAGAAAAGAATGTAGCATATTTTCAAGACCTAGAGAAGAAGCATAATACTCAGCCAAGTGTATCAAAACTATTTTCGGCGGCTGCTAAGCAAGATGACGACGGACTTCGAGCTTCGTACAATATCTCTTTGTTAATTGCTCAAAAAGGCAAACCACACAACATCGGAGAAGAGTTAATTTTGCCAGCAATAAAGGAAGTAATAACTACTGTGCTTCATAAACCGGCCGCAGATATTATCCGAAAAATTCCTTTGAGTAATAATTCTGTGCAAAGACGAATTGATGAAATGGCTGAAAACATTGAAGAATCATTGTGCAATCATTTGAGGACTAGTCAATTCTCAATTCAGCTCGATGAGTCCACTTTACCAACTAATGAAGCGTTGTTGCTATCTTACGTGAGGTTTATTAAAGATGAGAAAATACGTGAAGAACTATTGTTTGCCAGAAATTTGGAGACAGATACAAAAGGCGAAACCATATTCAATACATTGGAAAAGTTTTGTGAAGAGAAAGAGATTCCTTTGAAAAATATTATATCAGTTGCTACGGATGGCGCTCCGGCTATGACAGGGCGCCATAAAGGCTTCATAGCATACTTAAAGAATAAAATTCCAGATGTCCTTGCTATACATTGCGTTATTCATAGACAACATTTGGTTGCTAGAAACTTAAGTGAACGACTATTTCAATCACTGCAATATGTCATCAAAGCAGTCAATAAAATCCGTAGCAGCTCTTTGAATGATAGATTATTTCATCAGCTTTGTGTTACTAATGACGAAGATTTCAACCGTTTGTTGCTTCATACTGAAGTTCGTTGGCTGTCAAAAGGCAATTGTCTGATTCGATTTTACAACCTGTTTGACTCTATGATAGAGTTCTTGGTAACTAAAGATACAGAACTGCGCAACAAGCTCATAACATCAAAGAATGATATAGCTTACATGACAGACCTGTATAAAATGTTCAACGACATGAACCTCCAACTGCAAGGCGATGAACTAAATATAATTAAAACAAAAAATGTCGTTGCTGCTTTCGCAGCCAAACTGCTTCTGCACAAAAAGAATATGGGCAGACGTGAGTTTCACAATTTTCCGAATTTATCAGTATACTGCAGTAACGACGACTTGTTTGCCTACTGCCAACATTTGGAAAACCTCCACATTGACTTCACCGAACGATACCAGGACATTTTAAACTTGGAAATACCAGACTGGGTGTTGGATCCGTTTTCAAATGTCAACACAGCAATGTCACCTCAGCTGGAAGAAGAACTTATAGAATTGACAACAAACGAAGAAATAAAAATCAAGTTCAAAAATGGATATCAAGAATTTTGGCTACAAAAACCGATCCCGCAATTGTACCCTGGATTGTGGTCAATTGTTCAACGATTTTTGATAGCATTCCCATCGTCATATTTGTGTGAACGTGGATTTAGTGCTGTGGCAATGCTGCTTACTAAAAAGAGAAATCGTTTGCGTGTTACCGAACGTGGCGACTTGCGGCTGTTTTTGAGTAAATTGGAACCTGATATCAACAAACTTATTGAACAGCATCAGATTCAACCTTCACATTAGTTTTTATATAAGAATTGATTATGTTTGTTTTATTTTCAATAAAAGATACTCTGTCCGAATACTATAAATTTGCGTTTCAATAATCAGTTATAAGTACTTAGCGGTTTTTAAGTACGTTTAAAAAGGGGGGCGTTAAAAAATAATTTATTCTTAAAGTGGGCAGTAGACAAAAAAAGGTTGGGACCCCTGGTCCAAAGTATGGCGATGTTAAAACTGAAAAGAGGAAATATTGCTATTCTTCACTTGAAAAAATTCTACGATGTCGAGCATGACGATTAAGTTTTCTCTACTTTTGACACTTGGGGGTGGAAACATTTTTATACATATAATAATATTAGGGTAGTATTAAAAATAATTGTACAGTCACCAAAATGAAACAAAAATGAATTTCGTTACCAAAATGATAAGTGTTACAAAAAGGAAACAAAAAGGAACATAACCACTCAACTGTCCATGTTTACAAAAGTAAACAAATAAAATTTTGTCGAAACGTCCTGGTTACTTTTGTAACCATGGACGTTTTATGCGTCATTCGTCACTTGAAACGTGTTTATCGCTACAGTCCTTTGATAGTCGTACATTAGAGAAATACTAGATGTCGCTATATGAGATTTGTCATCCAGGAGAGTGAATTTCGTCTGTGGACCAGCAACATAAAATTTAGAAAAAAAAAAGAAAATGACAGTTCATCCTTGTTGTCTAGCGAACTATGTTTGTGTGTGGATCTCCAACTAAAATGTGGTAAGTTTTCTGTTTTTATACCACATTTATATTGTTATTGTACATCAAATTAAACGTGAAGATATTTCCTTTGCGAAATATGCATTACTACGCCAATTTCGAAACGTTTACATGGAATAATATAGCTGAAAAAGTTTTATGATGACCGCGCGGACATTGTTCGTTGGTTGTAGTTGATCGAGTTTTCGAATTGGTTGTTTTTGTTAAATAAATGCTTAAATATAAGAGAATACTTTACTATTAGCACTATAACAGCTATTTACAAACGAAATATATTGAGATGGGGTCTACAAATTATTAAAACGCAACTCGTAATTCATGATTTTAGTGTTGGCTCGGGGACCTTTTGAGAAGTATTTGTTTTTTCTTAATAGAAAACTAAATACTTATATTTAGATATTGGTGGCATTTTGGTGGTGGAAAGGGTTATGTACTATTATAATAAAAATAATTTTGCCTAATAACTATTATATTTTTCTTGTAAAACACGAAATAAAAAATAAATACGATATTTTTTTGAAATCCCCGACTTTATTTTCTAATTAGAATTCAATATCTTATTAGCTTTTTGTTTGATTAATTTAGTTTTTTCTAATTAGAATTCAATATCTTATTAGCTTTCCGTGAGTATTTCTTATTAGAATATAGCTATAGTAGTTTTTCAGTCGTAATCGTTTTTGTGCAAAATATTTCGCAATGTCGTAAAAAAGAAAGTGAAATTTGATGCCCGGACAGTTGGGGAGATAATCGCCGCGCGGGTTGGACAGTTGAGTGGTTATAGGGCTGATTCACACTATAAACAAAACAACATAGGGTTTCATTTTTTTATTAATTATAATAAATCACAATGATAACTGAACTATAGTTGAAAAGGTTCAACTTGAATAGTCACATCTGAACTCTTAATAAAACTTAAATCACAGACAGGTACTATCGAATACAGCTGAACTGCATCAGTTTCAAAACAAAATACTTTGCATGCGATGTCCACATCTGTTTACCGCCCCTTATTACGTCGACCAATAAAACAATACTACACAGGAATACATATTTTGTTTAAATAGTTTTTTTAGGCTCTGTTACAATGATCACAGATGTTTGTTACGAGATACTTTTTTGCGGCCTTTTTTCAATAACAAAAAACAGGGGTCTCAGCAACACAGTATAGTGCAGCGTTGGATTATTTTAAAGTGTTTGTTTAGTCACGGATCATAATTGAAAGGATTGCATTTCCTAGTAATAATGTAGCACCTAATATCCAATCACCCTGTATACATGTGCGTCCTAATCAAGTTCAAGAATTCATTAGTTATATTTTACTTAACACTGACCTGTGCACCAAATCAAATATCCACCATATTAGATTTTTTTAAATGGTGATTCTTATGACTGTACCAGAACTTAACTTAGTTGCAGACTTAGTGCCGGGTAAACCTGAATATTTTGTAGTTGATTTCCTGTTTGGATACAATGTGTATTTACTATTAAATTGTATGGTCAATTTTTGGTGCCAGAGGTGCACTCTGTGTGCATATTATTACTGTCCGCCGGACCAGTGCGATTTTTGCGTGTTTTTTGTGTAAACATGTCAGAGACCACCACACGTTATATTACATTGTAGTTCCTTTGTCCTTTAGATTATAAGTTTGACTAAATAAAAATAATTTTGACGAATATGTTTCTTTAAAAATGAAGCCCACATTCCCATTTGTTCCCATTGATATTTAGTTCCATTGAAAAAAACCGCGCCACCTCATCTGTTTTTTTTTGGGGCCTTTTTTTATTTACTAAAACAAAGGGCTGAGCAAAAATCTGAGGCTGCAATCCTCACCATGACCATAGCGGCCGTGTGCGATACTATAGCGGCCTAGCGCTGCAAGCAAAAATAGTCCTTACGGTGATCACGTTTGTCTGTCTTCGATAGTACACTGTCACAGTTTTAATGGTTTCATATTTTTTCTTATCTTAGTCAATAATAATCGAGATCAATTTGTTAGTCTCATCATTATGTTATTGGCCCATAGTTGTATTAATAATTATTTCTTAAGTAATTAACATTTTCTTCGTAACTAATCTTATCGTTGACGAAATATACTGGGTAAGTAACTGTTTCTACTAAATAGATAAAATGATATTTAACAAAAAAAAAAAATCATTGTTGAAAGAATGCGTTTTTCTGCAACGTGGTTTACTGGTTATAAATTTTGGACAATATATCATTTGTGCTGAAAATCAATTTTCGCAAAGACAGGATTTAAATTATTGCAAATAATGTCCCAACTGTGGTACTGCCTTTAAAACATATATATTTCTTTTGGAAAGATGTTTGTTAATATGAGTACAACAATCATGTATTGAGTTACTTACGCTAGGTAAGGTGAAACCATTGCTAGAATACTTTGTAACCATAATAAACTTGTAACGCATTTTTTAGCAGTGTAAAATCACCTTTAGTTCCTATTTGTTACTTCATTTTTGTAACGTGACAAAATATTGTAACAAATAGTAACGAAAATGAATATAAAACACGTTGGTGAAGCGTCAATGCTTTTAGCAATATAAAAAAAAATAACAATATTTTAGGATTCTCACATAGAACATAATAGTTTATCATTTCAAATTAAATATTTTAGTTTCTCAGTTGATGAATCCTCGCATCAATATTTGCCATCGCAACGACCATGTATCGAAACGTTCTTGAGTATTCTCGCAATATTGCCGATAGATGGCGTTCGCGAGGGAAAAAACAAGTCTTATTTACGACGCCCCCGTTCCAGTTAAGTGAACGCTGACGCGACGGAGTGACCTCCGTCTTTAAAAATTCCATTTTTGGTGAAATCTTGAAGATATTCGTAAAATAGATGTTGATTTTTTGAAATTTGAACCATTCTACCGGTGGATTTATCAAGATTGAGCTAGCCGGCCGGCAGCATAACCTCGCCATCTCCCGTAAAAGAACGAGCTCGGGATCTCTGGAGTGTTAAGGTATGTGGTTATGTTGCTATTTTTCATTCCTTTATATTGGTTTCACGAGGATTTATCAAATATGGAAATTTTAGGCTGCCGCCATAACTTATATTCTTAATTTTCAAATAGAGATTAGTTCTTAAAAGCAATCTCGTAGAAGGTGTAAGCTATTAACACGCCCATCACCACACGTGTTGAATATAATCTCAAACGAAATAAAAATAAATAAAGCTCCTTAGCTTAAACTGTTGTTTACTTTTGACTTGGGCAAGAGTAATACAATTTTGAAATAAGCAAATAGTAAATCAACAACTTACCGTTTGATAAAGTTACCAGCGCACAAAAAGGAACGTGTAATTGTTGAAAAAAATCACCACTGGTATAAGCACACTACACTCAGAAAATTTACGCCAGAAAATGGCCGACTGTCAGTATTTAGCGCTACATGATTGGCTGCTAACAGAATACGCAGTACTGTTAATGAATAATTTTAAAATCTACTAAATATTGGTGTTACAAAATATAATAACAAAAATGACAAAAATCGTGTTTTATAATTACATGGGAGAAAGATGATATAACCCAAAACAAAAATGTGCATTTAAAAAACTATATGTTTTATTAGGGTTTGTAATTCATATTATTCATCTTTAATATTTATCCCTACGTATCATAATTTATTTATATGAAAGATACGCGTTATATCGATAAAACCTACCATGGACATTTCAACATGTTGAAATGTACAATTATTTTTAATATTACCCATTAATTATAATTTTTCAATCCCATTGTATAACTATTCAATAAAAAAATCTTTAGCGGATCCACCTTAATCACATGAGCTACCACTCTGTTGCTATGGAAATAATAACTGTCTTTGTCTTCACGGAAACGCAAGTCTACGGGTCGCGCCGTGCTCGGATAGAAAAGATGTCAATTTGGATAGAAAGAACTTTGTCTATCCTTGCTAGAAGAGTGATAGAATTGGTCATGCTACGCCTGCTGACAGCTACCTTTTTTCTTCATAAAAAGTTAACTGGTATCCTTTCTTATGAGCAACACTAGTATAATTTCTATGAGATTACTGAGGCCCTTTTAAATGAATCTGTCCATTCGGATGAGTTGGTACTTAACTGTTCTCTGGTGTCCATACAACGAAAGCATAGAAAACATTGTCAATGTCACGTCGAGCAGCGGTCGCCGAGGATTCATCATGCTCTGCTACTGGTTTTAACGTCAATTGATAGACGGCAGCAATAAAAAACTTAGTATTATAAGACTTTCCAGACAAAGAGTTCACAACATTGTTGCTGGCTGGTTCCAGCAATTATCTCAACAAAAGACCGAAGACTTACTTGCTCACATGGCGAAATATCATTAACGCACTTCCATAACACTGTCAGTCCATCACACCATACCATCTCACTCTCACACACACACACACACATATACACCCACGAACAAACACACCCACGACTCACAAGTGCCTTTTTTACTATAAGATAATAATTTGCACCACATTTGTGGAATGACTCCCGAAATACAAACCCTGGCTTAGTTTGGGACTCAGTTTCAGTACCTTATGTAAAAATAAATGAATATTTTAACTATGTAGGTACCAAATTCTTGTGAAAATAAACTCCTTACTTTTTGTTACTGTGACAGCATTTAGATAAGATAAAGATTTATTTTTTCACCACAATATAAGGTATATTTCACACAGTATAAAGAACAATATATAACAACTACATTTTAATAATAATATTGTGGGAGACTGGTGGCTAAGCTCGACGTAAGAAAACGTAGAAAAATCCACGATTATGAAAATTTCAAAATGCGATATCTCAGCGAAAAAAAAAAGATATTTGAGTAAACTCAACGTCATTTTAAAGAAGGAGACTAGTTCTTTGAGATGCTATCAATAATTAAAAAAAAACTAGTAGCGGCCGTGCTACATAACCTCAAAAATGAGAAAAAATTGTATTTTTTGCACTTTTAGCTATATTTAGGATATCTCAAAACCCTGACATGATAGAGCAATTTTGAGGCCAGATTCAAATTCAACGCATCAAAATCCTTCGGAAAAGTATAGTCTGGTTTCTGGGTAAGAGTTTTCTGACAAATTTTGTCGACCTGTGTAATCATTTATAACATTTGTATCTGTATCCTTTAAAATAGGCTGAGAGTATGGTATCAAGGCAATAATTTTATCGCTAGTTTTTCCACGTGGCTTTTGCACGTGAATGTAAAAAGATAGAGAAATTCCCTCGGGAACCTACTACTGGGATTAAAATTACCATAAGTGTTAATCCAGGTAAACAATGCAATATACTCATAATACAATGTTTTTATATATCTCTACTAGCTTTTGCTAGCGGCTGCGCCCGCGTATTATACGTATAAATCTACCTCTTGAATCACTCTAACTATTAAAAAAACCGCATCAAAATCCGTTGCATAGTTTCAAAGATCTAAGCATTAATAGGGACAGACAGAAAGAAGCAACTTTGTTTTATACTATGTAGTGATTAGTTTTCGCGGCGCACGTAATGTTGACGTTCAAAAGTTCAAAATATTTATTTCAACAAATAAATATTTTGACTTTGACGTCAGTTAAGCACCCAGCCGGCATGTTTTATTCCAACATCTGCAACGATTATGGGCATATTTCAGCAAATTGACATAAAACTTTAATGACCGAACACTTAAACCCTTTTCATGAATCATTTCGTCCATGAAAACCGTATGATAATTTTGAGTTTATCGCGTTCAGACAGACAGACCGACTGACACGGCGGGAGGACTTTGATTATTAATATGTTACTATATCATAACGTATCTGATACATTAATTGTAACTAAAGAGAAATGGCCAATATTATATCATCCTGTCCTACTTACTATATTACCTTCTGCCAGCTATCTATAATAACAATTTATTTGAATATTTAATTATGTTTGTTTCACTTTGTTTTCCTTAATAATGTCATCAGTCATTTAAACTCTGCCAGGGTCGGAGATTTGTTCCAAAGAGATACCGTGGCCCTGGCACATTGGCAACTGAAGGAACACGGGGGGGTTTTAGTCAGTGAAAGCCTGAACGCCCTCCCGCTCCGGTCAAGAGCGGGAGCCGTCATATTATGATGATTTCCCAACCACAAAAAAAGTCATTTAAACTAGCTTATTATAATATTAAATTTCCTGGAGACCTTTTTAGGCAAAGATTTATATAAGGTTAGCTTGAATTTCGGCTAATTGAGACCTTCCTTCCTAAATATTCAGCTAATTTACCCTCGAAAACAGAAAAAACTGCGTCCATAAATACTCTCCTAAAAAAAGCAGAGGCGATTACGTTCCGTTTTACGAAACCATTTCCTTGCCGTCTTAAGACAAAACGGTTCACAATTTATGTTAAGATAATTTACCCGCTGTATTGTACCGCGTTCTTTTCTCTGAAGGCGGGATTCATATCTTAAGATTGATCGTATGATAATGAGAACTTAAGGAAGGTGGATTTTTTAAAAGAAGCACAATATATTTTACTTAGGAAGAAAATCCTTTTGGTATAAAATGATGTTATATTTTTTTTTACATATAGGTGTAAAAGTTAAAGTGGACAAAAAAGTTTTGATGAATCGTCGTCGCCACATAAAAATCAAAGCGAATAATGATAAATGATTTTATTTCTGTATAAATAGGTTTCAACAAACACTTTTACTCGTATATTATATCTTTTTTTAGTTATATCAGGTCGGTTTTTTCTATCTAACTACTCTGAGAAGACAGACCGAATCAAAATTTTGTGTCACAATATCCTTTAAAGTCCAGACATAATCATGGTTACATCATGTGAAGACCATGTAGATTGGTGAAATGGTCCTTAGAGGAAAAAGCCACACAGATTTAGTGGACCTGTCCACCTGTCCTGTCCAAGTGGATTTGTCAGTAATCATGCAGCTCATCTCAGAACTTAAGCAGCTCAATGATTCGACGAATAATACCATAGAAAGGAGATTTCAATTCTTAAAAGCCTCTTTGAAAATGTTCTCGAAATTTAAAATTGAGTGTGAAAACAAATTATATAGAAAAAAAAATGGTAGGATAATCAAGTTGCAAAGAAAAAAAAAAAAACTACAAAACTATATTGAATCAAGAATCTTTCTATGTTACAGAAGGCAAAACTCTACCAGGATCCGTCTAAATTGATCACATTACAGCAAATGTACTGAAACTTCTACAAAGTTTGTGATTGGTACTCACTAGCTCAGCACGCCAGAGTTTCATGTGTTAGCGAATATATGGAGCAGAAACAAAGTGTAAATATGCATGAATAGACTTGTATTTGGACGCTGTATGAATTTATTTAGCAGCTAATAAACGCAGAAATAAACTAGTTATTGCTGGTATAGTTTAGTTTGCGTACTTCATTTTGCTCAATACTTTTTCTCTCTACGTTTTCATTAAGTTTAATATTAACCTGATATATAGGGATAGTTTTCAAAGACCTGCCAAATTTAGAAATCTGGTACAGACCATTAAACTGAACAAGTTTCTGTATGGGACCAATATCGTTATCATGGAAAAACTGGCAGCATTACCACGTTGCACGTTCCACGTTGCGTGCCTCTAGCCAAGGTAAAAACCAACAATCTTTAGAAACTTACTAATAATTTCTGTAGGTATAGAATTAGCAATCGAGCCTTAGATACAACTCTTATTGTTTGAAACTCTTTTGTGTATTTTCCCAATAGATTTAAATAATATTCAATCATTTTCCCATTTTAGGCAATATAAGGTTCAAGGTCTTTTCTTGGAACTCGTTAAGAACCTTTTAAAATTATTAAAGATCAGTGAATCAAATACATTATAATGAGAAGTGTTAAAGTAAGATAAACAAAAAGAGGATTTTCTACTAGGTACTAAGATTTATTTTTCTATCGATTGGTATATTAAAAAGCATTTTTTTATTCCTAAACATTACCTAAAGAATAGATAACGTGGAGCGAGAATAAAATATTGCGAACATACAAATATGATGATAATAATTTACCCAACCCGCAGGGATTTCACATAAATCTTATATCTTGTAGGTACAGAGCTTCTGTTTTCCTTTAATTTCGTGTTCGAGATAAATTATATTCTCTAAGGTATATGTTCAGGTTATCTTGTTCATATTTTTAAAGGAGTAGATTCCTAAAGTATTTATAATTTATATGAAAATATAGGAGAGTTTTCAAAATGCTGTAAGAAACGAGGAAACTTATACTTTGAAGATAGATACTATACTTAATATTTTGTACTCTATAAAAATAAAAATTAATATAATCTGGCAAGATATTATGTTTTACTAGCTTCTGTCCGCGACTTCGTCCGCGTCAAATTTTGCTCCCATGACCCTTCCCGCCACATGGAATTGCTTGCCAGTTTTCGATCATTTTTCGTTGCTGCTCCGCTCCTTTTGATCGTAGTGTGGTGTTATAGCCTTTCTAAATAATTAGGCTACCCAACACAAAAAGAATTTTTCAATTCGGACCAGTAGTTCTTGAGATTAGCGCGTTCATCCAAACAAATTAATAAACTCGTCAACTTTATAATACTACTAGCTTTTGCCAGCGGCTTCGCCCGCGTGGAGTTCGAAAAATATCCCGTGGGAACGTACTACCGGGATAAAAATTAGCCTATGTGTTAATCCAGGTAATAAACTAACTGTGTTGCAAATTTCATCCAAATCCGTTCCGCAGTTTTTGTGAGAAAGAGTAACAAACATCCACACATCCATACATACAAACTTTCGCATATATAAAATTAGTAGGATATAGTATGTAGTATAGTATAGATACCATGTTCGCACGGACGTAAAAATATCGCGGTGGCATTTTTTCACGCACTGCATTGTCAACTCTCGGTGTTGAACCGAGCATTGATAATCCAACAGAGTTCATCCCAACACGTCGAAAGAACACACTGTTCGGTTTTCAACTCTTCGCGCAATCCGTTGAAGATGCAGTGTGCGAAAAAATCCTGGCGCGAATTTATTACGACCGTAAAATTTAACGGGTAATACCGATAAGTGCTAAATTCCCGCTTTTATACATTATTCAGAAAAAAACATTTTTCAAAAAAATAACAACCGACTTCCTTAAAACCACTATAAAGTGTAAGTAACTTTAATTTTGGAAGTCGGTGTCTTAGGATCTGAATATAAAAACTTAAATACAGATCCTAAGACACCGACTTCCGAAATTAAAGTTATTTTTAACTCTGACTATGTTCGGTTCAGCTTCCAGTCTAACCAGATGCCGCTGAATATCAGTATTTTACATGAAGCGACTGCCTATCTGACCTCCATAATTAAGTTACTGGGTAAGACGATACCACTTGGTGAGACTGATTCAGAAAATAACAATTGATTAATTCAAATGTTTTTCACGCAGTTGTTCTACTTTTCTACTTCCTAAGCAGCATAAGAATAGCATATTTTTAATCGTTTCGTGATACTCATAATAATAATCAAGAGGTGTCGTTGCACACCCGTTTGGAATGAAAGTCCTTTCGCTTTTGCAAACTTGACGAATGCGCACTAGATCGAAAAATGAGTGACATTTTGACTGTCGCGACGCGTAACAAAAGTTTCGGTCAAAATGTTACACTTTTTTCGGTCGAACTTGCATTCGCCAAATGTGCAGAGTATAACATGCTATAAGTAACTTGATTCCGAAACTAGGACAAAACATCAAACAATAACATAAATTCACGTCATGTTTCCCCGAAGGGTTGGGCAGAGATATACTTTTAGCACAGTAGTTGTACTTATAGTAAGTACCGTGTGGACGTAAAGAATAACACCACCCCATTTCTTCCCGTGGGTGTCGTAAAAGGCGACTAAAGGACTTACTAGAGAATGGGCAGCAGTGTTCTCTATGCATTTTACCACCATACGTCTATCGCCAACCCGCCTGCCAACTGTGGCGATTACGGCAAAGCCCCCCAAATTGGGGGAGGCCTAAGTCCAGCAGTGGACGTCTTATGGCTGAAATGATGATGATGATTATGACACCCACATTTCGTCAGTTATGGATCAGTAGTAATTTCATTTGGTAGTGCGGGCAACTATACAGGATAGTTGCTTGCACTACCAAATGAAATGACTGGTAAACTATTCCGACGAGGCCGGAGCTATTCCTGTATAATATCTCATGGACAAAAGAGAACCTATATTCCCTAACCTATATACCTAATCCTAAAATTAATAATTAACGACGAGGCGATTATAGTCGGCTAGAAATATAGGCCTAATATTTCTTAGACATATTTGATATTTATTGTTCCCCGAACAGGATTCTAATTAAATATATTTTAACAATTAATTCCACTGTACAGATGACTTAATTAAATACGAGATAAGTAAGTAACTAAGGAAGTTACTATTAAGTTAAAATATCGGCAGAGTATATTCGTTATTGCCTAACTTATGTGACTGTGTTACATATCGTTGCTAAGTTTGGCAATGTGTATCAGTTACATACGAATATATTAAGTTTTCCTACATTTAGTTTGCCAGTTTAGTATTTTGGGTCATTTGGCAATGCTGCCAATGATCTTACTTATGAATTCGTATAATGTATGTACATAGGTATACAATAGGCATTTTTACAAAAACTTTAAAAGAGATCAATGAAAGGAGATCAGATGAGAAGACTAGAGGGAGGTGTGGTGTTACACGATTGAATATTGTTATATGACGCGGAGAAATGAGGAAGAAAAGGAAGACCAAACTAACGATGGATAGATTGTGTGAAAGACGATAAATGTCTAGAAAGGAGATGACTACCGAGATGACGACTAATAGAAAAGTATGGAAGTAAAAGACATGTCGTGCTGACATAAAATAAATTGGGATTAAGACAAAAGGATGAAGATATTGCACTAGCCAATTCTTGATAGCTTGGTTGGTGTGATAGATTATCAAATTTAATAACATTTACACAATTACATAACTGATTTTTACCCGACTGCGACTACTTTGCTACCGTAGAGACTCAACGCGTAATCAATTTAACCAATGAGGTGGGTGTTCTTAGACATAAGAAGGAAAATAAAGAGAATACGTTTAATTGTGGTTAGACATGACACGAATAAAAAACACAAACAAGTTAGGGGAAAATATGTTTCACAACCACGCAAAACGGTTATAGCTCAGCATAATGCTGTGACTATATGCGAGATAGAGCCAAAGGGTTGTTTTTCAGCGACAGCTGGCGTTGACGTAATGACGTCAACCGGTGTAAATAATAATAAAGTCTAAAACTTCCGTTTCGTCAGCAACGACGCCTGCACCGTCTTAATGTTGTTTGTTTTGTACTGGTAATTATCACGTCTTATTAGGTAATGCATTTAATCATGCAATATCAAAGGATCAAAACATCCTTGCAAGATTCGTCCTTTGATCCACCTCTTACTTTACATCAATGTTGCTATCAAAGCAATCAATGAATTCATGATATACTGTAAGCCAATGTGATGGTCAGATTTTCTTAATCGTTCAACCATTTAGATCACTGAACAGCCAGTTCAATTTAAATGGTGTCTGGCAGAAATCTATACACCGTGACATTTTAATCAGTCAGCCCACTTCATGTATCCAATGACTACTATACATCCATAAGAAAAAAATGAACATTTGAATAACAAAAAAAATATGTTCATTATGATGTCGCATGACGTAGTTCGTTTAATATTTTGTCTCATGGAAAATGGTGATGGAATGATCAAGTCGACTCGTGCGCTGGGTATGTATGTTCTCTACTATACGATACGTAAACATTATTAACAGGATGTTTCATAATTCTAATGAATTATTTATTTTTCTTAGTACGTATTTTCTTAATTGGTCACAATTTTTAATCACGCCTCAAGGTATATTATGTCGGATACATTGAGTGGACAACCTTTGTAAGACAAATAAAATGTCACGGTGTATAATTATATCTAGCAAGAGTTACAAATTCTGACATGAAAGTTTAAAACATTAATATATAAGATGTATCTATTCATACACGAAATATTTTAAGAGGTACACCTGTAGGTGGTAAAGAAGCTATAGAAGCAAAAAGAAATTTTTTACCTAAGCGTTTTGAATTTTCGTAATTATTATAATTTTAAAACTGCTTGAGTCGTTTTGCATGAAACCTTTACTTCAAATTCTATAAATGGCCCGCCTCACGCTGCAAGAGCGGTGACCGGACAGCATGAGCATGGCCGCGGTGTCTCGGGCCGTAAAAAATAAGAAGGAGCCAGTATTTCTCATGTGCGTCAAATAATTTATAAATATTGAAAAAATACATTTGAAAAAAAAAAATCGTTCCTGTAGCTTCTTTACCACCTACAGGTGTACCTCTTAAAATATTTCGTGTATGAATAGATACACCTTATATACGGCAGATTAAACTTAGTAGTAGCTACGCTAATCTTGTCTCAACAATACCTTTATATCTTGTGTGCAGGTGTTCGAGATGTTATGACCAATTTTAAAACAAAAGGTTTTCTCGAAACGATGTTATTTAGAGAGAATGCAGGTTATTTGAAACACCTGTTTGAGCGAAATGCTTTCCGATACGAGCTGTACTTGTTACAAATTGTGCTGTGAGACTGTAAGCTTCACAATGGAATGCTCGTACTTACATTGTAAAAGTATTGTTGGTACTAGGGTTTTATTTTAAAAGATATTTGTCAGTAACTGGGCTTATCACGAGCAAATTTTCAGTAATTATGTAACAAACAATATTAGGAATGGCTTTCACCGTGATAGTTCAACAACATTCATTCCGACATTTACGTTGTTGAACAGACAAATTTTGGAATATAAAGGAGCAATGGACTAGCAATAAACTTCAAAATTACTCTGATACTGAGTGATAGTGTGTTCCGCAATTATGGTGCTGATTTATATGTGTATACTATATATTTATACTGGAAAAGGTGACTTCATTGGAAACGTTTTGTTAGTACCTATTCTTTGATCTAACGTATTACTTTTATACTGCTCACATGAAAAAAACAAGGCTACATCGTATTAATGAAACATAATGCCTAAATATCCAGTTTTATGTTTAATTCCTAGAGTTTATATCTCCTATCCCTTAGACAGACATAAAGTTACACATAATATAGCAATAACTATCATAACTTTAGTGTCCCTAAAGTAAACAAAATGGTTTATTTGCAAATAGAAGTGTCCTAAACACATGACACTAGGCATAAATCGCGAACTATAGTAAACGCTTTCGTTACGTAAGATTTATTTATCGCGAAACTTGGGTTATCACTGTTTTTATATCGGCGATAGAAAGGCGGAATTTATGTTCGAGGGTAGGAGAAGTATTCACGTCACTACCCTTTTACGTAGGTACACAAATAGCAAGTGGGATTATAAATCTGGAGAAACTACATTTTCCTACATCGTCTCTGAATGTCTTTGTGTTTTTGGTAAAATCAGGTGCCTATGCCAATTCAGTTGGTGACCAATAATTACTATCGATTATATGGTACTAACATTTGCTAGGCTTCGCCCGCGAGGAGATTTGAAATTATCCCGAGGGACCGTACTATCGGGGTAAAAATTACCCTCAATCCAGTTTATGAACTATCAGTGTGCCAAATTTCATCTAAATCCGTTCTCTAGTTTTTGAATAAAATATCCATACATCCTCACAATCTTTATACATAGTATAAACAAAGTTGCGTCCTGCGACTTTACGCTTTGATCTTAGAAACTATGCAACTGCGATTTTCATCAAAAGACAGAGTGATACAAAAGGAAGTTTTATATGTTTAATACGCGGGAAAAGGCGCTGGCAAAAGCTAGTTTATAATATTAGTAGTTCTACTCTTAATATAGCATTGGTATTTAACAAATTAGTTCACATTCCGAAATCAGACAAAATCCCACATTTCTGAAGTCCCGCCTCTATAAAAAATTTATTCATCCCACTATGACGAACAGTGCTGAGACGTAGACGCTCACACAGGTGGCAATATACAAGGTGAGAGTTTTACAAACAGTCATAGAGCGTTCATGTTTGGCATAAGGCTTAATACTGACTGAGTGCCAAAGGTCGAGATCCGAACACGTACAAGTATTTTTCATATCGGAGACTGAGTTATGGAACTGAAATGAAGTTAAGAAGGAGAACTGATGACAGGTGGAGTAAGGCAGTAACCGAGTTGCGTTCAAGGATTGGAAAACGAAGTGTCGCTCTCAAGGGACCTGAATTAGGCTGATATTTGAAAAGAGAAGGCAGCGACATCAGCAGTGGCAGAAGTTGGGCTGCGGATGATCATATGATATTCGATTTCATGATTGAGTCATACTTATAGTGTTTGTTTTTAGAGACACAGTTTTGATTTCTCAGGAAGGATTTTTTAAGGAAGGAGGCAAGGATGCTTGAAGGTGTTTAAAAAAACTACCTATTCTATGATTCGTTGTTTTTAATAAACTATTTATCTAAATAATACGTGCAGCAAAAATAACAAAATTCTGGTTTTCAGTGTATAATTTAATTATATTTACAACTTTTCATCTAAACATTGCCACGCTCTACACCCCGCTCTTGCTAGCACAAAGTATGTTTTTAATGTAATTTTGTTGAAAGAAAGGTAGCCGGTGGAGAATAGTTACTGCTGCTCAAACCCAGCTACATCATGTCACAGCGTGTGTTGTATGGTCTAGGAAAAGTTAGTTTCCGTTGATGGCAAGAAGCAAGGTCTAACACACGATTTTCGAACTCTTTCCTTAATTTATGTCAAGGAAAAAATTCGAAAATAGTTACTTTGTAGTTTTATTACATTTTTTTTTTAATTTTTTGCTGTCAGAGAATTGGCCGTGACCTACATAATATTATATCAATGTAGAGAAAAAAATTTCGACTATGTATTTCAGTTTATTCTTGGGATAAATTTATCACATCTGCAGCTTTTTATTGTTCATGGTGCGACACGCACTTGGGTGTTTTTTTTAAATTTATATCAGTTTTATATCTCGTACTGTATGTATTTGACTGCTTAAAAACTGATTAAGCTATATTTTAACTTGATTACGAATAAAATAAAATAAACTTATTATTTTCTCACTAAGTTTGCCTTCAGTTATCTCTTAATGCAGCTTAGCACATTAGGATAAAATATCACTGCAGTATTCGCATTAAGAAGATGTGCGAGCAATCAATTAATTACTGAAGTAAGTTAGTGCAGTGTGGTCATTAGGAGCAATGGTCAATACATTACTCTGAGTATTTATTGTTTCTACTGCACGGAATGCGCCTCGCCCGTTAAAGAAGTACTTATCTAATGTTGAATTACATAAAAACGAGTAGATAAAAGCGTAGTTTAACGTCAAACTCATTTAAGGTATTATTTCAGGTCGAGTGCAAGAATTAAAAAAATAGAATAGACGCTTTAGAAATGTGGTGGTAGAGAGAGAAGCTTTGCATAACCTGGACACAGTTCCGAACAAACGTCTCAGTCCTCCAAGAACTTCGCATTAAACAGCATATTTCTTTCATCGTCCAATGTCGTATTCTAGCTTTCTTGTGAAATCACACAATCAAACAATCTAACGAACGACTTGTCGTAATGGGAAAAGATGAAGGCACAAGAGCGAGCGGCAGGTCGCCCATGCGTTAGACCGATCAAGTCAAAACCGCACTCAATGGTCCACTTCACTTCATGCACGAGAAGGGCTGCAGTAAGGAAAGAATGGCGACGGATTGTGAGGCTTGCCACCACACCAAATGTGACGACCATGACCACTCTGTTAAGGCTGTAACGGTGAAGAAAAAAGAGAAGAATTTATCTAACAACTAGCCCTTGCCAGCGGCTTCGCCCGTGTGGAGTTCGTCAAGAACCCCACAATAACGTACTACCGTGTAACTATTTGTGTGCCAAATTTATATAATTGTAAAAAGTATCCAAGTATATAACATCAAAGCTTTCACAAATAATATTAGAAGGATTAATATCCAATTAATATTATTATATCGTATTGAATAGGATAGCAGGAGTAAGGGAAATTAAAATGGTAATGTTGTCATGCAAATGGTGATAAAATGTAACACCATGGAAAATAAAAAAACACGTTCTTTACTTTGTTTATGGTATTAACCTATGAAAATCCAAGACCAAGATAGACACGAGACACCAAATTAAAACTTTGTCCTTCTTAATACTGCTTTTATTACGTAACGAAAGACCAAAATGAACCTTTGCAAAATGACGGTACCTAAATGTACCTAAAACATATTAAAGCTAGATGTTTAAGAAGGATCCCCCAAGAGAAATTTCATACAATTAGTAAAGAATGAGCTAGCTTAGGACAGTGTCCCCTTACCTTTTAATTAAATTCATTTAATTTCGGACCTTGGTGATCGAATTAATTTCGGAGTTCGGACGAAGACTGAAAGAAGTTCCTAGTGGCGTTTATTTTATAAGAGAAAATAAACAGTAGTAAATAAGGGGTGTATTACGTGGCTCGACAAAAGAATGTGCGAATAACACTTGTGCGACAAAACTGTACTGCGACTCACAATAGTTCGAATGCACGCTTATGCGACACACTCGAGCTCATATAGTACACCAGGTTAGGTTAGGTTAAAACTGTGACCTCCTACGCATGAGCGGAGCGAGCGAACGAGCGGTGCCGCGGCAGCGGCCGACACGCGGTAGAAACGACTAGACTCAGTGTTTCGCACAAGCGTGTATTAGAACTATGGTGAGTCGCAGTACAGTTTTGTCGCACAAGTGTTATTCGCACATCTATTTGTTGAGCTCACGTAGTACACTCGTAAATAAGACATACATAAATTCACGCCTTATTCCCGTGGGGTAGGCAAAAACTAAAGAATACCATCTGCGCTACGACCTCTAATTGACAAATAATTGTACTTTTACAATAAATATAAAAAAGATTACTACCGCCTCGGTGGTGTAGTGACCGCTAACGCTACTGCTGAGTATGAGGTTCAATTCCCAGGTCGGGCAAAGTGTTCTTAAGTTTTCTACCTGGAATTTCTTAGTAGCAGCCCGGAGTTTGGATTTGTGGTCAGTTGATGGCAACAGACTCACCCTCTATTACATGCGAAATGTGGGTGTACTACAGGTATACCTATTGATATAAGAAAGAAGGAAACATATCTGCCCCACGCTTCGGGGAATCAAGGCGTGATGTTATGTTATACTTACTTACTATATATTCTACAGATCACAACTTTATCTAAGTAGTAACCACCAACCATTGTGTTAAACTTATTGCCAGTTTCTGAGCTACTGACTCTCAATTTGTTATCGGCACGATAAGAAGGTTACTTTAGAATGTTAAAATAGCTCACGTGCCTTTAAGTAGTTTATTTTATTTATTTTAATTAGATCAAAAATGAATAAACGTTTTACATGATTTGTTTTAGCTACATAAACATATGCATTTTTTTTTTCAGTATGGGAAATCATCAAATTACTTCTCCCGCTCTGGGCGGAGCGGGAGGGCGTGTCCGACTTTTACTGACTAAAATCCACCCGTGTTCCATCAGTTGCCCATGTGCCAGGGTCACGGTATCTCTTTCGAACAATCACGCGACCCCGGCAGGCATCGGTCCTAGTAGACCCCTACACTGCTGCTGACATCTCTTTGAGGCGCGCGTGGAACACTACGCGCCGTCGACCCGAGCTTGGTCCTTACCGGGCGGCGAGCTACCCATTGCTCGCCACCCGCAAGCTCGCGCCTACGGTGGCCGGGAGTCCGCTATCGACTCCCGACGCCCGGGGCGTCTCCTCCTGCGGCAGCTAGGGACGTGAGGGTGCAGTGACTGCCACTCCTTCACGCGCCCCGCCTTCTCCTTCGCGAGCATTATTGTTTCGCAGAAGGAGGTGACGGCTTCCCATGTCCTCTGGCTCCGTACCATGGCTTGCACCAAGCATACAAACATATGCTTAAGAGTAAATCATTTACAACTGTGTCTAATTGTTAGCATCTGCTGCCGAACTAGGTTTATAGCCTGTTTTTCAGCACGCAGCGCCTCAAGCCCTCGGACTGGATACGCAAGTATGAGCTTATGAACAAAAGGAAACAGTTTATGGTAAAACTTAATTAAATTAAAAGAATGAATGGGTTGGTGTCCCCTAGGTGTGTAGGGTAAAGGATGTGAGTGTATGTGTGTCTATGTGTAGAAATTTAATATTCTTAGCCAGTAGATTCACATTGAATCCATAGGTTTACGAAGCTGCCCGTCAGTTTACACTACTTTAAGATCGTCAATATATTTTCAGTTTTATCGTATGTTAACTTCCAAAGCCATTGAGTTACAGAATTTTTCATCATTAATTTATTGATAGAGTACACTTCAAGAACCTTATTAAGTTTGTCATATAAATAGGGGCACAAAAACGGGTAAAATCTACGAATAAAAGCGGTTCTTGAGTGTAATAACTTCTTGCAAACAAGTAAGCCTTTCCGCCTTGTTACCAGGCTTGGATTGTACACGATGATAGCATGCCTCACAGTATTCATAAAGAAGAAATAGTAACAAAACAAGTAACCATACCTACTTGTTTAATCTATACATCTATACAAATAAATAAAATTGGTGTGTCTGTTTTTAATATTAAAATAACCACTTTTTACTAAGTGTATATGAATGTATACACGGTACATATACCAAAACAAAATTTTTACAATTTTTGTCTGTCTGTCTGTCTGTCTGTTTGTTCCGGCTAATCTCTGAAATGGCTAGACCGATTTTGACGGGACTTTTATTGGCAGGTAGCTGATGTAATAAGAAGTAACTTAGGCTACTTTTATTTTAGAAAAACTCTTTTATTTTAGAAAAAATCTTTTATTTTAGAAAGAATCTTTTATTTTAGAAAAATATCTGCGTTAATTTCCGACGTCCACGCGGGCGAAGTCGCGGGCAAAAGCTAGTGGTAAATATAGCTGGAAACAAGTAGGGAGAGCCGGTAGCTAACCACGCTGGCGGCGGCCGGATGATGTACAGGTAACCATCCATAATATATCGAGACTCCTCCCTGCCTCGGAAAGTACGTTAAGCCTTTGGTCCCGGCTGTTACTTGTACACTTTTGAATCTTTGATGGTCGTTACAGGCAGTCAGAAGTACGACAGTCTGATAACCAGTTTCACCAAGGAGTATTGTATTACCCCAGTTACTGTGATGTGGAGGTCAGATAGGCAGTCGCTCCATCTAAAATCCTGGTATTCAGTTGAATCCGGTTAGACTGGAAGCCGACCCTAACATAGTTGGGGAAAGGCTAGGCAGAGCAGTGGTGGACCAGTGGTATTGGCCTCGACTTACGAGTAGTAGGTCAAAGGTTCGAACCTAGACAGGTGCTATCTCGGTTCCTACTGCTGGGACATTGGCCTCCTCTTGGTGAGAGGGACTGAGCCATAATCCATCACGCGGACCCAGTGCGGGTTGGTAGATGTCACATGTCTTCGAATTTTTGGTTCTACAAACAGTTTGACAGGTGCTATGGTGCTGGTCTCTGCTTCGCCGTGTTCGCGCCAGCCCCAACAGTATTTTTAGAGTGTTGGCTGATAGGTGGGACTCTCCGATCTTGCGGCGGTGGATACGACTGCAAGCATTCAAGTAGACATTCCCCACGATCGGCGAGCCTCACACAGCTTAGAATAAATGTTTCTAATATTAGTTCATAAGTTTTCACTGTTACTAACACTTATGGAAGAAATTTAGAAATAAATGAGGTTTATTTATACTTAGTGTTAATAATTTCATCAACACTGCTCTCAAAACGGTGAAGGACGACATCGTGAGGAAATCAGCATACCCTGAATCCCTAATCCAACCGTGCTGGGCCCGCGTGGTAGATTACGGCTCACTCCCTCTTACAGAGAAAAGGCCTGTGTCCCAGCAGTGGGAAAATTATAAGCTGATTATGTAGACAGATTGATTAAGTTGGAAACAAGTATAGGTATTTTCCTGAAAGAAAGATTTCACAAATTTAATTCCATATTCTGTTACCCATGACCCTTGTAAAGGTTGACCTTCACAAATCTGCATGTTGTTCAGTATCCCTTAGCACCCTTTTTCAGTACAACACTTCATGTTTTTCTTTATCCCTATTTGTCCTCAAAGACCCTTTCGAACAGCGAATTTTGTTTAAAATTTAACTCTCCGGACATTTCTCTCGGTTTATTTTTTTCTTTTTTGCTTTTATCTTTCGGCCTCATAATCACAAATAGACTTTTTCCTTTAACAAAAGCATTTCGCAAATTACTTTTGGGAGATTAAGCAAAATCCTTTATTAGTAAGGTTTATTAGAAGTAAATAAGTATTATGTTAATCTCGATTTAAAAAGGACTTAATTAAAGAAAAGATTTAGGTAATTTCAGTTGGTGTTTAAATAATAAATACGTAGTTTTAGCTATGATTAATTTAGACTGATTTGTTGAATCGTCTTCGCAAGTGCGATTTTTTAAATGATAAATGATTTTATTTCTGTAAGTAGGTTTGTACAAACACTTTTACACGTCAATTAAATATTTTTTAAACTAGATGAGGTCGGCGTTTCCTAACTGACTACTCTGAGAAGAAAGGCCGAAACAAACTCAGAGGTCACAGTCTCTTTTAAAGTCCAGACATAATCTTGGTCACAACATGTGAAGACCATGTAGATTGGTGACTGAAATGGTCATTTAAAGAATGAACCACACAGATTGAGTGGACCTGTCCAGTCAGTGCAAGCATTTGACACTAATCGTTTGGCTTAACTTGGAACTTAAGGAGCCGAACGCTTTGACGAACAATACCAAAGAACGGACATTTGTGTAGGCCACATAAATTACTCATCTGCCAGATCATGATTACCGAGAAAGAAAATAAAAAAAACAAAATTTAAAAAGGACCTATGTGGGTCCTTTTTAAATTTTGGCTTCACATTCACAATAATTAAAACAATATGATACTTTAAAATGAGATCTATGATTAAATTCCCAAATCAGGCTGAACTTTGAATCTTTATTTTATGAACTTCTCCAAGCCGTTCTTCTTCGGTAGGTTATTTATAATCCCAGTAGCGAGGCCGTAGCACAAAATCTGGGCTGGTACCGAGATCAAAGATAACATAAGATAGATTGTCATAAACTGGGCGAGACTAGACATGACTAGACATCTTATGAAAATAGGTTCGCTCTCTTCATGGGACTTAAACACAACTGGCGAAATGTGGGTGGACTATTACCCCTGCTCATTCCTTTAGGGAACACAAGCGTGATATTTATAAAATATTAGAAAAACGTTTCCATTCATGAACCTTCTAAATTCATACGCTACGCCTTAGCCATTAGAAGGCCTCCTCGAGGGAGCTATTCAGCTATTCTTGGAATGTTCAGTATGTTGTGTGTCCCCTGGGATTACTCGGAGTTAAACGAGCGTGGCAACGTTTAAATAGTGAGTAAACTATTAAAGTTTAGTGTCATTCGCCCTTGCCCTGCTGCCGTAAATCTTCGTTTGCACATAATTATCTGTATAAAATTCTCGTACCTATTTTAAACTTGGATTTAAGGCCCCGCATCCTAATTACGTAACATAAGTACCATCAATTGTAATCTGAAAAGTTTTAAAGGATATTTCGAATTCATTGTTGCATTTAATTATGTTCGAAAAAGGACATCATTCATTTAGTACCTACCCAAAAAATTACATGTCGGACAAAAAAAAAAATGGTTTCTTTGTGTTAGTTATCAAACTATAATCGAAATACGATTTTTGTATTATGTTACGTAAACAGCAGCAGAAGGGTTAATTGTATACTGTTATTGTAATGAAAAAAATGTTGAGAGTTTTTTTTTTTTCATAACGTATTTTTGTCTGCCGGCCGGTCAGAAATTTTATATTAAAGTCTCAGATTTAAAGTTTCAATTTAAAAGTTTAACAAGGTAGGTAAGTTTTACATTGAAATATGGTCCATATATCTTGAACCTTACACCACAAGCCCCTTACAAAGTAACTCAACTCACTTGAACATGAAAGCCCACGGAAAGTCGAGGTACGATAACCATCAAAACAATAAATTAACTCAAATACCTTGAACTTTACTCATTGAATACCTTATCGTGTTTGTAAATCTATTAGACTTATTAATGTTTAGTGGTTACCCTTTGTAACCTTTGTTTTACGTAGGTAATAGTATAAACTACTATAAACTACTACTGTAGGTACCATTGTTATATAAAGTCACATTCAATTCAATTCTATTCAATTCACAATGAAACGTTGCCACTTTTTAATACTGTGTTTTTTGTTATTTAAGTTTTAGTATTTGTACTTCTTTTTACTCATGATTTGCTGCACCGTTCGACGTCACACGTCAGCGCCGGCTGTCGCTGAAAACCAGCGCTGGGGCTGTGTCTCGCATAGAGTCGCAGTATTATGCTGAGCGATGGCCGTTTTTTATTGCGTCATATTTATCGCAAATAAACGTATTTTCTTCCTTTCCCTTTCTTTCAATTAGTTGGTGAAATTTGAAAGACATGATGGTACATCTAATCAAGACATAACAAAAAACAAAACATGTTTTAAACTGAAAATTTGAAACAACTACATTACCAGCAGCCATTGGCCTTGACATCACCCGAAGTTAGTTACTTGAAATTATGTTTTTTGAAGTAAAACTTTCTTCAGCTGCGATGACCAATTTTTGGTAGGGACAAAATGATTTGCTAATATGATTTCTTCATTAACAGGCTAATGTGAGGCGCTATTCTTTTTCCAAAGTTTCTTTTTGCTTCTGAAATTTCGCCCGCAATTTTCATTTGAACGTTTAATTTTGGGTATATTCACTTCTGCCTATCCCTGGCCAAAGAATAAACCTTATATACTCATTGCTGACTGGAGTTTATCAATCTCCAGTATTATAAAATAAAAAGGAAAGATTGGATTGTTCGTTATTTTTATTTTTTTTTGTAATGAATAAACTCATAACTTCTAAACCGATTTTCAAATTCACGCGGAAGAAGCTGCGGGCGAAGTGCTAGTGTACAAATAAAAACGAAAATGTATACTTAACAGACTGGAAGAATGAAAGCACGAATGGTGATATTCCTTTACCTGCATAATTGTTTAAAAAGTAATTGCCGAGCGGAAATCGTAAAAAGAAATTGTAATAGACTACAATACCGAATGTTATTATCATCTGTGAAAATCTCTAAAATGGCACCTCAGACTCTTTACCTTTATTGTATTATTTTTTAAGAATACGTAATTCTACATTATTTTGGCTTATTTCTGCTAAACGACCGCCAAATTGAAATTCAAGTAGGCGGGAAACAGCTGCCACCTTATGGGCAACATACACGTATGTATTGACAAATTGTAAAGTCACAAATAAGAAACAGAAAGTTAGCAGAGATAAAATAGTTAACAACACCAGTCAAAGCTGAAGGCTTTTTCGTGAAATTTGGCGTATCAAACGCCCCGAAATCCGAAGTTCGACTTCCAGTCTTACCAAGGGGTATAACATGTTACCTAATAACCAGGGTGTGGAGTGTCCGCTGACCCCAACATAGTTGAGAAGAGGCAGGAAGACTTATTGATACGCTCTTTACACGACTGTTGAGTTAAGTTTGATTTCGATTACGCCATTGCAGCGGAAGTATGGCTTCAGTACGAAGTTTTATTTCTTTTTTTTTCAAAGTGTACGAGCTGAAGAGTTTGTTTGTAGTAGGTATATTAATATTCAAAAACATGCCTAGGCAAAATAGCTTACACATTTAGACTTCAATTCAGCACTAACTATGAACGAAATTGTTTGTATAAATCAGAAAGATTTATGACATCGTCTTGTTAAGTTTATAACCTAGTTTATGGCGAACGAATAAACTTTTTATGCTTTGCTATCATCAACACCTTAACGATAACTGTTTGTTAGATAATTTGGCAATAGTTTTATACTCACAGGGTAGTGGTGGCCCATTGGCAATGACCGTGACTTACGTAATCTAAATCGTAGGTTCAAACCCAGTCAGGCAATTTACTGTGTGTAAATTATTTCATCACCATTGTTATTAATTTAACTAATATTAATATAACTTTATAAAGCAAATTTAGGTCATCGTAAAAATTAAATTAATCAATGTCAATGTGTATATAAATTTAGAAATAATCATAGTCAGATCATTTGAGGACCATGTAGATTGGTGTCTGAAATGGTATTTTGAGAAACGAACCACACAGATTTAGTGGATCTGTCCAGTCAGTGGTGGCCCAATGGTAACGGTCGCGACTTACGAGTAGTAGGTAGTGAGTTCAAACCCAAGCTGGCGCATTACTTTGTGTAAATTATTTCATCGGCACTGCTCCCAAAACGGTGAAGGAAAACATCGTGAGGAAACCGGCATGTCTTAGAACCAAAAATTCGAAGACATGTGACATCTACCAACCCACACTGGGCCCGCGTGGTAGATTGCTGCCCACTCCCTCTCACCGAGAGGAGGCCTGTGTCCCAGCAGTGGGAACATTATAGGCTGATGATATGATGATGTCCAATCAGTGCATGCATTTGTCAGTGTATCAGTTAATCACAAAACTCAATAATTTATTCATCTTTGTCTCTGCACGGAGCTGCCACCACTTTGATAAAACCCTTTTAAAGTTTTATGTCCACCACAAAGTTCCTAAATACAAAATTAAATATTCCATACGTGCCTCACCTACCTATTTATCTTGAGAAGCGTAGAAAGTAGAAAGTTTCTAGTCATAAATTTACCAATATCCGCACGAGTAACTACATATTAAATAGAGAGAAAACCTTCCACGTGTCCATGCTCTTGAACGCTCTGGCTTCAGCCATTTTTAAACACAAAAAGGTATGAAATATCACGTGTTTCTAGAATAAAACGCTCCCTTGAGCACTAAATTGAAAACAAACCCTTTGGGAAACTTATCGCCGTGTCGTTTAAACGAGTTCCTTTTAAAAGAGAAAAACTTGGAAGTGGACTTCTGAAGAACCTTTATATTGCTAAGACAAGAAAAAGCCAGAAGAGTAGGATTCATAATACCTACTAAGCACTTTGCTGGCGACTTCGTTTGCCGTATATTCCCCATCTTGTGGGAAGTTCTGGTCTATTGTAACAGGATACCTCTGTTCAAAATTTCAGCTTTCTATTTCGAAGGTTGGGCATTGACGAGAGTTTAAGTGTATATTATAAACCGGATTCACAATAAAAAACCCACTTGCGTCAAAAAATAATGTTAAAGAAGATGGAAAGAAGAAAAAAAAACCGGCCAAGTGCGAGTCGGACTCGCACACCGAGGGTTCCGTACAAACCTGTAGGTATTCTCGGTTTAAAAATAAATGTTTTTTTTTAAATTTTATATTTCAGTTGATTGAATGTAAGGTAAATTGCGTTTTACGATTTGTGACGTTTTAAAAAAAACTACTCACTCGATCTCGTTCAAACCAATTTTCGGTGGTAGTTTACATGGTAATGTACATCATATATTTTTTTTAGTTTTATCATTCTCTTATTTTAGAAGTTACGGGGGGGGGGACACACATTTTACCACTTTGGAAGTATCTCTCGCGCAAACTCTTCAGTTTAGAAAAAAATGATAATAGAAACCTCATTACCATTTTTGAAGACCTATTCATAGATACCCCACACGTATGGGTTTGATGAAAAAAACCATTTTTGAGTTTCAGTTCTATGTATGGGGAACCCCAAAATTTATTGTTTTTTTTTCTATTTTAGTGTGAAAATCTTAATGCGGTTCACAGAATACATCTACTTACCAAGTTTTAACAGCATAGCTCTTATAGTTTCGGAAAAAAGCGGCTGTGACATACGGACGGACGGACAGACAGACAGACAGACATGACGAATCTATAAGGGTTCCGTTTTTTGCCATTTGGCAACGGAACCCTAAAAATATTTTAAGAGGTATACTATTAAATTTAATAGGTACTAAAAATAATCACCTGCAGTAGGGCTCTTCTTAAATTTAACAATAAAGACATGCATTGCCTCCGACTTCATGATAATTGTTTAAAGTTGGTATTAAGTTTGATAGTGAACCTCTTAATTTTCTTATTTCCATCTTTTCCAAAGTTCATGTTTCAGATTGGGTAGCACGATCAGCAAAATAAAAACTTTTAGAAATAAAAACCATAACATAACATCACGCCTTGTTTCCCCAAAGGGTTGGGCAGAGGTGTACCTATAGTACACCCACATTTCGCCAGTTATGTTTAAGTCCTATGTAATAGGGGGCGAGCCTATTGCCATCAACCAGGCACCAATCCAGACCCCGGGCTGCTACTAAGAAATTCCAGATGGAAAAACCCAATAACACGTTACCGGACCTGGGAATCGAACCCAGGACCTCAAGCTCGACAGTAGGGCTTGCTACCACTAGACCAACGAGGTAGTAAAAAATAAAACGACGCCAATTAAAACAGTTAAACGTGAAAAATATCTGTAAGGGCCGATTTTTCAATCCTCAGATAAACAGACGGATAGGGTTTATTCAATAGATAGTAAAAAACTGTGTTGTTCAATCGTCAAATAGGCTTTATTGGTCGAATAATTCCCTTAACGGAGGAATAAATCTATTTGGCTCTTTGACGGCCAGATAACCGCTTGTTCCATTGATAAACGATGTTGGCGTTACCAAACTTGAGGTTAGTTTTCGTTTTTAAAAAGTGTACTTAATGTAAATGGATGTTTGCGATAGTATTGACGAAATAGCAATTGAGGATGAAGCCATAATTAATAAATATAAGTATATGAATGAAAATAAAGAAAGAATATGAGAGAAAATAAAGAATTTCAAGACCGAGTGTCAAACATTTTAAAGTGTGGGATTCATCTTTGCTTTTCATGATTATTTTAATACAATTAAATATCACGGAAATACAAATAAAAATACCACACAAACAAAAAAACAACGTCTCAACGTAAAAAAGGGACATCTGGCTGCCGCACATTGTTTTTATAACATTGACAGTAAACAATGAAATAGCCCGTCCCATTCTAACATTCGTTTATTTTGTATATTTGGTTCACCTCCCTGAAGTTAGCGTATTCACAGATGTGATATTCGGTCAGGTAGTTATTCCTAAATAAAATAACGATTGAAAAACTGACGACCACTTATCCGAGGAACAAAGAGTCTAATAACTTTATTTTTTAGGTAGCTATTGGTTCTTTTATCTGAGGATTGAAAAATCAGCCCTAACTTTGATTTTTGCAATCGGTGTCTTTGGATCTAGGTATATGTTAATAGTTTATTATATTTAGTTAATATTAGGTTTTGTCACCGACTTCCAAAATTAAAGTTATTTTTCACTTTTTAGTAAAGTTTTTTGTATGTCAATTGGTTTTTTTTTTTTGGAAAACTTTTTATTTTGCTGGTCGTGCTACTCAGTCTAAAAGAACTATTAGTATTCAGCTGACTTGGTTAGACAGGAAGCCGATCCCAACATAGCTGATGATGATTTACAGTTGGTCTCAGTACTTCGAAAATAGGCTAAAAGTGTCGCCCGACGCCCGGTTCTTAAATAACCATAACTTTGGTTTTCTGTACCAAAATAAAGCGATAAATCTGTCTGGAGCCTGTATAGATATTTATGGGTCTTCCAAGTTTCAAACTACTTCAACTTGTTGCTTCGTGCGGTATTAATATCTTCAGTCATTTAAGATTTAAGTCCTATTTATTCTGATATAACTTTTATTTTTATTTTAATGGATAACGTATAAAATTGTATCTATATACGGGGAAGTTTGAAAGTGGCTCAAATGGCAGATAAGTTGAAAGAAAATCATTTGGTTTGGTATGAGTATGTGATGGGTATGGAAGATAATGATGAATATAAATGTTAATGGATAGAGAGGGAAAATATTGAAGGATTTTGTGTGAGATTACCGCTAATACACCAAACACAGTATTCGACATAAAAAAGTTTTGAGGTATTTTTTTTCTATTTTCTCGGCTCTCTTGATAAATGGAATATCCAATACCAAAATAATTACTATTTCGAACGAGTAGTTCTAATTAGTAGCTCGTTGAGTTCGTTGAGAACGTTCAACTAACGAAACGAACAACCTCTTCAGTTTTATAATGTTAGTAAAGATTAGTGGAATCAGGAATCCGCTGGATGCGGGAAGCACAAAACCGGTCGAATTGGCGGAGCTTGGGGGAGGCCTATGTCCAGCAGTGGACGTCTTTCGGCTGAACTGATGATGATGATGATTGATTGAATATACAATCCAAGTGGAAACGTTTCCTCTATAACTAAAATCGGACCAACATTCAAACTGACGCTGTAATAAATACCTTCCATTTCTGGACCTTCAAATTTTTCACCCCAATAACATTTGTAAATGTCGGTCTTGCATCCGTATTCAAAGGTACGAAAATGGATGAAATTCTTGATCAAAATTTCCAGAATTTTCCAGAAATATCTTGTTTTTAAAACCTGTTTCCGTCTGCTTTGAAATGTTTTGCTTTCGACTATGATTTCGTTTTGAGTAAGCTTGGATTAAAGTTTAAATTCTAGATATTCATTATGCACTAGTAGTTTTAAGTCTTATTATTTGGGCAAAATGTGTATTTTCAGTATTCATCTTTTTCTAAATCGATGTGATATTATTAACAGTATGAGAACTTAAACTTTGGATCTCCATGTACGAGTATAATGAAAACAATTATTTTGTTGTTAAATTGCATCATCCTTATAAAGTTAATAAAATTGGTTCAGTTAAGAATAAGGCCGGTGATGAAATAAACTAATAAAGAAGAGCATAAAGGAAGACCAAGTTCCCATAAATTAAATTTATTATTAGGTGTCTCACAGCTGGGCAAAGGCGTCCTTCCTCTCTTTCCAACTCTCTCTGTCCAGAGCTGCCAAGAACCAATCTTTATTAAATGAGTCCAAACAAGAACTATTTTTTCTTTTTTATCTTCAAGTATAAATACCCTCAACGCGTCTATCACTTAAAAAAAGAAAGAAAAATGTTTTATTTGAGACATGCACAGGAAACACAAATAATAAGAATAACATTAACACTTTTAATTTAAAAATAATATAATGGCAAAACTATACAAAATTAGTAATAGAGGAAGACCTGTGCGAGGTCAAAAGGCTGCTATCTCAGTATAATTTTGCAATATTTGTAAAAAACTTTTTAACAAAAAATTAAACCGCCGAAAAACTGAAAAGCATAAAATAATAAACCTTATAATTATGAGTCGGCGCTTTGAGTGATCCTTGTTCATTGATTTTTCAGCGCCGACTCATAATTATAAGGTTTATTATTTTATGCTTTTCAGTTTTTCGGCGGTTTAATTTTTTGTTAAAAAGTTTTTTACAAATATTGCAAAATTATACTGAGATAGCAGCCTTTTGACCTCGCACAGGTCTTCCTCTATTACTAATTTTGTATAGTTTTGCCATTATATTATTTTTAAATTAAAAGTGTTAATGTTATTCTTATTATTTGTGTTTCCTGTGCATGTCTCAAATAAAACATTTTTCTTTCTTTTTTTAAGTGATAGACGCGTTGAGGGTATTTATACTTGAAGATAAAAAAGAAAAAATAGTTCTTGTTTGGACTCATTTAATAAAGATTGGTTCTTGGCAGCTCTGGACAGAGAGAGTTGGAAAGAGAGGAAGGACGCCTTTGCCCAGCTGTGAGACACCTAATAATAAATTTAATTTATGGGAACTTGGTCTTCCTTTATGCTCTTCTTTATTAGTTTATTTCATCACCGGCCTTATTCTTAACTGAACCAATTTTATTAACTTTATAAGGATGATGCAATTTAACAACAAAATAATTGTTTTCATTATACTCGTACATGGAGATCCAAAGTTTAAGTTCTCATACTGTTAATAATATCACATCTATTTAGAAAACGATGAATACTGAAAATACACATTTTGCCCAAATAATAAGACTTAAAACTACTAGTGCATAATGAATATCTAGAATTTAAACTTTAATCCAAGCTTACTCAAAACGAAATCATAGTCGAAAGCAAAACATTTCAAAGCAGACGGAAACAGGTTTTAAAAACAAGATATTTCTGGAATATTCTGGAAATTTTGATCAAGAATTTCATCCATTTTCGTACCTTTGAATACGGATGCAAGAGCGACATTTACAAATGTTATTGGGGTGAAAAATTTGGAGGTCCAGAAATGGAAGGTATTCATTACAGCGTCAGTTTGAATGTTGGTCCAATTTTAGTTCTAGAGGAAACGTTTCCACTTGGGTTGTATATTCAATCAATCATCATCATCATTTCAGCCGAAAGACGTCCACTGCTGGACATAGGCCTCCCCCAAGCTCCGCCAATTCGACCGGTTTTGTGCTTCCCGCATCCAGCGGATTCCTGATTCCACTAATCTTTACTAACATTATAAAACTGAAGAGGTTGTTCGTTTCTTTAGTTGAACGTTCTCAACGAACTCAACGAACTATTAATTCGAACTACTCGTTCGAATTAGTAATTATTTTAGTATTGGATATTCCATGTACCGTTAAGAGCCGAGAAAATAGAAAAAAAAAACCTCAAAACTTTTTTATGTCGAATACTGTGTTTGGTAATCTCATACAAAATCCTTCCATATTTTCCCTCTCTATCCATTAACATTTATATTCATCATTATCTTCCGTAAGGTTTTATCCGTACCCATCACATACTCATACCAAACCAAATGATTTTCTTTCAACTTATCTGCCATTTGAGCCACTTTCAGACTTCCCCGTATATAGATACAATTTTATACGTTATCCATTAAAATAAAAATAAAACTTATATCAGAATAAATAGGACTTAAAATGACACTAATCTTAAATGATTGAAGGTATTAATACCGCACGAAGCAACAAGTTTAAGTAGTTCGAAACTTGGAAGACTCATAAATATCTGTACAGGCACCAGACAGATTTATCGCTTTATTTTGGTAAAGAAAACCAAAGTTATGGTTATTTAGGAACCGGGCGTCGGGTGACACTTTTAGCCTATTTTCGAAGTACTGAGACCAACTGTAAATCATCATCAGCTATGTTGGGATCGGCTTCCTGTCTAACCAAGTCAGCTGAATACTAATAGTTCTTTTAGACTGAGTAGCACGACCAGCAAAATAAAAAGTTTTCCAAAAAAAAAAACCAATTGACATACAAAAAACTTTACTAAAAAGTGAAAAATAACTTTAATTTTGGAAGTCGGTGACAAAACCTAATATAAAACTACTAACATATACCTAGATCCAAAGACACCGATTGCAGAAATCAAAGTTACGGATATTTTTCACGTTTAACTGTTTTAATTGGCGTTGATTTTTTTTTTTAACTACCTCGTTGGTCTAGTGGTAGCAAGCCCTACTGTCGAGCTTGAGGTCTTGGGTTCGATTCCCAGGTCCGGTAACGTGTTATTGGGTTTTCCATCTGGAATATCTCAGTAGCAGCCCGGAGTCTGGATTTGGCAATAGGCAAAAGGCTCGCCCCCTATTACATAGGACTTAAACATAACAGGCGAAATGTGGGTGTACTATAGGTACACCTCTGCCCAACCCTTTGGGGAAACAAGGCGTGATGTTATGGTTATGGTTTTTATTTGTAAAAGTTTTTATTTTGCTGATCGTGCTACCCAATCTGAAAAATGAACTTTGGAAAAGATGGAAATAAGAAAATTAAGAGTTTCACTATCAAACTTAATACCAACTTTAAACAATATCATGAAGTCGGAGGCAATGCATGTCTTTATTGTTAAATTTAAGAAGAGCCCTACTGCAGGTGATTATTTTTAGTACCTATTAAATTTAATAGTATACCTCTTAAAATATTTTTTCTTCTTTCCATCTTCTTTAACATTATTTTTGACGCAGGTGGGTTTTTTTATTGTGAATCCGGTTTATAATATACACTTAAACTCTCGTCAATGCCCAACCTTCGAAATAGAAAGCTGAAATTTTGAACAGAGGTATCCTGTTACAATAGACCAGAACTTCCCACAAGATGGGGAATATACGGCAAACGAAGTCGCCAGCAAAGTGCTTAGTAGGTATTATGAATCCTACTCTTCTGGCTTTTTCTTGTCTTAGCAATATAAAGGTTCTTCAGAAGTCCACTTCCAAGTTTTTCTCTTTTAAAAGGAACTCGTTTAAACGACACGGCGATAAGTTTCCCAAAGGGTTTGTTTTCAATTTAGTGCTCAAGGGAGCGTTTAATTCTAGAAACACGTGATATTTCATACCTTTTTGTGTTTAAAAATGGCTGAAGCCAGAGCGTTCAAGATCATGGACACGTAGAAGGTTTTTAACCGACGAAAAAAAAAGGAGGAGGTTATCAATTCAACGCATATATATATTTTTTTTTATGTATGATCACGCATAACTTTGTACATGGTAGTCCGATTGTGACAATTCATTTTTTATTGGAAAGGGTATACTCCCAAGGTGGTCCCATATAAATTTGGAAACTAAATCGAACCCTAAGGGTCGGAAAACAGGGGATGATTGATTGTTCACTCACTGATTGTAATGTATAACCACGCATAACTTTATACAGAGTAGTCCGATTTTGATAACTCTTTTTTTGTCTGATAGGGTATACCTTGCCAAGTATTATTAGTACATTAAAGTCACAAAAAATTATAAAATAAAAACTTTTTAACAAAAAATTAAACCGCCGAAGAAACTGAAAAGCATAAAATAATAAACCTTAAAATTATGAGTCGACGCTTTGAGTGATCTTTGTTCATTGATTTTTCAGCGCCGACTCAAAATTTTAAGGTTTATTATTTTATGCTTTTCAGTTTTTTCGGCGGTTTAATTTTTTGTTAAAAAGTTTTTTCTCTGTATTTAATATGTAGTTACTCGTGCGGATATTGGTAAATGTATGACTATAGTAGAAACTTTCTACTTTCTACGCTTTTCAAGATAAATAGGTAGGTGAGGCACGTGTGGAATATTTAATTTTGTATTTAGGAACTTTGTGGTGGACATAAAACTTTAAAAGGGTTTTATCAAACTGGTGGCAGCTCCGTGCAGGGACAAAGATGAATAAATTATTGAATTTTGTGATTAACTGATACACTGACAAATGCACGCACTGATTGGACATCATCATATCATCAGCCTATAATGCTCCCACTGCTGGGACACAGGCCTCCTCTCGGTAAGAGGGAGTGAGCCATAGATTGATTGGTAGATGTCACATGTCTTCGAATTTTTGGTTCTAAGACATGCCGGTTTCCTCACGATGTTTTCCTTCACCGTTTTGGGAGCAGTGCCGATGAAATAATTTACACAAAGTAATGCGCCTGCTTGGGTTTGAACTCACTACCTACTACTCGTAAGTCGCGACCGTTACCATTGGGCCACCACTGACTGGACAGATCCACTAAATCTGTGTGGTTCGTTTATCAAAATACCATTTCAGACACCAATCTACATGGTCCTCAAATGATCTGACTATGATTATTTCTAAATTTATATACACATTGACATTGATTAATTTAATTTTTACGATGACCTAAATTTACTTTATAAAGTTATATTAATATTAGTTAAATTAATAACAATGGTGATGAAATAATTTACACACAGTAAATTGCCTGACTGGGTTTGAACCTACGATTTAGATTACGTAAGTCACGGTCATTGCCAATGGGCCACCACTACCCTGTGAGTATAAAACTATTGCCAAATTATCTAACAAACAGTTATCGTTAAGGTGTTGATGATAGTAAAGCATAAAAAGTTTATTCGTTCGCCATAAACTAGGTTATAAACTTAACAAGACGATGTCATAAATCTTTCTGATTTATACAAACAATTTCGTTCATAGTTAGTGCTGAATTGAAGTCTAAATGTGTAAGCTATTTTGCCTAGGCATGTTTTTGAATATGAATATACTACAAACAAACTCTTTAGCTTGTACACTTTGAAAAAAAGAAATAAAATTTCGTACTGAAGCCATACTTCTGCTGGAATGGCGTAATCGAAATCATACTTAACTCAACAGTCGTGTAAAGAGCGTATCAATAAGTCTTCCTGCCTCTTCTCAACTATGTTGGGATCAGCGGACACTCCACACCCTGGTTATTGGGTAACATGTTATACATATAAAGGATAAACATGATATAGTATTGTTTGCCGACGACACTTCACTTTTATTTAAACTCAAACGTCAGCAGCTAGTTACTGACAATGTAAATAGTGCCCTTGCAAATGTAGTTAACTGGTTTAATGTTAATAATCTACTTCTAAACGAGAAAAAAACGAAATGTATTAAGTTTACGATACCTCATGTTAGACAAGTAGAAACTAGTGTTCTCATAAAGAATGAAGAGTTGAAACCCGAAGATACCACAGTATTCCTAGGCATAACTCTGGATAGCAAGCTTCAGTGGGGCCCTCATGTAGAAAAATTGTCAAAAAAGCTTAGCTCTGCAGCATACGCGGTTAGAAAAATTCGTGATTTAACTGATTTAGAGACAGCTCGTTTAGTTTATTTTAGTTATTTTCACAGTGTGATGTCGTACGGTATTCTATTGTGGGGAAATGCCGCCGACATTCAGACAATTTTTGTTTTACAAAAAAGGGCAATTCGTTCAATTTATAAATTAAGTCCCAGACACTCCCTCAGAGATAAATTTAAAGAGATTAATATAATGACTGTGCCTTCTCAGTATATTTATGAAAATCTTTTGTATGCACATAAAAATATTAATCTCTTTAAAAGATACAGTGATATCCATAATGTTAATACTAGAAACAAAAACAAATTTGTTATTCCTACAACCAGGCTCAAGAAAATAGGTGGCTCCTTTAGATGCCAATGTATACGTTTTTATAATAAACTTCCCAGCCTCATTCAAGAACTAAGCTTAAATAAATTCAAATCTTTTATAAAGCGGAAACTATGTCAAAAAGCCTATTATACTGTCAAAGACTATATTGAGGATAAAACTGCTTGGGATTGAGCTGCTCCAATAACTGCACTGAATGTTGATTTTATATATTACTAGCTTCTGCCCGCGACTTCGTCCGCGTCAAATTTTTGCTCCCCTTACCCTTCCCGTCGCATCGATTTGCCTGCTAGTTTTCGTCCATTTTCGCTCCTTGAGTTATAGTGAGTCAACCTTAAAAGATAGACATATGCTCTTGGGACTTTTTTTTTGAACTTTTTAAAAATAACAATCCCGTCATACATGATTTTTGCGTTACTTTAACCGTTTACGCAGCGCACGCAACGGAAACTCTCAGAAGGAATAAATTTTCCCCGTTTTTGCAACATTTTTCATTACTGTTCCGCTCCTCTGAGGTGTAGCGTGATGTTATATAGCCTATAGCCTCCCTCGATAAATAGGCTACCTAACACAAAAAGAATTTTTCAATTCGGACCGGATTCGATTCGGAGATTAGCGCGTTCAATCAAACAAACAAACTCTTCAGCTTTATAATATTAGTATAGATAATTAGTTGACCCAGCGAACTTCGTATCGCCTCAGATTCAATAAATGTTGTTATAAACGTACCAAGTTTGACAACCTGGTACGCGGTGGTGATCTGGTAAGCGTTTTCTAGCTGACACTCATATGTTAGGTTAGCTCCTACCCAGTTATGATGACCTGGTACTTCGAAGGCATAAAGCGTTTTCTAGCTGACACTCCTTTGTTTGGTAAGCTCCTGTCAAGTTATGATAACCTGGTACTTCGAAGGCAACGTTTTTGTCATAGTACCACGTTTTATAGTGACTTGTATTCTCTTTGACGTTTTATGTGACGTCTCACGGGAACGCGGTCGTAAAAAGGGGAAAAAAAAAAAAAAAAAAAAAACGGGATAAAAAGTATCCTATGTCCTTCTCCTGGCTCTAAACTACCTCCCTGCCAATTTTCAGCTAAATCGGTTCAGCCGTTCTTGAGTTATAAGTGAAGTAACTAACACGACTTTCTTTTATATATATAGATTTTGCTACTTTATTCTGATTTTATTTTGATATTTTTTTATTTTATATTTTTTTTTCTTTTTTACAGCCACATGTATATTTACTATATGTACTTATTGTTTTAACTACTGTGAATTTGATGACTATGTGGGTCATTATTTTACTTTCGATTTTGGTCTGGCAGTTTGAGTAATTTGTGCGGCCTACCCAAATGTCCTTTCTTTGGTATTGTTCGTCGAATCGTTGGGCTCCTTAAGTTCCGAGTTGAGCTGCACGATTATTGACAAATGCGTGCACTGACTGGACAGGTCCACTCAAATCTGTGTGGTTATTTCCTCTAAAGACCATTTCAGACAGCGACTAACATGGTCATCAAGTGATTAGACCGAGATCCTTTCCGGATTTTTCATATACACATTGACATTGATAAATTCTATTTATACAATGACATGAATATTTACTTTTATCATATTGTTTAATCATTGTGAATGTGAAGACTGTGTGGGTATGTTTCTTCTTTTATTTTATCTTTCTTTACTTGTCAAGTATGTTGTAATTATGATCTGGCAGGTTGAGTAATTTTTGCGGCCTACCCAAATGTCCTTTCTTTGGTATTGTTCGTCGGATCGTTGAGCTTCTCAAGTTCTGAGTTGAGCCGCACGATTAGTGACAAATGCGTGCACTGACTGGACAGGTCCACTCAATCTGTTTGGTTCTTTCCTCTAAAGACCATTTCAGACAGCTACCTACATAGTTTTCACATAATGTTACCAATATTATGTCTGGACTTTAAAAGAGACTGTGACCTCTGAGTTTGTTTCGGCCTTTCTTCTCAGAGTAGTCAGATAGGAAACGCCGACCTCATCTAGCTCAAAAAAATATTATTGACTTGTAAAAGTGTTTGTACAAACCTACTTACAGAAATAAAATCATTTATCATTTATCATTTATCATTTACCCCTTGGTAAGACTGGAAGTCGAACTTCGGATTTCGGGGTGTTTGATACGCCAAATTTCACGAAAAAGCCTTCAGCTTTGGCTGGTGTTGTTAACTACTGACTGACTTTCCAATTTGTCAATACATACGTGTATGTTGCCCATAATGTGGCAGCTGTTTCCCGCCTACTTGAATTTGAATTTGGCGGTCGTTTAGCAGAAATAAGCCAAAATAATGTAGAATTACGTATTCTTATAAAATAATACAATAAAGGTAAAGAGTCTGAGGTGCCATCTTAGAGATTTTCACAGATGATAATAACATTAGGTATTGTAGTCTATTACAATTTCTTTTTACGATTTCCTCTCGGCAATTACTTTTTAAACAATTATGCAGGTAAAGGAATATCACCATTCGTGCTTTCATTCTTCCAGTCTGTTAAGTATACATTTTCGTTTTTATTTGTACACTAGCACTTCGCCCGCAGCTTCTTCCGCGTGAATTTGAAAATCAGTTTAGAAGTTATGAGTTTATTCATTACAAAAAAAAATAAAAATAACGAACAATCCAATCTTTCCTTTTTATTTTATAATACTGGAGATTGATAAACTCCAGTCAGCAATGAGTATATAAGGTTTATTCTTTGGCCAGGGATAGGCAGAAGTGAATATACCCAAAATTAAACGTTCAAATGAAAATTGCGGGCGAAATTTCAGAAGCAAAAAGAAACTTTGGAAAAAGAATAGCGCCTCACATTAGCCTGTTAATGAAGAAATCATATTAGCAAATCATTTTGTCCCTACCAAAAATTGGTCATCGCAGCTGAAGAAAGTTTTACTTCAAAAAACATAATTTCAAGTAACTAACTTCGGGTGATGTCAAGGCCAATGGCTGCTGGTAATGTAGTTGTTTCAAATTTTCAGTTTAAAACATGTTTTGTTTTTTGTTATGTCTTGATTAGATGTACCATCATGTCTTTCAAATTTCACCAACTAATTGAAAGAAAGGGAAAGGAAGAAAATACGTTTATTTGCGATAAATATGACGCAATAAAAAACGGCCATCGCTCAGCATAATACTGCGACTCTATGCGAGACAGAGCCCCAGCGCTGGTTTTCAGCGACAGCCGGCGCTGACGTGTGACGTCGAACGGTGCAGCAAATCATGAGTAAAAAGAAGTACAAATACTAAAACTTCAATAACAAAAAACACAGTATTAAAAAGTGGCAACATTTCATTGTGAATTGAATAGAATTGAATTGAATGTGACTTTATATAACAATGGTACCTACAGTAGTAGTTTATAGTACCTGTACTATGACCTACGTAAAACAAAGGTTACAAAGGGTAACCACTAAACATTAATAAGTCTAATAGATACTCCTACTTACCTCATTCTATTGTGAAACAATATAATCCCCCTTCGAGTCCAACATGCCATAAGACCAGACCACTAAGACGCTCTTGAGGTAACCTCTCAACAGTATAATCCATCTTATCTCGAAAGAGTCTTGAACGTTGTTCGGGTATTATACTTGAGCAGATAAGCGATAGATTTTAACTATTTAGTTGTATTGGAGGGTTTTGTATACTTATACTAGTATTTGTTTACCAGGATGAGGTTACAAAATGACGTCTGTATTACTTTGAATAAGTAGATTAACTTTAGATTTGAACTGTTAAGTTTTGAAAACTAATGTGCATGACATTTCTTCTACATAACTTAACAGACAGCAGTGCTGCTGGGGAGTTTGTTGCGCCACTTATTCTTCCCAGCAAAAGCACTTGGAAGTTGTGATGGGTGGGCGTTTTGGGGGAATGTCGTAGGTAATTTTGATGTTCAAAAAGTGCTGATTCTCAGGCTAGTTTGAATAAATGACTTTTGGTTTTGTGGTATTTGGTGTATTATGTAACGAATACGTTAACTAGTACTCAGTAGGTAACTAGGTTGTTAAGTTTAGATAAGCAGTCGCGTCATGCAAAATACTGGTATTCAGGTACATCTGGGTTTTATTTATTATTAGTAAGCTTAATTGAACACACAATCAGGTGATTGATAGAATATTGTTAACAAGTTGCAGAAGTACGAAAAAAATAATGAAAAAGCACGCATTAGTACTAATTAATCATCATAATCTACACCATTTCAGCCAAAAGACGTCCACTGCTGGACATAGGCCTCCCCCAAGCACCGCCATTTCGACCAGTTCTGTGTTTCTCGCCTACAATGCGGCCTCAATAAATGATGTACAAAATGACCAAAATTCGCAAATGAAACTGAGTTGTCAGATCACTTATAAAAACAAATGATTTTGATACAGAAGAATAAGAATACAGAAATTTTCTTCCCCAAAACGAATAGTCTTCGGTTTGATTCCCGCCTGTGACGGACACAAAGACAAACGAGTTACTCAAAAGAACGGAACAGTGAATCCTGAGTGAAATGTCTAAGCTTAGCTTTGTACTATTTCTAGAAAAGAAAACAAATTTTTACGCCTAGGAACACGATAACTCTTTTTTTGTTACGTTTTTTTCAAGTTGTCTGGGTAAACTTTCTTTACGTGTCTACTAATGATTCAATCATGAATTCTAAAAAGGTTCAATTGCAAACATTTGAATTAATTTTATAGCAAGTGGAGTTAAATAGGAGTTTAAAATTAGGTTTATTCTTTGTCTATCTTTTTATCCGTGAGTTGGTTTAATAATAAATGAAATTCTATAAGAAGTATGCACAACTTAATTATCATTTTGAAGATTTTACTTCTAGAGCAAATTAAATTGGATTCTACTCATAGTAATGAGTACAAACCCAATTCAATTTCATAACAAACACAATATTGAAGGCAAAATGTTGACCTCATTGTCCGAAATATTTCATTTATACCCTCCGTACCCTTTGCATTAAATAAATAAATAAAACATTTATTGTCAGGTTACAATGACCCATAGATATATACCTTACAAACTAACATACATAAGTATAATACAAAACTTGTGTTAATAATTAAATCTTAAACTATGAAGCAAGCCCATTAAGCCACCCCACATTATGCACAGCCGTTGTGGGCAAGATAACCGAGGTCAGGTCAAGCTATCATTACCGGTTGAGGTCATAGGTCACGCCAGGGACCACATACCACACAAAACCATAAATTACTTAAAGATAAATTAAAATGAATGTGCTCCAATTTCAAAATTGATCTTAAACTTTTCAAGAACCGAACTCTTGATTCAAAAATCGGAATTCAGATTTATGGTCGGAATATGAATTATATTGAGTTCGGTTCGCTATGGAATTAATTGAAATGAATTAAAGCAATTGGTAAGTTTGCACTATTGTTTGCTAAATTCGGTTTAAAATTAATTGAATATTTAGTTTTGTTTGCTGTGGTTCGCTTTAATACATTTATTTTTTTCATTATTATGTTTTTCCCTAGTTTACTTTGTTTTACAACATGCTCAACAAAATGTAAGTAATGACTCGGTCCTCTGTATTTTCCACTCTTGAAATAATATAGAAAACTGTTCTGTTCCTGTTTTCTTTTTGTTTACTAACTACTGCTTGCTATACGAAGATCGATCTTGTACATACATAGAGTAGCGTATGTTATAGGGTCACTTAATTTTGTAAACACATTAACCCATTGAATACCGTAATTACAGACACAATTAAAAACCATTGTGTCTATACCAAATGTGATATCTCAGGGACTTAGAGGTTAAGTATGTTTTAATTTTTTTTCATCTTGTTTTTATATTCTCTTCATGTTATTTGTTATCATTAAATTGTTTCATAAAATCATGACATTTGAGGACAAGTCTACTTTTTATTTTGTATCGAGTTTAAGAGTAAGCCCCACTCAGATCCTGCTCTTAATCGTGATCACACCTTTCGGAAAGCAATTGATGAGGTCTGTGATGGAACCAGCGTGCCCAAAAGATGCCTGTTCACTCTTGTTTTGAAGATAGACAGACGTTAAATGTGGAGGGAACACAGATGCTGACAGAGAGTTCGACACTTTGGCTGAGCTCATAATAAATGTGGAGGAGAAGCGCTGAGTACCACTGGTCGGGATATCAACCAAGTGCGGATGGTACCCCGCAGTGCGTCTGGTAATCCGGTAGTAAAAGTGCGATGGTGGAATCAGGTCGTGGAGCTCCTGCGCACACTCACACACCCACAAACACACATTAGACACAAGAGCTGCTGTGAACCTGACAACAGGGACTCGAAGCAACTAGGCCCGGCTTCAGGCACGTGTGACAAGGATGGTTCCGTGAAGGTGGAGAGGAAGAAGAGGAGGAAGCCTCCTAGTCGGAACCAGTGCGGGTGCGAGATCCAACTCTTGAAATCGAGACCTTCCTCAAGGCAGAGTTTTGGCCGAAGGGTGTCGTGTATCGGCGATTCCGCGGAAGGCTACGCGACACCACGCAGCGCAACACGACGCCATCACTTCGTGTACAATAGTTTTACAATGTTTTTTATTTGTATGTATGTTAGTCTGTAAGATATTTATGTTATGAGTCTTTGTAGCCCGAAATAAATTGATTTGATTTGATTATGATTCAGTTTTTTTTTTTTAAGAGTTGTAAAAAACCTAAGTTGATTTGCATTTTACGGGCTAACTTAGCGCATTCCCCTCAAGGTACAGGACTTTCATCAACAGGACCATGTAGCCTAGGAATTAACTTTTAAAACTTTACAGTATACAAATAAATTGAAATTTTGAAACATGCATTGAAAAGTATGTTATAGAAACATATGTAGTAATGGGGCAACATGTGAGAGGCCATGTCCAGCGGTGGACTGTGACAGGCTAAGTTGATTGATTGTTTGATGTAGTTGTGTGGGTTTTTACATATTTAGTTTTTCTAATAAATATAACAGTACCACGATACAATATTCTTCGTCAGTTCCAGTTTTCAGAGGCAATTTTAATTCTCTCCTAAATTTAGTTCAGCAAAAAAAAAAACAAACAAAAGATACATGTTAACGTCGAACAACAAATTGGTTGCACTTAAAAGGTATACAAATAAATGGCCAACCAAAATGGCAAGCCACAAAAATAGCTGTGGGAATTAGGCTCTACTTATCGCAAACACCTTATTTTCAGCACATGTAGTATCCCGTTTATATAACCGTTTATTTTAATGTTTTTGCTGCAACTGACTGTTGCAGACAGAAAACTTTTCAAAACGTCCATTTGAACCACTCCGGGGATTAGGGAAATGCACTTCTACATATTCTATGGAAAATATCTCCTATCCTAGGAATTCGTGCAAAGTTTGAGAGAGGTTTTCAACTAAAATTATTTTAATTTTGCCTCAATATGTGGGTTGTAAACGTGGCTTTTCAACTTTTAAGACTATTTTGTCTACCAGAAAATCAGTGGTGGAATTGCTTCATTACAACATAACGTTATGCCTGTATTTCTGAAAGGGTTAGGCAAAGGTGTGCCTATAGAACACCTACATTTCGCCTTTAATGTTTAAGTTTCATGTAATAAGTGACGAAACTTGTTCGATTAACCGTTCACAAATCCAGACTCCAGTCTGCTACTGAAATGTTCAGATGGTAAAACCCAATATCACTTTGCTCAGCCCAGGAATCACATCGTCATGATCAGCAGTAACCTTTGTGTAGACTAAAGAGGCTCCATTATTAATCCGAAAATAATAACTAAGACCAACTTGCACCACAAATTACATAATAAGTCTAACGCTTAACGAATCTAAAAGATTATTATGGTTTTGTTAATCTTTTTAAGATGATAGAGATAGCTCTGTTATCTGTATTTTTTTTCTTTTTTTTAGATTGGGAATCATCAAATGACTTCTCCTGCTCTGGGCGGAGCGGGAGGGTGTGTCAGACTTTTACTGACTAAGACCCACCCGAGTTCCTACAGTTACCCATATGCTAGGGCCACGGTATCTCGTTTGAACAATATCGCGACCCTAGAAGGCTGTTATCTGTATAACATTTAAGCTTAACATTAATAACTGTAAATGTTAATATACCGTGTGGTGGGACCCTGGTGATCTGCTATACAGGTTTTCCTAGTGCAGACACCAGTCTCTCACAAACTAGTGTCATATAGTTCTTAAGCTTCGATGTCATTGTTTGTGAAGAGAAAATAAAATTATTTGAATTTGAATTAAATTATACGCTAAACGTATTCAGTGATATTTAGTACCAATAGACCTAGTTAGTGCTAACAGCCGCAGCTTATGATTCGTTGTTCGTAAGTTTGAACCCAGAGAATCAATTTACTTAGTGTATATTATTTAATCATCTCTGCTCTCAGAACAGTGTAGGATAGGATAAAGCCCGTTCCCTCTCACAGAGAAGAAGCCTGAGTCCTTGTAGGGGAAACATTATAAGCTGATTATGCAGACGTATGAGTACCTACCTCCCTACATCATCATCATCATCATCATCATTTCAGCCTAAAGACGTCCACTGCTGGACATAGGCCTCCGCCACTTCGACCGGTTTTGTGCTTCCCGTATCCAGCGGATTCCTGCGGCCTTCACAAGGTCATTCGTCCACCTTGTTGAAGGCCTTCCAACTCTACGTCTTCCGGTACGCGGTCGCCACTCCAGAACCTTTCGGCCCCATCGGCCATCTGTTCTACGAGCAATGTGCCCTGCCCTCTGCTACTTCAGTTTAGCAATTCGTCGGGCTATGTCGGTTACCTTGGTTCTCCTACGGATCTCTTCATTTCTGATTCGATCGCGTAGGGAAACTCCAAGCATAGCCCTCTCCATCGCCGTTTGGGTGACTTTCAGCCTTCTAATAAGGCCCATTGCGAGTGACCAGGTTTCGGTACCTACCTACATACATACTTATATATCAAAATTCCCAACAGGTTACATTATCACATCAGTTAAACACTAAAAGCTTTGTCACAGCCTCTCTGCTCTCATGCATTCCACAGATATAATTTAACTGACCTCCGAATAAAACCAACGGACGGTCAGCAATTCAAAAATGCACTAATTTTAAGATATAGCTGACTAAATTGACACGAAAGTACCAGCTTTCAAACATCAAAATACCTAACTAATAACTGGGTGTACCGACACAAAGTTATGAGGTAACAAACATAAAAAAATACAGTCGAATTGATAACCTCCTCCTTTTTGAAGTCGGTTAAAAATAAAAAAAATAATTGTAATAAAATAAACATTTTGTTACAAAACTGAAGTGCCGGTTAGTTACAAAACGTTTTCAGCTGCTGACGGTACCTTTTTCACTATTACATTAGTTTTCAGTAGTCCACATACTGACTATAGGCTGTTATTTGATGTAATATACATTGCACTCCATCATGAATTTCGATGTGCGAAACAGCAAATACCTGCATCGGAATTAATTAATGTTTGATACTGAAAATATATGGGCGTTATGGAATTTTTACCGTGTGTAAAATACACATTTTGCTGCTGACACCAGCCAGTTTTTTCTATTCATCATTAATCAGCCTATATTGTTCCCACTGCTGGGACACACGCCTTTTCTCGGTGAGAGGGTGTGGACTCTGGACCGTAATGTACCACGCGGGCCCAGTGTGGTTTGGTAAATATCACATGTCATCGAATTTGCGATTATAAGACGTGTTTTCCTTCACCATTTTGAGCGCAGTGGTGATGAAATTATTTACATAAAGTAAAGCGCCTGCCTGGATTCAAACCCACGACCTAAAACTCACAAGTCTGGGCTGATACCGCTAGGCCACCACAGCTTGTTTATATTACCTTATGGTAATTTTAACAAACATGATCCGTTCTTCCGCACTGAAAAGAACTGTGCCGTGTAAGAAAATAGTTTGTCGTGTTAATCTAATTCTACTCTACTTGTTTACGTTACCAATTTACCACCATTAGGGTTAGGTACTTCTAAATAGTAGCCAGTCTAGACCAGGCGGGGTAATTGTGTAACAAACTAACCATCAACATTCATGGCGACGTTGACGTTGCTAAGCAGACATTTTTTTGAACATATAAAAGAACTAGCTTGTGCCCGTGGCTTCGCCCGCGTGAATGTTGAAAAATATCCCACAGGAACTTACTACCAAAATCAAAATTCATTTATTCAAACTAGGCTGAGAGTATGCACTTTTTGAACGTCGAAGTTACAAAAGACAGTCCCCCCAAAAGCCCGCCTTTCGACACTTCCTAATGCTTTAGCTGGGAAGAAGAAGTGGCGGAACAAAGTCCCCAGCAGCACAGCTGTCTGTTAAGTTAGAAGAACTTGATCCTATACAGTATTATGTAAGTAATTAATATTGTAAAACAAAACATACATCAAATTATTCGCCACATGTCATCAAAATATCGCCATACCGGGATCAAAATTACTCCATGTGTTAATCCAGGTAAACAGTGTCTTGTCGCACTGCTTCCTTTGTCTTATCCGACCCAGAGAATAAAAAATTCACAGAAAATTCAAGCCCCATTTCACCCTAATAATAAAACACCCTAAACATAATATGTATCCTCCATTAATATTGATATCCATTACAATCAACGTCTCACAATAGTTCCTGCCATTACTAATATTACAAAACCATAGCGTGATGGTTCAATATTTTAATACAATGAGGAAATGACACGTAATAGCGCCACTTGACAGGATCGTCCCCTCTACGCACGCAATATTAACGTCATAGAATAATAATTGGCATGTAGAAGGGACATATTTTATTTTGACTGACTATTCGGCGAGTTTCGAAAACGCAACTATAACAAATAAGGAAGTTTTTTTTTAGATTTGACGTAGTAACTTTTGAGCGATGAGAGCAAAAGATATAATATACATATAACATAACGTTAGTAATCCCCAAAGGGTTACGCAGGTACACCTAGAAAACCCACATTTCGAAAGACATGTCAAAAACATGTTAAAAAATACTGTGTGACAAGAACATTGACGTGCAATGTGACAAAATAATTACAAAGATATGAAAAATAATGTACTGTAACCATACAATCAGTACGTTATTCTGAATCCCTTTTTGTTGAAATTTAATTACAAGGAGAGTTCATGATTTCAGTTAGTGCGTCGATGTCTTTGTTACTATGTCATCATCATTTCAGCCGAAAGACGTCCACTGCTGGACATAGGTCACCCCAAATTATTTTTTGCTATAATCGCCACGCTTGACAGGCAGGTTGGCGATCGCAGCATGGTGGTAAAATGCATAGAGAAAGCTGCCGCCCATTCTCTAGTAAGTCCTTTAGTCGCCTTTTACGATACCCATTGAAAGAAATATAATGGTGCTATTCTTCACGTCCACCAACACTCAGAGCTTGTTACCCTGTATCAAAAACCATTCAAATGTGTTCGCAGTTCTCAAAACCTAACTTGAATGGTATTCCATTAGGCGTTAGTGAAACTAACACTGACAAAAGCCACAAAATATCGTTTAATAGGTGACCTTAACTTCATGAGCTATGTTAAATAAATAGACTTGCAAACGACCATCCATGTCGCATTAATAATACTAACAACTTTTACTTAAATACTAGCGAAAAACTACCAACACATTATTCACTAACTTATGACACCTAATAAACAACATAAAGCGGATAAGTACGAGTTAGACTCGCACACTAAGGATTCCGTACCACCGTACAATATTCAACACAAAAATAAACGCCGCCAAAAATCCTTTCTTGTATCAAAATCTACTTATAATTTTTTTCTTGCACAATCATTATCCTTTCAGCGGAAATACGTCCACTGCTAGATAAAGACTTCTTCTAAGCTCCACCACTTCGATCGGTTTGTGCTTCCCGCATCCAGCGGATTCTTGCGGTCTACACAAGGTCATTGGTCTACCGAGTGGAGGCTTTCCACCTCTACGTCTTCCGGTACGCGGTTGCCACTTAGAACCTTTCGGTCCTATCGGACATCTGATCTGCGAGCACTGCCATAAGGTCTACTGCCGCTTGAGTTTGGCAAGTCATCGAGCTATGTCAGTTACCTTGGTTCGTCTGTGGATCTCTTCATTTCTGATTCGATCACGTAGGGAAACTCTAATAATAGCTCTCTCCATTGCCCAGTTTTTACTTTATTTTCTTTTCATTATTTCCTATTATAGCAGTCATAAAAGTCCACACTCGGTTAAAATTCCAAGTAATTACCTTTACGGTTCAAAATACAGCCCTGTGATATGGCAATAGGACGGACGTACAGCGGAGTCTTTACCAATAGGGTTTCGTTATATAACCCCGTTTGGGCACGGAACCCTAAAAACTAACCCGAATATCAAATTCACATATTCACTGCTAAACACAGGGATTTATCGCGTGTTTTCCCACAGAAACACATTACGACCACCGTGTAGGCAATAAAGTATTTTAGGATAAAATCTCATCTCATTTTGTTCTATAATCTTTGCCTACCTCAGTAATGGGCGTTTGTGATTGAACTGAATTACGCCTTGAGTCCATACAAATTGGGGTATGGTCGGTAATGCTTTTAGATCTAAATCTTTTACTTTGTAGATACAATCGCGCTATTGTTTGATGTAGATATAAGCAGGATTATAAGTTTTGCAGTGTGTGAGAACACACTGACAACATAAAGTCTATTACAATTTTATTGATGGTTTTTAATTTTTAAATGGTTTTATTTAGCTTACCACGTTTATTGCTGTTTAGGTCAAATTTTGTAGTTCTTTCCTGTTGTTAGATTGATCTGAAATTCGGTACACACCTTTGATTCCGATGACAATACAATTTCATATATTCAGTGTCATTGTAAATTCAAGTGGCAGAATACATATTTTTTTCGCAAACCGCTAATATGGATATCAAATGGAAGGACTAGTAGAGTTCAGTACACTATACAAAAAACCGAATTCCAAAGAGTTAGACTGTAGCAAATTGTCAGGTAAAAATACGTGTAGTAATGAGGCACTAAATGATTTAAAATGAAACATGTAACAATTTAAATATTTAAAAAAACTTGAAATAATATAAGTAAAAAAAAAAACTTATCAAGACCGGTTTTTTTTTTAAAGAAAAATATTATTATTTTTATACTAAGAGCTAGAAAATAATTAAGTCCTAGGCATCAGTCAACACACCACTCTGCTCATTATTATCCTTCACTTTTCAAGTTATCATGAAAGTGTAAATAAACTTAATTTAACATGACTAATTAAAAATAAGTACTATGTGTAGGTATTTAAGTTAGTTTTCGGACTACTCTTTTTTTACAGGTTGGAAAACTAAATTATGAACGCAGATTACTTAAGTCACTTCTTAGGAGAAAGTAATCAATAAGTATTTTTTTTTTAGCTTTTAATATAGACAAGTGTCATTGTATCTTATTTGGACCAATTTAAGCAAATATGTTCCAAACCACACAATCCTTATTATGAGTCTTTGATAATTATGTTAAAATATAATTTATTTGGAGTACATACTCGTAGGTCACAAAAACACGAGTGGTCAAGGTTGTGGGTTGGTACATTTTTGCTTAAATCGGTCCATTTCATACTAGCTTTGGCCAGCGGATTTGCTCGCGTATTTACCTTCATCTTGAATCACTCTGTGTATTGATGAAAACCGCATTAAAATTATTTACGGAGTTTAAAAGATCTAAGCGTATAAACGTGGGAAGCGAATTTGTTTGAAACTATGTCAAGATTATTTTCTAATATCAAAATAATATTTTTTCATAAACATTTCCATGCATCGCGGCATCCTCTTGCAGATTTATAATATCAAAGATAAGGGGAGTGGAACCGGGTCAAATGGACCATAATTCCGCTGAGAGGTCAGGATTTCCTTCATAATAATATACATTTAGAGTACTTATACATTATGTTGTCATGATGAGATTTCCAGATGTGACTGCAGCATCCGCAAGGCGATAATTGAAAATATATGAAATAGGAAGTGGTCAAGGAAGCTTTGAATTATTCAGTCTCGGTTTAACCGAAAAATTTAACTCGTAGATTAGTTCAAAAAAATAAAATTCTATTAGTAAATCACCCAGTGATGAACTCATTTAAAATATACTATTTATACACAGCTAGCACTTCGCCCGTAAATTCATCCGCGTGACCCACAGGAACTGTGCATTTTTTTCGGGATGAAAAGTAGCCTATTACTTGGTGATAATGTAGCTTTCTATAGGTGAAAGAATGTTTAAAATCGGTTCAGTAGTTTTCACGTTTATCCATTACAAATATACTAACAAAAAATCAAATCTTTCCTCTTTATAATATTAGTTTAGACAAAACATAGTAATCTATTATGCAAATCAAAAGTCAACAAATAATAACTAATAACCTGACGGCTAGACAAAGTGACACTCCATCAGCAATAATAACGTTGACGGAATGCTCAAAATATATGCGACTTTCATATCCAACCAATTCCATACCATTGTCCTGTCCCATAGTTATGTTCTATGTTATAGGGGCATGGTTTCTGCACTTAGTTATTTAAGTGGACCATTGTGTGTGGGCCATGGCGGTCGTCGGCAAAAAATACATAAAGATACTTTTGTAATACAACTTTTAATGAACTAAAAGGTACGTACTGAATAAAACTTACATAAACACAGAACTTTAATATTTTCTTTAAAAGTTGAGGCTAATCTTCAAGTGTAAGGACGTTCACGCCTCAAACTTTTAAGAAAATATTAAAGTAGTTCTATGTTGTTCACTAAAAGCTTATTTTAAGGTATATTTTTTTCTAACTCATTACTATGTATGAAGTTAAGTAACTAGTTTAGTTACTTCTATCTAATTTACACTTTTTCATTTAGAAGTTCAAAACTTCTAAATAAAAAAGTGTTTTTTATTTAGAAGTTTTACTTGTCTAGACAAATCAGACGAGCCCAAACTCGATAGGGTTGCGTCCTTTGATTACAGAGTACCCATAGCCCCACATGTCATCTAGGACCAGAGTCCTTGTCAAGATGAATAACACCAGCCCAAACTTGATGGAGTTTCGTCATTTATTAGAGAGTTCCCATAGCCACTTTCCGGCTCCAGCATTTTTTTTTTTTTTTTTTCAGGATTGGAAATCATCAAATGACTTCTCCCGCTCTGGGCGGAGCGGGAGGGCGTGTCAGACTTTTACTGACTAAAACCCACCCGTGTTCCATCAGTTGCCCATGTGCCAGGGTCACGGTATCTCTTTCGAACAATCACGCGACCCCGGCAGGGGCTCCAGCATCAGATCAGCTTCATCTCATACTTTGCATTATATATATATGCATTATATACTATTGCATTATCAACCAATTTTTAGACACGCATACTATATTTCAGTACAGGCGGAAACCGGGAAGAGAATTAAATTTAACTTGCAATGATTGTTCCGTGATTGATTTGATTTGCTCCTATGCCGGACGTAAAGAACAGCACCATCGCATTTCTTCCCGTGGGAGTCGTATGAGGCGACTAAGGGACGAGAATGGGCAGCAGCGTTCTCTATGCATTTAACCACTATACTGCGATCGCCAACCCGCCTGCCAAGAGTGGCGATTATGGCAAACTCCCCATCAAATTGGGGGAGGCCTATCTCCAGCAGTGGACGTATTTTGGGTGAAATGATGATGATAAAAAAATTCTGACAGACAGAAAACTAAATGAAAACTTTTAGTAAAAACTCCACCCTATACATGTCTCGTACTTAACTCAAGACGCTGCCCCAAGTGGTCCCGACTTCCATCGCATTTACTTCGAAGTCTAGAAGCCTGACCACCAGTGTAACTTCAAATATAATACCCACTAATTAATTAGAGGTCAGGTTGCCTTCGTAGCTAGTAATACTGCAATTTAGGTGCATTACTCTGAAACTCGACGGGCGTATCCAACGCAGTTAGGAGAAAGTTTATTACATGTACGGTCGACAGAAAAATTCGATGGATATTTCGGTTTTTTAACCTCTAAGTGCCCTGAGATACTACATTTGGTATAGACACAATGGTTTTTAATTGTGTCTCTAATTACGGTATTCAATGGGTTAAATTAATGGTAGGTAATGGATTAGTGCAATGTTTGTGTATATGTATGAGATGCAACAGAAAGGATAAGTTATGAACTTCCAAATATACCTAATATTTGGAAGTTCATATTTTAGAGGTAACAAATTATTTTAAGAGGATATTTTACAATTCTTTTACGAGTATTTCTAAAAGTGTTTCTGACACTCATTTCTGGAAAAATAAAATTTTGTTTTTGACTCTAGCCTAAGAATATTGTGTATTTGGCTATTCTTAGAGCCTTAACTGGGAAGATTTATTTCTTGGCCTTGGCCTAGACTTCTCGTTTAGGGTGTACCCTTCTCCCAACGATGTTGACGTCAGCCTTGGGTTTAGTTGGATGCAGCTGAGTACTAGTATTTTGCATGGAGCGACTGCTTCCTGCGACTGCTTGCCTCCACAACCTAGTTACTGGGTACGCGTACGACGAAACCACTTGGTAAGACTGATTATCCAATTTTTGGGCTTCTGGCTACTCGCCACGATTGTCAAACATTAATATATAACAGCTAGCACTAACTGTAAATAATGGATGGTCACCCATCCACGAACCAACTGCAGCAAGCTTAGCTTAACCTACGACTGACTTGTACGGTTGTTATTATTTAGACACGAACCTCTACTTTTGGGCTAAGGCATTATGAAAAACAAATAAAACACACATTATTTATATTGTAACTTCTAAAAATCAAATAACTGCAGTTGAAATAGTACACTGTAATTCAGAGGTTTTAGAAAATCAAAGGTCAGGTCAGGTCAGGTCTAAGAGCACTCGTCGGAGTACTAAAGTTATAATTTTAAATATAGTGAGTTCTTGCTTATACCATTATCGATAACATAGTCTACCAACCCCAACCCAGTTGGGGTGGTCTTCTAGTCTCACATGGAGCTTCGTCGGTCGCAGCTCCGCGCAGCCTGGTGGCGGGCTGGCGGGACAGGCTTTTGCACCATACCGCTGGGCTCGCCACCATCGAGGCGGTCCAGCCAGTACTCGAGCGCTGGCTCGCGAGGCGGCATGGCTCCCTGTCGTTTTGGACGACGCAGGTGCTCTCGGGGCATAGTTGCTTCGGGAAGTACCTGTGTTGCAAAAAAAGGGAGCCGAACGCCCGGTGTCACCTTGCGTCGACTGCTGGGAGGACATGGCGTGGCATAAGCTGGCAGAGTGTGCTGCTTGGGAGGAGCCGCGCCGTGCCCTCCTCATCTCAGAAGTAAGCAGTGACCTGTCGCTGCCGGTCGTGGTCGAGTCAATGGTTGGCAGCGAGGAGTTCTGGGACGCGGTCCTTCCTACGAAACAGTCGTCTCGCAAAAGAAGGCTGCGGAAATAGAGCGGGAGATTTTTTCCGCTCACCCGGCCCACAGCAGGCGCACCAGGCGTCGGCGGAGGGCGGATAACGCCCACTTCCAGTCCCCCTAAATGGGTCTAGGGGCAAAGGATCTGGGGATATCCGCCACCCCCATTTCTTAGAACCCGTTATGGAAGCCCATAGTGGTCCACAAGCGTCTCTTTGTGATGTACGGGGAGAAGATTAACACCTCACTCCACGCCTAACGTGAGGAGCCCCGCAGAGGCGGGCTGGTACCAGTCGGGGATCGCGAAAGACGCATTAATTCCCGTTGTCCCCGACGTAGGTGTGGGACGGAACACCGGGATGAATTTAGTCAGTAAGAGTCTGACAGACCCCTCCGCCCACCCGAGGACATCCATGAGGATTGCCACCTCGATATAAAAACAAGGTCTTTCAGTCTAACCGGAGACAGCTGAATACCATACCTTACATGACGCGACTGCCTAACTAAGTTATTGAGTAATACTGAGTAAAGTAATAGTGTTTGTCAGACTTGGGCTTCTGAAGGCCCGTAACGAATATTAAAGATCCCTAGCCAGATTATACTTACATACACGTACATCTTTATATGTATAATTCTACTGTACGTGTGTATGTCACTGAACTCCTCCTAAACGGCTGGACCGATTTGAATGATTTTTTTTGTATGCGTTTGGATGGCACCCTGGATGGTTTAGATTTACTGTTGGAGCCAGTAGGTGGCGCTGCTATCGAGTCCTAGGAAACAGGACAATGTCTGTACGGTCAGCTAGTAGATACGTGTATACCTACATAAAGTCACACCTTCTCTTCGTGGGGAAGGCAGAAACTACAGAACGCGAAGATTATTACATACCTCGTTTTTCCTATGGACCTGTTATTAATTATGTTCTTAAATAGCCAGTCCATACCCGTAATTTATTTATCAATATTTTGAAAGATGTTACAATGTTTGTCAATTTTGAAATTTATTTGGTTACCTTTTAATGGGGCCTAAAGGTTCTGGAGTGGCAACTGCGTACCGGGTGACGTAGAGTTGGAAGACCTCCCATAAGCTGGACCGATGACCTAATGAAGGCCGCAGGAATCGGCTGGATACGGGAACCACAGTACCAGTCCAAGTGGCAGAACTTAGTTGAGGGGGGCCTAGGTCTAGCAGTGATGTCTTTTGGCTGAAATGATGATGACGACTTTCTAATAAACTTTCGATTCTCCCCTGCTTCGCACGTTTTTAACGTTTTAACAAAATTCGAGATTTATTTATTTTGTATATTACGTGTAAGTTTAACATTAATATTGCGGAATAAAATAATGTGAAAAAAAGGAGGTCATTCATTAGATAATAACTGAAACGATATCTTATATGATGAAATAAAACTAATGGAATTAAAAAATTTAATTTAATTTTGCAGCATGTTAACTGTAAAATCACGTCTATTACATCACGCAATCAGAAAACCTGAGTAAGTTCATATACGGCTTCTAAATGTGCTAAGTATGCGTATAAAATTTCCATCCACACTTCTATTTTTAGGAATGAATACGTGTCTAGTTCAGGTACGCGAACAATTTTTAATCAAACTACAGTTTGATTAAAAGTTAAAAATTCAATTAGGCAGAATGCTGACGACGGCAATTTTGGTTCTATTGCCGCTTTTACAATTCAGCGGTGAAAAAAAGTGCTGATTAATTTTGAAGATTAATAATTCAGTTCTGTATAGCAATTTCATTTAACGGGCTTGCTACCAGGACCTTGTAGCAGTCTACTGCTGGACATTGGACTCACCAATAACCTGGCTATGGCCTGGATTTTGGAACCACCGGTACAGTTTTGCGAGTACTACGCCTCGAGGTCCCACGGCGGGGATTCAGCCAGTACCCAAGCCGCCTCGTAGGAGATCATGCGATATCCCTTGATGATTCTGACGGCTATTGCTCTTTGCGGTGTTCGCAGAACAGCGATGCTGCCGGCCGTCAGGTCAGCCGCCCAGATCGGGGCCCCATACAGGGCCATGGAACGCACGATCCGCTTGTAGAGCCGCCTACAGGCGGCGGTCGGGTCCCCAGATTGGGAAGCAGCGTTGACAGCCCCCAGTCGCGCCCAACAACTTGGGCGCCAGCCGCCTTAAGTGGGGGCCGAAGTTCCACCGCCTGTCGAGCACCAATCCAAGATATTTCATAGTAGAACATTTTCTACACTGAATTAAGTAGGTAATGGTCTAAAGACCAACCGTACCGTTTATGGTGCCAAGGTCGCGATATTTGTTCGAAAGAGTTACCGTGGCTCTGGCATAACAGGCAACTGAAGGAACACGGATGGGTTTTAGTCAGTAAAAGTCTGACCCTTCCGCTTCACCCAGAGCGGGAGACATCATTTGCTGATAACCAACCCACAAAAAAAAAAATGTTACAGCTACATGAACAAAGTGTAACATGGAATATGTAAGCGGGCACGCACTTTATGCCCAGAGGCTTTTTGAAGGTATTAAATTACAATATTATTTATTTTTGCTTGAGTATAGTTTTCAATGTTTTTGTTAGCATATTGGCGTGTGCTAGCTGAACATATGGCCAACAATTAAATTTTATGTTTCGTGATGTTTTCTCACTATTGTTTAGAATCAAGTTCTTCGATCTGAAGAGACAGCTGTGCTGCTGGTGAGTGTCTTGTGCCACTTTTTCTTCCCAGCTCATGCACTAGGAGGTGGTTTTGAGGGACTGTCTTATGTAACTTTGACGTTCACAAAGCGTTCAGTATAATTTGAATAAATGTCTTTTTGACTTCACCTAAGTAAATAAGAAATAATGAAAATACAGAAAACAAGAAAAGAATGGCAGTAAAGAAATAAAGAAGAAGAAAGAAAGAAAATATTTTTTTTTTATTTAGCACAAGTGCACAAGTTACACAAGTACTGATTAGCATAAAACCATGAGCCGGTTAGTCATCAGAGAACCTACATTCAACAATAGACCTTTACAGGCAGTTAAACAGAGGAAGATTTAAGTAAACTTACATCAAAATATCCCAAGACCTACATTAGAATACTTTAGCACACAACAGACATTAATTTCCTAAAACAAATACCATCCAGAATAATGACTGAACTTAGTAATTCCGCAGTCAAGGAAGCTAACAAGAATGTTCCACCAATATTTGGAACATTTGGACAAAAGTTTGGCAAGTTTATGTAAACATTTTGTTTGGTATTGCAATAAACAAAACGTTTGAGCTGAAGTTATCTCATGTAGATGTTGTATTAGACAGTTTGACAGCCATTGAATGTTTGCAAATGTTTATTTTGAGCATGAAAATAATGTGTGATATTTGGTATGCCATGTATGGCTTTTTTGGGTCATCATCAAATGACGTCGGGTCTGCTCTGGGTCGACCTAGGGCATCAGACCTTTACTGATTAAAACCCAGCCGTGTTCCTTCAGTTGTCTGTGCCATGCCCACGGTAACTTTTTCGAACAAATCCGATCCATGGATATCGATTTTATAATAAAATTGATCCTGTAATAACGTTGTTGGTGCGCTTTATTAAATAAATGTTCCTCTAGGACCTTTTAGGGCCACGGCCTCTAGATGTAGGTACACAGTCTTACCCTTGACCAAAAGAGTAAGATTTGCTTCGAACTGTGTCCGACCGAAGTTGGTCGCAGTTACTTGGTTATTTATTATTTTTAATGCAAAAAAATGGGAATTATTTGAGGCTCACAAACAGAGGCCCATTTATTATATCAGACTCATCTGTGTAGTCTTTTTAGTATTTCACATGGGGCTACTTCCTATCTGACCTCCACAACCCAGTTACTTGGTACTACAATACACTGTAGTAAAATTGGTTGTCAGACTTTCAAGATTTTGACTGTCAAAGATCCGCCAAGATCAACGTGATTTCCGAAACATGTTGTAATGGACCATGGATCATGGTCACCTATCCACGGACCGGCCTTCGCAAGCGTAGTTTTACCTTCGGTCAACCCGTGCAGCTGGTATGATTTTGCCAATAAGCAGCATCGTTCTGTCTCAGTTTGAAGACTAATAAAGTAATAACAAATTATTGGCACGTAATTCATTCAACTTTTCCTGCGAGTATGGTTGTGTTTTTCATTATATTACTAAAAGTATCAAGTTTATTTTGTCCAACTATATAAAATAGACAACTATTTTTAGTTACATTTCACGCAGCAATTTCGCAAAACTTTTGCAACTTTCGAAATTGAGGATAGTTAAATGTGTTGAAAAATTTTAGTTCAACTCCAGAACACCTGAGTTTGATACATAATGTGTCACGCTAAACTGCTATTTTGAGCAATTAAAAGTTTACCACTCACCGCCCGTTAGTGTTTCGTGGTCTAGACTTTATAGGCAAACCCTAATAGTGAACAGTGAACCCTAAAAGTGTAGAACTTATTACACAAACAACAACGTAATAAACTTATCACACCTTCTCTTAGTATAAATAATACAAAGCAGAACCTACAATCCTACTAAAATTATAAATGTGAAAATTTGAATGTTTGTTATTTAATCACGCATTACGGTCGAGTAAATCGGAGTGCGATGAAATTTATCACAAAGATAGTTAACCTGTTTTAACACAGGAAACTTTCCCATTCGATTATTGGGCAAAGCCGCTGGTATAAGCTAGTACCAATAAATCAATCTCCACTTATGTTGTGGAGAATTAAACAGCATCAATAGAATATTAAGACAAATTATTTGCAAAAGTTGGCCTATTTGTTTGGAATAATCCATTAAATTTTTTGTTTTAAGGAGGTTGTGAGACAGATATATGAAGAGACTACTAGAGATACTTTATTTTAGACTATTTACCTTTTTTATGGATATTTTGAAGTTACAGGGCAAACACCACTTCTGAGACTGAGAAAGCCTGAGATTCATCACTACTTTTATTTATCCTCGCAAGTTTGCGATGTCTAATCAAAGATTCCGGATTCCTTGCCACGCGATCCTTCACACCGAAACTCATTAGTACTGGCAAAACTAATAGGTGCCATTTCTAAATGTTACTTTGTTCTCTTTCCCGAATCAGTCAAAATTATTTATCGCCCGACCATTTCAAGCCTCATTACACAAGCCAAGATTAAATTACCCGGAAGATCCCCTAAGGTTTATCCACATAATTTAAGGTCCTGTAGTCATCGCTCATAAGGCAAGCCCACGTGCCGTTATCGAGGCCATCTTAATAGGATCACGTTTGCGAAGAAAATGTGTGGGAATTGGCTATGTGACAGAAATTGGACGTGCTGGAGTTAAGATAGTGTTTAGAAAGAGAAAAAACACTAAAGACGGTAAATGGCGAAGTTTTGAAGAACTAGAAAGTATTTAAGGGATTAGTCTATTAGAAACTAATTTTTGGGTAGAGGAGCTCTTTTAGAGCTGTTTTGTGGGTCTTAAGAAGTCTTTTGATTACTCTAGCTGTACGCTGCCAGACTAGACCCCCTTAAGGGTTTTAATTATTATGTGGAAGCGTGATAATCGTGGGGCTCTAGAGACAAGAGTGGCGAGCGAAACTAGTCCGCCGTACGCGGAGCAGACAATCAAATCAAACAATTCAAGTGAAGACGCAATACAATTAACAAATGACTCACCTCATGGTTGAAGGAAACTGCTTCTGGTTTCTGGTTCTACCTGGATTTATGTATGTAAGTGAGTGTATATTGTATTGTGTTGTGACGTTGTAAATGGGTTTTCCAGGTTGCCATCCGCTGCAACTCGCCAGAGATTTACTCCAACATGCGGTCTTCAAATCACTTAACCTCCAAAGTTCTTCAACAAGATATATCCAAAATTCCACCCGTGTTATTACGTCAAATTGGGGTTATTAACAATCCAAACAAGGGTCATGACTTATTGTCACCAAAACGACCGGGGTAAGGGATTACTTTACAAAAGATCGCGAGATTCAAGCGGCGACATGCTTTCCTTGTTAAGCACCAAATTCAAGAGAGAAGTTTCAACGTCAAATCTGTCAAGTCAGATGTCACTTCGTTAAATGATAAATGATAAATGACTTTATTTTTGCAAGTAGGTTTGTACAAACACTTTTACACGTCAATCATATTTTTTTAAACTAGATGAGTTCGGCGTTTCCTAACTGACTACTCTGAGAAGAAACACACGCATTCCGTTAGGCGCACAGATAATAAACGGGACAGAACACTAGCTATAGATGGTTTAGTTCTATTTGTATTTCTTGTCATTATCGAGAATAAATACGAGAGGAATGCTTAAATAGGTGCATGGTAGACTTTGTAATGTCGTTACAGTTCACTGGCATTACGCTGTATCGTGTGGTGACAGACGTAAAGAATAACACCACCCCATTTCTTCCCGTGGGTGTCGTAAAAGGCGACTAAGGGACTTACTAGAGAATAGGTAGCAGCGTTTTCTATGCATTTTACCACCACACTGCGATCGCCAACCCGCCTGCCAAGCGTGGCGATTATGGCAAAGCCCCAAATTGGGGGAGGCCTAAGTCCAGCAGTGGACGTCTTGCGGCTGAAATGATGACGCTGAACTAGGAACAACGAAGATTTTTACTGGGTAGGAATCCGATATAACTCCTAGTCTTTTCCTAGTGAGTCGTAAAACATTAAGTTATACGTGCACATAATAATTTAAACAAAAAAAAAAAAAAACAGGACGATCAAAACAAACTACAAAGTAAAGAACCCACGATTATAACCTTTCAAAAGAGAGTTACTACCCCCGAAAAGAAAAGAAGAAACATTGAAACTTTCAGAACTATCGGATGTAGATCATACTTTATTAAGGGCACGTACACAAACCGTTAGTAATACATGTAATAGGGTTGTCGGTGTGGCCCAGTGGAAACGTCTGCAACTTACGAGTTGCAAAGGTCGTAGCTTAGAACCCAGACAAGCGATTTACTTTGTGTAAATTATTTCATCACCACTGCTGTCAAAACGGTGAATGAAAAACATCTTGAAGAAACCGGCATGACGTTGCACAAAAAATCGAAGGTATACAATGTGACATCTACCAACCCGCACTGGAATCACGTGGTAGACAAGAGCCCGTTCCTTCACACAGAGAAGGCCTATGTTCGAGCAGTATATATCTATATATATATATATATATATCTTGGGACAACCAACACACCGTTATCTGATCCCAAACTAGGCAGAGCCTGTACTATGGTAACAAGACAACTGATAAATATACTTATATATTTCTAAATACATACATATTATAGATAAATTACACCCAGACACAGAACAAATGATTGTGCTCATCACACAAAGATTTGTCCTGAGTGGAAATCGAACCCACGACCTCAGTCTTAGCAGTCAGGGTCACTATCCACTAGACTAACAGGCACATTTAAGGTTAATTATGCGTTTATGCATATTATTGGGTTGTGCGTGCCGGTCATTACTTTTAGTGTAAATTGGAAATAATTTTGTCTTAAGAAACCTTGTGGTTGAGCAGTCAATTATTGGACTATAAGCGGCGCGTCCGACAGGATTTTTCATAGAAAAAAAAACTTTTTTCAAAAAAATAACAACCGACTAATAAAAAAACAAACAGTAAATAAACTTCATAAATAGCTTTGTTTACAATCCTCATTGAAAGCCAACACAACGCGTTGAGTTATAACGAACAAGTCCTGCGCACTGAATCCAAATCCCAATATAATTTAATTAATTTCATACACTAAATCAGTTTTACCGACTACACGCTGTGTCTGTAAATTATTATAAACTCGAGGAAACGCGAATAATTTTGTTGGTTGAGATTTTCTAAGCTTTGTGCATATTTTTATGCGCCCTATTTTTAACCGACTTCAAAAAACACTACAAAGTAAAAAATAACTTTAATTTTGGAAGTCTTAGTATTTCAGTTTTTTCCACCGACTTCCGAAATTAAAGTTACTTTTCAGGTTTGAGTGTTTTTAACGAAGTGGGCTGTTATTTTTTTGGAAAAAGGTTTTATTTTTAACTTTTTAGTTTTGGTATCTACCCCGCACTAATTCCTATCCACTGGGTGAATAGCAGTGACAGGACTATTCGAATATCATCACGATAAACAAAGTTGATTAAATTCGTATTATCGAAGCTAATGCAAAAACTTCCAATGCAAAGTCAATAAAATTGAAATAAGACCACACGGAAAGTACTAGTTTTCAAATAAAAAAAAAGAATCATCAAAATCGTTTCACCCAGTCAAAAGTTCTGAGGTAACCAACATTAAAAACAGTCGAATTGAGACCCTCCTCCTTTTTTTAAGTCGGTTAAAAATGACGAACTTTCCTGCATTAGGCCTTACCTAATGCTTCACCATATCAGAGTGATATAAAATATATAAAAATAGTTTCTGCCCGCGACTTCATCTGCGTAAATCTCGGTTATCGCGGACGCAGACAAAATCACAAAATAAAGAGTAGGTAGCCTATGTCCTTTCTCAGGCTCTAAACTATCTGTGTACCTAATTTCATTTAAATCGGTTCAGTAGTTTTAGCAGGAAAGCGAGACAGATAGACAGACAGACAGAGTTATTTTTGCATTTATAATATTGTATATATATATATATATATATAAGTGTGGAAGTGTGGATAGTGTGGATTGGGATTACAACTTGTAGTTCTTACTATTATTCAATTTTTACCTTCTTAAATTAAAGGTTTATAGCTGACTATCTCTCATTCTGAGAGGAAACCACTAATTTTCTTGGACTATGAATATGCCAGTCAGTTACAGTTTCGTTTTATATTTAGAACTGTGTTAAACTGACTTCGTTTTTCCTATGTCTTACCCTCCCACGATCCAATTCCTTTTAGTTACTAAAAACAAAACATCTAAGCAAATTCCCAAAACTATTAGACGTAGGTATCTATTCGTAGGTGTAGAACTAACTGTATTACTGCTGTCACGTTCAGCAACATACCGAAGTACCTTCCTACCTAGGCAGGGACGTGTTCCGTGAAATTCGGGAATTACTCGGTTCCGAGGAGCCTGTGGTTAGCACGTTACACAAGCACGTGGTAGGTACGAAGTTGTGTCTTAAGTCTGCATAAAGTTTGTGGTTTCAAATGCTGGGATTTGTATGTACAGTACGTACTAAGTTAATAGAAGAAACGATTGATTAATGTTGGCATTAACAATACTAAACTTGATTTTGTAATCCTATATGATTACGATTTCTGAAGTTGTTTGGAAACTATTAGAGAAAGCCTTTGCCAAGAGGCATGGTAAATTAACAAAATATTTAACAATAGCAGTGAGCAATGGTGGCCCAGTGGAATTGACCCCGACTTATGAGTCTTATGGTCGTAGGTTTGAAATAAAGTAGGCGCTTTATATTGTGTAAATTATTTCATCACCATTGCTCTCAAAACAGTGAAGGTAAGGAAACCTGCATATCTTAGAACAATCAATTCTAAGACATGTAACATTTACCAATCCGCATTGGGCGGGTTCACGTGGTGGATTATGATCCACACCCACACAGAAGGGAGGCCTGTGACCCAGAAATAGGAACTTTATAGACTGATTATTATGCATACCTACGTACCGATTATACCTAAATTGTTTCTATGTAAGTAAGTAAGTCAACTCGTTCCTCTTTCAAACAAAAAAACGGAAAAACAATTGATCAAATAATAAACTTTTCAACCCTAATGTAGCTACTGCCCAACAACTTTAGATAAAAAAATAACAAAGTGACAATATACCCAAAAACTATAAATACAAGGAAAGTTTCAAACTATCGGCTGATCTAAGAGAACTTTGTTAGGGGTGGCACGCGCACGATCCTTTCCAAGTACGTGCTAAAGTCGGGCATAATTCGGTACAACTGTCGCTGTTCAATCGTAGCTGTACTTATAGGTGTATTGTGTTGGTGACAACCTTTTTTTTTGGATGGGAAATCATCAAATGACGTCTCCCGCTCTTGGGCGGAGCGGGAGGGCGTGTCAGACATTTACTGACTAAAACCCACCCGTTTGCTTTCAGTTGCCTATGTGCCAGGGTCACGGTGTCTCTTTCGAACAATCTCGCGACCCTGGCAGGGTTGGTGACAACCTCGAAAGGGGTTTATTTCGAAATGGTCCCATACAAATTTCATGTAGATCTGATGATGAGTTCCGGAGACAGACACCGGAACTCTTTAAAAAATGACAGCAAATCAACCGTGATTTCTGCTATCGTATAAATATGTATTGTTTGTTTGGAATTAGTGTGGGATAGATACCAAAACTATACATTTAAAAATAAAAACTTTTTTACAAAAAAAAAAAATACAGCCGACTTCCCTAAAAACACTATAAAGTGAAATATCGAAGTCGGTGGCAAAAATCTTAAATAGCCCAAGAGGATTTAAATTCGCTATCCATGTGGTTTCAGGTCAACCTTCTTACAATAAACATCTCCAAGACATGCTATGTAATATATAAGGCAAAAAATAAACATATTCCCCCATTTAACCCACTTACAATTAACGATACGCCGCTACAGTTAAAAACTTGCGAAAAATATCTCGGTCTTAGAATAGATAGTTTCTTTCCCTTTCCTGGAATGCTCACATCGAATATATAAAGAACAAGCTCTCAACATTAGTCGGAGCTCTGCACAACATAGTTCGATGTATTCCACGAGGGTTGCGTTACACCATCTATAATTCCCTAGTGAAGCCACATCTACTGTACTTAGTCGAAATATGGGGTAGTGCCGCAAAAACAAAACTAGCACAACTACAAATTTCCCAGAATAAACTGATAAAAATGCTCTTCAACTATCCATACTTAACATCAACTACAAAAATATACAGAGACACAAAAATAATGAACATAAAGCAACTTTACATTTATAACACATGCCTCTTTATCAGAAAAGTACTAAACAAAACCATCCACACAAATATCACACTTACGCAACATAGACAAGTTGGCCAACGAAGCACACGACGAGCAAGTCTATTAGTTTTACCAAAAACCAGGACCAACTATGGCAAAAAAATGCTTACATTTGAAGGAGCACAGCTATACAATAAGCTACCGTCACGCATAAGAAACCTACACTCATTCAATGCATTCAAAACTCAGCTTAGCCAATATCTAATCGCAAACCAGACATTTCTTGAAAAATGAATGCGTTGGGTGGGTCGGGTTTCGTGTAGTTTTTAATTCGTTTGTGACGGATGTAGTCGAACCTAATATTAGTATTAATTTAAGTAATAGTTATTGTTCTCAAGTAAGCGACATGTTATGTTTTTATTGAGGATAAAGTTTCTTTAAACCTTAATACAGATCCTAAGACACTGACTGCCGAAATTAAAGTTATTTTTCACTTTGAAGTGTTTTTAAGGAAGTCGGTTGTTTTTTTTTTTTCTTAGATTTTTTTTACATGTCTTTTTATATGATCTCTTATCGCATCTGCGATAGAAAAAAGTCTTTTCTAGCATGCCAATGCTGTGAAAGATTTCTAAATAAATAAGCATGACCTTTGTACGTACGTATATTTCTGTTCCTTTCTTCTTATCTGTTGATATCAACCATTTCCAAACTAATACGAGCTTGTATCAGGATTTTTACTAAAATAATGGTCTGTTAAGGACAACGCTGGAAACTCGATTGCTGATTGGTTAATTTAAAAGACGGTTCATAGCGTCTTTATTTTGGTTGGTCAGAATATGGTTCGAATGTAGCGCATCCGTCAGTGCATAATGTCCAAATCAGCGTTTATTCTCCCTGTTGTTGTTCGCTATTTGGCTAAGAGAAGCTGAATAAACATAACATTCGCACTGGTTGGTCGAAGGATTCAGCTGAAGGTAGAAGTGTTTGTTCGCATATACTTGCATATTTATTTTTTATCCAGGTTGGTTATAAAATCGTTAAAGAGTAGAATGAGATAATTATGATCTCATATTGTAATATAACATCACGCCTTCTTTCCCCGAAGAGTTAGGCAGAGGTGTATGTACCTTTAGTACCCCCACATTTCGCCTGTTATGTTTAAGTCCCATGTAATAGGGAGCGATCTCATAATACACTGATATAAACTATTATTGACATTACCCCATTTCCCTCTAATAAAAACATATCTCACCCACATCCGACACGACAAAAGACAAAAATCCCTCGCTTATAAAAGTTACATCACACAGCTGCAGCGCCTTAAAGCGATTTAAGCGCGATATTTTCCAGCTTTTCTCTGTCCCATTTACAAAGGGATTGTGTTTCCTCGAAGGCTTGTGAGCCCGACAGCCGTATTGTATGGCTCTGCATAGGATTCCTTTTAGGCTGAACATTCCTAGAGATAGCGAAGTTATTAAATCATTTTTTGGATTATCTTTTCTCTTTGAAACGAAAGGAATTATGTCAACAAAATGATAACAACTTCGTTTTAAAGCTGGTTTTCGTAAGACGATTTTGTTCTATTATGTTCATTCTTTGATTAGTTGCTGGTTTAGTTTAATTAATTGAAAAAACTTCCAGAATAGCTAACAATTTTAGGTCTTACGCTTTAAGTAACTATTGAGCCTTATTTTAAGGTCAAATAAACGTATTTAAATTAATGAAGGGTAGCTAGGAAAGATATTTACAAGGCAGACGTGAGCGGTCTCGCCGGAATGGGACGCCCTAAGAGAGCATATAGTGACCTTATTAGTGATGTTCTTCAAAATGGTAAGGTGCGTAGTACTCGCAATTGGCGTGCGTGTTTGACCAGATGTATGAATGGTATGGAGGCAAAAGGGGTATGCAAGGACATGCACATGGCGTTCTGTAGTTTCTGCCTAACCCCATGGGAAAAAGTCGTGAGTGTGTATGCTTGTATAAACATTTTTGTTTTCCCTTTATTTTAATTTATTAGCTTTTCAATGTATAAATTTGATTTTATACGTACCTACTCGAATTGTTGGAAACAGGTCGAAAATCAAATAAAACTTGAATTGCGGTTAGAAAGGTAAATCGAATTTAAAGGAAAGACCGAACATTCTGTATTAATCCTAAACCGAAAGACAGGTCATATCCGCGCTCTCTTTTGTTTGAAATACTCGTCAGAACAAAGGAAAACCAGATGGAAATCCGTTGCAAACATGTACATCTTTTATAATATGAATCTTTGCTTTTAAATTGATACTTTAGAACACGACTACTTAGGTTTAGGTTTGACGGTATTTAGTCTCAAAAAGACACAAAATCACTTATATGAGTCGCTTAAATATCTATGTACCTATGTATTCTGTTTCAGTAAATTGTCTCTATAATTTATACAGACGCTAGTACATCAAGGTTCCCGAAACTGTCGAATTCCCCCAATCAACCTTGAACCTAACACTTTAGCGATAAAGTTGAAAATCGATTAAAGAAATTTGACAGTTTGTAGCTCGATGTGCTGGCTTCTGTAACAACAACCCCATTTTGATGTTCACGCAATCACCGTTGCAACATTCCAATGTTGCCTGGAAAAGACGGTAAAAAGCGATAAGGCCACCCATTGTATTTTTTATAGTGTTAAATATATTTTTGTTTTTTAAAGCATACTATAAAGGCTTAAAATAAATTATATAAATAAAAAGTTCGTCACAGACATCATGGTAGCAAATAAGATACACCCATCAAATACATTGAACTTTAAGGAATTTGTTGTTTGAGATTGAGTATGTATATAATTGAATTTTGAATGACTGTAATTTATGTATACACGCAGGTATTTGGTCATATAATTGTGCTACTTCAAGGGTAAACATTTTTTGGCCAAACCTAGTTCTAATATTCGGTAAATTTAGAAAACTAGCGCGGTGACTGGTACGTTTGATTACTTGTTTTACTTTAGTCAACGATTTATTTTAAGTATTTACTTAGTTTATTATAGACGCGACCACACGCAATATAAAGGTCAATGCATTACTTTTATAATATTGATTTTTTTGGTTGAACGTAATAAAATTATGACCTTTTTTGTGTTCCATCTATACATGAAAAATGTCAACCAGTTTCCCATATGGTTTGAAAGAACCACATCATCTATTTATGCTTGGAACAGCTGAAACATTTTGCCTAAAATATCCTAAAAGACTGTCAATTTCAAAAACCCAGCTGGCACTGCCTTTTAGCTTAGCAAATAACAAAGAATGAAAGAAAGAAAGAAAATACGTTTATTTGCGGTAAATAAGACGCAAAAACAAACTGAACACAACAAAAATATAAAAAAAAAAAAAAAAAAATAGCTAACCATCCCTTTGCAGTCGGGTTTTCAGAACAACGATCTGTGTGCAAATGCATATCAGTAAAATCTACCTCTCTGGGAGGTGGGTGCTTGTGCCACGTTTGTTTTATTTGAATTCCATCGCTTCCTATATTTGCATCCGTTATTTTGTTCAGGTATCAAAGTTCTAGTGCAAATAGAGATTGGATTGGTGAAGAGCGTAGATTCATAGACTACTCCGCCTTAGAGTGTAGATGTGGTCCTGTTCCACAAACTATAGGACACTTAATATCATGTCCTGTATGTCCTATCAGCTGCACGTTACAGGAACATAGATGCTAGTGATGGCACCAAACACGTAGACGAATTCTGTTTCAATTCCATTTAGAATGCTTGCACTGACTGGATAGGTCAACTCAATCTGTGTGGTTCTTTCTTCAAAAGACCATTTCAGTCACCAATCTACATGATCTTCACAGCATGTGAACAAGATTATGTCTGGACTTTAAAAGAGACTGTGACCTCTGAGTTTGTTTCGGCCATTCTTCTCCGAGTAGTCAGTTAAGAAACGCCGAACTCATCTAGTTTAAAAAAATATAATTGACATGTAAAAGTGTTTGTACAAACCTACTTAGAAATAAAATCATTTATCATTTATTTATCATTTAATGCTATCGACACTCTATGAAGAAGAAGAAAGAATGTAGAAAAGAAAATCTTAGGTAGACGATCTTTTATCATCACGGAAACAAAACCCATCAAAACTGTCTACTCTCTGTATTATTTTTTGTCAATGTTATCTTCGACAGATACGAGAAGGATAAAACCGGTTTTGAAGTCCAGCAGTGGACGTTTTTCAGCTGAAATGACGATGATGAATGTTCATGAGATGTAAAACAGTGTATTTGCCCTCCAAGATCAAACAAGTAAATATAGACGATTATTTCAAATGGACTGTAATGTTTTTCAGCCGACCCAAACAATCGGTTGAATAACTTATTTTCTTCACAACTGCTTCTTACAAAAGTTTCATTTATTTCCAGAAAAAGCAACCATAATACTCATTGTTTACCCAAGACCCCATCTCGACCGGAGCCCCAAAATGCACGGACAATGGGCCCACAAAATATATTTCTGTACCTCCACAATCTTTGTAGCAGGTAGCCTTACCTTTGTTAACAGCCTTAAGTAGGTCATTTATTGACCCTAATTAGTTGGCAAAATGAACAAGGGTTGAGGTCGGGCATAACCTTGCTCATATCTTGTTTAGGTGGGTTGTACTTTTGGGTGAATATATGTATGACTAGAAGATGAAAGGATCTGTGCAAGTAATGACGCATTGTTATTTACTTTTGTATCCGACTACGGTAAAGCCAATAGGGTGGGTTAGATTTGTTTTTCCTGAATGCTGTCTTTACAATAACGTTACATAGTTGTATACCTTTTTAGGGTTCCGTTGCCAAATGGCAAAAAACGGAACCCTTATAGATTCGTCATGTCTGTCTGACTGTCTGTCTGTCTGTCCGTCCGTATGTCACAGCCACTTTTTTCCGAAACTATAAGAGCTAGGCTGTTGAAACTTGGTAAATAGATGTATTCTGTGAACCGCATTAAGATTTTCACACGAAAATAGAAAAAAAAAAAAACAATAAATTTTGGAGTTCCCCATACATGGAACTGAAACTTAAATTTTTTTTTTTCATCAAACCCATACGTGTGGGATATTTATGAATAGGTCTTCAAAAATGGTATTGAGGTTTCTAGCATAATTTTTTTCTAAACTGAATAGTTTGTGCGAGAGACACTTTCAAAATGGTAAAATGTGTGTCTCCCCTCCGTAACTTCTAAATTAAGAGAATGTAAACTACCACGGAAAATTAGTTTGAACGAGATCGAGTAAGTAGTTTTTTTTTAAAACGTCATAAATCGTAAACCGCAATTTACCTTTCATTCAATCAACTGAAATATAAAAATTAAAAAAAATAACATTTATTTTCATAAACATAAACCTTATGCATAAACCGAGAATACCTACAGGTTTGTTCGGAACCCTCGGTGCGCGAGTCCGACTCGCACTTGGCCGGTTTTTTTCTGGGTGGGAAAGCATCAGAAGACGTCTCCCGCTCGGGGTGGAGCGGGAAGAAGTGTCAGATTTCAACCCTGGCATAGTTACATATATACCTTAGAATTTAGTAAGACCAAGAGGTAAAACTTTTAAATACTTTGATTTTACAAACATAACAAAGTATTGCACAACGTAGGATGCCGTTTTGCACACACTACGCTAAAGAAAATGCGCTACGCAGCGTAGCAGGCGCGTAGCCAAGTATCTAGGAATGTGTCTTGCAATGGTAACGGTTGGTTCACAATAAGAGTAATAATTTAAAAAAAAATTAAGGTTATGATTCATTCTTTTTGACCAAAAATTCATTTAATGTTTTAGTAAATGAATATTTAATCAAAAAAAGACCAATATCTTTTTTTCTACATCTTGTAATAGTCCTACGCTAACCGGGTGTCGTCATTGGGTGCACTTGCACGTGCGTGCAAGGATAATCGTCGGTTGGTGCGTCATTTCACGCCCTCTGCGAATTGGCGTACGTTTTTCAAAGAACCAGGCCCTCATGGCTCCGAGGTGTGTAAAAGATTTTTTTTGACAATTATTTTTTTGCGCATACTAATTTAGGGTTGAAATAACGCATTGATTAATTTATAATTCGTAGTTTTATGTACTGTTCATTGTTGAAAACCTAATTTTCTTATTAAATCTAGTTAATTTATATACCTTCCTCTAAAATCCCAATGTCACTTCCATCAATTAAACAATTAACAGACTAACACAGTAGTTACCTCTCGTTGTCCAAACGGCCATTGTGGACACACGAACAGCCAGCTAATCCTGGCGCTGAGTGTCGTGCAAATACGCCTCGCTTGATCGGTAGGCACACTCAACATGGATTATTCAGAACTATAGTCAAATGCTGTTATGTAGTTGTAAATTAGTGTGAATTAGTTATTGGTGTTTATTATGAACTAGCTTTTGCCACTGGCTTTACCTGCGTGGAAGTCGGAAATTTTGCTCACGGGAACGTACAACCGTGATAAAAAGTATTAGGTATATGGTGTACTGTGTGGTGCCGGACGTAAAGAATAACACCACCACATTTCTTCCCGTGGGTGTCGTAAAAGGCGACTAAGGGACTTACTAGAGAATGGGCAACAGCGTTCTGTATACATTTTACCACCATACTGCGATCGCCAACCCGCCTGCCAAGCGTGGCGATTATGGCAAAGCCCCCCAAATTGGGGGAGGCCTAAGTCCAGCAGTGGACGTCTTACGGCTGAAATTATGATGATGAAGTAGTAAAAGCATTGTTCCTAGCTCGTTTGGCATCCCATACTAATTTACTGTCAACTGGAGTAATCGAAAGGATCCTGAGAATTTACCTATCTTGATTGGTATTATATTATTACTTAGACATTTTCACAGAGTTGGACTGTTGTAAAAGTCGATGTTCTGTCAAAATAAATTTAAAGTTTGAAGTAACAAAACAAACTCGTAACTGCCTCTTTGGTCTAGTAGATGCAAGACGGCCACACTACTGAGCATGAGGTCTTGGATTCGATTTCCACGTGGGGCAAAGAGTAATTGAGTTTTTTTGCCTGGAATTTTCCGGAGTAGTTGATTCCGTTTCTTCCCGTGGGTGTCGTAAGAGGCGACTAAGGATCTAGAGGATGGGCAGCAGCGTTTTATAAGCATTTTACTACCATAGTGCGATCGCCAACCCGCCTGACAAGCATGGCAATTATGGCAAAACTCCCCCCCCCCCCCCCTAAATTGAGGGAGCCTTATGTCCAGCAGTGGACGTCTTTCAGTTGAAATGATGAGGGTGTTGTTGGTCCAGGTTTTAAACTATCTGTGTGCCAAATTTCATCCAAATGTCTGAGCGTTTTATCGTGATTGAGATCAAACAAAACATCTAAACATACAAACTATCACACTTATAATTTTATTAGTAGGAAGTAAGATTCTTGTGCCTAATGATTCATCTGAGTATATATTACAGAACGTATTCCGTACATCGTCTAGATAAGACAAAGAAATGACGCAGAGTATGGTACTTACATACAAAGTTACTAGGTATACCTACAATAATTCAAAGACACGTCATTAATTATATATACACTGACCCCCGCAGCTACGTCCGCTCTTGGAGGTCGGAAATCATCCCACGGGAACGTAGGTACTACCAGGATCCTGCTAGGGTCGCGGATTTGTTTAAAAGAGTTTCCGTGGTCCTGGCATAGGCAACTGAAGGAACACGGGTGGGTTGTAGTCAGTAAAAGTCTGACACGCCCTTTCAACCCACCCAGGGCGAGAGACGTCATTTGACCCACGCAACAAAAAGGTACTACCGGGATAAAAAATATTTTATGACCTAGGTCATGGTAGACCAATGTGCAAAACTTTATTGAAGACTGATATATAAAGTCTTGAAACGGTTCGAGAGGTACACAAAGATAGAGTTACTTTCGTATTTATAATACTAAGTTAGTATGCATAGGTAAATCAACTTATTTCTCTATTTTTCTATCATTATTTGAGTACAAATAAATTGAAAGATATAGGACCTACTTAATATTCTTTTGTTCGAGACATTCGTAGAAAAAATAATTCAATCACACTATAACAATTTTTAGAATGTTCTGAATTTATAATAATATGCTATATTCGTTGTAGAGTATGCTTTGTTTTAGTTGTTTGGTCATGTTGGGAGGATGAATGAAGGTCGGTTAACAAAAGGTATTCACAAAGCAGATGTGACTGGTCACGCCGGAAGGGGACGCCATAGGAGAACATATACCTTGTGTGACCTTATTGGTGATGTTCTTCAGAAGGGTCAGCTGCGTTATACCGGCGTACCGTATAACCGGCGTGCGTGTATGACCAGATGTATGAACTTAAACGAGGCAATAGGACTATGGAAGGATTGTAGCAGGTGGCGATCTCTTGTTTCTGCCCACCCCCATGGGAAAAAGGCGTGAGTTCGTGTATATGTAAGTGTATGTTTCTTATACTATATGTTGGTTTATACTACGTGTATAATAAGCTTATAAGGTAGTTGCAATCTACATGCTTGATGTTGTACTGAATAATAAACGAATAATTAACGTGGTGCAAAGAGCTTACTGCTACCCAAATACCTAACTATAAATAGTTACATAACCTAGAACATTGTTGATACCAACTGGAAGACTTACCTTGCATTAGTAGTAATTTTAACTAACACTAAATCTTTTAATGTAATTAATTGTAAGTTCATGTTCAATATTCTTGAAAAATTCTTTTCAAAAGAAAGTACACGAACCGTGCCTAAACAATGATTAACTATCTGCGCCCCGCGTTTTCACATGCAGTTGCTAATTGCGAAAGTCTTACGTGGGAATAGGGAATATCGGGATAAAACGTATCCTTTGTTCTAATTTAGCTTAACCTCTATGTCCCTGAGATACCACATTTGGTATGTAAACAATCGTTTTTTAATTGTGTCTGTAATTACGGTAATTGACCGGTTAAGGTCTACCAATGAGCCAAATTTCAATCAAATCAGTAAAAACCAAAAAAATGCAATCTTTTCTCTTCATTATCGAATATTGGTTTAAATGCAAAGAGCTTCTGTAGGAGATAAAACATTACACAATAAATATTTAAAAATATGGCTCTTCAGCTCCATATAATCTCGCATAAAACGAAGATACATTACCATCGAAGCTTGAACATTAACCGTCTATAAGCTCCTTAATAAATTGTGTTACAAACGTTATCAGGTATTTGTGGGTAAATCTGATTTATAGCCAATTAATTCATATTAAAAGATATTGGTTTTGGATTGGGGTCTAGAGAAATAGGGCATGTTAAAAAAATAGGGCAACAATTAACAAATAAGGCATTCCTTGAAAAAAAAAACCTGTAGGGTTTTGGGAAAGCACCGCCACGAACGAAGTTCCTGACGTTTTTTCTTCAACTTCCAATTTAACGTCGTTTACTCTATCGTTAAAATACTTAAACTTTATTTTGACACTACTGACTTCAGCATCCTCAAAAACCATAAAAACGATACCCAAAATGATTTAAAATTGAACTGATTTGTGATTATATAGTCCTCCAGACCGTATTTCGGCCACGGCGGCCAATCTCAACGGAGACTAGTCATCGGCGCGGGAGATATAATGCTCAAGTGTATGCGCAGACACAGGGGCACTCACTCTTCCCTGACTCTCATAGCCCGATGGGACGGCAATCCAACACGACCGGAGAGAGATCAGGCGTAGAACCAATGGCTTAACGTGCTTTCCGAGGCACGGGGGATCACACCACCAACTTCCAAACTCCGGGCTGCTACTAAGAAATTCCTAATCAAAAAACTCAGTAACACTTTGCCCGACCCGGGAATCGAACCCAGGACCCCACACTCAGCAGTCGCGCTTGCGACCACGAGACCAACGGGGCAATTTGTGATTAATAAGTGAATGTAATTTTTTTGAGAAATAAAGTTCTTAAACCATTTAAAAATGTTAACAGCCATAATCTTGGATTTTCTTTTCGACCTCACTATTGGCTTTAACACTTCAGTGGGTCGATCAATCAGGTTAAGTTACGCTTGCCGTGTTTGCTCCGTGGATGGGTGAACATTTCTTACATATCAAGGGTCTTGACCCTTCGGTGCCTGAGAAAGCACTTCAAGACGTCGGTCCCGGATTTGTTGACATTGTTGATAGTCATTACGGGTCCTCAGAAGTCCGAATGCCTACTGCCTACAGTGTCGTGTGCAAACTGTAGAGGTTGTATGCCTCACGATTGTACAGGCTGGTCATAGATTGTACAGGCTGGTTATAATTATGACATTTGGAACCGTCATAATTAATTAAAAATAATAGGGAAAATTCTATAAAAACAGAAAAAAAATCTGTGATAATTCAATTCATATTGTTCCATATCCAGCAGTTAAGAAGTATTAAGAAAATAAAAAAGAGAGTCCTGAAGAAGTATTCTTTACTCATTACACCTATGTCCTGGTCCTGGCCATCACCATCCCGCCAGCGAACCCTCTCCACAGTAGTACAGCGTCAACAATTTGTCTATAGTGTTACTGAATGTCAAATATAACCATATATAGCACGGGTTTTCTATGGTCATAGTAAGTACGATGTTGTTGCTACGCAGTGCCATACCACGCGTCCCCTCCTCTGCCAACCCGCCGCTAGCGCAGGCGAAATGATGCGGGAGACGGTAGGATGAGAGAGCCCGGATCGCCAAGGATAACGGACGTAACACAGCGATCCTCCGCGACTCTCAGTCGCGACGCCTTTTATTGTTAAAATTGTAATTTTTATGTCCAGTGTATTTGTACAGCCACATTTGTTGTAAAGGAAAATAAATGATTATACTTTAAAGTAGTGACATTAAACATATTATTATTTTATATTTGTTATTATCTATATTTTTTCATTTAATAATGTATTTCTATTCAAATGAAGTACGGTCGAATTTCGACCAATGGGCGATCACTAGTTGTAATAAACCTGCCAGAGTCGCGAGACCTGCCCGGGTCGCGAGATTGTTCGAAAGAGATAGCGTGACCCAGGCACATGGGCAAATGAAGGAACACGGGTGGGTTTTAGTCAGTAAAAGTCTGACATACCCTCCCGCTCCACCCAGAGCGGGAGAAATCATTTGATGATTTCCCATCCAAAAAAAAGCTGTAATAAAGAACTTCCACTAAGAACAATTCAGTGTTTTTTTTAAAGTCGTTTCTTTTTTGTAAAAGGATTTTATTATTTTTTTTTTGCTTTTTAATTATGGTGTCTACCCCACACTAATTCATATACTATTACTGGCCAGGTCAATAGAAGTGGCAGAAAGTATTAGAACATCATAATGATAAATAAAGTGAAATTTTTATAGTTTTAAATGTTTCTGTAAGATTTTTGTAAAAATATTTGAAAATATACTTAATGTGTAAGAAAATAAATGAATGATAATATAGTGAATTCAATATGGATTATCGATACTAACGAAAAACCTATCAAAGGAAAGTCTTGAAAGACCCACAAGGACTTATCCACAACTGACTTATCCGTGAACATACATTAAAAAAAATATGCATATACAGTAAAACATAGAACCTCCTACTTTTTGAAGTAGGTTAAAAACGGGACGCATAAAAATATGCATAAAGCTACGGAAATCTCAACCAACAAAATTATTCGCGTTTTCTCGAATTTATAATAATTTACAGACACAGCGTGTAGTCGGTAAACCTGATTTATTGTGTGAAATTAATTAAATTATATCAGGATTTGGATTCAGTGCGTAGGACTTGTTCGTTATAACTCAACGTGTTATGTTGCCTTCCAATGAAGATTGTAAACAAAGCTATTTATGTAGTTTATTTGCTGTTTGTTTTTCTTTTGGAGGAAAAACTTGCGACTATTGGGATACTTTTTTATTCTAATATAATGGAAGGGCTTGTGGCTAAGTGATAACAGCCGTACGTGTTGATCGTTCAGGTTAAGATACGCTTGCCGCGGTTGGTCCGTGGATGGGTGACCATTTTTACATACCAAGACCCTCCGTGCCTCGGAAAGCACGTTAAGCCGTTGGTCCCGGCGATCTTTCGTAGATCTTAGACAGTCGTTATGGGTCTTCAGAAGCCCGAAAGTCTGACAACCAGTCTTACCAAGGGGTATCGTATTACCCCGTAACTGTGTTGTGGAGGTCAGATAGGCAGTTGTTCCATGTAAAATACTGTACTCAGCTGCATCCGTTTAGACTGAAAGCCAACCCCAACATAGTTGGGAAAAGGCTAGTCAGATGATGAGATGAATGGAATATTTGTCTCTTGTAGAAAAATCTAGCTTTAGTCTAAAAGGTGAACTTAAGTTGATTTATCGTCATAATCTCATGTCACTTGTCAATGGAAATTTCTCACCTATTAATTCATAGATCGTGGTGTGCTCTCTGCTCATGGTATCTCCAAACGGATGACACTTCCCGTTAGACCCAAGGGCTAGCTTATATCATGAGCAGAGGCTGAGCATTATCATACGTCGTAGCAATGCCACATGTCTCTTAGACGATCGCCAATTGACAGCAAACCAAAACTTTCCACATACTAAAATATGGCGTCGAAAAATTGATGCCATATTATAGTGTGTTGAAAGTTTTGGTTAAGTTAGGTCATTTTTAGGTTATCTTTTTTATTCAATTAAATACACAAAAATAGAATGTAAAAACATTAAAAATTGGGAGCCCACTAGTATCAGGAACAGGGTCAAAGCTACCGCTAGTCAGCAAACTTTTAAAAATGCGAGTCGTGCCCAGAAGCACCGTTTAAATCAAGTTCTTGATCCAGCTGCCCAACGAGAGTCCCTTTAAATGCTGGTCGACGCTCTAAGGCTATTTAACTATGTATTGGCTGTTACGACTATCGGCACAATGATCGCTGAATCTACAACCCACATGTCGACAATTTTGCGATCCAAGTCAAGATACTTGATTTGTTTATTTTCCTCGGTTTTCACGACGTCATGCGGGACCGTTATGTCAACAATCATTGTGCGCCGCTCTAGTCGATCTACCTCCACTACATCAGGCTTATTGGCAACTTTAGTCCTGTTGGTGATGAAGGATCGATCCCAGAACAATGTGATATTTCCATTTCCGAGAACAGGGGCGGGCACTGTAGTTGACAGAACTTCGGATTCTAGAACGCGGTATTTCAGAGCAGGTTGCTGATCTTGGCTTTAAGGATGTTTGTAAAACTCTACTTTAGCTTGACGGAAACACCCGAAGGTAGTGTTTTTAAATGAAACACCCGGACATAATGTTTCTGAATGATTCCCCCGGACGGTGTCATGATCGACACATGTCGACCGCGCCGCCTTTCACAATAAATCTCCGGCAATTGTTCCTTATCATAACTTCGAATATAATTCATAGACAAACGGCTTCGGTTTTTGCAAAGAGCTCAACAAAACGCAGCCAGGCAGGACGGTAGTAGATCTACATCGGGGCCATGTAGGACCCGATAAAAGTGACCGTGAAGCTACTTACTATACCATACCTCCATACGATCATTAGTGTCAAACATTACAGGCTTACGTCGGTTCCCTTTAACCTAGAAGAGCGGGGTGCCCATTGTCACCACATCTCGTTGCATCCCCAAGCCGGCTTCTAGAAAATATTCTCTGAGATTGCTAGATTTACGACTGATGAGGGTCTTAGTGTTTAATAAGCCTCGACCTCCACACTTTATGATGCTTTCGATTTGTAGTCAGCAGCGTACGGACCCTCCTATCCAGTGTATCATTATTCATTAATTAGTCATTTAAAATTGTGTTATGATTCACGTTTCATTTTAATTCTGAACAAACCAATGATTGGTAATTAATAAAACCAATAATTTAATTTGGCATGAGTTTAAACAACATTATCATTTCAATTATTTATACCAGAGAAACCATAAATATCATAAACCAACTATGAAAAAGTATCACTCAAAATTTTTACCACGTTTTCTAGAAAACCTTATGCATTGCCTCACTCCCACAGCCTCCTTTTTAATTAATCTACGTCCTACATGAGTGGGTTCCGTTAACTTGTGTCATGGCAACTTTACCCGCCGCAAGCGGTTATATCCGCTAACTTTCAAGCTCTACGCGAATTGCCCGAATTAGTTGCAACGCCGCCAAATATGCGTCGTGTTCCATTTAAACTGGAATTAGAAGTGTCAAACTTACATATGGGAGCAATTGTTTTAATTAACGACTGACTTATTTGTGGAAGGAAAGAACTGGCCATTATGATTTTGAACGAATATTTTTTTATGTTTGCAGAAATCGAAGCGCAATAGTGATAAAGCTACTTCTTTTGAAGTTAGAGAGCTTAGAAAAATTAAATTCAACGCATTTTCTCTACACATAATGTTTTTTTGGCACCTTTTTATATTTCGTATTATCTATATATTAATACGTGAAGCGAAAACTTTGGATCCCTTTTTACGAAAATTGGGCGGACGGAGGAGTATGAAATTTCGCACACTTATAGTTTATAGAGAGAAGAAGTGACGAATGCTAATATTTTTTTAAATTATGAGTTAAAATACATTATTTTCAATAAATAACACGTTACACACATTACTGTTCCTTACCGTGTATCTAATACACACATGCATAGAAATTCTTTTGTTTATGGTCCAAATCTGTCTTTATTACTTTGTCCAGTATTACCAACACCCAGAAATATTTACCCCTAAAGCTTAAGTTAAAAACCCCTAAACATGCCGCCACAATTACTAAAAAAATCCGCTAAAAAATTATAATGAAAATAACCAACGAATGTTCAGTAATCATAGACCCGGCATACAGTAGTAATATTTGTCTATATTTATTACGCGAGATTTGTTAATCATTCACTCTGCATTCTTAGTATCGAGGAACCGTACTAGAAGTCGCTAATACTTTTATTGTAATCAAAAACACAATGAGAAATGTAAGATGGCAAAACATCCCTAAGAATACCCCTAAAAATGGAACGCCCCTAAAAAATCTCTATCCTCTTATTTACCCCCTAAATTTGGAAAAACCCCTAAGTTGGTAAGCCTGATTTTGTGTCTATAGTCATAATGAATGTCAAATATAACCAAAGGTAATAAATTAATTTTATGGATATATAACCTATTTCATTTTTAAAATCTATGATCATATCGAGAATAATTATTTGTCTTTAATATTATTTGTATTAGCGACGATAGGAATTTAGTTTAGATTTATAAGAAATATTTTTTGTGGTTTTATGGAGAGTGTCAAGTACCTATGGCATTAGTAAGTTTCCCATACAAAACTTAGTGTCGTGTGCAAACTGTAGAGGTTGTATGCCTCACGATTGTACAGGCTGGTCATAGATTGTACAGGCTGATTATAATTATGACATTTGGAACCGTCATAATTAATCTATACTATATAATATTATAAAGCTGAAGAGTTTGTTTGTTTGTATGTTTGTTTGATTGAACGCGCTAATCTCAGGAACTGCTGATCGGAATTGAAAAAATCTTTTTGTGGTTTGTAGCCCATTTATTGAGGAAGGCTATAGGCTATATAACATCACGCTACGGTCAAAAAGAGTTGAGCAGCAAACGAAAAATGGACTAAAACTGGCAGGCAATTCGACACGATGGGAAGGGGAGCGAAAATTTGACGCGGATGAAGTCGCGGGCAGAAGCTATTAAAAATAATAGGGAAAATTCTATAAAAACAGAGCTTTCTGTGATAATTCATTCCATATTGTTCCATATCCAGCAGTTAAGAAGTATTAAGAAAATAAAAAAGAGAGTCCTGAAGAAGTATTCTTTACTCATTACACCTACGTCCTGGTCCTGGCCATCACCATCCCGCCAGCGAACCCTCTCCACAGTAGTACAGCGTCAACAATTTGTCTATAGTGTTACTGAATGTCAAATATAACCATTTTTTTTTAATTATGTATATTTTTTCATTTAATAATGTATATCTATTCAAATAAAGTACGGTCGAATTTCGACCAATGGGCGATCACTAGTTACAATAAATTCTTAACAATAACTCTCATGATGTCATGGAGGAATATTTACAATACATTTAAGAATAGGGCATGAAGCAGCTGTTTTCATATCGGAACTTAAAAAAGTAAGCAAAAAGTACAGACAACAACATTATTTCAAGGCAAAGTTTGAAGGAAATACTTGTGTTCTGGTCCAGAGTTCGAGTATTCGACCACTGAAAAAAAAATACTACTACACTACCAAAAAACACAAGTAACTAACCACCACTACTCTAACTACTAATAAACAAGAAAAGAAAATTCGATTTATCACAGATACAGTCATTGTGCATTGTGCATACAAAAAAATAAGTTCTCTCGAATAAAAAAATGCGCCCCTATGACTGTTTCATTTGCATACCGACCTCGTCTAGTTAAAAAAAAAAAAAAAATGATTGACGTGTAAAAGTGTTTGTACAAACCTACTTGCAAAAATAAAGTCATTTATCATTTATCATAAATATATTCATTAATAAAAAATGTATGCACAAGTAAAATAATCATACAAAGAGCGAACTCAATTCACTGAAATTCATTTTATTTCTTGTATTGAAAAGCTCGAAGGTATAAAACAGGATGTCCCCGTACTTTATCGGAAACTCGTAACGAAACTTTTCATCGTGCAGTGAATGAATGCCGGCTGAAGTTTCCCGAATGAATGAATGAATGCGGGTTGAACTGACAGATAGAGAAATATCGAGTACCCATTGTGAGTGCACGCTCATTTGTTTTTAAAACTCCTGATTGAAAAGCAGCCTGATGCGTCGAACATTTTTTATTTTCCTACGAACTTTATAAATCAACGTCGTGTATGTACAATACCCTCCAAAAGTTAGTTGAAATTATCAATACTGTAATAAATGTGAGGAAATTAAGTATAAAACCAAATAAACTCATGGCTCTAAGAACTATTTATTAAAATATAATCAACTAGCTTTTGCCAGCGGCTTCGCCCGCGTGGAGGTCGGAAATCTTCCCGCGGGAACATACTACCGGGATAAAAAGTAGCCTACGTCCTTTCTCAGGCTCTAAACTATCTGTGTACCAAATTTCATTTAAATCGGTTCAGTATTTTTAGCAGGAAAGCGAGACAGACAGACAGACAGAGTTACTTTTGCATTTATAATATTAGTATGGATATATAGTATATAGTAATATATAGTAATATAGTATATATAGTATATATAGTAATATAGTATATAGTATATATATAGTATATAGTATATAATAGTATATAGTATGGAGTATGGATAAGAATATTTCTATCCATAAGAGAACCATAACTAATTTAATAATTATGATTTATGTCATGTTTATGTCGATAAGCAGTGAAATTACGGTACCAAAAGTTAGTTGAAATGGTTGAAAATTTATTTTGAGGATTGTGTCTTTGCCAATGTCTTAACTTTTAATATTTTGTATGACTGCCATTATTTTGTAGAACTTTATTTCTAAACAAATTTCTGTTGCGTGTTATGGAAACAGGGATCCAGCGGTCTAATTCATACCACAAATGTTCAATGGGGTTAAGGTCGCGTGACATTGAAGGCCATTCCAGTAAATCCACTTCGTTATCTTCAAAATATTCCTTAGTTATCCTTGCTGTATGCTTCGGATCGTTGTCTTTAGGAACTTGAAAATCCGACCTAACCCAATTGTTTCAGCAAATTGTTTTAAATTGTAGCGGAGAATATTACAATAGATCTATGCTGTCATCCTGTCTTCAATTATTTGCAGTCGGCCCACACCATGCCAAGAAAAACACCCCTAAATCATCACACTCCCACCGCCGTGTTTCACAGTGACCTGCAAGTATTTGTCGTGATAAGAGTTATCGTTGCTTCTGCTCCATATGGTCTGCTGACGTTGATTTCCACATAGTTCGAACTTTGATTCATCGCTAAAGACTACTCTCTTCCAAAAGTCTATTGCTTATCCGAAGACTTGCGGGCGAACTCCAACCTTCATTTTTTATGGATCGATTAAAAGAGGTTTCTTTCTGGCAAAGTGAACTCGTAAATTAGCATCATAAAGGCGTTGCCTGATAGTAGTTTTAGAAAACAAGGTTCTTGCTTCCTGTAACTGATCTTTGATCTCTCGTGTCACAATCTTGAGAATGATTTTACACTGCCGCACTATTTGTCGATAATCAACAGAAGTAGTAGCCCTAGGACGACCCGACCGTGGCCTATCTGCAGAACTAGGACATTCAAAACTCTTCTATATTCTTTTTCGTACACCTTCTGGAATAACTTTAAATAATTTTCCCACGCACTAAAGTTTTTCAATTGATTGTATTTACACACATACTTCGTTCTTTCTTCTACAGTTAATTTTCGCGCCTCGAAGCCATTATTTATTCAAAAACTGTCAAATCACTTCAAAATATCTTTTATTAAGTTTAAATTACCCACATTGCCCTAACATTATATTAATAAATGAGTTTAGTAAAACCGAAAGAGAATCGGAAATCGTTAAAAGTTTCTTACTTCAACTAACTTTTGACGCACTCAATTCAAGTGGTTAGCACATAAAAATAGATTATGGAAGAAAAGAAAATGAATTTCGGGGAATTTTCTACTGTACGTATTAGAAGAGAGTATCCAAACATAAATCGTAAACAGTTCATTCATTGAAACTGTGTATTTTGGAAAATATGTGACATCATTGATAAGGTGAATTAATTTCAACTAACTTTTGGAGGGTACTATATATAGAGAAGACGAAGGTGTATAATATACCCAATCAATCAATCAGCTCAGCCTAACGGCTTCCGCTGCTGAACATAGGCCTCTCCCAATCTGCGTCATATCACCCTGTGCACCGCTCTCCGCATCTAGTCTGTCCCAGCTTTCGTAAGGTCTTCGATCCAACTAGCTGCCGGGTGACCCACGCTACGCTAACCGATACGCGGTCGCCACTCCAGAATTCGACTGCTACCGTACTGTCATCGGTCCTTTGACAAACATGGTCACCCCAGTGACACTTCTGTTTGCTTACTCTGAAAGCTTTGTCGGTAACTCCGGTTCTTTTCCAGATAATTTAATTTCAGATTTGATTCTTCAAAGAAACTCCGAGCAAAGCCCGCACTATAGCGCACTGAGTCACCTTGAATTTGTGGACCCGCCCATTAGCCACTTTTCAAAACCGTATGTCATAAAGGGCAGGTCCCACTGGTTGAAAACCAGGTCAGGTAAGTTTTGTAATACCACGCTAAGATCTTATGGAGCCGAGCAAAAATAAAAAAGACACGAATGCGAAGTATTCGCGCGGGCAGGTGATTTGGGGGGTGGGTCATGGAATAATCAATTTGACTCGGACAAAGTCGCGGGCAGTAGCTAGTATATAAAAAAAAAAACATTATTATTTATGTGTACCGTAACGTCTACATGAACGAGAAATTGCCAGTATCTAATCTCATTAGGAAATTCTCAGAAGCATGAAGTCTGGGGTTGTGCCCGGTTAATGAGATAGTCCCGTATTACATAGGATTTACATCATAACTAGCTCAATGTGGGTGTAATCAGTATTCCTCCGCCTACATTCGAGGAATATAGACGGGATTCTAAGTACATGCCTTTGATTTTATTGATCAAATATGTAGACTGTAAATCTCCATTTCTGAGCATGGGGAAAATCACCATTTCCTCAAATTCTGCAACTTTCTGCAAAGCTATCTGTGATATCACCACATGAACATCACAGATAAGTAAAATGAATATGAATATCATTCATGAATAACATTCATATTCATTTATTTTTTGTTTGTTACAACTGTAAAGATAGTTCTTATAATTAGCATGATAGTATCACTGAAAAATACCCATGGGGTGTACAATAATTATATAAATCAATGCCCGCGACTTCGTCCGCGCCAAATTTTTGCTCCCCTGACCCTTCCCGTCGCATCAAATTGCCTGCCAGTTTTCGACCATTTTTCGTCGCTGGTCCACTCCTTTTGATTGTAGCGTGATGTAGCCTATAGCCTTCCTCAATAAATGGGCTACCCAACAAAAAAAGATTTTTTCAATTCAGACCAGTCGTTCCTTAGATTAGCGCGTTCAACCAAACAAACAAACATACAAACAAGCAAACTCTTCAGCTTTATAATATTAGTATAGATTATTGTAAATTGTGTATTGTAGTGTATTGTTTTAGTACAAAGGATGATGGTGTCAACTTACAGAGATTCAATTTGCCTAGCCTTTTTCCAACTATGTTGGGATCGGCTTCTAGAGTAACCGGATGCGCTGAGTACCAGTATTTTACATGAAGCCACTAGCTATCTGATCTCCGTAGGCCAGTTATTGCAACGATACCCTTGGTAAGACTGGTTATCAAACTTTCGGACTTGACGACCCGTATCGACGGTCAAAGTTCCACGAATAACAGCCGAAACCGACGGCTTACCGTGCTTACCGAGGCACGGAGGGGTTTTGGTATGTAAAGATGCTCACCCATCCACGAACCAACCGCGGCAAGCATAGCTTAACCTGATCTATCGATCTCCACAGCTTTCATTACTTTAACCACAAGCCTCTATCTCTAGATAGATCGACGAATAAGCGCTCTGCGCCTGTTTATATAAGGTGTATCTATTCATACACGAAATATTTTAAGAGGTACACCTGTAGGTGGTAAAGAAGCTATAGAAGCAAAAAGAAATTTTTTATCTTAGCGTTTTTGAATTTTCGTAATTATTATAATTTTAAAACTGCTTGAGACGTTTTACATAAAACCTTTACTTCAAATTCTATGAATGGCCCGCCTGACACTGCGAGGGCGGCGACCCGTTGGCACGAGCATGGCCGCAGTGTCTCGGGCCGTAAAAAATAAGAAGGAGCCAGTATTTCTCATGTGCGTCAATATTTATAAATATTAAATTTTGAAAAAAAAAATACATTTAATTTTTTTTTTTGTTGCTATAGCTTTTTTACCACCTACAGGTGTACCTCTTAAAATATTTCGTGTATGAATGGATACACCTTATGTATAAAGAATTTGGTCGAGTGGGGATAGAATGTATGTGCTTTTGCTCTTTTGGCCTTTACAGACTTTTAGACCCCTTTAACGTTTATTATTTACCAAATAGATATGTTTTTACCCTATTTTACATACCATTCTTTGGTACCACATGTCTTAGCAACCTCTTTTGTACATTAATATAAATCACAGGACCAGGATAGTATATGGGGGCAGTTAATGGGCGCACGAACAGCTTGATATATTATTTTCTTTTGATGTGTCTAAGTTATTGGCAGAGGAGGTAAATGGCGATGGGTTACGGGAATTGAACACCTGAACGTGAGACGGTGATATGTAAATTGGAATAGAAATTGCGTGTTGGAAGTAGATGGTAAACAGACAGAAACATAAAAGATTCTAGTACCTGTGAAACTATCTCATTTATATACCTCGTCTGGTTAGAAGTGACTACTTGTCTTAAAACATACCATAAATAATAATTAAAAGCAATATAACACCTGAATCCCCCCATGGGGATAGGCAGAGGTATACCTAATGGTTCACTCACGTTTCACCAGTCAACCATCAACCGGGCACAAATTTTGATTCTAGGCTGCTACTAAGAAAGTCTAGATGGAAATACTCAATGACACTTAGCCCGAACTGCGAATCGAACCCTGAACTCCATGATTTCGTGCAACAGTAGCTGTTAGGACCAATATTCTCAATTCTTTATTGCATACCATAATGTTAAAACATACTTGGAAGGGAAAATATTATTTTAGTCACAATTATTGACCCTGTCGGGCACAGCAAGATCAAGTAGAGGAAGAACACTGGGTGCTTAATTGTAAATTATATTTTTAGTTACCTAGTTAATAATATACGTATTGGTTTTGTAATAAATTAATAATGTATAGAATTTAAGAATTTTACTTATTGTTTTATTAATTATATACACTTGTTCAATTACTTAATGTAATCTGATAAAAAAAAGATATATATTTATATTTTTTAAATTATTAATCCGTTTATTTCTATAACTACATATTAGTTACATTTTTAAATATTTTTAGAAAAATAAATTTACAGAAAAAAACATTTAAAAATATAAAAAATAGTGGACCTCCGGTATCGGGAGCAGGGTCCAAGCTACCGGTGGTTAGGGCTCCAGAGACAGGAACCTCCTCACGATACGAGCCGTGTCAAGGAGTACTGCCTTCTGAATCAGGCTCTTGATCCAACCGCCTAACGATAGCCTCGACAGGTGTTGGTCGAGGGTATCGGCCATCAGCCCATTGGCTGATACGACAATCGGCACAATGACAGCCGAGTCAACATTCCACATGTCAACAACCTCGTGTGCTAAGTCGAGATATTTCATCTGTTTCTCTTTCTCAGCTTTCACGAGGTTGCCGTCATGCGGAATGGTAACATCGACTATCATCGTGCGGCGCGCTAACCGGTCTATCACCACTATATCAGGCTTATTGGCGACAATAGTCCTGTCAGTAATGATAGACCGATCCCAGTACAACGTGACATGGTCATTTTCGAGAACTGGGTCGGGCACATACTTGTAATACGGTACCTCAGAATCCACTAGTTTGTATTGCAAAGCAAGTTGCTGGTGAATAATCCTGGCTACTTGATTATGCCTGTGCAAGTATACGCCGTTAGCCAGACGAGAACAACCAGAGATAATATGTCTGATGGACTCACCCGAATGGTGACATGCCCGACACACGTCAACCGTCCCGTCCTTCATAATATGTCTCCGGTAGTTATTCGTCAAGATAACTTCGTCCATAATTGCACAGACGAAACCTTCAGTTTCCCCGAATAGGTTACCAAAACGTAGCCAGGATACGGACGCTAAGAAATCTACACTGGGTTCATGAAGAGCCCGGTAGAGGCGCCCGTGAAGCTCCTTGTTTCGCCATACTTCCTTGCGGTCATCGGTAGTAAGTACTACAGGTTTGCGCCAGTTCTCTTTAGCCATGGAGAGCGGGGTGAGCCCCTTGTCCACTGCGACCACATCACGGTGCATACCCACTTCGGCTTTTAGAAAATACTCCCTGAGACTGCACACCTCGCGGTTGTGGAGGGTCTTCGCATTTAAAAAGCCTCGACCCCCGCACTTCCGCGGGATGTACAGTCTCATCACCGATGATCGTGGGTGATGCATCCGGTTTGCGGTCAGCATTGTACGGACCCTCCTATCCAGGGCGTCGAGTTCTGTTTGAGTCCATTTGAGTATGCCGAAAGAGTACATCAAAACCGGCCCAACCGTTGAAGGCGCGCACCTTGTTTCCGCCTGAAAGAAGACTAATTAATACCTTCTTCAGGCGACCAAAGAAGCGCTCCTTCAACGATTGCTTCATGTCAGCATCGTTAATGCCTAACGCTTCCGACATACCCAAATACTTATAATTTTCGGATGAGGAAAGGGATCTAAGGTGTATGGAATCCGAACGTTGGATTCCCTGGGATTCCATAACCTCACCTAGCTTTACATGCATGACTGCACATTTGTCCACACCAAACTCCATCCTGATGGCGCTACTAAAAGTTTCAGTTACCTTCAGTAGCTCCATCAGTTGCAGTTTGTTGGGGGCAAAGAGTTTTAGGTCATCCATGTAGAGGAGGTGAGATATTACCTGACCACCTCTCTTCAGCTGATAGCCTAGACCTGAATCCTCCAGCAGTAGGATAGCAGCTTAGAGGATTCAGGGCTAAGCAAAACCAAAGTGGACTCAAACTGTCGCCCTGAAATATTCCCCGCTTGATCCATACAGGCTCATCATTCCACTGGATCTGTGGACATCCCGGATAGCGAAGGACTGTCCTCCATTGCCCCATGTACGACTCAAGGAAGGTGCGTAGAGTTGCATCAACCTTGTACAACTCCAGCACCCTCCTGAGCCATGCATGTGGCACCGAGTCGTAGGCCTTCTTGTAGTCTATCCAGCATGTCGAAAGATCCTTGTGGGATCGACGAACCTGTTGGCTTATGGCCATGTCGATGAGGAGTAGCTCCTTAGTACCACGGGACCCGTTCCTACATCCATTTTGTGACGCAGACATAATGGAGTTATTATCAATATGCAAACTAATTTTCGCTCTCAATATGGATGTAAGAAGTTTATAAACCGTCGACAAACATGTGATCGGTCTATAATTCTTAGGTTCCGCGGTACTACCTGACTTATAGAGCAGGTGGGTAACGCCTGTTGTTAGAAACTGCGGTAGCGACCCAGACTCTACGGATGACTGGAAATGAGATGCCAGGCAACTGTGTGAACTGGTGAGCCATTTTAACCAGAAATTGTGCAGTCCGTCCGATCCCAGTGATTTCCAATTCGGTAACGGACGGACTGCTCTGGCTACGTCTGTTGGCGTAATTTTCACCGGTTCCATTTCTGGTATTGTTTCACACACTCGCTCGACATCTCGCATCCAGCCAGCCTCAACGTGACAGACGAGCACTGACCAAATGCTGCGCCAGAATGCACTCGTGGTGGCATCATCCGGGCTGTACACGTCCGTCACATTTTGTCCGGGTCGCTCCCAAGCTCTATATACCCACCTCTCATCGCTCTGGAACATACGATTCTGCTTGTATCGGTCAACCCACCGTTTATACCGCCGAATATGGCTTGCCCATGCACAGACTTTCTGCTTCGCTCTGTAACACGGGACATGTATTCTGGAGGACTGATTCCAGTCTCCGAGAATGCCCGCCTTACAAAGCGCATCACTCGTGGTAGTGTATTGTCCTCCCTGAAGCAATATAGTTTGCCGATGAGTACCCTGGCCCCATCGATACGACGCTCGATCCTGCATTGCCAGGCTGGTACGGTTGGCATTGGTTGAGTAGCTCCATCACACCTTGGGAACTTGACGTTAGCTAAACGACATGCCGCAACAGCCGCGCAATACAGGATCGCGTGTGTATCGACGAGATTCTCGCTGCTCTCGAATAAATTCTTAAGCTGCGAGACCAAGGCACACACCAGAGCCCTATTTTTCTGGTGCATAGGCAACCGTGGTAATCGGGGTCTATGTTCGGTCGGGGTAGACCTATACTCGCGAAGCGCATCCTCTAGAGCGCTCTTCAGTTGGTTGTTGCACTGGCTACTTACTGTGGCAACCATATCATCTTCTTCTTCAACATGATGGAACCGCGGCGAAATTGCGTTAATAGATGATCCTTGTGCCGCGGTTTGTTACGGAGTCGAGACGACATAATTGCTCAGTACTTCTGAGCGCAGCCTTTCAAGTGCGGTGTCGTCCAACCTGTGATTGCGTTGGATAACCGGCACCTGATCCGATAGTCGTTGGAAATTAATTATTGTTTAATTTATTATTATAATGTATTGCTTATTTAATAATTATTTCTTATGGTTTATTATGGTAAGTTTATTTAATTGTATCCTCCACATTTATTAAAATAAAAATGTATATTATGCATTATAAGTTGGTAGGCTTATATTATAACGTTACGTATAATTTATCATTTAAGTATTCACTTATACTATAGTACCACTACACCAACAAGGCCGTTTTAGTTACACCAAATTATTTCATCTCATTATTTCACATTCTATTTTTAATGATGTCTTTCAGCTCCCAATTGATTGTCAGCAAAAAATAAATATAAATCTTTTCGACATTTATTTTTAACGATCAAACAACATGGCGATCTCTCAGGGCCATTACTAATTCGTATAATTTGATTGTCATTGCTTTTACAAAGCTCTAACTTGTTGAGAGCCTCTAAAATGTACAAAACGTGACTTCTAATACAAAATACGGATTTTCATTGAATATAATAATTTTGCTGACAAGTTGCAATTATGGAAAAGGTCATGTTATTGGAAAAATTGAAATCGTATAAAACCCTTCAATAAATGCCTTATCTCTTCAACAAACTCCGCATTAATATTGCCAAATCATCTTTTCCGAAGTTAGTTTTGACAAGAAAATTCGTTCAATTGTTGGATAAATGAAAATTGAAAGGTAGTTTGTGTGCTACATCAGTAAATTTGATTTTCGTAGTGAATAAATAAATTGTTTGGCTTACAGAATATATGAAACTGTGTTCCCGGATGTGACAGGTGTGATATATAGTGTAGGTAAACACACACACAATATTCTCGCTTTTTTTGTTGTGTTTCGTGTAGGTCTGTGCCCTATATCCGTATTCGCGGATCTAGACACTGGAACTATTAATATTCGGATCCGTATCCGGGGATATACATTTTTAACGGTCTCAATAGTTTCGTATTTCACGACCTGTGTCCAAATAACTGTTATTCTTTGTTTCACAATACCGGAAAAAATCATAATGCTCTAGAGACATTATTATAGTTTATCAACTAGGTCCGAAACCAAGGAAAAGTTTGAGAGTTTGAAACTAATGTCGATAATTTTCTTTCTAGACTTCGTTGAAACTTCCACGTAATCTATTAATTAAATATACGGACTACATCACTGAAAAACAAACGATATCGATCTTCAAATATAGATAAAAGTGGGTAAGTAAGAAAATGGCTAATATACCGAAAGAAAAATGATACTTTATTTTTATGACCAATGAAAGAGTGCTTCCCATTCTTGAATGATAGTTCTTTATCTGGTTTCTATTCTCGTATATTTTGATTCAGTTAGCCTGTCGTAAATTTTGATTCAGTTTGACTCTCGTAAATTCTGAACAAATTCCGATTCTTGTAAATTCTAGTTAGGTTTGCGGAAACGGAAGCTGTGCTTAATGTATTTTCCATGCATCACATGAAAATACGATCTCTGAAAATGAGGTTGTAAATTTTTCAGGACGGTACTTTATTTCGATTTAGTTTTCGTGTTCTTGTTATCGTCTTGTTCTGCAAAGTTATATGGATCTCTATACATGGGGAGTTTTGTGCGTGCGATTTTGATATATATTTTCATGAAACTTTCTGTGGTTGTAGACTGAAATAGTGTGTTTTGCATTTGACAACGTTTTGGGAGTAATAAGTAGGTTTAGTATAAGGGTTTCTGAAAGCCCAGTGGCCCAGTGGTATTGGCCTCGACTAACGAGTTGTAGGTCGTGAGTTCGAACCCAGGTAGATGCGTTTGTGTGATTTAATTGGAATTTATACTTTGAGCTTAATTTTGGGCTTGCACAGCTGTTCCACTAACAGCGATTTAGACGTGGTAAGTTAGTGACATATAGGTAGCCGCATTTCACATTTATAATATGACTTTAGATGGAGTAGGTAGTAATAGAACATTTAATTGGCATCGCTGCTACAGCCACAATCAATTCTCAATCAATCTTCTTAGTCTTTTCCTACCTATGTTGAGGTTGGATTCCAGTCCAACCGAATGCAGCTGAACACCAGTATTTTACGTGGAGCCACTGCCTATATGACCTCTACAACCCAGTTACTGGGTTATACGATACCCTTTACTAAGATAAGACTTGTAGTCAAGCCTGTGGGTAATCGATTCTATACCGTTGAAATGAACTAACAGTTTATTAATGCCTTAAAGCGAAAAAAAAATTCAAACTGATTTTGTTTCGTGACTAGAACGATAACTCTACATGAATAAGAAATGATTAACCACAATAAAGTGACATGTTTTGCAAACTAAATTCATAAAACAACAATGAAGAAATTACAAAAGCGAGTACAATCAACCATATTTGAATTACAAAAAACACCCATAACACAACGAAATACAGGCGATGTCGGTATCAAATTGTAACCATAGTAAACCAGTGACTGTACTTTAGGATCAAGTTTTCAACTTATCAAAGGCGTTAAACCAAATTAAGTAAACAACACAACTTAACTTTTAACCCTTAACTATGACAATGTTGTTAAGTAACCACTTCATAATTCAGCCGACGGCGCAGAGGGAGGTTCCGTCAAACTTCTGTATTACCGTGTTATGATGAAGATTAACGAGTTCGGTTTTAAACTTTGGTGACACGATTAGGCAAGGAAGGATGAAATGAGGTGGAAGGAAAGAAGCCTTTTGTGTTATCTTTGGAACTTGCTCTTACATAATGAGGGTACTTTTTGTATGTCTAAAGAGCTATTGGCAGTGGTGGCCCATTAACGGTTGCGACTTGCGTGTTGTAGGTCGCAGGTTCGAATCCAAGCAGGCGCTTTACGTTGTGTAAATTATTTCATCACCACTGCTCTCAAAATGATGAAAGAAAACATCGTGAGAAATCTTTTGAACCAGAAATTCAAAGACATGTAACATCTACCAACCCGCACTGGGCCCGCGTGGACTTACGGCCCACTCCCTCTCACCGAGAGGAGGCCTCTGTCCCAGCAGTGGGAACATTACAGGCTGATGATGATGATAAAAGAGATGTTGTCTTAAATAAACAGGGTGACATCGCCGATCAAACTGTAACCATGAGTTCAGGTCTTGATTTTCTAAACGCGTTGAAATTTTTCGTCGGTGATTAAACTAAAAAAAATTGCTCTGCCATACATTTTGACCGCATAGAACCGTAGGTATTTCATTTTTGACAGAAACGGCATATTTTCATCAAGCCCATAAGTTTTTACGCTAGAGGGTCTAGAATTATATGCTGAACCCATGATTACAGGTTAAACTTCGACATCCCTGTCACCATGTAGATATGTAGTCGAAATTAATCTAAGTGATGGTTTTTCTTCTGCCTAATGTGAAGGTATAATAGCAAACTAAGCTAAAAAGTTGTAACATGCAAATTTTTTTTTCAATGTCCGTTTTATTTGTGTAGAATGAACTACCTTTATTTCATTTTAATATATGGAACAGTTTATAAATAGAAGTAATTTGTTAGTATCAAGGAAATGAAATGATGTTCTTACATGTGTTGTTTTTTTTTTTGCCTACTTATTACATTAATAAATACGCTGCAAAAGCAGTGTTTTCATAGAGTTACAAAGGAAAAATTGGCATAAAGGAGAAAACTCATTCCTTGCAGCCTTCCATTACCTAGGTACGTATAAAAATAAGATACTCCTTGTATGCTCATTAGCAACTAGTTTCTTCTGTAATGTTAAGTCCTTTGAAGGTATACATAACGATCACCTGTTGAATACTTGTATAAATATACGTTATCTCCTGTGTTAAAAAAGGTTTTTTTTTAACGAGTGGAGTACCTATTCTTCTTCTTCTTTTTTGTTTAATGCATGCTAATTTAGAATTATTAGAGCAGGCGAATAAAAATTACAATGCTTGTAAAAGGCTGCTAATTCATAATTACTAACATAACATTGTACACTTAGTTCGCAATAAACGTTTTTTACTTTTTAAATAAACAGTGGTTTAATTCCCTTCTTAGATTAAAACTGGCATGTCGTAGCTGACATACTGGCAAATGTTTTGACCTCCATCATTTTAGTATCTATTGTGTAGAACCAAGTTCTTCTAACTGGATAGACAGCTGTGCTGCTGAGAAGTGTGTTGCGCCATTTCTTCTTCCCAGCTAATGCACTGGAAAGTGGTGAAATGCCGGCGTTTTGTGGGACTGTCTTATGTAATTTTGACGTTCAAAAAGTGCTCACTCTCAGCCTAGTTTGAATAAACGACTTCTGATTTTGATCTGAAATTGAATTAAAATTTAATAATTAAAGCTTCGACGAGAACCTAAAGCCAAACATATTATTCTGTAACAATAAAGACAACGTATATTTTTTGCTTATAGCTTTTTATGTCCTCTAGAAGAATATTATAAAGCATGTTCTCTGAACTAATATAGCTATTTACTTTCCATGTGATGTTTTCTCGTATATACATCGATATTATGTAACTACAATGTCAAAAGTAACACGTAATATATATATCATATTTTTGTTTCATTTATTTCTGTATCTGTCTGTAAATCACATTGCACTGGGCCCTATCAGGATATGAGCGCTGCGACACTTTCTTTTTTAATTTTGTTTTTCTCCTTTTTTTTTGAATGACCTCTCGCAGGTCAACCTATGAGGTTATCGGCTGCTTTTAAAGGATCTGTGGCTGACCTTCAATAAATTAAGGCCTCCAGCCAGGCTTAAAAAACTTAAAATTAGAGCGCTTTGTTAACCGACTTCAAAAAAAGGAGGAGGTTATCAATTCGACTGTATTTTTTTTTTAAATTTTTTTTTTATGTTTGTTACCTCGTAACTTTTGACTGGGTGAACCGATTTTGATGATTCTTTTTTTATTTGAAAGCTGGTGCTTCCCGAATGGTCCCATTTTAATTTGGTTTCACACACCGACTTGCGAAATTAAAGTTATTTTTGACTTTGTAGTGTTTTTTTTTTAAGGAAGTCGGTTGTTTTTTTTTGTAAAAAGTTTTTTATTATTTAATTTTAGTATAAGTAATCCTTTTAGGTTAGTTTACGTGCGTGTCTCAATAAATACTTTTCCTTTCTTTCTTAAAGTTCAAATTAAACGAAAATATATTGGACAAGTACTTACCTAAGCCTATTTCCAAAGTGAAAATAATAGCCTTTTAATTAAAAAACCAGCTGCTCCAAAGGAAACTTTCTCACAATTATAACAAAACCAATGTCAGTATTTGTCTGGCTATCGGCGGAAGAAATTAATAATTGTTGCGTACCGTTTATTATCTGTGCGCCTAATGGAATGCGCGTGTAACGAAGTGACATCTGACTTGTCATTTTTTGACGTTGACACTTGACAGCTCTCTTAATTTTGCCGGCAAAAATAGCCCTGTTCGCCTGTTGAGTTCCGCGACGCGTTTGTTGAAATTAATCCCTTTAAATCGATCCGTTTGTGACAATTAGTCGTGATCCAATTGTATTAATTAACCGGTCGTTTTGTGGACAATCTGTCATGACCCGATGGTTGAGTGTGACGCTATTGTGAATGAGTGATTTGAAGACCGCATGTCTGGAAGGCAGATCTCTTGGAGCGGAGCGGATTCTAACCTGAAGAATACTCGTAACGTCACGACACGATACACATACACTCACTTACATACACGGATCCAGGTAATCCCAAGAAGCAGGTGGTGTCGCCCATCAGGTGAGTTTCTTTTGTTGTATGGTAAGTGTTTGATTTGATTGTCTGCTCCGCGTACGGCGGACAGTACGCTAGCCACTCTTGTCTCTCTAGAGCCCCACGATTAGCACGCTTCCACAAAATAATTAAAACCTTATGTGGGCCTAGTCTGGCAGCGTACATTTTGGTATGCAGAGGCGTGGTTTTAACCTACAAAACCACCAAATTGGTAATTTTACAGTAGGCTAATTACTTGGCAGTCTCTATAAGGGAAGTAGTAATTCGCTGTAAATATTTGTTAACGGTAATTAATTGTTTGTTTGAAATAATTTGTTGGAATTTGTTGAGTCGAGTAACTCATATTGACGGGTCAACCAGGTTTGCATATTCTAACAGATTTGGTTAGATTGAGCTATGTTATAACCTCTTGTTGTTGTTAATTGACCTCTGTGTTGTATTGAATGTCGGGAGGACATTGAAATGTTGAGTTTGTACCATTGATATGGTTATTTGTGAAAATTAATATTTGAAAAATTATTGGCATTTTTGAGTATTACCATTGTTTTGAGTTGGAATAGGGGTTCATTATTGTTGTACCATTGACAAAGTGGTTTGTGAACTTGACTTTTGGAATTGGATAGAATTTGAATATTTGAATTGAATATCATATTGACAGTTTTGAACGTTGACATTGGTTTGAATTAAAATAAAACTTTATTTTTGTTAATTAAATTAGAACCAGTTATTTATTGTTTGAACTTTGTTACTTAATTATTTTGTTTGGTATATTGAATTGTATTGTTTGTGCAATGGCATACAAAGCGGTGAGAGAGGCAATCAGTGGATTGACCACACAGCTGCGGTGGTTCGCTTCAGCTGCAGCGACCGCTGAGCGCCAGGATCTTGAGGGGATCACTCTTGCTCGGTTCGAGCAGTTGAACTTGAGACTCGGCAACGTTGATGCTCTGCTCACCCGCTACAACCAGTACATTTGTGAAGTGGATTTGGAAGTGCTGGATCAGGCAGCACGTGACAAGGTCCTTGCTGACTACGACCAGATCTTGGACCTGGGGGATGTCATTGGTCAACGTGCTCGGGAAATATTGGAGAGCCGGACACCTGTCCAGGTCAAACCGGAGACCTCGGTTGTTTCAGGTCCCGGACTATTGAGTAGACTGCCTACCTTGGAACTGCCACACTTTAACGGTCGCTTGGACCAGTGGTTAAGTTTCCAAAACCTGTTTGAAAGTTTGGTTGATGCACGCTCGGACCTCAGACCCGCCCAAAAGTTGGCCTATTTGTTGTCCGTCCTGGAAGGTGAGGCCCGAGCCTTGGTGCAGCATCTGTCTTTGACTGACTCAGCCTACCCTACCGCTGTGGAACTACTCACCCGGCGGTACCAAAATAAACGTTGTTTGGCTGACGTTCATATTGGATTGATTTTGGGGTTACCGGTCATTACTAGTTTGTCAGCATTGCGTACTGACCTGTTGAACCCGTTGGTGGCAGCGACCAACGCTTTAAAGCAATTGGACTTGCCGGTGGACCAATGGTCTTACTTTTTGGTACATGTTGTGCTGCAACGGCTTCCTGCCGATTTGAGGGCTCGTTTCGAGCAAAAATATGGTGGGGATAGTGTCACACATCTCCCCCCATTTGATGACCTCGTCCAATTTTTGGAGGATGAGTGTCGGTTTGTGGACAACTCTGGCGTTGCCACTGAGTCATGCCAGCCGTCTTCCCGGCCACGAGACCAGGGACGGATTAGGGCTCGCGGGCCTGTTGATGGTCGCCCCGCCGCTCGTTTTGCTGGCACCCAGAGTCGTCCTGGTTGTGAGTTTTGTAGGGACACGGGGCATGGCATGGCAACTTGCGCGGCCTTTTTGAAGTTGCACGTGAGTGCCCGCCGCCGAATTGCCAATGCACGCCGCCTGTGCTTCTCTTGTTTGGGGGCTCACTTCCATCGGGACTGCCCCAACCCCCGCCCTTGTAGAATTTGTAGGGGGTCCCATTTGGACATATTGTGCGCTAACGCGAACCACGCTGGCAGACCAGCCTCTGATGAAGGTTCGCGTACGGGGGGGTACCATGGAGTTGGTCACCGGGATTCTGCCTCGCCGGTTCAGAACCGGGGAGAGGCCCGCAATTTTGAGCGCCGCACTCCACCCCCCGCGCAAGTTGATCGGGAGCCGCGCGACCGCCATTTGGTCTCCCCGCGTAAAGGCGATTACGCAGTTGTTGCTAGGCAGCGCTGGCCAGACCAGCACCGCCTTCCCTCCCCTCCATTGGCGGAACGTCCCCGGTTGGAGTCACGCCCCCCGCGATTCGGGCATCCGGTGGGATATGCCCTTCCAGCGATGGCGCGTGGCTCGGGACACCGCGCGGACGAGGAGTTTGAACTCCATCCTCGTCGGGAAAGACTTGGGTCTGGGTGTGGCGATCGGTCGCCGCCCAGACATTGTTAGGACATTGGCGCCTGCCCCGCTAAGGTACCCCTCAGTTCGACACGGTTTTGTTGCCAACGGCATCGGTCGGGTCTGGGGGCCCACGGGGGACTCTGTTGTGGTCCGTGTCATTTTGGACATGGGAGCCCAGGGTTGCCTTTTGTCTATTGTTTTGTTGTTTGTTTGTATTGTTTTGGGCAAAATTGTTTTCTTGAGCGCCTTTGGACTGCGGGACTTGGCTGGGACGAGCCGATTCGGGAAAACCCTGTTGGAAGATTGGCTCCAATTTGTATCCGCACTCCCTGCAGTCAACGAAGTCGTGTTACCCCGCGCTATCCTCCCCCCTGGGAGCTACACTGCTACCATTGTTTGTGATGCGTCTTCGCACGGATATGCAGCTGTTGTTTGTCTGCGCACCGTCTGCGCAACAGGCCAGGTGAATTTGTCACTGGTCTTGGCCAAGAGCAAGGTGGCCCCCCTCCGGACGGCACTGACCATCCCTAAGTTGAATTGTCAGGGGCGGCGCGTCTTGTGCGTTTATTGAACCACGTTGCTCACACTTTGGGTGGAACTGTGGACATTCGGTTTTCTTACGCCTGGACGGACAGTCAAATTGCTTTGTGTTGGTTGAAGACGTCCGTCCACTCTTTGGAGGTCTTTGTTGCGTACCGAGTGTCCCAGATTCAAAATTTTGATACGCCTTTGATTTGGAGGCCCTTGCCTGGAGATTTGAACCCAGGCGCCGTGGCCTCACGTAGGTGCATGGCACCCCGCCTGTTTGCTTACCCCCTATGGTGGGGACCAGACTGGCTGACTCATCCCGAGGATGATTGGCCTCGATCGCCAGTCTTGATGTCGGGTCCTTTGCCCGGGCTCAAGGTGCTCGCTGTTGGAACAAAGGACCCTGAGTTTGTTGAGTCGATTTGGCTCCCTCGACAAATTGTTGGATTGTTTTTCTGTTGTTGAATTGTTGGTGACTGATCGTCACATTAAGAACTCGCATGCCGGTTGCAATGCGCTGTTGGCCATTCTGCAGCAAGAGTTTTGGATATTGTCGGGAGCCATTAGTAAATTGAACCCCCTTTTGGACGATACGGGTCTTTTGTTGTTTGGTTGTTGACGGTTGAGTCACTCTAGCCTTCCTTATGGGGTCCGTCACCCCCTTTTGTTGCCTAAGGAGGGCCATTTGGTTGTTGTTGTTGTTGTTGTTTGGTTGTTATTGTTGTTTGGTTGTTTTTGTTGTTTGTTGTTGTTTGACCCGCCAGCCTGCCCCCATTGGGGGGGTATTTTTGAGGCCGCGGTGAAAGCGGCACAGGGACTCTGGCGCAGATTGTTGGGAGACACCGTTCTCACCTTTAAAGAGTTAGCTACGGTATTTTGCCGCATTGAAGCTGTGTTGAACTCGCGTCCATTGTGCCCGCTGTCTTCGGACCCGAACGTCTTGGAGGCCCTGACCCCGGGCCATTTTTTGATTGGACAGCCACTTGTCGCCCTGCCGGAGCACCCTTTTGTCGATGTGAGCCAAAATTGGCTATCGCGGTTTCAGTTGGTGCAGCAGCTCGCTCAGAGTTTTGGAAGCGTTTGAGCTTGGAGTATTTGCACATCCTCCAGCAGCGCGTCTGGTGGACTGATAAAACGCAACCTTGTCGGGATTGCCAAGTGATTAGCGGATGGGAAGGCCCGTCCGGGGGGGGGGGTAGATGTTGCGTACCGTTTATTATCTGTGCGCCTAATGGAATGCGCGTGTAACGAAGTGACATCTGACTTGTCATTTTTTGACGTTGACACTTGACAGCTCTCTTAATTTTGCCGGCAAAAATAGCCCTGTTCGCCTGTTGAGTTCCGCGACGCGTTTGTTGAAATTAATCCCTTTAAATCGATCCGTTTGTGACAATTAGTCGTGATCCAATTGTATTAATTAACCGGTCGTTTTGTGGACAATCTGTCATGACCCGATGGTTGAGTGTGACGCTATTGTGAATGAGTGATTTGAAGACCGCATGTCTGGAAGGCAGATCTCTTGGAGCGGAGCGGATTCTAACCTGAAGAATACTCGTAACGTCACGACACGATACACATACACTCACTTACATACACGGATCCAGGTAATCCCAAGAAGCAGGTGGTGTCGCCCATCAGGTGAGTTTCTTTTGTTGTATGGTAAGTGTTTGATTTGATTGTCTGCTCCGCGTACGGCGGACAGTACGCTAGCCACTCTTGTCTCTAGAGCCCCAAGGTTGTCACACTTCCACTGCGCATTTAAAACCTTATGTGGGCCTAGTCTGGCAACGTACATAATAATAATTGCTGAGTGTGCCAAAAGTTCCCCTGCCATTTCGTTTATCAAAATTCATAGGACTAACTACACCCAATCTACTCGTCCAATCATGAATATTTAAAACTCATTATCGTGTTCGAAGCAAATTCAAATCGATTATGATAATATTTTTTAAACGGAAATCATGGTCTTTAATTAAAGTCGTCTCATTACGTAGTTCAAACTTTTTTGTGAAAAGAAAACCTTTTAAAGAACCCTCAGTCAGGCGCGACATGAAGGTGCGATTCTGGTTATACATTTCCATGATGTGGTCATAGAAATATTATTATATAAAGTCGAATCGCGCCTTTTTAAGGAGGCTTTCAGAATTTAATTTTTTCTTGCTTATGTTTTGTTTGAGAGAAGTAGTTTTTGTTAGACGAAGTTATTATTTTAATTAACAAAAAGAAATGTATAATTTATAAAACATTGTTCCTTTTTTGTGATAACAGACAAAGAATCCAATACAAAGGGTATTGGATTCTTTGTCTGTTATCACAAAAAAGTTTCTTGGCGTGGATTTCCTAAACATAACCAAATGATTAGATACCGTATACAGTCAACCGCACATCAACAGTAACAGTTTCACTGCGATAATTGCTCTTACTGCTTGGAAATAAAGGTACTGTAAGTTTGATATAGTTACCACTAATGTGCATCTCAGTGCGGCGATCATCATCAGCAGCCTATAATGTTCCCACTGTTGGGGCACAAGCCTTCTCTCGGTGAGTGCGGCGATGTCCGCTAAGTATTTAACTTAAAAAAACCGGCCAAGTGCGAGTCGGACTCGAGCATCCAGGGTTCCGTACAAACCTGTAGATATTCACGGTTTATGCATAAGGTTTATGTTTATGTAATGAAATGTTTTTATTTTTTAAGTAAATTGCGGTTTACGATTTATGACGTATTAAAAAAAATGCTAACTAGATCTCGTTCAAACCAATTTTCGGTGGAAGTTTATATAGTAATGTACATCATGTATTTTTTTAGTTTTATCATTCTCTTATTTTAGAAGTTACGGGGGGGGGGGGGGGACGTACAATTTACCAATTTGGAAGGGTCGCTCGCGCAAACTATTCAGTTTAGAAAAAAATGATATTAGAAACTTCAATACCATTTTTGAAGACCTATCCATAGATACCCCACACGTGGGTTTGATGAAAAAAAAATATGAGTTTCTGTTTTCACTATGGGGAACCCCAAAATTTATTGTATTTTTATGTAAAAATCTTAATGCGGTTCACAGAATACATCTACTTACCAAATTTCAACAGCATAGCGCTTATAGTTTCGGAAAAAAGTGGCTGTGTCATACGGACGGACAGACAGACAGACAGACATGACGAATATATAAGGGTTCCGTTTTTTGCCATTTGGCAACGGAACCCTAAAAAACCGGCCAAGTGCCTACTAACTAAGCTACCTGTCTTCCGAAGTTCCCCCATCAAAATGGCCGCAAATCTTGAGTCCTATTTGCATCAAATTTTCCGTAAAAAGGGAGAGATTATGCTGAAATTTCGCTCAATCGGTTTAGTAATTTTCGTTCCGTACCGGAGACGGGACAGATGGACCGAATTACTTCGTCAAAACGATATCCGTTTACCATGGTAACTTTAGAACTGATTAAATTTTGGTGTTGAGTTTTCGGATTCGGTTTCAGCACTTTGACTTTATTAATGCATGATTTATAAAGAATGTCAAGATGAGGTGTCTTTGCAACATGATATTGTGATAATGAGACCCTTAACTGAGTTGAACAACTTTTTAGGTAAATATTGAGTTACAAAGATGGCAAGGACTAGGTACGTCCCAAATGAGGACAGGTTGAAACGTTCGAGTAACCATAAAAACAGTGGTGAGAACATTGTGCAGTGGTGGTCGAGTGGTATAACTTAAGTGGTTAGGACATAGGACAATTTTTATCCCGGTGTGCGATGGTTTCCGACCTTTACGCTGGCGAAGGGCACTGGTAACGGCGGCGACTTTGGTAGGTTCGAACCCAGGCAGGCACTTAGTGTTAATAATTTCATCACCACTGCACTTAAAACGGTGAAAGAAAACAATATGTATAAACCGGCGTGTCCTAGAACCAACACTTTGAATATCTGAAATCTACCAATGCATAGTAGGTGCGTGTGGTAGATTACATACTGCTCCCTCTCAAAGAGAGGAGGCTTTTGTTCCAGCAGAGGAAATATTATAGGGTGATTATACACCGTGACTTTTTAATCGTCTTACAACGGTAGCCCACTACATATACCCAATGACTACTACACATCCATTGAGAAAAACGAATAAAAAAAATTGTTCATTATGATGACGCATGACGTAGTTTGAAATTGATATTTTGTCTCATGGAAAATGGAAATGGAATGATCTAGTCGACTCGTGCACTGCGTAGATATGTTCTGTACCGTCTGATACGTAAACATTATTAACAGGGTATATCATACTTCTAATGCATTATTTATTTTTCTTAGTACCTATTATCTGAATTAATGATAACAATTTTTAATGACGACTAGAGGTTTGTTTTTTGTTTTACGCTCATAACATACATATTAAATGAGGGGCTCGGGGCTAAATGATAACAGACGTGTCGTTCGAAAGTTAAGCTACGGGTGCTACGGTCGATTCGTGGACGGGTGAACAAACATTAATATCAAGAACACTCCAAGTCTCAAAAAGTACGTTAAACCGGTAATCATGGCTGTAATTCGTATATCTTTGACAGTGGTTACAGGTAGTTCGAAGACAAAAAGTCTGACAACCAATCTTACCCAGGTGTATCATATTAACCAGTAACTGGGTTGTTGAGGTCAGAGAGACAATCGTTCCATTTAAAATTCTGGTATTTAGCTGTACAGTTGAGACAAGGCGAGTCAGACTGAACATATAATTAAAATTAATAAGGCCTTTTCTGAATCTGTTGAAGTTATTTATGGATGTTATTGAAGGATGTAACACTATATAATATAATAATATCTTAGGACAACCAACATAACGTTATCTGATCCCAAACTAAGCAGAGCCTGTACTATGGCAACCAGACAACTGATAAATTACTAACTGGTTTGCGATATTTATTTATTTATTAAAACTTTATGCACAAGTAAAACTACTGTACAAAGGCGGACTTAATGCCTGAGGCATTTTCTACCAGTCAACCTTAGGGTGATGCAGAGAAAAACATGGCAGGTGCAACAGAACTCGAAAAACAATGAATAATAAATACATAAATAGATACATACATACAACCATATCACGAAAATGAACTTTGTCTGGAGACATAACGATCGGTAGAGGAGAAAACGAACCCAGCAAATCAGCGCTGGGCTGCTTCTGCCAACTTCTTCCGAATATGCTCTCGTACTTTCACCTTAAATGATAACTGACTGGTTGCCATCCTGATGCTCAGAGGGAGCGCATTCCAGAGAAAGACCGCCTGAACAAAGAAAGAAGAGTAAATGAAACCAGAGCGGTGAGAAGGACATCGTAGAAGGCGATTGTTGGTGGAACGAAGATTTTTACTATGCGCAGAGCACAAGTAGTGAACCTGGGAAGTAAGGTAGGAAGGAGAAGTGGGTTTTTCGAGTATAGAAAATAACACTGACAGAGCCCTCAACTCTCTGCGCTGACGAATGGGTAACCATTTTAAGAGCAACCGGTGTGCGGACACGTGATCATACTTACGAAGATTGAAAACGAATCGAATGCAGTTATTCAGAAGGCGGTCAAGTTTATCGATATGAGACTCAAACCAACAAAACTCCTCAAGATGGTAAAACATTACGAAACAAAACAAACAAATGAAACGATATCTTGCCACATGGACCACCGAGCTAAAAGAAACATCACAACATATCATAATATGTCTCGAGCACAAATTAATATAATGATTAATGAGGACCGATGGGAAAGACGCAATCATTCCGCACTCCATGTTCTTTGTTCCGGCATTCGATCAAAATCGATCATGAACGAAAGTTTTCGGCAAAACTAGGGCGGCTAGATGAGGAAGTCAGTTGTTATGAGGAAATTTTTCTTGTTACAAAAAGATTTGTTTATTTGGTTAGAGGATACCTCGAACATGTTGATTACTGTATATTCATTCTAATATTATATATGTGACAATAACCCCGTTTGTCTGTCTGATGCCTTTTACGGGTTTGGGTGAAATTTGGCGCACGCTGATAGACTATGACTTGGTTTAGGACGGCCATTTGATCTCACCAATAGGATTCCGTGTAATCATTTCCGATCACCACGTGGACGAAGCCACGGGAAAAAGGAAGTGTTCGATAAAGATACAGTTCGGGATAGCGTTTATTCAGGATAACATGGAATGGTGACTGTACTGTGTTCTTTTGGGACACAGTTTATTGCTTATTATATATTTCAAGCCTAATTTATTGTGACCTACAAATATTTTATAATTTAATATAGATTTTGCTACACTAATACAGGATAGCAAACAGAACTAAATACATACGTTGCATAAGAGGAAACCGTGACAGTATAATATATAACTAGTGGCTATGTACGTAAGGTGGTTTATTGTCGTGAAAAAGAGCGCCTCTTGCCATCGAACGTAAAAGTTCGGTGAGTTTAGAATTAAGTAACGCCTCTGTACTATAATTCCATTAAATAAAAATATTAAGAAACAGCTAAACAAAAAACAAGGTAATCTAAACAATAAACCAATGAATAGCGGAATTCACCTATAATTAACCCACTGCTTGGACATAGGCCTCTCTATGAGGAAGAGGGCTCTATACAAAAATCTAAATCTATTAGATATATATATGTAAAGACAATATAATTTCTTTAGTTACAATTAAGGCCGCGCTACTACCGCCATCGTCATTACGGTAGCAGACGCAATGTCGCCCGCCTTTATTGTATCTGTGGTCGTGTTAGAACAATTCTGTGAAAACCATTAACGCTAAGTAATGGTTTGTTAGGAAATAGGAATTGATATTGCAATTAAAAGCATTAAATGTCGTTTCTTTTATTACAGGTAAGGTTTTTATACTTACTACTTCCGAACAAATACCATTATATATATATATATATCTAAATCTACTACGCGGTCTCAATGCTGGGTGGCAGATTGTCACGTGTCTTCAAATGTTTGATTCTAAGACATTGCCAGAGACACAGACAATTTCCTCACGATATTTTCATTCACCATTTTGAGGGCAGTGGTGATGAAATTAAATACACAAAATGCCTACCGGGGTTCGAACCACCCGACTTGTAAGTCGGGGCCCATACCGTTTATTTATATTTTCTCATTTTTTGGTTTAGTTTGTTATATACGATCATATATGTACCGTGTGGTGCCGGACGTAAAGAATAACACCACCCCATTTCTTCCCGTGGGTGTCGTAAAAGGCGACTAGAGAATGGGCAGCAGCGTTCTCTATAAATTTTACCACCATACTGCGATCGCCAACCCGCCTGCCAAGCGTGGCGATTATGGCAAAGCCCCCCAAATTGGGGGAGGTCATGTCCAGCAGTGGATGTATTATGGCTGAAATGATGATGATGATACGATCATATAAATTACTTCTTGAACAGATCACTTTCCCCATTTAGGCAGAGAAAATACCGAAAACAGAAAAGCTGGTAAGGCGTATAATCCAGGATACGCTGTAACAGTTTAAGACCTTCATTATGCAAGCTGCCGTTTTTCTCAGTCAACTAGCTTAGCCAACTGCAAACAGATTAAAAGCTAGACTGCGTTTACTTTGAACAACAAAGACTTACAAATCCTCTCTTTAACAAACAATTGTATTGTAGAATTGTATCAGAAATGAAGTTAAAAGGATTTGTTGCACGGATACAGATTGGTATTCCGTAATCGAGGAAAACGATTCCTAATGAACAAAGAAGCAAAGAAAGAATATTTATTTAACATAACATCACGCCTTGTTTCCCCGAAGGGTTGGGCAGAGGTGTACTTATAGTACACCCACATTTCGCCTGTTATGTTTAAGTCCCATGTAATAGGGGGCGAGCCTATTGCCATCAACTTGTAACAAATCCAGACTCCGGGCTGCTACTGAGAAATTCCAGTTGAAAAAACCCAATAACACTTTGCCCGACCTGGGAATCGAACCCGGGCCCTCATGCTCAGCAGTAGCGCTTGCTACCACTAGACCAACGAGCCAATCAAAAATCAAAATTCATTTATTTGCGGTGAAATTGATGGAATGAAAAACTCACACTCATAATATCATGCCTGTAATCTCCAAAGGGTTAGGCAGAGGGGTACCTATAGTATACATCAATATTTCTCACAATATCCTATGGGACGAGCCTATTGCCATCAATATGGCCCAAATACCGACTCCAGGCTGCTTCTGACGGCAATCTTTGCTCCCTCTCGCTCCTTACCGCCGAAGGAGATGCCCTGGGCGTCGGGAGTCTAGAGCGGACTCCCGTCCAAGATAGGCGTGGGTTTGCTTCTGAGAAATCCCTGATGAAAAACTCAATAATACTTTCCTCAACCGGGAATGGAAACCATGGTTTCTTTTTGGCAGTAGAGCTTCCGACCAATATACCAACAACGCCATCACTACAGGTAGTTAGACGTAAATGATTTCCGTAGAAAATAATACATACATGATAACAAAATTGTATTCAGAGAGAGAGTACTCAAATTATTTGACAATAATCTATAAAGACCCGTTCTTAGTGACAATATTGGTTCAATAATTTGACCCAAGAGACAGAACACGTGCCTTTAATAGAGGGTTAGTAAACTTCTGAACCCCAAGCCAAAGTTTGAAGCTGATGGTATTAAAGGACTCAAAAGACCTATTGGTTAGTTTCTAGTTTATTTTGTAAGAACAGGCAAACATGATTTGGATACTTAGAAATGCAGAATTCTGTTATTCAAAATTGTTTAAAAGGAATGACTAAACACCTAAATGATTGATGGGCTGTAAAATAATGCGTCTGGCACTCATTAAATAAATAGTATATTTAATTTTGTTTGATTTGCTTATAATAATTTACATTTCATTTCATTTACATTGTAAGAGCTAATTATTTTTAAAAGAACAACCGTGGAGTTTCATGCCGGCTCTTTCTGTCTAAGAAACGACCAATTGGAACCTTACATCCAGCTCCTGTCATTTCATAAGCGCGCATGTAGGTAGGTCTATATGAAATACAATATTTTGGCACTGATATGAAAAGTGGGAATCGGTTGTCATGGTATGGTCACGTGAAGAAAATGTCGTGAGGAAAGTATTGAGTATGAATGTCGATGGCTATAAGAGTAGAGGGAGACCAAAGAAACGATGGATGGACTGTGTGAATTATGATATGGATAGAATGGGGGTGACTACTGAGATGACGACTAATAGAGAAGTGTGGAAGAAAAAGACATGTTGCGCCGACCACAGATAAATTGGAATAAGGGCAAGAGAATGAATGACAATATTTTAATTTTATTTTGATTAGGAGAGACTGATACAAAAAATTAAAAATTGCTTTTTCTAAAAGGATTATCTAAGGACTTTCTTACTCTCTTTTCTTTTACAAATTGCAAATTTTCTTCAAATTACACGAGCTGTCCAATAGTTAGGTACTACGGAATACTAATTATGCAAGCGTGGCTTGTAATTAACGGTTTTTGTATCGGAAGCTTGTCGGCAAAGGAACAGCAAAAACTCTTTGCATTGCGCGGAAAATAAAAGCTTTTACTAAAGTCTTTGCTGCCGAGACGGTAATGAAATGAACGCAGCGGTATTTTAGATACAGAATGTGAAGGAAACTGTGTTTTAACACAACAAGCTTTGAAATGTAGTAATAAGACTATGGAGTTTATAGAGAAGCTACACAGCTTCCTTCACTATTTTCAATGGTCTCATTGTCGAAAGTTGTTGCCTAGTGTTAATGAAAACGGGCATTATACATACATAAAAACACGCTTTTTTACAATGAGGATAGGCAGAAACTACGGAACGCCATCTGTTACGATCATTTACATACTCCTTTTCCCTCGTTTAGGTTCATACACGCACGCCAGTTGCGTGTACTACGCACCAGACCTGCTAAAGAACATCACAAATAAGGTCACCATATGTCCTTTTTTTTTTTGGATGGAAATCATCAAATGACTTCTCCCGCTCTGGGTGGAGCGAGAGGGCGTGTAAGATTTTTACTGACTAAAACTCACCCGTGTTCCCTCAGTTGCTTATATGCCAGGGCCACGGTAACTCTTTCGAACGAATCACGCGACCCTGGCAGGCATCGGTCCTAGCAGACCCCTTCAGTATTGCTGACACTAAATGTCCTCATAGGGCGTTCCCTCCCAGCGATTCTACTCACATGTGCCTTGTAAATACCTTTTGTAAGCCGTCCTTCATTAATCCTCTCGAAATGACCAAACTATCCAAGCATACTCTTTTCAGGTTTTGTCACTACATCTGCTACTCCTATTATTATACTACTAGATATTAGTTTTACAAGCTCTTTGGTGACGTGGTCGCGAGCACCACGGCTGAATAAGAGACGCTGGTTTTGATTTCCAGGTAGGGCAAACTGTCATTGAGCTTTTCTATCTGGAATTTCTTATTAGCAGAGCGGAGTCTGGGATTGTGGGCATTTGATGGCGATATACCTCTTTTTATCGAAATGTGGGTGTACTATATAGGTACAGCTTCGCCTATCCTTTCAGATATAATATGCGTGATGATACGTGTCTGTATACATTTTAAAGTATACGTAGACTCTAAAAAGACAGTAAGATAAAAGAGAGACGAGGAATACTGACACAGTAACAAGCAACACTGTAGGTATATACTATAAAATGGTTCCAACAGCCAAGTGGACTTTTACTTATTTGTTGGGTACCTACCCCAACAAATAAGTAAAAGTCCTGCCAAGTGCGTGTCGGATATAGCGGGTTCCGAACCACCAAATAAATTTTAACAATACAAATGTTCTTTTTGTGCACGTTAAGCCGTTGATCTCAGTTATCATTTGTGGATCTTGGACAGTCGTCAGAAGCCCGAAAGTCTGCCAACCGGTCTTACCAAAAGGTATCGTGTTACGCAGTAACTGGTTTGTGGAGGTCAGATAAGCGCTTCATGTAAAATACTGGTATTCAGGTTCATCCGGTTAAACTGAAATCCAACCCCTAAATCAAAAGTCATTTAAAGAAACTTTTTGAACGTCAAAGACTTTTTAACAAAAAATTAAACCGCCGAAAAAACTGAAAAGCAAAAAATAAGAAGCTTAAGTAATTTTGAGTCGGCGCCAAACCAGCAAATTAATAAATTAATTTGGTTTGGTTATTTCTATATATTTCAGGTAATTTAGTGATCCTTGGTCATTGATTGTTTGGCACCGACCCATAATTACTTAAACTTCTTATGTTTTGCTTTTAAACTTTTAGGCGGTTTAAGTTTTGTTAAAAGGCTTTTATTAAAAAAAAATTGTGGCTATAATCTACTAATTACTACATATACTTGCAAAATTGGATTATTATGTAAGAAGTTACGCGTGGTCATACATTACAATCAATGAGTGAATAATCATCCTACCCTTAGGGTTGGATTTTTTCCAAATTTACATGGGACCACCTTGGGATATATCCTTTCTAATAAAAAAATAATTATCAAAATCGGATCACTCTGTAAAAATTTATGCGTAGCCTCCTCCGCTTTTTTCGTCGGTTATAAGATTACATAAAACTGTCCCCCAAAACGTATCAATTTGTTAGATACAATTATGTTCCCAAGTGGTTATATGTTTTGTGGCTTCACATTGATATAGTAATAGTATACTTAGCCTATAATATTCCCACTGTTGGGACACAGGCCTAGTCTCAGTGAGAGGTGGAGCGGGTTGAAATCTACCACGTGAGCCCAGTGCAGATTGGGAGATTTCTTCGACTTTTTGATTCCAGGACATACCAGTTTCCTCACGATTTTTCCCTTCGACGTTTTGAGACCAGTAGTGATGAAATAATTTACATCAAGTCAAGCGCCTTACCTGGGCTCGAACCCACGACCTACATACAACTCATGCTCACTGGATCACCACTGCTCTAATATGATGGACAACAATAAGGAACATAAATTACAATATATCTAATGAACTTTTGCTGTTGTATATTTTTAAGGTTAACTGTAGGTACTATTCATTCCAACTGTACGAGAACTATATTATTCAGTTCACTGCACGAACAAAACAATTCCTCAGGAATTAATTTGTACGAAACACGTTGAGAGCCAAACTTGCTTCTAATAGGACCCAAACTCCAGAACATCGGCTAAGTTCGTCGAACTTCAACCAACTCCGTAAAATGCCTGATGTATGGGACTTCGCTTTTGTGGCAAACTTTTTTGTCAGCCTTGAATTTATGAAGGTAGAGTTGAAATTCAATTGGAGATTGATATGTCCAGGTTAAGGTGATGTATGGCCCTCCCCAGTTTAATGTATTAGAAGAAATTCCAAAGTTTTTGGTATAACTTATAATTTGAAGTTTGTTGTAGGGAAACAAGCTGTCTAGTGCTGTGGCACAATTTTATTTAAAACTTCTGATTCAAAAGTTATTATGAAAGTTTGGTAACACAATAAAATCATTCAAAATTACAATAAAATCTTGTCTATATGTAAATCCTACTACTGATGAAAGTTTCATTCATGAACGTGAAGCCTTTGTGTGCCCAGTCCAAGAGGTTTCGAAGCAAAATGGTGATGCAGATATCCAATATTCCAGCTCCATTAATATCAAAGCTCAGTGACAATGTCACCGGTTTGAATGTGCTTGACGTAAATGGTTTTCTCTGGAGTTGGCTACAAGGCTTCGATATGTATAAGGCCTTATAAACAAAGTGTATGTATGAATTTCGTCGTCATAGCATGTTATACAGTGTCGAAGAAACAACGACGCACATTCTGGTCCGTGGATTTCGTAGGCATATCATTGTGAACCCATCTGCAATGAAAGTACGGGGGTGATTTAATTAAAAAAATAATTACTATGTCAGTCATTTCATAATCGTTTTTATTTGCAATAAGTGTTGGTACAGTGTTGGTCTTATAGTTCCTAATACAAAGTCAGACATTTGTCATGCAAAACATTACAGTGTATTTAATTTCGACCGCAAAGGTAGTGCATTTTATATGGAAAAACAAATATTTTTTTGATAATCGCCCATAATTCATGGTTTCCATTTGCGTGCTTTTTTTATTGTTATTATTAATTAAAATGAATGTAAACACAATATTGTAAAACATTTTTTAAGAGTGGCCATGGAGTTTTTTGCTCACTCTTCTTTATAAAAATTACATTTTGGAAGGGTCGCCTAGAATAAATTGTATTTTCTTGTAAAATAAAAAAAAAAAAAATTATAACTATTTTATTTTCAGGCATCAGGGCCCATAGGGTGTTAGTAATACATCTTACTTAAAAATCTATGTTAGTAACATGCAGGAGAAAAAAGAAAATCACAATCACAGGAAGGTTTAACAAGATTTGTTACTAACATGTAGCTTGGTAAACCTTCCCAATGTAGGCCCATCCAGCCTCTCTGCAAACACCCCCAGAATGCTGTTGCTGCTTCCCCTCACTCGGGATATTACTGAGGCAACTTTCTTCCGCATTATAGCAAAGTAGTCGTCAGTGTGCGCATCAGCGAACATACCAGACGCACTACAGTAAGGTGGAAGCCTCAACAGCGCCCTGAAGGCATTGTTGTACTGAATGCGCAGGGCATTTTCTGCTTTTAGGGTATGGTTGTCCCAAAGGCTACTGGTGTAAAATCATTGGCAGTAGGCCTTAAAACGAGTTAATTTTACGGGTACTGAGCAACCATGAAACCTTCTGCATATCATATTTTCCCTCACAGGCAATGCCCTGCACTCCCTTTCCATATCCAAATCATCTTTTAACTCTTTAGTTACAATGTGGTAAAATGTTGACGTTTAAACTTAACTCATGAAGTCAACTATAGCATAAAAAAAAACTGTGAAATCAAGACAGCAAAAGGTGGCATTCGGTAAGATTAAATCTGCCTAGCTTTTGCCAATAACGTTGCAGTTGGCATCCAGTCTAAACTGATTGCAGCGCGTCGACCTCTCGTCAGACCTCCAATACTCAGCTACTGAATTGCACGATACCTCTAGGTAAGAGTGGTTGTCACACATTTTTGGGCCTCTGAATATCCATAATGACTGTCAAAGATCTACAAAATGACAGCCGGGACCAACGGCTAAACGAGCTTTTCGAGGCATGACGAGGTCTCCTTATGTAATGGAAGATCACCCATCCATGTACCGACCGCGGCCTGGGTAACTTAACCTTCAATTGATCCTTGGCTGTTAGTCTATAGCCACGAGCCCGCTTTTTTTGGGTGGGAAATCATCAAATGACCTCTCCCGCTCTGGGCGGAGCGGGAGGGCGTGTCAGACTTTTACTGACTAAAACCCACCCGTGTTCCTTCAGTTGCCCATATCTAAGGGCCACGGTAACTCTTTCGAACGAATCTCGCAACCCTGGCAAGCCACGAGCCCCTTAAACAACATATTGTATCAACGAATATTTTTTATCATTCTCATAATACCTCCGCCATTTTGGATGTTGACTTAAAACCCATTCATCATACGCTCCAATTGTTTTTACAAAAAGACGTTATTATTTTAAACATTAAGCTTTACTTTTTGTTCGTTCAACCGTAAAGTTATTGATAACGTGAATATTTATAATAAAGCTTTTTGGGAGGTCAGTAGAAGGGCAGGCTTGTCGAAGCGGTGTGGTATTTACCTTAGTAGAGTATAGAGTATGAAGGGTCATTGAACACTGTGTTGAGCAACAGAAATCTATCAGACAGCTGTGCTGCTGGAGAATGGTGAAGGGCAGGCGTTTTTGAGGTCTGTCTTATGTTATAATGATATTCAAAAAGTGCTAATACTCAGATTAGTTTGAATGAATGAGTTTTTTTAATTTTTACTTCCAAATGCGTAAATCAACTGTCCTTTGTACTTTTGACTGCACATGATAATGCCACTTTAATTAAATGTAATGTGTGCGTACAAAACACTATTATCAAGTTATCCTCAATTTATAATATTAATAAACAGGGTCGAATTAAATATGCTGGCAATACTTTACCCACGTGTTGGGTTATATAGATATCGTTATCGAAAACTAATGGAAAAAAAAAAAAAACAAAAATCGTCATGCTAAGGGCGAACGTCAATGACCGTACTTTTTTTTTCTGGATTGGAAATCATCAAATGACTTCTCCCGCTCTGGGCGGAGCGGGAGGGCGTGTCAGACTTTTACTGACTAAAACCCACCCGTGTACCTTCAGTTGCCCATGTGCCGGGGCCACGGAATCTCTTTCGAACAATCACGCGACCCCGGCAGGGTCAATGACCGTACTCAATCAGCTGTTTTTGGAGTTTCAAAAGACCAAAACATAACAGTCGTTTGTTTGCCTTAATGTACATATTTATTCATTAGTCATTTGAAATTTTTAACAAGTTGGAATGACGAAAATATATTTTTTTTTAATAGTTTTCGTATCGATACCCAACACGTAGAGTAAAGTAATAATTGCCAGCTAATTTAATTTGACCTTCTATATATATTTATTACAACAATTTTGATTAATCAATATTTGAACGATATTATTCCTATTCATAGATATACTCTGTTTCATTGAAAACCCCTTTCCCTATAGCTAGGATTCAGAATAAATTAAAATATTTTAAGAATTTCTTATTTTTTCTCCGAAAACATAAGAATACAAAGTAACTAACTATTATAGTTTTATAAATCATTGATTACTATTTCAACTTTGTTTGAATAAGAATTCAATCAAAACATTTCAAAATCTTGTATTCCTTGAAAACCAGAAACTTACCTTTTCAAATATTCGAATTCCTGAATAAACCACAGTTTGGACTAAAAATCTAACAAATTGATTGCCGAAAATTCAAAATAATCAAATTTTACGAAATATTATAAAATTAATATTTTCACAAGTCTTAAAGTTAGTTTCGTTTAGTTTAGTTTGTGTTTGAACATCAATCAAATAACCGAATGATTGATTATCCTGAAATTCAGTAAATAAATCCCTTTATATTAAGTGGGCAGGGATGGATTCAGTTGAAAAAAATATTGAAAAGTCATCTTCATCAGGATTTGAGCAGATTTATCGTTGAGAAAGAAATGTTTTAGGGTTCCGTACCAAAATAGTAAAAAGGAACCCTTATGGTGAGGCTCAGTCTGTTTGTCAATCACAGCTAGATATCTTAAGAAATACTAATGCTATCAACTTGAAATTTGGAAAACTCTTAGTTGACGTTTGCCCAACTATTTGGCAAAAGAGAGAAAAAAAATTGTAATTTTTTTTTTCGCAACACCGACATAACGGATTTCTTAAAAATTTTAACTGAGGCTTCTAGGGCATGTGAGGTATCATATAAAAGAGCTCTATTTGCACATCCTCAAACATTTTTCTTTTTCTATATTGCATAGTTTGGACTTCTGAAGAAACATGTAAAACAATACCTTTCCCCTCTTATATCCGAAGTTTGCACGGAGAAAAATCAGAAATCATTGTATGTGATAGAAGATAATATGAACATAACAGGAAAAATAAAACAATCTCTCGAAATAACACACTTTTTCAGAAATAATCAACAAAAATTACATTCGTTCCAATATCAGTCATAAGATGGCGTTGACCTAAAACTGCTATACTATATGCAATAAAATATTTATATATGATGATACAGAACCCTCGATATGCGTGTCCGACTCGCTCTTGATCGTTTTTTTTTTTTGTTTTCTGATCGTGTGTATTATTCATTTATTTTAGAATTGCATTCGATACAATTGTTAGTAAATCATACTTAAAACTAGGTAAGTAAAATTATTAATCTATACTTAATACTATAAAGCTGAAGAGTTTGTTTGTTTGGTTGAACGCGCTAATCTCAGAAACTCCTGGTCCGAATTGAAAAAATATATTTTGTGTTGGCCTGTTTATTGAGGAAGGCTATAGGCTATATAATATCACGCTACGATCAAAAGGAGCGGAGCAGCAACGAGAAATGGTTGAAAACTGGCAGGTAATTCGATGCGACGGGAAGGGTCAGGGGAGCAAACATTTTGTGGGCAGAAGCTAGTTATTATTAGCTAGCTTCTGCCCGCGACTTCGTCCGCGTCAAATTTTTACTCCCCTGACCCTTCCCGTCGCATCGATTTGCCTGCTAGTTCTCGTTGCTGCTCGCTCTTTTTGGGTTTTAGTGAGTCAACCTTAAAAGATAGACATATGCTCGCGCGGACTTTTTTTAGAACTTTTTACATGATTTTTGCGTTACTTTAACCATTTACGCAGCGCACGCAACGGAAACTCTCAAAAGGAATACATTTTCCCCGTTTATGCAACATTTTTCATTAATGCTCCGCTCCTTTTGATTGTAGCGTGATGGTATATAGCCTATAGCCTTTCTCGACAAATGGGCTACTCAACACAAAAATATTTTTTCTATTCGAATCAGTAGTTCCTGAGGTTAGCGCGTTCAATCAATCAAACAAACAAACAAACTCTTCAGCTTTATAATATTATTAAGTAATATTAAGTAATTAAGTATTAAGTATAGATATTGCGCTATTTATCGTTTTTCTGGGCACCTTCGGTGCTGTGAATGGCATTCCAGTGCCTCATAACTGGGCAATCCTTCCCAGTATCGTATTCAGAAGGCTGTTGGTGCTGCCTCGCACGTGGCGCGTCAGAAAGGCCACTTTTTTACGCTCTATCTCCCTAAAGCAATACGTGTTGGCCTTAGCAAACATACCTGATGCAATGCAAAAGCGAGGCAACCCCAACAGCTTCCTGAAACAGGATGCTGTTGGGGTTGCCTTGCCTTGTACAGGACCTACATGGCATTGAAAGATCCACGCGCATACCGGAGCCACAGGCTGTAGGTATAGAAAGTCTGACAATATGCCTGAAAAAGACCAATTTTGACATTGTATTGCCATTCCATTGAATATTCTGATTACAAGAATTGTTTTTATCTTTGTTCTAGACCACCTATAAATAATAATAATATGTATTTGTCATGAATGTGAAAAGGTTTTTTCTCTGTAGGTATTACAATTTATGCTTACCCAACTGAACACAAAGGTTATTTTTTTATGCAAAGGCTAAATATATTATGTCGGCAGAACTAAAATTTATTTACATAATACAGTCAGCGTCAATAATATCGGGACGAACAGACTGTTCAAAATGATCTAAACAACTACGAAAACTAAATATTAACTCAATGACAAAAGGAATGTTTCAGAATGAAGACAGCACACAACTACTGTCATTCTAACAAGAACTTTATCCAATTGAGATGAAGTTTAATTTTCTTCGTTGTTGAGATCATTTTGAACATTCTGTTCTTCTCGATATTTTGACCCTGATTGTACCATATATTGCAGAAATCCGTAAGCTTGTTGCATATTTTGACTGTAGTGTTTGTTTTTTTTTTTTAAATATGTGTTACTAGCTTCTGCCCGCGACTTCGTCTGCGTAAATGTCGGTTATCGCGGACGCAGACAAAGTCACGGAATAAAAAGCCTTTGTCCTTTCTCAGGCTCTAAACTATCTGTGTACCAAATTTCATTTAAATCGGTTCTGTAGTTTTAGCAGGAAAGCGAGACAGACAGAGTTACTTTTGCATTTATAATATTAGTGTGGATAGTGTGGATTATATTGTAGTTTTGTAATAAAGTTAAAATAAATTTATAATACCGAATCAGTTTACAGTAAAAAAAAATTTACAACTATTCCATTTTGCTTTATTAAATCCGTTTTATATTGTGACTATTTGTGGCATGCTGAACAGTTTCGCAAACAAGCTGTGGTCACGAATGTCGGACGCAGTAATTAGCTGTGAATTGTTTTAAAACCGTTAATTAAATTAGTTTGAAACATGGTAATTGAATTGCCATTAATTTGTAGAGATAGATAATAATAGCAACTACTATAGTTTTAATGATTATGAGTGTCAACACAATGTTTCGGTACTATGTAATAAAAAAACCGGCCAAGTGCGAGTCGGACTCGCGCACCGAGGGTTCTGTACAAACCTGTAGATATTCACGGTTTATGCATAAGGTTTATGTTTATGAAATTAATTGTTTTTTTTTTTTAATTTGTATATTTGAGTTGACTGAATGAAAGGTAAATTGCGGTTTACGATTTATGACGTTTTAAAAAAAAACTACTTGCTCGATCTCGTTCAAACCAATTTTCGGTGGTAGTTTATATGGTAATTTACATCATATATTTTTTTAAGTTTTGTCATTCTCTTAGTTTAGAAGTTACGGGGGGGGGGGGGGGGGGACACACATTTTACCACTTTGGAAGCGTCTCTCGCGCAAACTTTTCAGTTTAGAAAAAAATGATATTAGAAACCTCAATACCATTTTTGAAGACCTATTCATAAATACCCCACACGTATGGGTTTGATGAAAAAAAAACATTTTGAGTTTCAGTTCTATGTATGGGGAACCCCTAAATTTATTGTTTATTTTTTTTCTATTTTAGTGTAAAAATCTTGATGCGGTTCACAGAATACATCTACTTACCAAGTTTCAACAGCGTAGCTCTTATAGGTTTGGTGAAAAGTGGCTGTGACATACGGACGGACAGACAGACAGACAGACGGACAGACAGACATGACGAATCTATAAGGGTTCCGTTTTTTGCCATTTGGCAACGGAACCCTAAAAAACCGGCCAAGTGCGAGTCGGACTCGCGCACCGAGGGTTCTGTACAAACCTGTAGATATTCACGGTTTATGCATAAGGTTTATGTTTATGAAATTAATTGTTTTTTTTTTAATTTTTATATTTGAGTTGACTGAATGAAAGGTAAATTGCGGTGATTTATGACGTATTAAAAAGAAACTACTTACTAGATCTCGTTCAAACCAATTTTCGGTGGAAGTTTACATGGTACTGTACATCATATATTGTTTTTAGTTTTATCATTCTCTTATTTTAGAAGTTACGGGGGGGGGGGGGGGGGGACACATTTTACCACTTTGGAAGTGTCTCTCGCGCAAACTATTCAGTTTAGAGAAAAATGATATTAGAAACCTCAATACCATTTTTGAAGACATATTCAGAGATACCCCACACATATGGGTTTGATGAAAAAATGTTTTTTGAGTTTCAGTTCTAAGTATGGGGAACCCCAAAATTTATTGTTTTTTTCCAATTTATTGTAAAAATCATGACAAATCTATAAGGGTTCCGTTTTTTGCCATTTGGCAACGGAACCCTAAAAAGGTCGGATCGCTTTGTGATATTTGCCAGAACTTTTTGGCAAAGATATTACGTAAAGTCGATGTACAAGCATTCTTCCTATATCTTCTTTCAGTAAATCATTTTCTTTTCATATTAGCATTGATCAACCACTTCAAACTTATCAATCTTGGCAATACAAGCGATTCTTGAGTATAAGTCTTACCGAGCGACGCTAGAAAATGCGTCCGAGGGTGTAGAAAATGAAATGTATGTGTGTGTTTTATCTCCAAAATAAAGCTAAGCACACCATAAATAGTTAACTCACTAAACAAATCCAAATGAACAACCCCGCAGCTTATAAATAATTATACATTCCAGTCTACAAGGTTCTAATGGCGTTCCTAATCAAATATGCATTAGGTCCACTTTGTCGCCCCAACGTGCGGTTTGCTCTGGCCGCTCTAAAATTTATAGAGTGCGTGTGCCTAGTGTAGGCTATGTATTTAGTATCATTTATAACGTATCATCGCGTTTGTATTCTCAAGGAGGAAAGCAGAGGGTGCATTACATCCACATTGCCACAACTAACCTTAGTCCTATGTAACAGGGTGGAAGGCAAACGCGCTCAAGGCAGAACATCGATAACATGGTTAAGCGGAAGACTGCATAATATGGAGCCGTAACGTTAACCTCCTGAGACCCCGCGTGATTTTTAGAACAAAATCACTATGTCGGATAGGCCCAGGCTTTATTTATTTTTTACTGAACTATGTTCCCGCGTTCTAGTATTAAGACAAATTATTCGAATTAAGATAATAGTTTCAAACACACCCTTAAAACATACAGAAGAAATACCCAACAGTAAAGAAAATATCGTAATTTTTGTCTATGGGTCTATCCGGTATAGTCTAGTTTGTGATACTATTAGTATTTTGGGTAACTCTTCAGTCGGCCCGAAAAATATCTGGGTCTCAGGAGGCTATTGCTGGAGATGCCTCCCCTAATTTGGAGCGTTTGCCATAAACGCCACGCTTGGCAGGTGGGTTGGCGATCGCGGGTAAAATGTATAAAGAACTCTGCTGCCCATTCTCTAGTAAGTCACTTAGTCACCTCTTACGACACCGAGGACGGGTAGAAATGAGATGGTGCTATTATTGACGCTCGGCACCACACGGATCAGACAGACACACGACATAGTAATATAAAGTCGCAATGCTCAGCATTGGAGGAACGACAAAAAGAAGAAGAATTGGAGGCGAGTTTGTTGCTCGTTGCTGTTGTTGTTCGTGTGTTAACTAAAGCACGGCATAAATGTAGACTCCGTATTGTTACTGAGGCATTTCAATTCAATTTGTAATGGAAAACTCATTAGCAGTTAGTTCATTGTGTGAAATGTGGACCTAGGAACACACATATAATTGACAGTCGCTCTTGCGACCACTGGCACCCAAAACAGTCCTTTCTCATTATAAATCTGTGTATTTGTGACTAAATACAATTTTGCGTGACTTCAGAGTTTGTAATTGTAATTGTTAAGGTTCTGGGAAATATATATGTATTAGTGTTAAAATCAACAGGCTATTTGGATGGAACACATATAAATATGTTGCATCCAAATAATATAATGCAGAACCACTTTTTACTCATGACCGAACTATTTTTATTTATGGCAGACTAGCGTCTGCCCGCTACTTCGTCCGCGTCAATTTTTATCCCCCGACCCTTCCCGTCGCATCAAATTGCCTGCCAGTTTTCGGTAACTTTTCATTGCTGCCCCGGTCTTTTTAATTGCATCGTGATGTTATATAGCCTATAGCCTTCCTCAATAAATAGGCTACTCAAAACAAAAAGAGTGTTTCAATTCGGTCCAGTAGCTTCTGAGATTACCGCGTTCAACCAAACAAACAAGCAAACTCTTCAGCTTTATAATATTAGTATAATCTACATTTATTATATTAGTATAGATTACAAACAGTTTTACTGGAATCTTTCAACAAGTAGATTATATACGTACAACCTCCATCAATTAGGAATTTCATTAGACACACAATGATCTCCGAAATAGCTTCAAATATCATGAATAATACACAGAATTGTGAAAAGCAGGTACTACGTAATGTTACTGTAGCGACATCTACATTGCCATAAGAGAACTACACACCACTTTGATTTGACGTCACGAAAAATCCTACATCGCGCAAGCAGAGCTTATCGCGCTACTTCCCTACACCAATAATCGGGCAGAAGCTCACCAGACACATTACCCGTCTCGTCGACGGATCCTCTCTTTTTTATGGAGTTTGAGTGACTTAACACCCTGTTTCTACTACGTCTATATTATAATTACAGTTACAAGCTAAATAACCACCCCTACAAGCTTGAATTTGTAATAGTTTCCAGTAGTTGTGAGACTAACTTGTACCTAGGCCTAACGCGCTCTGGTTAATCCTCTCTACTTACGACTTTCTAGCTGACTAACTAATATTATTAACACGGCTATTTTGGGACCAGGTTCATTATAGCACTTTGTACTTTGTAGACAGCACTGCACTCTTGGCACACTGAAAAAAGTGTAACATTTTGATCGTCGGGACACTTGCTAAAATATATATGCTTGTAAGTTTACAAGCGTACATACCTATGTCTATCTATTACTATGCTATATATACTGCGATCGCCAACCCGCCTGCCAAGCGTGGCGAATATGGCAAAGCCCAAATTGGGGGCGGCCTATGTCCAGCAGTGGACGTCTTTTCGCTGAAATGATGATGATGATGACACGTGTGGGAAGCGCATCAGCTGAAGGTATTTTTAACCCCCGACGCAAAAAGAGGGGTGTTATAAGTTTGACGTGTCTGTCTGTCTGTCTGTCTGTCTGTGGCATCATAGCTCCCGAACGGATGATGCGATTTCAATAAAAAAAAATACGTATTAAAGGTGACTTATCTGCGAGTGTTCTTAGACATGTTTGATGAAAATCGGTTGAGCCGTTTAAAAGTTGTGGGGGGGAAAGTGGGGAAGAGTAACCGAATGTCAGCAAATATACTCTAGTGGGGTCTCAAATGAAAGCGCACTGAAAGAGAATATTGATGAATTAATCGAAAGTGTTCTTAGCTTCGTTTGATTCTACATTATATTAAGTATATACCTACCTATAAAAAGTACAAAATAAAAAATTAAATTAAAAATTTAAAAAACCCCCGACACAAAAACCTAATTTACCTTTAAAAAGTAAAAAATAATAAAAAATAACTCAATCTTAAAGTACCTAAGAATGTATTAATAATTCAAAAAAAAAACGTCACGTTGGGGGACCGCTCCGCGAGTGCAGACGTCGTTGACTGCTTAGTTAGGTAATAAGACTATTGGTAATTAAATTGTTAGGTTTGAAGCGGTCCCCCAACGCGGCTTTTTTTTTTGAATTATTAATACATTCTTAGGTACTTTAAGATTGAGTTATTTTTTATTATTTTTTACTTTTTAAAGGTAAATTAGGTTTTTGTGTCGGGGGTTTTTTAAATTTTTAATTTAATTTTTTTTCGTATTTTTTTTATTTGTGTTTTACCCTAGTATTGTTTGGTAAATGAGTTAGGAGTATTTTAATAATATCTTAGGACAACCAACACACCGTTATCGGATCCCAAACTAGGCAGAGACTGTACCGTGGCAACCAGACAACTGATAAATATACTTATATATTTCTAAATACATACATATCTATAGGTACTAATATTATAATAATATTATAAAGCTGAAGAGTTTGTTTGTTTGTTTGATTGAACGCGCTAATCTCAGGAACATCTGATCCGAATTACAAAATTATTTTTGTACTGAGTAGCCTATTTATAAAGAAAGGCTATAAGCTATATAACATTACGCTATAACAAAGAGGAGCGGAGCAGTAATGAAAAATGTTGCAAAAACGGGGAAAATCGCACGGGTAGGTGATTCGACGCGACGGGAAGGGTCGGGGGAACAAGAAATTTAATGCGGACGAAGTCGCGGGCAGAAGCTAGTTATAGACAAATTACACCCAGACACAGAAAAAATAATCGTGCTCATGTTGCAAAGATTTGTCCTGGGTGGGAATCAAACCCACGACCTCAGTCTTAGCAGTCAGGGTCACTAACCACTAGACTAACAGGCCAGTTAAGGGCCATTTTAAGGTTACCGTACCCAAAGGGTGAAAACGGAACCTACTAAGGCTCCGTTGTCTGGCCTTCCGTCAGTCCGTCTGTCTGTCTGTCAGTATGTTGTATCTCATGAACCGTAATATGTAAATAGTTGAAATTTATTAGTTGTATTTCTATTCCCACTGTAACAAACAACACTGTAACATTGTATTAAAAAGAAAATAAATACTATAAAAACTAAAGGGGGAATTCATAGAAGATACTTGTTTTTATTTTTATAGCGGGCGGTATCTCGTATTTGTCGTAAAATAACAAAAATAAAGATAAGAAAAATCATACCACACAAGAAACTCGTTTTTAGGGTTCCGTTGCCAAATGGCAAAAAACGGAACCCTTATAGATTCGTCATGTCTGTCTGTCTGTCCGTCCGTATGTCACAGCCACTTTTCTCCGAAACTATAAGAGCTACGCTGTTGAAACTTGGTAAGTAGATGTATTCTGTGAACCGCATCAAGATTTTTACACTAAAATAGAAAAAAAGAAATAAATTTTGGGGTTCCCCATACTTAGAACTGAAACTCAAAATTTATTTTTTCATCAAACCCATACGTGTGGGGTATCTATGAACAGGTCTTTAAAAATGGTATTGAGGTTTCTAATATCATTTTTTTCTAAACTGAATAGTTTGCGCGAGAGACGCTTCCAAAGTGGTAAAATGTGTGTCCCCCCCCCCCCGTAACTTCTAAAATAAGAGAATGATAAAACTTAAAAAAATATATGATGTACATAACCATGTAAACTTCCACCGAAAATTGGTTTGAACGAGATCCAGTAAGTAGTTTTTTTTTTAATACGTCATAAATCGTAAACCGCAATTTACCTTTCATTCAATCAACTCAAATATAAAAATTAAAAAAAAAAAACATTTAATTTCATAAGCATAAACCTTATACATAAACCGAGGATACCTACAGGTTTGTACGGAACCCTCGGTGCGCGAGTCCGACTCGCACTTGGCCGGTTTTTTTTAGTGTGTGAGTCCAACTCGCACTTGGCCCTTTTTCACTTAGTTACTCACAAACATTGTTAATTTATTATATAGAGTCTATTATTGAATACATAATATTAAAATAGGAACAGAATATGTTCCCATCGGGTGTCCTACGATATCTTTCGCTTTTTTTCATTGAAAAATAAGTTAAGTGGCGTTTGCACCGGTAAAAGACACTAGGTAAACATTTTCTACCGTTTTTTATTTTAGCGATATATCTTAAACAACGCAGCGCGCTATTTTGTAGCTGACAGTTTCGTTAAAATTCTTCCGTTGTAAAAAACTTCAGGTGGTGCTATCAAGTAAAGAACAAAATATAGAGACAATAAGATGGCTAGAAATAGCAGAAATTATTAAAAGTTTAACGCTGACAGGCATGCAAGTGGATTGGACTAGTGGAAATCCAGCAGTGGATTTTTTAAAATTGAGGTTTTTAATCTTATATTTTATTAAAGCTAGTCAACTAGCTATTTAATAAACTATAAATAAATGTTACCGGAGTTATCTTACATCAACATCACACCTAGAAATATTAATGTGTTGGTCATATAATTATTTTTTCCGTGTTGGAATCGAGTCCGCGACCCATAACGAAAAGTCAATCAATGCGTTTATCGAACCTTTACTTATTAAAAGCTACCTCTACCCACGGTTTCACAGAAACGTGTTACTGGGACAAGATAAGTTATAGCCTGTGTCCCTCCTCAAGATACCAAATTTTATCGAAATCCGTTCAGTGGTTTAGGCGTGAAAAGACAACATATAGATAGAGTTACATTCGAATAATATTAGTATGGATTTGAAGCAACACAGACCACATACATTGTGATTTTTTACTTTCCCAAAAAGGATTGACGATAGTGGACAAAAAACACGTTTCGTAAGCCCCGAAATTCACCGCATACAGTTCAAAACTTTGAGCTCAGAGTTATCCTACAGACAAAAACATCCATTATCACTGCAATACTTGGAAATAGAACCCAGGACCTTACGATTACAGCAGCGTACTTGCGTCATTATACCCTTTGTATTTAGTAAATATTATTTTTGGAGTAATAACTCTATTATAAATGCAATAGTAAGTTTTTCCATTTGTTACTATTTCACGCTAAATGGCAGAACAGACTTGGATGAAATTTAGCACACAGATAGATCATAACAGGCAATTTTTCATACTGGATCGCAGAACTAGTCACAGGCAATAGCTAGTTTCCCTAGTCTAATATAAAGCACACCATCCAAACCAATGCACTCTGAGCAACATGTTATAATAAAAGAAGTTCACTGACCTAATAAAACTTAACGTAGCTGTAGGCCTAACCTATTGTTTTAAAGTACCCATCAATTTGAACAGCTATGATACACGAAACAGGAGTACAGGTACAGTCAAGGGCAATTTTAATACGAATAAAATTCAAAAGTGATTTTGTTGAAATTAAAATGTGTTTAGAACGAACTCGGAAAGACGCTATAGCTATGTGTAAATGATTTTGCCACCACTGTTCTCAAAACATCGTAAGGAAATCGTCCTAGGTCAAAAAAATCGAAGACATGTGACATCTTACAACCTGCACTGGGCCCGCGTGGTACATTACGGCGTACTTCCGTCTCACTGAGAGAAGGCCTGTCTCCTAGCAATGAGTGTGTGTACGACATATTTAGTGTTCCATCGTTTATGTCAACAAACGATGGAACACTACATATGTCGTGTCTTTCGTGTTCTGTTTTGAGCACGTTACAGGAACTGACGGACGCTACTGATGGCACCAAACTCGTAGCTGGATTCTAGACCGAGAGCAATTAAGATCTCTCTCTTTTGAGAAAATATAATATCTTTAATCGTAGATTGCTATCGACACGCTAAAAAGAAAAAGAAAATTCACGAAGTCAATGTGCGTAAAAAATGTCCCGCTTCATCACAATTTTGACAATTATTTATCATAAGCCTGTACTGTCTTATGCAGGATTCAGGCCTTCCTTCCCTCTTACCATATTCCCGGTTGACTGCGATTGTGGGACAATCGTTTAAGAAGTCCAGCTCATTCCGCCGTTTCTTTCTGGGTGTGGCAAGTAGTCGTTTCTTGAGATTTGGGATCCACTGAGTGGTGGTTTTTGTGTATTGCTGCTCCGACATGCAACAGATGTGGCCAGCTTAGTTCCACTTTATTCATAAACGTCGCCTACAGTAAAGGGACGTTTAGATGTCAAACATGCATAAATTAACAGTCGCTAATACTCGTCATTAGTGAACTATAAGCAACGTTCCATACAGAAAACATATGAATGATAAAGAATAGCATCATCTTATTTATTCCCGAGGATTCTGTAAAAAGAGACTAAGGGACTTACTGGAGAATTGGAAGCAACGTTGTCTATGCATTTTATCATGATACTGCGATCGTCAACGCGTCTGCCAAGCGTTGGGATTATCGAAAGAACTCACCAGTGAATTTCTTTCGGCTGAGTAAAGTAAGCAACGTTTATACCGAACATCTCTTAATTTATAAAAAAATACGGAGAAAAGCCTCGTTTTATTTCACTACTAGCTGACCCAGCGAACTTCGTATCGCCTCAGATTCAATAAATGTTGTAATAAACCTACCACGTTTAACAACCTGGTACGCGGTGGTGATCTGGTAAATGTTTTCTAGCTGACACTCTTTTGTTTGGTGAGCTCCTACCCAATTATGACAACCTGCTTCTTCAAAGGCATGAAGCGTTTTCTAGCTGACATTTTATTTTATGTTGGTGGACTACCCACCCGTGTTCCTTCAGTTGCCTATATGCCAGGGCCACGATAACTCTTTCGAACAAATCTCGCAACCCTGGCAAAAAGTTATGACCACCTGGTACTTCGAGGCATAAAACTTTTTCTGGCTGACACTGCTGTTTGATAACCTCATACCAAATTATGACCACCTGGTACTTCAAAGGCAACGTTTTTGTCATACCACGTTTTAAAGAGACTTGTATTCTCTTTGACGTTTATGTCACGTCACACGGAAACGCGGTCGAACGGGATAAAAATATCCTATGTCCGTCTCCTGGTTCTAAGCTAGCTCCCCATCAATTTTCCAGCTAAATCAGTTCAGCCGTTCTTGAGTTATAAATAGTGTAACTAACACAACTTTTTTTTTATATATAGATTTCCTTACATCTTTGCCTTTGGCTGTACCTACACAGGTATTAATGTGGTGTATACGAGGATTGCAGATAACCGTTTGAGCTGATGGTAGTGAGAACCATTTGAGCTGAATCGGTGCGTATTACGTACGTGTTACGTATTAAGCACGTGTTACGTACCGTATTCAATCTATCGTTATGTTGGTGGAATCGTTAGATAAATTGTTCAACGCATGAACGTAAACGCGTGTAATTACAAGGTTGGTAATATCCTTACCATGATTTTCTAAGTACGTCTGTGGGTTAAGTGAATTTTGCAGGTAAAACTAATGTAGATAAAACCAAAAGTTTTGAAAAACAAGTCGTGTGCTGTCCACAACTTATTTATCGTCTTTCGGGGACGATTTTCAAAAAATCTTTCTAAAGAGTTCAATTTCGTTTCTTAAGGAATTCCTTTGCAAAACTTACTTCGAGTTTAGGCTGTATCTAAGATTTCTAAATTGGTGGTAATATAGCCCAGTTCCCACATAGAAAAAAAAATAAAAATATTTAGAATAGGTACCAAAAACTATAAGTCAATCCACAATCACCTGATCTTTTAAAATGATTCTAAAAGCATTGAATATTACGTATTCATCAGTTTCATCCTAAACGAGCTCCCTAACCGCTTCATTCCGGATATGTGCGGTTTATTTCGGTGTAGACTCGTTTCAGAGTGCATTGACACATCACAATTTGTTAGGTACCCACCTATACTAGATAGTTCTGTACTCGGGCATATAACGGGTGTTGTGGTTATCCGCAAATTGAAGTAATGTAAAACGGAAACCGGTAATGTATTAGAATTTGTAACTCCTAGTGCAGTTTCTAAGAACTGTCGTTTAATGAGGCCCATTTACAAAGCATAATTATATTTCTAAGAATCGGGAATTGATACAGACTGGTTAATTTTTATATATTTAAGCTTAGAGAGAATTTTATTGAGTGCACGCTTTGAAACGAATTAGTATCTACGGCAAAAAGGAACCAATCAAAAAGAAAATATTTTATTAAACGCTAGCTTTTTTGAGTGGCCCCGTCCGCGTGTTATACATATAAACCGCCCTCTAAAATCACCGTCTATTGATATTAGTTTCACCCCTTACCCTTTGGGGAAGGCTTATGTTCAGCAGTGGACGTATTTTGCCTGAAATGATGAATGATGATGAGAAGTAGACAAAATTAACTAGGTAGGTACTTTATAGAGCCATTCTATTATTTGAATGACAACTTGACTTAGAATTTTAATTAAATTTACACCACTTTCAAATATTCGTCGAGAGTCAAATCCTGACAGCAAAATCACGATGTGCCGAATCTATCATATTTACTTCAATAAATTCGAAAGCGCATTAGTTGGATAAACATCCGGAATAGAATTAATCGGATGTAGAACCGGAATCGAACTCAAATAGAACTCGTGCGGTTTTTGTGGCCGGCAGACTAGATGTAAGCCACATTTACAAACTAACGCACAATGTTGGACCTATTAGTAGACAGAAAATTGTATGTTGGAAGAGATTTCTATAGAATTAAGCATCACTTTTACACATAAAAACGAAAAATATAGTTTTGGAACATCACGATGATCAACTTTGCAGTATGAGTAGGAAAAATCGCCATAATTATCACAATTTTAACAAAATATAGATAATTTTATTTCTGTAAGTAGGTTTCAAACACTTTTACACATCAGTCACATTTTTTTAAACTAGTTGAGGACAGCGTTTCCTATCTGACTACATTGAGAAGAAAGACGAAACAAACTCTTGGTTGTGAAACCGCCGCATCGGAAATGGTCGTTTGCGGAAAGAACAACACAGGTAGAGTGGACCAGTCTAGTCAGTAATCGTGCAGCTCAACTTAAAACACAAGGAGCTCAACGATGAGCTCCTTGTGTAAACAGAAAAACAGAGAAACATTCATTGATTTGCCTGGTTTTGAATAGGATACTTTAGTCTTAATGATCCAGCGTTCGTAGATAAAGTATCATTCTATTTGTGGTAACGATAACAGAAAAATCCAAAATATGTGATTTATTATTGTGCTACGAAAAATGAATGGAGGTAAATTCTGTTGAAAGTCGTAGTTGAAATACGAAACGCTTTGAAAACTTTATCCACTTGTCTAGACTTTTAGATCTTTTGAAATAAGATAGATAATACAGGGTCGCAGTGATGTCAATGCCATTGCCACCTTGGATTCATCACATGAATCTGAATCAATACGCAATGCAAATAGGTAAAAAAAATTGCTATTCCATACATTTTGATCGCGTAGATATTGCACTTTTCTATGAAACAGCTGATTTGATGTATGTTGATGTCAACTTCACCCTCTACAGAAAGCTTTCAAATCTACAGTATTCCAAAAAAAAAAAAAATTGAATGGTTTCAATGTACTGGGCCTCATGCAATGATTCTTTCAGTTTTCAAAAACCACCACACAACGTTTTTGTTTGCTACGACAGCGTAGCAGTGACGTAATATGTGCTACGAAACAGCGTAGCAACTGATTGTCGCTACGAATTATCCTATGTTGAACGCGTACACCTTGCTACATTGCATTTTTATTGCAACTGTATTTAGCATAGTCTATAAGCTGGCATGTTGGCTTGGGGAACAATACCTCAGAAGAAGATTCTTACTAGAAACTGTAATTGATTTATTTGTTCGTTCATACTTTCTAGCCATATTATCTTTCACAAAGACAATCGATCGTTTATTTTTTCTTCCTATTCATATACAAAACTTACTCATAAAATTTCACTCAAGTCTTCACATTACATGTGCATGTAGAAAACGTACTTCTGTTTATTATTAACAGCGTTTTAGTCATTTTGGGCAACATTATCTACGAAACGCGCTCCAGTCGTGCGTAGCAGCGCTGATATTTGCCATTCCACACGACTTACCTCTAATGCATTAGGTAAACAGGGTACCCTCACTGAGTTGAGGTGAACGATTTAATAATAGAGCGAGTTGCGTTACGTTGAATTTTGATACCAAATTTTTAAACTCGTATCCTTAACGTTAGAAATGTCTTCGAAACTGACAGCTTTTTTGCCGATGGTAGCAGTATATTATTTCGGATAGATTCAATAATAAGGTTATTTTTTGGTGGTTTTTTTTTTGGGGTGGGTATCATGATATAACGTTTCCCGCTCTGGGCGAAGCGGAAGGGCGTGTCAGACTTTTACTGACTAAAACTCACCCGTGTTTCTTCAGTTGTTCATATGATAGAGCCACGGTACCTCTTTCTAACGAATCTCGCGACCCTGGCAGGCATCGGTCCTTGCAGACCCCTTCAGTTTGCTGACATCTCTTTGAGTCGCGCGGCGTGGTACACAACGCACCGTCAACCCGGGCCTGGTCCTTACCGGGCGGCGAGCTACCCATTGCTCACCGCCCGCAAGTCCACGCCTACAGTGGCCGGGAGTTCGCAATCAACTCTCGACGCCCGGGGTGTTTCCTCCTACGGCGGCTAGGTACGTGACGGCGCAGAGACTGCCACTCCCTCACGCGCCCCGCTCCTCCTTCGCGAGCAATACTGCTTCGCAGAAGAAGGTGACGGCTTCCCATGCCCTCTCGTTCCGTACCATGGCTCGCACCAGGGCTGGACGCGAGAGGTCGCCGCCGCCGATCGCCTCCACGAGGAAACGGCGGTGCTACGCCCAGGCAGGCCACACCTCCACCGTATGCTCCACCGTGTCCTCCAAACGATCCACGCAATGGAAACACCCAGGCGTTTCCTCCCGCTTTATCCTGAATAAGAACCCTCCAAAGCACCCATGCCCGGTGAGGACCTGCTTTAGCCGGTAGGTGAGGATGCCGCCGCCATTGTGGTATACCCAGCACTGGGTTACAACAATCGGAACCGCCATGCCGCCATGAGATCACACCGGAGCTCTGTCCGCCGTGCCACGATTTGTCGTGGTAGCGGAGTTTCGCCCCGGCGTTTCACCTCCTCGCGGCACTCCCACATATGCGGAAGAACCTCTGCCTCCAGATTCTATGGCGACACTCCGGCAAGAAGGCTCGCCGCCTCGCAGGAGACCGTGCGGTATCCCCAGACTAACCGGATAGCCATGACCCTCTGGGTTCAATAGTAACTTTTGAATTTGACATTTACATTATCAGCCTGTAATGTTCCCACTGCTGGGATACAGGCCTCCTCTCAATGAGAGGGAGTGGGCCGTTATCCACTAGGCAGACCCAGTGCGGGTTGGTAGTTGACGTTTATTTTCGAATTTTTTGCTCTAGGACATGCCAGTTTCCTCGCAATGTTTTCCTTCACTATTGGAGAGAGAAATCTGCGACTTAAGAACGCGGCGCCTAAACTCGCTAACCACGAGCCGACGCTAAGGCAAAATTCGGTCGGAATATTGCTATCTCTGTTTGACAATAGAAGGCCAACGATGACGCGGTATGCAGCCGTGTGTGAGTGAGTAGCTGTACCTATCCTTTATTCATAACGACTTGACGCATTTTTATTTACTAGTAATTAGGTATGTTCGTTATTTGCTTTATTTTTGTTGACTACTCTGGGGAATCGTTAGTAAATGTACAGACTAGTAATGCGTTTTGTGGAAATTTCTTTAAAATGTCGGTATCTCAAATTATTACAATATTTCGAGATCTAGGCCTTTTGTACCTACAGTCTTACATACCTTTCCTAACTTGGTACTTGTAAACCAATGTATAATTATGTTGTTTGTGGTTTTCTATAAATTGATACATGAACGTTGTGAGTCCAACTCATATTTATGTAAGTAAGTATTCTTTTTACTAATTTTAAAAATTGTTATCACTACATATTATAAAACAAAGTCCCCGCCGCGTCTGCCTACTTCCGAAGAACTCAAAAAATGTTCAACGGATTTTCATGCGGTTTTCACCAATAGATAGAGTGATTTATGAGGAAGGTTTATAATGCATTTTCTAACCTCCATGCGGGCGAAGTCGCCGGCAAAAGCTACCTACTTACAAATAATGAATACAAGTCACTAAACGTGTTACGCAAAATATTAGTAACAGACAAATATTCAATAATTTATACATATTTACGTGATGTGCAGATATAAAAGAGGATAAATAAAAAAACAAAGACTCTTAATTAACATTTATTGTATTTTTAATGTACACGTCACTCTCCTAAGCTAAGCTAGGTTTAGAATCAGCACTTTTCGAACGTGAAAATTACATAAAATAGTCCTACAAACTGCCCGCTCGTCACCAATTTCTAGTGCTTTAACTGAGAAGAAGTGGCGCAACAAACTCCCCAGCAGCACCTGCTTTCTGTTTAGTAACATAAACTTGATTCTATACAATAGTAGGTAGGCAAAGTAATTACGAGGCACAGAATATTACAATACATTATTTACCATATCTGCATAAGCAGTGGTGGCCCAGTGGTAATGGCCCCGACTTACGAGTTATAGGTAGCGGGTTCGAACCCAGGGACGCGCTTTACTTTGTATAAATAATTTCATCAACATTGCTCTCGCACCGGTAAAGAAAAACATCGTGAGGAAACCGGCATGTCTTAGAATTAAAAAATCGAAAACATCAGACATCTGAACCAATCCGCACTGGGCCCGCGTGGTAGATTACGGCCCATTCCCTCTCAGAAAGGAGGCTTGGATCCCAGCAGTGGGAACTTTATAGACTGATTATGTATTTGCCATATGTCAGCTAGCTATGCCATATACCAACAAATAAATAAAAACTGGTGAAGGATAGTAGAAGTAGGTTTAAATAGTGTGTGTAACACAATAAATGAACATTACCATAATAAATTGTTCAGAATCGTTTACAGAATCGATTTCTGTTATTTTCTATACTGGCAATTATTTATCCCAGAAATTAAAACTACGTTAATTATGGTGAAACTCACGTTCCCACGGACGTAATAAGATCGCATTTTCAACTGTCGGTGTTGAACCGAGCATTGAGGATACAACACAGTGCAGCGCGGGTGAGTCTCAGCACGTCGAAGCTCAGTTGGATTTTCAGCTCTTGGCGCTGAGCAGTATCTTGAAGACCCAGTGCACGAAAATAACCAACCGCGATTTTATTACGTCCATGGGGACGTGTGTTAAGTCATAACATATAATAATAATATAATATAATATAATAATATTCCACAACTATCACACAACGCCATCTAGTCCCAAGCTAAGCAGAGCTTGTGTTATGGGTACTAGACAACTGATAAACATACTTATATATTTCTAAATACATACATATTATAGATAAATTACACCCAGACATAGAACAAATGATCGTGCTCATTACACAAACATTTGCCCTGGGTGGGAATCGAACCCACGACCTCCGGCATAGCAGTCAGGGTCACTAACCACTAGACCAACAGGTGGCAATTAACGTTTACATTAACGTAGTCATAACATAATTAACCTATACCTAGATAGGTAGGTAAATACTAACTTATACAAAATATACTTAGTTAGGTACTTACTACTATTAACTCGAACCACGAAAAAAAATTATCTTTATTTCATTGGGCTGAGTTTAAAAATATGTAAGTAAACAATTAGTAGCCAAGAAAATATTAGACAGGTAACTTATTATAATATATCATTGGCTAATAGGTACTTACTGTGAGACACATCCCAACGTTCGGAGCAAACCGAATCGTAAATAATAAATCCAGGTCCGTATACAAAGCAAAGTTCCTGCCAGGGTCGCGAGATTCGTTCGAAAGAGTTACCGTGGCCCTGGCATATGGGCAACTGATGGAATATGGGTGGGTTTTAGTCAGTAAAAGTCTGACACGCCCTCCCGCTCCGCCCAGAACGGGAGAAGTCATTTGATGATTTCCCATCCAACAAAAAAAAATAATCGTCAGAATGCTCTAGGTACATTCTGATCAGTCATTCAGTCTCTGTACTCGATACCAAATCAGAAGAAAAATCAAAATCCAAGTTCCATAGCATAGGTCAATAATAATGTCAGAAATATCACAATACAATTGAATAAACAAATTAAAGTACGGCCAAAATGCATGTTGCGCTAGTGTGAATACATGTCCGAGCGGTACCTACACAACACACTACTGCCAGCCGTACGACCGTGCACACATTGATATTTTTGTGAGACGCGATAGCACTACTCGCTAGTGAAAATTTATGATAATTTGGCTGTGTTCCGTAATACCAAAAATGATGAATGAAAACTTAATGATTTTTAAATTGTTTTTCATTATTTTGTATCTTGATAATTTAAGCTGTGTTATGGATAAAACATTATTACAGGTTTTGTTGTTTTTAATGCAGAAAAAACAAAAAGAAAACATGTCATTCACGTTGTAAAAATGTGCGAAATACAATTCGCTCAAACTGCATTTTAGCTCAGTTTTTTTTAAAAAAAACGTCACCATGACCTAGATAAATACTGTCTAAAGCCGAATATCATCTTAAAATGGTGGAAATATGCTCAAATTGCAAATGATTTTGGTATTACGTTTGTATGGACAGATTGACCGTCGCCGGGCCCTTAACTGACATTTTTCTTGTTTCCTATAAATATTGTCTGCAATAGCCGACCTTATATAGTGCAGGCTGGCAATAAAATAACTTTGATTGCATTCAAACAGTCAAGCACATTTAAAATGAGCTTTAAAATCATTTGTATTAGGTTCCTGTTTTGAAAACCAGTGAAAATATAGGCGCGTTGATTTAAACTCGGAAGCTAGGAATAAACGGATTATTTTAAATAATGTTTGATTCCACAACCTTCGGCACTTTTAGTACGTCAAACTGACGTAAGACAGTCTCTCTAAACGTCCACCCTACACTACTTCCTAGTGCTTAAGCTAGAAAGAAGACATGACACAAAGAAAACCAGCATAGCTGCCTGTTCATTTAGAAGAACTTGATTCCATATGATAGTAAGTTATTAACTTTACGAACCACAAAACATTACAGTAAATTGTTTGTCTCATCTTGTCAACAACACCATATAGGTACATGCTTATAAAATATTGAAAACTACACTCAAGTAGAAATGCTACTAATCTTATTAATGTGTGGGTGTTAATATATTTGGATATTTGGTTGTTTGATACTCCAAGCATAAAGGGCCATTGATCCTCTTTCCTAAGACGTAATCTAGCACTAAGGTTATCAGGCATATATTTTCCTTCGATCATACTTTCCTACGTACCTAGGTACGTCACTACGTAGTTCTCAGAGCGTCCGGTGACAGTCTTATCATGATTAATGATCTCTCGAAGTTGCGCTGACTCAATGGTGAATGACGCACGTTCATTGAGGACTTGAAAGATATCTTGTCGTGTGAGGTTTATAGGCCTCACATTTATTTGTTTGCTGGACTGGAGGAACTACTATTTGGTTCACTTATTAAAACTCACTTTTAAAACTTGAAGACGTATAAATTATTTCTTAATCAGTCGCCCATGGCGTGGATTTCACAACTAAACTTAAAATTTAACTTACACTATATTAATACTTTATACACATAGATGCAAGTTGCGCCGGCTGCGCCGAGTTATCAAATTTCGGTTTACCCAATGACTTAACTAATTAAGATTTAGGTTTTTGCGATCTACTCCGAGTCCACCAATCAGAGGCAGGCAAGGGCGTCTCGAGGTTTGGACAGGTTTGGACATGTTCTGATCTGAGCAAACCTGACTCCGGAATAGATCGCGATTACAAGTTTCTTAGTTCCTAAATTGAATAGAATCAAACTATATTTAAATTAACTTATAGGTGCTATTATTTACATTGATCATACATAATATAATTATTACTACATCAGCGTTCTTATTACATAAGCGTTCTATGGGCGTCCAGCACATGTCGGAAACAAAAATTACTATAGAATAAAAGGAAATTATTCTATATTGATTCGTATTTTTAATTAATTTGTTATATAATTGTTTACTGCTTTATAAAATTCAATTAGACTTGAACAATATTCTGAAACTTTAGTTTAGGTGATCAAATCAATCGTCAGATTTCTTTAAAAATAAAAATCACCTCTGTATCTTTTGTCTTCTTGTGTCTATGTACATAAATACGCTTTCTTCACTTCACTTTTTGAGGCAGAAACTAGGTACAGAACGCCACTTGCTACGATTCTTAAATACTCATTTTACCACGTTTGCGTTAATACATCTAATTATTCACGCATACCCGTTGCGAGTACCACGTACCTGACCTTTCTGGAAAACATCACCAATAAGGTCACTATAATTATGTCCTCCTTGGGCTTCCCATTCAAACCTGCCTAGTAAATAATTTTGGCTAGCCGCTCTACATTCATCCTCTCAACATGTCCAATTTTCAATGTTTGTCATTACTTCGTCTAGTATTTAAAATTATTTTCTATATTCAGCATCAACATGAGCACCTAGACAGACAGTTAGCAACATACTTCATCACATTCTGAAGAAAAAACGAACCTCAATATTCAAAAAAGAAGCATGCAAATATACAGTATCAGAAGATCTGTCATCAAACTGAACCATTTTCTCAATGGCAAAAGAATCAGCCGTCCTATGTAAAACTGACAAACAATACGTGCTCGACTCTAATGTGTGGGAGAGCTGATTATTTACTCACAATCATCATCATCATAATCATTATCATCATCTCAACCGAAAGACGTCCACTGCTGGACATAGGCCAATGCCAAACTCGCAATATTAATGTTAAATTCTTTGAAAAGTTAGTATGTGTTAATGTTAATTCTTTCAGTTTGACGATCAGTACCACCCTCTTAAATATGTCTACACAATATATATATACAGGTAGATCTGTCTACATGTTACTGTTACTGGTATTATCCCTCTTGACGTCACAAAGCGGTATTTGCTAACTAACCCACCAATCATTTGACAGATAACGCATTAAGTACACAGAACGCATTGAACCGAGACGGCACGCGGGAATTAGTACATATTAAATACTAATTTGCAACTTAATTATTTACATGACATATTTAAGCTAACAGACTTAATATAATATTAATAATATGTAGAGTACACGAATAAAAAAGAGGGCAATGAATCACAGGGTATAAATAAATTGGTCCACAACGCTGCCGACAAGGCTAGGAGCATTGCCACGTTGTATGCTTGTTATTTTGCCAAAAAATAGGCAAGCTCTCTGGTCCCATGAAGACTCGACCAACAGCTTGGTAATATCTCGTAAAACCAATTGGGCACTAGGACTCCATGGCCACAGGTGCCCAGGGCCCCTTGGCCCCATTGTAATATATAAAACCCATTATAATTGGTATGTCCCATGTAACAAACAGTCTATTGCAGTCAACTGGGCCCAAATCCAATGTCTAGGCTGCTACTGACAAATTCCTGATGATAAAAACCAATAGCACTTTGCCCTACCGGGAAATCGAACCCAGGACCTCATGCTCAGCAATAGCGCTGGCGACTACTAAACCAACGAAGCAGTCAGTCTATTATCTACATAAAATGCAGTAATAAAGCAATTTTCATTCATGTAAACCGAATTGTAAAGGGGTATTTATTATACAAAGGATTAACAAATTAAGCCCTAGGTTATAATATAACTTAACATCATGTCTATTTCCTGAACAGGGGTGGTCAGAGTTGTTCTCAGGCCCATAAACAAAGTACATTCTATTTGGCAGGGCTGCTGTTTAAAACAGTTTTGTCACACTGGTCCAGCAGTCGCAAATGCGACGGTAAAACGTGTAGTTACTGTTTCAATTGCCTGGTCGCGAAAATAATTACTGGGTATTTTTATTGATGAGTTCTGCTTAGTTAGTTGCGCTACAGTTTACGTATGGTGTCGGACGTAAAGAACTGCACAATCATCAATCACTGGTCCTGCCAGATTCGCGACATTAGTTCAAAAGAGCTACCATGGCCCTGGCATATGGGCAACTGAAAGAACACGGGTTAGTTTTAGTCAGTAAAAGTCTGACATGCCCTTCCACTCCTCCCGGAGCAGGAGACGTCATTTAATGATTTCCCATACACAAAAAAAAACAATCACTAGTGAATAGGCAGTAGCGTTCTCTATGCATTTTACCACCATACTACGATCGCCAACCCGCCTGAAAAGCGTGGCGATTAAGGCAAATCCCCCCAAATTGTGGGAGGTCTAGGCCCAGCAGTGGACGTCTATCGGCTGAAATGAGCGCTATGCCTAATAATAAAACTAGGAAAATGCATGCACACTCAACATGTCTGCCTACTCTTTGGGAAACAGTCGTGTATTTACAGAACATATATAATATTATTATACCAAGTCTACATCAAACCATAGACCAGTCATGTTGCTATCAAGACTCCAAGCAAATCAAATCAGGCTCACTCGAATGCCGGACGTGTTCTGCCTAGGTACAGGATCTACATAATTGCCTTAGGCACAACCTATGTCTGACGTCGTCAACTGTAGCTGTAATTTATGCTTCAAGTGCTTACTAGAATATTAATTTTCGCGTATGATATTTCTATGTGTTATCCTTGGAAATAGAGTGGTTCGTGGAATCATAGATTAGTTAGGTGGCGTACGTTTTTGAGGATTTAAATAAGTATCCGAGAAATGTATAAATATTCGTACAGTAGCTTCTGCCCGCGACTTCGTCCGCGTAAAAGGTTTTACTCCCCTGACCCTTCCCGTCGCATCGAATTGCCTGCCAGTTTTCGCCCATTTTTCGTTACTACTCTGCTCCTTTTGATTGAAGCGTGATGTTATATAGTCTATAGCCTTCCTCAATAAATAGGCTACCCAAAACAAAAAGGATTTTTCAATTCGGACCAGTCGTTCCTGAGGTTACCACGTTTAACCAAACAAACAAACTCTTCAGCTTTATAATGTTATCTTATATCTTTAAACGAGCAATTCTTGTATATATGTATAGGTATATATAATCTGAATCTCCGAAACGGCTACAACGATTTTCATGAAATTTAGTATACACGGGGTTTCGGGGGCGATAAATCGATCTAGCTAGGCTTCAATTTTATAAAATGTCGTTTTATTCGTGTTTTCAATGACCAACTTATTGATAATAATCAACTTGAATATAAACTTATTATTTTAAACACAATTTACCAAAAAAATACCGAGCAAAGCTCGGTCATCCAGATATTTATAGTAATAGATACAAAAACTCACGCCTTTTTCCCATGGGGGTAGGCAGAAACCACGGAACGCCACCTGCTACGATCTCTACACACTCCTTTTGCCTCGTTTAGGTTCATACATCTGGTCATACACACACGCCGGATGCGAATACAACGCACCTGACTTTTCTGAAGAACATTACCAATAAGGTCACTATTATGTCCTCCTAAGGCGTCCCCTCCCAGTGTTTCCACTCAAATCTGCCTTGTAAATACCTTTTGTAAGCCGTTCTTCATTCATCTTCTCAACATTACCAAACCATCTAAGCATCTTTTTTTAAATGTTTGTACTTAATCCGGTTTTTTGTTTTCTTTTTATACGAAAAATGGATAACAGTTAACATACATATTGATACAGAAACTTCTTCTTCCCATACATTTTGTATTTTGTGTCTGCCACGGTAGAAGCTACAGAACGCTGCAATCCTTACATACTTTTTTGCTTCGTTTACTTTCATACATCTGGTAATACACGAGTACTAAGTACGTGACTTTTTTGAAGAATATTAGCAGTAAGGTCACCACATGGCCTTGCAGGGTGTCTCGACTCACATCTGCCTTGTAAATACTTTTTTTTAGTCATCTTTAACTTATGAGGATAAGTTAAAGTTGACTAAAAAAAAACCATCCAAACATATTCCTTTCAGTGTCACTACATCTACCTCGCTGCAGTACACTAGCTTCAGTGAACCAGCTCTCAAAACCACTTATTTTATAAAAATAGAAAGTCTTAAGCGCCCCTTGCTCTCAAGTTAAGTGGATCATATATCTAGTTATAATGATCGTGGCTCGATGAAGAGCCTCGATTCTAGCTAGAATATAGGAGTCTAGGTAATATAGACTACCTTCTTACACTTTTAGCTCTTAAGTAAGGCTAGATTCAAAGTGGTTTATTTTTAAGAATACGATGCTGGATAATGTGATATTATTTTGTTTGTCATGCTTTCAGTCCTTAAAATACGTAACATACGTATATACGGTTTTATTAATTTAACTGAAACTAAACAGTTGAAAATCTACTAATCAAATCGATCTACGATTTTAAATGTTTCTATTGGCCATACTGATGGCGGAAATGCGTATTTAAGTAAAACCAGAAAATTTAATTTATTGCACTGGCCACACTGATGATGACAGTTGCGGTGACTTTGTCCAGATCGGACATTTTGCGATCGGAGTTGGCAACGAGCGGCTGTGGCATTGTTGTACTGTGCTGTTTAATTCTAGTAAATAAGTTTCGATAACAACCTATTCATTGAATAATAGTTTTGAAAGTTAACTGTGGTTATTTCTGAGGTATCCTATACGTACATAAAGTTTCATATAAGCAATTAAAAATCAATGGGCTGTACACAATTAGGAAAATTAATTGTTAAGCAAATGGATATCCTTCGATGATTCCCACTTTATGGAACTATCAAAAAGTGATAGTTGTGATCTGGACACACGAATAATTGTTGGTTTTTAGGGTTCCGTTGCCAAATGGCAAAAAACGGAACCCTTATAGATTCGTCATGTCTGTCTGTCTGCCCGACCTTCCGTATGTCACAGCCACTATTCTCCGAAACTATAAGAGCTATGCTGTTGAAACTTGGTAAGTAGATGTATTCTGTGAACCGCATCAAGATTTTTATACTAAAATAGAAAAAAAAACAATTTTGGGGTTCCCCATACTTAGAACTGAAACTCAAAAAATTTTTTTCATCAAACCCATGCGTGTGGGATATTTATGAATAGGTCTTCAAAAATGGTACTGAGGTTTCTAGTATCATTTTTTTTTTAAACTGAATAGTTTGCGCGAGAGATACTTCCAAAGTGCTAAAATGTGTCCCCCCCCCGTAACTTCTAAAATAAGAGAATGATAAATCTAAAAAAAATATATGATGTACATAACCATATAAACTTCCACCGAAAATTGGTTTGAATGAGGTCCAGTAAGTAGTTTTTTTTTAATACGTCATAAATCGTAAACCGCAATTTACCTTTAATTCAATCAAATAAAATTAAAAAAAAAATAAACCGATGATACCTATAGGTTTGTACGGAACCCTCGGTGCGCGAGTCCGACTCGCACTTGGCCGGTTTTTTGGTTTGCTGAGTAGCTCAGTTCGTTTGAATTTACCCTAGTGGTCCCTGATAGCCTTTTCCCAGCTTTATTGTGAGTGGTATTACTGACACGACTTTTTAAACTGTGCTGTTTCTGAAAAAATGCCGTGAATCTGTTAAAATTTATTTCCCAAATGAGAACTACCTAGGGCCTATTGAATAAAAACCTGCAAGTGATAGCTGACAATTCGAAAATTTGGCAGTTTTGTAAGTTTTCTTTGGTTGTTAAACAGCACTTGTCATGAAAATATGACAATTATGTAATTACTGACAATAATGTCACGTTGTCAGTTATGTTAAAAAAATATTTCGACTAAGCTCTGAATCTATCTATGGCAGCGCTGCAGAAAATCTAAATTCAAATTGTGGATTTTTTTTAAAACAGCAGCTGCCAACAATTCAACGAAATGCCTCCAATCTTCAAACCCTACCCCTTTACGAAAAAGACAAACTCACAACATAAACTTGCCCCAAAAGAGTTCCCGAGAATGATTTATCTGCCTTCATCAACAGCTGATGCGTGAAATTTGATATTGCACGGTGGACCGATCGCGCTCTGCCTACGGACGTGGACAGAATTTGAAAACCGGATTTATTTATTCGGTTTTTTTTATATTTGGTTGTTTTTTTGTACTATATAGTTTCTGTCTGACACAGTTCGTTAAATATAGGTAGTATGTATGAAATTTTTATTGTATTACAAGTAGAGCATTCGATTCCGGTCGTTTTTACTAATCCCGGGATTTCGGGATTATCTACAGTTAATCTCGGGATCCCAGGATAGTTCCGGGATTGTATTGGTAATGGAAAGTGGTAACAAAAACACATTAAAACATTTCAAAATCATTTTTTTATTTATCTTTTAGTTTTGTGAGGACATAGAATATTTATGTTTTAAATCTTCAAAAAGGCGGTTAAACAAAATTATACTTCCTTCTTATAAAACAAACAAACTAGACACTTCTGCCTAGTTTGTTTATTTAAAGTAACTTAAAAAAATCAACTTCTTTAGACTTATTTAGATAAATTATATAAAAGGCTATATGCTAAATATATCAATGTTTATAGGTACTCATATTTTTAAATTAAATTGACCAGAAACTTTATAATTTTTTTATTTAAACCACGAAAATAAAATCTAAGCAATAACAATGCATCCAACGTCTCATCTGCAAGCATATTTCTTAATTTGTTGCACGAATATAAAGAGGCTGAGGAAGACGCCTTAGCAGAATCTACTTTCACGGAATGTTTTGAAGATAGATGAGTATGGTAAGCCTTTGGTCGATTCTCCTAAGGTCTTTAAAATAGTTGAGCAACGCTTACATTGTGCTGAGCTACCCGCTTTATCGATAAAAAAATGATTTCACACTGACTTCATCTTTTTTATGTTTGACATAAAAACTTTCTTTAGATAGTGACATTGTTTTCTCCTTAAACTTAAACAAAAATGAAAAGAACATATAAGTCTACGTACGACATTAACATAACCTCTTAGAGATATAGAAAATAACACTTGTTGTTTTTCATCTATATTTACTCATACACATTAATGCATTGTTGCTTTCTAATAGTTTAATTGATTATCACTAATTAACAAAAAAAAAAAAAAAAACAATACTTACACGACGTGAAGCGGGAATTTTTACATACTTTTACGCATAATTCGGTACTGGTCGTTAGCAAAAACAAATGAAATCAGCTGTGTAAGCAAGATGGCTGTCATAATGTCAAATCAAGGTAAGTGCGTTTCGTTTCATGCACATTTTTATTGACTTATTTTAAAAAAAAAACATCATTACCGAAAATCCTGGGATTCATTTAATTTGGTCCCAAAAATTTCTGGACTGAAATATGACCAGAGGGGTAATTGCGGAACTTTTTATCGGTAGGAATTGGTTTAATATTCATAGTTAAACAACATTCATTGCGTTATTTACGTTGCTGAGTCACAATTTATTCGAACAAATGACGCAACAGTTTAGAAATAATCTTCAATCCCATTCAGATTCTGATAAATTGTGCGTTTCGCAATTAGGGTACAGGATCCCGAGATCGAATTTTCTAAATACAAGCTCTTGCCAGCGGCTTTGCCCGCGTAGAGGTCGAAAATTATTCCACACAAACGTACTTCCGAAATAAGAAGTATTTTGTGTGGTAATCCAGGTTTCAAACTATTATGTGTGCTTAATTTAATCCAAATATGTTTTGCCGTTTTTGCGTGATTGAGTGACAAACATACAAACTTTCATATCTATCACTCTTTCATACATTCACTCACTGATTAATCACAAAATCTCAAAAACTACTGGACCTACGAAGGTGACCTAGAAAGAATTTTAGGAAACTTCCCCGTAAAGGGGTAAAATAGGGGGTGGAAATTTGTATGAAAGTCCATCAGTTTTGAAGCTAGGTTTAAAAAGAAGTTGTGTTTAGGCTGACGATTACAAATTAATTTTTATCCAACTCAGCGTTTTTGATAATTCTACCCCCGAGGAGCTGAAAAAGGGGATGAAGTTGTGTGTGGAAAGTCCTTTATTTTCATAGTAAACATCTTCAAATTCGTTATTTAGGCATATAGTTGGAAACTATCGTAATAAAATTTCCAACCTCCACGCGTATGAAGACGCGGGAAAAAGCTAGTTTATGTTATTATTAGGTGGGTGCATAAGTTCTTGGACACTCAAACACATTTACTAAAAGTAAATTTATTTATTATTAAAGAAATATTAATCCACAATATAATGACCGTCATGTTCAACGACATGTAACCATATCTCTGGCAAAAACATTACGCCGTGTTCCCAAAAAGCAGGAGGCTGGTGGTAAAAAAAACTCGGCGATGTCGTCTTGGAGTTGTTCATAATTTTCAAACTTTTTCATTCTTAGATGTAACTTTAGAGCCCGAAACAGACAATAGTCCGACGGCGCAATATCAGGACTGCGTGGTGGGTTAGGTACCACTGTCCAGTTCAGCTTTTCCAGAATGTGGCAGACAGACTTTGCAATATGTGGTCGAACGTTGTCCTGAAGAAGTGATACAGACAGCCTTTTTGGACACTTACTCGCTATTTCTGTGGCTAACTTTTGCAGTTACTTTCTGTAAATAGTAGCGTATTAACGCTAGCCTACTTCTCGTCCAACAGGTCCCAATAGAGAATGCCCTGCCAATCCCAGAAAACTGACAGCATTATCTTATGTCCATGACGATCTGGCTTTGGTTCCGTTGGTACCCTTTCTCCACGTGGAACCCGATAGGCCTGCCGCGTTTTGTTGTTGTAGTGAACCCAAGATTCGTTGACAGTGACAATGGACCTGAGAGTCATGTCTGTGTGTTTGCAGGAGGAGACTTTCGCAGATGGTCACGCGTGCTGCGCGCTCGGTGTCTGTCAGAGCGTGGGTGTCCACCGACTCATTATTTTGTGGTAGCTCATCGCATGCAGGTGCCGAATTATAGTGGAATGGTCGTACCCAACTTCTTTCTCCAAGTCCCTGGTAGTCGCATCCTGATGTCTTTCCAAATGTGAGCGTAGAAGGTCTTCTTCGAAGGGTCAAAAGCCAATATTATTCGCAGTCACAGATATGACCATTACCTAAAGTAAATTAAGTTTTTAAATGTGTACATTTATATGTGAATCAAAGCTTTAATACATGTTAATTACAAAACGGATCAAAAAATATAAATACTTCAATTAAACACTGCAATTATGGTTTATTTGTAAGAACGCGTTTTAATTTTCATAAATATTATGCTTTATAAGTCATAAATATAAAATAAATAATTAATATTATTAATAAATAATTTCTTTATCTTATAAAATCGAATGCTCCTATTAACAAAGGGTAAGCAAAGAAGAAAATGTTCATGCTGAAAACTTGAAAGTTTTTCACGGATATAGCCACAAGCATAACTTGTAAAGGCATGTCTACAAGAGACACTTCAGAAAACTTACAATTTAACCACTCATGTTCATATAACTTTGATGCTAATAACGATGTTATGTTCCAGTAATTGACCACAAAAACTTTTAACCGTAAACTTTAAGAGCATTTTGCTGTCAATGTACGGTCACCGTGTGGTGTCGGACGTTAACAAAATCACCACTCCATCTCTTCCCATGGGTGTCGTAAAAGGCTACTAAGGGACTTACTAGAGAATGGGCAGCAGCATACTCTATGCATTTTACCACGATATTGCAATCGCCAACCCCCCCCCCCCCCCCCCCCAGCTAGGGACACTATAAGATAAATAACCAGAGTCGTTGATCTAGTTGAAAATAAATTAAATTAAAACAACAGTTTATTTATCAAAAATAATTTACTTCAAATATATCCGACAACCCTGGTTACTTATTTGCTTTGGTGGCTGTACCTTTGGGAAATAGTTTTATTATGATGTGCTGAAAGACACTGTTATGTATACCTTTTACGTTCATTTCACTGCAAGGAATAAAGAGGATTTCGAAAACAACATTAAAAGTCACCTTTATGGATGAACTGGCGTACATCTATAAAGGTGACATTTTAATGTTGTTTACCTGTCCCTGCTGCGCACAATTTTAACAACTTTACAAAACATTGAGATTTCTTTATTATAATGCCTAAATTAAATATGCATTTTAACATACACATTTTAACCCGCAGGCTGCGCCACAATACCGTCTTCTGCCTTCCGCAGTCAGTCTACCCCAGCCATTTTCGGTGTCGGTCCCTCTAGAAGGGCATCACGCGGTGTCCACTCCAGGAGAGGTCTGTTCCAGCGTTCATCGGTGCTTCAACAAACATGACCTGAACTTTCGGAACAAATTCTCTAAATTGTGGTAAAAACTGTATCAAAATTCGTTGCGTATTTTAGAAGAACAACGCAGTCACATAGAAGGACACGAAGCTATTTTTAATAATAAGTATAGATGAATGACGTATTTCTTTCTACTTCATATTCAAGCTGTACAAGAAAAGCTCATGTCGTGGTGAAACATTAGCTAGACAAGGTTGGTACGAGGCTAGCTACACTAGCTACTTAACATTATTTATTCAACCCATGAATGGAACACACAGGCCTTGCACTGTTTATCCTCCGTTGTTTAAAATAAACAAGCCTTTCAATTACGAAATTGTTGTAGAAAGAGATCTTGAAAATTATCATTAGGTCGCTCATGGCCTTGTCATAATTTATTTGGATTCAGCGCAGCTCATCTTTTCTTTCTTGTCACAGAATTTAGCTAGTTCTTAGCAATTTCATATCATTGTCTACCACTTTTCAGCATAGGTCACAAACCAATTTCAAATGTTTGAAATTTTAACTCAGTGTCCTCCTCATCGATTTTATGATTTTGACATTGCTATTGATTATTTTGACATCACTATTAATTGTTTTGACATTATTAATAATAATTATTATAGATAATTTGCCAAATTTTAAAATGTGTGTACTAACACTAGTGTTTAAGATGTGTAGGTTTTTAACAAAATTAGATTTTATGATCTGCTAAATAAAATATTGATTGATTGATTGATTTAACTTCTATGACTCCTTTGGCGTGGTGGTTAAATAATACTGTTATTATTTAGCCACAACACCACTTACCTTGTTGGTTAGTGGCGTCATGGCTTTGGCCGAGGTCGGTCCGTGGATGGGTGACCATACTTTACATATCGAGATCTCTCCGTACCTCGGAAAATACGTTTAGCCGTTGGGCCCTCATTTTTATACCTTTACTGTTGTTACCGGTTTACTGAAGCCAGAAAATCTGTTAACCAATCTTACCAAGGGGTATCATGTTACCGAGTAACTGGATTGGAGGACAGTCAATCCATATAAAATACTGTACGGTAACACTGAAAGCAGACTCCAACATGTAAGAGGGCATTACTGACCTCCATTAATCGAGGTGATCAAATTATAAGGATGTTTGTCTTTTAAAATACTTCACTAAATGATTCCTGGCTACTCTGTTTGTGCGTGTAAACGACGTTTATTCACATTCGTCCCCGACACTTCGTGTGTTTGACGGATCCCTGCGTTACACATGACATGCTTGGAGGCTATGTGTCACATCGCTATCATATGCCTTTATAAGTGACTATTCCAGCATTATTTATGGAATTGTATAAGCGAATGTCTGTTCATTATTTTAATGGTGATTTGTATGACACATCAGGACGAAAACGTTTATGGTTTTGGATAAATCGTATAACACAATGCATGCATTTTCTTTTAGTAATTGTATGTAAACACGTGTTTGAGCAAATAACGTTATCTGAATCTGAATAAGATTAGTAACCAAAATAGCCACAATGGGCCTTATTAGATGGCTGAGAGGCAGCCAAAGGGCAATGGAGAGAGCTATGCTTGGAGTTTCCCTACGTGATCGAATCAGGAATGAAGAGATCCGTAGGAAAACTAAAGTAACCGATATAGCTCAAAAAATTGCCAAACTTAAGTGGTAGTTGCTCACAGAACAGATAGCCGATGGACCAAAAGGTTATGGAGTCGCGACCGTGTACCGGAAGACGTACAGTTGGAAGTCCTCCCACAACGTGGACCGAATTGAAGGCCGCAAGAATCCGCTCGATGCGGGAAACACAAAACCATCGAAGTGGCGGAACTTGGTGGAGGCCTTTGTCCAGCGGTGGACGTCTTTCGGCTGATATGATAAACCAAAATAATATCAAAAACGATTTTCTAAGCCAAAGCTTTGGATTCAGCATTGATAGATTGTTCTCTTGGTTGTAACAATACGACATTACAATTTGAAATGTGGTTTGAAATTGGTTCATCGCTTCGGGCTACGATTATATTGTTCTTAGTAAGTTATGTTTCAAGACATCTATGTTTTAAGGGGTGTCAAATTCAGGTAAAGCTTAATTCTAAGATTAAGGGTAGTCGTGGCTCAGTGGTATGGGGCTGACCAGATTTAGGTCATGAGTTTAGAAATCCAGGTAGGCTTGCCAGAGTATCGGGTTTGTTCGAAATAGTTAACGTGGCCCGGGCATAGGCAACTTTTAGTCCGTAAAAGGCTGACACGTCCTCCCGCTCAGCACAGAGACGTGAGACGTCATTTGAAGATTTCTCATCCAAAAAAAAAGGCAAGCACTTCACTTTGTGTATTTAATTTCATGAGCACTGTTCTCAAAACGGTGAAGGAAAATAGCGTGAGGAATATGGCTTAACCTAGAACCAAAAACACGAAGACATTTGACATCCACCATCCCGCGGAGTTGATTATGGCCCACTCCTTCTCACAGAGAGGAGGTCTGTATTCCAGCAATAGAAAAATTATACATTATAGGCTGATAATTATGAATTTAACATTAATATTTGTCACTTCCTGTCCCTTTTTTTAATAAACGGTGAAAACAACCAATAGAGATATTTTCGCCATTTTCTCCCTTCCACCACCATTTCCCTGCCTAACACAATCAATAACCACTTCCGTAGATAATTTTTCATATATCCGACAATAACCAATATTGTGAACATCAATCACGGTACCAAACAATGCCTGAATGCCATGAAATATGGGAGGTTGTGCCTTGTTACGTTTTTTGGTATGAAAGGATGGAAAAAGGGTATGTTTGATAGCTGTTGGAATCTACAATACATTCTGTTATTGAAAGAGTTGTTTGATTAAAGAGGTAACCTATTCAACATAGAGGGTTTTAATACTGAAGAGATAGTATACATATTAATCCTCTGTAAAGTAGTGTACGCATAACTTATACTGGATGGGAGAATCTCGGGATAAAGTGCAGTAAAGCTCGATTAACGCGTTACATTTTTAATCTTCTCTTTTTAAATGAAAGCTGTAAAACGTAAAAAAATGAAACAAACAGTGAAACTAAACTTTGTATATTTTGTGTAATAAAAATACTTTGTCAATATTTAAACTAAATAAATATAAATTTTTGATAAATCGGTTACACTGAATGATGGGCTTAATATAAATTTGGAAATGGGTAGCATATGAACCGAAGAATTAATGTAATTAATGAGAAAAATCCTCTGAGAAGAATGCAAATGCTTTTGAAATTTGCATTTTTTTTTCATTCCTTGCAGTAAATAAAGGCTTCACAGGAAGTATGACAATGCACTTTCAAGATTTCTAAAACAGAGAAAACGGACTTTTTAAGAAATAAGTAGTACCTTTGTACTCTAATGGATCTCTATCTATTTTCCTGAATGTACTTATATAATAAAATAAATTAATAATAAATTCACTTTTTAAATATTTCTTATTTATAAGTATTCTAATATTTAAAAATGTAAATATATATGTGATAAGTGCGTAACAGCTAAATTCGGTTGGATTAGAAGCCGACTCCAACATAGTTAGGAAAAAGCTGGGTCGATGATGTAATAAGTGAAATAACAGAAAAATTTAATAAAACGCGTAAAGTAACGTATTTTAAATATATTCTTGCAATAAAAAGTCACAGTCACGTAATATTTTGAGTAAAATTGACTCAATAAATGTTCAATAACTACTGGCTGACAAAAAGGCTTCAAACTAAATTGAAATTTAAAATCAGCTTTATTTTATATCACATTCTTTTTTACGCTTCTCATTTATTACCAGCCTGACATTTATTAATACGCTGCGCTGTTCAAATTGGTATTTGTTTATTAGACCCCAGTATATGTTTGTTTCGATCAGGTTTTACCTCCCATGGGGGTCATAATATCGGGTGAATGGACTGTGTTCACCTGGACGCGGCTAGCATTGGAAAATGGAATATTGGGTTGTAATATTATATTCCCTGGGGCTCCTCGGGTAAACAGTGGTTGACCTGCATGGTAGACATTTTATTTGTAAGTATACCCAGGTTTGTTTGATTTTACCGCGAAGTTGTTTCCAGCTCTTTTTCGTAGGAAACGACCAATCAAAATGAAAAAAATTATCAAAAGTGCCAAGACCTCAATTTTAAAATAGTTTTTTGACTTTATTGAATTTTAATTCTATGCCGAACCTATAATGTTGAAGAAACTTGGACTAACTATTTATTTTGGAGCACTATAAAACCAACATAAAACTGAGAATGTATACGTTTCATAAAATTGTTGAATGTAATGTTATGTTCCCCGCATCACCCAAAAACTACTGGATAAATTTTATTAAAAGTTTGTATAGATATTCCCTAAGAGTTTGGTCGGGCCATATAGTATAAATTATCACGTTGTTTACCATGGGGGGTGATCAATATTTCGATAATAAAATATTGGCATATGGCAAATTGTAAAAGATGATTTAAAAAGTTAGAATTCTGCAGATACTTACAGATTTAATCATTGAATTAATTCATGCGTCTATACTTTTAGGAGCTAAGTAGACCATCATGACATTAAATAAGAAAGGCTATGTTAGGTCACGATCGACAAAGGAAATAACTTAAGAGGTTGGACGATTGCTTTAAAACATGTAGTTGTCATTTCAATTCCAAACTATTGGCATTTCTTGTGATACTTTTTTAACAATTTGTAATGTCAGTGTCGTAAAAGCAAGCGTTCTCTATCCATTTTACCATAATACTGTGCTTGCCAACCCGCCTGCTAAGCGTGGCGATTATGGCAAAGCCCTCCAAATGGCGTCAAAACTTATTATTACTTATAAATATTTTATTTTACGAACTTGTTTAACACCCACCTATGTTCTAGAAATAAAAAAATGACTATGTAAAGAAATTTTTCGAGAACTCGCAATATCGCGCAATCAATCATCGAAGCCATGCAAAATAAAAGCAATCTTGCCGATCACAGCATATGTGGTAAATAAAGTCAAACTCTAAAGTTTGACTTATCCAAAAAGTTACATTTAATGTATGACAATAAATTATTTGTGTTTCTAACGTGACTTGAAATCGAGCTTGGCTTATACCAGCTCAGGAACGAAACCATAGCGAGTTCTAATTTAGCATGTAATGCCATCTATCGAGTGGCTAGTCAAACTTTTATTTCCCTTTGTTGAAAAATGCTGTGGAGTTCTTTCTGAGATTTTCTAAAATGATTTATATACTGAAAATTGTAAAATATACTGTATTATTAATTACAAGTGAAACTCGTTACTCTCTATGAAATTTCTTCCCCATTCTCGATACGAAACTACTATGATTAAAATGTATGACAGTAAAAACTATTATATAATTCACACCGTGACGTTGAGTTTCAAATATTTGTCATGGCTCGATGTATAAAGTTGGGCCATGTTTGCATATTTATGTATGAGGAATGTATGTACAGAATATGAGCCATTTTAGTAATTTATGAGTCCCCGGTAATGTTCCGCGTTGTTAAATAGTGATGATACAAGTTTATAGTTTCGAGTTCCGTACGTTTCGTATGAGCTTAATATAAAGGTAGGTAAAGGGTTGATTTTAGTAGGAGTAATGCACGAAATGCGAATAACTTTTGATACATAAACAAAGTCACTACCGCAGGGGAACGATCCATATTAATATATTATTTTAAATGCAAATTAATTCTGCCTTTAACACCTTACGGCTAAACTGATTTCTATGAAAGATATAAAGGTTGATTTTGACCTGAGTTAAGACAAAGGATACCCGGTCGTTCGTTTGCGTGGGATTATTTCTGACCTTTATGCGGGTGACTTACGATTTATAAGCACTGCACCCAGAACGGTGGAGGAAAATAACACGAGACATGTCCTAAAACTAAAAAAAAACTCTCAACGAAAATATTCTCCCTCTACCTCTCACTCTCCCTCTCTCTCTCGCTTTCTCTCTCCCCCTTCTCTCTCTCCTCCTCTCTCTGTCTCCCCCTCTCTCTCTCTCCCTCTCTATCTCTCCGTTCCAAAAACTTCTTTCCAAGACAAAATATATACAGTCAAATTGAGAAACCTCCTCCTTTTTTAAGTCGGTTAAAAAGTCGCACATCCACTAAAAAACTGTCGCAACACGCTGAAAACAAGTTTTGAGAAAAAGCCTTATTTTTTTCAAAAAAACGAATGTTAATGTGACTTTCAGGTTACAGATTTTTACTTTTTAAATCAGCAAAGGATTTATCAAGCTATTTGCAGATGTAAAATTTTGTTTATCATTCGTTTTTTTTTGTGTTGTGACAGTTTTTTAGAGGATATGCGAAGTGTCGTTACAACTTTTTCTCTTAATTCCCTCTAGCCCCCTTTCGCGACGCGCCATAAGGAACTTCGTTCCAAAAATGAAGACATGTGACCTCTATTAAACTCGCACTGAGACCTCGTATCGGCCCACTTCCTCTCACAGAGATAAGGCCTATGTCCCAGCAGTGGGAACATTATAAGCTGACTATGTTACGCGGGCGAAGATATAAACATAAGCTAGTATGATATAAAGTTTTTTTTCTCAGTCTTTAAATAGTCCAACGTTTTCTAAGGTATCTTGGTAGACGATTTCAACCTTATTCTATGTTTTTTACTCGTGAAAACGTCAATATTATTCTCATGAAAAATTTTGCCCAGTGAAACAAAGGCAATTCTTGGAAGGTCAAAGGCATATTATGACGCTGATGCCAAAACAGCCGTTACAAATATATGTTTCCACAGATAAAAAAATATTACTAAATAGAGATAATGTTGCCTTTTTTGAGAAACATTTTGTATAATTTTTAAAATAACGATTTATGTGCGTGAGGTTCGTTTACTGGATGTCCGACCTCATCGAAGTATTTTGAAATAATTTTCCTATTTCCTAACTTTGAAACCTGATGGAAAAATGAAACGTTTTTTGAGAATGTTTAATCACAGTAATGTTCACTGTGAGCAATACTTGAGATGATACGTACCATAAATATAAAAATAGCTCTTTAAGCTTTAAGTATTATAATAAAAATATATCTTATATTGATCATGCAATTGTCAGCAAGCTCGCAACGCTGTTCTATAAAAGCGGACACTAGGTCCGCTTTTATAGAACATCTAAGCCATTGAACTTATACTTCACGTTTTATTGCATTGAATTAATTCGTTTGTTCCAAGAAAATCATTTTAATTCAAAGAAAACGAATAAAAAAGTTAAAATATGAAAAGTGTCTTCTGAACGTAGAATATAAGCTCTTTGGAAAATTCATATTCAAGAGATAAAAGGAGAAGAATACTGAATGAACTTTTAAGAATAATAGAAAATGGTTTTATATTTTAATATTTTTTTCTTAACCCTAGATAACTAAACTATTTTCTATGTTATATGGTTACTAAACAATCGTCAAACCGACTACGACAAATAAATGCATTTATTAGAAGAAGTATTTATTAATCACAGGAACATTCTTCACATCACAACATTCTTTGGATCATTATTAAACAAAAAATAATCAAAACAGTAATTAAGAACTACTCCACACAGCCACAGCATATATCGATGTTCACCTAGAAGTACACGAACATGAGAATCGCGGGTAGGTGGGTCGTCGAACGGACGAATGTTTAGTTATCAAGGGTTAAATAAGTGCACCGAACGGATAAAACGCATGATATACGATTATACCAATACAGTGAAACTAAAGCCAAAGGCCGAATTGGAAAAATAAAAAGATTTGAAATTAATCAAAAGTTTTTCTTTACTCTTATTTGTTTTCTACATCATTTAACGAAACTCCAAACTGAGTTAGCCTATTGTTATGTTTGTTCAAGTAATTGCATGAATCAGTGAGATAAATTTCTCAGCAAAGTTTCTAAAACTACACTAACTGTCTTACGGCACTTATAAAAAAATGTCGTGAGCACACTCAGACTTTGCGTTTTGTAATTTCTAACTCAGAGCGAGCAAGCGTAATTGTAAAAATCGCCTCTTTTGAGTAAAACGCCCTTGCCCTGTAGTGAATCTATTAATAAGGCATGTATCTATTTATCCTGTAATTATATTATATTGGGTATAGCCCTTTCTCTCTCTTTTCCACTGTTAGGATTTCAAGAAAAAAATAAACTTGTTGCTAAATTAATTGTTTAATTTATTATTTTAATGACATTGATATACAGTCAGTGATTACTTAAATTCACACACTGATATATAACTTGTTAAAAGTTTTGAAAAATGTATACCTTTACAATCTAGTATCGAATAACATAATAATTGTATCTGTCATTGCGTAATTTTTTTAACCTTTGTAAAAAGGTTAAAATATTACTCAAAAATAAAATTATTATAAGTACCACAATAAGTAACTATTGTGGTACTTATATTAATTTCATTTTTGTTGCATTGTGTTCACAAAATAATTTACCTTTATAATTTTAAATGAGTAGTGGTGGAGTTTCTTACTCATTCTTCTCCCTACAACTCTAAATTTTGGAAGGGGCGACTAGAATCAGTTCTATCTCAAGAAAGAAGAAATGAAAAATAATACGTTTTCTTGCGACAAAATTGACGCAAAGATGGATCATACACACACAAAAAAAGAAAAGCTTCAGGAAAATTTCAATGTAAATGTTGACGTTCAATAGTGCCTTTTATGAGCCTATTTGAAATATATCCTTTGACATTGACCACATATATCTGTTCTCAACCATTGAGGATCAGTCCTTTTATAAGGAGTCGAATTCAGTCTGTATCTGCTCTCTTTATTCTACTTTATTATATTTTAATGGGTGTATTATACATGACATACGTTTTAATGACAAGATCACGTTTACCGATAACAGTTTCGAAGTGATTGTAAAGTTTAGCAGCTTTCGAAAACTCGTTAAAAGGGTCTGATCGGAAAACTTTAACCCTTTCGTATTAATGTCCCAAAACTATTAATTATTATTGGATGTGAAGAAGACTTTTATCAGATGCGATTTTATATTGATTAACCCTTTCTGGATACAAGGACACGAAGGTAATCTTATAGCCCGAATATAAACCACCGTACTACAGAGTATGTGCCTCTCAAATGGTTACAGCATTTGTAAAAGGGAAATGCCATAATTACCATGCTTGGCAAATCAGTTGGAGATTACTTTTCCTTGTTCGGTACTAACAATGCGCAGATACTACCCATATTCTTGAAGCTATCCTTAAGTATCCTTACATGATATCTAAGAGTGGAAAAGAGGCATCCTAACTTTGTATGATCATAAATTATATTATTAAACCATTCTTCTCTTTAAGTATCACAGTAGAGTAAAGCTACTCTGCATGAAAGTCCTTCCAAAATTCACAATTGAACAAATAATGATTACTTATTTTGTTATAAATTTATTTAAAAAATATATTTAAAAGATTATCTTATAAATTAATAAAGTTTGGTGTTTTCTAACTGACTATTCTGAGAACAAACTCAGTTGTAAAATTCTTTCAAGTATACATTCCAGTATAACTCAAATCATATGAGATATTAAATAGTTCATTAGATAAGTTTATTGATGTAAGATTTATTCAGTGATAATTATTTTTTTTGTGAAGTCAGAGGTCAACATTCGTTTTAAAAGTATATAGTTCTTGTAATAAATCAAGTTATCAAGTTATCTTTTTCTGTTCGTCAACACTTCTTTTAATTAATGAAGTGTTATTCAATTAAAATAACTACCTTTAAAGCAAATGTTTGCTATCTACTTTCAGCAGTAATGTAATTATTTTCAAAGTTGGCTTAGTCCATTTAATCGAATTGCCACGTAAAATAAACTCCGTCGATCGTGTTGATCAGAATAATTGAATAAGCTTTCAATAAAATTATAAGCTTTACAAATACTTCAGAATTGAAATTAAGTTGGTAAAAACTATGAAGAATAATGTAAGAAAATCCGAGTTAACATCGACGAAACCGACCTTTTTGGAGACCGTAGGTAAAATTTGATTTAAAATACTTATAAAGTCATGTTCAATACATGCAATTTACAAAAACTTCAAATCATTTTCAATAGTTAAGCCTTTCAAAAAAAATTCGAACAATGCCACAAAATCTCTGAAAAACTTTACAAGAAAAGTCCAGAAACTTAATAAAAACAACTAAATACATACCTTACACCAAAAAACTAGACACAACACAAAAATAGAGCACAAACAACACTTTAGATTCACTGAAAAAAACTTGGAACAACATTTGTTTTCACCGCGAACTTTTTGGGCGGGCGGCTACAGCGGCGCGGCTGATTCGCGCGGCTCCTGAAACCAACTGAAGTCTGAAGGTTTTACTGTAAGCTTGGAACGCACGCGCGCACCAATATGTAAGTTGGGCGGATGATAGTAGATACTATTTTCTTCTTTTTTTACGGAAGTGTCTGAGTAGGAAAAGATAGGATTGATTGTACAGGTACAATTTTTTTTTAATTTCCTACCTAAAAATAATTATTGGCAAAAGAATATTAAAGGAAACTTTTGTTTTTCTTTCCGACCGTTGAATGTGGATCCATACTTCTTCTTTTATCAAAAGTTTATTTTTACGTAATAAATATACTTACTTAAAAATTTCTCAGTATCAGCCCGGAGTCTGGAGTTTAGATATGCTCGCTCCCTATTACATGAGACTAAAACATAACAGCTGAAATGAGGGTATACCATAGGTACACCTCTGCCCAACCCTTCGTGGAAACAAGGCGTGATATTATGTTAAATATGCTTATCTTTAGGCATCTAAATGATTAAGGAAAGAGAGACTCGAGACTCGGAAAAGTTGTAATTTGCAACATATTTTACAGCTCTCTCGATTTATTTAACTCTTTTGAAGTTTTTATTGACTTAAAATAATATGCCTTTAGTCTATGTGTGCAAGTGACCAATGGAATAAGGACGATCATTAAATAAGAAAACAAATGTTTATAATTTTTTGGTTTTTAGTTTATTCGGCGGTTAAATTTTTTGTTAAAAAGTTTTATTTTATAATTTTTTGTGGCTATAATCTACTAATTGCTGCATGCTTGCAAAAGTAAACAATCAATCATCCCCTGTTTTCTTGCTCTTAGGGTTGGATTTTTTTCCAAATTTACATGGGGTGGTCCCATGTAAATTCGAGATATACCCTTTCCAATAAAGAAATAATTATGAAAATCGGACTATTCTGTAAAAAGATATGCGTGGCCAGACTAAAAAAAAAAATATATACGTGTCGAATTGAGAACCTCCTCTGTTTTTTTCGTCGGTTAAAAATATAGTAGGTACATGCAAGAAGGTGGACTTTGTAAATTACAGTATGAAGGACCTCACCGCCAAAGTGGGCCAAGGATGCGATTCGGTAGCTTTTAACAAATTGTCCAAAGATGGTAGTAATAAATTATGAGCTGTGCATACTACGAGAACGTTGATGGAAAATCCTCTAATACAAATTTTTATTCAAATAAAAACTTTGGTTTGAAAAATGTAGGATAATTACCCTTTTTGTTTAATTTCTCTGACTCTGTGGTTCAAAAATATAAATAATTTCCTTTTTTACTGTTCAAGTCATTTGTTTTTTGTTTATTTCATATAAATACACTAAAAAAAATTATACAATCGTGGTCGAGTTGCCTCATTTGCTCGAATATGGCGAGTGGGCATATTGGTCGTGAAAGGGTGCCGATTTTAGTGACAGGTCGTATTCCTGACCATAGTGTTGTTATTAGTATTGAACTGTTTATTTATTAACCGACTTCAAAAATAGGAGGAGGTTCTCAATTCGACTGTATTTTTTTTTTATGTTTGTTACCTCAGAACTTTTGACTGGGTGGACCGATTTTGACGATTCTTTTTTTATTTAAAAACTGGTGCTTTCCGTGTGGTCCCATTTTAATTTAGTTCCATTCTGACAATGGGATCCATGTGAAAACCATATTAGTCTTAAAGGACAATGCCAGAAACTCTATAGAGCTTTGACCCATAAAATAAAAGTTGGTTACAAGCATGAAAAATGTAGCATTCTATTGCTGCTTCATTAGAGATATCTAAATTATCTCTAAATGCCTTAAGAACTTGCTGTGTCTGTTTAAATCTACAATGCTTATTATTTAGGGGTTTTCACTACGGTCAAATCCGAGCAACAAATACCGTAGTATTTACATACCTGTTACAACAATTTCCATGTTGCAACAACATATCTTAGCATCCTGTCGACGCACAAATGACCATTTATGCACCTCGACATCGTTACCCAACTCGAGCATTGTTCAAAATGGAAGCAATAATCAGAATCCGTGGCAAATAGTAAAAAGTCGGCGAATAGGCGAGCTCGAGTCCGAGTACAAGAGCAAAAGGCGTCGGGATAATGTAACAGTAATAATATTGATTACGTTGAGATTAGGGAGCGTAAAATACAAACAGCAATGCAACGGCAAACAGAACAGAGCTAATGTCAAAAAGTCAAAGAATGACTTTTTGCAGTGGTGGGCGTTACGACAACGAACCGTTTCCGAAGACCGTTTTATGTTTTGCAACGATGAAACCGTTTTTACGTCCTGGGTCCAAACAGTCTTCGTTGCACAAACCAGTCTTCGAATTACTAGATGCGAGTATTTATTTTACAGCTAAGAAAATAGGGTCGAGAACCCATTGAATCAACTATCACAGTCATCGCATCGTCGTCCTTAGTCCGTTCCAAAGACCGTTTTATGTTCTGCGAAGACTACGACGATGAAACTGTTTTTACGTCTTGGATCCAAATAGTTTTCGTTACACAAACCAGTATTCGAATTACTTGATGCGATTTTTTTATTTTACTGCTAAGAAAATACGGTCGCAACGCATTGATTCAAATCGTCGCGACGTCGTCCTTAGCGTACCGCGTTGGTTCACAAAACAGTTCTTACAGTAAAAAGTGAACTTTTCGTCCGTGGTATAGAGTCTTTATTTTATTACTACTTCTCTATACTGTCGTTCGTGATAGGACGGTCAAACCTATGTAAGCTTATAGCCGTTAAGTGCAAAATCGCCCGGCATATCGAATTGGGATAATAGGTAAATGAATATCCTGGAATTCGAACCGGTGAGCGCGTTATATACATAGATCTTGTTTGTTTACATTTTTTGGTCAGTTGTGTAATTGGGCATTTATAGGTAGTTGTAACTTTGCAGGAACTGCAACTATTTCACGTGACCAAAACGCAATTCTATTCCATATTCGATAAGTTTCGTCTTTTACAAAAGGGTCGTCGTCGCAACAATTGGTTTGAAGGCGACTCTTCAAACCAGTTGCGACGACAACCGTTTTCTGCAACCGTTTTCGTCGTCGGAAAAACGGTTGCGTTTCGTTCATCAAAAATTCGACAACGACCCACCACTAACATTTTGACATTACCATTAGCTCGTCAAATAATCGTCATTACACCTTAACCTACTAGTGCTCAAATGCGAAACATTTTTCATAATAATATTATATAGGTATTCACAAAGATTATTTTCATTAACTGTGTGTAATTTTACCAAATACATATTAAAATCCGTATATAGTAAATTAATAGATATTATTTTTAAAATTAAATAACTGTTTTTGTTCCGCGTGTGTGCGTAATAAGTAACGCAGATAGTCGCGATTAAAACAGGAAATACGTCTTGGGTTTTTAAATTCCTTTTTATCGCTATCTTATTATCCGCAAGTGTAACAGAATAATAGTTAAGCAACAAAGGGTCATAATTTCTTGTGATATTTTTGATTAAGTTACATTTCCGGTACGGTGGTGAAGGGTGGGGCAGGATCTGGCATTGTCATTTGCATTAAGTATGTGCGCGACAAATGGACGAATAACGCGATTAGATTAGTGCGGGGTATGTATACCATACTAAAAAGTTAAAAATAAAACTTTAAAAACAATAACAACCGACTTCCTTAAAAAAAAATACTACAAAGTAAAAAAATAACTTTAATTTCGGATGTCAGAGGCAAAAAAACCTTAAAAATAAATTCTAAGACACTGACTTCCGAAATTAAAGTTATTTTTCACTTTGTAGTGTTTTTTTTTTTTTAAGGAAGTCGGTTGTTATTTTTTCACTGTTAAAGTCATTTGTTTATTTCATATATATACACTAAAAAAAAATATATCTAATCGGGGTCGAGGTGCCTCATTGGCTCGAATATAGCGAGAGGGCATTTTGGTCGTGAAAGGGTGCCTATTTTAGTGGCAGGTCGTCTTGCTGACCATGTTCCTGTTATTGTTATTCACTGTTATTTATCTTACTCTGAAGGTCCTAGTTTATCATTTAATTTTGTGACCTCAAGTTACAGCTATATGAATATAATGCAGCATTGCATATGTATGTATAGCGGGTATTAAATTCTGTTTATTTCGTTCGTTCGTAAATAAATAATAAAGTATTTATTTCTGCTTGCGTAACGTTTTTAACGTATTTTTGGTATAAGGGCATGTGGGATATTATTTAGAAAATAATTTACTTTAATTCATTATTGTGTGGTTTGTAATGCTTATTACTTACCATTGTGTAGAATCAAGTTTTTCTAACTTAACAGACAGCTGTGCTGCTGGGGAGTTTGTTGAGATACTTTTTCTTCCCAGCTAAAGCACTAGGAAGAGATCAAGTGCAGGCGTTTTGAGGGGCCGCGCCGTTTTATGAAATTTGGACGTCAAAAAAGTGCTGACTCTCAGCCTAGTTTGAGTAAATGACTTAAGAATTTGATTTTGAAAATACAAGTTACTCTTTACTATTGGTAACAAAATAAAAACACTTTTTCATAAGGTCGTTCCTGTTGAAACCAAAAAAAGGTCATGGCAGACAAAGTCGTTGCGTTACATCTTTCGTCTCCAAAGGTATACCCAACGTAACTTGTACGTCAAGTTTGTAAAAGTTGTAGTAAACCAATTTCCTCGATTGAGGGGCAGGAAGCAGGCGCAAGTATCGTAAATTGTCATTCTAGTAGAGTGGTTAGGCAACAGAGGGTGACTCATTACGTTAGTTGACGCTGGACGTATAACTTGTTGGTTTTTTAGGGTTCCGTTGCCAAATGGCAAAAAACGGAACCCTTATAGATTCGTCATGTCTGTCTGTCTGTCTGTCTGTCTGTCTGTCTGTCTGTCTGTCTGTCTGTCCGTCCGTCCGTATGTCACAGCCATTTTATTCCGAAACTATAAGAGCTATGCTGTTGAAACTTGGTAAGTAGATGTATTCTGTGAACCGCATTAAGATTTTCACACTAAAATAGAAAAAAAAACAATAAATTTTGGGGTTCCCCATACATAGAACTGAAACTCAAAAATGTTTTTTTTTTCATCAAACCCATACGTGTGGGGTATCTATGAATAGGTCTTCAAAAATGGTAATGAGGTTTCTAATATCATTTTTTTCTAAACTGAATAGTTTGCGCGAAAGACACTTCCAAAGTGGTAAAATGTGTGTCCCCCCCCCCGTAACTTCTAAAATAAGAGAATGACAAAACTAAAAAAAATATATGATGTACATTACTATGTAAACTACCACCGAAAATTGGTTTGAACGAGATCGAGTGAGTAGTTTTTTTTAAAACGTCATAAATCGTAAACCGCAATTTACTTTACATTCAATCAACTTAAATATAAAAATTTAAAAAAAAAAATATTTTTATACCGAAAATACCTACAGGTTTATACGGAACCCTCGGTGCGGAGTCCGACTCGCACTTGGCCGGTTTTTTTAGTACTGTTCAAGCCCTCATAACAACGAATTAACGCTTGCACTTTCAATTTGTGGGTGTTTACCATTGTTTATTAATGCTCGTTTGTTAGCAGGCTGTACATAATGTGAATGAATAATAATATTATGTTAGCCACTAAGATTCTATACACCGTTGCGTAAAGTCGGGGAAGCGGATAGTTATTTCTTAAAGAGCCACTAAACTCAACGTTCCCGAAGAAAAAAATAAAGTACTCTCCATTATAAACAACCTCTATAATACCTCTTTAATATTAAGCAGTACCTACATATTATTTATATGTATCTTTGCTATCATAAACGCCATTTGGCCATCAATATAAAATTGAACGAAAGAGTGAAAACAAACATTTATTAAAATCAAAGTTAAATTATCTTACATTTTTATTTAATTATTATTATTTCATCAATGAACCCTTAAATATCAATTTTGTAGCTAACAATTATAGCTAATGACTGGCGCTTTGGAGATTGTTAATTTTGCTTTGAAACAATTCCCGGGTAATGATAATTAATGATACCATTTACCTAGTATAATAAAGTATGGGCAGCGAAGAAATTGTATTGTCTAAAAGAAAAGGTGGTTTTATTGTCTTCCGTCCAATGAGTTCAAAGTCAAAGCATTTATTTCAAACTAGATTTTGCCAGCAACATCGCCTGCGAAGTGGTTGAAAATTATTCCACGACAAGGTATCACTGAGATCAAAAGTATCATTTGTTTTAATCCAAGTTACAAAACATAAGTGTGCTAAATTTCATCTAAATCCGTTCAGTAATTATTGTGTAATTGAGTAACAAACATGACTTGTTTACCCGAAAAGTAGGGCAGAGGTGTACAATAGTACACCACATTTCGCCAGTTTTGTTTAAGTCACATTTGTCATCAACCGGGCACAGCTATGTAGCAGTTTAACTTATATTTAAATTACTAATTAGGCGAGATGGTAATCTAAATAAAGTATCATCAATTGTGACATAATAAAGCAAAAAAAAGCTATACACAGATCCAGACTACGAGCTGCTATTGAGAAATTCCATACAGAAAAACCCAATTACTCTTTGCCCCACGTGGAAATTGAATTCAAGACTTCATGCTCAGTAGTGTGGCCGTCTTGCATCTACTAGAGTCTAGTAGTCGTCGTTACGACTTTGCTTTGTATACTTCAAAACTTTAAATTTATTTTTACAGAACATCGAATTTTTCAACTGTCCAAGTCTGTGAAAAAAATCTAAATAATAATGTTAAACCAATCAAGATAGGTAAATTCTCAGGATCCTTTCGATTATTCCAGCTTGCCAGTAAATGGCTTTTGATTACCGAATCTGTCTGTTGGAGTAATTTCATTTTGTTATTAGGTTCCTGAGTTTATGATTGATCTTCTTTCCTAGACTTGTAGGCAAGAGGTATGTATTAGGCAAAGTTTTTTTGTCGTCACTACCAAAGACGACAAAAAAGAAAACTGCCTTTATTCAAAATAATAACAATAACAGGTCAGTATTATAGTTTCAATTTGCTTCTTCTCTTGAAGCTTCTTCTTCTTCTCAAATTGATTGCACCTAGTTCTTTAATTTTTTGTTAAGTATATGGTTCTTGGGCGCAGTAGATGGTTACAGTAATCGTGGCATTTTTTTATCCAGAAAAGAGCAGACAGGCGAAACTGCAGGGGACCCTTTGCATATTCCAACAAGAAAGGGCATGGCAGAAATTTCTCAGTAGAAGCCTACAGTATATACAAGATTCAGTTTTGAATCTGCAAAACATTTCAGGAGGTTGTTATGGGACTCGTAAATAATCATGTAACAATATACGATACCAAAGTCAATAATCAATAAAACTTTTTATTTTAGATTTTTCAATTTTATTGTTTTTCAGAATAGCTCTCTTAATAACCCTCGGGCTTTGGATGTGTGAAAGAAATGTCGGTTGCGTTTGTGTGTGTGAAAGCGCAGTTTAAAGACACGTTCAGAATGGCCGCGTTTTAAAAAAAGAAGTTCACACTTACCGATTTCCGTAAATAAGAATATAATAAAATAAAAAAATACCTGCCCATTTTATTGTTGATTCGGGTCGAGAATCACTAACATAATTACCTCCTGAAATGTTTTGCAGATCCAAAACTGCACCTTATATTTTGAGTTACGTTGATGGGCATAGGCTCGCTCCTTGTTACATGGTAAATAATAATAACTAGTAGAATTCGTCTGTGCTATAATTATGGTACACCTCTGCCCAATGCTTCAGACATTACAGGCGTGATGTTGTGTTATATAAATTAATACTTTGTATTATATAGTATAAAACAATGAAATTTTAAAGAGAATTTTAAAGTAGTCCTTGTTCCAGCATAGACTACTTAAATATTCCTTTTAAAAGTTACTATACAAATAGGGACCGCCTCTGATTTGCATTAATTATTTGTAGTATAACAATGTTTATCACTTATTATTGAATTAAGTTCTTATAACTGAAACAGACAGCTGTGCTGCTGGGAAATTGATTGCGCCACATCTTCTTCCCAGCTAAAGCACTAGGAAGTGGTGAAGGGCGAGCGTTTTGGGAGACTTTGATATTTTGTAATTTTGACGTGTGAAAAATGCTGATTCTCAGCCTCATTTGAATGGATTCCGATTTTAATAATTGTGGCATTCTTTAATTCTTCAAAAGGCAGGCAGAACTGCAGGGGATACTTTAAACATTTCGATAGGAAAGGGCGTAGCAGGATTGTCCTAGTAGCAGCTGGAAGCCTTATGGGGTAGTTGTTGGCAATAGGCTCGCCCGCTATTACATCGGACTGAATAACTGGCGAAATGTGGGTGTACAGTTAGTGAATAAATGAATAAATGATATTACGTACTAGAAAAAAATAAAGACTACTTAAAAGTTCTATTAACAGCTTACTAAATAAACAGGACGAGACCGCCTCAAACTTGCAATAATTCATTCAATATATTGTGTTTATTTAAGGTATAATTAATAACCTAACGTAGGTCAAGGTCAAAGGACCATGCCCAATCCAGATCACGAAACCTTTGCAGCGAATTAATTATCATCTCGCGTGCAAAGGTTAAAGCAAAACAAAGCTGTAATTTAGGTTAAACTTTGAGGTTTTTTTATTTTGGGTAAGGTTAGTTTAGGATCGAGACATCAGCATTTTTGTTTTGCTGATTGATATACGATAGGATCCATCTTATTTATAATTTGATATGGGATGTATTTTAATAGTATTTTTCAATAATTGTTCCTCTCAACCCAAGCACCTGCCCTCTCATCTCTTCACCACCCTTGGTTGACTGGTAGAGAATGTCTAACCTTTTTGTGTGCGAAGTTTAAATAAATAAATAGGATTTCAAAAGTAAATAATGAACTATTGAAAATAGTAGTTATTGCTAATGACCAGTTAACTGTTTATAGATTACCATTTAATTAATAATAATAAATAATCATATGTTAGAAAATGAATAAATAATCATCATCTGCCCAGCCTTTTCTCAACTATGTTGGGGTTGGCTTCCAGTCTAACCGGATACAGCTGAGAACCCGTATTTTATTTGGAGCGACCAATTTCCAATCATAAATTAAAAATTAAAATATTCATCTCATACACATAAAACACTACCTTTTTGCATGGATTCACTCAGCATAATGCTGTGACCCTTTTTTTTGTGGGCGGGAAATCATCAAATGACGTTTCCCGCTCTGGGCGGAGCAGGAGGGCGTGTCAGACTTGTACTAACTAAAACCCACCCGTGTTCCTTCAATTGCCCATATGTCAGGACCACGGTACCTCTTTCGAACAAATCTCGCAACCCTGGCAGGCGTCGGTCCAGCAAACCCCTGTTTTTTTTTTTTCAGGATGGGAAATCATCAAATGACTTCTCCCGCTCTGGACGGAGCGGGAGGGCGTGTCAGACTTTTACTGACTAAAACCCACCCGTGTTCCATCAGTTGCCCATGTGCCAGGGTCACGGTATCTCTTTCGAACAATCACGCGACCCCGGCAGGCATTGGTCCTAGTAGACCCCTACACTGCTGCTGACATCTCTTTGAGGCGCGCGTGGAACACTGCGCGCCGTCGACCCGAGCTTGGTCCTTACCGGGCGGTGAGCTACCCATTGCTCACCACCCGCAAGCTCGCGCCAACGGTGGCCGGGAGTCCGCTATTGACTCCCGACGCCCGGGGCGTCTCCTCCTGCGGCGGCTAGGGACGTGAAGGCGCAGAGACTGCCACTCCCTCACGCGCCCCGCCTCCTCCTTTGCGAGCATTATTGCTTCGCAGAAGGAGGTGACGGCTTCCCATTCCCTCTCGCTCCGTACCATGGCTCGCACCAGGGCTGGACGCGAGAGGTCGCCGCCGCCGATCGCCTCCACGAGGACACGGCGGTGCCCCGCCCAGGCAGGGCACACCTCCACCGTATGCTCCACCGTGTCCTCCAGACGATCCTCGCAATGGAAACACCCGGACGTATCCTCCCGCTTTATCCTGAACAGGAACCCACCGAAGCACCCATGCCCGGTGAGAACCTGCGTCAGGCGGAAGGTGAGGACGCCGTGACGCCTCTCTATCCACTCCTCAAAGAGGGGACTTACCGCCGCAATTGTGGCGTGCCCACCAGCAAACCCCTTCAGTTATGCTGACATCTCTTTGAGGCAAGAGGCCTTTTACAAGGCAGAGCCACTGGGCTGGTTCCCAGCGACCGCCGGATGTGTGGGTAGTGATGTGGTGATTAGATACAAAATGTTGTTGCTCGAATTAAATGATTAAATAAATAAATAAAATGATAAATAAATAAATACACAAATCAAGTTCTAAATGCTTCTGTTATTTTTTGTATTTGTGGCTCAATTACTGGGTACGTAAATAGAGGCACATTTCAACGGTATGTCCACAGTACGCGAAGCAGTGTGGTCTACCTTTTTGCAAAACCAACAACATAAAGAAAAGGAAGAAACGAGAGGTATTGTGGGTTGGTACGAAGTGACATTCGCAGTTTTTTTTTTCTAACTTTTATAAATGATAGACAAAATATACGCATAAACGAATACAGGGGACGTGCATCCCACATAACAGTAATATACCCATAGAATAAGATATAATATGCGCATGCATCTAAACACAAGAACACATTTTATAGCAAAAGTGACGTAAACGTCAATATGTTACACCTTTTTCGGTCTATCTCTCATTCGGTCCACTGTATTCTCCAGACCGTATTTCGACTATGGCAGCTACAATGGAGATTGGCCTTATGCACGGGAGATGTCCACAAGTGTGTGCGCAGACACACAGGCGCACTCACTGTTCCTTCATCCTCATAGTCCGATGGGACAGCAATCCAATACGAGTTTAAAATACGTTAATGAACATAGTCTCAAAACGCAGTCGCAAATTTTACAGTTTCATAATTCCTATACTGTAAAAGTACGTATTGTAAGAATTCCTAAACTGTAAAATTAATTGCCCATCAAAGAAAAACTAAATGAAACCCACCCAGTTCAAATAAAGTTAACAACGCAAAAAAAAAAGAGTTCTGTAAACCGCAAAATTATTAATCAAGAACAAGGTAACAAAGTTCCTCATTACTGTAGTAATTAATATTTTAACGCATATTAAAAAGTTTCTAACAATCTTTGCAGTACAATTTTGAAAAACTCCTACAAAAAATGGCTTGAAAAAATTCAAGTGCGGCCTCGAAAGTCTGGTAATAGATATAAAGAAAGATGGATAAGGTAGGATTGTGGTTTTATAGGGTTGGTTAGTTAGAAGCTCAAAAGTGTAACAACCAGTCTTACTAAGAGGTTTCGCATTATCCAGTAACTGGGTTGTGGAGGTCAGATAAGCAGTCGCTCCATGTACAAACAGGTATTTAGCTGCATCCGGCTGTAGTGGGATCGGTTTCTGACTAGAAGTTGTTTTCCAGCATAGGTGGGCTTATGGTTTCCTTACTTTATTTGCTTTTTATCAGTGCTATTTTTTTTTTTTCATTTTGAGGTCTCTTACTGTTCTTGTGGACTTTTCAAGATTTAGAAGAGAAGGTTATGAAAACCATTGAGTTTTTTTTTATTTGCGTTTCAAAATTGTTCACATTTTTATACCAATTGTTTCAATTCTTAAGTCCTTCAATTTAATACTTCAACCAGTTTCTAAAACAAACATAATTATAACAACTTTTTCGTCCGTAATTATATAGTTTTACCACAAAAATCAATCGTACGGGCTTATCAAGTCACTAAATTACTAAGTAGCTATTACAAAAATTCACAAACTCCAAAATTTAACGAAAAACTTCGGCATTTACCTCCAGCGGCTCGCAATCACAGACGGTTTGCACCATCCATAGTTTTCGACATCTGTGACTCACACTCATACTTTTACCGAGCCCCTAATTACAATAAAATTTGCATACTTCAGAAGTTTCTTAATTTCATAAATATATTCATGGTGTCTTTTTATTAAATTATTATGACCTACCCACGTAATTTAGTAGCGTTATCATGTGCTTGGGTCACCTGTGATTTATTATCGCATTGTGTAATGTCAAAAGGTGGGCAATGGTTTTATTCAGAGTAATATTTTAATAATGAAAGTTGTGATTATGAAACAAATTTATATTATGACCGGTGGACTTTTTGCTTGACAGTATTTTGTTAAATACAGTGCGCAATTAAACTTCATCTATTTGGAAATAATCAACATGTGAAGCTAAATAAAAGTTTTGAAGGCGTATTTAATGAGCTTTTAAACATACACAGGATTTTATGTTCCAAGAAGTTGCACAGTACTTTGTATGGTCTTAAAAACTGCCGAAACCAAGATATACATTTCAAAATCAGCCCCAAAATACACAGTCGGGAAAATGCTAGTCAGAGGTTTGACTGTAATTGGTTTGTGCTTATCTGTTTATTTGTAAGAGTGAAGGATTATTCTTCCATAAAGAAAACATTTTTGTACCATCAGACTTTATGATTTACTAAGCCACGGTTTTATCTGTTCACAGCTAAGAATAACCTACTTTACTCCCGGAGTGCAAGTCAAGGCAACATAAGATTTATATCATACGAATGGGAAGCTTGCACTACTACACATACAATGGACTATGTAATGTGAAAATGTAGTTTCCCAAAGGATTGGGGTCAGGCGATTTTGTTTGGACCAGAAACTCGCCAACATAGATGGACGTAAATCCAAATTTGCTTTAAATTATAGCTAAAGGAGTTACTGTGAAGGAATTCGTCTAGGATGGTACTCTGTATTTTTTTCAGAAACGCAATGGTGCTGTGCCGATGTCGAATATGGTTGCCGGTATATTTATAGGTAAACGTGCTTTCCGCGGCATGGAGGGGTCTTGGAATGTAAAGATAGACACCTATCCACGAATCAACCGTGGTAAGCTTAAATTAACCTGATCGATCAATAAGTCCAGCAGTTATATCTTAGCCACGAGCCCCTAAAAAAAGATTTTTTTTATTGCTGCCCTGGAGCACGGCCTACTAAGACTGGCTTGAATGCCGTGATAAAATGGGTGTCTCAAGCCTATCCTGGCGCCGGTCCTGCCGGGGTCGCGTGATTGTTCGAAAGAGATACCGTGACCCTGGCAAATGGGCAACTGAAAGAACACGGGTGGGTTTTAGTCAGTAAAAGTCTGACACGCCCTCCCGCTCCGCCCAGAGTGGGAGAAGTCATTTGATGATTTCCCATCCTGAAAAAAAAAAGCCTATCACAGAGGCCATGCTTACCCCGGTAGGGTAATATTTCTGTTTTTTTTCTGATATACTTCTTGCAGTGGCGAGGTGTAATTTTTTCTAAAAGAGAAGCCGATGTGAAGTCTGCTTTAAATTACTGACTCATCAATAAAGAATATTACTATCATTCTAAAATTAATATAGGAATGTTATGAATTAAAATTTAAATACAATTAAATTGAACAGCTGAAAACCGAATAAAATATGCAATATTCCTCTATCTCGTTCTCTCTGACGCATTTTTCTATACCTGTCTCTGTCATAACCCGTTGTACAGCGGCTTGCTCTCGTACATATCAAGCGGTGCCACGTGACCTAAAGTGACATCATTACGGGATCGCTGTTGTAAGAATTTTTTATTTATTTAGAACATTTCTCTTTTGTTGTAATACAAAGCTATAAATAACCTTTTTTGTTGTTTGAATGTTATGGTGACTTAAATACCCGTAGTGTAACTATATTTATTGACAATAGTAGCCACTATTTACATACTATTGTATTTTTAATAGTGATAGAGTTACCAATGCGAATCCCCGAAGGCAAGCCGGTAGGAATCGTGTTATATGGTGCTTTCGCCACTGACTTCTTGTATTTCTTATATGTTAGTAAAGTAATTCAAGTACTGTTGAGTCGAATTTTATTTTTATATATAATATCTTACAATATATACATAATTTAAAATCTAAGTTTAAATCCAAAGAAAAAAAATATGTACATGTATATATAAAAATAAACAATTACAAAGCATCAAAAAATTCGTCTGCATCGTTGTCAGCAGGAAACGTGCCCAAAAGGCTGGCAGCATTGCCACGTTGTATGGCAATGCTGATTCTTTGTCCAAAAAATAGGCCAGCGCTCTGGTCACGTGAAGAATCGACCAGCCACTGTACTGTTCATTTTACTACTCTGACAGAAGTCATCGTTCACCATCATTTAAGCCGAAAGACGCCCACTGCTGGACATGAGCCTCCGTAAGAAGGGTGATTGCCGTAATCGCCACGCTTGGCAGGTGGGTTGATGATCGCAGTATGGTGGTAAGATGTTAAGATAACGCTGTTACCCATTCTCTAGTATATTCCTTAGTCCCTTTCTACGACACACACAGGAACAAATAATAGGATGGTGCTATTCTTTACGTCCGGCAACATACGGAACAGACAACAGTTATCTAAGACAATTAAAGTTAGGAATGATATTAATTAGAAAACATGGAGATAAAACACTGTCCCGTCATACTTAATCAAATCCGCCTCACCCACTTACCATACCACAATCACACATAACAATAATTAAATTAGCTCGTACCTCGCGTGTCCCCCAGCATTCCTGGGTAGGTTCGACCTTGTATACCATATTAGCTGTAAGTTATAAACGTCGCGGCGACACGCGATAACTAGCTGAAAGTCTTTATTGTTTTAAAAGTAAGTGAATACTTCATAAATTGTGGCAAATTGTTGCGGATGAAGACAAATAGTTGGAGTTTTGTAGGCAGGCGATGGATTCTTTTAGTAATTGTTGGTTTTGCTGGCAAGAATTACTTCGATTAATAAATTAAATATTTTAATGAGTTGTTGAAAAGGATAAATGGAAGGGAATGGGCCTATGCCCGGCAGTGGGATTCAAACGGCTGATACTAATAATAACTAGCTGTTTCGCGCTGTTTCGCCCGCGTGGATGTGCAAATTCTCACGGGAACGTACTACCGGAATTAAAAATGTCTTAAACCAGGTGATTTAATGCGTTGAACCGTTTTTGTCCAATCCGGGATATACTATTTAATACATCTCGATACCCGGATAAAATTATTCGTCACCTTTTATTATCTCTACATTAATACGCGAAACAAAAACTTTCTATCCCTTCTTACGAAAATTACGCGGACCGATTTTTTTTTTTTTTTTTTTTGTGGGGCATCTCGTAGTTAATCCTGAAAAGATTGTGACTACTTAAACGGATTGTGGCCCGGCGAGTTCTAAAAAGTTACCTTTTTAGGCCTCCAGCCGGGGCTAATTATACTTAAAAACTAAAGCGAAAGCTCTAAGGGTTACCCCGAGGGGGGTACGAACCTCGGCTTAGGCAATCGCTGATAGGGGGGCAGCAAGGGACTGGCTGGATCTGAGTTAAATTATTTAGGGACTAATTTAAAGCTAACGGCGCAGCATCGCGGGCTGGCTCTTGCAAGGGTCGGGAGGGACTGTTAAGTCGGGGTCGCGACGACGGACCTCGGCGGCGAGGTCGGTACGGTTTGTGTCTGTGTGCTGGTCTAGCTGTACTGGTCTCTTTTCGACTCTCCTGGAGGAGAGTAGTGGGATCATCAGGATCGGTAAGAATGTGCCGCGAGCGGCGGACTTTGCTAATACGGGAGGGGGTGTAAGTAGCTGCCGCCACAACCAGAGGGTTGCGGTGGGCTACGGCCCTATCGAAGAAGCGCTTCGAAGCGCGTTTTATGTATTGATGGATAGTCGGGAGTTTCATATCTAAATGAAGATTGATATTCCCAAAGACATTAAATTATATAGACGGGACATAACGAACAAACTCGTAATCCAATACTTGTGTCCTAGTGGTCATATGGCGTTTAGTCTAGGATGGCATGTCTGCATGTCAACACGCATTTGTGTCCGTTTAACAAGAAAAGAAAAGCATTTCTTAAATAAATATGCCGAGTTGCGCTTTACGATATTGCAAATCACGCTATGGTAAAACGTCTGGACCTAACTTCGGCTTGTTTTCGTAAATATTTTTCAATAATTTAATTAAATAATATTCATCGATGGTTCTAGAACATACGATAATTTTGTAATAAACGCCCTCTATTGCTGAGTAGCTTTACTACTGCCTTGCAGAGATGTTATGATGTTTATCGACTTTGTTATCGATAATATTTAATTAGGTTGATAAAATTCAAAATATTTGAACTTATTTATGTAATTTTAATATCAATTTAGCAACAATAGTGCTGTTTGCTCACGTAGATATTTATTTTAGAACTCTGTATGTATATATTATGTTTGTGTTTATGTACCTATGTAAGTATTATTCTCATACTATTTGTTTTTTTTTTTTTTTAGTGAACTGTTTTTTTATTTTCTCTTTTACTTTTACACACGCTGACTACATCTTTTTATCTTCTCTTCTATCAGAGGTATGCTGTAAGATATTTTTTTAGAAATAAGCATTACTTTTGTATGCACATGTATTTTGCTATTCTTATCTGTTTGTATATGTGCGTACGTAAAATTGGTTTCTGTTATTTTAGGTTTCCGAATGTAAATAAAGTTGAACGTGAAAAGTGGATACAGTTTGTTCAAAAAGATCGTAGAGAAGTAAATTGGCTTCCATCTGTTTCGTCAAAATTATGTTCCAAGCATTTTAAAAGCGTAGACATTTACTTTGGAAAGACGAGTCGATCAATTTTAAAAAAAGGATCGGTACCTTGTACTACAAGAGAAGTTTATACATTTTTCGTAGTCGTTCATTATGTATGTATGGTAAACTAGAACATTCCCTATTCGCTTGACTTTTGATATCTGTCTGCTCCACTATTTTAGGCCTTTTTAAAAGTTAACAAAACTGATTTTATTAACTTTTGCCTTATTAAAATTTTTTCAAATGTGAAATAAATGTAGTCACTTTTCAATATTATCGATATGTTATATCGATAGAGAATTGATGAAATCAGCCTTAATCAAGTTTTTGTATTCGAATGTTTGCTATTCAAAGCTAGATGGCGTTAATGACGCTGGAGAGTACAAAAATGTTTTTCATAGCCGTTCTAATTTTGCTATACTATGCTAGATGGCGTTTCTGAGTCATGGGATCACAATTTTTCTTTGACATTTCATCAGATGGCCTCTCTATTTGTCTTAAATCTCTTTGGATATTCCGAACAAACCAGGGCGAGCCTGTGGCTTGACGGAGAAAACGGTTCTGGAGAGTCTGCATCCTATGGATGAATCGGGGCTTGGCATGTGCCCAGACTGGGCTTGCGTATGTCATAATCGGCCTGATACAAGCGGTGTAAAGCCGCTTCTTACACAGAAGAGACAATTTACTCCGCTTGTTCAGGACGCAATGGAGCCTACCGAGAGCGAAAGCGGCCCGCGAGCGAGCCTGCTTTATGTGCTCAGAAAAGGTGAGGTGTTCGTCGAGGATGACACCTAGATATTTGGCTTGCTTCGCCCAAGGGATCTGCTTGCCGAACATTGAGATGGGTCGGGGAGGGGGGTGGTTACGTCGCGGTCGGGTGTAAAAGACCGCCTGACTTTTATCGGGATTGACCTCGATTCGCCACTTCCTGAACCATTCGCCGAGCTCGTCGACTGCGGTTTGGAGGTAGCGAACCAGCGCTGTGTCACTAAATCCCGAGAAGAAGATGGCAGTGTCGTCTGCGAACAGAGCTAACCTTGCCTTCTTGCTTCTGGGGATATCGCTAGTGAACAGCGTGAAAATGAGGGGGGCTAGTACAGAGCCTTGAGGGACTCCTGCACGGATCGGATGAGGGGAGGAAAGTGCCCCTTCGATGCGATAGCGAAAGGTACGGTTCGCAAGAAAGTCTCGTAAGATGAGCACGAGACGGTCTGGCACTCCGAGTTGATACAGCTTATATAAAAAGCCGTTGTGCCAGACTTTGTCGAACGCTTTCGCTATATCGAAGTATACAGCGCCCGTGAACATACCACGCTGAAAACCAGCATTGATATGTTCGACGATACGGTGTACCTGATGGACACACGAGTGTTGGGTTCGAAAACCAAACTGCTCGTTGGGGATGAGGCCCTTGGTTTCGGCATAATCTCTGAGTCGCTTATAAATAAGTCTCTCATAGATTTTGCCGAGAACTTTGAGCAAACTAATGGGGCGGTAGCTCGTGGGCTCGGTTTTGGGCTTACCGGGCTTAGGGATGCCAATGACGGTGGCTTCCTTCCACGCTTGGGGGAAAATGTTATTACTCAAGGCACCATTGAAGATGGTACACATGAGCATAATCAGGTGAGCGGGGAACAGCTTGATCACTCTATTGGTGATGCCGTCTGATCCGGGGGCTTTACGAGATTTCAGACCCTTGATGATCTCGTGCACCTCGTCAGGTGTGACAGGGGGCAGGGGATCATCAGGGTCCTCAACGGGCGGGAGAGAGGCTTTGCGTTCGACTTCCGCGTTTACCTTATCGACAAACGCTTGGTCTACTGGCTGCGAACTGGGTGTGCATTGGGCTTCGAGGCTATCGGCTAGGCATTCAGCCCTGTCGATATCCTCGAATGCAATGGTCGCATCGGGGCGGGTCAGGGGGGGCATAGTGGAAAACTCAGAGGATTTCAGTTTCCTCTGAAGTTCCCAGAAGGCGAGATGAGTCGGCTCTAGTTCGCTCACCATCTTGTCCCAGTTAGCGTCACGCAGCTCAGTCACACGTGTCCTTACAGCACGCTGTAAGTAACGCATGTGAGCTTTGTTAGCATCACAGGGAAAGTTGCTGTAGGCACGAACAGCCGCGTTCTTCTCTGTCAGCAGATCACGTACATCGTCGGGGAGTTTCCATTTACGGTCACCCGTATCTGGAACCTCCCGTGAACTTTCGTTCACGATCGATTGTACGTGCTCCGTGAGAGAGTCGATCGCGGCCGTTGTGTCAGCGATAGAGTCAAACTGATCTGGGATAGAGTCTAAGTGATGTGACGTGTTAGATTGTAAGCGTTCGCTTACTTTCTTCCAGTCAGTGATCACTTTAGTGGCGGGGGGTTGAGAGGGGTCGCGTATACCTAATCGGGGGACCAGGTTTATGACTACTGGTCGATGATCAGAGTCGAGTTCGTGAATAGCCTCTATAGAATCCAACCTTAAGTTGATGTTCTTAAGGAGCGCTATATCAAGTACGTCGGGTAACTGATCGGTATCGAAGGGGAAGTGAGTGGGAGTCATCGGGGCGATGACATCAAAGTTCATGGTAGAACAGAGGTTAAAGAGTTGCCTACCTCTGGTCGAGGTCCTGGTGCTATTCCAGGCGGGATGTTTGGCGTTGAGATCGCCCGCTATGATAACGGAGTCACTCATGCCGAAGAGTTCGGAAAGGTCATTAGCGAGGAGTTGAGGGTCCTCTGACTCATGTGTGGGAGGAAGGTAAACCGACACAATAGTGATCGGCTGGTGACCTGTCAGTGCTAACCGACAGGCCGAAACTTCTAATCGGGAGAGTTCGGGAGTATCCATAGGTATGCAGTACAGGGACTTCCTATAGTATATGAGGGTGCCGCCTCTGTGACAACGTGACCTGTCGTTGCGAACTAAACGATAGTTTGCAATTTTCGGGTCACGATGATGAGGTTTTAGGAACGACTCTTGAATGAGTAAAATGTCTACGTGATGGTCGCGGAGGAACGTGGCGATCTCATCACGTTGGCCGTGAATGCCGTTGGCATTAAAGAAACCTAGCTTTAGGGAACGGGGTTTTTGTCTAGTTAATATTCCGCGACTATCCATAATGGGGGCGTTGGGAGTTCATGACATGGATTGCTTGCGTGATCTCGGGATACGCAGCATTAATTGACTGGATTCGGAACAAGTTACCGCCGGCGGCAATTAGTTCCTGGGCCATCTGTTGGGCACGCGGGGAGAGGAACGTGCTATAGGTATTAAAGGTCCCAGTGATGACGTTAAACGCATCAAGGGGAGCCTGACCTTTCCTCTGTACGGGTACTGGTCCTGCCATTGGGGCAGTGGAGGGGGCCGCGGCGCGGGCCGGAGGTGCGGTCGCGGGAAAACCGGGGGGCGTAAGGGGCGCGGGGGCACGGGTACGCGGGTCCACTAATGGAGGGATGGGAGCGGGCTTAGGCCTGGAGGCCAGTGGGGGGAACTCCTTCTGGGAACTCATTAGAGGCCATTGGGAGGGACGCTGAGGGGCCAGTCTCACGGGGAGTTTGGCCGAGGGGGATTCCCTAGTCTGACGAGCGTCGAAACGCTGCGCCAATTTAGGGGAAGATGACTTGGGGGCTTTCGGGCAGCCCCGGTAGTTTGCCGGATGACCGGGCTCTTTGCAGAGCACACAACTAGGTGGCTCGGTGCAAAGAGTGCGGTCTTTAGGCCGGGTACAATCTGCTGTACCGTGGTCTCCCAGGCACTTGACGCACCTGGGAGTAGCGTAGCAGTTGTACGCTGAGTGCCCGTACAGTTGGCATCTGTGGCACTGGCCAATGATGCCTGACTTACGGGGCTTCTCGATTTTAAGGCCTGACAGGTTACAGACGGACCTTACATTGAATATGGGGTGGTGACCCTCTGTGGGAGGGCACACCACCAAGACCATATCAAAGGCGGTACCTTGCCTGGACCGGTGCATTCGATGGACCTCTGTGACAGGCACGTTCTGTCGTTCGAGGTCCGCCTTAATATCGCTGGTGGCGATTTCGCAGGGGATCCTGCGAATCACCACCCTGGTCAGTCGCTCCTCGGGCAAGGAATACGTGTGGAAGGACACGTTCCTGGCAGAGAGGAGCCTGGTCAGATCGCGATAATCGCCTGACGTGGGGACTGATACTTTTATCCCGTGCTGGGTGGCACGGGCGCTAGTATAGTTGACCCTTTGGTCAACACACCATTTGGACACCTCCGTCCACTTGGCCTTGTCCTGTATAAATACAGGGGGCGGTGGAGGGAGTTTCCTGCCGGTGTTTGAGCCAGAGGGTACGGGCTGGGCGCTAGTTTTAGCGCGGGGCGCGGCAACCTTCGCGGAGGTTGAAGGCGAGGGGCGGGAGGGGGACGCGTTGGCGGCGGTCGCCGGCGGCGTGGAGGGGATGGACGCGGTCGCGGTGGCGGGGGTCGCCTGCGTAGCGGGGTGGGGGGGGTTCGCGGTGGCGGAGGTCGCCTGCGGGGTGGGGGCGCGAGACGGAGGAGCGGAGTCCTCAGCCGCTATGATTTTAGCGGCCGGGGCTGAGCTGCTCGCCTTATTCTTTTTACGCTTGCTCCCTTTGCCCTTAGTATGGGAGACGAGCTCGTACGTCTCTGCGTCCGAGGACGAAGAGGAGTGCGAGTCCGTCTGGGGAGTGAGCGCGGCAGTATCGGGAGGAGTTGTGGGTACTTCCTCCGTGTCCATTTGACACGGTTCATCGGTGGAGGCTGGGGCCTCGAGGGCGTCGCTGAAGTCAGCGATGCCCGGGCTGGGCGGAATTGCGAGTTGCTCAGCTCTGTACAACTCGGAGAATTCGGCAGCGAAATCTTTGTTTTTCTTTATCAATAAAAGAAAAACAGAGACTACAGCCCCGACCTCCGAGTGCTCAATGCTAAGCTGACCCGCAAGTTCAGCCAGGAGCGCCTCGATTCTAGCTAGTCTCTCCGTAGGATCCATGGGTTTATCCATGGCGGAGGGGAGGGGGGACCTAATCACTCATGAGAGTGATCCTGACCAAAACCCTACTCCTACGTAGCCTAATCCCCGGTGGGTTGCCGGGGGTGAGTGTTACACTCCCTGTCGGGTATAGACAGGGAGGTGATCTTGGTGAGCCCTAAGAGTGTTCCCCGTCGCCAATCTTATTGTGCGAACGGGTTCCTAACCGGTCATGCGATGGGTACTGAAGGTACCCGACCAGTCTAGTGCGGGGGGTATAGATATACCCGCGGCACTAGTACGCGGCTGTGGAGGGAAGACTGTCACCGGGGCTGACGAGGGAAGCCCCCAAGGCCAGCGATCCGGGACCCGTCCAACTTTCGTCTAGCCCTGAAGGGGATAGACGGGTGCGTTGGGTCTGCACCCACTCGGCTTCGTTGGCACCGTTAAGGTATCCACTGAGTGACCACGAAACTGTGGATTTGCCCTGAAGGGGCCACAACACAACACACGTTTTTGACGATTTTCTGACGAATCAGAAATACCACTGTCTTGCGAACAAGACAGTACAGTTTAAGACTGAATCTGAAGAAACAGGAATCCGAATTTTGCGATTTAAATAAATTTAAATCGCAAAATAGCGGAGAGTAGTCGGGGCGACTACGCAGCGTGGCGCACGGAGCACAACTGACGGGCGAACGAGCGGCGGGCGGTGGAGGGGATACGCGCAGCGGAGCGGCAGCGTAACGACCTTCCAAGGCGGGCGTCGAGCGTAGAATGTGACGCGGACCGAGGAGTAGGCGCAGTTAAAGTTTACTAGTGATCGCCCATTGGTCGAAATTCGACCGAACTTCATTTGAATAGAAATATATTATTAAATGAAAAAATATAGATAATAATAAATATAAAAAAAAAAAATATATATATATACAGCATGTAACAAAAACCCTGTCCGATCCTTAAGGGTATTATTCGGCATCGTACTGCGTACATTATTACGTAACCAATTAATGGATTTGAGATTATTATTTTTCCCTTGTGAATATAATTAAATAAAAATAAAAAATGAAAACGAATCAAAGGCAACACTGATCGCTCGACAAACTTCACGTGTTACTACGTACAGTTTTGTGTCAAAGAAGCCGCGGTTTGTATGATCCTTTGTCATGAACCTGCTTTGTCGCGTGCCGCCAAACAAACTTATAACGAAAGAAAATTACGCTACGTCATACCTTATGCCTACGCGTAGGTATCAGCTGATATTGTTTTGTAGGCATAGTGATCCGGAGACCTAATCATGTTTATCAAGAAACAATTAATTGAATTAAATGTAGCCCTGATAAGGGCTTTTTTAATATGATGTCCTTTGGGCAATGTACTTACCGACTGCAGGTTTCAGTTCTCTTGTTGTTGCATACTTCGGCGATCGTGCTCCACATGTCCACCTCCAACACTGATACACATTCGACACCTTTTGCACTAAATTTGCACGTGCTCTTTGCAGCGCATTTGTGTCCGATTTAAATGAGTCGAAAGCTGCCACAATTCGAGCTCTGACTTCGATTTCCGAATCGCACTCTCTTTTATAAACAATTTGTTTAATATGACCCCATAAATAAAAATCCAGTGGAATGGCTGATTGGAATAAAGGCTTATTCAGACCGGCGCGACGCGACAGCGCGACGCGATTCTTGTAGAACAATTTCCATGAAGTTCACATAAAAATTGTTCTACGAGTGTCGCGTCGCGCTGCCGCGTCGCGCCGGTTTGTAGGAGGCTTAAGACATTGTTCGCGAAACGATAGCGGCACGTGATACGTACAGACGTCCGATCAAAAGCTATCTACACGAAAGACTGGCAATTGGCCAACAAGTAGCGCGCCGGTAGGCAATCAGTCGGCAACATCAAAGAGTCGAACGAGTGCCTACAACGCGGTACTGTAGGGCGGTGGATTTTTGAAATAAAAATAGGTAAAAATAACAAGATTTTGCCGGCGGGTGGAGTGTTGTCAACTTATGAAAATTTGCCATAGTCACTGTTATATTTCGCATGGATTTTAAAAATAAAAAAATCAATTACCTTTTGTTTTTTTTTTGAGATACATTTATATATCATTTTTTCTAGGACGTATGTTGAACGAGGATTACGCCTTTATTGGATCGGACAGGGTTTTTGTTACATATTGTATATATATATAATATGGTTATATTTGACATTCAGTAACACTATAGACAAATTGTTGACGCTGTACTACTGTGGAGAGGGTTCGCTGGCGGGATGGTGATGACCAGGACCAGGACGTAGGTGTAATGATGAGAAGAAAGAATACTTCTAAGAATACTTTCTTCTTCTTACTAAGTAAAGAATACTTCTTCAGGACTCTCTTTTTTATTTTCTTAATACTTCTTAACTGCTGGATATGGAAAAATATGGAATGAATAATCACAGAAATTTGTTCTGTTTTATAGAATTTTCCCTATAATTTTTAATTAATTATGACGGTTCCAAATGTCATAATTATAACCAGCCTGTACAATCTTTGACCCTTAGATTATATACCTATAGATGTAACCATGGCGTGACCACACTTGAAACAGAAATAGATTTTTGTGGTGTTGCCTAATAAGTTGGCAATTCCCACATATTAGGTAAAATATATTATGAATTCTACTTGATCGCGAACAGACATTATAAGTACCTGTAAGTACTTCGCAAACTAAAAATTCTGAATTAGCACATTTTAAATGCTAGCTTCAATAATGTAACTCTTATGTCGTAGTCGTACGAAATAGGTACTTTTATTAAACCTCCTTGGTCTAATATTTCGTTTTTACAAGGGGGGGGGGTAAGAGAATCGTATGGATATCCATCGACCGACACGACTTAAAACACACACGACACGTTCAATCTATACTAATATTATAAAGCTGCAGTGTTTGTTTGAACGCGCTAATCTCTGGAACTACTGCTCCTATTTGAATGATTCTTTCAGTGTTGGGTAGTTCATTTATCGAGGAAGGCTATAAGCTATGTAACATTACGCTTCGACCGATAGGAGTCGAGCATAAATGAAAAATGTTGCAAAAACGGGGTATTTTTTTTATTTCTTTTATGTGACGCAGACGAAGTTGCGTGGGTCAGCTAGTGGTGAAATAAAACCAGTCTTTATCATAAACATATTTATTACAAACCTTATGGAAATACCTAAATAAATACCTATGCTTAATTATTGACCCTTTTTTTTTTTTCGGATTGGAAATCATCAAATGACTTCTCCCGCTCTGGGCGGAGCAGGAGGGAGTGTCAGACTTTTACTGACTAAAACCCATCCATGTTCCTTCATCGCCCTTTGTGTTCCGGGGCTACGGTATCTCTTTCGAACAGTCCCGCAACCCCGGCAGGCATCGGCCCTTACGGACCCCTTCCTTTTTGCTGACTCTCTTTGAGGCGCGCGTGGAACACGAACGCGCCGTCGACACGGTCTGTCGTCATGAGACGGACGGACGGCGAGCTAGCCCATAGCCCACCGTCCACAGGCCCGCGCCTACGGTGGCCGGGGGCCACGTGGTGGCCCCCGACGCCCGGGGCGTCTCCCGCGATAATTATTGACCCTTAAACAATATTAACTTAGTATGCATATTTCTGATTCTTTCATCTCGTTGAGATAATGACGTCATTATATAATGAATCCTGACTTCAAAATATCTAAAAGCGATAGCTTTAATTAATAATGCAAAATGATTTTCAAAAGGACTTTGTTCATTAATATGATTCTTTATTTCTGCAAAGACTTCTGTACCAATAAATTTTTTCAAAACACTGCAAGTCATTTTTGCTAAAGTGCCTTTTTGTGAAAAATATGAATTCCCGTGTAATGATGTGGTTTGTCTTAGAATTTTTTCGGCAAACACACAAATTTTGATAACATCTTGTGATGGATAATGTAATCCGCCAGCATCCTTTTGAGCAATAAAACCCGGAAACTTTTCAATTGCAAATATTGCTCCTAAACATTCATCACATTTTATTATTTTTTTCAAATTGCGCACTAAATATCCAGCAATGTAAGTTATGGCTTCCTTTGAAAATTCTGATAATTCAAAGTTTCCTATATAGTCATGACCCTCGGGCAAATCAACAATTGAATCTTCATCGAGACTTTCGTCATTCATAGCCAATATTCTTTCTCATCTACTTTTTATTTTACGACAAATCGAATTTGAATTGCACGTCAAAATATTAATATTATCTAATGGTATGCAATTACCTGTGGTAATATTTTTTAATTCACCATGGACCAGCAGTCGCTTATACGCCGATACGAATTGCAGAGCAGTAGGGTTATTGTTAAACCCACCTTTAGAGCGAATGGCACTAAAGAAAACCTCCAAATGGTCTTGGCTCATTTTATAAGTACATAAATATCGAAGAGGAGCATTTTCAATATGTATGTACTTGTAAAAAATAATTCTTAGCGCCTTAATAGAAATTAAAAACCCTAGAAACCCTGTTTTTCTTCCCGAATTAATGACTAAATCACCTTCTATGAACCTGAGCGTTTTGAGATATGTTTCTAACTCTTCTAATTTTGCATTCATCATATTTTCTTTACTGATAGGTTTTTTAAAACCATATGAATATAAACTTCGGCTATTTAGAATATCAAACAAATCATTGAAGTTTGTGATAAATTCAATAGTAGCACCTGAATGTACAAAGTCTTCTATGGCTAGATAACCCTTGCATAATATAAGAGCCTTGGCGACAGATTTGCTGAAAGTTTGCGCAGCGAGTCTAACTTTCATGATTTGTTTCTTGTAATTAATATGAGCAGCTCTGAGCTTATTCCCTAAATGCAGTTCGTCCTGTTTTTGTAAATTATGCAATTTTTCAATATAATTCCAGGATATTATTTCGCCATTAGCATTCAAAATCTCTTTTTTGTCGGCTAGTGTATTTCTAACAAGTTTTAACATGTGACATGCATCTGGTATTATTACTATGATTTGACCTTCAATAGTTATTGTTGGATTTATATTGTTAATATCATTAAACTGAGCGCCTAGATTTTTTGTCATGGCGAAATTTGCAGGACATCCGTCAAATGTCACCGATACTATTTGTACCCCACATTCTATTAACAAATGTACACAATTTTTTAATAGTTCACTACGTTGGTCTCCGTTGACACCATTTGTCAGGAAGTACCCAACTGGTATTTTCCAACTGGAGTTTAACGCCGTAACCATAAAGACCAAAGCATCCTTAGCTAGCGGCATACTATCGGTGTCTAGATTATGTCCTACATTCACGTATCCGACGGTGCGTTTGCCATCCCACTGTAGGTGTTGTCGGATTGACATTTCGTCAAGACTAAGGCAGCATAATATTTTTTCATTAGACTTACTAACTAATAATTTGATAGCTTCAAAAGCTTCACTTGTGAATCCTGGTTCACAATCCACACATTTATACCACCTATATAATGTTTTAGGATGGGGCAAGCATGTGTTAAATTGCTTTCTCACAAATGCATAGGCCTTAGGGCTTAAAAAATGCAAACACAATGCAAATTTTCGTAAGGATGGCGAATATTTTCGCGGACAGTTTGTTTTATCGAGGTATCTTTTAAGAAAATCTGCATTTTCAGATTCAACATTTGACAGTAAATCTAATTCTTCAGATTGCATTTGTAGTTTGCATTTTAATTCTGTTATAATATCTTGTAAATGTGCTGTCTTTTTAACTAATCGTCGTTTAGATTCACGTACAGCACGCAATTTTTTGCGACGATTATTAGATTTTGTCTTCTCTTTCTGCAGCAGATTTTCTAGTCGTTTTTCCTTCTTAAGAGTCGCTGGCTGGACAAGAGGTTCTACATCATCTTCATAGCTGGGACCTGCCTAAAATGAAATTAAGTAGTTTATTTTATAGTTCTTCTTTTAAATATTTGTAAGTTTTTTATATTTTTTAGGGTTCATTACAACCTGCACCGTGTGACATATCAAATGAAAGGGCTTGTTGAAGGAATCTTAAATGTTTTTTTTTTTGTAATTTTAGAATAAATGGTTTCCAAGTTATTCAATAAAATAGACGAAAATTGACCATTACCCCACCCTTATTATCTCCGGAACTTCGGAGCCAACAATTTTGAAAAAAATACAGATAATAGTTCTTTGCCTATAGATTACATGAAACCTATAAGAAGTAGTTTGAAAGTAACATGTAAAAAAAATGACATTCGTTCGGAACCCTTTGCATGGGAGTCCGTCTCGTAATAATTATATGGTAACTCTTATTTCCAAACGTAAGATTTTTTTAAATTAATTTTTACATTGACAATAGTTTTACAGAGAATCGGTACGTCAGGTAAATATTGTTTCTTTTTGCGCAGGTATGCTTACCACAGTTGACTTCTTTGGTTGAATATTTTGCACTTCTCGTAAAATAACCACCTTCCTTCGTTTATTAGGAGGTGATAAAGATGTATTAAAATTCTCTTTGCTCTCCTGGCTCGTAGATGGTAATGGAGTATTTTCCTGTTGTGAACACAGATTTGTTGAGGCTGGACTCTGTAACATTTAAAAATAATATTGCATTATTAGAATGAACCATAGTGTGGTCAGATATGCTTGTTGAGGGATGTATCAACGGCACATCGTCCTGATTACTGGACTGATCTTGGTTAGGATTAATCTGCAACAATTCATAATAAAATCTATACATATTATAAAGCAAAGTCCCCAAAAGCTGTCTGCTGTATGTAGTTCATGTTTCAAACCGCGAGCCTTAAACCGCGAGCTTAAACTAGCAAGTAAAACTTTGATTGAGAAAAAATATATCCTAACTAATATTATAAATCCAAAGTGAGTTTGTTCATTTGTTTGTTTGGTTGTTACCTCTTCACGCTCCATCTATTGAACCACTCATCTTGAAATTTTGCACACTCATTCTTTGAAGGACATAAGGTACCTACCTTTCATACCAAAAAAACGCATTGTTCGTGAGGGTTTGCCATTCACGCGAGCGGAGCTGCGAGTAAAAGCTAGTAAGTAATATGTATAATAAAATTCACAGAATTTTTCTATTATTTTTGGTACAAACACTATGTTTGTCACCTCAACATACGATTCATGTCCCGTGTTTTGGTCTGAAAGTAAATACATATACTAAATACTTACATGTATATATTTTGTTGGTACAGAGTGAAGTTTTAATTGTACTCGTTTATTTTTATATAGTAATGAATCATCATCAAAATGAATGGAACAAATTTTTGAATACTTTGTTGGCAGCCAATTTTCTCGTCCAGTGGCATCCAGCCATTTCTTTTTATCAAGATTTGATGGAAACCTGAAATTTAAAGAACATTTTATTCACTTGCTACGAAAGTTTATCTTTATTGAGTAATAAGTTAAACAAACTACATTATAGTACTTAAATACATGTAAGTAAATATAAAATTTACGTACAGAAGAATTAATTTCCTCTCAATAGAAATATTATACTACTAGCTTTTACCCGCGACTTCATCCGCGTGAAAAGTATCCTTTATGCTATCCAGGTAATAAACTACTCGTGTGCAAAATATCATTGAAATCCATCCAGACGTTATTGCGTGATTGAGTAACAAACAAACATCCAAACACACAAACCCTCGAATTTATAATATAAGTAGGTAGGATTTGAGTACCTACCATGATAAGCCAACCCAACAATCGTATGTATGTACTGACAAAAAAGAAATATGATTTATTTGGGTAAATTCAAGTAGCCATTATGGCAACCCTGAACCGTTCATAGTTTTAGGTTATTTTATTTTAAGATATTGAAAACACGTTTCACAACTCAATATTCTTGGCTCACATCACTGAATTCATTACAAAACATCATAATCGATGTTCATCTGGCGTTGTATTAACGAAAGAAATGATAATTTCACCTACTTACGTGTGAAATGTTATTCCTTCAATTTTTCGCTCACTCCGGCTTTTACAGCCCAAAACACTGCAACCCACCATCGCACTTACACTAAATATTCTTCATTATCCAATTTACCCATAAAGTATACAAGAACAAAGTGTCTTCCCCTTAATAGAGACAATAAGAAAAGTGTTAATGGACACATTCTTAGGTTTACTCTTCCTAGCAAATTAAGTTAGAATTAAATTACTCATTAGCTTTAGTATTAAGCTAGATTGTATTTTTTTATGTTGTTACCTTATTGGGATACATCATATAACAAAAAAAAAAAAAAAAAAAAAATTATCCAATTTTTATACGCATTAAACACTGTAAATTCACACAATCACAGAAATATCCAAAAGACGCCAAGCTTGTTTGTCACAATCTGTCAAACTCAGATCTTGCCAAACAACAAAACCGGCCATGTTGACAAAGACAAAAAATATATATTGTGTCCTGTTTCTTTGCATGGGTCTGACAATTAACGATCTCGCTCTATCAAGGAAGGTCATTTTAATGGTTACATCTATAGGTACTTAATCTAAGCTTTGACCAGCCTGTACAATCGTGAGGCATACAACCTCTACAGTTTGCACACGACACTAAATTTTGTATGGGAAACTTACTAATGCCATACTTGACACAGTTGACACTCCCCATAAAACCACAAAAAATATTTCTTAGAAATCTAAACTAAATTCCTGCCGTCGCTAATACAAATAATATTAATTAAAGACAAATATTCTCGATATGATCATAGATTTTAAAAATGAAATAGGTTATAAATCTATAAAATTAATTTATTACCTATGGTTATACTTGACATTCAGTAAGACTAAAGACACAAAATCAGGCTTACCAACTTAGGGGTTTTCCCAAATTTAGGGGGTAAATAAGAGGATTGAGATTTTTTAGGGGCGTTCCATTTTTAGGGGTATTCATAGGGATTTTTTGCCATCTTACATTTTTCATTGTGTTTTTGATTACAATAAAAGTATTAGCGACTTCTAGTACAGTTCCTCGATACTAAGAATGCAGATTTAATGATTAACAAATGTCGCGTAATAAATATAGACAAATATTACTACTGTGTGCGGCGTCTATGATTACTGAACATTCGTTGGTTATTTTCATTATAATTTTTTAGCGGATTTTTTTAGGAATTGTGGCAATTTTAGGGGTTTTAACTTAAGCTTTAGGGGTAAATATTTCTGGGTGTTGGTAACACTGCACAAAATAATAAAGACAGATTTGGACCATAAACAAAAGAATATCTATGCATGGGTGTATTAGATACACGGTAATGAACAGTAGTGTGTGTAACGTGTTATTTATTGAAAATAATGTATTTTATCGCATAATTTAAAAAAAAATATTAGCATTCGTCACTTCTCCTCTGTATAAACTATAAGTGTGCGAAATTTCATACTCCTCCCGTCCGCCCAATTTTCGTAAAAAGGGATCCAAAGTTTTCGCTTCACGTATTAATATATAGATATGGAGAAAGAGTGTAGTAGGCAAGTTAATATTTTTATGTACGTGTCTTTCTATTTAAATAAATTAAGTTATGTACAGATGAGCAGACAGTACGACAAACGTTTCTGTTTTCGTTTTGTTTTCCTTGTAATTATCTTCCTAAAAACAATTATTTTATGTAAATAATGACCGTCAATTCATCATTTTGCCTGCGTGGAGACTATGTCAGCCCAACGAATACTACCTTTATTTGGAACTTGATACAAATTTGTCAAGAACGTAAACTTAGGAAGCAACGTTGAAAAATTCTTGAGGCCATGACTCGACTAGCATTATTTCTTTTCTCTCAGGTCAAAATAAAGGTACACGAAACCTCGTAAACCGATCCATCCTACATAATTAATAACCGTCTCGTTAAAACTTCACCGTCACTGCGACGTCCGGGGTTCAATCCCTGGAGACATTATACCATCGCGTGTTCTTTTACATGTAACGTAAAATAATAATAAGAACATTAAAAAATCATTCATCTTTTTAAGGGTCGGTAAAATAATTATTTAATCAGTTTTTGGTGACAAGCAGTCTATGCATTTTATGTTTGTCTTTAAGAGCCATTTTACATTTTTGCGCGAATATCTAAGATTTTAGTCGCCTTATTTACCTCTCATCTCATCATTATAAATACTCTGGCATTGACGAATACATGTAAAAAATAGATCAATCTTTTGTTTTGTCACTTTTAGTAGAACATTTACAAAAACTTGTTTGTTTACTTTGTAGTAATTAATCTCCCACAACTAGTTTTCGTAAAAATCAGCGCAGTGTCAATTTCAGACTCCTATCATTAATATGTAGAAATTTGAGTAAAAAAAATACACAAAACAACAGACATATAATCTAGTTGTTACATTTTGTACAAGAATATTGATTTTTAATAACAATAATTAGTAAAAAAAATAAAGTCATGGCAATTTTTACGATTTATTCGCAAGTTTATCGCGTTTTTTTGGTTTGAATAAAGCATAATTACATTAAAAAATTCATGTCAATATAAAGTATGCTCTATAATAAATCGAATTATCAAGTTTTATTTAAATCTGTTCATTTAATTAGACATAATATCATTTTTGAAATCACTCTAAATTAGAATAAATTACGATGCACAAGCGGGCAGCGTTTAGTACGGCGCAAGCGCCCAACGTGGAAGGACCTATGTAAATTTTTCCCGCGTCTCAGTTTACGGGTACTCGTATCGTGAAGGCAAAAATATACTACGACTACAACATTTTGCTACTCTTCGCATTTTTTTTTTTTTGAATTAGAGTTTCGTTAATTATCAAGTAAAGCATTATTTTAATAGATTGTAGAAAAATTTTGACTAAAATAATTTATTTTAACTAAATCTGACTATTTTTAATCGCGATTAAAAAGGTGTGGAGTAAACTAGTGGTCATGAACAAAAATTCACACCAACGGCAACGCCTCGCCTCACGTGCAAAAACAGTACTGTATTTTTTTTTCTTTTGCTTATATCTCGAAAATGGCGTGTCCTATCGCAAAAATAATGAAATTTTCGACCCCCTTTATAAGACCCCACACATATAAATCTCAACACGTGCGTAATATTTTTATTTTATTTTTCAAACAAAAATGAAAAATTCCTTATAAAACACGTCCAGGATGCCCCCTTGCGCGCGCCTTCGTATCTCAGCAAGTTCATTGCGTAGCGCACAAGTACTAAGTTGCGAAGCCAAAAGAAAAAAAAACCGGCCAAGTGCGAGTCGGACTCGCGCACCGAGGTTTCCGTACAAACCTGTATGTATTCTCGGTTTATGCAAAAGGTTTATGTTTATGAAATTAAATGTTTTTATTTTTATTTTTATATTTGAGTTGATTGAATGAAAGGTAAATTGCGGTTTACGATTTATGACGTATTAAAAAAAAAATACTTACTAGATCTCGTTCAAACCAATTTTTGGTGGAAGTTTACATGGTATTGGTGCCGATTCTGTTGTACACGAACTAAACTAACTAAACTATCTCTAAAATTCCTTACTTTTGGCTATGAGAATTGTAACGCTATTCTGCAAGGAAAAATCTCTAAATTTAAAAACTATTTTGACACGACTAAAATCGAATTTGACAATCGCGACTCAGCGTGGTATTTTTTTTTCTTTTGTTTTCGCAACGTTTACTTGTGTGTGCATTGCGTATAATGATTTTTTTGAGAGACGAAGGCGCGTGCTACGGTGCAGCCTGGACGTGTTTTATATGGAATTTTTCACTTTTGTTTGAAAAATATAAAAAAAATGTTACCCACGTGTTGAGATTTAAATGTTCCGAGGCATACTATACTAAGGGGGTCGAAAATTTCATTATTTATTTATATAAGCAAAAGGAAAATAAAAAGTACAGATCTCTTTTTGCACGTGAAGGCGAGGCGTTGTTGAGAATTTTAGTTCATGACCACTAGTTTTATTCCACACCTTTTTAATCGCGATTAAAAATAGTCAGATTTAGTTAAAATAAATTATTTTAGTCAACATTTTTGGTGAAAGCCGGCAAACTCAGAATAGCAAAATTGTCATTTTCACTAAACTAATAACTCAGTGCAATCTTAGTGCTTTCAAACTAAAATATAGTTAAGTTGTGTCACTTTAGTCTATTTCAGAATAGGAAATCGTCGTTTGACAGGAATAAAACAAATTTTAGTGATTTTTAGTTTAGTTTAGAGAATTTTTTGACAACAGAATCGGCACCAATGTACATCATATATTTTTTTAGTTTTATCATTCTCTTATTTTAGAAGTTACGGGAGGGAGGACACACATTTCACCACTTTGGAAGTGTTTCTCGCGCAAACTATTCAGTTTAGTAAAAAAATATATTAGAAACCTCAATACCATTTTACCCCACACGTATGGGTTTGATGAAATTTTTTTTTTTTGAGTTTCAGTTCTAAGTATGGGGAACCCAAAAATTTATTGTTTTTTTTCTATTTTAGTGTAAAAATCTTAATGCAGTTCACAGAATACATCTTCTTACCAAGTTTCAACAGCATGCTCTTATAGTTTCGGAGAAAAGTGACTGTGACATACGGACAGACAGACAGACAGACATGACGAATCTATAAGGGTTCCGTTTTTGCCATTTGGCAACGGAACCCTAAAAATACCACGTTGAGTCGCGATTGTCAAATTTGATTTTAGTCGTGTCAAAATAATTTTTAAAAGAGATTATTTCTTGCAGAATAGCGTAACAATTCTCATAGCTAAAAGTAAGTAATTTTAGAGATAGTTTTGTTAGTTTAGTTCGGTGTACAACAGAATCGGCACCAATATGTAATTGTTTTAATTTTTAATTTTTATTGTATACTTTACATAACATATAGTTGTTTTTTTTATTAGTCTAGAAATCTTTATTAGACTGGATAAATAAAATAAGTATTTTCATAAATATCTAAATACCGCATTATAATTCTAACGGATCAAGATTGTTTAGACCGGCTCGACACTCGCGTTACACTGTTTGTATTGTGCATGTGTGGATAGCTACGCACACATACATAAGATTGCCGTCTTTTACCTAAACTCGAGCGTTCAAATTTTGTAAGAGGGCTCTTAAGTATTTTACAAGTTCACAAATAGACCATCTGTTGCCTCGCTGTCGCAAGCGCTGGCAGTAGCGCATGAGGGCCTAAGTTCGATTCACGGGTTGGGCAAAGTGATGGCGGTTTTTTTCGTCTGAAGTTAGTCAGTAGCAGCCCGGGTTCTGGGCCTCGTGCCCGGTTGATGGCAATAGGCTCGCCCCCTATTGCAGTGGACTTAATGGTTACTGATGAAATGTGTGTATTATACATATATAAGTATACCTCTGCCAAAACCCATCGGAAAATGCAAAAGTGATGTTATATTATGTGTAGCAATAGACCATTACCTATAGATCTAATATCGTATGTATTTCCAGACAAAATCGAAGACGAAGTCAAAGGTTCTGCTAGACTGCTAAAAAGTACCTATATAGTGGATCACTGAAATATAGTTTCTGCAGGGCAGCCCAAATGACTAACAAAGAGTTCTATTCTATTGAAGCTCAAGATTTGATATCATTATCTTCATCGAAAGACGCTCAATCCTGAACATTAGACCCTTGGTCACTACCATCATATCAACCGGATCTGTGGTTATGTCATCTATCAAGTTCCCGCAACTTTCACCAGGTCATAGATCCAACTTGCAAAAGATTTGTCATGCGTCATTTTAATGGTAACGTAAAATTATGCAAATATTTTCTACATAAAATACGCTCATTTCAAAAGCCTTCCTCCCATATTCAGGGGTGTTTCCTGCCACCATCGTAAACATGAAACTGTTTTGCATAGGAGCTAAGGTCAGGTGCGCTGTAAAGCCAAGCTTACATGGTGTTCGTTGATACTTATGTGTTCTAACCTTATAATTCTGTCAAGGGTAGTGCTGCTGTGATTTCACAGTTTATAGCTTGATAAAAGTGTTGTAAAATGTTGTATGTGCTCGTGTTTTAAAGGTAATTGGGCGCTTTATTTACATATGGTTTACTGGTTTGTGGCTAAGTAATAGGGATGTTATGGATATGACATTTCGGATACGGATTGGTTACGGATGGAGGAATGATTATTATACCGGATACGGATACGGATATGAAACTATTTCGGATTATCCGTTAGTTTCGGATAATATCGGTTACGGATATTAAACTTTTAAGGAATTTCAAAAGTAAAATATATAAATAGCTAATAAAATGGTTTTATTTATATGTCACCATTTGGTAGGAATTACAATCAGTCCGTGAGTAATTATTACAGCTATTTAAAATAAAGTGTTACCTAATCCACTAAAATAAAAATATAATAACAAATCCGATATTATCCGAAACTTTTATTTCGGATTCGGTTACGGTTACGGATAAATTTTTATATCGGATATCCGATAGTTTCGGTTACGGTTACGGAGCTCCCTAACATCCCTGCTAAGTAATAACAGCCGCTCGTGTCGATCGATCAGGTTAAGCTACGGTTGCCACGTTTGGTCCGTGGATTATCATGTTTAGATCTCATCCATGCTTCGGAAAGCACATTAAGCCGTTGGTCCTGGCTGTCATTAGTAAATCTTTGACAAGCGTTACGGGTCATCAGAAATCGATCCCAAAGTCTGACACCCATTCTTAGCAAGGGGTAACGTATTACCCAGTAATTCGGTAACGTGACGAGGCGTTTGTGACGGTCAGATAGGCAATTGGTTCATGTATATTTTACATACTTTTTGTCAAATGCACTAACCTTCTAGGCAGAATTAAATGAATACACGATGTCATATATAATTAAGATGCGGACGACATAGGTACTTTATCAAACTGTAATATACACCTATTACAGTTTGATAAATTACCTATGTCATTCGAAAATGATGGGCGGACTCGAGTTTTTTTAGCAAATTCGGTGGTTTACTTATAGTGCCCATGGATTTTACGGTTTCGAATAATGCAGTGACCTTCTAGTTAACCAAATAAATTAACTTTTGAGAAGCTAATTAAGTATGCGTAGCAGGATGAATAACTGTATTATACTTTCAGCTCCATTGCTAAAACTCAAGTTGATTCACCCACAAAAGTTTGCTGAACGTGGTTACTTATGACCGTCTCAAGTTCTGCGAAGTCCGTTAAAAATTACAGACATGTGAGTGTCCGCTTAGAGTTGAGTAAAATAAAAAAAAAACGGATTTTCCTCGGATGCGTCTCATCTTTGATTAGTGCACATTATGTAATCAAAGAAGCACTTCTTCTCCATAGCTACCTACTACGCTTTGGAATGGGCAATTATATACATAGTTGTATTTTTCTGGATGACCGACCTCCTGAAAAAGAAAAAAATACCTGTAATTCGTTTATTTGAAATAAAAGCTTTGAGTTTATATTTGACTAGCTTCTGCTCGCGACTTCGTCCGCGTCAAATTTTTGCTCCAGTGACCCTTCCGATCGCATCGCCAGTTAGCCTGCCAGTTTTCGTCCATATTTCGTGGCTGCTCCGCTCCTTTTGATCGTAGCGTGATGTTATATAGCTGAAAGCATCCTCTCCTCAATAAATAGGCTACCTAACACAAAAAGAATTATCAGTTCGGGCCAGTAGTTCCTGAGATTAGCGCGTTCAACCAACCAAACAAAACAACTCTTCAGCTTTATAATATTAGTATAGATTAATGAGTGACTTCATAATTACAATTTTGCAATGATAAATGATAAATGACTTTATTTTTGCAAGTAGGTTTGTACAAACACTTTTACACGTCAATCAATTTTTCTTTTAAACCAGATGAGTTCGGCATTTCCTATCTGACTACTCTGAGAAGAAACGCCGAAACAAACTCAGAGGTCACAGTCTCTTTTAAAGTCCAGACATAATCTTGACCAGACCATGCGAAGACCATGTGGATTGGTGTCTGAAGTGGTCTTTTAAGGAAAGAACACACAGCTTGAGTGGACCTGTCCAATCAGTGCACGCATTTGTCAGTAATCATGCAGCCCCACTCAGAACTTAAGGAGGTCAATGATTCGACGAACAATACCAAAGAAAGGACATTTGTGAAGGTCGCACAAATTACTCAAACTGCCAGACAATGTAAAAAATTAAATTAGAAGAAAAGGAAACCAAAAAAAGAACACCCACTTCGTCTTCACATTTACAATAGGTAATTAAAACAATATAATAAATACTTAAAAGTAAATATTCATGTCATTGTATAAGTAAAATTCATCAATGTCAATGTGTATATAAAATCAGGAAACAGTCCCGGTCCGATCATTTGAGGACCATGTACATGGGGGTGTCTGAAATGGTCTTTTGAGGAAAGAACCATACAGATTGAGTGGACCTGTCCAGTCAATGCACGCATTTGTCAGTAATCTTGCAGCTCAACTCAGATGCTATACACACGTTTTTGGGTACTAAAAATGAACTACTACTCGGTCTTGTCTTGTCTCAGCGGGGAAATTGCGCGACACACTAACAACAGTACGGTAGCTTTTGTTTTGACAGTTCAGCGACATGCATTGCGCATATTTTTAGAACATAATAATATGAAGCTTTAGCATTATCCTTAAAAAATATTCTGTCTGTTACGAAATTAAGGTGCTGGCCCTACCGCCACCTATTTTTTTCTAGCCTCCTCTGTTCCACTCCTCCTCCCCTCCAAAGGCGTCCCTCCACTCTTCCCATCTTTCGCGATCCCGCGCGTCCGCCTTCCAGTTTTGACGGAACCTATCCAGCTCACTGCGACTGCGTTTCTCCACTCCTTTTATTTTAGTTAATTTTATTATACGACTATTCGAGAAACTTATAACTAGCTTATATAATGTTCAAACAATGTAAATATATGTATATTTATATTTGTGATTTTTCAGCAATACTGCTACTATAAACAGTGGTGATAGGTAACCAAGTTTTCTTTTCCGGCGGGTAGAGTTATAGCAGCCATTTGTATGTAGGTATGTTATTTCAGGACTGCAGCGCTTTTGCAATACCTGTGACATGTTCGCTCAAGCACGTGTTCACGACTTCCAAGCTATGGTGAAGAGAAAACGGTGACGCTATTGATAAGATAATAATATAATCTCATCATGCAGGTGTTGCTTAAGCAGGAGTGGTTCATTTCATCCGGTGAATGTGTGTTTGTTTTGTTTTTGCGAGCTTAGTAATTCATTTGCGAAGCCTTTTCCCAACTATGTTGCGGTTGGCTTCCAGTCTAACCTGCAGCTGAATACCAGTAATTATCATGGAGCGACTGCCTATCTGACCTCCGCAACCCAGTTCTGCGAGCTTAGTACTTAGTTATAATATCACACTAACATAGCTTTCGAGTTTTTTTTGTACCTCACTCACTAACACAAAATGCATCGTTTTAATTTAAGCAAATAACATTTATTTTTATTATTGATAACGAAAAATTTTCTGTCAAAAATGTACCTGGTAACCTCCAACGATACCTTCAGAAAGGTATTCCATACTATTTCTGTACTTCAAGAGCACTCCATTTCCATCAAATAATTTCTGCTTCACCGCCACGTCGAGTCGATCTCGTCTACATTCACAAGGCAGTGATAAAATCTAATGAGAGAGTCCATTATATTTTATTAGAAACGTGTTAGTTTACTTACGATAATGCAGTGTCTTCGTTCTATTGTCTTGGGTTTATTGGGCATTGAAATATTTTGTGAAAATATGTTTGGTATTCTGAAGTCTGTAAAATGTTAGGTACCTATTGCTTATATGCATTTTTTTTCAGTCCTTCAGACTGTAAGTCGGCCATGGTGCGCCAATATCAACGAGACTAGGCATCGGTGCGGGAGAAATTAAAGCGCACAAGTGTGTGCGCAGACATAGGGGCACTTACTCTTCCCTCACTCTCATAGTCGCAGGGACCGGCAATCTGACTAGACCGGAGAGAGGTCAGGCGTAGGATCAACGGCTGCACGTACTTTCCGAAGCACGGAGGTTTCACACCACCAACTTCCAAACGCCGGGCTCTGTCACAAAAAAAAAAACCTAATGGCAAAACCCAATAACACTTTGCTCGCCCTGGGAATCGAACCACGTCCAGCAGTCACACTTGCTTCCACGAGACCAACGGGTTAGTTATAATTTTCAGTACCTACTTGTTGGATAGATATGAGTACACTTAGTAAACAACGCTTAGCTAACGATAGTGTTTTTAGTATTTATTGTACTGATTGTTTGCTGCATCGACGTCATGACGTCAGCGCCGGCTGTCACTGAAAACAAGTGCTGGGGCTCTGTCTCGCATAGGGTCACAGCATTATGCTGAGTGATGGCCGTTTTGCGTGGATGTGACGCATATTTTCCCACATCTTATTTTTTTAATTCTGTATGTTTCTGGTGTTACTGTGCGTCATGTTTGCCGCAAATAAACGTATTTTCTTTCTTTTTTTCTTTCTTTCTTGTCATTTTGGTCCACATTTTGCTCAATTACCAGAAAAAAACATAAAGAGAAATAAATTATTACAAAAATATATTTTCTGCCGTGACATCTAACAAAAACCTGAATCCCTATCGTTTTTGATATACACTGTAATTTTAACAATTTTGCTATGGATAATCTTTTGCTTAACGCCTGTACAGCTCTTGAAAAGAAAACAAACAATCTTTGCAACCGAAGTTTCATAAATAAGCCGGTCTTGACCAAACCCCTTACATGGCATGCATGGTATTTTATGGCACATCTTATGTTGTGTTATCCTATAAATCCTAACTGACCTTATGGGATATGAGTTATGCTGTAATGTGGATGACATTAAAGGACATGGGGTCGATACTATGGGTAAACTTTTCTTCGGGTCAAGATTTTTCAGAGGCTTTTGTATTGATAGAATTGACACTAAAACAAAAAATATGCAACTGGAAACGTGTTTCCTGCCTATTATTGGTGATTATGGAATAGAAAAATATAAATTCGTTGGGGGAACTTGCGCGCTCCTATGTACATTAGGTCAGTGCCGTAGAGTTTAGTTTTCCAAGAGACATACAGAAACCCGTATGGCAACATGTGGGGAGCCGTAGGACATTAGTGACCTCACGGACCCTATCTACCTGAAGAAGTATTTTCTCATTAGTTCTGAATTCCCTGTATTGTCCAGCCGAAGTGAACACTTGACCCCACGGGTCCTATCTCCCGAGAAAAGTTTTTTTTTCTTACCGCTTGGAGTAGACCTTCGCAAGAGCTGACTTGCTCAGAAAATGAATTATTCCAACAAGCTACTTCTAGAGATTTTGAGCGTACTTCTGCGAAAGTTCTGATAGCCGTGAAATACGTGTCCACTTCTCAATGTCTAATTAATTATGAACTGATGATATGAAATAAGAAAATATTATTATTCTAAGGTGTTTATTGTAGCAGCATATAAATAAAAGCACACTATTACACGTAAGAAATAATTATGTTGAATTCCAACTCACCTCGTCATGCTTTTAGCTCTTTGTAGCCTGCTTTAATCAAGCAAGAACTAAGCGTGACAAAAATAACACATTCCATTATTCTTATAAACACCTACCTACATCAACTTTTGCAAGAAAATATGCAATTTTATAAAAATAACTAACATATTTCCACGCAATACCTGCCATAATAAAATGCAGCTTAAAAACTAAGTATATGCCTTTAACAAACACTTTTTTCGTAATTGGCGTAGTGAAACAAAATGTCAAGAACACAATAAATGTATAAGTGAATCACAGTAATTAACTGTGTCGGGTTAGTTAAAACGCTGGTGTTGCTGTGGAAAGAGAGGTAATGGGTTCAACAAGCTGTACTGTGCTAATCGGCAGTTACTTTTTTATTGCTTTTGGGAGTTAGATTACCATTGATAGCAAAGGAAACTTGGAAAATAAACATGATTTTCTTTCAAGCCATTGTTTCCTCGCTGCGTATTTTAATTTCAAGCCGTATCTTTACCATCGTTACTGAAATAGAGATTATATCACTAATTTAACCATATACACATATTTTAATGAAAAGTGTAGTTAGCAAAAAATACGACAATCTTTTGTGTCATAATACTCTGCGAATTTACAGTGTTGTAGAACATAAACAAAACAGAACGCGTTTAAAAATACGCCATTCTGAAATAATACGCTGCGATGAAACGCGACGATGCGATGGTACTTTCGGTACCGGGTGGCCGGCAACCATAAAATTGCATTATAATGGATGAACTTTTCATTTTTATGGTTGTTTCACAGCGGCGAAAATTGAACTAGTTTTACTGTCGTAAAAGCGGAATATTTTAGTAGATGTACGCGTACTGCTAACTCAAGTAGGATAGTCATGTTAGATTTTAAGAGGTATTTGTTCTTGTACTTATATCCGTGTAGTTTGACTTATCTGTTTTTAGAGAAACGACTATCTCGTTGTTAATGGAACTAATTGAGTATTTAGCTTTTAAATGAAAGGAAACGACGCACTGGAAATATAAACAATAAATATAATAAGAACATTAAAAATAATAAACGGAAAAGTCCTTAACTTATTTTACAGCTGATATTTACGATTTTTATTTTGTATTGATTTTATAAATTAAGATCGGTATAAATTGTTCAACAAAATCTACGTACCCCATTACAATTGCATTACGATCTTCTCTACTTCCATTAGACTTTGTGTTATTGCACCGTCTCTAGCAAAATATATTTTGTTAAAATAAAACTGACAATGTAAGAGAGTTTACTGTCACATTAGGTAACAAACTATCGTCCGGTAACTTTGTTATGGTCTGACATAAATTTAAGTGGGATCCAGGTAAAGTATTAACGGCACCAATTTGCTAGGAAGATGTTATTTGTTAACAAAGTAAAAGTATTTTAATTACACACTTGGTTTAAGTGGGGGGCCTTATAGTGTTCATCCTATACTTACACTTTAATTCATGATTCTTTATCATCCTCTTTGTTTCTATGTTTACACTTCATGCTTTACTTATTTTATTTTATTTATATGTCTACACTCAACAAATCGATCTAAATACGATTTATTAACTTAAAAATAGCTGAAATAAAATATTAACTCAAATTTTCATGTTGTGACAAGCCAAATGGTCAACTGTCAGTTACTGTTCTGCTTAGTCTATGAATGGCTACTTTTCGGTTTATATAATTTTAAATTATTTTTATCAATATGTCTAGCTATTTGATTTTATTAATTATTACGATTGTTTACTAAATAACTTAACTTAAAATTATATTTATAAAATTCTTTACGCACTCATGTGGCCAGCTTCACTCACTCATGTGGCCAGCTACACGCACTCATGGATATGTCCTGGCCGACTACACTTGTCAGATGAGATGATGGCTAAACTAATATTTTGAAAATGTTTGGAAAGGGAAGACGGCTTTGGTATAAAAAGGGGCGTCTGAACCGCTGATGGACACACTCTAGAGGACCACACTCTGGAGGCCGTACACTCTGGAGGACACACTCTGGAAGGCTGTAGACTCTCGGAAACTACTCTGAAGCGCCCACACTCTGGGAAACTACTCTGAAGCGCCCGCACTCTGGGACACTACTCTCAAGCGCCCACACTCTGGGAAACTACTCTGAAGCACCCGCACTCTGGGGAAACTACTCTGAAGCCCGTCTACTCTGAAGCGTTCACACTCTGAAGCCCGTCTACTCTGAACTCTGAAGCCGGTCTACTCTGAAGCCCTCTTGAAGCGTTCTACTCTGAACTCTTGAAGCCGGTCTACTCTGAAGCCCTCTTGAAGCGTTCTACTCTGACAGTTTACTCTTTTTCATTTAATAAATTGTATCAGATCTGCCTTATCCATTTCTTTCACTAAGCAGATACGTAACAGTTTGGCGCCCAAATAGACACGAACCCACTTTTTTTTTCAAAATTCTAAAAAAACTTACACTAGCATTTCCTTTTGGACTCCCTATTTGACATAACTAACTTATTTTTATTTTTTTCAGCTCTCCTGACTCCTACAACCTACTCAACTGACTCCTACATCCTACTCAACATACTTCATACTGAACATCATCTAATACTACATCCCCACAGACATACCTTTACCCAATGGTAATTGGCATCCATTCTTCGCTTGTGAGTGTTCTTAAAACCATTCGTGGTCACTTACAAGTTGGGGTTTGGCTTACTCTACGACGTTCTATTGGAGAATATCCCGTAGACGTTTCTTCCTACACATAACTCTCTACCAATACATCATTACACTGCATCCCACACACTTGCACACCACTGCGTTTACCCACTGGTAATCGTACTCAGTTTTCGCTTGGCGTGTTTTTAAAACCCTTGTGGTCACTACCAAGTTAGGGGACTGAGACACTTCACGACAGAAACAGGAGAATATCCTGTGGACGTTTTTACAAACCTATACATCTACATAACTCCTATTACAAATACTTCACTATCTTACTATACATTTATATAATATATTTATACATATACCATCTGGGAATCATACCAAAATACGTAGGCTCTCATAATATTTTTATTTGTCATCGGTTGCTAGGTAACAAGCCAGGCCATAGAGTATTATGGGCATGGATTACTAGTCCTTTTTTGCTGTGGCAAAACTAGGTACTAAAGTTTACTTTCATATGTACTAACCTTTATGCTTTAGTTCCAAATTTTACCACCAAAAATAAGTTTTCCTTTGTGTACGTTTTTTGAGTCCTGAACACTCTCTTCGAGTCCCTTCTAACATTTGACTTTTCTCTAACACTTTTCTTAGTCATCAATTGCATTCAGCAATTTTCATTTTTCCTCTTTCAACATTAATTTCTTAACCATGGATAGAATTATTTTCTTTGAACTTTTAAACAAAGCTGAGCTGAATATGAAATCAAAATAAGATTAGAGGAACCAGAAGATACAGTAATACATCTTAAAAAACAAATTCTTCAACTCGCACCTCGTACTCCTTCTGAAGATATTTTAGACTCGATATTGGAGGTTAAAACTGATTTAGACGAACTTACCACTACTCTAAATTATATCGAATCAAAAATACAATCGTTAGAACAGGGCAACCAAAGATTAAATAAAAAAATTAAAACCTTTATTAATCATGTTTATTTTCGACTTGAGAGGATTGATATTGATTCAGATCCCTCAGAGGTAAATCGTTTATCTCAAACTAAAGAAAGATTTCTAACCTTAGAATCAAAATTTAATTCTTTAACAACCGTTTCCAATGACATTAACTCTCAACCTATAGAAATCCCTCCTTCTTTGACTCCTAATAGCCCCAATGTAACAATGTTTCATACTATGCTTCCCGACATTCAGTCTCAACCTAACTCTATTCCTAATAATTCCCTTAACGAATTAAAACGAATAAAATACGACGGAAACTCGTGTTCGCGTTCCTTTATCCAGAAAATTCAGGAATTTAGTATTTCTAGGAATATTTCTCAGGACAAATTATTAGATCATGCGTTTGAATTATTAACTGATAACGCTTTACATTGGTATCGTTTTAAACGTGACTCTTTGTCATCATGGAGTGATCTTTGCGAAGCTTTGATTACAGACTTTGGTGGTTTTGACTATGACCATAAATTATTAGAAGCCATCAATAATCGAACTCAAGGCAAAGATGAATCTATTGTTATTTTTGTTTCCATATTATCTGGCATGTTTTCCAGACTTTCAGAAAAACTAATGGAAACTAAAAAGCTCCAAATTATTATTCGTAACCTTCGACCTTGCTATTCACCTTACATTGCGAATAATAATATTAATTCTATTCATGCGCTCATTTCATGTTGTCAAAAATATGAAGAATTTTTGGACAAAGAAAAACGTTTTAAAGAACCTCAAACTACTAATAATCCTTTAACTGTTGAATTTAACTATAAATCTAGTAACTTAACATCAAAACCCTCAACTTCTAACGCGTTCCCTACTAGAACAAATTTTAACAATAAAGTTAATACAATTAATAAAGTTAATTATAATGCTTTTTGCGTACGCTGCCGCACTAATGGTCATACACTAACTAATTGTTCTCAACCTCGTACATTAATTATTTGTTTTAGATGTGGTTTAAAAGGTGTTAAATCTACTGATTGTCCTAACTGTAATAAAACTAACAATTCAAAAAACTAAACAACGACTTGGGTAATAAAAACTTTAATCAATCAGACTGGCATGATTGGTTAAAAACTATAAAAAATTTCTTTCATTGTTATAAAATAACTTCACTATACGATAATGAAAAAGATTTTAATCGTCCTTTTATTGATATTTCTATCAATGACAAATTATTTTCCGGCTTACTAGATAGCGGTAGTTCTATTACAATACTTGGTAATAACTCTCACCTAGAAATTTTAAAATTAGGCTTCACGTTATCCAAGTCTTTTTCAATGACGATTACTACTGCCAGTAAACATAAAAGTAAATCCCTTGGCTCAATTAATATTCCGATTAGATACAATAATCAAACTCATCTAATCCAAGCCTTCGTATTCCCTAATATATCTCCTTCAATTATTTTAGGAGTCGACTTTTGGAAAAAGTTTAACCTTATTCCAAACATACTTTCTTCGGCTTTTAAAGCAAATACTAAATGTTCAGTAGTCACTGAAACTACTCAACAAATACTTCCTTATAATCATCTCTCTTTAGAGCAAAAAACTATTGCTGATGATATGATTAAACGATTTAAAGCTATATCTTTCGAAAGTAAAGGAGCACTGGGTCGCACTCATCTAATTAGTCATCATATTGATACAGGTGACACCCCTCCAATTAAACAACGACGTTATCGTCTTTCTCCTGAAAAGCAAAAAGCTCTCATTATAGAAGTCGATAAAATGTTAAAATGGGGTGTTATTGAAAAGTGCGAAAGTCCTTGGCTTTCTCCAGTTATCATTACACCTAAAAAGAATGGTGAATGGCGATTCTGTGTTGACAGCCGTAAACTAAATTCAGTTACTTGTAGAGACGCGTACAGTCTTCCGTTTGTTAATGAAATTTTAGATAACCTTAAAAACGCTAAATTTCTTTCAAGCATCGATATTGCTAAAGCATTTTGGGAAATTCCTTTAAAAGAAGAATCGGATAAAGATAAAACAGCTTTTTATGTCCCTGGTAGCGGCATGTATCGCTTTGTTATCATGCCCTTTGGTTTAACTAATGCTCCAGCTACTCAGCAAAGACTTATGGACATGCTTTTTACTCCTGAATTTGACAATAAGGTCTTTTGTTACCTTGATGATATAATAATCATCTCTGAATCATTTGAAGAGCATATCTCTTATCTAGTTAAAGTTCTTGAGAAATTAACGTTTGCTGGATTAACTATTAACTTCGATAAAAGTCAATTCTTTAAAAATGAACTTAAATACTTAGGGTACATTGTAGATGAATACGGTTTACGATCAGATCCAGCTAAAATTAAAGCAATACTCGAATTCCCTACTCCCACTTCTCGTAAAGAAGTAAGAAAATTTATTGGAACTTGTAGTTGGTTTCGACGTTTTATTCCCAACTTCAGCACAATTGCAACTCCACTTAATAAATTAACTTCTTCTGGTAAAAACGCCCCTAAATTCATTTGGGATAAAGATGCTACTCTGGCTTTTAATAAACTAAAAGAAGCTCTTGTTACCACTCCTATACTAGCTTGTCCTGACTACGATCTCCCTTTCTCTGTACATTGCGATGCTTCTAACTTTGCCATTGGTGGTATGTTAACACAAATAAAAGACGACAAAGAAGTAGTCATAGCTTATATGAGCAAATCTCTTAATAAAAACGAACGAAATTACTCAACTACTGAAAGAGAAACTCTTGCAGTAATTTCAGCTTTAGAACATTGGCGTTGTTATATCGATAATGGTAAACAATTCACTGTTTATACAGACCACGCAGCACTTAAATGGTTTCTGAAATTATCCAATCCATCTGGTAGACTCGCGCGGTGGGCTCTTAGGTTGTCATCCTTTAATTTTATTCTAAAACACAAAAGGGGTAAAGAAAATTTAGTCCCTGATTTACTCTCTCGTAACTCTACATCATATGGCGTTAATCCTGTCTCAGTTGATTCCCAACCTATATCTCCAACATTAGAACACTATAACAAACTACTTTTAGAATTTCGTAACAATCCTGATCAATATCCCAATTATACTATTCGTGAAAATAAATTATTTCGCTATACTCAATCTCCCCACGCGTTAACTGAAGATTTCGCTTGGAAAGAAGTTCCTCATCCTAATCTACGAGAAACCCTTGTTAAAGATAATCATGGGTATCCAGGTCAGCCTCATCTAGGAATCTTTAAAACTTATAAAAAATTATCACTCTTATATTACTGGCCAGCCATGTTTAAAGATATCGCTAAAATAATTTCTACCTGTGATAGTTGCTTAACTTACAAACACGCAAATCACTCTCCCTTTGGCCTTATGGGTAAACCAAAAATTTGTTCCAGGCCCTTTCAAACAATTTCTTTGGACCTAATGGGTCCTCTACCTATGACTAGACGTAGAAATCAATTTATCCTAGTGGTTAATTGTTATTTTTCTAAATATTCCCTGATCTTTCCTCTAAAACGGGCTACTAGTGCTAACATCATCTCTAACTTAGAAAATTTTGTTTTTCTAGTTCATGGAGTACCTCAAACCATTATTATGGACAATGGATCACAATTCCTATCCCATGAATTCCATAACTTTCTGGGCAGATATAACATACCATACATATTTTTTTCTCCTCACTATTGCCCTCAAGTTAATCCCACTGAAAGATATAATCGTACTATAATCACAGCTTTGTCATCTTTGGTTGGTGATGACCATAGATCTTGGGACATCCACCTTCCTAAAGTCCAATATGCTATGAACAGCACAACTAATGTAACCACTGGTTTCTCTCCTAATTTTTTGCTCTTCGGACGAGAAACGGTCACTTCTGGCTCACTTTATACACCAACTAATAATCTTGATGAAATCGTTTTCTTACCTAGGGACATCTATGCTACTAACATAGGTTTATTGTCTGCAACTTTCGATAAGGTTCAGACAGCTCTGCATATTGCTCATGCTCGTAACTCTTCCCGTTACAATGAAAGTCATACCTTTAAAGAATATAACGTAGGAGATACAGTTTGGCGTAAAAACTATGTAAATAGTCAGGCTGGTACTTATTTCAGCGCAAAACTAGCGCCGAAATATGTGAAGTCCACTGTTTTGCAAAAGCTATCCCCATTAGTATATATATACTAGAAGATCAACAAGGCAACCAAGCTAAATGGCATGTTAAGGATTTTAAAATATAATTGATTTAATTATAAAATAAATTCTTTCCTTACATTATACTCATAACTCATCCCTTTCTTTTATCCTTCCTCTAAATAGAGTTCTTTTCGATTAATTAAAACTCTATTTATTTTTTTAATTCATTCATCGGTTCTTAAACCATTAAAAGATTTTTTTTTAAATCTTTCTTTATATCTTTTCTTTTCTACAAGTTAGTTTGTCTAACTTGTTTCTTTCTATCGACTCCTAAAAGTTGATTTGGAGCGGATAACAACTCCATAAAAATAAGCCATTGTTAACTAATGACTCTAAAAGTCAACCTATCGACTCCTAAAAGTTGATATGACTCTAAAAGTCAACCTATCGACTCCTAAAAAGTTGATTGGAGCGGATAACAACTCCATAAAAATAAGCCCATGTTAGCTAATGACTCTAAAAGTCTAAATATCAACTAAAAGTTGATTAGGAGCGGATGACAACTCCGTTAAAAATAAGCCTTTGTTAAAATCTTTCTATTTCATCTTATTTGTGGTTTTAGACGCTAGCGGATTACAACTCCTAAAATAAGCCTTAAAGTTATTGATTTATCAGGTTGAGTAGTGATCATTGAATGTGAATCCTACCTGACCTAACTTCGTAAGATGTCGGTGTGTTTGAATGAGTTTTGTAAGTTTTATGAATGCTGTAATACTTTAACTAGCAAAATTTTTGTTCTAGGCCAAAAATTTTCTCGGGGTCGTTAGGGAAATATAGTGTTCATCCTATACTTACACTTTAATTCATGATTCTTTATCATCCTCTTTGTTTCTATGTTTACACTTCATGCTTTACTTATTTTATTTTATTTATATGTCTACACTCAACAAATCGATCTAAATACGATTTATTAACTTAAAAATAGCTGAAATAAAATATTAACTCAAATTTTCATGTTGTGACAAGCCAAATTGTCAACTGTCAGTTACTGTTCTGCTTAGTCTATGAATGGCTACTTTTTGGTTTATATAATTTTAAATTATTTTTATCAATATGTCTAGCTATTTGATTTTATTAATTATTACGATTGTTTACTAAATAACTTAACTTAAAATTATATTTATAAAATTCTTTACGCACTCATGTGGCCAGCTTCACTCACTCATGTGGCCAGCTACACGCACTCATGGATATGTCCTGGCCGACTACACTTGTCAGATGAGATGATGGCTAAACTAATATTTTGAAAATGTTTGGAAAGGGAAGACGGCTTTGGTATAAAAAGGGGCGTCTGAACCGCTGATGGACACACTCTAGAGGACCACACTCTGGAGGCCGTACACTCTGGAGGACACACTCTGGAAGGCTGTAGACTCTCGGAAACTACTCTGAAGCGCCCACACTCTGGGAAACTACTCTGAAGCGCCCGCACTCTGGGAAACTACTCTCAAGCGCCCACACTCTGGGAAACTACTCTGAAGCACCCGCACTCTGGGGAAACTACTCTGAAGCCCGTCTACTCTGAAGCGTTCACACTCTGAAGCCCGTCTACTCTGAAGCCCGTCTACTCTGAACTCTGAAGCCGGTCTACTCTGAAGCCCTCTTGAAGCGTTCTACTCTGAACTCTTGAAGCCGGTCTACTCTGAAGCCCTCTTGAAGCGTTCTACTCTGACAGTTTACTCTTTTTCATTTAATAAATTGTATCAGATCTGCCTTATCCATTTCTTTCACTAAGCAGATACGTAACAGCCTGTGGCTAAGTAATAACAGCCGCACGGATCGATCAGGTTAAGCTATGCTTGCCGCGGTAAGTTCGTGGATGGTTACCATCTTTACATACCAAGACGAGGGCTCTTGGTATGTAAAGATGGTCACCGTGCCTTGAAAAGCATGCTAAGCCGATAGCTAGCTGTCATTTTTAAGTCTTTGACAGTCGTTACAGGTGGATAGAAGCCTGAATGTCTGACAACCAGTCTTACCAAGGAGTATCGTATTACCCAGTAACTGGGTTGTGGAGGTCAGATAGACAATCACTTCATGTAAAATACTGGTATTCAGCTGCATCCTGTTAGACTGGAAGCTGACCCCAACATATTTGGGAAAAGGCTGAGCAGAATCAACTTTGTTTAAGTGGAATATTTTAATTTACAGTCAGTTGAATGTGTATAGTTTACACTACATATATTACACTACGCCATTTTGAAACATAGATAAACTGAAATAATACTGTTTGCGCCTATGCCAAAGATACTGTTTTGTTTATAATAACTGTCTTAATTAATTATAATGAAGTAGCAACTAAATGAGGTTTTTAGGTTTCGTAAGCTAAAACACATACAGATACTGATGAAAGGCCCTTCATTAAGATAACTATCTCAAGGACTTATGGATGGATGTCTGAAGTGAGTTCCCAGAAATGAAATCGGAGATGCTGCTAACATTGACTACTTTTGTAGCGATCCGGTGTAGAAATTCGTATAGTACGATATTTTTCAGCGCCAGATTTAAAAGCGATGTTTTCTTAAAATCAAAATAATTTTCTTTCACGTAAACCTACATAGGCACTTATGAAAAGTCAGAAGATAAGTGCAGAGTTATAATTGGTCGTTTCTCATGGAGAAGAGTCGGCAAGAACATTGAAAATATTTGATCTTTTAAAAATAATTGACTTTTACAATGTTTTCGAATTACAGAGTTAGGAACGACAGTAGACTTAATAAAGTAGAAAATAGTTTATGCATGCATTCCTAGAAACATATAGTTACAGAAATAGCAACAAATCTTGCCAACACGTTTTAAATTAAGACCTACTTGGGTTAAATTTGGTAATGAAAACTTAAGTCATTTAGTTTTGTTTGCTTGAAACAAAAGATAGAGTAAAAGAACAGCCAGACTATCGTTGACATTTGAGACATCTGTATATTTTTCTATCTTTAAAAAAAATAAGTGATTACTATTTTAAAAATAAGTTAGCCATCATGTAAAGAAGGTAAAGTATTGATAGTAGCTATCTACCTTTCTCTCAAAGTTGAAATTTAGTTGTTTTCTGATTTTGCGTATTTATAGTTCGCATCAAGACATGAAAATAATATTTTCAAGTCAGCAACGATGATATAAGGCGGTGAGATAAGACCAATGTTGCGCCAGCTTTAATGCTCCAACGGTCGTATCTAAAAACAAATAGTCGCAAATGTTTGTTGGTTGAAGGAACAAAAAAACCGGCCAAGTACGTGTCGGACGATGCATCATCATTTCAGGTGAAAGACGTCAACTGCTGGACATAGGCTCCCCCAATTTGGGGGGATTTGCCATAATTGCAACGTTTGTCAGGCGGGTTGGCGATCGCAGTATGGTGGTAAAGTGCATAGACAACGCTGCTGCCCATTCTCAAGTAAGTCCCTTAGTCGCCTTTTACGAAACCCACAGGAAGAAACGGGACCATGGCCAATGCATTGTGGAGGGTTATAGGCTACTTATGAAAACTATTATAAAACCGAATAAAACACATTATAGTGGCCATAATACACACACACTTGGTAAAAATATAAAGTGTGGTAAACTCTTGACATTTATTATTATATTAAAATTCTAAAGAAACAGCCCTGTGATAGATGGGCGGAAAGCAGAGCCTTAGTAAAGGGCCCTTTGGGTACGGTGCCATAAAACCAAGTGAAATGAGCAAGTCCCACAAATTAACCTTGAAAACAAAACTACAAGGACAAAGAATACTCACAAAACTCTATCAACATAGATCCTAATAAAATGGAATGAGCAAAACCAATCAAAAGCTTATTCCAATTGAATCAATGAAGATAAAGTTTACTTAGTTCAAGTTAGTTACAAGTTTTGCGGTTCCAGTACTCACAAAACTAACAACTGTACAATCGTAGATCATGTTCTAACGAAGTCTCCGGTCTTGGTTTGGAACGTGAATTGATTTCTTGGTTAGTTTATAATTGGTTTAATTATCTGATTCAATCTTTATTAAATGAAGGACATATAAGTATTAGTAACGACTTATGAGATGGAATATGTTCGCAAAGAGAAGAAAAAAATTTGCGGACGCCGATGTTTCGATTTGGCTCTATGACAGACAAAGAGGGACAACATGTCATACATAATGGTACGGCAAGCTATGCTGCTTCGTCTAAGCTGGGCGATGGCCGTTATGCGTGGATGTGATGTAGGTATATTTCCCCCCACCTTACAATTTTTATGTTTGTGTTCTTTCTTACAAAACGGTAAACATGACGCAAGTAAGAAATAAAATGCGTATACAAACGTATATTCTGTCTTTCCTTTCTTTGTTTTTTTTTATACTTAGGTACATACCTCACGGACTAAGTACAAGAATATAAAATTGAGTTGCATTATGTGGCACATAATACACGATACGAAAATAAAATTTCTAATGAAAGTCAGACACATTACATATCATCACTGTTTTTCCCCGGAGGGTTAGATAGAGGTGTACTTGTAGTAAACCCACATTACAACTGTTATTTTTAAGTCCCATATATGTAATAGAGGTTGAGCCTATTTCAATCAACCGGACAAAAATCCAAGCCTACTCCTTCTATAATTAATGTTCTGAATTTAATTTTCAATACTTTATTGCATTCCATAATGTTTGTAACAACATTGGTAAGCTTTCAATTAATTAATCAATTATGTATCCTGGCGAATACAGCAAATTAGGAGAGAGGAGGAAAAGCGCTTACCTATCCTAAGAGTACTTTTGCTTATTTATTTTTTATTTTTTTATTAGCCTACACTCTCCAGGTATTCTTCTAATAGGTATATACATTTTTTTTTATGAAACCTAAGCTGCTTAGGAATATTTCCTGCCGTCGCAAATATTATAATAAGGTAGTCAATAATAAAGTGATAACGGTCTTCGTGATCGTTTATATCAGTTTGACCTGATTACTATTTTTATACTTAAAGGACATTCTATTTGAATACAAAACTAGAACAAGATATCTTATCGTGTATGTTATGCTCGCTTGTGTAATTGCTATCATTTCACTACAAACCTTAATTATTCATTCATGAACCATTACAAAGTTATTATCTACATTTACGGCCTCGTAAGTCTAGTGATCGTAAGCGCTGCTGCTGAGCATGAGGTCCTAGGTTCGATTCTCGGGTCGAGCATGTTATTAGGTTTTTCTCTCTAGAAATTGCCCCGTCGTCTGGATTTCAACAACATCAGCCTATAATGTTCCCGTGCGGTTTCTTAGATGTCACATGTCTTCGAATTTTTGGTTCTAAGACATGTCGGTTTCCTCACGATGTTTTCCTTCACCGTATTGAGAGCAGTGGCGATGAAATAATTTACACAAAGTAATGCGCCTGCTTGGGTCTGAACTCACGACCTACTACTCGTAAGTCGCGGCCGTTACCACCGGGCCCACCACTGCTCACATTGATAGGTCTGGATTTATGATCGAACATAAATGGCAGGACAAACCTATTGAAGCTCGACTGCTATTATATGGGACTTATATGTAACTGGCAAAATGTGGGTGTATTATCATCCTGTCAGCCGAAAGACGTCCACGGCTGGACATAGGCTACTCCCAAGCACCGCCACTTCAACCTATCTACTTTATATTATAGTATTACTAGCTTCTGCCCGCGACTTCATCCGCGTTAAATTTCTTGTTCCCCCGACCCTTCCCGTCGCATCGAATCGCCTACCCGTGCGATTTTCCCCGTTTTTGCAATATTTTTCATTACTGCTCCGCTTCTCTTAGTTACAGTGTGATGTTATATAGCCTATAGCCTTTCTCGATAAATAGGCTACCCTACACAAAAATAATTTTTCAATTCGGACCAGTAGTTCCTGAGATTAGCGCGTTCAATCAAACAAACAAACAAACTCTTCAGGTTTATAATATAAAAATATAGTATATATAAAGCTGAAAAGTTTGTTTGTTTAGTTGAACGTGCTATTCTCAAAAACTACTAGATCGAATGGAAAATTTCGTTTAGTGTTAGATAGCCAATTTATCGAGGAAGCCTATAGACTATATATTATAATTGTTCCGTCCCGTTCGACTTGATTTATCTGTGCGCCTAACGGAACGCGCGTGTAACGAACTGACAACTGTCACTTGTCAGTTTGACATTTCTTTTTTTTGGTTTGGTGTGGGAAAAAGGGAGCATCGTCGCCGCTTGGACCTCGCGATCTTTTGAAAGTAATCCCTTAGAATCGGTCGTTTTTGTAGACAATCTGTCGTGACCCAATTGTTTGATTGTAAATAACCCCCTTTGACGAAATAGAACGGGTTTTAGTTTGAACTTTGGTTGAAATACTTTGAGGTTAAGTGACAGTGATTGAACGCGTGTTGGAGACCGCATGCTTTGGTAGCAGAGCCTCTTGGAGCGGATTGGAGCGGTGGATTCTATCCTGGAATACTCATAACGTCACTACACAATGCAATATACACTCATTTACATACATAAATCCAGGTAGGCTCCAGAGCAGGTGTTCTTCTACCATCAGGTGAGTCTTTTGAATATTGTATTGATCAGCTCCGCATACGGCGGACAGTTCGCTCGCCACTCTTGACCCAGGGCCCACGATTATCACGCTTCCACATAATAATTAAATCCTATGGTGAGGCCCTGGCCTGGTGTCGAACAATAATATCACGCTAGGACCCCTAGGAGCCGTGCAATAAGTCAAAAGTAGTAAGACCTCGCACGAGCAGGTGATTCGACGAGACGGGGTGGGTCGGGGAGCAAGAAATTTGACAAGGACGAAGTCGCGGGCCAAAGCTAGTGTTATATAATTAAGCCTAACGGAAAACGATGGATTATTATTTAATTTTTTTTAGATAGATAGATATAATCATTCTTTTAAAATGGGGTGACTGAAAACATCAAAGATAAGTCTTTAGTCTTACTGATAATTTTCTAATTAATTTTAACACAAAACATTTCGCTTCGTAGAAATAAATTTTGTTTCATCTTATACTTAATTTTGTAATGTAATTAAAATTTGAATTAATTAACCTTTACTTTACCTCTTTACATACCTACAAGAAAAAAAAGACTAAGTAATTATAATATTTAAAAACCGTGGTTAAGATATCATAATATTATTCTGAATCCTTTGTAACCAACCTTTGCGAATAAGTGTAAGCTTACTTACTGAAATGTTTAGTGTGTATTTAACTTTTTGTTACTTTGCATATATTTTAATAATTCTTGCATTTATCCTTTGAAACGTCTTACCTCGGTTTCATGCATCTTTTCAGTGAAGGTAAACAAAATGAAAGGCCCTGCAATCAGTCTCCAGGGTATTTTGTGAATCTTTAAAAAGGTTCCCCAAAGTTTCAAAGAAAACCTGCAATGCAAATTGTTATTCTGTAAGTTTTTGACAAAGTTTTAACTCCCTGAGGTTTTTTCACGGAAAAGACGAAAAAATTAAATCAAGCACATTGTTTTAATCGGTTTTCTTGATAAAGGTAAGCATTAATTATGAAACAAATTAAGCATTCTTGATTCAAATTATCTTATTTACTTAATTAATTAATTTACAAGTGTTGTTTCCTATAGCTAGATTTTTTAAAGCAAAGTATGATGTGTAGTATTTAGTCAAATAAGTTTTTAGGAATAGTGTTACTTAAACCTCATAAAAAAATATGACTTTCATAATTAGTCTATTTAGTTCCCACTGCTTACACATAGGCCTCCTTTCGATGAGAGGCCGTTACCCACCACGCGCGCCTAGAGCAGGTTGGTACATGTCACATGTCTTCGCTTTTTTTGTTCTAGGACATGCCGGTTTCCTCACGATGTTTTCTTTCCCCGTTTTGAGAGCAGAGGTGATGAAATAATTTACACAAAGTAAATAGCCAGTCTGGGTTCGTACCAAGGACCTAATAGTATACAACTTTGAGCTCATTAAATTCTCAGTAGCATAATTAGTGTTAATTGCGTGGACTGATTGAACAGGTTCACTCAATCTGTGTGGTTCTTTCCTCAAAAGACCATTTCAGATACTAATCTACATAGTCTTCACATGATGTGACAAAGATTATGTCTGGACTTCAATAGACTCAACTTCTGAGTTTGTTTCGGCCTTTCTTCTCATAGTAGTCAGATATGAAACGCTGACCTCATCTATTATTCAAAATATGATTGTCGAGTAGAAGTGTTTGTACAAACCTATTTGCAGAAATAAAAACATTTTTCATTTATCAACACAACTTGTAAACCCGACGAGGCAGAATTTAACCATCCTTCCAAATTAACTGTAACCACGTTACTCCTACCACTAATTCAACCACACACGACAATTTCAAAACAGATCGCTTTACTTAACCCAATTGAACTTGATATAATTTGATTGATAATATCGTATTAATATGTTTCTGCCACCGTCAAGTTCCGAAGTGACGTCATCGATCGTAATTAAATCCATTCAGAACACTTCGTGAACATGTAAGTCAGTGTTTCTCAAGGAAATACAGAACTTGATATGAACTGAAGCTTAAAAAGAATCTGTCACATAAAAGAGTGAAAGAGATAGCGCTCTACAAAGCCGAACTTTTTTTCTTAAACTTGATATATAGGCTGTGGAGTAAAGTATATTTTTTCTTGCATGTCTGACTTGGTAGACAAACACGCTATAGAAATCAGCAGCGGCATAATTATGTAACTCACATAAATCTCATTTTGACATGCATTGCTTCATAGGTTTGAAAAATTTATCTGCGGTACAAGGTATTTAAAGCAATGAACGTGGCTGAACTAAATGAAAGGTATTGCGACCGATTGTTATTTTATATGTGTACCGCTTTTTCTTCGATGGTTTCTCTTCTCACCTTTGTTACAAAGACACGGTTTAAATTAAATTAGATACTGTTTAAAACTAGCCAAAGAAACATTTTTCTTAAATCAATTAAATACGTCATCTTTGTTTACAAAAAATTACAAGTAAAGAAAAACAAACTTTACTCCGAAATGGCTCCCTAGGGGAGCCCTCCTAATAAAGTCAAGTTTGTTTGTTTAAATTATCATTTAGAACAAAATGAGGCTTGTGACGCCAGGAATAAGATTTAGATAAATATTTTTGAAGAGAAAGGAGGAATATGTTTATGAGGTAAACAAAGCTGAGCCGAAGTGACGTCTATTTTGAACTTTGCGTTTATCATTTTCTTGATGAACTGTCAAAATGTCATACGAAAAACGGTATCATATTGTGATACCGTGATGATTGACATTAGAATACTTATTCCTTTTTTAAGGTCGTTGAAAAATTAAAACACCGAAAAAACTGAAAAGCAAAAAAGCCTAAGTAATTTTGAGTCGGCGCCAAACAAGTTAATTAATTATTTAATTTGCTTTGGTCATTTCCATAAATGTAAGGTAATTTAGTGATCCTTGGTCATTGATTGTTTGGCGCCGACTCAAAATTACTTAAACTTCTTATTTTTTGCTTTTCAGTTTTTTTCGGCGGTTACTTTTTTTGTTAAAAAGTTTTTATTTTATAATTTTTTGTGGCTACAATCTACTAATTACTACTTGCTTGCAAAATCAGACCATTGTATAAGAAGTTATGCGTGGTCATACATTACAATCAATGAGTGAACAATCAATCATCCCTTGTTTTCCTACCCTTAGGGTTCGTTTCTTTCTTTTCAAATTTATATGGGACCAACTTCGGGGTATATCCTTTAAAAAAAAAGAGTTATCAAAATCGATCCACTCTGTAAAAAGTTATGCGTTGTCATCGATTGTTCCTATTGGTTACTTGAGTGAAGTTTGAAACAAACTTTACGGAATAGGGCTACTTAATTCAAAACCAGAATTAAATCGAATAGTGTAATTAGATCGTTGTACCCAGTAACTGGGTTGTGGAGGTCAGACAGGCAATCACTTTACGTGAAATATTGGTATACAGCTGCATCTGGTAAGACTCGAAACCGACCACTACAAAGCTAGGAAAAGGCAGATGATAACTGTTTTTAGATCACTATTAATTAATTACCAATGTATCTAACACCTTCATGGTAAGTATAAGTTAATTTCAAAGTTCCGAAACGTTAATATAATGAATTTACGATGTTGACCGTACAGCAATTTACCTGTACTCACATGGGACCACTTACCTTACAGCAAAAGCAATTAAAACTTAACTAATATAATTAAAATTCGATGAACACAAAAGACTAACAACTGGACGCGAATTAATTATCCTTGTTACCCTTCGGTGTTAATGTAATGTACTCAAAGAATGTTTTTAAATTAATTTAATTAACATCGTAAGTACTTCGTTTCGTGTGGTGCCGGACGTAAAGAATAGCACTATCCAATTTCTTCCCGTGAATATCGTAAGAGGCGATTAAGGGACTTACTAGAGAATGGGCAGCAGCGTTCTCTATGCATTTTACCACCATACCGCCAACCCGCCTGCTAAATGAAACGATTATAGCAAAACTTCCCAAATTGGGGGAGGCTGATGTTTCAGCAGTAGACGTATTTACGTCAGCTTCATGTATGAGACCTTAACCTCTAAGTCCCTGAGATACCACATTTGGTATAAACACAATGGTTTTTAATTGTGTCTGTAATTACGGTAATTGGCCTATAATGTTACCACTTCTGGGACATAGGCTACCTTTTGATGAGTCATCTCACAAATAGGAGGCTTTAATCCTCCACGCAGGTCCAATGCGGGTTAGTAGATGTCACGTGTCTTTGGATTTTCAAACCGAGGACTGAAAATCGAATAGAGTGTAGCGCGAGTAAGTCACAGCGCGTCGAAAAAATATTATTCGATTTTGAACTCTCGGCGCTAAGCATAGCGTTGAGGATCCAGTGTAGCAAAAAATCCTACCACAATTTTATTACGTCCGTTATAACGTGGGCTTATTTGTTCTTGTGGGTGAAACTGCGGGCGCTGCCATGGTTGCGAGATCTGTTCGAAAGAGTTACTGTGGCCCTGGCATATAGGTAACTGAAGGAACACGGGTGAGTTTTAGTCCGTAAAAGTCTGACACGCCCTCCTGCTCCACCCAGAGCGGTTCTCCCGCTCTGTGTCATTTGATGGTTTCCCAACAAAAAAAAAAACCGGCCAAGTGCGAGTCGGACTCATGCATCGAGGGTTCCGTACAAACCTGTAGGTATGCTTGGTTTATGCATAAGGTTTATGTTTATGACATTAAATGTTTTTTTTTTTTAATTTTTATTATTGAGTTCATTGAATTAAAGGTAAATTACCGTTTACGATTTATGACGTATTAAAAAAAAAAACTACTTACTGGATCTCGTTCAAACCAATTTTCGGTGGAAGTTTATATGGTTATGTACATCATATATTTTTTTAGTTTTATCATTCTCTTATTTTAGAAGTTACGGGGGTGGGGGGGGACACATTTTACCACTTTGGAAGTGTCTCTCGTGCAAACTATTCAGTTTAGAAAAAAATGATGTTAAAAACCTCAATACCATTTTTAAAGACCTATTCATAGATACCCCACACGTATGGGTTTGATGAAAAATTTTTTTTTGAGTTTCAGTTCTAAGTATGGGGAACCCCAAAATTTATTGTTTTTTTTTTCTATCTTAGTGTGAAAATCTTAATGCGGTTCACATAATACATCTACTTACCAAGTTTCAACAACATATCTCTTATACTTTCGGAGAAAAGTGGCTGTGACATACACGGACAGACAGACAGACATGGTGAATCTATAAGGGTTCCATTTTTTGCCATTTGGCAACGGAACCCTAAAAAAGGATGAAATTGCGGGCAAAAGCTTAGATAATATTATACACCGTGACATTATAATCGTCTTACAAAGGTTGTCCACTCAATGTATCCGACATAATATACCTCTAGGCGTGATTAAAAAATTGTTACCATTAATTAAGATAATAATATACTAATGTAAACATTATTAACATAATGAAACATCATGTTAATAATGATTACGTATCATATAGTAGAGAACATACCTACCCAGCGCACGAGTCGACTAGATCATTCCATCTCCATTTTCCATAAGACAAAATATCAATTTAAAACTACGTCCTGCGTCATCATAATGAATACTATTTTTATTTTTCAGTTATTTAAATGTTCATTTTTTTTCTTATGGATGTGTAGTAGTCATTGGTTACATAAAGTGGGCTACCGTTGTAAGACGATTAAAAATGTCAAGGTGTATAAGCAGTTGAAATTACAACTGACACGCTGTAAATAATTCAATAAAGGGTAGCTATAACTTTGACAAACCCGGCCGGTTTCTCTACTAACTACCTACATCACATGAAGTCTAAGTGAGTTAATTGTTAACTAGACTAACTTCAAATATGCAATGAGGCTTGTATAACTAGCCTGTTTGATATGCCACCGACTGGGTCTGAGTTACATAAATAACTAATTAGACAGACTAGTTCTAATCCTAAGGGCTGATATACACATGTTCGGGTCGGCATGATCTGGCAAAATAGAACCAATATATTTAGTTGAAAAAACCACTCGGCTTGATAAAAAAGGGCAGGTGCCTAAAGAAGTGTGCCGATCGACAGTACGGGCCAAATAAAAGCTGAATATATTTTTCAGTTATATCTTGTAGTTAGATTAATACGTATTTATGCAAACTGTTAAATATAATACCGAATGTAAATACATGACACCTTTTTAGTAGGTTCTACTAACTGCTGCTATACAGTAACAACTGTCCGTGTGTTGCCTGCTGGACGTAAAGAATAGCACCATACTAATTCTCCCCGTAGGTGTCGTAAAAGGCGACTAAAGGACTTTCTAGGAATGGGCAACAGCGCTTTCTATACATTTTACCATCATACTGCGATCGCCAACCCGCCTGCCAAGCATGGCGATTATGACAAACCTTCCATTTTTGGGTGAAGCTATGTCCAGCAGTGGATGTTTTTCGGTTGAAATGATGACGATAAAAACTTTTTACAAAAAAAAAAAAAACAACCGACTTCCTTAAAAAAAACACTACAAAGTCAAAAATAACTTTAATTTCGAAAGTCGGTGTCCTATGCTCTGTATTTAAGGTTTTTGCCACCGACTTCCGAAATTAAAGTTATTTTTGACTTTGTAGTGGTTTTTTTTTAAGGAAGTTGGTTGTTTTTTTTGTAAAAAGTTTTTATTTTTTAACTTTTTAGTTGTGGTAGATACTCCGCACTAATCAAATCGCGTTATTCGTTCATTTGTCGCGTAAAAACGTAATGAAAATTTAAGACTTATATGGTTTTCACATGGACTCCATTATCCAAATAGAACCAAATTAAAATGGAACCATTCGGGAAGCACCAGCTTTCAAATAAAAACCGGCCAAGTGCGAGTCGGACTCGCTCACCGAGGGTTCCGTACAAACCTGTAGGTATTCTCGGTTTAAAAATAAATGTTTTTTTTTAAATTTTATATTTCAGTTGATTGAATGTAAGGTAAATTGCGTTTTACGATTTATGACGTTTTAAAAAAAAAAAACAATCCGCTCGATCTCGTTCAAACCAATTTTCGGTGGTAGTTTACATGGTAATGTACATCATATATTTTTTTTAGTTTTATCATTCTCTTATTTTAGAAGTTACGGGGGGGTACATACATTTTATCACTTTGGAAGTGTCTCTCGCGCAAACTATTAAGTTTAGAAAAAAATTATAATAAAAACCTCATTACCATTTTTGAAGACCTATTCATAGATACCCCACAAGTGTGGGTTTGATGAAAAAAAAAATTTTGAGTTTCAGTTCTATGTATGGGGAACCCCAAAATTTATTGTTTTTTTTTCTATTTTAGTGTAAAAATCTTAATGCGGTTCACAGACTACATCTACTTACCAAGTTTCAACAGCATAGCTCTTATAGTTTCGGAAAAAAGTGGCTGTGACATACGGACGGATGGACAGACAGACAGACAGACATGACGAATCTATAAGCGTTCCGTTTTTTGCCATTTGGCAACGGAACCCTAAAAAAGAATCACCAAAATCGGTTCACCCAGTCAAAAGTTATGAGGTAACAAACATAAAAAGAGAGAGAGAGAGAGAGAGATAAATAAATAATAATAAATAAATAAAAAAAAATGCAAACTAATTGATAACCTCCTCCTTTTTTTGAAGTCGGTTAAAAACACAGTCGAATTGATAACCTCCTCCTTTTTTTGAAGTCGGTTAAAAACAGTCACAACGAAACTTACTTACATTTTTATGCCAATATTTGTGTATTTTTAAATGGCTTCGAGTTGATTTGTGTTCAACAAATACTGCCAACCCGAATGTGCCGACCCGAACAACTGATATCAAACATTCTAAGGTGGGTAATTCACTCCATGAATGAATTATTGCCTGAGAAATTGATAACACTTTGATGTTGTAAACCTATTTGTAAACAAGGTTGCAATATCCTTAATTAAATGACAGTTCTGAAATTCTGTGAGCCTGTCACTTTAATACATTACTATGGCTCAATTAGGACCCTCGCATTGTTTAAAACAGTTTTTGTGTTCTGGCTCTTGCCGAAAAATTTGTTTTCTAGCTTTTGCCCGCAACTTCGTCCGCGTAAATGTCGGTTATCGGGGACACTGACGAAGTCGCGGACACGAAAAGTAGCCTCTGTCCTTTCTTAGGGTTCAAGCTTACCCCGTATCAAAGTTCATCAAAATCTGTTCAGTAGTTTATTGGTGAAAGCGTAACAGACAAACAGAGTTACTTTCGCATTTATAATATTAAAGTATAAATCTAATATACAGGGTGTCCAAGAACCTGGCGTCCAACTGGATTCCCACGATGCCCCAAGTTCTAACAGTACTCAGAAAAATATTTTAAAAAATCCACCCCATGTACTTACAGAATTATACTGATTTCAAAAAAAAAGGGGAAATGAGCACCCTGTGACATACTTTTGAATGCTGTGACTGCTAATGCTGATAATTTCGATATTTCTTGGAGGTTTTGTAATCTAGGGTATTGCTGTGTCTAAATAGAATGTAAAAATAAAGTACTTATTGTACCATTTTAAAATAAAATATTATTTTAACTAAAGGTGATATGGAAAACTATTGAATTTCGCAACTTTGACCGACTGTAGTGTAAAAAAAATGTACCAAAATAGTATGGCAAGTGACGTCAAATTTTGACGCGTTTATTCCTCTTTTTAAAAAGGTATAATACTTACACATTAATTTGAAAAAAAAAAAAATTGATAATATTTTTACTCAACAACCCAATTTTTACGATGTCTTACAGAATTCTTAGAAAGAAAAATTTACGACGAATTGAATCTAACCTCTAAAGAATTACTATTGTATGCTCATAAAAATAACAACAGGCCTCTCAAAAAACAGGTTAGACCGTAAGGGACGGTATGTGCATGCATCTCACCATAGTGATTCGTTATTACAACAGGAGGGAGCAAGACAGAAACTATCTTTGCGATTTGCTGGTTCTTCTTTATGGTACCCCATTATTCAGGTAAGAGTGAGGGAGAAAAAGGTTAGAGGTGCGAGTGAGATAGATAGTGACGCTATCTGGGATCGTGCTATTTAGGATAACAGTACGGTCAGTACGCGTCACTGCCTCCTGCCGTTACTACGGACCTCTCTCTTATTGTTACCATTGATCACGTACTACGATTTAAAGCTTTGTTTATTGGACTCGATTACTCTTTGTGCTCTGGACTTTGAAACGAACTCTTTACGACGACCTTTGCCTGTGTTTGGACAGTTTGTGTTTTGTGTGTGCTACCATGGCGACCTACACTCCGCAAGAATACGCAAATATGCACTACATTTATGGAGAATGTAGAGGTAATGGACGAGCTGCAGCGAGACTTTACAGAGAAAGGTATCCGAGGGCTACGCGATATCCCGACCATCGAGTTTTCATTAATGTGCACAGATCACTATGTGACGGGCGGTTCCCCAATCAAGTAGCTGGTGAAGGACGACCCGTAAATGACTTCATACGCGATGAAGTTTTAGAGGCGGTGTCGGCAAATCCAAGCATCTCTGTGCGAGGAATAGAAGCTGATACGGGGATACCGAAGAGCACAGCACACAGTATTCTCCAAAAAGAAGAATATCATCCGTACCACGTACAGCGAGTGCAAAGTCTTTTACCTCGAGACTATCCGAGCCGAGTCGCGTTTTGTGAAACAATCCTGCAAAAACATCGAGAAGACGAAAACTTTTTCGACAAAATTTTGTGGTCAGATGAATCAACATTTAAGAAGGATGGCTACATGAACCTACACAACTTGCACGAGTGGCATGTGGAAAATCCGCACTTGATGCGAGAAGATAGATCCCAGTACCGGTTCAAAGTGAACATGTGGACCGGTATTCTCTGTGGGAATATTATTGGTCCATTTGAGATGCCCGAGAATTTGACTGGCGAATCATATTTAAATTTTCTTCAAAATGATTTGCCAAACTTACTAGAAGAGACCCCACCAGATATGTGGTTCCAACACGACGGCTGTCCAGCACATTTTCGCGTATCCGTTAGAGAGTTTTTGGACGAGCAATACCCGAACACGTGAATTGGGCGATCAGGAACAATCCCGTGGCCAGCCCGCTCACCTGACTTAAATCCGCTGGATTTTTTTTTCTGGGGAACTATGAAGGAGCTCGTTTATGCGAAGCCCATTAATGACATCGCTGACCTTCGTGAGAAGATAACACGAGCAGTGCAGGTGATACGTCAAAAAAGTTACTCGCGAAACATAAAGCGGTCCTTTTTAAGGAGAGTGAGAGCTTGTATTGCCGCGGGTGGTCAACATTTTGAACATTTATTGTAATAAAATATCTTTAAACTAACATTCTTTGCTTTTATTCTACTGGGAACCCATCTACCTGTGTGTATTTCCTTCTTGCTCACTCTTGGAACCGAAGTAAATAATAGTAGTAACATAACAGTTTCTAAGATAAGAAAGGGTCCGACAGTTACCGTTAGTAGGTAGGCACTTCGTAAAAATTGGGTTGTTGAGTAAAAATATTATCAAAATTTTTTTTTTCAAATTAATATGTAAGTATTATACCTTTTTAAAAAGAGGAATAAACGCGTCAAAATTTGACGTCACTTGCCATACTATTTTGGTACATTTTTTTTACACTACAGTCGGTCAAAGTTGCGAAATTCAATAGTTTTCCATATCACCTTTAGTTAAAATAATATTTTATTTTAAAATGGTACAATAAGTACTTTATTTTTACATTCTATTTAGACACAGCAATACCCTAGATTACAAAACCTCCAAGAAATATCGAAATTATCAGCATTAGCAGTCACAGCATTCAAAAGTATGTCACAGGGTGCTCATTTCCCCTTTTTTTTTGAAATCAGTATAATTCTGTAAGTACATGGGGTGGATTTTTTAAAATATTTTTCTGAGTACTGTTAGAACTTGGGGCATCGTGGGAATCCAGTTGGACGCCAGGTTCTTGGACACCCTGTATAAAATTCTCGTGTCGCAGTGTTTGTTACCAAACTCCTCCGAAACGGCTGGACCGACTTTTATAAAATTTTGTGTGCATATCGGGTAGATCTGAGAATCGGCCAACATCCATTTTTCATACCCCTAAATGATAAGGGTGACCCACCCCTAAATGTATTTTTTTTTTTGTCATTTTTTTCTATTTTTATTTTATCATAATTTAGCATTGTAAAATACATACAACTCTAAAGTTTTACACTTTTTCACCCGGGAAAACAACGTTTGTCGGGTCAGCTATTTTTTTTCTTTCTTATTTTACCTACATTGCGTAACACAGTCTAAGGACTTTGAAGGAATTTTCCAAAACGTTGCTTTATAGGTATGATAAATAAGTCTGATTGCCTCATTGGTCTAGCTAGAGGTCCTGGGTTCGTTTCCCTGCTCCCTGGCCAAGTGTTTTTGAGTTTTTTTATTTGGAATTCCTTAGTAGCAGCCCAGAATTTATGTCCGGTTGATGGCAATAGGCTCGCTCTAATTACATAGGACTTAAATATAACCAGCGAAATGCGGGTATACTAGGTACACTTTCATTTCGTATCGGGTATCTATCCAGTCTTTCTGGGAAACAAGGGGTGATGTTTTGTTACGTATATAAGTTTGCTTACTAACGTAAATAACGCAATGAACGTGGGTGAGCTGTCAAAATGAAAGTATTTGCTGTTGATACTCAGTGTATCTGTGTTGAAGAATAGAGACATATTTTGCTTTTTTTTTTCTAGCATACCTTCACTGCCCCACTGCTGAGCCAAGGCCTCCCTCAAATCATTCCAGACATCCTTTCTTCCAGGGTCACCTCCATCCAACCCTTGCAGTACAAGTCTAGGTCGTCTCGCCAATTACAATTATACTTTAGCGATCCGGTGTTTTGGGAACAAAAAATTTCACGAGGCCGAAGGTGTGGACAGAAGCAAGTAAATAATAGCAGCCAACAACAACCAACCCCCAACTATGCAAACTAACCGATCAGCCCGTGTATTGACAGTATGCTAATCACTGACCTATCTGCGAGAAATATGTTTATTTTGATATGCTTTTGTGTTAAACAGTTCGAAAGCTTTATCAGTTATGAATTATAGACAACAATATTCAACTCAGCCTAACGCAGTCCACTGCTGCACATAGGCCTCTCCCATGTTGCACTACAACACCCTGTCCTCCACCTTCCGCATCCAGTCTGTTCCAGCCTATTTTGTTAAGTCGTCGGTCCATCTAGCTTGCCGATACGCAGTCTCCACTCCAGGACTCGTCTGCTCCAGCGGCCATCGGTCCTACGACAGACATGGCCAGCCCACTGCCATTTCAGCCCGCTTACTCTGGGAGCTATGTCGGTTACTCCGGTTCCGTTCTGGATAATTTCAATTCTGATTTTATTCTTCAAAAAAACTCCGAGCATAGCCCGCTCCATATTTTAACACGTGGAAAGTATTGCAAGCAAAATTTGACTCTTTAAATACTAATATTCTTCAGGAATCACTATCAACTTCAGCCGATGGGGCCGAAAGCTTCTGGAGTGGCGACCGCGTACCGGAAGACGTAAAGTTGGAAGGCCTCGCAGAAGGTGGACCGATGACCTTGTGAAGGCCGCAGGAATCCGCTGGATGCGGGAAGCTCAAAATTGGTCGAAGTGAAGGAGCTTGGGAGAGAGGCCTATGTCAAGGAGGACGAGATCAGCAGTGGTAAACTGTTACTGTTCCAGTCACTTGGAAAACTGGACCAGATGCCGTCTCGCCACAGAGATGGCACTGAAAAGAGTGTTCAAGACATTGTGGACATGTTAAAGAAGACCGACCCGGATGACGTGCCAGATTTCGTGGCGAAGGAGCTGGGTAAGCTGCCTCCCGTCACATTCGATCACGTAGATGTAACACGGCTGCTGAAGGACATCACTACGTTGAAAGTGGAGATGACCAAAATGCAGTCCCGAATGGAGGTTACGGAAAAAACAAATACTGAACTACGAGCGGAAATAGCATTATTGCGCAAAGTGGGTTCAGTAATTGGGTCACCTGAGGCCTCTAAGGTGAACACACGTCGAGCGGCGCAAAATGCATCTATCGGCAGTATTGCATCGGCGCACACAAGTGCGTCACCAGCTGATAATGCTGACCAAGCGCCGCCCGCCGACGCCGTCGCCCGCGCCACAACACCGGCTGCGGAAACGTCACACGTAGGTACGTCGACCCCTAAGCGTGCCTACGCTGCTATTGTCACCACCGGCGAATCAGGTGTGTCGCAGCCTAAGCGACCAACTGTAATAGGGGAAAAACAGAAGAAGGGTGCCCAACCTGCCCTGGCTGCGGTCCGTAGCTCCTTGCCGAGAACGGGCCAAGTTGATGAAGAGGGTTTCACGAAAGTGGAAAGGAAGAAGAAGAAGCCCTGTTCACGAAACCAGTGTGGTACCGCTCCGAGTGGACCCAACATGCTGCTGCGCCCTGCTGTGCCTACGACGCAGCTGTATATTTCACGCCTGCACTACTCCACGACGATTGAAGAAGTAGTGCAGTTTTTGAAAGTGAAGACCAACTGGACTCTGAGGGTCGAAAGGTTGGAGTCGCGCCACAACATCAACTTTAAGTCGTTCGTGGTACGAGTTCCAACCAACCATCTACAGACCTACTTAAGAGAGGACTTTTGGCCGAAAGGTGTCATGTTTCGACGCTTCCGAGGACGGTTACGCGACACCACGCAGCGGAACACGACGCCGTCTTCATTACGTGTTTAGAGACAGTTTTAGTTTAGTTTAGTTTTATAGAATATGTATTAGTTTATAGTTATTGATTTTATATTATTTATGTATTGTTTTTATGGGCCTTAGTAGCCTGAAATAAAGGATTGATTGATTGATTGATATGTCCAGCAGTGGACGCTTTCAGCTGTAATGATGATGATAAAAACAAAAAAAAACAAACAAAGATGATCATGATGATAAAGTAAGATAATACACATTTTTTAAGGAAGTTCTAGCAAGCTACACGAATTCTAAAGTACAGAATATTATGCATAACTTACGAAGACGTTAATTAGTACGCAGAAACCAGAACTGTTTCCTAAAGTTACCGAGAAACTGGCAACTATGTTTTAAGTAACAAACTATAGGTTCTTGTTTAATCGTCAAAATATTATTGATTTACCAGCGAGGTCAACATATATACCGTTATAATATTGAAGTTATCATAAAATAATATTACGCCTGTTTTCCTCGCACGGTGTGGCAGAGTTCACCTACAGTAACACATTAAAATTGACTGGCCTATTGGTCTAGTGGTTAGTGACCCTGACTGCTAAAACTGAGGTCGTGGGTTCGATTCCCACCCAGGACAAATCTATATGTGATGAGCACTATTATTTGTTCTGTGTCTGGGTGTAGTTTATCTATAATATGTATGTATTAAGAAATATATAAGAATGTTTTTCAGTTGTCTGATTGCCATAGAACAGACTCTGCCTAGTTTGGGATCAGATAAGAGTGTGTTGGTTGTCCTAGGATATTTATTTATTTATTAAGCCAGTTATGTTTTAAGACCCATATTGTAGAAGGCGGGTTACCCTCTATTATATTGCCATCATGGGACATAAATCTAGACTCCAGAATGTCAGATGAAAAATCCAAGAACATGTTGCCCGACCTGGGAATTCATTCCACGACCATATCATGCTCAGCGACCACTAGACCAACGAGGTAGAGTTGATTATACAGTTTGACAGGAACAACGACGCGCAAATTATAATCATGAATTCAGTACAGGATACTAGACTCCCTAGAGTGGAATATGTCCGTCGGTTATCATGAAGAAAATCAGTTGTTTCAAATTTTAAAGCAGTTGAGTTCATAATCATGCACTGAATTCATAGTTCACAACAGGTAGTGTGCCTATGTTCTTGCCACCGTGTGTATGTGTAAAAGGTAATCTCAGGAACTATTGAACTCATAGAAGGCTATTACCAAGTATTACAATTTATGGTTTTTTACCGTTTTATGTACCTACCGTACAAACAGCGGTAAAAAATGGGATCCCTGAAATTTATTGGCCACAATTCACTTGAAACCTAAAACCGATCTGCCTGGCCTTTTTTCAACTATGTTGGGGTCATCTTCTAGTCTACCCGGATGCAGTTGAATACCATTTTACATACATCGAATGCCTGTCTAACTTCCACAACCCTGTTACTGGGGTAATACGATACCCCTGATAGTAAGACTGGTTATTAAACCTTAGGGCATCTAACAAACAACTGTCAAAGATGTACAGATAACAGCCGGAACCGACGACAATTTAACCTGGTTTCCGAAGCACGGTGGAATCTCGATTTGAAATGTATTTTTTTTTTTTTTTTTTTTTTCTCTTCCACAAATAAAACAACTAAAAACTTAATACTCATAATTAAAAGGAACTGAACTAGGACTTGCGACATATATAAGTATTTTTAGTAATCATACAAATACATAGGATAAAAATATTTTTTTTCAAGCCAAAGCCTGTATTTTAGGACACCAGGCCTAGTAACTTAAATAAAAACATGGAATATAACAATATTATGTGCAAGGATATGGTTACCCGTCCATGAACCGAAAGAGACAACAACCATTTTAAAATCAAAATCAAATAAAATTTATTTCGGATTAAAAATGTCCATAGGTGTTAGTAATAATAAACCTAGCCTAAAATTAGTACCTACCTACAATTCACCCGAAATAAAAGGACTAAAACAAATGCTACAAAAATGTATTACGGCTAGACCCAATGCGCTTGACACCAATTGTATCGAATACATGTCGAAAGTAACAACAAACAATACAATTACGGTACAGTTAAAGTAATAATTGTTTGAAGATACCTTGCTAATAAATACACTTTGCAATATAACCTTGTCATATACAGGTCTTGAATCATCTTTATATACATATATCTTCACAATCTGTCCCCCCGGGTTCCATACCTAACTCCCCTCCCTGGCTTGAGGTGGCTCGCAGAGGCGGGCCGGCACCAGCCAGTGGTCACGAGAGTTGCATTAGATCCCATCGCAAGTGTGGGAGGGAATTACCGGGGTGGTTTTAGTCAGTAAGAGTCTGACATACCCCTCTGCCTACACCAGGGCGGAGGACATCCATGAGGATTTCCAACCCAAGATCACAAAAAGGTAAGCTAAAAGGTAGCCTAGATTGTTTCACAACATACATTTTGTAGGGTCCACCCTTTATGGCAGATGTTTTTTGTCATAATATTATTTTGCATAACAGCGGTTAGCATAAACTTCATTTCGCAGAAAATCGTTTGGCATACAATCATTTATCATACATTCACAACGCATAATTTTATAAGTCAGAATCATCTTTAGGCACGTAACATTTTATATCCATAATAATGAAAAAGGAGAACCATCATATCGCAGAAAGTTCGCAGTCAGAATCGTCTCTTGGCATTATTTCATATCGATAGTCATTAAAAGGCAGAACTATCATATCTCAGAAACTTTTCAGTTAGAATCATCTTTTGGCATACATTTCATATCCATAATAATTGAAACACTCATCTATTACATTGCAGAAAAATCATAGTTAGCACGCTGCATGCAGACATGCAAACATGCCTCGCCCCTCCGCGCCTACGCGGGCTTAAATTACACTCCAGGGGTAGGGCAGACAAAACTACGTGGAGTCGGTTCTGCAGCAATTCGTTTCTGTCAATAACTTTTGTAGCACAACATATATTGACTTTTTGAGACACTATTTTAATTTTAATTTAAGGTTAAAGTGCAATATTATAGAAATGATAATATGCCTAACAAAATTATTCTAAATGAAATTCTGCCATCTTCATAGTATGCCAAGTGAAATTGTACCAAATAATCGTCGCTCTAAATAAATGTTAAGCTAAACGAAATTATGCGGAATTTTAAGTGTGCCAAAGGTAATTATGCTTAATAAAATTCTGCCATATTAAAAGTATGCCAGCGTAGAGTCGGACATATAAACATTCGGCCAAATAATGATTATGCTAAACATTTTATATGCCTTACAAATATTCGTTTCAAGAAGATTATTCCAAGTGTGTTGTGCCAAATAAAATTCGGAGCATCAAGTTTCTGCCAGATAGAGGGAACCCATATTTTGTATTGAGCACAAAAACTTATTTAGATGTATTACTGAATCAACACATATGACCTTGTTTTTAAAAAAAAAATTAATCAAATGTGCAACCAGTTTATCTTAGCGGTAAACAAAATTAATGATCATATTCATAAAGACTGAGACGAAACACGCGGTATATAACGATGTCGAAATACTAGTCCAACAAGATTGTAATGACATTTTTATATAGTAGAGCACCTCACAGAAAATGGTTAGGAAACTTTTTGTCGTGAACCGTGTTTTGGAAAATAATGTTAGTGATAAGAGTGAAAGAGATAATTTGGATATTGAAGAAGCTATCGATTTGACCGGTGAGTTAAAAGTGAGTGATTTAAATTCGAGTTACTTTGCTAGACGAGGGATCGGAATAAAATATCGCGAGATTGTGTCTGTTTTTTAAGTGGAAATCATTATTATGTATATTGTTTCTTCCAATTCTTGTATCGAAAGTGGGACTTGTTGTCTTCAGTAATATTATAAAGAGAAAATATTTTATTGTTTGTAATGGGTAAACTCAAATAAATATATAACATAAAACATGAGCTATAAATTTTACGCAGACGAAATCGCGGCCTAGTGCTAGGCAAAAATTAAATTTTGATAAATTACTTTAGTTGTAAACTTGACGCATGCATTTGTTTATCTAATTCCTTAGACAATTAACTTTCATTAGAGGTGCATAAACGATCAATGATAATTTTATCGATTAACATCACGCCTGTTTTGACCGGAGGGTTAGGCAGAGGTGAACATATAGCACACCCACATTTCAGAATTTATGTTTATGTCCCATGTAATTATAGGAGCGAAAGCTATTGCTCACAATCGGACACAAATCCAGGTCCTATTAACATAGTCTTTAATTAAATGAAACTTTACAATTATTCACGAGAGATTCAAAAACTATTTACTCAATACACATTGCAGTTCAGAATCACGTTGTTGTATACGATTCCATCAACATTCTTGGAATCTGCATCCGATACTTGGAAAGCAATCACTACCATTTTGTTCATTTGGATCAATCCGAGATTGAATGTTTGTGAATGTGTTTTCCTTTTTCTATCTCCCAATATAGCACAGGAGCTCTGTGGGAACTATGACATACGTCTGATTTCTTTTATTTATTTATTTTGTCGTTGCTTGTTTTCCTTTTTTCCTGCATCAGCGATAGTAACAGTATCTTGTTTTCTAAAAGTATTTCTATTTTTTTGCTACAAAGCACACTTTTATTTTTAGATGTATGTCGTACAAAACTTGTGAAATAATTTGTATTTTATTTTGAATCTAATTAAATTTAACTAAAGGTAAAGTTCACTATTCATTAAACTTTAAATCACAAGTTGAAATAAAGATTACTTTATAACGTTTTAAAGAAATTTCATGAACGAAAACTTGCAGATACTTTCTAGAACAGTTTGAATTGTATAATTTAATCTATAATAGATTTCAGTTTTGACTTCAAAATCTCAACAAATACGTCTTCACCTTGGTTGTGGTATTTTCGAACGTAATTTTTCGAATTAACATCTTAATCATGTTCATACACGTGTCGGAATTTAAAATATCATATTATATTTTATATGAAGAGAGAGAGAGACAGAGAGGAGGGCTGTGCCTCAGCAGTGGAAACATTATTGGCTGATTATGATATGATGATTTTAAATTCAACTAATTTTACTCGTTTTGTAAGTAGAATGTTAAGACTTTCTAACTGACATAACAATTTTATTCGACTGGCAAAAATTACAAATCTATAATATTAGAATTTAGGGGCAATTTTCGAGGATCTTAAATAACACGACTATCCATTTAAATTGCCTCTGAATTTAAATACAATACTGTAAGTCTTTATCAGTCGTATAAAATTGCTATATCTGTGTGTCAATCATTCAGTAGTCACGGACCCTTACTGGAACAGTTTTATCGTTTCTATTACAGGTCATGGTCGCTATGACTTTCTCCTACTCTTCACCTGCTGCACCATCCACTTCGGTGCTGTCATGGACATGCTTGGTTACAGTCTGGTGGTGCCTGCTGCTAGCTGTGACTTACAGCTCAACTTGGAAGACAGTGGCATGCTGACTTACGTGTCTTTTGCAGGTAATCAACAGCAGGTATTCTTTATCTTCTGTATTGTTTACACAAAGTTAGTGCGTATTTGGGTTCGAATTTATAACCAATGAATCGATAGTCACGGCCGTGGGATGGCCCTTCGGATACTGCCGCTACCATCTTTAATCAATACATAAAAATAAATAAAATAGGAGTGTCTGTTTGTAATATTAAGATAAACACTTTTTACTAAGTGTATGTATATGGATGTATACACGGTACATATACCAACACAACATTTTTTTAAATTTTTTGTCTGTCTGTCTGTCTGTTTGTTCAGGCTAATCTCTGAAATGTCTGAACTGATTTTGACGGGACTTTCACTGGCAGATAGCTGATGTATCAAGGAGTAACTTAGGCTACTTTTATTTTAGAAAAATACCTGCGTTAATTTCCGACATGCACGCGGGCGAAGCCGCGGGCAAAAGCTAGTTGATCTTAGTTAATTTTTTAATGCTTAATGTTGCAGCCTTCATTTTCGCATTACCTTGGGGTTACACTGCTGATAAGTATGGCAGGAAGAAAGCTCTTCTCATCTCTTCATCCATCGGCTTCATTCTCTCCAGTCTTACCAGTTTCTCCACCAGTTTCTACATGATGCTGGTACTTAACCCGGCGTCATGAGGGTGGAAAATTGTTACTCGGACGTCGGGGCTGGGTCATCATTACCCGGATAAGGAATGTGAATATTTGTGTATGTATTTGAGAAAATTAATATTTTTGTTGTCTACAATTATTGTGTGTTACTTATAACAGTAGGTAATAAAAAACTGGAAACATAATGAATATATAAATTTTTATTAATAAGACCAATGTTTTGAAAAATATGCACTAAAAAATCAACAAATTTGGCTTCCTTCAGCAAAACTTAACATAAATAAAATATTAACCAGTCTTCAGTTTTTTAATGGCACTTTTATAAATGTTCATATGTATAATAATAAAAAAAGCTAATCAGACTCATCGTTATTAATACAATTGGCGCAGAAAGGTACTATATGTTGAGGACAAATATGCTTGTTACATCCTTCACACACGTGTGTAGTTTTGCGATCTTTGCTTGCAGGACACACCTGACACCTCTTATGAGCATTTGTTTTTTTTGCTGGGGGTTCCTCTATAGGTTCGCCTGAAAATTGGCCAATTTTTTTGCGAAGGTCTCGCGGCAGACTTACAACATTCCGGCGGACTTTCAAGTGCTCACTAACAAGAGCAAGGCCTAGATTTTTCAAATAACGGCGTCGCTTTAGGTTTGACTCATTATTTATGCGATGCATTATAAGTCCGTTAATTGCCGCCATGTTCAACATGGCATAAAAAATTGTCAGCGGCCACTTCTTTGAGTTACGACATACGTCGTACGAAGCGCACAACTCATCAACAACATCAACTCCACATTTTGTTATGTTATAATAGGTGTTTATCTCTGGTTTTTTCTTTTCGCCGGTTGAACCATCAATAGTGTCATCATGGTGAAGGCTTGACATCAACAACACAATCTTGCTCTTTTTAGGTGTATGAGAAACAAGAGTTCTATCTTTTTGGAAGGCAAAATGGGAGGAAAAAATACCATTACGCGATTTTAAAAATTCAGGTGGAATTTGCTTCCTGTTCTTACGCAGGGTACCAACGGACGTCAATTTATGTTCACTTAGTAAATGCTCAACAAGTTCAAAGCTGGTGAACCAATTATCAAACGTCACGTTACGATTTGTCTTAGAAATGGATCTTTGAAATGTCAAATGGCTTGTTACTTGAAGAATTAGAACCATTTTTTTTTTGTATAGGAAATCATCAAATGACTTCTCCCGCTCTGGGCGGAGCGGGAGGGCGTGTCAGACTTTTACTGACTAAAACCCACCCGTGTTCCATCAGTTGCCCATGTGCCAGGGTCACGTTATCTTTTTCGAACAATTACGCGACCCCGGCAGGCATCGGTCCTAGCAGACCCCTTCAGTACTGCTAACATCTCTTTGAGGCGCGCGTGGAACACTGCGCGCCGTCGACCCGAGCTTGGTCCTTACCGGGCGGCGAGCTACCCATTGCTCGCCACCCGCAAGCTCACGCCTACGGTGGCCGGGAGTCCGTAATCGACTCCCGACGCCCGGGGCGTCTCCACCTGCCACAGCTAGGGACGTGAGGGCGCAGAGACTGCCACTCCCTCACGCGCCCCGCCTCCTCCTTCGCGAGCATTACTGCTTCGCAGAAGGTGGTGACGGCTTCCCATGCCCTCTCGCTCCGTACCATGGCTCGCACCAGGGCCGGACGCGAGAGGTCGCCGCCACCGATCGCCTCCACGAAGACACGGCGGTGCTCCGCCCAGGTAGGGCACACCTCCACCGTATGCTCCACCGTGTCCTCCAGACGATCCTCACAATGGAAACACCCGGGCGTTTCCTCCCGCTTTATCCTGAACAGGAACCCACCGAAGCACCCATGCCCGGTGAGAAGCTGCGTCAGGCGGAAGGTGAGGATGCCGTGGCGCCTCTTTGTCCTCTCCTCAAAGAGGGGACTTACCGCCGCAATTGTGGCGTGCCCAGCGCTGGGTTGCGACAATCGTACCTGCCATGTCGCCATGAGATCCTGCCGGAGCTCTGTCCGCCGTTCCGCTAATTGTCGCGGCAGCGGAGTTTCGCCCCGGCGTTTCGCCTCCTCGCGCCACTCCCACATGTGCGCGAGGACCTTTGCCTCCAGATCCCATGGCGGCACTCCGGCAAGGAGGCTCGCCGCCTCGCACGAGATCGTGCGGTATCCTCGGATTAGCCGGATGGCCATGACCCTCTGGGCCGCACTCAACCGGCGCGCTGGGCGCAGCCTCAATGAGGGCGCCCACACCGGTGCCCCGTAGAGGGCCATGGACTGCACGACCCAAGAATAAGGAACATTAGGCTGCTTTCCAACGCCGCCTTTGCTGCTGCTTTTGCGTCTACTAAAGCAATTATTTTTAATCCATATTTGGCGGGCTTCAATGGTATGTATTGGCGAAATTTACAGCGACCTCGGAAAGCTATCAGCATTTCGACAATTGTTAGACAGTCACTTGGAACGTAAGACTTCTTGCAGTTTTCAACAAAGGCTTCAAACAGTTCTCTAATTGGTGCTAAGTTATCAAATTGTTTCCGTTCGTCGCGAGTAGACAGATGGTCAGCGTTTTTATTTTCTACAAAGCTGCTTGACGTTTGTCAAGCAGCTTTGTAGAAAATAAAAACGCTGCTTAGACATGACTTATCTATAAATTTCTACTCCAGTGCCATCAGTAGACCACAAGTCACTCAAGTTTTGTCTACCAGAGCGGTTTGAGCCAGCAAGATAAAGAAGGCCGAACAAAGCTTTCAATTCCACCATACTACATTCTTTTGTATGTGTGTATTTTGATAAGTTATTACACAATGCAATTTTAGGGCGAATGCATTCATTTGTATATTTTAGAATAAGTTACAACATTTCATCAGTAAAAAATAGGTTCCAGCTGGCAAATTCCTGCAAAGCATCCTTAGCTTCCGAGTTACCCCCGGCAACTGGTTGATTACTTTTTCAGCTCTTGTTTGAACATTCTGTCGAAGAGGTTTTCGAAATCAAGCCGTGCCATCTTTACCAAAATATTGCCGTGTATACTCACAATCACGAGTCGACGAACTTGTTGATGCATATTCTTCCTGCTGCAGATTTGTGTCAGACTGTACCCTACTTCTAATTGTCGCCAAGGGAACCTCGTCCTCATCCGAAATCTCTTGCTCCGTATTGGTGGCTTCACTACGCTCACTCACATGGTCATCATCCTCTCCAGACTCCGATCAGACAGCATAACATCCCAGTCCGATTCTTCAAGTATCGCCATAACACAGCGTCTTTCCAGTTCTTCGCGGTCCATTATTACTCGTACTACCTACCGAAAAAAAATAAAAACGTCAAAACCACAAAATAATGTAGTAACACAAATAAAAACCATCGTAAACAACAATAAATCATTTAAACATTGACTAATAAAAATGGCATAAAATAGTTACACTGAATACAGGCATAGGCCAATTATACCTTTTTTCCAATATAACAACTTGTAACACCTAACGCGGTCCCCGCACGACTGATTTCGCGGCTAAAACGTGTAGACTAGTGGTGGGCGTTGCGCCGACGAACCGTTTCCGAAGACCGTTTTATGTTTTGCAACGATGAGACTGTTTTACGTCCTGGGTCCAAACAGTCTTCGTTACACAAACCAGTTTTCGAATAACTAGATGCGATGATGTATTTTACAGCTAAGAAAATACGGTCGAGAACCCATTGATTCAACTATCACACTCGTCGCGTCGTCGTCCTTAATCCGTTCCAAAGACCGTTTTATGTTCTGCGACGACTACGACGATGAAACTGTTTTTACGTCTTGGATCCAAACAGTCTTCGTTGCACAAACCAGTCTTCGAATGACTAGATGCAATTATGTATTTTACAGCTAAGAAAATACGGTCGAGAACGCATTGATTCAACTATCACACTCGTCGCGACGTCGTCCTTAGTGAACCGCGTTCGTTTACAAAACAGTTCTTACAGTAAAAAGTGAACTTTTTGTCAATGGTATAGAGTCTATATTTTATTACTACTTCTCGAAGAAACTGCAACTATTTCACGCGACGAAAACGCAATTCTATTCCATATTTGATAAGTTTCGTTTTTTACAAAACGGTCGTCGTCGCAACAACTGGTTTGAAGACGGCTCTTCAAACCAGTTGCGACGACGACCGTTTTCTGCAACCGTTTTCGTCGTCGGAAAAACGGTTGCGTTTCGTCCGTCAAAAAATCGACAACGACCCACTACTAGTGTAGACGTGACAAACGTCTCAATAACTCCAGCTACTGAGTAGAGCGGCGACGTCGCGTGCGTCGTTTTAAAATTATAAGTACTCTACAAAAGAGCGGGTAATTTTGACCAGCCCCCATGACGCCGGGTTAAGTTCTTGGCTACCAGCTTGTAAGTTTTTTATACTTTGCGGGTCACAAAAAGCGCCTAGAAGTAATAACAATAAAACTTGTATTGTATCTCGTTGAGTGTCTCTCAACCGATTAACTTTAATTATCTGTGGCAAAGTGGTCCCCTTTTTCACCTCAATACTGCACTCAAACGATCAATTATTTTCACATAATAACATTGACGGCCTATAAACTTCAATGTTGTCTCATGGGCAAGATCTGCGCTACACTTAAATGTTTCAATAAAAATTATAGGTACTCGCAATCTTGCATATTAATCCTAAACGGACAGAAATATTACGCAATTCGTGACATTGTGCAATATAACTAATATTTTAGGGCTTACACTATGTTATATTATACTTTATTTATGAGATAAAAAGTTTCTAATCTTTTGTACATCAAAAGTCCATGATCCACACTAATAATCCAACATTCTCTCCACATGTTTTCAGTTCGACAACATCAATTACTCTAACGGTCACATTCTTGGGGGAGTGCACGTCAAAGAGACGCAGAAACAGATACGTGTTCACACAGAACGTGTTCAGTCTGGCCGCTGACTTCATCTGCTTTGGTGAGGAATTTCAATTGTTTTGCATTTTGATCAATATTGTCTGGTCTGACTCTAAAGCCACATTTACATATTGCAAATTTCTTGTCTGTGTGTATTGAATTAAATTGAAGCAATAAATTGCAGAATTTGTATTGTCACTATACACTGTGACGTTTTATTTGTCTTAGAAAGGCTGTCCACTCAATGTATCTCTAGGGGTGATTAAAAAATTGTTACCATTAATTAACATAATAGGTACTAAGAAAATAAATAATGCATTAGAACTATGAAACATCCTGTTAATAATGTTTAAGTATCAGACAGTTCAGAACATACCTACACAGCATAGTCCACGTCGACTGTCAACCAATAAGATGGTTTAACGCTTTCCTTTGAGTTGTGTGGCGCGTGCGACACCCCGCCACTTTCACAAAAAAAAAAATAGGTGAAGGACATGCTCACGTCAGTGTCTCATTTGCACCCGAAACCGGAAGTAAAGTGTAAGTGCGCCCGCTCCCGGTAATCAAAAGTTCGCGATCGGTATAAGTGCAGAATGAATAAGTACCTACCTACTCCACAATGAGTGAAATTATCAATACTCTAATATCGAGTACCTACAAATGGTGCGCCTGGTACATACGCTTTAAGTGGTGACATTTTACGGCGAGATGCGGTGGTGCATTTTGCGCCTAATAATCTCGGAAAGTAACCGAGGTGTGAGATCAACCCGCAAGTGCCAGGATTGCAAGGCATTTTAGCAGCAACACAGCGACTGATTGATCACGGCCATTTTTTTTTCAGCTCACTGCATGTGCAGCGTCGTGGTCGCCCACCATATTCACCTGTTCTCGAAAAGAACATATTGAATTATTTTTAACTAAAATAAAAATGATCATTTGTAAATACTTACGTAATAATTTAGTTATAAGTGTAAATAATTCAGTTGATTCCATTTCTTTAAATACGCCGTAAATAATTTACGTAAGTACTGCCAATTCCATTAGCTACCTATCTTTTGTTTGTTATTTATTAGTCAAGTTAGAGATAGGCGTTTAATGTAGGTACCTACTTAGCGAACATGAGTCAATTTTCTATCTTCAATAGGGTCGAACGAAAACAAATTGATCAGTTATTGAATTCGGCCGTACGTTCGTAACTTAAATCGTACCACTTTTTTATTGAGCTGCACTTACTAGGGTACCTACCTACCTATCGCACACAATTTAGTTTGGGTTTTTAGTAAGAAATTGTTTCCGACCGGCCAAGAAACACATTTTTGCGCTAGGGTTGAATGAACTCTGATAAAGTTGTCGCCGCTCCATTCCGCGCCGCCCGCGCTCGTAACAGGGTGTTTCAAACAACGCCATGCGTCATCATAAAGAATAAAAAATAAAAAAAATATTCAAATGTTATTTTTTTTCTTATGGATGTCTAGTAGTCATTGGATACATGAAGTGGGCTTCCGTTGTAAGACGATTAAAATGTCATGGTGTATACTAAGGTATACCATAGGTGAGCGGCAGAGGCATCGGTTGTGATGGTTAAATTGGCCGTTGTCCAATGTAAAATTCTGGTATACACCTATATCCGGACTGTAACTAATCCCAAATATGGTTATTAAACTAGGTAGATGATGATGAACTTAGATATATGTATATTTAAAGAGATAAAAATGAAATCGAACCGTGTGAATCTCGCTTCGGCGTTGGATTGAATGTTGATAGAATAGACGCATGAGTATAGTGTGCTTAATAAACATACTATGCTTCAAGTCTGCGAGTATCTGCTTACATAAATAAATAGTTAGCATCTTAAATAATATTTTTGGCGTTAAGATTAGTGCATTAGTGAAGTGTCAAGAGCCTGGGTCTCGAGGTTAAAAAACTTACGGATGTATGAAAAAAAAGTTGGCGATTTTGATGTCTGTTATAGAAGTGAGTGGAGAAACAATGGATTGTAGTAAAGAAGAAACAGTTCACTAGGACCAGTCTTCTAATGAGTGGTAATGAGCCGTCTGACGTAGGTCAGGTACTTACCTACTAATAGATGTTTACGGCTATCATATTTACGTCGAAAATACTTTTAATGTACCAACATTATTTACATATGTTACCTATTTGTGATTAAGCAGTGTTGTTAATGTTATGCGAATGCCAGTATCAATACAAACAATTTCTAGACTAATGTATAAATAAATTAATTAAAAAAAATGTACTCAGATGAGTTCCACTTATAAAGAATATTTTTTTTAGAAGCGGAGAACTTCAAACTGAAATTTAACACGGAAAAATGTTTTTAATATCGATGAATTTGGTTTTATTTGGCAAATAATTTTACTGACATTTATTTTCACAAACTCTCCGCAGTAATACAGGCTGTTTTTCGGCAATAATGTGTCAATTGTTGACATCCAAGAGTTCAATTGTTTCTCATTTATAGGCGAAGACATTATTAAGTAAAGTATTCCCATGAAAAAGTTCAGCTTTCAATAAATTTGGCCGTTGGCCGTGTCAGTCGTTAATATGCCCGAAATCGTGTTTACACATTAATGTCATAAAATTATCTTTCAAATAAACCTTATTTCATAGGTCAAATATCAAGAACAGTGTCAGATATTATGGGTCAGATATTAAGAGCAGTAGTGGCTCAGTGGTAATGGCTGGCTTACGATTTGTAGGTCGAGGGTTTTTATTTATTTTATTTATAATAAATGGCCATCCAACAACTGTATATAGGTACCTACTCATACAATATAAACACCGCATGCCCCATAAAAGTAAGAACTATGATACAAAGCACTATGCTATAAAATTAAAATTAAAGTACATAAGAACAAATAAAAAAACAAAAAATAACAAAACATTAAGATTAAAATCAGTCTATGACATACTGGGCCTCAAAAGAAGGCTCAAAGTCACCCAAAGAGCAATGTAGAGGGCTATGCTTGGAGTTTCCCTACGGGATCGAATCAAAAATGATGAGATCCGTAGGAAAACCAAGGTTACCGACATAGCCCGAAGAATTGCCAAACTTAAATGGCAGTGGGCAGGGCACATTGCTCGCAGAACAGATGGCCGATGGGGTTGGAAGGTTCTGGATTGGCGACCGCGTACTGGAAGACGTAGCGTTGGAAAGCCTCCCACAAGATGGACCGATGACCTGGTGAAGGCCGCAGGAACGCGTTGGATGCGGGAGGCACAGAACAGGTCGAGGTGGCGGAGCTTGGGGGAGGCCTATGTCCAGCAGTGGACGTCTTTCAGCTGAAATGATGATGATGATGATGACATACTACACAAAAATGCAAAAATAATATAAAAAAATACACGAAATAGATCTAAACATTGGTAACGGTTGTTCTGTGGAACTTGCCAAATGAGTCAAAATGTACGTCGACTAGATCGCTGTAGCTGTTCAACAGTTTACAAAGCCGAGGGACGATAGAGCCTTAAAAAGGTTTAAACCAAGACAGGCACTTTGAATTATGTACGTTATTACAACACCACTGCTCTCAAAACGGTGATGGAAAACATTGTAAGGAAACCAGCATGTCCTAGAACAAAAAGTTCGAAAACATGTGGCATTTACTAACCCGTACTGGGCCCGCGTGGTGGATTACGCCCCAGTCCTTCTTAAAGAGAGGAAGCCTGGTTCCCTTATTAGGGTTCCGTTGCCAAATGGCAAAAAACGGAACCCTTATAGATTCGTCATGTCTGTCTGTCTGTCTGTCTGTCTGTCCGTTCGTATGTCACAGCCACTTTTTTCCGAAACTATAAGAGCTATGCTGTTGAAACTTGGTAAGTAGATGTATTCTGTGAACCGCATTAAGATTTTCACACTAAAATAGAAAAAAAACAATAAATTTTGGGGTTCCCCATACATAGAACTGAAACTCAAAAATGTGTTTTTTCATCAAACCCATACGTGTGGGGTATCTATGAATAGGTCTTCAAAAATGGTAATGAGGTTTCTATTATCATTTTTTTCCAAACTGAATAGTTTGCGCGAGAGACACTTCCAAAGTGGTAAAATTTGTGTACCCCCCCCGTAACTTCTAAAATAAGAGAATGATAAAACTAAAAAAAATATATGATGTACATTACCATATAAACTACCAACGAAAATTGGTTTGAACGAGATCGAGTGAGTAGTTTTTTTTTAAAACGTCATAAATCGTAAACCGCAATTTACCTTACATTCAATCAACTGAAATATAAAAATTAAAAAAAATATATATTTTTAAACCGAGAATACCTACAGATTTGTACAGAACCCTCGGTGCGCGAGTCCGACTCGCACTTGGCCGGTTTTTTTTTTGGATGGGGATTCATCAAATGACTTCTCCCACTTTGGGTGGAGTGGGAGGGTAGCGTTCCTTCAGTTACCTAACAATCTCGCGACCCTGGTAGGCTGACATCTCTTTGAGGCGCGCGTGGAACACTACGCGCTGTCGACGCGAGCCTGGTCCTTACCGGGCGGCGAGCTACCCATTGCTCGCTGCCTGCAAGCTCGTGCCTACGGTGGCCGGGAGTCCGCTATCGACTCCCGAGCTATGGACTCCCGAAGCCTGGGTCCCTGCTGTGGAAACATTATAGACTGATTTTGTATGGACATTAATAACAAAGATTGTGATTTACTTGAATTCTAATTTCTCCGCTTTATGCAAAAAACACCGGATACTTTCATACAATCTTGGTTAATTAAGATTTTATTAATTACAGGTCTAGCCTACTTCATCCTGCCTCTAGATTTCAACATTCCCCTCCCACTGCTGACCACCTACAGACCTTGGAGGCTGATGACCCTCCTCATGACGGTCCCTTTTGGAGTAGGGTCCCTGATGATGTGCCTTCTCTACGAGAGCCCTAAGTTCTTGGCTAACATGGGGGAAACGGGCAAGGCTTTGGAAGTATTGACGGCTATGTTTGAAGATAATCATGGAAAAGGCAGTGTTTATCCTGTAAGTAGGTATTATGACCATGTCTGTGGAGTAGCAATAATAAAATTATCCAAATACATTGCTTAGCAATATGTTCAAGTTAATAAAATTGAAATATCTGTTTGTTACTAAATGCATATGGAAGTATACAAGGCACAGCAAAAAAATTATCCGTCTGTGTTTTTGCTTGTTCCGGTAACCTGCGTAACGGCTGGACCGCACTTGATAGGACTTTCACTGGCAGATAGCTGATGTTATAAGGAATAAGGCTATTCCGGTAGCACGTTCCCGTTTGGCAACGTCCACGTGGGCGAAGCCGTGGGCACATCTAGTAAACAATAAATTCGGTAACTACAATAATAAAACAGATTTGTTCTAGTAATATAAAGCTACTTTATAATCTCAACAAGATCTAAAATCATTCACTAGGATTTACTGTATGAATTATTTGTTTAAAAACTTGTTAGTAAAATTCAATATCCTTGTCAATATTTCTGAAAATTGATGGTAAATAATCTTCATTAATCTGTTTTTTTTTTTTCAGGTAAAATCTCTAACGAAATTAGACAAACCCGACAGCACGATATCTTTCTGGGATTCGGTGGTAAAGCAAACAGTGCCGGTATTTAAACCACCGCTGTTGTGGAGATTTTTGCAGCTATTCCTACTGTTTTCAATCTGCTGCAGTACGTAAGTAAAGATTATTGTAATTAATTAATTAATATTGACTATTTCGTTGGTCTAGCGGTCACAGACGCTACTGCAGAGTATGAGGTCCTGGAGTCCATTTCCACGTCGGGGAAAATTTTGTTTGCTTTGCATTTGTGCCTAATTGATGGCAATGGACTCGCCACCTATCACAAGGGATTCTGTCTAACCCTTCGGGAAACAAGCGTTATATTATTCAACAAATTAAACAAGGAAAAATTAGGGTAATTTTTCAAAGGTATAAGAAATGAATAACGATAAAAAATGGCCTTTAATCATCTTAAGCTAAGTAACATCATTTCTCTTAATTTATCGTTCGTTCCGAGATCTTTTCATTATGCAATAAATAAGATGGATTGTAGTAAAGCAATCAAATACAATTTCATTTATTTTCTTCTTTACCTTGTTCTATTTTCAAAGCAATAGTGAGATTATTGTTCTTTTAATCAACGCTAATCAAATTGCTCCGTCTGAAAATCCTACTTCAGAGCGACGAAAATTAAATTCACAATCGTCAACAGGTACTTTGACTTTTCAATCTCTCAGAAGCTAATTCAGACGTCATCGACTCAGAATTCACTTACATTAAATACCATTTAGATACTGTAAACATTTTATTCCTCCATTTAGTATAATATCGATACAAAATTGAGAGCAAAAGTGCTCTTTGCGCCCTGTTTGAAGAGCAAATAATACTGAATTGAAGGGAAATTAGTAATATAGCATTGGCAATTAAATTTAACTGCTCGCAATAATTTAATACCATTGGACGTATTTGGAACCCTTTTAAATTTTTAGTTGTGAATTTTTATTTACTTTTTTTTTGTGCCAAGGGTACAAGTGTTGAAAATATTGTTATTAGATGACATAAATGTGTACGCTCTTTTGAAATTGCAGCAGTTTAAATTTTATCTTTCTTTTACGACTCTAATCGCTCTATCCTAATTACATGACATGGTTTCTGAAATGTATTTTCAATCTGTGTTATATTTTCTACAAATTGATACAATCTCCATCAGTCTTCGTAGACAGGAAAAAAAATACCCACTAACATTCCAAAATTTCATCTACAAAAAAATCTTAGATAAAAGAGTAGCCTAAACGGTATTTTATTACAGCAATAAAGTATTCTTCATGTGGTTTCCGACGATGGTGAACTCTTTCTTTACGATCGTATCAGAAGATATCAGTTTTTGTGAGAAGATCGTCGCAAATATCACTCCTCTTCAGCTTAATGTAAGAAACATGTACCTATATTTACTTTAGTAAACTTAGATTCGCAATGTCAAGAATACTTGGATTAATTTTCACATTCTACGTAATGTTTTCAAGTAAGTCAATCTTCTGATTTCAAAACCACCACCACAATATATACTCTGCGAGAATACCCCTATAGTTTTCAACGCTATCTTCACTTACCTGAGAACCAATATCATTTTTTTTTTCTAGGAAACCTGCATAGAAACCAACTGTTTGAACACAATCTACTCTGGCTTAGTTTTCTCTCTCTTCTTCATAATCGTCAACATCGTTATCATCGCCGTATCCAACTGAAGGAGGACCCTTATGATAGTCACCTTCATCATCTCGGGACTCTGCTGCATCCTGGTGGATTTGGTGCATCAGCCTGCAGCCAGCATGGTCATCTTCATTGTCATCCAACTTCCTGGCATTTGTATCGGGAGTGTAGGATCTTATTGTGTTGATTTGTTTCCTACTTTTTATCGGTGAGTGTTTGAATATTGTCTAATGATTACAGTTTCTGGGTACCTTACCTCATAGTGTACTGGAACAGTCACTTATGGACAGTTGCAGCGTTTTGCCTTCTAAGAGATAAAAGCTGAATGTCCTACTGCTAGTAATATGTCCCATATTTTTTAAATGGGATTCTAAAAATACTGTTCATGACAGATAGCGTTCTGTCATTATAATAACATGTGCTTCCCGGAAGAGCTTCTTCACAAAGAAATACATTTTAGGCATTTTTTTCTTTAAAGTCCTTATCTGAGTTTCACAAGATTGATTGACGACATATACAAGGTGTCGTTTTGGATCTGCAAAACATTTCAGGAGGTAATTATGTTAGTGATTCTCGACCCGAATCAACAATAAAATGGGCAGGTATTTTTTTTTCATTTTATTCTTATTTACGGAAATCGGTAAGTGTGAACTCCCTTTTTTAAAACGCGGCCAGTCTGTACGTGTCCTTAAACTGCGCTTTCACACACACAAACAAACGCAACCGACATTTCATTCATAGATCCAAAGCCGCGCTCCCCTCCCCTAGCCGCACCCCCGCGGCCATCGATCGCAAGCACATTCATCGGGTCAATTTATTAGTGTGATTGATGACGCCGGCGTGTGCATACGCTTCTAAATTCCTCCCCTCAAGGGCGCCTTCGATTAATGGCCGCGGTAGGTACCTGCTACCTAGTTGTAAAGATGCGGACCAATAGTGCAATGTATAGTTGGAGATGGTCCGCTTGTATGCCATCAGTGGAGACAATGTATCTCGAGCCATCGAAATGTTCGCGGAGTTATTCCCCAATCGGCAACGTCCCTCTAACAGGGTAATGCTGGCTGCTACGCAGAGACTGCGCGATTATCGGCAGTTCGACGTTCCCCAGCATGGTAAAGGTCGCGGCAACGAAGCCCTGCCTGTCGCCTTGCAGGAAGATATCCTGGAATTCTTCCGGCGAGAGCCACGGGCAAGCACGCGGGAGGCTGTTTGACGGTTTGGAGTGCACCATTCCACGGTTGTCGCTGGTTGCTGGAACACCATCTGTCCTGTGCTTATCTGTGGGGAGACGTTAAAAGATTCGTGTACACAGACGAAATCACCAGTGTTACCCAACTACGTGCAAAAGTGATCAGTGCTTTCGACACAATAAAAACGAATGTGTTTGTGTTACGTAAGCTGAAGGAAAATCAGCAACGTCGTGCTAGACTGTGCCTGGAGTGTGACGGTGGAAACTTTGAACAATACCTCCACGTGACATACTTATGTTAAGGTAGGTTTAGGTAATTTATTTATTAGTACATAGACAATAATTTGTAAATACGATGTTAGCTAAATCAACTTGATTAGTGTAAATAAGTTGATTTAAAATTTTTAACTACGCCAAAAATACCTATCAGACAAAATAAATCACTCAACCAGTCAATTACCGTAATTACAGACACAATTAAAAAACCATTATGTCTGTACCAAATGTGGTACCTATCTCAGGGACTTAGAGGTTAAAATCCCTAACACATGGGTACCTACCTACTTAGAAAACACAAATTATCTTGAGGTATTATTATCGGTCCTCAGCCCGTTAAAAAGTAAGAAGGAAAATCTTAAATCAATAAATTGATAGGTTTAAGATTTCTACAAATAAAAACGAAAACCGTCCTTGGGGCTGAATTTACCTACAGAGAGCGCCGACTGCGCCGGGCCAAAGAATTCAGACGTGTTCGTTGGCCGGGTGCTTACATTATTATTATTAGGTGCCTACCTAAATTCCGCGCTTGCACTCGCGATCAGTTTCACAGTTGTGCAACAGGAACTGCTTACGTGCTATGTAAGGTTTATTTATCTCCGCCTATCATTTTATTCAACATCTGATAGGTAACTAACGACGTCAACGTGAACTTTTTTTTGGCGCTGTAGTATCTACTACCTACTATTATTATTTATCGTAATAGCCCAGTGGTTAAGGCGTGCTCCTCTCATGCATGAGGTCACAGGTTCGTGACTGAGCAGGTACTACTGTGTTATTTTTTAAATTCATAATAATGTAAGTACTTTGTAAATTTATCTAGGACATCATTGAAATCCCGTGTTCTGGTAAGCACTTAATTAAAGCCTTTGGTTCCGATTGATTTGTAGCTCTCGGAAAGTAGTTAGGTACCACACGGGTCGGTACGGGTCAACGACCTTACAGCCCTGCCGTATGGTCATTGATACCTACGGATAGTCAAACGCCAGAAAGTCTGACAATTAGTCAAACAAATGGGTATTGTGTTATCAACTAACTGGTTTGGTGAGGTCTGATACGCAGTCGCCCTACGTGATTCATTGGCACTCCATGTAATAAGCTGCATACCGTTAGACTGAAAGCCGACCCTGACATAGTTGGTAACAGGCTCGGCAGATGTTGAAGATTTTCGCATTGTAATGATGCTTAAAAATTAGTTATTATTTAGCGTAGGTACATTGTGATTTTCAGATTCAAACTACATCTTAGGGTGAATTATTTGCTATAAGTTGCTGTAGCTACAATAACTTGTACAAATCGCGGGCCGCGGCACGTTGGTTTAACCTTGAATGCGCAGTAACAGATTTTCGCGTCTCAATTGAAGTGCGGTATGACGTGCGGTTGCTGCGCGTAACCATAGCAACAGCCGCCTTTTTAGTTCAACTTAGTGCCGCGTTCGTTTCGTAGAAATGTGGGCGGAGCGTCGTACAGTGTCGTCACTGGTCATTGTATTCACGCACACAGCGACATGACGCGCGATAAATCGCAATGGGTGATTCTGTATTTTTTGAAGAGGGTTATTAAGAGAGTTATTCTAAAAAAACAATAAAATTGAAAAATCTAAAACAAAAAGTATTATTGATTATATATTGACTTGGTATCGTATTGTTATATGATTATTTACGAGTCTCATAACAACCTCTTGAAATGTTTTGCAGGTTCAAAACTGCATCTTGTATAGTGGTTGATTATGATTAAGGGCTAAACTTATCTCTAAAGACAAAACCAAACGGCCTTAGTTCGCATAGACGAAACTTAGTAATTAATTTATGTAGAAGTGCCAAAGAAAAACGATTTCACTGCAGATTTTATCTTGTCATAAGTTGTAAGCGTCAGCTTTTGGATAACTTAAAACTTAGATAAGAGGCAGTTGGTAAGTTGCCAACCTATCAAACATACTTAAAAATAGAATTTACAATTTGTAAAACTTTTATCTGTTGTGAAGTGTCTGAGAAATGCTGTCCTATCTTTTTATTTAATTATTAATCTTTTTATCTTTAACGTAATTTTGAGAACTCTACAAGTGGAAGTGGAATTAAATATGAAGTAAATTAAACAATGAAGACAATTTTACAAATCGTTTTTGCTCAATATGTTAAAAACTACTGGCATTTTCTAGTTGTTACTTGAGAAGAAATGCTGACACAAACTCAGGGGTCTTTTTCAGTATAAGATTACAAATAAACGACACGCGTCAACAGCAGAAACAACTGCAGCCTTCCGCAATGATTTGTTCGGAAAAGTCAAATTCAAAGCATTTATCTGTATATACATATATGTATATATTACAAGTACATATATTTATATATTATAGTATGTATTATAAGTATTTATTGTAGTAAATATGTATATGAGGATTGTAGTTTGAATAGTATTTTAATAATTGTTCCTCTCAACCAAAAGCACCTGCCATCTAATCTCTTTACCACCCTTGGTCGACTGGTAGAGAATGCCTAAGTCATTAAGACCGCCTTTGTAGCTTTTTGTGTGCGAGAAGTTTAAATAAATAAATTTATTTCAAATAGGCATATAAAAGGCTCCGTTGAATGTCACCATTTACATTAAAATAGTCGTCCCTTCCAAAACGTAGATTTGTATGGGAAAGAAACTCCTCTAACGGTAACAAATTCATTAAATAAATTATATGTGAAAACGATGCACCTAGACTAAAATGACTATACCACAGTAGGTAAAATAATTTAAAAAAATGGAGCAATGGCAGATACATTAATTACATTAGATATGTACATGGTGCTCACATATAGATTAAGAATTGTTCTAAGAAAATTAACAAGTAATAAATCAATGTGTGGAATTTAAGTAATCACAGAGCGTAAAAGAATTTCATAAAACATAATAAATTATACAATTCTATAAGAAATCTGTTTGTTTTTGTCCAGACTCTAGATTATCCTATGGAGCAGAGCCAACATGTTTCCAAGCATTCCAATCTTGCATGTAATCCTCTAATTTGTTAATGCTTGTTTACAAAGTGTTCTTTCAAAATGAGTTTTTAATTTTCTTTCGTTTAATGGCAAGCTGTTGACGGCTGTAGTTGCCTGCCACTGCCGTTAACACGTGCCGTTCAAGTGTATGCACACTAAGTGGATAATCAGTAGCAACTGGATAAGAACGTAGCAGTAGACTGCTTTGATTCTGATGAGGAACATACTCCTTATCCACAACTTCTTTTATCTATACCAGGGGCTTAGCAACAAGCCTCGGCATGATGTTTGCGAGATTCGTGTGTCTCAGTGGAGTGAACATCGTCGGCGCCACCATCATCAATTACTGCCGGATTACCTTCTACTGCTGGGCTGTGTTTGTTTTCAGTACTTAATTATTTCTCAAATTGAAACAGGATGAATGGATTATTTGAGTAATTACATAAAATAAAACAAAGTGATAACGTGACAAAAAAATTACCATTGCTTCGAAAAGACAAAAAAAGATTGAGAAAAGTACCACTAACAAATAATTCGTTATTTATGAAACACTAAACACAGCTAGAATTAAGAGTCGCACCACGCTGGGTACTAGAAAAAATAACCGGGTGAAAACAGGTCCTAATTCCCATTTTTTTTACAGGTGGGATATTAGCAGCATTATTGCTTCCATTGGAGGTAAAGGCAGGTCCGCTGGCAAAGAAAAAGGTCGTGAAAGTTATTTATTTTTTTAGATTAGGCAATTTTGTATAAAACATTGATAAGACCCAGATTTCTTTTGTATTTTTTGTCCCTTCGCTATAGCTTAGAACATCTTTTAAAATTGAATAAGAGACCATGATAAATAATATTTTAAGCTCCATTTATTTATTGCTAAAAAGCACCACATTAAAAGGCATGTGATTTTACTACCTACATTATGTCTAGTATTGTTTCTCACACTATCGATCTGATGCATATTTTTTTAAATATAAATGTTGAAACAAAATATGTTTATATTTAAGTATAAGTCGATGAATCGATAGTATTACCTGAGGGCAGATCGTTAATGTCAAAAAGTCAGTCACAAACGTTTATCGCGAACTAAGTGAACAATATTGATGTTATACTATAACACCAACGTTCCCAGTCAGATAGAATGATTCAAGTCCCTGCCCCTTTGCTGGCATAACTTAAATTTCTAACATACTATAACCTTAAAATGTTCTCAAGAATCTATGTGATGATCCCTACTTTCAGCGGTTACTCCGTAAATACCCTTTTACTTCAAGCATATTTAAAATAGGTAACGTCCATACATTATTAAGTAGGCCACATTCTCCTGACCACCCTTTTAGGAGCCGTCAAATTTTAATATAACTGCAAAAATGTTCCCGAGAGAGCTTATCTTGAAAATGTTATGCCCGAAATTCAGGTAAGGTGCTGAAATATGATTTTGTTCAAGAAGTTTTGTGGAGTTTATGAAAAAATTTTGGAGCTGTAGTATAGATGTATGCAGGGAGAACTTTTTAAATGATTAGGGGCATTAAGAGGGCAACCAGAACTATGTTTAATTTTAATTAGGCTCTTCCACATACAAGTCACATTTATACAAGCTGAAACTTCATACTGGTGGTTTATAAATAATCAAATTAAAAATATTTGTTTGCTCTCACAGGTTATTCGGTGGTCTGACACAGTAAGTGTCATGCAAATATTTCTAGATAAAAAGCAGGGCTAGAAAATGTTGAACGAGTTCAAAGACAATCTAAATCGTAATATTTCATCGAAATCAGTCATCATCAAGTTTGCCTTCTCAGCATAAGAAGCCTTTATTCCCGTTGTCCCCGTATGCCATACCCCCGTCACGGGGACAGCGAGACATGATTAAATTTATTTCCCGTTGTCCCCATAACGTACATACGGCTAACGGGGACAATGAGAAGTAAACTTTTCATGAGTCGTTGTCCTCTTAAACCTGCATTCTGTTGTAAGCTTAGTTTTTAGCATGGGAAAAAGAAAAGAGGAATAGAACAAAATAAATTTATTTGTATTCGAATTTCAATATGAGGTAAAAATATATATATATATATATATATATTAAACTTACACAAATAACGCAACTTGAGCATTATAAATATGGTAGTTGTATAAAATCAACAAAAATATCACACTCATTTGCCTACTAATAATAATCATAGTAAACAGCTACATATGCAATTTCAAATTCCTTTCTGTGTATACGTTTTAATTCACTACTTCCTCCTGAAGGACCTGGCTGAGAGTTTCCGGACATTGTTGATCACTATTGGAAAAAACGAAACATTAAACTGACGACTTCCAAACATTTTTTTCTCTACCCTAATGGTTACTAGTTTTTGTGCAAGTACATACTTAATTATTTTTTAGCATTCTAATCACCCTATAAATGTTGTATAGAAAATATTATAGTTTTAAAAAATCCTACTTGAAAACAAGGTCATAATCCTTTATATTAATCCACCTATCGGGTGCCAAGACTAATCTACCAATATTCCATATACTTTGTATGTTGACGGTTAAAAAAGAAAAAAAGGGGACTGTGGGCAATAATTTTTACTTATTTTATTCAACTATAATAACGGGCAGCCCTCCCGCTCCGCCCAGAGCGGGAGAAGTCATTTGATGATTTCCCATCCAAAAAAAAAAACTATATTAACGGGGACAGTGTACGGGGACAGCGGGAAGTATTTTTAAATATTTAATTGAAGTACCGCTGTCCCTGTAGGACGGGGACATGGCGTACGGGGACACGGGAATAAACGAAATAAAAGAAAAAAAATGAGAAGAGCTCACTCGGCATCAAAGAATTCGTCCGCATCACTGTCGGTGGGAAAAGTGCCCAGAAGGTTGGCAGCGTTGCCACGTTGGATGGCAATGCTGATTTTTTGACCTAAAAAATTAAACCGCCGAAAAACTGAAAAGCATAAAATAATAAACCTTAAAATTATGAGTCAGCGCTTTGAGTGATCTTTGTTCATTGATTTTTCAGCGCCGACTCAAAATGTTAAGGTTTATTATTTTATGCTTTTCAGTTTTTCGGCGGTTTAATTTTTTGTTAAAAAGTTTTTATTTTATATTTTTTATGCCTTTAATGTACTAATAATACTTGGCAGGGTGTACCCTATCCAACACAAAAATAATTATCAAATCGGACTACTCTGTATAAAGTTATGCGTGGTTATACATTACAATCAGTGAGTGAACAATCAATCATCCCCTGTTTTCCGACCCTTTGGGTTCGATTTTGTTTTCCAAATTTATATGGGACCACCTTGGGAGTATACCCTTTCCAATAGAAGAATTGAATTGTTACAATCGGACCACTATGTAAAAAGTTATGCGTGGTCATACATAAAAAAAACAAAAAAAAAAATATAAGCGTCGAATTGAGAACCTCCTCCGTTTTTTTTCGCCGGTTGAAAAATAGGCCAGCCCTCTGGTCACATGAAGAGTCAACCAACCGTTTGGCGATGTCCCGAAATACTCGATGAGCAAATTATTATTGTTAGTGATGTAGATATCTACCTACAAAGTCAGCATGTCTCTCTTGATCAGTCTCGTCTTATTTCATACAGTGCATCCTGATTGCTTGTTATACAACTTACCTTGCATGTCGACACATTTCCTTGTTCAAATTAACTTTGACTTGATGGGAAAACTTCACATCTTGTTTTGTCTTGTGTAGAAAGTGGGATTGCAATCCTGAAGTTTTGTGATTGTGAATTTGTGTTGGAGTACGTAGGCACACATAATGGTAACAATGGTATCGAAAAAGTGGTTTTGTTGCCGAAATTACATTTAATTTTCTAGTTGTAATATAAATTATACTGAGATCCCTAATAATTAATGATTATAACAATTATACGTCAAAAATATATTTTTTACATTCGTTACGCAAACGCTATTTCGTTTCAAGCAAAAGCGCTTGGCGTTACCCCATGAAAGTCCAGTTTTCAAAGTTACCTCGATTCTCCTGCGGATCGATCATTTCTAATTCGAACAGCGTGTTTTTTTTTTTAAATAAACATCGAAGAAAATCAAGGCAGGGTTCAGAATCATGTACAAACGGCTACATATCAAGCTATACATATCCAGCTTTAGGTGAGCTCGCATTGGATACATTTTTCGTACGATGAGAGGTCAGCTTATACTGGAAAAGTATAGCTTGAAACCACATAGATTTTTGGCGCTTGAATATCATTGTTTTAAAAAAAAAGACCACACGTGCCATTAGATCATGATACAACATATTTTAAAAAGAAACTGGCAGACGATAAAGGCAATAAAACATATTCAACGTTTCCACATAAAAATGTAAACGAGAGTATTTTACCCAGCATGAAAGATTGAAAAGAATTTTAAATATTCAGTGCTTCAAATGGAAAGCTGCCGATACTCTACGAGGCACAGAATTTCTGAAGCTATTTTGTAAAATATATTTCTCACGTTGCACGTCACGCTGAAGAAAATATTTGTGGCAGATGATTTAGCAGAAGCTTTATTTGGAAGTGTCTTCGAATATTTAAGACTCATTTACATTTTTTGTTTTTTGGCCTTTTGAAGTCATTTCTTAAATTTTTAATGGGCGTCTCTTGAAGATTTAATTTATATCCTGAGCTATCCATTTTCCTACATAAACGTGCTTTCCTAAGCAACGTGTAAATGTTTGTATTTGTAACTTACCTAGTACGTGGGTCGTCGGTTTGATTCCGTGGTCGAGCATAGTGTTATTGGATTTTTATTTCAGGAATTATCAGTAACAGCCCAAAGATTGGAAGTTGGCGGTGTGATAGCGGCATGCCTAGGAAAGCACGTCAAACCATTGGACCCGCACCTGATCTCTTTACAGTTATATCGGATTGCAAAACCATTGGACCATGATAGTGAGACAAAAATAAGTGCTCCTATGTGCACACATTTGTGCAATATAAAGATGTTTCACCTGGAGGATTATTACTTTTAGTACACCTTATTGAAGGAACAGCTTTGCCAACAGTCAAGGGGCCCTCCCAAAACATGAAGTGAACTTGAACAAACAGTGATTAGTCCAAAATAAATTTTGCTAACCTATTATCTACTTGAAATAAGTTTGACAAGATGCTCAAAACTCCCAACCCAACTTATAAAATCTACCGCTTTATAAATTTAATACCTTTAACGGCCTCCATTAACTCTTTGATTTAGGCATTGAGTAATAACTCATCATTTTATCAGCTTAGAGAAACGTAATGTCAATTTATTCTGTATTAACTTCCTCCGCACCTCGTAGCGGGACCAAATGTCATTTGTAGATCTTTGACAGACGCTTTTGGCCCGTGTGGTTCTGGATTTACAGAATAGCACCATCGCATTTTTCTACCCGTGAGTGTCGTAAAAGTTGACTAAGGTAGTAGGTCACTAGAGAATGGGCAGCAGTGTTTTCTATGCATTTTATCACCATACTGCGATCGTCAACGCAACTGCCAAGCGTGGCGATTATGGCAACCCCCCAAAACTGGGGGAGGCCTATGTCTAGCACTGGACGCCTTTGAAATGGTGATGATGAGGGTGAATGCACTTTTGAATGGCCCTGATTTCTTTAACCTAACCCTGGCCACCTTTCAGACATAGCTTTACTCCATCGGCCATCTCCTCGTCTGACACGATGTCCTGCCCAACTCCACATGAAATACATATTTCTTTATTTTCTAATATCTTTTATACTTATATCCTACAGCGAACAACGTTGTACTACTGAACGAACGTAAGCACTAATACTTCACAGTACAATGTAAAGTTAGCATATATTGCATTCATGAATGGAATATCAATTTTCAACGAGCTTAGTATGGTGACCATGACTTATGAAGAAAACAATGAGGGTCTTCAATTTTGTGTGTTGGTCAAATTTATTTATTATAAGGTCGAAGATAACTGTTCAACACTATTTTTGGAACTCTATCATCAGGCTTGGTTTCCTGAACGGGTCAACAGGAATATTTGTACACATAATACCCCTATTTTGCCAATTATGTTAAAGACGATTTAAAGACAACGCTTAGAACTGCCACTCTTTGCAAACAAAGCTGTTTTTTATGAAAACCACACACATTATTTGCCAAAAAGCTTTTAAATGAATTATAAAACCTTCGGTGCATTAATTAGTATTGCAGCAAAGTCCGCCATAAATGAAAAAGTTGAATTTCATAAAATATTAATCGTTACAGTTTCCTGATGAAGTAACGGATGTTTTAATATTTTATTCATATTTTGATATTCCGTATCATTTTCAGCAATTCATTTCGTCAATAACTAACGATTTCAAAGGATACCATGAAATTAATATTATTTTCAATGTTTACATAAACAATTGGGGATATATTATCGCAACTGTAATTTATTTTCCTGTAATTCAGCTGATATCTTCTAGTAGAAAGTATTTTTTTTTGTTTCAAACAAATTTGGTGTCAAACGGGTAGTTCATTCAATCTTCAGTAAGGAATCCTGAACAATAACGAAAAGCAATATTTCATTCTCAAAGCTGTAAAGGTGTCTTCGGGTTGCTTCAATACTCGAATAACTTCAGGAAAATATCACTGAAGTGTGAAATCAAAGGAAGTTTCACTGTTTTCGGAGAAAAAATGTCGATTGGAACCTATTGGAAATCTGTTCAAGAACTGATGAGACTTTTGTTACGGCGTCTTTTTTCAAATTCAGGGTTGCAGTACAAAGAGAAGTAAAATTTATAAAAGCGAATGAGATATTCCGTTTTTAACGGCAAAAGACCACAAAGTACTTTTGTGAGTAACATTCAAACATACAAAGGAATATAGTTTACAAATGTAGATTTTAGCATGGATACTCTAGTAGTTTCGGGTTTAAGCGGAGGAAAATGAGATGTAGACGACAAACGAAATATGGCAGGACGACCGTGTTGCCTTCCTTAGAATATTGACAAAGCGGGAGCGCAAAATCTTTGACCAATGGCAAAATAAATAACGATGTAGTGAGATGGGATTTTTTATCGATTTATTTGTTCGGATAGCAAAGATACATTTGGTTAGTAACAATACTTTTAACGATGTTAGTACTTAACTAATAACACAGACAATGTACAAGTGACAAGTGACGTCACCAGTGGGCTGTCATGTCGGCAGATTTATAGGCTGCATATAATTTTTACAGTCATTTTCAACAAGAAATTTATTATAATAATCTCACCGAAAATCTGTTCTTAATCAAGAAATATATACGAAAGCTGTACATAATAGCCAATTCATTAATTATTAAATCACTGACAGAAATCTGAACGATATAAATCGATCATACGCACGCCGCACGCACACTTTACTTCAATACGTATAGGTACAGATACTAGCGACGCGCCCCTGCTTCGCTCGCATTCTAGGACTTGACGAAACATCGAGATTTGTTTATTATATGTAAGTGTTTGTATTATACATTGAAATACATATCTTTCCGGAATAAATACCATGAATGATATTGAAAATCGCATCAAAATCTGTTGTTTTCTATATAAGAATAACACAGACAGACATGGAAAGTGACTTTAATTATAATACGAGTATGTTTATGTACAGATTATTACGAATAGGCATTGTAAGTAACTACTGCTGAAAATTATTGTTTTGTGTGGGAATCATAAGTAATGATTGGTTATATGAAATTAATAGGTATTCTGGTATCTAAGTTTGATTTATTTTAGGTAATATTTTTTATGATTGAACGTTTAATAGACAATGGTAGGCCTAAATCTCGCATTGGGTGATCTTGTATTGCATTGGACTTACCTGGCATAGAATGAGTATACCACAAAAAAACATAACAGAAAAAAAAAATATAAAGACGATGTCGTTTAAGACTGCACCGACCGTACAAGGCGCGCGGCAAATAGGTATTGACTACAGCGCGCTAGTCGTGTGCGTCACCACGCACACATTGACAAGTTTGCTCGAAGCCCGCATGCAGTTGCACGACAAAAGGTGGTAACCTAGGATTTTTAAAATTTGATTCGTTGTATTATTATTTCCTTTATTCATCTTAATAAACTTATAAATTATATTTTTAAATATTAGAATATAAAATAAAAACATTTAAAAATATAAAAAATAGTAGCCCACCGGTATCGAGAACAGGGTCCAAGCTACCGGCGGTCAGGGCTCCAGAGAGAGGAACCTCCTGACAATGCGAGCCGTGTCCAGAAGTACCGCTTTCTGAATCAAGCCCTTGACCCAGCTGCCTAACGAGAGCCTCTTTAGATGTTGATCGAGGCTCTTGGCTATCAAGCCATTGGCAGTGACGACTATCGGCACAATGATTGCTGAGTCCACATCCCACATGTCGACAACCTCGCGAGCCAAGTCAAGATACTTGATCTGCTTATCTTTCTCAGCTTTCACGAGGTTCTCGTCATGTGGGACCGTTATGTCAACAATCATTGTGCGCCGCTCTACTCGATCCACCACCACTATATCGGGCTTATTTGCTACAATAGTCCTGTCAGTGATGATGGATCGATCTCAGTACAATGTGATATTTCCATTTTCGAGAACTGGGTCGGGCACATACCTGTAGTACGGCACTTCTGATTCCACAAGGCTGTATTTAAGAGCAAGTTGCTGATGGATAATCCTGGCTACTAGGTTGTGTCTATGCAAGTATTCTTCGTTAGCTAGACGAGAACACCCGGAGATTATGTGCCTAATTGATTCCCCTGGACGGTGGCATGCCCGACAGATGTCAACCGTGCCGTCTTTCACAATAAATCTCCGGTAATTGTTCGTCATCATAACTTCGTCCATAATTGCACAGACAAAACCTTCGGTTTCCCCAAAGAGGTCACCAAAACGCAGCCAGGCTACGGACGCTAGTATATCTACATCGGGTCCATGTAGGGCCCGGAAAAAGCGTCCGTGGAGCTCCTTACTCTGCCATACTTCCATGCGTTCATTGGTGTCAAGTATTATATTATAGTATTATTATTATTTTATTTATTTTCATACATATTTCACTTACATTTTTAAATATTTTTAACAAAGTAAATACCTATACAAAAACATTTAAAAATATAAAAAATAGCAGTCCATCGGTAGCGGGAGCAGGATCCAAGCTACCGGTGGTTAGGGCTCCAGAGACAGAAACCTCCTCACAATGCGAGCCGTGTCAAGGAGTACTGCCTTCTGAATCAGGCTCTTGATCCAACCGCCTAACGATAGCCTCGACAGGTGTTGATCGAGGGTATCGGCCATCAGCCCATTGGCTGATACGACAATCGGCACAATGACAGCTGAGTCAACATTCCACATGTCAACAACCTCGTGTGCTAAGTCGAGATATTTCATCTGTTTCTCTTTCTCAGCTTTCACGAGGTTGCCGTCATGCGGAATGGTAACATCGACTATCATTGTGCGGCGCGCTAACCGGTCTATCACCACTATATCAGGCTTATTGGCGACAATAGTCCTGTCAGTAATGATAGACCGATCCCAGTACAACGTGACATGGTCATTTTCGAGAACTGGGTCGGGCACATACTTGTAATACGGTACCTCAGAATCCACTATTATTATTATTATAATTTCTTTATTCAGACAACATAAGATCTATAGTGTTAGTAACAACTTAAAGCTAGTGTTAGTAGTGCATTATTAGTGGTACTGAAATTTGTAAGTTCAGCATTTTGCACAGACAATGACCAAGTAAAACACGAATTTCTCATCTGGCCATCCTCTCCACAAGATGCCTCATTATGGGAGAATAAAAACTCTCTGATACTGTTTTCAGAATGCTATTGCTACTGGCCCGCGTTCTTGTTACTAAAGATGCGACTTTTTTGCGAATGGTCGCATGGAAACCGTCAGTTCGGTTCAGTGTAAACATTTCCGACGCACTACAGAAACGAGGCAATCTCAACAGCATTCTGAAAATATTATTATATAGGACGCGCAGGTCATCTAGCGACCTTTTGGTGTAGCTGGTCCACAGACCCCCCGTGTACAGACCCTGACAATAAGCCTTGAATAGTGTTATCTTGACCTGGTCGGTACAGCGGGAGAATCTCCGTGCCAACATGTTACCTCGGGCCGCCAATGCCCTGCGCTCCCTCTCAATATCTACATTATCTTTAAGGTCGTCCGTAAGTATGTGCCCTAGATATTTAAATTTATTTACTCTTTTTATGCTCAAGCCATTTAGGGTAAGATTAGGGGCATGGTCTGCGCATTTACCGGCGGCCTTAAAGACCATGTACTCACATTTTTTAACATTGTACACGAGTCCATGTACAGCAGCATAGTCCTCGCATACTTTTAACATGTCTGCAATGGAACCAGCAGTCGGGCCCAGCAGCACCATGTCGTCCGCGTAGCTTATACTGTTAATATTAACACCACCAACCCAACAGCCAACACGCATGCTGCTGAGCTCGACTATGAGGTCATTAACATAAAGGTTGAAAAGTCCCGGAGATGTCAGCCCCCCCTGTCTCACACCGCACTCCAGCCCATACGTTCCAGAGAGTGTGTTGGACCATTTAACATTGTTCGTTTGGTTCGCGTACCAAAACTGCAATATTCTGCGAACTTCGGCCGGTACATTCCTGTCCCCCAATTTCCTCCAGAGCACATCGTATGACACATGGTCGAAAGCCCTGGAAAAATCCAGGAAACAGGCATATACCGGCGTCTTACGATCTGTATAATATTGGACAGTATTCTTGAGGCTTAGAATTGCACTTTCCGTTGAAAGTTCAGGTCGAAACCCAAATTGTGCATCGTGCAAGCACAGATATTGTTTTAAGCACGAATCAAGAATACTGTCCAATACTTTAGCAATGATCGTCGCAAGAGAGATAGGTCGGTAGTTTCCCTTGTCCGAAATATCTCCAGTCCTGTTTTTGAGTATAGGTACTACAATCGTTTTCATTAGTTCAGCTGGTAGATATGAGTGACTAATGCATAAGGAAAAAAGCAATGACAAGACCCTTGGCAGATGAGCCCCTGCGTACTTTAAATGCTCGATGCTGAGTCCATCGTGTCCCGGTGATTTGCCTCTAGTCATGTTTTTAATTACACCTCTAACCTGTTTCGCCGATAAATACATTACCGATTCTACTTCCTCACGGCAGGACTCAGCACCACTCATCGTAAAAGAGGGACCAAGAGGTGACCGCACTTTACAATGTTCCATGAACATGTTTGCGATTCCCTCTGGATCACTTATTCCGCCAACGCTCACCGGTAGCCCAGGCTTGGTATCCAGCTTACCCGTAGCTTTCCAAAATTTGCTAAAATTATTCGTCGCCCTTTGTTTAGCTATAAAATCCATTTTAATTTGGTCGCTATTTTTTTGGCACCATTTGAGACGACCCTTAAAAATTTTTCGAGCCTCACACATTTCGGTATAAATTGCTCCAGTAGTCGGTCTGTTATGTAATACCCACACTTTGAATTTTAGCGTGGCCTGCCGGTGAGCGTCTCGAACATGATTGTTCCATCCACACACTACACCTCTTCTTGGCCTGTATCTTACTTTCACACTCGTTTGTACAGCAGCGTCACACAAAATATCAACAATATTCTTATATAAATTGTCTAGTACATGTTTATGTTCCACTAAGCTGCACGACCCATAACTACACTTTACAAACTCGAGAGGGAAATCAATGTTCCGCAACCTGTTATTACATAGATTGTGATATCTAGTAATTTGTGATTCATCCCTCTCCCCCCAAATTACACTACATCGCGGGACATTTTGTGTTGTGTATTGAGTGACTTGAAAATACGCATATTTGATTATTTCGATCATTTTATGTGGGTACCTACATAAATCCAGAAATTAAATCTAATAATCTGTATTGTATAAAAATTAACGTTTGTAGTTTATAGAGCGGATAATGTAGGTATAAATATATTACAATATAGGAAATTACCTACATTATCAGTTACTACTCATCTGATTGCTATGAAATTTTGGCATTATGAATTTTACTTGCACGCCCGGGTATTTTACTCGGTAAAGTAGGTAGGCAGGGTAGATGGGTAAGTGGTAGGTATAATAAAACCAGTCTGCGATAAAAAATTTATAATTACCTAATGTAATAGAAACCTTGCTTAATTTACAAAAACATGTGTTGAACGTTTCTATTTTAAATTCAAACACTGTTCTTCGTATAAAATAACTTTATTATACACACGGACTCCTTATTACAATTTCAACCGACTTGCTTCGTAGCAAAATGATCACTGACTCTAGACAACCTTTTACAATTTAATACGACTTTTTCCCCACTCGGCAAATAACGAAAATATCATAAACCGCCATTTCTAAGTGTTGCCAAAGTGAAAATAATACATTCAGTAGTTATAACGAAAAGACATTTCAAAGTTTGTTAAAATATCAATAAGTTATTCTTTGGCAGTGTTGCCATAGTGAATATTAAAATTCGGTATTAAAATAAAACAATTAAATCCAAACTTCCGTAATAACCGGTAAGTTTCAGTAGAATTCACAACTTATTTACAATGAATGAGGCGAATGTATCTATAAACAACGCATTATTTATTTGAAATAAACACATGAATTTAAACAAAGCTAACACATGCGAAAATCATAGGTAAATGTGATATATACCGGGTGACTTTTTTTAACGTCTTGAAAATAAATGGGTGTAATAGGTGAACGGAGTAGAAGCCTTTGGCGTATATATTTTTATTATTTTGTTTTTTAATAGCATGTAATAAAATTGATCTAGCAATAAATACTACACATTTAAAGTAACATTTTCATACTAGAACAACAAAAACAGAAATTTGGAAAAAAATTAAATAAAAAAAATCAATTAAAATCTATCGAAACTCAAATCATACACACCCTACTCCATGCGCGGCATGTATCAATGATTTTGTAGCCCGGTCCTACCCTTTGAAGCCGGCCGATAGGCTTCCAAATTGATCTTTCGTGGCGCACAAGCCGCACACGCATCCCCGTCAGCCCGCGTCCCGTGCTTCTTTAGTCACCTGCGATGAATCTGAAGGCCTTCCTGCCTTCTATTCTAGTTACACAACACACCGTATGAAGGTCAAGACGGTAAAAAATGTCATCCGGTATAATATATAGAGCCAGATGCCAGAATGCCAGAATGCCAGATTTGCAATCGCCACCCCCCAAAACCCATTACACGACACCCATATCGAACATTTGAGAAAAAGCTACATCCGCCATTTTGGATTTCAAATTGAATGCCAGATTTGCAAACGCCACCCCCAAAAGCCACGACACTCATACCGAATGTTATACATTATATAAATACAATTAAATACATTTTATGATAACGGCTTTTTTTACGGAAATGAGCGCCAACTTTTTTCTTACAATAGCTGTCCTTACGCTTTCCCATATAATTACTAAAACAAATATTTAAGAAAAATGTTATAGTAATACGGAAGCAGAAAAAAAAAAACAACAAAAAGTAAAATTTAGTTATGCCTACTAAATATAAGTCATACTCAAAAAAACGGGTGCGTCTCATAACGTATAAACTCATTTGGTCTAATTTCATTTTATTATCGTTCATAAGATATAATCAACGAGAGATAAACCAACTGTTGATATAATTTCTTTACATATAACATTTATTTATTCTAAAACTTAATTAGTATAACGTTGTTTGATATAACGTTTATGTAATCGAAAATCATTTGGTCTAACGTTTAATATGTATATTGTTTATCAAAATTTAGTGAGAAACGAATCGCTGTAAAACCGACTTTACGTAGTCTTGTCTGCCCTACCCCTAGAGTGTAATTTAAACCCGCGCAGGCGCGGAGGGGTAGGGCGGCCCGCGAGCTGAGGAGCGGGTGGTCTGAAGGCCCGCCACCGCAGCTGAGGCTGGCCGGCTAAGCCGGCCAGCAAGCCGAAGCTGCGGTGGTGAGCATTAAAACCATCTGCGACGATAAGCTCGCGTGGGGCCGCCCAAACCCCGCAGCGCCGGAGCCGTGACAGAAACAATGCTTGCTGCATGTTGCATGCCTGCTTGCATGTTGCATGCTTGTTTGCACGCTGCATGCTTGCTTGCATGCTGCATGTTTGCTTGCTGCTTGCCTGCTTGCCTGCTGCATGCCTGCTTGCACGCTGCATGCATGGTTGCATGTTGCATGCTTGTAGCAAGCAGCATTGTTTGCACGCTTCTTACTGGGACCCTTTAAAAACACTTTTGTTCATAATAAACTGTTTTATTACGTGCCATTACATTTAAATAAATAATTAATTAAACCTCCGTCGACCTCTTTAGAACAAATAAGCTTTATATCTTTTGAGTGGTATGTCTAACGATTTTATATTTAATGTATGTTATGCTTATAAAAATTAGTTATTTTAAAATTATATCAATCGTTCATTATATTAACTTATCGGTATATTAAATAAAATTATAGGTTCCGTTGTTATATGTTGTAAATATTAGAGATTTTGTTGTTATATCATCTATTACTTACCCCAAAAAAACACAAATGTGACTTACCCTATTTCACTCTTTGCAGCAACGTATACGTACACAATAGATCGCGAATTATCGTTACCGGCGCGTCGCTCTACGATGCGACGTGACCACTCTCCGAGCTCTCGTGGACGACTGAATTTTCGACTCGTGTACGTTGCGTATGACTCAAACAGGGTGGGAATCAAAACAAAAATTAATAATAAAATAAATAAGTGACATTTTGAAAATCTAAAAACTATAAATTGTAGTATGATAATAAGAGATTAATATGAATCCAAGTTAGTGAACAAATTTTACAGTTTACTATCAAAATTCAACTAAACCCGAGCATGCTTTTTTAAGATTTTTGTTCAATTTTACGAATTTTTGTTTATTAAACTTTACAATATTTTTAGTTTTTGCCAACTATAATCGGTTAACACATTCATTGCGGTATTTATTACATATTTTTTATGGTAATTGTGGCAAAATTATTGATTGTATTACTTTAACAGTGACGACTGTTTTGAATGATTTTGCTCTGCCACCCCTTAAATAAATGATACTATAACTCAGTTTCCACTTAAATCAAGTATTGTTTTAGAAAAACGTTTTATGTACCTACTTTTAGGTCTTTTTTTCTACTTATTGGTTTCAGTACAGTGGTCTCGAACCTACCGATTTTTCGGTAGGTTCGAGACCCTAGGCTCTGTTCTACCGAAATACCGAAATATAACGAATGTTCTACGATTTCACAGTACACATGGAAATGTCATTTACCGATTTTGGGTACAAATATACCGTTTTAATTGGCAATTCTACCGATCTCGCTCTATGACGTTCGAGACCACTGTTTCAGTATTTCAATTGGTGTTGACGGAAAATATTTTAATTTGGAAAATGAATAACTGAAGTATCGAAAATGTACATATTTGAGAAACCATTTTAGAGGTGAGTCTTAAGTTACATTTTATGCACATTTTAGCTACGTTAAAGTAGTTCTTAATTTCTACTGCAGTTTTTGTTTTAAATTACTCATCCGTTTTTTTTTTGGATGGGAAATCATCAAATTACTTCTCCCACTCTGGGCGGAGCGGGAGGGCGTGTCAGACTTTTACTGACTAAAACCCACCCGTGTTCCTTCAGGAGGTGACGGCTTCCCATTCCCTCTCGCTCCGTACCATGGCTCGCACCAGGGCCGGACGCGAGAGGTCGCCGCCGCTGATTGCCTCCATGAGGACACGGCGGTGCTCTGCCCAGGCAAGGCACACATCCACCGTTTGCCCCACCGTGTCCTCAAATTACTCATCCTTAGACAGAATTCTTCAAACCATTTTGAAGTCGGGCCAATTATTTTATTCAAGGATGGGTCTTTTTTGTAGTTTATGATTTATTTACATTCTCAATAAAACATCATAAATACAATCTAATGGCTCGTTCAGACTAGCGCGACGCGACGGTCGCGTGCGATTCGGCGATTTATATCCATAGAACAATTTCTATAACCGTGTAGCGGCGCGACAGGTCGCCCCTGTGTGTAGTGTTGCGCGCGTTTTCATAGAAATTGTTCTAGGGATATAAATCGCCGAATCGCGCGCGACCTTCGCGTCACGCTAGTCTGCACGAGCCTTGACTGCTTCGTTGGTCTAGTGGTCACAAGCGCTACTACTGAGTATGAGGTCCTTGGTTCGATTGCCGGGTCTGGTAAACATTTGTTGAATTTTCCATCGCAAACACAGTAGCAGCTTGGCATCAGGATTTATGCCCGATTTATGGCTATAGGTTCGCCTCCTATTACATGGGACTTAAACATAACTATCGAAATGTGGGTGTACTATAAGTACACCTGTGCTAAATCTTTCAGGAAATACAGGCGTGATTTTATAATATGTTGCTATGTATATAAAATGAAACAGAAACTGCTCATTGGGCATCAACAAATTCTCCTTAACACAGGTTTTCATGACCTATCTAGGAGAGCAGTGCTCACCCACACGTTTGTAGAAATAGTACTTATTTTGTATAACTGTATTATTAACGTGTATCCTATGTCTTGAGTGAATAAACAAATAAATAAATTCGCCCGCATTGCTGTCAGTGCGAGAAGTGCATAACAAACCTTGGATGACAATGTTGATTCTTTGTGGTGTTTATTGATGTTTCACATCACAATAGTGCTAGATCTAGTATCCTGGGCAGTAAACTAATATTATACAAAGAAAAGTTTTTTTTTTTTGTATGTATCTTTGTTTTGTATCGTTTTCACGGTAAAACGGTTGAACGGATTTGGATGAAATAAGACACCTGAATAGACCTTGACATAGAATAGAACATAGATAAAAGTTTATCCTGATATTCCCAGAGGACCGAGACTTACAATATGGGTTTACACCCATGGTACGTTTACGTGGTTACCCACGGCACGCAGCCTGTGGCCTGTGCCGTATATTCTATACATGGCCATGCTTGGATCAAGAGAGTCACTGAAGAAAGTTGTTATACCTTCATGAAACCCACTTATCCCATGATTCCATAAAGTGTATACCTAGCATTACTTTAGAAAGTTCTGAGTTTATAGGTTTATAGTTACTTAGAAGAAAGATGTCCTTCTAAGTAACAATAAACTTAGAACTTAAAACTTATATGAAGAATAAAGTGGCGAATAAAGCCAGGTCACGTCTAGCTCAAGAAGAACTTAAAGTATTACAACTGTAAAGTTTCTATTAAAGAAATGTAAACTTGAGGGGTAATTGCGTCTGCCAGGGTCGCGAGATTTATTCGAAAGAGATACCGCGGCCCTGGCACATGGGCAACTGAAGGAACACGGGTGGGTGTAAGTCAGTAAAAGTCTGACACGCGCTCCCACTCCGCCCAGAACGGGAGACCTCATTTGATGATTTCCCACCCACAAAGAAAGGGATAATAGCGTTATACACTATCAGTAGGAATCACTTTCTATTCATGGCATTGTTTACGTTGCTAAGCAAACAATTTTTTCGTATATAATTAAATAATCTGATTAAGGCGCTCCATCCACTGCACCGCGCCCCGTCGCGTAGCGCGGTATGGCAGATTTTACCATTGTATGCAAGTATCTCAATTTATAGAGAAATCACGCCTGGCACAATACACTGCCGACGCGGAAATGCGCGGGAAGGCGCCCCGTGAGTTATAACGTCGCTCCGCGCACCGCGGCGGGACGCATCTTCAGTGGATGGACCGCCTTATAGTGTGTTACGTAATAAGGATACTGATTGAGTTGAATATGGCAGAGTAAGGCAATCAGTGTTTTCAGTTACAAAATGAAATGTTTATCATACCAGTGTCAAAAGTAAAGTAAAACATCAACATCTCTTTCGAAAAACCACTCAACTATCCAAACTTCTTTTGGTTTTCGACCAAAAGAGTTAAATTTTTACCTACCAGTATACCATTACCTTAATTTTTAATGAGGGTTTTCTGCCCCTGCTTCGTAGATCCTCATTTTATCCTATATATTTAAATATCTATTTAAATAACATACACATTACGTACACATACGGAGTTCTCTATTAAAATAATAATAATATATGTTTCTCTCAATTCAATTTAATATTTCTCACGATTTTATGTCTACAATACATAAGGGTTCTACTGTTTTCCAATGTTGTAGGCTATTCGCGTTAAAAATCATATATTTTGTTATTGAATTAATTCCTTAGAATGTTCTGTATTTTTTTAATTTCAGTATAACAGTATATCGAAGTCTTGTTTGATAGATATTCATCATCAGCAGCCTATAATGTTCCCACGGCTGGGACATAGGCCTCCTCTCGGTGAGAGGGAGTGGGCCATAATCCACCACGCGGGCCCAGTGCGGGTTGGTAGATGTCACATGTCTTCGAATTTTTGGTTCTAAGACATGTCGGTTTCCTTACGATGTTTTCCTTCACCGTTTTGAGAGCAGTGGTGATATAGTGGTTTTGACATAGGATGATAGATATTGGTTTAAATATTTATTTATTCGTATACCTACAAATAAAATACTTACATAATAGATAAAATGCGTAAAGATAAAAGAGGACAAAGGTACTGTTTATTTCAACGCAATTTCTGTCTGCGACAGGAGAGTTGGTTTTGACGGGTGTCAAGTTATTTGAAATCCTTTTGCACAAAATCAGTGAAATATTTTACTAAACATTATTCTATTTCCTCATTGGCCTATTTTTTACATAACTGTACTAGTTTCATGATACTTCTACATTTAGTCGACTCTAAAAGTATATGATCAAAATATTATCGATCCCAGTTAAGCATCCTTATTATTGCATAACACTATCGATCAGAATGGAATATATTGAAGGACATGACTAATACATTGCTTCACATGTTCGAAAAAGTTGCCTGCTCCACAACGTATTTAACGCAATGAATGTTATTCAGCTGTCAAATTGGAAGCCATTCCTACTGTTAGAGTGTTAAACATTTATCCCGCAGGTCAAATAATTTTAACACTACCACTCAATAATGTGAATGAGTGAGACATTTATCAGTAATAAAAAGGTTTTAACTTAATATGTCACCATTGTTCGAATAACATTGTGAAATTGTAACGGAAAAACCATTTACAGAAATTGAGCTTATAATATTAGCCCTTAATGAAAAGTACCTGCTCTATCAATTCTGATGACCATAACACAATTCATGCGTTTTTGGGACACTAGTCTCATAAATGTAAAACTTATTTTTTAATGAATTACTTTCTATCCACAACAATATTTGTGATGAGAAATAAAATTAATAAATGATTGATTATTAAATTACTATGTTTATGTACGGTGATTTAAAATGCAGTGTAATTTTATGTTTTCTAATAATTAAATCATGTTTTGATTTAATTATTTGAAAACATAAAATCAATCAATTTATCGCGTATACCACAGAGGAGTGGGGGCTCATTGGTATAGAGTACGAATTTATAGCTCGCGGGTTTGAACCCCGGCAGGCGCTTTACTTTGTAAATAATTTCATCACCCCAGCTCTCAAAGCGGTGAAGGAAAACATCTTGAAGAAGCTGGCATGTTCTAGAACCACAAATTCGAAGACATGTGACTTCTATCAACCCGTACTGGGCCCGCGTGGTAGATTACGGCCCAATCCCTCTCACTGAGAGGAGGCCTGTGCCCCAGCAGTGGTAACGGTATAGGCTAATTATGTTACTCAATTTATTAAGCTTTATTAATTGGCATCCACAGATACGTTTCTAAGGCATTTGTTTACATTTTTATCACATACTTTTGAAAACACAACTTTTTTACGTCGTCGAATTAGCAAGTCTACCTTACAACCAGTGATCGGATATTCGGATACATATTTACCTAATGTTACTACTACTTAGCTGTGAAAGCACGGACGCGGCTTCGTATTTTTTTATTAAAGCCGGGTTTCTTGGATCATATTTATTTAAAATTAATGTTTAACCCCAGATGCAAATTACATATGTGTGGGGTGGTATGTGTTAGTTAAAACATCACCCAAAACACGGTAAAAACGCGCATTTCATACTAGCCAACATTTCAACTTTAGGTGAATATTTATCTGAATATTCGATCTCTACTTACAACCTATTCGATAAAGTTTCTGCTAGAAACTTTATCGAATAGGTTGCGAGTAACGAGTAGCGAAACTTTTCGCCATTACAAGGTTACTTTTCAATCGCATGTAACTAGTTAACAAACTGTCGAAATCAAGGTAGTTTCCAAATACCCGTAGGTACATAAAGTTGTTGAAGAAAACTTCAAAAGAATAATTTGTTGAAGTTAAAGTTTTTAGAAATATTGAATTTTCTGCGAAGAAAACTTAGGATATTGTTGGAGTAGGTATACTTAAGGAAATTTATATTATGATGTTTCGATTAGTAAGTAAGTAATAGATGATGCTTTTTATTTTGACAATTTCGCAACATTCATGGCATTCTTTGCCTTGCTAAGCAAACATTTTTTCGAACTTATGAAATCAGATTCTGATTTATAGTGAGTTACGCAATTAGCGTGCAACTAATCATCAGAGAGGTCACGAAAGGATAAAACTGTCCGTTTTGCTGTTGCCGAATACAGTGAAGGTCTCGGGTGGCACGTACATTCATACCATAAATTCAGTGCATTATTCTTGAATTCACTATCTATCTAGCCTTTTCTTAATTATGTTGGAGGCGGCTTACAGTCAGCCACTGCCTATCTAGTGCAGCAACTGCTTATCCAACCTCCACAATCCATATTTTTTTTTGTTTTTCGGGCTCCTGAGGACTGGTAACGACTGCTAAAGATATGTGACTGACAGCCGGGATCAGCGGCTTAACATAATTTCTGGGGTACGGAGTGGGATTGGATATGTACAGATGGTCACCCATCCACGAACCAACCGCGGCAAACGTAGTTTTTAACCTGATTGGTCGACCCTTTGCTGCTGTTATTAGCCACAAGCTCCAGTAAAGTGTAAACATTTCAAACTAAAGAACACATAATATTTAATTACATTATTTGCAATATAACTCAGTGCACACCACCCTCTGCCCAACCCTTCGAGTAAACAAGGCTTTATGTTACTTTAACTATTACTGAAAATTTTAAATGAGAAGATTATGATAAAATAAAATAAATGGAATGGGGCCAATTCTGCTTGCCCAAGTAGTCTCAATTCTTCAGTGTAGCTTCTACCGCAAGTAGTTTTCCTCATTGTCATTACTACAATACTCTTGAGTTTGTCACGTGTGTTACTTTTTATGGCGCGGTCGCCACTTTAGTGCCACGATCACGTACCGGACGGTTTCTGTGGTACTTTTAGTGTTCGTACTATAGTGGTACGCTGAAAAAGGTTTATTTTTCGTGACGTTGTTCAGATTTATGTGTCAGGAAAGGATGTGGAGAGGTTTGTGTATTGAAAGAAGCAATTTTTAGCATGATGTTGTATATAAGGTGTATCTATTCATACACGAAATATTTTAAGAGGTACACCTGTAGGTGGTAAAGAAGCTACAGCAACGAAAAAAAAAAATTCTAAATGTATTTTTTTCAAAATTTTATATTTATGACTTTGTGACTTTTATAATGACACTATGTGTGTGACATATCAACTGTATAATTTTTTTGACATTACTTAATTCTATGTAATTTTATTGACATTACATAATTTTATTGAAATTATTAAATACTCCTTTGTGCATGACCTAGACTTGTAATAATAATTTATTAATTGATTAACTTTTTCATTATTTTGTTGAAGATTTGTTTAATTATTTGTAAAATTTTTGCATGCCGAAACTTAAGCAGAATGTACCCGGCTCATTAGGTATATTTCTATAACAGCTGTATTGTAAAATACCTGCATTCTATGCGAATTTAATGATTTGATTTGATTTAAAATCCAGACACAAACTTGCTCATGCTATTTAAGAGTCATGTAGATTAATGTTTAAGACGGTCTTTTAAGGAAAGGACCACACAGATTCGATGAACCTGTCCTAATCTTAAGCCTAGTCCAATGACTCATAATGTTACGTAAGGTAAGTGTATATTGCTATTATTTAAGTATAACACATTTCACACCACCCACGCGTTATCTTAAGGCTTCATGTAATGGAAGATCTATTGCTACCAACTGGGCATTAATCCAGACTCCGGGCTGCTACTAAGAAAGTTGTCGGTCGAACTCCAGACAATTAAGTTTCAGTAAATTATTTCATCACTACTGCTCTCAAAGCGAAGAAGGAAAACATCATGAGTTCCTAGAACCAAAAATTTAATGACATGTGACATCCATCATCACGCACTGGTTCGCCAACTCCCTGTCACAAAACGAGGAAGCCTGAGTCCCAGCACTGGGAACATTATTGGTTGATTATGAGACATGATGATCCCAATAACAATTCGCAACCTGACCTGGGAATCGAACCCAGTATCACATGTTCTGCGGTAACGCTTGCAATCACTAGAGCATAGAAGCGACCTCATTGAGTCGTGGGAGTCAGTTTTATGACTACTTAAAATCACTGGATTTTAAGTACATAGGTAAATGGTATTTTATTAAAATACACTTTGATAGTTTCACATTTCAAATCAAATCAAACGTCATTTATTCAAACTAAGCTGAGAGTCAGCACTTTTTGAACGTCAAAGTTACACAAGACAGTCCCCCCAAAACGCCCGCCCTTCGACACTTCCTAGTGCTTTAGCTGGGAAGAAGAAGTGGCGGAACAAACTCCCCAGCAGCACATCTGTCTGTTAAGTTAGAAGAACTTGATTCTATACAATATCGTGTAAGTAATGAATATTATAAAACAAAACAAAACATACATGATTCGCCATATGTCAGCTAGCACACGCCAATATACGAACAAAACATTGAAAACTAAACTCAAGCTGAAATAAATAATAAAATAAAATCGTAAACAGAACGTAAAACTTAAATAAAGCCTCCAGGCATAAAGGACGTGCCCGCTTACATATTCAACGATGCAAAATGATACATATACATACAGCTAAGTGGAAGTTACAATAGTTAAACTAGGACCTCCGGAGTAAAATAACAGTTAATACAAGTAACAATAACAAAAACCATGGTCAGCAAGACGACCAGCCACCACAAGCAGCACCCGTTCACAAGCATAACGCAAAGGTCAGCCATTACCCCCCTCGCCATATTTGAGGGAAGATAGTAACCCGACCCCCGACGCTACCGCAAGTAGTGACATCTAAGGGAGCATGACGAACTTGCTGCCGGTTGGTCAGGCAAGAATATTATGAACAGCTGACGAGGTCGCTAGCTAACTGCATGTTGCAATACAACTCATTTAAAATCATTGTAATGAGTAGATTATGGCCACGGCAAATGAAATTAAAATAAAATAAAAATAAATTAACAAAATCAGTTAAATAAAAAATAAAATTATATGAACTACCCATATAAACTGTCGGTAGGAAAGCGAATTCTGGATTGAAAGAACATAAACATTGTCTTGAGTTAATCACAGCGACCAACTATTCCTATCGTTTAAGTAGTCGTTGATAGAATAGTATGCCTTTGAACAAAGGTTGGATTTTACTTTAGCTTTAAACTCATTAAACTGCAAATCTAGCAAAGCAGAGGGAAGCTTGTTATAAAAGGTAATACCAAGACCAACAAAAGAACCTTATGAAGCCGGTGAAAGGGAGCTCGTAGTTTGTCCTTATTTCTAGTATTAATATTATGAAAACCAGACTGCGAGTGCAGCACTTCACCCCGTACTCCTTCTACCACACAACCCTCCACAGCACGCATAACTTTCCTAATAAAGATCACCAAAAAACGCAGCGCTGAAATACCAAATTATATGATAAAAGATCTCCAAATTACTTCTCCTCCAATCTATTATGTAACAAATAAAACAAAAACGGCTTTTTTCCATCTGGGAGAAAACCACAATTAGATCAAAGTGCCAGCCTGAGTGCTATCAAAGAGTCCTTTTTACCAATGAAACTAAAAATTCTTTTGTGCTGAAGATGTTCAGAACTTCAGATTACACCCTATTGTGGTCGATCGTGAGGTCAATTCATTCAGGTGCCACACCAAATGATGCATTCTGTGGAGTAGAATAAATTTACGTACTGTGGCAACCTTTGTGAGAATATATTGAGGTGAAATTATTATATTGAAGGGAAAAGGTTTTTTGAATAACGTATGAAGGTTTCTCAAAGAGTATTTTTGTTGGAACGTTATTGCAGTAAGTGAATTTAGTTTTCTGAGAAGTGGGTATGAGGTAATTGGGTACGTTATTTTATTTTTTTTTTATTTAGGGACAATAAACAGCTACAATATATAATTTTAACATAACAAAAAATAGTAGAAGTGAATAACAATATTGCAGCCCACTACATTATCCGCATATTAAAAAATAAAATATAGGCAATGAGTGCCACCAAAAGGCATTATTAAACATGCAGTACATATTGAACATTATTACATCATTCACAACAAATAACTAATAGTGAATAAACTAAAAGTGAATAAATAAACAACTCAGTGACGAGAGAAAAACAGAAATTTGAAATTATACAAAATAGGATAAAATTTGAAATTATAATAGATCTATTATTAATTATTATACATTCATTTCATTGCATTATTATTAGATAAAAGTTTCAAAACATTATATTTAAATTGTGATTTGGAGCATACGAAAATATCAATATCGATAAATAAATTATTATAAGTGTCTACCATTCGACGAATAGGACAGCGCATACCAGAGTTGGTTCGACAGCTATTTAGAGCAAAAAGGGTACCAGCACGGACATTCCGTCTGTTGACGGTGCGAGGGACTGCATAACATAACCTGCTCGTGAGATCAATTGAGTCAAAATAACTGTGAACAATACCATGCAACACAGATGCCTCCAGGAACCTACGTCTGGATTCTAAGGTAACAAGTTTATATTTACGTAATAACTCGGAGTACGGCAGGTAAATCTTGTGACACCTGTAATGCATGGTACGTAGAAACTTACGCTGGACCTTCTCGATCTCATCTATATATTTCTTATAGAACGGGTTCCAGACTGGTACTGCATATTCTAGTTGTGACCGTACAAGCGTCTTATACAAATACAGGTAAGTGGAATCTCGCTTGAACTCAGTGGATGACCTTATGACAAATCCATACATTTTGAATGAGTTATTAACAATTTTTTCAATGTGTTGATTTAATAACAGCTTATTATCGAATAATACACCAAGATCTCTTACGATTGATACATTAGTAAGTATGGTGTTAAGCAACTTATATTTAAAACTAATGACAGACCGGTTTTTTGTAAAATTAATAAAATAACATTTCGAAAGGCTAAGATGTAGTTTATTGTCGAGACAGTAACCGGCGAGCCTATCCAGATCTTCTTGGAACTTAAAACAGTCATCCACAGTCTGTATCGTTTTATAAGATTTTAAATCATCAGCGTACAGGAGAAATTTTGTATTTGTAAAGCACTTATTTATATCATTTATGTATATAATAAATAAAAGTGGTCCCAGGATCGAGCCTTGTGGAACACTTGAGGTTATGGGCACAGCACCAGATTGATATCCATTCACGACAACTTTTTGTGTCCTGTTTGTAATATACGAAGTCAACCAGTGAAGCAAATTCCCCCGTATCCCATTAAATGCTATTTTGTTTAAAGAATTTCATGATCGACCTTGTCAAATGCCTTTTTGAAATCCGTATAAACAGCATCTACTTGAAGGCGTTTATCAATATTTTCAAAGAGATCATTGGAAAATATAAGTAGGTTGGAGATAGTTGACCGCTGTTGAACGAAACCATGTTGTTCGGCGATGATAGAGCTGTGCAAGATAGGATAAATTTCATTATGTACGAGTCTTTCAAAAAGTTTTGACAAAGCCGACAGAATTGAGATAGGTCGATATTGCTCTATGTCATGCTTTGAGCCGTCTTTGTGTACAGGCGTGATGTTAGCACGTTTCCACACGCCAGGAAAAACACCCTCTCTTAAACACTTATTATAAATTATAAATAGTGGCTTACAGATACTGTCAGCGGTAAACCTAAAGAAAAGAGCCGGGTAACCATCAGGGCCCGCTCCCTTGGACGGATCAAGAAGTTTTAACTCTTTAAGTATTTTAGATTCCTCAATATGCAGGTTTTCAACCAAATTAGCATTGGGGTCACAATTTGTTGGCGGAGTCCACGCCGACAGTGAGGGTGATTTCGGTTCAAATACCGAAAGGAAAAAATCAGAAAACATGTTGCAGATCACGTCTGGAGCACTTGACTTAACGGCTTGGTACTGCATTGTGGAAGGGATACCAGATTTATTTTTACGATTTGAAATGTACATCCAAAAGTGTTTAATATTAGAGGTGATGTTATCTTCAACGGATTTGATATAAGCTGAATAACAGGTCTGACAGGTTTCTTTAAAAGCTGTTCGGTATTCAGAGAACTCATTGTAGTCTTTAATGTTCTTAAATTTCTTCCACTTAATCCAGAGGCGCTGTTTCTTTTTGAAGGTTTTAATTAATTGAGCGGAGAACCAAACCGGAAAGTCAAGTGCCCGGGACTTAACACGTGGAACGTTGGGTCTGATAATTTCGTCCAGCATCTCATAGAAGGTATCCACGGCTTCCTCTGATGAAAGGTAGTCCAGCAGCCCCGACCACTCAATTTCACTTATCTGTTTATTAATAACATCATAGTTGGCCTTACGGAAGTCATATTTACTCAATATTTTTCTTCGCAATACTTCCATTGATAGACTTGTAGGGGCATTCGCAACAAACGGGGGGTGATGGGGGTCAACAGGTAATAATGGGTCTAATGGAGGGTCTATAGAGCTTATGATGTTAGAAATAAACAGATCTAAGATTTCCCATTTCCGTTAGTTATGCTATTATATTGGTATGCATTTAGGGATGACATAAGCTGTAGTAGTTGACAACATATAGGGGATGTTCCTGAACAAGTCATACCTGTAACCTGATGTGAATCATCACCAATCCGGGCAGCTGTCCACGTAATTTCAGGAAGGTTATAATCACCAGCAATAAATAGGCCCTCAACAAGAGGTTCATTTAATAACTCCTGCAATTCATCAAGGTGACAGTTGTAAACATCTGAGGAAGCCCATGGCGGTATGTACACTGCACTAATGACATGCACTTTTGAACTCTTTTTACTTGGGATTTCAACCATAAGGTGCTCAATGCACGACGCGAGACCTCCCCGTTGGCGACTGGGAACATCATGTAAGCAGGACTGAAGCCCACCCAACACAGCAATGACGACCCCGCCACCATCCTGCTTATTAGTTGAATTGCGATCTCGGTCGCATCGGTTTACAACATATCGAGTTGTTAAGGGTTGTTGAGAAACTAAATAAGTTTAAAGGGAGTGAAGAAATGACTGTAGTTGGTAACTAAGCTAGAGTCTATTCTAGAATTGGAAAATAGTATACAAATCTTCATAGGTTTCATTATTAGTTTTCTTAGATGGGTTTCGCGTACCTAGTTACGTTATTTGACTTTCTTATTTTTATTGAAATATGTAAACTACTTTTACACAAAGAAAAACTTCGTCGATATTAGTAGAATTCAATGGTTCAAGCGATACGTTTTCTGAAGAAACCCAATTAAATACCGCTCATATTAAAGTCACCTATTATGAGAAAGGTGTCAGACATATAAATGGAATAATCGATACGACGACGTAGAAGAATTAACTTATTCCATACCAACGCAGTTTTACTCAGACATTTCCTCTAAGCTCACTAATCACGTTAGCTCACTCGTGCACCTGATTGTGTTACCCAGATTGAATTGTACTGTGATACAATTCTCTCAATTCATAAATCCTACCGCGTGCAGCTAGATTTAGCCCACATGTTGAGGATGGACGCGTCAATTACACTAACTGTTGTAGGCACATGTCGCACCACCAACGAGAAAGCGACTAAATAACGACTAAATTTTCTCGCTCATGAAACGGATTATAGTTATAGGACTCCTGTGAGTAAAAGAGAGAGATTATATTAATAAATGATCGCTGACTGCAAGTGAAAGCTCTCTCTCTTCTTGTTTGTCGTTGCGACTAGGATTATCAAAGAAAGTATATATGCTCAGCGACACTCATTTGGCAGACAGGTAACTCACTTAGAGGGGTCTCCCTTGTTTTACCGAAAAGAAATCGCCAAATTATCACTTCCCAAACAAATTTTCGCATAATTTCATTTGCCAAATTATTACTTACCAAAAAATCTCTTTACAAATAATTGTTACGAAAACCTATGTTTGGCAAGTGAACGTTTGAACAATAACTTGTTCACCAACTAGTACTTTTACCATTTTTTATCTAGTATTTGACGCAAAATTAAATAAGCCAAATATTTGGTGTCGTCAATTTTAAACTTACCATTTCTGTTTAGTCGATTGCGTAGCCAATGACATCAATAGTAAAGATGCAGAAGCAATAAGGCATTTATCAAGGTCTGACATGGCGCTGTATGTATTATCACTCAATAAATCAGGTGATTGTGAACATGTGATTTTATTTCCCTCTAAGAAACATGCAAACAACCATGCATGCAAGCAAGCAACATGCAATCGAGCATGCAAGCAAGCATGCATTATGTAGCATGCAAGCAAGCATGCATTCAAGCAGGCAAGCAGCATGCAATCGAGCATGCAAGCAAGCATGCAATATGCAAGCGAGCATGCATCATGCAGCAGGCATGGTTTCTGTCACGGCTCCGGCGCTGCGTGGCTCCGGCGGTCCCACGCGAGCTTATCGTCGTAGATGGTTTTACGCTCACCGCCGCAGCTGAGGCTGGCCGGCTAACCCGGCCAGCAAGCCGAAGTTACAACCACCTGCTCCTCAGCTCGCGGGCCGCCTCGCCCCTCCGCGCCTACGCGATTTTAAATTACACTCTAGGGGTAGGGCAGACAAGACTACGTGGAGTCGGATTTACAGCGATTCGTTTCTGTCACTAAAACCTAACTTGTAGCAATTTTTTACTACTAACGATTTTATTATAAATGAACATTCGGCATAATACACTTTATATAATACAATACTTAGGACATATGACTTTATAACATGCAAAATTAGGAGATTTAATGATTATAGTATTTAAATTTAAAATTGTAAGTTACAAATATTTTGTACTAGCTTTTGCTATTTTGTACTCGCGTTAATAAATGATTACCTATATTAAAATAAAATTGCATTTTTAATTATACAATTCCCAAAAAAATCTTATTTTTGCCTTTATATTTTTGTCATAACAAATCATTTGACTAAACGTTTATTGTCTTAATATTGTTTAATATTGTAATAAATCATTTGATTAAAGACCAAAAGCCTTAATGAAATTATCCTTAGTAACAATCTGCCAAGTAAACATTTGACCAAATGAAAATGTGCGTACTAAAATTATTCCAAATATTACATTGGTATAAAAAAAGGTTGCTAAAATTTGTTTGGGTAATGAAAATTTGGCAAAATCTTTTCGGCAAAACGGCAGGATCCCCACTTAGAGATTCGCGATTGGTACATACACTTACCAACAAGTGACGAGTCATTTTACTCGTCGCGCTCGCTCATAGTCCACACGCTCGATGCTTCTTACTCGCCAACTAGTTTCTAGCTGCTCTCTCTACTCGTTTCGCTAATCGCCGCCAGTGGGACAGGTCTCATGTATCGTGACATTTATGGGGACCGATAGGAACAGCCAGTAAAATTCGTTTGCATACCTAATAGACACTGACTTACTTAGAAAACTGCATAGGTATTTAGATGAAACTCTCATAGTATCTCCTTCGTAAACTTAATCAAACAAGACTTTTTAATGGGTATTATTTAATGACTTGAAACTCATTGACCTTTAAATGATACACCTTTTTATTTAAGTTTTTACCCTTCTGTCTAAGCTAACCAAATACTTTAGGTTAAGTAAGAACAGAATGATTAAAAATGTCATTATGAATACCCTACGTATGATTTTGGTAACCTGACGATAACAAGTAAACTATTAATAAACTATTTACTAACTTTAATCCCTTTTCACGTTATTATAAATGCACATGACTTATCGTTCATGTCAACAGTGAATGTGACGTCAATAAATACTGACATAATTGTTATTATGTTAATTTTCGCTGTCACAAACAATTTAGCGCGCAATCTATTGTGGGAACGTCACTGATGTGGCCATGGTTTTAAAGTAATTTAAAGGAATGGAAAATAATAGCAAAATCGTCAGGAATATAAAACAATACAAAGTTAATATTTTGTGAACAGCGTATGTAGTAAAACTTAAAGCACATACATTTTCTAGTAAAAATAACTATAGAAATATATTTATGTCAACAAGAAAAACACGGCCAGCAAAAATGTTGAACTAATCGGAATTTGCAAATATATTCAATTTGATACCTGCCAGAGAGCGGGTGTTGGCACTCATCCAGATTGGCGACATTGGCAAAATTACGAACTGTTTTCTGCCAGTGATGCAATATTGCAAATTTTGCAATGCACGGCACTCAACTTTATCGGTGCAGTTTTACAGCGACTGATAAACGTTTTCTGCGTAAATTGTTTAGGTTATAACACATCTAGATTTTTTGTAATGGTTAAACTGTATACCCTAGGATTATGTGTTAGGATTTTATCAAGCTGCGAAATTCGTTTGGTTAGGTAGTATATAAAACAAACTTTATGAAAAATGTGGATATAATTTACCTACATAATGAATCATAATGATGATGTTTATTCATTATTTATGTTTGCTCCAAGCTTTATTTTCTACCATTTTGAAAATAATAAGTAGGTACCTACAACACCCCTCGCACACCTCACTGTCACTCACCTACACACCCATTCACCCTACACCCACCACATAAACTCAACATCAAAATACATCCCAAATCACACCTTTTATATTGTGTATTTTAGACTTATTTTTTGTTTTGTTTGTGTATTAATTAACTATATAAATCTAAATTATTAAGCATTTTTCGCATGGAACATCATTCCATTCTGTATCTGGAGAAGGGCGTTGTTAGCTGCGCTACAGTTTATACTTTTGCAACTACCATCGTTTTACTTGCCAAACTTGTCCTGTGTTATTTGTTGTATTAATTTTTTTTTTTTTTTACATCGCTAAAATTTTCTTAAAGCAAATCAAAGTACTGACGTAGAGACGTTTCAATCAATCAACTCAGCCTATCGGAGTCACTGTTGGACATAGACTTCTCCCAGACTGTGCCAAAACACCCTGTCCACCGCCTTCCGGATCCAGTCTGTCCCAGCCACCTTTTAAGATCGTTGGTCCATATAGCTGGGCAGCGTCCCACACTACGCTTGCTAATACATGATATGCTCTTCAGGACTTCACTGGCCAACAGTCCTTCGACAAACATAGCCAGCTCACTGCCACTTCAGCTTACTTACTCTGCAAGCTATGTCCTGTTCTTTTCCTGATAACTTTGTTTCTGATTTAAAACTACAAAGAAACTATGACCATAGCCTAGATTCCTTACGCTATTTTAATACACGCTACGGACTATAAAAGTGATAAATTTCCTTCATGAGACCAACAACTTAATCACAAAAAAAAACTAACAGCTGTCCCATGAAAAATAACTCCAATATCTACTCGACCCAAATGGACGGCTGATATTGAATAAATACTAGCTTTTGCTAGCGGCTTTGCTAGGGTGGAGATTGAACATTACCTCACAAAAGCGTACTTCTTGAATAAAATGTATCCTATTGTATGGTTTAAATCCAAGCTATAATCTATCTGTGTGCCAAACTTCATCCAAATCCTTTCACGTTTATGTGATTGAGAATCAAACATCATAACTTTCACATTTATAATATTAGTAGGATGGTAGGATGACCACACCGTTCAGGCACATGCTATTTATGCGAGTACCATACACAAAAAGTTCGCACACGGCAAGCAATTGCAAGGCCTTCTAAAACAGGAAAATAATGCCCAGCAAAAAGCCTAATGCAACGTTATAAACAAGGAAGTTCTAATGGAGGTCGCAATTATGGAACATTACGAAGGTAAAACCTAGCAAATGGTACTACTTACGAATCTACCTGTTACCTTCCCCTAGGGTGGTACCTAATTACCTGACCTTGATTATTTGATTAGGCAACAGCGCACTTACATTACAAATTATTGACATGCAAACGTCCGATTAGTCTACCACGTCTTAAAAAAACTTGGTTTACAATAAACAGAGGCTTCAGTTTCTCCTTTTTAAATTATTTTGCAGGAACTGGTACCAAAAATAGACACATTAGTAAGATCAGGCTGCTGCTTAAGACTTCGTCTGCGATCTAGGATGAAAAGTAGCTTATGTCAATACTTAGGTTACGGTCTATTTGTGTGGCAAATGGTCATTCAAATTTGTGCAGCCATTTTGAGTAACAAATATACTAACTTTCTCATCTATAATAATAAATACACATGGGCTAAGCATCATAAACTAAATATTATAATAATAAAAAACTCTAGCCTAACTTAACCATAATCAAACTAACATCCATATCCATACTAATATTATAAATGGGAAAGTGTGTGTGTCTGTTTGTCCGTCTTTCACGGCAATTTTTTTAAGTTGAAGGGATGGAGAGTGCTCCATCCCTTCAACTATCTTCACTTAAAAAAGAAAAAAAAAGTAGCCTATGTCACTACATAGGCTACTTTTTTTTTCTTTTTTAGGTGGCTGGGGTGAACTTAGAAAAGCCGTGCTTTTCCCATGGACAATTGTATGTAGCATGTTTGCGTGTGTCCAATGCCTAGAATCTTTACATTCTATCCCCAAATGGAAAGACATATAATATCGTCTACAGTAGCGTATTAAAATAACAGTCTGTTCCGAGTTCTCCTCTGTGTTCTAAATCAGGAAAGGGGAACCGTGTTACCCCGAATTTAACGTGAGCAAAGCCGCGGGCAAACGCTAGTATACTATATAAGGTGTATCTATTCATACACCAAATATTTTAAGAGGTACACCTGTAAGTGGTAAAGACTCTACAGCAACGAAAAAAAAAAATTTCTAAATGTATTTTTTTCAAAATTTAATATTTATAAATTATTTGACGCACATGAGAAATACTGGCTCCTTCTTATTTTTTACGGCCCGAGACACCGCGGCCATGCTCGTGCCGTCCGGTCGTCGCCCTCGCAGCGTCAGGTGGGTCATTCATAGAATTTGGGTTTTATGCAAAACGTCTTAAGCAGTTTTAAAATTATACGAAAATTCAAAAACGCTTAGATAAAAAAAATATTTTTGCTTCTATAGCTTCTTTACCACCTACAGGTGTACCTCTTAAAATATTTCGTGTATGAATAGATACACCTTATATACGCAGAACTATAATTTTATCTAAAACTGAACCTCGAACTTGACTGTCACATTCAATATTCAAATAGCTCGACTGTTACCTAACTCAAGAATCTATGTTTCAAACGGTATCCAGACACATCCACTAAATAATTAGCAAGTTTTCAAGCAACACTATTTGAGTTGATCAATTACATTTATTGCGCCACTTCTTAATATTCTGACAAATAAAATATGCTTTCTTTCTTCTTCCCAGCTAAAGCACTAGGAAGTGGTGAAGGGGCCCACCCTTCACCACTTCCTGGGGGACTGTCTTATCTAATTTTGACGTTCAAAAAGTGCTGACTCTCAGCCTAGTTTGAATAAATGACTTTCGATTTTGATTTTTATATTTTACAAAATATTATGTAAGACTGTGGGATCGTATTTTGCGCAAAATAGTTGGCATGGCATCGTAAATAAATACATCTACGCGGTGTATTTGGGGGTTTCGGAGGTAACGTTTCAAAGGTCTACAGGCCCGGAAAACCAACCCTTAAACGCCGCGGCAAATGACACACTTAAAACTGTTATGATTTTCATGTTGCCAGTTCTAAAACATTCATTGCGTTACGAACAGAGTCGAATAGATATTTTTTAACAGTTGAGGTAACGAGAGTTTCTTTCAAAATTTTTAAGATTTGAATGAAAGTGGGTTACGCAATTTGGGTGCGGGATTCCTAACAATTTGTCCTTACCCCCTATGTACTTACCTTGTAAGAATGACCAACGGGACTGTCCCGGTACGTTGGAAATCAGAGCTACCTACGCTTGCATTATTTAAGCATTTTTACCCTGCATTGTTGCTAACCAAATATTTATTTTAAATATTTAATCAAAGTAACAGTTATGAATTGAGCTTTAACGAAGTATCCCGCCTAGGGGTTGCTTACAAGATTCTTAAGGAAAGTATGTGACTTTCAAAACAAACTTTTCTTAATAAAACAGGAAATGATAAGGACTCGAACCGTTAAAACGAGACTTTGAAACGCTTGTCTGCAGTACAGACTAATGTTGCAGTGGTACTCTACAGTCAATGTTGCCTTGTCGTCCCTTATTTGCTTGAGCCAAATAATTTTAAATATTTCACTCTATCAGAAGCGAGGAGCTATACCTACGTCAGTAAAAGTTGTTTTAGCATTTCGCAGCGCGGAGACAAGGAAAAGTAAAGTAAACACAGTTTTAAATATGAAACGCAGTCACGGTTACTTCAAAGTTCCAAAAACGAATTCGTTCGAGTTTGTGTTTTATTTTTGGATATAAATAAAAGCCACAAGGTGCCAGATCGTAATTGTAAGGAGGATGAGTCACTAACTTCAAACCTTCGAAAGACAAAATTATTCGATAGTCCGTCTGGCGGAGTGAGCTGGAGCGTAGGCGTAATACAGGATTTTTTTTAACCAGTGCGCAAATTTTTTTTCGTGGTTCTGTATCAGTACCTAATTTCAACATTTTTTTTCATTACTTTTTTTAATTTTAATCCGACATTAAATCAGTAAACTGTGGACACCCAACATATTTCGTAATATGTTATCGACAATAGGAATAGGTCAGTAACCGCGCGCCATAGGTACTTCGAACTTCTTAGAATTTTGACCGATCGAACAGCTAGTAGGTACTTGTAGCTACGCTCGGTCATTCACCTTCGCCACCGCACCGGCGCCGCACGCACGTTACCATAAAAACCAGTTTCAAAATAAACATCTTTCGTTAACGATAACTAAATTTTTTGTACTAAAATAATAATATAATAAGTAGCATAGCAATAGAAATTAACTTCACAAAACAAAAAAACCGGCCAAGTGCGAGTCGGACTCGCGCACCGAGAGTTCCGTACAAGCCTGAAAATATTCACGGTTTATGCATAAGGTTTTTTTTTATATTTGAGTTGATTGAATGAAAGGTAAATTGCGGTTTAGGATTTATGACGTATTGAAAAAAAAATCACTTACTTGATCTCGTTCGTTCAAACCAATTTTCGGTGGAAGTTTACATGTTAATGTACATCATTATATATTTTTTTGTTTTATCATTCTCTTATTTGAGAAGTTACGGGGGGGACGGGACACACATTTTACCACTTTGGAAGTGTCTCTCGCGCAAACTATTAAGTTTAGTAAAAAATGATATTAGAAACCTCAATACCATTTTTGAAGACCTATCCATAGATAACCCACACGTGTGAGTTTGATGAAAAAATCTATTATATATATTTTTTTTTTCTATTTTTGTGTGAATATCTTAATGCGGTTCACAGAATACATCTACTTACCAAGTTTCAACAGCATAGCTTTTATAGTTTCGGAAAAAGTGGCTGTGACATAAGGACGGACAGACAGACAGGCATGACGAATCTACATATAAGGGTTCCGTTTTTTGCTATTTGGCAACGGAACCCTAAAAAAGAAACAATACATTAAAACGAATGAATGAATTGATTTTTTTGTGATTGTAATATTCTGTGCAAACTTCATTAATCGCTAAGATCTGATTCATTTTTGCATATCTTGTTTTTATACATTTACTTTTATGTGTAAAGGTTTTGTTCCAAAGGCTTCAAGTACTGCCATCTAGTGAGTTTTTCTTAAACCTACCTCGAAAATAACCTAACAGTCACGGACCTCTCGTCTGCAAGAAAATGTTAAAGTGACGCTGCAGTGCTGCCATCTATTAACCGTATTCTGAAACTGCATTACGGGACTTGTTCAACCAAGTTCATTGTTGTGTGAGCGTGTCAAAAGATGGAGTGAGTGTGGTGGTTGCAAAATGTTGATGTACAAAATGTAACTTGTTTCCACAAGATGTCAGTGACTAAAAGTGTTTAATATATTTTTGAGAAATCGATACCCCAAGGTGGTAGTGGGTCAGATAAAATCAAAATCAAAAGTCATTTATTCAAACTAGGCTGAGAGTCAGCACTTTTTGAACGTCAAAGTTACATAAGACAGTCCCCGCAAAACGCCCGCCCTTCACCACTTCCTAGTGCTTTAGCTAGGACGAAGAAGTGGCAGAACAAACTCCCCAGCAGGAAAATAGATAAAGTTCGTCTGACACGCCCCATCGGTAGTTGTATTTTTGGAAAGAATTTACAGCACGTTTCTCCTCCATAATTTACTTGACTTTTAACCTGACTATGCTTTCTTGATCCCACTGTTTAAAACAGATTCATTATGACACGGCCATGTGGTTCTAAATGTATGTACCTATACTCATACATAATCGATGCAATAGCAGTAAGATAGAGAAGCAGACAGATCAACCATTCATTTGGTGCACACCATACCTACAAATGAAATACCGCAACACACAAATAGCACGTTCTTCATCATTATCACTTCAGCCGTAAAACGTCCACTGCTGGACATAGGTCTTACCCAATTTGGGGCGATTTCACAGCATGGTGGTTAAATGCATAGAGAACGCTGCAGCCCATTCTCTAAAAAGTCGCCTTTTACGACTTTCACATGAAGAAATGGGGAAGTGCTATTCTTTACGTCCGGCAAAAAACAAAAGTACGATAAAAAAGTGCATGAAAACGTGCACACATTTACAGCGTGTTTGTACACTTAGTTACCACAAGTCAACTTCTTCACACGGGCTCAATTCGAAGCTTGTAAAACATTTTCCATGAAGCTATCTTATAAATGGTTCTACGAGAGTTGCGTCGCGCTGTTGGCGGGAGCTTTAAAGTGCGTGTCGCTTCGTGAGATAAAAATACTTATAAAGACATACCTAGGTATAGTACATATCTATGGACAATGAGCAGACGAGTTAAATACGCAGATTATTGTGTGAAGAAATGTATTGTGCGTAATAAAATTATGTATTTTTAGATCGATTACTTAATAATGTAATTAATTGTGCTACACGTAGTAGTAAGTACCTCAATCATCAACAGCCTATAATGTTCCCACTGCTGGGACACAGGCCTCCTCTCGGTGAGAGGGAGTGGGCCATAATCCACCGCACGGGCCCTGTGCGGGTTGGTAGATGTCACATGTCTTCGTATTTTTGGTTCTAAGACATGCCAGTTACCGTACCGTGACCCTGGCACATGGGCAACTGATGGAACACGGGTGGGTTTTAGTCATAAAAGTCTGACACGCCCTCCCGCTCCGCCCAGAGCGGGAGAAGTCATTTGATGATTTCCCATCCTGAAAAAAAAAAAAAAAAAAAAAAGACATGCCAGTTTCCTCACAAAAAATATTAATTACGAGCTTAGTCTTTCCTAATTTATTTACTGGGTTTCCGTTCGAAGTTCCCTAATTAGTGTAATTTTTGGATTTTGGAAAACTTTTAATGGGCTATCCCTTGCCTTTGATGTAGTAATAATTTCGTTTAGTTAGTTTACTACCGTGATTACTCTTTCAAATTGATTACAGTATGGTAGAGCAGGAATATTTTGCGAACTTGAAGAAGTTTTATGATCATCTTAATTAGACTGCACATATTCTTGTTAGAATTATTGGTTCGCTGTTTTCAAATTGTCATTTGTAGTAATATTCTTCACTAGCTTCTGCCGACCCTTCCCGTCGCGTCGAATCGTCTACCCGTGCGATTTTCCCCGTTTTTGCAACATATTTCATTACTGCTCCGCTCCTATTAGTTGTAGCGTGATGTTATATAGCCTAACCTTTCACGATAAATAGGCTACCCAACAAAAATTTTTTTTTTCAATTCGGACCAGTAGTTCCTGAGATTAGCGCGTTCAATCAAACAAACATACAAACAAACAAACACAAACTCTTCAGCTTTATAATATTAAGTATAGATTCATCAATTTATTCAAAATAATATCGATATTGACTCAGAGCGGTGGTGGCCCAATGGTTACGGGTCCGACTTACGTGTTTTAGATCCTGGGTTCGAAAAACCGCTGTTCGGTGCAAATAATGTCATCACCACTACTCTTAAAACAGTGAAATCATTGTGCGCAAACCGGCATTTCCTAAAACTAAAAATTCGAATACATGTGACATCTACTAACCCGCACTAGGACTGCATGATTAGATTACTTTGACTTCCAACATTGTCGCAAACAATGCGTTTCGATTTTTAGTTCCGATCCGGCAAAACAACAGTGTATAGGCAGTCGCTCCATCTAAAATACTGGTACTCAATGACCCGGTTAGACAGGAAGCTGACCCCAACATAGTTGGGAAAAAGCTAGGCAGATGATGATCCAGCAAAACAACGCAACAAACAAAATTTAATAATAATTGTAAAATTAGTAATATTGTGCATAAAACTAAAAAACAAAATAGGTAGTCTCTTCATTAGTTTTTTAATTACAGTATTTAAATAATAAAAAGTTTTGAATTACTTTCTTGCCCTAATAGTTTCCACGGTCCCACTGCTTTTTGTTGTAGTATTCATCATTTCAGCCGTAAGACGTCCACTGCTGGACTTAGGCCTCCCCCAATTTGGGGGGCTTTGCCATAATCGCCACGCTTGGCAAGCGGGTTGGCGATAGCAGTATGGTGGTAAAATGCATAGAGAACGCTGCAGCCCATTCTCTAGTAAGTCCCATAGTCGCCTTCTACGACGCCCACGGAAAGAAATGGGGTGGTGTTATTCTTTACGTCCGGCACCACACGGTACAGTTGTTATGTTGTAGTATTATTCGTCTAGAATTTGACCTAAGTGACCACAATTATTTCTTTTAATTAGATTAATAGAAGTTTCAATTCGTTTCGTTATTGACTGAACACTAATTTGCTATTAATTTAATAGTTACCACAGTATGTTTACTGTTGAAAATGTTTGTTCTGTTATTTGGTTATTTGGCTAGAGCCGCGAATGTGATCCCAATTAAAGTGCTTTCTCTTGTTCACTGTCTCTAGTGCCATAGAGAATCAAGTGCCAACACTATACCTATGTGGAACTACGGTGGTCAAGTGTTTGATATCATTATTCTATGCACTTGCGAAGTCAACACTTCATTGCAAATTATTCTTTAAAATGGCCGAGACTATAATACAGGGTCAAATCATTGAAATCAAAAGGGAAAAAAAAGAATGATAATCCACCCACGGTTTTTACATTAAAATGATTTCTTTTGTTATTGTGGAGTCATTTTAATAGGCAACATTTGACGTGTCAGTTCATATGAAAGCAAATCGTAAAATTACTCGTATCGGTCATTATTACAATAAAAATGTAATCGTAATTGAAAAAAGTTAAGCAATTGTGCAGTTCTAACAAAACGAAAAAATATATTATTTAATGCCCGCCGTTACAGGGTTACGTTGTTGAATTTTGATGAATTGTCAAATGTTACCTATTAAAATGTCTCCACATTAGTCACTCTATTCTAATTTTGAATTTTTTCGAAACTATTTTCTACTTTTTTGTCTGGTTTTCTATCAGCGTGTTTTTTTTTTAGTTTTTAAACTATTATGTATTGTATTTAAAAAAAAAACTAGTAAAATTTAAATGTTTGTACATAATTTATATGAGAATAGCTGTTCTTGCATAGTCAGCCTATAATGTTTCCACCACTGGGACAGACCTTCGGTCTCCGAGAGGAAATGGGCTGTAACACCATCGGGTTCGGCACGGGTTGGTAGATGCCACATGCCTTCCATTTTCTGGTCCCAAGACATGAAGATATTTTCCTTCACTGTTTTGAGAGCAGTGGTGATGAAATTAAATACACAAAGTATAGTGCCTGCCTGTAAGTCGTATTAAGTAGCCAGTAAGTCAGCAAGTTCATAGCGAAGCTATTATACAAATAATGCATATTCGTTTATTACACAAAAGAGTTTCTTAAAAACTACAGAGTACAATTTTTAATGTTAAAAACAAAACAAAAATCATTGACTAGCATTTAGCGCATGTCAACACAATTCTTTTTTTACCAATTTGTCATATTTTTGCTAGTTATAGTAGGTACATACAAATTCCATATACTTTTGACTAAAAGTGTTTTGAAATATACGATTGTCTATAATTCAATTAATGTTGATATCAACGGTCCCTACGTAGGGTAACTACGCTAGTTGTCCGACCACCGCTGGTTGTCGACCATTAAGCGTAAATCACGTAAAAATAGTCAAATCGAAGCGCTAAAGATGTTCGAATTGTATGCAAACGTATGGTCATCCTGTCTCCTTCCCCTGTGCCATCGTTTGTCCACATTTGATGCCGCTCAGTGAGGTACTAAACTTGAGCTACAGTACATGGGTCACCAAATTATAGCGAAAAGTAGTGACCGGACCAGACCGGACAGTTTTTCAAACGTAAGAAAAACATGTTATTATTTAATTTTGAACATAGATATTATGCTTTGTGTGTCAAATATCTTTGTATTTACTTATTAACTAATAATATATTGGAAATTAAGAGTGTTTTATTAAAATAATGGGTGGTCGGTCAACTAACTTACAAAATTACGCATTGGTCGACAACTGATCCGTTGTCGACCATTGAGTTTACTCTGAACAAAATCTATCCGTTTTGGGAAACAAGTAATAAAAGGAGAGGAAAAAGAATGAAAAAATAAGGGGTGAGATATTTTTTTTTCCCATCCAGAAAAAAAAGGGGTGAGATAAAGACAATATTAAGAAATTAGAAAACAGTACGGAAAACCACAAAAAAGTCGTTTTTAAAATGCAGCTAATGTTCCCATAATTTGAACAGCGATGTCGAAGATGACTCAGAAAAGAACATTGGTTGGTATGAATGTATACGCTGGTTTCATCTAAGATGTACTAATATAAAAATATTCCTTACATAGAAGCAGCTCAATTAGATTATACCTATCAGTTTTGAACCCTAATATTAAATAAACATGATTATTCAAAACATTTGTTTAATGACTTTATTTTCGACTTTAATTAAATAATCTTAGAGTTGTTTTTACAGTGGCTTTCTAATGGTCAAGAACTAACGAAAAAAACGGACGTAAACTAACTGTAGGTGTCCGGGAACTGAAAACGCACTTTTCGATATATCTTTAAATTGTGAAATAATACGTTAATATAATGCAATAAAATATATACCATCGTGTAGTTTAAACATTCTTCTTTTAAATGTAGGCCCAATATCAAAATATTAACACGTACTATAATAACAATGTGATTTTAAAGATTGCAAGTCGACTAAGTGGTCGTGAACCGGCCTAATCACCCTACATAAAGACATGTCAAAAAATTCCCTTATTGACATGTCTTTATGTACGTAGGGACCTTCGACATATTCAACTTCCCAGAAAACCAGCTAAGTGAATAGTAGGCCGCGTTAATAACATTGTGATAAGGATGTAAATATAACTTGTTACGAAAATCAATTATCATTCATTTGTTTAAAATAGGTACACCGCGTGATAAAATTAAAGGAGGACGGTGTTATGGGTTTTATATTACCATTTCTGTCGTCCTCAAATAAGTAGATATGTTACGGGCAACGTGATTAACTGGGCATTATTAATAAAGACCGGCCATTATTAATAATGCCCAAGAGCGTTGGGCAAAGTGATTAATTTCTCACTTTGACCGGCCATTATTAATAATACTCGACGGGCCGTGGTCCATGTAATAAGTCAGTGTTTGAGATGGCTTGAATTTATCACTTGGACCGGGCAGTATGAATAATTCCCTTCTTGTAGCCGGGCAATGTGAGAAATTGGACCACAGCCGCTGGATGCAATCGGGACTTTAAGGCACCCCGACTCGGATAGGTTAGGTTAGAAGGGGATGGCGGGGTCGTTTGAGCGAGCGAAGCGAGCGAATAGACTCCGCCATCCCCTTCGTGGTTATTTTTTTATAAACCACCTTACTTCTACGTCGCCTGCCCGTGCGAGGTCTTTGTATGCGTGACGTTTTTCTTTGTGCTCGGCTCCTAAGGGTCCTAGCGTGATGTTATATATATAGTATATAGCCTTCCTCGACAAATGGGCTATCCAACACTAAACGTACTTAACTGTTCAGCTTTTACTTGTGTGCGCTACGAAATGAATTTTTTGAGAGATGAAGGCGCGCGCAATGGGGCAGCCTGGACGTGTTTTATATGGAATTTTTCAATTTTTCTTCGAAAAATATAACAAAAATATTACCCATATGTTGAGATTTATATGTGTGCGGGGTAATAGAGGGGGTCGAAAATTTAATTATTTTTGTGATAGGAAACGCTATTTTCGAGATATAAGCAGAAGAAAAGGAAAACAAAAAAAGACAGTACTGTTATTGCACGTGAAGGCGAGGCGTTCGTTGGTGTGAATTTTAGTTCATGGCGACTAGTTTTATTCCACACCTTTTGAATCGCGATTAAAAATAGTCAAATTTAGTTAAAATAAATTATTTTCACTAAACGAATAAAGTGCAATCTTAGTGCTGTCAAACTAAAATATAGTTAAGTTGTGTCACTTAAGTGAAATCGTCGTTTGATAGGTATAAGCCAAACTTTAGTGATTTTTAATTTAGATAATTTTTTGACAACAGAATCAGCACCAATATCTTTCCGGACTAATTTTTAATTAAAATGATCTTTACAGCAGTATAAAGTACTTTTAATTAAGGGGACATGAGGCGTCGCTCCTCACCAGTACACCAGTGCTTTCTATTTTTTGGGTCTTTTGGAACACAAAAACAATTTGTCCGGTGTAACAACACTTGTATTTTCGCATCGTGGCACGATACAACATTTTAAGAAGACATTATTCGTTTAAATATACTGTGAGTCACGTAACTAAGAGGCAGAAAAAACGTGCGCGGCGGTGCCGCGGACCCGAACGTGACAGATGACGTTATCAACGAATTGTGCATATTAGCGAGCGTTTTTGAAAATGCAAAACTAAAACCGCTCTAACTTCGTCATTTTTGGTCCAATTTTAATAATTCTTTCATTGAAATGATTGGTTTAGGTACGACTGTAATCCTACATATGTAACTTAAATCTTCGCTGATCCTTATTGTAGCTTGCTCAGTTTCCTCTTGTCTAATACGTATTTCGGAACTTGTCGATTCGCCCACCAATAAATTATAGTTAGGGAGGTGGCGAGCAAAATTTCGATATGATCAGCACACAAGGCAGACGTTATTAATAGTGATAATTATACCCTAAGAAAAATCAAGGACCTCGTCTGCCACCATAGTGACGCTGCGTTGTAAATTTACAGCGTTTCAAAAATGTTCAAAAAAAAAGGTGTGCTATATTATGCGCACACATCTGCCGCTGGGGCTGATGATCACAGTCATCCTGGCAACACAAAGAATCGAAAAGGCAGACATACAGGGCTCTGACTTTTGGAGTATTCAATTTTTAATTTATTTTTTGATTTAAAAAACTGTATATAAAGTGCACACTTGGCAGATTTGAATTGTTCGAATAAAAACAATGTGAAGAACCACGGAAAAATAGTCTGCCAATATGTTGCCTCTGCGTTGTCTATTGACAGTGCTCCAAAAATGTAAAAAAAAGAAGGTATGCTATATTATGCGCACACGTCTGCCTCTTGGACAGATGTTTGAATTACTTATGAAAACCAAGAAAACCGATGAGGCAGACGTTCAGGCATCTGATATTCCAAAGGCAGACCATTTGATGTACTTTTTTCAACCCGACGCTCGCGCCAAACCAAGCAGGTATAAAATATCCCCATAGATCCTTTCGTGGTGTCTCTCTTTTCTTTGGGAATATGAGTGAGAACGGTATAACTCAGTTCCGACCTTTTCCGTATTGTGAAACTAAATGTATAGAGCGTATATCTATATACAGCTTATATCTACATCTATATACGTATTTTACACAAATAAAACGTGATTTAAAAATTTAAAGACTGTTCCTATCCAGATCCTAATCCTATTCAGATTACATTCAAGCACGCAATTTAAAAAAAAATACTTTCTAATTAGAGTTCCAAGCGCATTTCGTTTCTGCTTGGCATTGAAAAAAAATATGATTGCATAGATTTCAGCTCCAGAAGTTTAATCGCTACCGTGAGTTTAGAGGATAATATTAAACAAAATTATAAGAATAAAACTATAAACAATAACAATAATCCCATGCAATACTCGCTGTCCCTTGATTCCGTGAATTTTAAACAGTTATACAGCTGAAAATCAGTGAGCAAAGTGTCTGCCACATGTTTTTTTGAATCCACAGAGTCATAGTGAATCGAATGGGCGCAATGAGAACCGCGTGCAAATGACTTAGTAGACCTTTTTTTTTTGACATTTTTACAACTCCGTCGCATGATAAAGCAGAGTCCTGAATGTCTGCCTCTTCGATTTTCTTCGTATCCAAGATGATTGTGACCATGTACTCCAGAGGCATGCATGTGCAAATGATTTAATACCCCGATTTTTTTAAGCAAATTCAATCCGCTGTAACGCGAAAACGCAATGTCATAGAACCTTAATTGATTAGACCAAATCGATTCGTAATGATTTAAACTGCAATCCACCTCGACATCAAACGTGGGCAAATCATATACCGAAATGCTCGCCACCTCCCTAACTATTAACTTCGTTGAGTCGAGTTTACAAATACTATATTATTTAAAAAAACCGGCCAAGTGCGAGTCGGACTCGCACACCGAGGGTTTCGTCATCCTCGGTTTATGCATAAGGTTTGTGTGGATAGTGTGGATGTGGATGTGGATTAAAAAAAAACTACTTACTAGATCTCGTTCAAACCAATTTTCGGTGGAAGTTTATATGGTTATGTACATCATATATTTTTTTTAGTTTTATCATTCTCTTATTTTAGAAGTTACGGGGTGGGGGGGGGGGGGGACACATTTTACCACTTTGGAAGTGTCTCTCGCACAAACTATTCAGTTTAGAAAAAAATTATATTAGAAACCTCAATACCATTTTTGAACACCTATTCATAGATACCCCACATGCATGGGTTTGATGAAAAAAAAAATTGAGTTTAAGTTCTAAGTATGGGGAATCCCAAAATTTATTGCTTTTTTTCTGTTTTAGTGTGAAAATCTTAATGCGGTTTACAGAATACATCTACTTACCAAGTTTTAATAACATAAATCTTATAGTTTCGGAGAAAAGTGGCTGTGACATACACGGACAGACAGACAGACAGACATGACGAATCTATAAGGGTTCCGTTTTTTGCCATTTGGCAACGGAACCCTAAAAATGACGATTCGTGTTCATTCGTGCGGGTCGACTAAGAAGCCATGTTTAGTAGCCCTAATAAAATTGAACAATTGCGATACAATTACCTGTATGCAAAAGATAAGACGGAATAAAAGTAGGTCTACTAATTCTTTTGTGTCTTTTTAGTTGCTATAAATACTACAGCACTTGATACACTTAGTATCAGTTTTATGAATAGTGTTATATTGCCATCAAGTAATTGTTAAGTTTAAGTTGAAAGGGGGAGAAAATCATGGATAAAGTCTGCTTCAAAATCAATGGAGTTAAACACACAAGTAAGTATTATTGTTTACATTGCCTTTTTTTCAAATTGTTCAGTTTTTGTCTAGTTTAACAAAATAAATCAACGTAATTTTAATATTTAAGTAAAGTGTAACTACTTGTACTGATATAGAAGTTAAGGGTTCTATATTTGGTGTAAATTGTGGATATAAGTTGGTTATTAATAAATAAAATCAAATCATTGATGAATAAACATTAAGTATCTTTTATTTTATTTTTTTATACTTTATGGGACACTAACTTCTGCCCGCGACTTCGTCCGCGTAAAATTTATTGTTCCCCCGACCCTTCCCGTCGCATCGAATCGCCTACCCGTGCAATTTTCCCCGTTTTTGCAATATTTTTCATTACTGCTCCGCTCCTTTTGATTGTTACGTGATGTTATATATGCCTATAGGCTTTCTCGGTAAATAGGCTACCCAACACAAAAGAATTTTTCAATTCGTACCGGTAGTTCTTGAGATTAGCGCGTTCAATCAAACAAACAAACTCTTCAGCTTTATAATATTAGTTTATAAGTATAGATAAAACACACGGGCGGATCCAGCTTTGGTGCCAGGGGAGAGTCATATAGTCGTGGTCAAGTCACAAGAAGTTATAATTTAATTTTTATAATCTAGACAAATAAATAAAATTGGTGTCTCTGTTTTTAATATTAAAATAACCACTTTTTACTAAGTGAATATGGATGTATACACGGTACATATACCAAAACAACATTTTTAAAATTTTTGTCTATCTGTCTGTCTGTTTGTGCCGGCTAATCTCTGAAATGGCTGGACCGATTTTGACGAAACTTTCACTGGCAAATAGCTGATGTAACAAGGAGTAACTTAGGCTACTTTTACTTTAGAAAAAGAAATAGGATATCACGAAAAAAAAACGAATGAAAAACTTTTTTGTTAAACACGCGGACGAAGTCACGGGTAACAGCTATATGAATTATAATCCTTCTTACTACTAATATTATAAATGGGAAAATAAGTATGATTGGGTGTTTGTTTCTTAATCACGCATAAATGGTTGAATGGATCTGGATCGAAAATGCCGTTGCCATTGTGCCATTTATTGCACTGGATTAACACATTCTTACCGCGGTAGTACGTCCTCTTGCGTTAATTTCCGACATCCACGCGGGCGAAGCCGCGGGCAAAAGCTAGTCATACATACCGAAATGCTCGCCACCTCCCTAACTATTAACTTCGTTGAGTCGAGTTTACAAATACTATATTATTTTAAAAAACCGGCCAAGTGCGAGTCGGACTCGCACACCGAGGGTTCCGTACAAACCTGTAGGTATCCTCGGTTTATGCATAAGGTTTGTGTGGATAGTGTGGATGCGGATGTGGATTAAAAAAAAACTACTTACTAGATCTCGTTCAAACCAATTTTCGGTCGAAGTTTATATGGTTATGTACATCATATATTTTTTTTAGTTTTATCATTCTCTTATTTTAGAAGTTACGGGGTGGGGGGGGGACACATTTTACCGCTTTGGAAGTGTCTCTCGCACAAACTATTCAGTTTAGAAAAAAATTATATTAGAAACCTCAATACCATTTTTGAACACCTATTCATAGATACCCCACATGCATGGGTTTGATGAAAAAAAAATTGAGTTTAAGTTCTAAGTATGGGGAATCCCAAAATTTATTGCTTTTTTTCTGTTTTAGTGTGAAAATCTTAATGCGGTTTACAGAATACATCTACTTACCAAGTTTCAACAACATAACTCTTATAGTTTCGGAGAAAAGTGGCTGTGACATACACGGACAGACAGACAGACAGACATGACGAATCTATAAGGGTTCCGTTTTTTGCCATTTGGCAACGGAACCCTAAAAATGACGATTCGTGTTCATTCGTGCGGGTCGACTAAGAAGCCATGTTTAGTAACCCTAATAAAATTGAACAATTGCGATACAATTACCTGTATGCAAAAGATAAGACGGAATAAAAGTAGGTCTACTAATTCTTTTGTGTCTTTTTAGTTGCTATAAATACTACAGCACTTGATACACTTAGTATCAGTTTTATGAATAGTGTTATATTGCCATCAAGGAATTGTTAAGTTTAAGTTGAAAGGGGGAGAAAATCATGGATAAAGTCTGCTTCAAAATCAATGGAGTTAAACACACAAGTAAGTATTATTGTTTATATTGTCTTTTTTTCAAATTGTTCAGTTTTTGTCTAGTTTAACAAAATAAATCAACGTAATTTTAATATTTAAGTAAAGTGTAACTACTTGTACTGATATAGAAGTTAAGGGTTCTATATTTGGTGTAAATTGTGGATATAAGTTGGTTATAAATAAGTAAAATCAAATCATTGATGATTATACATTAAGTATCTTTTATTTTATTTTTTTATACTTTATAGGACACTAACTTCTGCCCGCGACTTCGTCCGCGTAAAATTTCTTGTTCCCCCGACCCTTCCCGTCGCATCGAATCGCCTACCTGTGCAATTTTCCCCGTTTTTGCAACATTTTTCATTACTGCTCCGCTCCTTTTGATTGTTACGTGATGTTATATATGCCTATAGGCTTTCTCGGTAAATAGACTACCCAACACAAAAGAATTTTTCAATTCGTACCGGTAGTTCTTGAGATTAGCGCGTTCAATCAAACAAACAAACTCTTCAGCTTTATAATATTAGTTTATAAGTATAGATAAAACACAAGGGCGGATCCAGCTTTGGTGCCAGGGGAGGGTCATATAGTCGTGGTCAAGTCACAAGAAGTTATAATTTAATTTTTATAATCTAGACAAATAAATAAAATTGGTGTCTCTGTTTTTAATATTAAAATAACCACTTTTTACTAAGTGAATATGGATGTATACACGGTACATATACCAAAACAACATTTTTAAAATTTTTGTCTATCTGTCTGTCTGTTTGTGCCGGCTAATCTCTGAAATGGCTGGACCGATTTTGACGAAACTTTCACTGGCAAATAGCTGATGTAACAAGGAGTAACTTAGGCTACTTTTACTTTAGAAAAAGAAATAGGATATCACGAAAAAAAAAAACGAATGAAATACTTTTTTGTTAAACACGCGGACGAAGTCACGGGTAACAGCTATATGAATTATAATCCTTCTTACTACTAATATTATAAATGGGAAAATAAGTATGATTGGGTGTTTGTTTCTTAATCACGCATAAATGGTTGAATGGATCTGGATCGAAAATGCCGTTGCCATTGTGCCATTTATTGCACTGGATTAACACATTCTTACCGCGGTAGTACGTCCTCTTGCGTTAATTTCCGACATCCACGCGGGCGAAGCCGCGGGCAAAAGCTAGTCATACATAAAAGTAAAAAGTAGGTATTTCATTAATGTATAGTCTGCCAAAACGGGTAGAAACGGCAACTAGGATTTCATTACTTTGGAAACCCTTTCTCTACTAATCTACCTGTACTTTACGTACAGGTTTCTTGTCTATGGTACAGGTACCGAAGACGTCAGTCAGAAGTAATAATTTCCTTCTAAAGCTAAGCGTCCACAGGTCGGTATCGGACGCATCGGACGCATCGCATCAACCACAGTATTTTTTCATACTGCGTCCACTGTATCGGCAATTCGGCAGCGATCGGATTGCCGACGCAACTACCAGCAATCGGATTGCCGATGCCAGTTTCATCCGGATTTTCTTAGTGATCGTACGTGTGTTTGTGAGAATGGATGAAAGCGAAGAAGAACAATTTGTCGTTATTGCTTGTTTGTTAGCAGAAGAGGACGAAAATGCAAGAACATCTAAAAAAAGAAAACATAATAATAGGTCTTTACCTATGAAAATGCCGTTTTGTATGAAAAAAATTAAAGGATTTTTTTTCATGTATTTTTTATTTGTATTAATCGAAATAATCACCCATGCAGTCAATGCATCTTTGCCAACGCAGTGGCAGTTTATTGATGCCCTTCTTAAAAAAATCAGCTGGACGGGAGGCAACAAATTCTTCAAAGGCATTTTGTACTGCCTCTCGGGTATTGAATTTTTTTCCCGCCAAGAAGTTATCCAAATTCTGGAAAAAGTAGTAGTCTGTAGGCGCAAGGTGTGGTGAGTAGGGCGGATGACGGAGAGCTTCCAACCCCAGTTCTTGCAACTTGGAGACCGTCTGCTGTGCATTATGAGGTCGCGCGTTGTCGTGCAGGAGCAGCGGACACGAGCGATTGACCAATGCTGGTTGGAGATGTGCCAGCTTCTCCATCATTGAGTTCATTTCTTCACAGTACACATCTACAGTAATGCTCACCCCGTTTGGTAAGAAGGTGTGATGAATCACACCGGCGCTAGACCACCAAACAGTGACCATCACATTTCTAGGGGTAAGTTTTCGTTTAGGGCATTGTTTAGGTGCTGAACCAGGATCCAACCAACTTGCTGAGCACTTGCGGTTATCAAACAGAATCCATTTTTCATCGCAAGTAACAATGCGGTTCAAAATTCCTTCATTTGTGTGTCTGTTGAGCAGTGCAAGCCACGTCTCGACGCGTACTTCGCGCTGGCGATCATTGAGTTCGTGGGGCACCCATTTGTCAAGCTTTGTTACCTTGCCAATTTGACGCAAATGGACCAATATTGTTTTGACGCTAACGTCGAAAGCTGCTGCTAATTCAGCCGTAGATTGTGTATCATCAGCTTCCACAATTGCCTTTAATTCGTCATTGGTACCGATTCCCTTGTTCACAAACTAAACTAAATTTAAGTTCAGTACATCTTTTTCTTTGTATTTCATTAAGAAGTGGACAAAATAGAAATTTTAGTTTAGTCCTGTCAAATTAATCAGCACCTGTCACTACTCCATACAAGTTTAGACGTGATTAAAAACTTGCCTACTATAATTACGTCAATTTATGTCAAGTGCTGATTAATTTGACAGGACTAAACTAAAATTTATCTTCTGTCTTTTCCTTAATGAAACAGAAAGAAAAAGATGCACTGAACTTAGATTTAGTTTAGTTTGTGAATAAGGGAATCGGCACCATTGTCATCCAAAGTCTTCGGACGACCGCGAGGTTCATTTTTCAGGTCAAAATTTCCAGAACGTAAGCGAGCAAACCAATAACAGGTGGTGCGTTGGTTTATAGTGTTAGCTCCGTAAACGTCGTTGATGTTGCGTGCCGCATGTGCCGAGTTGCTGCCACGACGGTACTCATATTCCTTAATTACTCGAATTTTTAACGTATCCATGATGACGAAAAAGATTGAAATGCGATGAAAATTTAACACTAATCAATAAACAAATGACTACTTTTGGAAAAAGAATTCCATGTTTTAAAAATAAAATTAATTTGAAATTAGAATTCTTAGACAAACAAAAATTATTTTGATTTGAAATGGCCAGTACTGCAGAACGGCAATTTCATAGGTAAAGACCTAATATCTGGATACACGACATATTCAAGAAGAGATCGGAACATGGAGTATACCTCGCACTATTTCCTGATCTGTTAAATGATGACATCAAGTTTTTCCAATATTTTCGTATGTCTCAAGCAAATTCAATTTTCTGGTTGACTTCCTGAAACCACATTTATTAAGACAGAATAAAACATACAGGAAGGCTATAGGACCGGAAGAAAGGCGCGCGGGGCGCTTCCACTAATCGGCATTCCGTATGACGTCATCGGCACGCATCGCAAAAGTTGCCTCTCGGAGCATTGGTGTCGGCATTGCCGATGTGCGATCCGTACAATGCGGATCAGTGGACGCACTTGTGTGACTTTCTATACGTACGCATCGGACGCATCGCATTTAACGGATCGTAGTATTCTTTGTATAGAAAGTCATACAAGTGCGATGCGTCCGATGCGTGCGATACCGACCTGTGGACGCTTAGCTTTAAAGAGAATTTATTTATTTCGCGTATTTAGCTTGCACAGTGGCGCCCCCATTTATTTCTATTATTTTTTTGCCAGACTATAAGTACTCACCTACTGTACTTAAAAATACCTATATTTAAATCACAAAATCAAGTTTTCTTTTACGTCTTCTCCCGAAACGCGTTATCACTTCATCTACTTCAATAAGTTCAATGGGTACGTTTTTATGGACATGGAGAAGTGCCAGTCCGGTTAGACGTTCTTCAACCATTGAAGCTCTTAGCCACGATTTGATTCTTCGTAACGTTGAGAAAGATCTTTCCGCTGTCGCTGCACTAACAGGTAGTGTAGCCATAATACATAAAAAAAATCTTATATTCGGATACATCTCACTGTCGCAATCTACAATAACGTCAGAAATCGACTGCGGTCTGTCCTGACTCCTCTGCCATTTCACCATCCACAGCTGATATTCATTTGAAACGACAGCAGACACTAGAGTAGTTCCAGGGTTACCAACCCAAAAAAATATTTACCCCTAAACATAAGTCAGTGTCACACGAAATGTGACATCAGATGAAAGGAGGCGGTGGCGCCGTACAATTCAAATTTTGGATGCGTTCGTTCCCGAATAATGCGTTTGCCATCATACAAAATATTCATTTATAATAAACTAGCTTCTGCCCGCGACTACGCGTCTGCGTAAATGTCGGCTATCGCGGACGCAGACAAAGTCACGGAATAAAAAAGCCTGTGTCCTTTCTCAGACTCTAAACTATCTGTGTACCAAATTTCATTTAAATTGGTTCAGTAGTTTTAGCAGGAAAGCAAGACAGACAGACAGAGTTACTTTTGCATTTCTATTATTAGTGTGGATGTGGATGGATTGATTAAATATTGAAGGTATTTACATAAAATTTATATTGTGACAAAAAAATATAACCTTACTTAAAACCATTACCTATGTTTAACAATTTTAAATGTGTAAACCACACCAATGTCCGCTAAATAATAGTTTGTACTTAGATATACAGGGTGATTGGAAGATGGGTGCAAAGCTTTAAGGCGAAGATAGTACAGACAATTTAGAACCATTTAAGCCATGGTTGTCTTAGACGAAGTCTTACCAAATATTTTTAACCAAATTTTTAAGTTTTTTTTCGGAAATTCTCAAAATTTAATGTAAACTGCATAATTATGGCCAAATTGAATGATAAATGAATTCATTTTTTATTTATTTAATTAAAATAATATGTAAGCAATCAAGCAAAATATGTTTTAGGCTTCTGTGTCATTAGACATTTTTTTTACAGACATTTAAAGCTCAGAAAAAATAAAAAAATTGTACAATACGTCTTATAAACCTTATTGAAAAAAAAAAACGGAGGGTGCTTTTTTTGTTCAAACCTTTTTGAAGACATGCTTGATAATCGTTCTTTCTTTTGAGGTATCATTTATGCGGATATCTTACAAATTATTGAAATTAGGGCCTACAAACCAATTTGAGGGAGATTTTTTTTTTATTTTAGGCAGACTAATCAAAACAAAATTTGAATTAAAATTATTTATTTTTCATGTTCAAAATGACGGCCGTGATTCCTAATACAAGCAGGGCCCCGTCTTCTAACTTCTGTAGTCGTTATTTTCAACATCATCTCTTGCTTCATTGTATCAAACGCTGAATTTATTCTTTGTATCAATTCTTCTCTAGTGTTTATTTCTATGTTGTTTTACACCAGTTCCTTGGCCCGGCCCCACACAAAAAAGTCCAACGGGGTCAGATCTGGGGAGCGAGCGGGCCAAGGGATGGGTCCATCCCTGCCGATCCAGCTATCAGGAAAGCAGTTGTTGAGATGTTCCCTTACATTTAAAGTCCAATGCGCTGGACAGTCGTCTTGCTGAAAGATGACTGTTTGGTCTCTTTCGAAGATCGGGACACCTGATTCCTCTACCAGCAGTGGTAAATCAATTTGCAGAAATTGCAAATAATTTTCGCCATTCAATGGATCAGGCAAAAAGTAGGGGCCCAATCAATGTTCTGCCAATTATTCCAGCCCATACATTCACAGAAAATTTCATCTGAAATGACACATGCTTCTTAAAATGTGGATTGTTGTCTGCGTCGGCCCATTCATGGATGTTGTGAAAGTTTGTAATACCTTCCCTTGAAAATTTACTTTCATCTGTCCACAAGATTGATTTCAGAAACCACGCATCTTCGATGTCTCTGTTGAGGAGGAAACGGCAGAACTGAATTCTTCTTTGAGGATCTTGCTCTACTAGACCTTGCACACTCCTGCCATGGAACGGATATTTATCATTTTGGTGCATTGTATGCCACACCTTCCATTGAGAAATGTTTAAATTTCGAGCTACTGCTCTAGTACTGGTAGTAGGATCCGCTTGAAATGCTGCTAAAATGTCTTCGTCGACGACAGTTTCGTGTCTGCCCGGGTTGACTCCAGGTTCCACGCGGTGAAACCCATCTTGGGCAAGACGACGAAACGTGTTGTAAAACACTCGGACATTCGGTATCCTGCGATTCGGATAGCGCTCTTGATACATCCGTCGCGCCAAAGATCCATTGCCGTCTGCTCTACCGTACATAAATACGATATCCGCATATCAAGAATATGCGTGTACGCTGCCAGACTAGGCCCACATTGGGTTTTAAATGCGCAGTGGAAGTGTGACAACCTTGGGGCTCTAGAGACAAGAGTGGCTAGCGTACTGTCCGCCGTACGCGGAGCAGACAATACAAGTACAAGGTACAATATACAAACAAAGGCACTTACCTCATGGTTGAAGGACACTGCTCTGGTGCCAACCTGGAGTTCTGTATGTAAGTGAGTGTATGTGTATCGTGTCGTGACGTTACGAGTATTCTTCAGGTTAGATTCCGCTTCCAATTAGGCCGGAGGAGGTCACAGCATGCGGTCTTCAAATCACTCATTCACAATAGCGTCACTTTGGTTTGACCTTCAAACTATTTATCCAAAATATGTCCAAAACCCGTGTTATTACACCAAGATAGGGGTTATTAACTCAAACAACTGGGTCATGGTCCATTGTCCACCAAAAACGACCGGTTAAGAGATTGATTTCAACAAACGCGTCGCGGAACTCAACAGGCGACCCACGCTTCTTTTAGCGGCAAAAAAAGAGAGCTGTCAAGTGTCAACGTCAAACAATGACAAGTCAGATGTCACTTCGTTACACGCGCATTCCATTAGGCGCACAGATAATAAACGGTACGCAACATCTACCCCCCCCCGGACGGGCCTTCCCGTCCGCTAATCACTTGGCAATCCCGACAAGGTTGCGTTTTATCAGTCCACCTGACGCGCTGCTGGAGGATTTGCAAATACTCCAAGCTCCAACGCTTCCAAAAACTCTGAGCGAGCTGCTGCACCAACTGAAACCGCGATAGCCAATTTTGGCTCACATCGACGAAAGGGTGCTCCGGCAGGGCGGCAAGTGGCTGTCAAATCAAAAAATGGCCCGGGGTCAGGGCCTCCAAGACGTTCAGGTCCGTAGACAGCGGGCACAATGGACGCGAGTTCAATACAGCTTCAAAACGGAAATATACCGTAGCTAACTCCTTAAAGGTGAGAACGGTGTCCCCCAACAATCTGCGCCAGAGTCCCTGTGCCGCTTTCACCGCGGCCTCAAAATACCCCCCCAATGGGGGCAGGCTGGCGGGTCAAAACAATAACAAACAACAAAACAACCAAACAACAACAACAACAATTTAACCAAATGGCCCTCCTTAGGCAACAAAAGGGGGTGACGGACCCCATAAGGAAGGCTAGAGTGACTCAACCGTCAACAACCAAACAACAAAAGACCCGTATCGTCCAAAAAGGGGTTCAATTTAATAACGGCTCCCGACAATATCCAAAACTCTCGCTGCAGAATGGCCAGCAGCGCATTGCAACCGGCATGCGAGTTCTTAATGTGACGATCAGTCACCAACAATTCAACAACAGAAAAACAATTCAACAATTTGTCGAGGGAGCCAAATCGACTCAACAAACTCAGGGTCCTTTGTTCCAACAGCGAGCACCTTGAGCCCGGGCAAAGGACCCGACATCAAGACTGGCGATCGAGGCCAATCATCCTCGGGATGAGTCAGCCAGTCTGGTCCCCACCATAGGGGGTAAGCAAACAAGCGGGGTGCACGGCGCCTGGGTTCAAATCTCCAGGCACGTGCCTCCAAATCAAAGGCGTTTCAAATTTTGAATCTGGGACACTCGGTACGCAACAAAGACCTCCAAAGAGTGGACGGACGTCTTCAACCAACACAAAACAATTTGACTGTCCGTCCAGGCGTAAGAAGCCCGAATGTCCACAGTTCCACCCAAAGAGTGAGCAACGTGGTTCAATAGACGCACAAGACGCGCCGCCCCTGACAATTCAACTTAGGGGTGGTCAGTGCCGTCCGGAGGGGGGCCACCTTGCTCTTGGCCAAGACCAGTGACAAATTCACCTGGCCTGTGCGCAGACGGTGCGCAGACAAACAACAGCTGCATAACCGTGCGAAGACGCATCACAAAACAAGGGTAGCAGTGTAGCTCCCAGGGGGGAGGATAGCGCGGGGTAACACGACCTCGTTGACTGCGGAGAGTGCGGATACAAATTGGAGCCAATCTTCCAACCGGGTGTCCCGAATTGGCTCGTCCCAGCCAAGTCCCGCAGTCCAAAGGCGCTCAAGAAAACAATTTGCCCAAAACAATACAAACAAACAACAAAACAATAGACAAAAGGCAACCCTGGGCTCCCATGTCCAAAATGACACGGACAACAACAGAGTCCCCCGTGGGCCCCCAGACCTGACCGATGCCGTTGGCAACAAAACCGTGTCGATCTGAGGGGTACCTTAGCGGGGCAGGCGCCAATGTCCTAACAATGCCTGGGCGGCGACCGATCGCCACACCCAGACCCAAGTCTTTCCCGACGAGGATGCAATTCAAATTCCTCGTCCGCGCGGTGTCCCGAGCCACGCGCAATCGCTGGAAGGGCATATCCCACCGGAGGCCTGAATGGCGGGGGGCGTGACTCCAACCGGGGACGTTCCGCCAATGGAGGGGAGGGAAGGCGGTGCTGGTCTGGCCAGCGGTGCCTAGCAACAATTGCGTAATCGCCTTTACGCGGGGAGACCAAACGGCGGTCACGCGGCTCCCGATCAACTTGCGCGGGGGGTAGAGTGCGGCGCTCAAAATTGCGGGCCTCTCCCCGGTTCTGAACCGGCGAGGCAGAAGCCCGGTGACCAACTCCATGGTAACCCCCCGTACGCGAACCTTCATCAGAGGCTGGTCTGCCAGCGTGGTTCGCGTTAGCGCACAATATGTCCAAATGGGACCCCCTACAAATTCTACAAGGGCGGGGGTTGGGGCAGTCCCAATGGAAGTGAGCCCCCAAACAAGAGAAGCACATGCAGCGTGCATTGGCAATTCGGCGGCGGGCACTCACGTGCAATTTCAAAAAGGCCGCGCAAGTTGCCATGCCATGCCCCGTGTCCCTACAAAACTCACAACCAGGACGACTCTGGGTGCCAGCAAAACGAGCGGCGGGGCGACCATCAACAGGCCCGCGAGCCCTAGTCCGTCCCTGGTCTCGTGGCCGGGAAGACGGCTGGCATGACTCAGTGGCAACGCCAGAGTTGACCACAAACCGACACTCATCCTCCAAAAATTGGACGAGGTCATCAAATGGGGGGAGATGTGTGACACTATCCCCACCATACTTTTGCTCGAAACGAGCCCTCAAATCGGCAGGAAGCCGTTGCAGCACAACGTGCACCAAAAGGTAAGACCAATGGTCCACCGGCAAGTCCAATTGCTTTAAAGCGTTGGTCGCTGCCACCAACGGGTTCAACAGGTCAGTACGCAATGCTGACAATCCAGTAATGACCGGTAACCCCAAAATCAATCCAATATGAACGTCAGCCAAACAACGTTTATTTTGGTACCGCCGGGTGAGTAGTTCCACAGCGGTAGGGTAGGCTGAGTCAGTCAAAGACAGATGCTGCACCAAGGCTCGGGCCTCACCTTCCAGGACGGACAACAAATAGGCCAACTTTTGGGCGGGTCTGAGGTCCGAGCGTGCATCAACCAAACTTTCAAACAGGTTTTGGAAACTTAACCAGTGGTCCAGACGACCGTCAAAATGTGGCAGTTCCAAAGTAGGCAGTCTACTCAATAGTCCGGGACCTGAAACAACCGAGGTCTCCGGTTTGACCTGGACAGGTGTCCGGCTCTCCAATATTTCCCGAGCACGTTGACCAATGACATCCCCCAGGTCCAAGATCTGGTCGTAGTCAGCAAGGACCTTGTCACGTGCTGCCTGATCCAGCACTTCCAAATCCACTTCACAAATGTACTGGTTGTAGCGGGTGAGCAGAGCATCAACGTTGCCGAGTCTCAAGTTCAACTGCTCGAACCGAGCAAGAGTGATCCCCTCAAGATCCTGGCGCTCAGCGGTCGCTGCAGCTGAAGCGAACCACCGCAGCTGTGTGGTCAATCCACTGATTGCCTCTCTCACCGCTTTGTATGCCATTGCACAAACAATACAATTCAATATACCAAACAAAATAATTAAGTAACAAAGTTCAAACAATATATTACAAAATAACTACAATCAAACTACCAAACTGACTAATCAGCAACTCAAGAAATAACATTAAATTGGTTTCAATTCAATTCAACAATAAACTTTTATTTTAATTCAAACCCAATATCAACGTTCAAAATTCTATTTCACAATTCAATTCAAATATTCAAATTCCAATCCAATTCCAAATGTTAAGTTCACAAACCACTTTGTTAATGGTACAACAATAATAATCCTTTATTCCAACTCAAAACAATGGTAATACTCAAAAATGCCAATAATTTTTCAAATATTAATTTTGACAAATAACCATATCAATGGTACAAACTCAATATTTTAATGTCTTCCTGACATTCAATACAACAGAGGTCAAATAACAACAACAAGAGGTTATAGCATAGCTCAATCTAACCAACTCTGAAGCATATATGCAAACCTGGTTGACCCCCGGCAATATGAGTTACGCGACTCAATAAATTCCAAATTATTTCAAACAAACAATTAATTACCGATAACAAATATTTACAGCGAATTACTACTTCCCTTATAGAGACTGCCAAGTAATTAGCCTACTGTAAAATTACCAATTTGGTGGTTTTGTAGGTTAAAACCACGCCTCTGCATACCAAAATGTACGCTGCCAGACTAGGCCCACATTGGGGGGGTATTTTGAGGCCGCGGTGAAAGCGGCACAGGGACTCTGGCGCAGATTGTTGGGGGACACCGTTCTCACCTTTAAGGAGTTAGCTACGGTATATTTCCGTTTTGAAGCTGTATTGAACTCGCGTCCATTGTGCCCGCTGTCTACGGACCTGAACGTCTTGGAGGCCCTGACCCCGGGCCATTTTTTGATTTGACAGCCACTTGCCGCCCTGCCGGAGCACCCTTTCGTCGATGTGAGCCAAAATTGGCTATCGCGGTTTCAGTTGGTGCAGCAGCTCGCTCAGAGTTTTTGGAAGCGTTGGAGCTTGGAGTATTTGCACATCCTCCAGCAGCGCGTCAGGTGGACTGATAAAACGCAACCTTGTCGGGATTGCCAAGTGATTAGCGGACGGGAAGGCCCGTCCGGGGGGGGTAGATGTTGCGTACCGTTTATTATCTGTGCGCCTAATGGAATGCGCGTGTAACGAAGTGACATCTGACTTGTCATTGTTTGACGTTGACACTTGACAGCTCTCTTTTTGAAAATGTACGCTGCCAGACTAGACCTCACAATACAATTTCAATTATTATGTGGAAGCGTGCTAACCGTGGGGCTCTAGAGACAAGAGTGGCTAGCGTACTGTCCGCCGTACGCGGAGCAGACAATATATAAGAGAACAGCACACCTACCATACAACAAAACAACTTACCTCATGGTTGAAGGACACTGCTCTGGTGCCAACCTGGAGTTCTGTATGTAAGTGAGTGTATGTGTATCGTGTCGTGACGTTACGAGTATTCTTCAGGTTAGATTCCGCTTCCAATTAGGCCGGAGGAGGTCACAGCATGCGGTCTTCAAATCACTCATTCACAATAGCGTCACTTTGGTTTGACCTTCAAACTATTTATCCAAAATATGTCCAAAACCCGTGTTATTACACCAAGATAGGGGTTATTAACTCAAACAACTGGGTCATGGTCCATTGTCCACCAAAAACGACCGGTTAAGAGATTGATTTCAACAAACGCGTCGCGGAACTCAACAGGCGACCCACGCTTCTTTTAGCGGCAAAAAAAGAGAGCTGTCAAGTGTCAACGTCAAACAATGACAAGTCAGATGTCACTTCGTTACACGCGCATTCCATTAGGCGCACAGATAATAAACGGTACGCAACAATGCGGATATCGTATTTATGTACGATTGGAAAAAGTAGCCATAGTCACTTAACAATTAAGAAAAACGGCGTAGGAGCGCACTAAATGTCAACTCAACACAATTAAGTCAAAAATCAACACGTGCAGGAGCGCGAGGCTACGACTGGACACGGTGAAACAAAAAAGTTCAAAACGAAACGCAAACAACACGTGCAGAAACGCAAAGGGCTACAACTGAATACGGTAAATTGTGAATCAACACGACAACGTCCACTCACAAGGGCAGTAGTTTGACTAATAAGTAAAAGATGTAACGGCTTCATCACAGACCGACTGACCCTGACTAAAGAAAAACGACTTTGTTGCCTCAGTAACTAAGACCATTTTGCTGTAAAAACCAACTCTTATCGCTTTTTGCTATTCATTGGGCGTTCTACCTGGAAATGCCGTCGCACCGCGCTCGGTGACCATTGCTTAGAGAATCCCCTCAATGGGTTCCCCTCAATTGGTTCCTGCATGTGCCAAAAATTCTTAGAATTGAACAATGTTATCATTTCGAGCACATTAAATATTCTTTTAAGCAAAAATATTGTGTTTTGTTAGACTGCCTAAAATTTAAAATTTCGCCCTCGAATTGGTTTGTAGGTCCTAATTTCAATAATTTGTAAGATATCCGCATAAATGATACCTCAAAAGAAAGAACGATTATCAAGCATGTTTTCAAAAAGGTTTGAACAAAAAAAGCACTCTCCGTTTTTTTTTTTAATAAGTTTTAAAAGACGTATTGTACATTTTTTTTATTTTTTCTGAGCTTTAAATATCTGTAAAAAAAATGTCTAATGACTCTGAAGCCTAAAACATGTTTTGCTTGGTTGCTTACACATTACTTTAATTAAATAAATAAAAAATGAATTCATTTATCATTCAATTTGGCCATAATTATGCAGTTTACATTAAATTTTGAGAATTTCCGAAAAAAAAAAAATTAAAAATTTGGTTAAAAAAATTTGGTAAGACTTCGTCTAAGACAACCATGGCTTAAATGGTTCTAAATTGTCTATACTATCTTCACCTTAAAGCTTTGCACCCATCTTCCAATCACCCTGTATAATTCATGCGTTGATTATACAATATTAAAAAATCTTTCACTATTGGGAAGGAGGTTTTTCCAACTGATCAATTAAATGAGCTAGAGAGAAAAACCTTTTTTCGCTTAGAGCAGAAGATTCCTCATGGATTCATCATCCCTTCAGTCACTATAGATGATCCAGATATCAATGCCTTAGGTCACAATTGCACTAACTACAAAATTTTCAATTTTACTTTTTAATGCCAAACACTACATTTTATACATTACAATTTGAGATATTATGATGGAGTTAAAGTACTAGTCTTTACTGTTCTTGTCGAAAGTTTAAAAAACTTTAAAGCTCTCTCCTCGAAATTTTCAATGTTGTAGTTAGTGCAATAATTGCACAATTATTATGAACTAAGGCATCCATATCATCCTTTGCAGCCAGGACCCTACGGATAGTTTCTTCTAAGATGGTCTGCGACTTGCACGTTTCGACTGCGTCTATTCGTTCGCGATGGACTACTCAAGTCCTTCTATCGCAAGCCTTGGCTTATGGCGGCCATAGCTCATTGAACGCGCCTAGTTTGCTGGATTAGTAGCAGATGTCAGACACTTCACTTTTTGTTATTTTTTTTCTTTCATTCCGCATCTTTCACTCGAAGTGAATTGTCTACAAACCCTAATAGCGTAATACACAATGATGAAAAATGTAATATACAAGAAACTGAATCATTTTAGATGATATTGGAAATGAATATTGAAAATAATAAAAAAGTGAAAAAATAATTCGTTAGTAAACCGATCCAACGACGTTGAATTTTGGCATTACCTCCAGTGAAGCGCTTGAGGGTTTGACGCATTTGGTGCACATCTCAATTTGTACACCATGCTCAAATGGTGATCTTAGCAACTGGTGCACTTCTCAATTGGTGCACTTCGCAAAAGGAGCACTCTTTAAGATGAGTGGAGATTTGGAAAAATTGTCTAAAAAATGAAAGAATCTTCGGTTTTGCGTAGGTAATTTTCTTAAAAATACAATCAACAAAATAATTTTAAATTAACTGTACATAATCACTATAACATTTATATTTTTTCAAAAATAAAAAAAAATCACTTGGAAATAATAAAAATATAATTATGTAAGAAAAAATTAGATTTACAGCAAAAAGTTATCATAATAAAGACGTGATATAATAACATATCATATCAATAACCTTTTTAGTTTAAAAGAAGTACAGTTAAATTTTAATATTATAAAGGTTATTGATATAATATAATATTATATCATGTCCTTATTAACCCTTTTCAGAGCATACTGCCAGTCTTTTTACACGTGCAGTCTGTGGGTCAGGTATACGCTGAGGGCACCCAACGCCCTGCGTGTCCAGTATAACAATATATTCAGGATGCTGTTGGGTCTACCACGGTATTGTAGCGCTTCCAGAATGTTCACTGAGGCCAGGGTTGGTGGATTTCATGCCATTATACGGAAACGGTGTGCGTCTATTCTCGGTAGAATACGTGCTAGCTCCCACAGCATCCTGAGTGTATTGTGTGATAGGTGGGACAGCCCCATGCTGGCTCACTGGATACGGCTGCACACATAAGTGTCAGTTGTCCTAATTTTGTTAACAGAGTCTTATATTTTTCTTTTTTACTAACATATGGTTAAGACTTTTTAGTAACAACATATGGATAATTTAGTCTGAAATAAATGTTTATTATTATTTATTATGAACTTTTTGCTGTAAATTTAATTTTTTCTTACATAATTATATTTTTATTATTTCCGAGCAACTTTTTTTATTTTTGAAAAAATAAAATGATTATGTAGAGTTTAATTACAACTATTTTTCTTTTGCTATAATTATTTTGCAGTACGTAAATCTTTCTTACATATATTTTTTATTACTTTCGAGTGACTTTTTATATTATTATTGAAAATTGTTTAAGTTTAAGTAAGTGTGTTGTACCTACTTGCCTGCCAGGGTCGCGAGATTGTTCAAGCGAAGTACCGTGACCCTGGCATATGGGTAACTGAAGGAACACGGGTGGGTTTTAGTCAGTAAAAGTCTAACACACCCTCCCGCTCCGCCCAGAGCGGAAGAAGTCATTTGATGATTACCCATCCAGAAAAAAAAAGTGTGTACCTAATTGAAAGGTATTTGTTGATTGTATATTTAAGAAAATTACCTACGCAAACCCAAAGATTCTTTCATTTTTAGACAATTTTTCCAAATCTCCACTCATCTTAAAGAGTGCTCCTTTTGCGAAGTGCACCAATTGAGAAGTGCACCAGTTGCGAAGTGAGCCATATGAGAAGTGCACCAGTTGCTAAGTTCACCATTTGAGCATGGTGTACAAGTTGAGATGTGCACCAAATGCGTCAAACCCGCGCTTGATGCCAATACATTGGCCCAATGTATTGGTTCATATTGTTAATAGTTCAACTCTCTTTTCCTAAGTTTATACCGGATGACATTTTTTACCGTCTCGACCTTCATACGGTGTGTTGTGTAACTAGAATAGAAGACAGGAAGGCCTTCAGATTCATCGTAGGTGACTAAACGAGCGCGGGACGCGGGCTGACGGGGATGCGGGTGCGGTTTGTGCGCCTACGAAAGATCAATTTGGCCAACTATCGGCCGGCTTCAAAGGGTAAAACCGCGCTACAAAATCATTGAGACATGCCGCGCATTGAGTAGTGGAGTTTCGATAGATTTTAATTGACTTTTTTATTTTATTTTTTCCAAATTTCTGTTTTTGTTGTTCTAGTATGAAAATGTTACTTTAAGTGTGTAGTATTTATTGCTAGATCATTTTCATTACATGTTATTCAAAAATAAAAATAATAAAAATTTCTATGCCAAAGGCTTCTACTCCGTTCACCTATTACACCCATTTTTTTTCAATAAGTTAAAAAAAGTCACCCGGTATAATGTGAGATATAAATAAGGTGAGATTTTTAGAAAATATTTATCATCATCATCATCATCATCATCATAATCAGCCTTTATTGTTCCCACTGCTGGGACACTCCTCTCGGTGAGAGGGAGCTAATTGATATTATTTTGTCACGGCATTCATTTCCATCAGTTGGGTGCGAAGTAAGTTCAGACTTGACACTACTGGACTACCTGCGAGGATGGCTAGAGCTGCGAGGTACCAAGTACATGTGTCGGGAAGCCGGCTGCGGCGCATGCGTGGTCTCCGCACGAAAGCCTCATGGTGCACCATTTGCCGTCAACTCGGTATTTGAAAACTTTGAGATAATTGTAGCGTGGTTTTTGGTGTGCGGGTCCTACAAGTCGTACGATTTGTTTGCATACTCATGGTATTAAAGTCAACCATTTGGTAAAACACGTGATTTTTATTTAATTTGACTTGAGCCATCAGATCTGATGACGATGATTATATGAGGTATCCTTTACTGTTCAGTGTATGATGGCAGTAACATCATGTCACGGGTTGGAGCTCACCACAATAGAGGAGGTGGGCAACAGGAAGAAAGGCTATCATCCACTGCAGACGACGCTGGCCAAGCACAATGGCACCCAGTGTGGGCACTGTACTCCTGGGTGGATCATGGCTATGTACAGGTAATGAGCAAGAATCATCAGGATAAATTGGACGTTGTTTTTAATGCCTAGATCTGTCAACATAACGTATGTAGCTCTACTAAATAATTTAGCAATAAGTAGCTCAAAAGCTAACATTAAATTATTTTCAGTCTACTAGGAAGCAAACCAGACCTAACCATGTTGGAAATAGAGCAGTCTTTTGGGAGCAATATATGTCGGTGTACAGGATACAGATCAATAATGGAAAGTTTCAAGAAATTTGCCAAAGATAGTCCAGAAAAACTAATTCTGGATATTGAAAATTTACATCTTTGCAAGAAGTCATGCAAAACTTGTGATAGAGATAATTGCGAAGATAAAGATTGGTGTAAGGTAGAAGAAGAAGATGTTCTAGATTTTAGTGAAATTAAAATCAAATTAAAAGATGGAAAATGGTGGTACAGAGTTACAAATGTCAAAGGTATTTTTGAAATACTCCAAGAGAAAGGAGATGACTCGTATATGTTGGTAGCTGGAAACACAGCTAAAGGTGAGACATTAGCTAATTTCGATTCGATTTACCAATTAGTTTGTAACGTAAAGCTCTATTGATATTTGATTTTCAGGAATATATCACATAGAAGAATATCCACGAATACTAATTGACATAAATGGAATAGCTGAACTTAAAGGCAACAAAATGGATCAGAATTTGATAATAGGTGCTGCAGTAACCTTGACTGAGCTATTGGAGATATTCCAAAGTATGTCTAAGCAAGAGTATTTTGGGTATTTGCAAAAGCTTTATAATCATCTAAAGAAGGTTGCTCATATTCCTGTTAGAAATGTAAGTAATATCTTTTGAATTCGTGAAAATAAAATTGTTAATTTTATTTAATTCGTTCAATGTATTTATCAACTCGATAACATATAGGGATCAGTTGAGTTTTGATGGAACGACTGGAAACTAAAGCCGTGAATACTCGTGAATGTGATCCCTTATAAGGTGATTTCTATTTTTAACAGTCACTTACTGTACTAGTGCCAACTGCAAACACTATACCTACACTATTCATCCAATATTTTACACGAACATGTTGAGTTTGAATTATTCTACGACTTCTATTATCGACTCTTTGATATCGCTTCACTATATACGTATTAACTACTTCACACAATGTAACGTTGCAGGTGGGAACTATAGCTGGGAATTTAATGATTAAAAATAAACGGAACATCTTCTCATCTGACATCTACCTCCTGCTAGAAACTGTGGGCGCCCAGCTGACTTTAAGTATGTGAATTATCTTTTCTGCTTTAATAAAAATCAAAAGTAATTTATTAAAACTAGGCTGAGAGTCAGCACTTTTTGAACGTCAAAGTTACATAAGACAGTTCCCCAAAACGCCCGCCCTTCACCACTTCCTTAGTTTAATATGTGCTTGGATCGATAATAAACAAAATGTTAGTACCTATATGAAGTGCATGATAAAATTTTATTCGACCGTTATTCAGTTAATAACTTGTAATAGTCTGAGTACTCACAATCTGAATTTTATTTCAGTAAGCTACAACTTGAAATTGAAAACAGTGACGATGCAGGAGTTTTTGAAAACCAATATGAAAGGTGTTGTCATTCTAAATGTGATGCTGCCTCCTTTGAGTAGTGACCACCAAATAGAGATTTTCAAGGTAAACTACCCAAATAGAAATTCTTCAGTAAATTACTTAGAATACGATTAGCCAATAATATAAGAATAAGATATACCAAATATTTTATCACGTACAGGCATGATTTGATGTTTCAATCAATCCAATCAGCCTATCGCAGTCCACTGCTGGACATAAACCTCTCCCATGCTGCACCACAACACCCTGTCCTCCGCCTTCCGCATTCTGCAAGCTATGTCGTTAACTCGATGATTTGATGTTTGCAGTCCCCGAAAGGTAAAGCAGTAGCAGAACAATCATAAACTCCCGTGTTATTCATCTGACCACTTTCATAAATACTCGTTATGTCGAGTATAAATTAAAGTACATAATTATATTGTTATCACTTTATCCATTCAGGTATTGCCAAGAAGTACTAATGCTCCCGCGATTGTCAACGCAGGCTTTTTATACCAACTATCCACAAACAATACAGTCCTCACCTCAAGAATAGTCTTCGGAGGTCTTTCTCCATCATTCACTAGAGCTTTCAAAACTGAAGAGTTCTTGGTTGGAAAGGAACTTTTCAGGAATGGAACTCTTCAATCAGCTTTGAAAATATTGGAAAATGAGATGGTGGTAATAGAAAATCCACCACAACCAAGTGTTCAGTTTAGACGAGTGCTAGCTGTTCGACTTTTCTATAAGGTATGTATATATTTTTTTAAACCTATTATAAATCGTCTTCTGTCGTCTTCATATAAGAGTGTCTATCAGGGGTTTTGCACCCAGATTATCCTGATGTCGGGTGTCTCAGTAGAATTAACAATGCATGTGAGCTAAAGCATTTTATAAACCAGAATAATTGCACAAAGATATAAGTATTTGTAATGGTAATCATGTTTTCAGGGTTTACTGTCATTGTGTCCTAAGGATATACTTCAGACTCGTTACAAATCCGGGACTATCAAACTTCATGAAACACGACCAGTCTCGAAAGGGAGCCAGTGTTACGAGACCGATCCCTCAGTTTATCCATTAAATCAGCCGATACAGAAAGTTGAAGCATTGGTAAGATGTTTAACTAGCATTATTATAACATTTAAAACGTAATATTTTTATATTATATTGGGACAATATGGAAACATTCGAATTCATAAATATACAGGGAAGCTGTGTTAGCTCCTTTTTAGGGTTCCGTTGCCAAATGGCAAAAAATGGAACCCTTATAGATTCGTCATGTCTCTCTGTCTATCTGTCCGTGTATGTCACAGCCACTTTTCTCCGAAACTATAATAGCTATCTTATTGAAACTTGGTAAGTAGATGTATTCTGTAAACCGCATTAAGATTTTTACACTAAAATAGAAAAAAAAACACATAAATTTTGGGGTTCCCCATACTTAGAAAAGAAACTCAAAAAAAAAAAATTATCAAACCCATACGTGTGGGGTATCTATGAGTAGGTCTTTAAAAATGGTACTGAGGTTTTTAACGTCGTTTTTTTTCTAGACTGAATAGTTTGCGCGAGAGAGACTTCCAAAGTGTTCAAATGTGTCCCCCCCCCCGTAACTTCTAAAATAAGAGAATGATAAAACTAAAAAAAATATATGATGTACATAACCATATAAACTTCCACGGAAAATTGGTTTGAACGAGATCCAGTAAGTAGTTTTTTTTTAATACGTCATAAATCGTAAACCGCAATTTACCTTTAATTCAATCAACTCAAATATAAAAATTAAAAAAAAAAACATTTAATGTCATAAACATAAACCTTATGCATAAACCGAGGATACCTACAGGTTTGTACGGAACCCTCGGTGCGCGAGTCCGACTCGCACTTGGCAGGTTTTTTATTAAAACATTTTGGCATACTTTTCTTTAAAGTGCAAGGTTTCCATAAATAAGAAAAATTGACAAACCAATATATCTGTTTGGACTCATTGAAGCCCAGTTTACACGATGAAATTTATTGCCTGTGGGTTATAATAAGCTTGAAGTAACAATTGAGTGGTATCACTTATACAAAACGTACAATTGCACGATACGGGCAAGTTTCCATTCATAAGCAATATAGATGTAAAATGCACATACACTAAAATTACTTGTCCAATAAATCGATGCTAATCGTTTTTTTGTTTTGTAACCTTGGATGATAGAATTTTTCTTGTCAAATATGACAAATTTTTATCATTTAAAGATAAAAAAAAACCTTTTAAAGACGTTCAATAAAACAGCATTTAAAATATTTGACAGCGCAAATACGTGCAATACTTGAATTAATTAATTATACACAAGGCGAAAATTGCATGCAATAATTGCATGGCAAAACTTGCATTTAAGTAATGTATGCTGGTTTATGGAAATTGCTCGCGTAAACACTTGCGTGCATTTCTTGAATGGCAATAATTGCATGTGCTTTATGATGCGATTGACCTTGGTCATTCCAGAAACTTGCATATATTGCAGTACTAAAAATAAAAATGGACAGCAGAAGTGATTTCAATTTTATAAAAATATATTTTCATGCAATTTGTATTGGAGTCAAATTGACCACTGTTTTTTAAAAGTGTGAAATAATACATAATTATCATATTATATTAATCGCAGTATCTCAGTGATTCCAATTAGGTAACATTGTGATTTCAGATTCAATGCGCAGGTGAAGCATTTTACTCAGATGATTTGCCGGCACAACCATACGAAGTCTTTGCAGCGTTTGCGCTCACTACTGTTGCAACTGGTGATATTGTGTCTATTAATCCAAAAAATTCTCTGGTAAACTAATATGTTACAATATTAGTTCTGTAGACTGTCTCATTGTTTTAATCACTCACATTTTATTACTTTCTATATGCAGAGCCAACCAGGTGTGATAGCATTTTACACTGCAAAGGATATACCAGGGATAAATTCTTTTACCCCTACTGATGGTGAAAAGTATCTTGTGGATGAAGAAGTATTATGCAAGGGTAAGGTAAAGTATTTCGGTCAGCCGTACGGAGTCATTGTTGCTAAAACACATAATATCGCCGAAAAAGCTGCTAAAATGGTTGAAGTTGAATATAAAAACGTTACTAAGCCTGTAACAGATATAAAAGATGCTATTAAAGATTCTAACAGAGTAACGTTATATGATTCAGTGGATGCTACTGATACGGGCACAGATGTTACTAAAGTGATTAAAACAGGATATACAATGTATAGCCAGTATCATAATCCAATGGAGAATATTGTTTCCGTTATTCATCCAACCCAAGAAGGGATGAAAGTTTACACATCTGGGCATTGGACTGATGGCGTACAAGTTGTGCTGTCAAGGGCTTTAAAAATTGATCAAAATTGGTGAGTATATGCTGTTCAGAGACAATGTGAACAATGCTGTAGGTATTATTTTAATTGAACATATTTATCTACATAATGTTACAGCATTGATGTCTACGTTCGACATGTCGGCGGTTCTTTTGGAATGAAGATAAATCGCCACATCCAATCAGCAGTCGCCTGTGGTCTCGTTGTCCAGAAGTTGAACCGACCGTGTAGATTCCTCCAACCCTTGACTACCACTACTAGAGCAGTTGGAAAGAAGCTTTCGAGTACTTCACAATTTGAAGTAAAGTTTTTTTAAATAACTATAATACACCAAGACATCACACTTATTTAGATAAGAAACAGTAAAGCGATTATTTTTCAGGTCGATGTCAATAGTTGCGGCACCATACAACACATGAATTATAATTTATACCAAGACAATGGTCATGTAATCAATTTTATATTTAGTTATTTAATAATGGGCTCATATGAAAACTGTTACGATAAGTCTAAGTGGAAATTCAATTGCTACAACTCTACCAGCGATACTCCAAAAAATTCTTGGTTTAGATCACCAGGTGAGATTCAGACGATGACATGTTCGTCATTTTATAATGACAAAATGACACTATGCATTCATTATAATGTTCCAGGTCTACTAGACAGCATCGGTCAATGTGAGCAGTTAATGGATCAAATTGCCTACGAACTATCACTAGATCCAATCATAGTTCGACTGAACAATCTAGACAGAGAAAAATATAGCGCTTTAGAAGACATGTTTAACACTTTAAAAACAAACTCAAAATACGATGAAAGAAGATTGGATGTTAATAATTATAACAAAGAAAATCGGTGGAAGAAACGTGGGCTGAGATTTTCATTTTTAAGATACCCTTCTCATCCCTATGGAACCCTTAATGTTATCGTATCCGTGTACCGTGGCGATGGAACTGTAATTATCACCCACGGAGGAGTCGAAATGGGTCAAGGACTTAACACAAAAGCCATACAAATCTGTGCTTACTATTTGAAGATTCCCATAGAGAAAATCAAAGTAAAAGCTACTGACACAACAGTGGCTCCAAACAGCGTTGAAACGGCTGCAAGTATCGGATCACAGAACGTTGGTTTAGGAGTGAGCAGATGCTGTGAAAAACTACTGAAAAGACTTGAACCTATAAGAAATCAGATGCCAGGTGCTACTTGGGTAGAAATTGTAGCTAAAGCATATGCATCCAATGTAGATTTACAAGCGCAAAGTTTCGTTTCCCTCGCAGATATTGAGCAGTTTCCTTATAATATGTTTGGGGTCGCATTGGCAGAAGTAGAAATTGATGTGCTGACCGGAGAGTCGGAGATATTGAGGGTGGATATCATGCAAGATGTCGGCAAAAGCGTCAGTCCAGAAATTGATGTTGGACAGGTTTGTGGTGTTCCTAATTTCGAACAGCTACCGATTCCTTTAACCCTGGAAACTCGGAATATTCTCATTCTATCGATTAACTAATAAATCTATACTAATGTATTAAAGCTGAAGAGTTTATCTTTTTGTTTAAACGTTCGAAGATCTGCAACTACCAGTCCGGTTAGAATTAATTTAGCTATAAATTCAATTAAATTTTATGTTTTTTTATTGTAGTTGAGGTGTATAAGAACATCATTTTTTATGTAAATTGACGTTGAAATGAGGTTACTGGATACTTGACTTTGTTGTAATTCCATATCTTTGTCATAAACCATCTTTAGTTTCTCTTTGATAACTCACATCCTAAAGATGATTAACTAAAAGTGAATGTTCGAACCAATTTCAGGTGGAAGGCGCGTTTATCATGGGTCTTGGCTACTGGACTTGTGAGAAGCTCATTTACGATGACAATACTGGAGAATTGCTGACAAATCGGACGTGGACCTACTCAGTTCCGATGAACACTGATATTCCACAAGATTTTAGGGTCTATTTCAGAAAGAATTCTTATAGTTATGAAGCTATTCATGGAGCTAAAGGTAAATTGAAATAATTTTTTGGTATTTTTCATATTTTATTCTTATTTTTTCTTGGGCAAAACTTTTACAAAGATATATTTCCTTGTACTCTCTCGCTCCTTTCCTTTGAATACCAGCCAGCCTTTGAATATTAGCCATCAATCAATAATATTGTTATTATTTCATTGTTTACGCCTTTCCCAGCTGTAGGCGAGCCTCCTATGTGTTTATCAGTATCAGTGGCTCTAGCAATCAGAGAAGCGATCTCACAAGCCAGGTTGGAATCAGGGATACCTAGAATACCTACTACAAAATGGTTCAATATAGGTGAGTGCATTACCTGTGTCTATATCCTGTCCTTACTTAAGCCGAATCCATGGAACCCGGTTATAATACTGTTGTCTTTATTATTCGCAGACGGTCCATATACAGTGGAAATGATTGGTTTGTCAACAGCAACTAAAGTAACGGATTTAAAGTTCAACTAAGACCCATGGTTACTTTTAAGTAGCATCGTGGACGACAGTAAGGCTTCTAGTTGAAAAAGTTATCAAACTAATAAAAAAGATTCATTCGATGTTATCCTAAAAACATCACATGTAGTATTGTTATTTTTTGTCACCCTAGTAAGCACAACATCATTTTTATTAATTATTGACCTAGAAAGTATAATGCTAGAAACACAGTTAGTAAAAAAAAAAAACTAATAGATACACTACACAAATCTATCTACCTATCTGTTATGTTACTCAAATATGCTGTATCCTTCTGGAACTCGCACTATGGCAAATACACTGACACTATAGAAAATGGATATACGTCTAACGTAGATATACTCGTGCAGTACAGGTGTCACAAAACTAGATAAGATGCTCAGTAAATACAGTATTTGATGCTCACCTGTGCTCTGTAATTAATTATTCATTTATATGACATTATAATAATAATAAATATCTTAGGACAACCAACACACCGTTATCTGATCCTAAACTAGGCATAGCCTGTACTATGGTAACCAGACAACTGATAAATATACTTATATATTTCTAAATACATACATATTATACCCAGACACAGAACAAATGATCTTGCTCATCACACAAAGATTTGTCCTGGGTGGGAATCGAGCCCACGACCTCAGTCTTAGCAGTCAGGGTCACTAACCACTAGACTAACAGGGCAGACATTGTTATTGGTAATTTAGATTGTATTGATTTGCATAATGTATTGTGTACAGACCCCATTCTTCCCATGTGTGTCGTAAGAGGCGACTAAGGGACTTACTAGAGAATGGGCAGCAGTGTTCTCTGTGCATTTTACCACCATACTATGATCGCCAACCCGCCTGCTAAGCGTGGTGATTATGGCAAACCCCCCCTAATTTTGGGGAGGCCTATGTCCAGCATTGGACGTCTTTTGGCTGAAATGATGATGCAGACCCCAGAACTGTCCATAGACGGCAGGTGTGTACAGGAAACTTACAGTTTGGCGAATGGCAGCAACCGACAATATAGCATTCGAACTTATAGATGTGTGTGGGTTCGCGACCGAGTGAACAAGTAATATACAAAAATAAGTTGTAACGCTTAAATTTATTAAAATATAAAGTAACTAAAGCTAGCAGTTACACTTGGTCTTAAAATGTAAAATTAGATAGGGCTATATGAAAAGTTACAACTAGACCGACAAGATCGTGGCGAGCTTTGGCGAGTAATGATCGGGGTCAGAAAAGGAACCTCACACGATCGTAGTTAGAGACAGACTGCCTGCCTCGTCCAAAGCTCGGAACATCCTTCCCACACCTGCAGTTTTCTAAACAAAGGATGCGGCAAAACGGTTGTTCCGTAAAAGTATAATAAGACACAGGAAATATAAATACAAATGGGTACAATAAACGATAACTAAAAATAACAGAACAATGAACCTTAAATAAAGATAAAGAATTCCAAAAGACAATAAATAGTACCTATACTATAACTATAAAGAATTATAGAGTACAATAGTACCTATTACTTAAATTGCTTTGCAGATGTGGGAACGTGAGAAAACACAAAATTAAACTTTCTAAAATAATTACAATAGAAAAATATTACATTAATAACTAAGCAAGGGATGAGTACGTGAGACACAGTCGCCACAGATGTTATACTTGCATGCTCTTTGAATAGGTTTTGTAGCCTTTTGAATGAGACACTTGAATTCTTAGACTAATTGTTCGTTATTTTTAAATATTTACTTGGTATTAATAAATAATAATAATAAATTGTTTATTAATAAAAAGGGGCACATTTACAGTAAATACGTTTGTTCTGTCCCGTTTATTATCTGTGCGCCTAACGGAATGCGCGTGTAACGAAGTGACATCTAACTTGTCAATTTGACGTTGACACACTTCCTTCTCTTGAATTTGATGCTTAACAAAAAAAACACGTCGCCGGTTGTATCTGCCGATCTTTTGGAAAGTTATCCCTTACCCCGGTCGTTTTGTGGACAATCTGTCATGACCCAATTGTAGTGATTGTAATTAACCCCTAATTTGACGTGATAACACGGGTTTTGGACATATCTCGTTGAAATAGTTTGAAGGTTAAGCAAAGTGACGCTATTGGGAATGAGTGATTTGAAGACCGCATGCTGTGATTGCCTCCAGCCTTATTGCAAGCGGATTGTTACCAGGAGAATACTCATAACGTCACGACACGATACATATACACTCACTTACATACATAACTCCAGGTAACCCCAGAAGCAGTGTCCTTCAACCACCAGGTAAGTTGTTTTGTTGTATTTTAGGTGAGTCATTTGTTATTTGTATTGCGTCTTGCTTTGAATTGTACTATATATTGTCTGCTCCGCGTACGGCGGACTAGTTTCGCTTGCCACTTCTTGTCTCTAGAGCCCCACGATTATCACACTTCCACTGCGCACTTGAAATCGTATTGTGAGGTCTAGTCTGGCAGCGTACAACGTTAAACAATTAAAATAGAGCAGATTTGCTAATTTGCCTGAACTAGGTAGAACCTGTGTTTCAGGCTACAAATGCACAAATTCTTAATGTAATAAATTAATAATGTGTAGTAATAACTAAAATTAAAACTTCGGTAACAAAAGTAAAATAGCGTGTTAGCGGTTTTATTTGCAGACAACTAGTAAATTTTCTGTCTGTACGTAATCTATGGTTAGTAAAGAAAGAAATAATTTATTTGCTATGAATGTGGGTACAAAATAAGATGTAAACATTGTAAAAAATACAGTTCCAACACACTCAACCTTACGGCATGCAAAAGTAAAAACATTTTTAAATCTACTTAATTGTCAAACAAATAACCAAAACAAAGAAAAAATAAGACATAAAAGGTACTATACTAAGTTATGTGAGACTATAGCCTTCCTTACATAAACTAAACATCAAAAACAACAGTATTAATTCCGTATTTTACATATTAAGATTGATTAAATTAATTATTTATTTTTGCCTACGTTAACAAGGTATATATGATATAATATAATATAATATAATATAATATAATATAATATAATATAAAATAAATTAATATAACATTACAAACTTTTATCATTCATAAATATTTAAGTATATTTTGTTTACAGCTATAGTAAATTAAAATATAGATACTTAATTTTCTATTTTATCTATTATACAGAAATGGGCCTAAAAATGTATAGAATCTTTCTACAAAGACATGTTTTGAGGTCTCATTTGTTATACATACTATATCATTCCGTCTCTTGTTAGTGTTGTCAGGAGTGTAGGTAAGCATGGTGTGCTGTTTTAATACCCATTGCATAATGAAAAGCTGCCGAACAGTCAGCACGTTGCAGGTTTTATAAAGTAGATCTGTGGGAAAAAAGAAGGGATGGAAATTTGCTACCTTCAAAATTGCTCTCTATGCTCTTTCAAGAGGAAGCAAATTCGTTTTTGGTGCACCGCCCCAAGAAGTTATACAGTATTGAATAATAGATTGACATAGGGCCAAATAAACTTGTGTGATTAATTTTTTGTCTGCTAATGTTTGTAATTTCTTAAAAACATAAATCAGTTTGCGCACTCTTTTACTAAGGCTTTCAATATGTATTTTAAAAGAAAGTGTTTCGTCCATTATAACCCCCAGGTATTTAATGTTGCTCGTTTTGATGATAGAAGGACAATTACACGTGCTGACTGCTCAGCTTCCGCATTTATGCGCATATTATTCCCCATGCAACGATACATCTGTTTTTGAGGTATAACGCAACAATGATGAATGCACTGTAGCAAATAGGAAAGCAGAGGAAGCTGTAAACAGCACCCTGTAGGAGAGTCTTAGGAATTAACACATGGTTTGTGGTGTTACAGTTCTTTTTAGAGGTAATTTCCGTCTAGCACTTCCTGTGGTGACGCGAGGGACTATTGCTGACGAGGTGAATCCTTCGTTAAAAACGTCATCTCTACGGTCGCATTTTGATTAGACTGCGTTTGACCATCAATCAATCAATCGATCATCATTCCTTAATGTTCTATTAAAATATAGTATAGTCACTCTACTCAAAGAGAGTGGCCAGTTGGGACTACCAGATTTTTGGCCATAAGAAAAAAAAAAATTGAACATTAGATCTAACGTAGATCCCCGTCAAGTTTCCCGTAGACCTTTGAGGGTCCACCTAGATCACTTTGGGAATCACTGCCCTAGACCATATAATTTGATGATTAGAACATTATAAGCATCGTTTTTGAAAAAAAATATGATGTTGTCACTACCCATTTTACATCTGTATTAACCCAGCAAAACAAACGCTATAAAGAATATCCCCTAACAATAACAATTTAGGTGCTTTCCTTTTGTGAATTTGAAGGAATATAATCGCGTGTTTCTGAACTTTTATCAACGATAACGTACTGCGAAATAACGGTCGTGTGCGAAAAAAGACCATTTCGGTGTCAGTAGCAATGGTATAAAATTTTAATTTAAAAAGATCTCATTCGGTCTTTGTAAGGGCTTGTTCACTCACAGCTCAATATTTCTTAAATGTCTGTAGGTATATTTTTGAATCACAATACTGATGGTAGCATTGTCTTCTATTCTTAGAGTGGTCCCTACTTTTATTTATATCACTAACATATAAATATCAAGAACTAAATAAATCAATAATTTTACGTTACAGTTTGCCGAAAACTTTCCCATCAGACAAATTAAATTCTTTTAATTTTTAAATATCTTTGGCGTATAGTTGCAAAACCCCCTAAAACACTTTTTTTTATAAATTAACTTTTTTACATCAACGGACAGTATTTCAAATTCTCTTTGAAATAAGAAAAAAAATCTTAGCAAATCCCACTATAAGCGTACAAATTTACAAGGGCTAATTCGTGTTTAGTAGCAAAAACCGCTATAATGACATGTGTCACTTTCAAACGGCCCTAAAACCAAATACACCAATCAGAGCGCTTCATACATTCGTTCGCAGTATGGCGATTTCTGTTGTTAATTGGTGAATTACGTGCGGTAATATTGTGTTTTTAGTAATAAATAATGGAGGAATTAATGCAAAATGTTAAAAAATCGGAACTTGGCAAATCCAGGAAGCGTCCTGTTATAAAAGCTAAGTGGAAACGAGAGGTAGCACGTGAAAAAAGGTATGTTGAATGTTTACTAGTTTGCACGTTCTGTTGGTTCAGTCTCAGAAGATCCATTGGCTAGATCCATGGTGGATCTAATGATAATTATTTTTCTCATTGGATCCTGATTTCAAAATGTGGATCTAGTGAGATTTTTTTTCGTTCAGTCTCAGAAGATCCTTTGGCTAGATCCATGATGGATCTAGTGATGATATTTTTCTCATTGGATTCAAGATGTGGATCTAGTGAGATTTTTTTTTTCAAATGACCCTTGTGCCAGACCCGTGATGGATCTTATTATTCTTATTCAACCTGCAGACATTATGAATCTTTTTGATATGAGAAAATATGGGTAATAAATTAATATATCTGTTATATTGACATTGCAGTTTAGTGCGATATAAAATTGTTTACGGAAAACGAAGTGCATCTTTTACAGATATTGCACATTTTATATCAAGAATCATCACTGACTTCCCTCAACTGCGACCGTTCAGAAAGATTTAGAAAAAGGTCATCACCTAAACGCGGCAAAACGAGCATTCAAAATGACGCTTTTATATTATTCGCACAAATGCAGCTCGCAAATGGCGAAATTGGCATCGGCCACTTTTTAGAAAAATTAAGATAAGTACCTCAAATGGTTCACTAATGTTTCATGAAAACACCATTGACAAACTTTTCGTTCACAACCAACGTTTCATAAACAACTTAGGTATTTCACAAAAAACTTATTCCAAAAATGTTTTATTTTATAAACACTTGCTGTGTTGCTTAACAAATGTGTCGGATAGTATTTATTCATTTATGCATTTTTCATGTAATATTTAGATTATTTTGAAAAAAATACGTTTATACTAAATATCATTTTATAATACATTTTCTAAACCACTCAAAGTGATAATGACGGTATCGTATTGTATAATTTAATAGAACTAACTCCCTCGAATTTAGTCGTTTCTGGCACTCGCCAACCGCTGTCGCGGCACCGCTTGCTTCGCTCGCTCGGCTCGTGCGTAGGAGGTCACGGTTTTAACCTAACCTAACCTCCCCAAACCATGTCGAATCTGCCCCGAACGGTATTTCAAGGCTTAAAAAACCCACAACCTAAATAGCCTAATGATCAAATGACTTTTATTCCAAACGTAGTTTTATGAGATAAAATGAAAAATAAAATGATTTTTTTGTCAAATAATACGTTATAAAAAAAAGTTTATCGGATAATTATTTTTTTAAGTGAATTATTTGACAAACTTGTTGTTGTATAATGATGAAATGACAAATCATATTTTTGCCAATCGTTGCTTATCTAGTGAACATTTGTGAATTAATTTTTGGTGAACTGACAGGACACCACCCCAAATACTTATCGTAATTTTTCTATGTCGTTTTCCCCCTTCTTACAGCTTTGTTCGTTTTTTATTTTCCACTGTGGCATATTTGGGTTATTTATTATTAAAAAAAAATATATATAAGGTGTATCTATTCATACACGAAATATTTTAAGGGGTACACCTGTAGGTGGTAAAGAAGCTATAGAAGCAAAAAGGAAATTTTTATCTAAGCGTTTTTGAATTTTCGTAATTATTATAATTTTAAAACTACTTGAGACGTTTTGCATAAAACATTTACTCCAAATTCTATGAATGGCCCGCCTGACGCTGCGAGGGCGACGACCGGACGGCACGAGCATGGCCGCGGTGTCTCAAGCCGTAAAAAATAAGAAGGAGCCAGTATTCATATGTGCGTTAAATAATTTATAAATATTACTATAGCTTCTTTACCACCTACGGGTGTACCTCTTAAAATATTTCGTGTATAAATAGATACACCTTATATATATAAGTTCTGTATGAAATAAACATATTTTTGTGTGATTTAATGTTTTAGATTTATCCTTACTGCCCTTCCCCCATCTCCTCATTAATTGCATCTTCGAATTGGATTTCAAAGAATCATTTTCACCAGGACAGGTTTCAGGATAGTATTTTATTGAAATTAACTTTTTTTGTAACATTTATTTTTGTTTTAGTAGCATATTTTTTATTCATAAACAAAAATTCTCATTAGATCCATTTTACTTATTTTTTTTATGGAAATAGAGGTCAATGAGAAAAATAATTATCACTAGATCCATCGTGGATCTAGCCAATGGATCTTCTGAGACTGAACCGGTTCTGTTAGTATTAGGAAGGTGTAAAAAAAAGCTTTTATAATATTATTTTATTGAATTTCATTAGGAAAAGATAAATGATAGGTATTTAGAAAGTATATTTTTAAGATTTTATTATAGTTCTTTGTTTAGTGAGTCGAGTTTTAATTTGTTTCGTTCAGGTACAAGCCTGCGGGTTTTCCAACATATCCTTCATGTAATCACAACCAAAAGGCATTTAAATGTAAGGAACTAACTATGCAAATGATTAGAAAATTTTACGAGAAATTCTACAAATGTTCCACCAAAATTACCCAAGACAATTTTATTTTAAGTTTTTGCTCAGTACAAGAAGCAAAACGTATTAAAAATGAAAGCAATCGAACAAAGGCTATAAAATACTACATTTTAGGTAATAAAGGTGCCAAAGTGCCAGTGTGTCAGAAAACATTTATGGGTGTTCTGTTAGTTAAGAAAGATCGAATACAGGGTGTTCTGAAACGATTTCATGAAAGTGGGGGACAAATGCCTCAAGAAAATCGGGGCGGGGATAGGAAAACTGACAAGTTTATTGCTAGAAAATTGTCTGTTCAGAGGTTCATTGAATCATTTAAAGGCCAAGAGAGTCACTATTGCCGATCTAAAAATATGAATAGATTGTATCTTTCGTCAGAACTAAACATACGCAAAATGTGGCGCATGTATTACCAATCTCATGAACCGGACTTACAAGTAAAACAAAATTATTTCAGAAAAATCTTTAACCAATGCTATAATATCGGGTTTGGAACACCAAGAACCGACGTATGTTCAACGTGTACAGAGATTGGTGAACGTTTAAAAACTGAAACAGATACGTCAAAAAAAAAATCAATTAATTATTGAAAAACGTATTCACAGATTGAAATACAAAGCCTTTTACAGCATACTGCGGGAAGAAGTTGATGGGCTTTTGAAAATTTCTTTTGACTGCAAAAAAACCAAGCACTTCCTAAATTACCGGATCAGTCTGCTTATTATAGCAGACAATTTAGTTTCTACCACTTCGCTATAGTAGCAGGGAACTCGAAGGCAAAATTGACGCCGAATAATGTTTATTCCTATTACTGGGACGATACAACCCACGCAAAAGGCAGTAATGAAATAATCAGTGCTGTATACCACTTTCTGCAAAATATTAATATGACTGACAATATTAAGGTATTAAGAATAATATCAGATGGATGTTCTGGACAGAACAAGAATACCGGCATGATCTCAATGCTCGGTAAATGGCTTTACTCAAAATCGACAAGGCACCTTAAAAGAATCGAATTGATTTACCCCATTGTTGATCACTCATTTATTCCCCCAGATAGGGTATTCGCCAAAATTTAAAAGGTTTTAAAAACTAAAGAAGTCATTACATCACCAGCTGAATATGTGTCCGTATTGCAAGAGCATACAAAATGTACAGATTTAGCATCAATTCCTGTATATGACTGGAAGACTAGTTATCAAAATATTATAAAGCCTACTCCTAGTTGGCATTTTGCTTTCATGAAGAGTAAACGAGTTTTTATTACCCGGACTAAGTCTGAAAATGTATTTGTGCAAGGAGAAGTTAATTATCGGGCAGAAAACAATATAAAAATAACTATGGTACACCCTAATATCATTCAACCTAATAAAATAATTCCGAATGCTGCCAAATTACACGATGTTTTGAAATTATTAAAAACCCATTTCGGTGATAATTGGGAAACCTTGGACATATTAATTTTTTATAAAAAAAATAAAAATAGAGCACAAGAACAACCGGAAAATATGATTGAAAATCCTGAAAGCAATGACCATAACACGTCTATATGTGTAATATTTCAACTAAGCAAAAATAAAAACTTTTAATTACTTTTATACATACTTCTTGTTTTATTACACTTAATAAAACTAACCACCACCGTTCTTTGTTAACAACAAACTATGCATAAACCCATCCAAGTTTAATTTTATGTTGCTTGCAAAGTCCCCTAAAATGTAAGGAGTCAACATCAAATCCCACTATAATGAATGATGAGTTTCAAAATCCACTATAATGAAACAATTTTATTTAATCTTTTTTTTCTAAGACTATATTGACAGTTCCATTTTTTTCTTTGGTGTTATCGTGCTTCCTTTCGTAAAAATGTTAACAAGTACAATTAGTACTGTGCATTATTAAGTAATAAAGTAAAAAAAATACTTCCTCATTTTTTTCCGAGAATCATTTTAGGGGGTTTTGCAACTATACGCCTCATCTATAGTAATTAATAGAATATATTTTTAATCTTTCGGGCTAACATTAAGCTGAAATAATAATCTTCCGAACAACCCCTTACTGTACGCGCCATACTGAAAAGTACGAGCGATTCTGCAATCCCGCACGTTTGCCCGTTATTTTTTTGCAGGCGCTATCGCATGGTGATTTTTTGCTTTGTGAGCCTGATGCTAATCTTGTGTTCCTGTGGCGAAGGCCACACAGGTTTATACTTTATTCACAACCTTTTTATTTTACCATGGTTCCATGGGGTACGCAGATTTTAAAGGGAGATGTTAAAAATTATATTTTAATTACCTACCGAATTTCAGAGGGAAAATAATGTATTTCAGAGCCAGGCTAACTTTTTGCATTCGTTTAGTATAAAAAACAATGTTGAACACTATAATTATATGTGTTTATTTACTGGTACATATTATGTACCTACTTATCCCTTAACAGCACTAACAGTTTCTAAACTATTATGTCCCTACAGAATTTCTCATAGCAAAGGATTGTATTTTTACGTCATAGTGATGAAAATAGTAACAATTCGCTTTGAGTAATTATTTCATGCAGCTTTATGTCGACATTAGTAGACTGTAGAAGTTGTGACAATTCACTTATTCGTTTGAAGGCATGTGTGTGCGTCGTGTACGACAATATTTAGTTTATTAAATACTAGCTTCAGTCTACGACTTCCAACCATGTGGAAGTTAACTAAACCGTAATACATAATAGTATACATATCTCACAGCACTCGACAATATAGGATACCTTACCATTGATACATTGTGTACCATTGTGTGCCTACCTTACTATTAATTAAAGATTATTTTTTATAACTGGACCTTTATTTACACAGATTACCTTTAACAGACAATTTAATAATTCCACCTCTTTAAAATATTCCAGTATCCATAGTCAGCCTTAAATGTTGCCACTGCGGCCTCCCTCCCGTCTGCGAGAGGGAGTAGTCTACCTTGCGGGCTTCCCGAGTGTTAGTTCTGGGGCATGCCAGTTTCCTCACGATGTTTTCTTTACCCGTTTTGAGGGTAGTGGTGATGAAAAGACAGCTGTGGTACTGGGGAGTTTGTTGCGCCACTTCTTCCCAGCAAAAGCACTAGGAAGTGGTGATGAGTGGGCGTTTTAGGGGGCTGTTATAAGACACAGACACATCACTGTTTAGTAAAAGTACTGATCCTCAGCCTTATTTGAATAAATTACTTTTGATGAATTGATTTACATTTACCTGCCTGGCTACGAATCCATGACCTACAACTCGTAATTTGGGGCCTACTACTGTACCTGTACTGAGCTAGCCTAACACTGGGACTTCCGCGGGTGAGTTGAGCGAGCGTTTCTTCCAAGTTAGACGCAGTTACTTGGCTATTTAGTATTATTAGGGCTTATTTCCTGAAAACGTTCAGTTGTTAAACCTCTAAATGTCATTCAGTTGTTTAACATAACAGATATGAAATATCAACAACTAGCGATTTTGTAAAATAGCGGAGTCGACAATCTATCTGCGACATCTACATCATCATCTATTATTGTTCTTTGATGAGGCATCCACTGCTAGACTGGAATCGTTCAAAATCAGCTCAAACGTAGGTCGATACCATAGAGCAACACGGACCACCGGCGGATCTCCGTGTTGCTCTATGGTCGATACTGATATACTTTTGCTCAAGTAAATAAAGTAGAATAATAACTTCATGATAATATAAAACCAGCTTTGATCCAATATTTTACAGATGATTAAACTAGTAAAAATATTAAATTTTATGATGATAAGTTGCATTGTCTTTGCAAGCGAGCCGGTAAATTAAATTTAAATCCGAGTATGACTGCTCCATATTGTTTTGATTATACACATAACGCAGGTGGCGTTGTAATCAGTATGTGGAAACAATAAAATTAACAGCTTTATAAATGACATAACATAAAAATAAACATGAAATAAACCACGCTAAGGCACTTATATATTACAAACTTACTATTATAGTTACCAATTAATCACAAAATTAAGTTTGATGTTGTTTAATACTAAAAAGAAGACTGTATTGAATTAATTAAATCGTGTATGTTTAAAATAAATAACGTATTAATTGAAACCAAGTATTCTATACTTGGTTTCAATTAATTGGTCTGCCGTTTGTCCCGGCTGTCATTTGTGGATTATTGACAGTCGTTGCGAGTTGTCAGAAGCCCGAAAGTCCGACCAGTCTTACCAAAGGGTATTGTATTACCCAGTAACTGGGTTGTGGCTCCATGTAAAATACCGGTATTCAGCTGCATCAGGTTAGACTGGAAGCCAACCCCAACATACCTAATTGGGAAAAGGCTAAGCATTGCCTAGCCTTTGAAGCTAAGTCATCGTCATCTGATAATGACTTAGTTTCAATAAATGTGATAATTTTATCGCCAGCCTGTCTATTGTTCGTGTATTTATTACCATTTATCTACAAGCTTAAAAATTGCCGCTTACGCCTGTCACTTGACTCAAAATCCTGTGGGAGATCTCAAAAAACTTATGCCAATCAAAGTTTCAAAAAGTGCTATAAAGCGTCGCTGCTTACCCACACCCCATTTAGCATCCAACCCTTATTGAATAAAACATATTTTTTCACCAAACATATTTATGCATCTGTTTAATAATTCATGTATGGAAATAGAGTCGACATACTGGGGAATTTGAAGGGTTCATTGCTCAAGATGAGAAGGTGATGTGATGTGCATTTTTGAAAAACATGGAGTTCGTTTACTCCATGAATATTGGGGCATCTTACAGCTAATCAGTGAAGCCTGTTATGAAGCGCTCTATATGATCAGAACCGTTCAAAGGTGCCATAGTGTCCCGAGATGACGACTTACAGAAGTATGGGAGAAAAACACATATTGCTCCAACTGAGCAGGAGAATTATGATGTCATGGCGCTACATAAACTGCTGGACTGCGACATATCTTGATGGAAAAGGAGTCAAGAAGGTATCTAAATAAACCCACATTCAAAGTCTCCACGAGTGATGATAGCAATGTACATTTAGTCCGTAATCCACGTAGCGGGCTTCAGTGTTTTAGTGCATAAAATTTTACAAGCAAGTAAGACATACTTTTTTCGTCTAGAACTCTTATTGTAGCTGGAGCATGTCTTTTATGTTACATCAAGACGGGATCAGAATGAAACGACAAAATAAACAACAATTTGTTACCTCAAAATTAATTTAATTTGCGTGAATAAACCCTAACATAGTCTCCCAATGACCATGAAGAAAGATTTATAGATACACTGCAGCATCTATAATTTAGAGCCTTTTAAATCCCAACAATAACAAAAGAGACGCAATAAAAAGAACTCAATTAATTACTTTTTTCTAGAAGCAATTGTTTTTTTTTATAAAACACCGTTCCTTGGCGCAAGTTTCGTGTTACCGTTGCTATAAAATGAACACCAAAGGAAACGAATCTACTGGTAATATTCAACATTCATTCAACATTCATTTATTTCATAATCAACAGGTTTTTAACAAATAAGTTGTAGAGGCCTCCTTTTAAGTATGGAGATACCTGTAGCAGAAGACCTCCCTCTTCCATATTTATGTGAACAACATACAAAGCCTGTTAATTCAACAAAATTATTATAAAGTTGGTACAATAACAAAACTAAGATTACATAAATTAAAAAATAATTAAAAAGGTACACTATATACGAGTGAGTAGTGTGTGTGTGCGTGTGTGAGGGTGTGTGTGTGTGTGAGTGTATGTGCGCGCGTGTGCGCGCATGTGCGTGTATGTGTGTATGAGGATGTTTGTGTGTGATTGAGTAAGAGAGAAAGGGAAACCAAATACATATTATTAGTGTGAAGTATGTGGTAGGTAACTGTATAATAATAATGAGTCCACGAAAGCATTTTATAATTTTACTATCATTATGTTAAATATTAAGTAATCGGATTCAGAAGTGCCTCAGTTTCTTCATAGTTAAGGGTCTTTAGCCATGCAGTCAGGGTTTTACGAAAAGCATAATTTGTTTTATGGTAGATTGGAATTTTTTTGCATATGGTGTTATAAAGAAGAGTAGTTTGGGCAACGTATTGCCGCCTTGCGAACGCAGTACGAACTCTGATCCCAGCTACCCCCCCGTGATTTCTTCTTTTTCTGAGAGTACTAGGGTCAAACACGGTTGTTTTATGCCGTTTTAAGGTGGACATCAGAACATATAATTTTCTTACAGTTAAAAGGTCACACAGTTTGTAAAGCTCGTGTGTAGAAAAACGGTACGATTTGAAGTAAATCGTTTTGAGAAGGGCACGCTGTGATCTTTCCACGTCTAAGAATTTCGTTTTGGTGGCACCCCCCCATATAGGAATACAATAGGTTAGAACGCTTTGGGCAAGAGCTATGTATATTTGTTGTACGAGCTTCGCTGACGCAACATGCCTTAGTATTTTGAAAATCCAGATCAGTTTTCTCAGACGTTCACTAACCAATGTAACGTGATAATGCCAAGAGAGTCGCTGATCAAGTATAATACCGAGATACTTAGTTTTCTCAACCTTCTCAATAGTCGGACAAGCACAGTTAGCGTCTTGGATATTATGACATTGGTGTATTTTTAAAGTGAAGTTAGTATCAGGCTGGGTTTTACCACTTAAAGAAAAACACATGAAGATAGTCTTCTGGCTATTAAGCGAAAGGAGGTTAGTTCTTAACCAGGAGGCAACTTTAGATAAACCGACTTCTGCATCTTTCTGCACAGAGGCCCAACTATCACCGATAAAGACCAGCGCAGTGTCGTCGGCATAAGAAAATACCCGAGCACCACCTGCCTCCAATGCACATAGGTCGTTGATGTAGATTAGAAACAATGTGGGCCCGAGAACACTTCCCTGCGGTACACCGAAGGTGATATTAGACTCCCTGCTTGTATATTGTCCAATTCTGACCTTTTGCGTTCGTTGTGAAAGATAACTTTTAAATAATTCAAGAGGTGTGCCCCTTATTCCTATGTTTTCCAATTTTCGTACAAGAATGGGAATGGACACTGTATCAAACGCCTTTTTTAAATCCAGAAAAACTGAGAGGCACTTCTTTCCCCGATCAAGGTTTTCAGTAATGAGAGATGTTATAGCCGTTACTGCATCTTCAGTCGATTTGCCCTGTCTAAATCCATACTGTGCATCAGACAATGTTACATATTTATTTAGGAAGTCAATTAATCGTTTGTTTAAGAGTTTCTCTAATATTTTAGATAAGGCAGGTAACACTGATATAGGTCTGAAGTTACTAACATCATCTCTAGGTCCACTCTTGTACACAGGCGTTATTATAGATTGTTTTAGGAGCTTAGGGAAAATACCTTTACTAAAGCACAGGTTCGCAAGATGAACAATAATTGGGAGAATTTCGTGTTTAGCTAACTTGAGAAAAATTGTGGGGATGTTGTCCCAGCCTGGAGCACTACTTGACTTTAAATTCATGAGTACACAGTGCACTTCGTCTATATCTGTATCCAAGAGAACAAGTGATGTCAGTTGAGTATTATCTGCTCCTAAGTTAGCGACAGAATCCGATCTAGTGTACGGCAAGATTTTTTCTGCAAGTTGTTTGCCAATTCCTGCGAAGTATTCATTTGCATAATTGACCGCGTCAATTGGCGATGACTTTTCTTCAAGAAGTTTAGTGTTGTCTGCGTTAGCTTGCTTCATATGCGTAATGTTTTTAATATTTGACCAAAGTCTTTTACTGTCTTTGGTAGAGTTTGCCAATTGTGCGCTCTCGTACTGGCGCTTTAGTTTTTTAATTAATTTATTACAATAGTTTCTATATCTTTTGTAAGTAATTTTTAATATATCATCATAAGGGTCATTCTTTAATTTCTTTTGCATATTATTTCTATTTCTGATACATTTTAAAATGCCGGGGGTTATCCAAGGTTTTATGGTTCGCTTTGTTTTAGGTATAGAAGTTGTAATGGTATTTTCTTGCAAAGATTCCGAAATTTTTCCAATCAATACTTCTACCACCAGATCAGGGTCATTAGAATACAAGAGTTCGCCAAGATTTTTGTTTAATAACGATTTAAGAGACATATTGAAGTCGGTACTTATTTTTGTCTTCTGAATTTTATTTTTTAGCTTGATTTTAGATATATTTAAAAATAATAGAGAGTGGTCAGTAACAGATGTATTTAAGACAGCAATGTGAGCAGATAATTTTTCCTTATTCAGTTTTATCATGAAGTGGTCGAGACAATTGTTTAATCTAGTAGGATAAGTGTGTCCTGCTAGCAGTCCATGCATAGTTAACATTGCAGAATAATTTTGCCTATTATTGCGTTCCTGAGCCAATATTGTTTCTCTTTTCATATTAGGTTACTACTCTGGTAGAAAATTAATATAAATTAATTTTCTACCAGAGTAGTAACCTAATATGAAAAATAGCTTTATAGAATAAATTTTGTTCCGGAATTGAATTTGAAATGAAATTTGTATTATGTAGGATATCGGAATCACAAGTCTTATACAGGATAAGTTTAAAGAAATCGAAGGTGTGTTTTATCCATCAACGGGAACATTTTTCTCCTATGTATTCAAGGTACTTAGAGGGAAGGTACATAATGCAGATATTTTAGGGCACATAGGTTTGTGTGTTCCGGACAGATATAGAGGTGAGGCGTATATACTGGTACAGGTATATAGACCAAGTATGTGCTTCCCAGTACGCAGCCCGCGTACAGACCGGAATACTGGGTAAATACCTTGTAGGCATGACGTCATACGTATAGGCTAGTATGAAACGGACCGCTACCACAAGTTATCAGCCAGTTCGTGCAGCATCGGTCCGTCGAAACCTCCCGAAGCTACCCGACTGCTTACGGAAGAACCCGAAGCGTCATTCGTGCTTTAGGAACGTTCGGACGATCGAATTCACTTAGAAAAAAATACATATGTCTACGTCCTTACGGAATATAATTGCGTAATAATGTTATTGCATAAAAAATATTACGAATTACTTTTTATCATATCAAAGAGTTCCTTCCCATCTTCATATCTCTTAATTGAAACGTCATACCTACATAATATTGGAGGTATGCAATACTTATCGCTTATGTTTACTTATCGAAATCATAACACACCCAAATACTTACAGGTATTTTGAAACCCGGTTTTTATACCAGGTATTTGACGATACCCATACCTTGAAGGCCGGGTATGGAGATTGGCAGGTATATCTCATCTCTAGACAGATACGTGTGGCGATGACGACGGCCACGGCTCGGCTGCTGGTGGCACCGCGTGCTCGGACCAATCTTCTGAGTGAGGCGCCACTGACGCGTGCACTCCGCACTCTCAACCTCATAGCTAGACACGGACCTATTCTGTTGTTCTCTGAGTGAGTTCACAAAAGCTGCAATGTTTGTAATATGTTACAAAATATAAATATTGTGAAAAGTAATAACAGTAAGTTAATCAGTAAGAATTTAGATGTTACATTATCGCATTAGGTACAAAAGTCTGTATAGTAGATATAAGCTGGAAAATAAATAAATTAAAAATATTTACTTTGGGACCAATTATGAATTTGCAAAAAAATAACTACTTTCCCTTACTATAAATATGATAGAGAGTCGAATTTTTTAATGATAAAAAAATCGACTTTCTATCATATTTATTGGAAAGTAGTTTCTGATAAATTCGAAATTGGATCCATCGTAAAAGTGATTCATGTTGATGGGTGGAACACTCCTATTTTTGTCCATTGATTTCTAAGTCACCTTGTATAAAAAAAAGTTAGATAGAGTCTACAATTCCTTTGTGACTGTCTTTCTAAATCCCTGAAAGGAACTGGCAAAATCAAGTCAGGGACCAGTCGTGTGTGTCTATGTGTTTATTATATTATATTCGTTTCGAAAATAAAAGCACGAAGTTGACTTTAACAAGTATTTTATTTAGATATTTACAAAGACTCACAGGCAATATTTCGTTGTACAAAAGTTGCAGAAAGCATTAGCTTACTACATTGTATAATCAATCAATAGACTATGGGTTTAGTACCCCAAACAATCATATTTAAATATCACAAAAACATCCCAATATCGATCACAGATTAAAAAGGTTAAATACAAATTAAAAACCCAAAGTCCATTGCTTCGAGTATTTTAAAAAATAGGTTGAATAAAGAATCAAAAATTTGAACACAATTTGGAACGCGAGGTCAGTTTAGTGATGTCCGTAATATCCGACACCGCCGTATCCGCCGAGGCCATGGCCGCCGTATCCGAGTCCGTGTCCTCCGTATCCGCCGTATCCTCCATAGGCAGCCTGGTTTGCGTAGCTGACCGCAGGGGCGCTGTAGTAACCTCCATGTCCACCGTATCCTGGAGAAAAACATACTCAATTAATGAATGCTTCCTAGAATCCACGGTTATTGATGATTAACAACTACAAGTACCTACTTAGTAGTTGGTAGGGCAATCAATCTGCGTAGCAGTGTTATGGGCCAAGTGTGTTGGGGTCTGGTAGTTTACCCTGTGTAAGACTGGTTCTCACCCGTAACAACTGTCAGAGATCTACAAATGACAGCCGCTATCAACAGTTTATTGAGATTCCCTAGGGACGGAGGGCTCTCTATATGTAATGGATGGTCGGTCACCCATCCACAAGCAACCGCGGCCAGTTAGTTTAACTTTCTATCGACTCGTGCAGCTGTGTTGGTAAATAAATACCAAAATAATAATTTGTCAAATCGGATAAGCAAACGGATAAGTTGCAGGAAAACATTGCGAGGAAACCGGCATGTCTTAGAACTAAAAATTCGAAGACATGAGACATCTGTCCATTACTGGGCCCTCGTGGTGAATTATGGCCCACTCCCTCTCACCGACAGGAGGCCTGTGTCCCAGTAGTGGGAACATTATAGGCTGCTGATGATGGATAAGCAAACACAAAGTGTTCCCATTATATAAACACCGATGCTAAACTCCAGCAGAAACTTACACTGAACCCGCTAATAAGACAACAAGCTAATTAGCAACACATTGCTGTTCAAGAACAAAGTTACCTGCACTGTTGCGGAACTGAGTCTCACGTTATAAACTTTGAACAACGACCAACTAAAAACATGCTATGGATAGCTATCGATATTATTGTTGTCAAGAACAATACTGGCACTGTTCTTGAGATAAAAATCTCCATTATTTGAAAACAATTTAACACTTGATTCATGTTCTCACGGTTTTAGGGTTACGTTGTTAGATAATGTTTGCAAGAATTATAATTATTTCCTTTTTTTTGTCTTGTCTTCATCTATCTGATATAATATCTGTAATGTCTGGATATCACAAACTTAATTGTATGTATGTTTTATGAAATATTGAATCAAAATTCATCCCAATTTATTTAAGAACAATAAAATTCCCGTTGACATTATTTACCTAAAACCATTTTGGGTGACTCAGGATATTTGCTTCCTGCCAAGGTCGCGAGATCTGTTCGAAAGAGTTACCGTGGTCCTGGCATATGGGCAACTGAAGGAACACGGGTGGGTTTTAGTCAGTAAAAGTCTGATACGCCCTTCCGCTCCGCCCAGAGCGGGAGACGTCATTTGATGATTTCCCACCCCCAAAAAAACGGATATCTGCTTTACGTAATTAATTTATCGTGTGTCGTTGTATATTGACTACGGAACCAAAAGTTCAAGAGAACAACATTTTAAACTTACCAAGACCGCCGCCATAGCCGCTAAGACCGCTGTATCCACCAAGGCCGCTGTATCCGCCATATCCGCCGTATCCGCCGTATCCGCCGTAGCCTCCGTAGCCGCCGCCGTGCGCGGTGGTGTACGCAACCTTGCTGACCGCTACTGGTGCGGCTGAGGACAAAGAAACGGACGGTTGAGACAATTATTTATCTTTTTAGTATGGACCTGCTACGTTAAGAACTTATTAAAAATCTTTGGTACAGCAAACCTTCTAGAAGCACATTTATTGGATAATTTTGTTCTGTGGAGTCTCAACCCTATTCCTTAAAGAACAAAGTCCATAGTAATTCTAACAATAGGACACTTTATTAATTAAACTCCAGTCCAAAATTAACAATAGTATAATTACTGCGTCACAACATTGTCACCCCGAATGAGTACAAAAGCAAAACAAAACACGATCTACTAATTAGCTTGCCCAACCCCTTACGTTACGGTCAGTAACGTAAACGCAAAATTACACGTAATACTATGCCAAGGACCAGAGTTTCTCACACACTTGTGACATTGGTGACTAACAATAGATAACAACTGTGGACATTTACTTTGTCTCAAGTTGATTCTATTGAGGTGGAGCTGATTGAGGATCAATTAGGCGATAATTTTCGTTAATCGCTGGTGTATGTTTATGTAAATTCCGCAATTTCCAAACGTGTTTGGCAAGTCTAAACATGACTTAGGATCATCAACGTTACTGCATCTCAGAAAATAATTTTCCTGAAATAGATTGCTTAATACTCTTATAAAAAAAATTGTTTAATTAATTCCCACCTAGCATGAGCATTGTCAGCCTATAATGTTCCCACTGCTGGGACAAAGCACGGCCTCCTCTAAATGAAAGAGACCGGTAGATGTCACATGTCTTCGAATTTATGGCTCTAGGACATGTCGGCTTCCTAATGATATTTTCCTTCACTGTTTTGAGAGCAGAAAATTAAAATAATTTACCAACGTCCGACCTACAATTTTTAAGTTGTGGCCTGCTCATAAAAAATTTTGCCAACTAAAGGTAACAAAATAGCTTAGCAAAAGTAGATTTAATGTGAGAATATAATATAAAATATAATAGACACAATTTTACTAGTGTGAAAACGTAATTTAAAAACAAGTTAATGTTTTTATAATATCGTAGGTATCAATACATTTCTCAACCATTTTAATAAAAAATTTCGTGAGTGTTACCCAAAGAAAACCAGTAAAGTAAAACTGAGGAACAATAATCAGATAAAGTGGATAACCAAGGGAATTAAGGTGTCAAGCAAAATGAAAAGAATATTATGTTCGGGCACCACCATTAATTCTAGTGTCTATAACTATAAAATGAATTACGTAAGGATCTATAGAAGAGTTTTAAAGCACGCACGAAAATTAGCCATATCATGTCATCTCAACAAAGCCAAAAATATAACAAAGGAGACATGGAAAATTGTAAATGATCAAACAAAGAGAAAGCAAAACAAAGTTAGAAGGAAACTTGTTCTTAACATTAACAACAAGGTGGTTACGGATCCGCAAGAAATAGCAGATACGTTTGTTGATAAATTTGTGCATAAATCATCACTTTTAAAAACAGAAGAAGAAATAGCGCTGTCCTTCCTAAGAAACTCAACATTGAGAGTAGAAAGGGAGATGACTTTCAATATGACGACACCACAGGAAATAACAAAAATTGTACGTAAAATGGCAAACAAAGCGTCTTGTGGACACGATGACGTGCCAATATCGGTGATCAGAGATAATATAGAAATATTAGCGTATCCCTTATCTGAGTTCATTAATAAATGTATTGAAGAGTCTGTATTTCCTGAACAACTTAAATTGGCAAAGGTGGTTCCGCTACACAAAAAGGGTACAAGAACGGATCCCAAAAACTACCGGCCAATATCCTTACTACCAATTTTATCAAAAATTTTCGAAAAGATAATGAAAGCTAGATTAATGACCCACTTACATTTAAATAGAATACTAAATTATAAACAATTTGGATACCAAAAGGGGATAGGCACCTCAGATGCGATAGATAATCTTGTTAATGACATTATTAATAAATTGAATAACAAAATGAAGGTAGCTGGCTTATTTATTGATTTAAGTTCTGCGTTTGATACAGTAGATCACGAGCTACTTCTGGCTAAACTAGAGCATTATGGTATTAGAGGAAAAGCGTTAAAACTTATGACATCTTATTTAAAAAACCGTAGAATGTTCGTAGAAATAAAAGACATTAGCTCAAACAATTGTGACGGAAAGTGTGTGAATGAAGTAATATATAAGTCAAAAATGACCAACATAAGCCGCGGAGTGCCTCAAGGCTCAATCTTAGGACCAATATTATATTTAATTTTTACAAATGATTTGCTAAATTTTATGAATAATACCCAACCCGACGCAGGCCTTGTAATGTTTGCAGACGACACAACTGCCATACTCGGGTCACCAAACTTAAATGAGTTGACAGAAAATGTAAATAAGTGTTTAAAGAATCTTTCTGTTTGGTTTGCAGCAAATAATTTAATAATAAACCCAAGCAAAACCAATGCAATGTTGTTTAAAACAACGTCACGCAACAAAGATAGTATAGATGTCAAGCTTAAAAAGGAAAATATTAGATTGGTGGATGAAGTTAAATTTTTAGGAGTTTATATAGATTCCCTATTAAATTGGAAAAAGGAGCTCACCGCCATTGATTCCTCAATATCTTCAGCTTGTTACGCGCTAAGAAGCCTCAGGGACGATATTAATCTTAGGCAACTTAAATCTGTATATTATGCATTAGTAGAATCCAGATTACGATATAGCATTATGTTTTGGGGGAGTAGTTACGGGTATAATTGCCAAAGAGCATTCATTCTACAGAAACGTGCATTAAGAACGATTGTCAGAATCCCACAACAAGAGTCATGTAAAGAATATTTTAAAAAATTAGGTATTTTAACAGTGCCAAGTTTATATGTTCTAGTACTACTCAGCCACTTTGCGAAATACATACACGAGCACGAATCACAGGAAGAACGTGAACTTAGAGAGAAATCTAGAAGAAACGTTATAAAAAATAAAATAGCGCCGAAACTTAATATTACTGAACATTGCTCTAAATACCAAGCAGTAGAATTATTTAATAAGTTGCCTACTGACTTAAGATCATTGATTTACAAAGGTACACTATTCAAAGCCAAACTTAAAGCATTCCTGTTGAATAAATGTTTATATTCTATATCTGAATTGGTGACAAATGATGGTGAATAGTTTTTATATTTAGTAATTTACCTTTATGACATTAAATATACATTCAAGGCATTGTTCGATTTTGTGCATTTTAGAGAATAGATTTATACGAATTTGACATGATAATATTTACAATAATTTATATAATTACTATTTACAATCTATTGACATATTAATTTATCATATAAGTTATTGATTTAATTTTTAGTGAAATTTACTGTTTGATATTCATAATTTATTGTTTTTAGCTGTAAAATATTAATTAATGTACTACAAAATTCAAACACAATGCGAATTGTTATATGAAATAAATAAATAATAAGATTTTAACTATGTCGTTATATCTTGTTTACGTGTAGATACAAAATAGAAGCTAAACAGTACATTATTTTCAAATGAAATCCTAAATTCTTAACTCCAACCATCAACACAAATTACGAACAAGCCACATCCGCAAATATCCTCTGGGAGTACTGTTCACATATGTACTACAATATTCTGTGGCAAAACGAACGCGATATTATGCGAGACAGTTTGCAAATCACATCTGCAGTGGTTTGATATACTGTGGCCTGGCTGAGGCCAGGAGCAATCTCTGTGCTGTCAGGAGTTTGTTCAGGATCTAATGTGACAGTGGACATGATGGAAAGATGGTACTTATAATAGGATCGGTGTGCATGAAATTGTTTGTGTCCTCACATTTAATTTTAGAACGAATTTATAAAGAATACTGAGCTGGTCTCTGGCAGTTAACGCTCGGTTCCTAAGGATGATTGATGGTTGGACAATTTGTGGTACTATGTAAGATGGTGGGATGACTGTTATAATCTAGTTACTGTTCTGCCATTTAGCTATTTTGAGTTGATCACCGTAATTACGTAACAAACAGAGTTATAGGTATGGTTGTCATTTTGACAGTTCAAATACATGCATTGCTTTATTTGTGTTTTAGGACACACACATTGTTGGAAAAAATGAAGTAATGGATTAGCAATAATCCTCAAAACTAGCGCTTAGTCTTGTCCAATGGCTATCCCAGAAAATTAAATAATTTTGCTAGCAGAGAAGGTACCAGGTAGTATAAAAGATTTAATCAAACAATTTTGTGTCGATTTTCAACTGAATGAGCACAGCAAAAAAAGTTGATTCATTCACGATTAAAGTCGCCAGTCATGCGAACAAGATAATTATTAGAAAAGATATAAGTTACGATAGTTTTTTGCCTCATTGACAATCTGTGGCCTTAACATTGAAACGATAGAGCATACTGTTCACAATAAAAAATCTTTGACAATAAGACTAATATCCTTGCCCGGATGTTGGCTGATTGATTTATGTTTGATATTTTTTCATCATCACCTACCTAGCCTTTTTCCAACTATATTGGATCAGCTTCTAGTCTAACCGGATGCAGCTAAATACCATTATTTTACATGGAGCGACTGACAATCTGACCCCCACAACCCAGTTACTGGATTATATGATACCCGTTGATAAGTTACTTTGCCAAAATATTGCCTGATATTTTTTTAACTATGATAATAATTACTCATGAGATATGAAAATAGCAAAGATTGAGTAGGTTCAGACACAATTTTTCAGAATCAGAGATTAGTTCAACTGTTGTTTCTGTTCATTTTACTTTGCCTAGCAGTCGTGAGAATACATTAGTCTGAATTATTAGTCAAGCATTAATAAACGATCAATTGTTTTAAAATCACAGTAAATTATATACCGACTAAGCCAATAACCACAGTGCAATAAGTTACGAGTAAATTGATCGCCTAGTGCTAGGCGTAGGCAATTTATTCCTAGGCAGCCGTCCTTAACCTTAAGAATCATGTACTTACGAGTTAATTTTCTAAATAGTTCCTACAAAACACATTGTAATTACGACAAAATGGGATTGAATTAGTCACGAATAGAATAATTTACTTTAGCACTTTTAAACATTGCCAAAGCTATAATCAACTCTAAGTATATAGAATTAAGATTCGAAATCCTTTTTAACACAGATAATGAGTTCTAAAAAGAGCACTTATTCCTACTATTAATCTCTTAGGAACTATAGCGCTGTTGCGCTGCTTTATAGGTCGTCTAAGGGCCGTTAATTGAGTGCGCAATTTGCTCAGCGCTTTGCGCTTTAAAATTTATAGACGTTTCTAATGAGGAACTCAATAGATCCATTGGTTTTTATTTTATTGTTCTGTGATAGCCTTTATTGTTAGGAAAGTATGGTTTAAGGTCTCTTTAATCTGGATAATGTAGGAATTGGCGCAAATTGGTGAGATTTTTCCAAAGACATAGTAAAAGTATAAATGGTGCTCATTAGCGATAAATTTAACATTTTCAGTGATTGGAATGAAATTTGAAGTTGCGATATTTTGGACTATATAAACTGATTCTGAAAAGACACTGCATCTTCATACACTACAAAAGAAAAAAAAAACTGTCACCAACAAGACTCTTACAGTATTATTAAAATGTTCCAAGCCGAAGAAACCAGCGCCAAATACTTGGTGCCCGCGTCACGTCTCCCAGATGTAAGGCTCTTGGCCAATTTAAACTTGAGCAGACAACTTGGCTGCGGTCGATTGTTTAAAATTTCCACTAAATCCTGGCATTACGAATTTCTAGGCTTAGACGTGAGCAGTCAAGTGGCAGTTTGAGACTAAGGAACTATGTGGGAAAAGTATAGTCGGTAATCCCTGCAGAATTGCTAGAAGTACGACCTAGAATAGTTTCCGAGACTTTGCACAGTATTATGGTATTGTAAAAGGAGTTTCTATTTTATTTAGGCCTGGCCGGAAAACCCAGGGTATTGACCCAGCATTTGTCTGAAAAACTAGTCAAGCGTTTAGTTGGCTAGACCACAGTGACTGACCAATCAAAGTGAGGACAACAATAACAATAGTATTTGATTCTAAATCCATTGATTTGGGACTTCAAAATAAAATTATAAAAGTAATCTTTTTTGGAGGAGTCTTGACTTTATTCTACGCTATTGTTATTGTTATTTGACGTACAGTATATATCCTCATAATCTTTCTTACTATTACGTTCAAAAGAATCCGCCATGACACTCACCATATCCGCCATATCCGAGACCACCGTATCCGCCACCGCCGTATCCGAGTCCTCCATCATACCCGACACCGCTGTATCCGAGGCCACCATACCCGAGGCTTGAGAGGCCTCGCTTCTCCGTCTTCTTCGCGGCTTCCTCAGCGGAGGCCGCCACCATGGCTACGGCAAGGACAATCTGGAGATAGGAAAAAAAGTTAATATTTTGTAAATGTAAATTGGATAGTTTTTAGAGGTCTTCAGTACGTGGAAAAGAGAAATAGTCTCTTTACGAATATAACAACTGTTTAACATTAAATGCTGAGTTAACCAATTTGGTATAATCAAGTTATTTCAAAACGTGCCTGGGTTCTCAAAGAGTGTTAAGGAACAATTTTATTCCTTATTTTGTAGTCGACATTTTTTTTCTTTTTAAAGTAAAATTAAAGTAAGTTTTTGATAAAGCCTCCATTGTTTCGTGAATAGGACCTTAGCATAGTTAGGTAACCTGTTTTTCCTTTAAAAGTACCTTAGAGTTCTAATGAATTGCCTTTTAGTATATGAAACGTAAAACATCTGTAAATGAAACATGAATGGGAATGAGGCAATCCACATTGATACAATCCTGTTGTCTTTGCAGGAAATCCTAAGTTGCGCCACTTCGTTTATCGCGGAGACATAAGTGTACATTTATCGGGCACTCATTGTCGTAGTATCGCGATAATTATTGAGTTGGGTAAGCAGGGTGGGAGCCCTGATTGTGGTGGGTTATGGAGTCTATTGTAATTATTACAAGCCCCATTCATGTAAGACCTAGAGGTGTTTTATTCCACTCGTATCTTTCAAATTTCTTGTTCTTTGAAAGACCAGCTAAACTTGTTGTTAATTTTATACAAAAAAAGCAGGCTGTTTATGTTCATATTAGAAAAATAGCCTTCGTTACCATTTTGGACAAAGCATATATTATATCATCTCCTGCCCTAGATAGAAATTGGATATTTTTATCACTAAAGATTTTTCATGTTTCTTTGTTAAAAAGAACAAGTTTATTGAACCCTATCTGGCAGGAATCCAAATCTCGGGGTACTGTTACGAATTTTCATCCCAAAAATCTAATAAAATTTTGCCTGAGTCGACATTACCGTTGATCAAGATAACCAAGCTATTTGATAAACCCTATACAAAAATATAATTAATTCTAGTCACCCCTTGCCTTTCTGATTCGGTCCGGAAATAGATACTTTGTTTTCCGTCCAAAATTCGTTAATTAACACCGTAACTAATTGATTGGGGTAGCCAAATTAAAATTTTCGGGCGCCGCCAAAAATTTGCATTTTAAAAGTAATTCGTGAACGGAAATATAAAATTATAGAATTGAATAAACATAACATAAAAGTATGCCTAAAAATATTGAAAAAAATAATAATAGCCTTGTTTATAAAAATAAGCAAATAAGCATTACCTTTGTACATATTTTTCTGTTCCTTTCTATTTGTGTATTTATATGTGTGCATATATAAATAAATAAATTAATTAATTAAAAGTATTTCAGAATTGCTAAATTGTTTAGTGGGAATATGAAGAAATACAACAAGAGAGTCAAAATTATAGCTGCTACTACTGCAGACTGCATGAAATTCTACTATCCTACTAATATGTATTTTAAAATGTGGAAGTTTGAATGTCTGGAGGTTCGTTACTTAATCATGCACAAACGGCAGCTTGGATTGTAATGAAATTTGTTATACAGATTGTATACATAACCTAGATTATCACAAGATATTTTTTGTTCCGGTAGTATGTTCCCGTGGATAGTTGTGACCTCCGCGCAGGAGAAGCCAATGGCTAAAACTAGTCAGAAAATATTTTTGAAGACTATCATGAATAAATGTTGATTGATTGGTCATGATGCAGCAGCTTAGCAAAGAAAATTAAAAACGAACAAAAATGATAACTGCCTGAATAAGATTGTTATCGACGTACCATTAATTTGAGTAACGATGTCTAGCCACACCCACAGTTGTAATCAAGATATAATTATTCTGATTATCATTAACACCACATTTACGTACTTATTCCACAATCAAGTTTAATAAGATTTTTTTTATGAATAATTTAATAATCATTTACACTGTTTTTTGGTTGGATATAATTGAACCAAGCAAGTTGTAATACTGTTGTTACTATGGTATTTATAACAAATAAAATTTAAACATCAAAAAGGCCAAATTTCAGCTAACTCACTAAAGTACTATTTACAATTATAAAAACTGTAAGTCAGGCCAGTTATTAAACACAAGTATAAAACTAAGATACAAAAATAAAAAACAGTATAAAAATACCAGCTTATAACTGACCCACTATAGGGCAAAGGTCTCTTGTTATGCAGAGAAGGCAAGTGTAATGGTGCTTTTTAAAGACATTTTGGCAATATCAGTTTTATGTTACCTAACTTTAATAAGTCCAAGTTTCCTCACGATATATTTAATTCAACGATGTCAGTAATGTCCAAGATAAACTCAGAGAGTACATACCATTTGAAGAAGTCACATTGGTACTTGCCAGGATTTAGCCCGGTCTGAACCATAGGGCCATCACGAAATTTTGCCAAAATAAAATACATACTACAAACTATTTGCAACACCTAAAAGCTGTGAACTAGAAAGAGGAACTTACTAAATATTGGTATAAAACTAAGATACAAACACGTTGATTCAGTTTTGTATCTTAGTTTTATATCAATGTGCTGTTAATAAAATCAATAAGCTATTTACTCAAGCAGTGAATTCGCTAGTCAATCACCAACAAGATTTACATCAACCTTTACTACATAATGTGCTCTTATTTACATTGCAGTTGTCCAAAGGTGAAGGTGTATATTGGCGATCGAAAGGTTCGTGAGTGCAAAATATATCTAGTGAACTTTTGTGGTCTTAGGACATGCACGTTAAAGCTAATTTTGAAAGGTTAGAAAATGTATTAAGTTTGCACTACATGGTACTACAGATATTGTTTTATCAAATCACTAAGAAAATTACAAATATCGATCAGAATTTTAAATATTATTCTACACCTATTGTTAGCATAAGTAGCTGAAATAGTGTAATAACAAAATATCACGCCTTATGTCCCTGAAGGTTTAGGCAGCGATCTACCCACATTTTGCCAGTTATGTTTAAGTCAAATGTAATAGGGGCGAGCCTATTGCCATCAACCGGGCACAAATCTAGACTCCGGGCTGCTACCGAGAAATTCCTAATAGAAAAATTCAGTAACACTTTACCCGACCTGGGAATTGAACCCAGAAGCTCATGCTCATCGATTACACATGAGACCACTAGACCTACGACTCACTAAAATCATTTACAGACACTAATTTCTAAGCAACTTTTCACTTGTCAATTTTCCACAAACAACTATCAATACGAATTATCAACACCAATAATGACAAGTGATACACTATGATTTGTTGCGACGCTAAATATCAACAATCGTATGAATCATATCCTATGTTGAGGTAAGGTATAATTTGCTATGGGTGATCTAGGGCGAACTGTGCAATTTCCTATAGCTGTGTTGAATACTATGCTAGAGGCTTGTACTGAATTGGAGTTTGCAATAAGGCAGCTTGTTTAAATTTTAATGTTAATGTAATTATAATTAAGTATTTATGTACTTTTGAAAATGTATTAATCTATTTCGTGAAATTGGCTTTGCAATAGTGCATAAGTGAAAAACAAAAGCTTAAAGTGCAAGAAAATTATGTGAAAATTGGTATCTAATAAATTGGTTAGTTTACTTTTAGTAAATTCATGCAGATAAATTTAAGTATTTTACCTAATATACAATTAATTATATTTAGCATTTAAAATTTAAATTACGAACAGCTGTTATTAGTTTTGAATTATTATTATAACTAGGCACGTAAAAATAATATTTTTGAAAAGTGAATTGCAAATGAAAACCTCATTTGAATATTTTGAATATTCAAATCAAGATTTTCAGGTGAAACGTTGTAAAATGATTGTTAGTTTTATTTAAATATCACAATATAATGATTATTTAATATAAATTGTTTTATAAATATTATTTTTACTATTAATATGTACACGTGATTTTTTTTTTGTTTTAATTTTTCACTTTATGAAGTAGGAAACACTTTATTTATAATTGCAAGCCCCCCAAATAATAAAAAGCTCCCTTACCAAGAATTTCATGTTGGCTAGAATATAACACTGCAACGACTGATGACCAACTCCGGCGCAGGCCGCTTATATACCGAACTGAGTCGAACCAAGTACAAACATACTTCAATTATTTAGCATTTTTTCTCTTACCAAGGATACGATACGTAGGGGTGAAGAATGATGAAATACTTCGTATTGGTGAAGGTGAATAAGGTAATTTAAACTTAACAGTCTTTTGTTTAGAACTCATGTTCGTGTGGGAAGATGAAGAGGATTACACTGGGTTATGGAGATCAAGGGGCCTTTTTAGTATAGTCTAGAGGCGATAAGCAACAGGGGATAATTTTACAAGTTTCTTTCATATATTTTATGCTTCAGGTATTTAAAATAGCACCTATCGAGAAAATGTTGCAATTTTGTAATTTTTTGGACAAATATTTTTCGCATTGTCATACTTAAGTAAAGCCATTGATCTCCTTCGCTGATAATTTACTTTAATATTGTATAAGCGAAACAAAGTTTAAGCCCTTTTATGGGAAAGTCAGTTTTTTTCTTGTTAGACTTGTTGACATAGCAAACTTCATATTCTTAAGTAGGTCCGACCAACCCTCAAATTATTTTACCCGGTTATTGAGCGTTGTCATACTTATGAGAATTGGTCATGCCGAGGTTAAAATATTTTTTACGTGTTTCAATATAATAACTATTAGTCTTTATGTTTGTATTTCATAGTTGTTTCCAAGCTATCAATCCCTTATGTTGCACCTGCCATGTTTTGTCTAAGTATATTACTTTAAGGTAGACTGATAGAAACTGCATCAGGCATTAAGTCCGCCTTTGTACAGTATTCTTACCTGTGCATAAAGTTTTAGTTATTAAAATAAATAAATATTGGCCAGTCAGAAAGGTACCAGGAATTACTCTTATTTTGACAATGTGTGTTATTTTATATTTAAAAAAATGTTTTAATATTTTATTCATCAACTAGCTTTTGCCAGCGGCTTCGCCCGCGTGGAGGTCGGAAAATATCCCGCGTGAACGTACTACCGAGATAAAAAGTATCGTCACTGCTCGGCACCTATGTGTCTTAGCGTTATGTTATATAGCCTATAACCTGCCCAGGAGTATGGACTACAATCGTACCAAGTTTGGTTAAAATCCCTTCAGTAGTTTTTGACCCATGCGTGCACATACAGACAGACAGACAGACAGACAAAAAATTTACTGATTGCATTTTTGGCATCAGTATCGATCACCATTCATCCTTCAATATTAATTTTGAATATATTTTCAATGTACAGAATTGACCTCTCTACAGTTTTATTATAAGTATAGATGTCTTTAGATGTGTGATATTTTGTATGTATTTGTGTTGATGTTTTTCTTTTTTCAAGTTACTTTGTTAATACTTACCGCACATTCGTAACGATTTTATTTTCGAACTATCCAGCTCTATTTGTCCTTTGTTCACGAAATAAATGGACTGAATTTTAATGGATGGATTCCTAGGAATAATAATACAGTAAGATTTAGTAGAATGTTTCGTTGGTTTAGTAGTCGAAACTGACGCTGCTGAACACTAGATCCTGGATCGATTCCCGAGTCGAGCAAGGTTTTATTGGGTCATTACATCTGAAATTTCTCAGTAGCATCCGTCGAGTACAAATCTAGACACCGGGTGTCTGGGTTTGTATCCGGTAGATGGCAATAGGCTCATTGCGTTACAAGGGGGTACTCTAGGTACTCTGACTAACCCTCGGAAAATTGAAGGGTAATATTATGTAATTAATTGTAAGCTCTAGTAATTCTTCATATCACCTTGGAAAGGCTAAACCAATTGATGATGAAGACAGGATATGTCTACAATGAGTAATTCCAACTTTTCAAGGTGTACGTTCTAATTCATTTCACAGCTTGTCAACTGGTATATAATACGGTGATTGATGACTGGTCTGATTGAACTCTTGGATTCCTGCACTCTTTAATCATTCATCTCATTCTGGTTATTATGTAGAAGTCTTAATATCAACTAGGTAATTAAGTAGGGTAAATATAAAATTATGAGGTACATCTGTTAGTAACATTGTGTAGATTGCTTACTAAGCGAAACTGTTTTGTAGAAGTGACCAGCAAAGTAGAAGCTATGATGAAAATACCTATACTAATATTATAAAGCTGAAGAGTTTGTTTGTTTGTTTGTTTGATTGAACGCACTAATCTCAGGAACTACTGGTCCGAATTGAAAAATTCTTTTGGTGTTGGGTAGCCTATTTATTGAGGGAGGCTATAGGCTACATAACATCACGCTACAACTAAGAGGAGCGGAGCAGTAATAAAAAATGTTGCAAAAACGGGGGAAATCGTACGGGTAGGCGATTCCACGCGACGGGAAGGGTTTGGGGAACAAGAAATTTTACGCGGACGAAGTCGCGGGCAGAAGCTAGTGTATCAATATGAGGACACTGTGCCCTAGGTAGAATTTTGCCAGGATTTAAATTTGAAAAATCTATGATATTATTGAGGAGTGACCGAGGCCTCAAGGTCCTGACGATAAGTAACTAGTCCCAAATGGAGTATGGGATTTCATTACAGATTGTTTGCTAGTTACTAAGGTTTTATTTTTTTTTATGGAATGATCAGGTCTTTTGTCTCTGTTATACAGGGTGGACGGGACATGGACACGCAACCTTCTACCATAAATAAAAAAAAAAAAATAGCACTTTCGTACATTTCTAAAACCAATGTATCAATATGCTAGGGTCTACAATCATGTGGTGACTTCATGTATACAGTTATCGCTTCGATGCCTCCCAACCTGTTGCCCATTTATTCCTAGTAAGCCAAATAACATTCAAATCTGTGATGCTATTTTGGCATAGTTCAATAACAAGCGCCCAAACATTCTCACATAAGATTTAATTTATTGCAGGTATTGAGAACACAACCCCTTCACATTCTTAATTAGCAGTCATCTGTCAACAGACAATAAGCCACTAATTATAATGTACACTAATGACTCGATACTGCTTCGATTCGAACTTGACAAACCATTGAGATTTCTGAATTAAGGGACCCACAAACACACGTAATGCGATAGGGTGAGACGACTCTCCTAGAATTATTTTTGTAAAAACTTACTACTCTACAAGCGTCGTGCCTGTCTACGGAAGTCTTTAGTCCTTTTTGGGGTTCCGTTGCCAAAAGGCAAAAAACGGAACCCTTATAGATTCGTCATGTCTGTCTGTCTGTCTGTCTGTCTGTCTGTCCGTCCGTCCGTATGTCACAGCCTTTTTTCTCCGAAACTATAAGACCTATGCTGTTGAAACTTGGTAAGTAGATGTATTATGTGAACCTCATTAAGATTTTCACACTAAAATAGAAAAAAAAAACAATAGTTTTTGGGGTTCCCCATACATAGAACTGAAACTCAAAAACTTTTTTTTCATCAAACCCATACGTGTGGGGTATCTATGAATAGGTCTTCAAAAATGGTAATGAGGTTTCTAATATCATTTTTTTCTAAACTGAATAGTTTGCGCGAGAGACACTTCCAAAGTGGTAAAATGTGTGCCCCCCCCCGTAACATCTAAAATAAGAGAATGATAAAACTAAAAAAAATATATGATGTACATTACCATGTAAACTACCACCGAAAATTGGTTTGAACGAGATCGAGTGAGTGGTTTTTTTTTAAAACGTCATAAACCGTAAACCGCAATTTACCTTACATTCAATCAACTGAAATATAAAAATAAAAAAAAATAAACATTTATTTTTAAACCGAGAATACCTATAGGTTTGTACGGAACCCTCGGTGCGCGAGTCCGACTCGCACTTGGCCGGTTTTTTTTAGTTTAAATTTTTGCGCCTTTATATTAATGAATAAAACTTTTCGGGCTAAATTATCTAAATGATGGTATAAATTACATCAATATCCGTTACGAATTTTCAAGGAACAACGCGGTCGCACAGAAAGATACGGAAAGTAACTTCAATTCAAATAGATTTACATAGATGTAAAGATTGAGTAGTTGGTATTAACTTAAGAGCATGACAAAATGACTGTAATGAGGCAAAATATTGTACAATGTACAGCCTATGTGGGACAAAATTATTAATGTACCTAAGTAGTAGTTTTGCTTGATCGTTGGTTCGGTTGTCAGATTGAACAAATTATAATTGATTTTTCTAATGACGAATTTCCGAATAGCAGCCCAAACTCAGAATGAGTTAGAAGCCATATGCTGGTATATTAAACACATGGGGCAATTCAATAAAATGACCGACTCTGGGCACTACCTCTACTGCTACCACAACTGCCTGACCCTAAGTAAATACTAGCGTAATGTTAAGTTATGACATGAGACTTTGTGATATAAACTTAATCACCTAGCACAAGTGGAAAGGAACGAAAGCGAGTTTTTTATTTTGAATTTTTTAGGGTGTTTTGAATTTTGTGACGTATGGCAGCGTAGTTTTTGAAAACAGTTTTTTTGCTATTCTGGTACCCCTAGCAAGGATAATGGCACAAAATAAAATTATTGTATTGTCATTGATCCTTGATAAGTATGTCAAATTTCAAGTAAAGCAGACGCTTTCACGGGGGTGAAAATCATGTTCAAAGTTTCCGTTATAAGGCACATACTAACATATTGAAGCTAATAAAAGTGTGTTAAATAATACTTTTTTTAAGACGAACTTCTAGGTCACTATACCACTACTGCCTCATCCTTCAGAAAATACAGATGTCATATATGTTCGTTATGTAGTTGGTCGATTAAGTGTCTGATTTAGTATTTGTATGTGATTATGAAGTGCAACATAGTGCACGGTAAGTGCTTGTCATTTCGAGCAATAGTAGCCTAAAGGCTAAGGCGTTAACTAGAGTCCAAGTAGTCGTGTGTTAAAACTTAGCATGTTAAACTTAAAAGCATAGTGTACGAGTAAGTTAGAGTTTACAAACATGTTGGTTTAAGTTAGCAGGTTATACGTAAGTGCTTAAAGTTTTACATATGGTAGTATTGGGAATTATTAAGTAATATAGTTGTACTAATGTTGTCTGGAAGAAAACTCTCTGTTACATCATACAGATGTCATATATGTTCGTTATGTAGTTGGTCGATTAAGTGTCTGATTTAGTATTTGTATGTGATTATGAAGTGCAACATAGTGCGCGGTAAGTGCTTGTCATTTCGAGCAATAGTAGCCTAAAGGCTAAGGCGTTAACTAGAGTCCAAGTAGTCGTGTGTTAAAACTTAGCATGTTAAACTTAAGAGCATAGTGTACAAGTAAGTTACAGTTTACAAACATGTTGGTTTAAGTTACCAGGTTATACATAAGTGCTTAAAGTTTTACATATGGTAGTATTGGGAATTATTAAGTAACATAGTTGTACTAAATGTTGTTTGAAGAAAACTCTCTGTTTAAAGAGAAATAATGTTGACGATTGCATTTAAGTATAAAGTACACAAAAGTATATCCTATTATTTTGTGGATTAACGAATCGTTTTATCTTAATTTGAACTATGCTTGTATTGTAAAACCTTCTCGACATAAAAAAAAACAAAGTCACTTCCCGTGTCTTTAGATCTTTTAAACCATTTTAATGCGGTTTTCATCAATATGTAGAGTGATTTGAGAGGAAGTCCTATGTCTTCTGGAGTGGACAGAGAGGCGCCACGGCGTCCTCACATTCCGCCTGACGCAGGTTCTCACCGGGCATGGGTGCTTCGGTGGGTTCCTGTTCAGGATAAAGCGGGAGGATACGCCCGGGTGTTTCCATTGTGAGGATCGTCTAGAGGACACGATGGAGCATACGGTGGAAGTGTGCCCTGCCTGGGTGGAGCACCGTCGTGTCCTCGTGGAGGCGACCGGCGGCGGCGACCTCTCGCGTCTGGCCCTGGTGCGAGCCATGGTACGGAGCTAGAGGACATGGGAAGCCGTCACCTCCTTCTGCGAAGCAGTAATGCTCGCGAAGGAGGAGGCGGGGTGCGTGAGGGAGTGGCAGTCACTGCGCCCTCACGTCCCTAGCCGCCGCAGGAGGAGACGCCCCGGGTGTCGGGAGTCGATAGCGGACTCCCGGCCACCGTAGGTAGGCACGAGCTTGCGGGTGGTGAGCATTGGGTAGCTCGCCGCCCGGTAAGGACCAGGCTCAGGTCGACGGCGCGTAGTGTTCCACGCGCGCTTCAAAGAGATGTCAGCAGCAGTGAAGGGGTCTACTAGGACCGATGCTTGCCGGGGTCGCGAGATTGTTCAAGCGAGATACCGTGACCCCGGCATATGGGTAACTGAAGGAACACGGGTGGGTATACTCAGTAAAAGTCTGACTAACCCTCCCACTCCACCTAGAGCGGGAGAAGTCATTTGATGACTTCACATCCAGAAAAAAAAGGGTTGTTACCACTGAACCAACACTACTCATGCCATTGCCGTCATAATTCATCACCTCATCATCAGCCTATATTGTAGTCTTATGTCCAGCAGTGAACGTCTTTCGGAGGAATGATGATGCTAAGAGAACAAAAACACAATTCCTTCAAGAAGTAAGGTCAATCTCGTTACGTTACTTATGCAAGTAATTTAGTCAAGGTCTCTGAAAAACTACAACGAAAGCTTCTATAAATAGTATCTTTTTACAATCCGCATTCTTACCGTAAAACAGACAGGTAATATGAGTGAAAGTGAAAAGAATTCCTTTAATAGAAATCCCTTTATAATATCACTAGCTTCTGCCCGCGACTTCGTCCTTCGTCCCGAACCATCCCGGGGTATCGAATCTCCTGCCCGTGCGAGGTCTTCGTATTAGTGACTCTTTTTTCCCGCTTATTAGGTTTCTAGCGTGATGTTATATAGTTTATAGCCTTCATCGAAAAATGGGCTATGCAACACTAAAATATTTTTTCAAACCAGTAGTTCTTGAGATAAGCGTGTTTAACCAAACAAACAAACTCTTCAGCTTTATAATATTAAGTATACACTAGAGTAAGACACATTCACCCCAGTCTTAACTATGTATCTGCTAGTTTAATATTCATAATTTGCAATTGAAATAGGTCACACATAACCCAACAGAACCGGCCAAACTCCAGTCTTTCTCAATAACTTCTCTACAGCCGCTTCAATAGCAGATGAATCAACCATGATGTAATATTTGCAACACAAGGCTCAAACTATAATTCTGGACTCTATCGGCTAATTGCATCTACGGTTTTGTAATTAAAACAATGAATGCATTGTACGCATGTGTGTTTACAGGGTGTTCAATTCAATACTGCTTTATGTTTGTCAAACGGATGACTAAAAAGTGGTAACTGCTGCCAGTGGATTATTTTTGGAACATTGTTATTTTGGACCGCCTCGTTGGTTTAGTGATCGCAAACGCTAGTGCACAGCATGAGGTACTAGGTCGATTCCCGGATCGGGCAAAGATTAACCGGGTTTTTCTATCTAGTCTCTCTCAGTAGCAGCCTAGAGTCTGGATTTGTTTGATGCCTTCAACTATAGGTTTGTCCCATAGGACTCCAATTATGAGCAGAGAACTGTGAGTCTACAATAGATTACACCTCTGCTTAACCCTTCGGAGAAACAAGGCATGATATTTTGCTATGTTACTTTGAAGTCATCATCAAGTCAAGCCTGTAATTTCACCAACACCTGGAAATTAACTGGATCTTTAGCTTATCACGCATGTCTATCGTGCCCCACATCGTTTTAAGTTGTGGAAGGTAACCATCGTCTGTGCAGTATTAAGATTCAAACACAGTTGCATGAGCGTATAATAAGTGAAAACTGTAACCGCAAAACCGAGGAAGTAAACTATCTTAGGATCAACCTACTCGATCACTCTACTGACAGGGTCAAGAACCCCATGGGAATAAAAATATGACGGCTCAATTTGGCGAAGCATCTGAGTGACTAAAAGTGGCGGGTTCTATTCCCACTTGTAGCTTAGAGGTCTGCTCGTGGACCGGCCGAAAGTGTAGTGTACTGAGGGTTGCTGCTGAGTCCGCTATGTGCTGGTGGGCAGTGGATATCCGTGGAAGCCGTGAGTGATGGCTGGCTGTATGACCCGCCGCTCGAAAACTTGAAGAACTGAGGATGATAACATCAGACTGGTGAGGTTGCACGTAGGCTGTGGTGACGTTCATACTCGGGGTCACAAATCTATAAGTACTAATAATTATTATAAAGCTGAAGAGTTTGTTTGTTTGATTGAACGCGCTAATCTCAGGAACTACAGGTCCGAATTGAAAAATTATTAAATTATTGTGTTGAGTAGCCTATTTATCGAGAAAGGCTATAAGCTATATAACATTACGCTATAACTAAGAGGAGCGGAGCAGTAATGAAAAATGTTGCAAAAACGGAGAAAATCGCACGGGTAGGCGATTCGATGCGACGGGAAGGGTCGGTGGAACAAGAAATTTAACGCGGACGAAGTCGCGGGCAGAAGCTAGTTTGGAGATATGAGGAAGGGGTGGGTGTTAATTTCCCAGAAGGAAGGACCCACCCTTTTCTTCATAGGTTGAGTGATAAAATCTCACAAACACAGACCAATGTAGAATGCCTCTGTAGTCTTTTTTTACCGAATCGAATCCAGAATCGAACTTGCAAGCAGTTGGTGCAGTTAACTGTAAATATTTGAAAACTGTAATTGTAGAATCCTGTTGATGGTGACTATATCACTAAACTGACTGATCACCACACCAAGCCTCTAGTTCGCTGCCAGGGTCGCGAGATTTGTTCGAAAGAGAAACCGTGGCACTGGCATATAGGCAACTGAAGGAACACGGGTGGGTTTTAGTCAGTAAAAATCTGACACGCCCTTCCGCTCCACCCTAGAGCGGGAGACGACATTTGATGATTTCCCATCCACAAAAAAGCTTCTCTTTTAACTGTTTTCTGCTACTTGTGATTATTCACAGTTGACATTAGTGACACCATTGATGCGCATGAGATAGTTTTTACATGCATATGTACTAAACAGATATACTAAAGAAATTATGTTGGCAGTTTTTTTAAATAGTACAATATTGAGTACACCGATAAAAGTTTCAGAATTAGAACAACCTGTATACAATACTTCAATCCCACAAGTAAAATTTTACTTCATCAGTTTCTGCGTACATGGGATGATTTCAGTTTCGTAAGCTGATCTAGATTATTAGTTCATTCTGTGATTGTCTCAGTTCTGTATTTGGTTGTTATAGGATTTAACTGTGGGTTTTTTGCCATATTGGATGATTATGCAACTATTTTAACGGCGATTTTCTATTAAAGTGTTAGTAGATTGCTTATAATTTACTAACGGAAAATTATTTATTGAGAGTATGAATGAAGGACGGCTTGCAAGAGGTATTTACAAGGCACATGTGAGTAGAAACGCCGGGAGGGGACGCCCAAGGAGGACAGATGGTGACTATATTGGTGATGTTGTTCAGAAAGGTCAGGTGCGTAGTACTTGGAACAGGCGTGCGTGTATGACCAGATGTATCACCCTTAGGGTCGGTTCACATCTGACGGAAGTTGCGTCGAGCGTATCATAGCTCGCGTCTATTCTGTCAAATAGGGTGTTTTTATATCTGACGGAAGATGCGTCGGGCGTAACTTTGTTTTGCCATATTATTACGCATCTATTCATTTGTTCCTGCATTCAGCATCTCCAGCGCGGTTGTGTTGTGTGATGACGTGACGCCTAGTCTGATTGCCTCAGTCAAAATATTCGTGGCAGAACGTTGCTACACTTTACGTCGGCTGACAATGCGTTGACGGAAACGGAACAGACGCTGTACGCTCGACGCACTAACGCATCATCGGTTAAGTGTGAAAGGTTGAATGTTTTCTCATATAATTGTCTGTTCTGGCGTTACGCGACCGATAATACGCGACGCATCAGATGTGAACCGACCCATAACGCGGCAGAAGGAGTATGTCACTTACATATTCCTTTTGCCTAGTTAAGGTTTTAGCAGGTGGCGTTCCGTAGTTTCTGCTTACTCCCACGGGACAAAGGCGTGAGTGTATATTGTATCATCATCATCATCATTTCAGCCGTAAGACGTCCACTGCTGGACTTAGGCCTCCCCCAATTTGGGGGGCTTTGCCATAATCGCCACGCTTGGCAGGCGGGTTGGCGATCGCAGTATGGTGGTAAAATGCATAGAGAACGCTGCTGCCCATTCTCTAGTAAGTCCCTTAGTCGCCTTATACGACACCCACAGGAAGAAATGGGGTGGTGTTATTCTTTACGTCCGGCACCACACACACCATATTGTATGCATGTATTGAATTATGTATTTCATATCAAATGAAAAATACTTAGCTTCATATACCAATCAATTTCGTAAGGAGTCGGCCCTACAGGATTTCCGCTACTACAAATTCTTAGCAATTATTTTGAAATTGAACTATTTTTATTGCTTCATGTAGACTTATTACAAATATGATTACAAGTGAAGTATGTAGACTAGTTTGTGGGTCATAACTCAGTAAATACTCGGTTCGTTGCCAAATTTTGCACTTACCAGCTTATTTGGAACGTGTTATGATCTAGTGTGAATTATGTAGTATAAGTAGGTATTGTTTTTGTGTAACGCATCGGTTGTTGAATGGAGCGAGGCTTCATTATTTATTGAAAAGTTAAACTAAGTATTTATCGTTATCTTTGCATACCAACCTACTTATTAAAAATGCAATGTTTTTCTATCCATTACTGCACTTAACACACAGAATTTTATACTAAAGTTCCTCCGTGTGGTGTCGGAAGTAAAGAATAGCATCACTCCATTGATTCCCGTGGATAGCGTAAATGGCAACTAAGGAACTTTCTAGAGAATGGGTAGCAGCGTTCTCTATGCATTATACTAGCACACTGTGATCACCAATCCGCCTGCTAATTGTGGTGATTATGAAAAAGCACCCCAAATTGGGGAAGACTTTTGTCCAGCAATGAGCATCTTAGGGCTGAAATGATGATGGTGAGTTGCCACGTCCATCGCTTGCCCAATGAGCTGTGGGCCAAAATATCCACTATTGTGGAGCCCAGCTAGAAGGCTTCACGGCCCAACAAACAACCAGTAGTCCACGTTAGCCCTGGATGACAAGCATTGGATGTCATGGGCAGAAGCCTTGTGCCTAGAACTCTGATACTATAGTCCTTGAGACCGTATTTCAGCCATGGTGGTCAATTTCAACGGATAGTAGCCTTTGGCGCGGGAGATGTTTCTGTACACAAGTCTATACAAAGACACAGGAGAACTCACTCTCCCTCACTTCCATAGTCCGATAGGACGGCAATCCGACACGGCCGGAGAGAGATCAGGCGCAATTCCAACGGCTAGACGTGTTTTTTGAGGCACGGGGTACCACACCACCAAGTTCCATACTTCGGGCTTTTACTAAGAAATCCCAAATAGAAAACTCAACAATACTTTGTTCGACCTGGAAATCGACTCAGGGCTTTACGCTCAGTAGTCTCACTAGCGACCACGAGCCCAACGGGGCAGTTAAAGTTTAACAGTGTCAGTAGCAGTACCCGCAATCACACAAGGGAAAAAAAGTCAATGTTTAGAATTTGGAATCACATAGACCCAGCGCGGTAACTGGGAAAAAATATTAATAAAAGCCACATTTCCAGTTTTAGCTGACCTCACATTATACAGGATTTTTGTACAATGATAATTCAGCGTACACTGGAAATATATAGCTTGATTTTTCGCCGTGCGTACGATTGTTGTGTGTCATTATATCATTTAAAATGTTGCACAAATTCTAGCCCAAATAAAGAAAAAACACAAAATTGCACAAGTATGCTCTTCGCACTGTTTTTTTTTCGAACATTTTTGTCACACGAACTCGCGCAGCCTATGTGCAGATCTCGCAATGTCGTGTGACATTTCTCATTTCGAAGTAATATTGTAGGTCACCTGTCAATGAACCAAAGCGGTCTTGCTCTGACCTGCTGTAGGCTGATGACTTAGAGCATTAAGCTGATGATGATAAAGTGTGTCATAGTTTAGCAGGTTTAATCATAGGATTGTCAAATGCAAAAATAATGTTTTTAAATTAGCCAGATGAACTTCATAAACGTGATGGGTATCATTATGATACAATATACTTAAGGACAATGCTGCGTATGAAACAGACTCATTATGATACAATATACTTAAGGACAATGCTGCGTATGAAACAGACGGATTCGTGCAGGGACCACTTTATGAGGCTTAACATTTTAACAGTGCCTTGTCTGTATAATAATTATTCTGGTGTTGCTGACGAACTTTGTCAAGAATTTGCACGAGACCAATGAGGAAAAACAAATAAGAGAAAGTTCTCGTAGGAAAGACTTACCTTCCACAATCCAACCAAAATTGAAGGTGGTTCACCACAGTCCTAGAGTCCAATCCGTCTTTCTATATAATAAGTTGCCAGTGGAGTTTAAAAGCATAAACAGCATTAACTTATTTAAAAATAAATTGAAGACACATTTATTGAGGAAGGGCTATTACAGTGTTGATGAGTTCATTGACGATAAACGAAGGCCTTAACTAAATGATTTGTAAATTATGACTTGTGTGTATGTTTTTTTTTTGTACTGATTATTGACTTTTTCTACTTAAATGCTGTGTTAATTATTATTACTGTTTTTGTTATTGAACTACTGACATATTTTAGTTTTATTTTTTATTATTTTACGATATGAATGCACTGATGTAGTTAGTATTATTGATTTTTCTATTTGATTTATGATGATTTTCAACACAATGTATTTTGTTAAGAAATAAATGACTTATGACTTATTTTTTTAACTCTAAATTACAGTCCTGCTAGAGAAGAGCATCATACTCCAACGAATGTAACGAAGATATTGAAAAGTATAGGTAGGACTAAATTAATGACGAGATAAGTGACAATATTTTGTCAGCTGTGCTTGAAGAAAATAATGTGTAGTTGATCATACCGTATGACCATAATAATAATTTATTTATTAATTCACACAATACGATCCATTTTTTAACCCCCGACGCAAAAAGAGGGGTGTTATAAGTTTGACGTGTCTATCTGTCTGTCTGTCTGTGTGTCTGTCTGCCTGTGGCGTCATAGCTCCCGAACGGATGAAGCGATTTCAATAAAAAAAAAACATATTAAAGGTGACTTATGTGCGAGTTTTCTTAGATATATTTGATGAAAATCGGTTGAGCCGTTTAAAAGTTGTCGGGGAGAAAGTGGGAAGAGTAACCGAATGTCAGCAAATATACTCGACTGCGGTCTCAAATGAAAGCGCACTGAAAGGGAATATTGAGGAATTAATCGAGAGTGTTCTTAGCTTCGTTTGATTCTACATTATAATAAATATGTACCTATAAAAAGTATGAAATAAAAAATTTAATAAAAAAATTAAAAAACCCCCGACACAAAAACCTAATTACCCTTTAAAAAGTAAAAAATAATTAAAAAAAACTCAATCTTAAAGTACCTGAGTATGTATTAATAATTTTAAAAAAATACGTCACGTTGGGGGACCGCTCCGCGAGGGCAGGCGTTGACGGTCGTATCCTAAATGCAATATTGTGAAGTAATTTTATAAAAGTTTTCTTTTCTTAATTAGTTAGGTAATAGACTATTTGTAAATAAATTGTTAGGTTTGGAGCGGTCCCGCAACGTGGCGTATTTTTTTTAAATTATTAATACATACTTAGGTACTTTAAGATTGAGTTTTTTTTTATTATTTTTTACTTTTTAAAGGGTAATTAGGTTTTTGTGTTAGTAAACAAGTGCTTAAAACTATGTTTAGTTCACACAAAAACGCATAACAATTTAAAAAGAACGGACAGTCATACTAATAATGAGAGCAGTGATGCCCGAATGGTAACGGCCGCGACTTACGAGTAGTAGGTCGTGAGTTCAAACCCAAGCAGGCGCATTACTTTGTGTAAATTATTTCATCGCCGCTGCTCTCAAAACAGTGTACGTGGGGAAACTGACATGTCTTAGAACCAAAAATTTGAAGTCGTGTGACATCTACCAACCCGCACTAGGCCAGCTTGGTAGATATTGGTACCGATTCCCTTGTTCACAAACTAAACTAAATTTAAGTTCATTGCATCTTTTTCTTTGTATTTCATTAAGAAGAGGACAAAAGAATTTTTTTAGTTTAGTCCTGTCAAATTAATCAGCGCCTGTCACTGCTCCATACAAGTTTAGACGTGATTAAAAACTTGCCTACTAAAATTACGTCAATTTACGTCAAACGCTGATTAATTTGACAGGACTAAACTAAAATTTATCTTCTGTCCTTTTCTTAATGAAATAGAAAGAAAAAGATGCACTGAACTTAAATTTAGTTTAGTTTGTGAATAAGGGAATCGGCACCATTGGCCCACTCCCTCTTACCGAGAGGAGGCTTGTGTCCCAACAGTGAATGATCATACGTCAAAAGTTGGCGATGTCGTTATGGAGATTGTTTTATAATTTACAGCTTCAAAGCATTAGTAGAAATATTATTGTAAAATTGATTTTTTTTTTAAAACACCTGTATCTTGGGTCCCGTTATATAAATAAATAATAGTCACAATAAAATTTAAATATTTTTGAATTATAGTAAGCGTTGCAGTAAATATCACAATTCAAGCTCATTACTAAGTAACATGACTCAAAAATCTAGTTTCAAAATACTAAAACAAGCCATTATGTGACTAACTATCTAAGTAATGTCATGTAACAAAATATTTTAAGTGCAATTAACAAGTGGGGCGACGTCCGCTTCCTTTGTTTTTTTTAAAGATTTATTTGAATGTTCCAATGACACATGTGGGTCAGTGTCGAGGAAGCTAAAATGTTTGTAATTAAGCTACATAGCTTAAGCCTAGTTTACTTTATTAGGAAGTTGACCAACTTGCGGGATAATTGGGTAAGAAGCATCCAATGGCAATCGATCGCAATGCTTTTCATATTGACAGTTCATCTACGAGTGGGTTGATGGAGATTTTAAGTGACTGCAAGGGAATGATATGCACTCTCCTCGTTTACAAAGAAATGATTTTTTTTTTCTGTTTTTTTTTCTTTGATATTTTTTCTCGAGTTGTGCTAAAAGGACGGAAAAAAATCTAGTGCAAAACATAGCGAGGAAATTGGTATATCCTAGAACCAAAATTCGAAGATTTGTGACATCCTCCAACCCGACTGGCTTCGCATGGTGGATTATGGCCCTCTTCCTCTCACAGAGGAAGAGGGCCAGACTTGTGCCACCTCTCCCTGATTATGATGGTGACTAATAGAAAAGCGAAGTCCGATTAGTTTTGGACGAGAGTTAAAACATAAACCTTTACCTGGCCCAGATTAGAGGAATAAAACGAATGATGGCAATCAATTTTCGGCTTATTAAGATACAGGATCGATCTTGAAAAAAATTGAAAAATGTTGGCCCATTCATACCATACATCACTATCAATTCCTCAACTGCAAATGTAAGTTTGTATTTGTAAAACTAAACAAAGACTGATTAAGCTACAAATAAACGATTATCGGACTTGTGCTGTAAGGCTTACTGCCAAATTTTATGATTCTAGGTCTACAGGAAGTACAATATAGGTTTAGATTTGTTTACAAAAATTAAAATATTATGTGGCGTAAATGGCAGTATTTTATTGCGGAATTACATCTAGTTATAATATTTAATGCTCGTGAATAATAAACTCAAGGAGCTAGTAGTAATTTTGATAATTTCGTTAGCAAGGTTGTGAGCATAACTAGTGCAGTAAAAATTGTATTCACGTAATATTATCATGATTAAATTGAGTAATGTGATTAGTAATTGTTAAAAGTGGTGTTAATTTTAAACAAGCCAACATTGATTGGTGTCAGACAGGGCAGAACTTTGAGTTACAAATAATAGTTTTAAAAACACACTTCCATAGAAAACCAAACTAAGACGTAGAAAATAATTTAAAAAACAAAACATGGGGTGCTTGATATCAATTAAAATATCTCAAGAAGCAAGTTTTTCAAACTATTGTTTATTTTCTATTTTTTAGTTCGGCTAGCTACAAAGAGTGATATTAGTTTTATATTTTTTGCTATTCTGGTACTCCTGGCAAGGGTAATGACACAAATTCATGAAATAATTGTATTGTCATCGATCCTCCATAAGTCTACAAAGTTTAAATGAAGTGGATCAAAATCAAATACAAAGGAGTCGTTTAGAAACTTTCGAGTACAGGTGAAGCTAAAAAAAAAGTGTTAAAAAAAATTGTCGCACTCCGTTTCATACAATAAAACAGAAAATAGAATGTTGTCACATCGGCCATAAAATTTTAATAACACCAAATAAAATAAAGGAGAGACACCAAATTCTAAAGTTTAAAAAATAAATAAGTTTTTATTATGGAATTTAAAACAATTATTTTTAAATATCTTCGGCATTGAAATTATAAAGTCAAAAGTCACAGTTCCCTAGTGAATAAAGCAGAGGACCCAAAGATTAATGCTTCCAGTAATATTTATAAAGTTCATAAACTACTCCGAGCTTTTAACTGAGACTAACCGATTTTTTATTCCCTCCTGAGATTCGTTTGACGCGTCGAATTAAGAATCAAATCAAAATGTATTACAAAATTCATATTGCTGTGGGACTCACTTGACGGCCAAACGCCAGCATAGAGATCTAGCAAATTAAATAAAAACAATCGTGTAGCAAAGAGTGTAGAAGATGTACATTGAACAATCCCAGTATATTGCTCAATTAATCAATCAGCTTAGCCTATCGCAGTCCACTGCTGGACATAGGCCTCTACCAGGCTATGCCACAATACCCTCTCTTCTGCTTTCAGCATCCAGTTTTTCCCGGCCAATTTCTCAAGGTCATCGGTCCATCTAGTTAAGAGGCGTAACACACAACACTTGCCGTTACGCGGTCTCCACTCCAGAACTCGTCTGCTCCACCGGCCATTGGTTCTCCTACAAAGATAGGGAACCGACTGCCAATTGAGCTTGCTTACTATGCAAGCCATGTCCACGCTGTGTGTATGTATGTAACTCCGGTTCTTTTACAAATAATTATTTCTTGGTATATCCTTCAAAGAAACTTCGAGTTGTTCCCGGCTGTTTTGGCCCATTCATGGACCTTTGACAGTCTTTACGGGTCATCAGAAGTCCGAAAAGTTTGGGAACTACTCCAAGTCCGCTTTGTACCAAGAGGGTAATTGGGTGCTGGAGGTCAGAAAAGCAGTAATTCCATGGAAAATACTGGTATTAAGCTGTTTCTGGATAGACTGCAACTCAACCCCAATATAGATATAAAAAGGTAAGACAAATGATGCGTTACCCGCATAAGTAGCTGAAAGGAACGAACTGCTTTTCTTATGTTCATCCTTCCAAAATAATCATATATAAGGACAAAGTAGGGAAGGGAAGATCTACATGGATGTAACTTCTGGTTTCCAACAAAGAGTTGGCATCACTAAACACTACGGGTAATACGTTCGACATACCATGGCCGTGCTAACGACACACCGCGACAATGTCACATGCATTCAACATCTTTCCCAGATAATTACGATATAATTCTAAAACACACCATTGTTGAAAGAAAAATTTAATTAGCTGCGACAGCCCATCTGTCCATACCATACCTTATTGTTGGAGGTTTTCCCACAAAAAAGTATTGCCTCGTCCTCAGTGAGGTCGCTCCAATTACGACCAAGTACGTTACATGTTTGTTTTTGTGCGTTTAACTGCTAAACAGCTGCAAGGTTTTGAGTGAAACTTTGACCATAGTAGGCTGTGTTTTTTATTTTTTTTGCTTAAGGTTTGTAAAGTAGGTATGTCGGAGTGCGTTTGTTTTAAGTTAAAGTGGATACGCTAAGATGCGTTTTTTTTTTTAAGTATGATTCGCGACCGATTTTTAAAGACTTAACAGAATTATAATCAATGAAAACATCGATACATCTTAATTTTGTAAATACATCGGTTCATATTATGATGGCGATTCATATTTATGTATAACATAACAATTGAAATAAATGTAAGAAAATTTTAATTTCACGGATTACCCTGCAGCTCTAACCTTGAAACTTGTTCGATTTTGCTAAAATCACATATTCGACAATAGGCTGCTGTTACGTATGTCATGTTTTGAAGCATTTTATTATTATAATTACCATCCGTATTGATGGTCGCTGGTTGAGAAATAAACCTCTTATGTTAATAATTCTGAAGGCTGCTACCCATCTTTTGACAGTCACATCTGACGGAAGATGCGTCGAGCGTATCATCGGTAGCGTCTATTCGGTTTAATAGTGTGTTTTCATATCTGACGGAAGATGCGTCGGGCGTAACTTGTACTTCCGTGATAAATCGTTCTGTATCAAACATTTTCAATGCAAAAAAACTTCGAACGGTCTGTACACAAACGATCTCCGCTGATATTACGCCTAGTCTGAATGCACCAGTCAAAATACACGTGGCGGAACGTTGCCGCTCTTTACATCGGCCGACAATGCGTTGACGGAAACGGAACAGACGCTGTACGCTCGACGCACTAACGCGTCTTCGGTTAAGTGTGAAAGGTTGAATGTTTTCTCATATAATTGTCTGTTCTGGCGTTACGCGACCGATGATACGCGACGCATCTTCCGTCAGATGTGAACCGACCCTAAAACTGTAACCAAACGTCTAAATCACAAAAAAGAAAAATCTTCTTTTTTTTTTAATATACATACAAATTCTCGCTGCAAGCTAGCGTGTATAATTCGTTCAAATCTCTTTATTACATCACAGAGATATATGGCGAGGATGTAACCATAAAAAACGGGCCCATTCATTCACAGGTGACGGGTCCCGGAAACGGTACAGTCCGACCCGGTTTGATGCGAATTGATCTGCGGTTTAGAGATCTGATAAATTGGAAGGGCTTTCATAGCCATGGGTACAGTCGAGGAAATAATTCTATTGCTAAATGGACTTTAACGTTTGTTTTTTCTGTCTTGTATTTATTTCATGTGGCCCACATCATTTGCACAGAAATTTCAAAAAAAAATTATGGGCTAAAGTATTATTTCATGTCATTTATATTTGCATACGGTTATTTCGTTTAAGGACATCGGTCTTTGATCGCAGTTCTGTTAGCCATATTAAAATGCTGTCGACTTGTAAATCAGCATTACGATTTATCAACGTTTAATCTGGCTTCCATCTTTAAATTCATTAAAGTACTATTATATAACTGAATGAAAAACTACTGCGGTAAACTTGAAATCTTATTTTTGTCATACGTGGCCCATGTAGACTTGAAACTTCTTACATATCATCATCATCATCATCATTTCAGCCGAAAGACGTCCACTGCTGGACATAAGACTCCCCCAAGCTCCGCCACTTCGACCGGTTTTGTGCTTCCCGCATCCAGCGGGTTTCTGCGGCCTTCACAAGGTCATCAGTTCACCTTGTTGGAGGCCTTCCAACTCTACGTCTTTCGGTACGCGGTCGCCACTCCAGAACCTTTCGGCCCCATCGGCCATCTGTCATATGTACCTAGTTATATCTTTTGAACTTTATAATGCTATAACATATATAATATGGTTACCTGGTCAGCAGAAGATTACAGTAGAGGATCAAAATGCAGGAATAATATATTTATTTACCCATAACTTAGCAAATAATGGTACCTATACCAATCAATCCAGTTTTGAAACGGCTAATTAGTTGATTTACACGAATATACTCGCCCGAAACGGGTGAATGTGAATACACAAAGACTACCCGAATTCGAAGCTAAACTAAGCTACAACATAAAAACAAACATGCTTAAAATAACAACACCCAATTATTATTTTTTGCGTACTTTAAACGGTCTGAAGGTTATATTTTACCGTATTTTTCCAGTTAAACGTGGAAAACATCTATAAAAAATACTAATACCTACCACCAACAAATCTTCATGAAAAGCAGGCGATAAACTAGCTATAATCGTTTTTTGATTAAACTCTCACGTGTGCAAGTTACAGGTAAGCCCCTGATTTATAACAGAGCTGCCGATGCAGCGGAGATTCTTCTCTACTATCAGAACGACGAAAAATTATGTTTTCATTTTCTGTTTTACCTTTTATCCTTTTCTATTTAGAAATGTTCCAGGTTCTTACAACTGTCTGCTTGAGTTTTCGTGCAGTTGCATATAATTTGGTTGCTTAAATCTACTGTTTGTAAGTCCAAAGGTTATCTGCAGTAGTTTAATTAGTATCTTCGTTTTCTTTTACATGTATATAACTCACTTGTAATGTTCCCACTAGTGATACGCAGGCTTGAGAAGGAGTCGGCCATAGTCTAGCACGCGGGTTGGTAGATCACATCAAATGTCTTCGCAATTTTGGTTCTAGGGCATGCGAGTTTCTTCAAGATGTTTTCTTTCACAGTTTTCAAAGAAGTGGTGATGAAATAATTTATGGATAGTAAAGCGCCTGTCAAGGTTAGACCCTACTACCTACAACTTGTAAGTCTTGGCTGGGCCACTACTGTTCTCTAATCTTATGATTTCCCGGAATAATAATTAATAATTATAACGTTATACAAATGAAATAGATCAAAAGCGATAGGTAGTTATTCTTTGAAGTGTTGCTGCTTTTTAAAATTGAATGAATCAAAAATAGTCCAGTCACTTCACCAGGTTACGCAACAAATCTTGGCATCATTATATCGATGTGTGACACACAATACAAGTAGCCTTTTAACAAATTCGTTCAGAAGCTTCGTAAAGATCACCCAGATTTCACTTTAAATGTCAGTGATATTATACTTTAATTAATTATATAAATAAAGGAAAGATCATTTACTCAAATCTGGCGCAAGGGTAATTCAATAAACACCAAGATGACATTAAAAACAATTACCTGCATATTTTTAAAAGAAACGTGACATCGTGCCATAATTTTAATCGTTTCTTCATTATGTCACATGACATCACTGGTCACTTCGTGTGGCATTCGAAAAATCATTATCAGAAAGAAAGGTTAAGAATTTTTCACACACGTAATTTTCCTTTACCATAACCATAATATGGCTCCTTTTCAAACCATTATTTTTGGATTTGCTAATGTATGGTACGTACTCCAGAAGGTAAGACTCATACTGAACTAAACTGCTATGACTACATTATTTTTTTTGCTTGGGTATAGATTTCATTTCATTCGTTCGTATATCAGCATGGCTAGGTGACACATGGCAAATTATTTTATTTAATCTTCTGTGTCTCGTAATGGTAATTACTTTGTCTACTTACTGTTGTATAGAATCGAGTTTAGGTAACTAAACAGACAGCTGTGCTGCTGAGGAGTTAGTTCGTAACATCAAGCCAAGCCTTGTTTCCTAGGGAAGGGGGGGGCGGGGGGGGGGTCGGTGTATACCTGTAGTACACCCACATTTCGCCTGTTATGTTTAAGTCCTATGTAATAGGGGGCGAGCCTATTGCCATCAACCGGGCACAAATCCACTTCTTACCAGCTAAAGCACTAGGAAGTAGTGAAGGGCGGGCGTTTTAGGGGACTGTCTTGATTTTGAACAGGGAACATGTATGACATTACTTAAGCAGTTCAATCGTCGACTGTACCTTTCTTTATAAAAAAGTAATTAAGTCTCAATCACAAAACATTCCTTTTGTAATGCATGTGACTGTACAGAAAGCACGTTAAGCCGTTGATATATCGCGATCGCAACGAGCCGCGCGATACTGGCGGGGATCGCGGGCACTGATACCTGTATGTACTATTCGTTGCTTTGATTCAGTTTTGTTGGAATCAGATGTAGGAGCTGATCGTTTAATTAGGGTACTTTACATGTAATCAGCCAATAATGTTCCCACTGCTGCGACATAGGCCTCCTGTCTTACATAAGGAGTGGGCTGTTATCTTCCGCGGGGGTCCAGTGCAGTTTGGAAGATGTCAATGTTTCGAATTTTCTATTCAATGTTTTATCAAGATGTTTTACTTCATTGTTTTGAAAATAGTAGTGATGAAATTACTTACCCGTAAAAGGATAAATAAAAACTATCTACATTTGGTTAAAAAAAAAACAAAAGAGGGTGGTTATTCTTTCATGGCTTTTGGCATTCTGTGTTTCCCAATTAGGAAAGTCAAAACGAACCGTATGGGAGATACTGCAAAGAAATTCTCAGTCACGGTATCTGTTATTGAAATACAGAAAACATGAGGTACTATGACATTGGTGATAAAACTGCATGAAACTTACAAGTAAACTTACAACTTACGAAAATGCTTTTAAGATATTTTTACTGACTACAAAATAGAAGTACCCATAACCTTACAAAACAGACCACTCCCTGCAGTAACACATAAAAGAACAATGTGAAGCTTATAGATAAACTCAATGGCAGTTTCTACATCATCCACATTTGAATAGTCTCGAGTTTCCATAGTAATGGTTCTGCTAGCTAGAGTAACGTTACCCCATTTTTACATTGTGCTTTATATTCGATCTCGCGGCACACGCGTGGCTCACTAGCGGCATATACGCGACACAGCTCCAGCACACTCATAGCACACTCGCAACACATCTTCGGCACAGTCGTGGCGCTCGATCAACATAATACTCTACATTTTTAACATCCACAACTTTTTCGTTAGTGGAAGCCCAGAAGGAAAATATAGGAAGGTTGTTATTTTTGTTTGTGCTATATCAGGGGGTTGGTGGTAAATAATGGAATTCACACTTCAAATGTTATAAAGTTTACATTAGCTTTGTTTACCGTTTGTCTGTTATGAAGATAAATGTACTTTGCCAAAAGGAGTTTTGCTTCTGAAAATATACGAGTATCTAACCGCCGAATTGCCATGATCTCTTAGGGCGCTCTCATGATCAATATTAAGAGTATTTTTTTTTTGTGTGGCGTGTTCTACGTTTCATGTGCTACCGGCTGTAAAAACAGCACCACCCTATTTCTTCCCGTGCGTGTCGTAAGAGGCAAATAAGGGATTTACTTGAGAATTGGCAGGAGCGTTCTGTGTGCTTTTAACCACCTTATTGTGATCGCCAACCCGCCTACCAAGCGTGGCGATTATGGAAAACCCCCCCAAATTGGAAAAAGCCTATGTCTAGCAGTGGATGTCTTTCGGCTGAAATGATAATGATGATACTGCCCCCTCCAAAGGCTCTTCCACTTCTATCATATTTCATCACACCAAGTTTGATGGAACCATTCCAGCTCATAAATTTTCATTGCGTAATTTATTAAAGGTTGCATCTGCTCTAATTTAAATGCTCATTGTATTGTAATTATAACTGATAGAGCATAACTTGATTAGCCATAAATTAAGGTTAGCTTGTAGTAAAGTCTTTGCCGCTATTTCAAATGGCGGTAAGACATGCGTGTACTTATCCGTTTGAGCTCTGATTCTTCCAAATCATGATCATATAATTATAATGTAACTTATTAATAAAGTATCCGATCAATTAGGTTGGTACGCCTGTGACCAAAAATATTTGCTTTTTGCACATATTGATGTTCCGGGGTAATAAGAAATGCAGTAGTTTTTACAAGCTCTATCTACCTGTACCGCTGACTGCATGTAGTCACATCTCACAAGTTAAATTTGACCCACTTTCCGGTATCCGATTGAGCTGAACTTTCCATCTGCTGATGGAGCCGGAAGGTGGCCATGGGGACTCTGTAATAAAAGGACGCAACTCCACCGAGTTTGGGCTCGTTTAGTTAGTCTAGACAAGTAAGGTACAGAACCAGACTGGTCAGTGGTACGGAACTGCATTTTTATAAGTAAATTGGATAGAAATTACCAAACTGGTTGTTTTAAAAACTTTTTAAACTATTGAGTATTAATATAGTTAATAGAAACAAATAAAAATTAAAGAGGTAATAATAGGTAAAATGCATAGAAAACTTAGCTGCCCATTCCCTAGTAAGTCCCTTAGTCGCCTTCAGGGATGGTGATTTTGCTTACGTCGGGCATCACAAACCGGCACATTAATTAATTATTTCTAAATGTAACTCACGGTAACTTCGACTTTTAATCCTACTATAATATATCCTACTAGCGGTCGCCCGCGGCTCCGCCCGCGTGGATGTCGGTTACCGCTGCAAAAAGCCTACCCAGGAAAGACACGGTCAGCAAAATGATTCCCAGGTCAATTCACAGACACCGACAGTAACATTGACGACGCAGTCATTATCCGCAGGCTGCACAGATTGTCTTTCTGTGTATGTTAAGTTGTAAATGATGAAAATATTTAAATGTAATTAATACTAAGTTTTCACTTCTGCCGGCAGTCCCGGAGCGCAACCCGTTGTTTAAGGATAGATAACTAAAGCGATTATTGTAGAGCTTCTCCATAAACAACATTTGACGTTAAATTATTTTCAGGTAACAAAATATACTGATGGTCGGGAGCCCCGACCCGTGATAGGGCAACGTAAAGTTGCCCATGCGTAAAACATTCTTTTCGTAAATCAATTCCTACTAATTTGAATGTTTGGCCCTGGGATTTATTTATCGTTAGTGCGAAAGAAATTTTTACTGGAAATTGGAGCCTTTTGAAGGGTATAGGCAAATCAGTAGGGATCATGGGTATTCTTGGTATATGAGCTAATTCACCAGCTGCAGGGCCGGTGATAATCTTCGCTACTATTAAATTATCTTTTAGCTATTTATCTATTTGTTTAGCCCTGAAAAGAACTGTTGGTTAGCCCTGAAAAGAACTGTTGGTTAGCCCTGAAAAGAACTTTTGTTTAGCTCTGAGAAGAACTTTTGCGTAGGTGTAGTTTTAAGAACGAAATCTAAAAAAAATCGCACGAAAATTATTAGACTTCGCGCACGACCGCTGCGTAGGGAGCCGACCTCGCGTCTGAGCCGCGCGGGTACCTTACTCATAGATCTAAACTCCCCTCCCGCACGCGCACCCCCGCCTTGGTGACGCCCACTTCGCAACGGGCCGTGCAGCAGAAATCGTAATATTTTAATTTCGCCATAACTTCAAAACCAAACGTCCAATTTTAATCATTCAAAGACCAAATATTATCTCCATAAACTGTTCTTAGTGATGAAATCATTTATTTTGATAAGGATTAATAGCATGAGTAAAATAAACGCGTTTAAATGTAGTCCAAAAAAAATTCAAGATTTTTAAATAAAAAAATGGTTGCTGTGCCTCACTCGACATAGATGGGTATAGTGTGTCGCGGACTTTTTTGTAGATATTTATAAGATCTACAATTAATTAGAACATTTTATGGTTCTATCTTTTATAGTTTAGGCAGCGTACGCAAAATAAGTAACTTTTCTGGTTGATTTTTTACACCTTGTGTCCGAAAAACCCAAATATCTTACGGAACCCTATTTTTTTCCAAAATAAAATATAGCCTATGTTACTTGTGGATAATGTAGCTTTCGAATGGTGAAAGAATTTTTAAAATCGGTCCAGTAGTTTTTGAGCCTATTCAGTACAAACAAACAAACATACAAACAAAGTTTTCCTCTTTATAATATTATTAGTGTAGACTATATAATATTACTAGCTTTTGCCAGCGGCTTCGCCCGCGTGGAGGTCGGAAATTATCCCGCGGGAACATACTACCGGGATAAAAAGTATGTCCTTTCTCAGGCTCTAAACTATCTGTGTACCAAATTTCATTTAAATCGGTTCAGTAGTTTTCGCAGGAAAGCGAGACAGACAGACAGACAGACCGACAGACAGACAGAGTTACTTTTACATTTATAATATTATATAATAAATAATAATATATAATATAATAATATATATAATATATAATATAATATAATAATATATAACTAGTGATCGCCCATTGGTCGAAATTCGACCGTACTACATTTGAATAGAAATACATTATTAAATGAAAAAAATATAGATAATAATAAATATAAAAAAATAATATGGTTATATTTGATATTCAGTAACACTATAGACAAATTGTTGACGCTGTACTACTGTGGAGAGGGTTCGCTGGCGGGATGGTGATGGCCAGGACCAGGACGTAGGTGTAATGAGTAAAGAATACTTCTTCAGGACTCTCTTTTTTATTTTCTTAATACTTCTTAACTGCTGGATAAGGAACAATATGGAATGAATTATCACAGAACGCTCTGTTTTTATAGAATTTTCCCTATTATTTTTAATAGCTTCTGCCCGCGATTTTGTCCGCGTCAAATTTTCGCTCCCCTTCCCGTCGCGTCGAAATGCCTGCCAGTTTTCGTTTGCTGCTCAACTCCTTTTGACCGTAGCGTGATGTTATATAGCCTATAGCCTTTCTCAATAAATGGGCTACCCAACACAAAAAGAATTTTTCAATTCCGATCAGCACTACCTGAGATTAGCGCGTTCAATCAAACAAACATACAAACAAACTCTTCAGCTTTATAATATTAGTAAAGATTAATTATGACGGTTCCAAATGTCATAATTATAACCAGCCTGTACAATCTATGACCAGCTTGTACAATCGTGAGGCATACAACCTCTACAGTTTGCACACGACACTAAGTTTTGTATGGGAAACTTACTAATGCCATACTTGACACTCTCCATAAAACCACAAAAAATATTTCTTTTATATCTAAACTAAATTCCTATCGTCGCTAATACAAATAATATTAAGACGAATATTCTCAATATGATCATAGATTTTTAAAATGAAATAGGTTATACATAAAATTAATTTATTACCTATGGTTATACTTGACATTCTGTAAGACTATAGACACAAAATCAGGCTTACCAACTTAGGAGTTTTTCCAAATTTAGGGGGTAAATAAGAGGATTGAGATTTTTTAGGGGCGTTTCATTTTTAGGGGTATTCTTAGGGATTTTTTGCCATCTTACATTTCTCATTGTGTTTTTGATTACAATAAAAGTATTAGCGACTTCTAGTACGGTTCCTTGATACTAAGAATGCAGAGTGAATGATTAACAAATGTTGCGTAATAAATATAGACAAATATTACTACTGTGTGCCGGGTCTATGATTACTGAACATTCGTTGGTTATTTTCATTATAATTTTTTAGCGGATTTTTTTAGTAATTGTGGCATGTTTAGGGGTTTTTAACTTACGCTTTAGGGGTAAATATTTCTGGGTGTTGATAACACTGCACAAAATAATAAAGACAGATTTGGACCATAAACAAAAGAATTTCTATGCATGTGTGTATTAGATACACGGTAATGAACAGTAGTGTGTGTAACGTGTTATTTATTGAAAATAAATATTTTAACTCATAATTTAAAAAAATATTAGCATTCGTCACTTCTTCTCTGTATAAACTATAAGTGTGCGAAATTTCATACTCCTCCGTCCGCCCAATTTTCATTAAAAGGGATCCAAAGTTTTCGCTTCACGTATTAATATATAGATATATAATATATAGTATATATAGTATATATAGTATATATAGTAAGTAAAGTAAGTAATAATAAGTATTAAGTATTAATATTAAAGTATTAATTAGTATTAAGTATTAATATTGTATATATAAATATTGTAAACTTTTATGAACCAATAAACTAAACTAAACTAAACTAAACTAAATATTAAGTACAAGGCGTAATGTTATGTTATGTTATTAGTATGGAATTATGGAAGTATGGATAAATGCCAAAGTTTGTATGTATGGATGTGTGGATGTTTGTTACTCTTTCACGCAAAAACTACTGAACGGATTTAGATGAAATTTGGAACACAGTTAGTTTATAACCTGGATTAACATATAGGCTACTTTTTATCCCGGTAGTACGTTCCCGCGGGAAATTTTCCGACCCCACGCGGGCGAAGCCGCTGGCAAAAGCTAGTACCTATGTATTCTATTTAAAAGCTTGAGACGTGAACGTTCGACTTACACATAAAGGTAAGTCTCAGAGGCCGCTAGTCGCAATCCAAATACACGCAAGGCACATTTTAAGTGGTTTACTAGGGTTTGCCCAAATTACAAAACCGTACTCAATGTGCTCATAGCTCATGAGTCAGGAGTTCGCTGGTTAATCCGATTTTGAAACAATCTTGCCTGTCCGTTACAAGTTATGGTCGCAATATGAGAATAGTTGGGACACTGGTCCTCACTCTTCTTTTATTGTGGCTCTCGTCGATTTTTTGAAGAGCCTGCATTCTGATTAAACTGTGATTTGAAGCATTGCATTCGTTTTCTCGTCCATGCGAACTCATAAGTATATTTCAAGACTTGGCTTCAAGACTTGACTTCATCTTTGGCCTAGCCTTTTGCCAATTGTGTAACGGTCTGCTTGCTTAGAGCAATAGTGGCTTAGTGGCATCGACTCGACTTACAGCTAGTAGGTCGTGGGTTTGAACCCAGGCAGGCGCTTTACTTTGTGTAAATAATTTCATCACCACTGCTCTCAAAACGGTGAAGAAAAATATCGTAAGGAAACCAGCACGTCCTAGAACCAACACTTTCTGCTGGGGAGTTTGTTGCGCCACTTCTTCTTCCCAGCTAAAGCACTAGGAAGTGGTGAAGAGCGGCCGTTTTGGGGGACTGTCTTTTGTAACTTTGACGTTTAAAAAGTGCTGACTCTCAGCCTAGTTTGAATAAATGACTTTTGATTTTGATTTATTTGAAAAAAATCGAAGTCATCTGACCATCCACCAACCCGCACTGGGCCCGTGTGGTAGATTACGGCCCACTCCCTCTCACCGAGAGGAGACCTGTATCCATGTTATGGAAACGGTATAAGCTGATTATGTGGTTTCCATTCTAACCAGAGGGGTAATTGCGGAACTTTTTATCGGTAGGAATTGGTTTAATATTCATAGTTAAACAATATTCATTGCGTTATTTACGTTGCTGAGCCACAATTTATTCGAACAAATGACGCAATGGTTTAGAAATAATCTTCAATCCCATTCAGATTCTGATAAATTGTGCGTTTCGCAATTAGGGTGCTGATGTTGCTGAATACCAACCTATTTTTTTTTTTAATTATAAAGCTGAAGCGTTTTTTTGTTTGTTTGATTAAACGCGTTAATCTCAGGAACTACTGGTCCGAATTGAATTTTTTTTTATTGGGTAGCCTATTTATCAAGAAAGGCTATAGGCTATATAACATTACGCTACAACCAAGACGAGCAGAGCAGTAGTGAAACATGTTGCAAAAACGGGGAAAATCTCACGGGCAGGCGATTCGACGCGACAAGAAAGGTCGGGGAACAAGAAATTTAACGCGGACGAAGTCGCGGGTAGAAGCTAGTATGTTAAATGGAGCAAGTGCAACTACCTATTCGACCTACACAATTCAGTTACTGGGCAACGCCATACCCCTTGGAGACACTGGTATTCCGATTCTGGGACTTTCTCGTAATAACTTTATTTTTTTAACCGAAGTACGTCCACAACTCGACATAAGCCCCCCCTAAAAAGGGGAATTTGCCATAATCGCCACGCTTGGCACTGAGTTGGCGATCGCAGTATGGTGGTAAAATGCATAAAGAACGCTGCTGCCCATTCCCTAGTAAGTCACTTTTTTGTGGGTAGGAAATTATCAAATGATGTCTCCCGCTCTGGATAAATCGGAAGGATGTGTCAGACTTTTATTGACTAAAATGACCATGGTATCTCTTTCGAACAAATCTCGCGACCCTCGCACGACACACTTAAACTAAGGCATGGTGTCAATTGATGATTTCCCAACACCAGAAAAAATTGCCTAAGTTATGATAAGTTAAACGATGTAAAGAAACTAATTAAGTCAAAACATTTCATTGTAGTTTACAGTTGTAGCTAGTAAATTAATTAAGACTATCGCAATAGGAACGCAAGATAAAAATTAATTGTAATTTATGATAATGAACATTTTTTAAGGTGAGGAAACAAGGTGGAAATATTTTGATAATTTGAAGCGTTGTTATTTTTTGTTTAGTGACGTTTTGGTTAACGGTAAAACTTTATCTATATCTATACTTATAACTAGCTTTTACCAGCGGCTTCGCCCGCATGGAGGTCGGAAAATATCCCACGTTAACGTACTACCGGGGTAAAAAGTAGCCTATGTGTTAATCCAAGTTAATTTTTTTAGCTCGAAAGCGCATTTTCATCCGACTTGCTTCAAATTTATCGTCACTGCTCGGCTCCTATGTGTCTTAGCGTTATGTTAATAGCCTATAACCTGCCCATGAGTATGGACTACAACCGTACCAAGTTTGGTTAAAATCCCTTCAGTAGTTTTTGACCCATGCGTGCACATACAGACAGACAGACAGACAGACAAAAAATTCACTGATTGCATTTTTGGCATCAGTATCGATCACCATTCATCCCCCACTATTAATTTTGAATATATTGTCAATGTACAGAATTGACCTCTCTACTGTTTTATTATAAGTATAGATTTGCCAGCGGCTTCGCCCGCGTGGAGGTCGGAAAATATCCCACGTTAACGTACTACCGGGATAAAAAGTAGCGTATGTCTTAATACAAGTTAATTTTTTTAGCTCGAAAGCGCATTTTCATTCGACTTGCTTCAAATTTATCTTCACTGCTCGGCTCCTATGTGTGCGTGTGTGTGTGGCGTTATGTTATATAGCCTATAACATGCCCATGAGTATGGACTACAACCGTACCAAGTTTGGTTAAAATCCCTTCAGTAGTTTTTGACCCATGCGTGCATATACAGACAGACAGACAGACAAAAAATTCACTGATTGCATTTTTGGCATCAGTATCGATCACCATTCATCCTCCAATATTAATTTTGAATATATTTTCAATGTACAGAATTGACTTCTCTACAGTTTTATCTATATCTACACTTATAATAAAACTGTAGAGACGTCAATTCTGTACATGGAGCTAAAAAAAATAACCTGGATTAACACATAGGCTACTTTTTATCCCGGTAGTACGTTCACGCGGGATATTTTCCGACTTCCACGCGGGCGAAGCCGCTGGCAAAAGCTAGTCTTAAATAATACCTGATTTCTGAGGTTCTTGGATAAGGAATTTCGGTCCTCCGAAGTATTGATTAGATATAGTTCTCTGTTAGTAACTATAACTAATGAAAGATTTTTACAGTTACTAGATAAAAAATCGAACAATAGCATACACATACGTAATATTACACTTTCTTTTAAAAAAACTTAGCGTACACAACAAAATACCAACAGCAATATTCTGTTTTGCTTCAAAAAAAAAAGTTTTTTTCTTTTGCTTTATGATTACAAAAATCGCGTAGGGAACCTCCAAGCATAGCCCTCTCCATCGCCCTTTGGGTGACTTTAGCCTTCTAATAAGGCCCATTGTGAGCGACCACGTTTTAGTTCCATAGGTCATCACTGGCAACACACATGACCTTTGTCTTGTCCATGTTCATCTTGAGACCCACTCTTTCGAAAGCTCTACTGAGGTCATCGAGCATTGTACTGGCCTATGTCCAGCAGTGGACGTCTTTCGGCTGAAATGATGATGATGATGATGATGATTTACAAAAAAGTTTACGTGTTTGTTCATTTATCAGAGGGGTAATTAAAGCTAAAGAATTTGTTAGATAGCCAATTTATCGAGGAAGCCTATAGACTTACTGCCAGGGTCGCGAGATTGTTCGAAAGAGATACCGGGCCCTGGCATATGGGCAACTGAAGGAACACGGGTGGGTTTTAGTCAGTAAAAGTCTGACATGCCCTCCCGCTCCGCCCAAAAACGGGAGACGTCAATTGACGATTTCCCATCCACAAAAAAAAAGTTCTTCAGAAAGGTCAGGTAAGTCGTACTCGCAACTGACGTGCGTGTCTGACCAACAGCCTAATTGCATGTCAAACGATGAATAAATAACGCAAAGAATGTTTTTAAATTGTCAAAATGAAAGCCATTCCTACTGATAGTGAGTTACCTTTTTTTTTGGATGGGAAATCATCAAATGACTTCTCCCGCTCTGGGCGGAGCGGGAGGGCATGTCAGACTTTTACTGACTAAAGCCCACCCGTGTTCCATCAGTTGCCCATGTGCCGGAGCCACGGTATCTATTTCGAACTTCTGAAGCCTTACCAACGATGACAGAATATGACATAGGGTGTCCCCTACTCACCTCTTAGCGAACAAGTGTTCGATGTTAATTATGATTTTTATACCGGGTTATTTTTAATTGCTTAGCTGAATACCGTAGAACCGTGTGGTATATCTAAACGAAATAAACCTTATGAAAACAGTTTTACTCAACTCACACTACAAGTAACAAAACAAAAGTCGTTAACCTCCAAAAAAACATCAAAATATTTTTCATTTTTTATTTTATCGTGTTTAGATTGTATGGATAGGATTTATTAATCATAACCCTATTTTTCTGACTAAGAAGGCCTTAGAAATCAGATTTATGTAGTAGCTATATCGCTGAAGACTAAACGAAAACCAACACTGTTTTCCAAATAATAGGTAATAATTATTAAGAAAAATAACAACCGACTTCCTTAAAAAAAACACTATAAAGACAAAAATAACTTTAATTTTGGAAGTTGGTGGCAAAAAAACCTTAAATACAGATCCTAAGACACCGACTTTCGAAATTAAAGTTAATTTTGACTTTGTAGTCATGGTAGATACCCCGCACTAATTTAATCGCGTTTTTCGTTCATTTGTCGTGCAAATACTTAACTATTCGGGAAGCACCAGCTTTCAAATAAAAAAATAATCATCAAAATCGGTTCATCCAGTCAAAAGTTTTGAGGTAACAAACAGAAAAAAATACAGTCGAATTGATAACCTCCTCCTTTTATTGAAGTCGGTTAAAAAACGGAAGGTAGCGTTTACTAAAAACACGATCGGATACAGTTATTAACCGACTTCAAAAACAGGAAGAGGTTATCAATTCGAGTGTATTTTTTTTTTGCATATTTTATAATTAACGTCATTACCTTGTTACTTATCGTAGGTAATAATTATAATTTTGTAGGCAAATAATTAAGATAACATCTTCTAATTAACTTATAAAGTGTGTTGTATCTCTTCAAGCCCTTCCACATTGTAAGACCTTGAAGATTGAAAAAAAAATCCCTTTGAATTTGACAAAGTATGAAACGTTAATTAAAGTAAAAAAAAGATTAATTAATGATAACTTTATTTAAAAGATATCATATTACAACGTACAGGTGCGTAGGAAAACTGTAATTAAAACAATTAAAATTAATTATTTTGTATATTTTACAATGCACAAGTCATAGACTAGTAAGACTTTTTTTAAGTTCAATGTGATTAACGGGGTCAAAGAACCATTCATTTGTTCTTGGGTGTTAAGAATTCTACCTATCTCCTATTCTAACTATTGTAAAAAATTATCTTATCATGTATGTAATTCCAGTACATCTATACTATATATACTATATCTATACTAATATTATAAAGCTGAAGAGTTTGTTTGTTTGTTTGAACGCGCTGATCTCAGAAACTACTGGTCCGAATTGAAAGGTTATTTTTGTGTTGAGTAGCCTATTTATCAAGAAAGGTTATAAGCTATATAACGTCACGCTACAGCCAAGAGGAGCGGAGCAGTAATGAAAAATGTTGCAAAAACGGGGAAAATCGCGCGGGTAGGTGATTCGACGCGACGGGAAGGGCGCGACCCTTGGAACAAGAAATTTATCGCGAACGAAGTCGCGGGCAGAAGCTAGTACATGATAAAAGCAGCTCTGCTTGCCGCGTTTGGTTCGTGGATGGGTGACCATCTTAACGTACCAAGACCCCTCTCTTTAACAGTCGTTACGGGTCGTCAGAAGGCTGAAAGTCTGACAACCAGTCTTACCAAGGGGTTTCTTATTACCCAGTAGCTGGGTTGTAGAGGTCAGATAGGCCGTCTCTTCATGAAAAATACTGGTATTCAGCTGCTTCCGGTCAGACTGGAAGCCGACCTCAACATAGTTGGGAATAGGCTAGACCAGATAATGATGTTTGAAAGTCCATTTTTTCCCTCAAAATTAACCTACATATGTATTTAATATATTGATTACACCGATATTGAACAACATAGATAAAGCACCTTTCCTTAGCACACAATATAATATCACGCTTTGTTTCCGGGGTCGGGCAGAGGTGTACCCATAGTAAATCCACATTCTGCTAGTTACGTTTAAGTCCCATGTAATAGGGCACAAGTCTATTGCCATCGACCGGGCTCCAACTGCGAAATTCCAAAAATAAAACTCTATAACATTTTGCCTAACCTGGAAATCGAACCTAGGACCTCATACTCAGCTGTAGCGCTTACGACCTATACACCAACGATACAGTCAAGTGCCTTAACAATAAATATTAAAAAATTACGCTGTCGGACTAAGCAAAAGTCTGCAGTCTCTCACGGCCCTGACACTTACTCATATCCTCAACACCAATTATTACCGACCGGCTAATTCATTCACAAACTTAATTCTAAAATCTAGTTATTAGAAAGGAAACATTAAATCGATAAGGATTGCGTATATAGTCCTCCAGACCGTATTTCAGCCATGGCGGCCAATCTCAACGGAGACTAGCCATCGGCGCGGGAGATATTATAGTGCTCAAGTGTGTGCGCAGACACAGGAGCACTCACTCTTCCCTCACTCTCATAGTCCGATGGGACGGCAATCCGACAAGACCGGAGAGAGGTCATTTTCTTTCTGAGGCACGTGGATATGACAACACCAACTTCCAATCTCCGGACTGTTACTAAGAAATTCCTAAATGGAAAACCTAAATAACATTTTTTCCCGGACCTGGGAATCGGACCCAAGACCCCAAGCTTGCGCACTTGTGACCACGAGACCAATGGGGCAGTTAATTACGCATCCACAATGCATGGGTGTAATACCGAGGTAGACCTCATCCTAATGTATCACATAAATTATCACCAATTATTACCAATTAATACCAGAAGTTACCAAAGCTCGCTGGACGCTAAATCGAATCTTCACGGCAAGCATGTCAAGGGTATGCAGTGACCATCAACAATAGCTAGGAACAAAGCCTTTGTGTCATTACAGGGGAAATCGTAACAATGTGAACCATGTATGAAGTCTTTGCTATTTTTGGTAGGTTGGCAAATAAACTGATGACGCTGAAGGATTGTGATTTCTGTTTAAAATATTACATTCATAATCAGCCTACATTGTTCCCACTGCTGGGAAACAGGCCTGCTCTCGGTGAGAGGGAGTGGACCGTAATATACCACGCGGGCCAAGAGCGGGTTGCTAGATGTCACATATCTTAGAATTTTTGGTTCTAGAACATGCCTACTACGCCAACCCCTCTAGTTTTAGTCATGCTCATTAATCGACTGTGCAGGAGACGATAGTGAAAAAGTAAGAGGGCACATAGTTTTATTTGAGTCCTTCTCCGAGCCTAATGTCCGATGAGACGGCAATCATACGTGACTAGGGAGAGAATCGCAATCCCTACGTCTTTCCTGTATGGTCCCTATTTCCAAGGCATGAGAAACATCATCATCATTTCAGCCGTAAGACGTCCACTGCTGGACAAAGCCCTCCTGCAATTTAGGGGGCCTTGCCATAATTGCCACACTTGGCAGGCAAGTTGGCGATCGAAGTATGATAGTAAAATGCATAAAGAACGCTACTGCTCGTTATCTAGTAAGTCCTTTAGTCGCCTTTTACGACACCCGCGGGAAGAATTGGGGTGATGCTATTTTTTACGTCCGGCATCACAGGGAACGCACCATGATACACAAACGAAAGACAAATATTTAAGTCAATTTAGGTATGTTAAAATTTCAACCATCATAATATAATTTCGATTTAAAAAAAAAACAGAAGTCCATCCATAGACTTCGGATAACATGATTTCGACTTCCAACATTGACGCCATCCTTCTCAGCGTTATACACAAGACATATTTTGCACATAAAGTAGTCACTGGGGCAAATTCAGCCAAAACCACAAACTGCTAAGTCATAAACGTAACATGTATCATATACCATTACGAATGTTTCACACATAAATAACTAAGTATGATACGTGCGTGTTGTGGTGTAATAGTAAAGGTGGCTGTGCATTGTAGTGTAACTAGCAACTGCTAAGCTCGGTTTTTACGATTTGACAAAACATTCATATTTCATTTTAAATTGTAAGTTTATTAATACATGTAAAATAAAATTAAGTGAGGCTAATAGCCAACGAAAAGTTCGACTATTTTAATTTATATGTGTGTAATTATTTTTTGTCACCATTTGATTAATATCAACAATAAAACTCGTTTACTCATACATTATTTTATAATTTGGCTCACTTAATTTAACGGTTTTTTCTTGACTGCAAAGTAAAAGAGGCCTCGCGAACTTGATATCGCCGACGACGTCCACATGTGGTCTAGCGCCGCCACTGCATAGAACTTAGAACTCTCAATTTATTTTCTGAAACACTTTTGAAATATTTGATGTTTGAATTATTCAAATTAACTGTACTATCCTTGTGACTTTTCGAATAGGAAAAATATTCCTCTTTGCCTTACAAGAATAAAAAAAAGGTTTGAATTCTATGCAATCCTTACTGTTTAAAATTTCATGAAACTTCACGGCTCTTTTGTATTTTATTTTTATCCCGAACCTAAAATAACTATAGCGATATTTCAATCCCCTAACCTAAAGCTTATCGCTGTGAGACCTTCGTATATGGGCACTCTAGTCTCTAAGATTTATTTTACGATATCGCCCACAATAAATCATAAGCGGGCTTATTATTTGCATAAGGTTCTTTTACACCTTGGGAAAAGCTAGATATTATTTCTTCAACCATTCATGATACTTTGGCTATTTTGGAGTATGTGTAAATATCTCTAGATGCGAGTGGTGGCTCAGTGGAAACAGCTGCTAGTCGCAAGTAGGTTTAAGCCCAAATAACCCAAATAGGCATTTTACTGGGTTTAAATAATTTGATCACCACTGCTGCCAAAATCGTGAAGGAGAACATCGTTAGGAAACCGGAACGCCCTAGAACTAAACGTTTGAAGACATGCACACGAATACGAAGACATATATACACAATAAAATATAATGGGGACCACCCCACCTATCCATAAAAATTTGCCGGAGATACCGGTTAACATACATACAAAAAAAAAACATACAGACGAATTGAGAACCTTAGAAAGAAAAAAGAAAAATTGTTTATTCTGCACAAACAAAACACACATTACAGGGTAAAAATTAAAAAAAAAATATACATAAAATGCACATAAACAACGTAGCCAAAAACCCCGTATTTAAGTCAATAAAAAAACAATTTAGCAATATTAACATCGCTTGTGATTTTTTCTCCTTTTTGAAGGTGGTTAAAAATAGGCCCTCATGTCACCAGAAGAGTCCACCGTGCATATTGAATCAGTCCCAAGTACCATTACACCTATACACGTCTGTTACACTTCAGTATACAAGCACCTTATCATAACTTGGTAAACTCACGCCCTACTTTGTAGTGAGTCACTGTGTCACTACACTAGTAGATACTTGGTCTCACACTTGCTACTCTGAAGGTGACAATTATTTATCGTGATTATTACTTCTGGTCATTACACAGAAGGGCCTGGAAAAATCTGTTGCATAAGGAAACTTGTAAATGATTAGATGTAAATAGGAGTAAAAAAAAAATAGCTATTCCTTAATATTGACAGCGTATTGCAATTTGTTAATACATTTTCCTAATTTCTGAGCGCTAAATTGGAAATACGGGATCTTTCAGGATCGGGACCGCTATAAGAAATAAGAAATAAGTACAGACAACGGTAACTACAGTCAACCAAAATATTTTGAAGTTATACGTACAAAACCATTTTACCGAAACCCCTACTACCTAAAATACTACCATTCTTACATGTATATTTGGTAGGTTCTACTAATACCGCTAATTTAATACCACTATAGTAAAAGGCATGAACTTAAATAAGTTAACTAGCTAAACAAAACAGTTGTGTTCGCCACAAAAGCTGATGTAGGTCGACTAAACAAGTCACACTGTATGTTTGTTCGACACAAACGGATAGTTTTCACGCGTATTCGTCACTTAGTTGTAGTAACAATTGGAACTTGGGACATTTTTTTTTTAAGCTGCCCTTTTGTTGTATTATTAAATAATATACATATTAGCTGCCAATACTTGACTCTCGTGTCGGCATTGATAAAATTATGGAAAACCAATGACATAAAAAACCTTATTTTAAAAAAAACTTTATATTCCAACTTTGTTCATAATTTTTAATGACAGTGACATGTAAATTAAAGCAACCGAATGAATCTAATATTATGGTTTTGGAAATTCGTAAAAAATATACATATTCCACGAAAAATTTAAAAACCAGCTGATCAGTTGTCTCAAAAATTTGAGACTTCTGCCACTCAAATAAAGACCAGCGGTAAAATTGTGTAACACGCTAACAGCAGGAATGGCTTTTATTTTAACAGTTCAACAACATTATTTTGTTATTCACGTTGTTGAGCTGAGAAACTTTTTGAACATATGAAGCAATTAATTAGAATAATCTTCAAAATGACCCAGATTTTGATTAATAGTGTAGTTACGAGTGTTAAATGGCTGATGGGACCGAAAGGATCGAAAATGGTTTTGGAGTGCCGACCGCGTACTAGAAGACACAGCGTTAAAAGGCCTCCCATAAGGTGGACCAATGACCTGGTGAAGACTGCAAGAATCCACTGGATGCGGGAAGCACAGAAACAGTCGAAGTGGCAGAGCTTAGACTTGGTCTTGAAATATTAATGACTAGCTTCTGCCCGCGACTTCGTCCGCGTCAAATTTTTGCTCCCCTGACCCTTCCCGTCGCATCGATTTGCCTGCTAGTGTTGCTGCTCGCTCTTTTTGAGTTATAGTGAGTCAACCTTTAAATATAGACATATGCTCTCGCGGACTTTTTTTTAGAACTTTTTCAAAGGAACAATTCCGTCATACATGATTTTTGAATTACTTTAACCGTTTACGCAGCGCACGCAACGGAAACTCTCAAAAGGAATAAATTTTCCCCGTTTTTGCAACATTTTTCATTACTGCTCCGCTCCTCTTAGTTGTAGCGTGATGTTATATAGCCTCCCTCGATCAATAGGCTACCCAACACAAAAAGAATTTTTCAATTCGAACCAGTAGTTCCTGAGATCAGCGCGTTCAATCAAACAAACAAACAAACAAACAAACTCTTCAGCTTTATAATATTATATAGTATATAGTATATATAATATATAATATATAGTATAGATGAGTGATAAGTATCACGCAATAGGGCAGCAAAAAGTCTTTATCTAGCTAGAATAAAAATAAACAAAAGAGTAAACAAACTCAGTGCTATTCAAATCAATCAAAATATTTTTTATTTCACATAAACCTACATGGGCTATTATGAAACGTCAGAAGCTAGGCGCATGGTTCCAAATTGTTGATTCCTATGGAGAAGAGCCGTTATTCGAATGTAAAATATGACAATAATGCGAAGTTTCAAAGAGCATCAATAATGTTCGTGATCCCCAGCTTCATTAATACCCAAGCATCCTAACAAACCGAAACCAGATCACGCAACATTACCAAATTAGTTTTGCCATTGGAAATACGTGCCTTGTTTGATTATGAATATTTTTACGTGATAGATAAGGAAGGACTTGCTAGTCGACCATTGTGAGTAACCTTGGTTGCTGACGCGTAACCGAAGGTTTTTATTAACGTGGAAAGAGTTAGCGGTAAGAAACAGAAATTGATGTTTTTGACATGACCTTGATGAAATTGTCAAGTAATTGCGGGTATTATATGATATTACTATAGTTATTTGGCTTTGTAAGTGGGTTAGTGGTCCAATTACGTCATAATGTAAGACATTCTTGCAATACCAGTTGCTATGTGGTATCATCACCAAAGTGAATTTATTACTGTAAATGCGTAGGCCGGTCGGTATCTTTAAATATTTAAAATCAAACATAGAAAAACCATGTAAAAAACTTTTTAACAAAAAATTAAACCGCCGAAAAACTGAAAAGCATAAAATAATAAACCTTAAAATTATGAGTCGGCGCTTTGAGTGTTCCTTGTTCATTGATTTTTCAGCGCCGACTCAAAATTTTAAGGTTTATTATTTTATGCTTTTCAGTTTTTCGGCGGTTTAATTTTTTGTTAAAAAGTTTTTATTTTATGATTTTTTGTGGCTTTAATGTACTAATAATACCTGGCAAGGTATACCCTATCCAACAATAAAAGAATTATCAAAATTGGACTACTCTGTACAAAGTTATGCGTGTTTATACGTTACAATCAGTGAGTGAACAATCAATCATCCCCTGTTTTCCAACCCTTAGGGTTCGATTTTGTTTTCCAAATTTATATGAGACCACCTTGGGAGTAAACCCTTTCCAATAGATGAAGAATTGTCACAATCGGACCACTATGTAACAAGTTATGCGTGTTTATACGTTACAATCAGTGAGTGAACAATCAATCATCCCCTGTTTTCCAACCCTTAGGGTTCGATTTTGTTTTCCAAATTTATATGGGACCACCTTGGGAGTATACCCTTTCCAATAGAAGAAGAATTGTCGCAATCGGACCACTGTGTAAAAAGTTACGCGTGATCATACATAAATAAAAAAAAAAAAAAAAAATATACGCGTCGAATTGAGAACCTGCTCCGTTTTTTTCGTCGGTTGAAAAAGGAAACTGCTATACTCAAATGTAATAATCTCAAATCATAATACTCCTGCCCTTAACTCGATTTATTTTGAGGTCGTCGCAACATATCGTTTTAGGGTTCCGTTGCCATATGGCAAAAAACGGAACCCTTATAGATTCGTCATGTCTGTCTGTCCGTCCGTATGTCACAGCCACTTTTTTCCGAAACTATAAGAGCTATGCTGTTGAAACTTGGTAAGTAGATGTATTCTGTGAACCGCATTAAGATTTTCATACTAAAATAGAAAAAAAACAATAAATTTTGGGGTTCCCCATACATAGAACTGAAACTCAAAAAATTTTTTTTCATCAATCTTATACGTGTGGGGTATTTATGAATAGGTCTTCAAAAATGGTATTGAGGTTTCTAATATCATTTTTTTCTAAACTGAATAGTGCATAAACCGAGAATACCTACAGGTTTGTACGGAACCCTCGGTGCGCGAGTCCGACTCGCACTTGGCCGGTTTTTTGTTTTTTCTACTTAATTAGTCGAAGCCATTTCATCTACCCAGTGTTAATTCTGTGCTTTACTACATAGAAATAATACAATAACTTATTTTCACACATAATCTGCCCCTTATTGGTGATGTTTTTAAAGGTAAGGTGCGTAGTACTTGCAACCGGCGTGTGTGCATGATCAGTTGTATGAACCTGAACGACGCATAAGGCGTATGTAAAGGATCGTAGCAAGTGGCGTGGCGTAGTTTCTGCCTACCCCCATGGGACAAAGGCGTGAGTTTATGTATGTATGTATGTACATAATCTGCTAATCAGCCACACTAAAGTTGACAAAGGACGTCCTATTGTTACTTGGTCGTTATTTATGATGACTAAGGAAAGCCCAATATCTAGGGAACTATTCTCATTCAATACCTACTTAATGTCTGTTATGCATCGTATTGCATAAAGGTAACAACAAAAGTTTGCCAGTGAACTTGACAATAAGCGGTTGAAGGCCGCCGTTCCGCCTCACTGCACACGATGCTCTGATTCACCTTTAAAATACGTTCGCTATACAACTGTGACTGGTTTTTATAATTATATTAAATAAAAAATAATTATCATCATCATTATACATTAAATCATAAATTATAATCATCATCATTTTTTTATACATTAAATAATTATAATCAATATTTTAGAGTTGAAAGACAGAGTACACTGCACCGATCGTGTGTTTCCGGTATCCATATGGATTCAGGTGGGCCACATCCGGACGCAAGCACACTCCATGCTGTTTTATTAAAACTAGTGGGCGCCCAGTGGTCGAAATTTGATCATAATTCATTTAAAACTGAATGTTTTCTAATGCATTATAAAATACTTTCTGCCCTCCTCCATATAATTTAACTGTACCTTTCATAATCCTTCGTCCCCGCAATATTCGTCATGAAGGGGTACAAAGTTTTTGCTTCTCGTAACATAGTTCACAAAAATATAAGTATCTACGTGTATGTAGAGTTAAACTATCAAATCACATACATTGACGATAACAGTACTAGATAAGTAGTTAAGTAGTGTAAATATCGGTCAAGGTGACCTCAATTCGAAATGCTACCAAAATATACGTTTTGGACGACATAAATAAATATAGAAAATAAAAGACGCACCGTAAATAGTGGAATCTATTTTAGCAATTTTGCTAGTTTTTTTTCGTGTTAAACTCAGGTACAACGGCTCAATTTTATATTGAATCGATTGATTCAGTGACCAATTGTATATTTTTCTAGGTAAAGTGGCAAGTACAGTATGTTTTTTCTGCTTCCCGTGCAAAATAGCACTACTTGAAATACAAACACAGAAGTAATACAATTTACTCTAGCGGCGAAAACTGGAACTAAATCAGAATACTAATTATGCTGAATTTCGAATAATTTGCTATTTTATGATAAAATAATCCCCGTGGCGGGTATGTTGTACCAATAAAACTGTGCCTATAATAATCTCACACGATCACATGACAGTTTTTCGACTAAAAATGTACTCTAGCGGCGAAATTTGGAACTAAATTAAAATAATAATAAAGCTGAATATTTGATGTTTATCGATAAAACGATCGCGTTGACGTGAATGCTGTACCAATAAGGCTTTATAATGGCATTAGGCAAGGCTATGCCTAATAATTATCTCACACGAGACAGCATGACAGTAGGTCGACTAATAATAACCCGTACAATGCCGGATTGAAGAATTAAAATGGTTTAAAAAGGGCCAAAAACAGCGTCAGTTATTCGACTCGAATCTCTGCGATAGTTGAGAAACGAGCGAGCGGATTGTAATCACTTGGATCATATCCTAACTCATCATTCGCTGTTCAGTCGAGTCAGTTAAGACCCTCCTGATGGCAACTTGAGCAGCGCGTGCCCGCGGTAGTCATGTTTCAGCGGTAACGAAACCATAGCCAGATCTAATTCTATCCTAACGCCATCTATCGAGCGAGGAGTCAGTTTTATTCCAATTTTAGTTAACCCGTCTATCACTATTATTCTATGTTTTATTATTATTATTTCTGTTATGCAGGGTAAAGAAGTTATGTGTATTATTAAAAACATATAATATTTCAGTATCCAAGATGCAATATTATAAAGGTGTAGGTAAGAAAACAGGAGTAAATCTGGATTTTATAGGTATCATGAAGTCATGACTTATTTAAAAAATAATTGCTGAAAAGTTACTGGAATTAATAAACGAAACTGCCGCCTTTACAAGTCATTAAATAGATTTGAGGTATCTGTGAATCATTTTGCTTATTCGTTTGTTCCAGGGAATGCTACTTGACTAATAGATAGGTACTTAATGATGTCAATAATGCCACTTAATAGATTCAATACATGGCGGTAGGCCAGTATTCCATATTTAAAGAAAGTGGTCTCAAAAAGAGTTATCGTACTATTTAATGAAAGAATATACGTTAATCATTCACGACAAAAATAAAAATAAAGTTTCCTTTTTAGTTATTATTGTATATTTCATCATTAAATAATATAGTGTACATAATTCGATTTTTAACAATACATTTCATTAAAATTATGTGTTCGGTTATAAATTATACAATCAGAAATACCTACGTACCGCTACAAGCACCACCTTGTCGCGCCATCTATGATTTTCTGTTTCAACTAACCCAACTCATTTGCTACAAGGTCATACCAAATTTTTGGCTTACATTTCGATTCTGGAAAAATAATGTATTAAGAAATATTTCTGCACCCCAAAGGGTATTTCTTGGTTAAAACTACTTGCTTTCTAAACAACAATTCTAAGCGCAGCTGGTTTTCAACCAAAATACTACTTGAAGTTCGGCAAAATAGCACTATTCTTGCGCATAAGCAATGTGGAAGTTTACCAAACATTAACATAATGTAGGATTCTAAATAAATATATGTAAAACTAACGACCTGCCTCTACTTTGCATGGTTTTATGGCTTGATAATACAACAGAATGTTGTTAAATGTAAGTTTAATATAAATGTAACATTCATAAACTACTACGGTACTGCTGGGATCGTCAGTGGGGGCGATATGTAAGCTGCTGTCAATTTGTGAGGCGTACGCGGCGGAACATGGACTGAGGTATAACTCGAAGAAGAGCGAAGTGCTCATTTTCAAGAGTGGAAAAGGTGGTCCAGTGCATCTTCCGTCTATTATGCTTAATGGTGCGGCTCTGCGGGTGGTGAGCAGCTTCTAGTATCTGGGCCATATTGTGACAGAAAATTTGGATGATGACGTGGACATGGAGAGGGAACGCAGAGCATTGGCAGTCCGGGGGAATATGGTTACACGCAGGTTTGCTCGCTGCTCGAGGGCAGTGAAAATTACACTATTCAAGGCATACTGCCAATCCTTATACTCGAGCAGTCTGTGGGTAACCTTTACTCGCCGGGCTGCTAGTGTTCTGCGTGTCCAATACAACAACATCTTCAGGATGCTGATGTGGCTGCCTCGCTATTGTAGTGCATCCGGAATGTTTGCCAAAGCGAGAACAGATGGCTTCCACACGGTGATACGCAAGAAAGTAGCCTCTTTGTTGCAGCGCGTGCGAGGCAGTAACAACAGTATCCTGCAGATGGTTGTATCTCGTGCGAATTGCCCTATCCAGAACAAGTGGATGCGTATTCAACACCTATCATAGGTATTGACTAACATAGTGCATAAGATTTTACTAACCTATAATTAATTATAATAATTTTATGTGTTTGAATTTTAATTTATATCCCTGTATTAACTGTATTTTTGTAATTTCTAATGTTATGGATTATTTTTTATCTGAAATAAACTGATTAATAATACAACTTTCCGAAACAAATATTCTAAGCGATGAAGAAAACCGCGGACAGCGCGATAAAGACGACATGAAAAAAAACCTATACTTAAATCAAATTATTATGTATTGTACAGACGCCACCAGGTCAAGTTACCCGAAACTGTCAATTTTTTCCAATGAACCTTGAACCTAATGCTCTAGAAATAAAGTCGAAAATCTATCAAAGAAATCTGACAGATTGTAGTAGCTTGATGTGTTGGCGTCTGTACCTTTAAATATCGTATACTATTTTCCTTACTACTATACTATTTTTTCTACAACTATTTTCGAAATGACCGAATAGAAGCTCTTTAATTTGAGCGAATTTAGTACGAAATTACTTATTATTTTATCGGAAAAAAAATATCGAGCAATAAAATAAAATAAGGCCGGAATCCCAAAAAACCGTCAGTACTTTACTAGCCAAATCTCCAGAAATAATGAAAAAAACTGTATTAATAAAAATGAAGCAAAAAATATAATATTTTTTTCTAATTGGGTTCCATATATAAAATAAAACTGGGGATGTATCGGACAAGGCGAATTACAGACCGATATCCTTGGCCACTATTATAGCAAAGGTGTTGGACGGTCTGCTTGACAAAGAACTTGACAAATGGATAACTTTACATGACGCACAGTTTGGGTTTCGGCCTGGACTTTCCACTGAGAGTGCTATCCTCTGTCTAAAGCAGACGGTCCAATACTATAAGGATAGAGGTACTCCGGTGTATGCCTGCTTCCTTGATCTCTCAAGGGCGTTTGACCTTGTGTCATATGATGTCCTTTGGGAGAAGCTCGGGAGAGCGGGTGTACCACCTGAGTTGACGGGTTTGTTCCAGTACTGGTACTCTAACCAGTTAAACCAAGTTCGTTGGGGAGATGTTCTGTCTGAAGCGTACAGGTTGGAGTGTGGGGTGAGGCAGGGGGGGTTAACCTCACCTAAGCTCTTCAACCTGTATCTGAATGAGTTGATCGTTGAACTCAGCAGCAGACCAGTTGGGTGTAAAATAGATGGCGCTAGCGTCAATAATTTAAGTTACGCTGATGATATGGTGCTGCTGGGTCCAACGGCTGGCTCAATCAGGGAGATGCTGAACATCTGTGGAAAGTATGCGGCGACTCACGGCCTGTTATATAATGTAGTGAAAAGTGAATACCTGATCTTTGATGTTCCCGGGAAACATATAACTTACGAGCCTTCAATAACTCTCAACGGAGAACCACTTAAAAGGGTTACTCAATTTAAATACTTGGGACACTATGTCACTGAGGACCTCAAAGATCAGGTAGACATTGATCGTGAGCGCAGGGCACTAGCAGCCAGATGCAACATGTTGGCTCACAGATTCGCTCGTTGTAGTAACGAGGTCAAAATAACCCTGTTTAAAGCTTATTGTCAAGCGTTCTACACGGGCAGTTTGTGGGTCAACTGTACGCGGAGGGCTCTAGATGCTCTGCGTGTGCAATATAATAATGGCTTCAGGATGCTGTTGAGGTTGCCCAGGTTCTGCAGCGCGTCTAGCATGTTTGCTGTAGCACGAACCGACGACTTCCATGCTATTATGAGGAAAAAGACCGCATCCTTATTAGGCAGAATGAGGGCTAGCAGCAACAGTATCCTGAAAACCCTAGCCGAACAACACGATGCACCTATACTTAGACACTTTGTCAGGTTGCTCGTGCGGCAGGTATGAATATATAATAGGTACCTACTGTTTTATTCCAATTCATAAATACTAACCCTTAGTTGATAAGTCGTTACTAACCAGTGGACCAATGTTGTCTAATCGATAAATAAATAATAATAATAATAATAATATCTCTCTATGATTGGATTGTATGGCCCCGGATTTATTTAAGCCAAGACATCACTACAAGGATTCAGTGGATTTCGGTAAAATATAGTATTTCTACCTTCCTAATAGATTTCTATCAGTAGAATGAATTTATTACTAGAAGGAACGACCACTGAAGTATGTTTTTAATAGTAACATTAATAAATAAGAATCCGTAATGATGTTTAATATAATAAAATAATGTGTTGTGTATTATTATAATAACTTTTGATTTTCACACAGCAGTGGGAGGGTTAACTAAAATATTTTAAAATAAATTACAATTAAATTATTTATGATTTAACGTAAACATTCCTTTTGTTTTTGCCTCGAAACGAATTCATCAGATGAATTTTGACTACACCAATTAACCACTTTTCTAGGCAAAATCTTCAGAAATTGTAAATGATTAAGATAAACATTATTTATGGTAAAATCTATATTTATTAAACAGTTCGTTGGTAAGCGCAACACTTGAGGATGGCTGGACCGATGTTTTTGTTTTAAATTTTCGTAATAGTCCGAGGTTTATAGGGAAAGAAAACAAAAAAGGTTTGTACCTACATATAGGTACTACCAAATCGGAATTAGCGACTTCACATCGTATTTGGAAAACATCGTCGTACATTGCTACTGTAATACTAAAGTCGTTGTCTTCCTTTCCTACTAAACCAGCGATGAATACTATCCGTCTCAAAGTTTCAGTAAATATATTAGGTTGTAAAGAACATTTCCTAGTACGAGTAAAACCGGATGCTAGTGCAAATTGGTATCAAAAACCGGAAATAGCGAGCATCATACGCTTTGTTTTGCGGAATGCTGTCGGGTTGTTTTATTTGGCGTCCATTTTAGTTCGTTTTACATTCATCTAGCATTCTGAATTGTTTAACAATTCGTTAGTTATCGGAATTGTATGTTTTTTTCAGCCATTTGGTTTATCGTGTGTTTCCATTGATAGGTGTGCAATTTAATTATTGTGCAGTGGCAAATTGATAAAGTGTGGCATCGGACGTAAAGATTAGCACCATCCTATTTCATCCCGTGTGTGACGTAAAAGGCGACTAAGGGACTTACTAGAGAATGAGCAGCAGCGTTCTCTATGCGTTTTACCACCCTACTGCCGTCGCCCAAATGGCAAACCTCCCTGAATTGGCCGAGGCCTATGTCCAGCAGTGGACGTGTTTTGTCTGAAATGATGAATGATGTCATATACAACATGACCACAACTTTTACCCGTTGGGTAGGCTGAAACTACACCTTTTGAGATCTTTGCATCCTCTTTTTCACTTTTATACTAGAAAACATCATCATCATCATCATCATTTCAGCCGTAAGACGTCCACTGCTGGACTTAGGCCTCCCCCAATTTGGGGGGCTTTGCCTTAATCGCTACGCTTGGCAGGCGGGTTGGCGATCGCAGTATGGTGGTAAAATGCATAGAGAACGCTGCTGCCTATTCTCTAGTAAGTCCCTTAGTCGCCTTTTACGACACCCACGGGAAGAAGTGGGGTGGCTAGAAAATATGTAATGATTAAAACAGTCCAAAAATACAATCAGAAATAATTCTAGATGCCCTTTATACTCAAGATATTGCAGGTCCTATATACAACAAAACATTGATGTATTTTTTTATAGAATCGTGATGTGAAACTAAGTTATTTCCTGGTCCGAATTATTTGATTGTAGATTTAATCAAACAATAAATCAAGGCCCAAGACAACGCCCACCATTATAAGGAAAGCAGTGTTGGTCCAGTGGTATCGGCCCTGACTTATGAATTGTCGGTCGCAGGTTCGAATCCAGGCAGGCGCTTGACTTTATGTAAATAATTTCATCACCACTGCTCCCAAAACGGTGAAGGAAAACATCGTCGAAACCGGCATGTCCTAGAACCAAAAACCGGCCAAGTGCGAGTCGGACTCGCGCACCGAGGGTTCCGTACAAACCTGTGTAGGTATCCTCGGTTTATGTATAAGGTTTATGCTTATGAAATTATGTATTTTTTTTTAATTTTTATATTTGAGTTGATTAAATGAAAGGTAAATTGCGGTTTACGATTTATGACGTATTAAAAAAAAAACTGCTTAGGTACTGGATCTCGTTCAAACCAATTTTCGGTGGAAGTTTACATGGTTATGTACATCATATATTTTTTGAGTTTTATCATTCTCTTATTTTAGAATTTACGGGGGGGGGACACACATTTTACCACTTTGGAAGCGTCTCTCGCGCAAACTATTCAGTTTAGAAAAAAATGATATTAGAAACCTCAATACCATTTTTGAAGACCTATTCATAGACACCCAACTAGTGTTGGGATTTTATCCGGATAAATACTCAAAATGGATAAATACTCGATAAATATCCATTTTTACTGAGTATTTATCCAAAACAGCGGATAAATACTATTTTAAGTTTTCGTAACGTAATTTTTGTCATTTTACTAACAAAAGGGTTAAAATTAATGAAAAACAGACAATGCAGATTGGTATCGTACCTTATTAATCATTTTAACAATTACAAAACGCCGATATTGTCAATAATTTCATTCAATTATGAATACAATTCGTCAATCACTGTCAAAGTTAGATAAAATTATGCATGTGTGCATTGGTTTTTCATATACATACATGAAATCATGCCTTTCTTCCATGGGGGTAGGCAGAAACTATTTAAGTAACGATTAGATTATTGTAATAATAAAAAAACTACCTCGTGAAAGTCGTGAAAGATAAACAAATCAAATATCTTGACTTGGCTCGCGAGGTTGTCGACATTGTAGGATATGGATTCAGCGAGCAATGTGCAGGTTTGAGACCAGTGGTTATGTAATTATTTACCATAAGTAAAGCGCCTGCCTGAGTGCGAACCCACGACCTACAAGTTGTAAGTCGGGGCTGATACCACCGGGGCACCACTGCTATCGCCAATATGAAAGGCGTGTCAGACTTTTACTGACTAAAACCCACCTGTGTTCCTTTAGTTGCCTGTGCCAGGGTACCTCTTTTAAACAGATCCGCAACCCTGGCAGGCATCGGTCCTCGTGGACCCCTTCAATATGTAATGACATCTCTTTGAGGCGCGCGTGGAACACAACGCGCCATCGACACGGGCCTGTTATTTACCGTGGCGAGCAATGGGTGACTCGCCGCCCGCAAACCCGTACCCACGGTGACCGAGAGTCCACAATGAACTCCCGACCTCCGGGGCGTCTCCTCCGACGGTGGCTAGGGGCATGAGGGCGCACAGACTGCCTTTCCCTAACGCGCTCCACCTCCTTCTTCGCTAGCTTTACTTCTTCGCAGAAGGAGGTGACGGCTTCTCATGCTCTATCGCTCCATACCATGGCCGGGTGCGAGAGATCGCCGCCGCCGATAGCCTCTATGAGAATACGGCGTTGCTCCGCTCAAGCAGGGCAAACCTCCACCGTATGCTCAACCGTGTCCTCTAGGCGATCTACACAGTGGTAAAATTTACTGAAACCTGCTTTTAGATTTTCTCAAATCCACTGACTCATTATCAGTATCTGTCTGTACTGAAAATGGTGATTTAATATCTTCATCATCACCATCGCCATTTGCACTCTTTACTTTTGTTAAAAATATTCCAATTATATTTTAATCATAATTTTTGCTGAACATGTTTGCGTGTGTACTAAAGTATGTTTAAAGTTTACTAAATAAACTTTGCCAAAGAACATGGTATCAAACAGATAGGCGGATAAATTTAACAGCAGACGTTCACTGTTTTTTGCCACTGCTGGGAGAATTTGAATTTTGGCTTTATTATCAAGAATCGCAATAGTAGGTGAAAATAAAGTCCATTTTGCGTTGAATTCATATCCTTAAATATTATAAACACTAGAAGGGCATTGCATTTGTTGGACTCCAGTTGAAAGACAGGTTCTGTTATGGGTTCAAATACAGATATGCCTAATCCCAAAAGTTATCATCAAGCAAAGCTGATGGTGGCATTTGTCTTGGCTATATATTTTTCTTTTGCTAACGCTGAGAGAGTTTATTTTTTATTTTTCATACCCCTTAGTGATCGTAGATAGCTGCCCTATCTTGTGTAGCATGGCAGGTTAAACTTTTCTCCCGTTACCTTTTATTTTACGATTTATTGTCGCTTTGATCGTGGTTTTTGGGTTTAGTTCTTGTGATTTTTTGACTGTCTTATAAATCGATGAACGCTGGCTGCACGCACGGAAAAGCATGACTCATTGTCACGTTCTGCCTGAACCGAGCGTGTAAGCGAGAGCGCGACAAGCGATAGAGATGCACGATCGGCCTAAGCGTTCGACTTGTAAAATCTATCTCTCTTCCACTCCATCAGCCAATGCGTCCGAGTCGAAGAAACTTAGACATTATCACGTAAAATTATCGTCTGTAAACCGACTTTATAACAGACAACCAATTGTTTTTTAAAGATTTTATCATATCTGCATAGTTTATAAATTTTAAAAACTACCGCATTTCAGTTCACCATTTGCCAGTAAATTAATAGTGTGTGCTGCGTAGTTTAAAGGCTCAAGATCTTAACTAATTGAAAGGCCCTTTGCATGTTTATAGCGTTGGCAAACAACAACAACAAACTTGTCTCCGCAGCATTTTTCTTGACTTTTAGAAGCTCTTCACGGAGATATTCAATTAAGGGCTATTCTCTACACTCTCAACAAAGAAAGATTCTAATTTGTATCTAAAGAGCATGCTCTATTAAAGACGTTTCGGCTCCTGACGACAATTACAGCCCTGGCAATTGACATTTGAACTAAATAATGTAATAACGTAGTATTTTGAAAAGCCTAAATAACAATAAAAGTCATTAACATTTTAAAATAAGCATCCGAAACGCAAAAAAGATATTTATCCATCATTTTGAGTATTTATCCGATAAAAATGAATAAAAACGAGTATTTATCCGTTTCGGATAAAAACTCGAGTATTTATCCTCTGAGTATTTATCCACTGCCCATCACTACACCCAACACGTATGGGTTTGATGAAAAAAAAAATGAGTTTCAGTTCTAAGTATGGAGAACCCCAAATTTTTTTTTTCTATTTTAGTTTAAAAATCTTGATGTGGTTCACAGAATACATCTACTTACCAAGTTTCAACAGCGTAGCTCTTATAGTTTCGGAGAAAAGTGGCTGTGACATACGGACGGACGGACAGACAGACAGACAGACATGACGAATCTATAAGGGTTCCGTTTTTTGCCATTTGGCAACGGAACCCTAAAAATTGGAAGACATGCGACATCTACCAACCCGCACTGGGCCCGCGTGGTAGATCAATTCCCACTCCTTCTCACCGAAATAAGGCCTGTGTCCCAGCAGTGGGAACAATATAGGCTGATGATGATGATGATTATTAGCTGTATTTTTAGAAATCAGAACAACCTGTATAGAGGATACAATCCCGGGATCCCGAATCTCGGGATCCCGGGATCCCGACCGTATTCTGGCCCCGAAAATCCCGGGACTGTACTTGGCTAATCCCGGGATTTTCGGGATTGCCACAAACAAGTCTAATTTGTATCCCGTAGTCCGTTGCGCCTTGATAATAAACCTTGCCTAGATTATATGAATAGCATTTTTTACATAACAACAAAAAAGAAACCCCTTAGATACGCCATCGTACGATATGTACCTACTATACACAGTAGACACTAAACAGGTACAGTCCTAATATACATATGTTTGTCGTAGAACTTATAAGGGACTTAAAGAAAAAGTTACAGCTGGAAATTAACAAGAGTATGAAATCCCCAGATCCTGAAGTACAAGTACAAAATGAATTGAGGTTGGCAAATATTGTAGTATTAGACGTGAAATGAGCCTGTTCAAAAATGGAGGAGTTCGTGGATATCACTTAGAAACAGCATATAAGTATCTACACGTATTGTCTATTCCTCCAACCAGCGTAGAACCTGAGCGAGTGTTTTCAGCTGCTGCTTATGTTGGCAATAAACTACGAAGCAGGCTTAGAAGTCAAAGATTGGATGCTTTGATATTTTTCTGCGATTATATTTTCGAAATTTTAAATATATTTTTTTTGTGTTGTCTTTTTGATTTCTTGCAAAAGTATCGTTTTTTTTTTGTTTTGTCTTTATCTTTTCTTATTATATTGTGATTTTTGTTGTGTAAAGACATAAAAAAGATCTTTTTTTAATTATTTAAGTTGCTTTTTCATTTTAGCCCAATTAGAAACCACAGTCTAATCCCGGGATAGACCCGGGATCCCGGGATTACGTTTCTAAAATCCCGTAATCCCGGGATTGAAAAACATGCTCGGGATTGTATCCTCTAAACCTGTATCACTCATAAAGGTTTGTAGTAACGCTTATTACGCCTTTAAATATGCAGTTTACCAATGAGGCCACATTCTCGTTTTCTTCTTGTCTCACAATTTGGTGTGCTGGTACCTACGCTTAAGTATGGAGTTGAATGCAGCAGAAGAAGCGTGGAAGTAGAATAAATGCGAAACGAAACTACGCTCGCCAACCCGCCTGCCCAACGTGGCGATTAAGGCAAACCCGCCCAAATTAGAGGAACTGCTGTCTCCAGCAGTGGACATCGTTTGGTTAAAATGATGATGAGAATAAATGCTGTGGAAATGCGTTCCTTGTGAAACATCATATACTAGAACTAGCTGACCGTACACACGTTGTCCTGTTTCCTAGAACTCGATAGCAGCGCCACCTACCGGGTCCAATAGTGAATCTAAACCATCCAGGGTGCCACCCAAATGCATACAAAAAATTTCATTTAAATCGGTCCAGCAGTTTAGGAAGAGTTTAGTGACATACACACGTACAGGAGAATTATATACATATACAAAAATAAGAAACGAAATCGTACGCTAATATCGTAACAGCCGATATTGTGGGTACTTTATTGACAAAAAAGATTTCCAAATCATAATAATAATTCCGTTTCCCAGTCATTTCCTAGTCTACTTGTGTTATTAGAATGTGATTTACTCCGGTTAATATCAAGGACTGTTGCAAAGACGTAGATTTGTAGACGTTGTTATCTTTTGGCAATCTTATTGTGGTCTGCAGTCTGGGTTCAAGGTTTTCCCGAATAAGGATAATTATATCATTACTGCCTCGTTGGTCTAGTGGTACACAGTGGTCTGGTAGTGGCAAGCGCTACTGCTGAGCATGAGGTCCTGGGTTCGATTCCCAGGTCGGGCAAAGTGTTTATTGGGTTTTTCCATCTGGAATTTCTCAGTAGCAGCCTGGAGTCTGGATTTATGCCCGGCTGACAGCAATAGGCTCGCCCCCTATTACATGGGACTTAAACATAACAGGCGAAATGTGGGTGTACTGTAAGTATACCTCTGCCTAACCCTTCGGGGAAACAAGGCGTGATGTTATATTATGTTATATCATTACTTTGATACCTGGATAACATAGGACTCGATAGTAGATATTATCTTTATCGGACGTAAAGAATAGCACCATTCAATTTCTTCCCGTGGGTGTCGTAGAAGGTGACTAAGGGACTTACTAGAGAATTGCCAGCAGCGTGCTCTATGCATCTTACACCCATACTACGACTGCCAACCCGCCTGCCTAGTGTGGTGACTATGGCAACCACCCCCGATGGACTAGGCTTATTTCCAGCAGTGGACATTTTTCGGCTGAAATGCTGATGATGATGATGATTGATCGTAGCAGGTAGCGTTCTGTAGTTTCTACCTACTATTTTTCATGGGAAGAAGAAGAAGGTCTAATGCTATTGGTATAGGGAGAACCTTTGAAAAACCAAAAGGTCCCATCCACATTTGTCTAGCCTTTTTCCAACTATGTTAGGATCGGTCCCAGTCTAATCGAATGCAGCTAATGAAAAGTTTTTGATGCGAAACATCAAAAAAAAAACGTAAATTTTGGCGTGGCGTGCGTGGCGATGGCGACGCACAGTGAGCCTATACTGAAAATTAGTGGACTTAGGCAACAAAGTTCCAAAGGCGATGCGATTTTTTTTTGATGTGATAATTAACCTATTATAATTAATATGTTATTTTTGATTAGACCATATTTATTTCCTTTCTTAAAGTAAACTTTATAAATATTATCTTTACAAAATAATTTCGATGTATTTTTATTTTTTGAACCTTCAGTTTTCAAAACCACAAAAACCTAAACATTTCCTACTTTCACATTCAAATTAGAATTTATTCTCGTCTTAACTGATTCTCTTTAACAGGATTGATTATTTTTTCTTAAGAATGAGGTGGAAAATTTGTAATTAATTTAAACAAAGGACTGGTAAGACCTTCACTTTCATTGTTCACGTTGGCTCAATTTTAAACCGTTTGTATTTACTTGTACGAGTAGGTAAGCGTGTTCTTTGGCGTAAGAATTTAATTAGAAGTACAAAATTAAAATATTCACCAAAATGTTTGGCGAACTTCCTGTTTATTCCAAAGTTTTGACTACTTACCAAGTATTAATTAAACATTTTCAGGAGTCTAGATTCTTAAATGTTTCTTCTTGTTTCGGTCTTGAATCGATTTGGAGTTCGTCCTCTCATTCACAGATCTTCCTGGTCATCATCAGTTCAATCCTCGGTCACATTTATCTATCGGTTGCCACTACTTCGAGCCACCTTGCGAAGATCTTCATTCCACCTAACCAGAGGTATCCAGAGGATCTCAACGTAGGTACAATTCGCCCTGTTTTAGAAAGCCAATTGACATTGTGTAAAGATTATCTGTGCCTACTCTTGAAGTACTTATCTTTAATATACCAGTAAACAAAATATGCTCCTATGGCATTGCACATTATAAGTGGGCCACACCCTTTACGCCTGGAGGCTTGCACTTAGGTATTAAGTCTTACCTTTTTATTTCTGCTTGACTATAATTTTCAAATTGTCCTGTGCTAGCTCGAAATGGAAAATTATTTTAATTAGTGTTTTGAGACTCAGTTTATCTCTTTTTTGTAATGAGAAGTACTTTGCAACCCTTTTGCGCCACCTCTTCATCCCATCTAAAGCACTAGGAAGTGGTGAAGAACAGGCATTTTGGGGGCCTGTGTAATGTAATTTTAAAGTTCACTATGCGCTGATTGTTGGTCTAATTGAAACAAAAGACGCTTGATTGTTGTATTAAATCGTCCCTAATCGATCTCTATTGCTACTACAGATTGTGACCTCATCGTTTAAACTTCACTCGAGCGATAACTATCCGTTCTACCTTACCAGGTCCTGTTACTCATACTAAGTACGCCTCTACCACGTAGTACAGGTACATAAGTATAACTTACGGACAAAGTAGTGTCGATAAGTATCAATTTGTGTTCTATAATCATAGGTCGGGAGGTCTTAACATTTCAATGTTTTGCTCTAGTACACTCTGACATTTGTATACAAAGGAAATTATCAAATGGTTCGCTCTCTGAAATGGACTAAGATTGAGGTGATTTTTGCAATGATTGAGCTTTAGATCAAAGTATAGAAAGAAATTGACCTACTGCTACAAATACCCGTGCATTTTAAACAGATAATTTTGCTGGAATAAATTATATTTTTCTACTGATAGTCGAAATACGTCCACTTCTAGACAAGGGCTACCTCAGTTTGAGGGGGTTTGCGATAATCGCCACGGTTGGCAGGTGGGTTGGCGATCTAAGTATGGTGGTAAAATGCTTAAAAAACGCTGCTGTCTGCGTTCTCTTTCTTGCAATTGAAATCTTTTCACTCACGTTCAGTGTGCATGTTACATACTATAAGCCAAAGTCGCATTTTGTGTGTGTTGTATACTTAGATCTTTAGTACTTTGCAACAGATTTTAATGCGGTTTAGATCAAAAGATAGAGTCATTCAAGATGAAGGTTTTTATGTATAATACGCGGGCGCAACCGTTAACAAAAGCTAGTTAAAAATAAGATAATGTTTATTATCCAAAATTAGTGCTTTACCATTTCCTTATGGGCGACATTTATAGCTAGGTTTACATAAAGCAAAAAAAAAAGAATAAGACGCAAAGGTAGCATTTTGCTTGTGGACTCCACACTAGGTCAAGCCTGTCTCGTGGAGTCAATGGGTGTTATTACCATATAATTGTGCATTATATGAATACTGATGGATTGTTACAGTGAGAAGCAGAAAAATGTTATTATTTAATTTATTATTTAACGGTGCGGTTTAAAAGAAGATGTAGTGACAAAAATTTAAAAGAGTATGCTTAGATGGTTTGATCATGTTGAGAGGATGTATGAAAGGCGGCTAACAAAAGCTATTTACAAGGCAGATGTGACTGATCGCGCCGGGAGGGGACGCCCTAGGAGAACATATGGTGACCTTATTGGTGATGTTCTTCAGAAGGGTCAGGTGCATAGCACCAGTAACTGGCGTGCGTGTATGATCAGATGTATGAACTTAAACGAGGCAAAAGGAGTATGTAGAGATCGTAGTAGGTGACGTTCCGTAGTTTCTGCCTACCCCCATGGGAAAAAGGCGTGATTTTACGTATGTATGTTAAAGCGATTAAAACATTGAAACATTTTCTAGATTTAAAACCGTGAAATTAAAACAATAAAGTAGTTTAGATGATGAATATTTTGAGAGCAATGTGCAAGCTCTATGTGCGCTTTTATTATTTCTTACGTGACAATATTATTCTGCACGTCTACGTCCATACAAAGCATGGATATACACATAAGTTGACGTAGATGGAATATTTAATAACATTTTAGAAATGGGATTTCTTATAAACAAAAATGACGAACTTTCCATGCAATTTTTCATCAATTATATTAACCACTTTAGGCGAAGAATTTGCAAAAGTCCTTCATTAGTGCGTAAACTTCCTTTAATTAGGAACTCTTGTCCAAAAAAAAGAGTGCCTCGTTGGTCTAGTGGTAGCAAGCGCTACTGCTGAGCTTGAGGTCCTGGTTTCGATTCCCAGGTCGGGCAAAGTGATATTGGGTTTTTCCATCTGGAATTTCTCAGTAGCAGCCCGGAGTCTGGATTTGTGCCCCGTTGATGGCAATAGGCTCGCCCCCTATTACATGGGACTTAAACATAACAGGCGAAATGTGGGTGTACTATAGGTACACCTCTGCCCAATCCTTCGGGGAAACAAGGCGTGATGTTATGTTATGTCTTGTCCAAAATATCATGCTTCCACACTCAGTGGTATAGGTAGACAGTGGTTGGTCTATCAGTGAATGTAAAGTATAGTAGATTCTACCTTTATGCAAATTAATAATTCTATTCTGTAGCACGCAGTGACTCATTAAATTTATGACATCTACTTAGCTATTATTACAAACCAGTTTTTTATAACCACTAATATATAATTGGCTATTATCTCATACAGTTACCGTGTCTTTAAACGTGTTAATGAACATTAAAAAAAAAACATTAAGCCGTGAAATGCCTCGTACCTTGGGAAAAATATAAGCCAGGTAGGAAACGATTTGGTACCTACTGTTAGTTACAGCTCAACTTTTGGTGGCTCTTTTGAAATGTAAATTGTTAGGTTTTAAAATAATATACTAAATTGTAATGTTGTCTTAGTCGATTATTGGGACTTTTGATGGATAATACTGGCAACACTAGTTTTGAAATAACGAGGTTCTGAGACAACGGTTGAGAACACGGGGTGGCACTCGGGCTATTCGCTCGGGGCCAGCATCGAAGACGGACGTAAGTTCTGTTACTATCTTAAATATTAAGTAATTTGATATTATGTAACACTTATTGCTTATTATGAAAATGTTGTTGTACCTTTTATATTTTTGCCGATATTGATAATGTTTTAAATCATATAAAATAGAATATTCATACTCTTTCTTTGCCTAGCTATTGTGATTGTGTTGATACTATTCTGAGATCTCTTGGACAATGGTCCAAGAGATAGAATGAAATGTATTTGAGATAATAATAGTTTATGGCAATGTAAGAAGTGAGTTGATATAATACTTTAATACTGTTTCCATGGAGTTTCTTGTCCTTCTTCTCCATGAAGACCTAGTTTTGGAACGGACAACTAGCTTTCTGATTAATTACTGACAAGCCTAATTGAATTAATATACAGTCTTGTCTTTCTGTGCTTTATTTAGTGAAACCCTAGGTGTACCTTTAAATGATACAATGTGTTACGTGTTATTTTCCTTACCCTGTAATACCTATAAGTCAGTTTATAGTTTGAGATAATCTAGTAGTGACGATTAGATGCATTTGGGTACCCATCCATAAGTTTCTGCTTTGATGTTAAATATATTAGGTATTCAATAAGTTGGATTAGAGCAAGGGTATCCTATTTTATTACAAAATGATACATATTTCCTGTAGTAAGTAGGTTTGTACAAACACTTTTACTCGTCAATCATATTTTTAAAACCAGATGAGGTCGGCGTTTCCTTTCTGACTGAGAAGAAAGACCTAAACAAACTCAGAGATCATAGTCTCTTCGAAATTCATCACATAATCTCGATCAAATCATGTAAAGACTATGTAGATTATTGTCTGAAATGATAATTTGAGGAAACCACCTCCCAGATTGAGTAGCCGTATCTAGTTAGTGCACGCATTTATCAGTAATCACTATCATACAGCTCAACTCAGAACGATTCGAATATTATCCTTCTATTTTTTGTAGCAAAATCTTCTGGGTACCCTCGTCTGGAAAGAAATGTAAGCTATTTCTGCCTTTTACTGACTTAGCTCAAATTTTGACAAAACTAGATCAACAAAACTTGTAGGTGCTAGATAATTTGTGTCGAAAGTCTTCTAACGGCCTTGACCTCTAAAACACTAGGTATCTTCCAAAAGCCTGCAAAAGTAGGTTATTTAATAAATTCGGCCCTTTCTATCGCGTCTCATTGTAAATTCAATATTTGACGCCTTCCATTGAATTCTGATGCATTGTTGAGAGCACAATAAAGAACGGCGTAGTGCCTCCAATCTGAGGCATGATCGTATTCTGTGATATTTCTTTACTTCAACGACTATACAATGGTTGTGTTTTATAGTATTTTTAATATAGGTAAATAACTATTAAAAGGATGTCCAGTATACAATTCAATAGATGTTTTTTTTTTACCAAAAACAGAAGAAATATTAATATTACAATATACACCGTGGCATTTTAATCTTCTTACAAAGGTTGTCCACTCAATGTATTCGACAAAATATAACAATAACAATAATTTTATTTCTTTCACAAAAAATTCGGAGCATCAAGTTTCTGCCAGATAGAGGGAACCCGTATAATCTAACACAAAACTAAATATAAATTGTACATGTACCTATTTTAATTAATTCTAGTTATTATCATTACATGAAATATTGTGAGTTAGGTACTAGATATTTTGAGAATCATACGATGTAAAAAAATATTTGGGCTCTGTTTTAAGATTGTTTTGTCGTGCTACGTTATGAAATATTTTTGTATAAATACTTTCTTTGTAAAGAACATTGGCCACGGCCCATACATGCTGTGACCTGACTACAAAATACCACGAACATGAATAGTGTATGGATTAATTCATTCCCCTAGGGTCAATTATCAACCTTAAATTGAAAATATATTATTTAAAAGCCGAGGATCATAGAACTTTACACATAAGTATTTCGTAACTTTTAAGGTTATAAAAATAAAATAAAATAAAATTCATTTATTTCAGGCATAAGAACCCATATTACAAAAATTTAGTTAAAATGTGACAATGCTGTAGCAGAAAATAATGAAATATCATCAACAAAATAGAAATATAAGTCACAGAGTTGAGATAAAATACAATGTCAAAACAGGTAACAGAGATGGAATTTAAATAAAATAAAATGTCAAATTTACGGGTCACAGGATTAGAATTTAAACAAAATGTCAAATTTAACTGTATCAGTATTGGGATTCAAATAAAATGTCAAAATTTATACCGAACTTAGATTAAGGCAACAATAAATAACAATTGCACATAATATAAACAAAACAATACAAATAAACAATTATAAATAAAGGTCAATGTGCTGCTACACATATCTGTCACAGCATTGACGTATGTAAGGGCAGTCAAATCGCCCTGCGATCATTGCCAGAACAGTATTGGAGCTGGCCCGCACCCTGCGCACTAAGGACGCGCACCGCTTGCGCATGGTGGCGTGGAAACAGTCGGTGCGCGCTTCCGCAAACATGCCCGAAGCGCTGCAGAAGCGGGGCAGCCTCAACACAGCCCTGAATGCGTTGTTATACTGGACGCGGAGGGCGTTGTAGGACGCTCGTGTGTAACGAGCCCACAGGCTGCACGTGTACAGTGAGGTGCAATATGCCCTGAAGAGGGTGACTTTAACTTGATCGGAGCAGCGTGCAAACCTGCGAGCCAGCATATTCACCCTTTTCGACAACGCCCTCCGCTCCCGTTCGATGTCAGCATGATCTTTGAGGTCAGCCGTGACAACATGCCCTAAGTATTTGAATTGGTCCACCCTGCCCAACGGAACACCATTTAGACAGACAGGTGGTACATATTCCAGGCAGTTTGTACCGCCGGCTCCAAATACCATGCACTGACTCTTGACAGCATTATATTGGAGTCCATGCTTATATGCGTACTCCTCACAGACCTGTACCAATTTTCTCAGGCCACATATCGACGCACTCAGCAGCACCATGTCATCGGCATAACTAAGATTGTTGACACATATACCATCAATATGGCAACCGACATGCCTACTGCTGAGTGCGACGATCAGCGCGTCCATGTAGAGATTGAAAAGGGTAGGCGAGGTCAATCCACCCTGCCTTACTCCACATTGAAGCCGGTACGGTTCCGACATTGCCCCCGCCCATCTAACGCTGTTGACCTGATGGGTATACCAGTACTTGAAAATGGTGACAAGTTCAGAAGGCAGGTTAATTCCATTCAGCTTATCCCAAAGAATGTCATAGACTACCAGGTCAAATGCCCTAGATAGGTCGTGGAAACACGCATATACCGGCGTTCTACGATCCGTGTAGTATCTGACGGTATGCTTAAGGCACAGTATAGCACTTTCTGTAGAGAGTTGAGGTCTAAAACCAAACTGGTTATCATGTAAGCTTACATATTTATCCAACTGTGCATTAAGCAAACCGTCAAACACTTTGGCTATGATGGTGGCGAGGGAAATAGGCCTGTAGTTAGTTTTATCGGCAAGGTCACCAGTTTTATTTTTCACCACGGGCACCACCACAGACTTCATAAGATCGGTAGGCAGGTAAGAGTGGCTCACGCACAGGGAGAAGAACATCGCTAGGACTCTAGATATATGCGGGCCAGCATATTGCAAGTGTTCAATACTGAGGCCGTCGTGCCCCGGGGATTTGCCTCTCGTCATTTTCTGAATAACTTTACCCACGTTACTCGCAATAAACCTTACCCCGACTGCTTCGCTCGGCATCTCAGTATCGACGACTCTCTCTGCAGGCCCCAGAGGGGATTGTACTGAGAAATGGTCCCTAAAGACATCCGCAATGTCCTTATGGTCACTCACACCATCAATACTCACAGGAAGACCCGGCCTAACATTTACTTTGCTTGTGCTTTTCCAGAACCCTCGAAAGTCACCCTTGGAATGCTTTTCAGCAAGAGTGTCCATACGCATCTGATCCTCACGATCTTGGCAAGCCTTCAATCGTGACTTGAACACTCTTCTGCTATCACACATTTCAGTGTACATGGAACCGACCCTAGGCCTACCACACGCTACCCACTCTGTAAATTTAAGCCGAGCCTCCCCGTGGGCTTTTCTGATATGCTCGTTCCAACCCACTACGCGCGAACCACTTCCACCCGCCTTCGTGCGTCCTCGACCTACCAAAGACGCTATGATGAATCAATATAGCCTTTCTAATTTTTCACTGATATGTATCTAAGACACAGGTGCAGTGCAATGTGCATGAATCAGGGTATGATTTAGGTGATATGAAACCATTTCTCATTGTTTAGGTATCTACGTATCATTGTCTTACATAAGACTGTTAAAAAAATGATAACCATGTATTTACAATCCGATCGGTGTTATCTTTGTCAGCTCTAATGTCATATAATACATTTACGTTTCGTTCGACCTATTAGTGTATTCTACATTGACTGTTAACCTATCATTTGAGACTCATTTCGGAATATTCAATACATATACCCATCTAAAAATAATTGTATTCCTAATACACTACAAAAATAAATAAAAAATTGGAAATAATATCTAGAATTAAAAAATGTATATGTTTATTTGAGTGTTATAATAAAACGTGTACCAGAGATTAAAACGGGACGGGTTTGGATGCGTTCAAAATCTATAAAAAGAAGTAAGAAAATGAGGTTTTTATTTTAAACCTAAATTATTTTTCCGGCTCCATTAAAATAAGCTGGACCCTGTAATTTAATTTAGACTTAATTCACAATTTTTTGACGTATCAGACATTGGTGGTCGTTTCATATTTTGGTCAGGTCGTATTTGACCGATGTTCTTTCATAGTACACTCTTTTTTGGATTATAATATGTACCTACCAATGTATGTATGGTTTGGTCATGTTGAGAGGATCAATGAAGGACGGCTCACAAAAGGTATTTACAAGGCAGATGTGAGTAGAAAAACTGGGAGGGGGGCCCTAGGAGGACATATAGTGACCTTATTGGTGATGTTCTTCAGAAATGTCAGGTGCGTAGTACTCGCAACCGGCGTGTGTGTATGACCAATTGTATGAACCTAAACGAGGCAAAAGGAGCGTGTAGAGATCGTAGCAGGTGGCGTTCCGAGGTTTCTACCTACCCCCATGGGAGAAACGCGTGATTGTATTTATGTATGTATGTAATATGTACCAATACGCCTAAATGTACGACCAAAAGCTGAGCGGGGTCCGCCAGTCAGTCGCCCAAAAATTTAGAAAACGAACCATTTGTGTGGTTTCGTATGTGAAACCACCAGAAAATTTAATACAAAACATTGTATAATGCTCAGGTAATTGCAGATTAGAGTAGCCTTTAATTTGAGCATTTATGGCCCTAATTATAGGTTTACTATATTTACGACTACCCACAGAAGGTGTGGTAATTGTACCGATTAGTTGCTTCAACATATACTTAGCTAAGTGTTCACACCCTTTATGTGCCGCTTTAGTAAATGATTCTTAAGTAGAGCTTATGTTTATGGTAGGTCAGAGTTTCAAATAGAAAAGTAAAATAATGAAAGGTTTAGGTCGCTAATGTATCTTCATTTTACAAATCATTACAATTAATATCTGAACAGAATGTGCCATTTTTTTTGTGTCATCATAATCAGCCTATATTCTTCCCACTACTGGGATAAACGCCTCCTCTTAGTGAGAGGGAGTGGGCCGTAACCTAAGCGGGCCCAGTGCGGGTTGGTGGTACATGTCACATGTTTTCGCATTTTGGTTCTAGGACTTGCCAGTTTCTTCAAGATGTTTTCCTTCACCGTTTTGAGAGCAGTAGTGGTGAAATTATTTACTCAAAGTAAAGCGCCTGCGAACCCACGACCTACAACTCAGAAGTCGAGGCTGATACTACTGAGCCACCATTGCTCCAATTGCTTACCTCTTATATATGTATGTCAAACAAAGAAGATAGGCGGTTCTGTTCGGCGCTTAGGCCTAAAATAAATTGTGGCGTCTATTATTGAAACGCATGATGTTTAGTTTCTTATGATCTCTAGATTACAGTGGTAGTAATAATTAAATTTCATTTAACAGGAATACTGAGAAATACGACCACGAACTAAAAAAAACATTGATAGAACTATTATTTAGTGGGTAGGGTTGCTTCATCGGTATTATAATTCAGTAAATGTATGACAAAATGTCAAAAACTCGCAATAATATTAAATAAACTAGCTGACGCAGCGAACTTCGTATCGCCTCAGATTCAATAAATGTTGTAATAAACCTACCAAATTTGACAACCTGGTACGCGGTGGCTATATAGTAAGCGTTTTCTAGCTGACACTCATATGTTTGGTTAGCTCCTACCCAGTTATGATAACCTGGTATTTCGAAGGTATACCTAAAGCGTTTTCTAGCTGACACTCCTTTGTTTGGTAAGCTCCTGCCAAGTTATGATAACCTGGTCCTTAGAAGGCAAAACACATTTTCTGGCTGACACTGCTGTTTGATAAGCTCATACCAAGTTATGACCACCTGGTACTTCGAAGGCAACGTTTTTGTCACACCACGTTTTATAGTGACTTGTATTCTCTTTGACGTTTTATGTTACGTCACACGGGAACGTGGTCGAACGGGATAAAAAGTATCCTATGTCTGTTTCTGGTTTTAAGCTACCTCCCCTTCAATTTTCAGCCAAATCGGTTTAGCCGTTCTTGAGTTATAAATAGTGTAACTAACATGACTTTCTTTTAAATATATAGAAGATAAATAATCTTTGTTTACAGTTTTAGAATTCATCTTAAGAACTGTTGGTTCATACCGAGTTATAAACCTCTGTCACCTAAACTAAGATTCAACTAGTGTTATGAGTTACAATCGACGTACTGTCGACGGATCACTAAAACGTTTGAAAATTTATCCTGTAACACCTTATTTGACCCCATACAACTGAAAACATTAATATACTTTAAAAACCACTATCAGGCATGGAAGTACCTACCTTAATGCACATCATCGGTCATACAAAACAAGAAGTATTTGCAGCGTTATCCATTATCTTGTAAATCATGTTATGACGGCGGCTACCAAAAGCCTATGCGGCTACACCATCACGAATTGTTAAATTTAATGAGGATGGATGAGCAACACCAGTACCCTTGTTATGATCATGAAATGAAAAGATTCTGCATTTAGATGGAGTTTTGCATGACTGTAGTATGTAGTTGCATCCAAAATGGAGGCAAAAGTTTTAACAGTCCCGAGCACGAGCGCTTTGTATACGGAAGGTAAATTCAAACGATTTTTTTTGTCAATAATACTTCTATCCTATGACATTTCCTTTGACATTTTTGCGACGAACACACGAACATAATGATGTTGATATCCAGCTTATACAATTAATCAAAATATATGCTTTACGACAAATATCATTAAATAGTGAAATGGTTCTAATTTAGGTAAATTACGTACTCCACGCGTTCGTACTAGGCCCACTGGACTCATAACGAATTGTTTATGAAATTTAGGACATTCACATTATGAGTGTGTCTGATGATGTTTGATTTTCAACCATTTGTTCTGGCATTTCTTTAGGTTGAATCATCACATCACACCACCTTTTTAGGGTTCCATTGCCAAATGGCAAAAAACGGAATCCTTATAGATTCGTCATGTCTGTCTGTCTGTCTGTTTGTCCGTCCATATGTCACAGCACTTTTCTCCGAAACTATAAGAGCTATGCTGTTGAAACTTGGTAAGTAGATGTATTCTGTGAACCGCATTAAGATTTTCACACTAAAATAGAAAAAAAAACAATAAATTTTGGGGTTCCCCATACTTAGAACTCAAACTCAAAGAAAAATTTTTCATCAAACCCATACGTGTGGGGTATCTATGAATAGGTCTTTAAAAATGATATTGAGGTTTTTAATATCATTTTTTTCTAAACTGAATAGTTTGCGCGAGAGACACTTCCAAAGTGGTAAAATGTGTGCCCCCCCCGTAACTTCTAAAATAAGAGAACGATAAATCTAAAAAAAATATATGATGTACATAACTATGTAAACTTCCACCGAAAATTGGTTTGAACGAGATCCAGTAAGAAGTTTTTTTTTTTTAACACGTCATAAATCGTAAACCGCAATTTACGTTTCATTCAATCAACTCAAATATAAAAATTAAAAAAAAAAACATTTCATGTCATAAACATAAACCTTATGCATAAACCGAGGATACCTACAGGTTTGTACGGAACTCTCGGTGCGCGAGTTCGACTCGCACTTGGCCGGTTTTTGTAAAAGCAATCTGAATAAGATACACACATCGACGAGAATTTATTTAATTGTTTACAATCTTTGTTTTATAATATTGTATCAATGTGTAGCCAAAAAAAATATTTCACATTGAGTAGTTATTTATAATATTTATTTGAAGCTTAAACTTCAGGAACCACGGCTACCTCAATCTAAAACAATTAGTACTATCGTTATGACAATGGAAAATACTTTTAACTTGGTAGGTTACATTCTTAATTCACCTAAAACTTAACTTGTGCCACATTGTACCTACCCTACGATGAACAAAAACAACACAATTAAATATTATGAATTAATAATCGCATCGACCGGTAGATGGCGTCACCACACGAACTTGCTCTTCCTAAAGTTAGCCGAACCGTCGCTCGCCTAGTTCACAACTATCACGGCATAAAGGCGCCGCTCCACAGCAGCCCACGGCTAAGTTACGCACGTGGGCTTACTTAGCTTCGCTTAACAGATACGAGCCCTGCAATCAAAATGAACATCGCAGCTAACGTGCAGACCTGTCCGTGCACATCCAACATAGCAGTGGAAGGTCAACTTTATTGTGTGTAAGGATATGTCATTTAACACGTTAACTGCCGTGTCGGACTATGTGTCCGACACTTTTTGTTCCATTCATGCCTTGTCGGACTATATGACCGACAACACATACAAAATCTGAATATGTCTTTGCTGCCTAGCGGCCATGTTTTTGGAATAAACAATGTATTTATGGAATAAATAATCTGTTTAAAGTGAAATAATAAGTACATTTTGTGACTTTTTCTGATTTTAACCATGGCAGTTAACGTGTTAAACATCACAACATGTTGTTTCCATTTAGTTTAATTTTGACTAGAAGGATGTCCTGCACGTGTAGCATGACCACCATAAAAAGAACTTCGTCTATTCTTGGTAGAATAGAGATAGAATTGTCATGCTACGCCAGCATAAAACGGTACAAATCTTTCTACAATCTTTAATTCTGTCTTTAATCTTTCTACAATCTGTAATTTTGTCTATTCTTCTGTCGACAAAACCTATTTCTACGGTGGTCATCCTATGCGTGCTGGTGTACTTATCGTAATTTAAGAAAGTCACAAGAGTCCGTCAGTGGCTTCATCCAAGAACTACATTTAGTTTCACAGGTTTATAAAGTAAGTATCTAAATCCACAAAGTACCAAACTTTAACGATCAGCAGAAGACTAGCATACACATGAAAGAAGGGAAATTAAGGATATTATAGATGAGAATGTTCCCTCATCAGTTTTGAGACATTCCGAGTGATTACTAATAATAAACTTAATTTAGATAGATAAATAGGCACATCTGCCGTCATGTCAAACGATCAATGGGCGAAACCTAGGACCCGATGGGTGCCGATTGGCAAACGACATCGCGGCAGGCCCAGACGGGGATCTCTAGACGAGCTGGACTATTTTAATAAATATTGGTCCTTTGCAGCTCTGGACAGAGACGTGGAAAGAGAGTAGGGCGGCCTTCGTCCGGCAGTGCGACATTAACGGCTAATATCTATATATTAATACGTGAAGCGAAAACTTTGGATCCCTTTTTACGAAAATTGGGCGGACGGAGGAGTATGAAATTTCGCACACTTATATTTTATACAGAGAAGAAGTGACGAATGCTAATATTTTTTAAAATTATGCGTAAAAATACATTATTTTCAATAAATAACACGTTACACACACTACTGTTAATTACCGTGTATTTAATACACACATTCATAGATATTCTTTTGTTTATGGTCCAAATCTGTGGTCCAATCGAGAACATCTGTCTTTAATATTTTATGTCTCTAGTCTTACTGAATGTCAAGTATAACCATAGATAATAAATTAATTTTATAGATATATAACCTCTCAAAAAATCTGTGATCATATCGAGAATATTTGTCTTTAATATTATTTTTATTAGGGACGATAGGAATTTACACGGAGCAAATACAAAGAGGAGATGTTGTAATTGGATTTTCCTAAGAAACAACGCGTGACATTATGCGGGGTGCGGGGTGTTAGATCCCGCCCACTTCTTTATTTTCCATCTACCGGTTAATAGCAAAACTATGTGCTCGTACCGTCAATTTTGCTTTGTAGTTATTTATCTATCTCATACTAGATGTCACTACGTGCACGATGCAACAGGGTCGTACTCAGAATTTGCGTACCAGGGAGTACTCTGTTTTTTACTCATCTTAATACTTATTTTTTACGAAAAACAATAATTTTAGAATTAAAATATATTTGATGCTTGACGAAAGAACATAATCAGTGTGTCTCTTATTTTTGAATGACAAGCATTAAACATAAACATTTGCTTTTCAAAACATCTATATTTTACACACATATAAAAAAAAATACATTTTATATACAACTAATTGACATCAACAATAAAACAAAGAAAGCAAAAAGAACACACGAAATATAGCATTAAAAACATTAGAACCGGGAAGCACTGTCCGCTACTCACAGTGCAATATGTATACATATGCAGTGGCAAAGCAGTGGAGAGACCCACCTGTCCGAGAACACGGTTATTATAATGTTGAGTTGGGGCGAAGCCTATTTTTATGTCCAGCATCTTTAATGTTTCACTTGCCATTTATGAGACAGTCGCGGAACATTTGGTAAAATAATTCGAATGTAATTACGGCCCTGTCTTTTTATATTTATGTTTGTTTTTTATGGTTGACGATAGATGGCGGCCTGTTGACAAAATGATATAAAAACCACGATATAAACTACAAAAACAATATTTTGGCGATTGAAAGGTTTTTGGGAATTAATGTTGAATAAATTTCAGTACATATAATTAATAAAATATATTAATAGTGAACTCTACGTACCTAAATAATTTTAGTACCCATGTCACAAAGTGTCGCCATCTAATGTCGGGTAGAATTATATTTGAAAACACCGAAGTTATGACATGTTTCTAGAATATTTTTTATAAATTACGTTTAAAATTACTTACAAATGAAATGTGATACCATTCATAGCATCAGAACGTCTATCCGAGTAGTTTTTACAAGATAAAACACAAAACTTCATTCTTATTTTTGTCTAGCGCGAATATACTGAACTTTTACTTAGTTGTGCACAGGACGAACGCCAACAATACACTGACTAAGGCCACGCCCACTTGATGACGTCAGGACATAATTGAAAATCACAGTGCACAGTTGTTTAGACCGACTCCTCTTTGTATTTGCTCCGTGGGAATTTAGTTTAGATTTATAAGAAATATTTTTTGTGGTTTTATGGGGAGTGTCAAGTATGGCATTAGTAAGTTTCCCATACATAACTTAGTGTCGTGTGCAAACTGTAGAGGTTGTATGCCTCACGATTGTACAGGCTGGTTATAATTATGACATTTTGAACTGTCATAATTATGACAGTTCAAAATGTCATAATTATAACCAGCCTGTACAATTTCAGCCTGTACAAATGTCATAATTTAGGAGGTAACATGCAAACAGGCTTAAGTCACAATAATGTAAATTTTCAGAATATTGAAAAAATCTGTAGTTATTTATTCTGTGATGATTGAAGGTTCTGGTTGCTGTTATATCATACAGGTATATCTAAAAATGGAAAGAAATCGCTTATTTGAGCTTGGGCTATTAAAACATAATGATAAATTAATTTTTTGTTTTGGAAATAAGACGTTTTGCACGAACTTTGTGGAAATAAGCTGTTTTGCATGAAACAGTGTTGTGGAGATAAGCTGATTTGTAGATAAATCGTATTGAAATCAATGTTTCAAATGAACTTTATTTATTGTAGCCTATAAAAAATTAAAACATTAATACATAAGATACATGTAAATTAGTTAGATTATTAAATAGGCTTAAGTAGTTCGTTTCAAGTAAAGTTATATGTGAAGATCGCAGAGTTCATCATGAAGGCAGTCGCACATTTCTTCGTGCTCATTTTCATCTGCAGTAGGTTCATGAATCACCTGGTCATACCATTCAAGTCGTGGATCAGAAGTTGTCCAATCGTCTCCAAACATTTTTTTCAAAAGCTTGTCGACATCTTTCTTCTTTTCTTTTGTCAAAGCATGATGAAGTGGTAGTTTTCCAAGTCTAACTTTTCTGATATTTCTTTTCCTTTCCTTCTTAAAGACAAAAACTTTCTTCTCCTTCAAACCTGTAGTTTTTCAAGCCTCTTACTAGCACAATCTTTTTGTAAGACTTTTTCTTTTTGCTCTGATTTTGCAGCTCTTTAATTTCTTCATCTGTGCGGTAGCGAATTTCAATCCTCTTCAACTCACTAATCGAATGTATATCTTTGTAATAATTGCTCAGCTCCTTAGTATCGAATAGTTCCCAATCTTTTCCGAGCACTTTTACCTTGCCTACTTCACCGTAGATGTCATGATATTCTTCTTTAGTCAATATGATGGGTCTCTTGCGCAATAGTTTTTCTGCTCTCCCGAACACTCGGTCGGCAGGCAGAAAACTGTGTCCCCGAACCGGAAAAAATAACACGATCTTCTGGATAGTTGTGGTGTGTGTTTCCAAAAAATGAACAAGAGTTCTTAAGACAATGTTATTCTTGTTTTGTGATATGCAACCGTCACTAAACAACCTAAGTACAGAACATCCTTGAAAGTCTGTCTGGATAGAAGCTTTCTTATTGGTTGATTGGACATAAGACGTTTTGCATGAACTGTTGCGATGGTAATAAGTCGTTTTGCATTGAAAGGTGATTTTTAACATGATTTTACTATTGGAAATAATTTTATTTGCATGGATTTGATGCCAAAAATGTATGTGGCTGTACAAGACGAATCCGATGGTGATTTTAACTCCATTTTGAATTTTTTGTGACTTAAGCCGGTTTGCATGTTACCTCCTCAATTATAATTAATTAAAAATAATAGGGAAAATTCTATAAAAACAGAGCTTTTTGTGATAATTCATTCCATATCCAGCAGTTTACACAGAGTACTATTTTTAAAAGCAGTTAAGAAGAATTAAGAAAATAAAGAAGAGAGTCCTGAACAAGTATTGTTTACTCATTACACCTACGTCCTAGTCCTGGCCATCACCATCCCGCCAGCGAACCCTCTTCACAGTAGTACAGCGTACAACAATTTGTCTATAGTGTTACTGAATGTCAAATATAACCATATTATTTTTTTTATATTTATTATTATATTTTTTTTTTAATTTAATAATGTATTTCTATTCAAATGAAGTACGGTCGAATTTCGACCAATGGGCGATCAGTAGTATATTTTTAAAACATAGATAGGTTCCAAGAAACTTCAATCTATCAGTTGAACTGTAAACTACCATAAAATCAAAATTCTACACACACGTAACCAAAATAACAGCAACTTTAACTTACATATTAATTTAATAACCGCACACCACCAATAGATGGCGCCGCAAACTTTAGGCGGCTCCTAAGTTCGGCAAACTATCGCGTTTAACATGCGAGGCTGCATATTATTCACACCGCGGCCGCTTTCATTTAATTTCGATGCAAGTTATTGAGAAACTTTACGAGTTGAGGTAGAATTGCTAAGAATGTGGGGCGTAGTTGTAGTTGTGATGGTTGTTTAAAAACCGATGGCTGGTGGAGCAGACGAGTCCTGGAGTAAAGACCACATCACATATTGGCAACCTTAAAAAAGTAGCAGAGAGACTGGATGCGGAAAACTGTAGCGTAGCCCAGAAGAGCCCGAGACTACACTACTTTAGACTGAGTTATTTGAGCTGTAATAAACACATCTAACCGTGTGTAGTAAACTACGATACTTAAGTGATAGCTAAGGAGCAACAAGGACAACAAGGATTCAAATGAGCCTTACCGAGCTAAAGAGGTTTCTGCAGCACAGGCCAATTGGTTATTTAGGTCAACTTCTAGAATAGAATAGAATAGCATTTACTTGCAAATATGGGTTATACATAAGAAGTAGGTATTAATAGGTTTTCATCAGAGTTCTGCCATATTTCACCATTCGGCATGCAAACATTTTCATTATTAAATTAGTTATGTCTTCTCATTAAACAAAATTATTAAAATTCAAATTTACATTAAAACTATCAACTTAATTATTACGTTATACTCATGTTAAATTTAAATTCAAATTGTCAGTAACAGCTTATACAAGAAACACAAAATCGTGGTCCGAAAATAAATAGACAAACAAACATTAAAAATTCCAGGTCACAGACAATAAATACACCATAATTATTCCATTAGCAAAACAATAATTAATTAATTAAAAATTCGAGGGTTTTTGATAAAAATTGTCCGTTAAAACTCAGTTACACTGTAGTATGTTTTATCTATTAACAATTTACGAAGTGTACTTTTGAATTGTACCGTTTTCAAGTCTTTCCAAGCACTTGGCAATTTATTATAAACAACTGGGGCCATGCAATAAATACTTCTGCGCATCATAGTGGTTTGACACGGTACATTATTTAATTTTGAATTGTCATGTCTGTTTCTTGGGTATACATAGGCCAAACGTTCAAAACGATTTGGATTGTTCTTCACAAACATCGCTACTTCAAGAATATAAATACAAGAAAGTGTCAATATGTTGTACTGCTTGAAATATGGCTTGCAACTGTCGGTGGTTTTTAGTTTAAACATTGCCCGGAGACATCTTTTTTGAGCCTTAAATGCTGTCTCTTTGTCGGTGGAGTTCGCCCAGAAAATGATACCGTAGCGTAAGTAAGATTCAGCTATACCGTAGTAGGCCGCCAGAAGTGCTTTTGTATCTACGATGGAGGATAATCTATGTAAAGCATATGCAGACGAACTCAATTTTTTACACAACATGTCGATATGTGCTTTCCAGTTTAAACTGCAGTCTATTTGTATTCCTAAAAATTTGGTAACAGTTACTTCATCAATGTCGTCATTTTTGTAGTGTATGTGAAGGTTAGGTACACGAGGCATACGTTGTTTAAAGTGCATTATTTTAGTCTTACTTAAATTTATATTCAAATTATTTTTATTTAGCCATTTAATCAAATTGTCAAGAGAATTATTTATGTCCGTTTCATATGTATTTACGTTTTTACAAGGGATTGTGATGGTACTATCATCAGCAAACATAGTTAAGGGATGTTCAATGGACGTGGGCATATCATTAACATATAATATAAATCCAAACGGGCCCAAAACGCTCCCCTGTGGAACACCGAATGTAATTTTGCGTTCTCGCGACCGTGATATCTCTTCATGTTTATTCTTTACATTGATGCGACTAATTTCGGTTATCTGTGTTCTGTTTTCTAAATACGATTTCATTAGTTCGAGTACGTTGCCTCTTATGCCGTAGGCTTCTAACTTATTTAACAAAGTATTATAATGGACATAATCGAAAGCCTGCGTCATATCACAAAATATGGCACATATGGGGAATCGCTTATCCACATTTCTAATAATCGGAAACAAAAAGTCATAAATTGCCATATCGATGGTTCTATGCTGCCTAAATCCTTTTTGTTCTTCACATAATATGTTATTCTTTTCAATGAAATTAGCTAACTCTTTGTAAATATACTTTTCGAATACCTTTGAGATGACTGGTATGAGTGAGATGGGTCTATAACATTCCATCAATTCCTTATCTACTTTCTTAAATAGAGGTTTAATTATGGATATTTTTAATGCATCTGGATATACACCCGTACATATACTGAGGTTCTGCATATCTCGACTGATACTGACTTTAGTATTTTAGTAGCGATCCCATCAAAACCTACACTACCAGTATTTTTCAATGACATTATTATTTTATGTATGTCGTGAGATGTGCTGGGAGCCATAAACATTGATTTAGCACTTCTTGATATAATGGATGCTTTCGGTTTATATTTAGCATCTAATTTTGGATGAATTTTGCCAACAAAAAAGTCATTAAAAGCATTAGCGATATCCAAAGGCTTGTGAATAGTTCGATTACCAATTCTTAGTTTTTCAATTTGCTGTTTAGGGATATTGTTATTTGTCCGATTAATTATTTGCCATGTAGTCTTTGATTTATTTTTTGATTGTTGTATTTTGTAATTATTCTGTGCTTTCTGTGTTAGATTAATAATTTTACCATACAATTTAGAATAAGTAGTAAATTTCTTTTTATTTTCGTGATTAGGATTCAATCTAAATTGCCATAAGAGTTTTGTTTTTTTCTTACTGCACAATTTAACACCATTTGATAGCCATTTGGGTTTATTAAATGTGTTGATTTTGATTTCCTTGAACGGGAAGCACAAATCATAGAACAATTTAAACGTGTCAATAAACTCATTATAAGCCAAATTAGGATCTTCAGTTAGATATATCTCCGAAAATTTGAGATTGTTCATACAGTTTTTAAATTTCGCTATATTATCGTTGCAGTAATCCCTTCTAGTTATATGCCAGTATTTTATTCTACATACAGTGGGTACTGGACATTGCAGCAGCTGGGCTGTATGGTCTGACAATGCAAACTCCAAGACGTCTGTTTTCACAGATTTTTTAAAATTATGCGCAAAATTATCTATACACGTCTTACTAGCCATTCGAGTCGGTTGTTTAAGAGCTAGTTTTAAGTTGTAATTTAGTAATATACACTCCAGTGCAACTGAATTTCCATTCGGTTTTAAAATATCAATATTAAAATCGCCTGCAATAACAATATTCTTATTAAGCCGGTTGGATACGTCTTTGAGTAACAATTCAAGTTTATTAAAACATTCAGTTATTTTCTTAGTATTTGGTACTCTATAGAGACATATGACTATCAATTTATAATTAATTAGCTCTACACCACAACATTCAAAAACCCCTGGTGATGACAATCTAGCTATTTGAGGTATTTCTTTCCATTGGTGACAATTATTAATAATAATACACGCTCCCCCTCTCTTTTTATCCTGTCTACTATAACATGCAGCCAAACTGTAGTTTGGTATGCAAAGTTGTTTTTCGAGTCCCTTCATGATGAAATGCTCGGTAATACATACTACATCCACATTTATATTTTTATCACAAAGTTCATTTAAACATACCGTAAGTGCATTTGATTTATTTAACAAACCTGCAACATTTTGGTGTAAAATGCTAATAAATTTATTGGAGAAAAAACAATTCTTTTGGCTCATTTATTGTATTCAGCGTATTTTCTTCTAAAATTTCCAGTTGAAGGTTGTACAAGTCCTCAAAGATAGTTTTCATGGCGTAGTCTTTTAAAGCTCCCGATACTGTATACGTAGAATGATGATAGCTTAGGTTCAAATTAGAGTCCAGGATGTATGCGTATTGATGCGAACAATTGTCTAAACACAACATGTTGAACATTTCTAGTCGTGAATTATATAAAATATTGAAATTATTGTTAAATTTAAAAGTTGGCAATGTAATAATTATATTTGTGTTCTTTAAATCCAGCAATATGTTTTTCATGTATGTTATTATGTCAAAGTAACATTTTGTGGTTTTAAACTCTTCCTCGCCGATCATAATTATACAGAAATCATTCTTAGTATAATATTTGAGTTTTGACTGAATATCACGTAAAAGATGCATAATACTTGCGCCCGGTGTAAGATAATGACATATTTGATATCTGTCCTGAAAATAATCTTCTGCTAAACTTAATATATTCTTATTCGTTTTATTAGTACTAAAAATACACAGATTATTTTTCAATTTATTGTTTGTTTGTGTATTCTGCTTTGTCCCTTGCACATTCGCGGCTTTCGTCGCCATCTGTGGATTGGAATGTGTACTAATAGTTTGCTGTCCAGCATCACTTTTAGTCACTTTTTCTGTCATTGATAAGTCCGGATCAGTTTGCGTTTCTTTATTATTACATCCCGCTTTTTTGGATTGTTTTTTCACCACTTTTTTAGGAGTTGGAGATTTAGATGTACTTGTACTAGCTATTTGTTTATAGAGGGAATTCTTCCGACTTAGATTTTCAATTTCCTTCTTTAGGTTTGCGTTTTCAAGGCTTAATGCGTCTATTTCTCCATTTGCACCACATAATTTCATTGTCAGCTCCTCAATTTGTTTTTTTAATTGAGTAACTAAATCAATATCATCATCCGATAAATCTGGCATACTGCATGCAGTGCCATCTAGAGAGAAATTTGTAACACTGTTATCCAAGTTCATATCGGAGGTAGAATGCGCGCGTGCGCGTCTCATGGTGACGTTTTTGGTTCCACTCATGGTTCAGCTATTTGTCGCTAGATGTCTCTTAACTGAAGTTGATAAAAACAGTTCAGGCTTTAGTTCAGCTACTGTCCGCATGAAGCGCTGACAAGAAGTTTAAATTGTAGAGAGAGAAAAAACCGTCACTAACAACGGTTTACTGGATGTGATCGCATTACCTGGTTGCTTGTATCATCTGGTTGCGAGAAATACAGGACTGGTTGATGTGGCGACGTTTAGGGGCCTATGTCCAGCGGTGGACATTTTTCCGCTGAAATAGCCGCAAAGCAGAATTTAAAACTCAGGAATTAGGTAATCCAGCAGTGGACCTTAGAGTGCGCAAGGCAAAATTAAGACCCTGATCCGGAAAGTAAATCGCTAATCTTATATTTTTTGCGACCATACCAATCACTTTAAATTAAATTTTCAAACACAAAACAAGTCTATTAAATCTACTCCGGACCTATTACCTATCGATACAATATCGAATCTATTTCGTAAATATTGACTTTGAGAATTTGGCATTGACAGTAGTTCGACAAATCGAATGCGTCCGTTGGGAAATTAGAGCACTGAGTTCAGTACAATACGTAGAACCTACTCGTGGAATATCGGAGTTGCTGTAATTTTAAATTAGATGGACTTTTTATTACCTTCTGCTACAGAATAAAGCTGAATTTGAGATGAACATGAGATAAGTAAAGCTATAAGTTAGAGTTTATCAGCTAAAGTGATTGTTGACGATGAACAGTGTTTGGGTGGAAACCGCAAATCATTAAATGCAGTCAGTTGAACTGGCCATCTTGAAGAAGGTAGCTTTAGACAAGAAGAGAAATGGAGGGTTGAATTTGGTATTACATAATGAGAATTGGTTAGGTAAAGCTGTGAAGGTAGGTAATTAAAGTAAAAGTAAAAGAGAAAACTTGTCTTGGTTTCAGAGTATACTGAACACGAAATCACTGTGACTTCATCCAAAGCCTAGCAGATCCATGAAAGGAATATACAGTGATAAGAAGACAGTTTTTAAAACCCCAGAGGGTAAAGAACAACAAATATTCGATCATGGTCTGCTTATGAACCTTAAAAAAAGTATATTAAAAATCCCAACTGCGTTAAAACTGAACTTCAGAAACGATGGAAACAAGAAAACCTTATTTTAAGAGGTTGACTATTAAAACTTAATACTATAAACATCAAATCCAGCACGAAGCAATAAAGGTCTTTATTGTTGAGGCATAACGAAATGCCTCCGACTTAGTGACTTAGACCGATGATTTTCAAAGACCCCACTTGACATAGTTAGTCGATTTTTTTTTTCTCACAATAGTGTCTTTTTATCGACAAATTGAATTTCTATTACTTTCATATCTTTAGTGCTCGCAAGATTAAGACACATCCATTGAAGTAAATGTCATCAAAATCGGCCGACGCGTTTTGCCTGCAGAGTGCCACAAAATAAGCGGACAATAGATGACCCTCTTTTGCGTCGCGCAGTTGGGTCATAAGCGATTTTGAGTCAAAACTAAAAAGTTTGGTTGCATTATTTTCTCCACTTACCAACCCTAAAGATGCAGGTTCAAAGTTAAAGTGTACAGTCTAGTTCAGTTCGTTTCAGAGTCGATCTGAAAGTGTAATGGCGAAATGAGCGAGCTATTATTTGAGTTGCAGTTCAAAAAGACGCACCCTTTTCTTGAAACAATTTCTTACCATCTGCTGCTAGTTTTAAATTGGTTCTATTCGAGAATTTTATGAGATGAGTATGTCGAGGGTTTTGCTATAAGTTTTATTGCTGTGTTCCAGTTGTAGAACGGCTACAGCTAAAATTACTTGTCAGGTAAGACTTTTCAACTTCATCCTTAACCTCTAAGTCCCTGAGATACCACATTTGGTATCAGACACAATGGTTTTTAATTGTGTCTGTAATTACGGTAATTGACTGTAATTAAGGTTTGGAATATCATTATTATTTCTTAACAGCTATTAATGATAATTTATATATATATATAAGTGCAGCTCTTGGAGTTGCATTTGTGTCTAAAAATTAGTTAAGCTACTGGCGTTTCGCATGGTAAGTGTGCGCAGATATTTATAAATTTTAAAATCTTATTGAACAAAATATACTTGTTAATTCTCAACTTGATTTTGATAATTTTGTCAGTTAATAAAAATCAAAAGTCAAAATAAAAAGTCTCATGTTACACATCATCATTATTCAGTCAACAGACGTCCACTGCTGGTCTTAGACCTCCCTCATTTTTGGTTGACATAATCGCCACGCTTGGGTTGGCGATCACAGTATAGTGGTACAATGCATAGAGAACGTTGCTGCTCATACTTTAGCAAGTCACTTATTCTTCTTATATAACACACATGAAATGGGATGATGCTCTTATATCTATTCCAGAATCGTTAACAGAACATCGAGACGTGATTCTTGCAGCCAAACTTCAACCTCAAATTTTCTCACGTAAAACTCACTTTCGATGTACATACAAATGGTACAAAATCCTACGAACTCAATCCGCTACTTAGTATTTGAGTTACCTGCCTGGTGTAAATACAGCTGGAGTTTTGACACGAAAAGCCTTTCCAAATTATATTTAAAGAGTAACTCGAGTACTTTGGAGTACAATGGAGGAAAGTGTACGAATTCGCGAAGAATTGACGGTTTTGTTAGATTCTACGAAGGTACATTTTATTTGTGAATAGTGGTTTTGTATTGAGCTGTATTGTTGCCGGAAACTTGAATGTTCTTATTGTAGTTCTTGGTTAGACTGTAATGTGGAAGCGACTACTTATGATGTACATAATAAGGTTAAGCCAAATTATAATCCTACTATTATTATTGTTATAAAGTATGTAGTTATTTCCAGAACACGGAGCCAATTTTGCAGTTGGCTTAACCTCTAAGTCCCTGAGATACCACATTTGGTATAGACACAATCGTTTTTTAATTGTTTCTGTAATTACGGTAATTGACTGGTTAAGCCACAATAAGCAAATCTCTCAGGATTTATCAGTGTCAAAAAAAAAATACAAAAGCGTAACATTTTATTTCACATATCGTTCCAATTAGTTTTTCCTATGGAGAAGAGACAGCAAGAAAATCAACGGTTAATCTACACTAATATTATAAAGAGGAAAACTTTGTTTGTATGTTTGTTTGTTTGTACTGAATAGGCTCAAAAACTACTGGACCGATTTTAAAAATTCTTTCACCATTCGAAAGCTACATTATCCACGAGTAACATAGGCTATATTTTATTTAGGAAAAAAATAGGGTTCCGTAAGATATTTGGGTTTTTCGGACACAAGGTGTAAAAAATCAACCAGAAAAGTTACTTATTTTGCGTACGCTGCCTAAACTATAAAAGATAGAACCATAAAATGTTCTAATTAATTGTAGATCTTATAAATATCTACAAAAAAATCCGCGACACACTATACCCATCTATGTCGAGTGAGGCACAGCAACCATTTTTTTATTTAAAAATCTTGAATTTTTTTTGGACTACATTTAAACGCGTTTATTTTACTCATGCTATTAATCCTTATCAAAATAAATGATTTCATCACTAAGAACAGTTTATGGAGATAATATTTGGTCTTTGAATGATTAAAATTGGACGTTTGGTTTTGAAGTTATGGCGAAATTAAAATATTACGATTTCTGCTGCACGGCCCGCACCAAGGCGGGGGTGCGCGTGCGGGAGGGGAGTTTAGATCTATGAGTAAGGTACGCGCGCGGCTCAGTCGCGAGGTCGGCTCCCTACGCAGCGGTCGTGCGCGAAGTCTAATAATTTTCGTGCGATTTTTTTTAGATTTCGGTCTTAAAACTACACCTACGCAAAAGTTCTTCTCAGAGCTAAACAAAAGTTCTTTTCAGGGCTAACCAACAGTTCTTTTCAGGGCTAACCAACAGTTCTTTTCAGGGCTAAACAACAGTTCTTTTCAGAGCTAGACTATTACACGCTATTAACATTTTCTTAAACATTTGAAAATGCCTAAGAGAGCCAGGTCTCAACTTTCTAAACATAGTTCTCAAGCACGGGCAGCAAGAATACGTCGTATGGGAGAATCTTCACCTGAACGTTCACAACGCCTTGCTGAACAAAATCAGAGAAACTCTCAGGTACGCGCACGAGAGTCGAGTGTCGAACGTTCGCAACGCCTTGCACAACAAAATCTGAGAACCTCTGAGTTACGTGCACGAGAGTCGAGGCTGGAGCGTTCCCAACGTCTTCATGAACAAAATGTAAGGACCTCTGACTTACGCGAACGAGAGTCAAGTGTCGAGCGTTCGCAACGCCTTGCCGAACAAAGTCTGAGAACCTCCGAGCTACGCGCTCAAGAGTCGAGGCTGGAGCGTTCCCAACGTCTTCATGAACAAAATATAAGGACCTCTCAGTTGCGCGAAAGAGAGTCGAGTGTCGAGCGTTTGCAGCGACTTAGAGCTCAAGCAGAGAGACAGCAGTTGTCCACAAACACAGTTCGCAATCGAATTTTAGCTAACAGCAACAGACTGGCTTTCAGATATGATCCGCAGGTTGATTATGCACAACAAGCGTCCGTCCAAATCGGAGTCATGAATAAGATCTGCTCTAACTGCTCTGCCAAGAAATGGACAGACGAACCTAATGGTATGTGCTGTGCTTCAGGTAAAATTTGTCTTCCTAACCTTCAGGAGCCACCACAACCAATAAAAAATCTTTTAACTAATAACCATCCATTATCTGGTCATTTTTTAACAAACATACGTAGATACAATAGTCTTTTTCAAATGACTTCGTTTGGCGCAAAAGAAATCAGGGAAGGAAATTTTATGCCCACTTTTAAAATTGAAGGACGGGTGTATCATCTCATTGGTAGCCTTTTACCACCGTCAGGCCAAAACCCACAGTTCTTGCAAATATATTTTATTTCGGATGCAGACCAGTTATCGTTGCGATCAAGCATCGCACCAACCTTAAAAATGGATTTAATTCGTGAATTACAGACCGCTTTGAATAATCATAACGTGTATATACGAAGTTTTAAACAAAACTTAGAACTTAACTCCTCAGATAATTTAAAGTTAATTATTCATTCAGATCGCACTCCACAGACAGCACACAGAGGCAGATATAATGCTCCTACTGTAAACGAGGTAGCCGTTCTCTTGGTCGATGAAGACAAAGGTCCCAGGGATATAGTCTTACACGGTAGAGACGGACAGCTCAAAAGAGTTTCTGAGCTATATCGGTCCTATGATCCACTACAGTATCCTATAATGTTTGCGACAGGAGAAGACGGTTATTATTTGACTATCCCTCAGCAGGGTTCTGCGCGTAATAAAACTGTTTCGTGCATGCAATTTTATGCATTTAGATTAATGTTTAGAACTAACTCTTTTAATCCGTTACATTATTACAGAGACTTATTTAGTCAATATTGTGTTGACATGATGGCGAAAATGATATCGGAAAGATTAAATTATATTTCTCGGAATCAACAAAGACTGAGGGCTGATGACTACATTCATCTCAGAGATGCCTTAAATCATGACGCAAATGTTGACCCAAAAAATATCGGTCAACATGTCATATTGCCATCGTCATTTACGGGTTCTCCGCGTTTCATGCACGAGAAAACGCAGGACGCGATGACGTACGTCCGAAATTATGGTAGACCTGACTTATTTGTCACTTTTACATGTAACCCCGAATGGCCTGAAATTAAAGCGGAGCTGCTACCAGGACAACGGTCTTTCGACCGTCATGACATAATCTCACGTGTATTTCATTTAAAGATGAAGAAATTCATCAAATTATTTGTCAAAGAACAGATATTCGGTAAAGTAAAATGTTATATGGCAAGTGTGGAGTGGCAAAAGCGCGGTTTACCTCATTGTCATTTGCTTTTCTGGCTAGAAACTAAAATACAACTAGATGAGATCGACAGTGTCATAGTTGCGGAGCTACCCGATCAACAAATTGATCCGGTACTACACGACATTATAACTAAAAATATGGTACATGGACCCTGCGGAGAACATAATTTAGCTGCACCATGCATGAAGAACGGTGTCTGCACAAAAAAATACCCTCGCCGTTTCATGAACGATACCCAGACCGGAGAGGATGGGTATCCAGTTTATCGTAGGCGCGATACAGGAAATGGCGGTCGGAGCACTACGCTACAAATCAGGGGCAACATGGTGACGATAGATAATAGGTGGATTGTTCCATACTCCCCGCTACTATGTAAGACTTTTAACGCTCATATAAACGTGGAGTATTGCCACTCTGTCCAAGCCATTAAATATATATGTAAGTATATAAATAAAGGTTCAGATCAGGCAACTTTTAGCCTTAGAAACCCACACGATGAGGTTGAAAACTATTTAAATGGCAGGCACATAAGCACATCTGAAGCTGTCTGGCGCTTATTTGAATTTCCCGTTCACGACCGGCATCCTACTGTAGTGCATTTGGCCGTTCATCTAGAGAACGGTCAAAGGGTGTATTTTACACCAGGGACAGCTCATCAAGTGGTCCAAAACCCACGCAATACAACATTACTGGCATTTTTTGCTCTCTGTAATGAAGATGAATTCGCGAAAACTCTTCTGTATCATGAAGTCCCGCAATACTATACATGGGCAAATAATAAATTCACTAGAAGGAGGCGCGGTGAAGATGTAGTTGAACATCCGGGGATAAAAAAAGATACCGCTTTAGGTAGAGTCTACGGGATACATCCATCCCAATCAGAGTGTTTTTATCTTAGGATTCTACTGCACCACGTACGCAGTCCGACCTCATTTGCATACCTTAAAACTGTAAACGGTATTGTCAAAGAGACGTATCAAGCAGTTTGCCGTGACCGAGGTTTACTTGAAAACGATGACCATTGGGGTAACAGTTTAAGCGAAGCTTCGTTATCACATTGTCCAAAAAAACTAAGGGAGTTGTTCGTAGTCATACTTTTATTTTGTCAACCATCGGAACCATTGAAGTTATGGGATACTTTCAAAGATCAGTTCTGTGAAGATATTAGACATCGTATCAGACAACAAAATCAGGATAACACTTTACCCTTCACTGAAGTCATTTATAATGAAGGATTAATCGAAATAGAAAACAAACTTCTAGAATTAAACGACAAAAATTTAAGTGATTTTGGATTACCTTCTCCCGTTCGTACCCAGAATAATACTATTGACACAATGGTACAACAGTATAACAGAAATGATCTAACAGCGTTTGTTAATGACAATGTGCCAAAATTAGTACCAGATCAAAGACATGCTTATGAGACTATTGTGGACAGCGTGAACAATAACATGGGGAGATTATTTTTTTTGGACGCACCAGGAGTCACCGGAAAGACTTTTCTCGCAAATTTGATACTTGCTAAGATACGGCAATCAGGGAAGATAGCGATTGCAGTTGCTTCGTCAGGAATTGCTGCAACTCTCTTGAACGAAGGAAAAACTGCTCACTCTACGTTTAAACTCCCGCTATCCGTATCTTTAGATCAACGGTCTACGTGCTCTATTCGGAAAAATGGGCCTCTTGGTAAGTTGCTGCAAGACGCGTCGTTGGTAATATGGGATGAATGCACCATGAGTCATAGAGCTCATGTGGAGGCCGTGGACCGTACTTTAAAAGACCTCCGAAGCTCTGCTAATGTCATGGGTGGTATCACTTTTGTATTTGCTGGAGATTTCCGACAAACGCTTCCAGTCGTCAACAGAGGTACGCGAGCAGATATTATGAAGGCATGTTTAAAATCGTCTCACCTTTGGACATCTGTTCAACATTTGAATTTGCGCACCAATATGAGAGCTCATCTACATGGAAATACGCATAGCAATTTTCCACAACAGCTGCTGAAACTTGGAGAAGGAATTTTTCCATTTTTTAATTTGGGCACCGATTATGCGGTTACTTTGGATGAGGCCAAATAGTCCATAATTTAGATAGTCTGATAGATGCTATATATCCTGACATCGAAAACTTACATCAAAATGATTTTCGTTGGCTGTGTTGTAGAGCAATAGTTTCTCCCAGGAATGAAACAGTCAACGAAATAAACAGTTTAATTATGCAGAAAGTACCGGGTGAAGTTAAGTGCTATAAATCCATAGACACCGTCACTAACATCGAGGACGCTGTGCACTACCCCCAGGAATTTTTAAATTCTCTGAACCCCGCTGGGCTACCACCTCATGAACTGTCGTTAAAAGTTGGCACGCCGATAATGCTTCTCAGAAATTTAAGCCCCCCCAACATGTGTAATGGCACGAGACTTCTTATAAAGGAGCTAAAAGATAATTTAATAGTAGCGAAGATTATCACCGGCCCTGCAGCTGGTGAATTAGCTCATATACCAAGAATACCCATGATCCCTACTGATTTGCCTATACCCTTCAAAAGGCTCAAATTTCCAGTAAAAATTTCTTTCGCACTAACGATAAACAAATCCCAGGGCCAAACATTCAAATTAGTAGGAATTGATTTACGAAAAGAATGTTTTACGCATGGGCAACTTTACGTTGCCCTATCACGGGTCGGGGCTCCCGACCATCAGTATATTTTGTTACCTGAAAATAATTTAACGTCAAATGTTGTTTATGGAGAAGCTCTACAATAATCGCTTTAGTTATCTATCCTTAAACAACGGGTTGCGCTCCGGGACTGCCGGCAGAAGTGAAAACTTAGTATTAATTACATTTAAATATTTTCATCATTAACAACTTAACATACACAGAAAGACAATCTGTGCAGCCTGCGGATAATGACTGCGTCGTCAATGTTACTGTCGGTGTCTGTGAATTGACCTGGGAATCATTTTGCTGACCGTGTCTTTCCTGGGTAGGCTTTTTGCAGCGGTAACCGACATCCACGCGGGCGGAGCCGCGGGCGACCGCTAGTAATATCATAAAATAATCATGTTGTTTTTTATATTACGTGAGGATTGGTTTGGATTTGTACTTATAACTTTTTGAACTTACAGCTATGAGCTAAGTTGTAATTCTTTATTTGAATCTGCATTCAAAAGAAAAATACTATAAAATAATTTATTGTATTCAAAATAATTAAACGCCTGTTAAAATAAATATAGCAACTATATCTTCATTGACATGTTGCTAACCTTAATTTATTTTAATGAGCATGAATGATATTTTATGGTTATCACGTCACGCACAAAACTAAACTCATCCTTTATTAGTTATTGCTCAACACGGATAATTCATATCAATTGATTTATCTATGCCAGACTGAAAATCAGGCTGCGCGCGTAGTCATTAGATTCATCAATCATTTTGTACGGCTTAAACTAGATGATCCATCACTTAGCAAACCCAAAATGCTTTAGTATAGTAGTATTTCAATGAATCTTTCTCATTATTTATAACCTTAAAATCTATTTTTCTTTGTTTAAAACGCTTTTTTAATGTTGTACTTTTTATATTTTTTTCTAAGAATACGAAAATTTGTAACGATGACTCCTGCTGTGTTAAAAATTTCAAATTTATTTCCGACGAATAGTTGCTCATATTTTTTTTCAGGCGTTATTCTAATCATTCAATGGAATGGAAGTTACGATCCGTGATGCAACAGAAACCTCGTATAAAAGATTGAGGGTCTTGTCCTTCTTCTTTCTATCGTCATTAAAATATTTTCTTCAGCTGCGTCGCGTGCTGGTTACAGCATAATTTCCCTACCCTTCGTAAGAGTGTTCGTTTGGTGAGACCTATGTCCAGCACGTTTACGGACTATTTTAAAATGTGACACTCGATTTTTCTATTATAATTTTGATCCTCTTCTGTCCCTATCTTCGCAGATATCATACCTGGCATGATCATTCATTTCCTTTGTGTCCCAAGCTTAGGTAGGTATATATCTCTAAAGTCAAACTTTTGAAAGTGATTTTTTTACAAACCATTCCCGACCTTATTGCTTTCAGCTAAGTTTCGCCAACTTGATTTATTTTGCGCTACAGAAGTACTTTTCTATTGTTACTGAGTGTATTGAAGTTATTTGAAGTACAATTCGGCATTCGGTCTGGGATAGATATTCAGGTCCTGCTCTTGATATAAAGCCTTGTATTCACCGGGCGATGATTTTTTGTGACATTGCTGAATATTATAGGGACAATCATATGTTGCGTTTTCGCCAAATTTTGGTTTTGTCACACATTATTGCGAACCTTGTTTTGTTCGGCTTGTAGCCGCAAGCGCTAATACTGAGCAGGAGGATCTTGATTCGTTTCCCAGTTTGTGTAAAGTTTTTTGGTATTTTTCTGTTAGGAATATCGCAGTAACAGCCCAGAGTTTGGATTTGCGCCCGGTTGATAACAATCAGCTCACCTCCTATTACATGACTCCAAACATCCTAATCACAACAATTTAATAGACTGCCAGCGGATTTAAACATTCTGTTAAACTAGTGTTTAACAGAATGTTTTAAACCGCTGTTCTTTTTTAAGGCTAAGCTCAAGCATTTCTCTTAGATTTTTTGTTTGTAAAGATATAGATTTTCTTTGATTTTCCAGATTGTCTAGTCCTTTGGGAAAACAGGCGTGTTGTTAATTATGTTATTTTATACCACAAATAATTATCTTGACTTCAGGTACTAGGTACAGAAATCGCAACTGGGCCATACGAGAGTCATTGGAAGAAAATAATTAGGTATCTTAACAGTAAGGGAGTGGTGACTATAACTAAACGCGGATTGTAAGAAGTGGCTCACGCGTATGCCACCTACCCATGATATTATTATGAATGGGTGATAACAGGTGTGCTTGTCACATTTTTAAACTAAAATACTATGGAATCCGTGACGGATTTGCAGTCTTGGCCTCCCTAGGCTGTGTAATAGCAGCCACCCGTTTCTCACAGCTCCCAAAATTTAGGTACTTTTTGATAATTTGCTTTCTTCTCAACTTTAATTTGACGAAGAGATTTTAGATTCAGAAATTAAGCTATATTCAGCCTGTAATGTTCTACTGCTTGGGCACAGGCCTCCTCTCTTCGAGAAGCACTGAGCTGATATCTACCACGCGGGCGCAGCGGGGTGGTAGATGTACCTAATAATATTGTTACGTAGATCGTAAAGTCTAGAAACATCACGCTAACTCCGTCTCGGAAAGGGGCAGTGTGACGTAAATCGAATTGTCTAGAAACATCACGCTAATTCCATCTAAGGACGGGGCAGTGTTGGAAAATTCTGGAAATGACACGCTAACGCCATCTGTTATTGAGTAGCAAGTACTACACGAAATTGTACGTAGACGCTACTGCCATCTATTCTCGAATAGTGGCATTAAACAGTTCGATGGAAGTTACTAGAAGCTTCTACGCTGTGGCAGTGTCGAATGTTCGAGAATGTTCTGCTCGGGATATAAATAGCGGATTGTTGGGCCGACAAGCAGTTCGATTTCGGAAGCGAGCGAATACGATTCGAGTGATACAGTACACGCGAAACAAGTGATTCCAAGTGACGTTTCTTGTAGTTGCGATATTTGTGTTTATTTAATTAAACAGTTTGTGTGTTTTGGTAAATTGGTTTAAATTAATTTACCCCGAACCCCAGCGCGTAACATTTGGTGTCAGAAGTAAGGGATAAATTATGCCAGTTTTACCGAAGGAGGATACGGAAGGTATCCGTACCAGGAGTCAGCGCCAGCAGGAGGTGGATCAGAGGCGGTTTGAAGGAACTTCTAGACAGACACCTGGGGGTAATCAGCCGATGACGGAGCCAGTCTCCCAAGCGTCTGGTGTTGCTACAGCATCACCAGCCATGGATCTTTCTGCGCTAATGGCGATGCTGCAGGAGCAGGCCCGCCGACAGGAAGAACAGGCCCGCCGACAGGAAGAACAGGCCCGCCGACAGGAAGAACAGGCCCGCCGCCTACAGGAACAGCTGCAGCAGGACAAAGAGGAGCAAGTTCGCCAGCAGGAAGAACAGGTCCACCGCCTACAGGAACAGCTGCAGCAGGACAAAGAGGAGCAAGCTCGCCGGCAGGAAGAACAGGTCCGCCGCCTACAGGAACAGCTGCAGCAGGACAAAGAGGAACAAGCTCGCCGACAGGAAGAACAGGCCCGCCAACAGGAAGAACAGGCTCGCCGACAGGAAGAACAGACCCGCCGCCTGCAAGAACAGCTTCAGCATGATAAAGAGGAGCAGGTTCTCCTTTTGAAAGATCTACACTCGACATTTGGCAAGGACATCAAAGCCATGAAGGAGACTGTTCAGGTACATGAAAATCGTATCTCCGAGGCCGAAGTCCAGATCGCTGATATAAGAAAAGCGGTTGGAGTTCTGAAAGCTGGAGAACGGACTACGGCTTCGATAGTTGCTGCACCTTCCGTGCGCGGGTTTAAAGTGCCACCCTTTGACGGAACATCTTCCTGGTCGGCATACAAAATTCAATTTGAAGCTGTCATGGAAGCAAATGGGTGGACAACAGGCCAAGCCATGACCGCGCTTACTTTGGCCCTTCGTGACCAGGCTTTAACTGTGTTAGAGGCTCTCGGCAAAAATGTAACCTACGAGCAGCTCGTTGAGGCGTTAGAGGCCAGATACGGTGACGCGCACCTGGAACACGTTTTTCGTGCCCAGTTGAAGGATCGTGTGCAGCGCAGTGGTGAAAACCTGCAGCAGTGGGCCCTGGAAATCGAAAAGCTGGTTCGAAAGGCGTACCAGACTGCGCCCGCGCTCATCGAGGGTATACTAATTCAAACCTTCATAGATGGCATACGGGACCTGGAAGTAAGGGCAGCTGTGAGACTCGGGCACCATGAGACCCTCAAGGACGCCTTGGCCCATGCGTTGGAGGTGGAGGCAGTGAGGCAGGATCATCGAACCCATCGCATTAGGGAGGTTGCGGCGTCACCTGTTCGTGACCGTGTTAGGTACAGCCCTAGATGATACACTTGCGGAGAAAAAGGCCACCTTCGGTCAAGTTGCCCGAAGCGAAGCACAACTAACGAAGACCAGACCCAGGAAAGAAGGGCGGCTGATGTCACCGCCCAGCAGCAGGAAAACTAATAAACGCCAGGACTGCGGGGCGGGTGCTGGCTGGTGTTAAAATAGCCCCAAGAATTTTGGTCTCACAAGCCCATGATGGGAACACCCTAGTCATAAAAGGTGAAGTGAACGGAAGACCATGTAAGCTGACATTGGATACTGGAGCTTCTCGCACGGTTGTCAGTTCCCAACTAGCGAATCGTTTTCTTGGGGACTTCTTCGGTAAGCATGACGGCGTAAATTTAGTAACAGCTACCGGTCAGCACATAACCGTCCGTGGTGAGAAGGAGGTGGAGTTAAAACTGGGTAACACAATCTACCGGCATAAAGTCATCATGGCCGACATAGTAGACGACTGCATCCTAGGTTTGGACTTCATGCGACAGCACTGTTGTGAGATTGACGTTAATCAAGGAGTTCTAAAATGTGGGTCAGAAGAAGTCTTCATGGAAGGTGCACCATCAGGGAAAGTGTACTGCTTGAAGAAGATTGTTCTTCCTCCCCGATCGGAAACAATAGTTCCAGTTAGTCTTCCACATAATTCTGGGCAGAAAAACCGATGTATTCTCATTGAAGGATTAGATGGAAACCTTCCATGGAAGATTGCGCGGACCTTGGTAAAGGCAATCGACGTTGCAGCCGTACGCATACTGAACCCAAGTGAAAAGGAACAAGTAATCAAGAAGGGTACGTTGATGGGTTCCTGTGGGGAAGTAGCTTGGATGCGTGAATGCCAACATCGGCCTTCTCAAAATAACGCCCAAAGTGCAAGATTTAATGTGTTAAATCTTTTGGAAGACTGTCGTAAAGATTTATCGGAAGAAGAAAGAGAGAAAGCTAGGAAGATGCTACTTCAGTATGCAGACATATTCTCTACAAATGATGCTGACATAGGGAAGACTGGTTTGGTTCAACACAGAATTAATACCGGAAAGGAGTTACCAATACGACAGCGACCAAGAAGACTACCAGTGGCAAGAGAAAAGGAGGTAGATACCATGATTAAAGGAATGGTAAAGGATGGAGTTATAGAGCCTTCGTCTAGTCCTTGGTGTTCTCCTGTGGTTCTGGTAAAAAAGAAAGATGGCAGCATACGGTTCTGTGTAGACTATCGTCGATTGAATGACGTTACTAAGAAAGACAGCTATCCACTACCCCGGATCGACGACACACTGGACACGCTGTCAGGAATGAAGTGGTTTACCACGTTAGACCTAAAAAGTGGCTACTGGCAAGTGGAAATAGAACCCAAAGACAAGGAAAAAACCGCATTTTCTACGGGAAAGGGACTATGGCAGTTTAAAGTCATGCCATTCGAATTGTGCAATGCTCCCGTAACATTTGAAAGGCTAATGGAGTTAGTTCTCACGGGACTAATTGGAGACGCCTGCCTTGTCTATTTAGATGACATCATCATCGTGGGCCGCACATTCGAAGACCACCTTCAAAATCTGGAACGTGTTCTATCGAAAATCCGAGGAGCCAATCTTAAGCTAAGTCCAAAGAAGTGCTCATTCTTCAGACAGCAAGTAAGCTTTTTGGGGCACGTGGTTTCGAAGGAAGGAGTGCAAACAGATCCTGAGAAAATCGTCGCCGTCAAGGAATGGCCAGTCCCGAAAGACAAGACGCAGGTCAGGGCATTTTTGGGTTTGTGCTCGTACTATCGATGGTTTGTCAAGAATTTTGCTGACATTGCCAAACCCCTTCACAAGCTTACTGAGGAGAAAAGACCGTTCTGTTGGGATGAGAACTGTGACATCGCATTTCGAGATTTAAAGGAACGTTTGTGCAATACCCCAATTTTAGGCTACCCTGACACAGAAAATGAATTCATAGTTGACACGGACGCAAGTAATACTGGAATTGGCGGTGTGTTATCTCAACGAAAAGGAGATTATGAAGTTGTGATAGCTTACTTCAGGCAAGAAGATAAGGAAACAGTACCTGTCAGGATGTTAAGAACGGACCTTAGTGACGAGTGGAAGGAAACCCTACGGCATGCCCAGCAGAGTGACACAGATATCAGGCCTATTCTCGAGTGGATTATAGCTAATGCTCCCAAACCCAAATGGTGTGATGTTGCAGCGATGAGTACCACCACAAAAAGTTATTGGGCACAGTGAGAGAGCCTGGTGATCCAGGATGGTGTCCTGTGCCGAAAATGGGAAAATGCTCGAGGGAATAGCTGTCACCTGCAAATGGTAGTCCCAAAAATGAAGGTACCAGAAGTTCTACGGCTCTACCACAATGGTTCTTCAGGTGGTCATATGGGAGTAAGAAGGACTCTGTTAAAGATCCGAGAAAGGTTTTACTGGATCCATTGTCGAGAGGATGTGGAGGACTGGTGTCGCAGATGCACCAGTTGTGCAGCGGTAAAAGGACCACACACACGCAGCAGGGGTGCATTGAAAGTGTACAACGTAGGCGCCCCCTGGGAACGAATAGCACTAGATGTCGCTGGGCCATTCCCCGAAAGTGAAAATGGAAATAAATATTTCATGGTTGTCATGGATTACTTCACCAAGTGGCCGGAAGTCTTCGCCATCCCTAATCAAGAAGCTGCAACAGTCGCTGATAAATTATTCCACGAAGTCTTCTGTCGGTTTAGGGTACCCTTGGAAATCCACAGCGATCAAGGAAGGAATTTCGAGTCTCAAGTGTTTCAGGAAACATGTCGGGTTATGGGTACTCACAAAACCAGAACCACTTCATACCACCCACAATCTGACGGAATGGTGGAGAGATTTAATCAGACGTTGGAAAGATATCTGGCAAAAGTTGTAGAAAGCAGACAAAAGGATTGGGACAAGCACATACAACCGTTTCTTCTGTCATACCGAAGTGCAGTTCACGAGAGTACAACTGTGACGCCAGCCTTCGCGAACTTTGGAAGGGAGTTAAGGTTACCAGCTGATCTAATAACCGGCATTCCCCCTGATTCACCACGGAGTATAACAGATTATGCAAATGATCTGCGCAACAAGATGAATGACGTATATGAGCATGTCAGAGAATCAGGCCAACAGATGTCCGAGAGAATGAAAACTCGTTATGATCGGAAGATGAACAATACTGGCTTCGACGAAGGTTCGCTAGTGTGGTTGCATAACCCAGTGCGCAGCAAAGGAAAGTCCCCTAAACTGCAGGCAAAATGGGACGGGCCGTACCGAATTGTGACCAAGATCAACGACGTCACTTACCGAATACAAAAGGGTATGCGAACTGAACCTAAAATTGTCCATGTAGATCGATTGGCACGATACTACGGGAATAATGATGCTCGGGACGAGCATGTCTAAGGAGGGGGCAGTGTTACGTAGATCGTAAAGTCTAGAAACATCACGCTAACTCCGTCTCGGAAAGGGGCAGTGTGACGTAAATCGAATTGTCTAGAAACATCACGCTAATTCCATCTAAGGACGGGGCAGTGTTGGAAACTTCTGGAAATGACACGCTAACGCCATCTGTTATTGAGTAGCAAGTACTACACGAAATTGTACGTAGACGCTACTGCCATCTATTGTCGAATAGTGGCATTAAACAGTTCGATGGAAGTTACTAGAAGCTTCTACGCTGTGGCAGTGTCGAATGTTCGAGAATGTTCTGCTCGGGATATAAATAGCGGATTGTTGGGCCGACAAGCAGTTCGATTTCGGAAGCGAGCGAATACGATTCGAGTGATACAGTACACGCGAAACAAGTGATTCCAAGTGACGTTTCTTGTAGTTGCGATATTTGTGTTTATTTAATTAAACAGTTTGTGTGTTTTGGTAAATTGGTTTAAATTAATTTACCCCGAACCCCAGCGCGTAACAATATCGATACCAGAAGTATCAATTAACGTAAGGGACATTTTGGCGAAAATGAGTTATATATATCATTGGATTTAAAATTTTCAGCTCTATCGATTGGCATTATTGAAAAAAATTCTATCGTTAAAAAAATCCCTTACAGTAATTTTTTTTTAAAACGATTTATGACAAAAAAAATGATGTAACAGACATTTACATTTTTTTTCTCTCTCTATATTTTTTTATTCATTTAGTCATTATAATTATAAAGCTAATTAAACATAATTATTAAAAGTACAGAGTTTGTATGACTGTTAATTAAAAGAGATCATGGAGTCAATTATACATAATTATTTTTACATTGATAACTAGGTGTGTACGACTGTTAATTAGAACACTGTTACTGTTTTAGAACATTTATTTAAACTTAACAAAAAGTTTTATGTCACTAATATGTGTTGAATTTATAATAATTACGCAGACATAAAAATCGAAATTAAAAATAAATATATTAACAATAAATTGTTTTATTTTTGTATCCTAAATTTCATTTAAATCTGTGATAGGTAAGCTGAAACTAACATTAATCATACAAAGAACCTATTTCAATGGTGTTAAAATACCATAATTTTAGTAGATAATCTATAGTTACATCAAATTGCAGCACTGTAAAAGTCCTTTACAATAGAATTACGTATAATTTTCTATTGCTCTTGCTGCTTACACTATACTTGACGGTTTAAACATAAAATATTAGTAACGTAAGGCACAACTAAACATATTTTTTTAATGTAAGGGACATGATATATTCTAAACCGCTGGGTATTCCTAAATCTTGCTTTATAGCATGAAAGAAGAGGAAATTCTAAGAAACTTTCTTCTAGACACAATTAAAATTGGAGCAGACAGTAAAGAGTTATAGACAGATTTAAAAAAATAAAATCGTTTTTTGGCTCTCCTGAAAAACCGTGTTTCGTCCCTTACATTAATTGATACTTCTGGTATCGATATATGTCTTCGAACTTTACGATGTTTTTCTTCACCGTTTTGAGAGAAGATGTGATAAAATAATCGTCGCGGGATGGTATACTGTTGCTGGTATTCAGTCGTCTAGTGAATACCATGCCTTAGGCGATATGTGGATTGTTTGTATTATGTTTGTGTTTTTAGGAAGACTTTATTTATAGTTCTGACATTGATACGGGTTGAGAATAAAGTGTTTCTGTTATTTATTTCTCTTTTATTTGTACGTTTTTTGTTTGCTACTGCATTACTAATTATAAGACCTCTGATTAATCTCTGCTTACTTTAGCGGGGGTGGTAAAACTTGTAAAAAGCATTTGCTCATCATCATTATGTATCATTTCAGCCGAAATACGTTCACTGCTGGAAATAGGCCTCACCAAGCGCGACCGGTTTTGTGCATCCCGCATCCAGTAAATTTCTGCGGCCTTCACAAAGTCATCGGTCCAACTTGTGAGAGGCCTTTCAACTCTAGGTCTTCCGGTACGCGATCGCTACTCCAGAACCTTTCAGCCCCATCGGCCATCTGTTCTGTGAGCAATGTGCCCTGCCCACTGCCACTTAAGTTTGGCAGTCCTTTGGGCTATGTCGGTTATCTTGGTTCGCATACGGATCTCTTCATTTCTAATTCAATCAGAATTAGAATCAGAATCATTTATAAACTAAAAGCAAACTAAAAACATTAAACACAACAAACACACAAAACATTAAACATTAAACTTCAAGCATTGCTCTCTCCATTGCCTTTTGACTTTCAACCATCTAGTAAGGGCCATTGTGAGCGACCACGTTTCAGTACCATAGGTTGTCCTTTGTTCTGGAAAATAATAGTTAATGTTGCCATCTCAATATGTAAATTGAATTCAACGATATAACAGCTCTAGCTCTGGTTATCCTATACTCTGGGGTACACCCTAGAGTCCTATTAATATATACATTTTAATTCATTAATATGTAACAAAGGAATAACGTGAACGCTATATGCAGACAACAAGAAAATATCTGAAAAATTATGTTCGATACATAGGAGTAAGGCAGTTCCTAAAAATAACTGGTTGGCCCATACACAGGTAGACTCATGGTAAAACTAAGTTAATTCACCTTCTGAAGTATTGCCAATGATTTCAATAAGTAAGTACATATTTGATATGTATCTTTTCAATATGTGATCCTCAGAATTTGATAAAAAAACAAATTCCAAGCAGATTGTCTTCTATTGGACCTATGAATAAACATCATTTTTAATGCAAAGATTCTATCTGAAACTATAACAGAATATTACCTATTTGCATAGGTAAAGGGGTAATCTAATCAGAAAATTCAATGTTATCTGAAGCTTAGATAGAGAACAGTCTACATTTTGCATAGATAGGAATCCTACTATGACTACTCAGGTAGCATCTGCCATTTACATTTTTAGTAAAGCTAATTTTGCCATTATGACATTTCTGAAATTGCAATTAAAATGGAAATGACTCAGTAGGATTATCCATGTTTCTTAGAGAAAGACTCGGCTGGGTGGCGTTCAAGAAGTTACACAACATCTTTTCGTCCCACATACTGTAGAATCATGGAGGACACGGTGGAACATTCGGTGGAGGTGTGCCCTGCCTGGGCGGAACAACGCCGTGTCCTCATGGAGGCGATCGGTGGCGGCGACCTCTCGCGTCCGGCCCTGGTGCGAGCCATGGTACGGAGCGAGAGGGCATGGGAAGCCGTCACCTCCTTCTGCGAAGCTGTAATGCTCGCGAAGGAGGAGGCGGGGTGCGTGAGGGAGTGGCAGTCTCTGCGCCCTCACGTCCCTAGCCACAGGAGGAGACGCCCCGGGCGTCGGGAGTCGATCGCAGATTCCCGGCCTCCGCAGGTGCGGGCTTGCGGGCGGCGAGAAATGGGTAGCTCTCCGCCCGGTAAGGACCAGGCCCGTGTCGACGGCGCGTGTTCCACGCGCGCCTCAAAGAGATGTCAGCAGTACTGAAGGGGTCTGCTAGGACCGATGACTGCCAGGGTCGCGAGATTGTTCAAACGAGATACCGTGGCCCTGACATATGGGTAACTGAAGGAACACGGGTGGCTTTTAGTCAGTGAAAGTCTGACATGCCCTCCCGCTCCGCCCAGAGCGGGAGAAGTCATTTGATGATTTCCGATCTGTTCGGTACCGTTTATTATCTGTGCGCCTAACGGAATGCGCGTGTAACAGAGTGAGAACTGACTTGTCAGTTTGACGTCGACACTTGACAGCTCTTGTCGATTTGCCGCTAAAATAGGTCCGTCGCCTGTTGGAACCCCGCGACGCGTTTGTTGAAATTAATCCTTTTAAATCGATCCGCTGTTAAAACTGAAGTTCTTGTAAAGAGGGATGGCGGTCCAAATTGCGCTTGCGACCCTGTTGTAAAGTAATCCCTTAATCCCTGAGAACCGGTCGTTTTGTGGACAATCTGTCATGACCCGATGGTTAAGTGTTAGTGACGCTATTGGGAATGAGTGATTTGAAGACCGCGTGCCATGAATACATCTGGCGGATTGTTGCGGATTGTTCCTGAGAATACTTACTCATAACGTCACAACACAATACAGATACACTCACTTACATACATAACTCCAGGTTGGCACCAGAGCAGTGTCCTTCAACCAACAGGTAAGTTCTTTTGTTGTACTGTAAGTGTTTGATTTGATTGTCTGCTCCGCGTACGGCGGACAGTACGCTAGCCACTCTTGTCTCCTGGACCCCACCATAATATCTTCCACTGCGCTATTGAAATGCTATTGTAGGGGTCTAGTCTGGCAGCGTACATTTTTGGTAGCAAGAGCGCGGTTATAAGACATAACCACCAAATTGGTAATTTACAGTAGGCTAATTACTTGGCAGTCTCTATAAGGGAAGTAGTAATACGCTGTAAATATTTGATAACTATAATTAATTGTTATTTGAAATAATTTGTTGGAATTTATTGAGTCGAGTAACTCATATTGACGGGGTCAACCAGGTTTGCATATTCTAACAGAGTTGGTTAGATTGAGCTATGTTATAACCTCTTGTTGTAGTTATTTGACCTCTGTCTTGTATTGAATGTCAGGAAGACATTAAAATGTTGAGTTTGTACCATTGATATGGTTATTTGTGAATATTAATATTTGAAATTGGCATTTTTGAGTATTACCATTGTTTTGAGTTGGAATAAGGGTTCATTATTGTTGTACCATTGACACAGTGGTTTGTGAACTTAACTTTTGGAATTGGATAGAATTTGAATATTTGAATTGAATATCATATTGACGGTTTTGAACGTTGACATTGGTTTGAATTAAAATAAAACTTTATTTTTGTTCATTAAATTAGAGCCAGTATTTGTTATTTCTTGAGGTGCTGATTAGTCAGTTTGGTAGTTTGATTGTTTGCTTGTAGTTATTTTGTATTGATTGTTTGAACTTTGTTATTTGATTATTTGGTTTATTTGAATTGTATTGTCTGTGCAATGGCACACAAAGCGGTGAGAGAGGCAATCAGTGGATTGACCACACAGCTACGGTGGTTCACTTCAGCTGCAGCGACTGCTGAGCGCCAGGATCTCGAAGGGATCACGCTTGCTCGGTTCGAGCAGTTGAACTTGAGACTCGGCAGCGTTGATGCTCTGCTCACCCGCTACAACGAGTACATTTGTGATGTGGCTCTGGAAGTGCTAGATCAGGCAGCACGTGACAAGGTCCTTGCTGACTACGACCAGATCTTGGACCTGGGGGATGTCATTGGTCAACGTGCTCGGGAAATCGCTAGAGGGCGCTGCGTCTAGCCTAACGTAAAAGCAAACGCTGTGTTGTAAAATATCTTTTAAAAATACTATTAGTGCTTATAAGTAATTAAAACTAAGTGCACCAGTTTAAACATGAACTATAACCACGTGACAGTGTTATCTACAAGTTTAATACGCAAACTGTAAAGTTAAAACAAAAACTCTTCATCCAAACACTACTAACAGCATCAGTGACAATACATAAGAAACCACCACCAGAAAGCGAAGATCGCAGTGCAAAGAAACTAACAGCCTGTTCAATACTTATGACTGTGACAATAAACAATTGCAAAACCCAAGTAAGTTAATTAATTAACTAATAAGTGAATCAAGAAAAAAATTTTGACGGTTATTGTACTATTTTATCAAAAATCCGAATACCCAACATACTCAAAAAACCATAAAAAAAAACACGAAACACCACCTGATTTTGAAAAGAAACTTGTAAGCTTATCTAGCCCTGCGGTTGTGTGACGTGATCGAGAATTCAGTGTCCCGAGTTCAAACCGCAGTCACACATAAAGTCTTTTTGTGATTGTTTCTTCAAAATCGTATAATTCTATGTTCCGCCACATGTAAAGAAGGTCTGAGCTACATAAGTTGAATATTAAAAGACCCATCAAAGATTAGAAAAACTAAACGAATATTTAAAATGAATTGCGAAGCATGTAAACAACAAATAGCACGCGGCGAACTACTACGTTGTTTCACTTGCAAACATGTTCACCATTATCGATGCGTAAACATGACTACATCTTTTTATACCGAAAACAAACATAAATTAACAATGTCATGGAGCTGCCCATCATGTGAAAACGCGAAAAAACGAATTAAAAATGATGATACTCCCGCCCGATGCCAGCCGCTGCCAACGCTGAACGACACGACAATGTCCATTGACGATCACATTGAAGACGATCACAGTGTACTCGGCCATACCAGAAGGAGTGTCTCCCCTGCGAGCCCAGCAAACGCACAGTTGAGCTCACAAACAATAAATTCCATTACTTTACTACAAATAAGCCAACTATTAGATGAAAAACTTGAATATAATAAAACAGCAATACTAAACGAAATAAAAAGCACAGTACAGAGTGAAATAAATATAGCTATACACAAACTAGAGTCAAATTTTACCAATACAACAGAGGCTTTACTCTTGGAACAGACTTCAATTAATACCAACATAGTAAATGTAAACGAAAAGATACGGAAACTGGAAATAGAAAACAACAAACTCAAGAACGAAATAGAAAAGTTACAAAACCAAGATACACGAAAACGCGACAACACAAAAAGATTTGTTGTCTACGGCCTAAATGAATACTATCGGGAAACTGAAAGAGATCTTGAGGATAGGATAATATACGCATTCCAAGACACGCTGAACATTGACCTAACAGGTTATATTGAAGAATTACACCGCATAGGAAGAAATGGGCTAAAACGTCCAATACAAATAGAGCTCATCAGCAAAAGAATGACAAAGTATATTATGACACAGGCGAGATTTTTGAAAGGACAAGGACTTCATATCTCAGAATACCTCGATTCAGACACACTAAATGAAAGAAGAAAATATAGAGAAGAAAGGAATTTGTCCCGAAGAAACAATGAAAATTCAACTGAAAACATATTCATGACCCACACCCTGACTACACCACAAACCACATCCGCTACTCCACAGCGTAGAAACAGCCACGGTGATGGAAGTCATAGACAACCCGAAAACCATACTTTTCGACTTTAAAATATTTATCCAAAACGTGCAAAGTCTTCAAAACAAAACCCATATTCTTGAGAGCCTATTTGATAAGGAACCTTATAATGTAGTCTGCCTTACCGAGACGTGGATACGAAAAAACCAAAAAGAAATCACAACAGTCAGTGGATACGAGTTCAGTTCGGCTTTCTGTCGAGAAAACCACCGAGGTGGTGGAACTGCCATTCTGACACGAACGGGACTGAACTGCAAAGAGCTACCCGAAATTACCAATCTATCCGTTGAATATGTTGTAGAATGTTGTGCCATAGAAATTAAGTCACCAAAACTAATAATAATTCTCGTGTACAGGCCCGATCGAAACATAGAACAATTTTTCAACTTTTTAAATCAGCTTCAGAAGCTCATCACACTGAAATATAAAAACAAACGCCTCATAATTACTGGAGATTTCAACTTAGATTATTTTAAAAAAACAAAGGAATACCAGAGACTTAGTAGTATCATGACAGAGCTAAACCTACACCAAATCATCAAAACTCCTACAAGGATCACAAAATCAACTTCGACTTGTATAGATCTTTTATTTACAAATACTAGTAGCACAGAATTTCAAAGTAATGTTAATAATAATGGTATCTCTGATCACAATAGCTTAACGTACAGCATTAGGAACGAGGAAACGCAAAGACTTACAATGAGACCCTACGTCACGAAAAGAATTTTTAACGATACAAATTTAGCAAATTTCCAAGCGGCATTAAATAAAATAAACTGGAATGACATTTTTAATCAAAACTTGGACATAAATAAAACTTATAATAAAATCCACGATATTTTACAATCTAATTTGAATAAATATATACCAAAAAAACGGATAAAAATAATGCAAAATAAAACAAACAATTATCTCACTAAGGGACTAAGAAAATCATGCAAAAATAAAAGATTGACTAGAATTATCTCGAATCAACTCAATAGCGCCGTATTTAAAAAACACTACAAAGAATACTCGAAAATGTTAAAAAGATCCATTAAAACCTCAAAAAAACTTAACTACATAAACGAGATGAATGCCTCGAAAAATAAAACAAAAACCATGTGGTCAGTAATCAATAAAATTACTTATCCAAATAAAAGCAAACAACATCTAAAGAACATTACGTTGAAATTAAATAATATAACGATGAAATCACCGCAAGAAGTTAGCACCACATTCAATGATTATTTCGTATCGGTAGGTATAGATAGCAACAGCAGTGCGGGAGCTACTGCGGCGCCAGCGCCGTGTGGGCCATCGATACATTCGGTGCATACGCCCGCAATAAACTCTATGTACATCGAACCGGTAACCGAGCGCGAAGTTTTTAATATTATACGCGGAATGCAAAATAAACGTAGCTTTGGAGTGGACGATATTCCGCCGCTATTAGTTAAGAAATGCGTAAATGAGTTAACACCGCCTCTCACTAAACTTATAAATATTTCTTTCGACGAGGGACGATTCCCAGAAAAACTTAAAATTGCGAAAATACGCCCAATTGCAAAAAAAGGAGGAAATTCAGAAAATCCTAGTAATTATAGGCCCATTGCACTATTGCCCACATTCTCAAAAATTTTCGAAAAAGCAATGGCGACTCGTGTTAACACATTTTTAGAAAAATTTAATATTTTAGACAAAAACCAATTCGGTTTTAGGAAAAAATGCTCAACTACATTAGCGGTATACAACTACGTAAACGAAATTTACAATTGCATTAACGAACGAAAGTACGCAATTGGACTGTTCCTAGATATGACGAAGGCATATGACAAGGTGTCACATGACATATTATTACAGAAACTTTACGGATCTGGTATTAGAGGCCAAGCTTTTAATTGGTTCAAATCATATTTACAAGACAGGGTTCAATTCGTAGAAGTAGAATATTTCGATAGCGTTAGCCAGGAAATGTATAACATAAGATCAGACTTGGCTACCATTAATCATTCAATACCCCAAGGAAGTGTTTTAGGGTGTACATTATTTATAGTATACGTAAATGACTTGCCAAAAAAGATAAATTCATCGTGTATTTTGTTCGCTGACGATGTTTCATTATTATTTAAAACGCCCGCGAATGTTGACCATTTAGCTATTCTAAAAACGTTCACAGAAACTGAGCAATGGTTAAACGATCATAACTTAGAAATAAATATATCTAAAACTAAAATATGCCAATTCAAAACTTACCAAAGAGCCCCAATAAACCTAAAATTACTAACGCAAAGAATTAAATTAGAAGAAGTAAACGAATTTACACTTTTAGGCCTAACATTAGACTCAAACCTAAGTTGGAAAAAACATATAGAAAGCACAAGAGCAAAATTGTCCCAATTTATTTATGCGTTAGGAATATTGAAGTGCAACACGGACTATAAAACCGCCATTTCTGCCTATTATGCGTATGCCTACTCCTGGCTGAGTTACGGTATAATTCTGTGGGCAGAAAGTACGGACTTTTTGAACCTGTTCATTCAGCAAAAGAAATGTATCAGAATTTTAATGAACATAGGCCCACTAGAGAGTTGTAGGCCACACTTTATTAAACAACACATTTTAACACTACCAGCAATATATATACTGCAAAGTTGCATATTCGTTAGAAAAAACAGGCACCTCTTCAAATCTAATATCGAAATAAATGAAAACTATAACCGACGGAACAAGAATAGATTAATACTACCCATCACAAACTTAAAAGTTATCGGGAAAAGCCCATACACAAGACTAGCTCGCATTTACAATAAGCTACCGGAAAGCTTAAAATCCCTACCAAATGACGCAATATTCTCGAAACAGTTGAAATCTCTGTTAATAAAGAAAGGCTATTATACCGTTGAGGAATTTAAAACTGACAAATTGTGAAACGATCGACCTTGTAATTATTTGCTTGACGTAAATGTGAAATGATAAATGACTATCCTTCCTATATTACTTTCATGACTAAAATGTATGATCAGACGCTCTTGATTGTCTAATGTTTAGTATTATGTAATAAATTTTAATAATTAGAATCGATTTTATATTATGTAATCTAATAATTTAATTTAATTCAATAATGTAATAATTTAATTCAATTCAATAATTTAATCATTTAATTTAATTCAATAATTTACACTTAGTGAGTGAAATTTGCAATGCCCTTACAGGGTGCATGTTTTAATACTGTCATGAAATTTTAATGCATGCCTACTAATGAGTGTTAAACATGTTAGCAAATAAATAAATAAATAAATAAATATTGGGGAGCCGGACACCTGTCCAGGTCAAACCGGAGACCTCGGTTGTTTCAGGTCCCGGACTATTGAGTAGACTGCCTACTTTGGAACTGCCACACTTTAACGGTCGCTTGGACCAGTGGTTAAGTTTCCAAAACCTGTTTGAAAGTTTGGTTGATGCACGCTCGGACCTCAGACCCGCCCAAAAGTTGGCCTATTTGTTGTCCGTCCTGGAAGGTGAGGCCCGAGCCTTGGTGCAGCATCTGTCTTTGACTGACTCAGCCTACCCTACCGCTGTGGAACTACTCACCCGGCGGTACCAAAATAAACGTTGTTTGGCTGACGTTCATATTGGATTGATTTTGGGGTTACCGGTCATTACTAGTTTGTCAGCATTGCGTACTGACCTGTTGAACCCGTTGGTGGCAGCGACCAACGCTTTAAAGCAATTGGAGTTGCCGGTGGACCATTGGTCTTACTTTTTGGTACATGTTGTGCTGCAACGGCTTCCTGCCGATTTGAGGGCTCGTTTCGAGCAAAAGTATGGTGGGGATAGTGTCACACATCTCCCCCCATTTGATGACCTCGTCCAATTTTTAGAGGATGAGTGTCGGTTTGTGGACAACTCTGGCGTTGCCACTGAGTCATGCCAGCCGTCTCCCCGGCCACGAGACCAGGGACGGACTAGGGCTCGCGGGCCTGTTGATGGTCGCCCCGCCGCTCGTTTTGCTGGCACCCAGAGTCGTCCTGGTTGTGAGTTTTGTAGGGACACGGGGCATGGCATGGCAACTTGCGCGGCCTTTTTGAAGTTGCACGTGAGTGCCCGCCGCCGAATTGCCAATGCACGCCGCCTGTGCTTCTCTTGTTTGGGGACTCACTTCCATCGGGACTGCCCCAACCCCCGCCCTTGTAGAATTTGTGGGGGGTCCCATTTGGACATATTGTGCGCTAACGCGAACCACGCTGGCAGACCAGCCTCTGATAAAGGTTCGCGCACGGGGGGGTACCATGGAGTTGGTCACCGGGCTTCTGGCTCGCCGGTTCAGAACCGGGGAGAGGCCCGCAATTTTGAGCGCCGCACTCCACCCCCCGCGCAAGTTGATCGGGAGCCGCGCGACCGCCATTTGGTCTCCCCGCGTAAAGGCGATTACGCAGTTGTTGCTAGGCAGCGCTGGCCAGACCAGCACTGCCTTCCCTCCCCTCCATTGGCGGAACGTCCCCGGTTGGAGTCATGCCCCCCGCCATTCGGGCATCCGGTGGGATATGCCCTTCCAGCGATGGCGCGTGGCTCGGGACACCGCGCGGACGAGGAGTTTGAACTCCATCCTCGTCGGGAAAGACTTGGGTCTGGGTGTGGCGATCGGTCGCCGCCCAGACATTGTTAGGACATTGGCGCCTGCCCCGCTAAGGTACCCCTCAGATCGACACGGTTTTGTTGCCAACGGCATCGGTCAGGTCTGGGGGCCCACGGGGGACTCTGTTGTGGTCCGTGCCATTTTGGACATGGGAGCCCAGGGTTGCCTTTTGTCTATTGTTTTGTTGTTTTGTTTGTATTGTTTTGGGCAAAATTGTTTTCTTGAGCGCCTTTGGACTGCGGGACTTGGCTGGGACGAGCCAATTCGGGAAACCCTGTTGGAAGATTGGCTCCAATTTGTATCCGCACTCCTGGCAGTCAACGAGGTCGTGTTACCCTGCGCTATCCTCCCCTTTGGGAGCTACACTGCTACCCTTGTTTGTGATGCGTCTTCGCACGGTTATGCAGCTGTTGTTTGTCTGCGCACCGTCTGCGCAACAGGCCAGGTGAATTTGTCACTGGTCTTGGCCAAGAGCAAGGTGCCCCCCCCCCCTCCGGACGGCACTGACCATCCCTAAGTTGAATTGTCAGGGGCGGCGCGTCTTGTGCGTCTATTGAACCACGTTGCTCACACTTTGGGTGGAACTGTGGACATTCGGGTTTCTTACGCCTGGACGAACAGTCAAATTGTTTTGTTGGTTGAAGACGTCCGTCCACTCTTTGGAGGTCTTTGTTGCGTACCGAGTGTCCCAGATTCAAAATTTTGAAACGCCTTTGATTTGGAGGCACGTGCCTGGAGATTTGAACCCAGGCGCCGTGGCCTTACGTGGGTGCATGGCACCCCGCTTGTTTGCTTACCCCTATGGTGGGGACCAGACTGGCTGACTCACCCCGAGGATGATTGGCCTCGATCGCCAGTCTTGATGTCGGGTCCTTTGCCCGGGCTCAAGGTGCTCGCTGTTGGAGCGAAGGACCCTGATTTTTTGTTGAGTCGATTTGGCTCCCTCGACAAATTGTTGAATTGTTGGTGACTGATCGTCACATTATGAACTCGCATGCCGGTTGCAATGCGCTGTTGGCCATTCTGCAGCGAGAGTTTTGGATATTGTCGGGTCCCTTTTGGACCATACGGGTCTTTGTTGTTTGGTTGTTGACGATTGAGTCACTCTAGCCTTCCTTATGGGGTCCGTCACCCTCTTTTGTTGCCTAAAGAGGGCCATTTGGTTAAATTGTTGTTGTTGTTGTTGTTGTTTGGTTGTTATTGTTGTTTGGTTGTTTTGTCGTTTGTTATTGTTTTGACCCGCCAGCCTGCCCCCATTGGGGGGTTATTTTGAGGCCGCGGTGAAGGCGGTTAGGGACTCTGGCGCAGATTGTTGGGAGACACCGTTCTCACCTTTAAAGAGTTAGCTACGGTATTTTGCCGCATTGAAGCTGTGTTGAACTCGCGTCCATTGTGCCCGCTGTCTTCGGACCCGAACGTCTTGGAGGCCCTGACCCCGGGCCATTTTTTGATTTGACAGCCACTTGTTGCCCTGCCGGAGCACCCTTTTGTCGATGTGAGCCAAAATTGGCTATCGCGGCTTCAGTTGGTGCAGCAGCTCGCTCAGAGTTTTGGAAGCGTTGGAGCTTGGAGTATTTGCACATCCTCCAGCAGCGCGTCAGGTGGACTGATAAAACGCAACCTTGTCGGGATTGCCAAGTGATTAGCGGACGGGAAGGCCCGTCCGGGGGGGGGGTAGATGTTCGGTACCGTTTATTATCTGTGCGCCTAACGGAATGCGCGTGTAACAGAGTGAGAACTGACTTGTCAGTTTGACGTTGACACTTGACAGCTCTTGTCGATTTGCCGCTAAAATAGGTCCGTCGCCTGTTGGAACCCCGCGACGCGTTTGTTGAAATTAATCCTTTTAAATCGATCCGCTGTTAAAACTGAAGTTCTTGTAAAGAGGGATGGCGGTCCAAATTGCGCTTGCGACCCTGTTGTAAAGTAATCCCTTAATCCCTGAGAACCGGTCGTTTTGTGGACAATCTGTCATGACCCGATGGTTAAGTGTTAGTGACGCTATTGGGAATGAGTGATTTGAAGACCGCGTGCCATGAAGACATCTGGCGGATTGTTGCGGATTGTTCCTGAGAATACTTACTCATAACGTCACAACACAATACAGATACACTCACTTACATACATAACTCCAGGTTGGCACCAGAGCAGTGTCCTTCAACCAACAGGTAAGTTCTTTTGTTGTACTGTAAGTGTTTGATTTGATTGTCTGCTCCGCGTACGGCGGACAGTACGCTAGTCACTCTTGTCTCCTGGACCCCACCATAATATCTTCCACTGCGCTATTGAAATGCTATTGTAGGGGTCTAGTCTGGCAGCGTACACGATCCAAAAAAAAAAATACCTCTAGTATCAGAAGAAGAGAGTCTTTGACCAGTGCGTGACTCATAACACTGAAACCAGGTCACTCACAATGAGCGTTATTAGAAGGCTAAAAGTCACTCATGGAGAGGACTGTGCCCAGAGTTTCGCAATGTAATCGAATCAGAAATAAAGAGATCCGCAGAAGAAGTGGCGACTGCGTACCCGAAGACGTAGAGTTGGAAGGCCACCTAAAAAGGTGGACTGATGACCTTGTGACGGCCGTAGGGATCCGTTGGATGCGTGGCCTTGGGGGAGGCCTGCGTCTAGTAGGGAAGTAGTTGGGCTGAAATGATGATAAATGATTTTATTTCTGTAAGTAGGTTTGTATAAACACTTTTACAAGTCAATAATATTTTTTTGAGCTAGATGAGGTCGGCGGATAGTGAGGAAATTGATATAAATACTTTTATTTAGCTGCACCCGGTTAGATGGAGGCCAACCCCAACATAGTTGAGAAAAGGCTGGGCAAATATGATGATGATGATGATGATATTGAAGATTATCCGTATTTAGACATTCAGCTATTATTTAAAAAACCTTTCAGATTCATTTACTACTTACTTTAATATAACATCACACCCTTATTTTCCGAACGGTGAGGCAGTGGTGCATCGACAGAACACCCATTTTTCGCCAGTTATGTTTAAGTCCCATGTAATAATGGGATACCCTATTGCCATAAACCACGAACAAATCCTTACTATAGCCTGTTATTCTTACTATACTACTTGTGCTACTCTGTTTAAGGCTCGTGCAGACTAGCGCACGCGACGTTCGCGCGCGATTCGGCGATTTATATCCGTTGAACAATTTGAAAACGCGCGTGACAGTTCACACAGAGGCGCTGTGACACGGTCGCTGCGTTGAGCACCGCGACAACATAAGGTAAAGGTTTTGTGGCATCATGTCGCGATTGCGAATTCGCGCCTACGCCATACAAAATGGGTCACAAGCTGTCGCCTGCTCGTCGCGGCCGGTATGAGGTCCGCTAAAAGTGAAATCGCAGAATCGCCGCCGCGACACGTCGCACGACAAGTCACGCTTGTCTGCACGAGCCTTTATCTGTATTTAATCAATTTTCGTCTGATACCTCCTTCCGCATTCATATTCCTATCTCACTATCCATAAAACCAAGAATAAAAATATCCCTACCGAATGCTATGAGTATAAATTCATCACAGTTTTGGCCCGACTGTCACAGACCGTATTTATTGAGTCACCCTCTTCAAACTAAACCTTTGTTTAATATTTGCCTGAACAGTCAAAGCGTTTGCAATGAGTGCCATTCCTTTTTATTATACATAGTTAGCCTTCTTTGTGATACAAATATGTCGGTAACTTTAATGCTGACGTATTTTTTTGTTAGAATAGAAGCTGCTGGAGTAATTTTAGAGAGTAGTTTCATCATTGGGGTACTTAATATAATGCCAAGTGTGTCCTATTGTCTGCACGTTGGCCAAACTCGTGGCCAAATTTTGACCTCTCTATTTGGATTACCTACTATTGACACGCTGAGAAGAATATAAATGTGATTTACTCTTTACCCTTGACACACTTTATGTAAGACCGTAATACTGTTAAGGGTGTGTCAGTACATGAAAATCTTTAATTATAAACAAGCAAAAGGTCACTCATTCATTCTTTCACTTATGAATTACGAAATCTCAAAAACTACTGGATCTACGAAGATGAAATTTGACACAGAGGTAGGTAAGGGGTGAAAGTATGTATGAGAGTCCGCCAGTTTTCAAGCTAGGTGCTTCAAATTTTGTATTTAGGGTGAGGATTAAAAATTAATTTATTCGTACGTATCTCAGCGAATTTGATAATTCTACTTCTAACTGAAAATAGGGATGAAGTTACGTGGAAAGTCCTTCATTTTCAAAGTAAACATCATTTTTGTTATCTAAGCATATGGTTCGAAACTAACGCAAAAATATTTCCGATATTCACGCGGGCGAAGCCGCGGGCCTTATTAAAAGGCTGAAAGTCACCCAAAGGGCGATGGAGAGGGCTATGCTTGGAGTTTCCTACGCGATCGAATCAGAAATGAAGAGATCCGTAGGAGAACCGACATAGCTTGAAGAATTGCTAAACTGAAGTGGCAGTGGGCAGGGCACATTGCTCGCAGAACAGTTGGCCGAAAGGTTCTGGAGTGGTGGCCGCGTACCGGAAGACGTAGAGTTGGAAGGCCTCCAACAAGGTGGACCGATGACCTTGTGAAGGCCGCAGGAATCCGCTGGATGCGGGAAGCACAAAACCGGTCGAACTTGGGGGAGCTTGGGGGAGGCATATGTCCAGCAGTGGACGTCTTCCGGCTGAAATGATGATGATGATGAAGCCGTGGGCAAAAGCGAGTGTATGATAAGTTTAAGGAGCCTCTTAAGATCTACAAGCCCTACGACTCTAAGCCCTAAAAGCACTACCAGCCCTAACCTAACCTATTATATACCTCATTTGCGATAAGTTCAGGATATCTGCACCATACGACCTAAGTTACAGACGGTTAGTAGACAGGATTTCCAGGTTCGGGGAGGGTACATCACTACCAGTCCCGCAGCCTCACGAGACTGAGAGAGATGGCTAAAGGTGTCTTGACCACAGTAAGGGGTAATGAGATACCTTTAACCATCTTTAACTTATCGTACATATATTTTCATGTACCCTGACCATGTGACCCTTTTTTTTATTAGCCATTGCGGTTGCACTGCTGGGTGAAGACCTCCCTACTTTCTTTCCACATCTGTCATGAGCTCCTAAGGACCAATATTTATTAAACGTGTCTAGCTCATCCTGCCATCTCCGTCTGGGCCTGCCGCGATGTCTCTTGCAACCCATAACCATAATAAACTATGTGCTTTGCGGAGTTTATAATGGGTACAGTTGATGTCTCAAAAAATCAGGATTATTACCTATATCATACAGTGAGGTCCAAGCAAAATTTTAAACGCATTTTGGTACGGTAATTTCTCTTCATTACGATAAAATATTTCATGACATGTCACTGTTTAAGAATTTTAGCAAAACAGAAATTTTGAGATTTCATTTATTTTATGATGAATTTAATAATGCTACTCTCAATTTGGCTACATATGAGCTTTGACACCAATCACATTTCTATTTTAAAGTGCCACTTAAAGATAAAGTTGGTTATAGATTTCAAAAAGGAAAAGTTATCAACTTCTTGAGTTTGAATAAATATTATCTTTCTATATTTTCTAGATTTTTCATCTGTTAGTTCAGGCTACGTGTGAAAACTGCTGAAGAAATTCACCGCAGTTCGCTATTTTAACATTTTATTTCCTACTGAAACCTTGTCTTGCTTGGAGTGGTTTTATTTGGACTTCAGTACAGTGTGCAGGATATTTGGAATTGTAATGAAACCTAAAAGTTGCAAGATATGAGTATTTTATATAGTAAAGATGTTTCTTGCTCCTGGCTGAATAACAGCCGCACGGATTGATCACAAGTTAGGCTCACTTGATACGGTCGATTTATGGATTGGTTTCATTATCCATAACATATATACCCGTCTGTGCCTCGAAAAGCTTCTTTAATCGTTGATCGTCGATAGTCATTACGGTGTAGTCAGAAGTGCAAAAGTCTGAAAACTAGGCTTACCTAGGGGTATCGTATTCAATGTTACCTGCTAATACTCCTTGTAAAATAGTGATGTAAAGGTGGACCCGGTTAGACTGGAAGTTGACCCTAACGTTCAACGTTGGCAATAAACAAGACAGTTTCAATTTTTTGGTATGACGTTTTGTATTATATTTGTCGACTTGTATACAGTTCAGTGCAAATAGTGTTATAATTCAAATAAATAATATAGTACGCACAGAAGAAGACAAGATACACCATACCTATGTATATTAAGCGTTTAAAAACAATAAAATCTCAACTCAAAACTCACATTTCCATCCATTTACGAGCCTACAATTATATGAACCAATTAGTAAGATAATTTAATTAAGGAGAACATAATGAATTCAAATGATATGGGTGGGTGTCGTACGCCTCGCGATCTCTTACATTACCATATTACATAGACGCTGATGAGCACGGATTTTTGTGGAACAATCACGGTTTTGAGTGGTAATGTTAATATTATTATTATTAGCCATTGCTGTCCTACTGCTGGGCGAAGAGCTGCCAAGGACCAGTCTTTATCAAAAGAGTCCAGCTCATCCCGCCATCTCCGTCCAGGCCTACCGCGATGCCTCTTGCCATTGAGCGAGACCCATTGGGTCGTAAGTTTGGCCCACTGATCGTTTGACATACGGCAGATGTGTCCAGCCCAATTCCATTTAAGCGTAGCAGCTTCCCGAGTGACATCGGTTATTTTAGTAATGGAACGGATTGTTGTATTCTTAACACGGTCCACAAGTTTAATACCCAGAATACTCCGTTCCATAGCTCTCTGGCAATGAGCTGGACCATGGACCGGCTGGAGCGACGGCTCGAGCGTGGACCTCTGCTGAATTGTTAATGACCATGTTTAAGAATGTTAATACTATTGATCTAGACACGCGGTAGCGTGTCAGGCCAAGTTCAAGTAATAGAACTGGCGAGCAGCACCGTGTGTAATATTACACGAACCATTTGGACCCACTTTTGAACCCCTCATAGCTCAAAACGATTTCACATAAACGTGTTAAATTTGGCTCATGTATTGAAACTTGCAAGATACAAATGTGCTCTAAATTTCATTAACACATCTCAAACGGTTATTTAGATATTAACGACCAAAAATCGTCATTTTTATCACTGACTGACCTATAGATCAAAACTCTAACCCAGTTCCAGATGTCCTAGAAATTTCAAATTTGGGAAGCAGATAGGTATTAGGTGAATACAAAGGAACAAATCAGAAACTGGTAAATTTTTATCATTTTATCATAATTTTTCACTTAATTGATTCTATTAGGAACACTTATAACAAAAACCATTTGGTATTAATTTTGTTATAAAAAAGTACCTACTTATAATATATGTACAAAAAGTATATATATATATATATATATCCCATCAAAAACATAAATGTGAAATGAGAGCCAAGTTCAATGTTATGATATATGCCTTAGTTGTTGACTTCAACGACAAAAGAAGTGAGATCTAAATGAGTGCCAAGGTCAGTGGGATCAACTTAGGATAATATATTGTAGCCTAAGGTCTGACTTGGCTAGTTTTCATATACGAATTATAGCCTTCGCAAGTTCTAAATCTGTTACTTGTCGGTTCTTATTTTATTATTCCGAAAATTTGCCTTGATGGTAGTAGCCATCGAACATAATAATTCGTATATGAGAACTAGCCAAGTCAGACCTTAGGCTCCTAAGTTGATCCCATTGACCTTGGCACCCATTTAGATCTCACTTCTTTTGTCGTTGAAGTCAACAACTAAGGCATATATCATAACATTGAACTTGGCTCTCATTTCACATTTATGTTTTTGATGGGATAGTTATTTCTGGGAAGTATTTGGTTTTAGAATAGAAGTCTTCTTTTGACTTTTGCTGTTTTTATTGTTTTCCATTGTATGTGGAGTACCATGTGGTGCTGGACTTAAAGAATAGCACCATCAATTTCTTCACGTACGTGTCGTAAGAGGCGACTAAGAGATTTACTAGAGAATGGGTAGCAGCGTTCTCTATGCATATGCATCCATTATATCCTGATTATCACAACCCACCTCTATCATTGGGGGAGGCCAATGTCCTACAGTGGACGTCGTTCGGCTGATATGATGATATTGGTATTATCGTTGTCTTTGCGAACAGCTTGATCAGATATATAAAAAAACTGCTTTCGTAAGAGACATCTAGAATTATCAAAAAACCTAATCCTTTCCCAAATATGTAAGGATCCATTTCCAGTCAAACCTCATGCTAGCTGAATATCAGTATTATTAAATTATAATTTAAAAAATTAAAATCCATTTATTTCAGATGACTTGATCCATACAATTCGATTTAACATATAAAAATAAATAAAAAGGGAAAAATGAAAATAAATAAACATTCAAATTACCCGCTTAATAAGGGATCTCTATAGCGGGGAAGAGATCCTATCTGCGATAGTTTTTAGAATTCTGTTGCACCTTCCACGCATCCTGTAGATCAGGGATGCAGTTTTCTTACGGATGACGGCATGAAAGCCATCAGTGCGATACAGTGAAAAACTTCCCTGATGCACTACAGAAGCGAGGCAGTCAAATCATCATCCAGAAGATGTTGTTATACTGGATGCGCAGACATCCAGCGATCTGTTGGTGTGACATGCAGCGGCTGGCTTAACGGATCTCCTTAACCCACTTACTGGGTGAAACGTTCTTACTCTTGGTAAGACTGGTTGTAAGAAATTGGTCGTCTTTAGAAAAAGGGCATTATTAGCAATGAAAGTGACCATAAAAATACTTTTGAAAGTGATATTATTTGAGCGTAACCGTTTCAAGGATGAGAAAAAAGAAAGTGACAAATGGCTTCAAAATTATGATTTTACTGTGCTTGCAAAAATTGAGGCAAGACTATTTCTTTTTTGGTGGGACATCTCGTAGTTAACCTGTATAAAGTTCTGACTACTTAAACGGATTTGCAAGACTATCTATGTACAAAATTATTTAAATAATTGTCAGGCTATACGACTTGTGCTTACTACACTCCCAATCTTATACTCAACAGTTTAACTACTGTCACAAAATAACTCATCCCTACCTAAACGCCACTATACAGAAAATCTCATTAGAAACAATAAACACTGGGCCAGTTCATTACGGGTCGTTATTGAAAGGCAGCGGGATTACAGCTAGTCCCTCGTATCCCTTAGCACATTACACTTTCATATTATTAAACAAAAGCTCATGTCTTAGAACAGTTGGCTCTTCTAATTGGTCTACTCCCGTCTAATAACTGTGGGCGGTTTAGAAGAGACGACTTTTTGAGTAGACATCTTAAAATATAAATTAATAGAAGGAGAATAAGTATTAATATAATGTATTTTGTAAAAACATGTAAGAGGGATGCTATATTTATATTATTAACTAGCTTCTGCCCGCGACTTCGTACGCGTAAAATTTTTGCTCCCCTGACCCTTCCCGTCGCATCGAATTGCCTGCCAATTTTCGTCCATTTTTCGTTGTTTCCCCGCTTCTTTTGATTGTAGCGTGATGTTATATGGTCTATAGCCTTCTTCAATAAATAGACTATTCAATACAAAACAGAATTTTCCAATTCAGACCAGTAGTTCCTGAGATTACCGCGTTCAACCAAACAAACGAACAAACTTTTCAGCTTTATAATATTAGTATAGATGTTGTGATATCATCTAAGAGGGATGCTATATGTATATTATTATTATGTAACACTTGCTGTGCCCTAACAGGGTCGTGTATATTTTTGTTTTAGCATAGTCATAGACTGTAACTGACCGAAAATTCTGGATACATACATAGTATACGCTAGAAGGATCATGATTATAAAGTATACTTTCTTCACTATCGTCATTCGGCTTTTAGAAGGTCACTAATAGACATAGGCTTCTACCAAGCTTCGCCACATTCACAGGTTCTGTGTTTCTCGCATTTAATTGATTCCCGCGACTTACATCACCTGATGTAAGTCGCGGGAATCAATTAAATGCCAAGATGCACCGATGACCTCATTGGTGCATCTTGTGGGTGATCAATATCGGACTAACATTAGAAAATGCATGAATAAAGTAAATAGTAGTTCCGTGTGATGCACCGGACATAAAGAATAACACCATCCGATTTCTTCCCGTGGGTGTCGTAAGAAGATAAGATAAGATAAGATCATTTATTTGCTTAAAACATGGTATACATAGGTGTTGAAGCGACTAAGAAACTTATTAGGGAATGGGCAGCAGCGTTCGCTATGCATATTACCATCATACTGCGATCGTCAACTCGCCTGCCATACGTGGCGATTACCGTAAACCCCCCAAATTAAGGGAGTCCTATGTCCAGCAGTGGACGTCTTTCGGCTGATTTGATGACGATGGTGATGAATTCATGTCACTATTATCATCACAACTGTTAATTGGTGACTTTCAAATCCTACTGTGGATTGAATAAGTTTTCAACATTAGCATCTCCAAGATTAGATACTTGGACAGTGCGGCTGTTTAATTTCAAAACCTTGTATCTGACTTTTTTTTAAACGGGTGTCTTTGCATTTTTCGACTTTATAGACCACCCTCCACAAACTAGGCTAGCAAAAACTCCCAGAAATTAGTCAAGTACGAAGAAACACAAAGTCGAAAATCTAGCATCTAGAGCAAAATTTAGTTCTACAGAAATCGTTTTTCGACTCTCGTGTAAAATTAAGTTTTATGCAGATATTGATATTTCACATTCGAGTGGCCAAAGGCAAACCTATCAAAAGAACGCTCCACTTACCATTTTTTTTGTAAACAAGCCAAATCGTATCGTCCTCGTCTCGCAAGCCGTAACTAAGCTCGGAATCTCATTAACAGCGGGGCGTATCCATGTGACGTGTTCACTGCGAGATCTTATTATTGGACATAACCACTTAATTCGCTTACTTGATTGCTCTAAGACGATACTGTAGCAGATGTGTGGAACTGCTTTGCTGAATATACTGATGTGACGACATTATGACTATTTTTGTTGGAAAACACGAGTTATTTGTTAGATAAAGAATAGTAGATCTGAAGAACCGACATGAGACTTGTTTTTTTTTTTTTAAGTTTTTGACGACTGTTGGTCTACTAGAAGTATGATTTGAGAAAATTTGCTTTTTTTTGTTTGATCGGGTTTAACTGACGGTACCTGTATACGAAGTTTACAGAAATTTACTTGAATTACTAGTTTATGGAAAATTAAGTAACTTGTAACTTGTCATCAAATTTTTTTAGCCATTATGTTAAGATATGCCCATGTCGTCGGTGAAATTTCGCTAGATGTGTTGATTTAGCCCTTCGTAAAATTGGTGCAACTGGATGAAGGACCGGATTTGATTGAAAGATTGCTGGACCAATTTTATCTTTATGAGCAAGAAATAGTATGTAGTTGGTTTGAGATTGTGCAACTCGATAAATCAAAATCAAAATTCATTTATTCAAACTAGGCTGAGAGTCAGCACTTTTTGAACGTCAAATATATGTGTATGTGTATGTATGTATTTTTGATATCATGTAAAGTTTGGTTTCAACTGTTTTGATCATGGCAAAAGATAAGCATGATTAAAAAAAAAGATTTACAGTATTTTCTAAGCCTCCTTACATAAAGGAGCAACAAGAATAAAGTACCCAGGATTTTATAATATCTGTATATAAAATAACAGTTAAAAAAAAAACTAAAAAACACGCTTCCATAGAAAACCAAACTAAAACGTAGAAAATAATGGAAAAATGCGTGGGGTGTTTTTAAGGTATTTTTTTATTGATATCAGGCACCCCACGCTTTTTTTCCATTATTTTCTACTTTTTAGTTTGGTTTTCTATGGATGTGTGATTTTTAGTTTTTTTAACCTCTAAGTCCCTGAGATACCACATTTGGTATAGACATAATGGTTTTTTAATTGTGTCTGTAATTACGGAATTGACTGGTTAAACTATTATTTATTTTCTATTTTTTAGGGTATTTCGAATTTTGAGAAGTATCTCAGCTTAGTTTGTGACGTATGTCAGCGTAGTTTTCGAAGATAGTTTTTTTGTTGTCCTGGTAACCCTGGCAAGGATAATGGCACACATTTATGAAATTATAGTATTGTCATCGGTCTTTGACACGTGTGCAAAGTTTGAATGAAATCTGCTCGTTTAAAGTGGGTCAAAATCACGCTATAAGGAGTTGGTTACAAACAAACATACAAATAAACATACATGTGAAGCTAATATAAAGCGTGTAAAAAGAGAGTCCTTTGAGTTTTTGTCTGTTCTTCTCCATAGAAATCTGCGGATTGGAGTGAGCAACTAGCTTTAACTTTCTGATTAACTGATCTACTTCTTTACAAGTCAAAAGTCCCAACTGGTTTATTTGAAATAAATACTTTGAGTTTGGGTTTGAGTTTGTCGGATCGCAATCAGACGGATGCCTATTATTTACGAAAAAGAAAATGAATCAAAATATTTTACTGACTGCTTGGTTCATATGCGTAAAAGGGGCCATCTTTTAAATCCACTTTTCATATCATAACCAATCAAATGACACCATACGGTGCCCCCATAAACTGCCTACCTACAAACGTTAAACCCATGAAAACCTTCGCTTCTTAAACCCTTTTCCAACTGGCATGGACAAACGGCTATCATAAATTAAAGGACTAACGCCCAGAAGATATATTCCTGCGAATGGACATGATGTTTTAGTGTCAATTTTATTTCCCCCTACAAAAATTCTTTTTATGAAAATTCGAGAATAACAAAGCACCCTACGCGTTTCTCAAATATTTTCAACATTTTATTGGTAAGGTTTTCTATGATATCGTGTATTTTATATTACTTTTTAAACTATTATTTATTGTCATTTTTTTTGCTATCCTTGTCATCCTCGCCAGGATTATGCCACAAATTTATAAAATGATTGCATTGTTATCGGTGCTTAAAAAGTGTAAAAAGTTGCAAAAAATTTATTCGTTTTAAAGGGGGTGAATTACATACATAAAACCGTGTTAACCGGTCAATTACCGTAATTACAGACACAATTAAAAAACGATTGTTTACATACCAAATGTGGTATCTCAGGGACTTAGAGGTTAAAATAGTACAAACCGTTGCATTCATACTTTCAAATTGAATAAAGAGGTCCTCTAAGTTGACAAAAGAAAAAGAACACAAAAATAACTGGTCAAAAAATAAAACAAAAAACTTTGTCAAATAAATGTCACTGTCATGGACAATGGTCATGTCACGAAACAATGTTACGATTCCCCTATTTACTAAGTTTGTTACTATGTATCGAATTTTCATTTTGTTATAACTATTTAGACGAAGTTACTGAACACAAAAATAACAATTTGCAACGAAACTTTAGAAGAGAAAAAGCCAGAAGAGTGAGAAGGCCAAATGTACGGAAGATACCGTTACGTCAAGAAGAAGACGATGACAGAAGTCCAGTTGAATTTGATGTGGCGAGTTTCATACAACCTGGTGAAGATAGCTTGGAAACAGATGAAAGATTTATGAGACATAAGACTAATAGACGGTAAGTTTCGTGGTTCATAATTTATTGGCCTTTTCCACCACAACTGACGCAATCTGGAATACAGAAAATCTATTTAATTTATTAAAATGTCCACTTTTGTTTCTTGTTTTAATAATATTCAATTAAATAATGGCATTTCGATTTATGAGAGAAATTATTTTTCGGTTACAATGTGAAAAATAAGGGAATACTAAAAAAGTAGGCGATTATAAGTCGAAAGGAAAAAGCGTTGGAAGCATTGTTTGGAAGTGACAAGTACAACCTTAGAGTACAACATTCACGCGGGCAAAGAGCTAAAGCTCCTTAAATTACGAAACTAAAGATTTGTTTTTTAACCCCCGACGCAAAAAGAGGGGTGTTATAAGTTTGACGTGTCTGTCTGTCTGTCTGTCTGTCTGTCTGTCTGTCTGTGGCATCATAGCTCCCGAACGGATGATGCCATTTCAATAAAAAAAAAAATGTATTAAAGGTGACTTATCTGCGAGTGTTCTTAGACATGTTTGATGAAAATCGGTTGAGCCGTTTAAAAGTTGTGGGGGGGAAAGTGGGGAAGAGTAACCGAATGTCAGCAAATATACTCAATGAATGTATTAATAATTCAAAAAAAAAACGTCGCGTTGGGGGACCGCTCCGCGAGTGCAGACGTCGTTGACTGCATAGTTAGGTAATAAGATTATTGGTAATTAAATTGTTAGGTTTGAGGCGGTCCCCCAACGCGGCGTATTTTTTTTTTGAATTATTAATACATTCTTAGGTACTTTAAGATTGAGTTATTTTTATTATTTTTTACTTTTTAAAGGGAAATTAGGTTCTTGTGTCGGGGGTTTTTTAAATTTTAAATTTAATTTTTAATTGTTTCTGTAAACTGGGAGGATAGGACATGAAAGTTTGTAGGGGAGTATGAAGAGTGGGCACACGATTTAAAAAAAAATATTTGCCTACACAGTCCTACTGCTGAGCAAAAGCCGCTCCCAAATCCCTACAGGCAACCTTTTCCAGGGCCACTTCGATCCAACCTTTGCAATATTCGACACACAACCATCAACATCATCGTCTGCCCAGCTTTCTCCTTGTAGTCAGCTTCCAGTCTAACTGGATGCAGCTGAATACCAGTATTTTACATGGAGCGACTGCCTATCTGACCTCCACAGCCCAGTTACTGGGTAACACGATACACCTTGGTAAGACTGGTTGTCAGACTTTCGGGCTTCTGACGACCCGTAACGACTGTCTAAGATCTACGAAAGACAACCAAGACCAACGGCTTAACGTCCTTTTCGAGGCACGGAAGGGTTTTGGTATGTGTAAAGACGGTTACCCATCCACGGACGAACCGCGGCAAGCATAGTTTAACCTTAACGATCAACCCGTGCGGCTGCTATTTCTTAGCCACAAGCCCTTCTTATACATATTATATTCTAAATATTTTTCAGAAGATGGACTCCAAAATCCTTCGATATTGGTTCCATGCTGAAAAGCGACGATACTAAGAACAAAATGGAAAAGACTTCAGATTATATAGGTATGGGGGGTGACAATCTTCCAGAACTGAATATGAACCCATCTCTCGGCAAGGATTTAATTAACTCAAAACACTATATTTATAACCCACTTGATGACTTAAGTGGTAGCAAATATGGACATGAGAAATTCAGGAATATTTACAAGGATGACCTGCTTATGAATCAGAACGCGGTTCATAGCCACGAGAAGAAATGGTAAGAATGAATTGCAGATGGTAGCTAAGCCTTAATTTACACGGTGCTATTAAATTAATAGTGTTAAGTCGATGCAAGTCAATAATTGCTACTTTTTCCAATTTTGAATTTTTTATCGTGTAAATGGGGCTTGCTCGCGGGAAGCACAAAATCGGCCGAAGTGGCGGAGCTTGGGGGAGCCCTGTGTCCAGCAGTGGACGTCTTTCGGTTGAAAGGATGATGATGATGAAATGGAACTTTAGTTTGAAGATCCCAGTGCATGGTATTGACGCCGGCTAGCAGAGACGGAAATACTCTTTCTTCTTAGCGTCTGAGCTTGGCACCTTCAGTAGCGTGTATTAATTCCTGTAGCGTGTAGCAATCAGGACATGCTGGAAAGAATAACTTATAAAATTTGTTGGCCATGCGTTGTGCGCACTACTTCTGTCATGGGCCGTCTTCAAAGCAGTTAGCTTCTATACGTCATTTGTTTCGTAGTGATCATAAACAAAGGCAAGTTAGATGGAAGATGTAGTGGTATTTCATTGTTTTATAAATACTTACTGTGCAGCATCATCATCATCATCATCATTTCAGCCATAAGACGTCCACTGCTGGACTTAGGCCTCCCCCAATTTGGGGGGCTTTGCCATAATCGCCACGCTTGGCAGGCGGGTTGGCGATCGCAGTATGGTGGTAAAATGCATAGAGAACGCTGCTGCCCATTCTCTAGTAAGAAAATTATTTTATTGTGCAGAAAATATTTAAATTTTTGCGAAGTTCAGTCAGTTACGTTCTGGCAGTTTATATGATAAATCCGAAAATTTAAAAATTAATTATAAAGGTGAAACAGTATAGAAAGTAGGTGCCACGTATTTGGTTTGATTTAAAATAAAAATGACAACGATTTTCTAAATTACTAAACTAACCAACACCAAGGATTGTTTTTTCAGTCAAAAGAATAATTATCCAAATCGGCGCTTATTTTGAATGGCAACATTCATAAAACATGATTGCAACAATTATATTAGACATACTAATTGAGAACTTTCTTTTTTTGAAAACGAATAAATGTTAAAGTTGTTTCTATGTTTCAGCAGCTCCCTGAAAACTATTAAGTTCCCGTTTTTTTCCCATAATAAATCAGAGCCGCTAAAACCTAAGAAAGCAAAAAAGCGGAAACTTTTCTTCTTTAATAACTCTAAGAAAGAGGCGGCGAAGATTGATTTTAACAAGATGAACGATGACACAATGATACCCTATAAGATAAAAAGGTCCTATGAGCAGAGGCTGTGTCCGGCTTGCAAGAAGATATTCTTAGCCAACATGGAACATGACAGACCCAAGAAAAATCCCACCAAATTAATTCACAATAGCAGACAGTTCTATCAAAATACTTTACCCGATGCAACATTAAAAGAGGAAGTTAAGAATTTTAGAACAAATACAATATCTAATTCTGATGAAACAAACAGAAAGAAAAGACAATATGATAAAGACCGTCAGATGAAAGAGCTAGAAGAAGTCCAAAGGAAAATAGATGCTGTGGAAATTAATCTCCCTCATTTCGAAAACCCTACTGAAAGGAATATATATAATTAAATACAGTTCCAGTTATAACAGCAGTATCAGTAGCTACTAATAGGTCGTATAGTGTGTTCGGTTATGTAAATTTTAGATTTTAGACTAGACGTATTTTGCATTTTAATAAAATATATTTTTAATTACAGTTTTGTTTTATTTTTTTTAAATCTTTATTTATTTAGAGGCTTTTACCTTACAAAGGTATGCCAGCCCCATCATACCCTTATTTAAAGTTTTGTTTTATTTCAGCAGTACAGTTATTAATGATAATGATGAGAAATTAAAACTCACAACTTCTTCCTATGGAAGTACAGAAAGTAAGTATAAAGTACAGAAAGCCACCTAGCACAATCGATACATACGCTTTTGCTTCGTTTACGTTGGAGCAAGTACTACGCACCTGACCTTTTTGAAGAACATCACCAATAAGGTCACTACAATGAATGTTTTTGGGGCGTCCTCTCCCAGCGTTTCTATTCGCATCTGCCTTGTACCTAAATACGAGTATATTTTGTTAGTCGCCTTCCATTAATCCTTTTACTATTATCACGCCATCTAATCAAACTGTTTTCAATTTCTGTCAGTAAATTTTATGTAAACCATTTCGAATGCAATCCAGATACCGGGCTGCTTCTGAGAATTTTCAGATAGAGCCCAATATTATCTTATTAATACCCGTATTATCTTATTAATACCTAAAAATCCTCTAAGTATCGTGCCGATATCTTTCGAGGGTGGATTTACTGTGCTTATACCCCTAGGGCCTTTGTACTTTTCTTTTTTTCCCCTTTTTTATATAACATGCGTTTGCTTTCATACTTTGATGTCACCTCGTGGAAAATATTGTGGGTTATACGTTTTTTCGATTGAAATATAAATGTTTTGTAAATGCTCTAATGTATAACTGTTTTTGTCCCAAACAAATAAAATAACAATTTGCCCGACCCGGGAATTGATCATAGGACCTCATGATCCGCAGTAGCATTTGCTACCACTACACCAACGACGCTGTCACCATAATTATCAACCTTCATTCATTCATTCCATATTATTATGAACGTACAAATAATATATTACAGTGTATGGCCCAGGGAGTGAGAGGAAGTCTTAGTAAAATGAGGAACGGGGCGCAATTTCCCAATGCAATATATCGACCTCCTTCGTCATTGTCTCGGATGGAAATATGAATTTTCCATCGCCTCAACTCTCGTTACAGTATACATGCATAGTTTTTGAAAATGTTTTAAAGAAGGTTTTACTTGTAAGTTGTAAGTTTTGTGTCAGGGCCATTTTGCCTGTATAATATGAATACCTGACCGCATAATGATTACAAGTGAAATTTAGTCATTTTATCATCTTGATGAGCAATTCTGGTAATTTAAAGAACATTCGTAGTCAGATCTCAGTCTCGATATGTCAATAATACCTCTAATTTCCATACATGTTTGACAAGTGTTTGATTTTTGATTGTAGCCTAGATGAGACTCCGATTAGGTTTTTAATTATTGATAATAATTTTTAATGTACATATATACGTTTTATTCATAGAATTGATCTACATTCAGTTCTGTTTGCTTTTTTGGCAGTTTCATGTATTTTCATTATTGGTAGTTTCCTTTAAAATATTAATGAAAATAATGTATTTAAACAATGTGCATTTAAAAATGCACACAGGACAAAATAAATAAATATTAGGGGCATCAATTGAATATTTTCCGTAGTTGTAAATAAAGTGCTTTATACAAAATGTGTGGTTTAAAATCGTTTTAGTGTTTGAAATGGTTTACTACTACGACGTGTGCCATACATTAATTTCAAATTGCTAAAAAAAGGCTAAATGAAATCATTCACCATTTTTCATTAATGTAAACATGCATGTTTATTAAAATATACATTTGAAATATATATTGTTGCTAAATATCAGTAAAAAGAAAAATCTGGATAGATTTTATTCAGCCACGACATATTTTGAGAATTTTTTAATTTTATTGCCCTTGACCTCCCTGGTTTTGCATATTACCTATTAATATACAAAACCAGGGAGTAGGTGTGGTCTTACTAAATCACTCTGTGTAGCCTCAATGCATTCTATAAAAAAAAATATACATACCCAATATTAAACCGCTAAGTGTGACTTTTAATCGTTTAAAAAAAAAAATGATGCAAATCCAAATGGTTCATAACGCTTAAAATCTGTTTTGGATGTAGTCACTATCACCACAAAATATTTAGGTAGGTAATAAATAAAACTAGTGGTCGAAATTCAACCATACTTCATTTTAAACGAAATATATTTCTAACACAATCATTATTATAAAACAATATTAGATTTCTGCACTCCATTTCCACACAATCTTGAATTGTGCCAAATTTCATATTCCTGCGTCCGCGTAATTTTCGTAAAAAGGGGTACAAAGATTTTGCTTCAAGTTGATAAATTTAATAAAAGTCACTTAATTCAATTTAAAGTCTTCAGTGTTGGTTGCACATGCCAAGCATATTTGTTCAGGTGTATAAGGACCATCTGAAACATATGAATAAACATAAAAACACGTTTTCTCGAACACCTTTACGTAAAATGGAAAAAACAATGTGTTCACTGATTTTAAAAAACAATCATGTTTTAATAGATAGTAATAGGACCTACATTACTCACAAAGAAAGTGGTAACAACAGTTCTTTACAATAAATCACTCTAACTAAATACGAAATTAAAAATTCAATGGTAGTCAAGTTTATAATGCGTTTTGTCCCCATTTATCAACTTGGAAGGATTCTCAGCCGAAGTATTTTAAACGAAATATAAAGCAAGCCTTTATTTACCAAATTATAAACAACAAACTTCGACTCTATGTTTGCCAGTTATGGATAAGTTCTATGTAATACTTAGTAAGTAAAATACTCAGTATCAAAAATACAAACTTCTTGTATAAAACTTATTTTTTTTTTTTCATATGTGTTGTTATACCGTCTATAGTAGTGAGCACTCCAAATATCTAGCCATTATGGTACAAAAGGTACAGCCCTGTGATAAATGGACGGATAGCAGAATAGCAGAGCCTTAGTAATAGAGTCCCGTTGGCACCCTTAGGTACGGAACCTAAAAAAAGTAAACAGATAAATAGGTAATAGTATTATGAAAACCCTTACCAATAGTAAACCACTTAGTGCTCGGGAGACCAGATTCTTGTCGTGCTGACACTATGGCTTCTCTCATAGCAATAGGTATCGAGACCGACATGCACGTGGGAGGCTCACTGCAAGCTGGAAAATAAATCACACCGTCAATACATACATCAAAATAAATAAATTGGCTGTTTATAGTCTCAAAATATCAATGTTATACTAAATACGTATGCCAGCACAGTACATAGAAGAGAAAAACAAAAAAGAAAGCATAAAAATGTGTCTGTCTGTATGTTTGTTTCGGCTTGTAATCCCAAAACAGCTAGATCGATTGACGGGACATATGCTACTTTTTATCCCGATAGCACATTCCTGTGAGATAATTTCTGACATCCAGCGGGGCGAGTACGGCCCTATTGTGATATGAGTCAGACATTCTTATTCTCAGTTTGGGAGCCAAAACCGGACGCCTTGCTCGCCCCGCAGCAATAGCTGTTTACAAAACAAAAATATAATGGTGGGTACACATTTATGCGAAGCGTAACATGAAATTTCCTACATGCGAACAATTAAGGGATAACTCCACTATACTTTTATACGACTATAGCAGTTTAGCATACGTCACTGTCTAACCTTTCGATCCAAATATAGCCTTGGTGGAATAAGACTTCTTCCTCAAATATACCCTGAAGTCTTGTGGTATGTCTCTCGCTTGTGGTACATAGTAGTTCCAAGTGCGGTCGGTAAGCAGTTCTCCTGTGTTGGTATCATAAACCAGATTCTCACAGGTCCAGTAGCCGAGACCCATCACGAAGGCACCTTCAACCTGGAAATAAAAACGAAACTATTCAGAACTACGGTACCCAAAAATATGAACTACATATTTCTTGCTAGATTTTTAAAAACCAAACTTATAATTCATAATCATCACTTCAGCTCAATGACGTCCACTGCTAGACATTTGGGTGAGATTTGCCATAAATACCACGATTGGCAGACGGGTTAGCGATCGCAACATGGTGGTACAATGCAAAGAGAACGTTCCTGCTTATTCTATAGTAAGTCTCTTAGTTGCTTTTTACGACACCCGCGGGAAAAAATGGGATGATGCTATTCTTTATATTCCGACACCACATGGATAGATGATTAAAAACGTACGAACATAAAGAAAAAAACGTACGAACATAAAGAAAAAAAACGTACGAACATTAAGAAAAAAACGTACGAACTTAAAAAGAAAGGTTCTTTAGTCTGTTTGACGTTTATTAAACAATTTACGCACTTACATATATACGCATGTAATGATGTATGCATAAAAAGCCTTGACCTATGTGAAAGGTATATTAAGAAACTGATCCCAAAAACTGTAGGTGCTTACCTGACCAACATCAAGTTCCGGATTCACACTCTGTCCTGTATCTTGTAACACATCAACTCTCAATATCTCTGTTTCACCAGTCAGTACATCTATTTCCACTTCTGCCACGGTCACGCCATAAATCTCATAATTCTGCACATCGTTCTTGCCAGCAAAACCATGAGCTTGCAGGTCTACATACATTTCAAAACTCTTTTGTATCAATTGCTCCCAAGGTGGGTTATTCATCTGTCTTCTAATAGGCTCAAGTCTGGCTAGTAACTGCTCACAGCACTTTTCCACCGCAATCATAATATTCTGTGTTGTGATACTTCCTCCCGTTACAGCAGCGTTAGGAGATGAAATTGTATTATTTTCTTTAATAATAATCTTCTCTATAGGAATGTTTAACATAGAAGCAGCTATTTGAGCTGCTTTAGTGTTTATGCCTTGGCCTATTTCAACTCCTCCATGGCTTATTGCCACTGTTCCATCTGCTTGGTATACTGCAAGGTTTACGTCGAAATATCTTGCGTATTTATGTTCCCATCTTAGGAAAACAACCCGAAGACCTCGTTTCTTCCATCTGTTTTCAGCATTAAATTTGTTGACAGCAGTTCTTCTGGTTGCGTAGTCAGATGAAGTAGTTATTGTTTGTAACATTTCTTTCAGGTCACTGTGTCGAGGATCTAGGTTTGCTAAGCGCAACTCCATTGGGTCTACTGATAGTTCGTAAGATATTTGTTCCATCATTAGTTCAGCCATTGCTATATTTTCTAGGGTTCCTGGAAATTAACAATATGATTATTTTATTTTAATAACGTGCACCAACGTCAGTTATGATACTAATATCTTTTGGCCGCTATCCGTTGGTCCTGCGCCTAGTCCCTCTCCGGTTGTCTTGGATTTCGTGCCGTCCCATTAGGCTATAAGAGTTATTGCATCTGTGTCTGCGCATACACTTGGGCACAATAATACCTTCCGCGTAAATGATTAGTCTCCGCTCAGGTTGGCCTGTCAATTGGCCTGGAGGTCTATTACTATTTATTTTCAAAGCATTTAAGTCTACTAGAATCAAAAACCGCAATGTCCGTGTCCGTGTTTTGGCCACAATACAAATATTTTGAATTATTGGTTGTTTGTACATTCAGTGGTTTATGTAGTATAAAAAAAATACAGTAAATATATCATCCAATGGTCGCATATTAATGAAATTACGTAGATTCGTCACAGTAACAACAAAATTAAATAAATAGTCTGGACTTTGCTGTTTCTGAAATAAACCACAGGACTTTGCTGTTTTTGTTGCACGCATTTGATGGACATTGCTTATTTTAAAAAAATACCTATTTTTGTGTACTATGCCAGACTAGTATTACTGATCGGATTTTCATGCGGTTTTCACCAACAGACAGTGATTCATGGGAAAGGTTTAGGTGTATAATTTGTCAACATGCCATGCGGGCGAAGCCGCGGGCGGAAGCTAGTATGACTGTATAATGAAGCGCTTTTGTTACTGATTGAAATTGTTTCTATACATTTTAATGAATGCACGGAAATATTATTTGGTCAAAAAGTAAATTAAAAAAAAAAAATGGCAGATTGCTCGTAATGTTCAGAATTTGCACCTGAAGTTTTATTGTATAATAAAAATGCGACATAAATTAAGAAATTTATTAAACATTGTGTAGATAAATGACAAAAGCAACACTAAATTATTAAATAAGGTAGCTCCTCTTGCAATTCACACATAAACTCGTCAGGATTATCTTGGTCTTCATGATCGGTATATTCTACCGAAATATCTTGTGATACCACTCGAGCAAAATATTCTAAAATATTTAGATTACGCCATTCGTCACCGTAATGGGCGTTTAGTAATTTGTTGACGTCTCTCAACTTCAACGGTTTTACTTGTATTCCCTGTGACATGACAGTTGGAGCAATCATTGTGGTATTTTTACCCATTTTGCAAATATTTTTATAATTACCTACATCTAGCTTGTAATGAAGTTCTCCTCTTAGGCCAACCATTTCGCTAGATCTAGTAGCCCTTTTCAGATAAAATCTTTTACACTTGGCAAAAGGAACATGCCATTTGCCGACATTTAATAGTGTATCCTTTGCGGCGGTTCTCCAGTCAAATACTGGACACTGTGATGTGATCTGGATGGCAGTTGAATGTTCGCTCACTACATCCAGGTATTCACGCGGACTTATTATGTTTTCCAACTTTCTTAATTCTTTTTCAATGCGAGCGAATACTCGATCTGCCGGTAGAAAAGAATGACCCACTACCGGGAACACTATTTCGACAAGTTTGATATGAGCTGGTGCATTTTGTATCAACCACTTAGATAGCATTGCTATAAGCATTGAGTTCTTATTTTGTCCCGCACAAACATCGGCCATTATGCGAAGTGTGTTACAGTGTGATAAGTATACTGCATTACATAATCTGTGGTATACAGCAGATACTATAAGATTCGCATCTTTTGCATATTCGTCCTCAGTCCGACAATAGCTGTACACATTTTCCTTCGTCAATGGTGTTTTTGAATTGCCTTCAACTACCGTAAAATTATAAAAATATAACTGTCTGGAATAGTAGGTACTTTGATCTGGGATCTTTGGCAATGCCATGTTCTTCTGACAATCGAAAGATATTATTTTTAATGACGGATCGTCTGCTTTTAGCATCGTAAAAAATGCCTTTGCACGCCTTTTGTGCACAGTTTTTTCAGCCATCAGCCGAGATTTCTCACGTTCGCTTGCCGATTTTAATTGAAAGTTTTTATATATGAAATTATACTTTGTTTTTGTCTTCGTATTTATGAGATTTATGGTCTCCGCCACGATTTTCTTTTGGAAAATTTCCTTTCATGTAGTAATTTTTAACTAAGTTTTCTATTCGGTACCTTTTTATATGCAAGATTTCCAAAAAACTTTTTTGGCAAACGAAAATCATAGTTTTTTGAGATCTACTGTAAACTCTGTACATCATTTGCATAGCTCTAGGTTTGTAGTGGTTAGAATTAAGCCTAGGACGTCGGCGCATTGTTTTTACAGCTAAAACATATTTCAATATGAATGCATCTTGTTTTACTTTATTTTTTATTGCATAAAACGATCTATGAAACTTTTCTAAGTCATCCATAGTAAGCGTAGGGCATAACAGCTTTATGTCTTTATGTGAACAATTCGGCTTAACAGGTAAGTCTTTAGGGGCATACCTGGAACAGACACAGATATTTTTATAAAAAAAAAATAAGATTGACTCCCGACTTCTTAATTTCAATCTTTGTAATACATTTCATCAAAATCGATGCAGCCGTTTAGCTGTGAGAAAATAACAGCCACACAAACGGAAAGGTTTGACGAATGAAACAGCTGAGTTATTTTTACCTAAAATAAATTAGACAGATAGATATTAATCATTATTTATTTTACAAATACGGATACATAAATACATGCAACATCACATGAATACACCATACACTACACGCACCCCCACAAAACACTCTCTCCCCTCTCATACGCCACACCATACCGCACCCTCTCCTCTCTCATACACCACACCACACCACACTCCATCCCATCCCATCCCCCACACACATACTCACACATTCATATAGCACATCAGGTCATTATGAGTTTATTGTTAGTATCACACACTTTAATAAAGGTTTATTTTGTATACGTAGTAACTATTAGAACACTGACTCCTAGGTCACAGGTTTTCCCTAGTTTAGGAGGCGGGGTTTTCCACTATTTGTGCAGCCATTTCCCAAAAACTAATTTAAGCTACCTACATACATATGTGAATGGTTATTGTTATTGTATACAAAGGTTTTTTTTGTGTCAATAAACTTATTTTACTATTTATTATTTTTATAGCTGGATAGTCCGTCCGTTCAAAACACGTCCACTCAAAATTTTAAAGAAATTAACAAAGTAAAATTAGAAGACGAGCACCTATCATTAGAAAAAACATAAACAAAAGTATCACTATATTGTGGTCATAGTATACTCACCGGTCTTCTTTGGCCTTATTTTTTTTCCAATTTGCACTATCAACTCGCCGTTTTCGTGCATGTTTATTATCAGTCACTGGGGGATAACATTCCATTGTTGATATTTAAATAATTTATAGCTTCTATACTGGTATTTGAACACAACTAAATTCTAAAATTTTGGATACACTCTCACGAGCCGCACGCATAAACCGCCTATTGTTTAATGCGCTGTGATTGGCTGTAAGCAAAGACATTTAGGGACAATGCTGATTCGGATACAGACACCAATGGACTATGCTGTTTTTGTTGCAAAGTTTGATTTTTAAATCCTTTTTTTTTTCTACAGGACATTGCGGCTTTAGTTGCAAGTTGATTATAATATTATATTCCTTTTAATTTGTAGATTAATATGCCATAGATAACTTAATTTTACTTTTTTATGGACATTGCGGTTTTTTATTCTAGTAGACTCATTAAAGCATTCTAAAGCAATTAGAAAGAGGTAAAGTTTGTTTGTACCATGCTCCCTTAGGAGCCGAACAAAATGATAATAAGTCGGAAAAAATGCTAAGTGTAAACAAAGTAATAATGCGAGGGCGATGGGATACGAGTTGACAGGTCAGGGCAGCAATTAATTAATAAAAGTATGCCATACCTGGCGAACGAAACCAAGTATTCTTGGCATTATCAGTGATGGTATTGATACACTTGTAGTTCCATGTTGCAGTATTATAGCAGTTATTGAACACGTCGACTCCGAACTGGGATAGGTTCTCATTGACGGCATAACCATTGTCCTCGTATAAATTATAGTTGATGTATTGAAAAACGCCCGATTTGTTTACGCCTACCTGCAATAGTACATTACGATATTAGTGCGTTATGATGGTTATATCATGCGAGGCGGAATTTCAGCCCGAGCCGTAGGCGAGGGCGTAATTGAACCGAGCATGTTATAACCAATACGCACGTATATCGTACGACATTTTTTAACACATTTGCGAGGAAACAGAAAAAAAAATATTATTTTAAATAAACTCAATCTGTGAATGCACACTGTTGCTTTCCCGCCATTTTAACAGCACGCTAGCGCTGCCTACTGACTGGCGCCGCGCGGCGATTAGTTCGAAATTTGAATAGCAACAGCGCGCTGTTCACTAGCTGGAGTCGTGCGGCGGCGATCAGTTCTATATTTGAAATGGCAAATAATACTGTTATGGAATTTGTATGGACTATAACTTAACTATTTGCTTTGGTAAAACACGCGTTTTTTATGACCCGCTTTACATATTTAAAACCGGTGGAATTACATCAGCTTTACGAGCAAGGATGTTAAAAAATAAGCTAACAGTATTTGACAAGATAAAGCTAGCTAAAGCAGGTCCTTATTTTTGACTAGACGTGAGGCTAAGTGATACATCACCACCTTTTATCATCACAACACTGTAAAGAGCATCTTCACAAATATTATAAAAGCGTAAGTGAGATTTTGTTACGTTTTAACGGTAGAACGAATTAATGAATTTTGATGAAATTTGGTATTAGACTATGACCTGGGTTAGGACAGGATACTTTTACTCCCGGTAGTACATTTGCCTGTAATAATTTCCAACCTGCACGTGGCGAAGCTGTATTCAAAAGCTATTTGTGTACTACTGATAAATACTGGTCGTCTACTGACGATACTACTCCATTTTTAAAACCATTTACTTCAAAATCTGTAGAGCACGGAAACCTCTTCCCCATTGCTCTCATATTCATCTCCATCCTTTGTATGATTCTGCAGGGACGGTTTAACTTCAAGGCTACTAAGCTCGAGGCCACTGCTGTCTGTATACTGCGTGTTATCTTGATGCCGTACGACCCTCCGAGACGACGGACATGAATGTCGATTCTAAAAACAAGAAAATACGTTAAGAAAGTGTTTAAAATTCGAGCGAAACTCACTTATTACAGATGAAGACTATCTTTTAAACTATTTAAAAAAAAGTCTTATTCTCAAAACTTAAAGTAAAAAAACAAAGCAATTATTTGAAATAAACCATTACAGGCACTTTTGAATAGACGGGATTTATTCAAATGAAGCTGCGGGAAGCATAAAACCGGTCGAAGTGGTGGAGCTTAGGGGAGACCTACATATGACCAGCAGTTGACGCCTTTCGGCTGAAATAATAGTGAGATACCTGTGAATCAGCACTTTTCAACGTTCAATACTCCCGGTCTTAAATGTTATGTTTAATAAGAATTATATAGTGTCAATTATTTACTTGCTCTGATCAATCTTCAAGGCTCGTGATATCATCACCTGCATAGCCCCCGTCCATTGCGCCGTCGCATAAACAGCCAATCCCTCTTCTATCGGCTTGCTCACACTAACCAGCGTCTCTATAGGAAAGTGATACTGTCCCTTGATTGTATTCCCTCCTTTAATTACTTTTGCTACATCCTTTCCTCTATCCATTGCTTTAATTTCTCGAAACAGAGTGTTCCTTTTAGGGTCTTTCTTAGCAGTTTTTATGCAAGTGACAGGTTTTTCAACATTAGTATATTTGACTTTAACTAGATTAGCTGCTTTATCAGCAGTGTCTTGTGTATCAGCAACTATTAAACCTATAGGTTGATTGTAGTATTTGACTTGGCCGCTGCAGAATACTTCTTCATTTATTGAGTAGACTGGATCATCCACTGGTGTGAAGGAATTTGATCCAGGTATGTCTTTTGCTGAATAGAATGCTACCACTCCTGGGTAGCTCTGAAATTAGGAACCAAATGCCAATGTACATAAAACAGCATGCGTTCTTTGATTTTTATCCAATATGTACTAAAATAAAAACCTTACTTACAAAGGCTGCTGAAGCATCTATCAATACCATGAGACCTTTCCCTATAGTACTCAGAACAAATGCACCGTAGACTTCTTTAGGAAATGTGGGGATGTCATCCGTATACATCGCTTCGCCTGCACATTGTATCTGTAAAAAAGTACATATTTTTCAAATAGAAATAACTATGGTTACTAAATTTTGATTGGGAAGTCAAACATAGGTAGACGCCATGAAATTATTTACAGATCTCTTGAATAAAATCTGATTCCGTAATTAATTTATGTTCATAATACACGTAAACGCTTAAAATAATATATGTACATAGGTTCAATTATTAAAAACTACGTTTCAGTTCCTAACAGTAGTTACCTTATTACAAGTACTTACCAAACCTTCGATCTTCGGTATAGGCTGGTTGATAGGCCATAGGGCAGGGTTTGTGTCATACATTTGCCGACCATCAGATACAGGCCTAGATTCATGCAGTTTGATAGCTCCCGATTTGTAGCGTGGATGAATCAGTGTGTCTGGACATAATGTTAGCAGGCCCTAGACAGAGGAAACTTGCTTTATTTCTTTATGTTCTGTGTCAGACATTAGATTTATATGAGTTTCTAAAAGAATAAACATGATGTAGTCTCCCACAATGTTGACCTATGACCAGGTGACGACTGCAGAAATCCGCTGGATGCGAGAAGCACGCTCAAGGGAGGACTATAGCCAGCAGTGGACAATTTTGGCAGAAATGATGATAATCATGGTGATGACGTCGCTTAGTCACTCAATTCAAAAGTACTCAGAGGTTTACTTAAACTAGTTTACTTTTGTGAAAGTTACTTGCTTTCCTAGGTCGATAAACATTTCGTGTTTATTAAGTAAGAATCAAAATAACAAATCCTTACCTTATAAAACAGCCCCAAAGCCAACTGTCGCCTATAAGCAGCAGATGGTTCAGGTGGATCTTCAGTAACCACCAATTCAGCTTTCAGAATCTGAACAGCAGCCTGCAAGGTCTCATTCCTGAACAATGACTTTCCTACCAAGAACCGCTCTGTAGCTGCAGCTCTAATGAAACCCGGTGATAGACCACCAATTACTATTCTTGTTTGTAAAACAAAATTATCTGGAGTCAGTTTAAATAGGAAACCAGAGTGCACTATTGCATGTGCGTTTTGGGATCGTGGCATTACCTGGAAGACATAATGACGACGGTTTGTAGCTTTTTTAATTAGATAAAATATTGTCAGCAGATTTGAGAATTTTATGATTCGGCATTACTCAAACCGCCTCTTCAGTTTGCTAAACGCTAGCTGGTTTGTGTAGTGCCAAATAAACTAACTAAAAATATTAATGATGTACTTATGTAAGATTGATTTCAAAAGTCTTTTTTATACAAAATATATAGGTTTGATTAAGAAGGTATTTTATTTGCTGTTATTTGATTTCTTTTATACGATTTCTATCAAGTTATTAATCTTTGGCAATGGGTGTTATTTACCTCAAATAAATAAATTATGCTCAAATCAATAATTATGATCTACTGATGAAACAATTGATCATACCTTGAAAGTCACAAGCTTGTACTGTTTATTTAAAGGTGGCATCATCACATTCAAAATAACTTTTGCTTTCATATCCAGTTTGAGGAATTGTTGCATCGTCACTATTTGAGTCAAACCAGTTGAAGACACTGAAAGCATAGATTACATGTATTATCTCCTAATCTTCTACTACTGTCTATTAGTTGTCTACCTAAGCTCAACTGATTTTCACTATTAAGCTCTAGCCAAAGTGAAGAGAACGAGTAAGCTGGACTGACCAAAAGAACAACTAAATGCTCATGACACACGAGTGGGAAGCGTTAAAGGCAGCGACCTTTACCGGAAAGTGTGTCATAAACTTAGTCATACAATTTTTTATTAAACTGTTTCCAATTCGAATTTCTTAGTTTAGCCCGGAGTTCGGAAGTTAGCGGTGTGATACCCCCGTGCCTCGGAAAGCCCTGTCTGCGTACACACTTGTTCACTGTCATATATCCCGCACTGTTGGCTATTCTCCTTTGAGGTTGGCCGCCATGGCCGAAAAATCAACGTGCTTCAGTTTGGCCAAAAATTTACTGTGTAAAAAAAAAAATGAAAAGTAGGTACGGCCACACAAATGATGATTGCGTTTCGAATTAAAACTAATTTGTCTAGACACTTTCAAAGGCACATATGTCATTAATTACAGTTTCAGCAAAAACTTATAATGCAAATGATGCGATAATAACTATAGCAAGACAATAAACGCAAATGATGCCGTAGGTACTATAGCGAAACAAAAAAAGTAAAATAATAACTTTGATTACTATGTAGAATGTCTTGTCGTTGTCAACTATAGTAACAGTACTTTTATAATGATGAGTAGATATATACACACGTCAAGCTATACATTTCTAGTTTTAGCTGATCTCGCATTATGTTGGCTTTTCGTACAATGAGAAGTCAGCATATACTGGAAATGAACAAGCTTGATTTGTTGCCGTGCGTACTAAATCTACTGGGTGTAAGGGACAGCCCTTCACAAACTAATGGGGTGGATTCAGTATATCATACTAAGATGACCAGTACAAGAAATTATTTCAGGACCGTTATGGGAATCCAATAAACCTGATTTGTTTTATTTTCTCACACGCATTGTATCTCGGATCAATTCGGAAAGCCGCCTTTGTGCATTCGCCGACGACGAGTTCGATGAACTCTGTAGTAGACGGGAAGTGAACAGCTGATTTCATGCGTCGTTCGTTACATTATTTCAACATCCATTGCTGCTTTTTATTTTAGCCGTATTGTTTACATAAATGGAGTGATGCTTTCAGACAATGTAATTTTACATTAAAATAAAACTGAAAAAGCTGAAAAAAAAGTAAAAAAAAAGAAAAATCCGGAAAAAAATTCCGGTGGAATATGATTCAAAATAAGGAGCTGAATGCACTCTGTCATTTTGTGGAGGGCTGTCCCTTACACCCGGTATATTCAGTGATGTGGTGAAACCAAAACATTGAAAAGGCAGTAATTATATTGAGAACGCCAGAAGAAACCTAATATTCATATAATAACAAGATAATTATTAGGCAGAGATTAATTAACGTTACTTGGCACATACTTGGACTGAACAAAACACTTTATCAACTGTCACACTACAAAAGTGAAATATGGAAAAGGGATATATATAAACCATACCAAGTGTTAGGTAACATTTATTAAACTCCGCCTCAAACTCAATCATTTTTTCAGCCGAAAGACATCCACTGCTGGACATAGGCCTCCCCCAATTGGGAGGGGGTTTGTCATAATTGCCACGCTTGGTAGGCAGGTTGGCGATCGCAGTATGATGGTAAAATACAAAGAGAACGCTGCTGCGCATTCTCTAGTAAGTCCCTTAATCGCCTCTTATGACACCCACGGGAATTTATAGCATGGTGCTATTTTTACTTCCGGCACCACACGGAACAGCCTTAAACTTACTGATAGTCAATTGTGCCCCAATTGTTTCGAATAACAGAAACAAATCTGATTGGAACTCGTTGTGTCTGTGCTTTATCATCAAGTTGCCTGCTATTGAGCCTACCTGAAAATATATTCGAAATCAAAAAAAAAAAATATAAATCTTTTGCTCAGATAAGAGATTAATGACAATCCCCGAAATTTGAAAATTTCCAAAAACCAAAGAATATACTACGACGAAATTTACCCAATTTCAAAGCATATTCGTTGAACAGTATAATTAGAGTGAAAAATGGGCAGAGCGTAATTTATTTCCTGTTCTAAATAAAATTATAAAGAGTAATACTTGCATTTCTCACAGCTATATGGGCTACCAGTAAAATATGATCATACAATATCTTCAGATAACCGAAATATTCCTGTTCGGAAACTGTTTGGAGAATCCCAAGTAAATTAGTGAGAGCTGTTCCCCCACCTATGATGAGGTTTTGGTCTATAATGTAACCAATCAAATCTTGAGCCTGACTAACATCTATAAGAACCCGAGCATTGTCAATGATTTCATCTTCTGGATATACTCCTGAAAAAATATTACTATCAAGAGAATTGTCAGTGTTGCAAATGCTTTAATGTGTCACCAAATACAGCTTATTTCTTTGATAGTTTATTTATCACGTTGTTCGTATTTCCTTTCTTTCTCATTTAGTATCAATATTGTTACGAGCTGGGGTTCGGGATAAATTAATTTAAACCAATTTACCAAAACACACAAACTGTTTAATTAAATAAACACAAATATCGCAACTACAAGAAACGTCACTTGGAATCACTTGTTTCGCTTCGCTACTGTATCACTCGAATCGTATTCGCTCGCTTCCGAAATCGAACTGCTTGTCGGCCCAACAATCCGCTATTTATATCCCGAGCAGAACATTCTCGAACATTCGACACTGCCACAGCGTAGAAGCTTCTAGTAACTTCCATCGAACTGTTTAATGCCACTATTCGACAATAGATGGCAGTAGCGTCTACGTACAATTTCGTGTAGTACTTGCTACTCAATAACAGATGGCGTTAGCGTGTCATTTCCAGTAGTTTCTAACACTGCCCCGTCCTTAGATGGAATTAACGTGATGTTTCTAGACTTTTCGATTTACGTCACACTGCCCCCTCCTTAGACATGCTCGTCCCGAGCATCATTATTCCCGTAGTATCGTGCCAATCGATCTACATGGACAATTTTAGGTGCAGTTCGCATACCCTTTTGTATTCGGTAAGTGACGTCGTTGATCTTGGTCACAATTCGGTACGGCCCGTCCCATTTTGCCTGCAATTTAGGGGACTTTCCTTTGCTGCGCACTGGGTTATGCAACCACACTAGCGAACCTTCGTCGAAGCCAGTATTGTTCATCTTCCGATCATAACGAGTTTTCATTCTCTCGGACATCTGTTGGCCTGATTCTCTGACATGCTCATATACGTCATTCATCTTGTTGCGCAGATCATTTGCATAATCAGTTATACTCCGTGGTGAATCAGGGGGAATGCCGGTTATTAGATCAGCTGGTAACCTTAACTCCCTTCCAAAGTTCGCGAAGGCTGGCGTCACAGTTGTACTCTCGTGAACTGCACTTCGGTATGACAGAAGAAACGGTTGTATGTGCTTGTCCCAATCCTTTTGTCTGCTTGCTACAACTTTTGCCAGATATCTTTCCAAGGTCTGATTAAATCTCTCCACCATTCCGTCAGATTGTGGGTGGTATGAAGTGGTTCTGGTTTTGTGAGTACCCATAACCCGACATGTTTCCTGAAACACTTGAGACTCGAAATTCCTTCCTTGATCGCTGTGGATTTCCAAGGGTACCCCAAACCGACAGAAGACTTCGTGGACTAATTTATCAGCGACTGTTGAAGCTTCTTGATTAGGGATGGCGAAGACTTCCGGCCACTTGGTGAAGTAATCCATAACAACCATGAAATATTTATTTCCACTTTCACTTTCAGGGAACGGCCCAGCGACATCCAGTGCTATCCGTTCCCAGGGGGCTCCCACGTTGTACACTTTCAATGCACCCCTGCTGCGTGTGTGTGGTCCTTTTACCGCTGCACAACTGGTACATCTGCGACACCAGTCCTCCACATCCTCTCGACAATGGATCCAGTAAAACCTTTCTCGGATCTTTAACAGAGTCCTTCTTACTCCCATATGACCTCCTGAAGAACCATTGTGGTAGAGCTGTAGAACTTCTGGTACCTTCGTTTTTGGGACTACCATTTGCAGGTGACAGCTATTCCCTAGAGCATTTTCCCATTTTCGGCACAACACACCATCCTGGATCACCAAGCTCTCCCATTGTGCCCAATAACTTTTTGTGGTGGTACTCATCGCTGCAACATCACACCATTTCGGTTTGGGAGCATTAGCTTTAATCCACTCGAGAATTGGCCTGATATCTCTGTCACTTTGCTGAGCATGCTGTAGGGTTTCCTTCCATTCGTCACTAAGGTCCGTTCTTAGCATCCTGACAGGTACCGTTTCCTTAGCTTCTTGCCTGACACAATGCTTGCAGTCTTCAGGACAAGGTCTTCTTGATAAAGCGTCCGCGTTACCGTGAGACTTCCCACTACGATGTTCAATTGCAAAGTCATACTCTTGTAGCAGTTCAATCCATCTCGCCACTTGTCCTTCTGGATTCTTAAATTGCAACAACCACTTTAATGCAGCATGGTCAGTCCGCAGGTGGAATTTACGTCCAAGCAAGTATTTGCTGAAATGCTGCAATGTCTTTACGACGGCAAGAAGTTCGCGTCTCGTGACACAATAATTTCTTTCTGGCTTTGATAAAGATTTGCTGAAGTAAGCTATCACAACTTCATAATCTCCTTTCCGTTGAGATAACACACCGCCTATACCAGTATTACTTGCGTCCGTGTCAACTATGAATTCATTTTCTGTGTCAGGGTAGCCTAAAATTGGGGTATTGCACAAACGTTCCTTTAAATCTCGAAATGCGATGTCACAGTTCTCATCCCAACAGAACGGTCTTTTCTCCTCAGTAAGCTTGTGAAGAGGTTTGGCAATGTCAGCAAAATTCTTGACAAACCGTCGATAGTACGAGCACAAACCCAAAAATGCCCTGACCTGCGTCTTGTCTTTCGGGACTGGCCATTCCTTGACGGCGACGATTTTCTCAGGATCTGTTTGCACTCCTTCCTTCGAAACCACGTGCCCCAAAAAGCTTACTTGCTGTCTGAAGAATGAGCACTTCTTTGGACTTAGCTTAAGATTGGCTCCTCGGATTTTCGATAGAACACGTTCCAGATTTTGAAGGTGGTCTTCGAATGTGCGGCCCACGATGATGATGTCATCTAAATAGACAAGGCAGGCGTCTCCAATTAGTCCCGTGAGAACTAACTCCATTAGCCTTTCAAATGTTGCGGGAGCATTGCACAATCCGAATGGCAAGACTTTAAACTGCCATAGTCCCTTTCCCGTAGAAAATGCGGTTTTTTCCTTGTCTTTGGGGTCTATTTCCACTTGCCAGTAGCCACTTTTTAGGTCTAACGTGGTAAACCACTTCATTCCTGACAGCGTGTCCAGGGTGTCGTCGATCCGGGGTAGTGGATAGCTGTCTTTCTTAGTAACGTCATTCAATCGACGATAGTCTACACAGAACCGTATGCTGCCATCTTTCTTTTTTACCAGAACCACAGGAGAACACCAAGGACTAGACGAAGGCTCTATAACTCCATCCTTTACCATTCCTTTAATCATGGTATCTACCTCCTTTTCTCTTGCCACTGGTAGTCTTCTTGGTCGCTGTCGTATTGGTAACTCATTTCCGGTATTAATTCTGTGTTGAACCAAACCAGTCTTCCCTATGTCAGCATCATTTGTAGAGAATATGTCTGCATACTGAAGTAGCATCTTCCTAGCTTTCTCTCTTTCTTCTTCCGATAAATCTTTACGACAGTCTTCCAAAAGATTTAACACATTAAATCTTGCACTTTGGGCGTTATTTTGAGAAGGCCGATGTTGGCATTCACGCATCCAAGCTACTTCCCCACAGGAACCCATCAACGTACCCTTCTTGATTACTTGTTCCTTTTCACTTGGGTTCAGTATGCGTACGGCTGCAACGTTGATTGCCTTTACCAAGGTCCGCGCAATCTTCCATGGAAGGTTTCCATCTAATCCTTCAATGAGAATACATCGGTTTTTCTGCCCAGAATTATGTGGAAGACTAACTGGAACTATTGTTTCCGATCGGGGAGGAAGAACAATCTTCTTCAAGCAGTACACTTTCCCTGATGGTGCACCTTCCATGAAGACTTCTTCTGACCCACATTTTAGGACTCCTTGGTTAATGTCGATCTCACAACAGTGCTGTCGCATGAAGTCCAAACCTAGGATGCAGTCATCTACTATGTCAGCCATGATGACCTTATGCCGGTAGATTGTGTTACCCAGTTTTAACTCCACCTCCTTCTCACCACGGACGGTTATGTGCTGACCCGTGGCTGTTACTAATTTTACGCCGTCATGCTTACCAAAGAAGTCCCCAAGAAAACGATTCGCTAGTTGGGAACTGACAACCGTGCGAGAAGCTCCAGTATCCAATGTCAGCTTACATGGTCTTCCGTTCACTTCACCTTTTATGACTAGGGTGTTCCCATCATGGGCTTGTGAGACCGAAATTCTTGGGGCTATTTTAACACCAGCCAGCACCCGCCCTGCAGTCCTGGCGTTGACTAGTTTTCCTGCTGCTGGGCAGTGACATCTGCCGCCCTTCTTTCCCGGGTCTGATCTTCGTTGGCAGTGCTACGCTTCGGACAACTTGAACGGAGGTGGCCCTTTTCCCCACAAGTGTAGCACCTAGGGCTGTTCCTCAGACGGTCACGAACAGGTGAAGCCGCAACCTCCCTGATGCGATGGGCTCGATGATCATGCCTCACTGCCTCCACCTCCAACGCATGGGCCAAGGCGTCCTTGAGCGTCTCGTGGTGTCCAAGTCTTACAGCAGCCCTTACTTCCAGGTCCCGTATGCCATCTATGAAAGCTTGAGTCAGAGTCCCTTCGATGACTGCAGGCGCAGACTGGTACGCTTTTCGAACCAGCTTCTCGATTTCTAGGGCCCACTGCTGCAGGTTTTCACCACTGCGCTGCACACGATCCTTCAACTGCGCACGAAAAACGTGTTCCAGGTGCGCCTCACCGTATCTGGCTTCTAACGCCTCAACAAGCTGCTCATAGGTAACATTTTTGCCGAGAGCCTCTAACAAGGTTAAGGCCTGATCGCGAAGGGCCAAAGTAAGCGCGGTCATGGCCTGCCCTTTTGTCCACCCATTTGCACTCATGACAGCTTCAAATTGAATTTTATATGCTGACCAGGAAGATGTTCCGTCGAAGGGTGGCACTTTAAACCCGCGCACGGAAGGTGCAGCAACTATCGAAGCCGTAGTCCGGTCTCCAGCTTTCAGAACTCCAACCGCTTTTCTTATATCGGCGATCTGGACTTCGGCCTCGGAGATACGATTTTCATGTACCTGAACAGTCTCCTTCATGGCTTTGATGTCCTTGCCAAATGTCGCGTGTAGATCTTTCAAAAGGAGAATCTGCTCCTCTTTATCACGCTGAAGCTGCTCTTGCAGGCGGCGGGTCTGTTCTTCCTGTCGACGGGCCTGTTCTTCCTGCCGGCGAGCTTGCTCCTCTTTGTCCTGCTGCAGCTGTTCCTGTAGGCGGCGGGCCTGTTCTTCCTGTCGGCGGGCCTGTTCTTCCTGTCGGCGGGCCTGCTCCTGCAGCATCGCCATTAGCGCAGAAAGATCCATGGCTAGTGATGCTGTAGGAACACCAGACGCTTGGGAGACTGGCTCTGTCGTTGGCTGATTACACCCAGGTATCTGTCTAGAAGTTCCTTCAAACCGCCTCTGATCCACCTCCTGCTGGCGCTGACTCCTGGTACGGATACCTTCCGTATCCTCCTTCGGTAAAACTGGCATAATTTATCCCTTACTTCTGACACCAAATGTTACGAGCTGGGGTTCGGGATAAATTAATTTAAACCAATTTACCAAAACACACAAACTGTTTAATTAAATAAACACAAATATCGCAACTACAAGAAACGTCACTTGGAATCACTTGTTTCGCTTCGCTACTGTATCACTCGAATCGTATTCGCTCGCTTCCGAAATCGAACTGCTTGTCGGCCCAACAATCCGCTATTTATATCCCGAGCAGAACATTCTCGAACATTCGACACTGCCACAGCGTAGAAGCTTCTAGTAACTTCCATCGAACTGTTTAATGCCACTATTCGACAATAGATGGCAGTAGCGTCTACGTACAATTTCGTGTAGTACTTGCTACTCAATAACAGATGGCGTTAGCGTGTCATTTCCAGTAGTTTCTAACACTGCCCCGTCCTTAGATGGAATTAACGTGATGTTTCTAGACTTTTCGATTTACGTCACAATATCAATAAATCTTCTCGTTGATCGCAAGCGTTACTGCTGAGTATGAGGTGCTGGGTACGTTTCCCAAATCGGATAAAATGATATTGGGTTTCTCTTTCTGGAATTTCTCAGTAGCAGCCCAGGGTCTGAATTTGTTCCCAGTTGGTGGCAATAGGCTCGCCCCTTTTTACACGGGACATAAACATAACTAGCGAAATGTACTAAGATACATCTCTACAGTTCGGGGAAACAAGGCGTGATGTTCTGTGTTATTCTTACCTTTAGCTGTATTTCCATGAATCAATTTATACGAATCATAACCCTCAGTCTTCAGTACACTGAATATATCAGCTACTCTATTAGCCTTATACCAAGTTTTACCATCTTTCAACTTAATCTTGAATATCCCATTGTTAATACTAAGATCATTCATAGAAAGGATACACCAATCTTTGTCGTCGCAAGCTTTGTTGCAAGATTTCTCATTCTTTTTACAAATTTTCAAGTCTTCTATATCTGGTATTTCAATGGATGTAGGTGCATCTATGGCAAATTTCTTGAAAGCTTCCAATATTGGTCTATAGCCAGTACACCTGCATATATTGCTCGCAAATGATTGTTCTATTTCAAGCATAGTTAGCTTCTTTTTACTTTGGAGGAGGCTGAAACAAATTGTTTTACTTACAGTATGTATGAAGTATCTTCTGTCATGATAAACAATATTTGAAAATATACTGATATTCTCGGATTCCAGAAGCACAAGCACAAGCGTCATGGTATATTATCTTTGTCAACCAAACATACTCTTGAATTTTCATACCAATTATTTGTCACTATCCTAATATGAAATTCTGTTGATAAATTAGACAGTCAATTTAAAGAAGTTAATTCGTTTCTGCCCATACCTGTACATAGCCATAACCCAACCTGGGGAGCAGTAACCACACTGGGATCCATTATGTTTAGCCAGCGTGGTTTGCAGTGGATGATACCCTTTCTTTCTGTTACCCACTGCTTCAATAGTGGTGATCTCTAAACCGTCGCAAGCAGTGATTGGCAGGATACACTGTTTCAAGAAAATGAGAGATAAAGTTCAAATGTATTCAATGATAAAGGTCTATTAGGCCAAAAATACAAAAAGCTGAATAACAATGTTTTGGAATCAGATCTGCCCTTCATAACAGTGCCGACTGAATAGTGTGCGATTCCTAACAGCTTAGTTTATGCAAAATTTTATACCAAGTAAATGTATGTGTTTGTTATTACTATCTACGAGCAGGAATCTTTTTAGTACTTTCGCAGTCACGAAATATAGAAAGATTGAAACAATATCATCCAAAGAATAGTAGGAACTAGTTTACAATCCACAAATGTCACTCAAGTTACACACATCTAGTAGGAAAATCAAGTCCATGATCATTAAAACTTGTCGTCCCATATAGATCAAAATACTGGACCATGGAGAAGACGCATGAATAAAGATTACATGGAGCGGAAATTAGAATGTTGAGATGTATGACTGTAGTGACAACAATGAATAAATTACGAAATGAGTAACTAAATATGAGGAATTTTGAAAGTGGCTCCAGTTGAATGGAAATCGTTTGGCGCACGGACACTTATGATGAGGAGGAATGCAACACGTGTGACTAAAAGAGTAATGAATGGCAGGGATATCGAGGGACAAACTGTAACAATGAATTCATGGAATGATTCTAGACCGCCGAGCGTAGACAATTTTCGTCAGTTTTTGATGTAGTTATTAATAACACAGTTACTTTTGTATTTTATTAACACCTACGAAAAATTTCAACGCATACGGATTCAGAATCATGTGCTGAATTCATGGTTACAGGGTATACTTTGTGTTCTTGCCACCTTCTATAAGGGTTAGTGGATAAAGAGGAAAAGAAAGAATAAAGAAAACATGGATAGGATTAAAAGGGAAAAATGATAGTGTGACGGTAAGTAAGAGAGAATGGATGAAGAAAAAGTTGGCTCGACCTAGTAATATCAAATAAGGACAGGAGGTTGTCGATGACAACAGCTTCAGTTAAGTAATTAAATATGTGGTTTCGAAAACTTGTCAAATAGTTACTGCATTGACAGCATATGGTAGAGCTGGAGGTCTTCGTGCAGTGACCAAGCACGCGCCGCAGCCAGCTTGCCGGCACATGTACTTGGTGCCTCGTAACTCTAAGTGCTCTCGGATGTAGTCCAAGAGCATCACACTGGAGTTGACCTCGCATCCCACTGAAATGAGACGAGAGTATGGTGCAGCCTTAAATCAACCATTATGGTGACCCTTAACTAAAGTATAATTTTCACTAGCCAAGTCAAACGCGATAGCAGCCATCTGGCTACTGCCACATGTGAATCAACCCAACTGGGAGCGGGGGGGGGGGGGTATATTTATACTAACATTGTTGAATGGGCTCAATGCGGCCCGATGCGAACCAGACGGTGTAAATCGTAAATTAAGAAAGCCTATGTTCAGAAGTCTTCATTATGACTGATGTATTTATTTATTTATTTAGGGACAACAAACTGCAGTGTACTAAAAGTAGACACAGGTTAGAACTTAATAATAGAGGTAACAAATACACTACTCACAACGTTACCCACATATTAATAAACATAACTACTAGTTGTTCGAAAGAACGATACAAATAAAAGTAAAAACAGAATAAAACTAAACATTACTTTACTATTAGGGTTCTGATCACTTAAAATAGTAACAATATCTTTTTTAAATATAGTCTTACTGAGAAACATAATATCAGTTGAGCCAAATTGCCTATTGTAGGTGTAAACTAATCGATGCAGCGGCGAACGCACGCCTGAGTTGGTTCAACAAAAAGTAGTCGCGAACAAATGTCTCGAGCGAACTTGTCGACCACGTACGGTACGAGAGATCAGGTAGCACGAACTGTTCACTAGATCGGTACAATCGACTTTCTTACGACATATACTAAAAAGGGTCATCATCTCAAGTAGGGTGCGTCTGGATTCTAGTGTAATAAGGTCGTATTTTTGTAGTAATAATTGATAAAAAAAAATCTTTTTAAAGCATATATAGTGCACTGCATGTAGAAATTTGCGTTGGACCAATTCAATAATGTCAATATACTTTTTATAGTAAGGGTTCCAAATAGGTACTGCGTATTCCACTTGTGGTCGTATTATTGACTCATATAAGTATAAGTAGGTAGGAGGGACGACGGAATTCCCTTGATGCTCTCATCACAAATCCAAACATTTTAAATGCCTTATTGACAATGTTTTCTATATGAGCATCAAGGTGAAGCTTTGAGTCTAACTGTATGCCTAGATCGCGAAGAGAATGAACTTTGCTCAGTGGCGTGTTTCTAAAAGAATACTTGAATTTGGTCACATTTTTCTTCTTTGTAAACGTAATGCTATGGCACTTAGATATACTTAGGGAGAGTTTGTTAACAGAGCAGTAGTCCAGAAAACGGTCCAGGTCCTCCTGAAATACTAAGCAGTCGGAAAGATGGCTGATATTTTTATAGATCTTCAAATCATCAGCATACAAGAGAAATTTGTAAGAACAATGTCAGGTTTCGGCCTACACAACTTTTAAATCTAAATTCACACTGACACAAAGTTTTTACCTACAGCAATTTAAATTTTTAATTTCAACTTATTAGAAAATATTTAGTTGTTTTCGAGTACTTTTCGAAAAGAATTTCATTTTAATAAGTATCCATTTTGTTCATCATGTTCCAGGGTTTCCTTTTTTAAATATAAATTCAGGTAGTTACCTATTCTGCCACTGTAATCGATTAGTCTAAATAATTAAAGCGATTTACTCTTTACTTTTTATTTCACACTTCACAATTGTGTTTTTTTTTTAACTAAATAATACGTTCATAGTGTTTATTATAATACATTTAGTAGTTTTTAAACAATATAAAAATGAAATTCAATAAATCGATTTTCCTGACCTGTGGTCGTCGATTACTTAACCCTTATGAAATGGCAACCCTGTTAGCTTCTGTCAAAGTCACGCGCTTAAGCTGACAGTGACTTGATGCAAACATCTTTGCCGGTGTTTTTCTGTGTACAGTTGTTTTCTTCTTGAATCCCTCTTATAGACTTATCGTGTTATAATCCATACGACACATTTTGTGACAATGTCCCAACAACTACGATGTATTAATTGTGGTTGTATTTTTTGTTTAATTTACTCTGTTTAAAAATACATAATCTCCAATTTAAAATGTCTGAATAACTTCTTTTTTCAAAGTTCAATTTAAAAGTGGAAATCACAGAAAAGGTTGTGAGATTAAACTACACAAAAATACGTAAGAATTTTCTCTGTCCAGGACAAATTAATACTGAGCCAAAGTTACAATGGACATCTGACATTGTTCTTTTAAAACAATGTTTTACATCATTAATAAATAAAATGAACAAGAGGGGACCTAAAATTGAACCTTGAGGAACTCCGGAAGTGACATTAACCACGCGAGACTCATAACCTTCTGGGTCCTATTGGTGACATATGATACAAACCAACGCAATAAATTCCCTCTTATGCCGTTGAATGCAATTTTGTCAAGAAGTAGTCTGTGATCGACTTAATCGAAGGCTTTTTGGAAGTCAGTATAGACCACATCAATTTGCTGTCTACTGTCAATGCCTTCAAATACTTGTTTTGTTAATCAAGAAGATTACTTACACTGGACCTACCTTGAACGAACCCGTGTTGCTCTATTATTAAAATGCTATGTAGAATAGGGTAGATCTCATTGTGGACCAGTCTTTCAAAAAGCTTGGATAGTCCAGACAACAAAGAGGTTGGGCGATATGTGGTAACATCTCTCTTAGAGCCACATTTATGAACTGGAACTATGTTTGCTTGTTTCCATACATCAGGGAAAACCCCATTAGAAAGACATTTATTAAATAGTATAAAGAGAGGGGAGCATAGTGTGTCACTTGTATTTTTTAAAAATATTGCAGGAATACCATCTGGCCCAGGTCCTTTGGAAGCATCCAGTGATTGTAGTTCTTTTCGTATTTTTTGTAGTGAAAAGTGCAGATTACAAATATTGATATCACCATCAGGATTGGCGCATGGTGGTACCCATGAAGTATGATCAAAAGAAGATGGTTCATATACAGATTGGAAAAAGTTAGAAAATAGATTACAAGTGGTAACAGGGTCATCTGATGACTGTTGGAGATAGTGAACTGTAGCTGGAATACTATTAGTGGAAGTACGACTAGAAATGTATGACCAAAATGCCTTAACATTTTTGACCACACTGTCCTCTACACTATTCATATACTTTTTAAAACATTCGTCCACCTCCTTTGTGAATTTTCTTCTATAAATAGAAAATAGTTCGTGTCTTTAGTGTTTCCATATTTTTTCCACTTAACCCATGCGCGAGATTTATTTTTGAATATGTGCAAAAGACATTAAAGTGAACCAGCTTGGGAAATTCAGACTTCTAAGCTTGTGAGTGGGGGTGTGCAATTTAATTATTTTATAAACGTTTTCATAAAAAGTTGCAACAGCTTGATCGGGGGGTAAATCTTCAAGTAGGTTGTACCAATCTATTGATTCCATATCAGTATTGATCTTAGAATAATTCGATTTGTAATAATTTAATTTGTTAAGTTTTTTTTGTTTAGGTATTTGTTTGAGTTTTTTAAATGGTATTTGAATGTAAAAAGAAGGGTGGTGAGTGTCTATTGGCAAGAGTGAGATGTTAGAATTATGGGCAACAGCATGTGTATTGCAGAAAAAAAGATCTAAAATCCGTCCATTACAGTTAGTAAGTACGTTATATTGATTTAAATCTAACTGTGAGCAATAGTTTAATAGATGTCGACTTTTATTTGAATATTGTTTATCCGAGGCACATGTCATGTACGAATTTGTACTAATCCAGTTCAGCTCAAGTAGATTAAAATCACCGGTAATAATAACGTTTTCTATGTCCATTTTCTGTGGCCAGTGGAGAAATAGTAGAAAAGCAGGGTTGTCAATTTATTGAGATTTCCACTAATCCCGGGTTGGTCGGTATGGACACCGCAACTGGCGGACTATTTGTTTGTAGCTGGTGATTTTGTTTTGGTTAGTCTAATTTAAATTGTTGAAAATAATAAATTCACTGCTAAAGCTTTGACTCGAAAAAACATTACATTAACACGATACTGGAAAGCTGTTTTATTATTTTCAAGAATCCTGTGGCACTTATGATTATTTTTAAATGCCGAAACCACTCTGGATACAAACGTTGATTTGGAAAGATAGTTCAGCATGACAAATATAGTGAACAGCGCCAGTGTTAATATCGAAAAACGTGATTTTGAAAAAAATATTCCATGGGAACCTACTTTCGGGATAGTAAAATTAACCATTATTCCATTATTGTGTAGCTAACAATCAAACAAATATCTTCACTTACTTTTCCAGTAATTATCGTGTTATATTTATTATCTATAGTATGTACCTACATTAAGTTATAACAAAGACTATAATTATAACATGATAAGTTTTATTTCATCCTCAAAACGACGACCGAATGACAGTAATAGGAATAAATAATATAAAAAATTGCGAATACTTATAGTTTATTTTAGTCGTTTGCAGAACCGCTATCAGTGTGAGGAAAACATTGACTCGGGAAAAAAATGGCAACACTGAGTAAAAAAAACCGCTATTTGTTTGTTTTGACTTCAATTTTGTTGAAAGTTGTTATGTTTTTCATTATACATAATTATATTTACTATTCGCATACAGATACATGGGCTTGAGCCGATGAAAAGCAGTTTTGGAACATTTCTAGTGGCACAGAACATTTAACTAAATGTTCCGCTACTACTACTACTCGAGGGTTGGTTTGGAAGACCTTTGGCAAGGAATAGTGCTCTGTCTTCGATTTGTACTGGCTGCATTAAGACTTACGCTGTTTTGCTCCAAAACGAAATGGACAAGGCAATATCACCACTGCAAGTAAGTACGCCTATGTAAATAGGAATTACGCGTGTAGAAGTGATTATTTGTAGCTGTAGGTACATTATTGACCAGACGGACAACCATTCTTTTACTGTATAGACTTCTGCAACTTATTTCAAGTTAAATTAATGATTATGTATGTCAGCCTCACATTCTAATAAATGAGATATATTGTTATTTGATATTTTTGTATGTATGTATATGCTGATGCAAACTAAAATAACCACTCAGTAACCAAGTAACAACAACACATTAATCATATTTTCGCAGAAGGTGCTAGAGCTGAATCTACATGAATGGAACACTTCCCTACCAACATTAATCTAGTTGACATAGTAGAGGGGATTTTCCTACAAAGAATTTGCTTGCAACGCTGGACATAGAAATACAATCTTCTGTTGCTATTTCCTTCGGCCACTGCTGAGATCTACTTCTGACTGCGCTGTGACTGCTGCTCCGCAACTACTTCAGTTTTCAAGCTTCTCAAAGGCAGAAATAGAAACTGAATATTGTTCATTAAAGATAATAAGTGTGTTTAAGAAAACCATTCAATGTTATTTCAACAGCGATATAAACATAATTATGTACTTACTGTGTTGATTAAAAACAGTGTTAACTTTAATAGTGTTTCATTTATGAACTATATAGGTACAAATAAAAATAACTTGTTATGAAATATTAAGCATTAAGTTTTTTTATATAAAGACTAGTTATGGACTATTTGATACTGTTTAGAAAAGAATGGTTTGTAACTTAATTAACTGGCATTAATTATCACCTTGAGGTTAAACAGGAAAAACAACTAGAGATTATGATTAACAACAAATTGGTTAATAAAGCAGCCGACATAGCTGAGGCATTTAATGAGTTTTTTGCCAACATACCTATAACTACGACCTGCTCCTTAAATTCGTCCCCGTCTAAAGCTGAAAACCTTTTGCATAGTAGTGTGCCCGGATGTAGTCGCTTATTTAGTTTCGAACATGTAACGCCTCGTGATGTGATTAATATTTTTAACACACTCAAGTCAAAAAACACTGGTGATTACTGGGGCATCTCTGTTAAACTGTTAAGTAATATAATATATATCGTAGCCCCCTATCTGGCTGTAACTTTTAATAAATGTGTTGATTTGGGATCTTTTCCTGACCTCATGAAGAGCAGTAAAGTCATACCATTATTTAAAACAGGTAATAAAAATAACGTTGGCAATTTTAGGCCCATTTCTATCTTACCTGCATTTAGTAAAATATTTGAAAAGTTAATACTCAAGCAGTTGCTAAGACATTTTAATTTAAATAGCCTCCTTCATAATGAGCAATATGGCTTTACAAAAGGTCGTTCGACAACAGATGCGGGTGTTGCTCTGCTGAAACATATTTTCAACGCATGGGAGAACTCGCAAAATGCTATCGGAGTTTTCTGTGATCTCTCCAAAGCTTTTGATTGCGTTCACCATGACACACTTTTGCGTAAACTACGTCATTACGGTGTTCAAAACGAAGCTCTCAGTGTCATAAGTTCTTATTTGCAAAATAGGCACCAATATGTAGATGTCAATGGTATAAAATCTTCCGGGCTACTAGTTCAGTTAGGTGTACCTCAAGGATCAATACTGGGTCCATTCTTATTCTTAGTGTATATTAATGACTTACCATTTTATTTAAAGAATATCTGTGACATTGTACTATTTGCTGATGATACCTCACTTATCTTTAAAGTAGACAGAAATAGACAAGATTTTGACGACGTAAATAGTGCGCTCTCAATGGCTACGGAATGGTTTACCACAAATAACCTAGTTTTCAATGCTAAGAAAACGAAATGTATAAAGTTCGCCTTACCGAATGTTAGGAATCTGGGACCCAATGTCGTTTTAGATAATGAGGTGCTTGAAACTGTACACTCGGCGGTTTTTCTGGGCATAACAGTAGACGCCAAACTTCAGTGGGGATCACATATATCAAGCCTAGCGGGAAGGCTCAGTTCGGCCGCCTACGCAGTAAGGAAAGTTAGACAGTATACGGACGTTGATACAGTTCGATTAGTCTATTTTAGTTATTTTCATAGCATAATGTCCTACGGCATTCTGCTGTGGGGCAAAGCCGCGGACATTCAAAATATTTTTGTTCTTCAAAAACGAGCTGTTCGAGCGATTTACCAACTAGGTGCTAGAGTTTCTCTGAGAGATTTGTTTAAAGATATTGGTATTCTTACGGTGGCATCACAATTCATCTTCGCCAACATCTTATATATTAGGCAAAATATACACCTGTACACTAAAAACAGTGATATTCATAATATTAATACTAGAAATAAGGACAAACTACGTGCTCCCTTTCACCGGCTTCATAAGGTTCATAATTCTTTTGTTGGTCTTGGTATTACCTTTTATAACAAGCTTCCCTCTGCTTTATTAGATTTGCAGTTTAATGAGTTTAAAGCTAAAGTAAAATCCAACCTTTGTTCAAAGGCATATTATTCTATCAACGACTACTTAAACGATAAGAATATTTGGTCGCTGTGATTAACTCAAGACAAACTCAAGACAATGTTTATGTTCTTTCAATCCAGAATTAGCTTTCCTACTGACAGTTTATATGGGTAGTTCATATAATTGTTTTTTATTTATTTTTTTATTTAACAGATTTTGTTAATTTATTTATTTATGTTTATTTTCTTTTAATTTCATTTATTGTGGACATAATCTACTCATTACAATGATTTTAAATGAGTTGTATTGCAACATGTAGTTAGCTAGCGACCTCGTCAGCTGTTCATAATATTCTTGCCTGACCAACCGGCAGCAAGTTCGTCATGCTCCCTTAGATGTCACTGCTTGCGGTAGCGTCGGGGGTCGGGTTACCACCTTCCCTCAAATATGGCGAGGGGGGTAATGGCTGACCTTTGCGTTATGCTCGTGAACGGGTGCTGCTTGTGGTCACTGGTCGTCTTGCTGACCATGGTTTTTGTTATTGTTATTTGTATTAACTGTTATTTTATTCTACTCCGGAGGTGTTAGTTTAACTATTGTAACTTCAACTTAGCTATATGCATCAATGTATGTATATGGATCATTTTGCATCGTTGAACATGTAAGCGGGCACGCCCTTTATGCCTGGAGGCTTTATTTAGTTTTTAAGTTTTGTTTACGTTTTTGTTGTATTATTTCAGCTTGACTTTAGTTTTCAACTTTTTTGTTGGTATATTGGCGTGTGCTAGCTGACATATGGCGAATAATGTATGTTTTGTTTTATAATATTAATTACTTACACAATATTGTATAAAATCAAGTTCTTCTAACTTAACAGACAGCTGTGCTGCTGGGGAGTTTGTTCCGCCACTTCTTCTTCCCAGCTACAGCACTAGGAAGTGTCGAAGGGTGGGTTTTGGGGGGACTGTCTTTTGTAACTTTGACTTTCAAAAAGTGCTGACTCTCAGCCTAGTTTGAATAAATGACTTTTGATTTTTGATTTGATTTGATTTGGTAAACAGAAACAAAATATGGTAAAAAAAAAACATTTTTATTCATATAATTACAACCTTCAGACAACAGTATTTGTAAATTCTTCCTCTCCTCTTGAAGTGTTTTCTTGTGGAAGTCATCATGTATAATTTAAATACAGCTTAGTAATGTTTACTGTGAGGGCACAAGAGAAAGTTTACAATACTCCTGTTTAATGTGGTCGACCTACCTGAAAGATAAAAAAAGAATTTAAGTAAATCCTCATCCTCCAACTGGATTATAGAATATCCATCATTATAATTTAAAGTCTAGTATTAGGTATTAGATAAAAAGGTTGATGGACCTATGATATAACTACATACATTGCTTTATATCAAGCAAAACCTATTCAAGGTACAAGTTGGTAGCTGACGACATGAAGCTGCAGCAAACGACGTGTCGCAGTGACACTACTGGTTTCTACGTATTTCTATAAAATGTCGTCTGCTGCTGCTGCGTGCAGTCTGCTACCAACTTGTACCTTTAATGCAAAAAACTATTTTGAGCGGCGCCTAATAATAATCAGAAATAAATAAGTATTATGATGCTCTACAGTAACATTAAAATTCAATCTTTAGAAAATAATTTTGAAGACTACCATAGTCTGATGACACGAACTACAATACTGATTATGTTCATATCCACCGAATTAAAAGAATAATACTTACTGTTTGATTGAATTGATTTGCAACATGTGCAATAAACTTGATAGGGATTAGCATAATCTGCCTATACAGGGCGTCCCACGGATATGCCACATGGAGGGAAAGTACCTTGAATATTGTAGATGGAACATTTTACTGAAAGAAGACATTATTTCAATTTAAAAAAGAATTTGAACTGCATTCATAGATATTTAAATAATTGCATGTTTGAACCGGGAATCGAACCCGTTACACGAGAAAAATAATCACCCTGTAGTTTTATCATACCGATCGAAAGGTTTTATCATAAGGATTATTTTTTGCTAAATAACGTAGTGTCAAAAATAAAAGGAAGACCATGAATTTTAACATTTGATGTGAAATTTTGTTCAGAAAAATTAAAAGCTGACATTGCCGTAAGGACATACAACTGACATTATCATAAGTACCTATTACCAATAAATGTATCCTGAGCCGAAAGACGTGTAAATTATTTTGTCCATCGCAATGCGACTGGCTGATTATAAAAAAAATAATATAAAAATTATCCACCACGACAAGATCAAAAATCGACAGGGAGCGAAATAATCAAAAGAGTGTGACTTTGTGTTCATTTTGAGCTTTTGATAAATTTTGTATTACAAATGTTAAAATTCATGGTCTTCCTTTTATTTTTGACACTATGTTATTTAGCAAAAAATAATCCTTATGATAAAGCCTTTCGATCGGTATGATAAAACTGCAGGGTGATTATTTTTCTCGTGTAACGGGTTTGATTCCCGGGGGGCCGTTCAAGTATTACGTAAGCAGATTTATTACAATTATTTACTCCCCCATCCCCCTTGTCAGCAAAAGTAAGCAAAGCTCTTACCCCCTCCCCCCATGCTTACGTAAACATTGGTATATGCATTTTTCTTTTAATGTACATAGCTATTCTGTTTTTTTTTAATGATTCATGGACAGCAGTTATGATTCCAGAAATAAGAAAATAGATTTAAGATAGAGGACTTTAACGCACATAACATTCATTTAAAATACATCAAATCGTCAATTGTACCGAAACGAAACAATATATTGACGGAAGAAATTTGGACAAGTGGATAGCGCGGTAATTCCGGTACTCGGTTCTAAGCCAGTACCTAAACGTATAAATTATTTGTGGAAATCCCCGAAAATGCGTTTCGGTTACAAACATAGACAATGTGTAGGTTGCTATATGTGTAAAAAACTAAATGACTACTGCTTACGTAATCACCATCTAGACCCCCCATCCCCCATGTCATCAAAAATAAGCAAAGCAAAGACCCCCCCGCCCCCCTATAGTGCTTACGTAATACTTGAACGGCCCCCGGTTCAACCATGCAATTATTTAAATATCTATGAATGCAGTTCAAATTGTTTTTTAAAATTGAAATAATGTCTTCTTTCAGTAAAATGTTCTATCTACAATATTCAAGGTACTTTCCCTCCATGTGGCATATCCGTGGGACGCCCTGTATAGTTCCCACTGCTGAGACACGGGTCTCCTCTGTGAGACAAACAATTTTTGACTTCGATATTCTTAAGTAACTATTATTTAACAATAATAAGAAAAACATTTAAGGTACATACAATATTTAGGTAGGTAGGTACCTATAGTGAGCATATTCAATGTTAAACACTTTTAAAGAAAATAATATTGAAAATTAAGTAAGTACCATAAGCAGACATGTTGCGGAAATAAGTCTAAGTATGGTGTGTGTGCACCTATGTTTATCGAAGTCGTATAGAGGTAGGTAATCATTGACATTTACTGCTTCAAATATTTTTTTCTATTGTTGTTCCTCTTTGCATTGATCGCTTTTTGCTTTTCCAAATAAGTAACAGCACGACTGGCTTGCTCAGTTTGCCATAGGTTAAGCTTATTACGATACCAGTTACGAATTTTTCTTTCGTAAAAATGCCACTAATTTATCTCGTTTCTTAAATATCATGCACATCGATACCGGAAATTTCAATTGTCGTAAAGGACATTTTGCCGAAAATGAGTTATATATATATTTGGAATCAGCGTCGCAAGCTCTATCGATTGGTATATTTAAAAAAAATCTATCTTTAAAAAAAAGCCCCTTACGACCTGGCTTTCCAACAGCTCTAGCGCGATTTTTTTTACTATTTGGGATGTATCGTAAAAATAATTTTCAATAGGGGAGCGTAAAGTCATATTTTAATTATTTAAGAGGTCGTAATCCTCATTTTTGCATTAAACTTTTTATACGACATTCTTAACCACATAATAAAGACATAGTCTTAACCCTTACGACCAAATCTATGCTTTGTTTTAACTTAAGTAATTAGGGAGTAAAGGACGTTTGTTTTATTTATTGCCCTTTACAACCTTAATTTTAACAAAAACTCAATTAAAGTTTTCGTTTCGTTCTTATTACCGACGGCGTACAGAGGTCTGACGAGCACCATACCCAAAGAAACTCAAAGTCAGAAAAAAAAAATTATGTGTCTGGTATACATACTTTTATAAAAGGTTAGTTACTCCACGTAATAGTAACTCCAATTTTGTTTTTTTTTTTTTTTGTATGGGAGAAAACACTTAAAGTTAATTTATTTGAAACTGAATAGAACTGAAGGGCTGGTGCTCACACGAGGTATTGTACATACCATACACGGCGATCAAGGTGACATCAAATTCATATACCTATCCGTGCCGCTTCGCGCGTACCAAATTTTTGAATTTTCGATAGGTGATTTTTCAAATCTTTGACATGGTCAAACGAAGTTGACCATCGATTTACTTGTACTATCGTTAGTTAATAGCCAACTAATGACTTTTTTTGATAAGAACAATTAAATACGTTATTGATCAAATACTTTTTTTACAAAATTTCATAATCAGTCATAATCACGGTGATTAATAAGTGACTGAATACTGATGTTACTAAGAACATCATTTGTTAATCACCGTGACTATGGCTGAGTTATAATGACACGCCCTTCCGCTCCGCCCAGAGCGGGAGACGTCATTTGATGATTTCCCAAACACAAAAAAAGACCTTTAACTTATTCATTTCCGCAGGAGTTCTTCCCATAATAGAAGGCTGCAGGTCTTCAATCTCGTTTCCAATCGCATCCTGTTCTTCAACTATGTTCAACTTGTTTTCGTTTGAAAACTTAAAATATATTGGTCTGCAGAACATTGTGGAAGATGGTTCTGGATTCTCCCATATCACTTCTTCGCCAGAAACTAAGCGCAGAGGCACAAAAAACACATAAAACTGCTAGAATCGTCATCCTCTGCCATAGTTTGCTTATACAAACTTTGCCCTAAGCACCATCAAAACCCCACTTGCATATAAGTATAAATTCTTTGCCATCCAGATTCTACACGTAGGAATTTTCCAAGTCTAGCCACAGTTTTGTTCAAAATAGCTTGGAGTTTTACTTTAACCCCTCTTCCGTGACTTCTGTGGCATCTTTTGGCGGATAGCAGTTCTTCATCGCTTCAAGGATAGCTGTGTAAGAAGAATACAATGGTATTCCTTCTTCTTTTGCACAAGATCTTAATGTTATATACTGCCACTTAGAAAGCTTCAATGAAGTCAAAATACCTAAAGCTTTATCAGCAGAATATATGGGCATAGTTTTCTATACCTTTAACAATTTCTTCATATTTGTAGCTTCTTCGGGATGCTCCGAGACTAGTTTAATGATATCTGCTACTTTCTTATTTGTGCTTTTAAACCAGTTGCATGAGCAAGACTTTCATTGCTGTACGTTAGTAGCTCTTCCACTCTTCTTTAGCGGGCTTAGCTTCACAAATGGTTTTCTGGGACCCACAACTGTTGTTGATATTCCAACACTGCACGTTTCCGGTCCACAGGATGTTAATAATAATATCTTAGGACAAGCAACACAACGTTATCTGATCCCAAACTAGGCAGAGCCTGTACTATGGTAACCAGACAACTGATAAACATACTTATATATTTCTAAATACATACATATTATAGATAAATTACACCCAGGCACAGAACAAATGATTGAGCTCATCACACAAACATTTGTCCTGGGTGGGAATCGCATCCGCGACCTCAGTCTTAGCAGTCAGGGTCACTAACCACTAGACTAACAGGCCAGTCAATGTCATGTTGATGTACCCTCATTTATAGCGAAGTCAGAACTGGAACATGGGTGCTGTTCTACTAACAGAAGGGGTTATCTTTTCCCTCACGACCTCAGGCCATTTCATGTCCTCTTGCAGCCATGTCCCATACTTTTTTATGAATGTACGTCTCGTGCGATTACACGAGATCCATTTGTTCCTCAACAAGCACATATAAGTCTGACAGAATTGTTTCAATTCGTTCTTTTCATTTTCTGACAAATCAACTATATTCGCAAAAACTTCAAATAACATTTGAGGTTGTTAAAAACAACTGGTGTTTGCCAAAAACAGGAAAATGTCCAAATTGGTAACAAAATCTTCCATCACAACACAATTATAAATAAAACGTAATAACGTATTAGCGCAAAACATTTTTTTTTTAATGTTGATCTCCTATTAGAATAATATTTTTTTTTACTTTTTTACTAAATATTTGAATAATAAATAAAAAATAATAAAAATACTTTTATTTCACTTGGTTTTACTACCTATTGTAGGTATTTCTATTTAGAACTTTAGGATTTTTGTTCCTTTTACCCCCTTAGCCTCTGGTTTAAATGACTTGTACTATCCCTTGATGATCATGATTAGTCCTTTACGACACATCTGACTTTATCATAACCAATTTTTCGTGGCTGTAAAGTACTTCAGTTAAATTTTTTTGGGCTGTAAAGGACTCTCATTTTCGTCAATAATTATGTTTGGTTTATTTTGTTAATATTTATGGATAGAACTCGAAAAAACAGTGAGGGTTTCTTTTGACATCATGAATATAGTACTTTACTTGCAAAAGATATCAGAAAAAAACAAATATTTTTTTTGTTTTTTGGCTCTACTGAAAACTCGTGTTTTGTCCTTTACGACAATTAAAATTTCCGGTATCGACATGATGTAGATAACTTGCGGTTGCCTTGTATGCACTTGTCACAGAAGAAAACTTCCAATTTTCCTTATAAAATCACCTCGCTCTTTCGTTATTCATAATACCACTAATAGTGATTTATTATTGGAGTTTTACACAACATCACATCCACAATTTATCAGGCAAACTATCACTTACATTTTTTCGCTATAATTTAGCAGATTTTACGTTTAAATCATAAAATATGTGGAAAGGAAAACGATAGCGACGACTAACTTGCCTTCTGCTTCAATACAACTAGCCGTTTGTTTCATGACGTGTCGCTTGTCAAATAAGTTACGCAATTCCAAAAATAGACTTTTGCCCATTTTTTCTTGACATATCGTTCACTCTTTATCGTTCAAACCAACTAGCCGTTGCTTTCACACTTTATGGAAGTAATGCAATACCAAATTCGTAATTTTAAACAAACTGCGATAAAACCGAAAGCAATTAGTCTCAATCATTTGCCAATAATGCGTTCCGCAATTAGGCCGCAGGTTTTTGTTAAAATAACGATGTCGTAAGAATGTGATAATATCTTCATGAATAACGTGTTCAGTTTGGTCCTGATCCCTCAACAATTTTGATAATAAATTGACAAATCATTATCTAACATCGTGAGAAAAAATATTAGTATTAACTCTACGTGGTATAATGAAGAGTTTAGTACATAAATGAGTAAAAATTAAGATCGACCGTTTCCAAGAAATATGCATAATCAAAACTACAAAGACTCTTATTAAAGAGATTCGATAGTACGATAAATTGAGAAAACATACACACCATAAACTACTTAATAATATGAGCAGAATTAAAGCTAAATAGCAACTTATGTGTACACAGTAAAATAGTGTGATCAAACAATGAAAAATACATATAAAAATATTAAGAAAAACCCTACAAGTTAGAAAACGCAGTGCAAGCAAACATACATTACGGGGAGACCGTTTGGGTGACCGGCTGAGAGGTCGGTTTAATCTTATTAAATATGTCATCTTCCGTACGTATGGCATAGGTAGAAGAGTTTTCAGATTCCTTGACCAGGATGGTTGCATTTCTGATCCAAACAAACTTAAACTTGTTAGATTTGGCAGCTGCACGACATTTACGAAACAAATCCTTATTGCGCAAAGTCAAGTGCTCGTTCATGTACTTATATGCGACATGGTGTACCAGAGAGTCCTATGCGGTCTGACGTCAGTTCTTTAGATAGCCGGTATGCACTTAAAACATTGTCACGCATTAGTTTAGATGTAAATTTGACTATGACATTTTTAGGCTGGTTATTCTGTGAATGTGCGTGCGGAACGCGGTGAGTGGAAATAATGTCCTTTGATGTTAAAGACATGTTGAGTGCGGAACCAATAGACTCTAGGATAGTAATTAAGTTTTCACCACGTCTTTCTGGCATATTTCCAATTTCAATGTTGCATTGCCTTGCCTGCTGCTCCAATGAATCTATTTTTCTCTCCAACATACCGACAGTTGATGCTGCAGAACTGTTAATTTTCGATTCCAACTCATTCAGACGCTTCTCACAGTCAACATAGTTATCAGAGTTAAAGTCAACTGTCAACTTCAGCTCCATTATAGTCTGTGATATTTCTATGTGTTTCATATTTAAGTCTGATATATCTTTTTTGATAACGGAGTATTCTGCACGCAGTTCCTTCACATCAGTTTGAATTTGGGTAGAAGTAAGGGATAAAATATTAAATTCATATGACACTTCACACAAGATAGTACGAGAGGCACCGAAAGGAAACAAATTAAATGCAATCAGAGTCTCAAGACAACGTTAGAATGTTTAAACTAAAAACACGTCCTCCAACAACTAAGTCAGAACAAGAACTGTAATGTAATGGCATATTGCCATGGATGTAATTTTCCTAGGAAAAAGGCATCTTCGAATGGCAAATGCCAATCTAGGATTTGTCATGTCGTTACCACCATGACAAAGTCATATCTACCTCTACCGCTTTCTATGTTTCGCATTGAAGATGGTTGTGTGGATGATTTGATCTCTTGACTAATATACTTTATTTGCCTCTCCAATTGCAGCATCCAGCTGCTACCAGCCACCCAGCGAAGATCGTCGCTCCACCTAACCTGGGGGCGTTTCACCTTACGTTTGCCGATTCGCGGTCTCCACTTAAGATAAATAATAGTCCAACATTTTGAGCATACACTATCATATTTTTATAATTCAGTTATAAAAAGGAATATCTCAAAATAATTGCACTGAGCTATGCATTTATTTACTTTAAACTGCAAAAGTATTTTAATTATGTGATTCGGAATTTCATTTTGAACATATTACTTGTAAAGATATAATTAAAACCTTCCACACTTTATATGTAAAAAATACTGCCGATCTGTGTGGTAATTCTGTAGAAGCCACCAAGTCTATTATTGATATTGTAGCACCTACTTTAGCTCTTATATTTAATAATTGTACTGACTATGGGGAGTTTCCTAACCTTATGAAGAATAGTAAAATAATAACTTTATTTAAATCTGGTAGTACATCAGACCCCTCTAACTATATACCTATTTCAGTACTACCGTAAAATTTTTGAGAAATTAATTTTGGACTAATTGCAACGATTTTTTAATAAACATAAATTATTACATACCATACAGTTCGGTTTTACAAGGGGTAGTTCAACTACCGATGCCGGTGTTGAACTCCTAGGGCATATTTAAATAAAAAAATAAAATAATAGTAAATATAATTTATTTAATAAAAACGATTACAAAAAGAGTACATTTAGCAAACAGTATTAAATTTCCCATACAATTATAGTGCCTAAAGATAAACTATTTCTAAAATATTTTTATCACAAGAGCAGATGATGATTTAACGGAATTAGAATGTAAGGTAACATGGGAATGCATGGGAAGATAAATGCGATGCTTTGGGCATCTTTTTGATTTATTTAATGTATTCGATTGCGTTCATAATGAAACTTTAATCAGGAAACTCTGCCACTACGGGATCCGGAACAGTGCTCTGGATCTTCTTACTTCATATTTGAGTAATAGGATTCAGAGTGTCGATGTCAATGGAAAAAGGTCTACCGGATATATCGTAACAATAGGCGTCCCACAGGGCTGAATTCTTGGTCCTTTTTTGTTTCTTATTTATATTAATGACTTGCCTTAGCTCATTAAAGATAATCATAATATAGTTTTGTTTGCGGATGACACTTTACTTTTGTTTAAACTTAAACGTCAGCAGCTGGTTACTGACATTATTAATAGTGCGATCTCAAAAGTAGTTCACTGGTTCAATGTAAATAATTTGCTTCTTAATGAAAACAAAACCAAATGCATTAAGTTTACGCTACCTCACGTTAGGCAAGTGAAAACGAGTATGTTGATAAAGGGCGAAGAATTGAATCCTAAAGATGGCACTGTATTCTTGGGCTTAACTTTGGATGCCAAGTTTCAGTGGGGCCCACATATTGATAAATTGTCGAAAAAGCTGAGCTCCACTGCATATGCTGTTAAAAAAATTCGGAATTTAACTGACATAGAGACAGCCCGTTTAGTGTACTTTGCCTATTTTCATAGTGTAATGTCGTACGGTATTCTGTTGTGGGGAAATGCCGCCGACATTCAGACTATCTTCGTCTTGCAGAAAAGGGCTGTTTGATGAATTTATAAATTAAGCCCGAGACACACGCTCAGAGAGAAATTTAAAGAAATTAATGTAATGACTGATCCTTCACAGTATATTTTTGAAAAGCTTTTATATGCCCATATGAATATTTAATTGTTTAAAACATACAGTGATATCCATAGTATAAATACTAGGAACAAACACAAATTTGTTGTACCTACAACAAGGCTCAAGAAAATAGGTGGCTCATTCAGATGTTAATGTATACGCTTTTATAATAAACTTCCAAGCCATGTTCAAGATCTAAGTCTCAATAAATTTAAATCATTCATTAAACGTAAGTTGTACCAGAAAGCCTTTAACACTGATTATATTTAGGACAAAAAAGCTTGGGATTAAGCTGCTCCAATTTTTATTTTTAAATTATTATTTATTTATTTATTTTTCTACATATTTCATAATATTTTTAAATATTTTTACAACAAAAAAAAAATACAAAAATCATTTTAAAATATAAAAAATAGTGATCCACTGGTAGCGGGAGCTGGGTCCAAGCTAACGGTGGTTAGGGCTCCAGAGACAGGAACCTCCTCACAATGCAGCCGTGTCAAGGAGTACTGCCTTCTGGATCAGGTTCTTGATCCAACCGCCTACCAATAGCCTCGACAGGTGTTGGTCGAGGCTATCGGCCATCAGCCCATTAGCTGATACGACAATCGGCACAATGACAGCCGAGTCAACATTCCACATGTCAACAACCTCGTGTGCTAAGTCAAGATATTTAATCTGTTTGTCTTTCTCAGCTTTCACGAGGTTGCCGTCATGCGGAATGGTAACATCGACTATCATTGTGCGGCGCGCTAACCAGTCTATCACCACTATATCAGGCTTATTGGCGACAATAGTCCTGTCAGTAATGATAGACCGATCCCAGTACAACGTGACATGGTCATTTTCGAGAACTGGGTCGGGCACATACTTGTTATACGGTACCTCAGAATCCACTAGTTTATATTGCAAAGAAAGTTGCTGATGAATAATCCTGGCTACTTGGTTATGCCTGTGCAAGTATTCGCCGTTAGCCAGACGAGAACAACCAGAGATAATATGCCTGAAGGACTCAAATGTATTTTTAAATTATTATTATACTGAATGATATTTTCTTTTCTTTTTTTATTAATTATTTATTGGGAACTAGCTTTTGCCCGCGACTTCGTCCGCGTAAATGTTGCTTATGGCGGACGCAGACGAAGTCGCGGAATAAAAAGTAGCCTATGTCCTTTCTCAATTTCATTTAAATCGGTTTAGTAGTTTTAGCAGGAAAGCGAGACAGACAGACAGACAGAGTTACTTTTGCATTTATAATATTAGTGTGGATATACACTTTGACATTTGATGATTATTGTTTAACTATGACATTAATATATGTATACTATGAGAAGTATACTATAATGATTATTATTTTAATGATTTTGAATGTGAGGACTATGTAGAAGTTTGTATTTTTTTATATATATCTCTTACTCATTTCATTTTAATGATGATCTGGCAGTTTGAGTACTTAATGCGGCCTACCAAAATGTCCTTTCTTTGGTATTGTTCGTCGAATCGTTGTGCTCCTTATGTTCTGAGTTGAGCTGCAAGGTTACTGACAAATGCGTGCATTGACTGGACAGATCCACTCAATCTGTATGGTTCTTTCCTCAAAAGACCATTTCAGATACCCCCATGTAAATGGTGCTCAAATGATTAGACAGCGACTATTTCCTGATTTTATATACACATTGACATTGATGAATTTTACTTATACAATGACATAAATATTAATTTTAAAGTATTATATCGTTTTAATTATTGCAAATGTGAAGACTAAGTGGGTGTTTTTTTTTTCGGGTTTCTTTTCTTCTCATTTAATTTTTATCACGGTCTGGCAGTTTGAGTAATTTATGCGACCTACACAAATGTCCTTTCTTTGGTATTGTTCGTCGAATCATTGACCTCCTCAAGTTCTGAGTTGAGCTGCATGATTACTGACAAATGCGTGCACTGATTGGACAGGTCCACTCAATCTGTGTGGCTCTTTCCTTAAAAGACCACTTCTGACACCAATCCACGTGGCCTTCACATGATCTGACCAAGATTATGTCTGGACTTTAAAAGAGACTGTGACCTCTGAGTTTGTTTCGGCCTTTCTTCTCAGAGTAGTCGGATAGGAAACGCCGACCTCATCTAGTTTAAAAAAATATTATTGACGTGTAAAAGTGTTTGTACAAAATGCATCGCTATTTTGAATCTTTATACACAGTTAACGTGTTGCACTATTGTCAAATACCTAAAAATTTGCTTCTTATTGCGTCTTAATGAGTTATAACTTGCTGTATGTATTTCTTAAGTGAAGGTTAAGAGACTTAAAACTTGAAGATCCTAAAATATTGCATTAAAATATTAATAGGTATTTCGCAATAATATTAATTACATACTTAATATAAATTAATTCAGCATTATAATAATGTACGTGTCATGCATTTACATTAAAATTACACTTTTTTGTCGTTTTATTTTAAAAAGAATAAGTAATTTATGCGCAATTGTAAATAAATAATAATTTATCATTGTTGCAGTGAGTCCCATTAAATCGCTACAGAAACTATTAATTATTTACACAGGTGTTTACTGTTCTGAAGATCTTTATTGTATTGGAAACTCAATGCACATTCATGACAAGGCTTAGTTAATATGCTGAGTAAAAACAAAAGCCATGATAAATATTGATAATTTATTTTTCATAGCCTTGTATGTATTCACGAGACAAATAATGACCTCCATGCACCTTATTGATTGTCGACAATGACAAGATAGAAAATTCCCGTCTAGCAGTTGGTTATTTCAAAAAACTGTTTAGGTTATGATTTTAACCACTTTTAAAACAACAAAACATGCAACAGGAGTGTTTTGTTGCAGCCTCCATCAAACAAAGCACAAAACACGGCGAAAAACGGTTAGAATGGTTGTATTTTCCTAGCCGATCTCGTACTCGAAAAGTAAATTCCCGAAAAAAATAAGTAGGCGCAGTTCGAGTCCGCGCCGTTTGTTTTCGTGAAAACGTTTGGACACAGCTGAAATCTGAACTATCTAAAGAGAGGAGTTCCTTGAACAATCCTAAAGCAGTGCTAGCGTTCTTGCCAGCTACTTTTACGCCACGCGAGTGAAGCCAGTTCCTCACATACAAACAAGTGCAACACACAAGCATATTCAAAATCAAAATCAAAAGTCATTTATTCAAACTAGGCTGAGAGTCAGCACTTTTTGAACGTCAAAGTTACACAAGACAGTCCCCCCAAAACGCCCGCCCTTCGATACTTCCAAGTGCTTTAGCTGGGAAGAAGAAGTGGCGGAACAAACTCCCCAGCAGCACAGCTGTCTGTTAAGTTAGAAGAACTTGATTCTATACAATACTGTGTAAGTAATTAATATTATAAAACAAAACATACATTATTCACATATGTCAGCTAGCACACGCCAATAGCCTCAGGCATAAAGGGCGTGCCCGCTTACATATTCAACGATGCAAATTGATACATACAGTTAAGTTGAAGTTACAATAGTTAAACTAAGGACCTCCGGACTAAAATAAAATAACAGTTAATACAAGTAACAATAACAAAAACTATGGTCAGCAAGACGACTAGTCACCACAAACAGCACCCGTTCACGAGCATAACGCAAAGGTCAGCCATTACCCCCCTTGCCATATTTGAGGGAAGGTGGTAACCCGACCCCCGACGCTACCGCAAGCAGTGACATCTAAGGGAGCATGACGAACTTGCTGCCGGTTGGTGAGACAAGAATATTATGAACAGCTGTCGAGGTCGCTAGCTAACTACATGTTACAATACAACTCATTTGCAATAATTGTAATGAGTAGATTATGTCCACAATAAATGAAATTAAAAGAAAATAAAATAAATTAACAAAATCAGTGAAATAAAAAAACAGTTATATGAACTACCCATATAAACTGTCGGTAGGAAAACTAATTCTGGATTGAAAGAACATAAACATTGTCTTGAGTTAATCACAGCGACCAGCTATTCTTATCGTTTAAGTAGTCGTTGATAGAATAGTATGCCTTTGAACAAAGGTTGGGTTTTACTTTAGCTTTAAACTCATTAAACTGCAAATCTAGCAAAGCAGAGGGAAGCTTGTTATAAAAGGTAATACCAAGACCAACAAAAGAATTATGAACCTTTTGAAGCCGGTGAAAGGGGGCTCGTAGTTTGTCCTTATTTCTAGTATTAATATTATGAAAATCACTGTTTTTAGTGTACAAGTGTATATTTTGCCTAATATATAAGATGTTGGCGAAGATGAATTGTGATGTCACCGTAAGAATACCAATATCTTTAAACAAATCTCTCAGAGAAACTCTAGCACCTAGTTGGTAAATCGCTCGAACAGCTCGTTTTGAAGAACAAAAATATTTTGAATGTCCGCGGCTTTGCCCCACAGCAGAATGCCGTAGGACATTATGCTATGAAAATAACTAAAATAGACTAATCAAGCTGTGTCAACGTCCGTGTACTGTCTAACTTTCCTAACGGCGTAGGCGGCCGAACTGAGCCTTCCCGCTAGACTCGATATATGTGGTCCCCACTGAAGTTTGGCGTCTACTGTTATGCCCAGAAAAACTGCCGAGTTAACAGTTTCAAGCACCTCATTATTTAAAATGACATTGGGTCCCAGGTTCCTAACATTCGGTAAGGCAAACTTTATACATTTCGTTTTCTTAGCATTAAGAACTAGGTTATTTGTAGTAAACCAATCCGTGCCCATTGAGAGCGCATTATTCACGTCGTCAAAATCTTTTCTATTCCTGTCTACTTTAAAGATAAGTGAGGTATCATCAGCAAATAGTACAATGTCACAGATATTCCTTAAATAGAATGGTAAGTCATTAATATACACTAAGAATAAGAAAGGACCCAGTATTGAGCCTTGAGGTACACCTAACTGAACTAGTAGCCCGGAAGATTTTACATAATTGATATCTACACATTGGTGCCTATTTTGCAAATAAGAACTCATGACATTGAGAGCTTCGTTTTGAACATCGTAATGACGCAGTTTACGCAAATGTGTGTCATGGTGAACGCAATCAAAAGCTTTGGAGAGATCACAGAAAACTCCGATAGCATTTTGCGAGTTCTCCCAGGCGTTAAAAATGTGTTTTAGCAGAGCAACACCCGCATCTGTTGTCGAACGACCTTTTGTAAAGCCATATTGCTCATTATGAAGGAGGCTATTTAAATTAAAATGTCTTAGTAACTGCTTGAGTTTTACCTAACTTTTCAAATATTTTACTAAATGCAGGTAAGATAGAAATGGGCCCAAAATTGCCAACGTTATTTTTATTACCTGTTTTAAATAATGGTATGACTTTACTACTCTTCATGAGGTCAGGAAAAGATTCTGAATCAACACATTTATTAAAAGTTACAGCTAGATAGGGGGCTACTATGTCTATTATATTACTTAACAATTTAATGAAGATGCCCCAGTAATCTCCAGTGTTTTTTGACTTAAGTGTCTTAAAAATATTAACCACGTCACGAGGCGTTACATGTTCAAAACTAAATAAGCGACTACATCTGGGCACACTACTATGCAAAAGGTTTTCAGCTTTAAGGCTTATTCACACCGGCGCGACGCGACAGCGCGACGCGATTCTTGTAGAACAATTTCCATGAAGTTCACATAAAAATTGTTCTACGAGTGTCGCGTCGCGTTGCCGCGTCGCGCCGGTTTGTAGGAGGCTTTAGACGGGGACGAATTTAAGGAGCAAGTCGTAGTTATAGGTATGTTGGCAAAAAACTCATTAAATGCCTCAGCTACCTCGGCAGCCTTATTTACCAATTTGTTGTTAATCATAATCTCTAGTTGTTTTTCCTGTTTAACCGATTTACCCGTTTCATTGTTAATAATTTTCCAAGTGGTTTTTATTTTATTACTGGATTTTTTTTATGGTATCGCTTAAATATTTAGATTTAGCGAAAGCACAGATTTTTTTAAATAACTTTGAATAATTTCTGACATACTCTAGAAAAGGAGTATCAAATATATATTTTTTAAAACCATATAACTCGTATAGTCTCGCTCTACTTTTATAAATACCTGGAGTAGCCCATTGGTTGAAGCTAACAGAGGTGCTATTAATGTCAATAGTTTTGGTCTTGAAAGTAGATTGGTAATACTCTTCAATAAAGCAATCGATATTAGCTTTTCTTGAGAGATCTCGGTTCACTCGCTCCTGACATATGTAAGTGTACTCGGCTCAGTCGTAACGAGTATAGGTTCGCTTTGCTCGCTCGACTTAAGTGGTTACTCATCTTGTGAGTAAGCGCATTTTGCTCGTTCATGACAAGAGGTGGCTCGCTTCACTCGCTCTCGAATGCACGCTTGTGCGACACACTGAATCTAGTCGTTTCTAACACTCGCTTGCCGCTGCCGTGGCACCGCTCGCTTCGCTCGCTCAGCTCGTGCGTAGGAGGTCACAGTTTTAACCTTACCTAACCTAGTGTACTATGTGAGCTCGAGTGTGTCGCACCAGCGTGCATTTGAACTTTTGTGAGTCGCAGTACAGTTTTGTCGCACAAGTGCTATTCGCACATTCATTTGTCGATTTGCTCCAGGTATTTATAAAAGTAGAGCGAGACTATACGAGTTATATGGTTTAAAAAAATATATATTTGATACTCCTTTTCTAGAGTATGTCAGAAATTATTAAAGACAGCGTGACGTGACTCTTGTTGAACAGTTTTTAATGAAAACTTTATGGAAATTGGTCTAACTGCATCATCGCATCGTCGCGTCGCGCCTGTATGGGGGATCCCAGCGTTTATCAGTCCTGTTGCACCAAATAATTTAAGTTGTATACCACTTACCCGAGTAATCAACACCATTTATTTTGAAACTGACTCTGTCCATGATAGGACTCAGTCTGTACCTATCGACTGCCACTGTGATAGTGATACTAATCAGCACACAAGTAACTGGAGTAAGAAATGAAAACTTGGAAACATACGGCGTTGTAATGCATGCGCGGACGTAACCGTTCAAAGAAATTTATTATTATGAATCATTTAAATCAGAATTAACATTCCGCACAATTGTTAGTAAATCATACTTAAAACTAGGTTAGTAAAATTATTAATTATCATATATTGTAAAACAAAATTGCGCTATTTATCATTATAATAACGGGCACCTCCGGAGCTGTGAACGGTATTCCAGTGCCTCACAAATGTTTATACCTACTCGTACGTTAGGTATTATCTCTTGAGTGAAGGAACTATAGGCACACCACTGCCTAACCCTTCGGGGAAACAAGGCGTGATGTTATGTTATGTTATGAAGGTAAATAGGTACTTATTGTATGGTAGGGTAAACAGACCAAGTGAATGACGGTATTTTGACAGATTAAGATCCGCTTGCACAGAACCGCTTACGCAATAAACGCATTTTGCGTTTAGCGTTTAACGTTCAATCGTCAATCCTTTGATAATGACAGCGATACAATGATTTTTCAAACGTGTAAACATCATTCTACCAAGCGCAATAAATGCATTTTGATTTAGTTCTTAAGTAAATACTCAATATTAAAAAAAAAAAAAACTCTTTTGATAAGAAAGTAAGTTAGTGGTGAGGCTTTAATTTGTTTTCAAAACAAAATAAACACGTAGTGATTTCAAAGAAAATGCATATCAAAGGCAAATATCGCACCTACGATGACGGTGCGACGCACAAAAGATAAGTTCGTCTTCTTCTTTTCGTGTTGATGGTACTCGTACACTGTCTTTATTGTTATATAGTTGGCCATTTTCTTTATTGTCAATAGGTGGCCACGTTTATTAGAGCAACAATGGCATTATTTAGATCATTCGAGGTGCAGATGCACGGGCACTTGGGGCACTCCAATAAGTGGAACATGGTCTAATCGGACGTTCCGCACACTTGTATTGGGTGTTGTATGTCTTCATAATCCCCCACTTTGACAAATTGTGTCTACAGCGTACCTGCTTGCGTACGAAATTGATTGCAAGCTTTCCAAATAGGCCACTGCAGGTAGTCCAATCTTCCTGGGATTTAACAAAATCGGGAGAAGGTTTCTGCTTCTCTTGCCATAGTTTGCTTTTCACAATGGTGGGTTGTCCTAGCTAATCCATAGCTAACTGTTAACAAAGCCACCGGCGAGTATGCTTTTGCCGCAGTGACAAGAGCTACCAAAGAAATTACTCGCGTAATGACACTCGCTTGGCGGGCAGAACACTCGCACAGGGACTCACGTTTGGTACATACACATACTGGTCGCACTCGCTGCTCATTGTTCGTCAACTAGATTTGTGTTGCTTGATCTACTCGCTTCTTGTCATTTGCTGTAATGGGACAGTTGCCTTTTTTTGTGTGTGGGAAATCATTAAATGACGTCTCCCGGGTGGAGCGGAAGGGCATGTCAGACTTTTACTGACTAAAACCCACCCGTGTTCCATGTGCCAGGGCCACGGTATCTTTTTCGAACAAATCTTGCGACCCTGGCAAACAAATCTCGCGACCCAGGCACAGTTGCCTTCATCTGCCTTTACCAAGGGCCGTTGAATCGGAACTTCCGCTATTAAGGTAGCATAATTATACTTTCTGTTTGTGCATTCAACAATTTTGGTAACCACGGCGTGTGTTAATTACTTAACTTTTAATAAACAATACAAGAACGTGATAAAATGAAGCCTTTGACCCAAAACACACCATTTAAAAAAAACGTAGCGTTTGAAAACGCAAAATCGTCCCTTAAGCGATACAATGATGCATACAATTACAATAAAATGGTCATTAAAATGTAATATTTTACTGTTGTTTTATTACATTACAATTTTACGAAACACAGTGTAATATCACAACAACATTTAGCCTGTTATGTTTTAGTCCCAAATAATAGGGGGCGAGCCTATTGCCGTTAATTGGACAAATCATGATTCCGAACATTCCAATAACATTTTGCCCGACCCGGGAATCGAACCCAGAGCTTCATGCTCAGCAGTAGCGATTACTAGACTAAAGGGAAACAGAATAAGCAGAATGTACTTTTTTGGAGTTGCGTATGCCAATGCACTTTTTATTTGTCAGCGTAAGGCAAGCGTCACATGCATGACTTGCCATTCGAATCGTATAAATCGCTGATTCGAAGCACAATCCTCACACTGTCTGAAAATCCCAAATGTGAGAAGGCGTGTGCACTGTGTAGTGGTATGATAAAACTGACCTTCGCAGAGATGTAATCAAATGAAAAACCACATTTTTAGGGTTCCGTTGCCAAATGGAAAAAAAACGGAACCCTTATAGATTCGTCATGTCTGTCTGTCTATCTGTCCGTCCGTATGTCACAGCCACTTCTTTCCGAAACTATAAGAGCTATGCTGTTGAAACTTGGTAAGTAGATATATTCTGTGAACCGCATTAAGATTTTTACACTAAAATAGAAAAAAAAAACAACAAATTTTGGGGTTCCCATACTTAGAACTGAAACTCAAAAAAAATTTCATCAAACCCATACGTGTGGGATATCTATGGATAGGTCTTTAAAAATGGTATTGAGGTTTCTAATACCATTTTTTTTCTAAACTGAATAGTTTGCGCGAGAGACACTTCCAAAGTGGTAAAATGTGTGTAACCCTCGATAACTTCTAAAATAAGAGAATGATAAAACTAAAAAAAAAATATATGATGTACATTACCATGTAAACTTCCACCGAAAATTGGTTTGAACGAGATCTAGTAAGTAGTTTTTTTAATACGTCATAAATCGTAAACCACAATTTACCTTTCATTCAATCAACTCAAATATAAAAAAAAAACATTTAATTTCATAAACATGAAAGAAAGAAGAAAGAAAGAAAAATTGTTTATTCTGCACAAACAAAACGCACATTACAAAATAAAAATTAAAAAAGATACATAAAATGCAACAAAGCCAAAAGCCCCGTATTTATGTCAATAAAAAATAACAGTTTAGCAATATTGACGTGACCAAAGACAAAACAGATTATGTTACGACATTGGCAATTACATCACATATAAACAAAACAAAAACAAAATGCCGATTGTAGATTACATTAATTATCTACTCTTGTAACGAATAAACCACAATATTAAATAACAATTAACCTGTGCGTCGCATCTGTGCAAGAACAGGTCGTTGCTCAGCAATATGCTGTGACTTCAGACGAACCTAGCGTCAACAGCGCTGATTTTCAGCAACTACCTTTCGAAAATGACGTAATGACGTCTGTGTGAGCTAATAAACTGGTAAGTACTTATACTTTTTCACGAAAATATCTTAGTTGAAAATAGTATGTGTTAATATGATTGTGTTTATGCGTGATAATATTATAATTAAAAAATAAATATGTACATAAATTAAGACCCTATTATAGTAAGTACAACGATATTAAACATGTTATGTAATAACTTAAGACAAGCTATACCATGGGAATTGCGATGGTATGGCGGCCATTTGCATTATGGCATGGCGTTTGCCTACCAAGCTTTCGATCAAAGCGTTAAATTAGCGACATTAGTGCGACTTTACAGTGTTAAAACTGGATTTTTATTATTTCAGTGGGCCCAACAGATCATGGATCGATCGATGTACACAGGAGCAAGATCTACTGACATCTAAAGGAGTGCAAAACCAAACCAAGCACTACCATTGCTCTAATTCCCTTCCATCTGCAATGATGTAGACCGGACCCAGCTAGGGAGGAATCAGACAGAGGCCATTCACACTGTTGGAAAGGCAAATCCATTGCCCATAGGCCATGACCCTCGAGGTAAGCACAGGAAAAGCGGTAATTGTTATTAGATATTGTATTGTTACTATTGTTACTATGTGGATTGTTGTGCCTTCATGAGATACACCTTTAAAATACTCAAAAAGTGTTTTTTTGTCCTCAGGACTCTGACTGGTGGAGGAATGTTATTCCAACAGTGTGTGGCGGCATATCTGAAGCTCCCCCTGAATGCGACGGTTCTATGCTTCGAGGAGCAAAGAGGTTTGGTAGAAAATCGTGGTTCATATTTACTTTGTCTCCAACTTAGCTTTTCAAACAGATAGTTTGGTTTTTGTGTATTGACTACTCCAAACAGTAAACTAGCCATATGTAACTTCCTCCTAGCAGCCATTTTCAAAATATTATTTTCATTTATATAAGGAGTAACATGACTTCTAGGAGGTATTTTTACACAAAACCGTGTACATGCATTTTGAATGCGTTGTATCAGCTTTTCTGTCCTAGATAATAGGCACGGGCCATACACAGTATCACAGTAGTTTAGTCTTGATAAAATTAGGCTATCTACTAATTGTTTCCGTAGATCAACACTCAGGTAGTCTCTAATTGAATATAAGAGTTTCAGTCTATAAAAACAATTCCTCATGCAGTTACTAATGTGCTTCTCAAATCTTAGTTCTGGATCCATGGTTAACCCAAGGTTGCATGCTACCTCTACCCTGTCAATCTTTTCCCCTCCCATCACAACTTCTGGATTGGCTGACAGTATTGCGCTGATCATTTTCCTACTTCCTAATACCATGAATTTAGATTTCAGTGGATTTAATACCAGTGAGTTATTCTTTGACCATGCCACTACTCTTTCCAGATCATCATTGATTTTTTCTACTGCCTCTAATGTGTTAGCTGGTTTAAAGTGTATATATAATTGAATATCATCAGCGTACATATGATACTGGCAATACTGGAAGGACTTAACAATGTCAGCGCTATAAAGAATATACAGGGGGGGCCCTAAGATGGATCCCTGTGGCACACCGCGTAGCACCTGGCGAGGGGGGGATGACATCCCCGATCCATCCTCCTTCTGTATTTCAACGAGCTGTGACCTATTTTGCAAGTAGCTAGCAAACCACTCTATTGTTTCCGCTTCGAAACCATAATAGGCCAACTTTGAAAGTAATAGAGTGGTGTTTATTGCATCGAAGGCCCGTGAAAAATCAAGGAGTGCAAGGATTGTTCCCTCCCCTCTATCCCGTGCCTCTAGAATATTCCCCACTACATCAGAAAGAGCAGTGGCAGTCCCACGGCCCTTCCTAAAACCAGACTGCAGGTCGGGTAGCATATTGTTTTCTTCCAAATAAGCCAACATTTGGTTATAAACCACCCTCTCCAAGACCTTTGACAAACAAGGCAAAATACTAACGGGGCGCAGATCTTTAAAAGTACTAGGGTTACTAGTTTTCGCTAAAGGACGCACAATCGCACATTTCCATACGTCAGGGAAAGTTTGTGTTTCTATAGACTTATTTACTATTCTAGTGATAGCATGAAGGGTGGTTGGTAAAGTCAGTGCTAGCATATCCAGGGTAACTCCATCAATCCCTTTAGCATTGGACCCCAAACTCTTTATAATTTTAGAAATTTCTTCCTCATTAACATTTCGCAGGCTAAATTGTGTCGGTCCAAATCTATGCGTATTAAAATAGGAAAGCTGCGATGCAGGCAGTATGCATTGTCCTGGAACATTCAGGAATGCCTTGTTGATCTCATCTGGGTCATTAAATTGTACCGGAAGCATGCCTTCACTATGCTCTGAGAACACATCTGTTTTGAGATTTTTCCAAAGCTTTTTGGGGTTTTTTATTTGACCATTAATATGTCTGTCAAAGTATACCTTCCTTTCCTGCATTAGTGCTGTAATAGCTTGTTTTTTTAAGTCCAAATAATATTTTTTTGTAGTATCTAGCCTATTCATATGATAAGTATTCTTTGCCTCGTCTCGCAGCTTAAACATTAATTTAATATTATCCGTTATCCACGGCGTGGGGCGGTCTTTAAATATTTTACTTTTTATGGGCGCATGTAAGTCAAATAATTGGATGATGGAGGTATTAAAAAGTTCAACCATGCTGTTAACATCTGGCAGTGAGCCAATTTCAAGCCATGGCATTAACTCTAGATCTATTGCAAAATAATCTGCTAATATGTCTCTTAGAGGCCGATATACAACGAGCCTAGGTTTACTTTTGACCTTTTTTATTACAGTATCGCAAACAATAAAGGAGTGATGACCAAGTTCACTGATATGATTGACTAGCATATTACGAACCCCCACATCGGTGCAGATCACGTCTATAAGAGTACTACTATCCCCTACAAAATGAGTTGGTGACTTTACTACTTGATTTAGATGGGTGTAACTTAGGAATTCCATCATATCTTTAAATTTTGCATTGTTTGAATCCAAAAGGTTGACATTGAAATCCCCCAGTAATACCAAATGATCGTAAGGCGCCAACGCACTGATACTGTCAGCCATTCCATCTAGAAATTTTGACAATTCAAACCAGGGTGGCCTGTATGCAGTGCCAATCAACAGTTTTCTGCCATTGATAGAGAGGTTCAGCCACATCTGTTCCACATCAAACTGGTCTGAGTGTGGAAGAACGCGCGCCCTAACTCCCGTTTTTATATAAAACGCCACTCCTCCGCCTCGCCCCCCGCGTATAGTCGCAGGGCGCGGCACGTGCTTCAGCCTATATCCTGGAACCTTAGGCGCGCGCCCCTCCTCCCCAGGCCTCAACCATGTTTCGTTGATTGCCATTATATCTACTGAGTGTTGTGACATGGCAATCAGAAACTCGTCCTGGTTAGTTGCAAGAGAGCCCGCATTGAATAAACCAAACTTTAATAATTTTGTCTTAGTCATGATATGTATAGAGTAATGGCTGTATATGTGTATGTATATAGTATTAGTAGTATTTTATTTATATATTTGTTATTGTAATTTTGTGAATTTCTTCTGTGTAAATAAATTTTGTACATAAGTTTAAGCTCCGGTAGTAAATTAAGAACTGTGTTAACTTTAAAATAATGCTCCCATATAATATTAATTGTAAGTAATATACATATTATAGTCTTTGTAAATAATGTAGTTAGTGTGTAGATAATGATATGTGTAAATAATATAACTATTTTCCCCATATAGCAGTACTTACTATGAAACTCGTACCTCCTCATATCACAACAGATACGACACACAGACTCCATGTTTAATATGTGATTAAAAATAGAAAAGCTAATAAGACTAAGATATTGTGCAGAATTGAACAGAGGTATATTAGTTGATGTCCGCGTATGGTCCAATAAATTGGAGAATGTCTTCCCCAGATGCGATCCTGTGCGTGGACTCTCCAGGCTTCTGCCGGACCAAAATGCGACCGCGCTTCGTCCATACGAAGCGCCATCCATGTATCGCTGCAGCAGCCCTGGTCTGACGAAATAACTGCTGGTTGAACTTAGTTAGCCTCTCATTGATAAAAAAGCGAACTGGTTTGCCAGAGAGTCCAAGGTTCTCAGTTGTAGCGTCTCGTCGCACGCGGGCTGCGTTCAACACGGCGTCACGCTGGTCACGTCGAGCAAGGCGCACTATGATAGCGCGTGGGCGAGGCTCTGTTGATGTTGAGGGGCTTAACGCTTTTATATGTCTACCACCGACTCGTTCCGCGCTCACGATGTCGCGATCCTCCAAAGCGACCCCTAGCTTCGTGGAAATTAGCTGCAATAGGTGTGTCGGGTTTTCCGCTTGCGATTCTGGTACGTTCGCTATCACAAGATCATTCGACATCAGCTCTTGATCCCTATCATTGAGGTCCCTCTTAAGCTGGAGAACTACACTCTCCACCGCATTTATATTTGTTGGAATGGATCCGGCATCATGACGCTTCTCAAGCGCCTCCAATCTAGACTCAATCCCGTCCATCCGCGTATGACTCGAGTCGTTACATGCCTTCAGCTCCGCTACGTCTTTCCTCAGCTCCATGACCTCAAAACGCAGCGTGCGGAGCTCCTCAACTACTAATTTTAAAGCGGACCCTACGTCGTGCGGGAATTCCGGCTTCTCCAAAGCAGTCACGATTGGGGGGGGCGTTAACACCTGCGAAAGCGTCCCCACCACCAGAGGCGACTGCGGGGCAGTAACAACCTTAGGCGTCAACGGTGCGGTAGCGGACAGCGGCGTCGGTGATTCAGCAGTTGGCAAAGGCGTCGGCATCGCAGCAGTTGGCAAGGGTGTCATCGGATCCACCAACACTGTCGACGTCATGGGCGTCACGGGCTCTAGCGTAGCCATAGCTGGAGGCGTAGGCACTGACGCAGACGCCAGCTCCTCACCTTGTCCCGCCACGCTACCTCGTACCGGTGTTTCAGCCTTGTTGTCCCTACGAACATTTTTTCTGCACTCAGGGCAATGCCAGGCAGAGACTAGGGGACCTTTCGTGGGGAGGCCGACACACACTCTATGATATGCTACGGCACATTTTGTGCACCTAGCTGTTTCGCTTGCAGACAAAAATTTGCCGCATCCACCGCACTTTACCGGCATTCTTACAGTTCAATATACCTCTATAACAGGTACGCAAAGTTTGTTTACTTCTGGTCTGACGTGGATATAGAAGTTGACACTTAACAGTCACAACACACCAGACACTGACATTTATCAAAAAAAATTGTGGGTACATAAAAATGACTTGCAGATCTCGTTATTGTTTACGTACGAATTATGCACTTTTGTAGAAATCCCGAGATCTCACTACACTGTATGTTCTTTATTGAGTTGTTATACACTGTATTAAAAACTTTTTAGACACTTTATCGTCGTTATTTTATTTTATTTCCGTGAAAAATTGAACTGCGATCCCACCAGTACAAACGTCAAAACGTCACCCTTACATAAACCTTATGCATAAACCGAGAATACCTACAGGTTTGTACGGAACCCTCAGTGCGCGAGTCCGGCTCGCAATTGGCCGATTTTTTTTTTAAGTCAAGTAAGTCATCCAGCTTTACGAAGCTGGATGACTTACTTGACTTAAAAAAAAAACCGGATACAACTTTGAGAAAGAAACCGACAAGAAGATCAAGTATGGTTGAGCAGCGTATGGAAAACGTCAAGTCATTTCGACGCCTACCCCTTCGATCGATAATAGCTCGAAGGCCTACCCAGTCTTCTACCGGTACAAAACACGATGCCGAAACGTGGACACTGACAGTCAGTCTGTCCCATTTAAGGTTACTCAGCGCGCTATGCTCCGAGTTTCTTATAAGGATAAAATAAGAAATGAAATTATCTGGAAAAGAACCGTAGTTACCGATATACCTTGCAGAGTAAGCAAGCTGAAGTGGCAGTGGGTTAGCTATGTTTTTCGTAGTACCGATGGTCGGTGGAGCAGATGGGTCACACCGTATATGGCAAGCGTAGTGTGGAACGCCCCCCAGCTAGATGGACCGACGACTTTAAAAAACTGGCTGTGTCTGAGTGGATGTAGAAGGCGGAGGGTAGAGTATTGTTCTTCTTGTTGTGTTAGTTCTTCTAACTTAACAGACAGCTGTGCTGCTGGGGAGTTTGTTCTTCTCATCTAAAGCACTAGGAAGTGGTGACGGGCGGACGTTTTGGGGGACTGTCTTATGTAACTATGTATATGTAACTACTTATGTATGATATAACTTTGACGTTCAAAAAGTGCTGATTCTCAGCCTAGTTTGAATAAATGACTTTTGATTTACGCCTCATGGAAAAATATCGTTCCGTAAATTTAGCGTGATTGAACGGCGAATAAGGCGGATGTGAGTGAAAACGCCCTAGAGGAGACGCCGTAGGAGGACTTGTGTTATTATAGTGACCTTCACCCTAAATATGTAGCGCATTTTCAATTACAGTACGATCGTTTTGACGGATATAGGTTAATCCATTGCTCCATAGGTTTGAGAAAGCCTGCAAAAAAAATGAAAAAATGTTTCAGAAATTACATCACAGGGTGGAACAGGCATGTTGCAGGCGCTCACAGGAAGGCTAGGCTGGGGTTCCAGTTGTGGGTGATAGCTGGTAGCTCATCACATGGTACTGTTTATAACCAGATGTGTGATAGTCGCAGAGTTTTTAAGTCCAAGCTGAAATGGTGCCAGAACAGGCAAGAACAGATTAAGATGGATATCCTTGCCGCAAGTCTTTCAGCGGGAAATTTTTCATCTTTCTGGAAAAACACTAACAAGATGAACCCTAAGCCGGGTATTCCTGTGAGCGTCGGGGGCAGTTGTGATCCTATAGGTATTGCCAATAGTTTTAAGGATCACTTTACGGTAAAATCTCCCCTGGGGCCGGCGATGACCGGTACCGGCGGTGCTGGGGCCGGCGTGCCCGGGAGGCTGACACGCTTTTCAGCAAAAGACGTTGTCGCGGCAATTCGAAGAATGAAAGGGGGTAAGTCTCCAGGGTATGACGGTCTCAGCATCGAGTATTTCAGGCATGCGGGTGTTCAACTGCCGCGTGTATTGGCTATGTTTTTTTACACTGTGTATCGGTCACTCATACTTACCGGCAGCGCTGATGAAAACCTTGGTTGTACCCATTCTTAAAAACAGGACAGGGGATGTTTCGGATAGGAAAAATTATCGGCCCATCTCACTTGCTATAACAACTGCTAAGATACTTGACAGTCTGCTTAATCAGAATCTCTGTGGGTATTTACACTTACATGACGCGCAATTTGGTTTCAGGGCGGGACTATCTACTGAGACTGCAATATTATGCCTTAAGCATACGGTCAGGTATTACACGGAGAGAAAGACGCCAGCATATGCCTGTTTCCTCGATTTGTCAAAAGCTTTTGACACAGTTGCCTATGACATACTGTGGCAAAAGCTAGAGGAAACAGATATGCCAGCGGAGTGTAACAGTATCCTGAAATGTTGGTATACAAACCAAACTAATCAGGTGATGGATGGATACACTATCCGATGAATACAGGTTAGAATGCGGTGTAAGGCAGGGTGGCCTCACATCTACCGGCCTCTTCAGTCTATATGTGAACCAGTTGATCGAGGAGCTCAGCAGGACGCATGTCGGACGCTACATTGACGGAACATGTGTCAACAACATAAGCTATGCGGACGATATGGTTCTGCTGGCCCCCTCGGTCAGCGCCCTGAGGACTCTGGTGAAAATCTGTGAACGCTACGCATCTGATCACGGTCTCAGGTACAACTCACAGTCGATTGCGGACTCCCGGCCACCGTAGGCGCGAGCTTGCGGGTGGCGAGCAATGGGTAGCTCGCCGCCCGGTAAGGACCAAGCTCGGGTCGACGGCGCGCAGTGTTCCACGCGCGCCTCAAAGAGATGTCAGCAGCAGTGTAGGGGTCTACTAGGACCGATGCCTGCCGGGGTCGCGTGATTGTTCGAAAGAGATACCGTGACCCTGGCACATGGGCAACTGATGGAACACGGGTGGGTTTTAGTCAGTAAAAGTCTGACACGCATTCCCACTCCGCCCAGAGCGGGAGAAGTCATTTGATGATTTCCCATCCTGAAAAAAAAAAGGTACAACTCACAGAAAAGTGAGGTAGTGATTTTTAGGGCCGGAAAACAGAGACCTAGTACAGTGCCTCCGATCACGGTCGGTGGAACTAAATTGAAGATTGTGCAGCAATTTAAATATCTGGGTCATCTGGTCACGGAGGACTTAAAGGATGATGCAGATATTGAAAGAGAACGCAGGGCGTTGGCGGTACGGAGCAATATGCTGGCCCGTAGGTTCGCTCGATGTACCACAGAAGTGAAGTTGACACTTTTTAGGGCATATTGTCAATCTTTTTACTCGAGCGGCCTGTGGGTTCAGTATACGCAACAAGCCTACAACGTCCTGCGTTTTCAGAATAATAATGCCTTCAGAATGCTGTTGGGGTTGCCGCGGTACTGTAGTGCATCGCAAATGTTCGCAAATGCGCGCGTTGACGGCTTCCACGCTATAGTGCGCATCGCAACAACATAAGCTATGCGGACGATATGGTTCTGCTGGCCCCCTCGGTCAGCGCCCTGAGGACTCTGGTGAAAATCTGTGAACGCTACGCATCTGATCACGGTCTCAGGTACAACTCACAGTCGATTGCGGACTCCCGGCCACCGTAGGCGCAGGCTTGCGGGCGACGAACAATGGGTAGCTCGCTGCCCGATAAGGACCAGGCCCGTGTCGACGGCGCGTAAGGTTTCACGCGCGCCTCAAATAGATGTCAGCAAACTGAAGGGATCTGCTAAGACCGATGCCTGCCAGGGTCGCGAGATTTGTTCGAAGGAGATACCGTGGCCCTGGCATATGGGCAATTGAAGGAACACGGGTAGGTTTTAGTCAGTAAAAGTTTGACGCCCCCTTTCGCTCCACGCTAGAGCGGGAGAAGTCATTTGATGATTTCCCAGATACAAAAAAGGCAGTACACACACAATGGTCCACTTAAAGGACTAAGTGCTGAGACCAAACCCCTATAACATAGGACAAACAGAGTAGTTACTTGGTCGGACCAGTGGTTAGGTGACGGCCGCGAGGTCTTTTGCCATCTACCTTACCCATCACCACCAACTTTTCAAGGTTATCTGGTTTCCGACGGGCACTATGACCAAAGTAACCGAGAAGCTTTTGTTAACTGATCGTTGGTAGTCTATCTCTTATGCGTAGTTCTGAAACCGATTTCATAAATTATTCTTAACGAGTGGTCCCAACTAAATTTTGTTAAGTTCTAATTAGTGGTTTTTTGAGTTAGTTTCAATAATACGTATTTTTTCCAGTAAGTTTTTTAATGTTTATTTAAAAAAAAAACGACTTCTTTAACCAGTCAATTACCGTAATTACAGACACAATTAAAAAACCATTGTGTCGATAGCAAATGTGGTATCTCAGGAACTTAGAGGTTAAAAACACTACAAAGTGAAAAATTACTTTATTTTCGGAAATCGGTGTCTCAGGATCTGTATTTAAGTTTTTTGCCACCAACTTCCGAAATTAAAGTTATTTTTCACTTTGTAGTGTTTTTAAGGAAGTCGTTTTTTAGGGTTCCGTTGCCAAATGGCAAAAAAACGGAACCCTTATAGATTCGTCATGTCTGTCTGTCCGTCCGTATGTCACAGCCACTTTTTTCAGAAACTATAAGAGCTATGCTAATGAAACTTGGTAAGTAGATGTATTTTGTGAACCGCATTAAGATTTTCACACTAAAATAGGAAAAAAACAAATTTTGGGGTTCCCCATACATAGAACTGAAACTCAAAATTTTTTTTTTTTCATCAAACCCATACATGTGGGGTATCTATGAATAGGTCTTCAAAAATGGTAATGAGGTTTCTATTATCATTTTTTTCTAAACTGAATAGTTTGCGCGAGAGACACTTCCAAAGTGGTAACGTGTGTGTCCCCCCCCCGTAATTTCTAAAATAAGAGAATGATAATACTAAAAAAAATATATGATATACATTACCATGTAAACTACCACCGAAAATAAATTGGTTTGAACGAGATCGAGTGAGTAGTTTTTTTTAAAACGTCATAAATCGTAAACCGCAATTTACCTTACATTCAATCAACTGAAATATAAAATTTAAAAAACAACATTTATTTTTAAACCGAGAATACCTACAGATTTTTACGGAGCCCTCGGTGCGCGAGTCCGACTCGTACTTGGCCTGTTTTATTTTTCAACCGACGAAAAAAAACGGAGGAGGTTCTCAATTCGACGCGTATATTTTTTTTTTTTTTTTTATGTATGATCACGCATAACTTTTTACATAGTGGTCCGATTGTGACAATTATTCTTCTATTGGAAAGGGTATACTCCCAAGGTGGTCCCATATAAATTTGGAAACAAAATCGAACCCTAAGGGTTGGAAAACAGGGGATGATTGATTGTTCACTCACTGATTGTAACGTATAAACACGCATAACTTGTTACATAGTGGTCCGATTGTGACAATTCTTCTTTTATTGGAAAGGGTATACTCCCAAAGTGGTCTCATATAAATTTGGAAAACAAAATCGAACCCTAAGGGTTGGAAAACAGGGGATGATTGATTGTTCACTCACTGACACTCACAACTTTTTACATAGTGGTCCGATTGTGACAATTCTTCTTCTATTGGAAAGGGTATACTCCCAAGGTAGTCCCATATAAATTTGGAAAACAAAATCGAACCCTAAGGGTTGGAAAACCGCGTGATTGTTCGAAAGAGATACCGTGACCCTGGCACATGGGCAACTGATGAAACATGGGTGGGTTTTAGTCAGTAAAAGTCTGACACGCCCTCCCGCTCCGCCCAGAGCGGGAGAAGTCATTTGATGATTTCCCATCCAGAAAAAAAAAGGGTTGGAAAACAGGGGATGATTGATTGTTGACTCACTGACACTCACAACTTTTTACATAGTGGTCCGATTGTGACAATTCTTCTTCTATTGGAAAGGGTATACTCCCAAGGTGGTCCTATATAAATTTGGAAAACAAAATCGAACCCTAAGGGTTGGAAAACAGGGGATGATTGATTGTTCACTCACTGATTGTAACGTATAAACACGCATAACTTTGTACAGAGTAGTCCGATTTTGATAATTCTTTTATTGTTGGATAGGGTATACCTTGCCAAGTATTATTAGTACATTAAAGCCACAAAAAAATCATAAAATAAAAACTTTTTAACAAAAAATTAAACCGCCGAAAAACTGAAAAGCATAAAATAATAAACCTTAAAATTTTGAGTCGGCGCTGAAAAATCAATGAACAAGGAATACTCAAAGCGCCGACTCATAATTTTAAGGTTTATTATTTTATGCTTTTCAGTTTTTCGGCGGTTTAATTTTTTGTTAAAAAGTTTTTGTATAAAAGTTATTATTTTTAACTTTTTAGTTATAGTATCTACCCCGCAGTTATTTCTACACCACTATTGGCCCTGCCAGGTGAAATTTAAGACTTATATGGATTTCTCATGGATGCCATTATCAGAACTGGACCAAACTGAAAAGGGACCACACGGGAAATACCAGCTTTCAAATAAATTAATGCAAAAAAATAATAAACACACTAGTCGCCACTACGATTTTCGAAGGCTCCCATCGACTTCTCTAAGATGCCGTCATCAGATCCTGATTTGCTTATCATGGTACCACCCTTGGGATATCTCCTTTCCAACAAAGAACAATCATCAACATCGGTTCAAAAACGACGAACTTTTCCGCCAACACACATAAAATAAAGTATATACAGTCAAAATGAGAAACCTCCTTCTTTTTTTGAAGTCGGTTAAAAAGGCAACCGACTACCAATAAACTCACTTCAAATTGAATAATTTCGCTTTAATTTCGGAAACCGGTGCCAAAAAAATACAAAAGCAAAGATACCGACTTTCGAAATTTAATTTACTTTCACTTTGTAGTGATTTTCTGGAAGTCTGTGTTTTTTATTTCAACGTTAGTTACATTTCAAATTGTTTTGCTTGTATTTTCTTTTCGAGGTATATTAAATTTCATGTTAGTTTTCACATACTTATATACCCACCATACGAAATATAAACAATCAGAAACATACTCGTAACTAATAACAACCCTATCGTCTATCCAATCTGGAAGTGCATACAATCCGTGTAATGTACTGACGCTCATATTCCTTCATCTTTGAACCGTTGTAATGTACGGTGAAGCGGCGATCAGAGGCTAGGAGTATTGGATGGGAATGGGAACTGAATCGACGCTTGTTCTTGCTCTTTAACTGTTTATATAGAAATAGAGGTGTAATCTGTTCATAAAGGACGTTTAATATCTGTGCTAGAAATAAAAAAGCGGCTAAATGCGAGTCGTACTCGCACATGAAAGGTTCTGTACCACCCCACAATATGTATATAACACTACATAATTCTCTTGAAAAAAGGTGTGCTGTTACACGAATGTATAGAGCAAGAAATTAGTACTCTTATAAGAGGTACCTACATAGGTAGTCTGAAAGTAGAAAAATTGTGTGGAAATTGGTTGTCATGGTATGAGCACGCGACACGGAGGAATGGAAATTGTTGTAAGGAAAGTTTTGCATTTAAATTTCAACGCCTATAAGAGTAGGGGGACACTAAATAAATTATAGATGGACTGTGTGAATGGTGATATTTTTCAAAAGGGGGTGACTTGACTGAGATGACGACTAATAGAGAAGTGTGGAAGAACCCTTAATAAACCGACCTAAATAAACCAACCTAAATAATTGAGCTTATCGGGCAGGAAAATGGTGATACCTTTTGAAAATAATATCAGTTTCTTTTATTTTATTTCTTTTAAATATACAGGGAGAAAGGAACATCGTTACGCAAACTGATCATGAATTCAACACACGCTTTTAAACAATTGATTCGTGATAACAAAGAAAACAGGTTTAAAATTAACGAAATTTAATTGTTTTATATCGGGTCTAATCAATCACCAAAATATTAACAAACCATGTCCAAGAAAATTAAAAGATGATACAATAATTCAATTAATAATAATAGCCTCATCCTCATAGGCTTTACCCAATAATCGCCTCGGAGTGGCGATAGTAATAATAATTATACAGAAATTATTTTAAAAAGATGAACTCTGTCACTTTTCGATCTTTCCTAAAATGTGGTCTTAATTTTAAATCTTTTTTTTTATTCTTGCGTCTTCTCCAAGCTCCAATAACAAATGACATTTACGAATAAAATTGTAAAAATAGAACAGTCATATTAATGTAAACACTGGAAATAAATTTGTATTATTCTAATGTCCTTCCAATTGTGGAATTTATTAATTATGGTTTTGAACCTGCTATAAAAATAATATACAATGAAAAAATATAATAGTCACGAGTTATAAAAAATCAAAATAATTTTGTAAAAATTACAATGCATTTTTTGGTTATTGTAATTTTTAAACCTATTTTTAAATTTCCTAATTTAATTTCCAGTAAAGAGATAAAACATCTGATAGGGTAATTACTGCAATTATTTTAATTTTATTACAAGAATGATAAATGTTTTCATTAGATTAATCTCTTAGTTATTTTTAATTATGGCTAACTACGTAATACATTAATTGTTTAAGTCATTTTATCGAATGCAATCGATAAACCAACTTTATTCACAGCCACTATACCATGTGTGCCTACATAAGCCTCTAAACATTGTATTTATTAGTGAGTGATTTCCTTGGCCTTCATTAAAATCGTGGATTCTACACTACGTTCGCGATTTAGTTTAAAAAAATGTTAACAAATATTTGTAATTGAGAAAACTATTTTAAAACCCAGGAATAAAGTTTTGTTTGGCTTGTAACTTAAAATATTTTTAAGAAATTTTCACTAGTATTTCTGAAATATAACATAACGACATACACATTAAGTTGACATTCGTTTAAGAGAATAAAAAGACGTCAAATGAAAACAGGGATTTGAACTGACTATAGATAAGTATTTTTTATTTTTCACACTCTTGTTTTATATATCAAACACTGCATATGTACGAATCAGCTGATAATAAATTGTCTCAGTAAAATTTAAAATCTTTTGTGTTGGTGTTGATTGCCAAACAAATGTTTTCGGTGGAACTTGGTCCATCTGAAAAATAAAAGTTTGAATAATTTTAATAATTTATTGGGTACACAGAAGAAATAGTACACACTTATAATACAATCAATTCCTTAAAGCATTCTGAAGATGTTAGTGGGCAAATTTAGGATAACTCGCCGGTTAGGCAGGAGTGATTCATTTGATCATCTGGTGTTTGTTTGTAAATATTGTTTTTCTGTAAGCTTAGTTAAACTAACACACTAGCAAAGCTTGTAAATTTTATTTTGTTTCTAATTACTAACATACAATTGATCATAAATATTTTTTTTTTAATGTTTATTAATGTAGCTGCCTTATATGTCAAACGTCATTATGGTCGCGACCTATTTAAAAAACGATCACCGCACGAGTATGCGATCATTGCTTTCATTTTGTTCGGGCATGTTATCGGTTCGACAGCGGGCGCCTAATAGTTCTCCAACCAAATGACTGACATAATTATGAACGCGAATTTGAGCCAACTATTTTTTTATTGGAAGAAGTGGGGTATAGACTTCTGCTTGATATAGAGATCTCTTTAGTTGCGTAACAACTCCGGTTGAGGACCGAAGTTGGGACGCATTCAGCCTGTCTCAGCCACGTTTTTAAGGTCGCTAGTCCATCTAGCTGGCGGTATCTCACACTATCCTTACCAATTCGGAAAGACAAAGTGTACTTACCAATATCAAACCATTGTGTGGTAGGTATACCAGACTCCTGTCTTGCTTGAACAATGGCTTCTCTGATAGCAAACGCTACCACCACTGACGCACATGTTGCTGGCTCTCCGGTTGCTATAAATTAAAATGTACCCTCTTTATTTAGTTTTAATTTATATTCTTGAAAAAAGATAGTTCAGTTCTGTACGAGTCGACTAGTTGACAAAGTTAATTGGATTATAACTGACAGTTTTGATGTCAATTAGAAATAAGTACCTATTTCTTGTACTGATGGTGAGGACATTACAATAACCTTGATCAGTGTACATATATCCTTCTTATTTCAATCTTACCTTTAGATCCAAGTATAAGATCATTGCTGTAGGAGTTCTTTTTAAAATATACTCTAAAGTCCTGAGGAATGTCTCTCGCTTCAGGTACGTGATATTCCCAGGTTCTGTCCGTGAGGATTGCACCAGATTCAGCATACACGAGCTTTTCGCAAGTCCAGTATCCAAGACCCATGATAAAGGCACCTTCCACCTTAACAGAAATAGAGAGAAAAAAGATTTGTTCAAACGTGCCTTTATTTTCGTGATAGCGTAAGCCAATTTCAATAGTGATTACTTACTTGTCCAACGTCTACCTCTGGACTAACACTCAAACCCACATCTTGCAACATGTCCACTCTCAACACTTCAGATTCTCCCGTTAGCACATCTATTTCAACTTCACACAACGCCATACCATATACATTATAGACCTGCACATCGGCGGTACTAGCGAACCCATGTGCTTGAAGATCCACATCAGCATTATATGCTGCTTTTATCACTTGTTCCCACGTTGGATCAGTCAATGTAGCCCTGATAGGTGCTAATCTAGCATTCAGCTCATCACAACATCTCCTTAAAGCGAAAATTATACTTGTTGTCGTAAGACTTCCTCCAGAAATAAAACTGTTAGGAGCGATAATTGTGTTGTTTCCCTTAATCTGAATTTTTTCTATGGGTATTTTTAGGAAATAAGCGGCTATTTGGGCTGCTTTAGTGTTTATGCCTTGTCCCATTTCGACACCAGCGTGAGTGATGACGACAGTGCCATCTGCTTGGAAGACCGATAGGTTAACATCGAAGCGTTGTGCTCCAATAGGAGACCATCTAGCGAATGCCCATCTCATTCCACGTTTTTTCCATCTATTTTGTGTGTTGAAGGAATCTACTGCAGCTCTTCTGGTACTGTATTCAGCATTTGCTTTGAGGGTTTCTACCATACCTGACATTTCATCGAATTTGGCTCTGTCTAGATTGGCTAGGCGGACTGCTACTGGGTCTAGAGATAGTTCATAGGAAATCCGTTCCATTACATATTCCATACAAGCTATAGCTTCTAATGTACCTGATGGAGGAAAAACATTATGATATAAAATATTCAGTAAAAAGATTCGTTGATTCTCAATGAACAATGTAAAAAAAAAATATGGAAGTTACAACATAGAGTTACACATACCTGGTGATCTACACCACGTATTTTTAGCTGTATCAGTAAGTGTATCGAAAGCCTTATAGTTGATTTTAGTGGCATCGTAGCAATTGTAGTACACATCAGCACCCAGTGCAGTCAATGTTTCATTGATCTTGTAGCCATTGTCTTCGTAAGTTGTTGAGTCTAAGCGTTGGATCACTCCCGCTCTATTCACCATAATCTGGAAAATGTATAGATTATAATATCTACATGATAATAATTATATTACAAATTATCACTTTACGTAGAGTTTTGCGAACAGCGTTAAAAAACAATACATGCACTTAAACCAAATCAAATGTAGAGTTAGGTATTTTAAACCTGTTACTTAAATTGGTACCTGATAATCATTAACACAGGGTAATCTCTTGCCGACTGCTCTGAAGTTTGTGGTCATAGGTTGAATGAACCTACAGGGACGGTTCAGCTTCTGTACAACAAGACTGCATGCAACGGCACACTGGATACTGCGGGATATCTTCAAGCCATATGCACCACCAATACGGCGGACATAACAATCAATTCTAGAGGAATAATATAGTAGATTAGGAAAATATGTCAAGTGTTTTCTATCTACATAAAAATAATAGACTCTCTAAGCCGAAATCGTTTGATTAAACGATATGCGTAAATGACAATCTAATCACGATGGTCAACTCATTGCTTCTGAATTTATGGACGGCGTTTAAACAAATTCTTTAATTCTTTCTTTCTTTTCTTTTTTCTCTTTTCTTTCTTTCTTTTTTCCTAATGTCCGAAGTTTTGTTATTTGCAAGCATTTTTTTGGAAGAGCTAAGCTTGCCAGAGGACTAAAAAAAATAACTCATACTTATTTTCATCCATTTTTAAAGCTCTTGAAATCATAACATGTGTTCCATCAAGCCATTGGGTAGCCGTATGCACTTCCAGTCCTTCTTCCGTAGGTTTAGCTACACACACCAAAGTCTCCATTGTAAAATGGTACTGTCCGTAGATCGCAGTGCTTCCATTAATAGTCTTGTATACATCTGTGCCAGTATTTGTAGCATCGACTGATACAAACAAAGTGTTTCGAGTAGTATCTGATTTAGCTACTTTGATATCTACAACGGGTTTTCTCACATTGCTATAAGTAATTTTGACTAATTTGGTAGCTCTGTCTGCAATATATCGGGTTTCTGCTACAATGATGCCGATTGGCTGATGATAATATTTGACCGTTCCATCGCATAGCACTTCTTCGTTTGCTTGGTATAGTAAACTGTCTGCTGGTGTAAAAGAATTTAATCCGGGTATATCTTTTACTGTGTAGAAAGCTATAACACCAGGGCAGGCCTGGAAAATAAAAATGATTGATTTATTATATATTTAAAGAACACCTAACAGTATAAGCTGATTGACTTGATACATTTTCTTCAATATCAGATAATTTTTTGGAATAAAGAGTTGACTCACCAATGCAGCACTGGGATCAATTTTGGAAATAATTCCCAAAGCTACTGTGCTGAGTACAAAGGCTCCAAATACTTCGTGTGGTAAAGTGGGAATGTCATCAGTATATTGAGCTTCACCAGCACATTGGATCTAAAGAAAAAAACAGAGGTATTATTCGTTTTTGCTACAGCCTTTTTATAACATGTTCAGTCTTTGTGAAAATATAAACACTTTGGTTTTTTTATTAATCAGATTGAATTATTTGTAAATATGATTATATAGGTAGACTAAAAAAAAAGAAATAACTAAATTAAACATAAAAAATAACACTTATAGAGAAATAACTAGTTATGTAAGTTATAAGTTTTTCAAAACCACCAATTTATTAAGAAGAAAAAATGAAGGAATGTGACTACTTCCAGAAATTTTTTTCTTCCTCAAGTGGGACTGACCTCAAATAAAATTTAAAGAACGACATCAGGAAAAAAATTGTCTAAAAAGGGCTCTTATCATGTCAGAGGGGCACTGAGCAAAGGCAAAAGTGGATTTATAATGTATTTGTATTTGTAAGACTGCGGCACTGCCCAGGCTGCGTCACTTGTTAGATAGTCTGGGCGTCTATGAGGATTTCCCTCTAGACAATCAGAGTAAATGCCAAAGAGTTAAACTCTCTGCCAGCGGCAGTGTTCCCTTCCACGTATAACCAATCAGCCTTCAAAGCAAGAGTAAACAGGCATCTCCTGGGCTTGCTAGTTCCATCATAGACCTCTTCCACCACATTTCATGATGTTGAGGTCAAAAGTTGGCCCATTTTGCATCAGCAAAACAACATAGAGGCAATAGGATTGTCATTTACCAAAGCTTCAACTTTTGCGATAGGTTGGTTCAAAGGCCACATTTTGGGATCAGTGGTGAAGATCTGTCGCGCATCCGATACTGGTCTAGAAGCATGGAGGTGGACAGTACCAGACTCAAAGCGTGGGTTTCTGATGTTTGGAGGGCATAGTGTTAGAAGACCCTGTAATAGAGAAACAAATAACAAAAATAAATATATTATTATCAAAATTATACATTTAAAAAGGGGTATTATTTACTAGCATTGTCACAATCTTAGGATTATTTGTCATAATAATGTTATGTTAAAACATTTCGCTTTAATCTATATTAAGGGACATCATTGATACATTATCAGTTAAAGTAACTTATAATTGGTTAGACAAATTTTAGTTGTTCGTGAGATTGGCCAGTTAAAATAAGATACACAGAACAAAACAAAAGCATATCTCTAGTTATTCCATAAAACTTTCATAGTTTTAAAACAACTCAGTCTAGACAGGAAATTCTAAGAGATAAAAACAAGAAGTTTAATGGCTCATGCTGTTATATGCTATAGTGCATTTTCGCGTTTCTGTACGAAGTAATCACGGAATCCGAGAATGTTTCTCGATTTTCAGGAGAGAAACAGACACAGAACACTGAAAACTACTATTTTTATTATGAGCGCAACGCAACACGCAACATATTAAGATGTGTGCTGCAAACATTTTGGATTTGTATGAGAACTGATTATAATTTCCTACGTAAGTAACTTTTAAAGATATTTTTATATCTTGCGCATTCACAACTTTATAAGAACTTCAAATTTTACCCACGATCTTTTTACCAACAGATAATTATGATTCTCCGAGATCATTGATGATAACAGGACATTATATTGTAGTTGAAGGTCGGTCACAAGTGAATCATGATAAAAAAAAAACTTACCTTGAAGAACAATGCCTTTGCAACATATCGTCTATATGCCACAGAAGCTTCCGGTGGATTATCATCAACGATCATTTCTCCATCCAACACACGAAGAGCTGCTTGTAAGGTTTCATTGTTGAACAATGGTTTACCAATAAGAAACGTTTCAGTAGCTGATGCCCTCAGGAACCTGGCAGAAAGACCTCCGTACACGATGGTTGCCCTTTGGACTATGTTGTTTGCGTTCAGTTTATAGAGAACACCTGTGTGGACAATGGCATGGGCGCTTTGAGATCTTGGCATTAGCTGGAAGAAGAGAAATAATAATACTATTAGATATTTCTATTATTTTTCAATTATTTTTTATTCAACTTTCTCTTTATGTGATTTCTTTTAATTAACATATTAAATCTATGTAGGTATGATATTTACCTTGTAAGAAAAGAATTTGTACTCATTGCTCAGCGGTGGCAACATCACATTCAGAATCACTTTACCCGTCATGTTTGTTCTTAAAAAGACCTCCATCGTTACTGTTTGTACAGTTCTATTGATGTCAACTGTAAAACAATAAGATATTGATAAATAACAGCGATGTTAAAAAAGACAGTAGTAAAACAAGTTAAAATAACCAAATGATAACTTCAAATTAAAATCTCCGCTTACCAAGAGTTAGTTGGGCGCCTATAGCAGTCAACAGTAGAAATATATCAGACGGAAACCATGGATTTTGGTGTTTGATTATTAAGTTGCCCGCAATTGTACCTACCTGGAATTAAATTAAACAACTTTTTAGTTAAAAACTTTCACCAGCATTGAACTGAAGTATGAATCCAAAAAGCTGGGCTGAAAACTCTCAAATATGCTGGTTTTGCTGTAAAAACATGTGACTTAGACTTTGTTTGGATCTGATCTGGTTAGTATTATTAATTATATTTATCTCTTAATCACCAATATAAATACTTACATTTCTAACAGGTATATGAGCAACCAAATCCACGTGGAAATAAATTTTCGAAAGATATCCAAAGTATTCATGGGTAGATGCACCTTTCAGAATTTCCAAGAATTCTGTTAGAGTTGTTCCAGCACCAACTACGAGGTTCTGGTCGTATGTTACCGTTTTGAGCTCGTGAAGAGCGCTGACGTCTATCAATATGCGTGGGTAGTCATCAATTGGGACTGCTCCTGTAATGGATATGAAAATTCAAATTAGTATTTTCTTTTTGGAAGAGGAAGCAATAATAAGGCATAATTTCTACCATTATGATTTTCCAAAAATCATCCACACAAACAAGTTAGTTTCAAGACCGTCATACTTAAAACCAATAATTTAGCACATTTCTTAGAAAAAAAATTATAATAATTATGATATGATAGAAAGATTAACCAAAATATTTTTACCTTTAGCAGTATTTCCGGCTACCAGCATATACGAACCAACACCCTCGTGAAACAGTATATTAAAAACATCTTGTAGCACTCTAGGCTTGAACCATATTCTATGATCCTTCAGTACGATCCTTTTCACCTGATCTTCATGTAAGTCTTCGTCTCCAACTACGCACCAATCATCATCATCTTTATCACATGCAGACTTATTGCATGGCTTTCCTGACTTCTTACAAATTTGCAAGTCCTCGATATCCAAGATTCTGTGTTCTTTTGGAGCGTCTATGGCGAATTTTTTGAAAGCTTCAAGAATTGGTCTGTAGCCGGTACAGCGGCAGACATTGCTGCCAAAAGATTGTTCCACTTCCAACATTGTTACGTTTTTTTTGCTTTCCAGGAGACTGGAATATTATTAAGTGGAACTGTTATAAAGGTGGAAAGGCTGAACTTTATGTTTATTCATTACAAAAAGTGAATGATCTCCATAACGTTTTTGGTAATAGACGTGGAAAAGCAAAAAAATACTATTTACGTACCCATGCATGGCCATGACCCACCCAGTAGTGCAGTATCCACATTGTGACCCGTGGTGCTCTGCCAATGTTTTCTGCAGCCTGTGATATCCTATCTTCCTGTTTCCTAGACCTTCGATGGTCCTGATGTCCCAGCCTTCGCAAGACGTGATTGACACCAAACACTGATGAATAAAACTGAACATTAATATGGTTTGACATGTAAAAGTGTTTGTACAAACCTACTTACAGAAATAAAATCATTTATCATTTCAAAGTCAATAGGTACATAAAAAGCTATTTTGAATGTCAACAGTAACACTAAAATAGAATTGATTCTAGTAACTCCTTCCAAAAAGTAAATTCGTATGAAGCAAAATGGGCAAGAAACTCCACCGTAATCTTTTAAAGTTTTTTTATACAAGGTGTGTTATGTATGAGCGTTTGTAGGAACAATCCCACATAAATACTGTTACGTATATAGTGACTATTTACGTAGTATTACGTGACTACTGACCTAACGTAAGTATGATCTTTATATATATAATTCCACTGTACGTGTGTATGTCACTGAACTCCTCCTAAACGGCGGGACCGATTTGAATGTTTTTTTTTTTTGTATGCATTTGGGTGGCACCCTGGATGGTTTAGATTCACTATTGCACCCGGTAGGTGGCACTGCTATCGAGTTCTAGGAAACAGGACAACGTCTGTACGGTCAGCTAGTATAATTATAATAATTGATCAGGATATTTTTTTATACTGGGAATAACAGTCCAAACATTTGTTTTTCAACAGTAATCACAACAACAATATTTGATATCGTTCATGAATGTTTCTTTCTTATGAGCAAAAAATGTTTTTAATTAACGTGTTGAAAATATTTTTTCTTTAAATAAAATGAATAGCTAATGTCGTTATTGATGGAAAATATCGGCATTATTAAATTTTAAGCCTACTAACCTTATTGTCAATTCTTCTACCAGCGCTCATATTGAGCTGTATGTGCTACGATATAGTAGTTCTTTTCAATTTCAGTTTAATCATCTATTATTGACTACTACATGCCATAAAACTGCGTGTCCTTTTGTCATACTTATTGTATTCAATTCATAATCATACTGAACAATATATATTAATTTTGCTTTGAGCGTTGTCAGCATCAGAGACCTAAATGTTTCAGATTATCTACAGCTTAAGATTATGAATTTTCATTGAATGTGACTACTCATGACACGTCCTTTTCATGTCCCTTAGCCTAACCCAAGTTTGTTAGCTATACTATTTATTAGCTATTATGTTACTGTCCTACAGAGGTTCGATTTTGAGTACTATTTCATGTATTCATCGATCGACAGTAACTGGGTTGTGGAGGTAAGATAGGCAGTTGCTTCATGTAAAATACTGGTACTCAGCTGTATCCGGTTAGACTGGAAGCTGACCCCAACATGCACGTAGTTGGGTAAAGGCTAGATAGATGATGATGATCGAGCGACAGTGTGTAAAATCTCTAGAACGTCTTATGTCCGTAAGTCAATGCTCTTGATTTTACAGTTAGGTTATGCATCATACCAAAAGGGGGGTTTTTTAATACTTTCTTTCACGGAAGTACTCGAGCAGCAGGGTACCTTCGTAATCTATACTTTAATATTATAAAGCTGAAGAGTTTATTTTGTTTGTTGGATTGAACGCGCTAATCTCAGGAACTACTGGTTCGAATTGAAAAATTCTTTTTGTATTGGGGAGCCTATTTATCGAGAAAGGCTATAGGCTATATAACATCACGCTATAACTAAGAGAAGTGGAGCAGTAATGAAAAATGATGCAAAAACGGGGAAAATCGCACGGGTAGGCGATTCGACGCAAGAAATTTAACGCGGACGAAGTCGCGGGCAGAAACTAGTACACTATAAATGTGGGAAAGACTTTCATTTAGACAATTCAACAAAATTCATTGCGTTTTTAACGTTACTGAGTGGACGAATTTTTCGAACATATTATGAAGTAATGGATTAGCAGTAAGCTTCAAATTAGGGTGTAGACTATGTTTAGTTAAAATGTTTTTTGGAATTTTAAGATTTTTGTGATTTTTATTAATTATACTGTGTGCCTTATCATGATTTGGTAATGCGCTGATTTCGTGCATACATCTCGACCTCACGCTCAAATACTCACAGCGTTGATGGAAATATATGGAGCCCCTAAACACTTGGAGGCTGTGACCATGCAGGCTCCGCAGCCACCCTCCCGACACATGTACTTGGTGCCACGCAGCTGCAGATAGTTGCGGAGATAGTCCAGTATCGTCACGTCTGAGCTCACATCGCTGCCAACTGGGGAAGAAATATTTGAAGATATAGCATAGAACATAGTTGGTCTAGTAGTCCAATCGCTATTACTGAGTTAAGGTCCTGAGTTCGATTTCCAGTTCGGGAAAAATCGTAAATAGTGTTTTCTACCCGGAATTTCACAGTAGCTATCCGGATTGGATTTGTGCCCGGTTGGTAGCAACAGGCTCGCTCCTTATTACATAAGATTTAAACATTGTGAGTGTACCTGACACCTCTGCTCAAACTTTCGGGGAAACAAGGCACGATGTTATCATATGTTATAGTGTAACTAAATGTGCTTATGGCCCTGGAGAATATTAAAAATGTTGTACAGGGGCCCTAAAAACCTGGTATCAGTCTGCCAAAAATCAAAAAATTCTGTTGTCAGCCGCAACTCTTATTAAAGTCAGGATAATTGACTTTCGACAGACGAAGCAACTGTATTTGTAAATACCGATTATATAGCTAAAGAAAGTGATAGTGACCACTTTTAGCTGACCTCACATCGTACATGCTTTTCGTACAATGAGAAGTTAGAATATACTGGAAATGTATAGCTTAACATGTCGTCGTGCGTACCTACCGACATATATTTAATAAGCATGTGTCAAAATACCAATTTACGCGTCAAAGTAATTTCGCCTATAAATTATTTTATTTAGCAAGATCTTAACAAAAAAACGTGGAAAGTCGAAGTTGTAAAAAAAACATCGCTTCAATCGAAAACAACACACTGACACACATACTGAATACGATCGCAAAAAAATACAGTGTGTGTTACGAATGTGAGTTCAATAAACATCATTAGTTAATAAACTGGCTTTTACCAGTGGCTTCACCCACGGGTCGTGGGGCTTTCAGGACCGGGACCGCGGTCCCAGAATCTACCTATTAATAAAATAAATATTTTTAGTAGTACTGCGGGACCACAAGTAAAATAAACAAAGTTATGTCTTGGGAAAGTACGGTCAACCAAAAAATTTAGAATTTATACAAATAAAATAAAATATTTTTTATAAAACTACATAATATTTTTGTTTTCAGCATTGGCAGCCATCTATAAGAAGTTAACTTAAAAAAGAATACAAAATACTATTTAACAAAAGTTATCTTTAGTGTTTAAATCACCTATCGTACACCTAATCACCCACTGAAACGTAACAATAAACTTTTAAAAAACTTCACTATCTTAATTAGACACGTCAGCAGCGGTCATAATAATTACAATTATTGAATATCATTAGTATTTTTGAAAATTAAACAGAATCAACTGAAATAAAGAAAAAATATCATAATATAATAATACTAGCTGACCCGGCGAAATTTGTGACAACCTGGTACTTCAGAGGCATAACGCGTTTTGTAGCTTACTGACAAAATGTATGAGAAAATAAATTATTATCGTTTTTTTCTCGTATTTTTTTGCTAACTTTACTTTTTGGTAGCTTTAACTTAAATTTCTTGTGGTCCCGAAATACTACTGCAAAATAATTATTGTTTTTTATGTGGAATCCAGGACCGCGGTCCCGGTCCCGAAAACCCCACGTGTTATACATATGAACTTTCCTCTTGAATCACTGTGTCTATTGATAGAGAACGCAGTACCGCAATTCTGTTGCGGAGTTTAAAAGATCTAAGCATAAAAACACCGCAAGCGACTTTGTTTTATACTACATATAATATGTATATAAGGATAAGTATAATCTATAGCCATCTCCAGCTGACCATGAATGATTCATAAAAGAACCGTTATTTTTATCCAAGACAAACAAGTCTTGCCGTTCGGTACGTTATGGTCTAGAATGTAGACTGGTAGATAAATATAAACGTAACATTGGATCTAATGCATTTATGTAGTTTATGTCATAAAGCACAATTATATCCATTGAGGGACCATGAAACGGATTATTTTTCGATTTCTCTGAGCTTAATTGTAGGATTAATTCTATTTAGCGCCACTTATATTTATATTTTTAGGGTTCCGTTGCCAAATGGCAAAAAACGAAACCCTTATAGATTCGTCATGTCTGTCTGTCTGTCCGTCTGTCTGTCTGTCTGTCTGTCTGCCTGTCCGTCCGTATCTCACAGCCACTTTTCTCCGAAACTATAAGAGCTATGCTGTTGAAACTTAGTAAGTAGATGTATTGTGTAAACCGCATTAAGATTTTCACACTAAAATAGAAAAAAAAACAATACGTTTTGGGGTTCCCCATACTTAGAACTGAAACTCAAAAAACATTTTTTCATCAAACCCATACGTGTGGGAGACCAAGCCCATACGAGAGACACTTCCAAAGTGGTAAAATGTGTGGGTCCCCCCCCCCGCCCCGTAACTTCTAAAATAAGAGAATGATAAAACTAAAAAAAATTGATGATGTACATAACTTCCACCGAAAATTGGTTTGAACGAGATCTAGTAAGTAGATTTTTTTTAATACGTCATAAATCGTAAACCGCAGTTTACCTTTCATTCAATCAACTTAAATATAAAAATTAAAAAAAAAACTATTTGATTTCATAAACATAAACCTTATGCATAAACCAAGGATACCTACAGGTTTGTGCGGAACCCTCGGTGCGCGAGTCCGACTCGCACTTGGCCGGTTTTTTCAATGTGGATGTCGAAAATTTCTGTGCGTTTGTTGCCAACCGTCTCCTACTCATGATCTACCTCAAAGATACATATTCGTAGATCCAGCCATTTTTGAGATTTCGTGATTGACGTGACTGCATCGTTGGTCTAGTGGTAGTAAGTGCTACTGCGGAGCATGAGGTCCTGGGTTCGATTCCCAGGTCGGGCAAAGTGTTATTATTGGGTTTTTCCATCTGGAATTTCTCCGTAGCAGCCCGGAGTTTGGATTAGTGCCCGGTGGATGACAATAGGCTCGCCCCCTATTCCATGGTACTTAAACATAACAGGCGAAATGTGGATGTACTATAGGTACATCTCTGCCTAACCCTTCGGGGAAACAAGGCGTAAAGCTTATATTATGTTTTTACGAATGAATGTATGAATGAGTGACCTGTCGCTTTTATGTATATAGAGTGTTTGTTACCCTAAAGAAAGTCATTTTTTGCTACACCGGTGAAAAAATCTGAACCTTATTAATTTCTCTTAGCCAATCAAGATTAATGATTGAGCAAAAACACTAATTGGGTTTTTTATTAGTATTTTGCCTTGCTCTAAGATTTCTCCTACACGTTTTTTTTGACCCAGACATGCAAAAAAAGGGAAGATGGATTGATTATTCATTAATATATATATATATATATATATATATATATATATATATATATATATATATTTTAAGCCAACATTCACCCGGACGTAATGTAGGATTATCAAGGCACTACATGATAAATGATTTTATTTCGGCAAGTAGGTTTACACGTCAATCATATTTTTTTAAACTAGATGAGGTGGCGTTTCCTATCTGACTACTCTGAGAAGAAAGGCCGAAACAAACTCAACGCACTAAAAGATAAGTAATTTTATTTTTGCAAGTAGGTTTGTACAAACACTTTTACACATCAATCATATTTTTAAACTGGACGAGATCAGCATTTCCTATCTGAATTATTGTCGAGAATTCATAATTGAACATTAAAAACCACTGTTCGGTTTTCGACGCTCTGAGACACACGATAATGAATTCTGAATGCTGGATTGAGAGTTCCTCGAGAGTCGAAAATACACTGCGCAAAAAAAATCCACTGCGATTTTTTTACGTCCATGTAGATAATGTCTTACTAGAGAATGGGCAGCAGCGTTCTCTATGCATTTTGCCACCTTACTGTGGTCGCCAACCCGCGTGCCAAGCGTGGCGGTTATAGCTGGCTACCCCCCAAATTGGGGAAGGTCCAGTTGTGGATGCCTTTCAACTGAATTGATGATGATAATGAAGGTCGGCTTACAGTCGGGAGTCGAACCAGCGTACACCACAATCCAGGAGCCAATCACTGAGCTACTTGAAACATCGTACTAGGCAATCCTACCTGTCTCTATATTTATTACATACCTATAATTTAAATGGGTATTTCTAATTTCATCGCCAGTCTAACCAGCAAATTTATTAAAATATTCCGTTTTAATCTGCATTTCACCTAAAATAAATGTACCGCGTACTGTGTCACCTTTGTATAAAATTAAATGACAATAAAACAATATTTTATCTTTTATAAAAACTAAATTACGCAGCGAAAGCAAGTTGTAACGGTGAATCAGACTGAATTAATTTAATTTATTTGCCCACTTATGTAGCTTAGTTTTTATTTTTACTAAAATTAAATCTAACTTACTTCTAAAGCACTATATTGCTTGGCATATGGTACTGCCTTCTTTAATGCTTTCTAAAATCATTTTTAGTTATATTAATAGTGAAAAAAAACATGAAAAAAAAATAATGACCAAACTGTGCACAAAAAAGAACCATTTTGAACAGAGCACGATCCTGTGTCTTAAAATATTCCATAGCAGCACTACTTTATTTAGCTTGCTCCATATAAAACAGTTTCTCCTCAGTACAATCATACCTATATCTACATACGCATATTACTTGCATCAGGCGAATCAGGTTTCTGCCGTCGAAAAGTGAAATTTCGGTCACTCGATGACATTTATAGGCCCTAAAGACAGCTCACGGTGTTCACTGGAATTGTGGTAAATTCGTGCGATTGTTTCTGACTTTAAAAGTGTCTAATTAAATCGGAATGCGTTCGGTGAAGAGTAAGTAAAAGTTAGTAAATAAAATAAAAAAATTGTCGAATGTCATAATGAAATCGAAAATTTATTTTTTAATTCAATTTAAAAAGTATAATTATTTAATTTAATTACCTAAACTTATTTTATTCGTAATTATGTTTAAAATAAAACATTTCAAATTGAACTGATTTAATCACGATTTGTGCGTATCCTTCATGTTAGTATTTAAATAATAATTTTTCACGAGTAGTTACACTTTCATACATTCATTTCAGCTGAAAGACGTCCACTGCTGGACATAGGCCTCCCCCAAGCTCCGTCACTTTGACCGGTTTTGTGCTTCCCGCATCCAGCGGATTCCTGCGGCCTTCACAAGGTCATCGGTCCACCTTGTTGAAGGCCTTCCAACTCTACACGTAGTTACGCTTAGCTACGTTTATTTATATTGTACCTGGATGCCCGAGCTTCGCTCAGTATTTATTTTGTAAATTCAGTTTTTTTAGAAATTACATTTAAATACAAATTACATTTTATTATTTTACTTTCATTAAAAAAAAAACATGCATTTATGTTTAAGTAGTATCGATAAAATTGATTATTGATAATACGAATAAAACGACATTTTCTAAAAATGAATCCTAGCTAGATCGATTTATCGCTCCCGAAACCGCCCTGTATACTAAATTTCATGAAAATCGTTGGAGCCGTTTCCGAGATTAAGATTATAGATAAGATTAAGATATATACAAGAATTGCTCGTATAAAGATATAAGATTATTTATCTAAAATTGATTTTCTAAATCTAAAATTAAGTGATATGTTTTTACTTAAAAAAATAATTTATTCAATTAAATTATAATGAGATTAAGCACGTACTAACACAGACAATTGTTTATCGAAGTTTTTTTAGCCTCTATAAAAATAGGTACTAATATTGTGCTTCTATCTTTATTTTCATCATCACCGTCACCCACAGCCCATCTTTACCCTCTGCTGAGAATTGGCTTCTCTTTTTTTTATGACACTCTCCACGCTCCTGCCAGGTTTTGCCAGCAGTAGCAACAATGTCGTCCGTCCATCTTACCACCGGACGACTTATCTTCCAGTCCTTGGAAGCCACTCTGTCAAAGCCTTACTCCACCTATTATCACCATGCCTTGCCAGGTGTTCTGCCCAATTCCGTTTGACTTCCATAATACACTTTCGATATCGAAAACTGTCGTATACCTTCGTATCTTAACGTCTTGAAACCGATATGTGAGCCTGATGCCAATCATAAAACGCTCCATAGCTCTCCGCCTATACACAGGCTCCTGCGTGAGCGTCCACGACTCAGACTTCACGTTAGTGAGTGAAGAACCTGCCGGGGTCACGTGATTGTTCGAAAGAGATTTATTTATTTATTTATTTAATTAAGGTTCACCAACAGTTGTTACAGATATTATACAGGTAGGAACATATAAGTAATAGTGTCTTAAATCTAACTGCACAACCAATTACAGGCAAACACCGCATGCAAAATGCTCTTTTTAATTATAACTTAATTTCTAAACACTTAAAGTACTTAAATTCTAGATATTTATATTTAAAAAAAAACCATTACTAATTACGTCTGACAAACGCCGATATTGAGTCAGCGTGGACGTCAAGCAGGTCGCTGCGTTCGTTAATGAGTTTGCACATGCGGGGTATAGGCGAATTAGCACCAGACACTGTACGGCGAAGAGGTGGAACTAAGGGTGTTATAGATTTGCGAGGTGGTCTACGGGGTACTCTGAGATTGAACCTACATACCAATTGTGGGCAGTCAATGGTGTTATTGAGCAGTTTATGTGCGAATCTCAAATCCAAGAGCTCCCTTCGAGCTTCCAGGGTAATCATTTTGTAGCAGCCTAGTTTATCAAGGTAGGAGAGATATTTGAATTGCCTTCCCTTTGAGTACCCTAGGTATCGGATACCGTGACCCTGGCACATGGGCAACTGAAGGAACACGGGTGGGTTTTAGTCAGTAAAAGTCTGACACGCCCTCCCGCTCCGCCCCAGAGCAGGAGAAGTCATTTGATGATTTCCCATTCAGAAAAAAAAAGGGTGTGAAGCACACACAGGTTAGAGGTGGGACTTAAGACATAGTGATATTTTGACTGATCTTTATTTGATATTAATTCTAACTGCACTTGCTGCTTCACTTAGAAAGTAATCACAGCTGTTACACTTAGAACTGGTTATCGTTATCTCGTTGCTCGCATTCGGCATCTGTCCTACTACAAGCGACGAGATATCGACTATTTCCTCACTCAAGAAACATCGAAAGAAGGTACATCATAAATTAATTCATAGTTTAGCAGTGGTGGCCTAGTGGTAATAGCCGCGACTTTCGAGTTGTAGGCCAAAATATTAATTATTTCATCACCATTATTCTCAAAACCTACTACTGTGTCATCATCATTATCAAATCAGCCGTAAGACGTCGACTGCTGGACATAGACCTCCCCCCATTTGGGGGGCTTTGTCATAATCGCCAGGCTTGGCAGGCACGTTAGCGATTGCAGTATTGTGGTAAAATGCTTTGAGAACGCTGCTGCACATTCTCTAGTAAGCCCCGCAGTCGCCATTTACGAAGAAATGGGGTAATGCTATTCTTAACGTCCGACATCACACGGACTAGGGCTACTGTATGCTAGAGCCAAAAATTTTAAGACATTATAACATATTTCAACCCGCTCTCGGCTCGCCGTGGATAACGGCCCACTCCTTCTCGAAGAAAGGTAGCCTGTGTCCCAGCAGTGGAAAAAATATAGACTGATTATGTATGTTTGTATGTAATAGTTGATCGCTAGCTGTTCACCATAGCGAGTGCTCTGTCAAACAAACAACTTGTTTATAGTTGCTAATTCTACTCGCGTCTCGCTTATCGCCGGCGGTGGAGCAGGCACCTTACTATGTTGGTTTAGCTCTTGTTTTTTGTCTATTACATTATGACCCGGTAATTTTGTATATGATCAATAGTTGAATTTGACACTGATTTGCTGTATGGTAACTTTCGAGTAAGTTTTTTATCTCAATGAGCAGTTTTTATAAGCGAAAGGCTAACATTAATTTTAAAGATGACTGGACTTTTTTACTATTTCGAAAAAGCACTTGATATATGACCCAAATATTAGAAACTAAATTACTTAAACATGACGAGGTTTTTTTATGTCGCTGGTCATAAACTTAAAATATGTTTTTTTTTTTGTTGAAAAGTTTATGTAACTGCATAATATAACTAAGTCAAATTACCATAATATTTGTATTAATTAAATTTAATAGCTCTTGACTGAATGTTGTAAGGTTTTTAGTATTATTGTATACCTAATTTATAGACATTACACTTTGCAGCGAAGCGCTTGGCAGCTAGAAAACTGAATATGTGTCCGGTTGATGGCAATAGGCTCGCGACCTATTACGTGGTGAGTGTACTATAAATTATATATAAGTAAGTTCTACGTCTGCCTAACCCTTTGCGGATTACTGGCGTGAAGTTATTTTAAACTTCGCAATCTCTTTAAATCTTCCCTCGCGTCACTAGTCTGCAAGGTTGCTATTCTGCTATTGATAATTCGCACTTTTAGACCATGACAAGCCTAACAATTCTTTGTATGCGCCCTACACAATCCACGGTCTTATTATATCTAACTAGAAACCGCGGCTTCGCCCGCGTGGTATGTCGATAAAAAGTAGCCTATGTCCCCAGGATACAGCCATTTCGAAGTCTACCCCCTACATATTTATAACCTCTACTTCTTTTACCTCCTCATTATATTAGTATAAAGAATGCATAATGAATTCATAAAGATAAAATAAGTATGTTATTTTTTACTAGTTTCTCGCCAGCTAGATATATAACCAACAAAATGATACGCGTATTTTTTATGGTTCCGGATTTAACAGAAAAAACGGAACTACGCTATCTCAAGTTTTTGTCTGTCTGCCACACAGGTTTTTCTAGACATCTGACTTACGGAACTTTATTTTTGACTTAAGTTTAAGGGGTTTGTGGCTGATAGCAGCTGAATGAGAGTTGCCGAAGATACAGTTGAATGGCGTGTGATTGGAGAAGCTTATGTTTATATGTTAATATGAATGCTGTTGGGTGATGATGATGAAAGTGTTAAGGTTTAGGTGATGACCAGAGATCGCAATTGGGTGTGTGTTAATACCTAAAGTTTGCAGCGGGACATAATATGGAGCTGTTACAACCACTTAAGTTAAACCGGTTTTGGTTTTCACCGGTTCAGTTTCGTTGTTTTTGTTGTACATATTCCTTACCTTTGAAATACCGAACTATAAACATTTACAAGCTGCTAATACAGTTATAAATTAATTTTTGTTTTGTACTTTTCCGGTTAAAATTCGGTTTTTTAGTTCTAATTGTTCTTTTTCGGTCAAACACAGAATTTTACATATCTGCAAAATGCTAATGCGGTTTTAATTTCTATTTTTTATCTATGTCTTAAGTTAAACAGTTTTGCTACAGATTGACTCAAGGAAAACGAACATTTTCGCGCATGTAAGCGCGGCGTTCACTTTAATGGCGTCGCTCCGTTTTTACTTGCCCTGCTTAGGCTGCTTACCTGTTAAACAATGGATTAGCGTGGGCTTTTGTATCACGAAGAACACGAAGCCTTTTTTAACATTAAAAGAATATTGATCATTTCTAGGAAAAACTAATTTATTGCATGTTCCAAACTCTGAATGCGGAAAGTAGTTTACGCACAACGTTCTTGCAATTGAAATAAATGTTTTTAATTTATTTTTGATGCAGTGCAGGCTTAGTAATTGAAAAAAAAACAACCGACTTCAAAACTATGGAAATTCAAACATCCAAACATGCATTTGCTCGCTTTTTTGTCAGACGTTACGGCGTAATCAAATGTTTTTTTATTTAAAAAAATTCTGAACCAATTTTGATAAAAATATGGGACTACCTCTGAAACTTGACCTACCTAACAAAAAAAAAAGAATCAATAAAGTTTATTATTGATTGACGGAGTAATCGAGTAACATACACACATACATAAAAAAACATACAGTCGAATTGAGGACCTCCTCCTTTTTTTGAAATCGGTTAAAAAATAAAGCCCTTCTCAGTTAGCCCTCGAAAACTACACACAACTATAACAAAAATATCTAAAACTGTATTACAGCTTGCAGATGTGTAAAATTCGGTGTTTCAGACTTACAGAACAAGTAGAACTAAAAAACCGAATTTGAACAAAACAAAAATTTATTTAAAACTATATTAGCAGCTTGCTAATGTTTTTAGTTCGGATTTTCAAAGGTAAAGAACATGTAAAACAAAAAACCGAAACTAAACCGGTAAAATTCAAAACCAGTTAACTTAAGTGGTTGTAACAGCTCTATGTTATGTATCGCTGCAAACTTTAGGTATTTTCACACACCCAATTCCGATCTCTGGTGATGACACACAGATCGATATTAAAAACCGGAAAAATTTTGTTTATCTGGGTTCAGTTCTATGATCCAGCAGTGGACGTCTTACGGCTGAAATGATGATGATGAGGCAAGTCCGGTTAAACAGCCGACAACCTCATAGGTTGACCTGCGAGATGTAATGCATAAAAAAAGTTCAAAAGTCCATTTTATGTGCCTATTTGAAATAAATGCTTTGACTTCGTGGGACCGACTCACTCTTGCCGATTTTTATAAATGAAAATCCGGCTTATAAAAATAAATGAGATGCTTATTTTTACCCACAGATTCAAAGTAGGCACCATGAAAAACAGGTATACTTAAAAAAAATACAGTCGAATTGATAACCTCCTCATTTTTTTGAAGTCGGTTAAAAAAACGTCCCTTGTAGTAAAAATATAAAAATTTACAAAAAAAAAATATTGACTGTGCGCTTGAATGTCTGATGAAAAACTGTTTATAATTTTTTTATTAGTAGTGGTTTACCTTCAAATTATATCGCACTTGCGTTATCTTGCATTACTACATAATACTAGGCAGGTCACCACTGCATAACCCTTTGAGCAATAATGTATTTTTACTTAGATCGTTGTCATAATTATAATATGCAACATCACGCTTGGTTTCCCCAAAAAGTACGGCAGAGTTGTACCTATAGTTGTATCTATAGTACTGAAGTATGCTACTGTCCACCTACCTCCATTTAGCCAGTTATAATATGTTTAAGTCCAATGTAATAGGGGGCGAGCCTATTGTCATCAACCAAGCACATATTCAGACTCCGGGCTGCTACAGAGAAATTCCAGTTGTAAAAATCTTCAATAACACTTGGTCTGATATTTATTTTTTCTTTTTTGTGTGTGGTAAATCATCAAATGACGACTCCCACTCTGGGTGGAGCGAGAGGGCGTAAAAAGCCTCGTCCCCACTAGGAACATTTGTCGAGCAACATGATTCCCCGGTGACATCGGGCGATGTCGGGCGACATCGGACGACATCGCCGCGACATTGTTGAAACTGTTCGTTGTCGCACAGTCGATGAAGAGTAGTGATAGAGTGTGGACGTGCGTGCAACCTGCGACAATGTGGTCGAACGACGTAGTGCTGCGACTTATTGAACTATATCGCTCCTATGAGTATTTGAAAATTTATAAAAGTGTATGATAAGGACGTGTAAGAATCACCTCTTGCTAGGTACCTTAACGTAACAGCAAGTCTAAATTTAGCATCCACGGGATCACGGAATCTAGTTTTCTGTTTAGATATTGATGGGGATATTTTACACAAGAGTATTTCAAAGTCTGTTGATGACATTCGAGTAAAATTATGAAATGAGCCGTCTAGAACACTAAGATCATTAATACACTTGTTTTGTTTCGCAAGTACTGTTTAATCCACCATCTTCTCTTCTTTTTTGTTCTTTGTACAACACTACCTCTTCCGGAGACATGATAGGTTCGACTGAACTGATGTGGACGGAGACAAGACATCGGGCGACGTGGGGCGATGTAGGGCGACATCGCCCGATGTCTCCGGGGACACATGTCGCTCGACAAATGTTCCTAGTGGGGACGAGGCTTCAGACTTTTACTGACTAAAACCACCCGTGTTCCCTCAGTTGCCTATGCCAGAGCTACGGTAACTAGGAATCGAACCTAGGAATCCAACCCAGGATCTCAAGCTAGCCAGGGAAGAGTTACCACAGGCACAGTGTTCTGTCCCGTTTATTATCTGTGCGTCTAACGGAATGCGCGTGTAACGAAGTGACATCTAACTTGTCAATTTGACGTTGACACTTCCTTTTCTTGAATTTGGTGCTTAACAAGAAAAGCATGTCGCCGCTTGAATCTCGCGATCTTTTGTAAAGTAATCATTTACCCCGGTCGTTTTGTGGACAATCTGTCATGACCCATTGTTTGGATTGTTAATAACCCCTAATTTGACGTAATAACACGGGTTTTGGACATATTTTCGATAAATAGTTTGAAGGTTAAGCAAAGTGTGACGCTGTTGGGAACGAGTGATTTGAAGACCGCATGCTGTGATTGCCTCCAAGCCTTGTTGCAGCGGATTCTAACCTGAAGAATACTCGTAACGTCACGACACGATACATATACATTCACTTACATACAGAACTCCAGGTAACCCCAGAAGCAGTGCCCTTCAACCACCAGGTAAGTGCTTTTGTTGTATTGTGTTTGATTTGATTGTCTGTCTGCTCCGCGTACGGCGGACAGTACGCTAGCCACTCTTGTCTCCAGAGCCCCATCATCAAAAACTTCCACTGCGCAATTGAGTTGAGATCTGGCCTGGCAGCGTACATTCTTGGTATGCAGAGCGTGGTTATAAGACATAACCACCAAATTGGTAATTTACAGTAGGCTAATTACTTGGCAGTCTCTATAAGGGAAGTAGTAATACGCTGTAAATATTTGATAATTATAATTAATTGTTATTTGAAATAATTTGTTGGAATTTATTGAGACGAGTAACTCATATTGACGGGGTCAACCAGGTTTGCATATTCTAACAAAGTTGGTTAGATTGAGCTATGTTATAACCTCTTGTTGTTGTTATTTGACCTCTGTGTTGTATTGAATGTCAGGAAGACATTAAAATATTGAGTTTGTACCATTGATATGGTTGTTTGAGAAAATTAATATTAGAAATTGGCATTTTTGAGTATTGCCATTGTTTTGAGTTGGAATAAAGGATTATTATTGTTTTACCATTGACACAGTGGTTTGTGAACTATACATTTGGAATTGGATTAGAATTTGAATATTTGAATTGAATATGAAATAGAATTTTGAACGTTGATATTGGGTAAGAATTAAAATAAAAGTTTGTTGTTGAATTGAATTGAAGCCAGTATTTGTTATTTCTTGAGGTGCTGATTAGTCAGTTTGGTAGTTTGATTGTTTGCTTGTAGTTATTTTGTATTGATTGTTTGAACTTTGTTATTTGATTATTTGGTTTATTTGAATGTATTGTTTGTGCAATGGCACACAAAGCGGTGAGAGAGGCAATCAGTGGATTGACCACACAGCTACGGTGGTTCACTTCAGCTGCAGCGACTGCTGAGCGCCAGAATCTCGAAGGGATCACGCTTGCTCGGTTCGAGCAGTTGAACTTGAGACTCGGCAACGTTGATGCTCTGCTCACCCATATTGGATTGATTTTGGCGTTACCGGTCATTACTGGATTGTCAGCATTGCGTACTGACCTGTTGAACCCGTTGGTGGCAGCGACCAACGCTTTAAAGCAATTGGACTTGCCGGTGGACCATTGGTCTTACCTTTTGGTGCACGTTGTGCTGCAACGGCTTCCTGCCGATTTGAGGGCTCGTTTCGAGCAAAAGTATGGTGGGGATAGTGTCACACATCTCCCCCCATTTGATGACCTCGTCCAATTTTTGGAGGATGAGTGTCGGTTTGTGGACAACTCTGGCGTTGCCACTGAGTCATGCCAGCCGTCTACCGGCTGGCATGACTCAGTGGCAACGCCAGAGCCGGCCACGAGACCAGGGACGGACTAGGGCTCGCGGGCCTGTTGATGGTCGCCCCGCCGCTCGTTTTGCTGGCACCCAGAGTCGTCCTGGTTGTAAGTTTTGTAGGGACACGGGGCATGGCATGGCAACTTGCGCGGCCTTTTTGAAGTCGCACGTGAGTGCCCGCCGCCGAATTGCCAATGCACGCCGCATGTGCTTCTCTTGTTTGGGGGCTCACTTCCATCGGGACTGCCCCAACCCCCGCCCTTGTAGAATTTGTAGGGGGTCCCATTTGGACATATTGTGCGCTAACGCGAACCACGCTGGCAGACCAGCCTCTGATGAAGGTTCGCGTACGGGGGGGTATCATGGAGTTGGTCACCGGGCTTCTGGCTCGCCAGTTCAGAACCGGGGAGAGGCCCGCAATTTTGAGCGCCGCACTCCACCCCCCGCGCAAGTTGATCGGGAGCCGCGCGACCGCCATTTGGTCTCCCCGCGTAAAGGCGATTACGCAATTGTTGCTAGGCACCGCTGGCCAGACCAGTACCGCCTTCCCTCCCCTCCATTGGCGGAACGTCCCCGGTTGGAGTCACGCCCCACGCTGGATATGCCCATCCAGCGATGGCGCGTGGCTCGGGACACCGCGCGGACGAGGAGTTTGGCCTCCATCCTCGTCGCGAGGGACTTGAGCCTGGGTGCGGAGCCTGGGTGTGCGGCGATCGGTCGCCGCCCAGGCATTGTTAGGACATTGGCGCCTGCCCCGCTAAGGTACCCCTCAGATCGACACGGTTTTGTTGCCAACGGCATCGGTCAGGTCTGGGAGCCCACGGGGGACTCTGTTGTGGTCCGTGCCATTTTGGACATGGGAGCCCACGGTTGCCTTTTGTCTATTGTTTTGTTGTTTGTTTGTATTGTTTTGGGCAAAATTGTTTTCTTGAGCGCCTTTGGACTGCGGGACTTGGCTGGGACGAGCCAATTCGGGAAACCCTGTTGGAAGATTGGCTCCAATTTGTATCCGCACTCCCTGCAGTTAACGAGGTCGTGTTACCCCGCGCTATCCTCCCCCCTGGGAGCTACACTGCTACCCTTGTTTGTGATGCGTCTTCGCACGGTTATGCAGCTGTTGTTTGTCTGCGCACCGTCTGCGCAACAGGCCAGGTGAATTTGTCACTGGTCTTGGCCAAGAGCAAGGTGGCCCCCCTCCGGACGGCACTGACCACCCCTAAGTTGAATTGTCAGGGGCGGCGCGTCTTGTGCGTTTATTGAACCACGTTGCTCACACTTTGGGTGGAACTGTGGGCATTCGGGCTTCTTACGCCTGGACGGACAGTCAATTGTTTTGTGTTGGTTGAAGACGTCCGTCCACTCTTTGGAGGTCTTTGTTGCGAACCGAGTGTCCCAGATTCAAAAGTCTAAAACGCATTTGATTTGGAGGCACGTGCCTGGAGATTTGAACCCAGGCGCCGTGGCCTCACGTGGGTGCATGGCACCCCGCTTGTTTGCTTACCCCCTATGGTGGGGACCAGACTGGCTGACTCATCCCGAGGATGATTGGCCTCGATCGCCAGTCTTGATGTCGGGTCCTTTGCCCGGGCTCAAGGTGCTCGCTGTTGGAACGAAGGACCCTGATTTTTTGTTGAGTCGATAAAGCTCCCTCGACAAATTGTTGAATTGTTGTTTGTTGTTGTTGAATTGTTGGTGACTGATCGTCACATTAAGAACTCGCATGCCGGTTGCAATGCGCTGTTGGCCATTCTGCAGCGAGAGTTTTGGATATTGTCGGGAGCTGTTAGTAAGTTGAACCCCTTTTTGGACCATATGGGTCTTTTGTTGTTTGGTTGTTGATGGTTGAGTCACTCTAGCCTTCCTTATGGGGTCCGTCACCCCCTTTTGTTGCCTAAGGAGGGCCATTTGGTTAAATGGTTGTTGTTGTTGTTTGGTTGTTTTGTTGTTTGTTACTGTTTCGTTCCGCCAGCCTGCCCCATTGGGGGGTATTTTTGAGGCCGCGGTGAAAGCGGCACAGGGACTCTGGCGCAGATTGTTCAGGGAGACACCGTTCTCACCTTTAAGGAGTTAGCTACGGTATTTTGCCGCATTGAAGCTGTATTGAACTCGCGTCCATTGTGCCCGCTGTCTTCGGACCCGAACGACTTGGAGGCCCTAACCCCGGGCCATTTTTTGATTTGACAGCCACTTGTCGCCCTGCCGGAGCATCCTTTTGTCGATGTGAGCCAAAATTGGCTATCGCGGTTTCAGTTGGTGCAGCAGCTCGCTCAGAGTTTTGCAAGCGTTGGAGCTTGGAGTATTTGCACATCCTCCAGCAGCGCGTCAGGTGGACTGATAAAACGCAACCTTGTCGGGATTGCCAAGTGATTAGCGGACGGGAAGGCCCGTCCGGGGGGGGTAGATGTTCTGTCCCGTTTATTATCTGTGCGCCTAACGGAATGCGCGTGTAACGAAGTGACATCTAACTTGTCAATTTGACGTTGACACTTCCTTTTCTTGAATTTGGTGCTTAACAAGAAAAGCATGTCGCCGCTTGAATCTCGCGATCTTTTGTAAAGTAATCATTTACCCCGGTCGTTTTGTGGACAATCTGTCATGACCCATTGTTTGGATTGTTAATAACCCCTAATTTGACGTAATAACACGGGTTTTGGACATATTTTCGATAAATAGTTTGAAGGTTAAGCAAAGTGTGACGCTGTTGGGAACGAGTGATTTGAAGACCGCATGCTGTGATTGCCTCCAAGCCTTGTTGCAGCGGATTCTAACCTGAAGAATACTCGTAACGTCACGACACGATACATATACACTCACTTACATACAGAACTCCAGGTAACCCCAGAAGCAGTGCCCTTCAACCACCAGGTAAGTGCTTTTGTTGTATTGTGTTTGATTTGATTGTCTGTCTGCTCCGCGTACGGCGGACAGTACGCTAGCCACTCTTGTCTCCAGAGCCCCATCATCAAAAACTTCCACTGCGCAATTGAGTTGAGGTCTGGCCTGGCAGCGTACACACAGGCACTAAAGGAACACGGGCGGGCTTAAGTCATTTGATGATTTCTCACCCAGAAAAAAGGACCTTATGCTATGCTGTCGCATTTGCGACACCTAGACCAATAAGGCAATTATTCATAACTAGGCTTGAATTTCATAAAAGAAGAACAGCTCTATGTACTTTGATGACATTCATGAAGACTTTCCATGCATTCGTACAAATACTCTCAAGAGATAGATCTTTTCTAAAATCAAGCGACATTAGAAATACCATTATTCTTTACTTAAATCTTTAACTTTAAAGTGCCAGTAATCTTTTGTGTTGCGGTGGCTTTTTGGGCCAACTTTAATAAATGGTCTACACAGATAGTATAAAGAGGTAAACATTGTGATTGTGTATGATGATTTAATTTCTGTAAATAGGTTTGTAAAAACAATTTTACACGTCAATCACATTTTGTTAAAACTAGCAGAGGTCGGCGTTTCCTATCTGACTACTCTGAGAAGAAATGCCGAAACAGTCTTTTTTAAAGCCCATACATAATCTTGGTCACATCATGTGAAGGCCATATATATCGATACCGGAAATTTCAATTGTCGTAAAGGACAAAACACGAGTTTTCAGTAGAGCCAAAAAACAAAAAAAAATATTGTTTTTGACTTATATCTTTTTCAAACAAAGTACTATATTCATGATGTCAAAAGAAACCCTTACTATCTTTTCGTGTTCTATCCATAAAAATTAATAAAATAAACCAAACATAATTATTGCCGAAAATGAGAGTCCTTTACAGCCCAAAAAAAATTAACTGAAGTACTTTACAGCCACGAAAAATTGGTTATGATAAAGTCAGATGTGTCGTAAAGGACTAATCTTGATTATCATTGGATAGTACAGATCAATTAAACCAGAGACTAAGGGGGTAAAAGGAACAAAAAACCTAAAGTTTTGAATAGAAATACCTACAATATGTAGTAAAAACAAGTGAAATTAAAATATTTTTTATTTATTATTCAAATATTTAATAAAAAAGTAGTAAAAATATTGTTCTAATAGGAATTCAAAATTTAAATAAAATGATTTGCGCTATTACGTTATATTTATAATTTTATTGTGTTGTGATGGAAGGTTTTGTTACCAATTTGGACATTTTCCTGATTGTGGCAAACACCAGTTTTTTTTAACAACCTCAAATGTTATTTGAAGTTTTTGCGAATAAAGTTGATTTGTCAAAAATGAAAAGAACGAATTGAAACAGTTCTGTCAGACTTATGTGTGCTCGTTGAGGAACAAATGGATCTCGCGTAATCGCACGAGACGTACATTCATCAAAAAGTATGAGACATAGCTGCAAAAGGACATAAAATGGCCTGAGGTCGTGAGGGAAAAGATAACCCCTTCTATGGTGTTAGTAGAACAGCAACCATGTTCCAGTTCTGACTTCGCTATAAATGAGGGTGCATCAACATCCTGTGGACCGGAAACGTGCAGTGTTGGAACATCAACATCAGTTGTGAGTCCAAATAAACCATTTGTGAAGCTAAGCCCGCTACAGAAGAGTGGAAGAGCTCCTAACGTACAGAACTGAAAGTCATGCTCATGCACCTGGTTTAAAAGCACAAAATAAGAATGTAGCAGATATCATTAAACTAGTCTCAGAGCATCCCGAAGAATCTACAAAGATAAAGGAATTGTTAAAGGCATAGAAAACTATGCCCATATATTCTGCTGATAAAGCTTTAAGTATTTTGACCTCATTGAAGCTTTCGAAGTGGCAGTATATAACATTAATATATTGTGCAAAAGAAGAAGGAATACCATTGTATCCTTCTTATACAGCTATCCTTGAAGCGAAGAAGAACTGCTATCCGCCAAAAGATGCTATAGAAGTCACGGAAAGAAGGGTTAAAGTAAAACTTCAAGCTATTTTGAACAAAACTGTGGCTAGACTTGGAATATTTTTTCGTGTAGAATCTTCACTGCATGGCAAAGAATGTATACTTATATTCAAGTGGGGTTTTGATGGTGCTTCAGGGCAAAGTTTGTATAAGCAAAACTTTGGCAGAGGATGACGATTCTAGCATTTTTATATGTTCGTTTGAGCCCCTGCGCTTAGTTTGTGGCGAAGAAGTGATATGGGAGAATCCAGAGCCATCTTTCACAATGTTCTGCAGACCATTATATTTTAAGTTTTCAAACGAAAACAGGATGAACATAGTTGAAGAACAGGCTACGATTGGAAAAGAGATTGAAGACCTGCAGCCTTCCATTATGGGAGGCCATTCTGTTAAGCACTCGATGCCTACGACCATGACTGATGGCAAAATCACTTCCCATCTATCAAATACCTCATCTCCGACTCCGACTACTAAAGCAACTCCTACGGAAATGAATAAGTTAGAGGTCTTTTTTTGTGTTTGGGAAATCATCAAATGACGTCTCGCGCTCTGGGCGGAGCGGAAGGGCGTGTCATTATAACTCAGCCATAGTCACGGTGATTAACAAATGAGGGACTTAGTAACATCAGTTTTTAGTCACTTGTTAAGCAGCGTAATTATGACTGATTATGCAATTTTGTAAAAAAAAAAGTATTTGATCAATATCGTATTTAATTATTCTCATTAAAAAAGTCATTAAAAGGCTATTAACTAACGACAGTACAAGTAAATCGATGCTCAACTTCGTTTGACCATGTCAAAGATTTGAAAAATCACGTATCGAAAATTCAAAAAATTTGGTACGCGCAAAGCGGCACTGAAAGGTATATGAATTTTATGTCACCTTGATCGCCGTGTATGGTACAATACCTCTTGTGAGCATCAGCCCTTCAGTTCCATTCAGTTTCAAATAAATTAACTTTAAGTGTTTTAACCCATTCAAAAAAAAAAAAACTTAAAACTTTTTGTTCTCACGCGTGGAGGTTCCATACGTTAATATTACATAAAGGTATGTATACCAGACACATTGCAAACGTCCTTTACGCCCTAATTACGTAAGTTAAAACAAAGCATAGATTTGGTCGTAAGGGTTTAAGACTATATCTTTATTATGTGGTTAAGAATGTCGTATAAAAAGTTTAATGCAAAAATGAGGATTACGACCTCTTAAATAATTAAAACATGACTTTACGTTCCCCTATTGAAAATTATTTTTACGATACATCCCAAATAGTATAAAAAATCGCGCTAGACCTGTTGGAAAGCCAGGTCGTAAGGGGCTTTTTTTTAAAGATAGAATTTTTTTAAATATACCAATCGATAGAGCTTGCGACGCTGATTCCAAATATATATATAACTCATTTTCGGCAAAATGTCCTTTACGACAATTGAAATTTCCGGTATCGATATGGATGTCTGAAATGGTCTTTCGAGGAAAGAACCACACAGATTGAGTGGACTTGTCCAGTCAGTATACGCATTTGTTACTAATCGTGCAGCTCAAATCAGAACTTAAGCGGCACAACCCAAGAAGAATACCAAAGAAAGAACATTTGGATTGGCCGCAAAAAAATACTCACACTACCAGATCACGATTACATCTTACTGAGAGAGAAAGAAAACAAAAAAAATCGGCCAAGTGCGAGTCGGACTCGCGCACCGAGGGTTCCGTAAACCTGTTTACGGTTTATGCATAAGGTTTATGTTTATGAAATTAATTTTTTTTATTTTTATATTTGACTTGATTGAATGAAAGGTAAATTGCGGTTTACGATGTATGACGTATTAAAAAAAAACTATTTACTAGATCTCATTGAAACCAATTTCCGGTGGAAGTTTACATGGTAATGTACATCATATATTTTTTTTAGTTTTATCATTATCTTATTTTAGAAGTTACGGGGAAGTGTCTCTCGCGCAAACTGTTCAGTTTAGAAAAAAATGATATTAGAAACCTCAATACCATTTTTGAAGACCTATCCATAGATAGCCCTCACGTGTGGGTTTGATGAAAAAAAAATTTTTGAGTTTCAGCTCTACGTATGGGGAACCCCAAAATTTAATGTTTTTTTTCTATTTCTGTGTGAAAATCTTAATGCGGTTTACACAATACATCTACTTACTAAGTTTCAATAGCATAACTCTTATAGTTTCGAAAAAAAAGTGGCTGTGACATACAGACGGGCAGACAGACAGACAGACAGACATGACGATTCCATAAGGGTTCCGTTTTTTGCCATTTGGCAATGGAACCCTAAAAAGACCCACCCAGGCTTTACATTCACAATAATTAAAATAATCTTCTTAAGTACTGATCCAATTCCGAAATTACCTACTTTCACTATTGGGAAGATACAGTGTTGTCGAGGGACATGGAATATATTTTATGTTCAAATAAGACATTTCACCCAAAAGAAATCGCGTACAGAAGCTAGTCTATACTAGTATTATGAAAAGAAAATATTTTATTTTTTGTTTGTTTGTTTGTTATGCTCTCACGCTAAATCAGCTAAACGGATTTAGATGAAATGTGGCATATGAATAGGCCATGACCTGAATTAAGACATAGGCTGTTTTTGTTTCGATTAATCCACAGAATGTATGCAGCTCTGTAAATAACGGCGTATTTCTAACACATGTTTCTCATAAAACAGACAGCCTTACCAACGACCTTAAATTTAGATTAAAAGATTTTATTAAATCAAGTGCCCTTCGAAAGAAACCTTGTGATTTCCACATAATACCAGTCAGTACCTAATTGCCATGGTATTGTCACCATTGTTCTAGTAGATTGTTTTACCCGTTTTCTGTAGATATAATTACGGCTATAGTGTCATTAAATTGTAAGTATTCTTACTCAGTAGTGAGTTTTGAGGCTTTTATTTTAACCTTTAAATGTCAATGGCTATTTCCAAGAGTTCATCAATGAAATCTGTATTTGTGGTTTCTACTTTCGCGCATTTTTTTCTGTTCCAATTTCTACTCTGCTACACAGTTTTAAACGAAGATTTGAAACGTAACGAAGCGGATCGTTTGTAATTATCAGTCTTAAAAGCTAAAACTGATCATTAAAATGTGTTAGTTTATACGCAATGTTATATAATTACCAATAAACCCGTAGGATTACATTATAAACGCATAAAACTGAATTTCTAAGTAAGTACATCAAATCATTCAGGGAATGTCAGGGAGGGTCCATTCCAAGGTTGCCTGGAAGAGATTGCAGAAAGATAAGGCCGCCCATTGTATGTTTTTTTTTGTGTTAAATGTTCTTGTTGTAATGTATTTTCTGGTGTACAATAAAGCATATATTATATAAATAAATAAACGTATTAATATTATGACGGTACCTTGCCAACTCATTTATGAAAATATTATGTGTGTAAGAAAAAATCTACATCTTTTTAATAAAATAAGCGATAGACATAATTTTAACCTCTAAGTCCCTGAGATACCACATTTGGTATGGACACAATGGTTTTTAATTGTGTCTGTAATTACGGTATTCAATGGGTTAATACTAGAAATAAAGACAAAATAGATCAACCATTTTCAGATTTGCAAAAGTACATACATCTTTTATGGGGTACTGTGTTAAATGCTACAACAAAATTCCTTCTGATATATTGCAAGGTTTAAAAATCATATTAAAAGTAGTTTGTAAACGAGCTTATTACAAATTAGAGGATTACATCCAAGATAAGAATGCTTGGAAACATGCTGGTCTCGCTCCATAGGACAGTCTTAGAGTTTATCAAACTGGTTGCTAACTTAATTGTATTAAATTTATGTTTTCTATAACTATATACAACTATATTACTATAACTCATACACTGACTTATAATTTGTAAAATATTAGGAAATTGTATTCTTGCTTTTGCAATGTTTGTAAGTATGTGGGCACCATGTAGGTATCTAACATACAATAAATTTATCTCTCATTGCTCCATTTTCAATTCTTTTACCTGTTGTGGTATGATAATTTTATTTTAGGTGCATCGTCTTTACATATAATTATTTAAATATTGTATGCAAATATTGAAAAACATTTTAAAAGTGTAACGGTGGAGTTTCTTGCCCATACTTCTCCATAAGAATCTACCTTTTGTAAGGGGCAACTAGAATCAATTCTATTTTCATGTAACTGTTGACGTTCAAAAGTGCCTTTTTTTGGCCTATTTCTAATAAATGCTTTGACGTTGACTTTGAAAATTGAAATATACTATTCGACATCAAAATAACACAATTGCGTACTCAACCAATTACTTCTTATATGAATTAAGTATACAAGTACAATTACCTATTTAATTTATGACAAAAATTATAACGTTAAGGGCTCTATCAGTTACAGAGTGCGATGTACAAAATGAATAAAATCAAGAGTCTTTTGCTGTAAGATGGAATATTGTTCCATTTGCAATCGTTTTCAGTAGATACACCTCTGAGGAGCAATCCCGTATTTTATAAAACTCTAAGTTTTAGTATCAGTCCGTATCGCTCTCCCAAAGTGTTGGGCAGAGTACATCCATATTTCATCAGTTATATTTAAGACTCATTTAGTTGGGGGCGAGCCTATTGCCATCAACCGGGCACAATTCAAGACTCCAGGTTGCTACTGAATAATTCCAGATTGGAGAACCCAACAACGCCTTGCCGGACCTGGGAATTGAACCCAGGTTATCACGCTTAGCAGTAGCGATTGCGACTAGTAGGCCAACGAGGCAGAAACCCGAAACTCCGACGGATCCGTCAAAAATATGTACATTGATTGTCGTTAAGGTGAACCGATAACCTTATGAAAGCCGCAGGAATTCGTTAGGTGCAGAAAGCGCAAAACCGCTCAAAGTGACAAGCGTCTAGATTATAAACGTAATGATTTTAAATCACAACTTTTTAGAATTAAAACATATGTAATAGTAAGAACGTACCTATTTAATGCAGCTAGGCATATTACTTTAGAAGCAAGCATTATAGAAAGTATGCGGAAGGCGTAAGAACTGGTGCAGTGTGGTAACTTGAGTGAGGCGTGACATGCGGCTAGCCTATTATATACATATTCTTCACCATTATGACATAACTATAATTTAGCTTAGAGTAGAAATATGAAAACAATAGTGTACCTACAACCATTTCTATGCCGCGACAAAATCTTATTCGGGAAACCTCGGAAGAGCCATAAACGAGTAACAGCACAATAATTTATTATTTTCTAACCTTTTGCATGCGAGAATCAATTCTATAACCGATACCAATACCTACTCAAAAATCAATAGTTTATTTGCATTTCACAATGTGTACTTAGGTGGTAAATTAAAATCATATGAGATCATCATTATTATCGTTTTAAATATGGTACCCGTCGGGCACAACAACATGTTAGGAGAGAGGAAGTTTTGAAAAATAACATTCCAGTCTTCTGAACTAAATCTAAAAATGTTAAACTATTTATTTTAATATTTAAATATACATATATACGTACGACTGCATTTATTAAGATATATTAAAGTACTTTAAATATTCATTTATACTGTAATAGCATTTTTTTATTTAAAAAACTGTTTTATCTTTTTATTACTAAGTATATTAATTTTGTTTTTATTTATATTAATTCGGATGGACACAAAAACTTGTAGAATTTATTTTTAGTCGAGCAGTTGGAATGATTCATCTTGATTTGTATTAGAGTGTGTAACGTGACTGTATATCTTCGCGTTTTATTCCTTATGCTAGCGAACGAATTTGTAGGTCTCTAATAGGTCAACACTAGGGAGGGTTAAAATATACTTTTGGAAATGAGGTTTGCTTCTGGCTGTTTGATCGATGCTTACAAAGATTATAACTAATTTATTTTAAAGGATGGAGTGTTGGTGCGTCTGTGCTATTTTCCCGAACGTAAGTAGTAATTCTTTCTGGATCAGTTTAATTAGCGATTTTTTTAAAAGATCAGTGAGGGCACCTTTTTGAAATGACGGCGTTACCAGGAAATAAAATGGTATCGTTAGCTCCTCAGCACTTTGCGATAGTAAGATAGGTGGGATTTCATCTATCTAAGCTAGGCTCTAGGCTACTTTTATTTTTAGTTTTTTTTTTTTACTTCCCAAGCGTCTACAAGCCAAAGTCCTCAACCACTACGCCAAACATGTCAGTTATAGTACAATTCAATTTTCTTCGCGTGTCGTACGAGAGGACGCATCAAACATAACAAGCCAACAACAATGTGTAGACCGGATAATAACAACAAATCGTTCAGAGAAAATAAGAGTTGCAACAATGAGATTGTAAACAGCATGTTTGTACTTTATGTCACCATTGGTCAATGTTGAGACAAACACGTTGTTTATAGTGTTTAAACCGTAAACAGTCGTAAATAGGGCTGAATTTTGTTTCACGGAAATAGTTACGTGTTTGGTAGAGCCTATTTTGATGCATACTGGGCGTACGCATCAAAATAGGCTCTACGACTGACGTGTTGAAAAAAGAGGACGTTCCCCATTCAATTGTATTTTTTTTTAATGTTTGTTACTTCCGAACTCCGTCTTTTATGAACTAAATTTTAAAAATTCTTCTTTTGTTTCAACCAGTTCAGTTAGGCGTGCTCCAGGGCTTAACACTTGGCCCATTCTTGTTCTTAGTATATATCAATGACTAACCATTTTATTTAAAGGGTATCTAAGACGTTGTATTGTTAACAGATGACACATCTCTTATTTTTAAAGTAGACAGGAATAGTTTAGATTTTGGCAAAATAACCTAGGTTTTTTAATGCCAAGAGATGTCAGCAAAAATTGAAGGCTGGGACCGATGCGGTGGAACAATTCATCTTCGATAACATCTTAAATATTAGGTAAATTATACTCTAAAATAATCACACTCAACACTAGAAGTATGGACAAAGTACGTGCTCCCATTTCACCGACTTCATTAGGTTCATAATATTTTTTTTGGCTTTTATAACATTTAATGCATTTAAAGCTCAAGTAAAATGCAACCTTAGTTCGCTGCTGTTTGTTGCGCCAATTCTTCCCAGCTAAAGCTTAAGGAGGTGGTGAAGGGCGGGCGTTTTAGGCACATTATGCAAATTTTTTGCCTAATTTGAATAAATAACTTTTGATTTTAAATTTAACTTCCTTTCTCTGATATTTTTTTAGCAAATGAGGGCGGGCATATGATTTTATGTGGAGTTTGTATCATCACAACCAAAGAGTGAAAAATAAATTCACTCATTTTGTTCAGCTTTGGGCACCCAATTTTAGATGACAGATTGATTTATTATATTATTTATCTTCTACCCGTGACTACGTCAGTGTGAAATTTCTTATAACATAAAATGTATTTTTGGCACTCGGAAGCTTAATATTGGTGAAAGACTTTTTTCAGAATGGATCAGTAGTTCCGAAGTTATCCACTACATGCATATTCAGTTTATACAAGATACGAGAGTATATATCTATAGAATCACTGTCATGTTTTGCCTTGATGGCGTACAAAATATTACTCAGGTCAGGGGAGCAAAATTTTGACGCGGACGAAGTCGCGGGCAGAAGCTAGTTTATTATATAGGATTGGCGCCATACAGAATACACTTTTACGTAGTAACGCTGTTCGAGATCGATATAATAAAATATGTCCACTGCTGGGACACAAACTTCCTCTTTGTATGAGGGATCGCGCTGTTATTCAATTCATATTGAAGAAATAATAAAGACGAAAAAATTCCTATCTGGGATCGAACCTATGACCCCTCGTAAGTCGTGGTTGTTACCACTGGCCTACTACATACAAACTCACAAATTTTACATCCTTATGAAATAAGTACCTATAGAAAACAGTATAGTCTTTACCTTTTAACGAATTGGAACAGATCTTCTAAATTAACACGTTCACTGCTGGACATAGGACTCCCGCCTATGTCCAGCAGTGGACGTATTACGGCTAAAATGATGATAAAGATAATGATTCTAAGTAATTTAAATAACCTATTTCAGATTTGTGGGGTCTACTAAATTATAGTTAAAAACACTATTTACCTTCTTATGTTTTAGGGACCGTGTTATACGAAAAGTTGGTCTAATTGTCTAATTGCATGCAGCGATGACAAATCTACACTAATATTACAAAGAGGAAAGATTTTATGGTTTGTAATGGATAAAATAAAAATTATCTAACCAATTTAAAAAAAAAAACACCTATGGAAAGCTTCATTATTCCAGAATAACATAAGCTATAAATTATACGCGAAAAAAGTCGCGGTCGAAGTGCTAGTAAATAATAAATAAATTCAACCACGATTTTACAGATAAGAAACTTCGAACACACATGCTATATTCTACTCTATTAATATCCTGAAATATTAAACTAGATAAAACTTTCATTTAAATACACATCTACGCTCCAGCACCCAAAAGAAAAAAAAAAGAAAAAATAAAAACTAACCTGAGCACTGATATCCGTTGACCTTAAACTTGATGCGGTCCATGACTGTATCTTACGAGTACATGCAACAAACTGACAGACGCACCGTAATCTTCAAGCAGGAGTACTATTCAAAAGTTTATAAACATACGCCGTGATTTTTCGAACGCGTGCGCCCATTTTTGGCTGTGTAACGACGCTTGATGAAAAGTTGAGAATAAAACTTGAACTGTTGTGTTAATAGTAATATTTAATTAATAGTTTTGATTTGAATAGGTGTTAAAACATAGATGCAATTCTGTTGTTTGTTATAATGCAAATAAGCCATTGCTTGTCTCGTGATCCATTGCACTTTTGAAGTCCAAATGCAAGCAGAGAAAAAAAGTAAAAAAATAATAATTTCCATAATTGTGACCTAATGTCTGCGACTTTTCTTGCACAAAAATGTAAAAAAATAACCCACGGGAATAGTACTAGCATATTGGATAACGCGGCACACGCCAGTGAACCACTCAGTCAGTATGTTTTATTCCGACATCTTCAACAATCATCATCATATTTTAGCACATTTAGAAACAATCTTTATACATCTAAACCTTCTTCGTGAATCATTTTGTCCATTGGTTTCGTCCTTTTTTCTGTAGTTGTTGAGTTTACTGTGGTATAACAGACAGACAGACGAGGCAAGGAATACTTTGTTTTATTATATGTACTGATAAAATATACATACTGAATCAGATCGGTGGACCGGTCTCCGACGACGCCAGTGCTCCGTGATCATGACTCATAAGTAGACCGGAGAGCTAGTTTGTGTTACGCATGTTGTAATACCTAGTACTCACACTTATGCTTCGTATTTAAGAAGAAAGCTTTAGTAACAGGTACATAATTCCTTTGACATAAATTAAGCTATTCACTCCCTTTTAAGAGATGACGATGCGCTGCAGTATTCCTATCTTAACTAGATTAACAAATAAGTATAGCAATCTTACGTTAATTATGAGCAGTAGCTCATAATAGAGGCTCTTTCAAAATTCAACACCATCCTAGCACTTACACGATGAAGTTTTGACCACCAGTAGTCGTCAATAATGGAATTTTTATATAACGTAATTCAAAATGTAGGGGAGAGCGAGGCTCGAAGTTCCGATTTTTCGTGAACCTAAAATTGTTACGAATACTTGATTTCAGTATTTTGTATAACGCCATCAAAGTCAACTTACATAATTATCTAAACTTGGTATCAAGACAGTTATTTGGAGCATTTTCTGTGAGATTTTTTTGTTATAATTTTTTTAATGCCAAACGTCAGAAAGTAACAACATATCCCGACTTGGGGCAAGTTGTTAACAAGCCGGGGTAGATTGTTATGAAAAAAGTATTCTATAACTTATAAACTATTTGAATGCCTCTCATCCAAATCTGTTCCCCCGTTTTTGCGTGATTGACAAAGTAAATAACATCCAAACACACAACCATATAATATAAAAAAAGTTTGTATGTTCTAACATACAAAATTTCACTTTTATGATACATTAAAAACGCGTAATAGTTAAATTAACATTTCATGTGATTTTAGTAAAAAAATCTTCGAAAAAGAGAGTAGAAGAGTAGGCGTCGAGTGCTGATACAGCTGATCTATTCAGTTATCTATCTACTGCTAAGCTTTTAAGTGAGTCAATAGTTTTACTCTCTATCTTCAGTTGAGTTGACAGCTCGGTTTAAGCTCACTTCAGTAAGTTAAAGTTTTCACAGTTCTTAAACTTTTTATTTTTTTTCAGAATAGATGTTGCAACTGCTATATTTTGTCTCTGTATCACCCTAAGGTTGACTGTTAAAAAGGCCTCAGGTGTTAAGTCCGCCATGGTACAACATTTTTTCGCTTGAGCACAATTTTCAGTCAGTCTACAGTCAAAGTCGAAATTTAACCACTGTCAAGTATAAAAACTACTTATATTTTTACGTGTGTAGTAAGATAGCAAACTATGCGACTGAGGCACGTGCAATGTACTAGTGACTAAATAAACTATGTATATAGGCTCTTCACAAAAAAGAAAGGTTGTTTTGAAGTCACGTCTATTTTTTTAATCAAGATAAATAGTCTAACAGTGCGGGTTTTTGCGTGTAGACTTAGGTTTAGGGTTGTCTGAATAGAAAACGTCATCTTGTTCAAGCTGGCGATAAAATAACTTTTGTATGCGAACAATCAAGCAAATTTAGAATTAAAACATCCAAATCTTGCGGTCTACCACCGTAAGATTAGGCTGATCATCCAGAACAGGAGAGAAAAATAAGTTAAGGTAAAATTAAAAATTCCCGAATAATTATCTATTATTATAAGTGAAATATATTGCTTCATTGTTATAGGGCAATACAGCTCCATTGCCAAATTTGAAGAAACCAACTACTACACGTAACTCTAAGAATGCCTGGACAAGATTGAATCATGGCTGATAATGTGAATAATCAAGGCTAGTGCTGCCAAATCTGTTCATATTACCTTCGCCCTACGAAGTAGGGACTATCCACAATTGAAACTCAGTGAAGACGTTCTACCACAAAAGAGTACTGCCAAATACTGTATGCAAATCGACAGATTTGCTTAGCATGAAAATATAAAAACTAAAAGGGCCACGCCAATACTAATAGTCATTCACAGATTCTAAGGTAGATATTCATCAGTAGGATATTATTGGGCATCCTACTCCACCTTCGTTCCTTCGGCTCACTCCGTTCGCCTCGTCACTCTCGGTGGATAGAATGCCCAATAATATTAATATTTCTGATATCGATGGCTGACCTCGTGAGTCGATGGAACTGAAGGTGGAGTAGAACGTCCAATAATATTTCTGATATAGATGTCTTACCTCAAATTCAACTGTCGGATTCATTTCAATATACTCACCAGCTTAAAAACCCCTACCCACCAGCTTTAAAACTTTACACGTTAACATAATCAGGTCTATATTTGAACGAACCAGTTATCTAAAATTCAGGACAGATTGTCTCATGTCTCTCCACATACTTGGGGATGGTGCATTGTCGTTTACTGACACACATACCCGTTTTCGTGACCAGATTGGTTCGAGAACATCTAACTTTAGGATACCACATACATTAAACTAAATTCAGGACAGATTGTCTCATGTCTCTCCACAAAAGTAAAATAGCGCGCACACTTAGGTCCACACACATTTATTTTGTGACCAGATTGGGTCGAGGACATCTAAATTTAGTTTAACACATTACAGACGATGCATACTTTTACATCAATACACCCATCTGCTTGAAAACTTTACACGTTAACATAATCAGGTCTATATTTGAACGAACCAGTTATCTAAAATTCAGGACAGATTGTCTCATGTCTCTCCACATACTTGGGGATGGTGCATTGTCGTTTAGTGACACACATACCCGTTTTCGTGACCAGATTGGCTCGAGAACATTTGAACTTTAGGATACCGCATACATTAAACTAAATTTAGGACCGATTGTCTCATGTCTCTCCACAAAAGTAAAATAGCGCGCACCCTTAGGTTCACACACATTTATTCTGTGACCAGATTGGGTCGAGGACATCTAAATTTAGTTTAACACATTACAGACGATACATACTTTTACATCAATACGCCCATCTGCTTTAAAACTTTACACGTTAACATAATCAGGTCTATATCTGAACGAACCAGTAATCTAAAATTCAGGACAGATTGTCTCATGTCTCTCCGCATACTTGGGGATGGTGCATTGTCGTTTACTGACACACATACCCGTTTTCGTGACCAGATTGGCTCGAGAACATCTGAACTTTAGGATACTGCATACATTAAACTAAATTTAGGACCGATTGTCTCATGTCTCTCCACAAAAGTAAAATAGCGCGCACCCTTAGGTTCACACACATTTATTCTGTGACCAGATTGGGTCGAGGACATCAAAATTTAGTTTAACACATTACAGACGATACATACTTTTACATCAATACGCCCATCTGCTTTAAAACTTTACACGTTAACATAATCAGGTCTATATCTGAACGAACCAGTAATCTAAAATTCAGGACAGATTGTCTCATGTCTCTCCGCATACTTGAGGATGGTGCATTGTCGTTTACTGACACACATACCCGTTTTCGTGACCAGATTGGCTCGAGAACATCTGAACTTTAGGATACTGCATACATTAAACTAAATTTAGGACCGATTGTCTCATGTCTCTCCACAAAAGTAAAATAGCGCGCACCCTTAGGTTCACACACATTTATTCTGTGACCAGATTGGGTCGAGGACATCTAAATTTAGTTTAACACATTACAGACGATACATACTTTTACATCAACACGCCCACCTGCTTTAAAACTTTACACGTCAACATAATCAGGTCTATATCTGAACGAACCAGTAATCTAAAATTCAGGACAGATTGTCTCATGTCTCTCCACATACTTGGGGATGGTGCAATGTCGTTTAGTGACACACATACCCGTTTTCGTGACCAGATTGGCTCGAGGACATCTGAACTTTAGGATACCGCATACATTAAACTAAATTTAGGACAGTTTGTCTCATGTCTCTCCACAAAAGTAAAATAGCGCGCACCCTTAAGTTTGTACACATTTATTTTGTGACCAGATTGGGTCGAGGACATCTAAATTTAGTTTAACACATTACAGGCGATACATCCTGTTACATCGACACGTAAAACTCAAGTGGCAAGCGCGGTCCCACGGATAGTCGATCCTTGTCCAGTATGCATAAAGCTAAGGCGTAGTTACACTTGACAACGGCAGCCGGATTAGAAACGCATCGACGGTTAACAATCATTAGTGCCTATATCAGTTTTTACGTAACACTATTGATTCATAACCGTCGGTATCTCACATTATTCAATCTGGTGTACAAACTGTATGTGAATCCGCTGTTGAAGTCTGTTCCGTAGACGATAACCGTACCCGGTGGTTGTCAGTTTTATGTATATAATCAGCTTTATGTATAAGTCAGCTTTATTAGTTCGAATCGACAAATTTCAATGACAATGGAATGCATGCTTCCCACGTTCACATAAATTGCATTCCATGCATTTATATTGTTAAGTAATATGACCATCATGTTGTAAACACTAAATTAGTCTTTTATAGAACTTCCTACATATTATTTTCGTATATTTTTAAAGTTTGTAATCGCTTCTAGTTTTAACATGTTTCATTCCTCTACGTACTAAGTATATATATTTATATATTTTTATTTATATGAATATTTTGTATCAAGTACGACACGAATTATTGGTCGAACCATCTATCACTTGTTATCGAGTGCGATTTAAAATTAATTAAGAGACCTTGAAAAAAGAGAACACTGAGGTTATTAGGGATAATAAGAGTAAAGAATAAATGAATAAATACATTGGAGAAGCATTGAAATCCTAGAGTTAATGTTATTATTAATAAATTGGACAACTATAAAACCATAACTCAGTCACATACTTCCGATTCCTACACGATACCTACAGTTTCTTGGTTTCTTTCATTGCAGGTGTAAGTGATTATTTAATAATACGAATGAAAATGTTATTAGTGAGTAAACTAGCTTACTTTGCACTAGTTTTTATATGATGATAATAACTTCCGAGTTTAACTGCAACTTAAAATTACTTGGGATCGGGTTCACTTTGTCGGCATTTTTCAATTCTCAATACTTATGACACAGTAAAAATAAAAGAAGCAGAAGTATGTCTCGGCAGTGACATTGAAAGAAATTCATTCAGGTACCATTTAAGCGAATGCCTAATGTGGAAGACGTCGAAATGCCGACTGAGTTGATAATGTAAAAAATGATATTTCTGGTTTCAATATTGATGAATTCAAACACACAACACTGAATAATACAGTTCATAATTTCATGTCAAATTTCAAGTAACTAAATGTTGCACCCTCCGCGTATGTGCGTAACTACCACCCTCCGAGGCTGTTGCGTATTGTGCACACTGAAATTTCGAAGCGCGTCGTCGGTCGAGATGAAGTTAAACTACTGTAACTTTTTATTCTGTGTCAATTAACAAATTACAATTTAGCAAAATTGATATGCAATCAATACGGTTAAATATGACATAAACGTCATTTTTTTTATACAACTGTAAGACTTGTACTTAGAGTTTAAAATTGAAATTATCTATTTTTGTGCTGAAATTGTATTTTTTGTGTATATAAACGAATTAATTTCAATCAATAAATTACATTCGCTCCGGAATCTTCAAAGTGACAAGTAGTACTAGTGGTACTTTAATATCGACTTTCTAACATGTAAGTGAGTACTTCTTAATTTTAAATTTGAAGTTATAATGCCCAGCTACGGACCTGGTTTTTGCCTGCCGGCTGTTGTAATTATGATGCCCTATTTACCCGTCGTGACTGCTACTCAGCTACGGACCTGGCTTCTGCCTGTCGGCTGATGTAACTGTTATCGCCCTGTCATAAATTGATAGATTTCTTATTTATTGTATTTCAAAAAAGACCTTGTAGGTTTTTGTTTTGTTATATTAAACATGACTTTTTTTGTTGTACATTAGGTCTGACTCCGACGTTTCCCGTATGTCTGACTACATAAAGAGCCCGGCGACTGATACAAAGGTCGTGTCGAGAAGGACCCTGCCTACGAAAAAAACTACAAAGCGCAAAGCTTCGTCGGTCGTAGAATCAGGATCAAGGTAGTTTATCAATACTCTTTATCTGACTTATCCCTTTTCATTAGTCTCACTTATTATATTATAACATAGATCTCAATAGAGAACTTTTATTTGTAACAATAATTTTAAGTAAATATATACTTATTTTATCATGCAACATAGTTTGTATCTAGAAAAGTGTTTCTTTTAGATTATTAAAATAAAATTTTAATTGTTTACAGTAACCAGAAACCGGGGAGCACCGACCTTTTCGGTTTGGAAGACTTTGGTGGCCTTCCTCCGAAGTCGGAGTTAGGATCATCCTTGCTGTCCCGCGTAGCCAACGGGAAGGTACGACGGACAGCGGATCTAAGCGGTGCCTTTTTTGTGGAACTCAAGGTATTCGATAAAGAAAATATCATCTCCATTGCTCCTGAGGAGCGTTGGAAGAAGGCAGAAGTTGCCTTGAAACTGCAACTGGAGAAAGGTAGCTCACAGTGGAACTCACTACAAAAATTCATGCACAAGGCTCATGAGTTGTTCAATGACTCAGAGCCTGTTTATTATAGTGATAAGATAAATTTTAAATCTAGTTAGGTAATCACTTAAAATTTAAATTGGGACACCTAAGTAAAATTAATGTTTATTTTTAAACTTAGTAGGTAGAATGTCTTAAATTCTTGTTCAAGGTTTAGGAGTTGATCAAATACTCAGAGGCTGTATATTATAGTGCTAAGATACATTTTAAATGTACTTAGGTAATTAATTTAAAATTAATATTTAGGACATCCTAAATAAATCTTTATTTTTAACTTAGCCGGTAATTAATTACGCTAGAATGCCTTTCTGCACTGTTTGTAATACATCTGTTGAGCGCAGTCACTGGACAGGTCATCTACGCAGTACCAATCATAAAAATAAAAATATTTCATACGTTTGCGAAGGTGTTGAATTAATTAATTCTGCTTTCCGAAATCGTATAGCTTCTTATAGAATTATTGACACTAGTGAAAATTATTCTTTAGATTCGTTTTTGAGTAATAATCAAGAAAAAATCAAAACATTAATCAACAAATCTCTGAAAGAACATGTATGTCTAAAAATTAATTTTGAATATTTTGCTTTGTTTTTGATGGTTAAAAATGATAGTCAGGAGATGAAATCATTTGCTACAAAGAATTATGTGGTACATCAGAATTATGAATATGATTTATTGACATCTCAGGTTAGAAACACGTTGAAAAAAAAATTAGAAGAATTTCAAGATCGTGACAGTGGCTGGACATTTTTAAACAGTTCGCATTTGGAAGTTAATGTTAACAAATATCAACCTTTACGCGGCTCAAGCTTTATCGAGTTGCCAACCGCAGTTAAATCAAAAAAAGCATGTATTAATATTCGCAATAAAGATAATTATTGCTTTTTATGGTCAGTTGTTGCTGCTTTATATCCAGCAAAAACTCATCCTGAAAGAGTATCGTCTTACCCCAATTTTCAAAGTGTGTTAAACACAAAAGACATTCAATTTCCAATGAGTTTCTCAGATATTGCTCGATTCGAATTAAATAATCCTGAAATTTGTATATATATTTATGGCTTAAAAAATAATACCGTGACTGGACCGCTTTATAAACCAAAATTTTTGAAGGAAAAAGTGATTCATTTACTTTACTTAGAAAAAGATGATTTATCACATTATTGTCTCATTACGGATTTACCGCGTCTTGTTAAAAATCAAATAACAAAGCACCACAGTAAATTATACTTTTGTGATGTTTGTTTAATGTTCTTTGATAGTTGTGATAATCTTACTTCACACAGTTGTGGAGGAGTTGCTACTGAACTACCGCCAAAAGGCTCTTTCATTCAGTTTGAACACTATGGCAGAAAGCAATTTGTACCATTTGTTATATACGCCGATTTTGAAACAATGCTAGAGCGGTACGACTCCTGCGACCCTGACCCAACTCAGGCGAGCACCGTTACGAGACAGCGACATGTGCCCATCGCTTTCGCTTATCATATTACGTGCACTCTAGATGAAACCTATAATCGTTATGTCTCGTATCGTGGTACGGATTGTGTTTCAAAATTTGTGAAGTCTATTTATAAAGATACCAAAAAAGTTTATAGAATTTTAAATAATACCGTTCCCATGATTTACACGAATGAGAATGCTCTCGACTTTGAAAACTCTGATACATGTCATATTTGTGAGAATTTCTTGTTAGGTGATAGGGTACGCGATCATTGTCATTTGACTGGTAAATATCGTGGCGCAGCTCACAGTTACTGTAACCTGCAATATAAAATGCCTAAGTTTCTACCTGTATTTTTTCATAACTTATCGGGTTATGATTGCCATCTTTTCATAAAAGAATTAGGTAACGCTCCGGGATCTATTAAAGTCATACCTAAAACAAAAGAAAATTATATTTCTTTCACGAAGTATATTCCGATTTCCGATAATGAAAGCATACAGGTACGATTTGTAGATTCATTCAAGTTTTTAGGAACTAGCTTAGAAAAGTTAGCAAACACAATGAAAAAACAAGACTTCAAGCAATTAAAATCTTATTTTCCTGAAAAAACACAATTTGATCTACTTACCCGTAAAGGAGTGTATCCATACGATTACATGTCTCAATGGAAACATTACGAAGATATATGTTTACCATCTAAAAATCTTTTTCATAACTCCTTGACTAATGAATCAATTAGCGATGAAGACTATAAACACGCTCAGACCATTTGGTCAGTATTTAATATTCAAAATATGGGTATGTACACAGATTTATATCTTAAAACTGACGTTCTTTTGCTAACAGACGTGTTTGAAAGTTTTCGAAAAACTTGTAAACAATACTATAATCTCGATCCTGCGTTTTATCTTACAGCACCAAGTCTATCATTCGATGCAATGCTTTTGAAAACTAGAATTAAATTAGAATTGATAAGTGATGTTCAAATTTTTAGAATGATACAAGAAGGTATTCGTGGAGGTGTTTGTATGTGTTCCAAAAGACATGTCAAAGCCAATCATAAATACTTGGATTCTTACGACTCGTCTCTGCCGAATTCATTTATTATTTATTTAGATTGCAACAATTTATATGGTTATAGCATGTGTCAATATTTGCCTTATTCGGATTTTAGATTCATGAGTAGACAGGAAATAGATGATTTGCAATTGAGCTTAACAGATATAAGCGATACCGCGGAAAACGGCTATATTCTTGAAGTTGATTTATTATATCCTAAAACATTGCACGATGAACATAACGACTTTCCATTTTGTCCAGAAAAATTTGTTGCACCGGGTGGTAAGAATAAAAAATTAATACCGAATTTGTATGACAAATACCACTACGTTATTCATTACGTTCATTTAAAAAAATGTTTACAACATGGATTGGTGTTACGAAGGATTCACCGTGCAATTGTTTTTAAGCAAAGCTGTTTTTTAAAACAGTACATCGATCTTAACACTCAACTACGACAAAAAGCAGAATCAACGTTTGAGCAAGATTTTTTCAAATTATTAAATAATAGTATTTTTGGAAAGACTCTGGAAAATGTTGAACAAAGAGTAGATGTAAAATTAGTTAACAAATGGTGCGATTCAAACAATAAAACGAATAAGACTATTTGTGCTGAGAAATTGATAGCCAGTCCATATTTTCATAGCGCTTCTGTGTTTTCTGATGATCTAGTAGCAATACAAATGAAGCCATCGCGTGTTATACTTAATAAACCAATATATATAGGGTTCACAGTATTAGAATTATCTAAGACCCATATGTACGATTTTCACTACTCTGTCATGAAACCTTTTTATGGTAAGCGAATTGAATTGTGCTATACTGACACAGATAGCTTAATTTATGATGTACAGAGTAATAACGTTTATGAAGATTTCAAGCTCAATTTTTTAAAATATTTTGATACCTCTAATTATGACATAAACAATGAATTACACTTGCCTATTAATAATAAGAAGATCCCAGGACTGTTTAAGGACGAAATGGGTGGTAAAGTTATTAAAGAATTCGTAGGACTGCGCTCAAAGCTTTATTGTATTAAAACCTTAAAAAAAACAATTAAAAAAGCCAAAGGTATAAAAAAATGTGTAACGAAACATTTAAACATGATTGATTATAAAAATGTTTTGTACAATTGCAATGTCATTCGTAAAAAAAATGTAATGTTTAGGTCAATAAAACATGAAATATTCACTCAGAACGTAAATAAAATAGCACTTTCAAGCAATGATGATAAACGGTTGCTATCATTTGATAAAGTATCTACTTTAGCTTGGGGTAATGCAAATATATTTATGTAATGTATTACCATACTTAAAAATGTAATTAGGAACCTACAATAGTGACATTTCTATCAAGTAAAAATTGATTGTAAAACATCCTAAATGGAAAGTCAGATAATTTTATAACGTACCTACTATCTTACTTACTAATTTAAAAAGTTTGTTAATATTTAAATATGAAATATAATATTGTCCTGTAATTTAATTCAAATAGTATCGTCTGAAGTTACTTTTGAACCCAGCTATAATATTATAGCTGGTATTATATGTATGTAATTCTAAAATGTGTGTATTCTTGGTGTCCATTGTAATTGTTGTTTTTATCTGTATGTACCTACTAAATATATACTTAAATAAATAATATTTTATGATTTTATCTCTGTTTCATTCCCATTCCTGATTGATGACAAAGCATACAGGGCTTACACCATGTTGTGCACGAGGATACAGGTTCCAACTGGATAAAACATGCAATGTTCATTTTTGATGACATAGCACTCATGGCTCGAAGTTCACACGCGCGGTGTAGAATATGACACCGAACAGGTGCTCGTGCACGAGCTCGAACGTGTTGAAACTTGAAATTGAATCACAGCGCTTTAAGGCTTTATGGAGTCTCATTACATATTAACCACGTTCCACAGTCGTATTATTGTGTAGAACATTCATTATTAGACAGTTAGCCGGAGCGGTCATATCACGTCGAATAAGAACGAAACGAATTGTAAGTATTGTAGAACTACCCATATATTTATAACGTTAATTCATCATGTTTTTATGTAATTATAATTAATTATTCTTTCGGTTGTTTCAGATCATTGATAATGTGTGATTCTCCAGATATTATCGACTTCTCGCAATACGCGCAAGGTTTTCCGACCCCGAGTTTAAGCTGGCATATCCCAGAACAACAAAGACCTGTTCACAAGGAGCCTAGAGCAAGACAAGACTGCGGACCTGTCAACAAGAAGCCTAGAACAAGACGAGAGTGTGTAAAACAGAAGTCGGCTCTGCCTACCTGTCAATCATTCGTCATAAACAATGAGAAGAAAAAAGGATTACGACTGATCCAGGTACAAGTGTTGGACATCAGTGAACAACAAGAATCTGCAAGTGACAATGATGATGTGGTAATTTTAAGTGCGCAGTATATAGTGACTGAATCGGTGGACCATGTTATGGAGGAGACGCAATCGTTAATTAATAAAATATCAAAAAAACTTTGTGGGGACAGTTGTTATTACTGATGAACTATTAACTGGTGTCATTATTTTGTAAGTATCTACTATATTGTTTAAGTTTTATAGTAATAAGCAATAATAAATTATGTAAGTAATATTATAGTTATCAGACTATATTATTATTCGGTATATATAACATTTATTTGCTTTCTTATTGTTTAGTGTTTAAACATTTGTGGTTTTTATGTTGTGTAAGTTTTGAATGTATACATTTTTAAAATAACAAATATGTAAGTTTTATTATAATTAACTTTTGTATTTTATCCTGTACATACCTAGTCTAAAAAATATAATAAAGTTAAATAAATATAAAAAGGAAAAATATGTAATGTAGATTTCTTTGATTAATCTAGTTGGGCTACTGTTCAATCATCACAAGTTTTTTAAGTATGTAGGTAACATTAAATAAACTATGTGGGGACAGCTATTATTATTATTATTATTGGGTAGGTAGTTATAATTAGTTTGTAATAATTGTAAATAATGTAAAAAGTAAATAAATATAAAATGAAAAAATATGTACTTAATGTAGATTTCTTTGATTAATCTAGTTGGGCTACTGTTCAGTCATCACAAGTTTTTTAAGTTAAGTATGTAAGGTAACATTAAATAAACTATGTGGGGACAGCTATTATTATTATTATTATTGGGTAGGTAGTTATAATTAATTTGTAATAATTGTAAATAATGTAAAAAGTAAATAAAAATATTTTGTAGTTTAAATTATGTTTTATTTTGTATTACTTATAAATACTCGAACTTTAAATTAGCTCTAGTGTAATGATATAAATATAGGTTATTTGCTTTCAGAATGTTTTATTAGAATAATTCGTTTAGAATACCGTAAGTACCTATATTTGAAATAAAATTTAGAAGGATTATCATTTTGCTGCAGCTAATTTAATGTTTGTTATATGGGTCTGATTATATTAAATAAAACACTCTTGAGTACATAGACATTTTTAATTAACTGTTCAACACAATAATAATTAAATAAATAAATTAAATACAGACATATTATTATCAAAATACCATTTTCTAATACACACAGCATTATTCAATGCACAATTCAATTTATGGTTCACACAATTAAAATCAGTTTTATTTTTACAGAACTTTTTTTTTAATGTCGCAAAATTAGGACATCCCTTCTCACCTATGTCAATCACTTCACAGTTTGCACATAACTCTTTAATCCACGTAATCTTTTCCAAACCCTTTGTCATAATTTTTTTATTTTCTAAATATGGTAAAATAACACGTTTAAACTCTTTGTAGTCTATGTAGCCTTCACTCCAGTAAATTCCTCGATTTCTTTCTAACCATCTCACCTGCTTTTTTTCTTCTAGTGTTAGGTAATGGAATGAATATGGTGGTTTCACCAAGAACGTCTGTGTATGATCATGACTCGCAATGGCCAATTCTTTAACAATAAAATGATTTAAAGAATCTTTAAATCCTTGGAGTTCCACTATAAGGGTGTCCGACTTCATGATATCTTCTTAACAATGTTACTTAATGGTTTGTATTCAACAATGCAATCGTTCACAATGAGACAATATGCTGAAGTTTGATCTGGTATCTCCGAATCACTTTCAATTTCTACTCTCACGTCCACAACTGGCCCTGTCTTTAGATTATCCGCTTGTCTAGAGCAATCAATGACAAACAGCGGTGCTAAATCTCTAAACTGTTTTTCGCTTAATATGGGTTCCGGTCGACGTCCGTAATACGACTGTTGAAATCTGGTGTATTGCTCGTATAATAAAGCGATTTTGTTATTAGCAAAACTCGTATTTAGGTTTTCATACGGAAAATAAGTTGAATTGAGATACACTTTAACGTCTCGAACATGACAGTGATCGAATTGAGACATGTCCGAACTTGCATTGCTTTTCCTATTTGTTTGTAACCCGATAATAATGTACCTTGGTTTTTCTATTTGAGATGAAGTTTTGATTGACCAGGTATGTTTTGTAGTTTTAGGTAAAGCTGGATATTCGTACAGATCCCAATTTCTGTATACCATTTGAAGTGATCTATCTTTTTCTAATAGTTTTAACAAAGTTATTTTTTCTTTGTCTGATACTTTAACATGCGGTACGCGCCATATAATTTTGTTGATCTGAACGTCGTCCACTATTTCGCCGGTGTTAAGTTTTACAGCGTTCAAATTAGTATTACTTCGTAACAATATCAGTTCATGTCTGCTATTTATCACAACTTTTTTATAATCTTCCGCAAACCCGAGGATGTTACGTAGTGGAATAGAAACAGAAAATTTTCCACCATTAATATTTTTTATACCATCGATATTCCAGCCCCAAGCATTAGACATTTTTGATTCACTTTCATTCATTGATATTAATGATTTCATGGTTGTAGTTATACCTGCATTTTTTATTTTATCAATCTCCACTCCATTTAACTCATACCTAATATCTTGAAACAAGTACAGTAGACCATTGTTTGTGAAATTGATACTAGTAGCTTTGTCTTTCGTATCTTTTTTGTTTACGATAACAGTGCCTTCTAAATAGAGTGTGCTAGCTGAAGGAAGTATGTACAAATCCTGTTGGTTGATGGGAATGCGGATTTCATCGTTCCTGTTGAAACTCGTTACGTACGGCTTGTAGGAATGAAATTCGATTCCTTCTATAGTATTATCGTAAGTTGGAGCGGATAAAACGTCTAAGATATTCATTTTAACAATCCGATCGCTCTAAGGAACGCTTTATTGTCTTTAGTTAATTTTATTATCTTCTTAGAGAAAGGTCTTCTTCGATAGGTAGCTCGGGCAGAACTGATATTCTTTACTTGGTGAAACACATTTTTATTGTAGTCAATCATCTTTTTCTTCTAAGATGCAGATATACCTGCACTTCTTCACCACGTAAATTGATTAATCGTTTGTTTATATCTAACAGTCTGATATGTATGCAGCTTATGTTGTTTTGATTGATTGGAAAGTATATTGCGTTCTTCGGGATTTCTATGATCCTGTATCCTGGCGGCACATTAAGTGCAAATTCGTGAATAATATGACTTGGTTCACCGTTCACAAATGAACCGCTTACAATATCACATTCAATCCTGACTACGGTCGTAGGTAGAATGTTGACTGGAGACTGTGACACATGCCATTTATTTGCTGTTAAAATTTGTTTGTTAAACCCTAATAGTCTTCTAAAAGAGTCTCCTTTGATAAAATTAATGTCTTTTGTACAGAATATTGTAGTTTTTAAAGTATTATTATTGCACCGTAGTTTGATCGCTGCATCTTTTATTTCAGATTTTAAATAATCGCTAATATCTTGTAATTCATAAGTACCTTCCGGTACTTCAATAACTTCATTAATGCCATAATAGAACTTATTATTACTTTTGTCAATGTTTGGAATAGAATTAAATGTTGAAAAGTGCAATAAAGCACACTCATACTCTCCGTCTAGTTGTAAAGTATTAGGATAGTATGTAGTTAACACTGACGAGTCTCCAGTTATCGACAAAGTGAGTGACATCTTGCAAATGATTGATATAAAAGAAAAGCATTTATTTTATAATACATTTTTATTCCAAAAAGTCAACAAATAATTTAAACATAAATGACCACAATTGACTGCGTTTAATTTTTGATATCCTGTGTAGTTATATAACACATCACAATTTTTGAAATATTGCATCAATTCCATTGGAGGTTTTAAATTTCCATAGCTATCAAAGTATTCACAGTGATTGTATACTTTAGCATAAGCTACCCAATGCGTTCCTTCGTTCTTAGAATCGTCTAAGTTAACGATACCACATTCAATGTCTTTCGGCTTTGAAGGTAGTCGATCCTTCATGTAGACCCCCCGAAAATATGGAATGTGTCTTGAATACTTTCGGATGTCTACATCAGTTAGAGGGCGATTGGGTAGCATATTTTTCAGTTTTTTGAAGATGTTATAAACAATCCTTTACCACTTTTATACGGTCTAATGTATAAACCCTTACCCAACACTAAAGCCTCCATAGCTTTATTATGTCGCTCTGTTTCTTGCAAATTTTGTTTGCTTGCTTTGTAATCATTAACGGTTTTTGCAATGCCAGCTGCACCACCAGCTAAAGTTCCTAAAGCCGATAAACCAGCGAAAATTGGAATTAAAGGTAGAACTCCTCCAGTCTTTGGTATGGGTATTACTCGGGGTACTCGAATTCGATGGTGAATGTTTGGAAATAACTTTTTTGCGGTTAAGTAAGCTGCTTTTATTAAAGTCTTATTATCTTTGTGTTTGAGTTTCTTAATTTTTGATTTTATTTTCGAAACTAAGCTTTTAAATGTTTTAATGCCTGATCCAGACTTTAGTTTCGCTTTCATAACTTTGCTTACCAACCAGGAGCCCAACCAGGAGCTTAATTTTTCACCTTTCCCCGCATCTTTTGATTTAAGTCTTTGTTTAGCCATATCAAGTAGTTGTAAATCAGCTTTGTGACGATTTGATACGTCTGTATGGTTTGTATATGCAATGTCGTGTTGCAAGCAAGCTTCGTCTAGCTTATTTACACCTCGATCACCTCGCGCTAAGCGTTTATGAAGTTTGGTTCCTGGTCCACAATAATTGTATCCTGGCAAATGCACTTCGAATGGTAGATTATTAATTATGTTGTTAACTAGTCCACCCCCTTGCATTACTCAAATTAGAATGATATGATTTCGAATGAAAATGGTTTTATAATAGTTAGTTCATTAATGCAGCTTTTTCAATCCAACTGTTTTCTGCACTGCTTAGACCTAACCATTTAACATACAATTTATTTCCTTTCTTTTTCAAAACCTTTTCTATCAAATACACATCAGGATAATTAGATCTTTGCAGTTCTTGTTCGTAAAAAGCTCCTAATATGTTTTGGTTTCGTTGATCTTCTATGTGATATGTCACTGGTAAGGTTTTATTTATCTTTTTTATAATAAATAATTCAGTTGACCAATTAGGAGTGTAACCTTTCTCAAAATTATGTTTGTATTTACTTATACGAACACAATCACCAACTTTGAATTTAGGCTTCCACTGAACCAAATCATGTTTGTTTATTTTTTCTATATTTTCTTTGATAACTTGTTCATTACATTTATTCACATCAACCGGTTTAAATTGAATAGTACGATGTTTGGTGTTGTTATATCTCTTCAATGTGTCTTCCAATGGTAGATCTAGCCACTTATAGTTTCCATTGAGACTAAAATATTTATATAATTTATTTTTTAAAGTTCTTATCAGTCTCTCCACAATTGATGCTTTTTTAGTAGAAAACGATGAGTAATGGTTAATGTTGTGCCTTTTCATAAGCGTTTGAAAAGTGATGTTATAAAATTCGGTTCCCATATCAGTCTGTAAATTAACAGGATCATTACAACTACTAAGCAGTATATGTTCGAATGCACGAGTAACATCAAATTTATTTTTCGATTTTAACGGTTCAGCCCAGGCATACTTTGAGAAACAGTCAATCACCACAAGGATGAAATTATAACCTTTGTTATATTTCCTCAGGTTTTGCATGTCCATCAAGTCTGCTTGCCATAAGTCATGGATTCCTTTCAGAATAACAGAACGACGAGGGAAATTTCTTCGTGTTGCTTTGTGTATTTCATTTACAATTTGCTGTTTTACCATTATGGAGTTTTCTGAAGTAATTTATCTACCCCTGCTTTAGTATAAAACTTATCTTGCAAATGAGTTGAAACCTCAGGTATCTTTGCTTTTAAAGTAGCTTGAACTGTACCCTTTGCATCTTTTATGATTTGAGTACGCAATGTACCAATCAGATTATTAAATTCTTTAAACATATTACCATTCAACCGATCTACATAATCCTTATTCACAGCCAGATTATTTAATTCTTTTAACGTGTTAGCATTCATTCGATCTACATAATCCTTGTTAACAGCATCGTTTGCTTCTATTGGAGATGTAATTCCTGTCAGTCTTGATGTTTTTAAATCAAAATCTCCGTTTTCTGATTTTAACAATGCATTTTCATTAAAATCAAATAACTCTGATAAACGCATTCTTTTGTGAATGTAGTGTCCGAATTTATCTACGTTCATGTTTAAGGTGTATTTTATCGAGAGGCTGATGACAAAATAAACATATTTTCAAACATTTATTTATTTATAATCTTACATTCACGCAATTCTTCAATGATAGATATAATTTCATTATCTAATCCTGTGTTGCCAGCATCTCTAGATGCAATTAATAATTTCAACCTTTCCACTAGTTCATTAGGATTATCCCAGTACACTAAATCTACGTCTTTTCTCCACTTTTTTAGTAACGGTAGACCCTTTCCCTGAACTGTATTCTTCAGTTTAAAAAGAGGTTTAATAACTTGTAAATATTTTTGTCCTTTATTACTTTTTATTGGCTTACTGGGCTCAAAGTCTCGACGATGTGCATTTGTATCAAGTAGCATCAACTTATAATTTTGCATATCACTGTCTGTAACCAAGCTTAAGTCTACATCTTTCTTAAGCAACAACTGTTTTAATCCAGGTGTATTTCGGTATTTACGTCCAGCCACGGTGATGTATTGATCGTTGAGCGTTATGCAAGCAGAACCTAAAAGCAGTTTCCCGCGGTCTGCTCTAACTCCAAATGGAATATCTACCAATGCTTCTGAAGACACTGACCAGGATGACGTATCATAATCTTGGTTACTTTCAACTACTGATTCATAAGAAGAGTCACTGTTGATATCGGATTCATATTTGTCTTCACCGTCATTATTATCATTACTTCCTGCGCTATCAGTTCTTTGTTTCTGCAATTTTTCGTTAACAAACGGAACATCAGCAAAATCATCACTAACACGCAGGAGAGGACTTTGCTTACTAGCATTAGCAATTATGTTGAGAGGTTCTGTTACAGGTTTGAAAACAGATTCCAGTGCTTGTTTATTGTTAATCTCAGTATCTCTCATTTTTCGTACTTTTATCTTTACTGCTTCTGCTGCATCAACAATTTGACGTTTCAATGTTTTTTCCATATTGGTAAAACAGGTTGTAATTGATTAAGCGTCGTACGGAGAATAATAATGTCAGACAGGTTATAGCCTTATATAGATATAAAGTCATGTTCTTAATCAAAGACTACAAACGTGTCAAATTTACTTCTATAACATCCTTTGTTTTTGGAACAATCTTTATTAATTACAACATAATTGAAAGGTATACTCCATATTTTTGAACACATTTCCCGAAATTCAATCCATGTCATGTCAGTGTTGACGTGTTCTTCATACACATGTCTCATATTTCTTTCATCTTGTTTAAAAAGTACGATTAGATTTGCGTTGTCTCTTACTAACTGCTTAGGGATTTTACTATACGTCTGATTTAGATAAAAACAATCGATGAACTTGTGTCTCCCCATAGCAAAATAATCACGCATACTATTTTGATTTTCACAAGCAACATCATCAAATACGATTACAGAATTTGGTTTTGCGGTCTGAACACTCAGCACTTGTTCATTTTCGTGATATTTCTGAAATGAAATGTCTGGTACACGTTGCAAGACTTTTTCTAAAAACACGTACTTAGGTTGTTGCAAGGTTTTAGAATAAACATAAACATTTTGAAATCTTAAACCATTCTCATGTATAAGAAGACCAATTAATAAATTAGTTTTTCCGCAATTTGATGGCCCACAAATAATACATCGTACCGATTTAGGTAATAATTCTCCATGACGAAAACCAGTCTCCTGAGAATTAACATAAAGTTTGTTTACATGTAACGATTGTGGTTGTTTTACAAATTTCATGATGACTGCTTGAAACGGTTAAATTAATAATGAGTCAATTGTTGTTTTACATTAACCTTTATAACTCATATTCGCTAACTGGAATGAATGTACGAGCAACCTGACCATGGACGTCTTTCAATATAAAATAGTGAGTGTCATGGTAAAATAAGGAAAAGGTAATATTGAGTTTTAGAACTAAAATAGTGGAAAAGACGTTGAACCATAACATTTCATTTATATTATTGGGCATTCTACTTCACCGAGAGTGACGAGGCGAACGGAGTGAGCCGAAGGAACGAAGGTGGAGTAGGATGCCCAATAATATCCTACTTTCATCACTAAGCTTGGAAAGTAAACTTCTATTCCATAAATGTAGCCTTAAACTTTTATGTACTTACGATTTCTGTATTTAATTTTACTGTTGGGATCGGCAAGCTACTCAAATATTGAGATCATGGTGCGATTGTAAACTAAAGCACTAAAAACCTTCAATGAAATTGCGTCAATCGAACCAACACTAATAAATGTAATAACAAGATCTTTAACTGCTAGTGAAGAAACAACCAATCAGATTAAAGCTCAATCTCGAAAAAGGATGGAAGAGTATTTTAAAAGAAAATGTTGTATGTACCTTACCGAGAGTACCTACGCTGCTATTAAGTCTTACTTAATTATATTTATTTTCAGATACCTAGCATACATTTCTACTGGCGCAACGCAGTTTTGATATTATGAGTACTTATAATTATTATCAAACAAGATTTGTATTCAAGCCTGCTTTACGACTAAATTCTAATATTCTTATTTCACAGTTCTATGGTTTCCTAGGAAAACACTTTCGTCTTATTATAACGGTTATCATGAAAATCTGTAATTTTCATCAGTATTTGGCATTAAAGAGTATCAATAAAGCTCATCAAGTTGTCCGCTTTAGGAAACCAAAGCTTTAGTGTCAGTCAATAAAGGTCATTTTCAGTTTCATTTTGCTTTCCATTTTAGGGATTTCTAAACAGATGGTGCAACGGGACCCTATTAGGAACAAAACCTATCCTGTTAATATGTTTGTTTGCATATCTGTATCACAGGGCTGCAACTTTTAAACCGTAAAAGGTAGCCATTTGCAATTTCCACAAATTACGTGTTTCAAACTAAGTAGGGCTTATTATCATCTTCAAAGATAAAAAATGAACTAAAAAAACCTTGAAAATGGTACATTGTTATCACTAATACAATATAATCCTAGATAAGGCCTTTCACTATAAAGATAATTTTAATACTATAAGTACCGGCCAAGCGTAAGAAATTGTGTTTTTGTTTTGGTTGAAAGTACCTCTTATCGAGACTTTTCTCAGAACTCGCTGAGCTCTCTGTTCAGTTTATTTAATTTATGCAAATAAAGTTGAAAGTTACGATAATAGTAAGACGCTTATTTGCATTAAGAATAAAGCTTAATAAAAACGTTAACGTTAACGCGCAAAGATTTCGACCGTATGTTTTCATTACATTCATAAGATTTATAAACAAAATATTATTTCCTACGCTTATTTTTTAATTATAATGTTAATTTATTGCAATAACATTTTAAATGACCAAAAATGTTTTGTGGTTTACACAATTTTAGAATTTCAAAGGAAAATGAGCCTTACTTTTGAGAACGGATGTTTGCTTATTGTATGATCAAAGAGAAAGTATTAAGCTGAGATCAGATTAGCGGCTAAACGAATGTATGTAGTGCATTTACACATAGTTTTGAATACAGAATGTTGGTGTGTGTGAATAGAAATGAAATGAGTGAGTAGGTACCTACTTATTGTTTTTCAAAGCATAATTATAATATTGTTATTGGACTGCCTGGTAGGTATAATGGTCGCAAGCGTTACTGTTGAGCAAAAGGTCCTGGGTTCGATTCTCAGGTCGGGCAAAGTGTTGTTGGGTTTTTCTATCTGGATTTCTCCGCAGCAGCCCCAGTGTGGATTTGTGCCCGGTTGGTAGCAATAGGCTTGCTCCCTATTACATTGGAGTTAAACATAATTAGCGAAACGTGAGTGTACTATTAGGTACACCTCTGCCCAACCCTTTGGGGAAACAAGCCGTTATGTGATCTGATAATTAAAATAGAAATTAAGACGTGGAATGTGAGGGGGAGAGGGGCTGTGTGATATGTGTCGCAAAGTAGAACTTTTTCATTATTTTGACTTGTGTGACATACCTAGATTTTGTTCCTATTTTTTTGACATTTAATCGGCTATGTGATATAACATTATCTATAATGAGTTGATGAGACTGTACTATATTTTAATTTGAATAGTTGATTGCTTAGAATAATAGATCAATTTATATTTATTTGAAATACATTTGTACGGCATTGAAGCAAAACATGACTCAATTAATTTATTGTAACATCTTGCATGCCATACTAACTCGCATGGTGCTACAAAGACCGTGCTATGAAAATAACACTATACATTATTACACAAAAGAAACATCGTGTAGTAAATGGCCTCGAATAGGTACTGAAGAACTGAATTATATTACAACTGTTATAAGTATGGATAAATAAATAATCTGAAATGAAATTATTAACAAGGATTGAGCCAAAGAAAAGTAAAGACGATAAGACTCAATTTTGAATACTCTGGTCAACACAATTTAAAAAATAATTTTAGACAAATTTAATAACAAGTTTTGGTCTTTGTATTAGGCTTTTAACTAAATACTCTAGTTGCCTCATACACCCGTATGAGGTAGGGATGGGGTCGAGATGTCAGAAATAATCCCACAGGAGTGTGCTACTGGGACAAAAAGTATATTATAGCCTATGTCCTCTGTTATAGCTATCTGCCAGTGCAAGTCCCGTCAAAATCGGTCTAGCTGTTTCGGAGAACCGGAACAAAGTCACATGTTGTCGTGTTTTAAGTACGTATCGTAAATACTTTCATAATTATATATTTTGTAAAAAGTGTTCATTTTGATTTTACAAACAGACACTACAATTTTGTTTATTTTCATGTATTTTTGTTGTATGATAAATGATTTTATTTCTGGAAGTAGGTTTGTACAAACACTTTTACATGCCAATATTTTTTTAAAACTACATGAGGTTGGTGTTACCTAACTGACTACTCTGAGAAGAAAGGCGACGTAACCTGGCAGATACAATCTTGGTCAGATCATGTAAAGACCATGTACATTGGTGACTTTAATTGTCTTTTAAGGAAAGAACTACAAAGAATGAGTGGACCTGTCCAGTCAGTACAAGCATTTGTCGCAAATCGTGTAGCTTAACTCGGAACTTAAGGAGGTCAACGATTGGACGAACAATACCAAAGAAAGGACATTTGGGTAAGCCATATAAATTATTCAAACTGCCAGATCATGATTCCAACTAACTGAGAAAGAAAAAAAAACTAAAGTAAAAAGGACCTACATAGTCTTCACATTCACAATAAAACAATATGATTCTTAACAATATGTATTTTCTTATAAAGTGTGGCGATTAGGTTGTCACTTTAACTGAAACCACGTATTCTTCACCATACATAATTAGTGCGGTCCATGGCCCTCTACGGGGCACCGGTGTGGGCGCCCTCATTGAGGCTGCGCCCAGCGCGCCGGTTGAGTGCGGCCCAGAGGGTCATGGCCATCCGGCTAATCCGAGGATACCGCACGATCTCGTGTGAGGCGGCGAGCCTCCTTGCCGGAGTGCCGCCATGGGATCTGGAGGCAAAGGTCCTCGCCCACATGTGGGAGTGGTGCGAGGAGGCGAAACGCCGGGGCGAAACTCCGCTGCCGCGACAAATCGCGGCACGGCGGACAGAGCTATGGCAGGATCTCATGGCGACATGGCAGGTACGATTGTCGCAACCCAGCGCAGGGCACACCACAATTGCGGCGGTAAGTCCCCTCTTTGAAGAGTGGATAGAAAGGCGCCACGGCGTTCTCACCTTCCGCCTGACGCAGGTTCTCACTGGGCACGGGTGCTTCGGTGGGTTCCTATTCAGGATAAAGTGGGAGGATACGTCCGGGTATTTCCATTGTGAGGATCGTCTAGAGGATACGGTGGAGCATACGGTGGAGGTGTGCCCTGCCTGGGCAGAGCACCGCCGTGTCCTCGTGGAGGCGATCAGCGGCGACGACCTCTCGCGTCCGGCCCTGGTGCGAGCCATGGTACGGAGCGAGAGGGCATGGGAAGCCGTCACCTCCTTCTGCGAAGCAGTAATGCTCGTGATGGAGGAGGTGGGGCGCGTGAGGGAGTGGCAGTCTCTGCGCCCTCACGTCCCTAGCCGCCGTAGGAGGAGACGCCCCGGGCGTCGGGAGTCGATAGCGGACTCCCGGCCACCATAGGCGCGTGCTTGCGGGCGGCGAGCAATGGGTATCTCGCCGCCCGGTAAGGACCAAGCTCGGCTCGACGGCGCGTAGTGTTCCACGCACGCCCCAAAGAGATGTCAGCAGCACTGAAGGGGTCTGCTAGGACCGATGCCTGCCGGGGTCGCGTGATTGTTCGAAAGAGATACCGTGACCCTGGCACATGGGCAACTGAAGGAACACGGGTGGGTTTTAGTCAGTAAAAGTCTGACCCACCCTCCTGCTCCACCCAAAGCGGGAGAAGTCATCTGATGATTTCACATCCAGAAAAAAAAAAACATACTCAATTTAAATAATTTATAACAATTATTCGTAACATTCTATCCGTGGAAACTTCGTTTTCGTTTTAGTATTTAACAACATTAACCTCTAAGTCCCTGAGATACCACATTTGGTATAGACACAGTGGTTTTTAATTGTGTCTATAATTACGGTATTCAATGGGTTAAACTTAATATTCTGAGTATTTGGTAATAAAACCGTAAAGTTTTTGTCGAATTGTCGATACCCCCACGCGTATCTAGTGTCCTTTTCAAGGGTGGTCATGCGAATTCTTATGTTTTTTTTTTTGTTTGTAGAATTCAGTTTTCTATTTTTATTTTAACAAACTGTTATCAACCGCTGTACTATTTATTGTAGTAATCTAATCATCATTTTATATGAAATTAATAAAAACTCGTCATTACAAAATATTACAAACAAAATTCAATTTAATTTATTTATATGTATAAATAATAACAGACGATAGCTGTCACGATACAATAAACGAAAAATAAAATAATATTTTATATCCTACAAATTCATTAAGACAGTGAAGTGCTATCGAATAACTCTTAGGCGTTAGTGCGCCTGAGAGATATTCGATAGCAATTCGACAAACCTTGCCTACCTAAATAAGGAAGCAAATATAATAAATGTCTTAATGTCATTTCTTTGGTGTTGTTCGTCGAATCGCTGAGCTTCTTAAGTTCTGAATTGAGCTGCACGATAAGTGCCAAATGCGTGAGACCCCAATCTACATGTTCATCACATGACGTGACCATGATATGATATGTTTGGACTCTATAAAAGGCTGTGACCTCTGAGTTTTTTCAGCCTTTTTTCTCAGAGAAGTCAGGAAACGCCGACCTCATCTAGTTTTAAAAATATGATTTACGTCTTAAAGTGTTTGTACAAATTGACTTATAGGAATCAAATCATTAATCATTCAATCGATTTTCAAATGATCTTGTTTCGTAGTGTATGTAAATATTTAAGTGTTTTAGAAATAAGTAAATAAATTTTAAATAATAATAATAATTGGGCCTCCCCCAATTTGGGGGGGTTTGCTATAAACGTATAGAGAACGCCGCTGCCCATTCTCTACTAAGTCCCATAGCCTCTTACGATGCTCACGGGAAGATATGGGATGGTTCTATTCTTTACGTCCCACCACACGGACGGATAATGTAATCAAAAATCCACACTAATCCATACTTTAATATTATAAATGCAAAAGTAACTCTGTCTGTCTGTCTGTCTCGCTTTCCTGCTAAAACTACTAAACCGATTTAAATGAAATTTGGTACACGGATAGTTTAGAGCCTGAAGAAGGACATAGGCTACTTTTTTTTATCCCGGTAGTATGTTCCCGCGGGATAATTTCCGACCTCCACGCGGGCGAAGCCGCTGGCAAAAGCTAGTAAATAATAATAACAAAAAATATTCCGATGACCTGTCTGTGTCTATCAAGCTCCAGATATTGAATGGCCCACTGCTTGCGATGCCTGAATCTATACTTTAATATTATAAAGCTGAAGAGTTTGTTTGTTTGTATGTTTGTTTGACTGAACGCGCTAATCTCAGGAATTACTTGTCGGAATTGAAAAATTATTTTTGTGTTGGGTAGCCTATTTATCGAGAAAGGCTATAGGCTATATAACATTACGCTACAACTAAGAGGAGCGGAGCAGTTATGTAAAATGTTGCAAAAACGGGGAAAATCGGGTAGGTGATACGACGCGACGACGGGAAGGGTCGGGGGAGCAAAAATTTAACGCGGACGAAGTCGCGTGCAGAAGCTAGTCATTGATAAAATGCGTTTCAAAATTGTCTTGAAATATCTAGTTACGGTTATTGTATGAATTCAGCTGTACGTCGGGGAATTCATAACCACCAGTCATTATTGATTTAGTTGCAAAAGCGAATAAATAATAAAATTATAACTATACGGATACCTACAAACGTCTCTCGTAAAAAAATCCGGTGAAGCCGGAGAAATAGACTGTTAAGCCAATGGTTAGCCGAACTGTGCAAGGAAGGAGCGCACCAGGAGTCAGTTCACTACCAGCTTCAGTAAATCCAAGGCTAGTGTATGCTTACGCGACACGAACATTTGTACATAGACGCTACCGCCATCTATTATCGAATAGTGGGATTAAACAGTAAAATATTATGTCTGGAAGTACCTGGAAGCTTCTACGCTACTTGCGAACTGTGGCAAAGTGTCGAATGTTGGCGAACGTTCTGCTCGGGATATAAATCGCGGATTGTCGGGCTGACAGTCAGTTCGATTACAGATGCGATCGAATACGATTCAAGCGATACAGTATACACTGAGAAAAATGTCATTTTGGCATAATCTTAAAATATCGTGACGTTGGTTTAAAATAGATGCGTTGTCTTATAATATGTTGATAATAAGTAAATATTACGCTAGAACTGAAATGTGTTAAGATGGAATCGAATTTTTTGGGTAAATAATGCAATATTATGATACTTGTCATCGTAAAAATTTGTAATTATGAAATAACATTGTCTTCTTCAAATAATAACACAATGTAATAGAAAATGGTCCACTGTCCCATAAATTAGTATGATAATTATAAATAAGATTCTAATTAAAAAACACAATGACAGTCACCGTAATATAAATAGATTTCATAGTTTAATATGAAGAAGTATCTCTAAAAATACGATGACCTCCCCCTAATGTACTATATTAAATTATAATGCTTTAAACTTATATTTTTAAAGTAAGCATCATTTTTTAATATTACAGTCATATTATTTTATGTGAATCCTATGATAATACGATTAAATAATCTCATATTTTTAGAGTAAGCATCAAAGTTCAATAATATAGTCATATTATTTTATGTGTATCCTACTAAATTATTATTACAGAGACCCATTTATGAGTAGCATTTGAATGATGTCCTACAAATTTAAGGTGACGGCATTATATAATGAGGTCTCCCTCTCTCACTTCATTCCGCCGCCGCGCCATTTCGGTCGGCCATTTGTATTTCACCGCTACAGCCGGCAAGTCACGACTCACGACTCGTTTAATTAATAGCAATAACAATTCCATTAGTGCCAGTGAACGTGTTTGATCAGTGCAAAAATGGATATGGCTACGCGTGATCTTTTGAAGAAGTGGAATTTGGAACGCTACATCGATCGTTTTGAAAGTAAGTTGACAAACCTACCTAGTAAGTTGCTAGCATGAGCTCACACATTACATTCACACATTCTAATTTCTAGCAAGAATAGGGTCAGAGTGTCGTCTTAGAGGCACTATGAAAATATACTTAAAAAAATTTCGCGACCAATTTCAAGGTCACAGTTCTAACATAACCTTACCTATGGATCCCTTCGACATCGTTTTTACGACAAACGGTTGGTCGGAGACAAAAAACACCCAGACACTTTTAGCCTTTCTAGGTGTTACATACTATAGAATCGAGAAAATAAACGATTTGCGAAAATAACACTTTTTTGGCCGCTGTACACTCCAACCAAGAATAGTCTTGTCGTATGGTACCTACCCACCTACCTAGATATACGTTCATATTTATATTATACACTAGATTCGATGTGCAACTGCAACCCAAAAAAAAACAAATAGGTAGAGTGCGTCTAAACTAAAATGACGCGCCCCACTACCGCATTTACCGTAGTGTACGTATACAAATTTAAGTAGTGGGGCGCGTCATTTCAGCTTAGACGAGCTCTACCAACCTACATTTTATAAAGTCGATGCGACGTAGTGCATTTCACAGCTGCAATCAGGGCGCTGTTAAATTTACCTTTTTTTTCAGCTGAAAGAATTGATATCGCAACAATGCAGATGCTTAGTAAACAAGACATACATAGTATGTTCCCTCAAATAGGGGACAGACTCCGGTTTGAAGCAGCTCTGGCCATGTTAAAAAGCGACCAACCAAAAGATATGGTTTGTTTTCATGTTAAATTGTATTTCAAAAAAGTAAATTTTGTTTTAAACTTTTTGCTTACACATGCCCTGCGTCGCTTAAATGCACATTCTCCTACTTGCATGTAGGTAGGTAGGTACCTACTTATTAACTTTTATTATTTTAAAGTCTTCTTAAGATACCTAACAATTTAACCGGTGCAGTATTTATTTAAAAAGTGGAATAAAATCATAACTTTTCATCAGTCTTGTTAGTTTACCAACTAAGTACATTATTATTACCTTTTTAAATTTCTTGTTAAATTTCAGGATAACTCCTACAATTCATCACTCTTTGAAGAGGTCCTGAGGAATGACTTGTTAACTAGTCTACCTTGTAACTTAGAGCCTCTGCCACCGTGTGAAGGACTGCAAAGCTCAATCCTCAACCAAGACTGCGATGCAGGACTTAACCAGGAAAATTTGGTAAGTTCTGCAAAATTGTAGAAAAGTACTCGTACTTACTGTTTTTTGGTTCAAGAGCAATATGTATTAATTTGTAATTACATCCATACTAATATTATAAATGCGAAAGTAAGTTTGTCTGTCTATCTGTCGGCTGGGGCAGGACCTTTTCACATTTTCATACCTAAGACACTGAACCGATGCAAAATTTGGTATAGACATTCTTTGAGACCAGGATCAGTCCTGATCTTGATCGATTAGTTTTTATCAGGGCCGGATCAAGGGACGAGGGCAGGACCGTTCACACCTGCAATGCTGAACCGATTACTAGTAAAAAAATATAACACTTCCCTTGAGTTATCTCCGGCTAGGGCTAGCTATAGCCTGTTAGTTAACGGTCGCACTCGGACACATTTAGTGATTATTTCAACGATTATTGAGGTTAATTGACCGTACATACTCATATTATCACACCTTTTTGTTACATGTACTATTATAACATTGTCTCAAAGTAAATATTATTTTAGGATGGTGACATACTGGTGATACCACTGGACTCGTCGTCGTCAGTGGGTGAAGCAGTTAGACAAGAGTCCACCGGGAGCAATTTAGTAAGTTATTGCCTATTATCCTGTACTTTTGATAAGGAATTTAAATTGACATTCAATATTGTTAACCCCCGGCGTAAACAGATAAGTTTAACGTCTGTACCTGTCCTGTCCTGTATGTGTGTACGGACGGCCGTTTAGGAGCTATACTATATGTCACAAAGATCAGTAATATATTTGGAGTTGGTGACAGCTATAACTAACAACTAAATGCATGATGCCTAGACTGGCACCGACTCCAACTGATCATTATACTGAATGGAAGGTAGGTATTGAACCTGTATTTTCAACATTTTAGTGACATTTTTTTTAACTTTTACCTTGCATATTTAGTTTGTAATGCCATACTTATACTATTTGTGTTTCAGGTGAATACCATACTGAATTCATCAGTCGAGGGAAAACAAATAATAGCAATTGGGCAGAAAACGGGCACCTTACCCTCAAACGTGCGTGGGCGTTTATGCAAGCTGCTTATGGAGAAGCTCATTACGGCCGAAAACCCGGTACTTCTGACAGATTCGCAGCTGCTTGCTCTATCCTACGACATTGGCAGATTATTTAAAGAGGAGTCACCACCCCTATACTACGCGCCGTACCTGCCGGCTGATGCTTACCAGGCTAAGCGCAATATCTCTGGCTGGTTAGTCACCGCCAGAAGGGCTCGACGGCAGCATTTAGTTTCGTTGGGCCTTATTGAAAAGCCCAAGTCACGTTCTCGCTCCAAGTCCAGTCCTAGGCTAGACACCCCTCCACTCGCTGGAATCGACCTGACCGGACTTAAAGAAGGTAACTCCTTTTCAAGAAATTTTATGTTTTCAGATTGAATTAAATTATCAAGAACAAAATTATTGAGAAAAATATCTGAATTAGTATAAATTTTCGTTACAAATTACAAAATATCTGAATCTAAGAACCGTTATTGTCATTGTACTAATTATTAATCGTTTTAATTTTTGTGTGCAGGTGAAGTGGAGGACGTAGCGTCAGCATTAGAGCAGCTGTCAAGTCCTTCAGCTGGTCCGTGGCAGGAGGTCAGTGCCCTGTGGCGGGAGACGGTGCGAGCTCGCCTCCGGTACTTGTACTACGAGGAAGGGACATTACAGGAGTACTTCAATAAGTATCCTATCCTGAAGTCAAGTGATGGATGGCGACTCCTGACTCATGACTACGAAGCACTGTTCCCTGATAAATCCGGGGGCCTCGACGCCTTGGATGCTTCATCGGAAAACATACTAAAAGCTGCTCAGCAGAAGCTTAACACCACAAAGGACTCGTTTCTTCGTCGAAAAATAGCTGATACATTGGCAATTTGTGACGGTAAGGAAATGATTCTGTTATATAGTTCTAGGTGCTCGACCTCCCTGGGTCGGTGAACCCGTTATAAAATATATAGACAAAAAAGAATTTAAAAATTATCTAACATGGTGCAGTCGTTCAGAAGTAACGGGCGGGCGGACACACATTTCGGAAATTCATTTTTACTTATATAGATAGATTTTATTTTGTTCTGATACTTTTCCCTATTTGCTCAGTTAATGATGATGTGTTGTGTCAAATATACTATTATTATTTTCTTTCCAGATGAACAACCGGAGACAAAATTAATAGCAGCGATATTGCTACTCGGCTGTCTCTTTAATATTCCTCCTGCCCGTCGATCTAGAAAAGACTGGCAAGCTTCACGAGCGGAGATATTGGATGGATTTGTGACCATCGTGGATGATGACGCAGACGTGCAAGTGGTAATTGAGGAGCGTCGCCAAAAGCTTCAAAACCTAGGTATTAGCCTCCAACCATTTATAATTTGGTGCCGCCAGTCAGGTGTCTCCTTCACAGTATGTGACAATACGTTTTACAAGTTCACAACACTAACTGAGGCTGTTGATGTGACTTTTAAAATATTTCATGCTACTGCGGCTAAATATCCTACTGAAAGCTATAACATTTGGCTTATTATCCAAATTGGTTTTTACAAAGTCAAAACATCGTACGATCGTATGTCACAATCTGTGAAGGAGATATTAGTTACTCTCGGAGTCACAATTTAAATTAAGATGAAGTGTCACAGTTGTAAAAGGACTTTTCCCACGTTTTCTTCACTTATTACCCACATAAGGAAAGAATGTGAAAAAATTGATATTACTGGAGTTTATAAATGTGGTGAAGACGCATGCTACCGGTATTTCACGGACGTTAGACAATTTAGAAAACATGTTAACTTAAAACATTTGAATAAAGTAAACACTCGTTATTTGCCATCCACGAACGAAACGAGGCTTGCGTAGTTCCTATGTGTGAAACAGAGACTACCAAAGTAGCAACTGAGCACATATACATTGAAGCTGATAGTGAACCGGAAGTCCTTGATAATGCTGATAGTATTATTCATAAAGAAGTTTTGAAATTTATTTCAACGCTCTATGTAAATCCCTCTGTATCTCGATCGTCTGTACAAGCTATGGTTAGTCATTTGCAAACCCTTCTTGACAATATCGCACCGTCTTTAATGTCCGTATTCGGCCCTGTGCTAGCTGATGAGGAAAGCATGTCTGGAAGCGAAATTAATAAACGACTTCATAAGTTCAACACAGCTTTGAAGGGCATCTTTTTTCCGTTTCGTTCAGAATATTTGAGATTCCGAGAATTGAATTTATTAGGTTCTTTTATACCACCACATGAAGTAATCGTTGGTTATTGTCCTGACATTTCACAAAGGAGTAACACTTTAACATTACACACCAAGCCACGTACAATGCAAGTAATTCAACTTCGCCAGGTTTTGAAGAATTTTTTTTCCATTGACACTATTTGGAAAGATGTAACGGATTATTTGAACCACCTAAGGGGTAATTTAATAATCCGTGAAGAAAATCCGATGAGGCCAATGTGTCTAGAAAATGTAATGCAGGGATCTGTATGGCTGGCAATGTGTACACCGCAGGCGTCGGACATTATTCTTCCTTTAGTAGTATACTATGATGATTTTGAAATTGGAAATCCTTTGGGGAGCCACGCTGGGGTGCATAAGCTTGGTGGTGTATACGTTTCCTTGCCAGCACTCCCACCACATTTATTTTCATTGTTGAATAACATTTTGCTGTTAGCTATTTGCCATTCTGCTGACAAAACTAAATATGGAAACAAAGCTATTTTTGACCCTGTTATTGAGGAATTGAATTACTTGCAAAACAAAGGAATTTTTATAGAAAATAAGTTTTTTAAAGGAACCGTAAAATTGAAGGTTGTTGCTATAACTGGCGATAATTTAGGCCTGAATTCAATTCTCGGGTTTACTGAAAGTTTTTCAGCTAGCAAGTGTTGCAGAATCTGTAACATTGACAAGAAAGGTTTGCAAACTGCTCTATATGAAAACAGTAACTTGCTTAGAAATATGACTTCATACCACGCTCAATTGCAAGAAAACGATACACCTAACACGGGCATTAAAGAATCATGCTGTTGGCTTAAGGTGACAGGATTTGATTTATTTCAAAATGTAGCAGTAGACCCAATGCATGATATATTAGAAGGTGTAGCTCGTTATGTAATGACCTTTGTCATAAACCACTTCCTTGCCGAAGGTCTTTTAAAGATCTCAGTATTGCAACAAAGAATAATTTCATTTGATTATGGACCAGATAGGAATTCAAAACCAAGTAATTGTTTAGTTGTCCAAGGTTCGAAAGTAAAATTGAAAACTTCAGCATCAGAAATGCTTACCCTTATTAGATACTTCAGCCTAATAGCCGGGTTTTACATTCCTTTAGAAAATAAAGTATGGAAATTATACATTATGTTGCGGCAAATCACCGACAGGTTATTAAGTCATAGGGTCTTCAGTGACACCAATATTCAACTCCGGGTTATAATAGCAGAATTTAATCAATTGTACACGGAGCTAACAAAATCACCCCTGCAGCCAAAGTTTCATTTTCTGACTCATTATCCTACCATGCTAATGAAGTTCGGCCCCGTACGTAACATGTGGGCTATGCGTTTTGAAGCCAAGCACAGGGTATCTAAGTTAGTGGCTAGATCATCTTTTAATCGAGTCAATGTTTGCAAGACTCTAGCAATAAAATGTCAACTTATGCTCAATGACTTGTTTGTGAAAAATACAATACCTACAACAAAAATACTAGGAAAAAAATCTGCATTAAATTCAGGAGACACTGTCAAGTTTTCTCTCGGCACTGGCGTTGTCCTCAAATATTCGGTTACTTCCGCTACAATAGCTGGTGTTATATGGCAGCGAAACTCTATTGTTACTGTAGATATAGATGATGAACAATTCTTACCCACTTTTGGCCAAATTGATGCAATTTTGGTGACAGATACTGAAGAGGTTTTTTTCCGTTGCTGTATGTTTGAAACTATTGAATTTAATTCTCATTACAATTCTTATGAAGTTAAACGTGGTAATGATTATCTGTGCTTTCCTTGCCAAAATGCCGTTTCTCCGTGTCCTAACACGCTCACTCTAATGCGAGGTAACACGTCATATATTACAAGTAGATGGTACCTAGAGTAAAAATTTCAAAATTCTGTAGGTATTCTAACGGCTTACGGTCGCTGCTATAATACCTTGAAAATGCGCAAACGAGTTAACTCGTTTGCTCATTTTTAAGGTGTTTTTATTTTGAATCCAGTAATATCAATTTTTTTTGGAAACGTTTACATAATTATTAATTATGTACTTATACCGTACGCGGCGTTGCTAGTTTGAGGCACTGCAGAGTCCAAGGGCAGTTATTTTTTTATAGCAGAGTGCGCTCAACTAGTAATCTACCCTTAGTTACGGTATTTATCGGATATCCCTTTAGGATATCCTATAAAGACGGCCCGATAACGGTGTCCGCATAAAGTAATGGTATGAGCCAGCACCAATAGCTGGTTTAAGGTGAACGCACACTTATCAGAGCCGAAGGAGGCGAAGGAATCAAATTTTAGAATTACTTAAATGAAGTCCAATGTAACTTCGCACACTTATCCGCACCGAATTGTACGACCTTATTCGTCCGATTCGGTAAGTGTGCGAGGTTCCATAGGATTTCATACAAGTAATTCTAAAATTCGATTCTTTCGCCTCCTTCGGCTCTGAAAAGTGTGCGTTCACCTTTAGTAATAGATTTTAAAGTAAAGTATTTGTATGAGGGATAGATTAGTCTCATCGGAGTGTTTATAGTAGCACTTTACTTGAAAATAGATATTTACTATAATAATATAACCAATTTATTGTATGCAGCTTTAAGGTGAAAGCGTCAGGGTAGCCCGCGAAATTCAAATTTTCTTACGTTTTTTGCAATTTGCAGGCCAGTGCTAGGTTTTGATTGAAATGTTAGACGCGGGTGTAAGACGTATGTAGTACAACTTATGTACTTACACCCGCGTGCAACATTTAATTAACATACAACCTAGCACTGGCCTGCAAATTGCAAAAAACGGCTACCCTGAAGCAATCACCTTAAGGGCAAAAATGTTTTAGTTATAGGTACATTAATGTAAAGTTTGTTATTTTTTGTAAATTAAATTTCTACTCGTCTCAACCTTTATTTTAATTTGTAAAAACTAGAATTATTGAACATAATGTATATAATGATTCTTTATAATGACCGACAAATAGATACTGTAATCATTAAGGCGAGGATGTTTCTAAACAAAACAGTCTTCTTTTATACTGAATATAAATGTTTAGAGTATATAATAATTATTCATTCATACTATGGAAATAAAAATACCATTCAATTTTCTGTTTAATTTATACATACATCCCTTTTCACCTTCTTACCATTCTTGCCAAGGTACATTTTTCTATTTTTTTTACTTACTCTCCATTTTTTTAAGGTTCAAGTTTAGGGTTCTTCAGTTTTTTTTAATGTTGAGCTCACACCTAATAATATTTAAAAGGAAAGAACCAATATTGGATACTTAAAAATAAGGGGATCATGTAAGTCCAGTGGCGCCCTCAATTATAGGAGGATTGTGATTTCTAATAATCCAAACAATTTCTGTGTAATCCACCAGTATTTAGTTGTAGTCCTACTGATGGAGAATGAGTAGAACTACAACTAATCACTGGTGTATTATAGAGATATTAATTGGTTTATTAAAAAACACAATCCTCCTATTGAGGGCGACCTCCGTAAGATAATAGGCTATAACCAGAGATATGAGGAAATAGTAGGAAAAGTAAGAGGACCTAACCTAAAATACGAGGAGGTTACCGAAAAATAGTAGGAAAAATAATAGGATATAACTGGATATATGAGGAAGGCACCGAAAAATAGTAGGAAAAATTGTATGACATAACTGAATATGTGAGGAAGTCACCGAAAAATAGTAGGAAAAATAATAGGATATAACTGGATATATGAGGAAGGCACCGAAAAATAGTAGGAAAAATTGTATGATATAACTGAATATGTGAGGAAGTCACCGAAAAATAGTAGGAAAAATAATAGGATATAACTGGATATATAAGGAAGGCACCGAAAAATAGTTGGAAAAATTGTATGACATAACTGAATATGTGAGGAAGTCACCGAAAAATTGTAGGAAAACTAATAGGATATAACTGGATATATGAGGAAGGCATCGAAAAATAGTAGGTAACTAAAACTAAATCCATGGTGACACATCATCTTAAATACTGTTATCATCAACATCAGTATTATCATCGTTCTTTTTGGTGAATCACTATGCTCCGTCCTTTGAGTGAATTCATCATACTTTAAGCTGAATTCACCTCTTTTATGATTGTCAGTTTTCTCAGTGTAAGCGAAACAAGTGATTCTGTTTGATGTTTTGCTTATTGCTGTATTTGTGAGTAGTTCATTAAACTTTTTTGTGTGTTTTTGGTTAAATTGGTTTCAATTAATTTATCCCGAACCCCAGCTCGTAACAATAGTTACAATTTTATGTGTACAACAGTCGATTCCGTATGCAGGCAATTTATTCATCATCATTTCAGCCTGTTGACGTCCACTGCAGGACATAGGCCTCTCCCAACTTAAGGCGATTTGCAAGTTGGCGCTGCTGTCCATTCTCTAGAAAGTCCATTAGTCGCCTCTTACTACACCCACGGGAAGAATTTATTACTATTATATTCAATTATTTCAGATTTAACATCCGTAAAAATTGTTAGTAACACAGAAATGCTTATGAGAAACTATTGTTAGTAATGAGACAAGACACTTCTGCCAGGGTCGCGAGATTGTTCGAAACAGATACCGTGACCCTGGCACATGGGCAACTGAAGGAACACGGGTGGTTTTAGTCAGTAAAAGTCTGACATGCCTTCCCGCTCCGCCCAGAGCGGGAGAAGTCATTTGATGATTTCACATCCAAAAAAAAAAAAGACAAGACACTTTAAGAACTAAATACAAAAAATAAAACAAAAACACCATGGGACAATCCGATACAAGTGCACGTGTTTACTTGCTTGCGTGCAGTCGTATCCAGCGCTCGAGCATCGGACAATCCCACCGGTCTGACAATACACACAGGATGCCGTTGCTACTAGCACGGATGCGTGTTAAGACGGAGGTGCAACGCTTGCGCATAACTACAGCAAAGCTGTCTACGTGGGCCTAAAAAAAAAGGGAAATGGGATGGTGTTATTCTTTACGTCCGGCATCACACGGATGGAGTAAATTATTATAACAGAGTTATAAGAGTTTTTTAATTTGTTATTCTTGTTATTGTTGTTTATTTATGTATTTTAACATTTTTACAGACCAAAAGGATACGAAGGCGGACTTGCTGCCTAAGACCTATCTAATGTTCACTCCATTGATTTTTCCCCGAATGTATTTACTGTACAAAAGAAGATGTAGTGACAAAAATTGAATAGAGTATGCTTAGATGGTTTGGTTATGTTGAGATGATGAATGAAGGACGGCTAAAAAAAGGTATTTACAAGGCAGATGTGACTGGTCACGCCGGAAGGAGACGCCATAAGAGAACATAATAGTGACTTTATTGGTGATATTCTTCAGAAGGGTCAGGTGCGTAGCACTAGTAACCGGCGTACGTGTATGACCAGATGTATGAACTAAAACGAGGCAAACGGAGTATGTTAGGACGTAGCAGGTGGTGTTCTGCAGTTTCTGCCTACCCCCATGGGAAAAAGGCGTGATTTTATGTGTGTTTGAATGTGCATTTACTTTTTGCCATCAGTTTCAAAATTTAAAAATTCTAATCTGTGGAAAATGTAATGGGTAGTATAATTATCTCTTAAGTCATATGTTTAGTTATTCCCGTTTATTTTTAATACACTTGTTTGTTTTACGTTATGAAATAAATAAATAAAAAATCTTAAATTGGCCGTATATTGAAATGGAGATAAAACGGAAAATTAACGTAGGTACTTGCTGAACAATTCATTTTCCTAACTGCACGATAGCAATTTTTCGCCGAAAATTATAACTATATTCGATATTTTCGTTGCTACAATTCACTTCATAACATGCTATTTAGTAGGTAACATATTTGTTCAAATATCTCATTATTTTTCTTCTTTCTTCTCATTAAATTCTCATTGGTAGGCAAGGATCCCCGTATCAAGTCTAGATACTACAGGGCACACCACAATTGTGGCGGTTAGTCCCCTCTTTGAGGAGTGGATAGTAGAGGCGCCACAGCATCCTCACCTTCCGCCTGACGCAGGTTTTCACCGGGCACGGGTGCTTCGGTGGGTTCCTGTTCAGGATAAAGCGGGAGGAAACGCTCGGGTGTTTCCATTATGAGGATCGTCTGGAGGACACGGTGGAACATACGGTGGAGGTGTGCCCTGCCTGGGCGGAGCACCGCCGTGTCCTCGTGGAGGCGATCGGCGGCGGCAACCTCTCGCGTCCGGCTCTGGTGCGAGCCTTGGTACGGAGTGAGAGAGCATAGGAAGCCGTCACCTCCTTCTGCGAAGCAGTAATGCTCGTGAAGGAGGAGGCGGGGCGCGTGAGGGAGTGGCGGTCTCTGCGCCCTCACGTCCCTAGCTGCCGCAGGAGGAGACGTCCCGGGCGTCGGGAGTCAATAGCAGACCCCCGGCCACCGTAGGCGCGAGCCTGCGGGCAGCGAGCAATGGGTAGCTCGCCGCCGGGTAAGGACTAGGCTCGGGTCGACGGCGCGTTGTGTTCCACGCGCGCCTCGAAGTGATGTCAGCAGTACTGAAGGGGTCTACCTGGACCGATGCGTACCAGGGTCACGAGAGTGTTTGAAAGAGATACCGTGACCCTGGCACATTGGCAACTGAAGGAACACGGGTGGGTTTTATTCAGTAAAAGTCTGACACGCCCTCCCGCTCCACCCAGAGCGGGAAAAGTCATTTGATGATCCCATCCACAAAAAAAGTCTAGATACTACACACAGTCCGTTGTCCAGAATATTAGATAGTAACCTAGGTATTAGGGTCGACCTTCAGTCTAACGGATCCCCAAAACGATCAATTGCAATTTTCAATCCTTAAGTGATTGATTCACATTGATGTACAAATAGATCGTCTACAAATGCAAAAGAAGGGATGGACAATTAACTCTGAGAACATTGACACTAATAAGTGATCGCTACAGGCTTGTCGGGAAGTAATAACAGCGGCATGAGTCGATCGATTAAGTTTATTAGGAACCCGCCCGATTAGAACGTGGATAAGTGACCATCTTTATACACAAAGACCCCTCCATGCCTCGGAAAGCACGTAAAGCTTGTTATTCGTGGATCTTTGACAGTGCCCGAAGGTCTGACAACCACTCTTACCAAGGAGTATCGTATCACTCATCCATTAACTGGATTGTGGAGCAGTGGCGAGGTGTAAATTTTTCTAAAAGAGAAGCCGAAGCGAAGTCGGCTTTAACTTACTGACTCATCAATAAAGAATACTTACTATCATTCTAAAATTAATATAGGAATGTAATGAATTAAATACAATTAAATTGAACAGCTGAAAACCGAATAAAATATGCAAAATTCCTCTATCTCGTTCTCGCTGACGCATTTTTCTATATCTGTCTCTGTCATAACCCGTTGTACAGCGGCTTGCTCTCGTACATATCAAGCGGTGCCACGTGACCTAAAGTGACATCATTACGGGATCGCTGTTGTATGAATTTTTAGTTCCCGATTATGACGTTTTGGCGCCGGGTTAATTTAGAACATTTCTCTTTTGTTGTAATACAAAGCTATAAATAACCTTTTTTGTTGTTTGAATGTTATGGTGAATTAAATACCCGTAGTGTATGTGTAACTATATTTATTGACAATAATAGCCACTATTTACATACTATTGTATTTTTAATAGTGATAGAGTTACCAATGCGAATCCCCGAAGGCAAGCCGGTAGGAATCGTGTTATATGGTGCTTTCGCCACTGTTGTGGAGTAAGATAAGCAGTCGCTTCATGAACATTACTGGTTTGAAGCTGCATTGGATGTGAGGATCGTCTGGTGGACACAGTGGAGCATACGGTGGAGGTGTGCCCTGCCTGGGCGGAGCACCGCCATGTCTTCGTTGAGGCAATCGGTGGTGGCGACCTCTCGCGTCCGGCCCTGGTGCGAGCCATGGTACGGAGCGAGAGGGAATGAGAAGCCGTCACCTCCTTCTGCGACGCAGTAATACTCGCGAAGGAGGAGGCGGGGCGCGTGAGGGAGTGGCGGTCTCTGCGCCCTCACGTCCCTAGCCGCCGCAATAGGAGACGCTCCGGGCGTCGGGAGTCAATAGCAGACTCCCGGCCACCGCAGGTGCGAGCTTGCGGGTGGTGAGCAATGGGTAGCTCGCCGCCCGGTAAGGACCAGGCTCGGGTCGTGGGCGCGTAGTGTTCCACGCGCGCCTCATAGTGATGTCAGCAGCACTGAAGGGGGAAGCTGCATTGGACTGGAAACCGACCTGAATGTGTTGGAAAACGGCTAGGTAGATGATGAGTTGATAATTTCAGATACCCATAATAATGATACTAGCCTGTTAGTGACCCAGTGATGGAAAAAAGTCTCTTCTGACATAGAGAAGGCACTAACATTGATCACTAAGCTTGCTTAAGAGTGATTGACGACTTTTGACTTACATTGTACTAGCTTCTGCCCGCGACTTCGTCTGCGTCAAATTTCTTGCTCCCCCGACCCATGTAGTTGGCGTCGCATCGAATCGCCTGCCCGTGCGAGGTGTTCATACCCGTGACTTTTTTCTATTTGCTTGACTCATAAGGATTCTGTCTTGATATTATATAGTCTGTACCCTTCCTAAATAAATGGACTATCAAGCACTAAACGTAGTTTTTGAGATTAGTACGTTCAATATTTGATTACAATTCAAAAAGAAATAAAGTCAACCTATAAAGATAGACATATTATTATGCTGTCGCGGACTTTTTTAGAACTTTTTAAGAGGATCATTTGAGGTAACTTTAAACGTATACGCAGTGCACGCAACGGAAACTCTTAAATTGAATAATTTTTTCCCGTTTTTACAACAAATTTCAATGATGCTCCGCTCCTATTAATTGTAGCGTGGTGTTAGACTTTCTCGATAAATGGGCTACCCAATACTTTTAACGAAGTCAATAATAAATCTCAGGTTCTAATTTTTCGATTCGAATCAGTTGTTCCTGAGATTAGCGCATTCAACCGAACAATATTAAAAAATCCGGGCAAGTGCGAGTCGGACTCGCGCACCGAGGGTTCCGTACAAACCTAGGTAAGTATTCTCGGTTTAAAAATAAATGTTTTTTTTTTTTTAATTTTATATTTCAGTTGATTGAATGTAAGGTAAATTGCGGTTTACGATTTATGACGTTTTAAAAAAAAAACTACTCACTCGATCTCGTTCAAACCAATTTTCGGTGGTGGTTTATATGGTTATGTACATCATATATTTTTTTTAGTTTTATCATTCTCTTATTTTAGAAGTTACGGGGGGGGGGGGGGCACACATTTTACCATTTTGGAAGTGTCTCTTGTGCAAATTATTCAGTTTAGAAAAAAAATGATAATAGAAGAAACCTCATTACCATTTTTGAAGACCTATTCATAGATACTCCACACGTATGGGTCTGACGAAAAAAAAAAATTTTTGAGTTTCAGTTCTATGTATGGGGAACCCCAAAATTTATTGTTTTTTTCTCTATTTTAGTGTGAAAATCTTAATGCGGTTCACAAAATACATCTACTTACCAAGTTTAAACAACATAGCTTTTATAGTTTCGGAGAAAAGTGGCTGTGACATACACGGACAGACAGACAGACAGTTATGACGAATCTATAAGGGTTCCGTTTTTTGCCATTTGGCAACGGAACCCTAAAAAGTATAGAAACAAATCCACGTTTGCAGAAACATGAACTTTTATAGGGTGTTTTACAGTACGTTGAAAAAATCTATTATGCTTACTCATCCAAGCTTTACAGAGAAAACCATGCCTAGAAAGAAGATTCATCTGTGAAAATGACATTGCCCCAATCTCGATCCAAATTTACCTTTGCCCAATTGAGTCGTTTTTGAACGTGTTTTTCAGATAATAAAGGTTTCTTCAAAGTAGACCGAAAATATACTTCGTTTTCACGCAGACGACTGCGGATTGTATTTAGGGATTTATCTATTCCTTTCTGTCGTGGTTTTGATTGGGCAGAACGCAATGAACGTCCTGGATTATGTTGAAAAAGACGAACAATCGGTCTGTCTTGGTTTCAGTTGTTACTCGGCTTGATCCCCTTTCTGGCAGGTCGTCCACGTTCCCGACCTCTAAATATCGTTTCACCCATATCTTGACGAAACTTTCAGACTTCTTTATGTATTTGGCAGCCGATTTGTATGATAGTTTCGGTCCCGTAGCATGATAAACAAGAAATACTGCTTCGTACCGTTTCAAGTATTTTCTACTCATCGTAACAATTAACAATTCACTAGAATTATTATTATTATTATTGTTGACATATCTCGGGACCCTGAGATCCCCGTCCTTTGGAAGGCGTACGAGGGGCCGAAGCCAACTCGCAGAGGCCCCTTAGACAATTTTAAATGATGAGGGACACCTACCGACGATTATCCCTGTATGCACTATGCGAGTGCACCCAAGGACAATGCCCGGTTGGAGCAGAACTATTACAGAATATGGAAACAAAGAAAATTAGGCTATGGGCTTGGATGGTTTTAGTGGATTGGTAACCGCAACTATGGAAGGACTATGGCCCCTGCCTGATCAATGTTTTTGTTGCGTACCGTTTATTATCTGTGCGCCTAATGGAATGCGCGTGTAACGAAGTGACATCTGACTTGTCATTTTTTGACGTTGACACTTGACAGCTCTGTCGATTTGCCACTAAAATAGGCCCCGTCGCCGTGTTGAGTTCCGCGACGCGTTTGTTGAAATTAATCCCTTTAAATCGATCCGTTTGTGACAATTAGTCGTGATCCAGTTGTTTGATTGTTAATAACCCCTAATTTGACATATCACGGGTTTATTTGTTGGAAATACCACGTATAAATAGTTGAAAGTCAAAGTGACGCTATTGTGAATGAGTGATTTGAAGACCGCATGTCTGGAAGGCAGATCTCTTGGAGCGGAGCGGATTGTTACCAGGAGAATACTCATAACGTCACGACACGATACACATACACTCACTTACATACATATCTCCAGGTTGGCACCAGAGCAGTGTCCTTCAACCAACAGGTAAGTGCTTTTGTTGTATTTGTAATTGTTCACTTGTATTGTCTGCTCCGCGTACGGCGGACAGTACGCTAGCCACTCTTGTCTCTAGAGCCCCACGATTATAACTCTTCCACTGCGCACTTGAGATCGTATTGGGAGGCCTAGCCTGGCAACGTACATTTTGGTATGCAGAGCGCGGTTATAAGACATAACCAACAAATTGGTAATTAACAGTGAGCTAATTACTTGGCAGTCTCTATAAGGGAAGTAGTAATGCGCTGTAAATGTTTGTTAACTATGATTGCTAGTTTATTTGAAATAATTTGTAAATTTGTTGAGACGGGTAACCTGATGTTGCCAAGGTCAGCCGGGCTAATAAAGTGGATTGGATTGGGCTGTGGTGCAGCCCCTTGTTGTAGCCCCTTTTTGTGTCTGATCTGTGTTGTATTGAATGTCAGGAAGACATTAAAATATTGAGTTTGTACCATTGATATGGTTATTTGTGAAAATTAATATTTGAAAAATTATTGGCATTTTTGAGTATTACCATTGTTTTGAGTTGGAATAAAGGTTTATTATTGTTGTACCTTTGACACAGTGGTTTGTGAACTTAACATTTGGAATTGGATTAGAATTTGAATATTTGAATTGAATATGATATAGAATTTTGAACGTTGATATTGATTTTGAATTAAAATAAAAGTTTATTGTTGAATTGAATTGAAACAATTTAATGTTATTTCTTGAGTTGCTGATTAGTCAGTTTGGTAGTTTGATTGTAGTTATTTTGTAATATATTGTTTGAACTTTGTTACTTAATTACCTTTTGCTTGGTTTATTTTATTTGATTGTTTGCGTTGGATTTCCTTGTTATTTATTGATTGAAGTTTGTTATTTGATAATTTAATTGTTTTGTTTATTTGAATGGTTTTGTTTGTGCAATGGCATACAGATGGAAATATTGCAGTGCCGGACACCTGTCCAGGTCAAGCCGGAGACCTCGGTTGTTTCAGGTCCCGGACTATTGAGTAGATTGCCTGCTTTGGAACTGCCACACTTGAAGGTCGCTGGGACCACTGGTACGGTTTCCACAACCTGTTTGCAAGTTTGGTTGATGCACGCTCGGACCTCAGACCCGCCCAAAAGTTGGCCTATTTGTTGTCTGTCCTGGAAGGTGAGGCCCGAGCCTTAGTACAACATTTGTCGGTGACTGACTCAGCCTACCCTACCGCTTTGGAACTACTCACCCAGCGGCACCAAAATAAACGTTGTTTGGCTGACGTGCATATTAAATTGATTTTGGGGTTACCGGTCATTACTAGTTTGTCAGCATTGCGTACTGACCTGTTGAACCCGTTGGTGGCAGCGACCAACGCTTTAAAGCAATTGGACTTGCCGGTGGACCAATGGTCTTACCTTTTGGTGCACGTTGTGCTGCAACGGCTTCCTGCCGATTTGAGGGCTCGTTTCGAGCAAAAGTATGGTGGGGATAGTGTCACACATCTCCCCCCATTTGATGACCTCGTCCAATTTTTGGAGGATGAGTGTCGGTTTGTGGACAACTCTGGCGTTGCCACTGAGTCATGCCAGCCGTCTTCCCGGCCACGAGACCAGGGACGGATTAGGGCTCGCGGGCCTGTTGATGGTCGCCCCGCCGCTCGTTTTGCTGGCACCCAGAGTCGTCCTGGTTGTGAGTTTTGTAGGGACACGGCCAATGCACGCCGCCTGTGCTTCTCTTGTTTGGGGGCTCACTTCCATAGGGACTGCCCCAACCCCCGCCCTTGTAGAATTTGTAGGGGGTCCCATTTGGACATTTTGTGCGCTAACGCGAACCACGCTGGCAGACCAGCCTCTGATGAAGGTTCGCGCACGGGGGGGTACCATGGAGTTGGTCACCGGGCTTCTGGCTCGCCGGTTCAGAACCGGGGAGAGGCCCGCAATTTTGAGCGCCGCACTCCACCCCCCGCGCAAGTTGATCGGGAGCCGCGCGACCGCCATTTGGTCTCCCCGCGTAAAGGCGATTACGCAATTGTTGCTAGGCACCGCTGGCCAGACCAGCACCGCCTTCCCTCCCCTCCTTTGGCGGAACGTCCGCGGTTGGAGTCACGCCCCCCGCCATTCAGGCCTCCGGTGGGATATGCCCATCCAGCGATGGCGCGTGGCTCGGGACACCGCGCGGACGAGGAGTTTGGCCTCCATCCTCGTCGCGAGGGACTTGAGCTTGGGTGCGGAGCCTGGGTGTGCGGCGATCGGTCGCCGCCCAGGCATTGTTAGGACATTGGCGCCTGCCCCGCTAAGGTACCTCTCAGATCGACACGGTTTTGTTGCCAACGGCATCGGTCAGGTCTGGGGGCCCACGGGGGACTCTGTTGTGGTCCGTGTCATTTTGGACATGGGAGCCCAGGGTTGCCTTTTGTCTATTGTTTTGTTGTTTGTTTGTATTGTTTTGGGCAAAATTGTTTTCTTGAGCGCCTTTGGACTGCGGGACTTGGCTGGGACGAGCCAATTCGGGACACCCGGTTGGAAGATTGGCTCCAATTTGTATCCGCACTCCCTGCAGTCAACGAGGTCGTGTTACCCCGCGCTGTCCTCCCCCCTGGGAGCTACACTGCTACCATTGTTTGTGATGCGTCTTCGCACGGATATGCAGCTGTTGTTTGTCTGCGCACCGTCTGCGCAACAGGCCAGGTGAATTTGTCACTGGTCTTGGGCAAGAGCAAGGTGGCCCCCCTCCGGACGGCACTGACCATCCCTTAGTTGAATTGTCAGGGGCGGCGCGTCTAGTGCGTCTATTGAACGACGTTGCTCACACTTTGGGTGGAACTGTGGACATTCGGGTTTCTAACGCCTGGACGGACAGTCAAATTGTTTTGTGTTGGTTGAAGACGTCCGTCCACTCTTTGGAGGTCCTTGTTGCGTACCGAGTGTCCCAGATTCAAAATTTTGAATCGCCTTTGATTTGGAGGCACGTGCCTGGAGATTTGAACCCAGGCGCCGTGGCCTCACGTGGGTGCATGGCACCCCGCTTGTTTGCTTACCCCCTATGGTGGGGACCAGACTGGCTGACTCATCCCGAGGATGATTGGCCTCGATCGCCAGTCTTGATGTCGGGTCCTTTGCCCGGGCTCAAGGTGCTCGCTGTTGGAACGAAGGACCCTGATTTTTTGTTGAGTCGATAAAGCTCCCTCGACAAATTGTTGAATTGTTGTTTGTTGTTGTTGAATTGTTGGTGACTGATCGTCACATTAAGAACTCGCATGCCGGTTGCAATGCGCTGTTGGCCATTCTGCAGCGAGAGTTTGGATTTTGTCGGGAGCCGTTAGTAAGTTGAACCCCTTTTGGACGATACGGGTCTTTTGTAGTTTGGTTGTTGACGGTTGAGTCACTCTAGCCTTCCTTATGGGGTCCGTCACCCCCTTTTGTTGCCTAAGGAGGGCCATTTGGTTAAATTGTTGTTGTTGTTGTTGTTGTTAGTTGGTTGTTTTGTTGTTTGTTATTGTTTTGACCCGCCAGCCTGCCCCCATTGGGGGGGTATTTTGAGGCCGCGGTGAAGGCGGTTAGGGACTCTGGCGCAGATTGTTGGGGGACACCGTTCTCACCTTTAAGGAGTTAGCTACGGTATTTTGCCGCATTGAAGCTGTGTTGAACTCGCGTCCATTGTGCCCGCTGTCTTCGGACCCGAACGTCTTGGAGGCCCTGACCCCGGGCCATTTTATGATTTGACAGCCACTTGTCGCCCTGCCGGAGCACCCTTTTGTCGATGTGAGCCAAAATTGGCTATCGCGGTTTCAGTTGGTGCAGCAGCTCGCTCAGAGTTTTTGGAAGCGTTGGAGCTTGGAGTATTTGCACATCCTCCAGCAGCGCGTCAGGTAGACTGATAAAACGCAACCTTGTCGGGATTGCCAAGTGATTAGCGGACGGGAAGGCCCGTCCGGGGGGGGTAGATGTTGCGTACCGTTTATTATCTGTGCGCCTAATGGAATGCGCGTGTAACGAAGTGACATCTGACTTGTCATTTTTTGACGTTGACACTTGACAGCTCTGTCGATTTGCCGCTAAAATAGGCCCCGTCGCCGTGTTGAGTTCCGCGACGCGTTTGTTGAAATTAATCCCTTTAAATCGATCCGTTTGTGACAATTAGTCGTGATCCAGTTGTTTGATTGTTAATAACCCCTAATTTGACATATCACGGGTTTATTTGTTGGAAATACCACGTATAAATAGTTGAAAGTCAAAGTGACGCTATTGTGAATGAGTGATTTGAAGACCGCATGTCTGGAAGGCAGATCTCTTGGAGCGGAGCGGATTGTTACCAGGAGAATACTCATAACGTCACGACACGATACACATACACTCACTTACATACATATCTCCAGGTTGGCACCAGAGCAGTGTCCTTCAACCAACAGGTAAGTGCTTTTGTTGTATTTGTAATTGTTCACTTGTATTGTCTGCTCCGCGTACGGCGGACAGTACGCTAACCACTCTTGTCTCTAGAGCCCCACGATTATAACTCTTCCACTGCGCACTTGAGATCGTATTGGGAGGCCTAGCCTGGCAACGTACAGTTTTGTTTACACGGATAAAATGGCAGGGGGTGACTTGCACACTCAATAATGGACCCTCGGGAAACGTCGCTGGCACATAGTGACGCAGTGACAAGGGGGCAACATTTCCTAAGGTGCTTGAGAAGTGGAGAGGTATTCCACGGCTTTCAGAACTATCCCAGAGCCCGGAAGATGGTCAAGTCCCTACGAGCACTTACTGGAATACTTCCTTTCCCCGAGCACGTTTGCTTTTGCGAATCTCCACTCAAGCCAGCCAATAAAGGCAAGAATGAGGCGGGAGCTCTGAACCTCGTCAGTCCAGCCGGCCAATAAAGACAAGCCAGAGATAAGGAACAAGAATTCTCCCAGGAGATCGGGTCCGTGGGGTCGCTACTGCCCAACAGCTCGCCACATGCTGCCCTGCGGGTTTATTATTATTATTATTAGCCTTTATTCAACAATCTTACATATATGTTTCTTACATGCTAATTACACTATTGGACACCAGTTTTGCGAAGATTGTGTTGCTTCCCAGCATAGGCCTCCCCTAAAGCTGCCACAGAGTTCGATCTCGTGTCTTCCTTCTCCACGTAATGCCAGCCATAGTTTTTATGTCATCCTCCCATCTACGACGCTGTCTCCCTTTCTTTCTTTTACTGTGGCTTGGACACCAGTTGGTTACGTCCTTAGCCCATTTCTCCTTCTTGCTCCTCATCATGTGGCCTGTCCACCTCCATTTTAGTTTTTTTATGCAGTATGTCACACTCGTAACTCCAGTTTGCTTGCGAATTATTTGTAATCGTATTCTGTGTCTTAGTTGGATATTGAGCATAGATACTCCTTTCCATACTATGTTGGCAGGTCTCTAGTTTGCGCATGTTTCGTTCTGTCAAACTCCATGTTTGGCATCCGTATGTCATAATCGGTAGAATACATGAATCGAATATTTTTTTCTTAGATTTAAGTGGAACATTGGGGTTCTTTGCTATTTCCTTTTTTTTTTTTTTCAGGATGGGAAATCATCAAATGACTTCTCCTGCTCTGGGCGGAGCGGGAGGGCGTGTCAGACTTTTACTGACTAAAACCCACCCGTGTTCCATCAGTTGCCCATGTGCCAGGGTCACGGTATCTCTTTAACCCATTGAATACCGTAATTACAGACACAATTAAAAACCATTGTGTCTATACCAAATGTGGTATCTCAGGGACTTAGAGGTCAATGTTGTTAAATACTAAAACGAAAACGAAGTTTCCACGGATAGAATGTTAATTGTTATAAATTATTTAAATTGAGTATGGTTTTTTTTTTCTGGATGTGAAATCATTAGATGACTTCTCCCGCTTTGGGTGGAGCAGGAGGGTGTGTCAGACTTTTACTGACTAAAACCCACCCGTGTTCCATCAGTTGCCCATGTGCCAGGGTCACGGTATCTCTTTCGAACAATCACGCGACCCCGGCAGGCATCGGTCCTAGCAGACCCCTTCAGTGCTGCTGACATCTCTTTGAGGCGTGCGTGGAACACTACGCGCCGTCGACCCGAGCTGGGTCCTTACCGGGCGGCGAGATACCCATTGCTCGCCGCCCGCAAGCACGCGCCTATGGTGGCCGGGAGTCCGCTATCGACTCCCGACGCCCGGGGCGTCTCCTCCTGCGGCGGCTAGGGACGTGAGGGCGCAGAGACTGCCACTCTCTCACGCGCCCCGCCTCCTCCTTCGATAGCATTACTGCAGAAGGAGGTGACGGCTTCCCATTCCCTCTCGCTCCGTACCATGGCTCGCACCAGGGCCGGACGCGAGAGGTTGCCGCCGCCAATCGCCTCCACGAGGACACGGCGGTGCCCCGCCCAGGCAGGGCACACCTCCACCGTATGCTCCACCGTGTCCTCCAGACGATCCTCGCAATGGATTGCTATTTCCTTTACTTACTTACTGGTCTCCAGAGACCAGTATCTTTTCCAAGCCAGATTAATTCTGTTATTAATCTCTTTTGTTGTAGTGTCCTTTGGCGATGTTATTTGACCAAGATACGTGGATTCGTCAACATACTCAATCGTTGTACCATGGACCGTGATAGGGATTTTATCTACGTTTGTCATTAATTTAGTTTTTGAGTTATCATTGACAGTCCAACGTCTCCACTTTCACAGACCAGTTGTTCTAGCATTTCTTGCAGGCTTTTTGCGTCGCATGAAATAAGTATTAAATCGTCTGCAAATCTCAGGTGATTTAATTTCGCTCCATTAATACTTATTCCATAGTTGTCCCATTCAAGACGTCTAAACACATGTTCCAAAACTGCCGAGAAGAGTTTGGGTGATATCGGGTCACTAGAATTAATAATGCTAAACACAAATAGAAGTTATATTGCGTATCAGCGCATGAAATCAAAGATAGCTAAAAAAATAAACAAGCTGTGTTGTCTTTAATCTGAATAATAGCGGTCACGTTCTTACTAAACACACTGTACATACTTGAAACTTCTTGAAAAACAACATGACAAGCACTTTTCATTTCTCTCGGTCAATATTTAAAATGTATTGTTGTTCGCCACGTGACTTAATTTTAAGGTTTAAACAAGTTATTTTTTAATTCGAGCATTGTTGAAAATTAATGTATTTAAATAAATTAATAATGTATTTTCACCATATCCGATGAAGTTATGAAATAAAGTGAGAGAGAGAGAGAGAAGTCTACATCCCTTAATTAGTGTTCCTGACGGTTTAACCATGGCTAGCCCGACATACACTCGAGATTTAGGGTGATCATCCACAATTATTCTTGGTGGAAGGTTCTATAGGTATTCAGCAATTGACATTCATAGCGCAATAAGGATAACATAACATCACGCCTTATTTTCCCAAAGGGTTGAGCAGAGGTGTAACTATAGTACACCCACATTTCGCCAGTTATGTTTAATTCCCATGTAATAGGGGGCAATCCTATTGCCATCAACTGGGCACAAATCCAGACTCCAGGCTGTCACTGAGAAATTCCAGACAGATAAACTCAATAACACTTTGTCCGACCAAGGAATCGAATTCAAGACCTTGTGCTCTCCGGCCCTGGTTGGAGCCATGGAACGGACCACGGCATCCTCACCTTCCGCCTGACGCAGGTTCTCACCAGGCATTGGTGCTTCGGTGGGTTCCTGTTCAGGATAAAGCGGGAGGATACGCCCGGGTGTTTCCATCGTGAGGATCGTCTAGAGGACACAGTGGAGCATACGGTGGAAGTTTGCCCTGCCTGGGCGGAGCACCGCCGTGTCCTCGTGGAGGCGATCGGCGGCGGTGACCTCTCGCGTCCGGCCCTGTTGCGAGCCATGGTACGGAGCGAGAGGAAATGGGAAGCCGTCACATACTTCTGCAAAGCAGTAATGCTCGCGAAGGAGGAGGCGGGGCGCGTGAGGAAGAGGCAGTCTCTGCGCCCTCATGTCCCTAGCCGCCGCAGGAGGAGACGCCCTGGGCGTCGGGAGTCGATAGCGGACTCCCGGCCACCGAAGGCGCGAGCTTGCGGGCGGCAAGCAATGGGTAGCTCGCCACCCGGTAAGGACCAAGCTCGAGTCGACAGCGCGTAGTGTTCCACGCGCGCCTCAAAGAGATGTCAGCAGCAGTGAAGGGGTCTACTAGGACCGACGCCTGCCGGGGTCGCGAGATTGTTCGAAAGAGATACCGTGACCCTGGCACATGGGCAACTGAAGGAACACGGGTGGGTTTTAGTCAGTAAAAGTCTGACACGCCCTCCCACTCCGCCCAGAGCGGGAGAGAAGGCATTTGATGATTTCCCATCCAAAAAAAAAGACCTTGTGTTCACTAGGAGCGCTTGCGACCAGTAGACTAACGAGGTAGGTGGTACGCAATAAGGCTAAATAACTTTACGTCCGGCACCACACGGTACAGGCGCAGGCGCAGGCACTTTACTTTGTGTAAATTAATTTTCACTACTGCTCTCAAAAAGGTGAAAGAAAACATCGTGAAGAAACCGGCCTGTCTTAGAACCAAAAATTAAATTAGAGAAGAAGACATGTGACATCTACCAACCCGCACTGAGCTCACGTGGTGGATTATGGCACACACCCTCTCTCCCCTAGCAGAGAGAAAATTATAGGCTGCTGCTGATGATGAATAAGAATCTACAGTACCTAAACTTGAATTAAAAATGATGTGTCACGAAAATAAACAATTTATATAATGCCTCGTGAATGATGATTAGGTAAAAACGTGCAGTTTCTTCATAGTAGTGTGACTTGAAGATATTCTACGACTTTTTACATGTATACAGCTGCTCTTTCCATTCTTTAGTATCAATAATCCCTGAAAAAGCTGGGGCCTACACATTTGTAGATGGAATTAAATAAAAAGTAAGAAGGTAAGACAAGAGTTAATTCCTCGAATATAATATTAGTAATAAAAAAAACATGTGAATACAAGCACGAAATAGAATAGAGAACGTAGGCCACACAGAAAGTTTTTAGGAAATAAATAACCTAATTATGCGGACAATCCCTCCAAATTGGGGACGTTTTTCGGCTGAAATGATGATGAATGATGAATTATTTAGAAGCATAACAGGCATATTTTTATTAAAAGGCATTATTATTTTTAAATATTCTCCATTCCTTTCTAAGGACAGCGATAGAAACATTGACTGAAGCAGTGCAACCACTCTTCTTTACGGATTTCTTCCACATCTTATTTAAATGCAGCCACGCCATCTTCAGGATTCATTAATCGAATTCCTCTGTGTTTATGTCTCATTTTTTTAAATAAATAAAAGTTACAAGGTGCCTCGTCAGGACTATAAAGAGGAAAACTCACTAACTCTTTAGATAGAAAAGTATTCGATACTACGTCTGGCGGAGTTAGCTGGAGACCTCATTTGATGATTTCCCACACACAAAAAAAATGGGTAGGGTGATTATCAACAATGTTTCCTGGTGGAAGAGGATCCTGATTCTTGAGTGCTGCTGTCTTAACTTTTCCAAGGCAACTGGTAAACAATGACTGAAATACCAATCTGCAGTAAAAGTTTTTTTATCTTCTAATTTAATTGCAAAATGACCAGTCCATCTAAAGAAGGAGGCAATCATCTTTTTCCCTTGACTTCTACCTTCTAACTTCTAACATCCATTGCGCAGATTGTCGTTTGGTTTCGGGTTCTTTACAATATATCCAACGTTCATCACCTGTGACAATGTTATTCAAGTCACCTCCATACTTTTCAAGTATCGTCGTAGTGTTTACCGTTGTACAGAATGGTGCCGCCTAGGCACCACGTCGTCTACCGGCTTTTTTGACATTCCGTCAAATGTTATTCCAGTACAAAACTTTTGGCGCCTAAAATTTCATATCTTATATCTATAAACGAGCAATTCTTATATATCTGAATCTCGGAAACGACTCCAAGGATTTTCATGAAATTTAGTACACAGGGAGTTTTGGGGGCGATAAATCGATCTAGCTGGGATTCATTTTTATAAAATGTCGTTTTATTCGTGTTTTCAATGACCAACTTTATCGATAATCAACTTGAACCTAAATTTATTATTTTAAACACAATTTACCAAAACATACCGAGCAAAGCTCGGTCATTCAGATATTAAGACATTATGTAGTTAACTCATACCAATGCTCAAAACTCCCCAAATTAGTTGTTATGCCACCCTTCTATCAGTTTCTATCATTAGCTGCACAGCAGTCGCGTTATCTTCAGTATACGCCGTAGAAGGACGTCCTTCTCACGAATCATCAGTGAGTATGCTCCGACCACGTTTTACCTCATTAAACAAGTTGTAAACAGTGGCACGGGATGGGGCTTCATCATGAAATGCTAATCTAAGACAATCGTAACATTATTGTTGAGGAAGACCGCAACGAAATTCTAAAGTTTTTTTGTAGTTAAACCTATAATAGAGTTTGTTTAAATTCTAAGTATAGTTGAAACCAAAAAATCGCAAAATGTCTTGATTAAAGGCTGTATAGAGCATATGTGATAGAGTGTGTTATGTAAAGGAGCTAGAAATTTAGTAGATAGAAATTGAAAGACATACGGTTACTTTTCTAGCTGATATACATATTGCGTATATTGAGAGTATTGTACCTATTGGTTTTATTGTACAATTATCCTCGAAGAAAACATTAAAATCTTTTAGAGAGACCAATGACATTTTAGAAGTAAACCAAAATTAAGGAATAAAAAGTGAAAATTAAAATTTTACTGGTCCTAGAAAATAGCACCATCCTATTTTTTCCCTTGGATGTCGTGAGACGACTTAGGGACTTACTAGAAAATCATCATCATCATCATTTCAGCCGTAAGACGTCCACTGCTGGACTTAGGCCTCCCCCAATTTGGGGGGCTTTGCCATAATCGCCACGCTTGGCAGGCGGGTTGGCGATCGCAGTATGGTGGTAAAATGCATTGAGAACGCTGCTGCCCATTCTCTAGGAAGTTCCTTAGTCGCCTTTTACGTCACCTACGGGAAGAAATGGGGTGGTGTTATTTTTTACGTCCGGCACCACACGGTACTACCACCACCACTAGAGAATAGGCAGTCGGATTCTCTATACATCTTACCACCGTACTGCTGTCGCCTACCGGCCTGTCAGGCGTGGCGATTATGACAATGCCCCTAAAATGTGGGAGGTCTATATCCAGCAGTGGATGTCTTTTGTCTGAAATGGTGATCACGATGATAATGAAAGTTTTACTGCGGTTAAACATATAGACAGCCCTATAAAAAAATACATCTCATGCACACTGTTTACCTGAACACCAATTAATATGCAAAAAAGAATGTGTTCATTTGTTTTCACGGAAGTTTAAATAGAGTGGACAGACTTGTATCTGAACCTGTCGCTTTAGCAGTCAGTTAGCGGCAAGGAACCGCACTATACAGCCATGGACCTCGTGAAGTTTAAAGTTAATGGAGTCGAACATACAGGTAAGACATAATTACTTTTATTAATTGTTATATTTAAACAGATACAGAGTACAATCGTAAGCTATACTTATAACAAAACCTGCACATAATTTTTTTTGAAAAACATAATTGCCACCATCGAGTCTAGTGCTGAAAATATAGTTTTTTGAATCTTGCATGTTCCGTATTGGTACAAAAACGGCTTAACGATCTCTGAAGAAATTGGATATACAGAAGATTTTCTTTTTTTTCTGGGAAAATTCTCATGGATACCAACCGTCTAGGGACAATAGGACTGAAACACTTCTGTTCCTTGTACAGACGCCACCAGGTCAAGCTACCCGAAACTGTCAATTTTTCCCAATGAACCTTGAACCTAATGCTCTAGAAATAAAGTCGAAAATCTATCAAAGAAATCTGACAGATTGTAGTAGCTTGATGTGTTGGTGTCTGTACTACCTTGCTACCTTGTAGGAATTAATTCACAATGCACTTCGAATTAATTAATTTAATAACTTTTGTTTCTTCGTTGTCTATCTTAAACCATAAGCTGTTACGGTGTACCGTTAATTTTTTATCGTATTCAATGTGCACTGATGTGTTTTCTATTTGTATGTTTATCTTTTTTGATATCGATAGGCAAACAGAAATCTTATTTACTAGTTTTAAAGTAAAGCCAGTATGCTGATATGATAAGTAAGCATTGAAGCATTGTTCTGCCAGACTCGCGAGATCTGTTCGAAAGAGTTACCGTGGCCCTGGCATATGGGCAACTGAAGGGACATGGGTGGGTTTTAGTCAGTAAAAGTTTGATACGTCCTTCCGCTCCACCCTAGAGCGGGAGACGTCATTTGATGATTTACCACCCTAAAAAGAAAAAAAAGCATTGTTCATTTATTAATAATACCTCATTATTAACACGTTTTTTTATAATAATATTATTATTATATAAATATATGTATAATGTATAGGAGATCATTAATGCACAGTTCTTAAATGATACGGGAACAATTAGGAATTGAAAGATTTTTGAAACTTCAAGTTATCTTTTATTCGAATCAATGGTTTTCCTGAAACGAAGTCATTACGGGGCAGGAAGGTAAATATTCCAGTCTGTAATGATGTTAGGCAAATTAACGCCGCCTAAAAAACATGACAAAATAATGATGGAACATCTACTATATTTTTAACCCCCGATGCAAAAAGAGGGGTGTTATGAGTTTTACCACTATGTGTGTCTGTCTATGGCACTTTAGCTCTTCATCGGGTGAAATGATTTGGGCGTGTGTTTTTTTTATTTTAAAGTAAGCTTTCTAGCGGTGGTCCATAGATAAGTTTTATCAAAATCGATTCAACCATTTCGACACGGCGACGGCGATCCTTTGATTAAAATATTATTTTTAATTTCTTACTAAGCTTTAAGAGCCAATATGTATATTTTTTTACTCTTTAGAGGTTTTGGTTTTGGCCAGGAGTGTTTCTATATAAGTTTAACTCAATCCTACAGCACAATTATTTTTACCAAACACTTAATAAATTGTTTACTCCTCAGTGGGGAGCGATGTGTACTCCGATACGATGTTGCTGAACTATCTCCGCAACTATCTGCAGCTGCGTGGTACCAAGTACATGTGTCTTGAGGGTGGCTGCGGAGCCTGCATGGTCACAGCAGCCAAAACCCCAGGAGCACCGCACGTCGCTATCAATTCTGTGAGTATCCAATCTGTTTAGTAACTTAGAAGTTAATTGCAAAGGATCTGGAACGCTTCTAGGGAACCGTTGAGAAGCTAAAGTGTCATCCTAATTACTGATATATAAAATACAATATAAAAAGATTCGTCATATTCAATTTATAAGATCTATTTAGCCATGTGTGTTCGGTCATATAATAAAATTCCAGTGATTTAGAAACTTTAAATTTTACATTGTTTAAAAGAAAACTACATGAGTGGTTAAACATTAAAAAAGTGACAAAGAATTTAGTGACGGGAAACATTTTTTAAATGGAACCAATAATATTTGTGTGTCCGTGTGATGCTAGAAGCAGGGGCCTAGCTACCGCCGTATCTGCCGTATAAATTATACGGGGCCCGCGGGCCAGGGGGGCCCCCGACGTGCATAAGCAAATATTAATAAAAACTTTCCAATTTTTTTTTTCAGAAATTACAAAAGTCACAAATAGCAATTTATTTTTTTCCGCGTAAAGCGTGCGTTGTAAAGTTGGCAACACCCTACCTACATCAGTTATCGCAGGCTGCGGGATTTCCCCGTTTATAGTCTTTTTCACATAGGATGGGTACAGTGACACTTAGTCACGTGACTTAAATAGTGAGGTCTCTTTGCGTAATGAATTCGGTTATAAGCAAAAATCGAGAAGTTTTGCAATTGAACATTAATCTATTTTTTAAATAGATGTGGTTAATTATAAATAATTTCTCATAAAGATTATGGATGTAAAAAGAAAAACACAACTATTCATAAAAATCATTTTAATCTAATTCGTTGTCAGATTGCATTGGCAAAGACGAACAATCATCCGAATCACCTAAGTCAATAATAAACTCATCTCCGCTCTAGTAAAGTCGTCCTGCACAGATAACAAAATTTGACAATTTAACAACATTCAGTTTAAACAACTTGCACAATAAGAAACACACGGAAAGCATTCGAAGCAGACGCACTCGTAAAATAGCCGATCTGATTGATCAATTATGGTGCGTCAATCTCTATTACTGGGCGCCTCATTTCTCGCATTAAACGCTTTAATTATTTTTTGTTTTCTCGTTTTTAAAAATATACACACTTAGTAAAATAACTTATTAAAATGTATCCAATTTTAATAAGTTATTTTACTGTAGAATTATGTACTTATTTCCTGCAGTTTGCCGAAAAAAAAGGCAAGGAGAGTTATTTAATTTGAATTGTTTATAAAAGTTTTGGAAAATGTGACAGATAGATAATTATGATGAAAAAATATTTCTTTTAATTTTATGCAAACACTTTTTTTTCCTTTTGTGAGAAATCGTTACCCTTCCAAAAAAAATTGTTTGGGGGCCCCCAAACAAATTTTTATACGGGGCCCCATTAAGGCACGCTACGCCACTGGCTAGAAGTAAAGAATAGCACTGTCCATTTCTTTCCATGGGTGTCGTAAAACGCGACTAAGGGACTTACTAGAGAATGGGCAGCAGCGTTCTCTATGCATTTTACCACCATACTGCGATCGCCAACCCACCTGCCAAGCATGGCGATTATAGTAAAACCCCTATATTGGGGGAGGCCTATGTCCAGCAATGGACGTCTTCCAGCTAAAATGATAATGATGATAAATAATATTTGCATACTAAGATATTAGCTAAACATGGATGCAATATAATGTACCTTATGACAACTTCTTATAGGTATGATGTTCTAGGTAAATAAATATTATTTATATTTCTTATAAGTAAAAGGGTTGACAGTCTTAAGGTACGTAGCCCTAAAAAATATTCTAAAAACAGGAAGATTATGTGGCGCTCGACTTCGTGAAGCAAATTTTAACACTCATTAAAATTTAACTAAACACATTGGATATATAGATACAGTTATGTGGAATATTATTTACATAATTGTCACGTTTCGAACACAGAAGTAGTTGTATCAATATACAAGAGATAATTGCAAAATGAAGAGAGAATTGCTCTTGATCAAACATTACTCGAAGAAACATCTGAATCCGTTATATTTACGTGTTTATTATATAGATGATAATAATAATACTTACCTTTAATATATAAAATACTTTATTACATATGCATTTAATTTAGTATCTTTTAAAGGCTGTTGCCAACATTACCTTTTACTGAAATGTTATTTTTTTCTTTAAGTATTTGTCTAAATTCAATTTATATATCTGTCTCTTTCCTAGTGTCTCACTGCCATTGCTTCGTGTCACGGCTGGGACATCAGAACTATCGAAGGTCTGGGCAACAAAAAAGATGGATACCACACTCTGCAGACGACGGCAGCTGAGAATAATGCAACCCAGTGCGGGTACTGTACTCCAGGGTGGCTGATGTCTATGCATGGGTATGATCTTTAACTATCGTCAATGTTCTATGTTACACGTGGACGTCATCTGCTCCGTCAACATCCAATAATATTTATCCAATAGTTCAAAAATTGCTTTTTTATAGACTCATGGAAACCAATAAAAACCTGACAATGCTGGATATAGAAAAATCACTTTCTAGTAATCTTTGTCGCTGTACCGGCTACAGGCCCATCATAACAGCTATGAAAAAGTTTGCAATAGACGCTCCCAAAGAAGAGAGAATTACGAAAATTAAAGATGCGAGCTGCAAGTCTTCAGGGAATTGTTGCCAAAGCTCTAATAATGCAAAGGAAGATGGTTGGTGCATGGTGCGCCAAGATGATTACCATGAAGAGAAGATTATTACAATAAAACTGAAAGATGGCAAAACATGGTACAGGCCTACTGCTCTCTCAGAATGTACTAAATTAATGGAGGAGAATTCAGAGTCTTACATGCTTGTTGGTGGAAATACTACCAAAGGTAACTAAAGTGTAATAAAGTGTGGTAAACTAAGTGTAGATTGATACTTTGATATTGCAGCAGAATGCAATAGAGAAGGAAATTAAGTATAAGACACACACAGTATTGTTATTATATACATAAATATGTAACTAATTATTATCTTACCATTGAATTCTAGGAGCGTATCCAATACTAGAATACCCTAAAGCATTGATAGATGTTAGCCATTTGGAAGAGCTAAAAGTCAATTTATTCGATCAAAACCTTATAATTGGAGCTGGATGGTCAATGTCAGAATTTATGAATATCATGGAGGCTCGTGCTACGCATGAAAACTTTGGCTATATGAAGACATTGTATGAGCATATGCTGCTGGTAGCTCACATTCCTCTTAGAAATGCAAGTGTTTTTTTTTTTCTTTAATATACTTCAAATTATTCGCAATACAATCAAATCGTCTTTTCTTAAAATAAATTCCTACTTTTAGGTGTGTACCGTCGCAGGTAACCTGATGATCAAGCATTCATACAATGAGTTCCAGTCGGACGTCTTTCTCCTCCTCGATACTGTAGGTGCTCAACTTACTATCGGTAAGTAACTTCTGTATTTTGTATTTTGTTACGCACTAGTTTCTGTCCGCGACTTCGTGCGCTTTAAATGTCTTGCTTTCCCGACCCTCCCCGTCGCATCGAATCACCTGGCCGTGCGAGTTCCTCGTGTTATGATGATGATAATGATAATGATGATGATTGTAATTTTGTAATTCTTAAGTTTTTCTTTTAAATTATAGTTGATTACCATCAAGTCAAAGTAACAGTTACAATGGCAGAATTTTTAACATTAAACATGAAAGGAAAAATAATCGTGAACGTAATGTTTCGGCCATTGCCTAGTGAATACAAAATATTTACTTACAAGGTAAGTTGTTAGAAAACACAGTACGACTAATTGAATAACTTCTGTTATATTTTTGTGAAACTTACATATTGTTATATTTTAGCTAATGCCAAGAGCCCAAAGTGCCCATGCTATAGTCAATTTTGGTTTTCTTTGCAAACTAACTGACTCCTACGAGGTTCAAGAAGCCAGTATCACGTATGGAGCTTTGTCACTCGAGTTTGGTAGGGCGGTAGCAACTGAGAGATATCTGGTTGGAAAGACCTTGTTCACCAATGAGACCCTACAAGGCGCTCTCAGGGTTTTGGACGGAGAGATGATTGTAGAAGATTCTCCACCTGAACCAAGTCCTGAATACAGAAGGTTTGTCGCCAAGGCGCTATTGTATAAGGTAAGTGACTCAGATTATTTTTGACTTATTGCAACCGTTCATACTCTCTCAGTACTTTTTAATGATCGTCATTATTTAAATCATCGTAACTTGCTATCTCAATTTGTCATATACAGGAAATCCTGTTGCATGTCATTGGATATTTACTTTAACACCAAACTATTTCTTGACTTTCACCTCGTGTGACTGAGAGCTATTGTGTACCTCCAGTCATTTTTTTTGTCTGGCTATTCCAGCCATCTTTTACAGGATCATGAGTAGAGCTAGCTTTTGCCCAGTAATAAGATGATATAAACTCACAGTAATGTTTTCCAACGAATTTCAATGGGTCATTCTAATGTGCAACTTCTATTTCAGGCCTTTCTAACTCTTTGCCCTAAACGAGCAGCACGGTATGAATCTGCCATTGTTGACTTACGCCTGACGAGACCTTGCTCGAGTGGAAAACAGACGTTTACTACTGATTCTTCGCTGTGGCCTATGAATCAGGCTATGCCTAAGTTGGAAGCAACGGTAAGTAATAATCACTCTCAATTATAGTTCTCATATAAACAATAAAGCGTTATAATATAAAACCAGCAGTGGTGGTGGAGCAGTGGTGGCCCAGTGGTAAAGAGCGCGACTTACGAGTAGTAGGCCGTGAGTTCAAACCCAAGCAGGCGCATTACTTTGTGTAAATTATTTCATCGCCACTGCTCTCAAAACGGTGAAGGAAAACATCGTGAGGAAACCGGCATGTCTTAGAACCAAAAATTCGAAGACATGTGACATCTACCAACCCGCACTGGGCCCGCGTGGTGGATTATGGCCCACTCCCTCTCACCGAGAGGAGGCCTGTGTCCCAGCAGTGGGAACATTATAGGCTGATGATGAATATAAAACCATAATTTGTTATATAAAAATAGTAATAACAAAAATATGTTGTAGGATTGTTTAATTCTTAATAATAATGATACAATTTGTTAAACTGATTAGTGGCGTTGTTTTTGGAACTGAGGTAATCGTGATAAATGAGCTCAGTCAGACTTTATAATGAACTAGCTGCGCCCGCGTCTTCGCCCGTTTGAATGTCGCAAAATATCCCACGGAAATGTGTTATCTACCGGGATGAAAAGCCTATGTTACTACATATAAAATCAGCTTGCTGCAATTGAAAGTCCTGTCATAATCTGTCTACCCATTTCGGAGATAAGCCTGGACAAACAGACAGACAGACATTTTATAAAAAGAAAATTGTTCTTTTGTTATAAGTAAGTATAGTCTATACTTTATATATATTATATATAATATTATAAAGCTGAAGAGTTTGTTTGTTTGTTTGAAACAAATATAGTTTGATTGAACGCGATAATCTCAGAAACTACTGGTCCGAATTGAAAAATTCTTTTTGTGTTGAGTAGCCTATTTATTGAGGAAGGCTATAAATTATATAAAATTACGCTACAATTAAGAGGAGCGGAGCAGTAATGAAAAATGTTGCAAAAACGATGAAAATCGCACGGGTAGGCGATTCGACGCGACGGGAAGTGTCGGGGAGCAAGAAATTTAACGCGGACGAAGTCGCGGGCAGAAGCTAGTATTAAATACTTAGAGAAAAAGTTAAAAAAAATCTATTCACCATGAAAAAAATCAGTTATTTTGCCATTACAAACAGGCAATATGTTATATTTATTTTGATGTATGTGTATGAAAAGATTGCAGAAATGGTCGGTATTAAAATGTAATGTACGTGTAATACCACAATTCACATTAAAATCGTACTTATATAGTAGACATTACAAGAAATACCCGTAGTGAAGCGCGTAAGTGAGCTGAGTGGTGTGAAGGGCGCATAGCGGCCAGTCCCCCCATACCCAGGATCTTACCACGGTCAATAATGCACATATGGCGTGCACGGCAGTAGTTAATGCTTTAAACGAGAAATTACCTAAACCTCAATGTTCTTTCTCAGATCCAATGTGCTGGGGAAGCTCAGTATACCGATGACATACCCTCGTTCTGCAACGAGGTGTTTGCTGCCTTTGTTCTTAGCACTATTGGTAAAGGAACAATTTCGAAGATCGATCCCAGTGAAGCACTGGTATGTCAAATTGGCTACATATTAATAACTTGAGGATTCTCAAATTTATGTGGATGAGTTTTTATTTAGATTTATCAAATTAAACAAACTTATTTTTAGTATGTTAATGGTAAATTCAAAGTTTTTTTTTTTTATAAATTGTGAAATGTAGATGTACTGTTCGGTACACTTCCTTACCCTCTGGTGAAAACAAGCATTATCAGTCATAGCGATTTTTTTCACTGTCTAAATTCGTTTTTACTTTGACAGGCAGTAGATGGTGTATTAGAATTTTTGACATACAAAGATATACCAGGACTGAACTCTTTCACACCTGCTGACGGTTCAGCCACCACAGCCAACGAGCAGATCCTTAGTGAAGGCACCATCTCATATTGCAGTCAACCAATTGGCATTATCGTAGCAGAGTCTCAGCACGCAGCAGACAGAGCCTCCACGCTTGTCAAAGTGACATACGTCAATGTTACTACACCTGTTATCGATGTAAATATAGCTAAACTAGATAGCACTCGGAACACTTTATTCGCGGCAGTAGAAGCCTCAGCTCCTGGCACAGATACTGTTTACAAGACCATGAGTGGGTGTAATATTTTATACGGGCAGTACCATTTCCCAATGGAGACCATGGTGTGCGTAGCTAAACCATCGGAAGAAGGATTAGAAGTACACTTGTCATCGCAGTGGCTTGATGGACCACAAACTATGATATCGAGAGCACTGAATATAGACCAAAATAAGTAAGTACAATTTTATGCACTATAATTTTAATTATGTCAGGGTTCGTGTGTCAGAGGAAGTCCAATTTTTTTTTTAATTTCTTTTAAAAATATCTTTTACAATTTTGCCCACAGTTTGTGGCACTTGAAAGTATTTATGATTTATTTGAGTATCTACAGCTAATTAACTTTCATTTTTAGAATTGATGTGTACACTCGCCGCGTCGGCGGCTCGTATGGTCTGAAGATAACCCGCAGTATCCAGGGTGCCGTCGCATGCAGTCTTGTCGCTTATAAGTGCAACCGTCCCTGTAGGTTAATCCAGCCATTGGTTACCAACCTCAAAGCTTTTGGCAAAAGGATGCCCTCAGTTCATGATTATGAGGTACGTGTTTACTGTTAAATGAAATTATTTCATACGTTACGAACTCGACGTGCAACTTTGGTGGCCACTTGTCACCTCGTATTACGTGGTTTGCGCAATCTTGGCAACTTTTTTCTAAAGCAAATGCCTTATTCAATCCAAACAGTGTTTAATAAAGGAGGTGGGTAAAGTTTAGAACATTTTCCGCCTATCATAGTCATGAAAATTCAAAGTATTTATTGACGTCATGTTATTATGTTTATTTAAAGTTTAGGTTCATCTTTACATCTATTCTAAAATAGTAAGAAAAAAAAATAGCAAGTTATATAAAAATATCACCAAACTTGGCAAATTCGTTGAAATTTTGTTATTTTAAGCACTTTTTTTAACTTTCATTACAAAATAAACTGTTAAGCGCTTTATGCACTAAAATATTTTTAGTCTCTCAAATACTACAGTAAATAGGCTTTTTAACTAGCATTAATTTGTTTTGGTACATAAAGCGCTTAACAGTTTATTTTATAAAAAAGTTTAAAAAAGTGCTTAAAATAAAAAAAACTTCAACGAATTTGTCAAGTTTGATGACTTGCTATTTTTTTCTTACTCTTTTTGAATAGATGTAAAAGTCGATACCTAAACTTCACATAAACACAATAACATGACGTCAATAAATACTCTGAATTTTCATGAATATGATAGGCGAAAAATGTTCTAAACATTACCCAACTCCTTTGGAGTGGCGTAATATTCGACGGTGCTTAATAACATCTTTGTGTCGTCTATAAATGAAATAATTTAAAATTACAGGTCTCAGTCAACAAGTCAGGAGTCATCCAGACCTTAAACCTTACTAATTATACGGACAACGGTTATATGTTTAATGAACCAGTAATTGCCTACGGCTTTGATGTCTACTATAATGTCTACGACGTCACTAAAATTAATTTCACAGCTAACAACACTACTACCGATACACAAAAAAATACTTTCTGCAGATCGCCAGGTAAATAATACGTTATCATCACTAAAACTATAAAATATTTAAAAAAAATCGTTAAGGTTTTAAATTATAATTAGCACTATTTATTTCACTCATGTTTTCTCCCATCTATTTAAACAGGTTCATTAGAAGCTATCGCTAACATTGAAACGATAATGGAGAGAATATCCTACGAGTTATCTTTGGACCCAATGACTGTCCGTATGAACAATCTAGACAAAACCAAGTATGGTGAAATAACTGAATTTGTGGAAGCATTACAGACTAGTTCTGAGTTCATCAGTCGCAAAGCTGCAGTAGACTCCTTCAACACGCAAAATAGATGGAAGAAACGAGCAATACGGTACTCTTTGTGTAGATGGCCTCCTGTAGGTGGCTCTTACCTTGATGTAAACGTAGCAGTCTACCATTCAGATGGGTCCATAATTATCACGCATGGTGGTATTGAAATGGGACAGGGTATTAATACTAAAGTTGTCCAACTCGCTGCTCACCTCTTGAAAGTCCCCAAAGAAAAAATAGAAATAAAAAGTAACAACACTATTAATGCACCAAATTCATTTATAACTGGTGGAAGTATTTCAACGGATGCTATACTAATTGCATTGAGGAGATGTATTGTGCAGCTACAGGCAAGACTGGAGCCTATTATAGCCACGTTAACTGAACCAACTTGGTCTCAGGTCATAACTGCTGCGTATGCTGCTAATGTAGATCTTCAAGCTCATGGCTACGTCTGTTCTGGTGATGCGCAGGCGTACGAGATATATGGTGCAGCTTGTTGTGAAGTTGAAGTTGACGTACTTACAGGAGAATCTGAGATTTTGAGAGTAGACATACTGCAGGATGTTGGTGTCAGTATCAACCCTGACATTGATATTGGACAAGTAAGTAATGGCTTTAATTACGCTTTTATTTTTCTTTTTAAGACTTAATTTTAAAGGAATGTTTAATAATATTTGTGTCTCAGTTCACTCATTTATTTAGTACATGAATATAATGGAAACAGAACAATAATAAAATGAAAATTCTGGTACGTTTGCCTAAGGTCAACAGACAACATTCACCGAAAAGAAACAACCTAAGTTATTATTTCTACAAACATAGGTAATATTTAAAGATAGTTAGTAAAATAACTTTTTGTTGTGGGTGGAAAATCATCAAACGACTTTTTCCACTCTGGGTGGAGCGGGAGGGCGTGTCAGAGTTGTACTTACTAAAACCCACCCGTTTTCCTTCAGTTGCCTGTGCCAGTGCCACGGTAACTCTTTCGAACAAAATTCCGTGACCTTGGCAGGCATTGGCCTTTACGAATCCCTTCAATTCCTCCTGACAAACCCATATATCTGAAAATAAACTAATAATAAAAAAGCAGGCCTGTGTTCGAGCAGATGGAACACTACAGGCTGCCTATGTTGAATGAACTGCACAATACGTATTCCAGGCAAATATGCTAGTGTTGAAGACTATTCTAGTCTTTCTATTTGTAAGCCCTGAGTGTTCTGTTTTATAAAACCCATCATTTGTGTCGATTTCTTTATAATATTGGTGATGTGTGACTTAAAACTTGGTTGATAATCCTCGACAAGTTCCATCGTACTTGTTTGTGTTCCTGTAGTAATTATTTATACATATATTTTCTTAATATTTCTAATCACATAATACATATATTTTCTTAATATTTCTAATCAGATTGAAGGAGCTTTCATGATGGGTCTAGGATACCACACTTGTGAGAAGCTGGTTTACAACCCTGAAACCGGTGCTGTGATCACAGACAGGTCTTGGACCTACTACTTACCTCAAGCCAGGGATATACCCCAGTGTTTAAATATAACACTCAAGAACGTCTACAGCAACGACCTTTTATGTGGATCTAAGGGTTAGTCTCAAACACATTGTAAAACTGTGGTACCTATGCAATGGAGGGGATTCTTTAAAAAACGGTGTTTGTTTAAAATTAGAAGTAATAGCTTCAAATTAAGTAGTTGAACTAGAATTCCAGCTGCATATTTAGCATAATTGTGAAAAAAGATGAATTTTCCCGTAGTAGATAATATGGTATTTAACTGAATATTTTTATTTGTTTTTTCAAAACCTAGCAAAAATATATTTATATTTCTTAAGAAATGACTATATTGTATGCATTTTAAAGTCGATACTAGATAGAGAAAACACAATTAGCATCTGACGTCACAACACAGGGCGCAATAGTAACTTCGCACCATTAAGTACTATTGTATTGCGTGATAAGGATAGAAGAACAATTCAAAAGCGTATAACTTTTAAATTTTTCCACCGATGTCATCATACTTTTTTGCTCATCGTCTTTTTATAACATCTTTAAAAAAAGTATTTATTCATGTGTTTTATTATAGTTGGCAATTACGATATGAATTGTATGACGGAAATCGAACTAACGTGTGTTTTTTAGTTGTTTTAAAACCATTTGTTTGACCAATAGCTGTTGGAGAGCCGCCATCTTGCCTGGCGGTGGTCATAAAGTTTGCACTTAGAGCAGCCATTGTGCAGGCACGTCAAGAGGCTGGTATACCCACTACCGAATGGTTTGAAATTGGTAAGTTCATCATGGATTCACCATTTCTTACAGCTGTAATATTTAGCTTTATTATTATCTTACTTTGATTTTAGAGACCGTAGAGCTGCAAATTCATTTATTGCAAATGATGATTAACCCCCCCCCCCCCCCCCGATCTAGGTTTATTCAAACCTGTGTTTCGGGCTACTGATTAGATTTGTCTGCTTTTGAATGCTTAAAGTTATTTCTAGTTGTACCACATCAAAAGTGTCCTGGCAAAAAGCATGTTTTTGCTAATTATTAATATCAGAAGGGTAACGCACTATAAGTAGAAATCACTTTTATTCAGACAGTCAACATTCATGGCGTTGCTAGGCAGATTTTTTTTCCAACATATGAAAGAAAGTATTAGCAATAAGCTTCGAAATTATTCAGAATCTGATTAATAATATGTTACGCAATTAGTGTACCGGTTTGTAACCACAATTATTTTGTTGAATAGTTTTATCGAGAACGACTGGAGAACGTCTATTATAGCTAGAGAGCTGGCGCGCATTTCGGTATATGATTTGCACACGTTTCACGTCGAGGTGGATTGCAGTTTAAATCATTACGATTTGTTTTGGTCTAATCAATTAAGGTCCTATATCGCTGTGTTTTAACGTTAAAGCGGATTGATGTTGCTTAAAAAATCGGGGTATTAAATGATTTGCACGTGTATGCCTCTGGAGTTCATGGTCACAATCATCTTGGAAACGAAGAAAATCGAAGAGGCAGACATTCAGGACTCTGCATTATTATGGGACGGAGTTGTAAAAATGTTAAAAAAAAAAGCTCTACTAAGTCATTTGCACGCGGTTCTCATTGCGCCCATTCGATTCACTATGATTCTGTGGATTCGAAAAAACATGTGGCAGACACTTTGCTCACTGATTTTCAGCTGCATAACTGTTTGAAATTCACGGAATCAAGGGACAGCCTGCGGGTATTGCATGGGATTATTGTTATTCTTATAATTTGTTTAAAATTATCCTTTAAACTCACGGTAACGATTAAACTTCTGGAGCTAAAATCTATGCAATCATATTTTTTCTCAATGCGCTTGGAACTCTAATTAGAAAGTATTTTTTTTAAATTGCATGCTTGAATGTAATCTGAATAGGATTAGGATCTGGATAGGAACAATCTTTAACTTTTTAAATCACGTTTTATTTGTGTAAATTACGTGTATAGATATAGGCTGTATATAGATATACGCTCTATACATTTAGTTTCACAATACGGAAAAGGTCGGAACTGAGTTATACCGTTCTCACTCACATTCCCAAATAAAAGAGAGACACCACGAAAGGATCTATGGGATATTTTATACCTGCTTGGTTTGGCGCGAGCGTCGGGTTAAAAAATGTAAATAAAATGGTTTGCCTTTGGAATATCAGGCCTGAACGCCTGCCTCATCGATTTTCTTGGTTTTCATAAGTAATTCAAACATCAGTCCAAGAGGCAGACGTGTGCGCATAATATAGCATACCTTCTTTTTTACATTTTTGGAGCACTGTCAATAGACAACGCAGAGGCAACATATTGGCAGACTATTTTTCCGTGGTTCTTCTCATTATTTTTAATCGAACAATTCAAATCTGCCAAGTGTGCACTTCATATACAGTTTATTAAATTATAAAAATAAATTAAAAAATTGAATACTACAAAAGTCAGAGCCCTGGATGTCTGCCTTTTCGATTCTTTGTGTTTCCAGGATGACTGTGATCATCAGCCCCAGTGGCAGACGTGTGCGCATAATATAGCACACCTTTTTTTAAACATTTTTGAAACGCTGTATATTTACAACGCAGCACCACCATGGTGGCAGACGAGGTCCTTGATGTTTCTTAGGGTATTATTATCACTATTAATAACGTCTGCCTTGTGTGCTGATCATATCGAAATCTTGCTCGCCAGCTCCCTAACTATTAGGTGCGACAAGGCGCGTTAGTCGAATATAAACACTATTTTACGGCATGTCGCTGGGGGCCTCTAGTACTGTGGCGGACAACTCGTCTTTTGTTTAGGGGATTATAGTCTCATGCAACGTATGAGTGGTGGTGTTATCCGTCTAAATAGCTGCACTGCACATCATCATCATCATCATCATTTCAGCCGAAAGACGTCCACTGCTGGACATAGGCCTCCCCCAAGCTCCACCACTTCGACCGGTTTTGTGCTTCCCGCATCCAGCGGATTCCTGCGGCCTTCACAAGGTCATCGATCCACCTTGGAGACCTTCCAATTCTACGTCTTCCGGTACGCGGTCGCCACTCCAAACCCTTTCGGGCCCATCGGCCATCTGTTCTGCGAGCAATGTACCCTGCCCACTGCCACTTCAGTTTAGCAATTCTTCGGGCTATGTCGGTTACCTTGGTTCTCCTATGGATCTCTTCATTTCTGATTCGATCGCGTAGGTAAACTCCAAGTATATCCCTCTCCATCGCCCTTTGGGTGACTTTCAGCCTTCTAATAAGGCCCATTGTGAGCGACCACGTTTTTCCATAAGTCATCACTGGCAACACACACCGGTCAAAGACTTTCGTCTTGAGACACTGTGGTATGTAGGACGAGAAGATATTGCGTAGATTCGACGATTGACCTCTTTCTTGAAGTTGGACCTACCTAACTGGACAGTCTGTCCTAGGTACACATATTTGTCCACAACTTCGAGTGTAGCGCCTCCGATCTTCACTGGAGTGAATATCGGAGGCGGAGCATTGGACATGACCTTTGTCTTGTCCATGTTCATCTTGAGACCCACTCTTCCGGAAGCTCTACTGAGGTCATCGAGCATTGTACTGAGGCCCTCCATAGTCTCAGCCATGACAACTATATCATCGGCAAACCGAAGGTGAGTGATGTACTCGCCATTGATGTTGATGCCAGCCCCTTTCCAGTCCAGAACCTTGAAGACATCCTCCAGTGCAGCGGTGAACAGTTTCGGAGAAATAACGTCTCCCTGTCTCACCCCTCGCTACAGAAGGATAGGTTTCGAGGTCTGGTCCTGAAGTCGGACTGACATAGTGGCGTTTCCGTACAGACACTTCAGCACCTCGATGTACCGATAGTCGATCTGGCACCGTTGAAGAGACTGCAGTACAGCCCAGGTCTCGATCGAATCGAAGGCTTTTTCGTAGTCCACAAACGCTAAGTAGAGAGGCATGTTATACTCTTCGGTCTTCTGTATAACCTGCTGCAGCGTATGTATGTGGTCTACGGTGCTAAAGCCTTTACGGAATCCGGCTTGTTCGGGAGGCTGAAAGTCGTCAAACCTGCGCGCTAGACGGTTCGTGATGACTCTTGAAAACTGCAGTGCACGTGACCTTTTTTTTAGAATTTTTAATGGGAATTGCTTCGATCAAAATTGTGATCGAAGGGGAATAGGAAGCTATCCATTAAAGATAGATATGCTGTATGCTATTGCGGACTTTTCTGTTTTATAATATGGATCTTTGATAGTCGTTATAGTTCGTCAGAAGCCCGAAATTCTGATAATTACCGTTAACAAGGGGTATCGTATTACCCACTAGGTTGTGGAGGTCAGATAACGAGTCGCTCCATGTAAAATACTGGCATTCAGCTGCGAAGTCAAAGCATTTATTTCAAATAAGCACATGTAAGGCACTTTTGAACGTCAAAAGTTACATGAAAATAGAATTGATTCTAGTTGCCCCTTACAAAAGGTAGATTCGTATGGCGAAGAATTGGCAAGAAACTCCTGGACTCCGTTACTCTTTTAAAATGTTTTTCAGTAGTTGTATACATCCGTTTAGTTTGGTAGCCGACCCCTACATAGTAGGGAACAGGTTAGGCAAATGATGAATAATTGTGTAGTGATGATCTTATACTTGACATTTTTTTAGTTTGTCTCGGAGTGACATTACAAATTATAATTTTTGCATGCTATTGTTAAAGGCAAAAGTGAGAATCTGTTTTTACCTTTACTTGCATGCTAACAATTTGTATTACACCTACTCATTTTTAAGTAAATAAATGATTTTCTTATCTTAAAGTTACTATACTATACGTAATAGAAACTTCAAAAACTTTTATTTTAATGTTTGTGTTTCTATGTTTTTTGTTGTTTTGTTTGTTTTTGTCGTTTGTTTTTGTTGTTTTATGTTGTTTATTGTTGTTGTTAATACCTTGATCCCTTGACACATTTGATGTGTGTATTTGTAAACGTTATTTTACTACCTTCATTATGCCATACATCCATGACAACATACGTGGTGCTTCTGCAGTTTTAAAAATAACGACCTGTTCTGAATATATTGGTTTTCATGTGTTGCTTTGTATTTCTTCAGCTGGACCGTTTACTTCCGAAAAAATCTGCTTGGCGATGAAAACGAGCACAGAGGACTTTAAACTAATCTAGGTTGGTTTAATCTTTAAAAAAAGTTTAAACTGCCAACATTACATCACACAGTCACTCAAAACGCCCGCCCTTCACCACTTCCTATTGATTTAGCTGGGAAGAATTGGCGCAACCGATAATAATTATATTTTTATCTTTTTGAAAGAGTTATGTTTACATGGATTTTATTATTTTAAAAAGTTGTTTTGTTTTGCCCTTTCTTGGTGTTTACTAAAATTTTAATAGATTTGTACCTTATTTGTTTTCTTTATTTTTTATATTTAATTTTGTTCCATCTTGTTAATGCAGTTAATTTTAATCATTCTTCTTCCGAATTCTTTATTTTTGTGACGGTAATTAATGAGTTTAATAAACATTTTCGACATTTTTTGTTTTCTTTTTTTCTTCTTTTTCTCCAAGTTGAACTAATGGTGCCTCCAGATGCCAGTATCTAAGTGGATGTTCTTTCTATATGAAGGGTTTGGATTTTATAAGGATTATGATATGTTATAAAAATTATGTCGTTTTTATGATAGCTTTACAATGATAATTTTTTAAAGCCGTGGTCAGTTGTGCATTTTTTATTTATCATAACCCCATAATATACGCCTGATATATGTATTTTCAATTTAGTCATTACAACGATGCTATTTATTTGCCATAAGCCTGATGCTAAACTTGGACAACGCTATAAGAACTCTCTACTAAGATTCTATCCGCTGTTCCTTAGCCTTAAGCGGAAGGCACCCGCTAACAAATTCTGCCAAATCCAGCAAAAACAGCCCAGTTCTTCTTCTTTCTAACACTCTTGTGTGAGCGGTCGTGGTCCTGATGAAATTTCTTGTCTAGGGACTAATGTGATTCATCTCCCGATGTCGCGCCACACACTCCGATTTCTGGAAATGAACGAGCACTTATACAATAAAAGAAAGAATACCGTTTATTTGACATAGTTCGTAAAACACAAAATAAATTAACATTACAAAAAAAAAAAAACAACAAGTGTGTGCCTCACGATGGCGCCAAAAAGGTTCATTTCATCATCAATACCAGGCAGATGCTGTCTGACATTGGTTTTCTAATGAACCTATAGGGACAAGTAACTAGGAGTACAAAACAGTTACAACATACATTATTTAATACTTGTAAATAAATAAACTAACCATTAATCATATTTTACTCACAAACAAAATGAAACGAAGACAACAGAAACTAAGGCAAAACCTGCTCCCGTGTGCGTTGCACCCACTCACACAGCAGCTCAGCGCCGCGGATGGCACAGCAGCGTCATCCAATGAATCGCCCACAGTCCATCTCATGGGTGACCGTCTACCTGTCTATTGCCCTCCAATCTACCTACACGACAAGACGCTCTATAGAGTCACCGTCACGCTTCGAGACGTGTCCGAAGTATTTCGGCACCGTATGTCAATACGGGCAGGACGCACTGGTTGAAGACCTTAGTCTTCTAACATTACGGTATAGGTGTCGAGAAGACTTGACGAAGATTCCCAAACGCTGCCGAGCCCAACTGGATCCTCCTATCAGCTTTCAACTCAAAGTTGTGTCTACCGAGCTGTAGAACGGTATGCTTTATATGGCGGCCGAAATCGCAGGAAAAGTGCTTGTGCCATCAAAATAACCCTGATGGAAATCTAAATAAATAATATCGTAGGACAACCAACACACCGTTATCTGATCCAAAACTAGGCAGAAACTGTACTATGGTAACCAGACAACTGATAAATATACTTATATATTTCTAAATACATACATATCTATATATACTAGTGATCGCCCATTGGTCGAAATTCGACCGTACTTCATTTGAATAGAAATACATTATTAAATGAAAAAAACATATAAAATAATAAATATTTAAAAAAATATGGTTATATTTGACATTCAGTAACACTATAGACAAAAAAAACAAATATTCTCGACATGATCATACATTTAAAAAATGAAATAGGTTATATAATCTATCTATAAAATTCATTTATTACCTATGGTTATACTTGACATTCAGTTATAGTTAGGCAGCTGGCGAGCAAAATTTCGATATGATCAGCACACAAGACAGACGTTATTAATAGTGATAAATATACCCTAAGAAACATCAAAGACCTCGTCTGCCACCATGGTGGCGCTGCGTTGTAAATTTACAGCGTATCAACAATGTTTAAAAAAAGGTGTGCTATATTATGCGCACACGTCTACCTCTGGGGCTGATGATCACAGTCTTCCTGGAAACAGAAAGAATCGAAAAGGCAGACATCCAGGGCTCTGACTTTTGTAGTATTCATTTTTTACGTTTATTTTTATGATTAAAAAAACTCTATATGAAGTGCACACTTGGCAGATTTGAATGTTTCAATTAAAAACAATGAGAAGAACCACGAAAAAATGGTCTGCCAACATGTAGCCTTTGCGTTGTCTATTGACAGTGCTCCAAAAATGTAAAAAAAGGTGTGCTATATTATGCGCACACGTCTACTTCTTGGACTGATGTTTGAATTCCTTATGAAAATCAAGAAAATCGATGAGGCAGACGTTCAGGCCTCTGATATTCCAAAACAGACCATTAGATTTTTTTTTTTTCAACCCGACGCTCGCGTCTCACCAAGCAAGTATAAAATAGCCTCATAGTTCCTTTCGTGGTGTCTCTCTTTTATTTGGGAATATGAGTGAGAACGGTATAAATCAGTTCCGACCTTTTCTGTATTGTGAAACTAAATGTATAGAGCGTATATCTATATACAGCCTTCCCTTTTATTTTGCACGCTTTTCCTCTCTCTCGCTCTCAGGCACTTTCATACGTCTTGGTTCAAAATCTACGTATTTTACACAAATAAAACGTGATTAAAAAAAGTTAAAGACTGTTCCTATCCAGATCCTAATCCTATTCAGATTACAATCAAGCATGCAATTTAAAAAAATACTTTCTAATTAAAGTTCCAAGCGCATTTCGTTTCTGGTTGGCATTGAGAAAAAATTTTATTGCATAGATTTCAGCTCCAGAAGTTTAATCGTTACCGTGAGTTTAGAGGATAATGTTAAACAAAATTATAAAATAAAACTATAAATAATAACAATAATCCCACGTAATACCCGCTGTCCCTTGATTCCGTGAATTTCAAAAATTAATACAGCTGAAAATCAGTGAGCAAAGAGTCTGCCACATGTTTTTTCGAATCCACAGAGTAATAGTGAATCAAATGGGCGCAATGAGAATCGCGTGCAAATGACTTAGTAGAGCTTTTTTTTTTTAACATTTTTACAACTTCGTCCCATGATAATGCAGAGTTCTGAATGTCTGCCTCTTCGATTTTCTTCGTTTCCAAGATGATTGTGACCATGAACTCTAGAGGCATACTTGTGTAAATGATCTAATACCCCGATTTCTTTAAGCAACTTCAATTCACTGTAACGCGAAAACGCAGTGACATAGGACCTTAATTGATTGGACCAAATCGATTCGTAATGATTTAAACTGCAATCCCCCTCGACGTGAAACGTGTGCAAATCATATACCGAAATGCTCGCCAGCTCCCTAACTATAAGACTATAGACACAAAATAAAGATAGATATTGTCGATTGGACCATAAACAAAAGAATATCTATGCATGTGTGTATTAAATACACGGTAATGAATAGTAGTGTGTGTAACGTGTTATTTATTGAAAATAATATATTTTTACGCATAATTTAAAAAAATATTAGCATTCGTCACTTCTTCTCTGTATAAACTATAAGTGTGCGAAATTTCATACTCCTCCGTCCGCTCAATTTTCGTAAAAAGGGATCCAAAGTTTTCGCTTCACGTATTAATATATAGATAAAAGAAATTCGTGTTAGTTACACTATTTATAACTCAAGAACGGGTAAACTGATTTGGCTGAAAATCGGTAGCTTAGAACCAGGAGACGGACATAGGATACTTTTTATTTCGTAAGAAGATAAAGCTGAAGAGTTTGTTTGTTTGGTTGGTTGAACGCGGTAATCTCAGGAACTTCTGGTCCGAATTGAAAAAATCTTTTTGTGTTGGGTAGCCTATCTATTGAGGAAGGCTATATGGTATATAACATCACGCTACGTTTAAAAGGAGCGTAGAAGTAACGAAAAATGGACGAAAATTGGCAGGCAATTCGATGCGACGGGAAGGGTCAGGGAAACAAAACTTTGACGCAGACGAAATCGCGGGCAGAAGCTAGTTATAGATAAATTACACCCAGACACAGAACAAAGGATTGAGCTCATCACACAAACATTTGTCCTGGGTGGGAATCGAACCCGCAACCTCAGTCTTAGCAGTCAGGGTCACTAACCACTAGACTAACAGGCCAGTCAAAAGAAAAGAAAGAAAGAGAAAAAGAAAAATAAAGAAAAGAACAAGAATTCAGAGATAAGAGAGAGAGAGAGAGAGATTTTTCTAAAGAATTTTTGTCCGAAACACTTGCGTAGAGTGTTACGACTACTATACGAAGGACAGCCAGTAACTTAATACTTAATGCTCGTCCATCCCTACAGGCGATCACGCACCGTCAACAACTCTGTTGATTTAGGCCACTTTCTAACGACCACACTGTTGTGGTTATCGGGTACACGTAATGGTACTAATTGTTGGGATTATTGGCCGAAAATGTCTTGTTATTTGAGTTACTGGATACTAGGCTTCTGCAACGGGTTTGCTTAGAAGTAACAAGGACGCGAAGTACAAATGGCAGTCTCATATTTCTGATCAAGTTATTTTCAGAAATACTGTACATCCTTCATGAATTTTGGAAATGTTACGAGTATTTATAGAAGACAACAATCTATACTAATATCATAAAGCATTATAAGAGTTTGTTTGGTTGAACGCGGTAATCTCAGTTACTACTACCATACCGAATTGAAAATTTATTTTTGTGTTGGGTAGCCTATTTATTGAGGAAGCTTATAGGCTATAGAAAATCACGCTATAATCAAAAGGAGCGGAGCAGTAACGAAAAATGGACGAAAACTGGTAGGCAATTTGATGCGACGGGAAGGGTCAGGGTAACAAAAATTTGACACGGACGAAGTCGCGGGCCGAAGCTAGTTATCCAGTAAAAAGAAAAAACATTTCATTATTCAGTTTATGTATTGTGGTGTCGAATGTATATCATTCCATCAATTTGGCCAAAATAAATTATCTACGAGGAGTATTTTCAAAGTAACCAGCGACGGAGTTCGATTCTGAAGTTAAGTTTAAAGCGAAAATAGGTACCTACTATAATACATAATACCTAGATTTCAACACACAGACATAACTAAATATTTCATAATCGTATTAGCTCCTATAAATGTCCATTATCATCTAATCTTACACTACTAATATCTTGCTGATTGAGAGTAAATATATTGCGTGCTATTAGCAAGGGGACATAGTATATTATCTGCTAAGTAGTGACATAAGTTCTAGAAGAAAAAGAATGATCTGTTAGCCCGAAGATTAGTTACAAAGGGTGTTCATATTTCGATTCGCCTGAGTGAAGGTCAAAAATTATCCCGCGGAAACGTACTTTATGTTATAATCTAGGTTATAAACTATTTGTGTGCCAAACATTCAAATATATTTGGTAGTTTTTGCGTGGAAGAGTAACAAACATACCGATGGTCCCTATTAACAATGTCGGTTATGCATTTTTACCAATATTCACTTTTATCAAAACATAAAACAATCAGTGCAAATTTGAACATCCACAGTCTTATAATTTTTTTTTATCACCAAAACAAACTTTGAATTACTCTACTGTCTTTTTGTGGAACCGACATTGTTAATCATTGTAAACACATTGTAAACCATCAATTTATATAAAAAAGTGAATACTGGTAAAAATGCATAACCGACATTGTTAATAGGGACCATCGATACATACATCTTCACAAACTTTCACATTTTTTTATATTAGTAGGATTGAATAATAATTAACCTTTGTATACTTATGATTTATTAATATTATTTTACTAAAAGAGTAACAACGGACCAAAAACTCAGTAATCACAAAATGGTTTCATTAATATCAGATGCATAGCTGTATACATGATCTACTTAAAATACCAGTCAAATCAACCTTCAAACGAATATCAAAAACTTTTCATCAGAAAATACCTTCAATGAAATAAGACCTAGTCTTCTTAAGAGTATTACTGGCAGCTTACGGAATCCTCTCCAGTGAGGATCCGACTTTCGACCTCCGGAGCTCATCTGTCGCTGCATTCTCGAGGCCTCCCGACCGACACTGGGAGTACTTAGTGCACTCTTGAGAGACTTGTCTGTGGAATGTTGTGGATTGATATAAATAGATGTTATGAGTTTAATGTAACGTACTTATGTAGCGTTAAAAAGTATGTATTTTTAAATAAGGGAGAGTATCTGTGTGGGAAGTGAAGTACAATTTTGGTGTTAAATGGGCTTTTTATTGACATTCTGAACCAACATTCAAAGCTTATTTATTTGGGAAAATGCTCTAGGATATCCGTCTGTGCAAGCAGGTTATGTGCATTGTCACATTCTTTAGAACATGCAAGAAAGACTTCAGTATTTCTAGTAGCATGCACAGACCACTATAATTGCTGAATATCATAGTATCATAGTCACGTTCCGTGTGGTGTCAGACGTAAGGAATACCATCCTAAGTCATCCCGTGGGTGTCTTAAGAGGCGAAAATGGTAGGCTATGCATTTTATCACCCTACTATGATCATCAACCCGCGACTATGGTAAAGCCTCCAAGTTTGGGCAGCATATGTTCAGCGGTGGACGTCTTTCGGCTGTTTGATGATGATAGTTACAGAAGAAGGTGAAGCTACAGTGTGACTAATACATAAACAATCCTACACATGTTTTCCTGGCCTCTGTGCTTGGGCGAGGCCAATGCTAACGCTGTCGAAGTGGTCGAATTCTGGCCGAAGTTTATATAAAAAAAATAATAAAAGAAAAGCGATAAGACAAAGAAAGTCGAGTTGTAGCCATGGTGGTCACTAATAGTCCCTAAAATATTCACTAATTATTGAATTTTGCTCAAAGATATATGAAAGAAAAAGACATGCAGCGCCGACTTGAAATACAAAGCCCAAAATCCCAATTTAGGAAAAGACTTTAATGACAACCTCATTTTGATGAAACTAACCAAATTATCTCACTATACCTTCCTACAAAACGAAACCATCTCTAATTCTAGCCAGCCAGCAGCCTGATCCAGATATATTTCCATCACATTACCGTTGGACCATGCAATTCGCAGACCAAGGCCTTCGAGACTTGCGAGGCTTCAGCTTTGAGCAACGGATCTGGCTCCAAGGATGTATAGGATCATTTTCTCCTAATATTCACTACTACGTTCTTTGGTTCTGAATATTACGACTGAAGATATAAAATATTATATTTTGATCTAAGAAGTAAATGCCAGTTCAATATCATCGATGAAAGTACTTTACTTTTTACTAAAATAAATCATACATAGAACGTTTCTGCACACCGGAACGCAAATACCCAATGTTTTTTTTTACCATACGTTTTTATTTTACACAATATTTTATAGTCTATCAAAGACATTCTTAAACCAACAAATGTGAATATCACCAATAAAATAACTAAAAAAACATGCATAAAAACTTTTGATATACAATTATCTAAACTTAAGACAATACCAAATAGCTAACTATCTAAACATTATTAAGGCGTCCCACAGGGTGGACAAATGACTTGATGAATGACGCGATAGGCACAGAACCAGTCAAGTAGCGATGCTTAGGGGTGGCCTATCTCGAACAGTGGGCGTTTTTTGGCTGAAATAATGATGATGATTCATCAGCAGCCTACAACGTTCCCACTGGGAACACGCCTGGGATATAGGCCTCCTCTCAGTGAGAGGCAGTGGGCCATAATCCACCACGTGGGCCCAGTGCGGATTGGTAGATGTCACATATCTTCGAATTTTTGGTTCGAAGACATGCCGATTTGTTCACGATGTTTTCCTTCACCGTTTTGGGAGCAGTGGTGATGGAATAATTTACACAAAAGACATAGCTTGCTTGGGATCGAACCCACGACCTACAACTCGTTAGTCGCGGCCGTAACCACTAGGCCACCACTGCTCCTGATTATGATGAAGATTGAACAATATTAAAGATATGATTGCTACCTATATACAAACATCTACACATATGTCCAACTGACATACGTCATTAAAATCAAGTGCTAAATGGATCGCCTCGTCTCGTCGGGTGCAGTTTCTTAAATCATAGTGCCCTTTTCATTGAGGCCGGCTTTCAGAGCACGTGCGACCCATCTCAGTGTGAGGCCACTATACAAGCGGGTGAATTTTTTTAAACTATCATGACAGTGACTGTGTTTTATTTGAACTGTAATTTAATCGTAACGTTTATATTTATGAAAGGTACAATCGACAAATTTATGAGAGGCTATAAAATAAAATAAAAGTTGACCGAATATAAATGAAATAGCCTCTTTTTTTCAAAACAACGCAGAACTCTTTCCTGAATGCAAAATAAAGTTGCCAACAGTCTTTCGCAAGCATGGTGATCAAATGTTCATGGCTTCTCTGTATGAAAAAATGACGTTTGCTCTCAGTTATAGGCTGGTACGTATTATTTATTATAATGCAGAACAAGGGGTCCTAGGAAGGAATACTTGTAATGTTATTGTACTTTTATTACAATAGAAAGTGTTTGTATTCTTCCTAATTTCACTTGAAAGATTTTTCCAGCGATATAAGAAAGGACTAAAATAAACCTACTTGCATTAAACCTTTATTCCTATTTTTTTCGATGCGTTTTCCATCGTGGTCATTTCAGCCTTCGCCACATCGCTGCTCTCGTGGCCCCGAACAGTCCAACATGCAAATGTTCTAACGCGAGCTAACGAGGCACTCGACTCAGTTCTAACGAGTGCCATTCGAACAGCTACTGTCACTCGAGCATTACTCACTAACTCACCACTCACATCTACACACATCTTTTTGATGAATGAAATGAATGAGACTGTCAAAGTGCATTACAACATCCAGCAGACATAATCACCATGTCGAGTTATATTAAAGTACCGAAGACCGGTAAAGGCTGCAGAAATACGCTAGATGCGAGAAATACAGAGTCGGTCCAAGTGGAGGTGCCTTTTTTTCTTTTTTTTTTTCAGGATGGGAAATCATCAAATGACTTCTCCCGCTCTGGGCGGAGCGGGAGGGCGTGTCAGACTTTTACTGACTAAAACCCACCCGTGTTCCATCAATTGCCCATGTGCCAGGGTCGCGGTATCTCTTTCGAACAATCACGCGACCCCGGCAGGCATCGGTCCTAGTAGACCCCTACACTGCTGCTGACATCTCTTTGAGGCGCGCGTAGAACACTGCGCGCCGTCGACCCGAGCTTGGTCCTTACCGGGCGGCGAGCTACCCATTGCTCGCCACCCGCAAGCTCGCGCCAACGATGGCCGGGAGTCCGCTATTGACTCCCGACGCCCGGGGCGTCTCCTTCTGCGAAGTGGTGGTGCTTGGGGGACGACTGAAATGATGATCAAAGTATGGTAAACTTAATATGCGGCTTTTTAAGCGAGTATTTAAGTTGTAATAATTATTTTATCATATTTGCTTAATTTCAAAGAGGATTCTTTAAATAATAATATGGGCAAGTGTATAAAAAACGAATAGACATAAAGCATCAAAAAGATTGTTCGCATCCTTGTCAATAGGAAAGGCACCCAAAAAGCCGGCAGCATTACCATGTTGTATGGCAGTGTGGATAAGTTCCGGCGTACACAATTTACAAAAGCATTGCCTAAGACATGTTTAGAGCCGGGGTCGCGTGATTGTTCGAAAGAGATACCGTGACCCTGGCACATGGGCAACTGATGGAACACGGGTGGGTTTTAGTCAGTAAAAGTCTGACACGCCCTCCCGCTCCGCCCAGAGCGGGAGAAGTCATTTGATGACTTCACATCCAGAAAAAAAAAGTGTTGTTACCACTGAACCAACACTACTCATGCCATTGCCGTCATAATTCATCACCTCATCATCAGCCTATATTGTTCCCACTGCTGGGACACAGGCCTCCTCTCGGTGAGAGGGAGTCATAATTATAACAATATAATTACCATTAAAAAATATTTAATAAGAAATATTGTCTTTGAAAAGTAAATGAAGCCCAATACGACCCTTAAACGATTAATTGAACATAATTTTGCCCTGATTAACGCGTCAAAGGCAGTTCTAATGAAGATATAGGTGATTGCAAGCTCTTTGATTGTTTTATATTACGTGGAGATATATCTGGCTACTGTGCTTAAAATATGCGTTGTTCGTAATATAAACGTATTATCGGAATGTCATATTCTGTTATCTATATTTACTTATATCCATAGATAATGTTGTATACAAAATGTTTGTGTGTTATTGTCGCGATGTTCTAAACTACAAAACTGATTTTGATGCCGTTTTTTATCATCATTTAGAGAATATATTCAGAGAAATTATGCGTATAATGCATTTAAATTAAACATACATAACATTAAGTAATCTCAATATTTTGTGAGGTTGTTAAAACCGAGCCAAATAGGGGCGAGTCGCTAATATTATATAAGAGGTGTCTAACTTTTAGACTTGTTTTACTGATTGACTGAATGACATTAGAGGCGATATCCACATCAGCATAATTATTATAGCCTATCGTTACCTATTGTACCGTGTGGTGCCGGACGTAAAGAATAACACCACCCCATTTCTTCCCGTGGGTGTCGTAAAAGGCAACTAAGGGACTTACTAGAGAAGCGTTCTCTATGCATTTAACCACCATACTGCGATCGCCAACCCGCCTGCCAAGTGTGGCGATTATGGCAAAGCCCCCCAAATTGGGGGAGGCCTAAGTCCAGCAGTGGACGTCTTACGGCTGAAATGATGATGATGATGATGATCGTTACCTATGGACATTTTTATTATTTCTCAAAGCAAAATGGCGATTACGTAAGGTTGAGTCACTGTGAACGGTGACAAAATTTCAGTTTTACCCTCAGCGGGGCGAGGTGACAGACTTGAGTCACGCAATTTTATCACGGTTTCTGTTTCCAAACTGTGATAAAAAATATGACTCAAGCTTGTCACAGCAGGTCGTGCTCACCCCGCAGCAATTACTGAAAATCTCAAACAACTTTAAAACTCTTTTCATACCACAACTAACCATAAAAATTTAAAGTTATCTCTAAATTTTCAGAGTGCAGTGCATTCCAAGAGTCATCTAGCTACAGGCCGTTTATGTTACCAACCGGCCGGAACGTTACTAACTGCTGCCGCTCGTTACATACGTCACATACTCGCGACTCCTATGTGCGCAGAAGTTTAAAGTTTGTTAGAAATTTTGTGGGTTTTTGGTAGACGGAAATTTGGAGTTTTAGTTGCGGGGAAGTAAGTGACTTTAGAGAAGGATGAAGTGTTGCTTACTGCAATAGTTCTGGCTTTACTACTGGTGAAGATTTTAGCATTACTATTTTATGATAAAAGGTAGGGTTTTGGTATTCTCCATACCTAATTAATTATAGTCAATACTTATCTATAAAATGTTGATGGCTATAAGAGTAGGGGACACCAAAGAAAGGATGGGTGGACTGCGTGAATGACGATATGGATAGAAAGGGGGTGGTTGGGGTGAAATGACGACTAATAAAGAAGTGTGGAAGAAAATTACATGTTGTGCCGACCACAAATGAATGGGGATAAGGGCAGGACAATGACAATGACGTATCTGTATTAATGTTACCGGCCAAACCCGATTTCAGGACAAACTAGTTTTGCCTAGGCTAAACCAGTTCTTCCTATAAACTATAAGGATTATTGATTCTGTTAAAAAAACACTTATTATTTGTTAAAGTACGATTATTTGTATTACCAATTATCCATAACTTTTAACGACGAATCATTATGGTTTTAATAAAAATGATTATTTTTCCAATTACGGAGTATTTTATTCAGTTTATCGATTTATTTTCACTTTCTAGATTTACTATAATGTTTAGACTGGGCCATACCAGTTTATCCTAGAGTGTGCGTATTTATATCAGGATCAACTAGTTTGGCCTAGCCTAAACTGATCTATCCTATCGGGCTTAGGAAAAAATAGTTTGGACTAGCCTAAACTAGTTTATCCTATCGGGCTTAGGACAAATTAGTTTGGACCAGGCTATACTAGATAATCCTATCGCGTATAGGAAGAACTAGTTTGTCCTGAAATCGGGTTTGGCCGGTAACATAATATTAATACGTGAATGAAGAATTTTGTACCCCTTTTTGACGAAAATTACGCGAATTGAGGAGTATGTAATTTTTGGCACATTTCAAATGAATATGGAGTAGTTAAGAAAGCTCCTAATATTCATTAGAAATACATTAAGTTTTAAATGAATTATGGTAGAATATTTACCACTGGGCGACAGATTTAAAGAAGGTACCTATTATGATTAACATAACTTTCCCCAAATAATTTTCAATGACTCATTAGATTCAATATAAAAAAAAATCTAATTGCTTTTTCTTTTACATACATTTTCATCCACTTACCGATGTCTCCTCAGTTCTGCCGGGAGTTCAAATGATATTTACAGACGAACTCACCCCGATTAGATTGTGACCTACAAAATATGTATCCACGTGTAAGACTCCAAATAGAGTAGCACTACAACCTTCTACAGATATTTTCTGAAAACGATAAATATTTGGGTTACTAGCTTAAGAATAAAACTCATATCTACCCAAAGTATTTATTTTGAAACTAACTTTTAAATTACCAAAGAGTTGGTCAGTAGTTAGCCAGAAAGTTGAAGCTAATAATTTTTTTATAATTATCTTGCAATCGGCTTCCAAAGCCTTCAGCAGATGCGGTCTGTGCTTATTGGCGTTTCGAGTACGGTTCTCCAGTGAGGGCCGTCCCTCTTCTTGTTGCTTGACTAGATCAAGCTATATCCCATGTATGCTGTCTTTTCAATGGACAGTGTTCCAGAGGGTCAGCCAGTACAGAAGCCAGACTGTTAACGTGCTTTTCAATGCGCATTTTGTATAATTTTGTTCGGTGTTCAATCTCTTCCTTTTCAGTAGTTATTTTGAGGCAGTCATGTAGCTCAGACATTTTGGTAAACCACGGAGCTTGTGTTATGGTTTGCAGAACTTAATTTTGGTATCTTTGCAGGATCTCTACATTGGAGTTTTTGGCTGTTCCCCAAAGTTCAATTCCATAGGTCCATACCGGCTTCAAGATAGCTTTATAAATAAGTATTTTATTGTCGAGAGATACTTGTGAATTTCTTCCTAGTAGCCATTTCAGTGATTGCAGGCGGTGATTCAGCTCATCTCGTTTTTTCTCTATACGTTTTTTCATTACATGTAAAATAAAAAACTAAATATTTATAGGGTTCGTACCGCGTATCGTCCGTGCGTAAGTTCATCCGGCCGTCTGTCTGTCACCAGGCTGTATCTCATGATGTGTATTTCTGTTGTCGCTATAACAAAAAAAAAAAGTTAAACATTAATGGGGTCTCTATACAGGAATCGCGTTATTTTCGGCGTTTTTGCTTTGCAGGACGGAACCCTTCGTGTGCGAGTCCAACTTGCACTTGGCCGGTTTTTTTAGTCTCATTGACATCATCCCTCTCACCGAGAGGAGGCCTGAGTCCCAGCAGTGGGAATGTTATAGGCTGATGATGATGATGACATCATCTACCCAGCTTTTTCCCAACTGTTGGGCTCAGCTTCCAATTTAACCGGATGCAGCTGGATACCAGAATTTTATAAGAAGCCGCTGCTTCTCTGTCTCCCACAACCCAGTTACTGGGTGATACGATAACTCTTGGTCAAAATAAACAATAATTAAACAAATAACCTCCTCCTTGAGTTGTTTGCTCACTGCAGAGCGTTGCGATATACCGACTGAACTATATGACGATCTGCCTCCATTTGGAGACTATGTACGTTCAAAGAGCTTTACTATATAACGATTTTCAAACACATTCCTTTCCCACACATAGCGGGCCTTACTTCACTTCTTAGAACTGTAATTTCCATTCGAAATCTTGCCATTTACATACGTAGTCGGAAAAATAATAAAGTGTAAGTAAAAAAGGTGTTTTATATTTTCCTTGACTGTACCTACAAATAGTTTGTATAATCTATTTGTGTTAACGTGTTGTGCTGGACGCAAAGCGTGTTCCATCCGTGTTCTTTTTTGTTATATTATGTTTTTTTTTTGCTGTATTATTTTGTGTGCCTTTGAGTTTGTGCTAAATAAATGTATTTTCTTTCTTTCTTTCAGTGGGTGTCGTAAGAGGCGACTAAGGGGCTTACTAGAGAATGGGCAGCAGCGTTCTCTATACATTTTACCACCACATTGCGATCGCCCGCCTGCCAAGGGTGGCGATAATGGCAAACCCCCCAAATTGGGGGAAGCCTATGTCCAGCAGTGCACATCTTTCGGCTGAAATGATAATGATAATGATTCGTGTTACGAAAATAGTGATTCATCGTTGTCACTCAGCTTAGCTACGCCCCTTGACCAAATAGATCATAGTAAATTAGACCGTACTGTCTGAAGAGCTTACTTCAACTGGTCAATGTGAACACAGCTTGCTAATGTAATGTAGTGACAAAATTGCAAAAAGTATGCTTAGATGGTTTGGTCATGTTGAGAGGATGAATGAAGGACGGCTTACAAGGCAGATGTGAGGGGAAACACCGGGAGGGACGCCCTAGGAGAACATATAGTGACCTTGTTGGTGTTCTTCAGAAAGGTCAGGTGCGTAGTACTTGCAACCGGCGTGTGTATGACCAATTTTATGAACTTAAATGAGACAAAAGGAGTATATAAGTATCGTAGCAGGTGGTGTTTCGTAGTTTCTGCCTAGCCCTACGGGAAAAAGGTGTGAGTTTATGTATGTATGTATGGCTTTCTAATTAAGTCATCGCCAGAGTCAGAGCCGTGTTGTGGCGCACTCGACACCAGTGTGACACGGCGCTAATTAGCCGGCGCCCCACTAATTGTATGCTTAGACGAGCTACAGTGCCTGCGTTTATGTCTGCTGTGATGAGTTGGAGTCCTGCAGGGCTGAAGTTGCAAGACATATAGTAACAAACTATTTATAACTTGTAGTTGGCAATTGGTTTGTTGTTCTTTTCATTTTATGGACAGTCTGATGCTCATACTCACGTACAATATTGCAATACAACTAGCTAATCTAAACTATAATATTATAAAGCTGAAGAGTTTGTTTGTTTGGTTGGACGCGGTAATCTCAAGAACTACAGATCCAAATTTAAAAATTATTTTTGTGTTGGATAGCCTATTGATTAGAGAAGGCTATAGGCTATATAACGTCACGCTACAACCAAAAGGAGCGGAGTAGAAACGAAAAATGGACGAAATCTGGCAGGCAATTCGAGGCGACGGGAAGGGTCAGGGGAGCAAAAATTTGACGCAGGCGAAGTCGCGGGCAGAAGCTAGTATTGTTATAAATACAAAAAAAGCTAGAAATTAAGTATTTAGTAGTTGTAGTATTCTATCAATACATACTAGTCGTCGCCCAGTCAAGAGACTCTCTTCCCTCACTCTTTTAAAAACATGTCACGGCAATCCGACTCAACCGGGAAGAAGTAGGCACAGGACCAACAGCTTAATATACTTTTCGAGGCACGGGGGTCCCCAAACCATGACTGCCATACTCCGGGCAGCTAAGAAGAAATTCCAAATAGATGATACCCAATAATACTTTTCCCGACTTTGTAATCGAGCCCAGGACCTCGAGGCTCAGAAGTCGTGCTTGCAACCACGAGACCACCGGGACAGGCATACATATAATAAAATAGTATTATAATCGAAACTGTATAATAAATATGGGCGACGAGGCTTGCCGAAAATATATATTTTTATCATTTTTGCCCATTCGTCTGCATTATTGTTGTACGTTCCGGATTAGCGGAAAAACGGCAAAACAGACTTGAATACAATTTGGCACCCAGATACTTATAGATACCTTGGTGACACATAGAGTACTTATAATCCTGGTAGTTCCTTTGGAATATTTTCCGATGTATTAAATTAATATCAACTAGTAGGTATGAAAGATCAACACTGAGATAGGAAAAGGCTTTGTGCAGATATCAGTTTCTTTCAACTATGTAAAATGATCGATAATACTTATATTGTTCGCTGCCAGGCTAGGCCCACATAAGGTTTTAATTATTATGTGGAAGCGTGATAACCGTGGGGCTCTAGAGACAAGAGTGGCTAGCGAAACTAGTCCGCCGTACGCGGAGCAGACAATATATAAGAGAACAATTGCTATACAACAAAAGAAATTAACTACAATAAAACGAACAAAGGAACTCACCTGATGGCAGACGACCACCTGCTTCTTGGGGTTACCTGGATCTATGTATGTAAGTGAGTGTGTATGTATCGTGCAGTGAGGTTATGAATAAGAATTCTCAGGAACAGGTTACCATTTGCCGCTTCAAGAGGTCTGGCGACCAGACATGCGGTCTTCCACACTTAACCTTCAAAGTTCTTCAATGTGAAGAAACTAAACCCGTATTGCTTCACCAAATGGGGTTATTTAACAATCAAAGTAATTGGATCACGACTAATTGTCACAAACGGATCGATTTAACAGGATTGATTTACAAAAACTCGCGGAAGCAAAAATCTGTCCAACGCTTTCAAAGACCAAACTAAAAAGGAAGTGACAAGTGTCAAAATCAAACTTGACAAGTCAGATGTCATTCCGTTCGCGCGCGTTCCGAAGGCGCATAGAGTTACTACTTTAAACAGGATGAAACATCTACCCCCCCCGGATGGGCCTTCCCGTCCGCTAATCAATTGGCAATCTTGACAAGGTTGCGACCGCTCTCTTCACGACCGATCCGTCCACCAAAACCTCTGCAAAACGAGGAACCCCGTCGGTGCCAGCCACCAGATTGAGAATGCGCCCCCGGCACCAATACAACGGCTTAAGGTTGGCATCCTTAATCAGGACGAGGTCTCCAATTTTGGGCGGATGCGTTTTATCAGTCCACTTGACGCGCTGCTGGAGGGTGTGCAAATACTCCAAGCTCCAACGCTTCCAAAAACTCTGAGCGAGCTGCTGCACCAACTGAAACCGCGATAGCCGATTTTGGCTCACATCGACAAGAGGGTACTCGGGCAGGGCGACAAGTGGCTGTCCAATCAAAAAATGGCCCGGGGTCAGGGCCTCCAAGTCGTTCGGGTCCGAAGACAGCGGGCACAATTCAGTGCAGCTTCAATGCGGCAAAATACCGTAGCTAACTCCTCAAAGGTGAGAACGGTGCCTCCTAACGATCTGCGCCAGAGTCCCTTTGCCGCTTTCACCGCGGCCTCAAAAATACCCCCCCAATGGGGGCAGGCTGGCGGGTCAAACAACCAAGTGACCCCTCGGCGGGCTAATTTGTTACCAATGTCAACCTGGTTCTCAGCAAGGAAGGCGTATACCTCCTTCAAATAGTTACTTGTACCCTTGTAGTTAGTACCGCAATCAGACCTAATCAAAGTAGGTAACCCACGGCGAGACACAAATCTATCCAAGGTCGCCACAAAGGCCTCCGTCGAGAGGGAGGTTACCAACTCCAAGTGCACTGCCTTAGTTGACAGGCAGACAAACACACACAAATAAGCCTTAACAATTTTACTATCCCGAAGAGGAGACGTCTTCACCAAAAAGGGACCAGCAAAGTCCGTTCCGACGCCTGCAAAGGGTCTCGCCTCATTGACACGATCAGCCGGCAAGTCTCCCATCATTGGCTGCATAGTAGAGGCCTTAGTCCGGTAGCACGGCAAACAACGGAAGACGATGCTACGAATAGTACGACGGGCCGACAATATCCAAAACTCTCGCTGCAGAATGGCCAACAGCGCATTGCAACCGGCATGCGAGTTCTTAATGTGACGATCAGTCACCAACAATTTAACCAAATAGCCCTCCTTAGGCAACAAAAGGGGGTGACGGGCCCCATAAGGAAGGCTAGAGTACCTCAACCGTCCCCCAACACGCAAGACACCCGTATCGTCCAAAAAGGGGTTCAATTTACTAATGGCTCCCGACAATTTAGCCTTACCAGACTTCAAAGTTTCAATCTCCTTCTCAAAGTGTGCAGCCTGCACGGAGCGGACCCAAAGGAGGAGTGATTCCTGTCGCTCCTGAGGAGAGAGAACCGGAGACAGGCGTTTGTTCCCGGAGTTCCTAGAATTATGACCAAAACGCCTGATCCACGAGGTAACGTTCAACAATTTGTCGAGGGAGCTGTATCGATTCAACAAAAAATCAGGGTCAAACGGAGGGTCCTTCGTTCCAACAGCGAGCACCTTGAGCCCGGGCAAAGGACCTGACATCAAGACTGGCGTTCGAGGCCAATCATCCTCGGGGTGAGTCAGCCAGTCTGGTCCCCACCATAGGGGGTGAGCAATCAGGCGGGGTGCCATGCACCCACGTGAGGCCACGTCACCCGGGTTCAAATCTCCAGGCACGTGCCTCCAAATCAAAGGCGTTTCAGAATTTTGAATCTGGGACACTCGGTTCGCAACAAAGACCTCCAAAGAGTGGACGGACGTCTTCAACCAACACAAAACAATTTGACTGTCCGTCCAGGCGTAAGAAGCCCGAATGTCCACAGTTCCACCCAAAGTGTGAGCAACGTGGTTCAATAGACGCACAAGAAGTGCCGCCCCTGACAATTCTAATTTAGGGATGGTCAGTGCCGTCCGGAGGGGGGCCACCATGCTCTTGGCCATGACCAATGACAACTTCACCTGGCCTGTCGCGCTGACGGTGCGCAGATAAACCACAGCTGCATAACCGTGCGAAGATGCATCACAAAACCCATGAAGGGTAGCAGTGTAGCTCCCAGGGGGGAGGATAGCGCGGGGTAACACGACCTCGTTGACTGCAGGGAGTGCGGATACAAATTGGAGCCAATCTTCCAACAGGGTTTCCCGAAGTGGCTCGTCCCAACCAAGTCCCGCAGTCCAAAGGCGCTGAAGAAAACATTTCGCCCAAAACAATACCGGGCATATCCAACCATTCGGGTCAAAGGTCCTCGCGACAGTAGACAACACCAGTCGTTTAGTCCAAGTGTGAGGTGCCTCCAAGTCGACATCGTATGTGAAGATATCTTGGACTGGTCGGTACTGAACGCCGAGAACTGGTATCATAGCAGGGTTGTCAACATTTTCAAACAAAAGCGGGTCCTGCCTATGATCCTCCGGCAAACCTTCCAATAGCGCTGGCGAGTTGGATACCCATTTACGCAACTCATAGCCAGCGGAAGCCAAAATACCAATCAATTCGTCACGCAACAGGACGGCTTCCCCAACTGTGGGAGCTCCAGTACAAACGTCGTCAACATACAAGTCCGTTTTCAAGATGGCGGACGCACGAGGGAACTTCAAACGCTCTCGGTCCGCGAGCTCCCAAAGGGAACGAATAGCAACAAAAGGGCTCGATCGGAGGCCGTACGTATTCGTATTGAGCTCATACACAATCATGGGGTCCTGGGGATTCTCTCGCCACAGGACCAACTGATAACGTCGGTCATCCTTGTGAATAACCGTTTGGCGGAACATCATTTTGATGTCGGCCACAAAAACTACCTGATGACGACGGAAGGACGTAATGGCGTCACAAAGATCCCTCAACAATTTGGGGCCTGGATGCAAGCAATCCTTCAAGGAGACACCAGACGAAGTCCGCGCACACCCATCAAACACCGTGCGCAGCTTACCGGTGGATGGCTTGAGGACCGCGTGATGCGGCAGGAAATAATGCTCACTTGAGCGCCAATCCAAATTTGACACCGACATGTGTCCCAAATCTGCGTATTCCCGCATGAAATCCAAATATTTCTGCTGCAGCACTGGGTCCCTGCTCATGCGGCGCTCCATTGCCAACAATCTCTTCTCGGCCGTAGGTCTGGATTCGCCGAGAGGTGGTCGCACCGCAACAAAAGGCAACCTGGTCACAAGCCGGCCGGAATGGAGTCGACCTGTGTTGTTCTGGTAGAACAACTCGCACTCCTCGTGTTCCGGGTTCAAACGGGCTACCTGAGGGGGCTCTTCAACCTCCCAAAACCTCTGAATGGCGTCAGAGAGGGCGGAGCCGGATGACAACACAAAATCAGGTTCAGGTGTAGGGAGGTCCCACAACACTGGTCCCATCAACGCAAAGCCAAAGATGGTCGAGACAGCCACCAAACCGCGTGGCTGCAGAACCTTTATATCACCCAAAAGTATTCTCCCAAGTACATCGGAACCCAACAACAAATGCGCTGTCCTAGGGGAATCAAACCGGGGGTCAGCCAATTCCAGGCCTGACGTCAACCGGACGATTTCTGAAGACAGCTGACATGGTGGATGACTACCCAAAATATTCGTCAGAACAACGGCCGAAGCAACAATTTTAGATGCCATACAATTCAGAGGAGTGACCTCAAACCAAGCCAGTCCCTTGGGCGTGACATCTGTTTCACCCACTCCCCTAATTTTGCGTGAAAAGTCACGCACATCAAGGCCCACCTGTCCCGCTAAAGAAGATGACAAAAGGCAACCCTGGGCTCCCGTGTCCAAAATGGCACGGACCACAACAGAATCCCCCGTGGGCCCCCAGACCCTGACCGATGCCGTTGGCAACAAAACCGTTTCGATCTGAGGGGGTTCCTTAGCGGGGCAGGCGCCAATGTCCTAACAATGCCTGGGCGGCGACCGATCGCCGCACCCAGGCTCAAGTCTTTCCCGACGAGGATAAAGGTCAAATTCCTCGTCTGCGCGGTGTCCCGAGCCACGCGCCATCGCTGGAAGGGCACATCCCACCGGATGCCTGAATGGCGGGGGGCGTGACTCCAACCGGGGACGTTCCGCCAAAGGGAGGGAAGGCGGTGCTGGTCTGGCCAGCGCTGCCTAGCAACAGCTACGTAATCACTTTTACGTGGGGAGACCAAATGGCGATCGCGCGGCTCCCGATCAACTTGCGCGGGGGGTGGAGTGTGGCGCTCAAAATTGCGGGCCTCTCCCCGGTTCTGAACCGGCGAGGCAGAAGCCCGCTGACCAACTCCATGGTGCCCCCTCGTACGTGAACCTTCATCAGAGGCTGGTCTGCCAGCGTGGTTCGCGTTAGCGCACAATATGTCCAAATGGGACCCCCTACAAATTCCACAAGGGCGGGGGTTGGGGCAGTCCCGATGCACCCGAGCACAGACGGCGTGCACTGGCAACTCGGCGGCGGGCACTCACGTGCAATTTCAAAAAGGCCGCGCAAGTTGCCATGCCCCGTGTCCTTACAAAACTCACAACCAGGACGACTCTGGGTGCCAGCAAAACGAGCGGCGGGGCGACCATCAACAGGCCCGCGAGCCCTAGTCCGTCCCTGGTCTCGTGGCCGGGAAGACGGTTGGCGTGACTCGGTGGCAACGCTAGAGTTGTCCATAAACCGACACTCATCCTCCAAAAATTTGACGAGGTCACCAAATGGGGGGAGGTGTGTGACACTATCCCCACCATACTTTTGCTCGAAACGAGCCCTCAAATCAGCAGGAAGCCGTTGCAGCACCACATGTACCAAAAGGTAAGGCCAATGGTCCACCGGCAACTCCAATCGCTTTAAAGCGTTGGTCGCTGCCACCAACGGGTTCAACAGGTCAGTACGCAATGCTGATAATCTTGTAATGACCGGTAACCCCAAAATCTGCTTGATGTGAACATCAGCCAAACAACGTTTGTTTTGATACCGCCGGGTGAGTAGTTCTAAAGCGGTAGGGTAGGCTGAGTCAGTCACCGACAAATGCTGTACCAAGGCTCGGGCCTCACCTTCCAAGGACAACAAATAGGCCAACTTTTGGGCGGGTCTGAGGTCCGAGCGTGCATCAACCAAACTTTCAAACAGGTTTTGGAAACCTAACCACTGGTCCAAGCGACCGTCAAAGTGTGGCAGTTCCAAGGTAGGCAGTCTACTCAATAGTCCGGGACCTGAAACAACCGAGGTCTCCGGCTTGACCTGGACTGGTGTCTGGCTCTGCAATATTTCCCGAGCACGTTGACCAATAACATCCCCCAGGTCCAAGATCTGGTCGTAGTCAGCAAGGACCTTGTCACGTGCTGCCTGGTCCAGCACTTCCAGAGCCACATCACAAATGTACTCGTTGTAGCGGGTAAGCAGAGCATCAACGTTGCCGAGTCTTACGTTCAACTGCTCGAACCGAGCAAGAGTGATCCCTTCGAGATCCTGGCGCTCAGCAGTCGCTGCAGCTGAAGTGAACCACCGCAGCTGTGTGGTCAATCCACTGATTGCCTCTCTCACCGCTTTGTGTGCCATTGCACAAACAATACAATTAAAATAAACCATCAAGAGGTAATTAAGTAACAAAGTTCAAACAATCAATTACAAAATAACTACAAGCAAACAATCAAACTACCAAACTGGTAGACCACAACTCAAGAAATAACAAAATACTGGTTCCAATTTAATGAACAAAAATAAAGTTTTATTTTAATTCAAACCAATGTCAACGGTACAACAATAATAAACCTTTATTCCAATTTTCAATCAGAATCAGAATCAGAATCATTATTTATTTGTCAAACATAGGTTATTACATTATAAGATCTTATGGTAAATAGTGTTAAGTGCTCTATGTTTTGTCAGCTAAGACATACAAATATTTGTGTTATACATTTTTGAATAATTATTAAACATGAAAAAATAAAGAAAGAAATGTAATTAAAATATTAATAAATTGTTACAGATTAAAATTAGTAAATGAATTAATTTTACAATATTGGGGATAATTAAAAATTGTCATTCAAGAACTCGTCCAATGTATAATAGCATTTGTGAAGTAGCAGCTGGTGTAGGGTAGTTTTAAATTTATTTACTGGCAAGCATTTAACTGGGTCGGGTATTTTGTTATAGACTCGAGGAGCAATGCCAAAGAAACTTTTCTTCATTAATGCTGTTTTACATTTTACATGGCTCAGTGTGTTTAGATACTGAGTGCGTACTGGCATTTTCTTTACTGTAGCCAGTTTTTGAAATAAATGGGAATTATTTTTTACGAACAATGATGTTTCGAAGATGTACAAAGCCGGGAGAGGTAAAATATTAAGTTTTTTAAAATATGGAACGCAACTGTCTGTCTTTTTCAATCCACACATCGATCGAACACATCTCTTTTGCATCTTAAATACGAGTTCTCGGTTTGTTGACTGTCCCCAGAAAATTACACCATATCGCAATATCGATGATACCAGTCCATGATACGCCATTAATAGTGTCTCCATATTCACTTTTTTTGACAGTTGAAATAGAAGGTATGCTGACTTGCTTAATCGCTTGCAAACTTCTTCTAGGTGTGGTTTCCAAGTCAATTTGTTGTCTATGGTAATACCTAAAAATTTTACGTTGTGGGCTTCTTCTATTCTAGAATTACCATAGGTGATATCAATTGGAGCATTTTCAAGTCGCTGATGGAAGTGCATAACTTTGGTTTTATTGAGATTAATCACTAGATTATTATCATTAAGCCAATTAATGCAATGTTAATGCTCCATAATGCCAATCAACACTGTTAGCATATAACCAGGCTGACTATGGTAACTTCAGTTTACCCGACAACATGAGTTACTCGACTCAATAAATTCAAACAAATTATTTCAAATAACAATTAATTATAGTTATCAAATATTTACAGCGTATTACTACTTCCCTTATAGAGACTGCCAAGTAATTAGCCTACTGTAAATTACCAATTTGGTGGTTATATGTCTTATAGCCACGCTCTGATACCAAGATTGTTCGCTGCAAGGCTAGGCCCACATAAGGTTTTAATTATTATGTGGAAGCGTGAAAACCGTGGGGCTCTAGAGACAAGAGTGGCTAGCGAAACTAGTCCGCCGTACGCGGAGCAGACAATATATAAGAGAACAATTGCTATACAACAAAAGAAATTAACTACAATAAAACGAACAAAGGAACTCACCTGATGGCAGACGACCACCTGCTTCTTGGGGTTACCTGGATCTATGTATGTAAGTGAGTGTGTATGTATCGTGTAGTGAGGTTATGAATAAGAATTCTCAGGAACAGGTTACCATTTGCCGCTTCAAGAGGTCTGGCGACCAGACATGCGGTCTTCCACACTTAACCTTCAAAGTTCTTCAATGTGAAGAAACTAAACCCGTATTCCTTCACCAAATGGGGTTATTTAACAATCAAAGTAATTGGATCACGACTAATTGTCACAAACGGATCGATTTAACAGGATTGATTTACAAAAACTCGCGGAAGCAAAAATCTGTCCGACGCTTTCAAAGACCAAACTAAAAAGGAAGTGACAAGTGTCAAAATCAAACTTGACAAGTCAGATGTCATTCCGTTCGCGCGCGTTCCGAAGGCGCATAGAGTTACTACTTTAAACAGGATGAAACATATATAGAAAAAGCATAAGAAGCAAAACCTATGTGAAATTCAGCACAGGTGGCGTTTTGTAGTTTCTTCGCTCGCCCATGAGAAAATGAGATGAATTTATGTATGACCTTCATCAATCACTATTTTGTAATCTGTGCAGTTGTTGGACTTCCGAGACAAATCGCTTTTTGTGCGGTAAACTGATGAGTTTTCCCGTTTTCTCGCTCAACTTAAGAACCACAAGTTTACGACTTTTGAATATTCATTAAGGAACGGACACAGTTACTTAAGCAGAATAAGTTAGCCCGGGAAGTTCTAATTTTCTAACGTTTTTTTGCTTGAATTGGCTGGTGAGTGTCCGGTTGTTTGTTGATTAAAATGTGATTCGTAAACGTTACAGATACGGCTTTACGGAGATATAATCATTATTATGACCATTGATCGCAGGCTACCCCGGTATTGCCACATTTTTGTCTTTACGGCTGAGTAGTCACTGCTGTACTCTTAAGTTAACTAGAAAAGCGATTTTTACCTCGAAAATTTTAGTATCACTGATATGATAGTAATGTTTACGCGGTCTTACAGATCTATAGCGGCATGTATGACGTCACGCAAAGTCCTAAATGAGCAGCAGCGTTGCATGCATTTTACCACCATACTGCGATCGCCAACCCGTTTGGCAAGCGTGGCGATTATGGCAATTCCCCCAAATTTGGGGAGGCCTATGTCCAGCATTGGGCGTCTTTCGACTAAAATGACAATGATGAATTGATATTATTATTGATACATATGTGTATATAAGCTAAAAAAATATATAAAGACTAAAGATTATTACTGCTAACAAAAATCACATAAACATGAGTCTCTCGAACCTTCACGAGTCTCTTAAATATTGGTAACGATTGCGCACGTTTTATTTGAACTAGCAATGCATTCCACAAACGAGCGGTTTCGACAGAAAAGCATGAGATATCAACATAATATAATAAGTGCTGAAGCAGGGTACACTCATGAATAAAAAGATGCAATCCGCGTCGGATACCAGTGGTTATTGCCCAATACGATGGCTTTGTAGCTGCTATTTTAGCTCGATAAGCCCAAGCAAGTCCAAACTTGGGAGCTGGAATCGTGTATGTAATAAATTCTGTTGAGGGGTAAGTTTTCTTACCAGTGGAAAAAAATCTTCTCTAGTAAAGTACCTAAGTTGCTACCGCCAAAGTGTCGGAAAAAAAGTGGCAGCTCAGAAATAACTGATGATGCAGTTATTTTTTACTAGCTTTTGCCAGCGGCTTCGCCCGCGTGGAGGTCGGAAATTATCCCGCGGGAAAATATTACCGGGATAAAAAGTAGCCTATGTCCTTTCTCAGGCTCTAAACTATATGTGTACCAAATTTCATTTAAATCGGTTCAGTAGTTTTAGCAGGAAAGCGAGACAGACAGACAGACAGACAGACAGACCGACAGACAGACAGACAGAGTTACTTTTGCATTTATAATATTAGTTTAGAAGATTTAGATGGTAAAAAACTCACCGAGTGTGTTGGTCTATAATAATTAATGGATTAAGAAAGTCTCTTATCTCTTTAAAAGAAAAATGTTGGCAATAAAGGTAAACGAATATTCTTCCGACTGTCTGGAATCGCTTATAGTATTAAGTTCAATAAGCGACTGAAGGAACACTGGAGGCACAGCAGTCTTTTAACACATTTTATGTTGATCAAGTTATCAAACCAAAAAATAAGACAACACCAGAAATTCATATCTTCTCCTGCTCTGTCCTTCTCATACCTCTGATTTTGTTCATTCGTCCTTTCATATTCAGTCTATTCTTCTTTGGAATGCGCTCCCTCTGGATATCAGGACGGCCACCAGTCGGTATGCATTTAAGCGGAAATTGCAGAGTTATTTTCGAAACAAATAGTGTAGAGTCATCTCAACATCTCTGTTTAATTTGTGTATATATGTATATATATATATATATATTATAAGTATATAATTATATTAGTTAATATGTATGTGTATTATATGTTTATAATCTATTTATGTACTAGTATTCCCATGTTATTTGTAATTCAATATGGGATTTATTTTTAATAGTATTTAAATCATTGTTCCTCTCAACCAAAGCACCTGCCATCTAATCTCTTCACCACCCTTGGTTGACTGGTAGAGAATGCCTAAGGCATTAAGTCCGCCTTTGTACCTTTTTGTGTGCGAGAAGTTTAAATAAATAAATAAATAAATATCCACTCCAATAATTGTGGTTCTTTATTTATGGAACCAACGATACCGCAAGACATAATTTGCCATATTAACTCACTTAAAAATACAAATAGTGTTGGTTATGATGAAATCTGCACGAGAGTTATAAAAGAATCGGCTCAGCCACATTATAAACATGAGCATATCTAATGAGATCTTCCCAGAAGGATTAAAAACTTCCATAATTGTGCCATTGCACAAAAAACAGGATAGGCAATGTATGGCAAACTACAGGCCTATTGCCTTAATACCTGTTTTCTCAAAAATATTCGAGAAAGTCATTTATAAATCCCTATATTCGTACCTCGAGAAGTCAAATATATTAGTTAAAGAACAGAAGGGATTTCGAAAACAGAAGACAATTAATATGGCCATACATGATCTTCTTCTGCCGATACTATCAAACGTTGACAAAAGAAATCCTGTTTGTGCTATCTATATGGATCTAACCAAGGCTTTCAATTATGTAGATTACGCAACACTATTAAATAAACTTGAAAAATATGGTATAAGGAGGAATGCACTTAAACTGATAGAATCTTATTTGACTAATAGAAAACAATTTATAGAAATCGCACAAATATGCTCAAATACCGGTTATGAGAGGAAATATCAATCCGCATGTAGAACAATTAAATATGGCGTACCCCAAGGTAGCGTTCTTGGGCCTCCCCTCTTCTTGTTGTATATTAATGACCTTCCTAGACAAATAAACCATCCTATGGTACTATTAGCTGACGACAGCACAGTAGTAATTAAATGTAACGATCCTATGACTTATGAAGATGAAATAAATATGACATTGAATACTATCATATCATGGTTTGACAAAAATAATCTTATTATAAATTTAGAAAAAACTAAAATTATGCATTTCTACCAGAGAATTCCAAATAACATCCTTAACATTAATTATTTAGGGAGTCAAATAGAGCCAACTACAGTCGCTAAATTTCTTGGCATCATTATAGATAATAATTTGACCTGGAGATCCCAGACTGATGAAATTTGTAGAAAAATTAATAAATTCGCGTACGTTCTTTACAAACTATCAAAGACTGTCAGCCTAGAATCGGTTCTAATAGCTTATCACGGCTATGTTGCATCAACACTGAGGTATGGCATAATGTATTGGGGCAACTCAGTTGATAGAGAACTTGTATTCAGAGCTCAAAAAAGGTGTATCAGAGCTATGTGTGGAATAGATAGCTCCGACAGTTGCCAACCTCTGTTTAAAAGTTTAAAAATCCTCACCCTACCATCACTATATATCTATGAAACTAATGTATTTGTAAAAACACACATCTCGCAATACAAAATAGCTGTCAAAAGTCACTATAGACAACTTCGTGATAAAAATAAGCTAGAGCTCGAAATTCCACATGGTAGAACAGCCTTAATGAACAAAAGTACTTTCTGTATGGCCGCAAAAATATTCAACAAGCTGCCTGACTCATTAAAATTGCTAAATCTGGACAATTTCAAAAGAGTGTTAGTAAAAATATTAATCGATAAATGTTACTATTCGTTACAGGACTATTTGAATGACAATTCTATAATTCCTCCTCCTAAGCATTGAGTCACCCGACCTGTTTTTTTTTTGACATTCTTATGTACATATTTTTTTGTTTTTTTTTGTATTTATGACATTTTTTTATATGACATCTGAGTTATATACTTCGTTGACATTTTATTATAGACATTAGGAAAAAATATTGATTTGTTACTTACTATAACTTGATTTAATTTTTAATATGTAAGTTGATGAAGTAGGTAATTAATTAATTTGGATGTTTTATAACAATATTTGTACGCCTAATGGCAAAACATAGAGAACCCATGGAAATTTTGTAACAGCTCACACACTGTGTAACTCTACCTATGTTTACAAATAAAGTTAAATAAATAAATAAAAGAAAATAAAAAAACACGGGTGGGTTTTAGTCAGTAAAAGTCTGACACGCCCTCGCACGTCTGACTAAAATGAAATATTCCTGTTTGAACTATTTTAAAAAACACTTTGGTATACGCAGCACAGCTCTCAAATGGATAAATTCTTCGTTCATACTGAAGGTTTGTCAACGAAAATATTTGGCATCATCACCTATAATGATCAAGTTGGTAGACGTCACATATCTCGATTTTTTGGTTCTAGGACATGCTGGTTTCCTCACAATGTTTTCTTTCACCATTTTGAGAGCAATGGTGATGGAAAATTATCAATACAACGACCTAGAATGACCTACAACTCATAAGTTGCGGCAGTTACCACGAGGCTACCACTGCACCTAAAAAAACAAAGAAATTGCTGGTTTCGGGTTAATAAACACCCTGGTAAACAAAAAACTTTTCTAATCATTCGGTCATTCCACTCGAATGCCTCTAGTTTTCCACGTCAAATAACGGAAATTCCTTTACAACCATATACTCTAAAAAACCGAATTATCTCGTCCCCATAAACAGTCCATTGATCTAAAAACTTCGACCAGTAAACAACATAACGAGATATTTTGAAGACCACATCAAAATGCGGCCTCACTAAACCCACTTAGTATTACTATTACAGATCGTAGAAATAGGGATGGTCACAGCGATGTTTTAAAGTATATTTATTACATTATGGATTGTAAAATAGCTGATAATAATATTATTCACCTGCATGCATAGATAGATAGATATTGGCAGGATTATTGTTCTTATAATAATAAGAAATTAATGGAACATAAAAAATTAAGTCATTATAATTATTAGTTATAAATTAACAGTATAAAGTAAACAATTCAATGGGGAATCAAAATGAGTAATATAATAAGAATGTAATGTAAAATTCTTGCATGCAGAAGACAAGAGAGATCTTACTTTCACCAAAACAATGAATTCTAGAAAAAAATCTTTTGAGTTGATTTAGAATCATGAATTCCATGACAACCGGCTTTATTCTCCTGAGTTCAGTATGGTTTATAGAACACGTATCTACAATATTTACACCAGCAATGGTAATTTCACCTACATAATATGGACAAGCCTAATGCGACGCACTGAAATTATGGGTATTAAAAAATCTATATTTTCTAGGATTGAATCCAGAATTTCACGTTCTGCGGTCGCATTTGAGACCACTTCATGAGTAAAAAAAAAAAAAATCTCCATAGGTACCATCAGACAGACGTTTATTTCCAGAAAGAAATTATTGTCATGACTTGCCTAATATGTACATGTAAAAATCTTTGTATAATAAAAAAACTTTTTTACAAAAAAAAACAACCGACTTCCTTAAAAACACTACAAAGGGAAAAATAACTTTAATTTCGGAAGTCGGTGTCTTAGGATTTTTATTTGAGGTTTTTGCCACCGACTTCCAAAATTAAAGTTATTTTTCACTTTGTAGTGTTTTTAAGGAAGTCGGTTGTTTTTTTTTGTAAAAAAGTTTTTTTATTTTTAAATTTTTAGTTATAGTATCTACCCCGCACTAATTCCAAACAAACAATGCATATTTATGCGATAGCAGAAATCGCGGTTGACTTGCTGTCATTTTTTAAAGAGTTCCGGTGTCTGTCTCCGGAACTCATCATCAGATCTATATGAAACTTATATGGGACCATTTCGGAATAAACTCCTTTCGAACAAAAAAAGAATTTTGCAAATCCGTTAATATATGACGGAGTTATGGCCGAACATACATAAAAAAAAAAAAATAAACATCCGAATTGATAACCTCCTCCTTTTTGAAGTCGGTTAAAAAAAGAATACAATCGAACTCCAAAATAAACACTACAAAATGAAGAACAAGTTTAATTTTGGAAGTCGGTGACATTGGATCTGTAATTGAACTGTTGAAGTGGCTTCTTTTTTCTTTTTCTATGTAAACAACAATTATTTATGTGATAGGAAGCATCAGAACATTATCAATATACACACCTTAATACAATTTATATGAGACAACCCCTGAGGCATACCCTGTCTATTGAAGAATTTTCAAAATCGATTCATAATTGCTGAAAAAATCGCGGAACACATAATATAAAAAAAAGCAGAAGAATTGGGAACCTCTTTTTATCCTACATAGAACTTCATTCCAATCCAGCCCATCCCTGGCTCTGCCCTCTGCCAGCGATGCCCTAAGCCGAGGTTCGTACCCACAGGGGGTGGCCTTAGCGAGTCGCTCTAGTTACAATTCTTAAGCCCTGGCTAGAGGCTGTAATTTATTAAGATAGCCACAGGCAAGTCCGGTTTAGCAGCCGACAACGCCTTAGGTTGACCTTCGATATGTCATTCCCAAGAAAAATAAATAATAGTTAACCTTTTTTTCAATTTATTTTCTACTTTTCATTTTTGGTTTTCTATGGAAGCATGTTTTTTAGTTTTTCTAAACTATTACTTATTTTCTTATTTTTTAGGGTCTTTCGAATTTTGTGACGTATGTCAGCTTAGTTTTCGAAGACAGTTTTTTTGCTATCCTGGTAACGCCGGCAATAATTTCAAAAATTTGCGCCATTATATGAAATTATTGTCTTGTCATCGATCCTCGATAGTTCTATAAAGTTTCAATGAAATATAATCGTTTAAAGTGGGTCAAAATCAAGTCCAAAGGAGTCAGTTACAAACAAACATACAGGTGAAGTTAACAAAAGCGTGTTAAAATGAAATAACATAGATCATTTACATCATTACCAAAACTAAGGTACATTGGCATTCTTCTTGTCTCTTGTTTCCTAGTTCCGATGTTAATACAAATAAAATTATTGGAGACATAGTTAAGAAAATAGAATTATGTGAGACAATTGTTTTGCAGCCAGGAAATTGAACGGGGGCCTTCGACGTACTTCGTCTGAATTGAGAGGGCTAACTTGATTTACTGTGGATTTATGTTCATGCTTGTTGTGTTTACGTGGCCTGCCAGTATTTCAATGAAATCTCGCATTTTCTGAAGAAGAAGAAATATCTATACTAATATTATAAAGCTGAAGAGTTTATTTGTTTGGTTGATCGTGCTTATCTCAGGGACTTCTGGTTCGAATTGAAAAATTGTTTTATTGTTTATAGCCTATTTATCGAGGAAGGCACTGGATAGACTATAACATCACACTAGAGCTCTGAGGAGCCGAACAAAAAGTCACGAAAATGAAGACCTTGCCCGTGCAAGAGATACATTGCCCGTGCAAGCGATTCGATGCGACGGGATGGGTCGGGGAGTAAAAAATTTGACGCGGTCAAATTCGCGGGCAGAAGCGTCAAACGTTTAGAATGTAAAATTGATTCCAAAATCGTATCAAAAGACTAATTTCATAATTCTCTATCTCTCTTTACCTAAACCTATGGAACTGGACATAATATAATTCATTATTTGGGCCTCTTATTTTTATAAACGACGTAGAGCCACGACTAACACACACACTATACACTTGAACTACGATGGAAGTCTTACCCGACTACGGCAAATCAAAAAGGAAAGTTATGATTTTGCCCGCTGCCTAGTTTGGGATCAGATAACGTTGTGTTGGTTGTCCTAAGATATAGATATAGATATATGTATCTCGTATGTAATGTGTTCCCTCATAACTTCTAAATTACTTATCATAATGTGACAAATGAGGTTTAGTTGGAAGCGTCTTTATCGTCCGCTGGCTACTGTTAACTTGAATATAGTGCCCTCTAGAGAACAGGTCATGAACGAAAAAAAGGTAGGTGGATTACGACCCCGGCTTTCAGATAAGAAAATTTGCTTGTTTCATACTTCTTAGAATGTACATTTTCAGTAGTAACTATTTATTTTTTAATAACTGTAGCCCATAAAAACACTGATACAGTATCAAAACCTTATACTTTGTAAACTGCAGACAAACTATCTTGCCATTCCAGTTCAGATTAAACGAGTCAAACTCTTTGAAGTTAGCGTTGATCATACCTAATAATTATCTGTATTAGAAACATACAATTGAGCCTATAAAAATCCTTAACAGAACATTGACCTTCTTAACAGATCGTACACCGTATGCATATTAATTATTCACAATCATTTTAAACAATGCCACGAACTTTATTACTCGCATATAATAAAATTACAATAAATAATTAATTTATTAATAAAGTTACACCGATATTGAGCTCAGCTCACATTAGAATGGCAGTCACTAGTACTTTATTGCGTTGCTTACATTTTTTATTGTATTCATAAATAACATAAAGTACTGATAAATAATGTATTCAATTGAACTATATATTTTCAATAATGGGTTTGATTGAGATGCTAAATGACCTATACTGTAATTCAAAGGCAAAATGAATAAATTTAGATATATTTATACACTACTAAACAGAAAATAACATGACGCCTTTATTCCCCTTGAGGTTGGGCAGAGGTTTATTAGCTCACCCACATTCGTCGCCAGTAGAAAATCTTTTAGACATATGTGATAGAGGGCGATTCTATTGCCGCAAATAAATCCGGGCAGGTACTGAGAAATTCGTAATGAAAAATCCCATTAACATTTTGCCTGACCTGAAAGTCGAACCCGGGACCTAAGGCTCGACCATTCACTAAGTAAGTATATCTACTTACTTTAGGGGAGAGTGCTTTTATTTTTATTCGTCATATTGTCACACTGTCAATCGCATGATAATCCGTTTCGTAGCTAAGAAGTACAACGGAGACACACGTTTTTTGCCTTATAGGTACTTTCTATTTATAGATTTCATTTACATTAACAAGCTGAGCTGAGGCACTTGTGACATTATTATTCATTGTTTTCTGTTTCTTTATAATTTTAAGGATTTGTTTAATGTCCATACACGCATTTGACGCATTTTTATTTATTTTAAAAACTCATTCGATTTGCAACAAACATTTCAACAGCATTAGGTATATTATACTACTTTGACGAAATACGCAAAATATTAAACCTAAGAGATAGTAAATATTTTTCATGTCCCACCTCAACCACTAGATATTATCCTTCAAAAAACTCCATGTTACAAGGAAAATTTTCACAATAACTTTGTAAAATAACATTCTTTGGACATAAAATGCACAATGTAAGGGTACAAAAGAAACTAATATAGAATGCCATCAAAATTATGAACGGGGCAGAGTTTATGTGCCGCAATTGTAAACTTTTTGTAATAAAATGTGGCGTGTTTTGTACCTGAGCTAGCAAATCAAGGGGGAAGTCTATTGCTGGATGTAAGTCTTGGTACCTAGGTATTTCGTGTATTGACGCAATTAATAGTTCTAGAAGTTGATAATGTAAAATCCATTCCTTATCACTACATAGTTTAAAAACAAAGTCGCTTCACTCTGTCTGTCCCTATGTATGCTTAGATCTCAATACTCAATATCTTTATTGCTTTACTATAATGTGAATTTAGGTGGTAATTACATATGGACCCTGTAGAGCACAGCAAAAGGATAGGAGAGAGGAAGCTCTGAAAACTACGCAGGAGGAAGGTTTATACGTATAATACGCGAGCGAAACCACTGGCAACAGCTTGTAGTTTCCACACAGGGAGACGCCCACAACATAAAGTGACCTTATGATTTTACGTAGGAGTTTAGTAGTAGAAGCGTAGTAGTGTTCTTCAGAGAGGTCAGGTGCGTAGTATATAATCACAACCAACGTGCGTTTATGACCAAAGGTATGAACGTAAACGAAGCCATAAGAGTTGAAGTCTGGATTGAAGCTGGTGGTGTTCTGCAGTTTCTGCCTACCCCTGTGGAGAGCAACTATGGGGGCAAGGTGTGAGTTTATGTGTAAGTATGTGTGTGTTTGAACTATGCCTTGTTTTTTTTTTTCTGGATGGGAAATCATCAAATGACTTCTCCCGCTCTGGGCGGAGCAGGAGAGCGTGTCAGACTTTTACTGACTAAAACCCACCCGTGTTCCTTCAGTTGCCCATTTGCCGGGGCCACGGTATCTCTTTCGAACAATCACGCGACCCCGGCAGGCATCAGTCCTAGCAGACCCCTTCAGCGCTGCTGACATCTCTTTGAGGCACGCGTGGAACAATACGCGCCGTCGATCCGAGCCTGGTCCTCACCGGGCGGCGAGCTACCCATTGCTCGCCACCCGCAAGCTCGCGCCTACGGTGGCCGGGAAGCCGCTATTGACTCCCGACGCCCGGGGCGTATCCTCCTGCGGCGGCTAGGGATGTGAGGGCGCAATGACTGCCACTGCCTCACGCGCCCCGCCTCCTCCTTCACGAGCATTACTGCTTCTGATTTAGTATGTCGAATCCAATTACCTACTTAGGTACTCAAACTCAAACCATTTATTTGCACTTCTGAATTGTCAAAGAGTTGGTCAGCCACACTTGAAGCCACTTGCCCTTTCCAAAACGTAGATCTCAATAGAGAAGGATGAATAAGAAACTCCAAGGAAACTCTTAAATCAAGTTATTACAAAATTCTGTGTTCATTTTCCTCGATTCTTCTACGAGAACAATGTGAAAAGAAAAAAATATATGAAGACACAATTAAAAATATTAGATACCTAGTATACACACAGGGTGCTTAACTTTACCCTCAAAAGTTTTAACATTACTAACTGTGGCAAAATCTATTAATTTATACGGAAATATAGATTAGTAGACTTTGCTTCTATAACACGGTTTTTATTGCCATTCGGGAAATCACGGCTTCTCAAATTCTGTTACATAATAAGACTTCAAGCTTAGATTTACTGTTATAGTTGCACTTTATAACCCATTGCTGGGCAAAACCCTTGCCCCATGACATCTAGTGCTTGCAATTTAGGGCTCTTGTTGACCACTTTAAGTAAAATACTGACGAAAAAGTTTTGACCATATACAATTTAACCTGTAAATGCTACTACAAAATTCCAGCGACAATTTCCACACTATATTGCACCAAAACATACTAAAACAAAGTACGCCACCAATTTGCGCTGCTCTCCCAAACGGCTCGTAAGCGCTTAGGGCTAACAATACTGGACATTATAGTCTAGACCTGCACAATTACAGTCTTAAAACATTAATAGTTATGCTAACAAGGTCGTTTTAACTTTAAATGGTTTCATTCAATGTCTTTGTAGAAAGTTAGGGTTGCTGTTGAAATAATGTAGAGTAAATTCAGAGTTATAATTGCCCGTTGAAGAAATATCAACTGTAATGAAATCATAAAAAAAACAAAGTTATTCAATCTTTATCCATCCCGTGAAAGCACTAAAGATGGACGTCGGGAGTCATTCTCTCTGCTGATAAAAAAATTGTAACCTTGCCATTATGTGGTCATAAACATAATGCATGAAAACACGAAAAGTTCAGAAAACTAGAAACACCAAATCTCATAAAGATTCAAACACTATATTATGTTAATAAATCACAACGAAAAAGATATCTATAAAGTACTGTCTCACCAAAAATTGCCCTCAAACAGCCTTCGCATAGAAATAGCAAAAGGACTTTCGAAGGACCCAAAATAGTTGAACCACCTGACTTCTTACAACGCATGCGTGAAAAACTTCGTCCGCCTTGTTTCGTAGTTGTCAGTGAGTCAGTGTCGTATGCCGCGCCGCGTATCACCCGCGTGTCGAACCAATCACGGGTTGGCCGCGTATCAACCACGCGTATCGTAGTGTTGTGTCTCGAATGGTAGTGTTGTTTGATTGATTGAGTGATGTGTAATGAGTGAAAAAGGTGAGTTTTTTTTATTTATTTAAACTTTTTTTTGTAACACTTTTTAACGAAGCTGGAAAATAAGCGGAACAATTTAATTTGAAGGCGTCATTTTAATTGTTCAGTGTATCATGAACGCTCCATGTTTTATTATACCTACTCAAACTTTTCGTCGTGATGTTTTAATTAATTTAGGAGTAGAACGAGATAATTGTTATTCATGGGCCTGTCGTGACGAGATTTAATTGTTGTTGAAATAACGAGGATGTTTAAATTTTATTTTAAATAGATAACCCGTTCTTCTGTGTACAGGTTTATTTTCAAAAAATAATCACTCGAAAAATCATTATAAGGCACGTAATTTTATTTATTTCAATTTACAAGATACATAATTAAGTAACAAAGTCTTTAAATTAATCATGATAATATATAAAAGTATAATTAAAAGGAGAGGAAATAATCATAGAGATAATTCTAAGTGATAATAACACAACTTTGCTTTAATGAACACATGTTCCGTTAATCCATCACAATTATTTGTAATTTTGTATATCACATACGCTCTGTAGGAATATTATAGATGGTATACAAGTCAGATAAGTAGTCCAAGTACATTAATAAAAAATATTATTCTTACATTTTGTACTCACTTAAATAAAACTTAAAAGAACATTTCACCCCTATCAGAATACATCACTGTTTAACTTTGTAAAACAAAACAAAATTATATCTAAATTTAAAATGAAAACGTAATATAATAAGATATTAATATTCTGTTTATAAACGGTTGACATGGGCATTGTGTGGTTAGACCAAATTTTGACGCGGGACACGTTAATTTATATTTTAATAATTTAATCTAAGGAGGAAAACGTTATTTATTACATAAATAATATTACTAGACTAATTATCTCACTGTAAAGCTTATGTCTATTGAGTCAGATAGAGAAAAACTAAAATAGCCTTTTCTTGGTTCGACGTATGAAAACGTTGATCACTTCCAAACTTTAACACATTAAACCCGTTCTATGTCAATTGATATTGCCACGACGATTATGGAACCACCCCTCCCAAATAAAAAGCACTATAAAGGCGACATTTGGGGGAGGCCTAGGTTCAGCAGTGTACGTTGCCTTTCGGCTTTTGATGTCGCCATTTGTCATATGCATAATTATGATAAGGTTGTTATTGCGATTTAAGTTTCCATAAGTCGACCGTACACCAAGTGCTTTCGGTCTGACTACATGGTGTTTGCCAGCATTTATTACAAAGTGACTGTCATCTGAATTCCCTTATTAAAATTAACTAATTCTGACCTTACTTCTAACTAAACCCTGAACTGTTGAGGTGAAAAACTTTATAATAAAAACATTATGATTCGGAACCATCATCTATCATCGTCGAGCACAGTCACCGTCATCATATCATGACATCAGTAGGAAAAATCACTTAGGTACATATGAAAATTACTAATGGGTATCGTATTACCCAGTAACTGGGTTGTGGTTCAGCTTCAACCAATCCGAAGTCTATAAACAGTCTGGAGTCAACCGATCCCAACACAGAACAGTTAGCAAAAGTCTAGGCAGATGATAAGGTTAAATTTAAAATTAAAAAAAAGTTGTAGGTATTGCCTACAACTTTTGTTTTAGTCAGGGTTTTTTTGATCAAAGGATCGTTGTGTCGAAAGCTGAACAGATTTTGTTAAAACATCATTAGTACCACCACTAGAAAGCCTTCTTTTAAATGAACAAAAAAACGCACACAAATCGGTTCATCCATTTAAAAGCAATGGTGCCACAGACAAACACACATATCGGTCAAATTTACAGCATCCCTCTTTTTGCGTCGGGGGTTAATGACTTAAAAATCAAAATCTAGTTCAAATCGATCTTTAATCTCTTTATCGTATTGGACGTAGTTATGCAAAAAAAAATCCAATCCACATTCAGTTAATTTTGAATTATTGACGTTTTAAGTTCAAGAGGTATTTTTTCATTACTTAAAAAAAAATGTCTGTGGATTATTAACAGGTTTTTTATTAGTAATGGTATATTAACATATTCTGGTATAAATACTAGTTAAGAACCAGAAAGTTTAAATAGATTATACTGAAAAAAAAAAATAAGAAGCGCCATACCCTTGGTTTAAAAAATTAAAGTACATTTTTTTTTTTTTTTTTTTGGCACTGACATCTCGTAGTTAGCCCGAAGGCTTTCACTACTTAAACGGGCTTTCCCTGCGGATGACTCTAGACGCGAATCTAAGGCCTCCAGCCAGGGGCTTACAAACTAAGGGAAAAACTACAAACTAAGCGACTAAGACCTAAGGGCACCCCCTGTGGGGTTCGGACCTCGGCTTAGGGAGTCACTGGTGGGGGGGATCAGCAAGGGATTGGCTGGATCGGGGGGGTCGTTAACTAGAGGCTCAGCGACGCGGGCTGGCTCATGCAAGGGTCGGGGGGGACTATTAGCTAGTCGAGAGTGTCGCGACGACGGACCTCGGCGGCGAGGTCGGTATGACGGACGTTTCGGTCTAAGTAAGGTGCTGGTGGCCCTATTGCTCTCCTGGAGGAGGGTAATGGGGTCATCAGGGTCGGTTAAAATATGCCGCGGACGGCGGGTCTTGCTAATGCGGGAGGGGATGTAGTTGGCTGCCGCGACAACCAGAGGGTTGCGGTGGGTTGCGGCCCTATCGAAGAAACGCTTGGAGATGCGTTTCATGAATTGGTGGATAGTCGGGAGTTTAAGGTCGAGATGGAGATTAGCATTCCGAACGTACCAAGGCGAACCTGTGGCGTTGCGGAGAAAACGGTTTTGGAGGGTCTGCATCCTATGGACGTGGTGGGGTTTCGCGTGTGCAAAGACTGCACAAGCATAGGTCATGATTGGCCTTATGCACGCGGTATATATGAGCTTTTTGCACCGAAGTGACATTTTGCTCTTTGGATTGAGAACGGGGTGTAACCTACCGAGAGCGAAAGCGGCCCGCGAGCGGACCTTCTTTATGTGCTCAGAGAAGGAGAGATGCTGATCTAAGATCACGCCTAGATATTTGGCTCGCTTCTCCCAAGGGATCTGCTTGCCGAACATGGATAGGGGTGTCGGGGGGCGGGGTTTGAGTCGCGGTTTCGTAAAGAGAACCGCCTGACTCTTGTCGGGGTTGACCTCGATTCGCCACTTCCTGAACCAGTCGGCGAGGTCGTCGACTGCGGCCTGGAGGTAGCGAATCAAGGCGTCTTGACTGCGCCCCGTGAAGTAAATGGCCGTGTCATCTGCGAACAGAGCCAACTGAGCCTTTAAACTTCTGGGGATATCGCTAGTAAATAGCGTAAAAATGAGAGGGGACAAGACAGAGCCCTGAGGGACTCCTGCTCGGATAGGATGGGGGGAGGACAGTGCCCCTTCGATGCGATAGCGAAAGGTGCGGTTCGATAGAAAGTCTCGTAGGATGAGCACGAGACGGTCTGGCACTCCGAGTTGGTACAGCTTGTATAGCAAGCCGTTGTGCCAGACCTTGTCGAACGCTTTCGCTATGTCGAAGAAAACTGCACCCGTGAACATACCGCGTTGAAAACCAACGCTGATATGTTCGACGATACGGTGCACTTGATGGACACACGAGTGTTGGGTTCGAAAACCAAACTGCTCGTTGGGGATGAGGCCCTTTGTCTCGGCGTAATCTCTGAGACGCTTATAAATAAGCCTCTCATAGATCTTGCCGAGTACATTGAGCAAACTGATGGGACGGTAGCTCGAGGGCTCCGCCTTCGGTTTGCCGGGCTTTGGGATGCCAATGACTGTGGCTTCCTTCCAAGCCTGTGGGAAAATGTTATTGCTCAGGGCACCATTGAAGATGGTACACATGAGCATGATCAAGTGCGCGGGGAACAGCTGGAACACCCTATTGGTGATACCGTCTGATCCGGGGGCCTTGCGGGGTTTGAGACCTTTGATGAGCTCGTGCACCTCGTCAGGTGTGACGGGGGGCAAGGGCTCATCTGGGTCCTCAACGGGCGGGAGTGAGGCTCTGCGCTCGACCTCAGTGTCGACCTCAGCGAGGTGATCTGGGTCTACTGGCAGTGAGCTAGGCGAGCATTGTGCCTCGAGGCTGTCGGCTAGGCACTCGGCCTTGTCGGCATCCTCGAATGCAAGTGTCGCATCGGGGCGGATCAGGGGGGGCATTGTGGTGACTTCTTTGGATTTGAGTTTCCTCTGAAGCTCCCAGAATGCCTGGTGGGTCGGTTCTAAATCGCCCAGCATCTTTTCCCAACCGGCGGAACGTAGCTCCTCAATGCGTGTCCTTACAGCACGCTGTAAGTGACGCAAGTGAGCCCTGTTCGCGTCGCAGGGAAAGTTGCTGTAGGCACGAACGGCCGCGTTCTTCTCATTCAGCAGAGCCCGTACATCGTCCGGAAGTTTCCAGCGTTGGTCGCCCAACTCTGGAACTTCCCTTGAACATTCGTTCAAGACCGATTGTACGTGCTCTGTGAATGAGTCGATCGCGGCCGTTGTGTCAGCGATCGAATCGAAGTGATCCGGGATGGAATCTAAGTGAGGGGACGTGGTGGCTTTCAGCTTTTCGCTGACTTTCCTCCAGTCCGTGATCACTTTAGTAGCGGGGGGTTGGGTGGGATCGTGGGAACCTAAGCGGGAGGCCAGGTGCATGACTACCGGCCTATGGTCGGAGTCGAGCTCGGGTATAGCTTCTATAGAATCCAGCCTAAGGCTGATATTCTTAAGAAGAGCTATATCGAGGACGTCTGCGACGTGGGTGGGATCATGGGGGAAATGGGTAGGGGTCATCGGGGCGATGACGTCAAAGTGGAGGGTGGAACAGAGGTTGAACAGGTGTCGTCCTCTGGTCGAGGTCCTGGAACTGTTCCAGGCTGGGTGTTTGGCGTTGAGATCGCCCGCTATTATAACGGACTCGCTCAAGCCAAGAAGTAGATCGAGATCGTCCGTGAGGAGTTGATAGTTCTCCGTCGAGGACTGAGGGGCAAGATAGGCCGATACCAAGGTGATCGGCTGATGACCTGTCATTCCTAAATGACAGATCGAAACTTCTAACCGGGAGAGGGGGGGAGGGTCCATGGGGATGCAGTACAGGGACTTCCTATAATAAATGAGGGTGCCGCCTTTGTGGCAGCGCGTCCTGTCATTGCGAACTAAGCGATAGTTGGCAATTTTCGGGTCGCGATGATTCGGTTTAAGGAAGGACTCTTGGATGAGTAGAATGTCTAATTGATGGTCGCGGAGGAAAGTGGCGATCTCATCACGTTGGTTGAGTATGCCGTTGGCATTGAAAAAACCTAACTTTAGGGAACGGGGTTTGGTTCTCGCTAGTACTCGACTATCCATAATGGGGGGCTTGAGTAGAGAGGGAGACAAGGGCCTGCGTAATCTCCGGATACGCGTTATAGATGGCCTGGATTTGGAGCAGGTTGCCGGCGCGTGCTGCGTCGACTAGCTCCTGGGCCATACGTTGGGCTCTGGGGGAAAAGAACGTTGTGAACGTACCCGAGATGATGTTAAAAGCATCTAGGGGGTTCACCTTTGCTCCAGATGGGGGTGCTACGGGACGGGGAGCAGGGGGTGCCGGTTTGGCGGTGGGAGCGGCCATGGGCTTAACGGGCTTTGCGGGGGGCGCAGGGGGGCGGGCTGGGGCGTTAGGACGCGGGTCCGTTAACGCGGGGATTCCAGCGGGGGAGGGCTTGGGAGGACCTAATGCAGGGAAAGCCTGCATGTGGTTCCCTTGGTTCCAGTGATTCCAGGGGCTGGGTCTCTGGGGACTCAACCTCTCTGGAAGTTTGGAGGAGGGGGCTTCTCTTAGCTGGCGAGCGTTGGCGCGCTTCGCCAGCTTCGAGGAGGAAGACTTCGGGGCCTTGGGGCAGCCCCGGTAGTTGGCGGGGTGGCCGGCCTCTCCACAGAGAACACAGCTGGGTGGCTCTGTGCAGAGGGCTCGGTCTTTGGGACGCGGGCAATCCACTGTTCCGTGGTTCCCCAAGCACTTGACGCACCTGGGGGTTGCAAAGCAGTGGTGCTGAGAGTGCCCGTAAAGCTGGCACCTATGGCATTGGCCAATGTTGCCAGTTTTACGGGGCTTCTCAATGCGGATGCCCGTGAGGCTGCAGACAGCCTTGATCCGGAAGATGGGGTGGTGACCCTCGGTGGGAGGGCACACGACTAAAACCATGTCGAATGCCGGACCATGTCTGGCCCGGTGCATTCGATGGACCTCATCTATTAAAGTACACGAAAAATAAAGCTATTTATAGCTAGGTCGTTTTTACTGACTCGTAGTATGTATCATTTGGATCAGTTTGGTGCACTTAACTCATTTTTGACCAAGTTGTAGATTGGATCCTTTTTGCATAACTACGTCCTATTAATTGTCAAAAATTACATAGATGGTGGTAAAATAAAGGATGTAAAGACGTGAAGTCTAAAATGTTTTTGGACACCTAAAAATTATAATACAATTATCATTCCTGCGGTAATGACAAGTAGATTCGAATTTCATCATCACCATCATTAGCCTATAATGTTCCCACTGCTGGGACACAGGCCTCCTCTCGGTGAGAGGGAGTGGGCCATAATCTACCACGCGGGCCCAGAGCGGGTTGGTAGATGTCACATGTCTTCGGACTTTTGGTTCTAAGACATGCCGGTTTCTTCACGATGCTTTCCTTCACCGTTTTGAGAGTAGTGGTGATGAAATAATTTACACAAAGTAAAGCGCCTGCTTGGGTTCGAACTTGCGACCTACAAGTCGTAAGTCGCCGCCGTTACCACTGGGCCACCACTGCTAGAAAATGCACATGCACATGTAGTTAAAAATGTTTTTGGACACCTAAAAATTATAAGACAATAATATCATTTCTGCGGAAATGACAAGTAGATATAGAATTTCACTTGATAAAAAAACCTTTCAATTTTTTTTCAGTACCATTACCATTTTGCCTTACGTGGGAATTGAACTCCAGCTCTCAAGGCTCTTTCCAATGCCACTGGGTCAAACAAACACATTATGATTACTGAACCACGAAGATATTTGAGTCTGTTCGTAAAAACCGCCTGTGATAACCACTGAGCATACTTGTATAAGCACCTAGTGTAAATAGAATAGTATATTTTATTTATCTTTACTAAAATTATAAAGCTGAAGAGTTTGTTTGTTTGTTTGGTTGAACCCGCTAATGTCAGGAATTAGTGGGTTGAATTAAACAAAATGTATAGTATATATAGTGGCTATAGATTATATAATCTATAGATTATTGTATAACATCACATTAGGATCCTTAGGAGCCGAGCAAAAAACAGTCATGTCAAAGTCAAAGCATTTATTTCAAATAGGCCCAAAAAGGCAATTTTGAACGTCAACAGTTACATGAAAATACAACCGATTCTAGTTGTCCCTTCCAAAAGGTAGATTCGTATGGAGAAAAATGAGCAACAAACTGCACCATTACTCTTTTAACATAAATATGAAGACCTCGCATGGACGGGCTTTTCGATGCGAAGGGATGGGTCGGGTAAGCCAGAAATTTGATGAGGACGAAGTCGCGGGCAGAAGCTAGTGATATTATATAAGTGTTACAACCGAGTTTATTTTGGGTGATTCGATCAGTTTCATGAGAGTAGAGGTAATAGTTACATACATACCTATAACTAAGAGACAGAAAATTGAATGTGATTTAAGGTTCTAGACAAAATCAAACTGGTTGGCAATTGAATTGTATATTTATGATATTGATTGATTACATTTTATGATAATAACGTTAACTCACACACTCATTTAGTTAATATTATTGGAAAAAATGACACTCACTTAAAATGTCTGTAAATACATTTGTGAGCACTTTCAATTTAATTAATCTCTCATTTATTCATTTTTAATTCTTTTTACCTATTGTGGTATGGTAATTTTATTCTAGGTGTATCGCTTTTACATTTTATTGTTATATTAATATAAACAAAATATTGTAAGATATTTTAAAAGTGTATTGTGTGTAGTTTTCGCCATTTTTCTCCATACATAACTACGTTTCCATGTTCAATTGTCATTTTCATTTTTTTTTGTCCAATGTTCAAGAGTGCCTTTTATGTGACTAGTTACCATATTTTGTTGGTTTAGTGTGTGTGTGTGGCTGTTTCCTGAGTATAAATCATGTTAATAACTGATTAAAATGCTTCATTGAGTTTAACGAAAGTTTTATGAAGATTTTGTGAACTCGAAAATCGACGACCAACAATGATTCCTTAAAATGTTATCTACATCTTATAGTTTCAAATTTAACGAAGTATCTGTACCTACTCTACTGGAGTTTTATTTTAAACTAGCTTCTGCCCGCGACTTCGTTCGCGTCAAATTTTGGCTCCCCTGACCCTTCCCGTCGTATCGAATTGCCTGTCAGTTTTCGTCCATTTTTCGTTGCTGCTCCGCTCCTTTTGATCATAGCATAACGTTATAAAGACTATAGCCTTCCCCAATAATTAGGCTACCCAACACAAAAATCTATTCGGACCAGAAGTTACTGAGATTACCGTGTTCAACCGAACAAACCAACTCTTCAACTTTATAATATTAGTATAGATAGAACCAAAAAATCAAAATCACGTGACATCCATCAACCTGCACTAGGCCCGCGTGGTGGTTTAACGGTCCGCTCCCTCTTGCAGAGAGAATCCTGTGTCCCAGCAATACGAAAATAATAGGCGATATTAGACCCTCAGACGTAATAAAACTTAAAATTACAAAAAGTTGAGAAAAATAACCAAGTGAATTTCTAAATCTATTTTCACACCATCACTCTTTTGCTCCACAAATTCGATACATTCGTGTTAAATTTAGGCAGTAAAATTGAGCGGTTTGTTAATCTTATTGGAACCGATACATCGATGTCAAGCGGGTATCACTTCTAATCGATCTAGTTCACTACAACGTCATACATATTCAGGTAGGAAACTAGTCGTCATTGAATATTCTAGTGAAACGAATGTATGGTTGTAGTGTTCCTAGTTCATGCCGTCATTTTACTGAGGGTCCTATAAATGATAAATGACTTTATTTTTGCAAGTAGGTTTGTACAAACACTTTTACACGTCAATCATTTTTTTTTTTTTTAACTAGATGAGGTCGGCGTTTCCTACTATTCTGAAATCTTTATAAAATTTAACCCTCATAGAATTTTTCTATTTTATACTGACTCGTGACTAAATAACAGCCGTAAGGGGCGATCGAAGGCGGGTGACCATACATTTTATATCGAGATCGCCGTGCCTCGAAAAGCACGTTAGCCTAATCTCGAATATCATTCAGCACTGGCAGGTTCATCTACCCTTGCCGCGGCTGGTCCGAGGATGGGTGATCATCATTACATGCTGAGACCCCTCCACGCCTCGGAAAACATGTTAAGCCATGGTCTCGGCTATCATTCGTAGATCGGAAACAGTTGTTACGGGAAGTCTGAAGCCCAAAAGTCTCCCAACCAGTCGTTCCAACGGGTATTCCAGTCACTTGGCTGCATGCGAGGGTAAATTACATAATACACTACTCTTAGACTATATGCTCCGAGTAGCGAACTATAAAATGAAAGCAAATCACACATTCATTGTCTTATTTGTGTTATTGAGCAGACAAATGTATCGATCATAATTATGAAGAAATGGATTAGCAATAATATCCTTCCAAATGATTCAGATCCTGTTTCATAGTGTGTTCCGCAATTAGGGTGCAGGTTAGACTGGAAGCCGAAAGTGACGTAGATTATCATAACTTTTCGTTACTGTAAGACGACATTAAAAACTAAGAGCTGTCACCACATCCAAAAAAAAATCCAAGAGCTGTCACTGTCTATCCATACTAATATTATAAATGTCAAAGTGTGTATGTCTGTTTGTCCGTCTTTCACGGCGAAACGGAGCGACGAATTGACGTGATTTTTTAAGTGGAGATAGTTGAAGGGATGGAGAGTGACATAGGCTATTATTTGTCTCTTTCTAACCCCCCACTTCCCTAAAATGAGGGGTGGAACGCGTTAATCTCAGGAACTACTGGTTCGAATTGAAAAATTCTTTTTGAGTCGGATAGCCTATTTATTGAGGAAGGCTATAGGCTATATTACATCACGCTACAATAAAAATGAAGAAATTTACAGCTTGTCAATATCATCGTGCTCCGTATAGTGCCGGACGTAAAGAAAAGAATCATTGGGTGAATCATCAATCCTATTTGTTCCCGTGGGTGTCGTAAAAGGCTACTAATGGACATATTGGAGAATGAGCAACAGCGTTCTCTATGCTGCGATCGCCAACCCGCCTGCCAAGCGAGGCGATTATGAAAAAGCCCCTATCCTAGGGGTGGTTTGTTGGTGCTGAAATGATGATGATGATGATGATGATGAGAGCTCGTGAACGCGATGTAGATTTGCTGATCATGTTCAGTTTTATTGGTGAAAGTGAAAATACTTTATAATAAGCCGAATATTTTTAAGGGTAAGTTTTAGAGATATCAAGGGTAAGTCTTAGCAGTGCTATAATAGTAATGATACAACTAAGGTTGTATATTTGCTATTCGCTTTGCAACGTCCGTACTGTAAGACAGTCATTTATACTTCAAACTATTGTAAAGAAGCACGACCTCACGAAGTTCGACCCTCAGTACCTTTCAAAGAAGCGACGCTCCGAATTTGTCTGCAAGAAATTATTCTCCAGATTGGCACTAGTAAGGCGCCACTTTAACTACATTAGCCCTAAACTGTACAATAATATAAACAAAAACATTAAAATTTATCCACTAACAAGAAATTTACTAAAAGGAAAACTGTCAGAAATGCTAAAATCCTTGTCTTACGAAGCTACAGAAAAACTTGTGGTAACATAACATATACATACCTGCCACAAAAACACATACCCCCCCCCCTCACTCACCCTGACACTCACTACTCACATACTACTCAACAACCACTACACACTGACACATAGTCAGTAAAGTTTAAATAACCCTTAACTTTAATTTTATTTTATTTTTTAAGTTATTTCTTTCTTTTAATTATTTGTCTGGATCAAATGCACCATGTTTTTGACCTGGGCGTTGATAGCTGCGCCACAGTTTTTAACTTTTGCAGCTATCTTCGTTTCTCTTTGTAAATTTGTGTCCTCAAACTTGTTCCAAATAAACATTTACTTTATTATTTTATTTTATATAACATTCTAAATGCAAGATTTTCTCATAGGATAATAAAAACGCGGAGAGATTTGAGCGACGCTTGAAGTGCTTTAGGAAAATTTGATAGCTCGTAAAGTTTCCAACACATTTAATTTTTAAAGATTTAATTTCAAACAAAGGTATTAATTGATAGTTTCTAATACATCTCTTAACACTCTATTATAAGGTCTATTTCATTATTTTGCCATAGACTTAAACATCATCATCATCATTTCCGCCGAAAGACGTCCACAGTTGGATATACGCTTCACCAATTTGGGGGGTTCGCCATTATCGCCACGCTTGGCAGGCGGGTTGGCGATCGCAGTATGGTGGTAAAACGCATAGAGAACGCTGCTGCCCATTCTGTAGTAAATCCCTTTGCCTCCTTTTACGACACCCACGGGAAGAAATGAGATGGTGCTATTCTTTACGTCCAGTACTATACGAAACCTAGGATTTTACTTACTAATAATAGTCACTGATAGTATGATAATGAAGCTGAGCTATTTATACAATAATTGGGCAGTTAGTTCACTTAGGCAGAAGATGAGCACCTAGTTAGGCGGAATATAGGTTTATAACTAGAGCTAACCGTACTACAGAAAAATCTCTCCTTCATAGAATGTTAGTAAAGAACTGGTATCGTTTACTTTATACAATCTTAAGCCAGATGCCACTGTGTTTAATATAAAACAACAAAAAAAGAAAATGTTAAACGACCAATACAAAAAAAAAGCTGTTCTATACAAAAGTTCAATACCTACGGCCACAATGTATGGAACCGCAGATTATTATTTGTTTTAAACCGGAAAAAAAAATGACTTACGCCCTGATGTCGGTTAACACTTTTCATACGTTTTTAAATTCAACACTCCTGGTTGTATGAGCATTTACTGAACAAATGGTAATAGTTTGCACGGCGATCGCGTCTAACGTCGTATGCATGTTGGGGTTGGCTTTCGGTTTAACCGGATGAAGCTGTATACCAGTAACTTACATGGAGTGACTGCCAACCTGACCTCCAGAACTCAGTTTCTTGGTAATACGATAGCCCTTAGTAAAACTGGTTGTCAGACATTCGTGCTTCAGACCTGTCACGACTGTCAAAGATCTGCAAATGACAGCAGGGACAAACAGATTTTTTTTTTTTTTTGGATGGGAAATCATCAAATGTCTTCTCCCGCTCTACATGTCAGACTTTTACTGACTAAAACCCACCCGTGTTCCTTCAGTTGCCCATGTGCCAGGGTCACGGTATCTCTTTCGAACAATCACGCGACCCCGGCAGGCATCGGTCCTAGCAGACCCCTTCAGTTTTGCTGACATCTCTTTGAGGCGCGCGTGGAACACTACGCGCCGTCGACCCGAGCTTGGTCCTTACCGGGCGGCGAGCTTAACGCACTTTCAGGCACAGAGGTGTCTTTGTATGTGAATAAATTAAACCGCCGAAAAAACTGAAAAGCAAAAAATTATAAGCCTTAAAATTTTGAGTCGGCGCTGGAAAATCAATGAACAAAGATCACTCAAAGCGCCGACTCATAATTTTAAGGTTTATTATTTGTTGCTTTTCAGTTTTTCGGCGGTTTAATTTTTTATTTATTTTATATTTTTTGTGTGACTTTAATGTACTAATCATACTTGGCGAGGTATACCCTATCCAAAAAAAAAAAAATTATTGTATTCGGACAACTCTGTATAAAGTTATGCGTGGTCATACATTATAATCAGTGAGTGAACAATCAATAATCCCCTGTTTTCCGACCCTTAGGGTTCGATTTTGGGACCACCTCCAGAGTATACCCTTTCCAATAGAAGAATTATTACAATCGGACCACTATGTAAAAAGTTACGCGTGGTCATACATTAAAAAAAAAAAAAACAAAAAAAAAATATACGCGTCGAATTGAGAACCTCCTTCGTTTTTTTTCGTCGGTTGAAAATGGTCACCATCACGGACCGACCGCGGCATTCGTAGCTGAATCTGATCGATCGACGCGTGCGGCTGTTATTACTGAGCTACAATCCCAGACATCTATGTAGTAATTATTACTTACTAACAATCCACACTACCACCAATTAGTTCTACAGTAATTAATCCAACACCTAGTCTATGTAACAAGCTAAGAACGATTCTTGATTACTAAATCGTCTTTCGAGCTTATCCATTTACAAAACAGTCTCCATTATACGCCCGTTTATTTTTTCCAACAAAGTAATTAACAAATTAATTAAGATTTAATATACATATTTTAATTAAACACGAATCTAAATACTAAGATATTTAATTAAGTTAAATATTTGAGTAAATACATAAGTACTGTAGTAATTATGTTCTAAAAATATCTTATTGTGTCAATTTCAGTGTACTCGGATCTTATTAGTTAAATAAGTAAAATCAACAACATTAAAACATCCTAGAGGCAGTTTACAGTTTGTTTGTGAGATTTTATTTATAAAAAAAATATCTTGTATGAAGGACGGCTTACAAGAGGTATTTATAAAGCAGATGTGAGTGGAAACGCCGGGAGGGGACGCCATAGGAAGACATATCGTGACCTTGTTGGTGACGTTCTTCAGAAAGGTCGGGTGCGTAGTACTCGCAACCGGGCGTATTTGTATGAACAGATGTATGGAACCATAACGAGACAAAAGAAGTATGTTAGGAGTATCTAGCAGGTGGCGTTCCTTAACTTCTGCCTACTCCCATAGGACAAAGGCTCGAGTATATGTATATATGTCAATAGTTATATAGTCTTCTACAATCTTCTCTTGTTGGCTCTCTTGTGCATCGCAACTTCCAAAAATAGACGGATATTGTCATACAGCAACTAAAAATAACAAAAAACAAAATGATGGTGTAGTTATTTATTATAAAGAAAACCTTAATGTTCACATAGAGGAACCAGACTTTCAGGATTGTAATTGCCTGCTGGCTATTGTAGAAGAGCAAGTTGCTGTTATCGGTTTATACAGATCACCATCATATACAAACATTGAGCCATTTCTCTCTTCATTAGACAAAATACTTCAACTAATATCGACATATAAGCACAATGTGTTAATGGGTGACATAAACATACCAATAAATCCGAGCAAAATAGACATACATGGGGAACGATATTTAACTTTAGCTGCTACACACGGCTTACTTCCAGCACATAGCCTTATAACTCGTAGTGACAGTGAAACTTGCCTGGACCACGCCTTAATTAAAACTTTAAGCACTGCCTCTGCAATAGTCCCATTTTCAACATTAACAGACCACTATCCGGTTTTACTATGCCTTCAGCTAAAAAAAGAGATGCATTATACAACTACAACAATAACTACAGTAAACTACGATGGAATAGTACTAGACCTATCACAACTTAATCTTGATCCCATTTATGAGTCGGCAGATCCCAATTCTACATTGAATTATTTAATACAGTCACTTCAAAATATTATTGAAAAAAATACAGTTACGAAAACCTTACCAAGACGGTCAAAAATAATAAAGCCATGGATTACCCCGGGATTACTGAGGTGCATGCGAAATAGGGATAAGTTACACAGAAAAGCGAACCTATCACCGAAAAATGAAATCTTACAAATTACTTTCAGACGTTACAGGAATTTTTGTAATGCTTTGTTACGAAAAATAAAGAGAGAGTACGAAAAAAACCTCATTAAAAATGCACAATCAGACAGTAAAAAAATTTGGAAAGCTATTCGAAACATCGCCAACACAACAAAACCAACACAACACACAAAAGAACTCCTAACATTCTCTACTTCTCCAGTGCAATCTTTAAATAATATAAATAATTACTTCATTAATGTTGGAGCCTCACTGGCTGATAAAATTCATCAAAATTCTAACACACCTGATGCACCTTTTCAATATAATACTGACGAGTGTAACCAGCAGAGTAACTCATTTGTTTTGATGGATACTGATGAGCAAGAAGTTGAACAAATTATAAATGGTCTGAAAACAGATTGTGCATCAGGTTGTGATAAGATAAGTATTAAATTTCTAAAACTACATAAAAACACTCTGATTCCACCTATTACAAAAATTATCAATGATAGTTTACAGTCGGGCTTGTTCCCTGATTCCTTGAAGAAGTCAGAAGTCTGCCCAATATATAAGAGCGGGGGCAGAAATCAAATCAAAAACTATAGGCCAATATCCATACTACCGGCAATATCGAAAATAATGGAAAAAATTATGAACACTCGCTTGGTAAATTATTTGGAAAAAAATAACTTACTGTCTGAAAATCAGTATGGATTTCGACATGGTAAATCCACTGACCAAGCAGTGCAGAAACTCACCAGCTTTGTTAGCACAAACTTGGATAAAGGAAAAAAGTGTCTTTCAATATTTCTCGATCTCGCCAAGGCATTTGATACGATTTCTGTTTCCCTCTTATTGGCTAAACTCGAGAAGATAGGAATCAGAGGTACCCAGCTAGAACTCTTTAAAAGTTACTTGTCCGGGCGAAATCAGTGTGTCCGTGTGGGTATATACAAAAGTTCCTACCTTCCAGTCACACATGGCGTACCTCAGGGCAGCATCTTAGGTCCTACCTTATTTCTGGTTTATATAAACCAGCTCACAAGTCTTAAACTCACCCAAGGCGAAATCGTCTCCTTCGCAGATGACACTGCTTTAGTTTTTGCCGCCAATACTTGGGATGAGGTATTCGATGCTGCTCAGAAGGGCTATAATATCGCTAAAAGCTGGCTCCAGGCAAACATTCTTACTTTGAATGTGGATAAAACAAAGTATATAGCGTTCAGTATCAAAAATGATTCAAGTCTAAGTAACATCCATAAAATTATCTCTCATGAGTGTACCCTGCAAGCCAGCTGCGCGTGTTTACCGCTGGAACGTGTTAATACCATCACGTACTTAGGTGTTACTATAGACAGAAATCTAAATTTCAAAGAACACATCAAGCGGCTTGGTGCACGAGTCCGCAAACTTATATATGTTTTTAAGAACTTGCGACACGCTGCTGAGCCTCATCTCCTAAAACAAATTTATTATGCTCTAGGCCAGTCATTATTAAATTACTGCATCTCATCCTGGGGGGCACTTGTAAGACCACCATGAAGTCCATTGAAATCGCCCAGCGCGCAATTTTGAAGGTTTGTATGTTCAAACCTATCCTTTTTCCTACTGTTTCTCTGTATCAGATTTCTGGAGTTCTGACTGTAAGACAACTTTTCATCCTCAATATTATTCTAAAACAACATTTAAAGCTACCATATGACCCACTCGTGCGTAAACGTCGAAATAAAAATATACGTATGGAACGGACCACTTGCAAAACCAAATTTAGCGAAAGATTTATTGAATTTCTTGGTCCGTTTCTTTATAGCAAAATTAATAATGTGTTAAATATCTACTCTCTTACTAAATCTAAATGTAAAGAAGTAGTAAGTGAATATTTACAACAACTCAATTATGAAGAAACGGAGTTATTATTAAACGTTGTACAGTAATAAGAGTGTTAGGTTTTAAATAGTTAAATAATCCTAGAAAAAACCACGATCAAGCACTCACAGTCACCCACACTCACCCTCACACACTCACACACACGCACTCACATCACTTAAACTCCACTTAAATCTCGTACACATCCTCACACACTCACAAACACTTCACTCACATATATAACACTTATTTATTATTCTATAGGTAATATTAAAGTATCATTTAAGTTAGCTATAAGTTGTTCCAAATTAATTAGAAATACGACCAACCCGTTTGCTCTGTTGGCATTTTATTGTTAAAATATCGAGGGAAGGGTACTGGAAACCGAAATACAGGCTTTGCCTAGTTCGGTTGCAGTAGCTACATCCATTTATTAGAAATGTATACTGCCACACTATTTTTTGTGAAATATTATTAAGTTTTTTGAGAAATAAATTTACTTACTTACTTACTTACTTCTTCTTCGTCGCTACACTCTTAACAGAGTGGTCGTGGTCGTCATATCTGGTGTGGTGGCGAGCTTCACAATCCGTCGCCATTCCTCTCGTACTGCTGCCCTTCTCGTAAATTCGTGAAGTGGACCATCAAGTGATGTTTTGACCTGATCGGTCCAACGCATGGACGAGCTGCCACGAGCTATTGTGCCTTCTTTTCCCTGAATGATAAGTCGTTCCACCGATGTGTCGTCTCGGCGTGTGATGTGTCCAAAGAAAGCGAGAATACTACTTTGGACGATGGAAGAAAGACGCTGTTTGATGCCAAGTTCTTGGAGGATTGAGATGTTGGTTCGAAACTGTGTCCAGGTTATGCTAAGCATCCTTTTCCAACACCACATTTCTAAAGCGTCTATCTTCTTTTTCTCGCTTTCCCTTGAAGTCCATGTCTCAGCACCGTACAGAAATATGGGAAACACTAATGTCCTGACAAGTCGCATTACAACACGATACCTATATGCAAATGATACAAAAACCTTACTTATTACTGTTATTTTTATATTTAGGGTTTTCGCACACAAAAAAGATAAAAAGGTAGTCTTTATGCGTTCTCAATTTGTCAAGCAATAGTGGTGAAGATTAGATGGCAGGTGCTTTGGTTGAGAGGAACAATTAATTTAAAAAAAAAACGATTAAAAATATATTACACTGAATTATAAGAACAGCATGAATAAGTTATGAACCTTTTTTATATGTTATTCTTTGGTTTGGACTCTGAAATCCATGATTTGTTCTGAGTTGTATGTAGAAAGTACCTTACTTATCAAACTAGTATTGCAATAAAATAGCATTTACATTTGAAATATCATAATTTATCGTAATTTTGACTGGCCTGTTAGTCTATTGGTTAGTGACCCTGACTGCTAAGACTGAGGTCGTGGGTTCGATTCCCACCCAGGACAAATCTTTGTGTGATGAGCACAATCATTTGTTCTGTGTCTGGGTGTAATTTATCTATAATATGTATTAGGGTGTCCCAAGATATAAGGGCAAAAAAATTTTTCGCGAAATTGAATACGCATACCCTCAATTTTTATTCGGTTTGATCTCATTGACTCAAATAATAAATATTATTATGATTGGACAACGATAACCCGTGCCGACTTGATGCCAAACTTTTGATATGAAAATTTGTACTGACATGCTATAGTAGGAATTAAGAACTTAATTTTTATTACTCAATTAAAACTCCAATATACCCAAATGGTTTATTATTTATCAATTTACATTAAAAAATAATAGTTTTGTTCAAATTTTCTTTTTAACGTCTGTTTAAAATTGATACGCAATAAAAATTGTTTTTGTTCCTTCTCTCCTGATTAATCCATGAAAGTCTTGCATTAACTTAACCGCTCTTTCGGCTGCATCGTTTAATACCCTCAGTGCCAAAACTTTCAGGAATATCAGGTTTTGTAGTTACTTGACTGATTTTTGCTTCAAACAGGTACGTCTTTCAAGATCAATTCATACACGTGATGGCGACAAGCGAAAATAAGCATTTCTCTGTTCAGTTTTGTTCAAGAAGCACACAGGCACCGTTTTTACGACCTGTATTTGAAGCAGTAGTAACACAACAAAGAATTTGCACTTCTTCTTTTTTCGTGTCGGTGGTACTCGTACACTTTTTATTATATCGTTTGAGCCCAGTAGGTGACCACGTTTATTGCGGCATCAGTAGCATTTTTGAGATCATCTGAGGTGCAGGTGAACGGGCACTTGGGACACTCCAGCAGGTGGGTCATGGTCTGATCAGACGTACCGCTCTCGTACTGGGTGTCGGATGAGTCTATAATCCCCCACTTTGACAAATTGTGTCTACAGCTGCCTAATTGGGTACGCAATCGATTGAGAGCTTTCCATATAGGTCACTGCAGATCACGGCCGGAAGGCAAATGTTCCTGGGGTTCAACGAAGTCATAGTTTGGTCCCTACAAAGGGTGGTGTGTCCTGGATGGCCTGCGTAGAGCGTAAGAAGCTCTTACGACTTTTAAGCCTGCCTGGAGTCATCTTGTAATAGTAGAGGGGATGTCAGGAATCGGATTCTTGGTGCTTTTTTTTTCCAGCAGTTTATATTTGCACTTTATCTTCTAAATACTAGTCTACAGTTGCGTTCCAAACTGCTTGTGCTTGTTCATTTCCTGTAGAACTTTCTAGTCTTGGTACAGCCATAAGTTGTTCTTTGTTTTCGTAAGAAATCCCTAAAGGAAGACGTTCTTCTTTTGATTTCCGAGCATTTAATGCAGGCAAAAGCTTGCTGTCCCAATGAACAGTCACAACTTCCGGTACCTCGTTTTGAAAATGGCAGACTTACTTATCGGAAATTCATGAAAATTATATCCAAGTGTTTCAATAGTTGCTTCAAGAATGAACACAGAATCTCTCATACTCAATTGACACCTATCTAGCGCTGCTACTAATTTTGGAGTAATAAAATCTCTCCGCAGAGGTATTTTGATGGGCTGTGTGTTTTGGAGAAGCGCCTTACCCAATAGATAATACACTGGCGAATACTGAGATTCGCGCTTTCATTGACAGTAAAATTCACTTCACGGATATTGTTAAATAAAACTGTTAGAAATTGTCCATTAGACGGAAGTTTTGAACCCGATGTTTGATGTTTTACGTCACCTATTAAAAATATACCCCTTTTAGAACTGCATAATTGCACTGACATGTTGACTGATTGAAAAAAACACGAGTTCTATAACGAAATAACGAGTAATAACAAGCACATCGACATAGGTCGCGTCAGCTCTAGAGAGCAAGTACTGAGATGTATCGATGTAAGTCGGCACGGGTTACCGAGGCCCTAACTTCTTAAAATTTTATTTATAATTGTTTTGACTTAAAAGTAAAAAAATAAGAGGGTATGCGTTCAAAAAAAACCACTTTGATTTTTTTGGGACACCCTAATATGTATGTATTTAGAAATATATAAGTATGTTTATCAGTTGTCGGCTCTGCCTAGTTTGGGATCAGATAACGTTGTGTTGGTTGTCCTAAGATATTTTTTACTTTATTTATTTATAATTACGTAATTCCCTACCTATATTTGTAGACGATGTATGTTAATGCATCAGTTTTAAGTGTTCGTCCTGTGTGTGAAAGATCCCTTTTCCCAGCAGTGGGACAATGCTAAGCTGAATAATATATAACTATTAGCCATAGCAATAATCATTTCTGTCACAATCACCATGAAAATCCGGAAAACGCGAGTTCGTTAAAAAAACATTGCTAATTAAATTAAATGGAAGGCAGACGGACACCCCTACAGGGTATTACAAAGGGTTTTTAATCATGCCACCCTGATAATCTGGGTGTGACCCGGGTAATGACAATTAAAATGTACGCTTCCCGGTATTATTGGCCGGTCATCGCGGATAAACTTCAGCCATTATGAACTGGTATTTTGGGAAAGGAGTTTTCGCGAAAAACAAACTACTTTTTGCTTGTGTTTTATGATTCTGACTTTTTTAACCCCCAACGCAAAAAGAGGAGTATATATGTGTGTCTGTCTGTGGCGCCGTAGCTCTGAAACGGGTGAACCGATTTGAGTGCGGGTTATTTCATTTAAAAAATGTTTACTTGCGATGGTTCTTAGACATGTTTTATCAAAATCGCTGCAGCCGTTTCAACACGACGATTCTTTGATCAAAATATTACCTACAACTTCTTGTTAAACTAAATGGGCCAATACGCATATTTTTTTTTACCTTTTTAGAGGTGTTTAGATGGGTATTTTTGGCGTTTTAAATGCAGTGTGATCGAAAAAAGTGAGGAAGCTAGGTTTTGATCTGGTTATGTAGATAATATAGGTCTTGCCTTTTAGTTGAAAATTGAATCTTAAGTTCTCACCTAATATTACAAACTAGTAAAATCGTTAATTTGTTTGCAACAGGAAATCTCTAAAAGTACTGATTCAATTACAAAAAATATTTCACTGTTAGACAGCTATTCAGTTGTTGAGTCGAAAACCTAAATCTCAATAAAAGTCATTTAGTCATATTAGGCTGAAGATCATCACATTTTGAACGTTAAAATTACACAAGATGGCCTCTCAAAACACCGCTTTGCACCATTTCCTAGTGCTCTAGCTAGAAAGAAGTGGCGCAACAAATTTAACAACAGCACATCTGACTGCTCAATTAGATCAACTTGATTTAATAAAATAGTATATACACAATGTAATTAACATTACCATAACCAGCATATTAAATTGGATAATTTGCTATATGGCAGCTAGCCATGCTAATTCATCAACAAATACAATGAAGACTATACTGACTCCACAATAGTCAGGCAAAAAAAAAAATTAATAAAAACTAAACTTGATACCAAAACAAAAGCTACCGGGCATAAAGAGTGTGATACAGGAGTGCCATAGGACTTTGATTTCAATACAGTTGACATCCACGATGAAAAATAAATAGACGTACGTATTCAGAATATTATTATCTAAATATAAAAGCAGTTCTTTCCATTTAAGCATTGTCTCTAAATAAATAAGACTCAAATATAAACCGAACTACCTCAAAACCAGCTACCCTATTTATATCTTCTTTCTAATCTACGCTAAAACTTACCAACCCAAAACTTTCATCAACATTAAAAACCAAACCTTTAAAAACCCACAGCCAAAAACAACATCAAATAAACAGCAATCTTTTAAAACATGTGACAAATGTAAGCAATGTTTCACACAGGACTCATTAACAGGAGTGCGTCCTCACAGCCGAGAAGCCTTTATAATTTGTCATATACGTAGCCTGATGATCACTTGTCGCGTCAATGCGTGTATATGTCGCTTTTGTTGACACTGAAAATTATAATGAGGTACTCAATCAGGAAGGAAATAATTTCTTTTCATGCTTAATAATTGTCAAGCCTAGTGTTGAGAGCAGTTAGTGAAACGGCTGCGATTTACGAATTCTAGATAGTAGGTGCGAACCCAAACAGCGCTTTACTTTGTGTAAATAATTTTATCAGTACTGCTCTTAAAACGGGGAAGGAAAACATCGTGAGGAAACCGGCATGTCCTAGACCCTAAAATTATAAGACATGTGTCATCTACCAACCCGTACTAGTTTGGTGGTCCTCTCACCGAGACGAGGCCTATTCACAGCAGAACATTTAAGGCTGATTAGACGTAATGTCAATACTATCAATAGACTGATATATTTCCTTTTTAACCGACTTAAAAAAAAAGTTCTGTTTGTTAAACATAGAAAAAATACAGTCGAATTGAGAACCTTCTCCGTTTTTTGAAGTCGGTTAAAAAGGAGGAGGTTGTCAATTCGACTGTATTTTTTTTATGTTTGTTACCTCGGAACTTTTGACCGAGTGAACCGATTTTGATGATTCTTTTTTTATTTGAGTGCTGGTGCTTTTCGTGTGGTCCCATTCCAATTTGGTTTAGTTCTGACAATGGCATCCATGAGAAAACCTATAAAGAGAAAACCATATAAGTCTTTAATTTTCATTAAGTATGTGCGCGACAATTGGACTAATAACGCGATTAGATTAGTGCGGGTAACAAACCATAACTAAGAAGAAGAAAATTTTTTTTTTTCAAAAATGTTGAATCGACTTCCTTTCCAAAGTGAAAAATAACAATAATTTTTCGAAAGTCAGTGGCAAATGTGTGTGTGTGTGTGTGTGTGTGTTTGTGTCCGAAAAATTAAAGTTATTTTTCACTTTGTAGTGTTTTTAAGGAAGTCAGTTCTTATTTTTTTCTTGATATAGTATCCTTTCTTTGAAAGAACGAGCTTAGTCTCTTCAGTAGTTCCAGTAAACATTTTGTGGAAGGATGGTGATGGTGATGATAATATTCTCTCTGTGGGCCAATCATTGTAGCGGTACGTGTGAGGCTCTTATCCAGTAGTGCTTCAGCCACCATGTATAGTCGGAAAACGCACAGTTTAAATCTACCTTGTTCAATTTTTTTTTTATAATATAAAGGGGATTTTATTGATTACTAAAAATAACAACATAATACAATATATTAACTTAACCAAAACTATATATACACAAACTAAAATAAAGCATCGAAAAATTCATCCTCATCGCTGTCGACCGGTAACGTACCCAAGAGACTGGCGGCATTACCACGCTGTATAGCAATGCTTAGCCGTTGGCCAAAATAAAAACCAGCCCTTGGGTCACGAGAAGTGTCAACCAGCCGTTTTGATATTTCTTTAAAGAGGCCATGAGCACTCTGACCCCACGGCCCGAGGGTTTCAACCCCAAACGGCTCGAAAATATAATTACCAATAAGGTTGCTATACTTTCGCCGCTTGAGGTTTTCCGCAGCCGCAGCGGCAGCGCCAGCGCAGCAAGCCGAGCTAGGAAGATGGGATGGCGCAAGAGTATCGACACACGTTGCATCCCCCACTAAAGGCCTACCCACCTTCCAAGGAAACAAAGACATACCGTCTGGTCTCTTGTCATCGTCGCGTGCCAAGCCATTGGGTTCTAACACAGCTGGAACGCCGACGGTGACAAGAACTCGTCGGATGATGTCGTTAATGTTCGCGTGCCGCGCTAAGCGACTCGCACTTCGGCTACAAGACAGGCCGTGGTGTCCTAGACTGTTGACAACTTCGCCACAGTGGCAGCGATGAGGAGAACAACAAGGAGCTCCTAGTCTTAGAGAAGCAGCGAGGCGGAAAGTAGTGTCGTCGAGCAAAGTGCCTATGTTCGACAACGGTGGCGCATGAAGCCACAGACCCGACTCCCATTTAACCACAGCCAGCAGGCGCGCACGCTCCGCAGTAGTAGCAGACGAGTTCAGTAAATTGTCTTATGCAACTCTGCAGAGCGGCTCATCCCACCGTATTTGGGAAAGTGGGTTATCGGTATGTTCAAATGATCTATACAAGGTTGCCTTCCATATAAAATGGTGTAAGCCTGTATTCATCTAATCTCTATGATTGGAGCAATAGGCTTACGGAAATAAAATAAATGTGTTTAACCTTTTGTTCCCACTTATCCCACTTAATACCATTATTTTCTGTAAGCGAAAACCCCTCACAAGCCCAAAATCAGCAGAAAGACCCAAAAACGAGTCCTATCTATTTTTCTATTACTTTTACATGTAAAGCTACGTAATACAATTTCCTGTATATGCAAATATGAGACAATAATACGGTCGGTTCCAGGATCGAACCTCTTTGACTGTTGGACTCTGGAGAACCCAAAATCGCTTAATATTTTTATGGTAATGATCTCTACGGACCCTTAGATAAAGGGTAAGGTCCATTTTAACATCGTCTTTGAGGGAATTCCCTTTGCCTTGTATCGCTTAATTTTTCATATTAGGGGAAAATTGAGTTTATATATGTATTTTGGTAGTCATGTACATACTTATCGTTTGGAGCGTTGTTTTATGGTATAGGGGTGGAGATGTAACGTGTTTATCACACATCATAGGATCTACCTTTTTAGTAAAAAGTGGTAGCAAGTGTGGTTGCTGAGAATGCGATCCGGGGTTCGATCTCAGGTTTGGGCAATGTATTATCGGGTTTTAAAAAACGTTTGTTTTTCAAAAAGCAACACTTTTTATTCACATCAAATGTGTCAGTGTTTCTAACAAGGCTGAAAATCAGCACTTTTTGAACGTCAAAATTACTTCCGACTTACGATTCCTAGGCTGTAAGTTCGTATCTAGGCAGGTACTTTACTTTGTGTATTTAATTTCTTTACTACTGCTCTCAAAACGGTAAAAGTAAACATCGTGAGGAAACCGGCATGTCCGAGCACCAAAAATTCGAAGACCTTTGAACATCCACCAAATTGCACTGGGTCCTCGTGGAGCATTACATCCCACTCCCTGTCACAGAGACATTTTTCCCAGCAGTGGGAACATCATAGCCTAATTATGCTTACGAGAAGCACGTATTAAGCAATTTGATAAAAGTAAAATTTCTGTAAACTAAACAATAAGGTTGTTTACAAAATTGTTGCTCACAAAATTTAATTTTTCTACTGCTACTCTTTTTTTTTTGGATGGGAAATCATCAAATGACTTCTCCCGCTCTGGGCGGAGTGGGAGGGATGTCAGACTTTTACTGTTCAATCACTTCTGACTTGTTGATATGTTATGTTAACAGCTCCCCAAATATTTTTACTCTCTACACAATATGATTATAAAATCCATCATATTTTAAAACAAAAATAATACAAGACAGACACGACCGCACTATTTATTCTGCGAAAAGTTGAGTGTATATTTTACCTTTTAATTTTCAGAAGGTAATGGTCTGCGCTAGGTTTATTTAGGTCTGAAACCTTTGCTGAAAATTGCCTGAGTGACTGCAAAGTGCCGATGCTTTTACTATTTTGTTGTTGGGCAAATATAATTACTATTAATTAGGGTATTGTTACTATTAACGGTGAATTAGTTTTCGTAGGCGTACGTTAGTTTTTAGTTTTCTTTATTAGGGTTAACGAAATGCTAAGTTGTTGTTCATGGAGTTTCGCAGGGTTTTTATCGACTTGGCCAAACATCGAGTTATCTTCGTTATATTTAATGTATTTTACACGCATAAACCTCTCGTAATCAATTCTCTGATGGTGAAAACTGAATCAAAATCTGTTATGTAGTTTAGAAAGAGAAAGAAAGAAAAAAGATTAAACCATCTGTGAGCCAAATTTCATCCAAATCCATTCGGCCGTTTTTGCGTGATTGAGTAGCAAACATACAAACTTTTAAATTCATAATATTAGTAGGATATATATGGTATATGTATATGTAGGATATATATTATATACGTTGCGTATGTATGATTGTAGTCAACATAATAATGCTAGATCGTATCTGTATTTAACCACATTTTTCATTCACTGTTCGTAACAATGCCGTTTCAAACAAAAACTATTAATAAATAACTAAATAAAAATTAAATTACAACATTCCAAACGTTTGTAACAAAATTTTAGTTCACTTTACTAAAAACAATAATTTAAAACGTTACCCAAAGTGTAATTACTGGTTCAAACAATTTTGCCAATGGTTTGTTGAAATTGAAAATATCATTTAGCTGTTTTAAATGCTAAATAAACTTAAACACAGAAACAAAATGTTATTGAACAAGTATTTTGTGGAAACATAGGTGTCAATTACATTTGCTGTGAAAATTAAAAAGCTGATTGTTCGCACAACATTTTAGTTTATTTATACCAATAAGAAACAAAAAATGAAGAGTACAAAGATATTTTTTAACCAACTTCAAAAAGGTTTTTTTTTTTTATGTATTTTCGGCCATAACTCCGTCATTTATAAACGGATTTGCAAAATTCTTTTTTTTGTTCGAAAGGGGTTTATTTCGAAATGGTCCCATATAAATTTCATATAGATCTGATGATGAGTTCCGGAGACAGACACCGGAACTCTTTAAAAAATGACAGCAAATCAACCGCGATTTCTGCTATCGCATAAATATGGATTGTTTGTTTGGAATTAGTGCGGGGTAGATACCATAACTAAAAATTTAAAAATAAAAACTTTTTTACAAAAAAAAAACAACCGACTTAAAATTAAAGTTATTTTTCACTTTGTAGTGTTTTTAAGGAAGTCGGTTGTTTTTTTTTGTAAAAAAGTTTTTATATTCAATCGGCTTTGTTTACTATGAGCCCGTATAACCCATTTATAACGCCTGTGTTAAATAGAAGTCCCATAAAAAGCCAGGGTTTTCCTAAAAAAAAAAGTTTCCGTTACATACTAACATACTAACGTTAATAACGTGCTAATAAAAGCGTGTTAAAATAGGCTTGACGAGACGTAAACTCTGAAGAAATGGAACCTTTGCTCAGAAGTGAAACAGTATAACCAAACAGCTTTATATTAAATTATATATATAGATTGAATAATATTAATCATTGGTGTAGCTGAAATAAGGGTATGAAATACCACCCCATTTCTTCCCGTGGGTGTCGTAAGACGCGCCTAAGGTACTTACTAGAGAGTAGGCAGCAACGTTCTCTTTGCATTTAACCACACAACACTACTATCGCTAACCCGCCTACCAAGCGTGGCGATTATGGCAAATCTCTATGTCCAACAGTGGACGTCTTTCGGCTGAAATGATAATGATGAAGATTCTCCCTGAAGTCCCTGACGATTTCTCCTATAAAAAGCATTTAAGTTCCCAAGCAAAAAAATAAAATGTAAAGGATCTTCAGAAAGTAACAGGCTATCGTTACGTACTACGGCTCTCAGGCGTCGGGATAACAACCTATAACTATTTATGAGGCTTTAACCTCTTCACGTATTAAACCTGTAAGTGCTTTTAATACCTTTTTTATCTCTGTTTAATATGAAAAGGCTGTAAAGAAATTTTAACGTGAAATTCTAAAATTATTTATAGTTTAGCGCGTAACCACAAATAGCCACCGTAGTTTAAGTTGAATTTAAGAATGGAAGTGTCGTTTCATTTAGTCTTTGACAAAAATAAATAAATAATTTATTTGATTCTGTCAGGCCTAATTGCCTAGTTAATTAGTTTAGTTGAAAAGTTGAACCGACTTCAGAAATAAAATATTCGTGTTTTATGTTTTGTTATATTTATTCCCCTACTAAGTACATTCAGAGAAGTGTACTAAGAAGGAGATTGCGGCTAAATAATAAGAACTGCTCGGCTTGATTGTAACTTAAGCTATGCTTGACATACTACGGTTCGAGGATGGGTGACCATTCATTAAATATAGAATTCCTGCGCCTCTAGGAAAGCATGGTTAATCACTAATCTTGGTGTCATTCGCCACAGGCCACTTACCAAGGGGTATCGTGTAACTCAGTAACGAAAAGCAGTTATACTGGTCCTCAGCTACTTACGGTTAGTATGACGTGTACTATAAGCTTTAATGGTGAAATTGAATCGTTATTTATTTACTGACAGAGATAATTTATCGTTAACTATTACCATATTTTTCTATCCAACACTGCATCATCATCATAATCCACAGACCGTGTTTACCCACTGCTGGGCATAGCTGACTTGTCATAATATACTTCCAACCCCGTTGACGCTCAGAGATGGCAGAAAATTGTATTCCCAGTAATAAAAACACAGGTTTTCTAAAACAAACTACTTATTAACAAACAATAACTTATATTTATTTTTTCGTACGACTTGTCTTTTTAGGGTTCCGTAGCCAAATGGCAAAAACGGAACCCTTATAGATTCGTCATGTCTTTCTGTCTATCTGTCCATCCGTATGTCACAGCCACTTTATTCCGAAACTATAAGAGCTATGCTGTTGAAACTTGGTAAGTAGATGTATTCTGTGAACCGCATTAAGATTTTAACACAAAAATAGAAAACAAACAATAAATTTTGGGGTTCCCCATACTTAAAACTGAAACTCAATTTTTTTTTTATCAAACCCATACATGTGCGGTGTCTTTGGATAGGTCTTCAAAAATGATATTGAGGTTTTTACTATCATTTTTTTCTAAACTGAATAGTTTGCGCTTCCAAAGCGGCAAAATGTGTCCTCCCCCTCTCCACCTGTAACTTCTAAAATAAGAAAATGATAAAACTAAAAAAATATACGATGTACATTACCATGTAAACATCCATCGAAAATTGGTTTGAACGAGATCTAGCAAGTAGTTTTTTTTTAATACGTCATAAGTCGTAAAACGCAATTTACCTTTCATTCAATCAACTCAAATATAAAAATAAAAATAAAAACATTTAATTTCATAAACATAAACCTTATGCATAAGCCGTGAATATCTACAGGTTTGTACGGAACCCTCGGTACGCGAGTCTGACTCGCACTTGGCCGGTTTTTCTTTGAGTACTGAATACATTTTCTATTCTTCTGTTCCGTTCGTAATTACTTTCATGCCGTGTTTGTATTATCCGTAGTCTGGAAGCCAGTCAGTCAGAAAATAAGTTAGCAAATAAGATCATACAAAACTGTAGCATAATGTCGGTGTAACAATCCAGTTTCCAGGCCGAGATCGGAATAGTCCAGCGATAACATCATTAGACCTCGTTTACCCCACCTATGTGCAGTGAAATCTGCGGGTTGTTGTCTGCCAGACTGTAACTAATACAGGTTAATACTGTTACCGCGAACTGTCAGTTCTACAGTTAGCCTGCATAACTCTGAGATACAGGGTGGTCTTTTTATCCGACTGTGGCGTAGCAAAAGGGTTATGATTTTATTCAGTATGTATGTAAGTAAATGAGTATATATTTTGTATGTTCATCTGGTCCCTCTTAATTCTAAACTAAATATCATAATTTATTATAAAACAATGACGTATCGTTGGAAGCGTCTTGATCATCTGCTGGCTATAGGTTATGTGACATCACATTCAGTTTAATAGAGCGCTCTCAAGAGAACATGAACTCATGAACTAAATAAATGTAAAATGTCATTTTTTTCAGACAGAAATCAAGACAAAAGTGATCGCATGCCATTATAATTTTATTTATTTATCTATTACCCTGACCATTTTTGTCTCAAATATTTTCTTGTTTTGCACCATGTAAAGCGTGTTTTTTGAGAGACTTGTGAGTAATGGGTTTTAGTTTTTAAACTTAATTTTTATCACGAAAGGAGAATGGACCGGACCGGACCGGTGAATGGATGGAAGAGTGATTTGTAAATATCTCGTTACTCGACAATCCATCGTTTAATTGACACCAAACGTTTTTGTTTAAAAAACTTCATTGGTTTGCAAACATGGTTAGTTAATTAGTACATACATTTTTATTATGAAAATTCTTCATGAGCTACCGTCATATGGGCGTGTAAATCATGATACCTATTATTTTATAATATATGATATTTTAAATCAGTAACAGTAAAATTACACAATAAGTACAAAAATTACAAATTTCAAAAAGGTAATCAAACATGTCAAATGAAATAATAGCATGCCAGTAAGCCAGTGATTCATAATTAGAGAAGGCATCCAGTGTAAAAACTACTTACAAAAATATTTCGATTAGTTGACCCTTTTTTTTGTGGATGGGAATTCATCAAATGACGTCTCCCGCTCTGGGTGGAGCGGAAGGGCGTGTCAGACTTTTACTGACGAAAACCCATCCGTGTTCCTTCAGTTGCTCATATGCCAGGGCCACGGTACCTCTTTCGAACGAATCTCGCGACCCTGGCAGGAACCCCAGGACCCCAGGGCCCCACCCCCTAAGCTCAGTATAAAACCCCATTGACTGAAAAGTTGATTCAGCACACGTTTTAACTTTTTTCGTTGTAAATGTAACATGTTTCCGGCTTGATTATAAATCTGTTCTTCGATTTTACCACTGCGAGATCGTCTAAAACTTTAAAAGTAATTTTAACGTTGTTTATCTTTAATCGAAAAATGTGAAGTTATTTCTTACTTTTAAGTTGTTTAACAAGCGATAGAGGCGGCGTTTTATTTTCTACTTTTTCAAAACTGTTTATAGGTATGTACCACTTTCTACCTTATCGGCTACCGCAATTGTCCGCGGTTGATTCTACTTTGTATGTAGGTACCTAAATTCCTAGTGAAGGTCCATATAATAACTCTGCTAGTAAAGAAACTCATAATTTTCATATGTAACATACAATCACACCTGTTTAATTTAATTTCCCTTAAGGTAGGTAGATGTGTATATGTGTATATAGAGAATACATTGTTTATTGTTACTACGCCACACCATAAATGAAAAATGATCCAATGATGAAAAAACCCATTAGCACTTTTGCCGTAATCGCCACGCTTGGCAGACGGGTTAGCGATCGCAGTATGGTGGTAAAATGCATAGATAGATAACGCTGCTGCCCGTCTAGTAAGTCCCTTAGTCGCGTCTTACGACTCCCGTGGGTAGAAATTGTGCCATGTGACCATGTGAACTAAGTTAAATAAAAATATACCAATTTATAATTCACGTTAAATTTCTAGAGCACGATCGGTGTTTACCAAATGTATAACTTAAATGTCTCAAACATATGACACACATAGTTAGTCGCTGACGTAGGCAAGTCTCGTCATCTGTCAATAAATTACATATTGTAACTAAGTTTGGGGCGTGCGCAAACGAGCGTCTAAATTGTTTGGTGTCTCTGGCGCGGGTGGGATTATTTTGATCGTTACAAGGATGTATGTATCGTAACTTGTAATTAATTGGGACTTACACTAAGGGTTTTTTATGTCCAGCAGTGGAAATTTGGCTGAAATAATGATGATGATGAAGATGATGAATTTGCAATAACTGTTAAGGGTTGGATTATAAAAGCAATTATTTCTTCAGTTTATTCACTTACGTTAATTGAGCCAAGATAGGTTTATTGTTACTGTGACTAATTTATCAACGTATATTCTGTTTCTTGTTAACATCAGGAAGTTCTGTCTAATCAAAGTGATAAAGTTAGCCTAGTGACAACTGCTGAGATAGTATTGTGCTATCATCATAATCTGCCTAGTCATATCCAAACTATACATATGTTTGGGTCAGCTTCCATTCTAACCGGATACAGCTGAGTACCAGTATTTTATATAGACCGACAGCCTATATGACCTTCACAACTCAGCTACTGGGTAATACTTATTCCCTTTGGTAAGACTTATATTGTCAGACTTTCGGGTTTCTGACGACCCGTAACGGTTGTCAAAGATCTATAAATGATAGCCAGGACAAATAGCTTCACGTGCTTTCCGAGGAATGGAGGGGTCTCGACATTTTAGTGATCACCCATCCATTCTCATCGATCAATCTGTGTGGCTGTTATTACCTACAAGCCCTTTTTTTTTTTTTTTTCAGGTTGGGAAATCATCAAATGACTTCTCCCGCTCTGGGCGGAGCGGGAGGGCGTGTCAGACTTTTACTGACTAAAACCCACCCGTGTTCCATCAGTTGCCCATGTGCCAGGGTCACGGTATCTCTTTCGAACAATCACGCGACCCCGGCAGACCTACAAGCCCTTCCGTTATAACTATTCCAATTGAAATTGTGATTGAATCAACAAATGAAACGAAATTGGTCAAGTTTCATTAGTATGCTGTGATTACGCTAAGATCAATATGAACTAAATTCCAATACAAGAAATAACAGAAACGTAAATAAAACCCAAAATCGAACAATATGGTACCCAATCGCAAAGCATTACTGTACAAATAAATAATAATTTCAAAAAAACGAAGTCTACTACTTCTACTTCTTATTTTCGGTTTCTATGGAAGCGTGTTTTTTAGTTTTTTTTTAACTATTATTTATATTATTTTCCATTCATTATGACTGGCCTGTTAGTCTAGTGGTTAGTGACCCTGACTCCAAGGACTGAGGTCGTGGGTTCGATTCCCACCCAGGACAAATCTTTGTGTGATGAGCACAATCATTTGTTCTGTGTCTGGGTGTAATTTATCTATAATATGTAGGGGAAGTACGGCCAAAATGACATATACGGACAAAATGACACACCGGGCTTTTTTCAAAATTGGCGGGCTATAATCCTGCAGTTGGCATATCATTATGTGTCACCGGCCATGGTGGCATACCTGTTAAGTTTATACCGCCATTGACTTGGTCACGCCGAAGTTACTTGCAGGAAAGCGTTTTGTGCGCATAAAAGTTTTTTATTTTTATTGATTTCGTCCTGTTTTTGATCAGTTTCTCGTGGTTTCTATTACATCTTTTGTAGTAAATTCAAAAAATGTAGCATTATGCTGCATCACTTAAAAGTATTTATTTATAAATCTCGTGTTTATAGTAATTATGACTTAATTAGTGTTTAGATAACCTGTGGGGCAAAACGACATACCTTTATTCAATGATGAGGTTTTCAATGTTGAATCGAAATACGATAGTGATCCTTAAAAGCAGTCAGAAAAAAGGTGAACCCAAGTACAGAAGACTCATTACGCTGAGGACTCGAACGTAGAAGATTTCCAGCTGTGTTGAACGGTGATGATGATGACTGCGCATGCGTTTACTGTAACGACCTCTTTTCCCGTTCCAAGCCCAACGAGTGCTGGCTACGGTGCAACAATTGTTCTCTTTGGGCTCATATTTAATATTTTGTGAAATATGTACTTCATAATTTTCGTATTTATTATGTATGTCATTTTGTCCGTACTATATGGACAAAATGAATTTTCTTAGAGGCTTCGATTAATTTAAATTATATTTTTTATATGGGTCCTATTCAATTATGAGTTTACTTGGGTTAAAACTTATGAACCAAAGATGATTATGCAACCTAAACAGTGACTGTAACTATGTTAATTAAAAATATATCATTAAAAAACAAAACCGTATGTCATTTTGGACGTACTTCCCCTATATATTTAGAAATATATAAGTATATTTATCAATTGTCTGGTTACCATAGTACAGGCTCTGCCTAGTTTGGGATCAGATAACAGTGTGTTGGTTGTCCTGAAATATTTATTTATTTAGATATTTATTATTAAATTTTTCAGAGTGTTTCGAATTTTGTGACGTATGTCAGCGTATTTTGTGATGTATGTCAGCGTAGTTTTCGAAGACAGTTTTTTTGCTATCCTGGTTACCGTGACAAGGATAATGGTACAAATTTATACAATTACTAGTTTCTGCCCGCGACTTCGCCCGCGTTAAATTTCTTGTTCCCCCGACCCTTCCTGTCGCGTCTAATCGCCTACCCGTGCGATTTTCCCCGTTTTTGCAACATTTTTCATTACTGCTCCGCTCCTCTTCGTTGAAGCGTGATAGTGTATAGCCTATAGCCTTTCTCGATAAATGCCTATTTATCGAGAAAGACCCAACACGAAAATAATTTTTCAATTCGGACCAGTAGTTCCTGAGATTAGCGCGTTCAATCAAACAAACAAACAAACTCTTCAGCTTTATAATATTACTAGCTTCTGCCCGCGACTTCGTCCGCGTCAAATTGCTCCTCTGACCCTTCCCGTCGCATCGATTTGCCTGCTAGTTTTCGTCCATATTTCGTTGCTGCTCGCTCCTTTTGAGTTATAGTGAGTCAAGCTTAAAAGGTAGACATATGCTCTCGCGGACTTTTTTTTAGAACTTTTTAACAGGAACAATTCAGTGATACATGGTTTTTGCGTTACTTTAACCGTTTACGCAGCGCACGCAACAAAAACTCTCAAAAGGAATAAATTTTCCCCATTTTTGCAACATTTTTCATTACTGTTCCGCTCCTCTTAGTTGTAGCATGATTTTATATAGCCTATAGCCTCCCTCGATAAATAGGCTACTCAACACAAAAAGAATTTTTCAATTCGTACCAGTAGTTCCCGAGATTAGCGCGTTCAATCAAACAAACAAACTCTTCAGCTTTATAATATTATATATAGTATATAGTATATTTATATATAGTATAGAAAAGTATAGATAATATAAGTAAAGATTATATTTTCATCAATTCTTGATAAGAATGACAAATTCTGAGTAAATCCGACGTTTTGAAAGGGGTCAAGACCATGTTCAAAAATTCCGTTACTAACATACGTGTGAACCTAATAAAAACGTGATAAAAAGAAGGGATACATTAATGATGTATATATATATATATACGATTTTGTTTCAACCGGTACTCAAACCTTCTACTTCATTACTTATGCCAAGGATTGTGAATGATCAGTTAAAATGTTGGAGATAAAAAAACCGGCCAAATGCGAGTCGGACTCGCGCACCGAGGGTTCCGTACAAACCTGTAGGTATTCTCGGTTTAAAATAAATGTTTTTTTTTTTTATATTTCAGTTGATTGAATATAAACTAAATTGCGGTGTACGATTTATGACGTTTTAAAAAAAAAGCACTCACTCGATCTCGTTCAAACCAATTTTCGGTGGTAGTTTACATGGTAATGTACATCATATATTTTTTTTAGTTTTATCATTCTCTTATTTTAGAAGTTACGGGGGGGGGGGCACATATTTTACCACTTTGGAAGTGTCTCTCGCGCAAACTATTCGGTTTAGAAAAAAATGATATTAGAAACCTCATTACCATTTTTGAAGACCTATTCATAGATACCGCACAGGTATGGGTTTGATGAAAAAAAAATTTTTGAGTTTCTGTTCTATGTATGGGGAACCCCAAAATTTATTGTTTTTTTTTCTATTTTAGTGTAAAAATCTTAATGCGGTTCACAGAATACATCTACTTACCAAGTTTCAACAGCATAGCTCTTATAGTTTCGGAAAAAAGTGGCTGTGACATACGGACGGACGGACAGACAGACAGACAGACAGACAGACAGACAGACAGACATGACGAATCTATAAGGGTTCCGTTTTTTGCCATTTGGCAACGGAACCCTAAAAAAGTGTAATTTAGTAATCGTCTGGTGAAAGTGTTATAGATAATATTCTAGCCTATGGATATGTTATTATTAGGCTATAGGATCTTCTTCAGGAGAAAGGACAGAACTTCGTGAAAAAAAGTAGATGCAAATTATTCCATTGTGGCTCAATCAATGACTATTATGTTCTAAATAATTTTACATATCGGTATTACAATTTCTTTATTTTTTTCCCGGGAAAATCTATAAAGTCTAGATTCCATTTCCTCCAGATTACCGGGATATTTTCTTCTTACCTCTGAGCAGAATAACTGGTGGTACCTCTGTTTTATTTAAAGAGATACATAATCTGTTCTGAGTTTACTTCTAACCTCGCTCATGTCATGGTACGCCTTCAAAATGGTTGAACTGAATGGTGCTGATCCATAAGTCATGTTCGTGAACGGGCGCCATCTGTAGGGACTGCTCATATCTTAGCTGCCATGACTTTTATTTTTTTGTTTTTGGGAAATCATCAAACGACTTCTCCCGCTCTGGGCGGAGCAGGAGGGCATGTCAGACTTTTACTGACTAAAACCCACCCGTGTTCCTTCAGTTGCCCATGTGCCAGGGTCACGGTATCTCTTTCGAACAATCACGCGACCCCGGCAAGCATCGGTCCTAGCAGACCCCTTCAGCGCTGCTGACATCTGTTTGAGGCGCACGTGGAGCACTACGCGCCGTCGACCCGAGCTTGGTCCTTGCCTGGCGGCGGGCTACCCATTGCTCGCCCCCCGCAAGCTCGCGCCTACGGTGGCCGGGAGTCCGCAATCGACTCCCGACGCCCAGGGCGTCTCCTCCTGCGGCGGCTAGGGACGTGAGGGTGTAGAGACTGCCACTGCCTCACGCGCCCCGCCTCCTCCTTCGCGAGCATTACTGCTTCGCAGAAGGAGGTGACGGCTTCCCATGCCTTCTCGCTCCGTACCATGGGTCGCACCAGGGCCGGACGCGACAGGTCGCCGCCGCCGATCGCCTCCACGAGGACACGGCGGTGCTCCGCCCAGGCAGGGCACACCTCCACCGTATGCTCCACCGTGTCCTCCAGACGATCCTTGCAATGGAAACACCCGGACGTATCCTCCCGCTTTATCCTGAACAGGAACCCACCGAAGCACCCATGCCCGGTGAGAACCTGCGTCAGGCGGAAGGTAAGGACGCCGTGACGCCTCTCTATCCACTCCTCAAAGAGGGGACTTACCGCCGCAATTGTGGTGTGCCCAGCACTGGGTTGTGACAATCGTACCCGCCATGTCGCCATGAGATCCTGCCGGAGCTCTGTCCGCCGTACCGCGATTTGTCGTGGCAGCGGAGTATCGCCCCGGAGCGTTTCGCCTCCTCGCGCCACTCCCACATGTGCGCGAGGACCTTTGCCTCCAGATCCCATGGCGGCACTCCGGCAAGGAGGCTCGCCGCCTCGCACGAGATCGTGTGGTATCCTCGGATTAACCGGATGGCCATGACCCTCTGGGCTGCACTCAACCGGCGCGCTGAGCGCAGCCTCAATGAGGGCTCCCACACCGGTGCGCCGTAGAGGGCCATGGACCGCACGACCCCCGTGTAGAGCCTCCGGCAGGAGGCGTTTGGACCCCCCAGATTGGGCAGGAGCCGCTTTAATGCAGCCCGCTCCAGTCTGGGAGCCAAACGTCAGAGAATAGATGGTTTGAGTTTGCGTCACCTTATTTTCAAAGTATATGTCGGCGTATTATCGCCGTCGTTGGCGAAGTCAAACATATTGGTTTGCACCAATATATCACACAAATACACAGCAATAGGAAATGGCAGGAAAATGTTTAAGAGAATACAAAAAATACCTTACTTCAACTCAGGGTGTTTATTCCACAAGCACCGAATAAAATCATGTCCTTTCATTCGTATTACAACAGTTTTTATACACGAAATTGCCGCCAAAAAGAATTTATAAATTTAAACAACAACATTTTAAATAAATCAAAAGGAAGTAACAACATAGAAACTTTTATAAATTCTACCGGAAATAGTATTAGTTAAATAAATAACATAGAAGTCAGATTAAGTACAAAATAATCAAAACGAAGCTTATTATGAAAATCAAATGAAGGTTTGGCGCCCATAATATACTATCGAGAAATCACGTCATCTGAACTCCATTCAATATTTGAAGTAATGCGGCTATAGAGAATTACACCACACTGAACACGAAACTGACAAAAACAAAGATCACTAAAAAAATATGATTAATGTAAGGCATGAATCAATTCCAATCAGTACGTTGTGAGTGAGTGTGAGTGAATCAAAGAGAAGTAAGTTAACTACTGTTAGTCGGTAGTTGGCACTGTCGGTAGTTCGTTACATGTGTGTGTGTGTGTGTTTCGTCTCAAGACGTTCAGCTAACATAACTGTATTAATGTGTTTGTTAGTTGTTTATGTGGTTTCAGTGGTAGCGGTAGTGTATAAGTATTTTTTGATAAGTACACTAAGTGTCATTTTTACATTCCGCTGACGGACTATAAGGAGTTGTTAAAGAAGAATAAACGTAGATACTTTTCAAATTTTTATTTTACACTTTCTTTTGCCTGCAGCTTTGGTCAGGTCATCAGGTGAGAACGAATTTACTACTGGGATGAAAAGAATCATGTGTTAATCCTAGTTATAAAGTACTTATCTATGCCACTTGTAAATCTATTCATCACATTTATCCGTTTTTGCGTGATTCAGTAACAAACAAACAAAATGTTCATATTACTTAATAATATTATAAGTAAGATACAAAACATCATGCGTGTAATCCCGTTAGGCAGAAATGTGCGATCCATAAGGGGCGAGCCTATTGCCGTGTACCTGGTACAAATAAAAACTCCAGGCTAATACTGAGAAATTCCTGATGGAAAAGTCTAAATACAATTTGCCCGACCTGGGAATCGAACCCATGGCCACATGCTCAGTTACAGTTACACTTACGGCCAAACGACGTAGTCAACACTTTATTTTGTAGTATCAGTTTAAAAAAAATCTCAAAGAAACTTCAGTTTGTTTATAATCTATACTATAATATTATAAAGCTGGAGAGTTTGTTTGTTTGTTTGTTTATTTGTTTGTTTGATTGAACGCGCTAATCTCAAGAACTACTGGTCCAAATTGAAAAATTCTTTTTGTGTTGGATAGCCTATTTATCGAGGGAGGTTATAGGCTATATAACATTACGCTACAACTAAGAGGAGCGGAGCAGTAATGAAAAATGTTGCAAAAACGGGGAAAATTTATTCCTTTTGAGAGTTTCCGTTGCGTGCGCTGCGTAAACGGTTAAAGTAACGCAAAAATCATGTATTACAGAATTGTTCCTTTTAAAAAGTTCTAAAAAAAAATCCGGGAGAGCATATGTCTATCTTTTAAGGTTGACTCACTATAACTCAAAAGTAGCGAGCAGCAACGAAAAATGGACGAAAACTAGCTGGCAAATCGATGCGACGGGAAGGGTTAGGGGAGCAAAAATTTGACGCGGACGAAGTCGCGGGCAGAAGCTAGTACGAAATAAAATATGAGTAACAAAATAAAACCAAGTATTTAAAAGTTTACGTAATTAGTTTCAACAAAGGCCTTATACTTTTATGGCTACACTACTAAACTTCATCTGTAGGGCATATTAAAATAAAGATTTTTGCCGATACTATGAAATCGTAACCATGGAGAAATTGAAATTTTCTCAGCAAATCTAGACTAAGTGACTGTCAAAGAAATAACTATTGTTCCCCGTTATCGGAATAAGTCACTTTATTAATAAACAATACAGGTAACTGCGATGTGCAGCTCAGATCAGCAGTCGCTGATCTGAGCTGCACATCGCAGTTCCGATTGGACTACTATCTGACCTCAAAAGAAATTAACAATGAAAATACATTTATTTAGCACAGACTAAAAGTCACACTACAAAACATATTATATAAGAATTTAAAAATAAATAAAGTCATAGGCATCAGCGAACTGCCAACAGAAGGGAAAACTTCGGAAAAAACGGGGCCAAGTGCGAGTCGGACTTGCGCACGAAGGGTTCCGTACCATTATTAAAAACGGCATCAAAATCACGTTTGTTGTATGTTCCCCTTAAATATTTGTTTTATTTTAATTTAATTGTTTATTTTTAAAGTAAATATAACCTAAATATTTTGTGAATATTTCAAGCGTCTATCTGTTGCCGTTATCGATATCGAGCAGTTTTTAATAGGGTCCCGTTTTACCCTTTGGGTACGGAACGAAGGAAGTTTTGCCGCCACCAAAAATCGTTCAACGAGGCTGAAGAAGCTTTTTGTTAAAAAAAAGAGAACAAAAGAAAAAAGTGAGTTTACAAGAAGCTGTGCTATGCGACTACGCCAAACAGACCCAGTTCATCGAAATGGGGGAAGATGATGATTAATAGAAATAATCGCTAGCACTGCGCCCCCACCTTCTTATTACTGCCACGTCGCGGTTTGAATAATATCACGACGATGTAGCGGAAAAGGGATGTTCAATGTTCAGACACTTCCAGCTAAATTACTTGACAAATACTCCACTAACTTGTTCACAGCGTGTGACGTCACGGATGTATGAGGATAACGGTATGAACAATTGAACAACGTCATTGAAATTATCAGAGATGTGCAAAATAGGTTATAAATTGTATTCAAATACAAAATGCAAATACTTTTTGTATTTTGTTATATCAAATACTAAATACAAAATGGTTTTTCATTTTATATTTAAAATACTAAATGCAAAATACGTATTTACAAAATGCTTTTTTAAAATAAAATACTTTTAGTTTTAAAGTATCTTTATTTTGTTAAAAAGTTTATTTATTTCAGCCAGCTAACAGGCTGGTAAAGGAGGTGGGTAAAGTTTAGAACATTTTCCTCCTATCATATTCATGAAAATTCAAAGTATTTATTGACGTCATGTTATTGTGTTTATGTGAAGTTTTGGTATCGACCTTTACATCTATTCTAAAATAATAGCAATCTAAAATAATAAATAAGAAAAAAATAGCAAGTCATATAAAAAAGTCATCAAACTTGTCAACTAAAATAACTTCTTTGAAGTTTTGTTGTTTTAAACACTTTTTTTTAACTTTCATTACAAAACAAACTGTTAAGCGCTTTATGCACCAAAACATTTTTTAGTCTCTCAAATACTACAGTAAATAGGCTTTATAATTAGCAAACTAGCTAACTAACTACTAATTTGTTAGTAGGTCAGTGATACCATAGTGAGAAAAAAAAAGTACCATTTCTTATCACATTAATTATTAATTCTTTGATGTTTGCAAAACTTAGCAAAAAGTATTTTGCATTTTGCAAATACAAAATATGTTCTAAAAGGTATTTCAAATAAAATATAAAATGCTTTTCTAAAAAAAGTATTTAAATACAAAATGGAAATAGGTATTTTGTATTTTCTATTTTGCATTTCAAATACAGTTATTTTTAAAATGTCACATCTCTGGAAATTACATAGTGTATTGTTTGGATGGAATTAAAAGAGACTTGAGTAAACTTTTTGGTTGGATAAACCGTGTTTTAATGTTTTTAATTTTATGTAAGTGCAAAATCGAAATCATGATCATTTTAGCCGTAAGACCTCCACTCCTTGGGCACGCCACAATTGCGGCGGTAAGTCCCCTCTTTGAGGAGTGGATAGAGAGGCGTCACGGCGTCCTCACCTTCCGCCTGACGCAGGTTCTCACCGGGCATGGGTGCTTCGGTGGGTTCCTGTTCAGGATAAAGCGGGAGGATACGTCCGGGTGTTTCCATTGCGAGGATCGTCTGGAGGACACGGTGGAGCATACGGTGGAGGTGTGCCCTGCCTGGGCGGAGCACCGCCGCGTCCTCGTAGAGGCGATCGGCGGCGGCGACCTCTCGCGTCCGGCCCTGGTGCGAGCCATGGTACGGAGCGAGAGGGAATGGGAAGCCGTCACCTCCTTCTGCGAAGCAGTAATGCTCGCGAAGGAGGAGGCGGGGCGCGTGAGGGAGTGGCAGTCTCTGCGCCCTCACGTCCCTAGCCGCCGCAGGAGGAGACGCCCCGGGCGTCGGGAGTCAATAGCGGACTCCCGGCCACCGTAGGCGCGAGCTTGCGGGTGGCGAGCAATGGGTAGCTCGCCGCCCGGTAAGGACCAAGCTCGGGTCGACGGCGCGCAGTGTTCCACGCGCGCCTCAAAGAGATGTCAGCAGCAGTGTAGGGGTCTACTAGGACCGATGCCTGCCGGGGTCGCGTGATTGTTCGAAGGAGATACCGTGACCCTGGCACATGGGCAACTGATGGAACACGGGTGGGTTTTAGTCAGTAAAAGTCTGACACGCCCTCCCGCTCCGCCCAGAGCGGGAGAAGTCATTTGATGATTTCCCATCCTGAAAAAAAAAAAAAAAAAAAAAAAAGACCTCCACTCCTGGAAATAGGCCTCCCCCAATTTAGGGGGCTTTAACTTAATCGCCACACTTGGCAGGTGGATTGGCGATCAGTGGTAAAAGCAGAAAGAACGCCTCTACCCATTCTCTTGGAAGTCCCTTAGTCACCTCTTACGACACCCACGGAAAAATTTAAATAATAGATAGGTACTAACTTCATATAAGTATGGTCGCCTATTGAGCTATGATGATCTCTTAGATCACCATTCTGACAATCACTGACCATCGGAGCATCTATGAGCATCAGATAGAAAGCATGCTTACCAGGAGCAACAAAACGTGAATACCACATTACTGCTTCGGGGGACAAATATTGGCTATAAGCGTTAATCCAGGAATGTGTGGCCGGCTTTGGGTACAATCTCGATGGGTCCCAGTTCTTTCTGTGGGTGTCCTAAAAGGTTAATAAGGGACTTACTACACAATTGGCAGCAGCATTCTCTATGCATTTTACCACCACACTATGATCGCCAACCCGCCTGCTAAGCGTGGCAATTACAGCAAAGCCCCCTGAATTGGGGAAGGCCTATCACCATTGGACGACTTACGGCTGAAATGACCGGGTCTCCTTGATGCAAAGAATGCCGCAGTGAGTTTTGCTGTAGACAGAAAGATTTTCAGATTTACATAGTGTGAATCCTTTCATGTTTATCGACAGTAGGTACGCACAAACCCGGTTTTGTAAGTGCACTTGGGATTACCATTATAGTGCAAGGATTAGCCAATGAGCATGAAAACTCGCTGATTACCCTGTTTGTCCCAGACGTATAGTGGCTGTAAATACATAGCTCGAGGAGCCTCCTTCCATACACCCCACTTACTCCCCTGCGTGTTCTGTCAGCAGCACGTTACAGAACCTGATGAGCACTATTACTAGTGCCAAACACGTAGTTTAATTCTGGACGAAGTTCATTTAGATGGCCACCAAAACACTCAGAAGAGAAGAACTTCTTCTTTTGTAAATATCGTCTTAAAATAGATACAGGTAATTATTTATGTTGCCATGTAGAACTGATCTAGACACGCGGTAGCGTGTCAAGCCAAGTTCAAGTAACAGAACTGGCGAGCAGCACCGTGTGTAATATTACACGAACTATTTGGAGCCACTTTTGACCCTCTCATAACTCAAAAACTGTATAACATAAACGTGTCAAATTGCATTGGCTCATATAGTAAAACTTGCAAGGTACATATGTGCTCCAAATTTCATAAACATATCTCTAACGGTTATTTAGATATTAACGTCCAAAAATCGTCTTTTTTATCACTGACTGACCTATAGATCAAAACTCTAACCCAGTTCCAGATGACCTAGAAAGTTCAAATTTGGCATGCAGATAGATAATTAGGTAAATACAAAGGAATAAATCAGAAACTGGTAAATTTTTATCATTTTATAAGAATTTTTCATTTAATTGATTCTATTAGGAACACTTATAACAAAAACCATTGGGTATTAATTTTGTTATAAATAAGTACCTACTAATTATTTATGTACAAAAAGTAATGACATCCCATCAAAAACACAAATGTGAAATGAGAGCCAAGTTCAATATTATGATATATGCCTTGGTTGTTGACTTCAACGACAAAAGAAGTGAGATCTAAATGGGTGCCAAGTTCAATGGTCAGTCCTGAAATTTATTTATAACTACATAAAATATAATTTCTTCTTATAACTTAGGATAATATATTGTAGCCTAAGGTCTGACTTGGCTAGTTTTCATATACGAATTATATTATAGTCCTCGCCAGTTCTAAACCTGTTACTTGTCGGTTCTTGTTTTATTATTCCGAAAATTTGGCTTGCTGGTAGAAACTAGCCATCGAAAATAATAATTCGTATATGAGAACTAGTCAAGTCAGACCTTAGGCTACAATATATTATCCTAAGTTATAAGAAGAAATTATATTTTATGTAGTTATAAATAAATTTCAGGACTGACCATTGAACTTGGCACCCATTTAGATCTCACTTCTTTTGTCGTTGAAGTCAACAACCAAGGCATATATCATAATATTGAACTTGGCTCTCATTTCACATTTGTGTTTTTGATGGGATATGTTCTACTATAAAAGTATTGGTCGATGAATTTTAAAGCCATACAATTATGCAAGAACATCTATGTGGATATAATTGGTTTATTTGAAATATGTGCATTGTTAGCATTAATAAGAATATCAAAATAATATACTAACTTAACTAAAACTGTACACGAACGCGTTGAAAAATTCATCCTCATCGTTGTCGACTGGTAATGTACCCAAGAGACTGGCGGCATTACCACGTTGTATAGCAATGCTTAGCCGCTGGCCAAAATAAAAACCAGCCCTGAGGTCATGGGAAGTGTCAACCAGCCGGTAATCTAGATTAGATACCTAATACATTTAAAAGTTGAGACGTCCGCCAACCAAAACCGATTTTGGTGGGCGGAGGTCCCAACTTTTACATCAAGTGGGATGTTGACTTTGTAAATCTATTTAATAGAAGTGATCAACGAATAATTTTACTTCGGTAATATGTCGCCCTAAAAGTTATGACTACTTACTAATTACTGTTTGTTTGATTTACCCGAACGTAGGTTTAGCTACAATTTTAGTTAGCTTGAAACTCTATGTAATTAAACGAATAATTAGTATATTTGGATCAAAGAACGTGGTATTCGTTAGGTAAATGAAACTTTAATTAGATTTATTTAGTATCAAATATTCGGAGGCGTTCATATGTATACGTAGGTGATAGAGTTAATGTCAACTTTCGTGTTTCTGGTTTGACAATAGTAAATAAGTTATCAAATGTTTACGGAATTCTAACTTAACTTACTACCTAAATATTTTAATTATTATTTATGCAAGTTTTACAGTCACTTGGGAGGTGAATCTCATAACCAGCCAATATTGTTCCCACTGCTGGCCAACAGGCAAGCTCTCGGTAAGAGGGAGTGGGCAGTAATGTACAACGCGGGCCCAGTTTGGGTTGGTAGGTGTCACATGTCTTCGTTTTTTTTGTTCTTGAACATGCCGTTTTCTCATGATGTTTTTCTTCACCGTTATAAGAGCAGTGGTGATAGTATTATTTACACAAAGCAAATCACCTACCTGGGTTCGAACCCTAGTGGCAAGGCAGGTGAACGAAATCATTCTGAAGTCGCCAGGCCACTGCTACATGTACACGATAAGATTGGAAAAGGAAGCTGGGGTTCCTTTGTTTGTCTGGGTGACTAATGTGGCTGGGTGTCGTAGTTGACGATCTTGCTTAATTTTCATAAATAATGAAGCTAAGTACAGACGCCAGCACATCAAGTTACCTCAATCTGTCAAATTTCTTTAATAGAATTTCAACCTTATATCACAATAGTGGAAGGTAAATTTTCGATTGGTAAAATTTGACAGATTGGGGTGGCTTGACCTGCTGGCGTCTGTACATATGCGTAGATCAGAGATGTGCAAAATAGGTTATAAAATGTATTCAAATACAAAATGCAAATACTTTTTGTATTTTGTTATTTCAAATACAAAATAGTTTTTCATTTTATATTTAAAAACTAAATGCAAAATATGTATTTACAAAATGCTTTATTAAAATAAAATACTTTTAGTTTTAAAGTATCTTTATTTTGTTAAAAAGTTTATTTATTTCAGCCAGCTAACAGGCTGGTAAAGGAGGTGGGTAAAAAGACGACCCACTGACCAAAGTTTAGAACATTTTTCTCCTATCATATTCATGAAAATTCAAAGTATTTATTGACGTCATGTTATTGTGTCTCAAATACTACAGTAAATAGGCTTTTTAACTAGCATTAATTTGTTAGTAGCTTAGTGGTGCCATGAGAGTGAGAAAAAAAAGTACCATTTCTCATCACATTAATTATTAATTCTTTGATGTTTACAAAACTTAGCAAAAAGTATTTTGCATTTTGCAAATGCAAAATATGTCCTAAAAGGTATTTCAAATAAAATATAAAATGCTTTTCTAAAAAAAGTATTTAAATACAAAATGGAAATAGGTATTTTGTATTTTCTATTTTGCATTTCAAATACTGTTATTTTAAAAATGTCACATCTCTGGCGTAGATTAGCCGTAGACTGCTCCGCAGTGCACATACGAAACTATTACTTGTGACATCGCGCGATGTCTAGCGATGTCATGCGACTTTGCAGGCGACAGTATTCACGAGACATTCGTCGCCTCGTGAATACGGGACTTAAAATTAGAAATACGGCGGCAAACTATATTGAGTGAAAATATTCTAGTCCTAAATTTAATGGTAGATTTTATAATAATAATATTGGCGTTATCTGAATACATAATCTAATAATCACTTATTATTAGTTTCAAAAAAGAAAAAATAAACATTTCGTGATTTATAACCAAGTTCAAGTTCAAGTTATTTATTTCATAACAAAATGATATTTGTGTCGAAATATTTGCATAGTAGGTACAAAAAAAAAAAAAAAACCATTTCGTAACTTCAATCAAAATTTCTTGATAATTTTTGGTTTACGTGTTTTTCACGAAAACATAATTAACTTGGTTATTAGATTGAGATTCCAACATAATTATATACATGCAAAGTTTTTACAAAAATCTTTATTTTGTAGTCCGAAAGCCAACCAGAGGCATTAAGATCATGTTGGGATTCATATTTGTATCTAATTATTGTCCACGATAATTAAACAATAAATATTCTGACATTTAAAAGACATACCGTAATAAACAATGTACCCAACCAAATTACGAACACTGAAACAAAAGCAACACGACTTAAATTGCTGAAAAACCAATCAGCAACTTGGCAGATTAAATTCCCCCAATATGTCTTTTTCTGGCAAACATTTAATTTGATTAAACACCGTAGTCGGCAAGTAAACGACCTCGATTGGGTCTAAAGTCTAACTAATTTCATTAATTGCTGAAATCTCGCCTGAGCAAGCATAAATATTTGAAACTTATCCTACTTTGGGTTCGGTCAGCATAAAATGCGATGTTGGGTTAAGTAATTTGTGTTTTTATTTGTTCTGTAAATAGGGTATTTAATTTATTGTTCTTGTTTTTTCTAAGCTTCTTAAATAATACAATAATGTACCTACCGCAGCTTTTTTAACAGTTTAAGGATTTTCGTATAAAAATCAAAGTGTAATTCGGTTATGAATGTAATATTGAAACTCAATATCTTTACACGAAAATAAATCTGAGTATAAAATGAAGCAAAAACGTAACGTTACGCAAAAGTAATAAAACATTGAGGAAAATCAGCATTTCCAACCGGTTTATATTTAAGACCCCTTACTAACAGATCCCAAGGAGGGATTTGACCTCACACCCGAGTGAATCACATCAAAAACGTGAAGAACTCTCATTTAAAACATATAATTTGAATGCGAGCTCAAATAAAAATCGATTACGAAGAAAAAACCGTATTTACCCGATTTTCCTAAATCGTTTAGCGGCGCAATTAAACTTTCAGTAAGAAGAGAAGTTTGAAATTTAATTTTCGAGAAACAATTTTGTTTCAAGATTTAGAAAACGTAATGATTTATTAATAAACTTTTGGTGTGCGGTCGGTAGCAGCAGTGTTGGATATCCGGGTTGTTCGATTTCCGGGTCAGGAATTATCGGGTCCTATGATAATAATTCTTAGTTCGGTATTTTACGCAGGATGAATTTTGCTTTGTAGTCCGAAACTCTGAGGGAGGGACAAATCGTGCAAAAGAAAGTCAGCAATACAATTTTCTTAAAAAAAAATAAAACTATATTATTTTTATAGTTTTTGTTTAGGAATATAAGAAAATATAATAGTACTAATTTATCATTTTTACTATACCAATGTATTTAACACATTCGCAATTTTAATATTTGGTCGCTGACCTCATCAATCACAGCTGTATTGATCCCGAGGAAAGCCTGTTACTTACTTGTGTTCATCCGAGCGCTCTCCCGTTAGGTACCTGCTACAGTTTGTGTACTTACATTTTCCTTGAAAACATAATAATCTGGTCGGTTGCTATTAATTCAGTGAGTATCGTTATATTGTTCCGTGTCGCCGAACGTAAATAATACCATCATCTTATTTCTTCCCGTGGGTAACGTAAGAGGCGACTAAGGGACTTACTAGAGAATGGGCAGCAGCGTTCTCTATCCATTTTACTACCATACTGCGGTCGTCAACCAGCCTGCAACCCGCGTGGCGATTATGGTAAACTGCACTACTTTTTGGGAGGTATTCCTCGAAGCGCTACCATTTTGAGGCGCACCTAATGAGGCGCTCCTTTTTTATTCCTCGGAGCGCACCTTTTAGTAGCGCTCCCGATAGCAATTCAAAATATTGAATTTTTTTTCCTTGAAGCGCACCTATGATTAACTTTCGAATAGAGATAGGATACCAACTGAAACTATCGATAATAAGTAAAACACGTTATTTTATACAATTTGCAAAAACTCTATACTCCTTGACCATAGATTGGTTTAAAAAAAAATAAAGTGATCCTGGTTAGTATGAACAAAGACAACTGTATCAGTCGGTACGTACTTTTATCTCTGGCGATGCGGCGCAACGGCGTGGGAGCACTGCACCCATAAGCCGCAGCCCCGCCTCCCCATTGTATCCTAGATAGTCGCGTTCACCGAGTTCACACGAATCCAGCCGAGCCACAAACCTGCCTTATTGCACAAACTTCTTAAATAAATAAACTTTCTTCAGTTCATAGCTTTACTTGAAACTACGTGACACATTCGCGCAACTTGTGAGTTAAACACAACAAAACAAAACTATACAATTTTAAGTAAACAAGTTCCGGAAATGCTCGGCTGGATTTGTGTGAACTCGGTGAACGCGACTATCTAGGATACAATGGGGAGCGGGGGCTTTTTTTTTTTTTTTTTTTTTTTTTTCAGGATGGGAAATCATCAAATGACTTCTCCCGCTCTGGGCGGAGCGGGAGGGCGTGTCAGACTTTTACTGACTAAAACCCACCCGTGTTCCATCAGTTGCCCATGTGCCAGGGTCACGGTATCTCTTTCGAACAATCACGCGACCCAGGCAGGTCTCGGCTGCGGCTTATGTATGCAGTGTTCACGCGCCGCGCGCGCCGCATCGCCAGAGATTAAAGTACGTACCGACTGATACAGTTGTTTTTGTCCATACTAACCAGGATCACTTTTTTTTTTTAAACCAATCTATGGTCAAGGAGTATAGAGTTTTTGCAAATTGTATAAAATAACGTGTTTTACTTATTATTGATAGTTCCAGTTAGTATCCTATCTCTATTCGAAAGTTAATCATAGGTGCGCTTCAAGGAATACAATTTTAATATTTTGAATTGCTATCGGGAGCACTACTAAAAGGTGCGCTCCAAGAAATAAAAAAAAACCGGCCAAGTGCGAGTCGGACTCGCGCACCGAGGGTTCCGTACAAACCTGTAGGTATTCTCGGTTTATGCATAAGGTTTAATGGTTATGAAAATAAATGTTTTATTTTTATTTTTATATTTCAGCTGATTGAATGAACGGTAAATTGCGGTTTACGATTTATGACGTTTTAAAAAAAACTAGTTGCTCGATCTCGTTCAAACTAATTTTCGATGGTAGTGTATATGGTAATTTACATCATATATTTTTTTAAGTTTTATCATTCTCTTATTTTAGAAGTTATGGGGTGGGGACACACATTTTACCACTTTGAAAGCGTCTCTTGCGCAAACTATTCAGTTTAGAAAAAAATGATATTAGAAACCTCAATACCATTTTTAAAGACCTATTCATAGATACCCCACACGTATGGGATTGAGGAAAAAAAAAATTGAGTTTCAGTTCTATGTATGGGGAACCCCAAAATTTATTGTTTTTTTTTTCTATTTTAGTGTAAAAATCTTGATGCGGTTCACAGAACACATCTATTTACCAAGTTTCAACAGCGTAGCTCTTATAGTTTCGGAGAAAAGTGGCTGTGACATACGGACGGACAGACAGACAGACAGACAGATATGACGAATCTATAAGGGTTCCGTTTTTTGCCATTTAGCAACGGAACCCTAAAAAGGAGCGCCTCATTAGGTGCGCCTCAAAATGGTAGTGCTTCGAGGAATACCTCCTTTTTGGGCAGGCCTATTTCCAGCAGGATGTCTTTCGACTGAAATGATGGTGAAGAGTTAGTATTATAAAATTGTATAGCACAGGTAGAGGTACTATGTTCTATGTTCTGTCCCTATTACAGGGTTATATGTCTTTCATTCTCTTGAGGGCGTGTCAGACTTTTACTTTTCTAAAACCCGTGTTCCTTCAGTTGCCTATATGCCAGGGCCACGGTATCTCATCTTACGACCCTGGCAGGCATCGGTCCAAGCAGACCCCTTCAGTACTACTGACATCTCTATGAGGCGCACGTGCAACACAACGCGCCGTCGACCCGTGCCTGGTCCTTACCGGGCGGCGAGCTACCTATTGCTCGCCGCCCGCAAACTCTCGCCTACGGTGGCCGCGAGTCTACATTGGACTCCCGACGCCCGGGACATCTCCTCCTGCGGCGGCAAGGTGTGTGAGGGCGCAGAGACTGCCTCTCCCTCACGTACCACTCCTCCTCCTTCGTGAGCATTACTGCTTCGCAGAAAGAGGTGACGGCTTCCCACGCCCTCTCGCTCCGTACCATGAGTATGCCATGCTCACTCCAATGTCTCGCTGAATTGGTCTAGGTGTTGGAGCTCCCTTCAAAATGGTTTAGCTGAATGTTTCTGATTAATGCGCCATATTCAACAACAACAAACAAACTTTACTTGTTTATAATTCGTGTAGATTTTCATAATCTTTCGGAGCAGATTTTCAGGCATTTTATATATTTGTTTATTATTTATGTACACACAATAAAAAAACAGAGTGATAAGGCATATTAAAACAATTGAGTACAAAGGTACTGCTTATTTCTTAAGAAATTTCTTCCAGCAGACCTGCGAAAGGAGAAATGAAAAAGAAATGTAGACAATAGTGTGTGAAAACAAGAAGAGATATGAATATGTGAAGACTTAACCTAAAATATACTTATACACATATAATGCAAGAAATCAACATATACTTAAATAAATACATAAAGCTAAAATATTCAAATAAACATATATATATTTATATAAATACACACAATTATGAGGAAAGATAATGCTCTTACATTTTATTGAATGTATGATATATTTATTGAAAGAATGATATATTTATTTGCAAGAATATAGGTAGCTGACATTCCTGCATTTAAGAGTTTTTCTTCCATAAGATTAGTTACTTTAATAGAGCAGTATCTTAAATATAGAATGTAGGACACCATTACTTAGGTCTACATAAGTATAACGACATTTTTTATTTGTAAATTGTTGGTCAACTTTTTCGAAAATATAATTTGAATAAGTACATTGACACGAATCAATATTAGCTTTAAACAGCTGTCCACGTTTTGCCATCCCTAAATGAAACACATCAAGGGGATACGAGCAAAATAATTTAGGTTGTGTCCCCCAGACCATCCGACGACCCCAATAATTACTAGAACAGCGTCCGAATAACATTTTTTCGACGAAAAAAATTAAATGTCAGGCTTTAATGACTCTTTATTGATATCAATTGTTTTGTTTACACGGAGGTTCATTTAAAAATGCTGAGTTCGTTTTTGTGGTAGGCGTTACACTAAATTAGATTATTTGCGTTCATACCCACACCTACATTTTATTTATTAATCAATTTCATGTTTTTTTTTTGGGACAAACTCAAAAAATTGAAAAAGTTTATTTTTAGTCGATACTTTTACACGCGTCTGAAACATTCGTGGGTGCGTACTTTGTAATTTATTATTTTTGCCCTTATCAAATTCTGTTCATAAGCTACATACACAAGCTTATCAACCGAACTTATTTAAAAAAAAATGGGTAGGTAATTTTTTATTTTCCCTGACTACATGAAAATCATGATACTAATATTCGAGATAATTATTAAAATGATAAATACAAGTGATTTTGATTCTAGAACCCCAGCGTAGAAATGTTTGGTCGGTTACTTGAAAAAAAAATCTGCTCTATACAATTTGATAAAAAAAAAATCTACTCCAGGGAAGGGGGAAGCTACATTGTGCTGAATTCATGGTATTTAGTTTGAGTGAAGGTGTCCCTTACACTGTGTATAAAATAATTAAACTTATTACTACTACCCTTCAATTATCCTTTATCTTTTATAGTGTCTCACCATATACAATGCCATTTGCTTACAACATTAACCCTTGCACATAATAAAATTACATCTCAATCCTGCAGAATCTTCCAGGGCAAAACAAAAGCTAATCACCAAGTACACTTGAAGTCTATTGTTTTAGTAGAATACGCAACATTTAGCCAAAATCTGCTCAACCAACTGCTTGAAGTTTTAACAGTGTCGTATTGAAGTTCAGGCTAAAATTCTCTTGTATTCTTGAAAGGATTAGTACTGTGTTACGCCATGTCTGTTCCCTTCGAAGGGTTGTTGAGATCTGAAATGTATCTACGTAGGTACTGTTTTCGTTTCATGAAATCTCATGTTCTTAAATGATAGGTAGTATGCAAGTTTCTTGTGATTTCTGGCTATTGCAAACTTTCAAAGTCCCATTCGGCTTCTATGAATTATTCTATAATGATCATATCCAAATACACTAAAACAAAATCCAATAGAAAAATTAACATTTTCCGGTAATGTTTTAATGCGAGAATAGTTATTCTCGGATAAAAACATTACCGGATACGAGAATTTTGTAAATTTTTAATAAATGTTTCATAAAACTTAATGAACTATTATAAAATAAGAAATAGCCAAATTGGTCATACTAATTCGTTGGTAAGCGAATAATAAGTTAGTTATTGATTGATATAATTAGAAAACACAACTTAATATTTATCCATCACTGAAGTAATTATTGTGAAAAGATGTTAATTTAAGGTAATAATACAAAATCTACGTAGCAATAAAAAAAATACATGAGAAATTCGCCTGAATTCTGACCCAGAATTTCCCAAGAACCTAGCGGAATCTAGCCCAGCTTTACACACACACAGCAGTCTTTGTTGAAATTTCGAGGCCAAGCGACTGCAGTCGGACCTCGAAGTTCTCTGGGGAAATTACATTTTCATAGTAAGATTCTATCAGTTTACAGGTGGTTAGTGCTGTCAATCCAACTGATTTATTTTCTTCTGTCGTATTCTTGGAAGCTAAGATTAATTCAAGTAGTAGTTTCTCGAGATTTTTGTAAAATGCATTTTAAGGAAAGTACGTTATACAAACAGCAATTTTATATAGTTGTAACATTGCTGTGGCAATTTTTTTGGGACAGCGGAAATGTTAATTTTGTCAAGAAAACTTGGCAGGGCATGGAATTGAGAAGAATAGCGTAAAAGAGAAGGGTTGCTAATGATGATGATCCACGATTAATGGTTTCTTCCGGTTTTAAATGCGCTGGAAAAATAACAGGCCCTTGAGACTTAATGTGTGTCAAAACATCATCAAATGCAATGAAAGTAAGAATCCTCACTGTTTTAAATCATATTTTCCAGCAGCCTGTTTTGTAACCGATAACATAAAAAAGGTACTCCCTTTCTTCTCCTAAAATTGTTTGTCCGAAAATCATTATCCCTAGCTATAAACGTCAGTAACCATAATGTTCAAAATATCTAAATTTTGTTTTACATAATTATCTTTACTTGTTAAACTATTCTGACATAATATCAAATAACATAATCATTAAATCTCCTAATTTTGCATGTTATAAAGTCACATGTCCTAAGTATTGTATTATATAAAGTGTATTATTCCGAATGTACATTTATAGTAAAATTGATAGTAATAAAAAAAAGCTACAAGTTAGGTTTTAGTGACAGAAACGAATCGCTGTAAATCCGACTCCACGTAGTCTTGTCTGCCCTACCCCTAGAGTGTAATTTAGAATCGCGTAGGCGCGGAGGGGCGAGGCGGCCCGCGAGCTGAGGAGGTTGTAACGCTCACTGCGGTGGTGATCGTTAGACCATCTGCGACGATATGCTCGCGCAGAACCGCCGGAGCCCCGCAGCGCCGGAGCATTGACAGAAACCATGCCTGCTGCATGATGCATGCTGGCTTGCATGCTGTATGCTTGCTTGCATGCTCAAATGCATGTTGCTTGCGTACATGCATGCATGATCGATTGCATGCTGCTTGCTTGCATGCATGCTGCTTGCTTGCATGCATGCTGCTTGCTTGCATGCATGCTGCTTGCTTGCGTGCATGTTAGATGCTTGCTTGCTTGCATGCATGCTGCATGCGTGGTGTATGTTTGTTTGCATGCTTCTTAGAGGGAAATAAAACCACATGTTCAAAATCAACTGTTTTATTGAGTGATATGATAATACATGAAGCGCCATACAGGCCTTGACAAAAGCCATAATGCTTTTGCATCTTTACTATTTATGTATTGTATAAGTTGGTTTTGGTAAAATAATGAAGTTCGTAATAAACTTTGTACTACTTTGTTTTTAAAATATAATTAGGATAAATAAACATGAAATAATTTGAATTTAGGACTTATAACTTTTATTGAAAACAGTTTTAAGTCTTTTGTATATTATTGATTGTAATATTTATGACAAACGGATTTAGGGCATTTTGTATTTAGGGATTTCAATTTTATGGCATGTGATATTATGTGTTATTTAGTTCGGGCAAGTTATCATTCGGACAAATGATGATTAGGACAAAAAAAAATATGTCTCTTTAGATTATGGATAAAAAACTTCGGTCACACAACAGAGAACCCATAAAAAACGATTTTCAAAGAAGTACCAATAGACGGCATAAACTTAAATGGAGAGGAGGACGCCATTTATCAGTTGAACTTGAAAGAAAATCTCTTGGAAAACATTCACATTACATCGCGTGTTTTCAACTAATCTGAATTCTACATCTGGTTGGGAGACAGCAATGTACGACGGAAAAGTCGGAATTTCCTCTTTGTTTCGTTTTCGTAGTAGAGTCTATATGCTAAATAAGTGAGGCGTTATATTGGGTATCCATTTTAGTAGTTCAATCATTCTGAAATAAACTTTCCTCGTGTTTCAAACAAGGCCATACTGTTACACGTTCCTTTAAATATTTTCGTGCAAATTTTCTTTGAGCTTCGAACAAATTTTCTTTTATCTTTGTACGAGAGTAGAGGAATCTCTGGTTCCCATTTTTGGGCAAAGAAAATTAATTTTATAAAGCCTTTCATACTCAGTTCACATCAATTACGCGAACTATGGCAGTTAGCCGCAGGGCACATTTATTAAGCCACTTTAAAAAAAAACTTTGACTACCTTTTGAGAGCGGCTTCGCCCGCGTATTATTCATATAATCCTTCCTCTTGAATTACTCTGTCTATTGATGAACAACGCATTAAAATTCGTTGCTTAGATCAAAACGATTTAAGCATATAGATGCGGGAAGTAACTATTTATCCCATGTAGAGAAGAAGTCAGAATAGCTTCTGAAAATATTTGTATTCGACATCCCTTTGAAAAATTGCTGAGTATTGACTAACTCAGCCATAACTACCGATAGTTATAAAAATCCTTAATAACCTATTAGATTCGATGTATGACTACCCATATCAATTTTATCTTTAGTTAAACTCATTTCTAATCTCAAGCAAAATATTTCTAGAGCGATAAAACTTAACTATCAATTAAAATATTATCGTGTACTAAATTAATAGTCATCGCTTAGAACTGCCCACTCCCCAGGGGAACATCGGGCGATATATTGAGCGAACGCTTTAGGGTGTCAACACCAATTACTGTCCGCGCGCACAGCCGCCCTAAGGGACATTAATATCCCATTATTGTGTACATTAGTCGGATTATTTACTTATTTTTAGTGACTTATTCGGTTACGTTGTAAGCTGAGCCGTAGACGATAGATGAAGTTATGTTTTTTAGGGAATTTGTGAACAATTTGTTAAATCTCTTGATGACCGCATCATTTCCCGCAAAAAACTCCATGATGTTCATCATCACCTGAGTAACAGTATTTTACATGGAGTGACTGCCTATCTTACCTTCACAACCCAGTTACTAGGTACTACATTACCCCTTGGTAAGACTAGTTGTCAGACTTTCGGGCTTCTGATGACCCGTAACGACTGTCGATCTACGAAAAACACCCATACGAAAAAACTCCATGATGTTATGGATTCAGAAATAATGAGGTGCATATAAATTGATATATTGAGATTGTCTAATGTAACTTTGACGTTCAAAAAGTGCTGACTCTCAGCCTAGTTTGAATAAATGACTTTTGATTTTGATTTTGATATTCTTTATATTACGAACGACTATGCAACAGGTTCAACATAATGAAGTTTCTTACTCTACATAAGGTCATTGTAAATCAAACAAACTTATCATCGATCATCATAGTTCTTCTGCCCTTATGCCAATTTATTTGTGGTCGGCGCAACATGTCTTTTTCTTCCACACTTCTCTATTAGCCGTCATCTCAGTAGTCACCCTCTATCTATCCATATCATAATTCGCACAGTACTCTTATAGCCATCGACATTCATATTCAAAACTATCCTCATTTCTCCATATCACGTGACCATACCATGACAACCGACTTCTACACAACTTTTCAGTAATTGGTGCCACATTTAAACTCCCTCTTATTTACTGATTTCTCATTCTATCCATTCGTGTAACACAACACATCCCTCTTAACATTCTCATCTCAACAACATGCAATTGCCTTTCATTCATCCTGTTTGTGGCCTAAAATTCTAACCCATACAAGACAACAGGTCTAGCCATGGTTTTACAAACAAGCTACCCTTCAATATTTACCGCTGTACTAATCTCCCAAGCAACGTGTACAACTGTACACTAAACAACATTATATGTATAGTCTTAAATTGAAACTGAACTAAAACCTAGATCAAACAAACACTTACAGAATCCTCGTGAATTCTTTATCACGTTCAAGTCACGGTGTTGCTCGATAATAGATCTATCTGCACGGCATCGTGACAGCTCAGAAACGGCTGTGTCTAGCACACTTGTTTCAATAGTCACGCGTTGAGAATGTTTCGTTTTGCTTGTATTTCTTAGCTATTCGTGGCTGCTAGTGACTAGGTTTATTCAAGATTTATTTATTGTTGTGTTCCTATTTATTTTTGTTCTAGACTGACGATCAGATTGACTGGTTATCTTTAAGCCAGTTTGGATTCTACCCTGCATTGATACACGATGTTTAAGGATCTTCAGTGTCTCGTACTGCCAGATGGCTAACCAAGATTTTGTAAAAATTTCTAATATATTAGGAAATTTTAAATTTATTTTTATGTATAGAACAAGCAGTACCTACATGCAAAAATGCCAAAAAACAAAACTGAATGCATATTAAGAAAGTAAATACGGTACTTATAACAAAAGAACATTTCTTTATGTTTGTTTGTTTCGGCAAATTTCCCAAATAGCAGCACCAATTTTGATAGGCAGAGGATGTTGTAAGGAGAAACATAGGTTGCTTTTTTCCTGGCACGGTACTGTGGGATAATTTCCAATAACCACGCGATCGAAACCGCGGGCACAGCTAGTCTAAAATATAAAAGTTATTATTCAGTTTGCCTGTATGCTGGTAGTTCCGACCAGTTCCTGCCGAAACGACGTCCACGTTCTAAAACAATTATAACAGTTTTTTTTTTTACTTTTAATTCTTTAAGCTTAAAAGGAAAGTCAGATTTTGCGATCCACTTCACATAATATTTTCACTTTTCTCGGTACGTTACGGATTTCAATTCTTTTATGAGTTTCTAGAAATATGTTGAGTGTCATTGCTTGCTAAGTGACAAGATGACACCAGAGCTTTTCCGAGGAAATAATAATAATTTACATATCTACGTAAAGCAAAAACTGGATATCCCTTTTTACGAAAATTGCGCGGACGGAAGAGTATAAAATTTAGAATAGGAAACGTTAATATGGAGAAGGAGTGCAGAAATTTAATATTTTAAATAATAATGCATTAGAAATACATTAAGTTTTAATTGAATTATGTTCGAATTTGGACTACTAGACGACCACTAGTGTAAATAATCATTTATTTCGCCCCACAGATTTTTGAAGTTTATTTGTTTGCAAAAGCCAAAACTGTAGTGGTCTCAACGAAAAATACTCATAGAGATAAATCGTGTGCTCTAATCTAAACCAGACTGCCCTCAACAACTAATTGACGTACAACGAAAAATATGTTGGCATTTATCATCCAAATGCTCCATTTAATGCCCGCATCTCACGCGGCTTACTTTTATTCGGTAGCAGTAAAAACAGATCTGTTGAACTAAAAGGACATAAAAGACACGATACTTTTAGCATATGCAATTTAGTTGCTTTTGCCAAGCTTCGGAGACTGCCAAGATTCGCTAAATTGCTATGCAGCATTGATAGAGTCGATCGAACCAAAACGATCGCTTTTGTTCAAAATGGGTCTGGGCCCTTACCTCGTTGCGACGAACTATATGCTCAAGCTAAACGTATTTTGCAACAATGACATCTGAGAAAACAAATGAAAGAGATTTTTTTTAAATGGTAAGATTCACCGCAGAGCGGCCGAGACACCGCGTGCGCGTCGCTCAAAGTCACGTCGCAAATCGCATCACTTGAGGCGTAACCCCGAGAACCCTGTACCTCTAATATGCTTTCTTATGCATTATAAACGCGTTTCCGTGTCTGAGCACAAAGGTCGCCGCGTGTAAGCCCTTAACTTTACCTATGTGTAAAACAGCTTAACCGTCAGTGCTCTACCACTTAATTAAAGAAATATTGATCCAATATCGCAATAATCAGCTATTAATAAGGTTTATGAGATAGCAGAAGGGGATTACAAGCTTTTCGTGATAAGGTTCGGTTAAAAGTATTGTCATGGCACAGGTTCTTATTTGGGGCTTGAGATAAATTTACTTTCGGGCAGTAAAGAGTTAAAAATTAAGTATAAGGATTATTATCCTTGTGGTTCCGGACGTAAACAATAGCACCACCAGATTTCTTCCCATGGGTGTCGTAAAAGGCGACTAAGAGACTTACTAGAGAATGGGCAGCAGCGTTCTACCATCTATTTTACCATCATACTGCGATCGCCAATCCGCCTGCCAAGCGTGGTGATTATGGCTAAATCGTCCAAATTGGGAGAGGCCTATGCCAGTAGTGGGCGTCTTTCGGCTGAAATGCTACACATACTTGTTGAAATGTTATAGAAAATAGCTGTGAATGGCTAATGGAAATCCTAAGTGATATTCTTGGAATACAGTATAGCATATTCTATTCATCTATCTTTTGCTTCTGCCATACATAATTGTTATGAACTAGGCAGGAATCATCTCAGCTGAAACACTTCCGCGGCAGACAGGGCACCCTCAACTATTGTCACTACTATATTTCCAGTGTTTCATTCCCACACATTTCATTATTCCCAATCTATCGCCACAATGCCTCCTGCAAACACTACATCTAGAAATTCCCAAGACCTTCACCAGGTCATCGGTCCACATATTAGTGTCTAGTGGCGTCTACCCACTCTGCCTTATGTTACACAGAAAATAAGAAAGCTCAAGTCATGGTAAAAACATTATTAACACATTTCGCAGCATAATTACAACAAATTGGTATATTTACTATTTACTTAGAAACTAAATATTACGAGTAAGATATTACTTATTTGTCCCTAGAGACTTATATTTGTACAGTTCAACTAATAACTATTTATGTGGAGTTTGGGCTTTCATGTATAGCCTAATTTTGGTACTGATGGAAGAACTTTGATCATGTAGTAATTAGTTAATTACAAACATTGCCAACGCTATTAATTTGTCCTTATTTACTTCTGGGTATCAGAAATGATGTTAGTCTCTCAAAGGAGAAATTACAGGCTGCTATTAGTATTTCAGTTTTGGTATGAAAAAACTTTTTTACAAAAAAATAACCCGACTTCCTGATAAACACTACAAAGTGAAAAATAACTTTAATTTCGGAAGCCGGTGTCTTAGGATTTGTATTTGAGATTTTTGCCACCGATTTCCGAAATTAAAGTAATTTTTCACTGTGTAGTGTTTTTCAGGAAGTCGTTTTTTTTTTTTTTTTTTTGTAAAAATGTTTTTATTTTTAACTTTTTAGTTATGGTATCTACCCCGCACTAAGTCCTATATCACTACTCGCCAGGTGAAATTTAATACTTTACTACTACTGTAAATCGTTGAGGAATTCCCTCGACTGTCTATGGTCGCCATCATCAGACCTGTAATGGCACTTATAACCCATATGGATGCAAAGTTCTCATGAATAGAAATGAATTAAGTCCAAACACCGGGTAATTGCTGTAAGTCGTTGAGGAGTTCCCGCGACTGTCTTTCGGCTTCATCATCAGAGCAACTTTAGACCTTCATTACATAGTAGTGCTTTAAGATAATTAATGAAAAACATAATAAACGCACTAGCCGCTAATATGATTTTCGAAAGCTCCCATTGACTTCTCTGGGATACCATCATCAGATCCTGGTTTCCTTATCATGGTACCACCCTTGGGATATCTTATTTCCAAAAAAAAAAGAATCATCAAAATCGGTTCGTAAACGACGAAGCTATCCGCGAACACATATAAAAAAATATATATATACGGTCGAATTGAGAAGCCTCCTCCTTTTTTTGAAGTCGGTTAAAAAGAAAACTAAGTAATAGATTTATGAGGAACAGCGTGTAAAGTTAACTCATCCTCTACAGACAAAAAAGAAATTTCCGACTCGACGAGTATTACCTACATCTGCACGCGTAGCATGACCACCGTAGAAATGGGTTTTGTCGACGGGCGAATAGATAAAGTGACGTTTCGGGTACACAGTACGACGGCAGCAAAGTAGAAAGAGTCAACTACACAACTTAACGTAAAATATTTTTTTGTTTTGCCGTGTGTCGCAGGTTCGCCAGGTTCAGTTGCACTTCGCAAGGTCAGCCTTTGGATGGGTGACCATTTAGTTTTTGTTGACACCAACCGTATACCGATAGTTCACGCAGTCGAAAGTTATGAGTTAACAAACATTTAAAAAAAATACAGTCGAATTGAGAACCTCCTCCTTTATAGAAGTCGGTTAAAAATAATTCTGAGTCGAATCATGTCGAAGAGTAAATTTTATAAAAGTGAAGTTGACTCTTTCTACTTTGCTGCCGTCGTACTGTGTACCCGAAACGTTACTTTATCTATTCGTCCGTCGACAAAACCCATTTCTACGATGGTCATGCTACGCGTGCTGGTGGGTTTCTACTGGAATGAAATCTCGGAGGACAAACTATGAGGTTGTCGGCTGCTTAACCGGACTTGACTTGCCTGTATAAATTAAGGTCTCCAGCAAGGGCTTGAAACTAGAGCGACGACACGTTAGGGGCACCCCGTGTGGGGTACGGACTGCGGTTTAGGGCGTCGCTAGAAGAGAACAGCAAGGGACAGTTTGGATCGGAATGGAACCCTCCGACGATAAAAGTCGATATGCTAGTTGCGATACAGTCTGCTTACGCGATGCAAGAGTTTGAGTGAATTGTGGTTTGTATGTGGCGATTTTGTTACCGCTACATACTTCATCGTTTTTATTACAATTAAATATTCTATACTTAATATTATAAAGCTGAAGAGTTTGTTTGTTTGTTTGATTGAACGCGCTAATCTCAGGAACTACTGGTTTGAATTGAAAAATTATTTTTGTGTTTGGTAGCCTATTTATCGAGAAAGGCTATAAGCTATATAACATTAAGTTATAACTAAGAGGAGCGGAGCAGTAATGAAAAATGTTGCATAAACGGGGAAAATCATACGGGTAGGCGATTCGATGCGACGGGAAGGGTCGGGGGAACAAGAAATTTAACGCGAACGAAGTCGCGGGCAGAAGCTAGTATTTAAATACAAGTGTAACTTGACGATCATAGCCAAAAAATTGTTTTCAACCGTCAACATTTTACAACAATTTACTTATAATTAATGCATACAGATACCGTAACTTATTAAGCATGTAATTCTTAGACCAATTCCCACTGAAAAAACTTTTAAAAGAAATAATACGTATTAACTGCCAAAGATATCTACGGCAGTAAAAAGGCCTACAGTTTCTAATTGCCTACTCAATCCGATAACAATAAACCCATTCTATCTTATCTACACTTAAGTAATTAATTTGCAATAACAATTGAATCTAAATTAATCACCTGTTACGCTCCTTTCAACGGTCTAATCCAGTCCAGTTCTTATACTGTCCTATCTACTATCTCAAACTATGTTCACAGAATAGTGTATTGTTTTGTTTGTGCCCATTTTGTCTGTAGTATTTAGCTTTAACTGAAGAGTAATTCTTTGTTAAAACTAGACCTCTTTTTTGTAGACTCAACTTTATCTTGTTTGAAAGACAAAGTGGGGGGAGATGGATGGGCTGTTTTAGTATTTTAAGGAAGTATTGACCAAGTAGGTATTAAACAGCGGTAACGGCCGCAACTTACAATACAATACTTTATTTCAGGCAACTAAGGCACATAAAAGCACAATACATAAATAATATAAAACAATAACTATAAACTACGAGTTGCAGATCGTGAGTTCGAACCCAAGCAGGCAATTTACTTTGTGTAAATTATTTCGTCTTTCTTTTTTTTTTTCAGGATGGGAAATCATCAAATGACTTCTCCCGCTCTGGGCGGAGCGGGAGGGCGTGTCAGACTTTTACTGACTAAAACCCACCCGTGTTCCATCAGTTGCCCATGTGCCAGGGTCACGGTATCTCTTTCGAACAATCACGCGACCCCGGCAGGCATCGGTCCTAGTAGACCTGTACACTGCTGCTGATATCTCTTTGAGGCGCGCGTGAAACACTACGCGCCGTCGACCCGAGCCTGGTCCTTACCGGGCGGCGAGCTACCCATTGCTCGCCACCCGCAAGCTCGCGCCTACGGTGGCCGGGAGTCCGCTATGGACTCCCGACGCCCGGGGCGTCTCCTCCTGTGGCAGGTCTTAGAACCAAAAAAAAATTAAGACATGTGACGTCTACCAACCCGCACTGGGACCGTGTGATGGATTATTCCGCACTCCCTCTTATTGAGAGGAGGCCTATGTTCTAGCAATGGTAACCTTATAGGTTGCTGATGATGATGATGATGATGATGATCTATCATTTTGACAAAACTAACGCTTTTTTTTGTTTTGCAGGTAAATACGGATTCCTGTTAATATGATCGTTCGAGGGGTGAGAAATAGATGTAATAAATATCTACGGTACAGACATAATTACCTCAAATTAAACGTGATATAAGAAAAATTTATAATTATGCTAATATTACTCAACTACATAAATGTATATCGTCGCGAAAACTGTGACCATGAAATCATCACATAATTATGGACTTCCTTGCGTTGAAATTTTTTGAAGGTTGTTGAAAAAAATTATAGTTTAAAAAAACTAAAAAACACGCTTCCATAGAAAACCAAAGTATTATTCCTCATTCCTCCATATCACGTGACCATGCCATGACAACCGACTTCTACACAACTTTTCAGTAACTGGTGCCACTTTTAAACTCCCTCTCTCTACTGATTTCTCATTCTATCCATTCGTGTAACACAACAGATCCCTCTTAACATTCTTATCTCAACCACATGCAATTGCCTTTCATTCATCCTGTTTGTGGCCCAAAATTCTAACCCATACAAGGCAACAGGTCTAGCCATGGTTTTACAAACAAGCTACCCTTCAATATTTACCGCTGTACTAATCTCCCAAGCTACGTGTATAACTGTACACTAAACAACATTATATGTATAGTCTTAAATTGAAACTGATCTAAAACCTAGATCAAACAAACACTTACAGAATCCTCGTGAATTCTTTATCACGTTCAAGTCACGGTGTTGCTCGATAATAGATCTGTCTGCACGGCATCGTGACAGCTCAGAAACGGCTGTGTCTAGCACGCTTGTTTGAATCGTCACGCGTTGAGAATGATTCGTTTTGCTGGTATTTCTTAGCTATTCGTGGCTGCTAGTGACTAGGTTTATTCAAGATTTGTTTATTGTTGTGTTCCTATTTATTTTTGTTCTAGACTGACGATCAGATTGACTGCTTATCTTTCAGCCAGTTTGGATTCTACCCTGCATTGATACACGATGTTTAAGGATCTTCAGTGTCTCGTACTGCCAGATGGCTAACCATGATTTTGTAAAATTTTCTAATATATTAGGAAATTTTAAATGTATTTTTATGTATAGAACAAGCAGTACCTACATGCAAAAATGCCAAAAAACAAAACTGAATGCATATTAAGAAAGTAAATACGGTACTTATAACAAAAGAACATTTCTTTATGTTTGTTTGTTTCAGCAAATTTCCCAAATAGCAGCACCAATTTTGATAGGCAGAGGATGTTGTAAGGAGAAACATAGGTTGCTTTTTTCCTGGCACGGTACTGTGGGATAATTTCCAATAACCACGCGGTCGAAACCGCGGGCACAGCTAGTCTAAAATATAAAAGTTTTTATTTAGTTTGTCTGTATGCTGGTAGTTCCGACCAGTTCCTGCCGAAACGGCGTCCACGTTCTAAAACACTTATAACAGTTTTTTTTTTACTTTTAATTCTTTAAGCTTAAAAGGAAAGTCAGATTTTTACGATCCACTTCACATAATATTTTCACTTTTCTCGGTACGTTACGGATTTCAATTCTTTTATGAGTTTCTAGAAATATGTTGAGTGTCATTGCCTGTTAAGTGACAGGATGACACCAGAGCTTTTCCGAGGAAATAATAATAATTTACATATCTACGTAAAGCAAAAACTGGATATCCCTTTTTACGAAAATTGCGCGGACGGAGGAGTATAAAATTTAGCATAGGAAACGTTAATATGGAGAAGGAGTGCAGAAATTTAATATTTCAAATAATAATGCATTAGAAATACATTAAGTTTTAATTGAATTATGTTCGAATTTGGACTACTAGACGACCACTAGTGTAAATAATCATTTATTTCGCTCCACAGATTTTTGAAGTTTATTTGTTTGCAAAAGCCAAAACTGTAGTGGTCTCAACAAAAAATACTCATAGAGATAAATCGTGCGCTCTAATCTAAACCAGACTGCCCTCAACAACTAATTGACGTACAACGAAAAATATGTTGGCATTTATCATCCAAATGCTCAATTTAATGCCCGCATCACACGCGGCTTACTTTTATTCGGTAGCAGTAAAAACAGATCTGTTGAACTAAAAGGACATAAAAGATACAACACTTTTAGCATATGCGATTTAGTTGCTTTTGCCAAGCTTTGAAGATTGCCAAGATTCGCTAAATCGCTATGCAGCATTGATAGAGTCGATCGAACCAAAACGATCGCTTTTGTTCAAAATGGGTCTGGGCCCTTACCTCGTTGCGACGAACTATATGCTCAAGCTAAACGTATTTTGCAACAATGACATCTGAGAAAACAAATGAAAGAAGTTTTTTAAAAATGGTAAGATTCACCGCAGAGCGGCCGAGACACCGCGTGCGCGTCGCTCAAAGTCACGTCGCAAATCGCATCACTTGAGGCGTAAGCTCGAAAACCCTGTACCTCTAATATGCTTTCTTATGCATTACTAGCTTTGGCCAGCGGCTTCGCCCGCGTGTTGGTCGGAAATTATCCCGCGGGAACATACTACCGGGATAGAAAGTAGCCTATGTCCTTTCTCAGGCTCTAAACTATCTTTGTACCAAATTTCATTTAAATCGGTTCAGTAGTTAAAGCAGGAAAGTGAGACAGACAGACAGACAGAGTTACTTTTGCATTTATAATATTACTAGCTTTTGCCAGCGGCTTCGCCCGCGTGGAGGTCGGAAATTATCCCGCGGGAACATACTACCGGGATAAAAAGTAGCCTATGTCCTTTCTCAGGCACTAATCTATCTGTGTACCAAATTTCATTAAAATCGGTTCAGTAGTTTTCGCAGGAAAGCGAGACAGACAGACAGAGTTACTTTCGCATTTATAATATTAGTGTGGATAAACGCGTTTCCGTGTCTGAGCACAAAAGTCGCCGCGTGTAAGCCCTTAACTTTACCTATGTGTAAAACAGCTTAACCGTCAGTGCTCTACCACTTAATTAAAGAAATATTGATCCAATATCGCAATAATCAGCTATTAATAAGGTTTATGAGATAGCAGAAGGGGATTACAAGCTTTTCGTGATAAGGTTCGGTAAAAAGTATTGTCATGGCACAGGTTTTCATTTGGGGCTTGAGATAAATTTACTTTCGGGCAATAAAGAGTTAAAAAATGAAGTGTAAGGATTATTATCTTTGTGGTTCCGGACGTAAACAATAGCACCACCAGATTTCTTCCCGTGGGTGTCGTAAAAGGCGACTAAGAGACTTACTAGAGAATGGGCAGCAGCGTTCTACCATCTATTTTACCATCATACTGCGATCGCCAATCCGCCTGCAAAGCGTGGTGATTATGGCTAACTCGTCCAAATTGGGAGAGGCCTATGCCAGTAGTGGGCGTCTTTCGACTAAAATGCTACACATACTTGTTGAAATGTTATAGAAAATAGCTTTGAATGGCTAATGGAAATCCTAAGTGATATTCTTGGAATACAGTATCGACTTGATAGCCACATTTTCCGCAATTTTCCGGCCGACCGCAAATATTATTCGATCACATCCGAATCCGATCACATACACATCCGTAGTTCGTAAATTAAAATCACAATTGTATACCAAAATAAAATATACAGTTAAAAAGCTGAAATAAATGAGATTTTTTTAAAATTAATTTTGAGGGTAGATGTTAGTTATGTTCGTTCTGGGTACTACAGTACCCCTTGGCGCTCTTGGCGCTATCCATCTATCTTTTGCTTCTGCCATACATAATTGTTATGAACTAGGCAGGAATCATCTCAGCTGAAACACTTCCGCGGCAGACAGGCACCCTCAACTATTGTCACTACTATATTTCTAGTGTTTCATCCCCAAGTATCTATCGCCACAATGCCTCCTGCAAACACTACATCTAGAAATTCCCACGACCTTCACCAGGTCATCGGTCCACATATTAGTGTCTAGTGGCGTCTACCCACTCTGCCTTATGTTACACAGAAAATAAGAAAGCTCAAGTCATGGTAAAAACATTATTAACACATTTCGCAGCATAATTACAACAAATTGGTATATTTACTATTTACTTAGAAACTAAATATTACGAGTAAGATATTACTTATTTGTCCCTAGAGACTTATATTTGTACAGTTCAACTAATAACTATTTATGTGGAGTTTGGGCTTTCATGTATAGCCTAATTTTGGTACTGATGGAAGAACTTTGATCATGTAGTAATTAGTTAATTACAAACATTGCCAACGCTATTAATTTGTCCTTATTTACTTCTGGGTATCAGAAATGATGTTAGTCTCTCAAAGGAGAAATTACAGGCTGCTATTAGTATTTCAGTTTTGGTATGAAAAAACTTTTTTACAAAAAAATAACCCGACTTCCTGATAAACACTACAAAGTGAAAAATTACTTTAATTTCGGAAGCCGGTGTCTTAGGATTTGTATTTGAGATTTTTGCCACCGATTTCCGAAATTAAAGTAATTTTTCACTGTGTAGTGTTTTTCAGGAAGTCGTTTTTTTTTTTTGTAAAAAAGTTTTTATTTTTAACTTTTTAGTTATGGTATCTACCCCGCACTAAGTCCTATATCACTACTCGCCAGGTGAAATTTAATACTTTACTACTGCTGTAAATCGTTGAGGAATTCCCTCGACTGTCTATGGTCGCCATCATCAGACCTGTAATGGCACTTATAACCCATATGGATGCAAAGTTCTCATGAATAGAAATGAATTAAGTCCAAACACCGGGTAATTGCTGTAAGTCGTTGAGGAGTTCCCGCGACTGTCTTTCGGCTTCATCATCAGAGCAACTTTAGACCTTCATTACATAGTAGTGCTTTAAGATAATTAATGAAAAACATAATAAACGCACTAGCCGCCAATATGATTTTCGAAAGCTCCCATTGACTTCTCTGGGATACCATCATCAGATCCTGGTTTCCTTATCATGGTACCACCCTTGGGATATCTTATTTCCAAAAAAAAAAAAGAATCATCAAAATCGGTTCGTAAACGACGAAGCTATCCGCGAACACATATAAAAATATATATATATACGGTCGAATTGAGAAGCCTCCTCCTTTTTTTGAAGTCGGTTAAAAAAAAACTAAGCAATAGATTTATGAGGAACAGCGTGTAAAGTTAACTCATCCTCTACAGACAAAAAATAATTTTCCGACCTGACGAGTATTACCTACATCTGCACGCGTAGCATGACCACCGTAGAAATGGGTTTTGTCGACGGACGAATAGATAAAGTGACGTTTCGGGTACACAGTACGACGGCAGCAAAGTAGAAAGAGTCAACTACACAACTTAACGTAAAATATTTTTTTGTTTTGCCGTGTGTCGCAGGTTCGCCAGGTTCAGCTGCACATCGCAAGGTCAGCCTTTGGATGGGTGACCATTTAGTTTTTGTTGACACCAACCGTATACCGATAGTTCACGCAGTCGAAAGTTATGAGTTAACAAACATTTAAAAAAAATACAGTCGAATTGAGAACCTCCTCCTTTTTAGAAGTCGGTTAAAAATAATTCAGGAGTCGAATCATGTCGAAGAGTAAAGTTTATAAAAGTGAAGTTGACTCTTTCTACTTTGCTGCCGTCGTACTGTGTACCCGAAACGTTACTTTATCTATTCGTCCGTCGACAAAACCCATTTCTACGATGGTCATGCTACGCGTGCTGGTGGGTTTCTACTGGAATGAAATCTCGGAGGTCAAACTATGAGGTTGTCGGCTGCTTAACCGGACTTGACTTGCCTGTATAAATTAAGGTCTCCAGCAAGGGCTTGAAACTAGAGCGACGACACGTTAGGGGCACCCCGTGTGGGGTACGGACTGCGGTTTAGGGCGTCGCTAGTAGAGAACAGCAAGGGACAGTTTGGATCGGAATGGAACCCTCCGACGATAAAAGTCGATATGCTAGTTGCGATACAGTCTGCTTACGCGATGCAAGAGTTTGAGTGAAGTGTGGTTTGTATGTGGCGATTTTGTTACCGTTACATACTTCATCGTTTTTATTACAATTAAATATTCTATACTTAATATTATAAAGCTGAAGAATTTGTTTCTTTGTTTGATTGAACGCGCTAATCTCAGGAACTACTAGTTTGAATTGAAAAATTCTTTTTGTGTTTGGTAGCCTATTTATCGAGAAAGGCTATAGGCTATATAACATTACGCTATAACTAAGAGGAGCGGAGCAGTAATGAAAAATGTTGCATAAACGGGGAAAATCATACGGCTAGGCGATTCGATACGACGGGAAGGGTCGGGGGAACAAGAAATTTAACGCGAACGAAGTCGCGGGCAGAAGCTAGTATTTAAATACAAGTCTAACTTGACGATCATAGCCAAAAAATTGTTTTCAACCGTCAACATTTTACAACAATTTACTTATAATTAATGCATACAAATACCGTAACTTATTAAGCATGATTCTTAGACCAATTCCCACTGAAAAAACTTTTGAAAGAAATAATACGTATTAACTGCCAAAGATATCTACGGCAGTAAAAAGTCCTACAGTTTCTAATTGCCCTCAATCCGATAACAATAAACCCATTCTATCTTATCTACACTTAAGTAATTAATTTGCAATAACAATTGAATCTAAATTAATCACCTGTTACGCTCCTTTCAACGGTCTAATCCAGTCCAGTTCTTATACTGTCCTATCTACTATCTCAAACTATGTTCACAGAATAGTGTATTGTTTTGTTTGTGCCCATTTTGTCTGTAGTATTTAGCTTTAACTGAAGAGTAATTCTTTGTTAAAACTAGACCTCTTTTTTGTAGACTCAACTTTATCTTGTTTGAAAGACAAAGTGGGGGGAGATGGATGGGCTGTTTTAGTATTTTATGGAAGTATTGACCAAGTAGGTATTAAACAGCGGTGACGGCCGCAACTTACAATACAATACTTTATTTCAGGCAACTAAGGCACATAAAAGCACAATACATAAATAATATAAAACAATAACTATAAACTACGAGTTGCAGATCGTGAGTTCGAACCCAAGCAGGCAATTTACTTTGTGTATGACTTCTCCCGCTCTGGGCGGAGCGGGAGGGCGTGCCAGACTTTTACTGACTAAAACCCACCCGTGTTCCATCAGTTGCCCATGTGCCAGGGTCACGGTATCTCTTTCGAACAATCACGCGACCCCGGCAGGCATCGGTCCTAGTAGACCTGTACACTGCTGCTGATATCTCTTTGAGGCGCGCGTGAAAGACTACGCGCCGTCGACCCGAGCCTGGTCCTTACCGGGCGGCGAGCTACCCATTGCTCGCCACCCGCAAGCTCGCGCCTACGGTGGCCGGGAGTCCGCTATGGACTCCCGACGCCCGGGGCGTCTCCTCCTGTGGCAGGTCTTAGAACCAAAAAAAAATTAAGACATGTGACGTCTACCAACCCGCACTGGGACCGTGTGATGGATTATTCCGCACTCCCTCTTATTGAGAGGAGGCCTATGTTCTAGCAATGGTAACCTTATAGGTTGCTGATGATGATGATGATGATGATGATCTATCATTTTGACAAAACTAACGCTTTTTTTTGTTTTGCAGGTAAATACGGATTCCTGTTAATATGATCGTTCGAGGGGTGAGAAATAGATGTAATAAATATCTACGGTACAGACATAATTACCTCAAATTAAACGTGATATAAGAAAAATGTATAATTATGCTAATATTACTCAACTACATAAATGTATATAGTCGCGAAAACTGTGACCATGAAATCATCACATAATTATGGACTTCCTTGCGTTGAAATTTTTGGAGGTTGTTGAAAAAAATTATAGTTTAAAAAAACTAAAAAACACGCTTCCATAGAAAACCAAAGTATAAAGTAGAAAATAATGGAGAAAGAAAGCGTGGGGTGTTTTTAAGGTATTTTTTTATTGATATCAGGAACCACACGCTTTTTTCATTATTTTCTACTTTTTAGTTTGGTTTTCTATGGAAGCGTGTTTTTTAGTTTTTTTAAACTATTATTTTTTGACAATTAATTTTCACGGAGAGAACGACGTCGGGGTTTTTTTACAAGCTTTTATTTACTTTCACCTATCCCGTTGTCTGTCTGTAATCAAATCTTGCAAGTTAAAGAGGCAAAAAAATATTATTTTTTTAATTTTTTTTTTTTTTAACTATCGTCTAATATTTTGAAAAATATTAAAAAATATATATTGTAGGTCAATGTTAGAGTAATACGTGCAAAACAAAGCTAAGGTGTACCATACGTTTTTGGCATAATTTTTTTTTATTAAAAAGTATAATCGCATTTTTACTCATGACCAACTTACCCGATTATCAAACGATCTTTTCTAGGAATACTAGTTAGTGATACCTTAAAACCCATAAGCACTTTTTTAATATTGTCTAGTAGATACGGAGAAAAATGGGTTTAAAGAAAATTTTTTACAAAAAAAAAACCGACTTCCTCAAAACCACTAGAAAGTGAAAAATAACTTTAATTTCGGAAGTCGGTGTCTTAGGATCTGTATTTGAGTTTTTTGCCAGCGACTTCCGAAATTAAAGTTATTTTTCACTTTCTAGTGTTTTTGAGGAATTCGGTTTTGTTTTTTGTAAAAAAGTTTTTATTTTTTACTTTTTAGTTATGGTATCTACCCGCACTAATTCCTATACCACTAATCACTGGTGAAATTTAATACTTTTCTACTGCTGTAAATCGTTGAGAAATTCCCTTGACTGTCTGTCTATGGTCTCCATCATCAGACCTGTAATGGTACTTATAAGCCTTATGGGAGCTTTCTCATCGATAGAAATGAATTAAGTTCAAACACCAGGTAATTGCTGTAAATCGTTGAGGAGTTCCCTCAACTGTCTATGGTCTCCATCATCAAACCTGTAATGGTACTTATAAGCCTTATGAGTGCAAAGTTCTCATCAATAGAAATGAATTAAGTCCAAACACCGGGTAATTGCTGTAAGTCGTTGAAGAGTTCCCTTGACTGTCTTTCGGCTTCATCATCAGAGCAACTTCAGACCTTCATTAAATAGAAGTGCTTTAAGATAATTAATGAAAGAAATAAAAAACGCACTAGTCACCACTACGATTTTCGAAGGTTCCCTTCGATTTCTCAAGGATGCCATCATCAGATCCTGGTTTCCTTATCATGGGACCACCCTTGGGATATCTCATTTCCAACAAAAAAAGAATCATCAAAATCAATCCATAAACGACGAAGTTATCGGTGAACACCCATAAAAATAAAAAAATATATACATACGGTCGAATTGAGAAACCTCCTCCTTTTTTTGAAGTCAGTTAAAAAAAATTAAATTAAAATTGACTCAAGAACGTGTGATATTTCAGAGTTGAAACTGGGCTGAGATATTGTCCACAGTATAAGGTACTTCAGAAAAAAAAAATAGCCCGATTGCATCGGGGGCATTTTACCCTGGCTTATCTGGCGAGGGCCTTTATGAAATTATAGTATTGTCATTGGTCCTCGATAAGTCTACAGAGTTTAAATGAAATCTGGTCGTTTAAAGTGGGTCAAAATCGCACTATAAGGAGTCGGTTACAAACAAACATACAATAAGACTTATATGGTTTTCACATGGACCCCACTGTCCAAATAGAACCAAATTAAAATGGAACCTTTCGGAAAGCACCAGCTTTCAAATTAAAAAAAGAATCATCTAAATCGGTTCACCCAGTCAAAAGTTATGAGGTAACAAACATTAAAAAAAAAACCTCCTTTTTTTGAAGTCAGTTAAAAATACAAGTGAAGCTAATATAAAGCGTGTAAAATAAATTTGTCGTAGTGTATATTACACTAAAAAACTTTTTAACAAAAAATTAAACCGCCGAAAAAACTGAAAAGCATAAAATAATAAACCTTAAAATTATGAGTCGACGCTTTGAGTGATCTTTGTTCATTGATTTTTCAGCGCCGACGCAAAATTTTAAGGTTTATTATTTTATGCTTTTCAGTTTTTTCGGCGGTTTAATTTATTGTTAAAAAGTTTTTATTTTATATTTTTTTGTGACTTTAATGTACTAATAATACTTAGCAAGGTAAACCCTATCCAACAAAAAAAGAATTATCAAAATCGGACTACTCTGTATAAAGTTATGCGTGGTTATACATTACAATCAGTGAGTGAACAATCAATCATCCCCTGTTTTCCGACCCTTAGGGTTCGATTTAGTTTTCCAAATTTATATGGGACCACCTTGGGAGTATACCCTTTCCAATAAAAAAAGAATTGTCACAATCGGACTACCATGTACAAAGTTATGCGTGATCATACATAAAAAAAAAAAAAAAAAAATATACGCGTCGAATTGATAACCTCCTCCTTTTTTTTTCGTCGGTTAAAAATAGGATGATATTATACTGAACTCATAGTGATCGTTTTCACGTTGTTGTCCCTACCAAGCTGTAATTTAATTGTCAGATTGACAATTTAAGAATAAGAGGTTTTTCTATACAGTATTTTCCTTAAAATAATTTAAAGTCGCGCCTACTTTCCCCCGAAGGTTTGGGTAGAGATGTACCTATAGTAAACCACCATTACACCAGTTATGTTTAAATCCCATGTAACAAGGGGCAAGCCTATTGCCATGAACCGTGCAAAAATCTAGATTCTGGGCTGTTACTGAAAACATCCAGATACAGAAACCCGATAACACGTTGCCCGACCTGGGAATCGAACCCGGAACCTCATGCTCAGCAATAGCGCTTGCGACTACTAGACCAACGAGTAACCGACCGGCTGTTTTAGTTTACTTATCCCGTAATCCGTTATATCTTCCAAAAACGGCTTAATTAATCAACAATCAATTCAGCGTATCGTAATCGGTATTTTTTTCCTATGTCGTCCTCCGTCCGTCCCAAACCAGCTTTCCTCAGCATCGCATAAATCTTCAACAAACCAAGGACAAAACGGTCCGAAACGCATACCAGCTAAGTCCGTAAGTTCGGGGGGGATGCATGCGGCATACCGGGCCGCTAAGCTTCACGGCCCACTAGACCACGCTTTGATTTTCCACATGACAGCGACCGCTTCAAATAAACCACACCAGGCAGAGATGGCTATATAGCCTGTTTTATTAGGCCGATACTTTATGATTGGAATATGTACGGCAGGCCGAATTTTATGATAGTAGGTAGGTGGAAATTCTGGGACGAAATTGGCTGTTAGTGTGAGGTGGTGGGAATATATTGGGGTGCGAATGTTGAGAAGGTTTGTATGTACAAATTTCTGGTTTTCGGATACATAAATACAGAAGGGATCGTTATTTCCACAGAGGAAATGGAGCACACAATCATTTTTTTTAATATATTGAATTAGGCAAACCAACTAGATACATTTTAAGACACAGAAGGGATCGTTATTTCCACAGAGGAAATGGAGCACACAATCATTTTTTTTAATATATTGAATTAGGCAAACCAACTAGATACATTTTAAGACATTCAAAGTAGGTACATATCATTTAAAAATACTACCATGAATTCAATGATGGATTGCATGTGTTACCGGCCAAACCCGATTTCAGGACAAACTAGTTTTGCCTAGACTAAACTAGTTCTTCCTATACGCGATAGGATTAACTAGTATAGCCTAGTCCAAACTAATTTGTCCTAAGCCCGATAGGATAAACTAGTTTAGGCTAGTCCAAACTAATTTTTCCTAAGCCCGATAGGATAGATTAGTTTAGGCTAGGCCAAAGTAGTTGATCCTGATATAAATACGCACACTCTAGGATAAACTGGTATGGCCCAGTCTAAACATTATAGTAAATCTAAAAAGTGAAAATAAATCGATAAACTGAATAAAATACTCCGTAATTGGAAAAATAATCATTTTTATTAAAACCATACTGATTCGTCGTTAAAAGTTATGGATAATTGGTAATACAAATACTCATATTATAACAAATAATGTTTTTTTTATTAGAAGCAATAATCATATGTCAATTATTGAAAAGTTTAAAAGAACTGTGCTCAATAATACGTTTATAGAGCACAGTTCTTTTAAACTTAGTGATTCTGCCAAATAATGCTACGTTTATTTCATCCACTTTCGTAGTAGCGTGTTATTTGCCACGGTTGATATCTGAGCATATTTTTGAAGAACACAACCATACTTTTAATATAAGTTAGTCTCATCTGTTACTTACAGTCATCTATATGTAATTTACTAGCTTCTGCCCGCGACTTCGTCCGCGTCAAATTTTTGGTCCCATGACCCTTCCCGTCGCATCGAATTGCTTGCCAGTTTTCGTCCATGTTTCAATGCTGCTCCACTCCTTTTAATCTTAGCGTAATTTTATATAGCCTATAGCCTTTCTCAATAAGTAGGCTACCCAACACAAAAATATTTTTTTCAATTCGGACCAGTAGTTCCTGAGATTAGCGCGTTCAACCAAACAAACAAACTTACAAACAAACAAGCTCTTCAGCTTTATAATATTAGTCGTCGTTTCAGCCGTAAGACGTCCACTGCTGGACTTAGGCCTCCCCCAATTTGGGGGGCTTTGCCATAATCGCCACGCTTGGCAGGCGGGTTGGCGATCGCAGTATGGTGGTAAAATGCATAGAGAACGCTGCTGCCCATTCTCTAGTAAGTCCCTTAGTCGCCTTTTACGACACCCACGGGAAGAAATGGGGTGGTGTTATTCTTTACGTCCGGCACCACACGGTACAATATTAATATAGATAATAATAGATTCTACTAAAAGAAGGTAATACTTATTGGTAGGGTTGTAGATATGGTTGTGCCTAAGTAAGAAAGGGCTTGTGTCTAAGCAATACCAGCCGCACGGATAGGTGAACATCTTTACTTACCAAGACCGTTATCATCAAGCACCGTAATCAGAATACCATTCGTGTTACCTCTTATAAAACCGCATTTTTCGCCAAAAGTGTGCTTGGTATGGCCCCAAAAATATATAACAGTATACCAATAGCTATAAGAAATAAAGAGTGTCTGGGATCCTTTAAGCGGTCTTTGTTTAAGTTCCTAATAGATAGATGTTACTACTCCATCACTGAGTTTACTACTGACAAACAGAGGTATGACGGTTCTGACTTACTAATAAAACACTTATGATTGTATTTATTTATTATATGTACATGTGTTTATCTATCTTTGTATAATTGTAATGACCTGTTTATATTTTTTATTTTTATTTATTTTTAAATGTAATCTACTGACATGCCACCCTAATTGTAATGCTTGTTTTCATGTTAATTTTGTACGCCATTAATTGGCAAAACATAGTGCACATAATGTAGACAATTTGCTATCTGTAACCATACCTATGTTTTACAAAATAAATTATTGATTGATTGTAGACCTCTCCGTGCCTCGGGAAGCACGTTAAGCCGTTGGTACCGGCTATCATTTGTGGATCATTGACAGTCGAAAACCAGTCTTACCAAGGAGTATCGTATTAACCAGTAACTGGGTTGTTGTATTCAGCTGCATTCGGTTAGACTGGAAGCCAACTCCAATACAGTTGGGAAAAGGCTAGGCAGATGGTGAGAGAAGTAGAAATAGTTAAGTAGGTACAAAGTTGTAATGTATACCAAAATACTGGGTGTGAAGTTTTAAAGTGAATTCTGGCAACGTGCCAAAAGATAATCAGACAGCACCAAAACATTAGCGTGAGCTGAAATCTTGATTCTGTCTGAGTGTTAAAGAAAATCAGTGTTAACTTTGTGTTACGTATGTCTGTCTAAGTTGATTCACCTCTTTCATGGATCCAGTTACTCACAAGCTCGTAATTATGTACTTTATAACCTTACTACACTCCGTTCATCTTTGTTTTACCTCTGACAGCAGCAGCCCAACAGCTACCATAATATAATGACAATAAAGATCACTGTGATATTGACAGACTTGCTAGTGGCATCAGCCCAAAAGCAACTTTATTTTAACGGTTACAAAGATCACTTTGATCTTGACAGTGATGCAAAATCAGGGGTAAAATAAGTGTGAACGGTCTGTAGCTTTTGCCTGCGGCTTCATCCGCGTGGATATCGGAAATTTTGTTGTATTCGGTTCCAAGCATACGCCTTGATTTTAAATTGAATGATGTTTACTTTGGAAATTAAGGACTTTTTTTTCAGCCCTTCGGCAGTAAAATAATACAAACACTGAGGTACGTATCAATAAATTATTAATCGTCAGCCTAAACACAACATTTGAAGAACCTACCTTCAAAACTGAGGGACCTTCATACAAACTTCCACCCACTATTGCAGGCCTTTACGGAGAGAGGTTCCTAAAATCCTCCTCTAAAATCATCATTTCCTAAAATTCTTAGCTGATATCTCTTACTCATAATCAACTTATGTGGAAAATTTCATCTTCGTAAGTCCAGTAGTTATTGAGATTTCGTGATTAATCGGTGAGTTAATAAATGGATGAATGAATGACTTTTCAATAGCGGTTGTATTAAAAAATCGACAAGCAGACCTTGAGGCCTGTTATCAGCAATTGCTCTTATATCTTTATATATATAATTCTACTGTATGTGCGTATGTCACTGAACTCCTCCTAAAGGGCTGGACCGATTTGAATGAATCTTTATGTATGCGTTTGGGTGGCACCCTGGATGGTTTAGATTCACTATTGGACCCGGTAGGTGGCGCTGCTATCGAGTTCTAGGAAACAGGACAACGTCTGTACGGTCAGCTAGTATATTATACATTACAATAGCGGTTGTATTAAAAAATCGGCAAGCAAACCTGTTATCAGCAATCGCTCCTTACATATAAATATGAATCTAGTCATCAAATAAGATTAATTATATTAGATAGGTACTTTCGTCTTTACTATCCATAAAATGCAGACTAAATAGCTTAATAAATACTCTTAGTATCTAGTATTCTCCTACTACCAGGAGATTTAATCTCAGCACTAACTTGCCACCCACGTATCTATTGGCTATATTCTTGTACGTAGGAAGATAATGGTCTACGTTTTATCGCTTCATAGTTAAACTCTATATAATGACATGAATATATACTCTGAGGAGTATACTATTATTATTATTTTAATAATTTTGAATGTGAGGACTATGTAGATGTTTGTTTTTTTTTTTATACTTACCCATTTCATTTTAATGATAATCTGGCAGTTTGAGTACTTAATGCGGCCTACCAAAATGTCCTTTCTTTGGTATTGTTCGTCGAATCGTTGTGCTCCTTATGTTCTGAGTTGAGCTGCAAGATTACTGACAAATGCGTGCATTGACTGGACAAGTCCACTCAATCTGTATGGTTCTTTCCTCAAAAGACCATTTCAGACACCTCCATGTACATGATCCTCAAATTATCAGACAGCGACTATCTCCTGATTTTATATACACATTGATATTGATGAATTTTACCTATACAATAACATTAATATTTACTTTTAAAGTATTATATTGTTTTAATTATTGTAAATGTGAAGATTAAGTGGGTGTTATTTTTTTTTTCTAGGTTTTTTTTCTTCTCATTTATTTTTTATCACAGTCTGGCAGTTTGAGTAATTTATGTGGCCTACACAAATGTCCCTTCTTTGGTATTGTTCGTCGAATCATTGACCTCCTTAAGTTCTGAGTTGAGCTGCATGATCTGACAAATGCGTGCACTGATTGGACAGGTCCACTCAATCTGTGTGGTTCTTTCCTTAAAATACCACTTCAGACACCAATCCACATGGTCTTCACATGATCTAACCAAATTATGTCTGGACTTTAAAAGAGACTGTGACCTCTGAGTTTGTTTCGGCCTTTCTTCTCAGAGTAGTCAGATAGGAAACGCCGATCTCATCTAGTTTAAAAAAATATGATTGACGTGTAAAAGTGTTTGTACAAACCTACTTGCAAAAATAAAGTCATTTATCATTTAAAAAGAATATATTCATATGTTTGCTCTTGAGATAAGAGTTAAAAAATATGAAACTTTATACATGGTCAAATAAAACCGTAGCATCTCATAATGTCAAACTCTCAAAATGACAACCAGACGCAAAATGTCCACTTCTCAGAATGTCAACTTCTTAGAAAGTCAAATTCACATTATGTCAATTTCTCAAAATGTCGAATTCTCAAAATGACAAATTTGCATAACGTCAACTTCTCACAACGTCAACTTCTTAAAATGGTAAATTCGCTTAGAGATATAACACCACGTAGTGTCTTCTTTAACAAGGTCTTTTGAATATGGTGATAAATAAAAGTTGGTTTACATATACTAAGGGGTATATTAAGGTAGGTATCTGTAGACTTTAAAAAATAAATATTAATATTTATAATTAATCAACTGTATGGTGTGTCACCTTTAACATATACAAATTAGAAACTAAACTAAAAAGTAGAAAATAATGGAAAAAAGCGCGGGGTGCTTGATATCAATTACAAAAAACCTCAAAAAGCACTCGCTTTTTTCCATTATTTTCTACTTTTTAGTTTGGTTTTCTATGAAAGCGCGTTGTTTCGTTTTTTAAAATTATTATTTACTTTAAAATTAGTATTTTAGTGACGTATGTCAGCATAATTTTTGCTTTCCTGGTAATTCTGGCAAGGATAATGGCACAATTTATTAAATTATTGTATTGTCTTTGGATGGTTCTTGACAAGTATGGAAAATTTTGAGTTAATCCGACGTTTTGAAGGGGGTCAAAATCATGTTCAAAGTTTCCGTTACATATGCACATACAAATATACAGGCATACGTATGAAGCTAATAAAAGCGTGTTAAAAAAACCACTGTCATCAAAATGTCAAAAAAAGAAATAAAAATGTTGGGATCAGAGAATAACGAACCGTCTATTTAAAGTTTTAAGAAATAGGAAAGAATTTCGTGACATAATTTTGATATTAAATAATATAAATATTTAATTACACTGCGAAATGTAAGTCCGAAACTGCCATTTTTTTTTTAAGATTACAGTTTAGCAGCTATCTTTATTCAAAAAGTAAATTAAAACAAGCAGTTTTAAGCATTTTTTTTTATTCCTGCGGAGATTCAATTTTTCTTTTAGTTTTGTTCTAATTTTGGTATGTTTTTCGTCACTTTGATTATGGTGTTTTTTTGTTTTTTAAGGTGACACACCATACAGTTTATTGATGATAAATTTTAATATTTTATTTTTAAAGTCTACAGATATTTTTAAACCTACCTTAATATGCCCTTTTGTATACCTAGCTTACTTATCACCATATTCAAAAAACCTTGTTAATGTAGACACTACGTGGAGTTGTCACTGAGCGAATTTACCATTTTAAAAAGTTGACGTTGTGAGAAGTTGACGTTATGCGAATTTGTCAATATCAGAATTCGACATTTTGACAAATTGACATTATGCGAAATTTACATTCTAAGAAGTGGACATTTTGCGTCTGGTTGTCATTTTGAGAGTTTGACATTATGAGATGATACCAATAAAACGAGCTGGCAAAACTTTACCCACGTGTTAGGTGTAGAAATCGAAAACTTCGACGTAAAAAAAAAACTTTGTTTTCATCATTTTTTTTTTTTAAACGTATGATGTATTTTGAGAATTCGTAGAAATATCTATTTTCCACGAAAAATTACAAAACCAGCAGATCGATTACTTTCTAACATCCAAATTTTTTTTTGTTTTTTTTTTGTTCCATTGGTTTTAGATTATACTCAATTAAGTGCAAGATTGTATTAAGGGTCGGATACACTGCTAGCGCGAGAGAAAATTAGGTATTGAAGCGCTACTCACACAGCGGTAGGCGCGCGCGCCTCGCTCACGCACACATAGATGTTTACATAGTGGTTCGAGCGGCAGGAACCTTGAAGATAATATTAAAAATAGAAGTGGATAATATGTTGTTTTTTTATTGCATTTATACTTAGTAAGGAAGGATGGGAGATGTAGTAGTTTATTGTAGTTTTGTATGTAGACATCAATCAGCTGTTATATTATGATTTTCAAAAATAAAGTCAATTAATACGTCTACATCATGATTTTTTTTCAGAGTGCACGTGCCTCTTTTTGTTGCTTGAGACTATAATCTAACGAGCCCAAACTAGAGTTGCAAAGGACTCGAGTCATCGAGTCTTAATTTTAAAGACTCGACTCAATTATGCAAGACTCAATGTGCTCAAAAGGCTTGGAGTCTACAGATAAGCACTTGAGTCTTAAAAAGGGCTCGAGTCTTAAAAAGGACTCGAGTCTTAAAATGAACCAGTCTTAAAGAAAAACTCGGAGCATGAAGATGAAACTTGTACCTCATCATTCGAAAAGACTAGAAAGAAGGCAATAAACTCAAATGAGTGGTTATGATGAAACTTTGCGTACAAAAAAATCTGACAAGTTATTCGAGTTTTTTCGAATGATGAGCTACAAGACTCGAGTTCATTTTAAGACTCGAGTCGTTATTAAGACTCGAGTCCTTTTCAAAACTCCAGTCCTTTTTTAAGACTCGATTATGACTCTGGCTCGGCTTGGCTCTAGACTCCGAGCCTTTTGAGCACACTGAGTCTTGCATAACTGAGTCGAGTCTTTAAAATTACGACTCGAGAACTCGAGTCTTTTGACCTCAATGACCATGAAGTCAAGGTCAGTGACCTTGGGAAATCGCGGATCTTGACTTTCGAAATATTGACATTGACTTCAAGGTCAACGACCATGAGGTCAAGGTCAGTGACCTTGGGAGAACCACGGATCTTGAATTTCGGAATTTTGAGTTTGACCTTAAGGTCAACGACCCCAAGGTCAAGGTCAATGTTCTTGAGGTGTCCCATGGTATTCCCCCACCCTACTACTCCCACATCCCGCCGGATCCCAAAGTTTCATAGTGCCCGTTTCATATCCACTGACCAAGGAGTTTCAATGGCCACCTTTCGACTTCATCATCAGACCTGGACACCATCTAGATCTGTAGTACTTGTCAAGACAAATCTAAAGAGCCCAAACACGACTAGGTTATGTTGTATACTTAAAGAGTTCCTATGGTCACCGGTTGGCTTCATCATCAGACCCTGGACATTATTCTAGTTCTATAGTGCTCGTCAAGACAAATCTAACGAGCTCAAGCACGACGATGTTATGTTGTATACTTAAAGAGTTTCTATGGGCACCTTCCGACTTCATCATCAGACCCTGGACACCATCTAGATCTATAGTACTTGTCGAGACAAATCTTACGAGCCCTAACACGACAGGGCTATGTTGTGTAGTTAAAGAGAACAATTATGTAGTTAGAGCAAATTGCCTTCTTGTTTTAAGCCTTAAGTTATCAAAATACGGCAGTGCTTTTTACACGTTTTTAGTGAAATTCAATATTTTTTTAACAATCATCTGCAAGGTTTATGCCCAACCCGATTTTTTCATCGTCTAGTAAAACTCTTGAGCTAGCCAGATGTATTTTTTCGTGGCAATTACTTTAAGTTTACTATATAAACTTATCGAAATCCCACAACACGATTTCCTACTGCTGACCCTTAAGTTTTCACCTAAATTAAACATAAGTTATACTACTGCATTAGAGGATATTGGAGCCATTTATCCGCTTAAGCCTTGTCAATCAATCTAGTTTTGTTCGACATTGGGTTTCTTTTACTAAATTGGTCAGGTAATCTGTTGTGGAATTGATAACCATAGAGATGTACGTGTATGTGTATGTATCACCCACGGGAAGAAATACGATGGTGCTATTCTTCCTTCCGGCAGCGCAGTTTTTTTTTTGCGAGATGTCATCAAATGACTGACACCTTCTCCGGCGTGTCAGACTTTTACTGACTAAAACCGACCCGTGTTCTTTCAATTGCCTGTGCCAGAGCTACGGTATCTCTTTCGCATGAATCCGCGATCCTGGCAGGCATCGGCCTTAGCGGACCCCTTCATTATTGCTGACATCTCTTTGAGCTTTGAAGCGCGCGTGGAACACTAGGCGCCGTCGACCTGGGCCTGGTCCTTACCGGGCACCACACGGAGTTAGACATTGATACACTTAACTGTTTATACAAAGTCAAATAAGACCTTCTGAAATGATGATACCCGTGACGTTTATGTAGATAATATAATCAAAATCATTAAAAGCAACAGAGTAGAATTGACACTTTAAGCTAATTAAGCGCTATAAGCAGTGTAATCTCTCTTAATTGCTGGTAATAAACATGTTACACTGCTGTATTAAGCGCTTTATTAATGTGCTTAATTTACAAACGACCAGCCATGTTATAAGAGCTGTTCGTCTGCGTGGCTTTTTTAGGGTTCCGTTGCCAAATGGCAAAAAACGGAACCCTTATAGATTCGTCATGTCTGTCTGTCTGTCTGTCTGTCTGTCCGTGTATGTCACAGCCATTTTTTTCCGAAACTATAAGAGCTATGCTGTTGAAACTTGGTAAGTAGATGTATTCTGTAAACCGCATTAAGATTTTTACACAAAAATAGAAAAAAAAACTATAAATTTTGGGGTTCCCCATACATAGAACTGAAACTAAAAAAAAAATTTTTCATCGTGCCCATACGTGTGGGGTATCTATGGATAGGTCTTCAAAAATGATATTGAGGTTTATAATATCATTTTTTTCTAAACTGTATGGTTTGCGCGAGAGACACTCTCAAAGTGGTAAAATGTGTGTCCCCCCCCCTGTAACTTCTAAAATAAGAGAATGATAAAACTAAAAAAAATATATATGATGTACATTGCTATATAAACTTCCAACGAAAATTGGTTTGAATAAGATCTAGTAAGTAGTTTTTTTTTTTATACGTCATAAATCGTAAACCGCAATTTACCTTTCATTCAATCAACTCAAATATAAAAATTAAAAAAATAACATTTAATTTCATAAACACAAGCCTTATGCATAAACCGTGAATACCTACAGGTTTGTACGGAACCCTCGGTGCGCGAGTCCGACTCGCACTTGGCCGGTTTTTTTGAAATGGAAATCATTAAATGACTTTTCCCGCTCTGAGCGGAGCGGGAGGGCGTGTCAGACTTTTACTGACTAAAACTCACCCGTGTTCCTTCAGTTGCCCGTATGCCAGGGCCACGGTAACTCTTTCGAATGAATTTCGTGACCCTGGCAGAAAGTAGCCCCTCAGGTATTTTTTTTACCAAAGAGGAGCTTGCGTCTAATTCATAACAGGTCAATCGATCCGGTAAAGCTACACTACGATCTTTGCCAGTCGATACCCGATAGTCTTATGTCTTTGCCCGATAGTCTCACAATCAGCCAAACCAAGGGTTTATCATATTGTCTACCATTATTTTCAAACTCATTATTCCGCGGTGAAAATAATTTTTAATGTTCATACTCTTCAATATTTTATAGGAATGGTGATACAAATCATCTAAATGTTTTTTGTGTTATGTCATTATTAAATGGACAGATATTTTTTCTATGACGCTACACACACTATACAACTGTGCATACTACGAACAATATTTACAGTAAGTTTTACTCTCTGGTTCTATTCAAACAACTTGTTCATTTTAATTTCCCATTTTCGTCACGCCTTTGTCTTTAACTCTCCAGTTCGTCTTTCTTCTGCCTTTTCAATCATAAACTTGAATTTTCAATCAAGTTTTACAGCAATTAAATAATCACCTCGTACAATGACATTTGCTAGTTCAAGGTTTTGATTCCCTTTTTAAGATTAAGTCTACTTTTATCATCATTTCAGCCGAAAGACGTCCACTGCTGGACATAAGCCTCCCCCAAGCAGCGCCACTTCGACCGGTTCTGTGCCTCCCGCATCCAACGCATTCCTGCGGCATCCACCAGGTCATCGGTTCATCTTGTGGGAGGCCTTCCAACGCTCCACCTTCCAGTACGCGGTCGCCACTCTAGAACCTTCCGGCCCCATCGGCCATCCGTTCTGCGAGCAATGTGCCCTGCCCACTGCCACTGAAGTTTGGCTATTCTTCAGGCTATGTCGGTAACCTTGGTTCTCCTACGGATCTCTTCATTTCTGATTCGATCGCGTAGGGAAACTTCAAGCATAGCCCTCTCCATTGCTCTTTGGGTGACTTTGAGCCTTCTTATGAGGCTCATTGTGAGCCACCACGTTTCAGTGCCATATGTAATCACTGGCAACAGACACTGGTCAAAGACTTTTGTCTTGAGACACTGCGGTAAGTGGGACGAGAAGATATTGCGTAGCTTCCCGAACGCTGCCCAGCCGAGTCGGATTCGACGATTGACCTCTTTCTCGAAGTTGGACCTACCTAACTGGACAGTCTGTCCTAGAGACACATATTCGTCCACAACTTCGAGTGTAGCGCCTCCGATCTTCATTGGAGTGGGTATCAGACGAGCATTGGACATGACCTTTATCTTGTCCATGTTCATTCTAAGACCCAGTCTATCGGAAGCTCTACTGAGGTCATCGAGCATTGTACTGAGGTCCCCCATAGTCTCAGCCATGACTACTATATCGTCGGCAAATCGAAAGTGAGTGATGTACTCGCCATTGATGTTGATGCCAGCCCCTTTCCAGTCCAAAACCTTGAAGACATCCTCCAGTGCAGCGGTGAACAGTTTCGGAGAGATAACGTCTCCCTGTCTCACCCCTCGCTGCAAAAGGATAATTTTCGAGGCTTTGTCTTGGAGCCGGACTGACATGGTGGCGTTTTCATACAAACACTTCAGCACCTTGATGTACCGATAGTCAATCTGGCACCGTTGAAGAGACTGCAGTACAGCCCAGGTCTCGATCAAATCGAAGGCTTTTTCGTAGTCCACAAACGCTAAGCAGAGAGGCAGGTTATACTCTTACTTATTACTACTATCTTATTATACTTTTATCACACTCAGGTAATTTCAAAAAGAATTTCGCTTATTGGGTGAGAAACGTTTTAACTTTACTGAAATTATTACACAATAAAAAATTTAGAACCTAGGTTGGTCTCAGACAGACCTAAGTTTGAGCGATTTACTTAAAACTTATTTCAAATCAACTGTAATTTAAAAAGTACGCCAATTTTCCGAAAAGTTTGACAGTTGAGGTGCTTTAATAAATGTTTTTTTTTTTTTTGTTTCAAACCAAATTTTGGTTTTGACGTTTACAGTGTAATTGAAATTTACGTGACTGACAATTTTCGTTCTATTCTTTTGTTACGTTTTAGGTGTTAACAGAAAGCTTCCAAAAAGAATTTAACCTCGCAGGTAGCTTTAGGAAAAACTACTTCATTGCAGAAGGTAAGTCTATCGAAACGGTTAAACTTTTTTAGAATAGAGGATCCCGTACCTGTGATCAAAGTCAAATACACTACACTTTGACTCAGCGAATTGAAATGAAACAAAGTGCACTGTACCTCAGGGCCCGGGAATTGAAGAAAAATATAGAGTGTATGAGCTCCCTTCGATCTGGGAAAAGAAAACTAGTATTGAAATACGGTGAAACTTTCGGATAAACTCTGAAGCTCTATTTGTGTATCCCCTTTATACCCTTGAGATTCAATTTTTAATATTTTGGTACCTGCTTTTGTACTTTATTTTACTTGGACTTGTTTTTGCGAATTACTTGGTGCAGGTAACGGATACTCCTACTTCTCTACGAAGTTTTTATTGAAGTAGTTTATTTATGTATGTTATTCTGCAGAAAAAAAATGTATTTTTAAAGTGACCATGCTGATAACACAGTTAATGACAGATCGGATAAAAAAAAGTACTATTTTGACGTCAAAATTACATAAGATAGTCCCCAAAACGCCCGCCCTTCACCATTTCCTGCTTTAGCTCCAAAACCGGACAGGACATTACATAGGTACGTTGTTCAAATTGGCATTTAAAACCACCTAAAGACTTAAATAACCCAACAAAACCCATTAATTATAATCCCTCTGTACTCACCTACTCCTTTTACGCCAAAAATAATCTTCCCTCATATTCTGAGCTTACCAAAATATTCTATAAACTCGTAAACATCGTACCAGGGTCCCATATTTCCCCTGAGGTTGGCTGCGGGTATATTTTTTCACCGATTTACCCTGGAAGGTTATGGCCCACAAATCCGCTAGGGTCTGTCTGGGCGTGCAAATCTTCGGACCCCTTACATTTTGCATGAGTTGCTACTGATCGGCTAATGGGTCGGTTTCGGGCTGTTTTGATGTTTCGATTTTTCGGCAATTCGATAAGTGCCTTTGCTTTGAGCCCTCCCAATCAAAGTTTGAGTGTGTGTGTTATATTATTAGTCATAAGTCATTTAATCATTTGTTTAACATAGGTACAATAATGATAATATTTAAAGAAAATAAAAAGTGCGCTATGCCATGCCATTGGGCGTACAAATGTTTGTGATGAAGTGTAAAGACAGCCAAGTCTCAATGATAAAATAAATACAATAAGCCTGAACAATAAAACAATTATAAAGAATTACATTATACACAATACAAAATAATTAATAATAAATAGCAATTGAAATTAAAGTCAATACATTGCATGTCAACACACAGAATAAGTCCAAATACAATACTAATAATGGCAATATAAAATACCTATGTCAATATAAAATACTAATGTCAATATACAAAAAAGCTTATATCAAAGAAAACAGTACATTTATTTTATTGACATGTCACAATTCTGTTATTAAATTTTTGTCCGTTAAAAATTCCGAAATACTGTAATATGCTTTGTTAACCAGTAAGTATTTTAGCCGTTTCTTAAATAATCTTACATTTAATTCTTTGAATGACCGTGGTAAATTATTAAATATGACTGGCGCCATGCAGAATACACTTTTATACATTAAAGCTGTGTGGGGCCTTCTTATGTATAAGCTATTGATATCCCGTCGACTTCGTTTATTAATGTCAGTCATTTTTTTAAACAATTTCGGGTTGGTCTTAACAAATACAGCAACCTCAAAAATATATAAGGAGGGAAGAGTCATTATTCTGAATTGAATAAACAATGGTTTACATGTACCTGTGTTAGTTTTAATAATTATTTATCTTTGTAGATTCAGTCTACTACGATTTGATCTATTTAAAACATCAAATAATGATTTGAATAGATGGAATTGGCCTCTAGTATGGTAACCACCCGGTTGGAACCCTAGTGGTGTATAATCCTCTCTTGTAAGGACAAAAAAGTATGGAATTTTCGGTAGCAAAGCATCAAATTTTTAGTCTGGAAGAAATACTGTCAGCATTAAGTTACGATCGGTCGAACAGATAGGCACAAAATGAAATTAGACCGCCTGTTACCTTTACAAAGATAACAGCTAGAAACCCAAAACCTATTCTCACATAAAGAGCAAAATTATGTTATCCAGAGGATGCCTCTAAACAATCCGGTATCCGGGTGTAAATGAGCTTAGAAAACGGACGCGAAAGAAACGCCCTCGCAAAGGTCGGATTTATATTATGCAAATAATATATTATGCCAGGTTAATCCATTTAAATCAGTGAGACTCGACAAATGCTGGCCCCGGGGCCAAATATGTTTTATCTTGTTTATTCAGCGGCTAATAACAAGAGTTACACGAGACATCGCACCTTTATTTCGTTTTCAGTAATATAATATTTTTTGCAAAGCTTGGATTATGTTAAACTTTCCTCTGTGACTTTTGCTTGTACATTTTTGCTTTTAATTTAATAACAGTTAAATTGCTGACACTATAATGTTTTAGCATCGTTGTGTTATGAGGGGTATTCCATACACGTACCTACTCAACAATTTACAGTGGGTACATACACATGGGATATTCGAACATTTGTGATTTCGCTGAGCCTAGCAAAAAGACTGTGGCGCCACCTTTTTTTCAACCGACGAAAAAAAACGGAGTAGGTTCTCAATTCGAGGCGTATATTTTTTTTTTTTGTTTTTTTATGTATGACCACGCATAACTTTTTACATAGTGCTCTGATTGTGACAATTCTTCTTCTATTGGAAAGGGTATACTCCCAAGGTGCTCCCATATAAATTTGGAAAACAAAATCGAACCCTAAGGGTCGGAAAACAGAGGATGATTGATTGTTCACTCACTGATTGTAATGTATAACCACGCATAACTTTATACAGAGTAGTCGGATAATTCTTTTTTTGTTGGATAGGGTATACCTTGCCAAGTAATATGAGAACATTAAAGTCACAAAAAATTATAAAATAGAATCCTAATTTTTGGCTCTCAACAATGCGTCGGCCTAGCAGCAGCTGTCATTGAATCAAGGAAAAATACTCAGTACGAAAGGTATCAAATAATCTCTGAAACAAAACCTAATGCTTTAAGTCACCAAATCATATTGAACTGTCGTCATACTAAGTTAAAACCTAACGACAAACTTGTAATTTGTGTGGGAGAAAACGACCATGATTTAAATTCTATTTTATCGCAACTACGGATTGTGCTAGATAAATTTTATAACAACATGATTATTGTCCTGAATGTGTTTAAAAATGAGAATTTAGATAAAAATAATCTTAACTATCGTATTAAAAACTTGTGTAAACACTACAAAAAGTGTAAATTTTTAGAATGTTGAACCTCTAACATATACGGCATATTATGTAACAAATTAAATTTCCTTATAGACTATAATGACTACAGCGAGAACTATCTAAACCCAAGAGAGCTAATTAAGAAGATAGCGAGTAACAAACCAAGCCTTAAATTGAAAGCCAATACTAATGAGCCCAAGAAAGGAACAATTCCTTTCTATTTTCAACTCAAGAATTCAACACCACAAACACTAAACTCTATACATCCCGTAGGAAAACCTCAAAAAGGAACTATTCCGTACTATTTTCCGAAAACAAAACGAAATAGCACATTTTTTCTTGCCCAAAATATCACCTCCAGTAACTCATAACCTTAAAATACTTCACCAAAATATTGCCAGTATCATATCAAAAAAAGAAATTCTAGAATTAACCCTACAAGAACTACAAGAAGAACATAACGACCCAGACATAATATGCCTTTCCGAAACCTTTATCAAAAGAGACTACGAAAGCTACATTAAAATTTACGGTTATGAGATGGCTTCTAACTACTGTAGAGAAAAACAAAGAGGTGGTACCTGTATTCTTGTAAAAAAACACCTATTATTCAAAGATTTGCCTCTAATAAAAAGCTACGCCACGCAAAACACTTTCGAAGTATGCGGAATTGAACTTACACATCAAAATTTAATAATAATTTGTGTCTACAGAACACCTCAATCAGACCCGAACCAATTCTTAATAAAATTAAATAGTCTCATGCATAATTTATATCAACAATATAAATCTAGAATAAAGGTCGTTTTAGCGGGTGATTTGAATATTAACACCCTAAAAAAAGGCAACATTACTACTCAATTGCAAGATCTAGCATACAACTATAATCTGAAATTTCACATTGATGTACCAACACGTAAGTCATCATGTATAGATCACATTTTGAGTAACATTCACGATGGTACTGCTGCAGTCTTGCCACTTCACTTGTCAGACCACGATACAGCACAAATGTTGACTATTCCCTTAAAACATAAAACCCAAAGTCAAGCAATATATTATACATACAAAAGAGATTATAGTTCAGATAATATTCACAAGTTTAAGGAATTCTTAAGTAATCTTTCTTGGTCTAATATACATACGGCTAACAACGCAAACTCAGCATTCAATCATTTTCATGAAACATTTTGCTTACTTTACAATCTTTGTTTCCCTAAATTAAAAGTAAAAGTAAATTTAAATAACAAGAAGAAGCAAAGTTGGATAAGCAAGGGCTTAAAAAAGAGTTTTAAAACAAAACGCTCGCTGCGCCATCAATTTTATAAAAACAAAACTGCGATTAATAAGACTAAATACCTTAAATATGCTAATCTTAAAAAATGCATCTTTAATTCCAGGAAAAACGCAAATATCAAATACATAACTAAAAACGATAATAAATGCAAAGCTACGTGGAATGTTATAAAAGACGAGCTAAATAATACAAAGCCTAGACATAATATAGACAGTATCAAATATAACAACACACTTATTACCAACCCAGTAGAAATAGCGTCTGCCTTTAATGACCATTATATCGATTCAACAAACAAATCAATGCCGCCGAACGTCACAGGTAACACTAGCAATAGTCTTACTGTTGGCTCTATGTTCCTCAGACCGATGTCGATAGCTGAAGTTAAGCAGGAAATACTGCATTTGAATAACACAAATTCTGAAGGGCACGACGAAATTAACACCAAAATCATTAAAGCCTGTGTCGACGAAATTGTTGAAGTACTAACACACTTGATCAATTTGTCATTCTATGAGGGAATTTTTCCAGAAGCTTTAAAGCTTTCCATTGTTAGACCACTTTACAAAAAAGGAGACAGACATGACCTAAGCAATTACCGCCCTATAACCCTAATACCCATCTTGTCTAAAATATACGAAAAATGTATGTACAAAAGAATTGCAAATTACTGTACAAAGTTCAATATTATAAAAAAAGAACAGTATGGTTTTCAAAAGGGGAAGTCTACAACATTAGCAATCTATGCCCTCATAAATGTTATATTAACTAACGTCAATGACAACAACCTCAAACCAACCACAGGATTATTCTTTGATTTATCGAAAGCCTTCGACCTAGTATCACACGATCTACTATTGCAAAAGCTAGAAGCAATCGGGATTAGAGGGCATACCTTACAGTGGATAAAATCATACCTAGAGAACAGGCAACAATGCGTTACCATAACAAATATTAATGAAAATAAAGAAGTAATGCAGCACTCGTCGAAATATAGATGTAATAAGTTTGGTGTCCCACAGGGAAGCATACTAGGGCCTATCTTATTCTTGATATATATAAATGACATAATTAAAATAACGAAACATAAGTGCATATTTTTTGCTGATGACATCTCTATTATTGTGACATCCAGTAAAAAAAAATAATAATACAATTTCTGACCACGAAACTGACATTAACAATACAATTGACATTTTAATTCACTGGCTTTATGTAAATAATTTGAAAATAAACCATGACAAATCAGTTTATATACAATTTAATAAATCCAATAATCATAAATTTAACCTCAAATTAAATATACCCAAAATTAAACCAGTAACACATACCAAGTTCCTGGGAGTAACTATTGATGAAGATCTACATTGGAAAGTGCATGTAGACAGTGTTTCAAGCAAGATAAACAAATTTGTGTATGCTCTTAGACAAGTAAAAAAAAGTACTAATCTAAAAACAGCTATATTAGCTTACCATGCATATGTGGAATCTATATTGCGTTATGGTCTTATAATATGGGGTAACAGTACCGACCAGAATAGAACATTTGTCGCTCAAAAAAATGCATTAGGGCATTACACGGACTTCATCCTGAGGAATCATGTCAGCCAATATTTAAGAAACTTGGCTTGTTACCGCTACCTTGTTTATACATTAATGAAATATGCATGTTTGTATGGAAACATAAGGAATTATTTAAAATAGCTAATGATGTAAATCCTCGAAGCCGACGAGATCCTCACAGGCTCATGCTTAATAATGCTCCCAGGCTTGCTAAGTACAATAAAAGCTGCTTAACTATGTGTGTACGAATCTATAAAAAATTACCTACTGATCTGAAAATGTTAAACTCGAGATATGCTTTTAAGAATAAATTGTATGTATGGCTAAATGATAACAACTTCTACAGTATAAAGCAATTCCTAGAGCGAAAATAGTGTTGTTGTAATATTATAATAATAATTATGGTTGGGAAATTGTTACTACAATTATAATTTTAAGTATTTGCATGCTATGTTTAATCTTGGCAAAACATGTCTGCTCTATTTTTTTTACTATAAGACCTCTTTATACCATGTTTTACGCAAATAAATGAATAAATGAATAAATAAATAAATAAGTATAAAAACTTTTAAACAAAAAATTAAACCGCCGAAAAAACTGAAAAGCATAAAATAATAAACCTTAAAATTTTGAGTCGGCGCTGAAAAATCAACGAACAAAGATCACTCAAAGCGCCGACTCATAATTTTAAGGTTTATTATTTTATGCTTTTCAGTTTATTCGGCGGTTTTGTATCATCACTTACTTTTTGTGAGCGTGTGGAAGCGTTTTATAAGTCTATGCTTGGTACGTAGAGATAGCACTTTTAGCATCTAATGTAACAAGATAGAAACGACATAGTAACATCGCGCCATTCAGTACAAGGATCGTTTTGCGTGCCAGAATGGAAGACTATTTTTAAAACCGTGTAACATCTTCATTTTTCCAACGCTGTATTTTCACAAATCGTCTTGATTTAGTGAGTTCTAAAATAGAAGAAATATGTGGTTTATTTTATGTTGAGAATGCCTGAAATAGCAGTTCTACGAAATAGTGATTGGTGTTTTACAACAAAGCCTCAGGTTGATATATTTTTAGCTTTATGTTATAATTAGCATTCAGACCAGAATAATAAACAGAACACAAAATAATATTCCAGGAATTTCTCTTTCTGGTGAAAACCAAAGTTATTATTACGATATCTATAAACAGATATGTATATGGACCCGTGTGGTGCCGGACGTAAAGAAAAGCATTACCCAATTTCTTCCTGTGCGTTTCGTAAAATGCGACTAAAGGACTAAGTTACTAGAGAATAGGCAGCAGCTTTCTCTATGCATTTTACCACCATACCGCGATCACCAACCCGCCTGCCAAGCGTGGCGATTATGGCAGAGCCCTCAAGAAACTTTGCTAAATATGGAACCATTTTTATTGGCAACCAAAAATTTGCAATATAGGACTTCGAAGATAAAGCTTCCCGTATCAAGATAGCGTCAAAATAACAAACTTGTTCCAATCTTGACAAACTTACTACCTTACATAATACATCAACTCCCGGTTTAACCTTGGCAGAATTAGTGATTCCAATTAGGGACAAACTTGGGGCTCTCTGTATCAAGCTCCAATCAGTTTGCGCTATCTATCAAGTTTGGCCCACCACAATGGCAGTAGTAATTAGCTGATTTATATTGTTATCAATTCGTGGGACCGTCAATCTTGTTTTAAAGTTCGAGAGGTCAAGGATTACGGGCCAGGTTAAATGAATCAAAGGTGTTACAGGAGATGAGTTCGATATTACAATAAGAGGGTGAACAGTAGCGCTCTTCTGCCTATTGAAATCATCAATGTTGCATACGTGGTAGAAAATTTAACCATTCAGTCTGGGGCAGCGGTGGCCCAGTAGTAATACCTCCAATTTGCAAGTTGTGGGTCGCAGATTCGAACTCAGACACGCGCTCTAATTTGTGCAAATTATTTCATCACCACTGCTCTCAAATCCATGAAAGAAAACATCGTGACTAGAGCCAAAAATTCAAAGACATGTGATATCTACTAACCCGCACTGGGCCCGCCTGGCGGATTATGGCCCACTCCCTCACACCGAGAGGGGGTTTGTGTCCCAGCAGTGGGAATATTATAGGCTGCTTGTGTTATGATGATTACTTATATCCAGCTGTTTATAAAAAAAATGTGAACTCAGTTTGGTGTTATGCTTGTTTATTTTTAGGTAAACAATACATACATTAATATCTTGTTTGTCATGACTTATAAGGAATATAGGTTAATAGTGATGGTGATGGTCGTGTTACGATGTGTGAGTGGATAAGTAACCAATTGTCTACACCTCTAAGTAACAGTTGATAAACCTACCCGATTCTGCAAGTGTTATATCTATATTTAGTGTTTTTAGTAAGAATAAAAGAACCACCTTGTGAGGGTAGCTTTACACACCCAAAGGAAGGATATACTATCCTCTTTTCATTTTTTTTTGCTTTATTTTATATCACAATTTTTGATACTTTATTCACATTAAAATGTAGCCTATTAGCTATTAAGTAATTTTAAACTAACTTAAACTGCCAAGTAACTATAAAACTCAGAAATCGTCCAATAACGTCTTTCTTATTCACTGTAAGTTAATGGGAAGACATTTGATTCACGTATTCTTTATAAAAGTTAGCACTCTCACTTCTTTTTAATTGATATTCATTTTAATTACATAGTTAACATCAGTTTTAACACTCTGTACATTTAAGTAAAAAGCTTTTAATTGTATCGTCCCGAAACTTGGTAACTGGACAAAGATTGAAATTTCCGGGTCAGGGCGTCCGTGCGCGGTTAACGCTTACGGCCCGGTGAGCCGGTTAAGTTCCGAGCACTGTTGATATCATACGCTGACGGGTAAGCAGAGTTCGTAGTTGTGTCTGTTACACGAGTATATGTTAATATGTTTAGTGTAACTGGAGTGTGAAAGGGTTCGCACGGGAAAGTGCCAGATTGTGTGTTTTGCCTTGATGAAATGGAACTTTGTAGAACTCTAGAAATGGTTGCTATGGAAGGAAGATCTACGAAAAAAAAACTCTAGTGTCTGAACTATCATGACGTACAGAATAATTTAATTGTAGAACACATATTTGCAGATACTACTCATTAAAAAAGTAATCAAATATAATTGAACTACAAAAGTAAAAAAGTTACTCGTGCGTAAGCAAGCAAATGAATTCTTATAAATATTATAAAAAAACAAAATACCTCAAACGGACTACATTCTCATATAAAATGAAGAAAATATCGTGAGGGAATTCATAAATATTCCACGGTATCGTGGGAAATGATCCAGAAAGATGATAAGTACGTTACTAAATATAGGTTGCATACTGAAATTCTTTTTGGTTGAAAATTAAATTGATAAATGTGTTTTATTATCTTCCACACGATAGCCCAATATTTGTGTAACAAGTGGTGTGTTAAAAGAAGTAAAAATCACAAAAGTGCCAATAAAAAAGTTTGGTTCTAGTCCTAAAATAATCCTCCATCGAACTCAACTTCTAAAGGGCGAAGGCAACTCATAGGCTTAGCAAACAAATAACTAGGTATATTGAAAGTTTCCGATGAAAATACTCGAGAACTATTTAGGAAAGTTATACCTAAATCGATACTTCTAAGTTCGACAGAAGTAGTAATAGTTTGAACAAGGCGTCAATTTAATCGTCATTATCTGTCTTGTTCTTTGCGAAAGGTATGTTTTGTTTTAAAAAGCATAGTAGCGGCGTCGGGAGTTGATAGCGGACTCCCGGCCGCGTATTTACAAAGGCTATACTATTTTAGTCACGAGCCAGACTCTAATCAGTGAGCTTTTGTTTATGCATATTACTCAACAATACCTAGTCTATCTCAGTAAAAAAATTGACTCAAATAGACTAGCTTTTTGTTTTAATATTTTCAAAGAAAATGCACGGACAAAATCTAGTACCATTTCAGCCACGCGTGGACGAAATCCCATCCATGGTTAATACCCCCACTCAGAGTACCTAAGCTTTTGGCGAGATATTTTTAAATTTATACTCGCAACAAGTGGGTTTTATTTTTGTTTATCAAATACATAATAGTAACGAGCAATTAAAATGATAACAGTTGCCATGTAACTATCAACCTATAATTGAAGCTTATCTATTTTTTTTATTAATATGTATTCAAAATTAATATGTATGTAACTGATTGCCACCTGCGCTAAAATAGGTTGACGGGGCTCCTATTTCTCGGTGGTTTGAAAAAAATAACCACGAAGGCTAAGGCGGAAGCTCCGCTCCGCTTCGCTCCCGCCTTAGCCTTCTAACCTAACCTATCCGAGTCGGGGTACTCTGAGTGGGGGTATTAACCATGGATGGGATTTCGTCCACGCGTGGCTGAAATGGTACTAGATTTTGTCCGTGCATTTTCTTTGAAAATATCAAAACAAAAAGCTAGTCTATTTGAGTCAATTTTTTAACTGAGATAGACTAGGTATTGTCGAGTAATATTCAGAAACAAAAGCTCACTGATTAGAGTCTGACTCGTGACTAAAATAGTATAGCCTTTGTAAATTCGCCTCCCGGCCACCGAATGCGCAAGCCTGCGGGCGGCGAGCAATGGGTAGCTTGCCGCTCGGTAAGGACGAGGCCCGTGTCGACGTAGTGTTCCACGCGCGCCTCAAAGAGATGTCAGCAGCACTGAAGGGGTCTGCTACGACCGAAGCCTGCCAGGGTCGCGAGATTGTTCATATGAGATACCGTGGCCCTGGCATATGGGTAAGTGAAGGAACACGGGTGGGTTTTAGTCAGTAAAAGTCTGACACACCCTTCCGTTCCGCCTAGACCGAGGAAAATCAATTGATGATTTCCCATAAAAAAGTAAGTATATATAAAAATATATGTTTATATCATTTGCATTACGGCGGAATGTGTCTACATTCACCGCATTTAATGAAAATCAAGATACTTTGTTATTTTTCATCATCACCACCAATGGAGCCACAAAACGTCCACTGCTGGACCCAGCACAGCCATTTCGACCGTTTTTGTGCTTACACACAGTGTTTTGTGCTTGATATTTCTATCTAGCCTGTTTTGTCATTCCTATTTCGACAATCTTCTGTTCTCTGCTATTACGGTCGGTCTTTTCGGTAGGAGTTCGTTCCGCCATCTTTGCCTTGATTTACAGTGCTGTCACCTAGCACGTGATGGGAGACATTTGGTTGATCTTTTAGCCCCAAAAATACTGATGACCTCATCAGTATGTTTTCTGTGACTTGACATGTATTCAAAAATAAGATAAGATAATAATTATTTTTTTCAAAAAACAGTGTAACAGTTATCTATTAATCAGTTATGGTTCAGCAAGAGCTATGCAATTGAATTCAGCACTTATTTTTAGTGTAAAAGTTCACCGAGTCTTTTACTAATTGAAAAACTGTATCAAAAGAGAGTCTTCCATTTCAAATGACGATGACGATGTAGGTATGTACGCCATTGTTTGTTGGAAAAACCTTAAGGATAATAAAAGGAGTCGCATATAAATTACGGACACAGTGGTAATTAAAAGATAATAAAGTTATTTTTGACTTTGTAGTGTTTTTTTTTAAGGAAGTCGGTTGTTTTTTTGTGTAAAAAGTTTTCATTTTATTAACACCTAAAACACACCCTTTTTTCTTTTATTTGTGGGTGAAGAATCATCAAATGACGTCTCCCACTCTTGGTGGAGCGGGAAAATGAGTCAGACTTTTACTGACTAAAACCCACCCGTGTTCCTTCAGTTGCCTATATGCCAGGGGCACGGTAAGTCTTTCGAACAAATTTCGCGACTCTGGCTGGCATTGGTCCTAGCAGAACCCTTCAGTATTGCTGAAATCTTTTTGAGGCGCGCGTGGAACACTACGCGCCGTCGACACGGGCCTGGTCCTTACCGGGCGGTGATCTACCAATAGTTCGCCGCCCGCAAGCCCGCGCCTACGATGGCCGGGAGTCCGCGATTGACTTCCAACGCTCGGGGCGTCTCCTCCTGCGCCGGCTAAGTGCGTGAGGGTATAGAACCAGCTTCTCCCTCACGCGCGCCGCTTCCTCCTTCGCGAGCACTACTGCTCTTCCCATGCCCTCTCGCTCCATACCAGGGCTTGCACCAGGGCCGGAGGCAAGAGGCCGCCGCCGTTGATCGCCTAGAATAAATTTGATCGAATAGAATAAATTTGTAATTTTCACCCTCCAACTCCCACAAAGGAATAGATCAGGGCTAGGGTCAGCTACAGATCTAATTTAGAGCCAAGCTCTTAATCTCTACAAGGTGTAACTCTGAAAACCTTATCTTGGTCAAAATGCATAGTTTGGTCGTTCTATTGAACTATTGCGTAACACAACATTATATGCCACTGACGCCACTTCTTACCATAAGCCCAAAGGAGTGTCGATAAACAGCCAAGCTGTACATTTTGACTAAGGTATAAGGTTTACTCGCATCCAACGTATTCCTGCGGCCTTCACCAGGTCATCGGTCCATCTTGTGGGAGGCCTTCCAACGCTACGTCTTCCAGTACAAACACAGAACAGGTCGAAGTGGCGGGCCTCGGGGGAGGCCTATGTCCAGCAGTGGACGTCTTTTGGCTGAAATAATGATGTGCTTGGACCAAATTAGATTTGATAACTTTTAACTGTGAAAGCGTTACATTAATCTTGTTAAATTACTTTACATTGAATGTTTAAGCTGGGTAACATGTTCATCATACTAAACCCTCACCATACGAGTTTATTTTTGGCACTTGTCTGGTTTTTGGATATACAGACACCAGCACATCAAGCTACTCGAAACTGTCAAAATTCCACAATCAATATTGAACCTAATACTGTTGCAATAAAGTTGAAAATCTAGTAAAGAAATTTGACAGATTGTAGTAGCTTTTTGCGTCTGTACTTTTAAATCTATTCCAAGAGCTCTCGATACTGCAGCACGCAGCTGATATAACTTCACAATTTATAAATACATCCTATGTTGAAGACTGTCTTCAATATTACCTCCCTGCGGACTAAAGAGACGCTAGTAAAAGTTTATTATTATATATGGAGCCGAGAAACAAGGCGCGAGACGACATCTTACAACATAATGTTAACGTTAATTACTATAGAATTAATGTACCGAGTACAATAAAGTAAGGTTAGAGTATAAGCGGGAAACGCGTTTTAATACTTCCGATGTTCTGTTGTTTCTCCTTTCCCCAGGTAGAAAATACAGAACGTCACCTGCTGCTATCCTTACAAACTCTTGCTTCTTTTACGTTCATACATCTGGTCATACACGCAATTCAGTTACCTAAAATTTCTGTAGAATATCACTGATCAGCTACTTGAACAAAACTTTCATTAATTTGCTACACAAAGTTGCATCAGCACCAGTACAAAAATTAGCATGATTGGCAGGAAGTCCATAATTTATTATTCAATTTTAAATGGATGTTTCCATTTGAATGTTGCCATGTATGAAACTTTGTGATAAAAAAGCGTCCTCGAAGACAGACTACTAAGTAAAAAGTTATGCATACATATAAAAATATAATATGTGCACGGACTTGAGAAGCTCCTTCTATGTTTCGTCGTTTAAAAACTAAGAAGTAATAAAAATCTTGCCCCTTTCTTCGTAGAACTTACTTTAAACTGTCTTTAAGACAGAAAACTTTAATTGAAGAACCTATTCGTTCTAGACGAGAGTAACAAATAACTAAAAAGGGACAATTCGAATAGTAAGCTTATGACGAACACGCTACCCACTGGCACTCGCACCACAACCACAATAAAACGTAATAATATTCAAATACGCACCTTTACGCAAGGGTTGTTTCCTGTATGTAATTTACTCTTATTTCTGACTCACCCCGTCTCATCCCCTGAAACTCTAATTAACTTGTTGTATTCGTTGATATATTACAATTTGCGAGTTTGCGTCTGTTGTTTAAATACATAATTAAGGCCGCAAATACAGTAATATGATTTTATGAAAGAAGAACAATACGCAATAATAATTTGTCATTTCATTCTGGCATTTTAAATATGCTAAAACCGGCATTGTTCCAGTAATAAACTGATAATGTGAATTTAAGAAGACTGACTAGCAATTCTTTAACTAATGCAAAAACTTATATAAGAAAATTAAATTATAATACTAGAGGAAAGTTTGATTTAACAATAGCAATACTTTAAACAAAACAGTTTTTGTTATAGGAAATCTTATTTACCTATCTTTTGTTTCAAGAAATCGTCTAGTCTATTTCCAAGTTAGTCTAAATCAACAAAAACCTTAATAAAATCAATAATAGAAAACACTAATACAAATCAAACTTCAACAACCCTAAAAACTAAATCTAAACTCGATACAAGCTAAGTTCTCCTATTACCTTCCGAAAAACGAGTAAATCCCTGAGGACTTAGCATCAAAGACTAAACCACTGCCCACAGAAGGTACTGTTGAAAACTACTTAAAGCCTACCTTTTCGATAAAGCAGTTAAGTTTGGATGCGAGGTTCTGAAGGCACCTTTGATATGAGCTCCAAAGTTTTTGAGTGTGCCAAATATAGTACGCCTGTTGTGGTCGTATTGGGAGAGCGATGGACACTTGAATACTGCCTCTAAATATTGTAGTTTGGATATATAAGGAAATGCAGTAGTATCAGCTTTGCCAAAGGTGAATCGAACCTTCATTTAATAAGCCTCAATCGGCTCTTTTATGTGAAACATTTCTGTTCAATTCCTGAAACTCGTACCCGTATTTGTTAGCCCTTTATTGGCAGTCGAAGTTTGAATTTTACGCAGAGATTTTGGGTTAGAAGTATTTTTGCCGATACAATGAGCTTCATAACCCTTGATACATTTTTAATGACAAAAGGATTTCGATATCCAACCATTGACTGCCTAACCGATCTAAATTCATGGAAATAAGATTGGCCAAAAAGCTGCGAACGAAAGGACCTTAGTGTGGTAACCAAACGCAGTCATTTTCAAATTGTCCCAAATATTTTGCTACGTATAAATAGTCGTGGGAAAGGATTTAATTTATAACGGTCCGGGTATTTGAGGTTTTGTACATCGTTGCTATGTGATTTTTCCGGTTCCATTGGTGTGTAAGTCTCCTTTAATTAGGAAAATTGTGGTGTGCTTATTAACAATATAAGGCATATTGCTATTGTCAATTGATGTTTGACTTTTATGTCGTAAGCCTTGGAAATTCGTTTTGTTAGCTTTTTCTTCCGTAATAATTAGTAACGTTAAAATGAATTGGCAATTTACCGTCATAATATTAATCCTTTTACTTAGTTCCCTGAGAGATTCGTGGCTACTTGGATTATAAATGGCTCTGACAGCTCTCTTTTGCAAAATAAATATGAATTCAATGTCAGCAGCCCTACCCCACAGTAAAATGTGACATTTTACGACATAATGCTGTGGAAGTAGCTAAAATAGACCAAACGAACGGTTTCTACATCTGTTTACTGTCTTAACCTGTAAAGTCTCCAATTGTTTCTACGATAAACCTAATCTAAACACTTAACCTAATGCATGGCAAGATGATGACGAATTCGTTTGCCAAATCGACGGTGCCATATTTGCCGTCGTAGAATTGGTAAACTCATAAACATAACAATATGATTCAAAACATTAAATTCAAAACAATGGAAGTAATTTTACTGATGCATACGATGATCTCACCTAGAGGTCAATAAACATAATAATAAATATTGAAAGCAAGTGCCAAATTTAACATGGATTATGTCACCACACCAGGAAGGAGGAGTTGGTAGCTAAGTAATAATAATAATAATAATATTTTTTTGTAAAAATATTTAAAAATGTAATGAAATATGTATGAAAATAAATAAAAGAATAATAATATCTTAGGACAATCAACACAACGTTATCTGATCCCAAACTAGGCAGAGCCTGTACTATGGCAACCAGACAACTGATAAACATACTTATATATTTCTAAATACATACATATTATAGATAAATTACACCCAAACACAGAAAAAATGATTGCGCTCATCCCACAATGATTTGTCCTGGGTGGGAATCGAATCCACGACTTCAGTCTCAGCAGTCAGGGTCACTAACCACTAGACTAACAGGCCAGTCAAGTCAGTACTAAAGCCACAGGAGTCGATAGATACGCCAATATAAGCTACGTTTGCCGTGGTCAGTCCCTGAATGGGTGACCATCTGTACATCCCCTCGGAAAGCACGTCTAAATGTTTGGCCCGCCTGTTTTTTTTTTTGAATCTTTGACAGTCGTAACAGATTATGAGACGTCCGAAAGTCTGGCAACCAGTCTTACAAAAGGTTATAGTACTACCCAGTAGATGTGTTGTGGAGGTAAGATAGACAGACGTACCAGATAAAATATTGAAATTCAGCTGCATCTGGTTAGATTGGAAAAGAATATGTCATCATCATCATCATCTCAGCCGTAAGACGTCCACTGCTGGACTTAGGCCTCCCCCAATTTAGGGGGCTTTGCCATAATCGCCACGCTTGGCAGGCGGGTTGAAGATCGCAGTAAGGTAATAAAATGTACAGAAAACGTTACTGCCCATTCTCCAGTACTCTTAGTCGCCTTTTACGACACCACCCACGAAAAGAAATGAGATGGTGCTATTCTTTACGTCCGGCACCGCACGGATCTCAGAAAAAGAATTGCATTATTAGGGTCTTACACCAAATAAATATGCCTAAAGATATTCATACTTCACTGTATATACGCTACCTGTTTACATTAGAACCCAAACCTCACACATCTTCCACCCCAAAACTATAAACCTTCAAAGAAAGCCAGCAAATCAGATTAAAATCCACACACCGAAAACTTTCTCCGTACACCTTACCTGAGAAGTTCGGGACCCACGTATTGGGATTTAGAAGGTAAACCAAGGTAATAAAGTAGATTTAGACACACGTGAAGGATCCAATGATTTGGAAAGTAGATTAGAAGATATCCTATTTCATCTGGAATTCTAGACACACTGACCTTTGCAATATGGCCGAGATAGGTTAGAGGTGATAGTTTGTCGGTAAATGGAATACAGATACGTTTTTTTTAAATAAAAATTCTAAGGCTCGGCGCAGCTGTTCAATATACATAATCAGCCTATATTGTTCCCACTGTTGAGACACACTTTCACACAGGCTTCGGTGAGAGGAAGTGGGCCGTAATCTACCACGCGGGCCCAGTGCGGATTGATATATGTCACATGTCTTCGAATTTTTGATTTTAGGATAATGCCGGTTTCCTCAGTGGTGATGAAATTATTAACACAAATTACAGCGCCTAAACGAAAAAGTTCAAAACTGCCAACGCAAAAACCAATATAAAATTTTACCAGTCCGCAATTTCATAAAATTGTATCTTTCCACAAACATGATGCTGACAAACGAATCCTATATTCAAAGACAATGAACTCCCAGCAGTTCCAGTAGTCTGTAGTGTCGGTAAGTTAAGTGTACAAGTTGCAGATTCGTGTCGACCCTCGTCACGTGCGATATCAAACGAAGCGCTGCGTCTGGACCGCTGCGCTGGAAAATGCTGAAATAAGTTGAGACTACTAACTTTAGAGTTCATGTAACATTAGTAACTTGTTGTTGGTCTGGCATAGGTTTGTGATTACTTTGTGAAGTTTAGTCGAATAAACTTTGAGCAGGAATCTTTTGGAGAGGAATAGTACTTGAAATATTTTTTTTTTACCTGAAAAAGGGTGTTATCATCATGATCAGTATCATATCAGCCTATAATTCCCATTGCTGGGACACAGGCCTTCTATCAGTGAGGGGAGGTTTGGGCCATAATCCACCTCGCGAGCCCGGTACGAGTCGGTAGATGTCACTTCATGTCTTCGAATTTTTGATTGGAGGACATGCCAGTATACTCACGATGTTATCCTTCACCGTTTTGACAGCAGTGGTGATGAAAGTAATTACATAAAGTAAGGCGTTTACGACTCGTAAGTCGGGGCTTATACCACTGAGCCTCCACTGCTCTCACACAAAGCTGAGTGGCAAATTTAAATATATGTCTACTACATACTAGCTCCAAGTTAGTTAGGTTTATTGTTGTGTTATTAAAAAAAAGCAGCCGTATCTAGTATGCTGATCCGAACAACACACATGGTGTAGCACGACTAATGGCCGGTTTTGCCTTAATCTATGGATGATGGATTTTGTTTTTACGTTTATCAAATTGATCTTTAAAAGAGGACGTTGTTAATTCTGTGCACGTTCCTAGTAACCAATTTCTTATTCGTTTCCCGTGAGAATGTCTATCTATTTCTAGAGATGCCAGAAACTATACGAGAAATGTTCACAACGTCATGGTAAAGAATTTGCTAGATTGATAGATTGAGAGAATTTGCTGGATTGCTGCAGTTCATTTCAGAGCTCACTCCAAATGCATAGGTTATAATTAAAATGATAATCTACTTGATGAAACAACAACTGACTTCCAAAAAAAAAACACTACAAAGTGAAGTTTATAACTTTCATTTCGGCAATCTTTGATTTTGTAGAATTTTTGAAACTGGTGTATAAACGATGGAGTTCTGAGCGAAAACATGCAACCAAGTGAATTGGGAACGTACTTTTCTAAAGTCGATTAAAAATCAGATTTAACAGAGCCTAGCCGAATTCAAGCGATAATTTTCCCCAACAAATTGATATACTGCACAAATATTCGCGACTACGAAAATAACTAGTAGTCTGTGCATCCAAGCATCACCATCTAGTTTAATTTTAATAACTAGAGGCAAGATATTCGCGGCACACGTTAATTTATTACTTACCCGCGACTTGGTTCGCGCTCAATTTACTTTGATTTTCATGAATTTATTCAACAGTTTGGGGTCCTATATTATGAATATTATGAAACTTAAGGAGGCAGAACGCGATCTTACACGTTACACAACAGTTTTATTATGAACTGTTAGTATTTTGACAAACACGGTTTTGTTTAGGGATTAAAAGTTACTTTCAACATGTTCTTTTCACCACATAGAACTGTTTGTAATTTACCGTCAGTGTCAACCAAATTTTATAATAGAGTTCAACAGAATTTGTATGTTATAATAATACAAACCAAATGCCAACAGCTTTGTGGTATCAAAAACAGATTCAGTGTTAACTTTGCCACTGAATAATAATTCATTTATGAATAAACTATCAAATAACTCAATCAATTAAATGCGGTTGACCGCCAACCGATGTCCTCACAGAATAATAAACAATTGAACATTTACACAACAAAACAAAAACCACCGTATCATTAAAAAGCGCGCCATTAGTTGTCGCGACAATTTGGAGTTTTTGCGACTGGTCGAATTGGTCGCAGTCGCACTACGTCATAACACGCCGAACACCCGCCGGTACCAAATTCTGGTCGCGTCACGTTCGACAAAGCCGCAATTAGTGGCCAACTGACCATCATGGTCTATTTGTGAAATTTTATCAACAGTTTTACAATATGAATTTTAAGCTGTTGGAATGAGCTTTTAGAACGGAAGCTGGGAAAAGCTTCGGAACGAAGCTTGTCTTTTTTCCGAAGTAGTTTTGACTTATTTTTTAGGGGAATGAGTACTGTGTTTAATAAAAAGGAAACTAAAAAGATAAGAAGTTTAATTGGGTAGGGTTCTGCATCTGATGATTGAGGCATTCATCACAACTTTGATCATATAAAAACAGTTTGATTTCTTTGCCGTCTCGCAGAAACTCTCGACAAGGCAACTAAAACCGTCCCAAATGTAGTGTGGAATTTAAAACAAGTTATTTAAGTCTCAAATGTTTAAGTTAAGTTGAATAAGAAACCTAGATACTTCTGAAACATTTCCGAGAACAAAGGAAAGCGGAGGAAATATTCTCGAGAAGGCGTTTTTAAAACTCAAACTACACATTGAAGATTTTAAGTGGAACATGATAGTGTAACGTGCTTTCTGTAATGCACGTACAATTGTTACTGCCTGGCGCTCTGCCCATGCGAAACATATTATATCTTCAGAATACTGGGGTAAGATACTAAGGGAAATGTATAGGAAGAACGTGATCTTTTAATTTTAGAGCCATTTTTACAACGGCGACTGCCATAGGAACACTAATAGTGATGTCGTCCCACAAAAAAAATTGTAGTGTTTTTTGGAAAAAACCCTCAAAATATACGTATTTTATACACCTTTTGAATAATAGTAGAAACTTAAAGACAAGAATAAAGGGCAGAAACAAAGAAGTGCAAACTAATAAAAATTATATCTTACTTTCTAAATCGAAATACTGTATTACATAAATTCGTATTTATTACTATAAAAAATTCTTAGCAAACATAAAAAGTTAGGCAAATCTGCTAATCCTATATTTTACATAATCGTATTTACATCTAAGGCTTATTCAAACAAATTACAATAAAAATCCAACAGCATCTTTTAAATCGAAAAGCTATCCATATCAGAGTCTAAGCTTAAGTTAGAAGATGGATCACCCAAATGTATCTCACGTACTCATTCAACTAAAATAAGAATTCAACCAGTATGTAAAAGTCTTGAAGGCTAATGGAAAATATTTTATTTTATTTAGTGCCTTTGGAAATGTAAAATGAACATGAAAGTATAAGACAATTATATAATAGCTGTATTGTTGCTACAAATGATTTTGGTTTGGGTGTAGTGTCAAATGTAGAAACCCGCCATCTTTACTATGATCCTGAATATTTTTGGGATAGAAATCATCAAATGACTTCACCCGCTCTGGGCGGAACGGTAGGGTGTGTTAGACTTTTACTGACTAAAACCAACCCGTGTTCCTTCAGTTGCCTGTGCCAGGGCCACGGTAACTCTTTCGAGCAAATCCGTGACCCTGGGAGGCATCGGCCCTAGTGGATCCCTGCAATTGTGCTAACATCTCTTTGAGGCACACGTGGATGACAACGTGCCGTCCACCAGAACCTGGTTCTTACCGGTCGTCCGCATACTTGTTCTAGCTTGGCGAATCTGCCCTCTTCTGCAACTTCACCTCAGCAGCACAAAAACTGTTTTATGATCGTTCATTATACATTCATATACACAACCTGTCTCCATTTAGAGTATTTTTAGTCTATTGTATCAGTATCAGTGTCTTTGTCTGTATCTATGGGTTTCTCTTTCTGAAATTTCTCAGTAGCAGCCCGATGACTAGAATTGTGCCTGTGGTGGCAATAGCATCACTCCTTATACATTTGGGACTTAAACATATCTGGCGAAATGTGGGGAAACAAAGCGTAGGTAGTGTTACATGTATCACAAAATAATCTGCTAGAACTTAAAACACACACTATGAATCTTGTCTACATAAAAAGCAAAATTGGTAGCTAGGCTTTTCGCCGGAGGCATTAAAGCATCATCATTCATGCATTTCAGAAACATGGTCTAAATAAATATCCCCATTTCTGCAAATAAACAAACTAGGTATACTTTATAAACCGAACGGAATCGTTCAGAAGTCTAGTTAAAGAGTCGTTTCTCAAAAAGCGACGCTGTTTATCTACACAAACAGATCTTTGCCTCGACTCGAAATAACCTAGAAATATCTTCTCCTTTTTTATGTATCGATAAGGAAGCAAATCGATTTTGTATTTAGAATAATCGCAGTTTGATACGTTGATTTTATTCGTATTTGAATGTATTATGTTTCTTTATACCATCCATAAGACTTTCTTGTTTACTATTGTATATTGCGATTGTTCACCTTGTTTCTGTCTATGTAAATACTAAGTTTCAAGTTGGATAGCTACAGTTGGTTTTTTCTATAGAGTTACCATTTTGTCTCTTCACTGTTTAGCAAATTGTTTTGCAAGGATAGTCTGTAGAAGTCCTAAGTTTACTGCAAATGAATTTTTATTTTTTCTAAGTTTATAATGTTGTGTGTGGTGGTACCCATTCATTATCTGAGGGTGCCAATTTCGGGGCGCGTGAGGAAGTGGCAGTCTCTGCGCCCTCACGTCCCTAGCCGCCGCAGGAGGAGACGTTCCGGGCGTCGGGAGGCAATAGCGGACTCCCGGCCACCGTAGGGACGAGCTTGCAGGTGGCGACCAATGGGTAGCTCGCCGCCCGGTAAGGACCAGGCGCGGGTCGACAACGTGCAATGTTCCACACGCACCTCAAAGAGATGTCAGCAGAACGGAAGAGGTCTGCTAGGACCGATGCCAGCCAGGGTCGCGAGATTGTTCGAAAGAGACACTTGGAACCTGGCACATGAGCAACTGAAGGAACACGGGTAGGTTTTAGTCAGTAAAAGTCTGACACGCCCTCCCGTATCACTCAAGAGCGGGAGAAGTCATTTGATGATTTCCCATCCAAAAAAAGGGTGCCAATTTTGACCACTTGTGATTATAGCCATTCTTTTCGACCTAACCGAAGTAAAGGCCCGAAGAAAGTATTTTCAGGTATCAATACTTTTCCAAACCTAGCATACTTCCTTTTAATCCTACGTTCAACGAGTACGTTGGCAACCATTGGCTAATTATTTCAATATCTCTTTACAATTGTTATTATAATAACATTCTATCGGCGGGGGGTTGATTTGACCCAGAGAAACGACTTCCTAAAATTAACAGACACGTCCGGGGGAAAACGGCAGCAATTCATTGAGACACCCTTCGAGATAAGCTTAATTATTTGCTTTAATTGGATTACTGATGAATTTTCATCTAATCAGCCTTTAGATGTCTTCTGTTGAACATGGAACTCTTCCATAGGTCGTTAAATATAATGGTCGAAGGGAATTTTGCAATTATCACTACGCTTGGAAAATTAATACTTAATGGTAAGCAGTTTGTTACGTGCTACGGGTATTATTTAATAGAAATATGAGTTGCATATTATAGTAGAATTTAGGGGTCTCATAAAAAGCTTAAATATTTGAGAAAAAAGTAAAAAAAAAGTCTATAGTGATACTTGAACTTCTTAATACATTGAAAGACACCGAACGAGACACAATAGAAGTTTTATTGTTGTTACGTCTGGGGGCGTTAAGTGTCGCGCAAAGTGTTATACATAATATAATCTATAACACAAAATAATTGAGACTGTAGTATTGAAACGTTTGATTCTACATACATGCTAACAAGATTCTAATCTTAAGTTCGTAATTCTTTATTGACATAATTGTTTACATACATTTTTGAAGCCTCTGACTCCTGAACTAGGTGTACCTGTATGTCAGGAGTCAGCGCTCTCTCCCATTTTATTTATCTTACACACTAATATCAACATAGGAAAACACCAACTTAAGTGTTACAAAATACAATTCAAATACGTTAAAAAAGAGATAAAATAAAATACAAAAACAGAAATGAAAAAGCTAAAAATAAAATTACACTAACATTATAATATCGTGCTGTGTGTGTTAGTGGGATGTGTGTATGTGTTTGTATGTGTTCTATGTAGGTGATTTTTGTAGAGTGAGATTAATTATTTATTATTTTCTCTACATCCCCATAACCATGAGTAAAGAACCAGTTCTTAACTTTAAGTTTACATTTGTGTAGTGTTAGCGGATTATAATTTATTACTATTATAGTTAAATCTTATATTGACCAATCCTCAATACTGTACCACTAGATCCATCAAAATCTACCTATTTATAGTTCCGGACGATTAACTACATTACCTGCCCACCCATTCGGTATGTAGACGTGAATGCCATTAGAGACGGAACTCAAGTATAACGTTATATCACCCAAAAGTTAGCAATTCGACATATTTCGCTAGTATTGTACAGAAGTAAGTTGTAAGCTGTACTTGTAAATTGGAACCTCCAAGTTTCTGTCCCTTACTAGTGGAATGAGGGAATTTGGTTATGTTATTAACAGTACATTACTCTTTTTTCAGTTTTTTTTTTAAGGCTGACAAACATAATGCAATATTAATCTGCCTAGCCAAATGTGGTGGAGCCGGCTGCCAGTCTAACCGTACCCAGATGCAGGTCAATACCAGTATTTTATCATATATGGATTGACCGTATATTTGATTTCACATACTAGTTCATATATAGGTAATTCTATACCCTTTGAATTTCCGAAGCTTCTAAAGAGACTTTGAGCTTTAACGACCCGTACCGAGTTATATGAAGAAAACAAGTGGGGTCGGCGATTCCCGTCACGAACGAAGTTTCTTACGATTATTCTTTGACTTCGTCTACTCTATCTTTCAAACAACCAACCTTTATTTTGACTTCACGCTCGGCTATAGCACCCTCGAAAACCATGAAAACGACACCCATGATGAAAAATTTGAAATTTACACAGCCGCCATCTTAGATTTTCAGTTATTATCATTAGCTTCAGTACCCTTGAAAACCATTCAAACTATCCCTCTAAAAGTCGGTTGGATGAGGTTTAACGCTTTTTGTTATGGAACCATTTCTACAAGTTAACTCTTACCGCAAGCTGCGTTAAAGAACGGCGATTCAAAAATAAAAAACGTTCATGTCAGACCCTTATCGCCTATTTAGTTAGTATATAATGTTGGCCCCGATACCTTTCATAACATATTTTTTAGATATAAACATAAGTGACATCTAGCAACCCCTTCATATGTCAGGCATAACTTATGGTACATCTCACAAGTGCGCGGGATATAGGGGGAGCTACGTTACGTTCCCCATAGTCATGGAGATCAAATAAATATCATCGTGGTATGAATATATTTTGGTTCATTGCCTTTTTCTACCTTCGAAGTGTTTTTTGGAATTGTGAAAAATAGCTGCTTGATTTAAGATAATGTAAGAGGAAGAATTCCTAGTTTTGTGGGTGTCATTTCACACACAAATCATATTCACAGAGAAATAAGGGTCGGAATAAAAAGCCTAGAAATATAAAAGTTATCCCAAAATGTGAACGAGAATTCGTAAACGGAAAAAATGGCCTCTACTTTAGCTTACATATAATTTATTAGAATCTAGAACTATGTTTGAAATACTTGTCTAACTAGTTAATTGTGCACTGAAATATTGTGAACATAGCCACAATTTCAGAGTGATTGGAGATTTAAAAAACCGGCCAAGTGCGAGTCGGACTCGTGCACCGAGGGTTCCGTACAAACCTGTACCTAGGTATTCTCGGTTTATGCATAAGGTTCATGTTTATGAAAATAAATGTTTTTTTTTAATTTTTATATTTCGGTTGATTGAATGAAAGGTAAATTGCGGTTTACGATTTACGACGTAAAAAAAAAAAAAATTGTTTTTGACTTTCAGTTCTATGTATGGGGAACCCCAAAATTTATTGTATTTTTTCTATTTTAGTATGAAAATCTTAATGCGGTTCACAGAATACATCTACTTACCAAGTTTCAATAGCATAGCTCTTATAGTTTCGGAAAAAAGTGGCTGTGACATACGGACGAACGGACAGACAGACAGACAGACAGACAGACAGACATGACGAATCTATAAGGGTTCCGTTTTTTGCCATTTGGCAACGGAACCCTAAAAATAGTCGCCAGTCATTTTGCTTGACATGACATTTTGACGACATACCAAATTGAATACTATATTATTGGCATACGGAAACCGAGGGTAATATTTTTTGGGGCGAAGGGTATGCCGCAGAAAATAACACAATTTAAGAAATATTTTTTTTTCATATTCTGACCGTTAAGGACGAAGCCTGTAAAGTAAGCAATAGAAAGACACAATGCAAAAAAGACTCAATAAATACACAAACAAATTGGCTGAGAACCTATTAACTCAACAGGAATGTGTAACTCGCCGAAGAAGATGGCAAATACAATAAAATACAATCAATACAATACATCGATCAGAGAAACGAACTATATTTTTACAGGGCGTCCGCATATTGTAGACTAGCTTCTGCCCGCGACCTTAGCCGCGTCAAATTTTTGCTCCACTGACCCTTCCCGTCGCATCGAATTGCCTGCGAATTTTCGTTCATTTTCGTTGCTGCTCCGCTCCTTTTACACGTAACGTGATGTTATATAGCCTATAGCCCTTCTCAATAAATAGGCTACCCAACACAAACATATTTTTTTCAATTCGGACCAGTAGTTCCTGAGATCACCGCGTTCAACCAAACAAACAAACTCTTCAGGTTTATAGTATTAAAGTATAGACAAACAAACCTCTTCAGTTTTATAATATTAGTATACTAGCTTCTGCCCGCGACTTCGTCCGCGTCAAATATTTGCGCCCCTGACCCTTCCCGTCACATCGCAGCCTGCCAGTTTTCATCCATTTTTTTGTTGCTGCTCCGCTCCTTTTGATCGTAACGTGATATTATATAGCCTATAGCCTTCCTCAATAAATTGGCTACCCAACTCAAAAAGAATTTTTCAATTCGAACCAGTAGTTCCTGAGATTAGCGCGTTCCACCCCCCATTTTAGGGAAGTGGGAGGTTAGAAAGAGATAAAAAGTAGCCTATATCACTCTCCATCCCTTTAACTATCTCCACTTAAAAAAATTACATCAATTCATCGCTCCGTTTTGCCGTGAAAGACGGACAAACAAACACACACACTTTCACATTTATAATATTAGTATGGATGTAGATAGTGTGGATAGAAAAGATACTAAATGGAGACTTCGTTCTTATTTTGAACACAATACAGACTGCTTTCAAAGAAGTTTAAATAATCGTCTGTCTGAACTGGAAATCGAACCCGCTAAATGTGGAAAAGTACTCTATAATTTTACTGTACCCACTGAGTAACATTTATTTAAAATATTAAGGTACGTTTAACTGCAACTATCAATCATTTTAATTTAGAAAATGCTCGTAATATCTTCCTTTCTATTGTATACAAATTGTAACTCTTTTAATGATATCGGTTTCCGTTAATTTCTTTATTTTGTCAAGGTGAATTTTGACAATAGCACTGTAGTGTAGACTATCATATTGGTTCTTGTAAACTACTACATATTATCCAAAACCCCATAACAAAATCTACCTAAAATTAATTTAAAATCTATCTATACAACATCTGGGGATCTCGGAGGCTATCTGATTTGTCCATGGGTACTGATCCAGGAAGGAAAACGTTAATTAAGAAAAACCCTTGTCCTCCAACTGTTACGACCCGGAGCCCCGTCTTGCTAGAGACTGAGATTTTGTCGAGCTGAAACGGGAATATTATTGATTTCACTCCTTAAAATATCAAGTATTTCTAAGTATCTTCCGTTATTAGATGCCCTTGATAAAAATGTAATAAGATAACCCGGCTTTTCACAATTTCACACCAACTGTTGATTGAAAAACGCACTCGATCTTAGATTTTGCGGATTCGTTAGGGATTATGTCTGTACCAAACCGGACTTGTGTGTACTCATTAATAATACTTTGAAATGATAATAAACTAGAAAGTAGTACACAAAGTTTGTAGTTTTAAGTACGACATAGTCAAAGAAATGAAATATGTAATTCATCAATAAATACAGTTCTTATTTATAATAAAAAAAAATTTAAAAAAAGTCAAAGAAATGCATATTGAATATTCTGAACAGTTTTAAATTAATTTTTTTTCTTCGTCTGCATTTTATTAAATATAGATTCTAAAATAAAATGAAGACTATTTTATTTTAGATTCTAGATATATATATATATATTTTGTACAAATAAATGTATAAACAAAATAAATGTACGGTAAAAAAACACTTTTTTTTTCACATTTAGCGGATCAATTCCTGGTTAAGACGAGCGATTATTTGGAATTCTATGAATGCAGTTTGAATTGTTTAAAAAAAAAACAAATCTTCATTTTTATATAGACCCACAGATATTCACAACTTAGGAATAAGTAACGCCAAGCGAAGAACATAATATCATGGACAATTTACTAGAAATTAAGTCAAACATTAATAGTAAGGCCTCCTCTCAAGTTCATCCCACCATAATGTTTCAGATAATAGCTTTTATAAGTTGAGCATAACTTCTAAATACGTTTACGACACGGCCGGCCCCGGGGTGGGCGGTGAAAGCCGGTATACAAATAAACTGTATTCATAAGTCGTTGGCGCACTGCTAAAGTGTTCGAAGTATTACATTAACATTTTCTGCGCTGTGGTCGCGTATTGTTGATGTGCATTTTTAATTTCCGTTGCTATCGTGGTAAGAGAATGTTGTTTGTAAAACTTTATCTTCCTGTGTATAGTTCAAGTTTGTGGTTGAAGGATAGGAGTAAATTATTCTGCTTCATGTTTTTCCGGTTAATTATATTAAGACCTACTTTTTCTTTAAGTAGATAATAGATAACTACATTACAGCCAGTGATTGTTTCAATATCATTTACATCTCCATTTTCTTCTGAAATGACATTCTAAAAAGCTTTTACTACGTTTTATTCATAGAATTCATCGTCATCATTCACCATATTAGCCGTACGACGCCCACTGCTGGACACATGCCTCCCCCAGGTTGGGTAGCTTTACTATAATTGCCACGCTTGGCAGGCGGGTTAGCGATCGCAGTATGGTGGTAACTTGCGTAGAGAACACTGCTGCCCATTCTCGAGTCGCCTCTTACGACTTCCACTAGAAGACATGGGATTGTGCTATTCTTTACGTCCGGCACCACACGAAGCATGGAATTGGTATGTAGGAACTATACATATACCTGGGTAGTACATTAGAATGCCATGCCATCTATACTTATATAATACTAGCTTTTGCCCGCGGCTTCGCCCGCGTGGATGTCGGAAATTAAAACAGGTATTGACGCGACGCACGGCTCAATTGTTCTTATTTTTATAGTATGTTTATCACAAAAGTAACCAATAATGCACTCTGCATTCGGCAATTTTGTTTTGGTTTTGTTTGTTATTAATTAATTGTCAATGTCGTAATCGCATATTTATCTGTATTGTCTTTGGTCCGTATTCATGACATCAACAAGCAATGGACAATATTGTACAACCTTTTGAATCATGAATACGGGGCTTTTGGCTACTTTGTGCGTGTGTATTTTATTTTTTTTTTATTTTTTGTTACTAATTTATATGGTGCGTTTTGTTTGTGCAGAATAAATATTTTTTCTTTCTTTCTTTCTTCTTTCTATTTTTCTAAAATAAAAGTAGCCTAAGTTACTCCTTGTTACATCAGCTATCTGCCAGTGAAAGTCCCGTCAGAATAGGTCCAGCCATTTCAGAGATTAGCCGGAACAAACAGACAGACAGACAGACCGACAAAAATTGTAAAAAATGTTGTTTTGGTATATGTACCGTGTATGCATCCATATACATTTAGTAAACAGTGGTTATCTTAATATTACAAACAGACTCTAATTTTATTTATTTGTATAGATTATAAAGCTGAAGAGTTTGTTTGTTTGGTTGCACGCGGTAATCTCAGGAACTACTGGTTTGAATTGAAAAATTACTTTTTGTCTTGGGGAGCCCATTTATTGAGGAAGGCTTTAGGCTATATATGTTCTATGTTCTATGTTATGGGGGTTTGGTTTCCGCACTTAGTCCTTTGAGTGGACCATTGTGCGTGAGCCATGGCGGCCGTCGGTATTCACTCCAACCAGCTCACCTCCCTCCAGAAGCTGGTTATGTCTCCTGGTCTGTTGAGAACATCTGTGTAAGATTTGGGTGTCCCGAGGTTGTCTGTTCTAATTTGGGTGACGCCTGTACATTCGAAAAGTACATGCGCAACGGTTTCTTCAGCCTCCAGGCATGACCTGTACAGGGGGCTGTCCGTTATGCCTATTGTGTAAAAGTGTTTGTTTAGCGGGCAGTGTCCTGTGATGGTGCCCGTCATTAGACGCAGATCATCCCTGTCCAGGCGTAGCAGGCGTCTGGTAAGCCTGCTATCCGGGGATGGCATAGCTTCCCTGGACTGCCTGCAGCCTGGTGCCGAGGTCCACCAGCTCTCTGCTTGTGTGTGGGTAAATTCCTGCAGCCACCTGCGTAGCTGGTTGAAGGGGATGGGCACGATGGGCTCGGGGCCGCAGACTGACGCGCTGGATGCCTTTCTGGCCAGTTCATCAGCAGCGTCATTGCCTAGTGATCCACTGTGTCCTTTTATCCATTGCAGTGTCACTTTGTTGCGATTAGAAACTGTTATCCGTTCTAATGCATTGTGACATTCTAGTGTAAGGCTCGAGGTTATGTATCGTTTGGCTAGGGATTGGAGGACTGAGGCGCTGTCGGAGAGTATGCGAATATGGGTGTCCGTAACTCTTCTGGCTTCTATGGCATACGCCGCCTGTATAATGCCCACGCATTCCGCCTGGTAGACGGTGTTGAGCATTCCCAGCGGGCTGGATATTTTTATGTTGAGGTCGTGTGAGAAAACTCCGACTCCGGTTCCGGAGGTGGTCTTTGAGCCATCAGTGTAGACTCTTAGCTCTTCCGGGCCCGAGTGGTCGTTTTGTTCTTCGGTGAGTATAACGTTGTAGTGCTTTTGAAAGTAGTGTAGTTTTGGGGTTTTATCGCAGGGTGATGCCATCATTGGTTGTCGCTTGATCGCTTCATCCCTAATGCGTGAGTGCTTGACTCTCGAGTCGTTGCTTAGGGTCCCTGCTATGTTTAGTCTTAGGGCAGCTAGGGCAGCCTCCTCCCGCACGATCAGGTGTAGAGGTGGTAGCCCGAGCATTACATTAGTAGGGCAGCGGTGGGTGTAGTCCTCATGCAGCTAGTGATGGCTACACAAGCGAACCGCTGCACCTTTTCAAGGTCTTTTTGGGCTGTGCTCAGGTCTGTTCTGGGCCACCAGACTATTGAGCCGTATGTGATAATTGGTCGAATAACTGTGGTGTATAGCCAGTGGGTGACTTTGGGGCTGATTCCCCAATTCCTGCCAAGCATTCTTTTGCACTGCCACAGGGATATGCTGGCTTTTGTAGTAATGTAGTTGGTGTGTTTTGCCCAGTTCAGCTGTTTGTCCAAAAATATGCCAGGCATTTGGTTTCAGTTGATAGGCTTAGGGTGGTGTCGAAAAGTCGTGGCAGTTCGAGTTTCGCGAGTTTCCTCTTTTTTGTAAAGAGGATCATCTCGGTTTTTGTGGGGTTTACTGATAGTTGATGTTTGTTGCACCAGACGTCTACTATTTTCAGGGCTTGGCGCATGAGGTGGCATAGGGTGTTTTCATTAGTGCCATTTATTATTATGGTTATATCATCGGCGTAGCCTACGGTGAAGTAACCTTTTTCGTTGAGTGGTTTGATGAGGCTGTCTACGACCAGGTTCCATAGAAGTGGCGAGAGGACGCCCCCTTGCGGGCAGCCCTTCGCCATTACCGCCCTTGTATTGTCGTTCACTGTGACTTGTACAGCTCTCAATTTGAGCATGTTGGTGATCCATCCGCTCAGGGTCGGGTTTATGTTGTGTCTGTCGAGGGCCATGCTGATACTATTGAACATAGTTTTGTCGAAGGCGCCTTCTATGTCAATGAAAACCGCCAGTGCTGAGCATTTGTGGTCCACTGCGCATTCAATTTTGGAGACCACGCTATGTAGCGCAGACTCCGTTGATCTGCCCGTGGAGTACGCGTGCTGTTGTTTGTGAAGAGGTTTTACCCGGAGAGGTCCGTCTCGGATATGTCTATCGCAGAGTCTCTCGAGGGTTTTTAGTAGGAAGGATGTGAGGCTTATAGGCCTATAGGCCTTTGGTTGTGTATAGTCCGATTTGCCTGGCTTGGGTATGAAGATGACTTTCACCTCGCGCCACGCTAGGGGTATGTATCTGAGTGCAATGCAGGTCCGGTAGATCTCCACCAAGCATGGTATTAGGTGGTCAGCTCCCCATTGTAGGAGGGCTGGAAAAATGCCATCCAGCCCTGCAGATTTGTAAGGCTGAAAGGTGTCAATGGCCCACTTTATCCTTTCTTCTGTTACCATGCTTTGTGCCCTGGACCAATCTAGGTTTGTGTGGGTCCATTCTGGTTCAGATTCCCACGTCCTGACCTCTTGGAGGTTACAGCCGGGGAAGTGGGTTTCCAGGAGAACCTTACTGGTTTCGTGGTCACTTACTGTATATGAGTTGTCGGGTTTTTTGAGCGAACCAAGGGTTCGATCCTAATCAGTCGAGAGGATTTTTCTTACCCTTACGGCTTCGTTGTTGGTTTCGATGGATTCGCAGAATTTCCGCCAAGCTGCCCTTCTGGCAGTTTTGATCTGCTTTTTGTATGTGTATTGGGTTTCTTTGTATTGCTCCCAGTCGTCCGGGAGCCTGGTATTTTTGGCCCTGTTGAATTGTTTGCGTAGTGTATCTCTGAGTTTACTAAGGTTGGCGTTCCACCAGGGATTTCTCTCGCTGTTGTTTCGTGGCGCCCTTAGTTTGCAGCATGCATGGTATGCTTCGATTAGGTATTCAGATAATTTTGTGACGGTGTATTCTAGTTGTTCGGGGGTTTTTATTGTTACTCGTGATAGATGTCTAGCTAGTAGGGAAGCCAGGAGGCGTTTGTACTCGGGCACATTAGTGCGCCGTGGGTTACGTTTCGGTACGGGTTCCCTAGTGTGGGTAGTTAGTGTTTATCGGATTCTTCTGTGGTTAGAACAGGAGGGTTCATCCGAGACGTGCCAGTTTGTGATGAGGTTTGTCGCGTTTTCTGTAGCAAGCGTCAGGTCAATGATTGTTTGTCTGTGACCCAAGTGGGTTCAGAGCCTCGGTTAACAATGTTAAGGTTAGTAGAGAATAAATAGGTGGATAGTACCTCTCCTCTAGAGTTCGGCGAGTTGCTACCCCAGAGCGGGTGGTGGGCGTTGGAGTCGGTGCAGATGATCAGGTCCAGTTTGGCAATTTCGCAGTGGTGCACTAGGTCGGCCATCTCCTTTGGTGGGCAGTTAGCGTCCTCGCCTGGCATGTATACCGAGGCTAGTACGACGTCTGGAACGTTACTATCGGTCTGGAGCCTGACTGCTGTCAGGTCTCTGGAACAGAATTGAGTGAGTGGTGTGGTAGGGATTTCTTTGGGTATGTAGGCGCAGGTTCGTGTTTGGCTGCGCCGTGTGTGTTGAGAATTAGCTTACATCCGATGTTACTGAGGCCGCAGATTCTGTTGTTCCTGATCCACGGCTCTTGGATCAGTGCGATGGTTCGGGTCTTAACCTCCAGAGCTCTGCGTAGGTTGGCCGTGGCAGTTTGGCTGTGTTGGAGGTTGGTCTGGATGACGTTTATGGGCGATGACGGTGGTGGGGTAGAGTTAATCGGAGCTGCATCCATCGGAAAGTCTCTCCTCCACCTCCATCCTGAGTCGGTCTTCGTGCAGGTCGCCCGGCGACGAGGCGAGTAATCGTTCGTTCCAGCCGGGTGATGAGGGCGGTAAGGTGTCGCTGTCGTCCTCCATTGCTGCTCGGGTCATAACCTGCTCGAGTTGGGCAATGTCGGTGTCAGTAGTCTGTGTCAGTGTTTGTGCGGTCGTCTCGTCAGTGCTGTCGGTCTTGGTAACAGAGGGTAGGGTCGTGGGCCAGAAGCGCACGTATATTGACCCCAGGAGGTACGATATCCGTCGCTCCCGAGCTAGGACCCTATCAACTTCCTCCGGTGGTACACCTAGGGTCAGATACGTCCCGTAGTTGTCACCGCCGACGGTAGTTGCTCTGTACAATGACCACCGGGCAATGTCATACCAAGTATTCTGACGAATCAGAATACTCTGGAGCCTGGCCACGTCACCTTTGTAACGAGGGACGAAGAGCGAGGCTCGGACACGGGTGAGCACGTCGGACTGCTTCAGAACGGTCAGTGTTAGGTCAGTGTCGGGGAGTCTTATTCTGGGTGCGGCTTGTGTCAACCAGGTCAGGGCATTGTCGTCCTCGCACCACATCTGCACGGTGCCTTCCGCTACCCGTGGGTACCCACGGAAGGCCGGGAGTGGTGTCGTCGGGTTAGTGTCCATTAAGAAGTCCTCTAGGGCCGTCTTTATGTGTTCGGCCTCTTCCTTGGTCAGGTCTCTGGAGGGGGGAGGGAAGCAGATTGCTACGGCCAGCCTCGCAGGAATATCCTTCGTGGCTCGCGCGTAGGTTCTCTGCTCCCCCTGAGCAGAATGGACCCTCACACGCTTGGCGTCACCTTGGAGCGTACTCGGTGAAGCCGTGTCGTCCGGGCGTCCTCTCTTCGCCGGCCTTGTACCACTTGGTCCAGGCTGCGGCTAGGAGGGCCCTGGCAGCGGCGCCTGCGCGTGTGCTAGTCTAGACCGCCGGCCCCTCCTCGTCCTAGGTCCGTTGTGGGTCTTGTCAGAGGTCTGGGGTTGACTGGCGACCCTGGCAGATCCCGCCGCGTGCGGAGGCTGTTCGCGTTGGGTTTCCCCAGCGCGGACTTGCCCTCGCCCGCTTTGATGTGCGTCCGGCCGCGTTTCGCTCGGGGTTGCCCCTGTGCGGACTGACGGCTGGTCGCATGGCTTCATTCCCGGCCGCGTTTCGCTCGGGGTTTCCCCTGTGCGGATTAACGGCCGGTCGTGTGGCTCCGCGTCCGGCCGTCTTTCGCTCGGGGTTTCCCCTGTGCGGACTGATGGCCGGTCGCGTGGCTCCGCGTCCGGACGCTTTTCGCTCGGGGTTTCCCCTGTGCGGACCGACGTCCGGTCGCGTACTGCCTGTGCCTTTGCCCTTTTCCTTTCCCGGGATGAGACTTTTCCGCGCTTGCTTAGCAGGCGTACTCCATCACCCGAGAAAGTTTTAGAGCTGCCAGACTCGTCATGCTTCCCCGTCCCTCTCTGTCTGTGTCGGTCTGTGTCGTTGTCTGGGTTTGTCACACTATTCCGCACGATACTCTGTTGCCAGAGACTCGCAGGAGGCGCATATTGTGTCGTGGGGTTTGGCGCGTGGGTCGCTGCCGTCAGTGTGGTTGTTGGCGCGTTTATCGCAGCCGATGTTTCGGGTTTGGGCGCGTTTATCGCTGCCTGTGAAATTGGCGCTGAATCAGCAGCCGAGTGCGCTGAAGAGCGCGACGGAAGAGAGCAGTCGGTTGCCCCCCCCAGAATACGATGGGGGCTGACCGCCGAGGCGGTGTGGGATTCCCCGGCTTGGCCGGGACCCACCTGGGTAGTGACTTTTTCTTTCTGCATTATTTCTTTTTTTTGTCGGGGGGTGGGCTTTTTTTGGATCAGAGGTTACCCCTCCTCTGGGACCGATGGGATATAAGGATAGGAGGGAGGAGTTTTGTGGGATGGAAAGGGTTTGTTGGGGTCACCCTAGGTCTGTGATCTGGCCTAGGGATTTCGGATTGACGGGATATCCGGAAGTGGAAGGATGGTCTGGTTAGATGGCGGTACACGGGAGAGATGGTAATTGGTTACCCTATGCCCGGGAATTTGGCCTTCGGGAACTTCTCTTGTCCGGGATCTCTTTCAAGATGCCCCGAGTGCGGGATCTTCCGCAAGACGGTCAATCCCACAGCCAGGGTTGGGCTATCCGCAACCTGCCCACCCGCTCGGTTGCAGGAGAAGAAGTGCCTGGCAGTCTGGGTCGCCCCACCGCGGATGCACGTATGCATCCGCGTTGGTGCAATCCAGCTAGCCCCGAGTAGGCTATATAACATCACGCTACAATTAAAATAAGCGGAGCAGTAACAAAAAATGGACGAAAGCTGGCAGGCAATTCGATGTGGCGGGAAGGGTCAGGGGAGCAAAAATTTGACGCGGACGAAGTCGCGGGCAGAAGCTAGTATTCTACATTACGCTGATCGACGTACAACCGACCGACCGTAGATCCCACCTTGACAGCGTTTGATGTCAAATTATATCATTAGTTCGATCTCAGTCGCTCACGGTAACAGAATAATCACTCACACACTAAAAAAAAACGCCCTATTAATTAAATTCTGTTTTTTTGCGATAAAAGAATCACTACTAGATTATTATTTCAAGGTATGTTTTCTTTTTCCGTGTTTACGCACAGATCTGCAGCTATAAGCCAAAATATTGCCAGAGTAATGGCGTTAGCAAAAGGAATGAGGAAAATATCCCCAAATGGAGGCCGGGCCTTATTGAACGATATTATATTATAAATCCCGATGGACCAGATCTCTCCCGATTTCCGAGCGATATTGATTTGAGGAGACTCAGGAATGGATACCCGTATGGAAATGTTGTGGGCCCCTGTTATAATGAAATATGTTCGTGTTGCTTATCTGTCAGGGGTAGTGAAGGTTTGGGTAGATTCAGACGTAGGTATGGGGTACACAATAGCCCTAAAAGTGTATTGTTGAGTATCCGAATACCAGGTTGTGTATAAAGTGGTCTTAAAGCCACTGGATTGTCCTACTTGTAACGTATGGACGAGTCATCGGAGAATCTTCTGGTTGGAGTTGTGATTATAGGTTGATGGGAATTTAACTTTTTGTGTTAGCAAGCTAGATGGTGGGTACATAAGCCTCCTTCAATTTGGGGGGCTTTGCCATAATCGCCACGCATGGCACGCAGGTTGGCGATCGCAGTATGGTGGTAAAATGCATAGAGGACGCTGCTGCCGGCTGCATTCTCTAGTGAGCTCCTTAGTCGCCTCTTATCCACGGGGAGAAGTGGAGTGATGATATTCTTTACGTGGACGGCCTGGGTGAGTAGGGCAATAGTCTTATAGAATAGGTATATTGTTGATATAATATAACAAAGTGCGGGTACTGAATCGCTATATCAATGCTGGGACCTGAGCTGCTTACTCGTAAAATACACCACCTAAAATTTCTTTAAGTAAGTTATAATCTTTTTTATAGCAAACCTTTTTTAAAGTAAAAGCCTGGAGGGTAATTATTAAAAAATACTACCACCATTCCGGTAATAGAAAATAATTTACGATTCAGAAAATTATTTTTAATAGAGTTGCAAATCCAATTATTTTTACATCAGCGGTCATATTTCAATTGAGGAAAAACAACATAAAACATTATAAGCTTCCTACTATGTTTATGTTTCCCTTAAAATCTTGATGGACGGCCTAAGGAGTACAATACAACGTACAAGTCAATCGACTGGATGAAAATAAAAATGTTGTAGGTGTCTACGTCTTAATATTTACATGGTATAGATTTACTCATTAAGACTAACAAATTTAACCCTGTTTGCTGTTTAAAATTAAGCACTTGTTTCTGATTAACTTCCAATTACCTAAGGCAACATATTGTATAGTCCTACAGAACAAACATAGAATCGTAAAAACGAACACAGCACAAAACTTTCCCACATCCAATTCAACACAAATTCAATTCCAATATAACACAAGACAAGACAACTTCATAAAGACATAGGGACATCCATCACATAACACAAAAAGTATGCTCATTCCTAGATGTCTTACATTTCAGCGAGAAAACGTCACCTCGCATGCCGCCTGAACTTCATCAAACAACGCTCGAAGTTTATAGTTGACCTTTATTGTCGGGGGATAGGGTGCAAGATTGAGTGGTGAGCGAGAAATGGGACAGATGCTGTTGAGTTAGAGATACTGGAAGTGCCTTTTCATTCGAAAATAACGGTTTTTTTCAAACTCCTTCAATACTAATAAGACTTGAGAAGATCTTGCGAAAAAATAAAGTGGTTACTTAAAGTGTACGAGTTGAGATAACTTTACGATATTGATCTTTTGCATTTTTGGATATCTATTGTACATATATTTTTTTTAAATACAATGTTTAACCGTACATTGATGTTATTCTTTCTTAATTTAAGATTTATCGTTTCAAATCCAATATCGGTATATTTAGTGTATTATGAGATTCCAACAATATAATGAGTAGTACCTCCAAAATTGAGTAATTTCAACATAAATTGTCTTTCCTAGCGCAGCGATTAAATGCGGCGCTTCAAAAACACTCTTCTGATACATATCAGAAATAGAGAACAACATAGTATTTCAAATAAACTGAAAACGTTCTAACTAATCAATATTTGTGTAAAAGTTACAAATCTAAGCGTCAAATATTTCTTTTCGTTAACGCTAGTCGAAAACTAATCAAATTTATGGGAATGACATCATCTCAACGTGATTAGAACAAACGCATAGAAAATTCTTAGCCAAGTTCGCATCGTTCAAAATGACAGAATGAATTGTTATCGTTTCTACAATGTTCAACGCTACATCCTTTGTTATAAAGGTTGTTTTTCTCAAGACATTGTAGAACGAGCGGCCGACTCAGGCGCGTCAACATGGCTACCAACTTATCGTTGTCTACAATTGCTGACACCGAGGCGCTACCGATTGGAAAACGGAATTTGACACGAAACGGTTGTAACTTCGCTAGGGGGCTGATGCATTAGCATAATCAGTCTGTAATGTTCTCACTGCTGGGACACATGCTTCTTCTTGGTGAGAGGGAGTAGACCGTAAACCACCAAATGGGCGAAGTCTGGGTTGGTTGATGTCACATGTCTTCGAATTTTTGCTTCTACGATATGTTGGTTTTCCCACGATATTTTGTCTTCACCGACTAGAGAATAGTGTGGTGATGAAATAATTTGCACAAAGTAAAGTGCCTCCCATTTCAATTTGTCTTTCAAAGCTTAAAAAAAAAAAAAAGTAACGTTTTCACTTACACATATTTCACTGAATACAGAACAGATTTCACATTAAATCCGTGCTTTAGACTTGAAACTATTCTTCACTGTAATCACAATAGATTTAAAGGATTTCTTTGCATTCATTTAAGTTTATTTTCTCTATTTTCTTCACAATTTGTGTGGTAATTATTAAACCCGAAAAGCGGGAGTTCAGTTTTAGTAGAATTTTAATAAGCCTTGAAATTAATGAGTATCATTAACTTTGGGCTAAATAGAACCCCTTTTATATTTGTACTTACTTTTTAATAGTATCTAAAAAGCGTAATGCTAAATTAGAGCTTTTAGATCGGAGTTATCGTTCAGTTTATGTAGGATTGTTTGGATCTTTTATAAAAATAAAACCATAACATCGAAATAACACGTTTATACAATATTTAATATAATTATGTTAATTGTGATTAACGCAAGACCTCACACACGATGTATTTGCTGCTTTAAAAACATAATACATTTTTCGAAACTTTTTTGTGAAACTGTTTTTATTATGAACACGTGTTGATCCTAGCCTTACTTTATGCATTTAAAATTGGGTATTATTGCCTAGATATAAGATTGTTTTTTTTTTGCCTCAGTCGGCGGTAGGTATGACAAAATACTTTTTTTTTAATTACCCATATTAAAAGTTACTGAAATTGATTCAGTAGTCATTAAGGAACAAACTATTTTCAGCTCTTGCGTTTATTCTGTTACACCTTTGACCGCGTAGGTATTGCACAGCTATTATTTTATAACCAATAATCATATTAATTTTAAGATTTTGCACGTTGACTTCCCTGCCACCCTGTATTCCTACAATATAACTCTTTTTGTAGTTTTTAGTACCTGAAAACAAAAAAAAAACTTATCTCTCTAATACGATTAAAAACTTGAAATCTGTTAATGTCGCTTCCAGTAACATGAACTCTGTGTAAAATAAAGTGTATTAGAGCTGGGTTGAAGGCGCTCTTACAGCAGGAAATGTGTCTCATCGATTAGCACGTTAGTGCGGGTTCGGTGCCTGCGCGAGTACCACGCTTTGAACCCGACGTAACAGCCTGTCGTTCTAACAGACACTTTTTTTGGAGAGATAATTTTAGACGTATTAGGGTAAAAAGTATTTTATGTTGAACGATTTATGTCGGTATTATTTTGTAGATTTTTAAGCGATTTTATTCGTTTTAGCACCCGACTAACTATCCAACTAGCCGTTGAATTTTGTGTTCGATTTTTCATCCAATTTCAGTAATTCAATTGAATTGTAATTTTGTGCACACTCGAATCTGGTTCTGATGGCAAAGATAAAATTTTATGAAAATTACAATAAGTTCATAGAATTTTCCTTTGTAACATTGTTATGTTGACCTCAGTCGTTATTCTCTGTAATGGCCAAAAAATCTAGATTTGGAACGATTTTTTAACCTGCGACACATAAGTAGGGTTGTTATAAGTTTGACCGCTATGTGTGTCTGCCTGTAGCACCGTTGCTCTTAAACGAGGTAACCGATTTGGATGCGGTTTCTTTTTTAAATTCAAAAGAAGGCTTTCTAGCGGTGGTTCTTAAACATGTTTAAAATTGGTTTAGCCGTTTCGACACGACAATCCTTTTATCAAAATATTACCTACAACTTCTTATAAAGGGCCAAAACGTATTTAAAAGTATTTTTTTAACGTATTAAACGTATTTTTTTTTACTGTTTACAGATTTTTGTTGTTATGTTAAATTTATCTTCTGTGATTTAATTAGGATTTTTCCTGAAATAGATATTATTATGGCGGTGCTTGCGGGAGGCCTATGTCCAGCAGTGGACGTCTTTCGGCTGAAATGATGATGATGAGATATTATTATAGTTATAAATTAACAAAGTAATAATGTCAACGCGTAGTATTTCATGCTATAACTATCATTAAATTAGAGGGACTTTTACTCGTAGAGGGACAATTAAACTAGTTTGATTGTATGATTAACTACCTAGTAACCAACTAGAAGGTCGAGATTATTAACGCATCTAAGTTTTGCACCACTCATTCCCAATGCCCAGACTATGCAAGAATCTACCAAGTTATGCAAGTATATTAAATACTGGCTTAGCATATTAAAGACACGTATATCGTCTGGGCCTGGATCCATAACGTACGTGTAAGTCGATCTGTAAGTAGAACGCTTCGCTTGGACATGCTCTAAGCAATTATTCATCTAATGGTAATGCTTTTAAGTATTATTATTCCGAGCCAAAGGTACTGTCTTTTCTTCTTATTTTCTCTAAGATCTCGCTTGAATTAACTTCTTTATGGAGACGAGTAATTGTGTCTAGAGCTGTAATTAATTCAGAGCTTTGAAAAACTAGTTATAGCTTTATTGACGACCGTTAAATCGCATCGCCTGCCCGCGCTATACATAGTTTTTTCATAAGTATTTTTTTTTTTTGCTCGGCTCTTCAGTGTCTAATATCAACGTTTAATACCCTATAACCTTCCTCATAAATTGGGCTTTCAAATGCTTAAGATTTTTTCTAATCTAACGGGTGGTTCCAGAGATTATCGCATTCAAACCAACTCTTCAGCTTTTGTAATATTATAATATAGTGTATAGTGTAGAAGTATTGATAGTACCTATATAGTATAGATACTTTAGGTATTGTTAATGGATGATAGAAATAAATAGTTGAGTTAATAATAGTGGGAGGGAAATCAATATCAGTGTTCATTGTACTCATCATTACGCCATAACTCGATCCTATCAAGTTGTTCATAGTCTGGCCCCTTGTTTGAATATTGTTTTCACCAATTTAGTTGAGGCCTCGTATTAGCTTACAAAAGGTGCCTAGTCTCTTGTGTAAATCTATCCCTAATATATATTTAAATCACGTTTCATATCTGTCAGTGTCACTACGTTGTTCTTCACAACTGCACAACGAATTTTGATGCGGTTTTAACCATCATTTAAAGAATTTATTCTGAAAGGTAATTTTTGGGATCTTGGGATGAAAATCCTCATGGTTGTCCTCTGTCTGGGAGAAGAGTGGTGTTGAACTCCCCCCTCCCCCCCTTACGTGTTACAGACGTGACAAACCGGACTTGTCAGTGGCAACCTTAATAAATTAAGGCCTTCCAACCATGGCTTAAAAACTTAAAACTAAAGCGACTACATGCTAAGGCACCCCCTGCGGGGCACGGACTTCGACTTAGGGCGTCGCTGGAAGAGGGTTGCAAGGGACGGGCTAGACCGGAATGATTATTAGTTAGAGACGAATTTAAGGCTACAGGCTCAGCGGCATGGGCTGACTCGAGCAAGGGTTTCGGAAGGTTCTATCTGATATATTCTCTTACATGTAATGAAGAAATCTCGATGAATTGGCAAGCAGTAAAAACAGGGACAGGTCTCTAGTTAAAAATAATACCCCTAAGAATTTGCCACAACGTTCCACGTACTTACATTATACTTACTATCTGCCATTACTTATGCACTATCCGCTGTAGTTTATACATACACTCAACGCGTTTGAGCTCAGAACGAGGCTACAAACGATATACTAGAGATTTTGTTCCTAAGAGACGCGTCCAGCAGAATTACGTTGTTATACTGATAGATGGTAGATATGCTTATTTTATGCATTCAAAGCTTTTCCAGTTGTTCTTACTCCAAGTTAGATCATTAATTTCAGACTAGCTTTTACTAGTACCTTCGCTCGCGTCGAGGTCGGAAATTACCCCAATGTACTACCGGGATAAAAGTATCGCAGGCATTAATCCAGCTTATAAAGTATCTGATCTATGTGTCAAATTTCGCCCAAATGTGACCTGCCATTTTTTATGTCCGCGACTTTGTCCACGTCAAATTTTTGCTCAAATCGTTTGGAGCTAACAGATAATTGTGACTGTCAAATAATAAACAAATAATTTGCAATAAAATAATATTGCGACTATAATTTTAGATGTAAGATATCCTGTCTTTCAAGTTGGATCAAATTGCACACGGTGTGCAAATTTTATTAAAATCGGTTAAGTAGTTTAGGAGTCCATCCCGGACAAACAACGTGGCGATTAATTTATATATATTAATATTAGTAGTATTTATAATATGACTGGAGGATATGATTTTGATTCAATATTTAATGGTGTTGAATTTGGAACTCCTTTTGACGCGCCTTTGAACGCGAACAAACATACAAGTGAAGCTAATAAGCTTCACTTGTATGTTTGTTTGTAACTGACTCCTTATAGCGCGATTTTGACACACTTTAAACGACCAGATTTCATTAAAACTTTACACACATGTCAAAGACCGATGACAATGCAATAATTTCATAAATTTCTGCCATTATCCTTGCCAGGGTTACCAGAACAGCAAAAAAACTGTATTCTAAAACTACGCACAACATACGTCTCAAAATTCGAAAAACCCTAAAAATATAAAATAAATAATAGTTTAAAAAAACTAAAAAACACGCTTCCATAGAAAACTAAACTAAAAAGTAGAAAATAATGAAAAAAGCGTGGGGTGCTTTTAAAGGTATTTTTATTGATCAGGCACCCCACGCTTTTTTCATTATTTTCTACTTTTTAGTTTAGTTTTCTATGGAAGCGTGTTTTTTAGTTTTTTTTTTTTTTTTCAACTGTGGATGTCAAATTATGAAGATAGTCATACGGGCTAATATTATTTAAAATGTACCAAGTTATAGTCCTCCTAATTGCGTTATTACCCTAAAGTCGAATGTCACTCACACGTCATAAAGTTAAAAGGTATATTTTTCTATGTGACTGTTCGATATTTTCAACCTTAGGGAAATTTCAAATTACTGGGAATCATTGTCAAAAGTGAGCAGAAATTGACCAGTGGTAAGGCCTTTTTTTTTTTTTTTTTTTTTCATGATGGGAAATCATCAAATGACTTCTCCCGCTCTGGGCGAAGCGGGAGGGCGTGTCAGACTTTTACTGACTAAAACCCACCCATGTTCCATCAGTTGCCCATGTGCCAGGGTCACGGTATCTCTTTCGAACAATCACGCGACCCCGGCAGGCATCGGTCCTAGTAGACCCCTACACTGCTGCTGACATCTCTTTGAGGCGCGCGTGGAACACTGCGCGCCGTCGACCCGAGCCTGGTCCTTACCGGGCGGCGAGCTACCCATTGCTCGCCACCCGCAAGCTCGCGCCTACGGTGGCCAGGAGTCCGCAATCGACTCCCGACGCCCGGGGCGTCTCCTCCTGCGGCGGCTAGGGGCGTGAGGGCGCAGAGACTGCCACTCCCTCACGCGCCCCGCCTCCTCCTTCGCGAGCATTACTGCTTCGCAGAAGGAGGTGACGGCTTCCCATTCCCTCTCGCTCCGTACCATGGCTCGCACCAGGGCCGGACGCGAGAGGTCGCCGCCGCCGATCGCCTCCACGAGGACACGGCGGTGCTCCGCCCAGGCAGGGCACACCTCCACCGTATGCTCCACCGTGTCCTCCAGACGATCCTCGCAATGGAAACACCCGGACGTATCCTCCCGCTTTATCCTGAACAGGAACCCACCGAAGCACCCATGCCCGGTGAGAACCTGCGTCAGGCGTAAGGTGAGGACGCCGTGGCGCCTCTCTATCCACTCCTAGTGGTAAGGCCTTCAACTTCAAGTTGTTGGTCATTGGTTCAAACCCAGGCAGGCGATTTACGTGGTGTAAAAATTTCATCAGCACTGCTTTCAAATCGGTGAATATAAAAACATCCCGTTGAAACTGAAATTCTAGAATCAAATATTCGAAGACATATGACATTTACCAACCCGAACCGGGTCCACATGGTAGGTTAGACCAGTCCCACTCAAAGAGAGGAGAGATCTGCGTATCCTAGTAGTGAGAACATTATAGTCTGATTTTGTTGTTGTCAAAAGTCCATTTACGAGGTCAACTATACAATACTCGATTGTAAGTTTAAACTATGTTTAAAAATATCAAGTTTGCCGTTTCTGCAGACTTCATTCGTCATTAATAACAAGTTGAAATTTCATTACTGAATATGCATCACTCACAATTGCTAAAGCAAGTAAAGACGCAAAGAGAATCGCGAGAAAATCAAAAATTCATCTTTAAACTCCATGGAACATGACATGTAACGAAAAGACCCTGAATACATAAGAACCTAATTTACGTTATGTTCTTATATTAAATGTTACGCTTAATGGTTATTAATTAATTCCTTACAGGGGCCTTGCGTTACCAAGACATTTTCCTTTTACGACCCTCTTCCCAACCCCTCCTCTTTCGATTCTTTCTTTGAGTAATTTCTGTCAGAAACCGCTCATAAGCCTTCTGTAATTTATAAATTAAACGGTAAATACTTTATTTCGTTCTTATTGGTTGGTTTGCAGCCTTTATTTTATCTTTTGATGTAAATGTCCTTAATTAAGATTGATCATAATTTGAAACAGAATTGATAAATTAGATTTATTTATTTTTGTTTGTTTTGGAGTATTTATTTTATGAATAAATAAGGAGTATCGCCTCCTTCTGACAGACTATCATAGCAAGCATTCATATTTGCAGACCTACTTTTAACAAAACTGTAATTTACATTTTTAACGCCACAAACTGTGATACAGTTGATACAAACCACTTGAAATGTATATACATTTGGATCATACACAATAGCTCCATATTCATCTCTTATTAACAGAACCCATTTAAATCTTAAAACAACAGCATAAATAAAGTATCCGGACCGAAGGACCATTGTCACTCTAGCATGTCACGCGCGTGACGCTTTGTTCCACGCCGTCACTCCGTGTGTTGGCGCGTGATAAAACGACGATGGTGTACGAACTGTCACGATGACGCACGAACGGGAATTAGCATGTGACGACATGCTGTCGGAAGCGAGAGACGAGTTGAGAAAGTTTATGTACTTAATGCAGTTCTGTTGGGGATTTTAACACTCGGTTCTCTGAAAGCTTGATGTAGTCTGTCTTAAGTTAAGAGATCTAGTGTTGGCTGTTCAATTTATGGAAGTCAGTTCTTCAGTTCCTGCATTATATTAATATATGACCTTGTTTTATATATCTTCACGTCATTTTTTATTCATATTCATTTGTACTTTTGTGTGCACTAAATGAATGGTTTATCAATGTATCTATTTGATAAAATTATATTGTTGTTTCAGGTAAATACGAGACAGTTGACTTGAAAGAAGCTTTCAGGTATTTATTATGTCCATTGCGCCAGAATATTTCTTCGCCGTACCTTGTAGCAATACAATATCATTCCCATATCAGATTATCATAAACGAGTACAATACAACGTACTTGGGATAACCTGCCGAAATTTACCTGTTTTGTTTTGGGTATTGCCCAAAACACAATACGAACAAATAAACATCTCTATTGAACAGTTCCCATAAATGGAAACCCACATCTACCCATATGCATATGCCCAACTACCCATAAAAGCCAAACGTACCTACGAAGTTCTCAATTCTGTGTAAATTTGCGTCGATTTCTACATTGCGTTGGGACGCAAATCTGAGTGTAGGGTATCTCTTCGTTCCGGGTTATTGCGAAGCACATCACGTGTGCTATCGATATTTGGTAAAGACTGAATGTGGCCGACTTTTTATTGCGGAGTTCAGTAATCGAGATAATGAGCACTTTAAATTATCTTCAGGTCACTATTTTCAGATTTGTAGCCCATGGCGATGATGGTAGTTTCCGGATTAATATTGATGTGTTGTGATCAAATTATTAAGACAACTGTCTCCTTGCTCTTCAGTCTTTAAGAGACTACGAGAATCAAGAACAAGTGGCAAATATCAGCCGCTTTATGGGGAATTTACAAATAGGTGCTTTTAGTTTTATTTTGTGCTTACTATGTCTGTTAACTTGTTCTTAATAGATTTATTTCTTATAATATCGATCAGATTATTTTAGGACTATATAGATTGGCGTCTGAAATTTTCTTTTGAGGAAAGAACTACACAAAATTAGTGGACTTGTCCAGTCAGTGCACGCATTTGTTAGTAATCGTGCAGCGCAACTCAGAATATAAGGAGCACAACGATTTCATGAATAATATCAAAGAAAAGATATCTTGGTAAGCCGCATAAAGTACTCAAACTCATGACCCATATAGTCCTCATATTCCCAAAAATTAAAATTTCTAGGGCTTTGGATTGATAAGGATTTGTCTTGGCAAACACACATAGACACAGTATGCAATAAAGTTAATCAGTACTCATATGCTTTATATAAATTATCAAAAATAGTTGATCGATCAGTTCTTTTGACCGCATACCACGCTTATATTTCGGCGACACTGAGATATGCAGTCATTTATTGGGGCAATGCAACTAACAGGGATTTAGTGTTCAAAGCGCAAAAAAGATGTGTACGTGCGATGGTTGGTATCCGTGTTCCAGATTCATGTAAACCATATTTCAAAGAATTAAAAATATTGACCTTCCCTGCAATTTACATTTATGAAGTAGCTGTATTTATAAAAACAAATGAAAATCTATTTGATAAACTTAAATCGAAAAGGCATATGTTAAAAATTTCTAATGTGCCACATAAAACGGCTCTATTTAACAAAAGCTTCTTTGGCATTGCATCTAAAATATACAACAAAATATCTATTAGCATTCTAGACACTAAGGAACTTTCAATATTTAAAAATAAATTACGAACATTTTTAATTGATAAAGCATTCTACACGATCCAAGATTTCCTGAATTGTTGACCATTTATTAGTTCCACTGTATTTTTACATATGTAAGTATTGACCATGTATTAGATTCACCGTATTTGACATGCATTAGTATTGACCATGTGATTGATAGTTTCACTGTACTTTTACATTTATAATAACTTACCATATATAATAATCCCAAATTTTTTATGCCATATCTACCTACATAATTATTGTATGCCTATAAGGCAGGACATATTGATACTTTAATATATTGTTAAGACCTGTAACTTACATGTGCCCACAATAAAGATACTTTGACTTTGACTTTGACTTTGAAATTATACTTCTCAAAGTAAGTATTCATGTCATAGTGGTTATGTTGAACATCCTCAATTTCAGACCAGACATCCAACAACATCCACATTTCCCGTATACATCCAACAGATCCAATACAAGCAGGTAATATCGAGTTATGACTGCGTCATATTGAGGTTGTCACAAGCGGACTCCATACTTGTTATTGTCACTCATAACAGCGGTCGTGTTGGCTTTATTGAGACAATATAAGCAAATCTGACCGCGGTGTCTGGTAAATTTGTGGCATAATGTTGAGACGTGTGGACTGGAGTTATTGGTACATTCAATTTCCTGACATACGTTTTAGAGGAAATGCTATTAAGTGGCCGAAAGCATTACTTCCATACTATTATATTCCTCTGTTTTCTCTCTGATTAGTAACACTGGCACAAATGTTTTTAAACGTTAAATTATTGTGGTTTTTTTTTAAACAAAACAGCTACATGGTGGTGGTAGATATACCTACATGCATTGTATCGTTGGAAATATTTGAACTAGTATCTTTTATTACCGAACAACAGAGAAATATGTGAGAATGGAATAAACCTCAACAACCAGGTTTCCTCCTAAGTGCATTACAGTTGTTTTCGCTTTATTATTCTTCTTCTTAGCGTTGCGATGGCAAAACTTACACGAAAAAATTTAAATTAGCTTTTATATTGATAACACTTGGGCATTTAAACAGTGAGGTATAAGGCGTGGTAACCGATTTTAGACTTTTATGATAAAAACGTATGTTTTGAGATGAGCTGTTGTCTCTCGTTTAAATATCCCACATTGCACTATACAACAATGTTAGTTACAAAAATGTGAGACTCATGTCTACCACACAGGCCGTGCTTGCCCCGCAGAACCATTGATATGAAATTCTAGGATGAAACGTACCTATGCAGTAAATAAACTTATCAATATTGTACCCCTCCACAATATGAACCGGTCGAAGTGGCGGTTTTTAGTGGAGGCCTTTGTCCAGTAGTGGACGTTTCTCGGCTGAAATGATGATGATGACTATTTGTACTGTGCCCTAACTACGTAGCACACTATCAATCACAATCTAAATTAATTTGAAGGATATTGCTAATACATTGCCTTATACGTTTTAAAAATGTGTCTGCTTCTCCACGTAAATAATGCAATGAATGTTGTTGAACTGTAAAAATACTTTTTAGTGTGTTACGCATTTACCCCTCTCCAGCTTTTCTCGTTGATGGTGGAGACTGATCTCCATCTTCAATCAATTGCATACAGAAATATCGGTCTACATAGTCTATAATCTAGTGAAATATTTATTGTATCTAGTTGTCTTCTAGATGGGTCATAAAATCAAACATTTGCAATATAAAACTAATTTTATTATAACAGTTTGATACAATTTCAATCAAAAGTCGTTACTATCAGTCGATTTTATGACTATCTTGTAACGTAATACAATAACCGTAGACTTTATGGTTTGAAAACAGATCAGAACAGAAATCTAGGCAATAAATCTAAAGTACTAAGGCAAGACATTGTATGTATTTTATTGTTCCAGACTGCTGTTTATGTTATTTGCAAGGTAACGTAGATTGAGTTGTTAAATCGAGTCAGGAACTGAGGTGGTTTTATTGTCTGAATGCATGCATTATGTTGACTATGTAAATTTTGTTAAGGATAGGTTTATCGAAATTTGTATTGAGTTTTAACATAACATATGATCACGTCTTGTTTCCCCGAATCCCTAAGGGCTGATCAAAGTACATTTCGCCAGTTATATTTAAGTCCCATGTAATAGGGGGCGAGCCATCCAGACTCCATGCAGTAGCAGCTGCGAAATTCCAGATACAAAAATCAAATAACACTGTACTAGACTCGAATTGAACCCAGGACCTCATGCTCAGCAATAGCGTTTACGACCACTACACCAAAGAAACAGTCGTACGTTGAGTTTTTAATTCCTCTATAAACTGATTTTTGTGTAGGTACTGAAAAGGGAATGGCTTCCAGTCAAATTGACTATTAATTTTAACGCATGTTGTTACATTTTAACCCTATAAACAGGGCAGCTTTTTAGGCCAACGAATGCCTCAGAACACGATGTATTTAAGCATACGATGCATTATAAGTATAGGCTACCTACTATAATAGCTTATCACTCAAATATAACCCAAATAAGCAAATGTTCAGTAATCTGAACTGAAAATCTATGAGGTAAAATTAAAGATGCACGATAGGCCACGCCTGGTGCATTGCTAGGCAACAAGTTAACCCTAGTTCCTGTATTAACCCGTCCATTTCGGGCGGAAGTCACCGACGTATTTAATCTACATAGTACGATTTGATCGTTGGGTAAGTGCGGGTAAGATTGGCTGAACAAATTGGTTTAAGTGTTGAACGATAATGGCGGTCATTTTTAAATATTCACTTTACCGTATGGTATGTTACAGGGAACTACGTTAAGTTATTGGTACGTAAGTGAACGAATGAAATTCTTTATTTGATACTAAAATACGTTGGTGTTCATATTTTAATAAGGTTTCTGTGACATTACATAAAACTAGTAAGTAAATAAAACAGTGGTGATCCAATGGAATAGCTGCGACTTACAAGTGATTTGGTCGGTGATTCGAACCCAGGTGGTTGCGTTACTTTGTGTAAATTATATCATCAACAATGTTCTCAAAACAGTATAAGAAAACTTTTGAAGATACAGGCATGTCTTAAGAATTACAAAATCGAAGAGAAGTGACATCTGCCACCCGCACTGGTCCCAATTGTTGGAAAACGGCTCACTTCCTCATTAAGAGACGAGGACTATGTCCCAGCAGTGGGAATGTTATAGCCTGATTGTGCTTAAAAAAGTGAGCTGTCGCGGGACACCTGGCAGATGTGAAACATCGAAATCATTTTGTAAATATAATATTTATAAAGCATACTTTACGAAAGGAAATAAATATGGTATAATCAAAAATAAAATATTAATTAAATGTTAATATGTTAATTATCACATCAAAAAAAAAAAATCGCATCGATATTGGAACATTGTTGCATCAGTCCACTAATTTTCAGTATGGGCCTACTGTGCGTCGCCACGCTCGCCACGCCAAAATTTAGGTTTACCATCGCCTATAGATGTTTCACATCAAAAATTGGACTGTATAATAAAGACGTTAAATATAACATAGTGCCTGTATCCCCTGAAGGAGTTAGCCGTGGTGTTCAGCCCAGTCCTACAGGACTTTAACAAAAAAAAGACGAGCTTTAATTCCTATTGAAATTAAATGGTTTGTTCTTTATATAGGATATTAGAATCACTTTTATTCGTCGTACATATTATAAACAAAATAAGCAAGATGGATTCGATATTTCCTATCTTTCTACACCTAAGAAGAAATGGTGAAACAAACTCAGCTCTTTCAACCATAAAATAGGTTTTAATAGTCAATGGTGTACGATTTCTTTCTAACAAAAAATTCAACCGCCGAAAAAACTGAAAAACAAAAAAAAACTTTCAGTCGTTTTGTGTCGGCGCCAAACAATCAATGAACAAAGATCACTCAAAGCGCCGATTCAATATGACTGAAAGGTTTATTATTTTTAATTTTTCGTTAAAAAGTATTATTTTATAATTCTCTTTTCATCTACATGCTTGCAAAATCGGACTATTCTGTAAGAAGTTATGCATTACAATGAATGAGTAAACAATCAATCATCCCCTGTTTTCCTACCCTTAGGGTTGAAATTTTCTTTTCAAATTTACACAAAACTACCTTCGGGAAATACCCTTTCCAATAAAAAAAGAATTATCAAAATCGGTCCCTTCGGTAAAAAGTGATGCGTGGTCATATATTAAAGAAATATACATATATACGCGTTGACTTGAAAACCTCCTCCGTTTTTTTCGTCGTTCAAAAACTGAGTTGACTTGCGACACCAATCAGCTGTTGCTCTTAAATACTTCACATCTAGATCAGTATATAATGAGAACACAAGCCAGCATATTGTGTTAAGTATAAAAAGGACATAAATTATAGAGTAGTGTAATAAAATAGAGACTTAAACGGTTCTTCTCGCTCCGCTTTTATCGCAGAGAGGCGCTTAGGGATGACACAGATTTCTTTTCCCTGAGAATATTTTTTTAATAAATTGAAAATCTTGTGGGTTCACAGGTAGTTCATGCTGTGGCTTTTCGATCTCCGTTTTACTAGATTTGTTTCAAACATCTACGATAAAGAAAAATATTGAGCCTCGGCTTTGCTATTTACCTATTTTTTGAGTCAAATGTGGACAAGGATAAATTGTATAGTTGCTAAAACCAAATTCCGGTCTCCTGTTTTAAAATTGACACGGTATCTATATCTGGGAGCTTGTAGGTTTTGGAAAATAATCATACCTACTTATACCAATAAATCTAACAGGAAACCACAATATTTACTTAGCGGAAGAGTCATGAGTACGGGTCCATGTCAATTGACCAAAACGCAAGCGTGAAGTTGGCGCGCTTCGAGAGAGTCTAGCCTGGCGTTCGTGCAGGTCAACGAGAGCGCTAGAGCGGCGTGGCGCAGCGCTCTGGGCCATTGGATATTGTACGGACACCAAGTGCCTAGAAGCTGTCCAACGTTTTGTTTTATAAATTCTGGGATCTTTAAATATAACCTAAAAATCGATAATTATCTTTAGAGATTTTCTTCTCGCCCGCAACACACATCTACGTCCAGTAAAATGTGCGAAGAATCCAGCTCCAATCACTTGCGCCGACAAACTGAAGTGATTGACACAAGTCCATACATAATAAATCGATAGTTTTATTTATAAATCCAATCACTAATACGCATTAAACATTAAACAATAGCTCATGTATTATTTACCCGCCACCCCTATGCGCGTCGCAGTCTTGTTTTATTTATGTAACATGTGCTTTTGTCGCTCCATGCATCGTGTAGTATGTGCACATACGAAAATATCGCAAATCTATTTTTTTGTTACTACGATATATGCTGCTGTAGCATTTTATGGAAACTTGAATGAATATTCATTTTGTGTTCAGTCCGCCATTTTCAATCATCTGTGACGAAATTAATTTTAGGTGAACATTATTGAATTCGATCCTGTTTCGCACGGGTGCAATGTACTGGTGAGACCACATGTAAAAGCATCGAAATTTCTGTGCTTCACATAAGTTAGGACTACGGTCTTCAACCAGTTCGTCCCGCCTGTAATAATATCATAATCGGCCTATTTAGTTCGCACTCCTGGGACACAGGTCGCCTCTCTGTAGAAGGGAGTGGGCCATGATCTACCATGCGAGTTCCATGAGGATTGGTAGATATTACATGTTTCCTTTTTGGTTCTAGGACATGCCGCATTTCTCACGATGTTTTCCTTCACCGTTTTGAGCGTTTTGGTGATGAAATAATTTGCACAAAGAAAAGCGCCTGCCTGGAGTTGAGCCAACGACCTACAACTCGTTAGTCGGGGCCGAAACCACTAAGCCATGACTGCTCTTATGTCTCTCGCTGTAATAACATACGGTGCCGATACGGTGGACACTGACAAATTCAAGATCACTCAGTGCGCTATGGAGCGGGCTATGCTCGGAGTTCTTTGGAGGATAAAATCGGAAATTAAATTATCTGGAAAAGAACCGGAGTTACCGACATAGCTTGCAGAGTAAGCACGCTGAAGTAGAAGTAGGCTGGTCATGTCTGTCGAAGAACCAATGGCCGATGGAGCAGATGAGTCCTGGAGTAGAGCCCGCATATCAGCAAGCATAGTGTGGGATACCCCCTAGCTAGATGGATCGAGGACCTAAAGAAAGTGGCTGGGACAGACTGAATGCGGAAGGCGGAGGACAGGATGTTGAGGCACAGCATGGGAGAGGCCTATATCCAGCAGTGGACTGCGATAGGTTTAGTGGTAGACATATACATATGATAGTGGAAACTGCGTCAAAATCCAATGTGTAGTTTAGGAGACACACGAATAGCGACTTAGTATTTTAATTTGTTAGATAGTATGATTCAGTTCTTTTTAGCTTTGAGGTCGACTGGTAAAAATATTACCATCCCTACGATTACTTTTTCCAAGAATTACATAAACATCACGCCTTGTTTCCCCGAAGGGTTGGGCAGAGGTGTACCTATAGTACACCCACATTTCGCCTGTTATGTTTAAGTTCCATGTAATAGGGGGCGAGCCTATTGCCATCAACCGGGCACAAATCCAGACTCCGGGCTGCTACTGAGAAATTCCAGATGGAAAACCCAATAACACTTTGCCCGACCTAGGAATCGAACCCAGGACCTCAAGTTCAGCAGTAGCGCTTGCTACCACTAGACCAACGAGGCAGTCAGAAGAAGTAGTTCCAAGAAGTAGTTTTTACGAATATAGATCTATAATATTACGAAGAGTGTAGTAGGCCAATACGATACCCCTGCAAAATGGTAGACTATCCCAGAGTATTTCACGATATAAATGAAATTCCTTCTCTAGTACCTTTCTATAGTGAGTAAATTTAACATTTATATTATTACAGTTATTAGTGAACCAATGAAAATTCGTATGTCCTATTTTTTTTTTTTGTTCTGTGGCGAGTCGGACGGAGGAGTATAAAGGCACACTTAAAGTTTATATGAAGAAAAAATGCAGGAAGCTAATATTTTTGATGAATGTTGATTAAAGTTTAAATAAACCATGGTTGAATTTCAACCAATGGGCGACCACTAGTTATACTAAAATTACAATTATACGAGTTACAATTTGGAAATGATTGAAATTAATATCACAATGAATTTCTCGTTATAATGTTACAGACAAGCAGAACCCCCGCGTTATAATATTTATTCCGCACTCGCCTACGAAGAAAGATGCCATAAATTTCCCGATTACCTCTAAAGAAATACGACTTCCAATATAATTCAAGCTCAAGAGAACCTCTCTGAATTTCAGGCAAGTCTTAACAGTTACACAAAATATGATTTTCACAGTCCGATGGAAACAAATTTGAAAGGAGGTCTCGAAAACGCGAGCTGCCTATTTATCATTGTTGGCTTATTAAATAAAGTTATTGATAACACTGCTAAGACCGGGCTTTGGACGAAGGGTTATGTTTTCTATTTCATTTTGAAGAATTGCTGTGATTTCTTGAATTGTGATGTTTTGGTGCCCTGGTTTTGATGTTTTTGGAAATTTTAAATCTTGAATAATGGGCCTGAAATAGTTGGATAGAAATGAAATATTGTTTTGGTTTCACAACGTGTTTCACCCAAAGATTTCTTCTACCAACAGTAATTGGCTTTGTTATACAATTTATAAATATCTGAACCAACTGTTAAGATATTTGACAACATAACTATAAGTAGATAACAGTGTGACAAGTAATCAATCAGAGAGCACTTGCTTTTATTAACATAATCTTTTAGTCAACGCTTTTACGATTTCCGAAGATATTTTGATCGCTTTAAATTGTATTGAAAACATAATTTGTTATTATGTCTTCAACACAATTTAAAGCGTCATCATAAATTGAGAGCAATTCTTCTATCAAGCATTTTGCACAAGCATTTTATGGCCAAAAAAATACAATATTAAAAGAAATACGCAAAACAGAACAGCCTCAAGCAAAAAATTACCGAAATGAAAAAAACTCGGACCCATTTTTGTGATTTTTTATTAAACGATAAATACAGGGAAATTACAAATATTACTTCCAAAATAAGTCGAGAGGCGATATTAAAACCTGAACACGTAACATATAAGGAGTTTTTCAATCGGAAATGTTTGGGGAGTTGGTTTTTACGAGAATCACCTTTACATTACATAGGCAGACAGCAACTCTTGGGTTTTATTTCTAGATTGATATTTCAAGTAGAATGAAAACACTCGTGAAGGTTTACGGTTTTCGGTTTCACTTGACAATAAGGAAATTGTGAATATGAACAAAAATTTTTCTTTCAACCTGCTCACTAACAACTAAGCAGATTTGTAAAAAAAAACTAGTGAGGTACTAAGCATAGAGCAAAATAAGATCATGATACGTAAAAAAATATATTTCATATTACCAGCACTGATGACAATAATTTTTAATGTTGTCTTCAGAATCCTAATAAACGTATTTCTCCATTTATAACATCTTCGTCATCCCAATGTTTTAATCCAACCATCAATTCTATTCTCTCAGTGAATTAATTACAAACCACGGAGTTTATCTCCTCAATTTCCTTCTACAGAGTACCTTTAAAATATCTTACGGTCTCTAAAAGCTTTATTTTTTCATCAGTACATTCATTAGCATAACTGCGTTGCTTCTGGTTAATCTCGAGCCTCTTGCTCAGTGTCGGGAAAATGAACATTTTATGGTCCATCGCTAATCTTCAGTCATTATGATAAAACCTACCTATCTGTAAAAACTGGGGGTTTCAACCTGACTTTTTAAAACTGCATAAAGTTTATGTTGTCTATAAAATATTTAATTATAAGTCTCGTTAGCTTCCGCAGATGTTTTATGTGTTTTTTTCTTTCTTTATCTTGTTTGTTATATGTTTTTCTTTCTTTATCTTGTTTTGTTTTGTTGTCTCATTTAGTGTATTATTTTTCGTTTTACGCCTGGTTTTGCTGTTTTAAATTATAAACCGATTATTTTGTAAATTTTGACTTTTGGACATCTACGTTTTTCACTAACTTCAACCTTCATATTGTCACATTACTTTGTACATTCTACTATGATAATAAACAGGGTAAAATATAGGATGGTTCTTTCAGTAACTTGGGCAATACAACTAAAACCAAACACAGAAGCCTTCCTTAGCACCACTTACATATTCTTGCGCAACCTTTAAACTATTCCAAGGGTTAGGCAAGAAACTCTTCACAATAGCATGTTTACTATTTAAAATATTAATCAAACATTTGTAAGTCGTATTGTCTGAATGTTAAAGGGCTATCGGTTGACATCACAGCGAGGCTTCATGAATTTATTTATCAATAGACGGACGACTTTTGTTATTAACGGACCAGGGTGGGTTGTTTAATTTTTAAAATTGACGTCGAATTGGGTTCTGCTTTAAAAGGTCTGGTTTTTAAAGGTTTTGGAAGCTCGAATGTAATGGTGAGACATCGTAAAAAATAAATTAGAAGGTAGATCTAACTTTGAATTTTAATCAAAGGTGGTTGTTTGGTTTACCAATGAATTTACTTGAACCACTAGGTTGTACCACAAGTTCTGACGTTAGTCCTACTGCCCTTAAAAATGATGAAGGAAAACGTCGTGGAAACCCGAATGTCTTAGAACTAAAAATTTCAGTGAAATCAATCAGTCTACATTGTGTTCGCGTATTCGATACGATCCACACTCCTCACAGCATGTATCCCAACATAGAGAACATTTATAGGCCGTTTATGATTTTGCTGCGCGAGTTCTGAGGGTTTTAACTCTATCTCTGATGATTAATCACACGCTAACTGTCATTTCCGACACAGTTTGCAATTATGCGTTATAACTGCAAACTATGAATCACCTGGAGCAGGATTTGATAATAGGACGTTCATTTTATGTAATCAAATAATTTTAACTCTGTATTATTATAAATTACACTAGCCACTACTTCAACATCCATCACTTCATTTTTCTAAAAGTATCAACAACACTATAAGAAAACCATCACTGAACGTCGAAACTTCACCAGTATTACGTACAGCATCTATTATTATACCAGTATTGGAATCCCATTTTTCACATTCAGAACCTTATGTATCTTCAATGTTTCACGCCAGGTGGTGCCACGTATCACAGTTCTCAGAACATTACCCACACTTACGATTTATTATTTAGCGCGCCGTGTCTTCGCGAAGTTTCCGTTCACGCTTTAAAGCGATACAAATGTAAATATGTTTGTTAAACATTGTTGTTGTGGCGTATGGTGTGTTTTGATAAGTTCCTTGGTCTTTATTACTAATTGTGAATCGCTACATCTATGTTTAACAATATTGGATTGCAAACTCTTTCTTACGTACCAGCATTACTCATCTACTATACTATTAGACGTGATAATATTGCAACTGACTTGTACGGTAAGGTGAATGCTTTATATATAAAGAAAGGACGGATCCATATTGGCTCACCTAAAGTTCTTTATCCGAAATTGTTCTTCCTAACGATTTGTAATCCTAATGATCACTCTTTCTAAAATTTTTCATCCTAAAGTTTTCATTCATATTATTTATAGTGCTACCGGTGATTTTCATAACACTCATGTTTCCGAAAATTGTAATTAATAATATCATTAATGTAAATATATTTAAACTCCTACTATTTTTTATCATAACGCTTTTATCCCTAAAAATAATATTTTCACTCATACTCAGATAGAAACATTTACCAAGTGTAATAAAAAATATATGTGGCTAGAAGATGATATTTATAGTTTTAATTTAAAATCGTTTGACATACCACTCAAAAGATATAAAACTTATTTGGTCTACCACTTGCGCTGAAATAGGTGGTCGACGGAGCCCCGCTAGGCGGGGCTCCTATTTCTGGGTGGTTTAAAAAAATGGAATGAAAAAATGGCCACGAAGGCTAAGGCGGGAGCTCCACTCCGCTTCGCTCCTGCCTTAGCCTTCTAACCTAACCTATCCGAGTCGGGGTACTCTGAGTCGGGGCGTGAACAAAACTGGAGGAACTTCTTGAAATTTAGGGAAATAGAATAAAACTCAGGATGTAGCACGCAGTGAGACACTTGGTATGTAATGTATGTAATTAATTTTTGAACAACCTCACATTCAAAAAGGATTAAAAATGACAGAAATCGAAACGCCTGATAAAACACTTATAGCTAATTGTTTATCATCTACGAATTTGCGCAGAGTTAACTTGAGCCAACGGTACTGGAACTGACGCTTAAACATGCCCCCGGCCGTTGAAAGCTCGCCTTTCAACAGTTGTCTTCCAATAAGGGGCAAATCTTGGAGAATGCTCGTCTGATAGTCCCAGTTGAAGTCTTGATGTCGGCAACTCTGCTTATGCCATCTGTACCAGGATGAAGACCAACAATGCGGCCTAACTTCCACTTCATCGGTGGCTGGTTATCCTCCTTGATAACAACGAGGGAGTCCAGGTTCAGGCTGTCATTGCCGGTTTGCCACTTTACTCGCTGCTGTAGCTCGGACACATATTCCTTGCTCCATCTTGACCAGAAATGCTGCCTCAGCTGCTCAATACGTTGATGGCGCGACAAGTGATGAGTGGAGTAGTCTCGGATATCCTTAACAGGAAGAGACGTGAGAGGTCGTCCAATTAGGAAATGACCTGGAGTGAGAGGCAACAGGTCTTCCGGATTTGATGATAACGGTGTGAGCGGTCGAGAATTTAATATGCCTTCAATTTGAACCAAAACAGAGTTAAGCTCTTCGTACGTTAAATTACAATTGCCCAACACTCGGGATAAATGGAATTTGGTCGATTTAACACCCGCCTCCCAAAGACCACCAAAATGTGGAGCGTAAGCAGGAATAAAATGGAATTTAATACCTTCTTGAGCCGCACTAGCAGTTATGGAGTCACAATTGCGCTTCAGGAAATCAGCTATCTCATTGTAGGCTCCTACAAACGATGTTCCGTTATCGGAGTAGATGTTAAGAGGTTTTCCTCTTCGAGACATAAACCTACGTAACGCCTGTAAATAATTACTGCTCGTCAAGTCACCTACCAACTCTAAATGAATGGCCTTTGTAGTGAAGCACACGAAAATAACGATGTACACCTTAACCAATCTACATCCACGACCTTGACGACTAGACGAGGTCATAGGGCCTGCGTAGTCAACTCCTACGCTTTGAAAAGGAAAGTCGGCTGGTGAGAGTCTGCTTAATGGGAGATTACCCATCTGAGGGACAACTGCCTGTGGCTTTAGACGCCGACAGCGAACACACTGACGATAACAGGCTCTGGCTAAATTGCGACCACCAAGTGGCCAGTAGGTCTCTCTAATTGTACTTAATAATAATTGGGGACCTGCGTGCATAAGTCTGATATGCTCATATCTAAATAATAATTTCACAAAGTGATGAGTGGACTGTAATAAGATTGGGTGTTTCTTTTCAAATGAATATTCGGAATTGTGTAATCTACCACCTATACGAATAATTTTATTTTCATCAAGAAACACATTTAAGTTTAATAATTTGTTTTTATGTGGTAATTTTTTATTGTTTAATAATAAGTTGTATTCAGGAAAAGAGTCTTTTTGAGACTGAATAATGATAAAGTTTAACGAATTTTGTAATTCTTGAGCACTCAAATAAGAAGTATTTACTGAACGTCTTTTACATGCATTAATAAAACGAAAAACATAACAAACAGAACGCTGTAACCTAATAAAATTGGAAAAGCGATTAAATTCTATAAATGCTTTAAATAAATCTTCGTGAGAATGATCTTGGGCTAAATTAATTAAAATACTAGATTTAATTTCTGGTAAGACTCCGGAATTCATAGCAGGAACTGGCCATGTAGTATCGTCATGCTTTAAGAAGCATGGACCGAACCACCACAAATCCAGTGATTGCATAGCAGTAGGTTCTGCTCCGCGGGTAATTAAATCAGCTGGATTGTCGTGTGTTGACACATGTTTCCAGGTACCTGCACCCGACAATTCTAATACTTCGGCAACACGGTTGCGAACAAAAGTATTTAATTTAATAGGTAACATTTTTAACCAACCCAGCACTATCATGGAGTCAGTCCAAAATACTACACGAAACGGCTTAATGCGAAGGGAACTAGCAACCTTTTGATATAAACGTGCACCAAGCACAGCGGCACAGAGCTCAAGTCGCGGTATTGTTACGGGTTTAATAGGAGCTACGCGACTTTTAGCCATTAACAATCGCACGTCGACGTCACCCTGCTCATTGATGCTGCGAACATACAAACAAGCGCCGTAAGCTCGCTCCGAAGCGTCAGTAAAAATATGAAATTCAACCTGTTTGTATGCGTCACAGACCACACGACGTGAAACACGTAAATTATGAAGGCAAGGCAAGGCTTTAATTATATTCGCCCATATTGAACCAATCTCAGGCGATAATTGGTCATCCCACTTTAAACCATCTAGCCAAAGTCTTTGAAGCAACATTTTCATTGTCACGACACACGGTGCTAACAATCCTAGAGGATCAAATATTCGCGCAATTACTGCTAACATGCCACGCTTAGTGTTTTCTATGCGTTCAGGAATATTAATAGGAAAACACAGATTGTCTGTGTCGGTTTGCCAACTAAGACCAAGCGTTTTATTGACGACATCACTTTCCTTGTGGAAATCAAAATAAGAATCACCAGATGATTCTGAAATTAAACTGGGTTCGTTAGATTTCCACTTCCTTAAAGGCATACAAGCAGAAGCGAGAGCGTCAGTCACCTCATGACGTAACATTCGAGCCTCCTCTAACACGTCTGCACCGGTCAAAAGGTCATCTACATAAAAATCGTGAAGGATAACTTCAGCGACCTTTTGATCCTGACATTCAAGTCCGACCTGTTTGAGGCACCTAGTCGCGAGAAATGGTGCACTAGCCGTGCCGTAAGTTACCGTATGCAATTGGTAGGCTTTAAGAGGACTAGAAGCATCATCACGCCAAACAATTTGCTGCAGGTGCCTATCTGATGGATGTACAGATACCTGCCTATACATTTTCTCTACATCAGCACACAGGACATACTTATATATTCTAAATCTAAGAAGGATTGCCGTCATATCATCTTGAACGGTAGGCCCCACCATCTGTATTGCATTTAAAGAACGACCAGAGGTGGTGGTTGCACTTGCGTTAAAAACTACCCGTAATTTGGTTGTACTACTACTCTCGCGTAATACTCCATGATGAGGAATAAAATATGACCGCTGATCTTCATGAATATCACACTCAGACATATGACCTAAATAAATGTACTCAGTCATAAAATCTTTGTACATTTTATCGCGTGTGGGTTGGCTGAGATTTCTGCGCTCTAATGACAGAAAACATCGTTTTGCACGATGATATGATTCGCCTAAACTATTCGAAGATTCCTTCAACGGTATTTTAACGCTAAAACGGCCGTCTGCCAAGCGCGTTGTATTTTTTATGAAGTGTTCTTCGCACTTCTTCTCTTCATCTGAATAAGTAGATGACTCATGGCAAACTTCCTCGAGCTGCCAGAAACGCGACAATTGGTTTCGGATGTCATCTAACTCAATCGAAGTGGAAGAACTTTGATAATACTCGTTGAAATTAGTAAAATTACATTTAATTGATGAAAATTGAGATGAACGATTACTATAGCCGCCGCCGTTTATTGGGCCGCAAACTAGCCAACCAAGTCTAGTTTGATAAAGTGTTGGTTTCCCATCACCTAGTAAAATCTTGTTAGATCCTAATAAACTCCAAAATACGTCTGCTCCTATAATAATATCAATAGAAGCGGGTGTGTGGAAATACGGATCCGCTAAGTTAATATTTGAGGGTATATTCACATGTTCCTGTCTAGCGGGAACGTTATCAGTTATCGTGGGTAACACAAAACAAGTTAAATCATTAGCGTACGATTCATGCAACGATTTAATGTGCACTCGACACATTTTCTCCACATACGAAAGAGATTTATTTATGCCTTGTATACATTTATCTGTGTTTAAATAGGGTAGATTTAGTTTATTAAATAAATTCTCTGTCATTAAACACGATGAACTGCCTGAATCGAGAAGAGCTCGAGCGATGTGTTCTTTATTATTGACATCGTAGCACCGAACTAACGCAGTAGACAACAGGATATCGCCCGTACTACTCGTATGCGAATGCGCTGAGATATTAGCTGAGAGTGAAAGGTGACTATTGTTTGCGTCGGCAGTGGAGGATGACTCAACCTTCGCCTTATCGGTCGTACCGTCAGCTGATTTGCTTGAAACAGTTTGTGGTTTGAAATCGGTGTTATGAATAAGCGTATGGTGCTTGCGTTTACATATTTTACACCCTGGTTTCTTGCAATTATTAGGATAGTGACCGTGACGTAAACAATTATAACATACCTTATAACTAGGCAGTAAAGACATTCTATCGTTGACGCTTAGTGATAAAAACTGTGGACATGAATTTAGGTTGTGATCGCCTTTACATTTTGGACAACTTTGTGATGATGAAGAACTACTTGTGTTTTTTGTTGTGACTAAGGCTTTTATTTTAGTGTTGTGTTTTATGTTAGCTGTAGAATGGCGTGACTTTTCCATTGTTTCTATTAAGTCAGCGCGATTACGCATAAATTCAATGAACTGACCAAAAGTAATTCGTTTAGATTTATCGATACGCCCTTTGTATTCCTCCCATTCTCGGAATGTTGTAGTATCAAGTTTTTGTCGAATAATATGAATAAGTAATGTGTCCCAACTATGAACAGGTTCACCTAATGTTTTTAACGCCCTGATATTTTTGTTTACATTATCAATAATACCTTTTAATGCACTTGAGGACTCCTTAGTGAGTGACTCGACATTGAACAACGCTGTAACGTGATTCTCAATTAATAATCTTTCGTTATCGAATCGCTCACAAAGAAGCTCCCATGCTACTTTATAGTTTTGAGCAGAAAACTCAATAGACTGGATTACGACAGCAGCAGATTCTGTTAATGATGACCGCAGGTAATGGAATTTATTAATCTCGTCTATATCGTCACTGTCGTGAATGAGACTTGCGAAGGTATCGCGAAATTCGAGCCAATTATCGTATGATCCTGTGAATTTGGGTAATTGAATTGTAGGTAACTTGACAAACTGACGCTTACCACTACTGTAATTTGATTTTACATCATCTTGCTCAGATTTTGAAAACTTACCTAACATAATTTTAGCTTGAGCTACTAAACCATAATATTGAGATTCAATTGTAGTTCTTTCGAGGGTCTCAGTATCAATGGTATCACACATGCATTCTAATTTCAATTGAACCTCGTTAAATTCATTAAAAAGATCATCTAATTTGCTGACTCGCAATTCTAACTCCACTACCTGAAAGGGGGTAATTTCGGCATCCTTTAGATTACTTAAATAGGTTCCAAATACTGTTAATCTTCCTTTATAACTGCTTCGCTTCTTTTTAAGTTCTTTAATCTCAGTCATATCGAAAGGAGGGTGTTGTAGACCTGTAATTATACAATTATAATGTTAATATTTTTTAACAAAAATACCAATCTTAGTGAATAATGACACTGTAAGCAAAATTAGCCTACTAAGTTTTTAATAACAAAGTTTACTTTCAAGTTGAATCACTGCAAATGATAATCATAGCTACTGTAGGAAAGTATGTTATGTAAGGTTTACTATTCCAAAGAAATAATGTAACAAACAAATTACTCAACTACTAATTAAGCAACTATTAATTTTAAGGTTTAAATCTGAAAATGATATTTGTAATTGAAAATAAATAGCTAACTAATGCAGGTTAACAATAACACTACTGTACTGTATTCTAAGTACTGGTTAACTATATTTTACAAATGTGATTAAACCTAATGCTATGTAAATAATTCCTTGTAAATATTTTTACACAATTTAATAGAAATAAGTAAATGACTTTGTAAAGAATGTGATATAAAAATATGTTACTAACCTTATTTAAGTTTTTATTAACAAAACTTACTTCCTATATTTTATTTTACCTGATTTAATATTAATGAGTGTTGGGTGAATTTAATATTATAATGGTTAAACACTTCCTGTTTTATTTCACTTAAAGTCCGATCCACTTTTCTTCGAAAAAACGTGTTCGTCACCTCTTCACTCCGTTACTCATTAATCCAATTTCCAGAATAATCAATTCCAGCTTATTCCACTTTGCTAGTATGTAGATGTATTGATATAATAGGTAATTTATCCGGTTCGTATGGACCATGTACAAAACTGGAGGAACTTCTTGAAATTTAGGGAAATAGAATAAAACTCAGGATGTAGCACGCAGTGAGACACTTGGTATGTAATGTATGTAATTAATTTTTGAACAACCTCACATTCAAAAAGGATTAAAAATGACAGAAATCGAAACGCCTGATAAAACACTTATAGCTAATTGTTTATCATCTACGAATTTGCGCAGAGTTAACTTGAGCCAACGGTACTGGAACTGACGCTTAAACAGGGCGTTAACCATAATTAGGTTTATTTATATTTATTAAAAGTTAGACCTAATGATTTTCGATTAAATCTATACTTAGTATTATAAAGCTGAAGAGTTTGTTTGTTTGTTTGTTAATAAAAAGAAATCTAAACAAAAAAAATATGACTTTGAATAATAGTGTAAAAGATGGTTATGTTGAGAAAATATAGGAAAACAAATAAAAGTATAATAGATGTTTATTGCTACTGACATTATGAAGTTGAATGCTTCGGAATTATGAACATTAGAGACAGAGTAGTTAGGAATTGTGATTTTTAGGATGAAAAATATTAGGAAGAACATTTTCGGATTTCCAATTATCGGAGTTGAAAATTTAGGTGAACTTTGGCGCACCCAGAAAGGACATTTTCACCGAGTATGGCTGTTCCAAACTATTGGGTTCAAATTTATTTACGATTATTTACTTTACATTTACCTAATACCTAGATTGATTGATCCATCCATCATTGAAAAAGTCACCTAGCCTCACACCAGCTTCTAACTTCAGACACGGTTGATTTAAATTATCCAAAAGTTATAAATGACGGCAGCAATAAATCCAATCAAAAGTTTTGCCAAAACAGTCAATCACTACGTACAAAAAGACGTTTCCATTTGTGCATCAAATAAGAGAAGTCGGTACACCAACAGGTGCAAACAAAGTTCTAATATAAATCTCGCGTGCCGTGATTTACCGAGCAACTTCGGGGCTCGGGGTCCGACGTTCAATGCTTCGGCGGAATGTATGGCAGTTCCGAGTTCTGTCTTTTTTATCGTTTCGTGGGTAATTGGAAATAGAACCGCTAAAGAAGTGTTGTTTGGGAATATCTTTATTTATGTGGATTTCGAAACTTCTGGTAGTGACTGAAGAGAAGAGGGTGTCGTGACAATGACTTCAACATAATCATTTCAGCCGAAACGACGTCCACAGCTGCAGGACTAAGGCCTCCGCCATGGACCGCCACTTTAACCGGTTCATTTTTGGAGGCTTATGCCATACTTGCCATGCTTGGCAGGCGAGTTGGCGATCACAGTAAGGTGATAAAATGCACAGAGAACGCTGCTGCCCATTCTCCAATCAGTCCCTTAGTTGCCTTTTACGACACACACGGAAAGAAATTGGATGGTGCTATTCTTAACGCCCGTCAGCACACCGAACAATGACTTAAGGGTGAACGATCTCTACCTTTAGGACGTGACGCTTCAGAAAGCACATTACTTCCCCTAATAAATTAATGTCGTAGGATGTTATACGAACACATTGTGACACTCACTGCGTGTAGAATAAAATTAAATGTATTAATCTATCAACTTGATTATATAATTTTCACGATTACGTTTGCTGGGGTGAGACAAAAGTCATATGCTGTTATCTGCCTTGCATTTACTGTGGGTTGGCTTGCAATCTAACGGGACACAAACGAATATTAGTATTTTACACGAAACTGCTGCCTAGTAAAATATTATTTTGATTATTGTGTGCACGTTTTTAGGGTTCCGTTGCCAAATGACAAAAAACGGAACCCTTATAGATTCGTCATGTCTGTCTGTCTGTCTGTTAGTCCGTCTGTCTGTCTGTCTGTCCGTCCGTATGTCACAGCCACTTTTCTCCGAAACTATAAGAGCTACGCTGTTGAAACTTGGTAAGTAGATGTATTCTGTGAACCGCATCAAGATTTTTACATTAAAATAGAAAAAAAAATGAGGTTCCCCGTACTTAGAACTGAAACTCAACATTTTTTTTTTTTCATCAAACCCATACGTGTGGGGTTTCTATGAATAGGTCTTCAAAAATGGTGTTGAGGTTTCTAATATCATTTTTTTCTAAACTGAACAGTTTGCGCGAGAGACGCTTCCAAAGTGGTAAAATGTGTCCCCCCCCCCCCCGTAACTTCTAAAATAATAGAATGATAAACTCAAAAAAATATATGATGTACATAACCATATAAACTTCCACCGAAAATTGGTTTGAACGAGATCCAGTGGGTAAGTCGTTTTTTTTAATACGTCATAAATCGTAAACCGCAATTTACCTTTCATTCAAACAACTCAAATATAAAAATTAAAAAAAAACATTTAATTTCATAAGCATAAACCTTATACATAAACCGAGGATACCTACAGGTTTGTACGGAACCCTCGGTGCGCGAGTCTGACTCGCACTTGGCCGGTTATATTGATTGTTTTTTTAATATTTTTTCTGATAGGTTCAACCTTAAGCATGGTCTTGCAGTTTGAGAAATTTATGTGGTTTACCCAAATGCCTTTTCTTTGGCATTGTTGGTAAAATTGTTGAGCTCATTATATTTTTAAACATCAATCTACATCGACTTCATATGATCTGATCAAAATTATTTCTGGATTTTAAAAGAGACTGTGGCATCTGAGTTTTTTTCAGCCTCTCTTCTCACAGTACACATAGGAAACGCTGACCTTATCTAGTTCTTAAAATATGGTTGACGTGACATAGTGTTTGTACTTACCGACCTACTTACAGAAACAAATATAATTTACCAATGAGTTACTGGGTAGCACGGTGATCCATATACTGACTCGTGTAGCTGTAATAGCCATGAGAACCCCCCGTCCTCGTACAGTTGTAGTTCATATAAAATCGAAATTTATTCACTAACTGTCATACACCAAATTTTTTATCACATTACGATTTTCTGTGAAAATTTAGAAATATATTTTTCTAAATCACGCAATACCTAGAAGAAGATAAAACCTAAGTCCTCTCCACTAAATATTTTACAGTGGTCAAAAATATTATAAAAATTTTACCTGGTATAACTCTGATAAATAATTGATCCACAGTCAGGTCTGTAACTCGACCTCACCTAATGAATTTAGACAACTATTAAATCCTCACTGATTGAAGATTACAACTGAACTGATTTATTTTAACTTTTCAATGTGAAAAGTTTAGTTATTTGATCGTCGAGATTTAATTGCGGTAGGATCGTTGGAGTGAAAAGTTTAAAGGTTGTAGGATGCGTATTTATTTCACTTTGGTATCTAATTTTAGAAAATTCATCAAATACTGAACTTGGTCTCTTTTTTGAAACAAATATTTAATTTTAACAACAATTTACATCTTATGTGAAGCTATAATTTCAAAGTGTGATGTAATTATACATTTATTTTACTGGAAATTCCATCAGTCACATTTGGAAAAAGCTCTGAACTGATTCTGACGGGTTGCCTCTTCACTACTTTATAGAGAGAGTAAAGTTTGCGTGACCTATGCTGAAAACGACTTGGCCCTAAGCACCATCTTCACAAATGTGTTAAATATACTTTAACTTGAGAAAAGGCCTACCCTCAAAAGAAGCATAACTCAGACACTTTACAAAGCAACGCCCGCAAGAAACACATAAGTGGCACTTCTAACATTGCGTTCACACAAAAAGTACATTAAAACTAAGAAAGTGGCACACAAAGAGCTTTAAAACAAAAAGATCGTGGACAAACACTAAATCTCGAGGTAAGTAGAGCGGTACCTGGTGAACTTTCACTGTAATGGCAGTTGGCGATGTTGGGGACAAATGTTTGGATCGGTATTGGTTTTGAATGTTTTGGGGGATTAGGATTGGGTCAGGACTGCTTAACCTTTGAATGGATCGTACAAACAACGGAATAAATGTAAAATCTAAGAAACAGAAACAATTGTTTTTGATGATATTACTAAACAACTTAAGGATAGTGATGCACGTTACGCAAAAATCGATTCGAGGTGGCACCGGGAAAGAGTATCTAGATAGACTTGGCGGAAGCTTTTGCCTAGTAATATGAAGAGATAGTACTTGAAACCGAGATAAAAATCAAGGACTTGTAGATATGCAATATCATAACATCTCATTATTACTAGAAGAGCAACAACGGAAAACACAGAAGGACGTATTTGTCAATAACTCATAACTGACTTTTTCAATACAATCTTAAGTCATCCTAAACTACCTGCATTTTTATGATCGAAAATAATTCGACAACTAGCACACAGCAACAACAGCACAGCGCCTTAACAATCCCACGTGTCGAAACGAAACTCTGTCCAAAACGTAATAACAGAAACAAAACGTCTCTAAGTTAACCCGGGGCCAATTAGAGGTCTTAATGTTACGACCTTGGGGCAAGTACAGATCAAATGTAGTTCAGGAGCCGGAACTTTGTTTAAATGATTTGATTTTGACAGGTCCTCATGGTGCGGTAATTCTATGATTGTTCTATCTAAATCTAGAAGTATATACTGGCCTATTTGACAGTCTCAATAAGCAGTAAGAATAAAGCGTGATTTGCATAGTGCGTTTTATTTGCCGGCGACATACCGTGAGTCGGATCAACAATAAAAGCTACACCACTTATAAATAGTGTTTAGACGATGCAAGTAATTTTTTGCTTTAATTTTAACTAGCTTTTTCCAGCGGCTTCGCCCGCGTGGAGGTCGGAAATTATCCCGCGGGAACATACTACCGGAATAAAAGTCGCCTAGGTCCTTTCTCAGGCTCTAAACTATCCGTGTACCAAATTTCATTTAAATTGGTTCCTCCTCGCATCAAAATCCGTTGCGTAGTTTTAAAGATATAAGCATACATAGGGACAGACAGACAGCGAAGTGACTTTATTTTATAATATGTAATGATGGTGATGTATGCCATACTGAACCGGTAACAGCACAAATACAAAAAAAAAAATGGAATACAATTTGTTAAACCTGTTTCTGAATATTTAAGACTTTCGAAGGAGAATAATTTCGTGACACCAATAACAAACAACATACTTATTAGTATAAATATTGAAATACTCAATATGCTATGTGTCATTCTTATTATTGTCATTGACCATCTTTATTAGAAAATAAATGGTTAGTCTGTGGAAGCCACTCACGGTGTTTTAATAGGTTATGGGTACAGTCCCTTTTCTCGCGATAAAAAGTTGGTTTTTCGATCTACAAATATAGTAAATTTAAATCTCATTAGTTACTCGTTGGTAAACCGTTTGATCAAACCAGATTTGTTCAGATTAAGAACTGAATAGTGCGCGCGCAAAATTTTTCACGCAAGTCACGTTCTTGAACAATGGCCGCCAGCTATATTGTGAATGTACCGAAGCTCAAGGGTCGAGAAAATTTCGATGAGTGGGCATTTGCTGCAGAGAATTTTCTTATCCTAGAAGGAGTGGACATCAATTTGAAGCCAGCTGACCGTCCTACAGGCGCTGAGATACAGAAGGCAAAAGCGAAGCTGATTATGACCATCGACTCGTCGCTTTATGTTCATATCAAGGACCAGAAAACTGTTTATGAAGTGTGGGCACGTCTAAAATCACTCTTCGATGACTCAGGATTTCAAAGAAAGATTAGCTTATTACGAAATCTTATATCTATCAGATTGGAAGATTGTGAATCAATGACTGCCTATGTAACCCAGATCGTGGATACGGGGTATAAATTACGTGGAACAGGTTTTCAGATAACAGATGAATGGATCGGATGCTTACTATTGGCGGGATTAACAGAAAAATTCGCGCCAATGATCATGGCTATAGAACATTCCGGAATGTCAGTGAGTACCGACCTAATAAAATCAAAACTTTTAGATATGAGTGCAGAGGTTGGCAGCACTGGAAACGAAGGTGCTTTTTTATCGAAAAGTTTGCAGCAACGTAAAAAACAGGTTGGCAGCAATGCAGAAATGTCAAAGTCAAAAACGTCTTCTTCAAAACCTGTCAAGACGATTCGCTGCTATAAATGTAAACAAGTTGGACATTATAAAAACCAGTGCAAAAACAAAGATAAAGAAAGCGCCGTGTTTAGTGGTTTTCTCTCTAACTCAACATACAACAAAATGGATTGGTATGTTGATTCCGGTGCCAGCACCCATATGACTTGCGACAAAGAACGTCTGTCAGATATTTCTTATAACCCGTCGGTGAAACAGATTGTAGTAGCTAATAAAACAACAGTACCAGTGCTATGCTCAGGAAAGACGAAGTTCACAACAGTAGTGGATGGTTCAGAGCACGAGATTAGCGTGCGAAGTGTCATGTGCATTCCTAACCTTACTACTAATCTTCTCTCAGTTAGTGAGTTGATTCGAAATGGTAATAGAATTACTTTTGCAGAAAATATTTGCAAAATATATAACAAGAATAATGTACTTGTTGCAAAAGCACATTTAGTGAATGGAGTGTACAAGTTAGACATTAAACAAGAAATTTTATTGGCCGGTTCAGCAATGCAAGATAACAGTATGTTATGGCATAGAAGGTTGGGCCATATAAACAGTAAAAGTCTGAACAGCATGAAGAATGGCGCTGTAGAAGGTATTTCCTACTCCGATAAGGCTGAAATTGATAAATCCCAGTGTATCACATGTTGTGAAGGGAAGTTAGCTAGATTGCCTTTCTCACACAGAGGTTCCAGGTGTGACAGTGTATTGGAGGTTGTACATGCGGACGTTTGTGGTCCCATGGAGACAGCATCAATAGGAATGTCAAGGTATTTTCTCCTATTTATAGATGATTACAGCAGAATGTCATTCGTATTTTTTATGAAATCGAAGAGCGAAGTGATTGTGTACTTTAAAGAGTTAAAAGTTATGGCAGAAAAGCAATCTGGAAAGTCCATAAAAGTACTGAGAACAGACAATGGCGGAGAATTTTGTTCTTCAGAATTTGAAAGTTTTTTGAAGAAAGCAGGGATAGTGCATCAAAAAACGAACCCCTACACGCCAGAGCAGAATGGCATGTGTGAAAGATTGAACAGAACCGTGGTAGAAAGAGCTCGATGTCTTCTCTTTGATGCAAAAATGGAAAAGAAATTTTGGGCTGAAGCAGTAAACACTACAGTGTATCTGCGGAATCGAACTTTGGCATCAGGTTTAGAAAAAACCCCTTATGAGCTCTGGACTGGAAAAAAGCCAAACCTTAGCCACATTCGTGTTTTTGGAAGCACTGCAATGGCACACGTTCCTAAAATAAAAAGAACAAAGTGGGACAAGAAGGCGGAAAAGTATATTCTTCTTGGGTATGCAGAGAATACCAAGGGATATAGGTTATATAACCCTGTAACCAGAAGCATTATCACCAGCAGAGATGTTGTAATCATGGAGTCCAGTCAAGATTCAGACATGGTTCAAGCTGTGGTAGAGGAGAAGAAAGAAGATACAGCTAGGGGAGAAGAAGAAGAACAAGATCAGACTATGAGTGACCCTAGAGACCAGACATACATGCCAAGTGACCAGGATTCTTCGAGTTCTACAAGTTCTGAAGAGTTCTGTGATGCTGTGCCAGAAAAGATTGATATAGAACCAGTTGAAAATTTGGGCACAGGAAAGCGTGTGAGAAAACAACCAGAACGTTTTGGCTACAGTAATGTATGTGTGACCAATGATAACGGAATTGGTGAAGAAAATCTAACCTATGAAGATGTTATGAATAGCAATGAACGGGAACTATGGTGCAAGGCAATGGAGGACGAGCTGCAGTCGTTCCATGACAACAAAGCATGGGAGCTAGTAGACAGACCCAGCGATGCTCGTGTTGTTCAGTGCAAGTGGGTGTATAAAAAGAAGTTAAATAGTGATAACACAGTGAGGTACAGGGCCAGACTGGTTGCTAAAGGTTTTACCCAAAAAGAGGGAATTGACTATACAGAAACTTTTTCTCCTGTACTTAAATATTCTACTTTAAAATTGTTATTTGCTATTAGTGTTAACTTAGATTTAAACATCACCCATTTAGATGTCACAACAGCTTTTTTAAATGGTCACCTTGAGGAAATTGTGTACATGCAACTGCCTAAACACTTAAAATGTGAGAATAATGTATGTAAAATCTTAAAATTAAAAAGAGCCATTTATGGATTAAAGCAGTCAGCACGTGCATGGTACCAAAAGGTTGATAATTGTCTACAGGAGTTAGGATATAAAAACTCTGTTCATGAACCATGTTTATTTGTAAAATCTTCAGGCAGTGTTAAAACTTTTGTAGCATTGTTTGTAGATGATTTTTTCATTTTTTCAAATAGTAATGAAGATGTTGTTCACCTAAAAGCCGAGTTAAGTATCAGATTTAAGTTGAAAGACTTAGGTAAATTAAGGCAATGTTTGGGTATGACTGTTACAATACACAAGGATAAGATTAGCATTGACCAGAAAATTTACATAGAGAAATTATTGTATAAATTTGGTATGGAAGATTGTAAAACTGTAGAGACTCCTATGGAGGTTAATTTGAAGCTAGAGAAAGGTGATAATATAACAAGTAAATATCCCTATCAACAACTAATAGGTAGTTTAATGTATCTTTCAGTTCTTACAAGGCCAGATATATCATATTGTGTTAGTTATTTAAGTCAATTTAATAATTGTAATAATGAAACCCATTGGAAGCATGCTAAAAGAGTTTTGAAGTATTTGTGTTCTACAAAGTCTTATGGTTTAATGTATGTAAAAAACAATTCAGATTTAGTTGGATATGTAGATGCAGATTGGGCATCAGATAGTGTGGATAGAAGATCCTTTACTGGATACTGTTTCAAATATTCAGGATGTATTATTTCTCATGAATGTAGAAAGCAGCAAACAGTGGCTCTGTCCAGCACAGAAGCCGAATACATGGCCATCTGTGAGGCTAGTAAAGAAGCAATTTTTCTAAAAAAGCTATTATCAGAACTCATTAATAGAGACAATGTGCCAGTATTATTGTATAATGACAACCAGAGTGCACAAAAATTGTCAAAAAACTCCATGTATCATAGAAGAACCAAACACATAGATGTTAAGTATCATTATATTAGGGAAGCTGTAGAAAAGAAACTTGTTAAGATTGCATACTTAAGCACTTTAGAAATGCCAGCTGATTTATTTACGAAAAGTTTATGTAAAATGAAGCATACTAATTTTATGCAAAAAATAGGTATTGTAAAATTATATTAGAACATAATAAGCTAAAATCATTTATTGTCTTAGATTATTTCAATAAGAGGAGGTATTAGTATAAATATTGAAATACTCAATATGCTATGTGTCATTCTTATTATTGTCATTGACCATCTTTATTAGAAAATAAATGGTTAGTCTGTGGAAGCCACTCACGGTGTTTTAATAATACTGACAATTGCCATTTAGAATTGGGTGTAGGTAGTAAAAGAATTTCCGTGGATGAACGATCCAAGAATCGGTGCAAAATTTATGGCGACAGGTCGAATTTAGATCGGATGTAGGTAGTGCAGATACGTCCATACAAGTAGTATCTACTACAGCTAGGTCAGATTTTCATGAATTCGGCTTCAGAGCAAAGCCCAAGCACTCACACGAATAACATCGAACTGTGAAGTTTAGTTTTGATAAGTCATGCAGAATATAGTGGACATTTCACGTGAAAAGTTCTCAATACACTTCCCAAGGTTATCCACTTTTAGGCCATAAATATTCACCAAAACCAAACGAATGGTCAACAGCTTGCAAAATTTAAGCTTCGAAACGTAAAAACTTCAATACAGTTCGGCTATAAATCTAGTTTTAAACCATTTTTGGTTAGTGTCAATACCCAGTTATCGTATATTGAGCATTTTATAGGTGTTAAAGTATCTGCCGACAGCTTTACAATGGGCGTAGATTTTATTTAGTGGCGCTTTGAGTGGCGTTTCAGGTTTATGGATGGCTGTAATAAAATGAAGTTTTAAAGTCGTTCGATGGATAATGTATTGTCATTCCGTACTTTGGAGATATAATGTTGTTTTATGTCTGCGGTGATTAGTGGATCGGAGATTTATTCAAGTGATATTAATTTTGAGAGCCGATTTTATGGTTATGTCTTTGAAGTTGTTGTTTTTATGCTTCAAATCTATTTCCCAAGTTTTGAACGATCTATAAAGGGGAGTATCAAGTCTCCTTGTTCGACAATTTTTAATGACGCGTTAATTGAAAGCCCAATTTTCAGTAGTAGTAGACTGTTTTATAATAAATCCATCGAATATTTTATTTATCACAACAACAAAACAAAAAGAACTAATTACGCAAGGATGACAGCTGTCGTTATCCCTGTACAACATCCATTAACGGATGCAGATGGCAAGTTATTAAATAAAAGTGCGAAAAAACAGTGGTGGATTGCAAATGGTGCTCTTGTGCAAATTAATCCATAATATGGTCGGGTGGATTCAAATTTAATAAATTTACATCCTTTACAATATTATGTCATTTTTCAATTTGATTCTAGTAAAGATATGAATGATATTTGCTTGATCATAGAATACATAATTGCACTTGTTATACCACCGGTTATGAAAGATACTCATATATCTTCAGATTTATTAACATTAAATAAGACCTTAGTTTTTCATTCTGAAGATAGTGATGATAGTGATTGTTCAGGACAAGGAAAAAAAATCAAACTCTATAACAATCAACTTAAAATAAAAAGTACAAAAACGAGTTTCAACGACGACGAAAACCGAAGTGAAGCTGAAGAATATCTGAATAATAAAGTGTGATCATGTGGAAGGAACAAGTGGGAGACGATTACTAAAGATCAATTAACAATTTACAGCTGAAATGTAAGTGATGGCTCTTAGGAACACTCCAATAATACGGTATTTCTACTTTGATATTGGGGCTGCCCTTTCCAAAAGGTCAAATGGTACTTATAATTTGACGAGCTATTAAGAAACATGATTTTGTGATAATCAAATTTGATATTTTGAAAGAACACGCTTATATAATGACCAGAAAACTGAAGCTAGATATAGATAACAGTAGTAATCTCTACGTCAGCACTCAAATATTCTACCAAGCCTTCGGACAAGCTTATGGCCACAACAAGAAACCACAAATTCATCAACTATCCACTCCAACTATTATTAATGGGTTCAACAACAATGTCAACATACATTTGCAACAAACTATGAAGCAAGGACATTAGAAACTTGGATAATCAGTGTTGGACACTACGAAGACCGCTGACACAAAGTTTCAAACACAAAAACATGGTCTCGACACAAGTTGTCGCGACTTTCGTCCAGAAGTAGATGTGGATAGGTTTAAATCAATAGATGTTATGTATGGAAATGTAAACTCTGTACGAACTTTCCTTCCATTGATTTGTGTTTTAGAAATTGATTTGTTGCTTCGGCTTTGTGTACATTATAAATTGAATCTTTTTTCTTAAATCTGGATTACTTTGCTTGTCTTTTTACATAAGACGAATTCTTTGGCCAGAATTTAAGCGCTCAATCTAGATTGTCTAGAGCTGAATTTATAGAAGCTAACTAACAAAGCTAGCTTCTTCTTAAGATTTAAAACATTAATTATACAGTCGAAAGACGTCCTCTGTGAGACTTAGGCTAATCCAAAACATCGGAATATCGACCGGTACTGTGCTTCTTGCAAACAGCAGATCTCCGTAGCTATTACCAGATAATCGCCCCATGTAAACAAACAATACTTATTTTATCACTCGGTATACTGAGTGACTTGGTGTCAATAATTGGAACGCAGTTCCATAGTATATATGATCTGTACCGAAAAATTGCAACGTTTTGACTGTTAACTCTTTTTCTATAGACGATGATATGTATGCGGGAAGCGTGTTACCGGTATTTATACATATAGGCACTCACAAGCGTTTTTATTTTTTAATTGTGCCTGTTATTTAATATAATATAAACAGCGAAAGGTACTACGTTCCTACCGGGCGTCCCACGATACAAATCGACTTTACTTTTTACATTAATGGCAATACTATCCCAATTTATCTCCACTCCTTCACCATTTACCATAGTGACACAATGTAACAACAGCTTCTGCTCGAAACAAGTCAGGAACAGTAACAAACCGCGACATGTCGCTGTTACTACCTGCCACAGTGCGCGTGACACGAATATGTTAACACGGTTTCAAACGCATTTCGATTTAAATTTTGGGTGTTTGGAAACGTGACGTACATTAATTTGCTAATTCTCTTTTTCTTCTTTTGTTTATTTTTAAACCGACTTTTTATAGGAACTGGTTTGGTTGGATATAAGAACCTGTCTAAAAGAGTTGATATCACTGCACTACTATGCTACATTGAGGTTTCTCCCAGGGTACATTACAACAGCCTGTTCATCGTTTTCCGCATTCCGTCTATCGCAGACACCTTTTTAAGGTCGACTTTCTAAGAAGGCCTATATTCAGCAGTGGACTGCGATAGGCTCAGTTAACTGATTGAAAAAAATTACAGTTTGATGATTATGCTGCCTACGTAAAACCATGTCGATTAGTGCTTACTACCGACGCTTAAACTAGAAAAAACTGAATAAAACTGTAGCCTTTATAAACATAAGAAATACATCCATAGTGTTTAAGATATAACACTAAAATGCAGTTTAATTACTAACTTCAAGTCCCAAATAAGTCAGCTAACCGTAACGACTGCTGCGAGGAAGCTGCGGTTCATGAAAATATTTGCATCTACATTGACGCTTCGAACGGCTTCCAGGCAAACTGAAATTGAAAAAGTAGACAATTTATGTGTTTGTTTATGTATATTGTGTTCGCTAGTAAGATTAATGTAGAAGAATATAATAATGGTGTATCTAATTTAAACCTAGGCAGGCAAAGGGAATCTTCTATGGATTTGTTCAAAACTTACGATTTCTCAACCCATTGAGAAATAAATAATATAAATGTAAAAACAAATAGTTATTTGTTAAACAAGAGTGCAAAGTTGCTTTTTAACCGCGTGCTCAATTTTGATGAACGAGCAAGCGAAGGATTCTAAAATTGAATCACGAGCGCAGCGAGTGATTCAAAAATTAGAATCCTGAGCATTAGCGAGGGAATCAAAAGAGCAAGAGGTGAAAAATCTTTGCACTCGAGTGCAACACGTAACTTTTCATCCCACCTCAGCGAGGAAATGACTAAATGCAAAATAAACATTTACAATCACAAGATACTTTTATTTCAGTTTAGGTATTAATATTTATTAGGTACTACATTATGATAGGTAAGTATTACAGAATTATCTTTAAATTATTTCAAATAATACTTAGGTATAATTAAGAAAAATTGAAAGTAAAGTTGCTACAGCTGCCTAAGTAGAGTGTAATATTTTTGTTAGTGACGTGAAAAGAAAATGGGGCGCGCAAAGTAAATTAAAAAAAGTACACCAATAAGGTTCCGAGTCTGAGTTTTTAACAAATTACAAAAAGGTTGTATGATAAATTCGGCACCATGGAGGTAGAAGTAAATAGATTTAATGATGTTTTGAATTTACAAACTTAGTGCACACGATGTTCTAAATTCAATTTACTTTATCCCCTAGCGGATAAAAACGGCTTTTGCACTCAGATATCGAAGGGCAAAAATACTCTTTCCGAGATGGGGGGATGAAAAAGTCATTTTTCGAACATATGAAGGACTAGCTTTTGCCAGCGGCTTCACCCGCGTGGAGGTTGGAAATTATCCCGCGGGAACATACTACTGGAATAAAAAGTAGCCTATTGCCTTTCTCAGGCTCTAAACTATCTGTGTACCAAATTTCAGTTAAATCTGTTCAGTAGTTTTAGCAGGAAAGCGGGACAGACAGACAGACAGAGTTACTTTTGCATTTATAATATTAAAATAAAGTGTGGATTGGAAATATCGTTCAAAATGATTCGATTCTGATTCATAGAGCTAGGCAATTAAGATACTAATTTCAGTCAACTACTTATTTGATGGGATTAAGATCAACTAATAAACCCCTAATAACTGCACCATAGTCTTCATTTGATCTTAATACAGTGAACTGCTTACGCTTGTAAACTTCCGACTCATCTGGAACACAATTTATTTCATACAAATGCAATGACAAAGGAAATTAATTTCGTCAATGTTTGTAAGGTCTCCGCGTTCGTCAGCTGCCCCTTTTGAATAAATAATCAACATAGACCGGGAGACAGAGGGCCCGAAATTTATTCAATCTTTTAATTTCACGTATATCATAGGGAAATGAAATAAAGTTTCGAAGATCAGATTATACATAAAATACGTAAAATAGATGGCAGGATCATTTCAGATAAAATTATTACATAATTATTTGATACAATGGCAATGTTGTGTTAGGAAAAAGCAGCCCTTTTAATATAGTTCCAGTAGTTTGAAAATATTTTGCAGCCATTTATTTGAGGAAGAACATATTTAACTAAAAGCCATCATAATTATTATGTTAAACATTTATGTATTTTCCATCGTATTCGTGAATATTTTTGTTTTACTTTTATACGTGTATGTCATTCATGTAACCATTCCTGCTAAGACCTTATTCTTTACTAGCTATTGCCAGTTTTAATTACGTCTGGCATCTCGTAGTTAATCCTGAAAGATTGTTACTACTTAAACGGATGGTAGCCCGGCGAGTTCTAAAAAGTTAGCTTTTTAGGCCTCCAGCCGGGGCTTATTATACTTAAAACTAAAGCGAAAGCTCTAAGGGTTACCCTGAGGGGGGTACGAACCTCGGCTTAGGCAATCACTGTTAGGGGGACAGCAAGGGACTGGCTGGATCTGGGACTATTGCCAGTGGCTTTGCCCGCGTATTTATATGCACGTAAACCTTTCTCTTCCATTACCCTGTCTACTAATCAAAATTGCATCAAAATCCGTCGCGTACTTTAAAAAATCTAGGCGTATAAACACAAAATGTGACTTCGTTTTATACTAAGTAAAGATTAAGAAGTTCTCTGCTAGTGCTGTGCACTTCTGTAAGTGACGTACTCAGAATAGTGATTTTTATTTGTATATGTTCTTGTGAGTAAGTCGTTGAAGTGTTATATCAATAAAAAGTGAGAATTTTAAAAGTTTTTGGCTGCTGGAAAATTTTACACGGAGTAAGAAAGTTTTGGTCAAATCTACATCCTAGCTGATTGACTAAAATCATTTATTTAACGCACACAATTGTTCTGACGTTAATAATTTATTTATGGCGTCACGAGCAGTCACTGAAACCGTTAATATACTACAACCAGTAGAAACCAAGGGTACTGAAGTAAACATATATTATTAGAAGGCTAATCTGGAAGAACAAATCATAATACATTGAGCCTTTTAAAAGTACTGGCAATGTTCTTATTAAAGAATAGATAAGAACCTATCTAAAATAGGCACAGATATTGAGATTTCTTTGAAAAATTTGATTTAAGCAGACGCTAATCATTTCTTGTCTTTCAGTATCATCTGTATCATCTAGTATCATCAAATTCAAATTCATTTATTGTCCGGAATGTAGATTTACAATGTCTTAAACTATAATGGCCCCTATACATTCTACCATTCAATATGGTGTACAAATATTTATTGTCATTCTAAACAAAGCTATTATTAATATACAAAAGTCAGCAACAACAGATAAGAGCTCATGCATAATGAATTAATGATTTTAGGGAATAAATTCATTAATTGATGTCAAGTTATACAGTCAGTTCAAGAGCTGAAGTTTAATACAATGTCAGATTAAGCATAATATAAATAATTTTAAATTGTAATCAATAATGTCATAACTATTATTTCCTTTATTATATTTAAATACATATTAATTACATTTTTAAATATTAAAATATATAAAAAAATATAATATAATATATAATATATATTAATATATTATATATTAATATAATATATTAATATATATATAATATAACTATTATTATTATTACAGTGTTAATTAATTAAAATTTGAACATAAACAACTATAAGATACCAATATTATTGATTTAAATTCCCGTCTCCGCGATCTGACATGTATTAAAATGATTTTTCTTTTAAACATTGCGTTACCTTTTGTTTAAACATGGGCAACAGTAAATCTTTAAAGGTGTCGGTTAATTTATTTTATACCCTTACCGCATCTACGTAGCTATTTCCCAACTTTGTTGCGATTGGCTTCCAATCTAACAGGATGCAGTCGGAATCCAGAATTTTACACGGAGCGAGTGCCTATCTGACCTCCACAACCCAGTTACTGGGTAACACGATATCTCTGGTCGTCTGATTTTCGGGCTTCCGAAAACCCCTAATAACGGTTAAGAATCCACGAATTACAATCGGGACCAAAACCTTAACGCGCTTTCCGAGGCACGGAGGAGTTTGGAATGAAAGATGGTCACCCATCTATAGACTAAAAGCAGCAAGCATAATTTAACCTGATCGATCGACCCGTGCGGCTTTTATTTCTTAATCACAAACTCCTGCATCTCCATCCCATTTATAAGTTTTTGGAAAGCGTTCAGATATAAACTCTCTATAGAGGCTTTAAGAAATAATGAATGATTTGATAAAACTGACCTTTGAGTATCCAGATATTAATATATTTACTTACGGTTATTGTGAGAGCTTCTTTTGCGTCTAGAACTAGTCGGGCAAAGCCAAAATAAATACTTGGGTAAATAGCCGTAAAAGATTAATATCTATTTTAGTAGAACATAAAAAGGCAGTAAGTACTTAAGAAATTTTTCCTCGAATTTGCGACTATTTAGATTTCTGGAAGCGTTTCTAGCATGTAAGTAATTTAATATCAGTTTCACTGTTAATGAGACCATCGTCATCTTGCTACCCTTTTTTTTATGGGTGATTTCCAATCATCAAATGACTTATCCCGCTCTTGGGCGGAGCAAGAGGGCGTATCAGACTTTTACTGACTAAAACCCAACCGTGTTATAATAATAATACATTTATTAGTACATAAAAAACAACAACACAGAACATAGCTTATGGAAACTGGTGTTCCTTCAGTTGCCCATGTGCCAGGGCTGCGGTATCTCTTTCGAACAAATCTCGCGACCCTGGCAGATCTTGCTACTATTGATTCATGGTAATTGGGATCGGTGCACCACGGTTACTCCTTCCATTCTACCCTGTCATCCATCATCACCATTTCAGCCGTAAGATGTCCACTGCTGGATATAGACCTCTACCAATTTTGGATACTTGCCATAATCACCAAGCTTGGCCGGTTGGCGATTGAAGTATGGTAGTAGATTACATAAGAATGCTGTTGCCCATTCTCTAGTTTGTCCCTTAATCGCCTTTTATGACACCCACAGGAAGAAATGGCTTGGTGATATTCTTTACGTTCGGCATCACACGGACATAAAAATATGGTCAACGGTTACGCTATGAGTCACTGCTTTCTCTTTCATAGCATCCTCATACTTTCCATACATCTGGTTTATACCCCTTCCTATCCCTCTCTATCTAACTGTATTTATATTCATCACTCTCATAGTCACATGGTGCACAGGAAGCAGTGGTGGCCCAGTGTGTGAGTTCGATTCCAAGCAGGCGCTTCACTTTGTGTAAATTATTTCATCACCACTGCTCTCAAAACGGTGAAGAAAAATATCGTGAGGAATACGACATATCTTGGAACCAAAAATTCGGAATATGTGTCATCTACCAACCCGCATTGGGCCCACGTGGTGGATTATGGCCCACTCCCTTCTTACTGAGAAGAGACCGGTGTGCCTGTGTGCCTGTGCAGTGGAAACATCATAGGCTGTTGATGATGACTCTTATAGTCACATGCGTTTTCTTCCTCCTCACCACAGTCCAGACGTTTCGTCTATAAAACGAAATAAAAGAGTATCTAATTATTGAATCTTTTCAATTTCAAAATAATGAGGTAGTTTCCAGCGATAAGCTCCCCATTTAAGTCCACATAACACTTAGAATTTTAGCCACCGTAAAAGACAATAGTCTCAATTAGCCGCTATCTTTCTTTATCTTTTTCACAATTACCTATTCGAAAGAATCCGTAATGGGAATTAACCAATCGGTTTCTATGTCGTGAGACTATAGCATACTATCACGCCTTATTTTCCCGAAGGGTAGAGGGCAGAGGTGTATCTACATTACTCTCAATTTGCCAGTTATTTTTAAGACCTACATACATGCATACATACAATCACGCCTTTTTCCCATGGGGGTAGGCAGAAACCTCGGAACGCCACCTGCTACGATCTCTACACACTCCTTTTGCCTCTTTAAGACCTATGTAATCAAATCAAATTATTTCGGGCTACAAAGACGCATATCATAAATATCTTACAGACTATCATACGTAAAAATAAAAACCACGTAAACTTAACTATTGTACACAAAGTGACGGCATAGTGTTGCGCTGCGTGGTGTCGCGTAGTTTTCCACGGAATCCCCGATACACGACACCCTTCGGCCAAAATTCTTCCTTGAGGAAGGTCTCGATTAGATGAGTGACTTGACTCGCACCACGAATGACTTGAAGTTCGTGTTGTGATAGAGGGCGAGTCTATTGCCATGAACCACGCACAAGACTTTGCACTGGTTCTGAGAAATTCCAGTTAGACACTAATCTTAAAACACTTTTCCCGATTTGGGAATCGAGCTAAGACCTCATGCTCGAACAGTAGTGCTTCCGACCTCTAGGCCAACAAGTTAGTCTCAAGATTGTGAAACTAAATCGCGGTAATATGGCACATTGAATATTAGAAGAGGTATGCGTAGAGGTATCAGTAGCGTGCATTGCATACAGGCACATAAGCTGTGCCTACCTTGAAAAATCACCATGTCCGTCAATTACATTTTATTGTGTCTCGAAATCTATACTAGTACAGTCAGTGCCCTGCATTATCTGACCCCTCCTACATAGAAGAACAAAGGAAGAGGGGTCAGGTAATGAAAGGCACTGACTGTACTTATTATAAAGCTAAAGAGTTTTTTTTTGTTTGTTTTGTTGAAAGCCTGAAAGAATCTCAGGAACTACTGATTGGGTTTAAAAAAATAGTTTTGTGTTGCCCATTTATCGAGAAAACCTACTGTATAACATCATGCTACGACCATTATGAGCGGAGCAGCGATGAAAAATGTTGCAAAAACGGGGAAAATCGCACGAACAGGCGATTCGATGCGACGGGGAGGGTCGGGGGAACAAGAAATCTAACGTGAACGAAGGCGCGGGCAGAAGCTAGTAATTATGAAACAAACTAAATTATTAGACCTAAAAGAAACCCGCATTTGTCTGCCTAGACAAGAACAGATAGTCTATTGCCTACCTGCAATGCACACCACTTAGAGGCATCCCAGTTTCTCATACATAAATAATTCCTCATATTATGACCTGCACTGTAAAAATGTTCATTGCAGGAATAAAACTAGTTTGACATTCTCGTTGAGTGTTACCACTTCTGATGCAAATAGTGTGCGGGAATGTTTCCACGTGTTCAAGTTACGAGTATGCTCAGCGGCATTTCATTTCCTGTACGTACTAGTGGGTGTTGAGTGATGGAATTTAAGTTAAAAAGTTAGTACTAAGTGGGAAAATGGAAGCAGTGAGTTTTAATAATTTGTTTTTTATTTTTTTAGGGTTCCAAAAGTCCTAATGCATTACAAAACCTCTACTATTGAATCATTGGTGTGTCTGTTTATCTGGCATGTCTCTGTTATAGTATTTCTTTTTGTTTCATCTTGTAGATAAGTAACTTTTCAACCGACGAAAAAAAACGGAGGAGGTTCTCAATTCGACGCGTATATTTTTTTTTATGTATGACCACGCATAACTTTTTACATAGTGGTCCGATTGTGACAATTCTTCTTCTATTGGAAAGGGTATACTCCCAAAATGGTCCGATATAAATTTTAAAAACAAAATCGAACCCTAAGGGTCGGAAAACAGGGGATGATTGATTGTTCACTCACTGATTGTAATGTATTACCCCGCATAACTTTATACAGAGTAGTCCGATTTTGATAATAATTTTTTTGTTGGATAGGGTATACCTTACCAAATATTATTAGTACATGAAAGTCACAAAAAAATATAAAATAAAAACTTTTTAACAAAAAATTAAACCTAGTAACACCTCGCTCGACTTGGAAATCGAACCCAGGGCCTCCTGTTCAGCAGTAGCACTTGCGACCCGTTAACCAATGAGAATAAACCTCAAAATTTTGAGTCGGCGCTGAAAAATCAATGAACAAAGATCACTCAAAGCGCCGACTCATAATTTTAAGGTTTATTATTTAATGCTTTTCAGTTTTTTCGGCGGTTTAATTTTTTGTTAAAAAGTTTTTTGACTACCTCATTGGTTAACGGGTCGCAAGTGCTACTGCTGAACAGAAGGTCCTTGGTTCGATTTCCACGCCGAGCGAAGTGTTACTAGGTTTATGAATTATGTATTTCTCTGTAGCAGCTTGAAGTTTGGATTTGTGCCTGGTGGATGGCAATAGGTACCCCAGTACTACATGAGTAATTTGGCTAAGGTAACCTAACCATCATCTGCCTTTCCGAACTATGTTTGGGTAGGCTTCAAGTCTAACGAGATACAGCCGAATACTATATATTTTACAAGGAGCGACCGCTTATCTGACCTCCACACAACAGTTACTGGGTAACACCCCTTGGTAAAACTGGTTGTCAGACTTTCGAGCTTCTGACAGCCGAAACGACTGTCAAAGACTCAAAGATCATCGAGTGACAGCCGGGACCAACGTCTTAATGTACTTTCTGAGGCACGGAAGGTATATCAAGATGGTCACCCATCCACGAACCAACCGCGGCAAGCGTAACTTAACCTGATCGATCGAACTGTATGGCTGTTATTACTTTGCCACAAGTCCCTATATTGAAATACCTAAAACTTCAGGGAAGTCGGGAGGTTGTTGATGTTGGCGAAATCTGCAGTACAACTGACTTATTTCAGTGAGAAGTTCCTTTGAAAAATCTAGGAAATCAAATATCACGCAAGAGTAGGTTTGAACTAGCACTTAATATAAATAAGTGGAAGCTGCTGCTTGGATAACAGAAATCCGTCGTAAACTGAAGTAGAATTGCTATTGTAACTCTGAAACTGAATTAAAGCTACAAAATCCTTTTTTCACCTTCACTAGAAGTCATGCATAAATTGTGTCTACCCACAACAAGACATAAATAAAAATTAATATTTTCAGATCGTAAACATAATGTAGGCTTTTACATAATGATATGTCGTAACACTCAGACGAGGACTTATTTTTGGACCTTCACCTTCAAAGAGCGGACGACCTTGAAGACGATTCTTTGATTGATTTAGGACTGTTACGCGAGCGACGGATACAGATTTATATTTGGCTGGCTCGGTGCTGAAGTAAGAGGAATTGGATTGAAGAGCAGATTTTTTAAGTGATGGTAGCGAAATTTCTGCTTGTGTAGTCGTGTTCTTTGTTGTATTCATAGGTGTAAATCAGCGGATTATAAATACTAATAGACGCCCGTTGGTCGAAATTTGACCATAATTTATTTAAAATTTAATCAGCAGTAATAAAAATATCAGCTTTCTGCCCTCTTTTTCCATCTAAACTTTAACTAAGCCAAGTGTCATAAGGAGTATGAAATTTTAAAAAGGGGACAAAGTTTTTGCTTTACGTATTAATATATAAATTACACGCAATTAATAAAATTGTTACAGCATCACTCAGCTTACAAACTTAAATTAAAAAAAATCTATTGACGTGTAAAAGTGTTTGTACAAACCTACGTACAGAAATAAAATAATTTATCATTTAAAAAAAGCACACGAACCACTTTAAAGTCACTATCATCAACATCATTTTCTTCTGAAACAGCCTTCACCCAGGAAGCCTCTTTTACTGAAATCTCACTTTAATACAACTTAAATAAATTTCACTCTGAGTTTCGCAACCCTTAAAATACTGAATAATCTGTGTTTAATCATTCGTGCTCCAATCTATCCATCTGTGATAATCCTTTTCCCAATCTTTACTTAACACACATCCTCTTGTGGAAACAATACAACAAAACTAGAACACAATATATCCCTCCTAATCCTGCCCACTCCACATACTCCACGTTGTATGAAAAAATCTCACACAGTACCTACAAAAAATATCTCTAACGCAATAATGAACAATCTCTCACAAACGAAGCACGTAGTTGACAGACAGACATAATTATTATAATGTTATTAATGGCGGCCGTACGTGACGTCACACGTATAGTGAGTTAGTTAGCCGACAGGTTGGGACTAGTCGGATGACGTTTTGTGCTGAAATTATTTTATGACTAAAAATAGTTGTGAATTTTAAAATAGTTAAATGGACTACTTTAAAATTCACAATTCACAAATGAATTTTTGAGTAACTCTTTAACCTTCTTTGGCAATAGTTCTTTGCGCAGTTGTATTTTATCCTTATCCTATAATCTAACCTCAATTCAAGTCTTGCATTAGTATTAAGAGGTACAAGAGAGAGTGAGAGGTGGTAAGAGGTAGTGAGTTTGTTCGTAGGAAGTAATCTCTGGACTTCCGTCAGATTTGAAAAAAAATATTTTTGCATTTGTTAGCCTGATTTCTGAGCAAGGTAAGAGGCTGTTTAACTTCACGCTACAACCTTCAGTAGCCGACCAAAATTTCGGAAAAACCACTAAATGTAAACTAAGTTCCGCACTATTGAGCGGTCGGGCAATGCGATACGACGCGGCGGGCGGAGACCAAAATTTCACACTAACGAAATTGCGAGAATCTAGTAAGGTATATTTTTAGTCTGATCTCTAGGGAGATCGAAAAGTTTACAATATTTTCAAGAACCTTAAAAGAAGTTAAGCGTAGACCGTAGTAAATATTATTAAAGCTAACAGCTAGAATAAATAGCTTTCCTGCATATGTTTGCTCAAAATCCCTGCGGGCTACCCTACTACTATTATGGATATACTATAATAGGTAAGTGTAGGCAAAAATAAGTAATAATATACATTATGTGAGTTAGAAAGGAGAGAATGTTACAGAATTCGTTGAAGTAAGATAGAATCTAAAATATTCCCACTATGTTGGTATTCACATACTTGCTTTGACAGTTAAATATAAACAGCTTGAAAATATACTAAAATAGCTACACCGACGACTCAGCTTCAAATAAAGGGTTGCCTTTTCAAAGTCTAGGACAAATTGTGACAAGAGTAGGGACTAGCCGTTTCATTACCAACGTTTCTCGACGAATAAAGAATGAGTTATGTGACATATCTCTGAGGAGGGCTTGTGAAATATTTATTTTTCCATGATATAGTGCTTTAGTAGTGGAGTGAATATTTGTGTGGTGTTTAAGAAGCTTTTTTGGAGCTGCGAAAGCAAATTGTGTGCTGAGATTTGACGCCTATTTCTTTGAGATTGTGACACTCTTTCTTTCGAATTACTTTTTTATGAGAAACGTTATGACTTGAATGAATTTATGGCATACTGGCTGGAAACGTAACAAAGAATATGAACAAAACAAATATATAAAGAGACCACAAATAAAAAAACGCAAGGCAGATAGATTGACCACCTTGGCAGGGTAGCTTATAGCAGCTGGATAACATTTGCTAAGGATAAGACCCGAATAACGTGCAATTGAGGGCCTATATGTCCAGCAGCAGGATATAATAGGTCAACGAAAAATCATGTTATATTATAAAATAACGAACATTTATGAGAGAACAACAGAAGGTCTAACACTGAAATGATAGGTGGCAGGTTGGCGCTAACGTTGGAACATCCACAAACCCGTTAAATGACGATAAACACGGGTGTAACCCTTCTCTTATCACGTTAATATATTTATGGCATTTATAATACCGTTGGGTGTTCAGCGATAAGTAGGGTGCAGCTTTTGTTTTGACACGTGTGCTTAATTTGATATTTCATAGGGATTTTAAGGGTGTTTGGGGTGATAAGTAATCACTGAAGAGAAATTTTGTGAGCAGTTGTTAGAATCAGTTCGTCTGTAATCAAAGATACATAATTAATTAATAAAGATTCCGCAAGTTTCTTGATTCGAGTGTAACTTATAAAAGGCAATTAGAGATTTGACAAACTGAAATACTAGAAACATTTCTCATAGAAATAAACATTTTCATTTTGTAACAGAATTTGACACTGTCCAATTTAATTTATTTTACATTTTCCTATTTCAGAGCGAAATATTGGAGTTTATTTATTTATTTGATACCTTAATACTGTAGACATTTTCTACCAGTTAACTTTTAATTTATTGGTTTGAAATAAAATGTTAAATTTATAGGTCAGTGGTTAAATGAGAGCTTATTTACCATTCCAGTTCTAATGAAATTTGTTGATTGCAATGTATTAATTCAGTTTAGTAGCATCAGGGTTTGTTTAGTTTTTGGTTTAATTGATTATCCACATCCACACTAATCCACACTATCCACACTAATATTATAAATGCAAAAGTAACTCTGTCTGTCTGTCTCGCTTTCCTGCTAAAACTACTGAACCGATTTAAATGAAATTTGGTACACAGATAGTTTAGAGCCTGAGAAAGGACATAGGCTACTTTTTATTCCGGTAGTACGTTTCCACGGGATATTTTCCGACCTCCACACGGGCGAAGCCGCTGGCAAAAGCTAGTAGGATATAAAATATTATGTAACTGCCCAATCATTCGTAGTCGTGAGTATTTGGAGTCAGCCGTAGCTTTTTTTTGTGCTTAGGAAATCGTCAAATGACGTCTCCCACTCTGGGCGGAGCGGGAAGGCGTGTCAGACTTTTATAGATTAAAACCCACCCGTGTTCTTTCAGTTGTCTATATGGCAGAGTCACGGTAACTTTTTTGAACAAATCTTGCTACCCTCCTTGAGACATCGGTTCTAGCGGACCCCTTCAGTTATGCTAACCTCTATTTGAGGCGCACGTGGAACACTATGCGCCGTCGACACTGGCCTGGTCCAAACCGGGTGGCAAGCTTTACTTTGTGTAAATTGTTTCATCACCACCGCTCTCAAGACGGTGAAGGAAACATTCTGAGGGAACCGGCATGTCCAAAAAACAAAAATTCTAAGACATGTGACATAGTAATTAATGCTCATTCCTTCTCAAAGAGAAAACGCTATTCTCCCAGCAGTGGGAGCATTACCGAAAGGCTCATGTACCCAATTAACTAACTGACCGGACACTTTGGATGTGGTCATTTACATACTTATTGTTCCAATTTACTCTAGTATGTATAACCTTATAATTATGTAATTTGATTCGATAAAAATAATGTTTAACTTAATGATCTACGATGTTTGCGATATACTGTGAAAAGTCCTTCTCCTTGGGGTATTCCCATCCTGACCTGTTAATCATGACCTGAAGATCAACGCATCTCCAAGTATGTGATCTGTACAATGCTTTTAACACCTAAAACAAAACACAAACACTATTATCATTATATATACCTAGTCCGTATCGTGTGGTGCCGGACGTGTATCGTGTGGTGCCGGACGTAAAGAATAACACCACCCCATTTCTTCCCGTGGGTGTCGTAAAAGGCGACTAAGGGACTTACTAGAGAATGGGCAGCAGCGTTCTCTATGCATTTTACCACCATACTGCGATCGCCAACCCGCCTGCCAAGCGTGGCGATTATGGCAAAGCCCCCCAAATTGGGGGAGGCCTAAGTCCAGCAGTGGACGTCTTACGGCTTAAGTGATGATACCTAGTCCATTGCAAAATTTGCGTAACACTAACGGTAATCAAGATTCTGTTCTTTGCAACAGCTGTGCGCACAGATAACATAACCTTTTCGGTTCTGTGACTCTGCACGTACTCCGATGACACTGCAACGTTATTTTGCTATTTTATTAGCATTATGATGCTTAACATTATTACTATTATCGACTTCATCAAGTCAACGCCGGCTATCACTGCGCAGCATTATGCTGAGCGATCGCGTTTTGCTCGGATGTCACGCATATGTCCATTTTGTTTTCGTTAAACTTTATTTTTAATTTCAACCTTTTTTTCTGACTTCTTTTCTATACCTTAATAATTACTATATTCTGTCATTTCAATTGACATTTGGGCTAAAAAAAAAAGTTAAATAAAGTTATATATAAACAGTATTAGACTCTGAAAGGCCTTAATTTTGTAAAGGTTGAACTTATAAAATGTACCAAGTACCTTACTAATAATGCTTACTTTTTAAGTTCCTTATGTACTCCAAAACCTTTATGTACCTAAATAAATATATTATTAAAAGAGTTTAGAATAAATATTGGGTAAGTTAAATTGCACCATAAATCCACATCAACTGCATCATTAACTTTTGAACTGAAAACTACGAAATTACCTTTGAACAAACAGTTGTTTTCTACTTCGCCAACAAACCCGAAACTTTAAAACCTAATTTTCAACTTTTAAGCCCCCTTTTAAAGCCATTTATAACGTCCAAACTAATTACCTAACTAGAACTACGCCTTCGTGTGTCAGTGTATAAATTGGCTAAGATAAATGAGTTCTGCCGGCTCCCCTGGCTTAATGGCGTGATCTATCATCTATCACGGGTGTCAAGGAACTGGTGCTGCTGTCCACTTAACAGTCTTAAGTTTTTGAGCGATTCTTCGACGAAGGAAAGCAGTGCATCTGCATGTTATTACATTGTGGAAAGTGGTGAGAAAACTAAAGTTTATGTTCAGGTTAGAAGCGTAGTGGTGTTATTAGAAACGTGATGTTTTTAGCTTTGTGAAATGCTTGTTATGGTTTTAAGACAGCAACGAATTTTTATCACGAATTACGTTTTTGGTGCAGTTCAATACTGTCATAAACACATCAGTGAAAAGTTGTGTAAAAATCGGTTGTCATGGTGATACGGAGGAATGAGGTCGATGGCTCTAAAAGTAGGCAAAGGTCAAAAAAACTATGGATGGACTATGTGAATATGATATGGTTACACAAGGGGTGACTAACTTGATGACGACTAATAGAAAAGTGTGGAATATAGTATAACATGTTGCCCGATCAAATAAATTGGGATGAAATTATAAGAAGAATGATATCAGTCAACTCGGTATTTTTCAGTCTTCACATAACAAAATTTTGCAAGAAAACATTTGAAAACAAAAGAAGTAACAGTCATGATATTCAGAAGTTATTTACTGTCTTTTGTGATACTAAAGATTATTTTTAGTACACAGTAGTAGATATCGCGAGTTGCTTTATGTTTCGCGTAGAATTAAGTTAGTAGCTTTTCTTCAATAGCAAATGATTGACACACACTTCTCATTAATTTCTATTACCACCAAAATAACCACGAGAAAATCAATAGTGCGAAAATTGAGTTCCCCAGTTTCATGATGAAGAGCATTATGGTAATGTCCCGTCCCGGGATTTGACGGATCCCGGCCTCTCTCGGACAATTTATTGCTTATTGTTGTGCACACACAAAGCACCGGGAATTTCTGGCGGATCAACGTGTATAATTGATGAGGTAATGTTTTTTGGGAATCATCAAAAATCTGGTGGTTCAAAGAGAAAAAACCCTTCCTGGGTTTGTTTATTTTGAAAAAGAATATAAAAAAAAATCTTTTGATGAAACAGAATAACATAAAAATAGAAACAGGGAAACAGATAATATTTTTATTTAAAAAGAGCGTCCTTAGAGTTCCTTGTCAGTTTATTACTATAGGAACCGATTGCTTTAGAATAGGAAACTAGCTTTATCTTTCTGACGGACCTACCCCATGACAATTTAAGCTTGTAATTGGTTAAACTGAAATAAATGCTTTAAGGTTAAGTCAGTTGGGTTTCCGCAACTCAACATCACGTTCATCTAAACATAACATAATTCCAGACAAAATAAAGACTCTCTTAATTCGGTGATTACACAACTGTACTTAGCCAAAATTCAACGCAGTACCAAGATAAAAACTAAACTATTCAACTAAGTTTAGTTTAGATAAGTACAGTCTGCAAATACAAACGTAGAACAACAAACAAACTGCCAAAAACAAGACGTGCTCCTTTAAAGTCCATTAAAACACGAACTCAGATAACAAACACATTTTTCTGCTGACGACACTACAATTTAGATTTTCATCGCGAGAACATTCTAGAAGCGCGTTATCACGTGAAATGCTAATAAGAAAGCTGTCATTGTGTCAGTCATACCGTTTTCATGCGAGTGAACTTAATTAGAGCTTAATGGTGTCTAAAATGGGTGAGCAGTTGTTAGAATCAGTTCGTCTGTAATCAAAGATACATAATTAATTAATAGAGATTCCGCAAGTTTCTTGATTCGAGTGTAACTTATAAAAGGCAATTAGAGATTTGACAAACTGAAATACTAGAAACATTTCTCATAGAAATAATCATTTTCATTTTGTAACAGAATTTGACACTGTCCAAATTAATTTATTTTACATTTTCCCATTTCAGAGTGAAATATTGGAGTTTATTTATTTATTAGATACCTTAATACTGTAGACATTTTCTACCAGTTAACTTTTAATTTATTGGTTTGAAATAAAATGTTAAATTTATAGGTCAGTGGTTAAATGAGAGCTTATTTACAGTTCCAGTTCTAATGAAATTTGTTGATTGCAATGTATTAATTCATTTTAGTAGCATCAGGGTTTGTTTAGTTTTTGGTTTAATTGATTATCCACATCCACACTAATCCACACTATCCACACTAATATTATAAATGCAAAAGTAACTCTGTCTGTCTGTCTCGCTTTCCTGCTAAAACTACTGAACCGAATTTAATGAAATTTGGTACACAGATAGTTTAGAGCCTGAGGAAGGACATAGGCTACTTTTTATCCCGGTAGTACGTTTCCGCGGGATATTTTCCGACCTCCACACGGGCGAAGCCGCTGGCAAAAGCTAGTAGGATATAAAATATTATGTAACTGCCCAATCATTCGTAGTCGTGAGTGTTTGGAGTCAGCCGTAGCTTTTTTTTGTGCTTAGGAAATCGTCAAATGACGTCTCCCACTCTGGGCGGAGCGGGAAGGCGTGTCAGACTTTTACAGATTAAAACCCACCCGTGTTCTTTCAGTTGTCTATATGCCAGAGTCACGGTAACTTTTTTGAACAAATCTTGCTACCCTCCTTGGGACATCGGTTCTAGCGGACCCCTTCAGTTATGCTAACCTCTATTTGAGGCGCACGTGGAACACTATGCGCCGTCGACACTGGCCTGGTCCAAACCGGGTGGCGAGCTATACTTTGTGTAAATTGTTTCATCACCACCGCTCTCAAGACGGTGAAGGAAACATTCTGAGGGAACCGGCATGTCCAAAAATCAAAAATTCTAAGACATGTGACATAGTAATTAATGCTCATTCCTTCTCAAAGAGAAAACGCTATTCTCCCAGCAGTGGGAGCATTACCGAAAGGCTCATGTACCCAATTAACTAACTGACCGGACACTTTGGATGTGGTCATGTACATACTTATTGTTCCAATTTACTCTAGAATGTATAACGTTATAATTATGTAATTTGATTCGATAAAAATAATGTTTAACTTAATGATCTACGATGTTTGCGATATACTGTGGAAAGTCCTTCCCCTTGGGGTATTCCCATGCTGACCTGTTAATCATGACCTGAAGATCAACGCATCTCCAAGTATGTGATCTGTACAATGCTTTTAACACCTAAAACAAAACACAAACACTATTATCATTATATATACCTAGTCCGTATCGTGTGGTGCCGGACGTGTATCGTGTGGTGCCGGACGTAAAGAATAACACCACCCCATTTCTTCCCGTGGGTGTCGTAAAAGGCGACTAAGGGACTTACTAGAGAATGGGCAGCAGCGTTCTCTATGCATTTTACCACCATACTGCGATCGCCAACCCGCCTGCCAAGCGTGGCGATTATGGCAAAGCCCCCCAAATTGGGGGAGGCCTAAGTCCAGCAGTGGACGTCTTACGGCTTAAGTGATGATACCTAGTCCATTGCAAAATTTGCGTAACAATAACGGTAATCAAGATTCTGTTCTTTGCAACAGCAGTGCGCACAGATAACATAACCTTTTCGGTTCTGTGACTCTGCACGTACTCCGATGACACTGCAACGTTATCTTGCTATTTTATTAGCATTATGATGCTTAACATTATTACTATTATCGACTTCATCAAGTCAACGCCGACTATCACTGCGCAGCATTATGCTGAGCGATCGCGTTTTGCTCGGTTGTCACGCGTATGTCCATTTTGTTTTCGTTAAACTTTATTTTTAATTTCAACCTTTTTTTCTGACTTCTTTTCTATACCTTAATAATTACTATATTCTGTCATGTCAATTGACATTTGGGCTAAAAAAAAAAGTTAAATAAAGTTATATATAAACAGTATTAGACTCTGAAAGGCCTTAATTTTGTAAAGGTTGAACTTATAAAATGTACCAAGTACCTTACTAATAATGCTTACTTTTTAAGTCCCTTATGTACTCCAAAACCTTTATGTACCTAAATAAATATATTATTAAAAGAGTTTAGAATAAATATTGGGTAAGTTAAATTGCACCATAAATCCACATCAACTGCATCATTAATTTTTGAACTGAAAACTACGAAATTACCTTTGAACAAACAGTTGTTTTCTACTTCGCCAACAAACCCGAAACTTTAAAACCTAATTTTCAACTTTTAAGCCCCCTTTTAAAGCCATTTATAACGTCCAAACTAATTACCTAACTAGAACTACGCCTTCGTGTGTCAGTGTATAAATTGGCTAAGATAAATGAGTTCTGCCGGCTCCCCTGGCTTAATGGCGTGATCTATCATCTATCACGGGTGTCAAGGAACTGGTGCTGCTGTCCACTTAACAGTCTTAAGTTTTTGAGCGATTCTTCGACGAAGGAAAGCAGTGCATCTGCATGTTATTACATTGTGGAAAGTGGTGAGAAAACTAAAGTTTATGTTCAGGTTAGAAGCGTAGTGGTGTTATTAGAAACGTGATGTTTTTAGCTTTGTGAAATGCTTGTTATGGTTTTAAGACAGCAACGAATTTTTATCACGAATTACGTTTTTGGTGCAGTTCAATACTGTCATAAACACATCAGTGAAAAGTTGTGTAAAAATCGGTTGTCATGGTGATACGGAGGAATGAGGTCGATGGCTCTAAAAGTAGGCAAAGGTCAAAAAAACTATGGATGGACTATGTGAATATGATATGGTTACACAAGGGGTGACTAACTTGATGACGACTAATAGAAAAGTGTGGAATATGGTATAACATGTTGCCCGATCAAATAAATTGGGATGAAATTATAAGAAGAATGATATCAGTCAACTCGGTATTTTTCAGTCTTCACATAACAAAATTTTGCAAGAAAACATTTGAAAACAAAAGAAGTAACAGTCATGATATTCAGAAGTTATTTACTGTCTTTTGTGATACTAAAGATTATTTTTAGTACACAGTAGTAGATATCGCGAGTTGCTTTATGTTTCGCGTAGAATTAAGTTAGTAGCTTTTCTTCAATAGCAAATGATTGACACACACTTCTCATTAATTTCTATTACCACCAAAATAACCACGAGAAAATCAATAGTGCGAAAATTGAGTTCCCCAGTTTCATGATGAAGAGCATTATGGTAATGTCCCGTCCCGGGATTTGACGGATCCCGGCCTCTCTCGGACAATTTATTGCTTATTGTTGTGCACACACAAAGCACCGGGAATTTCTGGCGGATCAACGTGTATAATTGATGAGGTAATGTTTTTTGGGAATCATCAAAAATCTGGTGGTTCAAAGAGAAAAAACCCTTCCTGGGTTTGTTTTGAAAAAGAATATAAAAAAAAATCTTTTGATGAAACAGAATAACATAAAAATAGAAACAGGGAAACAGATAATATTTTTATTTAAAAAGAGCGTCCTTAGAGTTCCTTGTCAGTTTATTACTATAGGAACCGATTGCTTTAGAATAGGAAACTAGCTTTATCTTTCTGACGGACCTACCCCATGACAATTTAAGCCTGTAATTGGTTAAACTGAAATAAATGCTTTAAGGTTAAGTCAGTTGGGTTTTCGCAACTCAACATCACGTTCATCTAAACATAACATAATTCGAGACAAAATAAAGACTCGCTTATTTCGGTGATTACACAACTGTACTTAGCCAAAATTCAACGCAGTACCAAGATAAAAACTAAACTATTCAACTAAGTTTAGTTTAGATAAGTACAGTCTGCAAATACAAACGTAGAACAACAAACAAACTGCCAAAAACAAGACGTGCTCCTTTAAAGTCCATTAAAACACGAACTCAGATAACAAACACATTTTTCTGCTGACGACACTACAATTTAGATTTTCATCGCGAGAACATTCTAGAAGCGCGTTATCACGTGAAATGCTAATAAGAAAGCTGTCATTGTGTCAGTCATACCGTTTCCATGCGAGTGAACTTAATTAGAGCTTAATGGTGTCTAAAATGGGTGAGCAGTTGTTAGAATCAGTTCGTCTGTAATCAAAGATACATAATTAATTAATAGAGATTCCGCAAGTTTCTTGATTCGAGTGTAACTTATAAAAGGCAATTAGAGATTTGACAAACTGAAATACTAGAAACATTTCTCATAGAAATAATCATTTTCATTTTGTAACAGAATTTGACACTGTCCAGTTTAATTTATTTTACATTTTCCCATTTCAGAGTGAAATATTGGAGTTTATTTATTTATTTGATACCTTAATACTGTAGACATTTTCTAACAGTTAACTTTTAATTTATTGGTTTGAAATAAAATGTTAAATTTATAGGTCAGTGGTTAAATGAGAGCTTATTTACCATTCCAGTTCTAATGAAATTTGTTGATTGCAATGTATTAATTCATTTTAGTAGCATCAGGGTTTGTTTAGTTTTTGGTTTAATTGATTATCCACATCCACACTAATCCACACTATCCACACTAATATTATAAATGCAAAAGTAACTCTGTCTGTCTGTCTCGCTTTCCTGCTAAAACTACTGAACCGAATTTAATGAAATTTGGTACACAGATAGTTTAGAGCCTGAGGAAGGACATAGGCTACTTTTTATCCCGGTAGTACGTTTCCGCGGGATATTTTCCGACCTCCACACGGGCGAAGCCGCTGGCAAAAGCTAGTAGGATATAAAATATTATGTAACTGCCCAATCATTCGTAGTCGTGAGTGTTTGGAGTCAGCCGTAGCTTTTTTTTGTGCTTAGGAAATCGTCAAATGACGTCTCCCACTCTGGGCGGAGCGGGAAGGCGTGTCAGACTTTTACAGATTAAAACCCACCCGTGTTCTTTCAGTTGTCTATATGCCAGAGTCACGGTAACTTTTTTGAACAAATCTTGCTACCCTCCTTGGGACATCGGTTCTAGCGGACCCCTTCAGTTATGCTAACCTCTATTTGAGGCGCACGTGGAACACTATGCGCCGTCGACACTGGCCTGGTCCAAACCGGGTGGCGAGCTATACTTTGTGTAAATTGTTTCATCACCACCGCTCTCAAGACGGTGAAGGAAACATTCTGAGGGAACCGGCATGTCCAAAAAACAAAAATTCTAAGACATGTGACATAGTAATTAATGCTCATTCCTTCTCAAAGAGAAAACGCTATTCTCCCAGCAGTGGGAGCATTACCGAAAGGCTCATGTACCCAATTAACTAACTGACCGGACACATTGGATGTGGTCATTTACATACTTATTGTTCCAATTTACTCTAGAATGTATAACGTTATAATTATGTAATTTGATTCGATAAAAATAATGTTAAACTTAATGATCTACGATGTTTGCGATATACTGTGGAAAGTCCTTCCCCTTGGGGTATTCCCATCCTGACCTGTTAATCATGACCTGAAGATCAACGCATCTCCAAGTATGTGATCTGTACAATGCTTTTAACACCTAAAACAAAACACAAACACTATTATCATTATATATACCTAGTCCGTATCGTGTGGTGCCGGACGTGTATCATGTGGTGCCGGACGTAAAGAATAACACCACCCCATTTCTTCCCGTGGGTGTCGTAAAAGGCGACTAAGGGACTTACTAGAGAATGGGCAGCAGCGTTCTCTATGCATTTTACCACCATACTGCGATAGCCAACCCGCCTGCCAAGCGTGGCGATTATGGCAAAGCCCCCCAAATTGGGGGAGGCCTAAGTCCAGCAGTGGACGTCTTACGGCTTAAGTGATGATACCTAGTCCATTGCAAAATTTGCGTAACACTAACGGTAATCAAGATTCTGTTCTTTGCAACAGCTGTGCGCACAGATAACATAACCTTTTCGGTTCTGTGACTCTGCACGTACTCCGATGACACTGCAACGTTATTTTGCTATTTTATTAGCATTATGATGCTTAACATTATTACTATTATCGACTTCATCAAGTCAACGCCGGCTATCACTGCGCAGCATTATGCTGAGCGATCGCGTTTTGCTCGGATGTCACGCATATGTCCATTTTGTTTTCGTTAAACTTTATTTTTAATTTCAACCTTTTTTTCTGACTTCTTTTCTATACCTTAATAATTACTATATTCTGTCATGTCAATTGACATTTGGGCTAAAAAAAAAGTTAAATAAAGTTATATATAAACAGTATTAGACTCTGAAAGGCCTTAATTTTGTAAAGGTTGAACTTATAAAATGTACCAAGTACCTTACTAATAATGCTTACTTTTTAAGTCCCTTATGTACTACAAAACCTTTATGTACCTAAATAAATATATTATTAAAATAGTTTAGAATAAATATTGGGTAAGTTAAATTGCACCATAAATCCACATCAACTGCATCATTAACTTTTGAACTGAAAACTACGAAATTACCTTTGAACAAACAGTTGTTTTCTACTTCGCCAACAAACCCGAAACTTTAAAACCTAATTTTCAACTTTTAAGCCTCCTTTTAAAGCCATTTATAACGTCCAAACTAATTACCTAACTAGAACTACGCCTTCGTGTGTCAGTGTATAAATTGGCTAAGATAAATGAGTTCTGCCGGCTCCCCTGGCTTAATGGCGTGATCTATCATCTATCACGGGTGTCGAGGAACTGGTGCTGCTGTCCACTTAACGGTCTTAAGTTTTTGAGCGATTCTTCGACGAAGGAAAGCAGTGCATCTGCATGTTATTACATTGTGGAAAGTGGTGAGAAAACTAAAGTTTATGTTCAGGTTAGAAGCGTAGTGGTGTTATTAGAAACGTGAGGTTTTTAGCTTTGTGAAATGCTTGTTATGGTTTTAAGACAGCAACGAATTTTTATCACGAATTACGTTTTTGGTGCAGTTCAATACTGTCATAAACACATCAATGAAAAGTTGTGTAAAAATCGGTTGTCATGGTGATACGGAGGAATGAGGTCGATGGCTCTAAAAGTAGGCAAAGATCAAAAAAACTATGGATGGACTATGTGAATATGATATGGTTACACAAGGGGTGACTAACTTGATGACGACTAATAGAAAAGTGTGGAATATGGTATAACATGTTGCCCGATCAAATAAATTGGGATGAAATTATAAGAAGAATGATATCAGTCAACTCGGTATTTTTCAGTCTTCACATAACAAAATTTTGCTAGAAAACATTTGAAAACAAAAGAAGTAACAGTCATGATATTCAGAAGTTATTTACTGTCTTTTGTGATACTAAAGATTATTTTTAGTACACAGTACTAGTTAGTAGCTTTTCCTCAATAGCAAATGATTGACACACACTTCTCATTAATTTCTATTACCACCAAAATGACCACGAGAAAATCAATAGTGCGAAAATTGAGTTCCCCAGTTTCATGATGAAGAGCATTATGGTAATGTCCCGTCCCGGGATTTGACGGATCCCGGCCTCTCTCGGACAATTTATTGCTTATTGTTGTGCACACACAAAGCACCGGGAATTTCTGGCGGATCAACGTGTATAATTGATGAGGTAATGTTTTTTGGGAATCATCAAAAATCTGGTGGTTCAAAGAGAAAAAACTCTTCCTGGGTTTGTTTTGAAAAAGAATATAAAAAAAAAATCTTTTGATGAAACAGAATAACATAAAAATAGAAACAGGGAAACAGATAATATTTTTATTTAAAAAGAGCGTCCTTAGAGTTCCTTGTCAGTTTATTACTATAGGAACCGATTGCTTTAGAATAGGAAACTAGCTTTATCTTTCTGACGGACCTACCCCATGACAATTTAAGCCTGTAATTGGTTAAACTGAAATAAATGCTTTAAGGTTAAGTCAGTTGGGTTTTCGCAACTCAACATCACGTTCATCTAAACATAACATAATTCGAGACAAAATAAAGACTCGCTTAATTCGGTGATTACACAACTGTACTTAGCCAAAATTCAACGCAGTACCAAGATAAAAACTAAACTATTCAACTAAGTTTAGTTTAGATAAGTACAGTCTGCAAATACAAACGTAGAACAACAAACAAACTGCCAAAAACAAGACGTGCTCCTTTAAAGTCCATTAAAACACGAACTCAGATAACAAACACATTTTTCTGCTGACGACACTACAATTTAGATTTTCATCGCGAGAACATTCTAGAAGCGCGTTATCACGTGAAATGCTAATAAGAAAGCTGTCATTGTGTCAGTCATACCGTTTTCATGCGAGTGAACTTAATTAGAGCTTAATGGTGTCTAAAATGGGTGAGCAGGATCGGTAGTGTCAGTCATTATGGTGGGAACATGGCATGATGTTGCCATTTAACAGTCCATTTTCAGCATGATTGGAAACATTGTCTGTTCAAGCCTTAAAGACGTGCAAGCTATATTAAACTGTTTAATTAGACTTAACCTTTCAACTCAAATGATAGACATTTAGATTAGTTGTAATAACCATTTAAGCTTATCGACTTTTGTTGGAACTGGTTGGTAATCAAGCGGACGAGGCTATGAATATTAATCCGTACCAATTTGATAATGATTGCGAATTGAGTCGTAGTAATTACGGAGACATTGTAGGTACCTACCTACATATCTAAGACATCTAATCGTTACTTGTCTATAGAATTACTTTTCCATCGAATTCTTCCATTCACAAAACACTTAAGGGACCAGCAATTAAAGCAAAACTTAACGGAAACTTAGGGATAATCTATCATCCCGATAACCACTCGTGATTTTTCTCGAATCAATCATTTTAAATTGACTTGGAGAATTATAAAAAAGATTGCGGATGAGTGCCTCAATCGACGTCCTTGAGCTTTGATTGATGAGTTCAATCCTGTGATCTGCGAGCTCTAAATGGGATTTGTCCATTTAAATGATCAACGTTGATGATTTTTTCTTTGTCATAAAACCGTTTTGTTTCATGAAGGTTCAAAAAAGTTTCTCGTATTTCATTCTGCTCCTGTTTAGTTTACTCATTAAACGTTTATTTACTTTTGTTTCATGGGAAGAACAATATTGATCTTTTATCGACAACATTGCCATTTTTATATCGAGAAAAAACCATTTGATCAATATGCAATATCCTTTCCAAATTTCCCTGAGTTGTTTATTTTAGATTATTATGTTGATATACAAAATCATCATATTTTACAAGAGAAAATAGTCGAATGCAAGCTGGCTCAGATAATAAATCGTCTCACCCATTACAGAATAAAAATCTTAAATCTTGCCAGCTTTGAATAATAACTCGATTTAGTACAACATTAATCAAGTTTTTTCTTTGTTGCAGATGCGACGCGTTAACTAGCACAAATGGACGCGACGGGCGCGCAGGAGAATGACGCTGAAAGCCCATCGCTCAACCCCGAGCACTGAATCTACGATGAGCACTACTCTAGTGCCATACCACAACAACACACATTACACAACGTACCTCTACCCTTCCAAAAGACCGCCCGACGTTAGAAATGCTACCGTCAAGGTCGAAGTCAGAGACGCAAACACTAGTGGTGACTTTATGAGGCTAGTGGAAGACTTTAGTGATTATTTCTATGGTAACACGTCCCATGACTTTACTACCAACACTAGTCTAGATTTGGCAGACGTTTACGGTTACACAAACTGTAGTTTTAACGGTACGTTCAATATATCATGTTTTAACAGACAAGTGGACGATGCTGATCAGAATCTGTGGGCGCTGTTGCTGCTCATCTTTCCTTTCTTCACGCTGTTCGGTAATGTGTTAGTGATAATGAGTGTAGTGCGGGAGAGAACGCTGCAAACTGTGACTAATTATTTCATAGTAAGTTTGGCTGTTGCTGATCTACTTGTGGCAGTCGTCGTGATGCCGTTTGGAGTTTATTATTTGGTAAGTTTTAAATTAATACGTAGTTTCCGTTCATTCAAGATTATCTCTCTTATTACGCTCTGTATATTCTTTCAATAATGGAAGACTATAGGTCAACTGTGTATTTAGTTTTGTTCGTTTTCTATTTAGTAACCTTTTATCAAATAAATACAATATTTTTATATTATAAGAGTAGATATATTTATAACACCCTCTGATCCCGGAGTTCCGCTTTTACACACGTGTGGCACGCGGAGGTGACAAAGAGCTCTCTCGATTTAAGAGTGCCAACAACTTTTATATTAAGATAAGATAACTAGTTTATATACAGGTGGTTATTGTGTGGTGGTTATTGAATTCATGGGTGAAAGATTATTATTACATGCCTGACATGCCTAACATGCCTTGAAACGTAGAAAAACAACATTGGCCCCTATAGTAGTCCTTGTGGTAGTCTTGAATTTTGTGTCCTTTTTAGAGATAAGGAAACTGCAGCCAAGTATGAGTTCGAAGAATATTGTTACAAACTGTATTAACTATGTTGATATGTCAAAAAAAACTGCCCAAAACAAAAGCTCCAAAAGCCGCTTCTCATAACAATATCTCGTACGTAACAAACACTGTAACTGTACCATTCACGAACTTAAGTAATGCAACTGTCTTTCTTAAAACATAAACCGGTTTCGACACAAAGCAGCAAGTTGAAATCCTCTGGAATTCCAACGTGTGAGGCAGTTGCTAGTTTCCAGACAGTTCCAGCCAGCTAACTACTAAACAAAAGGATTAAATAAAATTGCGACTGTTCGTACGTTGCACTAACATTTGTCGCAGTCGAATTTGAGTCAGAATTACAGTGTTGTGTGTTGCATTTTGTGTATAATAAGAGCTTTGTTTTAGAAAAGTACAATTATGAAAAAAAGTAACATCGATGGACAGTCAAATAGCAAGCAAAGTAACGCAAATGTAGAATTGATTTTAACAGCAGTCTAGTTATTACTCAGATATATGCAAAATCTGTAAAAACCATGTTATAAATCATAAACTTGGATAAGATTTTAATAAAATTTTACCCATTGATCGTATGCGAAACAATTCAATTTATCAATTCAGCGACACTAGATAGGTGTATTTACAAAAGAATAAAAAAAATCGACTACATATATACCCACCACAAAACGCAACTAGAGCGTGAAGATAAACTAAATAACAGCTGAAAACATCCTAAATTGCACACTAAACCTCTTACTATAACTCTATCTAAGTCACATTGTCGATCCGCAATAAGACGTATACAATAAAAAGATAGTCTATGACTTTACAGCTACCCTCGCGCATGATCCGTTTTATGTGATACACCCCCGATACAGACGGTAAGACGTAAAAATTTTAGGGTGCCACCATGAAATTCAGTTCGCCATAAAATATATAATAAAATTATATTTCGTGATATAGACGATTGAGTTTTTTTGGTACGCTATTGCTATGTTCTTCGACTTGGAATGTTTTATTGAGGCTTAAGTAATAGAAATTTGAGGATTCTATTTAGATGGAGGACTACATTTACACTCGGATTTGTTTTCACAAGATGAATGATTGATATCGCATTGTATGGTTATATTGCAATTATTACATTGTACATATTATAGAGTAGGTATGTATCTTTCTATCTTTTGGTACGAACTATGTAAATTATGAAAAGATCATGTTGTGGTACAATATTTGTAAATCAGCACGACGTCTAGTCATACTGCACTGGAGTTTCGAGTACTCAGATGGTTGACCCCCACTGCTTCTCCAAACGAAAATGCCTGGGTTGCAGCAGTGGAAATATTATACGCTGATTATGCAGTCATTCGGGCAACTTTAACATGTGCTATTATTGTATACTCTGAATAAAAGAAATACAACGAAATGCATAAGAAGATCGAATATAAAAAAGACTTTGATCTCAGTTGAAGTCGTATAACATTATGTATTTCCAGCTTCTGAATCGAAGGATTGAAGTCAAACGAGTTCTTCAGACATCGATTGGGCTTTACTTCATGTCAGTCAGTTTGCTGCGGTGTCGAACATCGATCGACGTTATACGATTCGATTCGATTGCACTTGTTACGTCTTTTGCCGACGTCGATCACATGTCGATTGCAGCGTCCTAACTAGTGTTGTCTTGCTTTCGTTCTTTATTGGACGTCAGATTGATAGTGACGTGAAAAAGGGTTTGAGCTCTTTCTATATACTAACACGGTCTTGGGATTTTTGATTTGTTAAAACTTATTTTGCTTCAAATTCTAAACTTCACCTTTGAATTGAACTTTCTTTGAGGGTGAGTATAAGTAATTTAGCATTTACAGATTTGCCATTTAATTTTCTGTTACTAAGGACTTATTTTTCCTGCCAGGGTCGCGAGATTGTTCGAAAGAGACACCGTAACCCTGGTACATGGGCAACTGAAGGAACATGGGTGGATTTTAGTCGGTAAAAGTCTGCCACGCCATCCCGCTCCGCCAAAGAGCGGGAGACGTAATTTGATGATTTCCGACCAACAAAAAAAACGACTTATTTTTCAATAGTTTTGGTCTACAAGAATGTTGTCAAACTACGCCTTGCCAAGTTTATAAAAAATATGTAAAACCGCCTTATTTAATATACACAATTTTTTTTTAACCAGCGCGCAATTTTTTTTTATTGGTTCAGTATCATTAGTAGAACACATTTCAATTACTTTTTCAATACTTAAAAAAAAAATTATCCAACCTTAAATCAGTAAACTGTGGACACCCTACATATTTCGTAATATGATATCGAAATAGTAATAGGACAGTAACCACGCGCCGGCGTAGATACTTCGAATTGGTACTAGTAGCTAACCTCGGTCGTTCACCTTCGCCACCGCGCTGGCACCGCGCGCAAATTAACATAAAAACCATTTTCAAAATAAACATCTTTCGTTAACGATAACTTAATTTTTTGTACTAAGATATATCAAAATAAAAATTGCATGGTTATTATAACTCGTTTAATTTGTTAAAATTTGCGCACTGGTTAAAATTTATCAGTTATAAGTAAAAGTTATTTAGTTGACTGTTACAAAATTTGCCCAAAGGCCAAAATTCCTATCATTAGATATTTTTATCTGAAGAGTAATTGTGGCAGTTTGTTTTATAGAAAAGAAAACTATAATTATTATTCTCAGAAACAAGTTATCTGAAGAGTACACTATTCGTAGATTATTTTGGATATGTAATAATACAGATCATTTATTTCTTTCTTCACCCAAATCCATAGCATAAGTAGCACAGTATCCGCTGCAGCAGCAACTGCAGTACTTGTAACCATCGTGCGTGTACGAACGTAAACGAAGCAAAAGAAGTTGTAACGATCAGAGCAGGCAGCGTTCTGTCGTTTCCGCCTACCTCTATGCGAAGATGACGTAAGTTTATATACATATGTGTGTTGATAGAGATCCCAAACAACAATAGATCCGACCACTTCAAACCAGAAATCGTAATCTTAGTGCAAACTTTTGTAAGATCCCCTCAACCGAATCTTCGGATCAATGGTATCAAGAGTATTGACACAGTAGAATCTCGCGACACATATTATTATCGTTCGTTCGATTCGTGTATTCAATATACTTTATTTATACTCTGTTAGCCTCATAGGAGATATGTTTGGATCAATCAGGATAAATCTGTTGCTTGTGTTCTTTGGGGACCGATTTAGTTACATGTGACCCATTTTTGTGGGTTTGTTTTTATTTGCATGTTCAACAGCGTAATATTTTGTACTAATTGATGCATTGGTGGTTTGGTCATGTTGAGAGAATTAATGAAGGACAGCTTACAAGGCAGATGTGAGTGGAAAACGCCTGAAGAGGGCGCCCTATGAGGATATGTATAGTGATGATACCTAATTGGTGATGTTTTTCGGAAAGGTCAGGTGCGTAGAACTCGCAACGGCGTATGTGTATGACCAGATGTAGGAACCAAAACGAGATAAAAAGATCTTATAAGGATTTTAGCAGATGGCGTTTCGTAATTTCTGCCTACCAGCATGGGTAAAAAAGCGTGAGTTTATGTATGTATGTACATAATTGATACAAGGTGCGTTCTTATTTGTTTATAATTGGTTGACATAAAAAAAGTTTTCACCTGTATCTCGTTCACGGTTGTTGGGCTTGTGTATTTGATAAGCAAGAAAAATCAAAGCATTGATCATCATTAATCACCTACTGAAATTATATTCGTTACTAATCGATTGATCACGATTCGTGCTATAGAAATTATGATTACGGAAGAAAATTCCCTCCATTAACGAAAGAGAACTGATAATTATTTCAATCTTTGATCTCGTAACATTTGAAGCAACATAATTTCATTTTGATGAGGGTTATTTTGGGGCAAAAGTGACCTTGAACAAAAACTTTTACTTGCCCCACCATTTCTCAAAGTGTTTAAAATTATGTTCAAATCGAAACTTTTAAGAAATAAATGGTTTTAAAAATATTTAAGAAGATAACGAAAATATTATTTCAAGATTTTGTACCGAAGAATCGCCTTCTGTTCCAAAAAAGTTAGTTTGATATCCGCTTATGTTTTATCAAACAAAATCATGGGTGATTATTATTCACGAATTTATTTGAACTAGTGGTCGCCCAGTGGTCGAAATTCACCGATTTTTTTAACATATTTGTATATTTCTAATACATTTTTGAGTGAAAATATTAGCTTTGTGCACTCTTTCTCCATATACACTTTAACTGTGCCAAATTTCATACTCCTCCGTCCGCGTAATTTTTTGTAAAAGATTTTGCTCCACGTATTAGTCTTAGGATTTATTGATTTGATTATTGCATCTTTTATTTAATTAAAAAAAAATAACATAGAATCATTCATGCAGTCATTTATTCATTTGTTTAACATAGGTATAATACTGATTATATATAAAAATAATAATAATTGCACTAATTCACTGTTAGACAATTCACAGCCTAAACCTCTGGATTTTCCTTATATAGCAAAAGAAAACACTAAGATTGTTTTTTTTAACATCCCTAACAAGTGTAAAATAGGGTATGAAAATTTGTATGACGGTTTGTCATTTTTGTCGATAGCAATACCATCGGGTTGAGCCCACAATTTTGTTTTTTATTGCTCCCCCCTCTATAGTAGGCGATGACTTAGTACAATATATTTCAGTTTCACATTCTTTTGGAAGCGTTTGAGCTTGGAGTATTTGCACATCCTCCGGCAGCACGTCAGGTGGACTGATAGAACGCAACCTTGTCGGGATTGCCAAGTGATTAGCGGACGGGAAGGCCCGTCCGGGGGGGGTAGATGTTGCGTCCTGAAATAGTTTCTCTATGCGCACGCAACGCGTAACGGAATGACATCTCACTTGACAATTTGACGTTGACACTTGACAGCTCTTAATTTTGCCGCTAAAGGAGGCCCGTCGCGTTTTGAGACGCCCGCGACGCTTTTGTTGAAATTAATCCCTTTAAATCGATCCGTTTGTGACAATTAGTCGTGATCCAATTGTATTAATTGTAATAACCCCCAATTTGAAGAAATAACACGGGTTTTGGACATATTTTCGATAAATAGTTTGAAGGTTAAGCAAAGTGTGACGCTGTTGGGACGAGTGATTTGAAGACCGCATGCTGTGATCGTCTCCAGCCTAATTGGAAGCGGAATCTAACCTGAAGAATACTCGTAACGTCACGACACGATACACATACACTCACTTACATACAGAACTCCAGGTTGGCACCAGAGCAGTGTCCTTCAACCAACAGGTAAGTGTTTGATTTGATTGTTTGGCTCCGCGCACGGCGGACAGTACGCTAGCCACTTTTGTTTCCAGAGCCCCACGATTATAACTCTTCCACTGCGCACTTGAAATCGTTTGTTGAGATCGGGCCTAGTCTGGCAGCGTACATTATGAATGCGATTTTAAGGAATACAGCATTAATCCTTATCCAATTAAGTACCTTAAATAAATTGTGCATTTCATGTAGATCAAAATTGCCCTTTACAGCATATCATTAAAATTAATATTTTAGAAGATATCAGAGATTATAATAAAATAGCCGCAGAGCGGCTAGCGGGCCGTTCCACGTCCGGCCATCTCGCTTGGTAGCGGTCGGGTATTGCAGGATTAGTAGGATTGTAATTCATATTACTTTGGCTTCATAGTAAATGCGAATATCATGTGTGTTCGAAGTACTCAAAATAAACCTAATTGTATTATTCCAAGTAAGAGACCGTGAAATATTGCTTAGATGTTTAGATTTTTGGATGGATTTGGATTTTTGGTTATCCTGGATACTTACGATATAGGATACTTTATCCCGGTAGTAAGTTCCCAGGTGATATTTTCCGACAGCTATACGGGCGATGCCACTGGCCAAAGTACTATTCTTCTAACTATGTTTAATTTGGTGTCTGGTAAATAATTGAGTGTCTGTATAGGTAAAATAGGAGCGTTAAGAAAAACCAGGAAGACTTATATTTAATCAATCCAGCCCTATGTCGCAGTCTTCTTACTCTGAATACAATTAGTTTTATTTTAAGTACATCAAACACACAAGATATGTAAGGATCGGTGCAGGTGACGTTCCGTAGTTTCTGCCTACCCCCATGGGAAAAAGGCGTAATTTTATGTATGTATAACATGGATTAATACATTCTTACCGCGGTAATACGTCCTCTTGCGATAATTTCCGACATATACGCGGGCGAAGCCGCGGGCAAAAGCTAGTCTAATATATAAAATTCTCTTGTCACAGTTTTCGTTGCCATACTCCTCCGAAACGGCTTGACCGATTTTGATGAAATTTTTTGTGCTTTTCCGGTAACTATGAGAATCGGCTAAAATCTATTTTTCATCCCCCTAAATGTTAGGAGTAGTCCACCCCTAATTTTTTATTTTTATTTTTTAGACAAAATTTTTAATTTCTATTTTTTTATGATACAACATACAAAAATACATACATTTATAAATTTTCACTTTTTTTCACCCGGCAAAACAACGTTTGCTGGGTCAGCTAGTATTAATATATATTCAGTATTCGCTACATTGGGGTTATATAACTTCAATGGGTTATTTTTATATCTTCCGTCAAATTTATTAAGAAATAATAGAAGACAAAATAGCTTTCATAATATTCGCCATTTGACCAAAACTTGCTTGGCCACCATCGCATCAACAACATATTTTTCTTCCCGGATCAACGGCGAATTCCAACCATACAAAGAAAATATTCAAATAAGAAAGAATAAAGCAACATCTGTGAAATTCCCTTTGTATATTCATAATAAGATGAAGATCGTACGAAAACTTTTTCTTTGTAAGTGAATAAGTAATGTGCGTTTACGTTTTCTAATTCATAATAAATATAATATTTTGTTTGACGCTTATTTTGGCCGCTTTGTGATTCTGAAAGGAAGGGTTCTCTTCATGTTGTATAACAATGTTTATACGTTTTTCAGGTCCTATTGTCTCGGATTTAGCAAATGTGTTATCTTTTGCTACAATCTCGTCGGTGTGGATTACTTTGGATTATGTTTATCTTGTTTTGCTTTTTTTAATTAAATGTTTAGAGAATTACATTAATTTTACATTTGTTCATACTATAGACTTTTGCTGGAGCTAAAGTGTAATCTGGTCTTCTTTTCTGCAATAGACCATTACTGATACTGTGTTTAGCAAAAAGGGTTTTACTGGATTTCAATGATCTTTTCGTACACAGAACTGACCCAAATAGTAGGAAGACTGCTAGTGCATGTATTATACCTAAGAAATAGCACGTTAAAATAAGACTATTTTGACTATATTGAACTGACGAACTTGACTCCAAATGAAGGTCAACGGCCGATAGATTCGAAAAACTGCATCTCGCGAATACAATAGGACCAGATACCTACTTTATACGCGTACGTTCTCGACACAACGCGTCTCCCTCCCTTAGAATATTTTTATTGCATACATTTCAAACTAGTGGTAAGTAAGGAGGTACTCGAAGCACGCTTTACCGATCTCTTGACAGACAACTTCACTCTGGATTATGACTCGAACTTAATAGCGCCAGTTAAAGTGCTTCACAGACTACGCTCGGTAAATCCACTGGATTTACACCTCATTGACTGGAAAGCGAAACTTACAGGAAACTTTTTGTTATTGGCAATTATTTTTATTTGAAATGAGATGAGCAAAAACAATGCAAACGTGATTTATTTGCTGTGATTATATTAAGGTTTTGATTTATATTTTATAAGACATAAACATATTTCTTGTAAAAGTAATACCTACTTAACTTGATGTCTGCGTAACATTATAATAATATACTTAATATATGATTATAAAAACATCATCATCATCATTTTAGCCAAAAGACGTCCACTGTTGGACATAGGCCTCTCCCAATATGAGTGTTTATGAAGGCTTTCCCAAAATCACCACGCGTGGCAGGCGGGTTGGCGATCGCAGTCTGGTGTTATAGTGCATAAAGAACGCTGTCGCCTTCTACAACACCCTGAAATGGGATGGTGTTATTTTTAACATCTGACAACACACGGTACGCAAAAAAAACATCAGGTTCACCAAAAACCTCACCTACCTACATAATCTAAAAGCACCCATTATTTCGTATAAAAAAGGTTAATTTTATGTTTTCGAATAAATTAATTTTCAGAGCTCAGTATTCTTAATCATCACCAATTCATCTAGCACCAAAACGCATAATCCTTTCTAAAATCCCATGAATACAAATCGACGGCTTCAAGCCATGACCCGCGTCCATCGTAAACAAACGAGCTCGCATTATCAGAGTCTGATGGATTACATCTGCTTAGCTGACGGTCCATTTAACATCAGGTGAGCAAAAAAGTGATGTCATTAATCATTGGTGCCAACGATGCGTGGAAATAAAGGATACAGTAAATGAAACGAATTTGTTCGAAGGTAAAATGGTGGGAATTTAAAAATAAGGAAGCCATTTGGTTTAAGCTGATCGTTTAAATAACAGATACTTGCCGTATCTAAAGTTTTATAAGTAGGTAAAGAAGAAGGAAAGAAGTAAAACTGAACGTATTTCAAATTCAATTCTTTTTGTGAACATTATACAGATGTAATATAAAATTATATTGGTCCATACTATGTCCTGGCAGAAAACATAGACAAAAGCAAAGGTACGCAAGTAACAATTATATAAGATCAATAATTATGTAAATAGATGTCAATTTAATGCCAAACATTAAAAGTTTGTAATATGTCAATAAATGAAGACGGCACGAATCAAATAGTTGTTATTTAGTCACAAGTTTAAAAAAATTATACATGTCCCAAGGTGGAAAAGATTGACAAATTGGCAAAGTTCAAACGATGTCAATGCTAAATCCATTCAGAACAGGTTAACAATTAACAAATTTTATAAAACACAGATGAATAATGTTGTTTTCAGTTCCTATGACTCTGAACACAAGTAAAAGATTGGACATATAAAACTTAAAATGGTAGGCTTATAGCCACATGCCCGACAGCGTTAAAGAAATTTAATATACCACGTGAACAATATACGACAAAAACTAGGAAGACCACAAACAATATAGTCACGTTAACAATCATCGTTCTCCCACATTCCCTACGTCCATTTGACGTGGCTAGATGTCAACAAAGCGCATTCCGCGGTCGCGTCGCTGTCGGCCACGCTTGCTACGTCACCGCAAACGTCATGGGCATACAATTTAGTATCCTGTGTGCTGAGCTATGTGGTGGATGCTATTGTTGATCTATGGCTTATCACTGTCTTTACATGTGGAATTGTTAATTGAATGTTTCAAGTATTTTGTCTTTGATCTTCATTACTTCTTTAATAGATTGCACAACTTTTAACATCGTTACTGTTAATATCTATTTACGTAGTTATTTGTTTCATCAATTAGCATTCTCTTAGATTCCGGGAAACTTCTCATTTATGTTATTATTTTTGTACATAATTTTATTGAATGTTTATTACACTAGAGTTACTACTGTTTCTTCGCTTTGTGTTACACTAGATTAAAGTTAAACTCATATATTATGACTGTAACCATATCTATTGTCGTGCAAAGCACCAATAAATCATACCATGATATAACATCACCCATCAAAACTTTACAGTGATAAACTTGAATAGTTATCATCTGCTATAATTTATAGCAAGAATCTAACATTTCACTAATATCTCCAGTTTAATACGCAATAGTAATTATAATCTTCCGACTTTAATAAAGTAAGCATGAAAATCAAATTCCAAATTATAAACTGATTCATAGTTACCTAACATACAAACAGACATATCATGTTTAATGACAGAGAAAATTCCAAGTTATCTTAGAAAGCTTACCACTGCAATTTATATCCTATCCGCTAAATTCTAAAGTCTAATTTTAATTGGAAATTGTGGAAATATTTTTAAACTTGCTACTGAAATCTCAACCCTATTACTGTAGGTGTGAAGTTTGAATTCCAGTGGCAGTGATATGTCATTCCATAAATTGGGATCTGATTAGGAGAGACCGGATTTTCGGACGTGTGGTTTCCATGGTACAGTCCAATCTGAAATTGTTTATAGTTATGGCAAGCTTGTGGCCGATATTAGGCGCTTTGCTAGCGTGGGAAATTGGGCGACCTAACTTTATTGCTCTGGTTTTTTGTATACTAAAGGAGTATTCAGAATATGTAGGTGTAAATGAGGAAAATTTCTCGGATTTTGAGAATTTTATTACTTACTTAAATCAAAATATTCCGTGCGGTGCCAGACGTAAAGAATAGCTCCATTTCTTCCTGTGAGTGTCGTAAAAGGCTACTCAGGGACTGAGAATGGGAATCAGGGTTGTCTATAAATTTTACCAACATATTGCGATCGCCAACCCGCCTACTAAGCGTGGCGATCATGGTAAACTTTGGAGGAAGCTTATGTCCAGCATTAGACATCTTATAGTTGAAATGATGATGAATCATAGCCAATACCCCCAAAAAAATTTCAAACACCAAGAAAAAACGGCTCCTAGTGCCCGGGGGCCCGCCTACCCTTAACTACGGTAATGAAGCACAGAATCATTCAAATTGGCGGTGTTTAGGGGAAGTTTATCTGGTTAAGTTTATCTGGAAGTTTATCGAAAGTCGTCCGCTGCTGAACCCTGGTTCAGCAGCGGACGACTTTCAGTTGAAATGATGATGACGATGATACCAAAATAAGAGAGTGACAATGTTACAAAACAAATATCTACAATCACTAAACATAAACGATGGTAGAATAGATATTGAAGTAATATTGAAAATACTCACGATATTATTCCTAGAATACCGATTTGTCGTAACTCTAGGTTTGCCGTTCAGTAGACTTATCTAGCTAAATCCTCTTGCCAACTCCAACTTGAAGGAAATTGTATTGAACAATCTGTAAAGGATTTGGTTGACAAAGTTTCTTGAATGTTCACATTTTTCTTTTAGCAAGACAAACTGTTTTTCAATTCCTGCTGACGTGAATTCAGAATCAAGTATAGTACAGTAATTCTATTAGTTTATAAAAACAATAACATGAAACGTACAAATAAATCTGAAGTGTTTATTTGTAATGCCATACAACAGTGTACTAAATGCTTATCATAGTAGGCTATGTTGGGGTCGACTTCCAGTCTAACCGGATGCAAATGAAACCAGTATTTTAATTGGAGCGACAACCTTTCTGACCTCGACAACCCAGTTACTGGGTAATAAGTAAGACCCTTTGGTAAGACTGGTTGTCAGACTTTCGGGCTTCTGACGATCCGTCACGACAGTCAAAGATCTACAAATGACAGTCGGGACCAACTGATTAACGTGATTTCCGAGGCACGGAGGGGTCTTAATAAGTAAAGATGGTCACACCAACCACGGCAAACGTATTTTAACGTGAGCAACGTAGGTAACAAACCAACTTTTACATTAAAAAAATAAATAAATAGCGTTTTAATTCAGGCATTGTACCCATATACAAAATTTACAAAAATAAATCAAATCAAATCATAATCAATGAAAACTAAAATCTGAAATCAAAATTAAAAACATAATGAAGATTAAGTCGGTCTGTTTGTTTGTTCCTACATATTTCCTTAATTACTGGACCGATTTTGACGGAATTCTCACAAGCAGATAGCTACGTTTTTCCCTAATACGAAGTACCCATAGAATGTTTTCCAACATCAGGCAAAATCGTGGACACTGCTAGCCGGAAATAAATTCAGAAGTAATGATGACATTAACCTCTAAGTCCCTGAGATACTATATTTGGTATCAGACACAATGGTTTTTAATTGTGTCTGTAATACGGTAATTGACTGGTTAAATCAAAAACAATACAAATTACACTTACTATACAATTAAAATAACACACCACTAAAAGTGACATCAACACCGATAATAACCCAAAATTAAATGAAATTAACAGTAATGACAGTCAATTACTCAGAACCTTGGAAGCACAGGTAGCATTTGTAATAGCACGTGAGTACCGAGGGGTGCTGGAACACTTAATCATTTGCTGGCTGGCTTTAATTTGATCACAATGTTAATGGAGCCCGGTCGACACGATCCAATACCAATAACCAATTCAAATAGTTGATGACATGCAAGAGTTGTTTTAAATATTTTTTGCTAATGCTTTTAAAGATGCAGTATATTTAGATGCGTTGATCAACGCTATTGATGGTTTATATGTTAGTCGAGGGTTCACTTGAGTTGAGTGTGTGATTTAATCTAAAAATATGGTTGCCTTGATGTTATGGCAACATAAACTAGTTCTACTACTAATCTCTACTAGTTAACTAGTGTCATCCACTTTCAAAAGTTTGACCTATATAAAGTTTTTTCTATAAGCGTCTACTCTCAACAAGTCATCTCCAGAAAAATCTTCACGTTATTTAAACTGATTAATCAAGTTCATTGAGCAAGAAATTGGCGTGCAATCCAAGCGAAATGTCAAGGAGCACAGCCTTCTGCATAAGTGCCCAAAGCCACCCTTCTCCGTGCTCACAGGGAGGAATTATCGCTAATAATTATATTACAAGAGAATCAAAGTGCTCTTACATGACGTCGCTAGATGTGATTTCTTCTTTATTTCGTTAAATCTAACCGTTTATGAATAGTCTTTAAATAGCTTTTTAAACGGAACGTTTTAATGCCGAATTCAAAAATATATTAGGATACATAAAATACAGTGAGCACTAAGTTATGGAAAAAGATGTTCTAGGAACAATATCCTTATATGTTCTTATAATAGGTAATGAACTAACGAATCAATGGTGTTTAAAACTTCTTAGGTTTGCACTTATCTAACTATAAGCAGAACTATAATATTAAGTAGGTTTGTACAAACATTTTTACACGTTAATGATATGTTTTATAACTAGATGAGTTCGGCGAATTTTAAATTTATAGCCCACCGGGAAACGTATCGGTTCTAAATAATATATTATATTATATCAAAATGCGCTATCTCGTTAATATAATAATAACTGGGATAAAATAAAACGGTAACACACAAAATACTATGTCACTATAAGTATGTCCCAATACAAACAATTAATTGTCAGTATTGGATAGGAGTATGGAGCCTGAATTGATTTATGAAATTGGATTTCGAGTGGGAGTGAATATCGCATACCTAATATATAAATTGAAAAGGGCGATAAAGTGGCAAAAAATACCCTATCGCTTTATTATTTATTTGCATAGTAGCAAAAATTACGTAACGCATGTACTAGTTGTATCTATGCTGCTTGCCGCGGTTAGTCTGTGGATGGGTGACCATCTTTACAAACCAGGAACCCTCGGCGCCCCGGAAAGGACCTTAACCGATGACCCCGGCTGTCATTCCTGGATAGTTGACAGTCGTTACGGTCAGTCTTTACTTGGGCGCTTGCCGCTGGACCTGGAGGCTGATGTCCTACCAGCTGTCAAGCACCAATCCTAGGTACTTGACAGTGATCGAAGACCCCGAACATAATGTGTGATTTGGACGGTGGCGCCCGTCGGCGGGCATGAAAAGCCATGGCCTTCGACTTCATGACAGCCACTTCCGGGCCTAAGCTCTGTATGCAACTCACCACCTGTGAGACTGCAGCTGGCGCCAGCAACGGTAATTCCTTGTACGTGCTCCCACAGGCCGTGACCAACGAGTCGTCCCCATAACACGTCATGTCTTCACCCGGCTGGATCTCGCCCCACAGCACCCAGTCATATCTGATGTTCTACAGGAGCGGGCCCACATCCGAGCCCTGTGAAACACACCACAAGATATGCGGCGTTGGTATTCACCATCACGTCCCATGTAGGTGACACACCTTTCGGCTAAATAAGCCCCAACGATGCGTCGGAGATAGGGAGGCTCTCGATGACACCGTAGTACCTCCCGAATACAACTCCCAGGCAGCGTGTTGAAGGCGTTGGAGATATCCAAGGATACCCCCAACATCATCCCACACTGATGGGAGATCCCCAGTTTGGCATCATCTTTCCAGAAACTCATCCATCGTTTCGTTGGCTTTCTTCTATGCCTATAATAAGGTCCGTCAATGTCCTTATCCCATTGCATTTGGAGTCGGCACAACAGTCTTCTTCCAAACATCTCTTATACAGATATCATCTTTCACATAACTCATCTATCATTTCTTTCCTAAATTCCTATGCTACAGTATACGAACCATGCCAAGTCATAGGGTAATAAAGCCTACTTACATGCATTCATTACCCCAGAACACCGCAAAACATAGTAGCGAATTCCTCACCCCAAAGAGCATAGATAAAGCCTTTGATAGTATCTAATTAGCATAGTTCTGGCCTTCTTGTGCATCGTAGCGCTCAATATTGAGTTCATTAAAACAAGTTGCCTTCTCATTATTTTTCGTCGTTGGCGCCTGAGAATTTAATTTTGCGTCAGGCTTCATCTTTTTAGCATTTTTAGGATAAAACTTGTCGATTAAAATTGTGATGCTTAAACTTTGGTAGTTGTTAGAATATTTCTCTTTTGAATTTTGTTTTCACAAAAAATGTACTGTTCTTTGTTGCATTTATGCGTTTTTGTAATTCTAGACATTCATTATCCGAAAGCTTTTTTTGCTTCTTAAGTACGCCGATAGCCAAGAATATTTTTAACTCAATTAATTCTGGTCACTGTAACTATGTTGATAAGGTCTCAAATTCCAGAAGTAATCCACCGTTTCAGTGATTCTCAAACAGACTACTTGAAGAAGTTTTTGGTACTATTTAAGAGGTATTCCATGAAGCACACCCAAACGAAGCACACCCAGATGAAGCACACCTAAAGTATTCCACTTAGCACACCCGTAGGTGGGCTTCAAATAAAAATTTAAAATAATTAATTTCCTATTCCGGGAAGCACACCTACGAATATCACTCGCATAGCGTGGGGACTAAGAAATAAAAATGTCGATAGAAGAAAATATTTTATTATTCAAAAGACTAACTTAAATTTCTAACATCATTCAGTTTCATTATAATAATGTGACACAATATTTGTCATTTTTTTAATGTTACTATTTTAAATCACAGATTGTTTCATAATTCTCCATCCAAAAAAATATTATTTTTTATTTTTTAACTATTTTTATATTATTTTCCTTTTTTGTGCTCTGAATAAATTCACAGATTGTTTCATAATATCAAAAACAATGTATATATGTATAGTTTTCCATGGAGATCTATGTTGAAGTTTTCTTATAGCTACTTGTAATTGATTGAATTGAAGCACACCTACGAATATTCGTAGGTGTGCTTCGTGGAATAGGAAATTAATTACTTTAAATTTTTATTTGAAGCCCACCTACGGGTGTGCTAAGTGGAATACTTTAGGTGTGCTTCGTCTGCGTGTGCTTCGTTTGGGTGGACTTCATGGAATACCTCCTATTTAATTAACGTTTATCTCCACACTCTTTGCGAGAGTGAGATACAACTATCGTAGTTTAAGTTTATTTCACAAACAAGAAGTTGATACTTTATTAATTAGGACTTTGAGTTGCAGTCAGCAACTGAATACTGAACGTTGTTGAAGTTTTAAGTTTTCTGCAACAGCTGTAGAATCTCAACATCATTTTTTTATGTTTAATGTGATGTTTAACATTTACGCTGACCGTTATGACCCGTTATTTTTCTTTCATTATTCCACATTAAATTACTCGAAAACCAAGCATGAAACTATCCCACTGTCCTAAAATAACTTTATGTTAGAACTCGAGACTATAGAGCATACAACGCAAAACCATTTTCGATATTACCAAGAGACAATATTAAAAATGTTCACGAAAATATCTGACATTCGTCTTACCAATCATTCAAAGTTCAGTTATAAATAGTAAATAAGTGCTCTTTGATAGAATATAAAGGAACGTAACAAAGGGGTAATCGAAATAACTATTGAAGTAGAGATAAGGAGCTCAGAACCCTTTGATCTCTAAAAACAAGTTTACTTATAGTTCAATGCTTCAATACGATTATGTCTGACTTGTTACCAAGGTTATAATAGTGAATAGTTTCTTCAAGAGTTAAAGTAACAATTACATTTTATTAGTTATAAGTTGGTTATAAGACATTTAATTTTGGCAGCTGTCACAGATGCCTAACTAAAAGTATCTTTGATAGCTGTTAAGGCTGAAAGGAAGAAACAAACGATATGATGGCCGACAGAGATAAATGTACAGTGCCAATTATAAATTAGAGCAGGATTAAGAAGGTGACGTACTTTACGTAAACAGGCAAAATCGTTACTTGCAAAAAAAATATAAGACTAATTATCAACCGCATCTATAAACAAATGACATGAAAATAAATAAAATTGCAGTTTTGGTTTATAATGTCAAAATAACAGTTTTTTTCACCAAACGCAAATGATGTGTTCATGGAGGTTATAAGAAAAACCGTTTTTTTTTTTTAAATAATGGGTCGGTTTGTTCTGGCTAATCTCCGAAACATCTTGATCGATTTTTGACAAGACTTTCACTGGCAGATAGCTGATGTTAAGTAAGCATAAAGAGTAACAACATGTGCTTTTAGTCCCGATATGCATTAGCACGTTCCCCTGGGATAATTTGCGACATCCACAACATTTACAACTACCAGTCCAGTTGTAACTAAAATCAATGATGACTACGATATGACGTACTACATGTATGAAATTAAACTAGTAGTCGTTTGGATGAAAAATTGCTATAAATTATAGCATTCCGGTTCGTTATAATGTAACTAGATGTCCCTGAGCGGTCCCATTGAAATACGAGGCTTGAAGTTACATATTCGATTTGTTTATTGGCTAGCTTGGGTACATCTGGTAACTATTCAAAATTACTGGTAGTATTTTATTTAGTTCAGGCATTCCACTGTGGAAAATCTGAAATTATATTAAGTAGAATTGTTGTACTAAAGATTAAAAATTCTCTACGACTTAAGACGTCCACTGCTAGACATAGATCTCCCCCAACACTGCCTCTTCGACCAGTTCTGTGCTTCCCGCATCCAGTAGATGCTTGCGGCCTTCACCAGGTCATCGGTTCATCATGTGAGAGGTCAACTACATCTTCCGAGACGCAGTCGCCACTACAGATTCTTTCGGCTCCATCTACAATCTTTTCGTTGAACCTACTGCCAATTAAGTTTGGAAATTCCTAGGACTATATCGATTACCTTGATTTTCCTGCGGAAATTATTGTTCTGATTTGATTACGAAAGGAAACAAAAATATTGTGATAAGGATTCCCAAAAAGAACAGCACGTTTGGAAAAGCTCCCAAAGTTCACAGTACGCCCTCCACGAGCCGTGACGATGACCTTGGGCTGTTTTAATTATTTTAATTTAGTATGATACACGTGTCAATATAATTAATACTAACCTAGCATTACAGAATAGTTAATGAGACTGAAACAGTTATTTTATGTTTTTTTATCGATGTAACGTCTGGTAAATTAATTATTTAGCAAATTGACTGCAAACTTAAATTGTCCGTATTATTACATAACAGATGTCATTCTTTAACAGTCGTTTGAAATAGCTGCAATATGGCACGAGAATTGCTAAACAATTAACTTCTCTGATTCTACCTAATTTCATCTCAAATATTTTTCTCATTGAGTTTTATTTTTCTCCAATCAGCCAAAAATTTGTTCAACAAGTTCAAAAGGCAATCTTATGAAGGCAACATGCCGCGTCGCTTACATCAGCAAAATGTCGTTAAAGCCTAAAAATGTTCGTAATCCAGATTCGTTCACGGCTCATTTGGCTTTGTGTTTAGGTCTTTAGGCTGGAACATTATCTAACCTAGGCTGAGTTGCGAATAATTTGATGTATGTTCACATAAATCTCTGGGTACTTTGTTGAGTGACAGATGTCTCTGTGGTCGACACAAAGGCTGTTTTATAGATAAAAATTTAAATGCTTTTGTCAAGAGTATTATTAAAACATGGCGCATTTTGGTAAAAGCTTTTTCTGCTATTTCATACTTTGTCTCAGAACTCACAATTATGCGGTTTTGATGTCGGAAAGTATCTCACGGGAACGTGCTGACAAAAAGTAGCGTACGGTACTTCTTATAACATCTGCCGGTGGAAATCCCTCAAAAATCGGTACAGCAGTTTCGGAGATCAGCCGTAACAAACAGACAGACGAACCGTGTACCTATATTTACATTTGCACTTATTGGAAAACTGTTATTTTGACATTACAAACAAACACATAAACTTTTTCTTTCCCTCTTTTTTCTATGGAACCGATGGGATATACCCAGTAGACCAACAAAACCAAAGCCGGGACTTACACTCAACACCCTCAGTAGCTAATTAGTTAAAATTATAGTTACAGCTTTACACTCGAAGGTCTCTGGACTGCCACTAAAGGAATACTAATACGTAAAACCCAAGCTATGTTTATTTCATTACTTACAGTTAAGAGATATGTAGAACTAACATTAAATTGAAAAGTAGCCACACAACAGAAAGGGTCACTTGTGATTTACAGCTGCGGCAAATAAGTCCAGTGAATATCTCTTGTAGTATTCAATTTATTTGGACCTTTGAGTATTCAATTTATTTGTACCTTTTAGTATTAAATTTCAAGTAGGTACTACTATATTTAAATAGAACCTAGATTACAAGGAAGAGACGACTTACGAGTTGTAAAGTCGTCGGTTCGAACCCAAGCCGGCACTTTACTTTGTGCAATTTTTTTCAATACAACTGTTTTCAAAACGGTGAAGAAAATACCTTGAGGAAATTGGCATACTTACCTAAGAACCAAATTTTTGAAAACATGTGTGACATCTGCCAACTCACTCTGGGCCCGTAAGGTGGATTATGGCCCTCTCACCGAGACGAGGACTGTGTCCCAGCAGTGAGAAAATGATTGGCTGTTGATGATGACAGAATACAAAATGACTAATAGGGTACAGTGGATGGTATCAACATCAGCAGCCTATAATGTGTGAATGGTATAGTGTATTTGAATTTTATTTTTATTTTCTAAAGTTACTAAACACAATTAATTCGACAAATAAAAAGTTCATGCCACTTTCGATACGATAAATGGGTGTAATTAATTTCTACCAAAACAGTAATGTATTAAGTAACGAAAAAATCCAAGATAAATTATTATGTACATTAGCTTGACGGAATGTGTGTGATTTTCATTATGACTAGAAATTTGGTACAATATGTAGTTGAAAAAGATAATTAATAATGTTCTAAAAGAACATAAGAACCTGTTTTATAGCTGTAGCTTTTGGGCTTGAAATGTAAAAGGTAACAGCCACATAAACATGAATTAGAATAAAAAACAAGACATCTTTCACAAGTCTTTTGTCGAAACGGATCCAGATAGCCATAAGTAGAAGGAGGCAAAATACTGCTAATAATAATGATACACTCAAAGTCAAAGTAATTTCAAATAGGCACATAAAAGGCACTTTTGGACGTCAACATTAAAATAGAATTGATTCTAGTAATAAAACAGTAGAAATGCATCGAATCAAATTCCAATCAAAAAGCACTCACCGCCTAGGCCCGATCGTAATCTAAAACAGACGATACACAGACAAAAGTTCAAGATACACGATTTTTCGATCAACTAGCAACGAAGATAGGCATAGATATTTTTACTTTTACTATTTTACTGTCCAACGGAGTAAAAAATTCGCTGGTCACATCCATTATAACGTCTGACAACAATAATAATTTTAGTGACGTCGTAAAAACTCCATTTGGCCACAGGGTTAGGTGGAGCATTCATGCGGAAAATGTTGTGGGACATGTTGCGGGAGTGATGTGTAGCGTGTAGCTTGTTGCTGGTCTATAGGTGGCAACCATTTTGCGAATAATTAACCAGAAAAAAATATGTTGGAACACTTTTTGAGCATTGAGATACGAATTTCTACTATGTATTCTTCCTATTCTGAAGATTATTTAATGCAAGTTAACAGTTTTGTATTTTCAGGGGAATATCTATTTTTGGTTAGCCTTGAATCTTTCTGTCTGATCTGATAACTTACTCCTAATTGTAATCAATATACAATTCAAAAGTGGAAACTGCTCTTGTATCAACCACATATTAATTTTATACCTAAACATTAGAAGTCCCTTTCCAATTTTTTGCCCTTACGATTTTGTCATGTCAAAAAACTTAAAAAAAAAACAACCGACTTCCTTAAAAACACTACAAAGTGAAAATTAAAGTTATTTTTCACTTTGCAGTGTTTTTAAGGAAGTCGGTTGTTTTTTTTTTTTTTAAAAAGTTTTTATTTTACATTTTTTAGTTTTGGTATCTACCCCGCACTAATTCCAAACAAACAATGCATATTTATGCGATAGCAGAAATCGCGGTTGATTTGCCGTCATTTTTTAAAGAGTTTCGGTGTCTGTCTCCGGAACTCATCATCAGATCTATATGAAATGTAAATGGGACCATTTCGGAATAAACCCCTTTCGAACAAAAAAAGAATTTTGCCAATCCGTTTATATATATGACGGAGTTATGGCCGAACATACATAAAAAAAAAATATAAACATCCGAATTAATAACCTCCTCCTTTTTGAAGTCGGTTAAAACACAGATAGGCAGCGTTTAGCAAGCATAGCGAGTGACCCAAACCCGCATACCTGATAACATAACTCACACACGTAATTTTCACAATTTAACCCCAAAACATTTAACAAAGTTATCATAAAACATTTTTATCAACCGCTGAAATTTCCGAACGCACTCGCTTTCAATAAAAATTGATTTATATAACGCTTTGTTGTTTTTTTTATCTACACGCCGACTCGCTCGGTGACGGAAGCGACTGGAACGATTAATTCTACTGTTGTTTTGTTATAGATATTCGGATATTATGAGGGTTTATAAGCAACGCTTTCGGTAAAAAAATGGTGAAATTTAAACGGACATTAAAGGCTCAACAATTGTTTTATTTTGTTAAAATTGACCGGCATTGTGAGGGCCATCAACTCGCGTCCCGAACTTAAACCACCGGAAGCTGAGTATTAATTACAAGTCTTTTAACACTGAAAGGTTATTTAATGCTGCTCTCATAAACGAGCTTAAAGACTGACGAATGAGAATTGCTACTTTTTGTTCTTCTAAATACTGTGGGATACAAATGGCACTGCTAGTATTGCTTAGCTTTACATAATATAAAATAAAGTAGCATTTCGTGTTTGTTCACTTAGATCTTTAAAACCACGCAACGGATTTTAATGCGGTTTTCATCAATAGACAGAGTGATTCAAGAATAAGGATTATATGCATAATGCGTGGGCGGAAGCGCTAGCGAAAGCTGGTTTGCAACTACAGACACTGTCATAATGTAGTGACAAAACTATTAGCGGATATGAACCATCAGATATTGCGATTCCGATCCAGCACATCTCTTGCTGCCTTCTTCCAGCGACGCCCTAAGCTGAAGGCTGTACCCCACAGGGGGTGCCCTTTTTTTTTTTTTTTCTCAGGATGGCAAATCATCAAATGACTTCTCCCGCTCTGGGCGGAGCGGGAGGGTGTATCAGACTTTTACTGACTAAAACCCACCCGTGTTCCATCAGTTGCTCATGTGCCAGGGTCACGGTATCTCTTTCGAACAATCACGCGACCCCGGCAGGCATCGGTCCTAGTAGACCCCTACACTGCTGCTGACATCTTTTTGAGGCGCGCGTGGAACACTGCGCGCCGTCGACCCAAGCTTGGTCCTTACCGGGCGGCGAGCTACCCATTGCTCGCCACCCGCAAGCTCGCGCCTACGGAAGCCGGGAGTCCGCAATCGACTCCCGACGCCCGGGGCGTCTCCTCCTGCGGCGGCTAGGGACGTGAGGGCGCAGAGACTGCCACTCCCTCACGCGCCCCGCCTCCTCCTTCGCGAGCATTACTGCTTCGCAGAAGGAGGTGACGGCTTCCCATTCCCTCTCGCTCCGTACCATGGCTCGCACCAGGGCAGGACGCGAGAGGTCACCGCCGCCGATCACCTCCACGAGGACACGGCGGTGCTCCGCCCAGGCAGGGCACACCTCCACCGTATGCTCCACCGTGTCCTCCAGACGATCCTCGCAATGGAAACACCCGGACGTATCCTCCCGCTTTATCCTGAACAGGAACCCACCGAAGCACCCATGCCCGGTGAGAACCTGCGTCAGGCGGAAGGTGAGGACGCCGTGACGCCTCTCTATCCACTCCTCAAAGAGGGGACTTACCGCCGCAATTGTGGCGTGCCCAACAGGGGGTGCCCTTAGCCTGCAATCACTTAAAGTTTTTAAGCCCTGGCTGGAGCGCTTATTTAATGGAGCAGGCACAGGTAAGTCTGGTTAAGCAGCCAACAAGCTCTTAGGATGTAACTTAATGTCTTGTAACTAGTAAAATATTAGGAAATATGTATTCTTGCCTTTGCAATGTTTGTAAGTATGTGGGCACCATGTATCTATCATATAATTAATTTATCTCTCTTTGCTTCTTTTTAAATTTTTTACCTGTTGTGGTATGGTAATTTTATTTTAGGTGCATCGTCTTCACATATAATTTATAAATATGTTTATTTCATGGTATTGTTAAAATCGAGAGATTAACAATACCATGAAATAGAGTATTAAGAAAGAATAGAGTATTAAGTGGTCAACTTTAAAGAACTATAACTTTTGTTGATGTACTTCTAATAGATAACTAATTATACAATCAAATTCTATAATAATTTTCCTTTTTTATGAAATATTGATCATCTTTGTCGGTTCTGGCCGAGACTTGTAGGAAACCTTGGCATTCTCCTTTGCCGTGTTATAGCCATTTAATAAAACTGTCAAACAATGAAAATTGTGAGTTAAATATGCGCAATTAAATAGCATTAAAAATAAAATACTGTAACCTTATAGGTAACTACAGTTTTGAGCCGTTTGGGGTTAAAACGCTCGGGCCATGGGGCCCGAGTGCGCGTCTCCTTTTTAAGGAAATCTCTCATCGACTGGTCGACACTTCACGTGACCAGAAGGCTGGGTCATTCAAGGGGCGCTCAACGGTGGACGCCATCATGCGCGTGCGAGCCCTCACGACGGGGGATGCAGTGGCCCGGGGTGGGGTCGTCTTGGCGGTGTCTCTAGACATCGCCAATGCCTTTAACACCCTACCCTGGAGTTGCATTAGGGAGGCACTCCGGTATCACCGGATGCCGACCTACCTCTGTCGCGTAGTCGAGGCCTATCTGACGGATAGAGCCGTTATCTACCCCGGTCACCAGGGAGAATGGAACCGGCGAGAGATGTCGTGCGGTGTCCCACAGGGATCGGTCCTGGGGCCGCATCTGTGGGACATCGGTTACGACTGGGTGCTGCGCGCCGACCTCCCTAGCGGCGTCAGCGTGGTTTGCTACGCTGACGACACGCTGGTCCTTGCGCAGGGGAGGTCGTACGAGGCGGCGGCCGAAATTATGACACGCGGGGTTGCGACAATCGTCGATAGGATCCGGCAATTGGGACTCGAGGTGGCATTGCACAAGTCCGAGGCCATGGGTTTTCATGGTCCTCGGAACGCGCCACCTGCGGGTTCCCAACTTACGGTAGGAGGGGTTCACATCGGCGTCGAGTCGACGATGAAGTACCTGGGACTTGTCCTCGACAGCCGGTGGAACTTCGTTGAACATTTCCGACGTTTGGCTCCCAGACTGGAGCGGGCTGGGGCTGCATTAAAGCGGCTCCTGCCCAATCTGGGGGGTCCAAACGCCTCCTGCCGGAGGCTCTACACGGGGGTCGTGCGGTCCATGGCCCTCTACGGGGCACCGGTGTGGGCGCCCTCATTGAGGCTGCGCCCAGCGCGCCGGTTGAGTGCGGCCCAGAGGGTCATGGCCATCCGGCTAATCCGAGGATACCGCACGATCTCGTGCGAGGCGGCGAGCCTCCTTGCCGGAGTGCCGCCATGGGATCTGGAGGCAAAGGTCCTCGCGCACATGTGGGAGTGGCGCGAGGAGGCGAAACGCCGGGGTGAAACTCCGCTGCCGCAACAAATCGCGGCTCGGCGGACAGAGCTCCGGTGTGATCTCATGGCGACATGGCGGGTACGATTGTCGCAACCCAGTGCTGGGCACGCCACAATTGCGGCGGTAAGTCCCCTCTTTGAGGAGTGGATAGAGAGGCGCCACGGCGTCCTCACCTTCCGCCTGACGCAGGTTCTCACCGGGCATGGGTGCTTCGGTGGGTTCCTGTTCAGGATAAAGCGGGAGGATACGTCCGGGTGTTTCCATTGCGAGGATCGTCTGGAGGACACGGTGGAGCATACGGTGGAGGTGTGCCCAGCCTGGGCGGGGCACCGCCGTGTCCTCGTGGAGGCGATCGGCGGCGGCGACCTCTCGCGTCCGGCCCTGGTGCGAGCCATGGTACGGAGCGAGAGGGAATGGGAAGCCGTCACCTCCTTCTGCGAAGCAGTAATGCTCGCGAAGGAGGAGGCGGGGCGCGTGAGGGAGTGGCAGTCTCTGCGCCCTCACGTCCCTAGCCGCCGCAGGAGGAGACGCCGCGGGCGTCGGGAGTCGATTGCGGACTCCCGGCCACCGTAGGCGCGAGCTTGCGGGTGGCGAGCAATGGGTAGCTCGCCGCCCGGTAAGGACCAAGCTCGGGTCAACGGCGCGCAGTGTTCCACGCGCGCCTCAAAGAGATGTCAGCAGCAGTGTAGGGGTCTACTAGGACCGATGCCTGCCAGGGTCGCGTGATTGTTCGAAAGAGATACCGTGACCCTGGCATATGGGCAACTGATGGAACACGGGTGGGTTTTAGTCAGTAAAAGTCTGACACGCCCTCCCGCTCCGCCCAGAGCGGGAAAAGTCATTTGATGATTTCCCATCCTGAAAAAAAAAAAAAAAAAAAAAAAAAAAAAAAAAAAAGGCTGGGTCATTCTTTGGCCAAAGAATTAGCATTGCCATTCAACGTGGCAATGCTGCCAGTCTTCTGGGCACGTTTCCAGATGACAGTGATGCGGACGAGTACTTCGACGCCTAAATGTCCTTTGTTTTTGTATTTATTTATAAATATTGTATACAAATATTGAAAACATTTTAAAAGAGTAACGGTGGAGTTTTTTGCCCATTCTTCTCCATACGAATCTATCTTTTGTAAGGGGCAACTAGAATCAATTCTATTTTCATATAACTGTTGACGTTCAAGAGTGCTTTTTTGAAATAAATTCTTTGACTTTGACTTTGATGACCTGCGCGATGCCAATTTAAACATAATTTAAAGTATTCATCTTAATCCAGAGAAATTCGAACTTCCAACGAACAAAATCAGCAATATTAACCTGTATACCATATTCCCGCTATACAGTTTAACATCAAAGAGTCTCTTCACACTGCGCCGCTATATCCCGACCCGTAACTTAAACTTAGCGACACTTGCAAGCAAACTAGCCTCTCGCAAACGTTGGACGATTTGCAATGCAAAACTGTTTGCGTCTTGCACAGCTATGCAGTTTACGTAAACCCTGCTTGTTACTTAGTTTTGGGAACCATCTTTAGCCACAGGGTGATAAACGACAAGTGATATTGAATTTATAAAATTTGAATAAAACACTTTTGCACTTCTAAAAGAAATAACACCATCATTATCTGCCTAGCTTTACACACACACACACACACATAACATCACGCCTTGTTTCCCCGAAGGGTTGGGCAGAGGTGTACCTATAGCTTTTTTCTAACTATTTTGGGGTTTACTTCCAGTGTAACCGGATGTAGCCGAATACCAGTATTTTACATAGAGTGACTGCCTATCTGGCCTCCACAACCCAGTTACTGGGTAAAACAATACCCCTTAGTAGGACTGGTTGTCAAACATTCGGGCTTCTGACCATAAAGATTAGCGATTGAAATGGTCTTCTGAGGAAAGAAATACACAGCTTTTAGAGACCTTGTTATGTAAGTGTAAGAGTAGTGTGAAACTAACGGAAAGAAAAAGTACCAACGGTTTCTATAAACGTTGTGAAATCAGAAAGGTTTTGGTGAATTTTCTTAATAGTTCCCTAAATGTAGAAAAAATTTGGGCTCGTCCGGGATTTGAACCCGGGACCTCTCGCACCCTAAGCGAAAATCATACCCCTAGACCAACGAGCCAACTGATAGAGTAATCAAAATATACGTCCACACTAAAAATCGTATTGCCTTACCATGTAGCAGTGTCTGATACTATATTTTTTTATAGTATTCGTAATAGTAGCATTCACTAGTGACATAAATCCAATTTCATTTAATTTCATCACCTACGTGTTTTTTTTTTTATTTTTGACGCATAAGTAAATTAATATTGTACAAATGCGGACTTAATATCTGAGGCATTTTCTACCAGTCAATCTTATTTGTGACTAGCTTTTGCCAGCGGCTTCGCTCGCATGGAGGTCGGAAAATATCCCGCAGGTATCGTCACTGCTCAGCTCCTATGTGTCTTAGCGTTATGTTATATAGCCTATAACCTGCCCAGGAGTATGGACTACAATCGCACCAAGTTTGATCAAAATCCCTTCGGTGGTTTTTAACCCATGCGTGCACATACAGACAGACAGACAAAAAATTTACTGATTGCATTTTTGGCATTAGTATCGATCACCATTCATCCTCCAATATTAATTTTGAATGTATATTTAATGTACAGAATTGACCTCTCTACAGTTTTATTATCTATATATTAATACGTGAAGCGAAAACTTTGGATCCCTTTTTACGAAAATTGGGCGGACGACGGTGGAGTATGAAATTTCGCACACTGATAGTTTATATAGAGAAGAAGTGACGAATGCTAATATTTTTTTTTAAATTATGCGTTAAAATACATTATTTTCAATAAATAACACGTTACACACACTACTATTCATTACCGTGTATCTAATACACACATGCACAAATATTCTTTTGTTTATGGTCCAAATCTGTCTTTAATATTTTGTGCAGTGTTACCAACACCCAGAAATATTTACCCCTAAAGCTTAAGTTAAAAAACCCTAAAATTGCCACAATTACTAAAAATCCCCCTAAAAAATTATAATGAAAATAACCAACGAATTTTCAGTAATCATAGACCGATACAGTAGTAATATTTGTCTATATTTATTACGCGACATTTGTTAATCATTCACTCTGTATTCTTAGTATCGAGGAACCGTAGTAGAAGTCGCTAATACTTTTTTTGTAATCAAAAACACAATGAGAAATGTAAGATGGCAAAAAATCCCTAAGAATACCCCTAAAAATGGAACGCCTCTAAAAAATCCCCATCCCATCCCCTTATTTACATCCTTTAAATTTGGGAAAACCCCTAAGTTGGTAAGCCTGATTTTGTGTCTATAGTCTTACTGAATGTCAAGTATAACCATAGGTAATAAATTAATTTTATAGATATATAACCTATTTCATTTTTAAAATCTATGATCATATCGAGAATATTTGTCTTTAATATTATTTGTATTAGCGAGCATAGAAATTTAGTTTAGATTTTTAAGAAATAAGTATTTTTTGTGGTTTTATGGGGAGTGTCAAGTATGGCATTAGCAGGTTTCCCATACAAAACTTAGTGTCGTGTGCAAACTGTAGAGGTTGTATGCCTCACGATTGTACAGGCTGGTTATAATTATGACATTTTGAATTGTCATAATTAAAAACAATAGGGAAAATTCTATAAAAACAAATTCACAGCAAACTGTGATAATTCATTCCATATCCAGCATTTAAGAAGTATTAAGAAAATAAAGAAGAGAGTCCTGAAGAAGTATTCTTTACTCATTATACCTACGTCCTGGTCCTGGCCATCACCATCCCGCCAGCGAACCCTCCCACAGTAGTACAGCGTCAACAAAAATGTCAAATATAACCATATTATTTTTTATATTTATTATTATATATATTTTTTTCATTTAATAATGTATTTCTATTCAAATGAAGTACGGTCGAATTTCGACCAATGGGCGATCTCTAGTAAGTATAGATATGCGACGCAAAGTTGGTGCGTCTTAGCCCGATATTGTGCCAGTTACCTTAATGATACTCAACGCTGTTACTTAGGGCTTTTAATCATTCTTGTCTACCACATGCATCTTTTATTAAATAAAATATGAACCTGAGAATAGATTTTATTAAAGGTCCGGATACTATGTAATGATCACACCATAGTAAAGTTATTATAGTTTGATCGTACATTAAATCTGTGGCTTCTTAATTCCATGTTCCATCTCAAAACAGTATTTTTGTTTATTCAAAGCTTACCCAGTCGAGATTTTACATGACACATGTATTTCTAACACCAGGTGTCCGCCCCTGGTTCTGTTCACACAGAAGTACGGAAATTGCAGTACACGACATTGCTTGTTGACCACTGCGTTTGTTTTAGGCGGTTTACAGTTGATGCAACTTTTGACGAGCTATTGAGGACGCTAGGCGAGGTTTATGCGATCTAGATTCATAGCTAAAGTTATTTAGATATTAATTCTACTATTCTACTAATATTATAATGACAATGGCATGTGTGAAAAGATTGGATATTTGGTACTGCAGCACGAAAAACGGCTCAACGGATTTGGATAAAATTTGGCCCAAAAATAGATTATAGTTGGTATTCTATGTGCAAACATAGGATACTTTTTATTCCGGCTATCCCGGTAGGATGTTCCCGAAGCTACTGGCATAAAGGTAGTTATGAGATACCGCATACGTGTTCGATATTTAAAATAAAGAAGAGCGATTTTGTTCTTATGGATATTTGATTCTATTAATGACTATTTTTTTGAACAGCTATTGTTACTATAACATCAGGGTACTCCCAGACTAAATTAATGGAATTAAGGTATAATTTTGACGACCATACGACTACGGATTGGATGTTGTATTTAGCAACTGATGTAGTAATATTCGAGACAATGGTGATTAAATAATACGCTAATCTTTATTGCTTCATTCTGTTGTCGGTGAAAGGCATCACAATCTTTAAGGTTCACGTGTATTTTGACAATCCAATCAGTTGGCTCGTTGGTCTAGGGGTATGATTTTCGCTTAGGGTGCGAGAGGTCCCGGGTTCAAATCCCGGACGAGCCCAATTTTTTAACAATTTTGTGGTGTTTCCTGTAAAATATTAATAAAAACCCTTTAATATCTTATAAGAATATACTTGTAAATACATAATTGAACTTTTACCGTACAGTTAGCCTAGTGGCATTTGTTGTGTTTTTTTTTATTGCTAGGTACGTGTGTTTCTTAAAGAAAACGCCACAGGTCCCTTGTCGCCGTTTAAAAACATTATTTACTATCTCTATCGGAAACTTAACGCAAAATACGCTTTGCATTAAACCAATAGCGCGTTCAGATCTCATCTCGTGTGTAATCCGCCTTATTCACGATATTTGCATATCAACGATACAGGGATCGTACATCGTTTCTCAATATTTGTCTAGTTCGAGTTTCACTATTGAATATTATTTGCAGTTATTACTCAAATGTATTTCAAATTGTATTTATATCAATAGTTTGTGTGTTTCAATGTAATATTAAATTGTTATTGGATTTCTTGTTGATAGCCCAGGGGTATAATGAACCCTGCCTCGGGTTAGGTTTGCATTATATTTTGCACTTGGCTTGTGTTGTGTAACAAGTATGGATATTCTGTAGATAGACTAATCAATAATGACATAGCAACATTAAAAACTATTGATAATTTACGTATGTAAAATGAGGGAAATAAATGGTTTATCAAATTGACGAAATACGCCCATTATTATTAAATACTTTAATTCTGACTATGATGTCCATTTTGTTAGGAACAATGTTTGTTCTTATAGTCAATGTCATTAGTACGGTTACTAAAAGAGAGAAATAACTAGGGAAGGTCGTCGGATATTGATGAAATTAAGTATGGAAACGATGGATGTTTATAACAAAATTTTATTTTATTAATAGAAAACAGACAGTTCATTTATGACAATAAACCCCTGTAATTCTAAAAAAGTACATTGATTTCGTACTAAATTTCAACTACATCCGATGACCCTGCTTAATTTTCTCTTTTGATGACTGTACTCTTTAGCCATTTTCATAATAATGTCAAAGAATGCCATTATGCCAGTCTATCATGATTTGAATTTACGGATAATTTCAATTGATAGTCAATTTCCTAAGCAATTAACTTCTCTGAATCCACTATGAATTTTAATCAGGACAGTCTTTGGCATGACTAAGCTAATCGTAGTTACGTGACTGCACGAGAAAATGTATGAGCAGTGGAAGTCTAGTGGTAACGACCGCGTTTTAATTCGTGTAAAATCACCACTGATATTAAAACAAAAAATCGATGACATTTATGAGAACTACCCACTCACAATGGGCGTGCGTGGTGAATTACGGCCGACTCTCTATCAAAGAGACTGACTTGTGTGTCCCAGCAGTGGGACAATAATGTAGGCTCATTATCTATGTGAAAATGTATTTCCTTGCTGGTTTTACGGGCTGAAAATATCTTTTTAATACTTATTAATTTTAATTGCGCTTTGTGTTGGACTTTCGCTATTCCAGCAATTATATCGTAATCGTTCTAATAGATTCGGCTAATAGTACCCCAGTAGCGAGCTGGAACAAAACTAATCCGGTAGCGGTATCTCTGGTATCGAATCTTCTAACATCGGCTAAGCCTTCAAGATCCGAAATTACGACCACTATTCTGTGTATAGGATATTCTGAAACCGGAATCGTAACTTGGTCTTCTACCTTGTTAAGGTACAGATTGGTGCAGGGCATTAAGAAGTATAAAACACAGCTAGCTTAAGTATATTTGGCCTATAATTTTCCCACTGCTGGGATATAGGCATCCTCTCTGTGTAAGGACATGGCCCGTAGTCCACCACGTCGGCGCAGGCCAGGTTGGTAGATATCACAGGTTTTTCGACTTTATGGTTCTAGGATATGCCGTTTTCTTGTAATATTTTTCTTCACCGTTTTAAAAGCAGCGGGGATGAAATTATTTATATTAAGTAAAGCGCCTGTGCTGCCACTTGACTGCTCTACCACAATGTTGAAACTTTGCCTTGTTGTTGTGTTCAATCTCTTGTTCCATACATGCATACTAATTCATATTCTTCTGTATTAGTACATGTCATGCCATCTCTAATTATTACCTCAATTATAGAAATTGTTTTTTAGACCATAAAAAATATAATAGCATGAACTTGTTTGTATTGCACAAGAACAATATCAAAAGTAGTCTCGATTTTAAAGACGGACCAAAAATTCTAAACTTGTAAAAAAAAGTGTTCTAGTTTGAAAAAAAGTGAAACTCATTTTTGTCAGCAAACGAAACCCTCATAAAAAAGTAATAGTCTGGTAAAATAAATCGATGCATATTTTACATTCATTTAATTTAATTCGATTTCCTATAAAATGAGCTCTGTTTTCAAAGTAAAGCTGCTATTATGGTCTAGTGGTTGCAGATGCTACTGCAGAGAATGGTATAAGTACTGGGTTCGATTCCCAGGTCGGGCAAGGTTTAATAGAGTTTTTCTGTATAAAAATTCTCAGTAGCAGCCCGAAGTCTAGAGTTTTGCCCAACTAATGGTACTGGATCGCCTCCTGTTACATGGTTTTTAAACACCTGGCGAAATTTGGGAGTACTATATGTACACCTCTGCCCAACCCTGTGGAGAAACAAGGCTTGATGTTATTGTGTTATATTAGAAGCTGCATTCCAATTTCAAAGTACAGAAATGATCTTTGACAGAACTGTCGGAACACAGTGAGAACTGCATCTTACAGACGTTCAAAGGTTAGCGATACAACACAAATATTAGCTTCCATATCTCTATATGTTCTCAGATACAACGTATTGGAAGTATTTCATGTTGAGATGTTTACTCTTGCAGTACTATTTCATATTTGTCGAATATTGCAACGTATGGAAGATGTTTGGAGTTCGTGTTATTATTTGGTGAATATTTTCCGTTTATACGTACGTATATTTAAATGTAGATGTTTTAGTTGATCTTGTTTTGTTTTTATAAAAAGTGTCGTCTGGAAAGAATATGGGGTTTACATCGGCTATCAAGGCTCTATTTTTTTTTTCCTAAAAGATGTCGCACACGGAAAGTTGCGGCCACTTACATACTATCTATGTATGAATCTTAGAAGTTATTAAGAGCTCTCTGCCTATCCCGAGAATTCTACAAATCGTGTATAAACAATTATCAAAAATTTGGGCTCGTCCGGGATTTGAACCCGGGACCTCTCGCACCCTAAGCGAAAATCATACCCCTAGACCAACGAGCCAACTGATTAACGAGTTGAATTTTAACATCAAAAGACCTTTCACTAACAAGACTGTTATAATTTATAGCAATTGCGACGTAACTATATTGTACAAAGTCACGTATTGACTGTGTATTTCCTTCATAAATTGCTTATCTGTCTTTTGAGGTAGGTTGAGAGGTAATCACGTAACTTATGATCAGTATGAATCGCTTTCATGTTGACAATCCACCAACATTCATTGCGTTTTTTACGTGGTTGACCAGACAATTTTTTCGAATATGTCACGTAATGGATTAGAAATAATCTTCAAAATGTTTCTGACTGGTAGTGCGTTACGCGATTTGGGTGCAAATTTATAATCCACTAGGTAATATTGAAGATGGACGCAGTCAGTGTTGAAAGTCCTCACAAAAATACACTATTGCAATATTTTTATATTATAAATAGGATATGAGAATCACTTTCACACGTTAACTTAAAAAAAAAATACATGATGGTGTCGACATTTTGTATCTTAGAAGAAATGGCGACACAAACTCTTGGTCTCTAATCTGAAAATATGATAAAAGCCAAGTATGTTTAAAAGAGTAACCGTGTATTTTTTCGCCGGCTCTTGTACATATGACATGACCAATTGAAATCATAATCATCGGTAGCCGTGCATTTACCTTCTGATTTTTTATAAGTGCGTAGTTGGTTTAAGTAAAATAAAATAATTTAAATTTGAGTCAATACAGGAGTATCTTACCCTCTTTATATTTTCACTAGCTTTCGCCAGCGGCTTCGCCCGCGTGGAGGTCGGAAATTATCCCGTGGGAACATACTACCGGGATAAAAAGTAGTCTATGTCCTTTTTCAGGCTCTAAACTATCTGTGTACCAAATTTCATTTAAATCGGTTCAGGAGTTTTAGCAGGAAAGTGAGACAGACAGACAGACAGACAGACCGACAGAGTTACTTTTGCATTTATAATATTAATAAGTAAATAAGTATAATAAGTATATAAGTATATATATATATATATATTATAATATTATAGTGTGGATTAAAGTAGGTACTAAAATTGAAGTCTACTTTTATACAAACTGTGACACCAACAGGAGAAAGAATTCAATAGTTAAAACCAAGTAGCCGAATGAGAAAATACTAGCTGTTTTTGCAAAAATAATTTAGGAATTATTTTATACACTAATGTAAAAAAAAAATTGGGCTCGTCCGGGATTTGAACCCGGGACCTCTCGCACCCTAAGCGAAAATCATACCCCTAGACCAACGAGCCAACTGAATATTAGACCGAAACACAAGACAACAACCAACTTATACGGTATGCCTTTCACTAAAAGAATTACATAATTGGAGTCATATCATTGTATATTTAAAGATAAGTACCTACTCGCGTAATAATCTATAGAGGAAAGCAGTTAAAGAACTGAATAAAGTTAAATGGCTGAATAAAGGATCCCCGATGGGAATGTACCGCGTGGTGCCGGACGTAAAGAATAACACCACCCCATTTCTTCCCGTGGGTGTCGTAAAAGGCGACTAAGGGACTTACTAGAGAAAGGGCAGCAGCGTTCTCTATGCATTTTACCATTTTACTGCGATCGCCAACCCGCCTGCCAAGCGTGGCGATTATGGCAAAGCCCCCCAAACTGGGGGAGGCCTAAGTCCAGCAGTGGACGTCTTACGGCTGAAATGATGATGGGAATGGGGAAAAAAAGATTTTCTAAATTCTAGTTGAATATTTGGGCATTTGAGCCTTTTACATAGTAGAAAGTAAAGAAAGAAGAAAGAAAGAAAACACATTTATTTAGCATAGACTTGAAGTCATACAATTTACAGCAGAGAAAAGTAAAATTTAAACTAGCATTATAGTATGCCGGTGGCACCAAGTTCCCAGTTCAGTAAAAATGCCAGACAACTATTGCCTGACGCTGGTTTTCAACTGGACCCGAAATGCGAGTAAATGGATGTGAATCAGTTTTACATATACCTGTACCGCAACGTAACGTGTATAAGCATTCATACCTAAATTCAAAAAATATATATATCAGAGAAAAAATAGTAATAGTAGGTAAATAATAGCTACAGTATCAAAGTTTTAGAAACATCATTCATTTCGAAGGAAGTCAACTGCTGGACATATGCCTCCCCCAAGCGTCACCAAATAGATTGATTCTGTGTTTTTCGCACCCAGCGGAATCCTGCAGCCCAGGTACCCCCTATAGGAGGCCTACCAACGCTACGTCTACCCGGACGCGGGGATTGGCAACAAAATAAATGAAAATCAAACGAATACAAAATCAACGAAATACCTAATAACATTTTTATTCATTTTACCCATAATACTATCATTGATTTTGTAATAGAGACAGGAAATAAAAGACAAGTACATTTGGATTTTATATAGGTTTGCCGGAAGGGTACCCTAAAAAGGAACTGACCCTACAGGATGTGTTATAAAAAGGTTAATCAGGAGTCTATGCTAATGCTTAGTCCTCGCTACAAGAGGGCACGATCCAAGGACTATTATGATGAAAAGGAAGAGTAATATGTTTTCTTATGAAGTTTTGTATCGTTCCTGTTATCTAGTGGAATTGACGTAAAACTGTAAATAAATACTTCATAACCGATACAGAAACGGATAGGTAGCTTTTTATGTTCCCTGTGTGGCTTTGAACCCCCCATTGTTCAAGACTAGCCAGCCAGGGAACTGAAGGTCCAGAACATCAGTGTTTCCCTTCAATGCCCTGCTAATTGTCCATGACGGATATGTCCATTATAAAGAATTGGGCTCGTTCGGGATTTGAACCCGGGACCTCTCGCACCCTAAGCGAAAATCATACCCCTAGACCGACGAGCCAACTGTCTTCATCATTCAGATTGGTTATCACAAAGTGTTTCTTAACACTTCGTTGAGAATAGTATACATAACATTTTAACATGCTGATACTTTCTATATTAAAACACGTTTTGTGATATCATCGCGGTTGCGGAATGCGTAAACGCATGTATGTAGGTCACCTTTCACAACGCGAGTTCGATAACAATGACCAATTTCAATCAAACTTTCAGTTGGCTCGTTGGTCTAGGGGTATGATTTTCGCTTAGGGTGCGAGAGGTCCCGGGTTCAAATCCCGGACGAGCCCAAATCTTTTTGAGATTTATTCAGTAAAAACTAGATATTTGATTGATGTTTTAGGTATGGAAAAACCACATAGTATACAGTTCACATGCACGAATATTTTTTTTAAATATTTGTGTGTTAAAATTAGGTACACAACTTTTATCAGGAGACAATCAGTTAAAAACATTGCCGAACAAAAAAATATCTATACCATAAATCATAGCTACCATAATACTCTCAATAAAGATTAGTTCTATTGATAAAAGATGCAATAAATTAGAACTGATAAGTATCATCGATAACTAAAATTTATTGCCTGCTAATTTATTTCCAACTAACAACTGTATTCTATTTCAGTTGTTTAATATTGTGTCGAAGTTTTAAAACATTTTTTTTGCAATAAGTGCTATAAATTATGAAGTTTTGAAAAGAATTTTCTATAAACGATTTACTTGTTAACTTTTCTACATTTAAGGGCCCTCTGGGTGAAACTATAAAACTTTTTTGATATTGCTGAAAATACGAGAGTTCACAGATCGCTCTTTGTTTCAATATGTTGCTAAGTCAAGTTGTCGTGTCATACGAATAAGAACTTTCTTTGTATGTAGTTAATATACAAATGGTACATACTATGACACGTTAGGGCGTGAGTCTATATATGTATGTATGTAATACAAAGAAATTATAAACAAAAGAATATGATCACAATAAGAGAACGTAGAATATTATAAATTTAATTTGGGAAAACAAACAGTCACACAAAAATCTTAATAAATAGGTAGTGAGCATGAAGAAGACATCCCATATGTGTAGCTCGCGACGTTATCTACATTAGAAACCATACATAGGTACATACATGAACCTTACGACTTCTACCCATGGGGATAGGCAGAAACTACAGAACGTCACCTGCTAGACTCTCTCATCGTTATATACGTTCACTAGCTTTTGCCCGCGACTTCGTCCGCGTTAAATTTCTTGTTCCCCCGACCCTTCCCGTCGCGTCGAATCGCCTACCCGTGCGATTTTCCCCGTTTTTGTAACATTTTTCATTACTGCTCCGCTCCTCTTAATTGTAGCGTGATTTTATATAGCCTATAACCTTTCTCGATAAATAGGCTACTCAACACAAAAAGATTTTTTCAACTCGGGCTAGTAGTTCCTGAGACAAAGAACAAACATACAAACAAACAAACTTCAGCTTTATAATATTAGTATAGATATAGTATAGATATACGAACGCCATCGGTTGCAAGTACTTAGCACTTTTCTGAAGAATATCAACAATAAGGTCAGTATAATATTTCCTTCACGGTCGTCCCCTCCTGTTTCCGAAGTATTAGCAATCAGTCATCATCGTCTGCCTCGTCTTTTATCAACTATGTTAGGGTTGGCTTCCAGTCTAACCAAATGCAGCTGAATACCATTATTTTACATGGACATTACATGGATGCGACTGCTTGTCTGATCTCCACATACCAGTTACTGGGTAAGACTGGTTGTCGGACTTTCGGGTTTCTGAGAACCCGTAACGACTAAAGATCCACAAATGACAGTTGAGACCTCACTTTCCGAGGTACGGAAACGTCTTGGGATGAAAAGATGGTCACCCATCCATGAACCAGCCACGGTAAGCGGAGCTTAACCTGATCGCTCGATACGTGCCGCAGTAATTACTGATCGCTCGATACGCGCCGCAGTAATTACTGATCGCTCGATACGTGCCGCAGTAATTACTGATCGCTCGATACGAGCCGCAGTAATTACTTAGCAGTGATAGAATAAAAATGGATCATCAATGTTGTCTTCTTATTCTTATGACCGATGACTTTGGTCGTAAGAACCTGGAACCCGTGTTGGTTGAAAGCCCTTAGTCCAGCGGTGGACTGCGATAGGCGTATTTGATTAATGGAAGCTACAAATAATCATATTTATTGAACTAACAAACCAAATTAGTAGTAAATCAAGCCCATTGTTTACATTCATAACCTCAATTGATTCATCCGAACAATACTTGAGCTTATTTACATATGACACCAACACCTACACTGTTAGCTTTATTAAGGGGACTAATACTGCTGCTGAATTTCGATGGAGTAGGTATTTGGTAAACTGTAATGATAGTTTATAATATCTCAACATAACACCACGCCTTATTTCTCTGAAGGATTGGGTGGACCTAATATCCCATCAAAAACATAAATGTGAAATGAGAGCCAAGTTCAATATTATGATATTTGTCTTGGTTGTTGACTTCAACGACAAAAGAAGTGAGATCTAAATGGGTGCCAAATTCAAGGGTTAGTCCTGAAATTTATTTATAACTACATAAAATATCATTTCTTCTTATAACTTAGGATAATATATTGTAGCCTAAGGTCTGACTTGGCTAGTTCTCATATACCTACGAATTATTATGTTCGATAGCTAGTTTCTACAAGCAAGCCAAATTTTCGGAATAATAAAATAAGAACCGTCAAGTAACAGGTTTAGAACTTGCGAAGGCTATAATATAATTCGTAAATGAAAACTAGCCAAGTCAGACCTTGGGCTACAATATATTATCCTAAGTTATAAGAAGAAATTATATTTTATGTAGTTATAAATAAATTTCAGGACTAACCCTTGAATTTGGCACCCATTTAGATCTCACTTCTTTTGTCGTTGAAGTCAACAACCAAGACAAATATCATAATATTGAACTTGGCTCTCATTTCACATTTATGTTTTTGATGGGATATCATTACTTTTTGTACTTAAATTATTAGTAGGTACTTATTTATAACGAAATTAATACCTAATGGTTTTACCGTATTTTCCTACGTTTACGGGATATAGTTGTCTTTTTGTGTTATTTTCTATATTTTCTTGTATCTTTGAAATGTTCGAGTGAATTGCCAATTCAGTATCCGGTTTTTTTTTACGTGTTTTCTGTTTATACTTAAATTGGCCAAGTTGGGGCGGTATAACGCGCGCAGACGATTGCACTCTACAAGAGAGCTCACTAGTGCCTTGATTTGACTTGTATCTAAACTGATAAGATGTTCTCCATCTAAGGTTTTAACTCTGGAGAGTCCAACGTAAGCCTGCCTTTTACTAAATATAGAGGAGCCTATGTCGAGAATAGTGATTTGTGGGTAGTAATAGCATATGCTAAGCAAATAGGGAATTGTTCCCTGTGAACATATACATTACTTAATATCTGAAACTTGGTCTTGACTCGTTCTAGTTCGTAAATTAAAACCATTAAAATCCACATAAAGACCAGCTGTCATAAGCTTTGATTGCTGATTCTTACATTTTTTTTACATACATACAATTATTACAGGCACTAAGTACATAAGTGTTCCTAATAGAATCAATTAAGTGAAAAATTATAATAAAATGATAAAAAAATACCAGTTTCTGATTTATTCCTTTGTATTCAGCTAATTACCTATATGCCTGCCAAATTTGAACTTTCTAGGTCATCTGGAACTGGGTTAGAGTTTTGATCTATAGGTCAGTCAGTGATAAAAATGATGATTTTTGGACGTTAATATCTAAATAACCGTTTGAGATGTACTTATGAAATTTAGACCACATATGTATCTTGCAAGTTTCAATATATTAGCCAAATTTGACACGTTTATGAGAAATAGTTTTTGAGTTATGAGGGGGTCAAAAGTGGCTCCAAATGGTTCGTGTAATATTACACACGGTGCTGCGCGCCAGTTCTGTTGTTACTTGAACTTGGCTTGACACGCTACCGCGTGTCTAGATAGTACACCCACATTTTGCCAGTTATATTTAAGTCCCATATATTAAAAAACGAGCCTATTGCCATCTGCATTAACATTTTGCACAACAGGGTGCTTACTCTTGAATATAATTCCAATAGATCGACATTAGTCAAACGTCAGTTGGTTAAGTTAAACGTCAGGGATTGGCTAGACTCAGTGAGTCCAGCCAATCCCTGACGTTTGACTGACAATTCCAATGTCGATCTATTGGAACTAGTGATCGCCCATTGGTCGAAATTCGACCGTACTTCATTTGTATAGAAATACATTATTAAATGAAAAATTATAGATAATAATAAATATAAAAAAATAATATGGTTATATTTGACATTCAGTAACACTATAGACAAATTGTTGACGCTGTGCTACTGTGGAGAGGGTTCGCTGGCGGGATGGTGATGGCCAGGACCAGGACGTAGGTGTAATGAGTAAAGAATACTTCTTCAGGACTTTCTTCTTTATTTTCTTAATACTTCTTAACTGCTGGACTAGGAACAATATGGAATGAATTATGACAGAAATTTGTTCTGTTTTTATAGAATTTTCCCTATTATTTTTAGTTAATTATGACGGTTCCAAATGTCATAATTATAACCAGCCTGTACAATCTATGACCAGCCTGTACAATCGTGAGGCATACAACCTTAACAGTTTGCATACGACACTAAGTTTTGTATGGGAAACTTACTAATGCCATACTTGACACTCCCCATAAAACTACAAAAAATATTTCTTTAAATCTCTAAATTCCTATCGTCGCTAATACAAATAATATTAAAGACAAATATTCTCGATATGATCATAGATTTTAAAAATGAACTATCTAATCTAAACTAATATTATAAATGCAAAAGTAAGTCTGTCTGTCTGTCTCGCTTTCCTGCTAAAACTACTGAACCGATTTTAATGAAATTTGGTACACAGATACTTTAGAGCCTGAAAAAGGACATAGGCTACTTTTTATCCCGGTAGTATGTTCCCGCGGGATAATTTCCGACCTCCACGCGGGCGAAGCCGCTGGCAAAAGCTAGTGTTATATAACTATAAAATTAATTTATTACCTATGGTTATACTTGACATTCAGTAAGACTATAGACACAAAATCAGGCTTACCAACTTAGGGGTTTTCCCAAATTTAGGGGGTAAATAAGAGGAATGAGATTTTTTAGGGGCGTTCCATTTTTAGGGGTATTGTTACGGATTTTCTGCCATATTACATTTCTCATTGCGTTTTTGATTACAATAAAAGTATTAGCGAATTCTAGTACGGTTCCTTGATACTAAGAATGCAGAGTGAATGATTAACAAATGTCGCGTAATAAATATAGACAAATATTACTACTGTGTGCCGGTCTATGATTACTGAACATTCGTTGGTTATTTTCATTATAATTTTTAGGGGATTTTTTTAGTAATCGTGGCAAGTTTAGGGGCTTTTAACTTAATCTTTAGGGGTAAATATTCCTGGGTGTTGGTAACACTGCACAAAATAATAAAGACAGATTTGGACCGTAAACAAAAGAATATCTATGCATGTGTGTATTAGATACACGGTAATGAACAGTAGTGTGTGTAACGTGTTATTTATTGAAAATAATGTATTTTAACGCATAATTTAAAAAAATATTAGCATTCGTCACTTCTTCTCTGTATAAACTATAAGTGTGCGAAATTTCATACTCCTCCGTCCGCCCAATTTTCGTAAAAAGGGATCCAAAGTTTTCGCTTCACGTATTAATATATAGATTATATTCGAGAGTAAGCACCCAGGAGTTAATAATGTTTAAATTCTTAGTTACTGTTTGAATTACTTGCGTGAGATATTATTGTTTATATAGTCTGTGCCAGATGTGAAAAAAATAAAAGTTGTTGACACCCGCCTACCAATGTATTCAAATTACCGTTTTGACCGTGTTAGCGACACTTTCTTTACATTTTTTTCGTATCGTTTTGAAATATTTGAATACATTGGAAAGTGGGTGTCAACGAATTTTTTTTTTCACATCTGGCACAGACTATAGTAGATGCTAACTGAAAACGTCAGCATGACATCACTTTATCAATGGTGTACACTTCCGCACACGACGCGACTTACTAAAACCCACGAAATTAAATTTTTCTTATGTTTTATTGCTATTTCAGGTCAGTTTTACGTTGTTGTTGAACATATGATTTGTAAAAGGGTTGTATTGATGATTCATCAGCAGCCTATAATGTTCCTATTACTGGGATACAGGCCTCCTCTCGGTGAGAGGGAGTGGGCCATAATCCACCACGCAGGCCCAGTGCAGGTTGGTAGATGTCACATGTCTTCGAGTTATTGTTGTAAGACGTGCCGTTTCCTAACGATGTTTTCGTCCACCAATGTTTAGTATTGATAATTATAATTGTGTAAATACATATGTACGTGTATCGTCGTGAGTAGTGTTGTGGAAGACGGGCCTAATGAGTGACGTAGTGAAAGGCAACGCGGTTAGATAATTATGATTATCTATATGATATTCAATTTGAACATCTAAATCAGTTGGCTCGTTGGTCTAGGGGTATGATTTTCGCTTAGGGTGCGAGAGGTCCCGGGTTCAAATCCCGGACGAGCCCAATTTTTTGACGATGTAAGATTTATTTTTAAGAAAGAATTTTGGTTTATTAATACTGTGAACGAGTCCATGGTACAGGTAATGGAGTCTACTTGGTTTCTTGGCCATAATTATTTAAGTAATGTAACTTTTTCCTGTAATTAACTATTCTGTTCGGCTTCTGCTTTTATATTAAAGGAAAAGAGTTTAAGTGTATTTATCTTCTCTTTAGGTTTTCGCTGATAGGCACGACGCGATGAGGCGACGCGATTCTTGAGGAACAATTTCCATTAAGTTAATTGTCGTTGCCTTTTTGTGTATTCAGAACGCGGTTTTCGCGGCATTTTATTTGTATTTTATAAATTTGTAATTGTTTGTTCTTCCAAATAAATAAAATAAAGTAGGTGTCAGTATGCATAGCATTTTCAATCAGCCTATAATGTGCCCACTGCATGGACACAGGCCGCCTCACTGTGTGAGGGCACAGGCGGATTCCTCCACCTCATAGTCTTAAAGAGGACTGTACTGAGCCTTCAGTACCACTATTATTTAGTAATATAACTTATATTTCAAACATTCGTTACAGGCCTTATTAAAACAATTTAAGAATAATTTGACCTGTTTAAAATTATACAGTTGATATACTTGTAGGTCCCTAAACATTACCTAATTTCTAAAAGTGAAGTGTCGTCATCACGTATTCGAGTCAGCACTTTAGCATCTGATTGAGGGCGACCTACATTGTAGCCTCGATAATTATATTACTTGTACACTTCCTTATTATCATTGTAACACTATTGCATAAACATAGTAGACTATAGACCTTCTGCCTTCGCGTATCTTTCACATACGTAGTGGGGCTTGTGGCTAAGTTTAAAAAAGAAGAAAACTCTATTGTCTTAAAAATACTGCTTTGGGAACTAACTATAATTGGGACGATCTAAGAAGTCGGATATGACGTTTCTCATTTGATATGCCGGGATAACTTCGTATTCATGAACGTCTATGTAAGAAATTGTAAAATCAAATTCATAATCCTAAATAATTACTATGTTACCCATACTCTATAACAACGAGTATCATTCGTCAACCTCAAGTTTAAATTTGTATTGAAAAATTGCCCTCAAAAACACGAATTAATCGTTGATTAATATCCCGACAGGACGTTTTGACAATGTCATGTCTTTGGGTTGGTTGCTGTAGTGCTGTGACCGTGTAAAAGCTGTTTTTTGCCGAATTTAATTTGGGCTTTAATGAAAAATCGTTACTTTTCAAACATTATGTTTACTATGTTATTCAATACTAGCTTTTTCCCGCGGCTTTGCTCGCGTTAAATTCGGGGTAACACGGTTCCCCTTTCCTGATTTAGAACACAGAAGAGAACTCGGAACAGAATGTTATTTTAATACGTTAGTGTAGACGATAGTATATGTCTTTCCATTTGGGGATAGAATGTAAAGGTTCTGGGCATTGGACACACGCGAACATGCTACATACAATTGTTCATGGGAAAAGCACGGCTTTTCTAAGTTCACCCCAGCCACCTAAAAAAGAAAAAAAAAGTGACCTATGTAACTCTCCATCCCTTCAACTACGAGTATCTCCGCTTAAAAAATGACGTCACATCGTCGCTCCGTTTTGCAATGTATTATTATTATACATAAACCTTCCGGAAGAAATAGAAAACCGACATATCGAGTCGGGTTTTAGTTTGTCTTAGTTCAGCTTTCAGTCTCGCCAGCATGATTTTACTGAAAGCGGAACTATTACAAATAGTAAAACCGGAAGAAATTAGTATGCCAGGTTTTGGTTCCGAATCTCGCCCTAATTTAAATTTCATTGGAATTTATGTAATAACTGTTGAATATTATAAAGTCGTACGTGTAATAAAACGATATTCCTCAAAAATCAGATTTGAGCAATCTAAATACAATCGTCGATTACGAACTTTTAACTATTTTAAATCGATAAGTCTCAAGAATCGAATTTTAAAGCAACCGATTTTTTTCTCCCCTTACTATGCAAAGTATTTTGATAGCTGTCATATCCGACTTCTTAGATCGTCCCAGTTGTCATCATTTCAGCTGAAAAACATCCACTACTGAACCTGAACACAGTCCTCACCCAATAATGGAGAGGGTTACCATAAACGCCACTCTTGGCAGCCGGGTTGGCGATCGCAGTACGTGGGTAAAATGCATAGAGAACGCTGCTGCCCATTCTCTAGTAACTCCATTAGTCGCCTTTTACGACACCCACGGGAAGAAATGGGATGGTGCTATTTACATCCGGCAACACACGGCAATCAATATTTAAAAAAAAAAAAAAAAAACAATATCAATAAATCAATCAATATTAAAATATCATCAGTCAATATTAAAATATTTTAATCATAAGTATATCCGGCAAAAAAAGCGACTTAGCCATCGACTAGCTCGTTGGTATTATTTTTACTTATGGTGCGAGAGATCCCAGGTTAAATCCTGGACGAGCCCAAACTTTGTCAGGATGGGTTTTTAACGAGTTTAAAAGGTTGGAACGAATGGAGTTTACTGAAAAAGGTTGGTTTTATTTGCCCTTTATCGATCTGTGACTTCGAATTCGTTGTGCTGTGTGTTTGTACCGTAAACATGTAATAATTTGAGGTAAATTATTTAAATGTTGTATCCACAACACCACATCATCTGCCTATGTTGGATTCCAATCTAACCTGATGCAGCTAAATCCTATCATTATTTTACATGAAGTGAGTACCATCTGACCTCCACAATCCAGTAAATTGAGTAATACGAATACCCTTTGGTCAGATTGCTTGAGAAATTTTTGGACTTTTGGTGACCTGTAACGACTGACAAAGATCCATGAATGGTAGCTGAAACCATCTGTTCAACGTGCATTCGATAAGGTTGCCCATTCACTGTAAAACCGCGGCCAGTGTACCTTAACCTGATCTATCGACCCATGTGGCTGTAAAAACTTAGCTACAAGGCCGCAAATCCACAACACCTGTTGGTATCTAATAATGTGCGTATTTAAATTTGTCTTCATTGTATTCTATCGATATACATCCTGCTGTTTTAATGTTCGTAGTACATTTTCCATACAGAAGAAGGTACCTAAGAAAGAGAAGAAAGAAAAATAATTTATTTGCACTGCATTGTTAGACTCGCGTAAATTCCCTATAATATAGTGTTTGGACTTTAAAAGAGACCATGAATTCTAGGTTTATTTCGGCGTTTCTTCTATCAGTCGGCTAGGATATGCCCTCGTGATCTAATTTTAAAATATTACCAACAAAAAATTGACTCATTCGTCAACTCGCGCGCAATTAACTCGCTCGCTCGAGCGAGTTGGCACATGCTCATTTTAATTATTTTTGTTGTCGTCAACTCGCGACTAGAGCGAAAAATGGTACAGTCATCTATAAAAGTGTTATAATAAATTCAATATAGAAACCAGTAGGATATTATTGGGCATCCTACTCCACCTTCGTTCCTTCGGCTCACTCCGTTCGCCTCGTCACTCTCGGTGAAGTAGAATGCCCAATAATATAAATGAAATGTTATGGTTCAACGTCTTTTCCACTATTTTAGTTCTAAAACTCAATATTACCTTTTCCTTATTTTACCATAACACTCACTATTTTATATTGAAAGACGTCCATGGTCAGGTTGCTCGTACATTCATTCCAGTTAGCGATTATGAGTTATAAAGGTTAATGTAAAACAACAATTGACTCATTATTAATTTAACCGTTTCAAGCAGTCATCATGAAATTTGTAAAACAACCACAATCGTTACATGTAAACAAACTTTATGTTAATTCTCAGGAGACTGGTTTTCGTCATGGAGAATTATTACCTAAATCGGTACGATGTATTATTTGTGGGCCATCAAATTGCGGAAAAACTAATTTATTAATTGGTCTTCTTATACATGAGAATGGTTTAAGATTTCAAAATGTTTATGTTTATTCTAAAACCTTGCAACAACCTAAGTATGTGTTTTTAGAAAAAGTCTTGCAACGTGTACCAGGCATTTCATTTCAGAAATATCACGAAAATGAACAAGTGCTGAGTGTTCAGACCGCAAAACCAAATTCTGTAATCGTATTTGATGATGTTGCTTGTGAAAATCAAAATAGTATGCGTGATTATTTTGCTATGGGGAGACACAAGTTCATCGATTGTTTTTATCTAAATCAGACGTATAGTAAAATCCCTAAGCAGTTAGTAAGAGACAACGCAAATCTAATCGTACTTTTTAAACAAGATGAAAGAAATATGAGACATGTGTATGAAGAACACGTCAACACTGACATGACATGGATTGAATTTCGGGAAATGTGTTCGAAAATATGGAGTATACCTTTCAATTATGTTGTAATTAATAAAGATTGTTCCAAAAACAAAGGATGTTATAGAAGTAAATTTGACACGTTTGTAGTCTTTGATTAAGAACATGACTTTATACCTATATAAGGCTATAACCTGTCTGACATTATTATTCTCCGTACGACGCTTAATCAATTACAACCTGTTTTACCAATATGGAAAAAACATTGAAACGTCAAATTGTTGATGCAGCAGAAGCAGTAAAGATAAAAGTACGAAAAATGAGAGATACTGAGATTAACAATAAACATGCACTGGAATCTGTTTTCAAACCTGTAACAGAACCTCTCAACATAATTGCTAATGCTAGTAAGCAAAGTCCTCTCCTGCGTGTTAGTGATGATTTTGCTGATGTTCCGTTTGTTAACGAAAAATTGCAGAAACAAAGAACTGATAGCGCAGGAAGTAATGATAATCATGACGGTGAAGACAAATATGAATCCGATATCAACAGTGACTCTTCTTATGAATCAGTAGTTGAAAGTAACCAAGATTATGATACGTCATCCTGGTCAGTGTCTTCAGAAGCATTGGTAGATATTCCATTTGGAGTTAGAGCAGACCGCGGGAAACTGCTTTTAGGTTCTGCTTGCATAACGCTCAACGATCAATACATCACCGTGGCTGGACGTAAATACCGAAATACACCTGGATTAAAACAGTTGTTGCTTAAGAAAGATGTAGACTTAAGCTTGGTTACAGATAGTGATATGCAAAATTATAAGTTGATGCTACTTGATACAAATGCACATCGTCGAGACTTTGAGCCCAGTAAGCCAATAAAAAGTAATAAAGGACAAAAATATTTACAAGTTATTAAACCTCTTTTTAAACTGAAGAATACAGTTCAGGGAAAGGGTCTACCGTTACTAAAAAAGTGGAGAAAAGACGTAGATTTAGTGTACTGGGATAATCCTAATGAACTAGTGGAAAGGTTGAAATTATTAATTGCATCTAGAGATGCTGGCAACACAGGATTAGATAATGAAATTATATCTATCATTGAAGAATTGCGTGAATGTAAGATTATAAATAAATAAATGTTTGAAAATATGTTTATTTTGTCATCAGCCTCTCGATAAAATACACCTTAAACATGAACGTAGATAAATTCGGACACTACATTCACAAAAGAATGCGTTTTTCAGAGTTATTTGATTTTAATGAAAATGCATTGTTAAAATCAGAAAACGGAGATTTTGATTTAAAAACATCAAGACTGACAGGAATTACATCTCCAATAGAAGCAAACGATGCTGTTAACAAGGATTATGTAGATCGAATGAATGCTAACACGTTAAAAGAATTAAATAATCTGGCTGTGAATAAGGATTATGTAGATCGGTTGAATGCTAATATGTTTAAAGAATTTAATAATCTGATTGGTACATTGCGTACTCAAATCATAAAAGATGCAAAGGGTACAGTTCAAGCTACTTTAAAAGCAAAGATACCTGAGGTTTCAACTCATTTGCAAGATAAGTTTTATACTAAAGCAGAGGTAGATAAATTACTTCAGAAAACTCCATAATGGTAAAACAGCAAATTGTAAATGAAATACACAAAGCAACACGAAGAAATTTCCCTCGTCGTTCTGTTATTCTGAAAGGAATCCATGACTTATGGCAAGCAGACTTGATGGACATGCAAAACCTGAGGAAATATAACAAAGGTTATAATTTCATCCTTGTGGTGATTGACTGTTTCTCAAAGTATGCCTGGGCTGAACCGTTAAAATCGAAAAATAAATTTGATGTTACTCGTGCATTCGAACATATTATACTGCTTAGTAGTTGTAATGATCCTGTTAATTTACAGACTGATATGGGAACCGAATTTTATAACATCACTTTTCAAACGCTTATGAAAAAGCACAACATTAACCATTACTCATCGTTTTCTACTAAAAAAGCATCAATTGTAGAGAGACTGATAAGAACTTTAAAAAATAAATTATATAAATATTTTAGTCTCAATGGAAACTATAAGTGGCTAGGTCTACCATTGGAAGACACATTGAAGAGATATAACAACACCAAACATCGTACTATTCAATTTAAACCGGTTGATGTGAATAAATGTAATGAACAAGTTATCAAAGAAAATATAGAAAAAATAAACAAACATGATTTGGTTCAGTGGAAGCCTAAATTCAAAGTTGGTGATTGTGTTCGTATAAGTAAATACAAACATAATTTTGAGAAAGGTTACACTCCTAATTGGTCAACTGAATTATTTATTATAAAAAAGATAAATAAAATCTTACCAGTGACATATCATATAGAAGATCAACGAAACCAAAACATATTAGGAGCTTTTTACGAACAAGAACTGCAAAGATCTAATTATCCTGATGTGTATTTGATAGAAAAGGTTTTGAAAAAGAAAGGAAATAAATTGTATGTTAAATGGTTAGGTCTAAGCAGTGCAGAAAACAGTTGGAATGAAAAAGCTGCATTAATGAACTAACTATTATAAAACCATTTTCATTCGAAATCATATCATTCTAATTTGAGTAATGCAAGGGGGTGGACTAGTTAACAACATAATTAATAATTTACCATTCGAAGTGCATTTGCCAGGATACAATTATTGTGGACCAGGAACCAAACTTCATAAACGCTTAGCGCGAGGTGATCGAGGTGTAAATAAGCTAGACGAAGCTTGCTTGCAACACGACATTGCATATACAAACCATACAGACGTATCAAATCGTCACAAAGCTGATTTACAACTACTTGATATGGCTAAACAAAGACTTAAATCAAAAGATGCGGGGAAAGGTGAAAAATTAAGCTCCTGGTTGGTAAGCAAAGTTATGAAAGCGAAACTAAAGTCTGGATCAGGCATTAAAACATTTAAAAGCTTAGTTTCGAAAATAAAATCAAAAATTAAGAAACTCAAACACAAAGATAATAAGACTTTATTAAAAGCAGCTTACTTAACCGCAAAAAAGTTATTTCCAAACATTCACCATCGAATTCGAGTACCCCGAGTAATACCCATACCAAAGACTGGAGGAGTTCTACCTTTAATTCCAATTTTCGCTGGTTTATCGGCTTTAGGAACTTTAGCTGGTGGTGCAGCTGGCATTGCAAAAACCGTTAATGATTACAAAGCAAGCAAACAAAATTTGCAAGAAACAGAGCGACATAATAAAGCTATGGAGGCTTTAGTGTTGGGTAAGGGTTTATACATTAGACCGTATAAAAGTGGTAAAGGATTGTTTATAACATCTTCAAAAAACTGAAAAATATGCTACCCAATCGCCCTCTAACTGATGTAGACATCCGAAAGTATTCAAGACACATTCCATATTTTCGGGGGGTCTACATGAAGGATCGACTACCTTCAAAGCCGAAAGACATTGAATGTGGTATCGTTAACTTAGACGATTCTAAGAACGAAGGAACGCATTGGGTAGCTTATGCTAAAGTATACAATCACTGTGAATACTTTGATAGCTATGGAAATTTAAAACCTCCAATGGAATTGATGCAATATTTCAAAAATTGTGATGTGTTATATAACTACACAGGATATCAAAAATTAAACGCAGTCAATTGTGGTCATTTATGTTTAAATTATTTGTTGACTTTTTGGAATAAAAATGTATTATAAAATAAATGCTTTTCTTTTATATCAATCATTTGCAAGATGTCACTCACTTTGTCGATAACTGGAGACTCGTCAGTGTTAACTACATACTATCCTAATACTTTACAACTAGACGGAGAGTATGAGTGTGCTTTATTGCACTTTTCAACATTTAATTCTATTCCAAACATTGACAAAAGTAATAATAAGTTCTATTATGGCATTAATGAAGTTATTGAAGTACCGGAAGGTACTTATGAATTACAAGATATTAGCGATTATTTAAAATCTGAAATAAAAGATGCAGCGATCAAACTACGGTGCAATAATAATACTTTAAAAACTACAATATTCTGTACAAAAGACATTAATTTTATCAAAGGAGACTCTTTTAGAAGACTATTAGGGTTTAACAAACAAATTTTAACAGCAAATAAATGGCATGTGTCACAGTCTCCAGTCAACATTCTACCTACGACCGTAGTCAGGATTGAATGTGATATTGTAAGCGGTTCATTTGTGAACGGTGAACCAAGTCATATTATTCACGAATTTGCACTTAATGTGCCGCCAGGATACAGGATCATAGAAATCCCGAAGAACGCAATATACTTTCCAATCAATCAAAACAACATAAGCTGCATACATATCAGACTGTTAGATATAAACAAACGATTAATCAATTTACGTGGTGAAGAAGTGCAGGTATATCTGCATCTTAGAAGAAAAAGATGATTGACTACAATAAAAATGTGTTTCACCAAGTAAAGAATATCAGTTCTGCCCGAGCTACCTATCGAAGAAGACCTTTCTCTAAGAAGATAATAAAATTAACTAAAGACAATAAAGCGTTCCTTAGAGCGATCGGATTGTTAAAATGAATATCTTAGACGTTTTATCCGCTCCAACTTACGATAATACTATAGAAGGAATCGAATTTCATTCCTACAAGCCGTACGTAACGAGTTTCAACAGGAACGATGAAATCCGCATTCCCATCAACCAACAGGATTTGTACATACTTCCTTCAGCTAGCACACTCTATTTAGAAGGCACTGTTATCGTAAACAAAAAAGATACGAAAGACAAAGCTACTAGTATCAATTTCACAAACAATGGTCTACTGTACTTGTTTCAAGATATTAGGTATGAGTTAAATGGAGTGGAAATTGATAAAATAAAAAATGCAGGTATAACTACAACCATGAAATCATTAATATCAATGAATGAAAGTGAATCAAAAATGTCTAATGCTTGGGGCTGGAATATCGATGGTATAAAAAATATTAATGGTGGAAAATTTTCTGTTTCTATTCCACTACGTAACATCCTCGGTTTTGCTTACAAGATTATAAAAAAGTTGTGATAAATAGCAGACATGAACTGATATTGTTACGAAGTAATACTAATTTGAACGCTGTAAAACTTAACACCGGCGAAATAGTGGACGACGTTCAGATCAACAAAATTATATGGCGCGTACCGCATGTTAAAGTATCAGACAAAGAAAAAATAACTTTGTTAAAACTATTAGAAAAAGATAGATCACTTCAAATGGTATACAGAAATTGGGATCTGTACGAATATCCAGCTTTACCTAAAACTACAAAACATACCTGGTCAATCAAAACTTCATCTCAAATAGAAAAACCAAGGTACATTATTATCGGGTTACAAACAAATAGGAAAAGCAATGCAAGTTCGGACATGTCTCAATTCGATCACTGTCATGTTCGAGACGTTAGAGTGTATCTCAATTCAACTTATTTTCCGTATGAAAACCTAAATACGAGTTTTGCTAATAACAAAATCGCTTTATTATACGAGCAATACACCAGATTTCAACAGTCGTATTACGGACGTCGACCGGAACCCATATTAAGCGAAAAACAGTTTAGAGATTTAGCACCGCTGTATGTCATTGATTGCTCTAGACAAGCGGATAATCTAAAGACAGGGCCAGTTGTGGACGTGAGAGTAGAAATTGAAAGTGATTCGGAGATACCAGATCAAACTTCAGCATATGGTCTCATTCTGAACGATTGCATTGTTGAATACAAACCATTAAGTAACATTGTTAAGAAGATATCATGAAGTCGGACACCCTTATAGTGGAACTCCAAGGAATTAAAGATTCCTTAAATCATTTTATTGTTAAAGAATTGGCCATTGCGAGTCATGATCATACACAGACGTTCTTGGTGAAACCACCATATTCATTCCATTACCTAACACTAGAAGAAAAAAGCAGGTGAGATGGTTAGAAAGAAATCGAGGAATTTACTGGAGTGAAGGCTACATAGACTACAAAGAGTTTAAACGTGTTATTTTACCATATTTAGAAAATAAAAAAAAATATGACAAAGGGTTTGGAAAAGATTACGTGGATTAAAGAGTTATGTGCAAACTGTGAAGTGATTGACATAGGTGAGAAGGGATGTCCTAATTTTGCGACATTAAAAAAAAAGTTCTGTAAAATAAAACTGATTTTAATTGTGTGAACCATAAATTGAATTGTGCATTGAATAATGCTCTGTGTATTAGAAAATGGTATTTGGATAATAATATGTCTGTATTTAATTAATTTATTTAATTATTATTGTGTTGAACAGTTAATTAAAAATGTCTATGTACTCAAGAGTGTTTTATTTAATATAATCAGACCCATATAACAAACATTAAATTAGCTGCAGCAAAATGATAATCCTTCTAAATTTTATTTCAAATATAGGTACTTACGGTATTCTAAACGAATTATTCTAATAAAACATTCTGAAAGCAAATAACCTATATTTATATCATTACACTAGAGCTAATTTAAAGTTCGAGTATTTATAAGTAATACAAAATAAAACATAATTTAAACTACAAAATATTTTTATTTACTTTTTATATTATTTAACTTTATTATATTTTTTTAGACTAGGTATGTACAGGATAAAATACAAAAGTTAATTAAAATAAAACTTACATATTTGTTATTTTAAAAATGTATACATTCAAAACTTACACACCATAAAAACCACAAATGTTTAAACACTAAACAATAAGAAAGCAAATAAATGTTATATTATATACCTAATAATAATATAGTCTGATAACTATAATATTACTTACATAATTTATTATTGCTTATAACTATAAAACTTAAACAATATAGTAGATACTTACAAAATAATGACACCAGTTAATAGTTCATCAGTAATAACAACTGTCCCCACAAAGTTTTTTTGATATTTTATTAATTAACGATTGCGTCTCCTCCATAACATGGTCCACCGATTCAGTCACTATATACTGGGCACTTAAAATTACCACATCATCATTGTCACTTGCAGATTCTTGTTGTTCACTGATGTCCAACACTTGTACCTGGATCAGTCGTAATCCTTTTTTCTTCTCATTGTTTATGACGAATGATTGACAGGTAGGCAGAGCCGACTTCTGTTTTACACACTCTCGTCTTGTTCTAGGCTTCTTGTTGACAGGTCCGCAGTCTTGTCTTGCTCTAGGCTCCTTGTGAACAGGTCTTTGTTGTTCTGGGATATGCCAGCTTAAACTCGGGGTCGGAAAACCTTGCGCGTATTGCGAGAAGTCGATAATATCTGGAGAATCACACATTATCAATGATCTGAAACAACCGAAATAATAATTAATTATAATTACATAAAAACATGATGAATTAACGTTATAAATATATGGGTAGTTCTACAATACTTACAATTCGTTTCGTTCTTATTCGACGTGATATGACCGCTCCGGCTAACTGTCTAATAATGAATGTTCTACACAATAATACGACTGTGGAACGTGGTTAATATGTAATGAGACTCCATAAAGCCTTAAAGAGCTGTGATTCAATTTCAAGTTTCAACACGTTCGAGCTCGTGCACGAGCACCTGTTCGGTGTCATATTCTACACCGCGCGTGTGAACTTCGAGCCATGAGTGCTATGTCATCAAAAATGAACATTGCATGTTTTATCCAGTTGGAACCTGTATCCTCGTGCACAACATGGTGTAAGCCCTGTATGCTTTGTCATCAATCAGGAATGGGAATGAAACAGAGATAAAATCATAAAATATTATTTATTTAAGTATATATTTAGTAGGTACATACAGATAAAAACAACAATTACAATGGACACCAAGAATACACACATTTTAGAATTACATACATATAATACCAGCTATAATATTATAGCTGGGTTCAAAAGTAACTTCAGACTATTTGAACTATTGAATTAAATTACAGGACAATATTATATTTCATATTATAATATTAACAAACTTTTTAAATTAGTAAGTAAGATAGTAGGTACGTTATAAAATTATCTGACTTTCCATTTAGGATGTTTTACAATCAATTTTTACTTGATAGAAATGTCACTATTGTAGGTTCCTAATTACATTTTTAAGTATGGTAATACATTACATAAATATATTTGCATTACCCCAAGCTAAAGTAGATACTTTATCAAATGATAGCAACCGTTTATCATCATTGCTTGAAAGTGCTATTTTATTTACGTTCTGAGTGAATATTTCATGTTTTATTGACCTAAACATTACATTTTTTTTACGAATGACATTGCAATTGTACAAAAAATTTTTATAATCAATCATGTTTAAATGTTTCGTTACACATTTTTTTATACCTTTGGCTTTTTTAATTGTTTTTTTTTTAAGGTTTTAATACAATAAAGCTTTGAGCGCAGTCCTACGAATTCTTTAATAACTTTACCACCCATTTCGTCCTTAAACAGTCCTGGGATCTTCTTATTATTAATGGGCAAGTGAAATTCATTGTTTATGTCATAATTAGAGGTATCAAAATATTTTAAAAAATTGAGCTTGAAATCTTTATAAACGTTATTACTCTGTACATCATAAATTAAGCTATCTGTGTCAGTATAGCACAATTCAATTCGCTTACCATAAAAAGGTTTCATGACAGAGTAGTGAAAATCGTACATATGGGTCTTAGATAATTCTAATACTGTGAACCCTATATATATTGGTTTATTAAGTATAACACGCGAAGGCTTCATTTGTATTGCTACTAGATCATCAGAAAACACAGAAGCGCTATGAAAATATGGACTGGCTATCAATTTCTCAGCACAAATAGTCTTATTCGTTTTATTGTTTGAATCGCACCATTTGTTAACTAATTTTACATCTACTCTTTGTTCAACATTTTCCAGAGTCTTTCCAAAAATACTATTATTTAATAATTTGAAAAAATCTTGCTCAAACGTTGATTCTGCTTTTTGTCGTAGTTGAGTGTTAAGATCGATGTACTGTTTTAAAAAACAGCTTTGCTTAAAAACAATTGCACGGTGAATCCTTCGTAACACCAATCCATGTTGTAAACATTTTTTTAAATGAACGTAATGAATAACGTAGTGGTATTTGTCATACAAATTCGGTATTAATTTTTTATTCTTACCACCCGGTGCAACAAATTTTTCTGGACAAAATGGAAAGTCGTTATGTTCATCGTGCAATGTTTTAGGATATAATAAATCAACTTCAAGAATATAGCCGTTTTCCGCGGTATCGCTTATATCTGTTAAGCTCAATTGCAAATCATCTATTTCCTGTCTACTCATGAATCTAAAATCCGAATAAGGCAAATATTGACACATGCTATAACCATATAAGTTGTTGCAATCTAAATAAATAATAAATGAATTCGGCAGAGACGAGTCGTAAGAATCCAAGTATTTATGATTGGCTTTGACATGTCTTTTGGAACACATACAAACACCTCCACGAATACCTTCTTGTATCATTCTAAAAATTTGAACATCACTTATCAATTCTAATTTAATTCTAGTTTTCAAAAGCATTGCATCGAATGATAGACTTGGTGCTGTAAGATAAAACGCAGGATCGAGATTATAGTATTGTTTACAAGTTTTTCGAAAACTTTCAAACACGTCTGTTAGCAAAAGAACGTCAGTTTTAAGATATAAATCTGTGTACATACCCATATTTTGAATATTAAATACTGACCAAATGGTCTGAGCGTGTTTATAGTCTTCATCGCTAATTGATTCATTAGTCAAGGAGTTATGAAAAAGATTTTTAGATGGTAAACATATATCTTCGTAATGTTTCCATTGAGACATGTAATCGTATGGATACACTCCTTTACGGGTAAGTAGATCAAATTGTGTTTTTTCAGGAAAATAAGATTTTAATTGCTTGAAGTCTTGTTTTTTCATTGTGTTTGCTAACTTTTCTAAGCTAGTTCCTAAAAACTTGAATGAATCTACAAATCGTACCTGTATGCTTTCATTATCGGAAATCGGAATATACTTCGTGAAAGAAATATAATTTTCTTTTGTTTTAGGTATGACTTTAATAGATCCCGGAGCGTTACCTAATTCTTTTATGAAAAGATGGCAATCATAACCCGATAAGTTATGAAAAAATACAGGTAGAAACTTAGGCATTTTATATTGCAGGTTACAGTAACTGTGAGCTGCGCCACGATATTTACCAGTCAAATGACAATGATCGCGTACCCTATCACCTAACAAGAAATTCTCACAAATATGACATGTATCAGAGTTTTCAAAGTCGAGAGCATTCTCATTCGTGTAAATCATGGGAGCGGTATTATTTAAAATTCTATAAACTTTTTTGGTATCTTTATAAATAGACTTCACAAATTTTGAAACACAATCCGAACCACGATACGAGACATAACGATTATAGGTTTCATCTAGAGTGCACGTAATATGATAAGCGAAAGCGATGGGCACATGTCGCTGTCTCGTAACGGTGCTCGCCTGAGTTGGGTCAGGGTCGCAGGAGTCGTACCGCTCTAGCATTGTTTCAAAATCGGCGTATATAACAAATGGTACAAATTGCTTTCTGCCATAGTGTTCAAACTGAATGAAAGAGCCTTTTGGCGGTAGTTCAGTAGCAACTCCTCCACAACTGTGTGAAGTAAGATTATCACAACTATCAAAGAACATTAAACAAACATCACAAAAGTATAATTTACTGTGGTGCTTTGTTATTTGATTTTTAACAAGACGCGGTAAATCCGTAATGAGACAATAATGTGATAAATCATCTTTTTCTAAGTAAATGAATCACTTTTTCCTTCAAAAATTTTGGTTTATAAAGCGGTCCAGTCACGGTATTATTTTTAAGCCATAAATATATATACAAATTTCAGGATTATTTAATTCGAATCGAGCAATATCTGAGAAACTCAATGGAAATTGAATGTCTTTTGTGTTTAACACACTTTGAAAATTGGGGTAAGACGATACTCTTTCAGGATGAGTTTTTGCTGGATATAAAGCAGCAACAACTGACCATAAAAAGCAATAATTATCTTTATTGCGAATATTAATACATGCTTTTTTTGATTTAACTGCGGTTGGCAACTCGATAAAGCTTGAGCCGCGTAAAGGTTGATATTTGTTAACATTAACTTCCAAATGCGAACTGTTTAAAAATGTCCAGCCACTGTCACGATCTTGAAATTCTTCTAATTTTTTTTTCAACGTGTTTCTAACCTGAGATGTCAATAAATCATATTCATAATTCTGATGAACCACATAATTCTTTGTAGCAAATGATTTCATCTCCTGACTATCATTTTTAACCATCAAAAACAAAGCAAAATATTCAAAATTAATTTTTAGACATACATGTTCTTTCAGAGATTTGTTGATTAATGTTTTGATTTTTTCTTGATTATTACTCAAAAACGAATCTAAAGAATAATTTTCACTAGTGTCAATAATTCTATAAGAAGCTATACGATTTCGGAAAGCAGAATTAATTAATTCAACACCTTCGCAAACGTATGAAATATTTTTATTTTTATGATTGGTACTGCGTAGATGACCTGTCCAGTGACTGCGCTCAACAGATGTATTACAAACAGTGCAGAAAGGCATTCTAGCGTAATTAATTACCGGCTAAGTTAAAAATAAAGATTTATTTAGGATGTCCTAAATATTAATTTTAAATTAATTACCTAAGTACATTTAAAATGTATCTTAGCACTATAATATACAGCCTCTGAGTATTTGATCAACTCCTAAACCTTGAACAAGAATTTAAGACATTCTACCTACTAAGTTTAAAAATAAACATTAATTTTAGGTGTCCCAATTTAAATTTTAAGTGATTACCTAACTAGATTTAAAATTTATCTTATCACTATAATAAACAGGCTCTGAGTCATTGAACAACTCATGAGCCTTGTGCATGAATTTTTGTAGTGAGTTCCACTGTGAGCTACCTTTCTCCAGTTGCAGTTTCAAGGCAACTTCTGCCTTCTTCCAACGGTCCTCAGGAGCAATGGAGATGATATTTTCTTTATCGAATACCTTGAGTTCCACAAAAAAGGCACCGCTTAGATCCGCTGTCCGTCGTACCTTCCCGTTGGCTACGCGGGACAGCAAGGATGATCCTAACTCCGACTTCGGAGGAAGGCCACCAAAGTCTTCCAAACCGAAAAGGTCGGTGCTCCCCGGTTTCTGGTTACTGTAAACAATTAAAATTTTATTTTAATAATCTAAAAGAAACACTTTTCTAGATACAAACTATGTTGCATGATAAAATAAGTATATATTTACTTAAAATTATTGTTACAAATAAAAGTTCTCTATTGAGATCTATGTTATAATATAATAAGTGAGACTAATGAAAAGGGATAAGTCAGATAAAGAGTATTGATAAACTACCTTGATCCTGATTCTACGACCGAGGAAGCTTTGCGCTTTGTAGTTTTTTTCGTAGGCAGGGTCCTTCTCGACACGACCTTTGTATCAGTCGCCGGGCTCTTTATGTAGTCAGACATACGGGAAACGTCGGAGTCAGACCTAATGTACAACAAAAAAAGTCATGTTTAATATAACAAAACAAAAACCTACAAGGTCTTTTTTGAAATACAATAAATAAGAAATCTATCAATTTATGACAGGGCGATAACAGTTACATCAGCCGACAGGCAGAAACCAGGTCCGTAGCTGAGTAGCAGTCACGACGGATAAATAGGGCATCATAATTACAACAGCCGGCAGGCAAAAACCAGGTCCGTAGCTGGGCATTATAACTTCAAATTTAAAATTAAGAAGTACTCACTTACATGTTAGAAAGTCGATATTAAAGTACCACTAGTACTACTTGTCACTTTGAAGATTCCGGAGCGAATGTAATTTATTGATTGAAATTAATTCGTTTATATACACAAAAAATACAATTTCAGCACAAAAATAGATAATTTCAATTTTAAACTCTAAGTACAGACGCCAACACATCAAGCTACTACAATCTGTCAGATTTCTTTGATAGATTTTCGACTTTATTTCTAGAGCATTAGGTTCAAGGTTCATTGGGAAAAATTGACAGTTTCGGGTAGCTTGACCTGGTGGCGTCTGTACAAGTCTTACAGTTGTATAAAAAAAATGACGTTTATGTCATATTTAACCGTATTGATTGCATATCAATTTTGCTAAATTGTAATTTGTTAATTGACACAGAATAAAAAGTTACAGTAGTTTAACTTCATCTCGACCGACGACGCGCTTCGAAATTTCAGTGTGCACAATACGCAACAGCCTCGGAGGGTGGTAGTTACGCACATACGCGGAGGGTGCAACATTTAGTTACTTGAAATTTGACACGAAATTATGAACTGTATTATTCAGTGTTGTGTGTTTGAATTCATCAATATTGAAACCAGAAATATCATTTTTTACATTATCAACTCAGTCGGCATTTCGACGTCTTCCACATTAGGCATTCGCTTAAATGGTACCTGAATGAATTTCTTTCAATGTCACTGCCGAGACATACTTCTGCTTCTTTTATTTTTACTGTGTCATAAGTATTGAGAATTGAAAAATAAAGCCGACAAAGTGAACCCGATTCCAAGTAATTTTAAGTTGCAGTTAAACTCGGAAGTTATTATCATCATATAAAAACTAGTGCAGAGTAAGCTAGTTTACTCACTAATAACATTTTCATTCGTATTATTAAATAATCACTTACACCTGCAATGAAAGAAACCAAGAAACTGTAGGTATCGTGTAGGAATCGGAATTACGTGACTGAGTTATGGTTTTATAGTTGTCCAATTTATTAATAATAACATTAACTCTAGGATTTCAATGCTTCTCCAATGTATTTATTCATTTATTCTTTACTCTTATTATCCCTAATAAACTCAGTGTTCTCTTTTTTCAAGGTCTCTTAATTAATTTTAAATCGCACTCGATAACAAGTGATAGATGGTTCGACCAACAATTCGTGTCGTACTTGATACAAAATATTCATATAAATAAAAATATATAAATATATATACTTAGTACGTAGAGGAATGAAACACGTTAAAACTAGAAGCGATTACAAACTTTAAAAATATACGAAAATAATATGTAGGAAGTTCTATAAAAGACTAATTTAGTGTTTACAACATGATGGTCATATTACTTAACAATATAAATGCATGGAATGCAATTTATGTGAACGTGGGAAGCATGCATTCCATTGTCATTGAAATTTGTCGATTCGAACTAATAAAGCTGACTTATACATAAAGCTGATTATATACATAAAACTGACAACCACCGGGTACGGTTATCGTCTACGGGACAGACTTCAACAGCGGATTCACATACAGTTTGTACACCAGATTGAATAATGTGAGATACCGACGGTTATGAATCAATAGTGTTACGTAAAAACTGATATAGGCACTAATGATTGTTAACCGTCGATGCGTTTCTGATCCGGCTGCCGTTGTCAAGTGTAACTACGCCTTAGCTTTATGCATACTGGACAAGGATCGACTATCCGTGGGACCGCGCTTGCCACTTGAGTTTTACGTGTCGATGTAACAGGATGTATCGTCTGTAATGTGTTAAACTAAATTTAGATGTCGTCGAACCAATCTGGTCACAAAATAAATGTGTACAAACTTAAGGGTGCGCGCTATTTTACTTTTGTGGAGAGACATGAGACAAACTGTCCTAAATTTAGTTTAATGTATGCGGTATCCTAAAGTTCAGATGTCCTCGAGCCAATCTGGTCACGAAAACGGGTATGTGTGTCACTAAACGACATTGCACCATCCCCAAGTATGTGGAGAGACATGAGACAATCTGTCCTGAATTTTAGATTACTGGTTCGTTCAGATATAGACCTGATTATGTTAACGTGTAAAGTTTTAAAGCAGGTGGGCGTGTTGATGTAAAAGTATGTATCGTCTGTAATGTGTTAAACTAAATTTAGATGTCCTCGACCCAATCTGGTCACAGAATAAATGTGTGTGAACCTAAGGGTGCGCGCTATTTTACTTTTGTGGAGAGACATGAGACAATCGGTCCTAAATTTAGTTTAATGTATGCAGTATCCTAAAGTTCAGATGTTCTCGAGCCAATCTCGTCACGAAAACGGGTATGTGTGTCAGTAAACGACAATGCACCATCCCCAAGTATGCGGAGAGACATGAGACAATCTGTCCTGAATTTTAGATTACTGGTTCGTTCAGATATGGACCTGATTATGTTAACGTGTAAAGTTATAAAGCAGATGGGCGTATTGATGTAAAAGTATGTATCGTCTGTAATGTGTTAAACTAAATTTAGATGTCCTCGACCCAATCTGGTCACAGAATAAATGTGTGTGAACCTAAGTGTGCGCGCTATTTTACTTTTGTGGAGAGACATTAGACAATCTGTCCTGAATTTAGTTTAATGTATGTGGTATCCTAAAGTTTAGATGTTCTCGAACCAATCTGGTCACGAAAACGGGTATGTGTGTCAGTAAACGACAATGCACCATCCCCAAGTATGTGGAGAGACATGAGACAATCTGTCCTGAATTTTAGATAACTGGTTCGTTCAAATATAGACCTGATTATGTTAACGTGTAAAGTTTTAAAGCTGGTGGGTAGGTGTTTTTAAGCTGGTGAGTATATTGAAATGAATCCGACAGTTGAATTTGAGGGAAGACATCTATATCAGAAATATTATTGGACGTTCTACTCCACCTTCAGTTCCATCGACTCACGAGGTCAGCCATCGATATCAGAAATATTAATATTATTGGGCATTCTATCCACCGAGAGTGACGAGGCGAACGGAGTGAGCCGAAGGAACGAAGGTGGAGTAGGATGCCCAATAATATCCTACTGAAACCTACTTTATAAGTATAAGGCGTTGTACGATTTGAATTTGAAATAAAAGAAATGTAGTTTTTTAATAGATATATTATGTATTTATAATTTACAACACATGCCAAACTTAAAAAACTGCTCATATTTATGTTACCTACATTTTGAAGATTATCAACAATGTTCCGTCCCGTTCGAATTGGTTACTCTGTGAACGCATTATTTCGTGTAACAGGGTGAGAACTGTCACTTGTCAGTTTGACTTTGACACTTGGTTTTGATCTTTGGAAAAGAATGGGGGTCCTCTTGGCGTCCCGACCCCGTTTGTAAATTAATCCTTGAGAATCGGTCGTTTTGGTGGACAATCAGTCGTGACCCAATTGTTTTGTGTGTAATCAGCCCGTTTTGACGAGATGATACGGGTTTAGTTTGTTGAAATTGAAGAACCTTGAAGTGTCAGTGACCGCGTGTTGGAGACCGCATGTTGGAGAGAATCTCTGGCCTATTGCAGCGGCCTGGTGTCCTGAATACCACTTACAACGTCACTACACAATGCAGTATACACTCACTTACATACATAAGTCCGGGTAGGCTCCGGAGTAGGTGTTCTTCTACCATCGTGTGAGTTATTTGAATATTTTATTGTACTAATCAGCTCCACGCATGGCGGACAGTTCGCTCGTCACTTCTTGTCTCCAGGGCCCCACATTCATACCTTCCACTGTGCTATTTGAATCCCATGGTGGGGCTCTGGCCTGGCGTCGAACAAACAATATCACATTTTTTTAAGAATTTTTTAACCTCAAGATTTTGGTTAATAACCTAGTATGTAACATGACTAAAACTAAACAAATATAACAAAGTAAAATAAACAATATAAAAACAAAATACGAGTGTACCATTTGGCTAATTATTACTTAATACTACTATAAACAATCACAGTCTTAGGAACGATAAAATCACAGATCAGGGTTTGTTGTAAATGATTTTTATAACAAACCTTAACATATTACTTACTAATGACAACAATCACAGTCTTAGTTTAAAATTTTATTGGGCTTGCCTTATTTTGAAACCCTAGGCACGCCACTGTTATTATACATAATCATTGAGTAATTTCGCCAAATGGTAACTTAACAAAAGCTTTTCTTTGGAAAGAAAGATTCGAACCGCGAGCAGAATTTCACCTCTAAGACGACCTACTGACCCTCAGTTAACCTGCTCTATACGTTTAATGTCTTAAACATGTGAAGTAGGTTGAATTAAATTAAATGTTTTTATAAACACTTTTGTAGACGACTGTAAATTTTCGCTCAGTCGCGAATTGACGACAGCAAAAAAAGACAAAATCGGAATGTGCCTACTCGCTCGAGCGAGCGAGTTAATTGCGCGCGAGTTGACGAATGAGTCAAAAAATTGATGAGTAAAGGTGTATTCAAGTTTAATTTACATAAATACAAATTTTATTCCATTTCATTATTCACTAGAATACGTTCTACATTCAGATAAATCACCTGTGTTATGTTTATTTTTCTTACTTTAAAACAGGCTGTATATCTAACATAGAAGTTGATCCGTAGCAATGTATCATTACCCCGCTTTGATACCTAATTATATCTCATTAGTCATCAGCATTTGTAATTAGTTAATGTAAATTAGCTTATAATTACACACTCACCTGATTGATGTTAAGTGGCAGTCTAAGCTTAAGACAATATTGTCATACCTTGCCGGGTCACGTCCATCTAGAATAAGCCCTACAGTTTAATTGCATTTCGATTGTTGGTTGATAGTAAGTGCAGGCTGACACCGCCTGTTATAATTAAAATGTTTAGAAAAGTAATTTAAAATCGAATAGTCTTAAAGTAATAATTTGTATACGTAGCTATATAAAAACGAAAGGAGTCACACACAGGACATCATAAAATATGTCTGCATTGACAAGTTGTATGGCAATACTGATTCTTTGGCAAAACAATAGGCCAGCCCTCTGGTCACGTGAAGAGTCGACTAACCGGTGGACAATGTTTCAATAACCAGAGTAATGTAGTCTCCTTTATATTTGTATGTTGCTTGGTATCAAAATAAGGTACAGTTATAGCATAATCAGCCTATATTATTCCCACTACTGGGCATAGGCCTCCTCTGAGAGGGAGCAGGCTTTAATCCATCCATTTTTAGGGTTCCGTTGCCAAATGGCAAAAAACGGAACCCTAATAGATTCGTCATGTCTGTCTGTCTGTCCGTCCGTCCGTATGTCACAGCCACTTTTTTCCGAAACTATAAGAGCTATGCTGTTGAAACTTGGTAAATAGATGTATTCTGTGAACCGCATTAAGATTTTCACACTAAAATAGAAAAAAAAACTATAAATTTTGGGGTTCCCCATACATAGAACTAAAACTCAAAAATGGTTTTTTTCATCAAACCCATACGTGTGGGGTATCTATGAATTGGTCTTCAAAAATGGTGATGAGGTTTCTATTATCATTTTTTTCTCATCCGAATAGTTTGCGCGAGAGACACTTCCAAAGTGGTAAAATGTGTGTCCCCCCCCCCCCGTAACTTCTAAAATAATAGAATGATAAAACTAAAAAAAAATATGATGTACATTACCATGTAAACTACCACCGAAAATTGGTTTGAACGAGATCGAGTGAGTAGTTTTTTTTTAAAACGTCATAAATCGTAAACCGCAATTTACCTTACATTCAATCAACTGAAATATAAAATTAAAAAAAAACATTAATTTTTAAACCAAGAATACCTACAGGTTTGTACGGAACCCTCGGTGCGCGAGTCCGACTCGCACTTGGCCGGTTTTATTCTTTGTGAACGTGAATTTCAAACACAAATTCATTAGAAAAACAAAATGTTTATTTAAACACATAAATCTCATAAAACGAAGAATTTACTTTATTTATATCGGAATCTTTTTTTATTACCCGCTTTATATTTGCTTCACTTGTTTGTATGTTTTTTTGTAACCGACTCCTTATAGCGCGATTTTGACCCACTTTAAACGACCAGATTTCATTCAAACTTTGCGCACCTATCAAAGACCGATGACAATGCAATAATCTCATAAATGTATGCCATTATCCTTGCCAGGTTTACCAGGACAGCAAAAAACTGTCTTCGAAAACTACGCAGACATACGTCACAAACTACGGTGACATACGTCTCAAAATGCGAAACACCCTAAAAATAGAAAATAAATAATAGTATAAAAAAACTAAAAAGCAAGCTTCCATAGAAAAGCAAACTAAAAAGTAGAAAATAATGGAAAAAAGCATGGGGTGCCAAAACAAAAATACCTTAAAAAGCACCCCACGCTTTTTTTCCATTATTTTCTACTTTTTAGTTTGGTTTTCTATGGAAGCGTGTTTTTTTTTACCCATATTTCATGCAAATAAATGAATCTATCTATGTAAGTAAATCTTTATTTTACTGTTAAAACTTTTCATATTTTTTCTCAACATACGTTTTACGAACACAACTAAAACAACCTCTTCGTTAGCGAGAACCGCGAAATGTCAATTAGAAACCGAAAATAATTAGCGCATACGTTCCCATCGAGCGGTGACCGCGTGATTATCCGAATTATCCGAAAACTTGATTAAAATTGAATTGGCAAACGGTAGCAGGCACAGAGCTAACATCAGACACTAATTAAGGGAAGTAATTAAACAGATTTAGAGCCAATTGTCGGCATGTAGGATTGTAGGACGAGTCGGACGGATCTGTGAGGCTGCAATGACAACTACTGTTTGTGTCAATTCTGTAGCTCAGAATATTGTTTTGTTTTGAGATTTAAAAGTAAATATTGAAATGTTACCATGGGCTTTAATGTGCACAAAACGTAACATTACGCCTGAATTCGTCGAAGGTTAGGCAGAGATAGACTTGAACGTCTCTCGTACTCAAACGTCCGTTTGAGTACGAGAGAGACATGATAATTTTAAAATCTAAACAAAACACTTTAGCCAGGGCTCACGGGGCGGTCGCGCGCTCGCGATATGTATGCATCGATCGATGGCATTCGGGCGACTGAGGGGAGCGCCGTCGCCATCCCGCAGTCAGTGACTCAGTGCGCACACGCCGCCTAGCCCGCGCTATGACCTGTCGTGAACTCGTGACCCGTGTACAAACAGATGATTGCGGATACTAACTTTTAAGCGTAATTAAATATTTTTGGGACAAAATATAACATGGTGTAAAAATTATTGGAATCGATTCAGTTACTGATTCTGAACAAACTATATTCAGGTTTCGCATATACTAAAAATAACGTTGTATACTTCCACCATAATTAGTTTGAATGAGATCTAGTTAGTATTTTTTTTTTAATACGTCATAAATCTTAAACCGCAATTTACATTCCATTCAATCAACTCAAATATAAAAATAAGAAAAAACATTTAATTTCATAAACATAAACCTTATAAATAAACCGTGAATACCTACAGGTTTGTACGAAACCCTCGGTGCGCGAGTCCGACTCGCACGTGGCCGGTTTTTTGTTATTTAGCTTGAACTGTCCCATTGCTGAGCATAGTTCTCCTCCAGATTCTTACCGGCTTCTTTTTCTAGAGCCACTTCGATCAAACCCATATGGCACGCGTCTAGGTCGCCTGGCCACATCTTCCTGGATTAATTCTATTAATAGGTATAGTGGCGCTTTGTATAAGCAAAATATAATTAAACAAAACTAACTCCGACTGGCGTCGTAAGATGGACGCAGCATTATGATTATTCGATATTAAAAATAACGGGTTAAAAATATCTAACGGGTCATACCTAAATCTTTATATATTTATTTTATGAATGTTTGATTTTTGTTGTATGTTTACTCCTTTTTATATTTCAATGTGCAAGCTGTGGTTGCCTATAATTGAATGTGGATTTAGTGTATGTTATATTGTTGAAATCGAATCTATGTAATTGTTAAATGTAACATTTTGTTGGCGATCCTTAAATAAATATCTCAACATTATCATCATAGTATATCATATTACAGGCACCGGTTGATAAAATGCATAATCTTTAATAGATCTTATGCAAAACTTGAATTAAACTTTTAATCTAGGCATCCTACCTACTTATGTAAAAGTAATATTAAGACAATAAAATCAATATATCTTGTACTTAATCTAATCTCAATAGTTGCATTTGGATAAGATACACCAGCCTATCTCATCACCATTACCATTAACATTAACTATTATCTATTATCATTAATTTCTCCCATTTTCCCTTTCACTTCTAGCTTTCCATTTTTTTTTTTATTTGTCTTTCTAAGTAGTTCTCACTGTTCCTTTAATTATCCTTTCAGTACTTACGCTTGAAACCATGCCTGTGATGACCCGTAAAGCTGCTGCTCAGGAATTGGAGCTTAAGTTGAGAACGACCCTTCACGAACTACAGGCTTCCAAAATTAAATGTCAAGAGCTGTTAGACGAGAGAGAGGAAAGTGAGAAGGAAGTCGAGAAAGTTGTCTACATGAACACAAGCTTAAAACAGGAGCTAGTAGACCTACACCTCCAATACCTCAGTGTTGTTGCTGAACGGGATCAACTAAAGGTGGTTACAGATGGTTTCAACAACTGTAGTAATTTGTATGAGCAGGCTTTAAGTAAGGTTAGGGACCTAGAGGATGAATTAATCCATGCAAATGTCAAAATTCAACAGTTAGAAAAGGATAAAGAACGTAATCAGGTCAAAGAAACTGACCATTTGTTTAACGAATTGTTTAATACAAATTGTAACCCACACTCTATAACGACAATTGACCTAACCGAGGATTCCTTACTGAAACATAACTGTAGTCATAAAATAAGTCAAAATAAGTTAAAAAAATATGCGAGACTGAATAAAATTATTAGAAAATGTAATAAATTCAAGAAACATCAAAAACATTATTCCACAAATATTCAATTAAGGAAAGAACGTGTTTCTCTTGTCAACAAATTGAAAAATTATCAAATTAAATTAGAAGATAGCATAAATATATATGAAATAGACACTCAGCGCTTACAGTCTGAAATTCAAGTTCTTGATGAATCCCTTAAGTCACTTTATAATAAATATGTATGCTCTAAGCACCAAATTAAGGAACATATCCTTGCTACAAATGAATTGGTAGACAGAGTGGATTTGCTGACTCTCAATAACACTCAGTGCACTTGTCGAAGGGTATCCAACCTTGATGCCCTCCAGCCTGAGGCAACGGTGAACCCGTCCCAAGTTGTGAGTAGTCTGCACTGTGTCTCCATTCAAAATATACCTGATACTGTGCATGAACAATCTCAAGGGGTACAGGTAGTAGCTAGTAGTGTTACCCCTTGTTGCAGTCAACTTGGTTTTCAGTCTGTTATGTTTTCAGATAGTATAGGAAGAGGTTTAGGGAAATTAGTTAGTAACAAGTTGAATATTTCTAATCAAAATAATTGTTTGCCTGGGAAATCCTATACAGAAATAATGACATCAATTATGAGATATCAATATGATTGTAATTCCACCATAACTGTATTTGTAGGTAATAGTTCACAGGTCAAACATGATGATATAACTGACAGTGTTACTCAGCTTTTAAAGATTAATTGCAACAAAATTATTTTGTGTGCATTTCCATATTTTGAGAAATTATCCAGTAGAAAAAATAAATATATTCACATGCTTAATAATCATATGCAGTTTTTGGTCAGTCACTACAGTGATAAACTTATATTTTTTGACACTAACTTTTTTGTTGATAAGTTAAAATCAACAAGGAATACAGTGTATCTTCCCCTTAGGTTTAGACATCAAATAGCGAGGCTATTAGCTTATATTAACACAGACATAAGTAGTATGTCAAAGTCTTGTATAATTAGTGTTGGTAGTGATACTAACACTACTATTGATACGCCTAGTAGTTTAAACTACTAGGTGCGACAACGGATGAGCCGCATATGTTGAATGTTGTTCATCAAAATATGCAGGGTCTGTCCGGCAAAGAGTTAGAGTTAAGTTTATTTATAGAGAACCATGATGTTCAGGTGTTATGTTTAACTGAACACTGGTTGAAAGAACATGAAATAGTGTTTATCAATGATGATCATTTTACTGTACAAAGTGCATTTGCGAGAAAAAGGGCCATCCGTGGTGGTTCTTTAGTTCTTGTTTCAAACAAGCTGAAATGTAAGCAACGTTCAGATTTAGTAAATCTCTCTATTGAGCGCACTATTGAGTTGTCTTGTGTTGAACTCGAGCGATACGTTATAATTTGCGTTTATCGACCCCCCTCTGGGGATTTCGTTTGTTTCGAATCAGTAATGGAGGATTTACTCAATAAGTTAAAATCAAGTAATAAAAGTATAATTGTATGTGGCGATTTTAATAATAATATTTTAGATGTTACTCCATTGAGTATTAGACTTCTCAATCTTTTCAGGTCTTTTAATTTATTTAACTTGTTTTTTGAACCAACTAGGATCACAGCTTCTTCGTCAACTTGTCTTGATAATATATTTAGTGATGGTGATGCCAAAAATAAATTAGTGCTAACTGATTTAACGTCCGACCACTGTGGTTTGCTATCTGGCTTCCCTATGTCATTGTTTAAAAAGGCACATAAACTTGAATGCAGGCCTTATACAGCTAGTCGTTGCTCGTAGAATTACACCATCTATAGTAGAAAACGAGAATCCTAATGCAATTTATGAAGCCCTCTTTAATGTAGTGCAAAAAGAGTACAAATCTACTTTCAAGACCAAAACCATCTGGGTGCTGCGCGCCGACCTCCCTAGCGGCGTCAGCGTAGTTTGCTACGCTGAGGACACGCTGGTCCTGGCGCAGGGGAGGTCGCACGAGGCGGCGGCCGAACTGATGACACGCAGGGTTGCGACAATCGTCGATAGGATCCGGCAACTGGGACTCGAGGTGGCATTGCACAAGTCCGAGGCCATGGGTTTTCATGGTCCTCGGAACGCGCCACCTGCTTGTACCCAACTTACGGTAGGAGGGGTTCACATCGGCGTCGAGTCGACGATGAAGTACCTGGGACTTGTCCTCGACAGCCGGTGGAACTTCGTTGAGCATTTCCGACGTTTGGCTCCCAGACTGGAGCGGGCTGGGGCTGCATTAAAGCGGCTCCTGCCCAATCTGGGGGGTCCAAACGCCTCCTGCCGGAGGCTCTACACGGGGATCGTGCGGTCCATGGCCCTCTACGGGGCACCGGTGTGGGCGTCCTCACTGAGGCTGCACCCAGCGCGCCGGTTGTTTGCGGCCCAGAGGGTCATGGCCATCCGGTTAATCCGGGGATACCGCACGGTCTCGTGCGAGGCGGCGAGCCTCCTTGCCGGAGTGCCGCCATGGGATCTGGAGGCAAAGGTCCTCGCGCACATGTGGGAGTGGCGCGAGGAGGCGAAACGCCGGGGCGAAACTCCGCTGCCGCGACAAATAACGGCACGGCGGACAGAGCTCCGGTGTGATCTCATGGCGACATGGCGGGTACGATTGTCGCAACCCAGTGCTGGGCACGCCACAATTGCGGCGGTAAGTCCCCTCTTTGAGGAGTGGATAAAGAGGCGTCACGGCGTCCTCACCTTCCGCCTGACGCAGGTTCTCACCGGGCATGGGTGCTTCGGTGGGTTCCTGTTCAGGATAAAGCGGGAGGATACGTCCGGGTGTTTCCATTGCGAGGATCGTCTGGAGGACACGGTGGAGCATACGGTGGAGGTGTGCCCAGCCTGGGCGGGGCACCGCCGTGTCCTCGTGGAGGCGATCGGCGGCGGCGACCTCTCTCGTCCGGCCCTGGTGCGAGCCATGGTACGGAGCGAGAGGGAATGGGAAGCCGTCACCTCCTTCTGCGAAGCAGTAATGCTCGCGAAGGAGGAGGCGGGGCGCGTGAGGGAGTGGCAGTCTCTGCACCCTCACGTCCCTAGCCGCCGCAGGAGGAGACGCCCCGGGTGTCGGGAGTCGATTGCGGACTCCCGGCCACCGTAGGCGCGAGCTTGCGGGTGGCGAGCAATGGATAGCTCGCCGCCCGGTAAGGACCAAGCTCGGGTCGACGGCGCGCAGTGTTCCACGCGCGCCTCAAAGAGATGTCAGCAGCAGTGTAGGGGTCTACTAGGACCGATGCCTGCCGGGGTCGCGTGATTGTTCGAAAGAGATACCGTGACCCTGGCACATGGGCAACTGATGGAACACGGGTGGGTTTTAGTCAGTAAAAGTCTGACACGCCCTCCCGCTCCGCCCAGAGCGGGAGAAGTCATTTGATGATTTCCCATCCTGAAAAAAAAAAAAAAAGACCAAAACCATTGACATTAATGGCACCTCCGTCGGCTTTAACCAATGGGCTACTCCAGGTATTTATAAAAGTAGAGTGAGGCTATACGAGTTATATGGTTTAAAAAAATACAGGTTTGATACTCCTTTCCTAGAGTATGTAAAAAAATATTCAAAATTATTTAAACAGGTTAGTGCTTTTGCTAAATCTAAATTTTTAAGCGATCAAATTAAAATCTCAAATAATAAAATAAAAACCACTTGGAAAATCATTAACAATGAAACGGGTAAATCGGTTAAACAAGAAAAACAACTTGAAATTATGGTCGACAACAAATTAGTAAATACGGCAGCTGACGTAGCACAGGTATTTAATGAGTTTTTTGCCAACATACCTATAACTACGACTCGCTCCTTAAATTCCTCCCCGTCTAAAGCTGAAAACCTTTTGCATAGTAGTGTGCCTAAAAGTAGTTGCCTATTAAATTTTGAACATGTAACCCCTCGTGATGTAGTTAATGTTTTTAACACACTTAAGTCTAAAAACACTGGTGATTTCTGGGGCATTTCCATCAAACTATTAAGTAATATAATAGACATCGTAGCCCCCTATTTAGCTGTTACTTTTAATAAATGTGTTGTTGTCGGAACTTTTCCTGACCTCATGAAGAGTAGCAAAGTCATACCATTATTTAAATCAGGTAATAAAAAAGACGTTTCTAATTTTAGGCCTATTTCTATCTTACCTGCATTTAGCAAAATATTTGAAAAGTTTAATACTCAAGCAGTTGCTAAGACATTTTAATTTTAATAGCCTCCTTCATAATGAGTAATATGGCTTTACGAAAGGCCGTTCAACTACAGATGCGGGTGTTACTCTCTTGAAACACATTTTTAACGCATGGGAGAACTCGCAAAATGCTATCGGAGTATTCTGTGATCTCTCCAAAGCCTTTGATTGCGTGCACCATGACACGCTTTTGCGTAAACTACGTCATTACGGTGTCCATAACGAAGCTTTAAACGTAATAAATTCTTATTTACATAATAGGTTCCAATGTGTAGATATTAATGGTGTAAAATCTACCGGGCTATCGGTTCAGTTAGGTGTGCCTCAAGGCTCTATACTCGGCCCATTCTTGTTCTTGGTGTATATCAATGACTTACCATTCTTTTTAAAGGGTATTTGTGACGTTGTACTGTTTGCAGATGATACTTCTCTTATTTTTAAAGTAGATAGGAACAGACAAGATTTTGAAGACGTAAACAGTGCACTCTCAATGGTTACGGATTGGTTTACGGCAAATAACTTAGTTCTCAATGCCAAGAAAACAAAATGTGTGAAGTTCGCCTTACCGAATGTTAGAAATCTAGGTCCCGAAATCGTCTTAGATAAAGAGATTCTTAAAACTGTAGACTCGACAGCTTTCCTGGGCATAACAGTAGATGGCAAACTACAGTGGGGCCCACATATTTCAAGTCTAGCGGGGAGGCTCAGTTCAGCCGCCTACGCCGTCAGAAAAGTAAGACAGTATACTGACGTTGATACAGCTCGGTTAGTCTATTTTAGTTATTTTCACAGCGTTATATCTTACGGTATTCTACTGTGGGGCAAAGCCGCTGATATTCAAAATATTTTTGTCCTTCAGAAACGAGCTGTTCGAGCAATTTACCAGCTAGGTGCCAGAGTTTCTTTAAGGGACTTTTTTAAAGATATTGGTATTCTTACGGTAGCATCACAATTCATCTTCGCCAACATCTTATATATTAGGCAAAATTTACACTTACATGCTAAAAACAGTGATTTTCACACTGTTAACACTAGAAATAAGGACAAACTACGTGTTCCCTTTCACCGGCTTCATAAGGTACATAACTCATTTGTTGGGCTTGGTATAACATTTTACAACAAGCTACCACCTTCTTTACTAGAATTACCTTTTAATGAGTTTAAAGCTCAAGTAAAATCCAACCTTTGTCTAAAGGCATACTATTCCATCAACGACTATTTAAATGACAAAACTAGTTGGTCGCTGTGATTAACTCAAGACAATGTTTGTGTTCTTTCTCCAGTACTAGCGTACCTAGTGATGGGTTATATAGCTGTAATATAATTGTTATTATATTTTTTTTTACTGTGTTAGTCATTTTTTTTTGTGTGTTTATTGGTTTTGACATGTTCTATGCTTTGACATATTATAATGATTAGAATTGCACAAAATGATTGGCTAGCGACCTCGACAAGTTGTCATTCAATTCTTGCGTGAGCAACCGGCAGCAAGCTCGTCATGCTCCCTTAGCTGTCAATGCTTGCGGTAGCGTCAGGGGTCGGGTTACCCCCTTCTCTCAAATAAGGCGAGGGGGGTAATGGCTGATCTTTGCGTTATGCTCGTGAACGGGTGCTGCTTTTGGTGACTGGTCGTCTTGCTGACCTTGATGTTGGTATTGTTGTTAATTACCTACCTGTTTATTAGTTTTTACGCCGATGGTCCTAGTTTGTCATTTTGTGGCCTCGACTTGTAACTTGGGTCGTAACAGCTATGTGAACGTGATTCAGCATTGCATATGTAAGCTGTCACGCCCTTTATGCCAGGAGGCTTTTATTTGGTACTTTTATTTACTTTATAAAAATATTTTTTGCTTTTGCTTGAGTATAGATTTCAGTTTATTTCTTGGAATATTGGGTTGGCTAGCTGACATAAGGCAAATCATTTAATTTAATATTTTGTGTCTCGTAATGTTACCTCCTTACAATTGTATAGAATCAAGTTCTTCTAACTTAACAGACAGCTGTGCTGCTGGGGAGTTTGTTCCGCCACTTCTTCTTCCCATTTAAAGCACTAGGAAGTGTCGAAGGGCGGGCGTTTTGGGGGGACTGTCTTTTGTAACTTTGACGTTCAAAAAGTGCTGACTCTCAGCCTAGTTTGAATAAATGACTTTTGATTTTGATTTGATTTTGAGACGGTCTAGTGTATGAGGTAGAAAGATCCTAAGGTACAGATCACCCGGCTGTTTTAGATAGGACAGGATAATTTACAAAATGGTTAGAGGCAAGATATCTACACTAACTTATCTTTACATATAGGTAGTATAAAAGAAAGTCGCTTCCCGCGTCTGTATGTTTTTTTTTTTGGATGGGGAATCATCAAATGACTTCTCCGCTCTAGGCGGAGCGGGAGGGCATGTCAGACTTGTACTGACTAAAACACACCCGTGTTCCTTCAGTTGCCCATGTGCCAGGGTCACGGTATCTCTTTCGAACAGATCTCTCCCGACGCCCGGGCGTCTCCTCCTGCGGCGGCTAGGTACGTGAGGGCGCAGAGACTGCCACTCCATCACGCGCCACGACTCCTCCTTCGCGAGCATTACTGCTTCGCAGAAGGAGGTGACGGCTTCCCATTCCCTCTCGCTCCGTACCATGGCTCGCACCAGGGCCGGACGCGAGAGGTCGCCGCCGCCGATTGCCTCCACGAAGACACGGCGGTGCTCCGCCTAGGCAGGGCAAACTTCCACCGTATGCTCCACCGTGTCCTCTAGACGATCCTCACAATGGAAACACCCGGGCGTATCCTCCCGCTTTATCCTGAACAGGAACCCACCGAAGCACCCATGCCCGGTGAGAACCTGCGTCAGGCGGAAGGTGAGGACGCCGTGGCGCCTCTCTATGCACTCCTCAAAGAGGGGACTTACCGCCGCAATTGTGGCGTGCCCATGTATGCTTAGATCTTATAAATTACGCATCGGATTTTTACCGGTCAATGGACAAAGTGGTTCAAGAAGGTTTATATGTACAATAAGCGGGCGAAGCCATGGCCAAAAGCTAATAAAGAGATATAGGAACTAACAGTCGGAATTGAAAAAATATTTTTACATCTGATAGCCCAATTCTTGAGGAAGGCTGTTCAACGCTACGATCTTTAGGAGCCGTAGCAAAATGAAAGTAACATGTAAAAAATAATAATAGGTCTTTACCTATGAAAATGCCGTTTTGTATGAAAAAAATTAAACGATTTTTTTTTCATGTATTCTTTATTTGTATTAATCGAAATACTCACCCATGCAATCAATGCATCTTTGCCAACGCAGTGGCAGTTTATTGATACCCTTCTTAAAAAAATCAGCTGGACGGGAGGCAACAAATTCTTCAAAGGCATTTTGTACTGCCTCTCGGGTATTGAATTTTTTTCCCGCCAAGAAGTTATCCAAATTCTGGAAAAAGTAGTAGTCTGTAGGCGCAAGGTCTGGTGAGTAGGGCGGATGACGGAGAGCTTCCAACCCCAGTTCTTGCAACTTGGAGACCGTCTGCTGTGCAGTATGAGGTCGCGCGTTGTCGCGCAGGAGCAGCGGAGACGAGCGATTGACCAATGCTGGTTGGAGATGTGCCAGCTTCTCCATCATTGAGTTCAGTTCTTCACAGTACACATCTGCAGTAATGCTCACCCCGTTTGGTAAGAAGCTGTGATGAATCACACCGGCGCTAGACCACCAAACAGTGACCATCACTTTTCTAGGGGTAAGTTTTCGTTTAGGGCATTGTTTAGGTGCTGAACCAGGATCCAACCAACTTACTGAGCGCTTGCGGTTATCAAACAGAATCCATTTTTCATCGCAGGTAACAATGCGGTTCAAAATTCCTTCATTTGTGTGTCTGTTGAGCAGTGCAAGGCACGTCTCGACGCGTACTTCGCGCTGGCGATCATTGAGTTCGTGGGGCACCCATTTGTCAAGCTTTTTTACCTTGCCAATTTGACGCAAATGGACCAATATTGTTTTGACGCTAACGTCGAAAGCTGCTGCTAATTCAGCCGTAGATTGTGTATCATCAGCTTCCACAATCGCCTTTAATTCGTCATTGTCGACCAAAGTCTTCGGACGACCGCGAGGTTCATTTTTCAGGTCGAAATTTCCGGAACGGAAGCGAGCAAACCAATAACAAGTGGTGCGTTGGTTTGTAGTGTTAGCTCTATAAACGTCGTAGATGTTGCGTGACGCTTGTGCCGCGTTGCTGCCACGACGGTACTCATATTCCATAATTACTCGAATTTTTAACGCATCCATGATGACGAAAAATATTGAAATGCGATGAAAATGTAACACTAATCAATAAACAAATGACTACTTTTGGAAAAAGAATCACATGTTTTTAAAATAAAATTAATTTGAAATTAGAATTCTTAGACAAACAAAAATTATTTTGATTTGAAATGACCAGTACTGCACAACAGCAATTTCATAGGTAAAGACCTAATAGTAAAAAAAAAAAAAAACACGCTTTCATAAAAAACCAAACTAAAAAGTAGAAAATAATGGAAAAAAAGCGTGGGGTACCTGATATCAATAAAAAATATCTTAAAAATCACACACAGTTTTTTTTTTACTATTATTTATTTTCTATTTTTTAGGGTGTTTCGAATTTTCAGACGTATGTCAGCGTAGTTTGTGACGTATGTCAAGGTAGTTTTAGAAGACAGTTTTTTTGCTGTCCTGGTAACCCTGGCAAGGATAATGGCACAAATTTATGAAATTATTGCAATGTCATCGGTCTTTGACAGGTAATTACCTATGTAAATTTTAAATGAAATCTGGTCGTTTAAAGTGGGTCAAAATCGCGCTATAAGGAGTCGGTTACAAACAAACATACAAACATACATACAAGTGAAGCTAATTATATATTATGCATGTTAAAACGGTCAGTATAAACGAAGTAATCGTGCAGGAGGCATATCATTGAATGGGTGATTGAAAGTCATGTTTAAACAGCAGTCGGAGGTAATATAGGCCTTAATTGATCAATTTAAGAAGATACTTGCTACTGCATGATATTTATTATTTAATTTAATTCAAAAATTATATGTTGTATGAAGTCGGTTGTTTTGATTAGTACGTAAATTAAATTTGCTTTTTTCTAAAGTCAAAAGTGAGAAAAAACCGGCCAAGTGCGAGTCGGACTCGCGCACCGAGGGTTCCGTACAAACCTGTAGGTATTTTCGGTTTAAAAATATATATATATTTTTTAATTTTTATATTTCAGTTGATTGAATGTAAGGTAAATTGCGGTTTACGATTTATGACGTTTTAAAAAAAAAAACTACTCACTCGATCTCGTTCAAACCAATTTTCGTTGGTAGTTTACATGGTAATGTACATCATATATTTTTTTTAGTTTTGTCATTCTCTTATTTTAGAAGTTACGGGGGGGGGGGGGACACACATTTTACCACTTTGGAAGTGTCTCTCGCGCAAACTATTCAGTTTAGAAAAAAATGATAATAGAAACCTCATTACCATTTTTGAAGACCTATTCATAGATACCCCACACGTATGGGTTTGATGAAAAAAAACATTTTTGAGTTTCAGTTCTATGTATGGGGAACCCCAAAATTTATTGTTATTTTTCTATTTTAGTGTGAAAATCTTAATGCGGTTCACAGAATACACCTACTTACCAAGTTTCAACAGCATAGCTCTTATAGTTTCGGAATAAAATGGCTGTGACATACGGACGGACAGACAGACAGACATGACGAATCTATAAGGGTTCCGTTTTTTGCCATTTGGCAACGGAACCCTAAAAATGAACTAAAACACGAACGTAAACACGTACCGTCAACAAAAGTGAAAATAAGTTTGAAAAAGTTTTGAGTTTTTGTAAACATAACAATTCACTTACTCGTTATTTACAACATGTTGTATAAATACAGCGGAAACAAAGTAAACAAATACGTCATTAATTAATGTGAACACAACAATACACAACTGTCCTAAAATAACACACAATTGTTCCAAAACAACAAACACATTGTACCATTTTTACTTGGATTGAACACAACGCCTAAGGGTTGTTCTTTGATCCGAAATATCGTTTTACAATGCTTAACAACATTAAAACAAATTACATGAGTCAATTTACTGAAACAAATAATTGTTTTTCTCAACATGCTCGGAAATTCGAGCATTATTTTGGCAACCTTCATTGAGATAAATCGAAAATGCTCTACTGGTGAAATTTTAGTATAAAATCCTTAATTGTCATGTTAAACGGCAAATTAAATAACTATGAAAACTCGCCATGTTATTTAAAAATGGAACCAAATTTTTTCTTTGAAACATGGCAACCATGAATCCCGCTGATCAAAGATTTCATTTTTCCAAAGCAACAAATGAACACAATGGCGAGTAAAAATTATCGTTTTTCGTCATTGATTTAGGAATTTATAGATTTACTAGCTGGACCGGCAAACGTTGTTTTGCCGGGTGATAAAGAGTGAAAATGTTGAGTTGTATGTATTTTTCAATGCCAAATCTTATTAAAGTCATAAAAGAAAATATTGTCAAAAGAAATATATTTAGGGGTTGGTCACCCTTATCATTTAGGGGTATGAAAAATAGATGTTGGCCGATTCTCAGACCTACCCGATATGCACACAAAATTTCATAAAAATCGATCCAGCCGTTTCGGAGGAGTTTGGTAACAAACACTGCGACACAAGAATTTTATATATTAGATTTATTTATACAAACCTTGACAAGCATCGATGGACACACGTATGTGTGCCTAGGCCCACATTTTAACGTTCGACCATCAATCGACCTCTCTGCAGGCGGCGGCGGCCGTATTGTAAAAAAGTAAAAATCGTTTATTTCAACATTAAAATTACATTTTTGTGATAGCGTTGGTCAATACTAATACATAAAAACATTTGTTGAAATTTGCAACAAATAAAAGTAGTGGTTTAGAAGTAGTTATCCTCTTCGAGACTACAAAAACTAAAATTACAAAAATAAAAAAAATAAACAACTACTTCAGGCATGAAAAGAAAATACATCAAATTCCTATATCTATAAAATAAAATAAAATATAATGTAAAAAGGATCAAACTTGCTGTAAAATCTAATGCTATCTATCTAATCTATTGCTGCTGTTGTGTGTTGTGTGGGTGTGTTTGTGTGTGTGTGTGTGTGTGTTTGTATGTGTGTGTGTGTGCCTCTGCGGTGTGTCAGTTGATTTTACTTAATAATATTAAGAATTGTTTCAGTATAGAATGAAATCATGGCTCTTAGAACAATCATACACTGATTGTTCTAAGAGCCATGATTTCATTTGGGTGTAAGAGGAGTTGTGGATCTTAAGAACAGAGCTGACCTTATTGTAGATGTGGGCAAGTAGGAATGCTGGAAGTCGTTGGGCGTACGCAGACTTGACTGCTGGGTTCGGGATTCTAAATTTTCTCTTACTTTGAAGGGCATTTAAATCTGTTCTTTTCGAATGTTTTGAGTGTGTTCTAGTTACAACAGTAAAAATATACAGTTTGCGTACCCCAAGAAGTGCTGCTTCTCTATACAGTTTGTCAGTAGAGTAACGGAAGGGCTTGAACAGCATGACTTTTAAAACAGCACGTTGCGCCCTCTCCAGCTCCAACATATGAGTTTTGGCGACGCCGCCCCAAACTGTTAAACAATACAGGAGTAAAGACTGACTGAGTGCAAGGTAAACTAATTTACGGGTATCTGCTGAAGCACATTCACGAAGTAGCTTCATAACGTAAATAAGCCTAGGAACTCGTTTTGCCGTAACCATGGCGTTCCGATAATAAATTATTTTCCTCAATAAAGCTAACAATACGTTTGCTGATTACTTTTTCGAGTATTTTAGAGAAAAGGCTGAGCAAGGATATTGGTCTATAATTATCAGGAGTCTCTTTCGGTCCTGCTTTATGGATTGGAGACACCAAGGCAGTTTTCCAGATATTCGGGAAGACCCCTGTTGACATGCTTTAAATTACAAATGTGCGTGACAGGTTCCAAGATTGAGTGCCTTATGTGTTTGATTAGTGGTGCCCTGTATCCGTCAATTCCTGGAGCACTGTCACTTTTTAAATTAAGAATAATTCTGTCTACTTCGTGTACGTCAGTAGGCGCCAAAAATATGGAGTTACTATTAGATACTCTACATCTGATTTTTGAGGTGTGAAAGTGTTTGTACAAACCTACTTACAGAAATAAATCATTTATCATTTATCATTTATCATTTATCCTTGGCAGATCTAGCGGAGGTCATTAGTTCTTGAGGGGAAGCGCTTTTTTTCTTTGGCATCTCGGTTATGTCTTTAATGGTGCTCCATATTTTTTTAGGGTTATGTTGATTTTCTTGCAGTTGTCTGCTGTTATAATTGTTCCTTACTTTTCTAAGAAGATCGACCAGGAAATTCCTATACCTCGTGTAAGAAAGTTTCAGCGTTTCGTTGTTCGGGTCTCGTTTTACTTGCAAGTGTAGTTTACCTTTGAAGCGCGTGCAACGCATCAAACCGGGTGTAATCCAGGGCTTCATTATAAACTTTTTACGACTTTTCTTGTTATTTTGGGTATTTCTTGAGATAGCCGCACTGAGGATATCTTCAAAGGCTTTGAGTGCTTTTTTTTTTTTCAGGATGGGAAATCATCAAATGACTTCTCCCGCTCTGGGTGGAGCGGGAGGGCGTGTCAGACTTTTACTGACTAAAACCCACCCGTGTTCCATCAGTTGCCCATGTGCCAGGGTCACGGTATCTCTTTCGAACAATCACGCGACCCCGGCAAGCATCGGTCCTAGTAGACCCCTACGCTGCTGCTGACATCTCTTTGAGGCGCGCGTGGAACACTGCGCGCCGTCGACCCGAGCTTGGTCCTTACCGGGCGGCGAGCTACCCATTGCTCGCCACCCGCAAGCTCGCGCCTACGGTGGCCGGGAGTCCGCTATTGACTCCCGACGCCCGGGGCGTCTCCTCCTGCGGCGGCTAGGGACGTGAGGGCACAGAGACTGCCACTCCCTCACGCGCCCCGTCTCCTCCTTCGCGAGCATTACTGCTTCGCAGAAGGAGGTGACGGCTTCCCATTCCCCCTCGCTCCGTACCATGGCTCGCACCAGGGCCGGACGCGAGAGGTCGCCGCCGCCAATCGCCTCCACGAGGACACGGCGGTGCTCCGCCCAGGCAGGGCACACCTCCACCGTATGCTCCACCGTGTCCTCCAGACGATCCTCGCAATGGAAACACCCGGACGTATCCTCCCGCTTTATCCTGAACAGGAACCCACCGAAGCACTCATGCCCGGTGAGAACCTGCGTCAGGCGGAAGGTGAGGACGCCGTGACGCCTCTCTATCCACTCCTCAAAGAGGGGACTTACCGCCGCAATTGTGGCGTGCCCAAAGGCTTTGAGTGCTTCATTGACATCTTGACTACACGTGACAGGAGACCAATCTTTGTTGTCAAGATCTAATTTCAATTTTTCAAAGTTAACTTTTTGGGTAACTTTTCTACTTTTCTAATGCTTTTGTTACCAGTTTCCGTTTTGGTGTTAATTCCAACCATAACAATATCGTAATCTGTCAATGAAGATTTGGCAACGATACTAATCACTGAGCCACAGCTTTTTACGTAAGCATGATCTAGGCAGGTGTTTCCTCGGGTTGGTTTTGTGATCGCAGGTAACAATGCGTGCTGTGCCATTAGGCACTGGTACTCGGCGTTGTCTCCGCTTGGATTGTCCGCCAGTATGTCAATGTTTAAATTGCCCGTGATTACCAGCACCGATTTCGACTTGACTTGATTCAAGTGCTCATCTAGTGACGATAAGAAGTTTGTAAAACTACTAAAAGAAGGGGAGTGGTAAATCCCGAATAGATTAATAGACCCACCCAGACGAATCATTAGGCATGTTTGCATCGTCTATATCAGGCTCAGTAACCACGACCTCATGACATTCCTTAACATAAATTATGACACCTCCAGCTTTATTTATAAATTTCGTTGATCGAAATGAGTTATATCCGTTAAGACTTCTTATAACAGAGTTTTCGTTCAACCAGCATTCTGTGAGGATCATTGCATCATATTCGATATTTAAACGTTTTAAGGCTACAACGAAATGATCAAAGTTTTTTTGCATACTTCTGATATTTACTGTAATGATTTTAAAGTTATAGGCCTTTGTTATTAGATCCTGGCAGTGTTCCAGCTCGTTCAATAAGTGACAGGTAATACACAGAGATTTTTCTATTTTGTATACTATAAATTGACTTTCAGAAGTCTGGCTTATGCTTTGTCGGGGGATTAAGCCAGAACGTCTTTGTGGCCTGCTTTCGATAACATCTGGCCAAAGGACTGCTTATAAAATCTTAGCAAATAGGTTTATTGCATTCCTATCTCCAGCCAGTCTTTATTTGCTCCCAGAATTATAACGTCCTCCGCCATGATGTCATTCAAAACTAACTAGTTTCAATTTCAAATCAGCCAGAATGTCACAGCACTAGCGCTATGGCGGCCAATACACGATGGGACCAATCACAACGCGTTAGAAAGTCGTCGTTTTGATTAGTGTCGTGGACTTGGGGCTTCAGGAAGTCTTCAAATTCGCCAGGTTTCAGGTTCGCCAAATTGAATACAGCTTGTGATACTGGATTTATTGAATACTAGCTTTTGTCAGCGGTTTCGCCCGCGTATTATACTTACATATAAACCGTCTTTTTGAATCACTCTGTCTATTGATGAAAGTTATTGTTCTGTGTGTTGCCAGACGTAAAGAACAGTACTATTCCATTACTTCCCGTGGGTGTTGTAAAAGGCGACTAAGGGACAAACCAGAGAATGGCCAGCAGCGCAGCGTTTTGTATACATTTTACCACCATACTGCGATCGCCGACCCGCCTGCCAAGCGTGACGATTATGGCAAAGCCCCCCAAATTGGGGGAGGTCTATGTCCAGTAGTGGACCTCTTTTGGCTAAAATGACAGTGATGATGATTGATGAAAGCCGTATTAAAATCCGTTGCGTAGCTTAAAAGGTCTAAGCGTACAAATGCGGGAAGCCAGCTTGTTTTATACTACGTAAAGTAGACAAAACAGACAACACAAAATATGGCATGACTTCTTAGTTTGACAGTTCATACTGAATCAGAACTGCTGTAATTCTTAAACATTATTGCTGCCTACCTCTATTTCCGTTTCAGTTCAAAGACCTGTGTCATCCATCACACCAATTGTTTCTTGTTTTTCTTTGCGTGATAACCAATCGACTGTCTGTTCCGATGATTGACGCTCCGTTTCCACGCCGATAGCGAATGCATCGCACATTCGATTTATGTGAACACGAACGAACGATTTGTCTTTTAGTCATACCACGACCTATTTCATCTCGTGACGTGCTAAGGAATAACTTATTTGTAAGATTTTCCGAGCTTAAAAAGACTGTGGCATCAATTAGGTAAAAAATAAAATCGTAAGTAAATTTACAAAAATACAAAGATAATAGCTTACACCTTCCTTCCATGGTTTAAGCAGAAACAACAGACCACCACATGCTATGTTCCTTACACGCTACTTCTGTCTTGTTAACGTTCATATAATTATTTGGTCATACACGCACCGACGGTTGCGAGTACAACGCACCTGACCTTTCTGAAGAACATCACCTTCTGCCGTTTCTACTCACATCTGCCTTGTAAATATCTTTTGTTAGACGTCTTTCATTAATCCTCTCCACATGACCAAACAATCTAAGCATACTCTTTTAAATGTTTGTCACTCCATGTTCTCTTAAACCGCACCGTTACCATATCTCATATGTCAACCTGTGGGATAAAAAATATTGTAGGTATTACCTAACTGATTATGTTATTACCTATCATTTCGAAAACATAAAAACAATTTTCCAAAACCCAAAGTCTATTGTTTGGCTGACTGCTGTCTTCTACGTTCAATAGCTTTTTTTTTCCAATCAACTTTAAAATTTTAGAAAAAATGTAGCAGACAATATGAAAAACTGGCGTAGTTACACAGTTAATGATATCATCTCATAGTCACATAAAAATAAACAATCCAGTCGTAAAAATGACCACTAAGTACATTATCGTATTTCTTTCAGTTATACGTACCTATCTACGCCCTGCAGTCAGCAAGAAAACATTTTAATTGAAAAACTTGCGCGCCCTCATTAGCGACGCTCATAATTAATTATTTATTGTGCCTCCGCTGGATTGCCGGATCCGTGTTTTTTCGTACAGATTTTACAGAAAAAGTTTTCGAGAAAATTATTAAGGAGTCCTCTTTCTAAGTTATACTTATTACACGAAGCTTTTTAAAGTCGGAACACGCACGTAATTAAATCGCAGTGGGTATTTTTCGCTCAGTAGATTTTTAACTCTCGGTGGAGAACAGAAGATTGAGAATCCAATAGAGTGCAGCGCGAGTGAGTCTCAGAGCGTCAAAAAAAAGAAACATAGTGTTCGATTTTCTAGTCATCATCTACCTAGCCTTTTCCCAACTATGTTGGGGTTGGCTTCCAGTCTAACCGGATGCAGCGGAGTACCAGTATTTTACATGGAACGACTGCCAATCTGACCTCCACAACCCAGTAACTGGGTAATACGATACCCCTTGGTAAGACTGGTTGTCAGACTTTCGGGCTTCTGACGACCCATAACGACTTTCTAAGATCTACTAAAGACAGTCAGGACCAACGGCTTAACGTGCTTTCCGAGGCACGGAAGGGTCTTGGTATGTAAAGATAATCACCCATCCACAGACCAACTGCGGCAAGCGTAGTTTAACCTGAACGATCAACCCGTGCGGCTGGTGTAAATTAGCCACAAGTCCTGTTTGATTTCAACTCTCGGCGCTAAAAGCAGTGCGCGAAAATATTGCTCCGCAATTTTATTACGCACGTGTGTATGTCGACTAATTCTTTTTTACGTTGGCAACCCAAAACAACAGAAGACTAAGAATTGACGGAAATACGGAAAACACGTAAGTATTCCTCACAGCTGCTACGGTTCTTCCCTAATTGAAAGAACACCGTCAGATAATAGTCTGATACTACCCTACATTCTCTGTAAACGAAATTTCTATGTCACTTATACTAAGAAGGACTCAAACTCAGTGTTTTATTAAAATTAAAACATTTACAGGCACTTTTGAATTCTTAAAAAGTCGGTCAGTTAGTAGGAAAATTGAAGTTGCCCATTCCAAAACGCAGATCGGATTATGGAGAAGAACGGGCAAAAAACTGGTTCCTTGAATTCTATATTAAATATGGTATGTGTATTATTAGTTTATAACCTATTTGATGTATGTACTAGTGTACCTCTTATGCATTATTCATTATGATATACTTTTATAGTAAATATTTTATCATTGTTCCTCTCAACCGAAGCACCTCCCATCTAATCTCTTCACCACCCTTGGTTGACTGGTAGAGAATGTCTAAATCATTATGTCCGCCTTTGTACATTATCTGTGTGCAAGAATTCATATCCACACTTAATATTATAAATGCAAAAGTAACTCTGTGTGTCAGTCTGTGTCTGTCTGTCTCGCTTTCCTGCTAAAACTACTGAACCGATTTAAATAGGTACACAGATAGTTTAGAGCCTGAGAAAGGACATAGACTACTTTTTATCTCGATAGTATGTTCCCGCGGGATAATTTCCGACCTCCACGCGGGCGAAGCCGCTGGCAAAAGCTAGTATTAAATAAATAAATATTACAAAATCCTGGGTACACATACACACTTACCAACTTTAGTAATAATTTAGAATATGCTCAAGAATTTAAAATAAAAAAGTGCATCATGCTAATTGAATACGAAAAATATCTAGTCGAACAGTGCATATCACAGCAAAATTCTCATGAACTGCAGTAAAAAGATTTCACCGAAACCCAGCTTCATAAAATATTTTCCTCGTGCTAGTAAAATAACACTTTCCGCTGAATATGCTGAGTTGCAGGTTTTAATAGGTGTAAACTTCACACAAGTGGATATTATACAGGGTGCGCGAAGTTGCCGGCAAGCGTGCCAAAGCTCTCTCATTGTAGTACCGTGTGCTTCGGACAGATTTTCCTTTTTTATAGTCAGGTAACATTGAAACGATATTGTAGGGGAAGTTTTAAAAGGCATGGAATTGTAAGGCATTATTTTTTTGTTTGTAATACTCTATTGTTATAATGTTATGTTGTTTTCAATACCTGGGTACATGCTGTTTTTAAATGCAGACCTCTTCTTCTTGGCAAGTAAATAGTAACTTAAATAAATCAATCATTGATGCCTGATACCTGCCCCTACTTCGTCATTACAAGAACTTCAGGACACTGATAATTCTTTACTCATAGCTTAGTTCTGGACTGACAAAATTTAGTCATTTGCGTAACTATGAATCAGAATCTGAATCATTTTGAAGGACATTTCTAATCTATTGATTCATATGTCGAAAATAACGCAATTCATATGTAAAAATGAATGCCATTGCTATTGTTAGTGGGTTACAAAATTTCCCCGCAAAAATTATTTGTATTAATTACTTATGCTTTATTACTTGTCCTTTTCGCATCTACTTAAACCAGCAGCAGAAGCATTCTACCAGTTCTAGAATGTTCTGAAATTCTGTCCCAAGAATTCCTCAAAATAAACATAAAAACATAGGCCCTAAAGCTATTCAAAACACTATAAACTAAGAAACTAAAGCCACAAGAGGTTATTAGCCCCAGCGGGACGTGCCGTGTCTCTACAAACTTGACACTAGCCACTAATTGTGACGCATTGTCAAGGTGAAACTTGGGGGACACGGGTACGGGATAGGGGGATAACTTACGATACGGGACCGGGATAGAAGCGGAATTTAATACGGTGGATGGATTAGATAAGGTACATTGTATCCTGTCTGTTAGCCGTCGTAAGTTGTCTTGAAACAAGATACCATTTCTAAGATGTCGTGTCAAAGAACTAGCCTACTATTCCAATTAAGTTAATGCAACGGCGTTAGTCAAAAATAGAATATTTTAATGATGATTTCATTTCTGTAAGTAAGTTTGTACAAACACTTCAATCATAGTTTTTAAATTAGATGAAGTCGTCGTTTCCTATCTGACTACTCTGAGAAGAAAGGCCCTAACAAACTCAGAGGTCACACAGTCTCTTGTGAAGTTGGAGCTCCAGACGTAATGTTGGTCACATCATGTGAAGACTATGTAGATTGATATCTGACTTAGTCTTTCTAATCAGAGTATCGTTCGACATTCATAAGGATAAAGTGCTATGCTGCAAAAAAAAAACTAAAAATTTCTCGAACTGTCATTTTCATCCAAAATGTTGACAATGATGTGGTAGGAAAATTGGACGTGGAGATTAAATGCAACATCAAGGGGAAGCGCCATGAAAGCGAGCAAAGAAGCGCTATGAAAGCGCGCAAAATTTAAATATTCTTACATTTTTTGCAATTTGATAAAAATATCAATTCAATAGGATTTTCTAAATACATACATGTGGCGATCGCGAAACATATTTTAATCAACATAAAACCTGACACTTTGCAAATTACAAAAAACGTAATAAAATTTCAATTCTGTGGGGTACTTAAGTGCATGTACCTACTATCTTGCAGTATTAAATAAAACCTTGACCACTATCACCATATTATAACATAAAATAATAAATGGAGACCTCTATAGTGTTACCCAGTAACTGGGTGGGGGAGGTCCAATAGGCTAGACAAATGGTGAATTGTCAAATTATGTTAAAATCTTTCCTCTTTGAGCCATCCAACCAGTTTCATATCACAGAAAAACAACGCACCATGCCACCATGCCACGAATTTGCCACCATGAAAATGTACATTCGCAGTAAATGTAATCATTTTATCATTTATTATTTACAGAAATCACTTGAATTAATGTGATTGTATATTTGATCGACAGCCCATCACTGAGCTCATTTGGTAAAGCTATTAATTTATTGGATAAACTGCGTTGATCACGTATTAATTTTATATTAATCCTGATTGAACTTAAATAAATCGTTTCAGCTTACCTTCAAGCGCGTTAATTATGAAAAGTGGAATTAAAATTATTCAGCGCAATGTTTTTAATGTTTGCATTGAAAATATTTTCTTTAAAAATTCTGTTAGTTTCATTATAAAAAAGTGGTAAACCTGGGATAACATTTCAAACGTTTCAGTGATACATATAAATAAGTTAGTACGTAGGTTTTGATATGTTCCTACACCCTAATTGCTTGACACAATATTAGTCAGATTCTGAATAATTTTAAAACATATTGCGATTGATCCATTGCTTCATCATTACAGCCGAAAGTCCACTACAAAGCATAAGCCTAAAAGGAGGGGTTTGCCATTATCGTCATGCTTGGCAGGTGGTTTGACGATCGCAGTATGGTGGTAAACGCATAGAAAACGCTGCTGCTCACTTCTAGAAAGTTCGTTAGCCGCCTTTTACGACAAACAACACACAGGAATAAATAAATAAAATAAATAAAAATCTTTTATTTCAGACAACAAATGGGATGGTGCTTTTCTAACATCCGGTGCCTATCGTATTACTTCATAGAAGAAGTTGTCTGCTCGATAACGTAAACAACGTAAGGGCTGTTGTTGAACTGTCCAAGTGAAAGCCGTTAGTCAACGACCAAATGGACGTTATATTTATTTATTTAATTAAGGTTCACCAACTGTTGTAACAGGTATTATACAGGTAGGAACCCGTCGCGTCGAATCGCCTACCCGTGCGATTTTCCCCGTTTTTGCAACATTTTTCATTACTGCTCCGCTTCTCTTCATTGTAGAGTAATGTTATATAGCCTATAGTATTTCTCGATAAATAGGCTACCCAACACAGAAAGAATTTTTCAATTCGGACCAGTAGTTCCTGAGATTAGCGCGTTCAATCAAACAAACAAACAAACTCTTCAGCTTTATAATATTAGTATAGATGGTGTCTTAAATCTAACTGCACAACCAATTACAGGCAAACACCGCATGCAAAATGCTCTTTGTGATTATAATTTAAATTTTAAACATCTAATGCACTTAAATTCTAGATAGTTATATTAAAAACTAATTCTAATTACGTCTGACAAACATCGATATTGAGTCTGCGTGCACGTCAACCAGGTCAAATGCGGGGTATAGGCGAATTAGTACCAGACACTGTACGGCGAAGAGGTGGACTACGGGTGTATAAAATCGCGGCGGAATTTAGTCGCACACTAGATGTTCTAATTTTGAGAATCCAACAGAGTGCAGCGCGTGAGTCTCAACGCGTCGATAAAAAAACCGGCCAAGTGCGAGTCGGACTCGCGCACCGAGGGTTCCGTACAAACCTGTAGGTATCCTCGGTTTATGCATAAGGTTTATGTTTATGAAATTAAATGTTTTTTTTTTTTTAATTTTTATATTTGAGTTGATTGAATTAAAGGTAAATTGCGGTTTACGATTTATGACGTATTAAAAAAAAACTATTTACTGGATCTCGTTCAAACCAATTTTTGGTGGAAGTTTATATGGTTATGTACACCATATGTTTTTTTAAGTTTTATCATTCTCTTATTTTAGAAGTTACGGGGGGGGGGGGGGACACATTTTACCACTTTGGAAGTGTCTCTCGCGCAAACTAGTCAGTTTAGAAAAAAATGATATAAGAAACCTCAATACCATTTTTGAAGACCTATTCATAGATAACCCACACGTATTGGTTTGATGAAAAAAAAATTTTTGAGTTTCAGTTCTAAGTATGGGGAACCCTAAAATTTATTGTTTTTTTTCTATTTTAGTGTGAAAATCTTAATGCGGTTTACAGAATACATAAATTTACCAAGTTTCAACAGCATAGCTCTTATAGTTTCGGAGAAAAGTGGCTGTGACATACGGACGGACAGACAGACAGACATGACGAATCTATAAGGGTTCCGTTTTTTGCCATTTGGCAACGGAACCCTAAAAACGATTTTAAACTTTCGGCGCTAACCAGTGCGTTTAAAATTGAGTGTTAGAAAAATCCCGACGCGGTTTTATTACATCCATGGAAACGTGTTCTTAGTCATCATCTGCCTAGCCTCTTCCCAACTATGTTGGGGTCTGCTTCCATCCACGGACCAACCACGGCATGCATAGCTTAACCTGAACGGTCAACCCGTGCGGCTGTTATTAGTTAGCCATAAGCCCTTAACGTGTTGTTAGTGTGTTATGCATTACATTATACCACTGGAATGTTAAATACCCAGGGCTGTAGCTAGACTCGAATTTGAGGTAGGGCAGCATTGGCTACAGGTAGGGCGGAAGTAAAAAATATATCATAATTGATCTGCTCTGAAGCACGGGCTCGGGTCTAGTGGTCACAAGCGCTACTGACCTTGAAGTTCCGGGTTCGATTTTCAGGTCGGTTAGTGTTATTGGGTTTTTCCATAAGAAATTTCTCAGAAGCAACCCGGAGTCTGAATTTGTCCCCGGTTCATGGCAGTGAGCTCGCCCATTGTGACATGGGACACATAGATAACTGGTGAAATTTTGGTTTACCATATATAGGTAGTTGAATAAACCTCCAGGAATAAAAAAGTGATGTTATGCATCTTGAGTTCGTCATTACTTAGGGTATTCAGGGACACCGCTTTTATATGGTGGGGTGGGTATTAAAGAATGCTGTCAAATTGGTCGCAGCACTTGTTGATAAATAAATAATTGGCATTAGGACAGCAGACTACTTAGGGCGAAAATAGCGAGCGGAGCGAGCTCGAAAATTTTAACAACCGCTTCGTTCTGGTTAGGTTTTGTTATATATTTTTAAACATAAAAAGTAGCAGTTACACTGTAGCCTTTTTGCTAGGATATCCCTGCCAACCATGAGAATGATTAATGCTAGAGCGAGCGAAGCAAGCTCAAAAACTTTAACAGCCCGCTTCGTTCAGGTTAGGTACCTTTTTGACGTTTTCAAATAGAAATAGAAGTTACATTATCGACTTATACAGGATATCCCTGTCAACCATGAGAATGATAAATGCTAGAGTGAATCGAAATTCGAAATCGATAATTTTAACAACCCATTATGGATACGTTTTTTTATGTTTTCAAACGAAAATAGGAGTGACATTGTCGACTTATACAGGATATCGCTGCCAACCAGGAGAACGATGAATACTAGAGCGAGCGAAGTAAGCTAGAAAATTTTAACAACCTTCCTCGTTCAGGTTAGGTTTTTTTTATGTTTTCGAACAGAAATAGGAGTTATATTGTCGACTAATGCCAGAACAGCCCTAGCAACTGTGAGATTGTTGAATACAAAGGCGAGCGCAGTGAACTCGAAAATTGTAATAACTCAACTCGTTTAGGTTAAGTTTTGTTTTATATATTCAAAAATACCTAGGAGTTACATCGTCGACTTATGCCAGGAAAATTCAGGCAACTAGGAGTATTATGAATGTAAGAGCGAGCGTAGCGAGCTCGAACATTTTTGCCCATCTCGGATAGGTTAGATTTTCTTTTGATTATTCCAAAAGAACCGGGAATTATTTGGTTGGTCGGTCTATAAAGAAAAGCTCAAGTATCAAGAGAATGTAGACTGCAAGACCACAAACTTACTTAAAACTGGAATGTATCATACAGGCTCTTGACTCTTTTAGGGGTCATGACCCCTAGGACCCCAAGGAGCAGGTGCGGTCCTCGGACCGCGCCTGCTAAGACTGCAAAACAAACAAATAATTTCTGTGACAGAACATGAGCATGGATCTAAGGACAGCTATTAAATCCTCAATGATGAAGAACAAGCGAACAAGACGGTTGAAATTTTTCTCTGCATCGGCATATTATAATTAAATAGAGCCATTGCTTCATGTGATGGCGCTTCAAATGCCATCTATACACAGAGAATAGAATTATAATAATATGAAATGAATGTCTCAAACTGTGGTATGTTCGGAAAAGTTTAGATACCTATTGCTACAATGTTTTATCTAAAACTATAAACATACAATTCCATTCTAATAGGTTATCTTCGTTTTTGGTATATTTAAGGTAGGGCATTGTGATTTCAAGGTAGGGCATTGCCCCACAATGCCCCCCCCCCCCCTAGCTACGGCCCTGTAAATACCTAAATAGTTGAAATCATATTAATGCTAAATACCATACCATCAAGGCGCATCAAAAAGTCATAAGCATTCTTACTAAATATAACCTTTCGTAAATAAAATCTCTTTGATATCACTTCACTAGACCCTGATCTTAGTCTTAATCTGTCAAAATTACCTCAAGTTTCTAAACATTTTTTACAAGTTTTTGACATTAAATTGTCGCCGAGATCAGACTGCGTGTGGATTTTGAAAGTTTTGGATTGGCCTTCTGATATCACCTAACGCACATTCTCAATTCACAAGGTCATGATACAATAATTACCCCCAAATGACCTTGACCCGTGTTACCCGTATCTATAAAAGCGAAACGATAAATCTGAAAGCATTTTAATATCGATCCTCTACCCATAAATTTAGTGACCGCGAAGGCCAGGAGGAACTTCCTCGCATAAATCTGTCAGCAGCACTTGATTGCACGGGTGTACTTGACCGCTGACATTGGCCTTTTATTGTACAGCGCTGCACGCAAGTTTTGCATTAAATGGATTGATGGTAATTATATGGTGTAAAATGGTGGTGAGTGTGGAGTTGTTTATTGAAATGTAGCGCTTAGCTCGCAACTTCGTCCGCGTAGATTTAAAATTTCCTCGGACAGAAAGAAATAAAATAAATGTTTTTGAACCAGGCTATACAAACTTCAGCACCCTTTTTCATCCCTTTAAAGCACTTAGGCAGGTGATCCTGGCTGTCATACATGAATCTTTGGCAAACGTCATAGACCGTCAAAAGCCCGAAAGTTTGACAAACAATTTATTATTTCAATTGTGTGTCTATGAACAATTTATTATTTCAATTGTGTGACTATGATATCGACACAACTAACTTTTAGTAAAATGTAGCAAACTGTGCATCTTCTTATAACATCCTATTGTAATTTTTAACCTACATTTACGAATAAAGGTGATTTGATTTGATTTGAAAACAAGCTTACCAAAATCATCGTGTTACCCAGTAACTGAGTAGAAGAAGTCAGAAAGGCAAAAAGGTACTCGATGTATAATACTGATTTTCAGCTGCATCCGTTAAGACAAGAAACCAACCCCAACATTACTGGGATAAGGTCAGGTAGGTGTTGATGCCTAAGCATTTTCTTCCTCAGGCTTAATTTATCTTTTCTTAATCCAAACCACGTCAGTATTTCGTAAAAATTTAACAGACAGACACTTTCACATGAATATATTTATGGATCGAAAGTTAGTTTGACCTTCGTGTGGCTTCCTGCATTACTGTTTCAATAGGTTTATTTAGAATCTATAAAAATGCTATTTAGGTTATTAATTTGTTGTGAGTTGCATTTCCAGCTGGTGCATTTATGACCACCACGAATAAACATAACGGTTCTTACTAAATAGCATAAAGATAAGTGTGCCATTTCGACGGTCCCTACGTACATAAAGACATGTCAAAACATTCCATTATTGACATGTCTTTATGTACGTAGGGACCGTCGATTTACAATGTGCATAATTAGTCTACAATGTTCCCACACTGCTAGGAGACAGTCCTCGTCTCGTCGAGAGGAGTGGTCTCTTATCCACCACACAGCCGCAGTGCAAGTTGGTAGATGTCTTACGTCTTTGATTATTTGGAGGACATGCCAGCTTCCTCACGATGTTTTAATTCACCGTTTTAAGAGCAGTGGTGATGTACTTATTCACATAGAGTAAAGCATGTGCCTGGGTTCGACCCCACGACCACACTTACAACTCGTTAGTCAGGGCCATTACCACTGGGTCACCATTACCCTTTGCTTAGACATTGGTACCGATTCCCTTGTTCACAAAGTAAACTAAATTTAAGTTCAGTGCATCTTTTTCTTTGTATTTCATTAAGAAGACGACAAAAGAAAAATTTTAGTTTAGTCCTGTCAAATTAATCAGCGCCTGTCACTACTCCATACAAGTTAAGACGTGATTAAAAACTTGCCTACTAAAATTACGTCAATTTACGTTAAGCGCTGATTAATTTGACAGAACTAAACTAAACTGAATCTTCTGTCCTTTCCTTAATGAAATAGAAAGAAAAAGATGCACTGAACTTAAATTTAGTTTAGTTTGTGAATAAGGGAATCGGTACCAACGTGTAACTAAATTAATGCACATTCATTATGAAAGTAGTTTGATCAGAATCGTTTACTGAATCGATTTCAGTCATTTCTACTATAGGTTTTTTTTTCCAAAACTAGAGTTAAAACTACGTAAATTACAAGACCAACTACGGACAAAGTACCTAATATGCTTGACGTGGGTGACTGTGTGCATGCGTAGACTTGTAATATGTCAATTTACTCCCACAATTTGTAAAAATACTTTTATAAATGAACACTCTTTTATACATTATAATCAAAAGTTAATGCAAGAACTATGTGTCGTCTAAATATTTAAATTCATGATTGTATTCCATAGGTCAGTGTATCAACAATTATTACAAATAAATTGTCCAAGTCATCATCATTCATCATTCACATCAGCTGAAAAACGTCTACAGCTGAACATACGCCAAAGTGGCTTTTGTCCTACATTGGTTCTGTGCTTCTAGTTCCACCATCTATATCCAAGTCGAATTACCTTACAAAATGTTTAGTCGATAAATAATAACAATCCACGGCAACGATATTGTCATCGGAAACCTAATTTACATAATACCATTAACAACAGCATTAAGTATACCTTCATAACTCTAGTAAATTAATACTAATTTACAATTAATGGTTGCCATAACGAAGTTATATAATAATGGTTCCCTTTATGTAAACTAAATGATTATCTCTTCTATTAATTATTTAAAGTTAGTTAAGATTCCGCAAACGTATCTGATGGCTTGTAGTGAGAAAATCTATAGAATTATGTAATGTAATATTTCTTCATACAAAGCTTGGTTGCAAAGTTTTCGAATTTATGTAGGAGTTAGAAAGGTTTGTTTTAGTTTGTAAGACTAAAATAGATCTTACGTTAAGTAAGCTATCTCGTTAACTTCTTGTTTCTACACGAAATGTACGAAAATAGATCATAAGATAAACAGTAACAAACTTAACCAAAATTTTCCTTCAGTTTTTTTTATAACAGCTCGCACGTCTATCTTTGAGGCTGTCGGCTGCCGGCTGGCTACCGTTACCAAGCTTAAGTGACACAAGCCTCCTTTATACTAACTTTGTCGCAATCCACCAAGCCAGGTCCAGTACGGATTAATAGATGCAACATTGATACGAATTTTAACCAACTTCAAAAAAGAGGCCATCCCCAATTTGTCTATAAATTTTTGAGTATGTAAGTTTTGCTATATTATTATATCCTGCAATTGTAGATCGATGTAAAAAATTCTTAGTTTTGGGTTAGCTTCAATAACACATATTTAATCCATCTTTTCTTGATGTCCTAATACTTCCTTTCACCGTTGTTGTTTACGTAGCAAGTAGTGGTATACAAAGGGATTAAATATAATGATCACCATAAAATGCTTTGATACCCTTAGTTCTTTAACCAAAAATATATACTTGACACCAGAAAAATAAAGTCTAAAATTACAATAGTACTAGCTATTTTAGTCACGACTGCTCTTTAAATTGTATTCGAACACCAAATGTAGTAAATGATCACCAAATCATAACTTGTACGACAAAACTGTACTGCGACTCACAATAGTTCGAATGCACGCTTGTGCGATACACTCGAGCTCACATAGTACACTAGGTTAGGTTAGGTTAAAACTGTGACCTCCTATGCACGAGCCGAGCGAGCGAAGCGAGCGGTGCCGCGGCAGCGCCCGGCGAGTGCTAGAAACGACTAGATTCAGTGTGTCGCATAAGCGTGCATTCGAACTATGGTGAGTCGCAGTACAGTTTTGTCGCACAAGTGTTATTCGCACACCCATTTGTCGAACTCACGTAGTACACTCTTAATAATTTCGTGTTCACTAACTATTTTTGGGTTAACAATGATTTTTTTTGGAGTCAATTTGCTTAAATAGGATAGCAAGATGTAAAAACTTTGGTTATAATTTACATTGAAATGCTGTTTTAATTTTGGTGATCATTTACTACTTTTGGATTAACAATGATTTATTTGGAGTCAGTTTGCTTAAATAGGATAGCAAGATGTTAAAATTTTGGTTATAATTTTACATTAAAATGCGGGTTTAATTTTGGTGATCATTTACTAGTTTTGTCTGTTATATGTTACTATATCTGGTGGTAAGTTAAACATAAGCCGTATACAAATTAGCGTAGAGTACCATAGCTAAATAGTACTTTTTAATAAAAGTAGTACGAAGTGAAAGATAACTTTAAATTACTAAAAAAACTGGGTCCAAATTACTAACAACTGCCGAAAATTAAGTTATTATTTTTAATTTATAATGTTTTTTTTTTAGTAAAAGATTTTTTCATCCTCTTTAATTTTCTACGAGCAACTTTTACCCAATGTTCGTAATTTCCCTACAGGTTATAAGGTATATGCATTGACTGCTTCAAATCTATACACATATATAGGCCCAGTAAACGATTGAACCGTACGTACATACTGTAATACATAATTTACTCCCAGAGGGAATGTAACTCGCAACGCACCGAGCCAGCCGCTTACCCAAGACAACCATTAGGAACCACTACATGTTTCACAGCAACCAACAAACTAGTTTACAACGCTTTCCTCTTCTAATTAATTTTCTTGCGAACTCCGGTCCCAAGACTAATGCAGCAGAACCCGGACAAATGCCATTGTTTCACAATTTCCATCGATTTCACGTTAATCCTTGTTGTGGCAATTAAAATAGGATTTCAACTGTTCTGTTTTGTTGTATTGTGCTGATAGGAATGACACGGATTCGGGAATTGGTAATTTGAATCGACAATTGATTTTTAATGGGTAAGAGATTCACCAATTAAAATCCTGAGAGTTAATATCTATAAGTAATGAGGTGTCTCAATCTGCTAAGTCTTTTTTGGAGTTGAGAATCAAATGAGAGATGATCTCCTTTAGTAAGGTAAGACTGGTTGTCAGACTTTTTGGCTTCTGACGACTCGTAATCACTGTCAAAAATCCAGCGATGACAGCTGGGACCAACTGCTTGACATGCTTTTCGAGATTCAGAGAGGGTTTGGTATAACCTTGGTAAAGTCTTGGTACTGGCGGCAAGCTTAGCTTAACTAGATCAATCGACCCACCATCATCATCATTTCAGCCGTAATACGTCCACTGCTGGACATAGGCCTCCCCCAATTTGGGGGGCGTTGCCATAATCGCCACGCTTGGCAGGCGGATTGGTGATCGCAGCATGGTGGCAAAATGTATAGAGAACGCTGCTGCCCATTCTCTAGTAAGTCCCACAGTCGCCTCTTACGACACCCCGGGGGAAGAAATAGGGAGATACTATTCTTTACGTCCGGCACCACACGGTACATCTATCGATCAATCGACCCGTGTGGCTGTTATTACTTACCCGCAGCTTAGAGGTGTCTCAAGGGGTTTATTTTTTTCCTTTGTGTTATGGCATGTTCTTCATTTCTTTTACATCAAAATCAAAATCCTCGTCGTTGATCCATCCAGCTATCAACCTTGGCTAAGTTATCCAAAATCGCTAGCACAAATTGAGCAAGAGACTAGAGCGGCAATCGTTCATAGTCTGATCTCTGTTTGAATCTGTCAAAAATACTTCGAGTTCCCCTACATTTTTGACATTACCGTGTCGCTGAGATGAGATTGCGATAGATTTGAAACGTTTTTAACTACGAGATTTGATCTTCTGAGAGGCAATCCCATAATTTTAAAAACGTTCATATTCTGATGTCAGTCTCAATATGTCAAAAATACTTCGAATTTCTCTTTCCCAATTCACAGTATACCCTATATAGTTCGATCCATATATCAGTTTGCCCTATATTCAGCAGTAGATAAACTGCGATAGGCAGTCGAGCCGAGCGAACCCGCCGGCAGATGGTAGTACATTATAATTGTTTGTTCGCAAATCGGGCCCTGTTTAATTTGCCCTCGACGGAGCTCGATACTGTGTGCAGAACTCTGCATATACGATTTTGTTTAATTTATTTCTTCGCTGTATTTGATTGGAGTGGATTTTTTAAATGGATTCGGTATTGGCGGGTTAGTATTTAGATTTGTAGATCATTTTTACATTATAATTATAATATACATTATCATCATATTATAATATACATAAGGTTAAGCTACGCTAGCCGCGGTTGGTTCGTGGATGGGTGACCATCTTTATATACCAAGACACCTCCGTGCTTCGGAAAGCACGTTTAGCCGTTGGTCCCGGCTGTCATTTGCGGATCTTAGACAGTCGTTACGGGTCGTCAGAAGCTCGAAAGTCTGACAGCAAGTCTTGCCAAGGGGTATGGTATTACCCAGTTACTGGGTTGTGGAAGTCAGATAGGCAGCGGTTCCATTTAAAATACTGGTATTCAGCTGCTTCCGGTTAGACTGGAAGCTGACCCAGTGGCGGATTTACCAATAGGCTAAGTAGGCTGGAGCCTAGGGCGGCAGATTTAGAGGGGCGGCAAATTTAGCCCAAATAATAAATAAAAAAAACTTATAATTATATGTATACACATTACGTTCGTAGTCCGTACATCATCATTTCAGCCGAAAGACGTCCACTGCTGGACATAGGCCTCCCCCAAGCACCGCCACTTCGACATGTTCTGTGCCTCCCGCATCCAACGCATTCCTGCGGCCTTCACCAGGTCATCGGTCCATCTTATGGGAGGCCTTCCAACGCTCCGTCTTCCAGTACGCGGTCGCCACTCCAGAACTTTCCGGCCCCATCGGCCATCCGTTCTGCGAGCAATGTGCCCTGCCCACTGCCACTTAAGTTTGGCAATTCTTCGGGCTATGTCGGTAACCTTGGTTCACTGGCAACACACACTGGTCAAAGACTTTTGTCTTGAGACACTGCGGTAAGTGGGACTAGAAGATATTGCGTAGCTTCCCGAACGCTGCCCAGCCGAGTCGGATTCGACGATTGACCTCTTTCTCGAAGTTTCACCTACCTAACTGGACAGTCTGTCCTAGGTACACATATTCGTCCACAACTTCGAGTGTAGCGCCTCCGATCTTCATTGGAGTGGATATCACACGAGCATTGGACATAACCTTTGTCTTCTCCATGTTCATCCTAAGACCCTCTCTTTCGGAAGCTCTACTGAGGTCATCGAGCATTGTACAGAGGTCCTCCATAGTCTCAGCCATGAGTACTATATCGTCGGCAAATCGAAGGTGAGTGATGTACTCGCCAGGGATGTTGATGCCAGCCCCTTTCCAGTCCAAAACCTTGAAGACATCCTCCAGTGCAGCGGTGAACAGTTTTGGAGAGATTACGTCTCCCTGTCTCACCCCTCGCTGCAGAAGGATAGGTTTCAAGGCTTTGTCCTGGAGCCGGACTGACATAGTGGCGTTTTCATACAAACACTTCAGCACCTCGATGTACCGATAGTCAATCTGGCACCATTGAAGAGACTGCAATACAACCCAGGTCTTGATCGAATCGAAGGCTTTTTCGTAATCCACAAACGCTAAGCAGAGAGGCAGGTTATACTCTTCTGTATAACCTGCAGCAGCGTATGTATGTGGTCTACGGTGCTAAAGCCTTTACGGAATCCGGCTTGTTCGGGAGGCTGGAAGTCGTAAAACCTGCGCGCGAGACGATTCGTGATGACTCTTGAAAACAGCTTTTAGACATGGCTCAGAAGTGAGATGGGCCTATAATTCTTAAGTAGGGTATTGTCATCCTTCTTAAAGAAAAGTACCATCACACCTCTGTTCCATACCTGTGGCGTTTTGTCATCACCCGGCGCCCTGTTGTTTTTAAGCCGCTTCAGAGCCATCCTAATCTCGTACAAGCTGACGTCCGGGATATCTTCAGTGTACTGTCGAGTCAAATCTAGCTCTCGGGTCGTTAGCTAGATTCATAACGGGGTTTCTGGTGGACGTGTATAACTGTCCATAGAACTTCTCGATCTCTCTTAACAGCTCAGGTTTGGCGGACACGATTCTGCCATCGTCAGTCTTCACTTTTGCAAGCTGACTCTGCCCAATAGATAGATCTCTTGCAAAGACTTTGGAGCCCTTGTTCCGCTCTATCGCGTCTTTAATATGTTCCGTATTAAAGAGGCGAAGGTCGCTTTTCAAGGACTTAGAGATCCGTCTATTTAGCTGCCGGTACTCGAGTGCAGCTTCTGAAGACTGCAGGATCATTCCGCGCCTGTGTTCCATGAGCTGTAATGTTGGATCTGAGAGTTTCTTTTTCTATTCGTACGGCGGGTCTGGAAGAAATTAGACCCGACCGTATGGACAGTTTCCACGAACACATCGTTATAATCGTCCACGGAGCTCCCTAGGCACTCAAAACGATTCTGGAGTTCGAACTGAAAGCTCTCGGGATTCTGAAGTTGGATCGGTGCTGGACGGAGCGTTGACTTCATCAGACGAGATCTTTCCAGCTTGATATTTATATTCAATGTGCCTCTTACCATTCCGTCGTTGTATTGATGATTTTGATGATTATAATTCTGTAACTACATATGTCTTACAGCCGCGAATAATATTTTTATCAACATACAACCTAGCACTGGCGTGCAAATTGCAAAGAACGTAAGAAAATTTGAATTTCGCGGGTTGGTTGGAGCATTCACCTTAATATGATTGTGAACTAACGTATTGAATTTCAAAAGTCAGTAGGGGCGGCAAAAATTGAATAGCCTACTAACGGCAAATCTGTAAATTCGCCACTGAGCTGACCCCAACGTAATTGGGAAAAGGGCTAGGCAGATGATGATGTAGATCAGTTTCGAAAAGATTGTAAAAAGTGGGTATCAATCAATTTAACTTGTAGTCGTATTTGAACGATTTATTACTTGTGATAAGTATTATCTGCGCTAAAGGTAGGTAAATGTATGCTTTGCACTTCTTTGAATTAATAGTAGGTATACTCATTGTAGAAGGGCCCAATAAATAAATTGTAGCTTCTTCCATTATGGCTAAAGATATTTCATAATCGAAACAGTGACTGGAAAATTAATTATTTTAAGAATTCTAGGCTTTAGTGTCTAAGATCAATCTATTTAAAGGCAGGCCTGCAGTGTAAGAGTAATTACAACCAGATTTTAAATTAACAGAAACGAGTCCAGCCGAAGACAACCCTTCTACCGGAAGATGTGATACTTGGCAAGAGCTGCTCAAGCCTCCTGATTTCTTCATTGAACCATCAGAGAGCCTCCCATCCGGGCATAAGTTACTGTGGCTTACTTTGACAATCTTAAACAGATTTCGTACCCAAATAGATCGCAAGAACGAAACCTCCATATATGGGTGTTCATGGACGGCTTACACTTCCGTTGTGTATGCGGCGTCTCTCCACAGACAATGTCTCACCTCCCATCTTACACCACATGCCCTGACACCTGTACACGTGAGGACCTGGACACTAATGGCTGCGTCAGCGAACGGTGTTCGCGTTACTCAATTTTGGATCAAACGAATTGAGAAAACCTTACATTTATTATGTTCTAGTGTCATTTTTGACATCGGCACTTTAAGAAGAAGATTAACATAAGTGCGTGTATAGCATGCATACTTTTTGCACTTTACAGCTCCCCATCGCTTCACCCTGAAAAACAAACTTTACCCGGCAGGTGCATAGAGTATCATGAATCGTAAACTTTGTTTTAAAGCCTAGATTAAAATCCAGCCCTTTTATATTATATCGCCTTATTTCAGGTTTGATTTTTAACACCCCCGGGATACTGAGGGTGTGAATTGATTACATGACTGTTCTTTTGTTTCATTAAACGAGGATTGTAAAATATATTTTAGGGTGAGATTGGAATTTATTCGGGTCAGTAACATTGTTTTATACAAAATGATTATAAACATAACTAATGCTTTCTCAGTTTTCTCTAAAATATAGATATTTCTACCTTAGAGTTTATTACTTCATTTCGAGCAACCTATTTCAGTTATAAATACTAATAAAACGGGATTCCAACCGAGTTAAGAGCTTGTTTGGCACAGGATTAGTGCCTAGACATAGTACTTAAGACAAGCTCGTGACAGATACGAAGTGGTGGCATCCCTTGAAAACAGTATTAAGGAAGTGGACTCTTGGAAGAAATGTTGAAGGATCATTCCATGGAAACTAACAGAATTATAAGAAGTTGGTTTTAGAGAAAAGTATTTTCAGAAGTGAGACACTTTATAACGTTCCCTGTCTCTAACTGGGATACAGGCCTCCTATCTGACCGGGATTGAGCCTAATTCACCACGCGTGCCCAGTACGTGTTGGCAGAAGTCACATGTTTTAAATTTTTTATTCTAGGTAATGCCGATTACCTCACGCGGGTTCCCTTCACCGTTTTAAAGACAGTGAAGATGAAGAACTCTTTAGTCGGGGCCGCTGACATTGGGCTACCACTGGTCCAGAGACTTTTAGGCGTTTCTATTAATTTAAGACTTATAAATAAGTTCTGGGAAGACACAATTTAGATACCCAAAATAAACTAAAGGCAGAAGATGTAGTTAGACAGTTGATGCAAAATCCTCACAAAACAAAGTTTTTCTTTCCTGAACACCCATAATTAAACCCACCACAGCCAATATGATTCCATTAAACTGTCCCAAACTTGGCACCCTTGATCCAACGTCTTAAGGACAAACACAAGGTGTCAAAGTTGTAGCATAAAATCAATTTGGCTACGACCACATGTTGCCATAACGTGGGCCTGTAATAGTGCTCTTATGGCCAAACTTGACAGATTTGGGCCCCTGCTGGCAAATTGTTAGGAGGCAGTTTCATATGTTATTGTTTAATTATGTTATTGTTATGGTTGGGGGCTGTTCTGCTTTTGTTTCATAGTTTGAATAGATGTCATAATAACGCAGCCGAAGAGGTACGGTTTTATGATGTTTCTTTGTAACAGATTCCGTACTGTGGACTGAATTTAGGATTAGAGTTGATTTGTGGATCAAAATTTGTTATATAAATGACCGCATTAAGATACATTTGTTCCAATGAAATATTTTGATGACGGACGTGCAAAACCCTGAAGAATACCAAAAGGGAAAAGAGGTGATACCATACTGAAGTAATTATGTTTTTGGTACAGTTGTGTTTTTTTTGTATCTCTTCTTTCATACAAAGTTCACTCTAGAATGAATTGCAGAATATTTACTCTAAACATTATGTCAGAGTAAAACGAGTAAGAAAAAACTTTTAATTTCAGCAATTTTACTGGAAAGAAATATAACAATGATGCAGATTATGTACAAATTATGTAAAGCTAAAAAAATATTTCGTTTGTTACTAGGTACTGGTACCTAATTAATAAAAGCGGTTACACGATTTTTACCTGATAATTTGGTACAGTCCAACTTTTGAATGCATTTGGAATTTGATTTTATTTGTTATATTAAACTGTATTCTCTATGCATTCCTTTCATTTGATACCCATACTGAGGGGGTTGTGAAAAAATATTAATATATAATCCGCTACTTTGTGGTGGCGGCCATATTGGTTTTGTTTTTTTTTTCATCACATACTGTATTTTATGTACCAGTCAAACCCTTTCTTTTATACCTAAATTGGCAGGTTGTAAAAGTGATAACTGCCATTTTGTGGTGTCGTCGGCCGTCCTATAAAGTTTTATTAAATATTTGAAATTGCATTGTCACTTGGATTCAATGACCAGAAACATCAAGGAATTAAGACGCCCCCTGTTTTAAAAAAAAATAGCATTCACTTAATCAGTTTCTTTGAAGATGGTGAAGAAAATATAGCTAACCTGTCATCAAAACTATTCCATGCGCTCACTTTATATCTTTTTGTTCGCTGAATGTTATCCAGAAAGTTTTTACGGGTATGAGACACAAGGAAGACATCTTGTGTCTGTCAGCTCCACACGTCATTGTAATTAATGGATGGCACATATTTGGGACATCCTGGCCTGTCTGGATTAGTGAAGGTGTCGTGAAAGAAAATAATGTTCTTGACCTCTTATTTGCTGAATAAGACTTAATATTACGTACTTCTTATAGGCACTGTTGGCTTAGTAAATCTAACATTCATTATAAGAATGCTTTTGCGATTGGAAAAGTGGTGAACATTTTGATTATATCAGTAAGCATAATTGAAGTAAAGGTAAATCTTTGTAGTCTTAGGACAATATAATTCTCTCTTATTTAAATTCAATTGAAAATGCTGTACATCGGGAGCATAATTACCAGAGAGCATCTTTAAGATTCTGTATATATAGACCTCCAGACCCTATTTCGGCCGAGGCAGCCAATTTCAATGGACACTAGCCTTCAACTCGGGAGATATTATAGGCCACTCCCTCTTCCATCACTCTCATAGTCCGACGGCAATCCGACACGACCAGAGAGAGATCAGGCGCAGGACCAACATCTTAACGTGCTTTCCGGAGTAAAGAGGTATCACACAGCTTAGTTCCAAACTACGAACTGTGTGCTACAAAGAATTTCCTAATGGAAAACCCCAATAACACCGTCAAACCTGGGACTCCACGCTCAACAGCTGCGCTTTCGACCACGAGACCAACGAGGCAGTTACGGATGGATGACGCAAGGGAGTGTTTAGGGTTCTCTTTCCCTGTGTAAGCACTTTTAAGGTAATACTCCGTATGTATATCTGTCTATTTTAGAGCTCTTTTATGTGGAATAGCATCGTTTGCTGAACTATGATCAGATTCACATTAAAATAGCCGGTTGACATGAGCGTGCAGGAGGTTGCGCTTAGTAAAGTTAACAAGAAACTTCATTACGGCGGCGCGGCGCGGGGATCCAGTGATTAACGTTAACATTATCGTACGCCGACCGCCGCTCTTGTGTTAGCTCCGCTAGAGCTGTAGCTAGTTTAACACATATCGACAACTATCGATAAAATTACTGTGAAAAAATGGTTTCTTAAAAAAAGGTAGAAAAATATTCTCTATCTATCTGTACGAACACACTTGACAACTTTATGTTGACGCCCGCGATCATAATGTACTTACGTTTTACATTATTACATGCGCATTACTGTAATTAAGTTCAGTTCAATAAAGCCGCTAGGTGAATACACAAGTCGGGGTTTTCTTCCACATTACACATTAGAATTCCCGGCACACAATACACCTCAGCGGTAGGAGTCCACATATTTTCGTCCTTCGAGCCGGATTTGAACTAGCGACCTATGATTATCATCAGTTTCAACAAATTATTTTTAAAGGTTCTTCTATAGTTCCATAGTTACGATAAAAAGTAAAATAGTTTGTACAGACGCCAGCACATCAAGGTACCCGAAACTGTCATATTTTCCCAATCAAACTTGAACCCAATACTTTAGCATTAAAGTTGAAAACCTATCAAAGAAATTTGACAGATTGTAGTAGCTTCAAGTGCTGGCGTCTGTACATTGTTTACTGTGACAGTTAAATAATCGAATAGAATGATAATGATTGTTCATTCATAATTCCATAAACACTAAGCGTCCTTTAATGTTAAAAACTTTTCTTTATTGGTACCTTCCTACCTACAGTACCTATACTGTAATAAGACTGTTGGATCACTTGTGATTAATATAGGGTAGCAGGGTCAGCACAGATTTTTTTGTCCGTTTTGAAAAAATTTGCTGGTTCATAGAAAAGTGCAATACTTACGGTATGGCAAAGGTATTTTTTTAAACCGGCAAAATTTTTCAGCCGAGGACGGTTCAGAATCATGTACTGAATCAAAGGTCAAAGGTCCAAGGTGGTTTTGCGTCGATATCCCTACAACGCTGTGTATACAAAACTTATACGCAAACTTGAAAATATCAAATTTTATGCTAATCTAATCGAATATAGCCATAAGATATTTGATAAAATTTCACACGGAAAATTCATAGCAATTTAATTTTACCGCTCTAATTTTCAACAAATTTTATCGACACTTGCGCACCTCTAGCGCTTGTATTCGCAATCTAGTGTAACGATCTGCTATTAAGAGGTAGGTAAAAGTGGGTAAGACGTGTTACACGTAACGAACGAACGCTCGTAGATGGTGCACGTACCGGTATTAGCATTGAATGCCTGTTGTACTAAGCTAGAGCACCTTAGTACCTACAGCGGCTAATGTAATTGAAGTAGGGTTTTTGGCCCGTTAGTGCCGTTTTCAAAATAGGTTTTAAATTGGCGCTAATGTAACTTAACGCTTAAATTCCTCAGAAATGTAGAGGTCTATAGAATTGGAGCAGTAGTACACCAGGGGTAGTGGACTCAACTTACGAATTGCAGGTCTTGGGTAATCCCAGTGCTGGGCACGCCACAATTGCGGCGGTAAGTCCCCTCTTTGAGGAGTGGATAGAGAGGCGCCACGGCGACCTCACCTTCCGCTTGACGCAGGTTCTCACCGGGCATGGGTGCTTCGGTGGGTTCCTGTTCAGGATAAAGCGGGAGGATACGTCCGGGTGTTTTCATTGCGACGATCGTCCGGAGGACACGGTGGAGCATACGGTGGAGGTGTGCCCTGCCTGGGCGGAGCACCGCCGTGTCCTCGTGGAGGCGATCGGCGGCGGCGACCTTTCGCGTCCGGCCCTGGTGCGAGCCATGGTACGGAGCGAGAGGGAATGGGAAGACGTCACCTCCTTCTGCGAAGCAGTAATGCTCGCGAAGGAGGAGGCGGGGCGCGTGAGGGAGTGGCAGTCTCTGCGCCCTCACGTCCCTAGCCGCCGCAGGAGGAGACGCACCGGGCGTCGAGAGTCGATTGCGGACTCCCGGCCACCGTGGGCGCGAGCTTGCGGGTGGCGAGCAATGGGTAGCTCGCCGCCCGGTAAGGACCAGGCTCGGGTCGACGGCGCGTAGTGTTCCACGCGTGCCTCAAAGAGATGTCAGCAGCAGTGAAGGGGTCTACTAGGACCGATGTCTGCCGGGGTCGCGTGATTGTTCGAAAGAGATACCGTGATTCACCCACCCGTGTTCTATCTGTTGCCCATGTGCCAGGGCAACAGATGGAACACGGGTGGGTTTTAGTCAGTAAAAGTCTGACACGCCCTCCCGCTCCGGGAGAAGTCATTTGATGATTTCCCATACTGAAAAAAAAAAAAAAGGTCTTGCGTAAGCACTTGCTTCGCTTTATTTTGCGTAAACAATATCATTACCACTGATCTCAAAACGGTTAATGAAATCATCGTGAGGAAAGCGGTATGTCTTAAAATCAACAGTTCAAAGACATGTGACATATGTCAAACCGCACTGGGCCCGCTTGGTGGATTACAGCCCACTCCAAAATGTGTGAAAATCAGCAATCGTGGTGATCAATGTTTAATATTTCCCAAAGGGGTTTCCAGAAATTCTATATGTCATTTAAAAAGTTAACTCTACAAGACACCGAACTTCCGAATCCTTGCGAAAATACCCACACTATTCATTGTAATAACCCCATTCTCAAAGCACATAACTTGAAACTGAACATCTAATGTCCAAACTGCTCCACGGTCCCATTATCCCAGCCTTAAATACGAGCAGTTCTCTTTAGGATGGGGGTTCGTTATATCACAGAATATATAGGTACAGAAGGCTAACTCGATACAACCAGCGAAACCGAGCGCACGCTTACCTAAGAAATGGTGAGCGCAGACTATGTCATGAGGACTCACAAATAAATTAGCCCCTCGTAGTGTTTACTTTGGTTTTGTGGGTTTATCTAATAAAGGAGTTCTTTGATGAGAACTTATTCTATCTTTTACGCAAATTACAAAAAACAAACATGTTTATAACTCGAGGCGAGTTTGACCCAGAATTGGGAAACTCCGTTGTAAGTATTTTTACAGATTTAATTGTGGAAAATCCTTGGTCAGCATGTCAAGCTCTTGGCCCGGCTGATATTAGTCGATCTTTGACAGTCGTTATGGGTCGTAACAAGCCCGAAAGTCTGAAAGTCAGATTAATCAAAGGTGCCGTATTACCTAGTGACCACCATAATCCAGTTGGTTATGGAGGTCACATAGGCAGTTGCTCCATATAAAAAATTGATAGTGAGCAGATTCGGTTAGACTGGAAGCCGACCCCAAAATAGTTGGGGAATTGGTCGCTTTTGCTGATGTTGATTTTTACAAATGTCGTGACAAACACTCAGTGATCAACTCCACTGTGGGGCTTTGGCTGCACTTGTCTATACTAATATTATAAAGAGGAAAAGTTTGTATTTTTGTTTGTTTGTTTGTAATGGATAAACTCAAAAACCACTGGACGGATTTTAAAAATTCTTTCACCATTAGAAAGCTACATTATCTGCAAGTAACATAGGCTATATTTTATTTTAAAAAAATAAGGGTCCGTAAGATATTTGGGTTTTTCGGACCTAAGGTGTAAAAAATCATCCAAAAAAGTTCCTTATTAATATTCGAAGTACCAGGTTGGCATAACTTGGTAAGACCTATCATGGGTTTTATTGATTCTGAGGCGGTACGAAGTTCGCTGGGTCAGCTAGTACTTTATATAGACGTACATCTACAAGTACGCGTGTTTTCGTTCATTATATGAACCGATCCTTCTGTACCTGTTTATTCTGCGGCACTACGTCGTACTAACTCTAACGAGCAATTTAACAACACACATCGCTATTAAAAATGAATCAGTTTGCAGGTATTACCCCAATTTATTTTAGCGGTAGTTTGTTGGGATATTTTTATGTAGGAGTATAAAGTTGAGAAATCTTATGACAATAGTTTCAAGGGTTTTTGAGAAAACTATTACTAAGTTTGTGGTGCACCAAAAGGGCTTTTTTTGAAGCACTAGCTTTGAATAATGCTTATTAGGTACGTTCGCCTATTACTGGTGCAATATGCTGCAAGGGTTGACTTTTAAACTTATTCAGACAAAAACTTCTGAAAATTTCTGAAAAAAAACCTGTTTTCTTGTTTTTCAGTTAAAGTTAATGCCCAACAATGTATTGTATTTTTTCCCAAAATTATAGTTTCCCGAAAAACAAAGCTTTTAAAGATGTTGTTCAATCCATGAAAGTGCAATAAAAACAATTATATCTACACATACATAGAATCGAGGGGATAGTTTGTTTTCGTCGTAAATATAAGTTTGAATCGGAGATCGAGGGTAGTTACGATCTTCTTACCAGATAATGTGTGAGATGGGGATGCAACGAGAGCATGATCCATTTCACTGTCATCGGTTTTGGCATAATATATGTGCAAAAATAAAACTTACCAGCTTCTGCCCATCAGGGTATGCAGAAACTACAGAACACTGTTACGATCGAAGGAATGTGTGCGTAAACCAGAGTTTAGTTTAATTTATCTGGTTATACACGCACGCCGGGTGCGAATACTACGCACCTGACCCTGTCGAAGAACATAGGCAGATACTTAGGCACTTAATCTTTTTTTATTTAATTTCTTGTGTATTCGCCTAAAAGCGCCACCCTATTCTTCCCGTGGGTGTCGTAAGAGACGACTAAGGGATTTACTAGAGAATGGGTAGCAGCGTTCTCTATGCATTTTATCACCATCCTGCAATCGGCAACCCGCCTGCCAAGAGTGGCGATTATGGCAAAACCCCTCATTGGGGAAGCCAGCAATTGACTCTTTCGGCTGTAATGATGATGATGAGCCTTGAAGCTAAATAGCAAGAATGTTCAAATTTAAAATTCAAATTTATTTCAAGTAACCAATGACTCAATTGTTACTATACTTACTTATCCTATGTTAGTAATAATATTAATATACATTCTTATATACATAGCGGCAGCACTGTCCGACGCGTCACCGGGGCTGTACCATTCCATGGGAAATGGCGCAGCAGCGATTCACGTACGGACAGTCCACAGCCTGCTCGAAATTAGGGACAGGATACTGTTGTTACTGCCCCACATCCCACGCACCAGGGACACAGCGCTTACGCATCGTGGCAAAGAAACAATCCACACGTGCGTCTGCAAAAACCCCTGATGCGCTGCAGTAGCGGGGCAGCCTCAACAGCACCCTGAATGCGTTGTTGTATTGCACGCGGAGGGCATTGTACTATTTTTGAGTATATCTAACCCACAAGCTGCTCGTGTAAAACTTAGTGCAGTGCGCTCTATAAAGAGTAATAATTCCTGTCATCTGACATAAAAATAATTATATATAGTTTATGTAGAGTTGATAGTTTTAATACCAATTACTTGACACTATGACCATCCAGCTAATATTAATTATGTCAACGATAATGATTAATCTTATCTTATACCTTTAAAAGAGCAATTCTTGTATATATATATATATATATATATATATATATATAATTTGAATCTCGGAAACGGCTCCAACGATTTTCATGAAATTTAGTATACAAGCGGTTTCGGGGGCGATAAATCGATCTAGCTAGGATTCATTTTTATACAGTGTCGTTTTATTCATGTTTTCACTGACCAACTTTATCGATAATCAACTTGAACATAAACTTATTATTTTAAACATAATTTAACAAAAAATACCGAGCAAAGCTCGGTCAACCATATATTATGCATTATGTCCTAATCAAGGAATATTAATGACATGTTACTGAATATTAGTTCAATTGAATAACAATAATTTAGTAACAATCCATTACAACGTAAATTAATGGAATGTCAAATTAACTGTCAGTTTTTTTTAATTTGGTTATTTATCATTAGGTATGCAGAGCAATATCAACATTTCGTTTAATCATTAAGGCATACTGGCTGATCTAATTTAAAATCATTTTACCGAAAACTAATAAATAAAACTGTAATTGAGATACAATGAGGCACAGAGTTTGAAGAACTTTTTATAGACGAAGGCGTGGTTAGAAATTGCAATTGTATATAATGAAATACCATTAATTATTTATGTTTTAAGTAGTACTTAGTTCTTTAATAAAATAGATACAACTGCTTGTAATAAAGAGTACTAAAATGAAACTATAATTATATTTAAAAGTGAAAGGTCACTCATTCATACATTCATTAACTCACTGATTAATCACGAAATCTTAAAAACTATTGGACCAACGAAGATGAAATTTGGCACAGAGGTAGATTATGAGTAGGAAACGTCAGCTAAGAAAGGATTTTAGGAAACTTCTCCCCTAAAGCGGATATAGGGGGTGAAAGTTTGTATGAAAGTCCGTCAATTTTGAAGCTAGGGTCTTCGAATTTTGTGTTAAGGCTGAAATATAACTGAGTAAGAAAATAATAAAGAGTCAAACATTTCTGAACTGCATTATGTCAAAATTAATTTAAAAGTAAGCACCTTATAAACCCAATGAAACCTGTTTCAAACTTCTGAAAACCAAGTTTTCAGTCGTCGTACATCTCAAAATTTCTTCATTTCGGAACTACGCCATTTATCATCTCGTCAATAGAAGGTCCCGGTGCGTTCCGAACCTATTGATAAAATTGGGGAGTCGCTTGTGCAAGTAGGTCAATCTTCTGTTAACTACGGATCTGTTTAGAGCTTCCGAATGTTGCCAGTCCCTTCTGTTGTTACAAATTGTATTATCAATCATTTTGAGAGAAATTTCTGAAGTAGATACTACAAAAACTTGTGACTGTGTAGCATTATTCATGATTGTAGATAAAAAAGAATGATTGTTTTTTATCAATTTTTCGTTTTGGTTCTAGGAATCTAAAACAATTAAGAACTTTAGATAGGTCAAGCAACCAACTCAAAACGGTAACCCTTTTATAGAACAAATCTTGCCCGAACGAGTAAAGTTCAAAACACTCTAGTCATCAAAAAAGAAAATCCAGAAACAAATGGTCCAATTTGCCGCTACCACACGAGAGACTTCAGTCGACGATGCAACAAGATTCCTAGACCAGATAAAATGATACTAACTCGTCTCGAACTCGACCTCACTGCGTTAACGTCCAAATCTGTCGCCTCTGAACTGGGTCACTTGGCGGTAACCGTGCTTTGGGGTTTGTGCAGACGAGCCACTATCACAGGCACACCAGAGCGACAAAACGAGCTTGTTATATTAAGCAGTATATAACTATAAGTGTATATATATGTACTAATTATGTATAGGGAAGGGTTTCAATAAGTAAAGCACAGAAAGACAAGACTAGACCTTTATTTCAATTAGGCTTGTCAGCAATTAATCAGAAAGCTAGTCGTCCGTTCCAAAACTAGGTCTTCATGGAGAAGAAGGACAAGAAACTCCATGGAAACAGTACTGAAGTATTATATCAACACATTTCTTACATTGCCATACATTATCATTATCTTAAATACATTAATTCTATCTCTTGGACCATTGTCCAAGAGAACTCAGAATAATATCAATATAATCAAATATAACAATAATATCTAGGAAAAGAATATGATTATTCCATTTATAGGATTTAAAACATTTGCAATATTGGCAACACTATAAACAGTACAACAACAATGTCATAATAGGCAATAATTACGATATAATATCAATTACTTAACTTACGTGACCTCTGGTCGATCCTTCCACACAACAACAGCACTAGAACTAGCCAACTGAACATCTGCCAAGCAACTGACAGTTTCACTGTGGCTCCGGCCTTTTATACCCGTTAACAAACAAATATGATTCAAAAACTGACAGCTTGAGTCAAATCAGTGTTTGACTTATACAAAAATAAGTTTATAATAAAAATCATTTACTAATTCCATAATTCAATATTAGACACATAATAATTACATATAATAATTACATATATCACGGCCATACTGACAAGTACTTCGCTCTCGAAGTACATTAGATACCTTGTTTTCTAAAACTGTTCTTTTTTTTTCTTTTGTTTTTTCTCCTTTTGTTTTGCCAAGTGCTTAGACGTGCTAAGTCCCCTCCACCCGCTGCTAGTGGTATAGACTTGCACCAAGCAAATGACCGACCAGCGGAAACAAATTTTATCGGTTACTTCGTCATGCAAGTCCTATTCACCCACTGCTGGTGAGATAGACAAGCACCAAGTAAACGATCGCCTAGCGAATCTTTACGATTTTTTTTTTTTACTTTTTGTTTGATTCTCATTTCAGGTTCTCTAAGCGTAATAAAACTTATCTACCTATGTATCGAAACCTTTTGTTTTTTTTTCTTTACCTCCCTAATGTAATAGAAACAGGTTAAATACTTTAACAATTTTGACAAATAATGAATCGTTTATCGGTATAATTTAGTTTACAAAACAATTATTTTAGAAATAATTGAAAAAGCCATTCCTACTGATTAACTTTTAACTATTGAAATGAAAAATTAACCGTTGTATCAAAACAGTAGCCAGTGATCATGAAAATGATTCGAATAATTCATCGCTCGGTCAATCTGACAATATTACCGAAAACCGTATTCAATAATCATTTACTATTAACATTTCCACAAATTTTTGACATGGCCACTCCGACCACAACATTTCCACTTCACTTTGGAAGTAATAACTGTAACTAATACTTAACAAACCAAAGTAAAAACAATTATTTCACAGAGGTTAATCTTGAGAAAAGCTATTTATTTTCTGTACTATGTGATGCTCACTAATTTGGAAAAAATAAAGAATTAATCCAAGTAAAAGAAGCCACATCCTCAAATTAATTTCAGTAGGTGGTGTTAGCTACTTTCTCACAGAGTCAACGGAGCCCGATTGTCCGCTTAAACGGGTCCAGTGACCACGGTCTCCAGCAACCAAAGACCGATTGAAGAAAAAATGGAGGATCATACCGAAGTATAAATTGAATTTTCAGGACGTTAAACTACTACTAACTATGTGTTGTTTTCTGCGTTAAAATTATCTCCGAAACAATTTATAAACATCAGAACCTAAACAAGTAATTTTAAATTACCATGAACATTTGAATGGCATTTAAATATCTCTCAAATAACATCGTTTTTATAGTACTTGTACAGTCAATCAAACTATATTCGTACAGCTTCACCGACTCAACAGTTTGTAAATGTTTGTAACGTCTATTAGCACAGAATGACATTCAACTATCATCTTAATATGTCAAACCGAATCAATAGTGTGACACTAACAGCATCATTATTTTCTGTTGTTTTTATTTTATTTATTTTTCATAAAATGGTCAGTCCATTGAAAATAAAAGATTTGGGTTGCTTTATCGGTAATCGCTCTAATCCAATTTAATTAAATTTTCTATGTGATAATCTGCTCAGTATCGTAGCTTAATGAGGTGAGCTTGATAAAGGAAATAATTTGAGAACTGAAGATATAAAGGATCAGACCATAACTACAAAAAAATAAATAATGGTAAATGCCCATTACGATTGTTACATCATGTTATTACATCAGTATTCACAATACCTTTTTCTTAATCTTCCTAAATAATTATCCAATAAATCATAATAAATCTAATCTTTGTCAATATATCGTTTGAACGTTCAGTACAACTGAAATGGACAAAAATGCTTATAATTTGAAAATAACTTTTTACGACCATGCCGAACTGTACGTCATCTCGAAGTACAAGTGTCAAAAGCGATAAGAGGAACATTTATATTGTTTTCATTGGTCTATGACCTAAGTGATGTTATGGTCTCACCCGCTGCACGTGAGTCTCCTAACACCAGGCCTAAGACTCCAGCGGTTAATTTTCATTTATTTCACAATTAAATTCACCTCGAATTGTGTAGTTTATTTTTCTTTTATTTGTGTTGTTTTATAAATCCGGTTATTTCAGTTTAACCAAACCTAAATAAGGTGTTGTCTCAGGTCTCATCCCTGTGAGTATGTCCCTATAATAAAAACCTCACAAGCTAATTCTAAATATCTTAAAATAATATACCTAACCCTCAAAAGAAATGAAACTAAAATTGCATTAAGTACTGAGATCTACATAATCACTTTTATAATTAAACAAAGTGTTATCTGATCTATGAATTCTGCGTTTACTACCATCTCAAATATTTTTTCATATTTACTCCGTTAATCGATTGATTTCAAAATGCTAGAACAACCTTGGGCATACACCGTCCGTGACATGTTCCAAAGCTAATAATGAACAAGCTGTGAAGAATTAACACTTAAAATATATCTTATGTCGGAGAAATAAGTCTATCTATAGTGTATTCAAATCCTAATAACAAATTTATTTTATAGAAACTTGAATATCTATTTAGCTTTACGTGTAGGTATCAAGATTATTATTTTTGAACTAATTTGTTTACATGTTTGAAAATTAAATAGCAAACGCAGATTAAGACAAAAATTAAAAATGCAGAAAACAATTAGTCAACATTATGACGTTTTTAGCATCTTATTTTTTTCTAAAAGTAATTTCATATATTTGTCGGAGTTTGTTAACAATTACAAATTGTGGGTAGTCAGCATAATTTGTTATGAATTGTTTTTAGTATCATTCATTCAGGTGATGTTTCTATCAGATATTGTCTTATAAATCAGAGCATAATTTATTGAGTACTTGGTGTACGCACTAATTGATTTTTTGGCTACTTATTTCGATAATTGTAACCGATACTTTTGTTCAAAACAACAAATGACTTGTTACTTTAATTTTAAAATGATTGGCGTTGCTAAATTCACCGTTGTTTATTTATGACAATTATTCTTGTAATATTTGATTACTTAATAATGTAAGTCTTATCAGATTAAGCATACTTTAGCGTTTTGTATTAAGTAAACACGTGGCGTACTTCCGCGCGCCATCGGACAGAGTTGTCATGGATATTAAGGCGAGACATTGTCCTATAAAAGAGCTGGCACTCAGTGAGCAAGTCAGTCTATCTTCGGATTAGACTCATTACAGAGCCTCTGCTCCCGACAAAACTGACGGTTTACCTGGTACAACGCTGCTGTATATTCACATAGCTGTATTGACTAGCTAAATAGCGAAAGATACACTTCGTATTTAGGTCGCTTAGGCCTCTATACGAACTGTAACCTTTTGCTCGTCGAACTGTATTGTTTTAACCTACTTTACCATCTGTTACCTTTTTATTGTGTTTCTTTTTATATCGTGTAATTAATATTGTATTATAACGCTGTAACTGTTTATACTTCTTGTTTATCCCAATAAAATGAGAACTCCAAACCCTGACGATATATCGCTCGGCACTCCCGATTTATTTGTAACCTAATCAACGGTTTCTCAGCCAAATTCTGGGCTGACTATATTTAGATTGCTATCGACACACTAAGAGGAAGAACGGTTTCTCCTTAAACTTTTCTAATGCTACGGTAAATAATAAAATACGTGGCCAGCCAAGTGTGTATTACGGGCCTAATGTAACGATTTCTTGTTGTTAGTACGTCTATCATCATTAAAACTTTACGAAAAACGGATTCACTTTACTATTTTTTCAACCGACTTCAAAAAAGAGGTTCTCAATTCAACTGTATTTTTTATGTTTGTTACCTCATAATTTTTGGCTGGGTGAACGATTTTGATGATTCTTTTTTTTTAATTGGTAGTCTTATTTGAATTTCATTGACTTTGCTTTGGTAGTTTTTGCATTATCTTCGATAATACGAATTTAATCCACTTTGTTTATCATGATAATATTCTAATAGTCCTGTCACTGCTATTCACGTGGCCAGCAGTGATATAGGAGATACATACCATAACTAAAAAGTTAAAAATAGAAATCCCTTTTCAAAAAAACAACAACCGACCTCCTTAAAAAGTGGTTAGGTTCTTTTTTTAAACTTTAACATCTGTAACCTGTACCTCTTTCTGTGCAAATAAATACTTTCTAAACATCTGACATCGTGAAGTTTCATTTCTGTGAACACCTGCATCATACTACTTCCCCTTTTTTTCAAAATTGTATCCTCTTATAATACTTGAAAGAAACAAAGGTACAATGACTATTAAGTAGTAAGTATGTTTCCATCCACAATAACCCATTGGTACTTGATTATCTATTGAATGATGATGTAAAAGTGATTGGCAATACTTAATCCCTTAATTTAATCATTTTATCCCTTTGTATTTCGTTTTAATGTAGAAGGGCCTCTAAGGATTTCAATGATTTCATTTACTACTTATTTCCTGAAAACTTCGTGATATTGTTACAAAAAGTCGAGGTTTCGCAGTTTCAAACCTCACACAGCAACTTGCAGCACCGCAGCTCCGATGTCAAGGTGCAAGTGTAGTCAGCGATCTGCCAACGAACGGTTTCCAATAGACCGTTGGTGGCCCCACCATCGAGCATGAAAATAAGAAAATAACATTCATTAGTAAGCAGTTTTAAAAGGACAGGGAACAATCGCCACTTCTGATGTTATATTAAGCAGTATATAACTATAAGTGTATATATATGTACTAATTATGTATAGGGAAGGGTTTCAATAAGTAAAGCACAGAAAGACAAGACTAGACCTTTATTTCAATTAGGCTTGTCAGCAATTAATCAGAAAGCTAGTCGTCCGTTCCAAAACTAGGTCTTCATGGAGAAGAAGGACAAGAAACTCCATGGAAACAGTACTGAAGTATTATATCAACACATTTCTTACATTGCCATACATTATCATTATCTTAACTACATTAATTCTATCTCTTGGACCATTGTCCAAGAGAACTCAGAATAATATCAATATAATCAAATATAACAATAATATCTAGGAAAAGAATATGATTATTCCATTTATAGGATTTAAAACATTTGCAATATTGGCAACACTATAAACAGTACAACAACAATGTCATAATAGGCAATAATTACGATATAATATCAATTACTTAACTTACGTGACCTCTGGTCGATCCTTCCACACAACAACAGCACTAGAACTAGCCAACTGAACATCTGCCAAGCAACTGACAGTTTCACTGTGGCTCCGGCCTTTTATACCCGTTAACAAACAAATATGATTCAAAAACTGACAGCTTGAGTCAAATCAGTGTTTGACTTATACAAAAATAAGTTTATAATAAAAATCATTTACTAATTCCATAATTCAATATTAGACACATAATAATTACATATAATAATTACATATATCAAGCTCAACACTTCAGTATGCAGTCGCGGTCATTATCTATCTTTTGGCACGCCTAGCATGACCAATTCTAACTCTCTTTTATAAAGATCAGACACAAAATAATGCATATGTCTTTCTGAACGAAATTACATTTTTTTTTTCATTTGTCACTTTGTGCCACATAAATCTTTCTACAATCTGTTGTTTGTGACGTATCGATGATACCATGACCACTCGCGGCATTCATACCAAAACGGTCAACCACAACACCAAATTTAATAAAAATTTGTAACTGTGAATTTAACGAGCACCAGTACCGTGTACCACAGTAACTGAGTTGTAGAGAACATATAGCCAATCGCTTCATGTACAATACTCGCTTACACCACCACACCAGTAAATCTGGAAGCTGATCCTCACTTAGTTGTAAGAAAGTCTAGCACTTGAAGTTGACACTTAACCCGTTAACACCGATTAACGGTGACAAACATAATACGCCACTGTGGTCTAGTTGCCGATGACGCACGTCTGTATAATACCTTATGGTGCTATCCGACTCTTTACGGTGCTATAGTAAAGCAGGGTGCATACTTATGTGTTTACGACCCAATGGGGGACTGTATCTGTTGTTTATGGGGAACAGGTATAAACTTGATGTCGCAGCGAATTGGATTGGTTTATGAGGTTTAATGGAAGGGAAATAGCGAGGCTTGGGAATGGTAGTGCTCTTGTTACGGGTTAAGTTAAAACAAACAGTTGGAGGTCTATTTTGGTATACCCACTAAACTACCAATAAAACATGAATATGCGATTAATGATGGCTATGCTTGCAAAGGTAAGAGAGACAAAGCGTAGTTTTCAGAGCTAAGGGAATATAAGATACCTATCTGTATTAGGATGTTATATTTTTACATAGTATTAATAAAAGTCATATTTCGTGTATGTCCACTAATATCTTTTAAACTTCGCAACAGAATTTAATTCGGGTTTCATCAATAGACAGAGTAATTTAAGAGGAAGGTTTAAGTGCGAAGCCGCTAGCAAAAGCTAATCGCCAATAATTCAATAGTTTTGTAAATCCGAATTGATCCGAATCATAAATGATTTAAGATAAATACGAAAAATGCTACTGATAATGATAACGTTAACTTATCCTGGGATTTAGTTTATCTTTAAAGTTAATTTATTGTTGCCAATTAAAATAATGTCAGTTATTGTTGTATCACATTCGTAAATTAAGCACTCTAACCAGTTGGCTCGTTGGTCTAGGGGTATGATTTTCGCTTAGGGTGCGAGAGGTCCCGGGTTCAAATCCCGGACGAGCCCATTTTTTTTCGTAATTTTAACTGAATATTCCCTGCAAAATTATTAATACCGGAAATATTTCACGAGCTATTATTATAGCTCGAGTATAATATTTGAAGCGTAGAATTTTAATGATGAAAATTATTTAATTGGTCGATTATATTGAAGAAAAAATAATGAAATTCATCGGCGTCGCTCATTAACAACCACTTACGCTTTTTCGCAATTTTTCCTTAATTTACTTGTTGTTCCCGAAAAATAAATCTCACTCTACATACCGGAGGGTGACGCTTAGAGCTACTAAGGGATTACGCCGAGCGGATTGTCTTCTCCAATCTGTGCGATTTACCAATTCGTCTGCCAGGAATGGTTATTTTGAGCATTCATGGAGGGGTGTCTAAGAGTAGTGGTGGCACAGTGGTAGTGGCCCCGACTTTCCAGTTATAGGTCGTGGGTTGGAACTCAGGCAGGCGTTTTACTTTGTGTAAATAATTTCATTACCATTGCTCTCAAAGCGGCGAAGGAAAACATCGTGGGAAAACCGGCATTTCATAGAACAAAAAAAAATTAGGACTTGTGACATCTACCATACCGTACTGGGTCCGCGTGGTACATTATGATCCACTCCCACTCTTAGAGAGCAAGCCTGTATCCCAGCAGTGGGAACATAATTGGCTGATTATGGAAGGGTTTCTGTTTTGGTCTGAGACTGTATTTTTTGTATCTTACATATTCACGGATTGGCCTTAAAAGAAAAGTAGTACTGTTTATGTCGGTTATTCTTGTCTCGGATATGCACACTCTGTCAATGTTACCGATTAGTTTTAATTTAATGGTACACAATTTAATTGCAACTTTAACTTAATTTCTACTCAGGTAAAATTAACTTACCCGACTCAAACCAGCCAAAATGAATTCCAGCATCCCATCTAGTTCTCCAAACCCCCTGGAGACGGCGCCACTTTACATAATGCTTCTCTATTACCCAAAATAAACATGATATTAGAGTCAATGAACCCCGGAGCTGGTATAATCAGGCAAATTGCGGCGCACAGCGGTGACAATGTTGTTATACCTTCCCTCCTCCTCCCTTCCCTCCACTGAGTCTGTCCCCTCAGGCTCAGGCACCGTGTGAGCACACAAAATAAAATTAAACGCCATCGTTTTTATATGACAGGTTTGTGGGAGGTATGTAGCAGGGTGGTGGCGAAATTAGAGATAAAAATTAAAAAAATATATATATAACACTAATTTTGGTTGTATGTTGGGGATAAGGTAAGTAGATGCGCACCGCAACGGCTGGTTTGAGGTGGCGCGGGACAAGAGTTCCTACAAGAAATTGGGATATGCCTTTGCCCAGCAGTAGCCAGTATAAGCTAAACAAAAAAAAAAGAAAAGAAGGTAGACACTATTTACTATGTACGAGTAGCTCGACTCTTAAACATTTCTCAGAAATTAAATCAAATCAAATCATTTATTCGCATAGAATGCAGGTATTTTACAATAAAGATGATACAGAAATACATATACTGAGCCGGGTACATTCTGCCTCAGAATAGAATGATATTCTATGCATCAATAAATTAACTGTTGACACTACTCTATTTGCGGATCAATAATTAATTGATAAATTGCTATTAACCGGTCATTTCCCTAGAGCCGTCAATAGAATTACGTCCGGTACTTACAAAAGGGTTAAATTGCTTAGTAATTATTCATATTGTCGATGTAGGCTCCATTTCCGTCTCGTAATAGATCAGTCCAATAATTCCCGTGGGAGTTGTTTTGGTAATCAACTTTTCAACCATGCTACGTTTACCTAGTTTGATCCTAATAGCACAATTTGTACCATCACATGATTAATTATAACTATTAGACATAAGTTCACTATTTCAAAATTACTAACATGACTTCAAAAAAGTATCTATATTTGAACAGAATTAAAAAGAAAAGGGAAAAATTATTTTTAACTTGTTAAAAAAAAAACACCTAAATATCTAAAAAGCTGCCCCCAATAACATACCACACGGCAACCCAGAGTTTGTGTGAAAATTGAATTGTTTTGTTTAATGCTCCCGGAAGGGGGGAGCACATACGGAACCCCTTCGAAGAGGCCATACATATATGTATTACGTATTTATTTGTGGAGCCATTTCAATTGCTGATCGAGGACTGAGAGGAAATAGAGTAGGTGTCAGTTTGCCGTCTCTAAATAACGCTTTAAACTGGTTTTTCCTGCTAAGAAATTCTTTTTATGTGGATATCGCCAGGGGTACTTACGCCCTATCAAGTCAGAGGGAGAGCTCTAACAAATTTAACCTCACGATATCTACTTGATGTTTCAAAAGCTACGGGTTATCCAGTGAACAGGAACAATTTTCTCTTCCTGGGATTGCTACTATCAGACTTTGGAAATAGCGAAAGTAATCTGGCTAGGCTAGACATGACATAACCAATTCTGTTTGCACTAATGTGCTATCTTAGCTTCAAATGATAAAGAAATCTTTGAAACTAGGTGATGTTAAAAGTGACTGATAGGTACATCAAATAAATGAAGACTATTTACAACCTAATTTCAAATCTTCCGGTTCCAGAATCAAAGATCTTTTCTATGACTATATTCTAGACAAAGTTTTAAATGAGCACCAATTATTTCCTAGATTCTCCCAAACTATACCAAAACTATTTGATCTAAAAATAGTTTTAGAGGAATATTTCAAGTGGTTCCCTTTCTTCTTACTTTTCTAAAGAGCGCCTTAATTCCACCGGTCGAGTAAAGTTCCCTTTAGCAATAAGTGGCGTGATTGCTTCTCTCTTTTTTCTCTGAAAGAAAAGCACAAACACTTTCCTTTAGTTATGGGCTATAAAACGTTTAATTATTTTTAATTTGTTTTACGTTTTCGACTACGTGCACTGATTTTTCAATAGCGTCTATTAATTGACTGGCTCGTCGGTCTAGTGGTCACAAGCGCTACTGCTAAGCGGGATGTTCTGGGATCGATTCCCAAGTCATGAAAAGTGTAATTGGGTTTTTTCTATTTTGAATTTCTCAGTAGCAGCCCGGAGTCTTGATTTGGAAAAAGCTCGCCCCATATGACATGGGACTTAAATATAACTACCGAAATGTGGGTGCATTATAAGTATACCACTGCTTAACCCTTTTTGGAGCGCATTGCGTAATTTAGTATGTATAAATGTCCTTAATGATTGGTGTCACTGATTTGCTGGGCACTACAATTTCAAGACGGAGTTTGGAGGATCAAACCGTGGAACAAGGATTCCATTCCCCAAATTGTGCTTTGTTTGTCTTATTATATAATCTTTAATGTATACAGAGTGTAAGAACACCCATCACGAAGTCGTCCTCTACGCGTTCTGTATGTGGGACGCGCCCTAGCTAGATGAACCGACGACCTATAGAAAGTGGCTGGGACAGACTGGATGAGAAAGGCCGAGGACAGGGTGTTGTGGCGCAACATGGGAGAGGCTTATATCCAACAGAAGACTGCCATAGAACTTGTTTTCGTAAGAAAAAGCAAAAAAGAAAATTGGAACTCTGTGCTTCAATATCTTTGTAACCAGCAGTAAGGGTCAAGTATAAGAAGAAAACAATAATACTAAAGAGAAGAACTCTCTTGGCTTTTTTACAGGTATTTTTAGTATTATCGTTTTAAAATCCCAAATCTTCCGAACTTTCTAAAGACTACATGCTTCATATTAATGTCATAATTCTGTATGTTTACCAAAAAACCGTAAAATTCCCTATTTTCGATACTTCACGTATTTTTATATGGAGAAGCTGACATTCCCGTTTTATGGCTCCAAAATAGGTCATTATGTCACTACTAAGGAGGTTGCGGAGGGTTTGCAACGAGAGGGAAAACACTCTTTATTGGCGAAAGACATGAACAATCCAGAATAGGAGTTTATTGACCAAATTGGTTTTTGTTAGATAAGGTTGATTTTCTGGTCTGTGTGTGATTAGATTTTGATTTTCTGCGTCTTTTCTTTTGCTTTTGTTGTTGTTTTTCCTTCATTCCCATTTATTACAAGCTTCTGTTTTTAGCTAAATGATCGATTACTGCAAAAAATTATCCGTTGATAAAAAGATGCTACCGCCGCGCCGGTTCACGATACACGTATTTGATTGGACCTTACAGCATCTTCAAACGATTTATATAAATTTAAACTCCAAAATACATCCAGAACGAATGTTTCTAAGTTACATAAAATTACTAGTTATTCTCACTTTCTCCTGAAATATATTTCAACTCCATAAAACGTATTTCCTGAAATATGGCGACGCACAAACAAAGGGTGAGCTTAGTAAATCTAATTTGAACGCCAATAATCGTAATAATCTGATTCCGGTTATGTTTGATTTTCTACCGGAGCTCGATGTTGGTGTTGTGTGTGTAAGGACTTTAATTTCGATACTCTCTCTTTCCTATTGAAGTTTCGATCAGCCCGGAGATTGTGCATCAAATGGGACTCCCTAAGATACACATTTGTAGTTTGTTGAAAAATTCATTTTGTTTACGCTATGTCTCAAAGGCCTTCATCCTACTTTTTTAAGTGACATACTTCGCTAAATTCAAACTCCAACCATTTATTAATACATACATGCCAAACGATCATTAATGATAAAAATTCTTCGTCAGAATTGAATAAATAGGAAATCTTCCATAAAAGAATTTAGTACCTTTGATCAGACCCAAAAATCCTGAGATTGTGGGGTATTCTTGTACAGAGAACTAGGTGTACTTTATGTTAAAGTTACGATCATGAATGACCTTTAAGAAATAGGAAATATAGATTTATGATCTAACTAAATGCTCAATAGTTGACACACCATAAAATTTTGTTTAGCCAAGAATCCGAGAAAAGCGACTGATTGAAAACAACAATGTTATTTGAACATTAATTGTTAACAGTTCTGTAAACCAATATGTACGAAATCGATATAAATTTGTAAAGTGGTAACAAAACAATTTATCAACGTTTACTTAATGAATGGACGATCGTTCAAATCGGCAGTCGTTAACGAGAGTGCCGACAATGTTTCCAATTTGCTAGATTGCTCAAAAGTCGCGGTTGGCTTGAAATAAATCGGAATGGTTTAGCTCCAACTTTTGGCAAGATTTCGCGTAATTTTGGGCAGTTGGTCGAAGATTGGGCGCTTTATATTGTACGGACAATGATTTAGAGCATTTGAAACAAAAGATTTAACAAATATTCTTCTTGTTACTCCATTGCACGTTTATTGACTGCCAAGATGCACACTATTGTGATTTGCTATGAACATCTGATAGAAATAAAGATAACATTTTTTGATAGTACATAGAATATAGTCCTCCAGACCGTATTTCGGCCATGGCGGCTAATCTCAACGGACTAGCCATCGGCGCGGGAGATGTTTTAGTTCACAAGTGTGTGCGCAGACACAGGTGCACTCACTCTCATAGTCCGATGAGACGGCAATTAGACACGACCGGAAAGAGAGCAGGCGCAGGACCTATGGCTTTACTTGTTTTCCGAAGCATGGGGGAAACACACCGCCAACTTCGAAACTCCGGACTATATGTTACTTCGAAACTAGTAATTGAAAATCCCGGGAATCGAACCCCCGGAACGGACTTAACAGTCACGCTTTTTTTTTGTGGTTGGTAAATCATCCAATGACGTCTCCCGTTCTGGGTGGAGCGCAAGGGCGTGTCAGACTTTTACTGACTAAAACACACCCGTGTTCCTTCAGTTGCCCAGGGCAGCTTCAGGGCCACGGTAACTCTTTCGAACAAATCGGCGACCCTGGCAGGACTTTGCCCGACCTGGGAATCAAACCCGGGACCCCACGCTCAGTAGTCGCGCTTGCGACCACGAGACCAAAGGAGCAGTAACATTGCTATTGACCATCATTCGAATCCCAAAAGCGTTCAGAAACACGTTAAATACAGTGTTATCGTTATGAACACAGGTTTTTTTACTTTACACCATTTCTTCTTTTCTGTATTTATGCTACCCTTTAGAATATTGAATATCTTTAGTGTAGTTTGCAATATTTTCTTTACTAAACTTACATTTAATTTACGAATGTAAATGGGAATGACAATGGAAAATCCTTTGGTAAGTCATTTCCAAGTTGGTGGACAGCTGACATCTGTAAAACGCCTCTTTTGACCTTTTTAACACTGAATTAATTTTCAAGATTACAGCACGCGGACTTATTAATAGCTCACAAGAATAGAATTTGCAAAGTCTACTAAACTGATTTTAATAGATAGGTACATATTTTGTGTTTATCGTAACTCTGAGTCTTGTCGTCAATCTTATATTTTTAGAAATAAATAACATCATTGTTGTAAGATCTGATGCATTATCATGGGAAGATTCATAACCAGTAATAGTCTTTTTTGAAATTATGATTCTTGAATTCTGGTATGATTTTCGTTTCTTCGGATTTATTCTTCTTGCAAAAGCAAAATCAGTCTATATTGTTCCCATTACTGGGACACAGGCCTCCACTTTGAGAGGCAGTGTGCCGTAATCCACCACGCGGGCCCATTTCGGGGGATACCCATGATGTCATCCAATTTTGATTCCAGAACATGCAAGTTTCCTCACGATGTTTTTCATGACTGTTTTGAAAGTAATGACGATGAAATAAATTAAACAAAATAAAGCACGGTTTCGAATCTACGACCTACAACTCGTAAATCACAGCCGTTACCACTGGGCCACTGATCTCTTCTGATGTTGATAGCCTCCTGTTCCTCTTGACATGTAATATAATCGTATAGTACATCTTGTAAATGGCTATTTAATCGCTGTTTTTAGTAGTTACAAAACCTACGGACATTGATAGCCCAGGTAGAATCCTCGTGGGTAGAACGCAGCTGCGTACAGTAAGTTACCGATCGAGGAAACGGCATGTTGTGGTTTTGCCCCTACACCTCATGGATCTCACTACATACCCGAAGCAATACGTCATTTCCCCAAATCTTCCGTTAGCATGTAACTCAATAGCAATTGGGTCATGCCACTTAAGACTAATCGTCGAATTAAACCTCGTTAAATTGCAATCTCACCGAAACGCCAACAAGACAGATTACGAACGTAAACTTGATGGTAAACGTTAGAATTTGAATTGGTAATTGGTACTGTCTCATTGTTTAATTATTCATTTGAGTGTTAAAGACTTCCGCGTTATGGTTTGCTCGTGTTTGGATAAAGAGTTTCGTGCTAAGCTGTGCGTTGAACCGCTTAACTTGTAAACTGTTGGCTAAGTTAACCCCAAGTTTCTGTGCGCTTGCTTAATTTAATCTGTTGTCTAATTTCATGTCACCGTGTGTGAGAGTTATGTTCTAAAGCTAACATGGGACTTGACAGCGGATTCGCTGATTAGAAACTTGATATTGTTTCTGGATACCAGGGGTTAATAAACGGGGCTATCTTGTGACAACTGCCTTCATGAGTATTAATTTTCCAATTTCACAAATATTTTCCCTGAAAATATAAAATCTATTTTCAGTGATAGGTACTTTAATATTTCATGAGTTGATGCTGAATTATAAAATATTGCTTTTTAGCCCTGAGGGAATTGTGGAACTGCGAGCTATTTCAAGTGAATTTTCCAATCAATCTGACAGGAATGAATCTCATGTCAAAGCAAATTTTTTGTTATAAAGAATTGAGTTCATAATTTGATAGTAATAATAAATATAGCTCCGCGTGCGCGTCCTACCATTCCATTTCTTCTCGACGGGGTCGTAAAAGGCTTTACGGATCTAATAGAGAATGGGCAGCAGCGTTCTATATGCATTTTATCGACACACTACGATCGCCAACTCGCCTGCTAAGCGTGGCCATAATGGCAAACACCCCAATTCTGAGGGAGGTTGTTCTAGGTGGTGGTTTGGTCTTGATGGTTTCTAGCGGTGGACACTTTTTGGCTGTAATGAAAAATAAATATACAAATATCAAAATGCTTCCATTCTGAAGCAACACATTCTAGCAAACCACTACCGAAACTTATTTAAAGGAAAATCACCAACCAATTTCTGGAGACATCCAAAAATCGCATGAAATACACATAACCCAAGTTACCACACTTAGCATACCAAATAGTCAAAAATTGTGTTCTCTTGGTATTGCAATGTACACAGTGTTGATGGAACATGCCTCAAGACTTAAATGGATATTACTGTGGATCGATCGAGGATCCATTACCCACACCACGCCTAGAGACTGTATACGTACGGGAGGGTAAGTTGCGGCAGGCACGCGGCGACTTTCCAATCAGGCTGACGTAGAGGAATTTTGTTCATGGGGTTATGGTGAGATATGCTTTGTTATTTAGTATCCGTTACGTTAATTGTACGGTACGGTTACGGTACTTGTTACGGTACTCGTTACGGTACTTGTTACGGAAATTGTACTTATGAAAACATTTTTACCGTTTTAATTTTTACTGATCCGTAAACAGGATAAAACAAGGCAAATGAAAACAAAGATTTAAATAAATATAATTTAGTAAAGTACCTAAATGAGTAAAGTATCTACTTTTAGTCTCGGTACACATTTGAATACCTAATATAATATAAATCGAGCATTAGTCACGTTCTACTTATGTAAACTAATTGCACGACAAAACCCCGTCACCCCTGGTCCCGGCCCCGTCGTTTCTGTGTTATTAGTTAAGTACTAACGTAGGTTAAGACTGTTGTTACTATCCCAATGGAGTTTTGTTATCCGAATAAATAAATATTTAAAATAAAAACCAATAACTCATGCAACACAACAGTATTTATGTCAAAAACAAAAGACACACGCAGCGTGTTCGACCACAATATCATTCCGTATATCCCATAATGGTGCGTCTATGATCGCAATAAGAATTCGCCAACGGAACCCTCCAAATGAAATTTTTTCATCTCAAATCCATCGCGATAACATAAAGAGGGATTTTATATTCGCACTGAAAGCTTAGATACAAGTCCTGAATAAAAGTTATTTCTTACATCTACATTTTATTTTCTTAGGAGATAAAATATAGGGCAGAGCAGTTGCACTCAGTAGATGTCAGTAATGAAAATAGAGTTCTATGAGATGGTAGACTGGCTTATGAGAGTGAGAATGGGCCCCAATTGGGTCTAATACTAGGCGTGAAACTTTAATGAAATGGTTATCAGTAAAGCCTGATAATATACTAGATCTTTTTCATCAAAATTGTGTTAAAGGTTGAGATCTATAAAAGTTACTTAGCTTATACTTTGGCTTACGCCTGCCCCTGTCGCACAACTGTCATAGTACACGTGCAGGATTTAGATGGATAGTAGTGGTCATACTATATTAATTCTCTGCAGAGTGGAGCGAGTCTCACAACTGCTAACTGAGAAGCATAATCAGCCTAAAATTTTCCCACTGCTGGGACATAGGCCTCCTATCTTCGAGAGTGAGTGTGCTGTAATCTACGACGCGGGCCAAATGCTGGCTGGTAAATGTCATGTGACTTCGAATGTCTGGTTCTAAGACATGCCGGTTTCCTCAGAATGTTTTCCTTCACTGTTTTGAGAGCAGTGGTTATGAAATGATTTACACAAAGTAAAACGCCGCTGGGTATGAACTCACGACCTTCAACTCGTAAGTCGGGGCCGATACCTGACTAGCCATGAAAATTGCCGGCAATATTGCCAAAGTTGCCAAAACTGCCGGGAATGTTTCCAAACTTGCCGGCAACATTGGGCAAGAAACGTATAAATAGAAAACAACTTTTACTATTATAATTGATTAGTAGAATAAAATTGCGGTATGCAGGATGGTAGTTGTTATGCTTATCTATAATATCCAACCTAAAATTTTCGTTTTTACATTAATTTACTTACTGATAAACTAAAGAAAAGAAATAAGCTATCCATGATTGTTCATTGGTGATGAAACCATAACTATTTTAGAGATATCGTATTTATTTTTCTTTTACGTTCTTATAATTTAACTGGACTTGAATTTAAGAAAGTATATATATCTATATGTATACATATCTGTATGTATAGAAGGGTCAAACCTTGCAAGACGATTTCATCAGCAAAAACAAGTTGATGTTGTTAACCGATTTTGAAAAAGTAGGTTTTTTATTTGATATTAATGTATGTATGTTTGTTTGTTTGTTTGCGATTTTCTCAAAAGGTACTGATCCGATTTTGAAAACTCTTTTAATGGCATGATTTGTGCAGTGGTTAAGCGACTAGTTTGGGGTACGTAGTATTCAAGATTTAAGCTATCGTAAATCAACATAGGTAAGGGTACAAGAAGTCCGCCATGGGATCTGGAGGCAAAAGTCCTCGCACACATGTGGGAGCGGCGCGAGAAGGCGAAACGCTGGGACAAAACTCCACTGCCGCGACAAATCGCGGTACGGCGGACAGAGCTCCCGTAGGGTCTCATGGCGCCATGGCGGGTTCGATTTTCGCAACCCAGCGCTGGGCACGCCACAATTGCGGCGGTAAGGTCCCCTCTTTCAGGAGTGGATAGAGAGGCGCCACGGCATCCTCACCCTCCGCTTAACGCAGGTTCTAACCAGGCATGGGTGCTTCAAGGGGTTCCTGTTCAGGTTAAAGCGGCAGGAAACGCCCGAGTGTTTCCATTGCGAGGATCGTCTGGAGGACACGGTGGAGCATACGGTGGAAGTGTGCCCTGCCTGGGCACCGCCGTGTCCTCGTGGAGGCGATCGGTGGCGGCGATCGGTGGTGGCGACCTCTCGCGTCCGGCCCTGGTGCGAGCCATGGTACGGAGCGAAAGGGCATGTGAAGCCGTCACCTCCTTCTGCGAAGCAGTAATGCTCGCGAAGGAGGAGGCGGGGCGCGTGACGTAGTGGCAGTCTCTGCGCCCTCACGTCCCTAGCCGAGCCCGCTCCAAGAGCGGGAGACGTCATTTGATCAACATCAGACAATGGTGCCAATTCTGTTGTAGACCGAACTAAACTATCTCTAATCTATCTCTAAAATGCCTTACTTTTGGCTATAAGAATTGTAACGCTATTCTGCAAGAAAAAATCTCTAAATTTAAAAATAATTTTGATACGACTAAAATCGAATTTAACAATCGCGACTCAACGTGGTATTTTTTTTTTTGCTTTTGGCTTCAACGTGGTACTTGTGTGCGGTACGCAATGAATTATTTGAGAGACACGAAGGCGCGCGCAAGGGCAGCCTGGACGTGTTTTATATGGAATTTTTCACTTTTTGTTTGAAAAAAAAATATATTACCCACGTTTTGAGATGTAAATGTGCAGGGGTTTATTAAAGGGGGTCGAAAATGTCATTATTTTTGCGATAGGACACGCTATTTTCGAGATATAAGCAAAAGAAAAGAAAAACAAAAAATACAGTACTGTTTTTGCACGTGAAGGCAAGGCGTTGCGTTGGTGTGAATTTTAGGTCATGACCACTAGTTTTATTTCACACCTTTTTAATCGCTATTAAAAATAGTCAGATTTAGTTAAAATAAATTATTATAGTCAACATTTTTAGTGAAAACCGACAAACTCAGAATAGCAAAATTGTCATTTTCACTAAACTAATAACTCAGTGCGATCTTAGTGCTGTCAAACTAAAATATATTTAATTTGTGTCACTTTAGTCTATAAAGTCAGTACAGTATAAGTCAGTAAAAAAATAGCAAAAGTAGTGTCAAAATAATTTTTAAATTTACATATTTTTTCTTGCAGAATAGCGTTACAATTCTCATAGCCAAAAGTAAGGAATTTTAGAGATAGTTTAGTTCGTTGTAAAACAGAATTGGCACCATTGTCATGGAGAGTACGCGGCAGCAAAACAGTGGCGATCACGATAGTCAATATGAATGAGTTTTTAGTTTTTATTAAATGCTAGTGTTTTTAAAAAAAAAAAATACTTAACACATTAAATTCTCCGGCAGACGGAAGACACAATAGACCTAAAACTCACGTACCCATCACAAGAGACCAATCTCGTTTCGTTTAACAGAGCGTAGATCCTATAACCACCTTCCAACTCCATCATCAGGTTGGCACACAGTCATCATAACATTGCGTTCTCACCAGATATACATAGATATGTATAGTTTTAGCGCTATCAGACTTCAGGAAATGATTAAAATCGATTTTATTTCAAACAGAGGAAGTTCTTGATGACAAGATAAAAATATTTACAAAATAACACTACACAGTTGTGTGATTTATATCTACTTTATTTGGTATCAATACCCTCTTTCTATTTGTATAAAATGTTTAAGTGATATTCTTAAAAAAGTATGGGTTCAGCTATCATGAAGTTACCAGTGGCATAATTTAACTTTATCTTCACATACCTATAAGCATGGATAATTAAAAAGTAATTATAATTATGAATTAATAATACAGGCTTACTAATAATACCTATAATTACACCATTACATAAAACCTCACGAGCGCACAAACTTTGAAAATGGCATTTGAAAAACCCTATGTAATCTGGCAACTTTGGCAACATTCCGGCAATATTGCCCAATATTGCCGACAATATTGGAAACTTTCCTGGTAACTTTCGGAAACATTCGGCAATTTTCATCCCTATACCTGACCACCACTGCACCTACTACCAATTGAGTGGCAAATATATATTTATACCAAGCTCATAGGTACGAAAGAAGACAGTTGCTAAAACAGTACGCATATATTTAAGTATCATTCATAGTCACACCCGGTACCGTGGTTCCGGGTACCGTGTGGTTCCAGACGTAAAGAATAACACCACCCCATTTCTTCCCGTGGGTGTCGTAAGAGGCGACTAAGTGACTTACTAGAGAATGGGCAGCAGCGTTCTCTATGCATTTTACCACGATACTGCGATCGCCAACCCGCCTGCCAAGCGTGGCGATTATGGTAAATCCCCCTAAAAATTGTACCGGTCAAATTAGCGGTGAATGGGGGAGGCCCATGTCCAGCAGTGGACGTCATGCCGCTGAAATGATGATGATGATGATAGTCACACCACACATGCTTCGCAAGGAATGCATTACCACAGCATTTATTCTACTTTCATGCTTCTTTTGCCACACCCTACGATCTCTATACACGAGGCAAAAGAAGCGTGTAGAGATCGTAGCAGGTGGCGTTCCGTGGTTTCTGCCTACCCCATGGGAAAAAGGCGTGATTGTATGTATGTATGTATGTACGTATGTATATCTAATATATAAAATTCTCGTGTCACAGTTTTCGTTGCCATACTCCTCCGAAACGGCTTGACCGATTTTGATGAAATTTTGTGCTTATCCGGTATCTATGAGAATCGGCCAACATCTATTTTTCATCCCCCTAAATGTTAGGAGTAGTCCACCCCTAAATTTTATTTTTTATTTTTTAGACAAAATTTTTAATCTCTATTTTTTTATGATACAACATACAAAAATACATACCTACATCTATAAATTTTCACTTTTTTTCACCCGGCAAAACAACGTTTGCTGGGTCAGCTAGTTTAAGTATATTATTATATGCGCACTATTTTTACTATTATAGGATTATACTAGGATATTCTTATTAGTTTTCATTGGTTTAATTCATATGGCTACTGTAACCTTCATCCAAGTTGTCTTCGTTAGTCACACGAAGTTACTCATAAGTTTTCCGATACGTAGCTAAGGACTCGTCTGCTCCAACAGCCAGCGGTCCTTCAGTCAGCAAACATAGCAGTAGTGTAGCAAGTGTAGCAACTTGTAACTACTTAATTACACTAGAGTTTCCAGTCAGCTGTGTGAGCTTCTGCACATACGACAGTCCGGAACAACATGATTTTCTGAAATTGACAAAATGAACTTTAGTTTAGCTAAAGCTAGATTTTTTTTGTATACTGTAGATTTCTAGACAATTTTCTTATTTATTATGTCCCTGGTTTGTTGACAGGCCTACACTGTCCTCCCATACCTATCTTATACCTTTAAACGAGCAATTCTTGTATATATGTATATATATATATATATATATAATCTGAATCTCGGAAACGGCTCCAACGATTTTCATGAAATTTAGTATACAGGGGGTTTCGGGGGCGATAAATCAATTTAGCTAGGTTTCATTTTCATAAAATGTCGTTTTATTCGTGTTTTTATTATTATTGACCATACTATCTTAAAATATATACATAATTTAAAATCTAAGTAAAAAATATGTAAATGTACCTATATACAATATAAAAATAAAAGATCATAAAGCATCAAAATATTCGTCTGCATCGTTGTCAACAGGAAACGTGCCCAAAAGGCTGGCAGCATTGCCACGTTGTATGGCAATGCTAATTCTTTGACCAAAAAATAAGCCAGCCCTCTGGTCACGTGAAGAGTCGACTAGCCGCTTGGCAATGTCTCGGAATACTATGTGAGCACTCGGACCCCATGGCCCTAGAGTTTCAACCCCAAACGGCTCGAATATATAATTTCCAATTAGGTTAGAATATTTGCGCCGTTTGAGGTTTTCAGCACCTGCAGCAGCCGCTCCAGCACAGCCCGCCGTGCTGAGAAGATGGGATGGCGCAAGGGTGTCGACACATGTTGCGTCCCACACCAAAGGCCGACCTAGCTTCCAAGGCATTATGGTCATTCCGTCAGGTCTCTTCCCATCGTCGCGTGCCAAGCCATTGGGTTCTAGAACAGCTGGCACCCCGGCGGTGACAAGAGCACGACGGATGATGTCATTGATGCTGGCGTGCCGTGCTATCCGGCCTGCGCTCCTACTGCAGGATAGGCCATGGTGTCCGAGGTAGTCGACACCTTCACCGCATTGGCAGCGATGCAGAGCCACGCAAGGAGCGCCCAGACGCAGGCATGTAGCAATCCGAATTATTAATAAAAATTAATAATTCGTGTTTTCAATGACCAACTTTATCGATAATCAACTTGAACATAAACTTATTATTTTAAACACAATTTACCAAAAAATACCGAGCAAAGCTCGGTCATCTAGATATTTAATATTTTATTTTGAAAACATTTAAATTTTGAAAAGAGAAGTATTTTTTTTAAAGATTAAAAAAATAAGTACTACTAGTGACTCGCCCTAGCTTCGCGCGGTTTTTACACTAAAATCATATTTTAAATAAGATTAATATTAAAGTAATATACTCATAAAAATTTCGCACTAAATTCTCTAAATAATGGTTGCTAAATAATGCCAGTTAAGCATCCGGGTAATCTGGAAGCCGACCTCAACATAGTTCGGAAAAGGCTAGGGGCAGATCATGATTTAAAAAGAACTAAGTGGTTTTAGAGAGAGGGATGAAAAAAGACTTTGTTTTTTTTTCACGCCTACGTAAAAACAATGCTTAAGTATTTATTTACGTCAAATCAAATTAAATAAATAAAAAAAAACGAACATAAATGCTAAATTGCGTTTCAATTGTCACTTCTGCGAAAGTAATAAAATGAAAATCGATTTAGAATGACAATCGATTCCCATTATTGCCACTTCTGACAATAAGGAAAATAGAATCCGGCAGGATTTCAGTTGAATCAATGGGGGCTCAATCCTTTTTAATCGACAGTTATCCAGTGAAACGTAATCGCTAAGCGTGAGTTCTTGGTTTCTATTCCCAGGTCGAACAAACTGTTATTGGATTTTTCTATTAGGAATCTCTTTATGACCGGGTAATAGACTCGCCACCTATTACATGGGACTTAAACATAACTGGTGAAATGAGGGTGGTCTTACTATGGGTACTCCTCTGCTTAACCCTTCGACTTATAATATCTGCCTAAATTGCTTTTTGTCTTATCAATTGTTATAATCAAGTAAACTTCTATGGTCTCTTTTAAACAAAAAAGGCGCAAAAGTCAAGAAGATTGAGCTTGTGCGATTCAAACTTATAGCGACAATACAAAAATACACACGTACACCGGAACGAAGCTAAGCAGGATTTATGACGTCATGTGTCGTTGTGAGAACCGACGGAGATGCAGGGCTGTCACTGAACTTTTGAAAAAATTTGTGTTTTTTTTAATGTTTTAAAACTTACTATTTCACTTGCATCCAATTAGACTACAAGCTGACCCCAACATGTTTGGAAAAAGGTATAAATAAAAAGTTAAATAGTCACTCTATTTAACTTTTTATTTATATATACATGATTTTGTAATCTGTATCAATTATTCAATCATGTGGTGGAGAGGGAAAAGTCTATTAAGTTACGAAAAAAAAATCTGAATTAAGGTTCGCCAGACTGCTTCGGTAAAATCTGGTTCTGAGAAGTAGAACGGGAGTAGAGCGGCCTTTGCCGAAAAACAATACGGACTCTGAGTAATAATAATTAAGATTTATAAACACGAAAGTAAACAAAGAAAACTAGTAACTCTCGTATATGCATTTTCATTAACAGACTAATGTAAAACTCAACATAGTGTATGCTAACCCTAGCAAAAAACCATTAGCTTAACATGCTTAATTTAAAAGCCACAGGTTGCTAGGTTACCCGAGATTTACATGGTAAATAAATATTCATACAATGACATTTCACACAATCATCTGAATTTGCGATAGCTAAACTTGAATGCAGCATGCAAAAATACTATTACCTTTTTAATCTTGCACAATTTTTATACCGCTCCTAAAACCCGTTCATATTTTATTCGACAACCCTACCGAGTCCGTAAAGCGTGACTTATCTGGCCTAGAAGTGTGCGCCAAGCAAACAGGCTGTTGGCCTCACATTCAGCTTGGAGGCCCATTGTGGCCTCCACTTATTCTGCAGCAATGGTCCTTAGTCGCTTTGTAGACCATATTGGATGATTCTGTTATGTAAATGTGATAAAATTTAGTTTTCTTTGTTTCGATTATTCCGGATTATTGTCAGTAGAATTTTGATTTGTTTTATAAAAAATGGCGAGATAATTTACATTCGGGGCTAGATATTGCTCGCGTCTTCGCCGTCGTGAATATCGGAAATTCTCCTGCAGGAACGTGCTTCCTATCAGCGAAAATTCTGTCAAAAATTGATCCAGACATTTCGGACATTATTTGGAACAAACAGACCTACAGACATAAAACATTGTTAAAAGTACCGTATTTACTTTCATATGCATTTAGTCATCATCTGCCTAGCCTTTTCCCAACTATGTTAGGGTCGGCTTCCAGTCTAACCGGATGCAACTAAGTACCAGTATTTTACATGGAGCGACTGACAAACCATCAAACATGTAAGTTGTATGAAAAGTTTGAGTAATGAGAATTCCCTGTGCCAACTACACAGAAGTATAGGACATTTTCATTTCATTTACAAAACAAACAATTTCATAATGTCCATACAAATATTTGACATCTTAAAATAACGAAACTTCCACTCAAATCACGTTGTTTTCCATGTCATCTGCATCTTAAAATTTTTACGAATCCCGCTTCATACGCTTGTTCCATTCGTATCTTAAAAAACAAAAAGAACGGTTATTCTTTCATGAACTCATTTGTTTAACAATCATCTCTTTTCCTTCGTAAACATTGCCTTAAGTGCACCCTCGACCTACTAGTGCATGATCACAAAAATAATAAACTCGACTGCGGAACAAAAGACCGGAGAGTGCATTACTTGACAATTTGGGACCCCTACTTGTCGTCTCATAAAAGTTAATCAGTTTTTGGGTTAAGTTCACAAGAGACACTTCCAGATGACAGTGTCTCTTGTGAAATATTTTGAAGTCAGTTATTGTTTAATTCTCTTAGTTTAATATCTTTTTGTGATGGGGAAGATAATTACCGTTGCAGCATTTCAATGCAATGATGTCGTCTCAAAAGTTGTCGAATAAGCGATAACAATAAGTATTTCTCATGGGTGGTACCTATCTGCTTTAGAATAAATTTAAAACTCATTGAATTAAATATTTTGAATGGCAGAACAGCTGTTAGCTGGTTTTTATACATAAGAGGCTGTTTACGAAATGTTGTTATTGTTGATTTTCTTGATTTTACAGACGTGTTTTTACAGTTAAAATACTGTATTCTAATAAGCTTTAATGCACAACATGAAAGAATGTTTCAGTTATTATCTAATGAATGAGCTCCTTTTTGATATTTGTCAAGTTTGTATTCTTGACAGATTATTTGCTAGCAAATTAACTAACTACTTTAACTACTACCGAAACTTTTTCACAATTTTTTTTTCGGGAATTGAATTTATCTTGGATTGAAGTTCATTTCTATTGTTTGTATTTTATGAACGAGTGCTCTGAGTAACCAAAATCAAAAGCATTGCCAATTTTCTCTAAACTTTCACAAAGTTAAATACAATATTTTATACTATATTTTTAATATGAAAGTTGTAAAAAGTAATTCAATAGAAAAAATTCATATACAGGCCTTATATGAATTTTTTCTATTGAATTACTTTTTTACTCCAGTCATTAGTTGAAGTCTGAAGCGAGAAAAAGTTGTACATTTACATTTTTTTTTTTTAAATAATAGTCACTGTTTTCAAGTACCATGAAATTATGAATTATTTGAGTGGCACTAGATCTTACAAAATAATGATTAGCTGTTATGAATACCAACCGGAACAACGAATATTTGTCTATCCAAATATCAAACATTCATTCAAATTCCAAACACTTGGGGACTAATAAAATGAATGTTGTCGAAAGAGCCCAGTCCTTGATCCACTTAGAGTTATGGCTTCCAAAAACAAGTTAAGTTCAACAATAAAATTAATTCAGTGTACTCGAATCTGTGTGTTATGTTCACAAAACGACGAGCATTCAGCTTCGTTTACATAAAGATGTTATTATTTCACTTTGGGAATTGCTTCTATTGGAATTTTGCTATTTGAGAATGAGGAATGAGGTTTCCGGGTGGTAATCTGGGGAGAAATATAGTGGTGAATTATTACATTCCCTGCATTTCGTACCTTAGAATAGTGCTGCACTAACGCGATAACGTTTGGCTGCGATATCTGAGTCTAAAGTGCAACGATGGTATTGCGAGAATGGCCACCTTTAGTACAATTTCCCCAAAATTCAAAGGTGCACCATTTTATTTTCCAAGCGGTGGAATTCAACCTGTCTAGGAACAATTTATGTAGTAGCTTAGTGTCACCCGCTGCTTTGCAAACGTGAATCTAGCTAAAGCATTCTCGGCTATGAAAAACATCGATGTTAGTTTATGACTGTTATGGGTACCTACCATGATTTTCAATGACAATTTTTATTAGGTAACGGTTAAACATAAAGGCCTAAAATATATAGGTACATAGATAATATATCTATAGGTACACCTATGCCCAACCCTTCCGGGATGTTAAGCGTGATATAATGTTATGTCTATTGATATGAAACTAAACTCGGTGACTATTAATGCAGACACAAAAATACCAAAGATATAACATTGATGTTTTAAACATCTTTGAACAATTTGACGGTCGGATGGTTTACTTTCATGTTCAATGTCAACAATTGCTTGTTTTTGTTTGTTTTGCTCTTTTTATTGTGTCTTGTTTGTCGGAGTACAGAGATGGGATGTTGGCAAAGTTTGCAATCACTCTTGAAGATATTTGCGCTGAGTGGCGAAATGTTTTGATATTTTTTTCCAGACAGTAAAAGCATTTAGAGATTGAAAATTGATTTACACACAACTTCATGCCAAAGTTATCGACGTAAAAAATAAATTGAAACTTTTGGATCAAACAAAAAAATAAATCAATGTTTGACAGCCAAAAGGGACATACTGACTCCTATAACAAGTAATAAAAGAGTAATGTGTGCTTCATGAGGAGCAGTGATAGCCTAGTGATTGATCGCAACTTACGAGTGGCCGTGGGTTTGAATTTAAGCAGGAACTTTACTTTGAGTAAATTATGTCACTACCATTGCTCTCAGATGAACCGACGACCTTAAAAAAGTGGCTGGGACAACCTGGATGTGGAAGACGGGGGACAGGGTGTTGTGGCGCAGCATGAGAGAGGCCTATGTCCAGCAGTGGACTGCGATAGGCTGAGTTCATATTGCACTCAAAACAGTGAAAAAAAAAACCGGCCAAGTGCGAGTTGGACTCGCGCACCGAGGGTTCCGTACAAACCTGTGGGTATCCTCGGTTTATGCATAAGGTTTATGTTTATGAAATAAAATGTTTTTTTTTTAATTTTTATATTTGAGTTGATTAAATTAAAGGTAAATTGCTGTTTACGATTTATGACGTATTAAAAAAAAACTACTTACTGGATCTCGTTCAAACTAATTTTCGGTGGAAGTTTATATAGTTATGTACATTATATATTTTTTTTAGATTTATCATTCTCTTATTTTAGAAGTTACGGGGGGAGGGACATATTTTACCACTTTGGAAGTGTCTCTCGCGCAAACCATTCAGTTTAGAAGAAAATTATGTTAGAAACCTCAATACCATTTTTGAAGACCTATTCATAAATACCCCACACGTATGGGATTGATGAAAAAAAAAAATTTGAGTTTCAATTCTAAGTATGGGGAACCCCAAAATTTATTGTTTTTTTTCTATTTTAGTGTGAAAATCTTAATGCGGTTCAGAGAATATATCTACTTACCAAGTTCAACAGCATAGCTCTTATAGTTTCGGAGAAAAGTGGCTGTGACATACGGATGGACAGACAGACGGACAGACAGACAGACAGACAGACAGAAAGACAGACAGACAGACAGACAGACAGACAGACATGACGAATCTATAAGGGTTCCGTTTTTTGCCATTTGGCAACGGAACCCTTAAAACATCGTGAGGAAACCGTAATATCGTAGAACAAAATTTTCAAAAACATATAACACCCGCCATCCCGCATTGGGCTGAGTGAGGGACGGGACGTCGGAGACCCTGAAGTAGGAACATTACAGCCTAATTATGTGTCCTTCATCAATATGACAAAACGTTTCAGATCATCACAATATTATCCCTCAGTTGCTTGCTTATATGAAAATCTAACTGGAATGTTGTCTCATCAATAAGTAGAAGCAGCAGACAGCAGCAGCTGCGGCGGCTGCAGTATGTTGAGCATGAGGACCTGGGTTCAATTCCCTGGTCGGGCACAGTGTTATTGGGTTTTTCCATCTGGAATATCTCAGTAGCAGCCCGGAGTCTGGATTTGGCAATAGGCAAAAGGCTCGCCCCCTATTACATGGGACTTAAACATAACAGGCGAATCGTGGGTGTACTTTAGGTACATCTCTGCCGAACCCTTTGGAGAAACAAGGCGTGATGTTATGTTCAATAAAAAAACTTTACATGGGAGTCGGATTCAAGACCATCTACGTTATAGACGTACTCATTCAGTGTACACCGATATTATTTTATATCGCGAACGTTCTAAAACGAAGTGCGTTGTTGACACCATTTGTCGGCCCTCGACGTATAATAATACCGTACTCGAGTTAAAAAATGCCAAGCCTTGAAATACTGGGTTAAAACAACGTCGGTACTTTTATTATTGTTCTATAATCTTTAGTAGGTATTTATTAATCATAATTTCAGCCATAAGACGTCCACTGCTGGACTTAGGGCTCCCCCAATTTAGGGGGCTTTGCTATAATCGCCACGCTTGGCAGGCAGGTTCGCGATCGCAGTGTGGTGGTAAGATGTATAGAGAACGCTGCTGCTCGTTCTTTAATAAGTCCCTTATTAGCCTTTTCAATCCCACGCCACGGGATGAAATAATTATTTGGATAAAATGACATTTTCTTGTACTGAGGTTCGCTCTGTGTGTTTTGCCGTCCTAAGAACTAAAGAATACCATATTATCTTTTGAGGATGGCTTTTATCGAACCTTATTCTTTTTAAATGACATACGCGTGATTACAAAAACTCTCCTATAAATACACAATTATTGGAAAGGAAACGCGCAAATATCGAAATTAATTAATCAGACTTATTAAATGATCCAATATTACTCTCAAAGTTGGATCTCCAGTCGAGCATAGTTAATCAGGTATTTAAACTCTCCATACAGAACTACGGATACACAAATGTATTCAATAACGCGAAGTTGTCAAAAAATAAGAACAACAGCACGGGCGCTGCAACTTTGCCGGAATCTGTTATTAAATTTCTTGTCGAAGAACTTTTTATTTGGGGCGAATACTTTCTCTTACGGCTAACGTGAGAGGCCATCTTTGTTGTTGGTAGTCGGGTGAGGAGGGTAAAATCAAAAGGCAAGCGATTTTTATGATATACTGATCAACCGATTAAGAAATTCTTATATATTCTGTTAGTAAGATAGGATATTCTGATATGTGTGTTGCCGGACGTAAAGAATAGCAACATCCTTCTGTTTCCGTGGGTGTCGTAAAGGTGAATAAGGGACATACTGCCGGGGTCGCGTGATTGTTCGAAAGAGATACCGTGACCCTGGCACATGGGCAACTGATGGAACACGGGTGGGTTTTAGTCAGTAAAAGTCTGACACGCCCTCAAGCCAAGTCATTTGATGATTTCCCATCTTGAAAAAAAAAAGGGACATACTAGAGAATAGGCAGCAGCGTTCTCTATACATTTTACTACGATACTGCGATCGCCAACCCGCCTGCCAAGCGTGTTGATTATGGCTGATCTATAGTTTACAAAAGCCTACAACATTCTCTCATTCTCAATACATTAAATAATCTTCATAAATAATAGAAAAATAAAATTTAAGAACCTTTTTAAATCAAATTATACGATTGCTATGACAGCTACTAAAACGAATTAAAATTAATTAAGCAGTCAAAGCTTACTTTACTCTTTCTATTCTCGTTAACTATTCTTTATTAACTACTAAATTACTGATGAGGTCAGTTTTGATTAAAGATTTAATTAATAATAGCTTGTTAAGGCACCCTAAACTTGAGGTACGTACATTGTTGAGAAACATTTTTACGGGTTACTCTTTTTCCTCTGTAAAATGTTTTTAAAGTAAAATGTCAAAGGCACATAGGGGGTGTGGGTAGCGATAACTGCGCTGTAAAAAGGTTTCTTTTACATTGTGCATAACAAAGAGTTTTGCTTTTAACAAAAACAAAAAGCGGGGGTTGTGTTAAACAAATATAACCCTAAATTACAAGGAACACATTTACTCCTATTCTAATCTCTCTCCAACACAAAATATACGTGAATAAGTAAGCAAAATGTTTTCAAACAAAGTTGTGAACTTTTAATTATTTTATAATGTATACTGTGCGAAGTTGTTGAGTTAAGTTGTAAGCAAGGATTCAAATCTGCTTTCGTTACTTTGGTTTAAATAATTATGCGTGTGAAGCATGCTCATATTAAGATTAATGCAGTAGGAAGAGTTTTGATAAATAAGATCTTAGGATAGATTTAGAGAAAATATTTTGAAATAGTACCTTTGAAATTTCATTTAAACATGTGCAAATACGATGACCTGCGTTAATTATAAGCAACTTTTTTTTTAAGTTATTGGCATACAAGCTTCTTTGATCTAGCGGCCGTAAGCGACCATAAGCTAAGCATGAGGTCCTTGACTCGATTCCCAGGTCAGGCAGTGTTTTTTCATCAGCAGAATGTTTTCAGTAGCTAGCCGAAAAGCTAGTTTTGTGCCCGGTTGATGGCAATAGCTTTACTTGTAGGACCTAGGACTTAAACATAACTAGTGAAGTGTAGGTGTACACTGTATAATAGGTACTAAAAAAAAATTGTAAAATACTTAGGTACTTATTTATGTAATATTTACTTTTGCACCGCACCGCACAATCACGGTGGTGATAGAAGTAACTGGTGCTTATAGCACAAGAGTCTTCCTAGTTTAAGCCCAGTTGCACTTGCTTTGTATCTTGCCAATTGCTTATAAGGTCTAATTTAAGGTTGTAAGAATTTTAAATAGGTTTAAGGTTTTGAAATACATATTACTATACTCCTCTGCCCATCCGTTTGTGAATTACAGGAGTGATGTTATGTGTGTATGTAAAAGTACAGCATAAAATTTATATATACCAGACGTAGGCAGCAATACGTAGTTCCAACCAGGGTGCTTACTCTTGATTTTAATTCCGATTGATTGACATTGGTATTTTGACGTTTCGTATTCTTGAGTTCGACGCTAGCGCCAAAATGTGTTTAAATTGGGTGTCCATTTTGGAGAACTAAGTGGAATCAAGATCGGATGTTGTTGTTGTTCCAATGTTTACACTATTGCTTTCAAGAGTACCGAATCACGTGTATGCAAAATTAACATTGGAATCGTATTGGCTTTAGATTGGAATTAAAATTAGGTTGAAGAGTAAGCCCCCAGGTAGGTCAGACTAAGGATGGACATTCTTGCGTTGGCCGCTCTCCCTATCACCTACAAACGAAAAGTGGTAGGCGGAAGGGCCACTGATCCGTCGCAGGGGGACCAAGGGTGCCATACACGGGGTCGTCTGACACCCATTCGCTTTTTGGTGGGATGATCACGGCGTGCAATATATTCGTGAGCGGCGGTGTTGGGAGGTAACCCTTAGAGGAGGGACCGGTGACGCTAAACCGCATTGGGTTTGCGGATGAAGGATTAGGCGTGCCGCCATAAGCGGCACAGGAGGCACCGTGGAGTTTTAGTGGGTTTGTCCCACATATTTGCACTATCTCCCCGTGGTAGCGCAGAATGCATGAGCATTTTCCAACGAATAAAAAAGTGAAGGACATTCTTGAGTTGCGGCAAGTGTGCCGCAGTCAATCCCTATAATATTGATACTCTTTAAGTTTGCAACACACATCAAATCTCCTATCGCGTTTGTCTTACAGACACGGATAGTCGAAATGGTGACCTAATTTGACAAATGGCCTAAAGTTATCTCAACATTGTTCAGTTATACGATTGTGGAGATGTAGAAGTCAGACTGCAGGCGCACTATTATTCTCCACACGTATCGTACTGGGTCGACTGAAAGCCGACCTTGACATGGTTGGGAAGAGGCTAGCCGGATGGACCTTAGAAATAATAGGAGAAGCCATCCTATATTTATCTTCCATCCCGCAAGTACAATTGCTACTAGAACAGAAACGGAAATTTGTACTTTTTCAACTCGAGAAACACTCGGCGCGGAAATTTATTTTTTCCTTCTATTTTTACTGATTTTATAGTTAACCGACTTCATAAGTCGGTTAACTTGGATGAAAAAATAATAGCTACTGCTCAATGCAAACTATCGTGGAAAATTGTGAAATTTAGATTTGAGTAATGACATAAAATAGTTCCAAAGTGAACATTTCCTCAAATTCATTGCACCTACCACTGTTTGTCCCTGCATCGCCCAAAGGTTGACTGATAGAAAATGCCTATAGCTTTAAGCCTGCCTCTGTAGATTTGTGTGCTTAAAGAATGAAATAAATCTTCTATATCTATACTTATAATAAAACTGTAGAGAGGTCAATTCTGTACATTGAATATACATTCGAAATGAATATTGGAGGATTAATGGTGCTCGATACTGATGCCAAAAATGCAATCAGTAAATTTTTTGTCTGTCTGTCTGTCTGTCTGTATGTGCACGCATGGGTCAAAAACTACTGAAGGGATTTTAACCAAACTTGGTACGATTGTAGTCCATACTCTTAGGCAGGTTATAAGTTTATAACATAACGCTAAGACACATAGGAGCAAAGCAGTGACGGTAAATTTGAAGCAAGTCGGATGAAAATGCGATGTCGAGCTCTTATCCTCGCATACGTTGATCATACACCAAAAGTATGTATCACAAAGATGATGGTCTTCAAAAGATCTACAAAAAAGTCCTCAATTGTATATATCTATCCTACTAAATTCGGAACACAGTTAGTTTATAACCTGGATAACACATAGGGTACTTTTTATCCCGGTAGTATGTTCCCGCGGGATATTTTCTGACCTCCACGCGGGCGAAGCCGCTGGCAAAAGCTAGTCTATAATAAAATTACTTAATCCTGAAAAACACCATACACCTACCAATAGGTATACCGTTTTTGAAAACACAGACTCAAAATTTCTGACCTGCCTACATTATAGCTAAACAAGCTATGAAGTGGAACCCAATTGAAGACTAAGTCCCACTTACTCTAATGATCTGTACAGGTCGTAGGCTCGAACTCAGACAGGCGCTGTGATTTGTGTAAATAATTTCATAACCACTGCTCTCAAAACGGTGAAGGTGTCCCTTCACCGTATTGAGAGCCGTTATCGTGAGGAAACCGGCATGTCCGAGAAACAAAAAATCGAAGATATGTGACATCCACTAACCTGCAGTGGGCCCTCGTGGCGGATTACGGCCCACTTCTTCTATCAGAGAGGAGGCCTATGCCCCCATAGAGCGGACTTTATAGGCTGATCATTCGTACCGTACAATGAACTACGGTAACGATAACAGAGACACACTTGTTTAAGATTATGATTAACGTATTTAATGAGCTGTGGTGCAATTGGTCCTAAGTATATTTAAAACAACAGAACTACCTACCTACCAGAGTCAATTAACATAACATCAAAAGTCATGACGTTTTATTGAAAAAACACGTAACTAAATATGACGCACAGCAGTAAAATACACAAATAAAAAGCCCTTTCAAAACAAGCATGAAATTACCCCACTTATCTTCATATTTGTGACATGAAAACTAAATAAAACGACTTTATGACTCATCAAGCTTTTTATTACAAATTAACTCCAAAGAGTAAAAAAGTCCTAACGGTGAAGAAAATTAAGGAAGAGAGTGCCTATTGAGTCAGTGCCTAATAAAAAGTAGAAATGAATAGTACCTACCTTAAAGAAACATATTTTTTTCTGTATCTACTTCTTGATGACAAAGTCAAAGTCGTGCGACCAATGCGTGCGGCCTGTGCGTGCGATACGTCCTTTCGTAAATTGACAGTAGTCAAATATTTACAAAGCCACACAGTAATAGTAATCTATGAACCTACCGTAGCAACATTAAGAGCATTTTTTCTTGTCCAATTTTCTCATTTTCCGATTTCTGTAAAGTATGTGTCCAATACTAGTTCCAATCTTTTTAAGGTTATTGTTTTATTTACCAGAAACTCATCTGAAGGTTTTCATTGTCAAACTGATCATGTATGGAGCTGACGATGTAAATGTGTATTTTCTGAAGTCCACTGTTAAGGCAAAAATAATTGATAATTGAAAACCAATCAATCAACTCAGCCTATTGTACTCCACTGCTGGACATAGGCTTCTCCCATGTTGGGCCACAGACCCTTTCCTCCGCCTTTCGCATCCAGTCTGCCGAAGCCACTTTCCTTAGGTCATCGGTTCAAAACCAATAATGGGATTTAATTCAGGAGTACGCTCGTGTCTTAGCGATTACCTTACATACCTTGTATGTATCTCGAATTTTAAAAGATTTTAGAAAGCATCAACAATGAAATAAATGAACTTTAAAACATAGACTCTTTGCACCTACCTAACAAACAACACCAACAATGATATAAATGATCCTCTTCTAAAGCCTAGATTATTACACAGCTACGCAACGCCAGTGAAACTGTGTAGATACATAACTAAACGTACATTCACACAACTTTTATAGCTCATCAAAGTTTATACAGCGAATTAACTCAGCTGTAGGTAAAAAGCATAAAATGTGACTCGTACAGCATATTTTGACTTTAATTCTGTCATAAAGTCACTGTTTCATTACATTTTGTATGTTATGTCACATCCCTAGGGAATGATAGTACTGTATCAAAGTACCTAGCACTAATTAGGTTTAATTTGGCAAAAATATGTGTTGAAATTGCTAAAAATGTGCCAGTCGTAGTATAATTTGTGTCAGTTGTGTCAGTTTACCGAAGATTTAAGATAATTAGGTTCACTTTTTATAGTCCGATTTTAAATCAGTGTTGTTCATGATAGACAGGGTTTATAGACAGAGATTGATATAATCCACTTTAGTTATACCCGGCTGGTTTCGAACTTACTTAAAAATTACGGACATTCCTAGGGACCGCAACAAAATTCAGGAATCTTTCAGATCTTTCCTGTAAATACACACGAATACAAACATAATAAACCTATATTGTTCAAACTGCTGGAACGCAGGCCTATTTTCTTCGAGAAAGAGTTGGCTACAATCTACCACGCAGCCCTAGTGCTGGTTGATAGATGTCAAAATTCATGTCTTCGAATCTTTAGTTCATGGACATGCCGGTGTCCTCACAATATTTTCTTTCACTTCACCGTTTTTGAGATCAGTGGTGCTGAAATTATAAATTCCTTCAAATATATCAAATTAATTCCTTCCCATAACCTTCAAAATAAAATATTTTACAGGTGTGCTCACCTCATCTCCGCTACGACATTACATTCACATTTCATATGAGCTGTCAAAACTTTAGTATCAAACGTGTAATAAAGTGTTATTCGGATAACCGACTTTATGCATGTAAATGTGCTTTTATTAAGGCTTTATGTTCTACGACCCTAATATTGCTCTGGTCTATTAGATCTATTCGCTTTTACACCTCAACATTACGTAAAGTTATTTAGGTAAGCTTTATGTTTATGTACAAACATAACGGTAAATACGAAAGAATTTCAGTATTTTTACCCACGATTTGTGGAATCCATTATTATTTTCGTGAAAGTTTTTCAGCAAGCTTTTGAAGTTTTATGTAAATGAATAATTTTAGACCGAAACATTTCAGTGCTAACAAAATTGTTCCATTTTATTCAGAGTGTTTTGAGGCTAATTTGTGAAATTGGGTTTTGTAGACCAAAAACAACAGTTTTAGTATTTTATCTGTGGTTTCATTTGGCTTGGCTTCTCAGCTCTGTGAAAATATTTTGTATCGACACTTGACTTACGTAAATGTCCTAAAATGTTAGCAAAATCATGTGTCATAAGAGCTGATAGAGTTCACACATACAGAATTTGTTATTTCTATTTTTGTTATTGTTTATCTTTATCCTTCATTGTCGGGCTTTAAATTAATCAACAAGGTCGTAACTCATAAGTAATTATTCACGCAACCGCACCCTTTTAAGTGCAAAAACGTCGTATCTAATTTGAGGTCATTATGCTCCCGAAGCGTTGAGGCATCAAGTACATCGACACTAATTTCAACTCTAATTAATCCGTCTGAGACCCTCCACGTGATTTTACGTGTGTATTTAACCCTTCACTGCTCACTTTCAATTAAATCGCTTTCATTGCACTAAAACCAATTAATGGTCTTAGTAATGAAATGAGATGCTATAGGGACATTTAGTATGGCGACGCAATCTCAGTAAATGTACACTTTATTGTATCTATTAGATTTAATGCAGTGAATGCAGATTGAAGGGCAGGTGGAGTGTTAAATTTATTAATTACGATAGATGAACATAGTTTTAGACTTTGAGGGATTAAGTGAAAGAAGCATTAACTTGAAGGTAGCAGATGGTTTTAATCTACGATTGAAAGAATAAATAGTTGGACCATAAAGCACTTAACCTTGTTTGAAATAATTCTGCGTACCGCTAAGTAAGTAAGTTCAATTAAGCAAAGTCTGGAAAAATTGAAAGGTAACCGAATTTCACTCTACTGACACGTTCTTTTGAAGTCATTCCGATTCATTGCTTCCCAAATACGAGTATACTTACCTCACTTCCAAATAAATAAAAGTACTGTCGACAAATTCTTTTACAAAATAATGAATAAATAAATAACACATGTTTTTTTCTCATTTCAGGTAAGCATTGACTTTCAGAAAAAATCCCGTAACGAATTTAGGTGAGTTAACTTTATTATTTTCAGGCTGAATCAAATTCGAGACATAGATCGCATTTGGGGACTCACAACAAATCGTGAGGTGTATCTTCGTAACTTAATAAAAAACGGGGGATCGGATCGTGCGTCCTTCGCAATTTGATAACGTGTATCTTGGGTACAATTACTGTGTTATGACGGTATTTTGGACCCATATGTCGCGTTGAGAGGGTTGTTTTTTGGAACAGAGATTTATTCTTTTTGTTATAGGTTGTTGAACCGATACGAAGGTGCAATTTGATTATGTATTGTGTTTTTATTGCTGCTGTTATAGATAATTTCATTTACCATGAAAGTATTGCTTTGCTTCTTAATAATTTTAAGAAACTAGATCGTATACTGGTATAACCTTTATTAAATCAGTAAGCACCAAATGAGGCTGTGCACAGCAGCTCTTATTTTTCATATAAATTATTATACGAAAACAAGATCCTCACATCATCTAGATGTGCGGATCGAGAGATGTGATCCCAGTGTTCAATTTATATCATTTCCGCTCCACTGCACAGAACTTAAACAATTTATTATATCGCTCATTTGGAGCGACAGTGACATAAGTGCAAATTTGTAAATTTTACACTACGCCAGTTCTTTTTGAATGACATACGCGTGATTAAAAAAACTCTCCTATAAATACACAATTATTGGAAAGGAAACGCGCAAATATCGAAATTAATTAATCAGACTTATTAAATGACCCAATATTACTCTCAAAGTTGGATCTCCAGTCGAGCATAGTTAATCAGGTATTTAAACTCTCCATACAGAACTACGGATACACAAATGTATTCAATAACGCGAAGTTGTCAAAAAATAAGAACAACAGCACGGGCGCTGCAACTTTGCCGGAATCTGTTATTAAATTTCTTGTCGAAGAACTTTTTATTTGGGGCGAATACTTTCTCTTACGGCTAACGTGAGAGGCCATCTTTGTTGTTGGTAGTCGGGTGAGGAGGGTAAAATCAAAAGGCAAGCGATTTTTATGATATACTGATCAACCGATTAAGAAATTCTTATATATTCTGTTAGTAAGATAGGATATTCTGATATGTGTGTTGCCGGACGTAAAGAATAGCAACATCCTCCTGTTTCCGTGGGTGTCGTAAAGGTGAATAAGGGACATACTGCCGGGGTCGCGTGATTGTTCGAAAGAGATACCGTGACCCTGGCACATGGGCAACTGATGGAACACGGGTGGGTTTTAGTCAGTAAAAGTCTGACACGCCCTCAAGCCAAGTCATTTGATGATTTCCCATCCATCCGAAAAAAAAAGGGACATACTAGAGAATGGGCAGCAGCGTTCTCTATCTAGACACGCGGGAGCGTGTCAAGCCAAGTTCAAGTAACAGAACTGGCGAGTAGCACCGTAATATTACACGAATAACAGAACTGGCGAGCAGCACCGTGTGTAATATTACACGAACCATTTGGAGCCACTTTTGACCCCCTCATAACTCAAAAAGTATTTCACATAAACGTGTCAAATTTGGCTCATATAGTGAAACTTGCAAGATACATATGTGCTCTGAATTTCATAAACATATCTCCAACGGTTATTTAACATCGTCATTTTTATCACTGACTGACCTATAGATCAAAACTCTAACCCAGTTCCAGGTGACCTAGAAAGTAGAAATTTGTTATGCAGATAGGTAATTAGGTGAATACAAAGGAATAAATCAGAAACTGGTAATTTTTTATAATTTTGTTATAATTATATTATAGCCTACGCAATTTCTAAACCTGTTACTTGTCGGTTCTTATTTTATTATTCCTAAATCCATTTTACCACGATACTGCGATCGCCAACCCGCCTGCCAAGCGTGTTGATTATTGCTGATCTATAGTTTACAAAAGCCTACAACATTCTCTCATTCTCAATACATTAAATAATTAATCTTCATAAATAATAGAAAAATAAAATATTAGAACCTTTTTAACTCAAATGATGCGATTGCTATGACAGCTACTAAAACGAATTAAAATTGAAAATTAATAAAGCAGTCAAAGCTTACTTTACTCTTTTCTCGTTAACTATTCTTTATTAACTACTAAATTACTGATCTCATCAGTTTTGATTAAAGAGTTAATTAATAATAGCTTGTTAAGGCGCCCTCAAACTTGAGGTGCGTACATAGTTGAGAAACATTTTTACGGGTTACTCTTTTGCCTCTGTAAAATGTTTTAAAAGTAAAATGTCAAAGGCACATAGGGGGTGTGGGTAGCGATAACTGCGCTGTAAAAAGGTTTCTTTTACATTGTGCATAACAAAGAGTTTTGCTTTTAACAAAAACAAAAAGCGTGGTTGTGTTAAACAAATATAACCCTAAATTACAAGGAACACATTTACTCCTATTCTAATCTCTCTCCAACACAAAATATACGTGAATAAGTAAGCAAAATGTTTTCAAACAAAGTTGTGAACTTTTAATTATTTTATAATGTATACTGTGCGAAGTTGTTGAGTTAAGTTGTAAGCAAGGATTCAAATCTGCTTTCGTTACTTTGGTTTAAATAATTATGCGTGTGAAGCATGCTCATATTAAGATTAATGCAGTAGGAAGAGTTTTGATAAATGAGATCTTAGGATAGATTTAGAGAAAATATTTTGAAATAGTACCTTTGAAATTTCATTTGAACATGTGCAAATACGATGACCTGCGTTAATTATAAGCAATTTTTTTTTAAGTTATTGGCATACAAGCTTCTTTGATCTAGCGGCCGTAAGCGACCATAAGCTAAGCATGAGGTCCTTGACTCGATTCCCAGGTCAGGCAGTGTTTTTTCATCAGCAGAATGTTTTCAGTAGCTAGCCGAAAAGCTAGTTTTGTGCCCGGTTGATGGCAATAGCTTTACTTGTAGGACCTAGGACTTAAACATAACTAGTGAAGTGTAGGTGTACACTGTATAATAGGTACTAAAAAAAAATTGTAAAATACTTAGGTACTTATTTATGTAATATTTACTTTTGCACCGCACCGCACAATCACGGTGGTGATAGAAGTAACTGGTGCTTATAGCACAAGAGTCTTCCTAGTTTAAGCCCAGTTGCACTTGCTTTGTATCTTGCCAATTGCTTATAAGGTCTAATTTAAGCTTGTAAGAATTTTAAATAGGTTTAAGGTTTTGAAATACATATTACTATACTCCTCTGCCCATCCGTTTGTGAATTACAGGAGTGATGTTATGTGTGTATGTAAAAGTACAGCATAAAATTTATATATAACAGACGTAGGCAGCAATACGTAGTTCCAACCAGGGTGCTTACTCTTGATTTTAATTCCGATTGATTGACATTGGTATTTTGACGTTTCGTATTCTTGAGTTCGACGCTAGCGCCAAAATGTGTTTAAATTGGGTGTCCATTTTGGAGAACTAAGTGGAATCAAGATCGGATGTTGTTGTTGTTCCAATGTTTACACTATTGCTTTCAAGAGTACCGAATCACGTGTATGCAAAATTAACATTGGAATCGTATTGGCTTTAGATTGGAATTAAAATTAGGTTGAAGAGTAAGCCCCCAGGTAGGTCAGACTAAGGATGGACATTCTTGCGTTGGCCGCTCTCCCTATCACCTACAAACGAAAAGTGGTAGGCGGAAGGGCCACTGATCCGTCGCAGGGGGACCAAGGGTGCCATACACGGGGTCGTCTGACACCCATTCGCTTTTTGGTGGGATGATCACGGCGTGCAATATATTCGTGAGCGGCGGTGTTGGGAGGTAACCCTTAGAGGAGGGACCGGTGACGCTAAACCGCATTGGGTTTGCGGATGAAGGATTAGGCGTGCCGCCATAAGCGGCACAGGAGGCACCGTGGAGTTTTAGTGGGTTTGTCCCACATATTTGCACTATCTCCCCGTGGTAGCGCAGAATGCATGAGCATTTTCCAACGAATAAAAAAGTGAAGGACATTCTTGAGTTGCGGCAAGTGTGCCGCAGTCAATCCCTATAATATTGATACTCTTTAAGTTTGCAACACACATCAAATCTCCTATCGCGTTTGTCTTACAGACACGGATAGTCGAAATGGTGACCTAATTTGACAAATGGCCTAAAGTTATCTCAACATTGTTCAGTTATACGATTGTGGAGATGTAGAAGTCAGACTGCAGGCGCACTATTATTCTCCACACGTATCGTACTGGGTCGACTGAAAACCGACCTTGACATGGTTGGGAAGAGGCTAGCCGGATGGACCTTAGAAACAATAGGAGAAGCCATCCTATATTTATCTTCCATCCCGCAAGTACAATTGCTACTAGAACGGAAACGGAAATTTGCACTTTTTCAACTCGAGAAACACTCGGCGCGGAAATTTATTTTTTCCTTCTATTTTTACTGATTTTATAGTTAACCGACTTCATAAGTCGGTTAACTTGGATGAAAAAATAATAGCTACTGCTCAATGCAAACTATCGTGGAAAATTGTGAAATTTAGATTTGAGTAATGACATAAAATAGTTCCAAAGTGAACATTTCCTCAAATTCATTGCACCTACCACTGTTTGTCCCTGCATCGCCCAAAGGTTGACTGATAGAAAATGCCTATAGCTTTAAGCCTGCCTCTGTAGATTTGTGTGCTTAAAGAATGAAATAAATCTTCTATATCTATACTTATAATAAAACTGTAGAGAGGTCAATTCTGTACATTGAATATACATTCAAAATGAATATTGGAGGATTAATGGTGCTCGATACTGATGCCAAAAATGCAATCAGTAAATTTTTTGTCTGTCTGTCTGTCTGTCTGTATGTGCACGCATGGGTCAAAAACTACTGAAGGGATTTTAACCAAACTTGGTACGATTGTAGTCCATACTCTTGGGCAGGTTATAGGTTATATAACATAACGCTAAGACACATAGGAGCAAAGCAGTGACGGTAAATTTGAAGCAAGTCGGATGAAAATGCGCTGTCGAGCTCTTATCCTCGCATACGTTGATCATACACCAAAAGTATGTATCACAAAGATGATGGTCTTCAAAAGATCTACAAAAAAGTCCTCAATTGTATATATCTATCCTACTAAATTCGGAACACAGTTAGTTTATAACCTGGATAACACATAGGGTACTTTTTATCCCGGTAGTATGTTCCCGCGGGATATTTTCTGACCTCCACGCGGGCGAAGCCGCTGGCAAAAGCTAGTCTATACTTATAATAAAACTGTAGAGAGGTCAATTCTGTACATTGAATATACATTCAAAATGAATATTGGAGGATTAATGGTGCTCGATACTGATGCCAAAAATGCAATCAGTAAATTTTTTGTCTGTCTGTTTGTCTGTCTGTATGTGCACGCATGGGTCAAAAACTACTGAAGAGATTTTAACCAAACTTGGTACGATTGTAGTCCATACTCTTGGGCAGGTTATATGTTATATAACATAACGCTAAGACACATAGGAGCAAAGCAGTGACGGTAAATTTGAAGCAAGTCGGATGAAAATGCGCTGTCGAGCTCTTATCCTCGCATACGTTGATCATACACCAAAAGTATGTATCACAAAGATAATGGTCTTCAAAAGATCTACAAAAAAGTCCTCAATTGTATATATCTATCCTACTAAATTCGGAACACAGTTAGTTTATAACCTGGATAACACATAGGGTACTTTTTATCCCGGTAGTATGTTCCCGCGGGATATTTTCTGACCTCCACGCGGGCGAAGCCGCTGGCAAAAGCTAGTCTATAATAAAATTACTTAATCCTGAAAAACACCATACACCTACCAATAGGTATACCGTTTTTGAAAACACAGACTCAAAATTTCTGACCTGCCTACATTATAGCTAAACAAGCTATGAAGTGGAACCCAATTGAAGACTAAGTCCCACTTACTCTAATGATCTGTACAGGTCGTAGGCTCGAACTCAGACAGGCGCTGTGATTTGTGTAAATAATTTCATAACCACTGCTCTCAAAACGGTGAAGGTGTCCCTTCACCGTATTGAGAGCCGTTATCGTGAGGAAACCGGCATGTCCGAGAAACAAAAAATCGAAGATATGTGACATCCACTAACCTGCAGTGGGCGCTCGTGGCGGATTACGGCCCACTTCTTCTATCAGAGAGGAGGCGTATGTCCCGATAGAGTGGACTTTATAGGCTGATTATTCGTACCGTAAAATGGTTACGATAACAGAGACACACTTGTTTAAGATTATGATTAACGTATTTAATGAGCTGTGGTGCAATTGGTCCTAAGTATATTTAAAACAACAGAACTACCTACCTACCAGAGTCAATTAACATAACATCAAAAGTCATGACGTTTTATTGAAAAAACACGTAACTAAATATGACGCACAGCAGTAAAATACACAAATAAAAAGCCCTTTCAAAACAAGCATGAAATTACCCCACTTATCTTCATATTTGTGACATGAAAACTAAATAAAACGACTTTATGACTCATCAAGCTTTTTATTACAAATTAACTCCAAAGAGTAAAAAAGTCCTAACGGTGAAGAAAATTAAGGAAGAGAGTGCCTATTGAGTCAGTGCCTAATAAAAAGTAGAAATGAATAGTACCTAGTTCTTGATGACAAAGTCAAAGTCGTGCGACCAATGCGTGCGGCACAGGCGTGCGATACGTCCTTTCGTAAATTGACAGTAGTCAAATATTTACAAAGCCACACAGTAATAGTAATCTATGAACCTACCGTAGCAACATTAAGAGCATTTTTTCGTGTCCAATTTTCTCATTTTCCGATTTCTGTAAAGTATGTGTCCAATACTAGTTCCAATCTTTTTAAGGTTATTGTTTTATTTACCAGAAACTCATCTGAAGGTTTTCATTGTCAAACTGATCATGTATGGAGCTGACGATGTAAATGTGTATTTTCTGAAGTCCACTGTTAAGGCAAAAATAATTGATAATTGAAAACCAATCAATCAACTCAGCCTATTGTACTCCACTGCTGGACATAGGCTTCTCCCATGTTGGGCCACAGACCCTTTCCTCCGCCTTTCGCATCCAGTCTGCCGAAGCCACTTTCCTTAGGTCATCGGTTCATAACCAATAATGGGATTTAATTCAGGGGTACGCTCGTGTCTTAGCGATTACCTTACATACCTTGTATGTATCTCGAATTTTAAAAGATTTTAGAAAGCATCAACAATGAAATAAATGAACTTTAAAACATAGACTCTTTGCACCTAGGTACCTAACAAACAACACCAACAATGAAATAAATGATCCTCTTCTAAAGCCTAGATTATTACACAGCTACGCAACGCCAGTGAAACTGTGTAGATACATAACTAAACGTACATTCACACAACTTTTATAGCTCATCAAAGTTTATACAGCGAATTAACTCAGCTGTAGGTAAAAAGCATAAAATGTGACTCGTACAGCATATTTTGACTTTAATTCTGTCATAAAGTCACTGTTTCATTACATTTTGTATGTTATGTCACATCCCTAGGGAATGATAGTACTGTATCAAAGTACCTAGCACTAATTAGGTTTAATTTGGCAAAAATATGTGTTCAAATTGCTAAAAATGTGCCAGTCGTAGTATAATTTGTGTCAGTTGTGTCAGTTTACCGAAGATTTAAGATAATTAGGTTCACTTTTTATAGTCTGATTTTAAATCAGTGTTGTTCATGATAGACAGGGTTTATAGACAAAGATTGATATAATCCACTTTAGTTATACCCGGCTGGTTTCGAACTTACTTAAAAATTACGGACATTCCTAGGGACCGCAACAAAATTCAGGAATCTTTCAGATCTTTCCTGTAAATACACACGAATACAAACATAATAAACCTATATTGTTCAAACTGCTGGAACGCAGGCCTATTTTCTTCGAGAAAGAGTTGGCTACAATCTACCACGCAGCCCTAGTGCTGGTTGATAGATGTCAAAATTCATGTCTTCGAATCTTTAGTTCATGGACATGCCGGTATCCTCACAATATTTTCTTTCACTTCACCGTTTTTGAGATCAGTGGTGCTGAAATTATAAATTCCTTCAAATATATCAAATTAATTCCTTCCCATAACCTTCAAAATAAAATATTTTACAGGTGTGCTCACCTCATCTCCGCTGCGACATTACATTCACATTTCATATGAGCTGTCAAAACTTTAGTATCAAACGTGTAATAAAGTGTTATTCGGATAACCGACTTTATGCATGTAAATGTGCTTTTATTAAGGCTTTATGTTCTACGACCCTAATATTGCTCTGGTCTATTAGATCTATTCGCTTTTACACCTCAACATTACGTAAAGTTATTTAGGTAAGCTTTATGTTTATGTACAAACATAACGGTAAATACGAAAGAATTTCAGTATTTTTACCCACGATTTGTGGAATCCATTATTATTTTCGTGAAAGTTTTTCAGCAAGCTTTTGAAGTTTTATGTAAATGAATAATTTTAGACCGAAACATTTCAGTGCTAACAAAATTGTTCCATTTTATTCAGAGTTTTTGAGGCTAATTTGTGAAATTGGGTTTTGTAGACCAAAAACAACAGTTTTAGTATTTTATCTGTGGTTTGATTTGGCTTGGCTTCTCAGCTCTGTGAAAATATTTTGTATCGACATTTGACTTACGTAAATGTCCTAAAATGTCTTCTTAGCAAAATCATTGTCATAAGAGCTGATAGAGTTCACACATACAGAATTTGTTATTTTTATTTTTGTTATTGTTTATCTTTATCCTTCATTGTCGGGCTTTAAATTAATCAACAAGGTCGTAACTCATAAGTAATTATTCACGCAACCGCACCCTTTTAAGTGCAAAAACGTCGTATCTAATTTGAGGTCATTATGCTCCCGAAGCGTTGAGGCATCAAGTACATCGACACTAATTTCAACTCTAATTAATCCGTCTGAGACCCTCCACGTGATTTTACGTGTGTATTTAACCCTTCACTGCTCACTTTCAATTAAATCGCTTTCATTGCACTAAAACCAATTAATGGTCTTAGTAATGAAATGAGATGCTAGAGGGACATTTAGTATGGCGACGCAATCTCAGTGAATGTACACTTTATTGTATCTATTAGATTTAATGCAGTGAATGAAGATTGAAGGGCAGGTGGAGTGTTAAATTTATTAATTATGATAGATGAACATAGTTTTAGACTTTGAGGGATTAATTGAAAGAAGCATTAACTTGAAGGTAGCAGATGGTTTTAATCTACGATTGAAAGAATAAATAGTTGGACCATAAAGCACTTAACCTTGTTTGAAATAATTCTGCGTACCGCTAAGTAAGTAAGTTCAATTAAACAAAGTCTGGAAAAATTGAAAGGTAACCGAATTTCACTCTACTGACACATTCTTTTGAAGTCATTCCGATTCATTGCTTCCCAAATACGAGTATACTTACCTCACTTCTAAATAAATAAAAGTACTGTCGACAAATTCTTTTACAAAATAATGAATAAATAAATAACACATGTTTTTTTTCTCATTTCAGGTAAGCATTGACTTTCAGAAAAAATCCCGTAACGAATTTAGGTGAGTTAACTTTATTATTTTCAGGCTGAATCAAATTCGAGACATAGATCGCATTTGGGGACTCACAACAAATCGTGAGGTGTATCTTCGTAACTTAATAAAAAACGAGGGATCGGACCGTGCGTCCTTCGCAATTTGATAACGTGTATCTTGGGTACAATTACTGTGTTATGACGGTATTTTGGACCCATATGTCGCGTTGAGAGGGTTGTTTTTTGGCACACAGATTTATTCTTCGTATCGATTCAACACCGATACGAAGGTGCAATTTGATTATGTATTGTGTTTTTATTGCTGTTGTTATAGATAATTTCGTTTACCATGAAAGTATTTGCTTCTTAATAATTTTAAGAAACTAGATCGTATACTGGTATAACCTTTATTAAATCAGTAAGCACCAAATGAGGCTGTGCACAGTAGCTCTTATTTTTCATAAAAAATATTATACGAAAACAAGATCCTCACATCATCTAGATGTGCGGATCGAGAGATGTGATCCCAGTGTTCAATTTATATCATTTCCGCTCCACTGCACAGAACTTAAACAATTTATTATATCATCTCATAAATACGAAAATAAGTTACCAACATAACATTGTTTAGATCTGTTTCAAGGAAAAATAAACGTAACATTTTTCCCACACACCGATCAACATCGAAAAAGGAGCCTATAAATTTAACACACAACACGACAGCCTCTTGCTCAACCGTAAATAAATCCTGGCACAGCTCACCGATTTCCCGACAAAAAAGTAAACATAAAAAAAAATGATTTGAAAAAGTCGCATCAGCTCGCCTGCGTGAAACCTGTCAGTCGCATAAAGTCATGTTTTCGCGTTCAGGCTCTCTGTTCGCGGGTGTAGCTCCCGGCAACTGACGGCCCGAACCACTAAGCCTCCCCGAGGTTTTTCGTAAAGGTATTTAAAAATACAAAAACCTTTTTTTGACAATTTATCTGGGCAAAGTTTATTACCTTTATTTTATTGTAAAACTGGCATAGATATACGAGTATTCGTTTTTTAAACTGTCAAAAGCTCGTATCGGTCTCCCAATGTATAGATTGGGTATTTAAATTGAGAAAAAGTCAGTTTTGAAAAGTTTGGATTACTTAGTGCTTACAATTAATTAAACAAGCATTCAAGTAAAGCCATTTATATTAAATATTTTAAACATGAGTGTCTCAAGAAAATTATAATTAAAAAGTTGAATAAAGTTACCTCCTTGCATTTTATGTACAGTAGTACCCAACTGATATGGCTTACCGATGTACCTGCGCAGAAGATGAATTTTCAAAGCGCGGGAAATGATATTGACCAATCGGCACGCTCCACGCACCGCGCTTCGTTTTCCTGTACCGCTATTGGTCGACAGCTACCGCCATGTTAGCGCGCGCCGCGTGGCATGTTAGTTAGCCGCCATACTTCTCAATGAGTGCACGCGCAGCAGGCAAAAGTACACGTAGTGACAACAAAAGTGTTTTCTTTTTATTATTTAAAATGAGGTCTTTAAAAAGGGGGCAACCACTTAAAAGTCAAGCTCGGGAAATAATTTTCAATGTGCACGAGTTTATGAAGATAGAAGCTCAGGAGTCTAAGAATACAACATTTCTAAAAGATCGATTTTTGAAAATTATTGATCGATCGGCCGAAGCAACACAATTTTTTTGATTGTTTACTAAATAAATATATATTTCTTTATTAAATAAATCTTACATTTTAAATAACCTGTATTTATAATTAAATATACATATATTTGATGAAAACTGGTGGGCCGATAAAATTGGCACGAAGTGTAACTGTGCGGAGGGGCGTGACTTGCGAGTGAGACGGAATTAACAGATGCAGTGTATTATGAACCTTATAGTAGTGGTCTAAGGTTGATTTTAAGTTTTATGCATTCTTTCGTTAATCTTCGGGGCCATACTTTCTTTTCTGCGCGAACGAAGATTCACGACGCGCCTTATTAGTTGGGTACCACTGTACACGTGAACGTAATTTTAATTTTCTCTTCATTTCCAATGCCAGTGGCGTTTTGTCTGTTAATCCACATGTCTGTCGTTACCATTTGTCTTTTAAGTACAGCAAAAAATTTCAATATTTAACCGATTACAAAACAAATTCATTGCATATAGAATGAAATAAATTTATTATCTTACCACAAATTACAGCTTAGAGTTAAATTAGTCTACAGATACAATTTTAGAATTAATTCGTGAAAGACTGCAAAAGTATGAATACAACTTTCTTCCGTTCCTAAGTAATTTGTTTTACGTTCTCTCATCTTTTAGCGTTCTGAGATGCCTATAAGTATGAAGATGGGAAGAAATCTATACTAGGTAATTTTTTAAAAGCCTTAATCACATTCACACAGTGGCATTATATTCCATCTCCGTGAGATGTTACGCCGAGCTCACAGTCTGGTCACGTTATCACGCCTGTGACGCGCGACCGCTCACCAAGGCGCGGTGTCGCGGTGTCGCGGCCGTGACGCGGATTATGTCTGACAGTGAGTGCGCCGCTTTATGTGGGCTTACGTCGTGATTGTGCTCGAGGCAAGACGGTGGACGTCCTTTTATTAAAAGAAGGATATTAAAGACTGGTTTAAGTTATTGTTTGGTACTTGGTACGTAAAATTAATTTTTGGCAACCTGACTACTGATTTAAATCGTCCGTATTCAAATTCTAATTTTGTTCTATAATATAACCGTATTACGGGAAAGTGACGTAGAGGGTGAATTAGCTTAGTTATTGTTTTCCCTGAGTGTATACACCTACATTATAATATTAAGGAAACGGCTTGGTTTGGCTTATGCGTGTTTGAGGAAAATAGAAAAGCAGAAATCAGTATTGAGGCCTTTGTTGCTTTTCCTTTTGAGGAAGTTCCCCAGTTATTATAATTCATTATAATAAGCCTATAAAGTTGTCAATGTCCAGCATTGCCCTTCTCTTTGTGAGAGAGAGAGTGGGCCATTATCCACCACCCAGGCCTAGTGCGGGTTGGTACATGTCACATGTCTCACGAAGTTTTCCTTGAGAGCAGTGGTGATGAAATTAAATACACAAAGTGGAATTCCTACCTAGGATTGAACTCACGACCGAAAACTCGCGCCAATACAACTGGGCCACCACTGCTCCACCAGAACCATATCTAAAAGAAGCAAAATAAATAATCTTGCAGTTCAGACGAACGCAACACTAAAATTATGATATTTTTCCTTTACAACCGATTTTACGAGCCATACCCAAATGAAATTGATGCAGATAACACCTTCGTATCCAATTTATTTATATAAAGCAGGCCGCATGTGTTTTACCCAGAAACGCCCATATAAAAACCTTGGCCATTACCTAATGGCATAATTAGGTAACCTTACCTTACCTTACCGGCACGATCTATCGTAAAAATTGCAATCAGAATTCGAATCGTAAATAAAAAAATAAAAACAAATGGTTGGGAAGAGTCGATAAATTATATCGAGAATTGTCGTTTAGTGATGGGCAATAAACGTGGAAGCTTAAGTGCTGAGGACACGCTATAAATGGCTATAAATTCGCGCTCACTGCTAGCCCGGATGGTTTTTGATGACGATTGACAAGCAGCAATTTATGACGTCGATGCGGTAGTCATGTTTTTTGCTGGTTAATATTTGGAGACCATGTTTGATGTATTATGGCAGGGTTTATTTAAGAGGTATTGTTGAGTAGTTGCCGAGTTGTAGAGTAGGGTTTACAAATATTGTAATTCGATGAATTTACAACTGAGGTATCAAACGGGCTTATCATTTTTTTATTGTTAAAGCTGCGGTTACGTAGTTACTCAATTTAGAAATCAAGGACAATTTTTTTTAAAACTTGATTGCAAGATATTGCATTTTATAACTACCTATAGTAATACGTGAAGTCAACATAATTTACCCCTTTTATGAAAAACTTCGCGGAGGAGTTTGAAATATGGCGCGGTTAATTTTGATATAGAGAAAAAGTTCACAGGGCTAATATTTTATTTATATAGAAATACAAACCTTATTAACGTTCAAACATAAAATTAAAATGATTATTACGATCCGACTGGGCGATCAATAGGAACTATAATTACCCGACATAGCTTTCAAATGAAACTCACAGAAATGCATCCTTCTTATACAAGTGCATGCTCCAGTGTTCCTCTATAATATACGTGTACCGACTTCCCATCTCTAGTTTAGTATCCATCAAGATAGAGCTACTGTATCTTGCAGGACAATAAAATAAATCCTCATATTATTTCAGTTCAATGGGTTTTACGTGATCCGAGTGCAAATGGACTGATCTGATTTACCTTTACGCCTGCATTGTTTTATAGGGTGAGCAGGACTTTCACTTTTGGAGATTTGAATATGATGATTTTATGTGGGACTAGGGGGATTTTAGGCTACTGAATATGTTTATCCAGTTTTGGTTTTAGAAAAAAAAGGGGTCACTACAGACTGAAAACTAGAACGTAAGTTCTCGAAATCAAAAATGTTCTCAGTTTACGACAGTCAAATGTCAAAAACTTGTCAAAAAGATATGGAAACTCGACGTATTTTTGACAGATTAAGACGCAGACAGTGAACGTTCTTGAAATCACGAGAATTGCTGCTCAGATGTCATGGTTCATCTAGGGATTGTCCTGTGTCCAGCAGTGGATTACGATAGGCTAGCTTTTAGTATGAATTGTAAATACTCGTAAAGAGGACCTTCACGACCATGGAGAGGTGAATATTTATTTATTTATTAACTTTAAGTAATACTTTAAGAATCAAATTACAATCCTTTTCCCAACTATGTTGGGGTCAGCTTCGAGTCTAACCGAATGCAGCTGAGCACATGGAGTGAACAACCCACTTACTGGGTAATACGAAGTCCAAAATTCTGGCAACCAGTCTTACCAAGGGGTACCTTGGTAAGACTGGTTGCCAGAATTTTGGACTTCTGACGACCCGTAAGGGTCAAAACCGGTCAAAACCGGTTGAAGTGGCGGAATCGGGGAGGGATATGTGCAGCAGTGCACGTATTTCGGCTGAAATAATGGTGATGATGATGACGACCCATAACGATTGTCTGATGAATTTTCTCTATAAGACAAGAAATGGGGCACTAAAAAGCTATTGTTGTGTACTTTGATATTGATTGGGGAAAACGGAAAGAAACGGTACGAGATGAATACTTGATGACAGCTTACTGGCGATAATTGTTTAGGCCAATTAGGTGCCTTATGGACTTCCTCCTCTGTGTATTTTATTTATTTCCTCTTAAATAATGTTCTCGTGGTTCTGAAAACGAAAGATTCTGAATTGGTAACCACGTATTGGAAGATGTAGACTTGGAAGGCCTCCCACAAGGTGGACCGATGACTTTGTGAAGGCCGCAGGAATCCGCTGGATGCGGGAAGCACAGAACTAGTCGAAGTAGCGGAGCAAGGGGGAGGCTTTTATCCAGCAGTGGACGTTTTAAGGCTGAAATGGTGACGATAATTAATGTTCTCGTCCAACGTTCCGTGTGCTGCTGGAAATAAAGAATAACATAATCGCATTTCTTCCCGAGGGTGTAATAATAGGCGACTAAGGAGCTAACTAGAGAACGGGCAGTAGAGTTCTCTTTACATTTTACCCCCATACTGCGATCGCCAAGCCGCCTGCCAAGATTTACTTTGTCGTTCATTATTGTTTTTCCGAATTAATATTGCGTAGTGTACATAACTTATTTCATTAAGCGTGTTACTATGCTACCAGAATTTGTGCAAAAGAATACTCCCATCAATAAGAAGTTACTCTCAATCACTGACTAACAATTTAAAATCTAGATCATCCAAAGATGGAAACATTTATCTGAAGATGTTGTGTTAGCTGACGTTTACGCGAACGTAATAAAATCGCGCACGGCATTTTTGACTCTCTGTGTTAAACCGAGTACTGAATATCCAATAGAATGCAGCGCGAATGATACTCAGCGCGTCGAAAAGAAAAACACAATGTTCGACTTTTAACTCTTTGCACTAACCAGTGCGTTAAAGTTCAGGAGCGTGCAAAAATCTGGCCACGATTTGATTACGTCCGTGGGAACGTGGGCTTATTGCGAGCATGATAAAACCATATTAATTAGATTTTTCTTTATCCTTTTGCGCCCATTTTTAACCGTTATTAAACATTTATCTTAAGAATAAAATGGCGGTTTAAAAATAAACTATAGGTATGCAAACTATCAACCCATCTTAACTACTTACTTTTGAGTTAAAAGTAATGTGAAGATTGAATAGTGAACGCTTAGAAAATTACACGAATTATTATTGTATGAAAGTAATTAAGGCAACGACTTATCTACAAAATTCTATAAAGTCTATAAAGCTTGTATATACATATAAAAGCTATATTAATATTTTGCCACAAAATACATTTAGCCAAGAAATATCTACTAATGACAAAAACAAAATACTCATTCAAAGAGAGACCTCACAAGTTCCATCTTTGATGTCCGATATTTGATATTTTGTGCCCATTCAATACAGCGCAGTAATTATTTTGTGCCACAAAAGATATCTATATAAAGACACAAAGAATAAATTGAAAGGGAAGTTAAGTAGTGTAATGGATATTCCTGTTTAGTCTTTATGTAGTACTTTAGTGTCTATTTTTATAAAAAAAATATGGGGAAGTAATAGAAATGTAGGGGAAATGTCTTGAATTGGCTCGCGAGGTTATCAACATGTGAAATATGGACTCACCGATCATTGTGCCGATAATCATTACAGCCAATTGTTTGATAGCCAAGAGCCTCGACCAACACCTGACGGGGCTCTCGTTTGGCAGCTGGATCAAGGGCTGGATTCAGAGAGCGGTACTTCTGGACACGGCTCGCATTGTTAGCAGGTTCCTCTCTTTGGAGCCCTGACCGCCGGTAGCTTGGACCCCGTTCCCGATACCGGTGGGCAACAATTTTTTATACTTTTACATTCTAATATTTAAAAATATAATTTATAAGTAAGTTTAGTAAACTGTTTTTTTTTTACATAAATATGGGGTTTTTGGCTACGTCATGTGTTTATGTGTACATTTGATGTATCTTTTTTCCTCATAATGTGCGTTTTGTTTGTATAGAATAAACAATTTTTACATCTTTCCTTTTGCTTTCTTTTAAAGAGAACCTCCACAAGAGTGAAGATATTCGCGTTCCTCCAGTGAAACCAGGAGGTCTACTCCGTAAGCATGCTATCCGTAGTTCGACCGTATTTAACGGGCAATTCTTTCTCCAAATTACCTGCGGACATAAGACCCGTACTATAATAGAATGAATGACACCACATTTTGACAGTTGTCGCTAATCGCTAGTATTTATTCACTTCGAAGTTTCGAACTACCTTCGAACGAGCCCATATCTTCGGTATTTGACCTAGACGGACGTAGACGGAGAATAGGACCCCTGTATAGTCAAACTTCTGACCTTCGTGACAGACAAAGAGTCTTAATAAGGGTCGCAATAAGCTATGCTGAATTCGCAACTATCATGAATCAGCAATAAGTTCCCGTACAAACAACAAATGTGCCTCCGATTCGATCATCAATCTGTTACAATGTGTACAGAATCACAAGAAGCTGAAATTCTGTTTCCTTTTTATTCCAATTCATCTTGGAGAAACATTAGCAGTACTTTTTCATGTACTAACACCATATTTCATTCGCGCCGCAAGAAAAAACACCGTTGAATTTCTTTTTCAAACTTATGTGTCATTTCTTGCTTAGTATTCAGCGCGCGCGGACGTGCGGCTGGCTGTCACGTGTACCGATACTTTTTATTTATTTGATACTTAGAACTTTTGTAACAAAATATATTTAATGTTCGGGTTGCTTACAAGTTTATGCGCTTAGTTACAAGTTTGAGCTATTTCATTTAAGTTATCTTGTACCTCATGCCTCTACTTTCAACAGAACTTCTTTCATAACGATTTTGTTTCACAATTCATTTAAAACTTTTGAGTCGAAAAAATACCTATTTATTTCAGAAATAAAAATAAATTTACCAAAAGACCAACATTGTTTATCAAATGTGCTTATTTTAATAATATTACGCAAAATGATATTTACCGACCCTTTAACAGAAAATGCTGCAGCATTCTTGAATACCTCTCCACAGCTGAGGATGTCACAAGTTACTTCGACACTAGGAGCCACTGAGTTTGTGGTTTTATGTCGCTTGAGATAAAAGCAAAGGACACTATGCGGCCTTCGAGAAGAGGCCATGAGGAATATTATAGCAGCATTACTTTAGTACGGTGTGGGTTGTAAACTGTAATGTTTTATGCTTGCTTTCTCGAGTGCAACTATCGTGGAAAAAAAAAACATAGAAATAGGGCCTCTGTAAAAGTCGGAAAAGCGATATGATCGTAGAACTTTTATGGAGGACGTAACATGAAATGTAACTTACGTTAAATCGAACATGCGACCGTCCAAATTAATGCAATACAAGGCAAATTAGTTTCATCAAGTGTTTATAGTAGGAGTCTCTTCATTTCATTCAATATTTACTTAAATGCAAGCACGATACTCTGTTACCTAGGTCTTTTAAGGGTGTATTTTGAGCGTACTGGTGAGCTTGCTACTCTATTGGAGGAAGTTGTAGCGTCGTCGGGAATGCCTAGGGTATGCCTCGGACGATTGGGGTGCTTCATACCAGAGTCAAAGAAACGCCTGAAAAGGCGTATCATGAACTGCTGCATGGTGGGTATTCTAAAATTTAGATGGAGATTCTCATTGCAGACATAAAAAGGGTCCTGGATCCTTTTTAAAGAAACGGTTTGGAAGCGAGAAGGTTGGAGTTGTATAGCTGATTTAAAATATTATAATTCTGTTTATACAAACGGGTTGCGGAATCATATTTAAATCATCATACAACCTCACACTGACCTCCATATTCCAAAAAACGGAAGAAAATTTGTGTTTCGCGGGCTATGTTCTCCTTTTTTTGTGTGTGGGAAATCATCAAATGACGTCTCCCGCTCTGGGCGGAGCGAGAGAGCATGTCAGACTTTTAATGACTAAAACCCACCCGTGTTCCTTCAGTCGCCTATATGCCAGGACCACGGTTACTCTTTCGATCAAATCTCGCAACCCTGGCAGGGGCTACGTTACCTTAAAAATCCATTTAAACAACTTCATATTCCATATTTTCCATCTCCCAAATCTATCCAAAACCTATTTATATAACAATCCTATTCACTCCATGACACTCTTTCATACAATATTCGCTCTGTACACACTCCAGTTTTGGCTGTCACGAACACAGCTCAATAATAACTCAACAGAGCTCAACATTTGTTCGTCAATTGTATTTTGTTTCGAACTTATCTATCGTAAACCGATCCCTTCGTTTTATGGAGTGCCCTTACAAAAGATATCCGCTATCGTGGGCCCTGTCACGGCCGTAAAATGTTATATTATACTACGTTTATTAAATACAAATAAGGTTAAACAGGTGAATACCGTATCTGATCGAATAAGGAGCATGATTTAAACAGAATAAGTGACACGAGTATTACGTTCCCGTTTCTGGTTACCTGTAAACACTGAAATACTAAATGATGTTGGACTGTCAACACTCCACGCCACGCGCCAGTCGTAGTGAAAATTAATAATTACTGGCTGTGTCTGCGACTACATTCGCGTGCTAATTGGATTTCATGGGTTTTAATTTTTGGTGGCGCGGATTCATTATTCTTTTTCCAAAATAAAAGTAATAGCCTAGTTTACTCATTATAACATCAGCTGTTTGTCAGTAAAAGTCCCGTCAAAACTGGTTCAAACGTTTCGGAGATTAGCTGGAACCTTTGATCCAAGTTTTGTGTTTGGTTTACAAACAGACAAAATTTAAAAAATGGTTTATTATTATAAATATCGTTTATACTGTTATAATTATGAAGAGCTGTTAATTTGCTATAAGATAATTCAATTATCTTTATTTGTAAAGATACCTAGAACCTAGTGCCCCAAACGAAAGCGTGTCGCCCGAACACGCATTCGCGCGATCTTTTATATGAATTATGTCGTACAAACGCAACTTAATTGATCACCCGAGTACATTATCTAAGCTTCAATAATACTAACTTTAATATTATAAAGAGAATGTATACATAGATGTACAGATGTTTGATACTCTTTCACGCAAGTACTACTACAAAACGGATTTAGATGAAATTTGGCACACAGCTAGTTCCAGCTAGTTTCCAGTAGTAATTTCTTGCAGGTTAATTTTCGATATCTACACGGGCGAAGTCACTTGCAAAAGCAAGTACTTCATAAAACAATACTGTAAAGGAGTTTCAAATGAACTATTTACAAAATAACACAGAAATGTTATTGAACTACTCTTGCATAAAATGAGCAGCTGTGAAAATATCTCCTTATAATGATAATAATATCAGCGGATCCTACATTGGTTGACTCTCCCGATTAAAATTAATCCATTTGAAAGGCGACTCGCTTGTACCCCCCATTTGTAACAGAACGCCTTTGTTATTGATATCTCTGTGACTGGTAGACAATTTTGCTAAAAAAGGACGTTGACGTTTGACGTTCAGTCGATTGTTGGCTGTTGTTGTTTTCGGTACTTTGCAGACTCTTTGGAGAAGGTTATTTATGTAGTCAAACTAGTGCAGCGGTACTTCCCACTTATAACAATGTAGTCCCGTCGCATTCGGAGTCTACGGTGCTACGGCGTAGCTAGATCGCCGTCTACGCCGTAGCGCCTTAGACCCGTAGCATTAGGGCAAAGTTTTTATTCTCAAACAAAATATTTTTCGATGATGACACTAATAAATGATTTTAATTTTTTTAGTATATTTTTGATCTGAATTTCATAAGCCATGTTTTTTTTGAGAGCAATAGTGGCCCAGTGTTATCGGCCCTAGTTGAAGGTCGTAAGTTTACACCCAAGCAGGCGTTTTGAGTTTGGGTAAATAATTTTATCACCACTCTTCTCAAAATAGTGAAGGAAACTGGTATGTCCTAGAACCAAAAATTCGAAGATGTGACATCTACCAACCCGCACTAGGTCGGCGTAGTCGATTACAGCCACTCTCTCTCACTGAGAGGTGGCCAGTGTCCGGGCAGATGGAACGATATAGGTTGATTATGTATAGACTTTTTAAAATTCGAAGTATAAGTTCCACAATACCACAAATAAGACTGATATTTATTCGATTTCTAGTTCACATAACTAATAATGTAAAAGTTCATCCAACTTGCCCTAGATGTGAGCCAAATGGCACCGCTGGCAGGAAATACGGCGATAACTCTTTGATTTGGACTATCTAGTGATATTGCCAACGTTATCTACGATACAATATCTGAGTAGGCATATTTGTGAAGATTAGAAAGTTAAAATCAGATAAAAGCCCTTTATTAATTAGTAGTCTAAATTTGGTATATGTATGTCCTAGAATATATTTAGCTTTTTATTCCACTTAGCATAATCAGGCTGATCATAATGTTCCCACTGGTGGGATACAGGCCTCCTCTTAATAAGGAGTGGGACGAAATCCATCAGGTGAGTCCAGTGCGGGATGGAAGATATCACAATCAAGATTGCAAATTTTTGATTTAAAAAAATTCTTGTTACCTCGCGACATTCTCATTTACCGTTTAAGAGCAGTACCTACTGATGAAATACAGTAAAGCATCTATCTGGGTTCGAACCCACAACTCGAAGGTCACGGTCCATATCTCTGGTCCACCACTTCTCCTTATATCATTTATGTAAAAAAGTGAATTCCTACGATCGCACATCAGTCGTTTTTGTGAGGAAATAATTTCAGTCATCAAATTTTCCTTTATAGGTACAACGTAGTCTTCTTAGCTTAGATAATGGCTAACTGTTATTCAAATGCTAATTAAACCCTTAAATTATTTTATCCGTCCTTTGACAACACCAAACGAGTTTCATATAACATCAAAAACTACGTTTTAAACTGTAAACGTACGGAATTGGGAGAAATAGAAGCGAAATGACATTTAGTTTTAGATTCGGAAGAGACGGTTCCGTCTCTTCCGAATCTAAAACCTTGACTTTAATAGGAAGTATTCGAATCCATCTTTTTTAAAATGGTTAGTACCATCTTTAACGTATTTTGCGTCTATCTTTTTGGCTCGGAATTGATTCCGGAAACGATATGCAATAGCAAAAATTGGCAGACGTGCTAACGTGGTTTGAACTATAATAGCTCTGGAAAAATAAAAACAAGGTATTGAAATCAGGGTGCAGAATGACATGTATGTATATCTGTCCAAGTGACAGAGTAGTAAAAATATTTTACATTGCCATTGATCGTGGCAATGCCACCAGTCTCTTGGGTATATTATCAGTCGACAATAATGCGGAGTAATTTTCTGACGCCATATTTAATTTGTTAATACTTAAAGTTCTATTAGGATATAAAAAAATAAATATTTTATTAATTAATCAGGTATGAGTTATTTATGTACAGTTCATTTTATTTCCGAATAAAATTAATGGCTTTGAATTTTTGATTTTAGGATATGCCGATGTTTACACGCTATTTTCCGTCACGGTGGTTTCAAACCAGTAGTGATAATACAATTTACACAAAGTTCCTGCTAGAGTTCGAACCCACGACCTCGTGAGTTGCAGCCGTTACACTCGGCCACCACTGCTCTCTGGAATACTTAGTCACAGGAACAAAAAAAAAACATATTTCAATCACGGAAAACTATTAAGTTACCAAAATGAAGAAAGAAAGAAAGAAAGAAAAATATCAATAGGGGGGGGGGGGTATATTAATGAATCAATAGTAGTTACTATTGATAACTGATTAAACATAACGTATCATTACGCCTGTATTGCCCGAAGGGTTAAGCAGACCTATAGGAAATACCCAATAACACTTTACTTGACCCGGGTAACGAACTCGGGACCTCAACAGTAGCGCTTGTAACCACTACACCAACGACCTCATTATTTTACGAGCATGCCAAACAAATCTTCGTTAGTAACTAGAACAACCTGTTAACCTTTATTTATAACAACTAAAACGCAGATAAATACACCAAGATGTGTTCTCGTACTTAAAATACTTGAAAACAAAATATATTTCACAAAACGAGCTCGCACTGAACATGAAATCCAGCACTTAAAGCTATTATCTTAATGTAAGATAGTTTTAAGCACACCGGCACTCCAGAGAGGCTTGAGATCTCCTCTCACATTAAAGAAATTAAAATTTTATTTTCTGGGAGTCTCTTAAGGACGCTATAACATTTTTGAATCGCTCAAGTTTAGATATCTGAGTCGCCACACAACAACATTCTGCGCACGCACACATTGAAACCATTGTTTGCTCGATTTTAAACATTACCTAACTAATCTTGATACTCGAAGGCATTATTTATTTTATTTTATTAATACTGTTGAGCAAAGACTAACTTTACTTTCTGCATTTGGTGACAGTAAATAAGTTTTATTACCATGATCATCATTATTTTTGGAATAACGTATAACATTTGCCAATTCAAAAAAAAAGAAGTGTAACAATAAAAAACTTTAATAATATTTTTCGATAATAAACAAATATAACGGATGGTGATCGTAGACTATCGGTGAAAATATACAGGATATTCCCTAAAGAAAACTAAGCAAAAATTGTGTGACGGCCGAACCTCGCCTTTGAGATTGGAGCCCGTATTCAGATTTTTTAATACACAATAGGAACCCTTTATAGGCCTTCATTTTTGTATGAAGGCTGTTTTTGTACTCTACTATCTTATATATATAAAAATCTTGTGTCACGGTGTATGTTGCCAATAAACTCCAAAACTACATAACAGATTGTTATCAAAGTTCTTAATTAGTTGTAATTTGGTCCAACTTAAAAGATAGGATAATTTTTATCTCAATTGTTGATCTCAATATTATTTGAAAATTAAATGTTTTTTTTTATAGTACGCACGGCTACAAGTCAAGCTATACATTTCCAGTATAAACTGACATCTGATATCGATGAAAAAATCCATGATAGTATATATTTATTTCCTAAGGATACCCTAGAAAAACCACTTTTATCTGTTATATATTACAAAAAAAAATCTGGGTCATTAACCAAGCTATTTTAAACAATACCGTATCGTTCTTTATCCAATTAAATACATAAGATACGTTGTACATTTCATGTCAATCAAAATTGCACTTTGCAGCATATCATAAAAGTTAATATTTTAGAAGATATCAGATTATATAAAATAGACGCAGAGCGGCTAGCGGGCCGTCCGGTCCGTCCGTCCGGGTTGGTAGCGGTAGGGTAGTACAGGATTAGTAGGATTGTAATTCATATTATTTTGGCTTCATAGTAAATGCGAATATCATGTGTGTTTGAAGTACTCAAAATAAACCTATCCATTATATTATTCCAAGTAAGAGACCGCGAAATAAGACTTAGATGTTTAGATTTTTGGATGGATTTGGATTTTTGGTTATTCTGGATACTTATCATATAGGATACTTTATCCCGGTAGTAGGTTCCTGGGTGATATTTTCCGACAGCTTTACGGGTGAAGACACTGGCCAAAGTACCATTCCTATAAGTATGTTCGATTTGGTGTCTGGTAAATAATTGAGTGTCTGTGTAGGTAGAATAGGAGCGTTAAGAAAAACTAGGAAGACTTATATTTAATTCAATCCAGCTCTCTGTCGCAGTCTTCTTACTTTGAATACTATTCGTTTTATTAAGTACATCAAACACACATGATACTCTGATAAAGAATAGAGAAGTAGTATGAAGTAGTAGGTATCTACTTAAGAAGTAATATGAATTATAAACGTACTTGGGTACTCCTAATTATTATAAATTTTAACATTTGTATGATTGGATGTTTGTTTCTCAACCCCGTATCTAACGGTATATCTATACTCTATACAAATAAATAAAATTGGAGTGTCTGTTTTTAATATTAAAATAACCGCTTTTTACTAAGTGTATATGGATGTATACACGGTACATATACCAAAACAACATTTTTTACAATTTTTGTCTGGCTGTCTACTGTCTATCTGCCTGTCTGTTTGTTCCGGCTAATCTCTGAAATGGCTGGACCGATTTTGACGGGACTTTTATTGGCAGGTAGCTGATTTAATAAGGAGTAACTTAGGCTACTTTTATTTTAGAAAGATTCTTTTATTTTAGGAAAATACCTGCGTTAATTTCCGAAATCCACGCGGGCGAAGCCGCGGGCAAAAGCTAGTGTATTTATAATTCGAAATGACTTAAACATTTTTGAGAGATGATGATTACACAGGCCTACAAATTTTTAACCTATTGTACCCGAAGGATTTTGATGCGCTGAATCCAAATCCGTGTTCAGAATGGTTCCTGTACGTCTGGTTTTCGATCCGAATCAGCGACCCTAAAAACACAAGATCAACATGGTCTGGTCTCGGGCAGAATTCTTTCGATTTTTTTTTTTTGTGGTTGAGTTAATACGCTAGTGTAAAATTTCAAATAGCGATATTTTGGTGAAAGAAAAAAGATATTTGATAAAATCTAAATAGGTTTAAAACGGACAGGGTGGTACTTTTAATTGACATACAACGTTTTTTGATAATCATTTTTTTTCCTTCTGTCACGTAAACTCAAAAGTGCAAAAAAAAACGCTCTTTTAGGTTAGGATATTTCGAAAACCAGACGTATATGAGCAATTCTGAGCACGAATTCGGATTCAACGCATCAAAATCCTTCGGGTATGTTAGGTCTGGCCTCTGTGTCTGGACTTTTGTTAAATTTTGTCGGCCTGTGTAACTACATGATTTTCAATTTATGTAAATAATGAAAGTTACGTTAAATATTTTGACTATATACTAGCAAAACTCCCAAAATTGATACCCATGTTGACATTGTATCACATCAGCCATTTTAAATTAAAAATCGATGATTTCATAATGCCTACCCCCAATATGGATAATAATATTTTTATAAAATATTTGGATCAAATTTGGATGAAACATTCGTAATCACTATCCTAAAATTACCCAAAGTTGATAGCTATGCCCACTTTTCATTTCAAAAATTTATATATTCGGCGTTTTGAATGAAAAACTTGTGGGGTCAGTGGATATCCCGTCAGGAAGTATGTTCCTTTGACTCCAAATTTAATTTGTATGGAGTTTTCGGCTTCAGCACCTTCGAAAATATTGAAAACAACACCCATGATGAAAACTTTGAAAATTTTCGCAACCGCCATTTTTTATTTTGATTTTTACCTCACAATCGGCTTCAGCACCCTTGTTTACCCCTACCACAAGCTACATTAAAGAATTTCATTCCAAAAATGGATGAAATTTGCATAATTTAATTAGCACATTAAAAACAGATGTTCATATAACTTTTTTATTGAATAATCATTCGCCATTTTGAATACATTACATATTCATAATCATCACTACTCCATAATTCCTAATAGAATTTAAGTTATTTATTTGTAAACCAAGTTCTGCTAATAAGTTCGGTACTCATACTTTTGGTCCGAAAAGTATCAAGATTTTTCAACCGAGGTATACAGCACGGCACTCACTTTATTATTATTTTGATCGTATTTATTTCGTACAAAAAATCGACACGCCCGTGCTTCCTAGGGCGCGTCTGAGCGCGGAATGACAAGCCGCGAGTAGAAAATGTATAAAGAAATTTGAGGGCGTTCTTTATTTTTCTCATAAATAAAAAAGTTACGTATTTAATTACAAAATATTCAGGCAAAACGTAGAAGATTATACTAACCATAATTTCCTGTCATTTTGAAGATAAAATATACAGTTGATCTCACTATACAGGTACCGATACAGACCCCATTATTTTTCATTTTCTTCGATTATTGCGGCGGGGAAAACGTATTTTTGTGAAAATATTGTATGGGACTATACAATTTTAATGGTTCTATCATGGAGTTGATTAAATTATCTTTAATTTAAGACATAATTGACTTCGCAGTTGTGATTCCTCTTGATTTAATTGGTATCGGAAAACTACCGATATTTGTAGAAAAATGTTATAGCGTCCTTAAAACATTGTTTTGGGTATTGTTGTACGTCTGGAGGACACAAAATAATGTGTTTTGTAGGTTAAAAGTAGTCCAGGATGACTACGTAAAAAGTCGGTTAAAGCTACCCGGACCTCCCATGGTTTAAGTATCGAATGAACTAACCAGAAAATAAAGAATCTATACCTACATTATAATAAAATCGTAGCGAAGTCAAAAAAGGAACTTGCTTTTTTTCTAGTAATTTATACGACGTCTGAAAACAATTCTTGAGTAAGCTTTACTGGTAAAAAATGTCTCAGGCATACTACAGTTTAATTATTTTTAATTAGGTATTTTAAAGTTTTTATAAATTTATAAAATATTTTCTAAAAAAATATTTTCTCCAAAATTTTAAATTTAAAAAAAAATAAGTTCTTTTTAATTTTTTTCTATTTGTATGTTCCAGCACTACGCAAAAAATTCCGAACAGCTACTTGAATAGACATTCCCTAAGTCAGTATGTAAGCTATAAATTTTCACAGACCATTTGATCACTTTGAGATGTTATTTGAACTGCAATCACAGAGTTTGCAAAAATCAAAATGTACAGAGAATTTGCATAGGGCTGAATAAGGAAAGAATATAGCAGACAGTGAGCATTGTGGTGTGGTGGCCCGCATGAGTAGTAACAGCGTTACGAATCATACGTTGTAGGTGAGTTCGAACTCAGTTAGCCGGGTTACTTTGTGTAATTTATTTCATTATCGCTGTTTTCAAAACGGTGAACGAAAACATCGAGAGAAAACTGACATGTCTTAGAGCTAAAAACCATTTTGGTTCTAGCTACTAACCGGCACTGAATCCGAGTGATGGATTATGGCCCTCTCCCTCTCAAAAGACAGGCTGTTTCCCAGCCGTGGGAATAGAATAAGCTATTATGATATGTACGACAGATAGTTACAGATATAACTTTTAACATGACTACCATCCCTTTTTACCAATAGGCAGCTATGCAGTCAATCAAGGCGGCTATTTTAGTCAACTTTCAACTAAACAAATAGTTGTTAGTAGCACGGAGTAGGTTCCACGACTGATTTACAAACCCATGTTCGATTCCTTGCTAGGAATCAAACAAATGAATGAATTGAATGAATTGTTATTCATATTTTTGAGGTACCTTTTTTAACGTTTATACTATTATATTACGTAAAACGTACACAGAACACAAGATACATTTTAAGAAACGTCTGTCATCTTTAGTTATAAAAAATAAATACCTATAATTAGGTGACTGTTTAATGAGAAAAAAACGTGGTTCTAATTTGAGTATACTGTAGTGTCTTACGATTTCCACGCGAACGAACTCGCGGGCAAAAGCTAATTTGAAATAAAATCCCAAGGAAATTGAAAAACGCCGAAGTTCATTCATATCGACTCGATGCGTAGCTGATTTGCTATGTCAGCGTAGCGCGCGTAGCAGTAATATCGTAGCTACGTAGCACGTAGCAGTGAAAACTTTTAAAGCCTTTGAAGCTTAACCGTAGTATCAGTCGCTTTTCGCGTCTGTGTGACAGGTTAGATCAAATAAAATAAGCAATAGGTTTTGATACGATCTTCACCGTCATTTAATAAATCGGGACGGTTTAGTTCGTCAACATCATAATCATCATGCCAGCCAAAAGTAGTTTACTGCTGGATAAGTCCTCCCCCCATCGGGGTTGCCATAATCGCCACGCTTGGCAGGCGGGTTGGCGATCGCAGTATGGTGGTGAAATACATAGAAAATGCTGCTGCCCATTCTCTAGTAAGTCCCTTAGACGCCTTTTACGACACCTATGGAAAGAAATGGGGTGGTGTTATTCTTTACGTCCGGTACGAAACTGAAACTGTGTGGGGTCACTAAAATATTATTTTTAAATGTTTTATACCTACTTTAATCTGTCTATTGTGTCAACATGCGTGGATTTTCTCCTCACATCAAAACAAACTGTTGTAAGCAACAGATAACAAACAACAACACAAGCTCGGTCGTTTTTGCGTGGATTAAGTGAAGATACAATACTGAGGCTTAGAGGTTAGTGGTTGAACCTGTTTCGCAATTGTGTGATAAAAAATCTAGTTGCAGGTATATGCAACTTCGTGTCAACAATCATACAATCCTAATGAAACTATTGTATCAATCCTTGATGTTATAGACAACAGGCTTTTGCCAGCGATTTTCCCCGCGAATTATACATATAAACTTTCCTCTTGAATCACTCTGTCTATTGATGAAAACCGCAGTAAAATCTATTACGAATTTCAAAAGATCTAAGCCTATAGACGCGGGAAGCGGGCTGTGTAAATATTTGATGTAAATTAAATAAATAATATCTTACGACAACCAACACAATCTGATCCCAAACTAGGCAGAGCCTGTACTATGGTAACCAGACAACTGATAAACATACTTATATATTTCTTAATACATACATATTATAGATAAATTACATCCAGACACAGAACAAATGTTGCTCATCACACAAAGATTTTTCCAGGGTGGGAATCGAACCCATGACCTCAGTCTTAGCAGTCAGAGTCACTAACCACTATACTAACAGGCCAGTCAGGTAATTAGTGGTAACTTGTGGCGTACAAATAATAAATGAAACAAATCAGTTTAACGAAATATTGCGTATTGGATACAAATGAGCTAGAGTCCTCCCTACCGGATTGGCCTCCAATGGCAGAAGACCATAACAAGTGCAAAGAAAAAGGGAGGCATCATCAGGTTAAAGTATATGCAGTGGGACAACACAGGCTTAAAGAAATGCGTTTAAGGTATTATTTTACTGAGTAATTTTAACATTTTATTTATGCCATCTCTTATTCCACCTTCTCAACTTAAAATCATGAATTATTCACCAGATCTTTGATCTTAGTACATCAACAATACACCTCATTATTTATTCACAGTGACGGGAGAATTTTCCATCGGATTCCCATAGTCGTGTGCGCCTCTCAGGCATTTCATGGTGCGCTATGGTGTCAAATATCGAGATATTAAGCCCCCCTACCTGCCTGACGTTTATGGGGGAGAAAATTAATGGTGCTCTAAACGCCATCCATCTTAGCTTTACGGGAAAATAAAGACGTGTTTTATATTTTAGCTGGTTTTTCGTTAAATTGGTTTGTGATGGAAACTTAATAACGTGGCTTATGTAGAGTGTTTCTATATTAAATACGGAATCGAATTGAAAACTGAGGAATATAATTTATATGGCTATTATGTTCTTGTAAGTGACTGTCGTGACTGCCGTGGGTGTCGTAAAAGGCGACTAAGGGACTTATTAGAGAATGGGTAGCAGCGTTCTCTATGCATTTTACCACCATACTGCGATCGCCAACCCGCCTGCCAAGCGTGGCGATTATGGCAAAGCCCCCCAAATTGGGGGAGGCCTAAGTCCAGCAGTGGACGTCTTACGGTTGAAATGATGATGATGAAGTGACTATACCTCGGAGGAAACTGCAAAGACATAGGCATCCTTATTTATGTGTAACCATTTCATACTTTACTAATGCACTAATTAAATTCAAATCCAGAAAACTATTCACCTGGAACACGAACTTGGCACAATCAATTTCACTTTATTAAATAGGAATAACAAACAGCTACATTATGCAAACAGAAATATAAGGAACTTAAATAAAAAAGTAGCCCACAGCTCTGTTCATAGATTACCATTTCTAAATAAAGCCTTACAGTTATAGGAGAATAACACAAATATTAAGAAAAAACCATTAAAAAATTAAGTGTTTTGCAAACAGCACACAACTGGACTAAGGATTCAAGTGTCTTAGTGACAACAAGATGTGACAATTGACACGACGATCACTTTCTATTAAGATGCGGATTAAGGCCACGTATCGTAATATAAGTATCGAGCTAAGGCGCATTCGGGTTTTCGAATAAGTGAGTGACGAATAACATGAATGACACGGTTACTCTCACAAAACAACCAACGAACAAACCCAGTCACAATCTCCACAAACATATTGTTTGACCAATAATAATTACGCTAAGCTGCCTAAGCGAGCATTATCTCCGAAGATATCCTTCAGACCAATACTGATGGGAAAGGTGATCAGAAGGCGGCTTTCAGCGTAAGCGGCGCATTAAGGAAAAATATTGTTTCCGGCGAATCGATTACGACCTTCCGTTCAAGGGAAGCAGTAGTAATAAAGCTATTGGATGGTAGTTAGTGCGTTTATAAGTGCAATAGATTTTAGTGTTTTTGTTAATCAGCATGTGTGGAAGTCTGGATGAGTTTTGGCCTATGGCCAAAAAAAAATGATATTAGCATAAAATGTCCTTACGAACATCAGTCGCACCATGGGGGTCACCCCGTAGTGCGACTGATGTTCGTAAAGACATTTTATCTAGTACTAGCGTCTGCCCGCGACTTCGTCCGCGTGTCAATCCACCCAAAGTAAAAAATGTTCACAGAAAATTCAACCTCCATTTCACCGTGTTAGGGATGGAATTTCAAAAAACCCTTAGTGAATACCCACTCCTCACAAAGAACACATCCTCCAAATTTCATGTCTCTAGGACCAGCGGTTTAGGCTGTGCGTTGATATATTAGTCAGTCAGTCACTCACTCAGGACTTAGAATTTTATATATAGATTCATTTTTTTGTTTTTCTACAGAACCCAAGAAATTGTGTTATTACTGAGGGTAATAAAAAACCACTATAGTATATGTTACTAATAGTAAAAAATGTGCTTATATAATAGACTTTCGCACACATCTGGATCAGATAATATCAGTAAAAAAGTAAATTAAAAAACGAAAAGCCGACTACTGAAAAAACACCCTCTAAAAGTTATGAGTCAAGTATGAAATTATGGTCGTAGGCGATGTTTTTTTAGGTCTTGTCTTTATGTCCTCTAGAAGGCGCCATCTATATCTATATATATAAAAATGAATCCCTATTTCCCTTGGTCACGCCATCACGCGTGAACGGCTGGACCGATAACACTTTTTTTTTGATGTGAGTATTAGTGTCAGGAGAAGGTTCTTATGAAAGAAAAAAATAAAAAAATTGCGCGGAAAATTAGAAAATTTAAGACCACTTATTTAAGAATACAAAGTCACCTAACATGGGTGTTTGATAGCTAGAAAACGCTTAATGTCTTCGAAGTACCAGGTTGGCATATCTCGGTAGGAGCTCAACTAACATGGGCTTATGTCTTCGAAGTACCAGGTTGGCATAACTTGGTAGGAGCTCACCTATCATGGGTGTGTGGTAGCTAGAAAACACTTTATGCCTTCAAAGTACCAGTTTGTCATAACTTGGTCTAACATGGGTATATGGTACTTGGTGCTCTTTGCTTTGTGTTGGTGGGATCTGATAAGTTAACACAACAATTATTGATTCTGAGGCGGTACGAAGTTCGCTGGGTCAGCTAGTATTCAATATAATGTAACGTCACAAACTATAAACAGCGGACGATCAAGATGCTTCTAACAATATCCCCTTTGTGAAATTACGATAGGAAGTTTTGAAATTATTAAAGGACAGATGAACATACATACATCCTGCCAAAATCATAACCCGCCTTTTTGCTTTAACGTAGCCGGGCAAAAAGTGGGTTTGCAAAACAATGTGGTACATTTATGTAAGTATCAGCACTTATGGATACCATTTAATCTTCTTTTAATATAAATGATACCACCTTACATAATATCTTTTCCTTCTCATCGATACTTGATTTTGTCATTGACTCCAAATGGCAACCTTTAGCTACAAAACAAAAAGACGATGTTTAAAAGTACACGCAACAAATCACACAAATCCTAATCCTCACCGACTCATTCATCTCATTCACTGTGTGACGTCCTGCCAATCTATTAGCGCCATTGTTACAGCTGACAATGGACTGTAAACATGTGGAGTTGCTAACAACTGCAACTAAGTGTACTGACAATGGGTGCCCAGTTCAGCTAGCGAGTTCCAATGAGAAATTTGTTGTAACGGGAAGTTGTATCGTCATAGTGAAAAAAAGGTTGTAAATTTTCCCATAACTTCTTTGTTTCGGAATGTTTAAATAGAAATAAATTTTAATAAAATATTATGTCAGATGTAGGTACAGTTAAATTAATTAAAGTTTGGAATGCCTAGAACCTAGTTGCTGTAAACCCAATAATGTCGATGATAAGAGTGATGTTATAAGAATTCAATAAATTCATAGTATTACAAGCCCTCCCATTCCTATAGCTTACTTATTATAAATATCGACTAAATATTGAAGATGTCTGACTAATATCTAATCTTATGAGTAAATTCACTATTCACCATCATCATTTCAGCCAAAATAAGTCCACTGCTGGACATATTCCCCACAAAGGGGGGTTTGCTATAATCGCCACGCTTGGCAGGCGGGTTGGCGATTGCAGTATGGTAGAGTACGCTGCTACCTATTCTCTAGCAAGTCCCTTAGTCACCTTTTACGACACTCACGGACTGAAATGGGTAGTACTTCTTTACATTCGGCACCACACGGGCTCATGGGCAGTAAATTCAGTACTTTTAGTTAACCAAGACTAAGCAATGCCATCACTCCTCAAAAACCAATCCATTAGATGCACCACAAAACTTCCCTAGCTTTTATAAATCATACTGGTCACATACAATACACGGAATCTATACTTATCTATACTAATATTATAAAGCTGAAGAGTTTGTTTGTTTGTTTGTTTGTTTGTTTGTTTGATTGAACGCTCTAATCTCAGGAACTACTGGTCCGAATTGAAAAATTCTTTTTGTGTTGGGTAGCCTATTTACTGAGGGAGGCTATAGGCTATATAACATCACGCTACAACTAAGAGGAGCGGAGCAGTAATGAAAAATGTTGCAAAAACGGGGAAAAATTATTCCTTTTGAGAGTTTCCGTTGCGTGCGCTGCGTAAACGGTTAAAGTAACGCAAAAATCATGTATGACGGAATTGTTCCTTTTAAAATGTTCTAAAAAAAAGTCCGGGAGAGCATATGTCTATCTTTTAAGGTTGACTCGCTATAACTCAAAAGGAGCGAGCAGCAACGAAAAATGGACGAAAACTAGCAGGCAAATCGTTGCGACGGGAAGGGTCAGGGGTCAGGGGAGCAAAAATTTGACGCGGACGAAGTCGCGGGCAGAAGCTAGTAATATTATAAAGCTGAAGAGTTTGTTTGTTTGTTTGTTTGTATGTTTGTTTGATTGAACGCACTAATCTCAGGAACTACTGGTCCGAATTCAATTTTTTTTTTTGTGTTGGGTAGCCTATTTATTGAGGAAGGCTATAGGCTATATAACATCAAGCTAAACTCAAGAGGAGCGGAGCAGTAATGAAAAATGTTGCAAAAACGGGGAAAATCGCACGGGTAGGCGATTCGACGCGACGGGAAGGGTCGGGGGAATAAGAAATTTAACGCGGACGAAGTCGCGGGTAGAAGCTAGTAAAAGATAAATGCTAGAAGTGGCGTGCACTTTAGAGCAAAGAGTTGGAAACTACTTCATTGTGTGAAGCGCGCGAAATATCTTAAACGGAGCCTTCAGAACGGATGCGTGGCTTGATTGGACGGATATCAGGGGTGGCCAAGAGTGATAGCTCATTTTTGGCCGTGGTTTTTGTAACAGTGATCAGTATGACTTTGCTGCTTGCTAAGCATACTATATTATTTTTGTTTAGGAAAAAAAAATGTGGATTTGTGTTGAGGGGTAGTTTGAGTTATGAATGGCAACGAATGCTGGGAAAAAACATAATAATATATCTGTAGTAATATGTCCGTTAAGTTAAACTTTTGGTTAAGGACACACAGTCAGAAAATCAATAACGTCTGAAAATTTAAATTATGTCAAGTGATTTGTTTGACTGTTTATAATTTAGCCAACTAGTAAAGCCTGTTCGTTAGCTAACTTTTATTATGATTTTCGGTCCAGAAACTGGACGTAATTTCAAATAATAAAATCTGCTTACACAAAAATAACAACATGCCATCCTACGTAACTAAGTAACGAGAACAAAAATCTTCAAAGACAATATCTTAAGCATTCCCAAAAATATTACGAAAACCGACCAAAATTCCATATTCGACCAGCCCTGAGGACCGTGGGTGCCCGTTCCGCATTCACCGCCATTGTTCAAATTCCTTTTCAGCCACTGAAAGAACCTTTATCTAGCGTCTTCTGAAATTTCTGCACGCGACACAGTTTCAGCCCGAAGAGATGCTTTGTTGATTGGTCTGATGCGATTGTGAGTTTAATTATTATACTCGTTCATTGTTTCGAAGCGATTTCGTATTTCGAGAGAGAATTTTGTGTCGCATTTATTGATTGAATTGGTTTTGGTTGAATGATTTCAGTTAGATTGTAAATGGTTTTTAGACTTCGAATAATAACCGCCATGGAATACATTTACGAATTACAAAATAATCAACTGTTTAAAAATCATTCATTTCGACTGCATAAAAAGTGATTAAAAAATAATGGAATCATGCAGGAATAAGACAAATCGACTGTGACGTGAGAATCATCAAAATCGGCTCAAACTTTTCTCTTGAGTGCCACAAAGGAACAAATATACTTACATACATCCATAGGCTGATCCATACATATATATATCCACTTTACCCTACTTTGAGTCGCGCAGTCGAATAAAAAGTAATTCAAACATATGTCAAAAAAAAACACTTTTACACGTGGTGGGACCACCTACCTACTTACGTACACTTTTATTTTACTACACTGGGCTATTTACATAAGCACCTAGGCACTACGAGAAATTGCCCCAAAAACGCGCTCTATTGCGTTACGGAAAAGAACGAACGCAAATATTTATTACATGATTGCGTTCTTACTTTTGTCAGTCATAGTTACTGACATGAACAAAAGACTGGCTTATTTTTAGGAAGAAAAAGTCACAACGCTATTTCGTACAAAACGTTACTGTAGTAAATTAAGCTAATTAGAAATATTGCATAAAAAATAACAATAATTATAATTGTCACGTACACCTAATGAATTATCCCTTAAAAAACACATCGACCGTCCTAATTAGAATTCATTTAAATAAATAAGCAATAAACCCCGGCATTTTGTGTGGCGGCCATCTTGGAAAGCAATGCGACATTCCTGGTTATATGAGGGTCGAATTTTATGTGCAATCCCACCAATTTAAGATAATGTTATATTAAATTAAAAGATATAAAGTATACTGTGAATTCGTTTAAGAACGTTGTTTTACTTGTTCCTAAAGTTCTGAGTTGAGCTGCACGATTGGTGCACACAAATGCGCGCATTGACTGGACACTGGACAAGTCTACTCAATGTGTGTGGTTATTTCCTCAAAAGACCTTTTCAGGAACCAAACCATATGGTCTTGACATGATGTCAACAAGATTACGGATGGACTTTAAAAGAGATTGTGACCTCTGAGTTTGTTTCGGGCTTTCTTCTCAGAGTAGTCAGATAGGAAACGCCAACCTCATCTAGTTTTATTTCTTAAATATGATTGAAGTGCAAAAGGAATTGTACTAACCAACTTACTGAAATAAAGTCATTTAATTAGTATTAATGTGTTAATTTCAGTGTTAGCAAAGGCTTTAAATGAAAGCAATTAAAAATGAATGTAAAAATCTAATGAGTAAATGATTACTAAATAATTTTATTATTTTATGAATAAATATAAATATTTCGTTACAAAAAACAATTTTAGGTACCTATAATTCTAGAGAAGTGTTAAGTAACAATTTTATGTTCAAAATTCTATTCAAACACAGTTAATTAAAACAAACAGCGACTTAAATCTTCTACTCAAATGAAACATTAATTAATTTTAACTATTTGCTTTTAACTTAAATCCTATTCTGCTCAACGCGCTTGTTTTGCACGATTTAAAGTTAAACCATTAAAATTATCTAAATGATCTTACTGAATTAATTAAACACCTATAGGTATTCATTACAGAATAACATACCCAATGTGTGTGTGTGTGTGTGTGGTAGGTACACTCATATACGTAATCACTCACATATATTATTTTATATTTAGTGAATGAGAGAACGTTGTAGGCCTTGCGGAATGTAGATTTGTCGAACATTTTCTATTTTATTAATGACCTGCTACTAGTTGGGCTTACAGTAGATAACACATTGTTTTCCACGCTTATTTGTTCTGTAGTTTGAAACATTGTAAAATCCAATTATTCTTAAAAGAGTTACCCATTTAGGTTCCAGTGAAATAAAATAATTTCATTTCATTCATTTTTTTCATTCTTCGACTTGCATCGAATTGCATCTGTACTGACTGAAAGAGTCCTCGCAATATGTATTGATGTAGCCATAAGTTACGTAAGTAGGTAATCTGTGCCAAACAAAATCGCTCTAGCACTTGGAGACGAGTGCATCAGATAGAAGACGATGTTACTCTGTTGGCAACTGTTCGTGAAAATGACAAAGAATTTCTATGATTTGGCTACATTTTTAGGTACGACATGTAAACAAAACATTGACAGCCTTATTCATAAAAATCTCGCTAATCACTGATTAGCCACTGTTTAGTTAAGCAAATGGTTAGCTCTTAAGTAATGATTAACTTTTCTTTATTCATAAGCGCTAGTTAGCAGATGATTAGTTACGACACGAAATAGAGGGGAAATTATGCGTGCACCACAGATTATAATCAATATAGTTGACTAAAAAACCGAATTAAAAGTATAAAGTTGTCATAACTACGATATTTGTATCTGTGGTGCCTTTGACAGACCAAAGTCAACAATGTCATCGGATATTTTCATTTGATTAAAATAATTTAATACGATTATATCATCATTAATTCCAATTATTTCATTGTTTTTCCGATGGTACATTACAATATAATTAGCTCTAAAGGCTGGAGGATCTGCCAGGGTCTCGAGATTGTTCGAAAGAGACGCCGTGACCCTGGCACATGGGCAACTGAAGGAACACGGGTGGGTTTTAGTCAGTAAAAATCTGACACGCACTCCGCCCCTAAGACGACCCACTGACCCGCCCTCCCACTCCACCCAAGAGCGGGAGACGTCATTTGATGATTTCCCATCCAAAAAAAGGCTGGAGGATACAGGTATTTATTTCTGATATTATATCCGCTAACCTTAAACTGACCAAATTAATATTAAAAAGCCGTAGCCGATAATAGCTGTGTTTGCATGTCCCATAAGCTTGTTTACATGAATATACTCTTTCAAAAACATAAAGGTACTTGTCTCTATTCTATATTACTTCCTTGTGCTTGATCACTGGGGTTTCAGTTTATTTTAATAAAATTGAATAATCTTGTTTACAGTTGAAAGTTTGACGAAGCACCAATACTATATAACCTCGGAAAGACGGCGAGGGCGCAGACCATGAAAGACGGCGAGGAATGAGAGTGGCAAGAGAAAAAAATAGCACCCATACATATGTTACGGAGGAAGAAAAATTGGGAATCAAAAATACGAATTTATAACAAAAATGTAGCTTTATTAAAATAAATGTAATTGTTGCTTGGCTAACTAACATGGGTACTCGCATTTCATTTCATAGGCGATCAAGTACAGTGTCATCCAACATATGATTACGCTGGATGACCCGCACCTGATCCGATAGTCATTGGGTTGACAGTTGGCTCAAGCGCCTGAAAAAGAGAGAGCATTGGAACACGGTACACGGTCAGATTGTTTCCCCTCTCTGTAGCCCCATAGTATGAGCGCATGACATTCTCATTGATGGATCTTGTCCATCTCATACGCTGGCCAACACTAGCAAAAGACGGAAATGTGTGGAAAAGGGAGAGGGAGGCCTTTGCCCTGCAGTGGGACAATATAGGCTAGTTAGATTAGATAGATAGAATTGATGCTTATGAAATGTCTCTTGTTATTTGAGCAAGACTGCCACAACATGGCTTTTCTTCAGTTCTGTGCCTTGGACCTTGCGTTAAAGAATGTGAGGGGCCTAAAATCTACAGAGCCTCCTCCTGTTTGAGCTTTCCCTAAAAATGCTTTATCAAGTTTACTTCGCATGAAGAATATGTACCTAATACGGAATTATTCTCATCGCAGATGTAAACAAGCCTTGTAGGTCTTCCTCCATCTATTTCCCGTCCGCGTCGGCGCGTAGCGTTTCAAAATTATTTAATTCTCCTGTACTATTCCAAAATCCCGTAAATATTGTTGAAATCAATATTTACTAAGGCACAATTAGTTATTAGGGACAAAATAACCTTGAAGCACACAATATTCCTATTGAACCGATCAGCTGATTCAAATAAAATCCGCCATCTTGCCTCTTAGCATCCTCTTAACAAGCTACCAGTGATGTTTAATTTTGACAGCTTTTAATCAAATGGTTAGCGACTACTTAGCGCTAAATAGCGTTTATGAATAAGAATTTCACTAATCAGTTGCTTAGCAATTGATTAAAATTTAAGAGTCGTTTATGAATAAGACTGTGAGTCCGCAAATAAATATTAAATAGGCCACTTTCAACCAAAAATAGAATTTTACAATCTACCCTAATTAACCTCTTCGCACCCACACCGATTTATTTTTAGAAATATCGACAATTAGCCCAAAAAACCAAGCAATACGACAAATAAGTTGGTGAAAAGTTGACCCTCATCACACGGGCCGCTGTCACGCGCATAATGCTTCGCGTAATCGAATTAATTACGGCAAATAAAGCCGGACATTCACGCCGCGACGCGTGCGACAGAGAAATGCGACACGACCGACACTTACATTATTCATCACGCATTGTGGTATTGACAATTACTTGTATAGAGCAGGGTTCTATTCAGCCTGTATCGGTTTTCAATGCCTGTGAATGGAAACGTGTTCGGGGTTTTGTCTGGTAGGCTGAGGTCGTGTGTTTTTATAGTATTGATCGTTTGGTAACTAATGGTGGTGTTCTTGAAACGTAAGTTTTTATCGACACAGTTTCTAAAGGCCTTTGTAAGTAACAATCAGGCTAGATCGTGTTGTATATCATTACCATGTTTTGTTGATGGAAAGTGCTTCAATATGCGATGAATTGCGCGAGATTTCTGTGCCAAACTTTGGTGTTAACCAGTACAGAAACTCTGGGTCTCTCATTGTAACTACCTGGTTTCTAGTTATCTACAAACTAACACGTGTATATCATCATATCGCCAAATACAGCATAAAATCACATTCATACAATTTTCTTCTAGCAGGACCCTTTTATTTAATTTTATTTTTTTCAGGATGGGAAATCATCAAATGACTTCTCCCGCTCTGGGCGGAGCGGGAGGGCGTGTCAGACTTTTACTGACTAAAACCCACCCGTGTTCCATCAGTTGCCCATGTGCCAGGGTTTTTTTTTTTTTTGGATGGGAAATCATCAAATGACTTCTCCCGCTCTGGGCGGAGCGAGAGGGCGTGTCAGACTTTTACTGACTAAAACCCACCCGTGTTCCATCAGTTGCCCTTGTGCCAGGGTCACGGTATCTCTTTCGAACAATCACGCGACCCCGGCAGGTAGCAGGACCCTTATTGCGTATACACTATCAATCAGAATCTTAATCGTTTATGAAGAATCTTGCTAATCCATCACTACATAAGTTCGAAAAATTTGTTTGTTGAACAACGTGAATAACGCAATCAAACACAAACTTTAAGCATTTACTTCAATTCATTCGTCACTAAGGAGTCGCTCAGTAAGTCAAAAAGATGAAGCTGAGATGGTGCAAAGATGAAGAATGAATGCTGTTAAACTGTCCAAATAAAAGCTATTCCTAATAATAGTGTATTCCTTAATTGTCACGCAAGTCTGCTAAAACTAATACTTTCAGAAATAAGCAGTGTTTTTACTCAGCCTACATAATTATAGAAATATTCTTAAGTAATTTTTCGTGTAATATTTGATGTGTAAGTCTTGTAGGCTCCATAGTGTTGCTTGATCGATTACACTTCACACTTAATCGATCAGCAAATGTCTGTAAGGCATTTTCTTGCTTTTAAAACGTCGCAGGTTCCACAGCCTCCTCTCAACAAAGACCCTGATTTCGGAGAGACCCATAAATCCTTTTACACCCAGGTAATAAAAGGTGGCAATAATTGGATTGTTTGGAAACAGACTTATCTGTGAATTTGGATCTATTAGATTACGCCCTTTATGCCCCTAGTTCTAGTGTCCTGAAGATGTGGGTCTGTGTCTAAGGAGGGACAAAGATTTCAGTTAATATGGCACGTGTTACATTGACGTGGAGGTACCTAAGGGAGGCATGTGTTTTATGTGGTTAGTGAGCTACTGTTTAACCACCCTTGGGAGTCGTAAAAGGGACGAAATTACATCAACAGGATCACAAGCTTCCCATTTGCTTCAGGCAAATTGTTATCACTATAGTCCTTCTCACAACTTTGATAATTTCTTTTATCGCATTAGTAGGTATTAGTTATAAAACTGATTAGCAACCGGCAGCAAATTCGTCATGCTTAGATCTCACGGCTAGTTTGAATAAATGACTTTTGATTTTGGCGCCCATGTCAAGGTGAAAATCTTAGAAGACCAGCATTAAAAATAAATGACAGTAGCAACTGAATGTCTTCTCTTAGTTATATTAATTGGAAGGTATTCCATTAAACACGACTACCTACTTTAGATTATAAGGAGACCAACACTTGCCTCACAGTAAGACGGTAACAAATTACCATAACACTACTGCACACAATACAATCACTTGACAGTAATAGAACGCCCAGATTAGATTCCACGATAATACAGCTAGAATTAATGAACAGTAATTAAAATCAACAGGTGGGGAATGATTCGCATACCCACGTCAAGTCGCCATCACTCAGCTGAGCGTTGATTTGGAATGACAAATGTACATAATTAGCTATCTGACAAGCTCTGTGTTTGCTTTAATCATCTGTTATTCAGTTAATTGGAATATTACTATGTACGTCCTGCTATACCGTGCTGACGGCTTTCATGCCAAATTTGTCATTGCAAAATGACAGTAATCTTGATCTGCAGAATGCGCGACAGCCGCAATGAAATCTTGAAGGCTGTTGCTGTTAGGAACCCCGCTTTGGAGGTCCTTTGTTAAAATAGTCATGGAAGTAATCATATTAGGAGGGTGGTGGCCACATGGTCGGAATTGTGGGTCGTAAGTTCGAACCCAGAGTGACGCTTTGCTTTGTCCAAATAATTTCATAACCATTCCTCTCAAAACGGTGATGAGAACCATCGTGTGGAAACCAGCATTTCCTAGAACGAAATAATTCAAAGACTTGCGATATCTACCAACCTGCACTGGGCACACGTGGTGGATTACGTCTCGATTTTTTTTTTTTCAGGATGGGAAATCATCAAATGACTTCTCCCGCTCTGGGCGGAGCGGGAGGGCGTGTCAGACTTTTACTGACTAAAACCCACCCGTGTTCCATCAGTTGCCCATGTGCCAGGGTCACGGTATCTCTTTCGAACAATCACACGACCCCGGCAGGCATCGGTCCTCGTAGACCCCTACACTGCTGCTGACATCTCTTTGAGGCGCGCGTGGAACACTACGCGCCGTCGACCCGAGCTTGGTCCTTACCGGGTGGCGAGCTACCCATTGCTCGCCACCCGCAAGCTCGCGCCTACGGTGGCCGGGAGTCCGCTATCGACTCCCGACGCCCGGAGCGTCTCCTCCTGCGGCGGCTAGGGACGTGAGGGCGCAGAGACTGCCACTCCCTCACGCGCCCCGCCTCCTCCTTTGCGAGCATTACTGCTTCGTAGAAGGAGGTGACGGCTTCCCATTCCCTCTCGCTCCGTACCATGGCTCGCACCAGGGCCGGACGCGAGAGGTCGCCGCCGCCGATCGCCTCCACGAGGACACGGCGGTGCTCCGCCCAGGCAGGGCACACCTCCAGTGGATAACGTCTCGCCCTCTAGCCGAGAGGAGGCCTGTTTGCCAGTAGTGGTGGGGACATTAAAGACTGATTATAATTTGGACACCATTTTTACACTGAATTAATCAAGAATCTGAATGCGGATAGTATAGTCGAACACACGTGCGTCGTAACACTTCAAAGTGTGTATCTTGAGCTGGTCTGGTGTAGTAAGGAGTTTCAATAAAATACGAGGTCATCCTATACTGGTATTTTGTCGACTGATGTGCCCCTTTTTAGATCTACTGTCTAAGCACGAAGTCTGAAGACATGGATATAAGCTAGAGCTCGAACTAAGAATGTATGAAAACACGATTTGACTTTTGTCCTTACTCCTGATGTTTTTGCCTGTCCGAAAAAATTAATAAATCGGGACTGAAATGAACCCCCATTTCAGCGTAGTGAACTACTTTCGACGGGCCCGTATCTTTGTAGACAGAATTGAGAGTAGGCCCCTGAACAGTAGTACTTAAAGATATGCTTGGACGAGACCTACTGGTATCCAGCAGTGAAAATCTTTTGAATTAATGTTAATATTGTTGTTATTAATGATGCTAAGTGCGAGGTCCTGCCCGAGTAGGATCTCTGATAAAATGTTTATGGGATTTTATGAAATATCCAGAGATATAAGAGAGTGGTGGCCCAGTGGTAACAGCCGCGACTTACGCGTAGAAGGTCGTGAGTTCAAACTTAAGCAGGCGCTTTATTTTGTGTAAATTATTTCATCGCCACTGCTCCCAAAAGGTGAAGGAAAACATTGTGAGGAAACTGGCATGTCTTAGAACCAAAAATTCGAAGACATGTGACATCTACCAATCCGCACTGGGCCCGCGTGGTGGATTATGGTCCACTCCCTCTCACCGAAAGGAGGCCTGTGTCCCAGCAGTGGGAATATTATAGGCTGATGATGATGATGAAATATCCTCTAGCAGCTTGACATCTTATTTGATGGCTATAGACCACTATAGACTCACTCCAATTACATAAGACAATGATAACTAAATCAATCTTATACCTTTAAACGAGCAATTCTTGTATATATATATAATCTGAATCTCGGAAACGGCTCCAACGATTTTCATGAAATTTAGTATACAGAGGGTTTCGGGGGCGATAAATCGATCTAGCTAGGATTCATTTTTATAAAATGTCGTTTTATTCGTGTTTTCAATGACCAACTTTCTCGATAATCAACTTGAACATAAACTTATTATTTTAAACACAATTTACCAAAAAATACCGAGCAAAGCTCGGTCAACCAGATATTTGATAATAATATATGCATGGGTGAAATGTTTTTAGAGAGACTCGTGGCCAAATGCTTACAGCTGGGTCAATTGAAGGTCAAACTACACTAGCAGCGGTCTGTTTGTGGGTGAGAGACATTCCGTTCCTATACCCCACCTTCCCAAATATCACCATTGCGAGTCTGTGAAATTGGTCCCAGCTACGGGTAGTTAGCAGCCTAAAAGTCCAACAACCAGTCGTATAAGGTGTCGTGTTACCCAGTAAGTAGGAATAGAGGTAAGAGTAAGTAGGTCAGAATTGAAGCTGTCGCTCCAGCAACAAAACAATACTCAAAAAAACAAACATCAAATTACTCGTTCAATACTGCATGGTATTCAAGTGACCACAAAATTGTAGGGAAAAGGCTAGGATAATTAGTTAGACGAAATTTTTATAGAACTTAGCCATTTCATCACCATTTCAACCGAAAGACGTCCACTGCTGAACATAGGCCTCCACCAGTCTGGGCATGCAAGTTGGCGATTTCAGTATGATGGTAAAATGCATAGAGAACGCTGCTGCCCATTCTTCAATCCCTTAGTCGCTTTTTACGACATTTACGGGCAGAAATAGGATGGTACTATTTTTTAAGTCCGGCACCACACGAAATAGGGTTTACTGTTTATTTTCTTTACTTTTTGTTATTTATTTTGACACTTTATTATTTTCCTTTCTAAAAACCCTTTTTTTCAGTTTCCGTTTGCCAGTATCAGTGTCACAATTCGCGAGGCAGCCCCATCTCAAAAACTCGCCCTGAATAACATTAAACATTTCGTAAAAAAAAAAACACATTTTCTTCCTTTTTTCTTTTACAATAAATGGAATCGCCAGCCATTATAATTAATGCCATTTTTTGCCGAGTCCCAGTGAAAATGGTAATTTCTTACGGATTGCTACTAAATTAGCTCCCGGGAAGACCTTGCTGTATTAATTACGAAGCCACTTCAGTAAATTAAGACTTTTTAGTATTCCGTATTAATTGAGAAAGAGATATAGGTACCTATCTATTGCTATAGGTAACGGGCTTTTGTTGTCACACCGAAATACGGAGGTTTAATTTGAGAAGAATTAGTTACCGCCGTTTGATGTTATTTGCAGACTTACCTATCCTGGTCCTAATTGAGTTACACACTTTCAATCATCGTCCGAAGGTTTTGTATAAAATGTCTAATCCATTGATTCGTTTGTTACAAATAAAACATCTCAGTCACGTAAATAACGCAATAAACGTGGGTTAAAAGTTAAAACCCATTGTGATCAACTGCCATTGTATGTTTATTACGTAACTAGCTTCTGCCCGCGACTTCGTCCGTGTCAAATTTTTGCTCCCCTGACCCATCCCGTCGCATCGATTTGCATGCTAGTTTTCGTCCATTTTTCGTTGCTACTCGCTCCTTTCGAGTTATAGTGAGTCAACCTTAAAAGATAGACATCTGCTCTCGCGGACTTTTTTTCAGAACTTTTTAAAAGGAACAATTCCGTAATACATGGTTTTTGCGTTACTTTAACCGTTTACGCAGCGCACGTAACGGAAACTCTCAAAAGGAATAAATTTTCCCCGTTTTTGCAACATTTTTCATTACTGCTCCGCTCCTCTTAGTTGTAGCATAATGTTACATAGCCTATAACCTTTCTCAATAAATAGGCTACTCAACACAAAAAGAATTTTTCAATTCGGACCATTAGTTCTTGAGATTAGCGCGTTCAATCAAACAAACAAAATCTTTAGCTTTATAATATTAGTATAGATTACTCCACTGATTTAGATGCTGATCATGATTTAGATTCCAAATGTTTCCGAAGACTTCATTGGCCACATTCAGAATCTAAAATATGAGCACTTATACGTACGTATAAGTCAATAGAAATCTACTTTTCAACCGACGAAAAAAAACGGAGGAGGTTCTCAATTCGACGCGTATATTTTTTGTTTTTTTTTTTTATGTATGATCACGCATAACTTTTTACATAGTGGTCCGATTGTGACAATTCTTCTTCTATTGGAAAGGGTATACTCCCAAGGTGGTCCCATATAAATTTGGAAAACAAAATCGAACCCTAAGGGTTGGAAAACAGGGGATGATTGATTGTTCACTCACTGATTGTAACGTATAAACACGCATAACTTGTTACATAGTGGTCCGATTGTGACAATTCTTCTTCTATTGGAAAGGGTATACTCCCAAAGTGGTCTCATATAAATTTGGAAAACAAAATCGAACCCTAAGGGTTGGAAAACAGGGGATGATTGATTGTTCACTCACTGACACTCACAACTTTTTACATAGTGGTCCGAATGTGACAATTCTTCTTCTATTGGAAAGGGTATACTCCCAAGGTGGTCCCATATAAATTTGGAAAAAAAATCGAACCCTAAGGGTTGGAAAACAGGGGATGATTGATTGTTCACTCACTGACACTCACAACTTTTTACATAGTGGTCCGATTGTGACAATTCTTCTTCTATTGGAAAGGGTATACTCCCAAGGTGGTCCCATATAAATTTGGAAAACAAAATCGAACCCTAAGGGTTGGAAAACAGGGGATGATTGATTGTTCACTCACTGATTGTAACGTATAAACACGCATTACTTTGTACAGAGTAGTCCGATTTTGATAATTCTTTTATTGTTGGATAGGGTATACCTTGCCAAGTATTATTAGTACATTAAAGCCACAAAAAATCATAAAATAAAAACTTTTTAACAAAAAATTAAACCGCCGAAAAACTGAAAAGCATAAAATAATAAACCTTAAAATTTTGAGACGGCGCTGAAAAATCAATGAACAAGGAACACTCAAAGCGCCGACTCATAATTTTAAGGTATATTATTTTATGCTTTTCAGTTTTTCGGCGGTTTAATTTTTTGTTAAAAAGTTTTTTGCGGCTTATGATAAGTTTCTGTGGGCTTTAATTGAACTGTCTACGTTACCTCATCATTTCAGCCGAAAGACGTCCACTGCTGGACATCCCCCCAAGCACCGCCACTTCGACCTGCTCTGTGCCTCTCGCATCCAACGCATTCCTGCGGCCTTCACCAGGTCATCGGTCGATCTTGTGGAAGGCCTTCCAAGGCTACGTCTTCCAGTACGCGGTCGCCACTCCAGAACCTTCCAACCCCATCGGCCATCTGTTCTGCGAGCAATGTGCCCTGCCCACTGCCACTTAAGTTTAGCAATTCTTCGGGCTATGTCGGTAACCTTGGTTTTCCTACGGATCTCATCATTTCTGATTCGATCACGTAGGGAAACTCCAAGCATAGCCGTCTCCATTGCTCTTTGGGTGACTTACCTACCTTACCTATGTGCTATGTATTCATAATATTATTAAATGATACCACCACCACCAGACTTCATCAGCCACCAATCTACACTGGCTTCACATGATTTTACTAAAATTATGTCTGAACTTTAAAAGATACTGTGACTTGTGAAGTTTGGTTCGGCCTTTCTTCTCGGAGGAGTAAGATTGGTAACGCCAACTTCATATAGTCTCTTAATATGATTGACGTGTAAAAGTGTTTGGTCAGACCTAGTTTCATGAACAAAATCATTTATCAAAGAACATTAGTAAGTTTTGATTTACCTATAGGTAGTAGAGTAGTGATAATAACAGTTTTATAAACTTCGCATGGAGCTTAAAAGTATCATGATAATAATATTATGTAAACTTAAACAGATATTTATTTTTTCATACCAAAATACTATCACAAAGACGAAAATTTAAATACATTATAAAAAAGGTACCTAAGCCGATTATTTCGTTTTGTATGTAATCGCCTTATAAGGTATATTTACGGTTAAATATATTTAGCACCAACTTAGTTCAGTGGGTGTAGGCTATTGTTATAAATAAGTAAAGTAAATTAAATATTAAATATCGAAATATCTTCTCGCTAAAATATTTCAGTTTTTTTCATCTTTCAGAACGAAAGTCATTGGCAAAGGACGAAGGGCGCTTACATTATAATAATTTAAGTTAATGCAGAATATAAATATTTATCATCATTTCAGCCGAAAGACGTCCACTGCTGGACACAGGCCTCCCTCAATTTGGTGGCGTTTGCCAATCACCACGCTTGGCACGCGGGTTGCCGATCGCAGTATGGTGGTATAATGTATAGAGAACGCTGCTGCCCGTTCTCTAGTAAGGCCCTTCGTCGCCTCTTACGAGACCAAAAGGAGGAAATGAGATGGTGCTAATCTTTGTGTGTGACACCACACGGAAGTGCCAATCAGGGCACTAACATTATAATAATTTAACCTCTAGAGCCCCAGCGGCACAAATTTGTGCCACCAAACCCCGACAGATTTAGAACTGTATTTGTAGTAAAGATAAGTCTTAAAATCGTTTGTTTTCTTTGTGCCGCTGGGGCTCCGCAGGGGCTCTAGAGGTAGGCTTATGCAGAATGTTAGACATGAGTTAGTTGCATAATCGGTTGCAGAGGTTTAAAGAATCAAATGCTGATTTAGGCAAAATACTACAGCTTAGTTTTGCATATACTAAGTACCTACATAAATAAGTTGAGAGAAGACATCACCTTCCTCGTAAGTATATGAATAAACCCTGCAAAATTGTCACGTCTGTCGTGCGAAAGAAATATAGTGTAATTAGCGACCTCTCCCTTTTGGTCGAGCTGGTTTTGTTATGGAAATTACATTGGGACCCAGGAGTATAAATAAGACGAGCCTATAAATTAATATTGGATACGTGATTCGTAAGGAGAATACATAACAGACAATGTAGTTAATAGTTTTAGATATTTTATTGAATTATAAAACTTTAGCTTTATTAATTTGTTTCAACTTTCGTAACTGTGTATGCGTTATAAACTAATGTTTATCTATTCAATCAATTTTCTTTTTATGTAACACAACGCGGTTCAAAATTATCCTACAATAACGTACTACCGGGACAACAAGTATCATAAATGTGTTAATTCAGGTTATAAACTATCTATGTGTCAACTTTCACCCAAATCCGTGCAACTGTTTATACGTGATTGAGTAAAAACCGGCCAAGTGCGAGTCGGACTCGCGCACCGAGGGTTCCGTACAAACCTGTAGGTATTCTCGGTTTAAAAATATTTTTTTTTTTAATTTTTATATTTCAGTTGATTGAATGTAAGGTAAATTGCGGTTTACGATTTATGACGTTTAAAAAAAAAACTACTCACTCGATCTCGTTCAAACCAATTTTCGGTGGTAGTTTACATGGTAATGTACAGACGCCACCAGGTCAAGCTACCCGAAACTGTCAATTTTTCCCAATGAACCTTGAACCTAATGCTCTAGAAATAAAGTCGAAAATCTATCAAAGAAATCTGACAGATTGTAGTAGCTTGATGTGTTGGCGTCTGTACATCATACATTTTTTATAGTTTTATCATTCTCTTATTTTAGAAGTTACGGGGGGGGACACATTTTACCACTTTGAAAGTGTCTCTCGCGCAAACTATTCAGTTTAGAAAAAAATGATATTAGAAACCTCATTATCATTTTTGATGACCTATTCATAGATACTCCACACATATGGGTTTGATGAAAAAGAAACATTGTTGAGTTTCAGTTCTATGTATGGGGTACCCCAAAATTTATTGTTTTTGTTCTATTTTAGTGTGAAAATCTTAATGCGGTTCACAGAATACATCTACTTACCAAGTTTCAACAGCATAGCTCTTATAGTTTCGGAAAAAAGTGGCTGTGACATACGGACGGACGGACAGACAGACAGACATGACGAATCTATAAGGGTTCCGTTTTTTGTCATTTGGTAACGGAATCCTAAAACGTCTAAGCATTAAAACTTTCCTATTTATTTAGGAGGTTACTTTTTTGAATGAAAACTATGCACTACCTATTTATATGTGGGTAGCATCAAATTGATCAGCCACTATTCAAATGCCAGTGGCATTTCTATCATAATTACATATTCCGCAGCCGAAATTGTTATTTCACAGCACCTTGATCATATACCACATGTATTCCGATGCCAACTATCATAACATAAACGCGCTTCACTTCTCATTCATACCCCAAGGTGTTCGCTTAAGGACGGGGAGGCTACCGGGTCCTAAATAGATGGGGGTCTTAATATATTATATCATACAGGTCACGGCTTAGTTTCGCGAGGGTATCGGGTCCTTCCGGGGTATTATAGCACTGAAATATGTAGCTTGAAGTTAGGGTTCCATAATTTTGGGTTACTTTGAAATGGTAAACGAATAAAATACGCGATGGTTGGCTTGATTTTATTTCATTGTAACATATGCTAAGACGATAACAGAAGCGTATCAGCTGGTATCTATCACTTAGCTCAAAATGTTAAATAAAAAAAACACCCAATCAATACAAAAAAAAACTAAGGCCAACAGGCCCTTTAAGTTTAATAAGAAATTGTAAGTCACCTTTTGATCAAAGGATCGTTGTGTCGAAACGGCTAAACCGAATATGATAAAACATGTCTAAGAAACATCGGTGGAAAACTTACTTTTGATGCAAGATCTACGGTGCCACAGACAGACGGTGACACATAGTGGTCAAACTTATAACACCCATCTTACGTCGGGGTTAAAAATAGTGGAATAAAACATTCGGAATCTTACATGAAATTGCAGATAGACATAATTTATTTTAAGATCATTGCGTATCTTTGTTCGCAAATTGCGTTGTCGCCATTCAAAGTTATGTCGCTACTACTGCCAGCATTCAAAATAAAATACAATTCATTCCTGGCCGCCGACTTTGTTTTTAATCCTAAATCGCCAACCAAAATGGGTGATCTCTTTAAATGCACAAACACCGAAACTCGGAACAACCATCTAGATGTCGGCCATTTTTGTTCCGAGTGGGAATTGAACCTGCACACTACGTAGCAGCCAGTTCACTGTGCCTAATTTAGATTCATGTTTAATTGTCTAATAATTACACTTCCCGCAATCACCTTATACCAATTAAATGATACGATTCCAGATAACATTAATTGAACAATTGAATTAATTTATTGAAGACGCTGATTTGTGATGGCGATGTAATCAATGGGTAGTTTGTGGCTGATAGCTCACTGATAACGGGTGATAATGAAGGGTAGTATGACATAGCATGTAATTTGTACCGTAATAATATTACGTTAAAGAATTAAGAGCTGATGCTGATGTTCTTCAGGATAGTTACTCCGTGCCTCAGAAAACCGTCCGTTTCGGCTGTTATTTGTAAATGTTTGTCAGTCGTTACGCATAGTTAAAAGCTCGAAAGTCTGACAACCAATTTTTTAGGGGTACCCATCTTTTCCATATACTGGATTGCGGAGATCAGATAGCGCTCCATGTAAAGTACTGATTGTCACTACAGTGAGGTATCAGCTGGGCATTCATTCGACAGTTCAACAACATTCATTGTCGTGTTTACGTTGTTGAGTAGACACATTTTTCGAACATATATGACTACCAATATCATACCTACTCACTTTTGACATTATATACCTACAATTCTAAATTATACTCTTTAATATTGGTTGCCATGGTAATAATGACATTTGGTTTAAATTGTAATATGTTTTTCAACACACTTGCTCGTAAAGTGAGCCTTATTATATCGTTCTTAGGGCCATAAACCGAACTATAACATACACGTGCATAATAATATTACACACTAGTGCATAATAGAATGATCCCTACAAAGTTAAGTTAGTACCTAACTGCAAATTATATGCGAGTAAACAGAGCATTTTCAATTTAACCGGGTAATACAGTTTTTTTTTTTTTGTAACAACAAAGAGGTTTTATGCCACCGAAAATCTATTTACATTTTTGAAATAAATAAATGTGTCCCTAATTAAGACGAAAAAACATTTATTATTATCAAATTATTTATAATTCACAATAATTTCTTATAAAATATTTGCATTTTATCACAAAAATTATCATTTTGAAGTAGGCTGTATGGCTGTAATCAATCAACTTACATTTGGCGCGTGCAAAAAAAAAAAAATTGCGCGCCATTTCCCAATTTTCCCCTAACACCAATTGTTTTAATAATTAAACGATTTATGCAATACATATTTGTTTTTTCCTCGCAAGTGTGTTGAAAAACGTCGTATGATACACGTGTGTATTGATGATTACCGTCCTCGGCTCTCTTAAGACCCTCACCTGACGGCTCGGGTCTCAATGGCGCCTCAGCGGTAATCACCAACATTACACACTTGTACCATAATGTACTATTATTTATGAAATACTATTATTTATGTAGATTATTTTATACTTTATGAATGTGAGAACGTTGTAGGCCTTGTAGACTTTAGACAATTTTCTATCTTATTCAGTACCTGGTACTTGTTGACAGGCTACACCGTCCTCCCATACCTATATAATTAACACTGTAATTTGAAACAATTGTAAAAACCAATTATTTTTAAAAGAGTAACCGTGTAGTTTCTTGCCGGCTCTTCTCCATAAGAATCAACAATTTGGAACCGTGCACCCATGTTGGCCCATGTAGGTTTATGTGAAATAAAAATATTTTGATTTTGTTTTTGATTCAAAATTATTCAGATTCTAACTCATAGTATGATACATATTTGGAAACCGTTAAGCAGATGATGTTTTTTTTTTTCAAGATAGTTATGACGTTTTTCGAGTTATTTGATCTGTATTGTTCAAAGAAATGAGTTGGCGGAACCATATAATTATTACCTAGTAAATGCTTTAGCAACCTCGTCTTAAACAGTCAATTGAGTTGATATGTGAAATTTTACTCTAAAGACTCCGCGGAATCTTATGAGGCATCATTTGCCTATTGGTAGACAAGAAAAAGTTTACAGAAATAACTGTATATTTACACACAATATTAATATAATTACAAATAGTTGTATTGTATTAATTGACAATCCTGTCCATAAAACTATTCAATAGAAAAAACCCTTTTTTTTGGATGGGAAATCATCAAATGGCGTCTTCCGCTCTTGGGCGGGTCAGACTTCTACTGACTAAAACCCACCCGTGTTCCTTCACTTGCCCATGTGCCAGGGTCACGGTGTCTCTTTCGAACAATCTCGGTGACCCTGGCAGATAGAAGCAAACCTTTACTTAGCAAACAAAGTGACAAAACAGTAACACCCAAAATTACCCACCACCTTCAAAACACAACACACATCATTTTCCCTCAATCATTCCATCTCAGCCTGTCGTGAAGCGACAGTTAAAAACAAAACAAAGAAAATAGGAAAATAAACTTTAAAACGATTTATTATAACAGTATGGGTATAAAAGACAAACCAAATTCAAAAATAACAATCTGAAGATGAAGGATGATTGATTAATGAATTAATGAATGATGGAGAGCACAAGAGGGTTCGAAGGCAGGAGTGGGTCGGCGGCAGTCCGGGGCGAGTCAGACAATATGGTCCTGCAGCTGACTCCAGCCCCGGATGTAGAGGAGGTCAATGCAGGGTGCTATTCACGGAGGTCCGTAATACAGGGCAGCACAGCCGGTGACACAGATGAGGTGCCCTGTAGTGGAGATGACGTGGAGTGGCTCCGTCGAATCTCGAAGTGCAGTGACGAGGTTGTGAGAAGTGGCACAGCAGGTTCGTGGCGGCGTGAAGAGTCTCAGCAGAACCCTGAGCAGTGAAGAGGCGCCGTGGTGAGACTCAACAGAGTCTTGAGCTCGGAGAAGTAGCTGGTGAAGAGGCTTGGTGAAGATGCTGGAGAAAAGGCCAAGAATCTGTCATGCGACTTTGAGGTCTTTTCTTGAGTCCCGGGGCAGTCGGCCCCGGGATAAGGCCTGTATAATTTCGTTTAGCTGTTAGGCAACTAGCCGAAGAAATGACTCCAGGTCTAGGGCAGCTCAGCCTTTTATAGCTGAATTTGACATATATTTTAAAAATCAAAATTGGAGTTGGATATTTTTGAAAATATAGTGTAAAAAGTAGACGGCCAGAACGATTTTCTGGTTTTAAAGATAAAAAGCGGTAAGGTCCACATAGAAAACCACAAAAGATTAAAGGGTTGCTATGGCGACTAGATTATAGACATAAATGTCAAAGAATTAATAATCACAAAGTTTGCAAAAACATGAAGAAATACAATGAAATTAAAGGTTCTGGTGCGTGGATAGTGTAGTAAAAAATGTTGCGCATCATCTGTGAGCAATTTGTGAGTATAGCGTAACATGAATGTGAAAAGTAATAAACTCATAATTGTTGCAGTAAAACAATATCTACAATGAAACTAAATGAAAGGATTACAATAGAAGACTAGTGTGAAACGATAAAACATAAAATAATAATGGACGTGATGAAGATTTGACCTAAAATTGATATACAGACAAAATGTCAAACATTGAGGATATTTAATCGGTTAGTACGTAGTAATGAATTACTACATTTCCCCGACAACCCCAGAAAATTTTCGACTCAGAGAAAATTTTAAGTTTAAGGTTCGAGAGAAATCCTTGAAACATAACTTCGTCCAAACAGAAATCATCTAACAGACATTCATTCTTCCTCAAGCATACTATCATCTACATAATGGTAAGGGTGGAGTTCACAGTCAATGACTACCACTCTAGAAGTATGTTCCTATATGACCTAAGGCTTATTTAGGGAGTAATCAACCGCTCCATGGGTGGAAAATATTTTGACCTAAGGCTTTTTAAAGGAGTAATCAACCGCTCCGAAGTTTAGAAAGAAAATTGACCTAAGGCTTATTTCACGAGTAGTCAGCCGCTCCGAAGTTTAGATAGAAAATTAACCTAAGGCTTATTCTACGAGTAGTCAGCCGCTCGAAGAAAACCTTAAATGGTAATTAAAGAAAATACAGATAAAGGAATAATTAATATAATTATTAAGATGACTATTTAGTTTAGTCTAAGATAGATTCGAGCGGTAGGGCTCTAAAGTAAAGGTATCAGAACTAGTATTGTTCTGAAATTACTTGTAAGTGAAGAATAAGAGCAGTAAGCTCTAAATTACAAAAATAAAAACAAGTTTAAGGTAACGTCGCATAGGACGTTGAATTGTGAGTTTAAAAACTCGTATTCAAAACAAAAATAAAGATTAATTTTAAGAGAATGATGAATGAGCTAATGAAAGATTAACTAACTAAATAATATGATTCGATGAAGAAGAGGTTTAGATTTTAATGTCTTTGATGTGCCATTTAGCTTTCGTTCCATTAGTATCTTCTAATATGTATACTAAGGGCGAGAGTTTCTTAAAGACTTTGCATCTCACAAATTTAGGGGCCAGTTTTGCGCTGAAGTACGAACCCGCGTTGCTTTGTACGTAATTCTTACGCCAAACTGTATCGCCGACATTAAGTTCTTTAAATGACCGACGTAGGTCATAGCGAGCGCTATTCTTAGCGTGCGCTATGTATAAATTAGTTTGAACCTTATCAAAAATTGACGAGAGGAAACCAGTATTTATAGCGTAGACATCGCGAGGTAGAAAAACAACTTCCTCAAAATTTTGAGTTTGAGTGTAGAATGAACCACAAGGAACTGTTTCCCGACCAAATACTAAAAAGTTTGGAGTAAAACCAGTTATAGCATTAACACAACTGTTCATCGCGTGTTGAATTTTGGGAAGATAAATATCCCAGGTTCGATGATCGTCACCTACTAAAGTAGCTAGAGCCGTGATGATGGTCCTATTATACCTTTCCGTAGGGTTGACTTGAGGACAGTAAAATGGAGAGTGGAATATAAAAGGGACTTTATATTTATTTAGAAATGTAGTAAATTCACGGGACTGAAATTGGGGACCGTTATCCATGATAATATTTTGAGGAACACCATGGATAAGAAATACGGAATTCTCTAAAATGTTAATTATGTTAGACGCAGTAGCACGTTTTAAGGGAAAGATTAAGGTATATTTAGTAAAGGTACAATTAATAACTAAAATATGTTGGTTACGTCTTCTGGTCATGGGCAACGGACCCATAAGATCAAGCGATATAGATTGAAAAGGTCTCGAGCAAATTTTTGGTTTGCCCATAGGGCCATAAGGAGAGTGATTAGGATGTTTATAAGCAAGACAAGTGTCGCAATTAGAGATGAATTTAGCGATATCTTTAAACATGCCAGACCAGTAATATAGTAGCGAAAGCTTCTTGTAGGTTTTGAAATTTCCGAGGTGAGGTCCTTGAGAAGGAGCGTGATTCCTTTCGATAATAGCCTGTCTTTCATGTGGGAGTGGAACTTCTTTCCACGTGAAGTCATCGTTCAGAGAATAAGGAGAGTGAATGCAACGATAGAGCTTGTTTTCTTTAACCGTATAGTTTGGATAAGAATTAGGATTGTTTTGGCAACCAAGTAAAATCTTGTTGTAGTGTTGCAAGTCACGGTTAAGAATTGATTCGTCTGTTAAGATAGGATTTACACCTTGACGTTGAGAATCTTCAGAGTCATGAGTTTTTGATCTGGATAATAAGTCCGGGACAACATTATCTTTACCCTTTTTATGTTTTAGAATGAAGTTGAAGCAAGATAGGCGTAGCGTCCAACGAGCCAGTCTTCCTGAAGGATTGGATAAGTTCTGGAACCATTTAAGAGCAGCGTGGTCTGTGTAAATTGTAAATTGTTTACCATTATCTAGGTAACAACGCCAGTGTTCTAGAGCAGTTATTACGGCTAGAGTTTCTCTCTCTGTTGTAGAATAGTTTTGTTGATTTTTATTAAGAGCTTTACTCATGTAAGCAATAACAACTTCCTTGTCGTTTTGATATTGTGTAAGCATTGCTCCTATGCCAAAATTTGATGCATCGCAATGTACAGAGAATGGGAGATTGAAGTCTGGGCAAGCGAGAACAGGAGTAGTAACCAAAGCTTCTTTAAGTTTCACAAACGCCGATTCCGCTTCAGGGTTCCAAACGAATTTAGGGGCATTCTTTCCAGAGCAAGTTAGCCTGTTAAGTGGAGAAGCAATTGTGCTGAAGTTTGCAATGAATCTTCGGAACCAGCTGCATGTACCGATGAATCTTCGTACTTCTTTTCTGGAGGTTGGCGTAGGATATTCCAAAATGGCTCGAATTTTGTCAGGATCAGCTCGCAGGCCATGTTCACCCACGACAAAACCGAGGTACTTGAGTTCTTTCCTGAAGAATTGACTTTTTTCAAAATTTATAGTTAAATTAGCAAAAGAAAGTTTTTCATGAACTTTTAAGAGAAGAGATATATGTTCTTCGAAGGTATCGCTTATAATCACGATGTCATCAAGATAACAGAATACTTTGTTGTCAAAATCTGGAGTAAACAGCATATCCATTAGTCTCTGTTGAGTAGCAGGAGAGTTAGTTAAGCCGAAGGGCATTACTTTAAATCTGTACATGCCTCTTCCGGGTACATAAAAGGCAGTCTTGTCTTTGTCCGCAGGGTTGAGAGGAATTTCCCAAAAAGCCTTCGCAATGTCGATGCTTGAGAGATATTTGGCGTTTTTAAGATTGTCAAGAATCTCACTTATAAGTGGGAGGCTGTAAGCAACACGACGAGTGACTGAGTTAAGTTTTCTGCTATCGACGCAGAAACGCCATTCTCCATTCTTCTTCGGCGTTATCAGCACCGGAGATAGCCATGGACTTTCGCATTGTTCAATGACATTCCATTTCAACATTTTATCAACTTCGTTGATTAAAGCTTTTTGTTTTTCAGGGGACAATCGATAACATCTTTGCTTGATGGGAAGAGAATCACCTGTGTCAATCTTGTGTGTAATTAAATGAGTACGTCCCAAAATGCCATTTTCTTCAAATGAGATACTCTTGAAGCGTTGGATAATGTTATCTGCAATATCCTTTTGATTTGCACTAAGATGCTCATAAGCTAGTATCTTTTTATCTGCATCTTGAATAGATGAACATTTAAGGGTCAACTGACTAACAGAAGATAGGATAGAGGGAAAAAGATTAAATTTTTTCCAAAAATCAATACCAAGAATAAGAGAAGGGAATAATTCTGGAAAAACGTAAGCTTTAATTAAATGAGTCTGGTCATTAAAGAAAATAGGTAATTCAAAATAGCCTAAGGATTTAATTTTTTGGTTACTAGCAGTTGAGACAGTAATTAAGTCTGACTTGAAAAGCTTGAAGCCTAATTTAAGAATTTCCAGGTGAGAATTGTTGCCAAGTATGGTAACAGAACTACCTGAATCAAGTAAACCAGAAATATTTAAGCTATTAATTCGCACGTTAATGAAAGGGCGTTTGGAATCATTGTCATTAGAGTAAAGAGTTGAAGAAATTTTGTAGAAAGAAAAGAAATTTTTAAGAGTTTTGATCCAATTATTCCAATCATTAATGCCAAAATTTGAGCTTTTCAAGTCAGTTGTTAGTTTTTTGAACTAGTACCAGGCTTAGGATTGCATTTAGGGCAATCAGCAGTTTTAAAGTCCTTCAAACCACATTTGAAACAAATAATGAAATGAGGTTTCTTACAAGTATTTAAGGTGTGTCCATGCACACGACAACGGACGCAAAAGCTATTCTGCCGAGGAGGAGCAGATCGAGTCAGAGTGCTAACTTGTTTTGGTTTTTGAAGGTACTGAGGAGGAGGTTTCTGAAAAGTTACAGAGGTTGAATTAGTAACTGGAATATGAGGTTTGTAGCTAAATTCAGCCGTTAAAGAGTTTTGTTGCAGAGAGGGCTCTTTAAAGTTTTTATCTTTGTCCAAGAATTTTTCGTAATTCTGGCAGACAGCTAAGAGAGAGTCAATAGTAGTACAATCTCTTAGTGCCACAAAAACTGAATAGCACGGTCTGATGTTCCTCAGTAAAATTTCTAATTGTTCTGACTCTGACATTTTTTTAGTCAAACGTGAAAACATTCCGGACATGATTGAAATGTAGACCGCTATAGTTTCGTCCAGACCTTGAGTTCGCTTTCTGATGTCTTCGAGTAATTTGTAATCGTAATCGAAAACACCAAAATCTTTTATGAGAAGCTCAGAAGTTTCTTGCCAGGTCAGATTTGGATTACGATTAATCTGAAATCTGAACCAGTGTAAAGCATTATCTGTAAAGATTTCGTACGCTTGACTAATCAAGAGTTTTTTGTCAAGGCTACGTGAAATGCAGTATTCCTCTAGTTTTTGAAGGAATGACCTAGGACATGACTTTCCATTATAAGCGTATCTTTTTAGATCTTTAAAGATATGAGGCTTCACTTGTTGAGGGGAAACTGTAGAATTAATTTGTTGAAGGAGGGCCTCAAGAATTGTCTGTGAGGGAGGGATAGTTGAAGGAGGAGTTTCTGAGTTGTCATGAGAGGTAGATAAATCGTGGAGAGGAGAAGGAGTATTTTCCGCTGGGAGGAAAGTGAATGGCTCAAATTTGTTGTTAAGGCTATCAAATTTGGACCGTAAAGCGTCAAACTCACTTTTCTGTTCAGAGTTTAGTACGTCAACGTCTATACGCTCGAATCTAAAAAATAAATGATTGAGATAAGTTTCTATAAGACGACTGTATTTGGAATCACCTTGTAGTAATTTATTTACTTTTAAGTCTAAGTAATTAATAGTGGCGTTAACCTGAGGAAGCTCTTCCTCAATTGGAATTGGTGAGATTAAAATTTCCTCTGAGGAGGCAATAGAAGAAAGTCGAAGAACTTGCTTTCTTAAACGTATAACAGTGTCTACTGGTTCCTCAAGTCTGATCCTAACTTCATATTCGAGTTCAGGTTTATTAAGAAATTCGAACTTAATAAGTCTAGACATTTTAGTAAATTATAGATAAGGTTCAAAGAAAATACCTTGTTTTCTTCTAGAAGAAAAGAAAAAATTAGAAGTATTAAGTTAGCTAAAAAATTAAGGAAAAATACCTGTTTTCCTTCTAAAAGAAAAATTAAAAGTAATACGATAGTTATATGAATATACAAATTATGATGTCAGTGGTATGAAGATGAACGAATGGTCTAAGATGACGTTGCCAAGAAAGACTGCCAAAAAAGGTTGGTATTAAATCAGAGGAAAATTGTAGTCAAGGTGGAACAGAAACAATTTCTTTAAGGCCAAGCAGAAAGGTTTTAAGGTTTAGTGAAGAGTAATGACCTCTTTAGTTTATATAATGAGGCACACTATGTAAAGGTAGGATACCACAATCTTAAAAATATTACTTAAGGTGTATGACCACCAGAAATAATGTTTTAAAATGAGTACCTATTTTCACTCTGATTTATGGACACTAGACAAAGTGTTTTCTTTAGAATTTTGTGAAGGTTATAAAAATAAATGTGTAGTGTTATGTAAAAGTGTAGTAGTGAAGAACCTGAAGACAAATAGTTGGGCGCCAAACTGTCGTGAAGCGACAGTTAAAAACAAAACAAAGAAAATAGGAAAATAAACTTTAAAACGATTTATTATAACAGTATGAGTATAAAAGACAAACCAAATTCAAAAATAACAATCTGAAGATGAAGGATGATTGATTAATGAATTAATGAATGATGGAGAGCACAAGAGGGTTCGAAGGCAGGAGTGGGTCGGCGGCAGTCCGGGGCGAGTCAGACAATATGGTCCTGCAGCTGACTCCAGCCCCGGATGTAGAGGAGGTCAATGCAGGGTGCTATTCACGGAGGTCCGTAATACAGGGCAGCACAGCCGGTGACACAGATGAGGTGCCCTGTAGTGGAGATGACGTGGAGTGGCTCCGTCGAATCTCGAAGTGCAGTGACGAGGTTGTGAGAAGTGGCACAGCAGGTTCGTGGCGGCGTGAAGAGTCTCAGCAGAACCCTGAGCAGTGAAGAGGCGCCGTGGTGAGACTCAACAGAGTCTTGAGCTCGGAGAAGTAGCTGGTGAAGAGGCTTGGTGAAGATGCTGGAGAAAAGGCCAAGAATCTGTCATGCGACTTTGAGGTCTTTTCTTGAGTCCCGGGGCAGTCGGCCCCGGGATAAGGCCTGTATAATTTCGTTTAGCTGTTAGGCAACTAGCCGAAGAAATGACTCCAGGTCTAGGGCAGCTCAGCCTTTTATAGCTGAATTTGACATATATTTTAAAAATCAAAATTGGAGTTGGATATTTTTGAAAATATAGTGTAAAAAGTAGACGGCCAGAACGATTTTCTGGTTTTAAAGATAAAAAGCGGTAAGGTCCACATAGAAAACCACAAAAGATTAAAGGGTTGCTATGGCGACTAGATTATAGACATAAATGTCAAAGAATTAATAATCACAAAGTTTGCAAAAACATGAAGAAATACAATGAAATTAAAGGTTCTGGTGCGTGGATAGTGTAGTAAAAAATGTTGCGCATCATCTGTGAGCAATTTGTGAGTATAGCGTAACATGAATGTGAAAAGTAATAAACTCATAATTGTTGCAGTAAAACAATATCTACAATGAAACTAAATGAAAGGATTACAATAGAAGACTAGTGTGAAACGATAAAACATAAAATAATAATGGACGTGATGAAGATTTGACCTAAAATTGATATACAGACAAAATGTCAAACATTGAGGATATTCAATCGGTTAGTACGTAGTAATGAATTACTACAAGCCACGTTTGTTTCACAAATTCACACATCACGGCTTTGACTGTCAATACTGGCCATCCTCGTCAGCCCGTCAATAGGCGGCCACCCTCCGTCACCGAACGGGTATGGCTCGTCAGTTTGACGGAGGTAGGTGTCATCGCTCGATGACGTCACTGTAATAAGGCCTAACCCGATTTGTCGCGAGTTTATGTATATGTTGATTTGTTTCGTAATGATGTGTTTTTTAGTGGAAATGGTTTTTGACAGGAACGCGTTACTGTACGTTTAGCACAATGTTCAATGAATTTGAGCATTATACAGGGTGACATGTACGTTAGTGGTGAGAGCCTTGTGGCCGTAACAGCCGCACGGATCTGTCGATCAGGTTAAGCTACGCTTGCTGCGTTGGTTCGTGGATGGGTGACCACCTTTACATACCAAGACATCTCCGTGCCTCGGAAAGCATATTTAGCTAACTTTTCTGTTGAATTTATTTAATAATAATTATTGTCTAAATCAATTCTGTTTTAATGTAAATGTGTTTTGTTTTATAATATTAATTACTTACACAATATTGTGTAGAATCAAGTTCTTCTAACTTAACAGACAGCTGTGCTGCTGGGGAGTTTGTTCCGCCACTTCTTCTTCCCAGCTAGGAAGTGTCGAAGGGCGGGCGTTTCGGGGGGACTGTCTTGTGTAACTTTGACGTTCAAAAAGTGCTGACTCTCAGCCTAGTTTGAATAAATGACTTTGATTTTGATTTTGTTGACGTTCAAAAGTGCCCCTTTTTTTTTTTTTTTGTTTTTTTTTTTTTTTTTTCAGGATGGGAAATCATCAACGGAGCGGGAGGGCGTGTCAGACTTTTACTGACTAAAACCCACCCGTGTTCCATCAGTTGCCCATGTGCCAGGGTCACGGTATCTCTTTCGAACAATCACGCGACCCCGGCAGGCATCGGTCCTAGTAGACCCCTACACTGCTGCTGACATCTCTTTGAGGCGCGCGTGGAACACTGCGCGCCGTCGACCCGAGCTTGGTCCTTACCGGGCGGCGAGCTACCCATTGCTCGCCACCCGCAAGCTCGCGCCTACGGTGGCCGGGAGTCCGCTATTGACTCCCGACGCCCGGGGCGTCTCCTCCTGCGGCGGCTAGGGACGTGAGGGCGCAGAGACTGCCACTCCCTCACGCGCCCCGCCTCCTCCTTCGCGAGCATTACTGCTTCGCAGAAGGAGGTGACGGCTTCCCATTCCCTCTCGCTCCGTACCGTGGCTCGCACCAGGGCCGGACGCGAGAGGTCGCCGCCGCCGATCGCCTCCACGAAGACACGGCGGTGCTCCGCCCAGGCAGGGCACACCTCCACCGTATGCTCCACCGTGTCCTCCAGACGATCCTCGCAATGGAAACACCCGGACGTATCCTCCCGTTTTATCCTGAACAGGAACCCACCGAAGCACCCATGCCCGGTGAGAACCTGCGTCAGGCGGAAGGTGAGGACGCCGTGGCGCCTCTCTATCCACTCCTCAAAGAGGGAACTTACCGCCGCAATTGTGGCGTGCCCAGCACTGGGTTGCGACAATCGTACCCGCCATGTCGCCATGAGATCACACCGGAGCTCTGTCCGCCGTGCCGCGATTTGTCGCGGCAGCGGAGTTTCGCCCCGGCGTTTCGCCTCCTCGCGCCACTCCCACATCTGCGCGAGGACCTTTGCCTCCAGATCCCATGGCGAAAAGTGCCCCTTAAGTGCCTATTTCAAATAAATGCTTTAACTTTGCCTTTGACCCCTCGGTATGTCCCTGCCGGGGTCGCGTGACCCTGCCGGGGTCGCGTGATTGTTCGAAAGAGATACCGTGACCCTGGCACATGGGCAACTGATGGAACACGGGTGGGTTTTAGTCAGTAAAAGTCTGACACGCCCTCCCGCTCCGCCCAGAGCGGGAGAAGTCATTTGATGATTTCCCATCCTGAAAAAAAAAAAAAAAAAAAAAAAAAAAAAACCCCTCGGTATGACTGGTTAACAGACTTTTGGGGTTCTGACGACCCCTAACGACCCAAAGATCCACAAATAATAAATAAATGGCAGCCGGGACCAACGGCTTAACGTTTTTCCGACGCACGGAGGGATCTTGGTTTGTGAAAATTGTCACCCATCCTTGGATCTACCGTGGCAAACGTAGCTTAACTTGATCGATCGATTCGTGCAGCTGTAATAACTCAACCACAGACAGGGCAGTCAAATGCCAAGGCCAAAAAACCTTTTAACTTTCTCTTAATCCTTTAAAACATGAACACTGAAATCTTCTAAGTATTAAAGAGCTGAGTTGTTGTTGTTGTCATTTGAGTTTTAATTAACTATAATTTCCTAATAAGTTTATTGTGTGTATAGAGACTGACCGACCCCATACTCAAACCACTACTACGGTTTTGTGGGGCTTAGTTTGTAAGTTATACTTATCTCTGAATATAAATAAATAATAATTGCAGGTCCCGAAATTATTAGGGTACATCCTAGAACCTCTTTCAATATAGTCCATTGACCCAACATTTAACTTAGATAAATACGTCAGTCAAAACGTTTTGACCTTTCTATTTATTTAAACAGCTCTCGGAAATAATTAAGTTTCTTTCCGTTCGCTGTTTCAATATTATCTCGGTCGTTATACCCTTTGTGGCTCTCAGTTAAAAACCACTCGTGCCGACTGATGAGGTGACGTCGAAATGACTGTATTTGTAAGTCCAAAACACCATTAACAGAATTCTAAGAATTTTTATCCGGGTTTTGTATCTTTCGTATATATATAACAAATTGAGAATAGTATATTTCTTGGACCCTTTGCTTTTTTTTTTCGTATTCACTACAAAACATTATTAAAAACGTGAGTTTAGTCATTTATTCTCAGCACAATATTATCCTCCATAAATAGGGCACCACGGACTGCCAATATGATAAAAATCAAATCTAAAACAAAAAAAAAACAAGTGTCATTTATTCAATTAAGCTGAGGAGCAGCACTTTTCGAACGTCAAAATTACATAGTTTATTATCTTAGAAATATCGTGGTGTAATGAGTGTTATTACTATCATTTTAATTATTATTGTGACAATAGAAAACAGTCTACTTTTTTGAGCATAACATTTAAAAATTCAAGACAGCTCTGCGATTCAAACTTTGTAAGTCCAAGATAAAAAATAATAATAATTGAAAACACCACATTAGTACTTGTTTAGAATTTTACTTAAGTACTTAATTAAATTTCGACTTTACTTAGCTGGTTAAGTATTATTATCTTACAAGTTTAATGTCTAGACATTAAACTTGTGAAATAAGCGTCATCTAAAAACTTAAACAGTATCATAACAATGCCATTAAAATTTCTGCGAGTCACGACAAGGTCCTATTAACTTAATGTACGTAATAATGTACTAAGTAATTATAAGCGTGATGAAGTACATTTGACAGAAAGAATAAGCTAGCATGTGGAGGACGCGGTTATAGTGGCGAGTAAGTAAAGGATGCAAGGAGAACAAAATTTCTCTTTAACTCTTTATATGCCGTGAACGTGGTTCCACGCGAGACACAATGGTTTTTAATTGTGTCTATAATTATGGCATACAATGGGTTATCCATCGTCAAAAATGGCAATTAGTCGCAATGCCTTTAATTTTGACAGGTCACGTACATTCATTGCGATATACCTACATAAACGTTGTTGAGCTGACGAATTTTACAACAAGAAGCAATGGCTGTAACAATGAAGGAAGGGCCGATTTCTATTTTATACGTGTTATGCAATTTACCACGGGTACCCAAACGAACAATCCAACAAATTACTTCATTCAGATTGAGCTGCCATTATCAATCGTTGTGATCGTCAAATAGATTTTAGTCTGCGAATATTTGTTTAACTTATTTCAGACTGGACGCTTACCGTGATAGATGCTTAGAGGTGGCACGGGAAAAGAGTTCCTGATATTACTTGGGTTGGATCTTTTTCTTCTGTGGGACAGAGTGGGCAAGTAAAAGAAAAAAAAGAAACGGCACACTACATAATCGTCGTATAATCAGAATAAGAAAATACCTACACATTCAAAATTACATACAAATTAGACGTGTCGTATCCATCAAGATAACTGAATTGCGATTGTGCCAATGGATTAAACCACCTAGTTGATATTCTAGAAGATTCTGTATGGTTTCTAAGACATAAACTGGATTCATCATCATTTCAGCCGAGCTAAACCTCTCCCAAGCTGATCCACTTCGACCGGTTCTGTGCTTCTCGCATCCAGCGGATTCCTGCATCCTTCATCAGGGCATCGGTCCATCTTCTGGAAGGCCTTCCGACGCTACATCTTCTATTACGTCAACGTGGCGTACGCGGTCGGCACTCCAGAACCTTCCGGCCCCAACGGCCATCTGTACTGCGAGCAATGTGTCCTGCACATTGTAAGCTGGATTGTCCTACTCATTTCTAAGTTTAAAGTTACTTTAATGTTTTCGTCAACCCACTACCTTTCAAACCCGCTACCTCTTTCAAATTAGGATGTTCTAATTGACTTACCCGGGCACACGAACCCCGTGTGGTTTCACTTAAGTTCCAAACAGAATTTTATGTTTAATTGGAGCTACTCAACGATGATATATGTGTGAATGTAGCACATAAGAAATTTTGTTTGTGTTAGAAGAATTTGTGAATAAGTTTGGGTGTGAGTAAGTATTATGCAAAGTGGGCAAATGTTTTATTACTTTTCTTCGGGTCATTTTCTTTTTAGTTTAACAGTGTGGACAGTTGTCAAATGGTCATGTAGATGACATGCAGAGTATAATTTCAACTTACTTTTTCATAATTTCTCCGATTGGATTGCTCTTTATACCGAAATGTCCTTTCTTTGGGATTGCTCGTTAAATCATTGAGTTACTTAAGTTCTGAGTTGAGCTGCATGCCTACTGATAAATGTGTGCGGTGACTGGAAAGGTCCATTTAATCTGTGTGGTGCTTTCCTCAGACCATTTAGACACCAATCCACATGGTCTTCACGTGATCTGAACAAGATTATGTCTGGGCTTCAAAAGAGACTGTGACGTCAGAGTTTGTTTCAGCTTTTCTCAGAGTAGTTAGATAGGAACGCTGATCTCATCTAGTTTTAAAATATGATTGAGTTGTAAAAGTTTGTACAAAACAACCTACAGAAATAAAATAATTTATCTTTTCATGCAGACTAACACTATTTCACTGGAACTGATGAGTTAATCTCTATTCATCACGGTTCCTATTCACCAAAACTGCAGTCCATTCAAGAATTTCCGATACATTTATATTTCTACTTATTTTTGTTGGTTTAATGGCGTAGGTATGCTAGCTGACATAATTATAGCAGATAATTTAATGTTTTGTTTTTGTGATGTTAAATTATCACTTTAATTATACAATCGATTTTTTCTAAGTCATAAGTAAATTGTTTTAACTTTTTTTTTTCTTCAGGATGGGAAATCATCAAATGACTTCTCCCGCTCTGGGCGGAGCGGGAGGGCGTGTCAGAGTTTTACTGACTAAAACCCACCCGTGTTCCATCAGTTGCCCATGTGCCAGGGTCACGGTATCTCTTTCGAACAATCACGCGACCCCGGCAGGCATCGGTCCTAGTAGACCCCTACACTGCTGCTGACATCTCTTTGAGGCGCGCGTGGAACACTGCGCGCCGTCGACCCGAGCTTGGTCCTTACCGGGCGGCGAGCTACCCATTGCTCGCCACCCACAAGCTCGCGCCTACGGTGGCCGGGAGTCCGCTATTGACTCCCGACGCCCGGGGCGTCTCCTCCTGCGGCGGCTAGGGACGTGAGGGCGCAGAGACTGCCACTCGCTCACGCGCCCCGCCTCCTCCTTCGCGAGCATTACTGCTTCGCAGAAGGAGGTGACGGCTTCCCATTCCCTCTCGCTCCGTACCATGGCTCGCACCAGGGCCGGACGCGAGAGGTCACCGCCGCCGATCGCCTCCACGAGGACACGGCGGTGCCCCGCCCAGGCAGGGCACACCTCCACCGTATGCTCCACCGTGTCCTCCAGACGATCCTCGCAATGGAAACACCCGGACGTATCCTCCCGCTTTATCCTGAACAGGAACCCACCGAAGCACCCATGCCCGGTGAGAACCTGCGTCAGGCGGAAGGTGAGGACGCCGTGACGCCTCTCTATCCACTCCTCAAAGAGATTGTGGCGTGCCCAGCACTGGGTTGCGACAATCGTACCCGCTATGTCGCCATGAGATCACACCGGAGCTCTGTCCGCCGTGCCGCGATTTGTCGCGGCAGCGGAGTTTCGCGCCGGCGTTTCGCCTCCTCGCGCCACTCCCACATGTGCGCGAGAACCTTTGCCTCCAGATCCCATGGCGGCACTCCGGCAAGGAGGCTCGCCGCCTCGCACGAGACCGTGCGGTATCCCCGGATTAACCGGATGGCCATGACCCTCTGGGCCGCAAACAACCGGTGCGCTGGGCGCAGCCTCAGTGAGGGCGCCCACACCGGTGCCCCGTAGAGGGCCATGGACCGCACGATCCCCGTGTAGAGCCTCCGGCAGGAGGCGTTTGGACCCCCCAGATTGGGCAGGAGCCGCTTTAATGCAGCCCCAGCCCGCTCCAGTCTGGGAGCCAAACGTCGGAAATGCTCAACGAAGTTCCACCGGCTGTCGAAGACAAGTCCCAGGTACTTCATCGTCGACTCGACGCCGATGTGAACCCCTCCTACCGTAAGTTGGGAACCCGCAGGTGGCGCGTTCCGAGGACCATGAAAACCCATGGCCTCGGACTTGTGCAATGCCACCTCGAGGCCCAATTGCCGGATCTTATCGACGATTGTCGCAACCCCGCGTGTCATCAGTTCGGCCGCCGCCTCGTACGACCTCCCCTGCGCAAGGACCAGCGTGTCGTCAGCGTAGCAAACTACGCTGACGCCGCTAGGGAGGTCGGCGCGCAGCACCCAGTCGTAACCGATGTCCCACAGATGCGGCCCCAGGACCGATCCCTGTGGGACACCGCACGACATCTCTCGCCGGTTCCAGTCTCCCTGGTGACCGGGGTAGATGACGGCTCTATCCGTCAAGTAAGCCTCGACCACGCGACAGAGGTAGGTCGGCATCCGGTGATACCGGAGTGCCTCCCTAATGCAACTCCAGGGCAGGGTATTAAAGGCGTTGGCGATGTCTAGAGACACCGCCAAGACGACCCCACCCCGGGCCACTGCATCCCCCGTCGTGAGGGCTCGCACGCGCATGATGGCGTCCACCGTAGAGCGCCCCTTGCGGAAACCAAACTGGCTGTCCGCCAAATCCGGCCCCTCCCGCGCCAGCCACCCAACGAGGCGGTCTGCAATTACTCTTTCAAAGAGCTTGCCCACCTCGTCGAGCAGCACGATGGGCCGGTAAGCGGACGGAGAGTCCGCTGGGCGCCCAGGCTTCTTAATGAGGACCAGTTTCCCCGTCTTCCAACGAAGTGGGAACTGGCCCCTCTCCAAACATGCGCTTAGGAGCCCCCTGAGTCGAGGCCCGAGAGCCTCTAAGGCCAGGACCCAGGCTTTGCCAGGCAAGCCGTCGGGTCCTGGGGCGGTAATTGTTTTAACTTAACAGACAGCTATGTTGGGGAGTGTGTTGCGCCACTTCTCCCTCCCAGCTTAAGCACTAGGAATTAGTCAAGGGCAGGCGTTATGGGGACAGTCCTATACAATTATAACGTTTAAAACTGTAGACTTTCAGCCTAGTTTGAATAATTAATTTTTAATCTCGATGCTGTTATTTGATTTATCCTGGGGACATACTAGAGCAGTAATGCGCATCTAAGCCATTAACTATTCTAAACGAGCTCATAATTTTAATTCATGAAAAGAAACGTACAAAAATATCAGAACTATAGTAAATTGAATAAAAGACAGTAAAAAACCGAATTGACTCGTTCGCGACGCCCTAGGCGACAAAGTGAACCAATTAGCGCGCGGCCCGTCTACGTCTGTACATCCGTACCTAGGGCCATCCGTCCGCTCGTGCGCTGCGACAGTAAATGCAAGTGTGCATTCTGTTAGGCTGTGGCACAGATTTTTTAAAGTTACAATACGTGAGAGATGGATTGTTTTCCAGAAAATGAAAACTGTTTTAAATGAATTCATTTAATTACGTACCTTTCTTTGCCTGGATGTGTCTGATCTTCACACGTCATCCTCTGCACAGAGTTTGGATTGTAAGCCGCATGTATGGTTTAGTATATGGAATTAATAAATGTCGATTATTTAATTTTCATCAAACTTGCATTGGTTAAAACAAAATTTAGTACATTAATTACTTTGCTTTTTCTTAGTTTCAGACCTAACACAATACAGCATGTTTTAATTTTCAATCCTAACAAACCCAAACCGACTACATCTACTCAAAATGTTACCCAGTTCCCGTGCAGTATCTAATATTTGCTGAACCTAGTTAGTAGGTAAGTAAAGAAAATCTAAATACTTCAAGTGGAAAGTTTCTCTTAGCTGTGTAATTTTAAATGAGCATAGCAACAGGTGGCCGACAGGTGGTTCCAAATACCGGCTTATAAAGGAGTACGCTTGTGTGTTTCTATACACAGAGTGTTTTGCTTTGTGTACTTTAAGAACACATTTTTGTACCTTTGTTGTTGTGGTGAAATGAAAGAATAACACTTTTACTGGAGTGCGAAGACAATGTTTTGTAGGGTGGATTATTTGCGCTATTTTGTGTTTCATCTCAATTCATATAAGTTGGTTGACTGAACAATTGTTGTTGCGCTAATGGCTTCAGGTTCGAATACTGTACAGAAATATTACTTCAAGTACTGTTATATTTTATAATCGAAATAGTGATAATCATCGATTATGTACTTAAACTTCAATAATAACTATCCAACACTGATAACCAAATCACCCGGCAAAGCGCGAGAAGCGACGCCCCCGTCACTTCTCAGTGACAGCTCGCTCAGCTATTGATGTACCCCGCTTGTGAGTTTGAGATTCGATGTGCAATCTTTAGAATTCCGATTATCAATAGGTGTATCTTTGCTTAATAGTAATTTGTCTAATGTGAGGGTATAACGAAAGTAGTTTTAATTTGGAAGGTTTCTTGCCCATTTTTCTCCATACGAAACTACCTTTTGGAAAGGGCGACTCAATCAATTCTATTCTACTTTGAATCAGTTCTATTTTGATGTAAATATTGACGTCCAGAAATTGTATCTGCCTATCTATAGTAATGCATCAAAATATAATAAAGCTAAAGAGTACGGGCAAGCAATTGGATGTGACGACGCGCGACGGTGTGGTTTGGGGGAACAAAAAATTTGACGCGGACGAAGTAACGGGCAGAAACTAGTATGTAATAAATGTTTTGACTTTGATTTAAATAATATCCCGTAAAGACACACAACTATAATTCTGGAGCAAGACGTAACATAGGAAAAATATGTATAAAAACTTAGAGTTACTCTTAGTTTCTCCAATTTCTTTCAAGAAAATGTAGTGAAAGTACACTCTAGCAAAGTTCGTATGTTACTGTGCACTGCACATGAGAATATCGAATTTCCCGCGTTGCCATGGGACGCTGTGACCAAACTTTATATTATTTTGTCGCTTACTGGTTTGAAATTCAAAGACAGCTGCTGAATCATGTGTCTATGACTCTTGAAACTTCTTTGTTACTTTTTATTTGCTGATTGGACACCAGAGAAATACACACATAAAACTCAATTGATCGCCAAGCCTATCATCAGACCGGCGGCGACCTCTCGCGTCCGGCCCTGGTGCGAGCCATGGTATGGAGCGAGAGGGAATGGGAAACCGTCACCTACTTCTGCGAAGCAGTAATGCTCGCGAAGGAGGAGGCGGGGCGCGTGAGGGAGTGGCAGTCTCTGCACCCTCACGTCCCTAGCCGCCGCAGGAGGAGACGCCCCGGGCGTGGGGAGTCCATAGCGGACTCCCGGCCACCGTAAGCGCGAGCTTGCGGGTGGCGAGCAATGGGTAGCTCGCTGCCGGGGTCGCGTGATTGTTCGAAAGAGATAACGTGACCCTGGCACATGGGCAACTGATGGAACACGGGTGGGTTTTAGTCAGTAAAAGTCTGACACGCCCTCCCGCTCCGCCCAGAGCGGGAGAAGTCATTTGATGATTTCCCATCCAGAAAAAAAAAAAGAAGCCAATCATCAGACAGTTCAGCTATATACTTCATTACGTTATTTATGCTGGGACCACACATTTTTATTAAACCCATGAAATAATGGATTGTTATGGAATTCCCTTCAAATCCCTCGCCTTGTTATTAAAAATGTGTTACGTAATTAGGGTGATATTTTTTAATCGACTTCAAAAATTGAGGATGTTATATATTCGTCTGTATGTATTTTAGGTATTATATTTATTTTTGTCAATTATGGCCCAATTTAGATTTTTTTTCTTTTGGTTAATTAAGCTCTCACGGTTGGTCCCCTGTTCGAAAGTCTGTAGCAAAAAACTGAAATCTATTTTTCTTTTATTTTGTTTTTTTTTAAGGCTGTTAAACATAGTTTAAAGAGTAGTATATATATCCTTGGATACCTACTTATATCCACCTAATAAAGTTTTTTTCTGTTTTTGTTTCAGGTAAGCTACGTTCGAGTGATATGAATACAGAACCATTCAGGCCAGGTACTTAAAGATAGTCTCTGTATGTATTTTGTGGCAACAACAATATCTACATCTGCATCTAGAAAGAAAACCAGTTGATGAAACAATCACGGTAATTAATTACATAGGTTTTATGAACATTATTTGAAAATTATTGCTTAGCTATTATCTCAAAAAGGAATAAACTGATAGCCTGTCATTAGTAACAAGTTCTCGACAAAACCATAAAAATTACTCGTTTAAATCAGACTATTTTTGTTTGTTAGGATTACATTATCTTCAGACTATGTTTGTGAAGACGAAGTGCTCAATTGATTATTTAAGTAACAGAAAATTGAAATGAATTTGTATTTAATTCTTATAGAAAATTGCAACTTGTTGAGCCTTCCCACAGGTCGGCCCCACTTTGGTCTATCTACAATCAGCTTTAGGATACCGTTGTCACTCCCTAGAATTAGCTACTAGAATTACCTACCTAGAACATTGACTGCCTAACTTTTTCCTAAATATGTTTGGGTCGAATCGGACCCGGCTGAATGCTAGTATTTTATATGAAGCACCCGCCAACCTCCACAACCCAGAAACTGGGTAACACGATACTTCTTGATAAATCTAGTTGCCAGACATTTGGGCTACTAACTATACTTCATCATCATCATCATTTCAGCCGTAAGAAGTCCACTGCTGGACATGGGCCTCCCCCATGCACCGCCAATGTGACTGGTTCATTTTTTGGGGGAATTTGTCATAATCGCCACGCTCGGCAGGCGGGTTGGCGACCGCAGTTTGGTGGTAAAATGCATAGAGAACGCTGCTGCCCATTCCCTAGCACCTAAGTCTTTCAGTCGTCTCTTACGACACCCACGGGAAGAAATGGGGTGGTGTTATTCTTTACGTCCGGCACCACATGGTACTAACAATACTCAACGACTGTCTGTACCGGGATTAACTGCTTAACATGCTGTCTGAATCCGTGGGATCTTGATATATAATGGATCCATCCACTCAAGAACCGAGTGTGACGGGCGTACCTACGGGGCGTGCGTGTATTATTTCCATACCTACAATTTCTTCGAACACCACATACGTCTCACATGTAGTATGTATTTCATAATAAGAGTGGTGTACAACAAGTGTGCCCGCTCTGCTCGCTGCTCACCGCTCGCTGCTCGCTCCGGGTGGACGCGCCGCAATTTCCTGTGTCTTTGTGCCAGCCCGCAGGAAACGGGCTCAGTTCCACTTGCGCGCCTGTGTTCTAAATACAAGCTGGTTTTTAATAGGACAACTTATAGTTTAGATATAAAAGTAGGGATATATGATTGTTTATTTTAACAAATAACGTTTTTTATTAAATAAATTATATATTTTTACTAGCTTCTGCCCGCGACTTCACCCGCGTCAAGTTTTCGTTTGCTTTGCTTTGACCGTAGCGTGATGTTATTTAATCTATAGCCTTCTCGATAAATTCGGATCAGTAGTTCCTGAGATTAGCGCGTTCAACCAAACAAACAAACCCTTCAGCTTTATAATATTGGGTTTCTCCCCTTTCTTTCTTATACGTAGGTGTTTTTTTTTTCTGGGTCGGAAACCATCAAATGACGTCTCCCGCTCTGGATGGAGCAGGAGGGCGTGTCAGACTTTTACTGACTAAAACCCACCCGTGTTCCTTCAGTTGTCCATATGACAGGGCCGCGGTATCTCTTTTGAACAAATCTCACAGGGGGTACGGGTCTGGAATATTAATTCTTTAGTAAACTGACAACCAACTTAATTTGTCCGTCCATCACAGCCGCAAAACGTCTACTGCTGAACATGGGCCTCCTCCTATTTGGGGGGCTTTGCCATAATCGCCACGCTTGGCAAGCGCATTGGCGATCGCAGTATGATGGTAAAATGCATAGAGAACCCGGTCAGTGGGTCGTCTTAGGGGCGCTGCTGCCCATTCTCTAGTAAAACCCTTAGTCGCCTTTTACGACACCCACGAGAAGAAATGGGGTGATGCTGTTCTTTATGTCCGGCACCACACGAGACTTGTCCGTATGTATATTCAAATAGTAATCGTTTTGACGTTCTGTAGAATGGCTATAACAGCAAATTAACTTAGGATGTCACTTTGCTTAACAATTAATATCCCGAACCATATGTATACAAATGGGGGAAGGGGGGATCTTAAGGCATTAATTTAACATTAGTTGTCCTGTGCCCTGACATTCATCTTGCGACTTAGATTCTACCAAAGCCCAGCTATCAATTTTCCCTAAATTGATAATTATTACAATCAATAAGAAACAAACAAAGATTATGACATTTTATGACAATAGCTTTAGGTATTCTTGCTTCAGGAACCACACTTTATAGTGACCATTGATCCACCTTTAATAATTCCGACCAACAGGTAAAAACCTGGAAACTCACAGAAATAAAATGATTTTTAAGAATTTATTTTGCTCTCCTGAATGCGTACACCACTACTTAGCCCCCAATTATACATTGTAGCATCACTAGTCACATCAAACTATACAGACGACTTACTAAGTTAATCAATAAATTACGAACTCGTGAACTTTCACACTTTTATTCGAAATAGACAAAACACTAGCAAGCCGTGTATGGTAGTCTAAATTAAACGTGTATTAGGTTTGGGTACGAGTATTTTTAGCCAGTTGAGCGCGCCAATAAATTGGATCCGCCGATATGAGTGACGGCTGTTGACGTGATCTACTCCACGATGAGCACCCTGCAAAAAAATGGGTATCCAATTTTTGTACAACACAGATTTAACAGAGTTGGATAAATAAAAAATATCTGGGTTGGTCGATATGTATTTAAATTGTTAGCACTTCTGTATTACATACCAAAGGAGCAATTCTCGTAGTTTTAAAATTACCCACAGTCTAATTGCTCCATTTGTCAAAATACCTAATTTTCCATACATTTTTGACAAGTTTTTAACATTTATTTTTGGCCGATATGACACTGTGACTAGATTTTGTACCTAATGGCCTTCCGTTTAAGTTTTCAAGGAATATTGAAAATAATTGTTTTCAATATTCCTTCCTTTTTTAAGTTTCGTTACTGTAAAATAAAAATATTCTTTAACATTTTAAAGAATATTTTTATTTTACAGTAACGAAAGTTACTTCAAATACAGCGACATTTCATAAGCTTTATACGTCATATTTAATTAAAATATAAGACATGAAGCACCTCTTATGTCAACGCTCAAGAGGTTTTCATTATTTTAATATTTTTTACAATCAAAATATGTAAATACAATTATAATTAAATTTTCATGATAAACACTTTAAACGAAATCTTATTTTAATCTGGCAACCATGATGAAATTAAAACACTCGTAAGCGAACGAGGACGCGTATCCGAGAAGTGTTCGAAAATCAAATTGTTGAGGGTATATTTGCAAATGCAAACCAGCCAAGAACAATTTAGTGAATTCGTTAATGTATTGTTGTGATTGATTATAAAAGTGTTTTTTTTTTTTAATTGTTGGATAATGGAATCAAAATGAACCCATCTGTTGAGGTGAGTACAAATAATAAATTACTATTTACTATATATTTTAACTATGTGTAAGTAGTGTTTTACATTGGGGGCTGTGAAAAGGGTTATCTTAGTCAACGTTATTTTTCTTCTATGTCTCTATAGCACTACACGTTAATAGATCGTAAACTATTAACTAACAAAATAATCTAATAACAATAACACGTATTTTGTTAATCATAAAAAAGGATTTCCCTTATATATTTTTTGAACACCTCGAATTTTACCGTTACAGGGCAAAACGTTTTGTCGGTCAAAAAACTTTAAATTGGTACCTAATTAGGTTACCCTTAAACAAAGTTAACGTTGACTTGCTTAAAAACAGTAACATTGTCATGAAAACAAAATATTGTGTAGTGTCATTTTAAAGTCTCACCCTATCTGGTTCCTTAAACATAAATTACGTATCCTACTAATATTATAGATAAATGTAAAAGTTTGTGAAGATGTATGAATGCTTGTTACTTTTCGACGAAATTTGGGACACAGATAGTTTATAACCTGGATTAACACATAAGTTAGTTTATATCCCGGTAAGTTCCAACCTACATGCGGGTGAGGCCTGCCGCTGGCAAAAGCTAGTACCTACATAATAAATACAACCATTTCTGATAGGTACATCGTTGTACAGCAGCCAAAAATAGCAAAATAAAAAAGCATCGAAACTTAATCTTAATTGCATCTGTATAGCTCCGTTCAGTTGAGCGATCCCGTGGGAATAGTTCCATCCGGGATCCGGGATCCCGGCATCGATGTACATCACTGTTTAGTTATTAATCTACTATCGATTGGGAGCCGACAGGAGATACGTCGCGATGAAAAATGCACTATTTTTTAACAGTACTGGTTGTGTATTTATTGTTGTATATTTAATTCCCGGTGTTTTCATGCGAATTTGATATTTGTAAAACAAAAGGTAGTTTATGTGACATTGCGTATTTTCAACTATTGTGTGTCTCTGTATGGTAACATTTGACATTCTTATCATTTGTATATTTAATTTGCAATTATACATAATAACATCATGTACACAGGTATCATCGCAATACATATATGTCAGATATGTAATTTGATATAGTTTTAACCACTAATTTAATCACTGCTAGTGAAAGAAGAAGGAAAATAATAAAAGTGCATTTTCTTGTTAGTATTCTTACATTGTCATTGTCACTGATACCAGGGTTTGTACAAGATCCCTTCATACAAACATTACCACTAACAAGCGAGTATTACACACATAAAAATACTTACATATCTGAAGGCGTTACGCGCACTGCCGTGCGTTTTTTTACCGCATAATCTATGAAGTATGAAATGTCATAGAAATGCGCGCTATGGGATGAAAAAACGCATGCGGTAAATGTTTATTTCTTCCAAAAAGTAAACCATATTAGGCATTAAGACTGTCTAAGGATGCTCCATAAACTGAGTAAACTCGATTTTTTTTAACCTTCGACGCAAAAAGAGTGGTGCTGTGTTTGACTGTTATGTGTGTCTGTATGTGGCACCATAGGTCTTAAACTGGTGAACCGATTTGGGTGTGTTTTTTTTTATTTTGAAATAGGTTTTCTAACAGTGGTTATTAGACAGCAGTGGTTCAGCCATTTCAACACAACGATCCTTTGATCAGATTATTACCTACAATTTCTTACTAAACTTAAAGAACTAAACTTAAAACGCAATCCCAGGTCTACGCACGGGGGGTGACAAAATGTACATTTAAAAAAAATTACGAAATATAGGTACGTAATGGCCCTACGTAGGTATATTTCGTTTACTTTTTAGAGATTTTTTTTTGTTTAGGTCGGGTGTTTTTACAATTTTACTTTTTTTAAACGTACTTTTTGTCACTGCCCGTACGTAGACCCTAATTGCGTTTATTATACCGTACGGCAGAAATAACGCACCGCAGTACCACAGCCTTAACCCCTTCATGCGACGGTACCTCTATAACACATACTACGCTGTACCGCCATGCTACGGTACCGGTATGAACACGTAACTCCAATATGATTACCTGTTTGATCCCCGCCGAGACATTCCGTGACAACGTGTCAGAACATTCGGGGCTTACCTACTTACTACGCGTCATGAAAAGGGTGAAAACGTAGGTATTTACTTAGCTGTGTATTATGTATCAATTTGTCTGGTGTGTGGAGCCTTTTGCGGGTTGATGTGAAGTCTGTAATGTATTATTGTGTCAGAGTAATTATTGAGACTTTTGAGTCGACATTCATACGGACATAATAAAATCGTTGCGAATTTTGAAGTGAAGACTTCTTTAGCACCGTTGTGATTTAAAAGTCTATGAAACGAAAAACCGACAGTAAAAAGAGACAGACACATAAATTCATAAGATTTAACGTGGGAGAAAATGAGACAGGAAGCATTATACAGTGTTTCTTATGTTCGTCGTTCTGCTTCGTACACCCTCCACTCGTGTTTATCGTCTGAATAAATCTATTAATATATACGAATAAAATGTAAAATAATTAGCAAACTTTGTATCACTATGATCATTACTAAAACCTACAATTATCCTCTTCCCGAAATTTTACATTCGTCTGAGGCCAACATTTTTGAAGGTGTCACTTCTACCACGTGTGAATTGCACACATGGTTTTTTTTTTCTTGCGCACTAGATGTTTAACATACTGCTAAGCGTCGCGAATTGAACATTGAACGGTAAAATACAGGGTTCGATTTTCGACGCGCTAAGATGCATTCTGTTGGATTCTCAATGGTCGGTCCAACACTGATAGTAGAAAATTAAGAGCACGTAAAAATCTCACCGCGATTTCATTACGTACGCGTTTATATCGACTAAAAGAAAAAAAAACAGCCTTTTATTGGTTGATTTTAAAAGGCATCATCAGCAGCCTATAATGTTCCCACTGCTGGGACACAGGCCTCCTCTCGGTGAGAGGGAGTGTGGTCATAATCCACCACGCGGGCCCAGTGCGGATTGGTAGATTTCACACGTCTTCGATTTTTTGGTTCTAAGACATGCCGGTTTCCTCACAATGTTTTCCTTCACCCCTTTTTGAGAGCAGTGGTGATGAAATAATTTACACAAAGTAAAGCGCCTGCTTGGGTTCGAACTCACGACCTACTCTACTCACTACGTAAGTCGTGGCCGTTACCACTGGGGCCACCTTTGCTCCCCAAAAAAGCAATCATTACCAATGTAATACTGTACTAAGTTTTGAGGGAAATCATTACCCATTTTTTTTTTCAAACAAATTCTTGAATAAGAATTACATAAATACAGGAGCCCCAGGACCTCTATTACTTTCCAAAGAATTACGACTCAAACTTAAAACTTAACTACAATCTGCAAAAACTTCCAACGCCCTTATACCACTATACGCTGAAACATCCTTAATTACACATACGTCGTTATTCCCGGTAACCTTGGCCGCATGTAGCACACATTTGGTTGGTAATACGGTTGCTCGGAACACGCTTTCGCTTTTTGCTAAGCCGGCCCGGCACGTACCGACTGCGTAGTTCAGAGTTATGCTGCCTCGGAAATGTACTCGGACTTTGTGACTTAGTAGGACTTTCAACTTAGTGTAGCTTTGCTCTTGTGATCTTTAAATTATGTTAGTTTGTAGTTCTGTTTGTGTATTTTGGCGTTGTGGTTTATGTACACTGGGGTGTTCGTATAGTGTCGGTCCAAATGCATAAAGCACTCGGAGTTCTAACAATGGTGTGCATTACGCTCCGCTAATGAAGCCCCATTTTCACGTTACAAGTTGTTTTGCTTGTAGCGTACAAAAAAAACCCTAATTAGTCGATATATTATGGTTGTTATGGTTCACACGCCCGAAACGGTCAAATCAACACTTAAATAAAATATTATTTTCCGTAGGCGATTCGCACGAAGTAATTTTTTTTTTGTGGGCGAATCGATAACTCCCTAGATATTATAGTATTCAAATTGCACGTATTGAATTGTATGCAGTAAGGTTTAGTTTTTTTTTCTTACTAGTTATTCGAAACAATGTTGTTACTTTATTGCCTAATACGTATTACTGTAGAAGTCGATTAATCCACAAAGTAATTAACTTCATACGAATCGCAGACAGAAAATAATATATTAACTATAAGTGTCAATTTGCCCGTTTTGGGCAAATTGACTAGGAAGGAAGGAAATTGAAAAGGAACTTCGTGGGAATCGAAAAATACACTAAAATAAAAATAACTTGCATCATCTAAATATTGTTTAGCCGGTGCAACTTTTATAGTTGCTTCAAACTTTACTGTGACACAAGCCACAATTATAGACCATTTCAAGACAGATTACTTTTCTTGGCTTGTAAGTTATTGCCTGTAGTCTGAGATTCCACCATCCATCATTACCAGTTAAGTAGCCGAGTCTAGTCTAGTTTTTATGTAGTTTTTAAACGACCACTTATTACTTTATTCATAAAAGTGTTTCTACTTTAAAGTCTAGATTAGATATTTAACTATCGTTTAGAACATTTTAAAGACTTTTTGTTTTGCTAAGTTGTGCGGTTTTGCCAAAGTCGGGTCGGGAAATATCCCGCGTGACCTTACTATCGAGATAAAGTATCATCTTATCTTATATATATAAAAATCTTGTGTCACGATGTATGTTGCCAATAAACTCCATAACTACTGAACCGATTTCAATCAAATTTCACATGTACCCGTATTTTGGTCTAACTTACTGGATAAGATAGTTATCATCTCAATTATTCGCTCATGTCGTGAATGTAAACGAATAAAATGTATCAATTAATTGTTTCTTAAGCAAGTGTTTATTTACTGTTTAGTTTTATGAAGTTCTCATAGGTGGCGGTGTACGTTGATTCATCAATCAAATTCTTCAATATTTTTTGACATCTAGGTTGCAAATACACCTAATAGATGGCGCTGTGTTCTGTTTCTTAGAATATAAATTCTATTAATTTATTTCACGTAATATTTATTTATGTTCACGATAGAACCGTATTATTTTAATGGTTTGTGACTGATATTTTTATAATTATACTGCGTATTATGTTACAACATTATTATCATTACTAGCAAAAAAAAAACTATTTTTGTTAGAGAATTATTAAAGTTTTGGCGCCAAATTTTAATCAAAGTTTCAAAATCTGGCCATCAAATTCTTTCGAGTCGCCATCTCTGGTTTGAATGTCCAAAGCTTTGGTATCTCATTCGTTCTCGAGACCTCCTCTGAGCGTAAACAAAGCTCCCTCTCGAACCATCGAGACCCACTATTTCGAACAATCGATCAATCGATTCTTCTCGAAGCATGCGAACTAGAACGTTCGGGAAATTCAAGGTTCAGGTATAAATACTGGCGCCCATATATTCCACAAACCCACAAACATTCATGATGTTTAAATAGTAATAATTATCTTATATATATAAAAATCTTGTGTCACGATGTATGTTGCCAATAAACTCCAAAACTACTGAACCGGTTTCAATCAAATTTCACATGTACCCGTATTTTGGTCTAACTTACTGGATAGGATAGTTATCATCTCAATTATTCACTTATGTCGTGAATGTAAACGAATAAAATGTATCAATTAATTGTTTCTTATGCAAGTGTTTATTTACTGTTTAGTTTTATGAAGTTCTCATAGATGGCGGTGTAAGATGATTCATCAATAAAATTCTTTAATATTGTTTGACATCTAGGTTGCAAATACACCCAATAGATGGCGCTGTGTTCTGTTTCTTAGAATATAAATTCTATTAATTTATTTCACGTAATATTTATTTATGTTCACGATAGAACCGTATTATTTTAATGGTTTGTGACTGATATTTTTATAATTATACTGCGTAGATATTATGTTACAACATTATTATCATTAATAACAAAAAAAAAAAATTGTACTATTTTTGTTAGAGAATTATTAAAGTCTATTTTAATCAAAGTGTCAAGATCTGGCCATCAAATTCTATCGAGTCGCCATATCTGGTTTGAATGTCCAAAGCTTTGGTATCTCATTCGTTCTCGAGACCTCCTCTGAGCGTAAACAAAGCTCCCTCTCGAACCATCGAGACCCACTATTTCGAACAATCGATCAATCGATTCTTCTCGAAGCATGCGAACTAGAACGTTCGGGAAATTCAAGGTTCAGGTATAAATACTGGCGCCGAGTGTCACCGCAGTTCAGTTCCTTTTTAAACGAGTGAATTAATCATTCGAGGACCCACCCGAATGAGGTTCTAAGTGCGAAAAAGGGAGTCACATCATAATCGAAAGGGAGTCTAAATCATGTTCAAAGTTTCCGTTACATAGGCACATCTATACTTAATATTATAAGCTGAAGAGTTTATTTGTTTGTTCGATTGATCGCGCGAATCTCAGGAACTAATGGTCCGAATTGAAAAAATATTTTTGTTTTGGGTAGCCTATTTATTGAGAAAGGCTATAGGCTATATAACATCACGCTACGGTACAAAACAAGCCGAGCAGCAAACGAAAAATGGACTAAAACTGGCAGGCAATTCGATGCGAAAGCTAGTATTTTTTTTATTTATTTAAACTTCTCACACACAAAAATAGTACAAAGGCGGACTTAATGCCTTAGGCATTCTCTACCAGTCAATCATATGTGTTAATCCAGGTTATAAACTATCTTTGTGCCAAATTTCATGTAAATTCTTTTTGTAGTTTTTGCTTGAAAGAGTAACAAACAAACTCACAAACTTTCATATTTATAATATTAGTTGGATTAGTAGAATAAGTAAATATGGATTTAAATCTTTATTGTTCGTGACATTTTAATCGATACCTATGACAATTAACACTAAATACCCTCTAATCTTACTCAAATCATCAACAATCTAGACTATCATGACCCCAATCAGTGGATCTCGTATCGGATGATCTTGGCATTACTAGCTAGCTGTCAGCAATCAGGTCAACAACGCAATTAGAACCACAGACACATGCAGACGATGCAGCCTCTAATTACCGACAGATAAGGAAATAGTTTCCCCATTGGAATTTGTCGATGAACGAGTGAAAGCTTTCGTGTGACAAATTGGAGGAGGTTTGAATGAAGATGTTACTTAATCACGGAGAAAATTAGAATGTTCGATTCAAGTTTTGGGGGTAGATCATTTCTTTTTACTGTTAGTTCATACAAACAACCAGATATTAGGACTGCAAAAAAAATACACTTATTTAATTGTTATCGCAACTGTTGTGTTTCTATAAATATAATACATAACATAACATCAAGCCTGTTTTTCCTGACGGGTTAGGCAGAGGTGTACCTATAGTACACCCACATTTCGACAGTTATGTTTAACTCCGATGTAATAGGTGGTGTAATAAAAAATATATCGATTGCTAAGTAACAATAGGCTGGTATTATTATTATTCAAATCTAAAAACACTACAATAAAAATAGAATGGCGTTAAATCCAATTTAATGTAAAATGGTCTACAATACTATATTTCAATGATTTCTATGAAAAGTTCAACTGTGTATAATATTTTAAAGTAAGGCTCCAAATTATTTGTCATTCATTATATTAAACCACACTTCCAGGTACGTTGCATAGTGTGTCAAATTGTTTTCTGCTGCGCTGACTGCCGCAGAAGACACGAGCGAGTGACTCACGGTCTCACATACGACTGCCCCATCTGCCGAGGATTCCAGTTCCTATGCAGACCTGATCAACTCAACCAAGATTTCATAAGACACCTAACTAACGAACATACTCCCTTACATTGTAGAAAGTGTAACAAGATTTTCTACAAAATGGAGGACTTTTTGAACATAGATGAGTGTACTAGTATATCTGAATTAGTTGGCAAAGAATCTGAAGTTAATAATTCTAAAATTAAAGAATTAGATGAAAAGTTTGATTCAATTTACGAAAAAGTTAATAAGTATGGTGAAAACTTTGAAGGTATTATCTGTGTTAATAAGAATAGCAAAACTGCTATCATAACACCGATCGTTCGGAAGAAATATCTAGTAGATTACGAGTCTAGTGGAAGTGAAGATGAAGATAAGGTAGGTGGTATGACTCCTCATCCGAAGATTGCCCCAAAAACTCCAAGATTGAAGAGACAGAGGGCTGCCACTCCTCACACGAAGAAACTTCTTAGTATGATGAGGCAAAAGGTAGTAGAAGAATATGATGAAACGATTGGTGATGACGCCTTCGATGGGTCACCGAAGACCACACCAGTAAGAACTGAGAGTAATATAGGTGAGAAATTCATGTTAAATTAAAGACTATTTGCCAAACATAAAATAACACTGAAGGTTTTATAAATGATTATAAAGCATGTCGTTAACTGTATAGTTGATACCATGTGTACCTTCATACAAATCAGCACTTTTATTTTTGCTTGATTTTAGTTCGGTTTTGTGTTTATTGCTGTTTCTATAAATAACTTCTACCTGTATGTAAAAAAACAACCTGATTGTTCTTCAACAGTTCTAGACCCACAAAATGAGATGACGACCCCTACATCTCACTTGCCCCATCTCATGAAGCTGGCTCAAATAGTCACTACCAGCACTCCCACTCACCCTGCTGGTAACGGTTGGCCACTGTTTGCTGATCAAGGAGCTGATTCTCCTCTTTCAGAGATTGAGACTACTGAAAGTGCTGCTCAGAGCATGAATAATGAGGTAGGAGTTTTATATAATTGTTCAATATATTCTGAACTGCAAGATATTTTTAAGTGTAATGTCTATAAACATTTACAAGTTTGATCTTTGAACTTCATACAGCAGATCAACAATTATCTATATTATTACCTATATTTTGCTTCATTAGTTAGTTAGTTAGTACAACTTAGGCAAATAATTTTTATTTTCATAAATGTAAGACGAAAAATGTATATACACTCCCTGCACATACATACATATGTATGTATGCTGATGATACTCAATATCATTTATTTTGTTTCCAGCCATCAAAATCCGATCTAGAATCAATGCCTAAATTGAAGAGTATCATAGTCACAGGCAGCAAAATTCGCATCGGGAGTCAGGATAGCACAGAGAAACATGTCACCTTTCAGGATTCGAACGAGGGCTCCATAAAGACTAAGAAAGTCAAGTTCGCTGATGATACAGTGTTCGAACAGCCCAAGGTTAAACGAGGTGATAGAGAGTTTATTTATTAAAATAATTAACTTTAACTCTAGGCTAATTGTATTTGCATGTAAATACAATTATGAAAATTGGATTGAAGTGAAAAGTTTTATGAACGAGTATATGCCGCACGCACTTTGCTTGAATCATATTTCTAGAACCCAGACCACTTAAATTTCATTCGCGTTCAAAAAGTTAAATGAGTCAGTGTAAAATATAATGTCATCACATTTATCTTTATAGTGATTAAGCTGTTGTAAGTTATTATGTTCACTGTTCAGCTGATACTTCTGCGAATGCCCACTTCATTGCAATAAATTAAAACACTTATAGGTACGTATATATAGGTGTTCCGTTCCGATTGAATTGGTTACTCTGTGAACGCGCCATGACGTGAAACGGAGTGACATTTGACGTTGACACTTGACAGCGTTCTCTCTCGTTTTGCCGCTAAAATAGCCCCGGTCGCCGTGTTGAGTTCCGCGACGCGTTTGTTGAAATTAATCCTTGTAAATGGATCCGTTTGTGGACAATTAGTCGTGATCCAGTTGTTTGATTGTTAATAACCCCTAATTTGACGTTTGATAACACGGGTTTTGGACATATTTTGGATAAATAGTTTGAAGGTCAAACCAAAGTGACGCTATTGTGAATGAGTGATTTGAAGACCGCATGTCTGGAAGGCAGATCTCTTGGAGCGGAGCGGATTGTTACCAGGAGAATACTCATAACGTCACGACACGATACACATACACTCACTTACATACATATCTCCAGGTTGGCACCAGAGCAGTGTCCTTCAACCAACAGGTAAGTGCTTTTGTTGTATTTGTAATTGTTCACTTGTATTGTCTGCTCCGCGTACGGTGGACAGTACGCTAGCCACTCTTGTCTCTAGAGCCCCACGATTATAACTCTTCCACTGCGCACTTGAGATCGTATTGGGAGACCTAGCCTGGCAGCGTACAATAGGTGTGGTGTGTGGTGGTCTTTGCATGGTCACAAAATACTCTTAAAAATTATCAAACTTGACAACTGCCGTCAATAAACTCCTTTTCATGTTTTAATAACTTTCAGTGTTCAGAAAACCGAAAAGAATGCTAACACCTGGGCCACAGAAACCGAGATTCAGTTACAACCCGCGCTTTCAAGCGTTAATCAACCGTTTCGAAAACCAAGGCATAATCATGGCAAGAACTCCGAAAACAAGGGAAAAAACTGCTAACAATCAGGAAAATACCCCGCCCGTCGGGGAGCCCTCAAGCATGCCTGCACGAGCCATAAACTTTAAAGAAGACAGTCCCCAAATCGAATCAGATTACTCAAAAGAATCGAATGAATTATTCAAAACGTGTATCGATACTCCAGAAGTAGGCAAGCAAGCAATATCAGCATTAACAACGAACATTGCCGGGACGCTGCAGAACTGCCTTTCATCAGTTTTAATGAACACGGAAGAAGAAACGGAGATTCAGTTCAAGTTTGTTATAACGAAAAGAAAAGTTAGCGTCAAGAGGCTTGTGGAGCAGTGTGAAGGCAAGGCTGATGAGAAATCGAGTGTAATCGATAAGAATCTGGAATCGATTAAAGAGAACATCTGGTCGAGCGTGGCAAGAGCAGTGAAAAATGTGTTTTGGGGTGAGCAGAGCGGTAATTTCGGTGAGTACCTTTATTGGTTCCTTTCTATTAATGGGGGTACTTTACTTGTTTATTTTTGCAGTCGGCCGCAGTCAGTGGCTCTTTTCGCCGTAACTTATATTGGCGTGTATTAATTCACTGTCAATTGAGGAAGTAAGGAAAATGTTTTGTTTTATCTTAATGGAGTGGAAATCAATAAATTGGAAGTAATGAGGTTTTAAGTATTGACTGTCTAGCCAGGTCACTTATATGTAATGAAAGCAGAATTCGTTCATTTTTACAATACACTGCACAATTTGTAACACCCATTTCGAAATCTCTTTACAATTACCCAAATCAGATAATGTAGTTTTAAATTCTGTCTCCACTAGATGAACTCCTCAAACTATTCTGAAAAAATACACATCAAATTTTCCACCAATTTTCATATTACTGAAATTTTCCAATAATTACATTCTAAAATCAACATATTAACTCACCCTCTCTGCAAACGGTATACACTGCGCGCAAATATTGACAAGCTCATCATGTTTCGCGATCAAAACTTCTTAACTTAAAATGTTTATTGGAAAATAGACCTTATGAGTAATAAATTTCGTTTGCTAAAGGTTTGAAGAATTTTGAGAAAGTATGGTTTAAAGTACCTTTGGCATTTTAATTTTGCGTTTTAAAGTAGAAATTCTACTACACGGGTGGTGGAATCGATAGTGGAATTTCGTAATTCTATAAATGGAACTCTAAATGACTGACCTCTGCTCGGTGGATATCCGTTTTTAATAATCAAATATTGGTTATTTGCTATCACGGAAATAGCAGTCTTTATTTAATTAGTATCTATCTGTTTGTAAAGGAAAGGGTTTTGTGTATTAAATAAATGAAATCAGATATAAGGCAGTCCAACCCTCCCCTCTTTGAGGAGTGGATAGAGAGGCGCCACGGCGTCCTCACCTTCCGCCTGACGCAGGTTCTCACCGGGCATGGGTGCTTCGGTGGGTTCCTGTTCAGGATAAAGCGGGAGGATACGTCCGGGTGTTTCCATTGCGAGGATCGTCTGGAGGACACGGTGGAGCATACGGTGGAGGTGTGCCCTGCCTGGGCGGAGCACCGCCGTGTCCTCGTGGAGGCGATCGGCGGCGGCGACCTCTCGCGTCCGGCCCTGGTGCGAGCCATGGTACGGAGCGAGAGGGAATGGGAAGCCGTCACCTCCTTCTGCGAAGCAGTAATGCTCGCGAAGGAGGAGGCGGGGCGCGTGAGGGAGTGGCAGTCTCTGCGCCCTCACGTCCCTAGCCGCCGCAGGAGGAGACGCCCCGGGCGTCGGGAGTCAATAGCGGACTCCCGGCCACCGTAGGCGCGAGCTTGCGGGTGGCGAGCAAATGGGTAGCTCGCCGCCCGGTAAGGACCAAGCTCGGGTCGACGGCGCGCAGTGTTCCACGCGCGCCTCAAAGAGATGTCAGCAGCAGTGTAGGGGTCTACTAGGACCGATGCCTGCCGGGGTCGCGTGATTGTTCGAAAGAGATACCGTGACCCTGGCACATGGGCAACTGATGGAACACGGGTGGGTTTTAGTCAGTAAAAGTCTGACACGCCCTCCCGCTCCGCCCAGAGCGGGAGAAGTCATTTGATGACTTCCCATCCTGAAAAAAAAAAAAAAAAAAAGAAAAAGCAGTCCAACCCTGATGATCGCTTATATATACAACATTAATTTTTGTTTATGCGAAACCCGAAACACGGGTCTAGTATTTTTATGTAAAGAATCTATGAAAAAAATTTCAAAACTGTATCATTAATAATCACAAAGTTATAAGCTTGATAAGTTACCTGGTTGTCCACGCAAAAACTTATGCAGATCACCACAAACAGCTAGTGTACGTACTATCTCCGTGTAATGGACGTTTGAGTACGAGAAAGACATGATAATTTTAAAATATACGTATTGTCGTTCGGTGTCCTACTTGGAAGCGTAATTAAATATTTTTGGTACAAAATATAACATTGTGTAAAAATTATTGGAATCGATTCAGTTACTGATTCTGAACAAACTATATTCAGGTTTCGCATATAGTAAAAATAATCTTGTATATATATGACAAGCTTATTTAGGTCTCCAGGAATCCACCAGGGTAACACGCAAAGTTCTAATTTTCTTACGTTTTTTTGCAATTTGCAGGTCAGTACCAGGTAATATTTTGATTAGAATAATAATAATATAATATTCCACAACTATCACACAACGCCATCTAGTCCCAAGCTAAGCAGAGCTTGTGTTATGGGTACTAGACAACTGATAAACATACTGTTACGAGCTGGGGTTCGGGATAAATTAATTTAAACCAATTTACCAAAACACACAAACTGTTTAATTAAATAAACACAAATATCGCAACTACAAGAAACGTCACTTGGAATCACTTGTTTCGCTTCGCTACTGTATCACTCGAATCGTATTCGCTCGCTTCCGAAATCGAACTCCTTGTCGGCCCGACAATCCGCTATTTATATCCCGGGCAGAACATTCTCGAACATTCGACACCGCCACAGCGTAGAAGCTTCTAGTAACTTCCATTGAACTGTTTAATCCCACTATTCGACAATAGATGGCAGTAGCGTCTACGTACAATTTCGTGTAGTACTTGCTACTCAATAACAGATGGCGTTAGCGTGTCATTTCCAGTAGTTTCTAACACTGCCCCGTCCTTAGATGGAATTAGCGTGATGTTTCTAGACTTTTCGATTTACGTCACACTGCCCTTTTCTGAGACGGAGTTAGCATGATGCTTCTAGACTTTACGATCTACGTAACACTGCCCCCTCCTTAGACATGCTCGTCCCGAGCATCATTATTCCCGTAGTATCATGCCAATCCATCTACATGAATAATTTTAGACGCAGTTCGCATATCCTTTTACCGCCGCACAACTGGTGCATTTGCGACACCAATACTCAACATCCTGTCGATAGTGGATCCAGTAGAACCGTTCTCTGATCTTCAATAGAGTCCTTTTTACACCCCTATGTCCTCCTGAACAACCGCTGTGGTAGTACTGTAGAACATCTGGTACCTTTGCTTTCGGGACGACCATTTGCAAGTGACAGCTATCCCCTCGACCATTTTCCTTTTTGCGGCACAAGACACCATCCTGGAGCATCAAGCTCTCCCACTGTGCCCAATAATTCTTTGTGGTGGTACTCATCGCTGCAACATCACACCATTTCGGTTTGGGAGCATCAGCTTTAATCCACTCGAGAATTGGCCTGATATCTGTATCACGTTTCTGGGCATGCCGTAGGGTTTCCTTCCATTTGTCACGAAGGTCCAATCTTAGCACCCTAACAGGAACTACTTCCTTAGCTTCCTGTCTGACACAATATTTGTACTGTTCAGGAGAAGGTCTTCTTAATAAAGCGTCCGCGCTACCATGGGATATGCCGTCATTGGCCTGTGACATCGAAATCCTTGGGGCTCTATTAACAGCAGCCAATACTCGCCCCGCACTCTTATCGCTTACGAATTTCTCTTGCTGTTGCGCTGTAATGTCGGACACCCTTCTAACCAGGGTGTGATATTCGCTGGCAGTGTTTCGCTTCGGGCAATTTGACCGGAGGTGGCCCGTTTCTCCACAAGTGTAACATCTAGGGCTGTACCTAATACGGTCACGAACAGGTGACTCCACAACCTCTCTGAAGCGATGGGCTTGATGATCATGCCTCACTGCTTCCACCTCCAACGCGTGGGCCAAGGCGTCCTTCAGCTTCTCATGATGCCCAAGTCTCACAGCAGCCCTTACTTCCCGATCCCGTATGCCATCTATAAATGCTTTAGTCAAAGTCCCTTCGATGAGTGCAGGTGCAGACCGATACGCCTTTCGGACCAACTTTTCAATTTCCAGGGCCCACTGCTGCAGATTTTCACCACTGCGCTGCACACGAACCCTCAACTGAGCGCGAAACACGTGCTCTAGGTGTGCGTCACCGTATCTGGATTCTAACGCCTCAACGAGCTGCTCGTAGGTAACATTTTTGCCGAGAGCCTCTAACACAGTTAAGGCCTGGTCACGAAGGGCCAAAGTAAGCGCGGTCATGGCCTGGCCCGTTGTCCACCCATTTGCATCCATGACAGCTTCAAATTGAATTTTGTATGCCGACCAGGAAGATGTTCCGTCGAAGGGTGGCACTTTAAACCCGCGCACGGAAGGTGCAGCAACTATCGAAGCCGTAGTCCGATCTCCAGCTTTCAGAACTCCAACCGCTTTTCTTATATCAGCGATCTGGACTTCGGCCTCGGAGATACGATTTTCATGTACCTGAACAGTCTCCTTCATGGCTTTGATGTCCTTGCCAAATGTCGCGTGTAGATCTTTCAAAAGGAGAACCTGCTCCTCTTTATCACGCTGAAGCTGCTCTTGCAGGCGGCGGGTCTGTTCTTCCTGTCGACGGGCCTGTTCTTCCTGCCGGCGAGCTTGCTCCTCTTTGTCCTGCTGCAGCTGTTCCTGTAGGCGGCGGGCCTGTTCTTCCTGTCGGCGAGCTTGCTCCTCTTTGTCCTGCTGCAGCTGTTCCTGTAGGCGGCGGGCCTGCTCCTGCAGCATCGCCATTAGCGCAGAAAGATCCATGGCTGGTGATGCTGTAGGAACACCAGACGCTTGGCAGACTGGCTCTGTCGTTGGCTGACTACCCCCAGGTGTCTGTCTAGAAGTTCCTTCAAACCGCCTCTGATCCACCTCCTGCTGGCGCTGACTCCTGGTACGGATACCTTCCGTATCCTCCTTCGGTAAAACTGGCATAATTTATCCCACTTCTGACACCAAATGTTACGAGCTGGGGTTCGGGATAAATTAATTTAAACCAATCTACCAAAACACACAAACTGTTTAATTAAATAAACACAAATATCGCAACTACAAGAAACGTCACTTGGAATCACTTGTTTCGCTTCGCTACTGTATCACTCGAATCGTATTCGCTCGCTTCCGAAATCGAACTCCTTGTCGGCCCGACAATCCGCTATTTATATCCCGAGCAGAACATTCTCGAACATTCGACACCGCCACAGCGTAGAAGCTTCTAGTAACTTCCATTGAACTGTTTAATCCCACTATTCGACAATAGATGGCAGTAGCGTCTACGTACAATTTCGTGTAGTACTTGCTACTCAATAACAGATGGCGTTAGCGTGTCATTTCCAGTAGTTTCTAACACTGCCCCGTCCTTAGATGGAATTAGCGTGATGTTTCTAGACTTTTCAATTTACGTCACACTGCCCTTTTCTGAGACGGAGTTAGCATGATGCTTCTAGACTTTACGATCTACGTAACAATACTTATGTATTTCTAAATACATACATATTATTGATAAATTACACCCAGACACAGAACAAATGATCGTGCTCATCACACAAACATTTGTCCTGGGTGGGAATCGAACCCACGACCTCCGGCATAGCAGTCAGGGTCACTAACCACTAGACCAACAGGCCTTTCGAATGTAATTCACGATCGTAACACACACATATGTATTTACAGAATTATAATAATTAAAGTCGTTAATACTACTACTACTACTACTAATAACTATTTCGTGAAAAGGTCATTCAACGGAATTTAATTAACTTAGAGGGTTGTATTCTGGAGGACACGGTGGAGCATACGGTGGAGGTGTGCCCTGTCTGGGCGGAGCACCGCCGTGTCCTCGTGGAGGCGATCGGCGGCGGCGACCTCTCGCGTCCGGCCCTGGTGCGAGCCATGGTACGGAGCGAGAGGACATGTGAAGCCGTCACCTCCTGCGAAGTAGTAATGCTCGCGAAGGAGGAGGTGGGGCGCGTGAGGGAGTGGCAATCTCTGCGCCCTCACGTACCAAGCCGCCGCAGGAAGAGAAACCCCGAGCGTCGGGAGTCGATTGCGGACTCCCGGCCACCGTAGGCGCGGGCTTGCGGGCGGCGAGCAATGGGTAGCTTGCCACCCGGTAAGGACCAGGCCCATGTCGACGACGTGTAGTGTTCCACGCGCGCCTCAAAGAGATTTCAGCAGCACTGAAGGGGTCTGCTAGGACCGGTACCTGCCAGGGTCGCGAGATTGTTCAAACGAGATACCGTGGCCCTGGCATATGGTTAACTGAAGGAACACGGGTGGGTTTTAGTCAGTAAAAGTCTGACACACCCTCCCGCTCCGCCCAGAGCAGGAGAAGTCATTTGATGATTTCCCATCCAAAAAAAGAGGGTTGTATTGATGATTTTAATTATTATTTACCTATGTAGGTAATAATAATAATAAAATATTAATCTATCTATACTAATATTTGTTACTGAACGTATAACGGGACTCATATTTAGTTCAACATTCAGTTTAACACTGAGCTGAGAATTGTCATAAACGTAAGAGGAGCCTGGACCTTTCACGTTAAACAAGGTTTTCTTTTTTTGGACTAAACAAAACACGTTTTCCATCTCCTCGTTTATTTACCTTTTCGTCTGTAACAATAATATTGTTGTCATTTCCTCTATCAGAATTTGGAAATAAACTTCACTTCGAAGGAACAAGCCTTTGTCAGAATCAAAGAACAATATCGAATTGTTCGTCATTTACGACTAAACTCCTTGTCTATTTTCATTCTTACTCCGGTATAAAAGACGGATATAAGCTGTCTGTGTTTTATGAAATAAAAATGTCAAGCAATCATAATTTATGACATTTTCAACTCTTGAAAGGTTGAAAAAATCCTCACACTTGTGAGAATCACATAAGATAAGTACTAATAGGTAATAAAAATTGCAGCGACGATATGGACTCGTGAAATATACGTTAAACCAACAAGTATAATTATTATAATTTGGCTTCGCTTCTGTGTGAAATTTCGATAACTCTTGTGATTTTAATATTTCATAAATTACATTTTAATTGTTCTATAACGTAAACAAGCTATTTGCACTGATCTCTTAAATTACTAAGTAGACAAATAATATGTCACTATAATGATAACAAGCGTTATCTCGCTTTACAGCTAATTGAGGCATGTTTATCAAACATGCTATTTGACGTTATTGCCATAGTTACATGAACAGGAACAACTAATACATATACATGATTGTATACATTGCGGTTGTATCAGTTACAGATATCAGTACTCGCACTAATACTTTAATTGTCATGCCAGAAATCCAGAGAAACAAAAGACGAGCAGAATTGCCTGCTGAATTAGCCAATTTGCTGATGTCAACCATGTTAGGATACTAAAAATGGTGGTTAAAAACCAGTGCTTAAAAGATTGTTTGTTGAACCTATTTGATTCTGACGCTGAGCCCCTGGTGGCTCTAATGCCCGTTTATTTCCTTATTTTACTTCCTGTTCAGGCATAAATCTTTGCTCCTACGATAAATACTCTTTTGGTTTCTTTGAGATAAGAAACAAATATCTGAAAAGTATTATCCGAACCCCAATTTTATTACCAGCTCCCGAACTGAACACGACTGGATATCGTCCAAAAACTTTATAGGAACGTCAGAAAGATATTTCTAGAGTGAAAAAATTACCGGCGGATACAATTCAAATCGTAAATTTTGCAACGGACCGTAATTCCGTTCCGTGTCAAGTGGCAGGCAATATTGCATTTTTCTATTCATGAGAAGGCTCGCTTCAATCATATTGCGAGAGGGCGCTTGATCATTTTTTTCTTGCGTTCTCAAATCTTTTTTCTTTTAAATTTATTACTTTCCGCTCTTCTGCTTCGGAAATTGTTGCTAAGATTTTTTGTCCCTTGGCTTTTAGATTGATGGTGGCGGTTTAATCATGTAATCTTGTCGCTAGTCGCTAAAGAATTTATTAATTTGACTGTGACTGTGGCGTTGTTATTAAAAAGATGATAAATGTTGTTAATTGTAAGATTTATTATATCCTTATCAACACAGCATTTCGTTTAAATTTGTTGTCTCTTTCAAACCCTGCTTCCTTTTTCTCACTGTTTACTCCATTATCGACATTTAATACATCTATACCATATGTTTCAGCTTCAACAACACCACACAGATCATTTTCCTTCAACTCCACATCGTCATCAGGTAAACGCAAATGCGATGAGCTCTCCGACTCCGAAAGTCCTGTGAATCATAAGAAGCACAAATATGAAGGAAGGATTCGAGGAAGACCACCTTTGAGGAGAAGCAAAACTTGTGTGGCCAGCCTTAGGAGTTCCATGTCAGCTGAGCAGAAGTCACTGATCAATGAACTGTCTATGAATGTGGATGAAAACATGAATTTGAGTTTTTAGAGCATATAATACCCGAGAGTGTCTTAAAAGATAATGTAAAACGGTTTTGTTGTAATTTCAGTTTAATCTAACCTTTTCGGGTATTAGTATAAAATAAGCGTTTTTAAAGGTAAAGTAATAATATGTGATCATAATTTTTGATGGGTAAGTAAGTATTAATTATCATTATATAAAATTTGAAGTACGAAAAGCTTATAATCTGATTTAATAGTAACAGTTAAATATAAGTAATTATTTTTAATGTCTGTTTTATTTAGTTCCTTTAATGCGAAATTCACATTTATCTCGTGGCATAATAATTACAGGCGCACAGGTCGATCGAAGGGTAAGCTACGCTTGCTTCGGTATGTTCATCGATGGGTGACCATTTATTACAAATCTCTCCGTGCTTCGAAAAAGGCACTTTAAGCCGTTAATCTTGACTTTCACTCGTAGATATTTGACAGTCATTACGGCTAGTCAGAAGCCATAGTCTGACAACCACTCGTACCAAGCAGTCGAGTCGCCCAATAACTGGGTTGTGGCACTTGCAGAGGTCAGATAGACAGCAGGTCCATGTAAAATACTGGTTTTCATTTGCAACCGGTAAGTCTGGAACTAGAAATATGTTGGTGTCGGCTGATCCCAACATACATAGTTAGGGAAAAGGCTTGACAAATTGACACTGATGTAACATCATAATCATTACTAACACTTCTATCGATATCGTTACTTCCATGTCGATACAAACGAACTCAACCCTACTATTATTACCCACACAACATTGCCCCCCACAAGCTATGACTCCATGGAAATAAATCACCGAAATCACCAACACATGTAAGGCGAAGCAAGATAACTTAATAACCCGCGCAATAACACCGCGGGTACGAATGACCACGCACTATTCGGATACGTTACCCTACGTAATATCCGAAACCCTTCGCTGCCGGACGTGTGCCGAATTCGGCCCGGAGAACAACCCTAATGTTATCGTTTAGGCCGAATCAATCAGCGGGCTGGTTTCTGCTCGATAAAATGGCGAGTTGATCGTGTTGGGTTATGATTTCAATTGTTAGTTGTGGGGCTAAATTGGGGGAAAGGGGGTTAGTTGTGCATGGGTCGTCGCTATCTGTATGATTGTTATTGTACGGTAAGTGGAATGGGTTTAGTTGTTTGGTGAATGTGATATTATGAGTTGCTAATATTACGTTTTGAAAGTATGCCTTTCAATTTGGATTTAAATACCTATGCTTTTAAAAACGGTACGGGTTTGTGATAATATACAAACTGAACGAATTCGACTTGTAATCTTTTATTTGCCAAACTAAAAGGCAGGATCTTAGTATAGAAGTAAGCTCTGCTATAATATTATGTTCGAGCCAGCCCACGCCACGGCTTAGATTCGTCCCTAAATGATAATCATTTCGATCCAGCCCGTCTCTTGCTACCAGCGATGCCCAAAGCCGTGGTCCGTACCCCACAGGGAGGCCCTTAGCAAGTAGTTGCTCTAGTTTTAAGTTTTTAAGCCCTGGCTGGAGGCCTTAATTTATTAAGGTAGCCACAAGTAAGTCCGGTTAAGCAGCCGACAACCTCATGTGTTGACGTACGAGAAGACATTCTAAAAAAAAAATGGTTGTTCGCAAGAAATAATTGACTTCCTTTTTAGGGTTCCGTTGCCAAATGGCAAAAAACGGAACCCTTATAGATTCGTCATGTCTGTCTGTCTGTCTGTCTGTCTGTCTGTCTGTCTGTCCGTGTATGTCACAGCCATTTTTTTCCGAAACTATAAGAGCTATGTTGTTGAAACTTGGTAAGTAGATGTATTCTGTAAACCGCATTAAGATTTTCACACAAAAATAGAAAAAAAACAATAAATTTTGGGGTTCCCCATACATAGAACTGAAACTCAAAAAAAAATTTTTCGTCGTACCCATACGTGTGGGGTATCTATGGATAGGTCTTTAAAAATGATATTGAGGTTTCTAATATCATTTTTTTCTAAACTGTATAGTTTGCGCGAGAGACACTCCCAAAGTGGTAAAATGTGTGTCCCCCCCCCTGTAACTTCTAAAATAAGAGAATGATAAAACTAAAAAAAATATATGATGTACATTGCTATATAAACTTCCAACGAAAATTGGTTTGAACAAGATCTAGTAAGTAGTTTTTTTTTTTATACGTCATAAATCGTAAACCGCAATTTACCTTTCATTCAATCAACTCAAATATAAAAATTAAAAAAATAGGATTTAATTTCATAAACACAAGCCTTATGCATAAACCGTGAATACCTACAGGTTTGTACGGAACCCTCGGTGCGCGAGTCCGACTCGCACTTGGCCGGTTTTTTTAATTTAGTTGTTTTACTAATTGATACATTTTCATTCCTGACTGGAAACATCAAAGATGTTTTTACAAACTTTTATTTTTGTTCTAAACACTAATTAAATTGACCTTTTGTCGTTCTGGACTTATTGTTATGACTCAAAAGAATTTTTTTACTTTTAGATAAGACAATAACATTCTAAAAATATTCAGAAAAATAGTCATTAAAAGTTATTTCGGCGTGACCTAGAAAAGATAAAACTTTTCATGAAAAACAGCAAAAATGTTTTCTGCTACTCAATCATATCAAATTAGTTTTATTTCACATAAACCAACATGGGCACTTATGGTACTTAGGTACACGGTTCCAAATTGTTGATTCCTATGGAGAAGAGCCGGCAAAAACTCCACGGTTACTCTTTTAAAAATAATTGGCTTTTACAATGGTTTCAAATTACAGTGTTAATAGGTATGGGAGAACATTGTAGGACTGTCAACAAGTACATTGTACTTAGCCACGTACTTACTTACCTAATAAGACTATACGATCTAATGTCACTTTCTCTTCACATATTACAATGTAGTAACTTGCTAAGTATAATTCTTAATATTATAAGAAATTAATTAAATCTATACTATTCATCTTTATGTCGTTGGTCTCGGCTGTCATTTATGGATCTTTGACAGCATTTACGGGTCTCAGAAACCCGAAAGTGTGACAACCAGTCTTACAAAAGGGGTATCGTATTACCCAGTAACTGGATTGTGCAGGTCAGATAAGCAGTCGCTCCATTTAAAATACTGGTGTTCAGCTGCTTCCGGTTAGACTGTAATCCGACAGCATAGTTCGAAAAAGGCTAACAAATGATATCTATACTAATTTTATAAAGCTGAAGAGTTTGTTTGTTTAATTGAACGCGCTAATCTCAGGAACTACTGGTCCGAATTGTTAAATTCTTTTTGTGTTGAGTAGCCTATTTATCGAGAAAGGCTATAGATTATATAACATCACGTTACAACTAAGAGGAGCGGAGCAGTAATGAAAAATGTTGCAAAACGGGGAAAATCACATGGGTAGGCGATTCGACGCGACGGGAAGGGTCGGGAGAACAAGAAATTTTAGAAGAAGCTTTTTCAGAAGCTTGATGATATATTTATCTCTCTGACACATATGTACCTATCTAATAATTCATTCTTATTTTCTATTTCACATTTTCCATTCATACCCTCGCTCTCAGTTTCACATTTCTACCCCACGTTAATACCAGTATTTTGTAATATTAATATCATCTACTACTTCTAGGTACTAGCGATATCATCAATCTATTTGCAGTTACCTCTGTCATTGATTTCCTCGGAGCAGAGTTAATTTGCGAACCATAATCCTGACGGCCGGCTGACAAGTGACAATCAAAATGTCATCAGTTATCACATTGAAACTCTAGTCTATTATGCCTACGTTGTCAGGGAGAATGTTCGAAATTAGCGTTAGTGTGTCGCTGTGGTAGTTGTTAGATTATTAAAACGGAAATAAAAACACACATGTTTGTTAAAAAAAAAAACGTGTGCGGTCGGAGATGCTCCGTCAGGAATGAAATTCATCACGCACGCACACTCGTATATCCAGGGTCGGGTCAAATTAAATTAGCTAGCAATTCTTTACAAACTGATGGCAAGAATAACTAAATAAAAAATATATTTTATTTGCCTTATTCGATGGCCGAAATTCAATACAGTCGATCACCTGGTTTTGTATTTTTTTGTGGAACATACCTAGATTATTTTACGAATTTCCAAAAAACGTAACTTGTCAGTTATTTGTTTGCCATAAAGTCATTTACAGTTTTGAACAGAGCAACCGGTGAATAAAGTATTGCCAGCTAATTTAGTTTGACCATGTTTAATAGACAGATACAGGGAGAGAAAGTGTCATGGAGGGACACAACGCTTTTTCCAAATGTGATAATTTTTACCAGTCTAACGACTTCAACAGGAGGAGGTAGCTTGTGTCAATCCATTTTGACTTTTTTTGCAGTGTCGCTATCGCTCATGCATACATCAGCTTACTATGAAGGGCACTCTTCACGCCACCTAGTCACATACCTACTACGCAGGGAAGTCAGCAATAAAATAAAATGAAAGATTTTTTATTACCTTCGGTTGTACAAAAACACTTAGGTATCTAAATACTATGCAGCATTACAACTAAGGGAGTGAGTGTTTTCGATGAACTCTCGCACCCAATGGAAGATTTAACTTGATACAATAGTCATAGTGCCACACTACGAAGCGGACTCTTCACTCCGTGTAGTCGAATCCTAGGCAGGGTAACCTACACTCCACGTGGTCGCATACTACCAGTGACATATCACTGGTCTAGGTTCTCAGGTCTGTGACAGATAGATAGTCCTCCAGACCGTATTTCGGCAGCCAATCTCAACGGAGACTAGCCATCGGCGAGGGAGATATAGTGGACAAGTGTGTCCGCAGACACAGGAGCACTCACTGTTCCCTCACTCTCATAGTCATAGACAAGTACGGGAAGAAGACATATTACCCCATAATGATGAACACATAAAACCCACATCACATAACTGCCGCCCAACAAAGGGCGAGTAAAAATAATATATTTCCAACATGGCATCAAAAGGCACTAAAAATTCGAAGCCAGTCCTAGCCAGGGAGATTTACGTAGCAGGCCCAACTTCGATCATATTACACGATAAACTTGATTCCACAAAATGTCGCAGATATAAGAATACATTGGTTTTGGAATTGGTTCAGGGCTTTCAGAATATCTGAGTGAGGGTATCCGCGGATTGATATCTGAAAATTAATCGATTCAAGTAATTTACGTAACATTACAAAGGTGTCATGTTACGTAAATTACTTGAATCGATTAATTTATAATATTTATATTTGTTTATAATAAAGGTATTACAAACTAGCTTTTGCCAGATCCAATGGGATCGTACTGCCAGGATAAAAAAAATATCCTGTATTTTAATTCATATTATAAACTGTCTTCAAGCCAATTTAACATCAATGTAACATCCAAACATCTGAGCACCGACACATACCAACTTCCACAACTATACAACTAAATAAAAACGAAGTGTCTGTTTGTAATTTCAAATTAACAGCTTTTCACTAAATGCGTATGAAAGTAAATACGGTACTTACACCAAAAAATCATTTTTTTAAACTTTTATCTGTCTGTCTGTTTGTTCTACCTAATCTCTGAAATGGCTGGACCGATTTTGACGGGACTTTTATTGGCAGGTAGCTGATGAAATAAGGAGTAATTTAGGCTACTTTTATTTTAGAAAAATACCTGCGTCAATTTCCGACATCCACGCGGGCGAAGCCGCGGGCAAAAGCTAGTTTTAAATATAATTATAAAGTACAAAGTAGAATGTCATTTGTCTAGTTTAAGTCTAATGTGATAGAATAGGCGAGCCTGTTATCATATCCACGTAGTGTCTCACCCTCACAAACTCGGCTGGTATCCCAGTAGTGGTAAGATTAGGCTGGTTATACTATGCTATGGGCACATACCTCGAATCCAGGCTTCTTCTAATCAAATAATTTATTACAATCGTGTTTACTCGCAAAATCTGGAAGATCGTTGTAAAATTCAAACAAATAAAACTGAAGTGTCTGTTTGTAATGTCAAAATAACAGCTTTTCACTAAATGCATATGAAAGTATAAATGACCCTTATTAAAAATGTTTCAGTCTGTTCCAGCTCCAAAATGGCTGGACTAATTTTGACGGGAGATATTTTATTAACAGGTAGCTGGTGTTATAATGAATAACTTTGGCTACCTACTTTATTTAAAAAATGAAATTAGAAACCATGAAATCCATTACGCACTTGAATGAAGTCGCAGGCACAGCTAGTTATCCATACATTAATACATGAAGCTAAAACTTAGTTGCTCTTTTACAAAAAACTTTTTAACAAAAAATTAAACCGCCGAAAAACTGAAAAGCATAAAATAATAAACCTTAAAGTTTTGAGTCGGCGCTTTGAGTGATCCTTGTTCATTGATTTTTCAGCGCCGACTCAAAATTTTAAGGTTTATTATTTTATGCTTTTCAGTTTTTCGGCGGTTTAATTTTTTGTTAAAAAGTTTTTATTTTATGATTTTTTGTGGCTTTAATGTACTTATAATACTTGGCAAGGTATACCCTACCCAACAATAAAATAATTATCAAAATCGGACTACTCTGTACAAAGTTATGCGTGTTTATACGTTACAATCAGTGAGTGAACAATCAGTCATCCCCTGTTTTCCAACCCTTAGGGTTCGATTTTGTTTTCCAAATTTATATGGGACCACCTTGGGAGTATATTCTTTCCAATAGAAGAAGAATTGTCACAATCGGACCACTATGTAAAAAGTTATGCGTGGTCATACAAAAAAAAAAAATATATATACGCGTCGAATTGAGAACCTCCTCCGTTTTTTTTCGTCGGTTGAAAAACTTCGCGGACGTAGGAGTATGAAAATTGGCACAGCTAGAGTTTTTATGAAGAACTCCACTCCTCGCTGTTGCTTAACATTTAAATGAATTATTGACCAATTTCGACCACTGAACGACCGCTAGTAACCACAAATTCACATAAACGTTTATTGAAGAACACTTAAAATATTATTTACTCATGAAATTATCAGAAAACCACTATATAAGCAGAAACTCTGAAAACGGTTCGACGCCGCCGCCCCAACTACATAAGTAAGAACTATTGCTTAATTTGCATACCCGAGGCAATTCCTTATAAGTATTCTGCTTACACGCTACATCTCGGAACACAACAATTTTCAAACCCTTACTTGACAAATATGCAACCCTTCCCGTATCCGAATAACCGCAGCCATATCCGAAATGTGGCAAAATATCCGCGTACTCTCAGCCCTAGCCGCAATATTCTGATCACGACCACACCACGTGACTGTATTATTTCAAATTCAAAGGGTAAAAAGGAGGCTGTATTAAAAAGGATAGCCTTCTTGTAACAGAAGCTTGGCGTAGAGCGGTTCTGCTTCACCACGATTGGTTGTCACAGTGGGAACACTTGAACAAACTTTGATATTCGGCCTCCGTAAATCTTATCGTATCGATTATAGAGTTCAAAGTCGCTTGAGGGAGTTGAAGAGAAGTTAGTGCAACCCGCTCTGGGAGTAACGGCAGTTGAATATGAAAAAATCTAAAGTGATATAGCAGCGCGGCAGGGATTTCAAAGTTAGTAGCTCTCGCCATTTTAAAGGTTGAATAAAAGTTGTGTTTTGTATTCAAAGTTTGTCGTAGACTGTCGCGTCTGGGAAGAATAAAGTATTAAGAATTTCGACTGTATTTCTTGTTCTGTTATCCTGTGTACGTGAAAATGTGACTTTCGTATCAACAGGCTATCGCATACTGTCATATTTCCTTTAGAATAAGTTGTGCTTTTGTGCTTTTCTTTTACTTTTATTCCATACTAGCTTTTGCCAGCGGCTTCGCCCGCGTGGAGGTCGGAAAATATCTCGCGTGAACGTACTACCGGGATAAAAAGTAGCCTAATGTGTTAATCCAGCTTGTTTTTTTATTAAATAAAATATATATTAAAGTGTACTATTTAAATATGGGAGCCTAACGATTAAACACGTTATTGTGGCTAATATATAAAAGATAGATATATACTATTCGGGACTTTTTTGTAGATCATTTAAAGACCATAATCTTTTTAATACATATTTTTGGTGTATATATAATCAATGTATGCGAGGATAAGAGCTCAAAAGCGCATTTTCATCCGACTTGCTTCAAATTAATCGTCACTGCTCGGCTCCTTTGTGTTTAAGCGTTATGTTATATAACCTATAACCTGCCCAGGAGTATGGACTACAATCGCGCCAAGTTTGGTTAAAATCCCTTCAGTAGTTTTTGACCCATACGTGCACATACAGACAGACGGACAAAAAATTTACTCATCCTCCAATATTAATTTTGAATATATTTTCAACCGACGAATAAAAACAGAGGAGGTTCTCAATTCGACGCGTATAGTTTTTTTTTTTTTTATGTATGATCACGCATAACTTTTTACATAGTGGTCCGATTGTAACAATTCTTCTTCTATTGGAAAGGGTATACTCCCAAGGTGGTCCCATATAAATTTGGAAAACAAAATCGAACCCTAAGGGTTGGAAAACAGGGGATGATTGATTGTTCACTCACTGATTGTAGCGTATAAACACGCATAACTTGTTACATCGTGGTCCGATTGTGACAATTCTTCATCTATTGGAAAGGGTTTACTCCCAAGGTGGTCTCATATAAATTTGGAAAACAAAATCGAACCCTAAGGGTTGGAAAACAGGGGATGATTGATTGTTCACTCACTGACACTCACAACTTTTTACATAGTGATCCGATTGTGACAATTCTTCTTCTATTGGAAAGGGTATACTCCCAATTTATATGGGACCACCCATATAAATTTGGAAAACAAAATCGAACCCTAAGGGTTGGAAAACAGGGGATGATTGATGGTTCACTCACTGATTGTAACGTATAAACACGCATAACTTTGTACAGAGTAGTCCGATTTTGATAATTCTATTTGATATTTCTATTTATTGTTGGATAGGGTATATCTTGCCAAGTATTATTAGTACATTAAAGCCACAAAAAATCATAAAATAAAAACTTTTTAACAAAAAATTAAACCGCCGAAAAACTGAAAAGCATAAAATAATAAACCTTAAAATTTTGAGTCGGCGCTGAAAAATCAATGAACAAAGATCACTCAAAGCGCCGACTCATAATTTTAAGGTTTATTATTTTATGCTTTTCAATTTTTCGGCGGTTTAATTTTTTGTTAAAAAGTTTTTCAATGTACAGAATTGACCTCTCTACAGTTTTATTATAAGTATAGATTTATTTCTATAGTATGCAAAAAAAATTATCAATGAAACGTTGCACATGTAGGCATGATGGAAGCCTTTCTATTGATACCAATAAATTTCAGGCCAAAACAAACCGTAACACCGAACTATAAACAACTTAAGTAATTACATATACAATCTATCAACAATAATCCTTGTCCACTCTTTGGTGACATTCTCCGTAGCTGTATGGGATGAAAAAGCCCTAGCAAAGATACGGGCGCTCAGGCATACTGGGGCTGGTCACAGGCCTACAATGTAGCATGAGAAAATGAGATAACAATCAAAATTCAATTATTCAATTTTTTATATATGACCACGCATAACTTTTTACATAGTAGTCCGATTGTGACAATTCTTCTTCTATTGGAAAGTGTATACTCCCAAGGTGGTCCCATATAAATTTGGAAAACAAAATCGAACCCTGAGGGTTGGAAAACAGGGGATGATTGATTGTTCACTCACTGATTGTAATGTATAAACACGCATAACTTTATACAGAGTAGTCCGATTTTGATAATTCTTTTTGTGTTGGATAGGGTATACCTTGCCAAGTATTATTAGTACATTAAAGCCACAAAAAATATAAAATCAAAAAATAAAAACATTTTAACAAAAAATTAAGCCGCCGAAAAACTGAAAAGCATAAAATAATAAACCATAAAATTATGAGTCGGCGCTTTGAGTGATCCTTGTTCTTTGATTTTTCAGCGCCGACTCAAAATTTTAAGGTTTATTTTATGCTTTTCAGTTTTTCGGCGGTTTAATTTTTTTACTTCAATTCTCACTCACGAAGTTGACATTCACTTTCACCTTCACTTTCATAAATTTCCTTTTCGTATCCGATTTAGAAGCATGCGGCAGCTTGCCTGAATCAATGCATATGCTTTGATTTCTTATTGGTGTGCATAGTCAAAACACGAGTAAGTCTTTCAGCAAAAACAACTTATGCATTTATTTCACAACCCACTTATCAATGACAATCTGAACCATTTTAGAAGATAATCCACTGCTTATACACTCGAAAAAATATCTGTCCAACAACGCAAATAAAAGCCATTATTACTGTTGACTGGCCTGCTAGTCTAGTGGTTAGTGACCCTGACTGCTAAGACTGAGGTCGTGGGTTCGATTCCCACCCAGGACAAATCTTTGTGTGATGAGCACGATCATTTGTTCTGTGTCTGGGTGTAATTTATCTATAATATGTATGTATTTAGAAATATATAAGTACATTTATCAGTTGTCTGGTTACCATAGTACAGGCTCTGCCTAGTTTGGGATCAGATAACGGTGTGTTGGTTGTCCTAAGATATTTATTTATTATTTATTTACTGGTACCTACTGTACATACATACATACTTAAACGCACGCCTTTTTCCCATGGGGGTAGGCAGAAACTACCTACCACCTGCTAAGATCCCTCTATACTCCTTGGAACTTAAACGAGGAAGTTCATAAATGTGGTTTCATACACGCGCGCCGGTTACCAATACTACTCACCTGACTTTATCTGTATACTAACAATTTTTTTTTTTAACTATCACACATCGCCATCTAGTTTCAAACTAAGCAGAGCTTGTGTTATGGGACTAGACAACTGATAAGCATACTTATATATTTCTAAATACAAACATATTATAGATAAAAACAAAATAAAAATTGATTTCTATTTGTATTTTCATAACACGATGAAAAATAATTGAAAAAGCCTTAATTACAGGAACGAGGACTTAAATCTGAACAGCAAAACCACTAACCGTTTATCGACGGTACAAAATAACCATAAACTTAAATATAATCTCGTTTAAACTTATCTGCCCGGTTCAACTCCCCGGTCAGGTTAACCCGCAATAAGAAGGATCGAGGTCAACTCATCCGACCTTTAACTGGGCGCAGTTAACCGCAGGATGTCCACGGACGTGCGAGTATACATGCGAATATGTACGGAGTATTTAGAACGATCCTAAGTAAACGCATGCCGGACCTCGTGAATACGTCATAGCTGAGTTTCTATAAATATGGTTTTCAAATCTTTCGAGGAATGAGGAAATTCAGGATTTATGATAGTAACTGAATTTGATTAAGTTATAATAACCGCACGGGTAGAAAGATCAGGTCAATCTACATTTGCTTCTGTTGGTCCGTGATCATTGAATGGATGATCATTTTTACATACTAAGATCCTTTCATGCTTCGAAAAGCACGTTAAGCCTTTGGTCCCGCCTGTCATTCATGGATCTTAGACGTCGTCAGAAGCCCGAAAATCTGACAACCGATCGTCTTTCAAGAAAAATCGTATTACCCAGTAACTGGGTTGGGAATGTCAGACAGGCAATCGCTTCATGTAAAATACTGGTATTCTAGTGCATCCGGTATGTCTGAAAGTCGACCTTAGCATACCTAATTGGGAAAAGGCTAGGCACATAATGAGGCTGGAAAGTGAACAGAAGAATTGACTGCGTGTGTTGCTATGCAGTGTCATTGTCATTATTTAAATAAATAAACACATACACAGATCTATAAATAATACATTATTAGTATCTTATTTTAAATTATAGTTAATTTTTGTGTGTCTCTGTGAGTTTTTTCAAAAGACGCTATTAGTTGTTGTGTAGTTTAGAATATAGACTCGGGTACACAGCCAGACATGAAAAGTATAATTAATTTGTTATATATATATAGATTAATATTGCACATAATACAGGATGTAAGGGACAGCCCTCCGCAGACTGATGGGATGGATTCAGTATAGCATACTAAGGTGACCAGTACAAGAAATTATTTCAGGACCGTTATGGGAATCCAATAAACGTGATTTGTTTTATTTCCTCACACGCAATGTATCTTGGATCAATTCGGAAAGCCGCCTTTGTGCAATCGCCGACGACGAGTTCGATGAACTCTGTAGTTAGACGGAAAGTTCAGCTGATTTTACACGATGTTTATTTATTTATTTATTAGGAAACTCAACAGCTTGTTTTAAAATTACATGCAATTATATAACAACAACAACAACAACAACACAACAACAACAACAACATCCAACAACAACATTTCAACATCCATTGCTGCTTTTTTTTAATTTAGCCGCATTATTTACATAAATGGAGTGCTGCTTTCAGAGAATGTAATTTTGCATTGAAATAAAACTGAAAAAGCTGAAAAAAAGTAAAAAAATTAAAAAAAAAAAATAGGAGAAAAATTCCAATGCAATATGATTCAAAATAAGGAGCTGAATGCACTCTGTCAGTTTGTGGAGGGCTGTCCCTTACACCTAGTATAGTGTTCTGCGAAGGACGTAAGGTAAGAATGTGAAGCGTGATCGCCAAGCAGACGAATTAGGACTGGTACTTGTTGAATTGGGTACACCATAAAAACACGTAAAAAAAAAAACAATGAATTCTATAATATTTACAATGGGCGGCCGTATCGCTTTCTGCGATCTCTTCCAGGCAACCTTATGTAATTTAAGAGGGTCTGTTGACATGAAGAATGAATAAAAAATCCTAATATTCCTAACATTTGAGAATATAGTTATTTTCCATTATTCCACATTAGAAATAAAGCGGTCACAAACAAGTTTGTTTTGTATCAAAATAGAAAAAAAAAATATCCTTTGTGTCTGAAGGTTTTGTTACAGAAGGCAATACAACATAATAGGTAGGTATTGTACACGAATAATACGACTCCAGTTTTTATGAGAATAGTTTTCGTGTATTTGTTATGAAAAAAAAAAAATACATTTACTTCGAAGTAAATCTCAGATTAGGTTCCTACCACAAATACGTTAGATATGAAGTTATTAAGGGACAACAAATATTCCAAAAAAAGATCGGCGCTGACACTTGCTATAATTGCTGACAGTAATTGCTCATATAAGTGAAGTATAACTACTGTTTAAAGGTTCTCGCAGACAGACGTGACTTCGGTAGAAAATTTTACACAAAGTTTTTATAGAAATCGTTCCTCCAGAGAGTTGCGTTACGCCATCGCTTCACGCCTGTCTGCGGGAGTCTAAAAGTTTTATAAAACAAAATAATCAAAGTTTTTAGAGAGAGAGGCATCTTCTGGGCATACTCGTTCTATCGTAGACGTCATCCATTGTTTTCCATCACACACTAAATAAATTATTTAAAAAATAATAATTACAGTAATACTTTTCTTCGTACTTACGTCTATACAACAATAACCATGGGATGAACCAGCGTCCACACATAACAGAGACAGCCCTAGTAACCCAAATGGACTGATAAACGCCCGATTATTTCGTAACCGAGTGTCTACGGCCGATACTTTTGTGCACGATCTCCTTTGTTTTGCTATATTTTTCCTCCGAGCTCGTTTATAGGACGTAAAGCGAGGATGAGTGAGCGTAAATGTGGATGCCTCCCTTTTTATGATATTACTGCCTGTAAGCGGTTTGTTATCGGGACAGTCGGGAACTGTGTTGTGTCTATTTTTGGTGTTTATTTTGAACTATGTTTCTTGTTATGTTCATGACACTGTTTCATTTACCAAGGCTGACTAGGCAGGTATACTTTTTTCTAGAAGTTTTAAATCTAAAAAGTCGATACCAATTCAGCCTTGTGGCTATGATTGTCGAAGGATCGATGACCGATGGAGCAGATGAGTCCTAGAGTGGAGACCGCGGCAAGCTTACCATTGGATACCACCAAGCTTGATGGACGGATGACTTTAAGAAAGAGGTTGGGACAGACTGGATGCAGAAGGTGGAGGGCGAGGTGTTGTGACGCAGCCTGGGAGAAGCCTATATCCAGCAGTGGACTGCGATAGGCGTTGAGTTGATAGATTGATAATTTGTATGTTGTAATGGAATATATAATATATTATGTATGTATGTATATTATCGAAACTATACTGTTGTGAAATAAGTATTTTCTCAAAATTATAATTTTTCATTTCACGCTTAACCTCAAGTCCCTGAGATACCACATTTGGTACAGACATAATGGTTTTTTAATTGTGTCTGTAATTACGGTAATTGACTGGACGCTTCTGAATTTTGCGTATATGCGAGGTATTTATACTTGAGTAACGGTAAACCAGAATCATGCCTTTTTCTAGTCTGGCTCCTAATCGACTTGACTTCTTTGAGTTTGTACAAATTGTAGCAGTGTAAGGTTCAGTGTGCGTCGAACCTGCTCAGGCATTAAAGTGGATATAAAAGCCAAGACTAATAGGGCATTAATAGCATGGCAGGAAGTGGGAATGGCTCGACGTAAATTAAAAGCTCTCGTTATGAGGGACCAAGTTGCTATAGTCTTATAGTCAGCTATTAATCCTACTTCCTACTAATATTATAAATGCGAAAGTTTGTATATATGGATGTGCGGATGTGTGGATGTTTGTTACTCTTTCACGCAAAAACTACTGAACGGGTTTGGATGAAATTTGGAACACAGTTAGTTTATAACCTGCATTAACACATAGGCTACTTTTTTCCCCGTAGTACGTTCCCGCGGGATATTTTCCAACCGTCACGCGGGCGAAGCCGCTGGCAAAAGCTAGTAAATAATAATATCGTTTACTTATAAAAAAGGGGCACATTTACAAAGTTAACTTAATAATTAAAATAGAGCACAGTTGCTCATTTGCCCGAACTAGGTTGAACCTGTACGAATTTTTATTATGAAGAAGTTTCAACCGAAGCGTTCCAATGTCGTCGACGATTACGTCCCTGGCCCAATTTTAATATTATGAGTTGGCAAATGTTCATTAACGTCATTTTCACCATACGATATTTACTTACAAACATCACGCCTAAAATCCCCAAAGGATACGGCAGAGGTGTACCTCAAATGTACAACTGTAAAGTTTTATATAGTAATACCTATTGGAAAATATCTAACTTTCTAAGTGTTAATTTTAATAAGTGAACGGGTATATAATCGGTAGCTATAAGTACTTAGATTGTATAACGACGTACCTTAATAATCTTGAAACCCTTTTCGCTACATTTTTCATTAATTCATTCGTCAGCATATTCCCTCGCCTCAATTCAAACCACAAACACTTCAACTCAAACTCCTAATATAATTGGTTCACTTTCATTATTAATAGGCTTATCATAAGGGGAAACAGATGCCGCATCAAAAGTAATCCGCCGCCCAGCCGAGCCGCCACGAAAACACATTACGTTCATCTAGTGTCATTTATAACGGAAGGAGGTCACATACCTACCCTCATATTAGACACCCGGAGCCTGGATAGGAGCGTGTTATATAAGGCGTCTCGGCAAACAAGCCTTAATACGTTTGTTTTCTAAGGTTTAAAGAAACAGAGTATTTAATACAATATTTAGTTTATAATATTTAGTACTGTTGAGGGCTTGATCAGAATTATTACTATTCAGGGACGAATGGCGGACATGGATTGGAACGTCGCTGCTGGCCTCGGCGGTGCGGGCGGAAGGACGGCGGTCTGTGACTAGGGTTGCCACCCGTACTTTATAATAAAGTACTGTACGTTATTTCACATAAATGTACTCTATACTTTATTAGAAAAATAAAGTACACGAAAATACTTTATTTTGCAAGTTTTGATTTCTTTGGGATTATGAAAAGATTATTCGTAAAAACTTTTTCGTTAAACGAAATTTATTTAATGCAAACTGCAAAAGCAATAAAAAATATGTTTTGAAATATAATAATAAAGAAAAATAAATAAAAATACTTTATTTTTATACCATGTACTTTTCTTCTTACCTATAATAACCAAAGTACTTTAATTGTATGACAAAAAGGTGGCAACCCTACCTGTGACGGTGTGTCAGACACACCGTCACAGATAGGGACGTAGTACTCTCAAGACACACTGTGTGTCTTGAGAGTACTAGTGACTTTCTCTCCCGAAGGAGGGTTGTAGCGTCATCGGGAATGGTTAGCTTATGTCTCGGTCGGCGAATACGGGTGGGAGTGTAGCGGGCGGCAAATGATTAACTATTGTATTTTTTATGTTTAGATTCCTGGTTAAGTAGTATAGACTCGAATTAAACCTTTATTGATGAGCAAATCAAGTCAAGTGAGTTTCTTGCTAAGTTAATCCGTCGTTTCTTGGTACTTCACTGCTTATAAGTCCTTGCTTATACTATTTATCTTGTTTGTTCTTGCAACAGTTTGTTGTCGCAAGCACTACCACTGAGCATTAAATCCTGGGTTCGATTCGGAGGACGGGCAGTGTTACGGGGATTTTCCACCGGACATTTCTCAATTGAAGCCCAAGTCTAGATGTACGCCTTTCTAATGGCAGTAGACTCGCTCCCTATTACCGTGGACGCAAACATAACTGGCGAAATGTGGGTTCTGCGGTCCACCCTTCAGGGGATAGACGCGAGTGTTATGTATTATTTTGCAGCTGCTTCCATTGATCCAATGCCCATTTGTTCACGGCTGGTCTGACAACGAATCATTTTACTTCTCAGTATCCACTACACCAATTCCGTCTGTCATTTGCCATCAATCGCTCGTAAACAATGAAGAATCATCAGCAATATCATCATTTCAGCCGAAAGACGCCCACTGCTGGACGAAATATGGTGGTAAAATGTACAGAGAACGCTGCGTTCTCTAGTAAGGAATCAAATTTAGAGGAATGAAAGAATAATTCTACGTTATTACTTAATCCATACTTCCATATCCATACTTCCATACTTCCATACTTCCATACTTCCATACTTCCATACTTCCATACTTCCATACTTATATTATAAATGTAAAAGTAACTCTGTCTGTCTGTCTTTCTGTCTCGCTTTCCTGCTAAAACTACTGAACCGATTCAAATGAAATTTGGTACACAGACAGTTTAGAGCCTGAGAAAGGACATAGGCTTTTTATCCCGGTAGTATGTTCCCGCGGGATAATTTCCGACCTCCAAGCGGGCGAAGCCGCTGGCAAAAGCTAGTTTAATATAAACACTACTTAAATAATGCGTACAACTGTCCGGTGTGTCTTTTTCGAAAGAGGGTCAAAAAAGCTTGTAAAAACAGTAGTTCCTCTTATGTGGAAGGTATGTTGTCTTAATAACCTTGGCTCTGCAGTGCTATTAATAGCATAGTGCTCAAGAAAACACACTGGTCCTGCTGGCCAGCGCAGCCGTTTATAATGTGCAACGAGCCACCCTCGTGTCAGATGTGCGCTTATTAAATATTTATACTGTACGATTTACTTGTTATTTTTTTTATAGATAAAGATATATTTTGATTTGACCATTAGTTTAATAATAATATCTTAGGACAACCAACACACCGTTATCTGATCCCAAACAAGGCAGAGCCTGTACTACGGCAACCATACTACTGATACATATAGGTACTAATATATTCCTAAATACATACATATTATAGATAAATTACACCCAGACTCAGTGTGGTGTTCTAGAGTTCAATAGTAAAATAAAAAAATAAAATGTCAAAATCTGACTGCTTAATAGTGAACTCTATACAACATTAATTTTTGTTTATATTATGCGAAACCCGAAACACGGGTCTAGTATTTTTATGTAAAGAATCTATGAAAAAAATTTCAAAACTGTATCATTAATAATCACAAAGTTATAAGCTTGATAAGTTACCTGGTTGTCCACGCAAAAACATATGCAGATCACCACAAACAGCTAGTGTACGTACCATCTCCATGTAATGTCCTTCTTATTTTTTACGGTCCGAGACACCGCGGCCATGCTCGTGCCGTCCGGTCGCCACCCTCGCAGCGCTAGGGGGGCCATTCATAGAATTTGGAGTAAAGGTTTTATGCAAAACGGCTCAAGCAGTTTTAAAATTATAATAATTACAAAAATTCAAAAATGCTAACATAAAATTTTTCTTTTTGCTTCTATAGCTTCTTTACCACCTACAGGTGTACCTCTTAAAATATTTCGTGTATGAATAGATACACCTTATATATGATGAAAACAAAAACATTGTATTTTAAAAAGTTGACTATTATACTTAACACTATAAACAAGCTCATGTAGTCGTAGGTAATATAGGTCTTTATTTTTATTATTTTAGTTATTTATCAATAGTCGGGTTTTTAAGCAGTTTTTTTTTACTATGTTCAGGCTCCTTAACACACAATACAAAGTTTAACATTCACCGTAAATCATGTATGTCAATACCAGGGAAAGGGTTTACATTGATCAAGAACTTAAAATATTTTTCATTCAGAACACAAAGTCGTTTACGAGTAATTATCACCATAAATATGTAGCTAATTTTATGTACGGTACAGCTTACAAAATAATTCCTTTAACTGACTACAGACACCAACAACAGTAAAACGTCACGTCTAATCGCATCGTCCTCGTCTCGTGTCCTCTAAACCCATAAAGCCCACTCCGTGCTACCTTAGAGAGGACAAACTAATAAAACGGGGACAAGACAGAGGTCAGGGGACATCGGGGGACATCGGACGCACGTTGTGTTCACCGGATGGCACCAGATTCCGGAAGTGGGAGTACGTCACGAGGGAATGAGGGTTTTTAATAAAGCTGTTTGAAAGTTTCGTTTGTTTTATTACGAGTCTTGAAATTGTAATTTTTCGATCATCTGATGACGCCCGAACAGTTGAAAATGCAGCAATACTGAGACTGAATCGCGACTTGTAATCGCTTTTAACAGCCAAGTCAGATAAAGTTTCTTCCCGACTGATATCCGTAAAATAAGCAGTGATATGCTATGAAGTTGATAAAGAAACTGACCAAACGGACCATCAACCTTCATCTTAGTAACAGTAGTTGTAGTAGTTGGCATATTGGCGTGTGCTAGCTGATATATGGCATATAATTTAATTTATGTTTTGTTTTCGTAAAATTAATCATCATCATCATCATCATCATCATTTCCGCAATACGTCCACTGCTGGACATAGGCCTCCGCCAATTTGGGGGGCTTTGCCATAATCGCCACGCTTTTTTTTTTTTTTTTTTTTTCAGGATGGGAAATCATCAAATGACTTCTCCCGCTCTGGGCGGAGCGGGAGGGCGTGTCAGACTTTTACTGACTAAAACCCACCCGTGTTCCATCAGTTGCCCATGTGCCAGGGTCACGGTATCTCTTTCGAACAATCACGCGACCCCGGCAAGCATCGGTCCTAGTAGACCCCTACACTGCTGCTGACATCTCTTTGAGGCGCGCGTGGAACACTGCGCGCCGTCGACCCGAGCCTGGTCCTTACCGGGCGGCGAGCCACCCATTGCTCGCCACCCGCAAGCTCGCGCCTACGGTGGCCGGGACTCCGCAATTGACTCCCGACGCCCGGGGCGTCTCCTCCTTCGGCGGCTAGGGGCATGAGGGCGCAGAGACTGCCACTCCCTCACGCGCCCCGCCTCCTCCTTCGCGAGCATCACTGCTTCGCAGAAGGAGGTGACGGCTTCCCATTCCCTCTCGCTCCGTACCATGGCTCGCACCAGGGCCGGACGCGAGAGGTCGCCGCCGCCGATCGCCTCCACGAGGACACGGCGGTGCTCCGCCCAGGCAGGGCATACCTCCACCGTATGCTCCACCGTGTCCTCCAGACGATCCTCGCAATGGAAACACCCGGACGTATCCTCCCGCTTTATCCTGAACAGGAACCCACCGAAGCACCCATGCCCGGTGAGAACCTGCGTCAGGCGGAAGGTGAGGACGCCGTGGCGCCTCTCTATCCACTCCTCAAAGAGGGGACTTACCGCCGCAATTGTGGCGTGCCCAATAATCGCCACGCTTGGCAGACGGACTGGCGATCGCAGTATGGTGGTAAAATGTATGCTATTAAGTTCAGTAGATTCAAGTTCTTCTAACTTAATAGAAAGCTGTGCCGCTGGGAAGTTTGTTGCACCACTTCTTCTTCCCAGCTAAAGCACTAGGAAGTGAAAAAGCTTTGACGTTCAAAAAGTGCTGACTCTCAGCCTATTTTGAATAAATGACTTTTGATTTTTAGATTTTGAACAGTAGACATATAAGTATTTCAACTCAGAACAAATGGTCGGAAAAGTTGATTCCGCATTCACATCACGTTCCATGTTTGTGTGAGTTTACACACACATGCAAACGCGTCTCCACTAATCTATATACTTAGCTTTAGCACAACTACTTATTAAAAATCCTCCACCAGTAACCATAGCAACACATTTCTTTCCCGGCCACATATTGACGTAGCTTACATCGGCGTGCGGTCGGTAGTGTCGGTACACAGTTCGATGCCTGCGCATGAATATTCATGATATTGATGCGAAGCTGATCCATGTGATCAGGTTGCGGTGGCTGGCAAATTGGAAAAGTTACATGCGCATGTGTTTGTAGTGTTATTGATATTGTAACACGTGTCGACATGTGTGTGAGTGAGCAGTTGTGAGTAATGAAACTAGAGATATAAGAACCTTTTCTAAAAGAAGAAGAAGCGTAATAGAATTCTGCACAATTATGCTCACTAATACCTGCGCAAAGTAGCCTATTATTTTGACAACGTTAAGTCCTCATTTGCATCGGCGTAAAAGCGTTGAGGCGGTATCTTTAAAGGCTCGTGCAGAGTAGCGCAATACGACGGACGCGCGCGACACTACACACAGGGCGACCTGTCGTACCGCGACGCGGTCATAGAAATTGTTCTATGGATATAAATCACCGATTCGCGCGATGCCGATGTCGCGTCGCGTTAGTATGAACGAGCCTTAACGCACTGCTTAGCGCCTACAGTTGAAAACCGATCAGTATGTTTTCTCAACGCGCTCGATGCACTCTCAGAGTGTGCGTGAGGTAGCCACAGCACACTGAGTATAATAGCGGACAGTATGTCTGTCTGTCGTTAAACAATGTGTACGTTTATGTGTGAACTAACATAGTTTTATGCACTATTTTTTACTAACATAGTGGATCATGCTGTCTGACAAGAAAAAAATTGACAAGGCGTTAACGTAGTCATTGACCTTGCAATGAAAATAGGTGTAAATTACCACTAGACTACACTAATTTTACCTATGTACAACTTGCTGAGGAGTTTGTTTGTTTGAACGCGCTAATCTCAGGAACTACTCGAATTGAAAATTCTTATAATGTTCATAAGACCGTTTATCGAGGAAGTCTATAAGCTATCTAACAATACGCCAGGACCCTTACTCGCATGGGCAGATGATTCGATATGACGCGGGCTGAAGCTAGTAAAAAATATAGAAAGATGAAATAATACGTTAAATTAAAACTACCGCTTGCTCACCGACTACATAGGGATGATCTATGTTATAGGGGTCTGATTTCCGCACTTAGTCCTTTGAGTGGGCCATTGTGCGTGGGCCATGGCGGCCGTCGGTGTTTATTCCAACCAGGATGACATAGAAATCTTTCTCTTTCCTTCAGTTCGCCTACTGTTTGCACGTTATTCGTTTTAAGTTCATTGTTACTGTGAAAATGATCTTTGCGCTACACCTTTTTTAAGAACAGGTTGCTCCAAGGTACCTTTTTTAGAAAAATTGTACAGTAAATAATAACGATTAATTAAGTTAAAGTATTTTTATAAAAGAACACACAATTCACCATCAAAGCGACACGCTGTATACGTTACCTATGTTGTGTTTACGAACACTGATCTGCAGATCTTCCAAATAATATTTGTTAAAGGTAATAGGAACACATTCATATTTGGCTATTCCAAATAGAATGCCCACATAATCTGTTGTCACTCCTAGAGCGTACTTGACACGCTGCATCACGTCGCGCGCATAAATCGGCGTGACAGATGGTCACATTTGTTATATCACGCCGAAGTGGAAATACGATACCGATATCATACTGTAAACACGTTTTTGTTTAATCTAAATTAAATATCGGCCTGGAGGCGTTTATTTCAGAATTTGGGACACCCTTGTGATTGTGTTTAATCTTGGGCGGGCATCTGGTTTCCTGTTTCAGATTATCTGGTTTTTGAATCGTGATTTTCTTGTGTTTATTTTAGTTGTTATCTTAAAGGAATTTAAGCTTCAATGAAAACCACTTTCAACTGTATTTCAATTATTCTTAAATTTATAAAGCGTGTTGTGGTTCAATGGTAGCGGACGCGACTTTTGAGTTGTAGGTCATAGGCTCGAACCCAGACAAGCTCTGTACTTGGTGTAAATGATTTCGTTGCCACTGCTCTCAACACGTTGAAGGAAAACATCGTGAGGAAACTGCCATGTCCTCGTATAAAATATTGAAGACTTGTGACATCTACGAACCCGCACTGGGCTCGCGTGGGGGATTACATCCCACGCTCTCGCACCGAAAGGAGGACTCTGTCCCAGCACTGAAGACATTATAGGCTGATAATTCAATATTATCCGTAATAAATAAACCTTCGTGGATCATAATTTCAAAGTTGTTTTTTGACAAAACCTGCAGACACTATTATTATTATGCTAAACAGCTTAAATGGGTTAAGCTTTTGAAGAAGAAAACAGTTTACTCAAGAAGTTTCTCTTACGATTGAAAATAACCACCTTAATATCTTTGTTGCAGGTAAACGGCTCGTGGGGCCTGCCTGCCTTCGTGTGTGACGTGTACATCGCAATGGACGTCACCTCCTCCACGTCCAGCATATTCAACCTCGTCGCCATATCTGTTGATAGGTAAGTTATCTGGTACTTCACTAATAGCCTATCGCTAGCCTTAACAGCATACTTGATTCTCTCTAATGCTCTAGTCACCACCACTTGAGTTCGACCAATCGACCTCTTCTTTCAGTGATCATAATTATATGCTTAATTGAAAATCGACCTCTTCTTTCAGTGATCATAATTATATGCTTAATTGAAAATGGACCGGAGCGTCGACTAAAGACGTTTGGCGCGTGAATGCTTGAGCCTTCGGGCACAGTAACAGTATCAGGAGGTCAGACCCAGACCCTTGGTCTGAAGTCAATATAATATGACGGGACCTATGTTTATCTTTTTTATCTTTTAGTCCTCGAATGGAGACAATAATAGGGTCAAGTTAGGGCTCGTCCAATATTTATGTAGCCAAAAGGTTACAAGTTACAAGACCCATGTCTTGATGATGGATATAAATATGTTTGGCTTGGCACGAACAAACTACGTACAGTCTCGTAAATTGCAGAAAATCACTTTTAAAATTGCTAAGTGCTCGTGCACTTAGCAATTTTAAAAGTGATTTTCTCCAATTTTACTGATTGTAATTTTATATTATAACGAACATAGTATTTTTGAACCCATACTTTTATGAAATTGGCGTTATCTCAAAGTTCCAATCGTTATTAAACAAAAACTCTTTTGAATTTGGCTGTGTGTATGCATATTGGTACTCATGACTGTACATAGTTATGTATACGTATGCTGGTGAGTAAAACTTGATAACTTACCAAACGGCAGCTTTATAATTTTTGTATATGGCCTATATTCCCAGCACACGTTCCCAGCATTATATGTCATCTCTACGACAGATAGATATATCTCTTTCTATACAAAGTGACATTTCTTTTGTGTCATAACGTGACATCGTGCCCTAGATTAGATATATGTAATTACAGTATTTGGCCTTTTCTATGGTAGTCACGCTACTCGTGCAGTTATTAGTTAGCTGGGAAACGCCAGCAACATTTAGCTTTAAAACATTGACCGACAAAATATTGGTCTGAAAAGGGACACATTTAATTTAATTTCAAATAATCTCTTACCAGGTACATAGCAGTAACTCAACCAATAAAATACGCGAAGCACAAGAACAACCGGCGGGTGTGGTTCACCATCGTGCTGGTGTGGCTGATCTCCGCAGCCATCGGCGCCCCCATCGTGTTGGGGCTCAACGACACGCCCGACAGAAACTTCGAGGAGTGCCTCTTCAACAGTCAGAACTACGTCATCTACTCTTCACTAGGATCCTTCTATATCCCCTGCATCATGATGATGTTCCTTTATTATAGTATTTTTAAGGTTGGTATTGAAATTATTTTCTTTTTTAATCATTTCTATGTAAGTTCAGATCTGTTGCTGGTTCAGAACGCTTGTTATTGTTCGTATAGTCGTTGTAAAAAAAGTTACAAACCATTCAAATCTAGTATTTTGAACGTTTTTAATTACGAGAATAGTCTAATTGTTTCCGAGAACCTGCTTTTTCTTTGTGTAAACTTCACAGACGTAATGAGTATCAATAATTTTATCTAAACACGATAAAAGATAAGAAAACAGTTTGACGTGAAATAATACACAAGTATTTCAGTCCGTATTTTCACCTATTACGAAAAACATAAGAAAACAGTTATTCTCAAAATAATCATCATCATCATCATTTCAGCCGTAAGACGTCCACTGCTGGACTTAGGCCTCCCCCAATTTGGGGAGCCCCCTCAAAATAATATGAAGTATCAATAATAACACTAACAACGGTCGTTGACCTCCCAAAAAACATCGTAATCTTTTTAATTTTATCGTGATCAGATAGATATACTCATAGCGTCTGTGAAGTTTAGGTAGCCAGTTTAAAATAACCTTGTATAAAAAATATTTTTTTTTCTTCGATTTTTATGTCACCAATTGAGAAATAAAAGCATAATCATGTATGATAAGTAAATATGACTACCTATTGGTTCACCGCATAGCACACTGAAACCAATAGTCTCATCTTGCTATTTGTAGACCCATTACATAAAAATATAACTTCAAAATAGGTCAGTAAACTATCTAAGTACAATATTCCATTATGTAGTACATAGGACTACCAAACCACCATTCAGATTAGTATTAACGAGGTTACCATTCCAGTTTCAATTAGAACTCAAATATGTGACCTCTAAGTTGGCATTAGGGTTGAAATCGGAGAGCATTTCAATTAAATTGTCTAGACGCACAGAAATAAACGTATTCGGAGTACTGATGTGTCTTTATGAGCCAAACCAATGGATAATGTATGTGGATGTGAATTTATCCATTAAAGCCTTTGGCAAAAACCTCGGTTTTGAGATGAATGAGACAGATTTTTTACGGCTGACGTACCGTGTTCAGATACGTAAATTGCTTCGGATTTCAACAAATATTCCACGGCGCTTTTAGTTCAAGAAGAGGCAGCAGAGGTATGTTACCCACATTTTACTTTACCCGACATTCTATTTATTTTTGATGTGGTCCGAGAATTCGCATACCTCGTATCGCTCTGAGGTTTGGAATGTGAAATGAAATTAGTGAAGTGAAGTTGCCCACACCTAAGCATTCATATAGTGGCTTCATTATAAGAGATGGTTAGCGACTGATCAATCCTTCTTCTTAGCGTGTCAATAGCAATCTAAATATAGTCCACCCAGAATTTGGCTACGAGCTTAGCACTTTCAGAAGCCTCTTTCACAGGCTGATCAATTATTTTACTAATACTAGACACTTTCCAAATATAAACCTTCTATTAAGATATTGCTACCAGTAAAACCAAACAATACTTTGCTCAGAAACTGAATAACTTTGACTCAGCAAAGTTTAAAATATCCCATAGCTAGCCTGGCAGAGTAGTAACCAGCAAATGTTGTAGACGTGTTTTTGGCACAACTTCGAGTTTGTTTCTCGTGTGTGGCATAGTGGGATTTGTACGCGACATTTTTGTATAGCATTTTTGCAAACTGGCAAGCTTTATAACATAGGTCGAAGTCGTAACACGTGCGAGATTTTACTAGTGAATTCTTTCAAACAGGTACATAATCAGATTGTTTTTTTATTTTGATTAACTAAAGAGAAACACCCATTCTTAACATGGATCGGATCATAAGGAAGAATCAGTTGATCTGACATAGGATAATATATTTTCCAAATTTTTTATAGCACTAGACCTTTATGTAATAGAATACATTGTAAAACTAGTTTTCAATATTTCTGAAATTTAACCATATCAATCTATAATTTCACAAAATAATCCAACTCCTTTTTGTCAGGCGTTAAGAATACGAGCAAAAAAGCAGAGAGCAGCCAAAAAGCCACCAGTATCTGGGGACCCCAACACAGGAGCGACTACAGCCGTGGTGATAGAAAACGTGGCGCAGACCAGAAGACTGGCAGAAACTGCGCTACACGAGGACCGACCTACGAACACTGGGTCTGGGAGCAATGAGGATGAACATGAAGACAGGTGAGAACTAGTCATGAAGGTAATACAGAGGGTATGTTAAAAATCACAATCTGAAATTGGCTCATATTATAAAAAGGAATAAGAATCGCTAGGTAGATCGACTTTATGATGATCCCGAAATTAAAGATATGATTAGTGTAGATATTTGGGACTGTTGCCATTAAAATTTAGGATACTTGGGTTAGGTAACCGACGCAGTAAAACTGGCTTTGCATAATCAGCCTATAACGTTCCCACTGCTGGGCCACAGGCTTCCTTTCTGTGAGAGAGAGTAACCTGTAGTCCACTACGCAGACCCAGTGCGAGTTGGCAGATATCTTACAACACATGTCTTACAATTTTTGGTCCTAAGACATGCCGGCTGCCTTACAGTGTTATCCTGCACCATTTTGAGAGTAGTGGTTATGGACGTAAACCGCCTGTCAGGGTCCGAACCTAGCTAATCTATACGCCCTCACGCCCCTAGCCGCCGCAGGAGGAGACACCTCACGCGTCGGGTCGGCTCCCGACGCATGAGGCGGACTCTCAGCCACGTTAAGGAACAGGCCCGTGTCGACGGCGCGTATTGTTTCATGCGCGCCTCAAAGAGATCTCAGCAAGACTGAAGGGGTCCACTAGGACTGATGCCTGCCAGGGTCGCGAGATTCGTTCGAAAGAGTTACCGTGGCCCTGGCATATAGGCAACTGAAGTTACATGGGTGGGTTTTAGTCAGTAAAAGCCTGACACGACCTCCCGCTCTGCCCAGTGCGGAAGACGTACGACCTACGGCCTACAATTAGTAAGTCACGGCTATTACCACTAGACCACCACTGCTGCTTAAAATGGCATAGATGGTTAAAAGTACTAAGGAATAAAAATCCTACTAATATTATAAACTAGCTTTTGCCAGCGGCTTCGCCCGCGTGGAGGTCGGAAAATATCCCGCGGGTATCGTCACTGCTCAGCTCCTATGTGTCTTAGCGTTATGTTATATAGCCTATAACCTGCCCAGGAGTATGGACTACAATCGCACCAAGTTTGGTTAAAATCCCTTCTGTAGTTTTTGACCCATGCGTGCACATACAGACAGACAGACAGACAAAAAATTTACTGATTGCATTTTTGGCATCAGTATCGATCACTATTCATCCTCCAATATTAATTTTGAATGTATATTCAATGTACAGAATTGACCTCTCTACAGTTTTATTATAAGTATACCTATAGATATATAGACCATCAAAAACATAAATGTGAAATGAGAGCCAAGTTCAATATATGCCTTAGTTGCTGACTTCAACGACAAAAGAAATGAGATCTAAATGGGTGCCAAGTGCAATGGTCAGTCCTGAAATTTATTTGTAACTACATAAAATATCATTTCTTCTTATAACTTAGGATAATATATTTTAGCCTAAAGTCTGACTTGGCTAGTTCTCATATACGAATTATTGTGTTCGATGGCTAGTTTCTACCAGCAAGCCGAATTTTCGGAATAATAAAATAAGAACCGACAAGTAACAGGTTTAGAACTTGCGAAGGCTATAATATAATTCGTATATGAAAACTAGCCAAGTCAGACCTTAGGCTACAATATATTATCCTAAGTTATAAGAAGAAATGATATTATCCCATCAAAAACATAAATGTGAAATGAGAGCCAAGTTCAATATATGCCTTGGTTGTTGACTTCAACGACAAAAGAAGTGAAATCTAAATGGGTGCCAAGTGCAATGGTCAGTCCTGAAATTTATTTGTAACTACATAAAATATCATTTCTTCTTATAACTTAGCATAATAATATTGTAGCCTAAGGTCTGACTTGGCTAGTTCTCATATACGAATTATTATATTCGATGGCTAGTTTCTACCATCAAGCCAAATTTTCGGAATAATAAAATAAGAACCGACAAGTAACAGGTTTAGAACTTGCGAAGGCTATAATATAATTCGTATATGAAAACTAGCCAAGTCAGACCTTAGGCTACAATATATTATGCTAAGTTATAAGAAGAAATGATATTTTATGTAGTTACAAATAAATTTCAGGACTGACCATTGCACTTGGCACCCATTTAGATTTCACTTCTTTTGTCGTTGAAGTCAACAACCAAGGCATATATTGAACTTGGCTCTCATTTCACATTTATGTTTTTGATGGGATATCATTACTTTTTGTACATAAATTATTATTTATAACAAAATTAATACCAAATAGTTTTTATAATAACAGTAATAAGTGTTCCTAATAGAATCAATTAAGTGAAAAATTATAATAAAATGATAAAAATTTACCAGTTTCTGATTTATTCCTTGGTATTCACTTAATTATCTATCTGCATGCCAAATTTGAACATTCTAGATCATCTGGAACTGGGTTAGAGTTTTGATCTATAGGTCAGTCAGTGATAAAAATGACGATTTTTGGACGTTAATATCTAAATAAACGTTCGAGATGTGTTTATGAAATTTGGAGCACATATGTATCTTGCAAGTTTCACTATATGAGCCAAATTTGACACGTTTATGTAAAACAGTTTTTGAGTTATGAAGGGGTCAAAAGTGGCTCCAAATGGTTCGTGTAATATTACACACGGTGCTGCTCGCCAGTTCTGTTACTTGAACTTGGCTTGACACGCTACCGCGTGTCTAGATATGTAGTTACAAATAAATTTCAGGACTGACCATTGCACTTGGCACCCATTTAGATCTCATTTCTTTTGTCGTTGAAGTCAGCAACTAAGGCATATATTGAACTTGGCTCTCATTTCACATTTATGTTTTTGATGGGATATCATTACTTTTTGTACATAAATTATTAGTAGGTACTTATTTATAACAAAATTAAGACCAAATGGTTTTTGTTATAAGTGTTCCTAATAGAATCAATTAAGTGAAATATTATAATAAAATGATAAAAATTTACCAGTTTCAATCTGATTTATTCCTTTGTATTCACCTAATTACCTATCTGCATGCCAAATTTGAACTTTCTAGGTCATCTGGAACTGTGTTAGAGTTTTGATCTATAGGTCAGTCAGTGATAAAAATGACGATTTTTGGACGTTAATATCTAAATAATCGTTTGAGATGTGTTTATGAAATTTGGAGCACATATGTATCTTGCAAGTTTCACTATATGAGCCAAATTTGACACGTTTATGTGAAACAGTTTTTGAGTTATGAGGGGGTCAAAAGTGGCTCCAAATGGTTCGTGTAATATTAGACACGGTGCTGCTCGCCAGTCCTGTTACTTGAACTTGGCTTGACACGCTACCGCGTGTCTAGATGTGAGTTTTTGAGTATGGATGTTTGTGACTCTTTCGCGCAAAAACTACTGATCGTATTTAGATGAAATTAGGCACACAGATAGTTTATAATCTTAATTTACTCATAGTTTATACTTTTATCTCGGTAGTACGCTCTAGCGGGATCATATCCGACCGCCACGCGGGCGAAGCCGCTGGCAAAAGTTAGTTTTAGTCACTTCGCATTTTGAAAAACTAGACTCAGTAACAATTTAAATACTTAATATCCGATCATGAGGTAGACCACTTTTAGAACAAAGTAGAAAATAATTTTGAACATAGTGAAGCTCGGCTAAAAGCTGGGAGCGCTAAATTGCGTTCGGTACGCTAGAGAGTATAACATAATTATTTTCTTAAGTCTCGGAATAACCTTTGGCACACGTGTTGAGCGAACGAGGTAGAATACCGATAGAGCTGAGATCTTAATTACAAAGGATTATGTTTGTTTTGTTGTTATTATTGTGTATTGTATCTCTAACCAGATACTCGGAAGTAAATAAACATAGTTTGAAATGATAAATAATTATTTGAATTCGGGGTTTATGACTTGATGTTTATTATAATGGATGGGTCATACCATACATATATTTGCATACCAAGACCCCACCGTGCCTCGGAAAACATTAACGTTATATCGTCGGTTAAATAGAAAAATGACGTAATTCAGAAAGTACAAATTTTACAGTACAAGCGTTTGAAGTTTTTAATTTCATTAAAATTAGTTTTTCTATAAAAGTGTTATTTTTACATATTAGTGTCATATATCAATTAAAAGGTATTTGCATGGGGATTTAGATGGTGTGTTATTTAATTATTTATTTTTGAATTAGAATCAATTTTTAGCTACAAGTGTCTTTTTTCTACATAAAAAAATATATATAAGAAGCACGGATTTTCTAAAATAAATAACTTCATAATGGAAAAATTGTTTTATTAAGTAAGTTTCTTTTACAATTTGAGATTTTTATAGGATGGCACATCCACTTAAAATTACTTATGATGAAATAAGATTCTTAAACAAACCCCTATCTTAAAATTAAAACCAACACTGTCTTATTAGATAAATCAATGGCTAGAATATTATTGAGATCAATGAGCTTAAACTTAAGCTATTTTATTAACATAAAAAAATTGTAAATAGAAATGAAATATTTGTTTCAGTAAACTGTTTAAAAAAAATGAATCTTCTATTAATTAAAAGTTGTATCTAAAAATCAAATAGAGGTATATTATTTGATTTTTAAATACAATTAAAATCCAAAAACAAAAATACTACCAATGAATATAGAATTAAAACATTAACTTAAACATTTCTTTTTAATTTAAAGATTTTTATAGGATGGCACATCCACTTAAAATTACTTATAATGAAATAAGATTCTTTAACAAACCCCTATCTTAAAATTAAAATTAGCACTTTCTTATTAGATAAATCAATGGCTAGAATATTATTGAGACCAATGAGCTTAAACTTAAAGCTATTTTATTATCATAAAAAAATTTGTAAATAGACATGAAATATTTGTTTCAGTAAACTATTTAAAAAAAATGAATCTTCTATTAATTAAAAGTTATGTCTAAAAATCAAATAGAGGTATTTGATTTTTAGATACAATTAAAATTCAAAAACAAAAATACTACCAATGAATATAGAATTAACTTAAACACCTCTTTTTAATTAAAAGTAGTCTAAAAATCAAAACTCTTCTAGAAAAAATAACAATAAGTGGTAAAAAAGAAAAATATCAAAAATCGATGAAGTCACAGATTGTCATAGAAGTTTTTATAAAATCTAGGTATTATATTTTTATCTATAAGTGTAAGTATACCTGCTTTCTTACTGTCAGATACAGGTAATTTTGTTGTATACAGTAGTTGTAATTCTGAACTCAAATTCTTTTTCATCTTGCTAGCTCGAGTTTTGACCAGTACAGTTTTGAAGCTATCTTCTTTATAAGAACACTTATAAAAGAATCGATCATTGTGAATTTTCTCCACTCTAATAACTTTAATATCCCCCATTTTTACCTTTTCTCTATCTTCATTAATAGAGTAATTTGATCCAATACCATCTGCGATTTTTTTAATGTCAAAGAAACTTTCATGATTTAGTTCATGTACTCTGTATGGGTTTCCTTTTTTTTAGCGGTTCTAATCAAAGTTATGTATTGTTCCGGGACGTAAATAGGCGCAGATTTCAAGGATCTTGAAATATTACGCTCTATCACAGAATGTGCGGAATCTCCCTCATTCTGTGAGTGTCCTTTTATTAGAAATTTGTGGGTAATTGCCGTCAAATTTTCTAAATTAGTGACTGCGTAAATATACATTCCAATCATATTTTTTTTTTTTTTGTTTTGTTTTTTGTTTTTTTGTTATAGATGAGAATCGTATTTGGTTTTCAACGGCGCTTTATCTTCTGCATTATTATAAGCTGCGCAATCCTCACATTGATCCTTTTTTGGAGACCAAAATGAAATATTGAACTCTTTGGTAAATATGTTGTAGTATATTTGATAATCAGCATGAGGAACATTTTCTGTCCTACATTTCGTAACATAGTCTCTATGTAATTGTGCAATAGAGAGACCTCCTTCAATGTATTCCCGGCTCGTACTAGCTCGACAGTAATGACTATCAATTCTAGCTATAGAATTGATATGTTCTTTAATCCCATCAATAATTGCAGTATCAAGCTTATTGTGTTTACCATGCTTCCCTCTTTAGTCATCTTTCAGAAAACCCCCAACTATAGAGTTTTGCATTGAAATTACTGTCCTTATCGGCCTGTCGGATATACCCAGAGTATTTTTAAAAAAAGTCTTACACACTCGAATTATCTCTCTGTCAACTTCAAAATTAAATGCATGGTTATAATCTTTTCTTGTACTTCCTTCGCGAATATATCTGTACTTCGGTTTAATTGCAGTTACATGTTTATTGATAAATTGACGTTGCTTATCTAAATCGCCCATTTTCCAAAAATTCGTAAAAATAAGTTGCCTCTTCTCCTCACTAATCTTGTTATAACATTTCAGTTTACATTTTTCAGTACAGCTTGGTTTCATTTGTCTTTCTGGCATTGGTTTTTGTGACTTCGATGTCGATATATACGCTTTTCCACAATTTCTTAATAGCTTAGCTTTATTTTTTCTCCATTCTTCCGGTACAGCTTTTCTTTTTCTGCCCTTCTTCGCCTTCTCATTTCCACCTTGAACTGCATTTTCATGGATTTCAATAATTGTAGCGGTTTCATCCTCCGAAGATGATGACACTGCAAGATCTTCGCGTAGTAAAAAATCCGGGTCATTATCTGTATCGTCAGGCGAGAAGTCATTTTGACTATCAGGTATGGAGTTGGGACAACTATCGTCGTCATCTTCAGAGGATATATCCGACTCCGATATTACTATATTGCTTAAAATCTTAGAATGGAGAACGTCTGTACTTTCTTCTGATACTGAATCACTTTCGGGAGATTGCACTATCCTACTAGGCTCAGGTTGATCGTTTGGCAGGTATGGAGTAATTAGTGAATCCGAAAAAGAATTATTGCTAATTGGATTCGGTGTCCGAACATTGTTATTCAAATTAGTCAATGGAGTGCGTATGGAATTTAAATTAGTTTGCAGTGGCTCAACGTCAATAATCTCACAAAATTTAGATGTGGATACTATGTTTGATGGTTCTATATTCTCTGTAGCTGAGATATGGCTCTGGACAACTACTTCAGATACATTAGACATCTCTTCTTCAGTCTTCTCTAGATTATTTTCAGAAAGTCCCTTGGACATAATCATTTTTATCATTTTTTCACCACGCTTCATCCTAAAACAAAGAATTAAAATAATCAAGCCAACTGATGTAAATTTATTTTAAATTGTAAAATATGATTTACGTTTTGATACCATGTCTCCTTATAATAATAAAACAGACACAAATAAAAAACCGGCCAAGTGCGAGTCGGACTCACCCATGAAGGGTTTTAAGAACCTCCATGTAATTTTTAAAGATTTTTCCGACGCCCGCATGTATAGGTTTACAGAATACATCTACCTACAAAGTTTCAACTGTGTAATCCTTATAGTCTCGGAATAAAATGGCTGTGACATACGAGACAAACAGACAATTATGACGAATCTATAAGGGTTCCGTTTTTGCCATTCGGCTACGGAACCCTAAAAAGTATTAAATTTAACCCTTTCCTAACAGCTGACGGTACTAATTTGTACCGGGTGATTCCCCGTTAATTATTTCGACAATACGATCGTGCATTACGTATTGGACACTGACATTCCTTTCGAATACCACTACCCTAGCCAATCACAGTGATTTATTTAAATTTTGCCTATATACCGCCCGCAAGCGACACTTTCAAGTAGCGACTGCCCGCAAGTAACAGTTTCGGATTTGACAACTGCGGATTGCTTTTGTTTTAGAAAACATTTAAAAATAGAATGGACGGGGTAAGTGTTATTTGTTTTATATTATTATTTAAGATTGTAGTTACAATTAATATGATGTTAGATTGATGTTAGATTATTATTTTAAATTTTAGTGCTAAAATAACGATAAAAATGTACAAGGATTTATGAGTACTGTCAGTGGTTTTGATTGATTTTTTTGTTAGTAAAAATCTAAAAAAAATATGGGATTTATTTTTACCTTCCTTAATAATATTATAAAGTTAAATTGGGAAATATCTTTCAAAATCTCTAATCCGGTAGGAAAGGGTTAAAATGAAATTAAAAATATCAAATAAAAGAATCAATCAATAGTATAATAATAATTATTAACTTGCACTTTAAACGCAAAGATCTCATTAAAATGCGCTTATTTTTACAAGATAAACGTCATTACAAAATCCATACAAAAAGTTTTTCATAAACAAACACAGTCATATTAAAAATTATGACATTTTTCTGATAAACTTTATGCACCTAAATATGCGCACAACTATGTAGAAAAATGTCATTTGTCCAAATATGTCATGTTTCATTAACTCCATTTCACAAAACGTAGTCACATTTAAAAAATGTCCTTTTTCTATTAAAGATATTGTCATAGTTATAGTCAAATTTTAAAGGAACAAGGGAATTTCTCAAAGAAATACATTTTTCTATAATATTGCTTACCTTTTATAGTCTTATCCAAACACAATTTTTGAGAAATATCACTTTTCTTAAAAAACGCACGTGTGTTCAATCTCGTGGCTGGTGGCAAATGACAGAGGGACATTTTTCTACAATCAAAATGGCGGATGACCACAGAGAATCGAAATGACACTTGCGACATCTGGTGAACTTGGCGTGAACTATTTAAAGTGTCGTTTTTACATATAATATAATCTTGTTTATAGACTCGTTTTATGTAATAATCTTATTTTCCAAAAAATTTGAAAAATGCCATTTTTCCATTTAATCGACGATATATGGATTTTTGACAGTCTTTACGAGCCTTTGCCCGAAAATCTTATCGCATTACCCAGTAACTGGGTGGGTGGTGTATTTATTAAATTGAAGGTCTTTTCCGAAGGTAAGTGGCCTCAGTCAACAAAAGTGAAAGAAAACCATTATTTTCTGATGAAATAATAGTCTGTGCAAGATTGGCATTTACTTTTGGAGAGGATGAATTTGGATGAATAAATTGTTTGCCTTCTTTCGATGCCAAAAACTATGATGCTCATTTATAGTTGAGTTCCTCGGTAACTAAAAAGATGTTAGGTACTATTGTATTTAATTTAACAGTCAGACTTTACATTACAGGACAATATCAACTGAAAATGAAATTAACTTCTTGATATTAATTTCAAGCTTAATATTTAGAGCCTGATCTATTCTGGTGAGACAATAACCAGAACCTAAGAATTCATGGCAGCTGTATGAGCTGAGATCTCAATTTACGCGAGGATTCTGTTTCAATTACCGCAACGTAAATGATAAATGTTCCTTGTCTAGGAGCTCGTCTGCGTTGTAATTTGGTGAACCGTTTCTATTTACTTCTACGCTTATTTGAGAGTAAGTGAAAAACTCTGAAAGTACCTAGTAATTTAGTACTGACGTTACCAAGGCTTTGCTCGAGTAGGTTTGATGTTGAGATGAAAGTAAAATCTCAGTTTATTGAAGTGCTAGCTTTTGCAAGCGGCTTCACCCGCGTAGAGGTCGAAAATTATCCCACGGGAACGTATTACCGGGATTAAAAGCATACTATGTGCTAATCCAGGTTATTTGTGTGCCATATCCGTACGCAAAATATGCGCTCAGACGTGGAGTTGCGGACACCAGCCCGTTCAACCTTTTACCTATTGTGTGCCATATTTCAAATCCATTCAGGCATTTATGCGTGATTGAGTAACAGACACCCAAGCAAGCAGTCATACATATAAATTTTCACATTTATATTAGCAACTGACATTGGTCCTTCCCCTTAAGGCTCGTTCTGACTAGCGCGACGTGACGGTCGCGCGCGATTCGGCGATTTATATCCGTAGAGCAATTTCTATGAAAACGCGCGCGACCGTTCACACAAGGGTGACCTGTCACGCCGCAACATGGTCGCGCCGCGTCGAGTAGCGCGACAGCTTATTGGTACATTTTGTATGGTGTCGCGGCGAATTCGCTCCGACACGGCGATGCCATACAAAATGTACTAAAAGACGTCGCGTGCGATTCGCCCGCGATTCGCCCGCGATTCGCGCACGATTGTTCACGCCAGTGTGAAAGGTGTTGCGTCGCGATATATCGCAGAATCGCCTCCGCGACATGTCGCGCCTGTCTGTACGAGCCTTTAACCTATCAGCGATCTTAAGTACCAAGTAAATTGGTTGTGGTGAGTATAATAAAGATTTTTATGTTGCTCACAAAAGACGACGTAGATATGACAAACATACATAAAATCACGCCATTTTCCCATGTGGGTAGGCAGAAACTTCAGGACGCCACCTGCTACGACCCTTCCATACTCCTTTGGCCTCGTGATGATGATGATTCCCTCTTTAATATTTGTTTTACTATGATAGAAACCATAAGCTTTATATTTTCCTGATACAGTTTCGACAAGAGGTCAGCAGACTTGGAGGCGGATGCAGATGACTGCCACGTCATCCCCAACGACAAGTCCACGGAGTTCATGTTGGCAACTGTTGCAGAGGAGACACCCAAGTAAGACTATATTAGAACTACCTTTTATTTTATGGAATAGTCTCCTAGTTCTCTAGGCTGAAGTTCTATTGTCAAATGCATCATATGGGCCAAGGTGGGTGCAGTAGGTGCCTAAAGATGGGCACTGTCGTCTCCTTGGTAGGCCAAGGAAAGTCCGACGTGATGACTTGAACAAGTTCGTGATGGATTGGCCAGAAGTAGGACACTAGTAGAACCAGATGTCTTCGGAATCACAACCTATCTTCATCATCAGGGACACGTCCGGTGCAAACACGTGTAGATTCTTCTTTAAATACTCGTGATTACACAAGACATGGCGGTAATTTAGGTCCCTCGTACCGTAATAAGTATAGCCAATTATTTTAAATCTTTCGTTTTTACTTTGTCCTTTTTTTAGTACTAGTACTTACATACTACCAATCACTGAATTTATGAATTGTTTCGAATCATTTTCACCAGTGCTGTGGACATTTTTCGTTACGCCCATCATTATTTAAATAATCAGTCATTTTATTAATTGTCCAACAGTCCGTTTATTATTGTTCCAATCAACGCAACGTGAACATTTCATCACTTTCTAAAGGAGTTAACTGTTTTAAAATGATTTAATTATGTCTACGCAAAATTAATTTTCTTGCCATGATGATATCTCAGAGATTGTCCCGAGTATGTGGCTTTTTGCGAAATTAGGTTATTGTTATCAATATTGTTGTTGAATTTCAAGTTGCTTTGAATGTGATATTTACTTATGAAACAATTATAGATAAACAAAGGCTCGAGATTCCCAGAATCTGATAATGTAAGCACTAAAGTTTCAAAGGTATTTATTTACCCAAAATTTCTGTGGCGATATTGTAATCGAGACGTTAATTAAGATTCTAAGTTGAAATTGTTTTCTAATTCGCATAAGAAAGGGACCATAGGTCATTTATCGATGTCTATAACAGACCAAAGACGAGGTAAAATAGAAAACAGCTATCTCATAGATAGTTTTATTTACAAGTGATTACATCATAAAAGTAAAAAAAAACGTTCATCTAAATTCAATCAAGTTCACACACACACAACACTTTCGCATATTCAGCTTTCATCATTATTTTTATTTACTTTTTTATTATATGTAATTTTATATCTGTATTTCTGTGTTTGATAACCCGTATCAGCTTGATTGCTAATGCTTATAAATTGCTCGACCACTGTACAGGAATCAAATCAAAATGTTTTTTTTTTTTTATATCACAAAAACCTACATGGGCATTTATGAATCGTCCGAAGGTGCACGGTCCTGCCAGGCTTGCGAGATTGTTCGAAAAAGATACCGTGACCCTGTCACATGGGCAACTGAAGAAACACGGGTGGGTTTTAGTCAGTAAAAGTCTGACACGCCCTCCCGCTCCACCCAGAGCGAATGAAGAATGAGAATGTTTTCCCATCCAAAAAAAAAACTAGGTACACGGTTCCACTTTGTTGACTCCTATGGAGAAGAGTCCCCAAGAAACTATGGTTGTCTTTTTTTTAAATAACTGGTTTTTATTAGGTTCAAATTACAGTGTTAATAGGTATGGGAGGACCTGTAGTAGGCCTGTCAACAAGTACCAGGTACTATAATACGAAGACGCTGCCTCCTAAGATACAGGATCTTCCTAGTTTAGGAGATAGGGCTCAAATTTTGTATTGACTATAGTAGACAATTATGAGTACTTACATTTTTGTGAAAATGTTTTTTCGCTACTAAATTATTTTGATTAAATCTGAATCAAACTTGCAAGCTTGCTAACAAGCCCGTCACTGACAACAAAACCCTAGTAGCTCGTTAATACCTCATACTCCAAAAATTTTAACCCTCGCTTCTTCTTCCAGCACACCAAAAAGAAATATCAAAGCCCAGCCAATCCCGGATCCGAACGGGAACAACGACTCGGGGTACGCGCCGTCCAACCTTGAGGACACGATCAGAGAGCATGTGTCCCCGCCCGGCTCGCCAGGAATGAAGGACGCCACCGTGCTCAAGAACATGGCCTGCGACGGCTCCAAGTGGAAGAAGAATGGGAAGACTTCTAAGTTGACGATAGATTCGAGGTGATAAAAAATGTTATGATTTTTTTGATAGAAACAGATCTTTGCTATATTAGTCCCGTCGTAAACATCATGATCTGCCTAGTTTTTTTCCCACTATGTGTGTATATGGATTGATTTCATGCTAAGCGGATGCAGGTAAAAATCTAGATACCCTGTTACTAAAATGATACCTCTTGGATACAACGACGTACATTCGCTTATAATACGAGAAAATGGGTAGATGAACAACATCAAAGAAACAATACTTACAGTATAATGATATTTGACAAGTTGGCAATAAACCTTTGCAGTAGATACCTACGCCATCTAAGTATTTTAAAATTCGAATTATAACCTTCAAAACTAGTTTGTATTAGCATACTTTACAAACACAATACTGAATTTTAAAAATAGAATGCTATTATATTATAAGTAACTACTTTTCTCTAAAAACAAATATGTAAAAACAGGCAAATCCAAGACGTTAATTTCACCAAGGAGATTCGGTTTTTTTTGTATTGGACTCATGCGGGACGCACCGTTCTTATAACATTACATAACTATTACTTACTCTTTTGACTTTGATCTTTTATTTAGTAGATTCAATCGTAATGTATGAGAGAGATAAAGAAAATGAGTAGAGTAGATAAAGTAGGGTTTGAAAGCGTACATAACTAGGTATTCAAACGCTAGCGTGATACTAATAAAAACCCCCTCGTTATGCCTCAGTGTCAAAAACTACTACTATAGATTTCATTTAGTGATCACCATTAAAGTAAGCTAAAACTATTTCCACTTGGTAACTCAGTATATTTACATTAGAGCAAGTACCGCGTTCGTTGTAAACATTGTGTAGCAAGGAGTATCATTTAGAGAAATAAAGTACAGTTGAGAACAGCAGTAGTTACAAACTGTGTTGTAGTTTTCAGCGCACCTCCAGAACTTTTATCTGCGTATTTTTTCCGGTACCTAGTTTGTTGTACAGTCACGAGCAATAATATATATACATTGTCACATTTTTTAAAATATCTTAACTTCTAACATTCAAAAAATATGTGTACGATATTTTTTTTTCTAAATTACCTAACCATCAAACTGTGTCAAAACTTAGTATACATTGGTTTCACAGTAATATAAACGAAACAAAATCAGTGAAAAGTTTACACTTCCAATGTAATTTTTAACTATCCATGACAATTTCTATAACATATATACAATTGTACACGTGTTATAGGAATTGTCATGGATACATTAAAATGATATTGAAAGTGTATACCTACTTTGTCCTGTTTTTGTTAAGTTTATTACAGTAATAATTATAGTTTTATAAATAAATAGGGGTTGGTTACTGCAATAAAACAAAACTTATAAAACAACTTACAAAATTATACATTTTGATCGAGTACGTATTGAACTTTTGAATGAAACATCAGATTTTTTTTCGCGATTTCAGGTTTGGTCCCATAGTAAAAGTTGTTCATAATGATGAGGTCAATGACCCCTTAAGACGGTGTGCGTTAATTACTGGACATGCTGTATAATAATTTATTTTAAATCACAATTTAATACGGGTTAAACCGCCGAAAAAACTGAAAAGCAAAAAATAATAAACCTTTCAGTTATTTTGAGTGATCTTTGTTCATTGATCGTTTGACGCCGACTCAAAATGACTGAAAGGTTTATTATTTTTTGCTTTTCAGTTCTTTCGGCGGTTTAATTTTTTTGTTAAAAAGCTTTTATTTTATATTTTTTTGTGGCTATAATCTACTAATCTGCCAGGGCCGCGAGATCTGTTCGGAAAGAGTTACCGTATCCCTGACATATGGGCAAGTGAAGAAACACGGGTGGGTTCAGTAAAAGTCTGACACGTCCTTCCGCTCCAACCTAGAGCGGAAGACGTCATTAGATGATTTCTCACACAAAAACAAAATCTACTAATAAACCTTGACAAGGTATACCCTATCCAATTAAAAAAGAATTATCAAAATCGGACTACTCTGTAAAAAGTTATGCGTGGTCATACATTACAATCAGTGAGTGAACAATCAATCATCCCCATTTTTCCTATCCTTAGGGTTCGATTTTCTTTTCCAAATTTATATGGAGCCATCTTTCTCCCTTTCTAATAAAAAAGAATTATCACAATCGGACTACTATGTAAAAAGTTATGCATGGTCATACATAAAAAAAAAATGTATACGCGTCGAATTGAGAACCTACTCCGTTTTTTTTTTGTCGGTTAAATAGTAGGAATCTAATAGCACAATAGTTTTAGGACGGTACACGGAAATAAAAACAGTCGACGGGCGAGTCGATGCCACTCGCTGATGGCTACATTTACCTTACTATGACACAATCCACACTATCCACACTATCCACACTAATCCACACTAATATTATAAATGCAAAAGTAACTCTGTCTGTCTGTCTGTCGGTCTGTCTGTCTGTCTGTCTGTCTCGCTTTCCTGCTAAAACTACTGAACCGATTTAAATGAAATTACACAGATAGGTACACAGATAGTTTAGAGCCTGAGAAAGGACATAGGCTACTTTTTATCCCGATAGTATGTTCCCGTGGGATAATTTCCGACCTCCACGCAGGCGAAGCCGCTGGCAAAAGCTAGTATCTACATATAACGCAAATTTAATGATAAAAAAATCTAAAATTAAATAATACAATAAGGTCCTATAACTATTTATGTACTCTGATTTTGCCAATTAGGTTAGGTTATTTCCACAATTTAATTGCGACTTATTTCCGAGCTCAAGCTGCTTGAAACTGCTGTTTTGTAATTGTTTACATAATTTCGAAACTGTACTGTAAACATGTTTTTGAAATTTCCTTGGATTCATAATTACGTAACTAAAAGTTAATATTATTTTTTGGTAATCTATTGTTAACGAAAATTTGATAAAAATGTGTAGTTAATTTTGACACGATATAATGTTTACATAATTTTTTGGGCACAGTTAGCATGCTTATTTTTGCGATTTAATGTTGCTACATAAATTTGAATTTTAAGGGCGTTTCTATGTTATTGCTCGTGACTGTACTAAGTTTTTTCTGTTTATTCGGGACAACTGGCGTGTTTCGCAATTCTGGCTTGTGGAAAAGAGCTCTGCAAATTTTGAATCGGAAACGGGAGGAAATACCTGAAACTGAACTACATCTCTTCTGATGGAGTTTTCGATAAACAATACCTACCAAAATGATTGGAATGCGCAAATTCCAGGCTTTGTCGAAGATTTTTTGAAAATTGAATTTTTGAAATCGGAACAAGGAGACAAAATTATCTTCCTACCCTATAAAACAATTCAAGTTATAATACTCCTTTATTCTACTTGTACAAGGCTTCATACTTTGTCTAATTTCCTCCCACGGTCTTCTTTCATATTGTTAAGTCTTAAGATAATCTTCTTCTTGTTCTAGAAACGTCTCCCTCGCCCTGCGGTCCGACGACGAGGTTACAGCCAGTCAGTTCGACCTTCGAGACGGGTCCAGCTCCAAGAAAGAAAGAAAAGCAAGTGCCGCAACAGCCCGCTTCACAATTTACAAAGCTAATAAAGCAAGCAAGAAGAAACGGGAGAAGTCTTCTGCAAAGAAAGAAAGGAAAGCCACTAAAACGCTGGCAATAGTTTTAGGTAAGCGTAAAAACTGAAAACATTATACAAGAGCTTCAGATGAAAAAGAATATCTAGGTCGTAAGACTTGCAAGAGATGGCTTAAGAGCAAGAATCCAATAGACGATCCGGAGGTTACTTTATGCTGTCAATACACAAGAATTAAAATATACCCCACCAATGACCAGATATTTGGGGTGGTATATTTTAATGATGAATCTGTTCTGTGTATTTAGCTATTTTGTTCAAGTTGTTCTGAAGTAAGCTGGATTTCGCGGCAAATTTATAATAACCAAGAAATCTTTCCATTCATATCACATCATTAATGTAGCTCCATTTTTTAGGTGTGTTCCTCTTCTGCTGGGCGCCGTTCTTCACGTGCTCAGTCCTCGGCGCCATCTGCGACAAGATCGGTCTCTCCTTCGACCCTGGAGTTACCGTCTTTATCCTGACCACGTGGCTGGGCTACATCAACTCGTTCCTCAACCCCGTCATCTACACCATCTTCAACCCTGAGTTCAGGAAGGCGTTCAGGAAGATACTTCACTGCGGCACCTAGCCCGCGGACTATTTGGTCGTCTTCACTCAGTAGATTTCGTTTTGTTGGACAGATTTTTGGATACGCATTAAAAAAATTGAAAGTTTATGAAGAGGTGAATGGCATAGAAATATCTAACTACATGACTTCACTATGCTAAAGCTCACGATGATGACTTGTGAATGTGGTAGCAAAAGATTGTTTTATTGAGTAAGGCAGCAAGCTACAATAACAGCGATCGGAGCTGATCAGAAGGCTTAAAAAAAATCGATGACATATTGAAATGGCTAAAATTAATAAAAATGTATCCGGCAGCTGCTATGTAAGCAGCTGCCGGATACATTTTTATTAAAGTGCCAAATGTGTGCGAACTATCCAAAATAATGTGTATCAAAAAATTTACAACAAAATATGTTCTTCTCAATGATATTTCCAAGAGATCTACTGGACGACCAAATTGTACAAAGTACACTCGCATACAAAATAATGTTTATACTTAATGTGATAAACCAATAAATTAACCGTGTCATGTGTTAGCCGTAGAAACATAGCATATCAAAAGTATTTAAAATTGTAATTTATAAAATTATTACTTGTAAAATAATATTGGTATTGTAAAGCTTGCTTATAGCTCATGATATTCTAGTCAACAGTATTATATGCCAAAGAACTTTAGAAGCGATATTACTAAGCTTTAGTTATTTTTAAGGTTGTGATTATTTTAATTTTCAATTTTATTGTTAATCGTTTTTCTTCTAACTATACTATAGTGTGAATGAACAATCGACAAAAGAAGTGTTAGTTATATTAAAATAATGGAAAGACATGTATTTATAGCACAAAGAAGACAAAGTAGTGAAATAATTAAGAAAACCAAAGATTTAATTTCGAGCTCAATAATGAAAAAAAAAAAACTTGTATAAAATATATTATTAACGCATAATATTAACTTCGTTACTTTCGAGTCACATTGCTCAAAACGTTGCTTACTTTTTTATAAAAACCGAAAGAAAATAAATGAATGTAATACTCAATACTACAACAGGCAAACAAAGGAGCCAGATTCCTAGAAAGTCTTTATACTTTTTCTCTTTGTAAAATATTTTTTCTTGCCTTTTCCGTCCACGCGTTTTTACTTCTCCCATTTATTCCTCACCTTTCCTAGTTATTTAGTTATAAAAGATATATTTATAAAATTAGATAATCTTAGCTGTACGAATTACAATGTCAGCGGAAGACAATGCACTGCGAGATTTGACAAGGTAGTATGTAAATAACTTGCCAAATAATTAATATGAAAGTATTAGGAAATTTCTAGCAAAACGTAATGATGGAGCAAAAATAAAAAAATGTACGAAAAATACCTGTATGAATTTAAGGTAAGGTAATTTATGTTTTTCTAAACAAAAACGGAAGAACTTCAATTCCAAATATCTATATATTAATACGTGAAGCAATAACTTTGGATCCCTTTTTACGAAAATTGGGCGGACGGAGGAGTATGAAATTTCGCACACTTATAGTTTATACAGAGAAGAAGTGACGAATGCTAATATTTTTTTTAAATTATGCGTTAAAATACATTATTTTCAATAAATAACACGTTACACACACTACTATTCATTACCGTGTATCTAATACACCCATGCATAGATATTCTTTTGTCTATGGTCCAAATCTGTCTTTAATATTTTGTACAGTGTTACCAACACCCAGAAATATTTACCCCTAAAGCGTATGTTAAAACCCCTAAAATTACCACAATTACTAAAAAAATCCCCTAAAAAATTATGATGAAAATAACCAACGAATGTTCAGTAATCATAGACCGGCACACAGTAGTAATATTTGTCCATATTTATTACGCGACATTTGTTAATCATTCACTCTGCATTCTTAGTTTCGAGGAACCGTACTAGAAGTCGCTAATACAAAAACACAATGAGAAATGTAAGATGGCAAAAAATCCCTAAGAATACCCCTAAAAATGAAACGCCCCTAAAAAATCCCAATCCTCTTATTTACCCCCTACATTTGGGGAACCCCTAAGTTGGTAAGCCTGATTTTGTGTCTATAGTCTTACTGAATGTCAAGTATAACCATCGGTAATAAATGAATTTTATAGATATATAACCTATTTCATTTTTAAAATCTATGATCATATCGAGAATATTTGTCTTTAATATTATTTGTATTAGCGACGTTAGGAATTTAGTTTAGATTTATAAGAAATATTTTTTGTGGTTTTATGGGGAATGTCAAGTATGGCATTAGTAAGTTTCCCATACAAAACTTAGTGTCGTGTGCAAACTGTAGAGGTTGTATGCCTCGCTATTGTATAGGCTGGTCATAGATCGTACAGGCTGGTTATAATTATGAAATTTTGGACTGTCATAATTAATTAAAAATAATATAGAAAATTCTATAAAACCAGAGCAAACTGTGATAATTCATTTCATATCCAGCAGTTAAGAAGTATTAAGAAAATAAAGAAGAGAGTCCTGAAGAAGTATTCGTACTCATTACACCTAAGTCCTGGTCCTGGCCATCACCAGCCCGCCAGCCAACCCTCTCCACAGTAGTACAGCGTCAACAATTTGCCTATAGTGTTACTGAATGTCAAATATATATAACCATATTATTTTTTTACTAGCTTTTGCCAACGGCTTCGCCCGCATGGAGGTCGGAATATATCCCGCGTGAACATACTACCGGGATAAAAAGTAGCCTATGTGTTAATCTTGGTTAATTTTTTTTAGCTCGAAAGCGCCTTTTCATGCGACTTGCTTCAAATTTATCGTCACAGCTCGGCTCCTATGTGTCGTAGCGTTATGTTATATAGCTTATAACCTGCCCAGGAGTATGGACTAAAATCGTACTAAGTTTGGTTTAAATTCTTCAGTAATTTTTGACCCATGCGTGCACATACAGACAGACAGACAGACAAAAAATTTACTGATTGCATTTTTGGCATCAGTATTGATCACCATTCATCCTCCAATATTAATTTTGAATATATTTTCAATGTACAGAATTGACCTCACTACAGTTTTATTATAAGTATAGAATTTTTAAATTTAATAATGGTATTTTATTCAAATGAAGTACGGTCGAATTTCGACCAATGGGCGATCACTAGTTACTGATAAATCCTCAAAAAGGGGAATATCAAATCAGCCTATCACAGTCCACTGCTGGACATAGGCCTCTCCCATGCTGCGCCACAACACCCTATCCTCCGCCTTCCGCATCCAGTCTGTCCCAGCCACCTTTTTGAGGTCGTCGGTCCATCTAGCTTGGGGGCGTCCCACACTACGCTTGCTGATACGCGGTCTCTGAAACTAAAGTACTAAAGTACTAAAGATTTGTATTTAAAATAAAAAAATATAAGCTCAATCGTTACTTTTTGCTCCAAATAAAACACATTTTAATATCATATCAAAAGTTGTTTTGTAGGTGATAACTAGCTCATTATTTTGTATAATAAGTAATTAACAGTATAGAAATAAATGTGGCAATCAATGATCTTCCAAAAAGCAAAGAATAATACCCTTAAATATTATAGCTCTCATGAGTTTAACATATACATATAATCAATTGTAGTTACACCGTAAAATGAAAAGTAAACCTTATGAATATTTCAGGCTTATATTTTAATGTTCAAGTCTTCATATGATGGTTTATAGATCCTCTTATTATGTATAATCTCATTTTAATTTGCTCAATTTTGTCGAATGGCAATATTTTCTGTATTAGATCAAACGCTCGTGCAATGTAGCAAATTAATCTAAATTTACGGTTATGAAAATCTGACGATTTTGAGATCGTGCAATAAATAATTTAATGAATTAGCACTTTCTGTCAGTAGCTAAGAACACTCAAGTCCTAAAGTGTTAAGTTTTAATAGATTTTACATTTTAAACTGCATTACTAAGAAATATGATAGATATGATCAAATATTTATGATTCTCGCTCACCTGTTCAGATCTAAGTCATAATAACTTCAGTACTACTTTGATATTATTTTATTTAGGGAAAAAACACTTTTTTATTAAATATTGTACACACAAGTTGTCAGGCAAGTTTATATAATTGTTTAATATTTTACCAATAAGATCCCGTTTGAATAAAAATATTATTGAGACAGAATATTTTAGGATTATTTCACTAAAGTTACCTCTATGAGTTTGTCTTCTTCAAAAACTTTACTTAGATTAAAATGTACCAAAAAGAAAGCTTGTATGTAAGTTGCAAATCGATTTCTTCGTAAAATAAATTCACGCGTGAAGATTAGAACCAAGTATAAAGTAATTTTAAGTTGCTCAACTTAAGTCTTGCGTCTATCGGCTCAATGTAAATTTGTTTAAGCAATACTCATAAATAACGAAACAATAATATTAAATGTCTGTCTATTGTAATCTATAAAGATAATAATTTGTAAAATTGTACATAAAAAGAACAGGGTTCCTTATAAGAATCCATGTATTTAATCGTTTTATCATATTGTTAATTAAAAACTTTAAAATAATTTAATGATATTGTGTAAGACGTTTTGTCTATAGTAATATAGATAGAAGGATATTTATAAATAATGAAATGTTATCCAAAGTCGGGCTTAATAGAACGTTTTAGTACTTGCAAAGTAGACGGTATTCTATTAAACCAATATCTTTTTCCCTTGAACAGTTCCCTTTATTAAATACTCTATGTTACGTTGAATTGTAAATATTGCAATAAGTATTAGTGAATTAAACTATTTTTAACGTTTTTGTTGGTCTATTTCTATGCGCAATGCGGGTGGAGTCAATAACAATATTTAGATAATCCTTATTTGAAAAGCATTGCCTGCGCGAGTGTTTGTAAATTTCAAGCTTCAAAACGATGCGAACAAAATAAAAATATTTTTTAAAGTCATAATAATGTCACGTTCCAGCTGTCAAATTAACTTGGCGTCTTACAGAATTATTTAGCATAAAATTTTGGTCTATTTTTATTTTGGTCGCAAGTTAGAATGTTGTAAAAATACTTTGTAAATAAAATAAGCATTAGAAATTTTAATGGTAAGATAAAGTATAAAATACGTAGAAGATAGTTTAATGAAGCAATAATAAAAATGATTAAAATATTAATAGTTAAAGATGTTGTTATTGACTGTACCCGGAGTGAAGTCTATGTATTTCATGGGGCACATCCCGTGAGGTAGCGTTTTATCTTTCTATGCGAAAATGTGATGATGATTTAAATATATTCTGTTTTTACATTCATTTGTTTCATTTTATCCAAACAAATTTTATTCCTAATAAAAATAGACTCAGTGGTTCTATTGTTTTGTTGATACTATAAAAAATACTAGTTGTCCGGTAAGGGACGTAAACTTAAAATGCTTTTAATCAAAAGAATCAGAAAAAGAAAACAATCAAAGAAGTTAGGTATAAGAATCCGTATAACATAAACTGAAACAATCTTGTTATGATACTTAAAAAATACAATGAAAGTTGTGTTTTACATCATTAACCGAACTACGGAACAAGTCACAACAGTTCGGGTTGACATCATAACCGAACTAATGAGACTTCCGTGAGCATATCAATAAGATATGTGAGAAGGCATACAGAAACCTAGGTTTCGTACTCAGGCAAGCTCAGGGGTTTACAAACATCACGACACTCAGGGTATTGCATGACGCACTAGTCAGAAGTCACCTTGAATATAGTGCAGTCAAATATGGGCTCCTCATGAGGCGAAATATAGTGTCATGTTGGAACGTGTTCAAAATAAGTTCACAAGACACTTGTATTTGAAACTGTATGGGTTATATCTATTTTACCCATTGATGTACCCTACACTATTTGTACTGGGTATGGTAGGGTACAACGCGTTAAAGGTGCGACGGGACTTTGCGCTCGCAGCGTATGTAGTGAAGCTACTGCGTGGCGGGGCGCATAACCCGGGAGTGCTGCGGCACCTGGAACTTTGCGTGGCGAACCGGTACGTGTGGAGGCAGCGACGCCCGAGGGTCGATGTTTTGTGGTGCAACTTGAGTGAATTCGCAAAAGTTACATTATTTAGAATATGTTATGTACGCTGCCAGACTAGACCTCACAATAGCATTTCAATAGCGCAGTGGAAGATATTATGGTGGGGTCCAGGAGACAAGAAGTGGCTAGCGAAACTAGTCCGCCGTACGCGGAGCAGACAATACAAGTACAATTCAAGTGAAGACGCAATACAATTAACAAATGACTCACCTACAATACAACAAAAGAACTTACCTGGTGGTTGAAGGACACTGCTTCTGGGGTTACCTGGAGTTATGTATGTAAGTGAGTGTATATGTATCGTGTTGTGACGTTACGAGTATTCTTCAGGTTAGAATCCGCTGCAATAAGGCTGGAGGCAATCACAGCATGCGGTCTTCAAATCACTCGTTCCCAATAGCGTCACTTTCACTTGACCTTCAAACTATTTCAACAAGATATGTCCAAAACCCGTGTTATTACGTCAAATTAGGGGTTATTAACAATCAAGCAATTGGATCACGACTAATTGTCACAAACGGATCGATTTAAAAGGGATTAATTTCAACAAAAGCGTCGCGGGCGTCCCAAAACGCGACGGGGCTTTTTCAGCGCCAAACCAACAAGACCTGTCAAGTGTCAAAATCAAACTGTCAAGTCAGATGTCATTCCGTTCGATGGCGCGTTCCGAAACTACTTTAAACGGGACCAAACATGTTATTTAGATATAGGTTAAGATTTAAGATATATGTAATACATGATTTTATAGGCTGTACTTATATTAAGGATTTGGCATGAAAGGCCATTCTATTGCATTAGATCGCTGATCTGTAATGGTAGTGTAGGTGAGAATTGCGTAAATAAATAAAAAATAAAATTGGTGTCAGTAGTCCGGACGCAAACAAAAAAACCGAGCTGAAACTAGAGAAAAAATAGTCCTCTCAATATCACTAGAATGTCTATGTAAAATCTCTGAAAACATACATTTTAATATTAAAAAAGTCCGTTAGTGTCAGATAGAAGGAACACATGACCTTACATCCCAGCCTACTCATTAAATACTGATTACACAACAAATAGTACATAGGAAGTAATTTGTACGTGATACACAGTATCCCTTGGGCGAACTAATGAATCCTCGCCAGGAAGGAAAATAAAGAAACTATATTATTCCTGGCACAATATCTTACATTAGGCCCGACACAAACATTGACAAACCGGTATATTCTTGCGCAATATGTAGTATATTGCGCAAGAATATACGGTTACTGTGTGTCTGTACGGTTACGGTGTACTGTGTAAGTGCACCTCTGCCTAACCCTTCGGGGAAACAACGCGTGATGTTATGTTATGTGAATATACGGTTTCTCTGCTTACCCTTTTGGGAATCACAAGCATGGTAATTATTGTAGGTTTTGCCCGCGGTTTCGCCCGCGTGGATGTCGGAAATTAACGCAGGTATTTTTCTAAAATCCTGTCAAAATCAGTCCAGCCATTTCAGAGATTAGCCGGAACAAACAGACAGACAGACAAAAGTTTAATAAACAGATTTTTTGGTGTAAGTACCGTATTTACTTTCATGTGCATTTGGTGAAAAGCTGTTAATTTGAAATTACAAACAGACACTTCAGTTTTATTTATTTGTAGTATGTAGTATGTACAGATGTACTTATATTTAAATGAAATGACGTTGGTTCTGTAAATAGAATATCTATTAGAATCACTTTTACACGACATATCCTACTATTATTATAAACTAGTTTTGCCCACGACTTCGCCTGCGTGGATGTCGGAAATTAACGCAGGTATTTTTCTAAAATAAAAGTAGCCTATGTTACTCCTCATTACATCACCTACCTGCCAAAAAAAAGTCCCGTCAAAATCGTTCCAGCCATTTCAGAGATTAGCCGGAACAAACAGACAGACAGACAGACAGACAGACAAAAATTGTAAAAAATGTTGTTTTGGTATATGTACCTTGTACACATCTATATACACTTAGTAAAAAGCGGTTATTTTAATATTAAAAGCAGACATTCCAATTTTATTTATTTGTAAAGATGTGAAAGTTTAGGAGGATGTATGGATGTTTGTTACTCTTTCATGCAAAAACTACTGAACAGATTTGGATGAAATTTAGAACACGGGTAGTTTATAGCCTAGATTGAAACACAAGGTACTTTTTATCCCGGTAATACGTTTCAATGGGATATTTTTTTACCTCCAAGTGAATGAAGCTGATGGAAAAGCTACTTAAAAATTAAACGAGAGATGAAGTAGACATTTCCTATCTGACTTCCCCTGAAAACGATGCTCACTGTAATTGCGAAACTAACTCAAAAGTCAAAGTCTCTTTAAAATTCTAGACATAATCTTGGTCAAATCATGTGAAGATAGTAGAGATTAGTAAAAGGTTCTTTTGAGAAAAGAAGCACTCAGATTTGAATGGACCGGTCCAGTCAGTGCAAGCATTTGTCAGTAATCTTATAGCTCAATACAGAACATGAGTAGTTTTTCTACTCATGTGATGAAGCTCTGAACGAATAGTCAATGTACACAAAATATGTATAACATCTTAAAAGAGATGGAGTTTCATAACCATGCTTCTCCATACTTAACTTTTGGAAGCAACATCTAGATCTAATGCTATTTTTTTCTATTTTTACGACAACGAGTGCTTTTCACTTAATGAAAATAAATGGTTTGACTTTAAAATTAATGAAAAAAGACAAAAGTATTCACCGAAAATTCTTATACTAAATCACAATCTACGGAATTCCCATGACGATCATAAATCGAAAGAATAATGTAAAATTCGTGACAAACTGACAACCCAGCCATTTCTTTGAACTTTAAAATAAACGAGTCTCTGAGGTGCTTCTAAATCATTACTTGAACCTTGAAGCTATACTTAGTTGTCTTAAATTATATTCCCGAAAACCCATCAGTCATAATTTACTAGTAGGTAATCCCGCACCTTTATTACGTAATAGATGAATCCATTGCCGCATATGTTCGAAAAATTTGTCTACAAAACAACGTGAATAAGGCAATGAATGTTGCTGAAATGTCAAATGAAAGCATAGTTACGCAACTACCTTGAGGAATGAAGGATGAAACATCGTGCCTTAGAGTTAATGGGCAAGCTATAATGAGACTTATTACAAAAGACATTAGAAAAGTTGCTCGTAGTAATAAGTTAACATCTGTTCGACGCCAAGCCAAGGGCTCACCATAGGATTTTAATAGCGCAATGGAAGTTATGATGGTGGGGCCTTGGGACAAGAAGTGGCGAGCGAACTGTCCGCCGTGCGCGGAGCCGAACAATATAATATTCAAATAACTCACCTGATGGTAGAAGAACACCTGCTCTGGAGCCTACCTGGATTTATGTATGTAAGTGAGTGTATATGTATTGTGTAGTGACGTTATGCGTTTCTCCTGGTTTCAATCCACCGCAAACACCGCTCCAATAGGTCTGCTACCAAGACATGCGGTCTCCAACACGCGGTCACTGTCACTTCAAAGTTCTTCTATTTCAACAAACTAAACCCGTATTATCTCGTCAAAAGGGGGTTGATTACACACAAAACAATTGGGTCATGACTGATTGTCCACAAAAACGACCGATTCTCAAGGATTAATTTACAAACGCGTCGCGATGTCCAAACGGCGACGATGCTCCCTTTTTTCCAAGACCAAACCAAAAGAGAAAGTGTCAAACTGACTTGACAAGTGACAGATGTCACTCCGTTTCACGTCATGACGCGTTCACAGAGAAATCAATTCGAACGGGACGGAACAACATCGGTGTTGCTTGAAGGGATAGACAGAGTCTGTTAGACACCCACAATTCGGCAGTTATCTATGAGTTCTATGGAATAATACGTAGAATAGAATAGATGACAATACTACTTTACTAACACAACACATATATGTAGATGTCGTAGTTCACAATGGAAAAATCTTTGAAATCTGACCTTGAGATCTAACCTAAGCTTAAAAATTGCGCTTGAAACTTGAACCCATCAAAAACATAAATGTGAATTGAGAGCCAAGTTCAATGGTCAGTCCTGAAATTTATTTATAACTACATAAAATATCATTTCTTCTTATAACTTAGGATAATATATTGTAGCCAAAGGTTTGAATTGGCTAGTTCTCATATACGAATTATTATGCTCGATGGCTAGTTTCTACCAGCAAGCCAAATTTTCGGAATAATAAAATAAGAACCGACAAATAACAGGTTTAGAACTTGCGAAGGCTATAATATAATTCGTATATGAAAACTAGCCAAGTCAAACCTTTGGCTACAATATATTATCCTAAGTTACAAGAAGAAATTATATTTTATGTAGTTATAAATAAATTTCAGGACTGACCATTGAACTTGGCAGCCATTTAGATCTCACTTCTTTTGTCGTTGAAGTCAACAACCAAGGCATATATCATCGCGACTGAGGAGGCGGGGCGCGTGAGGGAGTGGCAGTCTCTGCGCCCTCACGTCCCTAGCCGCCGCAGGAGGAGACGCCCCGGGCGTCGGGAGTCGATTGCGGACTCCCGGCCACCGTAGGCGCGAGCTTGCGGGTGGCGAGCAATGGGTAGCTCGCCGCCCGGTAAGGACCAAGCTCGGGTCGACGGCGCGCAGTGTTCCACGCGCGCCTCAAAGAGATGTCAGCAGCAGTGTTGGGGTCTACTAGGACCGATGCCTGCCGGGGTCGCGTGATTGTTCGAAAGAGATACCGTGACCCTGGCACATGGGCAACTGATGGAACACGGGTGGGTTTTAGTCAGTAAAAGTCTGACACGCCCTCCCGCTCCGCCCAGAGCGGGAGAAGTCATTTGATGATTTCCCATCCTGAAAAAAAAAAGGCATATATCATAATATTGAACTTGGCTCTCAATTCACATTTATGTTTTTGATGGGATATCATTACTTTTTGTACATAAATTATTAGTAGGTACTTATTTATAACAAATTTATAACAAAATTAATACCAAATGGTTTTTTTATAAGTGTTCCTAATAGAATCAATGAAGTGAAAAATTATAATAAAATGGTAAAAATTTCCCATTTTCTGATTTATTCCTTTGCATTCACCTAATTACCTATCTGCATGCCAAATTTGAACTTTCTAGGTCATCTGGAACTAGGTTAGAGTTTTGATCTATAGGTCAGTCAGTGATAAAAATGACGATTTTTGGACGTTAATATATGAATAACCGTTTGAGATGTGTTTATGAAATTTGGAGCACTTATGTACCTCGCAAGTTTCACTATATGAGCTAAATTTGACATGTTTTTGAGTTATGAGGGGGTCAAAAGTGGCTCCAAATGGTGCTGCTCGCCAGTTCTATTACTTGAACTTGGCTTGACACGCTACCGCGTGTCTAGATATCGGTAGATAGTTTAGTTATAAAAACGTTTCAGAACGACAGAAAAAAAGCAATTTTCAACGATACTTTATTTGCAAGAACAACATTACTTTGAAAGTCACTTTCATGAAAGTCTAGAAACTTAAACAAGTATTTTGTTAGTACTTATTTTAGACAACATTGATCAGTCAGCCGTGGCTAATCGTTTATTAGCTTTTTCGCCTTCATTTAGTAGTCGAGGAGCCCTAGTCTTGTGGAGTAATCACTTTCTGATGTATTACTCATTAATTTGCCAGATTGATTACACAATCTCCTAGATATAGTTTTTATGTGGGCCTAGGGATGGTGTGAAGGTCGCACTTTATTGATAGTAAATAGACACAATTTATGTAGGCTCATGATCACGTTTATTGGTACTTCCGAATTTAATATTACGGATTTATTGAGCTTTACGGATTATTGGAATAGGATCGGCAAAATTCTTTTAAATTGAGCTCTGGTGACAGCCAGTTTCACGCAAATGTCCGTTTAATTAAGTGAAGCTGAGAATTTGGCATGCTATTATCATTAATTTATCTTCATCATTTTAACCGAAAGACGTCCACTGCTGGACATAGGCCTCCCAATGTATTATCATTATCTTATATTAATGATAAGATAAGAGATAATATGTTATGTTATGCATAACATCACCCTTATATTTCCGAAGGGTTAGGCACGGGAACAGGCAGGCGGGGGCAGGGTTAGGTACATAAAGTACAGGACCCTCGTCAGAATCAATTATAATAATACATATTTATTGTTATTGGCATTGGCCACCATTTGCAATCGTAAAGTAGATAATAAAGATGAGTGACAATTAATTAAATAGCCTACCAGACCAAATAGACTAGGAAAATCGCTATGTGGAAGATAATGCGATAAAAATCCTTACTCAACAAACTTTTTCTCTTTCTTCGGGATAATAATCCCCTAAACAGCTACTATAGAACTGTAATGCCGAATGTATGTGATTGCGCAGGTGTAATACGAGGGTAGGCAGAGAGTCGGCAACTAATACACCGCAGCATTGTACGGGACACAAAGCGTCTCGCACCACCTTACAATACACTTTTATATTTTATGCCCGTGCAAGTTGAAAGAGTGAGCGGGAAATTACTAGTCTGAATTTATTGAATAGTGTCCAAAATTTGATGGTGCTTAAGATAATATAAACACGTGGTATAAACCTCGCCCTTAATAGATCGTAACAAAACTTCTATTTTCACAGCTTCGGTTTTTAAAACAATAAAGTCAAATTAATTCTCAGACACTCGCTATATTAGTAAACGATTAGTAGAGCTTCTCTTAACGCACATACTACCCAGTCTCTTAATAAACTAGCTTCGAACCATGACTTCATTCGCGTAAAATGGCCCCCGATTCGTCGCGTCGTATCCCATCGCCCACCACCTACTTTGTTTACATTTAGCGGTCTTTCTGACTTTTCTTTATTCTACATGGCTCCTAAGGATTGTAGCGTGATGTCAAAACTGTCTGGTAGTTCCAGAGATTGCTTCCTACAAATAAATTTACAGTCGTTACCAAAAATTATATATTTTAACCATCCTATTTAAAAAGTTATGTAGAAAGTAGATGTCATAGTATGGGCACGTTATACGGAGGCATGAGGACAATGTCGTGAGGAAAGATATAAGTATGAATGTCGATGGCTATAAGAATAGGGGAAGACCAAAGAAACGATGGATCGACGACTAATAAAGAAGTGGGGAAAAAAAAGCATGTGCGCCGACCACAAATAAATTATGATAAAAGCAGGAGATATATTTATAGTAATACCACGGTAAAGATATTTATACAGTAGTCTATCTTCATACAAACGCTCGGAACGCAACTCATACCTACGCGCCTCGAGTCTGGTACACTCCGAGTACATACGCAGTCGCGTACGCACCGCTTTGATAAACGGATGGCGGGCGGTGTTATTAATGGTTTTGTTTGTAAGCAGTTAGCGTGCGATTTGTGGATATTTAATAATAAATCAGTGCAAGATGATTACTTAATATGGCAAATAGAACTTATAAACTATATTTTGCTGTTTCTGGTTGCTTGAATTCTTGTATAATGCACCCAGAGATATTTTTTTTTAAATTACCCTGGAAACTCCGAAAGGAAAGACAAGATTTTTTTTATATACCTACTAGTACGAAATTTGTTTCTTTTTTAATAGGTAGGTATTTTGCTTTTTACACCAAGTAAAATACCAGGATTATTAACCAGTCAATTACCGTAATTACAGACATAATTAAAAAACCATTGTGTCGATACCAAATGTGGTATCTCAGGGACTTAGAGGTTAAATAAGTAAGTGGATAGGGGAAAAAAGTGACAAACGAGAGACCTAACTACGCTCGTAGTAGCAGCAGGTAGTTTCCTAGCCTGGGGTGCCCGATCTACTGATTTGATTCGATCATTTCGATCGTAAATCATTGAATCGATAAACGATCTTGATCGCAGGATTTGAATCGGTCCAGCAAAGATCGTATCGTAATTAAAAATAAATAAAAGTTGATATAATTTACATCTTCCACCCTTATCACTTAATAAAAAACGGTCCAAAATTGTTTTTTTAATAAAAATATAATATTTACAATCAAAGAAACTCAAGTAGGTAGATGAAGTCAAAATACTTTTTGCGGGCAGCCCTACCGCGTCTACCGCGTGTTTACGTACCGCGCGTGCTGTAGGTAATTATTTCTAGGATAGGGCCGAGTCAAAATACTGTATAGATTATCTTTACTGTGGTAATACGTTTATATAAAATCTTCATTGATATCGTAAGATCATTTTAACAACTATGTAGGCTTTGACTTTCAGTCTTAGCAGCTCAGTTAATAGCATTATTTATATGTAATTACCGATTACTCGTTAATTAACGAGTTTAAACGGAATATTGTTGAATTTCGCTATTTCAACCGAGAACAACAACACCATTAAAACAATACCACCACACACAATACCATTCCCTCTCCGCTAATGTTTTGCGCCACACCACAGCTCGGATAATGGTCGAGTTGTCTCGAATCCCGAAGTCAATTCCAGGCATATTGTCCCGGTCCCGGGCAGAAAAGGCCGATCTGATCCCCCGGGATGGCCGCTAAATGTACTTTCAGACAATTTTATTAGAAAATGTCTTCAAGTGGCTCTATTTAACTTTGGAGTGATATAGTTGGGCAGCAGATGTGTTTTTAGAACTAATATAAAATATTATATTTAGAAAGACGTAGAAATTGTATTTTTAAGATATGTTAAACATTACTTCAGACACTCTCCTCAAAAGACCATATCAGTCTCCAATCTACATGGTCTTCACATGTCTGGACTTTCAAAGAGACTGTGACCTCTGAGTTTGTTTCGGCCTTTCTTCTCAGAGTAGTCAGATGGGAAACGCCGAACTCATCTAGTTTAAAGCAAATATGATTGACGTGTAAAAGTTTCTGTACAAACCTCCTTACAGAAATAAAATCATATTTCATTTTTTTACACAGGGATGCCCATTCTAAGGAAATAACGCAACAATATTTTATTTTCAATCCTTTTCTCTTTGTATTTTTTTTTTTCATTTCTTTTTTTACTGCTTTTGTATGATTACATTTGTCTAAGCAAAAACTCTGTCCCCCTTCTGACGATAATACAAGAGAAGGAGTGCCGAAACCTAATCCTACTAATATTATAAATGCGAAAGTTTGTATGTATGTATGTACTCTTTCACGTAAAAACTACTTAACGGATTTGGATGAAATTTGGAACATAGTTAGTTTATTTGTTTGTTTTTTTTTATTTTTGTTTGTTGTTTGTTGTTTAGTTAATTTCCGACCTCCACGCGGGCGAAGCCGCTGGCAAAAGCTAGTATATTCATATAATAATGCATAAAAAATACGTTAAGTTTTAAATGCATTATTTTAGAATTTCAACCACTGGGCGACTACTAGTTTCTACAAATAGTTACATATATAATGTAGTCTAAATATTTATTGCTGTTATTAAAATAGCTCTGTCGGCGCCTTACATATGCGTGGACCACCGCGGGGAGGGCGCGGGGCTCGGCGTACCGAACCCGCTTACGCGAGCGCCGCTGCGCGCCCTACCACACACTGAGCTAACAGACGTCGGCCGCTACGGGCACTCTTTTGTACGGTCTTCACGAGTTGATTATACATGTTAATTGTGGTATTACACCTATTTTAATACAGACCGCTACTTTTATTATAAAGTCCCAACCGAGTCTATTCATTGGTCCTTCGATTGCCGTAAATAATTACCGGTATTGCCGTAATTAACGCCGTCAACATCATCGGTCGTCGTGTTCACCTGTGCGGACTTTGACCGCGCGAGAACGCCACGCTGTACGACCAGGAAGATTGAAGCGAAGGAGTCGTTCCCGAAGCAGCCTGCATCGTCATCGTGGGAGCTCATGTCATACTTACGGGAGTATAATACTGTATTTGAGTGAGTCCGTTCCAATTAGTTATTTTTCTGCTTTCTTTTCATGCCAAAAAAAAATCGTGGTTCTTCTTCTCATCTTTTAAATTCATACAGTGTTTCAAAATTAGTGCTTTCCCAATATTATCCATATCGCTGCTTATAAAACACGCATATTTTGTATCATAACGCGTGGTAATTAGCTGATTTGCACGACGTTAACACGTGTTGACCGCTTGACCTTGACAGCGATTCTCGAATCCTTTCACTAACGCACAGCTGTTGTCGTTTTTTATCTATTAAGTTCATTAGCATCAGTGCGTACAGCTGTTATTTTTATTCAACAATGACAGATAACATAAAAGTGTTGATCAAGAAACGTAGTTCAATTAAATCGAAGCTTACTATTTATAGCAACTATTTAAATTTAGTAAAAAGTGGTTCCGCAGTATCTGAGTTGCAACGTTTAGATTTAGAGGAGCGTTTTAATAAATTCGAAACCTTACACACCGAATTTGACGCCTTTCAGACACAGATCGAAGTGCTTTCCGATGACGACGAGTCTGCGTTGACTGAGCGTGAGGACTTTGACCGCCAGTTCTTCAACCTGGTGGCACTCACGCGCAGCCTGCTCGGTGTCTCGGCCAACGGTGCTGCGTCGGAGGCGGGCTTCAAAGATGCTGACTCAGGTGCACATATTTCATTTAGGAATTCTTTTGTTCGTTTGCCTAAGATAGATTTGCCACATTTCGATGGGAACTACCAATGCTGGCTTGAGTTTAGGGATACCTTTGGGTCATTGATTCACGACAACACTAGCATAAGTGACATCAACAAGTTTCACTATCTGCGAGGAAGGAGAAGGAAACGCGGCTTTAATTATTAAAAATATAGATTTTAAAGCCGACCATTATAACATTGCGTGGAACCTGTTGTGCGAACGGTACAATAACGACCGTCTATTAGTGAACAACCACTACCAAGCTTTGTTTGATGCCGAACCAATAACAAGCGAGACCAGTGTTTCCATCAGAAACCTGGTTAACATTATTAACAAAAATATTAGGGCACTTACAACATTAAAAAGGCCCACTCAATATTGGGATGATATTATTATTTATTTCATGGTCAAGAAATTAGATACAACAACAGTACGTGTCTGGGAAGAACATAGAAACACTTTTAAAGAAGATCCGACTTTAACACAATTTTGTTCATTCTTAAGCAGGAAAGCGGACTGGTTGGAGTCAGTGGAGTCCAGTCATGGCACTACCGACAGGAATACTGTTGTCGCTTTGAACAATAGCCTTAATTCCGATAAAGCTGACTCTAAACCTAACAAAACAAATAAAAAACCAGACATACGTAATATTAATAAAAACAGTAAATGTCCACTTTGCTCCCAAGCACATACATTATTTAAATGTGAATCTTTTAGAAACTTGTCCATAGAAGATCGTCTACAAAAGGCAACACAATTTAAAGTGTGTATTAATTGCTTACGCTTTGGACACAATGTAAACAAATGTAAATTTTCACATTGCAAATATTGCACAACAAAACACAACACGCTTTTACATTTAGAGTCTAACGAGCCCAAACTTGCTTCCAATCCATTGCCTTCTGCCATGCCTTCTGCTTCACCTTCTTCAAACGTGTCGCTTTCAGCCAATTCCATGCAGCTTGCTACTTCTGCGCATGTATTACTGTCCACAGCGATGGTGAACGTGACTGGCGTGACGGGTAAGAAGTACACTGCGCGCCTGCTACTGGACAACGGCAGTACGGCGAACTTTGTTACGCAGAGCTTGTCAGAGAAGCTGGGTTTGTTACGACACGGTACGAGCACCAAGGTAACGGGTATTAATAATCACATATCCACTAGTACACAGTCTTGTCACCTCTCAATAGAGTCTTTATGCTGTGCCTTTACTGTCGATATCGAGTGTCATATTTTGCCTGAAATCACAAAGGTTCTACCGTCTTCATTCGTAAATATCAATCACGTCCCTATTCCTTCAGGTCTTAAGCTAGCAGACCCGAACTTCAATGTTCCGTCGGTCGTAGACATCCTGGTAGGGGCTGAAGTTTTCTGGAATGTCTTAGGTAGCAAAACTATAGACTTAGGGAAAAACCTACCTAAATTATGCGAGACCAAGTTAGGATGGTTAGTTTCAGGTAGTATTTTGAACCAATCATGTTTTTCCGCTATTCATTTTTGCCATCATTCCAATGTCACTCCCGACCTCACTTATTTTTGGGAGCTTGACAACGTCGCTTCAAAACATTCACTTTCACTTGAAGAAAGAATGTGTGAGCAATCTTTTGCTCAAACCACTGTCCGTAATGATAGTGGGGGATTCGTCGTCACTATGCCTTTAAAAGGGGATCCTAGTACATTAGGTCATTCTTTTACTAATGCTAGAAATCGTTTTCTTTCCCTTGAACGGCGATTTAAACGCGATCCATTATTTCATGAAAAATATAACGAATTCATGAGAGAATATGAGCGCCTAGGTCATATGACGTTAGACTCAGACTGTACTCCTCCACCAGAAACCTCCATGAATAAATATTACATTCCACATCATGGAGTTATTCGTAGTTCTAGTACCACTACACAACTACGCGTAGTATTCGACGCATCAGCTTCGACTAGTTCGGGCGTGTCGCTTAACGACATACAGATGGTCGGTCCCGTAGTCCAAGACGATCTGTTTTCCATTTTAACACGTTTTCGTCAGCATAGGTACGTGGTCTCAGGTGACGTAGAGAAGATGTACAGGGCCATTGAGATAAATCCAGTCCAAAGACCTCTTCAAAAAATAATTTTCAGGTATGAACCTTCAGAACCTCTTAGGACATATACTTTGAACACGGTTACCTATGGTACCGCTTCTGCACCCTATTTAGCCACTAAGTGTCTTGTTAGTCTGGCGGATAACATTGAGGATAGTCGTGCCCAATGTGCCATACGACGTGACTTCTACGTTGATGACTTTCTTAGTGGAGGGGATACCATAGCTGATACAGTGGATATTTCTAAAAAGGTACATTCGGTTCTAGCATCTGCAAAATTCAATTTACGTAAATGGCGGTCAAATAATCCTCAAATTCTCAAACAAGTCACACATAGTAACGAGTTACATAATACTTTACGTTTTTCTGAGCAAGGTCCAAACTCATCCCAATCTAAAACTTTAGGTCTTAACTGGGTTTGTGACTCAGATTCACTTACTTATAATATAAATATCACCTCCACTACTAAAGTCACCAAACGTCATGTCCTTTCTGTCATCAGTATGATCTTTGACCCACTAGGCCTCGTAGGTCCGTGCGTCGTCGAAGCAAAGATGATCATGCAGCGTCTATGGCTAGATAAGTATGACTGGGATGACGAAGTATCGCATGAAATCAAAAACCTTTGGTCTACATTTGAAGGCACAATAACAGCATTGAACAACTTAAAAATTCCTCGTTGGGTTTTGCGTGAAGACTCTATTACGCATGAAGTACACGTCTTTACCGACGCGTCCGAGAGGGCGTATGGCGCTTGTGTGTACATTCGGTCTTGTAATAGCAGTGGATCCATAGGCGTACAACTTCTAGTCTCTAGAAATCGGGTAGCGCCCATCAAACCAACGACGATACCGAGGCTTGAACTTTGTGGAGCTTTGTTAGGTGCAAGGCTGTGTACTAAGGTTCAGGAATCGCTTACCATGCCCATTCATAAATGTAGATTCTGGTGTGATTCAACCATAGTCCTGGGTTGGCTCTCTACTCCTTCAAATCAATTAAAGCCTTTTGTCAGACACAGAGTCAATGAAATACAGGAAAGTACATGTGGTCATACCTGGAGCTACGTACCGTCGAAGGACAACCCGGCGGATCTTGTTTCCCGCGGTCAGAGGGCCGACGTTCTCATAGACGAACCTCTGTGGTGGTCTGGACCCTCATTTTTACAGCATAGTGAAAATGAGTGGCCCAGCATGCCAAACACCGGGAAGGATAGTCTGCCGGAAGTAGTGACTCATTCCATTAGTGGTGATAGCAACAATCATTCATTCAGTAGTAACCATTCAGACCTTACCATTCATTCATCAATCATTCATGATTTATTCGTAAAGTATTCTAGCCTAACAAAAATACAAAATATATTTACATATGTACAACGATTTATTTACAATGTAAAAAATAAAAATAAATTGCAAGGTAATTTTTCACTAACAGAACTTGAAAATTCATTAAATTTAATTATACACTATTCACAGCTTGAAATGTTTCCTGAAGAGTATAATTTGTTAAAGTCTGGACAAAAATTACCACGCAAAAGTAGGTTGCTTCCTCTGACACCGTTCATTGACAATCATAACCTCATTCGCGTGGGCGGGAGGCTCGATAACTCCCCCTACGATTTTAAGGTGAAACATCCTATAGTTTTATGCAGTAAACACGTACTTACAAAACTTATATTTCAAATGCAGCATTTAAATCTTGTGCACGCTGGTCCACAGTTGTTATTGTCTCATATACGACAAACTTATTGGCCTCTAGGTGGCAGAAACTTGTCTAGGTTTGTCGTGAATAAATGTCTTAAATGTTTCAGACATAAGGCTCAGAACGTACAGCCTATAATGGGTCAACTACCGAGTTCAAGAACAAATCTTGAGTTTCCTTTTTTGAATTGTTACGTTGACTATGCTGGGCCAGTATTGGTGGCCAATCGTAAAGGCCGAGGATGCAAACTTACAAAATCCTATATGTGCATCTTTGTTTGCTCGGCAGTAAAAGCCATACATTTGGAGCTCGTCACCGACCTCACTACTGAGGCCTACATGGCCGCTTTAAATCGTTTCGTGGCGCGTCGAGGCAAGCCTCGAAGCATCACGTCCGATAACGGGACTAACTTCGTAGGCGCATCAAATGAGATGTGTAGGTTCTTGCAATCATCAAATGTTGCATCTGAAATGGCGCAGGAAGGCATTGAATTCATTTTCACGCCTGCATATAGCCCCCATTTTAATTCATTGGCTGAAGCTGCTGTAAAATCATGTAAGCATCATTTAAAACGATTACTGCATCTTACCCACTTCACTTTCGAGGAGATGGCTACCTGTCTCACTCACATAGAGGCGGTGTTGAATTCACGCCCTCTTACTCCTCTTTCTTCTGACCCTAACGATTTTTCGGCTCTCACTCCCTTTCACTTCCTAATTGGACGGCCATTCTCATCAGTACCATACCCCCAGTTGACTGAAGCCAACATTACGCGGCTGGATCGTTGGAAGCGGATTCAGCTCATCAGACAACACTTCTGGGGACGATTTCATAATGAATATACCTCTCTGCTGCAGGCAAAATCAAAGTGGTTTGATTCCAGAGGCGAAGTGAAGCCGGGGTCATTAGTCCTAATTAAGGACAAGACGACGCCACCTCTGCTCTGGTCCCTGGGTCGGGTCACGAAGACCTATCCCGGCGTAGACGGGGTCACGAGAGTGGCTGAGATGAAGACGAAGCGGGGCACCATTCGCCGCGCTTTCAACTGCATCTGCCCCCTACCAGTCGAAGATTGAAGACCTCTTCAACCCGGGGAATATGTCGGCGCCTTACATATGCGTGGACCACCGCGGGAAGGGCGCGGGGCTCGGCGTACCGAACCCGCTTACGCGAGCGCCGCTGCGCGCCCTACCACACACTGAGCTAACAGACGTCGGCCGCTACGGGCACTCTTTTGTACGGTCTTCACGAGTTGATTATACATGTTAATTGTGGTATTACACCTATTTTAATACAGACCGCTACTTTTATTATAAAGTCCCAACCGAGTCTATTCAGCTCTTTAAAATCTAATTATGGTTAGATGATTTGAAAATAAAAATGTAATTAGTTTACGATGTAATGATATTACCAATTGCCCTAAAATGTTTCTTTAACTTACTTTAAGATTACTTTTAAAAGTAAAAATATATAAATAATTACTGCTATTAGTTTCATTATAAAGATCAGTATAATAGAACCCGCTATAATAGAACTGATGGTTCAATTATAGGAGGGTTAAAATCTTTATTTCAGAAATCGTAAAGTTGCATTAAATTTCGCTTAGTTGTTTTTAAATAGATACTCGTATAAACACATTATCCTTATCATCATCATTTCAACCGTAAGATGTCCACTGCTGGACATAGGCCTCTCCCCCAATTTGAAGGGCATTGCCTTAATCGCTACGCTTGGCAGGCGGGTTGGCAATTGCAATTTGGTGGTTAAATTAACACATAATCGAACTAAAATCTGTTTTATTTCTACTACTTCAGTATAATTGTACATTTTACGATGATCTCTTATATGTATATATGGCTTGAGGATAGTTTTCATTTTATTTGTTGGTATGTTGGGTTGGCTAGCTGGCATATAGCAAATAATTTAATTTAATGTTTTGTGTCTCTTAATGTTTACTGCATACCATTGTATAGACTCAAGTTCTTCTAACTGGACAAACAGCTGTGCTGCTGGGGAGTTTGTTGCGCCACTTCTTCTTTCCAGCTAAAGCACTAGGAAGTGGTGAAGGGCGGGCGTTTTGGGAGACTGTCTTATGTAATTTTGACGTTCAAAAAGTGCTGATTCTCAGCGTAATTTGAATAAATGACTTTTGATTTGATTTGATTTGATATGTAAAGTAAAACAACGTATTCGCATTGACGAGTGGCACAAACTAAACTTTATTTAAAACCATAGAACAAACAAACATGTCTACCGACAATGCACGACAGATGGCAGCACTGGTAACATATTGTGTAGATATTAGACCTTTAACAATATGGTGGTAACAGTTTGTGCGATGATGTTCCCTGCCACCGTACATATCATTTAAAATCAAAATCAAAATCAAAAGTCATTTATTCAAACTAGGCTGAGAGTCAGCACTTTTTGAACGTCAAAGTTACAAAAGACAGTCCCCCAAAACGCCCACCCTTCGACACTTCCTAGTGCTGTAGCTGGGAAGAAGAAGTGGCGGAACAAACTCCCCAGCAGCACAGCTGTCTGTTAAGTTAGAAGAACTTGATTCTATACAATATTGTGTAAGTAATTAATATTATAAAACGAAACATACATTATTCGCCATATGTCAGCTAACACCCGCCAATATACCAACAAAAAAAAAATTGAATACTAAAGTCAAGCTGAAATAATAAAACAAAACAAAAACGTAAACAAAACTTAAAAACTAAATAAAGCCTCCAGGCATAAAGGGCGTGCCCGCTTACATGTTCAACGATGCAAAATGATCCATATACATACATTGATGCATATAGCTAAGTTGAAGTTACAATAGTTAAACTAGCACCTCCGGAGTAGAATAAAATAACAGTTAATACAAATAACAATAACAAAAACCATGGTCAGCAAGACGACCAGTCACCACAAGCAGCACCTGTTCACGAGCATAACGCAAAGGTCAGCCATTACCCCCCTCGCCATATTTGAGGGAAGGTGGTAACCCGACCCCCGACGCTACCGCAAGCAGTGACATCTAAGGGAGCATGACGAACTTGCTGCCGGTTTGTCAGGCAAGAATATTATGAACAGCTGACGAGGTCGCTAGCTAACTACATGTTGCAATACAACTCATTTAAAATCATTGTAATGAGTAGATTATGTCCACAATAAATGAAATTAAAAGAAAATAAAAATAAATAAATAAATTAACAAAATCTGTTAAATAAAAAAAATAAATAAAAAAACAATTATATGAACTACCCATATAAACAGTCAGTAGGAAAGCTAATTCTGGATTGAAAGAACATAAACATTGTCTTGAGTTTGTCTTGAGTTAATCACAGCGACCAACTATTCTTATCGTTTAAGTAGTCGTTGATAGAATAGTATGCCTTTGAACAAAGGTTGGATTTTACTTTAGCTTTAAACTCATTAAACTGCAAATCTAGTAAAGCAGAGGGAAGCTTGTTATAAAAGGTAATACCAAGACCAACAAAAGAATTATGAACCTTATGAAGCCGGTGAAAGGGAGCACGTAGTTTGTCCTTATTTCTAGTATTAATATTATGAATATCACTGTTTTTAGTGTACAGGTGTATATTTTGCCTAATATATAAGATGTTGGCGAAGATGAATTGTGATGCCACCGTAAGAATACCAATATCTTTAAACAAATCTCTCAGAGAAACTCTAGCACCTAGTTGGTAAATCGCTCGAACAGCTCGTTTTTGAAGAACAAAAATATTTTGAATGTCCGCGGCTTTGCCCCACAGCAGAATGCCGTAAGACATTATGCTATGAAAATAACTAAAATAAACTAATCGAGCTGTATCAACGTCCGTGTACTGTCTAACTTTCCTTACTGCGTAGGCGGCCGAACTGAGCCTTCCCGCTAGGCTTGATATATGTGATCCCCATTGAAGTTTGGCGTCTACTGTTATGCCCAGAAAAACCGCCGAGTGTACAGTTTCAAGCACCTCATTATCTAAAACGACATTGGGTCCCAGATTCCTAACATTTGGCAAGGCGAACTTTATACATTTCGTTTTCTTAGCATTGAGAACTAGGTTATTTGTGGTAAACCATTCCGTAGCCATTGAGAGCGCACTATTTACGTCGTCAAAATCTTGTCTATTTCTGTCTACTTTAAAGATAAGTGAGGTATCATCAGCAAATAGTACAATGTCACAGATATTCATTAAATAAAATGGTAAGTCATTAATATACACTAAGAATAAGAATGGACCCAGTATTGATCCTTGAGGTACACCTAACTGAACTAGTAGCCCGGAAGATTTTACACCATTGACATCTACACATTGGTGCCTATTTTGCAAATAAGAACTTATGACACTGAGAGCTTCGTTTTGAACACCGTAATGACGTAGTTTACGCAAAAGTGTGTCATGGTGAACGCAATCAAAAGCTTTGGAGAGATCACAGAAAACTCCGATAGCATTTTGCGAGTTCTCCCATGCGTTGAAAATATGTTTCAGCAGAGCAACACCCGCATCTGTTGTCGAACGACCTTTTGTAAAGCCATATTGCTCATTATGAAGGAGGCTATTTAAATTAAAATGTCTTAGCAACTGCTTGAGTATTAACTTTTCAAATATTTTACTAAATGCAGGTAAGATAGAAATGGGCCTAAAATTGCCAACGTTATTTTTATTACCTGTTTTAAATAATGGTATGACTTTACTGCTCTTCATGAGGTCAGGAAAAGATCCCAAATCGACACATTTATTAAAAGTTACAGCCAGATAGGGGGCTACGATATCTATTATATTACTTAACAGTTTAACAGAGATGCCCCAGTAATCACCAGTGTTTTTTGACTTGAGTGTGTTAAAAATATTAATCACATCACGAGGCGTTACATGTTCGAAACTAAATAAGCGACTACATCCGGGCACACTACTATGCAAAAGGTTTTCAGCTTTAGACGGGGACGAATTTAAGGAGCAGTTCGTAGTTATAGGTATGTTGGCAAAAAACTCATTAAATGCCTCAGCTATGTCGGCTGCTTTATTAACCAATTTGTTGTTAATCATAATCTCTAGTTGTTTTTCCTGTTTAACCGGTTTACCCGTTTCATTATTAATAATTTTCCAAGTGGTTTTTATTTTATTATTGGATTTTTTTATGGTATCGCTTAAAAACTTTGATTTAGCTAAAGTGCAGATCTTTTTAAATAATTTTGAATAATTACTGACATACTCTAGAAAAGGAGTATCAAATCTGTATTTTTTCAAACCATATAACTCGTATAGTCTTGCTCTACTTTTATAAATTCCTGGAGTAGCCCATTGGTTGAAGCTAACGGAAGTGCTATTAATGTCAATAGTTTTGGTCTTGAAAGTAGATTCGTATTCTTTTTGCACAATATCAAAAAGGGCTTCATAGATTTCATTAGGATTCTCGCGTTCTACTATAGATGGTGTAATCCTATGAGCTATATTATTTTTTAATTTAAGAAACTTGACTGGCTAAGTAAACTTATACGTCCTAACTTTCTTCAGGCCAATAGATTATTGCTACTAATCTTCTATACATACATACATAAATAAAATGAGCCTGTAATGTTCCCACTGCTGGGACACAGGCCTCCTCTCTGCGAGGAGGAGTGGGCCGTAATGCACCACGCGGGCCCAGTGCGGGTTCGTAGATGTCACATGTCTTCGAATTTAGGTTCTAGCACATGTCGGTTTCCTCGCGGTGTTTTCCTTCACCGTTATGAAAGCGTTGGTGACGAAATAATTTTCACGAAGTAAAGCGCCTAGGTACGAACCTAGGACCTACAACTTACGGCCGATACCACTATGCCATCGCTGCTCACAAACACTTTATTAAATCTTAATGGTAAGTTTTTTCGTAATCTATACAAATATTATAAAACTGAAGAGTTTGTTTGTTTGTTTGTTTGTTTGGTTGAACGTGCTAATCTCAGGAACAACTTGTCTGAATTGAAAAATGATTATTGTGTTGGGTAGCCTTTTTATTGAGAAAGGCTATATGAAATCACGCTACGGTCAAAAGGAGTGGAGCAGCAACGGAAAATGAACTAAAACTGGCAGGCAATTCCATGCGACGGGAAAGGTCAGGGTAGAAAATTTTGACGCAGACGAAGTCACGGGCTTCTGCTAGTAGCGAATAAAAACTGAAAACCTTACTTCTTTCTGCCACACAATTTGCGTTCAAAAGTTAAAACACCTCTTTTATCTACAAACAATGATTAAAACCTAGCGGAAATAAAGTCACAGAGCGCTCCTGAAAATACTGAACCATAACTATTCCCTTCTGCGCGCACATAAACAAAAAAACATCGCATTGTCACCACAGATTCAACTTTCCACAAATTTAACTTTCATCCACTTTCAGTGAGCATTCGAAATAAAGCGCTTATTCAACGGAGATGCAATTTAAAGTACTTCACAATTCCATTCAACTATTCTTCAACTCCCATCACGAGATTATAACAATCCTGTCTGCTATAACGTCATCCATTGCTGCCACTCCATTTAAAGCACTTCTCAACATTCGTAATGAACCTGCAATAGATACTGTTCTACGCTTTTCAGTCGAGTTATGAGTTCAATGAGCAAAAGTGCCAGTTTCATGGAACGTAGGTATATAACGAAGGAGCCACAGAATACACTTGGAGTTAAATCGCCCTAAGAATAAGTGGGCAAAGAATAAAATTAAGTTATACTCTCGAATAAAATTGTTAGTTTAAGTTTGTCGGTATTAACTTGAAGAAGTACTGGGCTTATACGGTTTTCTTATTATTGCGGTACGTTGGAGTCTGGAGTGTTTTCTTAGAAAATATTCAAATTATTAAAAGTGCACTGTGCATGCAAGTTTGCGTAAATCGAAATGTCTACAAGCTTCATTCGTATTTTACCAACTAACGCTTGTATAAATCTCCTTCTGCGAAGCAATAATGCTCGCGAAGGAGGAGGCGTAGGCGGGGAGATGAGGGAGTGGCAGTCTCTGCGCCCTCACGGCCCTAGACGCCGCAGAAGACGCCCCGGGCGTCCGGAGTCGATAGCGGACTCCCAACCACCGTAAGCGCGAGCTTGCGGGTGGCTAGCAATGGGTAGCTCGCCGCCCGGTAATGACCAGGCTCGGTCGACGGCGCGTAGTATTCCACGCGCGCCTCAAAGAGATGTCAGCAATACTGAAGGGTTCTGCTAGGACCGATGCCTTTCAGGGTCGCAAGATTCATTTGAAAGAGTTACCGTGGCCCTGGCATATGGGCAACTGAAGAAACACGTGTGGGTTTTAGTATTAAAAGTCTGACACGTCCTCCCACTCCGCCCAGAGCGGGAGAAGTCATTTGATGACTTCCTATGCAAAAAAAAAACGCTTGTTTAAATAAAACGACTGTAAATTAGATTACTTACATGGGACTCGAACATAACTGGCGAAATGTGAGTGTACTTGATAGGTACTAGGTAAGCATCTGCCAAACCCTATGGAAAAAACAGGTGGTCTGTTAACTATAATTTGATCAAAGCAACATTTTTCATCAGTTTATCTCACAGAGAGGAAGCCTGAGTACCAGCATTGAGAACAGCAGTGGTGACATTAGGTATGTGCTTTGGAGGTATAAAGAAGAGGGTGTAAAGCTCACTCATACCTACGTAGAATAGAGCAGGAACCCCGACCAAACGAGTGTCCTGTCTGATGGGCAACTGCGCGACGATTGATGTCGGGTCGCTGTACATAAGGTGTATCTATTCATACACGAAATATTTTAAGAGGTACACCTGTAGGTGGTAAAGAAGCTATAGAAGCAAAAATAATTTTTGTATCTAAGCGTTTTTGAATTTTCGTAATTATTATAATTTTATAAAACCTTTATTTACTCCAAATTCTATGAATGATCCGCCTGACGCTGCGAGGGCGGCGACCGGACGGCACGAGCATCGCAGCCGCGGTGTCTCGGGCCGTAAAAAATAAGAAGGAGCCAGTATTTGTTATGTGCGTCAAATAATTTATAAATATTAAATTTTGAAAAAAAAAATTTTTTCGTTGCTCTAGCTTCTTTACCACCTACAGGTGTACCCAGTGGCGGACTAATAGGGGGGCAAAAGGGGCGGGCCGCCCCGGGCCTCCGGTCTTGGGGGGTGGCCCAAATGCCTCCGCGTTCTCCTGATCAAATCCTAAACAAGACTTTAAAAATGTGCTTAGTACCTACATAATTTCATCAAACACTACAGCGATCTAGAATTTTTACGCGGTACTAATATTCTTTTAACTTAGCTGAACGCGTCCAATACGCTGGGGAATTCCCGTCTTTGTAGCGGGTATTTACCCAGGAATCCCTGAATGAATGAAGTGGAAATAATTCACTCTTGTACGCCTACATTTACATTTACTACATTCTATTTCTACACTCTCTCTCTCTCTCTCTCTCTCTCTCTCTCTCTCTCAGGAAAATACCGTCAATTTTTGGCCAAACTCCATAAAATGAAGCAATTTTGCTTATCGTCAAGATCGCAGGCAATAAACACTAAATAGCTTGTACTTTGGTTTGTGAGCGTATAGGCGTAATTACAGCCAAGACACGACACTGGTGGGCATGCCACAATTGCGGCGGTGAGTCTCCTCTTTGAGGAGTGGATAGGGAGGCGCCACGGCGTCCTCACCTTCCGCCTAACACGTTCTCACCGGGCTTTGGTGGGTTCCTGTTCAGGATAAAGCGGGAGGAAACGCCCGGGTGTTTCCATTGCGTGGATCGTCTGGAGGACACGGTGGAGGATACGGTCAACGTGTGCCCTGCCTGGGCGGAGCATCGCCATGTCCTTGTGAAGGTGATCGGCGGCGGCGACCTCTCGCGTCCGGCCCTGGTGCGAGCCATAGTACGAAGCGAGAGGGCATGGGAAGCCGTCACCTCCTTCTGATGAGCAGTAATGCTCGCGAAGGAGGAGGTGGGAAGCGTGAGGGAGTGGCAGTCTCTGCGCCCTCACGTCCCTAGCCGCGCAAGAGAAGGCGCCCTGGGCGTCGGGAGTCGATTGCGAACTCCCGGCCACCGTAGGCGCGGGCTTGTGGGTGGTGAATAATGGGTACCTTGCCGCCCGGTAAGGACCAGGCCCGTGTCGATGGCGCGTAGTGTGCCACGGGTGCCTCAAAGAGGTGTCAGCAAACTGAAGGGGTCTGCTAGGACAGATGCCTGCCAGGGTCGCGAGATTAGTTCGAAAAAGGTACCATGGTCCTGGCATATGGGCAACTGAAGGAACACGGGTGGGTTTTAGTCAGTAAAAGTCTGACACGCCCTTCCGCTCCACCCAGAGCGGGAGACGTCATTTGATGATTTCCCATCCAAAAAAAAAAGACACGACACCGGAACAGGCACATTATCTTCGATCTAAAATATGTCAAGAGCGATTCGTTTATCTAGCCGTGCTTTCAATAGAAAGATATATTTCCAAAAAAACGATTTCACAGAAGTTGGAGTTCAGTAAATTGAAAGCAGGAAAACACATATCGACGCAAAAAAAATTGAAAAAAATAACTATCTTTGATTGACTTTATCTGTTTTTTCTTCTGTCGAGTGATTCGTATTTTATCTTCCTCACCCATAACAATTCAATATTGTAGGTTAGTACATATGTTTATTTTAAGCCTAAATAATTTAATTCGAATTTAAATTTCACTTGCCAGATTTTAACGAAATAAACATAAACACACACACTCACACAAACGTGAACTGAATAAAAAGCTTGCAAAACTATATTTTTTTTAAGCTGGGGGGCCTCGTTCAGCTTTGCCGCCCCGGGCCTCTGACGGGCTTAGTCCGCCACTGGGTGTACCTCTTAAAATATTTCATGTATGAATAGATACACCTTATATAGCGGTAGTGGTGCGGTAAATTCTGGTTGCGCGATGCAGGATTTTTGGTGACGTCAGTGTAATGCGTAGTTCACATGTGGTGGTATAAATGCTGCTACAATGCTATAACACCCTTCATAATTATACATACACATTCATTATCATCAGCATATAACGTTCCCACAGCTGGGACACAGGCCTCCTCTCGGTGAGAGGGAGCGGGCCATAATCCACCACGTGGGCCCAGTGCGGGTTGGTAGATGTCACATGTCTTCGAATGTTTAGTTCTAAGTTATGCCGGTTTCCTTTACCGTTTTGAGAGCAGTGGCGATGAAATAATTTACACAAAGTTAAGCGCCTGATTGGGTTCCAACTCACGACCTACTACTCTTAGGTCGCTGGCGTTACCACTGGGCCACCACTACTGTCACATAACACAGTACATACATACGTTCCTCATATCATCCACTTAAAATTCTCCTAGAGGCACCACAGCAATAGGCATAAAAATCTATTCTAATCTATTCCATCTTATATCTACGACAATGAGTCTTTAACAAAGAGGTATGAAAGGGGCGCATCTTCGCTTGATTTGAACCGAGGCACCGGAGAATCGAGCCTTTCTTCAGTTGTGCAGATAATAATCAGTACTGAAGGCTTTTGAATTTCAACTGCCTTTTTAAAGTTCTTCCGACGTTTGGTGGAGGCTGGTTTAATTGTTTATCTTCTTGATGCGTATTTTGATTTAATAAGTTCGTTTCAAAAGTTCCGCCTTGCGGTTTGCCAAAAATGGAGCGCAGCATTTTAGGAGTTAAACGAACCGACAGAATACGAAACACTGCGCTCTAAAACGGGGATCCTGGGCAATCTTAGAATTTTGCCCGTTTGGAGTTCGAAATTGTACTACCGGGATATAAAGTATCCTATGAGTTAATCCAAGTTATAAACTATCTGTGTGCCTAATTTTATCCAAATATTCTCAGCCGTTTTTATGTATTCACATAAAAACGGCTGAAAATATTTAAATAAAATTAAAAGTAGCAAAAATCCAAATATTTATTAAAACTAGCTATACTACACTTCACCCGTGACTGCCTCCACGTTACTCATAGGAACTGTGTATTTTTTCGGGATAAAATATGTTACTTGGTGATAATGTAGCTTTCTATAGGTATTTTTTTTTTTAATCGGTTCAGTAGTTTTCGAGTTTATCCATTACAAACATACATACAAAAAAACAAATCTTTCCTCTTTATAATATTAGTTTAGAAGAATATTAGCAGGACAACTAAGTGGAATAATGTTATTGTCAATAATTAATTTTATTAGAATCAGTAAATACATTAAAATTGTTGCCCCGAACACATTTTGATCAACAGTATATCTACACCAACAACATAGCGTAAAATTAAAAAAAATAATAATTTCGAAAGTTAAATATTAAAATAACAACACTAAGGTCTGGCCCCACTGGTGCGGTTTCAATATATCACTGCCGGCAATTCGTCGCGCGCTCCGCAATCCTCGTGAAATACTGTGCAATGTTCGCGAACATTTCGGGGTTATATTTCGCGCATTAACATGGACTGCCATGTGTGTGGTGTGATGGATGTGTTCCAGGTTCCAGCTGATTGGGTGAGAGAACGGTCTCGTAGAGCGTAGAGGTTTAATTAGTATAAATTATGACCGTTTTGAGTTTAAAACTATACTGACAGATGACAACAATAAGTACACTTTCTATCTATACTAATATTATAAAGCTGAAGAGTTTGTTTGTTTGTTTGGTTGAACGCGGTAACCTCAGGAACTACTGGTCCGAATTGAAAATCTCATTTTGTGTTGGGTAGCCTATAGTTTATTGAGGAAGGGTATAGGCATCACGCTACGATTAAAAGGAGCGGAGCAGCAACGAAAAATGGACGAAAACTGGCTGGCATTTCAATGCGACGGGAAGGGTCAGGGGAACAAAAGTTTAACGCAGACGAAGTCGCGGGCAGAAGCTAGTAATAAATAAATAAATTTATTTGAGGCAAAACGTATATTTTTCATAAAATTTAACTTAATTTCACATTACTGCAGCAGAATAGAATAAAATGTCAAAACTCACATCATATTCTTTTTTTTTAAGTCACAGAATTGAAATTAATAAAATGTGAAATTTTAAGGGACATAGAACTGTAATAAAAAATAAAAATGGCGTGTAAAAACAAAACAATACAAACAAGTTATTATAAAATCCGTGAGGTTTGTTCGCTATACATGTCTGTTACAGCATTTTGAACTATCTAAGTGCAGTCAAATGACTCGGCGATCATTACCAGGATAGTATAATAATAATAATAATAAAAAACATTTATTGTCAGGTTACAATGACCCATAGATATATACCTTACAAACTAACATACATAAGTATAATACAAAACTTGTGTTAATAATTAAATCTTAAACTATGTTAGTAACACTTCACTTCACTAGCTTGTCCGTGAGCTGTCCTGTGGTACTTGTCCGCGGAAGCGACGGAACACCACGTCCTGTGGCCAAAAGTCTTCGTCCATGACAACAGGCAGATAACAATTCGGTACACGCACCACAAACGCCTTGAAGTTGACGTTGCGGTGTGACTCCAATAACTGTACCCTCGGCATGTACTTCGTCTTCTGGCGTACGTACTCCACAATATCTTCCGCCTTAGTGGTGTAGTGTAGGCGGGAAATGTACACGGGAGTGTTGGGCTTAGCAGCGCGCAAGCTGACTTCGGGCTTCGCAGCAGCTTTCCCGCAGCGGTTCTTGTTGGCTCTCAAACGGTGCTAAGTATAGCTGGGCCACTAAGGACACGTAGGTACTAAAAGTGTACTAAGTACTTGAGGAACTTATAAAACCAAACTGAACACGCTACAGAATTAGGGTAACCTTAGCAGCACGAAGTCGCGGGCAGAAAGTAGTAGATATATCTAGACACGCGGTAGCGGTAGCGTGTCAAGCCAAGTTCAAGTAATAGAACTGGCGAGCAGCACCGTGTGTAATATTACACGATCCATTTGGAGCCACTTTTGACCCCTTCATAACTCAAAAACTATTTCACATAAACGTCTGACTTGGCTAGTTTTCATATACGAATGCCTTTGCAAGTTCTAAACCTGTTACTTGTCGGTTCTTATTTTATTATTCCAAGGCTTGCTGGTAGAAACTAGCCATTGAACATAATAATTCGTATATGAGAACTAGCCAAGTCAAACCTTAGGCTACGATATATTATCCTAAGTTATAAGAAGAAATGATATTTTATGTAGTTATAATTAAATTTCAGGACTGACCATTGAACTTGGCACCCATTTAGATCTCACTTCTTTTGTCGTTGAAGTCAACAACCAAAGCATATATTATAATATTGAACTTGGCTCTCATTTCACATTTATGTTTTTGATGGGTAGATATCTACTAGCTTCTGCCTGCCAAATTTTCGCTCCCCTTCCGGTCGCATCGAATTGCCTGCCAGTTTTCATCCATTTTTCGTTTGCTGCTCCGCTCCTTTTGACCGTAACGTGATGTTATATATTCTACAGCCTTTTTCAATAAATAGGCTACTCAACACAAAAAGATTTTTTTCAATTCCGACCAGTAGTGCCTGAGATTAGCGCGTTCAAACAAACAAGCTCTTCAGCTTTATAAATATTGTTAGTATAGATTAAATCTAAATAAAATTGACTTCACGGTAAAACACGGATTTGAATCTGAAACTATTACACCGCTATCAACTAAGACCTTCATTAAATTCCTTTAACTGTTTGTAAGTCGTAATGAATAGAATAATCCCGGTCTCTCTGAATGCCGTATTATGCTAAAAATTCATTAGGGTTAAGTGGAGGCAGCGTCTGTCGCTTCAAGCGAGGAGAAGAAGAAAATTTTGAGAGGAGATTAAAAAGTGTAAAGTACTGGGACATACCTATTATTACGTCAGAGTTAGAGGTGGCAGTTTAAATGGAGATTTTTAGTACCTAGATAACTTCTTTCAAGATGATGATGAAAATTTTTTGTACCTACAGACCGTAGTTTTCATACGTGACGAAAAATATGTTACGAAATTTATATTTTGGTCATTTATAAAGGTGCTGCCTCGCTAGAAATAATGTGAGACTATTTCGAGGCTTTTTTTTGGATGGGAAATCATCAAATGACTTCTCCCGCTTTGGGCGGAGCGGGAGGGCGTGTCAGACTTTTACTGATTAAAACCCACCCGTGTTCCATCAGTTGCCCATGTGCCAGGGTCACGGTATCTCTTACGAACAATCTCGCGACCCCGGCAGGCATCGGTTCTAGCAGACCCTGGGGGCTTCACTACATGTTTTTTTTTTACAGAGACTTGAACTTTTTACACAGAAAGTAATCTTTTTAATCGACTTCACAAAAAAGTAGGTAAGAGGTTCTCAAATCGGTTGTATTTTTTTTTAACTTTAATAGGGTTAAGAAAATCGAATATTAAAGATTATTGGGGGGAATCTGACTCTGGGCTTACTGGTATATGTACGCAAAAGAACAACACAACACAAAAGATGTACACTCAATAATCGTTCTGGACATAAGAGTAAGGGGTAAGTAGCCGGGTGTTCCCATTGCGAGGATCGTCTGGAGGACACGGTGGAGCATACGGTGGAGGTGTGCCCTGCCTGGGCGGAGCACCGCCGTGTCCTCGTGGAGGCGATCGGCGGCGGCGACCTCTCGCGTCCGGCCCTGGTGCGAGCCATGGTACGGAGCGAGAGGGAATGGGAAGCCGTCACCTCCTTCTGCGAAGCAGTAATGCTCGCGAAGGAGGAGGCGGGGCGCGTGAGGGAGTGGCAGTCTCTGCGCCCTCACGTCCCTAGCCGCCGCAGGAGGAGACGCCCCGGGCGTCGGGAGTCAATAGCGGACTCCCGGCCACCGTAGGCGCGAGCTTGCGGGTGGCGAGCAATGGGTAGCTCGCCGCCCGGTAAGGACCAAGCTCGGGTCGACGGCGCGCAGTGTTCCACGCGCGCCTCAAAGAGATGTCAGCAGCAGTGTAGGGGTCTACTAGGACCGATGCCTGCCGGGGTCGCGTGATTGTTCGAAAGAGATACCGTGACCCTGGCACATGGGCAACTGATGGAACACGGGTGGGTTTTAGTCAGTAAAAGTCTGACATGCCCTCCCGCTCCGCCCAGAGCGGGAGAAGTCATTTGATGATTTCCCATCCTGAAAAAAAAAAAAAAAAAAAAGGGGTAAGTAGAGGTAAGGGTGTTGATTTGATCAATTGATTTCACCAAACAAGCAAATGCATTTAACTTAATACAATTCACATCTAAAATACACACTCCGCCATTCCTAAAACACATTAAAAAGCAACGTTAAAAAGTATTACTTTTATACCTGCACCTTTCTTTTCCTCAAATTCCCAAGTCCCACGGACGTGCAACCTAAGTATATGTATACTTACTTGGGTTATGTGTACGCATAACCCGAGAATTTCCTTCATGTCCACCATAGGTATTTGTCCTATCGTACGATGCCCGATGTTAATAATGGTTTAGATTAGAACTGTGACGAACAACGCGCGAGCTGAGCGAGCAAAGCGAGCGATGTTAGGGGAGCTGCTGGCGAGTGCTACATCAAAGTTAGGTTTCTTACCGAATAATTCCGATTTGTTATCCGCCCACATTTAACTGCTCGTTCAGTTATTTAACTGCTTATATTCAAGTCGTTTTATAAATATTTACGTTCCAACCCAAATAAAAAAATATTTTATAGAATACATAATATTTTTTTTTTAATAAATGTGTTTGTCAAAAAAATATTGCGGAGCGTTAAAAAGATCCTGTAGAATCCCCAAATAATCTCACATTATTTCTATTGAGCCAGACCTATTTTTGATTTATGTCAAAACTAGAAATTCCAAAACACATTTTTTATTACGCTTGAAAACCTTCGTTCTAAGTTAACTAGATAGTCGTTTTAAATGATAAATGATATTTTTTTCTGTTAGTTACATAAAAAAGACTTAAATGTTTAAATTAAATCATGTTTTTAAAACTGGATGAGTTCGGTGTTTATTAGCTGACTTCTGTGATAAGAGAGAACGAAACAAACTCTGAGGTTAGTCTCTTCTAACCTTCAGACATAATGTTGCTCCAGCCATAATGCAGATTATTGTCTAAGATAGTCCTTTAGATGATTTGATTGAACCAGTTTAGTCAGTTTTTACGATTACTGACAATAGCGTTTGTAATCGTGAAGACTGACTTAGAACGATATATGACGAATTAATTTAGAATGATTAATATTGAGATTAAATTACTGTGACATTTTAATTATTTTGATATTTTAATTATTTTGACATTTTAATTATTTGGACTTTTCAATTATTTTGACATATTTTTTTATTTTGACATACGAATTTAGACATTTTAATCATTCCTCATTTAGGTCTGATATGATTAGAGTATTCACTATTTGTTTAATTTATTTTCTATTTTGATACCAATATAATGCATGATTTTCAAATATTTTTAGTTAATAAGAATTTGTAATTGTCATCTAGATTTGCAAACTATATTTGTACGCCTCCTGGCATAACATAGCGCTCTCATTATCAACATAAGATCTGTATTTTGATTACCTACTAGCTTCTGCCCGAGACTTCGTCTGCGTAAATGTCGGTTATCGTGGACGCAGACAAAGTCACGGAATAAAAAGTAGCCTATGTCCTTTCTCAGGCTCTAAACTATCTGTGTACCCAATTTCAATTAAATCGGTTCAGTGGTTTTAGCAGGAAAGCGAGACAGACAGACAGAGTTACTTTTGCATTTATAATATTCGTGTGGATAGTGTGGATTAGTGTGGATGTTAACAAATATACAAACTGAACTGAACTGAAGAACTTAGGCAAATCTAAAACTTATGTTATATCAAACTGATCATTTTGTTCTAATAAATAGAGTTTAAAAAGTAATTATCTATGTATGATAGAAATAGAATATTGGTAGTCGTTGTTTTTTTGGGGAATAGGCATAAAACTTATTATGTCTGAGAGACATACATGATCAAGAAAGAATATGCGAGCCCAAAATCACTGTTACATTTCTTAACATTTTCAATCTATTCCAATAAAAATAAATTTCAATTCAATAATCTCGTGTCACATCAAATGTGGCAGGTTCTGCTCGTGAGGATTGAATCAATTTGGTCGTGTCAAATGCTAAATAGATGTGTCTGAACGAAATCTGTTACTGAGGATGAATTGTGACATGCAATTTAATTCGATTCAGTTTATTTATTTCAGAGAAATCTCCATAGAAGTACATACAAATCATTAAAAGTTAGTGTGTTAGTAATAAAAATTGAACGTAAAATTTATATTAGTATTGTTAGTTGTACCTTCACCTAACTGATGCAAATGGTTGTCCTTATCCAATGATTTTGAAAAGGAAAGTCAAAACGGCAGCAATCACATTTAGGATCCTGTTGACCAGTAGTAGACTTAAGTGTATTATGTATACTAAAGTTAACCTTTTTAGGAATGTCTGTACTGAGTCTTTACGATCAATTGGTATTGCAACAAACTAGTAGCGGATTACGATTATGTCACGAGGATCTATTTAATACACTGCACTGTATTTGCATTTTGTGTGTGAGTTACTGCATACAACTACGCAACTAGCTTTCTTACCATTGTGCTATTGGTGATGATAGCATGACTTATATGTACGTCACACCGGAACATAATAACATACAACCGTTCAAAAATCTTTTAACGCGTGCCCAAAATCGAAACTTACGCCTCCCTGACAATGTCATTCAGGCGCCAAAAGACGCACTCTATCTTAATTACAGCAACAATTTAAGATTTATTGATTTAATTTACATTAAAATGCTTTTATACAATATTTAACATAATCTAATATTTACACTAGGTACCTACTTATTAATTGACTAAGTAAATCAATAGGTAAACAAAGTACACTTTGGCATAGAAGTGCTTGCCTGCATCGCTGTAATTCGGAAACGTGCCTAGAAGACTAGGAGCATTTTGACGTTGAATGAAATTGTTCATTCTTTGCCCGAAAAATAAACTTGGCCTTTTTTTTCTGGATGGGTAATCATCAAATGACTTCTCCCGCTCTGGGCGGAGCGGAAGGGCGTGTCAGACTTTTACTGACTAAAACCCACCCTTGTTCCATCAGTTGCCCATGTGCCAGGGTCACAGTATCTCTTTCGAACAATCACGCGACCCCGGCAGTCATCGGTCCTAGTAGACCCCTACACTGCTGCTGACATCTCATTGAGGCGCGCGTGGAACACTACGCGCCGTCGACTCGAGCTTGGTCCTTACCGGGCGGCGAGCTACCCATTGCTCACCGGCCGCAAACTTGCGCCTACGGTGGCCAGGAGTCCGCAATCGACTCCCGACGCCCGGGGCGTCTCCTCCTGCGGCGGCTAGGGGCGTGAGGGCGCAGACTTTGCCACTCCCTCACGCACCCCGACTCCTCCTTCGCGACCATTACTACTTCGCAGAAGGAGGTGACGGCTTCCCATTCCCTCTCGCTCCGTACCACGGCTCGCACCAGGGCAGGATGCGAGAGGTCGCCGCCACCGATCGCCTCCATGAGGACACGGCGGTGCTCCGCCCAGGCAGGGCAGACCTCCACCGTATGCTCCACCGTGTCCTCCAGACGATCCTCGCAATGGAAACACCCGGGCGTGAGATATCGACCAGTGGCGAAAAAGAATCTTAAAAAGATAAAATGCCCAATGTAAATAACATTTAAAATATCTATTATTTAATAAAACCCATGACAGCCCACACAACTCAAATAAATGTCATAATGAATGAGTAATGAGCTCCATATCTATTTGGGGCCCCATTTTGTACCCAAGAGAGTTAATGGCTCGTCAAACAAAGTTATAACTAACTTTTAGAATGGTGAGGGTTTTAATCGGTTTAAATGGCGAACTAATTGTGAATATTTAATACTTGACCAGCTAAAAGATCTTTGATATAAAATATGAATATTATCTGAAGTTGTCAACTAATCCATCTAGAATTTCGCAGAAAAATCCCAGGTGGATATGTGTACGCTTGATGGCAAAAGACTCGCCTCCTATTATATGAGACTAGCGTCTGCCCGTGACTTCGTCCGCGTCAAATTTTTGCTCCCCTGACCCATCCCGTCGCACCGAACAGTACAGTCTTAATTCATTTTTATTTTTGTATATTTTTTATCACTCCTTTATGAAAACTTTTTTCTCTTGTTTATTTGAGAACGAAAGAAAACAATATTAAAAAAGACCCACATAGTCTTCACATTCACAATAATTAAAACAATACGATACTTTACAAAGTAAATATTCATGTCATTGTATATATAAAAAATTATCAATGTCAATGTGTAGGTATATATAAAAAAAAAGAAACGGATATAATTTTGTTGGTCAGATCATTTGATGACCATGTAGATCGGTGTCTGAAATGGTCTTTTGATGAAAGAACCACACAGATATTGCCACTAACTACTCAAACTGCCAGACCATATTCAAAAGTGAAACAATGACCCACATAGTCCTCAAATTCTCAATAATCAAAGTAATATTCATACAATTAATATTCATGTCATGTGAAATAATAAAAAAAAGAGTAAAAATAGCAAAATAATAATAATAATAAAAAAACAACATTCAGTGTAGATTTATTGGAGCAGCTCAATCCCAGGCCGTTTTATCCTCAATATAGTCTTTAACAGTATAATAGGCTTTCTGACATAATTTACGCTTTATAAAAGATTTGAATTTATTTAGGCTTAGTTCTTGAATGAGGCTAGGAAGTTTATTATAAAAACGAATAGATTGGCATCTAAACGAGCCACCTATTTTCTTGAGCCTGGTCTTAGGAACAACAAATTTTTGTTTGTTTCTAGTACTGACATTATGGATATCACTGTATCTTTTAAAGAGATTAATATTTTTATGTGAATACAGCATATTTTCATAAATATACTGAGAAGGCACAGTCATTATATTAATCTCTTTATATTTGTCTCTGAGGGAGTATCTGGGACTTAATTTATAAATCGAACGAGTTGCCCTTTTTTGTAAAACAAAAATTGTCTGAATAGCGGCGGCATTTCCCCACAGCAGAATACCGTACGACATCACGCTATGAAAATAACTAAAGTAAACTAAATGGGCTGTCTCTAAATCAGTTAAATCACGAATTTTTCTAACAGCGTATGCTGCAGAGCTAAGCTTTTTGGACACAAAACAATTGGTTCACAACAAATTGTCCACAAAACTATAGATTCAACAAGATTAATAATAACAATGTTCGCCAGGCAAATTACTACGATTATTCATTTTTCAAAGACCAAATACAAGTGTCAAAATCAAAATGACAAGTGACAGTTGTCACTCCGTTAGAAGTCATAATGCGTAGGCGCACAGAGTAAACAAGTCAAACGGTCGTAAGGTCGGTTGGTCGGTCCGTCTGTTGTCACGGGACGAAACACTAAGCATAGAACTCAGTCCAGTCGCCGCACGCCTAGTATCTGTACTTCACCACAACCACGCAACAGGTGGGACTTAAACTCACAAAAACCTTCCAAAGATAGCACCATTTAGCTGTTGAGTCACATTAAACATGATAAGTACGTCCTGATCCCTTAATACCAGCTCGTTCTTGCATTTAATTCACCCGGGATCATCCCAGAATATATCTACGCAATGTTTTACCAGGAAAGCAAGCACGATGGATATTTTAAAAGCTATATATTTATATATACAAATATTTTGGAGAGGCCCACTCATTCCGTCCATTTTGAATTCCAACTAGGCTCTTACATAAATTAAGAATATTTCTGCAGAAACCCTCTGCCCATTATCGAAGGGAGGTCAATTTTGTAGGGTTTGTGTGCCAAAAAGCATATCTTTTAGTCTCAAAGAATTTTATTTTATATTGTTTAATGTACTTTTGGAACATTTTTACACGAAACTTTCCTTGAGGAAAACCAAACAAAATGTGTGTGCTGACTGTGAAATTGGTGGTTCTATTTATGTAGGTATACTCAAACAATTAAGATTTGATGTAAATAAACAAGCTAACAGTAAACAAATGATGAAGATTTAAAAAAACCGTTTGAACGATTTTTTTACAGGGAACAGAATATAAGTAAAATTCGTTGAAACCCCGCTAGCATAAGAATTGAGCAGGTAAGGAACTAAAAAGACAAATTTTATTTACATAGAACTTTGCTTCTCGATTGGCTTACTCCACTAGAATCAAATCCTACATCACCTGTCGGCCAATTTTCGTACTTAAAAATGTTCAGTGTAGTCACAGGCTCATCTCCGTGATACTCAAATGTATGAAAACTAGAGGTATTTTTGATAGATTGAGAATGACATCAGACTGTGTTCGTTCTTAAAATTACAAGAATTGCCCCGCTAAAGGAAAACCTACTATATTCTACCCCGAGACCCATTCTATATGTTACAAATAGTCTCGCTACTCATATTCACACCTAATTTAAATCAAGATATATGAAAGGCACGCTTAGAAAAGCTAGCATATCTTTTGTCAGAATGCACGTGCCAGGACTAAATTATTTTATAATCTGGAGTAGAATCTATAAGACTAGCATTGAGCGTTTGTCAGCTGGGATTAAATGCATTCGCAGGAACTATCGTAGATTGCCCAGTGAGCACGCGTTTAGCCCGGATGTCAGAATAAAACGTATACGTTCATTTTAAACGAAGTATTTTTTTTATTTATCGGAGTTGAGTTGCTTTGAAATGGAATTATCCGGAAAAGAACCGGAGTTTCCGACATAGCTCACAGAGTACGCAAGCTGGATTGTGTATCGGCAAGCGTAGCGTGGGACGCCTCCCAGATAGATGGACCGACGTCCCAAAGAAAGTGGCTGGGACAGACTGGATGCGGAAGACGGAGGACAGAGTGTTGTGGCGCAACATGGCCTATGTCCAGCAGTGGACTGCGATAGGCTGAGTTGATTGATTCAATGGTTTTATTTAAATATGTATGTGTAATTGAGGTTAAGATAAATTCTCAAGAATAACAAGGCAGTGTCATCCCAATCTGCAACACTTGTTCTTTAGTGTTTTTATAGGTCTCGAAATTAAAAAAGTAAAAAACCATTGTAATTTCTTGAATACTGCTTAAACTGAAATTGTCAGTGGGCGACTATTGATATATTTAATCTATATACGTGAAGCGAAAACTTTGGATCCCTTTTTACGAAAATTGGGCGGACGGAGGAGTATGAAATTTCGCACACTTATAGTTTATACAGAGAAGAAGTGACGAATGCTAATATTTTTTTTAAATTATGCGTTAAATACATTATTTTCAATAAATAACACGTTACACACACTACTGTTCATTACCGTGTATCTAATACACACATGCATAGATATTCTTTTGTTAATGGTCCACATCTGTCTTTATTATTTTGTGCAATGTTACCAACACCCAGAAATATTTACCCCTAAAGATTAAGTTAAAAACCCCTAAAATTGCCACAATTACTAAAAAATCCCCTAAAAATTATAATGAAAATAACCAACGAATGTTCAGTAATCATAGACCGGCACACAGCAGTAATATTTGTCTATATTTATTACGCGACATTTGTTAATCCTTCACTCTGCATTCTTAGTATCGAGGAACCGTACTAGAAGTCGCTAATACTTTTATTGTAATCAAAAACACAATGAGAAATGTAAGATGGCAAAAACACCCTAAGAATACCCCTAAAAATGGAACGCCCCTAAACATCTCAATCCTCTTATTTACCCCCTGAAGGGAAATCCCCTAAGTTGGTAAGCCTGATTTTGTGTCTATAGTCTTACTGAATGTCAAGTAATAAATTAATTTTATAGATATATAACCTATTTCCTTTTTAAAATCTATGATCATATCGAGAATATTTGTCTTAAATATTTTTTGTATTAGCGACGATAGGAATTTTTAGATATAAAAGAAATATTTTTTGTGGTTTTATGGGGAGTGTCAAGTACGGCATTAGTAAGTTTCCCATATAAAACTTAGTGTCGTGTGCAAACTGTAGAGGTTGTATGCCTCACGATTGTAGGTACAGGCTGATCATAGATTGTACAGGCTGGTTATAATTATGACATTTGGAACCGTCATAATTAATTAAAAATAATAGGGAGAATTCTATAAAAACAGAACAGATTTCTGTGATAATTCATTCCATATTGTTCCATATCCAGCAGTTAAGAAGTATTAAGAAAATAAAAAAGAGAGTCCTGAAGAAGGTATTCTTTACTCATTACACCTACGTCCTGGTCCTGGCCATCACCATCCCGCCAGAATGAAGTATGGTCGAATTTCGACCAATGGGCGATCACTAGTATCTATAAATATTCGTGTGTTCATGATCACTGATTCGCTTTATATTAAATGCCACATCCGACCATCGCACCTCCCGTGCCCATCCGTGTCGAGAGTGGCGCCATCTTGCGTTCAGTCGGGCACAATTTATTCTTCCCGGGCAGCTACTATACTTAAGTAGGATTTCCTTCGCTATGAGATCTACGATTATATAATCGGGTTTACTGTAGAAGAGGTTTTGAACAAATGCTACTGTTAGAGAATCTTTTGAACGTAAAATTCAGTTATTTTCGTGTGGACAAAAATAGAATAATACTAGCTTCTGCCCGCGACAAATTTTCTGTCCCTTCCCGTCGCATCGAATTGTCTGCCAGTTTTCGTCCATTTTTCGTTGCTGCTCCGCTCCTCTTGATTGTAGCGTAATGTTATATAGCCTTCCTCAATAAATAGACTACCCAACACCAAAATTTTTCTTCAATTCGGACCAGTAGTTACTGATATTACCTACCGCGTTCAACCAAACAAACAAACAAACTCTTCAGCTTTATAATATTAGTATAGATTTATAGAATATGTTAATTTGAACAAAGCTCATTGCTCGTTTATATCTGAAGAGTTTTTCTTAGATCTGTATTCATACACGGGGCTAAAAGGAAGGTCTCTGTGAAAAATGCATCCTAAGCCAGTCGATCAGCCGTTTACACAAGAATCGAAAAAATTAATTCGTCACTTTAACCTTTCTATTTAATAATAATAATATTTATTTTATATTGTAGTCAGTCTTTGAAAACTAACTATCAAATAAAAAAATCCGGGCCAACCTTACTCAAACTGAAAGAGAATATTTTTCTTGGACTTACATACAACCGCCCTTAGCAGAATATTACAGGAAAATAAACACCACAGAAATTACTTTCCTCAGCAAATCTAGAACCCCTCCGGGCACGAACCTTCTTCCTTTTCATTATCAATTACTGAGCCTAAGGGCCTACACAGCCTCCTTAGGGAGGGCTAAACAAACCAGTTTGGCCAAGAGTGCGCTAAATTACTGAGGAGTGACCCTTCAATATATTACATGCAAAGGGAGGAACGATTCAATATTTTTTTTTTATTAACGGATGGGATTTTATGGGGCTTTACTTAGTATGGGAGTAAGTCTTACCATGTTTTCGTAACTGTTTCGTTGAATATCCATTTCGTCAGAAGTCCTTATAAATTCGATTTGGATTAAGCTTAACACACACTCGAATACACTTCAATCTCACTTGTCCTATGGTGGGGTAAAAAATTGCCACTTGCTCACTTCAGATGTCGTTGTTGCCAATGTCCAAGAATTTGAAAGCTAGACAACTAGCTGTCAACGCCAAAAATTTGACAGCTAACATTGACAATTTAAAAGCAACATCTGAAGTGAGCAAGGTGCAATTTTAAATTATTTACAAAAAAAAAATATGGATAGCAACAGCACCATTTATTCTTTTTTGTACTTAAATAAGTGACTTCATTTACGCATTATTAATTAATTCATCGATACATAGTAGTTAACTGCAAAACAACGGGTATCCAAGTTTTGCCAAAGATGTTAAAATAAATTGAGGGAAATATCTCGCCGAAACGAAAAAATTTTATACACTCGTATTACCCAATATTTCGTCGAGACGTAAATGCTATACCTACTTTTAAAACTTGAAAACTTTTGAATGCCAGAAATTCGTACACACACAGGTGATGCTACCAAGATAACTAAGTCTGTTTTTATCATTTACAGGTACTTGTGGTTTGATATTGCGTAATTTATAATATGGTGAAGACGTGTTTGCATGTATATTATCATACTAGCGACCCGCCCCGGCTTCGCACGGGTGGACATTTATTTTTTAAGCTCTCTGAAAAAAAAATTGTTTTGTATGTATGTTTTTATAGGTTTCTTATTCGTTTTACATTTCTTTGTTTCGTACCTGCTTAACTCTTTTATTTTTGTTTTTATTTTTTTTTTTGTTTTTTTTTTTTCTCTTTACCTTAATGCTTCACTATGTTTGAAGTAGTATTTGTAGATGGCATTAAAACATATTGGTTTTCAGGAGATCCTACTCGAGAAAGTGCAACATATAATTGGCCATGAGAAAAGCACTCTTTTCTGAGATCGATGCCTACCATTGAAAAAGTTTGACCCTGGGATTTATTTATTGTAAGGGCAAACGATACCTTGACGGGAAACTGTAATCTTTTAAATGAAATAGGCAAATCTGTCGGTATCATCGGGATCCGCGGAATGTGAGCGAGCTATCCAGCCGCCGGTGATGATGGTCGCTACAATCACATTGGCTCGCAATTCTTGTATCAAAAGTCTTGTCCCATTGCACATATTAAATTCGTAATATCTTTTGAATGGATTGTCCGATTGGAATAAAATAAAAAGTAATTTATAGTTATTGAAACAATCTTGCTCAATAAATAGTTTATTTGGATAAGGATTAGTATTTGACGAAAATATGATCAATAAACATAGGCTAATAATTTTAATTACTTTTATTCTATGGAAAAGTGGTTATAATGGCTAAAATATAAATGTTTGGTTTATACTATCGCGGACTTTTTTGTAGGCATTATTGAGTTCTACAACTTTCCTATAGAAGTCAACCATACATGTCTAACCATTTAGGCAGCGTTCGCGAGAATCGTTAACGTACGGCAGTTTTTTCGACGCCTTACTCCACAATTTTCACTACCACGAAAAATCTTATCTATTTTCCGGGATAAAATTTAGCTTATACGGATTCGAAAGAATTCTCCTAAGTAATGGTAAAAGAAATTTTGAAATCGGTCCAGTAGTTTTTGAGCCTATTCAATACAAACATACAAAAATACAAAAATACAAAGGTTTCCTCTTTATAATATTAGTATAGATTAGATCTGCGCTAGATTTAAAATTTCTGAACTGTTCAGTCAGAAAGAACACCGTTGAGTTAGTTCTTAACTCCGATCAGGTTACATCTCTCGTAAAAAATGAACTTCAATTTAACAAACACAAGTTAACCTATATCTATTGCGGAGTTTAAAAGATCTAAGCGTAGATACAGACGCGGGTAGCGAATATGTTTTATCTACGTAAAGACTCAATTAGTTGAATATTTAAAGGTTCGTACAGACAGGCACAACATGTCGCGCGACGGGTCGTGGAGCACCTTTCACAGTGGCGCGACCACTCGTCGCGCTGTGCATGGCGATGCTGATTATATGGCCAAAAAATAAACATATATTTATATTACTTGATATTTTAACGGTAATTGTCTCCCTATTGCGGTTTTTTTAATACCCACAGTCCGTTGATAGACAGACGGACGGTGTATTCTTAGTACTATAGTTCCGTTGGTAGTTGGTACACTTTCGATACGGAACCCTTAAAATAAAAAGAACAATCCTAAGATTATGCTGAAAAGATGAGAAAGTTAGCGAACTGTTGTACCCTGACCCGCCGGGACAAATTCCCGGAAGCGGTCCGTGCTCCGTGTCCCGAGACCGGAAATTTAGTTGCTGCTATAAATATTGTACGTCTTTCGCTTATACGGTAGTTGGTATGGAAGAACTTGATTTGTTCTCTGAATTATGTACACGAAGATTATGTGTGGTTATGTTGTTCGTTGGAGCAACTTGTTGATTTTATATGAGTACTATAAAAACAATGAGATTAACAAACGATGGTTCCGTAGGTGCAGGCGCGGTCGCAGCCTATGATTTTGGGGGAGGTCACCATGAGTACTGAAGAATATTTTTAGGAAGGTGCATCTACTCGTTGGTCTAGTAGTCGAAAGCGCTACTGATGATCATGAGGTCCCGGGTTCGATTCTCAGGTCGGGAGTATTATTGGGTTTTTCAGGCAAATCGTTCAGAGTCTCGACAGCATGGCTGACTTTGGGGGGAGGGGGGGGGGGGTCATGACCCCTAGGACCCCCCCCTCTCGGACCGCGCCTGTAAGTGCCGGTCGTAAAGAATAGCACCACCCCGTTTCTTCCCGTGGGTATCGTAAGAGGCGACTAAAGGACTTATTAGAGAATGGGCAGCAGCGTTCTTTATGCATTTTACCACCATAGTGCGATCGCTATCCCGCCTGCCAAGTATGGCGACTATGGCTAATCACCGCAAATTATATTGTATACTGCCACACTATTTTCTGTGAAATATTATTAAATTGTTTGAGAAATAAATTAACTTTAGTTTACTTTAATTGATGAAAATAATCTGTTTCGTAAAGTATTTTTTTTTCTCGTTTTCAGAGTATTAACAATATAGAACATAATAGAATTCTCTTTCTTATGTTCATCATCCAAATTACAGATACTTATAACATACAACATAATACCATGCCATGTATTCTCGGAGGGTTGGGCAGAGGTGTACCAGCCAGTTATTTTTGGGTCTCTTGGGGGTGAGTCTATTGCCTTTAACCGGGCACAACTCCAGACTCCGGGCTGCGTATTTACAAAGGCTATACTATTTTAGTCACGAGCCAGACTCTAATCAATAAGCTTTTGTTTATGCATATTACTCAACAATACCTAGTCTATCTCAGTAAAAAAATTGACTCAAATAGACTAGCTTTTTGTTTTAATATTTTCAAAGAAAATGCACGGACAAAATCTAGTTCTATATAATACATATCACTCGAATAGCTAAGCTTTTGGCGAGATATTTTTAAATTTATACTCGCAACAAGTGGGTAGTGTTCTTTACCTAATAAAAGTACTTCTCGTTTGTTAAGTCGTTTTATTTTTGTTTATCAAATATTTACATAATAGAAACGAGCAATTAAAATGATAACAGTTGCCATGTAACTATCAACCTATAATTGAAGCTTATCTATTTGATTAATATGTATTCAAAATTTATATGTATGTAACTGATTGCCACCTGCGCTAAGAAAGGTTGACGGAGCCCCGCTTCGCGTGGCTCCTATTTTTGGGTGGTTTAAAAAAAAATAACCACGAAGGCTAAGGCGGGAGCTCCGCTCCGCTTCGCTCCCGCCTTAGCCTTCTAACCTAACCTATCCGAGTCGGGGTACTCTGAGTCGGGGTATTAACCATTGATAGGATTTCGTCCACGCGTGACTGAAATGGTACTAGATTTTGTCCGTGCATTTTCTTTGAAAATATCAAAACAAAAAGCTAGTCTATTTGAGTAAATTTTTTTACTGAGATAGACTAGGTATTGTCGAGTAATATTCAGAAACAAAAGCTCACTGGTTAGAGTCTGACTCGTGACTAAAACAGTATAGCCTTTGTAAATTCGCCTCCGGGCTATTACTGAAAAATTATTGATGGAAAAACCCAATAACACGTTGACCGACATGAAAATCGAATCTACGGCTTCATGCTACTTCATACACACAAATACTTACAAATGTTGAAAAATTACATAGGGTGAAAAGCAGTACCTAAAAACTTTTTAACAAAAAATTAAACCGCCGAAAAACTGAAAAGCATAAAATAATAAACCTTAAAATTATGAGTCGGCGCTTTGAGTGATCCTTGTTCATTGATTTTTCGGCGCCAACTCAAAATTTTAAGGTTTATTATTTTATGCTTTTCAGTTTTTCGGCGGTTTAATTTTTTGTTAAAAAGTTTTTATTTTATTATTTTTTGTGGCTTTAATGTACTAATAATACTAAGCAAGATATACCCTATTCAACAAAAAAAGAGTTATCAAAATCGGACTACTCTGTATAAAGTTATGCGTGGTTATACATTACAATCAGTGAGTGAACATTCAATCATCCCCTGTTTTCCGACCTTTAGGGTTCGATTTTGTTTTCCAAATTAAATGGGACCACCTTGGCAGTATACCCTTTCCAATAGAACAAGAATTGTCACCAATAAAGGAATAAATTCAAGAAGACAAACAGTTTAATTTCATAAAATACAATTTACTAATGTTGATTATGGAAACAAAACCTTTTTTAAGGATTTTGCCATAACTTGACAGTTCTCGTATGATTTTCATAGCTCTAAGAACATAATGATATTGTGTTTTAAGTATAGTGTTCAAGCACATATATCTTTTTAAAAAGCTTTAAAACACCCTGTCAGTAAAAGGGACCAGAAAGCGATTCGATAAAAATGTTTTCAACAGGACCGCTTCTGTACCTATGTGTCCCCATGTATGCATAAAAGTAAAATGGCAGGATATTTTACGACTTGCAATGCTTTACACTTTTTGTATTCTATTGGATCACTTTAACGTGTCAAAGAAATACAATAAATATTCTTTAAATTCTCAAATTTTCTAAAACGAACACTTTATCGGAATATATCTGAACGAAAGTTCCATGTTTGTAGGTAATGTCAGGAATATTCTAAATATTTCGTGCTGGAAAAATGTTCTTGATATCTAGATTTTTTTTGTAAAATAAAATGTATTGTAAAGCCCCCACAACTTAAGCACTTTACTGCAGGGTCGCATTTTTTTCTGTAATTCTGTAACTATAAGCGGGGCACGCTTTAGTCGTTTTCTTTTTAAAATTATAGTTACTTTTTATGATAACAAGATTTTGGCCGCGTCGCCCGCATAAATATAAATAGGTACTGCGTACTGCGAAATGCTTGTATAAATATGCAAGGTAGTGTGAAATTAAGCGTTACGCAGAAAACGAGATTTGAATAAAAAACTTCCAAAAAAAAATTACAAAATATTATTTTTAGAGCACGTACTTATTTTCCTACGTTTATGCTTGTTACGTGTAAAGGTTGAATATAAAAACGGTTGCTTAGGTAGGTACGTTGCTGAAAGTTAAGATAAGATTAAATTTCAAAAGATTTATGGATTTTTTTGAAGAAGAGGGGATTGTTGCGTCCTGAAATAGTTACTCTATGCGTACGCAACGCGTAACGGAATGACATCTGACTTGTCAAGTTTGATTTTGACACTTGACACTTCTCTTGGTTTGGCGCTAAAAGAGGTCCGTCGCGTTTTGGAACCCCCGCGACGCTTTTGTTGAAATTAATCCTGTTAAATCGATCCGCTTGTGACAATTAGTCGTGATCCAATTGCTTTGAGTGTTAATAACCCCAGTTTGACGTAATAATACGGGTTACATTTGTTAAAACTGAAGTTCTTGAAAGGCATGGTCGCCGCGTGGTTCTCGCGACCCTTTGTAAAGCAATCCCTGAGAATCGGTCGTTTTGTGGACAATCTGTCATGACCCAATCGTATTGATTGCAACTAACCCCAATTTGAAGACATAACACGGGTTTTGTTTGTTGGAAATACCTGTGCTAGTTTGAAGGTTAAGTGAAAGTGACCTTGAAGCCGCGTGCCATGAAGACATCTGGCGGATTGTTGCGGATTGTTCCTGAGAATACTTACTCATAACGTCACAACACAATACATATACACTCACTTACATACATAACTCCAGGTAGGCACCAGAGCAGTGTCCTTCAACCAACAGGTAAGTTCTTTTGTTGTATTGTAGGTGGGTTGTTCTCTTATATATTGTCTGCTCCGCGTACGGCGGACTAGTTTCGCTCGCCACTCTTGTCTAGAGCCCCACGATTATCACACTTCCACTGCGCATTTGAAATCGTATTGTGAGGTCTAGTCTGGCAGCGTACAGGGATGATTTGCGTAGCGTTGGATAATCCGATTCTTCTATGTATCTTTTGATAGACATTTGAATTATTTCAAATGTCTGTGAACAGGGGAGGGCAGCATCGAAGTTCCTTACGATTTTTCGTCAACTCGAATGTAATGTCCTTTATCTTTAAAATACTCTTACATAATTTAACGTCATTTTCTGTTTCAAATCAGAGCAGAGCGGTGGTGGCCGAGTGGTAACGGCCGCGACTTCCGAGTAGTAGGTCGTGAGTTCGAACCCAAGCAGGCGCTTTACTTTGTGTAAATTATTTCATCACCACTGCTCTCAAAACGGTGAAGGAGAACATCGGGAGGAAGGCGGCATGTCTTAGATCCAATCATTCGAAGACAAGTGACATCTACCAACCCGCACTGGGCCCGCGTGGTGGATTATGGCCCACTCCCTCTCACCGAGAGGAGGCCTGTGTACCAGCAGTGGGAACATTATAGGCTGCTGATGATGATCTGCTTCAGCACCCTCAAAAATCATAATAAAGTCACCAGTGACCAAAATTATGAACTTCTCGCAGCCTCCTTCTTGGATTTTCCTTTTTACCTCACTTTTGATTTCGACACCTTGCACACAATCTCACTCTCTCTGTTTCATAATTTGTATAGCGCTTTTTCGTTACGTTACGCTTCTTTTTGAAGTGACGATTTTTTTATAAATTTGATTTAAAAAAAAAATGATCATTCGCTCTAATGATAAAGTCAATCACGTGAAGCGTCATCACTCCAGTCTAAAGAAGTCCACTGCTGAACATACACCTCCTCCAAAAGGGGGGGGGTTGCCATTATCGCTACGCTTGGCAGGCGGATTGGCGATCACAGTATGGTGGTAAATATTTTGAGAATGTTGCTGATCATTCTCTAGTAAGTCCCTTAGTCGCTTTTTACGACACCCACGGGAAGAAATGAGGTGGTGTTATTCTTTACGTTTGGCACTACACGGAACTGTAGCATGCACTAGGGAAGTAAGCTCAATGATCTCACGCACAGTTCATTACTCATGAGATCACTGTTCTCTCAAAAGTGAAACAAAGCAAGCCCACACATTCAATAACCCAACACATTCACTTAACAACGTTAAGCCGCTCATGTGTTTAATAGTAAATAGCATTACTCGCTTGAACCGGGCAATTAGCGGATAAAAATGACGGTAACAAAGCATCTGATCTGTTATGCAGATTGCGCTCTGCATTTTTGAAACGGACAGGGACGCTTTACGGTGGTCGTGAAAAACTGTGCGACTGTTCGCGAGAGTAGTAACAGTTTTTACGATTTTTTTTTAAAGTTGGGGCTGAATGTCGTGATGTTGGTATTAAGAGGAATTATGGGTTTTTAATGACTGAAACATTTATTAGAAACTCTACATTCTGAAGGTGACATTTATGGGTCATTAAGATTATGTCAATAGCTTTTATTGGAATACTTTATAATACCTTAGTAGAAGGCCCCCAAAGTTGAAACTTTGAGCGGTTCTTAAGATCTAACTTTGTCTACTTAACATAATTCCATCAAGGCTCTAAGTCCTTTAGTTCTCATTCAACCGCTCTATTGGAAACAAATTAATTTCATCCATAAATCAAATCTATTTCTCACATCTCTATTTTTATATCACGGAATATTTACGTGAGAACGACTATCACTTCGATTCGTATATGCTTCGAGTTGATTGTCAGTTGATACTTACAATCAACCTTCATGTACCTGATGGTAAATTAAGTCACACCCAAATTTATAATTTTATTCGGAAAGTGTTGATACAATATGTGTATGGCATTTTATCTGCCTGTGTACATTTGTGCTTATAATTATTAAAAACAATACAATAAATTATTATCTTTGGCAACCTCATGGTCTAGTGGTCGCAAGCGCTGAGGTTCTGGGTTCGATTACCAGGTCGCGAAAAGTTTTATTACGTTTTTCCATGAGGAATTTCTCTTGGCCAGGAGTCTGGTTTTGTGGCCGATTGATGACAAAGAGTCCGCCCCCTATTACACGGGACTTTAATAAACGTAACTGGCGTAATGTGGGTGTACTTCACGTATTAAAGGCATAATGTTACGTAAAAAGGATTTAACAAAACTTAATCTGTTAATTTATTAGCCCTAATTGAGAAAGTCAGTTCCATCTCACTGTATTGCCAGCGTCATAATGCATGGTGCAAGACTTTATCGCCACGCGTAAAGCTACAAAGACAGATTAGCATAGCCAACGCGCTGAAAAACGGTGCTTGTAACCCAACTAGAGGGGTCGGTTCCACCTTGGAGGTATAAACGATGTTTAAAACAATGTTATCCCGCGTATTGGGTCTTTGGAGATCTTTTGTAGAGAACGTATAGAGATCGTTTCGGAATTTAAGATGAGGGTGTGGATTTTATTTTTTGGTTGTTTAAGTCATTTCAATGGTGAGGTATCTTAAGGCCTTGTAGACTAGATTTGTAGACCATTTTTTAATTTTATATGGAATTTGTTGCCTACACCTATTAAAACAGTAATTTGGAAAGATTGTAATAAACGTTTATTTTTTAAAGAGTAACCGTGGAGGTTTATTACCGTCTCTTCTCTGTAGGACACGACCAATTGGAACCATGCTCCTGATCGTTCATAAGTGCCCATGTACTTTTATGTGGTATAAAATATTTTGACTTGATTGTAAACTTTTGTTACCCAGCTAAAATCTGCTATTGGTGGACCTACTCAGAAAAGTTATATTAGGAACAAGCCTTTTTTATTTGCAGTATTGCAAGTAACAGTATTATTAAAATTCTTAAAAATAAAACTTGGAGCGAAATGAAGAACAAAAACCCAAGAACACAAACTATTGGTGCAATCCGATTAGGGTAAGGTTGGCATTTTCTAATACACAGCATAATTAGTTTTCCACCTCGAAATCCACTCTTTGAGCAGTCAGCCTCAACACCAACCTAGCAGATCAGAATTATCTTTTAACCATAACCGCAAGCTTCTCTTGTACCTAGTACACTTCGCCAACAATGGTACCAGAAAAGAAGAACTCACTTCACACTCACATTAATTTCATTCCAAAACTAGCGTTAAAATAACACCGTAATATTACTAAAATAAATACAAAGTTGTCCGTCACGCCTGCTAATTAGTCTGTGCAAACAAACTATGAACTCAATTAACAGTCTTAATTAATATGAATTTTATTCAGGTTGGGCCGTGACGGAAAAATGTCGCCCAACGCACGAAATAATGAAGAGAAAATATGGTTCATAATGAGTTTAGAGTACTCCTGTTTTTAGAGGAAGAAAGAATTTTAATTTAAGTTTTACATGGACGAGAAACATGAGCATGTTTTTAACCGACGAAAAAAACGGAGGAAGTTCTCAATTCGACGCGTATTTTTTTTATGTGTGATCCCGCACAACTTTTTATAGAGTGGACCGATTTTGTTGATCTTTTGTATTGGAAAGGGTTCTGAAAGTAGTCCCATGTAAATTTGGCAAAAAAATCCAACCCCAAGGGTAAGAAAGCAAGGGATGATTGATTGTTCACTCATTGATTGTAATGTATAACTTCTCCGATTTTGCAAGCATGTAGTAATTAGTAGATTATAGCCACAAAAATTTATAAAATAAAATCTTTTTAACAAAAAATTAAACCGCCAAAAAAACTGAAAAACAAAAAATAATAAACTTTTCAGTCATTTTGAGTCGGCGCCAAACAATCAATGAGCAAAGTTCACTCAAAGTGCCGACTCAAAATGACTGAAAGGTTTATTATTGTTTTTTCAGTGGTTTAATTTTTCGTTCAAAAGTTTTGGCTAAGTATTAGGATACTTAGACAAAAAAATGCTCAAATATCTTTCTAACTTTATACAAAGTTCTTGTAAGATACGACATATAAGATAAGGAGTTTCCACCGCTTCTGTTCAGGGCCTATAATTAACTAGCTAAAGTAAAAAAAAAAAACAACCGACTTCCTTAAAAACACTACAAAGTGAAAAATAACTTTAATTTCGGGAGTCGGTGTCTTAGGATTTGTATTTAAGGTTTTTGCCACCGACTCCCGAAATTAAAGTTATTTTTCACTTTGTAGTGTTTTTAAGGAAGTCGGTTGTTTTTTTTTTTTTGTAAAAAAGTTTTTATTTTTAAATTTTTAGTTTTGGTATCTACCCCGCACTAATTCCAAACAAACAATGCATATTAATGCGATAGCAGAAATCGCGGTTGATTTGCCGTCATTTTTTAAAGAGTTCCGGTGTCTGTCTCCAGAACTCATCATCAGATCTACATGAAATTTATATGGGACCATTTCGAAATAAACCCCTTTCGAACAAAAAAAGAATTTTGCAAATCCGTTTATATATGACGGAGTTATGGCCGAACATACATAAAAAAAAAAAAAAATATAAACATCCGAATTGATAACCTCCTCCTTTTTGAAGTCGGTTAAAAATAGTATTTAAAGATTGTAGCAGGGCATGTGGCTAAGTAATATCAGCCGCACGGGTCGATCGTTTGGTTAAGCTACGCTTGCCGCGGTTGGTCCGTGGATGGGTGACCATCTTTACATACCAAGACCTTTCCATGCCTCGGAAAGCACGATAAGCCGTTGGTCCCGGCTGTCTTTCGTAGATCTTAGACAGTCGTTACGGGTCGTCAACAGCCCGAAAGTCTAACAACCAGTCTTACCACAGGGTATCGCATTACCCAATAACTTGGTTGAGGAGGTCAGATAGGCAGTCGCTCCATGCAAAATACTGGTACTCAGCTGCATCTGGTTAGACTAGAAGCCGACCCCAACATTGGGAAAAGGCTGGACAGATGATGATGGTTTCTGCAGTTTCTGCACACATATGCACTCTGTAATTTAACGTATCGTCCAATTAAAAGTATACAGAAAAGCACATTCTAGTTTGTAGACATAACCTACCTAGCTACCTACCAAAACTACAAAAAATAACTAGAAGAATTCTTAATAACAGTACAAAAATATCTTCTAGGATTGCTAACCAAAATAAATCGCACAAAAACTTTTATAGAACTCCAATTGTATCTATCAATCAATACAGCCTTAGTGTACAACATAATAAAATAAAAAGATAAGCTTTGTAGGAACTGAGAAACTTCATCCTTCATTTTTATTACGGCCAACTTGGAGATCGGACCCGTATTTATTTCATTTATGAAATAACTTTGAGCTGGCAACACTTAAAGTAAATATAAAGTTTGATGGCAACATTTATTCAAATACTTGCGCTTTTTGCAGGCTGTTGAGCTTATTCGTGTAGATAAAACTCAGCTGGTAATTTTATTTAGGAATTGAATGATTTTTTGTAATTTTATTATGTATTCATATCTATACCAATATTATAAAGCTAAAGAATTTGTTTGGTTGAACGCGGTAATCTCAGGAACTAATGGTCCGAATTGAAAAATTATTAGTAATTTTGTGTTGGGTAGCCTATTTATTGAGGGAGGCTATAGGCTATATAACATCACGCTAAGATCAAAAGGAGCGGAGCAGCATCGAAAAACGAACGAAAACTGGCAATTCGATGCGACGGAAAGGGCCAGGGGAGCAAAATTTTGACGCGGACGAAGTCGCGGGCAGAAGCTAGTATAATATAAAATAGATGAGGATACGACCTATGAACACCTGCAAAATGAAATACATTAGTCTCATATAAAGGCATTGCAGTATTCTAACAAAATAATATTGTCAGGAAGTTTATGGATTATTTTATCAGTTTTATACATGACTTAAATAAGATTATAAATTATAAAAATAAACTTTACTAAGAACCCGTTTGTGTCTTCAAAATAACCTCTTTTCATGTGGATACATAGAAACATACGCTTGGTATTTTTTTTTTTTTAATTATTTTGACGCCTCCACAGATATTTTATCCCACTCTCATGTTAGAGTTTTCTTTAGCTCATAAAAACTTCCATTATGTGTAGTAAATGACCTTGAATTTAAGATAGACCATATGTAATCCATTGACCATTGACAATACCATATTTTCCCACTTTGTCGCTGCTGAGCGCTTTTTAAGCAATCACCTTTATCCGGAACCAATTGCGCTTTTCTAAGTTTGATGGTACCAATAATTGTAGATCATGTTTCACGATATGGTGCAGCGACTAATCTTCAAGTCTCGCAACATTTTCTGCACATTGGTCTGTGGAATACGTACTAATCTTTATTTGATAATGCCGACACATTATCCTAGAAGGTTTAAAAGACCTTTTGCGTTCTCTTCCAAGACGGTCTCTGATGTTGCCAGGCTCGTTATAACGTTTAACTGCTGAAACAACTAACTAACGACTAACACCAAAGAGGTTTACTACCTCACACTGCGTTTTCCCACGCTGCAATGAAATTATGGTTCCACGCTACTGACATAGCGAAATAGAAATATTTTAAAAACTTTGTACCAAACATTATGTTAAAAACGACAACGAAGCATGTACATTATTGCACAACAACAAAAAAACAAATGGAAACGCTAAATACTCTAATTTAGATATATTCGTTTTGTCAACACTTATTTTGGCAACGGTGTACTATAAAAATCATGATTGGAGAACATATTGGTGATTGCAGAACCGTCTATTTCTATAATGTTCAAACGTCCACATTTCAACCTCATTCCGTCTTACGATAATACCTCTAAATTCCCTACATTTTGACAAGTATTTGACATTTGCCGTCGCTAAGATGAGATTAGCACAATGAAGCTATAACGTTTTCAGGATAAAGCGGGAGGAAACGCCCGGGTGTTTCCATTGTGAGGATCGTCTGGAGGACACGGTGGAGCATACGGTGGAGGTGTGCCCTCGCGTCCGGCCCTTGTGCGAGCCATGGTACGGAGCGAGAGGGAATGGGAAGCCGTCACCTCCTTCTGCGAAGCAGTAATGCTCGCGAAGGAGGAGGCGGGGCGCGTGAGGGAGTGGCAGTCTCTGCGCCCTCACGTCCCCAGCCGCCGCAGGAGGAGACGCCCCGGGCGTCGGGAGTCGATTGCGGACTCCCGGCCACCGTAGGCGCGAGCTTGCGGGTGGCGAGCAATGGGTAGCTCGCCGCCCGGTAAGGACCAAGCTCGGGTCGACGGCGCGTAGTGTTCCACGCGCGCCTCAAAGAGATGTCAGCAGCAGTGAAGGGGTCTACTAGGACCGATGCTTGCCGGGGTCGCGTGATTGTTCGAAAGAGATAACTGATGGAACACGAGCGGGTTTTAGTCAGTAAAAGTCTGACACGCCCTCCCGCTCCGCCCAGAGCGGAAGAAGTCATTTGATGATTTCCCATCCTGAAAAAAAAAAACAAAAACCTATAACGTTCCCACTGCTGGGACACAGGCCTCCTCTCGGGTGCGGAAGTGGGCCGTAATCCACCACGCGGTCCCAGTACGGGTTGGTAGATGTCACATGTCTTCGAATTATCGGCTCTAGGACTTGCTGGTGTCCCCACGATGTTATCCTTCACAGTTTAGAGAGCAGAGATGATGAAATTATTTACACCAAGTAAAGCACCTGCCCAGGTTCGATCCCGCCACCTACAACTTGTAAGTCGGAGCTGTTAGCACTGGGCCACCACTACTCTCTGAGATGAGTTTGCGACTAGATATTGAACTTGGGCACGCCACAATTGCGGCGGTAAGTCTCCTCTTTGAGGAGTGGATAGAGAGACGTCATGGCGTCCTCACCTTCCGCCTGACGCAGGTTCTCACCGGGCATGGGTGCTTCGGTGAGTTCCTGTTCAGGATAAAGCGGGAGGATACGTCCGGGTGTTTCCATTGTGAGGGTCGTCTAGAGGACACGGTGGAGCATACGGTGGAAGTTTGCCCTGCCTGGGCGGAGCACCGCCGTGTCCTCGTGGAGGCGATCGGCAGCGGCGACCTCTCGCGTCCGGCCCTGGTGCGAGCCATGGTACGGAGCGAGACGGAATGGGAAGCCGTCCCCTCTTTCTGCGAAGCAGTAATGCTCGCAAAGGCGGAGGCGGGGCGCGTGAGGAAGAGGCCGTCTCTGCGCCCTCACGTCCCTAGCCGCCACAGGAGGAGACGCCCCGGGCGGGCGTCGGGAGTCGATAACGGACTCCCGGCCACCGTAGGCGCGAGCTTGCGGGCGGCGAGCAATGGGTAGCTCGCCGCCCGGTAAGGACCAAGCTCGGGTCGACGGCGCGTAGTGTTCCACGCGCGCCTCAAAGAGATGTCAGCAAAACTGAAGGGGTCTGATAGGACCGATGTCTGCCGGGGTCGCGTGATTGTTCGAAAGAGATACCGTGACCCTGGCACATGGGCAACTGATGGAACACGGGTGGGTTCTAGTCAGTAAAAGTCTGACACGCCCTCCCACTCCACCCAAAGCGGGAGAAGTCATTTGATGATTTCCCATCCAAAAAAATAAATAAAAGATGGAAGAAAGAATTTTAAAATGGGAATTGGGCTTCTGTTAACTTACGTATGATAAAATTATGAAAATATTCTATAATTTAACTATATATTCCAGAAAAATGCAGCTACTCATCCTTTCAGCATCAATCCTAAGGCGTTTTAAGATCAACGGGCAGAAACCTTTCAGCTCCAACTAAGTGCGGCATTTCTGTTCCCAAACATTATTCTGTACACCTCGCTTTGCTTACTTAGAATAATATAACATGAGTATTCAACAGTATTGCCAAAGCGAATGCAAAGTATTTGACAGCAATGCTAATGAGGCCGTGTCCGAGAGTGGCCATTGCATTAATATTCCGAATTTGTTTAGCCTTCATTATATGAATATTCAGGAATAGGGCTGAGGTCATACCTGTGCGCAGCCTGTATAGTTGGTGGGATGAAAGTTTTGGGGTTTAAAAAGGGTTCATATTCATAGCTACATCGCACACTTTGCAACATGCGACTGCGACAGCCCGACAACTATACGCAACAACTGTCTGCGGCCCACAATTTTCACGCATTTTGTTCAAATCTCCGCACACTTGGTCTCAAGTTAAATATGTAGTTGCAACGACAGGCGAAGGGAGTCGCACGCTCTCGCTACTTGTTCCAGCACCAAGACGCATGATGCAAGCACACACATGCAATAAATAAAAATGATGTCTGTCGCATGTGACAAGTCAGCGTCACTTTTACTGACAGATGAGAGAAGAGAGAAGGTGTAAGCGAATTTGTATGGCGAATCTCAACATGGAGACGGTCGATATCAATGGTTTCAAATCAATCGTAGAAGCGCGCCGAATGCTCAGAGAATATAGTCGTAACGACTAGACGCAGATGAAAACGATAGCTCTGCGTCTAGATGCAGCAACAAGACGCAAACATATTCAGATTTTTCAAAAATAGACTTCAAATTCTGTATTTAATCAACATCGTCATTTGAATTTTATTGATAAAATACCAACGCACTTAAACCCTGCTGAACACTGCTTTGTCCAATGACTAGAATAAAAGACAATACTTGCAATTTATTGACAGTCCATCCCATAATCGCTACTCTAATGAGGCATCTCCCTTCAGAATAACTTGTTCTACTCATGAATGGCTAGTTCATTCTCCTGCAATTAAGACTCGACTCATGAAACGTATCTCTAAGCAGTGAGCAGAGCTAAGTGAGCTTGCTGCTATTTATTTAGCTGGCTTCAACTTAATAAGATTCTGAAATACTTGTTTGTCTTCATACTGTTCTCTTTTGTAGGGTGGGTGGGGTTAAAGTAAGTATTCATTGTGAATCAATATATATTAGAGTTTGTAGTTGTTTAAGTTAGTAACGTAGTTCTTAACAGCAAAAGTCTAGGCTAAATGTGAATAGAAAAATTTATACATACATGCTTGCAAGTTGCGTAATTTCGTAATTAGATTTTTTTCTAAATACATATTTGAAGTTACATTAATTGTGAAAACATGTGATTTCTACTTTTTTAAGAAATATCAATATATACGCTGAATTTTTGATATCGTTCTACTTTGTCTCAATATTTGTTCTAATATTCATAACATATTTGACTCGAGCATTTTATTTTATTTTTCATCTTATAAGTTTCATTTTTACTCATCAAATATTCAATGCCACATAGGTAAATTCGCAGGCAAACCCCTAGTCCTAATAATGAAGCTACCAAGCTGGTATTAGACGAAATAACCGACGGAATTACTGAAATATCTGCCATAGACCAGTCACCGCAACTATTTCGTCGTGGCTAGGCTGGGAAGCGCCCACATTGTGCCAGGATTGGCTGTAAATTATCTGATTATAATATTATACCTGGGAAGGTCGTGTTGGTTAGTTATGGTAGCTTGTGACGAGAATAATTTATTTTAATTAATAGGATTTACATTAGCATGTCATAGAAATGACCATTTTTAGGGTTCCGTTGTCAAATGGCAAAAAACGGAACCCTTATAGATTCGTCAAGTCTGTCCCTCTGAATAGAAAAAACCATAAATTTTGGGGTTCCCCATACTCAGAACTGAAACTCAAAATTTCCAAAGTGGTAAAATGTGTATCCGAGGGGGAGGGGGCGTAACTTCTAAAATAAGAGAAAGATAAAACTAAAAAAATATTTGATGTACATTACCATGTAAACTTCCACAGAAAATTGGCTTGAACGAGATCTAGTAAGTAGTTTTTTTAATACGTCATAAATCGTAAACCGCAATTTACATTTCATTCAATCAACTCCAATATAAAAATAAAAAATTACATTTAATTTCATAAACATAAACCTTATGCATAAACCGTGAATATCTACAGGTTTGTACGGAACCCTCGGTGCGCGAGTCCGACTCGCACTTGGCCGGTTTTTTGTATAGGAATTTGCACATTAATTCACTACAGGTATTTTTATGAAGGACTATCACAAAAACTGGGCCATTTCTTCATGTTACTAAAGCTGCAATGAAATAGAAATAATCGAATTGTTACTAGTCGACAGAAAGTCCAACAACAAGTCTTACCAAAGAGTATCCTGTTACCTAGTGACTGAGTTGTGGAGGTCAGATTGGCAGCCGTGATATGTAAAATACTGATACTCAAATTCACCCAGTTACACTGGATGCAACAACCAACGTAGTTGGTAAAAGGATTGGCAGATTGACGAGATACTGTCCAGGGAGAATCGCGATTTATGAAATCAATCAGATAAAAAACCAAAACGTTGAGAAACTGAGTTATTTTTATTCAATATTCTCTTCTTATCTTTACTGCCACAATGATCTCATGCGTACAGAACTAATTTTCAATAACCAGAACATTAAAACCATCTTCCCCTAAAGGGAGAAAACGTATCAATATAATTAAGCGATGATAGAGAAAGAGAAATAAAAGTACGATCATCAAATCTCTTAGCAGATTAACAAACTGAATTAAAACGGAGACTACGCTAACACGCATTATGATCCTCTAAAAGTCTAAACGTTACTTACCAAGCATTTTACATTGAAATTTCAACCCTCTGGAAATATTGTAAAGTCTAATCTCCCTTGTATGTATAAGTTAAGCGGCTTTTAAAGTAAAAGAGCTTTTATTACACCAATATAAATGCTACAGTCGCGTGCAAGGTGTAAACGTGAGTAAAGTTTTACTTTTATCCACAAAAAGGTAGTCGAAGAACACCGCCAAATACGTGAGGTATAAAACTTTCATGGGACTATTTGTTTTATGCAATCTTTTAACATTATCTTCATGGCTAGAGTATTTATTCTAGTTATATATTATGAGAGCGGCTCACTGTACGGTTAGCCTTAGCTTTATAAAATTTAAGCTTTGTCATGATCCTGAAATTTATATTAGGTCTTTACCTATGAAATTGCCGTTCTGCAGTACTGGCCATTTCAAATCAAAATAATTTTTGTTTGTCTAAGAATTCTAATTTCAAATTATTTTTATTTTAAAAACATGGTATTATTTTTCCAAAAGTAGTCATTTGTTTATTGATTAGTGTTACATTTTCATCGCATTTCAATCTTTTTCGTCATCATGGATACGTTAAAAATTCGAGTAATTATGGAATATGAGTACCGTCGTGGCAGCAACGCGGCACAAGCGGCACGCAACATCAACGACGTTTACGGAGCTAACACTACAAACCAACGCACCACCTGTTATTGGTTTGCTCGCTTCCGTTCTGGAAATTTCGACCAGAAAAATGAACCTCGCGGTCGTCCGAAGACTTTGGTCGACAATGACGAATTAAAGGCGATTGTGGAAGCTGATGATACACAATCTACGGCTGAATTAGCAGCAGCTTTCGACGTTAGCGTCAAAACAATATTGGTCCATTTGCGTCAAATTGGCAAGGTAAAAAAGCTTGACAAATGGGTGCCCCACGAACTCAATGATCGCCAGCGCGAAGTAGGTACGCGTCGAGACGTGCCTTGCACTGTTCAACAGACAAACAAATGAAGGAATTTTGAACCGCATTGTTACCTGCGATCAAATATGGATTCTGTTTGATAACCGCAAGCGCTCAGCAAGTTGGTTGGATCCTGGTTCAGCACCTAAACAATGCCCTAAACGAAAACTTACCCCTAGAAAAGTGATGGTCACAGTTTGGTGGTCTAGCGCCGGTGTGATTCATCACAGCTTCTTACCAAACGGGGGTGAGCATTACTGCAGATGTGTACTGTGAAGAACTGAACTCAATGATCTCCATCATTGAGTTCACAAGCTGGCACATCTCCAACCAGCATTGGTCAATTGCTCGTCTCCGCTGCTCCTGCACGACAACACCCGACCTCATACTGCACAGCAGACGGTCTCCAAGTTGCAAGAACTGGGGTTGGAAGGTCTCCGTCATCCGCCCTACTCACCGGACCTTGCGCCTACAGACTACTACTTTTTCCAGAATTTGGATAACTTCTTGGCGGGAAAAAAAATCAATACCCGAGAGGCAGTACAAAATGCCTTTGAAGAATTTGTTGCCTCCCGTTCAGCTGATTTTTTTAAGAAGGGCATCAATAAACTGCCACTGCATTGGCAAAGACGCATTGACTGCATGGGTGATTATTTCGATAAATACAAATAAAAAATACATGAAAAAAATTCGTTTAATTTTTTTCATACCAAACGGCATTTTCATAGGTAAAGACCTATTATTTATCTTCTTTATAATTCTGCTAAAACACTGTGCAATATTAATTGCCGGATTATAATTTTACTGTACAGATTCTTTCCAATAGTTGTTAATTCTGTTGGTCCAGTATTTTCGCTAAAATTAGTAAGAAGCGAAATCCTGAGTAGGTAAGCAGTATTGCTTCCCTTTTTTCTTTCTTGTTAATGCTTATTAAAAGTAAAACCAAATGATAATCTCTTTCTAGAACCGTTTACAATATGTATCTATACATAGGTATATTTTTAAACGGCTCCACTCGCGTAGAAAAACGACAAGTCACGTCACGGCAGTGTTACGTCTATTATTTAAATGACGTCACGCGCAAAACAACAGTCAACCCTAAATCCGCGAAACATAAAAAGATCCCTCCGTCTAAAAGTGTCGTTGTCCCACTGACCCCATCCTTAATAGTAGCATTTGACACGGTCCCACTTATAATTTACATGAAACTATCTAACTTTTGTTTACGTCACCGTTGCATGACCGTCTCGACTGTTTGTAAACAAACCTACCAACAAACTGCACCCCCTATTGAGGAAACTATAATTGATATTACGAGAAGGAAAACACAACTCCATTTGAACAAAGTTGTTATGAAATATGAAAATAGATTGGCACCAAATGTGTAAAGTTTGGACAAATTACCTCTGCAAACTTATTTGAGGATATAAGATAGACGAATCTTAATACCCTTCACTTTAATACGATAGCTTTATATGCCTTGTGTAAACTTTTTACTTTTCAGCATGGCTACGTTTTGAACATGGTCATACATACTATTGATACTCAAATAAGCATACGAAGAAATCAGACTGGGCAGAACCCTGGCACATGGGCAACTGAAGGCGATGCCTGCCGGGGTCGCCAGATTGTTCGAAAGAGATACCGTGACCCTGGCGCATGGGTAACTGAAGGAACACGGGTGGGTTTTAGTCAGTAAAAGTCTGACATGCCCTCCCGCTCCGCCGGGACAAGTCATTTGATGATTTCCCATCAAAAAAAAAGTCTGGGCAGAATAAACCGTCCATTGGTATATGATATCGCAGAGATCAAAATGTCTTTGCATTAAAAAGATTTTACGCAAAAAAAAAACTTGAGTGTTCATAATGAAAACCTCGGCGGTCATAAATGCAAATATCAACCACAATATGAGATTCAAAATCCATGCGAGCCGGTTTTGTCCTCTTAAACTCAACGAAACTAATTTCAAACAAACTCACAAGTATAGGACAGTGTAGTATTAGTTGGTCGTATCCCAGTTCAGTGCCGATGGAACGACAGAACGTGCCGCGACTAACCATCGACTCATTTCGCTTTTCTTTCAATGAGAATGAAAATCAAATAAATTCCAATCTAGGCCAGCCTTGGGACGATCCTTCGCAAATCAAATTCATCAAAATAATAAGGCCGTTTTAAATGTGGGTGTATTGGTTTTCCTAAGGTCACCGTACTTTCTCATTATTTATCCGCAGAAGTGTTGGTAATCTTCATGTTTCTTTTTCTCATAAAACTATTTCTTTTAGTGTCGATGACGCTATTTAGTGTACAGTTATGAAATGTCAATTTTTTAATTGTCACTTAATGACTCAAAAGAGCCAAAACAAGTGAGATGGTTTTTTGTAACCTACTTCAAAAAGTCGGAGGTTCTATGTTCCACTATATATATATATATATATATATATTTTAAGTATGTTCACCGATATCTCTAGCAAATGTGGGTCCTTTCGAAATTTTATTTTATGATGATCAGCCCATGGTCTCATATAAATGGTAAATACTTTTAGAACTTACTAGGGTAGCTTTTGCGTTAACTTCGACAATACGTACCTATATATTAAGGTGACGTAGCGAGATAAACGTGCTTTTTCTTTTTAGCGTACCTTTCTTACCGTATGGCATCCGTACTTAATCTTTTAGTGTATGTTTTTTGACTATATGATCTAGTATCCTGTAAAAGGAAAACACGATATGATTAAATTTTCTCGATACAAAAAAATCGCAAAGTTCAATCTATGATTATGATTTTTTTAGCCTCAAGGCGCGATGCGTATGAATTATTAAACATAGTTTACTTTAAAACATTGATTATAATTGTATCTAAGTTTTTGTAAAACAGTTTTCGTTTTAATAATACTTTTTATTCATAAAAAACGGCGATTCGTTTTGGCACATACGTTATTTTATTCCAAGAGCACACACATTATCGCCATCTCTTCTTTTGCCTATCATAAGTAGTGTCATCACTCTCGTTCGTTCATAAATCAGTCGCCCAGTAGGGCTCATCGACGTCGAACCTATGTTACTTTTTTACAAATCGGTGCGATCAAAATTACGTTTTTGAAATATTTGTGTTCACAGAAAAAGGTAGTAGTTAAGCATTTTGCTGTAATCATTTAATATAATAAGTGTTGGCTTTCCAAATAACTTTGTATTTCGACTGTATATTTGTCTTTTTTTGTGACTGTGAACAATATAAAATTCTTTTTCTATTACCATTTAGAGACGACATAAATTATGTATGAAAATGGGAAGAACCATAAACCAAAACTGAACAGTACCTTCAAGGTTAGGAGTGCCTGCACAGGGCAATTAATTTATTCATTTTGCAAGAATGAAATACCAATAAGATGATCATAACAGTGAATCGAATTCACCACCTTCACTAAAGCATTACAGCAACAATCTTTTCTCCTTTTGTAAAATCATATTGAGTAAACACCTTATTTTCTAGAGAAGAACGTCTGTTTTATCCCAAAAACTTATAATAATCATTCATTTAGAAATAAAATAAAATATTTAATTTGTTTTTAGGTTTGAAGTATGTCAACAATATATCTATATGTCAAGTACTGTCACTTCAAATGCAAGAGCACAACGAATGAATGGAGTAGCATTAGAATTGTAAAAAGGTGAGGTTTTACTTGACAGCAGCCCAAAGAAGGGTAATGATTTAAACAGTCTGTGTCAAACGCCGAACTAGTTTAAAAAATATCATTGGCATGTAAAAGTGTTTGTACAAACCTACTTACAGAAATAAAATCATTTATCATTTATAGCAGATGTGAAGTTTTATTGAAAATATAAATTTTAATTTCATGTATCAATCAATCAATCAATCAAATCAGTTTATTTCGGGCTACAAAGACCCAAATCATAATACCATACAGAGTATCATACATACAAAAAAACCACGTAAACATAACTATTGTACACGAAGTGACGGCGACGTGTTGCGTTGCGTAGTATCGCGTAGCCTTCCGCGGAATCGCCGATACACGACACCCTTCGGCCAAAACTCTTCCTTGAGGAAGGTCTCGATTTGATGAGTTGGAACTTGGACCACGAATGACTTGAAGTTCGTGTTGTGGCACGGTTCCAACTTCTCGACCCTCAAGGTCCAGTTGGACTTAACACGTACAAACTCCACGATCTCCTCAACCTTCGTGGTGTAATGTAGACGGGACACATAGACCTGCGTCGTTAGTGTAGCTGGACGCAGCAGCATATTGAGTCCTGCTAGCGCGGTCCCACACTGGTTCCGACTACGAAGCTTCTTCCTGTTCTTCCTCTCTACCTTCACGAAGCCATTCTTGTCAGGCACGTGCCCTGAAGCCGGGTCTAGCTGTTTCGAACCCTATATGTACCGTGTTTGATACCTAATAATTAGCAGCCTATAACGTTCCCACTGCTGGGACACAGGCCTCCTCTCGGTGAGAGAGAGTGGGACATAATCCACCACGAGGGCCCAGTGCGGGTTGGTAGATGTCACATGTCTTCGATTTTTTGGTTCTAAGACATGCCGGTTTACTCACGATGTTTTCCTTCACAGTTTTGAGAGCAGTGGTGTTGAAATAATTTACACAGAGTAAAGCGCCTGCTCGGGTTCGAACTTGTAAGTAGTAGCCGTTGCCACTGAGCCACCACTGCTTCTCGATATCTAATTGATATCTAATCAAAGGTCTACAAGAGTGCTTTCTGAAAACATATTGGCTATTTATAATTTTTCATTCCTACAAGATTTTATGGATGATTAAAACAATGGTGTTTTACTCTGTTTTGAATAACACTAAACGTACTTCTATAATCTTATGAAGACTGTTTAGCAAATTATTTGTGTACTCCATCTCTGAATTACCCCTAACCCCAAAATAACTGTAATGAAAAATAAAATTAATAAAAGAACAAATATACATACGAGTTAATAGGCTGATAAACACATTGCCCTCTGCACTCGGGTAAAACACCCAAATAAAAAGGTATAATCTAGACATAGTTACAAAATATCGGCAATAATATCGGTTTTGGTTTTCTAAACGCAGTCACACGTAATTACTAAAATATGTATGTATAAGTCAAGTAATTTAGACATTTATCATACACATTGCCATACGAAATTGACCTTGTAGGAAATATAAATGACTTGTAAAATAAGGTGAAAAAAATACTCATAACTAGTATTACGTAATGGACGAAGTCTATGTAAAATATTGTAATTCTCATTTACCAAATAAATGTATAGTAATCGGTGAAACGAAATTGAAGTTTATTAATCTCTTAAACACCATCATATATTTTATTTATAGACCTCTAGAAGATTAATTCGTTATTTTTAATTTCATGCTGTAAATCTATATATTATTACGTGAAGCGAAAATTTTGGAACCCTTTTTACGAAAATTGGGTGGACGGAGGAGTATGAAATTTCGCACACATATAGATTATACAGAGAAGAAGTGACGAATGCTAATTTTTTTTTAATTATGCGTAAAAATACATTATTTTCATTATTTTCAATATTAATACCATATTATTTTTTATATTCTTTTATTTCATTGTACAAACATATAAATTATATTTTTAAATATTAAAATAACAAAAATTATAAAAACATTTAACAATATTAAAAATAGTAGTCCAAGCTACCGGCGGTCAGGGCTCCAGAGAGAGGAACCTCCTGACAATACGAGCCGTATCCAGAAGTACCGCTTTCTGAATCAAGCCCTTGATCCAGCTGCCTAACGAGAGCCTCCTTAGATGTTAGTCGAGGCTCTTGGCTATCAAGCCGTTGACTATCGGCACAATGATCGCTGAATCCACATCCTACATGTCGACAACCTCGCGAGCTAAGTCAAGATACTTGATCTGTTTATCTTTCTCAGCTTTCACGAGGTTCTCACTGACAGGACTATTGTTGCAAATAAGCCTGATATAGTGGTGGTGGATCGAGTAGAGCGGCGCACAATGATTGTTAACATAACGGTCCCACATGACGAGAACCTCGTGAAAGCTGAGAAAGATAAACAGATCAAGTATCTTGACTTAGCTCGCGAGGTTGTCGACATGTAGGATGTGGATTCAGCGATCATTGTGCCGATAGTCAACGGCTTGATAGCCAAGAGCCTCGACTAACATCTAAGGAGGCTCTCGTTAGGCAGCTGGATCAAGGGCTTGATTCAGAAAGCGGTACTTCTGGATACGGCTCGTATTGTCAGGAGGTTCCTCTCTCTGGAGCCCTGACCGCCGGTAGCTTGGACTACTATTTTTTATATTGTTAAATGTTTTTATATTTTTTGTTATTTTAATATTTAAAAATATAATTTATATGTTTGTTCAATGAAATAAAAGAATATAAAAAATAATATGGTATTAATATTGAAAATAATGAAAATAATGTATTTTTACGCATAATTAAAAAAAAAATTAGCATTCGTCACTTCTTCTCTGTATAAACTATATGTGTGCGAAATTTCATACTCCTCCGTCCACCCAATTTTCGTAAAAAGGGTTCCAAAATTTTCGCTTCACGTAATAATATATAGATTTACAACATGAAATTAAAAATAACGAATTAATCTTCTAGAGGTCTATAAATAAAATATATGATGGTGTTTAAGAGATTAATAAACTTCAATTTCGTTTCACCGATTACTATACATTTATTTGGTAAATGAGAATTACAATATTTTACATAGACTTCGTCCATTACGTAATACTAGTTATGAGTATTTTTTTCACCTTATTTTACAAGTCATTTATATTTCCTACAAGGTCAATTTCGTATGGCAATGTGTATGATAAATGTCTAAATTACTTGACTTATACATACATATTTTAGTAATTACGTGTGACTGCGTTTAGAAAACCAAAACCGATATTATTGCCGATATTTTGTAACTATGTCTAGATTATACCTTTTTATTTGGGTGTTTTACCCGAGTGCAGAGGGCAATGTGTTTATCAGCCTATTAACTCGTATGTATATTTGTTCTTTTATTAATTTTATTTTTCATTACAGTTATTTTGGGGTTAGGGGTAATTCAGAGATGGAGTACACAAATAATTTGCTAAACAGTCTTCATAAGATTATAGAAGTACGTTTAGTGTTATTCAAAACAGAGTAAAACACCATTGTTTTAATCATCCATAAAATCTTGTAGGAATGAAAAATTATAAATAGCCAATATGTTTTCAGAAAGCACTCTTGTAGACCTTTGATTAGATATCAATTAGATATCGAGAAGCAGTGGTGGCTCAGTGGCAACGGCTACTACTTACAAGTTCGAACCCGAGCAGGCGTTTTACTCTGTGTAAATTATTTAAATACCACTGCTCTCAAAACTGTGAAGGAAAACATCGTGAGTAAACCGGCATGTCTTAGAACCAAAAAATCGAAGACATGTGACATCTACCAACCCACACTGGGCCCTCGTGGTGGATTATGTCCCACTCTCTCTCACCGATAGGAGGCCTGTGTCCCAGCAGTGGGAACGTTATAGGCTGCTAATTATTAGGTATCAAACACGGTACATATAGGGTTCGAAACAGCTAGGCCCGGCTTCAGGGCACGTGCCTGACAAGAATGGCTTCGTGAAGGTAGAGAGGAAGAACAGGAAGAAGCTTCGTAGTCGGAACCAGTGTGGGACCGCGCTAGCAGGACTCAATATGCTGCTGCGTCCAGCTACACTAACGACGCAGGTCTATGTGTCCCGTCTACATTACACCACGAAGGTTGAGGAGATCGTGGAGTTTGTACGTGTTAAGTCCAACTGGACCTTGAGGGTCGAGAAGTTGGAACCGTGCCACAACACGAACTTCAAGTCATTCGTGGTCCAAGTTCCAACTCATCAAATCGAGACCTTCCTCAAGGAAGAGTTTTGGCCGAAGGGTGTCGTGTATCGGCGATTCCGCGGAAGGCTACGCGATACTACGCAGCGCAACACGTCGCCGTCACTTCGTGTACAATAGTTATGTTTACGTGGTTTTTTTGTATGTATGATACTCTGTATGGTATTATGATTTGGGTCTTTGTAGCCCGAAATAAACTGATTTGATTGATTGATTGATTGATACATGAAATTAAAATTTATATTTTCAATAAAACTTCACATCTGCTATAAATGATAAATGATTTTATTTCTGTAAGTAGGTTTGTACAAACACTTTTACATGCCAATGCGGATAAATAAGTTCGTATATGCACTTAAAAAAGTCAGAAATATAACAAACGTTAAAACGGCGATAACGTCCTACCATGCATACGTTGAATCGGTACTCCGCTATGGCTTGATAATGTGGGGCAATAGCACAGACCAAAATAGAGCATTTATTGCACAGAAAAAATGTATTAGAGCAATAAACGGGCTTCGTCCTGATGAATCCTGTAGGCCGATATTTAAAAAGCTTGGCTTGTTGCCGCTACCGTCTCTGTACTTATATGAACCATGTATGTTTGTTAGAAAGAATAAGGAATTATTTTGTAATGCAGATGACTTATATCCTCGTAACCGACGTGACCCCCACAGGCTCGTACTGGATCTCCTTCCGAGACTAGCTAAATATAATAGAAGTTGTATATCTATGTGTGTACGTATATACAATAAGATACCAAGTAATCTCAAGATTTTAAATTTGAGATTATTTAAAAATAAACTGCATGAATGGCTGTGTAGTCATAGTTTTTATAGTGTCAAAGAATTCTTAGATTATAAATGTTAAATATGTGTAAATTTGTACGCTTATAACTGTTAAGCAAAACATGTATGCTCTTGTAATATATTTTTTTACCATCTTTTATACCATGTTTTTTAGCAAATAAATATTATTCTATTCTATTCTATTCTATTCTATTCTATTCTATTCTATTCTATTCTATTCTATTCTAATGATATTTTTTTAAACTAGTTCGGCGTTTGACACAGACTGTTTAAATCATTACCCTTTTTTGGGCTGCTGTCAAGTAAAACCTCACCTTTTTTACAATTCTAATGCTACTCCATTTATTCGTTGTGCTCTTGCATTTGAAGTGACAGTACTTGACATATAGATATATTGTTGACATACTTCAAACCTAAAAACAAATTAAATATTTTATTTTATTTCTAAATGAATGATTATTATAAGTTTTTGGGATAAAACAGACGTTCTTCTCTAGAAAATAAGGTGTTTACTCAATATGATTTTACAAAAGGAGAAAATGTGGCACCGAGTCATAGGCCTTCTTATAGTCTATCCAACATGTCGACAGATCCTTTCGGGAACGACGAACTTGTTGGCTTATGGTCATATCAGTGAGGAGCAGCTCCTTAGTACCTTATATACTTATTATTATTACCTCCTTTATATTTATTATTATATATTTTTTTTTCACTTAATAATGTATTTCTATTCAAATGAAGCACGGTCGAATTTCGACCAATGGGCGATGACTAGTAATATAAATACTTAATTTTTTTATTATATATTTTTAATTATTTTGAGTTAAACAATCTCGTATTACCCAACATCGGTACATAAATATTAGCTAGCTTTTTCCCGCGACTTCGTCTGCGTAAATCTTACGTTACGCGGACGCAGGTGAAGTCGCGGAATTAATAGGGTTAATGGGTAACGAATAAGGTTTAGTCGTGAAAGCGTGACAGACAGACAGAGTTAGTTTCGCATTTATAATATTACGTATAGATAAAGAAGATAATTTATTGCTGTACGATAGTTTTATTGCTTATAATTAAATATTTGTATTATTTTTCTACTCCATAGCACGCTATGTGCAAAAATTTCATAGACCGACTAAATTTATGCTACTTTCACGTACTTTTTTCTAAGATGTTTCCGTCTCTACCTTGCTATTGTAGTTTGACAGATGTGCAACAGTGACAGGAATAGTGCTTACAGCAAGGCTATGCTAAATTAGTAACGGTTTTTTATTTCGAGACATTTTCTGTCATTAATTCAACTTTTGGCCGCTGGTTTTCCTATTCTCTATAAACGGTTCAGATATAAGTTTGTGGCGGCCGGCCACTTTAGGTTGACCCGTCATAAACCACGCCCATCCTACTATCATTCACTTTGAAGGTGGGCCCTTAAGAACATCACTTCGATAATCGAAGTGATGTTCTAAAACTTCCTGTCACTTCTATTTACTTGGCTAGTAGTGTTATTCGAATTAGTGCGGGGTAGATACCATAACTTAAAACTAGAAAAATAAAAACCTTATGTGCAAAAAAAAAAAAATGATTTCAAAACAAACTACAATTTTTTACTTTACTTACTTAAAAAACGACCCATGTCCTAAAAAGTACTACTACTTTTTAGGACATCGGTCATTTTTTAAGTAACAAAATACACCAAATAACCCAAACAAAATCTCCTTTATTTATAAACCAAAACATAGAGGAGTTTCCATAACATTTATATGTATTTATATAAAAAAGCGCATTCGAAAGCTCTTAAGAAAGAAAGAAAATACGTGCACTTGCTCTTATTTAGACTTTAATCAGAAGGACAATTTGTCGTAAGTACTCGTACTTTAAACACGTTCAAATTCATGTCTCAATCTCATCTCAGCGGCAATCAATGTCAAAAGTTTGTCGAAACAGGTCAATTAGAAGGTTTTATTGACAGATTAAGACTGAAATGAGAATGCGAAGGTTTTTAAAAATACGAAAAACGCCCCTCTCATAACGCGACAATAAAAAATCTCTACATATTTTCCAAAAGGCAGTACTTATTGTACAGACGCCTGCACATCAAGCTACTACAGTCTGTCAAATTGCTTTAATAGATTTTCAACTTTATAGCCAAAACATTAGGTTCAAGATTGATTGGGAGAATTTGTCAGTTTCAGGTACCTTGATGTGCTGGCGACTGTACCTTCAAGCAACAAAAAAGAAATTAAAATAAATTATACCAAAAGTTTCCGTAACCCAGTAACATATACAAAGGACTCAATAATTAAATTTACTGGCGCCTAATTAAACTTGAAATCTGCAGAGTTCGTGGACATAAGCAAACCATTTCTTTCAACTGTGTAGGGCCCATCTGTAAATAAAAATGATATTTGGTTATCGTAGAAATTAAACCTCAATAAAGTTATCATATAAAAGGGTAATTTTTAAATAATAGTGATGAACTTTTAAATCAATTAACCCTGTAGCTGATAAAAAATATGCTTTTCCCCAAATTGTGTCGTTTGTGTTAACATAATTGTACGAAAAAGTGGTTCATTTTTATAATGCGTGTGTGTTACGCACATAATACATACTAACTTATTATATTTTTTTGTTTTGATTTTCTGCTTACCTTCTGGGTACCATTGAGATTTAGGAATGCCTGACTCCAGCCGAGCTGCAGTGATGGCTTCCCTCATAGCGAAAGGCACAGCCACAGCCATGCATATTGGAGGTTCACCAATACCTGTTGACAGGCGGTGAATATGTAACGGGCAGAAAATGTTTAACTGTTGTAAAAGGACATTTTGAAGATGCTATCAAATTGCACTCTATAAAACAATTGAATTGAAATAGGTCAGAAACTAATAATACGAATTGAAAAAACAGTCACACTTAGTTCCAAAAATGACATCATCACTATAAGAATTCTTTCTAAAGTAGACCCTCCAGTCCTGAGGAATGTCCCTGCATAACGGGACATGGTAGTTCCAGGACCGGTCTGTGAGGAGTTCACCCGAGGGAGCGTAGACTAGATTTTCACTCGTCCAGTAGCCTAAACCCATGATGAAAGCACCTTCCACCTGTTGGTACAATGAAGACTTATAGAAAGTGTTGATTGAATGTTTTCCTGTAACCAAATGCAAGTCCTAAAGTTATATTCCACCTAACTCAGCACTCATTTTGTTATTGAAAGAGAAACAGAAAATATTTTCTTAATAATACTAAGCTATTAATAAAATTTGGGCCACAAAAGTTTAATAAAAAAGATTCAACAAGAATATTTTACACCGAAATCAAATAATAATGGAACGGCTCTCTGGAATTAAATGAATGTAAATACTGCTCGACTAACAAGGCAGCCTTTTCCTTGCAGATCCCTATGTGCCCGGAATACCCCCGGGGCGCTAAACTAGGCATGAAATGTAAATGAACGTGATTTCACATTCATTTTGGCTAACTTTAAATTAACTAGTAGGCTAGCATTTTAATATTACTATCCTATTTAACACCTGCCTTGAAAACATAATATAAAAAAACAGTTTTTCAGCAATACTTACTTGACCGATATCTATTTCAGGACTAACACTCTGGCCAACGTCTTCACAGATATCAACTCTTAACAAGTTAAACTGTCCAGTCAACACATCTAGTTCTACTTCAGCTAAAGTTACTCCATAAACAACAAAATTATATTCTTCATCAGTCCTCGTAAACCCATGGGCTTGTAAGTCTACATTGTCATTATAAGCCTTTGTTATCAACGCTTCCCAAGTAGGATTATCCATCTGCTCTCTAATTGGCTTCAATCTATCCAGGAGTTGCTGGCAAGCTCTTCTCACTCCTACAATAACGTCCTGATTCACAATGCTACCTCCTGATAACGAACAGTTTGGAGCTATCACCGTGTTGTTTCCTTTCACTATAATTTTTTCAACAGGAATTTTTAACAAATAAGCTGCTACTTGAGCAGCTTTTGTGTTTATTCCTTGTCCCATTTCTGTGCCTCCGTGCGTTATAGCTATAGAACCATCACCACGATATACTGACAGATTAACTAAAAAATTTAGTGCTCCTACGGGAGTCCATCGCAGGAAACTACATCTCATACCTCGTTTCTTCCATCTGTTTTCAGCATTAAACTTATTGACTATCTCTCGTCTTTTTACATAATCAGATTTTATAATAACATAGTCAAGCATTTCTTTCATATCGCTGGTATATGCTGCATCTAGGTTGGCGAGTCTGACGTCTAGAGGATCTAGATCCATTACGTATGAGATCTGTTCCATCACAAATTCTGCCATTGCCACGTGTTCTAATGTGCCTGTTGGAAAATGTTTAATTGCGTTGATGAAAACACATTTATAGCATTTTTTGAATACCGCAAATAAAGTGATCTTTTCATCATGCTTGTCCACGTAACTGTAGTAAACTTAGGTTAAACAATAAAAATACTTTCGGTGTATTTTTAATTTCATAATCTAAGACTCACCTGGTGCTCTCACCCAAGTAGGTATTCTTAGCTGAATCAGTTACAACATTCACATTCTTATAATTCCAACGGGACCTGTTGTAAACGTTATTGTATTGACCGATGCCCAGAAAATTGATTAGCTGCCCATTTACGAAGTATCCAACATCTTGATATATGCTATAGTTTATGTACTGAATAGTACCGGAATTGTTCACGCCGGCCTGAAAAAAAAAGGGCATTTCAGCTACATAAGTAAATAATTGGAATGTTTTATAGAAATAATTATTTCAATCACATAATTAAATATATTTTTAACTAATAAATCGTTCCCTAAACTGGTATTAGTTACCGACTTTCATATCCTCGGTCCAAGACACTGAGAAATTCGTCTCGAAAATCCAAGCCTCGACACCGATTAATTCTGCTGTACCGTGATTCAACGAGGCAATGGATACTCACTCACCTGAATTCAGTTCCACCAGACAATGCATCTCAAAGTAGTTTAGAATAATGTACCTTACACATCTGTTACTAAAACGGAACGTGAGCGAATGCCGACGCGAATGCGAATGTCGGGTTTTTGGCTTCATGCACTGCTTTCGTCGTCCATAGGCAATTTATTCGACGATACTACCTTCGGCCTCGCTGCATCCTTGTGATTAGAAGTTTCTTGTTATTCTCATCGCTGTCATTGTGGCGATATTGTCAACAGCCTCTGACATCACAGCCTGTCTTGCAGCAGAAGTGCGGGCTACTCAACCTGGCCCGGTATGACAAGAGACCGGACGGCATGTTGGCGTTTTTTGCTGGCACTGCTGCTGCGGCGACGGAATACCTTAAGCGGCGATGCATAATAACCTTATATTTTCGACCCACTTCGGGTTGAAACTCTCGGGCCGTGGAGTTCGAGTGCTCATGACTTGTTCAACGAGATTTCCAAATGGCTGGTTGACATTTCCCGTGACCCAAGGGCTGGCTCTTACTTAGGCCAGAGGGCTTTGTATTGCCATACAAAGTGGCACTGACGCCAGTCTCTTGGGTACATTATCAGTGGACAGCAATACGGTAGATGTTATTGACGCTTTATTTTAATATGATAGTTTTAGTTAGGGTGGGATATTATTTTTTATAGTATGTTACTTAATTTGTAAAAAAAAAACCTTAATTCAGTGTTATATTGGGTAACTAAAAGACACCTCAAATTAATAATCAATTAATACCTCAAATTCAGTAACACAAGGCAGCCTCTTGCCAATGGCTCTAGTATTAGTAGTCAATGATTGAACGATACGGCAAGGTCTGTTTAGTATCTTTACTACTAACGAGGCTGCGATTGCTCCCTGGATACAGCGGGATAGCTTAAATCCATATGCACCTCCAACAAGACGAATGTGCACGTCAATCCTGAAAATATTACAAAATGTTGATACTAATGTACAAGAAAATAGTGCAACAGCATGTGTTATAATATGCAACACCTAAAGTCATTTACAATGAAGCGCAAAACGAAATAAGCCAGATCTAACCGCAAATACTAACCGGTTTTGATCCATACCCAAAGCTCTCGATATCATCAACTGCGCACCTTCCATCCATTGCGTTGCACAGTATACGTCCAGTCCTTCATCAGATGGTCTAACCACAGTAGTCAGAGTTTCCAACATAAAAGTGTACTGCCCATTAATCGAATTCATCCCATTTATTACCCTATCTACGTCTGTCCCCTTGTCTGTAGCATCTACTTCTATAAATGTTGACTTTCTGCTTTCAACATGCATTGCCTTCTTTAATTCTAAAAGTGGTTCTTTAACATTGTCATAAGTAGCTTTTACTAATTTAGCAGCTCTATCTGCAACATAACGCGTTGTAGCTACTACTATGCCGATTGGTTGGTTGTAATATTTGACGGCTGTGCTAGCTAAAACTTCTTCATTGGCAGTATATATGATGGAGTCAGGCGGAGTGAAGGAGTTTAAACCTGGTATGTCTTTTGCGGTATAGAAAGCGACGACACCTGGATAGGCCTGTAAAAGAGTAATCGTTGTAGTGGGTTAAACTTTGGTTCAAAGCTTTCGTATGTTGTTACTCTCGGTTGCTTACCAAAGCTTCACTAGCATCAATAGACACGATATCGCCCCGCGCGACTATGCTCAGTGCTAATGCACAGAACACCTCGTCAGGATGCAGTGGCTGGTCTTCAGTGTAACAAGCCTCTCCCGCACATTGTATCTATGATAAAAGTAAATAGTACTATTATTGTTCAAAACACACTTTTTTCTTTATCGTTAGTTTATCTTAGCTTTCAAGTATCCAGTGGAGGTATCATATGGTTTTACTTACCAAAGCCTCTCGTTTTGGTATAGGTTGTGTCACGGGCCATACTGTTTGGTTAGTTTCAAACACCTGAACCCCTCTGGACACCGGACGGGTATCCGACAAGACGGTAGCTCCGGATCTGTAGCGAGGGTGAAGATTCGTCTCTGGAGATAGGGCCAGTAGACCCTGGTGTTCATAAAAGTATTTTTTATTAAAAAAACGAAGACGGTTATGAGACATTGCGTCGACTTTAAATAAATTGGAATAACGGCTAGAGAATTTTAATGATTTATGTGACAGACAGAGGATACTTTAATTCGAAATATTCAGCCATTTTAAGCAACGCCTAGAAAGGATGATGGAATTATTCTGGAAATAATTTTAACATTTGTTTCTATAATTCTGTGGCATGGTGCTAAAAGAGCCAAACTGCAGCCCTTTTATCTTTTATTTTTTTTACTTATCTGTATGAAAGAGCACACTACATTGCCCGTTTTTGAAAGATTGAAAGATTGAAAAACGTTTGAAAGATTGAAGGTAAACTAACGCCCTTTTAGCACAAAAAAATATCATAGTTTTTCAATAAACTGGCATTAAATTATCTGGCAATTTCTATGAAGATCTCGTTTCATACAAAAACGTACTTTGGCCCTTTTAGCACCAGGCCACAGAATTTATGTAACATAAATGTGTTCTAACTTTGTAAAATAGTCCCAAAGCAGTCATCTTCCTATACTCCACTGAGGGTGCCGGTGGATTTTCTTCAATCACCAGCTCTTCCTCCAATATCTTCAACGCTGAGGTCAGAGTCTCATTAATGAACAGTTTCTTCCCAATGAGGAACTGCTCCGTCGAGCAAGCCCGAGTAAATGATGGAGAAAGAGCTCCGAAGACTATCCTTGCGCATTTCACAACATTGTTGGCACCAAGTTTGTACAAAAACCCCGCATTTATCGAAGCCTTAGCATTTTACAGCCTTAGCACCTGAAATTACTTTTCTATTTATTTGTGTCGATATTTATCATAACATTATCATCTGCCTAGCCTTTTCCCAACTATGTTGGGGTTGGCTTCTAGTCTAACCGGATGTACACTGGGTGACTCAGCTACAGCTGAGTACCAGTATTTTACATTTACTCGATATATCTTAACATCATACCTATATACCCTGAAAGTATCATATAATTACACCTTTTTTTTTTTTTTCAGGATGGGAAATCATCAAATGACTTCTCCCGCTCTGGGCGGAGCGGGAGGGCGTTTCAGACTTTTACTGACTAAAACCCACCCGTGTTCCATCAGTTGCCCATGTGCCAGGGTCACGGTATCTCTTTCGAACAATCACGCGACCCCGGCAGATAATTACACCATTATTTCTTTAGTTACGGTTCAATTCAATTCAGTTTAATTCCTCAAAGCATAACATACCAATATTTGTTGTAGAAGTTCACAGGGTTGAGAACAACAATTAATTGCAATATGAACACTAAGCATAATTTAAAATCATTAATTTACACACGGCTACAGGTCAAAGTATACATTTCCAGTGCTAGCTGACCTCGCATGGTATAGACTTTTCATACACTGAGATGTCAGCTTATACTGGAAATTTATAGCTTGATTTGTGACCGTACGTACATAGGAATTAATTGTATGTCACGATAAGTGTGTTGTGTTGATATGCAAACACATTATACACATTTTTTAACGTTACACGTTTTATGTGTGTGTTATATGAGTACAATGTGTTTTTAGCCTTAAAACAATAAATCAGTGATTTCCAACTTTTTTTTGTGAGTGGGAAATCATCAAATGACGTCTCCCACTCTGGGTGGAGCGGGAGGGCGTGTCAGACTTTTATTGACTAAAAACCACCCATGTTCCTTTAGTTGCCCATATGCCAGGGCCACGGTAACTCTGTCGAACAGATCTCGCGACCCTGGCAGGTGATTTTCTACTTAAAATAAATAAATAAATCTTTATTTCTCCATAAATTAATTTCCATTGTTTACATTTTAAAAATGGCTTAAGAGTGGTGTTCTAGAGTGAAAAACCCTGACTTCTAATTATGTACCTGTATCTTAGAAGCCAGAAACTTATACCTACATACCTTGAAAGTGATAACGTGATCATCTTTGCATAGTGGCGGCAACATAACGTTCCAAATAACGCTTCCTCTCATGTTCTCTTTAAGAAACTGTTGCATCGTCAGCGTTCGTTTTCCTTTCAATCTGTTCTCTAAAACAGAAAAATTTAACTGGTGCCATTTTTAATGAATATTAACATACATGAGTACCTTTTGCGCGCAGCATCATTTTCATATCCCTAACTTAAGAAATTCTGGGTTTGCCAGACAAACTTTAATTCCCTAGATCACCCCTTTATCTATGGATTACAATATGGTGTTATACTTGAACAGGAAATACACATAATTATCTGTTTATCAAATTGACTGCGAACTTAATTTCCGTTAATAGAAATTACAATTGTCGCTCATTGACAGTTGTATGAAATGGCGATAAGGCGACATATTATTTATGGACGTATTTAGATAAACAACTAATTTCCCCGACCGTACTATATTATCTCGAATGTGTTTGTATATTTTGTTTCAATTTGTAATTCATATTACTTCGGCTTAGTAGTCTATTGTGTGTTTGATGAACTCGAAATAAACCTAATTACTTACTAATAGATTTATTTTATTTTTAAAAGGTTTATTCAGTTTGATTTATTTGCAAAATTTCAAGTCTCTAGCTTCAGCGGTATAGTCTGTGCGTTGGGTCCAACGGTTTAGTCCGTGCGTTTATACATCACCCAGTCAGTCAGTTTTCCATTTTATTTATACAAAAGAAGATACAAAGATCAGACTATGCTTAGGTGGTTTGCCCATGTTGAGAGGAAGATGGAAAGGCGACTGACAAAGTTACAAGGCAGATGTGAATGTAAACACCGGGAGGGGACGCCCTAGGAGGAAATATACTGACCTTATTAGTGATCTTCTTCAGAAAAGTCGGGTGTGTAGTACTCGCACATGAATTACCAGATACACGAACGTAAAAGATGCAAAAGGAGTATTGGATCGCAGCAAGTCGCGTACTGTAGTTTCTGCTTGCTTCCCCATGAGAAGCAAGCGTGAGTTTATGTACCTATGTGAAATGATACATTTACTCTTACCATTACTCAAACTAAAATAATAATTAAACTTACGTATGGTGACTTGCGCTCCAACCATTTCTAAAAGCAAGAAAATATCAGACGCAAACGAGTGGTGTTTGTTCTTGATCATAAGATTCCCTGCAATCGACGCCACCTACAAATAAATTAGTTAAATAAACAAGATACAGCTGCTGTAAACTTAGACGCAGAATTCTAAACTTAAAGTTTAATACAAGTTTCCATAACTTACATTTCGTATCGGAATATGTGCAACATTTAGAATATGGTCGTATAACTTCTTCAAATATCCAAAGTCGTCTTCGTTGACTACAGTTTGTAGTATCTTCAGAAACTCTGTGAGAGTCGTTCCTGCATTAACTATACAGTTTTGGTCAATTGTGTACCCTTTAAGTTGTTGGACTCCACTTATGTCTATTAGCAGCCGAGGGTTGTCTTCCATAGGATAGACTCCTGCAACATGAATCTTTGTCATACTTCTAATAAATTTCATACAATTTCATTCTCATAAAGAAAATTTTGGTTCGTAAATTTTTTTCAAAAGATATTTGTACGGTATCCAAAAATACTAATAAAGAAAATTTTGGTTCGTAAATTTTTTTCAAAAGATATTTGTACGGTATCCAAAAATAATATACTAACCTCTTGCAGTATTACCGTTTACAAGCATATAAGAATCATCGCCTTGACTTTCCAAAATTATGAATATATCCTTCACTTCTTGAACTCGAACCCAAAGTCTGTTATCTTTTAATTTGATCTCTATAATGTATTCTTTTTCAAATTCTTGATCTACAAAGCACCACTCACTATCCTCGCAATGACTTTTATTACAGGCTTCACCAGTTTTCTTGCAAATTTGAAGATCTTCAATATCCTGGAGCTTGATTTGTCTTGGGGCGTCGCTTGCAAACTTTTTAAAGGCATCCATGATTGGTCTGTAGCCGGTACAGCGACAAACGTTGCTAACTAATGACTTTTCAACTTCTAGCATTGTGATATTTGGGTTTCCTTGAAGGAGACTAGAAAACATATGTTTTAATTTAACGTTAAAGAAACTGTGAGGATTCTTTATTTACTTTTCTTTGTCCCTTGTTACGAGGTGGAGAGAGGATTCGGCACAGTTAAAGCTTATATAGAGGAAAGCTTATATTTTTATAAAATAATGTGTTTCTATTTAATTTGATTAGGTATGGGCATTTCGACCACTAGTAAACTTAAATGCATTAAAAAGGTAAATTTTACCAGATAATCCACAAGATTATAAATGAAAACTTGTTGATTACTTAAAAATGTTTATTATTGCAAACAAGTAAAAACCTTGTTTCGTTTATATAATTTCTCGCATTCGAACAATAATTTTATTTTACCACTAGCTTCTGCCCGCAACTTTGTCCGCGTAACATTTTTGCTCCCCTGACCCTTCCCGTCGCATCAAATTGCCTGCCAGTTTTCGTCCATTTTTCGTTGCTGTTCCACTCCTTTTGATGGTAGCGTGATGTTATATAGCCTATAGCCTTTCTCAATAGATAGGCTACCCAACATAAAAATAATTTTTCAATTCGGACCAGTAGGTCCTGAGATTAGCGCATTCAACCAAACAAACAAACTCTTCAGCTTTACTAGTTTTAAGTTCTTTATATACTAACCAAATGGACTATAAGGGTCTGAAATAAAAGATTTTTTTTTACAATATTAGCATAGATTTACGAAATAAATATGCAAATATCTTTGTTCTTGATAAAACCTCCTGCATAATGCATGTGCATTACCTATTCTAATCTTTTTTCTGGTCCTTAGTAATATCCTTGTTATCAAACCAGATTGACAGAATTATTATCTTAATTTAAATATTAAAGTATGTATATTTATCCTTCTTACCTGTCATCATCATCATCATTACAGCCGTAAGACGTCCACTACTGGACATAGGCCTCCCCCAATTTGGGAGGTTTTGCCATAATCGCCACGCTTGGCAGGCGGGTTGGTGATCGCAGTATGGTGGTAAAATTCATAGAGAACGCTGCTGCCCATTCTGTAGTAAGTCCCTTAGTCGCCTTTTACGACACCCACAGTAAGAAATGGGGTGATGCTGTTCTTTACGTCCGGCACCACACGGGACACCTCTTACCTATACATCGCCATAACCCATGCCGGTGAACAGTATCCACACTGAGAGCCATGTCCGTTTGCCAGTGTAGTCTGCAGCTCGTGATAGCCCTTCTGCCTGTTGCCCAACCCCTCGATGGTGGTGATCACTAATCCATGACATGACATTACTGGCATCATGCACTACAAAAATAAATAAAAACCATTATACTAACACGGTGACACTGTTTACTTCTGACGATCTTTATGAACGTAATCTCTAGTCTAGTCTCTAACTATGACAAAAATCAATGTTTTACGCAAGCAACTATCTGTTCCCTTTTTTTATTGCTGAATGGACCTGGTCTTGCCCTCTATCATGCATTATGGAAAGCCATGAATGAGGTCTATGATGGGTCGAGGGTGCACAAAAGATGGCTGTTCACACTTGCTTTGAAGGTAGACAGGTTCATTGAAAAAGGGAACACAGACACTGGCATAGAGTTGCACGCATAGGAAAGGTGCTGAGGTGGGAAACCAACCAAGTGCGGATGGTACCCCGCAGTACGTCAGGAAACTATAGAAAAATCCAAGAAAATGTAAGCTTATCCAGCTAGCTAAATACCTGTAACTGAGAGTCGCTGTCGTAGATGATGCTGCTCTAGATGGATGAGAGTGGTCGAATATCAGGCATAGCGCCCTACAATTGAAAATACTCGTATTTTGTTAATGATGATAATTAACAACGGCGAGTTACTAACCGCGTTAACAGCGTACGGCGTGGCAGAAGGGCGACGTACGTTGACGATACAAGCACCACACCCGCCTTCACGGCACATGTACTTGGTGCCATTGAGCCCTATGTACAGCCGCAAGTAGTCTAGTAGCGTCGTGTGCGAGCTCACATCGCATTCCGATACTGCACAAAGATATTTGGGCGATTTAATAAGATCCAGCAAGTGTTGCGTAGACAATTGTTTAATAATTCGCAAGAAATGTGGTATTATTCTTCAGTTTAATCTTAGTATTAGCAGCCTATAATATTGCTGGGACACAGGCCTCCTCTCGAGGTGACAGAGAGTGGGCCAGAATCTATCCGGCGGGTTGGCAGATGTCGCATGTCTTCGAAGCTTTGGATCTAGGATTTGCCAGTTACCTCACAATGTTTTCCTTCACCGTTTCGAGTTTAATCTTACCATTGACTACAGAATAATAAACATAATTTTTTTATTCATATATTTTATTTTTATTTTACACACTTACCACAATATTCCACGTCGTTCACTTTAAATTTTATAGATCCCATACTTGAACATCGACTTACTTTATCGGCACTATTTGAAGTAATAACACAATTATCCTAGACTGCTACAGTTTCTATGAATAAATAAACGTAGGTACTTTCATTGTTTTTTTGATAAACATTTATTTGAATTTCATAAGTGAAGTTCTACTATCTTAACGACTATACTAATAGCACATGATGTATAACTTATAAAAACTCGTTGTGGGCCATCAAAATGACTAACCACTCAAACTCTAGGTAGATAGTTGCAAACACAGCCATATCTACATAGTATAAAATTTAAAACGAGGATTAGAATGCAAAATAGTTGATAAAGCAGAAGGTATGTTTTAGTAATAAGTTTTAATAACGTCGAATAATAATGTCTAGCTAACGAAGGGTACTTGCATAGACACAATCTTGTAGCCAGGATTATCCACCAGCTCTGAAAAACAACTTTGTGGAATCAGAAGTGCCGTACTACAGGTATGTGCTCGACTCAGTTTTTGAAAATGGACATATCACACTCTACTGGGATCGATCTATCACCACTGTTGGATCTATCACCACAGGACTGTTGTTACCAATAAGCCTGATAAAGTGTTGATGGATCGACTAAAGTGGCGCGTAATGATTGTTGACATAACGGTCCCACATACCGAGAACCTCGTGAAAGCCGAGAAAGATAATCATATAAAGTATCCTGACTTGGGTCGTGAGATTGTCCACATCTCGTGAGATTTGGACTCAGCGGCTATTGTGCCTAGAGTCGTTACAGCCAATGGTTTGTTAGCCAAGAGGCTCAACCAACACCTGAGAAAGCTCTCGTTAGGCAGCTAGATCAAGGGGTTGATTCAGAAAGCGGTACTTATGGACACGGCTCGCATTGTTAGTAGGTTCTTCTCTCTAGAGCCCTGATCGCCGGTAGCTTGGACCTTGTTCCAGATACCGTTAGGCTACTATTTTTTATGTTTTTATTTTCTAATATTTATAAATAAAATTTATACGTATATATAGTTAAATAAAGAAGTTTTACTAATTATTTATATAATAAAAATTATGACAAAATGTGCACGTTTAGACAACAGTAGTAAATTAAATCGACGTTTGACAGTTTCAGTACGAATAAACTGTCAAAAATTCAAAATTTATTCTCTGGATATGACTTATTCTAGGTATAAAAGTTTGCAAGTGTGAACTTGGTAATTATAAAAATCGTAATGTTATTTCTTGAATGGCGAAACCAGCACTTCAAGATTTTTTATAAGAATCCTTGATTTTATAGATTGGCTTTTTGTGAGCTTTCAATTTTGAATACAAAAAGTCACTGACGACAGATCGTATCCTATTATTATTTATTAAAAAATCAAGTAACAAAGGACTCATAACTCATGAGGCACACAATTATAAAAGCAATACACTTAAAAATTTAGAATCAACATCAAAATAAACAATCAAAATTAAAAATTAATCAGTCAATATTAAAATTAAATCACCAAATTGTCAAAAAATCTAATAAATATAAAGACATACACTAAAACAAATATAATTTTCTAACCGGCATTGGAACAGCAACATGCCTGCCGCATCCATGCCGGATATAAGGGCAGTCCAACCGGTCAGCGATCATTGCCAGGCTAGCATTGGGGCTGTCCCGCACCCGGCGCACCAGGGATGCACACCGCTTGCGCATAACAGCGTGGAAACAATCAGTGCACACCACGGCGAACATCCCAGATGCGCTACAAAAACAGGGCAGCCCCAACACCGCCCGGAACGCATTGTTGTACTGGATACGAAGGGCGCTGTATGCCCTGCCAGTGTAATCAACCCACAGGCTGCAGGTGTAAAGAGACGTGCAGTACGCTTTAAAAAGTGTGACCTTTACACCAACAGAACAACGCGCAAACCTGCGGGCTATCATGTTGGCTCGCACAGACAGCGCCCCCCGCTCTCGCTCCATGTTCGCATGGTCTTTAAAGTCCTCGGTGAGCAGTTGCCCTAGATATTTAAATTGGTTCACTCGGTCAGTAAGAACACCCTCGAGATGAACCGGCGGTAAATTCGTAGGACTCGATACACCGATGGCCTGAAAAGCCATGAATTGGCTTTTCTTCCCATTATACCATGTCTAGTGTATACTGAAAAAAGCGCGATGTGCACGTAGCCTGTATAGGGGATAATCTTATAACTCTATGCCCAAGTTCCAAAGCAAGTTCGTCGATGACGTATCGTAATACAGGCTATACAGGCTATTAGTCGGTTTATTAATTCAACATTTTCATATGTGCCATTTATGTTTTGGGAAATAGTCCGATGGGACGGCCAACTGACTTGACTGGGGAAAGGTAAAAAATATGCCAAATGAAAATGAATGTCCTAAAATAATAGTTTCGATCAATTTATAGATGTAGCATTAAAGTACGGTAATTCCTCGTACATAGGTAGCTGTCAATATTTATGGATTTTTATGAGCGTTGGCAAATATATGTATAAAGAATACTTTTACAGTATAAGCGAAACAGTTAGACCATTTAAACCCATTCTTCATTCGTTTAACCAGAAAAGATATAAAAACAAAACCCCATGAGTGTTTGATTTCGGCTACAAAGGCTCCCATAGATAGGTACAATGCGATTCTAGTAGATCACTATGAAAAATCCATGGGGATTGTTCTACTAGAATCTTGTTGGCCCATTGTCACCGACCACGTTGCACCTGGGTGCGAGAGCCATGAAACGGAAATGCCATCCCAATGATAAACTTTATGCCTACAGCGACCCCAGTACTTTAAAGTCAGGTAGTCTGAGATTTGCTCCTTAGGAATTTTGAGGAGGTCTTGCAAATATAATGACTTTTCTAAGTACTGTCAGTTTTTGATTCTGACATCAAACATTTTATGTGAGTAAATACATTGTTGAAAAAATATTAAAAGATGAAAGCGGCATAGAGCAACCATGAAGCATTAATTTCGCACTCAATACCAACAAACAAAACTATGGGAATTCATAAAAAAACGTAATTTTTCATTTATTTTATATAATACTAGCTTCTGCCCGCGACTTCATCCGCATCAAATTTTTACTCCCCTGACCCTTCCCTTCGCAGCGAATTGCCTGCCAGTTTTCATCCATTTTTCATTGCTGCTCCGCTCCTTTTGATTGTAGCGTAATGTTACATAGCCTATAGCCTTCCCCAATAAATAGGCTACCCAACACTAAAATATTTTTTCAATTCGGACCAGCAGTTTCTGAAACTACCGCGTTCAAACAAACAAACTCAGCTTTATAATATAAGTATAGTAAGGATAGATTAAAATACACAGTCATAACCACAACCTTCCCCGTTACATTTATTTTTATCTAAACAGAAGAATTTGCAAATAAAAGCTGATACTTTTGTTTACTGACCACAATAATGTAATTACCGAATTGAAATAAAATATTCTGAATTTTAATTAATTTCTAAGAACCACAGCGCAGTGGAGCAGTAGTGAAATGAAATAATTTCAAGTTATTTGAAAATTTAACTAATTGAACTTAAAATCCGCAGGATTTGTCGATGACAGTAGATAGTTTCTTTCAACGGTATACGGCCCATCTGAAACAATAAAAATGTTAATCAACTTTATTTCGGGCCTCATTAAAAAGGTTAAAATGTTTGCCGAAAATATTGCTTTGGCATGGCATTCAAATTAATAAGTATTGTGTTGAACTTCACGGTGCATTAAAACATCATCATCATCATTTCAGCCGAAAGACGTCTGCTGAACATAGGCCTCCCCCAAGCACCGCCACTTTGACCGGTTCTGTGCTTCTCGCATCCAGCGGATTTCTGCGGCCTTCACTAGGTCATCGGTCCATCTTGTGTGAGGCCTTCCAACAATGACATGAAAACATTAAAACATCAGGTCAAAATAATTATGAATATCGTTATCTGTTTACCTTCTTGGTACCACTGTGTTTTAGGAATGCCTGACTCAAGACGAGCAGCTACAATAGCTTCCCTCATGGCAAATGCTACAGCCACAGCCATGCACATTGGAGGTTCACCAATACCTGATTAGACACGAAATAATAACATTATTATCTTGCTCAACGGATTAATGAAGAAACTAGCAGTCATCCCATCCTCAAATCTCACTTACATTTAGATCCGAAAATAATATCTTCAGAATAAGAATTTTTCCTAAAGTAAATCCTCCAGTCCTGAGGGATGTCCCTGGCTAACGGCACATAGTAGTTCCAGGTACGATCCGTTAGAAGTTCACCAGTCGAATCATAGACAAGACGCTCACAAGTCCAGTAGCCCATACCCATTATGAACGCTCCTTCTACCTAAGTGGGTATAACAGTAAAAAAAAATAAGTTTCTGTGGTGTTTTATAGATTTATTTGGATGGAATATGTAATCTTATAAACAAGTACTCTGTCTTTATTCTTTGAAATTTGTTTTTATTTAATTTAAATCAAATGGTTTCTAATTACTTACTTGGCCAATATCAATTTCAGGACTAACACTCTGTCCAGCATCTTCACAAAGATCTACCCTCAGCAACTCAAACTGTCCGGTTAATACATCTAATTCTACTTCAGCTAAAGTAACTCCAAAAACAACAAAGGGATATTCCTCATCAGTCCTCGTGAACCCGTGGGCTTGTAAGTCTACATTGTCATTATAAGCTTTTGTGATCAATTCTTCCCAAGTAGGATTATCCATCTGCTCTCTGATCGGTCTCAATCTATCCAAGAGTTGTTGGCAAGCTCTTCTCACTCCCACAATTACATTTTGATTCATAATACTTCCACCACCTAACGAACAGTTTGGTGCAATCACAGTATTATTTTCTTTAATAATTATTTTGTCCACAGGAATATTAAGTAAATAAGCTGCTACTTGAACTGCTTTTGTATTAATTCCTTGGCCCATTTCTATGGCGCCATGTGTTATTGCTACAGAACCATCTCCACGATATACTGATAGATTTATGTAAAAATTGAGTCCTCCAACGGGAGTCCATCTTAGAAAAGCGAATCTCAGTCCTCTTTTCTTCCATCTGTTTTCCTGGTTAAATTGGTTTACAATTTCTCGTCGTTTCATATAATCAGATTTTATGATAATGTTATCAACCATTTCGTTTAGGTCACTACTGTATTGTGCATCTAGATTGGCTAGTCTTACTGCTAAAGGATCCAGGTTCATCTCGTAAGCAATCTGTTCCATCACAAGTTCACCCATTGCAACATGTTCCAGTGTTCCTAAGAGAATTTAGAATACATAAATAAACGAAACATGAGGAGTTCTGGTTCAGGAGAACATAGTCGATAACATAGCCTTACCTGGTGCTCTAGCCCAAGTATTCTTAGCTGTATCAGTTGTAGAATCGTAGCTAGTGTAGTTCCATCGAGCTCTGTTGTAGGCGTTATTGAATTGGCCGACGCCAAGTGATGTGAACTGTTCATTTGTTTTATATCCATTGTCTTCAAATACTCTGTAGTCTATGTACTGAATTACGCCAGAACTATTCACGCCAGCCTAGGAACAAGACGCTACATTTAATCTTAATAAATTACATAAACATTATTGTAATGATTACCTTACAATACATAGTTAAACATCTGTAACATTCCGTTTTGTTATACGCGGTAGTTCTCAAACTTATTAAAACTTAAACTAATTTAACCTTTTTTTTTGCATGCAGAGAGGGAGAAATCTTTTTAGTCACAAGGCAAAATACTAGTGACAATACTAGTACAGTAATTAGTAGATTATGGCCATAAAAAATTAAACATTAAAAACTTTTTTAACAAAAAAATTAAACCGCCCAAAAACCTGAAAAGCAAAAAAATTGGGCGGTTTAATTTTTTTTTGTTAAACAGTTTTTTTTTTTTGAGCTCTATAATAGAAATCATTGTCGTTTTTCCAAAGCCGCCCTAAATTGATCTTTTGCATTGTAGTATGGACTAGCATATTGGAAAATAAACCAAAAATATGAAGGAACGAGATTAAACTTAAGTGATTAACTGAATGAAAGTATTTTATACCTCAAATTCAGAACAGCAGGGAAGTCTTTTGCCCACGGCTCTCGTATTAGTAGTCAGGGATTGTATGAACCGACAAGGTCTATTAAGATTTTTCACTGTTAGCGCGGCGGCAATTGCCCCTTGAATGTTGCGGGACAATTTGATGCCGTACGAGCCTCCAACACGACGGGTGTGTACGTCAACCCTAAGAATAAAAACAATATGTAAGTCACCAGATCTATCTTAGTCAATGATCGTTATGTATCAAAATCAACAGACCTGTTTTGTTCCATACCCAAAGCCCTCGATATCATTAATTGCGCGCCTTCCATCCATTGTGTTGAGCAGTACACATCCAGTCCCTCATCAGAGGGCTTTACGACGGTAGTCAGAGTTTCTGTAGTAAAATGATATTGGCCATATATTGAGTTAACTCCTTTTATTTCTTTAGCTACTGCTTCTGTTCCTCTGTCAGTAGCTTCTACTTTAGTGAATAGGGTGTTTCTGCTTGAGTTATTTATAGTCTGCCTTACATCTAAGAGTGGTTCTCTAACATTTGTGTATGTAGCTTCTACTAGTTTAGCAGCCCTGTCTGCAATATAACGAGTCTCAGCCACAATTATGCCGAATGGCTGGTTGTAATATTTGACCGAACCACTGACTAAGACTTCTTCATTGGCAGAGTATAAAAATGAGTCGGGTGGAGTAAAGGAGTTTATTCCTGGGATGTCTTCTGCTGTATAGAATGCTATTACGCCCGGGAAAGCCTGTAGAAAGATATCTAATGTTGTTAAAGTTTTAGTTAGGGTAAGACCATTTGACTATTTCATTGATTATTAAAAAAATCTTACCAAAGCCTTGCTGGCATCAATTGACACAATGTCACCCAACCCGACTGTACTGAGTGCAAAGGAACAAAATACCTCGTTGGGGAAATGTGGTAAATCATCAACGTAGAAAGCCTCTCCCGCACATTGTATCTACAACCAACGAACGAAGGATAAAACAGAGAAACTTTGTAGTACAAAAAATACATATTTGAATAAAGCATTGATATTATTCTCACCAAAGCTTCCACTTTCATAATAGGTTGTGTCACGGGCCACACTGATTGGTTAGTTTCAAACACCTGAACACCTCTGGACACTGGACGGGTGTCTGATAACACTGATGCTCCGGATTTGTAGCGAGCGTGAAGATTTGTTTCAGGAGATAACGACAGTAAGCCCTAGGTTTGTAGAAAATAGTTAATTTCAGTTTGTTGAGCGGTCATCATCATCATCATCATCATTACAGCCGTAAGACGTCCACTGCTGGACTTAGGCCTCCCGCAATTTGGGGGGCGGTTCTGCTAGTACTCTAGTTATTTTTATTGGTCTTGTTATTTGTTGTGCGGTGTTTCATGCAAAGCCAATGTAGGCATTTAATGTTCATTACTCTCAACAATAACAAGACCAATAAAAATAACTAGAGTACTAGCATAACCGATAAACTCATTAAAAAAATCAACCCAGATAATAGAAATATTTGAAATTTTAGTCAATTTATTTTCTATTATAGAAACTCTTGGAAAAACAGAAGCAATATGTTTCATGTTATCATTGTACATTAGACAGAAATTATATTTTTTCTGAGGCGGCGTTCACAAGGAAAAACATAAAATCTTGTAATTGCTCATCGAACTTAACTTCCATCTAACTGTAAATTGTAATGCCGGGCATGCTCACTTTATAAAACAATCCCAGAGCAACATTCTTCCTATACTCCACTGAAGGCTCCGGTGGGTTGTCTTCAACCACCAGCTCAGCACCCATGATCTTGAGTGCTGATGTCAGAGTCTCATTGGTGAAGAGCTTCTTCCCAATCAAGAACTTCTCCGTCGCAATAGCCCTGATAAATTTTGGGGAGAGAGCTCCTATGAATATATTAGCAGATTTGACTATGTTGCTAGTTGTTAGTTGGTACATAAACCCTGCATGTACTAAAGCATGGGCATTCTGAGAGCGTGGCATCACCTGTAATAATTATACACATATTCTATTTAAGTTCCTTTTTATATGATCAAATGAATTATTCCACATTCACACATTTGTACTTTGAAATATATGTCTCAATAACTTCACACCCCATTAGGTACAGAAAATACTAATAATGTTCGTAATCTTATCATAACAGTTTAATTACAATGTAAGTAACACATGCAATGTCGTCACGTCTGGTTTTTGTATCAAACAGACATTATTTAGTGGTATTAACTATTAAAATATACAATTATTTTATTTTCATTCAGATATAATGCTTCAATGTTGTGAAGCAATGTCATGTTTTTTGGGATATAAATTTAAAGTTTAACAAAAATAGGCGTTTTCTTGTTTACCTTATAAGTAACCAAACGATGGTCGTTACATAGCGGTGGAAGCAAAATGTTCCAAATTACACTTCCTCTCATGTTCACCCTGAGAAACTGTTGCATCGTCAGCGTTTCTTTTGCGCTAAAGCTGTTCTCTAAAATATGTAAATTGTGGTTGTTCATAAGACACTAAAGTCCTTAAATATGGAAATCTTAATATCACCAATATCAAGTTTCAGGATTTAATGTTTTAACACTTTCAACTCTGAATCTTCATATTTGACATCCACATATACCATAAATTATATATAATACGTACTTTGATTATCTATGTTATATGGTTTTGTTTGGATACTTACGAATAGTGACTTGTGCCCCAACTGTTTCTAGAAGCAAGAAAATATCGGACGCAAACCAGTGGTGCTTGTTCTTGATCATGAGGTTTCCTGCAATTGACGCCACCTACAAACATGAATCTATCATATACCTGATCAACATGCTTAACATTTTCAACGATATGACTACATATACTAAGGACTATTACTGAATCGGGTCCACCCTTTATGGCAGAATTTTTTTCGTCATAATATTATTTTGCATAACAGCGGATGGCATAAACTTCATTTCGCAGAAAATCGTTTGGCATACACTCATTTATCATACATTCACAACGCATAATTTTATAAGTCAGAATCATCTTTAGGCATAAATTTTATTCCATAATAATTAAAAAGTAGAACCATCATATCGCAGAAAGTTCGCAGTCAGAATCGTCTCTTGGCATAATTTCATATCGATAGTTATTAAAAGGCAGAACTATCATATCTCAGAAACTTTAAACTTAGAATCATCTTTTGGCATACATTTCGTATCTAAGAAGCATGCAGCATGCAAACAAGCATGCAGCATGCAAGCAAGCATAAAGCATGCAAGCAACCAAGCATGCAGCATGCAAGCAAGCATGCAGCAAGCAAGCATGCAAGCAAGCATGCAGCATGCAAGCAAGCTAACAGCATGCAGGCGAGCATGCAACATGCAGCATGCATGGTTTCTGTCACGGCTTCGGCGCTGCGGGGCTCCGGCGGTCCCACGCGAGCTCATCGTCGCAGATGGTTTTACGCTCACCACCGTGGCTTCGGCTTGCTGGCCGGCTTCGCCGGCCAGCCTCAGCCTCGGCGGCGACCGTCAAAACCACCTGCTCCTCAGCTCGCTGGCCGCCTCGCCACTCCGCGCCTACGCGGGCTTAAATTACACTCTAGGGGTAGGGCAGACAAGACTACGTGGAGTCGGTTCTGCAGCGATTCGTTTCTGTCAATAATTTTTGTAGCACATCATATACTGACTTTTTGAGACACTATTTCGTTTTATTTAAGGTTAAAATGCAATTTAATAGAAATGAAAATATGCCAAACAAAATTATTCTAAATGAAATTCTGCCATCTTCATAGTATGCCAAGTGAAATTATGCCAAATAATCAAAGCTCTAAATAAATGTTATGCTAATCGAAATTATGCGGAATTTAAAGTCTGCCAAAGATAATTATGCGAAATAAAATTCTGCCATCTTTAAAGTATGCCAGCGTAAAGTCGGATATATAAACAGTCGGCCAAACAATGATTATGCTAAACATTTTTTATGCCTTACAAATAGTCGTTTAAATAAGATTATGCCAAGTGTGTTACGCCAAATAAAATTCGGAGCATCAAGTTTCTGGCAGATAGAGGGAACCCTACTGAATCATCTACTCACGTTTCTTATCGGTATGTGTGCAACCTTTAGTACGTGATCGTAAATCTTCTGCAAATATCCAAAGTATTCTTCTTTAGACACAGTTTTTAGTATCTCCAGAAATTCCGTGAGTGTTGTCCCAGCGTTGACGATTAAGTTTTGGTCATGTGTATAACCTCTGAGTTCTCTGACACCACTTATGTCTATAAGAACACGAGGATACCCATCTATAGGATATACTCCTGCAAACATTACATTTTTAATCAATATCGATTATTATCGATCTATTAGTCTTCTATTTTCATAACGACCCACAATCAAAACCAACAAACTTTACCAACCTCTGGCCGTATTCCCATGAATAAGCATATAAGAGTCATCGCCTTCTCTATCCAAAATCGTAAATACATCTTTTACTTCTTGCACACGATACCATAGCCTTTTATCTTTCAGCTTGATCTCAATGATGCAATCTTTTTCGTTTTCTTGGTCTACGAAGCACCACTCACTATCCTCGCAATTAGTTTTATTACACGCTTCTCCAGTTTTCTTACAGATTTGAAGATCTTCAATATCTTGGAGTTTGATTTGTCTTGGAGCGTCGCTGGCAAACATTTTGAAGGACTCAAGAATAGGTCTGTAGCCGGTACAGCGACAAACATTGCTAGCTAACGAGTTTTCTATTTCTAGCATTGTGATGTTGGGATTAGTTTGAAGTAGACTGCAAATAATAGAACAAAATCTGTGCGTTTTTGTTTAGTCCTATTAAGTAAAAAGATTACTAGAAGATTCATTAACGTAACGATTCCAACTAGCGTCTAATACAATGATGTGTATACAAGGTGTAACAGGATAGAAGCAAGTCCTGAAAGTAGTTTGTTCATAATTAACTAATGAATCGAATTCAGTAATTTTTAATATAGGTATCTTGGTTCTGCCGATTGAGCCAAAGAAAATTCAATCTTATTTCAAAACAATAGGACTCAATTTTAATACATGACGTAATATCTGTATTATAGTCATTGTATTGCTTTTAACTCAATACTTTAATACGGATGTATGAGGGGTCCACCATTTATAGCAGAAATTTTTTCGTCATAATATTATTTTGCAAAACAGCGGATAGCATAAACTTAATTTCGCAGAAAATCGTTTGGCATACACTCATTTATCATACATTCACGACGCATAATTTTATAAGTCAGAATCATCTTTAGGCATAAATTTTATATCCATAATAATGAAAAAGGAGAACCATCATATCGCAGAAAGTTCGCAGTCAGAATCGTCTCTTGGCATTATTTCACATGGATAGTCCTTAAAAGGCAGAACTATAATATCTCACAAACTTTACAGTTTGAATCATCTTTTGGCATACATTTCATATTCTATTAAATTACAGAAAAATCATAGTTAGAACGCTGCATGCTGACATGCAAAGAAGCATACGCTATGCATGCAGCATGCAAGCAAGCATGCAGCATGCAAGCAAACATGCAGCATGCAAGCAAGCAAGTAACATGCAAGCAAGCTCACAGCATGCAGGCGAGCACGCAACGTGCAGTATGCATGCTTTCTGTCACGGCTCCGGCGCTGCGTGGCTCCGGCGGTCCCACACGTGCTCATCGTCGCAGGTGGTTTTACGCTCACTAAAATCACCTGCTCCTCATCTCGCAGGCCGCCTCGCCCCTCCGCACCTACGCGGGCTTAAATTACACTCTAGGGGTAGGGCAGACAAGACTACGTGGAGTCGGTTCTGCAGCGATTGGTTTCTGTCAGTAACTTTTGTAGCACAACATATATACTTTTTGAGACACTATTTTAATTTTAATTTACGGTTAAATAGCAATTCCATAGAAATGACAATATGCCTAACAAAATTATTCTAAATGAAATTCTGCCATCTTCATAGTATGCCAAGTGAAATTGTACCAAATAATCGTCGCTCTTAATAAATGTTATGCTAAACGAAATTCTGCGGAATTTTAAGTCTGCCAAAGGTAATTATGCTTAATAAAATTCTGCCATCTTAAAAGTATGCCAGCTTAAAGTCGGACATATAAACATTCGGCCAAACAATGATTATGCTAAACATTTTTTATGCCTTACAAATATTCGTTTAAAGAAGATTTATGCCAAGTGTGTTATGCCAAATAAAATTCGAAGCATCAAGTTTCTGCCACATAGAGGGAACCCATGTATAAGGTCTTCCGTTAATTATGTTACACGTTGTACATGTGTATCTAATTATAAGTACATAATCTAGTATAGGTATTATTTTCAGAATAGATAATTTCATTTTATCCTTTTCAGTTTTTTCAAGACAATTCTTCATAGATATGCCAAACAACTAAACTAATTTTGAGTCAAAAGAATTGTATTCCTTACCTATACATGGACATTACCCAAGATGGTGAACAATAGCCGCACTGAGAACCATTTCCACTAGCCAGTGTGGTCTGCAGCTCATGGTAGCCTATCTTCCTGTTGCCCAACCCTTCGATGGTGGTGATCTCCAGTCCATGGCATGACGTTACTGGTTTCATGCACTACCAGATAAAACAATATATTTAATACCTAATATTGATGCTGTGGTTGTGAAAAAAAATAATCAAAGAAAGAAGACCTTCGTAATTATGTGTAAATTCTTACAATTTGTCAAATTTTCGAGTTGAATGAATAATAACTGAGTAGAGTAGTAGTAGAAGAAACAAAATAAATAATTGATTTGAAAATTACATGTTAAAATGGTGTTACAGGTATAAAAGGTACATATTCGAATGAGGTGTGCAAATTCGTATAATAGATACTAATCTTAAAATTAATTATACACAATAAATTTTAAATTGAGTTACATTAAAAAATAGAAATGCCAAATTGAAAAAGAAGAAGAAGTTCTAATAATTATTTAATTACTAACCGAATTGATAGCATACGGCTTGACATTGGGTTGATGGACGCTGACGACACAGACTCCGCAGCCACCTTCACGACACATGTACTTAGTACCGTGCAGCCCTAAGTGCAGCCGCAAATAGTCCACCAGCATCACGTCTGAGCTTACGTCGCATCCCACTGGTGATTATACAGTATGTAAGGGACAGCCCTCCGCAGACTGATGGGGTGGATTCAGTATATCATACTGTTACGTAGATCGTAAAGTCTACAAACATCACGCTAACTCCGTCTCGGAAAGGGGCAGTGTGACGTAAATCGAAAAGTCTAGAAACATCACGCTAATTCCATCTAAGGACGGGGCAGTGTTGGAAACTTCTGGAAATGACACGCTAACGCCATCTGTTATTGAGTAGCAAGTACTACACGAAATTGTACGTAGACGCTACTGCTATCTATTGTCGAATAGTGGCATTAAACAGTTCGATGGAAGTTACTAGAAGCTTCTACGCTGTGGCAGTGTCGAATGTTCGAGAATGTTCTGCTCGGGATATAAATAGCGGATTGTTGGGCCGACAAGCAGTTCGATTTCGGAAGCGAGCGAATACGATTCGAGTGATACAGTACAAGCTAAACAAGTGATTCCAAGTGACGTTTCTTGTAGTTGCGATATTTGTGTTTATTTAATTAAACTGTGTTGTGTGTTTTGGTAAATTGGTTTAAATTAATTTATCCCGAAACCCAGCTCGTAACATTTGGTGTCAGAAGTAAGGGATAAATTATGCCAGTTTTACCGAAGGAGGATACGGAAGGTATCCGTACCAGGAGTCAGCGCCAGCAGGAGGTGGATCAGAGGCGGTTTGAAGGAACTTCTAGACAGACACCTGGGGGTTATCAGCCGATGACGGAGCCAGTCTCCCAAGCGTCTGGTGTTGCTACAGCATCACCAGCCATGGATCTTTCTGCGCTAATGGCGATGCTGCAGGAGCAGGCCCGCCGACAGGAAGAACAGGCCCGCCGACAGGAAGAACAGGCCCGCCGCCTACAGGAACAGCTGCAGCAGGACAAAGAGGAGCAAGCTCGCCGACAGGAAGAACTGGCCCGCCGCCTACAGGAACAGCTGCAGCAGGACAAAGAGGAGCAAGCTCGCCGGCAGGAAGAACAGGTCCGCCGCCTACAGGAACAGCTGCAGCAGGACAAAGAGGAACAAGCTCGCCGACAGGAAGAACAGGCCCGCCAACAGGAAGAACAGGCTCGCCGACAGGAAGAACAGACCCGCCGCCTGCAAAAACAGCTTCAGCGTGATAAAGAGGAGCAGGTTCTCCTTTTGAAAGATCTACACTCGACATTTGGCAAGGACATCAAAGCCATGAAGGAGACTGTTCAGGTACATGAAAATCGTATCTCCGAGGCCGAAGTCCAGATCGCTGATATAAGAAAAGCGGTTGGAGTTCTGAAAGCTGGAGAACGGACTACGGCTTCGATAGTTGCTGCACCTTCCGTGCGCGGGTTTAAAGTGCCACCCTTTGACGGAACATCTTCCTGGTCGGCATACAAAATTCAATTTGAAGTTGTCATGGAAGCAAATGGGTGGACAACAGGCCAAGCCATGACCGCGCTTACTTTGGCCCTTCGTGACCAGGCTTTAACTGTGTTAGAGGCTCTCGGCAAAAATGTAACCTACGAGCAGCTCGTTGAGGCGTTAGAGGCCAGATACGGTGACGCGCACCTGGAACACGTTTTTCGTGCCCAGTTGAAGGATCGTGTGCAGCGCAGTGGTGAAAACCTGCAGCAGTGGGCCCTGGAAATTGAAAAGCTGGTTCGAAAGGCGTACCAGACTGCGCCCGCGCTCATCGAGGGTATACTAATTCAAACCTTCATAGATGGCATACGGGACCTGGAAGTAAGGGCAGCTGTGAGACTCGGGCACCATGAGACCCTCAAGGACGCCTTGGCCCATGCGTTGGAGGTGGAGGCAGTGAGGCAGGATCATCGAACCCATCGCATTAGGGAGGTTGCGGCTTCACCTGTTCGTGACCGTCTGAAGAACAGCCCTAGGTGCTACACTTGTGGGGAAAAAGGCCATCTCCGTTCAAGTTGTCCGAAGCGTAGCACTGCCAACGAAGATCAGACCCGGGAAAGAGGGGCGGCAGATGTCACCGCCCAGCAGCAGGAAAACTAGTCAACGCCAGGACTGCGGGGCGGATGCTGGCTGGTGTTAAAATAGCCCCAAGAATTTCAGTCTCACAAGCCCATGATGGGAACACCCTAGTCATAAAAGGTGAAGTGAACGGAAGACCATGTAAGCTGACATAGGATACTGGAGCTTCTCGCACGGTTGTCAGTTCCCAACTAGCGAATCGTTTTCTTGGGGACTTCTTCGGTAAGCATGACGGCGTAAATTTAGTAACAGCTACCGGTCAGCACATAACCGTCCGTGGTGAGAAGGAGGTGGACTTAAAACTGGGTACCACAATCTACCGGCATAAAGTCATCATGGCCGACATAGTAGACGACTGCATCCTAGGTTTGGACTTCATGCGACAGCACTGTTGTGAGATCGACATTAACCAAGGAGTCCTAAAATGTGGGTCAGAACAAGTCTTCATGGAAGGTGCACCATCAGGGAAAGTGTACTGCTTGAAGAAGATTGCTCTTCCTCCCCAATCGGAAACAATAGTTCCAGTTAGTCTTCCACATAATTCTGGGCAGAAAAACCGATGTATTCTTATTGAAGGATTGGATGAAAACCTTCCATGGAAAATTGCGCGGACCTTGGTAAAGGCAATCGACGTTGCAGCCGTACGCATACTGAACCCAAGTGAAAAGGAGCAAGTGATCAAGAAGGGTACATTGATGGGTTCCTGTGAGGAAGTAGCTTGGATGCGTGAATGCCAATAACGGCCTTCTCAAAATAACGCCCAAAGTGCAAGATTTAATGTGTTAAATCTTTTGGAAGACTGTCGTAAAGATTTATCGAAAGAGGAAAGAGAAGGCTAGGAAAATGCTACTTCAGTATGCAAACATATTCTCTACAAATGATGCTGACATAGGGAAGACTGGTTTGGTTCAACACAGAATTAATACCGGAAATGAGTTACCAATACGACAGCGACCAAGAAGACTACCAGTAGCAAGAGAAAAGGAGGTAGATACCATGATTAAAGCGATGGTAAAGGATGGAGTTATAGAGCCTTCGTCTAGTCCTTGGTGTTCTCCTGTGGTCCTGGCAAGTGGAAATAGACGCTGAAGACAAGGAGAAAACTGCATTTTCTACGGGAAGGGGACTATGGCAGTTTAACGTCATGCCATTCGGATTGTGCAATGCTCCTGCAACATTTGAAAGGCTAATGGAGCTAGTCCTCACGGGACTAATTGGAGACGCCTGCCTTGTCTATTTAGATGACATCATCATCGTGGGCCGCACATTCGAAGACCACCTTCAAAATCTGGAACGTGTTCTATCAAAAATCCGAGGAGCCAATCTTAAGCTAACTCCAAAGAAGTGCTCATTCTTCAGACAGCAAGTAAGCTTATTGGGGCACATGGTTTCGAAGGAAGGAGTGCAAACAGATCCTGAGAAAATCGTCGCCGTCAAGGAATGGCCAGTCCCGAAAGACAAGACGCAGGTCAGAGCATTTTTGGGTTTGTGCTCGTACTATAGACGGTTTGTCAAGAATTTTGCTGACATTGCCAAACCTCTTCACAAGCTTACTGAGGAGAAGAGACCGTTCTGTTGGGATGAAAACTGTGACATCGCATTTCGAAATTTAAAGGAACGTTTGTGTAATACCCCAATTTTGGGCTACCCTGACACAGAAAATGAATTTATAGTCGACTCGAACGCAAGTAACGCTGGGGTTGGCGGTGTGTTATCTCAACGGAAAGGAGATTATGAAGTTGTGATAGCTTCAGCAAATCTTTATCAAAGCCAGAAAGAAATTATAGTGTCATGAGACGCGAACTTCTTGCCGTCGTGAAGACATTGCAGCATTTCAGCAAATACTTGCTTGGACGTAAATTCCACCTGCGGACTGACCATGCTGCATTAAAGTGGTTGTTGCAATTTAAGAATCTAGAAGGACAAGTGGCGAGATAGATTGAACTGCTACAAGAGTATGACTTCACAATTGAACATCGTAGTGGAAAGTCTCACGGTAACGCGGACGCTTTATCAAGAAGACCTTGTCCTGAAGACTGCAAGCATTGTATCAGGCAAGAAGCTAAGGAAACAGTACCTGTCAGGATGCTAAGAACGGACCTTAGTGACGAATGGAAGGAAACCCTACAGCATGCTCAGCAAAGTGACACAGATATCCGACCAATTCTCGAGTGGATTAAAGCTAATGCTCCCAAACCGAAATGGTGTGTTATTTGCAGCGATGAGTACCACCACCAAAAGTTATTGGGCACAGTGGGAGAGCCTGGTGATCCAGGATGGTGTCTTGTGCCGAAAATGGGAAAATGCTCGAGGGAATAGCTGTCACCTGCAAATGGTAGTCCCAAAAATGAAGGTACCAGAAGTTCTACGGCTCTACCACAATGGTTCTTCAGGTGGTCATATGGGAGTAAGAAGGACTCTGTTAAAGATCCGAGAAAGATTTTACTGGATCCATTGTCGAGAGGATGTGGAGGACTGGTGTCGCAGATGCACCAGTTGTGCAGCGGTAAAAGGACCACACACACGCAGCAGGGGTGCATTGAAAGTGTACAACGTAGGCGCCCCCTGGGAACGAATAGCACTAGATGTCGCTGGGCCATTCCCCGAAAGTGAAAGTGGAAATAAATATTTCATGGTTGTCATGGATTACTTCACCAAGTGGCCGGAAGTCTTCGCCATCCCTAATCAAGAAGCTGCAACAGTCGCTGATAAATTAGTCCACGAAGTCTTCTGTCGGTTTGGGGTACCCTTGGAAATCCACAGCGATCAAGGAAGGAATTTCGAGTCTCAAGTGTTTCAGGATACATGTCGGGTTATGGGTACTCACAAAACCAGAACCACTTCATACCACCCACAATCTAACGGAATGGTGGAGAGATTTAATCAGACCTTGGAAAGATATCTGGCAAAAGTTGTAGCAAGCAGACAAAAGGATTGGGACAAGCACATACAACCGTTTCTTCTGTCATACCGAAGTGCAGTTCACGAGAGTACAACTGTGACGCCAGCCTTCGCGAACTTTGGAAGGGAGTTAAGGTTACCAGCTGATCTAATAACCGGCATTCCCCCTGATTCACCACGGAGTATAACAGATTATGCAAATGATCTGCGCAACAAGATGAATGACGTATATGAGCATGTCAGAGAATCAGGCCAACAGATGTCCGAGAGAATGAAAACTCGTTATGATCGGAAGATGAACAATACTGGCTTCGACGAAGGTTCACTCGTGTGGTTGCATAACCCAGTGCGCAGCAAAGGAAAGTCCCCTAAACTGCAGGCAAAATGGGACGGGCCGTACCGAATTGTGACCAAGATCAACGACGTCACTTACCGAATACAAAAGGGTATGCGAACTGCACCTAAAATTGTCCATGTAGATCGATTGGCACGATACTACGGGAATAATGATGCTCGGGACGAGCATGTCTAAGGAGGGGGCAGTGTTACGTAGATCGTAAAGTCTAGAAACATCACGCTAACTCCGTCTCGGAAAGGGGCAGTGTGACGTAAATCGAAAAGTCTAGAAACATCACGCTAATTCCATCTAAGGACGGGGCAGTGTTGGAAACTTCTGGAAATGACACGCTAACGCCATCTGTTATTGAGTAGCAAGTACTACACGAAATTGTACGTAGACGCTACTGCTATCTATTGTCGAATAGTGGCATTAAACAGTTCGATGGAAGTTACTAGAAGCTTCTACGCTGTGGCAGTGTCGAATGTTCGAGAATGTTCTGCTCGGGATATAAATAGCGGATTGTTGGGCCGACAAGCAGTTCGATTTCGGAAGCGAGCGAATACGATTCGAGTGATACAGTACAAGCTAAACAAGTGATTCCAAGTGACGTTTCTTGTAGTTGCGATATTTGTGTTTATTTAATTAAACTGTGTTGTGTGTTTTGGTAAATTGGTTTAAATTAATTTATCCCGAACCCCAGCTCGTAACAATACTAAGATGACCAGTATAAGAAATTATTTCAGGACCGTTATGGGAATCCAATAAACTTGATTTGTTTTATTTCCTCACACGCAATGTAACTCGGATCAATTCGGAAAGCCGCCTTTGCGCAATCACCGACGACGAGTTCGATGAACTCTGTAGTTAGACAGGAAGTGAACAGCTGATTTTAAGCGTCGTTCGTTAGAGTATTTCAACATCCATTGCTGATTTTTTGATTTTAGCCGTATAAATGGAGTGTTGCTTTCAGATAATGTAATTTTACATTGAAATAAAACTGAAAAAGCTGAAAAAAGTAAAAAAAATCCGGAGAAAAATTCCGGTGGAGTATGATTCAAAATAAGGAGCTGAATGCACTCTGTAAGTTTGTGGAGGGCTGTCCCTTACACCCAGTATATTTGGACAAAGTAATATGATTCTTAGCTAGGTGATTACTTTTATCATCGTCCGTGTCTTTTAATTATGTTTTATTGATTTCTTTTATCGATTAATTATATTTTATTATTAGCGCTTTTATCATTTTTGTTTTTTTATTAAAATAATATTTTTATTAAATTGGTCTATATGGAAAATTTCAATATGGGAATACCTTAGTTTCGTCATTATGGTATCGATTTTTGGTAATAACAGTGTTGAGATAAGACAATTGGCCTTTTAGTTTTACTTGCAGATTTTTATCAACACGTAAATTGTTTAAATTGGTTCACTGCAGTGGTGTTCAATAACCCAAACAAATCTGTGAAGTAACGTTCTAAGTGGAACAACTTGTCACAAGTCACGACATATTTTATCTTTTTACTCTACAGTATCAATTTTATTTATACTTTATCTGTAATAGATAAGCATAGTAATATTTACCGCAATGCTCCACGCCATTAACTTTAAACTTAATAACTTCCATGATTGACGTCTTACTTCAACGGCTCGTTTTCCAGTAATACTAATGCCACAGTAATATTTACGGATAAATTACCATCAGTAAAGTATTGTTGCCGACTCTACTACAAACACCCGATAAGCCAGAATAAAGGAGTAAAAAAAGTTGAATAAGTATTTTCTTGACGCAGATATGAACTCGTTTTACAATGTATTGACGTAGGTTCCAATGATAAGTATCATCAATTTAAACTTACCTATGTAAATAGTTAAGACGATTAGTATGGAAATAAATTTCCAATTGATTGCAATTACGTAACATACTTAGATATACCTTTGAACATTTTTTTGTAGTCTTTAAAAACCAAAAGTGAGACTTCTTTTCCAAACTTTCAGAAAATTCAAAAGTTGTTTGTTCTTGTTTCAGAATATTAATATTGTCGTTCCCGATAACTTGAATTAAGATTGTTCGTACATTCGTTTCTTTTTGGTTCTGTGAGTCTAAAGAAGTAAAGACTTGGTAGTAGCACATAGTACTTTTTGCTTAAGAAATTTCTCGTCAATATTTGTATCGTGGAGTCAATAATGCCGCAGATAAAATATAAAAAAACATTCAAAATAACATCAAAAACTCTGAACCAAGTTATTTCCTGAAATCGGTTAAAAAGTAAAAATAAAAATGCACAACAAGCAAGTAACAAAACATTTTTATTTAAATATTAATTTCAGGAACACACTATTCTAAGTTATAAAATGATAAAAAGAATAAAAATACTTTTATTTTGAAATGTCTTCAGTACCCAAAACAAAAAGCAGGCTAGTAGTGAAACAAAAATATTTAATATCGTGCTCTTTCCGAACCCACCACCAACACAATCATCATCATCACCCTATATTATTCCCACTGCTGGACACAGGCTTTCTCTCGGTGAGAGGGAGTGGACCGTAATGCACCACGAGGGCCCAGTGCGGGTTGGTAGATGTCACATGTCTTCGAATTTTTGGTTCTAAGACATGCCGGTTTCCTCACAATTTTCCCTTCACCGTTTTAAGAGCAGTGGTGATGAAATTATTTACAGAAAGTAAAGTGCCTGCCTGGGTTCGAATCCACGATCTACAACTCGTAAGTTGAGGCTGATACCACGGGGCCACCACTGCTCTCGCTCACCATCCCAATGAACTTCCTTAAATGTTAAGAATTAACAATCTTATGGCTAGTTAAATTTAAAATATGCGGTATTCGTTGACGACAGTAAATAGTTTCTTTCAACTGTGTATGGTCCGTCTGTAAAAGAAAACATCCTTGTTACCATACTATCATCAGCATCACGTAAACTAACTCTGTGTTTTGTTTTAAACTAAACCATAAACAAGTATAGCACAAAATTCGTGAAAAACAATGTTACTGTTTCTAACTTATTAGAGAAATTCTCTGTAGATTTGAAGTTATTAACTGCTTTCACTGCTAGTGCATCCAAATTTTAACGCAACTTTTTTTTTCTGAGTAGGAATTCTTCAAATGACATCTCCCGGTCTGAGTGGAGCAGGAGGGCGTGTCAGACTTTTACCCATCCGTGTTCCTTCAGTTGCCCATATGCCATGGCCACGGTTTCTCTTTCGAACAAATATTTCTAATTTCGACAGGTAACGCTACTTACCTTCTGCAAACCATTGCGTTGTAGGAATGCCTGAATCAAGTCTAGCTGCAGTAATAGCTTCCCTCATGGCAAGGGCCACCACCACCGCCATGCATATTGGAGGCTCACCAATACCTGTTCACAAAACATCAATTTTAACAAGCCCGATTGTGTAGATATGTAAATGTTACAGAATATACATTATTTTGTTTTAAATTATTGTAAGACAAAAAATCATCCTCGGAGAAATATAGAAAACAAAACCAATGAAAAGGTTTTGAATATCGTTATCCTATAAGTACGAAGCAAAGAAATAGAACACAAACAAACAGAAAATACCATGACAGAACATACAATTAAATAGGAGATTAAAATAAAATTCAAACGAAACACCATAAATTAAGGCGAATAATAGGCTCATAATGGAGACCAATGATAAGAGTTACCCAAAGAAATAAATTACTACAGCTTTCGTAGACAATGGCCGACCAATTACCATTTATATACAATCGTGATGCTAATGCTCCAAATAAATGGGCAAAAATTGCAATTATTACGAGTTTACTTGTAAATTGCCAGATCCTCTTCTTTTCGGTTAATGTAAGTTAATTAGTAGCAGTTTGCTAAACTTGAAACATAAAGTTTTTACTGGAGATAGATTTGAGTACTAGCATGGTTAATAAGTGATTCAAGGTCGCTCAGCGCGCTATTGAGAGGGCTAAGCTTGAAGTCTCTTTGAAGGATAAAATCAGAAACGTAATTATCCGGAAAAGAACTGAGTTGAATAGCCATGCTAGCTGACGTTTCTATTACCTCACCTGGAAGCCAATTCTCGCGCAATTCGGATTCGTTATTGCCGCTCGATTCGTACTTTTCACTCGTTAAAATCGAGTCGAGCTATTCTCGCCACGTCGATTCGAGCATATCTCGGAGGAAAGCCACGCGATATGCCCTCGTTTACATGCGACATGCATAGAGTGGTGGAGACCAGTCGAAACGGCCATGACGTCATTTCGAGGGGCGTTCGAACGTCAAACAGTCAGTCAGTCATGATTGTGTCAATTGCGAAAGAAATTTATAAATATTTTTAACAAAATGTTTTACGTGTTCATAAACATCACAGAAGACGCTGCGATCGCCATGACAAGGAAAACACATACGAAGAAATCTTCAGGCCTCGTAGAAAGGTCTATCGCGTGGCAATCATTACATACGCGGTACCACTCCAAGCGAGGATTTTTGAGCTGCAGTGCTCACCATCCTTCTGCATATTTCCCAATATGACCCACACATAGTTAGAGAAGGAGCCAAAGCCAAATCAGTACTAATGGAGGGACGTTGCTGAAGCTGTCGCGGATGAAGTCGAGCACTACTACACACTTTAAGTACTTCATCATTGAGGTTCCTGCGCTGCAAAAGTCCATCGTCTTTAGCCCAGAATTGTTCTTGGCTTGTGTTGAGTTTACATGTTACAGTGAAGCATGACTAACCCAAGTGTGGTGTGATAATAATTCTGTTTTTGTGGTTTATTCTGAATTTATGTAAACTAGTCTGTGGTGAATTTTTGTAAAGGCTCTTTTGTCACCTATTATTATTATCTTACAACAGGGTCATCAATACTGTGGAGAATATTAAAGACATTTCAAACAATAATTCTTTCTTTATTGTATTTTTTCAATATTAAACTTATAAATAGGAACAATACTGTGCATAAACAATACATTATAAGAATCACTAGTTTACATGATTATTCGGTATCATGTGTGGTATGCTGTTCAGTAGCCCGCTTAAGAATCACTGAATCTGTACACGTCTTGCCCAAAGTCTACATGAATGTGGACACACGGTCGTACAGCAGTTTCACCACAAACAAATTGAATTTTGTGTTCGACAAGACCGCTTGTCCTTCAGGCAGGAAATTTGTTTACATAAATATTAACAATATTTTCAGACTTCGTAATGTAGCTGGAACACATATGTATATAGATACAACTGTGTCGTTGGAACGGTTGGACGCAAAAGCTATACTGAGAGCCAGTGAATCGTTCCGGTCCTTACGACAATCACGCTTCGTCTTCTCCATCGTGTTAGGCTTTAATGTTATTTAGTAGTTATCAGTTTACTCATTGGCAGACATTCTGTTTAAATTAAATTACATGTATAGGTAGATAACCAATGTAAACAATAAAATATGACTTTAATTTGACGTGATAAAACTCATGACATTTACAAATCAGCATCTTTCTATAGGCGGCCATGCATTCTGTTGTAACAAATACAAAGGAGAATTTATTTGAATATTTGTAATTAAATAAAAATTGATTAACGCAATCAAGCATGTATTGTAAGTAACTAGCTTTTTCCAGCGGCTTCGCCCGCGTATTACACTTACAAACCTCTGGATTCACCCTATCTATCGGTGAAAACTGTGTTAAATCCTTTGCGTAGTTTAAAAGATCTAAGCATGTAAAGAAGATTATCTAGAAATTGAAACTCACGCCATCTATTAGGAATTCATAGAACTAACCAATGAACACACACATTGTATGTACAGACGCCAACACATCAACTTACCCCAATCTGTCAAATTTCTTTAATAGATTTTCAACCTTATATCACAATAGTGGAAGGTTAATTTTCGATTGGTAAAATTTGACAGATTGGGGTAGCTTGACCTGGTGGCGTCTGTACTATAAAAAACATTTCATTTGCAAATATTGAGATCAGTAATTGAGATAAAAACTATCCTATCTTTTAAGTTGGATCAAACTGCACGCGGTCTGCAAATTTTATTAAAATCGGTTAAGTAGTTTAGGAGTCCATCCCGGACAAAAAACGTGACGCGTAATTTATACATATTATTAAGATAATATATATATTACTTTTGTACCTTGCACATGTTATTATTTAAAGAAAGTTAGCTTTTAAATTTGGTATTTATAAATAAATAAACTAGGTATTATACATTAAAAACACAGCTAGTATACAACATTAATTTTTGTTTATGCGAAACCCGAAACACGGGTCTAGTATTTTTATGTAAAGAATCTATGAAAAAAATTTCAAAACTGTATCATTTATAATCACAAAGTTATAAGCTTGATAAGTTACCTGGTTGTCCACGCAAAAACATATGCAGATCACCACAAACAGCTAGTGTACGTACCATCTCCGTGTAATGGACGTTTGAATACGAGAAAGACATGATAATTTTAAAATCGAAACAAAACACTAAGGCCCGCGACTTGGAAGCATAATTAAATATTTTTGGTAAAAAATATAACATGGTGTAAAAATTATTGGAATCGATTCAGTTACTGATTCTGAACAAACTATATTCAGGTTTCGCATATACTAAAAATAATCTTGTATATGCAAAATTTATATTACTAACAACAATACTTTACGTAAACAATACATTATAAATAGTTATTACGAATAGTCGGAGTCATGATCGCGGGCTATCCTCGAGTTTAGAAATCGCCGGTTCATTTCACCTCTCGGGCAAATTCTTTATGTCGAAAAATGATCGTCTGGCACTCGTGTTTGATGAGACTTCTAACGCGACCCGCAGGGCGAAGTTTGTTTTCGCAAGATTTTCCCAACGTTCGTTTGGGCCTTTGTATAGTAATTTCATGGATCTCATAGGTATACAGCTGCATCATTGGAACAGCAGGATAGTCCGGTTGGAGTACAACTGCACGCATTACGACAGTTATACCCCCTCCTCTTCTTCTTCATCTTGAGAAGCTTTGATGTTATTTACCACAATAAACCGTTTACTATCTATAATCTGTTTACTTAGAATATCATTGGCAGTCATTCTGTTTTATTTAATTATTAATTTGATCAAATTGGACCGATGTAAACAAACAATCAATAATGATGGCTTTAATTTGACGTGACGAATATCGGTTGACATTGACAAAATGGCAGCAGTGATGTGTTCCGTTGCATCAAATACTAAGGAGAACTTATTTTAATGTTAATATTGAAAATAAAAATGGAGTTACGAAATTAAGAATGATGATATTGATAAATGTGTATAAAATATGTATCAAATGCTGCTCAATACATTTTTCTGACTTGAAAATCATGTTTAAAGTTGGTCGAAAGTAAAATAACGATTGCGTTATAACAATAGCATCGTTATGTAAAATGAATTACATAGTGTGACGCATAATGGCAACATTTTTGTCCCTAAATTCGTAATTTACGATCGACTTGTACTGAGAATAGCTGATTTTAGATAATCTCACCATTTTATAAGCGACTTAGAACGCGAGCGAAAACAACGAATGTGAGATTTACGAGTGAAAACGCGAGAATTGCCTTCGGTCTGAATTGCTTGAAATCATGTCTATTTTTTTTTGTATTCATAAATCTCATGTTTGACCACCATATAATAATTAGCAATGTCGATCATGTAATTTGCCACTACAACACAACATCATACATAATATTCTAATACTATTTTGCTGATTATGTATAATAATTGTTTACTTTTATTCGACGTTAAATTAAGACATCCTGTATTTGTCTGAAAATTAATAATGAATTCTTTAGATAAATATGTCTTAAATTATAATGATTTCACTGTTACAAACAAATAAATAGGGAAAAATTAACTTACACTTAGATCCAAAAACAGAATCATCACTATAGGAATTCTTCCTAAAGTAGACCCTCCAGTCCCGAGGAATGTCTCTGGCTAAGGGCACATGGTAGTTCCAGGATCTGTCGGTAAGGAGTTCGCCCGACGGAGCATAGACCAGATTCTCACAGGTCCAGTAGCCGACACCCATCATAAAAGCTCCTTCCACCTAAAAGAAAATTAAAGGATTTATTTTCCACAAAATTTAACTACTGGATTCAAATATGAACGGTTATATCATTTTAGAAGTTTCTAGAAACTACTTAGGAAAATACATACTTGACCAATATCAATTTCAGGACTAACACTTTGTCCTACATCTTCACACAGATCAACTCTTAATAACTCAGACTGTCCCGTCAGTATATCGACCTCTACTTCAGCTAAAGTTACTCCATAAACAACAAATGGATATGCTTCATCAGTCCTTGTGAACCCATGCGCTTGCAAGTCCACATTGTCATTATAAGCTTTTGTTATCAACTCTTCCCAAGTCGGATTATCCATGGCATCTCTGGTTGGCTTAAGTCTATCTAAGAGTTGCTGACAAGCTCGTTTAACTCCCAAAATTACATTCTGGTTCATGATACTACCGCCAGATAAAGCACAGTTTGGAGCTATCACTGTATTGTTTTCCTTGACTATGATTTTTTCAACTGGTATCTTAAGCATATAATCTGCTACCTGGACTGCTTTAGTGTTTATTCCTTGGCCCATTTCAATAGCACCGTGTGTAATTACTACAGAACCATCCCCACGATAAACAGATAAATTAATATACAGATTGATGCCTCCTACAGGAGTCCATCTTAGAAAAGCAAACCTCAAACCTCTTTTCTTCCATCTGTTTTCAGTGTTGAATTTATTGACTACTTCCCGTCTTTTAGGGTAATCGGATTGTATCATTACATAGTCGACCATTTCTTTCATGTCTGTGCTATATTGGGCATCTAAATTGGCTAGTCTAACGTCTAATGGATCTAGGTTCATCTCATATGCAATCTGTTCCATAATAAATTCTGACATAGCTACGTGTTCTAATGTTCCTGTAGAAAAATCAATTACAGAATCATTTTGATGAAATCATACTTAAAATGAGAGCAGTGGTGGCCCAGTGGTAACGGCCGCGACTTACGAGTAGTAGGTCGTGAGTTCGAACCCAAGCAGGCGCATTACTTTGTGTAAATTATTTCATCGCTACTGCTCTCAAACGGTGAAGGAAAACATCGTGAGGAAACCGGCATGTCTTAGAACCAAAAATTCGAAGATATGTGACATCTACCAACCCGCACTGAGCCCGCGTGGTGGATTATGGCCCACTTCCTCTCACCGAGAGGAGGCCTGTGTCCCAGCAGTGGGAACATTATAGGCTGATGATGAATACTTAAAATGTAAGAAAAAATTACGTCATTTTTGAAATTTAACTCTATTGGATTTTCTATTTATTTTGAAACCCAAATAATCTTACCTGGTGCTCTCGCCCAAGTATTCTTAGCAGTATCAGTTATCGAGTCAAAACTCGTATAAGTCCATCTAGCCCTGTTGTAGGCATTATTGAACTGGCCGACGCCAAGCAAAGTAAACTGTTCGTTGGTTTTGTATCCATTATCTTCGAACACCCGGTAGTTTATGTATTGTATGGCACCAGTGCTACTCAAGCCAGCCTGGAAGCAATAAATGAATCTAAATAAAACCTTTAGTAATGAAAAGGACATTGATGAACACCTAAAATATAACTATTGGAAACGATAAAATATGTATAAGTTAAAAAATTTAAAATTACCTCAAAATCGGTACAACAAGGCAGTCTCTTACCCAGAGCTTTAGTATTAGTAGTCAGTGACTGAATAAATCGACATGGTCTGTTTAATTTCTTCACTGCCAATGCAGCAGCAATTGCTCCCTGCGTACTGCGGGACAATTTTATGCCATATGCACCTCCAACACGACGGGTGTGAACATCAACCCTGAAAATTATAAAGACAACAGATTTTCCTCTTTAATTATATTTTTATTGACCTGACTTAGTTTGAAGTGAGCAGTAAAAAATCTAATGTCAGCTTACTTCACCTAAGTTTTCACGGTGAGAATTCGACAAAAAAGAACATCTGATTTTGTCTTCAACAAAATCAGCAATTACATGAAAGAATCTTAAGACGGTCTATTTTAAAGTAATAATAACTCACTGGTTCTGATTAATATTCAAAGCTCTTGATATCATCAACTGCACACCTTCCATCCACTGCGTTGCGCAGTACACGTCCAGTCCCTCATCAGATGGTTTAACGACGGTAGTCAGAGTTTCCATAGTATAATGGTACTGACCATGAACTTCATTCAGCCCTGTTATAATTTTATTTACGTCTGTACCAGTGTCAGTAGCAACAACACTTTGAAATTGGGCACTTCTGCTTGAAACATCCATAGTCTTTTTTACATCCATTAGTGGTTCTTTAACATTTGAGTATGTAGCTTCTACTAATTTGGCAGCTCTGTCAGCCATATGTCGGCTTTCAGCCACAACTATACCGATTGGTTGGTTAAAATATTTGACAGTACCACTGGCTAGGACTTCTTCGTTGGCGGAGTATAAAAACGAGTCAGGAGGTGTAAAGGAGTTTATTCCTGGTATATCTTCTGCTTTATAAAAAGCTATAACTCCTGGTAGTGCCTATAAAAAGCTTATAATTAAATATGAATAAAACAAAAATGATTTCATATTTATAAAGGTGTAGCAAAATTTTTACCAAAGCTTTACTAGCATCAATAGACACAATATCTCCCAATGCCACTGTACTAAGTGCTAACGCACAAAATACTTCGTTTGGAAAATGAGGTAGATCTTCAGTGTAGAAAGCCTCTCCTGCACATTGTATCTACAATAAAATAATGCTATGATTAAACAGAAAACTTAGATTATTGTGAACTTAACGAGAGTGGTTTTGTTTCAATATATATTTTAGTTTAAATGTTTCAGCTATCAATGACCATTTCTTACCACAGCTTCCACTTTCTTTATTGGTTGGTTCAGGGGCCAAACTGTTTGGTTGGTATCAAACACTTGAGTGGCTCTGGACACAGGACGGGTATCGGCCAAGTTAGTAGCTCCCGATTTGTAACGAGCGTCAAGATTTGTTTCCGGTGATAACGACAGCAGACCCTTAAAATAAAGATTTTTCAGTGTGTTGCTTTTTTACACGCTTTATATTAGTTTCACTTGTATATTTGTTTGTAACCGACTCCCTAAAGCGCGATTTTTACCCACTTTAGACGACCAAATTTCATTTAAACTCTGTAGACTTATCGAGGACCGATGACAATACTATAATTTCATAAATTTGTGCCATTATCCTTGCCAGGGTTACCAGGACAGCAAAAAACTGTCTTCGAAAACTACGCTGACATACGTCTCAAAATTCGAAAAACCCTAAAAATAGAAAATAAATAATAGTTTAAAATACTAAACAACACGCTCCCATAGAAAATCAAACTAAAAAGTAGAAAATAATGGAAAAAGCGTGGATGCCTGATATCAATAAAAAAATACCTTAAAAAGCACCCCACGCTTTTTTTCCATTATTTTCTACTTTTTAGTTTGGTTTTCTATGGGAGCGTGTTTTTAAACTATAATTTGAATACGATTTATTTAGTTTGATTGTGACGGTCTTTTTTTGTAGTATTGAATCTCAATCTTTAATATTTTAGTGGGGTCTAAAATCAGGCAAACCTACTCAACTATTGTTTTCTTTATTGAAATTCTAATAGAAAATTCCAATAGAAATTTCATTTGCAACAGCGTAATACGAGCGACCAAAAAGCGATAGAAGCAATTCACAGAAGCTACGTCGATCAACTCGCTCAACATGCCGCGAAAATTTATATTTCCAATTGTTCAGACTTTTTTAAGCCAAGTCAGTCTTTTTGACCTGATTTTTTAGGTTGCTTTATAGAACGGTTGATTGCTTGCACCTGTGATGTGTGGAAACGATAAAGCTATTTTCATAGATTTTAATGACCGACATTTTTTATGCCAATGTAGATTGCGCTTCTTACGAACAAAAAACTCTTACTTTGTAAAACAACCCCAGAACCACTTTTTTCCTATACTCCACTGAAGGATCCGGAGGATTGTCCTCAACCACCAGCTCTTCTTCCATGATTTTAAGTGCTGACATCAGAGTCTCATTGGTGAAGAGCTTTTTCCCAACCAGGAACTGCTCCGTGGCACCAGCTCTTATGAAAGTAGGGGATAAAGCTCCGAAGACTATCGTTGCGCTTTCGACCACGTTGTCAGTTTTTAATTTATACAAAAATCCTGCATTTACTAAGGCATGGGCGTTTTCGGAACGTGGCATCACCTGAAACATTTACATTATTCTAAATTTGGTATTTGTGTTCTTTGTATCATCTCCAACCCAGTAATCCTTGATAATTTACCAACTTGTTAGATTGTTAACTGTCTTTGAAGAACCGTCTTTGGATCATAAGTCAACAAAAAAAAAAACTTGTTACTAATGTATCTGGATTTTCTTTTTGTGTATTCTTAATTTTGTTAAAATACTGTTTCAACTAATTGTAAACTCCTATTAATATTGCACACATTTCAATTAATTACTCTAGCAAAAAAATAATGCAAAATAGTATTATTATTTTACTAGTATTACTATACATTTTCCATGGTGTTGTTCCGTGCATACAAAAACAACAAATTTGCATCAGCATCGTACCGTATCGTATTTATTAGTCTGACTTTTATCTAAAGGTTTACAATTTTATGCTTTATTCTCCGATGTTTTGCTGAAGTTTTAATAGACAGTTTGTATAGTTTTTGTAACTTGTCAAGTTTAACTGTAGTCTAAAACTTTTATTACATACATTATTATGTAGATGACGGTACTGATTGCATAGTTTTTAGCTTCACTTTTACATATTCAGTTCAAATAAATCAAATCAAATTTATTTCGTAATAAAGAATATATCCATAGGCGATAGTAACCTGTCCATGTTATGACTACGTTTATGATATATTTTTATCTGTTTTTACCAGTTTGTTCTGAAGTTTCTTTTTTTTTACGTTTGTGTAATTATGAAAACGAATGCTTACCTTATAGGTATACAAATGGTATTCATCACTTAACGGTGGTAACATCACATTACAAATTACGGTCCCTTTCATATCCACTTTAAGAAACTGTTGCATGGTCAATGTTTCCTTAGCACATAATCTCTTCTCTAAAATCAAAATAGTTGATAATTTATTACTTTTAACTTCAACGGGCGACTTAGTTTTACAACAAAATATTTAACTATGACTATGAAGACAGGCAGGTACCTACTATTTTTTTTTTAACTTAATTTTCATTTTACTTACGTATAGTCACTTGTGCCCCAATCGTTTCTAAAAGCAAGAATATATCCGACGCGAACCATTTGTTTTGGTTCTTGATCATAAGGTTCCCTGCAATCGACGCCACCTACAAATACATTAAACATGTCAGAGCTGCAAACCTCTCAGGCTCCTCGTTATTCAAATAACCTCACATCTAAATTACAAAACAGGCCAAATGTAAGGCAAACTTCTGTTAGAGATTTCCATGCTGAAACTTTTTGTAATAACAAATAGTTTCTCCCTCTGAAATAGAAATAAGGATAACGTTTCTAGATGATAAAATCGGTTGTGCACATTGTTTGAATAATTAAACCAGCCCGTTCCCACGGCCCGATTTCTCACAAGCCGTGCTGCGCCAGGCCAGACCAGGGTGATATACTGTAGGAATCGGCGCATCCGATGAGGCCTGCAGCCGCCAGTCCGATCCGTCAAGAGTCTAAAGTTCAATAGCGCGTCATGGTGCGGCAAGGAGGTGCCTCCCGCATCCTGTACCGGGCTATATGTGTAAGGATGCGTTTGTTTGATTATATATGATTTATCGGCATGGGTGTCGACAGGACTCGATAGGAGAAGCGATGCGTGGCGTGGCCTGTCAGGTAACGGGCTGTGGAAATAAGATGCGGTGGACCTCAACAAGCGAAGCACCGTCTGGCAGTGCCCGTCGGTTATCGGGTTGTCACTACGCGTCATTAGACACGCTGACGATTTTTTATCCACGATCAACATTTTTTTTTTAAACGAGGCAACGATGCCTGTTTTTATATTTTTAACATAAGTGTCTGAACTTACATTTCTAACAGGAATATGTGCAACTTTTTGTACATGATCGTAGATCTTCTGCAGATATCCAAAGTATTCTTCTTTAGTCACAATTTGAAGTATTTCCAGAAACTCTGTGAGTGTCGTCCCGGCGTTCACTATTAAATTCTGGTCAAGGGTATATCCTTTCAGTTCTTTTACCCCACTTATATCTATAAGAACACGTGGGTAATCTTCTATTGGATAAACTCCTACAAACATAAATCTTATTATAATTTTCCTATGTCTATGAATCTGAAACTTTAGAATTTATCTAAAATATGCTTAGGCAGCAACAACAACGTTTACTGCCAGAGATTGGATCATTGCCAGTTTAATGATATAAATTTTTAGAAGTCTCGTGCCATATATTTTAAATTTTGTTGATTCACATTTTTAGCTTTTTGTCAAATAAATGGGTGGTATAACTCCAAAAAACAATATTCGCATTAAAACATTTCTAAACAACAATATATTTTCACCTTTTGCAGTATTCCCACAGACAAGCATATAAGAATCATCTCCTTCCCTTTCCAAAATCGTGAATATATCTTTGACTTCCAGTGCTCGAACCCAAAGCTTGTCATCTTTTAATTTGATCTCAATAATATCTTCTTTATCATCTTCTTCACCTACAATGCACCAATCACTATCCTCGCAAATATTTTTATCACAAGCTCCGCTATTTTTCTTACAAATTTGAAGATCTTCAATATCTTGGAGTTTGATCTGTCTCGGAGCATCTTTGGCAAAAGTTTTGAAGGCCTCAAGTATTGGTCTGTAGCCGGTACAGCGACAGGTCTGACTGCCTAGTGACTTTTCTACTTCAAGCATTGTGATGTTTGAATTGGCTTGGAGGAGGCTGCAAAAAAATATAATAATTAAACTCCGTTGGTATAGAAGGCTACACATCAGTGATAATAATACCAGTATAAGCTGGCCTCTTAACTTCACAGTTATCGCTGACCAAAATATTAACAGTGTAAAATGTATGATGTTTATACAGGTGGTTCAAACCTAAAATTTTATTCTCCTTATTTATCTCGAACATTTTACAGAGGCCTTAATTTTATATGAAATCGGTATGAGGTGTCATGTCATTAGCTAATGTTGTGTGTGTTTTTCTTACCTGTACATTGCCATAACCCAAGAAGGTGAGCAGTATCCACACTGGGAGCCATTTTTCTCTGCCAGCGTGGTCTGCAGCGCATGATAACCTTTCTGCCTATTGCCCAACCCTTCGATGGTCGTAATCTCCCAACCGTGGCAGGATGTTACTGGTCTCATGCACTGCGACAAACAAAACACGAGTATTATGGTTGACTTAAAAATCAAAGTAAATGATTATACAAAGCGTAAACTGTATTCTTCAACTGTGTTGTTAAGTATTATTGGCTGTCATTTCTGTTTGTTTTATAAGACCTTCTGTGGTAACCACCGGCAGAGAAGGACGGCTGGTATACATAATATGTTTTTGTCACCTTCTGGAGGAAACACATTCGGAATTCCTCGGGTTGACATTAAAATATTAGATTTTTCGCTTTCAACCACTGTTAATATCTTCATATCTATAATATATTATATCAAAATTCCGATGATAATTACTCACCGAGTTAATAGCATACGGTGCAGCAGAAGGTGACTGCGCGCTAACGACGCACCCCCCACACCCGCCCTCGCGGCACATGTACTTGGTGCCTCGGAGTCCTATACGATCTCGTACGTAATCGAGCAGCATCATATCTGAGCTCACATCGCATCCCACTTGAGAAAAGACAATGGCAAAGGTTTTAAAAAATACATAAAAGAATTTTAAGAGGCTCGTTATAATCTGCCCCTCTTTTCAGCTATTTTAGGGTCGGCTTAATCTTAGACTCTAATGTCTGGTGTGCCCAACGTAACAGTATTGTAAATGGAAATACTAACATACCTATAACATTAATATCGTCTGAAAATAACATCAAGTAACACAATCTATTAAGTTTTGTCGGTAGTCGAAACTCAATACTAACAAATTAAGTTTGTTTACTGGGAACCTAGTACGCTTCAATACTAGTTTAGAATTAATATCTAGAATTAGGGAAACACGTTTCTTAGGGATTCAGTGTTAAGTAAGTAAATAGTAGTTAGTCTGTGTGTAGCTGTGCCAATATCAAGTGGCTTCTCCAGCTAACACATTGTATTTTAGAAGCATTGATTTATTTGTGATCCATTTTCGTTAATAAAAGTTGGAACTTAATTTTATTAGCTTATAGAAAGGTACAGTCCGATACAAAACCAATCTTGCCTATCAGTTATATCTTCTTCATCTTTAATAAATTAATATAAAACAATGTCACATTTCGTGTTTGTATGCTTAAATCTTCGTAATTTCACCACGAATTTTAATGCGGCTTTCATCAATAGACAGAGCGATTCACCAGGAAGGTTTATATGTATATTACGGGGACAAAGCCGCTTGCAAAAGTTAGTAAGAAATATATGAATAACAAAAATCAAAATATACACCATCTCAATCAGCCCCGCGTGTGTCGTTGAGATATCCCAAAAACAAAATCTAAATGATACAGGTATTATGCTGATCTGCAGATTTGCACGTTGTACGACACAAGTCAAAATAACCCTTTTCAGAGCATACTGCCAGTCTTTTTACAGGTGCAGTCTGTGGGTCAGGTATACGCTGAGGGCATACAACGCCTTGCGTGTCCAGTATAACAATATATTCAGGATGATGTTGGGTCTACCACGGTATTGTAGCGCTGATAGGTGGGACAGCCCCATGCTGGCTCACTGGATACGGCTGCACACATAAGTGTCAGTTGTCCTAATTTTATTTAACATTGTTTTCTATTTTTCTTTTTTACTAACATATGGTTAAGACTTTTTACTAACAACATATGGATAATTTGGTCTGAAATAAATGTTTATTATTGTTATTATAGTTGTTTATTCATTTTTTCACTCGCAATAACAAAAACAAACGTTTTAGTCCACCATAAATTGAAATCCATTTTAATAATACTTATAGGTAAGAAAAGGTTTCTATTTACCGGAGTATTCCACGCCATTGACTTTAAACTTGATCTGTCCCATGACTGAGTGTCCACTTACTTCACCGACTTCTGCAGAAAGAATAACACAGCGAAGCCATGTAGAGACAGTCAAATTAATATCAGTAAGAAAAATATGGTTTATTTAGTGATGTCATTACGTATTATTAAAGTTACAATGGTTAGGTGAATAAACATTAAAAGATCGAATCATTTTGCTTTGTTGAACTTATGTACGTTCGATCCAAACAAAATATTATTGGCCTTCAGTTTTAGAAATAGCGTGTGAAAATAAGTGTTCGTTAAATTTTGTAATTTTCTTTATAATTACAAAATGAATAGGTAAAAAAAATATGTTTCAGTAAAAGACCGCAGGAGTTCAAAGTAACAGCTACTTTGTGAGCCCCATTCAAAAGTTTCCCCATGGAGATTTAGCAATATCATCAATTATTCTCAAACGGCATTAAAGTTTTCGGCTTCTTATAATAAAACCGTAGCTTGAAATACCACAGTGATCATTGGAACATTTCGTTAATCTTTTTACGTATGTCCTGAACATAGGAAAGCAGCTAATGACATAATTTTTGAGATAAGTAAGGTAGGAAGCTCAGATAACTTCCCAGAACCCCGCTTACGCCGGACGTACCTATTCAACGTATTGGGGTTCAGCTCTTTCAATGCAGTCCGGGCTGTAGTATGTTGCCAAGCTATGCCTGTTTGAACATAGATTACTTTAAAAAAAAAAAAAACTATATTCCAATTAAGAATCTACAGAACTGTTTTTAAGAGGCAAGGTAATTGAATGAAATTTTTAGAACGTTGCAAAATATATCCCATTCGTAATCTCTAGAAACTGCATAGAAGTCTTCATCAAAATAAAGAAACAAGAGGGTACCGTCATATTACTTGCATTAGAATTCAATACTACTCGTATGAAACGTCATCATCGTCACTAGCCTAAACCAGGCCACTGTTAGACATAGACCTTTCCAGCTTGATGCTCGGCTACTGTCATTGAGCTGCTATCAGCCATCCTGCGAAGACCACCGCTCCACCTAGCTTGAGGGCGTCCTACCTTACGTTAGCTGATTTGCTGTCTCCACTCTAGAAAACATCTACTCCAACGCCAAAAGGTTCTACGGCGAATATGCCAGCCCATTGCCACTTCAGTTTGCGTATTCTGTGAAATGTTGTCAATCAACTTGCAATAAAGGTAAAAACAGAAAAGGAGACTGAAACGATTACATACAATCTTGGGCCTGGATGTAAAAAGATGAATGTGGTGTAAATTAGTAGCATAAATATTATCAACCTTTCACTGAAAATTCTGCGAATTTTGTCAATCTGAGAACAGCGATATAAGAGATTAAGTAAAAGTGAGGTTATGTTACAATCTTTAACTAACAGCTGATTCCTGAACTGAAAAATATGTTCTTTTGCCCTAATCGTTATTATATTTAGTAGAAAATGTTTGAAAAATCATAGGAATGAACGTCAATGACTTCAAGTCATAGGTGATGATGGTGGTGATGGTGTTATGGTATCATCGTGTAAGGGTCGTTGGCCCAGTGTATTGCAGTGACCAGTTGTTATCCCACAATTCACACAGCGATCCATAGTTTGAACAATATCCAATCCACAATCCGGCGGTAAAATCCAAAATAACAATTCCAGGTGTCTAGTGTAAAAGCAAGGGTTGAATAAAGTAGGCAGGATCGGAATCCGTAAAATACAAAGCAGTGGTCGTGAAAAATAAAGAATAATCGGGAAAGCACTCAAAACGCATCGGAAAACACAAAACGAGTAAGCAAACATGAGCAGTCGGCAACCGTCTAGTGTGAATGTCAGTCAGCTGTCATGCCAGTAACATAGACTAAAAATAGAAGACTGATTTCAATCGATATGAAATCGATAATCATTAATATTTGTTTTTCAGTAATAAATTGATATTTTATTTATTAATATGACTGTAATTACATGCACTATATTGCATATAAGTATAAATAGTGTATTTAATTACTTTGAGTTAATTAGCTAGTGCAAAGGTTTTATTTTCGTAACTGTGTAATCGATTATTCAATCGAAATCTCACGAAACGATCTTTCTCATATTTCTCCGCTTCCAGATTGAGAATTGAGATGATTTTTCATATTCTAAGATAAAAAAAAAATATGAATAATTTTTTAGATCATATCTCAACTCATTACATTTTGGGCCCACGATTTTCCATCTCCTTTGTATGAGAATCCCAGCATTGATGTAAGCAATATGATCATGATCAACTATGGCCAATATTCATTCCCCACGATGTTTACGTCCACATTTTTGTCAAGTCATCTGTGCCAACAAATGTTTTGCGTAACATTTTGGTTACAATTTAATTGTTTGTCGATTATGATGGCCATATGTGCATACTTTATTCGACTCCTGTAAGTCGTACCTTGTAATGTTATTTATGTTTTTGGCGCAATATAGTAAGGCAATTCAGTTTAATCCCTAGTAACAAATACCTGCATAGGTATCTCATAAATATCTAGTACTTGTATATTTGCTTGTTCTTATTTTAGGGAACCAATTTGAGGTTCACTCATCAGAGGTTTAATGAACTTCTCTTTCACGATGATGTGTTTTATAAATGTTGCCTGTGAAACATTGGCGTCGCTATGAATTGACACGAATCGAAATCAACATGCTTTGTAGTTCAGTCATGTAGACCAAATACATTTTAATCGCTTATATTAGTAATACTATTGAACACTCGAAAAACGAAATTTATTAAATTAAGATAATATCTATCACGTAGAAGTTTTAAACGATGAATAATAGACGCCTGCGTTCGCGACAGCACACTCGATTGCATCTGCTTATCCCGCAGATCACGTAGCGTGGTGATATTTCTCAGTCTGTTGTTCGGAGATTTCAAGAATGTAATTTCAGTTTTATAATCGTTGAAATTATTCAAATGCAGTAGAGCATGATCTTGAATTACAAACTATTTAAATAGAGCCTGCCAAATGTGTGTGATATCTGAACACTGAGTATCAAGTCAAGTTTCTTTTTAAAATATGATCTTCAGTCAGGTATACACACTTTTTTTTTTTCAGGATGGGAAATCATCAAATGACTTCGCCCGCTCTGGGCGGAGCGGGAGGGCGTGTCAGACTTTTACTGACTAAAACCCACCCATGTTCCATCAGTTGCCCATGTGCCAGGGTCACGGTATCTCTTTCAAACAATCACGCGACCCCGGCAGATACACACTGAATGCCAAAACATATGCTGTGCTAGTACCAAATAAATAACGATAAAAAATCAATCTGCAAGACCATTTCTCAACTATATTGGGGATGACTTCCAGTCTAACCGGATGCTGCTAAATACCAGTAGTTGACATGGAGTAACCTTTGTGACCTATACAACTCAGTTGCTGGTTAACACGATAGCTTGGTTGTCTGACTTTTGGGTTTCTGACTATTCGTAACGACTGCCAAATATTTCGTAGATCTTTAGCAGGAACCAGCAGCTTAACGTGCTGTTCGAGCTACGGAGGTGTTTCCATATGTAATTGATGGTCACCCATCCATCAATCCACCGCGGGAAGCGTAGCTTTACCTTCGATACCCGTGTGGCTGTTATATCATTTAGCCAGGAGTTCGTTCAAAAAAGGGAGAAGGCCAGGGTGATAAACATGATGCCAGACTAAAATGCGTGTGCAGAGGAAACACACAAAGAATTCACTGAAAAGATGAACGAACGAGGACCAAGACGAAAGCATGAATTTTCAATAACGTACAAAACACATTTATTCTGCAATTTATTTGCCTGCTAGTAAAAACATGTGCTATTTTTAATTAATTATTTGTTTTGAGTGTCCTTGAAGACATGAGTGCTACAAAGTTTTATAGTTATGCATCCGTAACGTAAGCATGCACCTTTTTTTTTTCATAATCATCATCATCATTTCAGCCGTAAGACGTCCACTGCTGGACTTGGGCCTCCCCCAATTTGGGGGGCTTTGCCATAATCGCCACACTTGGCAGGCGGGTTGGCGATCGCAGTATGGCGGTAAAATGCATAGAGGACGCTGCTGCTCATTCTGTAGCAACATCATCATCATCATCATTCTCTAGCTCTCTCTTGTTTTCTTTTCTCTTCCTTTTTTTTGTGGGTAGGAAATCATCAAATGACGTCCCGCTCTTGGTGGAGTGGAAAGGCGTGTCAGACTTTTACTGACTAAAACCCCACCCGTGTTCCATCAGTTGCCCATGTGCCAGGGCCACGGTACCATAAGCATCGACAGGTTTTTTACAAAAATAATCCCTTAATTAAATTGAAGGTCTATTGCTGTTCTAGATAAGTTCGTGTGTTACTTGACCCCAACCGTGAGACAAAATTGGGATCCCGTCCATTAAAGAAAAAATTTGACGACCAGCCCGAAACTCTGACAACAATCTTTTATATTCTTATAATAAAACTGTAGAGAGGACAATTCTGTACATTGAAAATATATTCAAAATTAATATTGGAGGATGAATGCTGATCGATACTGATGCCAAAAATGCAATCAGTAAATTATTTGTCTGTCTGTCCGTCTGTCTGTATGTGCACGCATGGGTCAAAAACTACTGAAGGGATTTTAACCAAACTTGGTGCGATTGTAGTCAATACTCCTGGGCAGGTTATATGCTATATAACATAACGCTAAGACACGTAGGAGCTGAGCAGTGATGATAAATTTGAAGCAAGTCGATTGAAAATGCGTTTTCGAGCTAAAAAAAATTAACCTGGATTAACACATAGGCTACTTTTTACCCCGGTAGTACGTTCACGCGGGATATTTTCTGACCTCCATGCGGGCGAAGCCGCTGGTAAACGCTAGTTCTCAATATTAGTGTCCCAGTCCAGTGGTATAATTTTACACAGTAAATAGGTTGTGGAGGGAGATTGGCAGCTAAATCTGGTTTAACTGGAAGCCGAGCCAGGGTAGTTGGGAAAACACTAAACAGATTGATTTTTTTATACCAATTTATTTGGGTCTTACTAATTTATTTGAGAACTAGCTTTTGCCAGCGGCTTCGCCCGCGTGGAGGTCGAAAAATATCCCGCGGGTATCGTCACTGCTCAGCTCCTATGTGTCTTAGCGTTATGTTATATAGCCTATAACCTGCTCAGGAGTATGGACTACAATCGTACTAAGTTTGGTTAAAATCCCTTCAGTAGTTTTTAACCCAAGCGTGCACATACAGACAGACAGACAGACAGACAGACAAAAAATTTACTGATTGCATTTTTGGCATCAGTATCGATCACCATTCATCCTCCAATATTAATTTTGAATATATTTTCAATGTACAGAATTGACCTCTCTACAGTTTTATTATAAGTATAGATGGGATGCAGCGTTCACTATGCATTTTACCATCATACTGCGATTGCCAACCCGCTTGAAATGCGATCATGGCAACTCCTGTCCTCCCCTTTTTTTACATGGGACATCATCAAATGACTTCTCCCGCTCTGAGCGGAGCGGGAGGGCGTGTCAGACTTTTACTGACTAAAACCCACCCGTGTTCCATCAGTTGCCCATATGGCCATGGCAACTCTTTCGAACGAATCTCGCGACCCTGGCAGACTGTCCTCCCCCCTTGAGGTAAATCTATGTCATTCACATGATAATGTTTTGGCATTGAAGAACGTGTGTACTTTAACCTGGCAGATGGTCGTATTAAACTTTTACGTATTCTTGGATAATGCTACAGCAAATATCAACGACACGGGCCAATTGTTACAATATTGCTCCACTATATTCCCATCCATCCATGGGCGTACCCAGGGGGGGGGGGCAGCTGCCCCCCCCCCCCCCCCTGGAGTTTGCTAATGTCCCTACTATCAACTTTTGTCGATAAAAATTAAGAAAAATAACTTTTTGCTATTTGTAATACAACATAAAACTTTAAAAAATCGCGCGACGCGTCCGTTCTACCTACTCGCTAGCAGAGCTGCAAGCAAAAATAACGTTAATTTCGGAAGTCGGTATCTTTGGATCTGTATGTATTTTAGTTTTTGACACTGACTACTGAAATTAAAGTTATTTTTCACATTGTAATGTTTTTTTGGAAGTCGGTTGTTTTTATTTTTATTTTGCAAGAACTTTTTTATCTACCCTGCACTCATTCGTATTCCACTACTGACCAAGTCAATAGCAGTGACAGGAAGTATTAGAATATCATCACGCTACACAAAGTGGATTAAATACGCATTATAGAAGCTAACTCAAATCTATCAAAGCAACAAAGGACCACCCTTGACGACCTGACTATCCATAAAAAAAATCACTGAATATCAATTTCAAGCTCAAGTGAAGTCGTTTGATGAAGTCTAGGCTCCGTCCTAATACGCTCCAAACTATGATAGGATCTGAAGCGTTCCAGCTAGACCTGTACTACAGATTCGTTACCGTGGAAAACACAAATAACAACCGGTAACAACTAGGCCCTCCAACAACCGGTGAGAACCCTCAGGGAAGAAGGCTTGAGATTTTGCAAAATGCGGCGTACGTGCAAGAAGTCCAAACTTTCGGCAGAAACTCTGATTATGGAACGACGTGAAAACCCACCTGTCACTTCGTTAGAACAACGGGCACTCAATAATAATATTAGAAAATTGATACGACACGACTTCCGATGCTCCAATACACGCTTTATAGAGAAATCGATTGAGCAAAATCGGGGGTCGAAAGTGTTCCTCCAATCATTTGGGAGAAGCCATCTGACGAAGTTGACTAAATCTAGTGAGCATATCGTCGTTTCGAAGCTGGAGATTCTTTCGGAAGTCGAAAACTTCTACGGCCAATTGTACGCATCGCATGCATCTCGAACTGATCCCGAAAATGACGATTCCAGAGCCACCTTAACCCGCCACTTCACAAAAGTGAGCCAAGATGAAATCAAGGCGGCTCTAAAACAGCTTAAAAGTGGAAAAGCTTGTGGTGAGGACGGGATTACGACTAAGCTCCTGAAAGCAGCAGGAAATGTTGTCCTTAAAGAGCTTCAGGAGCTCTTTAACTCTGACCTGTTCTCTGGGAGAACTCCAGAAGCGTGGCGAAGGAGCGTGGTCGTACTCTTCTTTAAAAAGGAGGAAAAAAGTTTTTTTTTTTTTAAACTACAGACCCATTTCGCTCCTGAGCCACGTATACATATAAGTTGTTTTAAGAGCCGTCACGAATCGTCTAGAGCGGAGACTCGACGAGTTTCAGCTGGGTTTCGAGGAGGATACAACACCATATACCCATATAACACAGTGCGGCAAATTATACAGAAGTCCGAAGTGTATAATCGGGCGCTGTCTTGCGTTTGTGAACTATGAAAAGGCTTTTGACTCTATTGAGACCTGGTTTGTTTCGGAGTCTTTGCAGCGATGCCAAGTCGACTGGCGATACATCCAAATGCTGAGATGTCTTTATGAAAACGCGGCAATGACCGTCCAAACTTAGGACCAGCGAACTGAACACGAGGAAGCGAAAATTGTTCTTTAACGCATTGGAGGATGTTTTCAAGATGCTAAACTGGACAGTACGCGGTAATAACGTCAACGGCGAGTAGATTTTACACTTGAGTTTTGCAGAAGAGTTTGTCATACTGGCTGATTCGAATTTGTTTATTCTTCTGTACGCATTGTTCTCCAGATGAACTTGGACAAAACCCAGGTTATGTGCAATGAACACGTAACTCCGAGACCGATTGCTGTGAATGGCGGTGCCCTCAAGGTTGTTCGAGAATACGTTTACCTCAGGCAAACTCTGCAGTTTGGGAAGAACAACCCTGAGAACGAGGCTAACAGAAGAATTCAGCTGGGCTGGGCAGCGTTTGGGAAGCTTCGTCGAGTCTTCTCGTCGAGTATTCCGCAGAGCCTAAAGACGAAAGTCTTCAATCAGTGCGTCCTGCCTGTTATGACTTACGGAGCCAAAACGTGGACACTCACGGTATGGCTGGTCCATAAATTCAAACTCGCTCAGCGAGCTACGGAACGAGCTATGTTTTGTGTATCTCTGAGGGACAGAATCCGGAATGAAGTGATCCGGCAGAGAACCAAACTCGTCGACATAGCTCATAGAATTAGCAAGCTGAAGTGGCAATGGACCGGTCACATTAGCCGTAGAAACCGTAGAAGATGTATGTAGAAAATATGATAACGCTATGGGCGATTCTTTCACGAAAGACGTCTTATGCCGTTTTGCTGAAGACCCTTGAAAGTTACTTTTGAAATAGCTATTGTATATTTAAAGAATTAAAAAAGTACCTACTTTAATATGTTTATTTATTTGACTGAGTGCTTCTAAAAAATCTGCTTTGCCCCCCCCCCCCTGGCCCAGAACCTGGGTACGCCCATGCATCCATCCATTCTCAACAATCCTCCATTTCCATACATTTCACTCTGATACCGTACAGTAGGTACGTTATAACATAAATGTAAGCCAGGTAAGACAGGGGCTCACCCGCCCTATATTCCACTAAATAAAGTGACCGAGGCAATTCATCAAGGGGACCTTACTTGCTAACCATGGAGGTATGAGAAAATGAAGTGATAAACTGCGAGCAAACTGTAAAAATACTGAGCCCATTATTGCTGAAATAATCTACGATTCGATGATATTTTTTTGTCGCGGTGTTAGTGATGATGGGTGGTAAAAGTGTTTCTAAAATAAAACTATAAAAAAAATATATATAGCCGCAACTTCGTACTCGTTAAATTTTTTGGTTTAACGTTAAATTATCCTATTTAGCATCGCATCGCCCGCCCGCGATATGAGTTCTCTTTCTCTTAGCGTTCTTTCTGACTTTCTTTCTTTCGTAATCGTAGCATGGTGATAAATGAGCATATTACCGTTCTCAAAAATTGGGAGTAGTTCCAGAGATTACGCCTACATTTACACCCAAACAAATTTTATCTCTTTAAAATATTTGTAAAAGTATAGATTATTTTATCAGTCATCGAGATTTTCTACTTGCAGCCCGACGTTATAAATAATTTTTAAGCTAAGCGTGTTTAGTGGTTACTGGTACCTATTTTCATAGCATATCATGAGACGTGACCAATGAGTACTTCATTTACTAACTCCTCCGTATTCCTAACCCACCTACCCAACCCTTTTAGTCCCCGCATGACAGAATATGAAATTTTAATTAAAAAATATCTAGCAGAAAGCGCATGTAAGATGCGTGGATGTATATGGACGTTATATGTTATATTATGAACGGTATGTGAAGTATGTCAGCCTAATGGGCGGCGTGTAATGGGCTCCTAGTGGAGGTTTCAATTAGGACGGAATGTCCGTTATGAAATGTGAATTTTGTCTTTTGATTATCGTCCTTTTATTTTATTCAGTGAATAGAATGGGAATGTATGTTGGTCTTCCTCGGTTTTTATATACATATGTACAGGCTTAAATTTTGAGGATAAATAGAATATAATAAAGTTTATTGTCTCCAGTATTACAGCTAGTAGTAGGTACACACATACACAAAACTATAATATACAAGATTATTTTTAGTATATGCGAAACCTGAATATAGTTTGTTCAGAATCAGTAACTGAATCGATTCCAATAATTTTTACATCATGTTATATTTTGTACCAAAAATATTTAATTACGCTTCCAAGTCGCGGGCCTTAGTGTTTTGTTTCGATTTTAAAATTATCATGTCTTTCTCGTATTCAAACGTCCATTACAAGGAGATGGTACGTACACTAGCTGTTTGTGGTGATCTGCATATGTTTTTGCGTGGACAACCAGGTAACTTATCAAGCTTATAACTTTGTGATTATTAATAATACAGTTTTGAAATTTTTTTCATAGATTCTTTACATAAAAATACTAGACCCGTGTTTCGGCTTCACTAGGCTTCTTGTTCTTGTCTAGGCAGACAAACGCGGGGTTCATTTAGGTACGAAAATTTAGTTCGTTTCTTAATAGAATAATTTCGGGATACACATTAAAATGTAATTGACAGACCTATCGTGATTTTTCGAGGTAGGTACTGCTTATATGCACGCCACTGCGTTGGCGCCCGTAAGTACATTGATAGTGTCAGATTTGGTATCCAGCATGTACTGACCGTCAAACTGAACAAGTTTCTCCACGGAACCAAAATCATAATTGCGAAAAAAACAACTGTCACATCCAAAACCTCGATACCTACTCCATCCCTTATTACCACCGCTGCAAGGATTGTGGCTGGACAACCTGCGAGCTGCCCTATCCACCGCTGGAAGACCTACCCTTCTACCTGGCTGCCACCGGTCATCTACGACTTAGGAACTACCAGGATAGTTAGTTTTCTTTAGGCGGGTTAGAATTGAATACGCGCTCGATATCCAGAACTCACGCCAGCCTTCTGCTCCAGCCTCTGTTCCAGCCACAACCCTTGCAGCGGCGGTATTAAATGTTCCTTTCCTGTACGGAAGAACCCCGATTGGGGTTACACTGAATTTAATTTTAAAAAGACGTAAATACTTAAAGGTTTATAAAATATTGATTTTATAAAAAGAGTATTTAAAATGTTGGCCGTTGCGAACAGTGACTAGTGCACGGATAGTTTTATGCACACGACCACTCAGCAGCTCCGTAGTGTCAAGTAAATTAGTTCTTTCTCTGTAAAGATATTGGTCCTGTAGAGAAATTTGTTCAGTTTGACGGTGTGTACTACACCCTTAAATTTGACGACACTTTTCTGATACAGCATGTATATCGCTACAAGGTTCTGTTAGTGCATCGCCAAAATCGGAATGAACGCCAGCATTTTCATTTTCAAGACATTTCACTAAACCAATTGCACAAATATATACCAACAGCGCCCCTGTTGACTTCTTTCAAGCGCTAAAAGCTTCTTGTTACACTATAAGCGCGAAGAAAACTTCAAGGCAGTATTTGCTTTGTGGCTACATTGTTAAGAAACAAAAATGTCAGTTCCTGTTGAGGATCTTCACCTAAATTAAAGATGTTAAAACTCAGTTCAACGTCTTTAACGTAGTTCGCACTTAAGTTTGGACGTAAAAGTTTTCAGTGGATTTGTGTCGCGCACTGGATACTGGATCTTCAGTGCACTGCTTAGTGTCGAATGTAGAAAATCGAACAATTCAACGCTGCGGGATGGACTCTGTTGGATTCTCAACCAAAAGTTTAAAATTCTGAGCGCGAAAAAACTCACCGTAATATTTTTGTGTTCGTGCGAACGTGATTTAAGACTTCTCATAGACCAGTAGGGTGATTGCTGCTTCAAATACGAATCAAATGACGTAATGAACGGTACATTAACAGATAATATGTCAATCCTGAGGGGTTATTCTCGTATTTTGTTAGAACATTTGACCGTGTGGTGCCGGACGTAAAGAGTAACACCACCCCATTTCTTCCCGTGGGTGTCGTAAAAGGCGATTAAGGGACTTACCTATTAGAGAATGGGCAGCAGCGTTCTCTATGCATTATACCACCATACTGCGATCGCCAACCCGCTTGCCAAGCGTGACGATTATGGCAATGCCCCCCAAATTGGGGGAGGTCTAAGTCCAGCAGTGGACGTCTTACGGCTGAAATGATGTTAGAACATTCACATTCTGATCTCAGTGTCAATCTATATCTGTCAGGGTCGCGAGATTTGTTCGAAAGAGATACCCTGGCCCAGGCATATGGGCAACTGAAGGAAAACAGGTGGGTTTTAGTGAGTAAAAATCTGACACGCCCTTCCGCTCCACCCTGAGCGGGAGATATCATTTTTGGTTTCCCACCCAAAAAAGTGTCAATCTGTCAAAAACACCTCGAGCTTGTCTACATTCTTGACAAGTTTTTGACATTCGATTGTCGCCGAAATGAGATTGCGACTAGAATTTGAAGGTTTTCAGTTCATAATCGCTGTTTCCGCAGCCCCACATAGAACGCGGGGTGTGAAAGTAGCCGAACGCGCACCTACCGGTGCCTACGCCTGTCTGCAAACAGATTGTCGCCAAGAATTTGTTCTTCCCAACTGTTTGTATTTGTACACATTTGGAACGGATCGCGGCGATTGAGCGGTTTTAGATTGAGTTACTGTGTTTGTGGGTCTTATGTCTGAGTACATAAGGGCTTATGTATGTGGGCATATGAGTAGATGATGTTTGTGTACTTAAACACGTATAACTTAGGTATTTTGGTCTGAGATAAAAGGAAAGCCTTGAAATCTGTGTTTAGTCGGTTGATTCGAATTGGCTGGGTGTAAAAATATTGGGACCTACTAAAAAGCAGTAAATACTACTTCTTTTTACTACATAATTTTTCTTCTCATGACCTCGATCTCACTTAATGATGAGGTATTTCTATCAATACATTTTTATAGTCATGAAATTAAAACGTTGAAAATAAAATATTTAAATTTTCGGGTAGCATTAATGTAGCGTAATGTTTTAGAATTAGGAGGCTAATGTAAAATTACGTGCCAACGCTACTTTAAAGTGACGAGTCCCTTACAATTTTACACCTCTATTTTCACACAGCAAAAAGGCCTCAGCCAGGACACACCACTAAATCATAGAGTCCCCGTGAATATTGTACGAGGCACCATCCATCCTCACTTCGTGACAGGTAGCCGTCCCATAGTTTATAGGTGACAGGCTACCCACAAGGCCGGGTCAACTGAACTGAAGGTTACACCTTTATTACTTGCCACTGTAGGATGGCAAGTGATAGTGTATAAAGGTTTCTTAAGAATTGTGAGGGTAGTCAGATGAGAAAATGGACGAGGAGGAAGGAGCCAAAAAATATTTCTGATTCAAAAGAACTTGCTGTCGAATTGTGTTACAAATCAAATCAAATCAAATCACATTTACTCGTAAATGTAGGTTAAAAATTACAATAAGATGTTATAAGATGATGCACAGTTCGCTACATTTTACCCGAGAGCATACAAATAAAACTAAAAGTTAGTTGTGTCGATATCATAGACACACAATTGAAATAAAATAATTCAGTTACTTATATACTAACACACAACTCCTAACACACAATTAATACTTACATACAGTTCTACACAATTAGCAATGTCAGTATAATAATAATGTAAACATAAGCACAAGAATATGCGACAGTGCAACTTAGAATTTTCGTAAGTCTACATTGAAAATAAGAAAACATACATTTTAACAACAATCTAAACCAATGAGGCGAATAAAATCATTAATATAATTGTAACATACTAAATATCAGTGATGTCCTCCATAAACTCAGCTGTGGAGTAATAACATTTATTAATTAAAAATTGTTTCAGTCTCTTTTTAAACATGTCAATATTAAGATTTTTTATCGGTCGAGGAATTTTATTGAAAATAACTGGAGCCATTCGATAAATACGTAGGAGGGCTGTTTTACAACGATCAACACAAAGAATGCTCGAATCCTTTTTCCTTAACCGTGGGTCAGCTGGAGCTCTTATTTCGAAAAGCTCTGGGTTTGTCTTAACAAACACTGCCACCTCAAAAAATGTATAATGACGGCAATGTTAGAATTTTCAAGGATTCAAAGTATGGTTTACAACTCTCCCTTGTGGGTATGTTACCTAAAGCACGTACGCATTTTTTTTGTGCAATGAAAACGTATTTAGTGTCAGTCGAGTTACCCCAGAACACAACTCCATATCTTAGAACGGATTCTACATAGCTATGGTAGGCAACAAGCACTGCGTCACGGTTCACAAATTTCGACAGCTTATGAAGAGCAAAAGCAAAACTGTTAAGTTTTTTACAAATTTCTTCAACATGAGGTTTCCATGTAAGTTGACTGTCTATAATTAACCCTAAGAACTTCGTTGTATCCGTTTTTGTAATTGAATGACCATTGTGACTAATATTTACTGGTAGTTGTCGTTGTCGCTGACTAAAATGCATTATACACGTCTTATCTAAATTAAGTTTTAAATTATTTGCCTGTAACCCATCTATAGCTTGCTTTAGCGTGTCATTAATTTCTTGTTCATAATTATCGTGACCATCTTTGTTTATCATAATTGTACAGTCATCAGCAAATAATACTGTTGGGTGATTGATGTTTTTTGGAAGATCATTTATGTACACCAGAAACAATGGAGGACCCAATACGCTTCCCTGAGGTACACCGTACTTCACCCTTCTAAGTTTTGACCGATATTTCATTTCTCGTTTGGTTTTAATATTTATATTTGTTATTTCTGTGCATTGTTGCCGGTTGCTTAAATATGATGTAATAAGATTAAGACCATTGCCGCGTATTCCACATCTTTCGAGTTTGTCAATAAGCAAAGTATGATCAACATGATCGAAAGCTTTCGTCATGTCCATATACAGGGCACAGATAGGTAGTGTGTTATCTACACTTGACATAATTTTCTTGAGAAAATCATAAATAGCAACATTGATTGACTTATTTTTTCTAAAACCTTTTTGTTCATAAACCAGTACATTCTTACTTTCGAGAAAATTGTACAATCGGTGATGTATTATTTTTTCTATGACTTTCGAGAATATCGGTATTAATGCCACTGGCCGATAGTTTTTAATTGAAGTCCTCTCCCCTTTCTTATACAACGGCTTAATAATAGATACTTTTTATTTATCTGTTTATATACAACAGCATATTACTGACTGATAGTGTCGCACAGTGTTTTAAGAAGCCCGATTTTCGGACATCCCATTTTTATTAAAAAAGCTGACAGAAATAATCATTTAAATGCAAGATTTTGTATCCCGACTGAGCTAGCAAGTCTAGTTTTTGAGTTATAGTTTTTTGAAAATCGTAATTTTTCCAACCGGATGATAAGAAAAAAATTAATTACGCTTAAACTAAGCATAATACGAAATAATGATGTTAGATACATTCATGGTGTATCTTATGTTGAGTATTTTAGTCCATAAATGAACCTCGCAACTTTGTTAGATCCAGATTTATACGCGTTTTTTGGTATTTAGTTTTTCTTTTTTTTTTCTCGAAAATTCCGCTTTTTCGGGAAAAGTTATTTATACACAAATAATTTTATTTACTTCTCCAATACACCACATAATTATAACATCCCAAATCTATGGAACTTAGAAGTTGTTCCAATTAACTATTTTTGTTAGGGTTGTCAAATTTTTATCTTTATTTTGTTGATCAAAGTTTTCGTTAAAGTAAAAGCTCCGTAGTCATAATGAATAAATAATTATCTGACATTTTTGACAACCCTGACGACGTAAAATCCGGATCAAACTTAAAATCATTGTGGTCTCCAAGTTCCATGGAATTGGGTAGTGAAATTTATGTGGTGTATTGGAGAAGTTATCAAAATCATTTCAATATAAATAACTTTTCCCAATTTGGTGGAATTTTCGAGAAAATTAAGAAAAACTAAAAACCGAAAAACTCCTATATATCTGGATCTAACGAAGTTACGAGGTTGATTTGTGCACTAAAATACTCTGCATAAAATACGCCATGAATGTACCTAACATCATTATTTCGTATCATGCTTAGTTTAAATGTAATATTTTTTTTTTCTAAATATCGAGATAGAAATCGATTTTCAAAAAACTATAACTCAATAACTATACTTAGTAGCTCAATGGGGATACAAAATCTTGCATTTAAATGGTTATCTCTGTCAGCTTTTACAATAAAAATGGGATGTCCGAAAATCGGGCTTCTTAAAACACTGTGTGTCGTGAATACCTCGGATTTAAAGGAAACATTACCTATACAGGCAACTAACTTTTATACAGGATGTACATCCTATGCGCAAAGCGAAGTCATTACGATTCTGTGTCCGTAGAAAAAGCACAAAATGCCTTTCAACTTCAGAATTATATAATGAAACCAATTCTCAACTGCATAGGAGAAACCTTGGGACAATAACGTCGACTCCTCAATTGGCTATAAAGATCAGCTCCTAACGACGCGGCGACGTTCAGCAAAGAATTAAAGTGATCCCAATCGTAGCCCGGATTCTCATGGGAACGTTCAATCGACTAGAAATTGCTCTTGGCTCCATTGCCAAGTATTGCCCAAGACCTTTGAGCTCCCGCCTAAAGCTAGCCCGTCGTTTGGACCACTTCTTGGGGCTATTCAGGTAAGGCTGATAGCGTAATGCTGGCTTTGATAAATTGTTCGGTGAACACGTAAAAGCAATTCGAAGTCACTTGAAAAGTTCGTCTGAAAAATAACAAGCACCACAAGACCTGCAGTCAGAGTTGTGTTTGCACACGTCTACTGTAGGAGTAGAGTTCTATCAATGTATATCAATAGGAAAGTCGATGCACACAATTTTCCAATTTACGTAATGTTATGTCATTTCTATAGTCGCTTTGAACTGAGCAGTAAACAAAAAGCAATTCACGAATAAGATTGTCTATTTTTTTTCTAAAAACAAAATTTAGATTACTCAATGCTTTAAATGTAATATTTCCTGGAACGAACAAAGTACAAATCTCATCTCAAATCAAATGAAAGAATAGGTACACGCCAACTTCAAGAAAATTGCATTCCATTTCAAATGAAAGACGCAGCACCATCACAAGGGAGCTACAAAGAAGCCGATTAATATCAAAGTTACGACGATCCTCAACTGGAAAATTATGACGCGTTTTGTGATTCCAGAGTGCTCCTACCCAGCCCAGCGTCATTTCATTCTAGCTTTAAAACAAACCAGTGCTGACAATAACATCTCGTACAAAGCTAATTTAGAGGCCACTGCATCTCTCGTTATTTATTACGTCCACTATTGCGGGCTACCAGTGTGGCGTGAATGATAAAATGGAGCGATATGGAGAGAAAAATGGTGGTGTTGCAAACGAAGAAAATTGCTGAGTTTCTTTGTCAGTCGGGTAAAAAGTTGAAGACTTTTATGGATTGAAGAAAGAACCTTATCGTATTAGCAAAAAGCTGCAGTAAAACGTAACATACCCGAATGAGTAAATCGGTAGTCGGTAAAACGATTCCGCCGATAATATTCATTCGCAATTCATTTAGACCTAACAGCTTACCTAGCAATACCATAATACAAAGAGTGGAACTCTTTTTACTATGGCAATACTTTGTTCTAACAAGTACGAATATATCAAGTATATCGTATGAATTTATCATATGTTAATAATTATGGCAGTTATCTCCAGCAGTGGACTTTTTCGGCTGAAATGATAATGTTTCATTTATCTGTCCGTACAAAATTGATGCTCCTAGGATATCATAGAAGCATCAATTTTGTCACTTACTGTTGAACAATAAGTGACGATTTTTAAAAAATTGCTCTACTCAATCAAAATCGCTGCCCTTTCAACACATAGCCCATTCATAACTCACAACATGAGCACCGTGGTTCCATAAATATTGCAATATGCACCTTATCATAACGTGAAACGGTCCAATTTAGATAATTGACAGTATTTTATTAATACCTCAAGAGTTGTCCCCTTTGCCCTGGGTGATATTGTAACATGATTTAATTTTCGCGTGGGACATCGAATATTTTGAAAAGAATTTTGTACAGAAGGTTTTGTGAAAAAGCGCAATATACTCGTATGCTCGTATTTCGACTTGAACTTTAACTTCTTCAGTTTAGTTTGTTGTTTGTATTGAAAACTATCTTAGTATAAGTAATTAAAAGAATGAAAAAAAATAGAATACAATTATTATTAACAGGACATTGTCAGTGTTTGGATAGCCAATATATAATTTATATAATTGTGAAGTATTCGATATTTTTACATTTTGCAAAAGGCATACAGACTATAAATAACAACATTATAGTTATAAAAATACACAACTTGGTAACCAAAAACCCTCCACTGAAAATCTTATAAAAATATCGATTCAAAGCAATTCAATATTATGTACTTATCAAAGTTTAAAGTAAAGTTTATTTGGGGATATTATCATTTTTCAAAGTAAATTTATAAAATTATTTTTTTTTAATCTCAGAGGATACTAAAATCAATATTTAAACTACACGCTCTAATTACAGCCTTGCTCAAATATTACATCAATATTCTATAGTATCTCTCATTGCGGCAATTTATTCAGCAGGCGCTGTAACCATACAGTATAAGTTGTGGTAGTAGTATAGTTTGGTGCGGTAATTAATAACGGAGGTTATCTAAAAAACAGGCACTATTCGAATCGTTAAAAAAATAAATTTTATTGAAAATTATATTAATTAATTATTTTATTTTTTTTGTTTTCTCTTCAGTTATAAAAGCATTTTAAGTGTACCTTCCTTATTGCATCACCTATCTAGTGAAGCAAAATTAGTTAACCACTAGTATTGTTTAGTTCAACTTTCTTCATGAATAACTCAAGGTACTTAATCTTCTTAAAACGAAAACAGCGTGAAATATATTCGAAGGAAGCGATATCACCAACGATGTTTCGTCGGGAAGACAGTTTTAAATGTAGTTACACCGAGTTAACTTCAGTTCACGTTTTTTCGACGTCGACTTGAGCTTAATACAACGAATAGGGTTGGGTTCCGTAGACCAAAAAGAAAGTAAATTGTTCGAAAAGATCCTCAGAAATAACTAGTTTTGAGTTACGAGTGCTCAGTAGTCACAGGTTTGTCAGACAAGAGGCGTCCTGCATATTATGATAGGACTTTATTCGATGGCAGCAACAATATAAACGATCAGACTCCGCCATAATCACCATACTTTTAAGACTAGTTAGTGGTCGCAATTTGTTGTTATCATCGGAAATCTGGTTACATAATCATAAATTACGCAACCTCCTCCATAAATAATTAGACTCTTAGCTGGTTTTTTTATGAAAACCTTAGGCAAAGCGCAGGTGGTCAATTTTCTAGGGTCCACACAGATTGCCCTAACTTACACCTCTCCTAAAAGCATACGGCGATCACACTTAAAATAAAATATTTTAATATCTGAACCTTCCTATTTTTAGCGTTTATCGGGAACCCGGCCCCTCCGGACCCTCACTGCCCTCTTGCCTCTGCATTAGCATAAATTAAGCGAGAGGAAATTTCAGTGTCGACGCAAAAAATGTGCGAGTTAAAAAATATGGCAATTTAGCTTAGCTTTAATTGCTTTGGGGCCGAATTAATTGTAGCCCGACGATGTTTTCTTGTTTATCTTTTCTTTATTTTGAACTAAGGTTATAAGGACCGGACTAGATGTTTGAAGAAGGGTTCCATTTGTTTATTTCGTTTGCCGAAAGGTAATTGCGTTTGAGTTTTTTTTTTTTTGGACAGTACAATTTAATTTGTAAAGGTACAGTTAATCTAGGATATTGTTATGTTTCATAAGAAGATACTCGTAAGTAGGTATAGTTTAAATATAAATATCTTATGAACCGATAAATCAGTTATAATTTAGGAAAGATAAAACTCGAAATGAGAACTGGTTCTTTCAACAAATCCCTCTATTTATTTCCAAAAATGATTATTCTAGGCAGCCCTAATGGATCTGTTAACTTCTCCCACAACATTTTATTCCGATATCACAGTACGACATAATCAGTGATACGTACTTGGACATCAATCATGGCCGTCATTTATCATCTGTTACGTCGCGACACTGTATGGCATAGTGAGAGTGTGCCTACGGAAATGCCGAGCCGCCCGTGCTGTGCATACGGTATAGTAGCGTTGAAAAAAAAAGAGACCGATTTTACCTTTCGCGTGTTTGTACATTGGTCACGAGGTGTCATCTCAAGAATAAGGGAGGGTTGGAATAATAGTGTTTTGTTATTTTTTGTGAAAACATATAAAAGGTTCACCTAATAGAAATATTTAACTACTTAACTCTGAATAATGAAAATAATTCACTAAAAAGTATCACGAAATTCAAATCTTTACTTACAAAAGTAGGTAATGCTTTAAACAATGTCCTCTTTATAAAAAGGCAAAGAAAAAGATAAGGAGAATCCAACCAGGTGATTTATTATTTTCTTTTTTAAATTGCCCGACCGGAATCGGATCAGCCCGAGTTAATGAAAAAGCCCGATACTAATTAACATACTTCAACAACTTTGGATACATTGCCATGCAGAATTGGAATCGTGAGACAAATAAAAAGTACTGAGGAAAAACGGAACTTTTTTACCTTGTAATGGAACAAAACTACATATAGCATTCTAAGCAGGGGCCTGCAATTAGTCCAAGTTTTCTTATTAGTCTTTCGTGATTTTCATTTGAACTACTTGTTCTGATTGCATGCATGGTTGGAATGCGAATGGTTCTACCTACAGCCTGGGTAAGAAATATTTTTAAAAATGGAATTGCTTTGGCACAAACTAGACGACACTTTAAGGGTTATTCTTTGTAAATGGTACAAACATCAAATTAATATATAAACAGCTTTTGTCAGTGGCTTTGCCCGCGTAGAGGTCAGAAATGATCCCACGGGAACGCACTGCCGGTAACGGCGCTACTTTAAAAATCGAATTTTGAATCCCAGGTTATACACTACCTGTTTGCCAAGTTTCATCTAAATCTGTTCCGCTATTTTTCTTGTTATTTAGTAATAAACATCTAAACATACTATTTTCAAATACTTAATATTAGTATAAATATAATAATTTTACGAATAAGCAGTATTTTTATGCCGACCATACACAAAAAGTCAAAGAACATAATAGTTATAGCTGTAATATAATACGTCAAACTACACGGAATCACGACAGATCATCTATACTAATATTATAAAGAGGTAACATTTGTTTGTAAGTTTGTATGTTTGTAAGTTTGTATGTAGGGGGTAATCTTCGGAAGTTATGAACCAATTTAAAAAATTGTTTCACTGGTAGAAAGCTACATTATTCGTGAGTGCTATAGGCTATAAATTATAAAGATATCATGAATATTAGCTGAACTATCTCAATTTTTGTCTAGCCAGGCGGAAAAAAATTGCTCTTTCATCAGAGTTATTTGCATGCGCTGCCTTAACAGTTGTATATAATTCAAAACAATGTATGGCAACCTGGTCCGCTTTGAATAGTTCTACAAAAGAGTCAGCGACACCATATTTCTATCTTTTATATTTTAGCAGATATAGTAGCTTTTATGTGTTAAAAAAAAAGTATTTTTCGACGTACTTACCTTTGGACGATGTTTTACACAACAAAATATTAAACCTTATCGAAAAAAATATTATTATGATCACAAGAACATCACAGAGATACGATTTTCCCACAACAGTATGTCAATTGGTTAAATAGTTTCGAAGATAATATAAAATTACTAAATCGCAAAATGCCGCCGTCCATTCACGAACCGCATTAGAACATGCTTTGTACGAACGTTTTATCCATTTACCCATAGATGACAAGCTTTTGATGCTATTATTGACAGTGTTATAAATAACAGGGGTAAAATATTTTTTCTAGATGCCCAGGAGGCACTGGGAAACCGTTCCTCGCAAATTTGGTATTGGCAAAAGTCAGACAATCCGGGAAAAACGGGCTAACTATTGCCTCTTCAGGGATTGCCGCAACTCTATTAAATGATGGGAAAACAGCACACTCCACCTTTAAGCTACCACTGACAGTATCATTGGAACAACACTCAGTATGCTCCATACGTAACAATGAACCGCTCGGGAAACTGTTACAAGAGACATCTTTAATTATTTGGGACGAATGTACCATGAGTCATAGAGCTCATGTTGAAGCAGTAAACCGAACGCTCAAAGACCTCAGAAACTCAGATGCTATTATGGGTGGTGTTACTTTTGTTTTTGCGGGTGATTTTCGGCAAACACTGCCTGTATTAACAAAAGGAACACGCGCCGATGTTATCAGGGCATGCTTAAAATCATCTTACTTATGGAGTTTCGTTGAAACTCTCAATTAACGAACAAACATGAGAGCTCATTTGAGCGACAACTACGATAACGACTTTCCGCATCAACTACTAAATCTTGGAGATGAAAAATTAGCGGTCCTAGCACCAACAGTACTAGCGATGACATTAAACTTGACGATAGATTAGGTCACATATTACATAGGTTAGAACATCGGATAGACGCTATTTATCCCGGTCTTAAAAATTTATTGGAAAGAGATTATCATTGGCTTTGTTCCAGGGCAATAGTGTCTCCTAGAAACGATACAGTGAATGAGATAAATAAACTGATTTTAGAGAAAATTCCCGGTCAAGTCAAACACTATAAGTCCATTGATATGATGTGTAATATTGAGGATACAGTGCACTATCCTCAAGAATTTTTCAATTCTTTGAGCCCTTCTGGCTTACCTACTCATGACCTTATGTTAAAAGTTGACATTCTTATCATGCTATTAAGAAACTTGAGCCCCCCAACATGTGTAATGGCACAAGGCTGCTTATAAAAGAGTTGCGGGAGAATATAATCGTGGTGACCATTCTCACAGGGCCAGCAGTGGGACGACTGGCTTATATTCCGCGGATACCCGTGATTCCGACGGATTTACCCATAGCGTTTAAAAGGCTACTGTATCCCGTGAAAATCTCCTTTGCCCTCACTATAAATAAGTCCCAGGGTCAAACATTCTCTCTGGTGGGCATTGACCTGAGAAAGCAGTGTTTTTCCCATGGACAGTTATATGTTGGCTTATCTCGGGTTGGAACTACTGAAAGTCGTTTTTATATTTTGGTACCAAAAAATAGCATTACATCTAATATAATATACAGAGAAGATTTGAATAATTAAATTAAACATAATTTATTCAATCATAATCATTCGTACATACATACATATGCAATAAAAACAAAACCCTCCTTTTGGCAGTCAGGAAACATATCAAAGCACTCAGTACTAACCGAACGACACTCATAATTTCATCACAAGTTAAAATGTTTACTGCCCACTTCTTCCTTAAAAATGAAAAGTGATTAATCTTATTAATAACTATTAATAAGATTAATCACTTTTCATTTTTACCTTCCGTCGGAAAAAGAGGAGTGCTTCCGTGTATATGTGTGTCTGTCGGTGGCATCGTAGCTCCCATACGGCTGAATCGATATTGATTTTTGATTTTTATTATTTTTTCTGAAAGATGACTTATTACAGAGTGTTCTTAGCTATGATTCAAGAAAATCTGTTCAGCCGTTTGAAGAGTCTCTAGTCCTAGTTGGTAAAAGGGTTTGGTCTGATCGAGTTTAAATGTTGTATTCTTCTTCAATAATCCGCCGGTCATTTAAAGCGCCAAGCAGACGAAGCAGCAACAATGAATTTATGCTATTGTAGAAATTCATTAGCTGTAGCCGACGCGACGAAGTTTTGATTTAAATATTAACTACAATTTCTTAACAAACTTAGGTAAAACGTAAAAAAATATATCTATTGGCCAATACATATTGTTTGTTTTACTTTTTAGATGCTTTTTGTTTGTATCAGGGTTTTTTTTTTAAATTTTATTGTTCAGTTTTGTAATTAATGTTGTTCAGTTTTATCAGTGAGAAAACTTATAAACTAACTACACCTAAACTCTTATCTGGGCCTCTTCTTGATAAAATAATGGCCAGAAATGCTACTTGTTTCTAAAGGGTTTTTAGTAAAAATAAATTGCAAACTTTTAATTCTTTCACAGCTTTGAAATTTTGGGATATTTTGTGCTAAACTGTTGGAAACTTCAGTGTATTCTACCAAGATGACTAAGACCTAAGCTTTATTACACGAGCTGTGCATATGCATCATTCCTCATCTTCTCATTTGGTCGCTCGTAAATATAAGCCTGATAGTGAGCACTTGGCTTTAACGTGAACCACTGCAGCGGCTGCTCCCAGAGGCGCCATATCGACTGCGGTCGACGAGTAGATTAGACTGCAGTCGCCTACCCACGCTAACGATTTAATTTAGTCGCAAACAATATATTTGTGTACATAGTCACCGCAGTGTGAATGCCAAAGTATAGCCAGTTTTGGCCTCCGTCTTGCACTTCCTTCATGAATTAATGAAATGCACCAATCGTAGCGTGGTTTGTCAAATTAATCGAATGAACCCCAAGATTTGCACAACTCCTTGAAGCCTTTCTTGGTGCTACAGAAATCATTATATATTGAGGAGTAGATCGGGGGGGCGCCGTAATGGTAGGGAAGACGTAGATAGGGAAGCAGTGCGAGCTGTACCGGATATGCATCGTTGAGTTGGCATTGGACTAGTGCAGAGAAGGGTGATATTTATCTTTTAACGACATTGCATCCAGATTTTACGAAGCATTATTCTATCAATGAGAACATCATCATCACAACGCATCTAAACAACGCCACAACACCAGGTCTTGGCCAGATTTCCACAAAAGGCTGATTGATTCACTGTCTATATGTTTTAGTTGATCATCGTCGAAGATTCATAGTCTGCAGTCAAGAATATATCTGCTTCATTGACAGCGACTGCCAGTCTAATAGAAATCATAGCTAACACCATACCACTTCTATTTGCTAACTTTGCAAGTGATGATTGCTACTTCTTCGGGTCACTGATGTCCATCATCATTTCAGCCGAAAATCGTCCACTGCTGGACATAAGCCTCCTCCAATTTGGGGGTTTCGCCACGCTTGGCAGGTGCGTTGGCGATCGCAGTATGGTTGTAAAATACATAGAGAACGCTGCTACCCATTCTCTAGTAAGTCCCTTAGTCGCCGCTTACGACACCCACGGGAAGAAATGGGATGGTGCTATTCTTTACGTCCGGCACCACAAAACACCACACTATATAATATATAGCCATAATATTGCGTATATACATATTATGTATATACGCAATATTATGGCTGTCAAGGGTAGGTCTATGTGTAGCAAATCACGCATGACAAATACACATCAAGCTAATGTAATGTACACTATATTTTATTACCTTAGGTTATATAATAGTTATCTAACGTCCATGACTTGCCACAGTATTTAGTAAAACTATCTCGTGTGACTACCCCACGGTTCACTGACCAATCTGAGTCATGTCGTGCTTGTGAAACTTCCGAAGTTCACAAGAATTCGGTTGAAGTTGAGCGGATAATCAGGTCTCACAAACTTGTGTGCACTTTAGTAGATTTAATTGAACGTTTCGCTATTTACACCTTCGTCCAGTTAATCTTTTTTGGGATAGTTTTGTGAGACGTGACAGGAGTTGTTTCAATTAGTTAAGGAGTAGTAACTTCTTGTTTGGTAATTTTTATTTGAAGAACGAATTCAATTCTAGAATAAATACGTAAATAATGGTCGGATTGCTGCGACACAGGCTTTTCCCTCTGTGAGAGGGAACGGAGTGAAATCTACCACTCGAGCCTAATGTGGGTTGATAGATGTCAAATGTCTTCGAAGTTTTGTTTCTACGACATCGGTTTCCTCACGATGTTTTGCTTCACCGTTTTGAGAACAGTGATGATAAAAAAATTTACACAAAGTAAAATGCCTGCCTGAGTTCGAACCTACGGCCTGGTAAGTCCGAGCTACTTACACTGGTCACCACTGCTCTCTTCCACCAGCGCCTAGACGGTTAATATCAATACGCAAGTTATATATGTCCCAAGTATAATATAAATCCCAAGTATGCAACAGAAGTACGTATGGTATGGTAATAAGTGTTTGTACAAACCTACTTAAAGAAATAAAACCATTTCTCATTTTATAAGCTGTAATGCAAAGTATGTGCTTTGGCACTAATGTACATATAATTATAAAACTAGCAAAATGTGGGCGTACTTTCTGCGTAGACAATACACCTCTTCCAGATATAAACCACCAATTTAATTTTTCAATCGTTATGGGGTCTTATTAAATACGGCCCAATGATGTATACGTCATTCCTAATAAACCTTTAAAAATAGCCACAGGAGGAAACAAAAGAGCAGCTAATAGACACCAGTGTATAGTATTCACTGATCAATGAACACTGTTCATTAAACGCCATCGCTATTACAATCAGAGCGTAGTTAGTGGGTCAAACTGTGAGAAACTGTCCTTTGTCTGTGCGGCGATTGGCTACTATGATACATTTGATCGAGACTCTGTTCAGCTACATTGTACAGGACTGGAGCTCGGTTTCAAATGAACGATACTAATTCGTGATGTTGTATACTATTGAATGATAGACAAAAGATGAAACATCACAAAACTTATCAAAGAATCCGATTTGGAAATTCAATGAAATAAATACTCTTTATCAATTAAATTAAATAGTTAAATCATATTATCAGCCTGTAATGTTCCCACTGCTGGGATACAAGCCACCAGTCAGCGGTAGAGGGGCGGGTTCTATAATCTACCACACGGGCCCAGTGTGGGTTGGTAGATGTCACATGTCTTCAAATCTTTGATTCCAATATGCTGGTGACCTCACGATATATTCCTTCACCGTTTTAAGAGGAGTGGTGATAAAATTAAATACACAAAGTTAAGCGCCTGCTTGGGTTCAAACCTACTATACAAAACTAAGCCGCAGCCGTTACCAATGGGCCAGTACTGTAGAAGTGTGTACAGCAGTATAGTAGAAGTTTTTTTTTTTTTCAGGATTGGAAATGATCAAATTACTTCTCCCGCTCTGGGCGGAGCGGGAGGGCGTGTCAGACTTTTACTGACTAAAACCCACCCGTGTTCTATCAGTTGCCCATGTGCCAGGGTCACGGTATCTCTTTCGAACAATCACGCGACCCCGGCAGGTATAGTAGAAGTTTATAATGTATTTCTGCGTAATAATATTTAAGTTTAGCAATAAGTTATATTTGTATGATCTCTTTACAGTCGCCATTTGATTTTATTAGCAGGTGCACAGGTGGTGCTATATAATTAATCTAACTTAAGATGCACACCACCTCTCGCACTCTTTTTATTTAATATTTTTATTTAATACTAGCTTTCGCCAACGGCTTCGCCCGCGTGGAGGTCGGAAATTATCCCGCGGGAACATACTACCGGGATGAAAAGTAACCTATGTCCTTTCTCAGGCTCTAAACTATCTGTGTACCAAATTTCATTTAAATCGGTTCAGTAGTTTTAGCAGGAAAGCGAGACAGACAGACAGAGTTACTTTTGCATTTATAATATTAAGTATGGATTAATGTGGATTTCTACTAAGGTTACACTACGACCTCGATCTATGTGAAAAGCGGAAGTTAAATGATGATGACACATGGTTTGAAAATCACCGAGCCAGCACCCCAATTGCATACCAATTTTTTTATTCCCAATCCGAAATTGTTTAAAGAAATTTTGTAATCCATTACCTCAAATGTTATCATGTTAATCCGTTCCATTACTAAAATAACTGATGTCGCTCGGAAAGCTGCCACGCTTAAATGGAATTGGGCTGGACACATCTGCCGTATGTCAAACGATCAGTGGGCCAAACTTACGACCCAATGGGTCCCGCTTAATGGAAAGAGACATCGCGGCAGGCCCAGACGGAGATGGCGGGATGAGCTGGACTCTTTTAATAAAGACTGGTCCTTGGCAGCTCTGGACAGATAGACGTGGAAAGAGAGTAGGGAGGCCTTCGCCCAGCAGTGGGACAGCAACGGCTAATAATAATAATAAAAATTGTCGTATCAGCCAATGGGCTGATGGCCGATACCCTCGACCAACACCTGTCGAGGCTATCGTTAGGCGGTTGGATCAAGAGCCTGATCCAGGAGGCAGTACTCCTAGACGCGGCTCGCATCGTGAGGAGGTTCCTGTCTCTGGAGCCCTAACCACCGGTAGCTTAGACCCAGCTCCCGCTACCGGTGGATCACTATTTTTTTATATTTTTAAATGTTTTTTGTATTCTTTTTTTGGTGTAAAAATATTTAAAAATGTAATGAAATATGTAGAAAAATAAATAAAGAAATAATAATAATAATAACCTCAAATGTTAGTAAAAATTCGTCAGCTCCGTAACGTAAATTACGCTATGAATGTTGTTCTCTTGTGAAAATTAAGGCATTGCCATATTATGAGTGTGTTACACTGCTTAAAGAATCCCGCAGACATGCATGATGCAACCGCTTGATGTGACTCTTGGAGAACAATTTCCAAAAAGTTTTCATAGAAATTGTTCTATATGAGTCGCGTCGGGCTGTATCTAAGCAGGTATTAGACGTTGACTTGACAATTTCAAACTACCGCCATCGCCACCACCCATTTCCACGTCGTCCGGGTCCAATGGCTTCGTAATCACATTATGATAATATCCATCAAATAATGACTGATCTGGCTCTGCTACAAAGTACCCTGGAACGCTCCGTCTTGCTCTCCGAACATTAGTCGTAATTTCTATATTACTTTACAAAGTTGTATCCACTTAAATCATGTTAAAAGTTGTTTCTTTTGCATGGTCATTAATACAGAGAAAAACTGATAAGTAAAGGGATAGGACTCGTGTTAAGATTTTTTTTATGGGTGGGAAACTATCAAATGAAGACGTCATTAAAATTTGGTGATTTCCCACCCACAAAAAAGAAATCTGCCCTTCTGGTCTGAGTAGAGCGGGAGGGCGTGTCAGACTTTTACTGACTAAACCCCAGCTGTGTTCCTTCAGTTGCCCATATGCCAGGGCCGCGGTAACTCTTTCGAACAGATCTCGCGACCCTGGCAGGGACACGCGTTACGATTAGAATATACAGAGAGCGAGAGAGGCTAGCAAACTGACTTTCCATCAGCACTAACACAGCTGGAATACAGCTAAAACATTATTTTTGTACGCACTAACTTAAAGTCAGCTTTGTGAAGCGAGAATAAATGATTGTTTACTTAACTTACTAACGACGGATCACGAAAGAGTCACAATTGAATGCATGGGACTGACATATGTCAGCGACGAGATTATTGAAATTCGTTGTGGAACACTGAAAGTGACTGCCACTTATCTAAACCCCTTGGGTATCTAAACATTAATTCCAACAAAAACTAATTTTGGTTTGTGTCTTTGCCCGGAGTCTGGATTTGTGCCCTAAAAAAATCTTATTGGTAAAACTCAATAACACTTTGGACGACCTGGAAATCGAACCCAGGAATCGCTCAGCAATCGCGCTTGCGACTACGAGTCGAACGGGGAATATTTCACTAGTAAGTACCGATTAGTGCTACTTATCATGCCGAGATATAATAATATTTTTTTCAAGTTACAATAGTAATATAATGAATTACAGCTTCAGCTGCAATAATCATGGGAAAAAAGGGTACTTCGGTTCTCCTATATTTATTTAACAATAAGACTAGGCGTTTCACACACGGGTAAGGACAAATGGCCAAATGCAGAATTTCTAAAATCAATTCAGCAGGATTACCAATTCGTCTGCAAATTGTTATAGTTTAATTAAACCAGCCAATTATCATCACCGTCTCTGGAGACCGCTGTCCTTGACACGTGAATATATAGGTAGCTAAGCGTTATCTCAACATATATCTCGCTATCAAACCTATTGTCGCACGGTAATGTGGATTGGGGCTTAGATGAAATGGGGCTGCCGGTAATAGGGCGCGTCCGAATTACGTATCATCTTATCTGTTGCTCAATAGCAGTGATAACAATTGCTCCTGAGATTATCAATGATCATCAATTTGGGGGGGGGAGGGGGGTTGCCATAACCACCACGCCTGGGGTTAGCGATCGCAGTAACATGGTAAAATGCGTTGAGAACGCTGCTGTCCATTCTCTAGTAAGTCCCTTAGTCGCCTCTCACGACACCCACGGGAAGAAATGCGATAGTACCTACTATTCTTTACGTCCGGGACCGCACGGACAAGATTATCAGTAATCAAAAGGATTGATGGGATTAATGGTCGCTGGTGGGTGGAGATGAAAGAGAAGTTGGCCTCCTAGATGCTGTTGACGACACAATCTTCAATCGCAATCGCCATAGCTCCAACAGCTTGGTGGCTATCGTGGCCGGCACAATAGACAGTCCATTGATGAGGGCACTGGATGAAATGCTCTATTTAATATATGAAAATGACGCTTTTCCATTTATTAAATAGAGCTCTTTTTGCGTTTTTAAGTGTAAATCTTTTTGTGTGTTTCTTTATGTTTTGTAAATATTTGTGTGTGTTTTTAAACATAGACTTGTCTGAAATAAACTTTCATATTTATTGGGGAGAAAATATGCAAAACAAATTGACTGTTCTCTTGTCTCTAAATACGGTTTATATTATTTGATTTCAAACATAATTTGACTAAATTAGTAATGAGAAATGAGCATACACGTTCCTTGTAGGTAAAGTAATACTGGGTAAAAATTCTATTTTCTAGAGAACTCACCTGTTTTTATACCTACAACTTAGGCTTAAATATATTATTCGTTTTTAGGTTTCATTTTAACATTTTCTTACAACAGCCATTTTCTTTGCCTAAGTTATGGAAATTGATCATATTATGTTTACAAAAACGGTAAAATCATTCACATTTTATTGTAACCGGAGTTAAAAATCTATTATTGTAATAACACTAATATGTTTCAACGAAATAATAAATTACCTTCAAAAGGTAATTATTGCATTTAGGTATTGAATATTATGCAATGTTGTCAATCATGATGTGAATTAACACTAATTCAATATCGTTGTAATCACATTTCTTGTTCTGTATCAACATGGTAATAAAACTTGATAAGTGTGTGAGGTGTGACCCAGATTATTAGCAGTGAAAGGTGACGCGGATCTTAACGGTCAATGAATCGAAATGACTAATTCAGCTCAACAATCAGTTGGCTCGTTGGTCTAGGGGTATGATTTTCGCTTAGGGTGCGAGAGGTCCCGGGTTCAAATCCCGGACGAGCCCAAATCTTTTTGCATTTTCTCATAATGTTTCGTAAATTTTCTGAGAAAGTTGCAATAATTTATTATATATTTGGACCCCTTTTTATACTTCCGGTGTGATTTCTTTCACAATGGTATAGAATGTTCCGACAATTTATTTTCATAAATCCTGATTTCAGTTGCGACTCGCGTTGAATAATATAAGAGAAACAGATACATCGCTTGACATTCGCACTCGAAAGTAAACAGGAAATGGGGGGTGTTGGAGGTGTCAGGGGGTGTCTGGGGGTGTTACGATGTGTTGTATTGTGACGCTACGTTTGGATTTCCATGATTTTTAAAAATTCATCATTCTTATACTTCATGGTGTTTCTCGTGAGTGGAGATTTAAATAGAGATGATGCATCTACGATTGTTGTACGCCTATGGAGTAGCCGAATACGTAGGAAAATATTTACTATTATTGTGTATTGTAAATTTACCTATTGTTCTTTGTGGTTTACGAGCACGTTATAAAGGAATTAAGTAGAAGAATGATTATAGAAAATTTCTTTATTCATCCATTCTATCACTAGGTGTACTATGATTCTATGACATCGCTTTTATAGTTTCTAAGATTATTATAATGCCCCAGGCGTCAGGAGTCGATAGCTGATTCCCGGCCACCGAAGGCGCGAGCTTGCGGGTGGCGAGCAATGGGTAGCTCGCCGCCCGGTAAGGACGAAGCTCGGGTTGATGGCGCGTAGTGTTCCACGCGCGCCTCAAAGAGATGTCAGCAGCATTGAAGGGGTCTGCTAGGACCGATGCCTGCCGGAGTCGCGAGATTGTTCGAAAGAGATACCGTGACCCTGGCACATTGGCAACTGAAGGAACATGGGTGGGTTTTAGTCAGTAAAAGTCTGACACGCCCTCCCGCTCCGCCTAGAGTGGGAGTAGTCATTTGATGATTTCCCATACAAAAAAAAAAGTTTATTATAACACATACCAAGAAAGGGAGGGGTGTTGATTTACATACCAAGATCCCTCCGTGTTGGCCCTGGCAGTCATTTGTGGATGTCTGACAGTCGATACAGGTCGTCCAAAGCCCGAAAGTCTGCCAACCAGTCTTACCGAGGGACATCGTATTACCCAATAACTGAGTTATGAAGGACTGGTAGGCAGTCGCTCTAAGTAAATTATTGGTATTCGGCTGCAACTGAACTTGAACTACACAACTTGAACTCTTTATTATTGGTTGTTATGGCAATAATGACTTTGATTTAAATATCTATATGTGCAGTCGGTGGGTCAACTACACGCAGAGGACATACAGCGCTCTGCGCGTTCAATACAATAATGCATTCAGGGTGATAATGGGGTTGCCGCGCTACTGCAGTGCTTCCAGCATGTTTGCAGAGGCGGGAATATATGGTTTCCAAGCCATCATGCGCCAGCGATGCGCCTCCATCATGCGCAGGGTACGCGCCAGCCCTAACAGCATCCTGAATGTTATAGCAGATAGGTGGGACAGCCCCATACTGGGACATTGGATACGCCTACATGCCACTGTGGCGTAATAATAATTTTAATTGAATTCATTGGTAGATATAAGTCCTACCACTAGTTTTAAGTTCTTTCTATACTAACCAAATGGACTTTAAGGGTCTGAAATAAAGTATTTTATTTTATTTCTATTTATTAAATAGGTAATTTTAATATTTATGAAATACTATAATTTATGTAAATTCTTTTATACTTTGTGAATATGAGAACGTTTTAGGCCTTGTATACTGTAGACAATTTTCTATCTTATTCAGTACCTGGTACTTGTTGACAGGCCTACATCGTCCTCACATACCTATTAACATTGTAATTTGAAAACATTGTAAAACCCTATTTATTTTTAAAAGAGTAACCGTGGTGTTTCTTGCCAGCTCTTCTCCATAGGAATCAACAATTTGGAACCATGCACCTAGCTTCTAACGTTTCTTATGTGCCCATGTTGGTTTATGTGAAATAAAAATATTTTGATTTGATTTGATGTGACATCCAGTTTGACTGGAAGCCGACCCCAACATCCTCATCATTCATCATCATTTCAGCCGTAAGACGTCCACTGCTGGACTTAGGCCTCCCCCAATTTGGGGGGCTTTGCCATAATCGCCACGCTTGGCAGGCGGGTTGGCGATCGCAGTACGGTGGTAAAATTCATAGAGAACGCTGCTACCCATTCTCTAGTATGTCCCTTAGTCGCCTTTTACGACACCCACGGGAAGAAATGGGGTGGTGTTATTCTTTACGTCCGGCACCACACGATACACCCCAACATCCTACTTCCTACTAATATTATTAATGCGAAAGTTTGTATGTATGGATGTGTGGATGTTTGTTAGTCTTTCACGCAAAAACGACTGAACTGATTTGGATGAAATTTGGAAAACAGTTAGTTTATAACCTGGATTAACACATAGGCTACTTTTTATCCCGGTAGTACGTTCCCGCGCGATATTTTTCGACCTCCACGCGGGCGAAGCCGCTGGCAAAAGCTAGTACACATATGTACCTGAAAAAAGGCTAGCCAAATGTGATTAAAACGTGCTCCTCAAACAAACAATTAGATAAGGTTGATCGACTGCCCCCACTTTCTCGGCCTTCTTGTGGTTAATTAATAAAATGACCGGCTAAAACGTAACTGACACGTTTTGGGTAAAGTAGGCAGGTCACTATGAAGATAATTGGGACCGGCCGTAATAGGGTATTTACCTGTCCTTAATTAAAGGAAAGAAAGGACGAAGGTCAAGGCTGAGGCAGAGGGCTTGTAGCTAAGATAAGGTCGATTGATGCAATTCAGTTAGGTACGAATATGGTAATTAAAGTTGGAGAGATAATTTTAGTATGTATAGAGAGGCAGGGACATCGCAGAGAAACATGTTACCATGATTTAGTAATTGATTCTAAGCCCCATTGCGAAGGGCACGCCACAATTGCGGCGGTAAGTCCCCTCTTTGAGGAGTGGATAGAGAGGTGCCACGGCGTACTCAGCTTCCGCTCGACGCAGGTTCTCACCGGGCATGGGTGCTTCGGTGGGTTCCTGTTCAGAATAAAGCGGGAGGATACACCCGGGTGTTTCCATTGTGAGGATCGTCTAGAGGACACGGTGGAGCATACGGTGGAAGTGTGCCCTGCCTGGGCGGAGCACCGCCGTGTCCTCGTGGAGGCGATCGGTGGCGGTGACCTCTCGCGTCCGGCCCTGGTGCGAGCCATGGTCCGGAGCGAGAGGGCATGGGAAGCCGTCACCTCCTTCTGCGAAGCAGTAATGCTCTCAAAGGAGGAGGCGGGGCGCGTGAGGGAATGGCAGTCTCTGCGCCCTCACGTCCCTGGCCGCCGCAGGAGGAGACGCCCCGGGCGTCAGGAGTCGATTGCGGACTCCCGGCCACCGTAGGCGCGAGCTTGTGGGTGGCGAGCAATGGGTAGGTCGCCGTCCAGTAAGGACCAAGCTCGGGTCGACGGCGCGTAGTGTTCCACGCGCGCCTCAAAGAGATGTCAGCAGCACTGAAGGGGTCTGCTAGGACCGATGCCTGCCGGGGTCGCGTGATTGTTCAAAAGAGATACCGTGACCCTGGCACAAGGGCAACTGATGAAACACGGGTGGGTTTTAGTCAGTAAAAGTCTGACACGCCCTCCCGCTCCCCCCAGAGCGGGAGAGGGCATTTGATGATTTCCCTTCCAAAAAAAAGCCCCATTGCGACGCAAATTTTTCGCCGGTTGCAATAAAAAGTTTATTATTCCATACATTTTGACCGCAGAGGTATTTGTGTTTTTCACTGTTCTTCGAAAAAATGTTTTGTTTTATGACAACGAACGAAAAACTTTGACGCTAGGGGAGGTCTAGGATCATGTGCTGAATTCTTCTTCTTCTTAGCGTGTAATTCATAGTTACAATTTGCGCGTCGATGTCTTTGCTACCCCACATAGACCTTTGACAGTTCACTCGGTGCATTCCATTCCATAAAACTTCTTATTATCAATACTATTACCTATTGTAACTTTTTAAATTTTATTCGTATCTTCTGCAATGCCCTATAAGTTACTATACATTGTTCACGCAGAGAGTCTCTTTGTAAAAAGATGAAGAATTAAATTTGTAGTAGGAAGTCATTTTAGAACGTAGAAATTCGGTAACACCTTCATTAGCAAAACAGTATCTACCTACTCTCATATTCAAAACACCAGCTAAAGAGTATCATGTGCTATTTTCCACAATTACCGAGCCCCTTTCAACGTTGACTTTCAATAATTTGTGAAGTAACATAAAAAGTGATACATTTTCAAGTATAATACAATTTTCCTCGAGCATAGGAGAGACATTTTGCGTACTTATGTAAATTGATATGATGCCTTGAAGTTGATTGATGTAAATGTTCGTTTGTGAGAAACATAACGTTACTTTTCATCACGCCTCTAAGGAATACATACAGTAAAAGTACTAAAATTTACTTTATATACTGTAATGTTAACCTTCCCGCTTGTTATCACTACGGGCAAGATCATCCAGAAATGTCTGATTTCTGAGGACGCGTTTCCTATTCTTTGCCATACATACTACACGAACCTTAACATGTCCATGTCAATGACTCACACACACATCTCACATTTCACATTTGGACTTAATTGTTACACTGGCAGGCAAATTACTGAACCCTCCTAAAGGTTTGCACTTAAACTGATCGGTCAAGTAGGCATGCTATAATAATAACCCAACTTAAATTGTTCGTGTATATTAAATAATTAATATATTATTTAATTATTATTATTTTCCTGTTATTTTATTTTGTGTTTTACGAACTGTCTCAAATAAACGGTATTCTTTCTTTCTTTATTTTCTTTCTTTCTAAATCTACAACTGTAACTGTCATCCACTGACATTTGCATGAAAGGCTTTTACACGACAAATTGACGTAAACTGTCAATTTACTTAGAAATTATTTTATTAATAGAAATAATTAGTACAAAATGTTTAAACACTTTTTTAATATACTCGATTAGTTGTTATCCATCAGTTAAACCGAATACAAGACTTATAAGTAAGTAACAGTCCCCTCATTCGAACTGGCGCGGCGGCGTTACCAGCGTAAGTAATTATTTAAGTCGAGATCTTTATTTCATCTCACGTCTACACCCGGGAAACATACCCTGGCCCCCGTTAACCTCAAACACGTGGTTAATTCATTATTAATAGCCGGTTTTTGCCTCCATGTGTAGAATCATGTTTACAGGAGTGATGTGAAGTGAATTAGATGTTAAAAGGCCACGAGGCATTTGTATGTTAGTGGTCCACAAGAGTTAGGCCAGTATTGATCATTTGAGCCGAAATAAGTCCAATGCTGGACATAGGCCTCCCCCTACTAGAGGAGGTTCGCCATATTTGCCACGCTTGGCAGGCGTTTTGACGATCGCAGTATGGTGGTAAAATGCATAAAGAACGCTGCTGCCCATTCGCCAGTAAGTCCTTTAGTCGCCTTAAATAATACCCACGGGAAGATATGAAATGGTGATGTTCTTAACGTCTAGCACCACACTAAACCGTCCTAAATGCATATTTATAATCATAAATTCAAAATTAATTATTTTGCTAATATATTGTAGACATAAACATAAATAATAAAAAAAACAAAAGTCTTTTATTCATATTAGGCTAAGGATCAGCACTTTTCGAACGTAAAGGAGTGTCCGTGGAGAGCAAAAATATTTTTTTTATCTAAGCGTTTTTTTCTTGGCCGTTCTTCTGCACAGGAACCTACTACACTTTGAAATATGCAACAAGCTTTATCGCTCTAAATGGCCGACTCCTTGGACCATTTAAAAGCCCATGTGGTATGACTGTTACAAGTCTGATTATGAACTGACTTTTTTTAGACATACATACATAAACTGACGCCTTTTTCTCATGGAGGTAGGCAGAAACTATAGAACACCACCTGCTACGATCCTAACATACTCTTTCTGCTTCGTTTATGTTCATACATCTGGTCATACACACACGCCGGTTGCGAATACTACGCACCTGACCTTTCTGAAGAATATCACCAATGGGCACTACATATTCTCCTAGGGCGTCCCCTTCCGGCGTGTCCAGTCACATCTGCCTGTTTTTTTTCTAATATTCTGTTGAATATAATTATTATGCTATTCAATTTTAAAAAGTAAAGAATGTTGAATAACAGAAGAATAACAGATTTACAATAAACAGTACAAATAGTTTCATAGATTTCAGTCAATTGTTATGTTTATATTGGTATGACTGCTGCCGTATTTATACTATTGTTTGCCAATAATATCGGAATGCTAGAATACTATGATTTATACCTCCATCAGAAATGTAATAATCTTGTAAATCTTACGACTCCTTCAGTCTACTGATCCTACTTATGTATTTATAATATCATCATCATCATTTCAGCCGTAAGACGTCCACTGCTGGACTTAGGCCTCCCCCAATTTGGGGGGCTTTGCCATAATCGCCACGCTTGCAGGTTGACGATCGCAGTATGGTGGTAAAATGCATAGATAACGCTGCTGCCCATTGTCTAGTAAGTCCCTTAGTCGCCTTTTACGACAGCCACGGGAAGAAATGGGGTGGTGTTAATTTTTACGTCCGGCAACACAAGCTACATAATATAAGGTGTATCTATTCATACACGAAATATTTTAAGAGGTACACCTGTAGGTGGTAAAGAAGCTATTAAAGCAAAAATATTTTTTTTTTATCTAAGCGTTTTTAAATTTTCGTAATTATTATAATTATAAAACTGCTTGAGACGTTTTGCATAAAACTTTTACTCCAAATTCTATGAATGGCCCGCCTGACGCTGTGAGGGCGACGACCGGACGGCACGAGCATGGCTGCGGTGTCTCGGGCCATAAAAAATAAGAAGAAGCCAGTATTTCTTACCTGCGTCAAATAATTCATAAATATTAAACTTTGAAAAAAATACATTTAGAAAAAAAAAATTTTCGATGCTGTCGCTTCTTTACCACCTACAGGTGTACCTCTTAAAATATTTCGTGTATGAATAGATACACCTTATATATAATATAGTGTAATATTATCAATGTGTAAGTTTGTACGTTTGATACTCAATCATGCAAAAATTACTGAACGGATTTCGATGAAATTTGGCACAAAGATCGGTTATTGCCGCTCCACGCGGGTGAAGCTGCTAAAGCTAGTTAGAGCAGTGGTGGCCCAGTGATATCGGCCTGACTTACGAGTTGTAGGTCGTTGGCTCGACCCCAGGCAGGCGCTTTATTTTATGTAAATAATTTCATCGCCACTGCTCTCAAAAACGGTGAAGAAAACATCGTGAGGAAACCAGCATGTCCTAGAAAAAAAATTCGAAGACATGTGTCATCTATCAACCCGCACTGGGCCCGCGTGGTGAATTACGGCCCACTCTCTCTCACCGAGAGGAGACCTGTTCATCAGCAGTCGGAACAATATAGGATGATTTTGAACAATTAATTTATAACCTTGTGAGATATATAATATATGGATATTACAATATTTATATGTAGTGTCTATGTGTTCAAAAGTCTTATAGGCGTTTACCTGTTCGCAGATTGATAGATCGCTAAACAAATCCTTAGAGTTGATACGCTTTGTTAACAATATTTCCTTATGTAAGTCTAAGGAGCTTAGAATCAAGGATAAAGAAAGAAAGAAAGAAAACGTATTTATTGGGACACGCACAGAAACCATACAAAAAACAATACTTAACCAGTCAATTACCGTAATTACAGACAATTAAAAAACGATTGTGTCTATACCAAATGTGGTATCTCCGAGACTTAGAGGTTAACAAACAATGCATAAACAAAAGAAACAAATAAAAAACAAAATTTAAAAGAAAAAACAAAACAGAAAGTCCTGTGTGAGGCCAATGGGCCCCTATCTCAGCATGATGCTGCGACACTTAAAAATAAGTGTCGCGGCGCTGGTAACGCCGAAATCATAAATAAAGTCCACTTTAAGAAAACTAAACGTACACGTAGTGCAATACTCACAGTATTGCACTACGTGTACGTTTAGTTTATTTTATTTTTATGTTTTGTAAATTTTACAAATGTCACAAATGGCTAATTCATTTTCAACTTATTTTCCTGGCAATAACAGGACAGTAAGGCCAAATCTTGTGGCAGCAACAGGCAATCATTGGTTTTTGCATGGCTCTACAAACCTTAAGGTCGTCGGCGTATAATAAAAAGTTGTTACCTACTGCAAAAGCATAGACTGACGACATTGATATATGTATAAAATAAACAAAAATGGGATCAAGTATAGACCCTTGTGGCACACCAGAGGTCATATGTGCGATGCTAGATTCGTGAACTTAAGTACAACCAATATCGCTTATCCATTGCTTCGTATGCTCGCAAAATTCGTCTGCTCAACAACATAAAAAACGTAATGCAGGTTATTGAACTGTCAACGTGAAAGTCATTCCTACTTTTAATGTATGACGTAATTACCCCGCTGTAATGTTACATCCATCTAAACGCACTATGTTTTGCGTGCTACTGTGAACAGCTTTTTTACATACACAAAGAACTCCAAACAGAAACAAATACTCTTAGAAATTAAGAACAAAATATGTTTTGGCCTCATAACAACATATTAGTTGTAGTTTATATTTTGATCAAAGCGTCCGTCGTCGCGTCAGGAAACGGCTAGTGGAAATATGATGTTAACAACAGCTATCCTTTCTACGATAGCAGATATTCATTATTGCTGGGTAATCATCAAACGGCTGAACAGATTTTCTTGAATCATCGCTAAAAACACTCTCCATGTCACCTTCCTAACAAAATAAAAAAAAACTTATGGGTTCAGCCGTTTGAGAGCTAAGATAGCGCGCTAACAATGCCACCTAGTTTGATACAGATAACGGTTATGTGATAGGTCTATTGAGACGAAATCATCAAATGACGTCTCCCGCCCTGGGTAGAGCGGAAGGTCGTGTCAGACTTTTACTGACTAAAGCCCGGTGTTCCTTCAGTTGCCTTAGCCAGAGCCACGGTAACTCTTTTGAACAACTCCACGACCCTGACAGGACCTATGCCTACCATTTGGCTTACAATAGTGATATCATGTTTATATCTAAGTTATTATAATAAGTTTCGCCATACTTCACACATTGCTACAAAGTATCTGAGCCGTGAGAATAATACTTTGTCAACTAATTACTTTATTTGAGAAACTCACTATTGTCACTGATATCTTTCAACACTCGTCGGCATGACGTACGGCAATCTTATTGCCATTGAACTCTGTGTTTATGTTGTAGTATAGAGATGTTTATAATTGAGGAAGGGCTCGGTAAAAGTAGGTTATTGTGGACTCACGAAATAGTGATGAAAGTCTTCCATTTCATACGCAATTGGCATACTCTTTCTGTAACGTTATTCTATTCAAGCAATATGATCTTGGGTCATCGTGTATCGTTCACCATTTGATTTTATTATGTTTGGGTCATCGTGTATCGTCCACTTTTGATTCCAGCAGGGCTATAGGTTTAATTCTCCCTATTGTGAAGCACGTAGGATGAAAAAGATATAACGAGGGACACAGTTTTCAATAATAACTTTTAAGATTGGAAATATGTATTAATTTCCAAAACCATACTACATAAAGGTCCGGTTTTTGCTATCGCAATAACATTGTATAGCTCAAACCACTAGCGTTATGTTTATGAATTAGCATTTAAGCCGATTTTTATGAAAAACGGCTGAAACCTGCGCAGTGCAGATATAACATAAAACAAAACGGCTAATACCGAACACTTTATGAAAATCGCTTCAGTAAGCTTCAATAAAAACGTACGCAATGTTCGCATTCAAATATTAAAATACCACGGAGGTTATTTCATCGAACGACTAGTGGGCAGCTCAAAATATAAAAAACTTCCCAGAGTGTTTATTAAAAATACCTTCTTTCAAGGAAGGGGGGTCCTTGGCTTGACACATGATTCAACTAGAGAGACACAACATAATATGGTGACGCTAAATGGCCACCATAGCGACAACGGTGAGACCGATAATGACACCCCAGAAGGACAACTAACTGACACATGACTCCAGACCAGTACTTCAGTCGGTGACGCTGGAAAGGCTGTATGAAAAACTAGATTGACACCGGGGTGAAACACTGATACCAAAGTGGCTCACGGCTAAATCGGTGACATCGGTTATTAAAAAATAATGATGACACCAGTGAGACCAATTCCGACGAAATTTCAACCTAAGTCAAATTAATACTGAGACAAAGCCATCAAAGGAATTCTCAAGGAAACTTATGGAGACACTCGCAACTTACCTACCGTGTAGCACGTTGCAGCAACCCGGCGTTGTTTGCATACTAATATAATTGCAACAGGCACTAAGCCGGGTTCAGGTACAGCGGCTAAGACCTGGGTCATGTTTATTGAACAGGTCTGCGGACCTCAGACTACCCTACATTAAATGTTATGTTAATATCTACGTAGGAAGGTAGGTAAATATATTTTACCGTGGTTGAAGTACGGGCCAGACTAAAAGCATTATTACATCAAAATATTTTAGACAATCGTAAAAGTGGTTGATTAAAAACTGTATACCTTTTGGAATATAAAGGTATGCATAAGTATCTACTCTGCTCCTTATTAAGTCAGAGAAATAAAAAAAATACTATTACTTAACCTGCCGTAACCTGTCATATGCATAAATCCTTCGATTTCCTTCTGTTCATGAGGGCATATATTTGAATATCATTATATATAATAAAACTAAGTTGATAAAATGTGCGTGCCGATAAAACTTAAAAAGGAGTCCCGGCACGATAAAGGGACTTATATAATGTGATAGCCCTTTATCCCCCCTCGAACAAGAAACTTTCCGTTTTAACCAAAAGGGCGTGTTTTTAAAGATATAAGGGCTTTTCCAACCCTTCAACTTGGAAATTAAGTGTAGTGGCGCCATCTGCTGTCGAGTATTTGAACTTCATTCAGAAGAACGATTATTTGGATTGGATCTCTTCTGAATTGCCATTTCAATTTAATAGATTGCAGTTTCCAATTAAAGTAACCTTTAGTTTTACAATTAACAAAGCACAAGGGCAAACTTTAAAATATTGTGGCATCAACCTCAAAGAATCCTGCTTCTCTCACGGTCAGCTATATGTAGCTTGCTCAGGAGTAGGAAATTCGAAAAATTTATAAATTTAAACCCCGGACAATAAAATGAAAAATGTTGTTTATACACAAGTAGTGTAAATAATGAGAAAATGATTTCAATATTTTTTTTTTTACTTTTTAGGTCATAGTTTATTTTTTATTTCAACTACCACGTAATCTCATATCAACTCCCGAGTGAAGCCGGGTATCATAGCTAGTACTAAATAACAATATCCTTTACTAAAATTATTGTCAGGTAAGGACGCTCACACCCACCTCATATTACGATAGAACTAATATTTTCAATACCCAAAATTCCGCAGTCCCGAAGGACAGAAAACATTTAGGGTACATTGTCTTCATCCCCTGTTCCCCTCTTCCCTCTCGTCTCCCCTTCCGTTCCCGAAGGAGGGTAGAATTGCCGATTTACGTCAAATATTTACTAGACACATTACGCGCTGCTTACGACAAACACACTTCGCTGTATACCAGTCCTATACAGCGGGTAACAAATACTTTTGTACTGCCTCATTGTGAATCGTTTTCCTGAAGGCACAGTAATGTATTTTCAGTTTGTCTCAGGTTTCAAACGTCAATAAGAATACGCATAGAAAATTGTGTTGTTATTTATGAGGAGAAAATTGGGTCAACAGCATGCTTGTTGGAATTGTATTTGTAGGCATCTCGCTAAAATCAGTATTAAGTCAACAGCGAGCAGTTTCAAAGAGAGATTTTTCAGAGAGCCAACTAGAAGTATCATGCAATCCTAAATCTTTCAAAATCATCCTGTAAAATAAATCAGGACACAGAGTAGCATTCCATAGCATAAACAGTCTATATTATTCCCACTGCTGGGGCACAGGCCTCCTTTCTGGTAGAGGGATTGGGCCGTAATCCACCATGCGAGCCCAGTTCCTTGGTGGATGTCACATGTCTTCGAATTTCTAGGACATGCTGCTTTCTCACTATGTTTATTTTGGCCTTTTATTTTGAGAGCAGTAGTAATGAAATAATTCAGGACCCAAAGAACCTCAGAGGAATAAAATACCTATAGAAAATAACTCAGCCAAGCCCACGATACCCACGAGCTCCTCTAGTCCGTCTGAAAAATCTCATACTTGGGACAACAAATATTATAACGTCATCATTCCTAATGAGCCTCTCCCAAATCGCGAAAACCATTTAAACAGTACCCAGTTACCCACACTAAGAAATTTCACTATTTTAAGAATTCAAAGTTTCGTTACCAGCACAGCAGGTCAAGGCCACATAAAACTAGCCGCCAGAAAAATTAAAGTTAAATAACAAAGACGAAACAATTGCTAATTATGTCGACGAGATAAGCATTCTCATTACAAAGTCTCTTTGCTGTCTCAAATTGAGAGAAGTCACCGTTTAAAGCTATACTACAGATCATTACGAAAGCATCATCAAAAACAATACGTTTGTAGTTACCATAGAGTCACTGGGTCATAGAACGAAATAGTAAGGAGATAGTCAAGGACAAAATTTTGATGGATTCTTGACTACTTTGATGCAACTTCTGATTTCTACAAGGCTGCCGAAAGATTGATGAGCATAATATTTTATTTTAAAGAAGCAACATGGTAACATAAGCAACACATCAAATGTTAGCATTGTTTTGTTGTAAACTATAGCTCCCAGATGGTAAGAGGCTAAAAGTCAATACATAGTTTTGTAATTTTCCACCCACATAATTAATTCTAGGTATATTGGCGTACTTAACAAAATGTGATTTCTTTTGTGAATGAAAATACATATCCTGCCAAAATGCGTTGCCATATAGCTTAGATGGGTAAGAAGAGGATCTAGCAGAAATTGTAAGCAAAACAGTGCAAAGGACCCGTTAAGCGAAACTGCAAACAAATATAATAAATTACCGCGAATCGTATAGAATGTGTCGCCCCCTACACACGCTAAAGACACCGTCGGATTAACATGGATGTGCTTAATAAATTATTTAAATTAACGCTGTTGCGCAAAAAGGGATAAAAACCCGCCAAGTGCGAACTGGCGCATGAGTTACAGATTCCATAGGGCGTACCTCGTAGGTTACTGAAAAATCCATTGTTTAAATACGATAAGGACTATATCACCAAAATTGTATACATATATTTATAGTAAAACTATAATATAGAATTCAGGGCCTATAACCTCTTAAAACAGAAGAAATTTTATAGGATAAGAAAGAACATATTATAAAAAATGGCATTTTGAAAAGTGATGTTTTGGTTTTTGTATGCCTTTAATTTGTAGGTATTTATTTTTAAAACTGTAGAGTGTTGATAAAGCTTTTGGATCATATATGCAGTGCAAAAATAACATAAAATTGCCTACTGAACCCTACAGCTAGGATACCCTTTTGAACCCTTCTTAGGGGATGCTTACGAATTTACTACCGGAGAAAGGATTACTGAACACACATAACCGGATTTAGGCGTATCCATTTGTGAGTAAACGGGCCTAAGATCGGCATTGTTTTCTTTTGTTTATGCTCAACGCGTAATGTGTTAGCGGTATTAGAAACTCGAAGCCCGGCTTTAACTCCTAGATTCATTGACGTTCGCGGTTTTTTGACCCAGTTAAGGCTGTGTGTTGTAGGAACCTCCGTGAATGTAGGAGTGAATAAAGTCTTATTCATTCCATTTCTAAGCTTGCCTATAAACGCAAAGCGACATCTACTATACCCTAGACTGTTTCAGTAGATTCTGTGTCGTTCTCATTATAGTGCGATAGATTTTACTCTTAAAATCGCTGACTCTTTAAACCTAGTTAGAAATAATGTTAGGTACCTATTCTTTTTTGAAAATTCTTTGGTTTTATATTTCTTAAAATATACGTCTGTTTTAAAATTTAAATTAGAATATCACAGAACTTTACTGAAAAAAACCCTTGTAAGCGTTAGCGCTAAACAAAATGAAAAATAGCTCTCTGCATAAAGTTAGTAACATTTCCATGTTAAAGCAAGGTAAAGGATTAGCAGGTATTATGCGCGCTGGCAACACTGGCCCGCTGTTGTGTACCTCGCTTAGGTTGCTAAGTTACGCTCTTTTAACTAAGGCGTACCTTTTCTAGACTACGTTGTACGCGTAAGATTGTTAGGAAAATATTTACAAGTTCTCGAGCGCTGTTGTAAGAAAATAGTTTTGTTTTTCTTAGACAATTTTCTTGACTAATTGCTACAAGCTGTATTATAAAAAACTAGAACATTTTGATTTAATTCAAAGCGTCTGTAATTAAGTTATTTTGTCTGCGCTTTTCAATCGAAATTTGGGTGTACTATAGGTAAATGTCTGCCTAACCCATAGGGGCACCAGGCAAATCAAGGATATTTTAGATCATTTCTAAATAGTGTCGAAATAGTTTTGGTATATCCACAAAACTCTTTCCCGCGCTATTCATGCTGTATTGAGTTATTGCCGATCTTCGGTACACACAAGTACTACCTACACATATACTTCGTGCCACGTGGTACTACCAATAAAAAGGTACAGAAGACCCATTTCTAAAAATATGCTTATAGAACTGATACGTTTAGTAACGATGTGAGAATGCGACATAAACTTAACAAACTTTTTACTGTAAGCAAGACCTAACCGCCTGAAACGAAATTTAAAGAATTTTATCATAAGTCTTAGCTTTTTTTTTTTTTAGGATCGAAAATCATCAAATGACTTCTCCCGCTCTGGGCGGAGCGGGAGGGCGTGTCAGACTTTTACTGACTAAAACCCACCAGTGTTCCATCAGGTGCCCATGTGCCAGGGTCTCGGTATCTCTTTCGAACAATCACGCGACCCCGGCAGGCATCGGTCGTAGTAGACCCCTACACTGCTGCTGACATCTCTTTGAGGCGCGCGTGGAACACTGCGCGCCGTCGACCCGAGCTTGGTCCTTACCGGGCGGCGAGCTACCCATTGCTCACCACCCGCAAGCTTGCGCCTACGGTGGCCGGGAGTCCGCTATTGACTCCCGACGCCCGGGGATTGACTCCCGACGCCCGGGGATAAGTCTTAGCTGGCATTTTACTATTCATTATTATGTATTTGAAAAGTTTTAACGTCACTTAAACTGTGTCATCTAGACATTATGGGCATGATTTAATTAGAATGTATACTTTATTATCCAGCCCTCAATGCGATCAAATAACTTTATACCATCAAGTCAAATCCAAAAACGCACGGGCGTGCGCGGACGTGTCGGAACTTGAGATACCCGCTCGCAGTAAGGTTGCAGTACGCACATCAAGCTAAACATTTCCACTTTAAGCTGATCTCTCATTGTACGGAATATGTATACAATGCGAGCTCAGCTGAAACTGGAAATGTTCAGCTTGATGTGTTGCCGTGTGTACATATTTCAGTAATTTTATGAAAATGTGTCATCTTTCAATAATTTCTGAATAACAATTAACTAGCATTAAATGTATGGACAAAAACTTTTTCCTTATTATCCAGTTAATCGAGTCTCTACATATGTTATTTTCGTGGGAAACAAATAGCTGCCAAGTCTGGTAGTTATAAAACATTTATTTCCTGACGATCACGACGTGCGTAGTTACGATCTTCGAAGGCCATGTTCAGCAGTAAATATTAACGAGTCTTGGCTTCAGAGCTGCTACTATCGTAGATTGCAAAGCGTTGCATTAATATAGCCTCCACGACTGGAAATACCCTGGGCAGTCAGCTCCAGCAGCACTTTGCTAATCGACTAATATTTTTACCATAGCATAAATATCTTGCCTTATATACTTTTCACCCTACGCTCCAGTTATATTTTACTCTACTGCATCAAGGAGAGCTTGTTATAAAGAAAGGTGTCTCCACTGTGGCACTTCTGTGCCATAATTTTGTTCGTGTCCTGTAAATACAGGCAGCGACTGTGACGTCGCTTCTGCGTCACAATACACGCTCGAACATGTTGCTGAAGTTGTTGAGGGAAATACTTTTTTAAGAAATGTAAAGCAAACGTAAATGGTGTTGGTGAAACTTCAGTTAACAAAAATGTTAGGAAACTACGTTATTTATTAACATTTGGAAGTAGTTGCATCTGATTTGTTTAAGACCCCTTATTTTCAACTAGTTGACAAAACTTAGAAATTATTTAAGAACCTGAAGTAGTTGCTAGGAAGTGGTCATCAATGTAAGTATGTCCTTGTAAGTCCATTCGTTCGTTCTAATTACCCTAGGTAAACACAAACGTACAATTCATTCCTATTTAGTTTATTTAAAAACATGTTGCATTAAATAATCTGAGAAGCCTTTTCCCAACTACATCAAATGCAGCTGAAAACTACGATTTTTACACGCATTTTTTACTATTAATATTGTATTCATTTGTTGTACCCGAACTTTGTAATTATTACTCATCTTGTAAAACATGTCATGTTATATGATATGCAATAAAGTTTTGATTTAGAATCCCTACAATGTTTGCCCCAGCCTTGTCAGCATCCAGCAGAATTCCTGCGACCTCCAGATATTACTCACCTGAATTTAGGAAGTGAGTTGTGTAACCAAGTTATTTATTTCTTCCTTTCATCCTGCCTCCAGTTTTAAATGAAGCTGTCATTAAAATAAGCACTAATAAGCAGGTTACTGTAGCATATAACACAGCCATAGTATACGTTCACATGAGTCCGCTAAAGATTTCGTCACATTGAAAGCCCCGAGGCAGTTAGCGTACAGTCCAGTACATATTGTAGGTGTGTTGTAACACATACGCTCTAGACTTAGGCACAGCTGCGCCCCACATAATTATTGTGAGTAATGTAGGGGCAAAATTTAAAGTAAACGTTGTTGCACATATATCAGGGCACTATCTTCAACTATACTGTTCGTTTGGTGGTAGATTTCTATGTACCGCCAAACGAGCATCTTGCTGCAATGTGTAACCTACCGTGGTTTCTCTTGAAAGTCCATGAGCCGTCTCTGAACCCAAGTGGGAAGGTGTAAGTCGAACCTCGTCAAGTGGGGCTACCTCGACAGGATGTGGATATGGAAGCTGTGTCACAAGCTATGTTTAATCCGCTATCCTGCCGTCTGTACTCCAAAACATGCAGCCAATGTGACCTCTGCGCTGCCACTGATAACGCCGTGGATGTGCGAAGTTTTTGGCTAACAAAATTTGTGACTATGACACGAAAACGAAGGGCATTCAATATCCGGAAATATCCGAACCTACGTAGGCCGCTAGATAAGTTTTGTCGTGTTCACAGAGAATTCACTTTTTTGCGAAGTAATCACCTTCAGCAGCTATACAAGCCTTCACACGCTTGAACCAAGTGGCAAAAGTCTCCTTCCAAAAAGACGGTGGAATATTGGTGCAAATTTCTTCAAACGCTCCTAGTAGCTCTGAGTTGCTAGAAAATTTTCCCCTTTTCAACTGCTTCTTTACGCAAGGGAACAAAGAAAAATCGCACGGTGCTAAGTCTGGACTGTAGGGAGGATGACTAAGCAATTTTATTTTAGATTCCTCGAGAAAGGTGATTGTAGAACCAGCTCGATGTGCTGGAGCATTGTCGTGGTGGAGGAACCAAGTATCAAGTCTTGACATAGGTCGCTAATTTTTTAAGGCTTCAAAAACTTTTGGGAGACAGTCATTAATGTACCAAGATGCTGTTACAGTCTTCTGTGTCTCTAAGGGAAAAATAGCTAATATACCTTTCTTCATAAAGAAAACTGTGACCATTAGTTTTTTTACAGATTGAACTTGTTTTACTTATGTTGGTGGTACCTCGTCTTCAAATACCCACATTTTGCTCTGGGATTTAGTAGGAACGTCGTAATAATAAATATAGGTTTCATCACCGGTGATGATTGAATTGATATTATTAGAGTGACCGTCATCGAATTTTTGAAGCATCTGTTTGCACCACTTTACTCTCTGATCCCTCAAAGTATCGGTCATCAAATATGGTACCCAAAAGTGAACAAACTTTTCTAACTTTCAATTCGTTGTGAAGAATATGGTGAATTGTTGGTGCACTTATCTTGATTAAATTCTCTATCTGGCGGTATGTGATTCGTCGGTCTTGCGTTATTACATTTTTTAAAGTGGAAATATTTTTATCAGTAGCTACTTCAATTGGTCTACCAGATCTTTCCTCGTCCTCTAAATAAAAGTTTCCACGTTGAAATTGTAAATACCACCTCTCTATCGTCCTTAAAGATGGACAAGTATCTTGCAACACACCACTCATTTCCTCAAAGCATTGTTGCTTTGTAAGACCACGACGAAAATTATATAACATAATCACCCGAACATCACGCCGCGTAAACTCAGCCATCACAGTGGTTTTTTTTTATATAATTTAGGAAAGCACAGTGCGCGTATCAATTAGTGTCCGATAGTAATCCAATGAACTGAAGTTTATTATACTTCCCTCAACCAAGCCTCGTTTTACTTCGATCAAGCATACGACAAAATTTATCTAGCGGCCTACGTAACAAGTAAACCCTGGACTGTTAATCCTACTACATATATTGTCAACTGGCCACAAATTTCACCACGGATTCCTTATTTTATACAGAAGAGAGATAGAGAACTTTCTACTCATTGGCAGCAGAACTAGGAATAATTGAGTTTGTCTTGTGACTGAAAACTCAAAATCACAAACATTTGGTCATTTGGGATGACAAACATTTGGTCTATTCCATAAAGGACTTTAAGGTTTTTATAATTCAGTAAAAAATTTACATAATGACCAAAACAGACACAATTAAACCAACAATAATAAAAGTTCAACCTCCTGACTTGGTAGCTACATAAAGGCGCCACACACGGCTGACAGCGCGGCCGTCAGTTTCGCAACACGCACACCGCGCGCCAAGCACAGCTGTGACTCGCGAGTTAATTCCTGTAATGTCGCTACCTACTGTTACACGCTGACAGGAAATAAATAGCTGCAGAATGTTCACTAACGTCGAAGAAGGATGGAGTTCTATAAGTATTACCTACACTTCATAAATTAGAAAAAGTTGGTGTCGAAGGGGGAATTGGAAGGATTACCCATCGCACTTTGTTAAGTAAAAAACTAATCAACAAACTAGTCTTAATCTAATGATCGACATCTATTGTGTCCAATATTTTGCACTGTAGGAGTTTCGTCAGGTCCTGAATTCAGTAACGTCTTGTGTAGTTTACTAAAGGTACCTTAGTAAACCTACTATCCTACTAATAAAACACTAAAAATACTTTTTTATCCCGGTAATTGGTTCCTGTGGGATACGTTCGCGTATCTTCGCGAGCTATGGCGCTGACTAAAGTTAGTTTCATATAAATCTGTCCGATTTAGTTAGTGATTCAATAGTGAGTTTGGTTTCCCTTAAATAAAACTGAAATATCTACTCATAGTTTATGCCTACCACGCGGGCGAAGTCGCAGGCAAAAGTTAATTGAACATACATTATGTCATTAGACATACCTGTATCTTAGTCATTATCTGTATCGAAGAAAGGACGATATTTACATAAGCATGGCATTATGCATATAATATCATGCTTATGTAAATATGTTTCTTTTTTTAGTTTGTTTTTCGTAGTGAACCTTCTGCACCTATTTATGAGGTGTCGCAATCTGTGGCACTTCATAACGTTCCGACAATTAAATACAATTTGTCTTTCGTGTTAACAGTTTATATTTTACACCACTGATATTTTTTGAGCCTCGTTAAGATTAACTTAATGTATGAATACGATAAAGTTTTTTTAGTGGTGATCATTTGATAAATAAAGCAAAATTTAAATATTTTCGTCACTTTTACATAGTAACTTACGAAGATTTCTTCAACAGACAATGTTCTCTGATCCACTGATCCCACGGGATAGTTTGGACAGGGTTTTCCATGTCGCATAACCAGAGCAATACTGTTTCTCAATGTTTTTCTTCTAATCCCAAGAGATACAGGAAGAACCTTTATTAAAGGAGAATTATATTGCCTCAGTAAATACATAGGTATCCTTAAAGAAAAATGTTGTAAGTAAGACACTAAGTTGAATCTACACAAATAAATAAAACTGATGTGTCTCTTTCAATGTCAAAGTAACAGCTTATTAATAAATGCATATTATAGCATTAACGGGTCCTACAACAACAAAAAAAACATTTGTTTTTGTTTTGTTCATTAATCTTTCTGTTTGTTACTAATATCCGAAACGGCTAGACTGATTTTGATACAACTTTGTAGCGCTAGCTCGCAAATAGCTGATGTTTTAAAAAGTAACATACCTACTTTTTCCCAGTGACACGTGCCCATGGGGTAATTTCCGACATCATTGTTATTGCAGCTATTGTAGTAAGAATATAAAACAAAGATAAACTACCAATAATATAAAAAAAAATAAAGAATTCTCATGCTATGATGACACAGCCTTACAATGTTAATTAACAGTATTTGTTTACATAGAACTATGAGGTCAAGTACCTAATTTCATGTAATTTGCTCCATTATTAGTAACTTAAAAATAATTGTTCTTTATGGCGTTAATTATAATTGCGTTAAGTCATATTATAGTTCTGTATTTGGAGCTCCTCACACCAAGATACCATCGTGAACACTGGCGAACGACCACTTTTCAACCTTATTACTTAAGGCGTAAGGGTGAAGATTCACTGCTATTATCCACTTATGTACATATACAACGTACCTAGGTAGTCGTACATAGCTATGACATTTCACTGTTGTCTCCAAGAGCTTACCGTCGAACAATTGCGTTGCGCAAGACCATTGACAATTGAATGCGTGTATGTATTGTATTTAACCTTGCCCAATTTTTTGCAATTGTTTTGCTCTATTGACTCTTGTTTTGCCATTTTTGCACCTCAGAACTAAGCTGATGGAAGTGGTTGATGCTTCTAGATAGGCGAAGAGAGAGGAACGAAATACTAAAATCTAAAATTACGAAATAGGTTGACTGAAAGAGTTGAATGCTTCAGTGAGAGTGAGAAATTTTCAGTTTTCTGTCATGAGATCACTTTGTAGAATAACCAAATAAATAACAGTACAGTTGCCAAAAGAGATAAGTAATCAGGATTGATGCTTTCGAAAAAAAAATAATTTAGATAATAGAAAACAAACAGTTCAATTTTCAAATAAAATTTCATTAGAAAACATCCATAGGTTTCTTACTAAACTTCAACTATGTACATCCGACGAACCTGGTTAGTTAACACTTTTGGTGATTGTACATTGTGGTGAAAATAATAGCCATAACGTAAACTGGTAGCTCAGGGTACACACTTTCATTTTGGTATTGCCACTCGTCTACGACAAAATTTATTCAATAATATCGCTGCCTTTCAAAGTTTACCAGGTCCAAATCTGTCAAACACAGTCTAAAAATATGTGCACTTAATAACGTTACACTTTATGTAAGTACACAGCAATTATAAGTACAGTCAGGAAACAGGACATATAGTCACCAGGTCACCTCGCCGGATACCATCTGACGCAACACCACATACTCCAACAGTTTGGTATTGCTACTAGCAAAGTATATAGCAATGTAAGTAGTAATTATACTTAAGGGGGATTCGATAAAAAAATAGTTTACTACAGCCAAAAAATACTGCAGTACCTACCTATTAAATATACAAAACAGAGCCTGTAGAATGATGTTGTGAAAATCGATGTAAAGCAAAATCCAACGATTCAGTTCTTCAAGAAACCGTCATGTGATAAAGATACGAAGCAATATGGTAGCTGTTCTACAATGCATTGGCAGGATCCTAGTATCTTTGATAAATGATTTTATTTCTGTGAGTAGGTTTGTACAAACACTTTTATACGTCAATAATATTTATTTGAACTAGATGAGGTCGGCGTTTCCTATCTGACTACTCTGAGAAGAAGGCCGAAACAAACTCAGAGGTCACAGTCTCTTTTAAAGAATGTTGGTCACATTATGTGAAGACTAAGTAGATAGCTGTCTAAAATAGTTTTTAGAGAAAAGAACAACACAGATTGAGTGGACCTGTCCAGTCAGTGCACGCATTTGTCACTAATCGTGCGGCTCAACTCAGAACGTGAGAAGCTCAACGATTCGACAAACAATACCAAAGAAAGGACATTTGGGTAGGCTGCAAAAATTACTCACCCTGCCAGATCATAATTACAACATACTTGACAAATAAAGAAAGATAGGAGAAGAAAAGAAACATACCCAACAACAATATTTGCCTACATAACATAATCAGCTTTTATTGTTCCCACTGCTGGGACACAGGCCTCCTCTCGGTGAGAGGGAGTGGGCGATAAACCACTTTTTAAATAGCAAAACTATAGTCCTTTCGCATTACGCAAACATTATCTTATTGAAATGTAGGCACTGCCAACTAGAAAATATGTATGTTATTTAGATTACACATTCAAGATTTATTTTTACACTTACCTTATTAAGTGTCGCTCACAAACAGACAGAGTTCAAGCAACTGTTACCTCACAGTGATCCACTTAAGAGCAATGCATCATAATTATTTGTATTTGGCTGCACTTTGCATAACTTATCTAAGTAGACCATCGTTGAAGACATGTTAGCCTTGAAGAAGAAGTAATGGCCTGAAACAATGCACAGATGTGTGTTTCATCTCGAGAGATTGTCATTTCTTTTTGTAATAACAACTAAGTGTAATGGTATGCATATTGCCAGAATTTTATGAACTCCTCCTACCAAGTAATTTATTTAAATTAGTGTGTGTGTAACATTTGATATTGCACTCTTTTGATTACTTTCAAATGCCGAATCCACTTTGCGCCTAACCTTTTCACACAGAGTTTACTGCTGACGGTTGATTTAGCAAACAAAAAAAAAACATTTAAGCAGGGAAGAACGCAGGAATAAACGAACAAAACAACCTGTAACAATCTCTCATTTTCTCTCTGTCAAGCATCATCATTAGTCAATGCAAAGGTATTTACTGGGAAAACCAGTTTATTTACTAACAAAACGCAGCCTGCCAGTTTTCGTCAATTTTTTCGTTGCTGCTCCGCTCCCTTTGATCGTAGCGTGATGTTACATAGCCTTCCTCAATAAATAGGCTACCCGACTCGAAAAGAATTGTTCAATTCGAACCAGTAGTTCCTGAGATTAGCGTGTTCGACCCCGAATACTATCGCTTTCCCCATTTTAGGGAATTAGGGGGTTAGAAAGAGACAAAAAGTAGCCTATGTCACTCTCCATCCCTTCAACTATCTTAAAAAATCACGTCAATTAGTCGCTCCGTTTTGCCGTGAAAGACGGACAAACAGACACACACACTTTCCCATTTATAATATTAAGTATGGATAATGGTTTGGCTGTAACTTTTCCGGAAAATTCCAGAAGATACCGCCCTTTAAGAAATTCTCATCGTAAACTATTACTCTCTGGTTCGCTACTATAATAAATCGTTGGATGATATACACATTATCTATGAAGACGCAAAGGCATTCCATCCTCTCGTGCATTTTCTCGACGGCAAATTTAAGTAAATATTCTTATATAGCAAGTTACTAGGTATGTTCATCCCTTGTCTTTTCTTTAAGACCACACAGAAGAGACATATTCCTAGAAAGATAAAGAATTAATGACCTTGACCTTGAAGAATGGATAAAATGATACCCATTTATAATTATTCTCATCTTGTAATTTACCCGCATTTCACAAAATAAAGTCATTCAAATTCATATTTAAATTTTAAGCGTCTATAATTTCTCGAAATAAACTTTTACTAGCAAACTATTTTGTCTAGTAATAACATTTATTTTTACAAAGAAATAAAAGCTCAGGTGATTCAAAGTTAATGGTCTAAATTGTATCTTTATTTAAAAGCTTTTAAAGCTTGAAACCCCTTTTTGAGTTTATCGCGATCTTTTGAATTTTCATACAATTATTAACTTACTCATATTCCCATGTTATAATTATTTACAGCCACGTTTGTTTTCAAATGCAAAGATCAAAGTCATTAGTGTATTATATTAAAACAAGGTACAACATACCCCCCATGTTTGGCAATATCTAAAATAAAGACCACAAATCAAATTTGCTTGTTCATCGAAAACAAAAATGACCCAGTTTTCTTATTTAAAAAGAAAAGTGCTACATAAACCATGACATAACTTTGACGGTCATCGGTTAGCAAATCCTCAAAAATAATCATAACTGATTAATGACTGCATTGCATTAAGCTGTTCTACATACTGAACTTTTTGTTAAATCAATTTCAAAATGAAAAAAAGATGAAGTGAACTCTATATTGCCAAGTAATGTTTATGATTCAATTGATCACTATCCCTCGTTTATGCGCGAGAGCATATAAGCCCCTCCCGTGAAGGCACGCATGCGCAGTACAGTGGTGATCGCGAGTACTCGTGAGTCGTCTCGCGCAGCTCATGCGGGTCAGACGTGTTGGAGAAAACGCGAGAAAATGAAGTTACCGGTTAGTTTCACGTGGAATTCAGTGTCATTAATAATTAGTGTGATTAGTTTATTTTATAATCGTTGTTCATAGAGGAAAACCGGTTCAATCTAGAAATTTCATTTCAAAATTTTTGTGTGTTGATGAAAGATGTTTCAGTTCTGCCCGCCCGCCCACAACACGAGCTTTTAAACATAACACTGAAATTATTTTAATGAAACACTATTATTAGAATTTTTTCGCACAAACGGGCTTGATGAGTAATAATAGGCATGGGGATGTCATGGTTCATTGACTATGCTGATATTCACATTACCCCCGTCATGTTGTTGCATTGTGTCCCTATTATTTAATAGAGCCCAATTTACATAACACTGAAACACTGTTATTTTTTCTTCAAAATTTTCACTATTGAAAAAATTGTCTAATCTACTCCTATGAAGTATTTTCATGACTCTGTTGGACGCCATAGGTCACATTTTGTACATTCTGGACTTTCAAACTTATCGAAAGTAAAAATTATTGATTAGGCTCAACTTAACATCAACTCAGAAGCTCTTCATTACACTTCCTCAGATCTCGCTGCTTGTGCTAGCGGCTCTTAACCTAGTGCTGGCTGAGCAGCCTGTCACCAAGAGATCAGTGGCCAAGAACGCAGCGATCGATGTCCCAGAGGGCGATAGTTCACCGGCTCAGAGTCCAGTGCAGACCAAGAAATCAGCAACCCAACAGGACGAAAACCAGACCAGCAAGAGAGAGTTATATGAAGGGAACTACGGGGAACGGAATAAGGAAGCTGTACCGAATTATGGTAAGTTTTACAAAAATATACTGTGCAAATTCAGTCTTGATAAATTAATTTAATAGCGTCACTAAAGTTGTGTTTTGTCTGAAATCTTATAAAAATACCAAGAAACAAATTGTGCGTTATTTTTATGTTTGAGCACTTGCAACGTAAAATGCAACTAGAGTACAACTTTTTTTTATCAGTGTTTTTGCAAATATAAGAATATATTCAAAGGTTTTCCCAATCATATGTAATGTAAAGGTTTGTTATATTTAATGTTGTGTAGCATAAGTCCTTTACAGTTCCATTAGACGCTTAATACACGCATCGGTCTTGCTTTAAATATTAGCTGATTGTTTGTTTAATTAACCATTCATAACCAATAAACCAATTTAAGATGTCAACTGTCAGGTAATTAAAGCAATTACTCTTTAATTGTTGCCGTCCAGAATGCCTAATAGACAAGGGGTTAACAAGCAATAATAAATAGTTACTAATATCTAGCAGCGCTGTCAAATCAAAATATCAATACTACAATTACATCGGACACGTATATGTAAACACCACAACAGGCCTGAAATGCAATCAAACCATTATCAAAACTGACCGATTTCATTGAAATAGTATGCATTACTGCTCACTACTAAATGCTATTTACGCAAACAAGCGTGGACTTCCGTGTTGTCCAACATGATTAATTGAATTTGCTTTATCGATGATTTTGAGTTAAGTTCTTTTGGAACGTCTAAATTGACTGAACCCTTTCTGCCTTCAGCTAAAAATTATAATTCGTCAGAAGCTTGAAAGTCTCACAACCAGTAACCAAAGGGTATCATATTACCCAGTAACTGAGTTGTAGAGGTCAGATAGGCAATCGCTCCATGTAAAATACTGGTATTGAGCTATCTAGTTAGAGTGGAGGGTGACCCCAACATAGTTAGAAAAAGGCTAGGCAGATAATGATGATAGGTTTATTTATGGAAAATTTATTGACGGATTTTGAACTCTGAAACAGTGTCTGTCATAGGCATTGAATTTGGGTGAACCTGTGAATTTATACTTGAATTTTGAATTTCGTTTTTTTAGCACTTTGACTTAGCACTTTCTGCCTTCAGCTGTCATATAGGTGTAATTATGGGTCATCAGAAGATTGAATTTGGGTGAACCTGCGGGTGTCTGAGTGGGTAATCTGGGGAAGTACTCACCCAATCTGTAACAAATTCGTCTGCCTAGCGTGGTGTTTCGGTTTAGTTTTAATATCATACTTCAACCGTTAGGTAAAAAAACGACTGAAGAAATTTTTACTTGGGCTACCTAGTAAATAAATTCTTGAGTCGTTTTTTAGTACACTCAAGAGAAACATAGATACTGTCTTTTCGTAGTTATTACCACATTCTGACATAAACTGCCAAGTTTAAGAGATTAGGTAGGTAATTAGGTTCTATAAATGTTGAACTTTGTACAATTTATCTTTCAGAAGTCACAGCATCTCCTCCTAGGCTTGTATTTGGCAAAGAATTGCAAGAAATGATGTCAGACCAGTCACCGACCCATGTAAGTACATATTTTTTATTCTATTGATCCAGATTCAATACAGAAACAACTTTACCATATTTATCAACTTTACTAACTGCCTGAATAAAATGTGTGTCTGTTTAGGACACAAGTGTCCATTGGTAATTTGTTGGAATAATTAAAAATTGATATTAACTTTTTTTAATTAGGACAAATAATTCATTTGTATTCAAATAGTAATTTGTACTGTGGTTTGTGGAAGCCGACTAATATTGCATTACGGAGCTTTATTGATGTTGGAATTAATTGACTGAAAATTATTGTTATTGTGACAAGCACGGACATTTTATTTTATAAGGGTAGGTACTGGACGACTCTTGCATACGTTTTTAATAGTGCATACATTAATAATGCGATATTTGTTGTAACTTTGGTTTATATTTTTTGGATCAAGCGTTGGATTGTAGAAAAGTCGGCACACTGTAATTCATTCGATTACTCAATATAACTTGTGGAATACGAGTTTTTTCCTTTTATTGAATAGGTAACCACCAGTTTATTTAAACTACTGACTACTGTTTAAAGCTACTGATTTACAATTATCATTAACACAGAGAACACTTTTTGTTTCTACTACTTGACTACTGTTTTAAGCTACTGATTTACAATTATCATTAACACAGAGAACACTTTTTGTTTCTACTATTTTTGACATTAAGTTAACCAATAACCATAATATTTACTGGAAATTATTTAAGTAAGTTAATTACTAGAATGGAACTAATAAAACTAAGTTTCTAAAACTAAAGTTCGATTGTGAATGCGTAACATTTACTCTTCTATTCGTTTCAGACTCTTTAATTATTGAGTGTCTACTTTGGTAATGTATTTCCGAGTTGTCGTTTTAATAGTGCACGTCTCTATTACAATCATAAAAATTATGGTTTATTTCAAATACTATTTGTGGTGAATGAAAGGTAATTACTTGCAGCTGAGATGAAAATGTAAAGGGAGATGTGTGGTGTTACACGAATGGATAGAATAAGAAATGAGTACATAAGAGGAAGTCTGAAACTGGCACCAATAGCTGAAAAGTTGTGTTGGAATCGGTTGTCATGGTATGGTCACGTAATACGGAGGAATGAGGAAAATGTTGCGAGGAAAGTTTTGAGTATGAATGTCAATGGCTTTAAGAGTAGAAGGAGACAAAATAAACGATAGATGGAATGTGTGAATTATGATATGGATTAAAAGTGACTGACTACTGAGATGACGAATAATAGAGAAGTGTGGAAGAAAAAGACATGTTGCGCCGACACCAAATAAATTGGTATAAGGGCAGGAGTTGAATGACTATTTGTAGTGGTCATACTATCATTGTACGTGAAACGTGTCAAAATATAATTGCATGACAGTCGACCTTTTCATTGTCTGTCTTTGAAATCATAAATAAATACTCCATATATATATACTACGCTTTGGGATGGAGCATTAGCTTCATATTTGTGGCTGACCTAGTCCTTGACAATTTAAAATAGGTTTACTTATTTGAAATAAATACTTTGAGTTTTAGTCTGATACATAATCTTATCTAATGATTTCGTATTTGTTGTGGTTTTTGTCATGAAATCGCAAAAGCCATATCACCCAACCAACATCAAGCAATCTGATTTGCTGATTTTATTTGACTTACAAAAACCGGCACCAAAACACAATCGTAATTATTTCACAACTGAAAATCGATGGCAAGATTTATTAAGAACTTATATTAATCACTTTGACATCTATTAAAGCAATAAAAGTTCTTAAAAAGCGTAACATCAAGCGAACTATTCATAAGGAAACTTTTTAAAAATGTGTGTTCAACAAAATGGCGGCGGCGCCGGTTTTTTACGCCCGTCCAAGTACCGCCAAGTTTTATATTAAATTTCTTTGAACTTGGCCCCGATGTTGAGGTTATGTCACCCTCGCTCTTGAGGTTACGGAAGAAATGTGTGTGTGTGATGTTAGTGAGATATTATGGTCGTTTGAAAAGCGGATAATCGAAATTTCCTTTTTCTGTTACGAAAACACATTTTTTTTTTCACACTTCTGTTTCACTTATATCTTAAACTTATATTTTTGCGCAACTGCCATCTAAGACTATAGCCAGAGCCGAATCCTCAATCTGTCGCACCTTGAAAATGCTAAATACCTTCCTGACTGCCAACCCTGAATGTGATGTGTTTGTTGATGAATGGAATAAAATGATGCGTATATATCTGGTGTTCTGTGAGAGAAAGTGTGCAAGGGAGTCCACTGTTCCATATTCGTTGTTAATATAGGTTATTGTATAACTTTTTGTAATTATTGTCAACCTTTTATGTGTTTCTATGTTAATTAATTTAATTGGTGTTTTACCGTTTTAATTAACAATAAATAAAATAAATAAATGGATACTAGATTAGTGAATAGAAGTGTGAAAAAAAAGTGAGTGTTGTACTAACAGTTATACATACCTCTGTCTTACCCATCGGGAAACGCAAGCATTATAATCATCATCATCATTTCAGTCGAAAGACGTCCACTGCTGGACATAGGCCTCCCCCAGATCGGGGAGCCTAGCCATAATCGCCACGCTAGGCAAGCGGGTTGGTAATCGCAGTATGGTGGTAAAATGCATAGAGAACGCTGCTTCCCATTCTCTAGTAAGTTTTTTAGTCGCCTCCTAGAACACCCACGGGAAGAAATGGGATGGTGCTATTCTTTAACAACGCAAGCGTGATATTATGTAAATGTGTATGACCTCTAGATGAGAGAGTAAATTTATTATCTTTCTATTGAATTTCGATAGTATTTGATCCGATGACCTTGTTGTATTTTATACTCATTCAAAATTGTTAATCTATACTAATATTATAAAGCTGAAGAGTTTGTTTGTTTGTTTGTTTGATGGAACGCGCTAATCTCAGGAACTACTGGTCCGAATTGAAAAATTATTTTTGTGTTAGGTAGCCTATTTATCGAGAGAGGCTATAGGCTATATAACATCACGCTACAACTAAAAGGAGCGGAGCAGTAATGAAAAATGTTGCAAAAACGGGGAAAATTAATTCCTTTTGAGAGTTTCCGTTGCGTGCGCTGCGTAAACGGTTAAAGTAACGCAAAAATCATGTATAACGGAATTGTTCCTTTTAAAAAGTTCTAAAAAAAAATCCGCGAGAGCATATGTCTATCTTTTAAGGTTGACTCACTATAACTCAAAAGGAGCGAGCAGCAACGAAAAATGGACGGAAACTAGCAGAAAAATCGATGCGACGGGAAGGGTCAGCGGAGCAAAAATTTGACGCGGACGAAGTCGCGGGCAGAAGCTAGTTTAAGTAATAAAGCACATTTCAATATACCACGTTTTGTGCGATGACGGTGTTCAGTTCGAGTCACATAAAAAATGGCGCGCCTCAGCCTATTGTGTGAACTTCCATTCTCCAGTCCACTAATGACATTTCCTAACAATAGCATTTTCTAAATATTTACTGAAAACATTACTGAAAGGAGACATGAAGAAATGTTTACTAAATAACAATACAAGAATAACATTGCAGTTTCACTTACTGCTTGAACTCTAATTGTTTTGCGAAAGCATATTGCATAGGAGAGGATCATCTGGAATTTGCGTCAACATTACATACAAGATTAGCAAGCTGACTGACGGACACACATTAACATTATTTTGACATAGGTCTGTAATTAGCGTTGAGCCATCTCATCGGTCAAGTACATATAGTCATGATTTTGGATGATGCTGGTTGAGTGTTTAGATTTGAAGATGAGTGTCGTCACACTATAGTCTGAGCCAGATGTGAAAAAAATAAAAGTCATCGACACCCGACTTCCGATGTATTCAAATATTTCAAAACGATACGAAAAGAATGTTAAGAAAGTGTCGCTAGCACGTCAAAACGGTAATTTGAATACATTGGTAGGCAAGTATGAACGACTTTTATTTTTCTCACATCTGGCATAGACTATACGAGCGGGCTATGCTCGTAGTTTCTTTGAAGGATAAAATCAGAAATGAAATTATCTGGAAAAGAACTGGAGTTACCGACATAGCTCGCAGAGTAAGCAAACTGAAGTGGCAGTGGCCTGGCCATGTCTGTCGAAGGACCGATTGCCGATGGAGCAGACGAGTCCTGGAGTGAAGACCGCGTATCGGCAAGCGTAGCGTGGGACGCCCCCCAGCTCGGTGGACCGACGACTTAAAGAAATTGGCTGAGGCAAACTGGATGCGGAAGGCGGAGGACAGGGTATTGTGGCGCAATATGGGAGAAGTCTATGTCCAGCAGTGAACTGCGATAGGCTAAGTTGATTGATTGATTGGCACTGACTATATCTGCATATACTATTTATAAAGCTTAGTCCACGTCATCATCATCATCATCTCAGCCCGAAATCACGCACTACTGGGTATAGACCTCCCCCTTTTTCCGTCATACTTTTCGGTTCCATGCGTGTCTCATCCATGCGTTTCCCGCGACGTTGACGATTTCGTCAATCCAACGCGCTTTTGGATAGCCTTGGTTTCTTTGGCCTAATACTGGCCACCATTCGGTTACTGCGTTACGTCACGTCACGAACGTAAAATATCGCTGCGATATTTTTTCGCGCACTGAAAATTCAGCTCACAGTTCAGCATCGAAAGTTGAAAATTAAACAGTTTGTTTTTTTTTGACGTGCTGTGATGCACTTTGTTGGATTTCGAATGCTCGGTTCAAGACCCGAGAGTTTAAATTCCAGTGCACGATAAAAACCCGCCACGATATTTCAAGTGTTTTACGTTTTTTTTTTTTTCTTCTCTAGTTTTCTAACGATATTAGGTCATGCCATCTTTAACATCAAAGCAAAGACGCCATATTGCATAATTGTTTTGAAAAGAGAATGCGTTATTGTCTCTATATCTATTACCTATTGTGTTTCTCCAAATAAATGAAATTGAACGTTGACGTCATCAGTACAATGAACTGACTACCTCTCACTCGGCAGTCCTTACCATACTATTACATCTTAAGAGGTAATAGCCCACTTTTGGGCTATTACCTCTAAGAGGTACCATTCATACAAGTGTCTATTGCTTTCTTAACAGTTAAGCTTGTCTTCTACCTGGGTCTCAATAACACTAGGCGAAGCCTAAATAAATGTTTTGCTGTAAAATGTGCAACTTTGGGCGCCAAGCCAAAGGTGGAAAATCCAACAGCACGCTTTAATTTAGGCAGTCATCTAGATGTCACCTAGTGTTAGTAAAAACGGTGTTTCGTTTAATAATATTAGGTAGGCATAACCTCAGGCTCAGTAAACTCGGTCCACGGGATAGAATTAATTTGTAAGCTAACCAACGAATTAATTATTTTCCTAATTTATGTATGGAAATGGTATTACAATTTGGGGCGGCGTGTCTTTGAGCTTATCTCTTTCAAGGCTAGGCTAGCCGGGGTTGATAGGCTAAACATTAGAAAATTACACCCTGGTTGTAGTCTGGAAGATTTAGTCATCCTATATAATGCCAGTTAAGATTGATCCTGATTTTAACAATCTCTGGATTGAAAATTTTGAGTGTATGCAACGCTTTATATTATTTACGTGACCATTAAATTGTCTCCTAAGAGAAAAAAAATCCAGTTATTGCCTTTTTTATTTAAAACTAGCTGTGCCTGCGGCTTCGCCCGCATGGATGTCATATACGTTGAAATTATCCCATGATATTCGTGCTGCCGGGTCATAAAATTGCCTGTGTCCTGTGTGCCAATACCAGTCCAGCTGTTTCGGACATTAGCCGAAACAAACATTCAAATAAATAAATAAATTTATAGTTCAAAAACACTAGAAAACACGCTTTTATAAATGCACGTAAAAACCAAAAACTTAATCGTGTTCAAAGTTCATTACAAGATCTTTCTAACAAGTCCAAACACGGCTATGATACGATATTCCATCATGGAATGCCAGTGCCTATCTTCCGGCTTCATCATCAGACCTTGAAACCTAATCGTGGTCAAAGTTCATTACAAGACTTTTCTAACAAGTCCAAACACAGCTATGATACGATGTTCCATCTTGAAGTTCCAGTTCATATCTTCCGATTCCATCATCAGATCAATTTGACAGTACCATATTATTGTATTGTCACCAGAATTACATACAGTTGCCAATTTTCATGACCCTATAATCCTTGGAAGATGGTTAAATTAGTTAGGTACCTTAGATTCCATTACATAGTTACATACAGGTCGACCTAACAAAAGCGTGTTAAAAATACCGTATGTAGGTATTTACCTACGTTCATAAGCATGAAAAATATAAAAGTTGTTATTACAAACAGACACTTTAATTTTTAAACATTTGCATAGTTCATTGCTAACAGTGTAATTCAACATCGTTTAAAAGTTGTTTTCTGTTTAAATAAATCACAACGTAAACGCATTACGGAATGTTATTGACAAACACTACACATTTTTTCAATAACACATTAGCGAGATTAGCTGAAATCATAATCTTGACATGTAGCTGTTCTGGGTTATTAACCCACATAATGTTGCAATGCTTGAGAACCGGGCCAATGTTGCCAGTATCGCTCTCCCACGATTGTAGTACCTACTGCCATAATTAGCAAAAATATTAACTAAAAACTTTAAAAACTTTTGAAATGTTGGCACGCACGGCCACAGATCTGGCTATACATTTCCAGTATAAGCTAACTTCTCATTGTACGAAAAGCCTATACAATGCGAGGTCAGTTAAAACTGGAAATTTATAGCTTGATATTTAGCCTTGTGCACCTAACTATTGCCAAAGAAAAAGTAAGAGAAACTAAAGGTATAAGTATTTCATTACCATGGTTTCGCCCGTGTAGCAAGAGCAAAATTTGCCTATAATGTTTCTATTGCTGAGACACTATTAAAAAGTCCGAACCCATGCCCTAACCCCGGCACACGATCTACCTTTGTGCCAAATTTTATTAAAATTAATTCCGCCGTTGAGAAGCTAACTGATGGACAAAGTTCCTTTTCATTTACAATATTGTAATGTCCAACAGAAGAGATCTCCTCCAACATTGGGTTTACTATCTTATGAGTATCTGCAGACTGCAAAGGCTCTACACAACAGTGAAATACGTAACCGTATAGTACCGATTCATTTGGAGATAATATAAAACCAACCAACTATTTTAACAGCTTTTATAATTAAATGCCTTATAAGTTTAACATTAACAATGTCTCATAAGTTCAAAATTTCATCACAATTAGCAACGCCAAATTAACTAACACATCGTTACAGGTTAAATATCAGTATCATAGGCTTGACAGCTCATCTGCTTATCTGGTCACGATCACTCACGAGATAGATACCTTCAACTTCAAACACTTAATAGGTGCAATAGCGATAGCAAGTGTTACGTAATACGACTAGGTCAAGGTCGACTCGCTGTAACCTGAGGTTCGTTTACACGCGGTTGAGTGAGAGTCTAGTACTGGAGAAAGTAGGTACTAACTAACGAATCTTAAAAAAAAAGCTGCATGCTTTCGTTAGTTAATTAGAAAAAATAACACATATTTCCCGCAGCATTATATATTTTGTGCCCAATAATAATTCAACCTACACACATTAAAAGTGTCTAGGGATGAAATTAAATAAAAATTGGCGAGGGACTATCTCTAACCATCTCTCTCATTTGCTGTATGTACTTATACTTCATTTCCTTTTAAAATAAGAATCTGAAACGTCATCATCATTATTTCAGCCGAAAGACGTCCACTGCTGGACATAGGCCTCCCCCAAGCACCGCCACTTCGACCTGTTCTGTCCTGTTCTGAAACGTATTGAAGATTATTTCTAAACCATTGCGTCATTTGTTCGAATAAATGGTCGGCTCAGCAACGTAAATAACGCAATGAATGTTGTTTAACTATCAATATGAAACCAATTCCTACTGATAGCAAGTTACGCAATTACCCCTCTGGTTATGCTCAATCAATCGGAAACTTACTGTTAACACTATTCCATGTTATCTTTGAGGAAACACAGATTCTTTAACCAGTCAACTACCGTAATTACAGACACAATTAAGAAACGATTGTGTCTATACCAAATGTGGTATCTCAGGGACTTAGAGGTTAACCACAAACTTGGTTTTAGCACTACTCGACCTTCAACTCTACCAATCTAAGCGCACCTTCAAGATGGCAGGTGATATTACAAGACACTTGCAACGATCGCCTTTCTATTACGTTTACAATCGCCGCCAAAGATAACCAGCCCAAATTACATTACAACACAATCTAGATTATCTTTATCTTCGAGAAACAACTCGATTAGCACTTTCAATTTATCTTTATCTTTTTTTTTACTTTTATTCTTTTACGAAATATCGGTCAGTCATGTAATGATTGGTTTTGTTTTAGGCGTTTGTTATTAGATTATAATATTGCTATTGCTAACGAGTTACGTTATAAGAGCGTTGCTGATGTAACAGGTTAATGTCTGCGTACTTCGTTGACGATGAGCCAACATATGTTACTATAATGAGATTATAACAATCTTCATTGTAATATGTGTAACCTTTTTTAACCACTGCTCATCTACTGACCCAGCATTATTTTGGTAGTAAACAACTGATACTCACCTATTATTAGCAAGATGTGATGCAGTAGTAGCCTAAACATAACAGGCGAAATGTATTTGTACTATAAGTACACCTCTGCCTAACCCTTCGGGTAAGATAGGCGTAATGTTATGAGTTGTATGTTGTTCAGTTTTGAGTTCTCCACCCAAAGGGTGCAAACGGAACTCTATTACTAAGCCTCCGCGGTCCGTCCGTCTGTATGTCAGCGTGCTGTATTTCATGAAACGTTATAAGTAGACAATTTAAATGTTCACAGATTGTGTATTTCAATTGCCGCCATAACAACAAATAATAATAATAAAATGAAATAAAATGAGAGAGTCCAAAGGAATCCTCTGGTTGATTCAGTGTTAAATATTGTATGGTAATACGGAACCCTTCGTGTACTAGTCCAACCCACACATGGCCGGCTATTTTTTAATTCTTTTAGAGCTAAATGTGTTGAAGATTTTGACTTAATTGATTACTCTTATCGTTGGATGCGGAAAAAATCGGCCAGACCAACAAAAACTTCAGCAAATACTATGAAAGGCAACGTCTACTTTCTTATAATTAATTCATTCAAAATGTGAAATTTTGTATGTTTGTTACTCAATCACGCAAAAGTTTTTGAACAGATTTGGATGAAATTTGACACACAGATTAACGCATAGGATATTTTTTATTCCGGTACCGCGTTCCCGTGAATTAACCTCTGCGTGAGAAAGCCGCTGGCAAAAGCTAGTTATAACATACAAAGCACCTTACATTTCACACGCCCCCCCCCCCCCCTCACAATGTCTTCATGAACAGTTCGAAGCAACTTTCATAAATCCTTATTGCTTTCCGTTTGGCTTATTCTGAACCGCGCCCGATTTCCTCCAAACTTGGCCGAAAAGAACGAGCCAAAGAAATTAATTAAAAGAACAACTTTTATTAATTTCAATAATACGAGTTCCGAGAAGTTTCGGCAAACGTCTTATTTCCACTCAGATTTAGTGATGGGCTTTTGTCTTAAAAGTATTCATTCAATTATTCGGATTTTCGGCATTGTACGGTTGCCGAGCTATCAAATAAATTATTGCCATCTGGCAAAATGATGTAGGTACCTATAGCTGGAATATGATTTTAATGAACAGGCATTATTTGTATGTTCATTAGACGATTATTATATGTCTGACGAAAAAAATATTAATAACATATTAGATATTCTTATCTTATTGCTTTTTTATTTAATTGAGTTGAAATAAAATATGTATTTAGTAAGATAAATCTTTTAAGACACTTCAATATGTTGTTGGTCAATATTAAAGAACTACATGGCCCCGGCATTTGCTAGCTAACTGACCCACAGAAGAAATGCCGAGGTCATTCTCTTTTTCTTGAGACGGATTACAACCAAATTACAAAATTAACACGTTAACTGCCATGGGTAAAATCAGAAAAAGTAAAAAATGTACTTAGTGTTATTTAACTTTAAATCGATATTGATTTAAAAGTGTCGGACACATAGTCCGACAACACAGTTTTAATTAATTTGAGTGTACACTTGCACTTGTAGAGAATATAAAAACAAGAAGTTCAGGTATAAAGTTGGCAATACATTTAATCCTCTCTCTCTCTCTCTCTCTCTCTCTCATATATTCCTCTGCCAGTAAATATGCGTCCCAATGATTTCAGTTATATTTCCATGTTTATTAATAATCATATTTCAAATAAAATAAAAATTGACATTGATACTGCTCAATTATTTCGCGTAATATAATTTACTTAATTGGCAAAAAACCTCCCATAAATGTGTATTTGTACTGTAGGCATGTTTGTAATCCAAATGGCAAAACATTGAGAAAACATAATGTAACAATTGTAACATCCTGCACACTGTTGTAACATATGTTTACGAATAAAGACTACGATTGATTGATTGATTGACTACTTCAGTCAAGTTAATAAAATCTTTTGTTAGATTTGAAAGAATCCAAGAGATAATAAAATTGGTTCTTCCATGACTTAGGCGACATTCCAGATACGAAAATATTTCCATAATGAATACCTACCTACTTAAATTGTCTACCTAATTACAATTAGTAAAAAATGTTCGCTTCAGCGTATTGTAGCCCAATCGTGATTAATTAGAAGCGGATAGGTTTTTACTTAGATATACTGGTCAAGGGCGCCATGATTGATGAAGATGTGAGTCCTGCTCGATTACTGTCCAAGAGTATGGATGGAGAGGAGACGAGGAATTGAATGATGCTGAAACTGGATGTCGCCCGTTCACAATATCTAAACAAATAAATAAAATTGAAGTGTCTGTTTTAAGGTCAAAGTAAAAGCTTTTTAATAAATTCATATGAAAGTCTATACTGGACTTATGACGAAAAACCAGTTTTCAAATTGTCTGTGTGTCTGTATGTTCCGGCTAATATCCGAAACGCTCGGACCGATTTTGAGGGGACTTTCACTAGCAGATAGCTGATATTATAGGTTTTTCTTTCGGTATCCCATGACATAATTTCCGACCTCCACGTGGGTGAACCCGCGGGCACAGCTAGTTTGAAAATATGTGGGCACCGTGTATTTATCTGTCATTGTATTATTTTTAATTATTTTACCCATTGTGGTATTGTTATTTTATTCTTGACTAGCTTTTGTCAGCGGCTTCGCCCGCGTATTATAGGTATAAACCTTTCTCTTGAACTCTATCTATTTAAAAAAACCGCATCAAAATCCGTTGCGTAGTTTTAAAGCTCTAAGCATACATACATAGGGACAGAGAGAGGGAAGCGACTTTGTTTTATACTATGTAGTGATGCGTTTTCATATTCAAGTATATAAATTAATGTAAACAATACAATTTAAAAGAGTTTTCCATACGAAACTACTTTTTTGAAGGGGCAACTATATCAAATTCTATTTTTGAAAATGTTGACGATCGAAATTGCCATTATACTTATATTAAATACTTATTCTTATTTCCTCAATACACACACTTGAAAAATGTACACAAGTTTTATATCGTCTTTAAATAGTAGATGAGCCCTGGAAATACCGTCCTTTATTCCTGCGATAAAGTTGACAACACCCTTTCACTGAGACGATCTCATAAACAAACTATTTTGTCTTCAATTAAGACTTTACATGTTAGGATGAGCGTTGAGACTACTACATCTAAATGAGTTTAGATGTGCGCTTGTAATTTTACAAGCACACAATAAGTAGAGGAATGAACACGTTAAACATTTACGTATGCATGGCGACAAATCGAGCTATACATTTCCAGTGACTGTCTTCTCACTGTACTAAAAGCCTATACAAAGCGAGGTTAGCTAAAATTGGACATGTATAGCTTGATACAACTCATGTGTACAAGTAAGTTGAGTGCGTGCATAGATTTTATTTGATTTCAAACGCAATGTCATCCAAAAAGCTAACATTGAGTAGCGCGTTTCATAAGTAGAGCGGTAATTGCAGTAAGTAAATAAGTAAATAGTAAGTAAAATTGTATTTGCATAGATTGCAGGTACAGTAAATAAGATGTGACAAATAATATGGGTGATCCTTGTACAATCTACCTTAAATTAGGCATGCAACATTATTAATACACATCAACAATTAATATTATTATTTTATAGGATAGTTAATACATATTCGGCATGGTACATTCATATAATAATTCATTAACTCAAAAAGCTGCAATATAATTGTAATAATAATCATAAATTACAATGTCAATATTAGGTAGGTAAGTCAAAAGAAAAAGATATATATATATATTAGGTCTTTACCTATGAAATTGCCGTTCTGCAGTACTGGCCATTTCAAATCAAAATAATTTTTGTGTGTCTAAGAATTCTAATTTCAAATTAATTTTATTTTAAAAACATGGAATTCTTTTTCCAAAAGTAGTCATTTGTTTATTGATTAGTGTTACATTTTCATCGCATTTCAATCTTTTTCGTCATCATGGATACGTTAAAAATTCGAGTAATTATGGAATATGAGTACCGTCGTGGCAGCAACGCAGCACAAGCGGCACGCAACATCAACGACGTTTACGGAGCTAACACTACAAATCAACGCACCACCTGTTATTGGTTTGCTCGCTTCCGTTCTGGAAATTTCGACCTGAAAAATGAACCTCGCGGTCGTCCGAAGCCTTTGGTCGACAATGACGAATTAAAGGTGGTTGAGGAAGCTGATGATACACAATCTACGGCTGAATTAGTAGCAGCTTTCGACGTTAGCGTCAAAACAATATTGGTCCATTTGCGTCAAATTGGCAAGGTAAAAAAGCTTGACAAATGGGTGCCCCACGAACTCAATGATCGCCAGCGCGAAGTACGCGTCGAGACGTGCCTTGCACTGCTCAACAGACACACAAATGAAGGCATTTTGAACCGCATTGTTACTTGCGATGAAAAATAGATTCTGTTTGATAACCGCAAGCGCTCAGCAAGTTGGTTGGATCCTGGTTCAGCATCTAAACAATGCCCTAAACGAAAACTTACCCCTAGAAAAGTGATGGTCTAGCGCCGGTGTGATTCATCACAGCTTCTTACCAAACGGGGTGAGCATTACTGCAGATGTGTACTGTGAAGAACTGAACTCAATGATGGAGAAGCTGGCACATCTCCAACCAGCATTGGTCAATCGCTCGTCTCCGCTGCTCCTGCACGACAACGCGCGACCTCATACTGCACAGCAGACGGTCTCCAAGTTGCAAGAACTGGGGTTGGAAGCTCTCCGTCATCCGCCCTACTCACCAGACCTTGCGCCTACAGACTACTACTTTTTCCAGAATTTGGATAACTTCTTGGCGGGAAAAAAATTCAATACCCGAGAGGCAGTACAAAATGCCTTTGAAGAATTTGTTGCCTCCCGTCCAGCTGATTTTTTTAAGAAGGGCATCAATAAACTGCCACTGCGTTGGCAAAGATGCATTGATTGCATGGGTGATTATTTCGATTAATACAAATAAAAAATACATGAAAAAAAATCGTTTAATTTTTTTCATACAAAACGGCATTTTAGGTAAAGACCTATTATTATTTAGTACAAAGGTCAGTATCATTAAGATAGTCATTCACAGAATAATAGCATATAGTAGGAATCGCTTTTACTCTGTCAGCTCTGTTGATCTGTTGTTGTCTGTTATTAATGTTGTTACATTCACTACGTTGTTTGCGTTGTGGAGCAGATACATTTTTCGAACATATAAAGGAACGGATTATTAATAATCTTCAAAATAATTTCCAATTCTGATTAATAATGTGTTACGTTTTTAGGGTGCTGGCAAGAAATGTGCTTGAAAACTGCTTAACTTACTTGCTTCTGTGTACAGGAAGATTTACGGAGACTGTTTATAATTTAATTTAGCAGGAAAAGAAAATAGAATTTGTCAAGTGAGCCGTGTCTTCATTTGTAAATGTTTAACTTTGTGGTTGAGATATGGACTTGCAGATATTGAGTACGTTTTAGCTGCTGTGGTTATTACTCGTTCCATTTCTGTGTGACTAAATTTATCTGCCTTACTGTGTGACAGTAACAGATAGTATGAGCATGTTGTTCGCTTCATAAAACTTTTGGATGTAAGGAAATTGTATGTTTAACATTATAAATTTATGAGCATTGTTGTATTCAAGACATTTTTTTTACCTTTCAATAGTACTTAGTTATTGATATGTCACTGAGAAATTGTAAATACCGTGAGATTATAATCTATCTCGCGAGATTGTAAACTGCCGAAAGATTGTGAATCATAACATAGGTACTGCTTATAATTTAACGCATTATTTTCAGTAGATTATAATCTATCGAAGGGAAACCGTCAAATTGTGAATATAATTTAAAACCAGTTCACAATTTGTCGTTTTGCTATATACAAATTTTAATCTACCAAAAAATAATGCGTTAAAATGTAAATGGTTTTTGCAGTTCACAATTTTTTGACATTTTATAATCTCGCGAGATAGATTGTAATCTAACGATATTTACAATTTTACGGTAAGAGCCTTCAAGAGAAATCAATTAAACCTTAGAAATTAACTGACATGCATATGGATATAAGCATTTCCTGAATGCCGGGTTCCTCATGTGCTAATATTCTAATGTACTCATATTTAAGTTGTAACATTTCACTACTATCTGCATATCTAAGTCACCGGCACAGCTGTCCCTACAAGTAATGAGTCCACCTGCGCCCGCGCACGCAGAGAGAGTTGATCCACAAGTTATCTAACACACACATGATCTGATCACACGTAATATTGACAACCGGTCTTAAAACGCGGTTAGCTAATTATGTGATCCAAAACTACCACGGTTAAGTTATCATGGTTAAGTTAAAAAATACTCCAAAATGTTTGTTGGAGCTTTCGAGTAACATTTGCATTGCTTTTAAAGCCTACTAGCTTCTGCCCGCGACTTCGTCCGCGTCAAAGTTTTGCTCCCCTGACCCTTGCCGTCGCATCAAAATGCCTGCCAGTTGTCGTCCACTTTTCGTTACTGCTCCGCTCATTTTGCTTTGTTTAGCGTAATGTTATATAGCCTATGGCCTTCCTCAATAAATAGGCAATAAATACCCAACACAAGAAGAATTTTTCTATTCGGACCAGATGTTCCTGAGATTACCGCGTTCAACCAACCAAACAAACAAACTCTTCAGCTTTATAATATTAGTATAGGTTAGTGTAGTGTGGACTATAATATCTTTTAGCTAAACTAAATACTGGAATTAAGATACCTACATAATTCTCACGATATCATCATCATTAAATCGGCAAAAAAAGCTTTTCCGCTACTGTTTTTCTTAGAGCTACCATGCATGGAGTACTTCTGCTTCAACCTGGATACCTACCACAAGTAGCAAGACAACTTCCATACGGGAAGGTCTTGTCTTGATATTATAGCTTATACCAACCGCCGGAAGAAAAGATGAAAGACCAATTAATATTTCCCTTTCATAAGAAAACTTCACATGCAAAAAGGTACCGTTTACCTTCTCAACCTTTGCCTTTGATCCTAAAACCACGAAAATTAAAACATAAAATAATTAAACAAAACATCTTGTAAGCCAAAAGGAATATAAAAATAATTATGAAGAGCGTGTCCGAATTCCGGGCGGCCGGGGAAGGGTCGAACCGTTAATTTGAGAGGCTTAGGGCGGGAGCGGCTGCCATGACAAATTCGCGTAAATACTTGGGCTGAGACTCGCAAGCACTTATCACTTCACGACCACGAATAATTTTGTGACCACAAAATAAAACACGAGAAAATGTTTATTTTCATGATACGAATCATGTTCCGGACCGTATAAATTAGTTACTTTATGCGCCTACGTTTCTAAACGTGTAACAGAATGACATCTGACTTGTCAGTTTGACTTTGACACTTGACACTTCTCTTGGTTTTTGGTGCTTGAAAAGGTCCGTCGCCGTATTGGGACCCCGCGACGCGTTTGTTGAAATTAATCCTTTTAAATCGATCCGTTTGTGACAATTAGTCGTGATCCAATTGCTTTGATGGTAACTAACCCCAATTTGGTGAAATAACACGGGTTGAGTTATGGATATATCTTGTTGAAATAGTTTGAAGGGCAAAGTGACGCTATTGGAAACCGAATGCTGTGATTGCCTCCAGCCTCATTGTTGCGGCTTGTAACCTGGAGAATACTCATAACGTCACAACACAATACATATATACTCACTTACATACATAACTCCAGGTAGGCACCAGAGCAGGTGTTCGTCTACCACAGGTAAGTTCTTTTGTTGTATTTGTAATTGTTCTCTTTGTATTGTCTGCTCCGCGTACGGCGGACTAGTTTCGCTAGCCACTTCTTGTCTCCTGGACCCCACCATCATAACTTCCACTGCGCTATTGAATTGAGGTCTGGCCTGGCAGCGAACAAATCAACAATCTTCAAACACGTATTTAGTAGTGCATGATATTATTTTTGAATCTTATACTTTTATCTAATGTGCTTCATTAAAGATGTTTATTTGATTATATTTCTTCACATACAAAGGTCAACTCTCACCAATAACAAAACAAATTATGTCGTCACAAGATCAATTAAATTAAAACCTTTAACAATCTAACTCTGTGTAATGTAATGATGACAAAGGGTCATCTTATTTTATGCATAATCATTTCCTGTCATTAGTATTCCATAAAAAGAAATCGACTACGGTTTGATTTCAACCATAGCTCACGACTGACAGATAACCACATAATCTTAACCTACTGACCTAAAAAGCCTAAACTTCAATAATGACCACAATTTCCGTAATGAGAAATAAAAAAATGTAAATATAATTTTCTAAAAACTGTAATGTTAGCTAACAGTAATAAAATAGTGGTGGTGGGTTGATGGACCACAAAAACATGAGTTACATAATAATTAATAATTCAATACTCGCCCTCTAGTTGGAAGTGCGGGTCATAAAAACGCCAAACTTGTGGGAGCCCTGCGATATATTTCTCCAAATATATGTATTACGTGATTTAACTTAGAACTCGGAATTATATCGTCTTGATCAATTATTGGGATTACTTGAGGATGTAGTGAATTACTTAGTACGGTTAAACCCGGGTTGTTTAACGGCGTCTAGCCATACTTTAAGATCGCTCCAATTTTCAAGGCTTCGGAGTAACTCACGAAGCAAGCCCGTAACTTTAATTTGGAAATATTCACCAGGGATGAAAGTAATTACTTTTGTTACCACATAAAAACTTACTGCTTTAGTATGTCTGAGGAATCTGGATACTTATTTGCGTAAAAGCTTTAAATTCACACCATTGGCTAGAAGTCAATAAAATATTAAATTTTATGGTAACCTCTTGGACCGCGGGATAACTGACACACTCGGTGTCCTGTTTTTTGATGCTGAGAAACATCAACCAAATGAAGTAAACACTGAATTCAATTGAAATTGAGACATGGAGATTTTTATCTTTCAATGGATTTTAACATTTGTTGGGTTGCATTTCCAGAATTATCTGTATATATATATCACTGCAAATATATAATACTAACTGGCAGTAAGAAGAAAATTATTTCAAATGCTACGTTCTAAGCTTCCCAAAGTTGTCTTTTTATTTTGTGGTCAGATTGTGGTCACAGTTACACGCAGCTCTGTCCCATCCCTCCAGGTATTTATTCTGGGCCGAGGCTTGAGTCATTAGACTTATAATACCTTAACAATTAATTTTCAAACGTCACGTCTGACGCCATTTCACATTTCAAAATCTATCTCAAATTGTTTACGTCGATGTCGCAAGTCTTATCTATTGTTTGCAGAATTCTATGCTTTGTTTTGGGACTCAAAAGATTAAAACTATTTGCAAGTAATTTTAACTTTCGTAGTCGAATTCGTAACTTAATTACCTTTTGACCTAGTACCTTTTTCAGTTTCTCTAGTAGGTATTGTGAGAAAAACTAGGTACTTAGTAGTTGGTTGGTCGTAACATATCGCGTGTCCTTTGTTTGGCCTTCTGGACAAAAGTTAGCTAAAAGACTCATACTTAAGTCCAATCTTCTGGAAAACAAATCACAGGACTGAATTTATGTTGTTATTTATGTTCACACAATAAAATATATAGTTTGCAAGAATTGAGTACAAAGGCTATTTCTTAATGTTAACTTTTAAGTCAATATATAAACTACTTTGATTGACGACATATGTCAATATCTTCTACCGTTTGGTTGCTCGTTTGTGATATGTGATGTGACCGTAGTTATACTGTTAATAAATTCAAATCAATAAATTCAAATCTTTTATAAAGCGTAAATTATGTCAGAAAGCCTATTATACTGTTAAAGACTATATTGAGGATAAAACGGCCTGGGATTGAACTGCTCCAATAAATCTACACTGAATGTTGTTTTATTATTATTATTTTGCTATTTTTTACTCTTTTTTTTACTATTTCTCATGACATGAATATTAATTGTATGAATATTACTTTGATTATTGAGAATTTGAGGACTATGTGGGTCACTGTGTCACTTTTGACTATGATCTGGCAGTTTGAGTAGTTAGTGGCAATATCTGTGTGGTTCTTTCATCAAAAGACCATTTCAGACACCGATCTACATGGTCATCAAATGATCTGACCAACAAAATTATATACGTTTCTTTTTTTTTATATACACATTGACATTGATAATTTTTTATATATACAATGACATGAATATTTACTTTGTAAAGTATCGTATTTTTTAATTATTGTGAATGTGAAGACTATGTGGGTCTTTTTTTAATTTTGTTTTCTTTCGTTCTTAGTAATCATGATCTGGCAGTTTGAGTAATTTATGTGGCCTACCCAAATGTCCTTTCTTTGGTACTGTTCGTCAAAGCGTTGGGCTCCTTATCTTCCGAGTTGAGCTAAACGATTAGTGACAAATGCTTGCACTGACTGGACAGGTCCACTCAATCTGTGTGGTTCTTTCTTCAAAAGACCATTTCAGTCACCAATCTACATGATCTTCACATGATGTGAACAAGATTATGTCTGGACTTTAAAAGAGACTGTGACCTCTGAGTTTGTTTCGGCCTTTCTTCTCAGAGTAGTCAGTTAGGAAACGCCGAACTCATCTAGTTTAAAAAAATATCATTGACATGTAAAAGTGTTTGTACAAACCTACTTACAGAAATATAATCATTTATCATTTATAATACCAAAATATTTGTACCTTACCTGTACGTTACCATTCTCTTGTGCAGCACTGCGTCGTCGGAGCGTGTCAACAGCGTTTGAAACTAAGTTGCACGTGCCCCACATGCCACAGCCTACAACTCAAATATACACTTACTGCAAACTACAGTTACTGCAGGAACATATTTTTACACTGTGGTAAAAAGCTTCATACACTCCAGCGAGACGAGCTTTTAAGGTCATGAAATATTCATTATGATAATATATCGAGAGGATGAGATTATAGGAGATTTGATTGATTCGTGGATTGCAAATAATATCATCAACAGAATTCAATTAAAAAAATAATGTGAGATAGTTAAATGTCAGCTTTAAAACTTCACTGACATTTACCGGACATAAGTCGGTTAGGAAATTGTTAACAGTGGCAACACTTCAGTCGTAGTTATGATTGATTAAACTTGTGAAATACTAGGTACGTATAAATAGTAAACGATTATTACAAACATGAAAAGCTGTATCGCTATAGTAGTCAGTCCCTAGACCTACAATATCTAGAAGTCTGCAGCAGGCTAGAAATGTGCTACTCGCATACCGTTTCAAAGCAAACGAGTAGGGTCTGGAAGCAATGTTGCCAGGGTTACAACGCTTCACGAAAATCTTATGTGCTTCAGGACCATTTTCAATTCCCAATAAAATTGAAAATTAGACAATCTTGTCCATGTCATAGTCATTCAAAATAGTTATAGGTATATACTTGTACATAATATATTAATTTTAGTGTTAAATAAGGAATTGTAAAGAATTAAATTAAAATAAAATAGTTATAGTTTGACTGCCATACCACTTAAATCGGACCAAATAGTTTAATCCTTTGCAACTCTTATATTTAACTCAGAGAGCCCGAGAATAATACAAGAGTAATATATTCTAAACTTCAATAAAAGATAGAGATACAAATGGGGATAAATCTAAGGGATACTGGCAACCTTCCCTAAAGGTCAGCTGTCAGATCAAAACGGGTGAAACGTCTTCATATCGTGTGACTACGTTGTCCACGCCAACGACTACGTAATGAAGTTCGTGTTACATCGCTGGCTCTGTTTTAGTAATGGCTTCTAACCGTACGGTTCAGAGGCAATGGAATGTTTGTTACGTTAGACTGCACTTTACAAATGAAAATGAGCAACTAAACATTTTGAATTCTGAACCATAACTAAAACAAAGTACCTACCTTTCTACTATGTTGAGTGACCATAAGACTGACTGACTGAAAGATGACAGAAATTATTCAACATCAGCCTATATTGTTCCCACTGCTGGGACACAGGCCTCCTCTCAGTGAGAGGGAGTGGGCCGAAATCTACCACACGGGCCCAATGTGGGTTGATAGACGTCACATGTCTTCGAATTTTTGGTTCTAAGACATGCCGGTTTCCTTACTATGTTTTCCTTCACTGTTTTGAGAGCAGTGGCGATGAAATTATTTACACCAAGGTAAGCGCCTGGCTGAGTTCGAACCTACGACCTACAACTTACACGTTGGGGCCGATGTCACTGGGCCACCACTGCTCAGACAGACTGACTGACTGACTGCTGGACACAAATTATTACCAACTAGCTTCTGCCCGCGACTTCATCCGCGTTAAATTGCTTGTTCCCCCGACCCTTCCCGTCGCGTCAAATCGCCTACCCGTGCGATTTTCCCTGTTTTTGCAACATTTTTCATTTCTGCTCCGCTCTTCTTAGTTGTAGCGTAATGTTATATAGCCTATAGCCTTTCTCGATAAATAGGCTACCCAACACTAAAATAATTTTTCAATTCGGACTAGTAGTTCCTGAGATTAGTGCGTTCAATCAAACAAACAAACTCTTCAGCTTTATAATATTATATAGTATACATAGATACATAGATATGGAGTCCTTATTCTAGAGAAGGGTAATGAGTCATCTATTTCTATGTTTATTGAACTAATAGCACACGCATTAGCAACAAGGTACCATACATAATTCTAAGATTTTACTTTTACAGAACAGTTTCTATGAAATCTTCATAGTAATGGTTCTACAAGAGTCGGGTCGTGCCTGTCTGAAAAAGAAGCCTTTGCACGAGCACACAATACAGGACTCAGGACCTCCAACAAAGTAATCATATACCTACACAGTAATACCAATAAATATTTTTAAAGAACGCCCCAATGCCAATACATGATTAAATACTTATAAAGCAGAAAACATCCAGTTTTACGTTCGTTTGAAGAAATACTTAAACTTAGATTATTATAAAAACGGTATCGTAGAGAAGTTATCAGTGCAAATGGAGCGCCCACTCTGCTACTTAAATCAGTGGAAACATACGTAGCATTTCCCTAGGGCAAACACTCTAATACCCTTTGTAAAATGAAGAACAGAAAGCTTGGGTGCAATGATGAAGATAATGAAAGAATTCATTTCTCCCATGAAAGTAATGAAAATCAGTTTTAGCAAAGTTTTAAGTAAGTTAACATAAAATTAAAAACAAAACCAATATAATTTATTAAAATTAGACTCAGCATTAGCATTAAGTAAGAATCAAAGAATCAAAATTGCTTTAGATAGGCCCCAAAAACGGCCGCTCTTCACGGTTTTTTAGTGTCTTAGCTGAGAAACAAAACTCGTAATAAAAACATTTTTGATATAGTTACTTAGTGACCAACCTAATTACACTAAATTCCTCAAAAAATATAAGTACTGTCAGTCCCAAATTTAGGTGCATCATTTTTAACTCTTCCTCATTGTCCTCTCTTTTTTGAAGCCCGCACCGTCCCCACCATGTCCCCGTGTACGCTAAAAGCAATAAAACATCGCGGACTCTTTTTTATGTAGGTGAGGTTATCTGTACGCCTGTCCGCGCGTCCATCTAGTGAAGTAACTCCACAGACCCGACTACCCGAGTGGACCCGTCGTGTGACTCGGGAACTAGAGGGTTACTGACTAATAAAGAGAGAACAGCGAGGTGGGGAATTAATGAAGTGAAAACTTCTTTAGCGACGTTGTGCACTTTTTTTGTAATGGGTAAAAAATGTTAAGCTCGCGTCAGGACACGTGACCCTGATCTAAAATTCGTAAGACGGACGGAGAGTGATTTTTCTGAGAGATAAACTTTTTAATGTAATATAAATTGTCATGTTTGTGTACGATAGCGCAATAAATAAATATTGTATTCTACCACATAAATGATAGTACTTTTATACTGATAATTAAAGCAATTCGTGCAAAATTATTCCCTAACCATTCCAAAATATCAAAAATGCACAACGTTAATATTCAAGTTTTCACTTCTGCCGGCACTCCCGGAGTGCAACCGGCCGTTTTTTTTTTTTTTTTTGAATAGAGTCACTGTAAGTTCTATATCCACCCGTGTGCTCTCGGACGTAAAGTAAAGAACCATCCCATTTCTTCTCGTGGGTGTCGCAAGAGGCGCCTAAATGACTTACTAGAGAATGGGCAGCAGCGTTCTCTACGCATTTTACCAGCATACTATGATCGCCAACCCCAAACTGCCATGCTAGGTGATGATGCCTAGCATGGCGATGATGGCAAACCCCCAAATTCGGAAAAGCTTTTATCCAGCAGAGATTGTCTTACGGCTGAAATAATGATGATGAAGTTCTATATATACAAGTCATTGACGATACTCTGCAGCGTAGAACCATGTATTGAATTCTTGGTAACAAATACAAAACAAAAATAGTTCTTTAACTAGCTTTGTGCACTAGCACAAAGCTAGTTAAAGAACTATTTTTGTTTGCTTGTTTTTTGTTTGCTTAAGTACACTTCGGTCACTAGACCGAAGTGTACTTAAGCAAATAAATGCCTATATAAGAACACTCAACTCTTCTGCAACTTAGACTTGGATAGTTCGCGGGTCGATATCACTCACATCGTGTTTGACTTTGAAAATAACATTTTGTTTGATAAAATAAGGCAACAAATGTGTTTTTTCGATAAAACTTAATTCAGTGATAGGCCTCACGGATTTGCTCCTTCAGTCTTTTTATGGTTGAAATATTTATTTTACTAGGCTGTATATTTCGCAACTTTCTACCCAACATTACCGACGCAATCGTGTAAAAGCTTTGCGCCTATCTGCACAGAAATATCTCTAACGATAATATAATGTACAGCATCTGCCAAATAAATCAGCATTGAATTGTGCTCAAAATTATAAACATCTGTATCTGCAGGAGGGTATCTTACTTCAACATTTAAACAGTACTTTGTAAGTTCAGTGCTTTTAAGAGAACTCTCAAGGGCATTCGTCGGGAAATCACTTTCAAACAGATTATAAAGTTTCGTTTCCATTTAGTAATGTTTTTTTTTCTCACGTTTTTGATCATTAGATTTGCAAACTACGGGCCATGCTTATAGTAACTCGTTTGTTACCGTTACTAATTATGGACATGTCTGTATCTTGCGATTTTAATTGTTCGTCATCATCGAAAAACGTTCACTGCTGCACATTGGCCTCCCTCATTGGGAGGGGATTTGCCATAATCGCCACGCTTGGCCGGCGAATTGGCGATCGTAGTATGCTGGTAAAATGCATAGAGAACATTGTTGCCCATTCTCTAGTCAGTCCCTTAGTTGCCACTTACGACATCAACGGGAAGAAATGAGATGGAGCTTTTATTTACGTCCGGAACATTTTAATTAATATAATAATAATAATATAATATTCCACAACTATCACACAACGCCATCTAGTCCCAAGCTAAGCAGAGCTTGTGTTATGGGTACTAGACAACTGATAAACATACTTATATATTTCTAAATACATACATATTATAGATAAATTACACCCAGACATAGAACAAATGATCGTGCTCATCACACAAACATTTGTCCTGGGTGGGAATCGAACCCACGACCTCCGGCATAGCAGTCAGGGTCACTAACCACTAGACCAACAGGCCTGTCGAACCAACAGGCCAATTGTTCCACAAATAGTTTTTATGGAAAGATAGCTTCCTGTTAAATACCAGTTATCAGCATAGTTACATGTGATCACACAGGAAGTAGTACCTGGGGTACAATTAGGTGACATACATAGCTTGTACATACATAAACTCCCGCATTTCCCCGTGGCATAGGTTGAAACTACAGAAGGCCATCTGCTCGATACTTTCACTATCCCTTTTACTTCGTTAATGTTCACATATCAGAGGGGTCTTACATACTAACACTAAGAACGGCTTTCTTTTTAAACAGTTCAACAATATTAATATAATAGCGTTATCTACATTGTTCAACAGATAAAAAAAATGGGTACCCTCTATCTGGCAGAAACTTGATGCTCCGAATTTTATTTGGCATAACACACTTGGCATAATATTATTTAAACGAATATTTGTAAGGCATAAAAAATGTTTAGCATAATCATTGTTTAGCCGAATGTTTATATGCTCGACTTTACGCTGGCATACTTTTAAGATGGCTGTATTTTATTTCGCATAATTACCTTTGGCAGACTTAAAATTCCGCATAATTTCGTTTAGCATAAAATTTATTTAGAGCAATGATTATTTGGCTTAATTTCACTTAGCATACTACGAAGATGGCAGAATTTCATTTAGAATAATTTTGTTAGGCATATTTTCATTTCTATTAAATTACATTTTAATTTAAATAAAATGAAATATTGTCTCAAAAAGTCAGTATATGTTGTGCTACAAAAATTATTGACAGAAACGAATTGCTGCAGAACCGACTCCACGTAGTCTTGTCTGCCCTACCCCTAGAGTGTAATTTAAGCCCGCGTAGGCGCGGAGTGGCGAGGCGGCCCGCGAGCTGAGGAGCAGGTGGTTTTGACAGTCACCGCCGCGGCTGAGGCTGGCCGGCGAAGCCGGCCAGCAAGCCGAAGCCGTGGTGGTGAGCGTAAAACCATCTGCGACGATGAGCTCGCGTGGGACCGCCGGAGCCCCGCAGCGCCGAAGCCGTGACAGAAGCCATGCATGCTGCATGTTGCATGCTCGCCTGCATGCTGTAAGCTTGCTTGCATGATGCATGCTTGCTTGCATGCTTGCTTGCTGCATGCTTGCTTGCATGCTGCATGCTCGGTTGCTTGCATGCTGTATGCTTGGTTGCTTGCATGCTGTATGCTTGCTTGCATGCTGCATACTTGTTTGCATGCTGCATGCTTGTTTACATGCTGCATGCTTCTTCGATATGACATGTATGCCAAACGATGATTCTAAGTTTAAAGTTTCTGAGATATGCTAGTTCTACCTTTTAATAACTATCGATATGAAATTATGCCAAGAGACGATTCTGACTGCGAACTTTCTGTGATATGATGGTTCTACTTTTTAATTATTATGGAATAAAATTTATGCCTAAAGATGATTCTGACTTATAAAATTATGCGTTGTGAATGTATGATAAATGAGTGTATGCCAAACGATTTTCTGCGAAATGAAGTTTATGCCATCCGCTGTTATGCAAAATAATATTATGACGAAAAAAATTCTGCCATAAAGGGTGGACCCAAAAAAATTAAGCATAGAATTTATAGATTTCGAATATTACACACTGGACCATTCTGGCCAAAACACTCGAGCTGAAGGTCACTATAATTATATTTTCTTGTAGGGCGTCCCCTACCGAATTTCACTCACCAACTGCCTTGTTAAATCCTCTTGTTAGCCGCCCTTCAGTCATTCTCTCAACGCGAGCAAACCATCTAAACATTCAATTTTTTTTTTTTGTCATTCCACTTATTTTAAACCGCAACGTTGGTTTGCATTTACATAACTTATAGCTTCCTGAAATGCAAATCTTGTAACCGAGTCTCACTCGATCCCTTCCCTTCACCCTTTTTTATGGCTGGAGAATCATCAAATGACATCTCCTGCTCTGGTCGGAGCGGGAGGGCGAGTCAGACTTTTATTGACTTAAACCCACCCGTATTCCTTCAGTTGCCTGTGCCAGGGCCATGGTAACTCTTTCGAACAAATCTACGACTCAGGTAGGTTCCCATCACCCTGAGAAAGGCAGAGGACGTCCGCCCTTTAAGATTCAACTAACCCTATAGTTAATTAAATCTTAAATCTTACTTCTTTTACGATAATCCGAGATATGCAGAGAGCATAACTCGTTCAATTAGACGAGATCGTAATCCCGCAGAAGTTTACAACAGACAAAGATGAGTTGTTGAGAGAGTATGTTTTTACTACCGAAGTTTCTAAGTTCGCGCGCAACATTAATTTTAATCTCGGAATTAAGACAGTTACCGCGGTAACAATGATGTATTGTACCGGCAGATAATAATTTCACGGGTGCAAAGTACGCAATGTACATGATTTATATTTTTAATTTCGCTTTTAATGAGTGAGCCGAGGTTTATGCGCGGTCGATTATTTTGTTAAATAGTGGCGATAAAATTTGCACATTTTGGCGATACATTGCGCTATACAATAATGTGAATGCTCTTTCGACGTGAACGTGTTATTAAAATCTCAAATGATAATAAATTATTATTATTATTGGCAGTTATTATTCTATATATCGCTAATCAATTTAAACCTCTTACATTCGTCATTTGTTGTGTAATTATTTGATTTGAATGTGGTAACAAGACTTCGTCGTGTACAATATACACAATGTCCATTTAGATGTTTTACTTTCGTTTGGCATCTTTCTTTCGCTTCTATGACAGACTTTTGAAAGAATTATTTAACCATACATATATAAAGTCACTCCTTTTTCCCATGAGGGGTAAGCAGAAACTACAGAATGCCACCTACTACGATCCTTACAACATACTACTTTTGCCTCGCTAAGTTCATACAACTGGTACACGCACGCCAGTTACCAGTACTACGCACCTGACCCTTCTGAAGAACATCACCATTAAGGTCACTATATGTTATCCTGGGGTGTCACTTTCCAGCATGTCCAGTCAGTTAACCATACTTCACCTAATTATAACTCTTTTTCTTTACTACAGAATATAAAACAAAAACGTCCCCTACCTCACGCAAAGCAGTACGTGACTTAAACTCTTACACCTACACTTACTTAAACCTTGCTAAACCCTTGGAATCCGGAGGGAAAATAGCCCGGCTGCCCATAGCCCCCGTAATCCGCCGCATTATCGGCTATGACGGCCACGATATCTCCGCGACTTTATTGCCCGACGTCCGACATCCGGCAATCTAGTCGCACACCATTTTGGTGTGACGTAACTGGGGATGTGTAGTGTGACGTGTGTTAGATAAATTGTGTTATTTTTTTAGGATAAGTTTGCTCCTCGTTATAAGCCTAATAATGAGACTCGGCTTTTAGTGCAATCAAGGGCCAATTCTCATAGTTAAAAACGTTAAAAATATAGGTAGTTAGAATCTCATTTTAACGACAATCATTCTCAAAATCTAAATTAGTTAGTTAACAAGAAAGAAAATTTTTGTGATCCAACGTTTGGGTATCCAATAAAAAAAGAATCATCAAAATCGGACTGCTCTATAAAAATTTATGCGTGGTCATACATAAAAAAAAATATATGCGTCGATTTGAGAACCTCCTCCGTTTTTTTTCGTCGGTAAAAAATTGGGTTTATTTGTCACAAAAACACGTGCATACAAAAAGATAACATCACATAAAAACCTGAAACCAAAAATATATTTATACTTACGAACACAGGACATAAACAGCCGGTAGCTGCACGCCGTGACTATGACAAGAAGACTTTCAGTCAGCATAATGCTGCTGGGTCCTACAGACCCACGGCATAGCATTGATTTTCAGTGGTGACCCGAGTTAAGTGTTTTTGACAGATTGAAACTTAGATTAGCCAGCGAACGTTTTAAAAAACAAAAGGAATTGTCCTTCTATTATCAAAAAACGTAGTACTGTCAGTTAGACCCTGCCCATATTGACCGCATTTGTATGAACACAGTGTTTGCACGACAATGATGTCAAGATCAATATTACTAGTACTATCGTGGACTGTCCATGATAGTATTGCCTCAATATGCACACTCAAACCAATGTGTCAACCATATACCTATTCTACACGATCAGTGAAGCGACGTCTATATCGAAAGACCTTAAAAGTTTGGTCGCTGATTTAATTCAGTTCTCGAACTACCCGCATATTCCCTAATAGGTACTCATACGCAAACAATGCTTGCACTTAAAACCGATAACTAGCCTGAAACTAAAACAATAACTTATTTACTTTCAGTTTTAAATAGTGTAAAATCGTTGCGTTTATCGTAGCAACTCTACACTGCGGTGTGCGGGATTCGATGGTCGGTGCACTGAATTTAATAAATTACACAAACTTCGTCTACTTGGTTTGTTGTGCATCGGTATATTGTAGGAAGCTTTACAATCGTGAAGGGTCCCGGAAATGAATCAGAAATCCTACTCCATACAATTAATGACTGAATGCTAACGCAACCAAACGCGTTGCATCTTATGCACATTATGCCTACGACTTTCAGTCAGTTTACCGACGGCAGACGAGTTATCTGGTGAGTCCACTTTCTTCTTCGTCGTTACACTCTTGACAGAGTGGTCGTGGTCACATCTAGTGTGGTGGCGAGCTTCACAATCTGTCTCCATTCCTCCCGTACTGCAGCCCTTCTCTCTTCTTTCCCTGCAGTCTGTCGCTGCAGCATTTGTATACCTAAATAGGTTTTTCATGCTAATGAGTTCTCAAGACTAGAAACTGCAGTGACTCAGGCTAATGAAGACAGAACGAATGATATGAACCGCTTTTCTAGCAGAAGTGGCTGAAGTCTTTTCAATAAGGCTGTCCTAGGACGAACGAAAAAAGGTTTCAGTTTCTCATAAGACTTGATTACTCGGTAAATTATTGCATTGTAATTATTAAATTACTGGCTTCTGCCCGCGAATTCGTCCGCGTTAAATCTCTTGTTCCCCCGACCCTTCCCGTTGCGTCGAATCGCCTACCCGTGCGATTTTCCCCGTTTTTGCAACATTTTTCATTACTGCTCCGCCCCTTTTGGTTGTAATGTAATGTTATATAGCCAACCAATGATAAATAAGTAACCCAACACAAAAATAATTTTTCAATTCAGACCAGTAGTTCCAGAGATTAGCACGTTCAATTAAACAAACAAACAAACTCTTCAGCTTATAATATTAAGTATAGATTAGAGTGAAACTTCTGATCCTTTTCATCGTAGGAGATGACGATTTACCACTCAGTTTGTAGACTTACGAGTTTGCGATTCGGGCGAGATCGGGACAATTCGGCACGGTCCGCCATAGACCGCGCTTTGCATATTAACGCGTGACGGCTGTTCACGCACTTTTTGCGCAGTCCGCTAAACGGTGGTAATGTCGATAGATGAGTTCGTATTATTTCGGCCACGATCGTGTTACTTCGGCTATTGTATTGGGACAGGGTACATCCTTAAAATGGAAAACGAAATTTCAGGCAGAATTTAGATCTAATCTAATTGCTAGGGCCAGACGTTGAGATGGGTAACGCTGGTATTCCCCAAAGGCATAGACTAAAGCTATAGGTACTATATGCACGTACCTAGGTATTTATTTTGTAGTAGACTGTTTTCGAGCCACGTTTTAATTTAGTCTCAGAAGCAAAGTTTGCTTCTAATAGGCCAGTAATATGTCCAAATAACCTGAAATTAAAAGTTAATATAGCTACATATTAAGTCTCTAGAGCTCAATTTCCACCAACTGTGTGAAGACCAACATTAATAAAAGAAAAGAAACCCTCCCCACGGTAAATATAGCAACATTACGTAGACGGCGAAGACGTTGTGTCCCCAAACTTGGACAAAACAAACACTGTGTTAAGAAATCAGACGCTTTATTAAGTTTTTTCTCCCACAATTTAATCTCAAGTTTTATTTGTAAAGAGTTATGTGTCTAGTTGTGAGTTTAGATGAAATTGCAGAGTTAATTCTGATGATATACGAAATAAAGGTAGTAAAGGTAGTAGGTAAGACACAAGAATTGTGTTTATATTTCTTACAATATTAAATTCTTTCTTATTTGTCGAGGTGTGTCAAAATTAGAATTTTAATATTGACGATCTCCGCTACAAAGGGCATAACTCCAAATCCCATACTTTTATTAATGAGCAAAAAATCTGTTGGGGATAATATCTTAGTGTGACAATTTTTCAGATTATAAGTGAAAAATATCATTATTATTCGCAGGTACTTTTTTTTTTTCATTTTGAAACTCGTAAATCTGGCATTATCAAGAAATGGTGATTGAAATTGAATCATTGCTAATGCCCAACTTATTAGTAGCGATCTTTAATTATGAAAAATATATGGATTTTCCCCTTTATTTTTTTATAATTCAAAGTTCCCCTTTATATAATTCAAAATCTTTATTTATCCTAAATATAATGAATTACAGTAAAACAGTAACATTTCATTACAAAGAAATTACGAGGTTTAGGTATAAATTTTAATTGTGCGGCTCTCGAACGCTATACATAGGTTTTTAATATATAAATTTTAGCACAATTTTAGTGACTATATTACACTTATATTATTAGTTATTAGTTTTAATTTAACTGAACAAACTAGTGGTCGCCTAGTGGTTGACAATCGACCATAATAATAAATCTATATGCATATCCATTAAAACTAAATAAAAAAAATATATGGTTATATTTGACATTCAGTAACACTACAGACAAATAATATTAAAGACAAATATTCTCGATATGACCGTAGATTTTAAAAATGAAAATTAATGGTTATACTTGACATTCAGTAAGACTATAGACACAAAATATTAGAGACATATATTCTCGATTGGACCACAAATTTCAACAATAAACTTTCGTAATCCATAATTATATTTGACATTCAGTAAGGCTATAGACAAATAATACCAAAAACAAATACAGACTCGATTTGTGCATGTGTGTATTAAATACACGGTAGTGAATAGTAGTGTGTGTAACGTTTTATTTATTGAAAATAATGTACTTTTACGCATAATTTTAAAAAAATATTAGCATTCGTCACTTCTTCTCTGTATAAACTATAAGTATGCGAAATTTCATACTCCTCCGTCCGCCCAATTTTCGTAAAAAGGGATCCAAAGTTTTCGCTTCACGTATTAATATATAGATGAGGTTGGTAATTGACAACAAGTTCAGTAATGAGTAATTTTAAAATAAGTTAGCTTATCATTCTATTATAATTACTGTTCGACGCCAGGCCAAGACCCTGGCCATAGGATTTTATTAGCGTGGAAGCGTGATAATCGTGGGCCTTGGGTCAAGAGTGGCGAGCGAACTGTCCGCCATGCGCGGAGCTGATTAATACAATATTCAAAAGACTCACCTGATAGTAGCAACCTGGTTCTGGAGCCTACCTGGATTTATGTATGTAAATGAGTGTATATTGTATTGTGTAGTGACGCTGTAAGTAGGTATTCTCAGGATACAAGGCCGCCCCATAAGGCTGGAGGTTTTCACAACACACGGTCTCCAAAATGGGTCTCTATAACCTCACACTATTTAAATCAAACAAACTGAACCCGTATTATTTCGTCAAAAGGGGTTGGTTACACAAACAAACAATTGGATCACGACAAATTGTCCTCAAAACGATCGGTTCACAAGGATTAATTAACAAAGGGGTCGGAACGCCAATAGGACCGCCATTCTTTTCCAAAGACCAAACCAAAGAGAAAAATCAAACTGACAAGTGACAGATGTCACCCCGTTCGGTACGCTCTGTTAGACGCACAGATTAAACAAGTCAAACGGGACGGAACAATTACTTACGTGTAAATAACGTGTAAACTATTAGGTATGTGTAAATATAGATAAATCGTAATATGATTTTAAATGAGTAAAATGGTTGCCAATAGATTTTTTTTTTTGGTAGGACATCTCGTTGTTAACCTGAAACAGTTCTTACTACTAAAACGGATGGTGGCCCGGCGAGTTCTAAATAGTTACCTTTTTAGGCCTCCAGCCGGGGCTTATTATACTTAAATACTAAAGCGAAAGCACTAAGGGTTACACCGAGGGGGGTACGAACCTCGGCTTAGGCAATCACTGGTGGGGGGGACAGCAAGGGACTGGCTGGTTCTGGGTTAAAATTATTTAGGGACTAATTTAAAGCTACAGGCGCAGCATCGCGGGCTGGCTCTTGCAAGGGTCGGGAGGGACTATTAAGTCGGGGTCCCGACGGTGGACCTCGGCGGCGAGGTCGGTATGGTTTGTGTCTGTGTGCTTTTCTCACTGTACTGGTCTCTTTTTGACTCTCCTGGAGGAGAGTAGTGGGATCGTCAGGATCGGATAGATTGCCAATCGACCACCACTTGTGCATTTTATCCAGACGATATTCTTCAATTGCTCATTGATTGCTTTCTACTTCATCTTCACATCAGTTTAAAGAAGACTTTCGATAATTTGAGATTGCTAAAGTACTTGTGAGTATTAAGGATAAAACATATTTTGTTAGGTACATAAAGAGTTGGTACAATATATTCTATGGAGGGCATAAATCACAAAATTTGTTTTGTTATTGCGTTTAACTGTTTTTCATTCGAGAAAATATGTAAGTTTATAGTTACACCAAGTTTTCTGACATCACTTAAAATAAATGTGTTTTATGGCTCGGTTTTTCGAAAAAGTTATGTTTAGCTTTAAGAAAATGCTGAGTCATATTTTTGTTTTCTCACAGTAGCGCAATTCTTAATAGTCGAAGATCGAAAGAGCGTGAAATACTTAGTTCGACTGCACCGAAAAGTAAAAAACAGTGGCGAACTCCCGAACAAATTTTTGTTGACATTTTTTTTTAGCGTCTGCCTATGAAAAATATGTAAAAGTATAGAGATTGAATTGCTGAACAGTTTTGTCTTCAGTTATACTTTTATAGGAAGTCAGGAATTTAAGATATTTCAGGTTGAAGTTTTAGAGGTTATGTCTCGTCAACAACAGACTTATCGAAAAAGATATATAGAAATACCTACTTATTGCTCAAAATATCATTGATAGAAATGCATTTTAAATATAAAATGAATTCCGGACTACGTATTCAGAATATTAAGTCCAACCGACGTGCGTAGGTCTGCCACATGGTCTACGTAAGTAAGTAGGCAGGTACTTACCTACTTAATTATATGTTCAGAAGAAAATTTATTTAATAATCTTAGTCAACTATCTTCAGAGCAGTTAGTTATAGATATAGTATGATTCATTACATGATAAGGGTAGGTTATTGGTAGGTATAGAAAAAAAAGACAACTTTGTTTTTTAAATATTTATTCCTCATCTTCTCTAACCACAATGTCATCAAGAAAACCTGCGGGTGCTGTGATATATGATTGATGTCTGGCCCATCCTAGATATCATACTTCAGTCATTGTATGAGCGCAACATCCAACTCTCGAGTTAAGTGCCAATGCCGGGTAGCGGCGCATTTTATTGACACATAATATGTTGCAGACACACATGATGCGTGTAGGCCTTACACGGCTACTCATCGTGATAAACAAATCGATGCACACACAACAAAATCCAAGGTATCAGGCAGAATCGGAACCCAGAGTCACAGAAAAATGTCGTCGTATAGGCAAATAATCAGTATCCTTAGGCAAGCACTAGTCACACGGTGAGTCATAAATCTCAGAGTCCATAAGCAGAAGCAGTCGATGAAGTAGAAAATCACGGAAAATCGATGGAAAACAAACTAACGAGACGCACGCGAAGACAACGACAAGTTATCAGTGCCGGCCGATTGATAATTGAAATGTCATGGTTTTTTTTGCGATGTTGCCATTCTCGAATTGCACTACGATGTCAATGTACGTATTAAAAAATTATGACCGCTATAATCTTTAGCACAAGCAATCATTTTTATTTTAACATTTGTATTCTGATACAGAAATATATTTCCTAAGTATATTAATGCAATACGTTAAGCCACAGCATATGTAAGTTGACTAAGATTTATATTACATGGCAACATTAAAAGTATCGCTTAGCCAAAAGTCATGAAGTCAAGCAAGAAAGAAAAACAACTAAGCGATGACTATTTCTTAGCATCAATAATCTAGTCAAATAAGCTCTTTATTATGATGATTTTTTTTTCAGACTTTGATAGGACTTATGTTTAATTTGATAAAACTTAGTAAATTATTTCGTTGCTATCTAGTAGGGTGACATACGTAGACGCTTAATAATTTCATCAACAATTCTCTCGCCGGTATCCTTTGCCCAAAATAGCCTTTACACCCTTTGTAGCGAAAACTTTGTAGTAAAAGATTTTACAAAATCTATTAATTTAATATCTAGCTTTACATAAAACATAATTCGGAAAGTTAAATCTCATGTATTAATTTACCTGTAAACGCTTCTCAATGATGAAAGGATTTTAATACCAAGCTATAAAATTTAGAAATCCCCTAAGATACGAAATAACTTTTAACCAATAACCGATAAAACATCATATTAGCCTAACTGTTACCACGACAAAGTAGACCGTTACTCAAAGTTCACATAGCTATATAAACGTCGCAAGAACGTCGTATAAGTGTCGTATTACGACATCCAGTAATTAAAGATTGTTAGTCCATTGACGCGGTTGCCACAGACAGTCGTTTCCGTAATTACTGACGACTAGGTGACACTTCACGCTCGATTTACGTCACGTTACGGGCAGAGACATAAGTGAAGGTGGTGTCACCATGGTTAGGTTTATGTTACATGGGAGTTATGACATGCTTACTAAGGGGTGTCATGTTACCCAATAACTACGTTGTGGAAGTACGATAGGCAGTTGCTCCAGCTATATCTGGTTAGACTGGACGCCGGCTCCAACATAGTTGAGAAAAGGCTAGGCAAAAATCTGACTAACTGAAAAACTACTGAACTTCGGTAGAACATTTGGCTTTGGCTTAATTTGTTGCAATTTAACCCTACTATAGCGACCCGACGCCCAGGGCGACTCCTGCGGCAGGGACGAACGGCTTAACGTGCTTTCTGAGGTACGGAGGAGACACGATATGGAATAGATAGACCCATTGGTTCTTTTTTTCCAGCGCGCATGCGACATCCCTTCGTACGGCAGGTGGTGCAATTCCTGCAAGCGGGTAAAGCTTATTCAGAGGAGTTGGTTTTAGGCAGCCCGATATTATCCGGCATGTCTCATTTAAAGCAATGTCTACTTGCTTGGCGTGTGTGGATCGGTGCCACACTGGACACGCAAATTTGCCAGAAGCACAAAGACATGCCAGTTGCGCGGAGGACATCAGGTGCTGCTCCCCAGTTTGTAGCGATTAGACGACGTAGCAGATTGTTACGGGTCCCGACCTTCTGCTTCGTTTTGTAGCATTGTGATTTAAACGTTAGTGCCCTGTCTAACGTTACTCCCAGGTATTTTGGATTTGAGCAATGTTCCGATTCCCGACATCGCCTCTACGATTACGAGACGACTCCAGGCAGGCTTAAAAGTCGTAAGAGCTTCTTACGCTCTACGCAGGCCATCCAGGACAAACCACCCTTTGTGAGGATAAACTATGGCAAGAAAAATATCCACCACCTCCCGACTTCCTTGAACCCCAGGAACACTTGCCTTCCGGCCGTGATCTGCAGTGGCCTATATGGAAAGCCCTCAATCAATTGCGTACCCGGGTAGGCCGCTGTAGACACAATTTGTCAAAGTGGGGGATTATAGACTCATCCGACACCCAGTGCGAATGTGGTACGTCTGTTCAGACCATGACCCACCTGCTAGAATGTCCCAAGTGCCCGTTCACCTGCACCTCAGATGATCTAAAAAATGCCACTGATGCCGCAATAAACGTGGCCACCTACTGGGCTCCAACAATATAGTAAAAAGTGTACGTGTACCATCGACACGAAAGAAGAAGAAGAAGAAGAAGTCACCCATTCACGAATTGACGGTGGCAACCGTAGCTTAACCCTTCGATCGACTCGTGCGGCTATTATAATTTAGCCACGAGCCCCCCGATTCAATAACCTAAGAGATGGTTATCGAATTGAAGGGGTTCGTGGTAGAAAATAGATTGTCATTTTCTCAAAAATCTAAAGCAATGTTTTCTAAATTTCCCACAATCAAACCGGGTAAGTCCACCCTTAACTATGATATCTACACAAGCTACATAGAGGAATCATTCATGTTTCCCTGTGCGATAAATAAAGGGAAGTATTGAGTAATAGCTGTGTAACACGACACGGACGGAAAGAGCTCGTAGCGATACAATTTACTTCTATTATCCTCACGGAAGACTTGAAAGGGAAGTGGAAATGAGGGTATGTCTATGCGTAATTCCTTTGAGCTTTATTATGGGACTGCAAACTGAGTGTGTTGGGTCAACGATCTATGAATGGAAGATTTTTCTAGCACTTAGATGGGATTTTGTTTTACTTTCTGATGGTCAAAGAAAATCGAATGGAAGGTACTATTATTTTTCTGTTACTATTATTTTTAATTCTTAATTTGTAATAATTTAATTTGCTTAATTAATATTTGCACACCATTACAATATGTTAAACATGTTGCACAAATCTATGTACCTAAGTATAACATAATGCATGCATTTTCTTTTAGTCTTTGTATGTAAACACGGCACCACGGTACCGTGTGGTGCCGGACGTAAAAAATAACACCACCCCATTTCTTCCCGTGGGTGTCGTAAAAGGCGACTAAGGGACTTACAAGAGAATGGGCAGGAGCGTTCTCTATGCATTTAACCACCATACTGCGATCGCCAACCCGCCTGCCAAGCGTGGCAATTATGGCAAAGCCCCCCAAATTGGGGGAGGCCTAAGTCCAGCAGTGGACGTCTTACGGCTGAAATGATGATGATGATGTAAACACGTGTTTGAGCAAATAAATTTATCCGATCTGATCTGAAGGTGATCGTCAAATCTTATTGTTTTGTCAACGAAATATAAATCTAGTGAGAGTCTAGTAGTAGAGCATATTAAAAATTTAGAAAATTCTTATACCACCATTTCCATTTATCAAACTTCATTCATAGCTTCATTTATCACCAAAGCAGATGTAATTCAAATTTCATAGAATATTCAAACAGAAAATCTCGATGATCTCCTTTCTATTCTTACAGATATTCATTCGCGCCTTATATTAATAAAAAACAAAAAAGTGCCAACTTATTTTGCACCAGAATTTATGGAAAATTGGACACAATAAAGTTAATGAGCAGAAAACTCACATAGGTGAAGAGCACCAGGCTCGGCGAACAACCTCTTATGTTGCAATTTTATCCTGTAAACTTCCTATGGCAATTTATACTCATACACGGTATATTTGTGGCCATTATAGACTGACATAGATCAATATTTTTCTGTTGTGGAAAAGGTTGCCTCAAGACGAAAGAATCAGATAACCTGACCGTTATAAATCTAAAAAGATCACTATAAGTACATATTCCCATGATCAACAATACCCTGCTAGAACCTACATCCATTACTAACTATCCTGGCTCAGAAATTCTTGATAATGATGAGTATTTATTTTCATGAAGTACGTAATACATGCCTGTAACGTGCACAAAAGTATGCAAACAAACTTGCATGACATCATGACATTCACCCATCTAAAGTTCAATCCCACAATGGCAGCATATTTTTATGCAAATCTCAGGCTTGTGTTTTCGGCTTATGGTAACTAATTCCTCGTAATGAGACGCGTTGATTTAGTTCCTTCATCTGTACTTGATGTGACTGTATCTTGTGCGAAGTGGTACTTCTGTATCTTTCAGTTACTGTGTACAATTTATAAGCAACAAGTCAAAATTATTGTGTAAAAGTTAGCAAACTGGCCGGCGACAAATCATGGCTCCGCGGCTCTTCGTTATGAGAAAAAAGTAATATCTGTCAAGTTATATTTTTTGTTAGGTGGACTTGTAACTTTGTAGCTTTATTCAAGTTTATACCTATTTTAGTGTTGCTATTTTCGGTTTTATTAGGAAAACTTCAAAAGGTCCAGTTTAAATTAAAAATTTTGTTGTTTGTGAGGCAAAAGTTCAATAGTTTCTATAGCATTTCTTCTACATAGCATTTTATTAGAATCTCTTTGTTTCTAAATCATCATTTCAGCCAAAAGTCGTCCACTGCTGCACATAGGCCTCCCCCAATTTGGAGAGTTTCCATGATTGCCACGCTTGGCAGGTGGGTTGGCGATCGCAGTACGGTGGTAAAATACATAGAGAACTCTGCTGCCCATTCTCTAGTCAGTCCCTTAGTCGCCCCTTACAACACCCACGGAAAAAAAATAGATTATTTCCATATAGTTAATATTATAGAACAAAATATACGAAAGAAGAAATGTGTCACGTTGTAAAGCTAATATCCATGTACTCTGGCCTTGATAACATACTCACAGCTTAGCGACTTGTTGCCTACAACTTACTTTTATAACTTACGCAAGCTATCAAAACAACTTACAACATACTTAAGTTTTCTTTTACTCGTCTTAATTCTCCCAATGAGATAGTAACACCTGGAAACTAAATAGTATCTATTATGTTCTCAACATTTAACTGTTATTTTTATTATTTTAATGCAACCACTGCTATCAATGTTTTTTATTGAGATTGGGCTAAAATGGCTGAACGAATTTGACAGACCATGACCTGGAGAAGGAAATACTTTTCCTCCTGGATCGCTGACGAAGTCGTGTGCAATACTTAGTATTAGAAAAACATAACATTTCATTTCATTCATACCTTTCTTCAGTTTTTCGGACAGAAAGTATATGGAAAAGGTAGTTTATGTGCATTTAAGGGTCACACAACGTCTACCAGGGTTATGAGATTTTTTCGAAAGAGTTACCGTCGCCCTGGCATAGGCAACTGAAGTAATACGGGTGGATTTAGTCAGTAAAAGTCTGACACGCCCTCCCGCTCTGCCCAGAGCGTGAGACGTGATTTGATGATTTCCCACCCAAATAAAAAAAAAATACACAAAGTAAACCGCCTGCTTGGGTTCGACCCACTCGCAAGTCGCGGCCGTTATCACAGGGCCACCACGGCTCTATGCATGTACTCACCTGTATAATGTAAAAGATGCCTAGAGCATCTAAATAATGCTCAAGTTAATAATGCTCGGTTCCTACGTAGGTACGTACTGTCTAATTCAATCCCACCTCAAGACTATGACGAGAACAACCCCAAATGAATTCAAACTACTCAAACACAGTCGGATTGTCGACAAGAGCTCGTCGGTCCCGACACTAACGACCCCTTACTATGCATGGGGAAGGCGTATTACCGGCCACTGATGGCTGTACAACCGGCGTATTATGGCGTCATGCGCGTTACGTAGCCCATCAGTGCTTATGGTGTCATTGTTGAAATTGTTGGAGGCTGTTTGCTGCTGTTGGTGTCGGAATTGTGTGAATTTTGCGTAGTCTGTACAGCTGTTAAGAATTACGTTTGAGTTTAATTACAGTTGTTTCAGCACAATTTTATGAACACCTTTTCTCTTGAGCACCTTTATTTCAAAGTGTGTGGTTTGTGAGATTTGTAAAAGTTTATATTTGTGACTGTGATTTATGTTCTTCGAGGGTTCTTATTTTATCTGTATGATTTCTTAACGTGTTCCTTTCGAACACTGAACAATTATATTGCAACTTAAAAAGTTCCAGTTGTCAGTTAACTCAGAAATCATGGTGCTTTAAATTTGGTTCCAGGAGATTTCAGAAGAAATGGAAGCGGTCCGCTAGGGCCGATGCCTGCCAGGGTCGCGGATTTGTTGGAAAGAGTTACCGTGGTCCTAGCACAGGCAACTGAAGGAAAACGGGTTGGTTTTAGTCAGTTAAAGTCTGACATGCCCTCCAATCAGAGCGAAAGACGTAAATTGATGATTTCCCACCATAAAAATAAAAAGGAGCGGTGGTACTAATAAAACCACGTTCGCCCAGACGTCAAAATTTCGTGGCAGAATTTCATTGCGCAATAGAGATTTTCATCTCTCGTTGTTGAATCGAGCACTGAGAATCAAACAGAGTAAAACCCAGCACGTCGAAGAAACACAGTGTTCGAATTTCAAACCTCGGTGGTAAATAGGGCGTTGAATTTCCTGTGGGCAAATAAAATCGCGCTATGATTTTTCACGTGTATGTGCAGACGTGGATACTCTCACAAACCAGTGCTATGCTGACTAGTAGTTACATTATTGAACCACAGTATCAGCTATTCCTATAGTACATGATGCTGATACGCGGAAAGAAGAATACATAAGAAACACTACTGATTTCTGTGGTTGTGGTGTCCTGCCAGTGAAGACCGCCACCTTCATCTGCTAAGGATTTCAATAATGCATCCAAATTGATAGTGACTTCGTAAAACTGCCACAAACTTTTATACGGCCATAAATTGTGGCGGTTTACGTGCAGAAGAATTGGAAGATGTCCAGGACTTATTGCAAGTTATCATAATAAACTTCAGCGCGTATTATGTACCGGTGCTTTGCGCTTTTGCGCTTCTTAACCGTGACTGAGATTGTGCGGTATTTTCAGCGTTGCGTTGGTCTAGTGGTCGCAAGCGCTACTGCTGAGCATGAGGTCCCGGGTTCGATTCCCAGGTCGGGCAAAGTGTTATTGGGTTTTTCTATGTGGAATTTCTTTGTAGCAGCCCGGAGTCTGAATTTTGAACCCGGTAGATGGCAATAGGTTCGCCCCTTATTACATATCTGACTTAAACATAACAGGCGAAATGTGGGTGTACTATATGTACACCTCTGCCTAACCCTTCGGGAAAACAAGGTGTGATGTTATTAATCTTAGAATAAAACAGTAACCCTCCCTGGAGTTTCATTACCGTAAACTACTATGTTGGAAACAACCAATTGGATCCGTGCACTTGCCGCTTCTGACGTTACATAAATGCCCATGTACGGGTACGTGAAATTAAAAAAGTAATTTTGTGTACAAAATTGACCAAATAATAACAAACTTAATAATTTACCTTTGTAGTAAAATGGCTTGGGGTTAAAAATTGACACGACAATGATATTAATGGAAAGTAAAAATTAAGTTAAGTAATTTTGTTTCTATTCCGTGACTTGTTAAACAAATTTTCTGCTTTCATTTTAATAAACAATTAATGGCTTTTAAAATAAATCTTGCGTAAAATAGCTCAGGGAGAGTTTACCAAGCCACGGAAAAGAAAGAAAATTAATTAATTTTCAGCCATTTTTAGACAAAGATATGTCACATGTTTCATCATCAATCATCAATTTCATTTCATTTTGTATTTGTGTTGATAAATTAAAATCGAAAATCCCTTGCAAAGGCAGATTAACTGTTATACGTTTTTCTAACTCTAGCTTGTTCCTAGAGAACCCTAAAAAAAAGTGGTTCTATCTCGAACAAGATAGGCGACAGGAAATTGTTTAGTCAGAAGCTCGTGAAGGTTATGTGAGTAATGTTATTAGAGGCAAGTGTCTGAACCAGCGGCCTGCGCCAGCCAGCGAGATAAGGCGATTACTGTTATAATAATGGCACGAGCTAGATGGGCTCAGAAGGTCTAGGCCAATATTATAATGTTTCCACCGCGAAAGCTTTAAGGCAGGTTGGTGTATCTCATGCTCTTGAAATATTGGTTCAAATCAAAATCATAATCATTTATTTGCAAAAAGTATTGGCGCAGTGTTGGTATTATAGTCAGTAATAAGGTCTTAATACAAAGTCAGACATTTGACATGCAAACCGTTACAATATATTTAATGCTTAAATTTAATATTCCAAATAATTCAATCTTTATATCTTTATATCTTTATTTTTTCTCTCTTCACAAAGGTTCACATACATAGCATAGAGACAGTAATTATATAATTTTAACAAAAGTTCACAAACATGATCCTTTGTGAGAGACTGGCGTCCATACTAGGATACCCTGTGTGACGGATCACCATTCAATGGCATGCTTTAAATGTTTCTACATTGCTAAAGACATACACTTCTTTTACCCTTTTAGAACAGAGATGATAAAGGGCTTGCCTGCGCAAGTCCAAAGACACGACGAAGAATACTATTTATGGGAAATTTAAAGACAGCAAATTCCTTTGCTGTGTGCAAAGGAATTTGCATGACACTTAGGGTGAGAAGTCATCAAATGTCTCCCGCACTGGGCGGATCAGGAGGGCGTGTCAGACTTTTACTGACTAAAACCCACCCGTGTTCCTTCAGTTGCCTGTGCCAGCGTCATGGTAACTCCTTCAAACAAATCCGCGACCTTTTTTTTTTTTTTTTTCTGGATGGGAAATCATCAAATGACTTCTCCCGCTCTGGGTGGAGCGGGAGGGCGTGTCAGACTTTTACTGAATAAAACCCACCCGTGTTCCATCAGTTGCCCATGTGCCAGGGTCACGGTATCTCTTTCGAACAATCACGCGACCCCGGCGGGCATTGGTCCTAGTAGACCCCTACACTGCTGCTGACATCTCTTTGAGGCGCGCGTGGAACACTACGCGCCGTCGACCCGAGCTTGATCCTTACCGGGCGGCGAGCTACCCATTGCTCGCCACCCGCAAGCTCGCGCCTACGGTGGCCGGGAGTCCGCTATCGACTCCCGACGCCCGGGGCGTCTCCTCCTGCAGCGGCTAGGGACGTGAGGGCACAGAGACTGCCTCTCCCTCACGCGCCCGCCTCCTCCTTCGCGAGCATTACTGCTTCGCAGACGGAGGTGACGGCTTCCCATTCCCCCTCGCTCCGTACCATGGCTCGCACCAGGCCCGGACGCGAGAGGTCGCCGCCGCCGATCGCCTACACGAGGACACGGCGGTGCTCCGCCCAGGCAGGGCAAACTTCCACCGTATGCTCCACCGTGTCCTCTAGACGATTCTCACAATGGAAACACCCGGGCGTATCCTCCCGCTTTATACTGAACAGGAACCCACCGAAGCACCCATGCCCGGTGAGAACCTGCGTCAGGCGGAAGGTAAATCCGCGACCCTGGCAGGTTTAGCAGAACACTGGGTTTACGGTAGCGCTAATTTGAGTTTGAAGAATCCGGGATATTAAGCCTAGTTACGTGCAAATAAACCTTCTGTTGGTCATCGTTCTGTGACATTGAAGCAAAGTGAGAGAATGTGTCGCCGGTGAAGACAAATTTACTGGCGCGAATTAATACTAGAAACATTACAATGTGCTCGCGATAAAAAGTTGAATAATGCTCTTAATATTATCCTTGTTTGTGACTGTTTATTGATGCGAGTACTTCAAGTTAAGCAAGTTTTCAAGTAAGATTTGCTGGGTATTATTTGGAGTTTAAATAACTGACGACGTATAGATAATATTTGTAACACAAAAGGAATTATTTATATCATAATTATCCTATAGATGAAACGTTTTCTTTTCTTTATAATGTTTGCAATTAGTACTCACTAACCCGAAGGCATAATATCACGAGCGGCACGAATAGCATATACACGAGTCGTTTGACCAGTACATTTACTGTACGATTTTTGAGCAACTGAAACCCGAATTCTTCATCATCATCATCATTTCAGCCGTAAGGCGTCCACTGCTGGACTTAGGCCTCCCCCAATTTGGGGGGCTTTGCCATAATCGCCACGCTTGGCAGGCGGGTTGGCGATCGCAGTATGGTGATAAAATGCATAGAGAACGCTGCTGCCCATTCTCTAGTCATTCCCTTAGTCGCCTTTTACGACACCCACGGGAAGAAATGGGGTGGTGTTATTCTTTACGTCCGGCTCCGGCACCACACGGTACGAATTCCTCCGGCGTGCAAAAAAAAAGAAGGACGTACAATCCTCCAAAATTCTTTAAGAAAATCATTCAAGAGCGAGTCGGATGATTTCGTAAAATTGTGCTAATTATAGACGTCGTTTTATTTTTCCTGTAATTTTTACAAACACTTGTATCACATAGAATTTCTGATTTTTCTCTTTGCAAACTTCAGCGATAAGGAGGGACATTTTTTTGCAATTTTTTTGGTTAAAATTCGAAAACTATACGGCCTAAAAATAAGAACATTGTTTATGAATTTGATAAAACCCACATGCTCTAGTAGCCCCACTTCGAATTTTAAGTTCAGTCCACGATGAAAAAATATAAATATATTTCTTTCTTATTTGCATGACGACGATTTTCCAAGTTTCAAGTTAATGGCATCAGTAGTTCTTGAGATTTCCAGCTGTGACAGACAGATAGACAGACAGACAGACTGAGTCGCACCATAAGTGTTATTTTTATCATTTTGGTACGGAACCCTAAAAACCCACTTAAAGGCAAACCTGCAAGCTTTCCCAAAAATTCTATTGGTTTCCATCTAAATCAGAAAGCGCCGTAAGTCTATCTGTAGATGCTCACAAGTCACAAGCAATACGTCCGTAAGTAAGGTTTAATGAATGAAATTGTCGGTTCTTATCAAGCGGAGTGTAATGGACGGAGCTCTACATCTGTGTATTAAGTACGGCCTCCTTTTTATTTCCCGCCGGGAAATCTTTCTGTCGACGCGGTCCTCACTCGTTTGGGGACGTATTTATAGTCTGAGAAATGATTTTGTAGTAAATATGGTAAGTTATTTTTTGTACGTATTGTTTTTTCTGTCAAAGAAATTTAATTTGGTGAATGTATTGTTCTTTTGACAGCTGTTCATGTTTTGATTTTTAAAGTGATTCTACACTTCAGTATAATTAACAGAAACAGTAAAGAAATGAGTAATTGCGTTACAAATTCTATCAATAGCTTTCATTTCGACAGTTCTATAATGCAACGTGCATTATAATAATTAAGTTGTAGCAAATATATTTTTCGAACAAATGATGCAATAAAATAGCAATATCCTTCAAATTTATAAAGATTCTGATTGATAGTTCAATTAAGATGCAGTTGAGGTTAAAAAAAAAACAATTATCCGCAACTAAACCGGACTACACATGTGGCCCTCCACTTTGTTGCTTCGTGATTTGTGTGCCAATTGCGTAAAAGTGACTCTCTACTTAGTCTCAGAGACAGGAGGGGACAGGCGGGGACAGGAGGGGACAGGCAAGACGAAAATATACTTTATAATGTCAGCTGTGATACACTGCCGGAAGATATTAAACGTTCGTTATTGTATTTATTTTTTTTACCTTTCACGAGGATCAACGTGATGGCAAATTGGAGAGACACTTTTTATTTTCTGTTGGTAAAATATTTATTTTACTTGTCGTATGATCTTGAATTCTATACATGTTAAGTATGTTTATCAATTGGGTTGGAAGGTTTCCTGAACACAATGTTATTCTACCCTCTCTACTGTTTGTTAGCGAAACGTAAAAAAGGCTTCCTGTACGCGACGCCGGAGCTGCACCGAGACGCCAGACCGCACGATCGTGTAAACACATGTACATTGCATGTAAAGCGATGATCATAGTTCAGTAAAGCATTGCCAACGACAGTCTCAAGACGTTGGCTTTTCATTTTAATTTCGATATACTTACCGTATGATGTTGCCAATCGGCACTGGTGCAGGACCGGCGTCATGTACAGAAAGCCTTTAATGTATGTGTCACTTTGGCGCCGTCATCTCATACTCGTTGATGTCACGTTGATGTAGCGGTGGACGAACGACCTTAGCCTGGCATCTGATTCAATGAAACTCAATCCCCAAAAATCATAAATTAATTCAACAATTATCACAATCACAGTGGCTTTCAAATTCAATAATATTAAGGCCCCAAAAGTCACGCTATCCAAAAATTTGCCGTGTCGAGCGGCCCCAGTCATTAACAGAGCCCGACGCGACACAATCAGCATTTCAGCTGGATTAGTGTCTGTCACTCCAACTAGCTGTCTGGGGACTACTGGATAGTATTGCGGTAAACGAATGTACACTAATATTTTCAGGAACAAATTTTTTATTATTGACGTATCAACATCCAATCGGATTGCTTGACTTACGTTTAATTTTTGCCACGTTTATAATTTTTGTTCCAGAGAGTAGGTATTAGATTTACGAATGCAGACTCAATTTTGTTCGAATAGAAATATATCTAAGCTTCTCTAACTACCTGCAAGATGTATGTTTAAAAATATTGACCTAATGAATTCCAATACTATTGAAAACTTAATTGGCAGTCAGATAATGTATAACATGGTTCAACATATAGGACACTTTTAATCCAAGTAGTAAGCTACAGTGAGATAATTTTCGAGCTCCACGTGGTCGAAGCTGCTGGCAGAAGCTACATAGTGAGCCCATACAACTGTTTAGTAGATATTTGACCAATCAGCCTGTCAACAATGTCAATGATTAAGTCTCTACATTACATTTAATACAGCTTTTGTGTCTTTCCGAGTGAGCGCATCGCTTTTTTTAGGGTTCCGTTGCCAAATGGCAAAAAACGGAACCCTTATAGATTCGTCATGTCTGTCTGTCTGTCTGTCTGTCTGTCTGTCTGTCTGTCTGTCCGTCCGTCCGTATGTCACAGCCATTTTATTCCGAAACTATAAGAGCTATGCTGTTGAAACTTGGTAAGTAGATGTATTCTGTGAACCGCATTAAGATTTTTACACTAAAATAGAAAAAAATAATAAATTTTGGGGTTCCCCATACATAGAACTGAAACTCAAAAATGTTTTTTTTTCATCAAACCCATACGTGTGGGGTATCTATGAATAGGTCTTCAAAAATGGTAATGAGGTTTCTATTATCATTTTTTTCTAAACTGAATAGTTTGCGCGAGAGACACTTCCAAAGTGGTAAAATGTGTGTCCCCCCCCCCCCCGTAACTTCTAAAATAAGAGAATGACAAAACTAAAAAAAATATATGATGTACATTACCATGTAAACTACCACCGAAAATTGGTTTGAATGAGATCGAGTGAGTTGTTTTTTTTTAAAAAACGTCATAAATCGTAAACCGCAATTTACCTTACATTCAATCAATTAAAATATAAAAATTAAAAAATATATATATTTTTAAACCGAAAATACGTACAGGTTTGTACGGAACCCTCGGTGCGGAGTCCGACACGCACTTGTTTAACTTTGCGGATTTTGATACAGGTTTCACAGTCAATAGCAGAATTTATTCCGGAAGGTTTTCCTGGTGTTATTCAACTTGATACTAACATAACACATATTAAAGAATTCTCGATGCTATATCTAGTCTTAATCATCGTTCTGGGTAAGCTTAGAAGCTGGGGCGGGTGGCTAGTGATCAGTAACGAGTATAATTACGTTACGTTATATACGCCTCTCAACCGTGCTCGTTATGACCTTACTTATGTTCTTTTCTTTTACTATTGCGTTACATTTAATCTACAAATGAACAGGCCGAAGCTTTTTCAGGTATAACTGATACTAATGAAAAGAGACAGCAGCTTTATTCACGCAAAATGTCGTCGAATATCTTCAAATTATACCATAACTATTATGAAAAAACCATATGGAGTAATAATATAAGTTGCTCATTTGTATGACACATCATCTTTTCAGACGTGTTATTGTGGATGTCTACTTGTTTCATCAAAATCAATTTCTGAACGCAACCACCAAGATAACGTCATAGTCCTCAGTCCATAAAATCTGCGCACATACTCAATATTGATCAGTGAACATCCAAAAAATAACTCCACACTACCAACTGATTTTCAACCTTCTGGTATCGATGATAAAGTGTTTCTTCTTCAGCAAATCTTCGGTGTGCGGCTGCCCCAAATCGCCAAGATATCCGACGTGCTGAGTGGGCACGGTCCGTCCTATGAGGCGGCGGTCGCCAAACACCTCTACTCTCCAGTATCTGTGTATAGAGTAAGTAACTAGATTCTAAAACAAACAATTTTGACTGTTATAAACTAAATATGTGTGCAAAACTTTAATTTTAGGTATATCATCTACATATATATACATAAATGATAAATGACTTTATTTTTACAAGTAGGTTTGTACAAACACTTTTACACGTCAATCATATTTTTTTTTTTTAACTAGATGAGTTCGGCATTTCCTATCTGACTACTCTGAGAAGAAACGCCGAAACAAACTCAGAGGTCACAGTCTCTTTCAAAGTCCAGACCTAATCTTGATCAGATCATGTAAAGACCATGTGGATTGGTGTCTGAAGTGGTCTTTTAAGGACACACAGCTTGAGTGGACCTGTCCAATCAGTGCACGCATTTGTTAGTAATCATGCAGCTCAACTCAGAACTTAAGGATGTCAATGATTCGACGAACAATACCAAAGAAATTACATTTGTGTAGGTCGCACAAATTACTCAAACTGCCAGACAATGTAAAAAATTAAATTAGAAGAAAAGGAAACCAAAAAGAAAGAACACCCACTTCGTCTTCACATTTACAATAATTAAAACAATATAATACTTTAAAAGTAAATATTCATGTCATTGTATAAGTAAAATTCATCAATGTCAATGTGTATATAAAATCAGGAAATAGTCCCGGTCTGATCATTTGATCATCATAAACTTATGCCTTTTCCCCATGGGGGGTAGGCAAAAACTATAGCACGTCACCTGATACGATTCTCCGTCACCTCATACTCTTTTTGCTTCGTTTATATTCATACATCTAGTCGTACCCACAAAAAAAAAACAAACATCCACACACACCGGTTACCAGTGACACGCACCTTACCATTCTGAAAAACATCACCAAAACCATCTTGTAACTGCACAAGATGGTTTATCTGCATATATCATCTACTGTTACAATTTTTGTTAATAAGTGAGCACTCACATAATATTTTTCCTATCAGTGCTTTATTTTTAATTCTTTTTACCTACCTAAACCTTAATCAGTAGCCTACCGAGCTACTAACCTATTGTGGTATAGTAATTTTATTCTAGGTACATCCTCTTCACATTGATATAGGTAATCAATATATCGTATATCGTATACAAAATATTACGAAACATTTTAAAACAGTAATGGTGGAGTTTCTCGCCCATTCTTCTCCATAATAAATTATCTTTCGGAAGGGGCAACTAGACTCAAAAATGTTTTCATGCCCTCGACTTTGGAATCTTCATCAGTTGTTTTTTGAATAACTAATATCGATGGCCCCACCGAATAATCGTGTAAGAGAAAAACAACAACTTTTCAGCAAAAAATAAAAACGTTCAAACTTCTTTAACGCTCATTTCATTGTAAATAGGTATAAATAATGTGTTATCGAATTATAGGCAAAAAAAAAAACTATGGACTTGTATATTTACTTTTTTTTTAAACATTAGGTAACAAGTTTCAGGAAATTCATGAAAAGCCATTTAATGTTTTTGCTCTTGTGAAATTAGCTTAACTAGGTCACATTAATATTATCATTACACGTTTATTCGTGTAATTATTCACAACGAATAAAACGTACTGTAATATTACACTATTATCCATATTTCCATACTATCTATACTTCTATCTAGACACGCGGCAGCGTGTCAAGCCAAGTTCAAGTAACAGAACTGGCGAGCAGCACCGTGTGTAATATTACACGAACCATTTGGAGCCACTTTTGACTCCCTCATAACTCAAAAACTGTTTCACCTAAACGTGTCAAATTTGGTTCATATAGTGAAACTTGCAAGATACATATGTGCTCCAAATTTCATAAACATATCTCAAATGATTATTGAGATATTAACGTCCAAAAATCGTCATTTTTATCACTGACTGACCTATAGATCAAAACTCTAACCCAGTTCCAGATGACCTAGAAAGTTCAAATTTGGCATGCAGGTAGGTAATTAGGTGAATACAAAGGAATAAATCAGAAACTGGTAAATTTTTATCATTTTATTATAATTTTTCACTTAATTGATTCTATTAGGAACACTTATAACAAAAACCATTTGGTAATAATTTTGTTATAAATAAGGACCTACTAATAATTTATGTACAAAAAGTAATGATATCCCATCAAAAACATAAATGTGAAATGAGAGCCAAGTTCAATATTATCATATATGCTTTGGTTGTTGACTTCTACGACAAAAGAAGTGAGATCTAAATGGGTTCCAAGTACAGTGGTTAGTCCTGACTTGGCTAGTTTTCATATACGAATTAAATTATAGCCTTCGCAAGTTTTAAACCTGTTACTTGTCGATTCTTATTTTATTATTCCGAAAATTTGGCTTGCTGATAGAAACTAGCCATCGAACATAATAATTCGTATATGAGAACTAGCCAATTCAGGACTAACCACTGAACTTGGCACCCATTTAGATCTCACTTCTTTTGTCGTAGAAGTCAACAACCAAAGCATATATGATAATATTGAACTTGGCTCTCATTTCACATTTATGTTTTTGATGGGATACTATCTTACTTCTTACTAATATTATAAATGCAAAAGTAACTCTGTCTGTCTGTCTGTCTGTCTCGCTTTCCTGCTAAAACTACTAAACCGATTTAAATGAAATTTCGTACACAGATAGTTTAGAGCCTGAGAAAGGACATAGGCTACTTTTTATCCCGGTATTATGTTCCCGCGGGATAATTTTCGACCTCCATGCGGGCGAAGCCGCTGGCAAAAGCTAGTTATCCATAAATCAAGTTTATTTTTGAACCCAGTTTCATTTAAACGCTTGTTTAAAGTATATTGTTCTGCTATTATTATGATTGAAAAGATCGTATACATTTATATTAGAGTATAGATCAGTTTTCATTTATGTAATAGGTTTTAGCATGTTTATTATTGTATACTTGGCGACTCAAAAGTCATGTAATAATAGCATAAACTATTATTCCTTTAATTTTAAAATTAATTATTTCCCCAGAATAAAGAAATTCATTATTATAATAGGAATGTTTTGAGTCCAAAACTCACAAAAAAAATTAATTAGGTAGTGCAGGATAAGCAAAATAAACGAAAAATGAAAAAACAATAAATCGTGTAAAAACTCTTACACGTTTATTCGGTGGGGCCATCGATATGAAACAAATATACAATCTACATGTATATAATATAAAAATTATGTTTTAGATAATAGTAGACATAAATTAGACTCCGAGTAAATAACACTACCCATATTTCACAAACGCCAGTAATATATTCTATAGAATATAATCATACATCACATTTGGCATCAGTAGTCAATAGCCGAGTGGAACTAAGCTCATAAACACTAAATACGCGACTGTGCCAAACCGATACTGATTCAAATATTGTTCGTGCCAAAACAACATGATGCAATTAAATCATCCTTCATTAGGTGACTGTAATAAAGATAATAATTGCCTAGATCAGTTTTGTAACTTATTTATACATGGTGGTAGGGACTTCAACGGGTAAACTGTTACCCCAGTAACAGTAACAGTCAGCACATGATTCTTAATTCCCCCGTCTTTAAAATTTTACGTCGGCTTTTTCATGTCCGCCCAAAATGTACAACCGGTTTCTGATCAACTTATATCGTCAACAACTACAACCAAACAACCAACCAACCAACTATCCAACCTAATGTTATTTAAAATAAATGTCTTGCGCTTTTCTATGAAACACCAGATATTTTTTGGTAACCGAATAAAAAGTCTACGCTAGAAGCTGCTAAATTCATGGTTACAGCTTGGGCGTCAATGTATAAGTTAAACACTTGAATATTAAACTAAAGCCTCCATAACGTTTATCTTTAAAGATACACATACATACACTTACATACAATCACGCCTTTTTCCCATGGGGGTAGGCAAAAACCACGGAACGTCACCTGCTACAATCTCTACACACTCCTTTTGCCTCTTTAAGGTTCATCTTTAAAGATGCTTCTCTTTATTCATCATCAATGCTTGGCAAATAAATTCATGAGCTGACTAATTCTCACATTATACTTATTCACACCATTAAATATCTGTGATACATTCATTTACGAGTACCATGACGTATTTTACCTAATAGTGTTATGTAATTAATTTACGTCAAAGACAACTAACACGTATATCTTCTCTCTCCAGGTCTCAGCACCACCTTCATTCGAAGTACCCACTCCAGCAGCATCACAGTCAGCCTACTCAAATTCAATGGCAAATAAACTTCAGCCAGACGCAGAACATCAACAGAAGCTACAAGAAGATGCACCAAGAGGGGTGCAACTACCTAGACCAGCTTTACCGCTCTATGCAGTGACCCAGCCCAGACTTCGTTTTGAAGGATACCCCCAACCTTTGGACTCTGGACTCCCTCGTCAACATGAAATCTCTCCCCAAGAGATCTTCCTACCACACCAAGTACCTGCAAAGGTCATGTCGTCATTGTTCCCGATAAATGATCGATTTGGACCCTTCAGATACCCTGGACAGGTGGTGCCATCTGAATTTTTACACCAGAATGCAGTATACCAGATTGTTTCAGTTAGACCCAACCTTGGCTTTGGTAATCAGGAAGGAAACCGTGATCAGAATTATCCTAATCAAGAAAATCAGAACCAATTAAAAGCCGGCCAACCTACGGTGCAGGTCAACATACCAGTGCCTAAGCAGGTTAGTTTGATACATTTCAAGTAGAAACTATGGCTTAGTTTTAGGAAAAAGATATTGCTGATTAATAAACATAACAACATCTTGAATATTTAATTGAAAAACCGCCTTTCCTAAACTTGGATACTACCTTATTCATTTTATTTTTGTTTCAGGGGTACCATGCACATCCGAACGGTGCTGTTAGTTATGCCAGTTTCTCTCATAACTTACCTGACAACTCGCAGTACGAAACAGCGACGCAACTACAATCTGGAACTGTTCATCAAGGACAGTTACAATCAGAACCGGTCCAAGCTCAGCAACCCTCACGAGTTCAGCCTGAAGTCAGGTTACAATCCCAGGAACAAAAATTAGCCCCAGTGAAACAAAATTTTCAGATTCCACCGATGTTACATAGACTCATTCAAGGCCTAGAAAAGTATCAACCAGTCTATCAACAACAACCACAATACATTCCTTTGACGCAACAAATTCAAAATCAACCCGAAATGTTAAATGCACTTCAACAACATTTACTTTTTCAAGATCCTCGACAGTTACCTAATACTCCACGTATTCATTTGCAAGCAGGTAGGCCACCTGCTTTCAAGCCATTACCTCAGTCGCAACTTTCACATGCATCTTTTTTACAACAAACAAGCCAACAACCAGCAATATCAGAACGAACGCCAAGACCATTCAGTTATGAAAATCACTCTACGCAAAATCAAGAAAAGTTTGATCTATCATTAGAACCAGCATCGGCACGATTAACTTCGTTGCCTCCATTAAAGCCTAATTACACCAAATATGTGAAACCATTGGAACAACAGTCTCACCCTTTACCAGTTTTCTTGCCAACACCTATGCAACTGCTTCCCACGTCCACCCCAAAAGTACAACCTGCTTCCGATCAACTTATATCATCAACAACTATACAACCTAATGTGAAAGATAAAGAATACTCTAAGGAACAATCGATACAAAAAGAAACCCAGCCGCAGTCTCAACCACTGAAACCTGAAATAACTCACCAGTCACAGCCAACAGTTCCACCTGCACCGATACAATCAACAACATACCTGCCGTTTGTTACTCGTGAACCACAATCAATATACCTTCAATATACTACTCCTCAGCCTGTATATCAGGCAACGATACGCCCACCGTCACCTCGACATGATGTTGTGATACAGCAGCAAGAGATTAAAGAATTATTTTTTGAACCATCTTTTCAACCTTTAAGCACACCCCATTACCAAAATCAGCACTCAGTCCATCCTCAACAAGAACAGGAAATACATCATTTGCGGACTCAGCCGCATCATCAATTATACGAACAGTTACAGTCTCTACAATTCCAACAGGAAATACAAGATATAAATTCCCAACAATATCAAATTGAAGCACGACAATCAAAATCTCCCGAAAAACAGGATTCACCTCAACAAGGAGAGCCTCAACAATATCTCATTCAACAGCATTCGTACCCATTTCAACTTCGACATTTCCAACCAAAATTGTTGCAGAGTCAGCAATCCGAACTAGATGAAGAGCATCAGGTATACCCGTCACAACAACAACATGGATTAAAACAAACACATCAACAGGCTACAGAACAAGCACAACAACTACAACAACAGGCATCAGAACCAGCACAACAACAACAACAACACGAATCAGATCAAGCACAACAACAGCAGCAATATCAACAACATTTGGATATTGACAATCAAATCCAAACATCCACTCTTAAGCCCTCTGAAGATACTGAGAAACATACTGAAACGGTAGAAATTAAGGAACAACCAGAGGCTCAACCCCAACTGCCGCAGGAGTCAAATCTTCCGCTAACTACAGGAAAACCTGAGGAGCAACCAGAAAATTTATCAGAGCCTACTCCTAATGAGGAACAACTGTACTTGGGTCCTCTTCAAAGTTCGTCGGACCTCCATCAGATATATGAACACGAACAACAGCTGGTTGCCCAGCCCGAATATAGTCCACTTTTGGATGTACCGTCTTACTCAGATGTTCAGTATTTTGGAAAATTCGCAAAGACCCTGTTTGGTAATCACCGTCATTAAAATTCGCTCATAATGGTAACAAAATTAATATCAAAAACTATTTTTGTATTAGATTTAGAATTAACAAAAAAGAGGTTTGTATTATATTGCAGAGAATACCAAAAATGAACACTTCAATGCTCTTGAAATTATTTTGTTCTAAAAAAAGTCTTGGCGATAACTTTTGCTTGTAAATAAATATGATAAGTGTAGGTTATGTACATAAAATGTTAGTATTATTGTTATGAATGTTGTTATATTAGCTGTGGGTGATAGAATGTGTCTTGGGACCGACGCCATGACAGTGTGTGCTTGACTGTGATGCCATATGTTTATATACGGAGACTTGTATCGCTTCTTTTAATAAAGTTGTGTGGAATCTTGTTCATTCGTTTGTTTTAATGTTAGATGCATAAGAAATCAGCATACCAGGCTTTTTTTTTTTTTTTTTTTTCAGGATGGGAAATCATCAAATGACTTCTCTCTGAATGGGCGTGTCAGACTTTTACTGACTAAAACCCACCCGTGTTCCATCAGTTGCCCATGTGCCAGGGTCACGGTATCTCTTTCGAACAATCACGCGACCCCGGCAGGAGCATACCAGGCTTACTTTTGTAAACTTAAATTGATCAGATTAGTGGCTATACAATGATGAAAAATCATACTCGCAACCGGCGTTTGTGTATAACCTATTATTTGAACCTAAACGAGGCAAAAGGAGAGTGTTGGCACAGATAATAACGTTCAGTTGGTTTATGCGAACCTATAGTAATGAACAGAAGAAATAATTGAACATCTGAAGAATGAACTACGAAATACAAATTTTCCTGTTACTACCTAACCTTTTCACTATAACAACGAAGTATTTTAAATACAGCCTACTTTACGATCCCCGGGTTATCCCGAAACACTTATAACAAAGTTAACACATAAATATGAGATAATACACCCCCATCCTCACCTCATCTTACTGAGTTACGTAATCAGCTAACTTGTAGGCTTTACTAACCCTATCTCAGTTTATCCCGTGATTTATTTGTATCAAAATACACCTGAAACATTGTTCCACGGACAATAAATCGTTGAAAGTATAGAAATTACTAAAAAAACTTTGAATCTTAGAAAAAATGGGAGCTTTTCTAACTTCAGTAATATAGAGATAAAATTGGTTATGAAATCGCTTTAAAAAGCGTGTCTTAAAAGATAAAATAAGTTTCGAAACTTTGCATTTTCAAAAATTGCGTCAACCAAATAAATGAAAAGTTATGGTAATCGGTTGTTGGATAGTTTTAATCGCTTTACCATATATGCCTAAGAAAGCATAGCTGTTAAAGGCGGAAAATAGAGGTAGAGGGTGAATATTACAAAAGGTTGAAAAACCCTCTAGCAACAATTGGAAAACTTGGTAGACACTGATTAAAATCCACACTAATATTATAAATGCAAAAGTAACTCTGTCTGTCTGTCTCGCTTTTCTGCTAAAACTACTGAACCGATTTAAATGAAATTTGGTACACAGATAGTTTAGACTTTAATAGCCTGAGAAAGGACATAGGCTACTTTTTATTCCGCGACTTTGTCTGCGTCCGCGATAACCGACATTTACGCGGACGAAGTCGCGGGCAAAAGCTAGTTATAAATAAAAAACCGATATCATTAAAATACAAAAGCTGCTATAGCGGAGAGAAGCCACTTCGTCTGTGTCAGTCTTCATTTGTTTCTGACAGCAGACAAATCAAAACAACAACTCTTCAGTTGGAATTGAAATGAAAACACGCACTCGTTGAACAACAATTTTTGCATGGGCATCTTTCATTAGTATAACAATATTGCAACTGTTTTTTTTATCTCTTTATCAGACTTGACTGACCGGTGGAGAAAAATTTAATTTCTATACCTTTTTATATTCCATCGTGCATTTTATTGTTACCATTCATTGAAATCCCTTAGTATTTGCCTGTGACCGCATTATTGCTTCTAAACTACGTGGATGTTGATGCGGTTTGCATTATCATGTAGAGGATTTGTTTCGGAAGGCTTCTGTAAAACATTCATGTTTAAGTTAGAAATAGCTTGATGTTTTGACATTTTACCATTGGACCCGTACAAGGCAAAGGCGAATCATTCGTGTTTAAAAAAATAATAAAAGATGTTAAATAAGTAACTATTTGTCATCCTTACCAAAAATTAAGTGGTTTACCAAATTCGGGAGATGTCTATGTTCAGCAGGCTTAGGACGACCACCGTTTTGTTGACGGAAGAGTAGACAAAAATGACGTTCCGAGTAGAGAGGAAAGATTTCTATTATCTTTGTCATGGCGATTGCAAAATCAAATTGTCTTCACTTATCTTAGACAGTTGTCAGTGTGATTTTGACAGTTTGGGTTAGAAAACTTTCTTCTATAATAGTCCAAATACGACCTAGACACAGATCATTAGAAACGAAAAACAAAATAACAGATTGTAGAAGGATTCCTACGGTGCGATGTCAAAAATTGAGAAAAGAAATGTCACTTTGCAGCGAAAGAGCTGTCTATTATTTGTAGAGATAGAAAGCGTCATGCTAAACTTGCAGGGACCATAATGTGGATAGGTTTTAAAATTAAATAAAACAATGAAATGAGTCAGTAGTCTATTAAATTAACCTGTATGTATATAAAAGTAAGTAATCAACAGTTGTTTGAAGTAGACTTTGAAGGTATTGTTTCAGTTCAAACTTAAACGTGCCGAGACACGCTTTCAGTGTTACCATCTCACAAATCGATCGCACACAATGTAAACATCTTCATGTTAACAATAGCTTTTCATCTGCGACCAAGTTTAAACATGAGATTCCATTAAAGAATTTTATACTTAACACCCACAATTAAATAATAATGTGTAGAAAAACATGTATTTCTTTTTTTTTCCCAAACCACACTTACTTATATTATCCCATTCAATATTTTTATTCAACGAATATTATTATCAATGTAATCTTTGTACTGGCCATAATCACCCTATCCTCTAAACATTTCAAACGATTATTTGAAAAGATCTGCAGAAAACGCAATATTGTCCAATAACTTCCACACAACGACTATCTCATAAACGATAAAACAAAACGATAACGAAAAATAAAAAATAACGATACTGCACAACGATATCGAGACCAAAAACAATGAGCCATAGAATATAAAGAATAAATGAAGACATCATACTCCTTGGTCTAAAGCCATAGAAATTATCGTTACGGTTGATCTGACGCAAGATATGTATACATTTCGTAAAGGAAACAGCTTTTAATGTGCCTTATTTTTTCTTATTATTCTCCCCTTGTGAGAAACAACAGTAATTCACACAACGTTTATTCTTTGTTGGAGATCATTCAGGATAAGAATTTTCTGGCAGTTTGGAGGTTTTAATGTTCAATGTTGTGTTGGCCCATTAGTCAGGCACCATCTCTCAAGTACGAGGTTGTAGGGTGAAATCCTGGCAAGTACCAATGTGACTTTCTCAATTTATATATACTTTCTTAGTTCATCTCGGGCATTACTGACACCAGTAAAGAAAAACTCTGAAATCGCCAAACTGTCTTGAAAAAACGTGAAGGTAATATTCGTGCTTCTCTTCTCACAACAGTAGCTCAATATAGGCAGGTATTAATATTAGACCTATTTATATTAAATCTGCTGAAGGTACTTACTTAAATTGCTCATCTAAACCAGAATAGGTCCTTGTCAAAGTAAAGCTATTCTTCTATCACAGAGAACTCTGTATGAGTAGAGGCCTTTGCCCAGGAGTAGAACAATAATAGGGTGCTATTATATGCTCTATTGCAAGAAACGTTACAAAAGAGATTTACACGTGTGTGTTAGGAAAGTAGTTTATCAAAATCGTTAGTAGGTAGATCTTCGGCTACCCTCATCTAGCTGCGACCAGCCACCCTGCGGAGTTCGTCGCTCCTTCTAGTCCGTGAGTGTCCTACCCTACGTTAGCCGATTTGGGGTCTCCATTCAAGTCAGTGAGCAGGGCAAATTGGCCGCAGCGCAGATGGCTGATAGGGCCGAAACGTGGAGGAAGAGTTGGAAAGCTAATACAAAAAGTATATTTTTGTGTGTACGCCTTTTGTGTAACAATTTCACGAACTGAAATAAATATTATATTATTTTATCAAGTGATTCGATTTGGAAGGCCTACCACAAGGTGAACCGATGACTTTGTGAAAGCCGCAGAAATCCGCTGGATGCGGGAACGCCGAACCGGTCAAAGTGGCAGAACTTGCTGAGGACTATGTCCAGCAGTAGACGTCCTTCGACTGAAATGATGATCATTTCAGTTTGTATAATGAATACTTTCCCAATGCTGGCATACATGCCTCCTCTCTATAAGAAGGAGTGGGCCGTGCGTGATTCACCACGCGAGCCCAGTTTTGTTTGATAGATATCACGTCTTCGATTTTTTAACCGACTTCAAAAAGGAGGAGGTTATCAATTCGGATGTTTATATATATATTTTTTTTTTTATGTATGTTCGGCCATAACTCCGTCATATATGAACGGATTTGCAAAATTCTTTTTTTGTTCGAAAGGGGTTTATTCCGAAATGGTCCCATATAAGTTTCATATAAATCTGATGATGACTTCCGGAGACAGAACTCTTTAAAAATGACAGCAAATCAACCGCAATTTCAGCTATCGCATAAATATCCATTGTTTGTTTGAAATTAGTGCGGGATAGATACTATAACTAAAAATTTAAAAATAAAAACTTTTTTACAAAAAAAAAACAACCGACTTCCTTAAAAACACTACAAAGTGAAAAATAACTTTAATTTCGAAGTCGGTGGCAAAAACCTTAAATAAAAATCCTAAGACACCGACTTCCGAAATTAAAGTTATTTTTCACTTTGTAGTGTTTTTAAGGAAGTCGGTTGTTTTTTTTTTTGTAAAAAAGTTTTTTGGTTCTAGGATTTGCCATTTTCCTCACGATGTTTACCTTCATCGTTTTGAGTTGAGAGCAAACGTGATGAAATAATTTACACAAAATAAAACGCTTGCCTGGGTTCAAACCTACGACCTGGCCGCCACTGCTACCTGAATACTTTCAACTACAAGAATACTTGTTTTCTCGCAATATAAAAGGGGTTCTTTAAAAAAGTACAATGTTAAAAAGTCTAACGTCTCGCCAGAGGTAATTCGACACAGCTGTTACTTATCACCTCCCCTTTCATTTCCATTTGAACATTAAGATCAAATAATAAATATACATGTCTTAAACACGACACTTAAGACTTTAGGCTTAGTTCATACTGGTCGAAAAGGGATACGAAGTTCTGCAGAGAACCGCAAACACCATTACCAGCAAGATGGATAGATACATAAATAGAACCAATACTCGTATGCTTTATTCTACCCACTGATCAAATATATCAGTAGGTAATACGTGGGTGTCGTAAAAGGCGAATAAGGGACTTAATGCTGGTCAGAAGCGTTCTCTATGCATTTTATTGCCATACTGTGATCGCCAACCCATCTGCCAAGCTTGACAATTATGGCTAAGCACCCCAAATTAAGGGAGGCTTATGTCGAGCATTGGACGTCTTACGGCTGAAATGATGTTGACGATGATGATGTTGATGATGATGTTGATGATGATGATGATGAAGCGTTACAACTGTTTACTTACTTCGTAAATAACTGTTTTTTTTTTTAAATAAGCCTGTTCTTGTATGGGAATTATTCCTTACTCGTAATTGGATTGGCTTTAGCAGAATGTTGTGTTCAACATAAAGAAACAAACAACTACCTACTTTCTCATTACAATCACCTTAACCTTCATGAAATCTAAGTACCACTAACAGCTACTTTAGACTCTACCATTGTAAACTAGCCTTAAACAAACTTGTCTGCCTAAATATATCAAGCTCGCGCGCCTGATATTAATTTAATAGCAACTTTACTCTGCATGACAAGTGGGGTTCTTTTTTGATAAGGAAAGTAAGACATTCGCTCCGCAATACTTAGTTCAGAGAGCTAACAGGTAGGTACTATATCTTATACCTTTAAACGAGCAATTCTTGTATATACCGGGTGACTTTTTTCAACGTCTTGAAAAAAAATGGGTGTAATAGGTAAACGGAGTAGAAGCCTTTGGCATAGAAATTTTTATTATTTTTATTTTTGAATAACATGTAATGAAATTGATCTAGCAATAAATACTACACATTTAAAGTAACATTTTCATACTAGAACAACAAAAACAGAAATTTGGAAAAAATAAAATAAAAATATCAATTAAAATCTATCGAAACTCAAATCATACGCACTCTACTCAATGCGCGGCATGTATCAATGATTTTGTAGCGCGGTCCTACCCTTTGAAGCCGGTGGATAGGCGGCCAAATTGATCTTTCGCAGGCGCACCAGCCGCACACGCATCACCGTCAACCCGCGTCCCGCGCTCCTTTAGTCACCTGCTATGAATCTGAAGGCCTTCCTGCCTTCTATTCTAGTTACACAACACACCGTATGAAGGTCAAGACGGTAAAAAATGTCATCCGGTATATATATAATCTGAATCTCGGAAACGGCTCCAACGATTTTCATGAAATTTAGTATACAGGGCGTGTTGGGGGCGATAAATCGATCTAGCTAGGATTCATTTTTATAAAATGTCCTTTTATTCGTGTTTTCAATGACCAACTTTATCGATAATCAACTTGAATAAAACTTATTATTTTAAACACAATTTACCAAAAAATACCGAGCAAAGCTCGGTCAACCAGATATTTTAAATTTAAATCACCACCAGGGGACATGTTAACTTCATGAGGTAACATTAAATCCCACAAACCGAGCAACACATTAAGGTCCTCGTACACAGCACACACAGGTAGGAACGACCACTTAACCACTACTAAACATTACCGTTTTATCGCATCCTGAAAGTATTTTACAAAATTTTCATGTCATTTTGATGTAATCGCCTGATGCTGAGTATAATAATTACGGAGTCATAATGATGCTGAAAATACTCTGTAAGTACCTGAAAATTCCTGAAAATGTTGGTAACAGGTTGGTAATGAGCCAACCGAGGCGTATTGTGTGTAATTCTGGGAGCGACGCCTAAATTGTTACTCATTATTTTATATTTCCTATTATTTGTTTGAGGGGTGAGTTTTTTAGATGGAATCATGATATTTTGGGCCATGGTTGGAGATCTTTTTTCTATTTGTGTGAAATGATAAATGATAAATTATTATATTTACATGTTATACAAAGTTTGTACAAACATTTTTACGCGTCAGTCATATTAAGAAACGCCAATCTCATTAAGTTAAAAAAAAAACTATATGAAATCGGCCTTTCTTATCTGACTACTCTGAGAAAACAGGCCAACACAAATTCAGAGGTTACATCTCTTTCAATTTCCAGATATAATCTTGTTCAGATCATGTGAAGACCAAGTTGATTGGTGTTTGAAATGGTCTGAACTGACCGTACTGAAATAATTTTATACTTGAATCAATTTTTTTCACAGTTTATATCAATAAAAGCGACATTTTTATTTTTACACCGTCATAGAAAATTCAATGTTATAAGCCAAACAACAACAATAAAAATTACATTCACCTTTCCCAATAATGATGCTTTTTGGAAAATCTAAATGAAATTTTCACCACAAGATGAAGTAAATTCCTTCAGATGACGTCACAAGCTCCTCCATTATTACAAGTCAACGGAACAACGTCTTGGAACAGACATTAAGATACAAATCCCTATTGGTTATCGGGAATCAAGCCCATTATGACGTCAGACAAAAGAGCGCTTTATTATGGCCTGGCCTTGCCGGGATATGGGTGGCCTGACAAAGGGCTTGTGTACTCAGTATCTCGAGAACTAGAGAGATGTGTGCCTTTTGGCCCTCACGTTATTGTTGGGACTGTCCGATGAGCCCGAAATACTTAGGAAATGGTTAAGATATTACTATGTAATTTCATCGTTATACAGATATTATATTGGAAGTTATAAAATGTATGCTTAGATAGTTTGGTCATTTTTAGAGGATGAGTGAAGGACAGCTTATAAAGGCTGGCAGGCAAGGCAGATGTGAGTGGAAACTTTAGAAGAGAAAGCCCCAGATGGACATATAGTGACCTTATTGGTGATGTTCTTCAGAAAGGTCGGGTGTGTGTTACTCGCAACCGGCGTACGTGTGTGACCAGATTTATGAAAACTAAGCCAAAGGAGTATGTCAGAATCGTAGCAGGTGGAGTTTCTTAGTTTCGCCCATTCCTATGGGAAAAAGGCTTGAGTCTAGGTATGGATGTGAACTTTATGGGGAAAAAAATATATAAATCTACCTAGAGTTTTTCATATAGGGCGTCAGGGTTTTTCATTAATGTTATTTTAACCAGAAAAGCCAGACACTCTGACACTTTTGAAATCACTCCTAACAATGTTTTGGGACATTCTATTTAAATATCAGACGGTTTAACCTGGTTCATTTATTAACAACCGTCTGATGACCTTTTCCACACTCTCAGACGAGACTAAGAGCTATCTACATTACAGTTTGACAGTTGTTGAAAAAAACTGTCTGCATTGAAATGTGTTATCTACAAATAGTTAGTAAAAATGCAGGAATACTTGTCTGAAAAACTTTATAATGCGGAACATTTTACCTTGTACTTTGTGGAAAGTTTTCACCCACACAATATGACAAGTCAACACAGGTTGCTTGTCTAGACAATTTCATATTAACATCTCTGGAATTACTCTTGAATTCTACTTTGAAACTGAAGGTTTTAATGTTTGAGGATCACACAATTTGTCCAAGAAATAAACTCTCTACAGCTGGGAATAGGATAATATAAATAGAAAGAGACTTGAGTTCTTTGGGCAATAATAAAGAAATAAATAGTATGTCACTACGAATTCACTGATCATTCATTTAACAGTGAACAATAAATTATAATATACCGTATATTTTACAGAATTTCTTCTTTTTCTACGAATACGTACGTTGGTGGGTTTCTAAATAATCTAAATAATTAAAAATACTTACCCAGTGTGTATCAGGAAGATATGGTCATATTTAAAGGTATGATGCATAGAATTAAAATGTACAACTTCTTTATGGGACGAACATCGTAATCGCGGGCAAATAATCACCCATACCACATTTGGGCCGAGTAGGTATTAAAGTTTTGTATTAGTTAATTATTTATTGCGTTTACGATGTTTTTCCTATGGAGAACATTATTCAGTTTAATACATTATGCCACACCCTTAAATATGCCCGCACATTTCTTAAACACACTGTATATTATTTTTATAATCCCTCTTTCCACAAATCCCCGTTCTACCCAAATTAATCTGCTGACTATATAAGTGAGTACTCATTTTGCGCGCAAACATATGCAGAGGTGCGGAATGCAATAAACTTAGCTATATTACTATACTACCTGCTGTAGGGCTTGTGGCTAAGTAATAACAGCCGCACGGGTTGATCGTTCAGGTTAAGTTACGCTTGCCGCGGTTGGTCCGTGGATGAGTGACTATCTTTACATACCAAGACCCTTCCGTGCCTTGAAAAGCACGTTATGCCGTTGGGTTCCAACTGCCTTTCGTACATATTAGACAGTCGTTACGGCCCGAAAGTCTGACAACCAGTTTTACCAAGGTGCATCGTATTACCCAGTAACTGGGTTGTGGAGGTCAGATAAAGGTGTCTTCACACAGCGGGCGGGGCGTGGCGTGACGTGACGGCGACGCGACGCTGAGTAGTTGTAATGTACTAGATATTACGGACACCTTCACACAGAGCGCTCGGCGCGACGCGGCGCGGCGTGGCGCGACGGTTCTGTATAAAGGCGGCGCGACGCCCGTCAAATCCCGCCGCGCCCCGCCCGCTGTGTGAAGACACCTTAAGCAGTCGCTCCATGTAAAATACTAGTACTTAGTTAGACTGGATTAGGTACCCTGAATTTACACTCCATATTTTTGAATACTTGATCAGTTTAAATGGAAGGATAAGCTGCTTTTCAGCATCCATAGCAGGTTAAAACTTACAGTCAAAGACTTTCCATCACAACTTTTAACACTGAAAATTACAATGTATATTGGCAAAGAAGATAAAAATGAAAAACGAGCCTTATTTTCTCAAATCTCAACTAACAACGGTCAAAAAGGTAACAGAGGTCAGACATAAAACCTAGCATATTATACGTAAATCTAAATACTAAACCATCTTCAAAGGATACCAAAAGTCTAGCTAAACTAATCTCAGACTAAAAGCGCCAAAGTCTATCCTTGCCGACCTTATCAAAATTGGAGGCAAAGAAAGTCAAATAGTGCGGCCTCAGAGCAGAGACAAAAGAATAAGGTCGCTCGGAGGCCTGGGGGCCTGTGGGAGGCCGAACATTTACATATGCCGAATAATTTACATACGGACCGTTTGCTCTGCTTGCAACGACGTAGTTGAGGTCCAGTGTTTGATTCTTTATTTAAGCAAAAGTGTGATGTGCTGAAAAATCTCGAGTTGAGAGAAATCCGACATGCATTTTAAAATTCCTGTCTGCAGTGAATCTTGATGACCAAACAGATTCATTCCTATATGAAGGTATCCAATATAAAGTTACTTTAAAGTCTCGTATAATATATACGAATTTCGAGACGGCACATTATTTTGCACACAATGTGATCTAGCTTTAATATTAATATCTGGTTGACCGAGCTTTACTCGGTATTTTTTGGTTAATTGCGTTTAAAATAATAAGTTTATGTTCAAATTGATTATCGATAAAGTTGGTCATTGAAAACACGAACAAAACGACATTTTCTAAAAATGAATCCTAGCTAGATCGTTTTATCACCCCCAAAAACCCCCCCTATACTAAATTTCATGAAAATCGTTGGAGCCGTTTCCGAGATTCAAATTATATATATACATATATACAAGAATTGCTCGTTTAAAGATATAAGATTAGCGATGGTGCACAGCATTAGCAGACCGACCTGCTCCCGAGAAAGTGACATCAAAAGTATAGAGAGACAGTTGTAAATCTGCTATCTCTATCAGGATAAGAAAATAAGAATACTATGTGAGCAACCGCAACATAAATCGAGAAGTGTGCTATAAAGGCTTTATTACAATTACATACAAACAGTAGCTACATTGCCAATCTCCATACCATCGTCACTCACACTCTACATATCCGCTCCATGTAAGCCCACTCGGCGATTCTCTAATAAAATGCGGGCTCATCTCTTTTTTCGTCCGCCTCGACATGATTATGTAAAAATCGGACACAGCTGTAATCTGCTTAAATTTTTCGCGGACGTATATTTTCAATTCCACGATGATTGGACTGTGATTCTGTTTTACATACTGAATAAATGATTTTTAAATATGTGGCGGGTCCCGTGTGTTGCTTTGCTTTAATTTGTGTTTGTTTTTTGTGAGCGGAAGAGTAACATTTTAGGCAATTATAGTACTAAAAGTACTAATCATAACAGTCTCTTAACGTTTGTTGTTGATAGTGAACCCTTCAATTTATCTAACGATGTCCAAGGGCTTCGCAAATCTCGCCACGACTCGCAATTGGCTTTTATATAGCATGCTCGGTAATTTCTACAGTCTGAATCCTCAGACCCTATGATGCCTGCCAGCCAGAACTTCACGGTTAAACGCTGAAACATCAAGGTCAGGGTCAGAACGCATCACGTACAAGTACACACATAATTTGGTTGCTTTATTTTAAATACGTTTGAAGTTAATATTACTGCTGCAGTGCTTGAACTTGATATATAATATTACATAAGTGGGTGCTCATCACTCACAAAACCTCACCCAATTCTTTCACCTGGCTGCATAGATTAAGGTCGACTACAATCACAATGATATTAATCGATACGAGTACGTATGTAGGACGTAATACCAATTTATACTTTAATGCATTCGTGTATATTATAATGACATATTTCGCAGATTATTTGAGAGCAGACTTGCTCAAAAGAAGTGCAATGGCTGGAGTCTTAAAACTGTTTCCTGACGGTCTTCGATAGATGAAAAACTCATTGGTACACAACACAATACTTGTCCACGAGAGCATGCGAAAGTGAAAAATATTTTTTCCAAAGGTTCCTTTGGATACTGAAAGGTTATTCTGCATGCGCTGGAGCATATAAAAACTAACTTCTCAGAAAATGTTTACACTTAAACCTAGATAGAAATACTCTTTTAAAGTAAAAAAAACACATCAGAAGTGTTTTTTTTTTACTTTTTCAAACATGATTGTTTGTATAAATAGGTTCACTGCACTAAACATAATCAAATACTCGCCTCTCCCAACACCTCACGTACGAAATTACCTTCCTGAAAAAGCGCACCGGCAGAATAAGAAATAAACCGTCAAATTGCCAAAAAAGCAGTCTCAATTTGGGCAAAAACAGGTAAAACCTAATGCATTTCCCGAGTACAGCGTACACGGTACGATGCGGCGTGGCTCGGCACGGTTCGGCATCAATCATGGATGCCCAGCTGAATACTAAATAACCGGGAATACCCGGGCATGCCGTCTGCGTACCTGGGCAAACAGGCCGGTTTTATTGTTGTGAAGAAATATTGGTATCGCTCTGATTGGTGGGACACCGGTTTTAAGTGATAGTGAAGAATTGTGTGGGGCGGTTTAAAATGTAGAAGATAACGTCGCATTTGTTGTTGTGGATTATAGGGAGAGGTATACTACAATGTCCATTTCCATTGTCATTGTCCATTATTTTAATGATTTACAAACTGGTATGTCAAATTACAACCTTTGACATATCTTTCGTTGTGACTTACACTGTATAAAATAAGTATAAAAATAAATGTATTCTCAAAGCGGATCGGATTCGTATTCACAATTTATTACAAAGGTCATATTAAGCCACTCTTTACATAAATCTTGTAAATCGATATCTAGCAACTATTTTACTTGGCTAAACCCCGAAGAGTTACAGCCACTTTTCCTTTCAATCGACTTTTACGAGTTCGAATGACCACTCTTGACTCCAAGCGCATTTTTCCTTTCCCCGATTTACCCACATAAGGATATTGTTGAGTTTGTCATAAAATATTCAAACACGCGCGATGGCACATATTCAAAGGCTTCAAGGAGTTATATGGTGTCCTTATGCGTTACGCTTTAAGCATGCAACTGAGCACCAGGCCATAAGATCGGCGAGATGAGATGAACAAGGACTTAATAAAGGAACAAAAAAATTTATACATTTGGATGCAATGACATTAGCCAACAATCTGCTTCTGCGTTCAAAGTCTAAATGTTATTGGAAAATTGGAAAGTTTCTCAAATAGGTAGGCATAAATATGAAGTGAGCCTAAATACTATTAGCCTTCTATCTAGTCTTATCTTGTGTACTGTTTACGCATTTTTCCTGCAAGTAAATAATGTCAAAATCCTTGAAGTATTATTAACAATTGTGTGACAGTGTTTAGTATTGAATGAAACCTATCAATTTAATACTGTTTATAATGCTGTGGATAATGATTATGCTATGTAAGTTTATTAAACTGCGAGACAGCAAAACAAAGAGTCAACACAAATCGGAATGCTTTGTAAGTACACTATCAAAGAAAATCAACTTAATGTGACTGTTTCCTTAGAGCAAGATTCCCCGCCTAATTAAGCATGCTTTTGAAGTTGTACTCCGTAGTTGGCATATTTTTGCACCGTACTTCTCGTTTATTAAGTTTTTCCTTCTGGAAATCTTCCTTTCAATCCGGCGAGCTTATTACCATCAGGTAATAGGCTCGCCGGCTACTTCATGGGACTTCATTTAAACTGGCGGAATTAAGATAAACCTCTGCCTTACACATAGGGAAATAAAGGCGTGATGTATTTATGTATGTTATTTGCACAGACTACGTCAGCAATCATAAAACTGTTTTTCAAAAGTAAACCACTTTTAATCATCAACTAACTTTTACTCTGATTTTATCGCTGGTTTAATGGCCGCCCCGCCCGCTCCGTCCCTCACTTGGACTCGACTCTGCAGTGTTCCGATAGGAGTTGACCATGCCACTAGCCTCAAGCACTAATAAGTTTATAGTATTTTGAGTATATTTTGATATACATAAAGTTTTAATTAAGTGATTTTTAGAAGTGTTTTTGAAAGGTAGGTTTTGTGTTTTTTTCTTCTTTTTTTAAGGCAAGTGTCAAAATTAACATCCTCAGTACAATATTATGAGTATTTAAATTTTGCCAAACAAAAATAAAAATATTTCCACTTGTCGGCCATCCCCTTTTAAAAGGTGAATTAAAAGGCAACTAAGAGGACTCTCCTTTCCTTTCCGTGTGCTAATAAAAACACTACGATCAATTATTCTTCCATAGGGGAAGTGTGAGGAGTATACCTCCTCCTATGAACTATGTATATCCCTCATCAATGGTCATGAGTGAAACTGTAATCTATATTACATCTGCACTGATGAACACGTTTTCTACATATGCAAAAGTTTTAAAAAGCAACAAAATAAGTAAACAAAAACGTTCAGCCCTCGCGAGCCCAGCGTCCTTACCGTACGTGAGACGTCCTATTGATTCAATTTAGCAACTCAGCCTATCGAAATCAAACACAGTTTAAGCCACAACCAAACACAATCTCCTAATTATTTCCTCTTCAATATCAATACAAACCAAGGCAACTCTCGTTACATCAGAATCATTAACAATGACACAACGCCATCAGTCTTAACTAGCCTTTATGGATTGTAACCATCATTACTTAAGCAAAACTCTAAGTTGCTTCACTTAACTCTGCTCTTTAAGTTATAGTTAAGTAATAACTAGCTGTAGTCGCCAATCACTATCACAATTGCATAAAAGTAAGTGGTTAGCCAAGGATATAGCTAGACCACCATATAAAAGTGCATAAGTTTTAACATGACCACCTTTTTGTCTTTGCTGCAGTCGGGTAACAAGAGTCCACTCGTGAACGTTCTACAATGCTTCACGTAGGGCACATCATAAGCTACTAACAACCAACAATATTGGCTGCCTAATCATTTGAGCACCAACACACAAAATACAATAAAAACATAGATTTTTTTAACAACAACAGTGTGTTCGTCCCGGCTGCGCCAAAAAGGTCAATTTCAGTATAAATGCCAGACCGATGCAGTCTGACGCTGGTTTTCTAATGAACATGTAGGGTAAGTGACGGAAATGTAACAAAAATTTCATCATTACGGCAAGCCACATGATAGGACCCTCTCTTATTTTCACCTTCTGCTCTCAGGATATAGGTACCAGGTCAAATCCAGAAAAAAAAATCTAATATAACTAGCCTCTACTACCCCACTACAGGGCAAATGTCTCCCTCTCCCTAATCCACAGACCATTTTTGTCTTTAGCTAGTGCTGGCCAGTCCTTTCGGTAGGAGCCAAGCTCGTCACGCCATCATTCTCGTCTCGGCCTGCCATGATGTTGTCGTGCGTTTAGTGGGACCCAATTGGTGGTTCTACTAGCCCATTTTCCATCTGACATTTGGCAGACATGTCTGGCCTAGTCCCACTCAAGAAGAGCAGCTTAAAAAAAAATAGCGGAGTCATATTATACATGCCTATAACCAACTCCATCTCTATAATCACCGTCATTTGTGACTGAGTGTCATAGTTACAACTGTGACTCTATTGACATTATGTCGTACATTCTCTTGACAGTGTACTTGCTTATTTGTCCATGTACCAACAACTTGTTTGACGTACAGACAATGTTTGGAATACATCTGGACGCCACGCCGGGCATTATGCCAAATGATATGAATAAGCTCCATAATGTTATCATGATGGGGATGTCAATTATTTGTGACTAGCTTTTGCCCGCGGCTTCGCCCGCGTGGATGTCGGAAATTAACGCAGGTATTTTTCCAAAATATTTTTTTTTTTCTAAAATAAAAGTAGCCTAAGTTACTCCTTGTACTTTCCTTGTACTCCGTTCTCTTGTACTGTTGTACTCCGTCTCGTGTTCTCTTGTACTCCGTTACTCCTTGACGGGACTTTCACTGGCAGATACAGGCCAGAGGCCTGTATCTGCCAGTGAAAGTCCCGTCAAAATCGGTCCAGCCATTTCAGAGATTAGCCGGAACAAACAGACGGACAGACAGACCGACAGACAGACAAAAATGGTAAAAAATGTTTTTTTGATATACGTACCGTGTATACATACATCCATATACACTTAGTAAAAATTGGTTATCTTAATATTACAAACAGACACTCCAGTTTTATTTATTTGTATAGATGTATAGATGCATAGATAAAACAAGTACTAAGTGAGAACTAGAGACTAGAAGTATGCAAGAAAAATACATGTTGTACCGACACCAAATATATTGAGATAGGAGCTAGTGAATGATGACGTTGATAAATTGGAACTAATGTGAACTTGGGGTCTTCTTCCATGTAAGCCTTACTGAGGCATCTTTAGACCACGCCAAAGATCCTCGCTTCAACTGATGTAAATCTGCTTTTTTCCCTTTTCCAGTGTGGGGTTTTACGTTTTTTTCTTCAATTCTCTCTTGTTAATCAGCCCTCTATCATTCATATTTTCTTTCACATCATCTGCTGCACAGTCCATACAATCTTCTCTCTCCATTCATCCTTAACTTTGTTCATCACGCTTTTAGTCACATGAGGTTGTTTATTGTAAATATTATTTCGACCATCACTACCTTATATGTCCATTTCCTATTTAGATGCCCTTATAACTATGCAAATTTCCAACATAACAAACATCCACTTCTAGCCTTCCACACAAGGATCAATCGTTTTGACAGTCTTGACCTACAGACTGCAAATATTCGCCGCTCCAATAGATATATAAATATTTACATATACCAATCATGCAACTTGCAATTTGATCATGCCATAATAATATGAAAGTAATTATAATCGTTATGAGTTTGCATTCTACCTATTAATAAACTTCTATTAAACAAACGCGGAAGTGAGTCAAATACTTAATAAAAATATCTTGCTTGTGACCTTAGAGATACTTTATGTTAATAATGTGCATAGTAAAGCTGACTTTGGTCTAATTACTTCAGTAAAGGTAGAGGTTGTTGGTAAGCCTGTTATTACGAAAGATAATAGCTTTAGATTTAAGTAGGAAAGTGTTTCTGCATAGAACTACACGGTAGTCGGTATGCTGTTTATAAGTGATAGATTAATAGCCGAGACGGTCACAATGGCCCAGGTATAGGAAAGTGTATCTTCTTCTATAACAGCTAAGAGTTAGCCAACGCGTTGCAAAGCATAAAAGTCTCATGTTCTTGATATCACCGTCCCCGATATCTTCGAAACTATATATTCCTAAAATAGAGCTATGTTACTTGATAGTAGAAATAGAAAAAAAAATATTATGATGTCGGTAATTTTCCCCAATTAGCTATTACACAAAGGACTCTCTTACTTTTTCCTGGTATGTCCAATTTTAATTTTTCTCACGTCCGGAGTTCAATGAACTGAATAATTTGAATAAACACTTCCGGTTTTCGGTCAGTAGTATACTATAAACAAAACAAAAGACAGCTGATTAGTATTCTATCTGTCATCTTACTAACAAAAATAATATTATACATATTTACTACACAAAGGAGTTAAGGAAAACATAAAAAAAATATTATGGAGACCTCCAAAGTTATCATGATACTATTATAACCATAAACACTTGAAAATATCTTCCTTATGGATAAAGGAAAATGGTGTCATTATGTCTTGAGGCGCTCCCTCATTGGGAGCATAACCAACCTATAATGTTCTCACTCCTGCAATACAGGCCTCCTGTCTGTTAGAGGGAGTGGGTCGTAATCCACCACACGAGCCTAGTGCGGTATGGTAAATGTCATATGTCTTCGAATTTTAAATTCTAGGACATGCCAGTTTCCTCACGATGTTATCCTTCATTGTTTTGAACGCAGTGGTGATGAAATAATTTACACAAAGTAAGACACTAGTCAGGGTTCGACCCTACACTGACAACTCGTAAGTCGCAGCCGTTTCCACTGCGCCACTACTGCTCTCTCTGATAGTCCGAGCATTCGCTTGTAAAGTAACAGTACTAATTCGAGCACTACTTCAGTGAACCGAGCATTGGAGTGCGCAACCTGTAATTATTATTATTCATTTATTTCGGACAGAATCCATATAAGTGTTAGTAACAATTATCTTAACATCTATGTTAGTACGTACATAATTTAATAAAACTAGAATAAAGTTAACTTACATCACAATTACAATTTCCCCGGAATGATTCCCATCCAGTATGCCTGTATGGGACAGTCATGTCGCGATGCAATCATTTGCAAAATGCTGTTGGTGCTACCGCGCAGTCTTTGAAATAATCACGCCAGTTTCTTGCGCACTATAGCGTGGAAGCCGTCAAAACGCGCGTTAGCGAACATTTGCGACGCACTACAGTACCGCGGCAACCCCAACAGCATTCTGAAGGCATTATTATACTAAATACAATGTAATGTCACACATTGTAATGATGTAATGTGTGACATTACATTCACTATGAACATCAGTCTGATTATCGCGAAAAGCCGATTGCAGATAAAAATGTTTTATTTTTTACATTCGCTTTTTTGCTATATTATAATTATTATATTACATTGTTGTAACGTAATGCTCCAAATCGAGTCTTAGATTGTTACACTATAAGCCAATGTTTCGATGATTTGCTGTGAAAAGGGACTCAGGTAAGAAACCTAGTTAACATCACAGTTTTATTAAATAGAACTTACAACTTTAACTAAATCACTACCTGATCCAAACATAAACCTTGAATCATAATTAAAAACGGTAAGTTAAACTCCGCGCAGAAATTAATCTTAACGTGGTTTCGATCAAACTCCTTGATTGAATGTAATGTATATTTAACTTAATTCTGGGCTCAGAATTAGACAAACTTAATCAAGGGAAAGTTATACTTGTGATATATATATAGACTAGTAGTTAGTTGTTTGTCTTTGAGATAGAGTTTGGGCAAAACAGCCTATATTAGTAAATACTAGGTTCTGAGGCGACTTTGTCTGCGTGAAATTTCTGGATTCTCCGACCCATCACATCGCTTATACGCGCTTGCACTTCGGTTTAACTTAGCGTTCCTCCAGACTATATTTTTTTTGCTCGGCTACTAAGGGCGTAAATGTTAAATCACCGTATCCTTCCTCAAAATGAGGCTATCAAATGCTATTTTTTTTTTAATTCGAATAGTAGTTCCAGTGCTGAACGAGTTAAAACAAAAAACAAACAAATGAACTCGGCTTTACCATAGTGTAGACCTAGACTACTTACAACAGACATGCTTCAATCCTAATATGTAAATTAAACAGTCTTTACAAGGCATTTTTATTGCAGTCCTGAAATTCAGGATTTTTTACATTTACTGTAGGTAATATTATTATAACTTATCTCGAATAAAGAATGCTGTTTCTTGGATGCAACTTTTTACGTAACAGTATTTTCAGTCATGGATAGTTATTTAAGAAAGAGAAATATAGATGTTCGTTCGATATAGGTTTTCCATAGCTGATAACCATCAAAACTCCCTCATCCTTACACACAAAAGAGCCAATGCAAAAATGTGGAAGGTCCTTGCATACCTTACGTAAAACAGCAGTAAATGATCGGCGTATCACATGCAGTAATTAATCGCCACGTGCGGTATATCGAGCGCGACCGATAGCGCGGGCGCAGCAGGCGCAGATACGACACTCGGAATGACGGTGGAATAACGTGACGAGTCCGGCACCAGGTTTTCGGGGGAAAATGGAATATGTCCACTTTAGTACTATCACGTGTTAGTCATCATTATTTTTCTGTCCTTATTCCAATTTATTTGGGGTTAGCGCCACATGTCTTCTTGCACACTTCTCTGTCAGTCGTCATCTCAGAGTCACAAATTTATTATGTACGTAAGTGGTCCTACTCCGATAGTTCGATCTCCTGTCCCTTTTCACATAAACGAAAGAATTGAAGGAGAGATGTTTAAAATAGAGGTGACAAGAGCTTCTGCCATTTAACCCAAAATGAAAACTCTGATCTATTCAAGAAAAAGGTAAATCGATTGTAATTATCATTGATGAATGGTGGCAAGCTTACCTTCTAATGACAATAATTTGTCAATCATTATTTCAGCTAAATGACGTCAATAAATATTAGCCTCCCCCGAAAAGGGGGGTTTCCCATAATCGCCACACTTAGCAGGTGGGTTGGCAATCGCAGTAGCTATGGTAGTGAGATTCCTAGAGAAAGCTGCTGCCCATTATCTAGTAAGTCCCACAGTCACCTTTTACGACATCCACGGGAACAAATGTGGTGGAGAAATTCATTATTTCCGGAACCAGACGGCCCATTTTAAAATCACTAACACATGTACAAGTTTGTTTTTAGTCAGCATATGACATCAAAATGACATTAGCAGTAGATAAGATTGTCTACTATGATCTTCTCATCAACCGACTAGTCTGCTCTCTAGCCACCTACTCTAGGGCCCGTCCTCGCGTCAGTGTCACCCAATTGGATCGGAACAGAGCGCTCGCGCCGAAACCTGTTGTTTGAACATTATTGATATTATGCAAATATTATCGATGCCTTGTTAGCGTACGATACGCGTGGACTGTGCGCATTAAATTTATTTTAAAATGTGAAGCAAAAAATTTGTACCCTTTTTTACGAAAATTGCGCAGACGGAGGAGTGTGCAATTTGGCTCAGTTAAAGTTTATATGGAGGAGTGCAGAAAGCTAATATTTTTGTACAATAATACATTGCAAAATAAATAAGTTTTAAATAAGTTTTGATCTATTTTCAACCATTATTTTAAATAAGGTCAGGTGCGCCACACCTGAAGTGTATGACCAATTGTATGAACCTAAACGAGGCAAAAGAAATGTGTAAAGATCGTATCAAGTGGCGTTCCATGGTTTCTGCCTACCCCCATGAGAAAACGTGTGAGTTTATGTATGTGTATGTATGTAGGTATATTAAATAATTCGATGGATAGCTATTGACCTAGATCAACTCATAGGTGCCATGCAAGGCGGTGAGGACCGATATATGGCTTTTCTCACACACAGGCCGAGTGTGAAGCACTAGGTTCGATTCCTCGGTTGGACAGAGAAAACAGATCATTTATTAGGTTAAAAAACGCTTTAACTACTTAGCAGGTATAACCAGGATTTTAACTACCATTTCCTGTTTTTGATATACTGATTTTACCTACTTTGTGGTGGTAATGTGTTTTGAAATTATCGTTAAAACACCAGTGTAAGCTGGGTGAGCTCAATTAAAGTACTTATTTAAAAGCCTACACCCGCGCTCCAATCAAAATTTTCATTTGCATTAAATTAGTACAAATATTTGATTGGAAATTAGGTACAAATGATCAACTATTAATTTCGTTAATTTAACTAATCGAAACAGATAAATCGATCATTTCATTGCATTCAGAACACATGGAGTTTTTGCTATTAAATAAGATCGTTACTCAGCATATAATGTTAATGTCTTTTAATTAAAATTATATAGCCATTAATTTTCACAGTAAAAGTAGAGCGACACACGATGTAAAAATGTAGATAAATTCACGAAAAAAAATTAAGCGTCGATCTCAGACTCTCCTCCTTTTATTTCGTCGGTTAAAATCACGAACTCGAAAATGATGATTTTTTCATTCCAATCCAGCCCGTCCAATGCTGCCCTCTTCCAGCGATACCCTGAGTCGAGGTTCGTACCACACAGAAGATGCCCTTAGCGAGTAGTCGCTCTAGTTTTAAGTTTTAAAGCCCTGGCTGGAGGCCTTAGTTTATTAAGGTCGCTACAGGCAAGTCCGGTTAAGCAACCGACAACCTCATAGTTTGTGCGAGATTATAATATCCCCAAATATTTTACCATATTGGGGTCTTCTTCTTAACCGGATGCATCCGGTTAGACTGGAAGCCGACCCCAACATATATTGGTATTCAGGTGCACCTGATACCAGTACATCTGATCTGTACAACCTGATACTGGGTGATACTTTGTAAAACGGCTTGTCAGACTTTCGGGTTTCTGACGACACGTAAAGACTGTCAAAGTTGCATAAATGATAGATAAACCTAATATAAAACCTAATATATTTGTTCACCAATTTCCTTGGTAGGAGCTCAACTAGAACGTATGCATAAGACCTTTATTGTAATACCTATGTTCACAAATAAATAATGATTGATTGACAACCGAGACCAACGGCTTAACGTGCTTTCCGAGGCACGGTCCCTCCGTGCCTCGGAAAGCACGTTATGCAAGCCATGGTACGGAGCGAGAGGGAATGGGAAGCCGTCACCTCCTTCTGCGAAGCAGTAATGCTCGCGAAGGAGGAGGCGGGGCGCGTGAGGGAGTGGCAGTCTCTGCGCCCTCACGTCCCTAGCCGCCGCAGGAGGAGACGCCCCGGGCGTCGGGAGTCGATTGCGGACTCCCGGCCACCGTAGGCGCGAGCTTGCGGGTGGCGAGCAATGGGTAGCTCGCCGCCCGGTAAGGACCAAGCTCGGGTCGACGGCGCGCAGTGTTCCACGCGCGCCTCAAAGAGATGTCAGCAGCAGTGTAGGGGTCTACTAGGACCGACGCCTGCCGGGGTCGCGTGATTGTTCGAAAGAGATACCGTGACCCTGGCACATGGGCAACTGATGGAACACGGGTGGGTTTTAGTCAGTAAAAGTCTGACACGCCCTCCCGTTCCGCCCAGAGCGGGAGAAGTCATTTGATGATTTCCCATCCTGAAAAAAAAAAAGCTTCTTTCACCCAACCACCAACCAACCGCGGCAAGCATAGCTTTACCTGATCGATAGACCCGTGCGGCAGTTATTTCTTAGCCACTAGCCCTTAGTTTTTTAAAGTATAATATTTTGTATAATTCTTCAAATCTACACTATTTGAAAGTTAAAATAAGTAGTTTCCCAAGCTGATTTTTTCCTCTCGAGATATTTATAAGACTCATAGCAACCATCTGTACAGTGTGGGCGTGTGTGTCAGCCATACGAATATTAGTACCGTACGGGAATTTACCCCCTATATCTAACACAGACAATCACTAAGCCACTACGAAAACCATGCTGCAAAACCCATTTGTCGAATATGCATCATAATCTATTTACATAAACCTACATCAAGTTCAGCCGGTGCATAAGTTAAACTAAGCTCATGCGTCGCGTTGATAGCCACCATCCAGCAGCTTAAAGCGCTTCAGCCTCAAAGTAATTAGGTCACACCTGCTTACCATTTTACCTGCTAACACTGATTATGTTTAGCGCCATAACGTGCAATAAAGCGCTATTTAGCCACAGGTCAATAGCGATTAATATTGAGCTCAAAGTCAGAGGTCGCACAGCTTTCCAATATTCACATCATTTAGTACTGTCAGCGGGTTTTTTTTAAAGATGCTCAGTGCTGTCGCACAAAGATTAGGCTTCTCATAAAATTAGAAAAATAAAGTATTATAAGACCACTGTATTAAATTAAACAATGCCTACTGATTCCTCTGACTCTAAAACAAAATATTACATCAATTAAATAATAAGTTACTTTTTATACAGTAAAAGTCCTCATGGAACAACCTCTTCATCTCAAAGTTTTTTCAAGAGTTCTATGGGACATTTTAAACTTTTTCTTCTTCATCATCATCTCCCTAGGTTTTTCGAACAAATTCCAGTCATTTACAACCCAGTAACAAGAATCACGATACCCCTTGGCAAGACTGGTTGTCAACACTTTCAATCTACTGTCTACCCTTAACGACTGTCAAAAATTTAAGAATGACATTCGACACCAACTGCTTAATTTGTTTTCTGAAGCATGAAGGCATTTCAGCTTGTCACCATTGTCACCGTCCCACAGTCGGACCTCGGGAAGCATTGCTTAACCTTGAAAGTCGATCCATCCGGCTGTTATTATATAGCCACGGGCCTGTCTCTTTGATCTGTTTCTTTATTAGTTTATTTAGAGTTACTGATATATGTACTCAATTATAGCATTAGCTTTGGCAACCTCTGCCAAAAAATATATTTAAGGTGTTCTAGTAAATAAATAAAAAATACAAGCAGGCTAGAGAAATCCACTCATTCTGAATGCAAGCATCTGCATGAATATATCAGCAGCGAATTAGTCTTAACATACATTAAACTCATAAATCTAATTTTCTAAATTCTAAATCAACATCTACAGATGAATGTATCTCCTTAAATCCTAGACAAGCAGGTAATTTGTCAGCTTCCACCTGACGAATGGTTTCCGTTATCACGGACAAGGTCACGTATCATTCGATGTGTGTGGACAAACTGGACATTTATTACCGATCATAAGATTAATGTATTTCAATTTGGGTACAGTTGGTTCCGTCATCAGGACCTGTCGGTATGTTTAAATAATGTGATGTTCCGGTTTGATATTATGTGCTAAAAATAAAAGCGAAAAGCTTACTAACTTTTATATTGAGTATATCATACTCTTTTAACATCTATTAAATTGAATACATTTACATTTTGAATGTTCCTTCTTCAAATAGAAGCAATAATCAACAAAATATAATTTTCATCATTCTTATTAAATCGAAATGTTTTCGGAACGATTCTTTTAGCAGGAGCAGCATTTCGTAATTGAAAATATCATAATTAGTTCAGAAGACTGATCATTTAGGGGAAACTAGTTCTAGGTATTTTGATATTGTAAAGACAAAAGATCCAATAGCGTACTTGAAAAAATCGTATGGATTAACGAGTCAATAGTAATTTCAGTACTAACCGGCGTCCAGTCCACACCTCAGCTCCATTGGGGCCCGCCACTGCTTAATGAAACTCATCTCTTTTGACTCTGATGTATGCTTTAGATAAGCCGCCAAATGGGATCCTACGATGGGCTAAACACGACTCAGAAATACAACTCGTAAGAATTCTAGAACGTCTGGATTTAAGGATCAACTGACTGAATCATTAATAGCTTAATAAGCAGCACTCTGCTGCTGGACTCCTAGCAAGAAAAAAAAACCGGCCAAGTGCGAGTCGGACTTGCGCACCAAGGGTTCCGTACAAACCTGTAGGTATTCTCGGTTTATGTTTATGAAATAAAATGTTTTTTTTTTTAATTTTTATATATGAGTTGATTGAATGAGAGGTAAATTGCGGTTTACGATTTATTAAAAAAAACTACTTACTAAATCTCGTTCAAACCAATTTTCGGTGGAAGTTTACATGGTTATGTACATATTATATTTTTTTAGTTTTATCATTGTCTTATTTTAGAAGTTACGGGGGGGGGGGGGGACACATTTTACCACTTTGGAAGTGTCTCTCGCGCAAATTATTCAGTTTAGAAAAAAAAAAATTTAAAAACCTCAATACCATTTTGAAGATCTATTCATAGATACCCCACACGTATGGGTTTGATGATTTTTTTTTTTTATGAATTTCAGTTCTAAGTATGGGGAACCCCAAATTTTATTGTTTTTTTTTCTATTTTAGTGTGAAAATCTTAATGCAGTTCACAGAATACATCTACTTACCAAGTTTTAACAGCATAGCTCTTATAGTTTCGGAGAAAAGTGGCTGTGACATACGGACGGACAGACAGACAGACAGACAGACATGACGAATCTATAAGGGTTCCGTTTTTTTGCCATTTGGCAACGGAACCCTAAAACATATTCACCAATATACGATTATATTTACCACAATAAACCACCACGGTGGTTGGCTACCGAGATGACAACGAATAGTAAAGTATCTATACTAATATTATAAAGCTGAAGAGTTTGTTTGTTTGATTGAACGCGCTAATCTCAGGAACTACTGGTCCGAATTGAAAAAATATTTTTGTATTGGGTAGCTTATTTATTGAAAAACGCTATAGGTTATATAACGCTACGATCAAAAGGAGCGGAGCAGCAATGAAAAATGGACAAAAACTGGCAGGCAATTTGATGCGACGGGAAGGGCCAGGGGAGCAATAAATTTGACGCGGATGAAGTCACGGGCAGAAGCTAGTGGGAGAATAAGCATGTTGCGCCGACCCCAATATAAATTCGGCTGGGCAGGAAAATGATGATGGCAACTGGGCAACTGGGCAACTACCTACGGGGTAGGTACAAACACTACATAGTACCTATAAAACTAAGTCGCTTCCCTCTATCTGTCTCTATGTATGCTTGGATCTTTAAAACTACGCAACAAATTTTGATGCGGTTTTTTTAACAGATAGAGTGATTCAAGAGGATGGTTTATACGTATAATACGCGGGCGAAGCCGCTGGCAAAAGCTAATTGTAGATAAGCGAAGAATCACCACTTCACCGGTCTGTCATCATTCCGTCAGACATCTAATCAATTAAAAATAAACCTATTCTAAGGTATATACAGTCGAAACCCGTTCTTTTATTTAGCCTCTGAAACCAATCATAGTACCCCTGATATTCCGATGAACAAGATTATCTACCCTTTGTGCGCCGATCGACTACCCCTGCTTGTACTCACTAATTAGTTCCCAACTCCATATTGGAAAAAGTTGGGATTTAACTCCTATAATCACTAGTGATCCCCTAGTTCTGTAGAATTCATAGAGGAGTGCGTCTCGTCAGCGCTGGATTTAGTTACAAATTACATAGAAATAATAAGTTAAATTGAAATTAGTTTATTCAACTTTGTTAAAACTCTTTCTTTTGCTTTAATCATTTAATTCGTTTCGTATGATCCCATTTCTTCAAGTAGAGGTACGAAAAGTACCCGCTATAAAAACATTTCAATGTTTGCAAGGTGTATAAAGGTTTATGAAAAGCACAAAATCAGCTTTATTTGACATAACACACACATAACATCACGACTTGTTTCCCCGAAGGGTTAGGCAGAGGTGTACATATAGTACACCCACATTTCGCCAGCTATGTTTAAGTCCCATGTAATAGGGAGCGAGCCTATTGCCATCAGCCGGGCACAAATCCAGACTCCGGGCTGCTACTGAGAAATTCCAGATGGAAAAACCCAATAACACTTTGCCCGACCTAGGAATTGAACCCAGGACCTCATGCTCAGCAGTAGCGCTTGCTACCACTAGACCAACAGGGTAGTCAGCAGCTTTATTTCATCGTCCTTTAATAAATATAATTTAAAAAATGAATACTCTCAGTATGATTTTCTTAGAATGGTTAGTACGTTTCGTCAACGGTGAATTTGGTTACAAATTATATATAAGGTGTATCTATTCATACACGAAATATTTTAAGAGGTACACTTGTAGGTGGTAAAGAAGCTATAGCAACGAACAAAAGATTTTTTTAAATGTATTTTTTTCTGAATTTAATATTTATAAATATTTTGACGCACATGAGAAATACTGGCTCCTTCTTATTTATTCGTGCCATCCGGTCGCCGCCCTCGCAGCGTCAGGCGGGCCATTCATAGAATTTGGAGTAAAGGTTTAATGCAAAACGTCTCAAGCAGTTTTAAAATTATAATAATTACGAAAATTAAAAAACGCTTAGATAAAAAAAATATTTTTGCTTCTATAGCTTCTTTACCACCTACAGGTGTACCTCTTAAAATATTTCGTGTATGAATAGATACACCTTATAGAAATGAATAGATAGAAATAATCATTTACAGTACGATTGAATCTAGTTTGTCCAATTTTCTTAAAACTCTATTGCTTTAGGTAATTCGATGTACTCAATTATTGTATTTCACAAGTGTGGTATGAACCCATATCTTATCTTCTTTCTTCTTTTCTTATCTTATCTTTGTTTTTTTATATTATTTATGTATTGGTTTTAAGGGCCTTAGTTGAAATAAGACGCAGAAGCAGTGGCCCAGTGGTTACGGCCGCGACTTACGAGTAGTAGGTCGTGAGTTCGAACCCAAGCAGGCGCATTACTTTGTGTAAATTATTTCATCAGCACTGCTCTCAAAACGGTGAAAGAAAACATCGTGAGGAAACCGGCATGTCTTAGAACCAAAAAATTCAAAGACATGTGACATCTACCAACCCGCTCTGGGCCCGCGTGATGGATTATGGCCCACTCCCTCTCACCGAGAGGAGGCCTATGTCCCAGCAGTGGGAACATTATAGGCTGCTGATGATGATGATGATGAGTTGAAATAAAGGATTGTATTGTATTGTATATTTTCAAATACCCTTGAAGACATATACATATTTACAAGGTCTATAAAAGTTTTTGGGAAACAAACAGCTTAATATCATCGTCCGATAACTTAATTATACAGCTGTTAATAGCCCTTATTTAAAAATAGGATATCTTAACCCCCTATTGCCTAGTTTACTATATAAGCCAGAAATTGCAAAAACATCACCAATTGGTCTCGTTCATCCACTCATAGGCAAGCTATTTAAGTTATCGTAGGTCGCGAAAAAATATACTGCACTATTATTTTAGGATGTTGTTAGGATATATCAGTACATAGTGTAAGCCAACTTTGCCAAATTTGCATTAATAGGACCTATAGAACTATAGCTGCTCTCAAATAGTAGCAAATTTTTAATACTTAAAAATGTACTGGGTGACTTATACGCAAGATGTACGTTTTAGAAGCTATGAGTCAAAAGCTGAAAGAAGTCTAAAAATTTTGAGATTTTTCGGGCACCACACAGTTACCACAAGTCTTTCGAAGCTGCAAAATTGGTTTTAAACTAGTATCTATCCTAACAACATCCCAAAAATCCGGAAAGTATTTTTTTTTACGACGTAACGCGGGTTTTGTGTCTATGGAGGCTGGCTGGCCTATCTCTCCTACCCGTACGAACAAATTAAATTCTTCATAACCCCGCCAAACTACAGTATGTCCCGCAATCCCGCTGTAATTGTCCAATTAATATTAGCGGACCAAGTATCGCCATTGACTGATGAGCGGCGCGTCATTATCCGCAACTGACAGCGGTTATTAACAGCTACACCTGATATTCACGACGAGTTAGTGCTGGAAGAAATAATACAGTAACCAAGATAGGTTGGTTGTGGTAATACCATTAAGGTACTTTAAGGGATGGCTGACGCAAAATCCAGGTATTATTAGAGTGCTTTCAATAATATATAGGATACCACAGAAGGCCACAGATTTACGTGCAAAGAAACAAAGCCTACTAAAAAAATATATAAGTAACGTCCAAGTGAAATTGCTCTTATACATTTATCAGGAGCACATTGGTAAATATTATAAAATCTAGATCGGTAAAAAACAATACTGAGTAAATTTACAATACATAGCTTTTATACAATGGTTTCAGAAGTAATGAACAGTCAAAAACATTTTACTAAAGCTCCTTTCATTCACTTTTGTTATTCCGAAATGGCTCCAAACTGTAGGTACTCCAAACGTTTAACCGTTGCATTGTTCTATAATTTTTTCAAACAATTATGTTTTACACAAAAGGATACTTTTGTCATTAGGAGTTTCAGGAATTTTCTTTTTTTAACAGACGAATAATAAGAAGGAGGTTTTCAAGTCGAAACGTTTATTTATTACTAGCTTTCGCCCGCGTGGAGGTCGGAAATTATCCCGCGGGAACATACTACCGGGATAAAAAAGTAGCCTATGTCCTTTCTCAGGCTCTAAACTATCTGTGTACCAAATTTCATTTAAATCGATTCAGTAGTTTTAGCAGGAAAGCGAGACAGACAGACAGACAGACAGACAGACAGAGTTACTTTCGCATTTATAATATTAGTGTGGAAGTGTGGAAGTGTGGATAGTGTGGATGTGGATTAGTGTGGATAGTGTGGATGTGGAAGTGTGGATTTAAGTATGCTAGTCATGGCAGACTGGATGCGGATGACAGAGGACAGGGTGTTGTGGCGCAATATGGGAGTGGCCTATGTCCAGCAGTGGACTGCGATAGGCTGAGTTGATTGATTTAGTCATTCACTTTAATTTATGATAGCATAGTTTATTTTTTCCTCGGTTTACTGACTTTTTGTTAAAAAGTTTTTATCACCAATAGGGTTATACAGAATCAAATTAAATAAGCGGGCAATACTTTATCCACGTATCGGTATCGAAAATTAATTTAAAAAAAGACAACAAAAATTAAAATATATTCATCATTGCAACTTTCATAATTCCAAACTTTGTTCAAAATTTTAAATGACACTGACATTTACATGAAGGCAACGAAACGACTGTTATGTTATAGTTTTTGGAATAAACAGTGAAACTACGGTTACAAAAGTTATTGTAGTTGAAATCGTTGAAAAAATATTTGAAGGATTATTATTAGGTCTTTACCTATGAAAATGCCGATTTGTATGAAAAAAATTAAACGAATTTTTTTCATGTATTTTTTATTTGTATTTATCGAAATAATCACCCATGCAATCAATGCATCTTTGCCAACGCAGTGGCAGTTTATTGATGCCCTTCTTAAAAAAATCAGCTGGACGGGAGGCAACAAATTCTTCAAAGGCATTTTGTACTGCCTCTCGGGTATTGAATTTTTTTCCCGCCAAGAAGTTATCCAAATTCTGGAAAAAGTAGTAGTCTGTAGCCGCAAGGTCTGGTGAGTAGGGCGGATGACGGAGAGCTTCCAACCCCAGTTCTTGCAACTTGGAGACCGTTTGCTGTGCAGTATGAGGTCGCGCGTTGTCGTGCAGGAGCAGCGGACACGAGCGATTGACCAATGCTGGTTGGAGATGTGCCAGCTTCTCCATCATTGAGTTCAGTTCTTCACAGTACACATCTGCAGTAATGCTCACCCCGTTTGGTAAGAAGCTGTGATGAATCACACCGGCGCTAGACCACCAAACAGTGACCATCACTTTTCTAGGGGTAAGTTTTCGTTTAGGGCATTGTTTAGGTGCTGAACCAGGATCCAATCAACTTGCTGAGCGCTTGCGGTTATCAAACAGAATCTATTTTTCATCGCAGGTAACAATGCGGTTCAAAATTCCTTCATTTGTGTGTCTCTTGAGCAGTGCAAGGCACGTCTCGACGCGTACTTCGCGCTGGCGATCATTGAGTTCGTGGGGCACCCATTTGTCAAGCTTTTTTACCTTGCCAATTTGACGCAAATGGACCAATATTGTTTTGACGCTAACGTCGAAAGCTGCTGCTAATTCAGCCGTAGATCGTGTATCATCAGCTTCCACAATCGCCTTTAATTCGTCATTGTCGACCAAAGTCTTCGGATGACCGCGAGGTTCATTTTTCAGGTCGAAATTTCCAGAACGGAAGCGAGCAAACCAATAACAGGTGGTGCGTTGGTTTGTAGTGTTAGCTCCGTAAACGTCGTTGATGTTGCGTGCCGCTTGTGCCGCGTTGCTGCCACGACGGTACTCATATTCCATAATTACTCGAATTTTTAACGTATCCATGATGACGAAAAAGATTGAAATGCGATGAAAATGTAACACTAATCAATAAACAAATGACTACTTTTGGAAAAAGAATTCCATGTTTTTAAAATAAAATTAATTTGAAATTAGAATTCTTAGACAAACAAAAATTATTTTGATTTGAAATGGCCAGTACTGCAGAACGGCAATTTCATAGATAAAGACCTAATATTATAATTGTGTCTTTGCCAATGTCTTAACTTTAAATATTTTTTATGACCGCCATTAATCTGTAGAACTGCTTTAAGTCGTCTAGGCATTGATTCTACAAGATTTTGTAATGTTTTGCCCGGTATAGTCGACCATGTTTCAAGAATTTTATTTCTTAACAAATTCCTGTTCCGTCTTATGGAAACAGGTATCCAGCGGTCTTATTCATCCCACAAATGTTCAATGGGGTTAAGGGCGGATGAAATTGAAGGCCATTCCGGTGAGTCCACTTCGTTATCTTCAAAATATTCTTTAGTTATTCTTGCTGTATGGTTCAGATTGTTGTCTTGTTGGAACTTGAAAATTCGACCTAACCCCATTGTTTCAGCAGATTGATTTAAATTGTAACGGAGAATAATACAATAGATATTTGCTGTCATCCTGCCTTCAATTATTTCCAGTCAGCTCATACAATACCAAGAAAAACACCCTCAAACCAACATACTCCCACCGCCGTGTTTCACAGTGGGCTCCAAGTATTTGTCGTTGTAAGAGTTATCGTTGCTCCTGCTCCATATGGTTTGCCGACGTTGATTTCCAATTAGTTCGAACTTTGATTCATCGCCAAAGACTACTCTCTTCTATAAGTCTATTGGCTTATCTGAATACTTGCGGGCGAACTCCAACCTTCGTTTTTTATGGATCTATTAAAAGACGTTTCTTCCTGGCAACGTGACCTCGTAAATTAGCATCATGCAGGCGTTGCCTGATAGTAGTTCGGAAGAAATAGCCCTAGGACACCCCGACCGTGGCCTATCTGCAAGACTAAGACATTCTAACTTCTTCTTTATTATTTTTCGCACACCTTCTGGACTAACTTTAAATAATTTTCCCACAGCACTAAAGATTTTAATTTTTTTGGGTTCACTCTCAATTTTCATTCTTTCTTCTATAGTTAGTTTTCGCCTCGGAGCCATTATTTGTTCAAAAACAGTCAAATCACCTCACAATATTTTTTTATTAAATTTAAACTACTCACACTGCCCTAATAACAATAACAATATTAATAAATGAGTTTAAAACCGCGAGAGTATCGGAAATCGTTTAAAGTTTCATATTTCAACTGACTTTTGACGCACTCGATTCAAGAAGTGAGCACATAAACATAGATTTTCTACAAAATGAATTTCGGGGAATTTCCTACTGTGCGTAATAGAATAGAATAGTATATCCAAACATAAATCGTAAACAATTCATCCATTGAAACTGCGTATTTTGGAAATTATGTGACATCATTGATAAGGTGTATTAATTTCAACTAACTTTTGGAGGGTACTGTATGTTCCTAGGGCGTCTCCTCGGCATTTCCAGTCACACCTGCCTTGATACCGTTTGTTAGCCGCCCTTCATTCATCCTCTCAACATGACCAAACCATCTATGCGTACTCTTTTCAGATTTTGCAACTACATCTTCCTTTAAACCGCATCGTTGTCTTACTACTTACCGATATAACATATATGGATAAAGTATGGCTATCTAATTTAATTTAGCGCGGTCTAGACGGCCAAAATATTACTATAACCTACGTTTCTCTCTTCCAGATGGTGACAAAAGTAACTCTCCTGCTAATACTCGCTCACCTGCACCGAGTGCACAACAGTCCACTCCGACAGTTCAGGGAGCTGAAACCTGGCCAAGAGATACCGATGCTGCTGCCCCAGCACCACTCAACAGTACCGGTGCCCCATGTCGTCATCCACCCACCGACGAGAGAGAAAAAGAGCCCCAACATCATCTCGATACCGATTCAACAGATCCTTCTCCCAAAGTTCCACATCATACAATTCCACCACGGCCCACCGCAGTCGAATATACACCACAGTGTTATACATACAGATGTCAAACATATAATAACACGTGACAACGTAAAAATCCCGATAATATCCCAAACTGTGTCTCATAGTACTTCAAACATAACTCATCCAACATCAGCGTCTGTGATACCAATATTGATACCAATACATCACAACCTGGTACAAGACTTGTCGGTCATACCGTTACAGAAATCCGTTCACAAGTTAGACCAGAAGCTGGAACATTACACGGTCATGGAGAAAAAAGATGACAACGACAATGAAGAAGTGAATCAATTCAGAACTTTCTACGGGGGTTATGGCTCAGGGCTATTTTTCGGCGGTCAGGGCGCGGGCCACGGGTTCCATATATTTGGGTAGCAGTTATGTCAGCAGTAGTTCTATTTATTGTTTAATAAATTATTTCATATAATCGTGTTGTTATTTCATGCTCCTTACTAATTCTACTAAGCTAGTATAGCAGCTTACATAGCCCATGAGTATCGTCTTCCATCTCACCCCATGCGTGTTACAATGAACAGGCGACTGAAGGATTATGATAATGAAGCAGCGCACTGGATACAATTACAATATCCATTCACACATTTTCTTAACTTCTCATCTATACTTACAGATAAAAATACAATTGAAATGTCTGTTTATAACGTCATACTAACAGCTTTTTACTAAATGCGTATGAAAGTATATACGGCACTCATAAGAAGATTTTTTTTTCTGTCTGTCTGCTTGGTTGTTCCAGCTAATATCGAAAAAGCTGGATCTGGACTTTCACTGGCAAATTGCTGCAGTTGATGTTAAACGGATTCACGGACATTCACGTAGGCAAAACCGCCGCCAGCTGAAAGTTGTCAAATAAAGAAAAAAGAGGAAGCAAGTATGGACTTGGACAGTGGTTGACAATGGTGTTCATAGTTAAAAAATCGAAATCTTGAAGATATTCTAAGACATTCTTCATTCATTAGGTACAGTTGATAGCTAAAGTAGGTACGCCTAAACAATTCCTCTTAGCAAAACACACTCTGTATAGAACAAATAAATGCTAAGAAGAATAAAAGCTGGTTGGAATCTATCAGTTGGTTAGGTACCTGATTTCTGACCAAAGCTTACTTTTGTGTAGGTAGTTAGAAAAAGTAGTCAAAATTTTCATTAAAACTTTTCCATCGGAAAACGAATAATTAACCACTCTTGCGCCCCTGGACTGTGAACAGTCACATTAAACATTCCTGCGGGAACAAAGGAGAATTAAATGAGTAAACTAAAAAAATAAAAGAAGGAATGTCCAATTTTTTAATTTTTCACCTGAATTCCCAGTGCACGGATGTGCAGTAATAAAATTATGACGTTCCCAAATATTTGGCCCGTGAAAACACCCGGGTGCACCGCAATGGCCCGCAGTGTACTTGTATCAACAACGATGCAAAGTAAACAAGTACAAAACTCCCAGTTTTCACAACATGACGAATTCTTTACTTGACTTTTACTTGACTGTAAACGCACCCAAAGGAGAACTACCAGTGTAAAGTAAGGATTTTTTTAAGTATACACACACTAATACGATACACTAAGCCTTTTGCTTTCATTCTGGAACTGGGCACCTTCCACAGGGAAAATCAACTCTTTAAGCTAGAGTTTTCCTGATCCAGAGATAGTCTTCTCGGGCTGCTAGCATAGATGACGCCCACCAATCTTTTGAGGTTGGTCAAAAGATTGGTGGGTGTCATCTGTTTTCACGATTATCAGTGCCTCGCTCATTAAAAGTAGGATAGCCAAGCACTTATGCTTACCAATTTATTGAAAGCTATGAAAAACGGTTAAACCTGTACCTCCGCATAAACGCCATCTAAGCTGTAACTTTTGTTTCCTTCTGCAGCAACTCCATTTTCCCAAAATTGACCTTCTGCGTCTACTGTGTCATGTCAAGTAATTGTAACAAATTGTAGCGATGTTTTATTTGTTCCTTTTATCTGGAGCCGTTGTTTGTTGCGCCAGATGTGTAGCCGACAGATATTCCTTTAATTTTATTGATGACGTTCAACTTCAGCGCTCTTGTTTATATTGACTGAGGGATGATTCTTGTTCTAGATCGGTGAATTTAAGGGCAAGTAACAAGTTAGACGCATATCTGAAATTTAGGTATATTTCTTTTTGTAGAGCAAACGACTTACAACAGCCAATTATAACGATGGCTGTCTGATCTTTGGCATTCCTCGCCGCCCGGAAGCCCGCGCCTACGGTGGCCGGATGTCTGCAATCGACTCCCGACGCTCGGGCGTCTCCTCCTGCGGTGGCTAGGGGCGTGCGGGCGCATAGCCGGCTTCTCCCTCACGCGCCCCGTGATTATTTTATTTTATGTTATATGTAATACCTACGTCTGACTAATTGTTCCATACCTCTTACAAAAAAAACATTAAATATAAATTATTCTGAGTCGTTTGCAATGAAATAATAATGAGCTTATTACGATAACATGTCGCACCTTATCAATTCATCCACTCTGTATTGTACCACTGAGCTCTGAAATTAAACGGCACGTACTTTATTTACATGTCAAAAGAATTATGACCTTTGCATACCAAATAATGAGACGAAATTATGGATTGAAACGATAGAAATTGTAAGGAAACATGGATCTCCTTTGAAAAGCATGGATGGATGAGTTTTCTTTGTCTAAAAACGTATAACAAATATAATTATATAACGTTTAGCAGCGCCCCGTGGCCCGTGGTTTTACCCGTATATGTAAGTGAGTGGGAATATTGAAAGTTATATCCTATGTCCTAATGCAGGTCATGGTTCATCCATGTACCAAATTCTATCCAAATACGTTCAGCTGTTTAAGTTTGAAAGCGTAACAAACAAAACATCAAATCTTTTCAACCGACGAAAAAAACGGAGGAGGTTCTCAATTCGACGCGTATTTTTTTTTTTTTTTTATGTATTACCACGCATAACTTTTTACATAGTGGTCCGATTATGACAATTCTTCTTCTATCGGAAAGGGTATACTCCCAAGGTGGTCCCATATATATTTGGAAAACAAAATCGAACCCTAAGGGTCGGAAAACAGGGGATGATTGATTATTCACTCACTGATTGTAATGTATAACCACGCAAAACTTTATACAGAATAGACCGATTTTGATAATTATTTTTTGTTGGATAGGGTATTCCTTGCCAAGTATTATTAGTACATTAAAGTCACAAAAAATTTTAAAATAAAAACTTTTTAACAAAAAATTAAACCGCCGAAAAACTGAAAAGCATAAAATAATAAACCTTAAATTTTGAGTCGGCGCTGAAAAATCAATGAACAAGAATCACTCAAAGCGCCGACTCATAATTTTAAGGTTTATTATTTTATGCTTTTCAGTTTTTCGGCGGTTTATTTTTTTTCTCTTTACATTAAATTAGTCTGGATTGGTAAATAAGCACCGAACAAATATCGAGATATAGTGAAAGTTCTCTAGGACCAAACTACGCAATCTAAACTTGTTGGCATTCTGACCGAAATTTATTTTTTCTAGCTAATCTGAGACTCTCTTCATAACACTGACTACGCCTAATGGAATAGAAAACATCGCAGAGAAATGTAGACATAACGGTTAGTAATGGTGGACACAACACACAACTATCAAGCGTTGTTTTCAATATTTGCTCATTTCTTCTCTGTATGAAGGTCTTTACCCCGAGGTTGGCAATCACAATCAGCTTATATTGTCCCCACTTCTGGTACACAAGCCTCCTCTACAGGAGAGGAAGTGGCCCGTAATCCATCACAGGGACCCAGGGTGGGTTGGTAGATGTCTTCAAAATTTTGGTTGTAGAACATGCCGGTTTTCTTTCGATGTTTTCGTTCATCGTTTTGAGAGCAGAGGCGATGAAATTATTTACACAATGTAAAGCGACTGCCTGGCTTCAAACCCACGACCTACGGCTCGTAAGTCGGGGCCGATACCATTGAGCCACCACGCCCACCACTGCTCTACGGAGTTGCCAATAAATGGCTGAAATTCCACTGAAACCACATCTTTTACCTCGAATTAAACATACATTTGCGTATTGCAGTATCGTTGTGACTTGTGGTTTCCGCTTCCGTTGTCCTGTTTCATTTCCACGTCGTGCAAAAATTATAATTTGTGGGTTTCCTAACGAATCCTTGATGATGCTGTGTGTGACTTGATTTGTGTGAGGTTTTGTTCGTCATATGACTGAAATTATAATAGAAGAAGTATTATTGGTGTTAAGTTTATGACGGAGCAAAAATCCTGAAACATTATGCAAAATTCGTGCATTATAAAATTTTTGTTCTGTTTAACTATGTCATTTCTCTACATCGACATCTACCAATACATATGTATAGCGTCTATCAATTACATTTCATGTCACAATAATAGAAAAATTCAAAAACAAGACTTTCTGACCATTCGGCAGAGCGAGGATGAACTAATTGTGTATTAAAATCATGACATCTAGTCATGATTTTAAAACACTTGTAGTAAGGCCGCTATCCCACTAGGCGTTTTACGAGCGTCGGCGTCTCTCGAACGTCTGCGCAGCGTCAACGTTTCGCAGACGCGACGTTGACGTCGCGTCGTCGCGTGACAAGCAATAACGTCGCGTCAACGTGCAAATGGCCGCCGGCCGTAGCCCCCGCTCGTACCCACACGGACAGAGCAGTACGGAGTGATTGTACCTGTTGCCAACAAACGCGACGTTAACGTTGCGCAGACGCGACGTTGACATCGCGTTCAGCGGACGTTAACGCTTGTCACGCGACGACGCGACGTCAACGTCGCGTCTGCACAACGTTGACGCTGCGCAGACGTTCGAGAGACGCCGACGCTCGTAAAACGCCTACTGGGATAGCGGCCTAAGTAGTAGCGCCCGGTCTCTCTCCGGTCGTGTGAGGTTGCCGTCCCATCGGCTATGAGAGTGAGGGAAGAGTGAGTGCTCCTGTGTCTGCGCACACTTGTGCACTATAATATGTCTCGCGCCGATGGCTATGTCTCCGGTGAGTTGGCCGCCTTGGCCGAAATACGGAATAGGAGTAACTTTATTCCACAAAAATAACAATAGACATATGTCCCTTAAAAACATGAACTTTCTTCTGGTTTCAAACAAACAACTCATTATTCCACACGACAGTTCAAACAATGTAGTCACAATGCATACCTAATTGAATTGGTTATCGGTATTTAAAGTCGACACTCATTATGCCGAACTTTCTCCGTGTGACGACGCTGACGGTTAGTCATCGACATCATTTAGAAGTGGCCACATATCCAGCAGTGAAGTGTTAATCATAAAACAATAATACTAAAGTCGAAAGCTAAATTAAAATTAGTAATAAATTAATTAATTAAATAAATCAATTGGTGACGACTGAAGTGATTTACAATTCGTTGAATTATAAGCCAAAAAATTAGATTTTTTTCTTTTTGGTATTTTTTTGTGTAAATTAGAAATGTGTGTTTAAATTAAATGAGGTGTCAAGATAAATAAAGTATGCAAATGAATAATTTATATTTTGATAAATAATTGTGGGTGGGCCAAGTTCACGAGTTTGTGTACCGTTAGCAAATTAATTTGCTGACCCGTGATACATTTTTAAGTGTATTTTTAGATAATGTCAAAATATTTCATTTTACTATGAGAATCGATATAACTGGATAAATTTAACAAACGAACAGTGAACAGTAATAGTGAATTAAAACAGGTAGTGAACGCCACCATGCAAAATTGTTCGGTGAAATATTTTCATAAGATTTTTGGCCTTTTTTTAGGAAATATCTATTAAATTAAATTTATTTATTTTGTTAGACAACAGAGATCCATTTTATAGTTAATGTTTGGTTAGCAATAGTACTAACCTCTAGTCGTGAGTAGTAGAATATTTTGATGAAATTGAGTATACGTTTTTCGTAAGGTCTGTTCTATAAAGTTAGTAAACAAACTTTAATGATACTGAAATCATTCCGTTATCGAGGTGTTAAACAACTTTGACCCTTTGATCACTTCGACGCTTGATAGAGTCACCTCCCCCAAGTAAACAATACCTAATCTATACTTAATATTATAAATGGGAAAGTTTGTGTGTCTGTTTGTCCGTCTTTCACGGCAAAACGGAGCGACGAATTGACGTCATTATTTAAGTGGAGATAGTTGAAGGGATGGAGAGTGACATAGGCTACTTTTTGTCTCTTTCTAACCCCCCACTTCCCTAAAATGGGGGGTGGAACGCGCTAATCTCAGGAACTACTGGTTCGAATTGAAAAAATATTTTTGAGTCGGGTAGCCTATTTATTGAGGAAGGCTATATGCTATACAATATCACGCTATGATCAAAAGGAGCAGAGCAGCAACAAAAAAATGGACGAAAACTGGCAGGCTGCGATGTGACGGGAAGGGTCAGGGGAGCAAATATTTAACGCGGGCGAAGTCGCGGGCAGGAGCTAGTACTTACATAAACATGTTTACATATTTTTTCAATACTTATAGGTAGACTAAGTAAAGACCAAAAACGAACTGCAATAAGGTCATATTTATTTTCCTTCCTGCCAACACTGTCATTGCAAAGTGAATAAAAATGCATAAGAATGTGGGTACTCATGGCGAGGACTTGGCACTCCATGTGGCCACGTCTTTTTGGCTCGGGCTATTATTGGCTATTTAGAATGCATAGCACCTCTGTTGATAACAAAATTCAGCGCATGGTGTAAATGTTTTTTATTGTTATTGTTTTGACAGAACCGACTCTGACCACTCACACATGCTTAGTATACAGAGTTCTTACCGTCCCGTCCTTGTTGGCAAGCGTACGTAATGGTAAGTCTTTCATTGACTTCAATGTGCTCTGGCAGTTAAGAGTATGTCATGCTCACTCAAATGTCTTGCTGGTGGTGGCATGTGTGTTGGATCATAGAGTTCCCTACAAAACGGTTGAGCTAAATGGTGCTGATCCATAAGTCATGTTCGTGAACGGACGCCGTCAGTAGGGACTGGTTGTCTCTCAGCTGCCACGGTTTATTTTAAATTCTTAATTGTTATTTTAGTTTTGTTTTTATCACAGACGCTTTCAATGTGCACGTCTGTTTACATCGTTCTCACATGTATAATTTCATCATAAATGATAACCAATTATTTGTAACAATATTTTGATTTAAAACAGTTTCCGTGGAATTTCGTGCCCATTCTTCTCCATGAGTACCTACTACTCTTTGAAATGGGTTTTATCTTTCTGACTGACCGACCCCTTTTTTTGAGTGGGAAATCATCAAATGACGTCTCCCGCTCTAGGATGGAGCGGAAGGTCGTGTCAGTCTTTTACTGACTAAAACCCACCCGTGTTCCTTCAATTGCCCATATGCCAGGGCCACGGTAACTCTTTCGAATGAATTTCGTGACCCTGGTCCTATCGGTCCTAGCAGACCCCTTCAGTATTGATGACATCTCTTTGAGGCGCGCGTGGAACACTACGCGCCGTCGCCGTCGACCCGAGCTTGGTCCTTACCGGGCGGCGAGCAATGGGTAGCTCGCCGCCTACGGTGGCTGGGAGTCCGCTATCGATTCCCGACGCCCGGAGCGTCTCCTCCTGCGGTGGCTAGGGACGTGAGGGCGCAGAGACTGCCACTCCCTCACGCGCCTCGCCTCTTCCTTTGCGAGCATTACTGCTTCGCAGAAGGAGGTGACGGCTTCCCATGCCCTCTCACTCCGTACCATGGCTCGCACCAGGGCCGGACGCGAGAGGTCGCCGCCGCCGCGATCGCCTCCACGAGGACACGGCGGTGCTCCGCCCAGGCAGAGCACACCTCCACCGTATGCTCCACCGTGTCCTCCAGACGATCCACGCAATGGAAACACCCCGGCGTTTCCTCCCGCTTTATCCTGAACAGGAACCCCCCGAAGCACCCATGCCTGGTGAGAACCTGCGTCAGGCGGAAGGTGAGGACGCCGTGGCGTTCTCTATCCACTCCTCAAAGAGGGGACTTACCGCCGCAACTGACCGACCCCTTGACAATTCAAAAGTACTTGTGGTGGTAGAAGTGGTGGCCTGTCAGTACAGGCTCTACAAAGTATCAAAACAATATAGAAATGTCTTTCCAGCTAAAGTCATGTTGCGCTATCTTTCGCCGATTAAAAGTTCAGCTGTCTTGTCGTTCGTCGAGAAAACAATCAGTCGCACTAACGTATGTCGTGCTGAAGGGCTATCTTTTCAGCACTGAGGATCAGCAACTCAACATATCATATTGACGTTCTAACATAACACAACCAAATTGTGTAGTCGAACACGTCACATTGGTGTTTATCTAGATTTGAACCTTAAGAACCACGTTCGTAAGAGGCGAGGTCTTAATACATATATCGGTAATATAAGTCTGAAATCACAAAGTATTTTATGAGCAAGAATCTGTAATAGGCCGGTAATTGATTAATACACGGACTTTATAGAAATGCGTGAAATAGGACATAAAAACCGCTATGAACGCACAACGACACTTCAAGCTATACATTTCCAGTATAAGCGGACTGCACATTGTACGAAAACCCAGTAAAATGAGAGGTCAGATAAAACTGGAAAAGTATAGTTTGATATGTCGTCGTGTGTACGAATCGTAGTCAGGCGGCTCATGTGTGATAGATATCGAGGTCAATATCTTTATCATATATACAAATTTCTAAACTATACCTACTACGTATAATCTTATCTGCAGACATAGTTATCTACGTCTGGACTCGGAGTCTGCGGGAAGATGCGGTGACGTGAGTTGAGATGGACACGCATCAATCGCATGTGATGTTGATGTTCAGAGACTGGAGACTAGGTTTCTAAGATAGGTACGGCATGCTCACTTAAATGTCTCACAAATGGTGGTGCGTGGCTTGGATCATTCGGTTCACTAAAAAACCGGCCAAGTGCGAGTCGGACTCGCGCACTGAGGGTTCCGTACAAACCTATAGGTATTCTCGGTTTAAAAATAAATGTTTTTTTTTTCAATTTTTATATTTCAGTTGATTGAATGTAAGGTAAATTGCGTTTTAAAAAAAAACTACTCACTTGATCTCGTTAAAACCAATTTTCGGTGGTAGTTTACATGGTAATGTACATCATATATTTTTTTTAATTTTATAATTCTCTTATTTTAGAAGTTACGGGGGGGGACACACATTTTACCACTTTGGATGTGTCTCTCGCGCAAACTATTCAGTTTAGAAAAAAATGATATTAGAAACCTCATTACCATTTTCAAAGACCTATTCATAGATACCCCACACGTATGGGTTTGATGAAAAAAAAGTTTTTGAGTTTCAGTTCTATGTATGGGGAACCCCAAAATTTATTGTTTTTTTTCTATTTTAGTGTGAAAATATTAATGCGGTTCACAGAATACATCTACTTACCAAGTATCAACAGCATAGCTTTTATAGTTTCGGAAAAAAGTGGCTGTGACATACGGACGGACAGACAGACAGACAGACAGACATGACGAATCTATAAGGGTTCCGTTTTTTGCCATTTGGCAACGGAACCCTAAAAGTGGTTGAGCTAGATGGTGCTTCGTGAATGGGCGCCGTCGCGTCGGTTGTTGAAACTGTTTATCCCTTAACTGCAACGGCTTATTTTTAATCTCACATTTTGTATTGATTTTAATAACTTTTTTACTTTGTTCAAACAAAATAATGTACCCAGGATTTTGTAATATCTTGATTTAAAAGAGTATTCTTGGAGCTTCTTGCCCGTTCTTCTCCATAAAGATCTAAGTTTTGGTACGACCTGCAACTTTCTGACTGACTGACCGGCTCTTTGGCTATTTTACGGTTTCATTGAAATAAATGAATTTATTTTTAAATCTGAAATTTGTCATGTCGCTTTTTCGTAAATAGACTCTATCAAAAGTCAAATCATTATAAATTTATCTTGGAGCATTGAAAAGGATAACCAGACGTATGAATGTAGTTTGCAGTTAGAGCTGGCTGTCGAAATTTTTCGGGAAATTCTGAAGAATATTTGCTCGATGAGATGACGATGACGCACATGAGTGAAACACATATAATATGTAGACATAAGATTCAGATTCACCTATTCAAACTAAAATGTTACTCATAATTCCCTAAGCTTTCCCCAGTTCCTCTAAATCTAAAATAAAAAGTCTACCGGTATCGTATCTCCAGCAATTTCCCAGTTTTTCCGCGCGACTTAAGACTAGCTTTTGACAGCGGCTTTGCCTGAGTGAAGGATGGAAATTACCCACGGGAAAAAATACCATGGGTGTTAATCCAGATTATAAATTATCTGTATGCCAAATTTCATCCAAATCCGTTCAGTATTTTTTTGTGTGAAACAGTAACAAACATCCATACATCTTCACAAACTTTCACATTTATAATATTAGTAAGACTTTTATAATTTGACAAATGAGATATTGTTAGAAGCGTATTGATTGTCTGCTAGTCTAGGCTATATCTATACTTATATATACTTGTAATATTATAAAACTGAAGAGTTTGTTTGTTTGGTTAAACGTGCTAATCTCAGGAACTACTGGTCCGAATTGAAACATTATTTTTGTGTTGGGTAGCCTATTTATTAAGAAAGGCTATAGGCTATATAACATCACGCTATCATCAAAAGGAGCGGAGCAGCAACGAAAAATGGACGGAAACTGGCAGGCAATTCGATGCGACGGAAAGGGTCACGGGAGCAAAAATTTGACGCGGGCAAAAGCTAGTTATATCAATATATATTCAAAAAAAATAAACAAAATTGAATGATGCCGTGTGGAATATCAAATGAAAGGGCTTAATTAAAAATCACACTCTAAAAACCATGACACAAGAAAATAATATTCTCATATGAAAGCCGTGGTCAACATTTTTTTTTAGTTCTTGACTCTATGATGAGTATGACCTCTAGGGGGCGGCGTATTCCATTTGATGACACATAGCGTATAACTAGCGTACAAATAAGACGCTTCCAAGAATACCTCATTTGTTATCGATCAATCGTGGCTCAATCGAGAGCATAATTATGCCAAAAGTTCGGGTTTTCAATTGCTCACAAATCAAGGCTTTTCTCTTAAACCGGCTGACGCTTTTATCCAAGATGTCTACCGAAGATAAAACGAAAGTGTCATAAATTATTATCAGTCGGTTACTAGCAGATTTCTCTATAAATCAATCACGCTAGATCGACGTGAACTTGGCCTTCATCCTTGCTTTTCGGCACAAATTATCTATATAACATAAACATTGGTTTCAATTCATATCACATTAGTTCTATTCCCGTAGAGTCAACAAGTGAATAAACAATTTATCGAATAAAAAAAGTGTTATTAAATAATAAAATTTCAGAAAGTGTTAAATTAGAAGTAGAACAAGTAGAAGTGGCATTAAATTAAATAGCACTTATAAGAACGAGGAATTTATATTTGCAACATGAGGTAAGCATAGTATATATAATTTAGATACCAACTTAATACTGGTTCCTTTTCCATAGTAGATACGTATTTGTGCTCAAACGAATAAATTCATGAAAGCTGCCTTCAACCTTTCATATTTAATTAAAGCTAGCAAAAAGTGATCCTGTCAATATTTACAGTAAAATTATTTCGGATAGGCCTGAGGGGCGCACCCGGGTAAGTCCATGTGGTGCTGGACGTAAATAATAGCACCATCCAATTTCTCCCCGGATGTCGTAAAAGGCGAGACAAAAGTCGACTAAGGGACTTACTAGAAAATGGGCAGCAGCGTTCTCTATGCATTACCGCCTGCCAAGTGTAGCAATTATCGCAAAGCCCCTCGAACTGGGAGGCACCTATGTCCAATAGTGGACGTCTTGCGGCTGAAATGATGAGGGCCGCGGTCGTCAGTTCAGGGATAGGTGACCATTAATTAAATATCGAGACCCTTCTGTGCCTTGGAAAGTTCGTTACGACGTTGGTCCCGGCTGCCATTTTTAAATATTTGACATTCGCAGTGGGTAGTCAGTAGCCCAAGAGTCTGACAACCAGTCTAACTAAGGGTGTTACTAAGTAGTTTGGTTGTGGAGGTTTAATAGGCGACTGCCTATTTCCAGTATTTAACATGGAGCGACTATATTCCACGTAAGAGAGAGGTTAGACTGGAACCTAAACAATATTATTGATAAAACGTTAAGAAGATTGATTTTCAATTTATCATTTCACAGAGTTCTCATCGTCATGGTTTTGGCAGCGGTGGCCGGAGTTCACAGCGAAGTCACTATGAAAATGCCGGAAGGTACACTCAATCTCCTACCACTCATTACTACCAAGATTACGAATTTGATACTTTCGAGCACACTAATTATGATCATATTAAAAATTACTGAAGCTAATGAATATAGCTTTCATCGTTTATTAATTACTATTTTTACTTCTCTCTTTATTTATTATTTCTGCCCTATATTCTTTTTAATAAAGCAGGTCATTTAAAACAGTCGTTCTAAGCACGTTTCTTATAATTCCAGGGTACATAGTGAACACCTCTGCCGGCAAAGCATACAGAGTAATGTACCAATCACAAACGTGGGAACGTGCCAAAGAGGAATGTGAAAAAACCGGCGGTTTCCTGGCTGTACCTAAATCACAGGTATGTCTATAATATCCTGGTAAAATTAAAGCTGAAGATTTCCGTGTGGTGCCAGACGTAAATAATAGCACCATCTGATTTCTACCCGTGGGTGTCGTAAGAGGTGACTTAGGGACTTACTAAAGAATAAACAGTAGCGTTCTCTATGCATTATGTCACCATACTGCGCTCGCCAACCCGCCTGCCAAGCGCGGCGATTATTGCAAACCCTCCCAAATTGGAAAATCCTGTATCCCAGTAGTGGAAGTCTGTTGGCTGAAATTATGATGATGATGATGAATATTAAAGCTTAAGATCTTGATGTGACTCTATTGTAAAACTCAACGAGAGCAGTGGATAGCAAAACTAAGAGATACGTACCCAACAGATTTACCACCAGAGTAGAGCAATCTCTCTTCTCCAGAGGAGACAAAATTATAACAGGGAATGTTTAATCCACGACGCCCCATATATTGACCAAACAATCAAAGCAAATCCAGAAAATTGTAACTTAAGTTCAACTAAGATGAAATTGATCAAGTATTCAAAGAACCTGAGCCTATAAACCAACCAGAGAAAATTTCAAAGTGAACAGCGTAGCTTGAGTGTTAGCAAGAAAAAGTTCAGTGACAAGCTGAACGAGAACCAATCCAAGTTTGCCGGCTGCGAGAGTTTAAAGAAATAAGTTGTACAATGGCGGCACGCCGGCTACGGCTACATTATTCGATCTTCAGTTGACTCGCAACTTGACTGCCGATACGCCGATACGATCTTTACTTTCGTTTTAAGTACTGGGTATGTTATGGACCAGGTGATTAATGCGGGCATTATACATAATGTACGAGCATTATGAATAATGTCTAGCTCTATCGGGCAAAGTGATTAATACTATTTTAACTTCATTATTTATCACATTGCACGGTCATTATTATATTGCTACTTGATAATTGGGCAATTTGATAATAAAGCTAAGTATGACGCGGTGTGAGGGCAGGGAGGGAGGCACGCATGGCGTGGCACGCTTTGACCAATCAGAGACCGCCATTATGACTTTCCTTAAGTTTTAAATGCAAAAATTAGTGAATTCTTAATGTAGAAGTTCTTGATAATTAATCCAAATAATAAGTCTAATTATTTAAATGGTTTAATATTTAGTATATTTTAAGTTAAATGACAATAACAATAAAAAAATAGTAATTAAATATGGGAATTAATTTTTACAACTGTTTAATTTTTACAAGTATTGTCTTATACATTCAATATGTTGTGCTGCATTTAGTGACAGAAACGAATCGCTGCAAAACCGACTGCACGTAGTCTTGTCTGCCCTACCCCTAGAGTGTAATTTAAAACCGCGTAGGCGCGGAGGGGCGAGGCGGCCCAGCTTCGGCTCGCTGGCCGGCTTCGCCGCCCAGCCTCAGCCGCGGTGGCGAGCGTCAAAACCACCTGCTCCTCAGCTCGCGTGGGACCGTCGGAGCCCCGTAGCGCCGGAGCCTTGACAGAAATCATGCATGCTGCATATTTCATGCTTGCTTGCATGCCTCATCGTTTATAGAACTGCTTAAAATAAAATTTATTACTAACCAATTACGATTTGTTAACTATACGCGCCTAACCGCCCAGTTCAACTATTCCACGGCTCAGTATTTATTGAACTGCCCGATTAAATTATTTTAGGACTCATTTTTATTTAGTTTACTGCTCAGTTTTTACTGCTAAACTAGTTTGCAAACATGAGTTTTTATTTTTTTACCTACCATAACTCAAATATTGAACTGCCGCTTTAATTCTATACCATTAAATATATTTGTATTACTCTGCCCAAAAGGTGATGGACAATATGTATAATGCCCGGTCAATTTGATTATTTGAATAATTCTTATCAAATTGCATTCTCATATTGGGCATTTTTCATAATGACAGGGCATTATGTATAATGCCCAATTTCTCACTTGGTCCATAACAGATATATATTTTTGTAATGTAGCGCAGTTTTGATGCCAGTCGACTAACCTCAAAACATAGTTTATCATTCACATGGTAGAGGGAGACTCTGGGTGCTAATTCTTTTCGAAGGGGGTTGAGGGGGATGTAGTTGTTCACGCACAAAACCAATCCAAGTAGATATTTGTGAGGGATCCATTTATACACAATTCATTGTTTGGGTGTTTTCCATCTGCCAAATACAATATTTTCGGTATTAAGGCAGACTCGCACATTTGAGCAACCCAAATTGCACAACACACTATTAATCAGAATCTAAATCATTTCGCTTCGCATGTTCGAATATTTCTATTGAACCACAAAATTAAATTTATTCCAACAGTTACTAGCCCACGTTCCCACGGACGTAATAAAATCGCGGCGGGATTCTTTCGCGCACTGGAATAAACATACAAACGTCGACTTAGTGTGTTACGTAATTATCCCGAAGGACACACGCAATTATCTTCCTATAATTACATTCGTGATTGTATGACCCCTCGCGCACTACTGACGATGACGGGCCGCACCGTACACACTGCAGCCCGATGCGTTTTTAATATGCGCTTGTCTCAGTTAACCAACCCTAGTAATTATCCCTGTTGCAGGACGAGTTTGTGTTCCTGCAGAAGCTGGTCCGCGGCATGTACTACCCGCACATCACGGGCACCCGGTACAAGCTGCTGGTCTGGCTCGGCATCAACAACCTTGAAGAGTACACTGTCTGGAGGAACATCGACGGTAAAGTGACCACGGTTCTGTTTACTGCCTCGTTGCTCAATAGTTTCATCGAGTATTTTACATGGGGCGACTGGCTATTTGACCTCCACAACCCAGTTACTGAGTAATAGATATCCCTTGGTAATACTGGTTATCAGACTTTCGGGCTTCTGACGACCCGTAATGACCCACGAATAACGACCGGGACCAACGGCTTAACGTGCTTTCCGAGACAAGACCCCTCGGTCTCGGTATGTACACTCCTGACCATGGATGATTTTTTTTATGGCATAGGCCTATCTCTTACTAAAACTTGAATATAACTGACGAAGTGTAAGTGTACTAAGCATACCTACTAAAATCATCAAGTATTTTTATTTATGGCAATAGGCCTATCTCTTACTAAGACTTGAATATAACTGACGAAGTGTAAGTGTACTAAGCATACCTACTAAAATCATCAAGTATTTTTATTTATGGCATTAGGCCTATCTCTTACTAAGACTTGAATATAACTGACGAAGTGTGAGTGTACTAAGCATACCTACTAAAATAATCAAGTATTTTTGTTTATGGCATTAGGCCTATCTCTTACTAAGACTTGAATATAACTGACGAAATGTGAGTGTACTAAGCATACCTACTAAAATAATCAAGTATTTTTATTTATGGCATTAGGCCTATCTCTTACTAAGACTTAAATATAACTGACGAAGTGTGAGTGTACTAAGCATACCTACTAAAATAATCAAGTATTTTTATTTATGGCATTAGGCCTATCTCTTACTAAGACTTGAATATAACTGACGAAGTGTAAGTGCACTAAGCATACCTACAAAATCATCAAGTATTTTTATTTATGGCATTAGGCCTATCTCTTACTAAGACTTGAATATAACTGACGAAGTGTGAGTGTACTAAGACAAGTATACTACTAAAATTACCAAGTATTTGAATTGATACCCACTACTACCTACTTTTCAAAACAGATATCACCATCGCTGAGTCCCAGCAGAACGTGTAATCTCAGTAGTTAATTATGCTCTTTGATTTTCAGGTGAGGACATCACTGAAACAGGTTTCAGCAAGTGGGCTAGCAGTGATGTTGGATACAGGTAGCTACACATTCCATGTAACCTTTTTAAAACCCCCTTTTTGTCATCATCATCATCATTCTCCTGCCAAAATGCCTCTTAAAACTAATGACTGCTGAATTAACTGATTTTTTCTCTCCTTATTAGCCGTAATTTCAAAAACCATTATTTTTCTATTGATATCACCTACCACACAATCCACTCGTCGTTTCTTTAATATTCCCTTCCACTTTGAAGGCACAAAAGTTTAATAAACTCTTCTCCTACAGCAATGACCCGAAAGAGCCCCACTGTGCTGGTATGGACGCCATAAACCCTGGCCTCCGGGACTACTGGTGCCACCTTCGGCAACCCTACATTTGCCAGGTCCAGGTCACCACATACGGCCAGCCCGACTACAACAACTTGAACGAAGCCGTCGAACATTTCCTCCATGAACGTTACATTTTCCAATGAACGACAATTGAGTAAGGCCGCCAAAAATTTTACAATTTGGGGAAAGTTTGTGTCCTTGTCATTTACATAAAAAACATGTTATATTTTATCATTGTTTTAAATACCTAATCGAAGTACATTTCTGTTTCTTTCCGAGCGAATTTGTTTTTTTTTTATTTGTAACTTTTCATATCCTTATACAATTCGTACGATGTGCTACGAGGCTACAAAATGACGCACATTTAAGTAAAAAATACGTATGTAATTGATAAATAACATCTTACATTTCAAACTGTACAGTGTGATAATATATCAAATGAAACGGTCTTTTATGAATATCTCTTTCATCAAATTCATTTATTTGAAAATAGAGAATATAGGTTTGCAAAGTATGATCTTAAAATTATAATGTCCACTTTTATTTATTATTTTTGTACATTTGTCAAACTACCGAGCCCAAAATTTTGAAAAAAAATAAGAAACTGATTCTTTTAAAATTTATAGTTAACAAGAACACCTATATGAAGTCTCACGCTAAGTCAAAGCTTACGTTAATTGCAACTGGGATGCAACCTGTTTACAATGACAATGTTCAGTTTGCTCTTGGTATGAACTTTTGTTTTTAGTATATATAAGTTCAAAGTGGAATTATTTAGATATGTTGACACAACTGGAGGAGATTCATATTTCATCACTGCCAAATAAAAACAGAGATGATGTTTTAAAGTCTCCGTAGTATAAAAAGATTCCTTTCATTTCGTGACTGCCGGATGATCTATGTAATTATTATTTCCTGTCTCCTACCGTCCACCACCACTTCGTAAAATCTATATTGTAACCAATTAAGTACCACAGTCTAGTCAACGAGAGAGTTTTCATAGGACCTTCGTGCAGGGGTTGCGGGACAAAGTTGGTAGACACTGCTCATGTCTCCTGCTGCCGTTCTGCAGCTAAATAATAATTTTAAAGGCTGTTATTTTCTAATTTTGAATGTAAATTATCTGGAATTACCTATTGCCGTTTGGCAGAGGTAGGTTAATAGATTGCGACTACTTTAGTAAGTTCACAGTTCCACTTACCAAAGCCATAACTTTTTCTACAGAGAAGCATCGTCAACAACACAAAGTCTAAAGATATTATAATAATGGTTAGCACTTGGCTTCGGCCTGTGTTTCCTGACCGAAACATCATAGCCTAGATACAAAAACCTATACCAACAATCAATAAGTAAGGTAAGTGATACCTGCCGGGGTCGCGTGATTGTTCGAAAGAGATACCGTGACCCTGGCACATGGGCAACTGATGGAACACGGGTGGGTTTTAGTCAGTAAAAGTCTGACACGCCCTCCCGCTCCGCCCAGAGCGGGAGACGTCATTTGATGATTTCCCATCCTGAAAAAAAAAAAAAAAAAAAAAAAAGGTAAGTGATACAAATAAGGCCTATCTAATTTAAAACACTCATATCTTGATAAATTATTCGAAATAGATGATGAATAAAAGCAAGGCATTATTCTTTGGTTTATATATTTTGAGTAATTAAGAAAACATATGGTAATCTTTTATCAAAAATCACTTAAAAAGAGGTTATTCAGGAACCTTACCCTTAGGCTTTTTTAAAACATAATGATTGAACAAAGCCTATATCCTTAAATTATAGGAATATTGTTATTAGTTTTAATTATATGAAAATATACATTTCAGAGCCTTCTATCAGGTGTTTCCATGATATCCTTGAACTTTTTAAGCTATTTTACTAAATATTATGCTTAAATTGCTAGTCAGACTTGAAGTCGCATATTAACAAGAACTAAAGAACAATTAAAAAAAAAATATTTCCAAACAAACGAAAATTTGAAAATGAACATATCTTCTCAAAAATATTATTAAATATTGAAAAATAAAAACTCCTGTTAAGGCCTAGGGTCAGCAAAAAAGTCTAATTTAAAAGAAGGCTTTATTTAGTACATTATCCACACTATCCACACTAATATTATAAATGCAAAAGTAACTCTGTCTGTCTGTCTGTCTGTCTGTCTCGCTTTTTCTGTTTGGTACACAGATAGTTAAGAGCCTGAGAAAGGACATAGGCTACTTTTTATCCCGGTAGTATGTTCCCGCGGGATAATTTCCGACCTCCACGCGGGCGAAGCCGCTGGCAAAAACTAGTAGGTACTTCATAAATGTTTACAATTTAAAGTCATAGTTACCTTTTTGAAGAGTTATATTGTGATTCGTATACATTACTTGAAACAAAACTTCATAGAATAACGTATTAAAAATGGATAGAAATTACGGCAAATTAATAACGCGCAATGAAAACGCCCGTCTGTCACAAACGACCGGCCACTACCGTCGCTGTGAGCGCGAGCGGCCTCTCTCGCACTGTTTGCCCACTCGTGGGGCTGTCGTCTATGCGTGTGTGAAGTATTTTTGATGTAAATATATTTTAACCAACTTTTCCGCACTACAGGCCTCATTTGAGCTTAGGCTTTATTTGTATCAAGTACCTTACTAAGTATTTTTTTTCATTCATCCTCTATTGTATTAAGCTATTTAAGTATTAGGTATATGTGAAGCAAAATCGCTGTAGCCCTTTTTATGAAAATTACGCGGTCGGAGGAGTGCGAAATTTGACACACTTAAAGTTTATACGTAGAAAGGGTGCAGAAAGCTAATATTTTTGTATAATAAAAATGCATTAGAAATACATTAAGTCTCAAATGAATCCTGGTCATATTTCGACCACAGGGCGATCACTAGTTCCCATAATTAAGTAAAACAATAGAAGGATCTATATAAGATATATCCTGCAGAAAACAGTTGGCACTACATTATTCGTATTAATTACCAGGCTGTCTGGTCGCAGACGTCATTACGTAGTACGCAGAGGATCTCGCCTGTCACCCAGCACATTACATGGCCGACAAAAACCTCGCACAATAGCAGTCGTTAAAGCATTTACGTTCAGTTAACGTCAGCACATATTATTTGAAGAGAATATTATCAAAAGGTCACCGAAGAAATAAAACCTTTCCAACTTTTATATAGGTAACTCTCACTTAGGACTCACTTTTGGCAGGATTATGTTAAAAATCCAATATAAATGTTAAAAGTCAAATATTCGCGAAGCGGCCCAATAAAACTTGGCTGGATTACGACAGAAGTTTTAATTTAATCCTAAATGTATGAGAAATAAAAGCTTAGCAGCAGTGCCCGCCTATTGTTTTATTCATTTGCCTGTCACGGAGCGATCTTCCAATAAAAAGTGTTTTAAAACAGCATGACACTTTTATTGGTAATCTTTTTTTATATCGCAAGTGTTTTATTTGATCATTTGTATTCAACAACTCTTTGTCCCATATAACATATTATGGGACGTAGGAAATGTTGTACAAATGGTCAGCCCCGGATCTTGAATTTTTTCGAGGCGGGGCAAAAACTGAAAATACCGCCCCCGCCCGTCTATATTTTTACCTTTATCATCATCAGTATTTCAGCCATCAGATGCCTAATAGTCTAGTCAACAAGTTCAAAAACAAGAAAAATAGAGATAAAGGTCCCTAAATATGAGCGATGGCTCATTCTATTCGGAATCACCTCTAGAAAAATGTTTTTGAAGGATTTTGGTACAGGTAAAAAATTGCAATTGTTATTAACAAAATAAGATGAAAAAAATGATATTTCGTTTTTTGTCTTTATTATTATTGACCATACTAGTCTTACAATATATAAATTTAAAATCTAAGTAAAAAATATGTACATGTATATACAATATAAAAATAAATGATCATAAAGCATCAAAATATTCGTCTGCATTGTTTTCAACAGGAAACGTGCCCAAAAGGCTGGCAGCATTGCCACGTTGTATGGCAATGCTGATTCTTTGACCAAAAAATAGGCCAGCCCTCTGGTCACGTGAAGAGTCGACTAGCCGCTTGGCAATGTCTCGGAATACTATGTGAGCACTCGGACCCCATGGCCCTAGAGTTTCGTACGCAACGTACTTATTGTGGTGACTAAATATTAAGTTTACTTAATTATAGCTATTAGCCGGGTGGACCACGACACCATCGGCAACAATGGTCATTCCGTCAGGTCTCTTCCCATCGTCTCGTGCCAAGCCATTGTGTTCTAGAACAGCTGGCACCCCGGCGGTGACAAGAGCACGACGGATGATGTCATTGATGCTGGCGTGCCGTGCTATCCGGCCTGCGCTCCTACTGCAGGATAGGCCATGGTGTCCGAGGTAGTCGACACCTTCACCGCATTGGCAGCGATGCAGAGCCACGCACGGAGCGCCCAGACGCAGATATGTAGCAATCCGGAAGGTGGTGTCACCAGCCCCGGATCTTGAATTTTTTCGAGGCGGGGCAAAAACTGAAAATACCGCCCCCGCCCGTCTATATTTTTACCTTTATCATCATCAGTATTTCAGCCATCAGATGCCTAATAGTCTAGTCAACAAGTTCAAAAACAAGAAAAATAGAGATAAAGGTCCCTAAATATGAGCGATGGCTCATTCTATTCGGAATCACCTCTAGAAAAATGTTTTTGAAGGATTTTGGTACAGGTAAAAAATTGCAATTGTTATTAACAAAATAAGATGAAAAAAATGATATTTCGTTTTTTGTCTTTATTATTATTGACCATACTAGTCTTACAATATATAAATTTAAAATCTAAGTAAAAAATATGTACATGTATATACAATATAAAAATAAATGATCATAAAGCATCAAAATATTCGTCTGCATTGTTTTCAACAGGAAACGTGCCCAAAAGGCTGGCAGCATTGCCACGTTGTATGGCAATGCTGATTCTTTGACCAAAAAATAGGCCAGCCCTCTGGTCACGTGAAGAGTCGACTAGCCGCTTGGCAATGTCTCGGAATACTATGTGAGCACTCGGACCCCATGGCCCTAGAGTTTCGTACGCAACGTACTTATTGTGGTGACTAAATATTAAGTTTACTTAATTATAGCTATTAGCCGGGTGGACCACGACACCATCGGCAACAATGGTCATTCCGTCAGGTCTCTTCCCATCGTCTCGTGCCAAGCCATTGTGTTCTAGAACAGCTGGCACCCCGGCGGTGACAAGAGCACGACGGATGATGTCATTGATGCTGGCGTGCCGTGCTATCCGGCCTGCGCTCCTACTGCAGGATAGGCCATGGTGTCCGAGGTAGTCGACACCTTCACCGCATTGGCAGCGATGCAGAGCCACGCACGGAGCGCCCAGACGCAGATATGTAGCAATCCGGAAGGTGGTGTCACTCAGCATAGTACCTATGTTGGGTGACGATAGTGCCTGAAGCCAGAGGCCCGACTCCCACTCGCCCACAGCCAGAAGGCGGGCACGCTCAGCAGTATTGGTGGACGTATTTATAAGATTATTCCGTACCAACCTGCAGAGCGGCTCATCCCACTGTCTCTGGGAAGATGGGTTCACGGGCTGATCTGTTTCCGGGCAAGTCATTTTCCAGGCATTCACTGCATCTGTGAAGCACGGCACTTCAGAGTCAACCAGGGACGGAGCTAAAATTTTCCCGGTCAACTTTTCAGTGCCGTGGACAGGGGATACGAATGCCGGGTAAGCTAATACTAGTAATTTTACGGACGCCGAGACCACCAAAGCGGATGGGTAGTGTGGCTTGAAGCCACGCTCGGTCGTCCAAGGCCACATTTAAAATGGATGTTAGTGTACTGCGAATAATTTGGTCAATTTTGTCCAGGAGCTGTGGTTGCTTCCATAAGGGGGTAGAGCGAAGAAAATATATTAAACTAGCAAACCCGGCGAACTCCGTTTCGCCACCAGATGGCTTCGTTTTATGTAACATTTCGTTTGGTGATTAAAAGAAAAAAAAAATGTTTTGTTTCATATTTGAAAAGCAAAAAAATTATTTCATTTCACAACAGTAATGAATTCATTTCGATTACAAAAATGAAGTGTTATTTAGTTGAACTTCTCTAAGTAAATGAAAGTGAATCCAAAGTAAATACTGAATCGAAGCGTTATACGTGTCCGCAAATTATCCGTTTCATTGAAGTGCTCTTTGGTAAACCACATTTTTTGTTTTTTGGTCTGACGTTAACACAAACAAAGCGGATGGTTTCCCAACTCGTGAACACGCAACGTATAACTGCCCATGTGAAAAACAATGATTTTCTAAATTTATCCCGCAAACACTAAGCGATTGGCCTTGCGACTTGTTAATTGTCATTGCGAAAGCAAGGCGAACTGGAAATTGCAATCGTTTGAAGTCAAACGGAAGATCAGTCGGAATCATTGGTATTCGAGGAATACATACATTTTCACCTGCGTACTTTCCGTTAATAATGGTTGCCTCAATCAAATTCGTCATAAGTCTTTTTACCGAAAGTCGAGTACCGTTGCAAAGTCTCGGTGGATTCAAATTACGCAATATCATAATAACTGTACCAACTTTGAGTTGCAAGTTATGTGGTGGAAATCCTGGTAACTCCAGAGAGTTCAAAAACTCCGTTGGATAATTTACTACATCATCGGGATTTGTTATGGAATCAACGGATTTGTATGTCACCAAATCGCCAGCAATTTTTGATTGAATGGTGAAATTCAGTGCGTGTACATCATTATTCTTTGCAGCAAGAATTGCTCGTTGACTTAACCAAGCATAATTCTGATAATTCTCACTAATGTTTGGGAAAACATTTTCAATAAGAGCTAATTGAGAGTCTACAAATCGGCAAAAGTCGTTGGTAAGAGTAATTAATCCAGATGTCGCATCAACTGGGACTTTTCCATTTCCAACAGCTAACAATAGTTTGGAAAATTGTGCAGCACTTTGATCATTTTGAACCATTATCGAAATGAACCATTATGAAACATTATCGCTAACCACTAATATGAGAGTTCAACACTCTCATATTAGTGGTTAGCGATAATGTTTTTACGTTATTCCATAAAGGTGATGCCTTCAGGCAAGCATTCAATTCATCTGCAGGCGTTCCACGGGGAATTACTGGCAACGTCTGCCTGAAATCGCCTGCCAACAATATCATCAAGCCGCCAAAGATGTTGTTATTTCGCCGAAGATCCTTCAGTGTGAAGTTAAGTGCTTCAAGTGATTTCTTATGTGCCATTGTGCACTCATCCCAAACAATGAGCTTACATTGCATCAACAATTTTCCCATTGCACTGGATCGGGAAATATTGCATGTTGGAGTATCAATTGTGTTTAAATTGAGTGGCAACTTAAGCGCAGAATGTGCAGTACGACCGCCATCTAGAAGAGTCGCCGCAATTCCAGATGATGCTAACGCCAAAGCTATGTCACATCTTGATCGAATAGTGGCCAAAATCAATGAAATGACAAATGTTTTCCCTGTTCCTCCAGGTGCGTCCAGGAAGAATAGACCACCAGTATTATTGTCCACCGCTTGCATTAATGTTTCGTATACTTGTTTTTGCTGTTCATTCAGCAAAGGCATATTATTTCGAACGAATTCCTGCAATGTATCAACATTGTATTGCAGCTCTCGATTTAATTCTTGGTTGAATGCATCGTGCATCGATCGATTTGGCGCAATCATTCCTACTTCAATCAGTAGCTTGTTTGCAATAGTCAAACATTGATCCTCAATCAGAATCAATCCTTCATTGTAGATTTCATCGGTTATTTGGATGTCAGGATTATTCATTTGAATGCGCAAGCGATGCAAGATATCTTCACATATGTCGTCTTTGTATTTGTTCCATAACTGAATTGGTTGTGAAGGAAAACATGTGGTGATGATAATTGCAAACAGCGTTCGTATTTGGTACGCATTTGATGAAACAACTGAATCCGCAAGTGTTAAATCCCAATGAGAATCGTTCTCTAGCAAACCCAATAGTTGACATGCTTCTCGATATGTTTGGCATTGGTGGCCATTCACAGTTTTTAAATGCGCAAATGATTTTGGTCCACGTACATTTACCAACAGCAGTCGCAAATAAAAACATTCATCATTTCTAGGATGAACAGTATACATGCGACCTAGTGCATCAGTGGAAAACACCTGTGGCCAATCTGGAACTGGGGTTCCTTGTTTGCGACGTTGGAATTTCTTTGTTGATTGATTCCAAGTGTAATACTTGGGCATTTCAACGTACATCAGCGTCGCTGCGAATGGATCTGCTTCACACATTGCAAAGAAGCTAGTCAATGTTGTCGATGGTGGTCTCTCAGCTCGTTGTGCCGCATTAGCCTCAGTGAAGTAAACTCTTTGGCCATTTTCCAAATGCACTGCTAAATGTACAACTGTGGGATATCTTTCATGAATTTGAAATGACAATAATCGCCACAGTGCTTCATTAGTACTGACGTATCTGCCCATTTGGAAGTTGCTGATTTCATCATTCGCATTTTCCGACGCAATACCAAACACAGCCATGTCGCTGCCTTTTGTGACGTACTTGCACAAATATTTGATTGATTTGGCCGAATGACAACTCTCAACGTTTGCATGTGTTTCGAAAATTCGTGATAGCAGCGGGCAATATGGTACAATGAATTCATTTCCGATCTCAATCTCTTGATTTTGAACTTTAACTTTGATAGTTCGACCATTATCTTCTTTTGAACGCCGACGATAAACTGGATATCCATCGTTCCCTGTGACTGTTTCAGCAACTAACGGTCGCGGATATCGTTTTGTGCACTTTCCGTCAGCCATGCAAGGCGATAATGGATTTAATGCACCGCACGGTCCATGCACCATCTGTGTCGTCACAATGTTGTGTAGATGGGGATCAGTGACTGGATCAGGAATTTCAGCTGATATGATGTCATCCACTTCATTTGAATGTAATTTATTCAGCAACCAAATTAGGATATGAGCATGCGGTAGTCCACGCTTCTGCCATTCCACCGAGTACATATAACAACGTGTGTCACCAAAAACTCGATACTTAGTAAGCACATCCATCATAACCTTGAGTTTTTGCTGAAATACTCTGGCGATTATGTCATGGCGATCTTGCGGTTTTTGGCCCGGTTCCAACTCACGTTCAATTTCCGTCCACTTCGGATTGCATGTGAACGTAATAAATAAATCCGGAGTTCCATAATTTCGCACGTACGTCATAGCGTCTTGAGCGTATTCATGCATGTGGCGTGGGCTTCCGATATAAGATGATGGGAGAATCGTCAGACGTCCAATTTTCTGAACATCACCATCTGAATGAATAGCATCACGCAAGTGTATATAGTCTTCAGATCGTAGCTTTGCCTGATTGAATCGGATGAACGCTAAACGTTCGGTCTCGACTTTGACATACATGTCGACAGCGAATTGCTGGAATAGCCGACGGCACTTCAGAATGACATTCTCCTCATGTGTACGAATCATCATACGATACGCATAGTAATTCATTGCGCTTAGATTTTTATTCGTTGATACGCCTGAAAATGCAAAATTAAATGAATTGTTAATAGAAACCAATAATAGCAATAATTAGTGTGTGAATATTGTACCTGTAATTGGATCGACCATCTTCAACGTGATGTCGTATCCGTCTTGCCCTTGCCAATAAATGATTGGATATTGTAACGCATCGTACAAACGATGTGTCTCGTTTACACGATGCATGATATTGCTTCTTCGCTAAACGACAATGTCTCGCGATTTAGTTGGATCGCCAACAATAATTGCAGCAACATCATTAACGGTGGGTGCATTGAATCTTCGCACATGTTCACCTCTTGGGGTACAATCCGCTCTTATAACAAATTTGTGCGTATCTGATGGCATTCGTTCCAATGCTGTTTTGAACATATTAACCACAGCATTATTAGCGTGAAAAAATGCTTGCAGTTGTTCAATAATTCGTCTCTTTAACTGTTGTGTTCCCTGTATATTGCACCACACATTCAGCTGATCCACCATCGACGAAATGAAATATATTTGCAGAAATTGATGCGGTTCATCTGGTGTTGGCACCATTGAACCATGCAAATGATATATTTGTCCTTGTATCTGTAATTGCAAACAATCATTTGTTGAAGAATACGGTGTAACTTCTGATCGTGTGATGGTGTAGTGTGTGGTGTATATGTAGTTGTTATGTGTTGCAATTCATTGTGTTGGTGTGAGTGATTGGTTATGTGTGTTGTATCTTTTACCTTGCAAATCGGCATGAAGCCGCCTTCTCGAATGATATTAGCTCCAAAGGAAGTCATGCGAAAGCAGTTATTGTATTCAAGGATGTGTTGAAGAAAATGGCTGGAATCGGGATCACTTCCATCGAACAATGGTTTCAGTGGCTGTGGTGGTATAAGTAATGGATCCAGTTTGACTTTTCCACTTGTGCAGCACAATCCAGCCGTTTCTCTTTTGAACTTTAACGCATTGCAATATCGGCATATAGTCGTCATTGGTCCAATATCAAAATTTTCATCATCACTGTAGTTCGCAGTGGGATCATATTGGAATGCCAAGCGATTGTATGATACCAATGATCTTCGTGTGCTCACGCGTTGTCTCAATCGGGCATTTTCTCTTATTATATTGAGTCTTTCTTCGCTTAAGCTCTGTGAATACACTTGTTGCTGGCTTGCATGTCTTGTGCGGCGGCCGATGTTCGCACGTCGTCCTCTAGGCATTTTGGACTATGGACAGAGTGGTGAATTTAACATCAAATGCACGATCCACATAATTTACACAGTTCAACTTACCACCTTAAAGACAAATGCCTGCTGTTGAAATTGAATAAAAATTTGCACAATACACGTGATTGATTTGATGGTTTCCAATAATAGAATAAATGTTAGGAAACGAATAACTTATTTTTTTTACTTTTTTTTCACAATTTCACAGTGAACACAATACCGGTTTGTCACATGAAATTAACTGAGCAGAGAACAATGAGTAGCTGTCAAACAATGTATCACGCACCGGCGCCATCTACTTAAAATATTGGTTTGTAGTACATGCTATGTATCAGAGATGGCGCTGTATGTGAAAAAAGATTTTCCCGCTTTTCTGTTGAAATTTTTCCTGAATTTTCTTTTTTTTTCTACTATAAACCTCACGGAGCCCGAGATCTTTCCAACGAATGCAAAACCGTGGAAATCGGTTCGTGCGTTCTGGAGTTATAGCGTCAGGAAGGAAAACCCGACTTATTTTTATATAGTAGATTTGGGCCAAAACAACAGTATTTTATTAGGGTGAATGCCGAATGTATGTTTATTTTGGAAAGCCTGTCCGAAATATCGTTGAAATTTTTAATTTTATCGTCGATGAATTGAGAAAAGCTGTCTTCTAAAATTGGGGAACCTAGGAGGTGCAGTGAACTTTTTTCTACAATTTTGATTTGTGGGGCTATTGCGTTAAATTTATCTAATGTCAGTTGTCTGTCAGTAATGTCAGAAAGGAAAACTTCACATTTTGATGGGTTAAAGTCAAGGCCAATAGATTTAAATTGCTGTTTGAGCAGTTGTAGATCTTTCAAAACAGTGTCTGCGTCACCTCCTAGCGTTCCATCATCTAAATTTAACGTGTGGTACGTTAAATTTTGAATTTAGTTTCTGGATGATGTTTTTTGTTAGCAACTCAAAAATATTAACATTTAAGCAATTTTGAAAAAAGCTCGTTAAAGAGGAGGAAAGAACATCGGTCAAATATGACCTGACCAAAATAAGAAACGACCACCAATGACTGATACGTCAAAAAATTGTGAATTAAGTCTAAATTAAATTACGGGGTCCAGCTTATTTTATTGGAGCCGGTAAAATAATTTAGGTTTATAATAAAAACCGCATTTTCTTACTTCATTTTATAGATTTTGAACGCATCCAAATCCGTCCTTATCCGTAGTTTTCATCTGTGGTACACGTTTTATTTTATCACTCAAATAAACATATTTTTTTTTAATTCTAGATATTATTGCCAAGTTTTTAATTCTTTTTTTAGTGCATTATGAATACAATTATTTTTAGATGGGTATATGAATTGAGTATTCCGAAATGAGTCGCAAATGATAGGTTAACAGTCAATGTAGAATGCACTAATAGTTAGAACGAAACGTAAATGTATTATATGACATTAGAGCTGACAAACCCTGCTTTCCGAATTGCAATAAAAGCGATAATATCGCGAGTCCGACCAACGCGGAACGTCATAATTTTAACTCAATAGCCCTTATATTTTGCGACTATTAAATTTGGTAGGATTCGCGAAATAATCACTTTTATCGCAATTCGGAACCGGGCCAAAGATAACACCGATCGTATTGTAACATTTGTAACTAAATACATGGTTATCATTTTTTACTGTCATGTCATATGTAAGACAATGATACGTAGATATCTACACAATGAGAAATGGTTTTATCATTACTTAAATCATACCCTGATTCATGCACATTGCATTGCACCTGTGTCTTAGATACATCAGTGAAAAAATTAGAAAGGCTATTGATTCATTTTTGCGATTTTAGCTGAGGTTGCAAACTTACATAATAACCTCAAAAGTTACGAAATACTTATGTGGAAAGTTCTATGATACTCGGCTTATAAATAATATATTTTCAATTTAAGGTTGATAATTGAGCCTAGGGGAATGAATTAATCCATACACTATTTATGTTCGTGGTACTTCATAGTCAGGTCACAGCATGTATGGGCCGTGGCCAACGTTCTTTCCATTAAAAAAGTTCCAACTCCCGGAACTCTATCTCCATTATTTATCATTTTAATTTGACGTTGAAAATAGGGCTCCGCGTGGCTGTTACGGCATGCGCTCGCCGCCGCTAAAGAGAGTTCAAAATATCAACATTTTTTTGACTTTTCGTTTTTCAATAGTTATACAAAATCATAATTAACAAATTAATAAACTTTTATGAAAATGTATCGTTAAGAAGTGTTAAGAAAATGCTAGAATTTTTTCAAATGTTTAAAATCACATTTTATGTAATAAAAAAAATATCTTTATTGCTGAACTCTCTTTAGCGGCGGCGAGCGCATGGCGTAACAGCCACGCGGAGCCCATTTTCAACGTCAAATTAAAATGATAAATAATGGAGATAGAGTTCCGGGAGTTGGAACTTTTTATTGGAAATTTCCTCCTCTTTAACGAGCTTTTTTCAAAATTGCTTAAATGTTAATATTTTTGAGTTATTAATAAAAAATGAAATATCATTTTTTATTCATCTTATTTTGTTAATCCAAAATCCTTCAAAAACCTTTTTTTAGAGGTGATTCCGAATCGAATGAGCCATCGCTCATATTTTTAAGACCTTTATCTCAATTTTCTCGTTTTTGAACTTGTTGACTAGACTATAATGATGGACATAGGCCTCACGGATAGAACATCACAAGGACCTATTAGCGTTGCTCTGTTTTTTTTATTAATGATATCTCGCAGTTCACCTTATGAGGTTGTCGGCAGGTTAACCGGACTTGCCTTTTTTTATATTGAGGTGGAAATCCTCATGGATGTCCTCCGCCCTGGGGAGGGCGGAGGGGTCTGTCAGACTTCTACTGACTAAAACCACTCTTGTGTTCCGTCTCACACCTACGTCGGGGACCACAGGAACTAATGCGTCTTCCGCGATCCCCGACTGGTACCAGCCCACCTCTGCGGGCCTCTTCACGTTAGGGTGGAAGTGAGATGTTAAACTTCCCCCCGTACATCAGATAGGCGCGCGTGGAACATTACGCGCCGCTATCCCGGGTCCTAAGAAATAGGGGGTGACAGACGTCCCCAGATCCGTCGCCTCTGGACCCATTTAGGGAGGCTGGAAGAGGGCGCTATCTGCCCTCCGCTGACGCCCGGTGCGCTTGCTGCGGGCCGGGTGAGCGGAAGACAACTCCCGCTCCCTTTCCGCAGCCTCCTTCTGCGACACGACTGTTTCGTAGAAGGTTACCACCGCGTCCCAGGACTCCTCGCTGCCGACCATAACCGGAATTGCCTGTGGCCACCTTAATAAAGTAAGGCCTCCAGCCAGGGCTTAAAAAACATAAAATTAGAGCGACTACTCGCTAAGGGCACCCCCTGAGGGGTACGGACCTCGGCTTAGGGCATCGCTGGTAGAGGGCAACAAGAGACGGGCTGGATCAGAATGATTATTATTTAGAGGTGAATTTAAAGCTACAGGCTCAGCGGCGCGGGCTGGCTCAAGCAAGGGCCGGGGCGGACAAGGATTGGGGCGTCGCGGCGTGCCTCGGTGGCGAGTACGCAAGGACGGCGGTCTGTGTTTGTGTGTCTTGAGTGTGCTAGTTAGTTCACTACTTTCCTGGAGAAGGGTTGTAGCGTCATCGGGAATGTTTAGAGTATGCCGCGGTCGGCGAATCGTACTTTATACGGGAGGAAGTGTAGCGGGCGGCTGCCGCGATCAGGGGTTTTTTTTTTTTTTTTTTTTTTTTTCAGAATGGGAAGTCATCAAATGACTTCTCCCGCTCTGGGCGGAGCGGGAGGGCGTGTCAGACTTTTACTGACTAAAACCCACCCGTGTTCCATCAGTTGCCCATGTGCCAGGGTCACGGTATCTCTTTCGAACAATCACGCGACCCCGGCAGGCATCGGTCCTAGCAGACCCCGTCACTGCTGCTGACATCTCTTTGAGGCGCGCGTGGAACACTGCGCGCCGTCGACCCGAGCCTGGTCCTTACCGGGCGGCGAGCTACCCATTGCTCACCACCCGCAAGCTCGCGCCTACGGTGGCCGGGAGTCCGCTATGGACTCCCGACGCCCGGGGCGTCTCCTCCTGCGGCGGCTAGGGACGTGAGGGCGCAGAGACTGCCACTCCCTCACGCGCCCCGCCTCCTCCTTCGCGAGCATTACTGCTTCGCAGAAGGAGGTGACGGCTTCCCATTCCCTCTCGCTCCGTACCATGGCTCGCACCAGGGCCGGACGCGAGAGGTCGCCGCCGCCGATCGCCTCCACGAGGACACGGCGGTGCTCCACCCAGGCAGGGCACACCTCCACCGTATGCTCCACCGTGTCCTCCAGAGAGAGAGCAGAGTCGAAGAAACGCTATTCAATGTGTTTCATGAGCTGCTGAATAGTGGGTATTCTGAGATCTAGGTGGAGATTGTCCTAGATCGAAGGGGGCTCCCGTAACCTTTCTAAGGAAATGGTTTAGGAGGGTCTGCATCCTATGGATGTGGTGTGGCTTAGCGTGACGACGCACGCATAAGTCATGATATCACCGCGGTGTAGATACGCAATTTGCACCTAAGGGACAATTTGCTACGGGCGGTTAGAATGAAGTGGAGTCTACCAAGAGCGAATGCGACGCGCAAACGAGCCGTCGATATGTGCTCCCTGAAGGTAAGGTGGTGGTCGAGGATCACGCCTAAGTATTTGGCTTGCTTCGCCCAAGGGACCGGCTTACCGTACATATTGAACGGACTGGGGAGGGGGGGGGAAGTAGCTTGCGCGGTTTCGAGAAGAGAACCGCTTGGCTCTTGTCGGGGTTGACCTCAATTCTCCATTTCCGGAACCAAGCGCCCAAGACGTTTGCGGAGGTTTGGAGAGTACGAGCGATAGCGTCCTGACAGCGATCGGTGTAGTAAATGGCTGTGTCGTCGGCAAAAAGACCCAACTGAGCCATTTTACTTTTCGGAATATCGCTGGTGAAAAGCGTGAAAATAAGGGGAGATATCACGGAGCCCTGGGGGACTCTGGCACGAATGGGATGAGGGAAAGAGCGGAAAGTGCGGTTCGATAAAAAGTCTCGTAGGATGAGCACGAGACGGTCAGGCACACCGAGTTGGTAAAGCTTGTATAATAAGCCATTGTGCCAGACTTTGTCGAAAGCCTTTGCTATGTCGAAGAACAACGCGCCCGTCATCGCACTACGCTGGAAGCCAGCGCTTATGTGCTTTACGATGCGGTGGGTTTGTTGGACGCACGAGTGTTGGGTTCGGAAACCAAACTGCTCGTTAGGGATAAGCCCCTTTGCTTCGGAATAGGCTTTGAGACGCTTATGAATAAGTCTCTCGTAAATTTTGCCGAGAACGTAGAGGAAACTGATGGGAGCGCTGCGCTTTCTCTGTTTACCCTATTTATTTACGTCGCCGCGTATGCATGCGTTGCCGCGGTATGCAATTCTGCAGGCGGGGCGAGCGCGATTGATGCGGTTGTTGACTTATGCCTATGCGACTCGCGAAAAATAATTTATGGGCTTAAAGAACTGGACGTCTCAATGGTTAAGTTGCGTTATGATGAGATATATCGTTACAACTCTTCATTAATGAGAATTTGCCCATACGTCTGCCAGGCTTGAATTTGCCGCCCCCTGAACTTGCCGCCCGGGGCATGGGCTCTGGCTTGCCCCCCCCTAGATCCGGGGCTGCAAATGGTAGGTTCGATACAGTTACAGTTGTAGACTGAATTTTATGGTCCTTTATCAGTTTGTTGTAGCCAAAATAAAAACATAACGTTTTTCATGAATAAAATACGTGTAATCTAAAGATCATCATTGAGAACTTGTCTTACATAAAGATATTTACAATATCCCTCGAAACAAAAAAAATATCCAGATCAATTGACTTCATACCTATGTGTTTGCAGTTTATACTGGATATGTCATGCTCCATGGAGTATGAATCTATTTATACCAAGTGCATAATTATATTCATCCGCTACTCTTGCTGAGGAGAATGCCTCGGATGGTTCCTTCATCTCGTCCAGTTCTGCATCAGCAAATAATTCAACTTTTAGTAATACTCACTTGTTTTTTACCAGATAAACTCTTGAATGTTCCAGCGTAACTTTTAAAACCGGCCAAGTGCGAGTCGGACTGGCGCACCGAGGGTTCCGTACAAACCTGTAGGTATTTTCGGTTTAAAAATATAAATATTTTTTAATTTTTATATTTCAGTTGATTGAATGTAAGGTAAATTGCGGTTTACGATTTATGACGTTTTAAAAAAAAACTACTCACTCGATCTCGTTCAAACCAATTTTCGTTGGTAGTTTACATGGTAATGTACATCATATATTTTTTTTAGTTTTGTCATTCTCTTATTTTAGAAGTTACGGGGGGGGGGACACACATTTTACCACTTTGGAAGTGTCTCTCGCGCAAACTATTCAGTTTAGAAAAAAATGATAATAGAAACCTCATTACCATTTTTGAAGACCTATTCATAGATACCCCACACGTATGGGTTTGATGAAAAAAAGCATTTTTGAGTTTCAGTTCTATGTATGGGGAACCCCAAAATTTATTGTTTTTTTTTTCTATTTTAGTGTGAAAATCTTAATGCGGTTCACAGAATACACCTACTTACCAAGTTTCAACAGCATAGCTCTTATAGTTTCGGAATAAAATGGCTGTGACATACGGACGGACAGACAGACAGACAGACAGACAGACAGACAGACAGACATGACGAATCTATAAGGGTTCCGTTTTTTGCCATTTGGCAACGGAACCCTAAAAATGACATCTTATCTTCTTCTTATATATATAAAAATCTTGCGTCACGATCAGGGATGTTAGGGAGCTCCGTAACCGTAACCGAAACTATCGGATATCCGATATAAAAATTTATCCGTAACCGTAACCGAAACCGAAATAAAAGTGTCGGATAATATCGGATTTGTTATCACATTTTTATTTTATGTAGATATATATTTATAATCATTTTTATTTTAAATAGCTGTAATAATTACTCACAGACTGATTGTAATTTCTACCAAATGGTGACATATAAATAAAACCATTTTATTAGCTATTTGTATTTTACTTTTGAAATTCCTTAAAAGTTTAATATCCGTAACTGAAATTATCCGAAACTAACGGATAATCCGAAATAATTTCATATCCGTATCCGTATCCGGTATAATAATCATTCCTACACCCGTATCCAATCCGTATCCGAAATTTCATATCCATAACATCCCTAGTCACGATGTATGTTGCCAATAAACTCCAAAACTACTGAACCGAATTCAATCAAATTTCACATGTACCCGTATTTTGGTCTAACTTGAAAGATAGGATAGTTTGTATCTCAATTACTGATCTCAATATTTGCAAATTAAATGTTTTTTTAAAGAACAATGTGTGTGTTCATTGGTTAGTTCTATGAATTCCTAATAGATGGCGTGGGTTTCAATTTCTAGATATTCTTCTTTACATGCTTAGATCTTTTAAACTACGCAAAGGATTTAACACGGTTTTCACCATAGACAGGGTGAATCAAGACGGAGGTTTGTAAGTATAATACGCGGGCGAAGCCGCTGGAAAAAGCTAGTATATATATAAAAATCTTGTGTCACGATGTATGTTGCCAATAAACTCCAAAACTACTGAACCGATTTCAATCAAATTTCACGTGTACCCGTATTTTGGTCTAACTTACTGGATAGAATAGTTATCATCTCAATTATTCGCTTATGTCGTGAATGTAAACGAATAAAATGTATCAATTAATTGTTTCTTAAGCAAGTGTTTATTTACCGCCATCTATGAGAACTTCATAAAACTAAAAGGTGCGTTGATTCATCAATAAAATTCTTCAATATTGTTTGACATCTAGGTTACAAATACACCCAATAGATGGCGCTGTGTTCTGTTTCTTAGAATATAAATTCTATTACTTTATTTCACGTAATATTTATTTATGTTCACGATATAACCGTATTATTTTAATGGTTTGTGACTGATATTTTTATAATTATACTGCGTATTATGTTACAATATTATTACCATTAATAACAAAAAAAAATGTACTATTTTTGTTAGAGAATTATTAAAGTCTTGGCGCCAAATTTTAATCAAAGTTTCAAATGCGAACTAGAACGTTCGGGAAATTCAATGTTCAGGTATGAATACTGGCGCTGAGTGTCACCGCAGTACAGTTCCTTTTTAAACGAGTGTATTAATACTATCTCCCGGAAAGTGATAGTCTCAGTAAAATCTGAGTGCAAGTCTTAGTACTACTCTCTGCGTCAGTCTCTACGTAAATATACCTGTGCATTTACCAAGTATATAACCTCTGCAAGTATTAATCAGTGCAAAATCATAACTTTATACACATGTAAGTATTTTTGCTTGCATTTTATTTTATTTTCTTCATGTATTTTGTAAATAAGTCATTGTTTATAAAGAATAGTTAAAGATAAGAAAAATAAAATCTACATTTAATAAATTATAGTTTGAAAAATCTAAAAAACACGCTTTTGAAACCAACTGAACTAAATATTTAAAAATAAAACTGGAGTACTCAATTTAAAAATTCATACTGTTGTACAAAAAGCGTGGGGGGTTTGATTTGCATTGCTGTAAATATTTTAACGATAGTTTAGTATACCTGTAGTAATTATAATAAGCACCCTACGCATTTTGTACCACAATATGAATTTTTCAATTGAGTACTCCAGTTTTATTTTCAATTTAGCTAATTCCATTTTACCGGAAGGGTTTTATTTCCTCAGTTGCGATTAGAGAAATAAAATATGGCGGTACGAAGTTCGCCGGGTCAGCTATTAGTATTATATTTTATCAAGTTCTTGAAACAACGTAAGGAAACCGGCATGTCCTAGAACCAAAAATTTGAAGACATGTGACATCTACGAACCCACTCCCACTCCCCCCACTCCCTGTCACCAGGAGGAGGCCTGTGTCCTAGCAGTGGGAACAATATAGGCTGATTATGATGATCAAGCTCTTCTAAGTGAAGAGACAGTTGAGCTGCTGAAGAGTTTGTTGCGTCAGTTTTTCTTCCCAACTTGCCGGGGGACTGTCTTCTTCCCAACTAAAGCACTAGGAAGTGGTGAAGGGCGGGCATTTTGGGAACCGTCTTATGTAATTTTGTCATTCGAAAAGTGCTGACTCCAATCTGCAGTCCAATCTACGGAACAATGAGATCGCTTCGGAAAGCCTCTGATGCTCCCAGGAAGCTTCTGCGCTTTTAGGCGAAGCTAGACTGGCTTTGTTAGTCAGAATAAAATAAATATAAAAAAGACCCTCATTCGGGGACCCACCCGAATGAGGGTCTAAGTGCGAAAAAGGGAGTCCCATCATAATCGAAAGGGAGACAAAATCATGTTCAAAGTTTCCGTTACATAGGCACATCTATAAAGCTGAAGCGTTTATCGAAGCGCTAATCTCAGGAACTAATGGTCCGAAGTGAAAAAATATTTTTGTGTTGGGTAGCCTATTTATCGAGGAAGGCTATATAACATCGTGCTACGGTTCAAATGAAGCGGAGCAGCAAACGAAAAATGGACTAAAACTGGCAGGCGATTCGTTGCGACGGGAAGGAGAGTGAAAATTTGACGCGGACGAAGTCGCGGACAAAAGCTAGTATAATAATAAATTTTATTTATTAGACCAAAAAAGAATATACATGTTATACAATTACACATTGATAGCTTCGGACGGTTACCCGCGTTTAGCGCTCTTCGAATGTATCCTGTCGTCGTAACTTTTTTGTTGACAATGATCTCCGCTTGTACGAAGGTTCTAATAGTCGGGCTGACTGTACCGACCGACGGTGGTTTTTGTGTATTATGTCTTGTTTCTAGTACAGAGTTCTTTCGTAATGTTACCGATATTTCCAGATAAATTACCTAAGTATATCTGTTTTCAGTGACCGTAGGAATACTCATATTGGATGTTGACGTTCAAAAGTGCTTATTAATGTGCCATTTGAAATAAATGCTTTGACATTGACTTTCACGAAGGTCGTCTCATTTCGCTCGCTCGTCTTGAGATAAATCTTCCTCATCTCGCTCTTGTGGAGAAGGATCTCGGTACACAAAGGTCCCAGAACTTTGAAAAGTGTACGGAGAACCGAAGCCAACTAGAAGGCCCCTTAGATGATTTTAAATGATTAGGAGGCACAAACCGACGAATATCCCTGTATGAGCTATGCAAGTCTGGTGCACCTAAGGACAACCCCCGGCTGGCGCAGGACTAATGCAAACTTTTGAAACAAAATATATTGGGCTATTGGTTTAGTTTGCTACGAGTTTCAGTATCTCACTTGGTCTGGCTCCTCATCCTAGACCTGTTAACGCAAAAAAACCTCTACGGATGCAGATTTACAGTCCAGGAGTAGGACCGAGAACTCAAGCTCCATCACGACGTCATACGATACAGCGGTGGGGTTATTATTATGTTTTTTTTTAAGCTTATTGTGTTGTTTACAACAATAAAATGAGCAAAAAAACGTTTACACGTCAAAATGTTGCCGATGGTGGAAGTGGTACGGACTTCGTTGCAGAAAAGAAGTAGGTAAATTAACTAATAGCAGCAACTCTAATATGTATAATGCCATTTTACTTCTTATAGTTGCTTATGGTTTTCTGCCATCTATGGGCATAAGTGAAAACTGCAATGTACGGACCAACCATAATAATGTGACTACTCCCCGCAAGATGGCGCAACAAGACCGCTATTGCCAGTATCGCTATTCGCCAAATTTAAGAGTAAATAAATATAATATCTATCTATTTAAGCCTAATAAATTACAAAATCAATAATATAGTCATTAAGTAAATAAAATGATGACTTACGATTTGTAGCTGCTGTGATAAAAACACTACAACATTTTTTAATCAGCATTTATATTTTTAATACCAAGCAACACTATTGTTTAGATTGTCATTTTGGAGAAGGAAAATGGTGATTGGCGGGAAAGATACAAAAAGTTTTCAATAATTTTATATTTATTAATATAATTCAAGATATGGATGAAAAACCAAATAATGTTGAAGAAATTGATGGTAACAGTTCAGATTTCTACGAAAATGTTAACATTGAAACAGCTGCTTTATTCCACGACGAGATCTATGATTTGCTACTAATTGAGAACGAATCACACGAAAACTTTGAAGATGAAGAATGTGAAGATGAAACGGAAGAGAATACAACAAAAACATAAATACATATTTTAAAGTAATTACTGAAGACATTGAAGCTAAGATTCATCAGTGAAAGCAAATGTACCTATTGTTCTGAAGAAAATGCGGATATAAAACACGTTAGACTGTGAATCGTTCGCCATGCAAAGACTGTTACTTGTCAGTGAAATTCAAAGAGTATAATAATGTGAAATTAGTGATATAGCAGAACAAAACTCTTTTATGTGTTCCCCGCCACGTTCAGGAATTACTTTCCAGCACAGTTTATTTCAATTCATTATTTAGATATTTACTGAATACTGTAGAAAAATTTAATTGTTTCGGGATGTACTTAGTTGAGAATAAGAGTAGTATGTTTAATGATTACGACTGAAGGACATGTATCCATGGTCAGGAATAAATTAAAAAAAAAAAAAAAAAAAAAAAAAAGATTGTCATTTGTCAAAATGAAAACAGCAGAGAGGTTATGAATTGAAAACCATTCTTTTCTTTTTATTTTGTTGAAGAAATAAAATTAATTGTTATACGCAGACTGCATTTATTATCAAAAGGTAAAAAATATTACCTCACTGAATCAGTACATTACATTAAATTCGATTGCTCTTACAATATAATTGTTTGTTTTTAGATGAATTTCTTGCGAAGAGGTTTTTCGCTGCTTTCAATTGGTATCAAGGCGCAATGTAAACAAGTCTCAGGTTAGTCTTATTATTAATTAATCTTATTACACGGTTTTATGTATAGGAAGGTCAATAGTCCTCATACATGAAACTGAAAGTAGAAAAACCCTATGGCTATGGGGTTACTGACATATTTTTGGTTATGTTCAAAAATATCCCGTAGGGAAGACTAACAAATCTTATAAGAAATATTTTAAACACCTAATTAATTGTTGTATACACTTACCATACCTAGCAAAATCTTTATCCTTAAAATCTATTCACCAATAGGTGGATTTTAGATGTAAAGAATTCTGCTTGTAGAATATCAAGATTCAATCATATTTACTATACAGGTCAGATGGTCATCTGAGGCATTTAAAAAAAAATACTATAAGTAGTTGAAAAACTTTTATCAGTTAGCAGAGAAACAGTATTTTTGATGAGTGAAGATAATTGTTTCAGAGCCAAAACAATAAAATTAAACTCAATAAAATAGGAACAAAATACAAAAACTGCATGGTACTAAATTTGGACTTTTAATCCAATTCAGTAACTTGACAGTTCAAAGAAAAAAAAATGGTACCATACTAAAACTAATAGTGTTGGGGTAGTCAACGATTTTGCGTAAAGAATGAATGATAAAACTGGTTTAAATTAAATGAAACTTTAAAAAATCGTTTTTAGGATATGGATATAAGAATAAGTAATAATTTTTAATAACAGTTATTTCTTTTTTATTTTCTTCTGATAAAAATAAAACCAAATATAAAAATCATGTCATTTTACTTTTTTTTTTACTATAGTCATCTTATTTCCTCTGGCAGCCATAGACTATGTATATGTATATCAATAAAGTATATTTCGTTTTTTAAGACAAGTTATTCAATTTAAAATACAAAGTTTGCATGTAAACTGTACATTATTTCAAGTTCATTTAATTTCATTCATTCTCACTATCTTTTTTTTGTCAAAACCTGCTATCCCTCCAACTGTCAAGTTACTGAATAGGATTAAAAGTACAACCTTAGATTATATTTTTATTTGATTGTTTTTGGGAACAAACTGGGGCTGCCACATTTGTTTCATGTATAGTCTATACAATTTTTTCTTGTCAGTATCATAATTCTCCTCCTCTTATCTCAATTTATTTGGGGAGACGTCATTTGATGATTGCCCAATGACAAGAAAAAAAAATACTTTCCTCACAACATTTTCCTCATTCCTCCGTATCACCTGATCATAACATGACAACCGATTCCCACACAACTTTTCAGCTATCGGTGCACAACTTGTTTTTGTCAGTATCAGTAACATCATTGTAAGATTCTCAGTTTTGAAAAATTTAAGAAATAATAATAATAATAAATGGCTTCTCATTCATACAAACCTCTATACGTAGGAGGTACTGACAAGCTCTGTAAGTGTGTAATTACTTTTCATCACTTAGACATCTAAAACTATGTTCTCTTCCACCTTCCACCACAATATCTAACACAACTAACAGATATCTTCTGGGCATGTTGGTCCTATTATAGACCTCATCCATCATTTTCCATCAGGCGTGAACAAGGTCTAGAGCAGGACAATTCAGCAATAAAAAATGAAAAAAATGAAATGGTATTGGAAAAACATCATCATCATCATCATCATTTCAGCCGAAAGACATCCACTGCTGGACATAGGCCTCCCCCAAGCACCGCCACCTCGACCTGTTCTGTGCCTCTCGCATCCAACGCATTCCTGCGGCCTTCACCAGGTCATCGGTCCATCTTGAGGGAGGCCTTCCAACGCTACGTCTTCCAGTACGCGGTCGCCACTCCAGAACCTTCCGACCCCATCGGCCATCTGTTCTGCGAGCAATGTGCCCTGCCCACTGCCACTTAAGTTTGGCAATTCTTCGGGTTATGTCGGTAACCTTGGTTCTCCTACGGATCTCATCATTTCTGATTCGATCGCGTAGGGAAACTCCAAGCATAGCCCTCTCCATTGCTCTTTGGGTGACTTTGAGCCTTCTTATGAGGCCCATTGTGAGCGACCACGTCTCAGTACCATATGTCATCACTGGCAACACACACTGGTCAAAGACTTTTGTCTTGAGACACTGCGGTAATTGGGACGAAAATATACCGCGTAGCTTCCCGAACGCTGCCCAGCCGAGTCGGATTCGACGATTGACCTCTTTCTCGAAGTTGGACCTACCTAACTGGACCGTCTGTCCTAGGTACACATATTCGTCCACAACTTCGAGTGTAGCGCTTCCGATCTTCATTGGAGTGGGTATCACATGAGCATTGGACATGACCTTTGTCTTGTCCATCTTCATCCTAAGACCCACTCTTTCGGAAGCTCTACTGAGGTCATCGAGCATTGTACTGAGGTCCTCCATAGTCTCAGCCATGACTACTATATCGTCGGCAAATCGAAGGTGAGTGATGTACTCGCCATTGATGTTGATGCCAGCCCCTTTCCAGTCCAGAACCTTGAAGACATCCTCCAGTGCAGCGGTGAACAGTTTCGGAGAGATGACGTCTCCCTGTCTCACCCCTCGCTGCAGGAGGATAGGTTTCGAGGCTCTGTCCTGGAGCCGGACTGACATAGTGGCGTTTTCATACAAACACTTCAGCACTTCGATGTAGCGATAGTCAATCTGGCACCGTTGGAGAGACTGCAGTACAGCCCAGGTTTCGATCGAATCGAAGGCTTTTTCGTAGTCCACAAACGCTAAGCAGAGAGGCATGTTATACTCTTCGGTCTTCTGTATAACCTGCCGCAGCGTATGTATGTGGTCCACGGTGCTAAAGCCTTTACGGAATCCGGCTTGTTCGGGAGGCTGGAAGTCGTCAAACCTGCGCGCGAGACGGTTCGTGATGACCCTTGAAAACAGCTTGTAGACATGGCTCAGAAGTGAGATGGGCCTATAATTCTTAAGTAGGGTATTGTCACCCTTCTTAAAGAAAAGTACCACCACACCTCTGTTCCATGCCTGTGGCGTTTTGCCCTCGAGTATGACGGAATCAAATAGCTTCTGAAGGGCCTTTAGAACGGGTTTTCCGCCGGCCTTCAGGAGCTCGGCCGTAATTCCGTCATCACCCGGCGCTTTGTTATTTTTAAGCTGCTTCAGAGCCATCCTAATCTCGTACAAGCTGACGTCCGGGATATCTTCAGTGTAGTGTCGAGTCAATCTAGCTCTCGGGTCTTTAGCCAGATTCATAACAGGGTTTCTGGTGGACGTGTATAACTGTCCATAAAACTTCTCGATCTCTCTTAACAGCTCAGGTTTGGCGGACACGACTCTGCCGTCGTCGGTCTTCAGTTTGGCAAGCTGACTCTGCCCAATAGACAGATCTCTTGCAAATACTTTGGAGCCCTTGTTCCGCTGTATCGCGTCTCTAATACGTTCCGTATTAAAGAGGCGAAGGTCGCGTTTCAAGGACTTAGAGATCCGTCTATTTAGCTGCCGGTACTCGAGTGCAGCTTCTGAAGACTGCAGGATCATTTCGCGCCTCTGTTCCATGAGCTGTAATGTTGGATCTGAGAGTTTCTTTTTGCTATTAGTACGGCGGGTCTTGAAGAACTGAGACCCGATCGTATGGACAGTTTCCACAAACCCATCGTTATAATCGTCCACGGAGCTCCCTAGGCACTCAAAACGATTCTGGAGTTCGAGCTGAAAGCTCTCGGGGTTCTGAAGTTGGATCGGTGCTGGACGGAGCGTTGACTTCATCAGCCGAGATCTTTCCAGCTTGATATTGATATTCAATGTGCCTCTTACCATGCGGTGATCACTCCCGGTTTTCACCGCGTTGATCACAGAGACATCATTGAATATGTGCTTCTTCGTCGACATAATGAAGTCAATCTCATTTTTAGTTGCACCGTCTGGACTCTGCCAGGTCCACTTCCTGTGCTCGCGTTTTCTGAAGAAGGAATTCATCATAAAGAGGCCTTCCTTCTCCATAAAACTAGCCAGTAGGTGACCCCGGTGATTCCGACGTCCAACTCCAAATTGCCCCACTCGCAGCTCATCATCGCTTCGCTTGCCCAGTTTCGCGTTGAAGTCCCCCATGACAACGGTGAAGTGAGATTTGGTACCATGCATGGCTCTGGAAATATCCTCATACATGGTCTCCACCTCATCGTCGGGGTGTGTCGAGGTCGGGGCGTACACCTGTATGACCTTCAGCGAATACCTTGCGGATATTCTGAGTATAAGGAACGCCACCCTGGTCGACACACTCTCGATCTTCACAACGTTGCTCACAAGGGACTTATGGACGATAAACCCGACACCACCTTGGGACTGCTGGTCGCCCTCCCGGAAATAGAGCAGGTTTCCAGAATTTAGGATTATCGAGTCCTCCCCCTGTCTTCGGACTTCAGATAACCCTACTATGCCCCATCGTAACCTGCTCAATTCTTCCTCAAGTTCAGCGATCTTCTCGTCGGTCCGGAGTGTGCGCGTGTTGTAGGTTGCCAGGTCCAGTTTTCGGTGATTGTGGTAGCCCGATCTCTTCCGGGGATTGTTGGCACCCCTTGCCTCACCGTGGCCTTGACCGCTACCATAGTCAAGGGTAGGTGGGCCGCCGGGCACTAGGGGCCGTTTTTTAGTTGTGCTTGTCATTAATTGGGGGAGGAGGGGTTGCCATAATCGCCACGCTTGGCAGGCGGGTTGGCGATCGCAGTATGGTTTTGATAAAATGCATAGAGAAAGCTGCTGCCCATTCTCTAGTATATCCCTTAGTCGCCTCTTACGACACCCACGGGAGGAAATGGGGTGATGCTATTCTTTACGTCCGGACACCACACGAGACATTGGAACAGTTGGAAAAACATAAACAAATGGAATTGTGCAAGCTACTCTGAATGTTCCCTTTTAAACTAACCTTTACTCGACTGTGGGGAGTTTCCTGACCTCCTGTTTATTTTACTATTCTTCATAAAGAATAGTAAAATAATACCTTTATTTAAATCTGGTAGTACATCAGAACCCTCTAACTATAGACCTATTTCAGTACTACCTACCTTCAGTAAAATTTTGAGAAATTAATTTTAGACCAATTGCAACGATTTTTTAATAAACATAAATTATTACATACCAAACAGTTCGGTTTCACAAGGGGTCGTTCAACTACCGATGCCGGTGTTGAACTCCTAGGGCATATTTATAATGCATGGGAAGATAAATGCGATGCTTTGGGCATCTTTTGTGATTTATCTAAAGCTTTCGATTGCGTTCTTCATGAAACTTTAATCAGGAAACTCCGCCACTACGGGATCCGGAACAGCGCTCTGGATCTTCTTATTTATTTATTTATTTATATATGCTTTATTGTACACCATAAAACAATTTCAACAAAGAACATTTAACAATAAAAACATACAATGGGCGGCCTTATCGCTTTCTGCGATCTCTTCCAGGCAACCTTGGAATGGACAGTGATTGCGTGGACATAAAAATGGGGTTGTCACTGGTGCAAATACAATTTACTTTAATAAATACATATAATAATCATATATATCCTGTATAATAGATACTTATATACATACATAAGTACTATATATATATATAAGAAGATGAAAGACAAGTACAGATAATCTCAGCTACGTGAACAAGATCACAACAACAAGTAATGCTCCTTAATGAGTTTCTTAAATATAGATAAAGATTGCGCGGGTTTTATTTGAACTGGCAATGCATTCCACAAACGAGCAGCCTGAACAGAAAAGGATTTGTCAAAGAAAGTTGTAGAATGCATAGGCATTTTAAGCTTTAAGTTATCTGATGACCTCAAGAACTTAGTGTGGGAGTCACAAAGATACTGAAAACGATTCTTAAGATAGAGAGGGGGGTAAGGGGAAAAGAGCACATTATATGTATAAAAGGGAAAGAATATGGGCATTCCGGCGAAGGCGAATTGGTAACCACTTGAGCTTCACACGAAATTCGGAGACATGGTCATATTTGCGCAAACCGAATATGAACCTTATACAGACATTTTGAAGCCGCTCAAGTTTATCGAGTTGGTCCTGGGTAAGGTCAAGATAGCTGGCATCAGCATAATCAAGGATGGGTAAAAGAAGTGATTGTGCAAGCGCAATCTTGGTGGCAGTCGGCAGAAAATTACGCAGTCTCTTCAAAGATGCAGCGGATGCAAATACCTTGCGACTAACTTCCTGTAGCTGGGCAGTTCAAGTGAAGTTCTTATCGATGAAAATCCCCAAGTTTTTAACTTTTTCGCTGAAAGGAATAATAGAGTTGTCAAAGTAAACGTGGGGAAGAGCCGTCCAGTCAATCCTTGAGACCGTCCTAGAACTGCCAACCACAATGACCTGCGTCTTTATGGGGTTGACCATGAGTCCATACCTCTTGCTCCAACCGCATATCCGGGCTAGATCGCGATTAATCACTAATATAGCCTCGGACAAATTTCCAAGAGGAGCTCGAGAGTAGATTTGTAAATCATCTGCATAAAGGTGGTAGGAAGAAATTAGTTCGTCGGAGATAGAGTTAATAAAAACTGCAAAAAGTAAAGGAGATAGAACGCCACCCTGTGGTACACCGGCAGAAGTATTACTCCAGGAAGACAAAGTCTCTCCGATGCAAATGCTTCTTACTTCATATTTGAGTAATAGAATTCAGAGTCTCGATGTCAATGGAAAAAGGTCTCCCGGATCTATCGTAACAATGGGCGTCCCACAGGGCTCAATTCTTGGTCCTTTTTTGTTTCTTATTTATATTAATGACTTGCCTTACCTCATTAAAGATAATCATAATATAGTTTTGTTTGCGGATGACACCTCACTTTTGTTTAAACTTAAACGTCAGCAGCTGGTTACTGACGATGTTAATAGCGCGATCTCAAAAGTAGTTCACTGGTTCAATGTTAATAATTTGCTTCTTAATGAAAAAAAAAACCAAATGTATTAAGTTTACGCTACCTCACGTTAGGCAAGTGAAAACAAATGTGTTGATAAAGGGCGAAGAATTGAATCCTGAAGATAGCACTGTATTCTTGGGCTTAACTTTGGATGCCATGCTTCAGTGGGGCCCACATATTGATAAATTGTCGAAAAAGCTAAGCTCCGCTGCATATGCTGTTAGAAAAATTCGGAATTTAACTGACATAGAGACAGCCCGTTTAGTGTACTTTGCCTATTTTCATAGTGTAATGTCGTACGGTATTCTGTTGTGGGGAAATGCCGCCGACATTCAGACTATCTTTGTCTTGCAAAAAAGGGCTATTCGATCAATTTATAAATTAAGCCCGAGACACACACTCAGAGAGAAATTTAAAGAAATTAATGTAATGACTGTGCCTTCACAGTATATTTTTGAAAATCTTTTATATGCCCATAAGAATATTAAATTGTTTTAAAAATACAGTGATATCCATAGTATAAATACTAGGAACAAACACACATTTGTTGTACCTTCAACAAGGCTCAAGAAAATAGGTGGCTCATTCAGATGTCAATGTATACGCTTTTATAATAAACTTCCAAGCCATGTTCAAGATCTGTCTCAATAAATTTAAATAATTCATTAAACGTAAGTTCTGCCAGAAAGCATTTTACACTGTTAAAGATTATAATATTGAGGACAAAAAAGCTTGGGATTAAGCTGCTCCAATTTTTATTTTTAAAATATTATTGTACTGAATTATATTTTATTTTATTTTTTATTATTAACTAGCTTCTGCCCGCGACTTCGTCCGCGTCAAATTTTTGCTCCCTGACCCTTCCCGTCGCATCGATTTGCCTGCTAGTTTTCGTCCACTTTTCGTTGCTGCTCGCTCCTTTTGAGTTATAGTGAGTCAACCTTAAAAGATAGACATATGCTCTCGTGGACTTTTTTTTAGAACTTTTTAAAAGGAATAATTCCGTCATACATGATTTTTGCGTTACTTTAACCGTTTACGCAGCGCACGCAACGGAAACTCTCAAAAGGAATAAATTTTCCCCGTTTTTGCAACATTTTTCATTACTGCTCCGCTCCTTGTAGTTGTAGCGTGATGTTATATAGCCTATAGCCTCCCTCGATAAATAGGCTACTCAACACAAAAAGAATTTTTCAATTCGGCCCAGTAGTTCCTGAGATTAGCGCGTTCAATCAAACAAACAAACAAACAAACAAACTCTTCAGCTTTATAATATTAGTATAGATTACTTTCCTTTTTTTATAATTATTTATTGGGAATATACACTTTGACATTTTGATTATTGCTTAACTATGACATGAATATATAGTCTGAGGAGTATACTATTATTATTATTTTAATAATTTTGAACGTGAGGACTATGTAGATGTTTGTTTTTTTTTATATTTACTCATTTCATTTTAATGATAATCTGGCAGTTTGAGTACTTAATGCGGCCTACCAAAATGTCCTTTCTTTGGTATTGTTCGTCGAATCGTTGTGCTCCTTATGTTCTGAGTTGAGCTGAAAGATTACTGATAAATGCGTGCATTGACTGGACAGGTCCACTCAATCTGTATGGTTCTTTCCTCAAAAGACCATTTCAGACACCTCCATGTACATGATCCTCAAATTATCAGACAGCGACTATCTCCTGATTTTATATACACATTGACACTGATGAATTTTACCTATACAATGACATTAATATTTACTTTTAAAGTATTATATTGTTTTAATTATTGTAAATGTGAAGATTAAGTGGGTGTTATTTTTTTTTCTTTCTAGGTTCCTTTTCTTCTCATTAATTTTTTATCACAGTCTGGCAGTTTGAGTAATTTATGCGACCTACACAAATGTCCCTTCTTTGGTATTTTCGTCGAATCATTGACCTCCTTAAGTTCTGAGTTGAGCTGCATGATTACTGACAAATGCGTGCACTGATTGGACAGGTCCACTCAATCTGTGTGGTTCTTTCCTTAAAAGACCACTTCAGACACCAATCCACATGGTCTTCACATGATCTAACCAAATTATGTCTGGACTTTAAAAGAGACTGTGACCTCTGAGTTTGTTTCGGCCTTTCTTCTCAGAGTAGTCAGATAGGAAACGCCGACCTCATCTAGTTTTCAAAAATATGATTGACTTGTAAAAGTGTTTGTACAAACCTACTTGCAAAAATAAAGTCATTTATCATTTACTTCTCTTGATGTAATAAGATGACCATTAGCACCTCCTTATCAGCACTTACCTATGTCGTAAGAGGACCTATCAACACTGACTTTTAAAGTTGTGCTAAATTGAAACCCTTATGATAATGCCCAAAGATCAGTAAATCAAGACATTCATTGAGAGTCCTTTGATGCATTGGCAATTCAAAAAGATCTTGTCATTTATAAAATTGCCTGACTGTCAGCAGTATTACAATGTTCTGGTATTTTTTGTTACAAATTTGTTCCTACAAAATGTTGATAGTAAACGATTTCCTGCTCGAACCAACCCCTTTTTTTTGTATCTGGTGCTTCATGTCAATCACAGACCTATTGTTTTATTTAGTACCTAAGCAGTGCACATTTCCTGCCGGGGTCGCGTGATTGTTCGAAAGAGATACCGTGACCCTGGCACATGGGCAACTGAAGGAACACGGGTGGGTTTTAGTCAGTAAAAGTCTAACATGCCCTCCCGCTCCGCCCAGAGCGGGAGAAGTCATTTGATGATTTCCCATCAAAAAAAAAAGCAGTGCACATTTAATCATTTCAAATATGGAACATGCAAGTAACAGTCGGCAATCACGCAAACAGCACCGAAGAAGATTAGATGTGCCGATTATAACGACACATTTCGCCAAAATCCGAACCCGTTCGATAGCATCACAAACAAGTATATAGGAAATTGCACATAACTGTCAAATATAGCGGACTATTCGACATCTGCATCTCACTGCAGCTGCGACCGCCACCGCATAAAATTGGACCTAATAACTCGCTGCCTAAGCTCTACATTTGCTTGATGTGTAGTCGTACAATAATATTTGCAAGGGTTTGTCGCGCGCCTGTCATTTGGACCCCTTCCGCGTGGACACGGATTAAGTCCCCGGGGATCGGTACGGTCCACAAAAAAGATATTGTGTTACATATTTTGAGGAAAGATAACTGTACTATTGTTTTTGAGTGTTTGAGTTAGTGATTACTCGTTCAAATTGTTGGCGGCGGTCGAAACGCAATACTGTTGGGTTGTTGTGATCTTGGGATGGTATTATATTTCAATTTACATACTCTTGTCTGAAACAAAACAGAAGACACCGCATTTATGTCCCGAAAAACATAAAAGTCTTTTCGCTAACTGCAGTCCCGCATTGCAAGGATAATAGAAATCAAATCACTAGCTTCTGCCCGCGACTTCGTCCGCGTCAAATTTTTGTTCCTCTGACCCTTCCCGTCGCATCCAATTGCCTGCTAGTTTTCGGCCATTTTCGTTGCTACTCCGCTCTTTTTGATCGTAGCGTGATGTCATATAGCCTTCCTCAATAAATAGGCTACCCAACACAAAAATAATTTTTCAATTCGTACCAGTGGCTCCTGATATTACCGCGTTCAACCAAACAAAAAAAAACCGGCCAAGTGCGAGTCGGACTCGCGCACCGAGGGTTCCGTACAAACCTGTAGGTATTCACGGTTTATGCATAAGGCTTGTGTTTATGAAATTAAATCCTATTTTTTTAATTTTTGTATTTGAGTTGATTGAATGAAAGGTAAATTGCGGTTTACGATTTATGACGTATAAAAAAAAACTACTTACTATATCTTGTTCAAACCAATTTTCGTTGGAAGTTTATATAGCAATGTACATCATATATATTTTTTTTAGTTTTATCATTCTCTTATTTTAGAAGTTACAGGGGGGGGGACACACATTTTACCACTTTGGGAGTGTCTCTCGCGCAAACTATACAGTTTAGAAAAAAATGATATTAGAAACCTCAATATCATTTTTAAAGACCTATCCATAGATACCCCACACGTATGGGTACGATGAAAAAAATTTTTTTGAGTTTCAGTTCTATGTATGGGGAACCCCAAAATTTATTGTTTTTTTTTCTATTTTTGTGTGAAAATCTTAATGCGGTTTACAGAATACATCTACTTACCAAGTTTCAACAACATAGCTCTTATAGTTTCGGAAAAAAATGGCTGTGACATACACGGACAGACAGACAGACAGACAGACAAACAGACAGACAGACAGACAGACAGACAGACATGACGAATCTATAAGGGTTCCGTTTTTTGCCATTTGGCAACGGAACCCTAAAAACTAACTCTTCAGCTTTATAATATTAGTATAGATTTTTAAGCTCTTATAACTCCGGAAGGAATCTTAATTTAAAGTTTCTATAATTATTACAATGGCTATACATATTTTAATACATTGCTACTCGATCATTGCTAAAATCTCCTCAGTAAATTTTCAACGAGCTCAATTTTGCTATATCCCTGAAAAATCAAGATATCCTCCAATTTTAAATCTATGTTCCATATTATTTACTTTTCTGCCAACCACACGTATCAAAAGTGCGAAGGGTTGCGATGAGTCAGCACAACCCGCGCTGACCGCAACTGCGCATGGTTCCCGTAATCTCGACCATTCGGCCGTCCCATTCACACTGGCGGCCATTGTCCCGAACTCGCGTGACTTGATGTGTCTATTTACTCAACGATCTGCCTTTATCGCTTTCAAATCGAATTTGACTGAAATTGTATTGATTCTTCAATTGACAGCGTCTGAAGAATCGATTTGAATAGAGATACGACAGCGGTCCTAAATGGCGCTTGTAGCCGCAATTTGTTGGATTTACAAATATGGTTACTGGAATCAAAATGATAGATGGTTGCCGAATAACTTCTTAATATCCCTCCGCTTGATTAATCTGAACACAATTTATTTGTTTCACCTACTTTCGCCGCTGTATAGATGCTCATAGTCTCTACTCTTACTAGACTCGAATATTTAATCTATATATTAATACGTGAAGCGAAAACTTTGGATCCCTTTTTACGAAAATTAGGCTGACGGAGGAGTATGAAATTTCGCACAATTATAGTTTATACAGAGAAGAAGTGACGAATGCTAATATTTTTTTTAAATTATGCGTAAAAATACATTATTTTCAATAAATAACACGTTTCACACACCACTATTCATTACCGTGTATTCAATACACACATGCATAGCGAATATCTTTAATATTTTGTGTCTATAGTCTTACTGAATGTCAAGTGTTAAGTATAACCATAGGTAATAAGTTAATTTTATAGATATATAACCTATTTCATTTTTTAAATCTATGATCATATCGAGAATGTTTGTCTTTAATATTATTTGTATTAGCGACGATAGGAATTTAGTTTAGATTTATAAGAAATATTTTTGTGGTTTTATGGGGAGTGTCAAGTATGGCATTAGTAAGTTTCCCATACAAAATTTAGTGTCGTGTGCAAACTGTAGAGGTTGTATGCCTCACGATTGTACAGGCTGGTTATAATTATGACATTTTGAACTGTCATAATTAATTAAAAATAATAGGGAAAATTCTATAAAAACAGAGCATTCTGTGATAATTCATTCCATATCCAGCAGATAAGAAGTATTAAGAAAATAAAGAAGAGAGTCCTGAAGAAGTATTCTTTACTCATTACACCTACGTCCCGGTCCTGGCCATCACCATCCCGCCAGCGAACCCTCTCCACAGTAGTACAGCGTCAACAATTTGTCTATAGTGTTACTGAATGTCATATATAACCATAATTATTATTATTTATTTATTTATTATAATTTTTTTTTTTCATTTAATAATGTTTTCTATTCAAATGAAGTACGGTCGAATTTCGACCAATGGGCGATCACTAGTTCCAATAAATATGTGCACATGGATACAGTTTTTCGGAGACCACACGGTATAAAAACTCAAAAGCTCCCCAAAATTCATATAGGTAAGTACGTGACCCTAAGATTTTCTTCATTTTTCAAAACTTTATACACTTATTTATCCAGAACGTTAAAATATTATAAGCTAAATACTTATCTCTCCACAAAAGATCTAACTGTACATCAGTTTGCAATTCTTTGACAAAACTATCTAATGACAAAACCACAATGCTCCATGTAGGCGTAACGTGGGACCTCCCCGTGGGAGAGTTTCTCATAGAAAGCGTCCGGGAATCAATGCCTTACCCTTGATCGCCTCACTCAAGACCGCTCCAGCAAACATTACCTTTTTATTGACATCTACGGAAGTTGCTATCGACAATGTCTAATGATTGAGGGACAGCTTTATCTGCGATGTTTTCGGATGCTACACCTATTTTTCGTTTCTTTTGGTCAAGCTTTATTAAGATATCGTTTTTGAAATCCTTTCAAGTAGCGTAGAGGCAGCTTTAGTGTTCTAAAATAATTTTAGTTAGATACCTACTTCAGTGGCGAGCAGTACTTTAATAAATCTAAACATAACATGATTTCCTTCAGAAATAACCTAGCCCTTTGTAATTTCTCCTCAAATTCAATATTTTGAACAAATACGAGAGAACTGTGAAGCAAATCATAACAGATCCTTCTGGGAAAAATATGAGTTCTGTATGGAAGGCACACAGACGCTGCGTAATAGTCGCGAGGGATTAGCGAATGATAAATTCCTGTTATTTGTTACAACTAAGCTTTCTTTGTCGAGTGGATGAATGACAATTGCGAAAGGCTTGGGATCGGGACGGTCACAATGGATCTCGGTGCTGGATGTATTATCATTTATCAGTTTTGTGATAGAGTTGTGTTAGATTTTCTAAATCTTCTAAGTTTGAGATTAGTTTTAGTGCTAATCCCGACTTTGCCAGATTTGCGTAATTGTTACGTCTCTTTTAACTTTATTCTTGAATATGATTAAAAAATATATTTGATTAATTGAAATCACTAGTAGGCACATACTCTTATGTTTTTTTTATCGTTAAGGCCATGGAAAACCTCTAAACTGTTGCTAACATTAAAAAGGGACTGCTGGGTATCGTTTCCGTCGTTAGACTGTGTACTTTTTATTTTATGGTACTGAAGGTACCTATTGATTATTGATATGTTGATTTTTAAAATCTTGTTACTTCAGCCCCTGGGGAATCTTTCAAGTTTTGGTCCTCCTTCCCTGAAACAAGATGTTATTTTTTGCACCCTTTTGGAATCTTAGACGCACATCAATGCCATTTACAATCAAAGAATGTCTTTCTCCCGTTCCAGAATCTTGCACATTTTGCTGATTGTTATCATCACCACCAGTTATTAATGTTATTCTTACACAAATATGATTTACAGCGTTTCCCAGAATGTCAAAGCTGGTTGGTAACTCTTGCCCATTGTGTTTGCTGTCCCTGGTTTTTTCTCGGCCTCTGCGATTGTAACAAGAGTCATGCTGTCAGAAAGGAATCGTTTTAAGTCCGTGTGTCCGTCATCTGTGGACAATGCCCACTATTAGCGGATTATAATCCGCAAAAAGAGCAGGTACTGTCGTGTGGACCACGGACTGAGGTCCAAGTGATGGGCTGGTTGTGATAGATTCGTAATGGATTGCGTAAATTGTTAATATTCAATTTTTTCGTTCTCATATTAATTTTTTCAGTTCCTAATCTAAGCTTTGTGTTTTCGCTTTATAGTTCATCGGTCATCTGTCTTAAAGTTTAACTTAATCACCTTCAAATTAATACGAACAAAAGCATTGTTTACATGAAATCGTTGAATTTGTTTTGCGAGCTTTGCTCTCTTAATCCCTGACCCATAAATATCTAAATTCCCTAGGCTCTAGCACAGTATGCACGCACACATATCGCTTGCTCCTATACCTTGCGTCGTAATATTTGCTTGCATTAGCAGATGCAAGGTTGTCAATGCTCGTCATCGTCCCACGGGATCTGTCGATTATCCCAAACAATAACATGCAGTACTGACCGAAACGTGACCAGTCTTCAGGGAGTCACTCGCTGTTGCGTTTGTTATTCTAAGCTGTGCACAAATACTACCAATTTCTGCTTCTTTTGCTTCCCAGAAAGAACACAATTAATTCAAAAATGTGGTCGAAGAATGTATGTGATTATGTTACTCCTGTTTGTGGTTTAAATTAGAAATTCTCACTTCGTCTTTGTGCCTTCAAAAGGAGCAAAAGGATTTGGTTTAGTGTCCTGCTCGATGTTAAATAAACTAAAATTGTTCCATTTAATATTCCTATGTTAGACCAGCAAATCCTTCTATGTTTGCCTCTTGACCATTCTAAGAGTTTAAATATATTTTACGGTTTAAATATATTGAGCGGACATTATAACTAGGCGTTGGCCTATTTTAGCTATTGTAACCTAACAATTATTATGGGTCTTTGCAGAAAACGAGAAGTATTTTGGCTGATGTAATGCTGAACGAGTTAGGTCTAACTGGTAGAGACTCCTGAAAATGTTTTCTGTAAAAAAATATCCTATCGTGTTGTATTTTTCTGTCGTGTTTAGAACGAAATGCTCTCAAGATATTCTAAACATTGTACCAAAAGTTTATTATTAAATTCCTTTTACCGTTCACTCCACATGTATCCACACAAGTTCCCACATTTCGCACTAACTCTTCCTGTACAAAGGCGCGCAAACTGGCCAGCTACATTGACATGTCAATCAAGTCACCATCGCCACGCAAATCGCAGGCTTATGCGAATCAAATCGCGAGCCTCCACAATGCCCACAATTGATACAATGTATTACGGGAACGCCTCGAAACCTCCATCAATACCAAATAACTGTTTTATTTTTAGCCCTTTTTGGTCCTTCAGTACGCACCACCATCTTTTGCGTTATCTACCTCTCTTAGTCCAACAACTTAAGACTCAATATAGTATAGCGTTGTGGAGCGTGTGTTTTGGAGTTTTGGACCAAATCTTCATTGAAAGGTTAATCCCGTATGACAATGTGTCCTTAGCACCTGCTTTTTATTGTGAAATTTGGGCATTTTGAGTTTGTAACGGTATGCAAAGATGGTTTCGATAATTTTGACAATACTGCACTGTTGTTCATAAGATTATTTTTGGAAAAGGCGTATGTCTTTAGAAAGAACTAGGTAGTTTGGTTGGGGATCACCAGCATGGGTTTCTATTATCTATGAAATTATTATTCAGTGCAGATTTCAGCTTGGTTTTGCAAACTCTTGCATGGGGTAACCTAATAGTCAGTGATGTACAAAATACCTTACACAAAGTATCTGGAATACAAAATGCAAGATACTTTTAAATTAGGTATTTCAGATACCAGATACAAATAACTTTTAAGAATGGTATCTGAAATACTAGATACAAATTACGTATCTTTCAAATACTTTTTAAAGATAAAATACTTTTGAAAGGAAATAACATTTTATTGAATGTTTATTTTTTAACGCGCAAATCGCGCTGATCGCGCAATTATATTGTTTTCAAGGTTTAAATTGAGTAAGTAAAAACCAATTCTTCAATCATTTTATCACACATTTTACTTTGATGAGGCCTCATAATCATTCCCTTGAAAGGGAAGAGTCGCTGCATGGCAAACAGGTGTTGTATTTGAAAAACATTGTTGGTAATCCAGACAAAACACATTGTAACTTAGCCAAAATTCGCATAGAGCTGAAAATTGATATAGACGTCAAATCCTCTTCGTCTTCTTGGCGTGTCGATAGCAATCTAAATAGAGTTAGCCCAGAATTTGGCTACGAGCTTAGCATTTTCAGTAGCGTCCATCAACTCCTGTGGCGTGCAAACAACAGGACATGCTGGACAAGGTATCAAGTGCCTCATCGTTTGTGGGATAGCACCACATTTACACTCCAGGGCTGAGTCATCTATAAATCTCCACCTGTACAGGTTTTCTTTACTGCGGCCTACCTGAGTCCGGAGTCTATTTAAAGACTTCCATGAAAGCCCAGTTGCGAGATGCGAGGTGGAACGAATGGGTTTGGTAGGGAAGCGCCTTGTTACCACAGGTCTAGTCTTTCCTTAGACTATTTGCCAGTAAGCGGGAGAACACACTTCAGAGAAGCTGTTGCGGCTTTTCAGTCTTTGTGACACGAGGATGTTGTCATGCATAGGGTGTCATGTGTCAGAAACTATCTTGGTTCTATACGTTGAGCTTGCCACTGCTCTGCGGATAGACGTCAAATAAAACATTACAAATGAAAATATGTCAAAAATCCCCTTCCCCCCCCATCCCCTTCCCCTGCAAAAAAAAAATATCGAAGATCAAAGGTTAGATTACAAAGGTTTAGCTGCGTATGAGAAAAAGTATCTGAACAATTTTTGTAAAAAATTGTATGATCTACAACTTTTGTCGAAGCTATTTTTACGATAACACGCTATTTTTACGGTTTCAGAGAAAAATGGGAAAAACCTTAATTTTTGACCTTGGACCTTGGATGTTTTTTCCAGATGTAGGATCGAAGGGGATTTTTGACATTTCATTTGTAATGTTCTATTTGACGTCTATCAATTTTCAGCTGTATGCGAATTCTGGCTAAGTGCTTATTTTGACTGGCTATGGTAGGATTGTAGGATAACCATGTAAGCTCTTTATGTTGGTATCTTTATTATTTAGGTATGCATTGTTTCTAAGTCAGCGGTACTGCCAGTAGACCTTGTGTTTGCAGCACTTGCAATAGAGGAATCAGAATCCTCTTAAAACATGTAATTCATCTTTTGATTTTTTTTTTATATCACCTCCAATGTTGTCTAAAGCCTCCGCTACTACTCTTGTTTCAGATCTATAAATTTTTCCTGATTCAATTAGGATAAGTTCTTTTACATATTTTTTCCGCGCTCTTGGTACGCATTTCATTTTAAAGAACGGATGTGACACTGAGATTCATATTGCATCATTTGCTGCAAGCAAGTTAATGTCTCCATACAATCTTGTCACATTTTGTAATTTGAATAAATAAATCTCCACCTGTACAGGTTTTCTTTACTGCGGCCTACCTGAGTCCGGAGTCTATTTAAAGACTTCCATGAAAGCCCAGTTGCGAGATGCGAGGTGGAACGAATGGGTTTGGTAGGGAAGCGCCTTGTTACCACAGGTCTAGTCTTTCCTTAGACTATTTGCCAGTAAGCGGGAGAACACACTTCAGAGAAGCTGTTGCGGCTTTTCAGTCTTTGTGACACGAGGATGTTGTCATGCATAGGGTGTCATGTGTCAGAAACTATCTTGGTTCTATACGTTGAGCTTGCCACTGCTCTGCGGATAGACGTCAAATAAAACATTACAAATGAAAATATGTCAAAAATCCCCTTCCCCCCCCATCCCCTTCCCCTGCAAAAAAAAAATATCGAAGATCAAAGGTTAGATTACAAAGGTTTAGCTGCGTATGAGAAAAAGTATCTGAACAATTTTTGTAAAAAATTGTATGATCTACAACTTTTGTCGAAGCTATTTTTACGATAACACGCTATTTTTACGGTTTCAGAGAAAAATGGGAAAAACCTTAATTTTTGACCTTGGACCTTGGATGTTTTTTCCAGATGTAGGATCGAAGGGGATTTTTGACATTTCATTTGTAATGTTCTATTTGACGTCTATCAATTTTCAGCTGTATGCGAATTCTGGCTAAGTGCTTATTTTGACTGGCTATGGTAGGATTGTAGGATAACCATGTAAGCTCTTTATGTTGGTATCTTTATTATTTAGGTATGCATTGTTTCTAAGTCAGCGGTACTGCCAGTAGACCTTGTGTTTGCAGCACTTGCAATAGAGGAATCAGAATCCTCTTAAAACATGTAATTCATCTTTTGATTTTTTTTTTATATCACCTCCAATGTTGTCTAAAGCCTCCGCTACTACTCTTGTTTCAGATCTATAAATTTTTCCTGATTCAATTAGGATAAGTTCTTTTACATATTTTTTCCGCGCTCTTGGTACGCATTTCATTTTAAAGAACGGATGTGACACTGAGATTCATATTGCATCATTTGCTGCAAGCAAGTTAATGTCTCCATACAATCTTGTCACATTTTGTAATTTGAATAAATGTACCTATACATAACTATTACTCAAAGTATTTTAGCAAACATAGTATCTACAAGATACTAAGATACCCTACAAAATGTATTTAAATACAAGATACAAAATGAATTTTGAAAAAGTATTTCAGATACAAGATAAAAATACGTATTTTGTATCTTGTATCTGTATTTTAGATACTTGTATCTTAGATAAGTCACATCTCTGCTAATAGTATCTTTTCATTTTTATTTTATTTAACTACACTTGCACATCTTGACTGATTTAAATATGTAAATCTAAGGCGTTGTAAAGTAAAATTTGGACATAAAAGAAGCAAACAAAAAAATAAACATATTTTTCTAAAAATAAAAATTGCGTCGTTTAAAAAAAATCGATAACAGGCTCTAACTAAAGGATTACTTGCAATATAAATCTCTGTTCATTACGAATCATACCCTTACATTCGTCCTAATCGATAAGTTCCAGCGCTGCCGGCTGTTCCAGTCCCCGCCGCAGCAGCTGTCCAGCCGATGGGGCTGCTGGCCAGGGCGATGTCCTCCCTCAACCAGATGCACAGGAAAGGACCACACATCAAGTTACGGAAGTCCAGGAATCCACTCAATGGGAATCCTTTCGCTAAGGTATTTTATCAAACTATTCATTCACTCATACGAGTTTGATTCGCCCTTCACGGGTGTGTGATTATATATTTATATTGCCATCGGCGACTTATCAGTAGCTTTAGGTGATGTGTGTTTCAAAAAACAACGATACTTACCACAAACATTTTACTTTTATGAGTAAACACACACTTTTAAGCATTCCATATAACTTTCATTCCCTATTAAACCCTCCTAGGGGACGCGTTTTCAGAAAAAAAACGATGACCCAACTAACTTTTTTCTAATAAACAGAATTCTTTATACAGTTAGCTTCAATAATATGGAAACAACTATGAAAAATAAATAGTAACTCAAAGACACAAGGAATAATTCAGAATGAAGACTGTACACAACAACTGTCATTCTCACAAGAATTTTATCAAATCCACACTAATATCCACACTTCCACACTATCCACAAAAAAAAAATGCGAAAGTAACTCTGTCTGTCGGTCTGTCTGTCTGTCTGTCAGTCTCACTTTCCTCCTAAAACTACTGAACCGATTTAAATGAAATTTGGTACACAGATAGTTTAGAGCCTGAAAAAGGACATAGGCTACTTTTTATCCTGGTAGTATGTTCCCGCGGGATAATTTCCGACCTCCACGCGGGCGAAGCCGCTGGCAAAAGCTAGTTGAGATATAGTTTGATTTCTTTAGTTTTTTTAGATCATTTTGAACAGTCTGTTCGTCCCGATATTTTGACGCTGACTGTAGTACATTGTGAAGTGTATGTTTCCACTTCGATTTAGGCTGTGCGTTGTCTGTCAGTAAATTAATTAATTTTTGTTTGATCAGTGCAATCAATTCCTATAGATACATGTGTACCATTGTTGTCCTTTCAGGGCGTAGTATTAAAAACGTTAATAAAGAAACCAAAGAAGCCGAACTCTGCGAACCGGAAGTGCGTGTTGGTGCGCCTGTCCAACGGCAAGGAGATGGTGGCGTACGTGCCCGGCATCGGACACAACCTGCAGGAGCACAACATTGTACTCGTCAGGGTCGGCAGGTGGGGGAGCAACCATATCCTAATTAATACTGTAGTGTATGGTGTTATTCTGTAAATATCTCACCTAGAAAACTTATGCGATCTGTCATTCTACTCTAAACCTCACTGTCGTGACTATTTCACTTCACTGTAGTTTTTTAGATATTCAGTTCTTGTCTGAGGCGATAGTCAATGTCACTGCCATTTATTATTAGCCAGTGAGCAAGGTGGCTGGTTCGCCCACCTTCACCCTGGAGCATTCATTTTTTCACCAATCACTACGTGTATTTCGCTCTGTCCCGTGCGAAAGTTAAATTATTGGCAGGACATGCAATCCACGTATCGCCTCTAAAATAAGGCGTTTTGGAATGCGGATTTTTTTTTGAGTAAATGCTTTTTTTTATTTTAAATCGGCGCCGATATAACATACTTTGTTTGTGGTTACATGGGTAATTTTGTAACATCGTAATGATGCATTTTATATAACTACTGTACACAGTATGATGTAATTCTCAATATTAAGAACAAGATTAGATACAAAGTCTAAAAACATACAATCTATACATATAATATTATAAACCTGAAGAGTTTGTTTGTTTGATTGAACGCGCTAATCTCAGGAACTACTGGTCCGAATTGAAAAATTCTTTTTGTGTTGGGTAGCCTATTTATCGAGAAAGGCTATAGGCTATATAACATCACGCTACAACAAAGAGGTGCGGAGCAGTAATGAAAAATGTTCCAAAAACGGGGAAAGTCGCACGGGTAGGTGATTCGACGCGACGGGAAGGGTCGGGGGAACAAGAAATATAACGCGGACAAAATCGCAGGCAGAAGCTAGTCAAGTATAAAGCTGTGTTCAATACTCAACATATTTATTGCATTTCACAAAATGGTCTTTTATGTGTAGTCCTAATATCCGTATCATCACATTCCAGGTTGAAGGACTGTCCCGGAGTGAAGCTAAAGTGCGTCCGCGGCAAGTACGACCTCCCGCAAGTGATCAAACAGAAAGTGTAAACTAGTTCTAGAGCCCTCAGTACAATATAGTGATAGTCTAAGAATATAACGACGTTTTATTTACAGACTATACAGATTTCCATCAAATATTTGTTCCATGACAAACTAAGTTTAATTTTCATAATTACTAGTAGGGATAAAAATTAAGCTCTCTGGTAACTAGCCGGTAGATTAAGCAGCTTAGGGGCTTAGGGCAATCCGTAACTCATTACTCCATTAGTAGTTCAAAATATAACTGACACGATAAATCTAGAAAATAACAAACTTTCTTGGATGGTTCTAAGTATTTGTATAAAGTGAAATAGAATCCCGCTAGGTAACAAATTATATAACATCGATGCAGGGATGCAGTACTATTCGCGTATACTTTAATCCTATTGGATAATTCTCGCTCGCGGGAAGGTGCGCTTGCGCAAGCCACGCCTATTGAAAGACGCATTTATACGTAAACATCAAATTATGTGATACATCATATAAAACATATTTTATGGCACTCGGCTATAGCGTAGCTTTCTATCATGTATGAACTTGATGAATCTAATCAAGAGGTAGGTAAAACTCCAAAGATGACATTTTACAAGCTATATATTAGCTCATTAACCCATTGAATGCCGCTAATTACAGACACAATAAAAAACCATTGTGTCTGTACCAAATGTGGTATCTCAGGGACTTAGAGGTTAAAATATTAGTTTCGATAAAAATGTTAGTTTCAAGTAATTGTTCGTATTCATCAATTCTTAAATGATTGAAAAGTTATTGGCATTATCAGGTATTATTTTTTATATAGTGTAATAAAAAGTTTGATGGACAATTACTGGTGAAACACAGTTTATCGTGTTTAGAGCTTATTGCAATTAGTTAGTTGTTTTCCAGAAGGGTCGGTGTTTACGGGCTTATAAAAAAAGGAAAATCGTTTAGGTTTTAAAAATCATTTTAATACGTGATACTAAAATAAAACGGTCTTTACATAAACTATTTACATTAAGTTATTCATAAATTACAATCGCTACCTACAAGTTTACATACACAATTTGTACGTTTCTATAAATTAATTTAAATAATTGCACAATACTACTATGGAGGTAGATACAAGTTTTACAAACATCTACTTAAGACTAACTTAGATCTATTCACATTGCACAGTCTTTTAATAGGAACATAATTTACAAACTTATTCTAAGGAAAGTCTTGACATCAACATAGACACGATTGCTGACAACGACCACAAACTCGCGTACTTAAGGCTGCTTTTAGCGTAGCAACTTCTCTCCTCAAGTAGCTCACTTTTAGAGCCAAGTGAATCTCTCTCAGCTTCCTTCTATCTCTACTCTGCTTGGCTGCGTAGTTGTTCCTCTCCCTCTGACGTCGGTACGTGTCGTCTGCTGCGTCGGAGTTGGTGGACCGGACAGTACGGCGCATGCGTGGGTTGTTGCCTAGCAACGCGCCGCCATTTTTCTCCGCCATGACTCTCAATGCGTTCCTTTCAAATTCTTGGAAGCCGGGGTCATCGGATAGCGAGTCTGCATCCATCATGTGATAAGGTCTCTTCGCTGAAGCCTCAGTAGGTGACGCGGGCGGTGATAACGCCACGTGGCGCGGCGTCATCGGGCTGAATGATACCGAATCGTAGCCAGAAGAACTGCCTCCAGGAGAAATCTGTCCAACAGGCGCATAATACCCGTTATAAGGTACATAATCCGGTGGCACTGTCAGCTGCGGCGCGTAGAACTCTCTTGAATACGGGAACTGTGTTTCTTGGACGGCTGTCTTCGATAGGTCTAAGGCGGCGTCGTCAGCGTACGGGGTCCACAGAGCCATTTTTGCGTGTGCGTCGTTCGGAGGGTGAGCGGTGAATGATGCGAAGGGGTGCAAGGGCGCTGTTTTATGCACAGGGGCGGGACTCGGCGGCAGGGGGCGGGGCTAGTAGGGCGACCCTAGTGGAGCTGGGGGGGAAACAACGGGGTGAATAGTTGTGTGCAAATAAGTTTGAGTTGCAATGCATTGTGTTTTGTTTAGGTATATGCCTACTGTTATTTGAAATGTTTGTTGCGTGTGTTATTGTATGATATTCTTTAGTAAGGTAGTGGGTTCTAGAAAATAGGCATTTTCGGTAGCTTGACTGTTAGTCAAAATGTCAACTGCTTATATTATTATTTATATTGTTTGCCATCATTAAACTGGACTATAAAATAATGTGTTTGATCTAAAAACTGTTATTTGTCTGAAGTTGTGTTTTGTTAAATAGTAGGTAGATACTGAAATGAATCAAACAGTAGATCTGTAAATGGATCAGTAGAATCGTTTCAGTTTTTTGGCACATTATTAATGTTTCAACTACACATTCAATTTATTTTCAAATCTAATTCTTAAATTAGTACAAATATAATTAAATTAAAATCAGGAACCGTAGGGACGTATTGAAGAAAAAAAAATACGACAATATTTTGTAATGAGTGGGTAATATGCGCATCTTAATGATCTCCAAAATATTTGGTTCCTATTAATTAGCTAATCATTTTGTTTTCCACCTCGTGTTTAGTTATCTGCGCAAATGACTTCAAGTTAGTTCATACTTAGATAATCATTATCTTTTTAATCCGCTAATAGTCTTACATCGAGACGTAAACAACTGTTGATGTCAACAAATTATAATAATGAGCTTTGAAGATGTCTTCCTAATTATGTTTATAAGTTGCTAATCACTCAGAGCATAAGTAATTAAATGAGCAATGCCTAGAGAGCTTCATTTAATCAATCAAATATCAGGTCATGTTGAACTCAAACTAATATGTAGAAACTGGTCCTTTTACTTAATTTTGGTCCTGTTAAAACCATAAATATTTACTGTACAAAATAGTCGGCATTTTCCAATATATCACATACATGTTTTATAAAGAAATTTTGCGCTTCACTTTTCTGTCTTGAACAAATAAAATGATGCAACGCCAGACTTCCCACACATACCTACCTACATAATGCAAGTACCTATTACTAAAACAACGTAAACAATAACATGCAATACCAACAAAACCTTTAGGTAAAGTCACAACATTACCTAACAACCATCACAAAGGCACGCGCCGGCCACAGACTACCTGCCGAGCGCCGTACGACCATAGTCCGACCATAAACACCCGTTCACAATACGGGTGCATTATTTTACACTGTAATCTAAAAAAGGTAGCCATTTTTATGACGACTTAAAAACTTTTACGAACGGATCTTTTTCAAGATTAGAAGAAGTGGATTAGAATTTGCTCAAATGTAAATAGTAATATTTTATTGAAACCGCCCGTGAAGGCGGCAAATTAATTCCGTTCTTTGTTTTAGCTATTTAGAAGATTAGTTGGGTAGGGATTACGTTGACAATAAGGGCCCGCATAAAATAATGCTGGGTACAATATTTTTGGCTTCGGTGTTACCAAGGCATTTCGTTTGTGGATTATATCGGAATTAAGAATGTTACTAGAAAATTATAAGTCCCACAGTTTAAGTTACCAACAGTTGCAAGTTTTTTAAATCAATCATTATGAATAGTAAGTACCTAACTGATTGCTGTAGAGTATGAGAGTATAAGAACCAAAACATAGCCTACATTTTTTTTTTATTTATCGCTCCGTGTGAATATTATAACTGAAGTAAGTTTTCAACCCCCGACGCAAAACGAGGGGTCTTATTAGTTTTACCGCTATGTGGTACCGTAGCTATTAAACGGGTTAACCGATCAGGATGCAGTTTTTTTTTTTAATTTATTTACAAGTAGGATTTCTTGTTAATTCCCAGATAGTAATCTAACATTACAAGTCTTTTTGTGTTTTTTTTAGCCTGTACGAGTTTCGACATTACACCTGTCAAATAACTATCTAGGTCTACAAAACTAACTTTATGTGTGCATAAATTTAAGTTTTTGCAGTTAGCTATCCGAACAGAAATGTCGTGTTGCCCACTGACTGGGTTGTGGAGGTCAGATAGGCAGTCTCTCCATGTAGAACCTGATATTCAACTGGTCCAGTTCGACTTCAAGCCGACCCCAACACAGTTGAGAAAAGCCTAGGTAATGATGACCTATCCAAAATAATTCCTGCTTATCTCGTCTACTTCATAACTAGACTAATTTCAATGCACAGCTTTAAGAATTAACAATACTGACAGGACAGTTAGCTTCAGTTATACTTCCAAACGATTTAAAAACGTCATATCCATAGAAAAAAGTCCATTGAGTAATTGAAGTAACATATCCCTATTCACCGGACCACCGTGACATCATAATCGCAGTAAAGAGTTACATTCACAATGCGACTGCCGGACGACAGTTGCGACATTATTGTCGCATGGCCGACTCTAATGTGCGCTGTGTCGTGGACATGCGCGTGAGTGGACAACTGAGATGTTACGGAAATGATTTGTATGAATATTGTTATTGATATAATAGCCGGACTGTCTGTCGGTGGCTAATTGAAAATCTGCTGTCCTGTTAAATTATTATTTGGGAAGCAGTTGGGAACTGTTAGACTAGTCATTCTCACAGAAATGCATATTTTTAGGGTTCCGTTGCCAAATGGCAAAAAACGGAACCCTTATAGATTCGTCATGTCTGTCTGTCTGTCTGTCGGTCTGTCTGTCTGTCTGTCTGTCTGTCTGTCTGTCCGTGTATGTCACAGCCACTTTTCTCCGAAACTATAAGAGATATGTTGTTGAAACTTGGTAAGTAGATGTATTCTGTATACCGCATTAAGATTTTTACACAACAATAGAAAAAAAAACAATAAATTTTGGGGTTCCCCATACATAGAACTGAAACTCAAAAAAAATTTTTTCATCAAACCCATACGTGTAGGGTATCTATGAATAGGTCTTCAAAAATGGTATTGAGGTTTCTAACATCATTTCTTTCTAAACTGAATAGTTTGCGCGAGAGACACTTCCAAAGTGGTAAAATGTGTGTCCCCCCCCCGTAACTTCTAAAGTAAGAGAATGATAAAACTAAAAAAAATATATGATGTACATAACCATGTAAACTTCCAACGAAAATTGGTTTGAACGAAATCCAGTAAGTAGTTTTTTTTTAATACGTCATAAATCGTAAATCGCAATTTACCTTCCATTCAATCAACTCAAATATAAAAAAAAAACATTTAATTTCAAAAAACATAAACCTTACGCATAAACCGAGGATACCTACAGGTTTGTACGGAACCCTCGGTGCGCGAGTCCAACTCGCACTTGGCCGGTTTTTTTTTATAATGTTATCCTTACAATCGCAAATCACGGTAATTTGACGAAAGCTGTAATTTGAAAACATGCTTTTTAGTGGCTAAGCAAGGGTCGAAGGTAAAGACTTAGTTATACACACAATACAACGTGTTCCTATTCACAGACCATTCTAGTGTATAAATGTGACCATGTCAAAGAATCATTTGGCATTATATTTTTTTTAATTAAGTACCAATTTTTTTTATTAAGTTCTTAATAAGTTTTTATTTCTTGAAATGAAAGTTACACCCGTAGGTGTAAGTTTAATTAATAAGCAAATACGGGTAGGTAAATCATTTTCATTCAGATTTAAAGATAAGAAAAGGCGACGTTATCATATTTCACGTATGGGTGATTTACATAAATAATCATGACGTCAATTATTTTGGAGGGAAAAAGAAAAAAATAATAATATTCCAGTTGATTTTTTGACATGGTCTCATTAATAACTTGGAGCTAAGGTACTTCAAAAGGAACATCTTGTAGAAACACAACCATTGTTTTCTCAATATTTTTCCTATTCGACCTTTATGGTTTTTCCAGCCTCTGAAATCGACGTCACTTATATATCGGCTTACATTGGAATTCACACCAATGCACCAACAATTAGTTAGATCACTTCCAACATAATGTGCGTTATTAAAAACAAATTAAAACGCTCCATCATCAGTTCGATCAAGCTGTGCCGTGCCCGGAACTGTAACTCCATCAATCTCTCACAGAATGTTGCTGGCATCCAGTGAATGGGTTGCCTTCCCACGACGACCACTGTTGGACAACGTGATCGATCGACCAGTGTCATCGTATAGCGGGAATTGGTGCAGTTGCGGGATAATTATGTGTATTTCCTGTTATTCATTGAAATTTGCAGGCAGTAATATCAGCAATGAAGGGGGCCTATGACAATATGAAGGGGACAAAAAAAGCATTTTCCATGCATGCTAGTGTTAATCTAATTGAAAACTGCAAGTGCTTCAGAATTTTCGCAATACTTTATCGAGCTTTTGGTATCGTTTCACTATTTGAGACTAAGGTCCTAGCTTTGAAAAGTAACATAAGTACACCAAACTAGGTACCGAAATAATGGCCTTGTACTCTAAGCGTCTCATTGCATTTAGAAATTCTTGGTTGATCTCTCTCTCATCCATAAGGTACATAGTGAACTAACAATTTTATTCTCTCAGTACTGCTTACATAGAAGAATAACAGTATTTCTCGCCCCTATCCCTAATATTACATAAACTGCACCCTTCGGTGAAGGGTGTCGCAACTATTGACAGCACGTCGACAACCCAGGAAACTCCAATATTTACCCATTAACTAGTACCATCATAAATTAAACCTTATGTCTAACGAGTATGGTTTATTTTTGTAGAACGGTGTTTGGGATATTGGTAAGGTCACAGATGCACAATATTGATTGATTCGACAATTTAATGTTATTTTTATTGTCACGTGTGTCCCTCACGCCTTTTATGGACGAGATAAACGGGATCTACAAGGTGTGATGTACTTAACCTAGTGGTGCGTAGGTACCGTTCGAAGACAAGGGTTTTGTATGGTTGGTAGGTAGGTACTAACAAAGTAAGAAGCTATCTAGGTAAAGTTTTATAAGTTTGTGAGCTTGTTTGTAGGAAGTAATCCCTGGAACTACCAGTCCGAATTGAAAATATATTAAATTTTTGCATTTGATAGCCCAATTCTTCAGGAAGGTTACATGCTATTTATTATTACGCTAGGACCTTTAGGAGCAGAGAAAAATGTGTAAAAGTCGAGCAATGCGGGCGGGCGTTGGAATACGACGAGCTTGGAGCCAAATTTTCACCAAATGGCCAAATGTTATAAGCAGGTACGTAGTTATCGAATAAGTATCTTTACTTATTACTAGCCTATATCCGCAAATTCTTCCACGTGAAATTTCTTGTTCCCCGACCCAATCGACCCCGTCGCATCGCATCGCCCGCCTGCGCTGTTACTTAGTTTTGCTCTTATATTTCTTTCTGCGTTAGTTTTGCTTGACTCCCCTCTGTCGTAGCTTGATGTTAACCTCTAAGTCCCTGAGATACCACATTTGGTATAGACATAATCGTTTTTTAAATGTGTCTGTAACTACGGTAATTGACTGGTTAAATATCCTATAGCGTTTATCAAGATTTAGGATCGGTAATAAATGTAATATTTTTCAAATCGCGTTCAAACAATAACACAAACTCGTCAACTTTATTATTAACTAAGATTTATTTAACTTCTTACAGAAAACTTAAAAGAGAAAATTATATAAAGATAGAAGATCACAAAGGTAATGTAGTGAATATAGTAGCGTGTCGTAACTGTTTAGTTCAGACAAACGGATAACAAACAACAAGAACCGCTCATCTAATAAAGTCAAATCATTTATTCCAAATAGGCAACCTATAGGCGAAAGTATAAGGGTCAAAACCAAAATTATTGCCAATTTCATTTATGTTATTTTTATTTTTTTATAGAAGGGGCAACTAGATTTGTTTTATAAAACAAATCTAGTTGCCCCTTCTATAACCCTATCTAGACAAAGGTAAGAGGCAAGCACCTACAAAATCATTAGTATTTCTTCATTTATTCCACCGATTTACATTATCCTAAATCAAAAACAACCGAAAGCGAAATCTTCAAGGCGCTATTAAAATAAGCCCCCTTCTACAGGCGCTTACGGTCATAAACAAAGTTTTATTGAAACTGTACAACACGCAAACTGCATTGTGGAGCATTTGTAAAGGATTAACGCAAGAACTAAAACAATGACATTCTGCGTAGCTTGCAAAAGGAAACGGTACAGACATGAATGGTGGAATTATCTGATGGAAATGACTTGCAGCGAGGATTTTAACAGTATCGTGGTGGGTATAGCAGACTGATAAGTTGGAAGTGTTGTTGCTAATCTTTTGGCTGTTTTCTTACAATATGGTGACCGCTTTACGCATAGAGCAACACGGACCAGAGGGGAGTAGCCATACGCAGGCGTTCCCCTCTGTCAAAGTACAAGTCCACGCGGTCCTATGCGTATAACAAAACTAGTTGCAGCCGCACTGCTCAGTAGACTAAATCTAGTTGCGCGACTAAATTGATGTCCTACAAAAATGACGAATTGTTCTGTATTTTGCTGCAAAAAGAGATTTGCCACGTCAAATTTATAATAAGATGGCGTTACCTTTCATATGTAACTAATATTTAATCACATTATTCCCATTTACTTCCATAAAACTTAAAAATTACAATATTATCGGTCGTGTTGTTTCGGATTTGTTTACCAACACAGGCCGTTCATCAGTCGCTCGACCGATCCGCATATTGTATGAGGGCTCATACAATATGCGGATCGGTCGAGCAACTGATCCGAGTTTGTTTCCGAGTAGACGCTGTCACCGAGCGATAGTGTTGCGGTGTTGTTACTGGTTTGTTAGTGGATAGTTATCGATGAATTTGGCAAAGGAGTCTATATTCATACAGAGACATTTTTGAGAATAAGTTTTCTGATTTATTTAAAATATTATAATGTAAGCTGTATATTAATGTACATAGTTGTATAAATTAAAAATATTACAAAACTTACGAGTTAACACGTTTTATTAAAATTACTTACTACTTACGTGTAAACTTAAACCATTTTTTTTTTAAAGTGAAACTTTTTCTTCGTCTCACTCTTTTGTCTGTGTGTTGCATGTCGCGTGACGGTCGGCCGCGAATTAGGGATAAAGTGAAAGGCGCTCGCTGGTGCATGTTGTTGTTTATGGATTTAATACAATTTTGAGTGCTTGAATTTATTATTTAACTTATTTCATATGAACATTAAGGGCGCTGTCTGTGCGCTGTAACATGCTGGCTCGCAGGTTTGCACGGTGTAACGAGCAAGTCAAAGTGACCTTATTTAAGGCATTTTGTCAATCTTTTTACAACTGCAGCCTGTGGACCAAGTACACGCAGCGCACATACAGCGCTCTGCGAGTCCAGTATAATAATGCGTTCAGGGTGCTGTTCGGGCTGCCGCGCCACTGCAGCGCTTCAGCAATGTTTGCGGTGCGAAGCGTTGATGGCTTTCATGCCATCATGCGGAAGCGAAGCGCTTCTCTAATGAAGCGCATGCGTGCCAGCTCGAATAGCTTTCTGAGCGTGTTCGTCGGACGCTGGGACTCGTCTATGTGGCAGCACTGGATGCGACTACACACTGTGGGTGGTCGCATCCAGGGCTTGCCATAAACTGGCACTCCCATGCGATCCCACTTTTTGATTTTGTTTTTGTATGTACTAACAATAGTTTTATAAGGTTTTTTGTGTTACTAACAACAATATGGACAATGTCTGAAATAAACATCCTAAATTAAAATTAAAATTAAATTAAGTCTTTTTATTAAATTCCGAAAATTTTTAGTTAAATGTCTATAATGTGAAAAAAAGTTTCACTTTTCTCGTGGTTTCATAAAAACCACACAATCCTTTTTTAATTTATTTAAGTATTGCAGGTTTCCTAAAGATCCAAATTTAAGGGATACATGGAAGATATTTTGTAATAATAGACTAACCTGGATTCCCACAAGAAATATTGTTATTTACTCAAATCATTTCAAGACCTCTGACTTTCATGTGTTTTACGAATAATAGGAGGAGATTAGTCGAGGGTACCAAACCAACTCTAACGCTACACTGTATTTGTCCCGGAAGTTTTTTATATCACGGAAAAGGTAAAACAGCGTACAGTCTATCTGATGTACTACACATTAGTCGTAGTGGCGAAATGAAGCTTAGATTTCTCAACTTAAAAAATTAATAGTTTTAAACCTAATTTTCCAGAGTCCTCAAAAATCATTCACTCTACCAAATGACAGACTATCATCTATGATGCCATTAGTGCCACTCTCACTATTCCTGATTCGTTGACATCTCCGTGTACTTCGTCAATCAAGTCAAAAAGCAGACCCACAAAATGTATTCATATTTATACAAAACTAATCCACTTTAAAAACCCAGTGATAGATACAATTCTATCTAGTTTTTAAAATGACGTAAACCTTAATTTTATTTATTAAATGATAATTATTGTAGTATATATGAAATGAAATGAAATGAAATGAATTGCACCGATCCCAGCGTGGTTTGACCAGACTCGATTAATCGAATGAACCCCGAGATTTGCACTAGCCCCTGAAACGTCATGATTCATGGTGCTACATAAGCCATTGCATATCAAGAAGTAGACCGGGGGGCGCTGTAATGGTAGGGAGGACGTGCCCATTGGATAGGAAAGGATTACGAGCCTACCGACTATGCAGCCTTAAGTAAGCATTGGACTAGTGGAGAGAAGGGTGATGTTTGTGTATAGGAGGGCATCTTTTCACGTCGTCGCCGGCATGTTGATCCAGGTCGAGCTTCACCGATGCATCTTTTGGTGGAGTTAACCGTTTGCTTGGCTCTTTTCTATGTCGAGGCTTCAATATGTTCCGTGTTGTTGTTTTCTTGGTCGTTTTCCGAGTTCTCGCTGATAGCAATTTCTGGTTTTTTGTAGATATCACTAGCCGCTTTCTTGATCTTATTTCTGTCTCCAGCCGTGTCCCTCCAAAACTGGATATCTTTGTCGAAGTATTTCATGTCCTGTTTTAGGTTGTCATTCCATTAGTAAATAGGTCGTCCGACCTTTTTAGATTTGGGCCTGTACTGCATTGCTGCATGAAACAGGTGTGGTTCAGAGCGTCTGAACATGTGTGCCAGGTAGCACATCCTGTGGTTCTTGATGCGTTTTGTTATGGTTTTCCCGTCTAAGATTTGATGCATTTTCTCTGTCTCGGTTTGTTGATCGAGTCTCTCCTGATAACTCGTTCGTATCATCTCGGTCTTGATGGATTCACCTTTGTGAGTGCTGATACTTTTAAGTCATATATCATACAAGGTATGATAATATCTCCAGCTGTGTCCGTCCAAAACTTGATTCCCATGTCGAAGTACTCGTATTTGATGTCTTGTTTTAGGTTGTCGTTCCATTTGTAAGTAGGTCGCTCGCCCTTCTTAGATTTGGCCTTGTACTGCATTGCTGCATGCATGCGTGGTGTGATTCACCGTGTGCTAGATAGCACATCCTGTGGTTCTTGACGCGTTTTGTTACGGTTTTACCGATTTAAATTTGATGCATTTTCTTACGTCCGCAGTTTCCTGGTTTCCTTTTTTCCTAGCTTGGTCAATCAAATCATGACTCAACTCGTTCATCTCTTCTGAGCCGCAATAATGTGGTATTTGATTCGTTTTAGTTCTTCCAGCTCATCTGTAATGAGGATAAGGTCGTCCGCAAATGATAATACCATCGGGAGTGATGATGATTTCCTTTGTTTCTTTCGTCGTCGGTCTAAGCGGGCCGAAGGCCCTCGGACCTTTTTTTTTCTCTCATTTGGATATCGGTACCCTGTTTTTTTTCGTACGTAAACCGTAAACCTTAATTTTATTTGTTAAATGATAATTATTGTAGTATATAATAAATAAAGTCAATCTTTATAATATCTATCTTTGTATCACTTTTTAAACGTAATATTCCGAACCGAGTTCTTGAATTTATCGATAATGCGTATCGACAGTAGTTGCAACCACGGCTGTAAGTACAGAACAACGTGGCTGTAAGCAACTTGTCAGTGTAGTTGCGTCATCTCATTGTAGTGTTACGACACAAAATGTATCTATGTGTGTGTGAAATTGTTAGTGTATGTTTTAATTTTTATGTGTGAGTTTCGTATAACAGACGATTATTTTTGTGTGAGAATTTGAGAAAGTGTGGGTAGAGCAGATTTCCCCCCGCAAAAAATGACAGACAGTTTTGTATCGGGAAAAATCGCTATGGCGTCTCCCCTCCGGTCCGCCGGTGGTCCGTGTTGCTCTATGGCTTTACGTTACAGATGCACTCGGATCAAACACATACCTATGCGATATTGCAAAGATGCGCATCTATGACGTAAAAGAATAGGGAATGCAACAAGTTATGTAGGTAGCCTCTTTTTAAAGCCCACGGTGCAAAAAATACCAATAAAATATAGGGTATATACAGCAAAGGTAGGTACAATAACCTTTACAGAAATCGACCAATCGTAGGCCTCACAAAATGCGCACATTGTGCAACGCACCACCCCTGAGCGTTGGAGAGGTGGTATGAATGGGACTTGTGCAACCAATGCTCGAGTAGGTCATATACCTACCTACTTTTTTCCCCTTTTTCTATTCCCCTTTAGGTAGGTATATTTTTTGTAATTTATAATGTTCTTCAAATTGTATTGATTTATCCCTTCGCCCGCGACTTCGTCCGCGTACCTCACAGGAATTGTGCATTTTTTCGGGATAAAATATAGCCGATGTTAGGTACTTGGTGATAACGTAGCTTTCTATGGTGATTTTTTTTTTTAATCTGTTCTGTAGTTTTCGAGTTTATCCATTACAAACAGATTCCATTACAAAGATTAGATTTTTAAAAATCAAATCTTTTCTATTTATAACTAGCTATTGCCCGCGGCTTCGCCCGCGTGGATATCGGAAGTTAACGCAGGTATTTTTCTAAAATAAAAGATTTTTTCTAAAATAGAAGTAGCGTAAGTTACTCCTTGTTACATCAGCTATCTGCCAGTGAAAGTTCCGTCAAAATCGGTCCAGCCATTTCAGAGATTACTTAGCCGGAACAAACAGACAGACAGACAAAAATTGTAAAAAATGTTGTTTTGGCATATGTACCGTGTATACATCCATATACACTTAGTAAAAAGTGGTTATCTTAATATTACAAACAGACACTCCAATTTTATTTATTTGTATAGATGTTAGACAACAAATTAAGGAACCAGAATTATGTGATATCTAGATTTAAGTGTGTCCTGAAAGTTTCTGGTCTGTTCTTCTCCATAAACATCTACGTTTTGGAATGAGCAACCTCGCCATAGGTAGCTAAGTTTAAGTTCCTCACGAGCAACTAACTTCAACTTTCTGACTAATTTACCAATTTTTTGACAGTTCAAAACTGTCTGTATCTAACTGGTGTGATTGAAATACATGCTTTAAGTTTTAGTTTGACCCTAAAAACAATAACACAAACATTCGTAGACTGCTTATTGTAGACTCGGGTGGCCTAACTTAATATCTAGCTGCAAAAATGTATGAAGCTATATGTGTTTTTTTTGGGAAATGCTTTGATGTAAGACTTTATTATTTTATTCATTCAAAAACTACTTCGCTTCTCCGAACAATATTCGCTTGCTGATCAAGTTAGACCCCTAGTCACGTCGCAAGGAGGGTGCAATACTAATTGAGTGAGGGTCGGAGGGACCCGGGGTAGCTCCCCTACCCAGCGCAATACATAAACCCTTGCGTTTGGGCGCAATATATTGCTCACTATGTGAACATTGATCGATTCGTTGTGTTCGAATCGATCAATGTTTTAAAAATGGCAGTAAAATGAGAGTAGGTATGTAATATCCATTGCAGTGACGCCACAACCATAGGAGAATAGGTAGATTAGGTTAGGTTTACCTATATTATAATAGAACCTAGACTGTTAAAAACCTTTTTGTACCTTTTAGAGACAGTTGTTGCTGTTCTGTGGCCCTAGTGGAAGCGGCAAAACCTAGGTAACTAATAGTCTGCAGCTGAAAGTTACCTACTCTTCTTAAACAAGATAGGTAAATACAAACTATCCTTTCCCAGAGCCACGCGACGCATCTCTTCATTTCATCGCCACATTTGCGTCCTCGTGCCGAATGTTTACTCAACGAGATGGCCGATATTATGATTGCCATCTAAGTATGTGGTTGTATGGGGATTCGTAGAACTATGGGATTTTAACACGTGCCGATCTGTCAGCACGAGCTGGGTTGATAGTTGATACTTACTTACTGTTGTAATAATCTCCGGAACTGTTCGGAAGTGTTACCGGTTTTGGGAAATCGCTGCAGCTTCATATAGAGGGAGTAAGCCCACTATAATATACGTATGTCTTATTTATGAAATACTATTATTTATGTAGATTATTTTATACTTTGTGAATGTGAGAACGTTGTAGGCTGTAGCCTGCCTGCCTGCCTGTGTGCCTTGTACCTGGTACTTGTTGACAGGCCTACACCGTCCTCCCATACCTATTAACACTGTAATTTGAAACCATTGTAAAAGCCATATTTATTTTTAAAAGAGTAACCGTGGAGTTTCTTTCCGGCTCTTCTCCATAGGAATCAACAATTTGGAACCGTGCACCTAGCTTCTGACGTTTCTTATGTGCCCTTGTATGTTTATGTGAAATAAAAATAGTTTGGATTTGATTTGATTTGTTCTATAATTACAATTTAAACGCAAATATAGGTACAAATGACTAGTTGACTAGATTCCTTTGCAGGTAGGGGAAGTACGGCCAAAATGACATATACGGACAAAATAACACACCGGGCTTTTTTCGAAATTGGCGGGCTATAATCCTGCAGTTGGCATATCATTATGTGACGCCGGCCATGTTGGCATACCTGTTAAGTTTATACCGCCATTGACTTGGTCACGCCGAAGTTACTTGCAGGAAAGCGTTTTGTGCGCATAAAAGTTTTTTTTATTTTTATTGATTTCGTCCTGTTTTTGATCAGTTTCTCGTGGTTTCTATTACATCTTTTGTAGTAAATTTAAAAAGTGTAGCGTTATGCTGCATTACTTAAAAGTATTTATTTATAAATCTCGTGTTTATAGTAATTATGACTTAATTAGTGTTTAGATAACCTGTGGGGCAAAACGACATACTTACATTCGGGGCAAAACGACATACCTTTATTCAATGATGAGGTTTTCAATGTTGAATCGAAATACGATAATGATCCTTAAAAGCAGTCAGAAAAAAGGTGAACCCAAGTACAGAAGACTCATTACGCTAAGGACTCGAATGTAGAAGATTTCCAGCTGTGTCGAACGGTGATGATGATGACTGCGCATGCGTTTACTGTAACAGCCTCTTTTCCCGTTCCAAGCCCAACTAGTGCTGGCTATGGTGCAACAATTGTTCTCTTTGGGCTCATATTTAATATTTTGCGAAATATGTACGTCATAATGTTCGTATTCATTATGTATGTCATTTTGTCCGTACTATATGGACAAAATGAATTTTCTTAGAGGCTTCGATTAATTTAAATTATAATTTTTATATGGGTCCTATTCAATTATGAGTTTACTTGGGTTAAAACTTATGAACCAAAGATGATTATTCAACCTAAACAGTGATTGTAACTATGTTAATTAAAAATATATGATTAAAAAACAAAACCGTATGTCATTTTGGACGTACTTCCCCTACAATTTACAAAAAAAAAGACTAACATTTGTCCTGTCTCCAGACATTTGTACCTACCGGACCTTTACACAATTTGTAAATACCTAGTAGGTACCTAAACTATGTACAAAAACGCTTTTACTTATTATGGAACTCGTGAATGGGCGCAGCATGCGCACGCGCCGTGTCTTTTACCTACTGATCAATGAGCAAGCAGGGATACCTTGGGGGACTGAGAACTAGAAAATGAAAACAAACATAGAAAAATGTTTTTAAATTTTAATATCCATGGAATTTGGAATCAGCATGTTTTCAATAGTCGTCAAATGTTTCTTTCAATAAATTAAATAAGCCAGTTCAAAATTAAGCTTACAGCAAATTAGGCTTTTCAGTCAGCCACGGCGGCCATATACCTACCCGTAAATCTACCTGGTTAAAATCACAAAATTATGATGAAACAGAGAAACTCGTGAAAGTGTAAAATACTCATCACCCTCTCACACACAGAACCACAAACACCCCTCGCACACCTCACTGTCACTCACCTACACACCCATTCACCCTACACTCACCACATAAACTCAACGTCAAAATACATCCCAAATCACACCTTTTATATTGTGTACTTTAGACTTATTTTTTGTTTTGTTTCTGTATTAATTATATAAATCTAAATTATTAAGCATTTTTCGCATGGAACATCATTCCATTCTGTATCTGGAGAAGGGCGTTGTTAGCTGCGCTACAGTTTATACTTTTGCAACTACCATCGTTTTACTTGTCAAACTTGGCCTGTGTTATTTGTTCCGAAATAAAAAAAAAAAATAATCACATGGATATTAAAAATGTATTTTTGTTTTATTTACATTTCAATTAAAAGTTCTCCGGCTGTAAATAAAACACATAAGTAGATATATAACTATGTTATATAAATATAATCAATCTAAGTATAGTGTTCACTGCTGGGGCACAGAACTCCTGTCTTCGAGAAATAGTGGGTTGTAAACTGCACACGCGGACCCAAGGTGGATTGGTAGATCAGATCTCACATGTCTCCGAATGCCACTATTTCCTCACGATTTTTCCCTTCCCCATTTTGAAAGCAGTGGTTATGAAAGTAATTACACAAAGTAAAGCGCCTGTCTCGGTTCCAACCCACGAGACAACGATACAACTGTTATTCATGGCCGTTACCACTGGACCACCATTTCTTATTTTACCAATACTTAGAGTAGCAGGTTTTTTCGAAAAAAATGCGGGTGCTATAGAAAGTATAGGTCGGAAGATTCCTAGATATAGCAACACAACATTTGAAAGTAGAAATATATGTAGTTTAAAAATTCAGCATTTAAAAGTAAAATTATTTTTAAATGCTGTATTTTACAATTGAACTTTATTAAACGGCCCTACAGAAGTTCTAGGAGGAAAGTCGAACATTATTGAATTAACAGGTAGAGGCTATAAAATTAATCTGTAACCCTATGACTGCCGAGTTAATCCGATGGACGGCGGCCGCTCATAAATGGCTACGGCCATTTATTGCCACTCTTTTACGAACTTCAAAACATTTGCAATAAGTCGCGGCAAGAATAAACGCCACCGGGACTTTTTAATACTCTAGCTAAATAATTTTATTGCGGATTACCTAAGTACAATTTTTCTAGCAACTTAGCAATAAAATTACTTTTACTGACAGAATTTGGTGCTAGGGATAAAAAGTTGTGTTGGCTCCTATTTTAGTGTTTTTAGTTAGAAATAGAGAACAGAGACTGGATATTAAAAACGTGAATAGGCCGGTACCTTGGTAAGAACCAATAGTAATAAAATAGTAAATACGCATCAAGGAATGCATCTATTAATATGAAAAAAAAAATCTCGGTAGGTCATAATAATATAGATTATTATAGTAAGTAGGTACCTAGGTTACATAACTGTTGTAGTGTTTAGTTTAGCATTCTCTTGAACAAAGTAGGTTGGTAAGTAGGTTCCTAAGTGAAAAAAGAAGCTCGTTTTCGTCTATAAATTTTATTTATACACTACAATTAATTTATACAATAGGGATGTCGTTCACACAATTGCACAAAAATAAATACAATCCATTAAATATCTAATAATTAAATTCAATTTGGTCTACCGACACTTTATAATCCATTTAAATTAAATAACTTATCCGACAGATTTATTTATTTGCAATATTTTACATATTTACACTGTGTAGCAAGATTATTGCTAGGTAAGCTTCACACACTTAGAAGTTCGGTCACTGAATATTTTGTTTGGCCTTTCAACACTCACAGATCTGTCGGCAGCGACCACAGACGCCGGCAGTCAGTCTCGATCTTAAATCCGCCATCTTCTTCTTCAAATAAGTCACTTGGAATGCTAGTCGTACCTCTCTCAGCTTCCTTCTGTCTCTGCTCTGCTTGGCTGCGTAGTTGTTCCGCTCACGTTGTTTCCTGTACGAGTCGTCAGCGGTCTGGCTCGTCTGCACCGCCCTCCGCATTCTCGGGTTGTTACCCAGTAATGTACCTCCGTTCTTCTCCGCCATCGCTCGCAGGGCATCTCGCTCAAACGCCTGGTATTCCATGTCATCACTGAGGGATTCCGAATCGTAGAACTCGGATGATTCTGGAGGCGAGGGCGCGGTTGGTTTACTGTGCGACCAGCTCCCGGTTGAGTCGGGAGACATCGCTGATGCCACGGCATACGTAGTTTGCTGGTACGGATATGTGACGTAGTACTGGGATTCCGAGTACGAGGGGTACAGTCCCGGCATAGGTGGAGATTGAGGAGCACTTGACGTGAGGAGAGGAGACGCTCGCTCTGCCTTCACCGCGTGTTTACTCAAGTCCAAGGCAGCTTCCTGCGCGTAAGGAGTCCACAGTGCCATGTTGAGAACTTGTCTACTTGACGTGCAAAACACGAATGTACGTCTATTTTGGCGGGCGACTGTCGTTTAAAAGAGGCGGGGCCTAAGTGACCACCCCTGGAGGAAGGGTTGGATGCAGGTAGCCACCCTAACGGACCTCGAGTGTTGATGATTTATGGGTTTCTATCGGGTTTTTTAAATCGAGACAATGAACATAACGTTAACGTTAAATTCGAGGTGAGTATTGATAGTAATTAAAGGGTCTCATTGTTAAGTGACTAATTGATCAATCGTAAACACTCGGCTAATGATTTTGTTTTTCAGCCTATTCTATGTCACTTTGGAGCCAATATAGGTTGGTAGATAAATAGATGCCTACTTAATGATCAATTAGGATGTTTCCTATTACTTAAGTTTACTATCTACATCAGAAAAAAAATACAATTAAAGCTACCTAAATCATCAGTTTGTGACAAAGGTGAGTGCTGATATTTTAATTGTAGTGAAATTATTTAGTAATCTAAGTAAATACGACACGTTGTCAAATCCGATGGGTACGCGCTTTCTATAGGTACGCTACGGATTTATATTCCGTTTTAACCGTGTTAGTGCCACGTAGAGGATATTTGAATCTGTAACATTGCCAATTTATACCATTTCCAAATCATAAAGGATTGCGGGTTGGTATGACAAACAAGTCATACAAAATCAAATTAAGTAACAAGTTCTTTGCACCTATGCTAGCATGGTTTACTGTTTTAGTTATATTTAGTCCGTTCTGGAACAAAAAATATTATTAATGTTGATTACATAAGGGCTGTTCCCTGCGTCATCTCGCTTCGTCAGATTGTATTACGGAACAAATACTTTTGGACACAGCTGCATTGGCTTACATTTACCAATTGTTATTATGAAGTTTGTCTGTATTGAAATAAGGGTTATTTTAGTGTAAAAGTATATTACAAAAAGGATTAGATCGTCACTTGGTTGTCAATTGCAGAACCCTTCCGCATGCAAGGTAGTTAACGGTGGAATTATTATTTTTAGAAGCGCTTTCTGGTCTTCCCCAAAGTATTCTATACTATCATAGCTACTGAAGTAAAAATAAAGATTATCAACAGCATTAGGTATATTCAGAAGATAAAAAGATAAAGCAGAAATCGAAGTTTAATCAAATTGCACAGTATTTATGTACTTAAGTAGTCCTTCTATGAACACTTGTTGAATCTCGATAAATCTTTAAATATTTGTGCCTGAATGGGCTCTGATTCCGTCAATGTTTCTCTCCTCAATTCTTTATTTTCTAGTACGTAGGCTTATGGCGGTGCGACCTAATAATCGGATTAAATACTAAGTACTTTTAGTTGAAAAACAACATTTTATGACATGGACGTCTATAGGTCTTATCTATAGTTTATGGACTGTTTTACTAGAGTATAAAAAAGCTGCACTTTACGCCCAACTCGCCCAATTAGGCAGTAAAATAATATGATCTATTTATCAAACAAAAAAAAAACTTCAGTAAGCTACCTGGAATAGTACCGCTAAATTATTTTCTTCAGGTTCAAATTAAAACCACTGCATTATCACGTATAGGTTACCTAGTAGGTACAATGTCGGATGTAGTATTGAGTCAAACAATATGATTGTGCGACAAAAAGTCGAGCTCAAGTCCGAACCGCGACAGTTGTGACATTAATAACGCACTGATGATTCGTATGAAAGCGTGCGCTGGACAAACGATTATTTCTTTGAAGTTATTATTTATGATTTCCGGATAATGTGCAGACTTTCCCATCAAATAATGGAGGAAGTAATACTTGTCTTCCTTAGATCTCAATTGAATAAAATTGGCCAAAATGAATATTCACTTTTATTTTTATTTGACTGGAACCATAAACACGTTCTGCAGATTCTCACAACAAGTTCGAATTATTTACTCGCAAAAGTAGATTTTGGATAAAACTTTTGAGCGCATTTATTTGATCATAATGTTATTATTCCTACACATTTCTCACGTGAATCTGGCTGTAAAAACATTGGGCGCGTGGCGACCATGACGACTGGTGGCGGCCACCGCGGCATGCAGTGGCGCGGACGGGTTGAACTGGCTGAGAATGTTTGTTCGTTGAAAGGATTCGTATTATCTTTGCGCACGCGACTGTTTCACATGTTGGAAGCTAAATAACATTATCGTAAAAGCTAAATTTTATAAGTGATACCTAATGATAAAGTGCCAAGCCCAATAATGTCATAGTTAGGTATGGGCAAAATTCTAAAAGTAGGCACCTACCACTACCACAAGTAGGTAGGTACCTAAGAACTTAATGATAGCATTTTATGGATTGTTTTTTGAAAAAAAAAAATGTACGTATAAAGGACAGTTCCATAGATTACTCCGCCAGGCAACACTCTCTGTCGCCTTTAATTCAGCGTAATTAACGGTGTTATTGTCCCAGAGAAAGTTCTATTTTGCAAACTTGCAAAACGTCGCATTGTCTTCCGCGTGGCATAAAAGGGTTGGTCCTTTGCAAATGTGGACAATGCGGATTATACAATTTGCATGTTGCGTTTCCAGGGTTAGTTCCAAGAACGTTGACTTGCACTAATTATTAAATAAAGAGCGTGTCTGAGTCAAACATGGGGTCTTTAGATTCCGTTACACTCTGATGATTTCGAAAAAATCAAGTAAAATGGTCGAATTGGTCTGAAATTGGTCGAAAATGCTGAGGATAGGTAAACACTTCTATTCCCTGCATATTTCAGTTTGAATCGAGGGCAACATAATATAAAGCCCTGCTAGTATTCCCCAAGGAATTATCAGCTATTCAAAAAAGTTGAAAGTCCCTATAAACCCTTTAGCTTCCATACCAACTAAGTAGGTATACGCAGGCACTGGACTAGATAATCTTCTAAAGTATTGCGTCCACTATTGTCTAATAGCTAAATAGACATATTAGTGACAAACGAACACACACTATAATAATACCAATGAGATTCATACCATAACATCATTAACTTATGGTCCAATATCTGCTGGATGGATCGCAGCGTTGGCGGTCCAGTTTTTCAAGTTTTTCAAAAGATTAGGCGACATTCTCTAGTTGTACAATCACAAAGACCACCAGCACTCTGTCCCCTGTGTTGGGCAAAAAATAAAATCTTATGATGCAAAATCATCCAAATGTCACTCTAACGAAAAAAACTCTTTTCATAAGCCAATAATATTCTAAACTTTCTTTCTTACTTTTTGTTTCGTTCTCCCGAGTGATTTGATGATGGTTCATGAATTTCTGAAAATGATCCGATTGATCTTCTTCTTATGTTATCCGTAGCTGTATCACCCTCTCGCTCTGTACATAAATTAAATTGATATTATTTCTCCAATCTTCTTGAACGCAAAATGTAAGAACATTAAGTGTAATTATTTGTTTTCTAATTTGTTTTGAAAACACATCTGTAGTACTGACGTTAATTACTTTGTAGTGAGGGTAGTTTCTTGATAAAATCAAAAGAAAATAAAAACGTTCACAATTCCATTGCTTGTGACATCTAGTGTCAAGTAGCAGTACTAAACTTTCGCTCTCATAGAGTAACTTCTGACATCTACCATCATATAGCAGTACTAAAAACCGGCGAATTTTTTAAAATCGTCCATAATAATCTGCTTCAAACAGCACTACTATTGTAGCTTATACTTTTATGTATAATTTTTAATTTTGAAGAATTATGTCTCGAATTTTTTTTCTCGAAATTGCACTTCGATTCAGGTTGTCATAAACAAAGTGCAAACATTTCGTTATCTGTGGTCGGCCATTTTGGATTTTGATTATCTGATTGACCGTCGAAACAATTTTGATGTTTTTCAATCTACCTGTAATTTTATTACTAAATTAACGTTACCATTACGCGACATAATCGCGGCCCTTTCAACACCGTTATCGCCTCGTGTGCCGCTTGTCTCTAAGGGGGTCAAAAAGTGTCTCACCGATCAGCTGTCACGTACTACTGACGTGTAGAACACAAACAAATCTGATATTTTGGGTTTGCTATGCTGTTTTCACGATGAACGGCACGTTTAACGAGCAGCTCGGAGGTGTAGCCGGGGTGTTCGAGCAATGGGGCGCGTGCGAGCAGACGGTGCTGGCGTGCACGCTGGCGCGGCGGGTGCCGTGGCCGGGCCTGAAGCTGGTGCAGCGGGCCGTGGAGGCGGCGCTGCGCAGCCACGTCGAGGACGAGCGGCTGGAGCGCGACGCCAACGACGAGCTCCAGCTGGCCAGCCTGCTGCTAGTACGCGACGAGGACGATGACGACGGTACGTACCACCGCTTGTACACTTCACACTCATGTTTCCGATCTTGTTTTCCTCATACGAAGAATGTTAGTACAGAACTGTCCATGATAGGATCCTAATTGTATAGCTTGGTCAGAAGGCTTGCTTTGTCAGCATGTGTAGCCAGTAATGGTATAATAGTTACAAATTTTGTGATATTTGACAACCTACCCTAGAATAGTTTATAACAGTGGATTTACAGAAACTCTACTAAAAGTTATAATACACAACTGATTGGAAGGTCTTTTCTAGTATAAGCTAGGGTCAACATTACATTTTAAGTACTTATTTACTTACAGAAATCAAAATTTAAAAAAAAAAACTAGAATATATAGGTATCATGAAACATCTAGCAGCTACCTAGCACATTCAACCCAAGCCGGTTCACTGCAATTATAATGTCCATTTGTGATATCCTTACAGAAGATATTTATGATTCACAAAATTGTATGAAATAAAGCTGAGAACTGGCTTAAAAATATATTTCTACACAAGGATGGCCAGATTGTAATGTGAATAAAGTATCATCAAATGTGATATTTTATAAAGCAAAAAAAAAAACAAGGATGGCCTCTGATGCTGGTCAGAGACATACTGACAGCAGGTGCCTCCTCTTGTGTTATGTTGATGAGAAAAAAGATACAATACATGGACTATGAGTAATCAGAATCTATGAATAGTCAGAGCTTTTACTCATTCACAGCATTCACTGGTAACTTGATAACCGAAATGAAATGTAGTTTGCCGCTATGCCTTCATAAATAAAATTATCAAGGCAACTTTAGGAAGGCTAATTAGATTCATTCATTATGTTTTATGAATGGTCATATTTAGTACTTACTTAGTAATTATTATAACAGAACTGTTTCTTTAAGGTAGCCTGCAAAATTTAATTGCTATAATTCTGTAATATTATCTTGTTATGGCTACAAATCATATTTTGTTCTGGTCAATGTACAAATTGCAAAAATGTAACTAAGTTTGCATTTCGCAGCAACCCTGGAGCATTTCCCCTGATAAGTCTATTTTAGTACCTATATAGGTAGGTAGGCAATCATTAATTTAATACCAAACTACACTAATTTATAAAAAAACAACATGTTTTGAGTGTGTTCAATTCCTATATTCAAAAGTAAATATCCAAATGAACTGGGAATATTGAGAAAATATTAATAGTCACCATGGAATGTTTATCAAATATTTAAAGATTTGTTTCATTTCCTGTTTCTCTTCACTAACTGACCTTATGTTAAGGCACTAAGAGTGGTTTCTTAACAAAACCTAAACTTTTATTTAGTTGCTTGCTACATTGTTAATAAAGCATTCCTACAATCTCAAGCCCATTGGAAGGCTCCACCTCAGTGTGACCAACTTCAAAGATCTTGTCTGACTTAAAAGCAAGAAAACTGTCAATTCTGATTAATTTTTAAGCTCAAAATACCTAAATAGTGCCAAAATATTTCTAGCCTGCCTACTGCCAGATTAGAAAAATGTTAACTGATCCTGCCAGATGTTAAATAAAATGCTAAACTTGCCAGAAGGCCAGGATCCTGCCATAAATGATACTCAATACTCAATATCTTTATTGCTTTACCATAATGTGAACTTAGGTGGTAACTATATAATTTTAGATCATTATGGACCCTGTAGGGCACAGCAAAAGGATAGGAGAGAGGAAGCTCTGTTTTTGAAAATCCTTTGGTCAGGAGATTTCGTAAAATAAACCAACATATCGCTTATTTATCTATAAAATGTATTAACATATTTTATATGATTTTTAAATAAGTAGCTATGTATTATAATAATTCTGTATATTCATTTATATGGATTGTTGTTCTTTCAAAAATTATTATTAGCTATATTGTTTTATTTATTAAGTATTTAATTTTATTTATAATTATTACTGTTTGATTTAATTTTTGTTTTGTTATATTATTTGATAAATTCACATCTGCTCCACCTTCTTATCAAAACCAACAGCAGTAACAACATTGCCATGTTACCTAAAAGTAAACCTGTTTGCCTTACTGGCTACTACACATAGTGCCGGCGGCTATGCCGCCGGGTTTATGACGAGCGGCTATGCCACTGGCAATACAAGCCGCGCAAAGCCGCCAAGCATCATTCTGGTTGTGAACAACAAAGAAACCGCACACCACTACCGCTCGAATGCCAGGAACGAACTGACGCCGGCAAGCCGCGTAACCCGCCGGCACACCCATGCTGGCGGCTCTTTTATGTGGCAAAGCTGGCGGCATTGAATGCCGCCAGGTGCACGGCGGCTTGGCCAGTGGCTTGCCCAGCGGCCCTGCCGCCGGCACTGTGTGTAGGAGAATTTAGGATGAGACAGGACCCACAATACAATGTCATCCTAGTGTGGGGTCCAGGGGTCCTTGCAAAAATCAAGTGCGTAAGGCTCCTATATAATATGTATTTACATAAGAGGTAGGTTGGGTAACTTAAATGTAAAAATGTGGGTCTGAAAACCCTACATAACAGTAGGTACAATCATATAGTATCTAATAAAATAGTAGGCACGCTTACAAATCATACATTACATATTGTATGTTAAAAAAAGTTTTTTGACAGACCTGTTTACTACCTGATTTGTATTTTAAAGGTCTAACAAGACCTTTAAAATACAAATCAACCAATCAATGTTTGTTAAATATTGTACTGTATTTTCTGAACCAAATTAAGTTTTTTATTTAATTGTATCCAGGCTGTGAGCGTCTCCATCGCCTGCTGGGCCTGCTGCCCCTGCTGCGCATGGACAACGAGCGCTGCAAGGACGTGTACGTGTCGGCGGCGCCGGCGCTGGTGCAGCGCTGCGTGGAGGCGCCGCGCCGCGCCGCCGTGGTGCCCGAGCTGTGTCGCCAGCTGCTGTGCTACCTGCTCGTGCATCCCGCGCTCACGCACCAGGACCAAGGGTATGCCACTTTATTGAAGGAACATGAAATTGTGGGAGTTTGCTTCCAAGTTCGATATACCCTCAAGTAATTGTACGCAACACTTAAATATAAATATTTGATTTCACATAATCCTACATGAGAAAGAAAGAAAGAAAGAAAGAAAGAAAGCATTTATTTGTCAGAATATTGTACAAAGTTGTTATGTGGATTATTACGCTCAAAATATTCTGCCGTTTCCGGCGTACAAATATGGTTTTGAAATTATGGGTCATCATTACATTCAAATTTAGTTATTAATCATTAAAATTATATGTCATCATTACATTAAGATTTAGTTATTAATCAATAGAATTATTTAAATTACGAAACATATTTTTTTTTAAATGTAAAAGATATTAATTAAATGTCAAAAGTGCATGAAGGGAGATAAAATATGATTTTTACAGAATAATGTCAAATCTTTAGGTAAACTTTTCATTCATAAAATCTTCAGTCGAGTAATAACATTTGCTTAAGAGAAAGTTAAATAATTTACATTTAAATGTTCTGAGGCTGAGAGTTTTAAAGCCATCAGGTAATTTGTTATAAACAGTAATGGACATGCAGTACACATTTTTAGAAAATAATTTAATTCTACGCCTAGGAACATGAAGCATATGCACTTTGCGGCTGGGTCTGGATACAACATCATTATACAAATCAAATTCATGTCTGTTTCGGTGTATAAAGATACAGATTTCAAAAATATATAGTGCTGGAATTGGCAGTATTTTAAGTTTCTTAAATAGTGGAACACAACTGTCCAGTGGGTGCGCTCCGCAAATTGAGCGTATGCATTTTTTCTGAGCTCGAAAAACTCTTGTAAGTTCAACTGAATTACCCCATATTATAATGCCATAGCGCAGAATTGATGACACATAGCCATGGTATGCACATATTGCCGCGTTAACACTAGCCACACGTGTTAGTCTATATAAAACAAATACAAATCTATCTATCCTCTTACATAGATCGTCAATATGAGATTTCCAGTTACAGTTTTTGTCAATTATTATACCCAAGAATTTTACGTAATCGACCTCTTCAATTGTCTCATTTCCATATTGTATTTTAAGTCGTGGACGCGTACTGTTATATGTCTGGAATTGTATCATTTTTGTTTTTTTAATGTTAATATGTAAGTTATTGTGTTCTAGCCATGTAATAATTTTATTTAATGTCATGTTTATTTCATTTTGGTACTCAATAATGTCGTCATTTTCTTTTATAATACTAAGGGTCGTATCATCCGCATATAGGATACATTTGTGGGAAGTTACACTTGGCAAGTCGTTAGCATATAGCAGAAATAAAAGCGGACCTATTATGGTCCCTTGGGGAACACCGCAGTTATTTTCACGATACTGTGACCTATATGTGAGCTTTTGATTTCCTGTTTGTCCCGAAATCTCAACACATTGCTGTCGATGTGTAAGGTAGCTTTCGAGCCATTTCAAAGCATTACCCCTTATGCCATATCGTTCTAATTTATAAATTAATAGTCTGTGGTCCACGAAATCAAAAGCTTTGGACATATCCAGAAATATAGAGACTATTGGCAGTTTATCATTAAGGCTTTTCGTTATTAATTTTAATAGAGCAAAACAAGCTGTTGTGGTCGATTTATTTTTTCTGAAACCAAATTGATCTTCACTTAGAATTTCGTATTTGGATAAAAAACCGGAGAGCTTCTCATGCATGACCTTTTCAAATATCTTGGATAATATTGGTATGAGTGTTATGGGGCGGTAATTATTCATATCACTTCTGTCACCTTTCTTATGGATTGGTTTAACAATTGAGAATTTTAACCGTGAAGGGAATAGACCTTGCATAAATGACAAATTAATAATATGGCTAATATGAGTAGATAAAAAAGTAGAGCATAATTTAAGAATTTTTGTGTTAATGTCATCATAGCCTGTAGAGTTGGTTGATTTTAAAGAGTTTATTATTTTATATACATTGGTGTCATCAGTTGGAGTCAAATACATAGAATTTGGTTGATAAGTCATGGATGGTGTGTAGTCAATAGATGGTTTAGTGGTGTCATTTGTTATATCAATAAAATAATTGTTAAAAATGTCAGCTACCTTTTCAGGTTTAGTGTAAGTTTGATTGTCTAATTGAATTTTATTTATGTCATGAAAATTTTGTGTTTCGCTGGTATTACTTTTTATTACTTTCCAGGCAGCCTTACATTTGTTACTGGATTGAGTCAAATAACGCGTGTTCTCGCCTTTTTGTGCCTGCAACATGCATCTTTTTAGAATAGTAGTGTATTTACAGTAGGTGTTTTTATGACGTTTTTTATTTGCTGTTGAGAGACGATATTTCAGATATAGACGTCGTTTGTTTATACAACACTTTTTTATGCCTTTTGTCATCCAATTATGTTTTAAGGGTTTGATAGTTATTTTAAACTTGATTTTTGGGAAACATAAATTATAAAATAATAGTAGAATGTCATGGAAATAATTAAATGCAATGTCAGTATCTTCAGTCTCGTAAATATCTGAGAAAGACAATGAGGATAAACAGTTTACAAACTTATCTATATTATCTTGATTAAAATCGCGTCTTTGTTCAAAATAAAATGGTCTTTTAATATTTGTGGTGTCTACCGTAACGTCAAAACATATCGATTGTCCTGTTTCGTGATCAGATAGTGCTAGGTAGTGTATTTGGGGTGTAACATTTGGTATGTTACTCGTGATTAAGTCGATGCAGGAGAGTTTTCTTGTTGGATTGGTAATATGATTATTTATGTTATAGTTTTTTAAAATAGATTCTAGCTCTTTGAAATGTTTATCTGCTTTTATTGCGTCTAAATTCCAGTCACCACATAATATGATGCTTTTGTTGTTTTGTTTTTTCAGGATTTTTCTTAGGAGGAGGTCTAAATTTTCCAAAAATAATTTAATGTTTGAATTTGGTGTGCGGTAAATACAGATAACATATAATTTTAAAGTTGTAATTTCAATTGCACAGTATTCGAAATAATGTAACTTAGGCTCAATTAAATCACATAGAGGTTTGCAGTCAAGGCCTTTTTTGGTCAGTATACAAGTCCCACCTCTACGTTGATGCGGCCTTGAAAAGGCTGATACTACTTTATAATTTTTCATGATAAGATTTGATTCTGCCCCTTGTCGTATAAATGTTTCGCTGAGGCAAATAATATCTATACTCACATTAGTTTTTTCTAGTTCCGTTATTGATACTTCCAGAAGGTCTTTTTTACTCAATATACCAGCTATATTTTGATGTAGAAGCGTACATTTGCGTCTAACCTCGAAAAAACATCGGTTGGCTAGTGTTTTCGCTGTTACTTATAGGTTTAAAATTATTACGATTGGTATTATGTTGTTTTTTAAAATAATATGGGATAGTTCCTTTTTTGTACATATTTGTTTTTGTGACATTGTTACTATTCTTATCTTGTAAATCTTTGTTGACACATCTTGATTTCAAAAGGGAAGTTACCAATTTCTGATAGTTTATGTTATCGACTTCTATATTTATTTTAAAACACATATGGCGCTTAGATACAAAATTATAGTTATTAGCGCTTACCATAACATCAGATGTATCAATGAATTGGCAATTAGGATAGTTCTTCACAATCAGTTTTATGTTTTTATTTAATAGGTTAGTATTTAAGTAGCGATTATTTAGAACGTTTAGGATTAACACTTTGTTATTTTTTACTTTGTGAAGTGAAGAACATAACTCTGATAAAAATAAGTAGGGATTTTTATCGTTACTTCCAATACCTAATACGATAATGTCATCACTTTTTAGTCCTTCTGATAATTTGTCAAAGTTGCACAGGACTTGTGTACTCGTTGCATATGGTTTTGAGAGTCCTGATACCGAGTAAATGTTGTTCCATTTATTATTATTTCGTTGTATTGCTATTTCTTGAGCAAATTCCCGTACTTGTTGGTCGCCTAAAACTAATATCCTTGGAGAAGATATGTTGTGTTTTAGTTCTTCTACTTTTGCTATATTTGAGGAAGGTATAATTACGGCTTCATGTCGAGTTTCTTGACTCAGTTTTGGTGGATACTTTATGGGTGCGTTAAGACTCTTATTGTGGTCCACAGATGTCGCCAAATGTTGTGTCGTGTTGTTCATGATGTCGCGCTTTAGTAGTGGTGGTTGAGGAGTTTTGAGGTCATGGTTAACTGGATCGAAATCTTGAGTCTTTAGGGGTGTGGAATGGGTAGATTTACAAGTCATTCTAAGGAAATTTAGAGGTGTAGAATGAGTAGACGTACTGGTCGTCCTAATGAGACTACGTTTACGCGAGGTCGTTGGTGTCATGGGTTTTATGTCGGATGAGATAATTTTTTTGTATGTATCAATCATTTTCTGCCCTTCGCCTATATCCATTTTTAGTCGAAAGTTTTCGCTGTTCAAGTTTTCAATCTCCTGATGTGCTGATTGAAGTTCCATTGTTAATCGTCTAATTGTTTCGTTGAGGTTGATTATAGTGTCGCTATCATTCATGGATGTACTTGGTAAGCTCTTCATGGTGGTGTCGAGCAATGTCGAATTATTTGTGAACAAATGATCGAGTGAATTTGCCCGTCGTGGCTTCCTCGTGGTAATGTTCTCTAGTTCCATTGCAAAGGAGTCCATAGTGGTATTATTTTTATAAAGTTTTAATAGTTTTCAAATTAATAAACAAAAAATTAGAGAAAAAAAAGTCAATTGAATTTTTAAAACAAAAACAAAAATTCCAAAAAGTGTAGTATTTGGATTTGAACCCGCACTTGCAAGCTTCTACTGCAGCAGTTAGCCTCCGCGCCACGAAGCTGCTTGTTAGGTGTTTTAAATTGTTTGACTACTTGTTAGGGCAGTGATTACAGTGGATGGTTCGTCGCTCTGCGTGACCATATAAGGTAACGAAACGCTCCGCACACTCTGTTGATGAATCACTTTGAGTTCCGTTCACAATACCTACGTGTCTTTAGTTTGTTGCTCACTTTTTAAATAGTTTTTTGATTGTTTTGGGCGCACTATTTGTTATTAGTTTATTTTGACACGAGATTATTGTCGCTTGTACTTTTAACTATTGATTGATATAAGCTTAGACTAATTTTGGGAGTATTTATAATTTTAAGAAAATAATAACACGGAGCTTCAAGAATTTGCATGCGCTTCGTACGACGCGCGCGCGCGACTCAGCTGAGATTCGTGAAACGTCCGAAGCTGCATGATTTCAATTGGTTGTTTCCTATAAAGAAGAGCGAAGACATTGTTGACATTTATTAATATTTATGTATACTTTATAATTTGAACATTTTTATCATACTCTATTTCAGGATATTAAAACAATGGTTAAGGTACCTCGAGAACCACATTTCCGGCAACAGAACTGAAAGCGTGTGGCAACAAAGAATCGACCCCTGCCTCATGCCGGACACCAACATTTGGGGCACAAACAACTCGTTCAGACGGACCATCGGCAAGAACGTCGAATTCCGAGGCATCCTAGACACCGTCGAACACTTCAGTACCGACCTACTACAAGAATCATTCTCGAAAAATGGCCGAGATGTAGATATAAGTATAGAAGGAGAGAAATTGAATTTTGACGCGACGATAGCGCAACCCAAGTCACAGAGATCGAATAGCTTGACGCCTCCTTCGAGTAATTTCATGCACATGTCTTCGTCGGCTGAGAATTTGAGTGATGAACCTTTTGTACAGAAACCTAGGAGTTTTTCACTGTCGAGTGAGCACAGTTTGAGTCAGATAAGGCCTATTAGTATAATGTACGGGACGACGGGCAGCGAGACGCGGCTGGACGACCTGCGCTCGCACAAGTTCGGGGAGCACCCGGGCATGTCCACCGTGGCGCACTGGCTCAAGACTCTGCGTCTGCACAAGTACGTGTGGCTCTTCACCAACATGAGCTACGAGCAGATGATGGCCATGGACGAAAAGTATTTAGAGAAATTAGGTGAGTTGCATCACTTCCTCTTTTGGGAGTTCTATTATTCTCTACTGATGCATGGAGGCTGTGTTCACACCAAACTTAGCACCCGTTCATATTCACTCGGCGGCTGACTAAACTTGGTGTGAATGCGGTCCCTTGCTGAAAACCCTAAAAACTGTTTGGAACATTGCCATTTGATTCATAAATAATCCTTAGTATTTTAATTACAATTTTCCTCAAAAATCTTCGTCCACGTGAAATGCGTTGAACACGTAAATGTTACCCAGGAGCCTCTATCTTATATCTTTAAACGAGCAATTCTTGTATATATATATATATAATCTGAATCTCGAAAACGGCTCCAACGATTTTCATGAAATTTAGTATACAGAGGGTTTCAGGGGCGATAAATCGATCTAGCTAGGATTCATTTTTATAAAATGTCGTTTTATTCGTGTTTTCAATGACCAACTTTATCGATAATCAACTGGAACATAAACTTATTATTTTAAACACAATTTACCAAAAAAAAAACCAGATATTGTTACTTTAATTCTCAATTATACTCTCTGAGAGTGACTCACTGCTGTAGTACTAATAGTGGCAGAGGAAACAGCCCACTTTATTATGTTGTTTGCACTATTCACCACAATACTGCAACTGAAACTGTGTGAATCATGCTCTGTTGATTATTATTTATTGTGTGGTAGCGTAGCCCTAAGAAATAAATAGGTTATTAACTTGTTTGTTCAGTTAATTAGGTAACACAGTAAGTCAGAGTAGGCTAATTGATGTCTAGTGTGTATTAAAGCTAGATTTAACACTGGTTTGTTGTAATGCAGAACAGTCCTACTTTTTTATGTTTATGTAATGAATCAATGATTTGGTGTTTCGTGACTGTTAACGAAACACCAAATCACTGATTAAACACGTGATGGTTTATTTACAAATATTGCAAAAAATATGTTATCAGCATAATGAGTTTACAATGTTCCCACTGTTGGGACACAGGACTCCACTCGGCGAGAGGGAATGAAATTCATCACGCAGGTCCAGTGCGGGTTGATAGATGTCACATGTCTGAGACCAGTTTTGATGTATTAATTTTCGAACCATAAAGATAACTGTAGTGAATCGGTATATTCTACCCGCCGCGTTTCAGTTGTCCCGCGTGTAGTTGTAATATATGGTGTATTTGTATCACATCATAGTATACAAGTGACAGCAGAGGAATATATGGATAAACAGAGTATAAGGATTTTGTTAGTTGTTCACACAGAGTATTGTATATAAGTATTACATCAGATTCAAAATCGTAAGTCCAACTAGTTTCATATTCCGTGAACCAAAAACATATCACTTTAGACCTAAGTAGTGTTGTCATTTTATATCTAACTAGCTTTTGCCCGCAGCTTCGCTCGCGTTAAATTCGGGGTAACACGGTTCCCCTTTCCTAACTTAGAACACAGAAGAGAATCGGAACAGAATGTTATTTTAATACGCTACTGTAGAATTTGGGGATAGAATGTAAAGATTTTGGGTATTGGACACACGCGAACTTGCTACATATAACTGTCCATGGGAAAAGCATGGCTTTTCTAAGTTCACCCGAGCCACCGAAAAAAGAAAAAAAAAAGAAAAAAGTAGCCTATGTCACTCTCCATCCCTTCAACTATCTCCACTTAAAACATCACGTCAATTCTTCGCTCCGTTTTGCCGTGAAAGACGGACAAATAGACATACACACTTTCCCATTTATAATATTAGTATGGATTCTGGGAACCATAGATAATTAGTTTGGTCCGTCACAACGCTATAAATTTAGTAATTATTTTAGGGAAAAACTCGAGCGACATAGTTAACTCGCACGCATTCGTCTAGAAATCTCGTTCAAGAACTCATTGGTCTTCCCACGGTTAAGATTAAATTCCCTATTCTGATCCAGAATGATGACCATCCAATAATAATCTAGCTTTACGCTAAACACTTCACCCTCATAATATGTTCATCGACACTGTTCTAGTTATTTAAAAAAACTTTTTACAAAAAAATAACAACCGACTTCCTAAAAAAAAACACTACAAAGTGAAAAATAACTTTAATGATAAATGATAAATGATAAATGATAAATGACTTTATTTTTGCAAGTAGGTTTGTACAAACACTTTTACACGTCAATCATATTTTTTTTTTTAAACTAGATGAGTTCGGCATTTCCTATCTGACTACTCTGAGAAGAAACGCCGAAACAAACTCAGAGGTCACAGTCTCTTTTAAAGTCCAGACATAATCTTGATCAGATCATGTGAAGACCATGTGGATTGGTGTCTGAAGTGGTCTTTTAAGGAAAGAACACACAGCTTGAGTGGACCTGTCCAATCAGTGCACGCATTTGTCAGTAATCATGCAGCCCCACTCAGAACTTAAGGAGGTCAATGATTCGACGAACAATACCAAAGAAAGGACATTTGTGAAGGTCGCACAAATTACTCAAACTGCCAGACAATGTAAAAAATTAAATTAGAAGAAAAGGAAACCAAAAAAAAAAAGAACACCCACTTCGTCTTCACATTTACAATGGGTAATTAAAACAATATAATACTTAAAAGTAAATATTCATGTCATTGTATAAGTAAAATTCACCAATGTCAATGTGTATATAAAATCAGGAAATAGTCCCGGTCTGATCATTTGAGGACCATGTACATGGGGGTGTCTGAAATGGTCTTTTGAGGAAAGAACCATACAGATTGAGTGGACCTGTCCAGTCAATGCACGCATTTGTCAGTAATCTTGCAGCTCAACTCAGAACATAAGGAGCACAAAGATTCGACGAACAATACCAAAGAATGGACATTTTGGTAGGCCGCATTAAGTACTCAAACTGCCAGATTATCATTAAAATGGAATGAGTAAGAGAGATATAAAAAAACAAACATCACCTACATAGTCCTCACATTCAAAATCACTTAAATAATAATAATAATATTATACTTCTGAAAGTATATATTCATGTCATAGTGTAAACAATAATCAAATGTCAAAGTGTATAAGCAATAATCAAAATGTCAAAGTGTATAAGCAATAATCAAAATGTCAAAGTGTATATTCCCAATAAAAAATTAATAAAAAAGGCAAGTAATTAATAATAAAAATAAAAAATATCATTCAGTACAATAATAATTTAAAAATAAAAATCAAAAATTGGAGCAGCTTAATCCCAAGCTTTTTTGTCCTCAATATAATCTTTGACAGTGTAAAAGGCTTTCTGGCACAACTTACGTTTAATGAATGATTTAAATTTATTGAGACTTAGATCTTGAACATGGCTTGGAAGTTTATTATAAAAGCGTATACATTGACATCTGAATGAGCCACCTATTTTCTTGAGCCTTGTTGAAGGTACAATAAATTTGTGTTTATTCCTAGTATTTATATTATGGATATCACTGAATTTTTTAAACAATTTAATATTCTTATGGGCATATAAAAGATTTTCAAAAATATACTGTGAAGGCACAGTCATTATATTAATTTCTTTAAATTTCTCTCTGAGTGAGTGTCTCGGGCTTAATTTATAAATTGATCGAACAGCCCTTTTCTGCAAGACAAAGATAGTCTGAATGTCGGCGGCATTTCCCCACAACAGAATACCGTACGACATTACACTATGAAAGTAGGCAAAATACACTAAACGGGCTGTCTCTATGTCAGTTAAATTCCGAATTTTTCTAACAGCGTATGCAGCGGAGCTTAGCGTTTTCGACAATTTATCTATATGCGGGCCCCACTGAAGCTTGGTATCCAAAGTTAGGCCCAAGAATACAGTGCTATCTTCAGGATTCAATTCTTCGCCCTTCACCAACACATTCGTTTTCACTTGCCTAACGTGAGGTAGCGTAAACTTAATGCATTTTGGAAGTCGGTGTCTTAGGATCTGTAATTAAGAATTTTTGCCACCGACTTCCGAAATTAAAGTTATTTTTCACTTTGTAGTGAATTTATTGTTTTTTTTTTTTTAATGGGACCATTCGGGAAGCACTAGCTTTCAAATAAAAAAGGAATCATCGAAATCGGTTCACCCAGTCAAAAGTTATAAGGTAAAAAATATTTAAAAAAAAATACAGTCGAATTGATAACCTCCTCCTTTTTTTTAAGTCGGTTAAAAACAAAATGTTGATTACGTTGGAGTGTGTGGGCGTGTCCGTGACGCAGGCGGTCTGTGTGCAGGTGTGACGAAGGGCGCGCGCCACAAGCTGCTGCTGTCCATCAAGAAGCTGTCGGAGCGCGGCGCGGCGCTGGACGCGCTGCAGGCCGAGCTGCGCACCGGCCCCCCGGGGGGCGCGGGCGCGGGCCGCGCGCTGGAGCGCCTGCGCGCCGTGCTGCTCAGCCCCATGCCGCCCACCTCCGACCTGCCCGCCGCCATCGTGAGGGCGCTGCATCTGGGTAAGTGTGTAGAGCGCGGCGCGCCGCACCCGAGCTGCGCACCGGCCCCCCGGGGGGCGCGGGCCGCCCACCTCCGACCTGCCCGCCGCCATCGTGAGGGCGCTGCATCTGGGTAAGTGTGTAGAGCGCGGCGCGCCGCACCCGAGCTGCGCACCGGCCCCCCGGGGGGCGCGGGCCGCCCACCTCCGACCTGCCCGCCGCCATCGTGAGGGCGCTGCATCTGGGTAAGTGTGTAGAGCGCGGCGCGCCGCACCCGAGCTGCGCACCGGCCCCCCGGGGGGCGCGGGCCGCCCACCTCCGACCTGCCCGCCGCCATCGTGAGGGCGCTGCATCTGGGTAAGTGTGTAGAGCGCGGCGCGCCGCACCCGAGCTGCGCACCGGCCCCCCGGGGGGCGCGGGCCGCCCACCTCCGACCTGCCCGCCGCCATCGTGAGGGCGCTGCATCTGGGTAAGTGTGTAGAGCGCGGCGCGCCGCACCCGAGCTGCGCACCGGCCCCCCGGGGGGCGCGGGCCGCCCACCTCCGACCTGCCCGCCGCCATCGTGAGGGCGCTGCATCTGGGTAAGTGTGTAGAGCGCGGCGCGCCGCACCCGAGCTGCGCACCGGCCCCCCGGGGGGCGCGGGCCGCCCACCTCCGACCTGCCCGCCGCCATCGTGAGGGCGCTGCATCTGGGTAAGTGTGTAGAGCGCGGCGCGCCGCACCCGAGCTGCGCACCGGCCCCCCGGGGGGCGCGGGCCGCCCACCTCCGACCTGCCCGCCGCCATCGTGAGGGCGCTGCATCTGGGTAAGTGTGTAGAGCGCGGCGCGCCGCACCCGAGCTGCGCACCGGCCCCCCGGGGGGCGCGGGCCGCCCACCTCCGACCTGCCCGCCGCCATCGTGAGGGCGCTGCATCTGGGTAAGTGTGTAGAGCGCGGCGCGCCGCACCCGAGCTGCGCACCGGCCCCCCGGGGGGCGCGGGCCGCCCACCTCCGACCTGCCCGCCGCCATCGTGAGGGCGCTGCATCTGGGTAAGTGTGTAGAGCGCGGCGCGCCGCACCCGAGCTGCGCACCGGCCCCCCGGGGGGCGCGGGCCGCCCACCTCCGACCTGCCCGCCGCCATCGTGAGGGCGCTGCATCTGGGTAAGTGTGTAGAGCGCGGCGCGCCGCACCCGAGCTGCGCACCGGCCCCCCGGGGGGCGCGGGCCGCCCACCTCCGACCTGCCCGCCGCCATCGTGAGGGCGCTGCATCTGGGTAAGTGTGTAGAGCGCGGCGCGCCGCACCCGAGCTGCGCACCGGCCCCCCGGGGGGCGCGGGCCGCCCACCTCCGACCTGCCCGCCGCCATCGTGAGGGCGCTGCATCTGGGTAAGTGTGTAGAGCGCGGCGCGCTGCACCCGAGCTGCGCACCGGCCCCCCGGGGGGCGCGGGCGCGGGCAACTGGGCGACTGGGCAACTCTAACCCTACATTTACACATTCGCCTCGTCACTCGACGAACATTCGACGACACATTCATGAACGAGTACCATCCCGAACTACTATTCACACATTCGCAGTGTGAATTATTTTGTCATTCCCACACGAACATGGAGAACGTGAAAATAATTGCGTCTGCACTTCCAGTTGGTGGACTCGGGCTCCAGCTTTTTAACTGAATGCAGGCGAATGCGTAAACAGTAAGTTCGTATTCGCCATTCGTGCCCTTTGATGCGCGTCCGAAAAAACGCTCTCGTAGAACAATTTCTATGATCGTGTCGCGGCGCGACAGGTTGCCCCTGTCATGGGCGGGTGGGGCAGGGTGGGGCGCTTGCCCCACTCTGGCTCTGACCTTTACAGGTCCTACTTTTATATCTTACGATACTTAACCAAACTTAAAAAAATTAATTATCTAGGTACTAACTATAATACTTAACCTCTAAATCCCTGAGATACCACATTGGGTATAGACACAGTGGTTTTTAATTGTGTCTGTAATTACGGTATTCAATGGGTTAATATCCGTAAGAAAGTTCACACTCGACAGTCGACATAAAAAAATGCGATCAAAACAAAAAGCGTGCGATTCATCGACACATTAAAAAAACATCGTGAAAATGTGGACGATCACAGCGACAGTTTCATAGCTGAAGCTCAAGTGATCGCTGACGCTCTAGAACAGCTATACTCAACCTGCGGCCCGCCGGGCCTTTGTTATTGGCCCATCTGACGATTGTTACAAAGGATGGATGTCAATAACCAAGGTATTATAATTTCCCCCATAAATCACGAAAATTAAAATAATACCACAGAGCCATAGAGAGGTACTTACCTTTATGCGCGGAACGCCACATGTGGAATTTTGGGGTGTTGTTCCCCAAAAATATAAAAGCGTCCAAAGATGTGTCCAAATCCTACTAACCCCCATCCTATTTATGAAATAAATAAAAAAGTATGTGTGCGAATCGCCTTTAAGAAAAATGAAATACACAAAGCACGTTTACAGAAACAAACTTACAGATTCTCATCTAGATAATAATAATAATAATAAACCCGCAGGGCAGCATGTGGCGTGCTGTTGGGCAGTAGCGACCCCACGGACCCTATCTCCCGGGAGAATTCTTGTTCCTCATCTCTGGCTTGCCTTTATTGGCCGGCTGGAGTGAACACTGACGAGGTTCAGAGCTCACACCTCATTCTTGCCTTTATTGGCTGGCTTGAGTGGAGATTCGCAAGAGCAAACGTGCTCGGGGAAAGGAAGTATTCCAGTAAGTGCTCGTAGGGACTTGACCATCTTCCAGGCTCTGGGATTGTTCTGAAAGCCTTGGAATACCTCTCCACTTCTCAAGCACCTCAGGAAGTGTTGCCCTCTTATCGCTGCGTCACTATGTGCCAGCGACGTTTCCCGGGGGCCCATTATTGAGTGTGCAAGTCACCCCCTGCCATTTAATCCGTGTATTTACAAAACATTGATGCGGCAGGGGCCATAGGCCTTCCATAGTTCTTGGTAACCAGTCTATTTTAGCCATCCAAATACATAGTCCAACATCTTAGTTTCCATATCCTGCAATAGTCCAACACCAACCGGAGGTTGTCCTTGGGTGCACTTGCACAGTGTATACAGGGATAACCGCCGGTTAGTGCCTCACTTCATCTAAATTTTCTAAGGGGCCCTTGGCGAGTTGGCTTCGGCCCCTCGTACGCCTTCCAAAAGACCGGGACCCTAGGGTCCCGAGATATGTTAACATATATAAAAATAATAATAATAATATTCCACAACTATCACACAACGCCATCTAGTCCCAAGCTAAGCAGAGCTTGTGTTATGGGTACTAGACAACCGATAAACATACTTATATATTTCTAAATACATACATATTATAGATAAATTACACCCAGACACAGAACAAATGATCGTGCTCATCACACAAACATTTGTCCTGGGTGGGAATCGAACCCACGACCTCCGGCATAGCAGTCAGGGTCACTAACCACTAGACCAACAGGCCAGTGATAATGTTGTTGTGTTGTTGTTGTTGTTGTGTTGTGTGTCTAAAGCGACAAGGCAGATCTTGATAAAGTTTTGAAAAAGTGTTCACAGTATCAAAAATCGAATTAAAACATATTAACATCTTTGTTAAAACTTATTTTTTCATAAATAAAGTAACTGCATCGTTTTAATTAAGACCTAAATAATTTCTGCTTGCGGCCCCCGACACCATGACTGCAACGTGTTTGTGGCCCTTATAAAAAAAGGTTGAGTATGGCTGCTCTAGAAGTTTATTTTACAATGCCACGCATCGCGAAAAGACAGACGCACCGTGCAAATCCTCCGGCAGTGAGTCCTACCCAGTTTTGGGATTAACCAAATGGCTTTTTTTATTTTCTGTTTTTCAGTTTTTTCGGCGGTTAAATTTTTTGTTAAAAAGTTTTTTCGTAGGTTGTTAAAATTTTACTATGGACGTGCAGGCTAGCGCGTAGCGTCACTATACTCGGAAAATTGAATCCAGTATATTTTGTATGACAACCCTTCATCTTGTATTTGTTGCAGCATCAAAGTGCCTGAACAACGCGGCGTGTCCGCCGGCCGCGCGCGTGACGTCACAGCTGCTGAGCGAGGACGGCGAGCACGAGCCGCCCGTGGACCCCATGTCGCTACACTGCTGGCTCGTGGAGAAGGTAACACATTATTACCCCTTTTTTCTGGGCGGGAAATCATCAAATGACGTCTCGCGCTCTGAACGGAGCGGGGGGGACGTGTCAGGCTTTTACTGACTAAAACCCACCCATGTTCCTTCGGTTGTCTGTGCCAGGGCCACATCTGCGATCCTAGCAGGCATCAGCTCTAGCGGACCCCTTCAATTACTGCTGACATCTCTTTGAGGCGCGCCGTCTAACTTGGCCTGATCCTTAACGGGCGGAGAGCAATGGGTAGCTAGCCACGCCCGCGCCTCCGCGAGTCCGTTATGGAGTCCCGACGCCCGGGGCGTCTCCTCCGCCTCCTCCTTCGCGAGCATTCAAAATCAAAATCAAAAGTCATTTATTCAAACTAGGCTGAGAGTCAGCACTTTTTGAACGTCAAAGTTACAAAAGACAGTCCCCCCAAAACGCCCGCCCTTCGACACTTCCTAGTGCTTTAGCTGGGAAGAAGAAGTGGCGGAACAAACTCCCCAGCAGCACAGCTGTCTGTTAAGTTTGAAGAACTTGATTCTATACAATTATAACGAGGTAACATTAAGAGACACAAAATATTAAATTAAATGATTTGCCATATGTCAGCTAGCCAACCCAATATTCCAAGAAATAAAATGAAATCTATACTCAAGCAAAAGCAAAAAAATTTTTATAATGTAAATAAAGGTACCAAAATAAAAGCCTCCTGGCATAAAGGGCGTGACAGCTTACATATGCAATGCTGAATCACGTTCACATAGCTGTTACGACCCGAGTTACAACTCGAGGCCACAAAATGATAAACTAGGAGCATCGGCGTAAAAACAAATAAACAGGTAGGTAATTAACAACAATACCAACATCAAGGTCAGCAAGACGACCAGTCACCACAAGCAGCACCCGTTCACGAGCATAACGCAAAGGTCAGCCATTACCCCCCTCGCCATATTTGAGGGAAGGGGGTAACCCGACCCCTGACGCTACCGCAAGCATTGACATCTAAGGGAGCATGACGAACTTGCTGCCGGTTGCTCAGGCAAGAATTGAATGACAACTTGTCTAGGTCGCTAGCTAATCATTTTATGCAATACTAATCATTATAAATATCTGGATGACCGAGCTTTGCTCGGTATTTTTTTTTAGTAAATTGTGTCTAAAGTAATGTTTATGTTCAAGTTGATTATCGATAAAGGTGATCATTGAAAACACGAATAAAACGACATTTTATAAAAATGAATCCTAGCTAGATGGATTTATCACCCCCGAAACCCCCTGTATACTAAATTTCATGAAAATCGTTGGAGCCGTTTCCGAGATTCAGATTGTATATATATATACATATATAGAAGAATTGCTCGTTTAAAGATATAAGATATGTCAAAGCATAGAACATGTCAAAACCAATAAATACCCAAAAAAAAATGACTAACAAAGTAAAAAAAATATATAATAACAATTATATTACAGCTATATAACCTATCACTAGGTACGCTAGTACTGGAGAAAGAACACAAACATTGTCTTCAGTTAATCACAGCGACCAACTAGTTTTGTCATTCAAATAGTCGTTGATGGAATAGTATGCCTTTAGAACAAAGGTTGGATTTTACTTGAGCTTTAAACGCATTAAAAGGTAATTCTAGTAAAGAAGATGGTAGCTTGTTGTAAAATGTTATACCAAGCCTAACAAATGAGTTATGCACCTTATGAAGCCGGTGAAAGGGAACACGTAGTTTGTCCTTATTTCTAGTGTTAACAGTGTGAAAATCACTGTTTTTAGCATGTAAGTGTAAATTTTGCCTAATATATAACCACTCAACTGTCCATGGTTACAAACGTAAACAAATAAAATCTTGTCGAAACGTCCATGGTTATTTTTGTAACCATGAACGTTTTATGCGTCATTCGTCACTTGAAACGTGTTTATCGCTACAGTCCTTTGATAGTCGTACATTAGAGAAATACTAGATGTCGCTATATGAGATTTGTCATCCAGGAGAGTGAATTTCGTCTGTGGACCGGCAACATAAAATTTAGAAAAAAAAAAGAAAATGACAGTTCATCCTTGTTGTCTAGCGAACTATGTTTGTGTGTGGATCTCCAACTAAAATGTGGTAAGTTTTCTGTTTTTATATCACATTTATATTGTTATTGTACATCAAATTAAACGTGAAGATATTTCCTTTGCGAAATATGCATTACTACGCCAATTTCGAAACGTTTACATGGAATAATATAGCTGGAAAAATTTTATGATGATCGCGCGGACATTGTTCGTTGGTTGTAGTTGATCGAGTTTTCAAATTGGTTGTTTTTGTTAAATAAATGCTTAAATATAAGAGAATACTTTACTATTAGCACTATAACAGCTATTTACAAACGAAATATATTGAGATGGGGTCTACAAATTATTCAAACGCAACTCGTAATTCATGATTTTAGTGTTGGCTCGGGGACCTTTTGAGAAGTACTTGTTTTTTCTTGATAGAAAACTAAATACTTATATTTAGATATTGGTGTCATTTTGAAGGGTATATTATGTACTATTATAATAAAAATAATTTTGCCTAGTAACTATTATACTTTTCTTGTAAAACACGAAATAAAAAATAATTACGATATTTTTTGAAATCCCCGACTTTATTTTCTAATTAGAATTCAATATCTTATTAGATTTTTGTTTGATTAATTTAGTTTTTTCCAATTAGAATTCAATATCTTATTAGCTTTCCGTGAGTATTTCTTATTAGAATATAGCTATAGTAGTTTTTCAGTCGTAATCGTTTTTGTGCAAAAAATTTCGCAATGTCGTAAAAAAGAAAGTGAAATTTGATGCCCGGACAGTTGGGGAGATAATCGCCGCGCGGGTTGGACAGTTGAGTGGATAAGATGTTGGCGAAGATGCATTGTGATGCCACAATAAGAATACCAATATCTTTAAAAAAGTCCCTTAGAGAAACTCTGGCACCTAGCTGGTAAATTGCTCGAACAGCTCGTTTCTGAAGGACAAAAATATTTTGAATATCAGCGGCTTTGTCCCACAGTAGAATACCGTAAGACATAACGCTGTGAAAATAACTAAAATAGACTAATCGAGCTGTATCAACGTCAGTATATTGTCTTACTTTTTTGACGGCGTAGGCGGTTGAACTGAGCCTCCCCGCTAGACTTGAAATATGTGGGCCCCACTGTAGTTTGCCATCTACTGTTATGCCCAGGAAAACTGTCGAGTCTACAGTTTTAAGAACCTCTTTATTTAAGACGATTTCGGGACCTAGATTTCTAACATTCGGTAAGGTGAACTTTACACATTTCGTTTTCATGGCATTGAGAACTAAGTTATTTGCCGTAAACCAATTCGTAACCATTGAGAGTGCACTGTTTACGTCTTCAAAATCTTGTCTGTTCCTATCTTTTTTTTAAATAAGAGAAGTACCATCTGCAAACAGTACAACGTCACAAATACCCTTTAAAAAGAATGGTAAGTCATTGATATACACTAAGAACAAGAATGGGCCGAGTATAGAGCCTTGAGGCACACCTAACTGAACCGGTAGCCCGGTAGATTTTACACCATTAATATCTACACATTGGAACCTATTATGTAAATAAGAATTTATTACGTTTAAAGCTTCGTTATGGACACCGTAATGACGTAGTTTACGCAAAAGCGTGTCATGGGGCACGCAATCAAAGGCTTTGGAGAGATCACAGAATACTCCGATAGCATTTTGCGAGTTCTCCCATGCGTTAAAAATGTGTTTCAAGAGAGTAACACCCGCATCTGTAGTTGAACGACCTTTCGTAAAGCCATATTGCTCATTATGAAGGAAGCTATTTAAATTAAAATGTCTTAGCAACTGTTTGAGTATTAACTTTTCGAATATTTTGCTAAATGCAGGTAAGATAGAAATAGGACTAACCTTAACATTGTTAACCGAGGCTCTGAACCCACTTGGGTCACAGTCCGAGGACAAACAATCATTGACCTGACGCTTGCTACAGAAAACGCGACAAACCTCATCAAAAACTGGCACGTCTCGGAGGAACCCTCCTGTTCTGACCACAGAAGAATCCGATTCACACTAACTACCCACACTAGAGAACCCGTACCGAAACGTAACCCGCGGCGCACTAATATGCCCGAGTACAAACGCCTCTTGGCTTCCCTACTAGCTAGACATCTATCACGAGTGACAATAAAAACCCCCGAACAACTAGAATACACCGTCACAAAATTATCTGAATACCTAATCGAAGTATACCATGCATGCTGCAAACTAAGGGCGCCACGAAACAACAGCGAGAGAAATCCCTGGTGGAACGCCAACCTTAGTAAACTCAGAGATACACTACGCAAACAATTCAACAGGGCCAAAAATACCAGGCTCCCGGACGACTGGGAGCAATACAAAGAAACCCAATACACATACAAAAAGCAGATCAGAACTGCCAGAAGGGCAGCTTGGCGGAAATTCTGCGAATCCATCGAAACCAACAACGAAGCCGCAAGGGTAAGAAAAATCCTCTCGACTGATCAGGATCGAACCCTTGTTGCGCTCAAAAAACCCGACAACTCATACACAGTAAGTGACCACGAGACCAGTAAGGTTCTCCTGGAAACCCACTACCCCGGCTGTAACCTCCAAGAGGTCAGGACGTGGGAATCTGAACCAGAATGGACCCCAACAAACCTAGATTGGTCCAGGGCACAAAGCATGGTAACAGAAGAAAGGATAAAGTGGGCCATTGACACCTTTCAGCCCTACAAATCTGCATTTTTGGCATTTTTCCAGCCCTCCTACAGTGGGGAGCTGACCACCTAATACCATGCTTGGTGGAGATCTACCGGACCTGCATTGCACTCACATACATACCCCTAGCGTGGCGCGAGGTGAAAGTCATTTTCATACCCAAGCCAGGCAAATCGGACTACACAACCAAAGGCCTATAGGCCTATAAGCCTCACATCCTTCGTACTAAAAACCCTCGAGAGACTCTGCGATAGACATATCCGAGACGGACCTCTCCGGGTAAAACCTCTTCACAAACAACAGCACGCGTACTCCACGGGCAGATCAACGGAGTCTGCGCTACATAGCGTGGTCTCCAAAATTGAATGCGCAGTGGACCACAAATGCTCAGCAGTGGCGGTTTTCATTGACATAGAAGGCGCCTTCGACATAACTATGTTCAATAGTATCAGCATGGCCCTCGACAGACACAACATAAACCCGACCCTGAGCGGATGGATCACCAACATGCTCAAATTGAGAGCTGTACAAGTCACAGTGAACGACAATACAAGGGCGGTAGTGGCGAAGGGCTGCCCACAAGGGGGCGTCCTCTCGCCACTTCTATGGAACCTGGTCGTAGACAGCCTCATCAAAACACTCAACGATAAAGGTTACTTCACCGTAGGCTACGCCGATGATATAACCATAATAATAAATGGCACTAATGAAAACACCCTATGCCACCTCATGCGCCAAGCCCTGAAAATAGTAGAGGTCTGGTGCAACAAACATCAACTATCAGTAAACCCCACAAAAACCGAGATGATCCTCTTTACAAAAAAGAGGAAACTCGCGAAACTCGAACTGCCACGACTTTTTGACACCACCCTAAGCCTATCAACTGAAACCAAATACCTGGGCATATTTTTGGGCAAACAGCTGAACTGGGCAAAACACACCAACTACATTACTACAAAAGCCAGCATATCCCTGTGGCAGTGCAAAAGAATGCTTGGCAGGAATTGGGGAATCAGCCCCAAAGTCACCCACTGGCTATACACCACAGTTATTCGACCAATTATCACATACGGCTCAATAGTCTGGTGGCCCAGAACAGACCTGAGCACAGCCCAAAAAGACCTTGAAAAGGTGCAGCGGTTCGCTTGTGTAGCCATCACTAGCTGCATGAGGACTACACCCACCGCTGCCCTACAGGTAATGCTCGGGCTACCACCTCTACACCTGATCGTGCGGGAGGAGGCTGCCCTAGCTGCCCTAAGACTAAACATAGCAGGGACCCTAAGCAACGACTCGAGAGTCAAGCACTCACGCATTAGGGATGAAGCGATCAAGCGACAACCAATGATGGCATCACCCTGCGATAAAACCCCAAAACTACACTACTTTCAAAAGCACTACAACTTTATACTCACAGAAGAACAAAACGACCACTCGGGCCCGGAAGAGCTAAGAGTCTACACTGATGGCTCAAAGACCACCTTCGGAACCGGAGTCGGAGTTTTCTCACACGACCTCAACATAAAAATATCCAGCCCGCTGGGAATGCTCAACACCGTCTACCAGGCGGAATGCGTGGCCGTCTCGCCGCAGAGATGGCACTGAAAAGAGTGTTCAAGACATTGTGGACATGTTGATGAAGACCGACCCGGACGACGTCCCAGATTTCGTGGCGAAGGAGCTGGGTAAGCTGCCTCCCGTCACATTCGATCACGTAGATGTAACACGGCTGCTAAAGGACATCACTACGTTGAAAGTGGAGATGACCAAAATGCAGTCCCGAATGGAGGTTACGGAAAAAACAAATAGTGAACTACGAGCGGGAATAGCATTATTGCGCAAAGTGGGTTCAGTAATTGGGTCACCTGAGGCCTCTAAGGTGAACACACGTCGAGCGGCGCAAAATGCATCTATCGGCAGTATTGCATCGGCGAACACAAGTGCGTCACCAGCTGATAATGCTGACCAAGCGCCGCCCGCCGCCGCCGTCGCCCGTGCCACAACACCGGCTGCGGAAACGTCACACGTAGGTACGTCGACCCCTAAGCGTGCCTACGCTGCTATTGTCACCACCGGCGAATCAGGTGTGTCGCAGTCTAAGCGACCAACTGTAATAGGGGAAAAACAGAAGGGTGCCCAACCTGCCCTGGCTGCGGTCCGTAGCTCCTTGCCGAGAACGGGCCAAGTTGATGAAGAGGGTTTCACGAAAGTGGAAAGGAAGAAGAAGAAGCCCTGTTCACGAAACCAGTATGGTACCGCTCCGAGTGGACCCAACTTGCTGCTGCGTCCTGCTGTACCTACGACGCAGCTGTACATTTCACGCCTGCACTACTCCACGACGATTGAGGAAGTAGTGCAGTATTTGAAAGTGAAGACCAACTGGACTCTGAGGGTCGAAAGGTTGGAGTCGCGCCACAACATCAACTTTAAGTCGTTCGTGGTACGAGTTCCAACCGACCATCTACAGACCTACTTAAGAGAGGACTTTTGGCCGAAAGGTGTCGTGTTTCGACGCTTCCGAGGACGGTTACGCGACACCACGCAGCGGAACACGACGCCGTCTTCATTACGTGTTTAGAGACAGTTTTAGTTTAGTTTAGTTTTATAGAATATGTATTAGTTTATAGTTATTGATTTTATATTATTTATGTATTGTTTTTATGGGCCTTAGTAGCCTGAAATAAAGGATTGTATTGTATTATACAGGCGGCGTATGCCATAGAAGCCAGAAGAGTTACGGACACCCATATTCGCATACTCTCCGACAGCGCCTCAGTCCTCCAATCCCTAGCCAAACGATACATAACCTCGAGCCTCACACTAGAATGTCACAATGCATTAGAACGGATAACAGTTTCTAATCGCAACAAAGTGACACTTCAATGGATAAAAAGACACAGTGGATCACTAGGCAATGACGCTGCTGATGAACTGGCCAGAAAGGCATCCAGCGCGTCAGTCTGCGGCCCCGAGCCCATCGTGCCCATCCCCTTCAACCAGCTACGCAGGTGGCTGCAGGAATTTACCCACACACAAGCGGAGAGCTGGTGGACCTCGGCACCAGGCTGCAGGCAGTCCAGGGAAGCTATGCCATCCCCGGATGGCAGGCTTACCAGACGCCTGCTACGCCTGGACAGGGATGATCTGCGTCTAATGACGGGCACCATCACAGGACACTGCCCGCTAAACAAACACTTTTACACAATAGGCATAACGGACGGCCCCCTGTGCAGGGCATGCCTGGAGGCTGAAGAAACTGTAAATACCTGGAGTAGCCCATTGGTTAAACCCGACGGAGGTGCCATTAATGTCAATGGTTTTGGTCATTACTGCTTCGCAGAAGGAGGTGACGATTTCCCATGCGCTCTCGAATCTCGATCCGTACCATGGCCTGCACGCCAAGGCGGGACGCGAGCAAAACTCGTAAAAAAAAACAAAACGATTTTTTTTTTTAGGCGTTACACCACGAAGCCTTCACCCGGCCGGAGCTACAGGAGGCGCTGAAGGGTCTCCGCCACCGCCTGCCTCCGCGCCAGTTCTTCCACCACGTTTCCGACATGCCGCTCAACAGGAGGTGTCCTAAGCCCAGGTATCTCAGTCTTATAACTAGTGCCTTAGCATGCTTTTGCGTTTCTTGTGCTTATGCTCTACTTACGCTTCAGCCAGCCAAATCATAAGTAGAGTGTTAGAATCATAAGTAGAGTGTTAGAATCACAGTGGTATTCCGTTACTTCCGCTAAACTGATTTGTATAAAAGAAACTGTCACCCAGTGTCAATTCATTCAATGTCATTGTTCGATCACGATTTCCCTTTCGAAGAGTGAACGTTACGTGTACTGATTTGCTGACACTCGCTTTGATACACCATTTCACTAACTACGTTGGGTTTGAGATCATTTATTCTCATAAGAATTACATTCACTTACATGAGAATAACTAAAACTAGACATATAATTAAAATAAACTAGATGTTGGACGTATTACAAATAACTGGGCGTCGAATAAAATGTTTTGAGGGTAGTTTAAAAAACTTTTTAACAAAAAATTAAACCGCCGAAAAACTGAAAAGCATAAAATAATAAACATATGTTTATTATTTTCGGCGGTTTAATTTTTTGTTAAAAAGTTTTTATTTTATATTTTTTTGTGGCTTTAATGTACTAATAATACTTGGCAAGGTATACCCTATCCAACACAAAAAGAATTATCAAAATCGGACTACTCTGTATAAAGTTATGCGTGTTTATTCATTACAATCAGTGAGTGAACAATCCATCATCCCCTGTTTTCCGACCCTTAGGGTTCGATTTTGTTTTCCAAATTTATATGGGACCACCTTAGGAGTATACCCTTTCCAATAGAAGAAGAATTGTCACAATCGGACCACTATGTAAAAAGTTATGCGTGGTCATACATAAAAAAAAATACGCGTCGAGTTGATAACCTCCTCCGTTTTTTTTTCGTCGGTTGAAAAGTAATAATATAAACAAGTGTTAGTTCGATACACGTCGCTCGTCAGTAGTGTAGGGAAGATGAATAAAAACTATAAAGTGTTTTAGTAGTTTTTTAAAAGTGGTTATGATGGATTTAGATTCTTTGAGATCTCTTGGTAATTCATTAAATATTTTGGATCCTTCATACACAATAGTTTTTCTTCCGTAGTTTGTGCGGGTTGGGTGTAGTTTTAAAAAGTCGTGTTCGCGTCTCAGCTTCATTTTGTGTTTTTTTATATTTTTTGTGAAGGTTATGTTTGTGTGTATTTTTTTATGAAGTATTTCTCGAATTAGTATGCATGTATTATATTTGTATGTTTGTGTTATATTCATTACTTTAATTTCTTTGTATAGAGTTTCTGTTGGAGTTAGGTAGTCATAATTAAATAATGTTTTTAAAAGTTTGTTTTGAGCAGTTTGTAGTAGGTTAATGTGTGTTTTAGCAGCGGTACCCCATATTTCCACTAGGTAGTCAATATGTGGCTTAGCAAGGGAAGAGTAGATTGTATAACGAACTTGACGTGGTAAGCAACGAACGATACCTCGTAAGGAACCCGTGAGTGATTGTAATTTTGATTTTATTTTTTGAATATGTGGAAACCACGTCAGTTTACTGTCTAAAATTAGCCCTAAATATTTTTCTTGATCAACTTTTTTTATGTCTTGGTTATTTATTTTAAGTGGTGTATAATTGCTGATTTTTTTGTTTTTTGCTGTGAATATCATATAATTTGTTTTTGCTGCATTAATGGTGAGAAGATTTTGTTGAAACCATAGATTGAGTAAGTTCAAATCGTTCTGTGCTTGCTTAATAATAGTATCAATTGAGTGGCCGAAGTAAAACAAACATGTGTCATCTGCGTATAACGTTAGGTCACCTGTTAGACCAATTTTGTGGATACTATTTATATACAGAAGAAATAACAATGGAGCCAAAATTGAGCCTTGGGGCACGCCGTATGTTATCATTCTGGGATCACTCTGGGTGTCACCAATTTTAACTACTTGGTATCGGTTTGACAGGTAAGATCTAAAAATATCAAGGGCAGGGCCCATTATCCCAATTTCCATGAGTTTTCCTAATATTAATTCATGACTGACCTTATCAAATGCTTTTTTAGATCGATAAAGACACCCACCGCCATTTTCTTTTTATCAATGTTAAGTGTTATAGTTGTGACGAGGTCTATTGTAGCTGAGAGTGTATTTGATTTGGGTCTAAAACCGTGTTGTTTTTTGTATGTCTAGATTAATTAGGTATTTTTCGAGACGATTGTACAAGACCATTTCAAAAATTTTTGAAAGCACGGGTACGACTGAAATCGGACGATAGTTGCCAGGCTCTGATTTAACTCCGGATTTATGTATTGGCGTAACTTTTGCAACCTTAAGACTATTTGGAAATGTTCCCGATTTCATACATTTGTTTATGCAATTTGTCAGCTCGTCAATAATTAGGTTTGCGACACATTGTAATGATTTAGTGGTGATACCTTCTAAACTTGCCCTGGGGTTGTTATTTAAATTATTAATTATTTTTAGGATTTCATCTGTTGTAGCTGGTTCTAGATCGCAAAGGGAAGATGAGCTAGATCCAAATGAGCCTGTTACGGCCTTACCCGATGGATGACATTTTAAGGGAATTTGGTTTGCCAGTATCGAACCAACATTTGCAAAGAAATCGTTAACGTTATCGTCGTTATCGTCCTTTAAGTCATTAACAGTGCCATTTTGTGATTGAAGTTTCCGGGGGGCGGATTTTTCAGTGAATTTATTGCAGCACAGGCTGTTTACCAGTCCCCACGTTTTCAATGGCTAACGCTACGTGTTAATTTCATCGAGGTACATGTAATAATAATTGTGATGCCTTAGTTGGATCTTGTTTGTTACTGAGGGCTCCGATATTGTTGGTGTTAGGTAGGTCAGCTGTGCATCAAATAAAGTACCGGGTCCTATACCGAGCCCTGTAGCACTCCTACTTTTATGTCGTAGCAGTGGGATTACGACTCGTTAATAAAGATTAACGAGTTGAACTTCGTTCATATTCAGAGTTAAGACTTTGAAAATGCGGTTGTTTAGGTACGATTCGAAAAACATGTAAAGATTGTATTGAAGGCAGATTTTGTCAAAGGCTTGTTGGACATCCAAGACGATCGATATATATCTGTTCCTCCATTTTATTTATTTTGGTGATTACTCTATAGGCTTAATCCGTTTTCGAGTGTATACTTCTAAATCCAAACTGGTGTTCTTGAGATGACTTTGTTTTTCTTCAGTATAAGGTTAACCATACGTAATCTCACCTTTTCAAATAGTTTTTAAATTACCGGTAGACTTATACTATGATAGAAGATGTGTTGAATTATCCAATTTTAGAATCATGATTTCTGAGATTTTGTTTCCCACCATATATAAAGAGTTTTCCTGTTATTGTGCGAAGTATGTAATGTAAGGGTGTGCCCACCGCAGATGGCGCATCGGGCCGGCGAGCGCGGCGCGGCGCGCGTGGGGCGCGGCGGCGGCGCACGCGGCGCCGCCGCCGCGCGGCAAGTCGCACTCGTACCCGCCGCACGCGCCGCGCGCGCCCGCGCCGCCGCCGCCGCACGACGACTACTCGCGCCTGGACGCGCTGTGCCTGCAGATGACGGAGCAGGCCATCGACTGACTCAGCGCCGGCGGCCCGCGCCGCCGCTCCGACGGGCCCCCGGCCGCGCGCGCCGGGCCCCCGGGCCCCCGCCGCCACTCGGGCGGGCCCCCGGCGCCGCGCACGGTGCGCTTCACGGACGAGGCGCGAGCTCCGCTCTGAGTCGACGACGCATGTTTGTATTACGAGTACGTAAGTTAGTTTACGCACGATTCCTTATGAAGTCCTCAGTTGTGTGGGGCCGGGCTCCGGCGGGCCCGTAGTGACGCAAGTAGCTAGAGAAATTCCGGTCCTCGGCGTCGACTCGAGTCTCGCGACCGTCGACGCTCCGCCGTTAACTTAACGTATACAAATTAATACTAGGTAGGCAGGATTATAGCTTTTTATAACAATCACCCGCATTCGGTCACTATAGTTTCACTCCCCGAATACTTAGCGTAAGTATTCTCTAAAGATAATACTAGTGTAATCGGTGACATCGACTCGATCGTATACAACTAATCGTATCCTAAATTTCTCTGGTGCTAATTTTGCGAGGTTTTATTTGTAGTAGCTGTATAGTGTAGGTAGGCAGGGCGCGACCACGTGACCGTGGGACGGACGCCGTAGATAGTGTACGTTGTCACGTAAACGTAATGTATGATGTACGTATCGTACGGGGACTTGGCTGGCAGCTCGCAACCGACCCGACGAGTCGCGGAGCACACTGGTAAGGGCAGTACAGGCAACGCATAGATATCAATCTGGTAGAAGCGACCCCTGAGCTCCCACTGCCGGTGTGACAGCGACGAGCAGGAAGCTCTCCGCCTTCCTAGACGCAGCCAGCCGACTCCATGTACTGTGAATATATAAATGTTGTCCGTGTACTGACCGGGTTATTGTTGATAATGACTGTTTATGCGACTGATCAGCCGCGACACATAACGATTATTATAATAATGTTAACGTGAATTAGTTATTAATGTTGTTGACTGATGTTTGCATAATTTATAAAGTTCGCAAACTATTATTATTTTTTATTTTAATCTTTATTATTTAGTCTAATGGATATTTATATTCAGCAATTAATGTTTTGACTGGATCAAAAATCTGATTGTAATGTGTGCAATTTATTATTTTTTTATTTACGCAATATTTTGTCTATATTATAAACTTATAGAATTCATGTAAATATGAACTAGTTCACATTGTATTTATAAGGGTTATTGTTTTGTACAAAACATGTGTTGATGACAGATATAATATAATATTATATAGCAAATGATTTTGAATATTATTATGAGAGGAAATGTATTGGTTTATGAGTTAGTGAGTTGTTTCGTTTGGGGCTTACAAGCTGTCTACAGATATATTTATATTTAGCCAATTGTACAGAAATTTACGGACTATATATATTCTTCCCCACATACCTCAATTCTTGTTCTGTTAATATTTTCGTTCACATCTGTGTTCAAGAGCTTTAGTTACTAATCTGTAGCGGACTGTGATACGGTTTGTTTTTGGATCATGGATCATGATATTCATCAGCACTAAAAATAAATATTGTATAACATGATTTGGTGTTTTGTTTTATATCTACCTGAACATTCAACATTCTCAGATACCTCCAGAGAACAATTTATTATTATTATATAACTGGATTCATATAAAGGAGAAATTAAAAAGGAACTTACACAATAATTATTTACTAAACATATAAAGTTAGACTAGACAACAAATGACAAGATAAAAAGTATTTTGGTCTCGTTACAAAAATGGTTAACAGCTTACAATATGAATAATACTTATTAATTAAATGAGTCTTTCTTTGTGTGTGCCAATTTTATGTCTGGCAAGATCATTCTTCCTATAAAATGCTCTTGTACACCGGTCACATGGAAACGGGATGTGGGTACCGTGAAGCTTAGCAGTATGGAAGTCAAGCATTGGTCTGGATGGGAATGTCATCAAACATCCTTCAACTGTACACTTGAATCGATCAGTTTTCTTATGTCTAAAGTTCATGTGCCGAGCTAAAGCCTTCAGTTCATAAAAGCTGCTTGTACAGAGCTCACAGTTCAATGGTCTTTGTCCTGTATGTCTCCACATGTGTATCTCGATATTTGCAAAATTTTTTGAACAAACAGTGCAGTGACCAGATTTCTCAGAATGTTGCTTGTCAATGTGAATCTTCAAGTTCCCCTTCACATTGAATGTTCGTCCACAGTGGTTGCACACAAATCTATTAGGTTCTGAGTGCAGTCTCAAATGTTTCCTCAAATTGTTTTGGTACTTAAATAATACATTACAGAGAGGGCAAGAGTAATTTTTCTCATCACTGTGTACCAAGAGATGACTTTTTAGTTCTTCCTTAGTACAAAACGTCTTTGGACAAGCTGTGCACAAGTGGTTCTTCTCACCAGTGTGTCGTTTTTTATGTCTTTGTAATGCACTGATCTGAGTGAATCTGAGGGTACATATGGAGCAGCTATATGGTGTTTCTCCAGTGTGTGTACGCATATGAACTTTTACATCACTCTTAGAGAAGAAGCCTTTGCCACAGTTTTCACAAATGAAGTTGCGCTGCCGTTTTGGTTGGTGGTTCCTGTCCATGTGTCGTTTGAGAGTACCGCCGTCTTTGTACTTCTTATCACATGAAGGACAAGCATATGGTTTCTCATTAGTATGAGATCTCATGTGTGTCTTAAATGCTGATGGGTTAGCGCACGTTCGCCCACAAACAGAGCAAGTACATGGCTCCAGACCTTTGTATTTATTAGAGCTTTGTTTGTATGGTTTTCGTTTGGGGGTTATCTTAGGTTCTACAGTTTCTAATTTTATTTCTAATTTATTTCGTTGTATTTGTTCTAAAGTATCGTTTTGTAATTGTTCATAAAGGTGATCGTCGCTGTTACAGTCCAGTTCAAGCTTTACTTCAATTTTCGGCGAGCAGTCGTCGAAATCTGTTATAGCTTGGGAAAATACTTCAAAACCTTGAGACCTTAATTTCTTATCAGAAGCTTCACATTTTAGAACAAATTCGTAGCAGGCTGCGAGATCTTTTACGCAACTATCACAAATATGCGATGGAAGTCCATCTCCGTCTTTAACATTTACATTTGAACAACAATACATTATTTTTGCATTTAGCGCAATTTCGTTATTTCCTCTACTGAAAATGTAGGAAGTAGCTTCATCCTGACAACACAATCTGCACAGTTTTTTATCCATTAAGGCGAGGAGTTAATTATGTTCAACAGCTGTGCATCAACATGAGGAAAAGGATTATTTTATTTTTTGTAAACAAAAAATTGAGAGCTTGTGTGTCAAACTTCAGTGACGTATGACGTTTGTATTGCAGTTTCGGTCTATGGTTTCGGTCATAGACAGTTTTGCTTTACGTCAGCAGGCAAAACCGAAAAACCTGTCTACGCTACAAAACAATCCTTAGGCATTTTAGATGTAGTATTTTTTTATGTTTTACTAAAAACCTTAATGAGTAATCTACAGACATGAATAATATATGTAATATGTAAAAATATAAATAGATTTAAATTTTTAACGTTTCGCACGAAAACAAAATGTATTCTTGAACTAAAAACAATCTGTCAAATCAATAAAAACAAACAAAAGTCAATAATGTTGGTATGGATTGATAAAAATATTTGTGCTCAACTGCAACAATCCTAATTAGAAGCTTATTTTCTTTCACTCTAATAATCTCCTTTGTCTATAATAAAATTTCGTGAACTTATTTAATACTGCACCAAGAGGAGCGACAACTGGATATGGAGCCGAAAGTATGCCGTATTTGTCTCAAGAAAACAGCTACAATTTCCATATTTGATAGAGAGCACGAAATTCAATTTAGCACCAAGGTGATGCGCTGCGTCAATGTGTTGGTGGTCGAGGGAGACGGGCTGCCTGACAACATATGTAATAACTGTGCTGCGGAACTGTCTGCGTCATACGAGTTCGTGAACAAATGCGAAGCATCTGACAAGGCCCTGCGCTGTGCTAACATTGGAAACCTTTATGATGAGTTATTGCCCAAGTCTGAACCCCAAATAAAGCTAGAAATTATCAAGGAGGAAAGCGGTATTGATGACCAAGATCATTTCGATAATTACTTATTAGATGACCCCACAGATTTTAGTAACTACAACGTGACGAAAGTAAAAAAAAGAAAGTATAAAAAGTCTGGCAATTACAAACAACTACAAATCGATGGGCGGAAGTTAAGACCCAAAATAGGACCAGTGAGATGTAAGGTATGTGGGCAAATGGCATCATGTCGCTCTGCCCTAGAGGGTCACATGAGGACTCACACTGGGGAGAAACCATTTGCGTGTGACTCTTGTGGTGTACGGTTTAACCTAAAAGGGTCACTCAAGAGACACATTAGGACACACCATACGCAGAGAGAAAGGAAATTCATTTGTGAAACCTGTGGCAGCAGCTTTTACTCAAAGAGTGACATTATAACACACATTCGAGTTCATACTGATGAAAGGCCATATTCTTGCTCTTTCTGCGGTAAAGCTTTCCGACAGATTGCTTCAATGATACGTCATAAACGCATGCATACTGGTGAAAAACCATACACTTGTTCTGTCTGTTTTAAGAAGTTCACAGACAAGAGCCACATGAAGAGACACCAGGCCGTGCACTCTGATGAGAAGAACTTCACTTGTCACCTGTGCAATAAATCTGTTAAAACTCGAAATGCTCTCAAGGCCCATATTCGAATACACTCTAATGAAAAGCACATCATTTGTAGTTACTGTGGACTGGCATTCTCTTTTAAGGGCAACCTACAAGTTCACATAAAAAGGATACATTCAGAGAGGTCTGGCCAATGCAGTGTTTGTTTAAAGACATTCCCAGATTTAGAGGCACACATGCGTAAACATACTGGAGAGAAACCTTTTGCATGTAAAATTTGTAATCAGGCATTTGCAAGTAAAAGGAGTTTGTCAAACCATGTTGGATTCAAACATGAGAATGCTTCCAAGTACAAGTGTTCTATAGGAGAGTGTAAGAAGACATTCCCAACTGCTATGATGCTGGAGTTCCACCTTCTGAAGCAGCACACTAATCACACGCCGTACATTTGCCACCACTGCTCCAGAGGGTTCTTCAGGACGAGTGATCTGTCCCGACATCTCAGAGTTAGTCATATGGAAACTGCTACTACCATTGAATCACGCATATTGAGGCCACTGATGACAGAATCTCCAATAAATTGAAGTAACTGTTTCCTACAAATTGGGATGTATGAATCCATTTAAAAAATTATCATTGGGATAAAAATTATTTTAAATTTTTTGCAATGGTACTTATGGTACACTTTTAAGTGGTGAATTGTTCAGTTTTGAGTAAAGCTGGTGGTCATGTATCATAATAAAATCTACAAGACCCATGAAATAATCTAATTAGCTTAATAACAAAGCGGATTGTAACTGTTGCCATATCTTAAAAGAGCACTCAGTATTAAGCCTGTATTCTAGCTAGAACTATGTTCAGCTTTTTAACTGATTGGCGGACTGATTTAACGGATTGAAACATAAAATATTTTGATACTAATCTGGACTCAAATCTAATTTTAAATCGATATTTACGAAAATTATTCAAAAGGTATTGTTCTAAAATAAGGGCTATTCCTTTTTAAAACTCACAAAACATAATAAAAAATCGAAAGTATTCGATACTTTAATCTTTTAAAACGAATTGAGTCCTGGAGAAAAAAGATTGGAGTATAGTATAGTTAACCCCATGACAGTGGTAATACCCATTTGAATTACGAAAACCACAGTCTGCTTCAACGAAGAGGCGCTGCGACCCTTCAGGTAAAGTCATTTTTTTACCAAGATCTAGCGGTTCACTGTACTGTATCTAAGTAAAGTCGTATTACACATACATACCTCAATAGGTAGGTTAAGATTTAAGAACCAATATTTTAAACTGTTGATAAAATATGACTTCCTAGGTGACATGTCGTTACCAATTAGGGGCTGGTGAGTGGGCTATATAAACAGTTTCTATTGACTGAATATTTTAAAGTTATACTCCCACTGTTGTGCAATTATAACAGTCTCCGATTTTTGGAACTAACTGATTCGTTCTAGCTCATACTATTCAACCTATTCATGAGATTCGTCCTAAGCACGTTTTGACCAACCAGCTTATCATAACAAATAATGGCCCTGAAATATCGAGGGTACTTTACTAATTACCCACAACTTAGCCGGTTGCTATCGACTTTTCATACTTAATAAACTAATCTATATGGTTTCCTTCTGACTATCCCTGCGGCCTAACCTTTATCGTTGGTCGCGCGAGCAAGCGATCGACGCGTTTCGTTTGTATGCATTTTGACGTAGGAATAAACGCGACTTTCGCGCGACTAAGTATGTCATATTCATATAACGTCTAGTCTACCAAATGCGTAATCTTTGCCTCAAAGTCAAAATATATAAAAATTGTTTGGGTGGTTACGTGTCCACTGTCCTTAACCTTCCACATTTCACCCTGGCAATGTGTCCACTTAACGATGTTAATCGCACGGTGGGCTATCTGATATAAAAAGATGGTAATTTTCAAGTTTTCATTCACACAACTCAATTTATTATTCCAAAGTTTTTCTTTCACACTTTTTTTATAACCTTATTGTTTCTACTTTTGTTGCTGGCTGTACCAACTTAGGTACAACCTTTATCATTGAATTAGTTAGTCCGAACATAATTTTAGAAACTGTTGTATGTAACATATTGGTCAACCCAATCCAGGATAAGCCGGCTAGTCTTACCTTGCTGTTCTGCCTACTTCCATGATTCCTTGTAAGTACATAACTTCAAATGACATTATAAGTAACCATACCTAAAGCAAAGCTAAGGTTTATCAGGTATGTACTTAGTGTGTGCTGGTCATTGTTTTATAAGAGAAATAAACATTATTTTCGAAATTATACGGTTGTTTTATTAACGAGTCCAATTTACCGACGTCAAGTACAATTTCAATCTGAGTCGCGTCGTAAAGGACGGATTTAACGTCCCTTACGACATTGAGATTTCCACCGCCCGTCGTTATAGCGAAACTGAACACTAAAAAAGGTATTTTGAAAATACCTCCCTCTGAAGGAATTAATTTAGAAGATGTAAGTCTGTTATTTTGCTGAAGGGAAATCCCCTCCGATATCTTATGAAAGAAATCATCGAGATATTATGTAGGTACCTACCCAACTCAATATAGGAAGCGAGCGCCGAACTTGAACCCGTATACCTACCTTCTTTTATCTTTTTAGGGTTCCGTTGCCAAATGGCAAAAAAAGGAACCCTTATGGATTCGTCATGTCTGTCTGTCTGTCCGTCCGTATGTCACAGCCACTTTTTTCCGAAACTATAAGAGCTGTGCTGTTGAAACTTGGTTAGTAGATGTATTCTGTGAACCGCATTAAGATTTTGACACTAAAATAGAAAAAAAAAAACAATACATTTTGGGGTTCCCCATACTTAGAACTGAAACTCATTTTTTTTATCAAACCCATACGTGTGGGGTATCTATGAATAGGTCTTCAAAAATGGTATTGAGGTTTCTAATATCATTTTTTTCTAAACTGAATAGTTTGCGCGAGAGACACTTCCAAAGTGGTAAAATGTGTCCCCCCCGTAACTTCTAAAATAAGAGAATGATAAAACAAAAACAAATATATGATGTACATAACCATACTAGTTTTTTCCCGCGACTTCGTCCGCGTGGAGTTCGGTTATATCGTAGCGTAACGTAGCGTAGGCGAGCGCTAAGAAAGGAAGTAGAATTGCACGGACGATGTCGTGGCCAAAAGCTATTATTGTCATCCCTTTTCCACCTTTTAGGGGTTGAATTCTGAAAGAGCCTGAAACACTTGTTTACTCATTTATTGATAGGAGTACAGGGAGTACTCCTGTGAAGTTTCGAATAAAATAGTTTAACTAATCTTGTTTCCCCATACAAAATTTCAAGCCCTTTTTCACCCCTTTAAGGGTTGAATTTTCAAAAACCCTAGGACACGTAATTGTTTATTTCTAATCGTTTATCTAAAAACAAAGTTTCAGGTTTCTAGCTCTAAAAATGACGGACTTCCATACAAAATTGTAACCAAAGGGGTTACAATTTTGTATGGAAGTCCGTCAGTCCGTCACCCCCTTAGGGAGTGAATTTTCAAAAATCCTTTCTTAGCGGATGCCTACGTCATTACAACTATCTGTATGCCAAATATCAGCAAAATCCGTTCAGTAGTTTCGGCTGTGCGTTGATAGATGAGTCAGTCAGGTTTGCCTTATATATGTTATGGACCAGGTGATTAATGCGGGCATTATACATAATGTATGAGCATTATGAATAATGTCTAGCTCTATCGGGCAAAGTGATTAATACTATTTTAACTTCATTATTTATCACATTGCACGGTCATTATTATATTGCTACTTGATAATTGGGCAATTTGATAATAAAGCTAAATATGACGCGGTGTGAGGGCAGGGAGGAAGGCACGCATGGCGTGGCACGCTTTGACCAATCAGAGACCGCCATTATGACTTTCCTTAAGTTTTAAATGCAAAAATTAGTGAATTCTTGATGTAGAAGTTCTTGATAATTAATCCAAATAATAAGTCTAATTATTTAAATGGTTTAATATTTAGTTTATTTTAAGTTAAATGACAATAAAAAAATAGTAATTAAATATGGGAATTAATTTTTACAACTGTTTAATTTTTACAAGTATTGTCTTATAAATTCAATATGTTGTGCTGCATTTAGTGACAGAAACGAATCGCTGCAAAACCGACTGCACGTAGTCTTGTCTGCCCTACCCCTAGAGTGTAATTTAAAACCGCGTAGGCGCGGAGGGGCGAGGCGGCCCGCGAGCTGAGGAGCAGGTGGTTTTGACGCTCGCCACCGCGGCTGAGGCTGGGCGGCGAAGCCGGCCAGCGAGCCGAAGCTGCGGTGGTGAGCGTAAAACACATCTGCGACGATAAGCTCGCGTGGGACCGTCGGAGCCCCGTAGCGCCGGAGCCTTGACAGAAATCATGCCTGCTGCATATTGCATGCTTGCTTGCATGCCTCATCGTTTATAGAACTGCTTAAAATAAAATTTATTACTAACCAATTACGATTTGTTAACTATACGCGCCTAACCGCCCAGTTCAATTATTCCACGGCTCAGTATTTATTGAACTGCCCGTTTAAATTATTTTAGGACTCATTTTTATTTAGTTTACTGCTCAGTTTTTACTGCTAAACTAGTTTGCAAACATGAGTTTTTATTTTTTTTACCTACCATAACTCAAATATTGAACTGCCGCTTTAATTCTATGCCATTAAATATATTTGTATTACTCTGCCCAAAAGGTGATGGACAATATGTATAATGCCCGGTCAATTTGATTATTTGAATAATTATTATCAAATTGCATTCTCATATTGGGCATTTTTCATAATGACCGGGCATTATGTATAATGCTCAATTTCTCACTTGGTCCATAACATATACATATATTTAGATAAACTTCCAACGACAATTGGTTTGAACGAGATCTAGTAAGTAGTTTTTTTTTAATACGTCATAAATAGTAAACCGCAATTTACCTTTCATTCAGTCAACTCAAATATAAAAATATAAAAAAAAAAAACATTTAATTTCATAAACCTTATGCATAAACCGTGAATATCTACAGGTTTGTACGGAACCCTCGGTGCGCGAGTCCGACTCGCACATGGCCGGTTTTTTTTGTACTTAATTTGTTTTTGTGGGTGTTAAATAGTGATACGTCGTTGGTCTAGTGGTCACAAGCGCTACTGCTGCGGGAGCACAAGGTTCAGATCTCTCTCCGATTGAGTGTAATAGGCTCGCCTCCTATTAGGTACATGGGACGTAACAAATCTGCGGGAATGTGGAAACATTCGGACAATCACCATGGTCTAAATCACATGGTCCTCCCTCGCCGCGTCTGTGAACGGGATAATAAACTCAAAAACTGGACGCGAATGGAAGTCGCGATTCATGAGGAAAGTTTAGGTAAGTAGTAGTTTCATTTATATGTTTTGTGTAAATTCGCAGAAATATGACGATGAAAAAAAAATATGCATAGGTATGCAATGCATAATTTATTGAAGAGGTCCGAAAAAAATTATGCAGACCGAGAGCTTTCGCTGCCAAACAATGTACCTATTACGGAATGACTATTAAACGAGATAGTAGATTCGATTCCGTGTGATAATAATTTTTTGAGGAGGAAGCTGCCGGCAAATCTACTAAGTGTATAAAACCAGTGATATTATTAATCACTGGTTTTATGCACTTAGTAGTACACCTAGCTGGGTATTACCTTTAATGAATCAGTCCACAGTACAGACAGGTTTAGTTAATTCAACCGACGGTTCTCACGCGTAAACAGATATTTTAATCAGCGTTCCGTTACAGGAATTATCAACAGGTTCCTTAATTAATGCCCTCTTCCTGTCCGACAGTAGGGGAGCGCAAACCCTCGCAGCCAATGGCGCGGAAATCCGTGGTCAAGTTTCAAACGCGCGCCCTCACTTTCCTCAGGTGAAACAGTCGCCACCGTCGGTAAAACAGCACCAGGTGTTGTGAGTTGTTATTCTCTTCTCTTTCTGTCGTATGACCTTGTTGTGCCGTCTCGCTTTCGCGCCAATTAGGCGGCCAGGTGAGTGATACGCGGAGGCTTCGCGAGCTGCCGTAGACTCGCGTAGAGGACGTTAGCCCGCGACCGTCCGACGTGCCGCACGTACCGCCCCGCGACTACAGTACTATCGTGGCAGGTGTCGGTGCCGTGATGGTTTAAACCGTGTTACAGTTCGTGAGTGCCTGACTTACCATACCTGTGCGGATTGTCGGATACCTTCGTGTTTCACGATGGGTGAAGTGAGTAGTTTTGTATTGTCCGTGTGGAATGCGAGCGTGCTCTAGTTTAGATGGTGGCGGAGAGGCTAGTCCTGTGAGATCGTAATCGTAGGTTCGTAGGTCGTCGGCATGAGGTACAGTTGTGCAGCGCGGTGTTGCGGGTCGGCGCTCGCGACTCCCGCCAGATTAATTAACGCTTTCATACTCTCGACAATGATGGTGTGTTCGGGTATGTGTGTCGAGATCGAAGCCCGGTAGAAAGCTCCGAGACATGTCGCGAACCGCCACATCGCATCGGTAAAAGTATTCGGTGTACTGTTATACATCTGATAACGCGCCTCAGATAGGTACATTATCATTGATATTGTTCCATTTTTTATATTTATTGGCATCGAACGTTCTTGCAATAACAAATGAGTGGCCATTGTCTTATCTCTAGGAATTAACAGACTGTAGTTACGTGTAGCCGATAGTATTGTTTTAATCTATCAGTGCTCAATAATACCTACCTACTATATAAAGTCACGACTATCGATACTTGGAACAGATACAAAACGTTGTCCCTGCGTGAAGTGGGCAAATATTACCTCCTTAGCAGATAACTCTCGGTCCGGTCCAGGTCTCCTAAACTAGTATGGTTGCCAGTGAGGCGAAGGCGACCGCCCAGTGAAACTGAATATGGCAATGCGTAGGTCAGCGAGCATATTGCACACACCGGTGCAACAGAGTGACCTCTTTTCCAGTAATAAAATACATATAATGATGACATACGTACCTAGCACGTTTCTGCTGATGCTACACAAAACACCAATGCTATACCTAAATGCGGAACTTGATTTATTTGCCAAACATGTCAAGGAGATGATCAAAGAAAGTTCTTAAAACGATAAGCTCATTAGTCAGCCGAATTGCAGACGACATACTTAGCTGTAATGACAAATTTTAGGACGTCAAAAACAATAAAAAGTAGGTACATAATAGTCGACTCCCACGCATACCTACCACAATAGCTACATACTACGGTGGCTCTCGTGTCCTACAATTCTACGCTTTTTATACAGATTATCATAAAAAGAAACTGGCAAGTTATGTCAGAACTCGTTTTCGTTGCTCATTTTGCGTTATCTTTAGTTTAATTTGATGGTGTTTTGAGAGAAAACTGTCTGCCTACTTAGAAAGTCTCTCTAAGTGCGCAGGTAAAAATAAAGGAAATAACATTAGCATCGTGTGATCGTGTGTCGGAATGAGTTGCAAGTTTTCGCCTTTCAGTGAGCAAGTTCAAGCGTTATTAACCTGCGGTTAAAGTGCAACACCTATCGCTATCGCTGAAGTAAAATCTCCAAGTCAATGCTGATACAATGCTCAGTATGTAGTTGTTACAGTGGTTAGTCAGCATTTTCGCAGCTCAATGCCCTCGCGCTAAAATTAACTGCAAAGCTACACAACGCTTCAAACTTAACGTCCCATCTTGAACATTCGCTCATTCCGGCAGCAAAATTTCCATATTTCTGTCAGCAGTTTCAGCTGTTAATAGCACCTTCTAGTAGGTAAAATTGAATTCACAGTAGTTGAGTAATGTATTTTCTAGCAAAGACCAGCAAAAAAAATCATTAACGAAAGCTTATAAGATTAGTGATGCTGATGTCTAACTATCAGAGAGTTATTTTGAAGCCAAAATAACTGTTGATGATATTGTACAATAGGGTACTTGTAAGTTCTAGACCGAAAATAATACTTACAGATCTGAAGATAGATAATTTACTAATTTACATAAATACAGGACGCCGCTATCTTCTTATAACGTAGGAAATTAGTTTCCTAAATGTAGATAAACATCTACCCGGATAGCATTTAAAAAGCCGCGTACCTATGTTGATAAAAGTATATAACAGACGGGCCTTCAGTATTCAATCTTTATGATAAAACTTATTTTTCTGAAAATTAATCTAGCTATGAATGCAATCAGTCGATTAAATTAATGAGATAGCAGAACAATGGACTTGTTTATCTTTTCTCGATTTTTCTTTTAAACGATTAGCGGCCAGTCATTTGTTTTAATTCAACGAGGTTGAATGTTAGTCTTCCGCGCTGGTGAAACATTTTCCGTGTTGTTGTCGGCCAGTACTTAACAGTGTTATAATCGTATAGTTTCTCTATGTAAAAAAGTGTCCGTGAATCCGTGTGTGAATCTGCCTGGATACCACTTTGATTCCCTTACCTACCTCAGTGTACTACAAGCTTTATCAAGACGCCAATCAGGAAATCCCGAGTCAAATCGTAGCAGATTATCATACAAAGTGACTACATATTTGACAGTTTCTGTTAAGCTATTAAGAATTGGGGTTTTGAACGTCAGAACGTAGCAAGCTATCGAACAATCATACGGTGAGTTTGCGAGCAAACGAAATTAGGTCCAGACTAGAAGATGATGAATTTTGGAATGAAATCGAAAACATTAGAATCTATGAAATCATTCAGTCCTAATAGCAATCGTTCCAATATTTATTTACTTACATAATCTATAGATATGGACTCTGCTGCGGCTGGAACGATATCAAACGTTCATATCTGTAAGGTCGCGCGACGTGTGCGCAACGCCACGAATCGATCGAACTCAACCCAGACACACATCAACTTACCGAGTATGATGCAGAAAAACCTGTACCGACTATTAAAGTGGTGTAATAATGATAGTGACCGCTATGTTAATAGCTTAGGTGCTGTATATATTAATAGCAACATTGAAACTCGCAAACACTAAGGGCTTGAACAAACGTTTGGTTTTTCAACTACTTCCATGCTGTGCGGGTCATTAATTTGTACTAGACGATTGTAAGGTGCTCACTTTTCAATTTGTCTTCGATTTACATCGATGAAACCCCTACAGGTTAAGAATTACAGATTTTCAGCGATATGGTAATCAAATGTTTCATTTCTGTTACAGTCATTGCTGAAAGAGGATCCCCTCTCCAGGATCCAGCGCGAGATCATAGAAGTTACGGAAAGAGAAAGAGAATTTAAAGAGGGACACTTCAGAATCAACAGACTGATGTCTGAGTCTACCATCGACGTGAACCACCAGAATGGCCACGTGAACGGCGACGCGGAACTCAAGCCGCAAAAGACCCTCAACAGAGCCGTGTCCACCTCACACCTGCTGGGCCCCGTAGCGCCGCCGTCGCCGCCGGTCACACCCGCACTCCTCAATACTAATGGGTACACGAGACGTTTTACTCCCCAGACGGGAACAAAAGGAATCATGCAGCGATTTATTGCCAATAAAGGTAAGATGCCTGCCTCACCGGGCGGCCCCATGCCCCCCACCACCCCCATAATGCCACTTGCGCCACCCCTCGTGTTCCCCACATCACCAGTGGTGGCGCCCGCTGTGGTCTCCCCTCCAGTCATCAGCCGCACACCAGAAGGTAAACCCGTAAGAAAGGGCTACGTACCTGTCGAGGAGAAGATTCAGAAAGAATTACAGGAAATGAAGGACAGAGAACACGAGCTCAAAAAGATGAGGAAGAAACAAAAGCCTTACGACTTGGAGTTGAGTGACAACGAGACCACCTCCGAGTCTGAGGACGAGGAGATACCCATGCCAGGCAAGCTGAAGCCTACCAAGTCGATAGGCGAGCTATACGAGGCTCTAAACGAGGAGTTGCGGTCGCCCTCGCCACGGAATAGTTCGGGACACGACTCCATTGGTAGTCTCAAGCCGGCTAAGTCTCTAGCGGAATTGTGCACGCTTGCTCCGGGAGAAGAGTTCCTTGCGCCCAGCTCCACGCGACTCATAGCCAAGTGGGAGTCCCTCATACAGCAAAAACAAGAGGCCGGCGCCGCTTAGGATCGTAACAAATGTTCGGAAAGGCTAACTGGTTCAAATATGTTGATATAACGGGGGCGTAACGCCAACAAAACACCGTCGCGTTCGGAAGCAGCTGCCGCATAGTGAAAATTGTATGCAAAGCCGAAAGTGGCAACGTTCAGGTGTCTTCGGTTCGTGCGCGGACTATTGTACGAACAGGTGTGAGTGAAGTTTAGCATCCAATCTAAAATCACCTCGGTTTTATACGGCTACGTTTAATAGTTTTACGTAAATGGTAAATTCCTCCAGTGCGCGTTTGAAGTAATGTTTTGCTGATCGATTTCTTTCATCAACCGATCAATTGTGAAGCAATTAATTTTCTCCAGATTGCGAACAATGCAAATGATGGTTATCCGTAACAGCCATTTTCTCGCGCGCTCGCGCACTTGGAAAGCGGCCGACACACGATGCGAACTCATCTCCCAAGTGTGAGTAAAATGGTTTCTTCCTATTGTTTGACGTAAGTCTCGTGAGCTGAAAAACTTAATAGATTTTTTCGGTGTGGCGCCGCTTTCCTGTAAAGTGCCGCTCTTGTATGTGCCTGTATGCCATGCGGGCGACGCTGCACTGGCACGCTCTTTATGATTGTGAGAAAATTTATTGAGTGTAAGAAACAAGCTAATAACACCTTGAAATCGGCTCCCAGTATTGTCGAGATATCGCCACTCGCGTACATTTATGAGCCATTAGAGCATGTTTCCGGTTTAGTTTGTAAGCACTTAGTAGTGGCGTAAAATATGCAAAAGTTTTCATAACACCTCCAAAACATTCAAGTAATGAATGCTGAGAGTATTTTTACTTGGTATTTAATGCTTTCGCTTTAGCTAAAGTTGTTCATTCCTCGCGAGAAACAATATGATTAACTCTTATCTGGTTGTACTTTCGTTTATTGCATTCACTATGCCGCGCGGTTACATGATTTATTCATCGTTCAAAAGATTATAGCATTCTTTCACATAATGTTGAGATGTGTGGCCACTGGTTGTAGCGTTTGTAGCGTCTGTAGCCAGTGCTCGGGTGCGCGATGTTTCGATTTCGACTCGAGCGCCGGTAGATATGAACTAGTCGAAGCTGGACTTCGTGTTTTGTGTTTATTGTAATGAACATTTACACTGATTTTATAAATAATATCTTACATCGCGACATACTCGATTTTTTGTTCAGAAAACTACGCCAAAATAACAACTTGGATGAAATAAATGTTTTATAGTTGCATTTAACTTTACAATTTACTGCCTTTAAATGAAACTTATTAGAACTAATCGACAATATGCAGAATGCCTTATTTTTTCGAATTTATGATACGAATTAAGCTTTTTACGAAATGACAAAATGTCTATAAAATGTATATTAGTGAGCCCCAGTCAGTGTTGTTATGTATCTGTATGTACTTGTACTTGTCTGAATACTACGTACTTACACAAGGGAGTGTATTAGTGAAGTAACGTTCATTGTTAGAAGTGTCAAATAGTCTGTGCCTTACCTTTTACACTAGAATTTAGCACAATATGTAAAGTAAGCAAGAAATGTGCATTTCCTATGTATTTCTGTTACTGAGCTCTTCTTAGAAAAGCTAACGAAGATATTAGTAATACGAATTGAAGTAAATTACCTATTTCTCTATTTTATGAGTAATCATTTCTTAATGATGCCTATTAAAGCGTCAAAGCGATTAACTTTTTGATTTCCAAATCAAGTAAATAAAAGTAGTACCTATATCTAGGTATGATATATTTTAAATATATCTTAATGTTTTAAAAACAAAAATCGTTACTAAAATCTTCGTTAAGTGTTGCCTTTAAAATGTCAAACAAATGACAATTTTAGTAATACTTTGTTAGCACTAGCAACACCACGTCACTAGTACTAAATGTATAAATTATTTATTAGGTACTTAAACGAAACATTTTCCTTTAGCATAATAATAAATTAGTCAATTTTAATTTAATGGTATAGTGCATAGATCAAAATAATAATTATTGAGATTGATAGTGTTAATTGTTGCAATATTTTATAAGGAGTAATATTAAGCTTGTTTCTATTTATGATCAGTGCCACATGGTGAAGAAATATTTATTGTTAACAAGAGGCCTTGATGAAGCAAATTCCTATTTATATACAAAAATATAGTTTTCAGCATAATTTTAACAAATTGTGATATAAAATTGCCGTAAAATATATTATATAAAAGTGAAACTATCTGTACGTAGAATGACACTCGTAAACTTTACAAGAGGTACCTATACTGTCCATATTAGTTAACAGATGTTAATTTATGTTTGTTTAAGAATTTTCGCAATAAATATTGTAAAAAGACGAGGACGTTATGTTTTATTTTGGTCACGACAGTTCGAGGAGGCTTCCCTCGCAGAAGGCCAGTGTCGGGTGTCGCATTGCGTATTCCGGAACGCTATACAGCCCCATCATGGTTTTCTATACAATATTTTCACCTTTGGAATATCGCTGTGACATTAGGAAAGGTTACAGTTCAGGAAAAGCCTGAAAAATTACTTGACTTTGATTTTTATTACGAGTAGATATCGACAGTCACACAACATACTTACAAAATGCTTACACTATTAGTAACATTTTCACAAAAAAAAAAAACTCTTCAAGTTCTATATTTTATGAAAACAAGTTTTCTAATTGAGTATTATTTAATAAATAATGACCTGACCTAATAGATTCATACGCTCCAAGTATTGCACTCTAAAATTAAAATTGTATCAGTCCATTTGACTCTCGATGTTAACTCAACAGGGCTGCTTCAGGGTTCTATAATGGGACCAAAGGGCGAAATAAAATTGCTAACTTTGGTACGTTTTACAATGTAACTGTTGTCAAATCATCTTGTTTTGTTGTTTTACTCAGTAGTGCCACATAATAACGAGACGCAATATTCTGGAACTGAAGTGACATAAACTTAATTCACTTCAGTAGTAAGCATCGTGCCAAAAAAAACAATCAAATTACCTCACTGATCGTGATGATCATCTACAACAGTTGTCATTGTTGACATCAATTAATTCAATAGACCCGCTTCATAACCCATTGTTTCCAATTCATGTTTATCACTTTCATGATTCAAAATTCAATTATAATGGACAATAGCTTTAGATATAAGAATATAAATAATGGATATTAATGAGGACGGATATAATAAGAATTTATCTTTGATAAATAAGTTTCGCTTGGGAACAATCGTTGGCACAGTTTTTAAGTCACGCCAGAAGATTTAAGAAGCCGTGGTAATTGTTCACGGTATTGTAGACCGTGTTGCGTGTTGGAAGAAGCGATAATTGAGCGGTTAGACTTAGTTATTAGTGACTCGTTAATGAGAATAGCTTCATCTATGTTTACAGGTTGTTTTGTGCTCATTCAGTGTTATTGTTTATTTTCATTTTCTGGAGTTTCTCTTGTTTCATCTTTTACTATAAAGGCGTTGTTTCTTTTTTTGGAAATGACATCTCTGAGGTCAACCTTTGAGGTTGTCGGCTGCTTAATCGGAGTTGCCTGTAAGGTCTCCAGCCAAGGCATAAATACAAATACCAAGGTAAGGAGACGGACCTCAGCTTAGGGCGTCGCTGGAAGAAGGCAGCAAGGGACGGGCTGGGTTGGAATGAGTAAAGGCATCAATAATTATTTCATCAATATCTTGCTACATAACTTCTTTTAGTGGACTTCTTCCATTTTCATCTCTGTAACCTGTAGTAATCACGGGTTTCTGAAGGAACCCATGTTTACACTTTACCTTCTAACTGTGATAATCTGTATCAGCAAAGAAAAAGTTGAACTACAGTTTGTTTAGGGTAAATCCTGTGTGCCGAGCGCTGTCGTGTTTACTTTTCGTTATCAATCTGTTTGTTAACCGCTTACCTGTGCTCATTTCACACGCTCCCGAAATATGAATTTAGAATAACAAGATTAAAACATATCTGATAAGAATTATTATCACACAGAAATCGGAGAGATTTTTCTATGCGGTTGCACTGCTTGCAACCTATCTTTCAGTATATTTCTGCAGGTACCTTACCTTACGCTGGTTTACCTACATAATATAACGCCTTAATTACCCGGAGGGTTAGACAGAGGTATACTCACACAGTACACCCACATTTGGCTAGTTTTGTTTAAATCCCATGAATTAGAGGTGAGCCTATTGCCTTCAACCGGGCACAATGCCAGACTCTGGGCTGCTACTGAGAAATCTCTGATGAAAAAACCCAATAACACACATTGTCCGAACTGATAATTGAACCCAGGACGTCATGCTCATCAGAAACGCTTGCGACTACTAGAGCTACGAGACAGTCTTACTCTTATTCACTCAAATAATATCGCTAGTCATAATGACTACTATATTGGTAACTATTTTGATGACTTGCGAAGATCTTATACTCGTTTATTACCGTTACCTCCAAGCAACAAATATCCACTAATTCAAAATCAATGATGATTGTAATGAGACCAGCAGCTCCAGAAGCATACAGTGATGATAATTTTTTTCTTGCAGTGTTATATTCAACATTTTCAATTTTATTTTGCTTTATCGAAAAATCATTAGACAGAGTGACTAGGTAACGAATATCTGATTTGTATATATATTTGGACAAGTTTATAATGACTTCCGATATTCAAAACACTACCGTTATCTTATTCAGAATTTCCAAACATTTCTAGTCAAGTCATACATTATTCGCTCATTCAAACCTGGGCTACGATTATTTTGATTCGGTACAAAAAATAAGGACAGCGTTTTTTTGCTCTCAATAAAATATAACTGCTTCTATAAGATACGGCATTTTTATTGATCATTAGTGTCATCTGATTACTTACTATCGTATTTACATTCATGCCGTTATGGTGTGCCGTATATTTTCACAAAACAAATAAACAAATCTTTAAGTATCGTATTGAATATTTTTATACGATTATTATTTCCGTGCTATTTGCGGTTTTTAGGTAAAGCAAGTGATTGACTTAGCTAACATTTCATTGATTTCTATATGCCTCCCAATGGTCGCTGAATGGTCGAGATTTGACCAAAAGTCATATTTTTTAGCTTTCTGCACTCCTTCTCCATATAAATAAGGTATCTGTGCCAAATTTCATATTCCTCCGTCCGCGAAATTTTTGTAAAAATTGGTAGCTAAGTTTTTGCTTTAAGTGTTATTTGTTTCATATAACACTTAATGCAAAGCTTATTCAAGGATCGCATCCATTCCTTAACCCTCAGCATAAAATAAGCTTTGCCTTTCAATCTACCTTATCATCTTTAACGCTCGTTTCATCTACATCACAAAGATTTTCATCAAGTTTAGAATCAGAATCTGCATAGCTATTCGCAAGGATTGGACTGGCTATTCTATCGAAAATATCCCATCTCGATAACCTCATTTGTCTTGTACTCGACAGAAAATAACTGTTGGAAGAATACCGATCGTCTAATATAATGTAAACTTTTCAAAAATCTTTCGGATTTTGGATTTGTGAATAGCGTTTATAGGGCTCTTACGATAGCATTGATGAATTTTCGATTCGGTACGGAAGCGTATTTGAATACCTGCGCTGTTCATTATTCATATCTAGAAATTAAGATATTCACACTTCACTCAAGTTTAGATTGAAATACAAGTACTCGTAATAAAATGTAGATAGCTATCTCTGTTGTGTATAGTCGACATAATGTCAAGTTCGGAGGCACGAGCCGCTCACCTCGGTGCGTCATGCTTGCACAGCTGCTTATGGTTATAGAGACAAGGTTCAGTTTCGTCTGGCAATTGTGACGACCTTTGTATGGTTACGTTATCCTTTACAACTGGGAGTGCTAATGTCCAGAATATTACGTGAAGAACGAGAGATTCTGAATGTTGTAGACTTTTTTACTTGCTAAGTTTTTGGGTAGTAAAAAAATACCATTGTGACTATTAACTACTAACTGGATTGGCATGTAGAACCCTACCTTTCAGATAATACGATGTTAAAGTTAAAGCTGCAATATCATCTACTGCAGAGATCCTGGAATATTCAACAGACGCACTTCTTGGTCTGCAACAATCATCTACAAGGAAAAGAAGACACCAACACTTTAAAAACATAATAATTAACCTTCATCAACATTGGCGCTCTTCCTTAACTAACTTATAACGTAATTACAACAACACTAAAACTAAACAGTTACTACAAATCTAATTTAGCGTCATGTCCGTCACGGCCGGTGGCTACGTTCACTGGCATCACTTATATACTTACTAATAGTACATAACACACGTAATATGGCGCAGGCTGTTATTGAAAGTTAAAAGAAAAAACTTCACTTCCTGTAATGTGACGACGAAACCGCTGCAGCGGTCGGGTTACTCCGAAACGTGACGTAGATAGTGGCGTTGGGGGTTAACCTTTTCGTTTGTTGTTTTTTCGTGACTAAACATTGATTCTTGCGAGAGGTAGTAATGACCGTAAACACATAATGAATAAAGGCTCCTACAAACAGGCGCGACGCAACTGGTGTAAAATAATTTCCAATAAATTTTTATAAAATTTTTCTCCGGCAGTCGCGTCGCGCCTGTTTGTGGGAGCCTTTAAGGAGGAATTTTGACTTCTGGATCAAGCAATGTAGATAGGTTTTTCTTATTTTGGGAGCAGAAGCACTAGGATTGGTGCGTATTACCTAATTGTGCCCGAATTTTAGACTCGAGGACTGACTGTGTAGGCTTTTGGGCTCGGGTACTCCACTGCTTCTTTGGCGATTGCAGAAACTCAGCCAGGGCTTCATTTGGGAAGACTGCTGTTAGCAGACCACACAAGTTGAAAAGTCAAGGGTAACAACTAACAAGTGTAAACTACCTGTAAGATGTCGCGACATGCACAAGTAATGAACCATCACGTGGAAACACCGATCAAGTTACAATTTGTTGTCACAGAGTGTCACGAATGTCAGGTAAAAGGGGCACAAGTATCAGCTTAGAGTGTCACGAGTGTCACTTGTGCCATACGTTAGTGTCAGAAGACTGTCACGAGTGTCACCTTTTCTATACGGTAGTTTCAGAACTGTCAGAAGACTGTCACGAGTGTCACCTTTGCTATACGGTAGTTTCAGAACTGTCAGAAGACTATCACGAGTGTCACCTTAGTCATAAGGTAGTGTCAGAACTGTCAGAAGACTCACGAGTGGCAATGAGTTTGACACTAAAATAACACGAAAAAATACCATTTTAGGTATCGACGGCTATAAAACGAGTGATAATGAGTGTCTAATCTGTTAGTTTATCACAGGTACACGACATTACGATTATACCTATTACATTCTTTTAATAGGTTTTATGCATGAATTTTTATCACGAATTATCGACGACTTGTCGAATGCGTCTTTTATTGTATGTACCTACTTAATATAATGATTTATTTAAATTCCCGTTGCCATGTATTCTTTGGAAGAAAACTCTGGTCGGGTAGTTTCACTTCAGTAATTCAAGCTGAAAAGGACATGTCAGTCTTTTTTTTTTGGATGGGAAATCATGAAATTACTTCTCCCGCTCTGGGCGGAGCGGAAGGGTGTGTCAGACTTTTACTGACTAAAACCCACCCGTGTTCCTTCAGTTACCCATATACCAGGGCCACGTTTGAACAATCTCGCGACCCTGGCAGGCATCGGTCCTAGCAGACCCTTTCAGTGCTGCTGACATCTCTTTGAGGCGCGCGTGGAACACTACGCGCCGTCGACACGGGCCTGGTCCTTACCGGGCGGCAATTATCCATTGCTCGCCGCCCGCAAGCCTGCGCCTACGGTGGCCAGGAGTCTGCGATCGACTCCCTACGCCCGGGGCGTCTCCTCCTGCGGCGGCTAGGGACGTGAGGGCGCAGAGACTGCCACTCCCTCATGCACCCCGCCTCCTCCTTCGCGAGCATTACTGCTTCGCAGAAGGATGTGACGGCTTCCCATGCTCTCTCGCTCCGTACCATGGCTCGCACCAGGCCCGGACGCGAGAGGTCGCCGCCGCCGATCGCCTCTACGAGGACACAGTGGTGCTCCGCCCAGGCAGGGCACACCTCCACCGTATGCTCCACCGTGTCCTCAAGACGATCCTCGCAATGGAAACACCCGGGCGTTTCCTCCCGCTGTAGCCTGAACAGGAACCCACCGAAGCATCCATGCCCGGTGAGAACCTGCGTCAGGTGGAAGGTGAGGACGCCGTGGTGCCTGTCTATCCACTCCTCAAAGAGGGGACTTACCGCCGCAATTGTGGCGTGCCCAGCGCTGGGTTGCAATAATCGTACCCGCCATGTCACCATGAGGACATGTCAGTCTCAAGCCCATTATGAAGAAAAACAATAAATGTGTAATGAAGCAATCGTGTGACTATTTATTTAGTTTTCAGTGTGACCTCTTACAGGATGACATTTTTACGGGGCAGTAAGGGCAGTTACCTATATTTACTGTTGTACCTGCAGGAAAACGTTCTTTGAACTGCCCTTTTTTTTCTCCCCACGTTCGCAGATTTTGAAAGAATGCAGTCGGAAAAAAACAATTCAGACGGCAATAATTACAGTTTTGAATAAAGATTAAGACTTTGGGACCAACTAAGACAACTAGAAAAGCTATGAATCACAAATAAACCTGCTATTACTGCCTCATATGTATATCATCGCTGCACATGTTGCCAAGAAACAGTGAGTTTCTTTATTGCTAGGTGAGAAAAGGGAGGGGAGGGTAAGGGGGGCCGCCGGTGGCCCGACGGTCGTGCGCCGGTCGCGCGCCGGTCGCCTGGATGTCGGCAACTAATTGGCTTTGCTCCACTGAACCAAAGGTTATGTATTCACTCATAATAACTTGGTAAGCTTCTTAGCGTTGATCACTTACTTACCACTAATTAAGTAGAAGAATGATGAAGTATTATTAAACATTTTGATCAGTATACATTATTCTCTCACTTTTATAATAATGTGAACTTCACAGTTATATCGTTGGTCATTGGTCTAGTGGTCGCAAGCGCTACTGTTGGTCCTGGGTTCGACTCCGGGTTCGACAAAAGTGTTATTGGAGTTTTTATCTGGAATTTCCTAGTAACAGCCCGGAGTATGGATTTGTGCCCGGTTGTTGGCAATAAGCTCGCCCCTCTATTTAATGGAACTTAAACATAACTAGCGAAATGTGGGTATACTATAGATGCACTACTGCCTAACCCTTTGGGGAATGTTGGCGTGATATTATATTTATAATTATATACTGTGAATATTAATGTTATACGTTTTTTAAAGTGAAGAGTAACACAGCTAAGTCAATGCAAGATGAGTTAATTTTAAACTTTCAATAGGACAGACCTATTTTTGACATCCAGTAGTTTATTTTAAGCAGATACATGATAGGCAATTACCCGGTTACTATGCCTTTGTTATGTGAATGTGACTGATATACTGTTGAAGCGGTCGTGATCACACATTACACGCGATGATTATGGATGACGTGGCTTTTTGAGCGACCAAAATGTGGTTACATGACCTTTGTATTTAACCACAGGCGTTGAAATGTTGCTTGAAGTGACTCGAAACCCAAAAAGTGCAATAAAACCATACAAAACAAAACTAAAGTTTCAATTGAAAGTAAAATAATCGTGCAAAAGTCTCAAATCAAACAAAAAGGCTGTTCGCTGGCTGTTTGATAAATTGCCTTTGCCCGTCGTTATAGTTTACACACACGTCATCGACTTTATTGACATTTAATTGATGATGTTTTTATTTCGCGCATTCACTTAAGCATGTGGTAATGCGAGGTTCTACTGATAGCGTTGATCTAGCGCAAGTAAGCACAACATGTAAGATCGTTTCAATTATGATCTATTGAATGCGCTACTTTTTATTTATTTTTGTTGAGTATTCAAATGCGATATTTAGGTTGTTTTAAAGGATTATTCACTGTCAATTATTTTAAGTAAATTAAAAATAATTGGCAGAAAATAATCTTTTAGTACTTATTTAATATTTTTTGTTCAGGAAATGAATTGATTTTGAACTGAAACTGGTAATATGACAAACAAGAAAGTTATCGCTCCCGCTCCGCTCACTGTGGCACCTCGCCTAAGACGTAGTTTATGACAGGTTTGATTTGCGTGAGTGTAATATGATATGTCTAGATAGATTACGAAACAATTCGTCTGTCTGTCCACATTCTGTGTTAGCAAATTAATTTTATATTAAAATTTATAGATGATGGCAAGATTTCTACATATTTGTATCACATTTCGTAAAATTGCAGTCTTGAATTAATACAATTGTAACGATCGTAAATTGTTTTTGCTACAAACAGTTGTACAGATTGAAAATATTATCCTTGTACCCATCTAGTATCTAAAAATCCAAATAACATTGTCGTTTTGCTGGTCAAGGATAAACCCCAATCACGGAAACTCGATTGACACAATTTCGAAACGTTTTACTAAACTCATGCCATCTTCAGCTCGAACGTCAAAGAGTTGCACTACTCGAGCCGTCAGCCGTCGTCGTGGGAACATTCCCACGTTTATAAAATTATACTTGACTAAAGACCCGCCCCTGCTTCGCGTAGGTGCAATGGCGACATGTCATAATGTCGAGATTTCTGTGCTATTTAATCATCAGCCAATAATTTTCTCACTGTTGGGACTTAGGCCTCCTCTCAGTGAGAGGGAGTCCTAAGGCCGTAATCGATCAAGCGGCCACGGGTCATTTAATATACACCTCTTTGTCGTAGGAGTAACAGACAGTCCGCTGTGCAGGGCCTGCATGGAGGACTGCCAGGCAACAGCTCATGTGCTACTAAACTGCCTGAGTGCCACATATAGGGCAGTATTTCGGTACCTAGGTACCCTACGTAAGATGGGTCAGTAATACCAAGTCGTTGCTGGCCTTCCTCGACGAGCTGGGGTGGATCGAATAACTGATTTCCCACCCGTACGCAAAATACGAGCTTGACGTGAAGTTGCCGACACCAGCCCGTTCTATGACCTATCCATACCCATCACGTGGGTCCAGCGTGTGTTGGTAGATGTAACATGTCTTGGAAAATGATTTTGGTGCTAAATGTAAGTTAATTATTAATGTAAGTATATATTATACCATAATAACATCATAATACCTAACCGGAATCTGTAATTAAATGATGGTGAAACCATAAAAATCCATCGTGTAGTTATGTAGATAGAAGCGGTCCAAACCAATATTGATATAGGCTAGTATGTATACCTTGCTCCTAGGTCGCGCCACCTGCCTGGACATGGAGAGTGTATTTACAGCCACAGGCTATCTATGGTTGCGGTACATTACAGGCTGTCTGATAGAGGGTTAAAGGGCAGGGTTAATTATTTTGCTAATAAATAACACAGGTATCTAACACTTTCCCATGTGAGGACGGGCTGTGATTTCTATGTCGTTTCTCTATTACGTATTTATCGTTTTATCGTTTATACTTGATATCTTTTGGTCTAAAACAGCGTATAAAAAACAAGTCGGGGAAAACAGGGTTGTTTTCCCCGACCGTTTCCTGTTTTACACGCTGTTTCATAATCAAATTCGTACATTTGATTCGCCTGAAATCTTCAGGTAAAGCTATTAGTTGTTATCGCTTAATTTTCTCATTGTCTATTGATAAGACTATATCATAGATATTTTTATATTTCTATGGAAATCATATTATAAAGCTCAACTATGTACTGCAGTTTCAGATTTCTTCAGTAAAATATGTACCTAACGACTTTCAGGCCGGACTGCAACTACTGAACAAGTCGCCAGGTAGGTAATTGTCCGGCCAGGCTCGCGCAATATGTTCGAAAGAGTTACCGTGGCACTGGCATAGGCAACTGAAGGAACACGGGTGGATTTAAGTCAGTAAAAGTCTGACACGCCCACCCGCTCCGCCCAGAGCGGGAGACGTCATTTGATGATTTCCCACACACAAAAAAAAAAGTAGATAAGTGTGTAGACAAATGGTATAGTCGGAATCCACCTACTATTAACAGGTAGACCAACCGACAAAACAAAGTGAACTACAAAACACAGTCTTCCTGACCGGCAATGTGGCATTACTGGTAATCGCCAGCAATTACACGCAGCACCCGCTCTGTTCAATTACCTACTTTGACTGGCTGATCATGCGATTAATCGGACCTGACTGTGGCACTCACACTGAAATCCAGTTCTCTTTGAATGGCGGTAAAGTCGGTTTTTGATTGGATAGCTTCGTCCGGTGGTATGTTAATGATGGATGGGATCCTTAATTGGAAAGCAACAATTATTTTTACAACGGTACCGGTGCGACAGTAACCAAACTAGATGTTGTAGCGATATTAGAACGAACAATTACTGAGTGGGAGGCGATGGTACTGGAGATAGTTCTTACTCACTTTTTTATTACTCTTTTGGATAATCCTCGTTAACAATCGATCTGTTATCTTAACTATTGCTTAATTACAATCATTACTGACATTTCTAACTTTCTTTCTATGGGTTTAAATGAGAGTAAGTACCTAACGGGTCTTTTATTGTTCGATATTTATCTATGTAGTAGTTTGTGTTAAAGAAAATGTCCAACCAAGCTGTAGTCATTTTCTACTTTTATTTTTACTAGACTGTTAAGAGCTACGCGCGACTACATATCAAGCTATACATTTCCAGTATAAGCTGACTTCTCACGAAAAGCATACTATACAATGCGAGGTCAGCTTAGTGTTGCCCAAATTCAGTCTTGGTCTTGCAGTCTTGGTCTTGTTCTTGCGTTTTTGCAAGACCAAGACCAAGAACAAGACCGCGTATTTTTAGCAAGACCAAGACCAAGACTGACCGTGCAAGACTTGAGCAAGAACAAGACATAGCCTGCAAGACTCTTGCGTCTTGCAGCTAGGACTTAGCGCTATTTCACTGAGTAGTTAGGTGTAACAGTTCGGTGTATAGGTAGGTACGCTTAGGAATTCTATGAGACGCAAAAAACTGTATCAAAGAATATGAAAAACTGGACCTATGCGCATTACGATTAATACCATAAACATAACGAATAAAAAAATATCTATTAAAATCAAACTGAGTGCATGCATAGTTATGTTTTAACCATCGGCACTTTGATAATGCGGCATCAAAGGTTTTGTACTTACTTCTCAAAGAAATTTGCCGCTTTTCGGAAGTACATGGTTATGATACACGCGCCGGCGGCTTCTTTTGAAATCTAAAACAATCGTTGCCGCCACGCCGAAATCATAACATTTGTGACACTATTTGATTGCCGCCATAGGGCGTAGGTATACTCATGCAAAATAATTTCGAATTTTTTTAAGAGTACCTACAGGTGTTCCAAAGAATAAATAAGTTTCAGAGTGCTTAGAATGAAAATGAATACATTATACTGATCACGCAAGTAGTATTATGATTAGGATAAAATGGTAAGGATAGGTAGTAGATGTCATATTAATTCATTCTAGTAAGTATATATTATAATATTGATTACTTATATGGTTTTAAACTAATTACTTAGGTACTATTATTGTACATTTAGTCATTATATTTCTTAAGTTTTTACAAGAAAAAATAGCAAAAAAGTGTTCAAATATCACCCGTTTAATAAATATTGTAGCCACTTTTAAATATACTTGAAACGTGTAAAAAAATTCTACAAAACTAATAAAATAATATAAAAAGCGTAGGTATCTACTTACCTACTAATAAAATAAAAAGCCTGCGATAAGAGTTTTGTATTACTTACCAGCCCGAATATCTCTGAGAGAGATGATGAGAGTAAGTATTTACTAGCTGTGCCCGCGACTTCGTCCACGAGGAATAGTAACTTTGGAGGTATAGTGACGTTCAGGACTTATTTATTTATTTTAAAACTTCTGTCATCAAACATACAAACGAACTCTTAAGCTATATAATATTAGTATAGATGTACGCCAAAACAAGAGTAAGTATTTACTAGCTGTGCCCGCGACTTCGCCCACGAGGAATAGTAACTTTGGAGGTATAGTGACGTTCAGGACTTATTTATTTATTTTAAAACTTCTGTCATCAAACATACAAACGAACTCTTCAGCTTTATAATATTAGTATAGATGTACGCCAAAACATTCACTTATATGTAAAGAATAGTGATTGGCACTAATTCTATTTTATTCACGCGTCGCGTCTGTACAAGTAGGTAATATTTAGTGTGTGTTTGTACGCCGCACGCGGCATTATTTGATTTGCGGCGGCATCCTTTTCATAGAGCCGGCACGTGGCGAGGCGGCGCGGTAGAAAGCAAGGAAACGTACTATAAATAAAGGAATTATTTTAATTCCAGTCATCCTCGACGAACACCTCACCTTTTCCGAGCACATAAAGCAGGCTCGCTCGCGGGCCGCTTTCGCTCTCAGTAGGCTCCATTGCGTCCTGAACAAGCGGAGTAAATTGTCTCTTCTGTGTAAGAAGCGGCTTTACACCGCTTGTATCAGGCCGATTATGACATACGCAAGCCCAGTCTGGGCACATGCCAAGCCCCGATTCATCCATAGGATGCAGACTCTCCAGAACCGTTTTCTCCGTCAAGCCACAGGCTCGCCTTGGTTTGTTCGGAATATCAATCTTCATTTAGACATGAAACTCCCGACTATCCATCAATACATAAAACGCGCTTCGAAGCGTTTCTTCGATAGGGCCGTAGCCCACCGCAACCCTCTGGTTGTGGCGGCAGCTACTTACACCCCCTCCCGTATCAGCAAAGTCCGCCGCTCGCGGCACGTTCTTACCGATCCTGATGATCCCACTACTCTCCTCCAGGAGAGTCGAAAAGAGACCAGTACAGCTAGACCAGCACACAGACACAAACCGTACCGACCTCGCCGCCGAGGTCCGTCGTCGCGACCCCGACTTAACAGTCCCTCCCGACCCTTGCAAGAGCCAGCCCGCGATGCTGCGCCGTTAGCTTTAAATTAGTCCCTAAATAATTTAACCCAGATCCAGCCAGTCCCTTGCTGCCCCCCTATCAGCGATTGCCTAAGCCGAGGTTCGTACCCCCCTCGGGGTAACCCTTAGAGCTTTCGCTTTAGTTTTTAAGTATAATAAGCCCCGGCTGGAGGCCTAAAAAGGTAACTTTTTAGAACTCGCCGGGCCACAATCCGTTTAAGTAGTCACAATCTTTTCAGGATTAACTACGAGATGCCACAAAAAAAAAAAAAAAAAAAAAAAAAAAAAAAAAAAAAAAAAAAAAAAATCCAGTCATTTCCAATTGAGCTGTGCTTCGAGTCTAACTTAATAATTGTTTTTACTCATTCTCGTTGTTTTCTAAAAACGTATCACGTGTACAATTTAATATGAGTGACGAAGATTCAAATTATTCTAGTCCGAGTAACGAGAGTTTGAGTCACAGATCTAAAAGACCCAAAAGCAAATTTGAGGAGTTTTTCGAAATAATTCATGCATCCCAAACTGCCTTCTGTAAATTGTGCCAACATAAAAAGATTGAAATAAAAATGAAAAACAGAAACACTTCAGGCTTAAGGAAACATCTAATATCTTTCCACAAAAAGGAATCAGAAATATTTCTTCCTGTTAAACCAAAATTAAGTGGAGATATCACAAGCTTTTTAGTAACCGCTGGAAGAAGTGGACAGGTAAGAATATTTTTTTAACAGTTAAAAGAATTTTAACTCCGCGTAGCTATTCATGCGATACTTTCAAAAACGCCATTAACTTACGTAAGTATTTTTGAGTTAGTGGTGTTTTCATCTAGGGGTGCGACATATTAAGTATGTAATTATCGTCTTAAATATTTTTTATAAACACCCATATTTTCATTTAATCGGCCAGTAACAACTAAGTAGGTACTTTATTTTGGTAAATTACAGTACAGTGCAACCTTAATATAACAAATATCAATTTAACGATTTTCTCGATTTAACAACAACAAACCTCCTCCTCTTATACGCTCAAACCATAGTATGTTTTAAATAATAACACAAGATTTATTGTTTTGTTTCAGTCGGAAAACAGCAGTGACAACATCACGACAGCTACAGTTGATTGGGTGGTGAAAAAATATCTTCCCTTCTCATTTTTCGATGACGAAGCTACACAAGTATATTTTCGACGTATTTGCCCTAATATGGTGTTTCCTAAAAGGTCTACACTTAGAAGGAAAGTCAAAGAGCGATTTGAAGAGCTCCTATTGAATCTCAAGAAATGACTTCAACAATTATCATCTAAAATGTCTTTTACCATTGATGGGTGGACGTCAATTGCTGGTAGGAGTTACTACGGGGTTACTATTCATTATATAGACAACGAATGGAAGTATCAATCTGTAGTTCTTGATTTTATACCATCACGCGGTCGACATACTGGGGAAGATATTGCAACGATTTTCCATGAATGTTTATTGGAATATGGCATAATTGATAAAATACAAGGTATCACGGTCGACAACGCAACTGCAAATACCAAATTTATGTATGAACTGGGCAAACAGCTGCCGCCACACTTTGATTCAGACAATCAACATTTCCGGTGCTTTGCTCACATTTTAAACCTTGGTGTACAAGATTTATTAAAGACCTTAGCATTACACTGTGAGTCTGACACTAACGCGCAAGATCAGCAGTACGAAGACTATGCAGACGAAACTGAGGATGAGGAAGATGAAGAATCTGCACCAAATATTGCTGACTCGCGTACATCTGTAACAAAGTTACGCAGTATTTCCAGTAAAATAAAAAGAAGTGAGATAGTGAAGAAGAAGTTTCAGTCTGCTTGTGAAGCAGCTGGCGTGCCATCAAATCTAAATGCCATTCTTGACTGTCCAACGAGATGGAATTCCACACATGATATGATTGGATTTGGTTTAAAAGTGAGAGCGGGCATTGACATATTGTGCAGTTCTGTCACCGAATTAAATGATTTTCAAATCACAGCTAATGAATGGCAGGTACTCGAAAAATTACATAAATTTCTAATAAACTTTAAACTTTTAAGTACAAAACTTGGTGGAGACAAATATGTTACATTACCGCTAGTCATTGTATCATTCAATCTCTTGCTAGATAAAATTGAATCCATGGTAAAACAGTTAGATGAGAAACCTAATCGATCTGAAGTGGATGAAAGGCTCATTCTAGCTTTCCAAGCAGCTCGAGACAAAATGCTTAAACATTACAAGAAGAGCAACTGGATTTATTGTACTTCTTTAATTTTAGACCCAAGGCATAAGGCTCAGACTTTTGACCTGACAATGTGGGGGAAGCAACTTAAAACAGAAAGTCTGCGCAAGTTCAATGAACTTTATGAAGAATATAAAAGTCTACACTCACTGAACAAATCTCTGGAATTACCAGAAAAAGAAAATAAAGTATGTGATGAAGATGAAGACGTAATAGACTTTGATAAACTCTATGAATGTCCCTCGACGTCATCTGGATCTTGTCTTCAAGGCTTAGTGATAGACGCGTTGGAGGAGTACCTGAGAAAACCAAGAACTGCCAGCTCGGAAGACATTTTAGATTGGTGGAGGACGCATGAGACAGAGTATCCGATTTTATCGAAAATGGCCCGTGATTTTCTCTCAATACCTGCAACTTCAGTACCTGCTGAGAGGTTATTTTCTAAAGCATCATTAGTAATTAGAAAACATAGAAATAGGTTAAGTGATGAGTCAGCCAGATGATTACTTTGTATTAATTCTTGGTCAAAAAAATTGATATAAAGTATCATAACCTAATGATAAAGCTGTTGATTTGTGTTGTATTTTATTTTTTATTCAAATAAATGATAAATCGTAAAACTCTTTTATTAAATTTCTTATAAGTTGAGGGTTCAATCTCTTTCTAGACAGATAAGTATTGTTCTTTAAAATACAGTCAAGTTATTGTAATTAATTTGTTTTTTTACATGTTTTAGCAAATGTAAGCTTATAAATCATAAATGTTTATTAAGAAACAGTTACTTCCATGGAAAACGACATATAGGTCAGTTGATTTTTCGAATTTCTTATCAAATCTTCAGTTATTTATTAATCTGCTTGATCTTTACTATGGCTATGTTAATTCAAGCTCACAATGTTCCAATTCTAATACGTTTTTCTAAGATTTAAAGTAAACTTTAATAAATAGTAATAGACTAATAGGTAATTGCAAGACTTGCAAGACTCTTGCTGCAAGACCAAGACCAAGACCAAGACTGGGAGCGCAAGACCAAGACCAAGACCAAGACCAGGTGTATTGGCGCAAGACCAAGACCAAGACTGGCTAAGTCTCGTCTTGTTCTTGCATTTGGGCAACACTAGGTCAGCTAAAACTGGAAATGTAAAGCTTGATATGTTGTCGTGTATAAGTACAATTTAAAGTAAGTAGGTACCTTCTTTAAATAATAGTATTATAAGGACAGAAACCGTGAGAGATGCTGAAGAAAACAAGCATAAAACAACGTTTGTTTTAAAAGACCATGTCACTGATTTTCCTCAGCCTCGTTCATTTGGTCGACCCTATTATGACTCCATGTCATTCCATTAGTAATTCTGCCTGGTCCCTGCAGCTTAGCGTCAACATTGTACAGCACAGTGCGCGCGCGCATACTAACACATCGATTTGCAAGCGCGTGCGCAGCCTGCTGATGAGATAGGAACTTGTGTTGATGATTGTGCTGCGCTTATAAGGATCGAGGGGTAATTAAGCTTATTTATAGGTATAGACGGTGTTATGGAATTCCGATAGGTTCGATGTAACGAAATAGGGAAATTGTGTAAAAAAACAAAATTTAAAAACGAAAGCCTCGTTCAGTCACTCTACTCCACCTTTATAGTGTCCACTACTGGATCCATGTCTATCCAAACACAAAATTGGTTTCTTATCTAAGTTCCTGAAAAACCAACCAACCAAAACTATTTTCTTTTTGCAAATGCTATATACATATACATTGGCAAAAAGAAAAGAAAAATTGAAGAAATTGTCAGTTATCAAGCTTCACTTTTTAAAAAGAGATTTGGTCTTCTCTTCTTCTTAGCCTGTTGATGGCAAAAATAACAGGCAAAAATAAATACAGTTTTATTATTTTGTTTTGCCCAAAATTTTGCAACGCGAATACCGTTCGCTCACGCAGTCGTTAAGTCCACACGTGTGCAGGTGACAGGGCATGCGGTATTAGATGGGAGGTGAGAAATTGTCTGTGGAGGGACGCCGCATACTCACCGGAGGTCTGAGCCGTAATTGAACCCCCTCTTGTGGAGGTTTTCTTGCTGCGACCTACTTGGGTACGAAGTCTATTTAAAGTTTGTCCAAGTAGCCCACGGTAACAAGAGGCTCTCTGATGGTTCAATAATGAAATCTGGTAGTTTATGCAGTTAATCTGGTAGTTTCTGTGGAGGGGGTGCCATGAGCTGGACTCACGAACCCAAGATTTGTTTTGCGGCCTTTATGTCTTTGTGGCACTGGGTTTAAGTTGTTTATTGGGTGGCGTGATTGATGCATGCGCATCCTGCAGCTTCGCCATGTCGATGCGGCTGGCCAATAGCCCTCCAAATATGCCAGCAGTCAAAGAATATAGCATTGGCAACGGGGTCGGTTTCAAGCCACCAGTAATAGTCTCATTTAAAGATCTATCCATTAATTAAGAGTGGGCAGAACAGCACCGTTTAAAACTAATTTAAATCGCTCAATGAAATTTACGGAGAGATTAGTCGCAGGCGCAACAGAATGCAGAAAGAAAGTCTCAACGCACTTAATTACCGCAGTTGATTGTTTTGTGGAGTTCCGCACTCGGCTCGTATGTGGGTACGAGCCGGTATGGCTTCATTCATAAATACATCAGACTATATTAATTTCTTCCGCGGATTATCGGAATTAACTATCATCAGTAACAATCAGGCTAACTTCTGGGCGGCACGGCCGAGATTATGGCCAAGAATATAAGTAACCAGACTATGGGTCTATTGGTAGACAGGAAAGAACCATTTTTAGTCACTATGTCCTTGAATGATATGCTGAATTTATGGTTACAATTTACGCACTGGATAAAAACTTATCCAGTATATTATATATTTTTTTTATTATTCATTATATATATTTTTTATTTATTTGATTATCATCATCGCCAATATTTCTTATCTTGGACTGTTGCAATTACGTACCAGTCTAAAATAACCAGTATAACATTTTATAATGTTTCGATCAGTAGTGTATCATCATCAGTCACCACATTACTATGCACAGCACGTAACGCTATCGTGAATTACAGAAACAAATAATTGTCATTAATGATGCTAACCGCAGACAATATGAGATATTAAACATTACTGTCACTTATTTCGAGATGACTTTAGTGTGAGACGCACACTGTCATGAGATGAATGTTGCATGTTATTATTTGATGCGGTCGATGCATATCTCCTACAGAATATCGAAAACAAGAGAAAATCATACATTTCAGTTTCAGAACTACTTAATAATATCACCTGTTTATCTGTGTCCCATCTCTCTGTAACTTTTCCCTTCACATGACTTCTTTGCTACAATGTACTCGATAGTCTATGTACAACAAGCCAAATCTGTATTGCTCTTGAGATAAATATGTCTTCGTCTCTGTCAGTTGACGAAGCAGTGACCAAAGAACATAAAATCATGAATTTTTTTCCCAAAGACGACTAAAGAGTGAGCTCAAAAGAACTGACAACGCAATTCTCATGTGATTTGATGACAGCATAACTACATTTCATTGGTCTTAAGAAACACAGCCATGCGTGCAACCACTAGCCCTGAATGTCCTTAGTTTAGTGTTCGTCTATAAATAACCATGTGAACAGAATGAAGCAAGCAGATGCAAATGATGCACTGGTGTGCTGGTGTCATGGCGCCTGATGTAATCCCCGCGATGTGTATGCCGAGCATGGCTGGTGACGACACTCACCGTCTGACAGACCACAATGATACATGAACAGAATACTGTAGTCTGCGGGAGTTTCTGTAGATTGCCTCTGTCTGTCCATAGTAAAAGTAAGAAGGTTGAACGTAAATAGCCCATATTTAGCTTGTCTGACAGATAATATTTACATAACATAGTAATACTAGTATGTACGCTGTAATGCTGAAAATGTTCATTGGTTAAATGGTGATAATTACAAACATAGCCTTGAATGCTGTAACACATTTCATCATATAGTTCCTTGTGTTATTAGCAAAAATGATACAAACAGTATGTGAGTTGGTATTAATAAAAAGTGTCGTACTAAAACTGAAGACTGCCTTTGAAATAGGTGTCCTAGGAAATCTTTTTTTCATATTTGCCTATGTACAAAAAGTCGTGTCTTAACAATAACTATGACTGTAAAACATTACTATTATCCACAGGACGCTAACTTATCGCCCACGAGTACGAGTACACATCCGCTGCTTTATTTGCTCATAAAAAACTTTTCACTCAAGGCTTGAAATTTGCCAAAAATTCCTATCTCTGTCTTTCTTCTTGCAAAGGAAGGAGACGAAAATTTTTACCGTAACGTTAAAGTAAGTCAAATTCTCACGTTCGACGACACAACGTCCTTGCAGTGGCCTAGATACGGCGACGAGACGACGCCGACACGACGCGAACATGACGATGAGCAAGAAGGTCCAGAAGTTCATTCACCGCGGACTATTAGAGCTGCAAGAAGGAATAGACGCTTTATGCGGTTCATTGATGAATATTGACGAAAAAAGGTTGGAAGCCATCATTTGGAGCTCATCATGATCAGAATTGATGCAACTATCACTAGACAGTGTACAAACTGGATGAATATATTAAATTATATTAAAAATTTATAGAGATGAGATTGAAGTTGTAAGAAGATGTAAATGTTTCCTCAATTGACTGGGGTTTCTGAAAAGATGCAAGTTCTTTTGAGGTTAGTTTCTGAGGAAGTCCGTTTTTTGTATGATGGGGTAGTTTATTCCACATTGTATGTACTGAACCTACTGTTACTAATATTTGTAATTATCGTGTAGACAGAAGACTGTCACTATTCCACTAGTCTGTGCATATTTTATGAATGGTCGTGTAAACTAGAACAGTGGTTAACAAACTGTTCGCTTATGTCTCCAATTTTCCGTATTGATTAGAAAATTATAGTGTTAACTGATTTATGTTCCGAGTACCGACGATGAATACCTTGTCATTACCTTCTTGTTATAGAGACTATACGGTATAGATATATCGCTGCCTATATGTCATTGGAGTATGTTCAGAATAAGACAATGTCTTGCCACATATGTTGTACTTGTATGTTGATTGAAGCTTGTCACAGTCACTCGTGTTAGTTTGTTGACCAGTGACCATAGTCATCGTAAGAATGTGCCGTAATAATATAAGGAGTGCGGAAGAGTCCAAGCATTGTTTATTTGTACAGTGTACCAGCAGAGCAGGCAGCAGGAAGCAGGCAGCAGGTAGCAGACAGGATATCACGTATTACATAGTCGTTAGCTACACAATGACCTCTGCACTGATTGTTATTGTTTTGCAAACAAATAAATTAAACCTCGATCAAATCAATATTAGAAGACTGGTGAGGAACCTGTCTCATCTACTTTTTACAGCGATTCTAAATATTAAATTTGTTAATTAGAAAACGCAATGGGACTGAAAAAAAGCCAGTAAAATGTGAACCAAATGGACCAATAAAATAACAGATAATGCAATTTCAACTAAACATCAAAATATGAGATACCATGCGCCCATGCCATGCCAACTGTTATCTGCAGCGAGCCTCCTAAGTGCGGATCAATGGTGTGACCCTGACCGCCCAAAGCGGACACTATAGACGACCGTATTATTAGGGTTATCACGCCATCAATATCTAGCACAATGTCGCTCAGACATGTGGGCTACAGGGCAAAACGCGTACGGTCAGGATAGGGAAGCCTTGCCCAACATAGACAATGGGCAATTATGATGTATCGGCCCATCGGCGGCCCTGCAATGTCAAGTGCAGTTAGGGATATCAGTCGACCGGAAAGTGAATGTTATTATAATTTTGAATACCAGGCCGCCCACACTGGCCCACACACACCACGCAGCCATAAGCTGCTTTATAAACAGTCAAGTGTGGCCTAGTAACAACGACTGACTCTTTTACTTTCACGCACAATTAATCCTACAGCTGCTCTTTCGTTGGTAGTTGTGGTAGAAAAGTTCCAATTGACTTACTCCTACATCACACAACCATCGTAGATAATACTGGGACAATTGACGTTTCTGCGCTTAAATACTGAGCATTGGAAAACTTTTCATGATGTTGAGAAACACAAAAATTGTCAAGAACATCAATAATCAGCCTATAATTATTTATATCTACGGCGGTAGGAAGCCGTTCCTCTGCCAGCCCTGGAGGTGCAGAGTGCACTTGATGTTGCGGATCTAATACAATGATGGGCGTCATTAAGCTGTTTAGTACTTTCTACACAATTGTGTCGGAGGCCGGAGGTCGGCGCTCGGCTAACTGGGGCAAATCATATTGTTTCTATAAATACCTCCAACTCGTTCTGGGAAATACACTTGAAGCTTGTTTAAATCTTCTATGTTTAGTGGCCTAAATTCCTTCATGGTAAATCATGCCATCGTCCCAATTTTTTTTTCCTATTGTAATTTATACCTTGTGGTATATAGATTTTTGGAACTGTTCCGTACCGTTTCACTTGATTAATCTGTGCGCATAACGGAACGCGCGTGTAACGAATTGACAACTGTCACTTGTCAGTTTGACACTTCTTCTTTGGTTTTTGAGCTTCGAAAAGGGAGCGTCGTCGCCGTTTGATTTCGCGACCAGTTATAAATTAATCCCTTTAAATCGATCCGTTTGGGACAATTTGTCATGATCCAATTGTTTTTGTGCGTAATCAACCCCCTTTGACTAATAATACGGGTTTAGTTTGAACTTTAGTTGAATACTTTGATGTTAAGTGACAGTGATTGAACCCGTGTTGGAGACCGCATGTCTTGGTAGCAGACCTCTTGGAGCGGCCTTGCTGTATCCTGGAGAATACTCATAACGTCACCACACAATACAATATACACTCATTTACATACATAAATCCAGGTAGGCACCAGAGCCGGTGTTCTTCAACCATGAGGTGAGTCTTTTGATTATTGTATTGATAAGCTCCGCGCAAGGCGGACAGTTCGCTCGCCACTCTTGTCTCCAGGGCCCCACCATCATAACTTCCACTGCGCTATTTGAATCCTATGGTCGGGGCTCTGGCCTGGCGTCGAACAGGTACTTTAATCTACAGTCACGCAAAAATGATTTTCAATAACCCATTAAACCTAATCGTATCTTAATTAATCTGCTACTAAATTGACATCACCTCCGTCCATAACGCGAAGTAGCAATACATTTCTGAAACCATTACTTCCCACTCATACTATTGTAGTACTAGAATATACCGGTCGGTCATTATGACCTACGCTCCGGTATGCTTGTCAACTGTGTCGACTGACCGTACCTCCCGTGGAATGGTAATGGCATGGTAATAGGCCCTTCTGTTACGAAACCAGTGACAATGATGAAGTTGGCAGTACAATGATATTTAATGGCTTAAAGGTAAGTTAGGGCCTTGGTGGAATTATGATACGCTTTGAGTTATGATATTGAGCTACATTTTCACTGTTGAGTAATCTGCTAATTTCTAGTATGGCAAAAGGATAATTTTGCTGGCACTAAATACGTACTTATTCCTTTTAAGCTGGCTGTTCAGTCTTGATTAATGTGGCTTTAGATGTAAATCTTGTATGGTCTATTTTCTATGTCATAGTGCACATACCGAGGTGTTTGACCGTGTGAATTACTTAGGCTACCTAGAGTTGCTTCAGACGTGAAATGTACACGTGTTGCGAAATAGTTCCTGATACACATCGAGCACATGCTGATGACATGACACGTGTTCTGGGTTAACTTAGCAGAGGCAAACTGGTGGAGTAACGTTCAGTTGGGTAAATTATTGGCACAACGTATTAAGTAAAAATATACTAAAGTCGTGACTCTCATGATCTAACCTGAATTATGCTGAAATTATTTAGCATTTTTGTAATAGCAACAGTTTTCCTGAGTGACACACGGAACATCATTTCGTAAAAGAATATCGCAATAGATATTGAAAGATGTATCTCATCGAAGAATGCCGTAGATGATGTAGGTATACTATAGAAGAAAGGCGGGAATAATCCCAAAGAAAAGGGTCATTTTAGAATATTACTTTTAATCCTGCGAATGTACATTTGGTCTAGAGCTAAAGGTCGATATACTAGACAGGACAATACTGGATATAATCGTAAAACTTTACGAGCTGGTATCAGTCTCACAAACCTGTTTTGGACTCGGTCTATATTCATTTCGTACCGAGCAGTATCCTTACGTGATGCAATCATGGCACTGAGACCCTGAGGGTGGCAGGTATGTTTTTTATGTGGAGTAGTTGGCATGTTTTTATTTACTGTGTGCCTGTTCCTTTCTGATATAATTAAGATTTTGCCCATTGGATGCCATGGAGGAAGCGGTTAACTGCAAGGTTACCACAACACACATTACTTCTGACATCTATTACTAATCGATATGCATAACAAGGCAGAAACAGACAGAACTTAATAAAGTATCTTTTTGGAAAATACCTACGTTTAGCAGTGCAGTTCAGGTGTTGTATGAAACATGAGCCTTCCACTTAACCATAAAAAAGTTTGAAATGAAATGAAATTAAATACCACGCATTTCATTTCAAACTTTTTAGGGATTGCACCACGCTTGGAAATAATACTGTGAAATACTTTTATTATCACTGCCAGATCGAGGAAGATTTATCTCTTCATGCATATTTGTACATTTGATCGTTATCTAGTGTTGTGATGTGTATGTAAACGAGCGTATCTTGGGTAAGATGAATGAACATAATGTAAACAGCTGTAATGTACTGTCATGCCGCATGCACGGCGCTTAGATGCTGTTCCGGTATACTTAGCGAGGCGCAGATCCATACGCTAAGGACATTATGTGGACGACTGGGTCCAGTTACATTGGTCTGCCACCGAACGAATGAACTTTGTGACATATTACATGGTCCTTAAATTTTTCTTTTGTGCTTTAATCTGGTTCATCTAGCAGGTATGCTGATTGTTAACATTGGTCAGTCGTGAGGCGACCTGACAATTTCTATTCGGACAGGTTCAGTTTTATAGTCTATTTTTGCAGCTTTTATTTATACACGCTAATAGAACCATAAATCGTGGAGTGAAGTCAGTACATTATCCGCGTCATCTGGCTGGCAGATCACCGTGTAAGGAAAGTGGTCTCAGCTCGCATCGAGACCGCTTTACTCTCGACGGAATGCTACAACTCGCCCTCGCGGACATAGCTTATCTATTAATAATACTCCAGTGCAAGTAGACGTAGTGCCTAGTGGCCCAAACTATGCCAGACTTGTGGCTGAACGCTCGCAATGACGTCAATCAGAGAATATCAATATTTTGAACAACTTGGCCTTCAAAATATTTTTGCTCGTAGCAATGCTCTGGAGTGAAGGGCGTCATCTGCCAAGTGCCAGATGGGCTTCAGTGTACTGGCTCAAGTCATTTCAACCTTTTTGCTAGGAGCCAGGTGCATCGCAATTACACATCCAATCAGCTTCACAGTAGTCGGGCCATCAGCCAGTTCTGTAGCTTTACCTACTCAACACAGTAAATCATAGATTACTAAATTTGCACAAATCCACCCCTGACACGGTTCGTGACAAGTTAACTGGTAGCTAGTCCCGGGTAGGACCAGTAGCCGCTTACATTAAGATTAGCTCGTATAATGATGTGATATCATATCAGTTATCACGGGTCGTATCGAACGCGCCGCTTTCGAAAGCGAGCGCAGGAATGTCCAACTGTTGGCCTGAATCGCGCACCTGCGCAAACCAACAACCCAGAATTCAGAAGACTAGTAGATGTCGTGGTATTGTTTTGCTTCAGAATGCTTTTGTTGAGATACAAATAAAAGTTCCTGGATGCTTTTGTCATCTAATGCACGAAACGTAGTGTGATACGAAATATTATGTCCGGATACCATTGAAAGCAAAGTTTAACATATGTGTTTACTGGTAGAACGAAAACAAAAAAACACCTGCAGTTGGATCAAAGGTGGGATAAGGTAATTTAAAATGGCGGTCTTTTTATAATACTCCTGGCAGGCGATGGGCGGCTGTACCTATCTGGTGACAATCCAGCACATAGACTTTGGCGTTGAAGTCTTTAATTCCAACATGTTGAACGGAAAGATAGCCATCACGATTAATCTGATGCGGATATATACACCAGGTATCTATACAGGACACTGACTACACTATACCATTCAATTAATCAGTGGATAATTAACACTACACGCATTATTGAGTCATCCAGATTACCTATACTTGATGAGTAATAACTCGATCACCAACCAGTCTGTAAAAATAGAAAACAACTCAACATAACATCAACATGATAAGTGAAACACTATTGTATTGTTGATTACGGACTTTAGATTACTTTGGACAGCTGCAAGCTGAGAATAGGTCACTATTGGCCATCTCTGTCTCTCCATATAGAAAAAAATACTTCTAACAAAGAACCACATGCATGGTGGGCGGGTACAAAGGAACCAAGGATAGCTTGAACTTGTGCGTGGACATAAAACAACATCGCATTGTGATAATCTTTATCATTAGACAGCGCTTTGTCATTCACAGATGAACATAAGCTGATCAATGATTTGTCAGAAGGTCTTGTGAAGAAGTCGAGGCACACGGGGGTCGTGCGGTCCATGGCCCTCTACGGGGCACCGGTGTGGGCGCCCTCATTGAGGCTGCGCCCAGCGCGCCGGTTGAGTGCGGCCCAGAGGGTCATGGCTATCCGGTTAATCCGAGGATACCGCACGATCTCGTGCGAGGCGGCGAGCCTCCTTGCCGGAGTGTCGCCATGGGATCTGGAGGCAAAGGTCCTCGCGCACATGTGGGAGTGGCGCGAGGAGGCTAAACGCCGGGGCGAAACTCCGCTGCCGCGACAAATCGCGGTTCGGCGGACAGAGCTCCGGTGTGATCTCATGGCGACATGGCGGGTACGATTGTCGCAACCCAGCGCAGGGCACGCCACAATTGCGGCGGTAAGTCCCCTCTTTGAGGAGTGGATAGAGAGGCGCCACGGCGTCCTCACCTTCCGCCTGACGCAGGTTCTCACCGGGCATGGGTGCTTCGGTGGGTTCCTGTTCAGGATAAAGCGGGTGTTTCCATTGTGAGGATCGTCTGGAGGACACGGTGGAGCATACGGTGGAGGTGTGCCCTGCCTGGGCGGAGCACCGCCGTGTCCTCGTGGAGGCGATCGGCGGCGGCGACCTCTCGCGCCCGGCCCTGGTGCGAGCCATGGTACGGAGCGAGAGGGAATGGGAAGCCGTCACCTCCTTCTGCGAAGCAGTAATGCTCGCGAAGGAGGAGGCGGGGCGCGTGAGGGAGTGGCAGGCACTGCACCCTCACGTCCCTAGCCGCCGCAGGAGGAGACGCCCCGGGCGTCGGGAGTCGATAGCGGACTCCCGGCCACCGTAGGCGCGAGCTTGCGGGCGGCGAGCAATGGGTAGCTCGCTGCCCGGTAAGGACCAGGCTCGGGTCGACGGCGCGTAGTGTTCCACGCGCGCCTCAAAGAGATGTCAGCAGCAGTGAAGGGGTCTACTAGGACCTATGCCTGCCGGGGTCGCGTGATTGTTCGAAAGAGATACCGTGACCCTGGCACATGGGCAACTGATGGAACACGGGTGGGTTTTAGTCAGTAAAAGTCTGACACGCCCTCCCGCTCCGCCCAGAGCGGGAGAAGTCATTTGATGATTTCCCATCCTGAAAAAAAAAAAAAAAAAAAAATAAAATAAAAAAAAAGTCGAGGCAACAAAACATGAGCCAGTAGGTATCTAGCTGCCTACAGTATCTCAAAAATCAAAGTTTGTAAGAATTATCCAAGGAAAATAATGATAAATATTGTTTATAAAAACTTTCTGTCAGTAGGATTTTCCTCTCTGTGACGCATGGTCCATGACCTTTCGAAGTGAAATCATGGAATCTGCGTCATTGGTCGCGCACCATGTGTTATGTATATAGCAAGAAGATATACCTAGGTAGAAAACATATACATAAAACAGAGGCACATAAACAAAACTACGACTAAAATAACCAGTTCTTGTTCAAGTTGGATCGAGATTCCGTCCGATCAATTGACGTTTATTTCAGACATATAGATTCATTTATTTTAAGTTTATTGGTTGTTTTTGTATTATATGTAAATGTAACGCGTTTGTAATTCTTCAATAGAATTCCGGAAAAAAATACCGAAACTATTACGAAGTCTTTGGAGTTTAGTGACAAAATTGACAATATGTAAGGGATCATTAGAATCACTTCAGTATGACATCCAGTTTGTCACAGTTGATATAGTATAGCTTTGGAAATGTACTTTGAAAGTCTGAAGGTCGTGTACTGAAGTATAAATTAAACTAAACTGTTTTGGATTAAAATGGAAACCCTATAAATAATAAAAGAAATAAATTGTCCAATAGTAAAGATTTTTTATCGTTTAGTGATTAAAATAAGTAATCAGTTACCAATAGTGCTAACTGCTACGTTCATAACGCAGGATTCAGAGTTACCTACTTGTAACAAGTATTGATTCGCCATATCAGATACTTAACATTGTTAATGTCACTGTCATAATCATAACATTTGCACAGAATAGAAGTAAATCAGAATATCTTCCTTATTTGTACTTGTCTACGAAAGGCTTGCTCGATGATATATGAAAGTGTTAATGATATATTCAGGCCAGACGAGGCAACACATAGAGAAACATGTGGAAGAAGATTTTCGTGATACAGAAATAAGAAACGAATGAATGCATCAATCATATTGAATTGATATCAAGTCGCAAACTCTGGAATAAGCTATACATACTATTTAAGTCTATAAATCTTATAAGATAACATAAAGCAAAGTTTAAATATTTGCCTTGGACTCACCAAGATACGTATGTTTGAATCCATCGCAATCAAATAGGTACATAACCCTCGCTGCTGATAACATGCATACCTTCATAATACAACTATAAAACTGTATATATCTCTCGATATATTTGTAATCAGCTGATCGATAGTCGATAACGCGTGGTGGTGTGGGTGACACACACGCACACATGCACACGCGGCCACGTGTGCTATCAATGTCAAGTGGGAACAGTTAAAATGTCCAAGTATTTAGTGTCAGCTGTCTCTGTTACAACTTATGTAGGTACAAGTTCATATATGAGATATGGAGGTAACTTCAGCGGTTGTGAGTTATATTCGTACTCTGTGGCGATCGCGAAAGTTGAGGGTGGATTTTTCAGAAAAATCGTACCAATCACTGTCATCTTAGCCATAAGACATCTAACAAAGATGGAAAAGACTATGTGGAACTCTAACGGCCCCTTATACACATACTTTCAAAAAACAACATAATATAGGCAGCCTATTAATGTTTCCAAGGCTGGGATACAGGCCTCCTCTCTGTAAGACGGAGTGAGCCGAAGTAATTTGCCGAGCCGAATGTAAATTACGCGGGCCCAGTGCGGAAGAGTAGATGTCACATGTCTTCGAATTTTTGGTTTTAGGACACACCGGTTTCCTCACGATGTTATCCTTCACCATTTTGAGAGCAGTGGTGATGAAATAATTTACACAAAGTATAGCGCCTGGAGGCCTATGCCCAGCAGTGGACGTCTTTCGGCTGAAATGATGATGATAGCGCCTGACTGGGTTCGAACCTACGATTAACCTACTCGTAAGTCGCGGCCGTTACCACTGGGCCACCACTGTTCTCCCTAAACACGTACATATTATATTTTCTTTCTAAACAATACGAAACCTCTTTTACTTTCTCAGGAGGGTAGACTCTAGACATCCTCATTGTAGCATGTTGCTATCAGATGACGTAAAACACTGCCAATTTAGCATTGAACACATATGTTACGACCGCGACTCACGAGTGCTGTATTCTTCTGGCCAAGCAAAGGCTGATTATTAGTTTCGTTCCATAAAAGTAATTTACATGCACATGAACTCACGCCTTGTGAGAAACCAGCGCTGGGGCTCTGTCCCGCATAGGATCGCAGCATTATGCTGAGCGATGACCGTTTTGCGTGGAGGTGGCGCATATTTTCCCCAGCTTTTTTTATATTTTTCTTGTGTTCAGTCGTGTTTCCCTTCTTTTTCTTTCCTGGTTTTCTTGGTTCCCCGAAGGATTGGGTAAAGGTATACCTATAGTGCACCCACATTTCGCCTGTTATGTAATAGGGGCGAGTCTAAAATTGCCAACATTCGGGCATAAATCCAGACTCCGGGCTGCTACTGAGAAATTCCATGGAAATTCCAGATATAAAAACCCAATAACACTTTGCCCGACTTAGGAATCGAACTCATATTAATTTATAATGCATCATAATCATAACTTATTTTATTACAGTACCGGGCTAGGTGTCACATAATTTAACACTATACGATACCTAAGTATTTACCTTGAAGGCCAGTGTGCCAGGCGCTTCCGCTCCACGATTTCATAATAATTAATAATAGTTATCTATATATTAATACGTGAAGCGAAAACTTTGGAACCCTTCTTACGAAAATTGGGCGGACGGAGGAGTATGAAATTTCGCACACTTATAGTTTAAACAGAGAAGTGACGAATGCTAATATTTATTTAAATTATGCGTAAATATACATTATTTTCAATAAATAACACGTTACACACACTACTATTCATTCATCATCATCATCATCATCATCAGCCTATAAATGTTCCCACTGCTGGGACACAGGCCTCCTCTCTACTATTCATTACCGTGTATTAAATTTTTATTAAAAAGGAAGAATAAATGGTTCCTGTCAAATTTACTAACTATTAATACAAAAAAAACCGCATACATGGTTTTTGCTGCAAAAAACAAGAAAATTCTCAGTCAAATCCAACTAACAATAAACAACGAAAAAATAACAAGATCAAACAGCGAACGATATTTAGGTCTCATTTTAGATACAAAGTTAACATGGAGACCCCATATTTATTATATTAAGTCTAAAATATCTCCTCTCATAGGAGCGATACGCCGAATGTCTAGTTGCATCCCTAAAAAAGTTCGTGCAATGATTTACAACTCTCTCGTTAGACCCCATATTGAATACCTCGTTGAGATATGGGGAACTGCAGCTAAATCAAACCTCCAAGAAATACAAGTTCTGCAAAATAAAGCAATAAAAACTCTTTATAACTATGACTACTTAACACCAACAACCAAAATTTATATTTATAATTATAATTAGCCAATTATACATACTAAAAACATGCACTCTAATACATAAAATCATAACACAAGGTACACATTCACAATTAAACTTTAAAAAGAAAACATACACATACAACGCAAGACGACGAGACAAACTAGAATTAAGACAACCCAGAACTAACCATGGAAGGAAAAATATACTGTACGAGGGAGCAAAACTGTATAATGCACTACCTGACGATATAACCAATAGTGAACCCATATTTAAATTTAAAAAAGCCCTAGAAGAATATGTTAGAAAACAACACTAACAATATCAATTGTCACCTTTGTTGCCTAATTATCTTACTGTGAGCACAGAGAATCACACTTACTTTTAGTTTTATTTACATTTCTCAATATTTTAAGTGAACTACAATGTTCTTGTTTTTTGAGAAATAAATGTCTTTAAACCGAAATACACACATGCATAGAGAATATCTGTCTTTAATATTTTGTGTCTATAGTCTTACTGAATGTCAAGTGTCAAGTATAACCATAGGTAGTAAATTAATTTTATAGATAAATAACCTATTTCATTTTTAAAATCTATGATCATATCGAGAATGTTTGTCTTTAATATTATTTGTCAATAGTGTTACTGATGTCAAATATAACCATGCTATTTTTTTGTATTTATTATTACATATATTTTTCATTTATTAATGTTTTTCTATTCAAATGAAGTATGGTCGAATTTCGACCGATGGGCGATCACTAGTACAACGTAAAACTGCACATGAAACAATAGTACTTTAAAATAATTATAATTTTAGTGAGAATGTGTTGTGGAAACCGTTTTTAGAAACGTTTGCACAATAGTTGCATTTTAGTGCAATAGGTTAATAAGAAACGAAGTCATATTAACTAACGAAATGAATATTACTTAGCTGCTAACACACATCTTAACTACTAACACAATAATTATGCAAGTCCTTGTTTTCACAATCACTACTTACAACACTTCCTTCTACTATGTTAAGTCCGACTCACTGAATATTTCAGACTTTACTAATGATATGGTATAGGTATGTAGTGATCGCAAATTCCAGTCATATTTTGAAGTTTTGTATTTAACTGTTGACTCATTCATTATCGTCATCGGCTTCCCCCAATTTGGGGGCTTTGCCATAATCGCCACGCAGGCGGGTTTGCGATCTCAATATGGTGTTAAATGTATACAGAACGCTGCTGCCCATTCTTTACGGCTACAACACCCACGGGATGAAATGGGGAACTGCTGATTATAACAGTAAAGTTACAATTAACCTTTTGCATCTTTTTCTGGCTTTGATCCCTTCATTGAATCCTATACTTATTATAGACTAGCTTCTGCCCGCGACTTCGTCCGCGTCAAATTTTTGCTCCCCTGACCCAAAGCCGTCGCATCGATTTGCCTGCTAGTTTTCGTCCATATTTCGTTGCTGCTCGCTCCTTTTGAGTTATAGTGAGTCAACCTTAAAAGATAGACATATGCTCTCGCGGACTTTTATTTAGAACTTTTTAAAAGGAACAATTCCGTCATACATGATTTTTGCGTTACTTTAACCATTTACGCAGCGCACGCAACGGAAACTCTCAAAACGAATAAATTTTCCCCGTTTTCGCAACATTTTTCATTACTGCTCCGCTACTCTTAGTTGTAGCGTAATGTTATATAACCTATAACCTCCCTCGATAAATAGGCTACCCAACACAAAAATAATTTTGCAATTCGGACCAGTAGTTCCTGAGATTAGCGCGTTCAATCGAACAAAGAAACAAACTCTTCAGCTTTATAATATTAAAGTATAAATAAACACTAAGTTTGGCAAGGTTTAATATTGGGAAAACGTGAAAGTATGCAAGGAACAATAATCCGCCTGACAAAATCTTACTGATTAGAAATCCTGTCGATTTTCCCTCTTGTATCTTACCCAACATCTTTGATTTGCACACCGTCAGCAAAACATCCGTGCCACATACCGATTACCAATCAAAGGTGAAGTAATATCAAAAAATATTCGAGCTATGACGTTATTGAGAATTAATTAGCCGACCAGTTGGCGTGATCACACCGATGCGTTATCAATATCTGTTATCAGTTATCAGTACAGTCGATAGCGAGCACCTTGCAGCGCTGACGGTACTCGGTGACTCAGGACAAAACAAATAATATCGAACACAATGATATACATCGACGCATTATGTTGTGTTGTTTCAGACACATTGTTATGTGCTCATTGATTTACCGAACACTTGTCATTGTCTATTGGGAATGTAATTTGTTGTTGTTGTTGTTGTTGGTCATATCAGATCTCGTCAGACGGTAAATGGTGACCTCAGTAATGGATCATTTCGAAAACATATGTGCCTAGGTATTATAGTGTTCATCCTATACTTACACTATAATTCATGATTCTTTATCATCCTTTTTATTTGTTTCTATGTTTACACTTCATGCTTTACTTATTTTATTTTATTTATATGTCTACACTCAGCAAATCGATCTAAATACGATTTATTAACTTGGGAATAGCTGAAATAAATATTAACTCAAATTTTCATGTTGTGACAAGCCAAATTGTCAACTGTCAGTTACTGTTCTGCTTAGTCTATGAATGGCTACTTTTTGGTTTATATAATTTTAAATTATTTTTATCAATATGTCTAGCTATTTGATTTTATTAATTATTACGATTGTTTACTAAATAACTTAACTTAAAATTATATTTATAAAATTCTTTACGCACTCTTGTGGCCAGCTACACGCACTCATGTGGCCAGCTACACGCACTCATGGATATGTCCTGGCCGACTACACTTGTCAGATGAGATGATGGCTAAACTAATATTTTGAAAATGTTTGGAAAGGGAAGACGGCTTTGGTATAAAAAGGGGCGTTCGAGCCGCTGATGGACACTCTAGAGGCCGTACACTCTGGAGGAGACTCTGGAAGACTGTAGACTCTCGGAAACTACTCTGAAGCGCCCACACTCTGGGAAACTACTCTGAAGCGCCCACACTCTGGGAAACTACTCTGAAGCGCCCGCACTCTGGGGAAACTACTCTGAAGCGCTTACACTCTGAAGCCCGTCTACTGAAGCGCTCACACTCTGAAGCCCGTCTACTCTGAAGCCCGTCTACTCTGAAGCCCGTCTACTCTGAAGCCCGTCTACTCTGAACTCTGAAGCCGGTCTACTCTAAAGCCCTCTTGAAGCGTTCTTCTCTGGAAGCCAGTTTACTCTTTTTCATTTAATAAATTGTATCAGATCTGCCTTATCCATTTCATTCACTAAGCAGATTCGTTACAGTATGCCTCATCACAATCGTATCTAGTTGTGAGGAGGTATTCATAGGTACGTACTTTCGCTGTTCTGCCATAATCGCCACGCTTGGCAGGCGTGTTGCCGATCACAGTATGGTGGTCAAATGAATAGAGAACGCTACTGCGCATTCTCTAATAAGTCCGTTATTGGTGCTATTCTTTACGACCGGCACCACACGGAACAGACAAAAAAAAATGCAGGAATATGCTGCAATACAACACATGATACAACAAACATGATACAACCGCGCAACCTGTCAACATTGATTCAGTACATGATGTTGAATACCCTTTTTTTTTTTTTTTTTTTTTTTTTTCAGGATGGGAAATCAAATGACTTCTCCCGCTCTGGGCGGAGCGGGAGGGCATGTCAGACTTTTACTGACTAAAACCCACCCGTGTTCCATCAGTTGCCCATGTGCCAGGGTCACGGTATCTCTTTCGAACAATCACGCGACCCCGGCAGGATGTTGAATACCCTTGCATTGACATTTAATGCCGGTTACTTAAAAAAAGGAAAATCGTATTGTATCGTACAGCAAAGCAAGAATTCGAAACACTGAGTCTCAAATTCTAGGGGAGAAAAGGTGTGAGGCAAGGTGACTCAATGTCCCCTGAGCAATTTGCTCCACTTCTAGAGAACATGTCCCGAAACTGCCGTAGTCGCAGATTTGCGGACGACCTAATTCTTTGAGGAAGACAAGGATAGCCTGACGTTATGGGCCAAGCATTATGTGACGAGGGTGGCAAACATGGATTACCTAACAACTTCGCCTAACAACGAAAACAAAACTGCAAACTTTTAACTGTTAAACAATAACAATGGGTGTCCATGTCCATACACAAGAAGAAGTATGTAGCCGAATATACAATTAAATATCTGGGTCTGCTGAGTTCCCAAAGACCAAACAAATATAGAAATAACCACAAGAATAGCCAGTGGATGGAGAAAATACTGGCTATTGAAAGAGGTCATTCATGACCTCTAAATCTCACCTCACCTTTCTGAATCCAGAGTGTGAGTAACATATGGATGCTAAACATGAGCACTTATTAAATCACATAATATATGTAAATAAACTGCAATACTGCCAAAGTTCTATGGAATGTCGTATGACGGAAACAAGTAAGATGGATCATAATATGAGAAATTAAGATAAAACAAAAGTGAAAGACATCTTGACCAGAATTGATCAGCAAAAATGGAGGTGAACTGAGACGAAAGCAAAACAGGCAAATGGAGTAAGTAAATAACTGAATGGTATACCAGAAATAGTAAACGGAAAAGAGGAAAACGACAAAAGAGATAGGAGGACGAGATAAAATTTACAGCGGGCCATAACTGGAGAGATTGGCTCGAGATAAAATAGGAAACAGCTACAAGAGGCCTTTCCTATGCCAAGAGGCATGCTGGATTGAGAGACATCCTTTAATAACTAACTACAAAATAAAACCAATTCAGAAAAAAGAGGCTTATAAATTAAAAAAAAAAATGCTAGTGATTGCCGTTTTCCCAACTGTATTTAAATTGGCTTCAGGAAAGGTCTCTACCTTTTATGCATGAAGGGACTAAATCCCAAAATCTACATCCTGAAGAAAATCCATCCCGGTGCTTCTACGTACCGTATAGGCTGCTGGGTCTTGCGATATTCTAACTAAAACATCTAAATATAACGTGTTTGACACTGTTTACACACCCAATTCTCACATATTGCGTCTGCGGCGCGTTGGTTGTACCGTAACACGATACATATCATACGCACACACACATGTATACGTGCTGGTATACGCACGGTGCGCGTGCGCTACGGGCAGGGAATCGTATGCAACATTCTCTATGCATGCTGATGCTGATTGACTGATCGTGGACGAGTGATGAGCGGTCAGCGAGCTACTGACTTGTCTCATCATCTCCTCTATCGAAATGTTTGTCTTCGTTTCCTAAACACCGCATGACACCAAGGCTTTGTCTTACCCCAGACGAAACGGTCGTATAGAGCAAGATATATACCTAGTTGTTTTGTGTTCTGCATCTCCACATATGAGGTGAGACGATTAAAATATTCAAATCCTGTATAGTTACAAAGATACTTACAAACAACCAATACCACAACATTGCCAGGCAATAAAAGAACGACCACACCCGGTTGATGGCAACACCTTAATCCCAGCAGTAGTGGGTACCTATGAGTGTCTTTTAAATAAAAGTAAATCAGTGCTGGTGTCCAATACCGGTCAAATCGCCGTCGTCTCGTGGCTTGCACGGTTCGCAACTGTAGCGGAACATAGCAATCAATTAACGGGCGACGTTATCAAACTGTAGACAGCGCTATTGACTGCTTTACTGTCGACACCTACATGTCTTCATTTATTCTCAGCACTGAGAAATATCAACTGTGGAAGTGTAGACAGCAGTTTAATTGACTGCGAGACACTAACTGTTCACACTACATCTTAATTTATTGACAGCAGAGAGAATTCTGAACAACAATATTTACTACAATACTACTTACACTCAACTGTTCACGTGTTCACACTACTTGTCTTAGTTTCTTAATTTATAGACACTAGTGGGAATAAAACTGTCAATGAAAGACAACTCTATGGGCACGTCAGTAAGTACTGTTCACAACACACTACATGACTTAGTGTAATTACATATAATATTGACATCAGTGGGAAATCACTCCTGTGGACTATTGAAACCCTACTGTTGTAGTACATCAGTATATTAACACCTTACTGTCCTTACCTAATTTGTTATTTGGGGCTTTGTTCAAAAAATAATTAAGTAATGTGTAGAAAGGTTTTTTATTTACTTACATATGTAGATTCATTCCTTTCACCCGAAATACATCCATTGCTAGACATAGGGATCCCCCAAGCATCGCCACTTGGTTCTCTTTATTTTTGATTCAATCGCGTAGGGATACTCCAAACATTAGCCCATTTCATTGCACTTTGGATGACTTTCAGCCTTCATTTGCCGTATTTTCCCACTATCCCCGTAATCTGTGCCCCATCACGGGAACAACAGAACGTCATTAACTTACATCGATTTTTCATAATGTTACGAGATATCATAAAAGTTCCTAATTTTTCATTACATAGATAAGTAATATTTTTGTATTACATTGTAATTTCTGCAGCTACAGTTTTTCATCATTAATCAACAGGCTTTACCGATCGTTCGTGATTATGCAAAAATAAACGATGACATGGAAAACGTAGTCATTTCATTATTTTATAATTGTCAACCAGTCAAAACTGCACTATCATGCAGTTTTCATTTGCTCACGTAATATACTACTATTAAATGCTATTGGTTTTTGTTTGGGTGAAAGATTTTTTAAGCATGTTACTGTTAGTGTTATGTGCCTCCACCTATACCTATAACTATACTCTATGTAGTCTGTGTTATGTCACGAGACCATTTTTATTTTAAGACCAGCTAGAAACCTATTATACTCGTACTTATTTGTCAAATCACTTCTGATTGCAATAAATTAATTATTTTAATCGCCACATTTCTCACCCATCTGATAACAATGTGGAAAGCTTTCCTATCACTAATCGATAGCATTCGATAATGCGCAGGCGGCGCGTGACGTCACAGCGAACAGTTTACATTCAAACGTGTTCCATCTTCTGATGCTAAAAGTAAATAATCACGTATTTACATAACACATTATTTGCTCACACCTCGAGAGACAGACAGCAGCAAAACTAGGTACGGGCCGAACCAAAAGATGACAATATAGGACCTTCACAAAACACGAAGTTCAAAACGTAGTTGAAAGGATTCTTCTGTTTGTGAAGGAAAACATCTTGAGGAAACTGGTACCAAAAATTTGAAGACATATGACATCTACCTGCACTGGGCCCGCGTGGTGGATTATGGCTCACTCCCTCTCACCGAGAGGAGGCCACTGTCCCAGCAGTGGGAACATTATATGGCTGCTAATGATGATTCTGTTTGTGAATCTAACAGTACAGCTTAAGTACACTGTAGCATAAAACTACCCATCAAAATTGTAGTAAATTAAATTAGAATTTGATCATTTGATGGTCATCCTATCCCTGTCTTGGCGTTGTAGCGCTGCTTAGGAGAGATTCTATATTTCGCGGTGGGCATCTCTCTTCTACGACTAGGATGAGGAGACGGTACGTTAAGAGTGTCCAAGTTCTACATCAAGGTGCAAACCATTCTTCAGTTGTAAGCTCTTATATCGCTCACTAGGTACTAATTTAGCTATAAATGAAGAAAGCATAATTTCGCCTTGTTTTCATGACTGTACGCAGAACATACACATTTGGCTGCGCGTGCGCTTCGGATTTACATAGACGTTTATCTGCTGGGCCGAGATTATTGAATTAGTTCATCGCCCCCGCGACCGCCATGTTTGTTTGTATACAGACAGCTTCATTCCTAGGAATGTCGTGTTTTACTGATGTTTCTTAATCTTATCCTCAACAGATGTGGTACAAACTAGGTCTCTGGTAAATCTGTCATTCTTTTTACTGCTGCATTATTGACAAAAACTTCTTTTATCCTCCTCAGAGATCGCAATAAAATTGTCCTCTGCGGCGTTTTTTTTTTATTTGACTGGGAAATCATCAAATGACGTCTTTCGCTCTGGGTGGAGCGGAAGGGCGTGTCAAACTTTTACTGACTAAAACCCATCTGTGATCCCTCAGTTGCCCATATGCCAGGGCCACGGTAACTCTTTTGAACAAATCTCGCGACCCTGGCAGGTATTGGTCCTAGTGAACCCCTTCAATGGCCACAGTACTAGGGCATGCAATTCCGGAATTCCGTAACTCCGGAATTCCGTAACTCCGAAATTCCGGATCAATTTTACTGATTTTTCAGTTTCGGAATTGACAGGAGTAATTCCGGAATTTCGATATTTATATTTAACTAGCTGCCCGCCCCAGCTTTGCCTGGGTGCAATTTCTTTTTCGATTTCTTTCAATTTTCTTTATAACGGACCTTGTCCTGACAATATGAACACAACAAAAAAATTGCCATGTAGGTGCAGTCGTTCTGAAGCGATGTCATTACGTGTGAAATAACTATAACAGTTAGACATATGCTGTATGACTTTGAGCCTTCTTATGAGGCCCATTGTGAGCGACCACGTCTCAGTGCCATTTGTCATCACTGGCAACACACACTGGTCAAAAACTTTTGTCTTGAGACACTGCGGTAAGTGGGACGAGAAGATATTGCGAAGCTTCCCGAACGCTGCCCAGCCGAGTCGGGTTAGACGATTGACTGCTTTCTCGAAGTTAGACCTATCTAACTGGGCAGTATGTGCTCAAATTCGTCCACAACTTCGAGTGTAGCGCTTCCGATCTTCATTGGAGTGGGTATCACATGAGCATTAGACATAACCTTTGTCTTGTCCATGTTCATCATAAGACCCACTCTTTCGGAAGCTCTACTGAGGTCATCGAGCATTGTACTGAGGTCCTCCATAGTCTCAGCCAAGACTACTATATCGTCGGCAAATCAAAGGTGACGAGTGATGTACTCGCTATTGATGTTGATGCCAGCCCCTTTCCAGTCCAGAACCTTGAAGACATCCTCCAGTGCAGCACAATGGGCCTCATAAGAAGGGTCAAAGTCACCCAAAGATCAATGGAGAGGGCTATGCTTGGAGTTTCCGTACGCGATCGAATCAGAAATGAAGAGATCCCTAGGAAAACCGAAGTAACCAACATAGCCCGAAGAATTGCCAAACTTAAGTGGCAGTAGGCAGGGCACATTGCTCGCAGAACAGATGGCCGATGGGGCTGGAAGGCTCTGGAGTGGCGACCGCGTACTTGAAGATGGAGCGTTGGAAAGACTCCCACAAAATGGACCGATGACCTGGTGAAGGCCGTAAGAATACATTGGATGTGAGAAGCACAGAACAGGGCGACGTGGCGGTCCTTGGGGCAGGCCTATGTTCAGCAGTGGACATCTTTCGGCTGAAATGATGATCATGATGATATGCTGTGAGCTGTCGCGACACTTTTTGTAGATAATGATGTATTCTGCAAAGCAGTAGTATATTATTTTGTTCTATCATCAATAGTTTTCGCAGCGCATGCGAGATGTAAGGAAATTTTTAGGTAATTCATTTACACTTCGGTTTATCGTATTGGAGTTTTAGGGAGGAACCCTTCTGTTTTTAAAAATGAAATATAACCTTTGTCACTCACTTCTACTGGTGAAGGAATTGTTTAAAATTCGATTAGCAATTTTGAGTTTATTCAATACAAACAAAAATACAAATCTTTCCTCTTTATAATATTAGTATAGATTATTTTCTTCTGAACGCCGCAATTTAAATCAAACGTCTGTGGAATATTCCACAAACTGTTTAGAATATATTTTTTATGTTTTTGTTACTGTTTAAACCTTGTTGACTTTACTATTGTGAGAATGTCTAATAATATATAATACTAGCTGACCCAGCGAACTTCGTACCGCCTCAGGATCAATAAAACCCATGTTAGGTGAGCTCCTACCAAGTTATGCCAACCTGGTACTTCGAAGACATAAAGCGTTTTCTAGCTATCACACACCCGTGTTAGGTGAGCTCCTACCAAGTTATGACAACCTGGTACTTCGAAGACATATTAATACGGATGATTTTTTACACCTTGGGTCCGAAAAACCCAAATATCTTACGGACCCCTATTTTTTTTAAATAAAATAAAGCCTATGTTACTTGCAGATAATGTAGCTTTCTAATTGTGAAAGAATTTTCAAAATCAGTCCAGTGGTTTTTGAGTTTATCCATTACAAACAAACAAACAAAAATACAAACTTTTCCTCTTTATAATATTAGTCTAGAAAAATATGGCCAAATATGTTTAATTTGTACCCAAAAATTATTGAGAGACTGATTTATTATACATTTTGATTGATTTGAAACAATTTTCTTTATTATCCTAGATAGAGAAGAGATACTGAAACAATTAGAAAGAAAAAGTAAGAAACAAATCAAAAAAAAAAAAAAGAAAAAGGTACCAATTCCGGAACCAGTTCCGGAATTCCGGAATTAGATCTCCAGTATCGGATCTCAGTTCCGGAATTAAGAACTCCGGTATTGCACGCCCTACACAGTACTGTATGAGCTCTGTAAATGTATGGAGTACTTTTAACAACAGTTGCAGTGATTATATGATCGTAGGTCGGCTGGTCAAGTTGCATACCTACCACTGCCAAAAGTTTCGACATTGAGCTACATTAAAGAGGGCGTAATGGGATAACACACTATCATTAGGAATAGCTGTCATGTTGACAGTTCAACAACATTCATTGCGTTAGTTACGTCACGGGTTACGTTGTCAATCAGACTACTTTTTCGTACATATGAAGCAATGGATTATATACAACATTAATTTTTGTTTATGCGAAACCCGAAACACGGGTCTAGTATTTTTATGTAAAGAATCTGTGAAAAAAATTTCAAAACTGTATCATTAATAATCACAAAGTTATAAGCTTGATAAGTTACCTGGTTGTCCACGCAAAAACATATGCAGATCACCACAAACAGCTAGTGTACGTACCATCTCCGGGTAATGGACGTTTGAATACGAGAAAGTCATGATAATTTTAAAATCGAAACCAAACACTAAGGCCCGCGACTTGGAAGCGTAATTAAATATTTTTGGTACAAAATATAACATGGTGTAAAAATTATTGGAATCGATTCAGTTACTGATTCTGAACAAACTATATTCAGGTTTCGCATATACTAAAAATAATCTTGTATAAATAGTCTTCAAAATGATTCAAATTCTGATTGAAAGTGCGTTACGCATTGGTGTCAGATTGCTTGTCTACTATATTTGATTGCGTTACTATATTTTGTTTAGCTCATTTTTTCTACTGCCTAAAAGTTAAGGAAAAAATCTAGTAAAAACTTTATTTGCTTATCACATTCTTACGAGTATGTCTCATTTCGCTGCCCACCTGACCACTAAAATAATTAAATGATATATCGTACTACTTATAATTATTATCTCTGATATGGAATTCAATAGATATGCACTATCTAAATTAATGATAAGTATGCCTGATACAAAGAACTGGGTTCAGATCACCGGTATTACCACGTCCTAAGTAGGTACGACTCAAAAAGTAAATCCCCGACCACATCGTCCATATCCAATCGATATCGTATTTAAAACCTATTAGTGCACTCTTAACGAGGTACAATATTGTTTTAATCACCTTAGCAGTTATGTATATTTTGTGGTCATGTATTCTCTGGTTAAATCACAATTTAATGATGACACGAGAATTATAAAGCGATGGAGTTATAGGTTACCAACTTCATTTTCAAAGGCTAAGATACTGCTGTGATTCCGGCAAGAAAGAATTCCTTGGTTCTTGACGTTGTTGCAGCAGTGTCTCAGCATTCTAAACTTTACTTATCCACAGGGATATTTGGAAAGGTTACAATTGTCTGAACTTAAATTACGTCGCATGTTTTTAATGAGGTTTCACGGTGGAAAAAAATACTGTCCGAAAACAAATGAAATAGCGTTATTAGCGTCGATATTAAAAATGTGTTGTTCTTTCCTAAACAGAAAACCACCCAAGTTTATAGAACCACAGATTACTAAAGAACATAGACAGATAGATAGATTGTCATAATGCCGACGACCGAGGACGGACGGGGCGGACGGGCCCATCCCTGACCCACTTCGACCCTCACGTCTTCTATAGCCGGTATATACGAAGGCTTAATGCTGTTGACTTATTTTATAGAGGGTTGCCGACAAGACATTACGGTGTTATGGCGTCTATATTGAACTGACGTCTGGGGTGGTTAATGAAATTGACAGTCATTAACTAACAGTTAACTATGCGCCTTCTACAGGACCAAGTTGTTGTGTTCATGTTCCAGTAGGAACCCCACAGAAAATATAGCGACGTTCAATGCCACCAAATCGAATGCAATTGTAAAATGTTATTGAGACAATGATACGAGAAGCAAGCAATACTCCACAAATAAAATATAAAGTCGATCCACAATTTTTGCAACAAAACAGCGAAACGTCACTGCAAAATTCACACAATTAGAAAACTGTTGATAATTCCTAGCGGGAGGAGCAGCGGGAAAAACAAACAGTAGCGAATCGGTGGCGAACTGATCCGACGCGCCGCGACCGAGTATGACACGCCCTTAATCGAATCTGCATTGTGCTGATGTTCGGCACTGATTCGACACAAATCGTCCGTTTTTACACCGAAAGGGTGTGTGTGATGATTACCCAATCATCTTGACGTATCCGGGATATTCAGTTAACGTTGTATTGTACATTGCTCGCAGAACAGATGGCCGATGGGCCCGAAGATTCTGGATAGGCGACAGTTTACTGGAAGACGTTTGAGCGTTGGAAGGCCTCCCACAAGATGGACCGATGACCTGATGAAGGCCACAGGAATCCGCTGGATGCGACAAACATGGAATCGGTGGAAAAAGAGGTTCAGCAGAATGTTCAGCAGTGGACATTTGTCGGCTGAAATGATGATAGTATTGTATTGTATATGTTGCTGGCGTCCGCAGTTCCAGGTCCACAGCACCTACTCGTATATTGCGTACACTCGTTGAAATTCAATTTTCTTGATAGAACGACATTACAATATTACTTAACACAAAATACACTAAGAGGTAGGTATAAAAGAGCCAAAAGCCGTTCACTGATGATGACAGTCAGAAAAAACTAAAGGAATGCTATTCTAATGTTCGAGAACTTTGAATTAGAAAACACTAAGTGGTACGATATGGACAATAGGTGGGCCTTTCTGCATCAAAAACCTTAATTTAAAAAAAAATAGGGCGGCTTCTTGCGGCCTTCACCAGTTCATCGACCCGGTGAAGGTTGTGGGATGCGAGAAGCACGAAACTAGTCGAAGTGCTAGTCCTTGGGAGATCAGCAGAATATTCAGCAGTGGACGTTCCTCGGCTGAAATAATGATGTTTATCAGTTCATGTTACGTATACCGGCAATCCACGGAGCAATTACTTCGATAGCTATATAAAATCTGAAGAATGTGAAGTGCCAAAGTAAATACCAAGTGTACCTGGAACTAATCGATAGGATTAGCTCGGTATGTGTTATGGACTTATGTTTAAGTGCTTGTCGTAGGTCTTTTTGGAGTTTTGAGAATGTTTTCAAACATTTGTGAAATGGTGTATGATAATTTTAAAAGGAAAACTAAGTAGCAGCGAATTTCTACCTGTGTACCCTTTATTATATTGGTACGAGGCATGCCTTTTAAGTTTTGTCGTTTGAAGAAAAAAACATAACTAGAACCTTATAGTACTTTTTATTGTTTTTCAAAGTATTCACCACGTAGCTGAATATACTTTTCCATTCGCTCAAATCAGTTATTATAACATTTATTCCACTCTAAAGTGGGTGTGTTCAATATGGCTGACTTGAAAGCATCGACTGCTTCTTCACCACCACGGAGACTTTTCTTAATTTTAGGAAATGGATAGAAATCGTTAGGGCTTAGGTCAAGACTGTATGGAGGATGGTCAAGAATTTCTACTTTTTCCTGCTTCAAATACTCAATCGTTTGGCGAGCGCTGTGTGAGCTTGCGTTGTCGTGGTGCAGGATGATGCGTCGCTTTGAGTTAGATTTTCGAAGTTCGGCGATGACTTGTGGTAAACAAACTGTGGTATACCACTCTGCGTTAACCGTTCTACGATCTTCAAGTGCAATAACAACGTGGCCACCATCTTCTTTGAAGTGCTTCGAGAACGAACAACTTTAGTCGACTTTGGCTCGTCTTGAAAGACTCAGATTGTAGATTGTTGTTTGGAATCAGGATCGTAGGCATAGATCCAAGATTCGTCACCGCTGATGATGTCGTAGACGTGATTTGACTCTCCTCGGTTGAACCTTTGCAGAGTTTTCTTACACCATCTGACGCGAGCCACCTTGTGATCGTCGGAAAGCAGATACGGTATCCAACGGCAAACTAGCTTTCTCACACCAAGCGCTTCATGCAAGATCTTATTAATGGTTGTCCCTGAGATGCCTAATCTCTCGATATGTCACATGACGATCTTCGAGAATTAGTTGTCTCACAGCAATGATGTTATCTTCAGTGAAGGCGGATTTTGGGCGTCCTTCGCGAGATTTGTCACTAACACTAGTATGTCCACGCTGGAATTCTAAATACCAGCGTTCGACAGTCCGCAGACATGGGGCTTCATCACTGAACACAGATGTTAGCTCTTCAAAACACTGAAGCCGTGTCAGGCCTCTTCTAAAGTTGTAGAAAATTATTGCACGAACATTTTCCTTAGAAAGATTTATTTTCGTACGTAACCTGACAGATTCCAATCGACGCTGTGACTAAATAATAGTATTAATCCTAATACTTTCAACTGTTTTAGATTCAAAATTTAAACACATTCTAATATAGAACAGTTCCAAATTCAAAATTGCCGGGAAATATGGAAACGACAGAACTTAAAAGGCATGCCTAGTAGTAGGTACAATGAATTTATGGCTCCGTCAGGCTGGTTATCAAATGTCCCCGATGTCAAGAGAATGTAAAGAAAGGCTGCTATTAGGAATTACCTATAATGTTATTCATATCAAAGTAGGTACTCAACCTATGAATCAGCACATATCTTTATCTATCTTCTATCTATACTTATAATAAAACTGTAGAGAGGTCAATTCTGTACATTGAAAATATATTCAAAATTAATATTGGAGGATGAATGGTGATCGATACTGATGCCAAAAATACAATCAGTAAATTTTTTGTCTGTCTGTCTGTCTGTCTGTCTGTATGTGCACGCATGGGTCAAAAACGACTGAAGGGATTTTAACCAAACTTGGTACGATTGTAGTCCATACTCCTAGGCAGGTTATAGGTTATATAACATAACACTAAGACACATAGGAGCCGAGCAGTGACGATACTTTTTATCCCGGTAGTACGTTCACGCGGGATATTTTCCGACCTCCACGCGGGCGAAGCCGCTGGCAAAAGCTAGTATAAAATAATAGAAAGCAAAAGTAACTCGATTGTCAAATGATTTGTTATTTAAAATTAATGAATTTAGCTGAAAATATCACGCATTCTTGAATATTTACACTTGATGAACATAAGTACTTCAATCTTTTCCTTCTGCATCATCAACTTACATGTCATGTCATGTCATGTCTTCGTCTTAAAGAATGTTTAGAAATAAAAAAAAAACGCTGTCCATCCCTGCATTCCTAACACCGTGAACCAATCTGAATAATTCATGTGATTCACCCCCATTGTCCCACATGCGCCGCTAACACAGAACCTCTCTCTACACAATAGGGATAGTAACTGTCAACACCTGTATCTACAATACTCCTAGAATTTGTCAAGTCGCCAGTTACTAGAAGAGTGACAGTAGCCAAGATTTTGAAAACAGGGTGGATTTTTCGCATTGAGTAGAAAAAATTCATAAGTAATGTGTCATTTTCATTTTCGTACAAATTCCCCTTCTACGGGGTCATAAGAAAATGAAAGACAATGCTACGAGATTAAGTGATTTTAAAGTAGTCTATAGAGGGTCAAATTAAATAATGTGGTGAAACTTTGAGCGTGGCGTGATAGGTATAGACTATACGTACTTAACTAATGAGAGAGACGATAAAACAAACAACAACATTTTCTAATCTCATCGTTTTCAACTAACTGGGTACTGTGAGACGTAGTTGGCTCTTTCTACTTTGCTGCCGTCGTACTGTCTACACGGAACGTCATTTTTGCCTTCTCTTCCGACAGCAAAACAGTGATCGTGCTAAGCCTGTTTGTACACTATTAGCGCTAGAGTTGCAAAGGACTCGAGTCCTCGGGTCATAATTTTAAAAACTCGACTCAGTAATGCAAGACTCAGTGTGCTCAAAAGGCACGGAGTCTAGGGTCAAGCCAAGCCCGAGTCATTCTCGAGTCTAAAAAATGGACTAGAGTTTTAAAAAGGACTCGAGTCTTAAAAACGACTGGAGTCTTAAAATGAACTCGAGGCCTGTAGCTCATCATTAAAAAAAACTCGAATAACTCACCAGATTTTTTTTGTACACAAAGTTACATCATAACCACTAATTTGAATTTATTGCCTTCTTTCGAGTGTTTTCGAATGTTGAGGTACAAACATTTTCATTGTCCGAGTTTTTCTTTAAGACTCGGGTTCATTTTAAGACTCGAGTCCTTTTTTAGACTCGAGCCCTTTTTAGGACTCGAGTCCTTTTTAAGGCTCTAGTGCTTATCTGTAGATTCAGAGCCTTTTGAGCACACTGAGTCTTGCATAATTGAGTCGAGTCTTTAAAATTAGGACTCAAAGACTCGACTCCTTTGCAACTCTAACCGGTACTCTCTGTAGGTACCTAGTTGTTTATATGAAATGGCGAGTTTAGAAAATCCTTTTCGTTTGTTTTGCTTCATGTGTGAATGCAATGCATCACGTGTGTGAAGGTCCGCCAGCTTATTTAGTTTCAACCTCTTTAAAATAATTTAATTCTCATTTTCATTTAAGTAATATCAGTCTTTGAGTGTTTTCCTATTTACAATAAGGCGTTAATTATGATTATACCGTTTCCAAGTAAAACACAATTAATGTATCACTTCACTCATCTGCTGATCATGCTCTTTTTTCAAAAATTAGTCGCTGATTTCATATTCTAAACCGCCATAACATATAACCACATGTAGACGTCGGAAAAAAAACCGTGAAGGCTTAAAAAATGTTCCATTTCAATTAATTTTATAGCTATTCTATTCCAAATATTCCAATGGTTGTTTGAGATCGGGCACGCGAGGCGTGACGACTCAGTCGCGGCGTGACAACTCATTGTGATGTTAATGCGTGTCACAGCCGACAGCCATGTCACTGTCACACATCGTTATGTACCCAAATTATCCATAAACGAGCAGCTAGCGTGGACATAGCGAGATGGTGAGCGAGGGACACATGCAGCGTTACAAATATAAACAAAATGAAAAGGCGATGCATCTGAGGGAGTCGGAATCCCACGTGTGTTGGAATTTGGGCATATAAACAATGAGCATATTGGCCCAGTGTTAACGGCCTTGACTTAAGAGTCGAACCCAAGCTGGCGCTTTACCTTGTGTTTATTATTTCATCACCACTGCTCTTAAAACAGTGCAAGAAATCATCGTGAGAAAACGCGCATGTCTTAGAACCAAAAATTCGCAGACAAGAGACATCTACCAACCTGTGCTGGTTCCGCGAGGTGGTTAATGGCCCACTCCCTCTCACCGAGAGGAGGCCTGTGTCCCAGCAGTGGGAACAATATAGGCTGCTGCTGAAAGCAAAGTATCTATCGATGGACTGTGTGAATGATGATATGGTTAGAATGGGACTACCGAGCAGCACGCGTAGCATGACCACCGTAGAAATGGGTTTTGTCGACGGAAGAATAGACAAAATTACAGATTGTAGAAAGATTAAAGAGAGATTAAAGATTGTAGAAAGATTTGTACCGTTTTATGCTGGCGTAGCATGACAATTTTATCTCTATTCTACCAAGAATAGACAAAGTTCTTTCTATGGTGGGCATGCTACGCGTGCTGACGACTAATAGACTAATAGAGAAGTGTGGGAGAATAAGAGACCCATCAAAAACATAAATGTGAAATGAGAGCCAAGTTCAATATATGCCTTGGTTGTTGACTTCAACGACAAAAGAAGTGAGATCTAAATGGGTGCCAAGTGCAATGGTCAGGCCTAAAATTTATTTGTAACTACATAAATATCATTTTTTCTTATAACTTAGGATAATATATTGTAGCCTAAGGTCTGACTTGGCTAGTTCTCATATACGAATTATTATGTTCGATGGCTAGTTTCTACCAGCAAGCCAAATTTTCGAAATAATAAAATAAGAACCGACAAGTAACAGATTTAGAACTTGCGAAGGCTATAATATAATTCGTATATGAAAACTAGCCAAGTCGGACCTTAGGCTACAATATATTATCCTAAGTTATAAGAAAAAATGGTGTGTTCCTCTGTGGCCGGACCACAGTTTAGTACTCAGATGCTATAGTTCGAAATAAATCCTACCTAAAGTCTACTTTCATCGGAATATATACATATTTTTAGTACCTCAAGAGATATCTTTTTAATTAACAATTTATGTGGTCCGGCCGCCAGGCAGTGCTCTCTGGCCGCGCCACCTCAAATTAAATAGAGTATAATGAACTATTAATAAATCAATATCCCGAAAAAAACTACCTAAAGAGTACCTTGCATACGACAAATATGGTCCAATAAACCCCTTTAGTTAAGGAGTTATTGGTCGTAGGGTGTGGTCCGGCTGGAAGGTAAACTCTGCAGCAAGTCAATTTTGCAATATTTAATATTAACTATCCATAAATCAATTTATATAATAGTACCTTTTCTCTACTCTTTGTTCATACCTTTTTCTCTCAAGAAACTATTCATTTTGATTAATTAATCTTTAAAGTATGTGGCGCGGCTAGGGAGGATTACTTTCAGCAAATATAACGAAATATTCTTTATTTCTTTATGCCATCGAAAACTGCATAATAAGTACTTTATAAAAAGACCTGGACTTCATCTATAAACTTTAATTTTTATTACCAACAATGATTTTGATAAAGGTGCATTTTTTGGTTTTTGTTTACCTATCTACCTAAGAATTGGTAGTTAATTTGAAGAAGTGAAAAATTTGGTTTGAAATAAACAATAAGTATACGAATAACAAATATATTTTCATAATCAAATATTAACAATTGTTAATACAAGGTATTCTAAAAGACGGAAAAGTGTTTTATATAATAAACTAAAGTCAATAGATTGAATTTAAGCATTTAACCCTTTAAACAAGAAATAACAATGAGAAAAAGAGTGTACCAAAACCGCGTATTAAAAATATAGTCATCAGAATTACAAATAAAGGATTTTTTGAAGTTATTTTCCAACTTTAAAATGCAAGGCTTTTTTGCGTGGGAAATTATCAATTGACTTCTCTGCCCAGAGCGGGAGGGTGTGTCAGACTTTTACTGACTAAAACCCACCCGTGTTCCTTCAGTTACCCATATGCCAGGGCCACGGTATCTCGTTTGAACAATCTCGCGACCCTGGCAGGGTAGTACATATATATCGATGCTGGCAGGCATCGGTCCTAGCAGACCCCTTCAGTGCTGCTGACATCTCTTTGAGGCGCGCGTGGAACACTACGCGCCATTGACACGGGCCTGGGGTTCTTACCGGGCGGCAAGCTACCCATTGCTCGCCGCCCGCAAGCCCGCGCCTATGGTGGCCGGGACTCTGCGATCAACTCCCGACGCCCGGGGCGTCTCTTCCTGCGACGACTAGGGACGTGAAGGCGCAGTGACTGCCACTCCCTCACGCGGCCCGCCTCCTCCTACGCCAGCATTACTGCTTCGCCAAAGGAGGTGACGGCTTCCCATGCCCTCTCGCTCCGTACCATGGCTCGCACCAGGGCCGGACGCGAGAGGTCGCCGCCGTCGTCGATCGCCTCCACGAGGACACGGCGGTGCTCCGCCTAGGCAGGGCACACCTCCACCGTATGCTCCACCGTGTTTTCCAGACGATCCTCGCAATCGCGTTTCCTCACGCTTTATCCTGAGCAGGAACCCCCGAAGCACCCGTGAGAACTTGCGTTAGGCGAAAGGTGAGGACGCCGTGACGCCTCTCTATCCACTCCTCAAAGACGGGACTTACCACCGCAATTGTGGCGTGCCCAGCGCTTAGTTGCGACAATCGTACCCGCCATGTCGCTTTGAGATCACATTGGAGCTCTGTCCGCCGTGCCGCGATTTTCGCGGCAGTGGAGTTTCGCCTCCTCGCGCCACTCCCACATGGGCGCGAGAACCTTTGCCTCCAGATCGTCTCCAGGGCGTCTCCTCCTGCGGTGGCTAGGGACGTGAGGGCGCAGAGACTGCCACTCCCTCACGCGCCCCGCCTCCTCCTTTGCGAGCATTACTGCTTCGCAGAAGGAGGTGACGGCTTCCCATGCCCTCTCGCTCTGTACCATGGCTCGCACCAGAGCCGGACGCGAGAGGTCGCCGCCGCCGATCGCCTCCACGAGGACATGACGGTCCTCCGCCTAGGCAGGGCACACCTCCACCGTATGCTCCACCGTGTCCTCTAGACGATCCTCGCAATGGAAACACCCGGGTGTTTCACCCATGCCCGGTGAGAACCTGCGTCAGGCGGAAGGTGAGGACGCCGTGACGCCTCTCTATCCACTCTTCAAAGAGGGGACTTACCGCCGCAATTATTTATTTATTTTATTATATGTTTGTTATTCGTATACTTATTGTTTATTTAAAAACCAAAATTTTCACTTACTTCGTCAAATTAATTACCTGTTCTTAGGTAAATAGGTAAACAAAAACCAAAAAGTGCACCTTTTTCAAAATCATTGTTGGTAATAAAAATTAAAGTTTATAGATGAAGTTCAGGTCTTTTTATAAAGTACTTATTATGCAGTTTTCGTTCGCACAAAGAAATAAAGCATATTTCGTTATATTTGCTGAAAGTAATCCTCCCTAGCCGCGCCACATACTTTAAAGAATAATTAATCAAAACGAATAGTTTCTTGAGCGAGAAAAGTATCAACGAAGAGTAGAGAAAAGGTACTATTATATAAATTGATTTATGGACAGTTAATATTAAATATTGCAAAATTGACTTGCTGCAGAGTATACCTTCCAGCCGGACCACACCCTACGACCAATAACTCTTTAACTAAAGGGGTTTATTGGACCATATTTGTCGTATGCAAGGTACTCTTTAGGTAGATTTTTTCGGGATATTGATTTATTAATAGTTCATTATACTTTATTTAATTTGAGGTGGCGCGGCCAGAGAGCACTGCCTGGCGGCCGGACCACATAAATTGTTAATTAAAAAGATACCTCTTGAGGTACTAAAAATATGTATATATTCAGATGAAAGTAGACTTTAGGTAGGATTTATTTCGAACTATAGCATCTGAGTACTAAACTGTGGTCCGGCCACAGAGGAACACACGAAAAAATGATATTTATGTAGTTACAAATAAATTTTAGGCCTGACCATTGCACTTGGCACCCATTTAGATCTCACTTCTTTTGTCGTTGAAGTCAACAACCAAGGCATATATTGAACTTGGCTCTCATTTCACATTTATGTTTTTGATGGGATATCATTACTTTTTGTACATAAATTATTAGTAGGTACTTATTTATAATAAATAAAATTAATACTAAATGGTTTTTGTAATAAGTGTTCCTAATAGAATCAATTAAGTGAAAAATTATAACAAAATTATAAAAAATTACCAGTTTCTGATTTATTCCTTGATATTCAGTTAATTACCTATCTGCATGTCAAATTTGAACTTTCTAGATCATCTAGAACTGGGTTAGAGTTTTGATCTATAGGTCAGTCAGTGATAAAAATGTCGATATTTGGACGTTAATATCTAAATAACCGTTTGAGATGTGTTTATGAAATTTGGAGCACATATGTATCTCACAAGTCTCAATATATAAGCCAAATTTAAAACGTTTATGTGAAACAGTTTTTGAGTTATGAGGGGGTTAAAAGTGGCTCCAAATGGTTCGTGTAATATTACACACGGTGCTGCTCGCCAGTTCTATTACTTGAACTTGGCTTGACACGCTACCGCGTGTCTAGATGTTGCGCCGACACCAAATAAATTGGGATAAGAGCAGAGGAAAGATAAAGACCGCTATTATGAAGTATCTTTTACTTACTAGTCATTCATACCGTCTACTTAACCTGTGAATCAGCAGTTACGTAATAAAAGACAGCAAAAATCACAAGCATTCTAACGTAACTAAATTAGTAAATGATGTTCTTAAACACGCATAGAAAACTGATGATTAATGAAGTATTATTGAGAAAGCAACATGCGTTAATGTTAACATAGATAGGAACGCTTATTCGCAAAGAAAAGTAACTTTTTGTTCTCATCTCTTTCGTAATCATATATTGAATCTACCTACGAGGCAAGATTCCTGAAGCTTCAAGATTCAAATTAGAAAACTATAAACTACACGCTCCATGCACCGTTACCAAAGTTGATCGATTACAGCACACAATAAAGTACCTCTGCATTTGATAAGGAAATCCAATTCTACAGAACATAATCTGAATCGTTTTGCAAATGCTTAGATTTTCCTTCATTGGACACGCTGCTAACGCCCCAAACATTGGCAACAATGCAACAACATGTAAAGAACGATGTCTATTGCCACATACATTTGACAAATACTCAGAGTAATTGAGACGGAAGAAGCAATGAATGTTTCTTTACTTTTGGGGTCGCTTCGGTCAATAACAATTTTGAATGTAAGTATCCTTTCCCAGTTACCTATTGTTGTAACTTTCACGACAATTCGATATCTGTTGCTTTATAACAAATGGATGCGCGCGCGCCGCTGTTATCGATTATGTATGGTCTAGGAGTCAGACGAACTAACAAATAAACATATTACTTTGATACACTTTCACTTTATACCCCCTTCTGGTTAATATTTGAAGATTCCATTTTTAACAAAGTTGTTGAACTGAAGTTACATAGTTGATCAGACTTAAAAGTCTGGCTTCATGATACATACACGGTTACTATCGTGAATAATACCCATGGTAATGAGTTTTTAACGTCAATATACGTTTTACTTACAAAGTAAGGATGAGCAGCATACTCCTGGAAAGCTTATGTTTAGGAAATCAGAACTGGACGCTGAAACTAGATACTCAGATCTCTACGTGGGCATACTTGGGAATCTGAATTGCCAAATATGTGGGCTGTTTCAAACCCTCATGCATATGCAAAAGCGTCATTTTCAATAATTACTTCTTGATATTAACATCTGAATTGATTAATCTATTAACCTTTACAGCTGATTGATTTAGAATCAGTTGGAATTAACCTTTCAACAGATGTGTAATGTTAATGCAACATTTTTCGACATCCAACTTTGGGTTATTCTATACAAGTTTGAAAGGGACGTGAAGTAAAAGTAGCTTCGCATTCAACCTTCAGAGAAACTAATTTTGCTAAAATGATCTTTGTCGCATGCTAGTTAATCCGAACTCTAAAAACAGAACCCTAATTGAGTAATGTACTATGAATCATAATCTGAATAATTTTGAAGATTATTTCTAATCCATTACCGCCGCTATACCTATTACTAATTGTATAATTATTGTTCTCTCAGACCGGCTCCGTGGCCTCATTGGCACTTAACAGCGCTTCCGCTGTGAACTCCCGTGATCAATCTTTGAGCCTAATAAAGTGGAATTTCTTTAGTCATCTATATCTTATCTTATCTTATCTTATCTTATCTTACTTATAATAAAACTGTAGAGAGGTCAATTCTGTACATTGAAAATACATTCAAAATTAATATTGGAGGATGAATGGTGATCGATACTGATGCCAAAAATGCAATCAGTAAATTTTTTGTCTGTCTGTCTGTCTGTCCGTCTGTCTGTATGTGCACGCTTGGGTCAAAAACTACAGAAGGGATTTTAATCAAACTTGGTACGATTATAGTCCATATTCCTGGGCAGGTTATAGTCTATATAACATAACGCTAAGATACACAGGAGCCGAGCAGTCACGATAAATTTGAAGCAAGTCGGATGAAAATGCGCTTTCGGGCTCTTATCCTCGCAAAATTAACCTGGATTAACACATAGGCTACTTTTTATCCCGGTAGTACGTTCACGCGGGATATTTTCCGACTACCACGCGGGCGAAGCCGCTGGCAAAAGCTAGTATACAATATACGCTTTATTGGTCTAGTGAATGGTGGCAGTTCGATGCCCAGGGACGCCGGGTTTTTGGCTGTATCCATCAGGAATTTCTCAGTAGCAGTCCGAAGTCTAGATGTCTTCCCGCTTAGACTCGCTAGTCCTGTCTAGCAACATACTCGCCCCGTAATACATGTGGCTTTTGTCATAATGTAATTAAAAACATTCCTTTCGACCTCTCAGTATAAAAACGAGAGGTTTCTCACAGACCACGCGACACTGTTTATAACGATTGTTATCTCGGTTGTTATGAGATGATCCGGTGCAGCGACCTCCAATTAGAGGCGCATTACGTAAAGTGCAGTGCGAAGCCGGAAGCATGCGGACGCTCTATAATGCATTCCGACGTGCGTGTAACATGGACACATAGAAGATATGCACAGAAAGTCCAATTATTATTTTATAGTAACCATTTGACCTACGTTCTTTCCATCACACTGAAAAGAACATTGAAATGAGCATAAAAGAGCCAATTATCCTCACCAATCAAACAGACTGCACTAATATACTGCATTGATGTTGATGTTGATGCTGTTGCGATTAACTACAGTGCTTGCGATTGCATATGTTTCTGCTGAAAGTTGTCATGATGCATAATGACCCGTTGTCCGAAGTAAACTTTCTGCTGTGTTCATTTCGTTGTGTAGTGCTGCTGGCTGTGGGAAGAGATACGACTGTTACGTAAAAGGTAGTTTTCGGTAAAATAATGAGCCGGAAAGGTCATCTAGATCATTTGAGCCATCCGGAATTACAAAATAATTGATTTATAACGTTGGCGTCTGAAGAACACTACTTGTTTCCAGGTTTAGACTGGACTGTAATAAATGTTGCAAGAACTCATATCATAAAAACATATAATATAAGTCGATCAATTTTATTGTTCGCATTAGTTATTAAATAATTTGCACAACCTAGAAATCGTTATTTATTAATTAAGTATTTCGAGTTGTTAGATAATTAAAATTAATGTTAATTTATGTTTAAATGCATCACTAAAAGCGCGTTATGTAACATTAGGAATTAATTAGAATCTGACCCAAAGAAGTGTCTGATCATGCGGAGTGTCCGCATAGCAATCTTACTTCAATGGTAATACAGGCAGAGCGTCGCAGTGTGTATGTAATACCTAATACATTTTATGGTAATACATAGGTATTCGCCTTTTGAGTTTAACATAATATTCCTTTTTCGGAAGAAAACATGGTTTCTTTACCATATTACACAATCAAATTGAAAGTGATACAGCCGTCAATAGAACATGATATTGCTGTATAAATTTGCAAGAGTACCTACTTGCCGAGAAAAATAGGGCAAAAAATGTTTTTCAATGATTGCGACGACGCTACCTTCAAATACAAGACCTATTATTTTCGTGGTTGCTCTTTTCCATAACCAACATCCGCAAGTTGCGTGTCAACAGAAACAACTTATAAACAAACACATAATTCCATTAAACACAATAGAATCTTGTAAGTTTAACAACGTGACTACAGAATGTAACATATTGTCATTTTGTACATAATTTCATTTGTCACGCATTCATTCTCTATGATTTCTAAATAAACAATTTAATAGAAATTATGATAATGTAGGGAAACCGTCAAACATGTAGTAGACCAGAAGAGAAGTTCCACTTCATACAATTCACTAATAATAATACTTATCTACTGGGTTTTTGGTTTCTTCAAAAAAAGTTAGTTTGGTTCTAACTAACAGCCTTCAGCTCACAGAATCAATCAGCGGCTATCAATCAGAGCATCATCTGTATGATGTAACCTGAATAGATAGTTATAACCTGTATTATGTTTATATTTATTGTATTTTACTTTCTTTCTGTAATTTTAATTTCTACATAGTATGCGTGTTATACCTTCTATTTTTAATTTATAAGTATTTTTTTAACTATATGTGTTACCAAAATGGCAACAACCAAGGCTGTCAACTTTATAAATTGTATACTGAACCCATGGCTGAACGCTGACCCCTAAAATACAGGCCCAGGCCTAGTTTGGGGGTTAGGATCTATTTCGTGGCAATACCTTCATGTGCTATTTCATTATGACTGGCTTGTAACATGTATTTTTAAGAGTCAAATAAATGTTTTTATTTTTTATTTTATTTTGATTAAATTTAGTTTAAGATAAAATAATAATTTACATAAAAACTATAATATAACAATTGTAATATCTTGCACACTGTTCTAACCTATGTTTACGAATAAATAAATAAATCTTTATGTCTCCATAAATTAATTTCCATCGTTTACATTTAAAAAATGGCTTAAGCTTAGAGTTCTAGATCAAAAAACCCTAATAAAGACTACTGTTTGATTGAAAAATCTTAAATTCATTCGACAACGGACAGCATAAGCCGCAAGCATGAAACTTTACACGGAAGATCCGTATAACGAAAAGTAGGGACTAGAGAAAGATTTTTAAAATTCAGAAGGGTTAATTAGCGAATGACAGTTTGTATGAAATTTTCATTTAACTAATGTTGAATCCCATCAGTCACATGGCATGTTTTTTAATAGTTTTCTTCACTGTCCTAGAAGTTGTGATGTTTTCAGTAACAGCATGACATTTATTCTCAAACTAAGTAACTCTTCTGCGTCTCATTGATTCATGTTCCATGTGTGCGGAGCCCTCCTCTCGTGCAGTAAGTAGTAAGAGGCGTACCTTACCTTCGCTGGTCGTGGTAATTACCTTATACACTCAGATGCGTAAGCGCAGCTAATTACCCCGGTAAGATGGATTGCTAACTGTTTAATGAGCGTTCTCTCACAATTACACCGTTCGTCTCTTGACAAGTTCTGAATGCCAGATGATGTTTCCAGATTCGATTCCTTTGTGGAGTCAAATACTGCGAAAATGATATTTGAAGTCTTGAGTTCCTAATGGCTAAAAATATTGAGACTATTCATCGGTAGGTAACGGATTCGAAGCGGTTTCGTTGTCACGTGAATAATTTACTTCCTATTTCCTTACAAGGAGATGGTATTCTACTTTCTCGATATTACATAATATACAAGAATGCATGTGATATCGAATATTGCCGAACCTCAAGTGAACGCGTGTAACTTAATGTTTGGAGCTTTCATAACACTTTCACTTCACAATCCTTTTCGGAAAGATTTTGTAATAAAAAACTGACCGATAAAAATATACGTCAGCTGTAACTTTTGACTGAGAGCTCAAAATACGTATAATTAAGTACCGTATTTATATTGAACAGACTGGTTTTGCTACAGAGCTTTACGTCTCATCAAATTACACTGTAGTTTTGTAACTTTCTTTGGTTAAGTTGGATAATTGCTGAAAGTCTATATTCCCCGAATGGCCGAAAATGATTTATTTTAAGGGAAAATTACCGAAATCACAAGAATTTCTGAGCGTATGATTGTTTTGAGAAGTTTTGTAAGAGTAGAGCTTAATTTGTGCTTAAATTGAAGCATGCGATGCGATGGATGATTATCCATGAGATACAACCATATCCATGAATAATATTCAGTTATGAACATACTCCAGGGATTTATGAAGCATATAGTTAAAAGGGTGACGATTCTTGACAGTAAGTTAAACTGGAGTAGTCATTTAGACAGCAAACTAAACAGGGCCTGCATCACATTCTGGCAATGCAGGAAAATGATAGGTAAGAAGTGGGGCCTATCCCCCAAAATCATACTTTGGCTGTACACCGCAGTGATCCGACCCATGATCACCTACGGGGCCGTAGTCTGGTGGCCCCGCACCAAGCTTATTACAGCCTGCAACAAACTGCAACGCATGCAAAGACTAGCCTGCATGGCGGTCACGGGCTGCATGAGGACTACTCCGACTGCAGCCATGGACGCCATACTGGGACTACCACCGCTCCACCTGTTCATACAGCAGGAAGCCACGATGGCGGCAGCGCGTCTGGACGCAACCAACCTCTTGAGAAAGAGAGACACACAACACACCGCGCTACTTAAGGAACTCAACAATGAGTTCCCCATCACCAAGGCTATAAATGACCGGGTACCCAAACAGTTCATTTTTGACAAAAAATACAGAATCCAGCTTCATGAAGATCGCCGGTGTGAGGGTCTGCGCCCCACTGAGCTGCGCATCTTCACGGACGGATCAAAAACAGACAGTGGCACAGGTGCTGGGGTCTTCTCGCAGGACTTCAACATACATATAGCCACACCATTAGGAGTCCACAATACAGTGTTCCAGGCGGAATGCATTGGGATCACTCTTGCCGCCTCAGCCATTATGGACAGGGCAGTTAAAGACCACTCGATCCGCATACTCTCAGACAGTATGGCTGTTCTGCAAGCGCTGGACAGTCACTCGATTGACTCTGGGCTTATATACGAGTGCCACCAGCGCCTCAACCAGGTGGGTAGCCTCAATAATATAACTATTCAATGGATAAAAGGACACAGCGGTTCCCTAGGTAACGATGCCGCCGATGAACTGGCCAGAAGGGGATCGAGCATGACACCGGTGGGACCAGAACCCATCGCGCCACTCCCCTTTGGGTTCCTACGCTCTCTGGTAAGAAAACGTACCAGGGATCTACACTGTAAGCTATGGGTGGACCAAAGTGAGTGCAGGCAGGCCAAGGAAGCACTTCCCACCATCGATGCCCGCCTCACTAAACAGGTCCTCCGGTTAGACAAACGACAGCTGCGTATGGTTACGGCAGCAATAACTGGCCATGGGTCGTTTAATAAACATCTATTTGTCATAGGAGTTACAGACAGTCCGCTGTGCAGGGCCTGCATTGAGGACGACGAGACAGCAGCGCACGTGCTTCTAAACTGCCCGGCGATCGCCACATACAGGGCCAAGTACTTCGGTAACCCAGGTACCCTACGTGAGATAGTCAGCAACATCAAGGCGTTGCTGGCCTTTCTCGAGGAGCTGGGGTGGATCGAATAACCGATTTCCCACCCGTACGCAAAATACGCGCTCAGACGTGGAGTTGCGGATACCAGCCCGTTCTACCTATTACCTATTACCTAAGGGTGACGATACATACGTATAAATACAGATCTAAGATAACTACGTGCGTAAATAGCAGCCGTATACATAGAAAGACCGAACAATAGGCGAAAGTAGTGAGAAGTGTAGCTCTGGATTTTCAATATGTGGCAGCAGAATCACTTTAGGCCTATCACATAAATATGAAGAGAATATGAATACGGCACACAAGAACTCACAGGAGGCATGTTTAAAGGACTGGTACGGATGATATGACAATATTATTCTTTCAGATCATGTGTGTGTGAGCCTGTGAGGTCATCCTTACATTTATGTTTGATAAAAAACCAAGCTTCGACGATGAACACTGAGTACAGCTTATATTTGGAATGATGGAAGCAGCGACTGCTTGTTCATATTTACTTGAGTAGTGTATGACACTACTGGACAGGTCAGTTTGATGGCTCTGTGTCACTTGCCCTAGACCTTGACAATTCAAAGTGCCTGTAATTGGTTTAATTGAAATAAATGCTTTGAGTTTGACCTCTGTAGGTCGATTGCAGAACTCTTCATTCGTGATAGATACAAGAGGCGAGTAGGCATATTGCTACGCTAAACGTACGAATCTGATGACACAGCAGAAATAAAACATGTTTGGCCCACTTATATAGTCTAGAATCTGCGTCATAATCATTTCTTTACACAATAATCATATAAGTAGGTGTACTAGCAGCCCTGCCAGGGTCGCGGATTTGTTCGAAAGTGTTGCTGTGACCCTGGCACAGGCAATTGAAGGAACACGGGTGGGTTTTAGTCAGTAAAAGTCTGACACGCCCTCTCGCTCAATGAGTTCCCAAAACAAAGGTGTGCTAACAGCGACAATTTCTGCATATCTCTTTAGCTTCCAATAAACACTTTTATGAAATATACGCACAGAATTATACGCAAGACGTAATGATCATAATTATGAGGTAACAACTTACATGACACTCACTATCATTCATCATAATCATTTTACCTTTAACGGCACCTCAATATGTAATTATTATAAAAACAGCCTAATCTGCGGAGCCACCTTTCAGCCCATCACGACGATTACATACACGCATTAAGGAAAAATGCAAAGGTCATGCACGCGATTCTGTAACCTAAACGTAAACATTTGGTTACACGACTAGTTTCAGAAGCCGTTGTTGTGTATCATTCTGAATGTTATCAGTACGCTATTCAATTTGGTTGGGTTGTTACGTATGTGAGTTGCGTATTCAGTGCGTTGATCGCCGAGTGCAAGTGATTTGGTTTCACTTTTCAACTGATGGTGACGACCTGTGACCGCTGGTTACCTATCGTTATGTAAAGGATCGGAATTAAGATTGTTTCCTATTATTTTAGAAACTTTTTTAATCTATACTATAATATTTTAAAGAGGAAAAAAATGTATTTTTGTTTGTTTGTTTGTAATGGATAAACTCAAAAACTACTGGACCTATTTTAAAAACGTTTTGACCATTAGAAAGATACATTATCTGCAAGTAACATAGGCTATATTTTATTTTAGAAAACATAGGGGTCCGTAAGATATTTGGGTTTTTCGGACCCAAGGTGTAAAAAATCATCCAAAAAAGTTACTTATATGGCGTACGCCGCCTAAACTATAAAATAATTCAAAGTCGTGGTACCAGGTTATCATAACTTGGTAGGAGCTAACCAAATATATGAGTGTCAGCTTAGAAAACGCTTACCAGACCACCACCACCAGGTTATCAAACATGGTAGGTTTATTACAACATTTATTGAATCTGAGGCGATACGAAGTTCGCTGGGTCAGCTAGTGTCATAATAAAATAAGAGTTATGTACAACAACAACCGATCAACCCAGGCAGTAGGATTTTATGAGTCAATTTAGGTTCATGAAAATTTTATGAGACAATTTAGGTTCATGAAAATTTTATGAGACATTTTAGGTTCATGAAAATTTTATGAGACAATTTAGGTTCATGAAAATTTTATGAGACAATTTAGGTTCATGAAAATTTTATGAGACAATTTAGGTTCATGAAAATTTTATGAGACAATTTAGGTTCATGAAAATTTTATGAGACAATTTAGGTTCATGAAAATTTTACCTGCTAACTCATCATCATCTGCCTAGTCTTTTCCCAGCTGTGTTGGGATCGGCTTCCAGTCTTACCGGTTGCAACTGAATACTAGTATTATACATAGAGCGACTGCCTATCTGACCTCCACAACCCAGTTATTGGGTAATACGATACCACTTTGTAAGACTGGTTGTCACTTTTGGGCTTCTTGGGATGCGTAACGACTGCCAAAAATCTATGAACAGCCGGGACGGGCGGGACGGGGCTTAACGTGATATCTGAGGTACGTAGGAGTATTGGTAGGTAAAGATAGTCACCCATCCAAGTACCGACCGCGGCAAGCGTAGCTTTAGGTTTGTCATACATCCCGTATATTCCTGCTTACCCATTAATACCTATTAAGGTACCTTTGAGCTAGCTACACATCTGTCTCCTACAGTAAGAATGCAGCCAGTTTCTGGTCTTCAAATCGAATAAAAAATATAACAGACAAATTAATCATAGTCAACTTTACAGTCAGTAGCAGACAAGGTGTGAAGTGACGTCATAATAACAAGACAACTCACCTAGTTCTCACGAGGTGTCCGTCACTTAATGAGCGAGTGGCCGCCGCGTTGCTTATACTCCGCTGCGCTCGTCCAACAAACGAGCTAATAGCAAGTCCATCATTATGATTTGTAGGTAGACTATTGAGGACTGAACAATACGTTAGTAAGGCAGTAATTAGCTCAGACTTCCTTTAGCAGTAAATATCCCCATGACTCTAATTACCACTTACTCTATTTGCAAAGATATCTCCATAGGCGTAATCTACGGAGACGAGAAGCGACTAACCGGAAAAGTGCCGGGAGAGCGATGAAGAGATAAGTTGACTAGAGCATAAAGACTCTAATTGACTGGCACATAAACTACGACGACAATCACCGTATTACCGACTCACCGACTGTGAAGTAACAGTATCACATAAATATAAACATCAAATTGAAAATCTCTTCATGCCGGTGACAATACAACAGTAAAATTAGGAACTGTTCCACTATCACGAGTTTTCGATCGTCATGGCACACTGCCACTCGATAAGAGGAAAGAAAGAACTTGAGAACACTTTATCACTACGGTTAAAAAATATTTTAAAAGATGGAAGTCAGTTGAACAAAGCATCATCAATTCAGTATAGTCTACTACACAATCTGCAACTTGAAGTGTTCAGAGACATTTTAACAACTGTAATTAATTTAGAGCCGTAGCGCAGTTAACATTAAAAACCTTGGTAAGTTTATCTTACAATTTCGAAACAGACCCTTTATCATTAACATACAATTTGCAGGATAGCCGAGCAATCTGTTACAATCGGTACCATCTGATCTAGCTCGAGATAGCGCGGGATCGGCTCACTGTACCAAACGATCACCGGATCACCTTACAATTTAAAACTTAGCCGGCGCACAGGGCTGGTGCGGTCAGATTATAGGAGAAGCACAAAACACTTTAACACTTTACTACTACTAGTTTAGGATGAAAAATAATTAAAGCAAATGGATTTTTTTGTTTAAAGCTGGGAGGGATTATATTGCTATAAAAAGCGGTCAAAGAATCGACGATTGGTAGGTTAATATTTGTCAATTTTACTTCTCGGAATACACAAGCCGATAATGATAACAGCGTATTTAGATTATATGCCTATGTGATACCATATTTATATTGGCATTAATCCCATATTTTTGGAAGTGCTCGTGTTTTGGTCATTATCTCTTACTAAAAGCTGTTATGGACCTTGGAAACTAAATAATCAGGAAAACCTACCTACTCACTTTTTTAAGAGCCTAACCACACAGCACACTAGACAATTAAAATGGTAAGAATTTACTGACTGAACCTATTGAAGCGAGAACTATAATCGGAACCAACAGTAACAGCAACTAAATAATTATTCCGAGAAAAGTTAACGAAGATATCGACAATTATCATTCTAGAGGCGAATGATTGGCTTTTCCAATACTCTTGGTATAAGTACGGCTAGTAATTTGATCAAGATATTCGAATAAAAACTGACAGAATAGAATGAAAATCCATTGAACATGATCCCAGCGAGTCACGATGCAATACCAGATGCCGTTGTGGCACAGTTGGAACTGCTCTTGAAATGTGTCATGCTTCATATTAGAAACCATATAAAGTTAAAAAATCCCCTTCCTTTTTCTCCTTAATCCATGGTTACCAGGACCAGCATGGCTTGGTGGACCAGCATTTGTACCGTGAAACCACTTTAGTACTGAATATTATTATAACCACTATATTATTTATAACAGCCAATCAAAATCGTATAACTAATTGGACTGGTAGCAAAACAATCACGCAGGGCTGTTGATAAACCGACCCACGTTTAGTTCTGTTGTCTCCCAAACTCTATCACATCATAAAAAGTAGTCAAGTTCAAGCGACACTCATCCGCAGCATGTTCTGAACAATCTGAACTCGAGCATGCTGATAGCGCGCGCGAGCGTGTAATTGTTCGCGTGCGCATCACGTTAGTTCCGTAACTGAAGAACCACGGGCTGTGACGTGTTTATAATAACTTAGAATCATGAGATATTAAAATGTTTAGAAAAATAAGAATACAAAATGACGAATTAGACAATAATTCTAAAAATACTATATTATCAATGTATCGAAACAAGTCTCTAAAACATATTTCATCAGTGAGACAATCATACCTGTAAGAAAAATATCAGATCCAGTAAGACACAAATCTGAAATAAATCTAAGATACTAACCATTCATCTGACAACCCTATCAACTACTATCAAGTACCGCAATGTAGTCGACATGCAAAAACGCTTCGTGACGCTGCGCACGCGCTGTCGACGCATCATGTACCTACTGCGATACCATCGACCGACTGTGCTTTTGTATGTACTAGCCGCTTGAGTGGAGGATGTCGGCTGTGTAGAGGAAGAAGGAAGTGATAGTGAAGAGAGAGATAAAGTGATAAAGATGCATTTATTTGTATAAACATGTGTAACATGATACATAAATATGCACATATGGATGGAAAAGAGTTTCAAATTGCTGGTTCAACATGTTTTGCCATATTCGACGTACAAAATAGTTATAGTAGGAAATAAATGTCAAAATAAAACAAAGATAGAAGCAGAAAGATAGAAGAACTCTGAGAAAGAAGAGATAAGATATTAAGAACCCTGTAAGAACACTAGGAACGATCATGGTCATCGAGTCGAATTGAGATTAGAAAAAGGTTTTAAAAAAATACTGATCAAGATCAGTCTTCGTTAGTATATCAGTGTCTATCATGTATCTACGTCAAATATGTAGAAACATTTCTAAGCACAAGATTTTTTTGTAAGACATTGCTTAGGTAAAGCTCTCATGTTGACCAGTCAATGGACTCGCCCGCACGTTAGCCATACTATGAATAAGAATGATTACCAGGTACTCTATCTTTAGCAACCATCTCTACAACGATGTTACACTCAATATGTTGATATGTTATGTTGTATATGATGTAGATTGTCCTGATAGGCTAAGAATTGGCAACTGACAAATTGTTACAGCAGTTGTGGATCGTTATGTTATATTGACTAATCTTCTAAGCCTTCCGTGTAGAATTAGAACCATGTCACAGAGGTAAACAAGAAAATACATCAATATCTAGATTGCATTTTTAGTATTTTAATATTGAGATTAGATTATCTTCTTGAACAACAATAAAGCAATAGAAATTGATGTGCGGTTATAATGAGCGAATTACAATTGACACGATAAGTAATCAACAAGTGGGTAGATGATATAGAAATGGTTACAATTATGATGGAACAGACAGGCATGGTTCATGTAGTCATTATCCATTCTATTCTAACGGAGCTATCACAATAATAGTTATATCGTGCACTTGACTAGACAACAGTAATAAACGGACTCATTTACTATCACGTAACTATATTTAACTGGTAGTTTAGGAGCGAAATGGTATTTGTGTTTAAAAGCAGGCTGAAACTATTTAAACGCTAAAAATGTCTAAACTGTTTTTTTTGCAGACAAACTTAAGGTTGTAGTTGCGCTAACAGCTAAATATAAGCAAGTTTATGAAGTGTAGGTACACATTGTACGTGCGGAAGTACTGAACCTACTTACCTTAATTAATATTTCCCGAAAACAATAATCTTTTACTGCAATCTATCGAGTTTCTGAGTCTCAAAATTATAATAAACTGTTCCGGGATGTTATTTGCTTTTGATCTTCCTGTTAATTTATAGAAACACGTTTAATGATATGATTCCTACAAGGCACAGTTCTGTGTACTGCTGTCTACCGCGAAAGAAATTAGGAAGCCTGTATTATTCCAGCTAATCAAAACCCGAGTTTATTTTATATCGGCCATGAGCCCACAACCTCGAGACATACGGTAATAACTTCATAGGAGAGACACCATGGTGCAGTAAAATTGTAAATGAGTAAATGTAGTAACGGTGTTTTGTGCACCGGACGTGCGTAAGTATCCTCATTCGCAAAGGCCGACTCATCAGGAACTAATAAAGATTACAAATATAAGAGAAAGTCCAAAGTATCGGATGCTCCCGCTAACGACGTGTAAGCGTCACGTGGAGGCGCCCGCGCATGCACCGGTTCTTCTCTTTGAACACTTGACAACCGCCGCTCATTATGTGAAAGATGTCAACGCTATTGTTTATGTATTTCGTTCTGAGAAGGAATGAAACTTACTTGTGGATACTTGTACATATTCATAAACACGATTTTTGATTCCATGTCTGAACAAAGTGGTAAAACAAGTTTAAATTAAGCAGGTACTAATTAGAGACATCTTCAATATTGATAAGTTATCAGCCCATCAGTTTTAACAATAGTGCACCAAGCATTTAGTAACAGTAAGCTGATTAAAGGAGAATCACCTTTCTCGCCTTCACGATTTCAACAAAATAACGAAGCTCCAAAGAACGACGAATTTTGGTGAAATACGTACCACGTCAAACTCTCACACACACAAAATCCGGTTGAACAGAGGCAGTCCAGTCAACAGGTAAGTTGGGTAGAGAAGAGAATATGAATTGATTGAATGGCTACAAAAGAAACAGTAGCAGCCATGCTGAATTGACATGGCACCCGGCATAAATACTACGCTAACGTGTCCAAGCTTTACTTGTGACATACGTACAAGTAAAGCTTGGACACGAACCATGACCAACGAACACCTGTGCAAATAAAAATCTTACTCAGTCTCTAATAACACATTTTTGTTAGTCACAGTTTACCGATTTGGGTAGTATAAAAAGATTCCATAGGAGTTGTAACCAAACTTGGAAGGTATAGCTAGGAACTAAACGTCTTTCGGAGAAATAAAAAAAAGGAAATTGATCCGTCTGTCTACTTCTCCAAACATCATCGTTTTTTGTTACACATCTCGTAACGTAGGTGGTCCACGTACAAACGTCTACTTTCTCCAGAAGTCAGTGCTAAATAATCGAAAGTGCATACTTTGTATCAACTATAACTATCTTATATCCATATACTTACGTACTTCGGATCGTTGCTAAACATTAACGAGTTGTTAATAAGGCTTTTCTCTGATCGTGAGTCACGTTCAATTTTATATAGTTTTATGTTAATGACTATCATTATCATTACATATGGTAATATTATAATTGTTTATAGAACACAACACAGGAAAGTGTAGAAGCCTCAGTTGCCTCGTCTTCTAGTAACGAACAGTTGCAAGAAGAGCCGGTCCGCCTTCTTTAGAACAGTCTAAGTTATAGTTGAAGCGACGATATCAGTTTACAAGCTTGGACGAGTGATGGGGGCAACCCTTCGCTGGTCCAATATCCTAAAGCCTTTTATAGTTCTCCCAATAGTAGCATAGCACCCATAGTAGTACCTATTCGGGCGATAGCGCGGCTGTTGAGCTTTCTCGAGTGTTGTATATAATTTTCTAATTGTCCCACTTTGTTTCTTTCCTAAAATGGTAAATTGACATTATTTGCGTTTAAGAGACCCATCGAGATGAAACTCAAAGCATAACGTCAATTTACAATTTTGCACATTCCTGGACTAGCGCTTATCGCCGAGATCTGTCACCCGAAGCACGGTAACACAGTGTTTGCTGCTCCCGGTGTAAGCATACTATCCACCAAGTACTCAAATGAGAATGGCACAGAAATTATCATCATAGATGTTAGTAATTGCACCATCACTTCGTTTTATAAACCTACTGGCTCAACTTCAGCAGCCAACCTATTGCTGAAAATCTCGCAACTGTACACGAGTTGCCTTGCCTTTCCTGGAAATCTTTAAACAGACTCAGGTAGGCCAAGTATAGAAAACCTACTCAGCTGGAGATTCACAGAGCCTCCGCTCTGGAGTGTAAATATGGTACTGTCCCACAAACAATGCGGCACTTGATATCTTGTCCAGCGTGTCCTATTGTTTGCACGCTACAGGAGTTGATGTATGCTATTGAAAGTGCTAAGCTCGGTGCCAAATTCTGGGTTAACTCTATTTAGATTGCTATACATGCGAAGAAGAAGTCCTAATATTTGTATTAATTTAAGTAATAGTTATTGTTCTCAACTAAGCGACATGTTATGTTTTTATTGAGAATAAAGTTTCTTTAAACCTAAACCTAAGAAGATGAATGGTAAATTGGAACGGAATATTATCGCAATAGTAAACCTTCTGTCCTTATCTTCCACGTGAACCACGTGTATATTTTTCATGTCTGGCTATTCGGTGAGTCAGCGAGCAAACAAACACACATTACACATTGTTTACCTGGTAAGGTATTCTCAATATTAATATTGTGCTGTATTTAAACTATTTAGTCACAGAGCTTTCTTCAGAGGAATGGCGTATGAGGCTGCTATTTCCTTTTCCTTGAGTTGCACTTGTTTAATCGCAATAGTAGGAAATGTCGGATACTGAGAGAATTCAGAAGTACAGTAATGTAGAGCAGTGGTGCGCAGTGGTATCGGCCCCGACTTACAAGTTGTAGGTCGTGGATTCGAATCCAGGCAGGCACTTTGCTTTGTGTAAATAATTTCAAGTGGTGATTACTCTCAAAACGGTGAAAGAAAACATCGTGAGGAAACCGGCATGTCCTAGAATCAAAAAATCGAAGACACGTGACATCTACCAACCCGCACTGTAGATTATGGCCCACTCGCTCTCACCGAGAGGAGGCCTGTGTCCGAGCAGCGGGAACAGTATCGGTTGATTATGATGATGTTGACGACATTTATGTGGTATCAAACCATACAACAAACATAACATCGAAACGACTATTCAGCCGGCTAGCCAATAACGGAAATTACTAAGTAGGTAGTAACTCTTCATTTCTTTTCAAACGAAATTGCAAATTATACGCCAGTTCGAGCTACTTACGAGTATGTTGTTAGCCAAGTGCTTACGTTGCTATAACTCCTCGATTCTCTGTTACTTAATTCACGTGTTCTCTGAGAGTTGCCAGAGTTCAGCAGCTTCTTACCTCTGACTTCCCCTAAAGAGCTTAAATTCTTCCAATTCATGTTGTATTGTAAAAGATAACTGTAATATAATTACGAACGTTTGTGCAAGAGTCATGCCTATTGGAAAATGTCGTGCAAAAAGTGACTGATCGGATTACCAGCGCGTGCCAGAGCACCACCCACAGCTACCATTGTAGTTGACCACGAGTTTTCTTATCTATTTATAGAACGGGTTTTTCTTCTGCTAATGGCTGACGTCATCCACATACTCCACATACGCAGTAGGACCTTAATGGTTTATACCACGATAGAGTCGCCTTAAGTTTTGTAGGTAAGCAGTATATGCAATGTGCTGTAGTGGTGAATACTATAAATAGGTCAGTATTTACAATGTTACCGTTTTTTTTTCTTATTTAGGTGGGAAGTCATCAAATGACGTCTCGCGTTCTGGGGGCTTACTCTTCAACCTAATTTTAATTCCAATCTAAAGCCAATACGATTCCAATGTTAATTTTGCATACATGTGATTCGGTACTCTTGAAAACAATAGTGTCAACGTTGGAACAACAAGTTAGTTCTCCAAAATGGACACCCAATTTAAACACATTTTGGCGTTAGCGTCCAACTCAAGAATACGAAACATCAAAATTCCAATGTCAATCGAACGGAATTAAAATCAAGAGTAAGCACCCTGGACGGAGCGGGAGGGCGGGGCGTGTCAAACTTTTACTGACTAAAACCCACCCGTGTTCCTTCAGTTGCCTTTATGCCAGGGCCACGGTAGCTCTTACGAACAAATCTCACGACCCTGACAATGTCTAACATTGTCAGGGTCGTGAGATTGCACTCCGAGAGTGGGTGGCACTCCGATTCAATGCGTCCCTTGCTGCTTCCTTTGCATGTAGTCGCTTAGTTATAAGTTTTTAAGTCATGGCTGGAGACCTTAATTTATTGAGGCAGCTGCAGGCGAGTCCGGTTAACCAGACACAACGTCCTAGGTCGACCTGCGAGATGTAATTCCTAAAAAAATATATACATACTAGTTGACCGTACAGATGTTGTCCTGTTTCCTAGAACTCGATAGCAGCGGCACCTACCGGGTCCAATAGTGAGTCTAAACCATCCAGGGTGCCACCCAAATGCATACAAAAAAAATCATTCAAATCGGTCCAGCCGTTTAGAAGGAGTTCAGTGTACACACGTACAGTAGAATTTTATTTGTAAAGATTGATAATTGCAAATAGGCTGCCGGCGGCGGTATTTAATTGGATTTGGGCTTATTTGATTTACAAGGATTACACCTTCTATAATACTAATAGACACAGTTACGTGGGTGTCGGAATGCCCGACTTTTTTTGTTCCTCGGTTGATTTATTTTTTCACTAACTTACCTTTTACTTGTCCCCATTAATGTACAAAAAACCTTCGCCCGGTAACAATAGCAATCAAAACCATGTCTTATTTGACCATTCTCAAATATAATGTATATGAGCTCAAAATAAACAGCAAAACCGTCTATAGAAAGGCGACAATAATGACACTTATATCACGTACATGGACAGTTAATCACAAACTTGTTGAATACGATATGTATACAAAACCAGCAATGTGCAGCAAAGTCACCGTGGCATGCGCCATTGTATTATGAAGCCGTACATTTTTTCCTGTAAGTGTAAAGCGATTGAGTGAGCTTTACAAACGCTATATTATCTGCTCGTGACTGTCGGCAATGTAAGCCGTCACGAGAGCTCAACGTCTGGCGCAGGCGCACGCTGGCCTTATTCAATTGTAATAAAAAATATGTTATCGTTACACCACGCAGCTGTGGAAGTGTAAACTCTTAGACGAAGAGTCTGGAGTATACGACGTACGTTTGGTATTTTTTCTGCCGACTCAGCTATCCACAAAGGACGACTTCCAACAGCAAAATCACTTGTCTTATCGTTAGGCGGCATCGGTTCGTTAGGCGGTCAAGCCTTTGGATTTCGATGCGAGAATCATTGAATTTGCTTCAGTTTGGTAAAATAATAATTGCATAATACCGACATGACCTGCTGTTGTCCAAGCAGCTACCCAGGCATATATTTAGACATCAGAGGTTTCAGAAGGGGCAACATTTAAGGGCCAGTTTTTGAATGCTATTGACGTAAACCCATACTTAACAAATAAACCGTATATCATCATCATTATTTTTCTGCCCATATCACAATTTATTACGGGTCGCCGCAAAATGTATTTTTCTTCCACACTTCTCTACTAGTCGTCATCTCGATAGTACCCATAAACCGAACAGTTTGCAATATTTTTCTTTATTCGCCAAAGACGAAACATTCAATTATGCATTTCCAAAACGATTTACATAACAGGCACGCAATCCTCCAATCAGAGTGATTGGCTAACACATTCTCTCCATCAACCTGCGCCTGCGAGGTGTCAAGAGCAGCGTCACGGCTGTTCAGTTGCACTCGATGCAACTAATCGATTGTCCAACTGATTCGTTAATCGCTTTCATTACTGTTAATTAACTTATTGGTTCTATCTAGACACGCGGTACCGTGTCAAGCCAAGTTCAAGTAACAGAACTGGCGAGCAGCACCGTGTGTAATAAATATTACACGAACCATTTGGAGCCACTTTTGACCCACTTTTTTTTTCTGGATGGGAAATCATCAATTAACTTCTCCCGCTCAGGGCGGAGCGGCAGGGCATGTCAGACTTTTACTGACTAAAACCCACCCGTGTTCCTTCAGTTGCCCATGTGCCGAGGCCACGGTATCTCGCTTGAACAATCTCGCGACCCCGGCAGGCATCGGTCCTAGTAGACCCCATCACTGCTGCTGACATCTCTTTGAGGCGCACGTGGAACACTACGCGCCGTCGACCCCAGCCTGGTCCTTACCGGGCGGCGAGCTACCCATTGCTCGCCACCCGCAAGCTCGCGCCTACGGTGGCCGGGAGTCCGCTATCGACTCCCGACGCCCGGGGCGTCTCCTCCTGCGGCGGCTAAGAACATGAGGGCGCAGTGACTGCCACTCCCTCACGCGCCCCGCCTCCTCCTTCGCGAGCATTACTGCTTCGCAGAAGGAGGTGACGGCTTCCCATGCCCTCTCACTCCGTACCATGGCTTGCACCAGGGCCGGACGCGAGAGGTCGCCACCGCCGATCGCCTCCACGAGGACACGACGGTGCTCCGCCCAGGCAGGGCACACCTCCACCGTATGCTCCACCGTGTTCTCCAGACGATCCTTACAATGGAAACACCCGGGCGTTTCCTCTCGCTTTATCCTGAACAGGAACCCACCGAAGCACCAATGCCCGGTGAGAACCTGCGTCAGGGGAAGGTGAGGACGCCGTAGCGCCTCTCTACGAGGCATGCCTTTTAAGTTTTGTCGTTTGAAGAAAAAAACACAACTAGAACCTTATAGTACTTTTTATTGCTTTTCAAAGTATTTACCACGTAGCTTAATACACTTTTCCATTCGCTCAAACCAGTTATTATAACATTTATTCCACTCTAAAGTGGGGGTGTTCAATATGGCTGACTTGAAAGCGTCGACTGCTTCTTCACTGGACTGGAACCTTTGACCACGGAGACTTTTCTTAATTTTAGGAAATGTAAAGAAATCGTTAGGGCTTAGGTCAGGACTGTATGGAGGATGGTCAAGAATTTCTACTTTTTCCTGCTTCAAATACTCAATCGTTTGGCGAGCGCTGTGTGAGCTTGCGTTGTCGTGGTGCAGGATGATGCGTCGCTTTGAGTTAGATTTTCGAAGTTCGGCGATGACTTGTGGTAAACAAATTGTGGTATACCACTCTGCGTTAACCGTTCTACGATCTTCAAGTGCAATAGTCTCAACATGGCCGGTTTTTCCAACAAACGTGGCCACCATCTTCTTTGAAGTGCGTCGAGAACGAACAACTTTAGTCGGCTTTGGCTAGTCTTGAAAGACCCAGATTGTAGATTGTTGTTTGGAATCAGGATCGTAGGCATCCAAGATTCTTCACCACTGATGATGTCGTAGACGTGATTTGACTCTCCTCGGTTGAACCTTTGCAGAGTTTTCTTACACCATCTGACGCGAGCCACCTTGTGATCGTCGGAAAGCAGATGCGGTATCCAACGGCAAACTAGCTTTCTCACACCAAGCGCTTCATGCAGGATCTTATTAATGGTTGTCCCTGAGATGCCTCATAGAGCCTCTATCTCTCAATATGTCACATGATGATCTTCGAGAATTATTTGTCTCATAGCAATGATGTTATCTTCAGTGAAGGCAGATTTTGGGCATCCATCGCGAGATTTGTCACTAACACTAGTATGTCTACGCTGGAATTCTAAATACCAGCGTTCGAAAGTCCGCAGACATGGGGCTTCATCACTGAACACAGATGTTAGCTCTTCGAAATACTGAAGCCATGTCAGGCCTCTTCTAAAGTTGTAGAAAATTATTGCACGAACATTTTCCTTAGAAAGATTCATTTTCGTACGTAACCTGACAGATTCCAATCGACGCTGTGACTAAACAATAGTATTAATCCTAATACTTTCAACTGTTTTGAGATTCAAAATTTAAACACATTCTAATATAGAACAGTTCCAAATTCAAAATTGCCGGGAAATATGGAAACGACAGAACTTAAAAGGCATGCCTAGTATCCAACTTTTGATACTAGTATATGAGAATTAGCCAAGTCAGACTTTAGACTACAATATGTTATCCTAAGTTATAAGAAGAAATGATATTTTATGTAGTTGTAAATAAATTTCAGGACTGACCATTGAACTTGGCACCCATTTAGATCTTACTTCTTTTGTCGTTGAAGTCAACAACCAAGGCATATATCATAATATTGAACTTGGCTCTCATTTCACATTTATGTTTTTGATGGGATTTAGCTTTATAGCTTTGTCTTGAATTTAAAAGTAAACTGAGGTTCTTTCTTGGTCGATACAGTTACTCGGGCAGATTAAAGTCTGTCAGTTTTTGATCGATCTGCCATACGTATACTACAAATTACAAGCAGTGCTGTGAAAACGAAAATAGTAAACTATAATATTTTATCCGCATTTGCCTAGATAACAGCAAAAATCGAATACATTTGAGATCTACCAACCCGCATGCTGGGCCCGCGCGGTGGTTCAGGGCCCACTCCCTCAAGAGAGAGGCCGAAAAGAGAGGAGGCCTGTGTCCCAACAGTGGGTTTATTAATAGCTGTTTATGTGTACCTATGTCTCTATGTATTTGCCTGTAATGCTGATGGATGGACGATGTGAAATGATATGGTTACAAAGGGAGATTAAAAACGAGATGACGACTAATAGGAAGACTATTATGATTAGAAGTATGGAAGAAAATATATAAATAAATAAAATAAAATGTGTTTATTTCTCACCACAAGCCAAAAAATACAAAACATATTTAAGGTCACACACACCAAATATTTAGGTATCATGCTTGACCAAAGATTGTCCTGGTATCCTCATCTTGAGCTGGTCACTAACAGGGTTCGGAAACTAAGCTGGATTTTCAAAACATTGAGACATATTGTTCCAAAAAATCCTACCAATGTTGGAGGCCCATCTAGGAACCTATTAAATGATATCTATATCGCTTTGGTACAATCAGTCTTGGTTTACTGCATTCCTATTTGGGGAGGTGCAGCTAAATCTAAATTTATTGAAGTGGAACGAGTGCAACGAGCCCTAATAAAAATTATGTATTTTAAAAAGATTAGATATCCCACCGAAAGCCTTTATCAAATAAGTGATTTGCTTTCGGTAAGAAAACTATTTATTATTTATACGACTTTAAAAAAACACAAAGAGCTGCCTTATGATACCAGTATCCTGTCAAAAAGAAGGAGAGATATTATAGCACCGATTCCACAAACAAAAACTAGGTTTTGTGATAGACAATACGGGAAACAGTCATCTCAACTTTACAATAAAATAAATAAAGAGATATATGTATATAATAAGCAATATTATGAATGTAAAAAACTTATAACTAAATGGATAAAACAACTGACCTACGAGGACACCGAGGCCCTATTGCAGCACACATCATAACTCACTCATTTATGCATACACTAACTCCTATGTACCACATGTACACTTACACACCACACATACACCCCACACACACATATCACACATACTCAACTCACTTGTAACATACACAAAACAGTTTAAATTTCTCTTTTTAATTTTTAATTTTAATTTTTTAATTTTTAATTTTGTAATTTACCATGTTGAATTTATATGTATAAATAGTAAATACCGGATTTTGTATGTACATTACTATTATCTAAGTTGCGGAAGAGTGGAATGTCCTAACACAGGCAATTGTTTGCTTAAAAGGACACTCCTACCACTAGCTTTGTTGTACAAATTTTGTTAAAGAAAATAAACTATTTGTATTTGTATTTGTATATTTACACACAGGAAATAGCTAACAGTTTTTGGTTGTGGATCGCTGGTGCCTGTGGTAGGTAGTAACACCTGTAATACAGGTCACCAGGTCCCCACCTGTTCGTTGTTACACATTTAATTGCTTACATCTGATATCACAGCAAGTAAAAAAAGTTTCATACAATAAGTGAGCTTTTTTAGGGTTCCGTTGCCAAATGGCAAAAACGGAACCCTTATAGATTCGTCATGTCTGTCTGTCTGTCTGTCTGTCTGTCTGTCTGTCTGTCTGTCTGTCTGTCTGTCTGTCTGTCTGTCTGTCTGTCTGTCTGTCTGTCTGTCTGTCTGTCTGTCTGTCTGTCTGTCTGTCTGTCCGTCCGTATGTCACAGCCATTTTATTCCGAAACTATAAGAGCTATGCTGTTGAAACTTGGTCAGTAGGTGTATTCTGTGAACCGCATTAAGATTTTCACACTAAAATAGAAAAAAAACAATACATTTTGGGGTTCCCCATACATAGAACTGAAACTCAAAAATGTTTTTTTTCATCAAACCCATACGTGTGGGGTATCTATGAATAGGTCTTCAAAAATGGTAATGAGGTTTCTATTATCATTTTTTTCTAAACTGAATAGTTTGCGCGAGAGACACTTCCAAAGTGGTAAAATGTGTGTCCCCCCCCCCCCCCCCGTAACTTCTAAAATAAGAGAATGACAAAACTAAAAAAAATATATGATGTACATTACCATGTAAACTACCAACGAAAATTGGTTTGAACGAGATCGAGTGAGTAGTTTTTTTTTAAAACGTCATAAATCGTAAACCGCAATTTACCTTACATTCAATCAACTGAAATATAAAAATTAAAAAATATATATATTTTTAAACCGAAAATACCTACAGGTTTGTACGGAACCCTCGGTGCGCGAGTCCGACTCGCACTTGACCGGTTTTAAACAAAAAAATAAATAAAAACAATTGTGTATTAGAGTAAAATAAATAAAACAATGGATTACAAAGCAATTTTCGGATTTTTTAATATTTTTTATGAATTTATGTTTGTGTGTGTGTATGGAGGTGTGTGTGTGTCTGTGTGGAGGTGTATGTGTGTGTGAAAGGGTGTGCATGTGTCTGTGTGTTGGGGAGAATGATAATGGATGAGTCTGATTAGACTAAAACGTCAAAGAGAGCTTCCGTGGCAGTATATGTACGGGTTTGGAGCCAGGCTTGTACAGCGATTTTAAAATTATGTTTGTTCAATGAGTGCAGGGAAAGGATTTGGTGTAATTTATTGTAAAGATAGGGTCCAAGGAAAATAAAGCATCTATGACTAAAGGAAGTTTTAAGAGGAGTAGACAAGGCCACGATACGGTTACGTCGATTTGTTTGCTGAGAATAGTAGGAAATAGCGTGTTGTTTAATAGCAGTGGCCAGTACAAACAATTGCCTAACCGTAAGACGCGTGATTGTTCGAAAGAGATACCGTGACCCTGGCACATGGGCAACTGATGGAACACGGGTGGGTTTTAGTCAGTAAAAGTCTGACACGCCTCCCGCTCCGCCCAGAGCGGGAGAAGTCATTTGATGATTTCCCATCCAAAAAAAAAAAAAAAAACCTTAAGGACCTGACAATATTCATAGAGCTTGACGGTGGGATAAAGTCTTGGCTTGGAACAGCATACCTTGAGAACCGCTCTTTGCGCGCGAAAAATACATCTATTCGTAATAGTCTTCCTAGTAACAGTTACATATATGACTGGTACATGATTTTGAGAACTGAAAATGTTGCTACCCACAAATAGGGGGGGGTCTGTATTTATGCTTTTGCGGTTGCACAACGACACGCTTTGCTTGGCTTTGCTTGGTAGTATAGATGCAGGCCTACTCGGCCGCCTCCCTCAGAGGCGGTAGAGTGGCGGGGTCTTGAGGGAGAGCGCTGAAGTCGTGTAGATCCTCAAGGCAAGTCTGGCGGATATACCTTCACGGGGTTGCCACCCTGTTCTTGGTCTAATTCCTTATGAAATAGACGTAACTGAAACCGCCAGGCGACTTCACCTCACTTTTCTCCCCTCCCCACTCCCGCACAACCCCTCATTCCCTGTCCCAAACAGCCTTCCTGCCCCTAATACCACAACCCCTCCTCACACTATCCCACCCAAATCCCCACTCTCCACCCAACTCCCACCTGCCCAACTTCCACTCCGGAACGTGACCACCCTGTGACTGGGTGGTGGCGGGCTCGACTGTCACTAAAAGCAGCTGATGGCGAGTTAGGAGGAACCAGTCACCTGCGCTAGGACCTGCGCAGTTGAGCGCCGTGAGCGGGGATGAAGGAGTCCTGGGCTGAGCCGAACGGCGCTGGTTGTTATGTGTCCGTGAGGCAACACGCCCCCTTTGGTCTGGATGTCAAGCGAAACGGTGGCCCTACCCCCTAGCCAGGGGTAGGGAAATGGCCATAGTGTCCCGTCAGAGGGCCACAGGCGAGGTGCGTGAGGTCCGCGGAGGTTGTCCTCGGATGACCGAAGCGGTAGGTAAAGGTCATGCTGACGGTGTAAGAGAGGGTTGTTCAGCTCGTTGGGGGCCAACCCGATCGAGCACCCGATGTCGCACTGTAAACCAGCCTTGCGCCCCTATATCTCTCTGGTAATCCTAACGTTCGAGCTTTTTCATAGCAAGACGTTCCCAGGTGCGGGCTCCATGGAGGGTGGGAGCCAGAGAGACGAATCCTTTCACAACTTTTAACATGGAGAACTTAACCCCAGTTAAAACCAACAAACTCGGAGTGGAGGCGAAAGCCGATGAAACTCTCAAGAGTGGTGCTTGCACTGCTCTTGCCCCTGGACACCCTGCAGCTAACGCCGCGGGTACCAGCGCGGGCGCCGGTCTGGCTGTGGCGAAAGCCACAGGTAAGACCAAACAAAAAAAGTCCCAAAATAAACAAAGGGCGTCGGCGCTGATTGGGACCAGTACCAGCCCTTCCAAAACTCAGGGGAGGACCACGGCGAAGTCTAACACCGCTGCCGGTCCAACCCTTCCTAAACTAACACTGGTGCCGGTTATTACTGGCACTGGGAAACACCATCCCACCTCTGCGGCTCCTCTAGCCTCCTCCCATAAGGAGGTCGCCGCCGATCAAACGGTGACCGACAGCCACGAGGACGCGATCTCTCGCGCCTGGAAGGTTGTTCAGAAGCGGGGCAAGGGCAAGGGTAAAAGCACTCAACAAGCCCGTTGCCCTTGCACAAACGCCTCATGCGCTCCAGCTGCCACAGCACAGCGTATGACGCGGAAGGAGCGCCGTCAGGCTCGCAGAAGGCCAGGTAGGGGGGCTCCAAACAACCAGGCCACTGCCGCTAGTTCGGGCAAACCAACTAGCGGCCAGCTAAACTTCGCCGCTGGGAAGCGGTCGCAGGCGGAGGCCGGCTTAAGCCGTCCGACGACCAGTCGACCGTCATCCAGTGCGCCGGTAAAGACTCAGCAACCCGGTGGGAAGGGTCAGGCCGCGGCCAAGCGAGCTCTCAACGAGACTATCACACCTCGTGGAGAGCATAAGCGGCCGCGTCTTGATCAATCCAAACGGGTTGCTCAAAGAAGCTACGTCCAAGCTGCTAGTGCTACCCTCGATGTAGCGGTCACCTGTGACCGCACTGGGTTCATCAGCAAGGACGTATCAGACTAGGTACTCGCTGCTATTCAGAAGCAGATACTAGTCGAGGCCTGCTCTCCGAAACAAGACACCACGGCGCCGACTTTTAACGCAAAGCCGCTGTATGCCGGTGGTGTCCTCAAACTGTGGTGCGAGAATGACCACACCTTAGCCTGGCTAAGGAAAACAATCTTCGGAATGACTCTCCCTACTAACCTAACGCTAGTAGTCAAGAGTCAGTCGGAGATCCAAAGACGGGCACGATGTGGCATCGTGATCCCCGACGAGCAGGGGGTCCTCGGAGAGCCGACCAATATTGGCCGTGCTCTCAGTTACCAGAACCCCTGGGTCGACGTCAAGCGCTGGTTGCTGCTGCACGCCGACAAGCAGGCCTCGGCATGGTTCGTGGTGGTCGGTGTCCCGGTGGACCAAATCCCGACCCTGATGGGCCGGGTCGCCGTCTATCTTTGGGGGCAGGGAAGGTGTACCTGCAGTTCCAGGGTAGGAACGGCAGGTTCACCGATGTCCCCCAGGGATGGGACTCCGCCACGGGAACCATTTCGGAGGCTCTGTTGCAGCAGCCACAGACACCAGCGGGGGAATCGACTCCCCCACCAAACAACCCGGTAGCAACCGCGGCCGAACCTGCTGTAGCAGAATCGGCCGCCCCAAGTGCCGCCACCTTGGGAGCTGTCCCTTCTTCGGGCGAGGAGTCGGACGACATTACCTTGTCTCCGGCTTCGTGCCGGGAGGGGGATGACTTCGAAGAGGGCGGTCTGCTTGCCGGGCTCAATCTGGAGGAAGACGATGAGGAATCGACCAGCAATGGCGTCCTCCTCGTCGATATGTAAAATCCTCCAAGCAAACCTCCACCACAGTCAGACCGCAACGGCTCAGCTACGGAAGTGGTTGGAGGTGCAACAAACGGCCATCGCCCTGATCCAGGAGCCGTGGATTAGAGCGGGCCGCATACAAGGACTCTCCAATCTTGGCGGTAAGCTCCTGGTTACTACTGATCACGATCAACCAAGATCGTGTATCTATGTAACAGGAAACCTTAAAACACAGCTTCTAACTGAATTCTGTTGCAGAGATATCTCTGCAGTGAAGCTGATTATACAGCGTGACGGCGCCATGGAGATGGCAATCGTCTTCGCTTCGGCCTACATGCCCGAAGCGGAGGCGCCACCCCCGCATGACCTCGCCCGCCTCGTGAGCTATTGCGAGAGTTCCGGGCTTGAGGTCATCATCGGTGCCGACGCCAATGCTCACCACCAGCTGTGGGGTATGGAAACGCAAAACGAAAAAGGTAAGGCCTTGGTTGACTACTTATTTTCGACTAACCTATCCCTACTAAACACTGGCTCCGAACCGACATTCGTAACCAGACGAAGCCGCACAATCATAGATCTCACTCTGGCAACAGAGGCCGCGGCGGAAATTACCACTGGGTGGCAGGTCTCCAGGGAGGCTTCCTGCTCCGACCACAGATGGATCCGCTTTGACATCCAGGCCTCTGTCCCGCCAGTAGCTCCGCGCCGCAAACCGCGCAACACAGATCGTGGTACCTACACACGCAGCCTAGTTTCCAAACTTGCGACACCAAGCGATCCGACGTCATTTGCGAACACTACACAAATTGAGGTACAAGTAGAACACCTCACTAAATCAATGATAGACAGCTACCATACTGCGTGTCCAGAGACGACTCCTCGTAGTACACCGGGCAAACAGCCATGGTGGGGTGCGGATCTGGAGCGAAAGCGCGAGAAGGTAAGGAAAGCTTTGAATAGAGCAATGAATACATGTGCGGATGAGGACTGGGATGAGTACTACGCAGCCAAATCCTGCTACAAAAAATGCATCAGGTTCAGGAGCACCTCGGGATGGCGCAAATACACTGGTAGCATTGAGTCCTGCCAGGAAGCAAACAGGGTAAGGAAAGTACTGGCGCAACAAACTACACCAGGGCCAACTACCCTTCGCAAGCCAGACAACACTCTCACATCCTCGCTAGAAGAAACGAGACGCGTCCTTATCGAAACACACTTCCCGGGATGTATTTTCTCGCAAGCAATCGACTGGCAAGATGCGACTCAAACACCATCAGACAATGATTGGTTTTATGCTAGCAAGGTGATCACGCTGGAGAAACTTCAATGGGCCATCCGGAGTTTCCATCCATTTAAGGTCGCTGGCCCGGATGGGGTGTTCCCCGCCCTACTACAGTGGGGTGGAACCCTCATCGCAGAAAGACTGGTGCCTTTAATGAGAGCGTGCCTGGCCTTTAGATACGTTCCCAAGGGATGGAGGGAAGTGAAAGTAATATTCATCCCTAAACCAGGTAAGGGCGACTACACAAACGCCAAATCCCATAGACCGATCAGCCTGACCTCTTTTCTTCTAAAGACCCTGGAAAGACTGTGCGACAGGGAGCTGAGGGACGGCGCTCTGAAAACCCTACCGTTGCACGGTAACCAGCATGCATACAGCTCGGGTAAGTCCACCGAATCGGCGCTTCATCTGGTAGTTAGCCAGATAGAGGAAGCGATACATCAGAAAGGGACCTGCCTGGGCACTTTCATAGACATTGAAGGAGCCTTCGACAAAACAAACTTCTCCAGCATCAGCAGCGCCCTCTCCAGACATGGAGTTGAACAGGTACTCATAGACTGGATCACAAACATGTTAAGCAAGCGCGTGGTTCGCCTAGAGGATGAGCAGCAGCTGGCCATGATTGCCAGAGGCTGCCCCCAAGGAGGGGTGCTGTCACCCCTTCTATGGAATTTGGTGATTAACGAATTAATTGCCAGACTCAATGCCAATCATTACTACACAATAGGTTATGCGGACGACCTCGCCATCCTTGTCTCAGGGAAGGTGACGAGCACGATTTTTAACCTCACCCAGCAAGCACTACGTATCGTAGAGAGATGGTGCAGTGAATATGACCTCTCAGTGAACCCCACTAAAACGGAGCTAGTCATGTTCACCCATAAACGAGCTTTAGGCCCCTTCCGCCTACCGAAATTGTTCAATACAGAACTTCAGCTGGCCAACGAAGTCAAGTACCTCGGGGTCATTCTTGACAGTAAGTTAAACTGGAGTAGCCATTTAGACAGTAAACTAAACAGGGCCTGCATCACATTCTGGCAATGCAGGAAAATGATAGGTAAGAAGTGGGGCCTATCCCCCAAAATCATACTTTGGCTGTACACCGCAGTGATCCGACCCATGATCACCTACGGGGCCGTAGTCTGGTGGCCCCGCACCAAGCTTATTACAGCCTGCAACAAACTGCAACGCATGCAAAGACTAGCCTGCATGGCGGTCACGGGCTGCATGAGGACTACTCCGACTGCAGCCATGGAAGCCATGCTGGGACTACCACCGCTCCACCTGTTCATACAGCAGGAAGCCACGATGGCGGCGGCGCGTCTGAACGCAACCAACCTCTGGAGGAAGAGAGACACACAACACACCGCGCTGCTTAAGGAACTCAACAATGAGTTCCCCATTACTAAAGCTATAATGGACCGGGTGCCTAAACAATTCATTTTTGATAAAAAATACAGAATCCAGCTGCACGAAGATCGCCGATGTGAGGGTTTGCGCCCCACTGAGCTGCGCATCTTCACGGACGGATCAAAAACAGACAGTGGCACAGGTGCTGGAGTCTTCTCGCAGGACTTCAACATACATATAGCCACACCATTAGGAGTTCACAACACAGTGTTCCAGGCGGAATGCATTGGGATCACTCTTGCCGCCTCAGCCATCATGGCCAGGGCAGTTAAAGACCACTCCATCCGCATACTCTCAGACAGTATGGCTGTTCTGCAAGCGCTGGACAGTCACTCGATTGATTCTGGGTTAATATACGAGTGCCACCAGCGCCTCAACCAGGTGGGTAGCCTCAATAATATAACCATTCAGTGGATAAAAGGACACAGCGGTTCGCTTGGTAACGATGCCGCCGATGAACTGGCCAGAAGGGGGTCGAGCATGACACCGATGGGACCAGAACCCATCGCGCCACTCCCCTTTGGGTTTCTACGCTCTCTGGTAAGAAAACGTACCAGGGATCTACACTTTAAGCAATGGGTGGACCAAAATGATTGCAGGCAGGCCAAGGAGGCTTTACCTACCATCGATGCCCGACTCACAAAACAGGTCCTTCGGCTAGACAAACGACAGCTGCGTATGGTTACAGCAGCAATAACTGGCCATGGGTCGTTTAATAAACATCTATTTGTCATAGGAGCTACAGACAGTCCGCTGTGCAGGGCCTGCATTGAGGACGACGAGACAGCAGCGCACGTGCTTCTAAACTGCCCGGCGATCGCCACATACAGGGCCAAGTACTTCGGTAACCCAGGTACCCTACGTGAGATAGTCAGCAACATCAAGGCGTTGCTGGCCTTTCTCGAGGAGCTGGGGTGGATCGAATAACCGATTTCCCACCCGTACGCAAAATACGCGCTCAGACGTGGAGTTGCGGAAACCAGCCCGTTCTACCTATTACCTATTACCTATTACCCACAAATAGCGAGATAATTCACGACTATCCAACATTATACTCGCATGAACACAGCACACTTCTAAAATAAACATAAATTGTTATCACGACAATGTTCAGTTAAACTCATTTCAGTCAAAGATTGAAAAACTGTTCATTCCGCGAATTTGTGAGATTTCGGCATCCGATCGATTCCGCGAACTTGATGTAAATTGATTGAGTTGGTCGTGAAAGTGACCTGAAGACGTGCGGCGCTGATACTGCTGCCGTCGCTTCAGTAAACACTTTCTTTGATCATGATCCAGCAATATGGCTATTTATTAGTAGACAGCAACAACAGAAAGAAAATAATATCTAAATAACTCGGTAACCGCAGATACAGCTCTCAATGCTGGACTTTACCACGTTCAAATAACTAAGTTGCCAAAGACTCTCACATGAGACACAATCTCATTTTGATAATAATGATGTTCTGTTTAAGTACTTGGGATAGGCATTTCATGGTTGCGGATAAGTCCAGTGGTCAAATTCCAATATCATAAATAAAGGCCATAAGTAGATATCGCTAGTTAGTAATATAGATCTCTTCTTAGGGAACAGGAAAGTAAATAAGTACCTACTTGCAAGACAAAGGCTCTCGAAATGCCAGCTCCATTTACTCAAGATTGAGGTAGGTGCCACATAGATAGGTCGGTATTCACGATGACGTAGATTTCAGCCAACGTACCTTTATGGAAAATGGATATTGGTCGAGTGATTCAACACCGAGTCGAGGACCTTCAACATTTCGACATCTTCTATTCGTCGAATGTTCCAATAAAATAAAATTTCAGAGAGGTGTTGCAATACAAACGATCAATTAAAGCATGTACAGGACACATCACTAACAATAAAAGTGTAAAACGCTTGAAATGAACCCAAAGATTGCCAACAGAATATTTTGCAAAACATTTGGAAACACAATGGACCGATTTGGAAACTTGTTAGCTGTAAGACATGCAATGTAGACGCATATAAATATAAAATAACAGAGAGATGTTGACCGACAATGTAGGTACGTCGGCAACTTACAGAATAATGCTAAAGTAATGCTGATCACGGCATCTTGTCGATACAGTTATGTAAAACGGAGGCAGAGGAATTTGCAGCCAAAGAATTCGGCCAGGATACTCTTCTAAATGAAAATGCACCTTGTTTTTGAAAAACAGTCAACGATATCCGGACTTTCGCACTTGGTCGGTTAGTCCGATGCAACGGTAAGATAAGACAGTTTGGTGTTTATAAAATCGAACACTCTCTCGCCGATTGTGGATTAAAAATTAGAGTTAAATGTTATGCAGTCACCGTCAGGATTATATTACATATACTAAACTGTACATATATGGTATGTGGCGCCGCTTTATCGTGATCTTTCACTTCTTATAATCCTCAATATATTTTATCGGTGTGACGCAAACACATTAACATATTGGATATGAATAATTAAAATGTTAACTAAAGGATCGCAACCACATTTAAATATGTCTTCGAAACTTGATGCCTATACCTACCTAGTAATTTTTTAAAAGGATCGGATAAGTTTTCTAAAAGTACATACCTATGCACGCTCTATATAAACTAGCCCATTAAAGATTCCGAAAGTAATCTGTATCCAAGAACTTTGCCATCTGACAGTAAACCTTTGAGTACCTGCTCAAGCTAATGACGACAACAAAACGACTTTTCCTAACATTACAACATCGAACAGAGCCACACAAATGGAAAGTGATCGAGTTAGCTCAACATCCATCAATTACATACTTCCGTCCATCTCACGCACGTCAGGAAGCAATCATCCACGATCATCTGTGATCATCAACAGACATACATGGCTCGTCCAAACGACGCTGATCATCCAGCGCTCATTGTACTCACTGACGACTAATGACCATCCATCTTACTTTCTCTGGCGTAGTTAAATTAATGATCATCATGACTGAGAAGCAAATAAATCAATGAGATTGTTGATAGGATTATCTGTTAACCTATGGCTCTGGTTATTTTTTAGTTAAACTCGTGGAATCTCATCAGAGAACGTAGGAAATAGCACACAGATTGGCACCAACCAACGGCGACAAACAGACATCTATAAGACACTCAAAAAAAGATATAGTCCTACGGAGAGTTAGCTTTGTTGGAGAGTAGCTAACTCTCCGTAGGACTATATCTTTTTTTGAGTGTCTTATAGATGTCTGTTTGTCGCCGTTGGTTGGTGCCAATATGTTAGCTATTTCCTACGTTCTCTTTCCGATTTATCTTCACATTTTACCCAACCATTAAAGCATAACTCAACTCTTCTATACTTAAAGAGCAGTGCAATACTTTCTGCTAAGTTATGACCAGTCTGGTACCTACACAATTACACAAACGCACCGACAAAGGAACTCTAATTTAAAGTTAGAGTCGTCGGCCATATTGATAGTTATTGTCTAACCGTCCGGTAAATAAGTAACTTCAACGATTAACTTCATCGAGTTAATGTGCACATGTTACTGTGAGCGGGTTGCTTCATACAGGAACTTGTTACCGATTCATTAACTTTTTATTGTTAGTCCGTTGTCTGAATATTGTTGTAATTACATCCTAGAACTGAAAGCTATTAATTAACTTTATACAATAACAATAAGTCGTTAATTAGGTACTTGAAGATTATAAGGTAAAATAGTAGTACTTATTGGCTTTAAGTTCTAAAAGAATTACTGATGTAAATACTAATACAGTTACCTACTGGTACAGGTAAAGCTACTTTATCTATATCTTATTTACCGATTCTTAATTGGGCCTTTTCACAAATCATTATTTTAAAACTATAAGTCCTTTAGAAGTATAAGTACTACTAGGTTCTTCGAGATCGCCTTCGGTTCTTTCAGGCGAGATAACTGACTTATTCCGTGTGGTGCCGGACGTAAAGGATAGCATCATCCCATTTCTTCCCGTGGGTGTCGTAAGAGGCGACTAAAGAATGGGCAGCAGCATTCTCTACGCATTTCACCACCATACTGCGATCGCCAATCCGCCTGCCAAGCGTGCCGATTATGACAAATCTCCCTAAATTGGAGGAGGCCTATCCAGCAGTGAACGTCTCTCGGCTGAAATGATGATGATGAACTGACTTATCTGTCATCTCAAATTGAAAGAAACTTGGCGGAACGTCTACATAGCTCAATATTACGGAAAATATCTATAAAAACATAAAAATATGTAGGTATTATTGTACGTCTACAGGTCCGCTACTAACCATTGTGAATACGTGTAGGTATAAGTCTACAGAAAACAGGTTGGTTAAACAATCAAGCAATATTTCGCCACAAAAAAGACAATAACAATCAACGTCAAGTTACATAAACATTATATATTAATTAGGAACGATTAACGGGCGAGTGTGCCCGGTTCACACGGAAGACGTCCGCGATGTAACATACAACGCGCGGCGACCGTCATCGTGACACTGTTGTAGGATTGCGACACTTCAATCTTCTTCTTCTTCTTCAATTTTGCTTCAGCTGTAGATATATCATTTTGCAGTAATAACACTATTCTCCAGACAGTATTTCCCAGCTTATCTTGAGGTTCAGGTTAATAAAATTCTATTCTAGTCTATACAGTCTTACAAATTTTGGAACTTGGAACCGGCATGTGGTTTCCTCACGCCGCCGTTTTTCTTCACAATTTTGGGAGCATTGGTGATGAAATTATTTACACAAAGTAAAGCGCTTGCCTGGGTTCGAACCCACGACCTACAATTCGTAAGTCAGGGCCGATACCACTAGGCCAGCACTGCTATGCATTGGTATGCATGCATGTTGATTTTGTACCTACCTAAAACACATTATCAATTAATAAGAAATTTGTTTTAAAAGATATAGAAAGCAAGCCAGGGGGCGCTATAGTCCACATACAACGGTCGGTACACATGACAGCGACGGTGGAACAGCAGACGCGGACGAAGGTGACGCCTCCAGCTATAGGTATGTGCATAGAATACCCCTACGTCAGAGTGATTCCTGAAGTAGGTACGTAAATGCCCTTATTACTAAAGGCTTAATCTATATACACTAACTATTATACGATATATAGGTAAAGTTTTGTAATGTAAGTTTATGACGGGGTTTGTATGAAGTAATCTCTGGAACCACCAGACGGATTTGAAAAATTATTTTTGCATTTGATTGTCCAATTCTTGAGGAAGGTTATAGGCTAACATCACGCTACGACCCTTAGGAGCCGAGCAAAATAAAATAAAAGTCGGAAATAACACTAAGTGTAAACGAAGTAATAGTGTGGGCGGGCGATGGGATACAAGTTACGACGTGACGGGTCGGGGGCGAAAATTTTACGTGAACGACGTCGCGGGCAGAAACTAGTACGAAATAAAGGCATTGTTAAATTCAAACACGAACGTGCGTATGACTGTACCTACGTACTACGGAAACAACTGTCGTATTGAATCCGGTTACCGTAATCACTATGATTGCAATGTACAGCTCAATCATAGCTGTTATCTATATTTTATAGTAGGTAACAGTTATACGGAAGCGAAGAACTACAGGATGATTGCATTACACACATACGATGACAACTGATTGCAATGGGTTTCGTTTTGATTGTACAGCCATGTTCATTGTGATGTTTACGTTATTGTATTGAACGATTTTTTTAGCTAATGAAGCAATTGACTAGCCTCCTTCAAAACTCTCGGATTGTGACTAAAAGTGTATAACGCATTAGAGGTGCAGAATTCGCAATGGAATGATAACAACACCAAGGTAACATGAATCTCATAGTTTGTTATAATCTTGAATGAGAAATTTATTTTTCTTTGGCTATTGACCAACCTTAACCAAGGCAACCAAGAAAAAACAAAGTTTAGTCAGTTCTTGGTTTAGTCAGGGAGTAAACGTTGACTTCCTTCAATATGGTTCTTAGTCGCTACCAGCTAACCATGCTAGGCCAAAAGCCAAATTAATAGCAGACTCTGAACTGCTCTCACACTGAAGCCTATAGTGTGTCTGTATGAATGAACTGATTTATTCGCTGAACAGCAATATTTATTCATTGATATGTTCTCATTTCGATCACACAACACAAGTATGGACAGTTGCTCGTTAATCTGCCAACGGTACCCACAGTTTACTGCTGAGTGTGCTGACGTTACACGCCAAAATCCAATTACGGGCGCGTGACGACCGCACGCGAGTGCGCGACTGTTGCGATCACATTCAATTACAGTAACAGCAGTTAACATTTATGAGACGAGACAACTGTTATGATATGGATATTTTAGGCAGCATAGCTTTTGACATTTCCCAGGACTTTGTATTGCCTTTATTTATTTATTCATGTTCACACAAAGCGCCTAAGAAAAGAGATGGGAGAGCTCCAATGTACTGCTTATTTCAGTCACGAGAGTTTTATTTTCAAAAACAACGTTGGGTGTAAACGTCGGTCCAACAGCATATCTACCCTTATGAGGTGCTTCAGTGCCTTAGGTCGGCTAGGTAATACCCACAGAACGACTATGAGTAATAAAGGCACCTATTGCGGAACATGTCTCTGATTCAATAATGCGCTAAATAATTTATTTGGCGCATAGGTAAGTATATTCAATCAATACCTCCTCCTCTCCTCCTCTATCACCTGATACGAAACCTTTTCTTCTATGGTATCAACACTCCTAGTCTTAATCCGTAAAAAATAAAGCTAATGGTTTGAGTTGGAAGTGGGTTTCATATTTAAGTATCGTCGCCCTAATCTCTATCAAGCTGTCAACATCACATCTATAGGTTTCACACTAACCCAATTAAACTCAATCATCGAGGGGTGAATGATCCAATTCTCGTCCATGCCGCCTCTAATAGGATTGCTGTTGATACCGTTTTCGTCTGACATTGAGTGGTACGATCACGAGGCAGACTTTTAACACACGAAACATTAAAAAGAAATAACGCCTATCAGTAATCTCATAGCAATAGTTATGTCTGCTCCTTGCTTTTAAATTTCTAAACCAACGCCTGACGCGTTTCTATTAGCAAAGTTATTCAACTCCAAACGCTGTTAAATTTACAACAGGCGCCTACACGATACTTTTTATTTATTTATTTATAATCAGTCGCGTGGACGACTGGAAATCCACAAATGAATATGACTTTGTTAATGCAGTGATCGATATCACAATATTATTTCATATTTTTACCAAAATGAAACGGTTTACATTATTTTTTACTGATTTACTTAGTGGCAAATTTGCGACCGTGTACCTTGACCCGCTTGCTAAAACGCGGCGTCTCGCATCGAACACATAGTTGATAAGTAGATATCTATAGCACCTGCTTTTATTAAGACAAGGTTGTCATTATCTCAAAGTGTTAAGATGCATTTTTCCAGTTCATAAAAATGGAAGTAGGTAATCTAACTGCAATGACGAAATGATCTGTTGGTAATTAAACTAAATTTCACAGGCAAATTCGCTTCGCAATGTAAGATGGGAAGGTATCTCACTGTCTCAAAACATTTCATAGTAAGTAGTAGATACATAGGGGAAGGCCGGGCAAAGTGGATACCTTAACGTTTAGCGGCCTATCGGAAGGTAGCCTTTACAGATATATAAACAATAATGACTGAATTTGAAACAGTATTTATTGAACTTTTCAACATAATCAACAAAAATCACGTAACATTAGTACTTTACTTATAATTAAAAATCAAATTAAAGTGGGTACCGCCATCCGCTGCCCTACCCCCCGGGTAAAGCTGATAGACTCATAGGGCAAAGTAAACACATGGTTTATTAAGGAAGAATGACCAAAGTATATAAAAAAAAAACATAGTTAAATAAAGGAGACATTAATAAAGAATACAACTAATCAGTAATCAGTGGAGTTGTCACAAATAAATATGCCATTTCCCTCGTAAGCCGTGCATCTTTCATTTCAGATTGATCGGACACCGGCAAGTGGGTCAAATGTAAACCAGTAACATTTCAATACAGACAGACAGACCGACACACACATACACAGACAGAATAAAAGGAAAGGAAAAACAAAATAAAATCTTGTAAATTCATATGGGTACGGTATCCACTTTGCCCGACGTGTACTTGTTGAACCTACCCTAAAATCGAATCTAGAAACAAATTCCCAATATATTCTAGCAATAATTCTGCACGAAGAAATGCACTTTTAATAGGTAATCTAGACAATACAGTAGAACTATTTAAACATGAATAATTACAGAATTACGTACCTTGAAAAGTCGTAAGAAATGTTCACTTTTTTTATTTTTATTATTTATTTCGCAAAACGACGTGTGACCTCACTTTATCTCTATTTGCTTACAACTGAGGGTCGCGGGGAGTACCTCGTGGCTCGACTAGAGCGCACTTGGGCGCACCATTTTGAAATAATGGAGGGTATCCGCTTTGCCCAGGGTATCCACTTTGCCCGGCCTTCCCCTACCTACCTACTTAACTAAGCGGCAAGGTTTAAGTCATTATTTAATCAACCTGAAAGCCTGCCTATCCATCGGCAAACGAGTTGCATAAAATGCTGTAAATGACTGAGACAATGACAACACTCGATTTTACAGTAAGATTCTGTCCGAACTTCTTTACTTTGGAATCTTTCATAACATTGATGTAAAGTGAAGTAAAGTGTAAGCTGTACATTCAGTGTAGCGTCTACGGATTTCCTTATATAACTGGATCACATTGTATTCCCTTGACACAATAGCCTATTTCGAAGTAGAATTGGGACGGCATCATTATTGAGGTAGGCACTACAAAAATGCTACGGCCGGTGGTGTAGAAAATACCTTACTCTTCTTTAATGGTTTCGGAGATCCAAGATACTCAAATGTGAGTGATAGATAATATTAACAGGGGCGTAGCTACCGCCGTATCTGCCGTATCAATTATACGGGGCCCCCGGGCCAGGGGGGCCCCCGACGTGCCTAAGCAGAAATTAATAAAAACTTCCCAATTTTGTTTTATTTCAGAAATAACAAAAGTCACAAACATCCAATTTATTTTTTCCCACGTAAAGCGTGCGTTCTAAAGTTGACAACACCCTACATCGGTTATCGCAGGCTGCGGGATTTCCCCGTTTATAGTCTTTTTCACATAGGATGGGTACAGTGACACTTAGTCACGTGACTTAAATAGTGAGGTCTCTTTGCGTAATGAATTCGATTATTAGCAAAAATCGAGAAGTTTTGAACATTAATCGATTTTTTTACCGTTATCCTTCGTCGTTACCCTTCCTAAGGGCCCCCAAACAAATTTTTATACGGGGCCCCGCCAAGGCACGCTACGCCACTGAATATTAATAATATTAATATAAACAGATGTCAGGACTATGTGCGTCATTTTATTCTCCGTTTGTGAAATTGTTTATCTGGCACTGTGAGTACTTGATATTGCCTCCCCCCAAATCACCCAAATGTCCGTTGTCCGTCCGAGCTGGTAAATTTCTGAGTTGAGCTATAGGATTATTGACTTGCGCTGACTGGACAGATCCACTCAAATCTGTGAGGTTTCCACCTCAAAACACCATCTTATAGATACCTAATCTGCATGGCATGACCGAGATCAGGTATGTTGGACTTTAAAAGAGACTGTGACCGCTAAGTATGTTTCGGTCTTTCATTTAAGAGTATCGAACGTATCTAGCTTTTAAACGTGATTTAATTTGAAACCATTTTGAGAGCCAATTTTTAGGGTTCCGTTGCCAAATGGCAAAAAACGGAACCCTTATAGATTCGTCATTTCTGTCTGTCTGTCTGTCTGTCTGTCCGTGTATGTCACAGCCATTTTTTTCCGAAACTACAAGAGCTATGTTGTTGAAACTTGGTAAGTAGATGTATTCTGTAAACCGCATTAAGATTTTCACACAAAAATAGAAAAAAAAAACAATAAAGGAGAATCGGCAAAGATGTATGGAAACTGGTACCAGCACCAATAACAACCACACATATGTCATTAGATAGGTATTTTTATGAATAACAATAACTAGTATGGCGGCTCATATCAATTCACTGTGTGGAAAAAGTTGTGGCGATGTTTGGTAGAACTTAGGTATATAACGGCGACGAAATAGAGCAGTCGAAGAGTAAATCACTTTTGGTGGTCTTGGTTTGTATATTTGCAAATGTACTCATTCCGATGCTAAGACAACAATATAGTACTAGCGAGGGGGTCTGATTATGGACCTGGTAGTTACATAACGGAACCCTTGAATAGCTACTAGTAAATCTATCGAGTGTGGGCTCATCAGATGTGTCTCAACGAGTCCTGGATATTTTACCTTATGACGATGACCTGGTGACTGACCTGGATGCTGGATAACGGAACTCTTGAATAGCTTTTAGTAAACCCATCGAGTCTGGGCTCATTAGATATGTCTTAACGAGTTCCGTTCATTTTGCCTGATGACGATGACCTGGTAACTGACCTGGATGCTGGATGACTACACTCAATATGTTTTGTCGTAGCTATTCAAAGGTTCTGTTGTATTCCGTTCAGGTCAGTTTTCAGGTCATCGTCATCAGGTCGGGCCAGAGGACTGGCCAGCAAGGAGTCGCTGGAGACTCTGAACCCGTACAAGGCCGTCCGGGAGAAACTACGTCTGTTCGCGGGGAACAAAGTCCCAAACTCATGGCTCCGCCTACTGCGGTGCCCGATGCGGACCACATCACTGACGACGACTACGGTACTCCAACCTCGGTCACTTGACCGAGGTAGAGATGAGGGTGGCAGTACGAAGGCTTAATGCAAGAATACCGCCCCAGGACCCGACGGCTTGCCTGGAAAAGCCTGAGTCCTGGCCTTGAAGACTCTCGGGCCTCGACTAAGGGGGCTCCTTAGTGCATGCTTGGAGAGGGGCCAGTTCCCACTTCGTTGGAAGACGGGGTAACTGGTCCTCATTAGGAAGCCGGGGCGCCCTGCGGTCTCTCCGTCCGCTTACCGGCCCATCGTGCTGCTCGACGAGGTGGGCAAGCTCTTTGAAAAAGTGATTGCAGACCGCCTCGTCGGGTGGCTGGTGCGGGAGGGGCCAGATTAGTCGGACGGCCAGTACGGCTTCCGCAAGGGGCGCTCTACGGTGGACGCCATCATGCGCGTGCGAGCCCTCACGACGGGGGATGCAGTGGCTCGGGATGGGGTCGTCTTGGCGGTGTCTCTAGATATCACCAATGCCTTCAATATCCTGCCCTGGAGTTGCATCAGGGAACCACTCCGGTATCACCGGGTGCCGACCTACCTCTGTCGCGTGGTCGAGGCTTACCTGATGGATAGGGCCGTCATCAACCCCGGTCACCAGGGAGAAAAGGGAGAATGGAACTGGCGAGAGATGTCGTGCGGTGTCCCATAGGGATCGGTCCTGGGGCCGCATCTGTGGGACATCGGATACGACTGGGTGCTGCGCGCCGACCTCTCTAACGGCGTCAGCGTGGTTTGCTACGCTGACGACACGCTGGTTCTGGCATAGGGAGGGTCGTACGCGGCGGCGGCCGACTTAGTGATACGCAGGGTTGCGACTATCGTCGAAAGGATCCAGTAATTGGGACTCGAGGTGGCCCTGCAAAAGTCCGAGGCCATGGGTTTTCATGGTCTTCGGAAAGCGCCACCTTCGGGTTCCCAAGTCACGGTGAGAGGGGTTCACATAGGCGTCGAGTCGACGATGAAGTACCTGAGACTTGTCCTCGATAGCCGATGGAACTTCGTTGAGCATTCCAACGTTTGGCTCCCAGACTGGAGCGGGCTGGGGCCGCCCTAAAGCGGCTCCTGCCCAATCTAGGGGGTCCAAACGCCTCCTACCGGAGGCTCTATACGGATTACGGGGGTCGTGCGGTCTATGGCCCTTTACGGGGCACCGATGTGGGCGCCCTCATTGAGGCTACGCCCAGTGCGCCGGTTGAGTACGGCCCAGAGGATCATGACCATCCGTCTAGTCCGGGGATACCGCACGGTCTCCAGCGAGGCGGCGAGCCTCCTTGCCGGAGTGCCACCATGGGATCTGGAGGCAAAGGTCCTCGCCCACATGTGGGAGTGGTGCGAGGAGGCGAGACGCCGGGGCGAAACTCCGCTGCCGCGACAAGTCGCGGCACGGCGGACAGAGCTCCGGCAGGATCTCATGGCGACATGGCGGGTACAATTGTCACAACCCAGCGCTGGGCACGCCACAATTGCGGCGGTAAGTCCCCTCTTTGAGGAGTGGATAGAGAGGCGCCACGGCGTCCTCACCTTCCACCTGACGCAGGTTCTCACCGGGCATGGTTGCTTCGGTGGGTTCCTGTTCAGGATAAAGCGGGAGGAAACGCCCGGGTGTTTCCATTGTGAGGATTGACTAGAGGACACGGTAGAGCATATGGTGGAGGTGTGCCCTGCCTGAGTGGAGCACCGCCGTGTCCTCGTGGAGGTGATCAGCGGCGACGACCTCTCGCGTCCGGCCCTGGTGCGAGCCATGGTACGGAGCGAGAGGGCATGGGGAACCGTCACCTCCTTCTGCGAAACAGTAATGCTTGCGAAGGAGGAAGCGGGGCGCGTGAGGGCGTGGCAGTCTCTGCGCCCTCATGTCCCTAGCCACCGCAGGAAGACACGCCTTGGGCGTCGGGAGTCGATAGCTGACTCCCGGCCACCGTAGGCACGAGCTTACGGGCGGCGAGCAATGGGTAGCTTGCCGCCCGGTAAGGACCAAGCTCGGGTCGACGGCGCATAGTGTTCCACGCGCACCTCAAAGAGATGTCAGTAACACTGAAGGGGTCTGCTAGGACCGATGCCTGCCGGGGTCGCGAGATTGTTCTAAAGAGATACCGTGACCCTGGCACATAGGCAACTGAAGGATCACGGGTGGGTTTTAGTCAGTAAAAGTCTGACACGCCCTCCCGCTCCGCCCAGAGCGGGTGATGTCATATGATGATTTCCAATCCAAAAAAAAAAACCGTCATCAGGTCAAATGAGCAGGACTAGTTGAAACACATCTAATGAACCCAAAGTCGATGGATTTACTAGTAGCTATTTAAGAGTTCTGCTATCTAGCATTGAGATCCATCATTCGACCAGCTGGAGATTACCATATTATTTTACTGTCATCGGAATGCTTACATTTCGGAGAATTCAAACAAAGATCACTAGAAGTGATTAACTATTAAATTCAAGTTTTCCTTTACCTAGCGTCCAGTACGTCCTGCAAAATATCGCCATAACTTTTTTCACACAGCGATTTGAAACAAATCGCCATAGAAGTTATTACTCTGTATGAAAATACCTATCGAATGACGTATATGCGGTTGTTATTGGTCGTGAGGACCATTTTGTCCGATCCTCCTTTTGGGGTTCCCCATACATAGAACTGAAACTCAAAAATTTTTTTTTCATCGTACCCATACGTGTGGGGTATCTATGGATAGGTCTTTAAAAATGATATTGAGGTTTCTAATATCATTTTTTTCTAAACTGTATAGTTTGCGCGAGAGACACTCCCAAAGTGGTAAAATGTGTGTCCCCCCCCCCCTGTAACTTCTAAAATAAGAGAATGATAAAACTAAAAAAAATATATGATGTACATTGCTATATAAACTTCCAACGAAAATTGGTTTGAACAAGATCTAGTAAGTAGTTTTTTTTTTATACGTCATAAATCGTAAACCGTAATTTACCTTTCATTCAATCAACTCAATTATAAAAATTAAAAAAATAGGATTTAATTTCATAAACACAAGCCTTATGCATAAACCGTGAATACCTACAGGTTTGTACGGAACCCTCGGTGCGCGAGTCCGACTCGCACTTGGCCGGTTTTTTCAAAAAGTAGCCATGGATTTTCTTGCCGATTCTTCTCCATAGTGTACGGGACAACAGTAAATGATAGATGTGATAGTTTATTATAATGATTTTATTGATATAATGTGATAGCTAATTGATACATTGATCAGTAATGATAAGATGATTTTAGGATATCAAACTGCTACATGATTATGATATGAGTACTCGCGGCGAAGACCGAACGTGAACTGGCTTAACTTGCGCGCACGGTACAAAACTGCCTATTTGACATAAAAACATAAGAATTGTACGCTTGGATCGTACACATAGGAATCAACCAATTGGAACCGTGCACCTAACTTCTGACGTTTCATAAGTACCTACCCATGTAGGTATGTGAAATAAAAATATTTTGATTTTATTTCTAAAGCTCTAATTACATAAACTGCGATCCTTAATCCATTACTTACAAATAAATAAAATTGAAGTGTCTGTTTGTAATTTCAAATTAACAGCTTTTCACTAAATGCATATGACACTATATGGGGCCGTCCATTAATCAAGTGATGTTCTTTTTGGCTTTTTTGAAACCCCCCCTCCCCCTTGGTGATACATAGTGAGGTTTAAGACTACCCCCCCTATATCACGTGTATTTTTTAGTACCTAGAAAGAATCTATTTTTTTTTTTGTATTTTTTTTAAATAGCTATAAGTATCATCTAATTAAAAAAATACACGTGATATATTACTACACCCCCCCTCCCCCTTTGTGATATTTCGTGATTTTTTATGGACCCCTCCTAGCGAGCCTCCTTTCGAGCCTCACGTGATTAATGGACAGCCCCTATACGAAAAATTTCTTCCATCAAAAAAAAAAAATATATATAATATATTTTTTTCTGTCTGTCTGTTTGTTCCGGTTAATCTCTGAAACGGCTGGACCGATTTTGACGGGATGTTCACTGGCAGATAGCTGATGTTATAAGGAGTAACATAGGTAATTTCCGAACACCACGCGAGCGTAGCCCCGGGCATAGCTAGTCTGTAATAAATCACCAGGTAAATCAAAACAGCCGCACGTTGAGTTTAGGAGTCATATCACTCGCTTATGATTGCAAATATTATGTTACTGGACCACATCTAGCGCACTGGCGTAGATAATAAACATTAGCGTAGCGAACAGATCATAATCATATCACACCGTATCATTGACCCAATAGTGGGCAGGTAGGTCCAGCAATTAACGGAGCTGACCGCAATCGCCATTATATTGACATTCACTTTTTCATGTGGTTTTTGTTATATTAATTGAGTTTCTGTTTACCATGGCTTTCGTAATACAATAATATGTTGTAAGTTACTTTTACTGGTGCAGTAGCAAGCCGGAAAGCGGCGCTATGGCGAAATGTATTAGATTTTGTAATTATGTAGATAGACGACTGGCTATGTTAAGGGGTCATCCATAAATTACGTCACACGTTAAGGGGGAGGGAGGGGGTTGACGAAGTATGACATTGTGTGACAAGGGGGTGGGAAGGGTTCTAAATTTCGTGACGTCACATTTTAAAATCTATTTTAATCTAAGTGTTAAGTAAAACACGAACTTTGAACTATTAACGAAAATCTCAAAACCATTTGCAACTCTATCTGTAGAGATAAGGTTCAAATTTCTTGCAATGGTTGATTTGAAATTAATTTTATTAAAAAAACATTTAAATTGAAACAAAACCAATTTCGGAACTGCTATTTTAATTCAATAATTATTTTTAGATGTAAAATATGTGACGTCACACTAGGGAGGAGGGGGTCTCATAAATGTGACCAGCTGTGACAAGGACGGGGGAGGGGGTCTAAAATCATGAAATTCGTGTGTCGTAATTTATGGATGGCCCCTAAGCCCTATTGACACCTTTTTATGTGATGCTTCGGGAATACCAAAACACATAACATAACGTGACGCATTCCCCGAAGGGACCGGACACCTTTCGCCGGTTATGTTTAAGTCCGATGTATGATGTACCTATCACCATAAGCTGGGCACCAATCACTCCATCACATAAATACTACCTACATATTTGTTACGGGCTTTCTATATTTTCTTCCGCATGAAGATTACTGTTGTATTTTCGTCCCAAATTCCTGGTTCCGGGCTGAACTGTGTGTTTCTCACAAATGACCCGATCTCTGAACCCAACTCAGGTCCCAACATTCAGCAGTCACGCTCGTACATTACACTAGACCAAAGGCAGTCAAAATCATCTCAAATTGTTTTCGGAGTCTCAGACACCTAATGCAGTATGCAATGTTTGTTTGTGCTTTTTGCAATGAGCTATTTATTAAACCATTATTTTTAAATATTATCCTAGTTTTAAATTTGCTTCAATATTTTTCTTGCATAAACTGTGCCAGGTAAGCATTATTTTTTCCTAATTTTTTCTTTCTAACTCAACGTTGTACCTACATATAAATATATTGTTTTCAAGATCGCCATGGTTAGTGATTTTTCACATTAAAATAAAAGTTGACTTTGACACCTAGGTCAATTCCGTAAATAATTTTCGCGACGAATTTACCTAACTTGCCCCAAGGCTGGTTTCAGAGACATTTCGAGAATTAGACAAGAATTCGAGAAGGTACCCAAATGTGTATCTATAAAGATGTTTTTTTTTTTAAACCTCATTCCTTATGCTAAAGATACAGGAGCATTCGGAACCCCGATTAGATTTATACATCGAGCACTTAACTACTTACCTACTACGAACGCTTCGAACTTCATATTTTCGGTGCAGTTTATTTTCAGGCTTTTTTTTAAAAACAAAACAAGTAAAAGTTCAAGTATGTGTCAACGATAAAACATAATCTACTAAATATAACGAATTTCAAGCGGAAACAAGATAGATTGCTTTACTGAGTGTTACTAATTGCTTTTGGGAAACAAAAACAAGAACTTGTTACAAAATTTGATAAAAGCTAAAAAGATACAAAGTTACAATAAGTTTGTGCTAATTGAATGAGTGTGAACGGCGACCCGCCTCTGTTCCAGCTATTCATAAATATATCAGTCCGATGTCTGACACAAAGAGTACGTGTGCGGTGGACCGTGGCGGCGCTTGAGCAAGTCCCGGCGCGACAAAACAGCGCGCGCCGCCCTCCCGCGCGACACTCTCACACCCGCCATGCGCCGAGCGCCTCCGCTGCTGTTGCTGCTGCTGGCAACAGTCACAGCCAATGATCCACCGCAAGTCATCGCAGACGAGTCCATCGACACACTCATCAGCAATGACACCATCGTCGTCGACAACGAGAACGGCACGCTCGTGCTGCGCGATGTTAACGGCACCGTCATCGAACTGGACGGCGACCCCGAGGAAGTTGTGAGGAAGAAACGGACGTTCGGAGACATAGTGTTCAGAGGACTAGCCGACGTGCTCGGGTACAATGTGGCGAGGAAGCCCCCACAGGCTGACTTCCCGCCGCCGCTAGCGCCGGTACCCGGGATAGACGCGCCGCTGGCTGGTGCCGCGCCCGCTCCGGCGCCAGCCCCAGTGCCCGCACCACCGCCGTGCGGACAGCCCCGCGCAGCCGGCCCGCCGCCCTGCAGAGCTGTGAAACCACCCCCACCGCCACCACCACCACCGCGACCGAAAGCAGTCCCACCGTGCCCGAGACCGAGAGCTGTACCGCGACCCAAGCCAAAGCCGACCCGACCTCCACCGCCGCCACCACCGCCTCCATGTGCCCAGCCGCGGGCGAACCCGACCACCCCCGCGCCTTGTGCTCCTCCTCCACCACCACCTCCGCCACCAAAAGCCGACAACCTCGAGAGGATCACCTCTAACCTCAGACTTAACTTCGACTTTAACCGTGCCCCGCTCACACCGGCGACGCAAGCGCCAGCCGCCGAGGCGGTCGCGGAGTACGAGCAAGCTGAACTCGATTATCAGGAGCAGTTTGTGCCGATTGCTATCGAACCTCGTGCGGCGAAACTGCCGCAAACCGAGCCTCGGCAGCCGCGAGTGTACGTCGACGCATTCGTTGTTAGAAACGGTGTGGCGCGTCGAGTGGATACTGTCGACGCGAAACAGTTCGACGCACAGCGAGCTAATAACCCCGAGGACGATTACCTGGCATATGACGACGACACTGCGCAACAACAACTGGACGATGATGACTACGAAGATGTGCAGGAGTCCCGTGACCGCGAGGCAGCCGTGCGACAGTTCGGTAACGCAATTGACCAGTTTTGGCAAAATAAGAAACAGCAGAAAAAACCGACTCAGCAGAAATCGCAGAGACTTCCCGCAAATCACTATCAAAACGTGCATTTCGGAGATCGAGATCTAGCCGATGATGTCCGTCACCGCGACGAGTCCCACCAAAGTCTGCAACGCGAGCGTGCTCGTCCCAACAGAATTCCGTTGCCTCTGCCTGAAGGTGATGATGATACCGAGGTTACAACCACAACAGAAGATCCAAGAAGACCTCTGAAGCCGCGTGTGTTGCCTCCAACCGAGCACAATCCGAACCAAATCGACACAGTAACGGTACGTGTGCCGCCAATATACCGTGAAAAACGGCCGAGGAAATTGCATCGCGAGCGACCAGAACAACCAGACAGAGATGAGGAGGAGCACGAAGAATCCAGAGAAAGAGAGTTCAGCAGCCGTGAGCGAGAGCGAGAACGGGAGTACGAGCAGGACGCGGACGGCGACGACAGCTCGCTGGCGCCGCAGACCGAGCGCCCCGCCAAGCGCAAGCGACGCCGCAAGCAAAGCCGCAAGACGCGAGCCGCCGACAAACAGTACTACACCGCTGGGGATTATGACTACTATGGCAAAAAGATCCCCGTCTCTAAAGAAGAGCAGTTTTATATGGAATTAACAGTCCCGCCTCCGACCTTGGACGCAGACGTCGCGCGACACCAGAAGCCAGTCGATAGTGGATACTTTTTGGAAGATCATGAACGGTTACGAGAAGATCCGAGCCACCGCCTCCGCGACGACGACAGGAGTGATGATTCTGAACGCGAGGATGATTCGGAGCGAGCGGATGATAAGGAGCGGTCTGTGGAAGATAAGGAACATTCGGCAGAGGATAAGGAGAGGTCTGTGGAGGACAAAGAGAGAGCTGGCGAAGAAGACCGGGCAGATGAACTTGAAAGGACAGACAAGTTGAGCCCCAACGCACGCGTGCGGGAGACAGGCTACCAGAACAACTACGTGCGCGCCACCAACGTGCAGGTGGACGAGCCGCGCCCCGCCGTCGTGAAGCGCAAACAGACTAGTACCGGCCAGGCGTGACCCGCCACACTACACACGCCATAATTGTAATTATTATTTATTGGGAAGAGTTGGTGACTCGTAACGATTGTAAACAAAATATTATGATATAATCGAAGCGGATTACACATTTGATAACGCACGCACACTTGTTAACTTAAACTTTCCAAGTAACAAGGAAAACATAACACTCCTTTTTTGGGCGATCGTGTAAAAAGGTGGTATTCGTCATGAAATGCATGCGAAATGTCGCATGTGTGTTGTTTGCGAAGTGCGATGATTATAAGCATGTGTATCTGCGAACGTTGAGTTCCTATGTGTGACAGAGGAGCGCCTGCCTGTGATGTTCTAGTTGTAATGTACCTACATGTTGATGTCTATAGTCTTGTTATTTTTATACTTAGCTTTAGCGAATTGTAATAAGTTTCTAAATAAACTGTTTCTAAATAATCGATTTCATTACTGAGAGACCGAGTCGAATCATTGTTGGGGCGTGAAATCGCCGGGTCGGGGACCGTCGGCAAGTGGGTGAAGGTCCCGGTGCCTCGCCGAGTAGAAAACGACGCGCAAAGGCCGTTTCAAGAGAGGTGCAATGACCTAATTGATTTTCGCAAAGCTGCAAGCCTTTGTTGAACGTTGCAACCGACATTGCACCGACCGCGCGGCGACTACCGAATCAGTAGCATCGTAACATTTACGTCATTGTTCATAGATCACTCATTTAATAAACGCATAATAGATTGGGCAGGTGAAACAGAAACGTATTAAAACGCAATATCCACTTGCTCTTGCTCTCGTACTATCTATTTCTTATGTCCAATTAATCTTACCTAATGACTGCATTACAATAGCTTAATCTATTTCCTCAGAGCTCTAATAAATAGAATTACAAACAAAATAAGTGTAACTATGATCATTGATCAGTGACCAATAATGATATTATCACGTACAGTCAGCCCAGTCGGCTGGTGGCGGCCTTGACCGGCACAGTTTTCACTAAACCACATCTACCACAAAAACATTCACTTATTTGTAAAACACACAAATTATCACCTGATTTTTACTTAATACATAAAAGGTCACAAAATAAATCTTTGGTAACAAATTAAATGAAACTTAATCTAGTCTTTGGTTTATTCTGTTACTAGTATCCAGCATCTGGAACTCTTTTGGTACGTATCTGTAGTTTTTTTCTGAAATATAAAATTAGGCTCTACTCGCCTGAATCAAGGTCGATAAAATCAATCGATACTTGACGAATAGATTCATCTGAAGTATTAATATATAAATGGTAAGTAGGAACATTCTTTTCATTGGCAACTAACTATTCTAGATGACATTCAATATCTTTCGCGACGTCGTTGGTGTCCACTTCTGCTGCCGGTACAGCGTGCTGTAACAACACATGGATACTATGAATGAAATGAAAATTGTCTGAGTTATTAAGATTTTGAAAAACACTGAAAAAGCCTTGCATAAAATCAAAAGTAGCTAGTCTATTCTAAGTATAAGAATTTGAAGAAGTGAGCTGTCGGCCACCTGATGACACTATTGGATTGCCACTATTGAGCAGCAGAACACTCCAGCTGTTGTTATAATAACAAACTACAATGTCCACTGCACGGTGGCAATAGCCCCAGGCGCCTGACTAGCAACCGGAACATCGTAATTTCGATCCCCGCTCGTTGTACGCGGGTATATACCACTATTGATGTTCCTATCCCAGTTCTAGGTTGAGCTCAGTTTATGGGCAAATGTAACCTGCACCCTAATTGCGAAACGCACAATTTATCAGTATCTGAATGGGATTGAAGATTATTTCTAAACCATTGCGTCATTTGTTCGAATAAATTGTGGCTCAGCAACGTAAATAACGCAATGAATGTTGTTTAACTATGAATATTAAACCAATTCCTACTGATAAAAAGTTCCGCAATTACCCCTCTGCTTTCTTTGTATTTGTGCCCTATAGGCCTCTTCTAATAGAGAAGTAATTCGTCTATAAATAAAATAGCGCTGTTAACAAATTGGTGCGCGATGAATATCAAGTAGCTGATGTCAGTAGAGAGAGTGTACTGGACTCAATCATATTCGTATGTGGATGGCGTATCATGTACACACGAACACACCTACATTAATACAAAGATCACTCGCATTCATGATCGTGTTTTGTAGCGTGGACGGTAAGCTTAGCTAGAAATGTTACAAATGTTTTTTTTTTTCGGATTTGTAACTTTAGAAAACTTTAATCTCACTAAAAAACATTACACGTTTTTTAAACTAACGCAAAATGGTATTAAGTTGTAGCATAATATATTGAAAGAACTGACGATTTTCTAACTGACTGTACCATTTTTCCGTAATCCGTGATTGCAATTGGCAATTACTTAAAAAGGGGTAGCTGACTTAACTGTCCCATCTCGAACTACCACCCCCTTGTACAGGCATAATCCTACGTTAATAGTTAAGCTAAGCACACAATACATCCGCATCGGGCCGCAGCGCATCCCATTTCTTTACAAAAAGACTGCGAATCTGCGATAGTTCACACAAAAGTGGTCTAAGAGGATGTTGGCGAGACGGCGCGCCACTCATATCTACGTCAGTCGTACTATACCAACCGGAGGGTGTTGCTTCTTCACGTGCTTGTTCAAGGACTGCTTGTGATGGTACCGCGACGAGCACAGCGCGCAGCAGTGCGCGGGCGGCGCGCGCCCCGCCCCGCCGCCCCGCCCGCCGCCCGCGTGCTCGCGCGCGTGGCGCTGCAGCGCTGTACGCGACGCGAAGCGCTTGCTGCAGCCCTGCTTCAGACAGCCGTAGCGCGCGTCCGTGTGCATGGCCATGTGAGCTGACAGCTTATTCGTACGGAACTGCTTGCCGCATATAGGACAGATGTAGGGTAACGCACCTGAGGAAGTTATGGTATATTTAGCTGAAGTAAGTCTGCCAGCTGTTGGAATCCTTTGAGTAACTTTCTATTCTTGCCAATTACCTGTGTGTATCCTGATGTGGTTCTGTAGAGTATTTTTGCTAGAAAATTTCTTTCCACAATCGTTGCATTCAAATGGTCTCTCACCTGAAACAATATTAAACAGTTCTTCATCATTTCTATCAAAAGACGTTCACTACTGGACTTCCTCAATGGCCTCTCCCAATTTGGGGGATTTGCTATAATCCCCTATTGAAAAAGATCACTTGTGATGAAAATGAATCACCTACGATACAATAGGAACGTGCGAAAAGAATAATGGTCACAGGGCAGTCTAGCCCCACAGACTAATGAGACCCGGATTAACACGCATTAAGGTAATGCTGTGTGTATGGTGGGACTGGAAGGTTCATTGTTCATTATCAGCTTTTACCGCGCCGCAAAACTATCGATCCGGATCTCTACTGCCCACAGCTGATGAAACTCGAGCAGAAATTGTGAAAAAACAGCAGGATATACATAAACAGAAATGTGACTTAGTTGAGTAGCGTATAGGTAAAAAATATTTATTCGAATTTGCCGCCCGGCTGTGACGAATCTTGTCGATCCAAACAAGTATGTAGCAAGCCTTAGAGTGGACCATTGTAATCATACGAATAATAAAGCAGATATTAGTAAATGATACTAGCCATTATGTCCCCTGAGATGCACACTAAGGTTAGTATTAGTGGTGTAAGTCTTCCCACATCCCGGCACGGGGCAGGGGCGACGCGGGCGCGGGACGCAGTGCCTCGCCGCCAACCAGCGCGACACCACGCTCGCGCCACATCTAGCACACGACCACGAGCGCTCGAGACTGTGTCGTTTCCTGCAACAGGAACACCGATGATCGATTATGTAGATTGATGGTTGCACTGGCTGATTGTGAGCACAATTTCTGTAATTCCTATTGCAACCCTTTATATCACAGCCAAGGGGTATCACGTTACCTAGAAACTAGGTAGTGGCGGTCAGATAGGCATTTACTCCATGTGAAAAAGCTGCATCTAGTAAGCCTAGAAACCGACCCCGACATCGTAGCGAAAAGAACTGGTAGAAAAACCTTTCATCTCTTAAAACTCACATTCAACACTAAATATTTTTGCATTTCACAATGTGAACTTAGGACTGTATTAGCAAGATTCTGTATCACACAATACAATACATAATCATACTGAATAACATTGCAGCTCAGCTTTTTGATGTGTTAGGCACCTTCCAAGACACTTCATAGGCAGGGGGTAGCCTCAATCATTATTTTCCTGCAATTACTGTGTGGTCCTTATAATGACTGCGAATCCCATGGGCGCCAAACTGTCGTGAAGCGACAGTTAAAAAAAAAACAAAGAAAATAGGAAAATAAACTTTAAAACGATTTATTATAACTGTATGAGTATAAAAGACAAACCAAATTCAAAAATAACAATCTGAAGGTGAAGGATGATTGATTAATGAATTAATGAATGATGGAGAGCACGAGAGGGTTCGAAGGCAGGAGTGGGTCGGCGGCAGTCCGGGGCGAGTCAGACAATATGGTCCTGCAGCTGACTCCAGCCCCGGATGTAGAGGAGGTCAATGCAGGGTGCTATTCACGGAGGTCCGTAATACAGCACAGCACAGCCGGTGACACAGATGAGGTGCCTTGTAGTGGAGATGACGTGGAGTGGCTCCGTCGAATCTCGAAGTGCAGTGACGAGGATGTGAGAAGTGGCACAGCAGGTTTGTGGCGGCGTGAAGAGTCTCAGCAGAACCCTGAGCAGTGAAGAGGCGCCGTGGAGAGACTCAACAGAGTCTTGAGCTCGGAGAAGTAGCTGGTGAAGAGGCTTGGTGAAGATGCTGGAGAAAAGGCCAAGAATCTGTCATGCGACTTTGAGGTCTTTTCTTGAGTCCCGGGGCAGTCGGCCCCGGGATAAGGCCTGTATAATTTCGTTTAGCTGTTAGGCAACTAGCCGAAGAAATGACTCAAGGTCTAGGGCAGCTCAGCCCTTTATAGCTGAATTTGACATATATTTTGAAAATCAAAATTGGAGTTGGATATTTTTGAAAATATAGTGTAAAAAGTAGACGGCCAGAACGATTTTCTGGTTTTAAAGATAAAAAGCGGTAAGGTCCACATAGAAAACCACAAAAGATTAAAGGGTTGCTATGGCGACTAGATTATAGACATAAATGTCAAAGAATTAATAATCACAAAGTTTGCAAAAACATGAAGAAATACAATGAAATTAAAGGTTCTGGTGCGTGGATAGTGTAGTAAAAAATGTTGCGCATCATCTGTGAGCAATTTGTGAGTATAGCGTAACATGAATGTGAAAAGTAATAAACTCATAATTGTTGCAGTAAAACAATATCTACAATGAAACTAAATGAAAGGATTACAATAGAAGACTAGTGTGAAACGATAAAACATAAAATAATAATGGACGTGATGAAGATTTGACCTAAAATTGATATACAGACAAAATGTCAAACATTGAGGATATTCAATCGGTTAGTACGTAGTAATGAATTACTACAACACAGAAACCCATTGATACTGGCATAGCATGCACAGTACACAATTAATTTCACTTTCACATTGACGGGTGACTATTAAGTCATACATTTCTTTGATACGGCATGCATTGTTGGCAAACATGATATATTAGGTGCAGTATTAATGGAGTGCCATTTATATTAAGAGCCCTCTTACAAAATTTGAACGCTCGAGTTTAGGTAAAAGACGGCAATCTTATGTATGTGTGCGTAGCTATCCACACATGCACAATACAAACAGTGTAACGCGAGTGTCGAGCCGGTCTAAACAATCTTGATCCGTTAGAATTATAATGCGGTATTTAGATACTTATGAAAATACTTATTTTTATTTATCCAGTCTAATAAAGATTTCTAGACTAATAAAAAAAAATACAACTATATGTTATGTAAAGTATACAATAAAAATAAAAAAAAATAAAACAATTACATATTGGTGCCGATTCTGTTGTACACCGAAATAAACTAACAAAACTATCTCTAAAATTGCTTACTTTTAGCTATGAGAATTGTTACGCTATTCTGCAAGAAATAATCTCTTTTAAAAATTATTTTGACACGACTAAAATCAAATTTGACAATCGCGACTCAACGTGGTATTTTTAGGGTTCCGTTGCCAAATGGCAAAAACGGAACCCTTATAGATTCGTCATGTCTGTCTGTCTGTCTGTCCGTATTGCACAGCCACTTTTCTCCGAAACTATAAGAGCATGCTGTTGAAACTTGGTAAGAAGATGTATTCTGTGAACTGCATTAAGATTTTTACACTAAAATAGAAAAAAAAAACAATAAATTTTTGGGTACCCCATACTTAGAACTTAAACTCAAAAAAAAATTTTCATCAAACCCATACGTGTGGGGTAAAATGGTATTGAGGTTTCTAATATATTTTTTTTCTAAACTGAATAGTTTGCGCGAGAAACACTTCCAAAGTGGTGAAATGTGTGTCCTCGGGACCCCGTAACTTCTAAAATAAGAGAATGATAAAACTAAAAAAAATATAAATATGATGTACAGACGCCACCAGGTCAAGCTACCCGAAACTGTCAATGTTTCCCAATGAACCTTGAACCTAATGCTCTAGAAATAAAGTCGAAAATCTATCAAAGAAATCTGACAGATTGTAGTAGCTTGATGTGTTGGCGTCTGTACATTACCATGTAAACTTCCACCAAAAATTGGTTTGAACGAGATCTAGTAAGTAGTTTTTTTTTAATACGTCATAAATCGTAAACCGGAATTTACCTTTCATTCAATCAACTCAAATATAAAAATTAAAAAAAAAAACATTTAATTTCATAAACATAAACCTTATGCATAAACCGAGAATACATACAGGTTTGTACGGAAACCTCGGTGCGCGAGTCCGACTCGCACATGGCCGGTTTTTTTTCTTTTGGCTTCGCAACTTAGTACTTGTGCGCTACGCAATGACTTGCTGAGATACGAAGGCGCGCGCAAGGGGGCATCCTGGACGTGTTTTATATGGATTTTTTTATTTTTGTTTGAAAAATAAATATTACCCACGTGTTGAGATTTATATGTGTGGGGTTTTATAAAGGGGGTCGAAAATTTCATTATTTTTGCGATAGGACACGCCATTTTCGAGATATAAGCAAAAAAAAAAATACAGTACAGTTTTTGCACGTGAGGCGAGGCGTTGCCGTTGGTGTGAATTTTTGTTCATGACCACTAGTTTTACTCCACACCTTTTTAATCGCGATTAAAAATAGTCAGATTTAGTTTTGTTTTCCAAATTTTTTCTACAATCTATTAAAATAATGCTTTACTTGATAATTAACGAAACTCTTATTCAAAAAAACAAAAAATGCGAAGAGTAGCAAAATGTTGTAGTCGTAGTATATTTTTGCCTTCACGATACGAGTGTCTACCCGTAAACTGAGACGCGGGAATAATTGCCACAGGTCCTACCCCGTTGGGCGCTTGCGCCGTACTAAACGCTACCCGCTTGTGCATCGTAATTTATTCTAATTTAGAGTGATTTCAAAAACGATATTATGTCTAATTAAATAAACAGATTTAAATAAAACTTGAGAATTCGATTTGTTATAGAGCATACTTTATATTGACATGAATTTTTTAATGTAATTATGCTTTATTCAAACCAAAAAACGCGATAAACTTGCGAATAAATCGTAAAAATTGCCATAAGACTTTATTTTTTTTTACTAATTAATGTTATTAAAAATCAATATTCTTGTACTAAATGTAACAACTAGATTATATGACTGTTGTTTTGTGTATTTTTTTTACTCAAATTTCTACATATTAATGATAGAAATAGGAGTCTGAAATTGACCCTGCGCTGATTTTTACGAAAACTAGTTCTGGGAGATTAATTACTACAAAGTAAACAAATAAGTTTTTGTAAATGTTCTACTAAAAGTGACAAAACAAAAGGTTGATCTATTTTTTACATGTATTCGTCAATGCCAGAGTATTTATAATGATGAGATGAGAGGTAAATAAGGCGACTAAAATCTTAGATATTCGCGCAAAAATGTAAAATGGCTCTTATGCATATAAAATAAGTTTATTGAGACATAAGTCAGGTTTATCAGATAATATTAATACTTATTTATCAGTTAATACATCTCACATGATATTCATGATAAACAGCAGTCAAGTATTTAATCAAGTTAGACCGTTACCCTAAAAATCAAATATTTATGAATGCCCAATTATTTTATACAGAGTGAGTATTGCAGATTGACTACCTAGTTAACTCCGGGAGACACTGACAAAGGTTTTTAAAAAGAAACTAAAAAGAGTCTAGTTATGAAGATGTTTTAATGCATACTAATTAGCTTAAAACTTTAATCTAATACAATGTTCTTAATAATACGTAATTGTCTCTACGGATTTCTGTTGCCAGGTGTTAGTTAAAAACCCAAAGTTTTTGTGAATGATGGATCAGTCTAGGCCGCCCAAGGCGCCAACTTACACATTGTTATAATATTAGGGGTTGATACATCATGTTTATTTAACTACTGATGAACTTTCTAGTTCAACTATTCTAATCCAAGCAAAGTGGATAAACTTCCAAACCAAACAAGTAAAACAAAGATTATGTTAAGAGAAATGGAAATTCATTCAATGCATTGTCCTTACTCCTCAAGATTGCCCGAACACTTGACCAACAATTACAATGTCAAGACCAGTAGCAGTATGTTATTAAATAATTCTATATGAGTAGCACATTTCTATAACTTGTACAGAATAATAAACAGACTGATAATATGAACTTATGAATAACTTAGCACAGAAAAACAGTAATACAATAATACAGGTGATATACAAGAGTGCAGGCAGCCCTGGCCAGATTGTAAAGTAAGATTTATATTGTTGCAATTATAATTCAATATTATATTACTAATTGCTAGAGACAGCAATTTGGGCAAACAAAAAACAAACTTATGGTGTTTAGGAAACAGCTTACTATTTCATTGTCAACAGAAGGATAAAAAAGAGTATGTAAGGCTAGTAGCAGGTGGAGTGTTGTAGTTTGTGCCTACCCACCATGAACAAGGTGCGTTTAATATGTTTGAAGACGGATAAACCAATCATCATACTCACAGATGTAATTTAAAGTTGAACTTCCTATTGAATACTTTTTGGCATTTAGGGCAGGTGTGCGTGGCGGGCGGCGTCCAGTGTCGGCAGCGTCTGCGTGACCCGCACTCCTCACAGCGAGCCTCCTCCACCTCCAACTCCTCACTATTCTTTAACTCTTGTCTAACGTTACTCTCACACTCATCCTGTATACCATCTACTAGTCTGTTATCAAAGTGAAGAGCATTGCTTTCTATCAAAATATCACCCAAGTGTTCAGCAAGAATTTGAGTCGACTTCTCACATTTTTCTAAAAAATGAACTGTAGTCTCTAACTCTACAAGACAGTCACAACAGATGCAAGAAGGTCCTGTATCATTAGAACCAGCTTTTACCCCAATTTTATTCAATTTCTCGCAAGGAGAAATGCCTTTTCGTTTACGAAACAATGAGAACACTGTATCTTGTTTCTTAAAACATATTCTGCACATCGTCTCGTCACTGAACTTATCCATTATGCAGGGTTACTGATTTTTTGCGAAATTATCAAATTACGGAGAAGCCAGGAAATAGGTAAATATTTTTTCTGTTTATTTACGCAATGAATGAATTATCAACAACAAGTGTCAACTGTCAATATCATGTGTCAGTTTAAGAAAGTTCGTTTAGAAAGTATATTTTAATACTTTTTAAAGTGTGAGTACATTAGAAATTAAAACCTAGTATTATCCATGGTATAATAATGTTTTTTAGACCATGGTATTATCACAACAATAACACATGGTATAATAATATACTTCGCCAGGTATGGCATTCCGAGAACACATTGGTCACGTGGGTGACACAAGACTACGTCATCATCGCTATCAATGGTTCTCAAACTTTACAGTTTGGGGAAATTCAACATATATAAAACATTGACCTAATTATTACATTCCTGCTAGCCATTGCCTGTGGCTTCACCTGCGTGAGCCAAGGTTCGGTAGTCTATTTATGAGAACAAAGGTACACACGGCTAAATATTATCAAACTAGATACTTTTAGTATAAGCTGATCCCGCATTATATATGATATCCGTACAATGAGAGGTCAGCTTATACTGGAAATTTATTGCTTAATATGTAGACGTGTGTACCTACCATAAATAAAATTTACTTCAGCATTCCTAATATTAGTAGTGGATTCTAGGGATTACTGATTACTTTGGGAATCATTGTTTACACTGTCACTGAGCGAGACAGGCATACGTATAAAACAAGAATAGCGATACACAACAAAATGGCGGAATGTCAATGAGATAACCCGTTCCTGTGTTACCAGTAGTGGTTGATAATAACTCCCTAATCACATTTATTACCTGTGCGAATAAGATAAAACATTGTGGTTTTAAATAACAATTATGTTGGTATACGTAATGAATTGTTTCATTTGCTAGGCTAGACACAATTTAAATGTTTTATGTATTTTTTTTAACTGAATGGTGACTGATAATGTTTCCATAATTTCGTATTTTGTTGCAATAAAGTGGCAACTGGATAGTGACGTAAGCATGTGTCACTCTCGGAATGCCAGACCTTGTTTTTTAGACCATGCAATAACAGATCTAACTTTATACCCAATTTAACCAAGTCACTAAGTATGTCGAAACTTCGCAATCAGCCATAGGTTGGAACCTAATCCAAACAATGTAGGGCGAGAAATGAAAAGCAGGTACCTACCAGTTACCTAACGCTGATTTAAAACTCAATAACTGTCAGATCTTTATTCCGAGCGAGTAGGTAAAACTGCGTTAGCTACGTGTTTAACATCTCTAAATATTGGCGAGAAGTCGGAATTGTGTCTCGGATAGTATCGGCACAAATAACAGAAGATACAAAGATCAACTCCACCGCTCCAACTTACAAAAACAAAGATGCATAAACAAAATCACCTGGTACTCAACCGTGGGTAGGTAACTAAATTATTCGTAACATTTATTCTCTTGAACAAGTGCCCTCTATTTCTAATTGGGTAACTACCACCTACCTATTTAGACTTCTGCAACTATCTGCTTCATGATGTATCTATAGAAACAAGTTATGCAAGAGTATGTGTTGCTAAAAGGCGGCTTCGCCGAGTGATCTGCGCGCACGCCGCCGCCAGCGATGGTGAGAGCCAAGGAAAGTGATCACGGTACATTTGGTAACCGCCAGGCATGTGCCCGCATATCGATGTCCTGGCGGATCAGGGACGGAGTAAGAATATCAGTGTCGATCGTCTGGTCATTTATACATCGCTATTTATGCTAGTGACTAGGTAGGTACCTCCTAGAGAAATTTTATTTTCAAGTCGAACTGTGTTACTACCTACTATATCAACGAACACCCTTGACAAACCACTGGAAATGTGTTTATTGTTTGCATGTTTAAATTTACAGTTAATTATTTCAGCATCGAAGGTTGAATGTCATATTGTTTCAACAGCTGCATATAAAATTATTTCTTAATAGAAACCGAAATAGTTCGTCCCTGTACCAGCTGGTACAATTTTCTCTCGATTACGTTTTTGATCAATTAGTATGCGCGTACGCACACTTGTTACACAGGAGTGACGGCAGCCACCTACGTGCTGCCTAAAACATTCTCAACTATTTCGAAATTGGACTCTACGTGCATGTCATAGAATTCAATATTGTGTGACGCTAAATCGGAAGAAGAATTTAGCTGCATTCGTTTAGGAACGGTCGAAAGCATAATCGCGTAAGGACGAAGTTCGCAGCTGGCACGTCCGGCTGCCTAGTGAAACTTGCACGCTGGCTACATACTAATTTGATATGTTTTAAGTTATAAGTATGGGTGGAACAGTCCGATGACATTCGGTTTCAAAGTGGTTGTCGCGCCGGCCGGGCGACAGTATCGACATGAGACTTACAATCGTAAGTATCGAAGCTTTGGAATAAAAGTGAAATCTTGTGACAGTGACAGTGCTCGTGATTATCGTGATCAGTCTAAGTGTGAATACTAATTAAAATGGTGCGTGGTGTATTTCAGATCGCGTTGGTGTTGTGCGCGTGCGTGTGCCTGTCGGCGGGAGATGTAGCGCATCTCAAGGGTGCCAAGGCGAAGCTGATCGCACGGCTTGTGAAGGGCAAGCACCACAAACGAGGAGTGCTTTCTGCAGTGCCACCCTACAAGCTAGGATACGATATTCCAGTGGTGACGCACTCCGTCGTGAAACCTGTCGTAGTGTCATACCCTCCCGCAGCAGCGGTTACCAACGTGAAGGTTCCTCTCGCTCATCCTTTGAGCCCACGTTACCCTGTTCCTGTTGGACATAGAGTCCCTGTGCCACATCCTCATTATGGTCTCAAGTTTCCTCATCACACAAAAACAGTGTTATTGCCCAAACCTGACCATCATTTCCATCATCATCATCATCATGTCCCTCCCAAGCCAGTAATACCTGTGTTGCCGGCAGCTGTTCCTGCTCCTACCGTTATACCTTTAAGAGAGCCTACCGCGACTGTGGTTCATCCCGTACCACCACCTTCTCCACAGGTGCTCCTCCAACCAGCGCCCATACCCGCACCTGCACCTATCTTCCCAGCTGCAGGCCTAGCACATACTCACCTGTTTCCACAGGAAAATACCCACCTTAGGCCTATAGTACATGCTGCCCCAGCACCCACTCATCATCCCTATTCTCCACTTTTGCAATATGCCAACCAATTTCAGTATGTTTTACGTCCCGGTAATGCAGTTCAGACATCTTTCTTTGCGAATTACCCAAGATATCCATTCCTAAATTACCAAAGTCCAATTTTCCCGTTGGCTCAAGCTCCACCAGCCGTTAGTCAGGTGCTGTTTGAACGCCCTCAAGCGCCTCACTTCCATCTAGCTTCACAGGCAGGTCAAGAGGGCGTGGGGTACGAGCAACCCAGTGTTCACGGAGAGCCAACGTTTCTGCATGCCCATGGAGGGATTCCGCAACACGCCGTACATCTGCAACCAGCGCAACCAGGCGTCCATTTGTCACCTGACCTACACCTTCATCCGGGTCACCAAGGGGTCCACCTGCAGTCCACTCAGCCGGAGGTTCATTTACAACCAAGTCAACCAGAGTATCATTTGCAACCAGGTCAAACAGAGTATCATCTACAACCAGTTCAACCAGAATACCATCTACAACCGGGTCAGCAAGAAGTTCATCTTCACCAAGGTCAACAAGAAGTTCATCTTCAACAGGGACAGCAAGAGGTCCACCTCCAACAGGGTCAGCATGACGTTCATCTGCACGGTGCTCAGCCTGGTGTGCTGCAAGTTGCGCAGCCAGGTGTTCTGCCCACTCAAGCAACTGTACATCTGCAGCCTACTCAGCCGACGCTTGACCAAGACGGATGGCATCCTATACAAACGCAATCCCATGACCTAGGGGCAGCTCAACCGGGGGTTCACTTTAGCCAAGATGGTCAATTTGCACAGGGCGGCCATTTCAGTCAAGACGGTCAATTTGCTCAGGGCGCCCACTTCGGTCAAGATGGCCAATTGGCCCATGACGCCCACTTCGGACAAGATGGTCAATTTGCTCAGGGCGCCCACTTCGGTCAAGATGGCCAATTGGCTCATGGAGCTCACTTTGGCCAAGATGGGCAATTTGGACAGAACGGCCTTCACCACTTCACTCAACAGCAAGGCACGCAAGGTTATGAGCAGCATACCGGGGAGCAGCAGTACCACGATTTACAAAATCAGCTGCAGCATCACTTACAACAGCAACTCGAGCAGGCGCAGTACGATCTACAAGTAAACAATCAACAACAACATCAGCAACCGGACCAGGGGTATGGAGTCCCACAATTTGAACAAGAAGGTTTTAGTCACAACGGCGGCCAAGATTTCAGTCAACCTGGGCAGAATTTTGGTCAGCAAGGTCATGATTTTAGTCAACAAGGACAGAATTTTGGTCACCAAGGTCATGATTTTAGTCAACAAGGACAGAATTTTGGTCACCAAGGTCATGATTTTAGTCAACAAGGACAGAATTTTGGTCACCAAGGTCATGATTTTAGTCAACAAGGACAGAATTTCGGTCAGGATATTAGTCAGTCTGGTCAGAATTTCGGTCAGGACTTCAGCCAGCAGCAACCAGCTGCTGAATACGGTGTTCCCCAAGGCGCTGAGGGTCGAAGTAGCGCGGAGGGTGAGGAGGAGCCTCAGTACCACAATCACATCCCGCTGATGCTGCAGCCACCTCTGGAGAGGCCGCTCGAACATTTCCGGTAGTTCGGTCTACCGCGTGTAGACAATGTTCAGCATTTATCAGTTACCTCGATGAGCGAATGGAAGGAGTGAGTGATCTACTGACTGTAAAGATTCACTAACAGGAAATTAATTTATCTTGTAAAATATCTAATAGATTCACGTGTTTAATCTGTTGCTCTTCAATAAAACGAATAAAAAAGTTATTGGAAATCTAACTGAATGATAGAACAAGTAAAAGATGTGTTACAACTTACAGTCAGTAGTTAAGATGAGATCTGTCGTGACATTGAGATGTGATCTGTCGTCAGATTGCACTGCTCGTGTCTCGGCTACTGTGTAAATTATGTAGATAGACTCAATGTTCATGTATTGCCTAATAACATTAAATAGTTTAAGTTATTAACATAGTTGTAAGAAAGATTTATTTATTATTTTATAAATAAAATATTTTTCGAAGGTTGTTTTGAATTCTTGTTTGATTTGAAAAGGGTGTTGCGTTGAGGATAAAAAGGCTGGAATCTGGAATACACATGCTACGTACTACGTAGCATGTGTATTCCAGCCTTTCACAAAACATGCTATTTTCGAGCTTCTGCTTCATAGTAGCATAGAATTAGCACGTGTTACATACGAGCTAGTCGTGAGCCGGTCTATTTGTTTGTGCTAGGACACAGTGTCAAACGGGGTGGGATAGGAGTAGCTTAAAATCAAGTCTGGATGCGGTCTTTGCGAGCAGGCTACTTCATTTGTTGAAACGCATGAGCACGATGATGGCTCGATGGGGTTATGGAAAAACGTTAAATTTTATATTCCTATAATTATTACTATTTAAACATCATGAATGTTTGTGGGTTTGTGGAATATATGGTCGCCACTATACAACAAAATATCGAGTGAAAATGCTAACCAACATTTATATTTTTTATTCCTGGAGGGACAATACGTAACGTGACCTTCAAAAATGTTAAAATTAATTGAGATAGGAACCATACCGATCGTAAAATAATTAAAGATTCTAAATTATCAATTTAGTTTTGTCTGGAATAGCATTCTCATACGAGAGTCACTTTTCTGTATGAATGGTTCAATTTTATTCAAAAGTTCATCAAATGGTACTACTAGTTGCATTCGCAAATGATGCCCGAAAGCTTCTTCAGACCCGCAGGAGGAGACGCCCCGGGCGTTGGGTTTCGATCGCGGACTCCCGGCCACCGTAGGTGCGGGCTTGCTGGCGGCGAGCAATGGGTAGCTCGCCGCCCGGTAAGGAAAAGGCACGGGTCGACGGCGCGTAGTGTTCCACGCGCGCCTCAAAGAGATGTCAGCAGAACTGAAGGGGTCTGCTAGGACCGATGCCAGGATCGCGAGATTTATTCGAAAGAGATACCGTGGTCCTGGCACATGGGCAACTGAAGGAACACGGGTAGGTTTTAGTCAGTAAAACTCACAAGCCCTCCCGCTCCGCCCAAGAGCGGGAGACGTAATTTGATGAATCTCCACCCACAAAAAAAAAGGCTTCTTCAGACAGGCGCAACGCCATTTGGGCAAGTAATTTGACGCGGACGAAGACGCGTGTAGAAGCTAGTATAACACAATTTAATTAATTCCGATACACCTATGTATTTTGAATGCCGAATAATGAGCATGTGTATCTCAGACGTGATATAAAGTAATTTGCTCATGATAAGTAAGCTTCTGAGATCTGTTCATGAGCATACTACCTAGTAGCAAACAAGTACCTATGCTTTTGTAATAAGTAGCAAGTGCATTCCAGGCTTAACTGACCACTGTTCCTAACAAGCAGACACTTCATCACTACGTTTCTAAATGGCGCAACTGCCATTAATCAACATTTGGCAGTCGCTGTATTTTATTTATTTTCAAACAAATCCTGAACTACAAGTATTACTAACTAAAAGTAATTCGCTAAAGCCCAGCGCGGTACATAACTCATGACAGTAGGCACACCGCACAACTGCAGGAGAATGAGCTCACTATTTGGAATTAGACAGCGGACATGCGGTGGTAAGCTGTCAATGTGGGCCACACGTGTGTTCGGTACTGTAGGTATAGGCTATTCATAAGCACTAGGTAGTCTAGGTACTCTACATACGCACGCCATGCGTCCTGCGCCCGCGCCTCTCACACGCTTGCCGACTTTAACACCTGCACGTCTACACTGAATAGCACTACAAACCACAGTTTAATTTAAATGATTATTCATACTCAATGAATTAATTTGTCACAAATAGCATCTTCTTAGGCTAGGTGTATGATGTGATGTGATCAACGAAATAAGTTAGCTAAACTTATGCATAGCTGATCACTCTGTCAGTAAAACACTTGTATCCTGTAGGTACCTACATGTGATCCATACAGGATTGATTGATGAATGAGCTGAATAATTATACAAAACCCACATGCAGACTGCCGTCACAGTCCTCACGGTAAGCACAATCCTTACTCTTCTAGTGGAAATAATTTACTGCGGATATAAACAGTAACGAGGTGCATACATTACCGATTAGAGTCGTGAGCACACCATTAACACGACCGAAACAACTTAAACATGGACATAATAGACGAATGTAGTCCTACCCTTAGGGTTAGTAGCGAGGTAATGGCGTCAGGTGAGCGGAGCTGACCGCCACATAATATCCTGCCAGGATACACATTAGAAAGGAACGACACACGGCGAGATATCAACCGTGGGTATTAAACACAAGGCTGAGACAACGCAATTAAGTCGTTTGGGCATATTAGTCATACAACTGATAGTGTCAAGAGGAAAGGGTGGACAGTTGGCTGATTGATACTAGGGCTGTCACACGAGTTGTTCGATTGTGGAATTTAGCAGCTTTTGTATGAATTATATATGAATTTAGAAGTCTATGTATCTATGGAATTTGCTGCAACATTACTTTACTAGCCGCCCTTATTACAAGCACTGTTCCAAACTGTTACTGAAAATAGAGAATAATAGACGTATGCGGGAGACTCCCGTGAAGAACGAAATAACGCGATGCTCGCACGCACACAGACACTCGTACATAATAGAAAGAAACAGAGAGAGAAAACGTCGCATGGGGGTCACATGACGCTTTTTCCTCACATGACGATTTCTTCCAGTCAATTCCTACCGCTTCCGCGGTTCCAAGAACCGCACAGGTGCAAGTACTGTTTGCAGTCAATTCAAAATCCATATAAACCGCAATACACATCCGTTTTTGAGTTACTGAAATTCTATGGTGTAGGTACCTTAACTTAGTCGGTCCATTACATTCGGAGAAAAATGGCTGAGACACACGAGTGATCCAATAAGAGTTCCTTTTTTCATACGGGCTTACGGAACCCTAAACACTTTTAAAGAATGAATTGTCTGGATTGGTCACAGTAATAGTTTTAGGTGTGGAGGTTGCCATTTCAATTTTTTTTTCTAAGGAAAGCTTAAACAACGTGGGATTTATTTATTAAATCAAGTATACGTAGTGGCTCGGTCTTAGGCTAGATGGAACCACGATCTTCTCCGGGTGACTCAGATCAGAGTAGCGGAGATCAAGCTTAGTGGCGTGCAATTCAAGTGGCATTTTTTCACTGCAGTGGACTGCCAGAATCTGATGATTATGGCGTGTATATTTATGCTTTCATGAACTACCTAAACAGTACTATGTGGTCAAGTATCAAACAATCGTTAATTTACCAAATATAACAAGACCTAAAAGCCTAACCCCAGTAAGGCTTAGTTATATGCACTGGCAAATAACTCTGACTCAATGTCTGCCTGGCTCCGTGCCGCCCGCGCCCTACACACTATACAAGCATTTACGAGGTCTGCATTTGGCAACCGTATCGCAAACACACCATAAACGACTGTTTACAACAGAACATTCTTTTATAGACGCGTTTTGACTAATACGAAGGAAAATTTGCGATATTTAATCATAGTGCATTTCAAACCTGCACGGTAGCATAGTAGAAGTAAATTATGGAAACGAAATGATGCGTCATTTGTGTATTTGTAACAAAATGATGCGTTAGTTGTGTAGTTGTAACTGATTGCTAGAGTAAATAACCCAGGCGCTTAATCCTATAATAGGCGCCGGGACCCTACCGCCCTAGGCCAGTTTGGCAGTGACTAACACTTCAACCGACCACTTATAAGTTATACATTTATAATAGATATCTAAAATTAAGTAACTATTACATAGAAACTTGCAAAAACTGAGTTATTCTTATGATTTATAATGCACTTCATAAAAAGCGAGATTAGGTACTTACGTGTTATTAATGGACAATAGAATAGCAGCTTGGATTCATTCTCTCGGATCAATAGTAAGGTTGGCTAATCAATATAACGCTGCGTGGAACAATGGGCCGTTCGCGCGAGTGACTCATTGTGCCCTATGGTGGGACCCGTAGAACCTATACCTAGGGCTTAGGGCTCCGGCAGAAGGGACCTCTGCAAATCACTGAGAACTTAAAAAGTAATTAAACAAATTATAATGATATTATACACGCACCTTTTTTCTATTTCCATAAAACACTGAAATAAATTAGAACGAAATAATTCGAGGAAAACTATTCGTATAACGGATCAAAATTTTGAAGACATCTAAGAATCTGTTTTTAAAGAAAAACAAAAGACGAACAAGAGAACAAGTTGAGGATATCGGGGATGGTACAAATATTTAGTACCAAAGTTAGAAAACTCCCTGTTTGGCTTTGGAATTGACATATATAATTAAATTAATTTATATGTAGGTATAGCTGTATCATGGTTGGGGCACATTAATTGAATAAAATGGTAGGTATGTCAACGCCCTAACTTAGCATTATGTAAGTATTACAATTGTTGTCAGTTGAAAGGCCAGACGAAGTAAATTTTTTGCTAATATGATTAAATCCTAAAGTTAATGGGAGAATGCATTCAATGCATGTAAGGCTATCCATTACTCAAACACGTTGTAACGGAAGTGTATGTCTGTACTTCTAAAAACTTTTTATACAGATTTGTTTGTAATCCCAGTTCAATAAGGACAAAACTAGAATTCACTCGTAGAAAAACATTCGTAAAAGTCGTAAAAAGTTAGCAAAGCCGTACGTTTCAACTAAGTTTTTGCACTTAAGCTTGAGCTATAAATACCAGCAGCACAATTTTTTGGATGCAAATCATGAAGAAATACCTAATGAATAAAAGCTAAATTTTGTTGGGAGGAATCCACACTAAATGTCTAATGGCTCCTGAACAATATGTAGATTATTGACAAAGCACTGGCATGAAATATATCTACAGTTGACAGTCCAAGGATCATTGTAGGGGTCTACTAGGACCGATGCCTGCTGGGGTCGCGTGATTGTTCGAAAGAGATACCGTGACCCTGGCACATGGGCAACTGATGGAACACGGGTGGGTTTTAGTCGGTAAAAGTCAGACACGCCCTCCCGCTCCGCCCAGAGCGGGAGAAGTCATTTGATGATTTCCCATCCTGAAAAAAAAAAAAAAAAAGGATCATTTGACCCTTCTCCTCGCCTATGTAGAACGAAATGCTAACTTATAGGCAAATGTTTGATATGCTTGCATACTCTTACACCTATAACCTTATCATGCAATCTCTGTTAATTTAATTAGTGAGGTGTTAATTGAAACTCTTTTGTGTTACAATTGTTGATGAAATCTATGCCTCCATTAATCTTCATGCAGTCCTTGAAACCCATGCAATTTTTGAGCTGAACAATATCTTAGTCTACTGATTGGGCAGATTTGGTGTTCTGACGTTTGGGTGATGCATCTACAAACATCAAACAAACTTTGTTGAATACATGGGAATGGTTACGGAAAGTCTATGAAAGTGGAGATTTGTAACAGAAGATCATCCAACTAGACGCGAGGTAACTATTTATTGCCATGAACTATATTGCAGGTCTCTAACACATTGTATTACCTTCCATTGCTCTATTTTCACAATTACATTCGTATTTATGTATATGTATAAGGTGTATCTATTCATACACGAAATATTTTAAGAGGTACACCTGTAGGTGGTAAAGAAGCTATAGAAGCAAAAAGAAATTTTTCATCTAAGCGTTTTTGAATTTTCGTAATTATTATAATTTTAAAACTGCTTGAGACGTTTTGCATAAAACCTTTACTCAAAATTCTATGAATGGCCCGCCTGACGCTGCGAGGCCGGCGACCGGACGGCACGAGCAAAGCCGCGGTGTCTCGGGCCGTAAAAAATAAGGAGCCAGTATTTGTTATGTGCGTCAAATAATTTATAAATATAAAATTTTGAAAAAAAATACATACATTTTTTTTTTCCTTGCTCTAGCTTCTTTACCACCTACAGGTGTACCTCTTAAAATATTTCGTGTATGAATAGATACACCTTTTATAAATAAACTCAGGCCTTTTTTCCCATTGTGGTAGGCAGAAATTACAGAATGCCACCTGCTACGATCATCATCATCATCCTTAACACACCTATTTCTTTTGCCTCGTTTACGTTCATACATCTGGTCATACACGCACGCCGGTTGGGAGCACTACGCACATGGCCTGTCTGAAGAACATCACCATTAAGGTCACTATAATGTCCTCCTACGGTGTCCCCTCCCGGCATCTCCGCTCACATCTGCCTTGTAAATACCTTTTGAAAAGAGTATGCTTAGATGTAGTCTTGTGTAGTTCGCAAACGAACTAGGTCGAAAGAGCGCTCCCATAGATGAACTACGCGAACTAGTTCCCTCATTCTCCGATCCGCAGTTCGTTAGCAGTTCGTGACCGAATGAGCGAGGATGGCGTCAACGGAACTAATACACGGAACAAAATACAAAAAGGTTTTTGTAGTCACTAAACTAGTTATTTATTGCAACAATAAACTTTGGTATTAATTACAATCATGACCATTTTATGATTTATCATTTAAAGGTTTTCGCTCTTTTTAGAGTCCAAAAATTGTAGGTAAAGTAGAGCATTCCATAATCTTGTCGCATGCAGTAGGAGCAAAATGAAAACGAGCGAACGATCGAACGATCTGCCCCTCTTTGATTCGAGCGGAGCTGGGAGCTGATGAACTAGAAGAGCGAACTAGTTCGTTAAGGAGCGGTGAACTGAACTGAGCGATCTCAGTCGCGAACTACTATGCCCAAGACTACTTAGATGATTTGGTCACGTTGAGAGGATGAATGAAGGATGGACAAAAGGAATTTTCACAATCTCTTTTAAAATTTTAACTTATGCGAGCGTCTCAGGATTTTGAGAATCTTATACCTTTAAACGAGCAATTCTTGTATATACCTATATATATATATATGTATAATCTGAATCTCGGAAACGGCTCCAACGATTTTCATGAAATTTAGTATACAAGGGGTTTCGGGGGCGATAAATCGATCTAGCTAGGATTCATTTTTATAAAATGTTGTTTTATTCGTGTTTTCAATGACCAACTTTATCGATAATCAACTTGAACATAAACTTATTATTTTAAACACAATTTACCAAAAAATACCGAGCAAAGCTCGGTCAACCAGATATTTTATATTATATTAGCTGACCCAGCGAACTTCGTACCGCCTCAGAATCAATAAATGTTGTGTTAACTTATCAGGTCCCACCAATACAAAGCAAAGAGCACCAAGTACCATATACTCATGTTAAACCAAGTTATGACAAAGCTATCACACACCCATGATAGATGAGCTCCTACCAAGTTATGCCAATCTGGTACTTCGAAGACATAAAGCGTTTTCTAGCTATCAAACACCCATATTAGGTGAGTTTGTATTCTTAAATAAGTGTTCTTAAATTTTCTAACTTTCCGCGCAATTTTTTAAATTTTTCTTTCATAAGAACCTTCTTCTAACAATAACAAACACAACAACAAAAAAAAAAGTGAAATCGGTCCAGCCGTTCACGCGAGATGGCCTGACCAAGGGAAATAGGGATTCATTTTTATATATATAGATATAAAAAATTTGGAATTCATTTATCTGAACTGTCGATTTACTCATGTCACACCGTGAGTAGGCATAGTAACATATCTTAGTACGACACTATATTATTTCGACTATCTTGGTACAGGGTCTACGAGGTGCTACACTAAACACTCAGTACTTAGTGTCGTGGTACGCGGGTGGTCAGGAGTTATAAGGTGCGCAGGCGCAGGCACAGGACTAGTGCTTGTCCAACCAACACATTGAAAACATGAAGGCTGCTGTAAGTTACTACTGTTTTTCCTTTATTTACTAAATTTTAACTAAGTAAATATTTGTTTTGGAGCGTCAAACAATCAGTAAGAAATAATTCAAGTGTTACGACTGATAACATTTATCCAGCGATTGTGAGTCTGTATCGGGCATCACATTGGATAATTAGCGGGTATCTTTTCTGTACCAGCACCTGGAGCTGGACTGGATTGAAAAGTGTTCACTATGTTAATCAAATATCGTACCATACATTCAGCCTAAGTTTGCAACAATAATTCTCACAGCCTAACGGCTTTTATGGAGCTGATTCTGTAACTGACACTAACTTGTCTAACGCTTTTATGAGCTGATGCGCTTGTACTCATATTATCATACGAAACCTAACTTTTCTCTTGTTGTAATCTATAAACAGAAATGATTTTAACCACCTGTCGCAGCGCAGATGAATTAATTTCAAACCTTGTTTAACGCATTCCCTACATATGGTTCAGGTTGATTGTTTAACTATTGTATCTACTATTTGGACGGTGAATGTGTTAAGTTTCACCTGTAATTTCATATAATAAGAAAAGCACCGTCCCACTTCTTCTCGTGGGTGTCGTAAAAGGCGACTAAGGGTCTTACTAGAGAATGGGCAGCAGCGTTCTATATACGTTTTATCACCATACTGCGATTACCAACCCACTTGCCAAGCGTGGCGATTATGGCAAATCCCCTCAAATTGAGGGGGAACCCTCCCCTACATGTCCAGCAGTGCTCGTCTTTGGGCTAAAAATGATGATGATGATGAATCACATAATAGATAAGTTCTCTAACAATCATCATTGAAGTACTTATTTTCCTACGTAATTTACGTCACAACATAACTTCTCAATTAATTAAGTTGGAACTAAGCTTTTTCATTTGGAAAACCCTTCGTACTACCACCAGCTTATATATATTTTTATGTCTCAACGAAGTAGGTGCTTAACTAAAAAGATTTAACTGCTAAGTCCCTGAGATACCACATTTGGTATAGACACAATCGTTTTTTAATTGTGCCTGTAATTACGGTGATTGACTGGTTAAACTATCTAAAATTGAATGAAGTCAGTTTTCTAACCTATAATTTGCTCGTAACTGCTTGAGTTGACCAACTAAGCGATTGACGCGCAGTTGAACCGCACCCGGGACACGACGCGCGACGCTCGGCGCACAATCACAGGATCGTTACGATCGCTCACGATACTATGCTAATGTCTGATCGATGGTACACGATTGGGTGCCAGCACCGGCAACATTGTCGGTTCACACGATTGTTTCGATTGGGAAACGTCAATGATTAATGGTGGATTCCTTGTCTTTTGAGACCTAAAGAAGTGTCTGTAAAAAACATTAGAGGTATCTCAAAATTCTAGTCAAAATGTGGGGATATGCTGTCATAAGGGGCTCCTTAAAATGCACCCCTGTCTGCAAAAATACTACCGAACATGTATTGCGAGTGGGTACTGCAAATTATGAGTTCGAGACACACGACGTTAACGACGTACATGGTAATGAATGAAGACAATGTGTGAGAAGATCACTTATGAGAAGTCTGTCGCTATTGTGGTACTGTGTTTCCATAAAGTTTTTGTAGAAATTGTTCTACGAGACTCGCTTTACGCCTGTTCGTGGAAGCATTTACTATAAAAATATTTCTGTTACCTTTACAATATCATATTTGTTTCAGCTGTGCGTCGTCCTGCTAGTCGCGGCCCTGGTGTCGGGCGCAGAAGAGAAGAAGAACGAGAAGAGAGGTTTGCTAGGCCTCGGCTATGGCGGTGGCTTCGGACACGGCGGCTACTACGGCGGCCACGGGCTCGGCCTGTACTCGCACAGCGCGCCCATCATCAGCCACAGCGCGCCCATCATCAGTCATAGCGCACCGATCATCAGCCACGGCTACGGCTTCGGTGGCTATGGCGGATTAGGCCATGGCTATGGCCTCGGGCTTGGCCATGGGTTGGTGGCCTCCGCCCCCATTGTGTCACACGGGTACTCCGCTCCCCTGCTCGGCGGACACTACAGCGCCCCGCTGCTAGGGCTCGGTCATGGCTGGCATTGAGCCTACATAATATACCTAAGTTTGGTTTGTGAATGTTTTTCTTTAAGTGCCAAATTACTAAGCTTTTCGTTAGTGATTTATTTGATGCAAAATTTTATCATTAAATATTTTTCTGTGTGATTTGGTGGTTTCAGTTGGTAAATATGCCTGAAACTTCAATGGGTAACTTTTACATGTATAACAAGATAAATTATCGGTTCGATTTATCATAAAAAATTTAAAGCAGATCATGCATAAATGAAAATGCCGCTATTGAGTAGGAATAGAATACCTACTTAGTAACCGAAAAGCGATCTCTACTTGCCTATGTATGTCGTGCCGCATAACAAATACGATATTTCTCTAAACTAACAACGATAATAATAAACCAATAACCCCAATTAATCCAGAAATAACAATCCATATCAAGTAACATTACGAAACGCCCGACATACTAGTAAGGCACCACACTCATACTGCGAAACATACACTATTTACTACTAGGTAGGTACGAAGCAACGAGGATACGCTAACATTTCGATACACACCTACTCTAGTTGACAGTTGACTCACGCGGTAATTGACCCCGATGTCCCCAATCCCACATTTCCACAAAATTATACACTTCCCTCATCAGACAAGTTATTAATGTATTCGCCGCTAGATGGCGTGTCGCAAGCGGAAGCTGCGCCGGCGCCGCCCGGAAGTTGTGAAACATGTGGTTGTGTCAACATTGGCTGAATCTAGTAGTAATAGTGGTTTTGTGAATCGATTGCGAACTGTGAATGGATTAATTGCATAAGGGTCATTTACTCGACGCCAACGATTGAAAATAATCAGCGGAGTTATTAAAGGTATCAAGTCCGTTCAAGAGCATGGTTCAGACCATTTAGTTTCATAGATTCATAAAGTTCCTTAACTATCAATAAAAAATACGTATGCACAATAGACAAGCTTGGTGCAATGGCCTACGTTCTAATTTAAATAATTCTTCAACAGTTTTACACTGTTTTGCGTTATAGGAATTGATATTATACATTTCCTAATTGAAATCTAGTAGCCCCTTTAAAGCCTGATTATTCTCACGTTTCCTGATTCCCACAGTGGAGGTAGATCTAGTTGTGTCGAGACATATATATGACATACTTACAGATAGCTTTCCTGATAGGGCGCGGTTTCCATCATACCGCACTATCAGGTTATATCGGACCATTTCATAATTCACCTACATTTGTTAGTAACTTAGTAAATGCTAAGCCTTTTAGGGTTAAACCACAAACTCAGAGATTAATGTACCCTTTTAAAGCTAGTGGTGGACCTGAGGAAGGGCTCCTCCTCCTCTAAATTGTGCTATTATGCTTTCCATCAATAAATTAGAAAGGCGGGAATAAATAATATACTCGTAAGTTGTGCGTCTAAGTTTAAGTCGCATAAATTTTGGTTTAACTCTTGTAAGTGATACATAACTTGGAACCGTTTTAATTGAAGTCATTCTAATTCCTACCATTTTTACTACTTTAATATAATACTTAGTTTACAATTCCTTATTTAACACTAAAATTAATATATTATGTACAAGTATATAAAAAAAGAGAGAAAAGAATCAGAGGGCCTCAAAAAACTCGTCCGCATCGCTGTCAATGGGAAAAGTTCCTAAAAGGCTGGCAGCATTGCCACGTTGTATGGCAATGCTGATTCTTTGCCCAAAAAATAGGCCAGCCCTCTGGTCACGTGAAGAGTCGACCATTACTATTACTACTGAGTAATTCACTCGTAATACAAGCCAATTTATGAAATTATGAAGAGGGACAAACCTTACAAGAAAATCACTAGAATTCCCCTTAAACGTCACACACCCTTACATTTAAGAGAACAAAATAAGTCAAGACCAGTATGTAAAGCCATCGCAACGATAATTCAATAACCACCAAACATTACAAACAATTACGTACATATGTACATTTATAAAAACAGTGCGACACCGTGCCACAATTTTAATCGTTTTTCTTATAAATAGTTATGTCACTCGACTGTAACTCGCGGCAGGCGGCAGGCAGCTTGGATCGATCGGAATGGGCACAGCGCACACAAAGCTCAGTGGCACAAAAACGTGGTCCTTTCCGATGCGGGTTGCGACGTTACGTCATACACCATGTGTCACACACTGGCCTAATATGGTCTACATCTACATACAATAAAATGTATTTACATTTTATTTCGAAGTTCTTATGAGACGCAAGGGATTATGTGAAATCAATACGTGGATTAGTCAAAATGCAAAAGCTCAGGAGATTATCCGTATGAGGTATTCGTATGAGCCAGGGTCAGTAACACGTTTTATTAACCTACTGAACTGAAATAACACCCGATCCGGGAATCGAACCCAGGACTAGCAACTAGCACTAGACCAACGAGCCATAGACAAATGTCATAAAACTATTAACTAACTAAAAAGGTAGAAAATATTTCAGTTAGCCATAATAGACTTTCTGATCAAAATCTTTCTCAACTTAAATGATAAATCATCATCATCGTCATCATTTCAGCCGTAAGACGTCCACTGCTGGACTTAGGCCTCCCCCAATTTGGGGGGCTTTGCCATAATCGCCACGCTTGGCAGGCGGGTTGGCGATCGCAGTATGGTGATTAAATGCATAGAGAACGCTGCTGCCCATTCTTTAGTAAGTCCCTTAGTCGCCTTTTACGACACCCACGGGAAGAAATGGGGTGGTGTTATTCTTTACGTCCGCCACCACACGGTATCATCATCAAATAATAAATCAAATGATAAATGACTTTATTTTTGCAAGTAGGTTTGTACAAACACTTTTACATTAGGGTGGATCGTTTTTTTTATTTTTGATATATCTTTGGGGCGGGGTGTGGAAAAGATGCTCTAGGGAGAGGCAATTAAAAGTTAATATTACAGTATTACGATATTTTAAGTGAAAGTACTGCCACAAGTACGATGAAGTTTTCATTAATCATCTGAATCTAGGATTCAGTCTGAGCTTAATTAAACGATTTTTGTTACTTATGTACAATGTTTATTATTTTTTAAATACTTAAAACTAGAACTATAATTATAACTAAGAATAAAAAATGCAATTAACCGACGAAAAAAAAACATTAAAAGAAAACACCGAAATTCAGGAAATCATGTAGTTTTGTAATGTTTTTTTGTGTTAAAAACCGGCATGATACGACACGATTCAAGTTTGTTTCTGATCCATCCTTCACTTCTTTCTGGCCCACAAACTGCAGAACAGGATTCTGTGACCAACTTGATGCATCTGTCAGTAGCTTGCGTGTGACATGGCATCAATCTGAATAAAGGCAAAATTTCACTTTCAACTATGTCCAGATTTTTAATGGCTTCGTAAATGATCTCATCTGGTATTTGTTTAGTCAGAGGTGGTTCCGATATCTTATCCCAGTCGATCATGTCAATATAGTCTTTTGCGTTGAAATTAAACGGCGGTACCTTAAAAACCCTTATCGACGTAAAACCCGAAGAACGTTCGCGGATTTTAATTATTCGTCGAAGCGCTAGCTCTCTTATAGGTTTTCTTTCGTCAGCTAACATAGCAATCAAAATATTCTCGCAATGCCCAAAAAATCCGTTACGTTGGATCACCGGGTCTACTATCTTCTTCAAGTGCTCTGGAAGATAAGAGACAGTACGATTGTGTCGTGCAAGTGTTTTGATCCGTAAACGCATAACGGTTGCGTTTTTATCTTAAACCACATCGGCGCGTACACTTTCAGTACGAATTCAGTTAATGTCTGTAAACCTTCGGATGGAGTATTGGTTGAAATGTACATTCTTAGAATACGATTGGCCGTTGTTAGCCATCGTGAATGGCAGATTTTACCTGGATTCCGTTTTCTTAAGTTATCACTGCAGTGCCCTGCGCTGATCGCACGACAAATTTCCATTAAGTATAATTGGTCTGTGCTGAGATCTTCACGAGCTTTTGTTATATCCGGTAAGTCACATTTAATTGTAGAAAACTGTATTACAGGAAGATTTTCGCAATTATTTAGGTACTTTCCAATCGGGCCACTAAAACTTTTAGGTCCTGTAGTGGTCCCGTCAAGCTTTTCAAAGAGATGTCTTAAAGTCAACTCATTAGCATGTAGTTGACATACCAACCACTGAAGTGGACGTTGAAGCTTGCCTTCAAGTAATCTGATAATACCTGCTCTGTTACCGGTATTCACAGCCGTTCCATCACATCCAATAGCCGCGATTAGCTTCAAATCAATCGATTTAGCCTGTAAATATGCAAACAGTTTATTGGATATTGTTTTAGCCTCACCTGATGCCACGGAAATGTGACCAATATATTGGGAGTCAGGTTCTTTCAATAAAGTTATGTGTTCTTCAGTTACAACTTTTCTGCGATTGTCCTCGTCAGTTAATGTTTTATCCTTTCGGCCGTCAAACGAGATGCAAATACATTGACTAAAGTTTAGCATTTCCTTGGTCGTCAAAGTGGTTCTTGTCTTGGTACGAGATCGACGAATTTTGTTGCGATCTATGACATTTGATGTGTCGTTTTCAGTTACTAAACCGATGTCTTCTAATGTAGCAGAGACGATAGCAGCTCCTGCTCGATCGGAAATACCATAACGATCCAGTGTCCTGGCTACGACTTGAAATCGATTTTCAGAAGGCATGATGATAGAGAAAGAGGAAGAGGCCGGAGTTAAGTCCTTTTCTTGGTTTTCGTGTAATTTTGCATTTATTTTGGAGGGCTCAGCTCGAGAGGTAGATGGTATGGCTGTTTCTTCGTATAACTTACGCTTTAACTGTCTGGCAATATTGCTCTCATTTTTCTTTGTTGTCTCTCTATCCAACGAGCTAATCATCATTTTTCGTTCACCTCGCTGATCTAATAGGAAATCTCTTTCTTTGATTGGTATTTTACGCGCCTTTTCACAACAACAAATGTCAAACGAACTACATTTGCAAGTAGCAATATCGAACAAAGCCTTGCTATCCGTTTTAAATTTATTCAATTTGTTTCTGTAGGTTTCACTGTTTTTTCTAGCTTGATAGGGTTTTAAGAGCACGCGATATTTATCATGATACGCTTTAATTCTGGCCAAGATTGTACGATGTTCTATTGTAGGTAATGACGCTTTCTTCCAGATCAATTCGATGTCCATTGCAACAATTTCACTTGTGTTTCTTACTAAATCTTGTAGTCTGTTCTCTGATTTAGAGCAGAATATGAAATATTTGATCATGTCTTCATATGTCGGTAACAAGCTAGTAGGTAGTTCTTTGCCAGAACCAAATATGGGGCAAATTTTGTCACTACTACGCAAACTCATTATACTTTCGTTACACTCACAATCACAGTATAAAAACCAATATAACGTGTTTCAATTGTGCATTTGAAACAAATACTAATAATATAACAGTACGCTCCCACCCGCGTCCCGCACACCGCACCCCGGGAGCTCGTGTGGGTGGGAGTTGAGCGACAGTAAATTAGACAAAATTCCGATCAATTTTACGCGGGAAAAGTGTATGAAAGAAAGTAGATAGTTTATGCAATTGATTCATTTTATGATCAAAAACAGATTCTATCTAAAATAATGTTTGAATTAGTTAGCGTAATTAAAATAAACCTATTTTGTGTAAATATCGATTCTCTTCGATTTCCGAAAACTTTGATGACTTTGGGGCAGTACTTCTAATTATTATTTTTAAATAATATTTGGTAAATATAATTAATGGGTGCCAGAGCATCTATCCCGCATACCGCGACAAGAAAATTCTATTAAAAAAAAAACCCTATACAAGAGCGATCCACCCTATTTTACATGTCAATCATATTTTTTAAAACTAGATGAGGTCGGCGTTTCCTATCTGACTACTCTGAGAAGAAAGGCCGAAACAAACTCAGAGGTCACAGTCTCTTTTAAAGTCCAGACATAATTTGGTTAGGGGTTCCCTCTATCTGGCAGAAACTTGATGCTCCGAATTTTATTTGGCATAACACACTTGGCATAATTTTATTTAAACGAATATTTGTAAGGCATAAAAAATGTTTAGCATAATCATTGTTTGGCCGAATGTTTATATGTTCGACTTTACGCTGGCATACTTTTAAGATGGCAGAATGTTATTTCGCATAATTACCTTTGGCAGACTTAAAATTCCGCATAATTTCGTTTAGCATAACATTTATTTAGAGCAATGATTATTTGGCATAATTTCACTTGGCATACTATGAAGATGGCAGAATTTCATTTAGAATAATTTTGTTAGGCATATTTTCATTTCTATTAAATTGCATTTTAACCTTAAATAAAATGAAATAGTGTCTCAAAAAGTCAGTATATGTTGTGCTACTGTCTGCCCTACCCCTAGAGTGTAATTTAAGCCCGCGTAGGCGCGGAGTGGCGAGGCGGCCCGCGAGCTGAGGAGCAGGTGGTTTTGACGGTCGCGGTGGTGAGCGTAAAACCATCTGCGACGATGAGTTCGCGTGGGACCGCCGGAGCCCCGCAGCGCCGAAGCCGTGACAGAAACCATGCATGCTGCATGTTGCATGCTCGCCTGCATGCTGTAAGCTTGCTTGCATGCTGCATGCTTGCTTGCATGCTTGCTTGCTGCATGCTTGCTTGCTGCATGCTTGCTTGCTTGCTGCATGCTTGCTTGCATGCTGCATGCTTGGTTGCTTGCGTGCTGTATGCTTGCCTGCTTGGTTGCTTGCATGCTGTATGCTTGCTTGCATGCTGCATGCTTCTTTGCATGCTGCATGCTTCTTCGATATGAAATGTATGCCAAAAGATGGTTCTAAGTTTAAAGTTTCTGAGATATGATAGTTCTGCCTTTTAATAACTATCGATATGAAATTATGCCAAGAGACGATTCTGACTGCGAACTTTCTGCGATATGATGGTTCTACTTTTTAATTATTATGTAATAAAATTTATGCCTAAAGATGATTCTGACTAATAAAATTATGCGTTGTGAATGTATGATAAATGAGTGTATGCCAAACGATTTTCTGCGAAATGAAGTTTATGCCATCTGCTGTTATGCAAAATAATATTATGATGAAAAAAATTCTGCCATAAAGGGTGGACCCTTTGGTTAGATCATGTGAAGACCATGTGGATTGGTGTCTGAAGTGGTCTTTTAAGGAAAGAACCACACAGATTGAGTGGACCTGTCCAATCAGTGCACGCATTTGTCAGTAATCATGCAGCTCAACTCAGAACTTAAGGAGGTCAATGATTCGACGAACAGTACCAAAGAAAGGACATTTGTGTAGGTCGCATAAATTACTGAAACTGCCAGACTGTCATTAAAAAATAAATGAGAAGAAAAGGAACCTAGAAAAAAAAAATAACACCCACTTAATCTTCACATTTACAATAATTAAAACAATATAATACTTTAAAAGTAAATATGCATGTCATTGTATAAGTAAAATTCATCAATGTCAATGTGTATATAAAATCAGGAAATAGTCCCGGTCTGATCATTTGAGGACCATGTACATGGGGGTGTCTGAAATGGTCTTTTGAGGAAAGAACCATATAGATTGAGTGGACCTGTCCAGTCAATGCACGCATTTGTCAGTAATCTTTCAGCTCAACTCAGAACATAAGGAGCACAACGATTCGACGAACAATACCAAAGAAAGGACATTTTGGTAGGCCGCATTAAGTACTCAAACTGCCAGATTATCATTAAAATGAAATGAGTAAGAGGAATATATAAAAAAAAACAAACATCTACATAATCCTCACATTCAAAATCATTAAAATAATAAAAAATAGTATACTCCTCAGTGTATATATTCATGTCATAGTTAAGCAATAATCAAAATGTCAAAGTGTATATCCCAATAAATAATTAATAAAAAAAAGGAAAGTAATTAATAATAAAAAATATCATTCAGTATAATAATAATTTAAAAATTAAAGATATGTTAACCAGGGATAGCATTAACTATGTAAGTAACAGTGATGTCACTAAGTGTGAAAATTGGTTGCATGGTAAGCAGCCTTATCCTAGAAGTCAGGGTCGTACCTACACTAGAACAATTAGATCTGACTTATGCAGATGTTTGTGGGCCTACAGAGAATGCTTCAATTGGAAAATCAATGTAAAGATGATTGTACTGATTATCGTTTTGTGTTTTTTTTTTATAAAAAGAGACTCTGACGTTTCCGAAAGAACTTTGAAGTTTGTGAACTTTGTCGTAAAGGAAGCAAGTGAGCAAGAAAAGTGAAAGATTTCGCATTATTTAATGTGTACGTGGTAGGTAATTGAATTTCACCAAAATAGCTTTCGGTAGATGAATGAATCAATACCTAGATCGTTGAAAAGCAAACAAAAACAGAAAACAAAATCTCCGGTAAAATTTAAAATTTACAGGTCAGGTACTGACGACTTATTACTCGGGAGCGTCGATATATTAGATTGTAAGGCAGCTGTGACCCCCATGGAAGAAATTTTTTATTACAGTGTGTCAATGAGAGATAAGTTAGAGTATCCAGAAATAGAACATGTAAATTAGTTCACTGATGTAGGCAATGTTCCAGACTTTACTTATAGTCTGTCCATAAGTGTCTTTAAGAGAGTGCCAGTCGTGTGCTAGTGATGATTTATGGGTAGCTCTTATAAGAGTAAGCTCTGTTTTTGAAAGAAGTAAAATTAAGAAGTGCCCATGTAGTTTATGTTAAATAAAATATTTTGATTTTAATCCACTGAATACGAATATATAGCTTTAAGTTTAGCTGTTAGCGAAGCTTGTTGGATGTTTCTTTTTAATTCCAAAGAAAATTGGTCGTGTGAAATTATTTTGAAGCCAATCAGTCCGTATTCTTTTTTCACAAATGATCAATTGGCAGGTATATTTTAACTAAGCCTGTGGGAAAACAAAAATTTAGTACATTTATACTTACACTAGCTTCTGCCCGCGACTTCATCCGCGTTAAATTTCTTGTTCTCCCGACCCTTCCCGTCGCGTCGAACCGCCTACCCGTGCGATTGTCCCCGTTTTTGCAACATTCTTCATTACTGCTCCGCTCCTCTTAGTTTCAGCGTGATGTTATATAGCCTATAGCCCTTCTCGGTAAATAGGCTACCCAACACAAAAATAATTTTTCAATTCGGACCAGTAGTTCCTGAGATTAGCGCGTTCAATCAAACAAACAAACAAACTCTTCAGCTTTATAATATTAGTATAGATAGTATAGATTGTTTGGGATTACAGTAGACCCCCGGTAATTCGGCCCCTGTCTAATCCGGCACCCCCTGTAATCCAAAATGTCTATTATTATTGAATATTTTTTTGACAGTCTTCGCTAACGTAGATAATGCATGATTGAACGGGAAATGGATCTGTAATTTGTCAGGTATTACAGGGTACTCTTTTGTAAAAAAAACTATAATCCGACAAATTCGACAGTTCGACACTGCCCTGCAAAACGTTTGTCGGATTACCGGGGTTCCACTGTATGGATGTATTTTTTAAATTGTTAGATATATTGTATTAAGAAGGAATACAGTATAGAGTTTTAACATTGAGAGAGGCTGTAGAGAATAAATTATGTATTAAATATTGCAATGTTAAAAAATTATGTTTGGTTTGATGTATGGCATGGCAACAGAGGGGTGTTGACATACATCACACCTCTACTTTTTGTCATCGAGTGTACGATAGTAAAACAAATCCTGGGACATTTTTATTGACATATATTTTAGATTATTGCAAGTGGACGACATGGAACGAAGTAAAATTTCTGTGATTCGACTAGGGGTGAACGCCTACGTGTTATTATATAGCAATTTGTAGCTAGAGCTAATTTAAAATAAAAAACATGAGAGTAGGCTCTCATTTCTTTATTTTAAATCAGCCATAGGTGAATGGACCCTTTGTCGTTCACTTTGATAGTTTTCATAAACTTACATGGTTCAAGAGATCAACGGACAAAGTCAAGGTCTAATAATTTATTTCAAATAAAAGGCATTTCTGAACGACAAGAACAACAAACTTCGCGTCGTAGCTACCGTAGCTGCGTCGGCATCGTCGTAGCAATCGGAGAAGCGTACTAAACGTGAAAGACAAAAGAATTTTGTTTATACATAACTCACGTTTTTTACCCATGGGAGTAAGAAAAACTACAACATTAATGAAGAAGAAGAACGATATAACGAACGATGTGATGGAACCGCAATGAACATGCTTACCCACCGCGGTTCATATAAGGCTAGAGCAAGGCATCGCTGGGAGGCTGTATTATCCTAACCAACCTCTTTACTAATAAACAACATTATAACAACACTTCACAAGCCTAAATGGCGTAATTACAATCCATTTAGATAGTCGAAGTGTAAGGTCGCTCTGACATTTGGTGCAGGTGAGCCACTGAGGTGAGCTTAAGAGCCGCCGTCTTCGCCCGTCGTGATATTCGTGAAGACCGGCGCGGCATTCCGATCATCTTGATTTAGTTCAATGCTCGCTATTATTAATTACGTGTTTTGTCAACAATGTAGATGCTCGTATTTTCAATGCAAACTTTCAAATGATCTTACTAACGTTCTCCTTAACCAATGCCGGGAGGCACTAACCCGAAATAGCAGAAAAAAGAACAAAGCTCAGTTGCTATGTTATTTAATGATTAATTTGTAGGCTTAATATAGTCCGAAGTATTTTAGGTAACTTAATGCCGATCAGGCTTTTATTTCAAAAAAACTTTTTAACAAAAAATTAAACCACCGAAAAACTGAAAAGCATAAAATAATAAACCTTAAAATGATGAGTCGGCGCTTTGAGTGATCCTTGTTCATTGATTTTTCAGCGCCCACTCAAAATTTTAAGGTTTATTATTTTATGCTTTTCAGTTTTTCGGCGGTTTAATTTTTTGTTAAAAAGTTTTTATTTTATATTTTTTGTGGCTTTAATATACTAATAATACTTGGCAAGGTATTATACCCTATCCAACAAAAAAGAATTATCAAAATCGGACTACTCTGTATAAAGTTATGCGTGTTTATACGTTACAATCAGTGAGTGAACAATCAATCATCCCCTGTTTTCCAACCCTCAGGGTTCGATTTTGCTTTCCAAATTTATATGAGACCACCTTGGGAGTATACCCTTTCCAATAGAAGAAGAATTGTTACAATCGGACAACTATGTAATAAGTTATGCGTGGTCATACATAAAAAAAATATGCGTCGAATTGAGAACCTCCTACGTTTTTTTTTTTCGTCGGTTGAAAATATTTATCATCATCATCATTTCAGCCTAAAGACGTCCACTGCTGGACATAGGCCTCCCTCAGTTTTGGGGGTTTGGTATAATTGCCACATTCGCCAAGCTTGGCAGGCGGATTGGCGATCGCAGTATGGTGGTAAAATGCATCTAGAGAACGCTGCTGCCGTAAGTAGTAAGTCCCTTAGTCACCTCCTGCTATTCTTTACGTCCTGCACCACACAGAAACCCTGTACCTCACGGAACACAAACAATATTAGTTACCTGCAGAGTATGTTTGGATTAACAACATTCTTATTATAGTTACCGGTTGACTACTAAGCGCCTGTGCAATCTGTAGTTGTCTTTTCACAAACACCAGCATGTCTGTTGCTATTACTTTTCTCGTAGTGAATTAGATGCAGGCAGTGTGTGTGCCTGATGAAATAAGTAGGCGCTGTACAAAATAATAAATGTTTTTATTTTTGGTTGTAATAAGGGAAAGGCTTTCCTGGAGTATATTTATAACTGTGAATTGTTTGTCTTCTGCAAACAGATCGGATTTGTTCATCATGTTTATTAAAAAAGCAATGATTAGTGCAATAGACATAATTGCAACCTCACCTACAATACTCGTAAGAGGACACAGGTAGAATCCTTTCACGTATGTCCCCAAAAACCTACCTACTTACAAAATTTCAATTCTGTTTCTTAGGCAATGTAGCCAGGCAAGCCCTTACGAGATGATAAAATCCATCCATCTCATAGTGACTCACAGAACATAACAATATGTTACCTTATGAGATAACACGACACTTCGGAAACGGAAGGGATTCGGAATGGCTTTGTTGACACACTTGCATAAGGAAATCGGACCAAAGAGACACGTGTGCGACTATGCATCGCATTATGTACCCAAATAATAGTTACATCACTTGACTAGCAGCTTATCTACGATCGCAGAATATTATGAATGTATTCGATTATCTTAAGAAATGAATAATAATGTACCTATTTATACGTAAATAGGTACTTTATGGGTAACTACAGTTTTGAGCCGATTGGAGTCAAAACTGTTACTCATAAAGTCGGGTATTCGCTCTTCTTCGGTCGATCTTCCATGTGACCAGAGGGCTGGATAGTTCTTTAGCCGAAGAATTAGCATTGCCATTTAACGTGGCAATGCTGCCAGTTTTCTTGGCAAGTTTCCAGATGACAGCGATGCGGATGAGTACTTCGACGCCACAGTGGCTAAAAAAGCAAAGGATGTTTCGTAAATTTAGTTAGCTCAGAGTACTAGAGTAAATAGTACTAGTAGTTACTTGAGTTTATAAAGAAAACAAAAATCAAAAAGAAAACTCATATATTATGAAATTAATGATATCCTAAGTCTCGAGTTCGCTATCTCCTCTCAGTCAAAGTCAAATCATTTATTTCAAATAGGCACTTTTGAATGTCACAATTCTGCAAAAAAATGTATTGATTCTAGTCTCTCTCTGCCAAACCCTATCTCATTTCATATGAAATCGATTCTTCGCAAGCCGCGTCTGTTCTGGGTCGCGGAGATATCCACATACATGTGCATGCATGTCGTTGCATTCAGCTTGATCATTCAAAAGTGCCTGTAATTGATTTATATGAAATAATTTTGTAGAGTTCGAGTTGTCGACATACATCCTCGCACCGCAGGCTTTGTTCCTTATTGGCCTATATGAATTCAAACCTAGATGGTATCTTACAACGAATGTTTATCGTAACCTTTGGATCCAAACATGAATGCCCAAATATGGAGTCATCTCGGCGGAGATGCGCCACGGTCATGTGCATATTAACCACACGTCCGGTATAATCAGCTCATTACGTATACACAACTAAGTTTATTACTTCTAACCAATGATATATGTTGGGCTAAATCATAACTGTTACGTAACGTGGTACGTGGTACCTTTGGAGACATTTCGTCAGCTTAAAGGGCTCTGGGCAGAAAGTGGCAGTTTCGTAACATTCAAATTAATCGGATATCAGTATATATTGTGTGTGACATCAGTTGGGCGTCAAAACTGTCCCGGAACTGTGATCATACGCACTCACGATGAAACTGTTTGTGAGTAAACAAAATACTTTTTAAATTGGTTGTCACTAAGGAGAGAAAGAAATAATCCCATAATTTGTGATAACCGAGTCACAATACTGTAAACAAACCTTATCTTATATTAACAAATCTAACGGACACGTTTAAAGTTGCCAAAAGCTTAGATTACAATAATTACACAGATTTTTGCTTTCAAATCTATTCTACAACAATGGAATAATACTAATAATGATTCTAATTCTAAATCTTCGGATATTATAACGAAAATTAAAAGGCGCCATTATGCGCAGTCCATACCCTCCACAGCACCATTCCTAGGCCGGGAGTCGGCCGTTGAGCACCCAGGCTGAGGGGGAGGTAAAGAGCCCCCGGCAGCCTTGGCACCCCTTCTTCGCCTCCTCTTCCTGCCCTTTTTGGTGGGCGCGCCACAGGCTTTACCGCCCGCTCTGTGTCCAGCCTGCAGCTGCACAGAGGCTGCAGTTTGGCACCGTGGAACACTGGGTGGCCTTGTGGCCGGGCTGGCCGCAGCGATAGCATTGGTCACTGCGGTCTATTTCTGCGGTGCACCATGGCCTGACATGCCCCATATCCAGGCAACGGAAACACCGCAAAGCCCTGGGTTGCAGCAGCTTGACCCTAGCTGCAACCCACCCCACCAACAGACGTCCAGCGTCGGCAACCTTATTGGCCACCGCCACCGGGCACCGCACCCAGATTGCGCCGAGCCCGGAAGCGTCGGTGCGGATCACGCCCGTACGCACATCGTCAGGCGGACATTCACCGACTCTGGCGACGGCCGCCGCGACCTCAGCCGGGGTCGTCGCGTCGTCCAGGCCATCGACGCGTAACTCGCTCGTCTTCATGGGTCTGGACACCCGAACGTCCCCCGGGTTGAGGACCTCCCTTAGTTTGGCGGCCAGAATGTCCGCCTTTTCGTTGCTCGAAGCACCAGAAATCTGCAGAAGCCGAGCCCCTGTAATTGCCGGCCTCAGTATGAAGCCGGACGGTGTGCCGAGGTCAGGGAATGCGACCTTGGCTTTTGCCTCCGTCAGGAACGCCTTATACGAAAGGCCCCTCTCGATGGCTCCGGGCTGCAGAGTAATTACCACAGCCGCGGAGCGTGGGGCTGTCGCCCTAGGCGGCCCCTGGGTCTTCTTCTGGGCCGGCGCTGGTGTTCTTGCGGGAGCTGGCGGCGCCGTCTTCTTCTTTTTCTTTTTCCCCTTTCGGACTACTTTGTTCCAGACCTCCTTAGTAGCCCCAGGCGCAGTCACCGGGGGAGCACTCGAGGAAGTCGCCTGGGGAGCTGTTGTCTGGGAAGTGGGCGCGAACTTGGCCGGCACTCTAGCCGCCTCCGCGGGCTTTTTGGCCCCCACCGCGGGCTTTGTAGCCCCCTTCCCTAACTGGTGCGGCTCAGGCATCGAGACCGCTGCCTCTCTCCTCCGCTTATCCGCAGCGAGCGGTGGACGGAAGGTTTTGGCTGGGAGGAGCCTCGGCTCTATGGCCTCTAGTCGAGCCCCTACCATCTGCCCGCACTGCACCATACAGAGTGGCGAGCGATCTTTTCGACCTCCGCATCTGCAAGTGCAGGGGCCGACGATGAGGTTGACTGTGGAGCCAGCAATAGGACCGGTGCCCGGGGCTGCCCGCAGGACGGCAACCTCCCGCTTTAGATCGTCCAATTCGGATCGAAGACGGCGGTTCTCCTCCCAAAAATCCGCCGTCTCCTCCGAGCTTGTTCTGCTAAGGAGGACCTCAGCTGCCTCCCTGATGTCCTCAGCCACCTCTTTAAGGGCGCGCGTGAAAGTGCCCTTCAGATTGCCAGATTTTGTGGCAACCTTCAGGATTATTTCCACGCCGTCCAAAACCTGGCGGCTAAGCGCGACCGGCGACAAGCTCTCTCCGGCAGCCATCCGGGCCAAGCGCCGCTCCCGCGCCTGACGAGTCAGCTCACCGACCTCGTCCTCCGCTACAGCCCTGCGCTGCGCCCGCTTTGCGGCGTTTGCTTCCGCCTTATTAAGCCCGAGCAGGGAGCCCTCGCTGGCCGGGTCACTTTCGACAACCTCTACGGGCTCCACTGGAGCCGGAGTGTCGGGCCGAGATACCGACGCGAAGCGCCCCCGCTCATCGCGCTCCATTGAAGGAGCAGCAGCTCTGCCAGCCACCGCGCGACCCCGCCTGCTGCTGTCCGTCGGCACCTTCGGTGCCGGCAGGCTCTCCTCGCTAGAGGAGCGTGGCGAGCGCTTACCACGGCGCCTCGCCACCCCCTCTTCCTTTCGCGATTGGCTGTACCCAGGATGCACCGGTCCAACGGCTGCCCTTTCTCCCGAACGTATCCGAAAGGAACGAGCAGCAGTCCAGGCACACGAGGAGGTTTTCTGCACGCACCTTAACTCCAACATCTACCTACATTAAGAACCATTTTGGTGTTTCAAGTGTCTTTAGATGTCTTGAACCACTTCCCATCAAATAAGCCTGCTTTCCTGTATAGCAATCCTTTCGTGTAGCCGTCGCATGTTTGAAACTGTAGATGTTTCTGAACTAACAAAAAACAGACTTACTTTATAAATATCTTCATCAATTTATTATTGGATTAGCTGCTACATATGGAAATTCAATATTATTTCACTAAACAGTTGATACGATTGCACAATTTAAATGAATATTTTGATTTATTAGTGAAGCAACATTGAAATAAATCCGTTATTGCCAAATTACTATAATTTATGATAAAACATGGCATCGTAAAGATATAACCCGCGGTTAACCTTGCGCCTATAAAATAGATTACTTCTATTATTTCATCTAATTCTCTAAGATGATTTATTTTACCTTCGTTGTGTTTCCTACTTAGACACCGCTCACTTAACGTAGCATGAGAAATCTCTTAGTAGTTTTTATCATCATCAAAAGACAGTTGACAGAGAGATAGTGTTAGATCAAACACCACAAAAAAACTGATAATCCTATTATCTATTATTTACCTATTATTTTTATTATGTTTGATCCACAGATTTGCACAGTGCTGCTGATAGCCAGCTCCACAGCTTCAAAACAAAAACGCGGCATCTTTGGCGAGCCCGGCGGCCTGCTCAACGGCCTCAATGGTCTGCCGTCCAGCATCTCAAGCTCAGGGTACTCACACTCCAGCTCAGGACACTCACATGGTTCCCACGGGTCCTCGCATCACTCACACAGCTCTCATGGACCATCTCTGCACTCACACGGATCTCTTCACTCAGCCCAAATTCAGTCACACAGCTCGCTACATTTAGCCCCGCTGGAATCATACGGTGCACCAATACACTCGGAACCACTGCAATTACACCATCCACCTCTCTACAGTCATTCTGAACCACTGCACAGCTCACACTCTCTACACGAAGGTCCATTGTTGAGTTCAAATTCCTTATACGCAGAGCCTTTACATTTACATCACCCTGAACCTCTGCTTAGCTCTCATTCCCTCCATTCAGAGCCTCTCCAGTCTGCCCCCGTGCTAAGCGCACTCTCTGAGCCTCCAAACACACACGCCGAGCCCCTCCAAACTCACTCTTTGCACTCTGCACCCCTTAGTTTGAACCACTCACCGTCTCTTAGTTTGAGCCACTCTTCGTCTTTAGATTCGAGCTCATATGCTCCTCATTATTCTAGCCATTCAGCACCACTAAGTTTGAGCCACTCACCATCTCTCAGTTTGAGCCACTCCATTCCCCATTATTCTAGTCATTCTCCTTCCTTGAGTTTGAGCCATTCACCGTCATTAAGCTCGAGCTCATATGCTCCCCATTACTCAAGTCATTCTGCTCCTCTAAGTTTGAGCCATTCATCATCTCTCAGTATGAGCCAGTACGCTCCCCATTATTCTATTCATTCTCCGTCCTTGGGTTTGAGTCACTCACCCTCTTTAAGTTTGAGCCATTCCGCTCCTCATCACTCATCTCATTCGTCTCCCCTGAGTTTGAGCCACTCTTCTTCTCCATGTTCGAGTCCTTCATGTTCCCTAAGTTCAAGCCACTCCCTTCCCCATTATTCTAGTTATTCTCCTACCTTGAGTTTGAGTCACTCACCGTCTTTAAGCTTGAGCTCATATGCTCCCCACTTCTCAAGTTATTCTGCTCCTCTAAGTTTGAGCCACTCACCATCTCTTAGTTTGAGCCACTCCGGTCACGATTTTTCTAGTCATTCTCCGTCCTTGAGTTTGAGTCACTCACCCTCTTTAAGTTTGAGTCAGTCCGCTCCTCATTACTCATCTCATTCGTCTCCCCTGAGTTTGAGTCACTCTTCCTCCCCATGTTTAAGTCCCTCATGTTCCCTAAGTTCAAGCCACTCAGCTTCCTACTACCCAAGCCACTCCTCCTTGCTGCATTCGGGCCACTCGCCGTCTCTGCTGAGCCAGGCGCTACCCCTGCACAGTCACCACGGCTATGGCAGTCTTAGCCCTCACCATGGACATGCCAGTCACGGCTCACACCACGGCCACGCGCCCGTCATAATCAAGGCTCCTCCGCGGTACGCGTCCGGCTGGTGGTGATGGTGGTGATGATGGTGAACGACGACATGATTATTAAATTATAATAAAACATTTATAAAACGTGCGTGAGTTTTATTTGTTCAGACATAATCATCATTATTATGTGACAAGCTTCTGCCCGCGACTTCATCCGCGTCATATTTTTGCTCTCCTGACCCTTCCCGTCGTATCGAATTGCCTACCAGGTACCTGCTGCTCCAGTCCTTTTGATCTTAGTGTGATGTTATATAGTCTATAGCCTTCCTTAATAATTAGGCTAACCAACACAGAAATAATTTTTCAATTCGGTCCAGAAGTTTCTGAGATTACCGCGTTCAACCAAACAAACAAACTCTTCAGCTTTATACTATTAAGGATAGAAATATAGATTATACTGAAAGTACACCTCGGCCGAACCCTTCAGGAAAAACAGGCGAGATGTTACACTCAAATATAACAATAAAAACATCAAGATCATCTTAATATTTCATTAAAATTTTACAAAAAAGAAAAATTTGGTGGTATCTAACTTTATCCTTGGTGGTATCTAACTCAGTCAAATCATGAAATGACAAATTTATGAAAGGACGAGAAATTTGGCAACAGGTGTGTGCCGTACTCGTCGAAAGACGCAGCTATTTCACACATATAGAAGGATTCCTTTGACTTTAGATATTCGGAGCCCATAGATTTCTTAAGCGTCGAACTGGGCTCATTTCACTAAAAAGGACTATCTTTACAATACACGCACTTTGCATACCGTTTCTTCTCCCTCCATATACGTAGGCTAGTTACTATTCACGTTTATTTTGTTATCTCTCCGTAAAAGGTCGTTGACAGTTGGCAGTAGTAACCTTGCACAGGGGGCGGTTGCGAAGTCGCTCGAGGCTCGTTTACATCAACATGTCGGTTACGCAATGTGTGCAGGTTGCTTGTTTAGTGTCAAAAGAACAGGTGTAAAATATCACAGCTGACTCCTTTTTTTTTGGACCATCATGTAAAAATATGAGGTAGAGAGTAAAAGAGAAAAGAGGAGAGGAGGGGCAGGAGGGGGGAGGTTGTATTCTTGTGATTCTACCAGAATGAGTACCTATAAAGATGCCTTTGTTCGCTCATCCTTGTCCAAATAGTTCGCTCTCTGACATTGACCTTTAAATCAAACTGATAAGGAAATAATTTTAGTAAAGGCGTGGGAATGATTTCATTGTATCAGACCGTAAATTACGGCTAACGAAGACTAGAACAGAGATAACTAACATAAAAAAAAACCTTGAAAACTTTTACAAAGGTGTTTGTTTTTTTTGGAAAATGTTTTTATTTTCACTTTTATAACTTACTCAAAGTGGGTTGAAAACGTATTACAGAAGCTAACGCAGCAAACTACACAATCAAAGTTAATAAATTTATGGAGGAATGGTTTAGGTTACATACCATAGGCACCCCTATGGTATGTAACCTAAACCATTAAAAAAAAGATTTTTTGAATTTGATTCGAAAGTAGAAAATAATAGAAAAAGCGTGGGGTGCTTGGTATCTATTAAAATACCTCAAAAAGCACCCCACGCTTTTTTCCACTATTTTCTATTTTTAATTTGGTTTTCTACGGCAGCGTGTTTTTTTTAGTTTTTTGTATGTACGTTCTGTGATATCTCCGGCAATTGTAGATCGAATTCAAAAAATATCTTTTTTTTTTGGAAGCGTGTCTTTAAGTTTTTTAAAACTATTATATATTTTAAATTTTTGTGGTGTATCGAATTTTGTGACGTATGTCAACGTAGTTTTCGAATTTTGTTACGTATATCAGCGCAGTTTTCGAAGACAAGTTTTTTTGGTATCGTGGTATCCCGAAAGGAGTCAGTTACAAACATACAAACATACAGGTGAAGCGTTAGCTTCACCTGTATGTTTCTGTTAAGAAAGCGTGTAAAAAGAATAGGTATACAGACGTAGTCAGAATTAACTTTTAACTGCCAGTCAGTTAGAAGTTAATTCTGCCTACGTCTGTATACCTGTTAAAAATAAATTAAAACATACAACTGAATAGAGAACCTCCTCCTATTTTTTAGTTGGTTAAAAATAACGGTTTTACGGTAAAACTGGGTAAAACCCTAGAACACAATCTTTGGCCTAATGCATAAGTAATCACTGATTCATCTAATGGACCCTACTCAGCTACATCCAACAGTCGGCGTGGTTCGGCATCATGGTGTCATAATGTTAACTAGTAAATTATTCATATGATAGTTATAAACGACAAAGCCCATCCTTTAAATAAGTTGTGCGAGCCATGATTACAAACGATTAACCTTTCGCCTTAACCGAAGTGTATAAAACTGCATAATAATAACAAGTATAATCGGAAGTTATTTTAGAGTAATTTTTTTAATGCTTATTTATGAGATTTAGAACTTAAAAGGAAGATGTTTTGAATAAGTCATATAAAATATCTATAGGTTTGTTCAACTAACAATAACTTTTTATCAAATGTTGTAAAAGAAATATGTAAGGATCGTAGCCGATTGCGTTCTGTACTATGTGCCCTCATTTTTACCCCCGTGGGCAAAAGGCGTCAGTTTATGTATGTATGTAATAGCACCTCATCTATATTGGTCTGACAAGTGACTCTTGCGCAAAGTTTTTCACACTGACTGAAAAACAAAAGATTCGGTCAACATGATCCTAGGAGTGTTAACGAAGCCAAGTGTCTCAACGAGGCACCGAACCCATCGACAGGAAACGACGACCGGTCAACATCCACACAGCCTTGATATTTATTCAGATGCGGTTATTTACATGTGTACAATATTTGGCCATATGAGCCTCGGGCTCCTCATATTTAGGATATTTACCCACACCTGCCCGCGGCTCCGCCTGAACGAGGTAATAAAACTCAATTAAACTAAGATTACATCCATGAATTAATACATCTATTTGTACATAAGTTACTGACAGATTTAGCTGCGCAAGTTAATTAGTGACGTCACTCCTCAGTACAAAGACCCACTGATGAACGAAGACCAGTGAGGCTATTGCTATTCATAAACACTTAAACTTCTAATGTGATATCGAGTGGTTGTGAGCTAAACACTATTTATTAGTACAAACAAGACCTTCGTCAGATTCCACAATAAAATTAATCTTTTGATTTTATCTAGAATTCACAGGACCTTGGTAGAGCAAACTTAAAATTTGTATTTGATAAATAAGTACAAATTCTACGAAAGAATCTGCGAAAGATCACCTTCTAGTCTGCAATTAAACGTTTGCAAGGATCACAGAATTGGACCCAGATGTTTAAATGTTATGAAAGTGAAGTAAACCAATCAACAAGGAATTAGGTCGACACTGGTTGGACTACATGCTGATTACGTTTTATAGGCTGGTTTAGAGCAAAGTTCTTTTTAATTAGAGAAACTGTGCGATAGAATGAAGTACAATAAAATTTAATACGCAATTAATTGAATAAGTAAGACAACTCTATAATATATTATTGTGGATGAATTTCTTAGTTTTTTTGTAGTTTTCGTTTTCCCGGAGTCTGGATTCGTGCCCGGTTGATGGCAATATGCTCGCCCCCTATTCCATGGGACTTAAACATAACAGGCGACATGTGGGTGTACTATAGGTACACCTCTGCCTAACCCTTCGGGGAAACAAGGCGTGATGTTATGTTTTATGTTATGTAGTCATAAGAATAAATCGTAATGATTAGAACCGAAACCTTCCTACACACTTCATAGTAAATTGCTATAATAAATAAGTACCTACCAGCACATAATTACTATGTAAGTGCTGATTCGTAGGTAATCATATTTACCGAATATAACTCATCGCAAATGTGCAAGAGGTGGCACAAAGCAAATTTGTGCAGAAGTCCAACTTCATCATCATCATTTCAGCCGAAAGACGTCCACTGCTGGACTTAGTCCTCCCTAAATTTGGGGGCTTTAGCCATAATCGCCACGCTTGGCAAGAGGATTAGCGATCGCAGTATGGTGGTAAAATGCATAGAGAACGCTGTTGTAAGTCCCTTAATAGTCTCTTAGGACACACAGGGGAAGGAATGAGATCGTGTTATTCTTTGCGTCCGGCACCATACGTACAGTAGTCAAAATTATCCCTAGAGATATCTACAGTTGCAGTTCGTTTACAAACCCCACATCAATAAACACCTAAATAATACATAATAACCTACTATCTGAAGGTAATCAACACGACCGGTCCTGTGCCTCCTGCATCCAGAGAATTACCTTACGTTGTTCAAATTGTTTGCAAAGAGCTTCGCTCGCTACCACTTGCGGTACCTGAATGGGTACATCCACACTTTTCGGCCCCATCGAACGTCTGTGGGTATTGGGGCGATGAACTCGATTTGTAATGCAACAGTAATTTGCTCAGCCACTTCATCATCCGCTTCCCCTTATCCCAGGGGGATGACTAATTGGCGTAGCAGCTGAGCCACGGGCTACATTCATCGAGCTATCTTATGTTTTGAGTGGATCTATTGAACTTCGTTACATGTATACCTGCCGCCTACGTTATTATAAGTTTGGGTGCACAAAGCTCTTGAGATGCGCCGGGTTTAACCACAGACCACCAGGCGACCTTACTATTACACATTAGGATACAATTTATGAATTACGATTTGTAATTTCCTTATTATTGATTCCGGACTTTTTGTGATGATCTGACCGCGAACTTAAATGTCAATATTGATATAGTCCCTAATTGATTAAAAATGTAAAATGAGAATTTTAATTCGCTACCTAATTTTCTGTAGATACCTATGTAAATATTAAAATACGGACTTCCTAGAGCATCAATAGGTAGGTACTACATACTTGATTCTTTACATAAAACTTGTATCTTTGTAATGTTTATTAAAGGGTCACATTTGGCACAAAGTATATTTTTCATGAAATGACATCGTTAAAATTATTTCACACCAATAGTGACATACATATATATCATAAGTACCTACAGATAACATAATATCTACTAGCGTTCAGATGTATATGAATATCAATAGATAATAACTCATTGTCTAGTTCCAACAGCTTCACTTCTAACCCTACTACTGTAGCACTAATGTTGTCCCTGACCAGCCACGGATGCAGCAGTGAGTGCAACACAAGCAGCAACTTATCATTCAATAACAACTAATGACCTGTCACGCTGTTCCCTGTAGCCACGCTGCACACTGGGCTGTATGTAGTACCTAATGTAATTATTGCTACAACTGAATGATGGAAGATATTAACTTCATTAGACTGATATTTGATGCTGATTCGTATTCTCTTGTAATACGATCTATTTGTCAAGTTGTTTACCTAGTTTATGAAAGTTAGTGATTATTAGATTGCACTGGTCAGATGTAAATTTTTGCATCTTTTTTAATAGCTAACACAAAAAATCTATTTATTCAATTCAGACGAATTGCAATATTAATTTAAAATCGAATTGCCCTTCGTTCGAATTATATATAAACGATCTTCCTGAACACACATCTAATCCATGCACATTATTTGCGGATGACATTTCGATTATTTTGACATCACCAATTAATACTGATATAAATAATTACAGAACTGACATGAATAATACAATTGAATCAACAATTTCTTGATTAAGACTTAATAATTTACATGTTAATATAAGCAAAACAAAAATTTACAAAATTTAGGACATATGGTCGTAAGCGAGAGAAACTTAAAATTAATTATAATGGACAACCTCTATCAGAGGCAGAGGAAACTACTTTTGTGAAAAAGTATGCAACAAATTAAACAAATTCGTTTATGTTCTCTACACACTGCGAAAGCCCTCGTGGCAGAGTACGATGTTGACTGCGCATCACGGCTGCATTGCATCGACTGTACAATACGGCCTTATACTATGGGGTAACTCAACAGATGTAGGTAAAGCTTTCAGAGTACAATAAAATGCGTTCAAGCCATTTGTGGCATTCCACCATGGGAATCTTGTAAACCATTGTTTCTAAAATTAAACCTCCTGACATTACCCAGTATGTATATTTTAGAATGTGCAAAATTTGTCAGACGGTGACCTGTTTGAAAAGGCTCAAGACCGTTGCCCTCGGAAAGTAAGAGGTCCAGATAGAATAGTTCTGCTTAAGCCCCAAAGATTTCTTTGTTTAAAAATAACTGTTATCATATGTGTAGACTTATCTATAACAAAATACCGAAGAACTTTATAGAGTTATCTAATAATTTGTTTTTATAAAGTTAAAATCTTGGCTACTGAAAAACTATTTTATTCTGTAAATGAATTTATAAATAATGTTAATAATCTATTTTAAATGAATATAACGATAATATTAATAATGAATGTATTGTAATGTATAAATTACCCAATAACTGGGTTGTGGAGGTCAGAAAGGCAGTCGGTCCATGTAAAATACTGGTACTCCGCTGCATCCGGTTAGACTGGAAGCAGACCTCAATATAGTTAGGAAAAGGCTAGACAGATGATGATTGATCATTATTTAAATCGACTCCAGTCTAAAGATCATTTTTCCTTTTTTTATAATATTACTCAATTACTGTTTTCCCGAACAGAGGATCGAACTACAAAATTGACCATCGTCATCCACGACGCTGGCGAGCACTGCACTAAACAAACAGAAAAAAAAACGCTATTTTAAATAATAGCAACGATCTTAATCTCGATTTCGCATGAACTTCAAGGCTCTCTCAAAGTGAGGCGAGTATATAATTGAGCTCTAGATAAAAACCACCGGCCGTGAGAGTTAAATCCACTCAAGGTCATCAGAACTGTGTCGACATGTGGTTAGAAAGTGAATCATCACTCTGCGTCGTTTATTTACCGCTTATTGAATATGAAGCTGAACAAACAAGCTGTGGTTAACTCTGTCAATGTAAGACATAATCAGTTAAATAAAAATTGCGCTAAACGTGTACATTTTGGTTCTGAAAAAGATCTATCAACAATTTAAACAAATAAAGACTGTTGCAATAACCTATATTTTAGATCAGCAAATCTTATTATACCTTTAAACGAGCAATTCTTGTATATATATATATAATCTGAATCTCGGAAACGGCTCCAACGATTTTCATGAAATTTAGTATACAGGGGGTTTCGAGGGCGATAAATCGATCTAGCTAGGTTTCATTTTTAGAAAATTTCGTTTTATACGTGTTTTCAATAACCAACTTTATAGATAATTAACTTGAACATAAACTTATTATTTTAAACACAATTTACCAAAAAATACCGAGCAAAGCTCGGTCATCCAGATATTGATACATTAATTTTAAAAAAAGCTTTTTATGGTGAACTGGGATACTAGTAGTGATATTTTACGCTCTTGTAAATAGCAATTAGAACGACAATCCCGGAGATCTATCAATTCACCTGATGTTAAGGATTCATAGCTCACTTCAAACTCACTTTACCTAAGTTTTCAAAGTAAGATTTTAACAGAATAGGACGTCTGTTCTGATTTACTCATAATAAACTAAACACTTAACAGTCTTTTTACACAAGCTACGGGGAGAGAAAAGATCGCTTATTCTTTGCAGGATATCAGCACCCCTAGCCAAGTTAATAATCTGCAATCGTTAACGCTAGTCGCTTAACGTTAAGTCACGTGGTTAAAACAAACGAATAGAAAATTCGTAGACAAATTCACATCGTTCAAAATGACAGAATGATTTTTTATCGTTTCTACAATGTTCAACGCTAAATCATTTGTTATAATGTGTCGTTTTTCTAAAGACATTGTAGAACGAGCGGCTGACTCAGGCGCGTCAACATGGCTACCAACTTATCGTTTTCTACAATTGCTGACACCGAGGCGTTACCGATTGGAGAACGGAATTCGACACGAAGCGGTTGTGACTTGGCTAGGGGGGCATAATACAGATCTTAAGTGGCAGTGGGCGCATCGCAGAACAGATTGCCGATTGGACTGAAAAGTTCTGGAGTGGTCACCGCGTACCGGAAGACGTAGAGTCAGAAGCCCGCAGGAATCTGCTGGTTACGGAAAGCACAGAGTCGGTTGGAGTGGCGGAACTTGCGGGAAGCCTATGTTCAGCAGTGGACGTCTTGTAACTGAAATTATGATGAAGAGAAACCAATCTGAAAATTTAATCATTGAAGCAATAACTGACATTATACCGAGTTTTATGATGACGAATCAGAACTCATAGATTTTATAACAGCAATGAAACTCAAAGATGCATTCATAGATTACTTTGTACGACGGGACGGTAATTGTATAAAATTAATGAACAAGCGGCATCAGTGAGCTGCCAACATAATTGCCTATAAATTTGTTAATTTCTAGATTGTAGTTGCAAAAAGAAGTTAAAGACATTATCCGTATTAGGAAATGGTAGCAAGGAAAAGGGCAATTATCGTAATTTTAAGAACGTGTGGACTTAGTCTAATCTCAGGCTCAATCTATCAAAAATACCGCGAGTTTCCACGTACATTACATACATACATTTTACATTTTTGACAAGTCTTCGACATTTGATTGCTGCCAAAATGAGACTGCTAATAGATTTTGTACAGTTTTAGTTAGGAGAATTGGCCTTCTGTACATGATTCGGACTTTGAAACATTTATTTCGTCGGATGTATAAAAAAAAGTTGTTCCGTTCATTTCGACGTCGTAGGTAGGTATTGCACTTTTCTATGAAACTGCAGTTTTTATAATCGACGATAATTTCTACTCTCATTTGCAAAAAGACTACTGTTCAGTAGACCAGTTCAAAGTTTGTTTTACTACTAACGCTTGAATGACTTGCGCGCGATCTTCTTAACACTATTGCGCGGACAAGGTTAATACAACCGACAATATTATCTTTTAAACTGGCTAAATATCATGATTTAACACTATGGATCCCCGGTTTGAAATAAAATGTTGAATTTTTTTATTTATTTAAAAAAAATACGTACGATAGATCTTTTTATTGTGACTGTTTATGTAAAAACGTGAATATTGGTAAAAATGCATAACCGACTTTGTTAATAGGGACTATCGATATAATCATATGATGAATGTTACAGGTTGCAGTAGTTCGCACGTCGATTTCCTCGCTACCCTGGTTACCAGACATCATCTAGACACGAAGATAAATGATCTTAAGAAAATACCGATGAAATGATCCCAATGACAAAGGATCGAACTAGCGGGCGAGAGGTACCTACTTAGTGTGTTCACACTTCATACCCTATCCTTTGCACTAATGACGTGAAAATGGCACAAATATATAGCTTAATGGGACCATTTACCACAAAATTACTAGAAATGTGTATCAAAACTCTTTCGTCCGACCAAATCTTTAATCAAAAGAATTCCTACAAACCATTAAATCCCCAAATTAAATAAGGACAACAACTGGTGTCCTCTCAAGCACTCATCAATAATGCATACATAATGTAATGAAGTCGTTGTATTCGTCCGCAGTCCATTATGTAGTAAGGTTAACGGCGGTATTATGTATCGACCAAAGATTTATTGTCTATCAATATTATTGTTACGTAAAGCTGCCGACACTCAAGCGATTCCTGTTTGGACTTTCATTGTTGCACACCTTTCCAAAGGGCGCGATCGCCGTCGCCCCGCCCGGTAGTAAATAATAAAGTAGGTCGACTGTCAGAGTAGACACTTCAGTATATTCTGCCTGCTTATATGTAGTTCGCAGATCTTGGCAGCTGATCTATGTGCTTGGACAGGGCTATTATAATAGTGTTATGCTAATAATTTTGTAGTTATTAATTTCTTGTACAAAATGTTTGTCTTACTGCAATATAAATAACAAGTAGTTATGCAATCTATGGCTTCAGTCAATCCATACTTTTCATTTTTTTTTCTCTTGGGTATATAACTTGCTTTAAAAAAAAAATGATAAAATATGTAAAAATTGCATAGCACGTTGTCGGAAGTATAAATGCATAGCGTTGAATGTTTGTGTTCATTCTGCATTGTAAAGAATCATCATTTATGATGTGCATCAATCGAAAATTTGCATAATTCAACGTAATAAATCGACATTTGAAAACAAAAGTGACCAGCGCCGAGGTCACATAGTACAATAAATTTCCATTATTATGTGTGGGAATGTTTGTCTAATATGTTTTGCAGTAGTATCGGAGTCAGTGACCCAGGATTATGAGCTCGATAGCTGCTCGCCTCCAAATATCAATGAGATCGTTAAAGCACAAGATGCATTAAGATAAAAATCTAAGATGTGATGCGTAGTAAATTTTTACTATACATCGATTGCTATCAATAGCGTTGCACATAATATGGCTTAACAAAACCAGCAATGGTTACTAATCTCATGTTGGAGTTAGTGATTTTTAGAATTCAGGACGCCAGGCTACGCTCTAGGCGAAACGTCACAGACTAAATATATTCTTCAATGTTTAGGTTATACCGGAGGTACGTTACACTGGTGTTTAGAACAATGTCAGCTAGTCTGTGACGTTGGTTCTGTCATGAGATGGGTGTGTCTGTGATATATAAGGATGAGGATGCCCCATCAGCTGCATACGAGTGCTGTGTCGCAACACGTGCTACCAACATGAAGCTCCTTGTAAGTGAAGTTCTATCAATTATCAATATATTTATCATACATCTCCTTAACCAGTCAATTACCGTAATTACAGACACAATAAAAAAACCATTGTGTCGATACCAAATGAGGTATCTCAGGGACTTAGAGGTTAAAACTTATCATTAATTCATCCCCCCGCTTAATATTAGCTAAATCGTCAAATTAGAGTAAATAAAAGTAGTTAACGGTAATTCTAATATATAAAACAATTTAATCATAAGTGAGAATTACGTGCATCCGTACATAAAATCACGCCTTTTTCCCCATGGGGGGGTAGGCAGACACTACAGAACGTCACTTACCGATCCTTACATACTTCTTTTGCCTCGTTTAAGTTCATACATCTGGTCATACATACACGCCATACATAAATTATATCAGATTGGTAGGATTTCAAGAAAAGTGTGCCTGTTCTTTGCTTAGATCCAGGTCTTGTTCAAATAACTAAATGGAATTACATACATGGCACTGTGTGCGGTTTCAGAAAAGAAAGGACTCAAATTGTGGAAAGAGTTGTTTTTGGATTTACAATCCCAAAACCACTACAATTAGTGCACGTATAGTATGGTTTGCTAAACAATTCCAGCAGTTAAATAATTCCAAAACTCCAAAGCAAACAATAAAGTAATTGTTTCACAATGTCGCAAATAATAACCAGATCACAATGTGGCGTCAAACCACACCATCTCTCAATGATACGCGCTCACACGACCGCGGCAGTAGCTCGTGAGGGGCCACAGTTGACCAACTGTCGGTGCTCAGTGACGAAGCTCACGTGTGCGTCCTGCGCACTAAGGCACACACTGCACACGTAGATATAATGTAATGTGTATCATTTCGTATAATATTTCACTGTTGTAAGTGGCATTTGTAACGTCGTTTTGAGTTACATTTATGTGTCGTAGTAGGTATATACTCCTCCGTCCGCGTAATCTTAGTTAAAAGGGATACAAAGTTTTTGTTTCACTTATCCGTGTGGTGTCGGACGTAAAGAATAGCATCATCCCAATTCTTTCTGTGGGTGTGTAAGTGGAGCCTAATGGACTTACTAGATAAAGGCAGTAGCGTTCTGTATAAATTTTACCACCATACTGAGATCGCCAACCCGCCTGCCAAGCGTGGCGATTATGGCACACCCCCACATATTGGAGGAGGCCTATGTCCAGCAGTGGACATCCTTCGGCTGAAATGATGATGATGAAGATTAGTATATACATTTCCGTATCGCTCTGTAACTTTAGGTGAAAAGATGAAAAAAATATAAATGTCATCTCTTTTTTTTGGATGGGAAATCATCAAATGACGTCTCCCGCTCTTGGGTGGAGCGGGAGGGCGTGTCAGACTTTTACTGACTAAAACCCACCCGTGTTCCTTCAGTTGCCCATTTGCCAGGGTCACGGTGTCTCTTTCGAACAATCTCGCGACCCTGGCAGGCATCGGTCCTGGCAGACCCCTTCAGTTCTGCTGACATCTGTTTAGCTCGCGCCTATGGTGGCCGGGAGTCCGCTATTGACTTCCGACGCCCGGGGCGTCTCCTCCTGCGGCGGCTAGGGACGTGAGGGTGCAGAGACTGCCACTCCCTCACGCGCCCCACCTCCTCCTTCGTGGGCATTACCGCTGCTTCGCAGAAGGAGGAAATGTCATCTCTGCCATGTGTTTTTCTGTACGGTCTTATGACAAATTGTAATCAAATGTCTTACCGTACAAGGCGTAACTGCAATAACCGAAAAGACAACTCATCATTATGAACGAATGTTACTATGAGAACGAACGTAATACGGCGATACAAAATAGCTGTTCCCTAGATGTCACCATCATCATTACATATTCAGCCGAAACACGTCCTCTGAAGGACATATAATAAGCTGGTTTAGAGTTGTTTCCGTAGTAATTAATTTGAACCATTTTCCAGATTTTCAATGATAAATTATAGCTACCGTGGGTAGCAATCTTAAAACGTATAAGGCGCTGGCGCAGGTGTCGTAAATTAAAGTGTTATTGTATCATACTTGCGTGTTAACTTTATTAGTGCTCATTTAATGTCATTAAAGTGTGAGATTACGGTGTGACACGCTTATAATATACTGCACACTTACTGATGCGATTTGCACACGGCTGCGTATTACAACTCGTGTCATTTTATGATATTTCATGCAATAAAAATGTATACTTACACTTTTTCAAAAGATTTTTTAAGTAAGTATATCAATCAAAAAGAGAACGCATTTTGAATTAAATACGATGTATGAGCTAACATAAAATGTAAATCAAATACTGAACTGCAATAAGGAAGAAATAAAAAGCATTAGCTGTCCCCTGTAAAAGGATTACTTAAGATAAAAGGTTTCCGAGTGCGCTAGAACCGCTTAGTGCACGTCTTTTTATGTAAGATTTGTGCCAAAAGTAACGCAGATCATTTGAGATAATTTGTGAGACTTTACGAGAGACGTTTCGAAACGAATGATGTTATAGTGAGTCCAAGTAATTGTGTTAAAATACAGGTTTACAGCCGAGAGTGCTCGCATTGCGAGGTGTGGCAACACTGCAGGCTGCACTGTTCTAATATAACATGGCTTATTAGAAATACATGCAAAATCTAATTTGTGGGTGTATACAGCCTGGGCTATGATTAGAAGTTTATGATTCTATGCAATATTAGAAATGTGGCGGCGCGCGGCATTACCATTGTAGTTTGATAACACCTGAGCACACAAGATGATGTTGTGTTATTTTGTGTGTAGTTTGATAACGTACTATTACACTATTATTGCAAATATTTGAGTGCACGCGTTGATGTCTTTTGTACGGCCGGGCCGGTATTGAACATTCGATACCTAAATGTTGTGTTCATTTCTTTTTCGTTTTAATCCAATATTTTTTCAAATTTAATGCGGATTTGTCCATCGTTGAATATTTTATATCCATAGTATAAAATTGAAATTACACAGATTTTCCGAAAAACTTGTTAAAATGATTTTCTGGCTTTGGAAACATCAGTCCTAATGGAAGTAATATGATTAAGGAATCATAAAAAGCAGAGGTATTTTTTCGCCAGGTGTTATTATTAATATAATTTTTGTGTCTGGTTTCAGGTTCCGATCGTCGTTCTGTCCATCGCGTTGGCAGTAGCGTCAGCAGGCTATGTCAAGAGAGGGTGGTCTTCACCAGTAGTTATCTATTCAGGTGGTGGTGGCGGAGGTGGATGGGGTGGATCTGGCTGGAGAGGCAAGAGTGGATGGTCTGGCAGCGGAGGATGGAGTGGCAGCTCCGGATGGTCCGGTAGTTCCGGATGGAAAGGAAGATCATCTGGATGGAGCGGCGGTTCAGGGTGGAAAGGAAAGTCCGGTTGGGGTGGTGGCTCTGGGTGGACCGGTGGCTCTGGATGGGGTGGTGGCTCTGGATGGAGGGGCAAGTCTGGATGGTCTGGTGGCTCTGGATGGAGGGGCAAGTCTGGATGGTCTGGTAGCTCAGGAGGATGGTGGTAAATCAATCACAAAAGAAGTTCAGGAGGATTACTTTTAATTGGCTTTAAGTTTCTCACATAATCATTCGTTGTAAATATAACTTTTTAAACTGATTTATTGTTGAGAGCATTAAACCGAATGTGTTCGATACACCAAACTATCTTCTCTTATTGAATTACAGTATCGATATAAATCCTTTAAACCATAAGTACCTGTCCTACACAGGCAGCTGCCGTTCAAATGTAATTAGTGTTGAAATAAGAATGACCAGTTTAAAAGATTTCATCATAAAGTGTGTGTTTACGTGACACGTTTTTGGTGAAGTATTAGCATTACGTACACACGCTTACACATCAAGCTATACATTTCACGTTTCAATAGACTTCGTATTGTATAGGTGTTCCTTACAAGAAGAAGTCAGCTTATACCAGACATGTATAGCTTGATTTGTCGCCGTGCGTACGTACTTAGTTATTTAATTTCAAATCTTTTTCTAGCTCAAGACAAGTGTCAAATCCTTTCAAAAATTGTTTATCAATGTTTCATAATGACTCTGTCGCAAACTTATGAATAATTGTTCTTAATTACTAAAAGCACTCAATTAATTTGTGATGAAAGTGTTTCGTTTAAAGCTAATCAGTCTAGTTCTGTAGTAACCACTTTTACTAAATGATTGGGAAAGCATGCCAGTAGGTGTACTTGTTTTAAAACGTTTTGCGGGCAAACACAGACTTCGTTCTCCACACAGTGGTATAGATATAGTGTCAATAGCCATGCCCTCGAGCTAGATGCATCTTTTTTCAGTTTTCCTGGTGAACAACAGTAAGACGGGAAAAATGTCTCCTACTATGTTTGCACTAGCAAAAGACAGAATTGTGTGAGAAAGGGAGCAGGAGGTCTTTGTCCTGAAATGGGACAATACAGGCTAGTTAGATTAGATTAGATAAGACAAAGAGATGGGAGGATGACCTCAGGAAAATAGCGGGCCTAACATGGACTCGAACAGCAATGAACAGGACAGAATGGCGATCTTTAGAGGAGGGCTTTGTCGGAAGACAAGTTGAAACATAATAATATTACCGTTTGCCGAATTAAAAAAAAAAATTCGTTATATTGTATTATTAAGTTTAAAAAAAAATGTATAGCAGCTTATAATCCACACTAATCCACACTATCCACACTAATATTATAAATGCAAAAGTAACTCTGTCTGTCTGTCGGTCTGTCTGTCTGTCTGTCTGTCTTTTCACAGCCGTGAAAGAACAGTCACTTTCCTGCTAAAACTACTGAACCGATTTAAATGAAATTTGGTACACAGATAGTTTAGAGCCCGAGAAAGGACATAGGCTACTTTTTATCCCGGTAGTATATTCCCGCGGGATAATTTCCGACCTCCACATGGGGGAAGCCGCTGGCAAAAGCTAGTATAATATATAGTAGTTAATAGTACAACAGTTAATAATAAAGTTAAATAAGTATCCCTTGTAATTTAGATCTATTCCCATCCAATACCAAGAGCTGCCATTTGGTATTAGTTTATTTCCGAATTTATTTTCTATTTCCAACGAGTACCACATTTTAAAACCAATACCAAAACAAGTTTGAAGAAATCAGATACAGTCAGGTTCAGTAAAATTAAAATGCTAAACCAAGTTCAACAATACAGGCTTTTTATTTTATTTATTAGATTAGACTATGTTTGTATGTTATGAGAGCCTTGATTCCATTTACGGGACGCTAAATACCCGGTACTGCTATTGCAAAAAAAAAATACTCTTTTCCCATCCTGAGGAACCACAGTTGCCTTGTTTGCGACATAGTTTAAATTACGTTACCAATTAAACAACATCAGTTAATTATTTAAAGTTTGTTTTTAATTAAACTATCTTAACCAAGTTCTAGTACTATCAGTGTACAATTACTGTCGTGAAATTTTGACACTGACAGCTCTAGAACGCAGTTTAGGAGCGCTGATCGCGTGCAGTGTAATTAGTGCAGTTTGACCAAAGTATCCGTGGTTTCAGCTAAAGAGAATGTACTTAACTACTTATAAGCGATGACTAAGAGGATACGCAAGACATTTGCTACTAAACGTGTCGATAGCACAGTGCGTAACATTTATAGAAGATAGATGATGTCTACTAATGGCTATGAGTCACGTGACCACCGCGCCTCCTCCCGACGTTGCGCAGTCCTACCCGCTGCAGTCAGGGGGCCAGTTCTCGCTACTCTCCGATATCTAATCTTGTATTCGAATCATCCATTTCTCAACTATAAAGGTTTGCATGGTTTGCACACAACGGTAAAACCTGATCGCTTTCCTGTTAGCTAAACGCGACTAGACTCTTTCGTAAAGATTCTAATATTTAAGTATCTCTACCTACTTCAATGTGAACTCATTGGAGATATGTAGATACCATTTTAACGCCGACCCGAAGTAACAGGACTGGTAGAGTGTCGCCTAGTTGATGACTTTATGTCGTCGAAACCAATGTTGAGTCTCCTTCTTTCTACTTGGTCCCAAATTGAGACAATGACAGAAGTGTTTACTAGTATAATCACCTCACTTGGCAGGTAGTCCACGTCGGGTCACTTTTGCAATGTTGCGAGTACGAAACGTTCTCTATAATTGAGATTTCCATTACAAACAAATATTATGATTATGGCGGGAGCCATGACGCGGACGTAACACTTAGATCAGAACTGTTGCATTAGATTCCGGACTACTTTTACGAGACTTGAATTCAATTAGCAGTAAACAAACGTGAATGTATCGAAATGGTTTGTGTATATTTGAAAATTGTCATATTTAAACCAACTATATAATTGGTCGCAATGGCAAGAGACATCGCGGCAGGCCCAGATGGAGATGGCGGGATGAGCTGGACTCTTTTAATAAAGACTGGTCCTTGGCAGCTCTGGACAGGGAGACGTGGAAAGAGAGGAGGGAGGCCTTCGCCCAGCAGTGGGACAGCAACGGCTAATAATAATAATATAATTGACGAAATGTGGTTGAAATATGAAGGCACGCTTCTGCCTAGTCCTTCATAGAAACATGCGCGACTCACGTTTTGTTAAATATTCGTTAACAGTTTTCGTCGTCCTTACATTCAAATGAGTGACCAGTTAAACTAGGTCATTGGCCGTAGATTTATGAACTGATGTATTTTATAAGAGGTCACAGACAGATGTAAACAACAAACATAATCAATTATAATAATGGTATCATTGACACAAATAATAAATGCGATGATTTTTAGCCTTCAAATAATTTTATTACCTTATGATAATAGTGAGTATCAAACTCCTCACGAGTACCTACTTGGCTATATGTGTTTCTGTTATTTTCTTTATTTAGTCTTCGATAATCAAAAGGACACACATAATATCACATTATCGCGCCACGAAATGGTTTCACAACTCGATATCCAAGCTATTGACGAGCTTTGCGCGCAATAACCGCGGGTTTTACAAACAATTACCATACGGTTACGGTTCGGAAGTTATTTACCAATATGCTACAAAAGGACATCCAGTCATTCTCAGAATTTTATTAACATTAATACCAACCAAATATTCCACAACTTGGCTTAAATTTCGGAATCGGACATCCTTGGAACATTAACATGTATTTGTAAACCAAAGAACTAGTATTTTACATAAACGAATAAAATCTTAATCAACTTTAATCATAACGATTTGTATTCATAATAATCTAATTATACAGTGAATTAAATTGATTGTGTTAATTATGAAGCTTATGTAAATAGGGTTATAATCGAGAGTAATTGATGTTCTGCCCGTGTTCATTACTGATGAAAGTTAATTACGTCTCAAGTGTAAAAAAATTAACAACCATAGAGATTTTAGTTTACGAAGATAAACGATAAGACTTAACATATTGTACTTAATTATGTGTTCCGAATAGTGGTGTGAGTATATGTTGTTGGCGTTGGCCGTAAAGTAGTGGACTGGTAACCGCGTACTGGAAGATATAGCATTAGAAAGCTTCCCAAAAGGTGGACCTATGACCTGGTGAAGTCCGAAGAATCCGTTGGATGCGGAAAGCATAGAACCGGTCAATGTGGCGGTGCTTGCGGGAGCTAATGAGATGTCCAGCATTGGGGAACTCTTTTGGCTGAAATGATGATGATGATAAATGTGTTGCCGTTTAATGGGTTAGTTTCAATAACAGGCAATACGAATGTATTTTATTTAATTAACCCTGATAGAATTATCGTAGTCCATAATTGACCACGGAATTAGGGCTCTTAATGACGACCCTATCTACTCATAACTGCAGCAGGGAATAATTTCCGCTTCTACAATCAGCCCTGCCTTGTCAGTGTAACTACAGTTACAACATGTTTACCTGTAGTTACCGTCAGTTTGTTAGTCAGCGTCAAACGCAACTATTTAATTCGATAGCTGAGGAGTGTCCGCTACTCTGTGGCACCTGTAATACGACACTATGGCATATTTCGCCAGGCTGTGGTAATTGTAATTAATCATAGCCGTTCTACTCTTGGTGTTGCAACATTGCAGCTAATTTAGAAGTATCGGAATAAAACTTTAGATCTTGCGGGTGGGTTGTTAGATCATAATACCATTGCCTCATCAATTTTCTAATGGGTTTAGGCGAATCTCGGACCACAACGCGCCACGCTTCATCTGCATTGGAGCGTAGCGCATCGTAGTGTGAGATCCGCAATACCCACGAGTATAAAATCATCTACAAGACACGATGATGGGGACTTTAGTCAAATAGACAAACTACTTTATTACGACGTTTTGGGGTCATACTGAATGCAGAAAATCATTGTCCATTGTCCAACTGTGGATTACGAATAACCGAATTAATTTATTATTTTATCCAGTACCTACAGCAACTAGCCATTTTTGACTCGCTTCAAAAACTATTAATATAAAATATGTAAAACTCCACGATCTATTATAAACATAAAGTGATGTGAATCGAGGCCACTGAATTTGACATTAATATGAATAACAAAATAGAGCTCGTGATAAAGTAGCCGAGGTCAAACATCAATCTGTACGAATAGACACACGTTGAGTTATGGGGTGCTCGGGCGTCAGATGCAAGCTGTTGGATAGATTTATTGCTGCGGTTACCAAAACTGCTCACAAACAAATGTTCTGGCATTCATGACATTCTAGAAGCATACTATTTTATGTTTTCTTTCCCAATCATTTTGAGGTTGGCTTGTAATTCGTCTAAATTAATCAACAAATTTTTCAAAGTTTATATGTAACTCGCTTAAAGCAAAGAACACTGATTTATGCTCGACCAAAGAAGGATAATCAGCGCAAAGATGAAGTGGTCAACACTTGAAAGTGACTGGTAGCTACATACCTTACCTACCGTACAACTCCTGTATGTTGCAATCAGCCAACTGTGGAATGTTTATAATAAGTATATTCAATAATGTTATGTCGTAGCAAAACGATGAAATATTAGGTCTTTACCTATGAAATTGCCGTTCTGCAGTACTGGCCATTTCAAATCAAAATAATTTTTGTTTGTCTAAGAATTCTAATTTCAAATTAATTTTATTTTGAAAACATGGAATTCTTTTTCCAAAAGTAGTCATTTGTTTATTGATTAGTGTTACATTTTCATCGCATTTCAATCTTTTTCGTCATCATGGATACGTTAAAAATTCGTGTAATTATGGAATATGAGTACCGCCGTGGCAGCAACGCAGCACAAGCGGCACACAACATCAACGACGTTTACGGAGCTAACACTACAAACCAACGCACCACATGTTATTGGTTTGCTCGCTTTCGTTCTGGAAATTTCGACCTGAAAAATGAACCTCGCGGTCATCCGAAGACTTTGATCGACAATGACGAATTAAAGGCGATTGTGGAAGCTGATGATACACAATCTACGGCTGAATTAGCAGCAGCTTTCGACGTTAGCGTCAAAACAATATTGATCCATTTGCGTCAAATTGGCAAGGTAAAAAGCTAGACAAATGGGTGCCCCACGAACTCAATGATCACCAGCGTGAAGTACGCGTCGAGACGTGCCTTGCACTGCTCAACAGACTCACAAATGAAGGAATTTTGAACCGCATTGTTACCTGCGATGAAAAATGGATTCTGTTTGATAACCGCAAGCGCTCAGAAAGTTGGTTGGATCCTGGTTCAGCACCTAAACAATGCCCTAAACGAAAACTTACCCCTAGAAAAGTGATGGTCACTGTTTGGTGGTCTAGCGCCGGTGTGATTCATCACAGCTTCTTACCAAACGGGGTGAGCATTACTGCAGATGTGTACTGTGAAGAACTGAACTCAATGATGGAGAAGCTGGCACATCTCCAACCAGCATTGGTCAATCGCTCGTCTCCGCTGCTTCTGCACGACAACGCGCAACCTCATACTGCACAGCAGACGGTCTCCAAGTTGCAAGAACTGGAGTTGGAAGCTCTCCGTCATCCGCCCTACTCACCAGACCTTGCGCCTACAGACTACTACTTTTTCCAGAATTTGGATACCTAACTTCTTGCCGGAAAAAAATTCAATACCCGAGAGGCAGTACAAAATGCCTTTGAAGAATTTGTTGCCTCCCGTCTAGCTGATTTTTTTAAGAACGGCATCAATAAACTACCACTGCGTTGGCAAAGATGCATTGATTGCATGGGTGATTATTTCGATTAATACAAGTAAAAAATACATGAAAAAAAAATTCGTTTAATTTTTTTGATACAAAACGGCATTTTCATGGGTAAAGACCTGTTATTAAAAACAAGCACAATAATAATAAACAAAGCTTCCATCGTCCTGCCGGGGTCGCGTGATTGTTCGAAAGAGATACCGTGACCCTGGCACATGGGCAACTGATGGAACACGGGTGGGTTTTAGTCAGTAAGTCAGTAAAAGTCTGACACGCCCTCCCGCTCCGCCCAGAGCGGGAGAAGTCATTTGATGATTTCCCATCCTGGAAAAAAAAAAAAAAAAAAAAAAAAAAGCTTCCATCGTCATTTTAAGCACATGTTCGAAATAATCCTATCGGGGTCACACTGAAAGTTTTTAGAATAGGCCAGTAAGAAAAGCAGTATATGAAAAAAAAAAACGAATGATTTTACTAATTGGTGGCAACTTTAAAAATGTCTGTTGTGCGTTGAAATTGATTCGATTAGAGAAAATTTTTGCTCAATAATTTATTACGAGTTTCATTAAGGTTGTACTCAACAACAATGTTACGATATCGATATACGATACAACGAAATGCTAATCGAAGTCTATCGTATTTCGATTGGCATTTCATGACGAAGCTCCATCCCATACCACTGTTTACAACTAGTTTAATTAGTTTAAATGTACTGGAAGCATATAGCTCTCTGATGATTCCCGAGAAGGTCGTCCTTCTATGGCGACTACTGAAGATAACGTAAGTGTTTTGCGGTTAATGATAGATGGGCAGTTAGAAGGGTGACATGTCAACCGATTCGGGTAGGTTTAGGCATTGGTATGAGTCAAGTACAAAAAGTTTTACATGAACGTTTAAACGTCAGAAAGCTTTGTACTAAATGAATACCTTAGAATTTGACGGAAGATCAAAAACGCCATTGTGTAGATTGGTGCCGCTCAATGCTTGAAAAGTATGACGGAGGTGACTTGATGTGTATGACATCGTCACAGGTGATAAAGATGGATATATTGTTAAGAACCCGAAACGAAAAGACAATCTGCGCAATGCATGTTACCATTCGAAGATTTGTCAACTGAGGTAAAGAAGGGCAGAAGTCAAGGGAAAGAGATAGTTGCGTCGTTCTGTGGACGAACAGGTTATTTCGCAACAATTGACCTAGAAGATAAAAGAACTGTTACTGCAGATTGATATGTCAGTTATTGTTTACCAGTTGTCTTAGAAATGTTAGACAGCATTGCCCAGGACGTTAGATCCTCACACACATGGCAACTCACTCCGCCAGACGGACTCACCAATATTTGTCTATAAAGAGTGGGTCCACTGTTTCACTGATTCCATCCATGGTTCCATTGCATGCAACGGTGCTTAGAAAGGACCGGAGACTACTTCGAAAAGCAAAAAAACCATTAACAGGCTTCTACATCATTCCATGTTTATGTTTATTATCTTAAAACTTTCAGTGTGACCCACGTGTGGCTCTGAAACAGTTCTTAATAAGAGTTTCACTAAGTGCATTTGAAACACAGCATCATCTACACACTCGAAATGGTCCCGAAACGATCAATTGCAACTGTCAATATTACGTGATTGATACGTGTTGGTGCGCAAAATAGTTCGTCTACCAAATGCAATTGAAGCGATTGTCATTATTACTACAACAGCAATTGATTGAATCGTTCGGTCGGGACCCTTCAATACGATTTGTCACCACTCAATCAATTAATCACTTACAATTAGTAAGGAGGCATTAATAATCAAGTGCTCATTAAGTGCTGTTCACAAAGTTAAGTTAAATAGCATGATTTGAATCACAATACGTATACGTATGTAAACAATGTTGACATTACATAAGTCGTGAGAGCATGGCGTTGAGAGCGCACGCGCGTGGGTGTCGCGGGCGGCGCGCTGTCATTGTCAAGGTCATGGCTACGACGTGCTGGTGCTACTAGGGAGGGAGGGGGGAGTGAAAGGTGGCGGACGATGCGCTGTGTTTATTAAGAATTCAATTTTTGCTGATTTGCGAATTGTTATAGCAAACATGCTAGGTCTACAAACAGTAAAATGATATAATATCATACTTAAACTATTAAGGTACAAAACCACTTACTATGCTGTAATTAAGACGGTACTTCGTTGAATATTAAAAATATTAGAGTGGAACGTGTTTCTAGACGGCACTGAAATGTAGTGTCTTCTTAAGTTAAGATCTATTCTAGAAAAAATTTATGTTATGTTCACACAATATTACCCCACTGAGCATTAATGAAAACGAAACCTGCTCTTATTATGAGTACAATATTATATCTCGCAGAAAAACACAATTCTCAATGAGCCTGATTAATACGCAATGTCTCTAAAGTAGCTTTATGTTCTTCATATTTGACATATCCGTCACGATTAACACATTATCATCGATAATGAATACTTCCGAAGCGATCAATCAATCATACCAAATTAATTATACAAAGTTTTTAGAATTTTGATGTTCTCGAACTTGCTTCCATGTAACTAAAGACACACACTCACACAGGTTACTAAACGCTGGAGGTTGTCAGCTTCCAGCGATGTTCAGCTGCAGCCAGTCGGAACCGACCGTGCTCTTGATGTGATTTGCCAATTAGAACATCAATCTACTAAAATATCAGTACGTACTTACTAGGTGTCTGCCATTAATATAACATCGTAAATTAAGTGAATAGCTCCAACAATTATCATTAATCATTAATTGAACGATTTGAGTCGAGAAGTTTAATAGTATTTATGTTTTATTGGCATTGAAGATGGCTTATTAGTCGACTGGCCGAACGCAACGAACGAAACGATCGAACGAATTATCTTTGTTCGAATCGGGCAAGGGCATCGGACAATTCGTGGTGTAAGAGTCAGATGAACGTTTCTACATTTTGTAAATTTTACAGGAGAGCTTAATTTCTGTGAAAATCCTTTCCAGTTTTACCAGCTTTTTTTAAGAGATAATGCAACTGACAAAAGAAAAATATCTCTCATGAAAAGCTGGTACAGAATTTTAGCACTCAACATTAACAAAATGTAGATACGTTCACCTGTCTCTTACACCTCGAATTGAATAAAACGTTAGGAAAGCAACGAAAAAGAACACTAACTTTTTTTTTTACATAAAATACCAAACATGCCAGTTGCCTAATACGAGTTTTTGGAATTATTGATTCACCTACAAATAAATTAACTTTGTTCGAGTCACCTATAGAAAATATTGTATTATTTTCTTTTGGTTTTTATATGTCTCTTAAATGTAATTTAATTTTATAGCATAGTGTTTTGTATCATAGTTCTTACTTTTATGGGGCATGCGGTGCTAACCTATAATAAACTGTAATACTAACCTCAGTTAATAGAAAAACATTTTTACATTGTATGAATATATACAGTTGTTGGTTGGCCAAAATAAATAAATAACAATATATAAATATTAGTGACGATTCGCCTGATTCCGGTGAGTTAATTCATGCGCATCGACTAATACGCCTAAAAGATAGTTACATCTCAATTAACGTTGATTCCTGTTGCACGAATTACAAATATTTCAATGACTATTCCTCAAATCTCCATCTGTCATAAGAAAACACACTATGATCCGTCTTACAAAAGCCTGATGCTATCTAGATTACGCCAAGAAATCTTGTTAGTAAAGTACGATGACGTCAGACAGTTGAAAAAGACAGTGACGATCGTCAATCGTATCAAATTGTCAATGAAGACAGCTTCATTCATGCTCATATAACGTACGATGATGAACGGTACCTACTCAGACGCCCCTGTCACTGGGTCATACGGCGGGTACTTCGTGATTACATTACATAAACCACTGCCGCTGTATTTACCTCGCACGTACTTACAGCACATACATATGTATAGCACATATAAGGCAAAGGTCAAGTATTTGAACTTTAAACAAATTAAACCACTTTTGGCTTACTAAAATCTTAATCTGTTTTATGTACGTTTTTAATTAATTGATGGTGTCCATAAAATGTAATGAGGGGCATGCAGTTGTGACTGTGTTGACATAATTCAAAATCAAAAGTCATTTTTTCAAACTTTTTGATCGTCAAATAATTAGTGTCACCAAGTAATATACTTTTTACGTCAATAAGAATGTCAGTTAAATTGCAAGTCTAATAAAGTAGATTGTAATTGCAGTAGATAATACACGAGCAAGCTTTTTAATTCAACAATTATTTCTAAAATCAATCCGTTTTATGTATAGTTGAAATATTGATATGATTGTATCATTGAAATATTCTAGAACGTAGTTGAAAATGTTAACCGTAGAAGAAAAAATAAATGATTGTTTATTTTAAGCCTTACGATGTAAAACGTATACCTTCACATTATCAGATAATCCTATTTATGTCATTTTCAAGGAAATATCATTGACTGATTTAGATAATGCGTCAACAGATACCTAATAAATTGTCATTTATCAATTATCACCACTACAGGTCAATGATGATGAGGTCTTAGACATTTTAATATACATCACTTAATTATTTTTAGTTCTGCCATTGAATGCGAAATTAAAACCAAATTAGATGAAACATTATAAATAAATATGTAAATCTCGGATGATTTAGTTCCAAATTGACACGAAGCTGTAAAATAACCAGTGGCCAGTGACCATCAGTCAGTAAACTGTTTTGACTTGAACTTCTCAAAATATCACATTTCGTAAAGACAAATTAACATTTCGCAAACAAGTGTAAGACCCTTTAGCACACAGGTCGGTGACAACGCAATTGGTATTCTCATCGATTGACTTATAATTGTGTAAAGAGTGTAAATATTGGCAGTCCAAATGTGAGTCTGATGAATGTATAATGTGTTGACAATATCAGCGGTCTCGCAAGAACCCGCCACCCCGACCTTGAGCAGAGCCCTGAGATTCGCATCACTCTCACATCTAGGCCGATCCGCTAATCATGTAGATGCGTTTTAAAATCTTTTGTGTCAAGTTCGGACAACATAATGTGTTGACTTGATAATTATTTTGTATAATTTTATAAAAGGTATATTCCGCGGTAGCCGAAAGAACTACTACGTGACGTGACAGTGATATTATTCATAGATTCTAGTATAATGTGTTCTTCGTGGATTTTAAAGTACGCTAGTAGGACCAGTGACACGTAGTTAGCCCTTATGACACTATAGTACGTTTGGTGCTGCGCGTTACAAAATATAGGCCTAGGTGACGAGATCATTACTTTTTATAGTAAGTAGGTACACGTGTTGCTAGTTCAATGCCATGATGTACTGGTTCTTGCTCCGAAAGGAAGCTGTTGTAAGAATTTTGTGATCACTCTCAATCTTGTACAAGAATTTACTATTATTATCTTTCGAGAATAATATTACTTTTATTTAAGTAAAGCAAACAACACATACTTAAAAAGTGAAATGTAATATGCCGACCGCCGCCGCCGCTGTGTATTTAGAATGCAATGAGTAGATACAATTTGTGTGATTAATTGGCAATCAAAGCGCATGTTATAGTGTCTTTCAGCTGTCGTTCTTTCAAGGTCAACGTTTTTATCTCTGATTCAACGGATTTTGTTTGTAACTATTGATATGATGATTATCCAGAACCTTTCTATACTTATGCCACGATTACTTTCGATTTCATTTTCTAATCGATCGTCCATACTAGTTAGGTGTAACAAAGTAACACATTAACGAAGTAATCAGGTAATTGACTCGCAATCAATGTGCTCTAAAATGTCGCGACTTGTGATTCGCTTCGACGCCGGAACGCCGGATGAGGTACTTTAAAGATCACGTGTTTTGCGTCGTGTTTATATGTGGCTGACAGACAGAACGTCCCATCGGATGGGAAGTGGTTACCGGCGTCTGTACTTACCTACCTGTAACATTAAGAGATGAGGCGTTAAACTGCTTACACATACAACCTTTGAGGCAAACTTTCAAACTAAAACACAGTAATCCTGATTAACTGTAGGAATAAATAGTAGTTGCAATAACTTCCTGGTTTCGACTCTTACTCTTTCCCAATGACCTTAGCTGGGACCAGTTACGATCCGATACGTTATTCATCCTTTTAAAATACTTGTTTTGTAATACGTTGCTAAGACGGTGACGAACATCAAATATCCTTTATGATCGAGAGCTCGGAACTTAGCAAAAGAGCTAGGTGTCGCCTTTAGCAAACAGAAGTAACTTTGGCTTTAACGAGCGGTCAATGTTGACCGACCGTTTGTGAGCATCTCGCAGTATATCCACGTACACTAGACAAATAGTGCCACACGCATTAATGAACCAGACTATGATTAGATTTTTGAAGATAAATGATGTTCACATTGGACGAAGGCACAGTTAGAAACACAGGTCCAAATGTGCATGTCTTCAATGAGTATGTCTCAAACATTCAAGCAAAAATGAATTTTAATACCTACATATATCAATGCAATATTTGAAGACTCTATTTTGTTCATCGCACACAAATCAAACTAAGTCTCCTACCTGTTTACTAATTACATCAGTTAAGCCAACCGATACTCATAAAGTGCAGTTAATTCAGCTATAACCATAATTTCGCTGTACTTAAAACTTTAATATGCAAGTTCTGTGCAAGACTTGCAAGTCGGATTGATATTTAAAAACTAATAAAACACCGGACGAAGCTCAATAGTTTGTTTTATTGCAGTTTTAAACAAGACTTAATTATAGGTAATTATATTTAACAAGATTCGATACATGCACTCTACATGCTAAAACTCACCCATGGCAGCCGGTCCCTATTTTACATTCCCTCTATAAGACAAGTGTTTCTCGCGTGATTGTTCGAAAGAGATACCGTGACCCTGGCACATAGGCAACTGATGGAACACGGGTGGGTTTTAGTCAGTAAAAGTCTGACACGCCCTCCCGCTCCGCCCAGAGCGGGAGAAGTCATTTGATGATTTCCCATCCTGAAAAAAAGAAAAAAAGAAAAAGACAAGTGTTTCTCTACTTGTCAGCTCAATTACTCTGAAACACCGTAAAGTTATCTTTTTGACTGGTAGTTGCAGCGGTTATTGGAAGTCATATGCCTTAAAAAACCTAAAACCTGCCTAAAACTTTACACACACACCTGACTTTCATATAGATATGGAATTGTGACCATGAAAACAATAAAATAAGCATCCGGTTAACAACACTACAACAATATTCACTAAAACCGATCGCGATTCGCGAAAACCGGTCCCGCAGTGTAGTCTAGATTCTACATATCAGTGGAGGAATTCAAGCGCATCTACACGAAAAATATTGCGTGGAATCTCGTATACAGTGGTTTTACATATTCAATTGTGACCAGAATAAAAAGTAGTCACCAGTCTCTCGATGATCAGTCTATTACGTAACGAGGACTACGAAGAATGCGGAGGAGCAAACAAGCGCGGATGGCTAGCTCAAGAAAAGATTGCAGACATTAGAGCGACCTGATGAAGAAGTATAGAAATCTAGAAAAGCAGTCCCTTCAAGCTGGAACAGTTCGTCGGAAGGTCGTGCGAAAAACTCCAGCAAACCTACATAATAAAACGCAGTATTTACACAATTTAAACACAATTGGTAAACAGTGGGATGTACTAATTGCAGAATATTTTGTAACAGCTCACCAAGGTGAACGCAGTACTATAGTTTAGTCGTACCCCGAGACTGTGCCACGTAACATGTACTTCTGCTGAGGGAGAAGAAAGTATCTTCACACCAAAGAGCGAGAGGTACGAACAAGTTAATACACCCTACATTACTACTCAACATGTTATCCTTCTTGCCATATCTTTGAACTAGCGATAACTTATCTAAATCTCTTACTATCATCATATTGGAGTTAGATTATTGCAAGTTCGTCAAAATAACAGATTCTGTGACACAGCTAGACTTTACAAAAGTCAAGAGTCAAGGAGGTTTTGTGTAGAACTGGTCACATTCGAAACGGCTCTTGTTTGCTATCGGTGCATCCTTCACGCATCTCAAATGTTTGTAATTTTTACAATTAAACGTTTGTCCTAATTACTTTCTTGTGGTGTAGTTTCCTGTGCGTAGGGTGCCGCCTGTGTCGTGACGTCACAGTTCTCCGCTATATATGTCGCGGCGACCTCGACCGCGCATCACTCATCACGCGACAACATGAGAGCCTTCGTGAGTATTACTAATTATCCCTAATTTCACCTGTTCTCTTCGGGGTATTGCGAAGTGGTATTTTTATTTTTCGTAATTCAAATGAAAGTTGCTTGCATTCAATTACTAACAATTGAATGTCAAGGACTTTATTATGTCCCCCACCAAAAAATATGTAAATATAAGATAATTAGCTTTTAATGTTCCCACTGCTGGGATACAGGCGTCCTCCTAGTGAGAAGGAGTGGGCCATAATCTACGTTAGGGTACTGTGCGGGTTGGTAGACGTCACGTCTTCGAGTTTTTGGTTCTAGAGCATAGTTTCTTCATGATGTTTTCCTTTACCGTTTTTAAGAGCACTGGCGATGAAATAATTAACACAAAGTATAGCGCTTTGAATTCATGTCCAACAACGAATAAGTCGCGGCCGTTACCACTGGGCCACCACTGCTTTGTAGTTACATTAATACTCGTACCTTATTATATTGAAATATGTTTTGTTAATCAACTTTTGATCACAACTAAGAAACATTCTCTCATCTCATAATGTGGTGTTCCCTTCTGTGCCATCGATCCTTTGTAATTAAGTAAAGTTTCGTGAAACGACCACTTTTGTAATTTTTCAGCTACTACTGTGCGCCCTGGTGGCTCTGACATCTGCCACAGAGAAGCGCGTAAAGCGCAGCTTCTTCAAAGAACTGGGCTTAGACTTACTAGGCGGCGGCTACACGGGCTACGGAAGCGGCCACGGTAAGAGCTATAGCAGCGGCTACAGCAAAGACTACGGCTACGGCACCAGTCAAAGCGGCTACGGAATAGCCCGTAGCAACGCGTACGGCAGCGGCACCGGCTACTACAGCAACACCGCGCCGGTCGCCGTGCCGTACACCTACCCATCTTCGTCCGCTAACGCGTACTCGTCGTCGTACGCGTCCCCCGCTACGTACCCCGCCTCCTCGTACGCCGCGTCGTCCAGCTACTCGGCGCCCGCCACGCGCGTGGTCTCAGTCAGCAAGGTGGTGAACGTGCAGCGCGAGGTCACCGTGCCGCAGGTCGTCAACGTGCGCAAGGTCATCAGCGAGCCCAAGATCATCACCGTCAAACAAGTGGTTCCTTCCACTGGATACTCGGGCTACGGCAGCGGGGGATCCACTGGTTACGGCAACGTGGGGTCGACTAGCTACAGCAACGCAGGATCGACCGCCTACGGCAGCGCAGGATCTACTGGTTACTCAAACGGGTACGGGTACTCTGGCGCTAACCCCGGGGTGTACTCCGGAGCCTACGCCGGGGCGTACTCTGGTGAATACGTTGGGGACTACAGCGGCTCGAGTTCAGCCAGCAGCAACGACAACAGCGGCTGGTGGTGAATGTTCCAACACGTGATAGCACTGCTTTATTAAATGGCTTCGGAACCAAATGTTATTATTTCTATTCTAAACTAGTTCAAGTGCGGGGTATCCAGTGACGTACGAAGGATCTTCTTAATATGAACGATCTAGTTAAATACTTCCTAAAACAAGTGTTGCAACCATGAGTGAACATAAAATAAATGCAAATTTTAACACTTTAGAGTCTTTTAATATTAGGAAAATATTTGTAATTTTATTTTTTGTGTACATAGGTACTCATCTAAATATAGTAATTAATGAAATAATAATTCATGCATGGGTCTATTATTAGAATTAAACCTTAACACTGTACACGTGGTGTTATACATAAAATACATTGGCGTTTCGCACTGAAATGTTCGTTTTATTTGAGTCGAAAAGTTCAAGTTCTGCCATAATCCTATTGTAATGTTTAATTCGTCAATAGTCCAAAGGTGTACGTGCAAATGTTTGTCCAGAATCTACAATACAGATCCGGTATGTTAAATATATGTACGTACGCTTGCATGTGTGTGTGTGACCAACTCGTGTTTTGCACAAATAATGATCTTTTAACCTCAGTTTTATTCTTTGATGACATGCAATGATCCACGGTCTTATTCGACTTAAATACCAGGATTGCGTTTTCACAATCAATTTCTTAATATTTATCCACTAAAGCAAAGACTACTTTAGTGATAAAATATTAAAGACGCACGTTATAACATTCATAAAGTGAATCTCAGAATACCAATAACTAACTACACACAGTTATTTTCTTACGTATAGTATAGTAATGGGGCAGTACCGTATTGTACTGAAATTAGATGTGCTCGTAGAGAGTCGCTTTGACTTAACCATACATAAATACTGCAGCTAATGTGATCACGGATACTGGCTGCATATTATTGTGGCTTGATCGGAAAGCATGAGAAACTGCGTAGATGTAAAATAGATAAATTAGCTTAAACTTGACGAATGAATGAATTCGCCAAACTGCAAAATCATGGGTTACAAAACATTTGGAAATACATAATAATGCAGCGATAGCGCAAGCGAGTAATACGACGCGACGCCGTGCTGTCTACGTGTCTACGGCGTAGCACTGATGGTGCTACAAAATAATAAGGTATAATAATATATATGTATAAAAATAAATTTTATTGTTGTTATTGTCGCCCAACTCATTGCTGATACTGAGTAGGAACGCATGTATAGCTGTGCATACACATTCTAAGGAGACTAGTGTAGCGAAGCAGGAGTTTAACCGAAAAATGTTGTTAAATATTAACACAACAGTATATTATTGAGAGCGTTACTCTCAATAATATACTGTTGTGTTATCTTAGCTAAGTATTTTCCAAGACTAACTGACATCATTCCTAACTATCTTACTTTTAAAATTTTTGCCAAAATACAAACAAGTAATTATTGCAAGTTGTATGTTACATTTAATTAACTGTAACTGTTTTTATAAACGTGAATATAAAATATTCAAATCTAATATAGAGCACTTCGTAATAATTATGAATTTAATATAATAAATAATAATCACTGAAACGATACACTCATGCCCGGCGTATGCCTACTTACAAGTAACCCTACCCAACTGTCACCCACCGATCAGAATGAAACTTTGCACATCTTGCATCTGCGCGGCTTCTTGCACGGACAGCACGGGCTGGGCAGCAGCTCCTACTCCGCGCTGGCAGTCAGCTACTCTGCACCATCCATCAGCTACGCCGCGCCGGCTGTGAGCTACTCGGCACCTGCCGTATCCTACGCGGCGCCAGTCTCCAGCTACTCGGCGCCAGTCTCCAGCTACTCGGCGCCAGTCTCCAGCTACTCGGTGCCAGCCGCCAGTTACGCTGCTCCAGTTGTAAGCTACTCTGCGCCGGCTGTGAGTTACTCGGCACCCGTCACCAGTTACTCGGCGCCTGCTATCAGCTACTCCACATCCACTGCTAGCTACTCATCCCCGGCCGTCGGCTACTCTGCTCCAGCTATAAGCTACTCAGCACCCACTGTGAGCTACTCGGTGCCCGCGACGCGGGTCATCTTCGTCAAGAACGGGGACAGCGGGGTTCAGCGGGAGGTCACTGTGCCACAGGTCGTCAACGTACGCAAGGTCATCAGCGAGCCTAAGGTCATCATCTTCAAGAAGCTGGTGCCGCTGCAGAACTCATACTCCGGGTCCTCGTCTATCGGATCCCTGTACTCTGCTGCGGCCTCTTCCTCCTACGGCGCTGGGTACGCCAGCGGATGGTGATGACACAGTCTAGTTAAACTATTTATTCTCATTTATCTGCTTTATGTCAATTATCTCTATATGTTAATGCGTGAAGCGAAACCTTTGGATCCCTTTTTACGAAAATTGGGCGGACGGAGGTGTATGAAATTTCGCACACTTATAGTTTATACAGAGAAGAAGTGACGAATGCTAATATTTTTTTATAATTATGCGTAAAAATATATTATTTTCAATAAATAACACGTTACACACACTAATATTCATTACAGTATATTTAATACACACATGCATAGATATTCTTTTGTTTATGGTCCAATCAAGAATATCTGTCTTTATTTTATGTCTATAGTCTTATAGTTAGGGAGCTGGCGAGCATTTCGGTATATGATTTGCACACGTTTCACGTCGAGGTGGATTGCAGTTTAAATGATTACGAATCGATTTGGTCCAATCAATTAAGGTCCTATGTCGCTGCGTTTTCGCGTTACAGCGGATTGAAGTTGCTTAAAAAAATCGGGGTATTAAATCATTTGCACATGTATGCCTCTAGAGTTCATGGTCACAATCATCTTGGAAACGAAGAAAATCGAAGAGGCAGACATTCAGGACTCAGCATTATCATGGGACGGAGTTGTAAAAATGTTTAAAAAAATCTCTACTAAGTTATTTGCACGCAATTCTCATTGCGCCCATTCGATTCACTATGACTTTATGGATTCGAAAAAACATGTGGCAGACTCTTTGCTCACTGATTTGTAGCTGTATAACTGTTTGAAATTCACGGAATCAAGGGACGGCGGGTATTGCATGGGATTATTAATATTCTTTATAGTTTTATTCTTATAATTTTGAATACTACAAAATTCAGAGCGCTGGATGTCTGCCTTTTTGATTCTTTTGTTTCCAGGATGACTGTGATCATTAGCCCCAGAGGCCGACGTGTGCGCATAATATAGCACACCTTTTTTTTAAACATTGTTGAAACGCTGTAAATTTACAACGCAGCACCACCATGGTGGCAGACGAGGTCCTTGGTGTTTCTTAGGGTATAATTATCACTATTAATAACGGCTTCCTTGTGTGCTGATCATATCAAAATTTTACTCGCCAGCTCCCTAACTATTACTGAATGTCAAGTATAACCATAAATGATAAATGATTTTATTTCTGTAAGTAGGTTTGTACAAACACTTTTACATGTTAATTATATTTTTTTAAACTAGATGAGTTCGGCGTTTGCTAACTGACTACTCTGAGAAGAAAGGCCGAAACAAACACAGAGGTCACAGTCTCTTTTAAAGTCCAGACATAATCTTGTTCACATCATGTGAAGACCATGTAGATCGGTGTCTGAAATGGTCTTTTGAAGAAAGAACCACACAGATTGAGTGGACCTGTCCAGTCAGTGCAAGCATTTTGTCACTAATCGTTTAGCTCAACTCGGAAAACAAGGAGCCCAACGCTTTGACGAACAGTACCAAAGAAAGGACATTTGGGTAGGCCACATGAATTACTCAAACTGCCAGATCATGATTACTGAGAACGAAAGAAAACAAAATTAATAAAAGACCCACATAGTCTTCACATTCACAATAATTAAAACATAGGTAATAAATTAATTTTATAGATATATTATATAACCTATTTCATTTTTAAAATCTATAATATCGAGAATATTTGTTTTTAATATTATTTGTCTCTAGCAAGGAACTTATCCAAATTTAAGTTCCTTGGTATATAGTGTTACTGAATGTCAAATATAACCATATTTTTTATATTTATTATTATATATGTTTTTTTCATTTATTAATCTATTCAAATGAAGTACGGTCTAATTTCGACCAATGGGCGATCACTAGTGTCAATAAAACCATCAATTTTTCATGATTGTGTTTTTATTAAAGTACGTAAATTAAATTTGCTTTTCCTTTTGGCATGCGTTTTGTCTTGATGTTTTTTTTTTACTGATTTCGACCAGTGGTGATGAAGCATAAAGTAATTTATTGTAACAATAGTTGTACTAATTACCTGTAATTGTTATAAACATTTCTAAAACTACTTGAAATCTTTAAACAAGGATGGTGTTCGCTGCCAGACTAGACCGCCTTAAGGGTTTTAGTTATTATGTGGAAGCGTGCTAACCGTGGGGCTCTAGAGAAAAGAGTGGCGAGCGAAACTAGTCCGCCGTGCGCGGAGCCAAACTACAATATGCAAAAGACTCATCTCATATAGGAGAACACTTGCTCCTTGGGGTTACCTGGATTTATGTATGTAAGTGAGTGTATATTGTATTGTGTTGTGACGTTGCGAGTATTCTTCAGGTTACAATCCGCTGCAATAAGGCTGGAGGCAATCACAGCATGCGGTCTTCAAATCACTCGTTCCCAATAGCGTCACTTTCACTTGACCTTCAAACTATTTCAACAAGATATATCCAAAACCCGTGTTATTTTACCAAATTGGGGTTATTTACAATCCAAACAATGGGTCATGACTTATTGTCCACCAAAACGACCGGTTCTCAAGGATTAATTTACAAAAGATCGCAAGATTCAAGCGGCGACATGCTTTCCTTGTTCAAGCCAAAATCCAAGAGGAAGCGTCAAGTGTCAAAATCAAACTGTCAAGTCAGATGTCATTCCGTTCGGGCGGCGCGTTCCGAAGGCGCAAAGAGTAACAAAGTGTTCGGTCCGAAACATCTACCCCCCCCGGACGGGCCTTCCCGTCCGCTACTCACTTGGCAATTCCGACAAGGTTGCGTTTTATCAGTCCACCTGACGCGCTGCTGGAGGATGTGCAAATACTCCAAGCTCCAACGCTTCCAAAACTCTGAGCGAGCTGCTGCACCAACTGAAACCGCGATTACCAATTTTGGCTCACATCGACAAAAGGGTGCTCCGGCAGGGCGGCAAGTGGCTGTCAAATCAAAAAATGGCCCGGGGTCAGGGCCTCCAAGACGTTCAGGTCCGTAGACAGCGGGCACAATGGACGCGAGTTCAATACAGCTTCAAAACGGCAAAATACCGTAGCTAACTCCTTAAAGGTGAGAACGGTGTCACCCAACAATCTGCGCCAGAGTCCCTGTGCCGCTTTCACCGCGGCCTCAAAAATACCCCCCCAATGGAGGCAGGCTGGCGGGTCAAAACAATAACAAACAACAAAAACAACCAAACAACAATAACAACCAACCAAACAACAACAACAACAACAACAATTTAACCAAATGGCCCTCCTTAGGCAACAAAAGGGGGTGACGGACCCCATAAGGAAGGCTAGAGTGCCTCAACCGTCAACAACCAAACAACAAAAGACCCGTATGGTCCAAAAAGGGGTTCAACTTACTAACGGCTCCCGACAATATACAAAACTCTCGCTGCAGAATGGCCAACAGCGCATTGCAACCGGCATGCGAGTTCTTAATGTGACGATCAGTCACCAACAATTCAACAACAACAAACAACAATTCAACAATTTGTCGAGGGAGCTAAATCGACTCAACAAAAATCAGGGTCCTTCGTTCCAACAGCGAGCACCTTGAGCCCGGGCAAAGGACCCGACATCAAGACTGGCCATCGAGGCCAATCATCCTCGGGATGAGTCAGCCAGTCTGGTCCCCACCATAGGGGGTAAGCAAACAAGCGGGGTGCCATGCACCCACGTGAGGCCACGGCGCCTGGGTTCAAATCTCCAGGCAAGTGCCTCCAAATCAAAGGCGTATCAAAATTTTGAATCTGGGACACTCGGTACGCAACAAAGACCTCCAAAGAGTGGACGGACGTCTTCAACCAACACAAAACAATTTGACTGTCCGTCCAGGCGTAAGAAGCCCGAATGTCCACAGTTCCACCCAAAGTGTGAGCAACGTGGTTCAATAGACGCACAAGACGCGCCGCCCCTGACAATTCAACTTAGGGGTGGTCAGTGCCGTCCGGAGGGGGGCCACCTTGCTCTTGGCCAAGACCAGTGACAACTTCACCTGGCCTGTCGCGCTGACGGTGCGCAGATAAACAACAGCTGCATAACCGTGCGAAGATGCATCACAAACAAGGGTAGCAGTGTAGCTCCCAAGGGGGAGGATAGCGCGGGGTAACACGACCTCGTTGACTGCAGGGAGTGCGGATACAAATTGGAGCCAATCTTCCAACAGGGTTTCCCGAATTGGCTCGTCCCAGCCAAGTCCCGCAGTCCAAAGACGCTCAAGAAAACAATTTTGCCCAAACAATACAAACAAAACAATAGACAAAAGGCAACCCTGGGCTCCCGTGTCCAAACTGGCACGGACCACAACAGAGTCCCCCGTGGGCCCCCAGACCCGACCGATGCCGTTGGCAACAAAACCGTGTCGATCTGAGGGGTACCTCAGCGGGGCAGGCGCCAATGTCCTAACAATGCCTGGGCGGCGACCGATCGCCGCACCCAGGCTCAAGTCTTTCCCGACGAGGATGGAGGGCAAATTCCTCATCCGCGCGGTGTCCCGAGCCACGCGCCATCGCTGGAAGGGCATATCCCACCGGATGCCCGAATGGCGGGGGGCGTGACTCCAACCGGGGACGTTCCGCCAATGGAGGGGAGGGAAGGCGGTGCTGGTCTGGCCAGCGCTGCCTAGCAACAAGTGCGTAATCGCCTTTACGCGGGGAGACCAAATGGCGGTCGCGCGGCTCCCGATCAACTTGCGCGGGGGGTGGAGTGCGGCGCTCAAAATTGCGGGCCTCTCCCCGGTTCTGAACCGGCGAGGCAGAAGCCCGGTGACCAACTCCATGGTACCCCCCCGTACGCGAACCTTCAACAGAGGCTGGTCTGCCAGCGTGGTTCGCGTTAGCGCACAAAATGTCCAAATGGGACCCCCTACAAATATACAAGGGCGGGGATTGGGGCAGTCCCGATGGAAGTGAGCCCCCAAACAAGAGAAGCACATGCGGCGTGCATTGGCAATTCGGCGGCGGGCACTCACGTGCAATTTCAAAAACGGCCGCGCAAGTTGCCATGCCCCGTGTCCCTACAAACTCACAACCAGGACGACTCTGGGTGCCAGCAAAACGAGCGGCGGGGCGACCATCAACAGGCCCGCGAGCCCTAGTCCGTCCCTGGTCTCGTGGCCGGGAAGACGGCTGGCATGACTCAGTGGCAACGCCAGAGTTGTCCACAAACCGACACTCATCCTCCAAAAATTGGACGAGGTCATCAAATGGGGGGAGATGTGTGACACTATCCCCACCATACTTTTGCTCGAAACGAGCCCTCAAATCGGCAGGAAGCCGTTGCAGCACAACATGCACCAAAGGGTAAGACCATTGGTCCACCGGCAAGTCCAATCGCTTTAAAGCGTTGGTCGCTACCACCAACGGGTTCAACAGGTCAGTACGCAATGCTGACAAACTAGTAATGACCGGTAACCCCAAAATCAATTCAATATGAACGTCAGCCAAACAACGTTTATTTTGGTACCGCTGGGTGAGTAGTCCCAAGGCGGTAGGGTAGGCTGAGTCAGTCAACGACAGATGCTGTACCAAAGCTCGGGCTTCACCTTCCAGGACAGACAACAAATAGGCCAACTTTTGGGCGGGTCTGAGGTCCGAGCGTGCATCAACCAAACTTGCAAACAGGTTTTGGAAACCGTACCAGTGGTCCGAGCGACCGTCAAAGTGTGGCAGTTCCAAAGTAGGCAATCTACTCAATAGTCCGGGACCTGAAACAACCGAGGTCTCCGGCATGACCTGGACAGGTGTCCGGCACTGCAGTATTTCCATTTGTATGCCATTGCACAAACAATACAATTCAAATAAACCAAATAATTAAATAATCAAATAACAAAGTTCAATCAATCAATTACAAAATAACTACAAGCAAACAATCAAACTACCAAACTGACTAATCAGCAACTCAAGAAATAACAATATATTGGTTTCAATTCAATTCAACAATAAACTTTTATTTTAATTCAAACCCAATATCAACGTTCAAAATTCTATTTCATATTCAATTCAAATATTCAAATTCTAATCCAATTCCAAATGTTAAGTTCACAAACCACTGTGTGGTACAACAATAATGAACCTTTATTCCAACTCAAAACAATGGTAATACTCAAAAATGCCAATTTCTAATATTAACTTTCTCAAACAACCATATCAATGGTACAAACTCAACACTTTAATGTCCTCCTGACATTCAATACAACACAGAGGTCAAACACAAACAAGGCGTTGTAACATAGCCCAATTCATTCAACTCTACTAGCATATGCAACCCGGGCCGACTTATGGTAACATGAGTTACTCGTCTCAACAAATTTACAAATTATTTCAAACAAACAAGCAATCATAGGTAACAAATATTTACAGCGTATTACTACTTCCCTTATAGAGACTGCCAAGTAATTAGCCTACTGTAAATTACCAATTTTGGTGGTTATGTCTTATAACCACGCTCTGCTACCAAAATGTTCGCTGCCAGACTAGACCGCCTTAAGGGTTTTAATTATTATGTGGAAGCGTGCTAACCGTGGGGCTCTAGAGACAAGAGTGGCGAGCGAAACTAGTCCGCCGTGCGCGGAGCCAAACTACAATATGCAAAAGACTCACCTCATATAGGAGAACACCTGCTCCTTGGGGTTACCTGGATTTATGTATGTAAGTGAGTGTATATTGTATTGTGTTGTGACGTTGCGAGTATTCTTCAGGTTACAATCCGCTGCAATAAAGCTGGAGGCAATCACAGCATGCGGTCTTCAAATCATTCGTTCCCAATAGCGTCAGTTTCACTTGACCTTCAAACTTTTTCAACAAGATATATCCAAAACCCGTGTTATTTTACCAAATTGGGGTTATTTACAATCCAAACAATGGGTCATGACTTATTGTCCACCAAAACGACCGGTTCTCAAGGATTAATTTACAAAAGATCGCGAGATTCAAGCGGCGACATGCTTTCCTTGTTCAAGCCAAAATCCAAGAGGAAGCGTCAAGTGTCAAAATCAAACTGTCAAGTCAGATGTCATTCCGTTCGGGCGGCGCGTTCCGAAGGCGCATAGAGTAACAAAGTGTTCGGTCCGAAACAGATGGTGTTTGTGTTAGGATAAATGGGGCATACACGAACTGGTTCTGCATCTCGAGAGGTATCAGGCAGGGCTGTGTAGCGTCACCGTGGCTGTTCAACTTGTACATCGATAGTATTCTGACAGATTTGAAAAAGGGTGAGTGTGGATTGACAATAAGTGATTTGCCTGTCAAATGCCTTCTCTACGCAGATGATCAAGTTCTACTTGCATCGTCAGCAGAACAGTTGCAAGACATGATGACTGTAATGAATGAAGCATTTAAGATGAAGGGGATGAATATAAATGTGAATAAGACGAAGGTTATGGTGTTTGAAAGAGAAGAGAATGTGAAGGGCGGGTGCTTTGGGGGACTGTCTTATGTAACTTTGACACTCATAAAGTGCTAACTCTCAGCCTAGTTTTAATAAATGACTGCCAAAGAAAGCCTAGTTTGATTGATTGATTGAGTATGTGATGTGAAAATAAATGATAAGAGTGTGAAGCATGTGAGTTTGTATATTTGGGGAGTTTGTTTAGAAGGGATGGATAGATTGAAAAAGATGTGGAAAGAAGAGTAAATGCGGGAAATAAAGTAAATGGTGCGATACGTGCGATTGTCACTAACCAGTTAATTTCCAAAAAGGCTCGACTGGCTGTTCACAGTGTACTGGTACCTACGCTTATGTATGGAAGCAAATGTTGAGTGTGGCAAAAGAAGCATTAAATTATAATTAACACTGTGGAAATACGTTCCTTGCAAAGCATGTGTGGTGTGACTATGAATGATAGGCTGAGGAATAATGTAATAAGACAACGGTGCGGTTTAAAACAAGATGTAGTGTCAAATATTGAAAAGACTATGCTTAGATGGTTTGGTAATGTTAAGAGGATGAATGAAGGATGGCTCACCAAAGGTAGATTTGAGTGGAAACGAATGGAGGGGACGCGCTAGGAGGACATAATTATTACACTTATTAGTGATGTTCTTCAGAAAGGTCAGGTGCGTAGTACTCGCAACCGGCGTCTGTGTACGACCAGTTGTATGAACCTAAACGAGTACGCCGGTGTATTATTTTAAGATCATTCGGTAATATGTTATGATTTAAGTTCAAAACTTGTTGATTCCAATAAACCTTTTTTCATTTTCATGTTAACCTACTTTTATATATTAACAAGGATGAAATTAAATCGAAACATGTTGCACAGGCACCTGGAGTCTAGGTGATGCCGTATGCTGTCCGAGCGTTTCATAAGATTTCCTATGCTCCACAAAGGATGACCTGTGAGTAATATGCGAAATGTTCGGGAATACCGCTTGGGGCCGCCTTTATCTATCATATTTGATCGGCTCTGGTATTCAGGCACTACTTACTTTTTAAGTGACAACCCAAGTAGCACAGAACTGCATTATAAATGGTCACTTAAGGCCCACAGCGGTAATCTAAGCATTTATAAAGACTTATTAGTATTCACCTGTGCTGCAACAGCTGTTTCGAAAAAAAACGTGGCCAACTATAATGCTTTTTTCTGTACAGTAATTCTATTAAGCACCACAAACACGCCACAAAGTCACTGTTATTGAGCGCTTAGTAGTGCAGTACCCTGTTAGCTGTAAGTTTTCTGAATAATAGCCCACACGTGTACTATACAACCGTTGCATTTTAAGAGAGAACATATCACCCACTATAACATCATCAGTTACTTTGTGAAGTTATTTAACAAAAATTTAATGCTTTATGCTGCATACAGATTCACTTTTCCCCATACCATACACTCGAATAACAGCATGTATCCAAGTGTCGGCATGCGTGAATGGAATATTGGACGCGACGGGTTCCGTATGTTATATTTATTAATAAATAAATAAATAATTAAATGAAATTAATTTATTTCAGACAGAACCCATATTACAAAAATTAAGATAAAAGTAACAATGCTGCAGCAGAAAAGAATAAAATGTCATTAACAAAATAAAAATATACGTCACATAGTTGAAATAAAATAAAATTTCAAATTTACGTCGGATTTAAATTAAAGTAACAATAAATAATAATTGCACATATGAACAAAACAATACAAAAAAGCCTTTATAAATGTGTGTTTGATGACATTAGGCTGAGTAGGTACAAAAATACCCTGCTACAAAAATCTTCTTATAACCTACCCATTTTCGGGACTAATATGGTTGCGACAAAATTAATATTGTTGTTTTATATGTTTCTGGTACTTACCTAAAAATGAAGAAAATTTATTAAGAGAAATCCAAGATTTTTTTTAAAGTAATAAATTAATACCTTTCGAGACTTTTTAAGATTCCAGATTTCGACAATTTTTCTCGGTAGGCGTAATTTTCTTTATGTTTATTTAATGTTCCCTTTTTAAAGTACAATTTAGGGTGTACCTACACATACACCCTGGTCCAGGCCTTGAATTTTCATCTTTTTATAATTTAAAGGAGTACAAAAGTACTTCTTGGTGGCCACCATAATTTCCTTAGTTTTCCACTGTGCAGGAACGAATGTTAGATCGACAACACCTCTCTCTATAGTCTGAACTATTTTGAAAGTCTCGTTTTGTAAAAACAAGAAAAATATACTTATTATAATAGAAGTATCAGTTTCTTAATGACAACATTATCTATACAGTTTTTGAGGGAAAAAAACAAAAGATACAATAACATATTAAATACCTAAACTTAACGTAACATAATGCTATTTCATGTGGAAGTAATTAAATTATTAGGCCAGAAAAATACATTATCTTTAGATAGGTACCGTCTTATTTATAGGTATTTTGTCGCATATTGAATAAATCAATAACTTATGTATTATACATATAATTAAATTATAATCTCAGCTACTTAAATTACAATTTTAATTAAGTACTTATCGTCGAATAACAACTAAAAAAGGGAACAAAATGGCTTTAAAAGAACCACGGCGGAACCCTAAAAGCTTGGATCCATAAAGGTACTTATCTAGGTAACTGACGCAAATGTGAACCAATACTACTCTCCTAATCGATCCATGTCTGATTTGTATTTCACAAGTGCTAAACTATTTTACTCTTGGCTGAATTACAGGCCACATGTGAACACCCGTACAGACCTCAGCATTAAATTGAGATTAAAACTGTTCACTTGCCATCCGCCATATTCACTGCGTTACTTTGTATTATTATAAAATTTTATGTTTTAATTTTTGTTTATTTTAGAGGATATCAATTGTAAATATGGATTAAAAGATAATTACACGAAAACAGTTATTTTTTTGGTTACTTTGTAAAAAAACGAACATATTAATTTTATTTTCATTCTAATTTTGTTGCTTTTCTTTTAGTATTTAGTGGTATTCCGAGGGCGCGTGAAAATTTTTAACTAAATATGTATGGTATTTGACAGTAAAGTTACCTTCCCAATAAGATTTCAAATATAATAGGAGGAAATCGATGTTTTACTTACCTTCAATTTTATGTATGTATATTCTCACAAATGGCACCTGAGATCTTGCACACAACGATACACTTCATGTTTTACAATTTGACAAGTCATATCAAAGAAAAATAAATAATTTAAGTTATTGCATTCCACAATTTCGCTCAGTGTGTAATTTCAACTGTATAAAAGTACACACAATGTACACATTCGTCTTCCTTGCTGTATAATAAGTAACACGTGCCTCATTAATCAGGCAATATGCAGCTCTTTAGGTGACTGTTACACAAATAAATGCTACCATAATGTTGTTATAATGCAATTATTTGTCAATTGGATTTCTTATACAGCTATGTGCTGAATAATTTGTGCCCAAATTAGAGTTATATCGTCTGAGGATGCGCTGTCTACGCTATTATTCAGCAACTAAAGCATTCACTGTGCACTGTTAAAATGCTGTTATACAGCACTTTTGTGCTACTTGGGAAACTGCAGGCTATTTAAATTCATTTAATTTCGATCCAATTACCAATTGAAAAGAAAACACAAAATCATTTCAGTGAAAACACAACAAATAGTTCCACATACCCCGCCTGCTCGCTGGTCGGCGAGGTCATGCGCGTGAACTTCAACTCTTGCGCATTACTCCGCAGCCGGCGCCCACTGCGGCAGCTCCGCTGCGGAGACATTGTGAGAGGTCAAGCGATCATGCTCGAGCGTTAAAAATGCAAGTTATTTCCATCGATATAGCTAGTGAAGATTTTATATAGATTTTTTATCAGCTGCAGAGCTCTTTATTCTTATATCACTTACAACTACTGAATAAATAAATAAAATAGACATAAGCAGAAGTAAAAAGTAACGGGCCTAAGGCACTACCCTGAGGGACTCTGAAGCAAACCTGTCTTGCATCTGTTTTAAAAATAGTTTCAATGATCGTTATAGGACTGGTGAGGAAAGATAAAATGATGTAAGCTTGATTATAAAGATAATGATTACAAAACACTTGTCATTCGGTCCTGCTGCCACTATCTTATGAACACCTACCAGTTCAAAAATAAGATAGTTTTGTAAAATAATATATTTACTTTGCACTGAGGTGACTTACAAATCATTTGACTTACTGCTTGGATTTTAATGATTAAGATGGATGCGCTTAGGTAGCCTGCGAAATATTTTCTTACTTTTTGCGATTGTAAATTTTCATGGTCAATTTCATTTTGTATATTGATTAAAAGATTATTCTCGGCCATAACAATATGTTTCTCAAATCCAGCGGATTCCATGCGAGAGTCCCGCAGTGGACATCGTTCGGCTGAAATGATGATGATGATGAAGATGATAACAATATGATTTTTAGTCAGTTGACGTTTAGTTTTTTTAGTCCATTGAATGAATTTTTCATGCAATAGCCATCTTTTCTTTGGCTTTCCTCTCTCTCACCAATAATCTATATTATTTTATATTTATTCATTACTTTTTTATTAACATGCTTCTCTTCTCTCTTCATCCCTTGCCCATACCAATCCTCACTGTCCTCCCTGCTGTCTATTACATCGACTATCCACTAGGCTGCTACGCAGGATGTCCGCGGTAAGGTTTGCCACGGTTCCTTTGTTAGCCAGCAATTGTTTCATGCGTAGCTCAGCCGCGAATCGCAGCGTATAATCCCGTCTGAATGTTAAGTAAGTACATATCTAACACATGCGTAGCTTAGCAGTGGGCTGCTGTGGAACGACGGTTTTATCGTCGCATTAGATAGAATGAACGCGCTTAATGTCACGCGAGTTTTTATCAATAGTAATGAGCTACACCACAAATAAATATTGAGAAAAAATCGCGTTTGACCTTGCAAAGATTGCATACAAAATCAATAAGTGCACAATTTGATGTCTTAATCATACAACTGTTCAGAATAATTCCTACAAAGAAATCTAGATTATATTATTGTCCGACCCTGAGTAACAAGGCTAGTTTTACAAATAGACTATATTACGTTGAATATACGATAGCATAGTACTTAAATCAATATTCATCAGACTAACAAAAACATTTTATAACACTTTATTGATGATGTGCATAAAATAAACATAACGCCTTAAAAGCTAATCGAGAACAACGTACTTATTACAACATCCGCTAATTATATGCCTACCTACATAAATTTGCATAGATTTAAGAAAACTAACTTACTGATTATACACAAAACACACCAAAATATCTCAATAACAACTGTGTAGACAGTGGTTGTCTCACAATAAAGATCTTTGACTTTGATTCCTTTAACAAGAGAGTAACAAAGGTCCCTTTGGTACCGGGGTCTAATAATAAAACACTTTTCACGAGGAATGTAGTTAATTATTCCTAGAAAACGTTTTATGAGTCATATTTCACCACTTCCTTTTTCGGGTTACCAGCCTGGTCATTCTCTCCTAAATTCTTTTATCTGTACTATTCTAAATTATTTTGTCTGTTCGAATGTGTTGAAGTAATTATAGCCAACCTATACAATCGTAAGGCTGTCTCAAGCATACAACCTCTACAGTACCTACCATATCATGTACAACTAATGTAAACCAAAGAATCAGTCACGCCATGTCATGTCAGTCAGTTTTAGTCTTCTTTACTCACGATAGTTTAAATTACCGACTGTAAGTTTTCATTGACTAACTTTAGAGGAGAAACCTATCTTTTGCGCGGTTAACTAGTACTTCAAAATACCAACAAAAGATATTGATGACAATTCGAAACCACACCGGTATATTCCCCACAAACCGTAGTTACAGAAGTGACAATTTTAAAGTTAATTATAATTGGTATCTTAGTTAGAGTATGAAGACGTTGGTCTGCCTGAAGGTCACTACAATTTATTAATATGTTAAAATTGTAACATTCTTACACATCGACTAATAGATTAAGATCAATTGAATTAGCATGCGAACGTCGCGCACCAGTTGTAATAGACACAGATCAAGGTTCGGTTCAGTTTGACCCTTTCGCAATCGGGTTTGAAGTGTGAGACAATCATACGGTGCGTACGTGCAGTGTACTGGAGTTTGTGAATGTAAACTTTATGGAGGAGAAACAAAACCGTAATAGTTACTTATCTACGATCGTGAACACCAAGCATGGCTAAGCGTCTGTAGTTAGAGGAAAAGCCCAGACCAAGAGCCAAAAATATATATAAGGTGTATCTATTCATACACGAAATATTTTAAGAGGTACACCTGTAGGTGGTAAAGAAGCTATAGAAGCAAAAAGAAATTTTTTATCTAAGCGTTTTTGAATTTTCGTAATTATTATAATTTTAAAACTGCTTGAGACGTTTTGCATAAAACCTTTACTCCAAATTCTATGAATGGCTCGCCTGACGCTGCGAGGGCGGCGACCGGACGGCACGAGCATGGCAACGGTGTCTCGGGCCGAAAAAATAAGAAGGAGCCAGTATTTCTCATGCGCGTCAAAATATTTATAAATATAAAATTTAGAAGAAAATACATTTAAAAAAAAATTGTTCGTTGCTATAGCTTCTTTACCACCTACAGGTATACCTATACAGGATAGATAGGTACATAGACAGTACAATTTTCTCTTTCTTCGATGAAACAGTCAAATGTCTTAAAATCATTGCAAGAATTTGAAGAACGTATCCGATCTAATACAAAACGGATAAGCATTGCACTTTCCTTATTTACCACTCCGTGTGAACTTTCAAGATTCCGCAAAAAATGCCCAGAATTACACACACATACATAAGCTCACGCCTTTTTCCCATAAGGGGTAGGCAGAAACTATAGAACACCACCTGCTACGATCGTTACATACTGCTTTTGCCTCGTTAAGGTTCATATGTAAGTACATCCGGACATACATGCACGCGGTTTACCAGTACTATGCACCTGACCCATCTGAAAAACATTACCAGTAAGGTCACTATACAGGACTCTTACTTGTACAAGTTAGTAATTGTACAACCTTTAGTAACTAAGTGTTATTTGTAGGAGAACATAATCATGTTCATTATTTATTATACACCCCATGTCCTAAGTGTCACTAATAGACTAGATGTCACTGTTTTTCATTGACTAATTCATTTTTAAGAGATTGAAAGCTCGTCAAGTATTCTTTTTTTTTGTTACGTTTGCTAATAATTTATACTAGAAAATTCAGAAAAAGTTATTTGGTATAAATATAACAACAAACTAAAAAAATGTGTCGTTTCTAAGACGATGACTCAGGTACAAAAAATCGTATCTCGATTACAGTGACACTTAGAACATGGGATCTATGGGTGAAAGATAGCACATGACCCACCTAATCCCCCAAAAGCATTTGTTTGTCCCTGCGCCAAACACCCTCTATGTTCTCCTAGGGCGTCCACTTCCAGCATGACCAGTCATATTTGACAGTCATATTAGCTGCCCTTCATTCATCCTCTCAACATGACCAAAGCATCTAAGCATACAATTTTTTAGACCGCAGAATTAATTATAAAATATTTCACAATAGAATGTTATAATACTCGGCGGTAAATTCCGTGCAATGCAATAGAGTGCTCCATTTGCAAATGAGACCACACACGAGTGCATGTGCAATAGAACCTGTAAGTCTACTCCTATTGATCAACCGGTGGACTATACCGCGCCGCCGTCATCCGCCGCCGCTCACACGATGTGCTACTAACGAAAACTAACACTAATTGAAACTAGTCTGGATTAGTTAATCAGCTTCACAGCAGTGGCGACATGATGGAGGTCATTGATATTCATACAACCAGCTTACAATATGGTATAGCGCTAGAACATATTTCAATAAAAAAAAACAATTAATGCAATTTTGAAAATTATCGCAAACTAGCTTCTGCCCGCGACTTCGTCCGCGTCAAATGTCTTGCTCCCGACCCGTCGCCCCCATCGCATCGCCTGCCCGTGCGAGCTCTTCGTACTCATGACTATTTTCTTTTTACTCGGTTCCTAAGGCTCTTAGCATTATGTTTTAAAGTCTCTAGCTTTCCTTTATAAATAAAATATCCTACACTGAACGAATTTTTCAATTCAAATCAGTAGCTTTACCAAAAGCACGTTCTACCAAACAAACTCTTGATAATACTACGATTTGATGACTATTAAAAAGTTATAGTGAGCAAACCTTAAGAGATAGACATGCTATTGTGAACTTTTGTTAGAAATTTTAAGAGGAACAATTCCATCATACATAACTGTTGCGTTACTATAACTACTTATGCAGCGCACGCAACGGATGTCCTCAAAAGGAATACTTTTTCCCCGTTTTTGCAACATTTTCAATTGCTGCTCCGCTACTGTTGGTTGTAGCGTAATGTTATATAGCCTCCTGTTATGAGCCTTCCTCAATAAATGAACAACTCAACACTGTTTTTTTTTAATTCGAACCAGTTGTTCTTGAGATTACTGCGTTCAACCTAATAAACTTCTTAGTTTTACAATATTATTAGTTTATATAATTTTGTGTAGATTTGGATTTTTCTTAAAATTGAAATAATGAAGTAACGAGCTGCAGAGCGCCATACAAAATACAACTTTCTAATCGAACAATTATTACATATACTTTATGAAATATATACTGAATTAGAACGGTTGAACGATCTCCGTCCGACGTGATCATGACTCATAAGTAGACCGGAGGGCTAGTTTGTGTTACGCATGTTGTAATACCTAGTACTCACACTTTATTTCATATTCGAGGCAAGCTTTAGTAACAGTTACATAATTCCTTTAACTTAAAACTAACTAACCTATTCACTCCCTTTTAAGGGATGACGATGCGCAGCAACATTCCTGTCTCAACTAGATTTCCGAACAAGCATTCTGATCATCGAGTGGCCCTTTCTAAATTTAACAACGACCTAGCGGTTATTCAATAATTTTGTTAACACCAATAATAATTCCTTTAATAAATTCTTTATTTATATATACCTCTTCACCAAAGTAGACAGTTATAGACTTGATAACTAAATTAGCCCATGATCGTTCTTTGTTATGAACGAAGAAAAAATCAAATGCTACAAAGACAAAACAATGAAAAAATGATGTTTTACTTTAGCATGAATGAGCCTCAGCATCAATGAGAAAGACCGACATGTCACTAAGCCGCGGCGTGCACGAGATGTTCTGCATCATCCCTCCTGCGTGCCGCGTCTGTCGAGGACACGTTGCGTCAGCGCAGCGCGCTCACGCAACGAGTCGGCGTATATATACGTCGCGCGCGGCACACGCATCACATTACAACCACACACTACCACGACAACATGAAAGCCTTTGTGAGTTAATCATTTATTTGGAAGTCATATCTGAAATAACTAATAACGCAAAGTTCAGTGAAAAGCTCCTCTTGCGGCACTCGAAGTGTTTTGAAAAGTTTTTCGTTAGCGGAGAGCTGTGAACAGACCATCCTTTATCTTGTTATCAGGTCTAAGTGACCTAGCGTAATAATGTATGTGTCATTCCAGATCGTCCTGTTCGCGTTGGTGGCTCTGGCGGCGGGCGCCGCGGTGCGTGAGAAGCGCGGCTACAGCAGCGGTTGGGGCGGCGGCTACTCCGGTGGCTCCTCCGGTGGCTACTCCGGCGGGTACTCCGGCGGTTCCTCCGGCGGTTACTCCGGCGGGTACTCCGGCGGCTCTTCCGGCGGATACTCCGGTGGCTACTCAGGTGGCTACTCCGGTGGTGCACAGGTGGTGGCAGTCAACAAGGTAGTGAACGTGCAGCGTGTGGTCACCGTGCCGCAGGTCGTCAACGTGCGCAAGGTGATCTCCGAGCCGCAGGTCATCACAGTCAAGCAAATCGTACCTAGCTCCGGCGGCTTCGGCGGCGGATTCGGCGGCGGATCTGGAGGATACGGCGGCGGATACGGTGGTGGACACGGTGGTGGATACGGTGGTGGATACGGCGGTGGATCCTCCGGCGGATACTCTGGCGGTCACTCCAGCGGCGGTTGGTGGTGAAAACTCTAGTCAACAACAGTGAAAAATGTGATTTATTTAAAAATTATTGTTTAATAAAAAAGTATTTTTATACCGAACAGTTGTATTTTTTATTCCTAGACTTAAATAAAATAGATGCAAATAGGCATGTGAAGTCTATTTAACTTAATCATCACAGAGAAGAGATCGAATAAGGAATCTTCTGAGTGGGATAGTTAGTTTCTTGTATCTTGACACACGCTCATAAAATCAGAACCGCTTCGTAATCAGATTGTTGAACATTGACCCCGTTTATATGGCATTGACCCTTGTTTATTTTTATTTTGTTTTTTTTTTTTAATCGTCATAGTCATAACATGCCTAGCATGTTACCAGTCATGTTGGGGTCGGCTTCCAGTGTATAACCGGATGAAGATGAATACCAGCATTTTACACGGAGCGCCTGCCTATCTGCCATCGTCGCGTGCCAAGCCATTGGGTTCTAATACAGCTGGGATGCCGACGGTGACAAGAACAACCCAATTACTGGGTAACATTATACACCTGGGGAAGACTTGCTGTCAGACGTGTGCTTTCTTTTGAAATAAACTTTCAACGAAGTACTAAAAGGACAACATTTTAATTAAAGGCTTTAACAAACTTATTAATAAGAATAACAAAATAATATATTGACTTAACCAAAACTATACGCAAACTAAAAGAAAGCGCCGAAAAATTCATCCTCATCGCTGTCGACCGGCAATGTACCCAAAAGACTGGCGGCATTACCACGCTGTATAGCAATGCTTAGCCGCTTGCCAAAATAAAAACCAGCAGTTGTGTCACGAGAAGTGTCAACCAGCCGTTTTGATATTTCTTTAAAGAGGCCATGAGCACTCTGACCCCACGGCCCGAGGGTTTCAACCTCAAAAGGGTCGAAAATATAATTATCAATAAGGTTGCTATACTTTCGCCGCTTGAGATTTTCCGCAGTTGCAGCGGCAGCGCCAGAGCAGCAAGCCGAGCTAGGAAGATGGGATGGCGCAAGAGTATCGACTCACTAAAGGCCTACCCACCTTCCAAGAAAACAATGACATACCATCCGATCTCTTGCCATCGTCGCGTGCCAAGCCATTGGGTTCTAATACAGCTGGGATGCCGACGGTGACAAGAACTCGTCGGATGATGTCGTTAATGTTCGCGTGCCGCGCTAAGCGACCCGCACTTCGGCTACAAGACAGGCCGTGGTGTCCTAGACTGTTGACAACTTCGCCACAGTGACAGCGATGAGGAGCACAACAAGGAGCTCCTAGTCTTAGAGAAGCAGCGAGGCGGAAAGTAGTGTCGTCGAGCAAAGTGCCTATGTTCGACGACGGTAGCGCATGAAGCCACAGACCCAACTCCCATTTAACCACAGCAAACAGGCGCGCACGCTACGCAGTAGTAGCCGACGAGTTCAGTAAATTGTCTTGTACAACTCTGCAGAGCGGAGCATCCCATCGTCTCTGGGAAAGTGGGTTATTGGGTAGATTTGAATTCGGGCAAGCGAGTTTCCAGGCATCTATAGCCTCGGTGAAGCACGGTACATCAAGATTAATCAGTGTGGAAGCTAAGATTTTCCTGATTAATTTCTCAGTGCCATGGACCAAGGATATGAAAGCTGGTAAACTGGAAATTTTGCGGACGCTAATGCCTCTGAATAGGAAGAGTTGCTTGTGCCCAAGCTCGGTCGTCCAAGGCCACATTTAATATTGAGGTTAGTGTGTGCTGGATAATTTGGTCCATTCTGTCTAAAAGGTAAATGTGCTTCCATAAATGGGAAGCGCGTAGGAAATATGTTAATTTTGGGCCGAAACAGCAGTAACGAATTAAGATGATGGCCGAATGCATGTTAATTTAGAACAGTCTTTCCGAAACGTCATTAAAATTTTGTATTTTTCCCTCAGTAAAAGAGGGAAAGTAGTTCTCAAAGATTAGACACCCAAGGAGACGAAGAGAGCTTTTTTCAATTATTTTTATTTCTGGAACTATTACGTTAAATTTTGTAAGTGTCAGTTGTCTGTCAGTTTAATTAAATCATAGGAAAAATACCTGAAACCAATATTGCAGAGATTTCTAAGACTTTACTTTGATAGGTGGCATAACTAGAAATTTCAGGTAGAAACTATATTTTTATGCGACTTATAATCTTGCAAAAAAAGAAATTGAATGTAGTTTGTATAGCACACAAAGCTTATCTCTCATCAACGTTACTTTAAGAACTAACCCCTTTATTCATACACGTTGATTAAAGTTAAGAGACGTTTAAACGTTAAAAATGTATGGTTAAAGAGCAGCTAATCATTACTTAACTTTAACAACGTTTATGAATAAAAGGGTAAGTGTTAAGTGTCTGAGTAATTCCACTAGAAAACAAAATGCATTCAAAACTCAAAAGAAGTATGTACGTGCTTTGTATAGGCAGAATCACACTGATAGTGATAGTCCATTATTAAAGAAATATAAACCTCTTACTTCACCCTGTATCTAGACACGCGGTAGCGTGTCAAGCCAAGTTCAAATAACAGAACTGGCGAACAGCACCGTGTGCACACGAACCATTTGGAGCCACTTTTAACCCCCTCATAACCCAAAAACGATTTCACATAAACGTGTCAAATTTGGCTCATATATTATAATTTGCGAGATACATATGTGCTCCAAATTTCATAAACATATCTCAAACGGTTATTTAGATATTAACGTCCAAAAATCTTCATTTTTATCACTGCATGACCTGATCAAAACTCTAAACCAGTTCCAGATGACCTAGAAAGTTCAAATTTGGCATGTAGATAGGTAATTAGGTGAAAAGAAAGGAATAAATCAGAAACTGGTAAATTTTTATCATCTATACTTATACTTAATAATATTATAAAGAGGTAACATTTGTTTGTAAGTTTGTAAGTTTGTATGTAGGGGGTAATCTCCGGAAGTAATGAACCAATTTAAAAAATTGTTTCCCTGGTAGAAAGCTACATTACTCGTGAGTGCTATAGGCTATCAATTATAAAGATGTCATGCATATTAGCCGAACTATCTTAATTTTAGTCTAGCTAGGCGGAAAAAAATTGCTCTTACATCAGAGTTATTAGCATGCACTGCCTTAACAGTTGTATATAATTCAAAACAATGTATGGCAACCTGGTCCGCTTTAAATAGTTCTACAAAAGAGTCTGCGACACCATATTTCTATCTTTTATATTTTAGCAGATATGGTAGCTTTTATGTGTTAAAAAAAGTATTTTTCGACGTACTTACCTTTGGACGATTTTTTACAGAACAAAATATTAAACCTTATCGAAAAAAAATATTATTATGATCACAAGAACATCACAGAGATACGATTTGCCCAAAATAGTAAGTCAATTGGTTAAATAGTTTAAAATTACTAAACCGCAAAATGCCGCCGTCCATTCACGAACCGCATTAGAACATGCTTTGTACGGACGTTTTATCCATTTACCCATAGATGACAAGCTTTTGATGCTATTATTGACAGTGTTATAAATAACAGGGGTAAAATATTTTTTCTAGATGCCCCAGGAGGCACTGGGAAAACGTTCCTCGCCATTTGGTATTGGCAAAAGTCAGACAATCCGGGAAAAACGGGCTAGGTGTTGCCTCTTCAGGGATTGCCGCAACTCTATTAAATGATGGGAAAACAGCACACTCCACCTTTAAGCTACCACTGACAGTATCATTGGAACAACACTCAGTATGCTCCGTACGTAAAAATGGACCGCGCGGGAAACTGTTACAAGAGACATCTTTAATTATTTGGGACGAATGTACCATAAGTCATAGAGCTCATGTTGAAGCAGTAAACCGAACGCTCAAAGACCTCAGAAACTCAGATGCTATTATGGGTGGTGTTACTTTTGTTTTTGCGGGTGATTTTCGGCAAACACTGCCTGTAATAACAAAAGAAACACGCGCCGATGTTATCAGGGCATGCTTAAAATCATCTTACATAAGGAGTTTCGTTGAAACTCTCAATTAACGAACAAACATGAGAGCTCATTTGAGCGACAACTACGATAACGACTTTCCGCATCAACTACTAAATCTTGGAGAAGGAAAAATTAGCTGTCCTTGCACCAACAGTACTATAGCAATGACATTAAACTTGACGATAGATTAAGTCACATATTACATAGGTTGGAACATCGGATAGACGCTATTTATCCCGGTCTTTAAAATTTATTGGAAAGAGATTATCATTGGCTTTGTTCCAGGGCAATAGTGTCTCCTAGAAACGATACAGTGAATGAGATAAATAAACTGATTTTAGAGAAAATTCCCGGTCAAGTCAAACACTATAAGTCCATTGATATTATTGTAATATTGAGGATACAGTGCACTATCCTCAAGAATTTTTAAATTCTTTGAACCCTTCTGGCTTACCTCCTCATGACCTTATCTTAAAAGTTGGCATTCTTATCAGGCTGTTAAGAAACTTGAGCCCCCCCCAACATGTGTAATGGCACAAGGCTGCTTATAAAAGAGTTGCGGGAGAATATAATTGTTGCTGAATCTAATTTTCTAAGCTTCTAAAGAAATAAAATTCCGCTTGTTCGACAAGAAAAATTTAATACTTCAACTAAAGAACAAAAGAAACATCAAAAACGTCCAAAAATAAAAAATATAAAAACAAAGACAATTATAAAAGAGGCTTTAATCGGCAACATGCTCCCCTTTTTTAAAGAAGAATGACCTTTCTCAAGGGCCGCCTCAAAATGCCCGCTTGGGTTCGAACATCCACCACCCGTACCACCCCATCGCGGCCCGGGTGCAGAGCCGCGATCACGCCTCGTGGCCAGGTTCCCCTCGGCAAGTCCCCGTTACCGATGAGAACCGGGTCCCCAACCTTGACAGCGACATCTACTCCCGGCACGCGACGGGGTGCCAATGTGGGTAGATATTCGGTGATCCAACGACGCCAAAAATGGTCACTCAGCCGAAGTGCCCTTCTCCAAGTGCTCCGGCCAATTAGTGCGGCATCTGACAGATCTGCAGTTGGGAACGGACGGCCTGATGAGTCTCCCAGCAAAAAATGGTTGGGGGTAAGCGCCTCCGGGTAGTTGCTGTCGGGGGAGATGTGCGTGAGTGGACGTGAGTTTACCACAGCCTCAGCTTCGACCAGCAAAGTTGCCAAAACTTCTTCTTTCGGGGCCTGCTCTCTCAGTGTTACCTTCAGGGCTGTCTTTACTGATCGAATCAGCCTTTCCCAGGCCCCTCCCATGAAAGGTGCCGATGGGGGAATAAAACGCCATTTCATCTTTTCATTTGCTGCAAACTGTGGGACGGCGGCATCATATAGAGCTCTTAGCTGCCGGTTCGCTCCCACAAATGACGTCCCATTGTCCGAAAATATTTCGCTGGGCGTACCACGTCGAGCGGTAAAGCGTCGCAAGCACATAATGGCAGAGTCTGCGGACAAGCTGGCTATGATTTCGAGGTGAATTGCTCTGGTCACCATGCAAGTAAATAAGGCGACCCATCGCTTCTCACGCCTGCGCCTAATAGTAACTGATACGGGCCCGAAGTAATCCACACCTGTATACGTGAAGGCTCGTTGATGGTGGGCGAGTCTTGCCTCTGGTAGATCTCCCATGGGTGGATGCAACGTTGAGCTTTTCAGCAGCTTGCACAACTGACATCTATGGACCACTGACCGCACGGCGTTCCTCAATCCGAGGATCCAGTACGACTGCCGCAGTTCGTTAATTACGGTCTCTGTGTTGGCGTGAGCAAACTTGGCGTGATAATGGCTGATCAGAAGGCGTACAGCTGACTCCTTGCCATCTAGGATAATAGGCTGCTTGTTGGAAACAGCAGAAGTTCTTCCTGCGAGATGCAAAAGTCCGTCTCTAAGTTCTGGGGACAAAATGGCCAAACGACTTTTCTTGGGAACAGCCTGTCCACGTGTCAGACAAAGAAGTTCCTCTCCGAAGGCGCTAATCTGGCTCCTCCCCAAAATGTGCTGTTCCGCGCGGATGATATCTTCTGAGAACAATGGCGCTGGAGCACTGGAAGAAGAAGCATCAGGCCGTGAATCGCGCTCAACCGTTTTTACAGACTCACAAATACCACGAATCCAAAAATTTTGAAAATTATGACCCCGATGTTTCAAAAGCGAGGCAATGAATTGATGAGTCCTAGCTGTTGCCCTTACCAGCCTAATCCAGGAACTAAAGTGATTGATGTCAGCTACAACTGGTAAAGGTAACTGATGTGAATTGATAAAATTAATGCACTCTGCGACACGTGATGGATGGTTAAATGGTTTTGAATGACGAAGAGATGGCTTGAGCTCCTCCTCTCCAAGAATTGTTGGCGCTGCGACTTTGGGCTCTGATGGCCACTCAGAAGTGGAAGCTAGAAGGAAATTGGGGCCAGATAACCAGCGTGGTTCAATACTGGCCTTCCCCCGCGTCGCATCGTCAGCCACGTTAAATTCGGTAGGAACCCAATGCCATTCAACTAAACTAGTGCATTCTAAAATCTCCCCAACGCGGTGCGCTACGAAAGGTTTATAGTTTCTCGCATCCCTGCGTAGCCACCCCAACACGGTCATGGAATCACTCCAGAAAACTCGTCGGTTAGGCTTAAGGCGGTGCGCCTCGCAAATTTTAGCGGCAAGGCGAGAGGCTATCAGGGCACCTTGGAGCTCCAGGCGTGGTATCGAAGCTGGCTTCAAGGGAGACACACGTGCCTTGCTAGCTATTAGCGCAAGTTTCACGTCACCGTTGGAAAGCACAAATCGCCAGTAGGCAACGGCGGCGTATGCCAGTTCGCTAGCATCACAAAACACGTGCAACTCCAGATCTGAGAACCCGCATAAATTGTAACACCTTGGAACTCTCAGTTCCGTAATCGATTTAAGGCATTCAAACCATTCGAGCCAAGTTTCCTGGTCTGCCTGTGATAGTCTCTCGTCCCAGTCAAGATTCTTACGCCACAAATTTTGAAACATAATCCGACCTCTCACAACTACGGGGGCTAAGATTCCTAATGGGTCGTAGATGCGCATGACCTGGGCTAACACTACGCGTTTTGTGAAATGACCTGGAGTATCCTTGAGGCCCGGGTTGAAACCTATGATGTCTAGGGCAGGTTTCCAGATCAAACCTAGAGTCCGTGTTGAGGTGTCGAGTGGTAAACTGCCCAACTCTACACTAGAACGATTGACTAGTGAGACGTCAGACAATAGTTCGTTTGGTAACCGATTGAGTGCACCGGGATCATTTGATACCCAGCCGCGCATCTCAAATCCTCCACGTTTATGTATCTCTACAATATCGGCTGCCAAACGAGCAGCGTCCTCCGTAGGTACATCTACACTTCCGATGAAGTCATCCATGTAGGTATCGGACGTAATAGCTTCCACAGCCTGTGGGAACTCGCCTATAAATTCCGATGCGTTTCGGTTGAGGATGTAAATAGCCGTAGATGGGCTGGAGCACGCCCCAAAAATCATAGAAGACATACGATAAATCTTTATTGGTCCCGCAGGATCATCGCGCCAAAGAAATCGTTGAGCATCTCGGTCGCATTCTTGTATTTTTACCTGCGCGAACATCTCCTTGATATCGGCGGTCAAGGCAATTTTTCCCTCCCTAAAACGCATCAAAATTCCTAGTAGGGGTTGTAAAAAATCAGGACCCGACAGAAGCATAGAATTTAGCGACACACCCTGTATTTTAGCAGCTGCGTCGTGTACAACACGAAGTTTCGCCGGTTTGTTGGGATTTACTACACCGAAATGCGGTAAGTACCAACAAACTGATGTGGGCGACTGTCTTGTACACTCCTCAGCATAACCCTTAGCTAGCATGTCCTGAATACTAACCTTGTAACTTTGGGCGTATTTAAGATCTTTTGACATTTTCAGTTCAAGACTTTTATACCTAGAAAGTGCCAAAGGATAGCTCTCAGGGACAACAAGGTCATCCGCCTTCCACAGTAAGCCGACCTGGAAGTGCCCATTTGGTAAGCGTTGGGCTGTATGCTCTAGAATATGGAGAGCGCGCTGATCGTCTGCACTGCGAGGCTCATGTTTCGTTATACCGATAGCGTCTAACCTATATTGTTCCTTAATGAGGACTTCCAGGTCTTGGTGCGGACGCTCACGTAAGGATACGTGGCAGGTAGTCTCCACTAAAGTTGTCCGGCTGCTTGTAAACCCGAACAACACCCAGCCTAACGATGTTTTGATAGCGACAGGCTGGGTCTTCGTGCCTTTCCTGACCTCGGATGCTGTTATCAGGTGCCAATTGTCGATGCCTATCAAAAGTGTAGGCTTTGCTTCGGGGTAGCACAACTCCTCAACTATACCAGACAGGTAGGAGTAGCGACATAATGATTCGCGGGTGGCTGATTGGCTTTGCAGCCCTAAGTTTTTAATTGCTCTTGCTCGCTGAATTAAGAACTTATGTGGGGTTGATCGGCCTTTTATCTGAAAGTCTACAAACTGCACGCTGCTATCCCTAGATAACCCTCCCACACAATCCAAATGTAGGATGCCCTCGGGACCTGTCGGCATCTATGAAGGTAGCCGTCGACCCATCGTCTAGAAGCGCGAATGTGTCTAGGCTGCCAGCCGGCCCGGAGACTGTGACGGGTACTATTTTTAGTAGTGGGCGAAGTGTAGGATCAACTTGAGGGTTGTTGATAGCTACGAAAACTTGTTCAGTTTGATCAGCATCAGTTTTAGTCATAGGTTCAGGTTTGACCTCCTCCTTCACATGAGTAGATGCTACAGATTTGTCAATATGCAAAATAGTGTGGTGCCTACGATTACAATCAGATATTGTGCAACTAGCCTTATTTTTGTTACAAAATCTAAAATTGTGTGGAACTTTTTGAAGACAACGATAACAGATTTTGTTGTCTTTGACGAAACGCCATCTGTCATCGATTGTCAAATATGTAAATGTCGGGCAATTTGACAACTGATGCTCACCTTTGCAAAATAAACATATATTTTTCTGATCGGATGATTTTGCAGGCTTTGATTTGGAATTTTTAGGTGAAGCTAAAACCTCTGCTCCCGACTCTGAAACGGCATGCGCTCGCTGTCTGTATGAAGGGGTCGAAGGAGATGGTGTCACCTCAAATACTGCGCCGAACTTCGTGACCAAATCGACCTCACGGTTTAGGAATAACGACAACAATTCCACTCGAGCTTGGCTTAGGTTTTCGTGGTTAGCTGCAAAATCTAGCCACCGTGCGCGCACTAGTGGAGACAGTTTGCTAAGCAGTGCTCCAAACAGTTCAGGTGAACGTAAATAGTCGGAATGCTGTAATAACTTAGCAACTTCAACACAATTTCGCACACGGGTGGTGAAAACATGTAGATCCTTTACCTCCGGTCCAAGCTTGGGCAGAGCTTTGATTGCGTTCACCTCCTGTAGCACAATTTGTTCAGGCCTACCATAGCGACGATCCAGGGCATCAATAACGTCATTGGCGTGAGGTGCCAGCACTAACAGCATGCTGACAGCTTCGCGCGCCCCCCCTTTTAGGGCTTGGTTGAGGCGCGCAAGGTTTTCTGCATCTGTGAAAGCACTCACCGTATCCTGAAAGGCTCGTTTAAACATAAGCCATTCGAAGGGCGATTTACCATCAAAACACGGAAGTTTTATAAAACTTTTATTTTTGTTGGGGTCGTTATTCTTCGCAAGTGCCTTTAGGGCCCCCACTAGCTGCGTAACTCCAATTGAGTCGTCTTCTCGGTGAATACCAGTGGCAGCAGCCCTGTCACCCCCGCAAAAATTTTGCTGATGAGGTGATAGTGCAGGACTCAGTGCTGCGATACTCTGAGAACCAACAACTTCATTACGTGGTGGAAGTTCCTGAGAACACAAGATAACTTTAGGATTATTTTTTGCCCCTACCTCACATCCACATTTGGATTGAGGACCTTTAACCGATGGGTCTCTCTCCTGATGTGTAGGTATTTTAGTGGAGAGGGCCGTATTATCTAGCCATTGTTCAACACTGGCGCGGCTCCACCCACTGCGAGAACCGTGGTTACTACCGTCTGCTTCAATTGCAGCAAGCTCAGCCCGATATTCGGCTTCGGCTTCAGCAGCGGCAATTTCTAATTGAGCTACTCGACGAATATGTTCTGCTTCCGCTGCGGCCTTTTTGGCAGCGATTATTACCGAAGAGCGACTGGTGTGACTGTGTGTGTGAGTGGCGACAGAATGTGCTCTCAAGCTAGGCTCTAACTGAGAAGAACGTACCTGAGAATTCCCACTGGTAGTCTGTGTAGTAGGTGCTGGAACGGCCTCACTACTTGACTGGGTAGGTACATTAGAGTTATCTTGGGGCAGTTTCGTCTGTGACCTCGTCACAACCATTTTTTTTATTTTGTGGGCTAGTTTTCACACTAGACACTAGTTCAATAATTGGCAGAAGGACCACTTGTTGCTGAATCTAATTTTCTAAGCTTCTAAAGAAATAAAATTCCGCTTGTTCGACAAGAAAAATTTAATACTTCAACTAAAGAACAAAAGAAACATCAAAAACGTCCAAAAATAAAAAATATAAAAACAAAGACAATTATAAAAGAGGCTTTAATCGGCAACAATAATCGTGGTGACCATTCTCACAGGGCCAGCAGTGGGACGACTGGCTTATATTCCGCGGATATCCGTGATTCCGACGGATTTACCCATACCGTTTAAAAGGCTACAGTATCCCGTGAAAATCTCCTTTGCCCTCACTATAAATAAGTCCCAGGGTCAAATATTCTCTCTGGTGGGCATTGACCTAAAAAAAACAGTGTTTTTCCCATGGACAGTTATATGTTGGCTTATCTCAGGTTGGAACTACTGAAAGACAATATATTTTGGTACCAAATAATAGCATTACATCTAATATAATATACAGAGAAGTTTTGAATAATTAAATTTAACGTAATTTATTCAATCATAATCATTCGTACATACATATGCAATAAAAACAAAACCCTCCTTTTGGCAGTCAGGAAATAAATCATAGCACTCAGTACTAACCGAACCACACTCATAATTTCATCACAAGTTAAAATGTTTATTGCCCAACGAAGTGGGCACGGGTCAGCTAGTTTTATTATAATTTTTCACTTATTTGATTCTATTAGGAACACTTATATACTTAGTGCCTGTAATAACAGTATGTAAAAAAAAATAATGTAAGAATCAGCAATGAGCAATCAAAACTTATGACAACCGGTATTTATGTAGATTTAAAGGTCTTCACGTGAATATTATACCGAGTTGAATACCACCCTTAAATTTTTTCCTCCAAGTATTTCCGTTTTAGTACTTATAACTAAGAGTATAGTCGACTTTCGTATTTATTACGTTAAAATCAAAATCAACTCAAAAGTCATTTATTCAAACTAGGCTGAGAGTCAACACTTTTTGAACGTCAAAGTTACAGTGGTATTAACTGGGATTTAGTATTAATTATTATTTCAATATTTAGCGCACATCAATAGTGTAAGATCATTATGTACAAAAAGTAATGATATGCCATCAAAAACATAAATGTGAAATGAGAGCCAAGTTCAATACCTTGGTTGTTGACTTCAACGACAAATGAAATGAGATCTAAATGGGTGCCAAGTTCAATGGTCAGTCCTGAAATTTATTTGTAACTATATAAACTATCATTTCTTCTTATAACTTAGGATAATATATTGTAGCCTAAGGTCTGACTTGGCTAGTTTTCATATACGAATTATGCTATCGCCTTCGCAATTTCTAAACCTGCTACTTATCGGTTCTTATTTTATTATTCCGAAAATTTGGCTTGCTAGTACCAACTCACCATAAGGGATGCACAAGACCGTCCGAAATGGAGAGCTAAAAGCAAGAAAGCGGACCCCGGGCTCCGAAAGAATGCAACCGGGATAACGCAAAGATGATGATGATGATGATGGAGTAGAAACTAGCCATCGAATATAATAATTCGTACATGAGAACTAGCCAAGTCAGACTTTAGGCTACAATATATTATCTTAAGTTATAAGAAGAAATGATATTTTATGTCATCATCATCATCATTTCAGCCGAAAGACGTCCACTGCTGGACATAGGCCTCCCCCAAGCACCACCACTTCAACCTGTTCTGTGCCTCCCACATCCATCGCATTCCTGCGGCCTTCACCAGGTCATCGATCCATCTTGTGGGAGGCCTTCCAACGCTCCGTCTTCCAGTACGCGGTCGCTACTCCAGAACCTTCCGGCCCCATCGGCCATCCGTTCTGCGAGTAATGTGCCCTGCCCACTGCCACTTAAGTTTGGCAATTCACTCAATTCAATTCATATTTTATGAAGTTATAAATAAATTTCAGGACTGACCATTGAACTGGCACCCATTTAGATCTAACTTCTTTTGTCGTTGAAGTCAACAACCTAGGCATATAACTTGGCTCTCATTTCACATTTATGTTTTTGATGGGTTAACATCTACGAAACAGCGCTATTTGTAAAATCTAACTTGCATTTGTTTCAAACATTGAGATATAGCGAGGCTACAAAGAGATGTGCTATTTAGGAATGGCATGGTACCCAAGATTTGTATTAAGATATAACACACTGATAGTGATAGTCCATTAGGTATTTAAGAATTGTAAACGTCTTACTTCACCCTGTAAGACAGCGCTATTTGTTAAATCGAACTTGCATTTGTTTTAAACATTGAGATATACTGACGCTATAGATATGTGCTATTTTAAAATCTGCTTCCTCTTGAAAGAGCTCAGAGAGCAATTTTAAAGGTAGCAAACTTCCATCCCTTTTCCTTTCCCACAGATCTGCTATATAAATCCTGCAAGGTGCTGACTGTGCGCCAACTTTTCATAATGCACTTAGTATTAAAACAGCACACCATGCTTACCTACACTGCTGACAATACTAACAAGAGGCTGCATCTAATACAACCTCAAACTATGATTTTGCAGAAAAAAAAATTACATTCTTACGCCCATTTCTGAACAATAGGTTAAATAGTAAACTAAGTATATTTCAACTAAATTACTTTAGCTACAAACAAATTATACTTAAATATTTACCATCGATTATGCACAGACAGATCTACTTGTTGTCTGCGAATAGAACGACTAACATAATATGTTATTTTACTTTCCTAATTTTAATTTAGTTTTTACTTTATACTCATTGTTAATTTATTAAATTAAGTTTTTATGCACTTACTAGCCTGAAGCATAGGTTCAGCCTAGTTCAGGCAATTGAACAACTGTGCTCTATTTAGTTATTAAGTTACTTTGTAAATGTGCCCCCTTTTATAAATAAACGACTATTATTAAACGAATTTAAGAATGGCATGGTACCCAAGATTTGTACTAATATACTCAAAGATCATAACATCATGCACGATTTCAAAAAAACTCATAACTTATTTAAGATATTCAGGATTGTTATTGGTCTGTAAGATTTCTTTAAAATTAAATAATGTATTAAACATAAAACATATTAAAGTCAATGAGTACCTAGATGTATAAGTATAATGCTCCGAGTTCTGGGATACAGGACTCCTTTCGGTAAGGAGTGGGTCGTAATCCACCACGCCGCGCCGGGACCAATGCGTTTCGGTCTCCTTCACCGTTTGGATAGCAGTGGTGCTGACATTATTTACACAAACAAAGTCTATAGCGCCTGCCTGTGTTCGAACCTACAACTCCTAAGTCGCGGCCGCTACCACTGGGCCACCGCTGCTAATTTTAAATGTTTTATTCAATTTCATTGAATTTGAATGTATTTAATTTGGTTTTATAAACTGTTATGTAAATTGAATGTAATGAATAATTCGATGGTCCCTATTAACAATGTCGGTTATGCTTTTTTGCCAATTTTCACGTTTTTTTATATAAATCGATGGTTCCTATTAACAATATCGGTTACACAAAAAGACTACTGTTCAATAAAGCAGTTCAAAGTTTGTTTTGGCGATTAAAAAAAAAAAATATTAGACTAAACTGTTCAAATTTGAACTGATCGTTTTATGTATTGTTAAAAAGTGAAAATTGGTAAAAATGCATAACCGACATTGTTAATAGGGACCATCGAATTAAATAAATGTATTAATACATTCATTTTGAATTGATTTAATTTAGTTTTTCTTACATTTTTAATAATAATGACTCTAGAGCTACACGACCGAAACCAGCCGTACCAGCTTGGCAGAGCAGAATTGAACGTCGTATTGGTCGGGACAGAGCCTTCATCGGGAAACTAATCTGCTTCAGGGAGGGCAACACTGGCCCTAGAGTGATGCGCTTTGTGAGGCGGGCGTTCTCAGGGCTGTCCCTGAGACAGATAGGTAGATATACTTATATTAGATACATAGTCCTGAGGGCCAATATCTGTATATTGGCCCTCAGGACTATATATCTAATGCCAGAAATGGAGACTATTCCTATCTACACCCAAGATGTAGCTCATGCCGGACGGGCTACACAACTTCTGGATCAAGTGGTTCGTAAGATCGCGCGCTCGCTTGGCAGCTCAGTACCAGACTGCTTTGGAGTCTGGTTCGCTACCACAGTTCCTAACAACTGAAGTTACTCACCTGCTTCATAAATAAGGTAGCACTGCGGAACCCAAAAATTATAGGCTGATCTATTTTGAGAGCTAATAGTTACAATCATTTTGACACTAACTCCACCCTTTTTATATCTCAAAATGGATGTAGGAACGGGTCTCGCGGTACTAAGGAGCCGTTCCTTATTGATATGATAATTAGCCAACAGGTTCATCTCTCCCGATAGAATCTGTCGACATGTTGGATAGATTATAAGAAGGCCTATGACTTGGTGCCACATACATAGTTCATGAGGGTGGTGGAGTTATAAAAAATAGATGCAACTCTGCGCACCTTCCTGATTTCATATATGGAGGACGGTATTTCACTATCCTGGATGTCACAATATCCAAAGGAATAACGAGCTGATAAGGATCGAGCAAGGCATATATCAGGATGATAGTTTGAGTACACTTTGGTTCTGCTTAGCCCTGAATCCTCTGAGCACAATACTGGAGGATTCAGGCATAGGCTATCGGATGAGAAGAGGTGGTCAGGTTACATCTTACCTCCTTTATATGGATGACCTAAAACTTTTTGCCCCCAACAATTTCTCACGGATGTAGCTACTGAAAGTAACTGAAACCTTCAGTAGCGCCATCAGGATGGAATTTGGTGTGGTCAAATGTGCGGTCATGCATGTAAAGCGAGGGAGATTTTAGAATCCGTGAAAACCCAACTCTTGGATTCCATAAACCTTCGAGCGCTCTCAGCATCTAAAAATTTGGGTGCAATAGTGTGGAGGTCGAGGCTTTTTAAAAGGTAAGACTATTCACAATCGCGAGATATTTAGCCTATACCTATGTGACATAAAACTTATTCAGAAATATGCTCAAAGTTCATGCTCCAAAATTACTACGGCATTTTTTAAACAATTTGCTCCCGTTTATGAAGAAATTATTTAATTTACTCTGCTATCGAGTATTATTGTATAAGTTGGGATATCTGGCGCACTGGGGAAATAAACATTTCGTTTAGTATTAATTGTCGTAAAAATCTAACGGACGTAGTTTTTAAGGAAAATGGTTGGGACACTTTTAATGGGGCAAATGCGTCAAAATTTTGGACTTTACCCATATCTATACTAATATTATAAAGCTGAAGAGTTTGTTAGTTTGTTTGATTGAGTGCGCTAATCTCAAGAACTACTGGTCCGAATTGAAGAATTCTTTTTGTGTTTGATAGCCTATTTATCGAGAAAGGCTATAGGTTATATAACATCACGCTACAGCCAAGAGGAGCGGAGCAGTAATGAAAAATGTTGCAAAAACGGGGAAAATTAGTACGGATAGGCAGTACGGATAGGCAATTCGACGCGACGGGAAGGCTTGGGGGAGCAAGAAATTTAACGCGGACGAAGTCGCGGGCAGAAGCTAGTAAATCATATACTTAACATTCAAACAAACCTCCAATAAGTAAACCCATCCATAGGAATGTAAGAAGAGATAGACAGTAGCATGAGGAAGTTTTATTGAATCGTTTGAGTTCTGCAGAGCTGTCTGTCGAGGACACGTTGCGTCAGCGCAGCGCGCGCGGCGTATATATACGTCGCGCGCAGCACACGCATCACACTACAACCACACACTACCACGACAACATGAAAGCCTTTGTGAGTTAATCATTTGGAAATAATATCTTAAATAATTAATAACGTAAAGTTCAGTGAAAAACTCCTCTTGCAGTACTCGCAGTGTTTCGAAAAGTATCACAGTTAGCTGAGAGCTGTGAACAGACCATCCTTTATCTTCTTGTCAGCTCTACGTGACCTGGTGTAATAATGTATGTGTCATTCCAGATCGTCCTGTGCGCGCTGGTGGCTCTGGCGGCGGGCGCCGCGGTGCGCGAGAAGCGCGGCTACAGCAGCGGCTGGGGCGGCGGCTACTCCGGCGGCTCCTCCGGTGGCTACTCCGGCGGGTACTCCGGCGGTTCCTCCGGCGGTTACTCCGGCGGGTACTCCGGCGGCTCTTCCGGCGGATACTCCGGTGGCTACTCAGGTGGCTACTCCGGTGGTGCACAGGTGGTGGCAGTCAACAAGGTAGTGAACGTGCAGCGTGTGGTCACCGTGCCGCAGGTCGTCAACGTGCGCAAGGTGATCTCCCAGCCACAGGTCATCACAGTCAAGCAAATCGTGCCTAGCTCCGGCGGCTTCGGCGGCGGCTTCGGCGGCGGATCTGGAGGATACGGCGGCGGATACGGTGGTGGATACGGTGGTGGATACGGCGGTGGATACGGCGGTGGATCCTCCGGTGGATACTCTGGCGGTCACTCCAGCGGCGGTTGGTGGTGAAAACTCTAGTCAACAACAGTGAAAAATGTGATTTATTTAAAAATTATTGTTTAATAAAAAAAAATATTTATACCGAGCAGTGGTTTTTTTTGTTCCTTGACTTAAATACAATAGATGCATGTCTATTTAACTTAATCATCACAGAGAAGAGATCGAATAAGGAATCTTCTGAGTGGAATAGTTAGTTTCTTGTATCTTAATACACGCTCATAAAATCAGAACCGCTTCGTAATCAGATTGTTGAACATTGACCCCCTTTATATGGCATTGGCCCTTGTTTATTTTTATTTTGTTTTTTTGTTTTTAATCATCATCGTCATAACATGCCTAGCATGTTACCAGTCATGTTGGGGTCGGCTTCCAGTGTATAACCGGATGAAGATGAATACCAGCATTTTACACGGAGCGCCTGCCTATCTGACATCTACAACCCAATTACTGGGTAACATTATACACCTGGGGAAGACTTGCTGTCAGACGTGTGCTTTCTTTTGAAATAAACTTTCAACGAAGTACTAAAAGGACAACATTTAATTAAATCATACGAAAAATACCTGAAACCAATATTGCAGAGATTTCTAAGACTTTACTTTGATAGGTGACATAAGTGGAAATTTCAGGTAGAAATTGTCGGTATGAAACGAAACAAGTAGGTACCTATATATATGTGGGTCATACTCAGAAAATAGTGTACATTTTAATTTTGTAACTAAACTGATAGGTAACTATACTGAAAGTCTCCGTCACGAAATTCATGTAATAAGGTATGTATAGTACAAATGGATTTAAAGAAATAAAACAAGTGATTATATTTGGCTTCTCAGACTTATTTAGAATAATTAAAACAAACTTTGTAACAAATATTTTTTTTTTATAACTGCTATTTCCTTATGTGTCGAACCTCCGTATACTGAGCTGATAGACTCGGAAAGAATTTCAAATTCAGAAGGTGTCGATAGCTGCTATCTTTTTTATCTTTCGGCATTTGACACAGGAGCCATGGTATTTTACTGAAACGCATATAAGTTTTCTGACTTGTGGTACAAACTATGCTTTTATTTTATTTATTACTAGCTTTTGCCCGCGGCATCACCCACGTGGATGTCGGAAATTAACGCAAGTATTTTTCTAAAATAAAAGATTTTTTCTAAAATAAAAATAGATTAAGTTACTCTTTGTTACATCAGCTATCTGCTAGTGAAAGTCCCGTCAAAATCGGTCCAGCCATTTCAGAGGTTAGCCGGAACAAACAGACAGATAGACAGACAAAAATTGTAAAAAATGTTGTTTTGGTATATGTATCGTGTATACATCCATATACACTTAGTAAAAAGTGGTAATCTTAATGAGTATGACCCATGTACGACATATTTTTTTGCGACTTATAATCTTGCAAAAAAAAAGAAATTGAGTCTGTAGTTTGCATTGCACACAAAGCTTATCTCTCATCATCATCAACGTTACTTTTAGGAACTAAGTGTTAAGTGTCGGAGCAATTCCACTGAAAAACAAAGTGCATTCAAAGCTCAAAAGAAGTATGTACGTTCTTTGTATAGGCAGAATCACACTGATAGTGATAGTCCATTATTTAAAATTTAGTATATAAACGTCTTTCTTCACCCTGTATTAACATCTACGAGACAGCGCTATTTGTAAAATCTAACTTGCATTTGTTTTAAACATTGAGATATACTGACGCTATAAAGAGATATGTGCTATTTTAAAATCTGCTTCCTCTTGAAAGAGCTCAGAGAGCAACGACAGGTTGCACTCCGGGAGTGCCGGCAAAAGTGAAAACTTGAATATTAACGTTGTACGGTCGACCCATCAGCTGTCACCATCCATGGATGCGCGTGGCACGCTGTACCATAAACACACACGAACATTCGCGCAAGTGTCCTGCGCCGCCTAAACGAAACAGCAGGCGCAGGCATACATTTTCGCCGAGGTCGCGACAGTATGAAGCTTTAGAAGACAGATTGGGGAATTGTTCTAACTCTTAACGTTTAATGTGCACCTAGTACTTTTGATACAGAGATCCTACCAACATCATGGATCCGGCGACTGGGACCGCAACTAACTAGGACCGCGGTCCCAGTCGCCGGATCCATAAAAAGCCTCCACTGATGGTGGCTTTGGATTCGCAGTTTTCAAACTATTTTGATGTCCGCGACGACCTCACCGATACTCATTCGATTATGTACTACGTGTGTAACTCACGTCAAATTCGCTAATGACTACACGACACGGTTCCGTTGCCAAATGGCAAAAAACGGAACCCTTATAGATTCGTCATGTCTGTCTGTCCGTGTATGTCACAGCCATTTTTTTCCGAAACTATAAGGGCTATTACGCACTGTCGACTAGTCGCCGTCGCCGGCGACTCAGTCCCTCGGCGACCGAAACATGGGAAACAGGGCCGGAGACCGAGCCGAGCGACAGTATTCCAAGTACATTCGTGCAGAATGGACGTTGAAGAACTTGCAATAGTAGCGGCGCTACTAATTATAAAAGGAAAGAAAAATAAAAAAAAATCAAAAGAGTATTGGGTGCATCCTTTGTTAGAAGAACGGAGGTCAAAGGGAATGTTTAAAATATTTTATGAAGACGTTAGAAAATATCCTCGTAAATTTTTTAATGACAATTAAAAAACATTAACATTAACATTAACGATTCAATTATAAAACATGTATTTTTTTAAAGTACTTAATGAAATCAATATTATAAACGAACGCACAACAAAAGGAAATATTCAAAATAGATCCAAAATGTCAGAATCTTGCGAGGTATTTGAAGTGACAGTAGAAAATCGCGACTCTGGGCGTTCACGTTCTGAAGGAGTTGAAGTTGGTAGCGTATAATAATGTTGTGCTTCAGGGCGTGATTGTTGACTTGGTGCTGTTGAACGCCCGGCCTCCGGTGTGAAGTAACCACGCTCATACTCGTACTCATTAAAATTTCGCCACATTGTGTTTGGATATATTATTTTGAGTAGAGGATCGGAATGATTCGATTACACTGATTAATTGAATTTTCGCAGCTGACTTTTTGTGCTCCGGAATTGCCCTAAATGATGATAATAAGGACATCAGGAACATTCTGTCCTCATCTTGTTCCAAAATATCCTCCTTATTTTTGCGAGTTTCAATACACTTGTTTAATGTGGTTAACAGTTCGCTTGTGCCATCATCTGACGTTTTTTTCTCTTTTCTTCCGACTATATTTTCTCTCGAGTAAGGTCCTAAAGGTTTTTGATCATTTGTCAAATGTTCTTGTTCAGCAATGTTACTCTCTGTGTTCAAATTACCAACGGTATTCTTCAAAAATAACAGCTGATTATAATAAATATAGGGAGTTTTATGGGAAGCAGCAGATCCGCTTTTAGTATTTTTTAATCTTCGTACTTCTCGCGAAAAGCAGCTTCTTATATTTTTCCATTTCTTTTGAAGTGAATGACCTGTAAATAATGTATATATTTAAATTATTTTTTAATTCCAGATATCTTGGAAGGGGTTGTAAATTTACATTTAGATTACTCATACAGACTTGGGATTTCAACTATAGCTGAAATAATAAGAGAAGTTTGTCATTTTATATGGGTTGTACTAAAAGACATGTGTTTACCGCAACCGACAAAAGAAAATTGGTTAAAAATCGCAAAAGATTTTCATTTACGGGCCAATTTTCCAAATTGCATAGGTGCCGTAGATGGTAAGCATGTAAGAATTATAAAACCATACAACAGTGGATCATTGTGTTATAATTACAAACACTTCTTTTCTGTAATTTTGCTTGCCATTTGTGACTCTGACTATAAGTTCATATACATAGACGTTGGTTCCTATGGAAAGGATTGCGATTCAACTATATTTACAAATTCAACGTTTTATCAAAAGCTAATGAACAATGATTTGCAAATACCCGAACCTAAGCCCATTTCATCGACAAACCCTATACCAGTACCGTTTGTTATTGTGGGTGACGAAGCATTTGGACAAACTGACAAAATTATGCGACCGTTCGGTGGATCAAATTTAACAACAAAGAAAAAAATATTTAATTATAGGCTTTCTCGTGCACGACGCCATATTGAATGTTCATTCGGCATATTAGCAAACAAGTGGCAGATTTTTCACAGACCTATCAACGTGAATTTAGATCTAGTATCATGCATCATCAAAACATGTTGCGCTCTTCACAACTATGTCCGAGAAAGAGACGGATATAAATTTTAAGATACCCTGAGCATTCCTGGCTTTGAAGAAGTCCCAAACGGTTTCCAAAGAGCTACGCGACGTGGTGCATCATACAGAGATGTATTTGCTGATTACTTTACAACTGAGGGTCAATTATCTTGGCAGATGAGCAGTATTAATTAATAAAAAATAAATGGCATTTCTTACTTACCTAAGTTTTTTTTTTTTTCTTCGTCTGATAATTCTTCACCTCCAAATAACTCCACTATTTCTTCCCACTGTTTTTTCTTCAAATCCCGATTAGCATATTCCTCACTTTGTAAATCCCAAATAGCTTTTCGGGATTGTATTTCCGATATAAATTTATCCGTGTCAAAACTCATTGTGCGCGGCCGTCCGGTCGTTACGACAGTTGCTCGCAGTGTGAATGCTTTCATTTGAAACCGTGCTCCTATTGGTCGCCGGCGACCGGCAGTTGCCTGTGCGTCGCCACTGCGCGGCGAGTCGCCGAGTCGCCCGGGCAACCGGTGACTAGTGCGTAAACACCTATTTAAACTATACTGTACGCTGCCAGGCCAAACCTCAATTCAATTGCGCAGTGGAAGTTTTTGATGGGGGGCTCTGGAGACAAGAGTGGCTAGCGTACTGTCCGCCGTACGCGGAGCAGACAATCAAATCAAACACTTACAATACAACAAAAGCACTTACCTGGTGGTTGAAGGACACTGCTCTGGTGCCAACCTGGAGTTCTGTATGTAAGTGAGTGTATATGTATCGTGTTGTGACGTTACGAGTATTCTTCAGGTTGGGATCCGCTGCAACAAGGCTTGGAGGCAATCACAGCATGCGGTCTTCAAATCACTCGTTCCCAACAGCGTCACACTTAACCATCGGGTCATGACAGATTGTCCACAAAACGACCGGTTCTCAGGGATTAAGGGATTACTTTACAACAGGGTCGCACGCGCAATTTGGACCGCCATCCCTTTACAAGAACTTCAGTTTTAACAAACGTAACCCGTAATATTACGTCAAGATAGGGGTTATTACAATTAATACAATTGGATCACGACTAATTGTCACAAACGGATCGATTTAAAAGGATTAATATCAACAAACGCGTCGCGAGGTCCCAATAGCGCGACGGGGCTTTTTTAGCGGCAAATTAACAAGAGCTGTCAAGTGTCAACGTCAAATTGACACGTCAGTTCTCACTCTGTTACACGCGCATTCCGTTAGGCGCACAGATAATAAACAAATAGATCGGGACTAAACATATACAATATTACAGTCGTCGACAACTGAGTCGCCGGCGACTAGTCGACAGTGCGTAATAGCCCTAAGGGCTATGCTGTTGAAGCTTGGTAAGTAGATGTACTCTGTAAACCGCATTAAGATTTTCACACAAAAATAGAAAAAAAAACAATAAATTTTGGGGTTAATTACGAAGGCTGTAGCCGGAGGATGGAAAAAAATACAAAATTTATTTGAACTTAAATTTAATTACAGAAATTACAATGTAAAGTATTAACTAAGATGTCGACAGTTGACCGATGCTGTGCCAAAAGTGACGATTTCGCGAAGGCCGCGATGTCCGGTGCCGGGCTGCATCACGTTGAGCTGCGTCGGCGACTCGTGTCTCCGCTGTTGCAATCCGCGGTAATTAGGGTAACGCGCGATCAGCGGTTCACGTGTTACGCGAATATGTAACACCTCCCCCCGAAGATAAGCAACTATTTCGAAATCTTGTGTGAGAGAGATGATGAAATGTTGCTGTGGTCAATTTTTATCTTGCTGGGACTGATTCCATGCGATTCTTGAATTTCAGCATAGTTTCCTGGAGATGTTGCGTCATCATTTTGCATTGCTTGGTTTCTTTGAAGGCGTTTCGCTCGATGTCGTCGGTACGTCAGTGTGATAATGAGTACACTTGCACCGGTTAGTATCAGATAGATTGGAATTGTAGTATGGTAGAGAGCTGGATCAACTACTTCATTGAGTTTTGCTGGTGCCTGTTGCATGATCTTTGTGTTAATGGAGTGCAGATTTTCTAGATTTGCAGAGTTTAGTATAATTGGTGATTCGCTCGACGTCTCTAAATCTTCATTAATTGTGGGCAATTGCATAATCTCCAGAGCGAAACCTTTGATGTGATTGTTAGAGTTTGCTATAGTAAATTCGGGCGTTTTGATGTGGCAATTGTAGGGGATGATCGCCAAATAGCTTCCTTCCAGGGTTTTATATGTTTCTTGTCCGCATGATATCTTCACCTTGGTTGGATGTGGGAAACTGATGGTGTAATGCTTCTCGTCGAGTTGTTCTACAGCTTCTTTCTTCAATGCGACTGAAGACAGTTTACAGAATGGGAGAAGTTCTTGCTTGGAGATCAGATGCTGGATGCAATCGGGATCATCTCGGGCCTTGTATTTTGATTTAGCTTCACAGAGGTACAGAGAATTTACCTTCGGGCATTCAGCCTCCATGTACATAGAATCTTGACCAGAAATCGCAATGAAAGGTGAGGTTGGTAAAAGGATTTTGTTATTCTTGTTAGGGACAGTGGACAGTTTATAAAGGTTATAGATTGGAGGGAAGGCAATCGGCACCTTAAATACTATAACTATCTGATTATCTTTATAAAAGTAGCCTAGCTTAATTACGTCATAATAGTCTCTTAATTCTAATTCAAGGATCTCATCGCCTGAATATAGAATCCTTAGTTTCTGTATCATATTCTTAATTTCAGCTATATTAACTACCATGTGCGGTGTGCTTAGTGCGCGTATAAAAGCTAAAGTATACTCTAGTTTATGGAGTTCTTCGGACAAATTATCTATGTTATCACTTAAGATAATTAAGTGTTGAGCCATGTGGGCGTAGTGGATTAAATCAAGATTTGCTGTTGTACTATTTATTATCCGATTTAAAACATTGCCTATTAACTCTTGATTTTTAGTTATATTAGTTAATAAGTTGGCATTTTGTGAAACCCAAGTTTTAGATAAACTAACATGTTGATTAAGTTGAGCTTGAATCCTATACTCATTTTCCTTAAGGATTTTTATGGCGTTGTCGTATTTAATTGCATCAGTTTGATCAAGATTACCGGATATACTTTTGATTACAGAACCGAGGCCATCAATGAGTCCTCTTTTATAGCGATTATGTTCAAATGACTCTAACTGGGCAGATATCTTAACTAGTTTGGATGTAAGGTAATCCATGTGCGGTTCGAATAATAGAGATGTCTTATTATTTAATGTGTGTCTAACATCAGTCATTCTGGTATTAACTGTATCTATTTGAGATTGTATACTATCGAGGTTGACATAATTGAGAAAAGAGTGATAATGGGAAATGATGCGCGTCGCTCCTAGATTAAACGGAAGTATTCCAGGGCCGTTCCCTAAAGGATCAATCATTACTTCTTGTCCTTGCGTCATTTGGAGTAGTAGTAGCAGTAACATCCTGTAACAATACAGATTCCTTAGGGCTTCTTTTAAGACGAGATTTTGCAACGGGACCTCGTTTCTTTCTGGTGTAAATATGTATGGGAAGGTCGGCTAGGACTATGTCTTTGGTAAAACGTGGAGCTAATTTTTGTCTGCTAGCTAACGGATTGCGGACAAATACTTGTTGGTCAGGGACATACTCTTTTTCAGGTTCGCGGTCCTTATTCCTGTTTTCAGTTAATTCAGTCCGATGGTGAAGAGTGGTTTCATTTATTATATCGTAGACTTGTGTTAGTCGTTTTTTGTGGTCTTGTAAGTAATTTTGCAGTAAATGTTCCGATAAATTTAAATCTAGGGAATCACGGGGATCAAAGTGTCCTGTGATTAAGTCTATAGGCCTACATTTAGTGAAGCTGTGTATTGAGCTGTTGTAACCTAAAATTGCATAGGGCATGAGATTTACGGCAGGTTCATTATGCTTTTCTAATTTCAGGATTCTGAGATGTTCGAGAATAGTAGAATGGAAGCGCTCTACTATGCCATTATCGTTAGGGGTATGTGCAAGTATCTTATGATGCTGTATTTTATGAAGACGGACAAACTCCGAAAATAATGCGTTAGTGAACTCAGGTCCTTGATCTGTAACTATGGTGTAGGGGACGCCATGATGGGTGCAAAACGTTAAAAGTGCTTGGACGACACTTAACGCGGTACCATCTCTGAGATGATATGCTTGTGCATATTTCGAGAAAGCATCAATTAAAGTAAGAAATTTCTCGTTTTGTGCTGTAAAAAGATCAAGATGAACAATTTCAAAGGGTTTGGTTGGGGGAGGAACTATAGAGAATTTTTGCTTAATAGGGTTCCGATCGTATTTTGCCTGTCCACAGATACTACATTCATTAATATATTTCGAGATATTTTCTTTCATTTTAGGCCAATAATAACGATGTGATAAAGCAAGGAAACATTCGGTTATACCACGGTGATTTGTTTTTCCTTCATGGTATTTACGAATAATTTCTTGCTGGTCCAAGTAATTTTTAACGTTTTCTACCTCTTTCTTTGTTAAGACCATATTTAAGGCGGAGCTTTTAAATTTGTCTTGTATAATCGGAATTATGCTGTACATGGCTAGAGGGGGATGTATAAGAATTCCAGTTTTTACTTTGGGATTAACATATTCCTTTACGGCATTAATTACTTCCTCTTCCAGATTTGACTCTGATAGTTGTATAGTAGTTTTGGTATGAGTTTCGAATGGTTTAGACACGGTTGGGCGTTTTTTAATGTCTCCCACGATTATAAAGGATATTTGACGGTGGAATTTATTTAGAGGCTCATCCGATATTGGTATCTCTAATATGGGGTTCTCAGCGCTTGTGTGAGCTGTTGCGGTTGTGGAATCAATTACTGAAGGGGGTTTTTCAGACGTGTTAACTGCTATAGAGTTAGCGTCTTCATTATTAATTTCTATGCGGGACAGAGCATCTGCGTTGGTATTCAGCTTACCCTGCTTATAGACAGTAGTGAAATTATACTCGCTTAACTTTAATTTCCAACGGGTTAAACGTGAGTTGGGTTCTTTTAAATTCATTACCCATTGTAAGGGCCTGTGATCTGTAACAATTTTGAACTTCCTACCAAATAGGTACGGGCGGAAGTACTTGGTTGCCCACACAATTGCTAATAATTCTTTTTCGATTGTGCTGTAGTTAATTTCACTAGTGTTTAATGTGCGCGATGCATATGCTATGGGCTTATCGGTACCTATCTGACCTTGAGAGAGAACAGCACCAATGGCAAGATTAGATGCGTCTGTTGTCAGTATAAAATCTTTACTAAAGTCTGGATATTGCAGGATTGGGTCGTTGATTAAAAGGGTTTTACACTTCTCAAAACAACTGATGTAATTAGGATTAGTTATATCAATCTTTGAACCTTTTTTCAGACATTGCGTCATAGGTTTTGTTATACGAGCAAAGTCTGGAATGAATTTCCTGTAGTAACCCAACAGACCTAGGAAGCGTTTAATTTCTGTTGCCGTTTTGGGAATTGGGAATTTCTGGATGGCCATAATTTTATCCGGGTTAGGTTTAATACCGTCTTTGCTAATAATGTGTCCTAAATATGCAGTTTCTAACTTTAAAAATTCGGATTTGTCCATTTGTATTTTGAAATTAGATTCCCTAAGTCTCTGAAATACTTTTTCTAAATTAATCATGTGTTCCTGAAGGGACACTGAAAACACAATTATATCATCCAAATATACTAAACACACGACATTTTGAAGGTCCCGGAAGACATTGTCCATTACCCGTTGAAAGGTTGATGGAGAATTTTTTAAACCCATTGGCATGCGGAGGAATTCGAAGTGTCCATGCTCTACTGTAAAAGCAGTTTTGTGAATATCATCTGGGTTCATCTCCACTTGATAAAATCCACTCGCGAGGTCAAGGGTGGTAAAATAGTGACAGTTACCTAACTTGTCAAGGACGTCCGAAATGTTGGGTATAGGATAACGATCATCTATAGTTTTCTCATTTAATTTCCTAAAGTCTATTACCAAGCGCCATTTGGTTTTTCCGCTGGCGTCGGCTTTCTTGGGAACTACCCAGATGGGGGAGCTCCACGCAGATTGAGACGGACGTATGATATTCTGTTCTAGCATTTTAGAAATTTGATCCTGGACTTCCTGCTTATGTATGAAAGGATATCTGTAACTTTTCGTATAGATAGGCACATCATCTGTAGTTCGAATAGAGTGTTTTACTTGGTTCGTAAAAGATAATGGTTCGCCATCAATATAAAATACGTCAGCGTACCGAGCGCAAAGTACTTCTAAATTAGCTTTTTCTTCGGGGTTCAAATGATCCGTACGCAGACGAGACAAAACTTCCTTTACGCGGTCGGACTGTTGTTTGGTGCGCGTGCACTGGACATTGAACAACTCAGCACTAATAGGGCGATCCATAGAAAAGACTACGTCATGACGTGACGTATTCGCTACCTCTATTACACCTCTATTATTTCTAACTGTTGTAACGCAATCACTTATTAAACAATTTGAAATGCATTGTTCAGGAATAAAAACGTCACCGTCCGCAGAGTTTATAGGAACTTTAACTAATTTAGATGAATTAGCAGGTATTATATCCTCGTATAAGTTACTATTGCGAGAGTCGTACATTAATAAAGGGTTACTAGAATTACGAGTTATCAACAATCTGTTCTTTAAGTCAATGTTAGATTCTAATTTTTCTAATAAATCATAGCCGATCAAACCATCAAAAAATTTATGAAATGCATAAACGAAAAGAGTTATATCACCTGCCTCGTTAAATTCCTGAAAGCACGGTAAAGTAATGGAGCAATCACTCCTTGTGGTAGCGTGAATATTCGTTACTTCAAAGGGATCATAATTGCACGGTATGTGGGAAAAGAATTTTTGAACAACTTCGGGACTCACAAAAGACATATTTGCGCCAGTGTCAATTAATAGTTTAAGCGGGGGATTTGAAATCTGAATATATGGTAATTGCCTTTGCGTTTGCAAATTAATTTCTATTTTGACTTGTCTGATTTGGGGTCCTTCTGAAAATCCTCTTTTTCAGCAGACGGGGTTGGATCCTTAACTTCCTCGACTATAACATAAGAATCTGCACGCTGTGGTTGCTCATACACATATTCACTCGGGTACGCGTAAATGGGATACTCAAAATATTCCTGGGGGTAATAATCGCTAACAAAATAATCGCTATAATTGTCATACTGCAACTGGTCATTAAAATCGTTAAAGTTAAATTCCCGCGTTCTGAAATAATTCGAGGGTGGCGGATTCCCAGATTTGGACCAATCATGGGACGCGCGCGGCGCGAATGGTTTAGCCACGTAGTGACTTACGCCACTCATCGGGTGTGGGGTGTTACTTGTAGTTGGCCTGGGACCAGGCATTCTAAAAACTTGACCCTGGGGTATATAATTAGGCGGTGGAGAACTGAACATTTGTTGAGTACGTGTGGGCCCGCGATTTTGTGGGGGTTGGTTTCTCCAAATTGGGACAGGGTGTTGTCCCTGAAGCATAGGTGGTCGCGATGGCCCTGGCATATTAAAAGATCCTGGGGGTTGCAAATTAGACGGACGCGGTGTGGGTGGTGCCACGTGAATTGGTGGCATAAAGCCATAAGGAATTTTTGGACTAACCTGAGGCTGCGTCTTCCTATCGGGAACATGGTCGTTGCGCTGCTGCAGGTACAACGTGTTCATTTCCTCGTGCACAAACTCTAAGGCTTTCTCTATTGTATCAGGCCGCATGCAACGAATGCGAGAGCCCAACGGTCACGTAGACCACGTAAGTACGACTGTAACGTGAGTTTCTTGTACAGAGTGCGTTTCGATTCAATGGTACTCGCTATCGTTTCATGTAGGCTGATATAAGTCATAATAGTACTGAAAAGGTTTTGACAACGCTCATAAAATTCTTGCGGGGTTGACGAACCCTGCGTTAAAAGTGCCAAGTCATTATATAAAGATGTTTCATCGCGTTGATCGGCGAAATTATTTATTAAAGCACTTCTAATTCCCTCCCAAGTCTCCGGGATACCATTCGAATTAATCGTACGCGATGCGGGTCCTACTATTTTGTTCAAAATCCCGTTTAATAATGCTAAATTAGCTAATTGAAACTCCGGTCCGTTTCTCATAAACTGCTGTACTAGTTGATCACATAGTTTTATAAATCGAGTTAATACGTTCGAGTTTCCGTCGAACTCCGGCAACAATCGTAGGGCCTTGTAAACTTGATCCACTGAGTCAGCCATACTTGATATATATGAACTATTACTATCCTCCTGTTCTGCCTCTAAATTTCTATTAGCGTCTAAAATATTAATTCTATTACCTAACCTAGGGGACCGAGATTGCCTTGGATGGAAAATCTTGGAATCTTATAGGATAAAAAAAAGGGGAGCGACTCTAGAGCGATTCTAAAGTACTTACTTGCAATGATTTTGTACCTCTTCTGTATCGATGTCTGGATACTCCTCTGGACTGCAGCTCTTGTAGATTCCGGATACTCGTACGGTGCCCGAAGCCACCCGGGTGACTCGCGATCCTAGCAATTTACTCTCGCGAACCGGCCCGCGAGTATCCTACCGACTGCGCCAATTACGAAGGCTGTAGCCGGAGGATGGAAAAAAATACAAAATTTATTTGAACTTAAATTTAATTACAGAAATTACAATGTAAAGTATTAACTAAGATGTCGACAGTTGACCGATGCTGTGCCAAAAGTGACGATTTCGCGAAGGCCGCGATGTCCGGTGCCGGACTGCATCACGTTGAGCTGCGTCGGCGACTCGTGTCTCCGCTGTTGCAATCCGCGGTAATTAGGGTAACGCGCGATCAGCGGTTCACGTGTTACGCGAATATGTAACAGGTTTCCCTACATAGAACTGAAACTCAAAAAATTTTTTTTCATCATACCCATACGTGTGGGATATCTATGGATAGGTCTTCAAAAATGATATTGAGGTTTCTAATATCATTTTTTTCTAAACTGTATAGTTTGCGCGAGAGACACTCCCAAAGTGGTAAAATGTGTCCCCCTGTAACTTCTAAAATAAGAGAATGATAAAACTAAAAAAAATGTATGATGTACATTGCTATATAAACTTCCAACGAAAATTAGTTTTAATAAGATCTAATTAGTGGTTTTTTTTATACGTCACAAATCGTAAACCGCAATTTACCTTTCATTCAATCAACTCAAATATAAAAATTAAAAAAATAACATTTAATTTCATAAACACAAGCCTTATGCATAAACCGTGAATACCTACAGGTTTGTACGGAACCCTCGGTGCGCGAGTCCGACTCGCACTTGGCCGGTTTTCAACCGACGAAAAAAAAAGGAGGAGGTTGTCAATTCGACGCGTATATTTTTTTTTTATGTATGACCACGCATAACTTTTTACATAGTCGTCCGATTGTAATAATTCTTTTTTTATTGGAAAGGGTATACACCGAAGGTGGTCCCATAAAAATTTAGAAAACAAAATCGAACCCTAGGGGTTGAAAAACAGGGGATGTTTGATTGTTCACTCACTGATTGTAATGTTTAACTACGCATAACTTTGTACAGAGTAGTCTTATTTTCATCTTTATTTTTTTATTGGATAGTGTATACCTTGTCAAGTATTATTATTACATTAAAGCCACAAAAAATTATGAAATAAAAACTTTTTAACAAAAAATTTTACCGCCGAAAAAACTGAAAAGCAAAAAATAATAAACCTTATTATTTTGAGTCGGCGCTGAAAAATCAATGAACAAAGATCACTCAAAGCGCCCGACTCATAATTTTAAGGTTTATTATTTTTTGCTTTTCAGTTTTTTCGGCGGTAATTTTTTTTATATGTAACCTTCAATGAAATCAATCTATTCATTTGAAGAATGTATTGTGAATTATTTAATATTACTTTATTGTATGTTTTAAATATTGTGAATTAATTTATAGTCCGCACGAGTATTTTAAGATAGTATGTGTTGAAATTATTATTGTAGTTTTTGGGAAATAAAAGGCTTAAATAATAATAATAATAATCTAAATAAGCTAGCAACACTGTGTGGACAAGACGTCTTGTATTCCATAATTTAGAAATATTACATATTTAACGCAATTTAAGAAAAACTCTACAATAGAAAAGAAATCCTCGACCTGTTAAACCTTCTGGAATTATAAAAACCATAAAAAATTACCGTAATGTAAAATGTTGAGACTTCGTGGTAATATAGCAAAATATTGTCTATTTATTGAATGTGTCAGTGTTCGGTTGTCTGCTCTGCTAATAAAGATGGTGCCCGTATTTTAGTGGTTTTATTCCCTAAAATATTTCAAACTTTAATACGCTTCCACTGCGCAAATGTGCAAATGCGCAAATGATGGAATAATGGAAAATGGAGAATAAGTAGAACATTGAGAGGTATAAAGTTATAAATTGAATATTGAAAAATTAGGGAAGAAAAGTGAAGAAAAGATGGCGGACGAAATAACGAAAAAATTGCTTCCGCAATTTACTGGAACAAATTTCAGTAATTGGTTATTTAGAATATCGTGTATACTCGAAGAAAAAGATTGCAAAATAGCAATAGAAGAGGGCACAAAAGAGGAGATTAAAAAGACGGAAGAATTCAAAATGAAGGATGCGAAAGCAAGAAGTCTAATAGTCTGCAGCATAACAGACAAACATTTAGAATATATAAGGAATGCAACAAGCGCAATAGACATGATTGATAATCTAAGAAAAGTATTTAAAAGAAAAAGTACATTATCAGCTTTATACATCAGGAAGCAATTATTAACCCTGAAATACCAGTACTGAATTAAGTGACCACTTCAATAATTTTGACATATTGATAAGACAACTGGAAGAGACTGGAAGCACACTACAAGAAGCAGACAAAGTTTGTCACTTACTACTAACTATGCCCGAAAGTTATAATACAACAATTGCCGCTTTAGAAACCACCAATGTGGAACTTACAACGGAATATGTCAAAAATAAATTGTTAGATGCAGAACTAAAGAATAAAAACAATGTGGTAGAGTCAAAGGATGCTCACAGCTTCCTTACATGTTTTAAATGTGGCAAGGATGGTCACAAAGCATATCAATGTAGAAGCAAACAAACAAGCTACAGAGGTCATCAAAATGATAAAGGACAACGAGGTCAACGAAGTTATTTCAGAGGTACGAGGTACACAAGCAGAGGTCGAGGTTCGAGTTCAAGATACAATGGGACTTCATCACATTCTGGAAGAATGGCACAGATGGAAGATGAGCAAAATGAGCAAGATGTAGTTGCATTCACAGCCTATAGTGCAGGTGACTCAGTCAATAATGTAAGTGATTGTGTTCAATTAGTTGTTGATTCAGGTGCTACCGAACATTTGATCATGTCTTGTCATGTACCAATTATGACAGATGTACAAAACTTAGAAAAAGAGGTAAAAATTTATGTAGCAAATGGTCAATATTTAAAAAGTAATATGAAAGGTAAATTGAATTTGAAATATGATAACATGCAAATTGAAATAGAAGGGTTGATTGTTTCTGGACTGTCACATAATTTATTATCAGTTAAAAAACTATTAGAAAAAGGTTTTAAAGTAGAATTCTATAAAAACTATGTATTAATCTGTAACTCAAACTGTGAAGTCATAGGGAAAAATATAGGTAGGTTATATGTTATAGATGCAAGTTTAATAAATGAAAAATGTTTTATTTCAAGAGATCTGTGGCATCAGAGGTTAGGCCATGCAAACAAAAAGATGCTCAGAATTATGAATCTGCCATACAGTGATAAACAATGTGAACCCTGCGTACTAGGTAAATCAACACGATTACCCTTTTATTCCACTATAAAACCTCGGTCGTATTATATAGGTGAGATAATACACACAGACATATCAGGTCCAGTAACTACACCAACACCTAAAGGTGAGATATATTATCATACAATCATAGATGATTATACACATTTTTGTGAGGTATACTTATTAAAAAGAAAAAGCGAAGCTACTGATAGACTTATTGAATACATTAATAGAATGGAAAGACAAACAGGTAATAAAGTCAAAAAGATTAGAAGTGATAATGGTGGTGAGTTCAAAAATGAAAAACTTTATAAATTTTGCAGAGACAAGGGGATTATTCATCAATATACTACACCATACAGTCCACAGTCAAACGGGGTTGCAGAACGCATGAACAGAAACATTTACAATAGAGCGAGAACATTATTGATTGAAACTGGACTACCGAAAATGCTATGGGGTGAAGCTGTAATGTGTGCTGTTTATCAAATTAACAGATGTCCATCTTCTGCTATCAGTTTTCAAACACCAGCTGAGAAGATGTTTGGAAACAAGGATTTGAAGAGACTTAAAGTATTCGGATCAAAAGCTTGGGTACATATTTTACCAAAACAGGACAAGCTATTGCAAAGAGCAAAAGAAATGAGATTTGTAGGTTATAACTTAAATGGATATCGTTTATGGGATCCTGAAACCAATAATATAATAATATCTCGAGACGTCAGATTTGATGAGACTCAAATAAAATACAAAGAAGAGAAGAATAGAAACAAAGAAAATTATGATAAACACTTGGAAGAATACTTTGAAGATGAATTAGAACAAGATGAAACCAAGAAGGATAAAGATGATACGAAGAAAGATAAATTAGATGATGAGAACAGTGAAGAAATAGATCAAGAAAATGAAAATGAAGAGAATACTCAAGAAATACAAGATTATACGACAAGGTCAGGAAGAAAAGTACAAAAGCCAAAAAGGTTAGTTGAAAACTTTGAGTTGTATACTGCATACTGTTTATTATCAGGGGATCCACAAGAATATGAAGACGCAATACAAGATAAAGATTGGGAAAATGCAATACAAAAGGAGTTAAACTCTCAGATAAAATTACAGACATGGGAAGAAGCTGTTTTACCTAGAGGAAGTAAAGCAATAGATACAAAATGGATCTTCAGAACAAAGCAAGATGGTACTAAGAAAGCAAGATTAGTAGCAAGAGGCTTTCAACAACAGAGTAATGATAATAATTATTCTCCAGTAGCAAAACTTTCAACTATCAGATTAATGATGAGCTTGGCAGTTCAACAAGACTTGAAATTAATGCAACTTGATGTGCCAACAGCATTTTAAAATGGTAACTTGGATGTTGATGTATATATTAAATGTCCTAAAGGAATAAAAGTTAGCGAAGGAAAAGTTTTAAAACTTAAGAAAGCCCTATATGGATTAAAAGAAGCACCAAAGTGTTGGAACCAAAGATTTCATGATTTCATAACTAAGAAAGGATTCATACAATCAAAACATGATTCATGTTTATATGGAAAAAGAAAGACTTGGATATTACTGTATGTTGATGATATTTTACATATGGGAGAAGACAATGAGATAATAAAGGCTTTAGAAAAATAATTCAAAGTTAAGAATTTAGGAGAAGTACATCAGTACTTTGGATTAGAAGTTACTAAGAAAAAGGATACATTGGAATTAAGACAAAGTGAAATAATTAAGCGACTTTTACAAAAATTTAATATGCAAGATTGCAAAACATGCAAGACGCCAATGGAAGTTAACTTCAATGCAAATATTGGATTACCATCGGAAGTAATTGACGTACCCTTTAAAGAATTAATAGGCTCCTTATTGTACATTGCAATGAATAATCGACCGGACATTACTTATGCTGTATCTTACTTAAGTAGATTTTTAGACAAGCCTACACAGGAGTTATGGTCAGCAGGTAAGAGATAGAGATATTACGTTACCTAAAAGGAACATCAGATCAGGGGCTGTTATATAGAAAGACAGGCGATCTCACAAAACTTAAGGCTTATTCAGATGCTGACTGGGCTGCTGACAGAATCGATCGTAAAAGCACAAGTGGGTGTGCTATATTTCAAGGAGAAAACTTAATAAGTTGGTTTTCTAGAAAGCAGACGTGTACCGCTCTATCAACAGCTGAGGCTGAGTATGTAGCAGGAGCTAATACTGTGAGTGAACTTATTTACATCAAGGGCATACTCTCTGATTTCACAAATAATATAACTATTTCGGCTTATTTGTTCATTGATAATCAGAGCACTATCAAATTAATTCAGAATCAAATTAATATCAAAGCATCTAAACATATTGAAATTAAATACCACTACATAAAAGATTTATTTAATAAGAAAATTGTATTTATCTCATATGTACCTACAAATGAAAACATTTCAGATATTTTTACAAAATCGCTACCTATTAAGAAACATGTTTATTTTTGTAACAAATTTAATTTAATTTAAATGTTTGTTTCTCGAGTTATAAATGTGTCTGTACAACTTTGATTTATTTATGTTTAAAGATGATATTAACATTATTAACAAAATGTTACAGAATTATTGTACTTGTACTTCAAAGAGTTAGTTTTTAGTTATTTGTTAGAATTATTATTTAAGTTATATTGTTTTTGTTTGAGCAATTTATGAATGTTATTATTACATCTCTGTAAATTTAAAATTCTATAAATTGAGGGGCTGTGTTGAGACTTCGTGGTAATATAGCAAAATATTGTCTATTTATTGAATGTGTCAGTGTTCGGTTGTCTGCTCTGCTAATAAAGATGGTGCCCGTATTTTAGTGGTTTTATTCCCTAAAATATTTCAAACTTTAATATAAAAAAACACAAGCTAAAACTGCCGAATCGGGGGTGACATCTGTCATGTCACCCCCGATAAAATTACAATGAAATGAAGAAATCAAAAGGAATGTGAAGACTATGTTGACACCGAAGAGCACGCCCACCACCTCCGGACTCGTCTCTCAGCTCCGCCTCACCGCCGCCGGTACCCAGCCCCACTGCGGGCGCTGTGAAGACACCGGCTTTGGCAGTTGCGTCGAGCTCGAGCGACGAGTACTTCTCCCCGCCCACGACGCCACCACCTGCTCGTCGACGGGGAGGACGCCGGCCGCCGGACGGTTTAGGACCTCGAGGCCCACCGGCCTCTGATAGGGTCCCAGCTCCCGGCGGAAGTGTGCAGCGCATGAGATGGACAAGATTCATCAATGAGAATGTCATGCACTCATACTATGGGGCTACAGAGGGGGGAAAGAATCTGACCGCGTACCGTGTTCGGATGCTCTCTGTTTTTCAAGTGCTTGAGCCGATTGTCAACGTTTCAACTCAACGACTATCGGATCAGGTGCGGGTCATCCAGCGTAATCATATGTTGGATGACACTGTACTTGATCGCCTACGAAATGAAATGCAGAGTAGCCATGTCATCGCACCCCCGTTGCAGACTGCTGTGGTCCCACCACAGTACTTGACAAGTCAATCTGATGAAGGGAGTGATGACAGGGCTACAAACGTAAGTACCCAGTGCAATGAGGAATTGAGGAGTGCTTTGGAGGACGCGATTCGAGAATATCGGTCCATGTCACCCGAACTTAGGCCACGCTTACCTCGTTTGCCCATGCATAATAAAAATAGAGCGCTGGTGGCGGCTCTGGATTCGCAGTTGTCAATCTATTTTGATGATTAACGCTGTATCTATGAATTGTTAAAGTCCAAACCAAAAAATCCATCTCCCGACAACGGCATACCGACACTAACATACAAGAGACAATGAATTCCACACCAGAGTGACCAGCTGGCCACTCTGGTCTAAAACTCACCGCCTATCACAGCTCGACGACGCCGACGTGTCTGCGCCCTCCAGAAAAAGATTCCTTAGTTTGGACCTTAACACACATTTGCTTATATTGGTGTTATTCCTTAAAAAAACTATTTTATTAAAAACTTTTGGCACCAAATATTTAGACGTTCTTTTCCCGTAATAGTTTGTTATTTTTGGTTGTACTAGTTTTCTCTCTCTCACACTCCTTGTGTTATACATATTTTTAGCAGGCACCTTGAACTTATCAGTATAATAGTGTTCTAACCCTATTAAAATATTCAATATTTATATCTACTGGCAAGATTTTACAAATGCAGAAAGTTTTTCGTACTCTTTGTTACACTTTTTCTTAACCTGTTTGCTAACTAGGAACTTGATCAGTCTTATCTGTATATTCTTAATTTCTAGTAAATAAGTTTTAAAAGTACGTCCATACACAATAAGTCCATAGCTCATTAGTGAATCAGCGAGCGCGTAATAGACAGTCAATAATGTGTGTTTATTAACTACACTTTTCAGTTGATAGAACTTCCCTAGTACAGATCTCAGTCTATTACAGATATCAGTTACATGAGTTTTCCAATTAAAATTCCTATCTATACTAAGACCTAGGTATTTAAATGAGGTAACATATTCCAGCTTTACGCACAAGCAATTAATCTTGTTATCATGCAAGCATTCGTATGAATGTCCTATTACATCGAGATTCTCTCGGAGCACAGCTTTAGCTCGCAAATTGTATGGCGAATGTAAATGCATACATTTTGTTTTTAACAAATTTAATATTATTCCAATGTCATGGGCCCACTTGGTAATGCTTTCGAAGTCTTCCTGTATGTACTGTTGTACATCCAGTATATCCTTCGAAGCAAAAACTACACACATGTCATCTGCATACATGAACACTCGACATTTGTTTACAACATTCGACACACTGTTCACGTGCATTATATAGCCTACTGGTCCAAATACTGATCCGGTCGGCACTCCGAGATCTAAATCTGCCTCTTCCCCAATCACACCAGCTATGAACGTGCGTATTCGCCTGTTAGATAGATAGCTTTTAAACCATTTACTCGTGGGACCGCGTATTCCACATTCATCCATCGCCTGCAGTAATATGTCGTGGTCCAGTGTGTCGAATGCTTTTTTATAGTCAATGAAGAGTACTATCAGCTGTTTTCCTAAGTCTAGACTCTCATTAACATAGTCAGCAAACGCCGTTAGAGCAGAGACAGTACTACGCCCTTTCCGGAAGCCATACTGTGTGTCTGACAATATATTGTGACGTTCTAAAAACTCACTGATTTGACCGACAATATTTTTTTTCTATTTTTTTATCAAAGACAGACAATATGGCTATTGGCCTATAATTTACATATTCAAGGTGGCTTCCAGACTTATAAATAGGGCGAATAATAGCATTTTTCAACTGATCAGGATATACTCCCTTAGTCAAACACATGTTCATTAACTTAGATAAGATAGGACTTATTTGTTTTCGTACATATTTAATGTCCTTTGCCCTCACTCCGTCTAAACCTGGTGCTTTTTCACACGACAACTTATTTATAACTTTATCTACATCTGACGGGCTATCCTGGATGTCACAATATCCAAAGGAATAACGAGCCGATAAGGATCGAGCGAGGCAAATATCAGGATGATAGTTTGAATCCGCTTTGGTTCTGCTTAGCCCTGAATCCTCTGAGCACACTCCTGGAGGATTCAGGCATAGGCTATTGGATGAGAAGAGGTGGTCAGGTTATATCTCACCTCATTTATATGGATGACCTAAAACTTTTTGCCCCCAACAATTTTCCACGGATGGAGCTACTGAAAGTAACTGAAACCTTCAGTAGCGCCATCAGGATGGAATTTGGTGTGGACAAATGTGTGGTCATGCATGTAAAGCGAGGGAGATTTTAGAATCCGTGAAAACCCAACTCTTGGATTCCATAAACCTTCGAGCGCTCTCAGCATCTGAAACCCATAATATTTGGGTGCAATAGTGTGGAGGTCCTGCCAGGGTCGCGAGATTGTTCGAAAGAGATACCGTGACCCTGGGCAACTGAAGGAACACGGGTGGGTTTTAATCAGTAAAAGTTTGACACGAAGAGAGCGTGAGAAGTCATTTGACGATTTCCCATCCAAAAAAAAAAAAATAGTGTGGAGGTCGAGGCTTTTTAAACGGTAAGACTATTCACAATCGCGAGATAGCAGTCTCAGCGAAATGCCGTCTCATTTCCTGGAAAGTGACGTGGGGACGCATTGAGATGTAGTCGCGGCGGATCGTAGAAGAGGTCGCGGGCAACTGCTAGTGTTTTAATAGATAGTAGGTAAGACAGTTGCATTTCATTGCGGATTTCTATTTAAATTCAACCTTCATACTCTCCTATGGAAAAATGCCTTGAATGGGAAATAATATGTTTTTTTTTCCAAAGGTTACCGTTTCGTAACAAATAAGTACCCAAAGTTACTACCTGAACTAAGTCCTACCTCAAAAACCACAACACTTTTAAATTACGTTCACTACACACATACTTAGGAATAAAATTAAATGGCGAAATATTTTGACAACCGTAATAGTTATCAAAATGTTTGGCCCTAAATTTGCCCTATTGCAATATTTATCCAGCTCCTGTATTACATGTTCCGTTGAGAAATCACAATGAAGAGCATGTATCGATGGTCCCTATTAACAATGTCGGTTCCACAAAAAGACTACTGTTCAGTAGAGCAGTTCAAAGTTTGTTTTGGTGATAAAATCAAATTATAAGACTGTGGATGGTCAAATTTGCACCGATCGTCTTATGTCTTGTTAAAAAGTGAATGTTGGTAAAAATGCATAACTGACATTGTTCATAGGGACCATCGGTATGTTGTCTCCGTTGCTTGATCCTTCTGCAGGACAATATAATCAATCACTATAACTAACTCAATTAATAAGTACCAAAATAAAAGACAATAAAATACAGTACCCGTAAAGAATCCACATTTAACTTAATTGTGGATTTTACAAATACTGTTGAAAGTTCAAAATTCAATAAATCATATATTTAACATTCAAAAAAACCTCCAATAAGTGAACCCATTCATACGAATGTAAGAAGAGATAGACAGTAGCATGAGGAAGTGTTATTGAATCGTTTGAGTTCTGCAGAGCTGTCTGTCGAGGACACGTTGCGTCAGCGCAGCGCGCGCGGCGTATATATACGTCGCGCGCGGAACACGCACCACACTACAACCACCCACTACCACATCAACATGAAAGCCTTTGTGAGTTAATCATTTGGAAATAATATCTTAAGTAATTAATAACGTAAAGTTCAGTGAAAACTCGTCTTGCGGTACTCGCAGTGTTTCGAAATTATCACAGTTAGCTGAGAGCTGTGTACAGACCATCCTTTATCTTCTTGTCAGCTCTACGTGACCAGGTGTAATAATGTATGTGTCATTCCAGATCGTCCTGTGCGCGCTGGTGGCTCTGGCGGCGGGCGCCGCGGTGCGCGAGAAGCGCGGCTACAGCGGCTGGGGCGGAGCTAGCTCGCTCGGCGGCTACTCCGGTGGCTCCTCTGGCGGGTACTCCGGCGGCTACTCCGGTGGCTCCTCTGGCGGGTACTCCGGCGGCTACTCCGGCGGCTCCATCGGTGGTTACTCCGGCGGGTACTCCGGCGGCTCTTCCGGCGGATACTCCGGTGGCTACTCAGGTGGCTACTCCGGTGGTGCACAGGTGGTGGCAGTCAACAAGGTAGTGAACGTGCAGCGTGTGGTCACCGTGCCGCAGGTCGTCAACGTGCGCAAGGTGATCTCCCAGCCACAGGTCATCACGGTCAAGCAAATCGTGCCTAGCTCCGGCGGCTTCGGCGGCGGCTTCGGGGGTGGATCTGGAGGATACGGCGGCGGATACGGTGGTGGACACGGTGGTGGATACGGTGGTGGATACGGCGGTGGATCCTCCGGCGGATACTCTGGCGGTCACTCCAGTGGTGGCTGGTGGTGAAAACTCTAGTCAACAACAGTGAAAAACATAATTTATTTAAAAAATATTGTTTAATAAAAAAATATTTTTAAACCGAGTACTGGTATTTTTTTTTTGTTCCGGCTTCACATGTCTATTTAGCGCAATTATCTCAGTGAACAGATCGAACAAGGAATCTTGTGAGTGGAAGAGTTAGTTTCTTGTATCTTGATACACGCTCATAAAATCAGAACCGCTTCGTAATCAGATTGTTGAACGCTGACCTTATTTATTAATACGATGTAGCATTGACCTTTCCTCATTTTTCTTTTGCTTTCTTTAAAATCGTCATCGTCATCATCATGTGCTGTGTCAATGCTAGATTTTCCCAGTCATGTTGTGGCCGGCTTCCAGTGTAACTGGGTGCACATGCAGAATTAAGTAAGTGTTATTCATTAGTATAGAGTTGTAGGTCGTGGGGTGGAGGCGATTGCCGCCGGCAACCTGTCGCGTCGGAGCAGAGGGCATGGGAAGCCGTCACCTCCTTCTGCGAAGCAGTAATGCTCGCGAGGGAGGAGGCGGAGCGCGTGAGGGAGAAGCTGTCCGTGCGCCCTCACGCCCCTAGCCGCCGCAGGTGGAGACGACGCTAGGCAACTGACGGAACACGGGTGGGTCTTAGTCAGTAAAAGTCTGACACGGCCTCCCGCTCCGCCCAGAGCGGGAGAAGTAATTTGATGATTTCCCACCCACAAAATAAAAGGCAGGCGCTTTACTATGTGTAAATAATTTCATCACCACTGCTCTCATAACGGTGAAGGAAAATATCGTGAGGAAACTGGCATGCCCTAGAACCAAAAATTCGAAGACGTGTGACATTTATATCGCCTGCCTGGGTACGAACCTACAACTCGTAAATCGGGGCCATCACTCGGCCGCTGCAAATTTTAAATGTTTTATTCAATTTCATTGAATTTTAATATTTTTCATTTGTTTTTATAAACTGTTATGTTAATTGAATAATTAAAGATATGTATGTGATCTCTTAATTTTGAATTGATATAATGTAGTTTTGCTTGCATTTCTAATAATAAAAATCATAATATAAAATGGTGTCAAATTACCAACATCATGGCAATCATTATTGTGGACGGACGTAAAGAACAGCATCACCCCATTTCTTCCCGTGGGTGTCGTAAAAGGCGACTAAGGAACTTACTAGAGAATGGGCAGCAGTGTGCTCTATGCAATTTACCACCCCACTGCGATCGCCAACCCGCCTGCCAAGCGTGGCGTTATGTCAAAGCCCCTCAAATTGAGCGAGGCTTATGTCCAGCAGTGGACATCGTACGGCTGAAATAATGATGATGAGGATATTAAAAATAATCCTGAACAAGTACCCCAAACGTTTAGTAGGCACACTCACCATTCACAGTCACATAACACACGTCAGTTATATAATGTTCGAGGTCCAAACACTTAAGGACCAGTCAATTGTCAACAAACAGTAAGAGAACCATAGTACTTAAGGGTAAAAAAAACTCAACCGACTTCCAAAGAAGCACTACAGTTTCCTATCGGATAAAAAAAAACTCAACCGACTTCCAAAGAAGCACTACAGTTTCCTATCGGATAAAAAAAACTCAACCGACTTCCAAAGAAGCACTACAGTTTCCTATCGGATAAAAAAAACTCAACCGACTTCCAAAGAAGCACTACGTTTTTTTTTTTGGAAGTTGATTGATTTTTTAAAAGTTTATATTTTTACTTTTTAGTTATTGTATCTACCACGCACTAAATCTTATACCTCTACTGGCCAGGTAAATAGCAATAGGCAATAGCAGTGATAGGAAGTATTCGGACATCATCACCATAAACAAACTGGATTAAATACGCATTACAGAAGCTAACGCAAAAACTACCCAAGCAAACTCAATAAAATTATATGGGATCACCCCTGAAGCATAACCTATCATTAAAGAAAGATTTTTCGAAATAGACCCCTAATTGCCGGAGATATCGGTGACCATACATAAAGAAAAAATATGCAGCGGAACATATAACCTCCTCCTTTTTGAAGTCGGTTAAATACCAGTAGCACAAGTTCCGACCTGGTGATTGAATCTATACCACTCTCAGCAGTCGCGCTCGTACCCACTACACGAACGAAACATTGCTTAGGGTTCTATGGAAGTGTAGATAATTAACTTCATCGGATCCTAACCTCAAAATACTCAGACTAATCCAAAATCAAGCAGTATGCATGTAGTCACAGTCAGATTTGCTAACAAGAAATATATTGTTTTATTAAATATAATAAAACGAATTCGATCAAACTGAATTTCAGATGATGCTCGAACTCAAAATATCATCAAAGAACTATCAAATTATCATTAGAGTTTTAACAACTAGTAAGCGTTACACACAGTACCGAAGCCACAAATACTTACATAAACCTGCCTGTGGTGCGCGTTGTTCTTCTAAACTGTGCTGCAACAACATATAGGTACAATTAATAGTACGGGCGGCGTATGTTTGAACAAGTTGTTTTATACCGTAAAATTATAACAAAAAAACAGTTGGCCCTTAGTGCATAAGATATCTATCTGATCGTCAAATGCTCTAGTATCGGTGAGTACCAAGTTACAGAAAGTCAAATTTAAAAAAAAAACAACAGTTTCAAAAGTAATTTGACATTGGGTTGAGAATCAGTACTTTTGAACGTCAAGATCGAAATTTGAGCACTTCCTAGTGCTTAAGCTGAGAAGAAGTGGTGCAACAACGTCCCGGCAAAACAACAATCTTATGAGATTTCTGGAATCATCTTCAACCTAAAATAAATAGTCAGCGACATGTGTGTCAGAACTTGAATAGGTTCCATTCATACTAAGTCATTTGCGAAAATGAACATGATTTGGCGATGGCACATCATGGCTACGCCGTAGGTACGCCGCGGTAAGAATGTGCTAACCTCTAAGTCCCTGAGATACCACATTTGGTATCGACACAATGGTTTTTTAATTGTGTCTGTAATTACGGTAATTGACTGGTTAATCCAGGTTATACAAGATGCAGTTTTGAACCTGCAAAACATTTCAGGAAGTTGTTATGAGACTCGTAAATAATCATATAACAATACGATATCAAGTCAATAATCAATAGTACTTTTTAATTTAGATTTTTCAATTTTATTGTTTTTCAGAATAACTCTCTTAATAACCCTATTCAAAAAATCTATGAAAGAAATGTCGGTTGCGTTTGTTGGTGTGTGTGAAAGCACAGCTTAAGGACACGTACAAACTGGCCGCGTTTTAAAAAAGGGAGTTCAAACTTACCGATTGCCGTAAATAAGAATAAAATGAAAAAAAAAACTGACCCATTTTATTGTTGATTCGGGTCGAGAATCACTAACATAATTACCTCCTAAAATGTTTTGCAAATCCAAAACTGCACCTTGTATAAGTAATATTATACTCTGTGTGCCATTTTCGATCCAGATCCATTCAAACATTTTTGCGTGATTGAAAAACAAACATACCTACATATTTTTCACATCCACACTATCCACACTAATATTATAAATGCAAAAGTAACTCGGTCCGTCTGTCTGCCTGTCTCGCTTTACTGCTAAAACTACTGAACCGATTTAAATGAAATTTGGTACACAAATAGTTTAGAGCCTGAGAAAGGACCGCGGGATAATTTCCAACCTCCACGCGGGCGAAACCGCTGGCAAAAGCTAGTTTATAATATTATTAGTAAGTAGGATTATAATTCATATTACTTCGAATTCACAGTTTATGAGAATATCATGTGTATTGGTGTTCTTAAAATAAAACCATGTAATAGTATTCAGAGTAAGAAGACTGCGACATAGGGCTTGGTTTAGTTGAATATAAGTCTTCCTGGTTTTACTATTTTACCTATAAAGACACTCAATCATAATACATATATATACCAGACACCGAACATAGTTATAGGAATAGTACTTTTGCCAGTGGCTTGGCCCATATAGCTGTCAGAAAATATCACCCGGGAACCTACTACCGGGATAAAGTAGGTATCCTATCAGTAACGCATCCATGATATTATATATCTTTGTGCCGAATTCGATGTAGGTAAATCCGTTTGGCCGTCTTTGCATTATTGAGAAACAAACATCCAAAAATCTAAACATCTAAGCCATTTCGCGGTCTCTTACTTGAAATAATATCAGTTTATTTTGAGTACCTACATCGAACACATATGATACTCGTATTTACTATGAAGCCAAAGTGATATGAATTACAACCCTACTTATCCTGTAGTACCCGCCCGCTGCCAACGGACGGAGACGGGACGGGCGGACGGCCCGCTAGCCGCTCTGGCCCCGCTTTTTAAATCTCTGATATCTTCTAAGATATTCATTTAAATTACGGCCCTTTAGGCCGTATAGATCCAAATTAAATTCAACATCAAAAGACATTTATTCAAACTAGGTTGAGAGTCAGCACTTTTTGAACGTCAAAGTTACATAAGACGGTCCCCCCAAAACGCCCGCCCTTCGACACTTCCTAATGCTTTAGCTGGGAAGAAGAAGTGGCGGAACAAACTCCCCAGCAGCACAGCTGTCTGTTAAGTTAGAAGAACTTGATTCTAAGATACAATATTGTGTAAGTAATTAATATTATAAAACAAAACATACATTATTCGCCATATGTCAGCTAGCACACGCCAGTATACCAACAAAAACATTGAAAACTAAACTCAAGCTGAAATAATAAACAAATACGTAAACAGAACTTAAAAACCTAAATAAAGCCTCCAGGCATAAAGGGCGTGCCCGCTTACCTATTCAAATTCACAATGTATTTAAGGTACTTAATTGGATAAGGATTAATGCTGTATTGCTTAAAATCGCTTCGTAAATAAGCCATTATTTCTCATAAAAAGTAAAGGAAAAAAAATGGTTATTGTGGGTTATCCCTACGAGATAGACATATACTGTTGTTGACTTTTTTGTAGACTTTTTTAAGGTGTACAATTTCGTAGGGTTCAGCCAGCGTTCGCAATGTAAGCGCAAAAAATGTGATTATTTATATCATCACATTACAAACCCCTGAAATTATCAGCGTTTCTTTACTATATTATGCATGTTATAAACATAAACCTTCCTCTCTAATTACTCTAACAAATTTAAAAAAAAATGCATTAAAATCCGTTGCGTAGTTTAAAGATCTAAGCATAAGTTCAAGTTCAAGTTATTTATTTCATAAACAAAATACATTTGTGTCGAAATATTTGCACAGTAGGTACATACACAAAAAGAAGCAACGTAAACACTAGTATTAAAAGTAACCTCGTTCCTCACCCAGCAACGAAGTTATTACGTCTCTCCAAATTAAATACATTAACTTTACAAACATTTCTTAACTAATACATTTTTAATAAATTTATATTCTTATTTATACTTAACAATAATCCCTAGCTAAATGCGTCAAAAGTACTTTAAATAGCGAAACTTATACAAAATAACATACATAGCTGGACAGGCAGCAGGAAGTGACTTTATTTTATAACTAGCTTTTGCCAGCGGCTTCGCCCGCGTGGAGGTCGGAAAATATCCCGCGGGAACGTACTACCGGGATAAAAAGTAAACTATGTGTTAATCCAGGTTAATTTTTTAGCTCGAAAGCACATTTTCATCCGACTTGCTTCAAATTTATTGTCACTGCTCGGCTCCTATGTGTCTTAGCGTTATGTTATATAGCCTATAACCTGCCCAGGAGTATGGACTACAATCGTACCAAGTTTGGTTAAAATCCTTTCAGTAGTTTTTGACCCATGCGTGCACATACAGACAGACAGAGAGACAGACAAAAAATTTACTGATTGCATTTTTGGCATCAGTATCGATCACCATTCATCCTCCAATATTAATTTTGAATATATTTTCAATGTACAGAATTGACCTCTCTACAGTTTTATTATAAGTACCTATAGATAGATATGTAACGAAGCTCTTAGTCCACGTTCAACAACCCAATTTTTAACAAAACCCTCTTAAGTATGTTATTAATTTTATTAACTTACGTCTAATAAAAAATTGCGATGTTTTTAAGGAGTTATAAAACCGTTCAATACAGTAACGGGTCGCTATTCGAAACTCGTAAACTAATGGAGAAAAGATTTGATTTTGTTGTATGTTTGTTTGTTACGCATTCACGCTAAAACGACTGAATGGATTTGTATGAAATTGGCACATGACACAAACATAGACTACTTTCATCCTGGATCGAAGACGAAGTCGCGGGCAACAGCTAGTGTTTTATTATATAGTTAAACCAGCTTTTGCCAGCGGCTTCGCCCGCGTGCAGGTCGGAAAACATCCCGTGGGAACGTACTACATGGATAAAACGTAGCCTATGTATTAATCCAGGTTATAAACTAACTGTGTTCCAAATTTCATACAAATCCGTTCAGTAGTTTTTGCGTGAAAGAGTAACAAACATCCACAAATCCATACATCCATACATACAAACTTTCGCATTTATAATATTAGTAGGATAGGTACTTTGCATTACGGGTGGTTATTTAATTTCAGCCTTCATTGGAATGGAAATATGTGTTGAATAGGAAATAATGTGTTATTTTGTTTCCCGTAGGTTAGGTACCGTTTCGTTTCAAATAATTACCCTAAACCAGTACCTGAACCAGCCCCTACCTGGTCACACTGCCCCTACCTCAAACAGCATCTTCACTTGTATGTTCACTTATGTATTACTATAACATATAACTAAATAAGTAGGTAGCAAAATACAGACAGACAGAACCTGCAAAGAATACATGCCTGCATTTAACTTTATTGTGGATTCTTTACAGGTACTGCTGAAAGTTCAAACTGCGGTAAATTATATATTTTACATGCAAACAACTCTCCAATAAGTGAACCCATCCATAGGAATGTAAGAAGAGATAGACAGTAGTATGAGGAAGTGTCATGGAATCGTTTGAGATTTGCAGAGCTGTCTGTCGAGGACACGTTGCGTCAGCGCAGCGCGCGCGGCGTATATATACGTCGCGCGCGGCACATGCACCACATTACAACAACCACCCACAACCACGACAACATGAAAGCCTTTGTGAGTTAATCATTTGGAAATAATATCTTAAATAATGAATAACGTAAAGTTCAGTGAAAACTCCTCTTGCAGTACTCGCAGTGTTTCGAAAAGTATCACAGTTAGCTGAGAGCTGTGAACAGACCATTCTTTATCTTGTTGTCCGCTCTACGTGACCTGGTGTAATAATGTATGTGTCATTCCAGATCGTCCTGTGCGCGCTGGTGGCTCTGGCGGCGGGCGCCGCGGTGCGCGAGAAGCGCGGCTACAGCAGCGGCTGGGGCGGAGCTAGCTCGCTCGGCTCCGGCTGGGGCGGCGGCTACTCCGGTGGCTCCTCTGGCGGGTACTCCGGCGGCTACTCTGGCGGCTCCTCGGGCGGTTACTCCGGCGGGTACTCCGGCGGCTCTTCCGGCGGATACTCCGGTGGCTACTCAGGTGGCTACTCCGGTGGTTCGCAAGTGGTGGCAGTCAACAAGGTAGTGAACGTGCAGCGTGTGGTCACCGTGCCGCAGGTCGTCAACGTGCGCAAGGTGATCTCCCAGCCACAGGTCATCACAGTCAAGCAAATCGTGCCCAGCTCCGGCGGCTTCGGCGGCGGCTTCGGCGGCGGATCTGGAGGATACGGCGGCGGATACGGTGGTGGATACGGTGGTGGATACGGTGGTGGATACGGCGGTGGATCCTCCGGCGGATACTCTGGCGGTCACTCCAGCGGTGGCTGGTGGTGAAAACTCTAGTCAACAACATTGAAAAATGTGATTTATTTATAAATTAATGTCTAATAAAAAAATTAAAAAAATTAAACCGAGCAGTGGTATTTTTTGTTCCTAGACTTAAATACAACAGATGAAAATAGGCTTCACATGTCTATTCAGCGTAATTATCTCAGTGAACAGATCGATTACGGCATCTTGTAAGTGGAAGAGTTAGATTCTTGTAAAACCGGATGCATATGCAAAATTAAGTGTTATTCATTAGTATAAAGTTGTAGGTCGTGGGGTGGAGGCGATGGGCGGCGGCAACCTGTCGCGTCGGAGCAGAGGGCATGGGAAGCCGTCACCTCCTTCTACGAAGCAGTAATGCTCGCGAAGGAGGAGGCGGAGCGCGTGAGGGAGAAGCTGTCCGTGCGCCCTCACGCCCCTAGCCGCCGCAGGTGGAGACGCCCTGGGCGTCAGGAATCTACTGCGGCCTGCGCCCATCGTAGGCGCAGGCTTGCTGTAAGGACCAGGCCCGTGTCGACGACACGTTGTGTTCCACGCACGCCTCAAAGAGATGTCAGCAAAACTGAAGGGGTCCGCTAGAACCGACGCCTGCCAGGGTCGCGAGATTTATTCGAAAGAGTTACCGTGGTCCTGGCATATAGGCAACTGACGGAACACGGGTGGGTCATAGTCAGTAAAAGTCTGACACGGCCTCCCGCTCCGCCCAGAGCGGGAGAAGTCATTTGATGATTTCCCACCCACAAAATAAAAGCCAGGCGCTTTGCTATGTGTAAATAATTTCATCACCACTGCTCTCATAACGGTGAAGGAAAATATCGTGAGGAAACTGGCATGTCCTACAACCAAAAATTCGAAGACGTGTGACATTTACCAGGCCGCACTGGCCGCGCGTGGTAGATTAAGGCCCACTCCCTCTCACCGAGAGGAGGCCTGTGCCACAAGTATAGCGCCTGCCTGGGTACGAACTAGGGTTGTAACAGAGCTTCGCCTCCGCCTCCGTTACTGCGGAAGTTCCGCAAGAATCGTATCTTCGCTTCCGCCTCCGCCTCCGTAAAACTTTTGCGGAGTTGTAACGGAGGTTTATTTACGAATCATAGAACAATAAAGCGCGTGCAGCGACGCTCGACGACGACTCAGTAGAAATAGATAATAATTTTGCAAAATGTTTTGCTTTTTTGTTAACAACATATTTTCTAAGAATATGAACCTAATTGTGATAAAAAAATGAAATTTTCATGTTTTTGAGGTTTTTCAACACAATTTCATGTTCTTGTACCATATTTTTTCACATTTTTGCATAAAAACATATATTTTTAGTAATAATACAATCCCAGAATTAGGTTCATATGGATTGGAATTGAATAAAAAACATACATAACTTCAGAACGATTAGTCAATAACTTTTTGAGCTAGAATGCCCACCAGTTGAAAAAAAGTCGTTTCGAGAAAAACGCATTTGAAATAAAATATTGCGAAATCCGTACACTGCCTGTTAATTTCATAACGATTCCTAAGGTGTAATTTCTAAATAGCTTCCATACATAACTTTGGATATATCGTCGTTTTAGTCACTGTCTAGTCGAAACTGGTTTCCCCCTTAAAGGGCATTCTAAGTCAATGCATAAAGAAAAATACGAAGAACTGTGTGGAGTGGAAAAGAAAGAACCCTGGTTATAATGAACCACAAATTACATTTTTTTTCTACATCCACTTTCACCTCCGCCTTCGCCTCCGTTAACCTCCGCATCTGCGGAGGTGAAACTCGTCGCCTCCGCATCCGCCTCCGCCTCCGCTAAGAAGGCCTCCGTTACAACCCTACGAACCTATAACTCGTAAATCGGGGCCATCACTCGGCCGCTGCAAATTTTAAATGTTTTATTCAATTTCATTGAATTTTAATGTATTTAATTTGTTTTTATAAACTGTTATGTTAATTTAATAATTAAAGATATGTATGTGATCTATTAATTGAATTGATGTAATGTAGTTTTGCTTGCATTTCTAATAATAAAATCATAATACAATATGGTGTCAAATCACCAACATCATGGCAATCATTATTGTGACGGACGTTTACGCAAGGGATAAAATGCGGTGATGCTGTTCTTTAGAACAGCATCACCGCATTTTATCCCTTGGGTGTCGTAAAAGGCGACTAAGGAAATTACTAGAGAATGGGCAGCAATGTTCTCTATGCATTTTACCACCCCACTGCGATCGCCAACCCGCCTGCCAAGCGTGGCGTTATGTCAAAGCCTCTCAAATTGGGCGAGGCTTATGTCCAGCAGTGGACATCTTTCGGCTGAAATGATGATGATGAGGATATTAAATATAATCCTGAACAAGTACACCAAACGTTTAGTAGGCACACTCACTATTCACAGTCACATAACACACGTCAGTTATATAATGTTCGAGGTCCAAACACTTAAGGACCAGTCAATTGTCAACAAACGGTAAGAGAACCTGAGTACTTAAGGGTAACGTGCTACTTCTGAGAGTTTCCTGTCGGATAAAAAAACTCAAACGACTTCCAAAGAGGTTGATTGTTTTTTTTTTAAGTTTATATTTTTACTTTTTAGTTATTTTATCTACCACGCACTAAATCTTATACCTCCACTGGCCAGGTAAATAGTAATAGGCAAAAGCAGTGATAGGAAGTATTCGGACATCATCACCATAAACAAAGTGGATTAGATACGCATTACAGAAGCTTACGCAAAAACTACCCCAGCAAACTCAATAAAATTATATGGGATCACCCCTGAAGCATAACATTTTATTAAAAGAAGATTTTTCATAATAGACCCCTAATTGCCGGAGATATCAGTGCCTATACATAAAGAAAAAATATGCAGCGGAACATATCACCTCCTCCTTTTTGAAGTCGGTTAAAAACCAGTAGCACAAGTTCCGACCTGGTGATTGAATCTACACCACTCTCAGCAGTCGCGCTCGTACCCACTACACGAACGAAACAGACCAACACCTTATTTTACAACATTGCTTAGGGTTCTATGGAAGTGTTGATAATTAACTTCATCGGATCCTAACCTCAAAATACTCAGACTAATCCAAAATCAAGCAGTATGCATGTAGTTACAGTCAGATTTGCTACCAAGAAATGTATTGTTTTCTAAAATATAATAAAAACGAATTCGACAAAACTGAATTTCAGATGATGCTCGAACTCGAAATATCATCAAAGAACTATCAGATTATCATTAGAGTTTTTACAACCAGCAGGCGTTACACACACTACCGAAGCCACAAATACTAACATAAACCTTAACAGTTAATCAAAATGTGTTAAAACTCTAATAAAACATACGATTCTAAAACTTATCAAACTTCAGTGGGTCACTCTGTGAGGATCGTCTAGAGGACACGGTGGAGCATACGGTGGAAGTGTGCCCTGCCTGGGCGGAACACAGCCGTGTCCTCGTGGAGGCGATCGGCGGCGGCGACCTCTCGCGTCCGGCCCTGGTGCGAGCCATGGTACGGAGCGAGAGGGCATGGGAAGCCGTCACCTCCTTCTGCAAAGCAGTAATGCTCGCAAAGGAGGAGGCGGGGTGCGTGAGGGAGTGGCAGTCTCTGCGCCCTCACATCCCTAGCCGCCGCAGGAGGAGACGCCCCGGGCGTCGGGAGTCGATTGCGGACTCCCGGCCACCGTAGGCGCGAGCTTACGGGCGGCGAGCAATGGGTAGCTCGCCACCCGGTAAGGACTAAGCTCGGGTCAACGGCGCGTAGTGTTCCACGCGCGCCTCAAAGAGATGTCAGCAGTACTGGAGGGGTCTGCTAGGACCGATGCCTGCCGGGGTCGCGTGATTGTTCGAAAGAGATACCGTGACCCCGGCACACGGGCAACTGATGGAAGACGGGTGGGTTTTAGTTAGTAAAAGTCTGACACGCCCTCCCGCTCCGCCCAGAGCGGGAGAAGTCATTTGATGATGTCCCATCCAGAAAAAAAAAGTGTGTCACTCTAAACTAGTCTATACAAATTATAAATGAAAGTCGCTTTTTGTATCTGCCTGTGGTGCGCATTGTTCTTCTAAACTCTGCTGCAACAACATATACCTAGGTACAAATAGTACGGGCGGCGTATGTTTAAACAAGTTGTTTTATACCGGAAAATTATAACAACAAAACAGTTGGCCCTTAGTGCATAAGATATCTATCTGATCGTCAAATGCTCTAGTATCTGTGAGTCCCAAGTTAGAAAGTCAAAGTTAAAGAAAAACAACAGTTTCGAAAGTAATTTCATATTAGGTTGAGAATCAGTACGTTTAAACGTCAAGATCGAAATTTGAGCACCACTTCCTAGTGCTTTAGCTGAGAAGAAGTGGTGCAACAACGCCCCGCAAAACAACAACCTTATGAGATTTCTGGAATCATCTTCAACCTAAAAAAAAAGTCAGTGACATGTGTGTCAGAACTCGAATAGGTTCCATTCATACTAAGTCATTTGCGAAAATGAACATGATTTGGCGATGACACATCATGGCTACGCCGTACGTACGCCGCGGTTAGAATGTGTTAATCCAGGTTATATAAGTAATATATACTCTGTGTGCCATTTTCGATCCAGATCCATTTAGTCATTTTTGCGTGATTGAGAAACAAACATACATATTTTTCACATCGACACTATCCACACTAATATTATAAATGCAAAAGTAACTCTGTCTCTCTGTCTGCCTGTCTCGTTTTCCTGATAAAACTACTGAACCGATTTAAATGAAATTTGGTACACAAATAGTTTAGAGCCTGAGAAAGGACCGCGGGATCATTTCCGACCTCCACGCGGGCGAAGCCGCTGGCAAAAGCTAGTTTATAATATTATTAGTAAGTAGGATTATAATTCATATTACTTCGAATTCACAGTTTATGAGAATATCATGTGTATTGGTGTTCTTAAAATAAAACTATGTAATACGATAGTATTCAGATTAAGAAGACTGCGACATGGACAGACTGGTTTAGTTGAATATAAGTCTTGCTGGTTTTACTGTTTTACCTATAAAGACACTCAATCATATACCAGACACTGAACTTAGCAGTGGCGAAAGCACCATATAACACGATCCCTACCGGCTTTCCTTCGGGAATTCGCATCGGTAACTCTACTATAGAGTAGTAGAGTATCGCTGATATTAGCGATAGCGCTAATATCAGCGATATGACCAAGGCATTTGACCTGAGGGGTAATTGCGGAACTTTTTATCGGTAGGAATTGGTTTAATATTCATAGTTAAACAACATTCATTGCATTATTTACGTTGCTGAGCCACAATTTATTCGAACAAATGACGCAATGGTTTAGAAATAATCTTCAATCCCATTCAGATTCTGATAAATTGTGCGTTTCGCAATTAGGGTGCTGGTCAACCATGATATACTGCTGAGCAAGTTAAATGCGTATGGGATAAGAGGAAATATTTTATCACTCATAAATTCTTACTTAAAAAATAGAACACAACGTACAGAAATATGTCGAATTTGTAAATTAAGTAAAACCGTTATAAAACACATATCAAAAGAGCGAAAAATATCATATGGAGTGCCCCAAGGCAGTGTGCTAGGGCCTCTATTATTTCTTATATATATAAATGACTTTCCCAGGAATATACCCTATCCTATGACATTGTTTGCCGACGATAGTACCATCATTGTTAAACTTGACAAAAATAATAAAGACTTTGAAGCTGACATAATCAATGCATTATAACAAGCCGTTAACTGGCTTGAACAAAATAATTTAATTATAAATTTGAACAACACAAAAATTATGAATTTTCGTTAAAGAGTAGCTAATCCGGAACTAAATGCAATATTTAATAATGAAAAAATTGAAGAAGTTGAAAACACAAAATTTCTGGGCTTAACAATCGACAAACAATTAAATTGGAAACAACATACTACGATAATAATTAAAAAAATGAGTGTTTCGGAACGAACACTTTGTTACTCTATGCGCTTTCGGAACGCGCCGCCCGAACGGAATGACATCTGACTTGTCAAGTTTGATTTTGACACTTATCACTTCCTTTTCCGCACTTTTAGTTTGGTCTTTGAGAGCGTCGGACAGATTTTTGCTTCCGCGAGTTTTTTGTAAATCAATCCTTGAAAATCGGTCGTTTTTGCGGACAATACGTCATGACCCAATGATATTGTGTTAAATAACCCCATTTGGTGAAGGAATACGGGTTTAGTTTCTTGACATTAAAGAACATTGAAGGTTAAGTGTGGGAGACCGCATGTCTGGACGCCAGACCTCTTGAAGCGGCAAATGGTAACCTGTTCCTGAGAATACTTATTCATAACCTCACTACACGATACATACACACTCACTTACATACAAAGATCCAGGTAATCCCAAGAAGCAGGTGGTCGTCGCCCATCAGGTGAGTTCCTTTGTTCGTTTTATTGTAGTTAATTTATTTGTAATTGTTCTCTTATATTGTCTGCACCGCGTACGGCGGACTAGTTTCGCTCGCCACTCTTGTTTCCTGGACCCCACTATCACGCTTCCACCTACTCAATTGAAATCCTATTGTACGGGGTCTAGCCTGGCAGCGAACATTCTGGTAGCAGAGCGTGGCTATAAGACATAAAACCACCAAATTGGTAATTTACAGTAGGCTAATTACTTGGCAGTCTCTATAAGGGAAGTAGTAATACGCTGTAAATATTTGATAACTATAATTAATTGTTATTTGAAATAATTTGTTTGAATTTATTGAGTCGAGTAACTCATGTTGTCGGGTAAGCTGAAGTTACCATAGTCAGCCTGGTTATATGCTAACAGTGTTGATTGGCATTATTGAGCATTAACATTGAAAATTGGAATAAAGGTTTATTATTGTTGTAACGTTGACATTGGTTTGAATTAAAATAAAACTTTATTTTTGTTCATTAAATTAGAACCAGTATTTTGTTATTTCTTGAGTTGTGGTCTACCAGTTTGGTAGTTTGATTGTTTGCTTGTAGTTATTTTGTAATTGATTGTTTGAACTTTGTTATTTGTTTACTTAATTATCTTTTTGCTTGGTTTATTTGAATTGTATTGTTTGTGCAATGGCACACAAAGCGGTGAGAGAGGCAATCAGTGGATTGACCACACAGCTACGGTGGTTCACTTCAGCTGCAGCGACTGCTGAGCGCCAGGATCTCGAAGGGATCACTCTTGCTCGGTTCGAGCAGTTGAACGTGAGACTCGGCAACGTTGATGCTCTGCTTACTCGCTACAACGAGTACATTTGTGATGTGGCGTTGGAAGTGCTGGATCAGGCAGCACGTGATAAGGTCCTTGCTGACTACGACCAGATCTTGGACCTGGGGGATGTCATTGGTCAACGTGCTCGGGAAATATTGGAGAGCCGGACACCTGTCCAGGTCAAGCCGGAGACCTCGGTTGTTTCAGGTCCCGGACTATTGAGTAGACTGCCTACCTTGGAACTGCCACACTTTAACGGTCGCTTGGACCAGTGGTTAGGTTTCCAAAACCTGTTTGAAAGTTTGGTTGATGCACGCTCGGACCTCAGACCCGCCCAAAAGTTGGCCTATTTGTTGTCTGTCCTGGAAGGTGAGGCCCGAGCCTTGGTACAGCATTTGTCGGTGACTGACTCAGCCTACCCTACCGCTTTAGAACTACTCACCCGGTGGTATCAAAACAAACGTTGTTTGGCTGATGTTCACATCAAACAGATTTTGGGGTTACCGGTCATTACAAGATTATCAGCATTGCGTACTGACCTGTTGAACCCGTTGGTGGCAGCGACCAACGCTTTAAAGCGATTGGAGTTGCCGGTGGACCATTATAATAATAATAATAATAATAATATTCCACAACTATCACACAACGCCATCTAGTCCCAAGCTAAGCAGAGCTTGTGTTATGGGTACTAGACAACTGATAAACATACTTATATATTTCTAAATACATACATATTATAGATAAATTACACCAATTACCATTGGTCTTACCTTTTGGTACATGTGGTGCTGCAACGTCTTCCTGCTGATTTGAGGGCTCGTTTCGAGTAGAAGTAAGGTGGGGATAGTGTCACACACCTCCCCCCATTTGGTGACCTCGTCAAATTTTTGGAGGATGAGTGTCGGTTTATGGACAACTCTAGCGTTGCCACCGAGTCACGCCAACCGTCTTCCCGGCCACGAGACCAGGGACGGACTAGGGCTCGCGGGCCTGTTGATGGTCGCCCCGCCGCTCGTTTTGCTGGTACCCAGAGTCGTCCTGGTTGTGAGTTTTGTAAGGACACGGGGCATGGCATGGCAACTTGCGCGGCCTTTTTGAAATTGCACGTGAGTGCCCGCCGCCGAGTTGCCAGTGCACGCCGTCTGTGCTTCTCATGTTTGGGGGCTCACTTCCATCGGGACTGCCCCAATCCCCGCCCTTGTGGAATTTGTAGGGGGTCCCATTTGGACATATTGTGCGCTAACGCGAACCACGCTGGCAGACCAGCCTCTGTTGAAGGTTCGCGTACGAGGGGGCACCATGGAGTTGGTCACCGGGCTTCTGCCTCGCCGGTTCAGAACCGGGGAGAGGCCCGCAATTTTGAGCGCCGCACTCCACCCCCCGCGCAAGTTGATCGGGAGCCGCGCGATCGCCATTTGGTCTCCCCACGTAAAAGTAGTTACGTAGCTGTTGCTAGGCAGCGCTGGCCAGACCAGCACCGCCTTCCCTCCCCTCCTTTGGCGGAACGTCCCCGGTTGGAGTCACGCCCCCCACCATTCAGGCATCCGGTGGGATATGCCCTTCCAGCGATGGCGCGTGGCTCGGGACACCGCGCGGACGAGGAATTTGATCTTTATCCTCGTCGGGAAAGACTTGAGCCTGGGTGCGGCGATCGGTCGCCGCCCAGGCATTGTTAGGACATTGGCGCCTGCCCCGCTAAGGAACCCCCTCAGATCGAAACGGTTTTGTTGCCAACGGCATCGGTCAGGGTCTGGGGGCCCACGGGGAATTCTGTTGTGGTCCGTGCCATTTTGGACACGGGAGCCCAGGGTTGCCTTTTGTCATCTTCTTTAGCGGGACAGGTGGGCCTTGATGTGCGTGACTTTTCACGCAAAATTAGGGGAGTGGGCGAAACAGAGGTCACGTCCAAGGGACTGGCTTGGTTTGAGGTCACTCCTCTGAATTGTATGGCACCTAAAATTGTTGCTTCGGCCGTTGTTCTGACGAATATTTTGGGTAGTCATCCACCATGTCAGCTGTCTTCAGAAATCGTCCGGTTGACGTCAGGCCTGGAATTGGCTGACCCCCGGTTTGATTCCCCTAGGACAGCGCATTTGTTGTTGGGTTCCGATGTACTAGGGAGAATACTTTTGGGTGATATAAAGGTTCTGCAGCCACGCGGTTTGGTGGCTGTTTCGACCATCTTTGGCTTTGCGTTGATGGGACCAGTGTTGTGGGACCTCCCACACCTGAACCTGATTTTGTGTTGTCATCCGGCTCCGCCCTCTCTGACGCCGTTCAGAGGTTTTGGGAGGTTGAAGAGCCCCCTCAGGTAGCCCGTTTGAACCCGGAACACGAGGAGTGCGAGTTGTTCTACCAGAATAACACAGGTCGACTCCATTCTGGCCGGCTTGTGACCAGGTTGCCTTTTGTTGCGGTGCGACCACCTCTCGGCGAATCCAGACCTACGGCCGAGAAGAGATTGTTGGCAATGGAGCGCCGCATGAGCAGGGACCCAGTGCTGCGGCAGAAATATTTGGATTTCATGCGGGAATACGCAGATTTGGGACACAAGTCGGTGTCAAATTTGGATTGGCGCTCAAGTGAGCATTATTTCCTGCCGCATCACGCGGTCCTCAAGCCATCCACCGGTAAGCTGCGCACGGTGTTTGATGGGTCTGCGCGGACTTCGTCTGGTGTCTCCTTGAATGATTGCTTGCATCCAGGCCCCAAATTGTTGAGGGATCTTTGTGACGTCATTACGTCCTTCCGTCGTCATCAGGTAGTTTTTGTGGCCGACATCAAAATGATGTTCCGCCAAACGGTTATTCACAAGGATGACCGACGTTATCAGTTGATCCTGTGGCGAAAGAATCCCCAGGACCCCATGATTGTGTATGAGCTGAATACGAATACGTACGGCCTCCGATCGAGCCCTTTTGTTGCTATTCGTTCCCTTTGGGAGCTCGCGGACCGAGAGCGTTTGAAGTTCCCTCGTGCGTCCGCCATCTTGAAAACGGACTTGTATGTTGACGACGTTTGTACTGGAGCTCCCACAGTCGGGGAAGCCGTCCTGTTGCGTGACGAATTGATTGGTATTTTGGCTTCCGCTGGCTATGAGTTGCGTAAATGGGTGTCCAACTCGCCAGCGCTATTGGAAGGTTTGCCGGAGGATCATAGGCAGGACCCGCTTTTGTTTGAAAATGTTGACAACCCTGCTATGATACCAGTTCTCGGCGTTCAGTACCGACCAGTCCAAGACATCTTCACATACGATGTTGACTTGGATTGGGCGATTGTTTTGGGCGAAATGTTTTCTTCAGGGCCTTTGGACTGCGGGACTTGGTTGGGACGAGCCACTTCGGGAAACCCTGTTGGAAGATTGGCTCCAATTTGTATCCGCACTCCCTGCAGTCAACGAGGTCGTGTTACCCCGCGCTATCCTCCCCCCTGGGAGCTACACTGCTACCTTCATGGGTTTTGTGATGCATCTTCGCACGGTTATGCAGCTGTTGTTGATCTGCGCACCGTTAGCGCGACAGGCCAGGTGAAGTTGCCACTGGTCATGGCCAAGAGCAAGGTGGCCTCCCTCCGGACGGCACTGACCATCCCTAAATTAGAATTGTCAGGGGCGGCGCTTCTTGTGCGTCTATTGAACCACGTTGCTCACACTTTGGGTGGAACTGTGGACATTCGGGCTTCTTACGCCTGGACGGATAGTCAAATTGTTTTGTGTTGGTTGAAGACGTCCGTCCACTCTTTGGAGGTCTTTGTTGCGAACCGAGTGTCCCAGATTCAAAATTCTGAAACGCCTTTGATTTGGAGGCACGTGCCTGGAGATTTGAACCCGGGCGACGTGGCCTCACGTGGGTGCATGGCACCCCGCCTGATTGCTCACCCCCTATGGTGGGGACCAGACTGGCTGACTCACCCCGAGGATGATTGGCCTCGAACGCCAGTCTTGATGTCGGGTCCTTTGCCCGGGCTCAAGGTGCTCGCTGTTGGAACGAAGGACCCTCCGTTTGACCCTGAATTTTTGTTGAATCGATACAGCTCCCTCGACAAATTGTTGAACGTTACCTCGTGGATCAGGCGTTTTGGTCATAATTCTAGGAACTCCGGGAACAAGCGCCTGTCTCCGGTTCTCTCTCCTCAGGAGCGACAGGAATCACTCCTCCTTTGGGTCCGCTCCGTGCAGGCTGCACACTTTGAGAAGGAGATTGAAACTTTGAAGTCTGGTAAGGCTAAATTGTCGGGAGCCATTAGTAAATTGAACCCCTTTTTGGACGATACGGGTCTCTTGCGTGTTGGGGGACGATTGAGGCACTCTAGCCTTCCTTATGGGGCCCGTCACCCCCTTTTGTTGCCTAAAGAGGGCCATTTGGTTAAATTGTTGGTGACTAATCGTCACATTAAGAGCTCGCATGCCGGTTGCAATGCGCTGTTGGCCATTCTGCAGCGAGAGTTTTGGATATTGTCGGCCCGTCGTACTATTCGTAGCATCGTCTTCCGTTGTTTGCCGTGCTACCGGACTAAGGCCTCTACTATGCAGCCAATGATGGGAGACTTGCCGGCTGATCGTGTCAATGAGGCGAGACCCTTTGCAGGCGTCGGAACGGACTTTGCTGGTCCCTTTTTGGTGAAGACGTCTCCTCTTCGGAATAGTAAAATTGTTAAGGCTTATTTGTGTGCGTTTGTCTGCCTGTCAACTAAGACAGTGCACTTGGAGTTGGTAACCTCCCTCTCGACGGAGGCCTTTGTGGCGACCTTGGATAGATTTGTGTCTCGCCCTGGGTTACCTACTTTGATCAGGTCTGATTGCGGTACTAACTACAAGGGTACAAGTAACTATTTGAAGGAGGTATACGCCTTCCTTGCTGAGAACCAGGTTGACATTGGTAACAAATTAGCCCGCCGAGGGGTCACTTGGTTGTTTGACCCGCCAGCCTGCCCCCATTGGGGGGGTATTTTTTAGGCCGCGGTGAAAGCGGCAAAGGGACTCTGGCGCAGATCGTTAGGAGACACCGTTCTCACCTTTGAGGAGTTAGCTACGGTATTTTGCCGCATTGAAGCTGCACTGAACTCGCGTCCATTGTGCCCGCTGTCTTCGGACCCGAACGACTTGGAGGCCCTGACCCCGGGCCATTTTTTGATTGGACAGCCACTTGTCGCCCTGCCCGAGTACCCTCTTGTCGATGTGAGCCAAAATCGGCTATCGCGGTTTCAGTTGGTGCAGCAGCTCGCTCAGAGTTTTTGGAAGCGTTGGAGCTTGGAGTATTTGCACATCCTCCAGCAGCGCGTCAAGTGGACTGATAAAACGCATCCGCCCAAAATTGGAGACCTCGTCCTGATTAAGGATGCCAACCTTAAGCCGTTGTATTGGCGCCGGGGGCGCATTCTCAATCTGGTGGCTGGCACTGACGGGGTTCCTCGTTTTGCAGAGGTTTTGGTGGATGGATCGGTCGTGAAGAGAGCGGTCGCAACCTTGTCAAGATTGCCAATTGATTAGCGGACGGGAAGGCCCGTCCGGGGGGGGTAGATGTTTCGGAACGAACACTTTGTTACTCTATGCGCTTTCGGAACGCGCCGCCCGAACGGAATGACATCTGACTTGTCAAGTTTGATTTTGACACTTGTCACTTCCTTTTCCGCCCTTTTAGTTTGGTCTTTGAGAGCGTCGGACAGATTTTTGCGCGAGTTTTTTGTAAATCAATCCTTGAAAATCGGTCGTTTTTGCGGACAATACGTCATGACCCAATGATATTGTGTTAAATAACCCCATTTGGTGAAGGAATACGGGTTTAGTTTCTTGACATTAAAGAACATTGAAGGTTAAGTGTGGGAGACCGCATGTCTGGACGCTAGACCTCTTGAAGCGGCAAATGGTAACCTGTTCCTGAGAATACTTATTCATAACCTCACTACACGATACATACACACTCACTTACATACAAAGATCCAGGTAATCCCAAGAAGCAGGTGGTCGTCGCCCATCAGGTGAGTTCCTTTGTTCGTTTTATTGTAGTTAATTTATTTGTAATTGTTCTCTTATATTGTCTGTTCCGCGTACGGCGGACTAGTTTCGCTCGCCACTCTTGTTTCCTGGACCCCACTATCACGCTTCCACCTACTCAATTGAAATCCTATTGTACGGGGTCTAGCCTGGCAGCGAACAATGAGTAAGTTTGCGTTTGCTTTATTTAAACTAAAGAAAATAGTCAATCAAGCTGCAGCAGTCACTGCATACTATGGATATGTCGATTCTTTACTACGCTACGGAGTCATGTTTTGGGGGAACTCCTGCAATAAGGACATGGTGTTCAAATCGCAAAAAAGATGCATTAGAGCTATTAGCGGAATAAAAATAACTGATAGCTGCAAACCTTATTTTGTATTGTTGAAAATAATGACTTTACCTTGTACTGTACATATTTGAGACTGCCTTATTTGTTAAAAAGAACATGCATCTATTCAGAAAAGCATCTGAACATCGCTACAAAATGATTAGATAAAAATATAGACATGAATTATGTGTTCGACCATCTAAGACCGCGTTGATGCACAAAAGCATACTTTGCATAGCCCCAAAAATATTTAATAAATTACCAAATGGAATTAAAGACTTAAGTATTATTCAGTTTAAAAATAAATTAAGACATCTGTTATTGGAAAATTGCTATTATAGTATTGACGAATTCCTTAATGATAAATTGCAACCTATTTGACATGATATTTATTTAATTTTAACATTGTATTATTATCTTTATTTTCATTAATTATTTGCATGATTACTCAACTGTTAATTTTTTTGGTTGTTATTTTTTCTGTATTCAGTTATGCTTTATTTTGTTTTCAAATACGTTAATTATTCTTTTTTATACAAATTACTAATTGCTTCAAAGAGTGTACACCTTTAAGGTAGATTTATGAGGAACGAATTATTTATTGTTAAGATCACATGTAAAATGTACCAAAAATCACACTAATAAATGAATTTGAATTTGAATTTGCTATTAAAAATGGTATGTCAATAGTGCCTACTATTGCCAAAAAATATAGTTACACTACGGGTATTTAATTCACCATATCATTCAAACAACAAAAAAAAACCGGCCAAGTGCGAGTCGGACTCGCGCACCGAGGGTTCCGTACAAACCTGTAGGTATTCTCGGTTTAAAAATAAATGTTTTTTTTTTATTTTATATTTCAGTTGATTGAATGTAAGGTAAATTGCGGTTTACGATTTATGACGTTTTAAAAAAAACTACTCACTCGATCTCGTTCAAACCAATTTTCGGTGGTAGTTTACATGGTAATGTACATCATATATTTTTTTTTAGTTTTATCATTCTATTATTTTAGAAGTTACGGGGGGGGGGGACACACATTTTACCACTTTGGAAGTATCTCTCGCGCAAACTATTCAGTTTAGAAAAAAATGATAATAGAAACCTCATCACCATTTTTGAAGACCTATTCATAGATACCCCACACGTATGGGTTTGATGAAAAAAACCATTTTTGAGTTTTAGTTCTATGTATGGGGAACCCCAAAATTTATAGTTTTTTTTTCTATTGTAGTGTGAAAATCTTAATGCGGTTCACAGAATACATCTACTTACCAAGTTTCAACAGCATAGCTCTTATAGTTTCGGAAAAAAGTGGCTGTGACATACGGACGGACGGACAGACAGACAGACAGACAGACAGACAGACAGACAGACAGACAGACAGACATGACGAATCTATAAGGGTTCCGTTTTTTGCCATTTGGCAACGGAACCCTAAAAAGGTTATTTATAGCTTTGTAATACAACAAAAAGAAATGTTCTAAATTAACCCGGCGGCAAAACGTCATAATCGGGAACTAAAAATTCATACAACAGCGATCCCGTAATAATGTCACTTTAGGTCACGTGGCACCGCTTGATATGTACGAGAGCAAGCCGCTGTACAACGGGTTATGACGGAGACATATATAGAAAAATGCGTCAGCGAGAACGAGATAGAGGAATATTGCACATTTTATTCGGTTTTCAGCTGTTCAGTTTAATTGTATTTAATTAATTACATTCCTATATTAATATAAGAATCTTAGTAAGTATTCTTTATTGATGAGTCAGTAAGTTAAAGCCAAATTCACTTCGGCTTCTCTCTTAGAAAAATTTACACCTCGCCACTGGAACATAGTTATAGGAATACTACTTTTGCCAGTGGCTTGGCCCATATAGCTGTCGGAAAATATCACCCGGGAACCTACTACCGGGATAAAGTAGGTATCCTATCAGTAACGCATCCATGATATTATATATCTTTGTGCCGAATTCGATGTAGGTAAATCCGTTTGGCCGTCTTTGCATTATTGAGAAACAAACATCCAAAAATCTAAACATCTAAGCCATTTCGCGGTCTCTTACTTGAAATAATATCAGTTTATTTTGAGTACCTACATTGAACACATATGATACTCGTATTTACTATGAAGCCAAAGTGATATGAATTACAACCCTACTTATCCTGTAGTACCCGCCCGCTGCCAACGGACGGAGACGGGACGGGCGGACGGCCCGCTAGCCGCTCTGGCCCCGCTTTTTAAATCTCTGATATCTTCTAAGATATTCATTTAAATTACGGTCCTTTAGGCCGTATAGATCTAAATTAAATTTAAAATCAAAATCAAAAGTCATTTATTCAAACTAGGCTGAGAGTCAGCACTTTTTGAACGTCAAAGTTACATAAGACAGTCCCACCAAAACGCCTGCCCTTCGACACTTCCTAGTGCTTTAGCTGGGAAGAAGAAGTGGCGGAACAAACTCCCCAGCAGCACAGCTGTCTGTAAGGTTAGAAGAACTTGATTCTATACAATATTGTGTAAGTAATTAATATTATAAAACAAAACATTCATTATTCGCCATATGTCAGCTAGCACACACCAGTATACCAACAAAAACATTGAAAACTAAACTCAAGCTGAAATAATAAACAAAAACGTAAACAGAACTTAAAAACCTAAATAAAGCCTCCAGGCATAAAGTGCGTGCCCGCTTACATATTCAAATTCACAATGTATTTAAGGTACTTAATTGGATAAGGATTAATGCTGTATTGCTTAAAATCGCTTCGTAAATAAGCCATTATTTCTCGTAAAAAGTAAAGGATAAAAAATGGTTATTGTGGGTTATCCCTAAGAGATAGACATATACTATTGTGGACTTTTTTGTAGATTTCTTTAAGGTGTACAATTTCGTAGAGTTCAGCCAGCGTTCGCAATGTAAGCGCAAAATATGTGTTTATTTATGTCATCACATTAGAAACCCCTGAAATTATCAGCGTTTCTTAACTAAGTATATTATGCATGTTATATACATATAAACCTTCCTCTCTAATTACTCTAACTTATAAAAAAACTGCATTCAAATCCGTTGCGTAGTTTTAAAGATCTAAGCATACATAGGGACAGACAGACAGCGGGAAGCGAATTAATTTTATAATATGTAATGAAGCTCTTAGTCCAAGTCCAGCAACCTAATGTTTAACAAATACCTCTTAAGTATGTTATTAGTTTTATTAAACTACGTCTAATACAAAAATCTCTGAAGGGGTCTGCTAGGACCGATGCCTGCCGGGGTCGCGTGATTGTTCGAAAGAGATACCGTGACCCTGGCACATGGGCAACTGAAGGAACACGAGTGGGTTTTAGTCAGTAAAAGTCTGACATGCCCTCCCGCTCCGCCCAGAGCGGGAGAAGTCATTTGATGATTTCCCATCCAAAAAAAAAATTAATACAAAAATCTCGATGTTTTTAAGGAGTTATAAAACCGTTCAATGCAGTAACGGGTCGCTAGTCAACACTCTAAACCATTGGAGATAAGATTTGATTTTGTTGTGTGTTTGTTTTTTACGCGTTCACGCTAAAACGACTGAATGGATTTGTACGAAATTGGCACATGACACAAACATAGACTACTTTCATCCTGGATCGAAGACGAAGTCGCGGGCATCAACTGGTGTTTTATTATATAGTAAAATAGGTACTTTGCATTACGGGTGGTTATTTAATTTCAGCCTTCATTGGAATGGAAATATGTGTTGAATGGGAAATAATGTGTTATTTTGTTTCCCGAAGGTTAGGTACCGTTTCGTTTCAATTAATTACCCTAAACCAGTACCTGAACCAGCTCCTACCTCGAACAGCATCTTCACTTGTACGTTCACTTATGTATTGCTATAACATATAACTAAATAAGTAGGTAGCAAAATACAGACAGACAGAACCTGCAAAGAATACATGCCTGCATTTAACTTTATTGTGGATTCTTTACAGGTACTGCTGAAAGTTCAAACTGCCGTAAATCATATATTTTACATGCAAACAACTCTCCAATAAGTGAACCCATCCATAGGAATGTAAGAAGAGATAGACAGTAGTATGAGGAAGTGTCATGGAATCGTTTGAGATTTGCAGAGCTGTCTGTCGAGGACACGTTGCGTCAGCGCAGCGCGCGCGGCGTATATATACGTCGCGCGCGGCACATGCACCACATTACAACAACCACCCACAACCACGACAACATGAAAGCCTTTGTGAGTTAATCATTTGGAAATAATATCTTAAATAATGAATAACGTAAAGTTCAGTGAAAACTCCTCTTGCAGTACTCGCAGTGTTTCGAAAAGTATCACAGTTAGCTGAGAGCTGTGAACAGACCATTCTTTATCTTGTTGTCCGCTCTACGTGACCTGGTGTAATAATGTATGTGTCATTCCAGATCGTCCTGTGCGCGCTGGTGGCTCTGGCGGCGGGCGCCGCGGTGCGCGAGAAGCGCGGCTACAGCAGCGGCTGGGGCGGAGCTAGCTCGCTCGGCTCCGGCTGGGGCGGCGGCTACTCCGGTGGCTCCTCTGGCGGGTACTCCGGCGGCTACTCTGGCGGCTCCTCGGGCGGTTACTCCGGCGGGTACTCCGGCGGCTCTTCCGGCGGATACTCCGGTGGCTACTCAGGTGGCTACTCCGGTGGTTCGCAAGTGGTGGCAGTCAACAAGGTAGTGAACGTGCAGCGTGTGGTCACCGTGCCGCAGGTCGTCAACGTGCGCAAGGTGATCTCCCAGCCACAGGTCATCACAGTCAAGCAAATCGTGCCCAGCTCCGGCGGCTTCGGCGGCGGCTTCGGCGGCGGATCTGGAGGATACGGCGGCGGATACGGTGGTGGATACGGTGGTGGATACGGTGGTGGATACGGCGGTGGATCCTCCGGCGGATACTCTGGCGGTCACTCCAGCGGTGGCTGGTGGTGAAAACTCTAGTCAACAACATTGAAAAATGTGATTTATTTATAAATTAATGTCTAATAAAAAAATTAAAAAAATTAAACCGAGCAGTGGTATTTTTTGTTCCTAGACTTAAATACAACAGATGAAAATAGGCTTCACATGTCTATTCAGCGTAATTATCTCAGTGAACAGATCGATTACGGCATCTTGTAAGTGGAAGAGTTAGATTCTTGTAAAACCGGATGCATATGCAAAATTAAGTGTTATTCATTAGTATAAAGTTGTAGGTCGTGGGGTGGAGGCGATGGGCGGCGGCAACCTGTCGCGTCGGAGCAGAGGGCATGGGAAGCCGTCACCTCCTTCTACGAAGCAGTAATGCTCGCGAAGAAGGAGGCGGAGCGCGTGAGGGAGAAGCTGTCCGTGCGCCCTCACGCCCCTAGCCGCCGCAGGTGGAGACGCCCTGGGCGTCAGGAATCTACTGCGGCCTGCGCCCATCGTAGGCGCAGGCTTGCTGTAAGGACCAGGCCCGTGTCGACGACACGTTGTGTTCCACGCACGCCTCAAAGAGATGTCAGCAAAACTGAAGGGGTCCGCTAGAACCGACGCCTGCCAGGGTCGCGAGATTTATTCGAAAGAGTTACCGTGGTCCTGGCATATAGGCAACTGACGGAACACGGGTGGGTCATAGTCAGTAAAAGTCTGACACGGCCTCCCGCTCCGCCCAGAGCGGGAGAAGTCATTTGATGATTTCCCACCCACAAAATAAAAGCCAGGCGCTTTGCTATGTGTAAATAATTTCATCACCACTGCTCTCATAACGGTGAAGGAAAATATCGTGAGGAAACTGGCATGTCCTACAACCAAAAATTCGAAGACGTGTGACATTTACCAGGCCGCACTGGCCGCGCGTGGTAGATTAAGGCCCACTCCCTCTCACCGAGAGGAGGCCTGTGCCACAAGTATAGCGCCTGCCTGGGTACGAACTAGGGTTGTAACAGAGCTTCGCCTCCGCCTCCGTTACTGCGGAAGTTCCGCAAGAATCGTATCTTCGCTTCCGCCTCCGCCTCCGTAAAACTTTTGCGGAGTTGTAACGGAGGTTTATTTACGAATCATAGAACAATAAAGCGCGTGCAGCGACGCTCGACGACGATTCAGTAGAAATAGATAATAATTTTGCAAAATGTTTTGCTTTTTTGTTAACAACATATTTTCTAAGAATATGAACCTAATTGTGATAAAAAAATGAAATTTTCATGTTTTTGAGGTTTTTTAACACAATGTCATGTTTTTGTACCATATTTTTTCACATTTTTGCATAAAAACATATATTTTTAGTAATAATATAATCCCAGAATTAGGTTCATATGGATTGGAATTTAATAAAAAACATACATAACTTCAGAACGATTAGTCAATAACTTTTTGAGCTAGAATGCCCACCAGTTGAAAAAAAGTCGTATCGAGAAAAACGCATTTGAAATAAAATATTGCGAAATCCGTACATTGCCTGTTAATTTCATGACGATTCCTAAGGTGTAATTTCTAAGTAGCTTCCATACATAACTTTGGATATATCGTCGTTTTAGTCACTGTCTAGTCAAAACTGGTTTCCCCACTTAAAGGGCATTCCAAGTCAATGCATAAAGAAAAATACGAAGAACTGTGTGGAGTGGAAAAGAAAGAACCCTGGTTATAATGAACCACAAATTACATTTTTTTTCTACATCCACTTTCACCTCCGCCTTCGCCTCCGTTAACCTCCGCATCCGCGGAGGTGAAACTTGTCGCCTCCGCATCCGCCTCCGCCTCCGCTAAGAAGGCCTCCGTTACAACCCTACGAACCTATAACTCGTAAATCGGGGTCATCACTCGGCCGCTGCAAATTTTAAAGGTTTTATTCAATTTCATTGAATTTTAATGTATTTAATTTGTTTTTATAAACTGTTATGTTAATTTAATAATTAAAGATATGTATGTGATCTATTAATTGAATTGATGTAATGTAGTTTTGCTTGCATTTCTAATAATAAAATCATAATACAATATGGTGTCAAATCACCAACATCATGGCAATCATTATTGTGACGGACGTAAAGAACAGCATCACCACATTTTATCCCTTGGGTGTCGTAAAAGACGACTAAGGAAATAACTAGAGAATGGGCAGCAATGTTCTCTATGCATTTTACCACCCCACTGCGATCGCCAACCCGCCTGCCAAGCGTGGCGTTATGTCAAAGCCCCTCAAATTGAGCGAGGCTTATGTCCAGCAGTGGACATCTTTCGGCTGAAATTATGATGATAAGGATATTAAATATAATCCTGAACAAGTACCCCAAACGTTTAGTAGGCACACTCACCATTCACAGTCACATAACACACGTCAGTTATATAATGTTCGAGGTCCAAACACTTAAGGACCAGTCAATTGTCAACAAACGGTAAGAGAACCTGAGTACTTAAGGGTAACGTGCTACTTCTGAGAGTTTCCTGTCGGATAAAAAAACTCAACCGACTTCCAAAGAAGTTGATTGTTTTTTTTTTAAGTTTATATTTTTACTTTTTAGTTATTTTATCTACTACGCACTAAATCTTATACCTCCACTGGCCAGGTAAATAGTAATAGGCAAAAGCAGTGATAGGATGTATTCGGACATCATCACCATAAACAAAGTGGATTAAATACGCATTACAGAAGCTTACGCAAAAACTACCCCAGCAAACTCAATAAAATTATATGGGATCACCCCTGAAGCATATGTGTGAGACTAGAAGGGCTTTCAAAAAACAATTAAAATGGTGTCAAGATAGACAGGATATGATTAAAATGGATATTTTAGCATCACAACACACGGCCAGAGATTTTAAAACGTTTTGGAAACACACGGACAAAATGAATGTTAAGTCTGGCTTCCCTGTGAGTGTAAATGGTATTAATGATCATACTATGATAGCTAATCTTTTCAAAGATTATTTTAAGGTGGAGCCGCAGTCTGATTCCGACACAAGCCGATGTGACGGTGCTGGGGTTATCGGCCAGGAGCGAGTTGTTAAATTTACTGCTCGGGATGTGCTTAAAGTGATTCTTGGTATGCAGAGTGGTAAATCTCCTGGTCATGATGGCCTCAGCATTGAGCATCTAAAGTATGCTGGAACTCACCTGCCGCGTGTGCTCTCCATGTTTTATAATTTATGTTTATGCCACGGTTACTTACCTGAGGAGCTGACCAAGACAATAGTTGTACCGATTGTCAAAAATAAGACTGGTGACATGTCAGATAAGGAAAACTACCGGCCCATCTCGCTGGCCACTATAATGGCTAAAGTGTTTGACAGCTTGCTTAACAACATTCTCCTGCAGCACATAAAGCTGAATGATGCCCAATTTGGGTTCAGGAGTGGGCTGTCAACAGAGAGCGCAATCTTGTGTCTTAAGCAGGCTGTCGGGTACTACACGGGGAGGGCGACGCCGGTGTATGCGTGCTTCCTGGACCTATCCAGGGCCTTTGATAGGGTGTTATATAACAAGCTGTGGGCCAAATTGGAAGTAGCGGGTGTGCCGGCTGAAGTGATCTCCGTGTTGCGCCATTGGTACACGTGTCAGAGGAACCAAGTGAGATGGGCTGGTGCGCTGTCTGATGCATATGGCATGGGGTGTGGCGTGCGGCAGGGCGGGATAACCTCTCCTCTGTTATTCAATCTTTACGTTAACGACCTCATTGGCGGACTCAGCAGTACTCATGTGGGTTGTTTTATTGACGGAGTGAGCGTAAATAACATCAGTTATGCGGATGATATGGTACTGCTGGGACCGTCAGTGGGGGCGATACGTAAGCTGCTGTCAATATGTGAGGCGTACGCGGTGGAACATGGACTGAGGTATAACTCGAAGAAGAGCGAAGTGCTAATTTTCAAGAGTGGAAAGCGTGTTCCAGTGCATGTTCCGCCTATTATGCTTAATGGTGCAGCTCTGCGTGTGGTGAGCAGCTTCAAGTATCTGGGTCATATTGTGACAGAAAATCTGAATGATGACGCGGACATGGAGAGGGAGCGTAGAGCATTGGCAGTCAGGGGGAATATGGTTGCGCGCAGGTTTGCTCGCTGCTCGAGGGCAGTGAAAATTACACTCTTCAAGGCATACTGCCAATCCTTGTACTCGAGCAGTCTGTGGGTAACCTTTACTCGCCGGGCTGCTAGTACTCTGCGTGTCCAATACAACAACATCTTCAGGATGCTGATGCGGCTGCCTCGCTATTGTAGTGCGTCCGGAATGTTTGCCGAAGCGAGAACGGACGGCTTTCACGCGGTGATACGCAAGAAAGTAGCCTCTTTGTTGCAGCGCGTGCGAGGCAGTAGCAACAGTATCCTGCAGATGGTTGTATCTCGTGCGGATTGCCCTATCCAGAACAAGTGGATGCGTATTATGATAGGGGTTGACTAACATAGTGCATAAGATTTTACTAACCTATAATTATAATAATTTTATGTGTTTGAATTTTAATTTATATCCCTGTATTAATTGTATTTTTGTCATTTCTAATGTTATGGATTATGTTTTTATCTGAAATAAACTGATTAATAATAATAATAATAATAATAATAATAATAATAATAAACCCGCAGGGCAGCTTGTGGCGAGTTGTTGGGCAGTAGCGACCCCACGGACCCTATCTCCCGGGAGAATTCTTGTTCCTCATCTCTGGCTTGCCTTTATTGGCCGGCTGGAGTGAACACTGACGAGGTTCAGAGCTCCCACCTCATTCTTGCCTTTATTGGCTGGCTTGAGTGGAGATTCGCAAGAGCAAACGTGCTCGGGGAAAGGAAGTATTCCAGTAAGTGCTCGTAGGGACATGACCATCTTCCGGGCTCTGGGATTGTTCTGAAAGCCGTGGAATACCTCTCCACTTCTCAAGCACCTCAGGAAGTGTTGCCTCCTTGTCGCTGCGTCACTATGTACCAGCGACGTTTTCCGGGGGCCCATTATTGAGTGTGCAAGTCACCTCCTGCCATTTAATCGTGTATATACAAAACATTGATGCGGCAGGGGCCGTAGACCTTCCATAGTCTTTGGTAACCAGTCCATTAAGCCAACCAAATACATAGTCCAACATCTTTGTTTCCATATCCTGCAATAGTCCAACACCAACTGGAGATTGTCCTTGTGTGCCCTTGCACAGTGTATACAGGGATAATCGTCGGTTGGTACCTCACTCCATTTAAAGTGTCTAAGGGGCCTCTGCGAGTTGGCTTCGGCCCCTCGTACGCCTTCCAAAAGACCGGGAACCCAGAATCCCGAGATATGTTTACATAATAATGAAAATGCCACAGCAAACCTGAAACTATACAACACATCACAGGAGCTTGTAGCACACTCACTCAAAACGATTACACTCATAGACACAATCAACTAGTTAACATTATACACCAAAAACTTGCAACAAAACACAATCTCACGCAGGACCCATACACACCATACTACAAATACTCACCTAGGGCTGTATTAGAAAACCAATTTTACAAACTGTACTATGACCGTACCATAATTACCGATCATACAATATATAATAACAGGCCCGATATAACACTCGTTGATAAAGAAAACAAACACACATATATAATAGATATAGCAGTCCCAAACACCAATAATATACAGAAAACCATCACCGAAAAAATTAGGAAATATACAGAACTTCAAGAAGAAATTACCAAAGTCTGGAAAATGAACAGAGTTACCATAGTCCCAATAGTGATATCAACGACTGGTATCATCCCAAAACAACTATTTATCAGTTTAAAAGTAATTAATATCTCCAAATATGTTTATCTTACACTGCAGAAAGCAGCTATATTAAACACATGTCGTATAGTCCGGAAATTCTTACAATTAGATTTAGACAATAACTTCAATGCAGTATAAAACACTTAAACTATTGAAACTTAAATCTCACCTTGGTCTACACCCGTGAGATTTAAAAAGAAAAACCAGGTTCGATGAACCTGAGAAAATAAACTTTGAAAACAAAAATAATAATAATAATCTGGCAACACCGTGTCAACAGGACGTCACATATTTCAATCAGTACAATTTAAATAGTAAAAATAATTTTGAACCCATTTTATTATAAGTTTACAGTTTCACAGTGAACTTAAACCTACGAAATATCAGAAAATCATCAAAAAGAGACTACATAACAGCAACATGAAAAAATTATATCAAAAATTACAGAAGAGGAGATGACATGACAGATGTCATCTCCGAAAAACAATAACTACAAAATGAAAAATCCGAAAAATCGATGACGAAATGTTGACCAGAGCCGCAGCACGGAATGCACGCCTACCACCACCGGACTCCTCGCTCAGCTCCGCCTCGCCGCCGCCGGTACCCAGCCCTACTGCGGGCACTGTGACGACACCGGCCGCGGCAGTTGCGTCGAGCTCGAGCGACGAGTACTTCTCTCCGCCCACGACGCCACCACCTGCTCGTCGACGGAGAGGACGCCGGCCTCCGGACCGCTTAGGACTTCGAGGCCCACCGGCCTCTGATAGGGTCCCAGCTCCCGGCGGAAGTGTGCAGCGCATGAGATGGACAAGATCCATCAATGAGAATGTCATGCGCTCATACTATGGGGCTACAGAGGGGGGAAACAATCTGACCGCGTACCGTGTTCGGATGCTCTCTCTTTTTCAGGTGCTTGAGCCAACTGTCAACGTTTCAACCCAACGACTATCGGATCAGGTGCGGGTCATCCAGCGTAATCATATGTTGGATGACACTGTACTTGATCGCCTTCGAAATGAAATGCTGATTAGCCATGTCATCGCACCTCCGTTGCAGACTGTTGTGGTCCCACCACAGTACGTCACAAGTCACGCTGACGAGGGGAGTGATGACAGGGCTACAAACGTAAGTACCCAGTGCAATGAGGAATTGAGGATTGCTTTGGAGAGTGCGATTCGAGAATATCGATCCATGCCACCAGAACTTAGACCACGGTTACCTCGTTTGCCCATGCATAACAAAAATAGGGCGCTGGTGGCGGCTCTGGATTCGCAGTTGTCAAACTATTTTGATGACTGCGAAGACCTCACTGATACTCATGCAATTCTGTACTGCGCGGCTGTAGCGGCATGTCGTGTAGCTCACGTCAAATTTGCTAGTGACTCTGGAGCTACACGACCAAAACCAGCCGTACCAGCTTGGCAGTGCAGAATTGAGCGTCGTATTAGTGGGGCCAGAGCGCTCATCGGCAAACTAATCTGTTTCAGGGAGGGCAACACTCGCCCTAGGGTGATGCGCTTTGTGAGACGGGCGTTCTCAGGGACTGATACCAGCCCTCAGGATTTTATGTCCCGTGTCACAGAGCGCATAGACTTCCTGAAGCAGAAAGTTTATGCATGGGCAAGCCGTATTCGTAGGTATAAGCGGCGAGTGAACCGATACACTCAGAATCGCGCCTTCCAGAGTGATGAAAGGTGGGTTTATAGGGCTTGGGAGCGACCGATCCAAGGTGTGGGTGATACGCATCTGCCGGATAATGACGCCATGTGTTCTTTTTGGCGCAGTATCTGGTCGGTGCCTGTCAGTCACACCGAAGGGGATTGGGCTAGAGAGGTCGAGCGGGCCTGCGATCCTATACCAGAAATGGGGGCTATTACTATCTGCCCCCAAGATGTAGCTCGTGCAGTCCGTCCGTTGCCCAACTGGAAGTCTCCAGGGCCGGACGGGCTGCACAACTTCTGGATAAAATGGTTTGTAGGATCGCACGCTCGCTTGGCCGCTCAGTACCAGACTGCTTTGGAGTCTGGTTCGCTACCCCAGTTTCTTACAACAGGAGTTACCCACCTGCTCCATAAATCAGGTAGTACCGCGGAACCCAAAAATTATAGACCGATCACGTGTTTACCGACGGTCTATAAAGTTCTTACATCCATTTTGAGAGCTAAAATTTACAATCATATAGACACTAACACCATCATGTCTGTCTCTCAAAATGGATGTAGGAACGGGTCCCGCGGTACTAAGGAGCTGCTCCTCATTGATATGGCCATTAGCCAACAGGTTCGTCATTCCCGTAAGGATCTGTCGACAAGTTGGATAGATTACAAGAAGGCCTATGACTCGGTGCCACATACATGGCTCATGAGGGTGCTGGAGTTGTATAAAGTAGATGCAACTCTGCGCGCCTTCCTGATGTCATGTATGGGGCAATGGAGAACGGTCCTTCGCTATCCAGGATGTCGAAATATCCAGAGGAATAGCGAGCCGATAAGGATTGAGCGAGGCATATTTCAGGGCGATAGTTTGAGTCCGCTTTGGTTCTGCTTAGCCCTGAATCCTCTGAGCACACTGCTTGAGGATTCAGGTATAGGCTATCGGTTGAGGAGAGGTGGTCAGGTTATATCTCACCTCCTTTACATGGATGACCTTAAACTCTTTGCCCACAACAATTTGCAACTGATGGAACTACTGAAGGTAACTAAAACCTTCAGTAGCGCCATCAGGATGGAATTTGGTGTGGACAAATGTGCAGTCATGCATGTAAAGCGAGGGGAGATTGTGGAATCCGTGGGAACCCAACTCTCGGATTCCATAAACTTTCGAGCCCTCTCCACATCCGAAACCTATAAGTATTTGGGTATGTCGGAAGCTTTGGGAATCAATGTTACTGACATGAAGCAATCGTTGAAGGAGCGCTTCTTTGGCCGCCTGAAGAAAGTATTTAATAGTCTTCTATCAGGCGGAAACAAGGTGCGCGCCTTCAACGGTTGGGTCATGCCGGTTTTGATGTACTCTTTCGGCATACTCAAATGGACTCAAACCGAACTTGACGCCCTGGATAGGAAGGTCCGTACGTTGCTGACTGCATATCGAATGCATCACCCACGGTCATCGGTAATGAGGCTGTATATCCCGCGAAAGTGTGGAGGTCGAGGCTTTTTAAACGCTAAGACTCTCCACAATCGCGAGATATGCAGTCTCAGGGAATATTTCCTGGAAGCCAACGTGGGGATGCATCGAGATGTGGTCGCGGTGGACAAGGGCCTCACCCCGCTCTCCTTAGCTAACGAGAACTGGCGCAAGCCTGTAGTACTTGACACTAATGACCGCATGGAGGTATGGCAAAGTAAGGAGCTCCACGGACGCTTTTTCCGGGCCCTACACGGACCCGACGTAGATTTTCTAGCGTCCGTAGCCTGGCTGCGTTTCGGTGATCTCTTTGGGGAAACCGAAGGTTTTGTTTGTGCAATTATGGACGAAGTTATGATGACGAAGAATTACCGGAGGTATATTGTTAAAGACGGCACGGTGGACATCTGTCGGGCATGCCACCGTCCCGGGGAATCAATTAGACACATTATCTCTGGGTGTTCTCGTCTAGCTAACGAAGAGTACTTGCACAGACACAATCTTGTAGCCAGGATTATCCACCAGCAACTTGCTCTGAAATACCGCCTTGTGGAATCAGAAGTGCCGTACTACAGGTATGTGCCCGACCCAGTTCTTGAAAATGGCCATATCACACTGTACTGGGATCGATCCATCATCACTGACAGGACTGTTGTTGCAAACAAGCCTGATATCGTGGTGGTGGATCGACTAGAAAGGCGCACAATGATTGTTGACATAACGGTTCCGCATGACGAGAACCTCGTGAAAGCCGAGAAAGATAAACAAATCAAGTATCTTGACTTGGCTCGCGAGGTTGTCGACATGTGGGATGTGGACTCAGCGATCATTGTGCCGATAGTCGTCACAGCCAATGGGTTGATAGCCAAGAGCCTCGACCACCACCTGAAGAGGCTCTCGTTAAGCAGTTGGGTCAAGGGCTTGATTCAGAAAGCGGTACTTCTGGACACGGCTCGCATTGTCAGGAGGTTCCTCTCTCTGGAGCCCTGACCGCCGGTAGCTTGGACCCTGTTCCCGATACCGGTGGGCTACTATTTTTTATATTTTTAAATGTTTTTATTTTATATTCTAATATTTAAAAATATAATTTATAAGTCTGTAAAAATGAATAAAGGGAATAATAATAATATTAATATTAATAATATCTGGCAACACCGTGTCAACACGTCACGTTCTTCAATTTTTCTACAATTTAAATAGATAAAATAATTTGAACCCAGTTTTTATATAAATTTTCAATACAAAAGAAAACCTATACCAAGAAGATCATAAAATAATATCCATAAGTCACTGTAAAACCAAAAAATGTAAAAAATTTGATAGAAAACTACCAATTCGGGGGTGGCATGACAGATGTCACCTCCGAACAACAATGACTCCGACCAACAATAAGAAGAAATCGAAGAAAAAACGAGATGTTGACCAGATCAGCTACACGTAGCACACGCCTATCACCTCCGGACTCGTCGCTCAGCTCCGCCTCGCCGCCGCCGGAACCCAGCGCCATCGACAGTGCTCTGTCACCGGCCGTGGCAGTTGCGTCGAGCTCGAGCGACGAATATTTTTCCCCGCCGACGTCGCCAACACCTGTACGTCAGCAGGGGAGAGGCCGGCCACCGAGGAGCTTGGGACTTAGGGGCCAACCGGCCCCGAGCCGGGTCCCCGCTGCCGGTGGTTGTGTGCGGCACATGAGATGGACTCAGTCTATGAACGAGAACGTCATGCGCGCATATTACGGGTCTACAGAGGGGGGAACTAACCTCACTGCGTATCGTGATAGGATGCTGTCTCTGTTCCAGGAACTAGAACCAACCGTCAACGTCTCGGCCCAACGACTATCGGATCAAGTGCGGGTTATTCAACGCAATCACAGGTTGGACGACACCGCACTTGAAAGGCTGCGTTCAGAAGTACTGAGCAACTATGTCGTCTCGACTCCGACACAAACCGCGGCACAAGGGTCACCTATTAACGCAATTTCGCCGCGGTTCCATCATGTTGATGAAGAGGATGATATGGTTGCCACAGTAAGTAGCCAGTGCAACAACCGAATGAGGAGCGCTCTGGAGGATGCGCTTCGCGAGTATAGGTCTATCCCAACCGAACTTAGACCCCGATTGCCACGGTTGCCTATGCACAAGAAAAATAGGGCGCTGGTGTGTGCCTTGGACTCGCAGCTTAAGAATTTATTCGAGAGCAGCGAGAATCTCGTCGATACACACTCGATCCTGTATTGCGCGGCTGTTGCGGCATGTCGTTTAGCTAACGTCAAGTTTCCAAACTGTGACGGAGCTACTCGGCCAATGCCAACCGTACCAGCCTGGCAATGCAGGATCGAGCGTCGTATCGATGGGGCCAGGGTACTCATCGGCAAACTATACTGCTTCAGGGAGGGCAATACACGACCACGAGTGATGCGCTTTGTAAGGCGGGCATTCTCGGGGACTGGAATCAGTCCTCCAGAATACATGTCCTGTGTTACAGAGCGCATCGACTTCCTGAAGCAGAAAGTCTGTGCATGGGCAAGCCGTATTCGGCGGTATAAACGGCGGGTTGACCGATACAAGCAGAATCGTATGTTCCAGAGCGATGAGAGGTGGGTATATAGAGCTTGGGAGCGACCCGAACAAAATGTGACGGACGTGCGCTGCCCGGATGACGCCGCCACGAATGCATTCTGGCGGGGCATTTGGTCAGTACCCGTCTGTCACGTTGAGGCTGGCTGGATGCGAGATGTCGAGCGAGTGTGTGAATCATTACCAGAAATGGAGCCGGTGTTAATTACGCCAACAGATGTAGCCAGAGCAGTCCGTCCATTACCGAACTGGAAATCACCGGGACCGGACGGACTGCACAACTTCTGGTTAAAATGGCTCACCAGTTCACACAGTTGCCTGGCATCTCATTTCCAGTCATCCTTAGAGTCTGGGTCGCTACCACAGTTTCTAACAACAGGCGTCACCCACCTGCTCTATAAGTCAGGTAGTACCGCGGAACCTAAGAATTATAGACCGATCACATGTTTGTCGACGGTTTATAAACTTCTTACATCCATTTTGAGAGCGAAAATTAGTTCGCATATTGATAATAATTCCATTATGTCTGCGTCTCAAAATGGATGTAGGAACGGGTCCCGTGGTACTAAGGAGCTACTCCTCATCGACATGGCCATAAGCCAACAGGTTCGTCGATCCCGCAAGGATCTGTCGACATGCTGGATAGACTATAAGAAGGCCTACGACTCAGTGCCACATTCATGGCTCAGGAGGGTGCTGGAGTTGTACAAGGTTGATACAACTCTACGCACCTTCCTAGAGTCGTGCATGGGGCAATGGAGGACAGTCCTTCGCTATCCAGGATCTCCACAGATCCAGCGAAATGATGAGCCTGTATGGATTAAGCGGGGAATATTTCAGGGCGACAGTCTGAGTCCACTTTGGTTTTGCTTAGCCCTGAATCCTCTAAGCACACTGCTGGAGGATTCAGGTCTAGGCTATCGGCTGAGGAGAGGTGGTCAGGTTATATCTCACCTCCTCTACATGGATGACCTAAAACTCTTTGCCCCCAACAAACTGCAACTGATGGAGTTACTGAAGGTAACTGAAACTTTTAGTAGCGCCATCAGGATGGAGTTTGGTGTGGACAAATGTGCAGTCATGCATGTAAAGCGAGGCGAGGTTATGGAATCCGAGGGAATCCAACTTTCGGATTCCGTATACCTCAGATCCCTTTCCTCATCCGAAAGCTACAAGTATTTGGGTATGTCGGAAGTGTTAGGCATCAACGATGCTGACATGAAGCAATCGTTGAAGGAGCGCTTCTTTGGTCGCCTGAAGAAGGTATTAATTAGTCTTCTTTCAGGCGGAAACAAGGTGCGCGCCTTCAACGGTTGGGTCATGCCGGTTTTGATGTACTCTTTCGGCATACTCAAATGGACTCAAACAGAACTCGACGCCCTGGATAGGAGGGTCCGTACAATGCTGACCGCAAACCGGATGCATCACCCACGATCATCGGTGATGAGATTGTACATCCCGCGGAAGTGCGGGGGTCGAGGCTTTTTAAATGCAAAGACCCTCCACAACCGTGAGGTGTGCAGTCTCAGGGAGTATTTTCTAAAAGCCGAAGTGGGTATGCACCGTGATGTGGTCGCAGTGGACAAGGGGCTCACCCCGCTTTCCATGGCTAAAGAGAACTGGCGCAAACCTGTAGTACTTACTACCGATGACCGCAAGGAAGTATGGCGAAACAAGGAGCTTCACGGGCGCTTCTACCGGGCTCTTCATGAGCCCAGTGTAGATTTCTTAGCGTCCGTATCCTGGCTACGTTTTGGTAACCTATTCGGGGAAACTGAAGGTTTCGTCTGTGCAATTATGGACGAAGTTATCTTAACGAATAACTACCGGAGACATATTATGAAGGACGGGACGGTTGACGTGTGTCGGGCATGTCACCATCCGGGTGAGTCCATCAGACATATTATCTCTGGTTGTTCTCGTCTGGCTAATGGCGAATACTTGCACAGGCATAATCAAGTAGCCAGGATTATTCACCAGCAACTTGCTTTGCAATACAAACTAGTGGATTCTGAGGTACCGTATTACAAGTATGTGCCCGACCCAGTTCTCGAAAATGACCATGTCACGTTGTACTGGGATCGGTCTATCATTACTGACAGGACTATTGTCGCCAATAAGCCTGATATAGTGGTGATAGACCGGTTAGCGCGCCGCACAATGATAGTCGATGTTACCATTCCGCATGACGGCAACCTCGTGAAAGCTGAGAAAGAGAAACAGATTAAATATCTCGACTTAGCACACGAGGTTGTTGACATGTGGAATGTTGACTCGGCTGTCATTGTGCCGATTGTCGTATCAGCCAATGGGCTGATGGCCGATACCCTCGACCAACACCTGTCGAGGCTATCGTTAGGCGGTTGGATCAAGAGCCTGATTCAGAAGGCAGTACTCCTTGACACGGCTCGTATCGTGAGGAGGTTCCTGTCTCTGGAGCCCTAACCACCGGTAGCTTGGACCCTGCTCCCGATACCGGAGGTCCACAATTTTTTATATTTTTAAATGTTTTTTGCTGTAAATTTATTTTTCTAAAAATATTTAAAAATGTAACTAATATGCAGATAAAGAAATAAACGAATAATAATAACATTTTATTAAAAAAAAGATTTTTCATAATAGACCCCTAATTGCCGGAGATATCAGTGCCTATACATAAAGAAAAAATATGCAGCGGAACATATCACCTCCTCCTTTTTGAAGTCGGTTAAAAACCAGTAGCACAAGTTCCGACCTGGTGATTGAATCTACACCACTCTCAGCAGTCGCGCTCGTACCCACTACACGAACGAAACAGACCAACACCTTATTTTACAACATTGCTTAGGGTTCTATGGAAGTGTTGATAATTAACTTCATCGGATCCTAACCTCAAAATACTCAGACTAATCCAAAATCAAGCAGTATGCATGTAGTTACAGTCAGATTTGCTACCAAGAAATGTATTGTTTTCTAAAATATAATAAAAACGAATTCGACAAAACTGAATTTCAGATGATGCTCGAACTCGAAATATCATCAAAGAACTATCAGATTATCATTACAGTTTTCACAACCAGCAGGCGTTACACACAGTACCGAAGTCACAAATACTTACATAAACCTTAACAGTTAATCAAAATGTGTTAAAACTCTAATAAAACATACGATTCTAAAACTTATCAAACTTCAGTGGGTCACTCTGTGAGGATCGTCTAGAGGACCCGGTGGAGCATACGGTGGAAGTGTGCCCTGCCTGGGCGGAACACCGCCGTGTCCTCGTGGAGGTGATCGGCGGCGGCGACCTCTCGCGTCCGGCCCTGGTGCGAGCCATGGTACGGAGCGAGAGGGTATGGGAAGCCGTCACCTCCTTCTGCAAAGCAGTAATGCTCGCAAAGGAGGAGGCGGGGTGCGTGAGGGAGTGGCAGTCTCTGCGCCCTCACATCCCTAGCCGCCGCAGGAGGAGACGCCCCGGGCGTCGGGAGTCGATTGCGGACTCCCGGCCACCGTAGGCGCGAGCTTACGGGCGGCGAGCAATGGGTAGCTCGCCACCCGGTAAGGACTAAGCTCGGGTCAACGGCGCGTAGTGTTCCACGCGCGCCTCAAAGAGATGTCAGCAGTACTGGAGGGGTCTGCTAGGACCGATGCCTGCCGGGGTCGCGTGATTGTTCGAAAGAGATACCGTGACCCCGGCACACGGGCAACTGATGGAAGACGGGTGGGTTTTAGTTAGTAAAAGTCTGACACGCCCTCCCGCTCCGCCCAGAGCGGGAGAAGTCATTTGATGATGTCCCATCCAGAAAAAAAAAGTGTGTCACTCTAAACTAGTCTATACAAATTATAAATTAAAGTCGCTTTTTGTATCTGCCTGTGGTGCGCATTGTTCTTCTAAACTGTGCTGCAACAACATATACCTAGGTACAAATAGTACGGGCGGCGTATGTTTAAACAAGTTGTTTTACACCGGAAAATTATAACAAAAAAACAGTTGGCCCTTAGTGCATAAGATATCTATCTGATCGTCAAATGCTCTAATTTCTGTGCGTCCCAAGTTAGAAAGTCAAAGTTAAAGAAAAACAACAGTTTCGAAAGTAATTTCACATTAGGTTGAGAATCAGTACTTTTGAACGTCAAGATCGAAATTTGAGCACCACTTCCTAGTGCTTTAGCTGAGAAGAAGTGGTGCAACAACGCCCCGCAAAACAACAACCTTATGAGATTTCTGGAATCATCTTCAACCTAAAAAAAAAGTCAGTGACATGTGTGTCAGAACTCGAATAGGTTCCATTCATACTAAGTCATTTGCGAAAATGAACATGATTTGGCGATGACACATCATGGCTACGCCGCGCCGTACGTACGCCGCGGTTAGAATGTGTTAATCCAGGTTATATAAGTAATATATACTCTGTGTGCCATTTTCGATCCAGATCCATTTAGTCATTTTTGCGTGATTGAGAAACAAACATACATATTTTTCACATCGACACTATCCACACTAATATTATAAATGCAAAAGTAACTCTGTCTCTCTGTCTGCCTGTCTCGTTTTCCTGATAAAACTACTGAACCGATTTAAATGAAATTTGGTACACAAATAGTTTAGAGCCTGAGAAAGGACCGCGGGATCATTTCCGACCTCCAAGCGGGCGAAGCCGCTGGCAAAAGCTAGTTTATAATATTATTAGTAAGTAGGATTATAATTCATATTACTTCGAATTCACAGTTTATGAGAATATCATGTGTATTGGTGTTCTTAAAATAAAACTATGTAATACGATAGTATTCAGATTAAGAAGACTGCGACATGGACAGACTGGTTTAGTTGAATATAAGTCTTGCTGGTTTTACTGTTTTACCTATAAAGACACTCAATCATATACCAGACACTGAACTTAGCAGTGGCGAAAGCACCATATAACACGATCCCTACCGGCTTTCCTTCGGGAATTCGCATCGGTAACTCTACTATAGAGTAGTAGAGTATCGCTGATATTAGCGATAGCGCTAATATCAGCGATATGACCAAGGCATTTGACCTGAGGGGTAATTGCGGAACTTTTTATCGGTAGGAATTGGTTTAATATTCATAGTTAAACAACATTCATTGCATTATTTACGTTGCTGAGCCACAATTTATTCGAACAAATGACGCAATGGTTTAGAAATAATCTTCAATCCCATTCAGATTCTGATAAATTGTGCGTTTCGCAATTAGGGTGCTGATCAACCATGATATACTGCTGAGCAAGTTAAATGCGTATGGGATCTATATATTAATACGTGAAGCGAAAACTTTGGATCCCTTTTTACGAAAATTGGGCGGACGGAGGAGTATGAAATTTCGCACACTTATAGTTTATACAGAGAAGAAGTGACGAATGCTAATATTTTTTTAAATTATGCGTTAAAATACATTATTTCCAATAAATAAAACGTTACACACACTACTGTTCATTACCATGTATCTAATACACACATGCATAGATATTCTTTTGTTTATGGTCCAAATCTGTCTTTATTATTTTGGGCAGTGTTACCAACACCCAGAAATATTTACCCCTAAAGCTTAATTTAAAAACCCCTAAAATTGCCACAACTTACTAAAAAAATCCGCTAAAAAATTATAATGAAAATAACCAACGAATGTTCAGTAATCATAGACCGGCACACAGTAGTAATATTTGTCTATATTTATGACGCGACATTTGTTAATCATTTACTCTGCATTCTTAGTATCGAGGAACCGTACTAAAAGTCGCTAATACTTTTATTGTAATCAAAAACACAATGAGAAATGTAAGATGGCAAAAAATCCCTAAGAATACCCCTAAAAATGGAACGCCCATAAAAAAAACCTCAATCCTCTTATTTACCCCCTAAATTTGGGAAAACCCCTAAGTTGGTAAGCCTGATTTTGTGTCTATTGGCGATGCAAAGATTCTAACTAGCGCCCCAAGTGTCAAAATTGTGAAGCTGTCTAAGAACGACACTTTGACAGTTTTCGATACAATTTACGTTACGGAAAAATTTATTAACCTAATATAAATTAGATTTATATGTTTTCTTGCTAGACGAAACAATAATTATGTTGTCAATAGTCGATGTAATTAATGCGTCTGCAGGATACACAAAACCAATGCGTTCTGGAGAAGAATTATTTATAAATCCATTCTCAACGTCAATTTTTTCATTCAAGTCCAAGATCTTTCTTTGATACAACTATTTTCCTGCGTCTGATATCAATCAGCCATATTTTCTCGAGCAATTGATTTTATTTTTTGGGCTAATGGTACTTCTTTAGGAGAGCTTCTTTTAGGAATATTCTGAGACGGTACGACATTAGGAAACAAATTCTGTCTTTTAGAATCTGGAACAATAAACATAATCTCGTTATCTGACGAGAAGCTCGCCTTAGCCTAAACTAAATAAATAACTTATAAAATACATGTGAATATAATATAAGTACAATAAAATAATTAAAACATAATTAAACTTACTGTTTGGAAAATAGTTTGAAGCCTGAAAATGATGAGAACAAATACTCATTGCTAATGAAATCGGCTTGCCTATTCTTATAGCAGTCTCCCAATTTTTCTTCATAATTTTGTGTTTTGGAAAAACGTATTCTCGAATCTCCGTAAGTACTACATTGAAGAACGCAACAATATTTCGTATTTCTGCTTTCTTTAGCAACAGGTTTTTTTATGTCATCGTGATCCATCTGATTATGTCCAAACTTAATCTCAACTTTAAAGCAAAGTGTCGTTCTTAGACAACTTCTAAATTTCGCCGCTAGAGGCGCGCGGATAATCTTTGCATCGCCAATAGTCTTACTGAATGTCAAGTATAACCTTAAGTAATAAATTAATTTTATAGATATTAACCTATTTCATTTTTTAAATCTATGATCATATCGAGAATCTTTGTCTTTAATATTATTTGTATTAGCGACGATAGGAGTTTAGTTTAGATTTGTATGAAATATTTGTTGTGGTTTTATGGGGAGTGTGAAGTATGGCATTAGTAAGTTTCCCATACAAAACTTAGTGTCGTGTGCAAACTGTAGAGGTTGTATGCCTCACGATTGTACAGGCTGGTCATAGATTGTACAGGCTGGTTATAATTATGACATTTGGAACCGTCATAATTAATTAAAAATAATACGGAAAATTCTATATAATCAGAACTTTCTGTGATCATTCATTCCATATTGTTCCATATCCAGCAGTTAAGAAGTATTAAGAAAATAAAAAAGAGAGTCCTGAAGAAGTATTCTTTACTCATTACACCTACGTCCTGGTCCTGGCCATCACCATCCCGCCAGCGAACCCTCTCCACAGTAGTACAGCGTCAACAATTTGCCTATAGTGTTACTGAATGTCAAATATAACCATATTATTTTTTTATATTTATTATTATCTATATTTTTTCGTTTAATAATGTATTTCTATTCAAATGAAGTACGGTCGAATTTCGACCAATGGGCGATCACTAGTAAGAGGAAATGTTTTATCACTCATAAATTCTTACTTAAAAAAACTGAAAAGCATAAAATAATAAACCTTAAAATTATGAGTCGGCGCTTTGAGTGATCCTTGTTCATTGATTTTTCAGCGCCGACTCAAAATTTTAAGGTTTATTATTTTATGCTTTTCAGTTTTTCGGCGGTTTAATTTTTTGTTAAAAAGTTTTTATTTTATATTTTTTTTGTGGCTGTAATGTACTAATAATACTGGGCAAGGTATACCCTATCCAACACAAAAAGAATTATCGAAATCGGACTACTCTGTATAAAGTTATGCGTGTTTATACATTACAATCAGTGAGTGAACAATCAATCATCCCCTGTTTTCCGACCCTTAGGGTTCGATTTTATTTTCCAAATTTATATGGGACCACCTTGGGAGTATACCCTTTCCAATAGAAAAAGAATTGTCACAATCGGACCACTATGTAAAAAGTTATGCGTGATCATACATAAAAAAAAAAAAAAAAAAATATACGCGTCGAATTGATAACCTCCTCCGTTTTTTTTCGTCGGTTGAAAAATAGAACACAACGTACAGAAATAAGTCGAATTTGTAAATTAAGTAAAACCGTTATAAAATACATATCAAAAGAGCGAAAAATATCATATGGAGTGCCCCAAGGCAGTGTGCTAGGGCCTCTATTATTTCTTATATATATAAATGACTTTCCCCGGAATATACCCTATCCTATGACATTTTTTGCCGACGATAGTACCATCATTGTTAAACTTGACAAAAATAATAAAGACTTTGAAGCTGACATAATCAATGCATTATAACAAGCCGTTAACTGGCTTGAACAAAATAATTTAATTATAAATTTGAACAACACAAAAATTATGAATTTTCGTTAAAGAATAGCTAATCCGGAACTAAATGTAATATTTAATAATGAAAAAAATGAAGAAGTTGAAAACACAACATTTCTGGGCTTAACAATCGGCAAACAATTAAATAGGAAACAACATACTACGATAATAATTAAAAAAATGAGTAAGTTTGCGTTTGCTTTATTTAAACTAAAGAAAATAGTCAATCAAGCTGCAGCAGTCACTGCATACTATGGATATGTTGATTCTTTACTACGCTACGGAGTCATGTTTTGGGGGAACTCCTGCAATAAGGACATGGTGTTCAAATCGCAAAAAAAGATGCATTAGAGCTATTAGCGGAATAAAAATAACTGATAGCTGCAAACCTTATTTTGTATTGTGGAAAATAATGACTTTACCTTGCCTGTACATATTTGAGACTGCCTTATTTGTTAAAAAGAACATGCATCTATTCAGAAAAGCATCTGAACATCGCTATAAAATGATTAGATAAAAATATAGACATGAATTATGTGTTCGACCATCTAAGACCGCGTTGATGCACAAAAGCATACTTTGCATAGCCCCAAAAAATATTTATTTAATAAAAAATATTTAATAAATTGCCAAACGGAATTAAAGACTTAAGTATTATTCAGTTTAAAAATAAATTAAGACATCTGTTATTGGAAAATTGCTATTATAGTATTGACGAATTCCTTAATGATGAATTGCAACCTATTTGACATGATATTTATTTAATTTTAACATTGTATTATTATCTTTATTTTCATTAATTATTTGCATGATTACTCAACTGTTAATTTTTTTGGTTGTTATTTTTTCTGTATTCAGTTATGCTTTATTTTGTTTTCAAATACGTTAATTATTCTTTTTTATACAAATTACTAATTGCTTCAAAGTGTGTACACCTTTAAGGTAGATTTATAAGGAACGAATTATTTATTGTTAAGATCACATGTAAAATGTACCAAAAATCACACTAATAAATGAATTTATATTTGAATTTGCTATTAAAAATGGTATGTCAATAGTGCCTACTATTGCCAAAAAATATAGTTACACTACGAGTATTTAATTCACCATAACATTCAAACAACAAAAAAGGTTATTTATAGCTTTGTAATACAACAAAAAGAAATGTTCTAAATTCGTGGCGATCTACTCAGATGGTTTTCCTCTTATCTTGTCAACAGGTCCCAAGCAGTAGTACTTAATAATTATATTTCTAGCTGGGTCCCTGTTCCTAGTGGAGTCCCGCAGGGTTCGTTGCTCGGTCCATTGCTCTTTATAATCTACATCAACGACATCGACTCTTGCTTGACTTCATCAAAACTTTTGTGTTTTGCTGACGATATGAAAATTTATACCACAATTTCATCACAAATGGACGTAACAGCACTCCAGAATGATCTGAGTCGACTAAAGGACTACTGCCAGAAAAACAAGCTGGATCTTAATCCCGCTAAATGCTCGGTTATTACGTATTCTCGGAAGCGCTCAATCATTGCCACATCGTATACCCTAGGCGATCAAGTTCTTCCCAGATTAAATTCCATCCGTGATCTGGGGGTTCATCACGATTCCAAGCTCAGTTTCGAAACACACGTTGATGCATTAGTCGCTAAAGCCTCAAAATCACTGGGTTTCATAATGCGGTTATCCAAGTGCTTTACTCAAGCCAAGACTTTGAAAATTCTATATTGTACTTTTGTTCGAATGTTGCCTTCCAGATTAATAATATCCTCCTCATTACTATTTTTAATTGGCAACCTAGAGGGAAAATCTGCTGCTGCATTATGTTGTGAAGTCCTGTACTTTATATCATAATTATAATTACATAAAATTAATGCCCACCTAGTCATTCTATCTGCATATATACTACCAGCTGTTTTATTTGGATTAAATATAGATATCAGAGGTTTATGGTCAGTAACCAATGTAAATGTTCTACCTTTTAAATACAAATCAAATTTCTTAACTGCCCATATAATAGCTAAGGCTTCTTTATCTATTTGTGAATATTTTACTTCTGCGTCATTGAGTGTTCTGCTTGCAAAAGCAATAGGGCGTTCAATAACATTATTACCTAACCAAATTTCATGAGCTAAACAAGCTCCTAACCCATACTTGGAAGCGTCACAGCTCAATACCACTGGTAGCTTTGGATTATAATGAATTAATACTTGATCTGATACAATAGCTTTCTTGGCCCATTCATACGCTAATTCTTGTTTCTTAGACCATACCCACTTTTCTGAATTCTTTAATAATGTATATAAAGGTTTTAAATTTTCAGCAGCATTCTTTAGAAATTTATGATAAAAATTAATAGTGCCAAGGAAACTACGTAATTCTTTAATATTTTTAGGTTGTGGTGCTTCCAATATGGCCTTGATGTGCCCTGGTGTCTTGTGAATACCTTCCTTATCAATCACATGCCCACAATACTCTAATTGTGGGGACATCAACACAGTTTTCTCTTTATTAACTTTAATATTTAATTTTTCGAGTTTTTGAAATATACACTCTAAAGTTTTTAAATGGCCATCAACATCACCACTTGCAACCAAAATATCGTCAATGAAACAATATACATTTGGCATATTAAAGTGTTCATCCATAAAATCTTGCCATTCCTGTGGAGCCGGTGACATACCGAACATCATGAATGTTGGTCTATACAACCCCCATGGTGTGGTAATTGTCATAAGCTTTTGTGCCTCCTCATCCATTCGCCTGTTCATATATGCCTTTCTTAAATCAATTTTACTAAATACTGTTTTAATATTTTGATCATCTTTATTTAATTTTGCAAAAATGTCTTCAATGACAGGGATTGGATGATTTGGCACCTCCAAAAATGGATTTATTGTTACCTTGTAATCCCCACAGATTCTTATATTGTGAGGTCCTTTAATGATGGTCACTATGGGTGTAGCCCATGTGCCTATTTCTTTATTTGTCACTCTATACATTTTACCTTCGGTACATAACTTGTCAAGCTCCTTTTTAACTAAATTTTCTAAAGCATAAGCTATTCTTCTTGGTTTAAATGCAATGGGTTTAATGTTAGCTTCTTTTAATTTTAAAGTGCCTACAGTACCTTTAATTTCGCCTGGAGTCCCTGAAAATATATCACTATATTTTTCTACTAAATTATTGAGTTTAATTTGTGAATCTTGGTGAATTATTAAATTGCACTGTTTTATACAAGTTTGCCAATCAATTTTCATAGCACTCAGCCAATCCCTACCTAACAATGGCTTTTTACCTTCTTTGACAATAATCAATGTTGCTAAGTATTCTTCATTTTTAATTTTAATATTTACATTTGTCTTACCCAATACAGTGATATTGTTACCACCATATGCAGATAGCTTTAGGTTACATGGAAATAATTTTAAATTAGGAAAGGATGCTATGAACATAGATTCAGGCATTAACGTGACATCTGATCCACAATCAATTTCAAATGATATATTTACATTATTAATTTTTAAAGTTATATACCAAGGACTTGGACGCTTCTCATCTATTGATACCACTTTGTTAATATTTAATTGACTCTCTGTTTCCTGAAATAAACTGGACAGATCATAACTATCACACACATATTCACTATTAAATTTTACTTCACTGACTTTCATAACAGAAAATTCTTCATCATTTGTAATTTCATGGACCTTCTTGGGTGTCAAAGTTTTCTTACTGTTTGCTTTGCAAACACTTGCCATATGCCCTTTCTTGTGGCATTTAAAACATTCTTCATCTTTAAATTTGCATTGGGGTTTTACATGCCCCATCTTCCCGCAGCAATGACATTTAATGCTCACATGTTCTTTACTTATTTTGTTTATGTCTGAGCTTTCTTGCCCAGAACTGCCAGCAGTTATTAATTTTGCTCCTTTCTCCGCCAGCTCCATGTTCATTGCTATTTCCACTGCTTTTGCAAATGTTAAATTTTCTTCAACAAATAATCTTTTTACTATGCTTTCACTCTTTAATCCATGAACGAATTTATCTCTTAAACATCTTTCTAAATGTATGGCAAAGTTGCACGTCTGTGCCAATTTCTTTAACGCCGCCACAAACTCACAGATGGACTCGTCTGCCAACTGTTCGCGTTTCATAAACTTATATGTTTCCGCAATTTCTGATTGTTGTGGCTCCAAGTGTTTTTCAACAAGTTCCACTAATTCTGAATACGTTTTATCCTGTGGTGTTTTCGGGAAACAGAGTTCTGACAGCAACGTGACCATGTCAAAACCAATAAACGAGATTAAATATTGCGACCACTTCGTTTCATCCACCTCGTGGATCTTCATTTTGTTTTCAAACACCTGTTTGTACACCTTAAATGTGCATTTTGAAGCTGAAAACTCAGGCAGTAAGAGCCCAGCAGCCGCCATTTTGTGAAATTTCGTCCGACGTAACAAGACGAAATTAATAACTTTCTTTGTAGTTTACGGACGTAACACGTAAAACTTTAACTGTTTTCTTTTTATCCTCGTCGCCACTGTCACATATTTGCTAGATATGTGCAGGGCTGCTGGGGTATTATTGTGTCTTAATAAAACTCGGTGTTACTTACATAGCACGTGAGACAAGAAGACTTTTAATAATAGAACCATAGACTACACACGCATACAATAAACATAGACAATCATGTTAGACTTAGAGCACAGATATTATAATTTATGCAACACCATGTTACCACAAATATATAAACCGCATTGAGAGCATCCAAAAAAGGTTCATAAGGTATCTATGTTATCATCAAAAAGTACCGTATGATTCTGAAAACTACTACAACCTATGTAAAAAATTTCATATATTGCCTTTACTCAACCGCCGCGAGATTTCGGACTGTATGTGTTTGTTGAAAATCTTTAACAACACTATAAACTGTCCTGATATTTTAACCAAATTTTATTTCAACATTCCCATGAAGTCTAAGCGATACAATCCACCTTTACGCGTGCCATTCGCTTCAACCAATTATAGGCAGAATTCGTTCATTGTGCGTGCAAGCAAAAACTTTAACAAGCTTTGTAAACAGTACGATATAGACCCTTTCCTAACTAGCGTGTCGTCAGCCAGGAAGTGCTTGAGCCGTAATTTTTTCTTGTAGTTTGTTTTTTTTTTCCATGCATATTATCTTTTGCATATTATTTTAATGCATATTAGTTTATATTGTTCTAATGATTGTTATTCAATATGAGCAACTTAGTTATAACACTGTATTTTGTAGTAACTTGGTGTGAATGTCCTTAGAATTTAATTTTTTATTTTCTCTGTTCCTTATAAGTGGAGACCTGTAATTGGCTTTCTGACTAATATACTGTCATTAATCTGTTTGTTGTAGCTGTAAGTCTCCCATGTTATTTAAATAAATAAATAAATAAATTAACCCGGCGCCAAAACGTCATAATCGGGAACTAAAAATTCATACAACAGCGATCCCGTAATAATGTCACTTTAGGTCACGTGGCACCGCTTGATATGTACGAGAGCAAGCCGCTGTACAACGGGTTATGACGGAGACATATATAGAAAAATGCGTCAGCGAGAACGAGATAGAGGAATATTGCACATTTTATTCGGTTTTCAGCTGTTCAGTTTAATTGTACCCATCAAAAACATAAATGTGAAATGAGAGCCAAGTTCAATATTATGACATATGCCTTAGTTGTTGACTTCAACGACAAAAGAAGTGAGATCTAAATGGGTGCCAAGTTCAATGGTCAGTCCTGACTTGGCTAGTTCTCATATACGAATTATTATGTTCGATGGCTAGTTTCTACCAGCAAACCAAATTTTCGGAATAATAAAATAAGAACCGACAAGTAACAGGTTTAAAAGTTGCGAAGGCTATAATCTTCGATCAATAATAGCACTAGATATCGGGTCAGCGCAAAAAATACGTCTCGGTAAATATAAGCGCACTTGAGCACGTTTCACAATGCCGCAGTGTGTATTTAAAAGTTGCAAAAATAATCCCCGAAAAAGCAATATAGCGGCCGGAATATCTTATTTTCAGTAAGTACATGAAGAATAAGTTATATTTTAATCTTTAAACTAACAAATAATACCAAATTTTGAACAAAATTACCGATTTTAAACCACCGCTACAAATGTTTGGCCAAGGCTCGCCAACATACGCACAAACTTTTGTTCAACAGAACAGTAAATGCATGGAGTAGATTTTTAGTGTAATAATTAAATAAAAAATTGTAACCAGATCTTCAAAATTGGTAGGTTAAAAATTGGTTGATGCTACTTTTGTGTCTGTTTGTTGGACTCTCATTAGATACTTAGCTTTCCTTTTTTATTTTAGCTTTCCTAGCAATCCATTTACGTGTGCAGAATGGATCTCGATTGTCGCCAGAGAAAGAAGAGATGACTTTTATAACAACAACAAAAAAACAATTCGTGCAACAGAAAAACAATTCTTTCACAAATTAATAGACTTAAGAGACATAGGAGGGTTATTCTATGCCTCTATCGATGTATTTAATATTTGCATGAAAACTGAAAGCGTGATCCGAAATTGTATTCGCGTGAGTGGAGGTAAATCTTTACAAAAAAGGTATGATAGCAACTTCATATGTACAACAGTTTTGAAATGATATATTGACAAGAATGTGTTTCCTGGAGGAGATGAACACAATCACGCAATTATTTTACTTAAATCAGTAGTTGAAAAATGTATTAACGTAAGGTTACATTACATATTATGTAAAAAAGAAACGGGAGATATCAAAAACAAATCAAAACGACAATTGTATAACAAACTCAACTTATTTAGAGGAAATTAATTCACGTACGCAGAATGGAAAAATTGATTTGTGATTTATTAATTGTACTAAATATTTTTTACTAGCTCTGCCCTGCGGTTTCACCCGCGAAAACCAGGATAAAAAGTAGCCTATGTGTTAATCCATTATAAGCTATCTCCGTTTTAGCGTGAAGAAGTAACAAACATACAAACACACACAGACACACACATCCTCACAAACTTTCACCTTTATAATACTAGTGTGATAACTTCTATATTGCGTACATAAGTAGACGCACCCATTTCTATATACGGGTTGATTACAATGAGCCCACCCGCAGACAATTCATAGCAATGTCTTAATAAAATGTCTATTGTACTAATTTAGTCCTACAACTTTTTTAAATCGGTCTAAAATATTTGCTACCATATATGAAACGAACCTTAGCCTAAAAAAAATATTATTATTCTGCTACTCTACGTCTTTCAATTATACTGTGTTCTGAGCATTGAAATGTAATACCAAGAACTACGTCTAGTTTCAAAATAGAGTAAGCACTAAATTGTCAACAAAATGTTTTTAACCTTATTGCTTATGTTTTAAGTTTCATTTTAGAATAAATATTTTTGTACTTATTATAAAAATGACTATTTATTTTCAAGCGACATTTAAAATTTATTGCTTTTACCTTTCTCCGATGACAGAAAGACTTAAATATAAATATTTTGCAATCGTAATTAAACTTTATGCTTGAGTATTAAGGTTTATAATGAACTGAAGTTGTTGATAATATAAAACTTTTTTCTATATTTCGTAGTAAGAAATGTAATTGTCTATGTGTGTGTAAACGTGGCCACTTTAGCGACGTATTTTTGTTCCTAATCCTGTATCTAGTGCTATTATTGATCGAAGGCTATAATATAATTCGTATTTGAAAACTAGCCAAGTCAGGACTGACCATTGAACTTGGCACCCATTTAGATCTCACTTCTTTTGTCGTTGAAGTCAACAACTAAGGCATATGTCATAATATTGAACTTGGCTCTCATTTCACATTTATGTTTTTGATGGGATATCATTACTTTTTGTACATAAATTATTCGTAGGTACGTATTTATAACAAAATTAATACCAAATGGTTTTTGTTATAAGTGTTCCTAATAGAATCAATTAAGTGAAAAATTATAATAAAAAGATAAAAATTTATCAGTTTCTGATTTATTCCTTTGTATTCACCTAATTACCTATCAGCATGCCAAATTTGAACTTTCTAGGTCATCTGGAACTGGGTTAGAGTTTTGATCTATAGGTCAGTCAGTGATAAAAATAACGATTTTTGGACGTTAATATCTAAATAACCGTTTGAGATATGTTTATGAAATTTAGAGCACATATGTATCTCGCAGGTCTCACTATATGAGTCAAATTTTACACGTTTATGTGAAACAGTTTTTGAGTTATGAGGGGGTCAAAAGTGGCTCCAAATGGTTCGTGTAATATTACACACGGTGCTGCTCGCCAGTTCTGTTACTTGAACTTGGCTTGACACGCTGCCGCGTGTCTAGATTTAATTAATTACATTCCTATATTAATATAAGAATCATAATAAGTATTCTTTATTGATGAGTCAGTAAGTTAAAGCCAAATTCACTTCGGCTTCTCTCTTAGAAAAATTTACACCTCGCCACTGGAACATAGTTATAGGAATACTACTTTTGCCAGTGGCTTGGCCCATATAGCTGTCGGAAAATATCACCCGGGAACCTACTACCGGGATAAAGTAGGTATCCTATCAGTTACGCATCCATGATATTATATATCTTTGTGCCGAATTCGATGTAGGTAAATCCGTTTAGCCGTCTTTGCATTATTGAGAAACAAACATCCAAAAATCTAAACATCTAAGCCATTTCGCGGTCTCTTACTTGAAATAATATCAGTTTATTTTGAGTACCTACATCGAACACATATGAAACTCGTATTTACTATGAAGCCAAAGTGATATGAATTACAATCCTACATAACCTGTAGTACCCGCCCGCTGCCAACGGACGGAGACGGGACGGGCGGACGGCCCGCTAGCCGCTCTGGGCCCGCTTTTTAAATCTCTGATATCTTCTAAGATATTCATTTAAATTACATGCTGTAAAGGGCCGTATAGATCTAAATTAAATTTAAAATCAAAATCAAAAGTCATTTATTCAAACTAGGCTGAGAGTCAGCACTTTTTGAACGTCAAAGTTACTTATGACAGTCGCACCAAAACGCCTGCCCTTCGTCACTTCCTAGTGCTTTAGCTGGGAAGAAGAAGTGGCGGAACAAACTCCCCAGCAGCACAGCTGTCTGTTAGGTTAGAAGAACTTGATTCTATACAATATTGTGTAAGTAATTAATATTATAAAACAAAACATTCATTATTCGCCATATGTCAGCTAGCACACGCCAGTATACCAACAAAAACATTGAAAACTAAACTCAAGCTGAAATAATAAACAAAAACGTAAACAGAACTTAAAAACCTAAATAAAGCCTCCAGGCATAAAGTGCGTGCCCGCTTACATATTCAAATTCACAATGTATTTAAGGTACTTAATTGGATAAGGATTAATGCTGTATTGCTTAAAATCGCTTCGTAAATAAGCCATTATTTCTCGTAAAAAGTAAAGGATAAAAAATGGTTATTGTGGGTTATCCCTAAGAGATAGACATATACTATTGTGGACTTTTTTGTAGATTTCTTTAAGGTGTACAATTTCGTAGAGTTCAGCCAGCGTTCGCAATGTAAGCGCAAAATATGTGTTTATTTATGTCATCACATTAGAAACCCCTGAAATTATCAGCGTTTCTTAACTAAGTATATTATGCATGTTATATACATATAAACCTTCCTCTCTAATTACTCTAACTTATAAAAAAACTGCATTCAAATCCGTTGCGTAGTTTTAAAGATCTAAGCATACATAGGGACAGACAGACAGCGGGAAGCGAATTAATTTTATAATATGTAATGAAGCTCTTAGTCCAAGTCCAGCAACCTAATGTTTAACAAATACCTCTTAAGTATGTTATTAGTTTTATTAAACTACGTCTAATACAAAAATCTCTGAAGGGGTCTGCTAGGACCGATGCCTGCCGGGGTCGCGTGATTGTTCGAAAGAGATACCGTGACCCTGGCACATGGGCAACTGAAGGAACACGAGTGGGTTTTAGTCAGTAAAAGTCTGACATGCCCTCCCGCTCCGCCCAGAGCGGGAGAAGTCATTTGATGATTTCCCATCCAAAAAAAAAATAAATACAAAAATCTCGATGTTTTTAAGGAGTTATAAAACCGTTCAATGCAGTAACGGGTCGCTAGTCAACACTCTAAACTAATGGAGATAAGATTTGATTTTGTTGTATGTTTGTTTGTTACGCGTTCACGCTAAAACGACTGAATGGATTTGTACGAAATTGGCACATGACACAAACATAGACTACTTTCATCCTGGATCGAAGACGAAGTCGCGGGCAACAACTGGTGTTTTATTATATAGTAAAATAGGTACTTTGCATTACGGGTGGTTATTTAATTTCAGCCTTCATTGGAATGGAAATATGTGTTGAATGGGAAATAATGTGTTATTTTGTTTCCCGAAGGTTAGGTACCGTTTCGTTTCAATTAATTACCCTAAACCAGTACCTGAACCAGCTCCTACCTCGAACAGCATCTTCACTTGTACGTTCACTTATGTATTGCTATAACATATAACTAAATAAGTAGGTAGCAAAATACAGACAGACAGAACCTGCAAAGAATACATGCCTGCATTTAACTTTATTGTGGATTCTTTACAGGTACTGCTGAAAGTTCAAACTGCCGTAAATCATATATTTTACATGCAAACAACTCTCCAATAAGTGAACCCATCCATAGGAATGTAAGAAGAGATAGACAGTAGCATGAGGAAGTGTCATGGAATCGTCTGAGATTTGCAGAGCTGTCTGTCGAGGACACGTTGCGTCAGCGCAGCGCGCGTGGCGTATATATACGTCGCGCGCGGAACACGCACCACACTACAACCACCCACTACCACATCAACATGAAAGCCTTTGTGAGTTAATCATTTGGAAATAATATCTTAAATAATGAATAACGTAAAGTTCAGTGAAAACTCCTCTGCAGTACTCGCAGTGTTTCGAAATGTATCACAGTTAGCTGAGAGCTGTGAACAGACCATCCTTTATCTTGTTGTCAGCTCTACGTGACCTGGTGTAACAATGTATGTGTCATTCCAGATCGTCCTGTGCGCGCTGGTGGCTCTGGCGGCGGGCGCCGCGGTGCGCGAGAAGCGCGGCTACAGCAGCGGCTGGGGCGGAGCTAGCTCGCTCGGCTCCGGCTACGGTGGCGGCTACTCCGGTGGCTCCTCTGGCGGGTACTCCGGCGGCTACTCTAGCGGCTCCTCGGGTGGTTACTCCGGCGGGTACTCCGGCGGCTCTTCCGGCGGATACTCCGGTGGCTACTCAGGTGGCTACTCCGGTGGTGCACAGGTAGTGGCAGTCAACAAGGTAGTGAACGTGCAGCGTGTGGTCACCGTGCCGCAGGTCGTCAACGTGCGCAAGGTGATCTCCGAGCCACAGGTCATCACAGTCAAGCAAATCGTGCCTAGCTCCGGCGGCTTCGGTGGCGGCTTCGGCGGCGGATCTGGAGGATACGGCGGCGGATACGGTGGTGGATACGGCGGTGGATACGGCGGTGGATCCTCCGGCGGATACTCTGGCGGTCACTCACGCGGTGGCTGGTGGTGAAAACTCTAGTCAACAACAGTGAAATATGTGATTTATTTATAAATTATTGTCTAATAAAAAAATATTTTTAAACCGAGCAGTGGTATTTTTTGTTCCTAGACTTAAATACAACAGATAAAAATAGGCTTCACATGTCTATTCAGCGTAATTATCTTAGTGAACAGATCGAATAAGGCATCTTGTAAGTGGAAGAGTTAGTTTCTTGTAAAACCGGATGCACATGCAGAATTAAGTAAGTGTTATTAATTAGTATAGAGTTATAGGTCGTTGGGTGGAGGCGATGGGCGGCGGCAACCTGTCGCGTCAGAGCATGGGAAGCCGTCACCTCCTTCTGCGAAGCAGTAATGCTCGCGAAGGAGGAGGCGGAGCGCGTGAGGGAGAAGCTGTCCATGCGCCCTCACGCCCCTAGCCGCCACAGGTGGAGACGCCCTGGGCGTCAGGAATCGACTGCGGACTCCGCCCATCGTAGGCGCAGGCTTGCTGTAAGGACCAGGCGCGTGTCGACGGTACGTTGTGTTCTACGCGCGCCTCAAAGAGATGTCAGCAAAACCGAAGGGGTCCGCTAGAACCGATGCCTGCCAGGGTCGCGAGATTTGTTCGAAAGAGTTACCGTGGTCCTGGCATATAGGCAACTGATGGAACACGGGTGGGTCATAGTCAGTAAAAGTCTGACACGGCCTCCCGCTCCGCCCAGAGCGGGAGAAGTAATTTGATGATTTCCCACCCACAAAATAAAAGCCAAGCGCTTTGCTATGTGTAAATAATTTCATCACCACTGCTCTCATAACGGTGAAGGAAAATATCGTGAGGAAACTGGCATGTCCTAGAACCAAACATTCGAAGACGTGTGACATTTATCAGCCCGCACTGGCCGCGCGTGGTAGATTAAGGCCCACTCCCTCTCACCGAGAGGAGGCCTGTGTCACAAGTATATCGCCTGCCTGGGTACGAACCTACAACTCGTAAATCGGGGCCATCACTCAGCCGCTGCAAATTTTAAATGTTTTATTCAATTTCATTGAATTTTAATGTATTTAATTTGTTTTTATAAACTGTTATGTTAATTGAATAATTAAAGATATGTATGTGATCTATTAATTTTGAATTGATATAATGTAGTCTTGCTTGCATTTCTAATAATACAATCATAATATAATATGGTGTCAAATCACCAACATCATGGCAATCATTATTGTGACGGACGTAAACAACAGCAACACCTCGTAAAAGGCGACTAAGGGACTTACTAGAGAATGGGCAGCAATGTTCTCTATGCATTTTACCACCCCAATGCGATCGCCAACGCGCCTGCCAAGCGTGGCGTTATGTCAAAGCCCCCAAATTGCGGGTCCGTGGCTGGTGGTGCGGCCGTGTGTCGAGGAGCCGACGCCCCCGATTAGATTATTTTAATTTTAAGTAATTTTTGATCAAATGTACTGTCAGACACAAAAATGTTTTACAGAAATAACAAATAGATTGTGAGTAGGTATATGTATAACATTAAATTATATTTATAAAATAGAAATGCCTTTATATTGGATTTCTGTTTTGATAAGTGAAAGTCTTTGTTATTTTCCATTATTTATTAATTAATCTCAATAGGAAATCTAGTAAAAAAATGTACAAGAATCACAGTGTTCATCAAGAAAACCATTTAACTTAATTATAATTATTATTATAATTAAGTTAAATGATTCGCTTGTCTCAAATGTAGTAAAATATGACCCATCAAAAACATAAATGGGAAATGAGAGCCAAGTTCAATATTATAATATATGCCTTGGTTGTTGACTTCAACGACAAAAGAAGTGAGATCTAAATGGGTGCCAAGTTCAATGGTCAGTCCTGACTTGGCTAGTTCTCATATACGAATTATTATGTTCGATGGCTAGTTTCTACCAGCAAGCCAAATTTTCGCAATAATAAAATAAGAAACGACAAGTAACAGGTTTAAAACTTGCGAAGGCTATAATATAATTCCTATATGAAAACTAGCCAAGTCAAGACTGACCATTGAACTTGGCACCCATTTAGATCTCACTTCTTTTGTCGTTGAAGTCAACAACCAAGGCATATATTATAATATTGAACTTGGCTCTCATTTCACATTTATGTTTTTGATGGGATATCATTACTTTTTGTACATAAATTATTAGTAGGTACTTATTTATAACAAATTTATAACAAAATTAATACCAAATCGTTTTTGTTATAGGTGTTCGTAATAGAATCAATTAAGTGAAAAATTATAATAAAATGATAAAAATTTGCCAGTTTCTGATTTATTCCCTTGTATTCACCTAATTACCTATCTGCATGCCAAATTTGAACTTTCTAGGTCATATGGAACTGGGTTAGAGTTTTGATCTATAGGTCAGTCAGTGATAAAAATGACGATTTTTGGACGTTAATATCTAAATAACTGTTGGAGATATGTTTATGAAATTTGGAGCACATATGTATCTTGCAAGTTTCACTATATGAGCCAAATTTGACACGTTTATGTGAAATAGTTTTTGAGTTATGAAGGGGTCAAAAGTGGCTCCAAATGGTTCGTGTAATATTACACACGGTGCTGCTCGCCAGTTCTGTTACTTGAACTTGGCTTGACACGCTGCCGCGTGTCTAGATACTGATTTTAAATAATTAGTCTTCAAAGTACTGCAGAGCAACTAACTTTTTGCGTAGTGAAATGTTCTTTTTATCTTTGTAACAATAATAATTAAAATAATCAACTGTGAAACCTTAAATAAATGATAATAATTTTACCTAATTATAACAATCAGTTTCAATAACAATAATATAACAATTAATCAGGTTTAAGAACAAAGTTACTCGTAGAGTGAAAAATGTTTACATTTGAAATGTTTTTAAATTTTTTAAGCATAAAAATAATCAACTGCTTAAGTCATTCATAAGAATTTTAATGTCGTTTTTTAGTAGATCCGGCAGAGATTCAGGTTTATGTTCTTTTATCATTTGAACGTTGTCAATTTTATTGATCAACTTCTGCCCGCGACTTCGTCCGCGTCAAGTTTTTGCTTCCCTGACCCCTCCCGTCGCATCTGCTCCGCTCCTTTTGATTGTAGCATGATGTTATAATCATTAATAGCCTTTCTCAATAAATAAACTACCGAACACAAAAATATTTTTTCAATTCGGACCAGTAGTTCCTGAGTTTACCGCGTTCAACTAAACAAACAAACTCTTCAGCTTTATAATATTAGTATTGATTTAACTGCACCACCACACTGACCATTGTCTTTTATTCACACACACCCGTACACTAGAGTTTTGATTTTTTTCTATGAATATTATACGCAAATTCAGCGTGCAACAATGTTTTTCCACCAAGTCTATTTTTAACTATATTGTAATTATTTCGCACGAGCCCTTGCAAAGGACCTGTGCTCGTCATTTGAGATGACACACTAAACTTTCTTATCAGTTGCATATTGCAATATTCAATAACTTGACTTTGGTGTGAAAGAGATATACATAATATCTATTCATACTTCCTTATCGTTTCCAATTTTGTGAACAAAAAGATAGACTTTTTATTGCTATCAATAAATGGTTTGGCTCAGTTAGTTGACGAGTGGTTGAAGGTGAAAGATAAAATTTCCAAATGGTAAGAATGAGGGGTAAAATGTCCTTACTCGTGGAATACTCCCATATAATATGTACTCGTATCAAATGTGTTTATACTTGAGAATTGTATCATTTCATTGTATGACAGCAAACCTATAAAAGATGGGGAAAAAAGTTATTAAGACTTAAAAATATAAATCCTAAGGAAAAATACTTTATTATTACGGTGAAACAGTTTTCTCATTTTCTAAGTGAAAAAGCACATTTTTTTTTTTGACAACATCACCATAAACAATGTGGATTAAAAACGCACTATCGAGGCTAGCGCAAAAACTACCCTAGCAAACTCAATAAAATAATATGGGATTACCCCTGAAGCCTAAACCTATTATAAAAAAAATATTATTAGCCTATTAATAAAAAAATATAATCTATTATTAAAAAAAGATTTTTCGAAATCGACCCCGAATCCGAATCGATTGCCGAAGATATCGGCGAACATACATAAAGAAAAATATGCAGTGGAACGAGTGTGTTATATTAAGCAGTATACAACTATAAGTGTATATATATATACTAATTATCAAGCTTTAAATGTCAGAATAGTAACGGCTTATTTACTGTCTATAGGAAAGGGTTTCAATAAGTAAAGCACAGAAAGACAAGACTAGACATTTATTTCAATTAGGCTTGTCAGCAATTGATCAGAAAGCTAGTCGTCTGTTCCAAAACTAGGTCTTCATGAAGAAGAAGGACAAGAAACTCCATGGAAACAGTATTGAAGTATTATATCAACATATTTATTACATTGCCATACATTATCATTATCTTAAATACATTAATTCTATCTCTTGGACCATTGTCCAAGAGAACTCAGAATAATATCAATATAATCAAAATATAACAATAATATCTAGGAAAAGAATATGAATATTCCATTTATATGATTTAAAGCATTAGCAATATTGGCAACACTATAAACAGTACAACAACATTGTCATAATAGGCAATAATTAGGATATAACATCAATTACTTAACTTACGTGACCTCTGGTCGATCCTTCCACACAACGACAGTACTAGAACTAGCCAACTGAACATCTGCCAAGCAACTGACTGTTTCATTTTTTTTTTCTGACAAGGACTTCTCGTAGTTAACCCGAGGGTTTTTACTACTTAAGCGGGCTTTCCCTGCGAATGACTTTAGACGCGAATCTAAGGCCTCCAGCCAGGGGCTTACAAACTAAAGAAAAACTACAAACTAAGCGACTAAGACCTAAGGGCACCCTCGGTGGGGTTCGGACCTCGGCTTAGGGAGTCACTGGTGGGGGGGATCAGCAAGGGATAGGCTGGATCTGAGTGGTCACTGACTGTTTCACTGTGGCTCCGGCCTTTTATACCCGTTAACAAACAAGTATGACTCAAACTGACAGCTGAGTCAAATCAATGTTTGACTTATAGAAAAATAAGTTTATAATAAAAATCATAATTACTACATTCAATAATTCAATATTGAACACATAATAATTACATATATCAAGTGCATCCCATCAACCCCGGTCGTCCTGCCCCGTTAACGGGGTAGTTGAGAAAAATTGTTGCATCGACCCCGGTTGACCCGACCAGGTCGTTTAACGGGGCGGATGGCACAAATCTAGTCTCATCTACACCGGTGTGTTTTTGCAATACAACAATACTGCTATTCTCCCCTCTTTAAACACCACCAGGGCATATGCTACTCAATCTGTGCTGTCCGATTCGTCAAAAACACACCGGTGTAGATGAGACTAGATCTGTGCCATCCACCCCGTTAAACGACAGGCTTGGCACTACCGGGGTCGATGCAACAATTTTTCGCAACTGTTAACGGGACGGGACGATCGGGGTGGATGGGGTGCACTCCATAATACCTCCTCCTTTTTGAAGTCGGTTAAAAACCAGTAGCACAAGTTCCGACCTGGTGATTGAATCTACACCACTCTCAGCAATCGCACTCGTACCCACTACACGAACGAAACAGACCAATACCTTATTTTACAACATTGCTTAGGGTTCTATGGAAGTGTTGATAATTAACTTCATCGGATCCTAACCTCAAAATACTCAGACTAATCCAAAATCAAGCAGTATGCATGTAGTTACAGTCAGATTTGCTAACAAGAAATGTATTGTTTTCTTAAATATAATAAAACGAATTCGACGAAACTGAATTTCAGATGATGCTCGATCTCAAAATAACATCAAAGAACTATCAGATTATCATTAGAGTTTTTACAACCAGCAGGCGTTACACACAGTACCGAAGCCACAAACACTAACATAAACCTTAACAATTGATCAAAATGTGTTAAAAGTCTAATAAAACATACGATTCTAAAACTTATCAAACTTCAGTGGGTACTAAACTAGTCTATACAAATTATTTCGTTAAAGTCGCTTTTTGTATCTGCCTGTGGTGCGCGTTGTTCTTCTAAACTGTGCTGCAACAACATATAGGTACAATTAATAGTACGGGCGGCGTATGTTTGAACAAATTGTTTTATACCGGAAAATTATAACAAAAACAGTTGGCCCTTAGTGCATTCGATATCTATCTGATCGTCAAATGTCTGTCGTCTCGTGTCGGTGAGTCCTAAGTTACAGAAAGTCAAAGTTAAAAAAAAAAACAACAGTTCCAAAAGTAATTTCACATTAGGTTGAAAATCAGCAATTTTGAAAGTCAAGATCGAAATTCGCAACAATTTCCCCGCAAAACTATAATCTTTTGGGATTTCTAGGATAATCTTCAACCTAAAAAAGTCAGCAGTATGGATGTCGGAATTTGAATAGGTTGTCAGTTGCGTAAATGAACATGATTTGGTGATGGCACATCATGGCTAAACTCGAAGCTATGGTAGTAGGGCAACGTGGCCTAAGAAACGATGACCAATTTAGAACGAAATAAACAGAGCTATTTTGGTAATTACATAAGCTCCTGTCTGAGTCAGAAATCAAACCCAATTTTTAACAAAAACCTTTTAAGTATGTTATTTATTATTAACTTACGTCATATACAAAAATCGCGATGTTTTTATGGAGTTATAAACTCGGTCGCTAGTCAAAACTCTAAACTAATCCTTAATTGTTAAGAGAAAAGATTTGATTTTGTTGTTTGTTTGTTTCGGATTTGGATGAAACTGTCACATGGATAGACCATGACCTGGAGAAGAAATAGGCTACTTTCATCCTGGATCGAAGACAAAGTCGCGGTCAACAGCTAGTGTTTTAATAGATAGTTGCTTTGCATAACGGGTTGTGTTATTTAAATTCAGCCTTCATACTATAAATATGCTATGGAAATATACCTTGAATGGGAAATAATGTGTTCTATTCGAAGGTTACCGTTTCGTTACAAATAATTACCCAAAACTACTACCTGGAATAGCTCCTACCTAAAACAGCATCTACACTTGAACGTTGACATATATATTACTACATCTATATATATAAAATTCAAAGTCCTGAGGGACTGACTGACTGATTTCTCAACGCACAGCCTTAACCACTGGTCCTAGAGACATGAACTTTAGAAGGTGTGTTCTTTGTAAGGAGTAGGTGTCCTAAGACAAGAAAGGGTTTTTTGAAATTTCATTCCTAAGAGGGTGAAATGGAGGGTTGAAACGGTGACTTTATCGACATCCACGCGGGCGAAGCCGCAGGCAGAAGCTAGTACAAGATATAACCTAGTGCAAAATACAGGACAGTACCTCTACAAAATCCACATTTAACTTATATGTGGATTCTTTACAGATACTGTTGAAAGTTCAAACTTCAATAAATCATAAACTTAACATTCAAACAAATCTCCAATAAGTGAACCCATCCATACGAATGTAAGAAGAGATAGACAGAAGCATAAGGAAGTGTTATTGAATCGTTTGAGATCTGGGGAGCTGTCTGTCAAGGACACATTGCGTCAGCACAGCGCGGCCTATATATACGTCGCGCGCGGCACACGCACCACACTACAACCACCCACTACCACGATAACATGAAAGCCTTTGTGAGTTAATCATTTATTTGGAAATAATATCCGTAATAACTAATAAGTCAAGTTCAGTGAAAAACTCCTGTTGCGACACTCGCAGTGTTTTGAAAAGTTTAACAGTTAGCTGAGAGCCGTGTTCACACCATCCTTTATCTTGTTGTCAGCTCTACGTGACCTGGTGTAATAATGTTTGTGTCATTCCAGATCGTCCTGTGCGCGCTGGTAGCTCTGGCGGCGGGCGCCGCGGTGCGCGAGAAGCGCCACGGCAGCGGCTGGGGCGGAGCTAGTTCGCTCGGCTCCGGCTGGGGCGGCGGCTACTCCGGTGGCTCTTCCGGTGGCTACTCCGGCGGTTATTCCGGCGGCTACTCCGGCGGATATTCCGGCGGCTCCTCCGGTGGCTACTCAGGTGGCTACTCCGGTGGTTCGCAGGTGGTGGCAGTCAACAAAGTAGTGAACGTGCAGCGTGTGGTCACCGTGCCTCAGGTCGTCAACGTGCGCAAGGTGATCACTGAGCCACAGGTCATCACAGTCCAGCAAATCGTGCCCAGCTCCGGCGGCTACAGCAGTGGCTCCTCTGGCGGATACGGCGGCGGATACGGCGGTGGATCCTCTGGCGGATACGGCGGTGGACACGGCGTTGGATCATCTGGCGGATACGGCGGTGGACACGGCGTTGGATCATCTGGCGGATACGGCGGTGGATACGGCGGTGGATCCTCAGTCGGATACTCTGGCGGTCACTCCAGTGGATACTCCGGCGGTCACTCCAGCGGCGGATGGTGGTGAACACTCTAGTCGAAGTCAACGAAAAATTTTATTTATTAAATAAATTGACGTTTGTAATCAATCGACGTTTTTTTTTTCCACCAGTAAATGATCTTATTATCCTTCGGTCGCTCAACATCAAAGCCGAACTCTCGATTGCCATTATTGTACAGACTACAAATCACTTAACTTTTGGACACACAATTAATGATATAATAAGGTGTTTAAGTACCTATATAGAAGAACCTTACTTGTAGTACTTACCTATTTAAATGAGATAGGGTACATTAATAAACTTCATTATTTTCGCGATCTCAACGCGAAATGAACTTTGACCTAATAAGTCTCAAGGTTGTTTTCAAAATTAGTCGATTATTCTCCAAAAATACTTATGCTAAGTAGTGGCTGACCGAACGCTCGTTTTCAGCTGTTTATGGCAAAAAAAAAACAGGATATGGACACATTTTATTTTCGACCGTAAACCAGTTAGTTGTTATGGACAGCGAAAAATCAGAAGTTCGTGAATTGTCGCGCATCATTTGGCCTATCGAGTCCGCTCGTGGTTTTACTCGATTGACTTAAACTTTACCTACGGCGGCAACGATACTGGACGGCAGACAGACAGGTGAATATCAAGATCAATCATCTGTGTTGAGATATACGATTCGGTGCTGTCTGTCGAACCCTTTGTTGCAAAGCAATGCCGATACATTTTCCTTTGGAAGAATAGGCCACTAAGAAAACCCGTGTCGACATTCCTTTCCCCTCCGCCGACAAGCGTTCCAAGCGAGCAGTTGTACGCAGATTATTACGTGAAACAAAAACTTTTTACGAAAATTACGCAGACGGAAGAGTATGCATTTGGCACTGATCAATTTTATATGAAGAAGGAGTTCATATTTTTATTTTGGGTCGCATTTTGACCACCGTGTGACACGTAGTAAATAATAGGTCTTTACCTATGAAAATGCCGTTTTGTATGAAATATTCTATTAAACGAATTTTTTTCATGTATTTTTTATTTGTATTAATCGAAATAATCGCCCATGCAATCAATGCATCTTTGCCAACGCAGTGGCAGTTTATTGATGCCTTTCTTAAAAAAAATCAGCTGGACGGGTGGCAACAAATTCATCAAAGGCATTTTGTACTGCCTCTCGGGTATTGAATTTTTTCCCGCCAAGAAGTTATCCAAATTCTGGAAAAAGTAGTAGTCTGTAGGCGCAAGGTCTGTTGAGTAGGGCGGATGACGGAGAGCTTCCAACCCCCGTTCTCGCAACTTGGAGACCGTGTGCTGTGCAGTATGAGGTCGCGCGTTGTCGTGCAGGAGCAGCGGAGACGAGCGATTGACCAATGCTGGTTGGAGATGTGCCAGCTTCTCCATCATTGAGTTCAGTTCTTCACAGTACACATCTGCAGTAATACTCACCCCGTTTGATAAGAAGCTGTGATGAATAACACCGACGCTAGACCACCAAACAGTGACCATCACTTTTCTAGGGGTAAGTTTTCGTTTAGGGCATTGTTTAGGTGCTGAACCAGGATCCAACCAACTTGCTGAGCGCTTGCGGTTATCAAACAGAATCCATTTTTCATCGCAGGTAACAATGCGGTTCAAAATTCCTTCATTTGTGTGTCTGTTGAGCAGTGCAAGGCACGTCTCGACGCGTACTTCGCGCTGGCGATCATTGAGTTCGTGGGGCACCCATTTCTCAAGCTTTTTTACCTTGCCAATTTGACGCAAATGGACCAATATTGTTTTGACGCTAACGTCGAAAGGTGCTGCTAATTCAACCGTAGATTGTGTATCATCAGCTTCCACAATCGCCTTTAATTCGTCATTGTCGACCAAAGTCTTCGGACGACCGCGAGGTTCATTTTTCAGGTCGAAATTTCCAGAACGGAAGCGAGCAAACCAATAACAGGTGGTGCGGTGGTTTGAAGTGTTAGCTCCGTAAACGTCGTTGATGTTGCGTGCCGCTTGTGCCGCGTTGCTGCCACGACGGCGACGGTACTCATATTCCATTATTACTCGAATTTTTAACGTATCCATGATGACGAAAAAGATTGAAATGCGATGAAAATGTAACACTAATCAATAAACAAATGACTACTTTTGAAAAAAGAATTCCATGTTTTTAAAATAAAATTAATTTGAAATTAGAATTCTTAGACAAACAAAAATTATTTTGATTTGAAATGGCCAGTACTGCAGAACGGCAATTTCATAGGTAAAGACCTAATATTAATAGCTGAAACTTGTGACATACCCTTTTTTTCAATACGTACTTTTTTTTTATTATTTGTTTAATAATCTGTTGATTTGCTCACAAATTATTAAAATTTTTGTCAAGACGGTTTTATACATTAATCACTATGTCGTGTGCTTATTAAATAAGAGCGACCTCGATTAATAATTTAATTAGTTTTAAGAATACGCGTTTTGTTATGTAAATTGAAAATTTATAAGGATTTAATCCAAGTATCTATTCTGGTTATTTTAGTGGTGTTTATTTTTGTCAAAGTTTTGTTAATTTAAATTTTGGTTTATCTTAGTAAAAATTATGTTGTTGTATAATGTTGTGATGATTATCTGAAATGTTGTAATAGTTATTTGTTATACAAGAGTGCAAAGTTGCTTTTTAACCGCGTGCGCAATTTTGATGACCGAGCAAGCGAAGGATTCTAAAATTGAATCACGAGTGCAGCGAGTGATTCAAAAATTAGAATCCTGAGCTATACCTACCCATGTTAGGTGAGCTCCAACCGAGTTAGTACCACCTGGTACTTCGAAGGCATAATGCGATTTCTAGTTGACACCCATATGTTTGGTAAGCTCCTATTAGATTATGACAACCTGGTACTTCAAAGGCATAACGCGTTTTGTAGCTGAGACACAAAATGTATTAGAAAATGTTTTTTTTTTCACGTAATTTTTGTTGTTCACTGTACTTTAACTTCAATTTTCTTGTGGTCCCAAAATACTACTGCAAAATAATTATTGAATTTTAGGTGGAATCCAGGACCGCGGTCCCGGTCCCGAAAGCCCCACGACCCAGATCGTTGTTCGTTTTCGGCTGAAATTCCATTTTCTGTCGGACACTAATGTTAAGACTTTAAACCATTTGTACCCCTAGGCATTACACTGACACAATCGGCCCGAACCGCGCTGATCAACACTGTGAAATAATAGAATTTGTTCTACTCGCATGAAGTTAATTTATTTGTGGATCGACCAATTCCAGATATACTTATGAGGCAATCGACACGTTTTGTACTTTACGCGCATTAACAAAACAATACGACACAACATATTCCATATTCGTTGTCACTGCAAGAAATCGGTCTAAGGAGACTGTTCTCAATTCTATAATTTGATCTGCATTTACAGATTTTGGCAATTTCATCCCAATAAAGTACCTAACTGATGTCTATCTGTCCTGTTTATTATAAGCACAAACTTAACTAAAGGATAAAACAAAAAGGAAACCATTCGTTTACTGGAATGAATATCCGAATATGTATCTATTAAATACGGGCCTGTTAGTCTAGTGTTTAGTGACCCTTACTGTTAAGACTGAGGTTGTGGGTTCGATTCTCACCCAGAGCAAATCTTTGTGTGATGAGCACAATCATTTGTTCTGTGTCTGGGTGTAATTTATCTATAATATGTATGTATTTAGAAATATATAAGTATGTTTATCAGTTGTCTGGTTGCCACAGTACAGGCTATGCCTAGTTTGGGATCAGATAACGTTGTGTTGGTTATCCTAAGATATATAAAAATATGGCGCGAATTTCCAAGATTTGTATACTACATACACAAAATACATTAATACATATAATACATACATAAAATCTATTACATCACTGAAATAAAATACTAACAGTTCCTAATATTAATGAGTTCACTAAAACAAAATACAAGAAAAAGGGGAAGCGGCAGAGTAGCCCATTAAATGACTATTTCATGAAAACGTAATTCAATGGCACTTAGAGGGTCGTACTCATGATTTTAATTATAATTATTATTCTGTCAATACTTACGAGTTACGATCGAAAATATTGTATTCAACATATAGCCTGACATTGACCTGTCAATCGCAAAAAAAAACTTGAGAAAAATTGCGGTTAGCGCAGCCTCCACAACATTCTAAACAATCCAATCATCTATATATTAATACGTGAAGCGAAAACTTTGGATCCCTTTTTACGAAAATTGGGCGGACGGAGGAGTATGAAATTTCGCACACTTATAGTTTATACAGAGAAAAAGTGATGAATGCTAATATTTTTTTAAATTATGCGTTAAAATATATTATTTTAAATAAATAACACGTTACACACACTACTATTAATTACCGTGTATTTAATACACACATGCATAGATATTCTTTTGTTTATGGTCCAAATCTGTGGTCCAATCGAGAACATCTGTCTTTAATATGTTGTGTCTATAGTCTTACTGAATTTCACGTTTAACCATAGGTACCTAATAAATTAATTTTATTGATATATGACCTATTTCATTTTTAGGGTTCCGTTGCCAAATGGCAAAAAACGGAACCCTTATAGATTCGTCATGTCTGTCTGTCTGTCTGTCTGTCCGTCCGTATGTCACAGCCACTTTTCTCCGAAACTATAAGAGCTACGCTGTTGAAACTTGGTAAGTAGATGTATTCTGTGAATTGCATCAAGATTTTTACACTAAAATAGAAAAATAATAATACATTTTGGGGTTCCCCATACTTGGAACTGAAACTCAAAAATTTTTTTTTCATCAGCCCCATACGTGTGGGGTATCTATGAATAGGTCTTTAAAAATGGTATTGAGGTTTCTAATATCATTTTTTTTCTAAACCAAATAGTTTGCGTGAGAGACGCTTCCAAAGTGGTAAAATGTGTGTCTCCCCCCCCCATAACTTCTAAAATAAGAGAATGATAAAACTCAAAAAAATATATGATGTGTATAACTATGAAAACTTCCACCGAAAATTGATTTGAACGAGATCCAGTAAGTAGTTTTTTTTTAATACGTCATAAATCGTAAACCGCAATTTACCTTTCATTCAATCAACTCAAATATAAAAATTAAAAAAAAAAAACATTTAATTTCATAAGCATAAACCTTATACATAAACCGAGGATCCTACCTAGGTTTGTACGAAACCCTCAGTGCGCGAGTCCGACTCGCACTTGGCCGGTTTTTAAAATCTATGATCATATCGAGAATATTTGTCTTTAATATTATTTGTATAGGGTGTCTCAGTAAGAGTGCACTTTTTCATTTTAAAATAAAAACAAGTATTTTATGACAGAATTCTGATATTTTTATTGTATTGTAAAGAAGACATGTTCCGATTAAGCATGGAATAAAATATCCGGCAAATGACCCCCACGGCTCCGATGACAGGCCATTAGTCTTTTCATGAAATTTTCCATGACTTTTGCACAGAAATGTGGCTGTATCTCACCAATGACGCGTTGGATTTCCGATTTGAGCTCAGGAATTGTTTCGGGTTTATTCACAGAAACCCAAGATTTCACAAAATCCCAAAGAAAAAATCGTACGGCGTTAAATCGCACGACCTCGGTGGCCAGTTGACATCAGTTTCGTGAGATAATGTGTTCTGGAAATCGTTGCTGCAATAAGTTGATTGTTTCATGCGCGGTGTGGCAGGTTGCGCCGTCCTGTTGAAACCACATGTTGTCCAGATTCATGCCGTCCAGTTGAGGCCACAAAAAGTCCGTTATCATATTCCTAACTTTCTTTATTCGTAACTTTCCCCATTTTTGTAATGAGTTTTCACAATTCCGATTTTTCCGATTATTAAAAATGGAGCACTTTTCGAAAGAACAACGCGTTACATTTTTAATAATCGGAATAAACAGAGGTGACATCTGTCAAATTTCAGGATTGCCACTTGCATGAAAAAAAAATATTCCAATTTTAAAAAGTGCACTCTTACTGAGACACCCTTTATTAGTGACGATAGGAATTTAGTTTATATTTATAAGAAATATTTTTTGTGGTTTTATGGGGAGTGTCAAGTATGGCATTAGTAAGTTTCCCATACAAAACTTAGTGCTACTGGGGAGTTTGTTCCGCCACTTCTTCTTCCCAGCTACAGCACTAGGAAGTGTCGAAGGGCGGGCGTTTTGGGGGGACTGTCTTGTGTAACTTTGACGTTCAAAAAGTGTTGACTCTCAGCCTAGTTTGAATAAATGACTTTTGATTTTGATTGATTTTGATTAGTGTCGTGTGCAATCTGTAGAGGTTGTATGCCTCACGATTGTACAGGCTGGTCATAGATTGTACAGGCTGGTTATAATTATGGCATTTTGAACTGTGATAATTAATTAAAAATAATAGGCATAATTCTATAAAAACAGAGCTTTCTGTGATAATTCATTCCATATCCAGCAGTTAAGAAGTATTAAGATAATAAAGAAGTATTCTTTACTCATTACACCTAACGTCCTGGTCCTGGCCATCACCATCCCGCCAGCGAACCCTCTCCACAGTAGTACAGCATCAACAATTTGTCTATAGGTAGTGTTACTGAATGTCAAATATAACCATATTATTTTTTATATTTATTATTATATTTTTTTTCATTTAATAATGTATTTCTATTCAAATGAAGTACGGTCGAATTTCGACCAATGGGCGATCACTAGTTAAAATAAAAACACTAACGGGGGGTATTCGAATTCGCCTGTTTCGGAATCAATATTTAATGGTGAAATTAGTGTAAGTACACTGCAGGTTCTGAAAACAATTATATATGTTATACGAAGTTTGACAATACGCATATTTTTTTTATTCTGGTTGAATCACATTAGGTATGTTTTATTTTCACTATTAATAGAACTGTCTTAGCTACAATCAAATCCTACATTAATTATACACAATATTGCATGTGTCCAGTTTTTTGGTAAATAGTCTTGCAAACCGACATGACCGGGGCGGTAAAAACAGTTATGAAATTAATTTTGATGTCCTAAAATAATAGATTCAATAAATTATAGCTGTAGCAGTAAGTAGGTACGTCACTTGACCATAAAATGCAGCAATTATTTAACAAATATTTAGGAACGTTCGTGAGCGGTGGCAAACTTCAACACAATCAAAAACTAAAGAATATGGTATAAAACTGTACAAGCGAAAGAGTAAGACCGTTTTTAACCCATTCTCTTTAACAAAAATCTATAATACAGGTTTTTTCTTTAATTGCCTCATCATTCATTGTTTGCCTCTAAAGGAGAAATAAAAGTTAATGTGGAAAAATGCCATTTTTGTCGCTGGGAAATACCATCAGGCAAGGGTTAAATAAATTTAATAATCATATAATTTGTATGCCCACGTGATGGTAGAACATTGAGTCTTCAATACATAGTACAAAACAAAGTCGCTTCCGTCTGTCAGTCCCTATGTCTGCTTAGATCTTTAAAACTACGCAACGGATTATAATGCGGTTTTTATTTTAATGGATAGAGTGATTCAAGAGAAAGGTTTATACGAATAATACGCGGGTGAAGCAGCTAGCAAAGGCTAGTTTATAATAAAACATAACAAGTCAAATAAGGTTGGGGATGAGCAATTTTTTAACGTCAAAATTACATAAGACAGTCCTCCAAAATGCTCGCCCTTCTCCACCTCCTAGTGTTTTAACTGGGAAGACAAACTCGGCAGCAACAGCACAGCTGTCTGTTTAGTTAGATAAACTTGATTCTACACAATAGTCGCTAAACGTACCATTACGAGACCCAGAACATCATTAGCCATATGTTAGGCAGCCATACCAGCAAATAAAATGAAAACCAAACTCAAACAAAAAATGTGTAAACACAGAGTGAATATTCAGTACTAAATTATTACATTGAATTCACTGTTAGTTAAAAACTCCATGGTAGTAGCTAGCTACTATATGGCACAGCAATATAGATGCCAGCAGGGAATATCGTTGTGAAGAAATAATACGCACGAGTGCAATGGAATGCATGGTAGGTAACTGGTAGTAACATTTATGACCTCGGTAACAGATCAAATCTCTCCGAAAACTTATATTCTGTTACAAATATTTAATCACAAAACTTTAATCCTTATGCGTGATGAACGAAGAACGGAACTGGTTATGGTGAAACATGTTTTTTTACCTCCAGTTTGAATCAATGAACTTTGCATAACTTATCATAACACGTAATTAAATAAAAATTTAGGAACAAATCCCCCCTTCAAGAAAACAAAAAATAAAATTTCTATCATATGTATCCCAAACAGGACTCTACTTTTCATTATCTTCCAGGACATTCAAATTAATTCACTTAAAATTCAAAATGTTAAAGACAATAGATTGATGTTCGCATTAGTACTCAGAATTATCTCATTGAAGTGCACATAATACGCAAAGTTTAGTGTTACATAGATTTATATTTACAGCACCCATGGAAAGAGACCGGGTGAGCATTTCCCTGCCTGTATGAAGTCAATATAACGTAAGAAGAAAACAACTTGATCTAGTAATACTGTGAAAGTGAAGGCACATATTATGTGGAACTATTTCTACAAAAGGAGTAATGTATACAAAAACCAAATCCTAAGCCCACAGTTAATCTGTAATCCGACAAAAAACTAAATCCGTAGTTTGAGATGAAAGTAAAGTGATTGTACTTAATAGTAATTTTTAAGTATGTATAATTAAATTTAAAACGAAACTACGTAAGTACGTGACCGTAGGTGCTGACAAAATTTTAAGGCTTTCCCGTCACCAACAGTGGACGAATGAGATCTTATCGATGATTTTGATATCCTAAACACGGATTCGCTCACAATAAGTTCTGGGAAAATCTATACAAAACAGGAAAGCATTGCAATTGTAACTAATGGTTCAAGAAGTAGAATAGTCCTAGAGGATTTGACGACAAACTGCCATGACATTTACTTAACTTGACCTTAGAACGGATGTTGCGTATCGTAAAACATCTTTCTTTAACGACTTGATATTAACAAGAAAGTGTCCTTGAACCGCGATGCGTACGAGTTGCTCTCTGCAGAGCTGCGTCTGTCGAGGACACGTTGCGTCAGCGCAGCGTATATATACGTCGCGCGCGGCACACGCATCACACTACAATCATACACTACCACGACAACATGAAAGCCTTTGTGAGTTAATCATTTATTTGGAAATTATATCCGAATCTACTAATAACGCAAAATTTAGGAAAAAGCTTCTCTTGCTGCACTTGCAGTGTTTCGAGAAGTTTTACAGTTAGCTGAGAGCCGTGATCACACCATCCTTTCTCTTCTTGTCAGCTCTACGTGACCTGGTGTAATAATGTATGTGTCATTCCAGATCGTCCTGTGCGCGCTGGTGGCTCTGGCGGCGGGCGCCGCGGTGCGTGAGAAGCGCGGCTACAGCAGCGGCTGGGGCGGAGCTAGCTCGCTCGGCTCAGGCTACGGCGGCGGCTACTCCGGCGGCTCCTCCGGCGGTTACTCCGGCGGGTACTCCGGCGGCTCCTCGGGCGGTTACTCCGGCGGGTACTCCGGCGGCTCTTCCGGCGGATATTCCGGTGGCTACTCAGGTGGCTACTCCGGTGGTGCACAGGTGGTGGCAGTCAACAAGGTAGTGAACGTGCAGCGTGTGGTCACCGTGCCGCAGGTCGTCAACGTGCGCAAGGTGATCTCCGAGCCGCAGGTCATCACAGTCAAGCAAATCGTACCTAGCTCCGGCGGCTTCGGCGGCGGATTCGGCGGCGGATCTGGAGGATACGGCGGCGGATACGGTGGTGGACACGGTGGTGGATACGGTGGTGGATACGGCGGTGGATCCTCCGGCGGATACTCTGGCGGTCACTCCAGCGGTGGTTGGTGGTGAACACTCTAGTCGCCGTCAACAAAAAATGTTATTTATTGAATAAATATTTTTTTTAAATTTTATTTATGTTGATATGATTTTTTCCTATTTATTGAAATTAAGACTGCTATTAATGAATTGCTTCATAATCCAATACCAGTGACTGATCTTGTAATCTTTCGGTCGCTCAACATCAAAGCTGATCTTTCGATTAACATTATTATACAGACTACAAATCATTTAACTTTTGTACACACATTTAATGACATAATAAGGTGTTTATTAGGTACCTGTTCAGAAGAACGTTACTTGTTGTATGTACTTACCTATTTCAATTAATAAGTCCATACAATTCACTTCATTATTTTCGCGATCTCAACGCGTAGTGAACTTTGACCATATAACTCTCGAGGTTCAATAATTCTCCACATTTGTTATAACTAAACCATACCTACACTACACGATTCACTGGTGTGCTCATTTATAAATAGGATAACTAGGTAATTGAAAACCAATAATATAATCCTTATTGCCAATGTACACACACACAATCAGCCTTTAAATGATTTCATTTCTGCAAGTAGCTTTACAAACACTTTTACACGTCAATCATATTTTTTAAAACTAGATGAGGTCGGCGTTTCCTATCTGACTACTCTGAGAAGAAAGGCCGAAACAAACTCAGAGGTCACAGTCTTTAAGCGCAGACATAATCTTGGTCAGATAATAATATATTGTTCCCACTGCTGGGACACAGGCCCTCTCTCTGCAAGGAGTGGGCCGTAAACGACCACGCGGGCCCAGTGGTAGAAGTCACATAACCTGGTCTCAAATGTGTTCGTCATCTTAGCCTGCAACGGAAGCCTTACAGTCTAAAAAAATGTAGGGATGATTCTGTTCCACATTGTGGATTCAACATGATATTATATCATGCTGAATCCACAATGAGCACAGCGAGTTCACTCTTAATTACCACATCCAGTACCTAGTAACACTATACAGCCACATAGTATCCTCTTGGCAGAATCCTGCTGGATTCTGCCAAGAGGACACACCATTCTGAAGCTGTGATGTACCTACATGAGTGCGATAGAGCCAATGATGGAAGTTACTTCTACCCATGAATTAATGGTACACATACAACAACAAGGAGTGTGTAGAGATCGTAGCAGGTGGCGTTCCGTGGTTTCTGCCTACCCCCATGGGAAAAAGGCGTGATTGTATGTAATGGTAATCCTGTTGGAATGGTTCCGGTAGGATATACATTACACAGTTACCACTTCAGTAACTACACAGACCTATCCGAAAATTAAACATTCCATTACAAATAAGAATTTACAAAACAAGTGAAGCATAGTTTTGTACACCCGAATCAACGAATTTGTTAAAGTTATCATAACAACTAATTGAATGAAGATGTAAGTACGACTCTATAAGACTCGGCAACAAATGTACGACTCAATTATCATCATCGTCATTCCCCTGCCCTTATACCAATTTAAATGAGGTCGGCATAACATGTATTTTTCTTCCAAACTTCTCTATTTTCCGGAAAAAAAAATACAATAATAATGTATCTCAAACATAAGTTCTTGTAGTTCTCTATTTCTCCCAGAACCACTGACAAGATATACAAGATGCTTGTTTTTTCACTGATATTTATTTGAATACAAAATATAGTGTTACGAAATTTTTTCCCCTTTTCACATTCTTAAGGGTCAAAATTCCGACAACACCGATCAACTTTGCACTAGTTTACAAACATTTTTTTTTTGGGTGTTAACTCATCCAACGACGTCTCCCGCTCTAGGGTGGAGCGGAAGGGCGTGTCAGACTTTCGCTGACTAAAACCCACCCGTGTTCCTTCAGTTGCCCATATGCCAGGGCCACGGTAACTCTGTCGAGTTTCCAACCATAAGCTTAATAATATATTTAGTGATTTTTACTTTGAAAAGGAATTGAATGAAAGAATTTCAGTAAGTATCTTTAACCCCCTTTTCACCCCTTCGAGGGTGAAATTATCCTATAGATATGCTTGATATCCTAGACACCTAATCATTCCCGGGACGTTCTTCTTCAGATATTAATATTTAGTGGCTAATAATATAAAATAATAATATAAAACGATATAAGTTGTTGTTGAACAAGTTTGAGATGTTATTTAACGTTCGCTGGTGAATAAACATAATTTATTATGTAACATTAGTGGCAGTGCTAATAATATTAGTCATCGAAATATTATACGCAATAATTAAAAACATTTTAAAATTAGCAAAGTGAAGGATATTTTATAAGCCCAGTAGATAATACCAAATGAAGGTTTAGAGTTGGGGATTAGGGAACTCAAAATAGACGATGTGTGTCGAGACAAAATTTAGACAAAACTACAGGAAAACTTGGCCACACAGGCCAACAGAGTGATGAAACAAAAGAGTATGAAACTCGATGCAGAGTTGAGCGTTCAGTTCCTTACTTTCCAAACTGAACGGTGGGTCACAAATGTTGTGAACTAAGAACTGGCAAAAGTACGAATTTTATTCTTTACTAGCTTCTGCCCGCGACTTCGTCCGCGTTAAATTTCTTGTTCCCCCGACCCTTCCCGTCGCGTCGAATCGCCTACCCGTGCGATATTCTCCGTTTTTGCAACATTTTTCATTACTGCTCCGCTCCTCTTAGTTTTAGCGTGATGTTATATAACGTATAGCCTTCCTCGATAAATAGGCTACCCAACACAAAAATAATTTTTCAATTCGGACCAGTGGTTCCGGAGATTAGCGCGTTCAATCAAACATACAAACAAACAAACTCTTCAGCTTTATAATATTATATGTAATATATATAGTAAGTATAGATACAAATTATAATAATGTTTCTTTAAGACACTGGTTAATCTACATATATAGGTATAAAATAGTAAACTGGCTGACGGTTGAAATACATATCAACGCACAGCCCAAAAACCTGGACCTAGGAATTTTGCAGATAGATACCTAATACAGTGTATGCCTAAACTAACCCAACCACTAATGAAGGATTTTTGGAAGTTCCAGTCAGTGGGAGTAGAGTAGGGGATTAAAGTTTGTATGAAACCGTCAGTTTCACATTTCATCAAATCAGCATATCGCAGTCTACTGCTGGACATAGGCCTCTTCCATGCTGCACCACAACACCCTACCGACCTCCGCCTTCCGCATCCAGTCTGTCCCAGCAACCTCTTTGAGGTCGTCGATCCATCTAGCTGGGGGGCATTTCCACTGTTCCTGTCATATTAAAATCTTTTTAATTGAAAACTCCTTGGTTTTAAAAATCGAATACCATTAATTTATTTAAAAAAAGATTCTCGGTCTTGTCACAAGGTTTTGTCAAACTTGTTTAGTCGTTGAGAAAATGGAATTGACTCGAGAAAATTCAAGAGCGATGATTTATTATGACTTTCGAAGTGGTTTAACACAAAAACAGTGTGTTGACCGGATGATTTCTGCATTTGGTGATGAAGCCTCATCCAAAACCACAATTTATCGCTGGTTTGCTGAATTTCAACGTGGACGTGTCAAGCTCAGTGATGATCCCCGTTGTTGGAGTTGGGAGCGGCAAGCAGGGAAGATGAAAATATATCGAATACGCTTCAGCTTAATATTTTATATTTGAATATCAAACCGACATTTGCCTTTTACATACTTATTGAATTAGGAATCAACACACCATGGTAACCATAGGGTTGCTCACAAACACTTACATTAGAGAAGTGCTACATAATCGATTTGATTCGATTCAACACTCCTTCTCACTCCTAATGTATTCCCATACTGGTTCTTAAACGTGCAAGTCTTGGACCTGTTAATCCTTTCGTCAATAGATCCGCCTCCATATCTTCTGTAGGTTGATATTGGACTTCCACGAGTCCTTCTTTGATGCAGTCTCTGATATAATGCATTTTAAGGTCTATATGCTTCGACTTCCGAGATACTATTGGATTTTGACACAGTTTTATTGCTGCTTGATTATCATTCAATATAAGTATCTTTTCTTGTTTTATATTTATTTCATTGAACAATGCTCGTAGATACGCTGCTTCTTTAACAGCTTCTGTAAGAGCGACATATTCGGCTTCTGCTGTGGATAGCGCAATGCTTCTTTGTTTTCTACATCCCCAGCTGATAGGAGCTCCAGCAAATTTAAAACAATATCCGGAAAAGGACTTTCTGTCTATCTTACATGAACCCCAATCAGCATCAGCCATGCCATATAGTTTATTTCCGGTCTTCTTGAAATTTAAACCAATATCTTTTGTACCCTTCAGATACCTTAGAACACGTTTTGCACTTTTGAAATGTGTTTCATCAAAACAGTCATTAAATTGCGATAAGTAGCTTACAGCAAATGCAATATCTGGCCTTGTAGCTACAGCTAAAAACATTAAAGTGCCAATCAAGTTTTTATAAGGCAGGTCTACTATTTCCTTCTTGTTTGACTCTAGTGCAATGCCTGGTTCTATTGGTGTAGTAGTAGACTTGCATTCTTCCATTTTAAATGTTCTCAAGGCTTCCTCTATTTTCTTTGTTTGCTTAATAATAATTTCCTTGTTTTTGTAAGATACTTCTATGCCAAGTATGCATTTTGGTTTTCCCAGATCTTTCATTTCAAACTTTTGACTTAGCATTTCTTTTATTTCTTTCAACTTCTTTTGACATGAGCAGGCAAGTAATTATCATCGACATATATTTCAATGATGGCACGCACTCCTCCTTCTGTGTATGTGTATACACAGGGCTCTGCTTTTGTTGCCTGAAAGCCAATATTTTTTAATTCTGTGTCCAGTTTGATATACCATTGTCTCCCTGCCTGCTTAAGTCCATAAAGAGCCTTTAATAATAAAAAGACTTTTTCTCCTTCTATGCTTTTTAGATCTGTTAAAACCTCTTTTGCTTTATTGTAGACGGTTAGATCATCAGACTCAAACTCAGCAACTAGTATCTCTCTTACATATCTCTCTATGTAATTAGGCAATTTCGTATAAATTCTTTCTTCAATATTTCCATTTAAATATGCTGTGACTACATCCATTTGGTTCAAATGCAGGCCTTCTTCAACAGCAATACCAAATATACTTCTTATAGAACTTAGTTTTGCAACGGGTGCGTAAGTTTCGTTATAATCAACACCCGGACGCTGCGTGAAACCTTTAGCCACTAGTCGTGCTTTGTTTGTAACTTTGTTTTCTGGGCTCACTTTTCTTTTTAAGATCATCTTGTAGTCTATGATTTTCATACCTTTCTCTTTCTTTACGATTTTCCACGTACCATTTTAATGTGTGATCTAATTTCAGATCGAATAGCATCACTCCAATCTTCAGTTTGATCATTATTTTCAAACGAATAAGCTATTTCTGATGACAACTGACATTCTTCTGAAACTCCCATGTCATAATCCTTCATCCAAGTAGGCTGTTTTATATCTCTTTTCGGCCTTTCTCTAGTCATTGTTTCAGGTGCGTCAACATAAGCTTCTTGTTCTTCATCTGATGATGGTTCATCAAAATCGGTGTCTGGTATGATATTTGGTGTAGACTCTGTACTTGTGTTTTCTTTAGATGTCTCCAATTTATCTGAGACTTTTTCTTTATTGTTGTTTATTTCTATGTTTACTTCAGTGCTCAGATTTTTCTTTTGTTTTATTTGTTTAGTTTGTTTTTCTTTCTCAGGTATTTGTCCCAATTTTGCAACAAAATTTTCGTAGTTTTCTTCTGCTTCATAAAACATTTTGTTTATGATTTTAACATCCCTGCTGATTATTATAGAATTCTTTTCAGGAACGTAAATTCGGAATCCTTTTGCGTTTTTAGCATAACCCATAAATACACCGGGTGTAGCTTTTGCCGATAGTTTTCCCTTTCTTCTTTTCTGAAGTACAAAAGCTTTGCTTCCGAAAATATGAAGGTGATTTCCTGATGGAGTTCGTCCGACCCATTTCTTGAATGGTGTTTCTCCTTTCAGTGCTTTGGATGGACTTCTATTTATTAAATAGTTGGCAGTATATACTGCTTCTGCCCACAATTGCTTTGGTGTATTTGCTTCTATCATTAAGCATCTAGCTTTATCCATCAGGGACCTGTTTTTGCGCTCGCTGATTCCGTTTTGTTGCGGAGTATAAGGTGTACTTAACCTTCTTTGGATTCCATGCAGTTTCAGATAATCGTCAAATATTTTATTTACGTATTCCCTTCCGTTATCTGATTGCAAATTCTTTATCTTTAAGTCAGTAAAATTTTCCACCTTACTTTTAAATTCCTTAAATTTTTCAAATACTTCGCTTTTCTGTGCGATAAAATATATGCAACTGTACCTGGTATAATCATCAATGAACGTTACGTAATACTTTGATCCAGCTATAGACTCATATTCCAATGGACCACATACATCACTATGGATTATTTGCAATGGTTCAGTAGTGTATATTTCCTCATGACGCGGGAATGGCAATCTTGACAGTTTTCCTTTTATACAGGTTTCACAATTATCAAGTTTTCCGTCACCTACATCAAGTCCATACATCAATTCTTCTTTTGCCATCCTTACCAAATCTCTTTCATTGATATGGCCTAGTTTTCGATGCCACTGCATGATTTTGCTATCATTTCCAGTTGTGCGTGTATATTTTGCGGTCTCATTTGATTCATCAAATTCGAGGTAGTATAAATCGTTACTTTTCTTTGCTGTCAGTATTATTGTTCCATCGTATTCCATTATATATGCCTTTTCTTTTTCAAAAATAACTTTATTTCCTCTTTCAGTTATTTTACTAACTGACAATAAGTTGGTTGTCAACTCAGGAATAAACAATGTGTCATTTAAATTAAATTTTTCTTTTTCTTTGAACACTGTCACTTTTCCTTTTCCTTCAATCGTTGCATAATGTTTATTTGAGGCCAGCTTCAAATTTCCTGACGCTGACTCCATGGTGTTAAATAAGAGGCTTTCACCACAAAAGTGCGATGTACAACCGCTATCAAGACACCACGTGTTTTTATTAGTAACCTCTTTTCCTGTGTTTAGGCATACATTGAATTTTTTCTCAGGTGTTTTCTCATATTTTTTCTTGGGAGCATTATTCTTTTGACTCCAGCACGCCTGAGTGGTATGGCCTTTCTTTTTACACTTTTGGCAATATTTTCCTTTCTTTGTGAAAAAGGCTTCTTCATTTTCTTTACTACTGTCAATATTTTTTCGTGCCTCACTCTCTTCAACGATTTTTATTTTCAGTTCTTCGGGAGACGGTAAGGAGTCACGAGTTTCCACTGCTATACGGAAATTCTCGTAAGCAGCTGGAAGGCTGTAAAGCATCATTATGCTTAGTAGATCGGGATGCAAGCTAACGCCCATATCCGCTAGCTTGTCCACAATGTCAATAAAATTATTTAAGTGTTCACGGACGTCATCTTTATCAGCCTTTTTTAATATCAGCTCTTTTAGCAAATTTGCTTTCCGAGCAGGGCCTTTGCTTTGGTAAATTCCTTTTAATTTAAGCCATAGCTCGTTGGATGTCTTGCATCCCCGCACTTGTTTAAGTTCTGACGGTGAGATGATCAGTAATAACTCTGATCGAGCAAGCAAGTCATTTTCAAGGAACTTACTTTTTGCTGTTTCCTCTTTTGGCTCGGTGATTGATCCACTGGCGTATCCCCACAGTCCATTTTTAATTAGAACTGGTTCAGCCTGCACGCTCCACGTATCATAATTTTCTTTGGAGAGAGCTTCAATACGGTATGAGGCAGTGGTGCTCATTTTTCCTTGTAACCACGCTCTGCTACCATTTGTTGGAGTTGGGAGCGGCAAGCAGGGAAGATGAAAATATATCGAATACGCTTCAGCTTAATATTTTATATTTGAATATCAAACCGACATTTGCCTTTTACATACTTATTGAATTAGGAATCAACACACCATGGTAACCATAGGGTTGCTCACAAACACTCACATTAGAGAAGTGCTACATAATCGATTTGATTCGATTCAACACCCGTCAAGGCCGTCCAAAAACTGCAGTCACCCAAGAAAACGTTGATGCTGTGCGTAAGCTGATTGAGGAAGATCGACATGTGACATACCGCGAAATTCAGGCAACTTTAGACATTGGCATGAGTGAAATACAAATAATCTTGCATGAACAATTAGGTGTAAAAAAGTTGTTTTCCCGATGGATACCGCATTCGCTCTGTGAGGAGCAAAAAGCGGCTCGCGTTACTTGGTGCGTCAGAACTCTCGAAAGATTCCACGCAGGGTCCTCAATGCTGTATACAACATTGTATCAGGTGACGAATCCAGGATTTACGCGTACGAATCCGAAACAAAAAACCAGTCACGAGTTTGGGTGTTCGAAAATGAGTTAAAGCCAACAAAAATTGTTCATTCACGGAGTGTTGCAAAAAAAATGGTGGCCACGTTTGTCTCCAAAACCGGCCATGTTGCGACTATTCCTCTTGAGGGACAAAGAACCGTTAATGCAGAATGATATGCTAGCATTTGTTTGCCACAGGTCGTTTCTGAACTCCGTAAAGAGAACCGCAACCGCCGCATCATCCTCCATCACGACAATGCGAGTTCTCACACCGCGCACAGAACAAGAGTTTTTAGAGCAAGAAAACATATAATTATTAGACCATCCGCCGTACAGCCCAGACCTAAGTCCTAATGATTTCTATACTTTCCCTAAAATAAAGAATAAATTGCGTGGACAGAGATTTTCATCGCCTGAAGAAGCTATGGACGCCTACAAAACGGCCATTTTGGAGACCCCAACTTCCGAATGGAATGGTTGCTTCAATGATTGGTTCCATCGTATGGAAAAATGTGTCAAATTTCGCGGAGAATACTTCGAAAAGCAATTAATACATTTTTAAATAGTAATGTTGTGTCACTTCCTTGATTCCCGAAATTTTCAGTGCCGCCCTCGTATACTACCAATATTACAAATGTAGAAAAGTGTTTGTTTGAACGATTTAAACTCAATTACGCAAGAGCAGCTAACTCGATAGTTAGATAGTACAAATAGTTTCACATGAGTTAATTTCCGGATTGTAATGTCTACGCGGTCGAGGCCATGGGCAAATTTTAGTTTCAGATTAATTTGTCCGAATTGGCAAATGATCGAGTGCTTTTATGGGTAGAATAGGTCGAACTTTAAGGAAAACCAAGAACCTTTATTCCATCAAGCTATATTTCCCGTCTTCTTACTTCGAATGTCAATAGGTTTAATTTGAGTACCTACTTACATAAAAAAACACAAAATATTACAGAACCGAAGTAATATGAATTACAAATTGTAACCAAACATAACATTATAGGTTACATACAAAGTGAAGATAAAAGTTATTGGAATTGATATTATAGTCAGTGTGATAGAAATTTAATAACTTACTAAAAATGTAAGTAGGGTCAAGCAAATTAGCTAAGTGGAACACTACGTCAATATGTCGTGTTATAGCCATTTATTTATTTATTGGTCTTTCATAAAACTGTCAAAGAATGAAAATTGTAATTTAAATAAACCGACCATTTAAGTTCGTAGTCGATATGGGAAACATTTTTTTTTTTGTTGGCTGTACAAGTAATGTATAGCGTTTTCCAAACTGTTGGGAACGGGTTCCAGTGTCACCATCTAATGTTTATCTTCTTTACATACTATAAAACAAAGTCGCATTTTGTGTCTGTGCGCTTAGATCTTCTAAACTACGCAACAGATTTTAATGCGGCTTTCGCCAATGGACAGAGTGATTCAAGAGGAAGGTTTATATGTATAGTACGTGGGCGACGCCGCTGGCAAAAGTAAGTATATTATGAGTATGAAAGTTTGTATGTCTGGTACTCAATCCCGCAAAAATAGCTGAACGAATTCAGATTTGTAGAGTAGATATAATAAATGCGGAATTAACTTTGCCTGTTACATTTTTATGACTATACAGGTGAATAGATTTGGATGAAAGGGATAGACCATGACCTGACAAGAAGTATTTTTTTATATGTTTGAACATAACAAAATCCTGACATCTAGATCATAATATCTGCAAATTGCAAAAAAAAAACCTTAAAATATTCGGTATCATGTCCCTGGAGAGGGTTTAGCTAGGGCTATAGTTTTATTCATCTAATCTAACCAGAACAAGGAAGTGTCATTGAACCGCGACGCGTACGAGTATCTCTCTGCAGAGCTGCGTCTGTCGAGGACACGTTGCGTCAGCGCAGCGCGCGCCGCGTATATATACGTCGCACGCGGCACATGCATCACACTACAACCACCCACTACCACAACAACATGAAAGCCTTTGTGAGTTAATCATTATTTAAAAATAATATCCGAAATAAGTAATAACACTTACCTTCTTGAAAAAGCTCCTGTTGCGGCAGTCGCAGTGTTTTAGAAAGTTTTACAGTTAGCTGAGAACCGTGATCACACCATCCTTTATCTTCTTATCAGCTCTACGTGACCTGGTGTAATAATGTTTGTTTCATTCCAGATCGTCCTGTGCGCGCTGGTGGCTCTAGCGGCGGGCGCCGCGGTGCGCGAGAAGCGCGGCTACAGCAGCGGCTGGGGCGGAGCTAGCTCGCTCGGCTCAGGCTTGGGCGGCGGCTACTCCGGTGGCTCCTCCGGTGGCTACTCCGGCGGCTACTCCGGCGGGTACTCCGGCGGCTCCTCCGGCGGGTACTCCGGCGGGTACTCCGGCGGCTCCTCCGGCGGGTACTCCGGTGGGTCGCAAGTGGTCGCCGTCAAGAAGGTGGTGAACGTGCAGCGTGAGGTCACCGTGCCGCAAGTCGTCAACGTGCAAAAGGTGATCACCGTACCGCAGGTCATCACAGTCAATCAAATCGTGCCCAGCTCCGGCGGCTTCGGCGGCGGATCCTCTGGCGGATACGGCGGTGGATCCTCTGGCGGATACGGCGGTGGATCCTCCGGTGGATACTCTGGCGGTCACTCCAGCGGCGGATGGTGGTGAACATTCTAGTCGACGTCAACGGAAAATGTTATTTATTAAATAAATATTTTTATACAATTTACGTCGTTATGATTGAATCCCTATTTATTTGAGATTCATAACACAAAGTGAATATTTAAAATATTGTATGTAGGCTGCCCCAGAAAGAGTTTGCCTAGCTATGAAATAATGAAGAAAATAAGATGAAACCATTTTTATTTTTCTATATAATCTCCACTAACATCAACACACTTTTGACACCTGCGAACTAACATTTCTAAACCTTCCTAAAAGTAATTTAAAAGTTTTTTTTTTGTTTGGGACATGCACAAGACATAAAAACAACATAGAAACATTTACTTTTAAGCTACAAATAACAAAATATTACTAAACGATACAAAAATTAAAGAGTAAGAACTGTGCGAGGGCAAAAAGGCTCCTATCTGAGCATAATTATTTTATTTATTTATTTTATTTTATTTATTTATAACTGCTTAAACTATCATTACAGGGTTTACCCTAATGCGACAGCTAAGAACTTAAACTAATAAACTATGTTACAAAACTAAGCACATCATAAAATTAAAAAATACAAAAAACAGCATTACATAATTACTAACAAAAAACATAGGTAGTACAAAAAAAAAAACGTTAAAATAAGTATTATTATTTTGCCTGTAGCACAATATAGATAGTAGTATCCTTGCGATTTCACAAAACAACATGTAAACACATCAATCTGAGTTTGAAGGTCGTTGATGGTACGGATAGCTCTGGTAAGGGGTGCCTTGGCAAGCAGGTTAGTTCTGGCTATAGGTACCAGTAGCAGTGGCGGGCTGCGCCGCCTCCACACGTAGCGGTCACACAGACTCAAACGCTGCAATACTCCCGGGTGGCTCTCCACTCCACGAAGCACCATCACCAAGTAGGCGACCAGGGTAAAGTCCCGTCGGACATACAGCTGATTATAGCCAACCATGCCCAGGACAAACAGAGTGGGGTACATCAGTGGGTAAAACGGATATACCCCATTACAGAGTACTAGCTTCATGTGGAGCCCATATGACCGCACTATGTTCCAGATGACTCCTGAGTAGTGCATTATACAGGACCCTAACTGCTGTGATGTTTGTGAAGCTTTGTGTTTGTCTCAGAACAAATCCTAAGTTTCTGTAGGCCTTCTTACAGATCTTGGCTACATGCTCACGGAATGACAGATCGGGAGTCATGAAAACACCCAAGTCTCGTACCTCCGTGACTCGTTGCAGTGGTGCCGCGTCCACCACGTACTCATAGAGCAGAGGTGCACGAGCACGGGTGAAACTCATCAACGAGCACTTGGATACGTTGAAGTACAGTTTGTTTTCAAGGCTCCATTGTACTATTCAATCTGCAATATTCGTAAAAAAACAACTACCGCAACGCTAGTATTCTGATAGGGCCCACTGTGATGCCACGGACACTCTTACGGACATGACACTGTATCCCACATTGAAAAAGTATTACATTTAAAAATAAAATAAATTATAAAATATACAAAAAAATAAATAAAAGCATTTAGCATATTTATTACAAATAATATTTAAATACATGATCTACCTAGACCCGACATTCCAAAATCGCTTGTCCATGCCACAGACAAATTATCTATGGTCTATGGCAAACGAAGGGACGCGAGCGCAGCTGATTTATTTACCTCAAATGTCGAGGAACAAAAAACTTTTTAATAAAAAAAAGAAACCGCCGAAAAAACTGAAAAGCAAAAAATAATAAGCCTAAGTAATTTTGAGTCCGCGCCAAACAAGCAAAATAATGAATTAATTTGTGATCTTGGTTCATTGGTATTTCGGCGGGTTCATTTTTTTATTAATAAGTTTTTATTTTATAATTTTTTGTGGCTATAATCTACCAATTACTACATGCAAAAACTTTTTGACAAAAAAAAAACCGACTTCCTCAAAAACACTAGAAAGTGAAAAAATAACTTTAATTTCGGAAGTCGGTGTCTTAGGATCTGTATTTGAGTTTTTTGCCACCGACTTCCGAAATTAAAGTTATTTTTTCACTTTCTAGTGTTTTTGAGGAAGTCGGTTTTTTTTTTGTCAAAAAGTTTTTATTTTTTACTTTTTAGTTATGGTATCTACCCGCACTAATTCCTATACCACTAATCGCCAGGTGAAATTTAATACTTTACTACTGCTGTAAATCGTTGAGGAATTCCCTTGACTGTCTGTCTATGGTCTCCATCATCAGACCTGTTATGGTACTTATAAGCCTTATGGGAGCTTTCTCATCAATAGAAATGAATTAAGTTCAAACACCAGGTAATTGCTGTAAATCGTTGAGGAGTTCCCTCGATTGTCTTTTGGCTCCATCATCAGATCAACTCCGGACCTTAATTAAATAGTAGTGATAAAATTGGCACTTTGAACCGTATAAAGTAACCTCAACTATAGGGAAATGCTGTAAATCGTTGAGGAATTCCCTCAACTGTCTATGGTCTCCATCATCAGACCTGTAATGGCACTTATAGCCCATATGGGTGCAAAGTTCTCATCAATAGAAATGAATTAAGTCCAAACACCGCGTAATTGCTGTAAGTCGTTGAAGAGTTCCCTCGACTGTCTTTCGGCTTCATCATCAGATCAACTTCAGACCTTCATTAAATAGTAGTGCTTTAAGATAATTAATGAAAGAAATAAAAAACGCACTAGTCGCCACTACGATTTTCGAAGGTTCCCTTCGAATTCTCTGGGATGCCATCATCAGATCCTGGTTTCCTTATCATGGGACCACCCTTGGGATATCTCCTTTCCAACAAAAAAAGAATCATCAAAATCGGTCCATATACGACGAAGTTATCGGTGAACACACATAAAAAAAAAAAAAAAAAAAAAAAATATATTCCTCCTCCTTTTTTTGAAGTCGGTTAAAAATCAGACTTTTTTGTAAGAAGTTATGTGTGGTCATCCATTGTAATCACTGAGTGAACAATCAATCATCCCATGTTTTCCTACCCTTAGGGATGGTTTTTTTTTTTCAAATTTATGTGAGACCCACTTTGGGGTATAGCCAGAATAATCTAAATCGGAGTTCTCTGTAAAAAGTTATGTGGTCATACATAAAATAATAAATAGGTATACGCAGTGACTTGAGAAACTCCTCCGTTTCTTTTCGTCGGTTAAAAATTTATCAACAGGATACAGGATATTCATAGTATGGATTAAAACGACGCTATGGACTCACCAAAAAAAATAGCATCAGAATAAATTACGAGTTGTGTGAATAAGGGTATGACAAGAGAGTGGTGCAAAATAATGTGATTTGTGTTGTGTAACTGACTGTGATGTGTTAAGTGCCTGCCACGGTCGCGAGACTGCCAGGGTCGCGAGACTGCTAGGGTCGCGAGACTGCCAGGGTCGCGAGATTTGTTCGAAAGAGATTCCGTGGCCCTGGCACATGGACAAATGAAAGAACACGGGTGGGTTTTAGTCAGTAAAAGTCTGACACGCCCTCCCACTCCACCCAGAGCGGGAGATGTCATGTGATGATTTCCGACCCTCAAAAAAAAAAAATGTGTTAAGTGAGGAGGAAAAAGTTGACCAAGACTACAGCTTGGCCAGAAAGAGTAGAAAAAAATTGAGGTCCACTATCGTTTATATGGCATCATTTATACTAAACCAAAATGAATTTGATACTTCAAGTATTTTTAATGATAAATCTGAATGTGGAAAATCGTTAAATCAGAAGCTAAATTTCATTTTTTTAAATTTAGTAATTAAAAACCATAGGAGAGTAAAGCATCTTTAATATAGTAACAATATTTTTTCTAGTCACTATCTAAATACTCTACACCTGACATGTCCGATCCAAGTTCTTGATCATCTTCAGAATCTGAGCTACTGTCACTGCTGTCCTCACCAACACGAATTACCAGTCTGTCTATATCTTCATAGAGTGTTCTTCCCCTTTCATAGTAATTATGTTCTATTTTCTTTATGTGTTCGACACAATTATTCCAAGTTTCGGGACCAATGCTATTAAAAGCTTCCTCAGTTGCTTTTTTTATGTCAATTGCTCCTCCCACATTACATGCAGCAACTTTTTGCTTTGCTATGCCCCAGATGAGCTCGATAGGATTTAGGTCACAGTGGTACGGAGGAAGCCGTACCACTTCATGACCATGTTCCCCCAACAACTCATCTATTTGGTATACTGGTTCTGGCTTGTGCTTTTTAACAAGCATTAATAATGCTGGCTTTCTTGTTGATGGCTCGAACGGGATGTTATTTTCTAACAGCCACAGTTTTATTTCATCTACTCGGGAAGCTGATGTTGGAGCCTTGTTCTGCACCACACTGTGATAAGGCGCATTGTCCATGACAATTATAGAGGCCTCATGTAGGTTTGGGATCAGTTTTTCTGTCACCCACTTGGTAAAATTGTGAGAATTCATCTCTGAATGGTAGTCTTCCATTTTGTTAGTATGAGTTTTTTTATGTATGATCACGCATAACTTTTTACATAGTGGTCCGATTGTGACAATTCTTCTTCTATTGGAAAGGGTATACTCCCAAAGTGGTCCCATATAAATTTGGAAAACAAAATCGAACCCTAAGGGTTGGAAAACAGGGGATGATTGATTATTCACTCACTGATTGTAACATATAAACACGCATAACTTGTTACATAGTGGTCCGATTGTGACAATTCTTCTTTTATTGGAAAGGGTATACTCCCAAGGTGGTCTCATATAAATTTGGAAAACAAAATCGAACCCTAAGGGTTGGAAAACAGGGGGTGATTGATTGTTCACTCACTGACACTCACAACTTTTTACATAGTGGTCCGATTGTGACAATTCTTCTTCTATTGGAAAGGGTATACTCCCATGGTGGTCCCATATAAATTTGGAAAACAAAATCGAACCCTAAGGGTTGGAAAACAGGGGATGATTGATTGTTCACTCACTGATTGTAACGTATAAACACGCATAACTTTGTACAGAGTAGTCCGATTTTGATAATTCTTTTATTGTTGAATAGGGTATACCTTGCCAAGTATTATTAGTACATTAAAGCCACAAAAAATCATAAAATAAAAACTTTTTAACAAAAAATTAAACCGCCGAAAAACTGAAAAGCATAAAATAATAAACCTTAAAATTTTGAGTCGGCGCTGAAAAATCAATGAACAAGGAATACTCAAAGCGCCGACTCATAATTTTAAGGTTTATTATTTTATGCTTTTCAGTTTTTCGGCGGTTTAATTTTTTGTTAAAAAGTTTTTTGTCACTAAATCTTCTTTTAAACTATTATTAGAGTATTAACTTACGTAAAAATCGTACAATGTAGTCTAACAATTCTGAAATTCAGACATTACATAATAAATTCAGAATTAACTTTGTCTGTTACATTTTTACGGCTATACAGGTGAACAGATTTGCATGAAAGGGATAGACCATGACCTAGCAAGAGGTAGTTTATTATTTGTTTGAACATAACAAATCATGACATCTAGAACATAAGATCTGCAATTGCAAAAAACTGTTTAATTTGAAAAGATATTCGCTACCATGTCTCTGAAGAGGGTGTAGCTAGGGCTATAGATTTAGTCGTCTAATCTAACCAGACATCAACAAGGAAGTTTCATTGAACCGCGACGCGTACGAGTATCTCTCTGCAGAGCTGCGTCTGTCGAGGACACGTTGCGTCAGCGCAGCGCGCGCCGCGTATATATACGTCGCACGCGGCACATGCATCACACTACAACCACCCACTACCACAACAACATGAAAGCCTTTGTGAGTTAATCATTATTTAAAAATAATATCCGAAATAAGTAATAACACTTACCTTCTTGAAAAAGCTCCTGTTGCGGCAGTCGCAGTGTTTTAGAAAGTTTTACAGTTAGCTGAGAACCGTGATCACACCATCCTTTATCTTCTTATCAGCTCTACGTGACCTGGTGTAATAATGTTTGTTTCATTCCAGATCGTCCTGTGCGCGCTGGTGGCTCTAGCGGCGGGCGCCGCGGTGCGCGAGAAGCGCGGCTACAGCAGCGGCTGGGGCGGAGCTAGCTCGCTCGGCTCAGGCTTGGGCGGCGGCTACTCCGGTGGCTCTTCCGGTGGCTACTCCGGCGGCTACTCCGGCGGGTACTCCGGCGGCTCCTCCGGCGGGTACTCCGGCGGGTACTCCGGCGGCTCCTCCGGCGGGTACTCCGGTGGGTCGCAAGTGGTCGCCGTCAAGAAGGTGGTGAACGTGCAGCGTGAGGTCACCGTGCCGCAAGTCGTCAACGTGCAAAAGGTGATCACCGTACCGCAGGTCATCACAGTCAATCAAATCGTGCCCAGCTCCGGCGGCTTCGGCGGCGGATCCTCTGGCGGATACGGCGGTGGATCCTCTGGCGGATACGGCGGTGGATCCTCCGGTGGATACTCTGGCGGTCACTCCAGCGGCGGATGGTGGTGAACATTCTAGTCGACGTCAACGGAAAATGTTATTTATTAAATAAATATTTTTATACAATTTACGTCGTTATGATTGAATCCCTATTTATTTGAAAATTTGATTCATAACACAAAGTGAATATTTAAAATATTGTATGTAGGCTGCCCCAGAAAGAGTTGGCCTAGCTATGAAATAATGAAGAAAATAAGATGAAACCATTTTTATTTTTCTATATAATCTCCACTAACATCAACACACTTTTGACACCTGCGAACTAACATTTCTAAACCTTCCTAAAAGTAATTTAAAAGTTTTTTTTTGTTTGGGACATGCACAAGACATAAAAACAACATAGAAACATTTACTTTTAAGCTACAAATAACAAAATATTACTAAACGATACAAAAATTAAAGAGTAAGAACTGTGCGAGGGCAAAAAGGCTCCTATCTGAGCATAATTATTTTATTTATTTATTTTATTTTATTTATTTATAACTGCTTAAACTATCATTACAGGGTTTACCCTAATGCGACAGCTAAGAACTTAAACTAATAAACTATGTTACAAAACTAAGCACATTATAAAATTAAAAAATACAAAAAACAGCATTACATAATTACTAACAAAAAACATAGGTAGTACAAAAAAAAACGTTAAAATTAAGTATTATTATTTTGCCTGTAGCACAATATAGATAGTAGTACCCTTGCGAATTCACTAAAACAACATGTAAACACATCAATCTGGGTTTGAAGGTCGTTGATGGTACGGATAGCTCTGGTAAGGGGTGCCTTGGCAAGCAGGTTAGTTCTGGCTATAGGTACCAGTAGCAGTGGCGGGCTGCGCCGCCTCCACACGTAGCGGTCACACAGACTCAAACGCTGCAATACTCCCGGGTGGCTCTCCACTCCACGAAGCACCTTCACCAAGTAGGCGACCAGGGTAAACTCCCGTCGGACATACAGCTGATTATAGCCAACCATGCCCAGGACAAACAGAGTGGGGTACATCAGTGGGTAAAACGGATATACCCCATTACAGAGTACTAGCTTCATGTGGAGCCCATATGACCGCACTATGTTCCAGATGACTCCTGAGTAGTGCATTATACAGGACCCTAACTGCTGTGATGTTTGTGAAGCTTTATGTTTGTCTCAGAACAAATCCTAAGTTTCTGTAGGCCTTCTGTTACGCAGTTTGGCAGGTTTATGATATGTAACACTAGTTTGGTCAAAATAAATGTTTTTTTTTTTTCTTTTTTCTTTTTTTTTTTTCTTACAGATCTTGGTTACATGCTCACGGAATGACAGATCGGGAGTCATGAAAACACCCAAGTCTCGTACCTCCGTGACTCGTTGCAGTGGTGCCGCGTCCACCACGTACTCATAGAGTAGAGGTGCACGAGCACGGGTGAAACTCATCAACGAGCACTTGGATACGTTGAAGTACAGTTTGTTTTCATGGCTCCATTGTACTATTCGATCTGCAATATTCGTAAAAAAAACAACTACCGCAACGCTAGTATTCTGATAGGGCCCACTGTGATGCCACGGACACTCTTACGGACATGACACTGTATCCCACATTGAAAAAGTATTACATTTAAAAATAAAATAAATTATAAAATATACAAAAAAATAAATAAAAGCAGTATTTATTACAAATAATATTTAAATACATGATCTACCTAGACCCGACATTCCAAAATCGCTTGTCCATGCCACAGACAAATTATCTATGGTCTATGGCAAACGAAGGGACGCGAGCGCAGCTGATTTATTTACCTCAAATGTCGAGGAACAAAAAACTTTTTAATAAAAAAAAGAAACCGCCGAAAAAACTGAAAAGCAAAAAATAATAAGCCTAAGTAATTTTGAGTCCGCGCCAAACAAGCAAAATAATGAATTAATTTGTGATCTTGGTTCATTGGTTTTTCGGCGGGTTCATTTTTTTATTAAAAAGTTTTTATTTTATAATTTTTTGTGGCTATAATCTACCAATTACTACATGCAAAATCAGACTTTTCTGTAAGAAGTTATGTGTGATCATCCATTGTAGTCACTGAGTGAACAATCAATCATCCCATGTTTTCCTACCCTTAGCGATGGTTTTTTTTTTCAAATTTATGTGAGACCCACTTTGGGGTATACCCAGAATAATCTAAATCGGACTTCTCTGTAAAAAGTTATGTGGTCATACATAAAAAAATAAATATACGCAGTGACTTGAGAAACTCCTCCGTTTCTTTTTGTCGGTTAAAAATTTATCAACAGGATACAGGATATTCATAGTATAGATTAAAACGACGCTATGGACTCACCAAAAAAAATAGCATCAGAATAAATTACGAGTTGTGTGAATAAGGGTATGACAAGAGAGTGGTGCAAAATAATGTTATTTGTGTTGTGTAACTGACTGTGATGTGTTAAGTGCCTGCCAGGGTCGCGAGACTGCCAGGGTCGCGAGATTTGTTCGAAAGAGATTCCGTGACCCTGGCACATGGACAAATGAAAGAACATGGGTGGGTTTTAGTCAGTAAAAGTCTGACACGCCCTCCCACTCCACCCAGAGCGGGAGATGTCATGTGATGATTTCCGACCCTCAAAAAAAAAATGTGTTAAGTGAGGAGGAAAAAGTTGACCAAGACTAACTGCGTGCAGTCCCAGGGTGAGTTTATTGACAGGTTTCCTTTTGTATACGAAGCAAGTGTTGTTTATACTTATATCTAAAAGTGTAAACTGTTTTTAGAATAGTGCCAAAGAGTAAAGTAGCCAGGTAAAGCTTTCTGCGTACTGACATTCTCATCAAATTACCCTTATTGAAAAAACCGGCCAAGTGCGAGTCGGACTCGCGCACCGAGGGTTCCGTACAAACCTGTCGGTATTCTCGGTTTATGCACAAGGTTTATGTTTATGAAAATAAATGTATTTTTAAAATTTTTATATTTCAGCTGATTGAATGAAAGGTAAATTGCGGTTTACGATTTATGACGTTTTAAAAAATAACTACTTACTCGATCTCGTTCAAACCAATTTTCGGTGGTAGTTTACATGGTAATGTATATCATATATTTTTTTCAGTTTTATCATTCTCTTAGTTTAGAAGTTACGGGGGGGGGGACACATTTTACCACTTTGGAAGTGTCTCTCGCGCAAACTATTCAGTTTAGAAAAAAATGATATTAGAAACCTCAATACCATTTTTGAAGACCTATTCATAGATACCCCACACGTGTGGGTTTGATGAAAAATAACTTTTTGAGTTTCAGTTCTATGGTTCCGTTTTTTGCCATTTGGCAACGGAACCCTAAAAAGCAGTGATGTGGGATCGTGGTGGGACATTGTAGCAGAATCTTGCGCAAGCATTCTGCACCCGCTGGATAAGTTTTTCGGTTCTACCGGGAGTGCACGCCCCATACACAGAGTCAGCATAGTTCAGCTTGTATAGAACAAGTGACTCACACAGCATGACATGCCTATCCAGTGTGCAGCTGCCCGTCAAATACGAGCCAAGATACCAAGATTACGAGCTTCCAGAACCCTCTCCACAATGCAGCCATCAATCCTGAGGTCTAAGTTACAAGAAAGTATTTTGTACAGGAAATCTCTAGACCCCATCACAGTGTACTTGAACTTACTTGGATTGAGGACCAAAGAGTTTCTTTTAGACCAAGCTGAGATTCTTTCTAAATCTTCATTTACCCTATTTACCCTTTTTAGAAGCATCCTGTGGGCGGAAAGAGAGGTACAACTGCAGATCATCGGCGTATAGGTGGAACGTGGTGTTGACTAAACATTTGATGATGTCAGCACTGTACAGGATAAAGAGAAGCGGACCCAAGATCGATACCTGTGGTACACCCCTGTCCACACGTTTCACACTAGAGAATATAATGTCTCCGCTGTCGCTTGTCACCTGCACAAACTGTGATCGATTTTCGAGGTAACTAGCAACATAAGATAGCTTGGAGAGAAGAAGTGAAGTATTAATGGAGTCAAACACACGCGAAAAATCTAGTAGAACAAGCTGGGTTCCCATGCCCTGGTCTCTGGCTTCAAGAATGTTACATACTACATCCAAGAGAGCTGTTGCTGTGCTGTGGGCTCCGTGAACCCGCACTCACGAACTGCAGCCCTCAAAACACCGGCAGTGTGAAAGGGTGCTGTACGAACATCGCCACATGAAATGTATTGTGTTAGTTTTTACCTTAACAAGCATTTGCTTATTCGCCGATTACTTGTTTACATTCGCTGAATAAGCTGTCGCGCCCACCACAAGTAACCTACTTTATGTATATATATATATTAACATTTTACCCAATAAATGGAGCAATCAGTGACACTTATCAGGGATTTTATTTCCTGTATACATCCCGTGTGATTCGTCTCCATCAACAAGTCTACAAGTTACATCTCCCTGTACGGACAAACTGCCCGTCAGTGGCGCAGGTAACTAATAAGCCCATTCCTGTCGTCTTCCCTTACGAAATTATGACAGTCAGGAGTTCTCAGCGGTGTTTAATAATCACACTGAATGTATTTAATCTAACACCATAAAATTAAAGTATTACAAAAACCCAACCTACATAAAAAAATATTTGTCTTTATATTTCAACGAAAACAAAACATTTAAAGTGCGCGCGGCACTGCGCGTCAAGATTTTTCTGCAGTGTAACTCGCTTTCAACGCCAGGTTATGAAGTACATCAATTTCTATACAAAATCATCTCGTCATGACGTCACTTCAGGTCACGTGCCACGCATTTTTTAGAGGCCTTGGCAAGCCGCAAGACGTCGGGTTATTCGAACGAACTGAGTAGCAATATCGTCCTTTCATTGAATTTCGTAAGTGTTCGGGCCCTTCCCCCGCCCCCTTGACGCCCTCCCGCCGCGACAGTACTTTTGTCATTTTAAATGTTCGTTTGACCATTGACGTAAATAGAATTATAACCTTAAAACAAACCTTTTATTTTGTTGATATTTGTGGTTAATTAGTATTTATTTCGTTGTATTCATATAAGTTATTAGTGTAGTACTAGTGTAAAAATTAGAATTTGATAATTGTGAGTTTGTTGTGAAATTGTGCGTTTGCAATTAGGAATTTGTGGTAAGTCCTAAGTTTTGAAAATAAGAAACACGTAATTAGGTTAGGTCATAATTCGTTATTGTGTGACACTTTTCCACAAATTACAACATTATCTATACTAATATTATAAAGCTGAAGACTGTGTTTGTTTGTTTGTTTGTTTGATTGAACGCGCTAATCTCAGGAACTACTGGTCCGAATTGAAAAATTAATTTTGTGTTGGGTAGCTTATTTATCTAGAAAGGCTATAGGGTATATAATATCACGCTGCAACCAAGAAAAGCGGAGCAGTAATGAAAAATATTGCAAAAACGGGGAAAATCGCACGGGTAGGCGATTCGACGCGACAGAATGAGTCGACTTCATCAAAAACACGTTTTATGAGTGGTACAAACAAAGTGTTCAAAAGTGGTCGAGATGTGATGGAAGGTAGACCATCAACGTCTGCAACTGAACTGTCACAACACAAAAGTGGAGGAAATAGTGACTTAAAATCCTCATTCAAGTGTGAGAGGGATAGCCGTCGAACTTTCTGTGACTGACGAGTCGATCCGTACCACTTTAAATAATCACTTGGGTAAGAAACCTGTTGCCGCTCCGCTAGTTCCAAAACACCTGAATTTTTTCCAAAAACTCAATCGCATAAGAGTCGCTGAGGACATGCTAGAACGAGTCAATTCCGTCCCAACATTCATGAAACGCATTGTTACTTGTGATGTGACGTGGGTTTCAATGACATGCAAACTAGTCAACAAGCTTCGAAGTGGAGTCATCATTTCAGCCGTAAGACGTCCACTGCTGGACTTAGGCCTCCTCCAATTTGAAGTGGAGTGCTCATTCATAAAATTTTGTAGTTAAATAAAAACAATGTACACGTGTATCGTGTTAATCTTTTATCCGTATATCCGTTTGTCTGCCACGAGCACATATCACAACTGTCTGGAAATGTTTGAGGAACTTGTCGATTTGTCTTATGGCGTACTTGAAGACAAATAATCCCAATCCTCACATTTCATCACATTATCACATCCTACTATCCTAATATTAATAAGATTATAGATGTGAAAGTTCGTATGTTTGTTACTCAATCACGCAAAAATAACTGAACGGATTCAGATTTATAGAGTAACGAGTATTCAAAACTTACGTAAAACTCGTACATACAATGTCGTCTATCAATTCTGAAATCCACGCAGACAAAGTCACGCCCAAAACATTATACAGGGTGATTGGAAGATGGGTGCAAAGTTTTAAGGTAAAGATAGTATAGACAATTTAGAACCATTTAAGCCATGGTTGTCTTAGACGAAGTCTTACCAAATTTTTTTAACCAAATTTTTAATTTTTTTTCGGAAATTCTCAAAATTTAATGTAAACTGCATAATTATGGCCAAATTGAATGATAAATGAATTATTTTTTTCTTTATTTAATTAAAGTAATGTGTAGGTAAGCAACCAAGCAAAACATGTTTTAGGCTTCTGTGTCATTAGACATTTTTTTACAGATATTTAAAGCTGAGAAAAAATAAAAAAATTGTACAAAACGTCTTTTAAAACTTATTAAAAAAAAAAACGGAGGGTGCTTTTTTTGTTCAAACCTTTTTGAAGACATGCTTGATAATCGCTCTTTCTTTTGAGGTATCATTTATGCGGATATCTTACAAATTATTGAAATTAGGACCTACAAACCAATTCGAGGGAGAAATTTTAAATTTTAGGCAGTCTAACAAAACACAAAATTTTTGCTTAAAAGAATACTTTATGTGCTCGAAATGATAATATTGTTCAATTCTAAGAATTTTTGGTACATGCAGGAACCAATTGAGGGGAACCCATTGAGGGGATTCTCTATACAATGGCCACCGAGCGCGGTGCGACGGCATTTCCAGGTAGAACGCCCAATGAATAGCAAAAAGCGATAAGAGTTGGTTTTTACAGCAAAATGGTCTTAGTTACTGAGGCAACAAAGTCGTTTTTCTTTAGTCAGGGTCAGTCGGTCTGTGATGAAGCCGTTACATCTTTTACTATTAGTCAAACTACTGCCCTTGTGAGTGGACGTTGTCGTGTTGATTCACAATTTACCGTGTTCAGTTGTAGCCCTTTGCGTTCCTGCACGTGTTGTTTGCGTTAGTTTTGAACTTTTTTGTTTCACCGTGTCCAGTCGTAGCCTCGCGCTCCTGCACGTGTTGATTTTTGACTTAATTGTGTTGAGTTGACATTTAGTGCGCTCCTACGCCGTTTTTCTTAATTGTTAAGTGACTATGGCTACTTTTTCCAATCAAGAATATGCGGATATCGTATTTATGTACGGTAGAGCAGACGGCAATGGATCTTTGGCGCGACGGATGTATCAAGAGCGCTATCCGAATCGCAGGATACCGAATGTCCGAGTGTTTTACAACACGTTTCGTCGTCTTGCCCAAGATGGGTTTCACCGCGTGGAACCTGGAGTCAACCCGGGCAGACACGAAACTGCCGTCGACGAAGACATTTTAGCAGCATTTCAAGCGGATCCTACTACCAGTACTAGAGCAGTAGCTCAAAATTTAAACATTCTCAATGGAAGGTGTGGCATACAATGCACCAAAATGATAAGTATCCGTTCCATGGCAGGAGTGTGCAAGGTCTAGTAGAGCAAGATCCTCAAAGAAGAATTCAGTTCTGCCGTTTCCTCCTCAACAGAGACATCGAAGATGCGTGGTTTCTGAAATCAATCTTGTGGACGGATGAAAGTAAATTTTCAAGGGAAGGTATTACAAACTTTCACAACATCCATGAATGGGCCGACGCAGACAACAATCCACATTTTAAGAAGCAGGTGTCATTTCAGATGAAATTCTCTGTGAATGTATGGGCTGGAATAATTGGCAGAACATTGATTGGGCCCCACTTTTTGCCTGATCGATTGAATGGCGAAAATTATTTGTAATTTCTGCAAATTGATTTACCACTGCTGGTAGAGGAATCAGGTGTCCCGATCTTCGAAAGAGACCGAACAGTCATCTTTCAGCAAGACAAGACGGCTGTCCAGCGCATTGGACTTTAAATGTAAGGGAACACCTCAACAATTGCTTTCCTGATAGCTGGATCGGCAGGGATGGACCCATCCCTAGGCCCGCTCGCTCCCCAGATCTGACCCCGTTGGACTTTCTCGTGTGGAGCCGGGCCAAGGAACTGGTGTATAACAACATAGAAATAAACACTAGAGAAGAATTGATACAAAGAATAAATTCAGCGTTTGAGACAATGAAGCAGGAAATGATGTTGAAAATAACGACTACAGAAGTTAGAAGACGGGGCCGTGCTTGTATTAGGAATCGCGGCCGTCATTTTGAACATGAAAAATAAATAATTTTAATTCAAATGTTGTTTTAATTAGTCTGCCTAAAATTAAAAGATTCTCCCTCAAATTGGTTTGTAGGCCCTAATTTCAATTATTTGTAAGATATCCGCATAAATGATACCTCAAAAGAAAGAGCGATTATCAAGCATGTCTTCAAAAAGGTTTGAACAAAAAAGCACCCTCCGTTTTTTTTTAATAAGGTTTAAAAGACGTATTGTACAATTTTTTTTATCTTTTCTGTGCTTTAAATGTCTGTAAACAAAATGTCTAATGACACAGGAGCCTAAAACATGTTTTGCTTGATTGCTTATACATTACTTTAATTAAATAAATAAAAAATGAATTCATTTATCATTCAATTTGGCCATAATTATGCAGTTTACATTAAATTTTGAGAATTTCCGAAAAAAAACTTAAAAATTTGGTTAAAAATATTTGGTAAGACTTCGTCTAAGACAACCATGGCTTAAATGGTTCTAAATTGTATGTACTATCTTCGCCTTAAAGCTTTGCATCCATCTTCCAATCACCCTGTATAATAAATGCAGAATTTATTGAGGAATATGAAAATTAAAAGTTGTAGTTTTGCTATAGAGTAGGTCCTACTGATCTTTATCTTTACATAGTAACAAAGTCGCATTTCGTGTCTCTGTGCTTAGATCTTCTAAACTACGCAACGCGTTTTAGTCCAGTTTTCGCCAATAGATAAAGTGACTCAAGAGAAAGGTTTATTTGTATAATACGCGGGCGAAGCCGCTGGCAAAAGCTACTATATTATAAATATGAAAGTTTGCATGTCTTGTACTGAATCCCGCAAAAATAGCTGAACGGATTCAGATTTATAGAGTAAAACGAGTATTAATACATACATACAAACAATCACGCCTTTTTCCCATGGGGGTAGGCAGAAACCACGGAACGCCACCTGCTACGATCTCTACACACTCCTTTTGCCTCGTTTAGGTTCATACAATTGGTCATACACACACGCTGGTTGTGAGTACTACGCTCCTGACCTTTCTGAAGAACATCACCAATAAGGTCACCATATGTCCTCCTAGGGCGTCCCCTCCCGGTGTTTCCACTCACATCCGCCTTGTAAATACCTTTTGTGAGCCGTCCTTCATTCATCCTCTCAACATGACCAAACCATCTAATTACACTTTTTTCAATTTTTGTCACTAAATCTTCTTTTAAACTATTATTAGAGTATTAACTTACGTAAAAATCGTACAATGTAGTCTAACAATTCTGAAATTCTGACATTACATAATAAATTCAGAATTAACTTTGTCTGTTACATTTTTACGGCTATACAGGTGAACAGATTTGCATGAAAGGGATAGACCATGACCTAGCAAGAGGTAGTTTATATCTAGAACATAAGATCTGCAATTGCAAAAAACTGTTTAATTTGAAAAGATATTCGCTACCATGTCTCTGAAGAGGGTGTAGTTAGGGCTATAGTTTTATTCGTCTAATCTAACCAGACATCAACAAGGAAGTGTCATTGAACCGCGACGCGTACGAGTCGCTCTCTGCAGAGCTGCGTCTTTCGAGGACACGTTGCGTCAGCGCAGTGGGCGCGGCGTATAAATACGTCGCGCGCGGAACACGCATCACACTACAACCACCCACTACCACAACAACATGAAAGCCTTTGTGAGTTGATCATTTATTTTAAAAAAATATCCGAAAAAACACTTACCTCCTTGAAAAAGCTACTGTTGCGGCAGTCGCAGTGTTTTAAAAAGTTTTACAGTTAGCTGAGAGCTGTGAACAGACCATCCTTTATCTTCTTGTCAGCTCTACGTAACCTGATGTAATAATGTATGTGTCATTCCAGATCGTCTTGTGCGCGTTGGTGGCTCTGGCGGCGGGCGCCGCGGTGCGCGAGAAGCGCGGCTACAGCAGCGGCTGGGGCGGAGCTAGCTCGCTCGGCTCAGGCTTGGGCGGCGGCTACTCCGGTGGCTCTTCCGGTGGCTACTCCGGTGGCTACTCCGGTGGCTCCTCCGGCGGGTACTCCGGCGGCTCCTCCGGTGGGTACTCCGGTGGGGCGCAAGTGGTCGCCGTGAAGAAGGTGGTGAACGTGCAGCGTGAGGTCACCGTACCGCAAGTCGTCAACGTGCAAAAGGTGATCACCGTACCGCAGGTCATCACAGTCAATCAAATCGTGCCCAGCTCCGGCGGCTTCGGCGGCGGATCCTCTGGCGGATACGGCAGCGGTTCCTCTGGTGGATACGGCGGTGTATCCTCTGGCGGATACGGCGGTGGACACGGCGGTGGATCCTCCGGTGGATACTCTGGCGGTCACTCCAGCGGCGGATGGTGGTGAACACTCTAGTCGACGTCAACGGAAAATGTTATTTAATAAATAAATATTTATATACAATTTACGTCATTATAATTAAATTCCTATTTATTTGAAATTTTGATTCATTTCGGAAAGTGAATATTTGAAAAAGTATGTTCTTTGAAAACTATGACATGATAGCTTTCGATTCAAAATTAGAATACATAAAAACTCATATTCACATATGACTAGAAATAAAGTAACGATAATCTAATTTACCCACCTTGATGTTTCGGCGGTTGCAGTGCTCACCGTGTTCATCATTATGTGCTGTGGTGGTGTAAAAAAAAAATTGGGGTATAACAAAAGAAGGGTGCCCAACTGTCTTGGCTGCGGTCCGTAGCACCTTGCCGAGAACGGGCCAATTTGACGAAAAGGCTTTCACGAAACTGAAAAGGAAGAAGAAGAAGCCCTGGTCACGAAACCAATGTGGTACCGGTCCGAGTGGACCCAACATGCTGCGGCGTCCTGCTGTGCCTAGGTGCCTACGACGCAGATATATATTTCGCGTCTGCACCACTTCACGACGATTGAGAAAGTAGTGTAGCATTTGAAAGTTAAGACCAACTGAACTCTGAGAGTCGAAAGGTTTGGAATCGCGCCACAACATCAACTTTAAGTCGTTCGTGGTACGAGTTCCAACCGACCATCTACAGACCTACTTGAGAGAGGACTTTTGGCCGAAAGGTGTCGTATATCGACGTTTCCGAGGACGATTACGCGACACCACGCAGCGCAACACGACGCGACGCCACGCCGTCGTCATTACCTACGTGTTTAGTTATAGTTTAACCGGTCAAGTACCGTAATTACAGACACAATTAAAAAACGATTGTATGCATACCAAATGTGGTTTCTCAGGGACTTAGAGGTTAAGTTTTTTTTTATAGAATATGTATTAGTTTATAGTTTTAGTTTTTATATTATTTTTATGTATTGTGTTTTCATGGGCCTTAGTTGCCTGAAATAAAGGATTGTATTGTATAATTTTCTGAAATCGAATCGCTTATTGAAAATGGACACGTATTTTAAACACGCCTTTGGCAAACGCGTCGGGAATTACAGGGTGATGTACCTATGTGTTATTTATTAAACAAATTCGACCAGGAATGTGTACAATAAAAGAAGAAAATGTGAAAGATCGTCTGAAGTATAGTGTAATACAAAACTAAGTAAGAGAGAGATATGTATTAGCAGAATCTATTTTAAGTGTTCTTAGTACATAGTAACAACTATGGGTGATCTAAGTCATCTTCTACTGACATTTGGATATAGTTAACAGTGAAGGAACAACGAATTCCATGGGGGGTGAGATTTCGTAGATGAGATACAAATAAAAAGTGTAATGAAAAAATAAAAATACAAACAAGTTCTAAAACACACCATAATGAAGTAAATAATTTTAATTTCGTTTTCTTTTTTTTTGGTTTTGTATTTTAGTTTTTTGCCACCGACTTCAGAAGTTAAAGTCATTTTCGTCTTTGTGGTGTCTTTTGGAACTCTCTTTTTTTTCTAATATCCTTTTTATTTTTCACTTTTTAGTTGTGGTACTTCCTCTACATACCACAGTGTCTCAACACAAAAGTCTTTGACCAGAGTGAGAGAAAGTGTGTGTTGCCAGTGATGACCTATGGTACTGAAACGTGGCAGTGGGCAGGGCACTGCTTGTGGAAAAGATGGCTAAGAAGACGTAGAGTTGGAAGGCGTCCCAAAAAGTGGACCAATGACCTTGTGAAGGCCGCAGGAATACTTGCTTTGTGCTTACCGCTCTGATGCGGTAAGCACAAAACCGGTCGAGCTTGGGGCAAGCCTATGTCCAGCAGTGGAAGTCTTTCAGCTGAAATTATGGTGATGACCTTCATTTGCTAAGTACATAACAATGACAGTTAATTATTATAACATGCATATGTCTATAAGTGTCTGTTTGTAATGTCAATATAACAGCTTTTCACTTTATGCATATAAAAGTATATACGGTATTTGCAACAAAACAAAACATGTTAACAAATCTTTGTTCGTCTGTCTTTCTGTTTAGTTTGGTTCGGCCAATCTCCGAAAAGGCTGGACTGATTTTGACGGTACTTTAATTGGCAGGTAGCTGATGTTATGAGGAGTAACAGATAGGGTACTTTAAGTTCCGGTAGCACGTTCACGTGGGATTTCTGGTATCTATGCGAAGCCGCAGTCATCAACATAATCTAAGTCGAAAAAATACATTTTATTGAAGCTAACTCAAAAACCACTAATCAGAACTTGACCGAATTTATATGAGCCGACTCGGTAAGTGGGAATCCCACCAAAAACATTGGCTCGCATCGCCAAAAAGTTGTCAGATCTCATGTAGGTATAGCCAAGCTTACTCTACAGGCCCTACGTTCACAAACTCTACACCTTAGTCAAAATGTGTGGTTTGGCCGCTTCGTTACTACAAGAACAATTGTATAATGGAAAAGTAATGAACAATGTATGAATTTTTCACCTTACGCCCGTGTGATGATAGCGAAACGGCCAAGCCACATATTTTGACTAGAGCAAGAAGATTCTCAGAGCAACAACAAATATCTTAAACAGAACCCCCCGTTACTGAGTCCTCTCAGTTCCGAGAAGGAGTGTCGCAACATGAGCTCGTCGACACTGGTCGTCCGTTCGACTCGGCGGCTAATAAGGCCGATGTCAATGAAACATTACACGACATTACTTCATTTGAGAGGAGCTTAACTGCGAGAATTGCCTTACTCCACATTACACACCGGTGTAAGATTACCAGTAGGTATTCTAACACAAACGTACTAACACATGTCTGTTTCATCGTATGTAGTAGTTGTGTGATGTAGGTACATAGTTGTAAGTGGCACTTACATTGGTCGTGCATGTGTTAGTGCTATCTACCATCTGAACGGTGCGAGGTCAGTTTCGACACTTTTTCCTAAAAAGCTATTGTTTCTTTTTTTACTATCACAACGATAAACTGGGCAGGTTTTAAGATAACTTATTGCTAGGAGATTATTGTAATATCACGCGATATGACTCACTGAACTGATCTATTCATTTATCGTGCTTTCCGTTCGCTTAAACATAAACTACCTCTTGATTAACAAACTTATTGAAGCTATCTAATTTCGAAAGCAAACATTACAGTACAACACGGTTGTAAAAAAATAGCATTGAAATAGGTTTAAATTACTTTTAAAACCTGCTCGATAATATCACACTAACAAAAACCCCCTACACAAAAACCTAATTTCCCTTTAAAAAGTAAAAAATAATAAAAAATAACTCAATCTCAAAGTACCTAAGAATGTATTAATGATTCAAAAATAATACGCCGCGTTGGGGGACCGCTTCAAACCTAACAATTACCAATAGTCTTATTACCAAACTAAGCAGTCAACGACGTCTGCACTCGCGGAGCGGTCCCCCAACGCGACGTTTTTTTTTTTGAATTATTAATACATTCTTAGGTACTTTGAGATTGAGTTATTTTTTATTATTTTTTACTTTTTAAAGGGAAATTAGGTTTTTGTGTAGGGGGTTTTTTAAATTTCTAATTTAATTTTTTATTTTGTACTTTTTATAGGTATATACTTAATATAATGTAGAATCAAACGAAGCTAATAACACTCTCGATTAATTAATCAATATTCTCTTTCAGTGCGCTTTCATTTGAGACCCCACTCGAGTATATTTGCTGACATTCGGTTACTCTTCCCCACTTTCCCCCCCACAACTTTTAAACGGCTAAACCGATTTTCATCAAACATGTCTAAGAACACTCGCAGATAAGTCACCTTTAATACATTTTTTTTTAATTGAAATCGCATAATCCGTTCGAGAGCTATGATGCCACAGACAGACAGACAGACAGACAGACACGTCAAACATCTTATAACACCCCTCTTTTTGCGTCGGGGGTTAAAAATATCACATAAACATCCAACTCGACTATTGAATTTGTTTGTATCACCCTGCAGGAAATGCGAAAAGTAGAGTATCGCCGATGACTGGCATATAACAAACGCAGGACTCAAAGAAACCTATCATTTGTTGTACAGCCTGCTGTATGTCAGTCATTAATGTTTGTTTTTGATAAAGGTGTCTGTCTACGTCTTGGATGAGCTTGAATCCCTCGCTGTCTAGCGAGTGAAATTCTAGTCTTGCTTCGTTTGTTTCGCACGGGAGTTAGGCTAAATTCATAGAGTACTCCGTTGCATTCGGGATTCTAAATAGCGCCCGTGACTGAAGACACCGCTTTATCCCCTTATTGAATTATATACTATAAACCAAAGTAAATAAGTCAAATCATATTAGTGTTTTTAATTATAACTTTCGCTGTCCCGCTCCATTATTTTACGTTTAAGTTTACGTCAAATAAAATATGTATAAATGCTATTAATGATTGATTAATTATGTAAGTATTCTAACTTATAGTGAGGATCCAAGTTCACCACCGAACTAAGGAGTATAGGGCCAGCCGCATACTCCTCAGTGGTGATGTACAGGATGGTGCACGTATAACAGCGCCCTTGTCAATATCGTCGCGCCATAAGAATTTTGTCACTGTACCAGTACACAATCACTTACCACATGCTAAGTACCTGGAATGAGGACACAGAATAATCACAGAATAATACAGACGGTACGTGGAGGAGGTTGCCATGATGTGTACAAGAGGCACACCATCCACGCAAATACCTTACAACTTATTGTTTCACAATTAAGACGTATTATTACTATCCCATTTATTTCTTAATAACTGGCGGCTGAACACAGAGCAGCACTTTTATTTTATTTCATAATAACTTGATGTACATTCACTGCAGACACATATACAAGCAAGACTTGCATTTGTCGGTCTGCCAGGAAATATGCAATACTAAACTAGTTTCAGATCTTACACTAATCTTTGCAGATAACGCGATGTAAAAACACAACACTACAACCTTTAAGACAAACAGTTAGGATCTTTGGTTATCAATATCAGACATCTTTCAAATTAGTAAAGCGGCAAATTGCGAGTCGGACTCGCACGCGTAGGGTTCCGTTTGTTTGTAATGATAATTAACTATACCTAATATTATAAATGCGAAAGTAACTCTGTCCGTCTGTTACACTTTCACGACTAAACCACAGAACCGATTTTGATGCAATTTGGTACAGGGTAAGTTTGAAACCCAAGAAAGGACATATGCTACTTTTTAACCGACTGCAAAAAAGGAGGAGGTTCTCAATTCCACTGTATTTTTTTATGTTTGTTACCTCAGTACTTTTGACTGGGAGAACCGATTTTAATGATTCTTTTTTTATTTGAAACTTGTTGCTTTCCGTGTGGTTCCATTTTAATTTGGTTCCATTCTGACAATTGGATCCATGTGAAAACCATATAAGTCTTAAATGTGCATTCAGTATGTGCGTGACAAATGGACGAATAACGCGATTAGATTAGTGCGGGGTACATATCATAACTACAAAGTTAAAAAATAAAAACTTAAAAAAAATAACAACCGACTTCCTTAAAAAAAATCTACAAAGTCAAAAATAACTTTAATTTTGGAAGTCGGTGTCTTAGGATCTGTATTTAAGATTTTTTATCACCAACTTCCGAAATTAGAGTTATTTTTCGAAATCGGTTGTAATTTTTTAAAAGTTTTTTTAATCCGTGACTTCGTCTGCGTCTGCAATAACCAACATTTACGCAGACGAAGTCGCGGGCAAAAGCTGGGATATATTTCCTAATAATGCCAGAAAAAAAAACGTTTCTTTTATAGTGGAGCTTTAATTTTTATATTTAATTCAAAAATTATTTGTTTATAAGTGTCTACCTATTACTGTACCGTGTGGCGTCGGACTAAAAGAATAGCACCACCCCATTTCTTCCCGTGGGTGTCGTAAGAGGCGACTAAGGGATATACTAGAGAATGGGCAGCAGCGTTCTCTATGCATTGCAGACCATCATACTGCGATCGCCAACCCGCCTGCCAAGCGTGGCGATTATGGCAACCCCCCCCCCCCCCCCCCAAAAATGACAAGCACCAAAAAGAAATGGCCCCTAGTGCCCGGCGGCCCACCTAACCTTGACTACGGTAGCGGTCAAGGCCACGGTGAGGCAAGGGGTGCTAAGAATCCCCGGAAGAGATCCGGCTACCACAATCACCGACAACTGGACCTGGCAACATATAACACGCGTACACTTCGGACCGACGAGAAGATCGCCGAACTGGAGGAAGAATTGAGCAGGTTACGATGGGATATAGTAGGATTATCTGAAGTCCGAAGACAGGGGGAGGACTCGATAATCCTCAAATCCGGAAACTTGCTCTATTTCCGGGAGGGCGACCAGCAGTCCCAAGGTGGTGTTGGGTTTATCGTCCATAAGTCCCTTGTGAGCAACGTGGTGAAGATCGAGAGTGTGTCGACCAGGGTGGTGTACCTTATACTCAGAATATCCGCAAGGTATTCGCTGAAGGTCATACAGGTTTACGCCCCGACCTCGTCACACCCCGACGATGAGGTGGAGACCATGTATGAGGACATTTCCAGAGCCATGCATGGTTCCAAAACTCACTTCACCGTTGTCATGGGGGACTTCAACGCGAAACTGGGCAAGCGAGACGATGATGAGTTGAGAGTGGGGCAATTTGGAGTTGGACGTCGCAACCACCGGGGTCACCTACTGGCTAGTTTTATGGAGAAGGAAGGCCTCTTTATGATGAATTCCTTCTTCAGAAAACGTGAGCACAGGAAGTGGACCTGGCAGAGCCCTGATGGTGTAACAAAAAACGAGATTGACTTCATTATGTCGACGAAGAAGCAAATATTCAATGATGTCTCAGTGATCAACGCGGTGAAAACCGGGAGTGATCACCGCATGGTAAGAGGCACATTGAATATCAATGTCAAGCTGGAAAGATCTCGGCTGATGAAGTCAACGCTCCGTCCAGCACCGATCCAACTTCAAAACCCCGAGAGCTTTCAGCTCGAACTCCAAAATCGTTTTGAGTGCCTAGGGAGCTCCGTGGATGATTTTAACGATGGGTTCGTGGAAACTGTCCATACGGTGGGGTCTAAGTTCTTCAAGACCCGCCGTACTAATAGGAAAAAGAAACTCTCAGATCCAACATTACAGCTTATGGAACAGAGGCGCGGAATGATCCTGCAGTCTTCAGAAGCTGCGCTCGAGTACCGGCAGCTCAATAGACGGATCTCTAAGTCCTTGAAAAGCGACCTTCGCCGCTATAACACAGAGCAGATCAAGGACGCGATAGAGCGGAATAAAGGCTCCAAGGTCTTTAGTAAGGATCTGTCTACTGGGCAGAGCCAGCTTACGAAACTGAAGACCGATGATGGTAGGGTCGTATCCGCCAAACCTGAGCTGTTTAAGGAGATTGAGAGGTTCTATGGACAGTTATACACGTCAACAAGTGACCCCGTTAAAAATCTGGCAAATGACCCAAGAGCTAGGTTGACCCGACATTATACCGAAGACATCCCGGACGTCAGCTTGTACGAGATTCGGATGGCTCTGAAGCAGCTCAAAAACAACAAGGCGCCGGGTGATGACGGAATTACGGCTGAACTCCTGAAGGCCGGCGGGAAACCCGTTCTCAAAGCCCTTCAGAAGCTGTTTGATTCCGTCATACTCGAGGGCAAAACGCCACAGGCATGGAACAGAGGTGTGGTGGTACTTTTCTTTAAGAAGGGTGATAATGCCCTACTTAAGAATTATAGGCCCATCTCACTTCTGAGCCATGTCTACAAGCTGTTTTCAAGAGTCATCACGAACCGTCTAGCGCGCAGGTTTGACGACTTCCAGCCTCCCGAACAAGCCGGATTCCGTAAAGGCTTTAGCACCGTAGACCACATACATACGCTGCGGCAGGTTATACAGAAGACCGAAGAGTATAACCTGCCTCTCTGTTTAGCGTTTGTGGACTACGAAAAAGCCTTCGATTCGGTCGAAACCTGGGCTGTACTGCAGTCTCTTCAACGGTGCCAGATCGACTATCGGTACATCGAGGTGTTAAAGGGTCTGTACGAAAACGCCACTATGTCAGTCCGACTCCAGGATCAGACCTCGAAACCTATCCTTCTGCAGCGTGGGGTGAGACAGGGAGACGTTATTTCTCCGAAACTGTTCACCGCTGCACTGGAGGATGTCTTCAAGGTTCTGGACTGGAAAGGGGCTGGCATCAACATCAATGGCGAGTACATCACTCACCTTCGATTTGCCGATGATATAGTTGTCATGGCTGAGACTATGGAGGGCCTCAGTACAATGCTCGATGACCTCAGTAGAGCTTCCGAAAGAGTGGGTCTCAGGATGAACATGGACAAGACAAAGGTCATGTCCAATGCTCGTGTGATACCCACTCCAGTGAAGATCGGAGGCGCTACACTCGAAGTTGTGGACGAATATGTGTACTTAGGACAGACTGTCCAGTTAGGTAGGTCCAACTTCGAGAAAGAGGTCAATCGACGAATCCGACTCGGCTGGGCAGCGTTCGGGAAGCTACGCAATATCTTCTCGTCCCACATTCCGCAGTGTCTCAAGACGAAAGTCTTTGACCAGTGTGTGTTGCCAGTGATGACTTATGGAACCGAAACGTGGTCGCTCACAATGGGCCTTATTAGAAGGCTGAAAGTCACCCAAAGGGCGATGGAGAGGGCTATGCTTGGAGTTTCCCTACGCGATCGAATCAGAAATGAAGAGATCCGTAGGAGAACCAAGGTAACCGACATAGCCCGAAGAATTGCTAAACTAAAGTGGCAGTGGGCAGGGCACATTGCTCGCAGAAAAGATGGCCGATGGGGCCGAAAGGTTCTGGAGTGGCGACCGCGTACCGGAAGACGTAGAGTTGGAAGGCCTCCAACAAGGTGGACCGATGACCTTGTGAAGGCCGCAGGAATCCGCTGGATGCGGGAAGCACAAAACCGGTCGAAGTGGCGGAGCTTGGGGGAGGCCTATGTCCAGCAGTGGACGTCTTTCGGCTGAAATGATGATGATGATGATGACCTATTACTGTTCCCCTGTGACAGACCGACAGTGGAGCCTTAGCTACTGGCTATTTGCAGTAGATCCATAAAAACTTTTCTAAGTATTTTAAGCATACGAAGACACGGGGTAATTCATTCCTAGCCCTGGATGTACAGCTTCACACATGATAAACATCAAGATGTCGGAGATTAATCTCCTTTCAAGGTTTCAATAGTAACCTTGCTCGACCGCGCCTCGAAATTAGTTCAAAACAAAAATACACAAACAACATAAAGAGATTTACATTTTTAGAAGATAAATCATTTTAATCGGCGAGCATTGCACACGCCTCCTCATTAACATTGCTACACTAACTGCTAGTAACATAATCGAGCTACTTGTTAAATGATAATTTAAAACAATTATACACGGATAGCAATCATACCTGCTTACACAGTGTGCTACAAACGGCTCCTTCTGAAGCAATAACAATTGAACCACATCTCAAAAAGTATGGATGGTGCAGAACTTGTAGAAACAAGGAATAGAAGTGATATGATAAACTATTTTATTTTGCAAAGACGTTTATACAAATACTTTTAGACGTCAATCATATTTTTTTTAAACTAGATGAGGGCGGTGTTTCCTATCTGACTACTCTGAGAAGAAAGGCCGAAACAAACTCAGAGGCCACAGTCTCTTTTAACGTCCAGACATGGTCTTGATCAGATCAAGTGAAAACCATGTGGATTGGTGTCTGAAATGGTCTTTTAAGGAAAGAACCCCACAAATTGAGTGGATACGTCCAATCAGTGCACGCATTTGTCAATGTGTGTTCAAAATAAAGCCCATTTATATGTATAATAAGCTACGGTTGAGCAATAGACTTCTGCTGTACTTTGAGCAGCAGCTTTTCAATTCCCGGAAGTGGTGGGTAAAGCAAGATGTTTTTTTTTATTTTATTTGATACTAGCTTCTGTCCGCAGCTTCGCCCGCGTGGATGTCGAAAAATATCCCACAAGAGCGTACTACCGGGATTAAAAGTACCCTATGTGTTATTCCAAAATGACATGGAACAAATACTGGGCATTAAAAGAAGTATTCAAGAGAAGTCTCCCTGTCACACTGAAAACAAAAGCCATGCAGACGTGTTTAATACCCTGTCTCACTTACGCTTCGCAAACATGGCCACTCTCAACAAAACAGACGCACAAGGTTAAAGTATGCCAAAATAGCATGGAAAGGAGTTTGTTGGGCCTAAAACTAAGCGACAAAGTCAGAAATAAAGACATCAGAAAAATCACAAGTAAAAGACATAGCAAAAACCATAATGACACAAAAATGGAAATGGGCTGGACATGTCCAAAGATCAAATGAGAACAAATGGGCCAAAATTGTCACGAATTGGTACCCAATATACAAGAAAAGACGTTAGGGAAGGCCATTCAAAAGATGGAGTGATAACATAGTTGCCACGGCTGGAATCACTTGGCACAGACTGGCAAGAAATAGAGAACAATGGAAGGAAATGGAGGAGGCTTTCACCCCCAGAGCGGTCCTTACAACAACACATACATAGGTACTAACAAGTTATACTAACATACTAGATTAAGAAAATTACTAACACAACTAATAACATGAAGAAATGTAAATTGTAAGGAATAAATAAAGCTATTATATATGTGTTATTCCAAGTAAACAATGTCTTATCGCACTGCTTGCTTTGTCTTATCCGACCCAGAGAATAAAAAGTTTCACAGAAAATTCAACCCTCGTGCGAAGACATGTGACATCTACCTACACTGGGCCCGCGTGGTGGATTATGGCCCACTCCCTCTCACCGAGAAAAGGCGTGTGTCCCAGCAGTGGGAACGTTATAGGGTGCTGATGATTACGCCGCACTGTGGTGGAGACGTATGCGTATTACGCGGTAAGAACGATGCTGCGATTACGCCGCACTGTGGTGGAGACGTATGCGTAATACGCGGTAAGAACGATGCTGCGATTACGCCGCACTGTGGTGGAGACGTATGCGTAATACGCGGTAAGAACGATGCTGCGATTACGCCGCACTGTGGTGGAGACGTATGCGTAATACGCGGTAAGAACGATGCTGCGATTACGCCGCACTGTGGTGGAGACGTATGCGTAATACGCGGTAAGAACGATGCTGCGATTGGCTACCTTGCTTAATACTGTGTGAGGCATAGCAATATCGTGGAGGCGATCGGCGGCGGCGACCTCTCGCGTCCGACCCTGGTGCGAGCCATGGTGCGGAGCGAGAGGGAATGGGAAGCCATCACCTCCTTCTGCGAAGCAGTAATGCTCGCGAAGGAGGAGGCGGGGCGCGTGAGGGAGTGGCAGTCTCTGCGCCCTCACGTCCCTAGCCGCCGCAGGAGGAGACGCCCCGGGCGTCGGGAGTCGATTGCGGACTCCCGGCCACCGTAGGCGCGAGCTTGCGGGTGGCGAGCAATGGGTAGCTCGCCGCCCGGTAAGGACCAGGCTCGGGTCGACGGCGCGTAGTGTTCCACGCGCGCCTCAAAGAGATGTCAGCAGCAGTGAAGGGGTCTACTAGGACCGATGCCTGCCGGGGTCGCGTGATTGTTCGAAAGAGATACCGTGACCCTGGCACATGGGCAACTGATGGAACACGGGTGGGTTTTAGTCAGTAAAAGTCTGACACGCCCTCCCGCTCCGCCCAGAGCGGGAGAAGTCATTTGATGATTTCCCATCCTGAAAAAAAAAAAGCATAGCAATATTGATTTACAATTTTTTATTATTTATGATCAATGTGTGTTTTCCATGTCATGTGCTGATCTACCTAGCCGAAACTACTACCTGCCTAGAAATTGTGTGTTGTAATACAGTTTGTTCGCTGGTTAAAATTCAAGATAACCTATGACAACTTAAATATTGCAACATTGAATAATAAAGCCAACACTACTGTTTATTATTCTTCTATTTTTTATTCCTTTACATAAATATTGTATTGCAGTCATCGGCGAATAAAGTCAAGGAATATAAATACAACACGTAATTTACTAAGCACACGTAATTTGTTCGGCGTAGTTTATAAATCTTTGTTTCGATCAGTAGCCTTTTTCTGTCTATGGCATGTTTCTGCTGATTAGGTGCCATATCTAGCAGCAATCAATTAATTCTAAGCCATTAATCCTAACTCCAACTGCATCATTCTCTCAATTTTATGAGAAGGGTTCTATGATCTATAAAACCGAACGCCATCAGTGTCCATGAATAATTTTGGTATTTTCGTCCATATTTGAATTAATTTCCTTTATTAATTCATTAATGCCCATTTTAGTATGTTTATGCTTTCGTAAGTGGTACTTTTCTTACTTGGAATATTATGTTGTTTTCTAAGCATTATTAGATTTAAGGTTAATAATATTTACCATTATTTTGGAAAACCATTCATTCCATATTCTGTAATAGTTCTGCTCCAACCGGGGATTGTCTTTGGGTGCACTTGCATAGTGCATACAGGGATAATCGTCGGTTGGTGCCCCCTCATCATTTAAAATTGTCTAAGGGGCCTCTGCGAGTTGGCTTCGGCCCCTCGTACGCCTTCCAAAGGACCGGGATTCTAGAATCCCGAGATATGTTTAGCATATATATAAATAAAAATAATAAAACATTTATTTTCAGGTTACAAAGACCCATAGACATATACCTTATAAACTAACATACATAACACTTGTGTATAACTTGTGTTAGTAATAATATCTTAAACTACGTTAGTAGCACTTCACTTTACGAGCTAGTCCGTGAGCTGTCCTGTGGCACTTGTCCGCAGAAGCGACGGAACACCACGTCCTGAGGCCAAAACTCTTCATCCATGACGACGGGCAGATAGCAATTCGGTACACGCACCACAAACGCCTTGAAGTAAACGTTGCGGTGTGACTCCAGTAACTGCACCATCGGCATGTATTTTGTCTTCTGGCGTACGTACTCCACAATGTCTTCCGCCTTTGTGGTATAGTGTAGGCGGGAAATGTACACCGGAGTGTTCGGCTTAGCAGCGCGCAAGCTAACTTCGGTCATCGCAGTAGCTTTCCCGCAGCGGTTCTTGTTGGTTCGCGAATGGTGCTCCCTCCTTGGCACCGTCACGAAACCATCATCATCTGGTTTAGGCTTCATAGTTGGAGCGCCTGGAGCACTCACAGTGACGCTAGCGTAGTCCTTTTGTGAGGGCTTTGTCTGAGCTGCAAACACTGGCAGCGGGATCGGGCGAACGGTTCGGGCGACGGCGACGCTGCGTAGAGGAGCCGTGCTGACAGGCGCGGGGCTGCGAGGCACGCGGGCAGGGCGTTCTGCAAGCTCAGCAAACGACGGATGCGCTGGCGACGAAACTGCTGACGCGGAATTTGACGGCGATACATCGAGGCCGGCTCCGCGACACATGTTTAAGTTGGACGCATCGACTGATGACCTAGATACCGCCACACTATTGCGCAAGTCATATAAGCAGGAAGGTCTAAGTTAGTAGTATGAACGAGCTGGCTATCAGCGGCAATGTAAGTGTCTAGCTAGAACTCTTAACAGACATCATCATCATCAGTTCAGCCGACTGCCACTGACACAGACCTTTGACTGCTGGTCAATGGCCTCCCCCAATTTGAGGGGCTTTGCCATAATCGCCACGCTTGGCAGGCGGGTTGGCGATCGCAGTATGGTGGTAAAATGGATGGAGACGCTGCTGCCCATTCTCTAGTAACTCTCTTAGTCACCTTTAATGACAACCACGCCACAGGAAGAAATGGGAAGCGCTCTTAGAAATAACAAAGGTAAATAAAATAAAGAACATCATCAATGTATCAAGGATTAGAAATAAATAAAAGGGCATAATCTCAACCCATTCTTAATATTAAAACATCTCTACTGGGCAATGTGTTTAACGGTAGATTTATAGACACATTGACGGTGCGCCTGTAAACAGTGTGTGCTCAATAGTTAGCATTACGACGTGTTGTCGTGTTTTACCTTCTCTATTGAGTTTCCTTAATACATATAATAATAGTGAAATGTTAAAGTCGATCATTGAAGATCCAAATATCCTTTTTTCTTGCAATTGTGTTGTGCATGTTAGACAATGGACGTCAGTGACTACGCTATCTTTCATCGTCGTTTTACGTGTACCACCATGTAACGCAGCGCCTGTTGAAATTTCGCATGAGTTCAGCTGTCTAAGGATTTGTTGCTCTTGTCTAATAGTTTCAAAGTGTGTTTCTAATTTGTTTTTACGACCACCGACATAATGAATGGTATATTATTAAAGTATTCGAAGTTTGTTCATCTCTATAAATATAAGTTTTAATTCATTTTTGACTTGCTATATAAGTAGCAAATGCCATTAGGAAATGAAAAAAAATGGTTAATGAACAGGCACCATCCCCATCCGTGGTGTGGGGGGTGGAGAGGTTTCGTAGGCATGACGTATCTACTTCATTCAGACTGTCAGCACGCTTTGTTTCTGACTATCACCACTCTTTGCGAATACGTTTTTAAACTATTATATATTTTTTATTTTTTAGGGTCTTTCGAATTTTGTGACGTATGTCAGCGTAGTTTTCAGAGACAGTTTTTTGCTATCCTGGTCACCCCGTCAAGGATAATGGCACAAATTATAAAATTATTGTATTGTCATCGGTTCTTGATAAGTATGCTAAATTGCGAGTTAATTCGACGTTTTAAAGGGGGTCAAAATCATGTTCAAAGTTTCCGTTACATAGGCACATACTAACATATCTACGTATGAAGCTATTTTTTTTTAGTTTTATATACTACTAACTTTTGCCAGCGGCTTCGCCCGCGTGGAGGGCGGAAATTATCCCGCGGGAACATACTGCCGGGATAAAAAGTAGCCTATGTCCTTTCTCAGGGTCTAAACTATCAATGACAACATAGTAAAATCAGACTCACAAGTGGCGGCGGCTTTTGAAAATTTATTTTCAGATATTTCTGTTTCAACTACAAAATCCCTAAACTCATCACCTTCTGTTGCTGAGTCTTTGCTTATTGAAAATGTTAATGTTTGCGATTCGGAATTTCATTTTGAACATATTACTTGTAAAGATATAATTAAAACCTTCCACACTTTAAATGTAAAAAAGACTGCAGATCTGTGGGGTAATTCTGTAGAAGTCGCCAAGTCTATTATTGACATTGTAGAACCTACTTTAGCTCTTATCCATATTTAATAATTGTATCGACTGTGGGGAGTTTCCTGACCTTATGAAGAATAGTAAAATAATACCTTTATTTAAATCTGTTAGTACATCAGACCCCTCTTACTATAGACCTATTTCAGTACTACCTACCTTCAGTAAAATTTTTGAGAAATTAATTTTAGACCAATTGCAACGATTTTTTAATAAACATAAATTATTACATACCAAACTGTTCGGTTTCACAAGGGGTCGTTCAACTACCGATGCCGGTGTTGAACTCCTAGGGCATATTTATAATGCATGGGAAGATAAATGCGATGCTTTGGGCATCTTTTGTGATTTATCTAAAGCATTCGATTGCGTTCTTCATGAAACTTTAATCAGGAAACTCCGCCACTACGGGATCCGGAACAGCGCTCTGGATCTTCTTACTTCATATTTGAGTAATAGAATTCAGAGTGTCGATGTCAATGGAAAAAGGTCTCCCGGATCTATCGTAACAATGGGCGTCCCACAGGGCTCAATTCTTGGTCCTTTTTTGTTTCTTATTTACATTAATGACTTGCCTTACCTCATTAAAGATAATCATAATATAGTTTTGTTTGCGGATGACACCTCACTTTTGTTTAAACTTAAACGTCAGCAGCTGGTTACTGACGATGTTAATAGCGGGATCTCAAAAGTAGTTCACTGGTTCAATGTTAATAATTTGCTTCTTAATGAAAAAAAAACCAAATGCATTAAGTTTACGCTACCTCACGTTAGGCAAGTGAAAACGAATGTGTTGGTGAAGGGCGAAGAATTGAATCCTGAAGATAGCACTGTATTCTTGGGCCTAACTTTGGATACTAAGCTTCAGTGGGGCCCGCATATAGATAAATTGTCGAAAAAGCTAAGCTCCGCTGCATACGCTGTTAGAAAAATTCGGAATTTAACTGACATAGAGACAGCCCGTTTAGTGTATTTTGCCTACTTTCATAGTGTAATGTCGTACGGTATTCTATTGTGGGGAAATGCCGCCGACGTTCAGACTATCTTTGTCTTGCAGAAAAGGGCTGTTCGATCAATTTATAAATTAAGCCCGAGACAGTCACTCAGAGAGAAATTTAAAGAAATTAATATAATGACTGTGCCTTCACAGTATATTTTTGAAAATCTTTTATATGCCCATAAGAATATTAAATTGTTTAAAAAATACAGTGATATCCATAGTATAAATACTAGGAACAAACACAAATTTGTTGTACCTTCAACAAGGCTCAAGAAAATAGGTGGCTCATTCAGATGTCAATGTATACGCTTTTATAATAAACTTCCAAGCCATGTTCAAGATCTAATTCTCAATAAATTTAAATAATTCATTAAACGTAAGTTGTGCCAGAAAGCATTTTACACTGTTAAAGATTATATTGAGGACAAAAAAGCTTGGGATTAAGCTGCTCCAATTTTTATTTTTAAAATATTATTGTACTGAATTATATATTTTTTTATTTTTTTATTATCAGTTACTTTCCTTTTTTTATTAATTATATATTGGGAATATACACTTTGACATTTTGATTATTCAAATTCAAATTCAAATTCAAAATATTTATTTCGGAAATAAATCCATATAATGTTAGTAATAAAACAACTTACCCTAATGTTAGTATTAAATAAAAGACAATAAAAATAAATTAAACGAATGAACCATTGAACTGATCGTTCAATGGTTCCTTAGTTCATTCGTCAAGTGGGAATGAACTCTCAGCCACCTTCGCAAGAGGGGAGAGTCCCACCGGTCTGAGAACACATTCAGGATGCCATTGGAGGAGGACCGCAAGCGCTCAACCATGGAAGCGCAGCGCCTCCGCATGATCGCGGCAAACCCGTCGACGCACGCCTCCGCGAACATCCCTGACGCGCTACATCTCCATGGCAGTCTCAAGAGCATCCTGAATGCGTTATTGTATTATACACGCAGGTCGCTGTATACCCGCTGGGTAAATTTGGTCCACAGGCTGCACGTGTAGAACGACTGGCAGAAGGCCTTAAAAAGCGTTATCTTAACAGATTCAGTACAGCGTGCAAACCTGCGAGCCAGCATGTTGCCGCGGACAGCCAAAGACCTGCGCTCCCTGTCTATGTCAACGTTATCTTTTAAGTCATCAGTGACCCAGTGACCCAAATACTTAAACCTCTGAACCCGACCCAAAGGAGTCCCAGAGAGTGAGAGTTCTGGCAGCTGTTTGTAGGTTAAAGTACCCGATTTAAAAACCAACCATTCACTCTTATTGGTATTGTATTTGAGCCCATGAGCCAGCGCATAACTTTCACAGATTTTCAAGAGGCGTCTCATTGCACCGACAGATGGGCTCAGCAGCACCATGTCATCAGCATAGCTAATGTTGTTTACGCAGACACCGTCTACGTGACAACCGACTTTGGTGCTACTGAGCTCACCTATCAGCTTGTTTATGTATAGGTTAAACAAACGGGGGGAGCTCAGTCCCCCTTGCCTCACCCCACAATCCAGCCCATACTTATCAGCCCAGTTAACTCTATTGTTCTGACTACTGTACCAAAATCGAAACAGCGATATAACATCAGCTGGGACAGTAGTCTCATGAGTGAGCTTATGCCAGAGCAGGTCATAATTGACCAGGTCGAACGCCCTCGATAAGTCCAAGAAACATGCTATTACAGGAGTTTTTCTGTCTGTATAATATTGGACAGTCTGCTTTAAACATAAAATTGCGCTATCCGTTGATAAGTTTGGTCTAAAACCAAACTGAGCATCTTCGAGAATAATATTTTTAGCTAAAATTTTATCAAGCAGACTATCCAATACCTTAGCAACGACAGTGGCAAGCGATATCGGCCTATAATTGGAGATATTGGAGGCGTCACCGGTCTTATTCTTTATAACAGGCACAACGACTGTATTAGTCAGTTCAATAGGTAAGTAACTATGACTTAAACATAAGTTAAAAAACATAGCGAGCACTCGTGGCAAGTGTACTCCCGCGTATTTTAGATGTTCGACGCTGAGGCCGTCGAGACCGGGGGACTTTCCCCTTACCATGTTCTGTATGGTTCCCGCGACTTCCTTGCCGAGAACCTGAGAGGGGGAACCCCGGCCATGGCCGCCTCTGCACCGCTATTTGACGGCTCGCCGTTGCCACACAAACAAAAGCTTACATTAAAATGTTTTTGGAAAGCGTTAGCTATTTCAGTGGTTATTGCTTATACACTTTGACATTTTGATTATTACTTAACTATGACATGAATATATACTCTGAGGAGTATACTATTATTATTATTTTAATAATTTTGAATGTGAGGACTATGTAGATGTTTGTTTTTTTTTATACTTACTCATTTCATTTTAATGATAATCTGGCAGTTTGAGTACTTAATGCGGCCTACCAAAATGTCCATTCTTTGGTATTGTTCGTCGAATCGTTGTGCTCCTTATGTTTTGAGTTGAGCTGAAAGATTAATGACAAATGCGTGCATTGACTGGACAGGTCCACTCAATCTGTATGGTTCTTTCCTCAAAAGACCATTTCAGACACCTCCATGTACATGATCCTCAAATTATCAGACAGCGACTATCTCCTGATTTTATATACACACTAGCATTTGCCCGCGACTTCGTCCGCGTCAAATTTTCGCTCTCCTTCCCGTCGCATCAAATTGCCTGCAAGTTTTAGTCCATTTTTCGTTTGCTGTTCCGCTTCTTTTGGACCGTAGCGTGATATTATATAGCCTATTATAGCCTTCCTCGATAAATAGGCTACCCAACACAAAAATATTTTTTCAATCGGACCATCAGTTCCTGAGATTAGCGCGATCAATCGAACAAACAAATAAACTCTTCAGCGATTTTGACTCCCTTTCGATTATGATGGGACTCCCTATTTCGCACTTAGACCCTCATTCGGGTGGGTCCCCGAATAAGGGTCTTTTTTATATTTATTTTATTCTGGCTAACAAAGCCAGTCTAGCTCCGCCTAAAAGCGCAGAAGCTTCCTGGGAGCATCAGAGGCTTTCCGAAGCGATCTCATTGTTCCGTAGATTGGACTGCAGATTGGAGTCAGCACTTTTCGAATGACAAGATTACATAAGACAGTCCCCAAAATGCCCACGCTTCACCACTTCCTAGTGCTTTAGTTGGGAAGAAGACAATCCTCCGGCGAGTTGGGAAGAAAAACTGACGCAAAAAACTCGTCAGCAGCTCAACTGTCTCTTCACTTAGAAGTGCTTGATCATCATAATCTGCCTATATTGTTCCCACTGCTGGGACACAGGCCTCCTCCCGGTGACAGGGATTGCACCGTTATATACCACGCGGGCCCAGTGCGGGCTCGTAGATGTCAAATGTCTTAAAATTTTTGGTTCTAGGACATGCCGGCTTCCTTACGATGTTTCAAGAACTTGATAAAATATAATACTAATAGCTGACCCAGCGAACTTCGTACCGCCATATTTTATTTCTCTAATCGCAACTGAGGAAATAAAACCCTACCGGTAAAATCGAATTAGCTAAATTGAAAATAAAGCTGGAACTCATATTGTTGTACAAAATGCGTGGGGTGCTTATTATAATTACTACAGGTATACTAAACTATCGTTAAAATATTTACAGCAATGAAAATCAAGCCCCACGCTTTTTGTACAACAATATGAATTTTTCAATTGAGTACTCCAGTTTTATTTTTAAATTTTTAGTTCAATTAGTTTCAAAAGCGTGTTTTTTTAGTTTTTTCAAACAATAATTTATTAAATGTAGATATTATTTTTCTTATCTTTAACTATTTTTTATAAACAATGACTTCTTTACAAAATACATGAAGAAAATAAAATAAAATGCAAGCAAAAAATACTTACATGTGTATAAAGTTATGATTTTGCACTGATTAATACTTGCAGAGGTTATATACTTGGTAAATGCACAGGTATATTTACGTAGAGACTGACGCAGAGAGTAGTACTAAGACTTGCACTGAGATTTTACTTAGACTATCACTTTCCGGGAGATAGTATTAATTCACTCGTTTAAAAAGGAACTGAACTGCGCACTGAACACTCGGCGCCAGTATTTATACCTGTACCTTGAATTTCCCGAACGTTCTAGTTCGCATGCTTCATGATAAATGATAAATGATAAATTATTTTATTTCTGTAAGTAGGTTTGTACAAACACTTTTACAAGTCAATAATATTTTTTTGAGCTAGATGAGGTTGGCGTTTCCTATCTGACTACTCTGAGAAGAAAGGCCGAAACAAACTCAGAGGTCAGTCTCTTTTAAAGTCCAGACATAATATTGGTAACATTATGTGAAGACTATGTAGATAGCTGTCTGAAATGGTCTTTAGAGGAAAGAACCAAACAGATTGAGTGGACCTGTCCAGTCAGTGCACGCATTTGTCACTAATCGTGCGGCTCAACTCAGAACTTGAGAAGCTCAACGATCCGGCGAACAATACCAAAGAAAGGACATTTGGGTAGGCCGCAAAAATTACTCAACCTTCCAGATCATAATTACGGGAAGAATCGATTGATCAATTTTTCGAAATAGTGGGTACTATCGATTCTTCCCGTAATTATGATCTGGAAGGTTGAGTAATTTTCTCGTTGGTTCGAGAGGGAGCTTTGTTTACGCACATAGGAGGTCTCGAGAACGAATGAGATACCAGAGCTTTGGACATTCAAACCAGAGATGGCGACTCGATAGAATTTGATGGCCATATCTTGAAATTTTGATTAAAATTTGGCGCCAAGACTTTAATAATTCTCTTACAAAAATAGTACAATTTTTTTTTTATTAGTCGTAATAATATTGTAACATAATACGCTGTATAATTATAAAAATATCAGTCACAAACATAGAGCAACACGGACCACCGGCGGACCGGAGGGGAGACGCCATAGCGTTTTTTCCCGATACAAAACTGTCTGTCATTTTTTGCGGGGGGAAATCTGCTCTACCCACACTTTCTCAAATTCTCACACAAAAATAATCGTCTGTTGCTACGAAACTCACACATAAAAATTAAAGCATACACTAACAATTTCATACACACATAGATACATTATGTGTCGTTACAGTACAATGAGATGACGCAACTACATTGACAAGTTGCTTACAGCCGTGGTTGCAACTACTGTCGATACGCATTATCGATAAATTCAAGAACTCGGTTTAAAAAGTGATACAAAGATAGATATTATAATAAAGATTGACTTTATTTTTTTTTATCGGAATATTAGGTTTAAAAAGTGATACAAAGATAGATATTATAATAAAGATTGACTTTATTTATTATGTACTACAATAATTATCATTTAACAAATAAAATTAAGGTTTACGTCATTTTAAAAACGAGTGGATGTGTATCTATCACCTTAGAGCATTTATATATACCATGCACGTTATATAAAACTAATTGAATGCGCGGCCGCCGCCATTATATATTATATCGTATTGTGTCGAAAATAAGTTCTCTCCAAAAATGGTTAATTGTGCAGTTTCTAGCTGTAAAAATCGATCTGCTACTACAAATCTGCGAAACCATGGTGTTTCTTATCACATGAAAGTAAATGTTATGCGCCAATGTAGTTTTATTGAAGTACATTGTCGAAATCAACTTTATACCATTACGATAGAAAAATATAGTGGTACGTGAGTAGTATAAACGCAGTACAGGGGCATGGTTTGCATAGTGCTGCGACAATGTAAGTGAATGATAGGTAAAATAAAAGGTTTTTTCAATGATTTAAGCAGTATATTCAGTAATGAGTATGAATATACTCAGGAATAGTGAGAGTGGCACTAATGGCATCATGAGATGATAGTCTGTCATTTGGTAGACTGAATGATTTTTGATGACTCTGGAAAATTAGGTTTAAAACTATTAATTTTTCAAGTTGAGAAATCTAAACTTCATTTCACCACTATAACTAATGTGAACTACATCAGGTCGGCTGTTTTACCTTTTCCGTGATATAAAAAAAAACTTACGGGACAAATACTGTGTGGTGTTAGAGTTGGTTTGGTGCCCTCGACTAATCTCCTCCTATTGTTCGACAACACATGAAAGTCAGAGGTCTTGAAATGTTTTGAGCAAATGACACTATTTCTTGTGGGACTCCAGGTTAGTCTATTATTACAAAATTTCTTCCATATATCCCTTAAATTTGGATCTTTAGGAAACCTTCAATAAATAAATTAAAAAATATTATGTTTGAAGTTCACAATAAGTAATTTTAATAAAATGTGTTAACTCGTACGTTTTATAATATTTTTAATTTAACGCTTTTTTTTATACAACTGTGTATATTAATATACAGCTTACAATATAATATTTTAAATAAATCAGAAAACTTAATCTCAAATATGTCTCTGTATGGATATAGACTCCTTTGCCAAATTTATCGATAACTATCTACTAACAAACCAGTAACAACACTATCGCTCGGTGACAGTGTATTCTCGGAAATAGACTCGGATCAGTCGCTCGACCGATCCGCATAATGTATGAGGGCGAGCGGCCTGTGTTGGTAAACAAATCCGAAACAACACGACCGATGATTTTGTAATTTTTAAGTTTTATAGAAGTAAATAGGAATAATGTGATTAAAAATTACTTACATATGAAAGGTAACGCCATCTTTTTGTAAATTTGACGTGGCAGATCTCTTTTTGCAGCAAAATACAGAACAATTCGGCATTTTTGTAGGATGTCAATTTCGTCGCGCAACTAGATTTAGTCTACCGAGCAGTGCGGCTGCAACTAGTTTTATTGTACGCATAGGACCGCGTGGACTTGTACTTTGACAGAGGGGAACGCCTGCGTATGGCTACTCCCCTCTGGTCCGTGTTGCTCTATGGTCACAAACCATTAAAATAATACGGTTATATCGTGAACATAAATAAATATTACGTGAAATAAAGTAATAGAATTTATATTCTAAGAAACAGAACACAGCGCCATCTACTGGGTGTATTTGCAACCTAGATGTCGAACAATATTGGAGAATTTTATTGATAAATCAACGTACACCGCCATCTATGAGAACTTCATACAACTAAACAGTAAATAAACACTTGCTTAAGAAACAATTAATTGATACATTTTATTCATTTACATTCACGACATAAGCGAATAATTGAGATGATAACTATCCTATCCAGTAAGTTAGACCAAAATACGGGTACATGTGAAATTTGATTGAAATCGGTTCAGTAGTTTTGTAGTTTATTGGCAACATACATCGTGACACAAGATTTTTATATATATAAAAGATTGACATTGATGAATTTTACCTATACAATGACATTAATATTTACTTTTAAAGTATTATATTGTTTTAATTATTGTAAATGCGAAGATTAAGTGAGTGTTATTTTTTTTCTAGGTTCCTTTTCTTCTCATTTATTTTTTATCACAGTCTGGCAGTTTAAGTAATTTATGCGACCTACACAAATGTCCCTTCTTTGGTATTGTTCGTCGAATCATTGACCTCCTTAAGTTCTGAGTTGAGTTGCATGATTACTGACAAATGCGTGCACTGATTGGACAGGTCCACTCAATCTGTGTGGTTCATTCCTTAAAAGACCACTTCAGACACCAATCCACATGGTCTTCACATGATCTAACCAAATTATGTCTGGAGTTTAAAAGAGACTGTGACCTCTGAGTTTGTTTCGGCCTTTCTTCTCAGAGTAGTCAGATAGGAAACCTCATCTAGTTAAAAAAAATATGATTGACGTGTAAAAGTGTTTGTACAAACCTACTTGCAAAAATAAAGTCATTTATCATTTATCATCTGTGTACCAAATTCCATTTAAATCGGTTCAATAGTTTTAGCAAGAAAGCGAGACAGACAGACAGATAGACAGAGTTACTTTTGCATTTATAATATTATATATATAAATATATAATATATATATTAGTGAAGAAGTGTGGATGTGGATGTGGATAGTGTGGAAGTGTGGATATAGTGTGGATAGTGTGGATTATTTTTAGTTCTTTAGTACGGTCAGTAATGAAAGCCGATTATGATGATTATTTAATTATCTAAATTATGTCAACGTTACCTGTCCTACCCTTCAACCAACATGTATAAGGGTCACACATTTAGTGTAGGGGTCTACTAGGACCGATGCCTGCCGGGGTCGCGTGATTGTTCGAAAGAGATACCGTGACCCTGGCACATGGGCAACTGATGGAATACGGGTGGTTTTTAGTCAGTAAAAGTCTGACACGCCCTCCCGCTCCGCCCAGAGCGGGAGAAGTCATTTGTTGATTTCCCATCCTGAAAAAAAAAGGGTCACACATTTTTATGTCTTACTTGAATGTCCGAAATCTTTTTTTCTTAACTTTAACGTTAAAATAACTGCTATTTAACACTTCATGATAGCAGTTTTTTTAAGTACACGCACATAATGAACTGCGATCATCGCGAAATAAAACAGATGGAACATTACCAGGCAATTTTAGTTATTGCTTTACTGCACGAAACTTTATTAAAGTTGAATCTACTAAAGTTTCGTGCAGTAAAGCATTAATATCAATCGGTGTTCAAGAAGTTTGCCGCGAGGTATAGAGGCACAGTCTGTATAAAGTGTCTTGAATAAAAGTACACTTGGATCTGTATATTTTGAATTCGATTTGCGTACTTAACTGCACGCCTAACTCTTACGGGGTTAGCAGAGTGGATGGAGAATAACTTTTTCTTATTATGTATTATTTCCTTTATGTATTACTAGCTTCTGCCCGCGACTTCGTCTGCGTAAATGTCGGTTATCGTGGACGCAGACAAAGTCACGGAATAAAAAGTAGCCTATGTCCTTTCTCAGGCTCTAAACTATCTGTGTACCTTTCATTTAAATTGGTTCCGTCGTTTTAGCAGGAAAGCGAGACAGACAGACAGAAAGAATTACTTTTGAGTGTGGATGGATTATTATTAAACATATCATTTAAAAATTGTATGTGTAGTGGCACAAATCGGGACCTGAGCAACATTTTTTTTTAATATGTTGCAGGTATCCGATTTGGATGAAACTTGTAACGGTAAAATCAACACACTAAGTGCTATTTTTTTGATTTTTTTGAAAGTGGTCACTTTGTTAGAACTTACTTAAAATAGCCAAAAATAATATTTCAATTAAAAAGAATATTTAATTTTAGTAAAATAAGTAAGATCGGTAAACGTAATATTTGTCACAATGCTGTCTACAGTTTGGCTTTGGAATCACATTCCTAGCTCTATTAGTTTTAGAGAACGAAAAGTTTAAAAAGTTGTCTGTCATTAGGATATTTTCCAAGGTTACTCCATGACAGTAAGAGCTAGGCAATCAAAAACTACATAAATAGTAATGCAAATGAGCAGCGTACTTATCAATACCATATTCATTACATTTGGCTCTAGGGGCACATTCTCAATACTTAACCTGCTGCTGACATCGACTGTAGTCGCGCGTGGAACACAACGCGCCGTCGACCCGGGCCTGGTCCTTAACGGACGGAGCTACGTTTACTCAGCCTCGATGCAAGCTTTGCATAGGGGGCTGTCCGTTATGCCTATTATGTAAAAGTGTTTTCGTACCACTTGCTCAAAAAAGTGACATTCTATGCCTCAAAAAGCTAACATAACAATAGTAATTTTTAATCTGTTAAAAACAGGGAGAAAATTGTACAGAATTTCATTCATCCTCTAGGGGGAGAATGTGATTTAAATTTGGAATACTTACCGAAATTTATACTGAACTACATCTGTGTTTACACCATTGAGTTTGTATATAAAGCATTATACATCTTTTTGGAAAAGGAATACGCATTTATTATGCAGTTATGATTATTAAATAAAATTACGAAAACCGACGAGGCCGTATGAGCTTGATGCCTTTGCTTTTCCGACAAAAAAATATTAGTCTAGAAAGCCGCGTTTTGTTTTCTTCAAATACATAAACACAGAACAATATTACTCCTAGCGAAGTACATAAACGTTAAGTTTATTTTTACTTTTAATTGTCATTATTTTTAATAAATGCTTATCTCATATTTTATTATTGTGTTAATTGTTTCGCAAATGGTACGAAAAGTAGAGTATTTTCCTCGGTGATAAAGCTGTCTTAGTCTTGGGTGAACTTAAATCCCTCGCTACACTCAGGACTCGTCTTAAATCCCTCGCTTCGCTCGTGATTTAAGTTTTTAACACCCTCGCAACGCTCGGGAAAAAAACCTAGAGTCCTTTGTTACGCTCGCGATTTAAATCGTCACCCGCGACAGAAGACACTGCTTTATCCCCTTGGTTAATAATCTACTATTATTTAGCGGGCAGTGTCCCGTGATGGTCCCAGTAATCGACGCAGAACAGCCCTATCCAGGCGTAGCAGACGTCTGGTCAGCCTGCCATTCAAGGCAAGCCTGCAATGGCAAAGCTTTCCTGGACTGCCTGCCGCCAGGTCCCGAGGTCCACCAGCTCATGTGGTGGCAGCTCAGCTTGTGTGGGTACAGTCCTGCAGCCACCTGTGTAGCTGGTTGAAGGGGATGGGACGATGGGTTCAGATCCACAGACCGACGCGCTGGATAGCCTTCTGGCCAGTTCGTCAGCAGCGTCGTTGCCTAGTGATCGGCTGTGCCTTTTTATCCACTGCAGTGTCACCCCATTACGGTTAGAAACTGTTAACCGTTCTAATGCGTTGTGACATTCTAGTGTTAGACTCGAGGTAAGTGCATAGTATACGTATATAGCTGTCCGTAATTCTCCGCTTCTGTTGCGTACACTGCTTGTTTACCTACTGCCCACACATTCCACCTGGTATACGGTGTTGAGCATGCGCAGCGGGCGTGTGAGAATTCTCCGAGTCTGGTATCGGAGTCGGGTCTGACGCAGCCAGGGCCGCCTCCTCCCACACGCTCTATTGTAGAGGCGGCAGCCCGACTGCTATACAAGGGAACGGCTGCAGCTTTTCGAGGTCTTTTTGGGCTGTGCTCAGGTCTGTTCTGGGCCACCAGACTATTGAGCCTTATGTGATTATTGGTCGAATAAGTGTGGTAGCAGGAAATGCTTGGCAGGAATTGGGGGATGACTATCGCTTGATTTTTCCCAATTCCTGCCAGGCATTCCCTTGCACTGCCACAGGGATATGCTGGATCACGGCGGATATGACATCTATGGTTGACCACACACATGATTAGGTACTGCATAAACCTACATGCCTACAAGTTATTATGTGATTTTTGAACAGTCAGATAAGGATCTGAAGAATAATTATTGCGGTTTTAAATATGGAAAGTATAACGAACTGATATTTTATTCTTCAGTTACATAAGTTATCTTGATTTTGAAAGTTAGCACTAATAAAAATATAGCTATATAGTTAAGATAAGCGAGAATAGACTTTCTTGGAACTTTTCTACTTATTATTAGCATTTTTTACGTAACATTCATTTGGCTTTGTATTTAATCTACATACATAATAATAACGCATAAAATCAACTGGAACTAGATTACCTTGATTTTATGATCCACTGCTTGCAACTATTTGTCAAACCACAACAACCTAGTTTTTTTAATCACCCAACAAGTTACCGTTTCGTCATCACAACGAACCTAGGTAAAGGCCCAAAGGATAGACAGTAATACCACACAATGGTACAGTATGGGCTAATAATAAAAAAAATATAAGTATGTTAGAAGCGTTAGAGTTGTTACCACAGCGAACATGAAACTGTCACTTGGACAAAGTTTTAATTATAATATATAGTTGTTTAGCAAGAAAAACTAGAAGGTCAATTCTCGTAATTAAAAACGTACAAAATTTAGTCGCAGTCTCATCTCGGTGGTGATTAAATGACAAAAACTGGTCAAAAATGTAGGGAAACTGGGTATTATTCACAGATTGAGACTGAGATTAGACTGCGAACGTTCTTAAAACTACGAGAATTGCCCCTACGGTGTTTAATGGTTGGTCATATCAGTTATGATGTACTCTATCGGCATACTCACCTCAGATGGAACGTTAAGTCCTGCACGCTGTTAACCATAAAACGAGTGCATCACCGACGCTCGTCATAAGACGGCGTATTCCGCAGAAGTGTTGATGTAGTGGCTTCTTAAATGCTTTGCCCCGAACAACTGTAACAAATATATTCTTAGGGAACACTTCCTCGGGGCCTTAAACGCAAGGAATACAACTTGGGGTTCCCGGTATACGAACACACGTGGCAGGATGGTTGAGGACTGGGCTCTGGAGACAGGCCTGGTCGTCCTTAAACGGGGTTATGTCCCTACGTGTGTGCGGATGCGGGGCAAATCAGTGGTGGACATTTCGTTCGCCAGCCCCGCTCTGTCGCCGCAGGTCACTGACTGGCGCGTTATGGAGGGGATGGAGACGTATTCCGAACTCCCAGCACATCTGGTTTAACGTCTCCGTCCAGACCTCGAGTGCGCCGGTCCGACAGGCCCCGAGTGGTTCGCGTTGGGCACTTAAGAAGCTGGACTGGGAGCTCCTCCTGGAAGCCTCGACCGTGCAAGCCTGGGTGTATATTATGTCAGAAAGCCTATTATACTGTTAAAGACTATATTGAGGATAAAACGGCCTGGGATTGAGCTGCTCCAATAAATCTACACTGAATGTTGTTTTTTTATTATTATTTTGCTATTTTTACTCTTTTTTTTATTATTGAAAATTTGAGGACTATGTGGGTCATTGTTTCTCTTTTGATTATGGTCTAGCAGTTTGAGTAGTTAGTGGCAATATCTGTGTGGTTCTTTCTTCAAAAGACCATTTCAGTCACCGATCTACATGGTCATCAAATGATCTGACCAACAAAATTACATCAGTTTCTTTTTTTTTTATATACACATTGACATTGATAATTTTTTATATATACAATGACATGAATATTTACTTTGTAAAATATCGTATTGTTTTAATTATTGTGAATGTGAAGACCATGTGGGTCTTTTTTTAGTTTTGTTTTCTTTCGTACTCAGTAATCATGATTTGAGTAATTTATGTGGGCTACCCAAATGTCCTTTCTTTGGTACTGTTCGTCAAAGCGTTGGGCTCCTTATGTTCCGAGTTGAGCTAAATGATTAGTGACAAATGCTTGCACTGACTGGACAGGTCCACTCAATCTGTGTGGTTCTTTCTTCAAAAGACCATTTCAGTCACCAATCTACATGATCTTCACATGATGTGAACAAGATTATGTTTGGACTTTAAAAGAGACTGTGACCTCTGAGTTTGTTTCGGCCTTTCTTCTTAGAGTAGTCAGTTAGGAAACGCCGAACTCATCTAGTTTAAAAAAATATAATTGACATGTAAAAGTGTTTGTACAAACCTACTTACAGAAATAAAATCATTTATCATTTATATAATTATATGTAATCAACGACGAGGCGGAGTGATTCCGGAAGGCCATGTCCGAAATATGTGATGTGGCTAGGTCCAGCCAGGACGTGCTTGGTGCCAGGTGTGATGGTGGTCGCCGGAGCTGACAGCGCTTCGCGAGACGTGCATTGTTGCGCAATACCGGTACACCAGGCACCGCTAGCTCCGTATCCGCTCTCCACATACGGAAGCCAATCAGGCGGAGCTGTACGAGGAGTACAGAGCTGCGAAGACTGCCCTCCAAGTGGAGATGCTGCGGGCCAGGGGACTGTGCCGCAAGGAGTCGCTGGACAAGGACCCGTGTGGACGCCTTTACAAAACGGTGCGGTAATCCCCCCATGGGCTCCCCCACTGACGCAGAGCAGACCATCCGGCTCGCCTGGGGATACCGCACAGTCTCCTGTGAGGCGGCGAGCCTCCGTACCGGATTACCGCCATGAGATCTGGAGGCAAATTCCTCGCATATATGTGGAAGAGGCGCGAAGAGGCCAAACGCCGGGAGGAAACTCCGCTGCCGCGAGAAATCACGAGTCGGCGGACAGAGTTCCGGCGGGATCTCATGGTGATATGGTAGCTACGACTGTCGCAAACCAGGACTGGGGTCTGGGCAGGGCTCTTTGAGGAGTGGCTGAAGAGGCGCCACGGAGTCCTCACTTTCCGCCTTACGCAGGTCCACACCGGGCATATATAATATAACATTTTTATTCAAAATAAAAGGCTTAAAAATATGTACAGTTTTGCTTAAATATAAATTATATTCTAGAATGTCGGAACAAGGTATTCCTGTGTTTCAGGTAAGAAGAGCCTACAGAGTCTTATAAAATTAATAAATAATCAAAAGTTGAGAAAAGACAAATTATTATATCAATATTCAGTAGCTTATCTCTTACTTTCTAAAATTTGATAGAACTTAATACTTAACGTAGGTGAATACTTACTTTAACACAGTTAGTAAATTCTATGTTTCTCCGTAAAACATACTTTGGAGAGCGTCATTGAGAGTTCTCTTACAATTTGTGTAGTTCAGTGAATAAATAGTTCCTGTTCTGGATAAGGCAGGAGAAAATGCACGTGTGTTACCAGTGTGTTGTTCACCTGGAGGACACGGTGGAGCATGCGGTGAAGGTGCGCTCTGCCTGGGTGGAGCTCCGCCGTGTCCTCGTGGAAGCAATCGGCGGCGGCGATCTCTCACGTCCGGCCCTGGTCCAGGCCATGGTACAGAGTGATTCAAGTGGAAAATGTATAAGTAAAGGACGTGGGCAAACCCGTTGGCAAAGCCGCTGGCAAAAGCTAGTTTTAAATAAATGGTTTGAGTTTGATTTAATTAATTTATCTGTTTGTCCGTCAGGTGTCGTACGTGAAGAATAGCACTACCCCATTTCTTCCCGGGGGTCTCGTAAAAGGCGACCAAGGGACTTAAGTGACTGGGCAGCAGCGTTCTCTATGCATTTGACCACCATACTGCGATCGCCAACCCGCCTGCCAAGCGAGGCGGTTATTGTAAAGCACCCCAAATTGGTGGAGGCTTATGTCCAGCAGTGGACGTCTTTCTGCTGAAAAGATGATGACGATGAAAGCACAACCTTGTTGTTATCCATCAACAATTTCCTTTGAAATAAAATCTTGTAAAATCCAATAAACCGTAATAACTATAACCTATAAGTATTGAAGTTCTTGAAAATCACCTTGTATTAGGATGGATCTATCATTCTCATCACTGACAAGACTATTGTTGTCAATAAGCCAGATATAGTGGTCATGTATTGATTAGAGTGTTGCACAGTGGTTGTTGATATAACGTCCTGTATGACTAGAACTTCGTAAAACCTGAAAAAGAAAAGCAGATTTACGTGGCTCTTGAGGTTGTCGACGTGGGAGGAATGGATACAGCAGTCATTGTGCTGATAGTCGTGACTAGCGTTGCCAGACGTCCCGTATTTCTCGGGACGTCCCGTATTTTAGGCATAGTATAAAATGTCCCGGCGGGACTGACTCTGTCCCGTATTTGAACCGTACTTCGTTTTCCATTATGGAATTGATCCAAGTATTCACACACGCAAAGTTCGTAAACCGTACTGTTTTAATTGTTTTCGTTTTTAGTATTACTAGCTCAAACTGTTACGTGGAACGGGTTTTTTCACAGGTGGACTGATGTAAGAAATAAATGAACCCCTAATTTAATAAAAAGCGAGTTGATGGCCGTTTTTAATTACGATTATAATTGTATTGATTTTACAGATATTTTAAAATGAATAAAAATATGTTAAAACTGACTCGATGCTTGAAAAATATCAAAAAAAATTACACTAAATAATTTTGTTTTTTATTTGTCCCGGGTAAAAAAATGAATCCCGTATTTTTTGCCCATTTTATCATTTGTCCCTTATAAGCAGAAAAAAAATCTGGCAACTCTAGTCGTAACTGCTAATAGCAAAATAGGGAAAAGCCTCGACTAACTCACGAGGAGGTTCTCGTTAAGCAGTTGAATCAAAGACCTGATCCAGAAACCAGGCACGGACACGGTGCGTATCCTTAGGAGCCCTGACCACCGGTAGCTTGGACCCTGCTCTCGATACCGCTACTATTTTTTATGTTTTTAAATATTTTTAAGTGTTGCGCCGTGGTGGGCCAGTGGTAACGGCCGCGACTTTCAAGTTGTAGGTCGTGGGTTCGACCCAAGCAGGCACTTTTATTTGTGTGAATTATTTCAACACCACAGCTCTCAAAACGGTGAAGGAAAACATCGTGAGGAAACTGGCATGTCTTGGAACCAAAAATTCAATGAAATGTGACATCTCTCCGCACTGGTCCCGCGTGGTGGATTAAGGCCCACTCCCTCTCACCGAGAGGAGGTCTGTGTCCCAACAGTGAGAACATTATAGGCTACTGATGATGATGGTGTAAATAAATGAAATAAGAACAAACATTTGGTCACATCCCACTGCATGTTTAAACTAGAGCAACCTCTGAGACACAAATCTAGTTCAAGACATATAAAGGAAAAATAAGACCTGTAGACTGACCAACCATGATTTAGTATGTAGATGTGTACCTATTTGATTTTTCAAAAACACTGTGAATTTTGTAATCAGTTGTGACACTACATGCACATGACATGAATCAGGATCATCACGGAATATCATGGATGCAACAGTTCCGGTAATGGAACATGAGCAACACCTCGATATTGACGCGCAGTCACGCAACCACGGAGCAGGCAATCGTACTAATTACTGTACTTAACTACACATTACTGCACGACAGTGAATTCAACTTGTTAATACTTAAAGCATGAGTAATTTTCCTACTTACTAGTTGGATTTTTAGCCTACATACTAAGTACTTTAATCAAAGGAGATAAGTCAAGTGACGTACGAAACTTACATTTGATGAGGAACTATGTCCAGGCCTGCCTACTCCAGTTGTTTGGTGACTTCACACTAAATAAATCTAACGAAGATATATAACGTGAGCTATCCGCTTACTTTACACGTGGATATAAAGTAGACCTGCTTGAGTGATTTAATCGTTAGCTCACTAATAAACAGCATGCATCAGTATAAGTTCCCGCTGCCGTAAATCGGACTCTGACGGACACGGCGCGCCGCAGTTTTTACTAGCCGCGCTGTCACTCTCACTGGGCACCGTGCAGGCAGCGGGTAACGAGCGCGTCGGCGCGTGATCAGCTGCTCTAATGAATGGCTCCCGCGACGTTTCCTACTTCCACACGCACGCGCTTCATGTAACACAAGTACACAACCAAAAAAATGCTCTCATCAAAAATTCATGGACTTGTAATTTTAGCATCTAAAATACCAAAGACCAATCTATATATATAAAAGAAAGTTGTGTTACTTACACTATTTATAACTCAAGAACGGCCAAACCGATTTGGCTGAAAATTGGTGGGGAGGTAGCTTGGAACCAGGAGACGGACATAGGATGCTTTTTTAAATCCCGTTCGACTATAAAGAGGAAAGATTTGATTGTTTGTTTGTATTGAATAGGCTTCGAAACTACTGGTCCGAATTGAAAAATTCTTTTGTGTTAGGTAGCCTATTTATTGAGGAAGTCTAAATGTTATATAACATCACGCTACAATCAAAAAGAGTGGAGCAGCAACGAAAAATGGACGAAAACTGGCAGGCAATTCGATGCGACGGGAAGGGTGACGGGAGCAAAAATTTGACGCGGACGAAGTCGCGAGCAGAAGCTAGTACAATAATAAGTTTTTACGTTTGAAACTATTGACAGTATCCAATGTACTGACAATGGATAGCTAATTATGAGACGGAGAAGAAGGTACCACGTCTGGACGTAGTATCGTCAGAAACGACTAGAACTTACTTACTTCTTAAGCATGGTCGTTTTCAGATTTATGAATAAATCAATAGTTTGAGCGGCCGGCACACATTCCAATTTGTGCTTTGAAAACAAGATAAGTTAATGCTTATATTATGAATGTTAACCAATGGCCGTTTCCAAAATGTATTAGCTCATCTATCATTAAAATGCACGATACTTTGATTTATCAATTTTATTCGGAAGAACGTAATCAAACTAGATGTTGTAAGTAAATAAGAACCTAATACGAATTAAAAATTAATTGAAGACCTTTCAAAGTTTCTGACAGATTTTTTAAACCTGATTGTCAAGGGTTGGTTACACAAGTTTACAACCAAATTGATGCCAATGATTTGAGACTGATTTTAAGTATGTTCAGTGTGACCCTAAAAATCTTATTGTTTTAGTTTGATCTTTGTATCAGCTCTAGATTTTGAGATAAAATACGTGATAAAAAAAACTTAATTTTTAATTGCATGTTAAAAACACGTTGTTGCCGTTGTTGTTTGTTGGCTCTTCTACGTGGATGACCTGATAGTCGCACTCAGCAGCATGCGTGTCGGATGCAGTGTTGATGGGGTTAGAATTAACAACATCAGCTATGCAGATGACATGGTGCTGCTGGGTCCGTCAGCGGGAGCAATCAGAAAGATGCTTAGAACGTGTGAGACCTACGCTGCCGCACATGGATTAAAATATAACGAAAAGAAATGTGAATACATGGTCTTTGAGGTCAGCGGCAAACGCCGTGGAGAGGGAGGACCCGAGTTGCTTATTAATAATAATAATAATAAAGCCTTTTATTCCGAAACCAGACAATTACACTAACAATAAATGGTTATATCAAAAATCACAAAATGTCTCGAATTTCGGTGTGCCTCTTGGCATAGGCCTCCTCTAACAATTTCCATTGACGTCTGTCGTGAGGTACTCTCCGCCAGTTTGGACCTGCTGTCAGCTTTATTTCTTCCTCCCAGCGGGTAGGCTGCCTACCTCGATTTCTTTTGCCGTCCCTTGGATACCATTCTGTCACTAGCTTGCTCCACTTGCCTTTAGTGTCTCGCATCATGTGGCCTGTCCACCTCCACTTTTGTTGGTCTATTCTTGTTAGAACATCGGTCAGTTTTGTTTTGGACCGGAGATCTGTGTTCCTAATTCTGTCCTGTCTTTTTGAGCCTACCATGCTTCTCTCCATTGCTCTTTGGCACCTGGCAAGCTTTTCTCTGAGTGCTTTCGTGAGTGCCCATGTCTCACACCCGTAAGTTAGACATGGGAGTATACATGAGTTGAAGGTCTTTCTTTTCAAAGTCATACTTAGGTCTTTTGACTTCATGATCTCCTTGAGGGACCAGTATTTTTTCCAACCTATTGCAATCCTCATATCAATTTCCTGGCTAGTTTGGTCTTTGGTGGAGATGACTTGACCAAGGTATATGTAGTCCTCTACATAGGCCAAAGCTTCCTCATTTATTATTACACCAACCGTTTTAGAGTTAGTCATCAGTTTTGTTTTGCTGTAGTTTATTTTCAGACCAATCTTTTCGCTTTCTTCGCTCAGACTTTGTATCATAATTTGCAAGTTTTCTGGGATTTCTTCGAATAACACTAAGTCGTCGGCAAATCTGAGGTGGTTCATTTTCAACCCATTTATATTAAGACCAAACTTTTCCCAGTTCAAGTTACGAAAGATGTTTTCTAACACGGCTGAGAACAATTTCGGAGATAGTGGGTCACCTTGCCTCACCCCTCGTTCAACGTGGAATTCGTTTCCTAGGGATTCCAATTGGATTCTAGCCATACTGTTGGAGTAAATAGTTTGGATAATGTTGATGTATGCTGCTGGTATTCCTTGTTGGTTAAGAGTTTCCCATATGTATTCATGGCTTAAGCTGTCGAAAGCTTTTGCGTAGTCAATGAAGGCAATGTATATAATTTTATTGTATTCCTTATACTTTTCCATTATCTGTTTAACTGTGTAGATATGATCAATTGTGGAAAACCCTTTTCTGAAGCCTGCCTGTTCCACCGGCTGTTGTTCGTCCAACATTGGGCTTATTCTATCCAGTATGACCTTTGCAAATATCTTATACACATTCGACATCAGGCTTATTGGTCTGTAATTTTCAATGTCCTCTTTGTCGCCTTTTTTGTGGATTAAGATGATGTGAGACTTTGCCCATTTCTCAGGGATATCCCCGCTCCTCAGAATCTCGTTAAATATTTGAGTTAGATTGGGTACCAGTTCTTCCATTGAACCCTGCAACAGCTCATTTGTGATTTTGTCTGGACCTGGAGATTTTCCCGCTTTTTGGCTCCTGATTGCTTTTTCTACTTCTTCGGGCAAGATTGAGGGGACGGGTTCCAGAATGGCGTCAGGTATTGATTCAGTATGATTTTTCCTTACAGCGTTTGATTTTTGTTTTGCGTATAGACAACGGTAGAAATCTGTTGCCAGTTCTTTGATGTTTTTCCTCTGTGTAGTAATCTTTGACCTTTTTTTAAGTTTTGGTATCCATTCTTTTCCTGCTTCCCTTAGTTCCTTTAGAGCTTTTTTGACACCGCCAGTTCTTTGTATATGATATTCTAGGGTTTGCAGTCTTTTGATTTTACGATCCCTTCTGATACTTGCTTTAAGTTTCTTACTTGTTTCTGTTATCAATTTAATGTTTTCTTTTTTTATTTGGTTCTTTATCAGTTCTTTTCTTTCATTAATCAGTTGCAAAGTTTGGTCGCTAAGTTGGTATTTGTTACTTTTTTCTTTCCTGGTCATATGGTTTTGAATTTTTTTCTCTAGTATATCATATTTCTGTGTCACAATTGAATCCTTTGTTGTAATATTTTTTGTTTCGTTCGTTGTGTAAGTTGTGTTGTTTGTAATTTCTAGATTTCTTGGTTGATCAAATCGGTTGATGTTTATGTGATTTCGAGAAGTTTTTGTGGTGCATTTTTTTAAGGAGCTGCGTATCATGCGGTGGTTTGTGTTAAAGTTCAACTTGCATATAACGGCAGTGTCTGTGAATGCTTTGGGGTAGTTGCTTATTATGTAGTCGATTTCATTTTTGTATGATCCGTCCGGAGAGATCCATGTCCATTTGGTTTTGTTGTTTTTCTTGAACATCGAGTTCAGTAGAGTTAAATTATGTTCCATAAGAAATTCAACAAGTTTCTGGCCGTTGCAGCTTCTCTTACCGTAACCAAATTTTCCAAGGAAATATTCTTCTGTATTTTTTCTAGTCCCTACTTGTGCATTAAAATCCCCCATTAGGATAATAAATTTATCTGAGCTGTTTTTTATTGCTTGTGACATCTCTTTATAGAACGACTCTAACACTGACAATTCTGCTTGCTCAGTTGGAGCGTAAACTTGTATAATTGACCATTGTTTCTTATAGCCTGGGAGTTTAATGTTAAGTACAGCTAATCTGTCTGAGATTCCAATAAATTCTTGTATATGTTGTTTTAGGTACGTTTTAATCAAAAATCCTACTCCTCTCTGCCCGGCTGTTTCTCCTTTATGGTATAGGATATAATCTGGATATTCTTCAATTTTTTCACCTAGTCTTCTCATTTCGCTTATGCCTAGTATGTCGTACTTTATATCTTCTAGGGCTTTGTTTAATTCCATCAAGCTTTCAGGTGTCCTGAGGGTTCTTGTGTTAAGTGTTGCAATGTTGTAAACTTCACATCTTTTAGTTAGAGGGTGGTGGTCTAGTTCTCCCGCGGGGACCAGCCGTGCTGGGAGACAATTTGTTGTTAGTTGTTTTTCATGTTGTTGTGGTTGTCCGGTTCGTGGTGCTCGTTCTTTAGTTTTTGTTTGTGGGCTTGTCCGAGAACGAGATTGATCTCCCTCGTAAGTACTGAAAGGCATCTAGCTTCTGCATTTTTGGGTCGTTTTTTGGACTATCATTTCCGTTCTTGGGACTCGGAGTTTCAGATCTTTTCCGATTTTCATTCTCAATGCTCTCCATGTTCCTTTTTTGTTTCTTTTTCAAATAAGTGTCTTTGGGCAAATCGTGAGTAATATAAGTATTGGGCTTCATTTTCTTTTTGTTTTTAAGAATCTGGATCTTTTTGCCTAAGGTCGTGGTAGCAAGAAGAATTGGTCTTGTCTTACGGTCTTCGATCCCTTTTTTACCCAATCTCTGGACTCTATCGATTTCACCTTCCTTAAGTTGGACCTCAATATCTGTTAGTGTAGAAGTTACCAAGGTTATCAAATCCTCGTGCTTTTCATCTTTCAGTTCTGGGACCCCGTGGATTATTATGTTGTTCCTCCTTCCATTCAACTCGAGGTATTCAATTTTTCTATTTAATATCTCAACCTCGTTTTTCATCTTCATATTTTCTTCAATAATAGGTTTAATTTTTTCGTCCACCTTTTGCAGTATAGTTCTTGTGATATTTTCTGTTATTGTGTTCGTTTGAACGTTAAGTTGTTCTGTAATTTTTGACAAGAGCAGCGACATCTCAGGTGACAGTTGTGTAGACATCTTGCAATGACAAAACGCAGGGCTGTTAAGTTTTGTAGACATCTTGCAATAACAAAACGCAGGGCTGTTAAGTTTGGTTTCCGAACGTAGCTTTTTGTTGTTAGGTTGGTACTGACGTTACTTCTATATTGTTTCTGGTTTTCTGCTTTGACAGATAACCTCCACTACGGCAATCTTTGTGTTTTAAGTACACTTTATTTAGTTTTATTGGCGTGTTTTTGTTGTTTTTCTGTTGTAATTCAATGCACAATCTCGCGCACAACCTTCCAAACGGCACTTTTGTAGGTAGAACTTAAGAAAACCGTAAACTTTTTCTATAGAAACGAGGAGCGATTAGCAAAGCGACTGATGTAAGTAAACACCGGAACCGGAATCAGTTGCTTATTAACGGGTCACTAATTAATAGGGTGTCAACTTTTAAATACCTAGGGCATTGTCTTGCCGCTGACCTCAGGGACGATGTAGACATTGAGAGGGAGCGCAGGGCTCTAGCGGTCCGGAGTAATATGTTGTCTCGTAGATTTGCGCAGTGTACAGACCAAGTTAAAGTAACACTTTTTAAGGCCTACTGCCAAAGCTTGTACACGGGCAATCTATGGGTCAATTATACTAAGAGATCGCTGGATGCCCTGCGCGTCCAATATAACAATGCTTTCAGGATATTGTTGAGGCTGCCTCGATACTGTAGCGCGTCGAATATGTTTGCGCAAGCCCGCACCGACGGCTTCTTTGCTATTGTACGCAAAAAAACTGCGCCGCTTCTGAGGAGAGTGAGGGGCAGTCAAAACAGCACAGCATCCTGAAAACTGTAGCCGAGAGCTTTGGCTCTCCGTTTGTACAGTAGTTTGTGCGGAGGTTGATTGTTACTAACACTAGGCAATAAGTTGTTTTTTGTATGTTACTAACACCATATGGATAATTGAGTGTCCGAAATAAAGCGATTCTACTCTATTCTAATAAATTGTCTGTGGCTTATTTTCTCGAACATAATTTCTTCGGGCAGTCGCGTATCAGACCCCAGCAACAAAGATAATGTTATTTCCATAGTTTGAATGTCTTGGTGGAAGCGTTCACTTGGTTCCTCACTAAAGTCACTTCACTGAATTCGAATCGGTTCTTGAATCTTTGAGTTCGAAGTATGCACATCACATTGTTATGGGGGATTTGAATACCAACCTCCTTGCCCACAATTCCCCTCGGTCCCGTAAACTCCTGCATCTAATAGAGTCAGCCAGTCTGCATGTTTTACCTCTCCAACCCACTCATCATAACATAGTTAGTGATGACACTTGGCTTGACCTGATCCTCACCTCTAATCCTTCCCTAGTTTCCTCACATGGGCAACATGATGCTCCTGGCTTTTCCCATCACGACTTTATTTTCCTATCTTATGTCCTTAAACCACCTAAACCTTCTTTCTAGTACCAGCGTGCCTTTGCACGTATGAATACCGAAAAGCTTCAACAAGATGCGTCCAATATTGACTGGTCACCGCTTGAAGCGGCTGGTACAGTTGACGAAAAAGTCAGATTTTTCAACGATACGGTGGTCAAAATATATGACGTCCATGCTCCCCGTAAAGAAAATTAAGTTAAAGCGTTTGCCTGCACCTTGGATGAACATCGGAGTTCGGATGGCAATGCGACGGAGGGACCGGGCGTTTCTAAAATTCAAAAAAGATCGCTCGGAGGACAATTGGGCCTTCTTTAAGGCTGCTAGGAATCGGTGTAACCAGATGATACGTAACGCTAAACGCCGACACATCTTAAATAATATCACTTCTTCTTCGCCTGCCGATATTTGGAAATTCCTTGGAACTTTAGGCATCGGAAAATCGCGACATTCGGACCTCCCTCACACAATTGGTTTGGACGATCTAAATCGCCATTTCTCGACTGTTCCAACTCTAGATGGTCTAACCAAATGTCAAACACTCGACTACCTTGCTGGTCTGACGCGTCCCAATATTAACCCCTTTATCTTCACCCCAGTCGACCCAGGAGAGATCAAAAAGACTATCCTTTCAATTAAATCCAAAGCCGTGGGTTGCGATGACATCAGCCGCCATATGATTGTATCGGCTCTTGATCAACTCCTTCCTGCAATCTCCCACATCATAAACTTTTCCCTTTACACCGGTGTTTTCCCTTCCTTGTGGCGTCAAGCCCTTGTTCGTCCCCTACCTAAGATACCCAATCCCTCCCTTCCTAGTCACTTCCGCCCAATTTCCATCCTTCCTTTTTTATCTAAAGTGCTCGAGGCCAGTGTCCATAAACAATTCTCCCATTTTATTCACCGCAACTCCCTCATTAGTCAATTTCAATCCGGTTTCAGGCCTGGGCACAGTACCGTTTCAGCTCTCCTTAAAGTGACTGACGATATAAGGCGGGGAATGGAAGCCACTAAAGTTACAGTCTTAGTGTTAATTGACTTCTCCAACGCTTTTAATACCGTCAGTCACGAAGTCCTATTATCCATCCTTTCCTATTTCATGGTCTCTCCGGAGGTATTGGAATGGTTTGCCTCTTATCTTCAGGGGTGCCAGCAGTCTGTTCGTGCTGGAGACTCTACGTCAAGTTGGCGTGATCTTGCAGCTGGCGTCCCTCAAGGCGGTATTTTATCTCCTATTTTATTCTCTATTTTTATTAACCTCATCACCACCCAGCTTCGGACTGCGTATCATCTTTATGCCGACGACTTGCAGCTTTACTGTCAGGCAAGTGTTGACAACATCTCCGATGCGATTGAGGAGCTAAACCGGGATTTAAGCGTGGTTAAGAACTGGTCTGATCGGTTTGGAGTGGCAGTTAACCCTAACAAGTGTCAGCCTATCATTGTAGGGAGCCTTCACAGTGTGAGGAAGTTGAATGGTTTAATGGTGCCTCCCGTAATATTCGACAACTCCATCATCCCGTTTAGCCCCGATGTCAAGGATCTTGGTTTACATGTCGACACTTGTCTTGACTGGCGAAAGCAGGTTGCAACTGTAAGTAAAAAAGTCACCGGTAGGTACGTTGCGGTCGCTCTATCAGTTGAAAAACGTTCTTCCATCACACATAAAGGCATTGCTTGTACAGTCCCTAATCTTTCCCATAATTGACTATGGAGATGTGTGTTACTATGACCTGAATGCAGATCTCCTTAATAAACTTGACCGCCTTCTGAATAACTGCATTCGATTCGTTTTCAATCTTCGTAAGTATGATCACGTGTCCGCCCACCGGTTGCTTTTAAATTGGTTACCCATTCGTCAGCGCAGAGAGTTGAGGGCTCTATCAATGTTGTTTTCTATTCTTGACAAACCTGCGTCTCCTTCTTACCTGACTTCCCAGGTTCAGTACTTATGCTCTGCGCATAATAAAAATCTTCGGTCCACCAACAATCGTCTTCTACGATGTCCTTCTCACCGCTCTGGTTTCATTTACTCTTCTTTCTTTGTCCAAGCGGTCTTTCTTTGGAATGCGCTCCCTCTGAACATCAGGATGGCAACCAGTCGGTTATCATTTAAAGTGAAAGCACGTGAGCATATTCGCAAGAAGTTGGCAGAATCATACCAGCGGTGATTTGCTGGATTCGGTTTCTTCTCCACCTATCGTTATATCTCTAGACAAAGTTTTTTTTTCGTTATATGTATGTATATATGTATGTATTTGTATCTATTTGTATCTATGTTTTTAGTATTCTTCCTTTTCGAGTTATCTATCCCGTAAGTTGCACCTGCCATGTTTTTCCCTGCATCACCCTAAGGTTGACTGGTAGAAAATGCCTCAGGCATTAAGTCCGCCTTTGTACAGTAGTTTTACTTGTGCATAAAGTTTTAATAAATAAATAAATAAAATCTCTGAATATAAGATTACAGTTTTATTACTCACTAACTACTACCCGCATCTTCGTCCACGTCATATTTTGGGCCCCTGACCCTTCCCGTCGCATCGAATTGCCTGCCAGTTTTCGTCCATTTTTCGTTGCTGCTCCACGCCTTTTAATCGTCGCGTAATGTTCTATAGCCTATAGCCTTTCTCAATAAATAGGCTACCCAACACAAAAATATTTTTTCAATTTTGACCAGTAGTTCCTGAGATTACCGCGTTCAACCAAACAAAGAAACAAACTCTTCAGCTTCATAATATTAAGTATAGATATTTCAACCGAAGTTTCGCTTTATATGAGTCAGTATCAGAACTATCCGAAACGCGGCCACTCATTGGCCAGTAACTCGGACCAGGTTTTTCATTATCTTCATACTCCAACTGCAAAGTCTGAGTAAAAGTAAGTAGATCTGGAGCAGTTTCTGAATGAGGCACTGGTCTTCTGGCAGTTGACACATCAGGGTATTGCGATTTATGACGATTGTTGAATTGTGTTCCATTGAGACCCGCTACATATTACAGAAGTAACAGTCGTAGCAGGGTGGTTTTTGGTTCGCTCCAAATCATGAATACTGCAAACTTCTAACCTTTTCTGGTGCATTTCTCCCCCTGTGAGATGTTCAACACATATTTTGCACTCACTACTTATCCCGATGAATAATCTCCATGTTGAAGTAACTGAAATACAAGCGTTTTACTGTGTCGGATATACATTATTGTTGATTTTTCAATAGAAACTTTCGATCACAACGAACAAACAAGAGCTGATAGAAACTAATGAATGCTATTCTTTTATTAACATTAATTTATCTTATCAAATTATGGTAGAAGTAGACAGGCACGAAAAAAAAACATTTTTCGTAGGCCTTTTATCGATGGGAGACCAGAACAGCATCATCATTACATATTATAAAGTCACTTCGCTGTCTGTCTCTCCCTGTGTATGCTTATATCTTTAAAACTACGCAATGGATTTTGATGCGGGTTTTTTTAATAAATAGAGTGATTCAACAGAAGGTTTATATGTATATAACATGCATAATATAGTAAAGAATTGCTGATAATTTTAGAGGTTTCTAATGTGATGTCATAAATAAACTAATTTTTTTGCGCTTACATTGCGAACGCTGGCGGAACCCTACGAAATAGATCAAAATAATGTTACACAGTATTGTACACCTTAAAAAGGTATACAAAAAAGTCCGCAATGGTATATGTCTATCTCTTAGGGATAACCACAATAACTATTTTTATCCTTTACTTTTTACGAGAAATAATGGCTTATTCACGAAGCGATTTTAAGCAATACAGCATTAATCCTTATCCAATTAAGTATCTTTAATATATTGTGTAAAAAAAGGAGATCAAAATTGCCTTTTACAGCATATCTTTAAAATGAATATCTAAGAAGCTATTAGAGATTTAAAAACCGGGGGCAGAGTGGCTGGCGGGCCGAACGTCCGTCTCGGTTGGTAGCGGTTGGGTAGTGCAGCTGCAGGATTAGTAGGATTGTAATTCATATTATTTATTTATTTATTTATTTATTTATTTATTTATTTATTTATTTATTTATTTATTTATTGCATTCCATATTGTGAGAAGGTGTTACAAAAGGCTTAAAGCTAAGTACAAAATATGGACCCTGTAAGGGCACAACAAAACTACAAAAATAAAATGTAAAAAATCTAGTTATTTAAATTAATATAAAGTGAAGTAAAGTTAGGATAAAATAAGGAAATTAAATACAATCATGTCAAGTTAATAATTAAATTGAGTTATGGCAAGTCATTCTACAATACAAAAGAAGATAGATACAATGTCAATCTTAACAATATTTGTGTCAAAAGGAGTTAGTAATTACGTAGGTACCTATATATCTATAAAGTCTTATCTGTCATGAATTCGTCTACTGTGTAATAACATTTCCCTATTAAAAGTAATTTTAGTTTGTTATAGAATGAATTTGTATTCTCGTCTTCTTTTATGTAGTTTGGTAGTTTATTATAAATTGTTGCGATTCTATATTTGGGGCTATTTTTCATTATTTTTAATTTTGGTGTCGGTGTAATCAGCGTGTTTTTGTTTCTTCGGTTATAATTTTGGTTCGCTTCTATGTTTGATCGAAAGTAATATCTGTGTTTTTGCACGAATGTAACTATTTGTAGTATGTAAAGGGAGGGTAACGTTATTATTTTATTTTTTATAAAATGCGGTTTGCAACTTTCCCATGGCTCAATGTTCATAAGGATGCGTATACATTTCTTTTGCATGATGAAAATATCGTTGAAGTCAGTACTTTCACCCCACAATATTATGCCGTAGTTAAACCATGCATAAGCATAGGCATAGTATGTTGAAAGCGCGGTCTCATAATTTGTGTTGATTTTTAATTTACTTAATGCGTATATAAATTTTGATAGTTTAGTCTTTAGGTTTTCGATATGCTTTTTCCACGTTAGGTTACTGTCCAATGTTAAACCAAGAAGCGTTAGATCGTCTTTTTCTGGGATATTTAATTTATTACTAAGATTGTTTAAGCTTAACGGTTTTCGTTGGTATGTCCTAAATTGTAACAGATTACTTTTGTTTGCATTTATTTGTAGATTGTGTTTCTCTAGCCATGATTTAAGTAGTTTATAGGTATTTTCGATGTTGTTCAAAGTTTCGGTGTTTTCAGTGCATCTAAATACTAGCGAAATGTCGTCAGCGAATAGAACGCACTTGGAATTAATTATTTTAGGTAGGTCGTTTATATAAATAATAAATAATATACACCCCAAAACAGTGCCCTGTGGAATGGAGTGGTTAATGATTTTTGTCCGTGATTTTACAGTTTGCAGTTCTTTTGCTTCTTTGTTGTAGTATTCGATTTCAACATATTGCTTCCTATTTTTAAGGTAAGATTTTAGCCATTTGTAGCCGGTACCCCTAATTCCTATACCATATAATTTCTGTAATAAAATGTCATGGGAAACTTTATCATACGCTTTAGTCATGTCTAAGAACAAGCCTATGGCATATTGTTTGTCATTGATGTAGTTATATATTTCTTGAACGTAGGTATATACCGCGAGTGTGGTGGACTTTTCTTGCCGAAAGCCAAACTGATTTATGTCCAAGAGATTGAATTTTTCCAAAAACTTACTAATTCTAGTGGACATTGTTTTTTCGAAAATTTTTGATATAGCTGGTAGAAGGGCTATTGGTCGGTAGGAACAAGGATGCTGTGGATTGCCGCCTTTTTTAAATATTGGTCGTAGTTTAGCTTCTTTTAATTTATCCGGAAAGATACCTTCGTCAAACGATTTATTTATTAATTTGGTTATAGGTGGCGTCAATTCATTTATACATTCTTTAATTAGGAAAGGTGGTATTTCGTCATTTCCGGCACTGTGCTTGTTCTTCATTTTGCGTATTATATTATAAACTTCGCGCTCCGTAGCGGGTTGGACGAATAAGGAATTTATTGATGGTGTGAGGACTGGGCAAGTATTCGACGTATTGTTGGGTAGCGGTTCGCCGACCGAAGCAAAATAGTCATTAAATATATTAGTTACCGTTGTTGGTGAACTTGTGATTTTATTGTCATCATAACTCAAGGTAACATTTTTAATGTGGCGCTTGGAATCTGGTTGAAGGTTATTTTTAATAATATTCCACATGGTTTTAGATTTATTTTGTGAGCGCTTCATTTCCTTAATATGATTAAATTTCTTTGATCTTTTTACACATTTTTTCAGGATTTTTTCATACATTTTATAGTGTGTTTTTAGAAGTTGGTTGTTAGTTTTGTCTACAAACATTTTTAGCAATCTTTTATGCTTACACGATTTTTTTAAACCTACGGTTAAGTAAGGTTTCTTTTTATTATTTTTTATTTTAACGCGTTTTTTAGGTATAGTTTTGTTTAGTAATAATTGCATCTTATTAGCAAAGTCGGTATATATTTCGTTAACATTTTTATTTTTGCATAATATTTCGTTCCAATCCGTTTGGGTAAGGTTAAGTTTAAATTGTGATATTGATTTTTCATTAAATAACCTTCTCGTCCCGAAGTAAGTAGTATTATGTTGTTCTACTCCTGGTGAATATTGAGAATAGTTGAGGCTCTTGTGGTCAGAAATACCAGTATTGTCAATAGTTAATTTGTATTGTCTTTGATTCGTAAATATTAGGTCTATGCAGGATGACGTAGTCAGTGGTGCCGATTCTGTTGTCACAAAATTCTCTAAACTAAACTAAAAATCACTAAAATTTGGTTTATTCCTGTCAAACGACGATTTCCTATTCTGAAATAGACTAAAGTGACACAACTTAACTATATTTTAGTTTGACAGCACTAAGATTGCACTGAGTTATTAGTTTAGTGAAAATGTCAATTTTGCTATTCTGAGTTTGCCGGTTTTCACCAAAAATTTTGACTATAATAATTTATTTTAACTAAATCTGACTATTTTTAAGCGCGATTAAAAAGGTGTGGAATAAAACTAGTGGTCATGAACGAAACGTGCGAAAACAGTTCAGTATTATTTATTTTCTTTTTGCTTATATCTTGATAATGGCGTGTCCTATCGCAAAAATAATGAAATTTTCGACCCCCTTAGTATACCCCGGAACATTTAAATATCAACACGTGGGTAACATTTTTTTTATATTTTTCAAACAAAAGTGAAAAATTCCATATAAAACACGTCGCCCTAGCACGCGCCTTCGTCTCTCAAAAAATTCATTCTACGCAATGCACACACAAGTAAACGTTGCGAAAACAAAAGAAAAAAAAATACCACGCTGAGTCGCGATTGTCAAATTCGATTTTAGGCGTGTCAAAATAGTTTTTTAATTTAGAGATTTTTCCTTGCAGAATAGCGTTACAATTCTCATAGCCAAAAGTAAGGAATTTTAGAGATAGTTTAGTTAGTTTAGTTCGTGTACAACAGAATCGGCACCAGTGTCTGTCTAGTTGGTTCGTTCACGATTTGGTGTAGGTTGTGTTCTAACATTATGTTTTTTAGGCGTTGATAGTCTTTGTTTTTAGATGATTTGTCAATATTAAAGTCGCCGGTTAGAATTATATGGTTTTTGTTAACTTTGGGTTGTACTTTTTTGAGTATCTCCGTAATAACAGCAAAAAATCTGTCGATATCGCGATCGGGTCTGTAGATATTAATAATAATTGTGTTTTGTGATATTACTTCTATAGCGCAACATTCAATTACACATTCTATTGATAAGTTAGTACAGTCTTCTAGGTGTTCATATTCTATGCCGTTACGTAAGAGGATAGCTACTCCTCCTCCTCGATGGTCACGTCGGTGGTAGGCAGAAGCAATTGTGTACCCGTTTATGTGGATGCTGTCCTTCTGGTTTTCACGTATCCATGTCTCTGTTAGACATATTGTTTGGTAGTTATTTTGTTCTATATAACTCTCGAGTATATGTGTTTTATTATTAATACTTTGGATGTTTTGGATCAGTATCTTAAAGACGAAAGGGCTCCGGTCTGTCTTGGTCAGCAGTGGGTGATAGGGTGTGTCTCGTTATGTTTGGGTCATCATACTCCTGTATTGGAGCTTTTTTTTCGGTATAGTCAAAAGTAGTATCAGTTTTACTGTTCTGTTGTGTTAAAGATCGTCGTTCTATTTGTTGTCTTCTTCTCTGTAATGATTCCTTATCGAGAAATCCAGATACACACAAGCCTAAACTTTTTAAATATCTCGCGTTTTCTAGGATATATTTAGTCATCTTTTTACTAATTAACTCCACCCGTAGTGGCCGTCTTAATCCATTTCGTCCTATCCGGTTAAGTTCTTCGATATAGCCAGTGAGGTCGACATTCAGTGTATCTTGGAACGCAAATATTACCCTATCTTCGAGGTCTTTTTCTGTTTCGTTATAGTATTCATTTAGGCCGTGAATAACAATTATTTTAGAGATATCATTTGTGGGGGTGTCGTTCATGTTCAGGTGCATATTTTTGTTCTGTAGCTTGGCTATTTCTGTTTTAAGTTTTGTATTTTCTAACTCAAGTTTCTGTATTGTTTCGTTTATGTGAATTATATTGGTATTTATCTTTGTTTGTTCAAGAGAAAGTGGTTCGGTTTTCTGGCTTATTTCTTGTTGCAGTTTTAGTACAGCTATATTAATTTCGGACTGAATTGTGCTTTTGATTTTTGACAAGATGGACTGTTGTTGCGATTCTAACTTCCTATCTAATAGTTGACCAATTTTCTCTAATGTAATCGGCTCTGTCTGTAGGATGATGGGTGATATGGTTGTAGCAGTGTCTTTGTTTTTTGGTGGTGTGTCATAGTTTTCTGTATCTCCCAGTATACTTTGGTCATTTTGTATTTGGTCGTCAATGGACATTATTGTGTCGTCAAGTTTCGGTGGAGATTGTCTCCTAACAGGCGTGTCATCATTTCTAATCTGTCTTGTTGTCGTTTTGCACGATGGGCAGCGCCACGAATTAATTAATTTGCTTTTATTTTCTACATAATACGATGATGTCATGTTGATGCATCGGTAGTGGTAAAGTTTTTGGCAAGTACTACATCTTAGCAACTCTCCGCGAGCTATTGGGTGTTTACATCCAGCACAATTCATTTTTGTGGGTAGATGATCAAAATGTTCTGCGCAGTGTTACTTGAGTTTGTCGTAAATTTTGTACGTTACGTGGTGACTCACCTCAGCAAGCTCGTGCGAGTTGTCGTAGGTCAGGGACACAGTTCGTTCGGTTAATTTTTAAAGATGTTTTCACTTGTAACTTTTTGTTAGGTTATTGCATCACTTTGCACTTTTCACCACTAGTTAGGTTAAGCAAATCTCTGCACTTTGGTATATAGAACAACAGTAAACAGTAACTTTGGACCGAAGTTTTTATTAAAATACTAGGAGCAATTGGTAGCACGTCTTTGTATCTCGACGGCGCGTTCCGTTTTCCTTATATTATATTATATTACAGGCTTCGTAGTAAATGCGAATATCATGTGTGTTCGTTATACTCAAAATAAACCTATAGTACTATTCCAAGTAAGAGACCGCGAAGTATTGCTTAGATGTTTAGATTTTTGGATGGATTTGGATTTTTGGTTATCCTGGATACTTACCATATAGGATACTTTATCCCGGTAGTAAGTTCCCAGGTGATATTTTCCGACAGCTATACGGGCGAATCCACTGGCAAAAGTACTATTCCTATAATTCCTATGATCGATTTGGTGTCTGGGGTAAATGATTGAGTGTCGGTATAGGTACCTACAATACGAGCGTTAAGAAAACCAGGAAGACTTATATTCAATTCGATCCAGCCCTATTTTGCAGGCTTCTTACTCTGAATACTATTAGTTTTATTTTAAGTACAGTAAAAGCTCCTTATTCGCGGGCTATATGTATGTCCCGGAAATATGCTGCGAATACAGAAACCTTGAATTTGGAATGGTAATTCATACGGGATTACGGGGGATACGTTCCTTGGTGATCAAATAAAAAACCAATAAAAAAAAAACAATTTATTTGAAGTTTTTGACCATATTTATTCATTACTAGCATTTGCCCGCGGCTTCGCTCGCGTGGATGTCGGAAATAAACGAAGGTATTTTTCTAAAATAAAAGAAGTTTTCTAAAATAGAAGTAGCCTAAGTTACTCCTTGTTACATCGGCTATCTGCCAGTGAAAGTCCCGTCAAAATCGGTCCAGCCATTTCAGAGATTAGCCGGAACAAACGGACAGACAGACAGACAGACAGAAAGACAGACAGACAAAAATTGTAAAAAATGTTGTTTTGGTATATGTGCCGTGTATACATCCATATACACTTAGTAAAAAGTGGTTATCTTAATATTAAAAACAGACACTCCAATTTTATTTATTTGTATAAATGTATAGATTATCTTCAGGCTTAAAGAATTTTGTAATTCAAAATGTCTTGCTTGGCAGTTTTGAAAAGCTCCTTCAGTTTAGACTGATATTCAGCAGTGCAAGTGGTATTAGCAATTTGCCTTTTAAAAATAAGGCCAATTCCATAGACGGATCAATTTTCATAAAGATCACAAAGCTCATTTGCCATTCTTAACCCTTCACTATGATTGTTCAAGTTAAAAATGTCACGTTTCTAGTGATTGTTAATGCCTCTTCTTCAATGGGCTGTGAATGTAACATTTCAAGCAACTTCTGAATGTCACTTGGTTCCATCTGTTCGAACCCATGTCATCCTTTTCCATTGTCAACACTTATTTTTCAATTCTCTGACAGGCCTGTTGGTCTAGTGGTTAGTGAACCTGACTGCTATGCCGGAGGTCGTGGGTTCGATTCCCACCCAGGACAAATGTTTGTGTGATGAGGACGATCATTTGTTCTGTGTCTGGGTGTAATTTATCTATAATATGTACGTATTTAGAAATATATAAGTATGTTGATCAGTTGTCTAGTACCCATAACACAAGCTCTGCTTAGCTTGGGACTAGATGGCGTTGTGTGATAGTTGTGGAATATTATTATTTCCTTTATTATATTTAAATACATATTAATTACATTTTTAAATATTAAAATATATAAAAAAATATAAGAAAACATTTAAAAATATAAAAAATAGTAGCCCACTGGTATCGGGAACAGGGTCCAAGCTACCGGTGGTCAGGGCTGCTGAGAAAGGAACCTCCTAACAATACGCGCCGTGTCCAGGATGACTGCTTTCTGGATCAGGCCCTTGATCCAGCTGCCTAACGAGAGCCTCCTGAGATGTTGATTGAGGCTCTTGCCGATTATGCCATTGGCCGTAACGACTATCGGCACAATGACTGCTGTATCCACATCCCACATCTCGACAACCTCGCGAGCCAAGTCAAGATACTTCATCTGCTTATCTTGTTCAGCTTTCACGAGGTTCTCGTCATGCGGGACTGCTATATCAACAATCATTGTGCGACGCTCTAATCGATCTATCACCACTATATCCGGCTTATTGGCAACAATAGTCCTATCAGTGACGATAGATCGATCCCAATACAACGTGATATTGCCATATTCGAGAACTGGGTCGGGCACATACCTATAGTATGGTACTTCTGATTCCACAAGGCCGTATTTCAGAGCAAGTTGCTGGTGGATAATCCTGGCTACAAGGTTGTGTCTATGCAAGTAGTCTCCGTTAGCCAGACGAGAACAGCCAGAAATAATGTGTCGGATTGATTCACCCGGACGGTGGCATGCCCGACAGATGTCAACCGTGCCATCCTTCACAATATATTTCCGGTAGTTGTTCGTCATCATAACTTCGTCCATAATCGCAAAGACAAAACCTTCGGTTTCTCCAAATAGGTTTGCGAATCGTAACCAGGATACGGACGCTAAGAAGTCTACATTTGCTTTGCCATACCTCCCTGCGGTCATTAGTATCTAATACTTTAGGTTTGCGCCAGTTCTCGGTAGCCAAGGAGAGCGGGGTGAGGCTCTTGTCCACTGAGACCACATCTCGGTGCATCCCCACGTCGGCTTCTAGGAAGTATTCCCTGAGACTGCATACCTCACGGTTGTGCAGGGTCTTAGCATTTAAAAAACCTCGACCTCCGCACTTCCGCGGGATATACAGTCTCATCACCGATGACCGTGGGTGATGCATTCGATATGCAGTCAGCAGCGTACGGACCCTCCTATCCAGGGCGTCAAGTTCCGTTTGAGTCCATTTGAGTATGCCGAAAGAGTACATCAAAACCTGCATGACCCAACCGTTGAAGGCGCGCACCTTGTTTGCGCCTGATAAAAGACTTTTTAATACTTTATTCAAGCGGCCAAAGAACCGCTCCCTCAACGATTGTTTCATGTCAGCAGCGTTGATACCTAACGCTTCCGACATACCCAAATACTTGTATGTGTCGATTGAGGAAAGGGATCTTAGATGTATGGAATCCGAGAGTTGGGTTCCCACGGATTCCACAATCTCCCCTCGCTTTACATGCATGACCGCACATTTGTCCACACCAAATTCCATCCTGATGGCGCTACTGAAGGTTTCAGTTACTTTCAGTAGCTCCATCAGTTGCAAATTGCTGGGGGCAAAGAGTTTTAGGTCATCCATGTAGAGGAGGTGAGATATAACTTGACCACCTCTCCTCAATCGATAGCCTATACCTGAATCCTCCAGCAGTGTGCTAAGAGGATTCATGGCTAGGCAGAACCAAAGTGGACTCAAACTATCGCCCTGGAATATACCTCGCTCGATCCTTATCGGTTCGCTGTTCCTCTGGATATTTCGACATCCTGGATAGCGAAGGACCGTCCTCCACTGCCCCATACATGATATCAAGAAGGTGTGCAGCGTTGTATCTACTTTGTACAATTCCAGCACCCTCTTGAGCCAGGTATGTGGCACCGAGTCATAGGCCTTCTTATAGTCTATCCAGCATGTCGACAGATCCCTTCGGGAACGACGAACCTGTTGGCTAATGGTCATATCGATTAGGAGCAGCTCCTTAGTACCGCGGGACCCGTTCCTACATCCATTTTGAGAGACAGACAAGATCGAGTTTGTGTCAATATGATTGTAAATTTTAGCTCTCAAAATGGATGTAAGTACTTTATAGACCGTCGGTAGACAAGTGATAGGTCTATAATTTTTGGGTTCCGCGGTACTACCTGATTTATGGAGTAGGTGGGTTATCCCTGTTGTTAAGAACTGGGGCAACGACCCTGACTCTAAGGCTGACTGGAACTGAGATGCCAAGCGAGCGTGCGACTTTTGGATCCACTTGATCCAAAAGTTGTGCAGTCCGTCCGGCCCTGGAGATTTCCAGTTAGGCAACGGACGGACTGCACAAGCGACATCTTGGGGGCTGATGGTAATTGCCCCCATTTCTGTTATTTGACCGCACGCTCGCTCGATCTCCCTAGCCCAATCACCTTCGGTGTGATTGACAGGCACCGACCAGATGTTTCGCCAGAACGAAGACATGGCGACATCATCCGGAAGGGGCGTGTCAGCCACACCTTGGTCCGGTCGCTCCCAAGCTCGGTAAACCCACCTTTCATCACTTTGGAATGTGTGATTCTGGGTGTACCGCTCCACCCTCCGCCGGTACCGACGAATACGGTTTGCCCATGCACAAATCTTCTGCTTCAGGAAGTCGATGCGCTCTGTGACGCGGGGCAAATAATCTCGAGGACTAACATCCGTCCCGGAGAACGCCCGCTTCACAAAGCGCATCACTCGAGGGCGAGTATTGCCCTCCCTGAAGCAGATTAGCTTACCGATGAGTGCTCTAGCCTCACCGATACGACGCTCAATCCTGCACTGCCAAGCTGGTACGGCTGGTTTTGGTCGTGTAGCTCTGTCACTATTAGGAAACTTAACACGAGCTACACGACAAGCCGCTACAGCTGCACAGTACAAGATCGAGTGGGTATCGGCCAGGTCTTTGCTGCCGTCAAAATATGTTGACAGTTGTGAGTCTAGAGCACACACCAGCGCCTTGTTTTTCTTATGCATGGGCAAACGAGGTAAACGTGGTCTAAGTTCAGGAGGAGTAGAGCGATACTCCCGGAAAGCATCATCCAAAGCGCTCCTCAATCGTGCATTGCATTGGGTACTCACGGATATAGCCCCGTCATCATCCTCTTCACCAGCGCAGTTGGGTCGCGGTGAAACACTGGGTAAATTTTGCAGTTGTACCGCGACCAGTGGCGAAGCAGGCGTAACATGGCTATTCCGTGATTCGAGACAAAGTCGATCAAGCACGGTGGCATCCAGCATATGGTTACGCTGGATGACCCGTACCTGATCCGACAGTCGTTGCGATGAAACGTTGACAGCGGGCTCAAGTACCTGGAACAGAGAGAGCATCCGACCACGGTACGCAGTCAAGTTAGTTCCCCCCTCTGTAGTCCTATAGTATGCGCGCATGACATTTTCATTCACAGCTTGTGTCCACTTCATGCGCCGCACACTTCCACCGGGAGCCGGGACCCTGTCAGAGGCCGGTGGGCCTCGGAGTCCCAAGCTGGCCGGTGGTCGGCCTCTTCCACGCCGACGTACTGGTGGTGGTGTCGTCGGCGGCGAGAAGTATTCGTCGCTCGAGCTCGACGCAACTGCAGCAGCCGGTGTCACTGGACTCACGTCTGGAGCAGGATCCGGCAACTGCGAGGCGGAGCTGAGCGACGAACCCGAAGATGTTGGTTGTGTGGTTTTAGTAAGTCGGGCCCGACTTCGCGTCAGCATCGTACTTTCAGTCGGTTTCTAGTCATAATATTCGCATGATTCTTTAGCATATTGTTGTTATATGTTGCCATTTTTGTTTTTCAATGATATTATGGTGATATATTTATCAAAACATTATTATTATTATTAATTATTTTCTACTTTTTAGTTTCGTTTTCTATGGAAGCGTGTCTTTTAGTATTTAAACTATTATTTATTGAATATTAATGTGTATGTACCGATGTACCTATTGGATCCGTGAATAAAGAAATCTTTAGCTGCGATTATAGGAATTGCGTCGCATTTTTTTATCTGCGAATAGTGAAAACGCAAATGAAGGGAGTGCAAATAAGGAGCTTTTACTATAACACACACAAAACACACATGATATTCTCATAAACTATGAATTCTCTAAAAGAAGATATAGTGACAAAAATTGAAAAAAGTATGCTTAGATGGTTTGGTCATGTTGAGAGGATGAATGAAGGACGACTCACAAAAGGTATTTACAAGGCAGATGTGAGTGGAAACACCGGGAGGGGACGCCCTAGGAGGACATATAGTGACCTTATTGGTGATGTTCTTCAGAAAGGTCAGGTGCGTAGTACTCGCAACCGGCGTGTGTGTATGACCAATTGTATGAACCTTAAAGAGGCAAAAGGAGTGTGTAGAGATCGTAGCAGGTGGCGTTCCGTGGTTTCTGCCTACCCCCATGGGAAAAAGGCGTGATTGTATGTATGTATGTATGAATTATAATCCTACTTACTACTAATATTATAAATGTGGAAATTTGTATGATTGGATGTTTGTTTCTCAATCACGGAAAAACGGCTCAATGGATCTGGGTCGAAAATGACACACAGATAGTATTTATTACCTATATAAATATAATCAGCCTATATTATCCCCACTGCTGAGACACAGGCCTCCTCTCGGTGAGAGGGAGTGGGCCGTAATCTACCACGCGGGTCCAGTGCGAGTTGGTAGATGTCACATGTCTTCGAATTTTTTGGTTCTAGGACATACTGGTTTTCTCACGATGTTATCCTTCACCGTTTTGAGAGCAGTGTTGATGAAAATATTTACACAAAGTAAACCGTCTGCCTGGGTTCGAACCCACGACCTACAATTCGTATGTCGGGGCTGATACCACTGAGCCACCACTGCTCTTACTCAACTGCTCTCTTATTACATATAACCTGGATTAATGCATTCTGAGATAATTTTCGACATCCACGCGGGCGAAGCCGCGGGCAAAAGCTAGTAATAAAAAAATAATAGATAGGTCTTTACCTATGAAAATGCCGTTTTGTATGAAAAAAATTAAACGAATTTTTTTCATGTATTTTTTATTTGTATTAATCGAAAATTCAGTGCGTAATAGCTCTTAACGTATCCATGATGACGAAAAAGATTGAAATGCGATGAAAATGTAACACTAATCAATAAACAAATGACTACTTTTGGAAAAAGAATTCCATGTTTTTAAAATAAAATTAATTTTAAATTAGAATTCTTAGACAAACAAAAATTATTTTGATTTGAAATGGCCAGTACGGCAATTTCATAGGTAAAGACCTAATATAAAACAAAAATATTAGTTTGATCTAATTAATAAACTTGAATTTCAAATAATTTAATGTTATAACCAGGACGATATCCTCACTGGAAGACTGAACGAAACACAATGCGTGCTCGACAGTAGTCCGGAGGCAGTACGTGTATGTGTTAGTGAAGTCTGCACAAGAATACCAACCATAGGAGACGGTGCGTGAGGCTGCGGCGGACACGCGTGTGTTCTGCAACCCGCTACACGCGCCCCATTAGTTATTCAGCCTCATCGAGAGTGATGTCACTCTCTAAACCGAATGGGTCTATTTAATTATAATAAAACATGAGTTTTCGCAACAATGGTGGCGTTTTTGCGGAATTTTGTAACTTGTCACAGTGCGTAAGTATATAACGACGGTCGGGCCCGGCAGAGGTATCAGTACCTACTACCTGCTCCTCCACAACCTACATACATCATCACCATGAAGTCTTACGTGAGTATCTTATTATTCATCTTCACAGTTGAAGCGCTAAGGATTTCAAAAGATTTCGTGAAATTGTAATTCAATAATAGCCAATTTTCGTATGATTTTGTGCTTAAAGTAAGGGGAACAATGTTTGAAACTGTATTTGAATTTAAACAATATTTCAAGAAAATAACATTTTTCAGGATTTACTCGGCTAAATCCTGAAAAGCTAAAAACAGTTAAACCTCTGAACAAGTCAAATATTCAAATTCCCAACGAGTGGCCGCTACCTATGTCTCGTGTGTTTCAGGTATGCATCGCTCTGTTGGTGTGGTGCGCGCTGGCGGCGCCCGCGCCCGAGGCCGGCGCGCGCGACAAGCGCTCGTACGGCGCGCTCGGGTACTTCGCGCACAGCGCCTACAGCCTGGACGCGCCGCTCATCAGCCACGCGCCGCTCGTGTACTCCGCGCCCGCCGCCATCATCCACGAGCCAGCCATCGTCTCCGTCAAGAAATACGTTAGTGTACCTCGGGTAAGGCGAAATTCCTGTAAATTCGATGATGGCTAACCCTGTCCATTACTTCGTTTTTTTTTAATCCATGCAGGACTGATTCATTATCTTGCATGGTTTGCAGCAGTGTACATGGACCGAGAAAGTTGACTAATTTTCTCAAACAAGCCTATAAGTTGACACTATAAATAAACATTTTATCCCCATCTGTAGGTGGTGTCGGTGAAGAGGATCGTGTCGTACCCGCACGTGGCCCGCGTGGCGCACTACGTGTCGGCGCCGCGCGTCTCCTACTCGTACGCGCCCTCGTACTCCAGCGGCTGGTGGTGACCGCTCACCAGCAAATACAATAGGATACTTTGTTACCAATAAATAATCTAATGTTACTCCAAATTTTTATTTAGAAGAACCCTTTTCTTAAAATCAAATGTCATAATTTCTTCTTCAAGATTGAATACTATTCAACTCTTCTTACCTGAGTAATACTTCTTATAATGAATGATGTATAAATGTTAATGGTCTAGAAGTGGGCTACTAGTTTGGCGCCATCCCTTGCGTCCGTCAGCTCCTTTAACGTGCAGACACTAGGACAAGCAGGACAATGGTTTGTTTATTGAATAAACGACCACCACATTTACATTACAGGTTTTTCTTTCTTGCTTCGATGAACCAGTGTCCAAGTTTGAACTACAACAATACAGGGGTAATTCATAAAAGTATCATAAGTGGTATAAACCCAAACACAACACAACACAGCACACAACTCGCATCTCATCACAATACAATGCAAAGTTGTATTTTATTTAGTCGTGCTGCTCTCCCATCGATAACCAACCCTCGAAAATTTGTTTATTTTATTTTTTTGTAAGCCCAAGGTAGCTCATGTCCTGGTGGGAACTTTTCAACAGGTTAAATGAAAGGGATGAGTAGGGAAGAGTACCTCGGCTCAGCATTAGTCTTTACCTGTTAGAGAGCTCTCCAGTGAGTGGGACAACCAACACACTTCATGAAACTGTTTCGCCGTTTCTGCCTGTGAGGGGCCAGGATGTTATCGTGCTAAGGATTGCGTGTCGTCTAACAAAAGACCCAAAATAGTTTTCAGCCTGGAGATTACACATAAAATAGAGGAAAGGCAAAAAAGATAGCGCCACACTTTAAAATGTTTCATTTGCACTGAATGTTTAATGACGAAATATTGCTTGAGGCTTATAGATGGAAGCGTCACCTCTTGGGCTCACAGAGAGTTGACAAATAGAACCTCAGCACGTGTTCAGTTTATGAAAACGAAAGATTTAGGCAATAAATACATTAATTTGATTCATGTCGCGTCGCCTGAGTAGCTGTTACACATGCTCGTAGTACTGATCTCACGTGCGGGTGTGATGTGGTGAGTGTGGTGACGCACTGCTGGACGCGACCGCGGTCACTGTACCACCGTGCCGGGAAACTAGACCAAGATAACGCTCTGACGCCATCGGACACACGGCACACTTGCACTCTTAACAATACATATGTATTTCGATTTCAGCAGTGTCATAAAAGTGTCAGAGAGGCTGTAACTTCTGGCTTCTGGCTGGCTATTCTTTTTTAATAATAACAAAGCTAAAACAAACAAGTTTTAGCACTTATTCATGAAGAGTGGCTATTTATCTTTACAACAAAGGCAAAAAAATACAAAAACATTAAACAACAAATAATTGTACATTCAAGTTTAAAAAAAAATTGGAAATTGGCCATTTTACCGACGGGGGAGGTAAATATGCCCATATATCTGGCCATGTTTAGTGTACTAATTTACCAGTTTGAAAAACTTCTAAATAAACAGAAATAAAAACGGATTTTTTGTTTTAATAAAGCATTTATTTAAAAGATATTCTTTGGGCGATAGTACAAGTAAAGAACTTACTTTACAAGTAAAATAAATTTGAAGATATCAAAATCAACAACGAAATTCTAAAAGTTATTCTTAATTTAAACTTAAAATGCCTTTCATAGTTACAGAAAATCAACAAAATTATCAAAATGAAAACGTTACTATTGAGATCCTTCATATGTAAATCGCAATAATATTACAAACTAGAAAAAAAGTAGGTAAACCTAATGAAGTATTTATAATAAGTCCTGACTGCACCGAGTGCAAACAAATTAAGTAGTGGTTTCCGGCCCAAAGTAGATTTAGTCTTCGACGTGTTAGTTTTATTGATGCTTCTGAGCTTCTGACCAATTACCTCGAAGCCCTTTAGCTTCATAGCGTGCCATCGTCTAAAATAAAAAAGAAAGTGTCAGTATTTTAGTACCGTAAATATGGCCAAATGGTGGCCATATTTGCAGTCATGATTTTTTTAGTTTTCATATTCACGAATGAAGAACACACTACCACTTTGATAATTATACACAGAAATATGAAATTACAATCGTCACACAACGTCGTAATGTATTAACAACGACTCTTATTTGAAAAATATCAAAATACAGAACAATACAAGTTACTTTAATGTTTTTATAACTTCTACAGTATGTTTCACTTTAACGGACGTTGGGCGACTAGGGGGCGCGCGGGAAAAGTGACAGGTACGCCGTTCGGATACATGTGACACTAGCGACAATTTATAGTCGCGTTCAGGTTATTATAAATTTTCGTGTTTGGAATAATGGTATGTGGCCATATTTTCCGGCTGGCCATATTCGACCCAGGTACCTTATAATAGGTCAAAGGCTGTTTGTTTCTTAAACGAAGTAACATAGTATTCTGAATTCATTGTACTAAATATGTAGTTACCTACTACTTTAATTATATTATCCTCGAATACAGTATACAGTAGTCCCAATATCATCGATAAAACATACAGGATGATCAGAAGAAGATGTATCTACGACACGCTCAAAGATTCTTTAAAACCACACTACTATCCTTAAACACCGCTTGCAGCGGATCATGCACACGTCAGTCATCTTTCCGTCAATTGGAACAATAATTTGATTTAGGAAATGCAGTAAATTATGAAATTCATCGTATCGAACAAAAAGCGTAGTCGTGGTTTTTAGCACATAGCTGAACGTATAATTACAAGTCTCAGTCGCACGCACCCACGCGGAAGGAAGCGCCGCGGCCACCGCGCACCCGGCGCGCGGCGGTCCCCGCACCGCTGTCACACAGAGCTGCAACAACCACCATCATGTCTGCTATGAATATTAATAAAAGATCGACTGAAGATGCAGAAACGAAATACTTATATCCACCAATCGGGATTATAATCTATTATTAATAAAGGTTTAGGTACATTATGTTCCTATTCTATCAGTTTTAGAGCAGGTACCTACACCAAAAAATTCAAAATTGGAGCAGTAATGACCTTGATTCAGTTGGTAGTTAATTGTTGTGTACGTTTTACTTTGTGGCACACACCTGCTTTAACTCAACTACGGTTTGCCTACAAATGAGTGTTGAGACAGACGATCAAACGATTCAGATCACTCTTAGTATTCATGACTACGAACAGCAGGTGTCCAGAGATTGCACACCGTCTGTATTTCAAACAACAGCGTGTCACAGGAAGTGAGTGCACTGTCACAGTGCGGCAGCTCGGTGCAGGCGCGCGCCGCGCGCCGCCCGCTGAAACTGAAGGGAGGAGTGCGCCGGCGCCGCGCCAGTGTGCGCGCACCTCGCCCCAGACATGGACGCACTCGTGAGTCTACTCTATTGTTTGCTATAACTAGAGCACTGTGCCGATACACAATTCACACTCAATATTTTCTCGTTTCTAGTTTTTTTTTTTGTACATTAAGAAGTTGAACAGTGCTACGGGGTTGTAAAGGAAAAGTGCATCTAGGTCACCGAATGTCTGCGACATGCGGACGTTTACGTTTGGCGGTCACTGTACAGTGAGACTGACATTCGCAGGATTAACGAGTTGATCTCGCTCGCTCAGTATAACCAGTCTTAGTAGGGTAGGGACTAAATCTAATCTCTAGAACTATTCATCGATTTAAATATTAGGAGAGACCTGTAGAACCAACAGCTGACTGTAGCAGGCAGTTGAATGAACAATTAAAAAAGTGTGACGTTGATGGTGTCGTTACTTTCAGACGCAACTGGTGGTGTTATGTGTGTGCGGGACAGCGCTGGGCGAGCCGCTGGGCGAAGCGCTGCGCCGCCACAGCCGTTACGGCGTGTACGCGGGCGACTACTCGCCGTACGCGCAGTACTCGCACGACTACGAGCCTTACGTGTACGCGGCCATCCCCCTGCACGCGCCCATGCCCGTGCTGCGCGTGCTGTCGCCCGCGCCGCTCAGCCGCGACCGCAAGCACGCGCCGTCCGCGCACCACCCAGTATACGCGCGCGCGCCCTACACCGATGACTACGCGCCGGCCGCGCACTCCGACTACGAGGCATCGTATGAGCCGCCGCAGTACGCTAGCCACTACCAGGCGCCGCAGCTGTACGCGGCGGCGTCCAGCGCGCCCGACGAGCCCAGCATCCTGTACGCGCGGCCCAGCCCCTCCGGCGGCTACACGTACCACAGCGCGCCCAACAAGCAAGCCGCGAAGCGCGCGCCCTCCGATGTGCCCCCCTACATTATACGCGTGCACAAGTATAGGATTGTTAAGGAACGGTAGGCATGCCCTGCAACTTGTTAAATAAGTTATGTCATATTATTAATAACCGTGTAAATATATAATTAGTTAAATAGTTACTCACCCTATTTATTCGTGATGAAGGAATACTATATTAATTTAAGGCTACATTTAGTTTCGTTTGTAAAACTAATTATTTGTAGAATATAAGTTATGTCGATAGCAATAAATAAGTGTTGATCTTTCTCTGTGTTTTCTGTGAATGGAGTAGGTACTTGCACATGGTACTACATATTGACAAGAAGGGATAAGAAAATGACTAATAATTTCAATCACATCATCGAACCTTTTTTTTTCTGGATGGGAAATCATCATATGACTTCTCCCGCTCTGGGCGGAGCGGGAGGGCGTGTCAGACTTTTCCTGACTAAAATCCACCCGTGTTCTATCAGTTGCCCATGTGCCAGGGTCACGGTATCTCTTTCGAAAAAACACGCGACCCTGGCAGACGTCATCGAACCTTCAGTTCTGTCAGTGCATATCAACGGTCTTATTGACCCTCTAGGTTCATTAAAGTTTTACTTGTTCGATGCATTATTTAAGCACCGTTGAAAACTAGCGAGTTCCTAGAAAGTGCAGTCTAAATACAGATAATATTAAATACTTCCTACTTCACCGTGTTTTTTTTTAAATATATTTTTTTGTGTTTGACATATCTTGGCGTCTCGGACCTTTGAAAGGCATACAAAAAGCAGCAAAAATATCGGGACGCCAACACAGCCTCTTCAAAATGGTCTCAACAAATAAGAAAATTCAACTTTATTTCAATTGGATAAAGGTCTTGTCAGAATGACACTGTTACTCTGAACTAGTTTTATAGTTGTTTAGATAATTTTGAACAGTCTGTTCGTCCTGATATTATTGACGCTGACTGTACGAGGGACCCAAGAGCCATTTTAAGTGTTGAGGCACTAAACGACAGCTATCCCTGCGCACCATGCAAGTGCGCCCAAGGGCAACCCTAGGTGCAGTACTATCGCAGAATATTGAAACAAGGATATTGAATTTCGTTTGGGTGGCAAAAGTGAGCTAGTTATAGGACTATGCAAAGACTATACCCCAGCAAGGACTTGGCCAATGTTTTATATTAAATATTAAACTTGCATTTTTAATAATGGGCCCCCAAAATCGGTCGCTAACACAGTGTCGTGGCTGCAAGAGGGCAACATGTCCTCAGGTGCTTATGTGGAGTGGAGAGGTATTCCACGGCTATCGGGACAATCCCGGAAGTACGGTTAAGATCCCTAGGTACCAGAATCTTACTGGAATACTTTCTCCTCCGAGCACGGGTACTTGAGCCGGCCAATAAAGGCAAGAAAGACGTGGGAGCTTTGCTGATCGGCAGTGTTCACTCCGGCCGGCCAATAAAGACAAGCCAGAGGGTGGGGTCGACATTACCCAAAAGGTTGCCACATTCTACCCTGCGGGTATATGTATGTATCTTGTTGCACGCAATCCCTAGAGATACGGTGGAGGTGATTTTATTATTATCAATTTGGAAATTTGGATTACAAGAGGGCACATTTACCATCTCACTATCCCATGTCAACAAACAACAAACGAGGCTCTTACAATCGACAAATGGTGGTATAACCATGTTACTCCGCAGCTGAATGGCGCAGATAAGTGACCGGCAGCAGCGTCACTTGTACGAGGCCCAGCGTGGCGACTGTTCACAACGACGCGCTGGTGCCAATGCCAACGCATACGTATGGAATTGAATATTGAGTATGGCAAAAGAAGTAGAATAAATGCTGTGGAAATGTTTTCCTTGCGAAACTGTGTGGTGTGACTATGAATGATAGGCAGGCAGCAATGATAGGAAGTAATGGTATGATAAGGCTAAGGTTAAAGCCAGATTCCAAAACCTAAACTGTTGTAAAAGGAGTTTAAGCTTGTCATAATGCAATAAAGTAAGTTCTCTTTCTGTAAAATTATCAAAAACAGAACCTGTAAAGGGTGCTAAAATATTCAGGTTCGGTTCGCTCGCTCTTGCATTCTACATTCTCTTGAGCTTTTCTTCATCTAATAAGCCAACAAAGCAATAAATTCCTAGAACTATTAGCCAAAATAAAATGTAACCTATCCGACAGTGCAAAATCTTTGAGCTCGCTGTTGCATTGTACATTCCCATAGTTACTTGGGCTTTTACGTAGAATCAGTTCTACTTTTTGATTAATTTTGATGTTCAAAAGTGCCTTTATATGCCAATTTCAGAAACCGAGGCGGACGTAACAAAAGTTCGAGGTAGCTCGCTCTTTCTTTTCACCGTACATAATCCACTGATATTATACCTAATTAAAAAACATTGAGTATCTGAATAGCATAAGTGATATGGATGTGGAGCTGGAGATGAACATAATATACCGTCACACCTTTAATCCCGAAGGGTAAGGGAGAAGTAGAAGGTACTTAAGAGCCATTTCACGTTTTTGCGGAAATATCTAAGACTTTAGTCGCCTAATTTACCATCTTTTCAAATAATCTGGCATTATAAAATACATGTAAAAAATAGATCAAACGTTCGTATTGACACTTTTAGTAGCACATTTACAAAAACTTATTTGTTTACTGTTCGGTGCCAGACTAGACCTTTTTTTTTTTTTTTTTTCAGGATGGGAAATCATCAAATGACTTCTCCCGCTCTGGGCGGAGCGGGAGGGCGTGTCAGACTTTTACTGACTAAAACCCACCCGTGTTCCATCAGTTGCCCATGTGCCAGGGTCACGGTATCTCTTTCGAACAATCACGCGACCCCGGCAGGCATCGGTCCTAGTAGACCCCTACACTGCTGCTGACATCTCTTTGAGGCGCGCGTGGAACACTGCGCGCCGTCGACCCGAGCCTGGCCCTTACCGGGTGGCGAGCCACCCATTGCTCGCCACCCGCAAGCTCGCGCCTACGGTGGCCGGGAGTCCGCAATTGACTCCCGACGCCCGGGGCGTCTCCTCCTGCGGCGGCTAGGGGCGTGAGGGCGCAGAGACTGCCACTCCCTCACGCGCCCCGCCTCCTCCTTCGCGAGCATCACTGCTTCGCAGAAGGAGGTGACGGCTTCCCATTCCCTCTCGCTCCGTACCATGGCTCGCACCAGGGCCGGACGCGAGAGGTCGCCGCCGCCGATCGCCTCCACGAGGACACGGCGGTGCTCCGCCCAGGCAGGGCACACCTCCACCGTATGCTCCACCGTGTCCTCTAGACGATCCTCGCAATGGAAACACCCGGACGTATCCTCCCGCTTTATCCTGAACAGGAACCCACCGAAGCACCCATGCCCGGTGAGAACCTGCGTCAGGCGGAAGGTGAGGACGCCGTGACGCCTCTCTATCCACTCCTCAAAGAGGGGACTTACCGCCGCAATTGTGGCGTGCCCAGCACTGGGTTGCGACAATCGTACCCGCCATGTCGCCATGAGATCACAACGGAGCTCTGTCCGCCGTGCCGCGATTTGTCGCGGCAGCGGAGTTTCGCCCCGGCGTTTCGCCTCCTCGCGCCACTCCCACATGTGCGCGAGGACCTTTGCCTCCAGATCCCATGGCGGCACTCCGGCAAGGAGGCTCGCCGCCTCGCACGAGACCGTGCGGTATCCCCGGATTAACCGAATGGCCATGACCCTCTGGGCCGCAAACAATCGGCGCGCTGGGCGCAGCCTCAATGAGGGTGCCCATACCGGTGCCCCGTAGAGGGCCATGGACCGCACGATCCCCGTGTAGAGCCTCCGGCAGGAGGCGTTTGGACCCCCCAGATTAGGCAGGAGCCGCTTTAGTGCAGCCCCAGCCCGCTCCAGTCTGGGAGCCAAACGTCGGAAATGCTCAACGAAGTTCCACCGGCTGTCGAGGACAAGTCCCAGGTACTTAATCGTCGACTCAACGCCGATGTGAACCCCTCCTACCGGCCAGACTAGACCTCACAATACGATTTCAATAGCGCAGTGGAAGTGTGATAATCGTGGGGCTCTAGAGACAAGAGTGGCTAGCGAAACTTGTCCGCCGTACGCGGAGCAGACAATACAAGTACAATTCAAGTAACTCACCTACAATACAACAAAAGAACTTACCTGTGGGTAGACGAACACCAGCTCCTTGGGGTTACCTGGAGTTATGTTTGTAAGTGAGTGTATATGTATCGTGTTGTGACGTTATGAGTATTCTCCAGGTTACAATCCGCTGCAATAAGGCTGGAGGCAATCACAGCATGCGGTCTTCAAATCACTCGTTCTCAATAGCGTCACTTCCACTTAACCTTCAAAGTTCTTCAATGTCAAGAAACTAAACTAAACCCGTGTTATGTCTTCAAATTGGGGTTAGTTACAATCAATACAATTGGGTCATGACAGATTGTCCACAAAACGACCGATTCTCAGGGATTACTTTACAAAGGGGTCACACGCGCAATAGGATCGACCATCCCTTTTCAAGCACTTCAGTTTTAGCAAACGTAACCCGTATTATTACGTCAAATGGGGTTGTTTAACAATCAAAGCAATTGGATCACGACTAATTGTCACAAACGGATCGATTTAAAAGGATTAATTTCAACAAACGCGTCGCGGGGGTCCCAAAAATGCGACAGCCCTTTTCAGCGCCAAATCAAGAGGAAGTGTCAAGTGTCAAAATCAAACTGACAAGTCAGATGTCACTCGGTTACTCGTTTAGAAACGTAGGCGCATAGAGTAACTAATCGAACAGGACGCAACATTTACTTTGTAGTCATTAATCTCCTACAACTAGTTTTCAAAAAAAAATCATCGCAGAGCAATTACATACTCTTATTGCTATCGTTAATATGTATAAATTCGACAAAAAACAATACAAAAAACATCAGACATATGATCTTGTTGATACACATAGTACTAAAATATTGATTTTTAATAACATTAATTAGTAAAAAATTAAGTCTTGTGACAATTTTTACGATTTATTCGCAATACTATCTTTTTTTGGTCTGAATAAAGCATAATTACCTTAAAAAAATCATTTCAATATAAAGTATGTTCTATAACAAATCGAATATTTTTTTTTAAATCCCTTTTTTTAATGAGACATAATATTGTTTTTAAAACCACTCTAAATTAGAATAAATTACGGGGCACCGTTTATAATTCACTTTTTAGGAATCGCCGACCACCATCCGTTTAAATAGTAAGAACTTTATTTTAGGTTAACACCGAGAAGTCCAAAAAAAAACATTGTGCTGCTCTTCGTTTTTTTTTTTTTTGTATGCGATAAGCGTTTCGTTTATTATCAAGTAAAGTATTATTTTAATAGATTTTAGAATAATTTCATATTTTTCTTTTAATGGTTTTAACAATGGGACATAAGGTCGTGTCAAAAAAAGGTAAAATAAAAATTCTACAGCCGTAAAATAATTGCATATTGCCAGAAATCATAGATCCTAGAAAGACAAGATCAATGCCTGTGCGGGACAAGTGTAAATAACAGTGCTCGGGACAAGTGATTGAATTATAGTGTATATAAAGTGATACATAGATGCTGATAGGACAGTACATAAATAATAGACGAACGATAGTTTAAGTGTATAGTACCGTGATTCGTGACTAGTTAGTAGGGGAAGTACGTCCAAAATGACATATACGGACAAAATGACACATCGGGCTTTTTTTGAAATTGGCGGGCTATAATCCTGCAGTTGTCATATCATTATGTGACGCCGGCCATGGTGGCATACCTGTTAAGTTTATACCGCCATTGACTTGGTCACACCAAAGTAATTTGCAGGTATGCGTTTTGTGTGCATAAAAGTATTTTATTTTTATTGATTTCGCCCCGTTTTTGATCAGTTTCTCGTGGTTTCTATTATATCTTTTGTAGTAAATTCAAAAAGTGTAGCATTACGCTGCATTATTACAAAGTATTTATTTATAAATCTCGTGTTTATAGTAATTATGACTTAATTAGTGTTTAGATAACCTGTGGGGCAAAATGACATGCTTACATTCGGGGCAAAATGACATACCTTTATTCAACGATGAGGTTTTCAATGTTGAATCGAACTACGATAATGATTCTAAAAAGCAGTCAGAAAAAAGGTGAACACTCGTACATAAGACTTATTACGCTGAGGACTCAAATGTAGAAGATTTCGAGGGTGATGATGATGACTGCGCATGCTTTTCTTATAACGGCCTCTTTTCCCGTTCCAAACCCAACGAGTGCTGGCTACGGTGCAACAGTTATCCTCTTTGGGCTCATATTCCATATTTTGTCAAATATGTACTTCATAATTTTCGTATTTATTATGTATGTCATTTTGTCCGTACTATATGGACAAAATGAATTTCCTTAGAGGCTTCGATTAATTTTAATTAAAAAAAAATATGGTTCCTATTCAATTACGAGTTTACGTAGGTTAAAACTTATGAACCAAAGATGATCAATCAAATTAAACAGTGATTGTAACTATGTTAATTAAAAATATATGATTAAAAAACAAAACCATATGTCATTTTGGACGTACTTCCCCTAGTAGTTAAGTGTTTATATTTCATGTTGTGTTTATATCGTATTTTATATTTTTCTAAGATGGATCCTGATATATAGATCCTAATTATATAAGATTTACCTATGTAAATAAAGAAAAACTTAGTAAAAAACGCGAAAAATTACGGTAAAAGTTCGAGGCATGTAAGAAAAAAGTACCGCGCGCTGATTGGCTAACGCATTTAATGTACTATTTTGTGATTGTTCGACTAGCTAGTAAGCACTTAGCAAATTTTTTATTGGTCTAGAAACCTTTATCAGACTGGATAAATAAATGTAAATATTTTCCTAAATCTCTAAATACCTCTATAAAATTATAAAGTCTCAAGATTGTTTAGTGCGTCTCGACACTCGCTTTACACTGCCTATATTGTGTATGTGTGGATAGCTACGCACACATACACAAGGCTGCCGTCTTTTACATAAACTCGTGCGTTCAAATTTTGTGAAATGGCTCAGTAGTTAGTACACCATTTCGTCAGTTATGTTTAAGTCACAAGTCACTCACAAGTCATAGAGGATGCACCTTCCTAAAAATATTCTGCAGGACACATGGTGACCACACCCAATATTTTGGACTGCGACTGCGCCATAAAGTTTCACCGATTATGATGCTTATAAGACTTTCGGGTGAAATGTAACAACATCTTAAATAAATAAATAAATAATCATTTATGTCAGATTCTTCTTGCGATTACATCCATATTTGTTAGTACGATGCGAGCTTACAAACTAGAGATAGTAAAAAAAAAAAAAAATATTTCTAAGCATTCAGTGGCCAGTCCGGAAGACTTCCCGATGGTGGTGAAAATTCACTATACGACTGCATGCAGCCGTATCCAGCGAGCTAGCATCGGAGAGTCCCACCGGTCCGCCAGCGCGCGCAGGATGGTGTTGGGACTGTCGCGCGTGCGGCGCATGATAGAAGCGCACCGTTTGCGCATGATGGCCGCAAAGCCGTCTGTGTGGGCCGCCGCGAACATCGCGGAGGCGCTGCAGTGGCGCGGCAGCCCCATCAGCACCCGGAACGTGTTATTGTATTGGACGTGCAGATCGCTGTATGTCCGCTGCGTATAGTTAACCCACAGGCTACAGGTGTAAAAGGACTGACAGTACGCTTTAAAAAGCGCAACTTTGACAGTCCCCGTACACCGTGAAAACCTGCGGGCCAACATGTTGCATCGGACAGACAGCGCTCTGCGCTCCCTATCAGTATCCACTCTGTCCTTAAGGTCCTCGGTGACCCAGTGGCCCAAATACTTAAATTGTTCGACTTTCTGTAGAGCTGTACCACATAATGTGAAATTCGGAAGGAATGTGTATCGCTTTTTGTCTGGCCTGAAAATCATTATCTCACTTTTTTTTACGTTGTAATTGAGCCCATGAGTCACCGCATAGGACTCACAAATATTCAGGAGCCTTCGTAAGGCACCAATCGACGGGCTCAACAGCACCATATCTTCTGCATAGCTGATGTTATTGATGCATACTCCATCTATATGACACCCGATGCCGGTGCTGCTGAGCTCCTCGATCAGTCGGTTGACGTACAGGTTGAAGAGCGTAGGAGAGGTCAGTCCCCCCTGCCTCACCCCGCATTCCAACCTATACTCCCCCGAGAGCGAGCCTGCCCACTTCACACAATTTTTCTGCTTGTAATGTCCAATGCATAAATAATAGCGTAATTTCTACAGGTAAACTAGTTTCATCCCTTAATTTACCCCATAGAATATCGTACGATACAAGATCGAACGCTTTCAATAAATCCAGGTAGCAAGCATACACTGGAGTCTTTCTACTAGTGTAATACTGAACAGTCCGCTTGAGGCACAGGATAGCACTCTCGGTGGAAAGGCCGGGCCTGAAGCCAAACTGCGCGTCGTTTAGCGAGACGTGTTTATCCAGGTGCTGACCAAGCAGACTGTCCAGCACTTTGGCAACTACTGTGGCAAGGGAGATTGGTCTATAGTTGTTTACATCTGATGTATCAACAGTTTTATTTTTGATGATGGGTACAACTATAGTACGCATTAAATTATCGGGCAGATGGGAGTGGCCCAAACACAGGGTAAACAAGTGCGAGTTGGACTCGCGCACCGAGGGTTCCGTACAAACCTGTAGGTATTCTCGGTTTTTTTTTTTTTTTAATTTTTATATTTTAGTTGATTGAATGTAAGGTAAATTGCGGTTTACGATTTATGACGTTTTAAAAAAAAACTACTCACTCGATCTCGTTCAAACCAATTTTCGGTGGTAGTTTACATGGTAATGTACATCATATATTTTTTTTAGTTTTATCATTCTCTTATTTTAGAAGTTACGGGGGGGGGGGGGACACACATTTTACCACTTTGGAAGTGTCTCTCGCGCAAACTATTCAGTTTAGAAAAAAATGATATTAGAAACCTCATTACCATTTTTGAAGACCTATTCATAGATACCCCACACGTATGGGTTTGATGAAAAAAAAACATTTTTGAGTTTCAGTTCTATGTATGGGGAACCCCAAAATTTATTGTTTTTTTTTCTACTTTAGTGTGAAAATCTTAATGCGGTTCACAGAATACATCTACTTACCAAGTTTCAACAGCATAGCTCTTATAGTTTCGGAATAAAATGGCTGTGACATACGGACGGACGGACAGACAGACAGACAGACAGACAGACAGACATGACGAATCTATAAGGGTTCCGTTTTTTGCCATTTGGCAACGGAACCCTAAAAACATAGAAAGCACTCTGGGTAGGTGAACACCCGCGTGCTGCAGGTGCTCGATGCTGAGGCTGTCGTGACCTGGGGATTTACCCCTCACCATGCCTCTGATCACCGCACGCACTTCCTTCGTAGTAAAATAAACTCTACGCTCACTACCTTCCTCAGCATCGGGCTCCTGCCGCGCTCGGCCCAGAGGAGAGTCCACCCTGAAATGGTGCGAGAACATAGTGGCGATCTCGCTAGACTCGTGCGTGCAATCCCGCCACGCTGACGGGAAGGCCCGGCTTATGATTCATTTTATTGGTGTTTTTCCAGAACTGACCGAATTTCTGGTTTGAATGAAGTTCCGCTGAAATATCCATTTTTAGTTTTCGTGAATTATTTTGACACCACTTTAGCTTTGATTTAAAAGCGCGCCTAGTTTCACACATATCATTATACAGACCTTCGATCAATAATAGCACTAGATAAAGGATCAGGAACAAAAATAAGGCGCTCAAGTGGCCACGTTTGCACACACTTACACATTTATATTTCTTACTACGAAATATAGAAAAACGTTTCATAATAATAACAACTTCAGTTTATTATAACCCTTAACACTCAAGCATAAAGCATAATTACGATTGCAAAATATTCATATTTAAGTCCTTTTGTCATCGGAGAAAGGTAAAGAGCAATAAATTTAAAATGTCCCTTAAAAATCGCAAGTAATTTTTATATAAGTACAAAATTATTTATTCTAAACTGAAACTTAAAGTCTAAGTAATAAGGTTAAAAACAATGTGTTGACAATTTCGTGCTTACTCTATTTTGGAACTAGACGTATTTCTTGGTATTACATTTCAATGCTCAGAACACAGTACTTATTGAAAGACGTAGAGTTCCAGAATATAATTTTTTAGGTGAAAAGGTACGTTTTGATGGTGGCAAACATTTTTAATCGATTTAAAAAAGTAGTAGGACTAAAATAGTATAATAGTTATTTTATTTCATTAAGTGCGGGTTAAATCAATGTGATCCACCCGTATAAAAATGAGAGCGTCTACTTTTATGTACCAGTATTTAGAAGTTAAATTTGTATTAAATCAAATTATTTTTTCATTTAAATTAACAATAGAAGTGCGGGCGTCCCAAATTTGACCCACTTCGATATTCTTCCTGCTCTAATTAATATTTTATTATGCATATAATCGTAACTTTTTATGACTTTTCATGAAATATGATGATTATTATTATTTATACGAGACTTCAACCACGTAATTGCAATATACATATTTTTTTATCCAAATTTACCTCAGTCATTACGTTCCGCGCTTCTAGTGTTAAAGTTCAAATATGAATTTTTATAAGGTTTGTATATTTCTTCTCCTCTTTCTTTCGCTACAATAGATACCCATTCTGCACAGCGAAATGGCTCGCTAGGAAATCTACAAACAAAAATAAAATTACAATACTACTTCATGCATTCTCTGTTCCAGAACAGACAATGTTTGTTACAATAGTTGGTGGGTTGTCGCAAACATTGGTCAAACAACCATAATATGTATTTGCTAAATGATTTATATTTACTATTTGATTGTTTTTATTTTATGAAAAATACTTAAAGATTTAAACTTATGAAAAAAAAGATATTCCTTCCAAAAACTTGGTGCTACAGTGGTTATTTACACAATTTTTGAACGCGTGCTGCGGCATTTAGGACGTCTTATCGTTGGCTTATATTGGACCAAACTAATTTCAAATAAGAGCACAAAAATATTTGTGCTCTTATTTTTCGGGCCGTTTTTGAAGCGCTCATCGGGAATCTAGTACATTTTTGATCGAAGATACAGACGGCCAGCCCCGGGGCTTACCCCTATACAACCAAGCCTGAAAACACAGCCGAGCCCTCTCGTGAGCGCCGCGGACGTGCTTGTTCCACCCGGTAATGTTAATAATTACCTCTACGTTTCTCGATAACATTATAACTATTTATAGCGGCTTCCGACAGTATACAAATAATCTTGTCATACATATTATCTAACAGGATTTTTTGACTTTTGTTGCTACACATTTTATCTGAGCAGTTTCTTAATTCCGAAGGAAAATCAATTTCCCGAAGCCTAGAGTGACATACATTTTTAAATTTCGCAATTTGAATTGAGTCACGTTCACCCCAAACTATTCTATTTTTGCAAACAGTTGGCATACAAACTACAGGCTTAACTAAATTCAAATTACATATATTATTATAGACACAGGGTAATGATCAGACCAATAGGTATTATATAACACAGAGGCCGCGGACACAGAGTGTCGCGCGGCACCAGTCACAAGACAGTGGTCGAGCCAGCGCCGACAGCCGTGCGCATCACTGAAGAAAGTATGACTATCCGGCGGCATTAGTTCCATGTCGACACACGACCACGATTGATCAGCACAAAAAGATAAAAGTTCAGTAGCAAATGACTCACTAGGGTGCGCATTGTAGTCCCCTAACATAAACACTGACTCCACATTGTGACTGTCAATTATGGCTGTCATTTCACTGAGACACTCTGTGAACTCCACTAGGTTTTCATTGGACTCGGTAGGCATGTATACAGAAAATATCAAAATGGAACGATTACTGAGGTCGATTTTTATCGCGGCGAGACGCACACTATTGCACTTCACTACGGTTACCGTCGGGAACGCAACCTTTCTCCACAGTAGGGCAACTCCGCCGTAGGGCCTACCGCGTAAGACCCCCGCTGCGGTATCCACTGCAGAGGTACCTACCCGTGCAGGCGAAGTCGTCGTCTATCGCGGCCAGATATCCGAGGTCGTGCGGCAGTAGCCACGTCTCCTGCAGTGCCACAACTTCAGCCGAGCGACAAAGTTTCCGCACACATTCTACTGATCTCATCACGTTTTTACAATTAAAGCTTATCAGATTGATGTTATTCATAATTTAGAACTGTCAATATTCTCGCTAGTCACACGGACATTTTCCTTATCACGTCTAATGATGTTTATAAATCGACGATAGGCTACCCCCTTTGGCCAAAAATCATCACTCAGGAAAGTTATTAACGAATGTTTAGTTACGAATATTTTGTAGGACTCGTAATCCTTTGCTAACTTCATGTTCATTTTTTTAAATTTTAACATCAATGTTAGTTTTCTTCATGATGTAGGTACTAATGTCACACACAGACACGCTCTTTGCTACATTATAAATGTACATGGGTACCTTAGTTTCCGCTGCCATAAAATTACTTCCAGGCTCAGGAATCGCTTTTCCTCGCTTCCCAATGAAACGATTTCGTGATCTTTTGTTTTGGACACGAATCCATTGGTCACTCGGGGCCTGTATCTTCCATTTTCCTTCTCGGACAATCTCCGCCAACGATTTCTGTTTTGGTGCGGTAGGGCTGGATCCATTTTTGTTGACCGTGTGTACAACAACCGGGTTGGGTGATGGTGGTAGCGGTGCGGCACAGGTGGCCGGACCAGACATCAGCGGCAGTGGGTCGGGGTGCAGGGGGCCACGGCCGCCGCCGGTCGCCAAGTGGGGCGGCGGCGGCAAAGCCCCGTCGGCCGCACAGTGCACCGAAGGGGGAGCGGCCGCAGACTGTGCGGGAAGAGACGCGTGCGACTCGATCAGCTGACTCGCGACGTGAGTCATCGCAGCCGCGTCTCGTAGTTCAACGGTCGGATCGCATTGCTTATTTTGCGGCGTTGATTCACTACTACCCTCTAATATCCGATGCTCCAAGATATTGTGAATACTGGATTTTAGTGTAGATTCTAATGATATTTGCTCATTGCAATGTAGCGGCAATCCCATGGGACCGCTATCGCACTCATAGCTTGTGAGTCTTGCGGGATATGCACCTCTTCTGGTGTTTACGTTGCACCACCCTGATGAAAGATGCTGCACCTCACTTTTCAACTGGTCTACCTGCTTGACAGTAGCATAGTCCTCTTTCATCATGTCGAGATCTTGCCGTAGCTTAACAATGTCTTTCAATAACCTCGTCACGTCGACATGGTCGAACAGAACTGGGGGTAACTTCTCGAGGTCGCGGGCTACGAAGACTGGGATATCCTCGGAGTCGGTATCGCGGATCAGACAGATGATGTCGTCAATGTCTCGACCATTTTTCCCCGCCTTCCTCCGCGTTATCATACGTTTCTTTGTCGGTAGGGATTCGAACAGCAACTTCTTCGCCGTTACAATATCACTTTCAGAGAAAGCGCTCGCACAGATTCTGCTTATACTTTCATCGTCCATCACGGATATTTTGTTATGGACGAAGGCTAAAACTTCGTTAATTACACATTGCAATTAGCACATTTTACCACTGAGGACATTTTTAAATCCCCGATACACACCGTCACGCACAATACTTATTCATACATTTTTTAGGCTCATAGTATTCCTATTAAACCAAGAAAAAAAACGGAGGAGGCTCTCAATTAATTCGACGCGTATGTTTTTTTTTGTTTTTTAGGGTTCCGTTGCCAAATGGCACAAAACGGAACCCTTACGGATTCGTCATGTCTGTCTGTCTGTTTGTCTATCTGTCCGTCCGTATGTCACAGCCTTTTTTTCCCGAAACTATAAGAGCTATTCTGTTGAATCTTGGTAAGTAGATGTATTCTGTGAACCGCATTAAGATTTTCACACAAAAGTAAAAAAAATAAACAATACATTTTGGGGTTCCCCATACTCAGACAGAATTGAAACTCAAAAAAAAAAAACATCAAACCCACACGTCGAATAGGTCTTCAAAAATGGTATTGAGGTTTATAATATCATTTTTTAGGGTTCCGTTGCCAAATGGCAAAAAACGGAACCCTTATAGATTCGTCATGTCTGTCTGTCTGTCCGTCCGTATGTCACAGCCATTTTATTCCGAAACTCTAAGAGCTATGCTGTTGAAACTTGGTAAGTAGATGTATTCTGTGAACCGCATTAAGATTTTCACACTAAAATAGAAAAAAAACAAAAAATTTTGGGGTCCCCCATACATAGAACTGAAACTCAAAAATGTTTTTTTTTTCATCAAACCCATACGTGTGGGGTATCTATAAATAGGTCTTCAAAAATGGTAATGAGGTTCCTAATATCATTTTTTTCTAAACTGAATAGTTTGCGCAAGAGACACTTCCAAAGTGGTAAAATGTGTGCCCCCCCCCCCCCCCCCCGTAACTTCTAAAATAAGAGAATGATAAAACTAAAAAAAATATATGATGTACATTACCATGTAAACTACCACCGAAAATTGGTTTGAACGAGATCGAGTGAGTAGTTTTTTTTAAAACGTCATAAATCGTAAACCGCAATTTACCTTACATTCAATCAACTGAAATATAAAAATTAAAAAATATATACTTTTTTAAACCGAGAATACCTACAGGTTTGTACGGAACCCTCGGTGCGTGAGTCCGACTCGCACTTGGCCGGTTTTTTCTAAACTGAATAGTTTGCGCGAGGGACACTTCCAAAGTGGTAAAATGTGAGTCCCTCCCCCCCCCCCCCCCGTAACTTCTAAAATAAGACAATGATAAATCTAAAAAAAAATATATGATGTACATTACCATGTAAACAACCACCGAAAATTGGTTTGAACGAGATCTCTCGAGTTCTTTTTTAATACGTCATAAATCGAATTTGATTCAATCAACTAAAATGTAAAAATTTAAAATAAAACATTTAATTTCATAAACATAAACCTTATGCATAAACTAGGTTAAGGTTTGTACGGAACCCTCGGTGCGCGAGTCCGACTCGCACTAGGCCGGTTTTTTTATGTATGACTACACATAACTTTTTACTTAGTAGTCCGATTGTGATAATTCATTTTTATTGGAAAGGGTATATGCTCCGAAGGTGGTCCCATATAAATTTGGAAAACAAAGTCGAACCCTAAGGGTCGGAAAACAGAGGATGATTGATTGTTCACTCACTGATTGTAATGCATAATGTAAAAATTTAAAATAAAACATTTAATTTCATAAACATAAACCTTATGCATAAACTAGGTTAAGGTTTGTACGGAACCCTCGGTGCGCAAGTCATACTCGCACTAGGCTGGTTTTTTTATGTATGACTACACATAACTTTTTACTTAGTAGTCCGATTGTGATAATTCTTTTTTTATTGGAAAGGGTATGTGCTCCGAAGGTGGTCCCATATAAATTTGGAAAACAAAGTCGAACCCTAAGGGTCGGAAAACAGAGGATGATTGATTGTTCACTCACTGATTGTAATGTATATAACTTTAAACAGAGTAGTCCGATTTTGATAATTCTTTTTTCATTGGATAGGCTATTCTTTACCAAGTATTATTAATACATTAAAGCCCCAAAAAATAAAAATAAAACCTTTTTAACAAAAAATTAAACCGCCTTTCTGTTGTTTAGCTTTTAGGTCTAGGTAGTGCGTTGTCACGGAACAGAAAACCAGTGCTCCGTGTGCGTTGTCAAATCTTGACGTCGACACTAGGATCAATTTTGCGCCATACGTATTAGCATTTAGACACATAGTGAAAAAGAGGGTTGCGCGCCTGCGCGTGTACTGCCAGTGTAAAGGGCGTTTTGGGGGACTGTCTTATGTATCTTTGACGTTCAAAAAGTGCTGACTCTCAGCATAGTTTGAATAAATGACTAGATTTTGATTTTGTCTTAAAATTCGTATAAATAAGACCGCTCACTATTAAACGTCATTTAGCTATATGACGTTGCCTGTTTTTGTTGTTCACAAATATTGAACTTCACCGAGTGAAAAACATTACGTCAAAAAGTAAGGTATCAACACGCCAGCAGCACCTGGCAGTCTAATGACTTTTTCACCTCTATGTCGCTCGCAGCTCTTTGCTTCAAGTTCAGTTGCGAGACTTGTAAATATGCATTTACCTACAAGTGTAAGGGTCGGTTCACATCTGACGGAAGATGCGTCGCGTATCATCGGTCGCGTAACGCCAGAACAGACAATTATATGAGAAAACATTCAACCTTTCACACTTAACCGATGATGCGTTAGTGCGTCGAGCGTACAGCGTCCCTGGTGTCCTGGATACCACTTACAACGTCACTACACAACAGTGGCGAGGTGTAATTTTTTCTAAAAGAGAAGCCGATGTGAAGTCTGCTTTAACTTACTGACTCATCAATAAAGAATATTACTATCATTCTAAAATTAATATAGGATTGTAATGAATTAAATACAATTAAATTGAACAGCTGAAAACCGAATAAAATATGCAATATTCCTCTATCTCGTTCTCTCTGACGCATTTTTCTATACCTGTCTCTGTCATAACCCGTTGTACAGCGGCTTGCTCTCGTACATATGAAGCGGTGCCACGTGACCTCAAGTGACATCATTACGGGATCGCTGTTGTATGAATTTTTAGTTCCCGATTATGACGTTTTGGCGCCGGGTTAATTTAGAACATTTCTCTTTTGTTGTAATACAAAGCTATAAATAACCTTTTTTGTTGTTTGAATGTTATGGTGAATTAAATACCCGTAGTGACAACCGTACCGTACCGTACCGTAGTGTAATATTTATTGACAATAGTAGCCACTATTTACATACTATTGTATTTTTAATAGTGATAGAGTTACCAATGCGAATCCCCGAAGGCAAGCCGGTAGGAATCGTGTTATATGGTGCTTTCGCCACTGCTACACAATACAATATACACTCACATACATAAATCCAGGTAGGAGCAGGTGTTCTTCAACCATGAGGTGAGTATTTGAATATATTATTGTTCAGCTCCGCGCACGGCGGACAGTTCGCTCGCCTTCTTGTCCCAAGGCCCCACCATCATACCTTCCACTGCGCTATTAAAATCCTATGGTGAGCCCTTGGCTTGGCGTCGAACATCCTTGGTAGCAGAGCGTGGTTATAAGATATACAACCACAAAATTGGAAATTTACAGTAAGCTAATTACTTGGCAGTCTCTAAAGGGAAGTAGTAATTCGCTGTAAATATTTGTTAACTATGATTGCTTGTTTATTTGAAATAATTTGTTTAAATTTGTTGAGACGAGTAACTGATGTTGCCGGGGTCAACCGAGTTGCATATGCTGATAGAGTTGATTGGATTGGGCTATGTTACAACCTCTTGTTGTTGTATTTGACCTCTGTTGTGTTGAATGTCAGGAAGACATTAAAATATTGAGTTTTTGTACCATTGACATGGTTGTTTGTGAAATTGGCATTTTGAGCATTAACATTGTTTTAAATTGGAATAAAGGTTTATTATTGTTGTACCATTGACAAAGTGGTTTGTGAAATTAACATTTGAAATTAACATATTGAGCATTGACATTGTTTGAATTAAAATAAGGTTCATTGGATTGGAACCAATATTTTTGTAGTTGTCTTGAGTTGGCAGTTTGATTGTTTGCTTTGGTTTTCCTGGTTATATTGTTTGAACTTTGTTATTTGATTATTTAATAATTTGGTTTATTTGAATTGTTTGTTTGTGCAATGGCATACAAAGCGGTGAGAGAGGCAGTCAGTGGATTGACCACACAGCTGCGGTGGTTCACTTCAGCTGCAGCGACCGCTGAGCGCCCGGATCCTGAAGCGGTCACGCTTGCTCGGTTCGAGCAGTTGAACGTGAGACTCGGCAATGTTGATGCTCTGCTCACCCGCTACAACGAGTTCATTTGCGAAGTGGATCTGGAAGTGCTGGACCAGGCAGCACGTGATAAGGTCCTTGCTGACTACGACCAGATCTTGGACCTGGGGGATGTTATTGGTCAACGTGCTCGGGAAATATTGCAGAGCCGGACACCAGTCCAGGTCAAACCGGAGGCCTCGGTTGTTTCAGGTCCCGGACTATTGAGTAGATTGCCTACTTTGGAACTGCCACACTTTGACGGTCGCTTGGACCATTGGTTGGGTTTCCAAAATCTTTTTGAAAGTTTGGTTGATGCACGCTCGGACCTCAGACCCGCCCAAAAGTTGGCCTATTTGTTGTCTGTCCTGGAAAGTGAGGCCCGAGCCTTGGTACAGCATTTGCCGGTGACTGACTCAGCCTACCCTACCGCTTTGGAACTACTCTCCCGGCGGTACCAAAACAAACGTTGTTTGGCTGACGTTCATATTGAACAGATTTTGGGGTTACCGGTCATTACTGAATTGTCAGCATTGTGTACTGACCTGTTGAATCCGTTGGTGGTAGCGACCAACGCTTTAAAGCGATTGGACTTGCCGGTGGACCATTGGTCTTACCTTTTGGTACATGTTGTGCTGCAACGGCTTCCTGTCGATTTGAGAGCTCGTTTCGAGCAAAAGTATGGTGGGGATAGTGTCACACATCTCCCCCCATTTGGTGGCCTCATCAATTTTTTGGAGGATAAGTGTCGTTTTGTGGATAACTCTAGCGTTGCCACCGAGTCGCGCCAGCCGTCTTCCCGGCCACGAGACCAGGGACGGACTGCGGCCCGCGGGCCTGTTGATAGTCGCCCCACCACTCGTTTTGCTGGCACCCAGAGTCGTCCTGTTTGTGAGTTTTGTAGGGACACGGGGCATGGCATGGCAACTTGCGCGGCCTTTTTGAAATTGCACGTGAGTGCCCGCCGCCGAATTGCCAATGCACGCCGCCTGTGCTTCTCATGTTTGGGAGCTCACTTCCATCGGGACTGCCCCAACCCCCGCCCTTGTAGAATTTGTAGGGGGTCCCATTTGGACATTTTGTGCGCTAACGCGAACCACGCTGGCAGGCCAGCCTCTGATGAAGGTTCGCGCACGGGGTGGGTACCATGGAGTTGGTCACCGGGCTTCTGGCTCGCCGGTTCAGAACCGGGGAGAGGCCCGCCATTTTGAGCGCCGCACTCCACCCCCCGCGCAAGTTGATCGGGAGCCGCGCGACCGCCATTTGGTCTCCCCGCGTAAAGGCGATTGCGCAGTTGTTGCTAGGCAGCGCTGGCCAGACCAGCACCGCCTTCCCTCCCCTCCATTGGCGGAACGTCCCCGGTTGGAGTCACGCCCCCCGCCATTCAGGCATCCGGTGGGCATATGCCCTTCCAGCGATGGCGCGTGGCTCGGGACGCCGCGCGGACGAGGAGTTTGACGTCCATCCTCGTCGGGAAAGACTTGAGCCTGGGTGCGGCGATCGGTCGCCGCCCAGGCATTGTTAGGACATTGGCGCCTGCCCCGCTAAGGTACCCCTCAGATCGATACGGTTTTGTTGCCAACGGCATCGGTCAGGGTCTGGGGGCCCACGGGGGACTCTGTTGTGGTCCGTGCCATTTTGGACACGGGAGCCCAGGGTTGCCTTTTGTCTATTGTTTTGTTGTTTTGTTTGTGTATTGTTTTGGGCAAATGTTTTCTTCAGCGCCTTTGGACTGCGGGACTTGGTTGGGACGAGCCACTTCGGGAAACCCTGTTGGAAGATTGGCTCCAATTTGTATCCGTACTCCCTGCAGTCAACGAGGTCGTGTTACCCCGCGCTATTCTCCCCCCTGGGAGCTACACTACTACCCTTCATGGGTTTTGTGATGCGTCTTCGCACGGTTATGCAGCTGTTGTTTATCTGCGCACCGTCAGCACGACAGGCCAGGTGAAGTTGTCACTGGTCATGGCCAAGAGCAAGGTGGCCCCCCTCCGGACGGCACTGACCATCCCTAAGTTAGAATTGTCAGGGGCGGCGCTTCTTGTGCGTCTATTGAACCACGTTGCTCACACTTTGGGTGGAACTGTGGACATTCGGGCTTCTTACGCCTGGACAGACAGTCAAATTGTTTTGTGTTGGTTGAAGACGTCCGTCCACTCTTTGGAGGTCTTTGTTGCGAACCGAGTGTCCCAGATTCAACATTCTGAAACGCATTTGATTTGGAGGCACGTGCTTGGAGATTTGAACCCAGGCGCCGTGGCCTCACGTGGGTGCATGGCGCCCCGCCTGGTTGCTCACCCCCTATGGTGGGGACCAGACTGGCTGACTCACCCCGAGGATGATTGTCCTCGAAGCCAGTCTTTATGTCGGGTCCTTTGCCCGGGCTCAAGGTGCTCGCTGTTGGAACGAAGGACCCTGATTTTTGTTGAGTCAATTTAGCTCCCTCGACAAGTTGTTGAATTGTTGGTGACTGATCGTCACATTAAGAACTCGCATGCCGGTTGCAATGCGCTGTTGGCCATTCTGCAGCGAGAGTTTTGGAAATTGTCGGGAGCCGTTAGTAAGTTGAACCCCTTTTTGGACGATACGGGTCTGTTGTTGTTTGGTTGTTGACGGTTGAGGCACTCTACCGTCAACAACCAAACACGGTTGAGGCCTTCCTTATGGGGCCCGTCACCCCCCTTAGTTGCCTAAGGAAGGCCATTTGGTTAAATTGTTGTTGTTGTTTGGTTGTTGTTGTTTGGTTGGTTTTGTTCTTTGTTATTGTTTTGACCCGCCAGCCTGCCCCCATTGGGGGGGTATTTTTGAGGCCGCGGTGAAAGCGACAAAGGGACAAATTGTTGGGAGACACCGTTCTCACCTTTGAGGAGTTAGCTACGGTATTTTGCCGCATTGAAGCTGTATTGAACTCGCGTCCATTGTCCCCGCTGTCCTTGGACCCGAACGACTTGGAGGCCCTAACCCCGGGCCATTTTTTGATTTGACAGCCACTTGTCGCCCTGCCGGAGCACCCTTTTGTCGATGTGAGCCAAAATTGGCTATCGCGGTTTCAGTTGGTGCAGCAGCTCGCTCAGAGTTTTTGGAAGCGTTGGAGCTTGGAGTATTTGCACATCCTCCAGCAGCGCGTCAAGTGGACTGATAAAACCCAACCTTGTCAAGATTGCCAAGTGATTAGGGAAGGGACGGGAAGGCCCGTCCGGGGGGGTAGATGTTCCGTCCCGTTTATTACTCTATGCGCCTACGTTTCTAAACGTGTAACAGAGTGAGAACTGGCACTTGTCAGTTTGACTTTGACACTTTGTTTTTGATCTTGAAAGGGATGGTGGGTCCTCTTGGCGTTCCGACCCCGTTTGTAAGTTAATCCCTTTAAATCGATCCGTTTGTGGCAATTTGCCGTGATCCAATTGTTTTGTGCGTAATCAACCCCCCTTTGGCGAAATAATACGGGTTTAGTTTGAACTTTAGTTGAAATAGTTTGAAGTGACAGTGAACCGCATGTTGGAGAATATCTCTGGCCTATTGCAGCGGCCTGGTGTCTTGGATACCACTTACAACGTCACTACACAATACAATATACACTCACTTACATACATAAATCCAGGTAGGCTCCAGAGCAGGTGTTCTTCAACCATGAGGTGAGTATTTGAATATATTATTGTTCAGCTCCGCGCACAGCGGACAGTTCGCTCGCGACTTCTTGACCCAGGGCCCACGATTATCACGCAATATTTAAATTCCACATAATATTTAAATCCTATGGTAGGGGCCTGGCCTGGCGTCGAACACGCACGTTACTGTTGAAGAAGTAGTATCGTTTTTTACAGCGTCTACCAAGTAGTTCACAACATCGAAGAGTCACTTAAACACTCACCGCAGCCACATTGTCAATGTAGCTGACTTGAGCGACATGATGCCGTTATTAAATTCGCAGCTGATCTCAGAACAATTTGACAGCTGCCAAAACCAACATTGTCCTCCGAGCTCTCTCTAATTGCAAGTTTATTAACATGGCTGTTTTCACTGAGATTATAAATTAAATGTTAAATTTAAAAGTTAAATACATACCTTGACATTGATTGTCCTATCGACGATGTAATTAACTAATTTACTAGTGTTTGACGCGCAACGCCATCTTACGCCTGGAATCGGCAACCGATCGTCGCATCGCGAATGAACTGCAGCCGCGGCGCGGCGTCGACCAATCACCGTGCGCGGACGACGGAGCGGCTCGCGGTTCTTCGCATCTGTTCACTCCGTTCTTTTTGGTTCTCTCGCTATATTCAACCGAAATTCAAGACAAAAAACACAACGACTTCTTTCGCTACTAGAAACATTGTAAAAACGCTAATTCACTGGATTAAACAGTTTTCATATACAAAAACCGTAACTCATTGAAGTACCCGAGAGCAGCACCCACGAATCACAGGGGCAACAGCCTAAACATTTGGACCTTCGACCAGGATATTCGAGATCATTCGAGAAGAATCAGCCCTGAAGCGGAAACCCAAGCGTTCAAACTGCTCATAGAAGAAAAGGCGGAGTAAGCGTTCCATACCTGCGTTCAAGCAGCATCAGCCAGCAACGGTCAGGTGATCCTTCGCCCTTCCTTCCCTTTTACCCGTTTCGAGTTGTGTTAATATCGTTCTATACGTTTCTAGAAGTTCGAGCAGCGGTCTTGTGATAGTGAGTATAGCGACTTCGCGAGTTCTGCCACGCCTGACTTTCCGTGTTTGCACAACTGTAAGTACCTTTGCTTTCTTTAAGCCGCCAAAATGAGTGACGATGAGTGTAAATCCGATAGTTCTGAAGTTAATATTGCCGATCTTAAGAAACAAAGGGGTGTGATAAAAGGCAGATTAACACTTTTTGCTAATTTTATACATAAATTAGACAGTTCATGTTTAGATTCCGTAACGAAAACGCAAGTTCAATTACGAATTCAAGCGGCAACCATTTTCTTTTCTGACTTTAATAGTATTCAGTCCAAAATCGAAAATAATGTAGATGGAGAAGAATTATTAGTGCAATTAGAATATAGAGAAACGTTCGAGTGTCAATATTATACAATTCTATCAACTGCTAAATGCATGATTAACGATGAACAAAGTCAGTTGAACAATTCTTCGTGCACGGTAGGTAAGTCTTTAAACGTTAAATTGCCGCAAATACAGCTACCCGCCTTTGACGGTTCATACGATAATTGGTTAGAGTTTAAAAATTCTTATGTGACTATGATCCATGATCGCCAAGATTTGGACTCCATACAGAAATTTCACTATTTGAAATCGGCACTCAGTGGCACTGCGTTAACTGTAATTAGTGCGTTGGAATTTACTGCCTATAATTATGGTCACGCGTGGGAGTTACTTGAAAATAGGTTCCAGAATAATCGTTTACTGGTACATAACCACGTTAAGTCCTTATTTACAGCGTCGTCAATTAACAAAGAGTCTTCAGCGCAAATCCGTAAATTAATTGATACCGTTTTACGTAATTTACGTGCACTTAATTCTTTGAAGGAACCCACTGACTCGTGGGACACATTAGTCATTTATTTAGTAGTTACGAAACTCGATCCGGCAACGGAGCGTGAATGGGAGAACTATAAAGGCACGTTAATTTCGGATTCACGTAAAGATTGTACTAGTTTAAAGTTAGACGACTTGCTTACGTTTCTAAGAAATAGGGCGGACATGTTAGACATGATAACATCAAGTAGCAGCAAGAGTAATAATTCACATTCTCAACACACTAAATATGACAAGTCGTCGAACGATAAAAGAAATTCCAATGTACAAAATACGCATAGTTACGTTGTAAATACGAATAAGGGAAAAGGTTCCTCGGGAAGTCATAATAAGCGTAGTATTAATGTTACATGCCCGTTATGTAATGGTAACCATTCTTTATACTCATGTGCAAGTTTTCTTAATATGTCCGTAAACGATAGGTCGAACATAGTTATATCGAAAAAACTTTGTTTTAATTGTATACGAACAGATAGTCATACAGTGAAGGATTGTGTTTTCGGCCCGTGTAAGTTGTGTCAACAGAAACACAATACGTTATTGCACACTAATAACGACGTTAGTGTAAATACAGCGCCACGATCAACCGTTAATAATAATACGTTGCCGCAGTCATCTGTTTCGCATTGCGTTAGCCAAACAGCTGATTGTAATATTATTGACTCGGGGCGCGGTGCGTTCACAACTAATGCGAAAGTGTTGCAACCTGTTTTATTGTCCACAGCGTTAATTGAAGTAGCCGACTTAGATAACAATTATCACACAGTGCGCGCGCTTCTCGACAATGGCAGTCAAAATTCGTTCATCACTGATGCTTTATGCAAACGTTTAAATATTCCTATTATACAGTCCACAATACGTGTCTGTGGTGTGGGTGAAGCACACACACAGTCAAGCCATACATGTAAAATCAAGATGCGTTCAAAACTCTATGAGTTTAATACTGATTTACATTGCCTCGTTTTACCCAGTATTACTTCTTATTTACCGTCTGTAAATGTTGATCGTAATACTATACGTATACCTAATCACGTTCAACTCGCTGATCCGTCGTTCAATGTACCGTCTAAAATTGACATATTAATAGGCGCGGATTTGTTTTGGTCATTATTAGACGGAAATAAAATTATAAGACTAGAGTCCGGACCATGCCTACAAAGTACTAGTTTGGGTTGGATAATATCCGGTCCAGTTAATAACAAACGATTACAAAAATCAAATATTAATACGGTTCAGTGCAATTTTACTCAGACTGACTCATTGGACATCCAATTACGTAAGTTTTGGGAAATTGAAGAAATTAACGTGTCGCGTATGTTGTCTGAAGAGGAAAACTTATGTGAGAGTTTATTCATTGAGTCAACAACACGTGATAACGATGGTAGATTTCAAGTCAGAATGCCGTTCAAGTCTTCTCCCGACATTTTAGGAGATTCTTATACATCTGCAGAGAAACGTTTTTATGCGTTAGAACGAAAGTTGGAGCGTTTACCGCAATATAAAAAAATGTATTGTGATTTTTTAGATGAATATGAAAAATTAGGTCATATGACGTTGTTATCAGACATACAAACGTTACCTAAACCGTATTATGTTATGCCTCATCATGGTATTTACCGTGAAAATAGCTTAACAACTAAATTGCGCGTCGTCTTTGACGCGAGTGCGACCACCACGAGTAATAATTCATTGAATGACCTTCAGTACGTAGGCCCTGCGATTCAAAATGACATAATCTCAATATTGCTGCGCTTTAGACAATATCAATACGTTGCGTGCGCGGATGTTGAGAAAATGTACCGGCAGGTTCTCATCCAACATGACCAGCGTAATTTACAGCTCATTTTATGGCGAACAAATAGTGATAAGCCACTTCAGGTTTATAGGTTGAATACAGTTACGTACGGTACTACATCGGCGCCTTACTTGAGTATTCGGTGTTTAAAACAGCTGGCTCAGGAATGCGACGATGACGTCATCGCGCGCGTCATCAATGACGACTTTTACGTAGACGACTTGATAACGGGTCATGACGAATTAAATGTTTTACTAGATATTTGTAACAAAACATCGAAAATGTTACAGAGCGGTTGTTTTCCCTTACGAAAGTGGACGTTTAATCACGACGTAACACCGGAAGCTTGTCGGGACTTAAGTATAGGTGAACACTGTCAGTCTAAAACATTAGGTATAGGATGGTCTAATAAAAGTGATAAATTGTATTTTACTTCTAATTTAGAATCACAAAATAACAATATTGTCATTACAAAACGTTTAATTATGTCCGTAATTTCACAAATTTATGACCCTCTGGGTTTAGTATCACCCGCGATTACTACTGCTAAAATAATATTACAGAAATTATGGCTGAGTAAACTTGACTGGGACGACAAGGTTCCTAGTAACATCGCTACTGAGTGGCAACAATTTATGAGTAGTGTTAAGTACCTACCTGAAATAAGGGTTCCTCGTTGTGCTATAGTACACATGCAGTGCACGGAACTGCACATATTTACCGATGCATCACAGGTCGCGTACGGCGCGTGTGCATATATACGTTCTTATAACACAGATAACTCGGAGATAGCTGTTCGATTATTGTGTGCCAAGGGTAAAGTAGCACCTCTTAAAACTATTAGTATTCCACGCCTTGAACTGTGCGGTGCGTTAGTTGGAGCACAATTATATAAGAAAATAATAAATTCTCTTCGGTTAACTTTTAATAAAATATATTTTTGGACTGACTCCACAATTGTTCAAGGTTGGCTTAGGATGGCTCCACATCAATTAAAAACGTTTGTACAAAATAGGGTAGTACAGATAAATGAATTAACTAGTAATACTATTTGGCGTCACGTTAAGGGTAAAGATAACCCGGCTGATTTATTATCTAGAGGCGTTTATTTCGATTCGTTGAAAGAAGAAAATATTTGTCTTTGGTGGCACGGGCCGCGTTTTCTTTGTGAACCAAGTTCTAGTTGGTTAACTTGTACAAATTTGGAACCTGACCTACAATTACCGGACGTAAAACCTCAAACAATAAATCTATTAAGTACAGACTCGAATGTTGTTATTAACTTTGATAGGTTTTCGTGCTTTAATCGTCTTCAACGAACCGGTGCGTATGTTTTGCGTTTTGTGCATAATGCGCGCGTATCGCGCAGCGGGCAACCACGTAAAACCGGTTCATTGACAGTCGACGAGGTAAATAACTCATTACAAATGTTAGTACGCTTAGTTCAACAACAATCGTTTCATAATGAATATCGTAACCTTATACATAACTTACCTGTCAAAGAAAAATCTGGTAAACGTTTTAATAAAATATCAGGGTTAAATGTATTTTTAGATTCAAACAAAATAATTCGGGTAGGCGGCAGATTGCACAATTCACAATTTAGTTATGACAAAAAACATCCCATTATGTCACAAACATCGGTTTACACGACTTTTGTGTACGCACGAGCATTACAGGTTGCTTCATGCTGGGCCTCAACTTCTAGTGTCGAGTATGCGTGACACCTGGTGGGTGTTAGGAGCACGAAATTTAGCTAAGCAAGTAGTACATCGGTGCGTCACTTGCACACGTATTAAGGGGAAGACGCTAACTCCACTAATGGGTAACCTTCCGTCAGAACGCCTAGAACCCACTTATCCTTTTATGAAATGTGGTGTGGATTATGCTGGACCCATACTTATTTTAAACCGTAAAGGCAGAGGTTCACGTTTAATTAAGGCATACATTTGTCTATTTATCTGCTTCACTACCCGAGCCGTGCATTTAGAGTTGGTTAGTTCATTGTCTACACAGGACTATCTATTGGCACTCAAACGGTTTATATCGCGTCGCGGTAAACCTAATCAAATATTTTCCGATAACGGCAAGAATTTTGTTGGCGCTGAAAGAGAACTTTCAGCTATATTTCAAGATACTAAAGACGTTTTAGACTTTGCTAGTAGTCAAAATATTAAGTTTAATTTCATCCCGCCTTACGCTCCTCATTTTGGTGGTTTGTGGGAGGCGGGCGTTAAGTCGTGCAAATACCATTTAAGGCGTGTCGTAGGCAACGCTAAATTATCGTTTGAAGAGTTCAGCACGGTATTGACACAAATCGAAGCTGTCCTGAACTCCCGACCTATGTCACCTTTGTCCACTGATCCCAATGACTACCTCCCGCTTACACCAGCTCACTTCCTCATTGGCCGGCCGTTGACTGCACCAGCATGTGACGACCTCGATCTGGTGGCAACAACGCGTTTAAATCGCTACGAGCGACTGGAGCAGTTACGGCAACATTTCTGGGAGCGCTGGTCCAAGGAGTACGTCTCAGAGCTTCAACGTCGCACCAAGTGGATGGCCAACAAAGACGATATTGCCTCCAACAGTCTTGTACTAATAAAGGAAGATAATCTCCCACCGCTTAAGTGGAGAATGGGAAGAATAGTTCGACTGTTCACAGGGAAAGACGGAATATCACGTGTAGCCGAAATTCGCACTGCATCAGGCATCATACAAAGAGCATGCTCAAAGATATGCCCTCTTCCTGAAGACTCCAACTGAAGCATATTATCTCTGTTGGAAGATGGTTCTTCCAAGGCGGCCGGCATGTTTGACGCGCAACGCCATCTTACGCCTGGAATCGGCAACCGATCGTCGCATCGCGAATGAACTGCAGCCGCGGCGCGGCGTCGACCAATCACCGTGCGCGGACGACGGAGCGGCTCGCGGTTCTTCGCATCTGTTCACTCCGTTCTTTTTGGTTCTCTCGCTATATTCAACCGAAATTCAAGACAAAAAACACAACGACTTCTTTCGCTACTAGAAACATTGTAAAAACGCTAATTCACTGGATTAAACAGTTTTCATATACAAAAACCGTAACTCATTGAAGTACCCGAGAGCAGCACCCACGAATCACAGGGGCAACAGCCTAAACAACTAGAAAGAATATGCACAAAGAATTCATCGTATAACCTAAATTGTTACTTTTTTATTTCATAAGATGGCCTTATACTGTACCAGCTTTTGCCAGCGGCTTCGCCCGCGAATTATACATACAAACCTTCCTCTTACACCATTCTGTTTATTGATGAGAACCGCATTAAAATCCGCTGTATGTAGTTTAAAATATCAAAGCGTACAGACGTGGGAAGCGAGTTTGTTTTATACTATGTGTTGTGTGATAAAGATGTTTTCATCCCACCATCTCGGAAAGAGTATTTTTAATCTTCAATATCTGAGTGGAAAAGCCGTTTTTATTCTCTAGAGGATAAAGTAAATTGAATTTAGAACATCGTGTGCACTATCACAAACTTAGTGCACACGATGTTCTAAATTCAATTTACTTTATCCTCTAGAGAATAAAAACGACTTTTCCTCTCAGATATTGAAGATTAAAAATACTCTTTCCTCGCTGAGGTGGAATGAAAAGTTACGTGTTGCACTCGAGTAGGTACAAAGATTTTTCACCTCGTGCTCTTTTGATTCCCTCGCTAACGCTCAGGATTCTAATTTTGAATCACTCGCTGCGCTCGTGATTCAATTTTAGAAACCTTCGCTTGCTCGGTCATCAAAATTGAGCACGCGGTTAAAAAGCAACTTTGCACTCTTGTATAACAAATAACTATTGTTTAAACAGTTAAAAAAAGCTTTGCATGTGACTTGACCATTTTGTTCACAGTATTCTCGGTGTGTTCACAGATCGATGATCTTCCCCGATGTTGCGGAGGTGGATACTCCACGCTAAATTTTAGTTGTCTTTGTTTATCTGTGTCTGACCTACTAACACTAGTAAACTTGTAAGTAACGCTAACTCCAGACTCCGGTCTGAAATAAAAGTTTTCTATTCTCTTAACTATAACACTCATAGCTCAAAATATATTGAGTTTTTTTTTTCTGTTTATATCGCCGTGACATGAGCCATAGCGCTTGATGGTGGGCTTCTTCCGGTCTGCTCCTACTTTCGATATCTCGGTTCACTCGTGCAAAGCGATGGCAAAGTAGATCGGACGGTTAAGCACAGAATAAACACTGAATAGATGAAATGGCGGCAGGTCACAGGAACAATCTGGGACTTCCACGTCCCCCTTAAACTTAAGGGGAAGATATATGAAACCATGGTCAGACCTGCTGTCTTGTATGGGTCAGAATGTTAGGCCACAAAAGGGATGAATGAAAGGCAATTTTGCACGCAGCTGAGATGAGAATGTTTAGAGGGATGTGTGGTGTTACACTAATCCCATCAAAAACATAAATGTGAAATGAGAGCCAAGTTCAATATTATGATATATGCCTTGGTTGTTGACTTCAACGACAAAAGAAGTGAGATCTAAATGAGTGCCAAGTTCAGTGGTCATTCCTGACTTGGCTAGTTCTCATATACGAATTATTATGTTCGATGGCTAGTTTCTACCAGCAAGACTAATTTTCGGAATAATAAAATAAGAACCGAAAATTAACAGGTTTAGAACTTACGAAGGCTATAATATAATTCATATATGAAAACTAGCCAAGTCAGGACTGACCACTGAACTTGGCACTCATTTAGATCTCACTTCTTTTGTCGTTGAAGTCAACAACCAAGGCATATATCATAATATTGAACTTGGCTCTCATTTCACATTTATGTTTTTGATGGGATATCATTACTTTTTGAACATAAATTATTAGTAGGTACTTATTTATAACAAAATTAATACCAAATGGTTTTTGTTATAAGTGTTCCTAATAGAATCAATTAAGTGAAAAATTATAATAAAATGACAAAAATTTACCAGTTTCTGATTTATTCCTTTGTATTCACCTTAATTACCTATTTGGATGCCAAATTTGAACTTTCTAGGTCATCTGGAACTGGGTTAGAGTTTTGATCTATAGGTCAGTCAGTGATAAAAATGACGTATTTTGGAGATTAATATCTAAATAACCGATTAAGATATGTTTATGAAATTTGGAGCACATATGTATCTTGCAGGTCTCACTATATGAGCCAAATTTGATACGTTTCTGTGAAACAGTTTTTGAGTTATGAGGGGGTCAAAAGTGGCTACAAATGGTTCGTGTAATATTACACACGGTGCTGCTCACCAGTTCTGTTACTTGATCTTGGCTTGACACGCTGCCGCGTGTCTAGATGGATATAATAAGAAATAAGTACATAAGAGGAAGTCTGAAAGTGGCACCAATAGCTGAAAAGTTGTGTTGGAATCGGTTGTCATGGTATGGTCACGTGATACGGAGGAATGAGGAAAATGTCGTGAGGAAAGTATTGTATGGTATGAATTTTGATGGCTTTACGAGTAGACCAAAGAATCGATGGATGGACTGTGTGAATTATGATATGGATAGAAAGGGAGTGACTACTGAAATTGGGATAGGGTAGGGGAATGATGACCAGTGTGACATGGCCGCGCGTGCGGGACATATCGTGAGCCAATCACACAAGCGTTTATTACGATTATTTAACTCACGCAACTGAAATAATTAATAGATAGATATACAATACATTCGCTGATAAGTGATTCAGTGGTTGCCTTCTAGCGGAATTTAATTTAAACTATACTAATTCACATTGATGCTTGCTAAAATTTGTTTTAGAAATACTACTTATATCGGTAATAATTTAGTTGTTTGTTCCGTTTGCAATTGAAATGGCCCCCACACGCATGGCTTCACCACCAAAGTGTAGATTGCTTCGAATGATTCACTTAGGTTCTTAGATTCCTATGGTCATGGCTGAAATTTGTACTATTACTAGCTTCTGCCCGCAATTTCGTCCGCATCAATTTTTTCGCTCCCCTGACCCTTCCCGTCGCATCGAATTACCTGCGAGTTTTCATCCATATCATCGTAGCGTGATATTATACCTATAGCCTTTCTCCTTAAATAGGATACCCAACACAAAAAGAATTTTCAAATCGGACCAGTAGTTCCTGAGATTAGCGCGTTCAACCAAACAAACAAACAAACAAACTCTTTAGCTTTATATATTAAGTATAGATGAATTAAAGAAAAAGTAGATACTTAGGTAATTAGAATTCACAAAAATAAACCTAGTCGACTCATTATTAATTTCCATCTATTATGATTGATACATAGATAAAACAGACTTGCCCTACTGATGCGTTGCTCTATTGTGGCTCCGGCTTCGATTTCATTCTTTATCTAATATGATGCAAATAGCGACCACGGTAATTATTTCGTTGTTGGACATAAAATGGGTATGTCGTTGCTTGATGCAAATAAAATAATAAATATATAATTAAACAATATACTAAAATAAATAAATAGATTTATACTGACAAACTCTTAATAATAGATATATAAATACATACATACAAAAATAAATGTATAAAGAACAACAATAAATTAAGACCATACATAGAAAATTACAGATATGTACGAGTAGTGTACCTTCAAGATCACAACGACATGTAATGTTCTTTTATGAATCTTTTAAAGACAGGTAAAGATTGCGCACGTTTAATTTTAACGGCAATACTTTCTACAGACTAGTGGCCTGAAAAGTAAAGGAATGGTCAAGGAATGTTGTGAAATGCATAGATATTTTAAGGTTCAAGTTATAATGTGTAAAATATGAGATGGATTACCAATAAAATTGTAGTGCAATACATGAATATAAACTTCGTTCATAAAATAATAGTTTTATTACTTAAATAATAGCTTTGTGCTCAGAATGGTAGACCTGTCACCAAATAAATCAATTAATCGATCCCTGACTGCGACTCCTTTTTATTTGTTATTTTATCACCAATAGAGTAGTTACATTTTATTTCGTTCAGTTATTAAAATAATGTATTCATTACCAATTTAATACATCAGTTTATAATTTTAATGAAAATATGTTCAAAGGAAGCGGAGACAAATTGGCGCGCTTTCCGGCCTCAACGAATGGGTCGTTAGTAGGTAGGTACGATGAGTACGATCATACGATGCGCGGCGCGGACAGCGAGATGCAAGTTTACTTCATTCGCGACGATTCTACGTTCATTGTTGTGGGTATATTTTATTAGTTAATTTCTTAACTATCTATTTTGGATTATGGCATCAAGTAGTGGTGAATGTAATGCAATTCATTCAAAAAGTTTATCGTCGTTCGTCGAGCAATCATTCGTGGAGAAAGTGCCGATATTGGAGTCTGGTGAGGAAAATACAGACACTGATGAAGGCACCATACCAAAGAAGAAACGGTCGCAAAACAAGGTTTGGATTTTCGTTAAAAAATTTGAAAACAAACACAGTGCCGAGGAGTACCTACATAAAGGCTGAAAAACCTTGGTCTTTTCTACGAACGCATCATGCGTTCGTAGAAAAGACCAAGTTTTTTCTAGAGGAAGGGAGAAAAGTACTTTAGATGCAATAAAGTGGTGCGGAAGGGACCACAATGTTCAGCTCAGTTGTATTAGGGCGTTTTTCAAAACAGATGTACACGTGACAAACCGGAACAGGTTTTTGTGTTTTAGAAGTTTTACAGTTGATATTTATCTCATTTGATAAAATATATTCATATAAAATATATTCAATAAGTTAAAAATAAAAAAAATACATTAGTATTATGAAAAACAACGCGATAATCTTAATTTTTATTGAAGAGTTCACAAAAACGTACTCCGGTTCGTCACAAAGGAAAAATGTAAATAAAATGAAAAATATGAGTTGTTCTGCCAATTTGTTTTTATTATGTATTAAATTACCTTCATAACTTTAAATAAAAATATCTTAACATAAATAAATCACTATAATCATCGCTTAGCAATCATTTTTCTTTCGAGATCGTCACAGTTGGAACTTTTGACCACTAAAACATTACATTTCTACCATTTCATTTTTTTCAAAAATTTTCAGACGTGAAAAGAACCCCAATTCGTTCTCAATATCAGAATTTATTGTGTCCAATCAAATGCAAAACTGCCTTACTGAAAAAGAGCTTTTTTGGTAGGGCACCCATTATCTATAATAAAATACCTGATGTTGTTAAATGTTTACCTTTAACCAAATTTAAAACGTCCATTCAGGGGTTTTTACTAGAAAAGTGCTATTACAGCGTAGATGACTTTTTGAATGACAATCTTCTGCAATAGAATTTGGAATGTGTCCCTGTGTTATTATTTCTTCTTATCTGTATTTTACTTAAATTGGATTTAAACTGTTGACATTTTAATTTAATCCTATGTTTTTTTTTTTAATTTTGTTTTAATTTTATTTTTTTTAAATTTATTTTAATTTAATTTGTTACCAACGTTTTTATAATTATCTTTTTGTAATAGTCGTCTTAGCGCGACTAATTTTGTACGCCATGATTGGCAAAACATGTAGCTACCTCTTATTATTTTTAAGACCTGTATTTCTGCACTCATGTTTTACAAAATAAATATCTTGTATCTTGTATCTATCTTGTACCATTTACCTAAAATGAAATTGAATGAGATTATAAATAATTTAAAAAGCAAACTCAGGGTTAACTACAATTACTTAAATATTATCAAATAACTAATTACTTCTTAAGTAGGATTCATTTTTGTCTCGGTATAAATATGGGACAGTGACTATCTGGAATTCTAAGTGACTAAAAGGAAAAAAATAAGCTAAGTTTACACATTAATATTTGGTTGAACATTTTAATTTGAATAGTTTTTTTTTTAATAATATAAAGTAAAAACAGGTTATTACCAAAACCAGTTTTAACTTTAGCTTGAGGTACAGAGTTACATATTTTGAACACAACTTTTACATTTTTTTTTACTTATTTTTAAATATTGCTTATATCCATTCGAAATAACAATTGCTCTCACGACTAACCAATCAAAATTAAATTGATGCAAAGAAAATAATTCTGTTAAGTATATCGTTATAAGATTCAGATTTCATATTTATAATGTTAGAAGGATAATTTATTTTAATACCATTCATCCAAGTGTATCCCCAGCCTAATAGTTCCAGTTCGTCACAAAATGATTCCGGTTATACAATCCGTTACGAAACGGATGTGACGAATTCATAACAACAAAACTTTAAAAAATCATACAACCTGTTGTGTCCATTTTATAACTATTTTCGGGTTGTTTTACAAAAATTTACCTTAAACCAAAATGTAATTGTGTTACGGCAAATAACCTGATAAACTGCTACATACCTCATAAAATCCTGTTACTATCTGGAACTTCAATTCAGCACCACCGTAAGGCGCCCACTTTCGTCACAGATTTTGTTGACACTGATGTTTGCATCAAAATGGCGGTTATACCACAGAAAAGATAAATGTTACCAGAAATGAAAAACAACCATATTTAAGGGTAATATTAGGGGGGAGTATGAAAAATTTACCGTGACTATTGCCGGAATTCCGGTTCTGTCATATTCTTGGGACATCAATAAAATTGTATTATGAGCTATTTTAAGCCCATACTCGAAATAAAGGGCTCTAAATTGTATTTATGAGTTCAAGTTACGTATATAGACCCTAAAACAGTAACGCCATTTAATTTGTATATTCTTACCTGAGACTTGAAAGTTCCAAACATACATGTGGGACATGAATATTTTACACTTTTTTTGTTGTTAGTTTTATGATATTTTAATATCCCTGATATTTGGGTTGCATATTATAGTCAATTTTAAAACTTAAATATGATACTATTTAATAAATATGCAGTTTATTTCAGTGCGGTGCATACAAAAGTTATAAAAAATAGCTAAAGTATAGGGACACCTCAAATTAGCAAATGTACATCTTTTTTTGAAAAACGCCCATTTACTCATGTATTCATTCTCGGATGAAGTATTATTGTTTCGGACAGATAATAAACAAGTTACCTATACGACTTACATCTCAAACCAAAAGCCATACTTGCAAATTTAGCTAAAATTTATGGTATGGATGATGTTGCGTACAGCACGCAGTACGCGATTAGTCGGGTAAAAAATTAAACCGCCGAAAAAACTGAAAAGCATAAAATAATAAACCTTAAAATTATGAGTCGGCGCTTTGAGTGATCTTTGTTCATTGATTTTTCAGCGCCGACTCAAAATTTTAAGGTTTATTATTTTATGCTTTTCAGTTTTTTCGGCGGTTTAGTTTTTTGTTAAAAAGTTTTATTTTATAATTTTTTGTGACTTTAATGTACTCATAATACTTGGCAAGGTATACCTTGCCAAGTATTATGAGTACATTAAATATGGTCTATGGTGAGTACATTAAGTATGGTCTTTTTTTGTTGGATAGGGTATACCCTATCCAACAAAAAGAGAATTATCAAAATCGGACTACTCTGTATAAAGTTATGCGTGGTTATACATTACAATCAGTGAGTGAATAATCAATCATCCCCTGTTTTTCGACCCTTAGGGTTCGATTTTGTTTTCCAAATTTATATGGAACCACCTTGAGAGTATACCCTTTCCAATAGAAGAAGAATTGTCACAATCGGACCACTATGTAAAAAGTTATGCGTGGTCATACATAAAAAAAAAAAAAAAAAAAAATATACGCGTCGAATTGATAACCTCCTCCGTTTTTTTTCGTCGGTTGAAAATGAAAACAGTTCAAATGGTTTTATAGTGTGTGAGACCCTGCGGCGGCGATTAACACGGGTAGGTCGCGGAAGATCGCGAGAGCGCGCACTGTGATGCGCCCCGTGCAATGGCGGAAGACGGACTGACTGCCGGTCGAGACGGGCCCGAGCAAACTCGCGGGCGAGCTGTTTTCTGCTGAGCGAATGTGATCTTAGACAAATAAGCGTGTAACAGTGTAAGATCGCAGGGGCGGGGCCTCAGTATTTTTATTATAAAATAAAGTTATACAATGTATTTTCCGTACGCAACATTCTCCCCCTCAGTGTCGTGTCGACACGACACTCAAAACGATAATCTAAATGAGAAAACAAATAGAACTTAAAATACTCCTAGCCTGGCTGCAGGTCTTTTAAATACGCCATTTTTGGTCCTAACGTCTACAACTCTTACGCGTCCGTCAGGACCTGGGTACACTGATTGTACTATGCCTTTAGGCCAGCAATTACGGGGGGAGTTTGGGTCGACTATTACGACCATATCGCCGATCTTTAATTGGGCACCCTCGTCCCTCCATTTTCGGCGCGGCACTAAATCGGGAAGCATCTCCCTCACCCGGCCCAAAAATGGTCAGCCAGGCGCTGGGAAACACGCCATTGTTTGCGCAAGCATAGGTCTCGGTCCGTGAACACCCCTGCGCTTGGTAAATTGGACGACGACCCTATGAGAAAGTGATTTGGCGTTAATGTCTCGTCGTCCTGAGGATCCACGGAAACATGGCCAAGGGGCCGGCTGTTTATAATATTTTCCACTTCCGCTAGGAGAGTAATCAGAGTCTCTTCATGCGGAGCTCTCTCTTTAAGGACCACCTTGAGGGCGGTCTTGACACTGCGCACGAGTCGCTTCCAAGATCCTCCCATGTGTGGGCTAGCTGGTGGAATGAAGCTCCAGGAAACTCCATTGTTCAGGGCTTCGTTCATGACAGTACTTTTGTCTACGGCGTCGTAGGCTTTCCTTAGTTCAATCTCAGCACCGCGCATATTGGTCCCGTTATAATCGTCAGAATAAATCTTCTTTGGCCAGCCTCTACGTGCGGCCATTCTGCGTAAAGCCATTATCAATGAATCTGCAGTGAGAGACGGTACGATCTCAATATGCACGGCACGTATTGTCAGGCACGTGAATAAGACACCATAGCGTTTTGGTTTTGATCTTCCAACTGTGACCTCTATTGGCCCAAATAAGTCGACTCCGGTGACGGTGAACGGCCTTTGGTGATGTGCGAGTCTACCTTCGGGCAAGTCACCCAATCGTGGCGGCTTTGGATTAGCTTTCCTGATGCGACAGAACAAGCACTGCGTTGCAACAGCACGGACCGTAGGACGTAGACGTAACAGCCAATATTTTTGACGCAGTTCATTCACCACCAACTCGTTACATCCGTGGCCTGCGCGGATGTGATAATACTTTACAATGTGTCGAGCCACGTGGTCATGTCCATCCAGGATCACAGGTGATTTTGTGTCCAACGATACATCCTTAGCTGCTCCAATTCTTCCACCAACACGTAGTAATCCAGTATCATCCAATATGGGTGTCAGGGCGCGTAGTCTACTATCGCGTTTTATTTCTTTATTTTGTTTCAACAGCAAGATGTCACTGCAGAAAGCTGTGGCTTGAGAGTGCTGAAGCTATAAAGTTTCAGCTCGTTTCATCAACTCGTCGGTAAGCCCACTTGTTTTTATCTTCTTGCATTTATCTATGAACAACAAGACAGTTCCAGCAGTTCGAAGCAATCGCAACCAACTGGAAAAGCGCGTCGGCTTCGGTACAGGTAAGTCGTTAACACTATTATTTTCATTTATAGGTTGGAAAAAAGAGTCTGTCGTGGTAACCATTGGAATTAAAATATTTTTTTGGTGGCAGCACTGCTTTGTTTATCATCAACAAGTAGCTAATCTATCATTGTGTTATGTTCCCAGTTGTATTTTACTTATTTCTAATTAACTACCAATTATTAATGCTTTTGAACATATAAAAAATGAATAAAACAATAAGGAGTAGTGGTGTGAGCTGTGATATACTAAGTTTTCGTAAGCAATTTGGCGGAATCTGAAGCGGAACAAATTTTGTCTCCGATTGACAATGTTTACGAAAGAACTGCCGACACGACAGGTATTTATCCAAGAAATTTATGTTTTATTCAATGTCAGTCATTATTTTTCCTTTCTAATACTAAGTTTTATCGGTATTGTAAGTTTCAAGCCATTTTATTTTTTTATTTACTAATAGATTATTGAGGTTATGTTTTCTAGTTTGACAAATCGCGTGTACGTTAATTCTTGATGTTTGATACTTGAAATTGAAAAATGTACCTACATGGAATTAATATGATTGTCTTTATATTTTTTTCAAGGTAAATCTCACAGTACAATTAGAGAAATTGTTAATGAAGGAGAAAACAATTAAGGATTTTTTCTACACCTGGAGGAACACCAAAACAGTTGGCGGAAGAAAGAATTAGACGATTTTGATCTGTGTGCAATTAGACAAAAAGTTCAACACTATAACGAAACAGCCAAGTATTTTTTTTTTTTTTTGTTAATGCTATTATCGCATACCACAGTAAAAAAGTTTAATTTATATTTATTATTTTTCAGGTGCCCATTCTACGTAATATATTACCTATAGTTTGAGGAGACGGGTTGTAATGGGAGCCGTAAACGTGTAAGAAAGATTTTTACACTATTTTCATAAATAAGAAATGTAAAACTGACACATCAGTGTTAATGGAAAAAATCTATCATAGCACCGAAAAGGAATACAAGAATGATGTTACGTCACGTTTTTCTTTTTAAATAAAATCTAAACTTTAGCGTGTTATTTCATTTTCATTGTCATGTGAATAGTGATAATGTTATGTACCCCGCATATACATACCTGACGCCTTCATTAGTCAACTGTTCAAGTTTATTCGATATTGCCCGATTGCCCGTACTTTTCGAATGCGACATGCTATAGGTACTCTCTGACTTCCGATTAGTTTCCGACAGTAAGCAGCTGTAAGTCACCTTCTTGTCGACTATAAACTGTCGGCATTAACAGGATTCGTTCAGTATCATTCATGTCAAATTTGATACAGGCATACCAACCATCGAATGGTTGTGAATACCCTAGATGGTGGCCGCAAATGCGATGAGTGTAATTTAATTTATTTTTAAACTGAATAAGTTTGCATTATGCTATTATGATGGCACTCTTAGATAAAAAGTTATTCCAGCGAAATAATGTGCAATCTACTAAATACAATGAAAGTAAAAGACTGTGTGCCTATCAAGTCTTGAAATCTTGACTGATGAGAATTTCCGGGATCTCGTGTTTGTGGATTAAAACAACAAGTATCTTATCACTTTTAGTCCTAGTATACAGGGTGGCCATACCTGCTAAGCAGGCGCCCTCATTTTTTCCAGACTCTTTTTTGCCAAGCTGTACTATATTTATTTTTTCTAATATTTCTTCATTAATTTTTATTTTATTTTCAGGTTCCTGAAAATAAAATAAAAATTATTAAAATAAAAATAGATTTTTACATCAATCACGCTCTTGCTGGCCGCAAGAGCGTGATTGATGTAAAAATGACGGACCGGTAAACCACGATGAGTCGCTGCCAAGAACGTAGTCGGTACTTTTAGTTCCTAAATCTGCCACGTTGACGTCGGTTGGCACATAGTGCCACTCATCGGCCTTACTTAGTTCGTCAATTTCTCCTAGACGATTAGCAATAAAAACTTTATATGTTCTACTATCATTTCTGATCCAGTGTAAAACAGTTGTAGAATCCGTCCAATAATAAACTGAACTTGGTTTCAAACGATGTTCCATTTTTATATTGTTAGCTAATTTACATCTTAATAGAGCACCCTGTAGTTCTAATCGCGGTACAGAAACCGATTTCGTAGGTGTAACTTTAGATTTACTGGCGATAAACGCTACAATAATATGTCCACTGCTCATTTCCTTGCGCCAGTACGCGACAGTCGCATAGGCGCTCGGCGATGCATCGCAAAATACGTGTAGTTCTAAGTTTTCGTTACTCGTGCTCTTATCACTATCACAAAAATACCAACGCGGTATCCTAATATTATTTATATTTTTAGCTTGAATTATCCAACACTGAAATAAATTATTTAACTCATCATTCAATTGCTCATCCCATTTTATATTTGTTTTCCAAGTCTCGCGCATTAATATTTTGCCTTTAATTGTAAATGGTATCAGATAACCATGAATGTCAAAAATAGACATAACAATACATAACAGTTCGCGCTTCGTTGGTCTTCTTTTTAAGTTTACTACATCAACTGGTATACGCTTCAAGGTCAAATCGAATCCTAACTCGTCGCTAGCAGGGTACCATAATAAACCGAGCGTCCTTTCCGATTGATCTTTATCGAAGGTGCAACAGACACTGTCACTCAAAGTTTCCTTCGGTACGCTTTCCAGAGCATCCGGTACGCTGCTAGCCCAGTTCCGAATTTCAAATCCACCCTGCTGGTGAATAAAGGTGACTTCTTTAATCATTCGTTTTGTAAGGTCGACTTCGGGTAAACTATCTATATAGTCGTCCATATAATGTTGCTTGCAAATAGCGTCGACAGCTGTTGGATAAGTATCCTTAAAATGCAATGCATTTTTATTTTTAATAAGTTGCGCGGTAAAGGGGAGCAGTTCGCGCCAAATATTAATGACGTCATAGCATATTTATTAACTTCCTTAGTGGCTTCATCGGTAAATAAAAACCTAAGTGTATGTTGATGCTTTTCTTTAATTTTAATCCGAAGAAACATATCTTTAATATCTGCAATAACTCCAATTTGATTTTCCCTAAACCTAAACATAATTCCAAATAACGACTGTAACAAGTCCGGCCCTGTCAATAAAAAATCGTTAAGAGAACATCCCTGTGTTTTCGCAGCCGCATCGAACACTAAACGTAACTTCTTCTTATTGGGGTTATCGACCCCGAAATGAGGTAGGTACCAAATATGGTCGCTAGACTCCCCCTCGTTTAGCCTCCTGGCATAATTATTCGAAAATAAATGCTGAATACGTTCCCGGTAACGAGACGCGTAAGTGTTGTCGGCTGACATTTTCCTCTCAACAGATTTTAAACGATTATAGGCATTTTGATAAGAATCAGGCATAACAAAATTATCATGTTTCCAAGGCAATTCCACAAACCATTGGTTATCAATTAATTCACATGTATTATTTAGTATGGTGATAGCACGCAACTCGTCCGCATTCTGTCGCGGTTGTTTTGTTATTCCTATTGACTCTAACGCAAATGATTTTCTTACAAACTCGTTCAACTCAGAATCACAGCAATGTTGCGCGCTGTCATCACTAGCAATACGATCAGCTGACAAGTTCATCATATTAATGTTGTTTACAACACCGTGTACCTACACACCACCCTAGCGGTGTCTTTGTAACATAAGGTTCATTTTTCTTATTACCTTTTAAACACAAGATAGGAGCAATAAGATCATAATTATCCTGTCCGATTAATAGTTTAGGTTGTGCGTCACATTTGCACAAGTCGTAGTCAATATAGTCCGAATAATTACTAAAGTCCATACACGATAAACGTTGAGTAGCCATTCAACTGTCCAACCCGCGCGGCGATTATCTCCCCAACTGTCCGGGCATCAAATTTCACTTTCTTTTTTACGACATTGCGAATTTTTTTGCACAAAAACGATTACGACTGAAAAACTACTATAGCTATATTCTAATAATAAATACTCACGGAAAGCTAATAAGATATTGAATTCTAATTGGAAAAAACTAAATTAATCAAACAAAAAACTAATAAGATATTGAATTCTAATTAGAAAATAAAGTCCGGGATTTCAAAAAAATATCGTATTTATTTTTTATTTCGTGTTTTACAAGAAAAGTATAATAGTTACTAGGCAAAATTATTTTTATTATAATAGTACATAATATAACCTTTAAAATGACACCAATATCTAAATATAAGTATTTAGTTTTCTATCAAGAAAAAACAAGTACTTCTCAATAGGTCCCCGAGCCAACACTAAAATCATGAATTACGAGTTGCGTTTGAATAATTTGTAGACCCCATCTCAATATATTTCGTTTGTAAATAGCTGTTATAGTGCTAATAGTAAAGTATTCTCTTATATTCAAGCATTTATTTAACAAAAACAACCAATTCGCAAAATCGATCAACTACAACCAACGAACAATGTCCGCGCGGTCATCATAAAACTTTTCCAGCTATATTATTCCATGTAAAAGTTTCGAAATTGGCGTAGTAATGCATATTTCGTAAAGGAAATATCTTCATGTTTAATTTGATGTACAATAACAATATAAATGTGGTATAAAAACAGAAAACATACCACATTTTAGTTGGAGATCCACACACAAACATAGTTCGCTAGACAACAAGGACAGGGTTGCCAACTCAATGCCACGGTTGGGTGCTAAGTAACATCTCAAATAGTGCTAAATTGCTGGAAAGTTTCAAAAATAGTGCCAAATATATGAATTTAATAAAAAAGAACACATAACAGAATATGTTTTAATTTTCGAATTATTGTTACATTAATATCTAAAAGTTTTATTAAAAAACAAACAAAGATATAGTTAAATTGGATAATGTGACCATTAAATTTTACAAATTAAAAAACATACAAATTGGAAATACTAAATTAAAATTATCTTTAAATCCAATCATCCTCACTACTTGTATCGTCTGTCTCTGCTGTGGTTCCGTGTACAGCTGTTGAGGTGGATGGCTGTGGCTCATTTACACTTAAAGCGGATTTTTGCAATTTAAATGTGTACATATCTTTCAGATTACAGACTACACTAGTTTGTGTTTTGTTACTTCCAAAGACATTAAATTATATAGACGGGACATAACGAACAAACTCGTAATCCAATACTTGTGTCCCAGTGGTCATATGGCGTTTAGTCTAGGATGGCATGTCTGCATGTCAACATGCATTTGTGTCCGTTTAACAAGAAAAGAAAAACATTTCTTAAATAAATATGCCGAGTTGCGCTTCACGATATTGCAAATCACGCTACGGTAAAACGTCTGGACCTAAGTTCGGTTTGTTTTCGTAAATATTTTTCGGTAATTTAATTAAATAATATTCATGGATGGTTCTAGAACATACGATAATTTTGTACTAAATAAACGCCCTCTATTGCTGAGTAGCTTTACTACTGCCTTGCAGAGATGTTATGATGTTTATCGACTTTGTTATCGATAATATTTAATTATTGGTTTCTGTTATTTTAGGTTTCCGAATGTTAACAAAGTTGAACGTGAAAAGTGGATACAGTTTGTTCAAAAAGATCGTAGAGAAGTAAATTGGCTTCCATATGCTTCGTCCAAATTATGTTCCAAGCATTTTAAAAGCGGAGACATTTACTTTGGAAAGTCGGGTCGATCAAATTTAAAAAAAGGATCGGTACCTTGTACTACAAGAGATGCTTATACATTTTTCGTAGTCGTTCTTTATGTATGTATGGTAAACTAGAACATTGCCTATAATTCCCACTACTCACTTGACTTTTGATATCTCTCTGCTCGACTATTTTAGGCCTTTTTAAAAGTTAACAAAACTGATTTTATTTGATGGGACCTAAGTCCCATGCCTTAGGTCCCATCAAATAAAATCAGCCACAACAACAGCAACTTTTTCCTTAATTTTAATTAAGCTTTAATTTTAATTTATCACATTAACATTAGTGATCGGTGAAAGAGACTGTGAGGTCACAGACTCTTTTCTGAGTTTGTTTCGGCATTTCTTCTCAGAGTAGTCAGTTAGGAAACGCCGACCTCATGTAATTTAAAAAAAAAAATAAGATTGAAGTGTAAAAGTTTTTAGACGGTGACACGTCTAAAAACTTTTACACGTCAATCTTACTTTTTTCACTTGACAGTGCCCATAATAATGATAATTTAGTAATTAGTCTGTAAAAAGATTTTTATAAATAAATAACTTGTAAACATTGAATCTAGTAATCATTCCAAATTGTTTGGTAATTTTCAAATGTGAAAAAAAAATGTAGTCACTTTTCAATATTATCGATATATTATATCGATAGGGAATTGATGAAATTCAGCCTTAATCTAGTTTTTGTATTTGAAAGTTTGCTATTCAAAGCTAGATGGCGTTACTGACGCTGGAGAGTAAAATTTTGTACGAAAATGTTTTTCATAGCCGTTCTAATTTTGCTATACTTTGCTAGACGGCGTTACTGATTCATGGGATCACAATTTTCCTTTGACATTTCTTCAGATGGCCTCTCTATTTGTCTTAAATCTCTTTGGTTACTTCAGAGTTCAGCCACAGCTGCATTTTGTGAGCGAACAGAGAACATCAAAATTAGTGCTAGATTTAGTGCTGGGTGCTATTTCTTAAATTTCAGTGCTAGGCACATGAAAATAGTGCTAAATCTAGCACTCAAAGTGCTGAGTTGGCATCACTGAACAAGGATGAACTGTCATTTTCTTTTTTTTTTCTTCTAAATTTTATGTTGCCGATGCCGGTTCACAGACGAAATTCACTCTCCTCGATGACAAATCTCATATAGCGACATCTAGTATTTCTCTAATGTACGACTATCAAAGGACTGTAGCGATAAACACGTTTCAAGTGACGAATGACGCATACAACGTCCATGGTTACAAAAGTAACCATGGACGTTTCGACAAGATTTTATTTGGTTACTTTTGTAACCATGGACAGTTGAGTGGGTAGGTAAATTTAGTTCTTTCATTTTACGAGCGCACAAATTAAAACGATCGCCTGTATTATTAGAAATGTCAAAACTTATAGGTTGGCAAAAAAGAGTCTGTCGTGGTAACCATTGGAACTAAAATATTTTTTTGGTGGCAGCACTGCTTTGTTTATCATCAACAAGTAGCTAATCTGTCAGTGTGTTATGTTCCTAGTTGTATTTTACTTATTTCTAATTAACTACCAATTATTAATGCTTTTGTACATATAAAAAATGAATAAAACAATAAGGAGTAGTGGTGTGAGCTGTGATATACTAAGTTTTCGTAAAAATTTGGCGGAATCAGAAGCGGAACAAATTTTGTCTCCGATTGACAATGTTTACGAAAGAACTGCCGACACGACAGGTATTTATCCAAGAAATTTATCTTTTATTCAATGCCAGTCATTGTTTTTCCTTTCTAATACTAAGTTTTATTGGTATTATAAGTTTCAAGCCATTTTATTGTTTTATTTACTAATAGATTTTTGAGGTTATGTTTTCTAGTTTGACAAATCGCGTGTACGTTAACTCTTGATGTTTGATACTTGAAATTGAAAAATGTACCTACATGGAATTAATATGATTGTCTTTATGTTTTTTTCAAGGTAAATCTCACAGTACAATTAGAGAAATTGTTAATGAAGGTGAAAAAAATTAATGTTTTTTTTTATGCACCTGGAGGAACACCAAAACAGTTGGCGGAAGAAAGAATTAGACGATTTTGATCTGTGTGCAATTAGACAAAAAGTTCAACACCATAACGAAACCGGCAAGTATTTTTTTTTTTTTTTTTGTTAATCGCATACCACAGTAATAAAAGTACCTATAATTTATATTTATTATTTTTCAGGTGCCTATTCTACGTAATATATTACCTATAGTTTGAGGAGAAAGATTTTTACAATATTTAGATTTCATAAATAAGAAATGTAAAACTGACATATCAGTGTTATTGGAAAAAATCTATCATAGCACTGAAAAGGAATACAAGAATGATGTTATGTCACGTTTTTCTTTTTGAATAAAATCTAAATTTTAGCGTGTTATTTCATTTTCATTGTCATGTGAATAGTGATAATGTTATGTACCCCACATAGAATACCTGACACCTTCATTAGTCAACTGTTCAAGTTTATTCGATATTGCCCGTACCTGTCGAATGCGACATGTTATAGGTACTCTCTGACTTCCGATTAGTTTCCGACAGTAAGCAGCTGTAAGTCGCCTTCTTGTCGACTATAAACTGTCAGCATTAAAAGGACTCGTTCAGTATCATTCATGTCAAATTTGATACAGGCATTCCAACCATCGAATGGTTGTGAATACCCTAGATGGAGGCCGCAAATGCGATTGCTGAACATTATGTCTTGTTTATCGGATTCAATCGGCAATCCCTGAGTGTAATTTAATTAATTTTTAAACTGAATAAGTTTGCAATATGTTATTATGATGGCACTCTTAGTTAAAAGGTTATTCTAGCGAAATAATGCGAAATCTACTAAATACAATGAAAGTAAAAGACTGTGTTAGGCACACAGTCTTTGAGTCTTGAAGTCTTTAAGTCTTGAAGTCTTGACTGATGAGAATTTCCGGGATCTCGTGTTTGTGGATTAAAACAACAAGTATCTTATCACTTTTAGTCCTAGTATACAGGGTGGCCATACCTGCTAAGCAGGCGCCCTCATTTTTTCCAGACTCTTTTTTGCCAAGCTGTACGTTTTCCGTTTGGCACACGAGTTCACCGGAGTCCCATGCACTGCGGGCGCGCATGGTGACTGTCTTACCGTGAAGTCCCACCTGATCGGCGAGATCAGCAGATATCAGCGTCACGGTGGCACCGTCATCGAGCAACGCGTGTGTGTGGATATTGTCTTTAGGTCCATGAACAGTTATCGGCACTATTTTTAACAACACTTTAGGCACTGACGTTTCACTAACACTGGTGGATGCACTGGTGTGGGCGTGGGCAACGGTATCGCGGCGCGACTCGTCGGGCGTCGATGGGTGCACGCGGGTTGCGTCCACCGCGGGGCGTGCAGTCTCTGGTCGCGCGGCGGTAGCTGCCGCCGGCCGCGCGGCTGCGGGTGCCGGAGGCGCGATAGGCTTCGTCCAGTGGAGGAGATGATGATGTGGATGTCCACACTCGCTGCAGTCAGGAGCGTTGCATGCGGCGGGTTCATTATGCCGTGCGCTCAAGCACTTGTAACACAGATGTTTAGCACGTACAAATTGCCATCGGTCGCGTCTCATAGCGCGTTTGAACTTGCTGCACTTGTCTAAAGCGTGCGTCGGAGAGGCACGACAAAACATACATTTATTATCGGAAGTAGTAGTGCACGCTAACACTGAATGAGTTTTCATATTATTATTATCAAATTTCTTCCTTACGTCGTTCTGACTGTAAATGTAACTCACACCTGAGGTTGCAACAACGGTTGCTTCTCTATATAAAAACTCCGATAGTATTTCTAGTTTAGGTATAGAGCTATCTTGTCTCTCGTAGGTATATTCAGCCCACTTATTGATAATTGGGCGGGCGGTAACTTTGAAAGTATTATTGACGTCGTTTCCGGACTTCGTAGGTATTCCTGCAACTGAATAGCTTTAACAGCTGTGACGTAGTTTTTAACTTTTAACGAGAAATTCACGATCTCCGTATGGTATGCAGTCGGAAGTGGGTGAATTTTCTTAGGTTGAGTGAATATTTTATTAATTATGCATTCGGGTCTGCCGAATCGTAATTCTAAGGTGTCAATTATAGCTTGCGGTGATGTTTTGCCGATGAGAAGTGATGACACAGCTTCTTTTGCCTTTTGGCTTTCGCCAAATGTTTTCTGCATCACTATAACTGCATAGGTGTGATGACTATTTATACGACTCCTTGAACTGCAGCCACTGCATAGGGTCACCGTCGAACACCGGTAAATCTTTTGATGTTGCTAGGCGCGCAAGGAGTTCTCTGTTATTATTATCACGGACATTACTTCTAGTAAGTACTTGGTGCAACGCCTCCGTCAACTGGTTGATGCTGTCGCGACGCGGCGGGCGCTCGCTGACGAAGTCCTGTTGCTGATCTGTATCGTTCCAGGTTTTATTACACGTCGGCATCGAATTTATTGGGCAAACATTTTCTGCGCCTCGCTTTTTACGATGGACGCGACGCCATCTTGTTTGTCGAACCACGACTCGACCATTCTCGAACTTTTCGAGACCGAGCCGCGGTTTTCTTCTTGTAAGTCTGCTATATCGACTTCTAGTTTTTTCAGTAGCAAGCTCTTCTGAATTTGAGCACTTTTTTGTGCTAAATCGAGGTCAATTTGTGCTTGAAGTTGAGCCGCTTCATACTCTAGCCTTTTGCAGGCCGCCGCCGACGAACACGCGGTTTTATCACTTTTCACTGATTTTACAAGTAACTGTTCACTTTTACTAGTAGTCGGCTGCTCCGTGGCACGTTTACTACGTGTTATAACATCCTTCGGGGATGTGCGAAGCAGTGACATCCCTGCACACAGGTTTTTAATCCGACTAAACACGTGGCCGAGATTCGAAATCCGGCTCGAAGGACCACTTAATGTTGCGTACAGCACGCAGTACGCGATTAGTCGGGTAAAATGAAAACAGTTCAAATGGTTTTATAGTGTGTGAGACCCTGCGGCGGCGATTAACATGGGTAGGTCGCGGAAGATCGCCAGAGCGCGCACTGTGATGCGCCCCGTGCAATGGCGGAAGACGGACTGACTGCCGGTCGAGACGGGCCCGAGCAAACTCGCGGGCGAGCTGTTGTCTGCTGAGCGAATGTGATCTCTACAATATAAGCGTGTAACAGTGTAAGATCGCAGGGGCGGGGCCTCAGTATTTTTATTATAAAATAAAGTTATACAATGTATTTTTCGTACGCAACAGATGATGCCAAAAATGTCCCAACTAAGGACTTATTTAATTGACAGACGCCATTGTAAATATGGACAGCCCACGATCAGCCTAGGCGAATTGGAAGCTTGGCTAAGGTCTCATTCGCCGATTCCTGACAACGAACATGAAGTTTATGTTATTGGGTATGAAGTGATTGAAGATACTAGTTCATCGCGCTTTAGATTTGTACTATCAACAAAATATTTGCTGCAAAAAGCACGTGACGTAAAAGTTATTCATGCTGATGCTACATACAAATTTGTATGGCAAGGATTTCCCGTTCTCGTCGTTGGAAGTACAGACAAAAACAAAAGATTTCATCCATTCGGGCTTGGGGTTGCAGCTAATGAGGAAAAAGAAGACTTTAAGTTATTGTTTGATACTATCAAGATTAATATCTTTAACTTGTACTCGCAAGACTTCAACCCAGAAGTTCTAGTCTGTGACGCAGCGAAAGCAATACAAAATGCATTTACAGAGGTATTTGGTGAAGATATCACAATTCGAATGTGTGGGGACATGCTAAAAAAAATTCAAGCTCATGTAGAGAAAGATACGCGGAATTTTTTTCACAAAGATTCGTTGTCTGATTTAAATTTTCTGCAAGCAGTGACTGATTCAGAAACGTTCGAGTTAGCTTCAAAAGCATTCTTGAAGAAATGGGAGAATGAGACAACTTTTACGTCGGCCGACAATGCGTTGACGGAAACGGAACAGACGCTGTACGCTCGACGCACTGACGCATCTTCGGTTAAGTGTGAAAGGTTGAATGTTATCTCATATAATTGTCTGTTCTGGCGTTACGCGACCGATGATACGCGACGCATCTTACGTCAGATGTGAACCGACCCTTACTCTTCTTTTTTTGTCCAAGCGGTCTTTCTTTGGAATGCGCTCCCTCTGAACATCAGGATGGCAACCAGTCGGTTATCATTTAAAGTGAAAGCACGTGAGCATATTCGCAAGAAGTTGGCAGAATAATACCAGCGGTGATTTGCTGGATTTTCTCCACCTATCGTTATATCTCCAGACAAAGTTTTTTTTTCGTTATGTATGTATTTAAGTATGTATTTTTATCTATGTATTTAGTATTCTTCCTTTTCGAGTTATCTATCCCGTATGTTGCACCTGCCATGTTTTTCTCTGCATCACCCTAAGGTTGACTGGTAGAAAATGCCTCAGGCATTAAGTCCGCCTTTGTACAGTAGGTTTCCTTGTGCATAAAGTTTTAATAAATAAATAAATAAAAGAAAAAGGGGGCGGCCCTTCAAAAGCCAAACCAGCGCTGATTATTCAGTGATTATTATTTTTACCAATTAATATTGATTATTTTGACTCCAATTAAGTGTTTTATTTACTATTCTGCTAGAAATTTAATTTAAATATATTTATAATACCTGTGGAAATTAAGACCCTTGGGGGAGTCACATGGCCAGTTAAGTAGTAGACTCTTTTGGTTGAAAGGATGATGACGACAACCCTACATTTTTGGGCACGCCACAATTGCGGCGGTAAGTCCCCTCTTTGAAGAGTGGATAGAGAGGCGTCACGGCGTCCTCACCTTCCGCCTGACGCAGGTTCTCACCGGGCATGGGTGCTTCGGTGGGTTCCTGTTCAGGTTAAAGCGGGAGGATACGTCCGGGTGTTTCCATTGCGAGGATCGTTTGGAGGACACGGTGGAGCATACGGTGGAGGTGTGCCCTGCCTGGGCGGAGCACCACCGTGTCCTCGTGGAGGCGATCGGCGGCGGCGACCTCTCGCGTCCGGCCCTGGTGCGAGCCATGGTACGGAGCGAGAGGGAATGGGAAGCCGTCACCTCCTTCTGCGAAGCAGTAATGCTTGCGAAGGAGGAGGCGGGGCGCGTGAGGGAGTGGCAGTCTCTGCGCCCTCACGTCCCTAGCCGCCGCAGGAGGAGACGCCCCGGGCGTCGGGAGTCCATAGCGGACTCCCGGCCACCGTAGGCGCGAGCTTGCGGGTGGCGAGCAATGGGTAGCTCGCCGCCCGGTAAGGACCAGGCTCGGGTCGACGGCGCGTTAGTGTTCCACGCGCGCCTCAAAGAGATGTCAGCAGCAGTGTAGGGGTCTACTAGGACCGATGCCTGCCGGGGTCGTGTGATTGTTCGAAAGAGATACCGTGACCCTGGCACATGGGCAACTGATGGAACACGGGTGGGTTTTAGTCAGTATAAGTCTGACACGCCCTCCCGCTCCGCCCAGAGCGGGAGAAGTCATTTGATGATTTCCCATCCTGAAAAAAAAAAAACCCTACATTTTTGGAACTTCATGAAATTTTCTAGTGACATAAGAGACATAATATATGATTTATTGGTGATCTCTTTAAATTAGTTTGCTTAGATACTATTAGGACAAACCTATTATAATACATACAAAAACATTTATTTGGTACTTGACCCCATATCTCCATGATTTTAGGTAATTTATTGTGGAACTGATTTTATATTGTTTGGTGACTACATTTTGGTGACAAATCTACTATTTTGCGGACAAACCCTATTATTTAAGAAACACAAAACTAATTAAATTGGCGACAGCTTAAATCATACCCGAATAAATTGTTTTTTTTTTTAAACTTTGCAACCTTATACGAATCAATTTTCGCGAGATTCCGACTGGGCCTTGGGTAAATCCGACTTCCATGTTTTCTACCTACCAATATCTATAAAACATAAATAAACAAGAAACAACGACTAAACTCCGCAAATCATAACAAAGCAGTGCGGCGCGTGGCGGGCGATCGTGACTCGTGACGTCATCAGCAGTTTCGCGCGCGCGGCGTGCGTTTTTAAACTCCCTTTTTTTAAATTTTAATAACTTCGTAATTTCTCGATGGATTTGAGTGATTCAAAAAGAAATTAACTCAGATATTTATATTGTATTCGATGTAGTATTCAAAATTGCTATATCCTTTTGTCGAATTGATCTTCATTAAGTGAGGAATATTAAAAAAATATATTTCTTAAAGGCCCCCCCCTTTAAGAAATATATTTTTTTAATATTCCTCACTTAAGTGTTCACTTAGGGTGCGCAACTTTTCCTTCGCAGTGGGGGGGTTTACACCACCCCCCCCCTCCCTTCTACCGCCCCTTCACCCCTTAAAACTGCTGGCAAACTAAACCCATTCATCAAACTGACTAGGTAGGTAGGTGTTTTATCATTACTGTAACTCTGTGCTTCACTCACACTGACACTAGTGAGAGTGACACTATGATGTTCGTAAGTCACTGTCAGTCATAGTATTGTCAATTTGAATTTGTCAGTGTCAGTCAGATTGGTTTAAGAACGCGGCAAGACTGCAAAACTGGAAATATTGTACTATGAATTTGGTTCTAATATTTAATAAATCTACTAATAGAAAGTTATCTGAGGCTTAACTTTACACGATAATACAAAATGCCGCGAGTGAAAATTGATTACGTCGTAAGTTTTAGCAGCGAGGACCCTGTAAGTGCAACAGCCGCTGACTTTGTTTACATTTCTCAATATGATCGTCAACACAGTATACACTAATAATATATGGACGTCTTAAAGTGTAATCATTACATTTAACTACTTTTCTTTTAATTATTAGTTTAAGTTTATTTATTTACGTTCTCATAGTGCAGCACTACCCAGTAACTGGGTTGTGGAGGTCAGATATGCAGTGGCTCCATGTAAAATACTGGTATCCGGTTAGACTGGAAGCCGACCGCAACATAGTTAGGAAAAGGGTCAGTGGGTCGTCTTAGGGGTCTAAGTAGATGATGATAGTGCTACATGTTCCAACTTGTTTCAAGGGCCACCTAACCTAGTTTGTGGGCTATTGGCTTGGCGTGATTCATGTTTGTAAATATGGTATCGTACTTATTTCTTGTATCCATTAACTAATACTACATATCTCTTATAATATGCACTTTCCATGACTTATACAGGAGCACCCTGCCAGCAACCTACTGCAGCGAGAAATGAGCAAGAAGAAGTGGTTGTGCAAGAAAGGCGAGTCCTCCTGCTCTGTGGTGCTGCAGCTGCCCAGAACTGTCAAGGTTGGTACAGTTGCCAAACTTACCACTGTAACTATGTATTGTAAGTTTATATTAAGGAATATTTATAACTAAAAAAAAGAAAAAGCAAAAAAGAAGCATGAAAGTAGAATAAATGCTGTGGAAATGCGTTCCTTGCGAAGCATGTGTGGTGTGACTATGAATGATAGGCTGAGGAATGATGTGATAAGAGAACGGTGTGGTTTAAAAGAAGATGTAGTGACAAAAATTGAGAAAAGTATGCTTATATGGTTTGGTCATGTTGAGAGGATGAATGAAGGACGGCTCACAAAAGGTATTTACAAGGCAGATGTGAGTGGAAACACCGGGAGGGGACGCCCTAGGAGGACATATAGTGACCTTATTGGTGATGTTCTTCAGAAAGGTCAGGTGCGTAGTACTCACAACCAGCGTGTGTGTATGACCAATTGTATGAACCTAAACGAGGCAAAAGGAGTGTGTAGAGATCATAGCAGGTGGCGTTCCGTGATTTCTGCCTACCCCCATGGGAAAAAGGCGTGATTGTATGTATGTATGTGTATTTATAACTAAAGAAAATGAGAAGGTTAGTCAAATGAATACAAATTGGTTTGAAATAATAAATTGAGATAACAATGAAGGGTCAAAAGCTGCACAACCAGTAAGTACGTAGTACTTGGCGTACATTCTATATGTATAAGTCAATGACATGAAGAGAAGAATAAAGGTAGTGTATCATATTATGTAACAATGAATTTGAGTAGATTACGGATGTAGTCCTATCTAGCCTTACATACTGAACATGACATTACATTCACATGTAGCTGATCTTGGGAATGACTCTTTCTTCATGATTCTGTTTCAGATAACAGGAGTGCACATAGGAGCCTACCATGCTGCACTAGTGGAGGTACTGGTCGGCCGGGCAGAGACCTCCAGCGAACAGTTCCAGGTTACTTCATTTATCACTTATACTTTATAGTATTTAATTAGTCTCATATTATAATAAAAACTATGTCTCTGACATAAATAGACTATATAATAGATCATGGCATGAAAATACAGGGATACCTAGAATGTGCTCAACAGATACATATTAGGGTGGAGTGAAAATGTATGGAGATTTTTTTTTAGTTTTTTTTTGTAATAGCATAGCCGTAAAAAGCTGCCTATGGATGAGTTAATAAAGTATGTTAAATATCATTCATGTATTATAATGATTCGAGGTGCCCCAGCACGAAAGAATCTTGAAAAAAGTAAAATTTCGTTCATTTTTGACAGCCTCATTCAGATGTATATAAACCTTCATAATCTATAGGGAATAGTATTTTTTGTGTTGCTTGAAACCTACAATTTTATGTAATAATAAAAAAATTGTATAAAAGTTTGGAGTTTATGGTCCCCCAAAACCTCTTAAAACCAAAATAATACAAGAATTTTATGATAAAAATGCGATTAATATTAATTAAATATTTATGGAAAAAAATGTTACAAAATAGCCCATCAAGTAGAAAAATCACGTTTAGTGTTATAAAAAGGCATCATCTGACGTGATGACAGTCTAGCCCTGATATAACCATTACATTTTTCTTCTCCACATACAGCACCTGAAGCTTCAGTTACGAGTGTGATGCAACTCTCCACGGCTTGAGTATAACAAGGAAAGACTGCTTTATTCTCTTTCGTTTCAAGGCCATTTTCTACAGTTTCTTTCAAGGCTTCAGCAGATAAACTCTTAGTTAAAGGCCGCTCAGTAACAGTAATCTGACTATCGTGCCATGTAATAATGTCAGTATAATGGGGAGTATCGAAATTAAATGATGGAACTTTAAATTTTCGGATTCCTATGACTTTCTCTGACCTTGCTTACAGAATACGTCGGCTTGCCAGTTCCCGTATCACTTGGTTGTCATCTGCAAGCATAGATAAAAGGAAATTTTTTGGATGGCCAAAATATCCATTTCTTTGTATGACTGGATCACTCACTATTGTCAAATTGTCGTTTAAATAGCGACTATAATTCATCGTCAACCACAAGTGCTGTGCTCCATTTAAATACGAAGGATTGCATTGATTTGAAACCACATTCACCCCATAAACTTTCATCACGAAATTGGCTAAATAAGTAGATTCTCTTCCGGATCAGTCTTTGTGACATATAATCGTAAGATCCTGTTCGCAGTCGTTAGCCACCTGGAATGGTTGAGTAGACCGGGTTCTCTATTTGTCAGGTCAGAAGGGAAAATACCAGTGCTAATAGCAGTCATTATCTTAAATAGCTATGTTTGATCGGAGCTTAAATCTTTAGTAATAACAGGAAGTGGCGTGGGTATAACGGCAAATTTCACAACTGGCTTTTTTTCACATTGTTGCAGTTCAGATCGAATTAGCCCTGAAAAACATCGAGGTCCCATAGTTTAACCGCTCAAATGTTTCAAAAGGTGTCGTAGTGGCAATTCATTCGAATGTAGTGCACAGATGAACCATTGTAACGGTTTTTTTATCTCTACCTCTAGCAGGCTAATGACGCCGCCTTTAGATCCAGTATTTACAACTGTCCCATCACAGTCCACTACTGACAAAGCACTCAAGTCAACCGAGTTATCATTTAAATATTTTATAATACTTTCTTTGATTGTCCTAGCCGATCCTATCTGCACCGTGATATGACCAAAGAAAACGCTCCCTGGTTCCGACACAATAACGTAATGATCTTCTATTTGCCGTTTTGCCATTTATCTCCTTTTTTGACTGTTATCAAAGTTTTATCTTTTCTACCGTCAAAATAAAAACCAGGTATAGGTTGATTGCGGCTCAATTCTTGTAAAACAGCTCTTTTCTTTGCTCTTTCCCATCAAACCTTCTAACGATCTATCACACTGGTCACTTGATGTAATAATGCCATCATCTTTCAGGACAGCAGAACCTATAATAGCGGCAGACCTGTCATAAACTCCAGTACGATCGCAGGCAAGAGCCATAGATGGGAGATTTATGCGCATCTGTTTAGATGGTAGCTCAACAACATTCTGTATTTGTTCTTGATACGATTAATACAATGAAAAGTAGTTTCTCCCAAGAATGCTTACTTATGACTGAAAGGGTAATTCAATAAAGGTTGACTTATTTATTAATTAATGATTGGGTGCATTCAGAAACAAAAGAAAAACAATTTCTACGTTTTGTTGTAAAGTTTAGCATTTGGTTTTGGACTATCGAAAACTGACAAGTTTCGAATTTTTATTCAAAACTTAGTCCTATCGGGGGCACCTTTAAATATAAACCTACACAAAAAATATTTTCGCTTTTGCTTATTGTGCCTATCACGCAGCTTTTTGCGGGTATGCCATACTGAAAATCAAAAAATAAAAATTTCACTCCACCCTAATACATATGTCTGCCACCAAATTCACGGGTCGTAAAGAAATAATTCTGGGAATGAAACAATTAAAAGAAGGAAAATCAGCAGGATATGATTTTATTCATGGCTCACTTCTGACAATCATTTACCCCTTAATTGATTTTATTTCTGCAAGTAGGTTTGTACAATCACTTAAACATGTCAATCATATTTTTGAAACTAGATAAGATCAGTGTTTCCTATCTGACTACTCTGAGAAGAAAGGCTGAAACACACTCGGAAGTCAGTCTTAAAGTCTAGACATAGTTTTGGTCAGATCATGCAAAGACCATTTGGATTGGGATCCAAAATGGTCTTTCAGGAAGAAAGAACCACAGACAAATTGAGTGGACCTGTCCAATCAGTGCACACATTTATCAGTAATGATGCTACAAAAAAAGCAATGATGAAACAGGAGTATCAGGACTGAAGTCGCGGGCAGAAGCCAGTTTGTTATATTTTCGTAAGTCTCTTATCATCTATACTATACTATATCTACACTAATATTATAAAGCTGAAGAGTTTGTTTGTTTGTTTGATTGAACGCGCTAATCACAGGAACTACTGGTCCGAATTGAAAAATTCTTTTTGTGTTGGGTAGCCTATTTATCGAGGGAGGCTATAGGCTATATAACATCACGCTACAACTAAGAGGAGCGGAGCAGTAATGAAAAATGTTGTAAAAACGGGGAAAATTTATTCCTTTTGAGAGTTTCCGTTGCGTGCGCTGCGTAAACGGTTAAAGTAACGCAAAAATCATGTATTACGGAATTGTTCCTTTTGAAAAGTTCTAAAAAAGTCCGCGAGGGCATATGTCTATCTTTTAAGGTTGACTCACTATAACTCAAAAGGAGCAAGCAGCTACGAAAAATGGACGAAAACTAGCAGGCAAATCGATGCGACGGGAAGAGTCAGGGGAGCAAAAATTTGACGTGGACGAAGTCGCGGGCAGAAGCTAGTATAAAATATAATATGACCTAACCAAGCAAAGCAAAGTATGAAACTTTTCTTTGCTTGGTTAGGTCATATATTGTAAATTGTATATAAGACGCAAATTGAAGATGTCAAATCCCTGCTAAATGGATGAACAATCCAGCTCAACACCGCACCCAGTCCTGAAGGTGGAAGCATTCCACCTTTCTAGCGCGATCGACCGCGGTTTTGGTTTATCAGCTTCGAAGCAGCAACCAGCGACCTTAACAAAGGCCAAGACTAGCTCGCCCAGATGGGCATTGCACAGCTCAAGCGACAAGACATCGAGCAGATCATGGACCTACTTTACAACCCACCAAAGACGGACCAATACAAGGCCATCAAAGAAAGACTCATATCTGCCTACGATGAATCTGACAGCCGCCAGTTCCAAAAACTGCTGTCCGAGATGGAATGGATGATTTCTCAGTCAGAAGCCGACGCAACTTCTCCACCGCATGCAAAACCTGACCACAGATAAAATTCCAGAATTCACTCTGCGACTTATGTGAACCAATCATATCCCTTTACACATCTGTTCAGTCCTTCCAGTCAGCCAAACGTTCAGCACAAAGACAACACTCGATGAACTTGCGCTATCCTAGAAATTCTGCTGATAATGCTGTCTACTATGCTTTTGTTCTCTGTTTCACTTTGTTGGTTACTTTGTTCAGCTGTGCAATGCGTGTTGTTCTCAGCATGTGATTAATACTGTGACATAGGACTGTTTCCTCAGGTGTTGGTGCCGAGCAGCGTGTTTATTTCGCGCGAGGAGTCCCGCCGTGACGCACCCGTGGTGCGCGTGCGATCGTTCGGCACTGACGCGCTCAGTGCGCCGGCGCGCGAGCAGCGCTGGGACCGCGTGCGCCTCGTGTGCTCGCAGCCGCACAACAAGCACTGCCAGGTACGACTCGCTCAGTGCGAGCAGCGCTGGAACCGCGTGCGCCTCGTGTGCTCGCAGCCGCACAACAAGCACTGCCAGGTACGACTCGCTCAGTGCGAGCAGCGCTGGGACCGCGTGCGCCTCGTGTGCTCGCAGCCGCACAACAAGCACTGCCAGGTACGACTCGCTCAGTGCGAGCAGCGCTGGGACCGCGTGCGCCTCGTGTGCTCGCAGCCGCACAACAAGCACTGCCAGGTACGACTCGCTCAGTGCGAGCAGCGCTGGGACCGCGTGCGCCTCGTGTGCTCGCAGCCGCACAACAAGCACTGCCAGGTACGACTCGCTCAGTGCGAGCAGCGCTGGGACCGCGTGCGCCTCGTGTGCTCGCAGCCGCACAACAAGCACTGCCAGGTACGACTCGCTCAGTGCGAGCAGCGCTGGGACCGCGTGCGCCTCGTGTGCTCGCAGCCGCACAACAAGCACTGCCAGGTACGACTCGCTCAGTGCGAGCAGCGCTGGGACCGCGTGCGCCTCGTGTGCTCGCAGCCGCACAACAAGCACTGCCAGGTACGACTCGCTCAGTGCGAGCAGCGCTGGGACCGCGTGCGCCTCGTGTGCTCGCAGCCGCACAACAAGCACTGCCAGGTACGACTCGCTCAGTGCGAGCAGCGCTGGGACCGCGTGCGCCTCGTGTGCTCGCAGCCGCACAACAAGCACTGCCAGGTACGACTCGCTCAGTGCGAGCAGCGCTGGGACCGCGTGCGCCTCGTGTGCTCGCAGCCGCACAACAAGCACTGCCAGGTACGACTCGCTCAGTGCGAGCAGCGCTGGGACCGCGTGCGCCTCGTGTGCTCGCAGCCGCACAACAAGCACTGCCAGGTACGACTCGCTCAGTGCGAGCAGCGCTGGGACCGCGTGCGCCTCGTGTGCTCGCAGCCGCACAACAAGCACTGCCAGGTACGACTCGCTCAGTGCGAGCAGCGCTGGGACCGCGTGCGCCTCGTGTGCTCGCAGCCGCACAACAAGCACTGCCAGGTACGACTCGCTCAGTGCGAGCAGCGCTGGAACCACGTGCGCCTCGTGTGCTCGCAGCCGCACAACAAGCACTGCCAGGTACGACTCGCTCAGTGCGAGCAGCGCTGGGACCGCGTGCGCCTCGTGTGCTCGCAGCCGCACAACAAGCACTGCCAGGTACGACTCGCTCAGTGCGAGCAGCGCTGGGACCGCGTGCGCCTCGTGTGCTCGCAGCCGCACAACAAGCACTGCCAGGTACGACTCGCTCAGTGCGAGCAGCGCTGGGACCGCGTGCGCCTCGTGTGCTCGCAGCCGCACAACAAGCACTGCCAGGTACGACTCGCTCAGTGCGAGCAGCGCTGGGACCGCGTGCGCCTCGTGTGCTCGCAGCCGCACAACAAGCACTGCCAGGTACGACTCGCTCAGTGCGAGCAGCGCTGGGACCGAACACACTGCGTCAGCCAAATAAATTGACCAACCAGATAAGGGCAGTCGAATGATAGTGTAATGTAAATGATAAGTAACCCATCAACCTAATGGGAAGCAAATGCGAATATGTATTTTCCAGCAAATATAACTTGTAAAAACTAAAATAAATCTGTGGATATTATAGTCATTGAATTAGCTTTACACAGCGTTATCATAAATACCTTAGCTAATTTAACAGAACCTTATCTACACACATAAACCAACGGTCCCTACGTACATAAAGACATGTCAAATATTCCATTTTTGATATGTCTTTATGTACATAGGGACCCTCAAAACACATTATTTGCAAATTTAGTTTTTAGGGGTTCTTAAAAGATACAGTTAATACGTCTTATACCTGTGTAGGGGTCTACTAGGACCGATGCCTGCCAGGGTCGCGTGATTGTTCGAAAGAGATACCGTGACCCTGGCACATGGGCAACTGATGGAACACGGGTGGGTTTTAGTCAGTAAAAGTCTGACACGCCCTCCCGCTCCGCCCAGAGCGGGAGAAGTCATTTGATGATTTCCCATCGTGAAAAAAAAAAAAAAAAAATACGTCTTATACCTTAAGTATCACCGCTTATTGCCTCGCAAAAGTACGTAAAGCCGGCACTGACCAACTTCCCGCATATCTTCCGCACTTCTACTGGTATTCCATCTTGACTTATTATTTACTTTTCTTCATTCCTTTACTACTATACTCCCGTAAGCATTCAATGAGGGGTTAGTAAACTCTTTTTTTACTCGTCTCACCATTCCAGTCATTCTCTTCATTCATCAGTCTTTCAAAATAGCCTTTCCAGCTATCCTTAATTTTCTCATCATCTGAAATAACCATTCCACTTTCATCCCGTATATATTTTATGTGACAAACGTCCATCGTCTTTCTGTCTCTCTCTAGCAAGCCGGTATTGTTTGTTGGTCCCGATCTTTTGGTCTCGCTATATGTACAGCTTTCTTGGCTTTTCTCTTTAGAGCATGATACTCACATTATTTGTAAATCTTCAAGAAAAGAAAGTTCAAGGAATGGCAGTGGCCATTCCTTGAACTTTCTCTTCTTACACTTAAACGCATATGTATTTCTGTCGACCAGCACCATGTGTCGTACGCTTTCCTTTCGTCTCTCCCAAAATATCGTTTCTACACGCCTGTATCTACGACCATTTGTAGAATTTGGAAATGGTTGTGCTGTGCGACTAGGTCTTCTCCCGGCAGTCTTTGATGTGTTTTAAGTGGTATGTCGTTCTAGAAATTATTGATTTACTCATTAAGAACTTTTTTTCTTTACAACATTCTTCGCTGTTATCGAATCTGGTTCAGGGAAAAAAAAAATGCCAAGGGTTTTAAACTGACATCGTATATTTCCTTATTTACACAAAACGCAAGATTTTTTAGTTTGGTTCGCTATACGCGCGTTTAGCGCGTTCCCTTGTAGTTTATTTGTTGGTTGGCCTGTTAGTCTAGTGGTAAGTGACCCTGACTGCTAAGACTGAGATCTTGAGTTCGATTCCCACCCAGGACAAATCTTTGTGTATGTATTTAGAAATATATAAATGTAGGAACGGATAGATGAGTAGAATGGACTGAATGAAGTGTAAAGATGACCGAATGATGTGAAGCATGTTGAATGAAAGAGATGTAAGTTAGGAATAGTCTAGGAGTGAAAGAGAAAGGAAGTGAATGTTTAAAAAAGGGAAAAAGGAAGGTGACTGGAACGGAGATCAAGACGAAGGACGTTACAACTAAAGACGTGTAAAAATAAAATTCAAGTTTTAAAAGTAAATCAGTGCTTTATTTTGGCCTACATCGAACATATCCCACATAAATATACTAGCTAACCGTACAGACGTTGTCTTGTTTCCTAGAACTCGATAGCAGCGCCACCTACCGGGTCCAATCACCACCATCTTAACCATCCAGGGTGCCACCCAAACGCATACAGAAAAATCATTCAAATCGGTCCAGCCGTTTAGGAGGAGTTCAGTGACATACACACGTACAGTAGAATTATATATATAAAGATTAATCAGTGGTCTGGTTGCCATAGTACAGGCTCTGCCTAGTTTGGGATCAGATAACGTTGTGTTGGTTGTCCTAAGTTATTTTTTATTTAATGTCATGTTGACATCTGGTCGTCTAGTTCGGGCTCTCGTTCGTGCACATCGACGAGGCGGAGGGCTCCTCGTCGGGCGCCGCGCCGCCGCGCCTGCTGGCGCTCGACACCTTCTCGTCGGACGAGGACGACTTCAAGCCGGGCGAACTGTTCGCCAAGCACTTGCAGAACACCAGTGGAGAGGTCCAGACTAGCACTAGCAGTAATACTGGTAGGATACATACATTTTATTTATAAACAAGCTGACTCGGCAGACGTTCTCTCCTTGATTTACGTAATATGCGCCAAAACCCGATATTTAAAACGAAATTCCTTAGCGAGGACTGTGGTAGGAAATTACTGGTAGAAACCTTCAATCGTCATGTATGGAACAAGTGTTATAGGGGAAAACGGCTCCATACGGCTTTCTCTCTCTCTTTTATATACGAGTGTGTGTGTGTGCGTGCGTGCGAGTATGAGGAACTTCGATTCGGACGGGAGCTCCGCCAACCGCACATTTTTTCTTCTGAAACGTTGAAGACAAGGAAGCTTGGCAATAATTCCTTCTGCACATGTCGCTTCCTTGGTAGCTCATTACAGGATGACTAGTGGCTATTAACTGCTTCCAAATGACGATGCACCAAACAAAACCCAAAACCCACCCCAACCCTCTGCTCCCAAATCTAACGAAAGTGTTTTTAGTATTTATTGTACTGATTGTTTGCTGCACCGATCGACGTCATTACGTCAGCGCCGGCTGTCACTGAAAACCAGCGCTGGGGCTCTGTCTCGCATAGGGTCACAGCATTATGCTGAGCGATGGCCGTTTTGCGTGGATATGACGCATATTTTCCCACATCTTATTTTTTATTTCTGTATGTTTCTGGTCTTACTGTGCGTCATGTTTGCCGCAAATAAACGTATTTTCTCGTATTTGCGGCAAAATTTTCGTATTGTCTCTTCACAACTATACGTCACACTCTACCTCTAACAACTCTACCCAAAACGAAGGAGTGGTGATTTATCATAATTCTAGGATGAAATTATCTGTTGAGGAACCTTTGCTGCTTGATGCAAACTGTCTCTTAGTGAAAATAAATAATGACACTGTTATAATAGCAGTTTACCGTCCTCCTGCGCAAAAAAATATCACTGGTTTTTTGAACTCCTTAAATGATCTCCTCTTAACATACTCGTCTACTAAAAATATCGTGTTGGTTGGTGACATCAATATTGATATTACGGAAACGAATGCCGACTCTCGATCTCACAGTTACCTTAATTTGACGGCGTCTCATGGCCTACTACCAGCCCACAACTTTCCTACCCATGGACGTACCTGTCTTGACCATATAATCTTAAAAACCAAAAGGAACGCGCTTTGTTTCGTAACGCATTCCTCAGTGACAGACCATGATAGTGCCTCCCTTTTTCTGAATTTGTCAACTCGGCCTATGCACCCAAAGAAATTCACAAAAGTAATCGACTATTGTGGCTTAGATGAAACTATGAAAGCAACATAATAGCAAAAAGCTTTGGAAAGTTATTAGAAGAATCACCGACACTGATAAACCTAAGCCTTCTGCCCATGAACTCATACAAGTTGAAAACCCCCAGAAGTCTGTCAATGAGGTAAACTACTTTTTTTCCAATATTGGTAAATCACTCGCGGAGAAAATATTAAATAGTCAAGCATCTACTCCTACCAGTTTTACAGTCCCTCATCCGCGTTCAATGGCACTTCTGCCTACAGAAGAAAAGGAGGTAGATTCGCTTATTTGTAACCTTAAAAACACCTGCTCTGAAAGTGTCGACCCCATTTCTGCTCGATTCCTTAAGCATTTCAAGAACTACTTGGTCCCCCCACTTACCCATCTATTTAATCTAGCATTTTACACAGGCATATTTCCTTTACCCTTAAAAAGATCACTCGTACATCCTATCCACAAGGCTGGGGCCAGAGGCTGCGTCAACAACTACCGACCGATCTCCATTCTACCCACTATTTCTAAATTATTGGAACGCCTCATGAACGGCAGACTTACCGGATACCTTGAACGCAATAACCTTATTTCACAGTGTCAATTTGGGTTCAGGGCTGGAAAATCTTGTGCTGACGCTGTTCATGAGCTGACAGATCATCTCGTTCACGGTCTTGACAGTAAAAAGAAGGCAATTGTCATATTCCTTGACCTGGCTAAAGCGTTTGACACAGTCTCTGTACCCAACCTGCTAAACAAACTGGAAAACATGGGAATCAGGGGTCTACCATTAAAACTCTTCAGAGACTATTTGTCTGACAGATTCCAGAGGGTTAAAATAGGGAACTATATTAGTGATGATCTACCTGTTACGTTTGGTGTGCCTCAGGGAAGTGTGATCGGGCCCTCCCTGTTCCTAGCCTACATTAATGATCTCTGTAGCTTACAACTACACCATGGTAAAATCATTTTTTTTGCCGATGACACGGCACTACTTTTCACAGCGAACTCATGGGCTGATGTCTACAATTATGCACAAAAAGGTTTTGATACGGTCCTGGCATGGCTAAAAAATAATGTCCTTACTCTTAATGTCGATAAAACTAAGTATTTAGCTTTCTCCCTCACTAAAAAATCCAATGAATTGCTATCCCATTTCCATATTAAAGCGCACTCTTGCATTGACACAAATTCTAACACCTGCTCCTGTCCCGTTCTCCAAAAGTCTACCTCGATTAAATATCTTGGAATTATAATAGATAACAATTTAACTTTCCAGCCACAAATAGACAGCCTCACGTCGCGAATTCGCAAACTAATCTTTCTTTTTAAAAATCTACGGCTGACCTAGAAGTCATTAGGTGGGTATATTATGCAATGTGTGAGTCTCTTCTGACATACTGCATAACTTCATGGGGTGGTGCTCCAAAATCAAACATGCTAAAATTGGAAAGAGCCCAACGGGTGGTACTTAAGGTGGCTTGTTTTCTGCCATATTTATTTCCTACCGCAGATCTTTACAAACACTTCAAAGTCTTATCGGTAAGGCGTTTTTATTTTATACACTGTTCTCAAGAAGCACTCCTCCTTAATATTTGACCCCCTCTCTATATCAGGAAAACGTAGAAAATACTCCGTATGCATTACTACTAAAGGTCTAAGAACGAGCTTCTCTCAAAGATTTTTTACTTTCTAAGGTTCCCACTTATATCTATACTATAATATTATAAAGCTGAAGAGTTTGTTTGTTTGTTTGTTTGTTTGTTTGATTGAACGCGCTAATCTCAGGAACTACTGCTCCGAATTGAAAAATTCTTCTTGTGTTGGGTAGCCTATTTATCGAGGGAGGCTATAGGCTATATAACATCACGCTACAACTAAGAGGAGCGGAGCAGTAATGAAAAATGTTGCAAAAACGGGGAAAATTTATTCCTTTTGAGAGTTTCCGTTGCGTGCGCTGCGTAAACGGTTAAAGTAACGCAAAAATCATGTATGACGGAATTGTTCCTTTTAAAAAGTTCTAAAAAAAAGTCCGCGAGAGCATATGTCTATCTTTTAAGGTTGACTCACTATAACTCAAAAGGTGCGAGCAGCAACGAAAAATGGACGAAAACTAGCAGGCAAATCGATGCGACGGGAAGGGTCAGGGGAGCAAAAATTTGACGCGGACGAAGTCGCGGGCAGAAGCTAGTAATAAAATAAATCGCATTACAAAAATGTATCACTTAACTAAAAAGGCATGTAAGAGTACTCTAGTTGAATGGCTCCAAAATTTAGATTATAAAGCAACTGAGGAATTACTAACTCATCCTAAATAGTGAATCTCGCTAGTTTTTACGACTTATTTTTTACTTATTGTTTTTAATTTGTTCATTGTTCACTGATATTTATACACTATCCCTTCACATTTCAGCAAATAACTGTAAATGTTAATATACCGTGTGGTGGGACCCTGGTGATCTGCTATACAGGTTTTCCTAGTGCAGACACCAGTCTCTCACAAACTAGTGTCATATAGTTCTTAAGCTTCTATGTCGTTGTTTGTGAAGAGAAAATAAAATTATTTGAATTTGAATTATTTTCTTTCTTTTCTTTCAATGTACATTTCGTATTAAAGTTTTTTTTTTTGGTTTTACAATCTTCTTTGTCATCTACTCATTTTTGACATTATATACCAACAATTTCTTGCCGGCTCTTCTCCATAGGAATCAACTATTTGGAACCGTGCACCTAGCTTCTGATGTTTCATAAGTGCCCATGTTGGTTTAAGTGAAATAAAAATATTTTGATTTGATTTGATAACTTTTCTGTGACCAATAAACAATACAAAAAATAATTATGCATATCTATCGTTTGAATCGAGTGTTATGATCTTGAATTAATACAAAATAAACCCCATAGAGTAGATGGCGTTCAGTTTTGCCGGAATTTGACAATTTTGCTGACTTTTTTTCCAATTTTCCTTTCAATACAAGTCGTCGTTGTGTCATCCAAAAGACGTCTAAGGTTGAACTTTTAATCCTATTCACTAACTTGACAGTTCAATGCAAAATAATGATACCATTATAAAACTAATAGTGTCGGGGTAGTGAACGATTTCGCATAAAGAATGAATGATAAAAATGTTTTAAATTAAATAAAACTTTAAAAAATCGTTTTTAGGTGTGGATTATAAGAATAATTAATAATTTTTAATAACAGTTATTTCCTTTTTTTATTTTCTTCTGATAGAAACAAAACTAAATATAAAAATCATTTCATTTTGCTTATTTTTTAAGTATAGTCATTTTATTTCCTCTGACAGCCATAGACTACATATATATTGATATAGTACACATCTTGTTATAAGACAAATTACTAAATTTAAATTACAAAGTTTTCATGTAAGTACATTATTTCAAGTTCATTCAATTTCATTCATTCTTACACCACCTCACTATCTTTTTTTTGTCAAAACCTGGTATCCTTCCAATTGTCAAGTTAGTGAATAGGATTAAAAGTCCAACCTTAGTGCTGGACATAGAGCTCCCGCCCAATTTGGGGGGTTTGTCATAGTATCCACACTTGCAGGCGGGTTGGCGATTGCAGTATGGTGGTAAAATGCATTCCTAACGCTGCTATCGTCGACAAGGATATTTTTTGTGTCAATTTAGATAGGGGCCGTCCATTAATCACGTGATGCTTTTTTTGGCATTTTTTAACCCCCCCTCCCCCTTGGTGATACATGGTGATGTTTAAGACTACCCCCACCCCCACCCCAATATCTCGTGTATTTATTAGTACCTACAAATAATCTTATATTTTTTTTTGTAATAAGTTCATTACAAGCCGCTTTCGATTTTGTACGCGTTTGCCGAAAAAATAAATACTCGTGATATACAGGGTGATTGGAAGATGGTGCAAAGCTTTAAGGTGAAGATAGTATAGACAATTTAGAACCATTTAAGCCATGGTTGTCTTAAACGAAGTCTTACCAAATTTTTTTAACCAAATTTTTAAGTTTTTTTTCGGAAATTCTCAAAATTTAATGTAAACTGCATAATTATGGCCAAATTGAATGATAAATGAATTATTTTTTTATTTATTTAATTAAAGTAATGTGTAAGCAACCAAGCAAAACATGTTTTAGGCTTCTGTGTCATTAGACATTTTTTTTACAGATATTTAAAGCTCAGAAAAAATAAAAAAATTGTACAATACGTCTTTTAAAACTTATTAAAAAAAAAACGGAGGGTGCTTTTTTTGTTCAAACCTTTTTGAAGACATGCTTGATAATCGCTCTTTCTTTTGAGGTATCATTTATGCGGATATCTTACAAATTATTGAAATTAGGACCTACAAACCAATTCGAGGGAGAAATTTTAAATTTTAGGCAGTCTAACAAAACACAAAATTTTTGCTTAAAAGAATACTTTATGTGCTCGAAATGATAACATTGTTCAATTCTAAGAATTTTTGGCACATGCAGGAACCAATTGAGGGGAACCCATTGAGGGGATTCTCTAAACAATGGCCACAGAGCGCGGTGCGACGGCATTTCCAGGTAGAACGCCCAATGAATAGCAAAAAGCGATAAGAGTTGGTTTTTACAGCAAAATGGTCTTAGTTACTGAGGCAACAAAGTCGTTTTTCTTTAGTCAGGGTCAGTCGGTCTGTAATGAAGCCGTTACATCTTTTACTTATTAGTCAAACTACTGCCCTTGTGAGTAGATGTTGTCGTGTTGATTCACAATTTACCGTGTTCAGTTGTAGCCCTTTGCGTTCGTGCACGTGTTGTTTGCGTCAGTTTTGAACTTTTTTGTTTCACCGTGTCCAGTCGTAGCCTCGCGCTCCTGCACGTGTTGATTTTTGACTTAATTGTGTTGAGTTGACATTTAGTGCGCTCCTACGCCGTTTTTCTTAATTGTTAAGTGACTATGGCTACTTTTTCCAATCAAGAATATGCGGATATCGTATTTATGTACGGTAGAGCAGACAGCAATGGATCTTTGGCGCGACGGATGTATCAAGAGCGCTATCCGAATCGCAGGATACCGAATGTCCGAGTGTTTTACAACACGTTTCGTCGTCTTGCCCAAGATGGGTTTCACCGCGTGGAACCTGGAGTCAACCCGGGCAGACACGAAACTGCCGTCGATGAAGACATTTTAGCAGCATTTCAAGCGGATCCTACTACCAGTACTAGAGCAGTAGCTCGAAATTTAAACATTGCTCAATGGAAGGTGTGGCATACAATGCACCAAAATGATAAGTATCCGTTCCATGGCAGGAGTGTGCAAGGTCTAGTAGAGCAAGATCCTCAAAGAAGAATTCAGTTCTGCCGTTTCCTCCTCAACAGAGACATCGAAGATGCGTGGTTTCTGAAATCAATCTTGTGGACGGATGAAAGTAAATTTTCAAGGGAAGGTATTACAAACTTTCACAACATCCATGAATGGGCCGACGCAGACAACAATCCACATTTTAAGAAGCAGGTGTCATTTCAGATGAAATTCTCTGTGAATGTATGGGCTGGAATAATTGGCAGAACATTGATTGGGCCCCACTTTTTGCCTGATCCATTGAATGGCGAAAATTATTTGCAATTTCTGCAAATTGATTTACCACTGCTGGTAGAGGAATCAGGTGTCCCGATCTTCGAAAGAGACCGAACAGTCATCTTTCAGCAAGACGGCTGTCCAGCGCATTGGACTTTAAATGTAAGGGAACACCTCAACAATTGCTTTCCTGATAGCTGGATCGGCAGGGATGGACCCATCCCTTGGCCCGCTCGCTCCCCAGATCTGACCCCGTTGGACTTTTTCGTGTGGGGCCGGGCCAAGGAACTGGTGTATAACAACTTAACAACATAGAAATAAACACTAGAGAAGAATTGATACAAAGAATAAATTCAGCGTTTGAGACAATGAAGCAGGAGATGATGTTGAAAATAACGACTACAGAAGTTAGAAGACGGGGCCGTACTTGTATTAGGAATCACGGCCGTCATTTTGAACATGAAAAATAAATAATTTTAATTTAAATGTTGTTTTAATTAGTCTGCCTAAAATAAAAAATTTCTCCCTCAAATTGGTTTGTAGGCCCTAATTTCAATTATTTGTAAGATATCCGCATAAATGATACCTCAAAAGAAAGAGCGATTATCATGCATGTCTTCAAAAAGGTTTGAACAAAAAAAGCACCCCCCGTTTTTTTTTTAATAAGTTTTAAAAGACGTATTGTACAATTTTTTTATTTTTTCGTTCCGTTTTTTTTTTAATAAGGTTTAAAAGACGTATCGTACAATTTTTTTATTTTTTCTGAGCTTTAAATGTCTGTAAAAAAAATGTCTAATGACACAGAAGCCTAAAACATGTTTTGCTTGATTGCTTACACATTACTTTAATTAAATAAATAAAAAACGAATTCATTTATCATTCAATTTGCCATAATTATGCAGTTTACATTAAATTTTGAGAATTTCCGAACAAAAACTTAAAAATTTGGTAAAAAATATTTGGTAAGACTTCGTCTAAGACAACCATGGCTTAAATGGTTCTAAATTGTCTGTACTATCTTCGCCTTAAAGCTTTGCACCCATCTTCCAATCACCCTGTATTACTACACCCCCCCCGTCCCCCCTCGTGATATTTCGTGTTTTTTAGGGACCCCTCCCCCCCCTTCGAGCCTCACGTGATTAATGGACAACCCCATACGAGCACGCTGGTTCAGCGCACTTGTATTTTCAGGTGCACAAATAAGACAAGCAACATCACAAGCTCTGAAGAATATACCCGAGGCGTCAACGAAGCTTCTGAAGACTCCTATCAGCAAGCCTCGCTCGTCGCGCGCGCACTCGCCGCCCGGCGAGCGCGGCGAGCGCGGTGAGCGCGGCGAGCGCTGCGAGCGCACGCGCGACGCGCTGCTGTACACGCGCCGCGACCACGAGCCGCACGCGCGCATTGACCGCGTGCTCAGCCGCCACGAGCGCGACAAGGAACACGAGCACTCCACCAAACACGACAGCACGAACAAAAATACTAATCATAAAACAAAAGATGACTTAAAAACAAGGGACGAGTCCAAAGTAAAAAATGAGACAAAAACAAATGACCAGCCCAGAAGGACCCCTAAAAGAAACAAAAGTGAGTCTCCGCCGAGACCGCAGAAGAATCATAACAAACCAACAAGTGACCAGAATAAAGAAGTGAGGAAACGAAGGCGCTCTAGCAGTCAAGAGCAGGCCATACAGGGTAAGGCAGACCACAGTCTTTGAGATATATTATATTTTATACTTACTGAAGATCCGACCAGGCAGCTTTAAGTTTTTAAGTAATTAGTTGTGTTTTTATGGTGCCATCAACTGCGGAAGGATGCAAGCGAACCGTCGATCGACGCATTGTGACATATGTATGTTTTGACAGAGGACTGATAACAGTCCTCTGTTCAATGTTTATTATTTTTTGCTTTTCAGTTTTTTCGGCGGTTTAATTTTTTGTTAAGTTTTTTTAGGGTTCCGTTGCCAAATGGCAAAAAACGGAACCCTTATAGATTCGTCATGTCTGTCTGTCTGTCTGTCTGTATATCTGTCTGTCTGTCCGTCCGTATGTCACAGCCACTTTTTTCCGAAACTATAAGAGCTAGGCTGTTGAAACTTGGTAAGTAGATGTATTCTGTGAACCGCATTAAGATTTTCACTTTAAAATAGAAAAAAAAAACAATAAATTTTGGGGTTCCCTATACATAGAACTGAAACTCAAAAAAATTTTTTTCATCAAACCCATACGTGTGGGGTATCTATGAATAAGTCTTCAAAAACGTTATTGCGGTTTCTATCATCATTTTTTCTAAACTGAATAGTTTGTGCGAGAGACACTTCCAAAGTGGTAAAATGTGTCCCCCCCCCCCCCCGTAACTTCTAAATTAAGAGATTAAAAAAAAAATATGATGTACATTACCATGTAAACTACCACCGAAAATTGGTTTGAACGAGATCGAGAAGTAGTTTTTTTTAAAACGTCATAAATCGTAAACTGGCCGCTTTTGATAGTTGATGAACTGAGTTGCATACGTTCTAATGTTATCATCAGTAAAACAAAAAACAAATATGACTGCCTAGTTACCTATTATGGTTTTATGAATTGAATTGAATGAATTGCTTGAATTGAAACAGGATTGCATACATTACATTAAGCATATTGCTGATGCCTTTAGGGACCACTTTTCTGTGCGGTCACCCTTGAATTCAGGGTTTTGTGACGGGGGTTGTTCTGAGGATATTGTGACCGAGCGGATTACCAAAATACCAGCTAGGACAGTTGCTAAAATTATTTCCGGAATGCAACATGGAAAATCGCCGGGTCACGATGGCCTCAGTTTAGAACATTTTAAGTATGCAGGTGTGCATTTGCCTAGAGTGCTCTCTCTATTCTTTACGCTGTGCCTCGGTCACTCTTATCTGCCTGAGTCGCTTATTCGGACGACAGTGGTACCAATTGTTAAAAACAAGACGGGCGACACATCCGATATTAATAACTATCGACCCATCTCACTAGCCACCACTACGGCTAAGGTGCTTGACGGTGTGTTGAATGGCTGCCTTTCTGAACACGTCGAAGTGCATGATGCCCAGTTCGGGTTCAGGGCGGGCTTGTCCACAGAAAGTGCCATACTTAGCCTGAAACACACAGTCAAGTACTATACCTCGAGGAAGACGTGTGTCTACGCGTGTTTCCTCGACTTGTCGAAAGCTTTCGATCTCGTGGCTTATGATGTGCTGTGGGACAAGTTGAGGAGCACGGGTGTACCGGGGGAATACACAGCGCTCCTCAGATACTGGTATGCTCACCAGACTAACCGGGTGAGATGGGTTGATACTCTGTCGGATGTGTATTAAATGGAATGTGGTGTAAGGCAGGGTGGATTAAGCTCACCTTTGTTATTTAACCTGTATATGAACCAGCTTATCGAGCGACTGAGCAGCACACATGTCGGCTGTCACATAGACGGTACTTGTGTCAATAACTTAAGTTACGCGGACGACATGGTCCTGCTCAGTCCGTCGATAAGTGGGCTGAGAGAGCTGCTGTCGATCTGCGAGACATATGCTGAGGTACACGGCCTTAAGTACAACTCTAAAAACAGTGAGATTCTGGTGTTTAAAACACAAAAACAACGACCCCGCCGTGTACCTCCGGTAAATCTCAATGGCGTGGTACTAAACGTGGTTGAGAAATTTAAGTATTTAGGCCACATTGTCACTAGTGACCTACGCGATGACAGCGATATAGAGAGGGAGCGCAGGGCGTTGGCGGTTAGGAGCTATATGCTCGCCCGCAGGTTTGCTCGCTGCACGGCAGACGTTAAAGTAACCCTGTTTAAAGCGTTCTGTCAGTCCTTTTATTCGAGCGGCCTGTGGGTGTCATATACAAGCCGAGCCTACAACATCCTGCGCGTTCAATTTAACAACGCCTTCAGGATGCTGTTGCGACTGCCGCGGCGTTGTAGTGCTTCGGGCATGTTTGCCGAAGCTCGCGCAGATGGTTTTCACGCTATCATGCGTAAAAAAGCGGCTTCCTTGCTACAGCTCTTACGTAACACTCGGAACGGCATCCTGAATATGATTGCTAACAGGCCAGACTGTCCTATACAACGGCACTGGGTGGAAGTAGCTATAGGTATGTATAAGTAAATAATGTCACCACTTTACGTCTTGCCTTTGACGTCCTTATGGAGCTTCCGCACTGAGCCTTGAAGGCGGGTTTACTCAATTTAATTGTATTTTGTGTCCTTACAAACAATACTAATATAGGCTTTAAGTACTTTCTGTTACTACCATCACTAAACAACCTATGGACTATTCATGTCTGAAATAAAGTATTTTTATTTTATTTATTTTATTGCTAAATATTTACTACAATTACCTATTTTTTTTTTTTCAGGATGGGAAATCATCAAATGACATCTCCCGCTCTGCGCGGAGCGGGAGGGCGTGTCAGACTTTTACTGACTAAAACCCACCCGTGTTCCATCAGTTGCCCATGTGCCAGGGTCACGGTATCTCTTTCGAACAATCACACGACCTCGGCAGGCATACGATTACCTACCTTAGATTGAACAAAGGCACAGATTCCTAACATTTTGAACGTTTTTCTGTTTTTGTAGGTAATGTGGATTTCCAGAATCTATAAATAAATGTAACTGGGGCAATGGATGAGTGCTATTTCCACCTTACCTTTTTTGTTTTGTGGGTGAGAAATCATCAAATGACGTCTTCCGCTCTGGCGGAGCGTGAGGGCGTGTCAGACTTATTCCCACCCGTATTCCTTCTGTTGCCTAAATGCCAGGGTAACGGACTTCCACCTTACCTGAGACAAGCTACCGTGTATGTGCAGAGCTGGCGCCAGGCCCGGTGAGCGCGGCCCCGCACACGCTGCTGCGCGGGAGCGTGCTGGTACTGAGTGGCTACGAGAACCCGCGACGCGCCGCCGTGCGCGACCTGGCGCTGGCGCTGGGGGCCCGCGTGCAGCGCGACTGGGGGCCCGAGGCCACGCATCTTATGTAAGTGTTGTATATCCTGCCCTTGTCCCATGTTACTGTGTGCTGGTACTGAGTGGCTACGAGAACCCGCGACGCGCCGCCGTGCGCGACCTGGCGCTGGCGCTGGGGGCCCGCGTGCAGCGCGACTGGGGGCCCGAGGCCACGCATCTTATGTAAGTGTTGTATATCCTGCCCTTGTCCCATGTTACTGTGTGCTGGTACTGAGTGGCTACGAGAACCCGCGCCGCGCCGCCGTGCGCGACCTGGCGCTGGCGCTGGGGGCCCGCGTGCAGCGCGACTGGGGGCCCGAGGCCACGCATCTTATGTAAGTTGTTCTGTCCCGTTTATTATCTGTGCGCCTAACGGAATGCGCGTGTAACGAAGTGACATCTGACTTGTCAATTTGACGTTGACACCTCTTGTTGATTTGCCGCTAAAATGGGTCCGTCGCGTTTTGGAACCCCCGCGACGCTTTTGTTGAAATTAATCCTTTTAAATCGATCCGCTTGTGACAATTAGTCGTGATCCAGTTGCTTGATTGTTAATAACCCCTAATTTGATGTAATAATACGGGTTACGTTTGTTAAAACTGAAGTTCTTGTAAAGGGATGGCGGTCCAAATTGCGCGTGCGACCCTGTTGTAAAGTAATCCCTTAATCCCTGAGAACCGGTCGTTTTGTGGACAATCTGTCATGACCCGATGGTTAAGTGTTAGTGACGCTGTTGGGAACGAGTGATTTGAAGACCGCATGCTGTGATTGCCTCCAAGCCTTGTTGCAGCGGATTCTAACCTGAAGAATACTCGTAACGTCACAACACGATACATATACACTCACTTACATGCATAACTCCAGGTAGGAACCAGAGCAGTTTCCTTCAACCATGAGGTAAGTTGTTTTGTTGTATTGTAGGTGAGTTGTTCTCTTATATATTGTCTGCTCCGCGTACGGCGGATAGTTGCGCTCGCCACTTCTTGTCTCCTTGACCCCACCATCACGCTTCCACCTACTCAATTGAAATCCTATTGTACGGGGTCTAGCCTGGCAGCGTACAATTTTTGGTATTCAGAGCGTGGTTATGAGACACATAACCAACAAATTGGTAATTTACAGTAGGCTAATTACTTGGCAGTCTCTATAAGGGAAGTAGTAATGCGCTGTAAATGTTTGTTAACTATGATTGCTAGTTTATTTGAAATAATTTGTAAATTTGTTGAGACGGGTAACCTGATGTTGCCAAGGTCAGCCGGGCTAATAAAGTGGATTGGATTGGGCTGTGGTGCAGCCCCTTGTTGTAGCCCCTTTTTGTGTCTGATCTGTGTTGTATTGAATGTCAGGAAGACATTAAAATATTGAGTTATGTACCATCAATATGGTAGTTTTGTTGAAATTGGCATTTTTGTGTATTACCATTGTTTGAGTTAGAATAAAGGTTCATTATTGTTGTACCACACAGTGGTTTGTGAACTTAACATTTGGAATTGGATTAGAATTTGAATATTTGAATTGAATATGAAATAGAATTTTGAACGTTGATATTGGGTTTGAATTACAATAAAAGTTTATTGTTGAATTGAATTGAAACCAATATATTGTTATTTCTTGAGTTGCTGATTAGTCAGTTTGGTAGTTTGATTGTTTGCTTGTAGTTATTTTGTAATTGATTGTTTGAACTTTGTTACTTAATTACCTTTTGCTTGGTTTATTTTATTTGATTGTTTGTGTTGGATTTCCTTGTTATTTATTGATTGAACTTTGTTATTTGATAATTTAATTGTTTTGTTTATTTGAATGGTTTTGTTTGTGCAATGGCATACAAATGGAAATATTGCAGTGCCGGACACCTGTCCAGGTCAAGCCGGAGACCTCGGTTGTTTCAGGTCCCGGACTATTGAGTAGATTGCCTGCTTTGGAACTGCCACACTTGACGGTCGCTGGGACCACTGGTACGGTTTCCACAACCTGTTTGCAAGTTTGGTTGATGCACGCTCGGACCTCAGACCCGCCCTAAAGTTGGCCTATTTGTTGTCTGTCCTGGAAGGTGAGGCCCGAGCCTTGGTACAGCATCTGTCGTTGACTGACTCAGCCTACCCTACCGCTTTGGGACTACTCACCCAGCGGTACCAAATGAACTTTGTTTGGCTGATGTTCATATTGCATTGATTTTGGGGTTACCGGTCATTACTAGTTTGTCAGCATTGCGTACTGACCTGTTGAACCCGTTGGTGGTAGCGACCAACGCTTTAAAGCGATTGGACTTGCCGGTGGACCAATGGTCTTACCCTTTGGTGCATGTTGTGCTGCAACGTTCACATAATGTTACCAATATTATGTCTGGACTTTAAAAGAGACTGTGACCTCTGAGTTTGTTTCGGCCTTTCTTCTCAGAGTAGTCAGATAGGAAACGCCGACCTCATCTAGCTCAAAAAAATATTATTGACTTGTAAAAGTGTTTGTACAAACCTACTTACAGAAATAAAATCATTTATTATTTATCATTTATCATTTATCATTTAACGGCTTCCTGCCGATTTGAGGGCTCATTTCGAGCAAAGGTATGGTGGGGATAGTGTTACACATCTCCCCCCATTTGGTGACCTCGTCCAATTTTTGGAGGATGAGTGTCGGTTTGTGGACAACTCTGGCGTTGCCACTGAGTCATGCCAGCCGTCTTCCCGGCCACGAGACCAGGGACGGACTAGGGCTCGCGGGCCTGTTGATGGTCGCCCCGCCGCTCGTTTTGCTGGCACCCAGAGTCGTCCTGGTTGTGAGTTTTGTAGGGACACCGGGCATGGCATGGCAACTTGCGCGGCCTTTTTGAAATTGCACGTGAGTGCCCGCCGCCGAATTGCCAATGCACGCCGCATGTGCTTCTCTTGTTTGGGGGCTCACTTCCATCGGGACTGCCCCAACCCCCGCCCTTGTAGAATTTGTAGGGGGTCCCATTTGGACATTTTGTGCGCTAACGCGAACCACGCTGGCAGACCAGCCTCTGATGAAGGTTCGCGCACGGGGGGGTACCATGGAGTTGGTCACCGGGCTTCTGCCTCGCCGGTTCAGAACCGGGGAGAGGCCCGCAATTTTGAGCGCCGCACTCCACCCCCCGCGCAAGTTGATCGGGAGCCGCGCGACCGCCATTTGGTCTCCCCGTGTAATGGCGATTACGCAATTGTTGCTAGGCAGCGCTGGCCAGACCAGCACCGCCTTCCCTCCCCTCCATTGGCGGAACGTCCCCGGTTGGAGTCACGCCCCCCGCCATTCAGGCATCCGGTGGGATATGCCCTTCCAGCGATGGCGCGTGGCTCGGGACACCGCGCGTACGAGGAATTTGAATTCCATCCTCGTCGGGAAAGACATGAGCCTGGGTGCGGCGATCGGTCGCCGCCCAGGCATTGTTAGGACATTGGCGCCTGCCCCGCTAAGGTACCCCTCAGATCGACACGGTTTTGTTGCCAACGGCATCGGCCAGGTTTGGGGGCCCACGGGGGACTCTGTTGTGGTCCGTGTCATTGTGGACATGGGAGCCCACGGTTGCCTTTTGTCTATTGTTTTGTTGTTTGTTTGTATTGTTTTGGGCAAAATTGTTTTCTTGAGCGCCTTTGGATTGCGGGACTTGGCTGGGACGAGCCAATTCGGGAAACCCTGTTGGAAGATAGGCTCCAATTTGTATCCGCACTCCCTGCAGTCAACGAGGTCGTGTTACCCCGCGCTATCCTCCCCCCTGGGAGCTACACTGCTACCCTTGTTTGTGATGCGTCTTCGCACGGTTATGCAGCTGTTGTTTGTCTGCACACCGTCCGCGCAACAGGCCAGGTGAATTTGTCACTGGTCTTGGCCAAGAGCAAGGTGGCCCCCCTCCGGACGGCACTGACCATCCCTAAGTTGAATTGTCAGGGGCGGCGCGTCTTGTGCGTCTATTGAACCACGTTGCTCACACTGTGGGTGGAACTGTGGACATTCGGGTTTCTTACACCTGGACGGACAGTCAAATTGTTTGTGTTGGTTGAAGACGTCCGTCCACTCTTTGGAGGTCTTTGTTGCGTACCGAGTGTCCCAGATTCAAAATTTTGATACGCCTTTGATTTGGAGGCACTTGCCTGGAGATTTGAACCCAGGCGCCGTGGCCTCACGTGGGTGCATGGCACCCCGCTTGTTTGCTTACCCCCTATGGTGGGGACCAGACTGGCTGACTCATCCCGAGGATGATTGGCCTCGATCGCCAGTCTTGATGTCGGGTCCTTTGCCCGGGCTCAAGGTGCTCGCTGTTGGAACAAAGGACCCTGATTTTTTGTTGAGTCGATACAGCTCCTCGACAAATTGTTGAATTGTTGTTTTTTGTTGTTGAATTGTTGGTGACTGATCGTCACATTAAGAACTCGCATGCCGGTTGCAATGCGCTGTTGGCCATTCTGCAGCGAGAGTTTTGGATATTGTCGGGAGCCGTTAGTAAGTTGAACCCCTTTTTGGACCATACGGGTCTTTTGCTGTTTGGTTGTTGACGGTTGAGGCACTCTAGCCTTCCTTATGGGGTCCGTCACCCCCTTTTGTGGCCTAAGGAGGGCCATTTGGTTAAATTGTTGTTGATGTTTGGTTGTTTGTTGTTTGATCCGCCAGCCTGCCCCCATTGGGGGGGTATTTTTGAGGCCGCGGTGAAAGCGACAAAGGGACAAATTGTTGGGAGACACCGTTCTCACCTTTGAGGAGTTAGCTACGGTATTTTGCCGCATTGAAGCTGTATTGAACTCGCGTCCATTGTGCCCGCTGTCTTCGGACCCGAACGACTTGGAGGCCCTAACCCCGGGCCATTTTTTGATTTGACAGCCACTTGTCGCCCTGCCGGAGCACCCTTTTGTCGATGTGAGCCAAAATTGGCTATCGCGGTTTCAGTTGGTGCGGCAGCTCGCTCAGAGTTTTTGGAAGCGTTGGCGCTTGGAGTATTTGCACATCCTCCAGCAGCGCGTCAGGTGGACTGATAAAACGCAACCTTGTCGGGATTGCCAAGTGATTAGCGGACGGGAAGGCCCGTCCGGGGGGGGTAGATGTTCTGTCCCGTTTATTATCTGTGCGCCTAACGGAATGCGCGTGTAACGAAGTGTTGATTTGCCGCTAAAATGGGTCCGTCGCGTTTTGGAACCCCCGCGACGCTTTTGTTGAAATTAATCCTTTTAAATCGATCCGCTTGTGACAATTAGTCGTGATCCAGTTGCTTGATTGTTAATAACCCCTAATTTGATGTAATAATACGGGTTACGTTTGTTAAAACTGAAGTTCTTGTAAAGGGATGGCGGTCCAAATTGCGCGTGCGACCCTGTTGTAAAGTAATCCCTTAATCCCTGAGAACCGGTCGTTTTGTGGACAATCTGTCATGACCCGATGGTTAAGTGTTAGTGACGCTGTTGGGAACGAGTGATTTGAAGACCGCATGCTGTGATTGCCTCCAAGCCTTGTTGCAGCGGATTCTAACCTGAAGAATACTCGTAACGTCACAACACGATACATATACACTCACTTACATGCATAACTCCAGGTAGGAACCAGAGCAGTTTCCTTCAACCATGAGGTAAGTTGTTTTGTTGTATTGTAGGTGAGTTGTTCTCTTATATATTGTCTGCTCCGCGTACGGCGGACAGTACGCTAGCCACTCTTGTCTCTACAGCCCCACGATTATCACACTTCCACTGCGCACTTGAAATCGTATTGTGAGGTCTAGCCTGGCAGCGTACATAAGTGTTGCATATCCTGCCCTTGTCCCATGTTACTGTGTGCTGGTACTGAGTGGCTACGAGAACCCGCGCCGCGCCGCCGTGCGCGACCTGGCGCTGGCGCTGGGGGCCCGCGTGCAGCGCGACTGGGGGCCCGAGGCCACGCATCTTATGTAAGTGTTGTATATCCTGCCCTTGTCCCATGTTACTGTGTGCTGGTACTGAGTGGCTACGAGAACCCGCGCCGCGCCGCCGTGCGCGACCTGGCGCTGGCGCTGGGGGCCCGCGTGCAGCGCGACTGGGGGCCCGAGGCCACGCATCTTATGTAAGTGTTGTATATCCTGCCCTTGTCCCATGTTACTGTGTGCTGGTACTGAGTGGCTACGAGAACCCGCGCCGCGCCGCCGTGCGCGACCTGGCGCTGGCGCTGGGGGCCCGCGTGCAGCGCGACTGGGGGCCCGAGGCCACGCATCTTATGTAAGTGTTGCATATCCTGCCCTTGTCCCATGTTACTGTGTGCTGGTACTGAGTGGCTACGAGAACCCGCGCCGCGCCGCCGTGGGCGACCTGGCGCTGGCGCTGGGGGCCCGCGTGCAGCGCGACTGGGGGCCCGAGGCCACGCATCTTATGTAAGTGTTGCATATCCTGCCCTTGTCCCATGTTACTGTGTGCTGGTACTGAGTGGCTACGAGAACCCGCGCCGCGCCGCCGTGCGCGACCTGGCGCTGGCGCTGGGGGCCCGCGTGCAGCGCGACTGTGGGCCCGAGGCCACGCATCTTATGTAAGTGTTGCATATCCTGCCCTTGTCCCATGTTACTGTGTGCTGGTAATGAGTGGCTACGAGAACCCGCGCCGCGCCGCCGTGCGCAACCTGGCGCTGACGCTGGGGTCCGCGTGCAGCGCGAATGGGGGCCCGAGGCCACGCATCTTATATAAGTTGTTCCGTCCCGTTTGACTTTTTACTCTGTGCGCCTACTCATCATTTCGTGTAACAGGGTGATATCTGTCACTTGTCAGTTTGACACTTGCACTTTGTTTTTGATCTTGAAAGGGATGGTGGGTCCTCTTGGCGTTCCGACCCCGTTTGTAAATTAATCCCTTTAAATCGATCCGTTTGGGACAATTTGTCATGATCCAATTGTTTTTGTGCGTAATCAACCCCCTTTGACGTAATAATACGGGTTTAGTTTGAACTTTGTTTGAAATAGTTTGAGGTTAGTGACAGTGATTGAACGCGTGCTGGAACCAACATCTGGCGTATTGCAGCGGCCGGTATCCTGGATTGCCCACTGACAGTGTCACTACACAATACAATATACACTCATTTACATACATAAATCCAGGTAGGCACCAGAGCAGGTGTTCTTCAACCATGAGGTGAGTCTTTTGATTATTGTATTGATAAGCTCTGCGCACGGCGGACAGTTCGCTCGCCACTTCTTGTCCCAAGGCCCATCATCATAACTTCCACTGCGCTATTTAAATTCTATGGTGAGGACTTGGCTTGGCGTCGAACATAAGTGTTGCATATCCTTCTGACAGACAATTTTTCCTATCATTGGACAGCTCCTCCGCTTTTCGGAGCATACGTTACGGGCGCGACGTTAAGTAGTAGTAATATGTCGGGCTGGTGTCTGTAACTCCACTTAAAAGCTTGTATTTTGCGTGCGAATTGGAAAATGGATGTGTCGCTCCGGCGCAATGACGTTATGTACCGTGTACAGCTGCGCGTTCCCCAACACGCCGAAGCTGCGCGCCGTCCGCGCGGCGGCGGGCGGCGGCGCCGTGCCGGTGGCGCGCGCCGAGTGGCTGGAGCAGCTGAGCGCGCAGCGCCGCGTGCTGCCGTGGCGCTGGTTCGCCACCGAGCCGGCACAGCGCGTGCAGCCGGCGCAGTGCGTGCAGCCGGCGCAGTGCGTGCAGCCGGCGCAGTGCGTGCAGCCGGCGCAGTGCGTGCAGCCGGCGCAGTGCGTGCAGCCGGCGCAGCGCGTGCAGCCGGCGCAGTGCGTGCAGCCGGCGCAGCGCGTGCAGCCCGCGCCCGCACTGCTGCGCGACGACGAGCCGCAGCCCCACACGCACCACGATCCTGAGTCTGGCAAGTTTTCTAATCCCAGCCTTCAGACCCACTCATTGATTCATTTAAAATAAGCACACCGACAATATCATTTTTCATTTATTAATAAAAGTTATAGGTACACATTCTTATGTACAATCGACAAATATGAATCATGACCCACTTTAATGATAAATCGTTTGAAACCGTCAAAATAACAAAGATTTCCCTCCTTGACAGTGCATGCCGCACTTAGGACGTTTTAAATATTAAGCAAGCTATGTCATTACTGATCGGAGATCTATGCAATTTTAACCTTTTTCACACACTGTATTAGGGGTCATCCATAAATTACGTCACGCGTTAAGGGGGAGGGAGGGTGTCGACGAAGTGTGACATCGTGTGACAAGGGGGTGGGAGGGGTCCTAAATTTCGTGACGTCACATTTCAAAATCAATTTTAATCTAGTGTTAAGTAAAACACCATATTCGTATGATAGCTATTACCCCAGTGTCGAGGCATATTTGTTTAAGCGATCATGTGGCATTTGTGATCTATAGTTTGCATCATAAAGGCCACTAATCAACACAAGCAAATACATAAGAAACAACAAGATTTGCCCATCGTGATTCGTCTTCAAAGAATTTCTGCTAGACATGCCAGAGAAATTCTGTTTGGATGATGACGATAATGCTATATGGTTCGAGGAGAAAGATGTGGACACAACGAAATTCCTGACATTAACAACCCAAACGAGAACGATGTGGCTGCTATGCCATGCATATGCCTACCTATAGGGACTCAAGATGATTAAGTTTGATCTTTAATTAATATAATTAATCGATTTTTGTTTTGTTAATTTCTTGCAGTGTTTGATTTGATGTTCATTTTATTTAAAAAAAAAAAAAACAATTTCGGAATTGCTGTTTTAATTCTATAATTATTTCTAGATGTAAAATTATAAAATTCGTGACATCACACTAGGGAGGGGGGGAGGGTCTCACAAATGTGACCAACTGTGACAAGGACGGGGGAGGGGGTCAAAAATCATGAAATTCGTGTGACGTAATTTATGGATGCCCCCTTATATAGATAATATATTTTAGATAAAGCATTAGTAATCATATTTTGAATCCAAATTCTTTAGAACTAACTATAACTCAGAAGAAATGCTTTTTTTTGTTTTTTTTTTTTTATCAATGAAATGACAGAGTCAAAAAGTATCTCAGAAATTGATGTCAAATTAAGAATAAAAAATAATTAGTTTATGTTTATATCATGCTAGCTTCTGCCCGCGACTTCAAAATTAAATTAAATTAAATTTCTTAAATTTCTTGCTTTCCTGACACTCTAGTCTAGTCAACAAGTTCGAAAACGTGAAAAATAGAGATAAAGGTCCTAAACATATGAGCGATGGCTCATTCGATTCGGAACCACCTATCATCATCATCATCATCATTTCAGCCGTAAGACGTCCACTGCTGGACTTAGGCCTCCCCCAATTTGGGGGCTTTGCCATAATCGCCACGCTTGGCAGGCGGGTTGGCGATCGCAGTATGGTGGTAAAATGCATAGAGAACGCTGCTGCCCATTCTCTAGTAAGCCGTGTACCGTGCGGTGCCGGACGTAAAGAATAACACCACCCCATTTCTTCCCGTGGGTGTCGTAAAAGGCGACTAAGGGACGTGCTAGAGAATCACCTATAGAAAAATGTTTTTGATAGATTTTGGTGCAGGTAAAAAATAAGATGAAAATTAAAATGATATTTCGTTTTTTGTTAATAACTCGAAAAATATTAACATTATATTATCCGGGAGTTTGCACTTTTTTATAGGAATTTTCCAATAAAAAAGTGCAAACTCCCGGAACTCTATCTCCATTATTTATAATTTTAATTTGACGTTGAAAATAGGGCTCCGCGCGGCTGTTACGGAATGCGCGCGCCGCCGCTAAAGAGAGTTCAGCAATAAAAATATTTTTTTATAACATAAAATGTGATTTTAAAAATTTGAAAAAAATCTAGTATCTTCTTAACACTTGAAAGAATCGAGCCCTGAAGAAAAAAAAGTTAAATCACCATTTTTCAAAAAGTTATTCGATTGTTAACTAAAAAATTTTTTCCCAATCTCCATTGGCATAAACAATGGGATGAAAGGTGTAAATAATTAGCCTATAAATTTTAAACTTCGTGGAGCCCTTAAGGAAATTTCCAATAAAAAAGTGCTAACTCCCGGAATAGCACTTTTTTATTGGAAATTTTCTCTTCTTTTACGAGATTTTATCAAAATTGCTTAAATGTTAATATTTTTCGAGTTATTAACAAAAAAAGAAATATCATTATTATTTTTTTCATCTTATTTTGTTAATAGAACAATTGCAATTTTTTACCTGCATCAAAATCCTTCAAAAACATTTTTCTATAGGTGATTCCGAATTGAATGAGCCGTCGCTCATATTTTTAGGACCTTTTTTTTCTGGATGGGAAATCATCAAATGACTTCTCCCGCTCTGGGCGGAGCGGGAGTGCGTGTCAGACTTTTACTGACTAAAACCCACCCGTGTTCCATCAGTTGCCCATGTGCCAGGGTCACGGTATCTCTTTCGAACAATCACGCGACCCCGGCAGGCATCGGTCCTAGTAGACCCCTACACTGCTGCTGACATCTCTTTGAGGCGCGCGTGAAACACTACGGGCCGTCGACCCGAGCTTGGTCCTTGGCGCAAGCTCGCGCCTACGGTGGCCGGGAGTCCGCAATCGAATTTTTAGGACCTTTATCTCTATTTTTCACGTTTTTGAACTTGTTGACTAGACTACTCCCCGTCGCATCAAATCCCGTGCGCACTCAAGGGAAGCTCTCAAATAAATACATTTTCCCCGTTTTTGAAACATTTTTCATTGCTGCTTCGCTCCTTTTGGTCGTAGCGTGATGTTATATAAAATTAATCTACTAACAAAACAAATTCACTCACCTGTAAAATAAACGAAAATACTCTTTGGTTGACTGGTAGAGAATGCCTAAGGTAATTAAGTCCGCCTTGGTACCTTTTTGTGTGCGAGAAGTTTAAATAAATAAATAACCAACATTTAAAACCTATATTTCAGGTCTTTTATATCTTTTACAAACAGAAAATATTAAACTTTATCGAATGTTCCTTTACACTTTCCTTGGAATCCATAACATCTGTAAAAGTCACCAGCGTCAGTAATTTTGACGTCTGGTTGGCTTTGTCGATAACGAGACAAATACAAAAAAGATTTCCTTACACGTATAAACTAATTCACACATGTACACTTTCATATTTAATTAAAACAACATCTTCTAAAACGATACATAAAAAATATATTAAACTAACAAACAAAATAGCTTTGACTTAGCCTGATGTCTATAAAAAGTAAAGATTTTTTTCAAACAATTCTAAGCACCGTGAATGTTGGCAATGGGTATAACTAACCTGAAATAAAAAAAATAACTAATTAAGGATTCAATATAAATATTGTAGACGGCGACACTGACGATGAAATAGAAAAAGTGCTCCAAGCTCAAAAGAAACGACGGCTGACTGAGTCAAAGACGAACAAAGAATGTGACGACAGCCCCGTAGCCACTACTAGTGACGTGCCGCGGACTGTGTCTCGCGATACGGACGACGACGTGTCGACAGACGACGAGGGCGCAGCCCCCGGGCCCCCGGGCCCCGCGCCGCCGGGCCGCGCGCTGCCGGACTTCTTCGACGGCCTCACGTTCGCACTGGACGCGGCGCCCAGCGAGGCGCGGCGCCTGGCGCGCTACGTGCGCGCGTACGGCGGGCTCGTGCTCCAGGTGAGGACTGCACACTATACGAGGCGCGGCGCCTGGCGCGCTACGTGCGCGCGTACGGCGGGCTCGTGCTCCAGGTGAGGACTGCACACTATACGAGGCGCGGCGCCTGGCGCGCTACGTGCGCGCGTACGGCGGGCTCGTGCTCCAGGTGAGGACTGCACACTATACGAGGCGCGGCGCCTGGCGCGCTACGTGCGCGCGTACGGCGGGCTCGTGCTCCAGGTGAGGACTGCACACTATACGAGGCGCGGCGCCTGGCGCGCTACGTGCGCGCGTACGGCGGGCTCGTGCTCCAGGTGAGGACTGCACACTATACGAGGCGCGGCGCCTGGCGCGCTACGTGCGCGCGTACGGCGGGCTCGTGCTCCAGGTGAGGACTGCACACTATACGAGGCGCGGCGCCTGGCGCGCTACGTGCGCGCGTACGGCGGGCTCGTGCTCCAGGTGAGGACTGCACACTATACGAGGCGCGGCGCCTGGCGCGCTACGTGCGCGCGTACGGCGGGCTCGTGCTCCAGGTGAGGACTGCACACTATACGAGGCGCGGCGCCTGGCGCGCTACGTGCGCGCGTACGGCGGGCTCGTGCTCCAGGTGAGGACTGCACACTATACGAGGCGCGGCGCCTGGCGCGCTACGTGCGCGCGTACGGCGGGCTCGTGCTCCAGGTGAGGACTGCACACTATACGAGGCGCGGCGCCTGGCGCGCTACGTGCGCGCGTACGGCGGGCTCGTGCTCCAGGTGAGGACTGCACACTATACGAGGCGCGGCGCCTGGCGCGCTACGTGCGCGCGTACGGCGGGCTCGTGCTCCAGGTGAGGACTGCACACTATACGAGGCGCGGCGCCTGGCGCGCTACGTGCGCGCGTACGGCGGGCTCGTGCTCCAGGTGAGGACTGCACACTATACGAGGCGCGGCGCCTGGCGCGCTACGTGCGCGCGTACGGCGGGCTCGTGCTCCAGGTGAGGACTGCACACTATACGAGGCGCGGCGCCTGGCGCGCTACGTGCGCGCGTACGGCGGGCTCGTGCTCCAGGTGAGGACTGCACACTATACGAGGCGCGGCGCCTGGCGCGCTACGTGCGCGCGTACGGCGGGCTCGTGCTCCAGGTGAGGACTGCACACTATACGAGGCGCGGCGCCTGGCGCGCTACGTGCGCGCGTACGGCGGGCTCGTGCTCCAGGTGAGGACTGCACACTATACGAGGCGCGGCGCCTGGCGCGCTACGTGCGCGCGTACGGCGGGCTCGTGCTCCAGGTGAGGACTGCACACTATACGAGGCGCGGCGCCTGGCGCGCTACGTGCGCGCGTACGGCGGGCTCGTGCTCCAGGTGAGGACTGCACACTATACGAGGCGCGGCGCCTGGCGCGCTACGTGCGCGCGTACGGCGGGCTCGTGCTCCAGGTGAGGACTGCACACTATACGAGGCGCGGCGCCTGGCGCGCTACGTGCGCGCGTACGGCGGGCTCGTGCTCCAGGTGAGGACTGCACACTATACGAGGCGCGGCGCCTGGCGCGCTACGTGCGCGCGTACGGCGGGCTCGTGCTCCAGGTGAGGACTGCACACTATACGAGGGGCTCCAAACTTTGATCAGATTTATTTAGACTAAGGAACAAAAAAAAGAGTACGTGATGAAAGGCCCTATAGGTATAAGCATAGTGAATTTTCCCTTGAATAAGATATCGGCACGATACTTAGAGAATTTTTAGGTACTAATAAGATAATAAGATCCTGAAAGTTTCAGATCTGTAACACATTTGGTTTTTTAGAAAAAAGAAAATATGTGAAAATCAGAAACAAACTGAAAAGAAAAATATTCTCAGGAACGCACGAATCGATTGATTTCAATTTTGGATATATTATGTTTTAGGGGCTGATAATAGCTTCTAGGAAAACAATTAAGAGCTATATGGGTTGATAAGAACTTTGAAAAAATTGGCGCTTTTGTTTTAATTTCGATTTTTAACTATGATACGATTCCGGCACAATTTATGGAACCATTTTTTTCGAATTCCCTATATATTGTTCTATGGATTATGAGCTTTTACGATTTTAAAAAGAGGTACGCCATATTGCAAAAAAATAAAAACATTATTGTGCAAATATTACTTTGTATTTTAAGCCTGCCACGTGCATTTTTGTCGCTCGTTTATGTCTTTTAATCTTATTTAAAACTAGCTAGGCCCGTGGCTTCGCCCGCATAGATGTGAAAATGGACGTGGAACCGGGATATAAAGTAGCCTATGTTACTCCTTATAATAATATTACCTATCTGCGAGTGAAAATCCGTCCAGTCGTTTTAGAGATTAGCCGGAACAAACAGACAGACAAGAAAAATAAAAATTGGTTTTTTGATGTAAGTACCGTATATACTTTTATATGCATTTAATGAAAGTTGTCAATTTGAAATTACAAACAGACACTTCAATTTTATTTGTATGTATAGATAATCATGTCTAAATCAAAAGTTAAGTCATAAAATATCAATGAATACCTATTAACTAAAATATTATAAATCAAGCGATAGCAGAAATGTTTGATGCAACTGGTAATCTTACTAATCGATACGTAAAAGACCAGTCAAACATACGCGAAGCTCAAGTTCAATCCCGTCATATCAATAAGAAGGGTTATAGATGTTTTATTGAGTATTAAAAAAAAATTAAAGACAAATTGACCTTTCGTACCATTGTATAATTTCAAAATACCTACAGTACTAAAGTTTAAGTTACTAATCAGAACTTTAATTAATCCAATCCTCTTTACAATACATAATCAAATCGATCAAATATACTAATAACTAATAATAATAGATAGTAAACTTGATTCCATTTATCGTGAGTATCGAGTACCGAGTCATATGGTTACTTCACTAGTTACACCGTGATGACAAAGGTCAAAACGGGCCTTTTATATTTTGACAACTTTACAGCTTTATCTTGAATGCAAATGGAACCCCGACCCTCCTCCTTCTTCACGTAGGCCTTTCCGTAGGACGTCCACGTAGCTGCGAGTTTTTTGTTTTTAACATATCCCCTTTTTATGAAGTACAAACACTGGGCTTTAGTGGTTAAAGACTCGGAGATAAAGATTGGTTTTGGCTGGTCCCAGTATTTTTAAGGGCCGTTTTTTTAAACTGAGGCTCCTTTTCTTATGTTTGCACAGGCCGCAGGGACATTTTGTCAAATGTCACTTAACTGCCTTATACACTAGTCACAAAAATTAAGTGATATAAAAAATTTCCAAATTTTTGGGTGATTTTCAACAAGCTGTAACTCCGAGGAAAATGATCGTACAGCAAAAAATAAAAAAGCAAATTGTAGCTCCAAGTGTTAAGTTTTCTTCCATGTTTTTTTTTATCATGTTTGGGTCTGGAGAAATCCCAAGGAAACAACCAAAAAAATTTTTCCAAATTTTTTCTCGTCTTAGAAAAGGTCTACGGGCTTCAAATTATTTTTTCCATTGTTTCACTCAAAAATTCTTTTAGAAAACGTAGTGCCCTTTAATTTGACGTATCCAGACTGCCTGTACAATGATTTGCCACAGAGTTATCGTCAGACATAGCAAAAAAGTACTTTTTAACTTTGACAATCAATAACTCTGGAAATAATGATTGTATAGGAAATCGAAGGAGGGTTTTAGAAACAACACAACATTCTCAATAATAAAATACGATCGCTAATCAGTTCCGCAATCGTCGACAACGTCCTCCCTAACAACACATTTCGGCATCAACGGTCGAGAAAATTTGCTAATTTTTTTTTTCAAATTTCCTTGTAAATTCAAAATCATAAAGATTTTTGAGAAAAAAAATTTCCATCGAAAAAACGAATAAATATCGAAAAATTGCTCATAATGGTGATTTTTGCAAAAACAAAGAATTTGAAGCTTCGGGACACTATGACAGAAAAAATCGCAGCGGTTTGAATTTTTCAGGGACACTTAGGTTGAAAAATTACCGACGATATCCTTCGTTCATCCATTTTATTCAAAGTTATACCAAGTTATCCAAATAGCCTTAATTATGCGAATTTTTGTCCTATTTTCAGTCAGAGCTATAATTAAAAAAAAAAATCGACAAAAGCCATTCACGATACCTTATTTAGAATGTTGTGTAGTGTCCAAAACCCTCCTTCCATTTCCTATACAATCATTATTTCCAGAGTTATTGATTGTCAAAGTTAAAAAGTAGCTTTTTGCTTTGACTGACAATAACCCCGCAGTAAATCATTGTACAGCAGTGGTGTCCCTGTGGTAACGGCCTCGACTTACGAGTAGTAGGTCGTGAGTTCAAACCCAAGCAGGCGCATTACTTTGTGTTAATTATTTCATCAGCACTGCTCTCAAAACGGTGAAGGAAAACATCGTGAGGAAACCGGCATGTCTTAGAACCAAAAATTCGAAGACATGTGACATCTACCAACTCGTACTGGGCCCGCGTGGTGGATTATGGCTCACTCCCTCTCACCGAGAGGAGGCCTGTGTCCCAGCAGTGGGAACACTATAGTGTTCCCACTGCTGGGACACAGGCCTCCTCTCGGTGACTCGGTCGGCTGATGATGAAATCATTGTACAGGCATTCTGGACACGTTAAATTAAAGGGCATTAAGTTTTCTAAAAGAACTTTTGACTGAAACAATGGAAAAATATTTTTTGAAGCCCGTAGACCAGACGAGAAAAAATGTGGAAAAAAAAATTTTCTTTGGTTGGTTTCCTTGTGATTTCTCCAGACTCAAACATGATAAAAACACTTGGAGCTACAATTTACTTTTTATTTTTTGCTGTATAATCATTTTCCTCAGAGTTACAGCTTGTAGAAAATCACCCAAAAATTTGGAAAAAATTTAATATCCTTTAATTTTTGTGACTAGTGTAGTAAAAGGACGGCAGTATTGCCTAACTTCCTTGTCTTGAACGTAGTCTTTTTTACGCGCCTGTTACTTGTTGACAGCTTCTAACATTGAGTTAAATAACTAGAAAAGCAAACCTCATTAAAATGTGTCAAAAAAGTGTTTACCACTATTTAAACGCGACTACGTAGCTTTGAAACCACTACACATTTAAACGTAAACATATATCTGTCTCACTCATACAAGTCGCAAGAATAATGCCGTCGCTTAGATTAGACAAAGACCACAATATAAACATGCAATGACGGGATGGGGTTGCCTACCCATTCGAATTACCCATCTTTTTAAGCCATAAAAAACGATTAAAATAGTGTTAAACGTTAAGTTAAATTATTTGAATGATGTATTTCTTATTATTGGATGTGTATTAGAATTTTATCACAAAAGAAAATAATTAAGACATTTTCTTTTTGAATATTTTTTGTATTGGAAGTGCTTGGAACAAATGTCAATAGATTTAGTAAGTAGCCAGTCAATCTCTCTTCTCAGCAATCAGATTATTTCCACCCATTTATCACAGCGTGCTGCACCCTAAGGCACCCTGCAACGATGTTATTGTAAAAAAATATTTAAAATCACTTATTCCTATAAATTAAAAACTCCCACAAATGTGGGAAACTAAAACTAAGTTTTATGTGGTAACACTGAACTTTATTGACAAAATAATACATATTGTTTATTTTATTGCGTTTTTACGTTGATATAGACACAGAAACAATAAACTTACGTGTGGAAAATAATTCAGATTAATTTATTGTGTTTTGTAATCTTGAATCGCACTCTTTCACTACGCATTTACCCATTTTGACGAATTTTTTTGTCGCCTGTCACTGGGTCCGTTTTGGATGGCGTCACAGAGAGCGCTGAAATGACATTAGCTACGCATATGGCTGTGGCCATATGTCCAGTGGCAACGCCTTGACGCGGTAATTGCTAATCTAGTGTAACATATATATCAATGGTTTCTAAGCTCTCATAAATGCCCATGTATGTTTATGTGAAATAAAGATATTTTGATTTGATTAATGACAACTTGACAAGTGCTGCCACCTATGACGAGCTTTCAGGTTTTAACCCCATGTATGTGTTGTCGTAGATGTCCGAGGTGGCAGAGAGCAGTGAGGTGGACTACATAGTGCGCGGGTGCGGAGCGGCTCCGCGTGGTGCGGCCCCGGGTGGTGCGGCCCCTCGCGATGCGTCCCCGCGCGGTGCGGCCCCGCGCGTTGCGGCCCCGCGCCACGTGGCGGCCGCGTGGCTGGCCGCCTGCCACGACGCGCAGGCGCGCTTGCCGCACGACCACACATTGACGAGAATTTCATAAAAAAAATTCGAAAACAATTTGTGCCTTTTTTTACGAAACTTACATCCTCAACCGCAACGTACATAGTCATGCACTGGTTTGCGCTACATTCAATTACTAGCGACCCCTCCCTGCTCCGCACAGGTGCAGTTAAATATGTACAAAAACCTACCGGATTAATAGCCCTGTAAAATAAGACTGCGAAAACAGTGAAGTGAAGATTTACACCGGGATTGGCTTAATTCAGACATAAATACCGTGTGAAAACCACGCACCGTACCGTATGACACATGTTTAAGCAAATCAATATTATCTTATCTTAAAATCCTGCCCTCTTCGGCATGAGTGACTCCCAAAATCTTCGCAGGAGATCTTAATTTATTTATTTAGTACATGGAGGACTTACAGCTAAATAAAACAGACAAAAAATAGTTATTTGTTATACAAGAGTGCAAAGTTGCTTTTTAACCGCGTGTTCAATTTTGATGACCGAGCAAGCGAAGGATTCTAAAATTAGAATCCTGAGCGTTAGCGAGGGAATCAAAAGAGCACGAGGTGAAAAATCTTTGCACTCGAGTGCAACACGTAACTTTTCATCCCACCTCAGCGAGGAAACAGGCGCGGTCGCAGCCTATGATTTTGGGAGGGGTCACCATGAGTACTGAAGAATATTTTTAGGAAGGTACATCTCCTCGTTGGTGTAGTAGTCGAAAGCGCTACTGATGAGCATGGGGTCCCGGGTTCGATTCTCAGGTCGGGAGTATTATTGGGTTTTTCAGGCAAATCGTTCAGGGTCTCGACAGCAAGGCTGACTTTGGGGGGGGTCATGACCCCTAGGACCCCCCCTCTCGGACCGCGCCTGCGAGGAAATGACTAAATATGCAAAAAAAAGCATTTCAATCACAAGATACTTTTATTTCAGTTTAGGTATTAACATTTATTATGTACTACATTATGATAGGTAAGTATTACAGAATAATCTTTAAATTATTTTAAATGATACTTAGGTATAATTAAGAAAAATTGAAAGTAACGTTGCTACAGTTACCAAAAGTCGAGTGTAATATTTTTGTTAGGTACTGTAATGTTGGTGACGTGGGAGTTCAAGTTGAGCTATCGACACAGCCGGACGTGTCGGCGCGCGCGCAACAGATGTGGTCCGACCCGCCTGAGTTCGAAATCAAACCGTGTTATTGTGTGTGCGTGCTTCGGTGTTATAATTTAAAATCGAGTGGCATAATACAACGTGTAATATAATTAACGCAAGACCTCATACACCCGAATTAGAGTTTTGAGTTTATTAGAGTATTGAATAAAGAAAATCGTGTGAACACTAGCATTGGTTTGTGCATTTAAATTTGAGTTCTATTGCCTTGAGATAGGATTGAATTCTTTCGGGCTCAATAAGTGGACTTGCGTCTATTCAGTTACACATTGTATAAAAAAAGGAAGCAAATGTGTCATTCGTGCGCCCAGCTCTCAGCAGAGCCTGCCTGCCAGCTGACCCCTGCCGAATCATCACACATCACACCAGGAAGCGTTGTGTGAATGATTGTGTTCACACTAACTACAATAGGCTGAATAACCCTATTCACGCTATAATTCTGGAACAAAATACAATACCGATTAAGACGCCGCACCAAAAGATCCTATTTTTGTAACACAGTAATGAATTCTTAAAATTCCTAAAAGCTTGCTAAGAGGCCACAGCCCCTCCAAATGAACACATGGGCGGCAACTTAATAAAAAAAGGGTACCCAATCCAGACTCTCTCTGTTTCAAGTTAAATGCACATTTTGCTATTCAGATAAACAAAAGAAACCAAAAAAAAGGTCATCCCATAAATTGACTCACTACAAGTGTGCTTCAGCCCCCAACTTGCACGTGTCTTTAGTGGCCACACAGACAAAGCGTTTATAATGGTTATAATTGGCACTTCTAAATAATATACAGGAATTTCTCCCCAACAGCATTCTTTCCCAGGAATAAAGGATAACAGAATACAAAGCCGCGCAATATAATGAAGAAATCTGGGATGGCGAATATATCATAATCGCCGCGTCCGAATTCTACGTCGTAAATGTGCATGTACATATGCAAAACAGAAACACACAGGTGCATTCACCTACTAGCGAACAAGCTCCCGCTAACAAACACGTACTGCCCCCCTAGCCAAGTCACAAACGTTTACCGTTCTACAATCGCTAACGCCTCAGTGTCAGCAATTGTAGAAAACGATAAGTTGGTAGCCATGTTGAAGCGCCTGAGTCGGCCGCTCGTTCTACAATGTCTTTGTAAAAACGACACATTATAACAAAGGATTTAGCGTTGAACATTATAGAAACGATAAAAAATCATTCTATCATTTTGAACGATGTGAATTTGGCTACGAATTTTCTGTTCGTTTGTTCTAACCACGTGACTTAACGTTGAGCGACTAGCGTTAACGATTGCAGATTATCAGCTTGGCTAGGGGTGCTGTTCATGAACCAGCACTATGACAACTGGGTCCCGACAAACGAGAAACAATACAACAACAACCGGAATAACCTAACGCAAGGTTCAACTAGATTGAAAGCACTGCATCATACCAAAACATTAGGTAACAGGCACAACACATGAGAAGAGCAAAACCCATGAAACCCTAAACTCAAACGAGCAACCACCAATCGGTTATTCCCGTTCGCCACCGCCAGTATTGCCCCCTCCGGTGGCGACTGGGAATTATTCTAAAAAAATATCCCAGTCGCCACCTCCGGGTGGCAAACGGGAATGTTGGTCAGTAAAAATCCCAGTGGCCACCCCTAATAATAGTTAAAATAAATGCTATATCTTTATATTTTTTTGGAATGATTTTAAAATAATTACCGACGTCACAGAATGTTTAAAGTAAATTAATTGTTTAGTTAGGTACCTTTATGTATCTAGATATATATGCATTGAAATTTAGGCAATAGGTACGGTTCACTATAATATTTTTCCTGAAATAGCCGTAAAATATAATTTTGTATGAAATCAATTGGCATACTAATTACTCAGGCTGGTCGTCATTTTATTTTTTGGGATAACGTAACAAAATATGTACTAATAATCTATTGTGCTTTATCTTCATGCCGATGTCCTTTGTTAATATTTCACGTCTTTAAAACCATAAAATAGGAAGCGGCGCGAGCGCCTTGCGCAGCGGCGACCCGCCGATGACACGAGCGCCGAGCAGCCAAAACTATCGTGAGAAAGGATTACTAATCCTTTTGTTTTGCTACTTAAACTCTAGTAGCTCAATTGAAGATGCCGATGTCCTTTGTTTACATTTCACGTCTCGGAATAAACCATAAAATAGGCCGTGTGCTTTGTTTTACCTATAACAAACATGCCGAAAAGCCAAAACAGACACAATAGACAGAAGGTCATAAATCTTTAAAAACACAAAACAGCTTTTTATTGGGCTTGATGGGGATGGTTTTATGAGTGATTCTTGCAAAACTAAACTTTAAGTACAATGCATTTAGATCTAAAATGTAAAACAAGTATCGGCTGGCAATGCGTTGTGGCATTTCTAATCTTATCATTATTAGTGCATTCCTAACCATGTCAGGGTCAAGTACATCGTGTACTACCTCGGGTGAAGTGTCATTAATTTATATTAAAAGAAAACATGGTGTTGTTTTGCTTCACGGTGGCCACCAATATTATGTGAAAAAAAAATACCCAAGTGGACTAAGTGTGTGGGAATGCAGCCAACGAAAAAAGAAATGCAAAGGAGTTATAAAGATTCGTGTAAGTTTTTCTACTTGTATGCCTATTAATCGTAAGCAATATCTTTTGCTTTGTATTATAAAGAGATTTTTTGTAACGAATAGGATCCGAAACTACTGGATCGATTATAATTTCGTACCCTGATTCCTATACTCTTATTTAATAATCAAATTAAATGTTTAATAAAATCTTTTTTTCTTCGCAGAATAATAATATCGTAAATGAAACGCCGCATTTATGTACTCCAGATTTCCTAAAAAATGAAATTGATGAGCGGCTTTATTCCTGCAAACAAGAAATTATCAAAGGGAATTACCCGGCAGTTCCTCAGTCTTATAATAATATGATTGCAACATTAGAAAACAGCGGATTAGATTTGGTGTGCAAAATATCTAGTTCTAAGTTTTTTTTTTACATATAAAACCCAATTACTGTAAATACTCTGTGATACGAGTACATTAATGACGAATTTAATTGAGAGGACGCATCTGTGATTTTTTCTAATACTGATTAGGGTAGGGTAGAGTCTCGTTATGTCTGTGATTATTTGAAAATACTCATTATGCTTAGTGCATACTTTTAATTTTGTTAAAAATATTTTTTTATTAGGGCAGAGTAATACTTTATTTGTTTTGTATATTTTCTAATAATATTTTTTTTCCTATAGAAATGATTGTTGACTTGTTGATGTGATTGTTTAGAATTTGTATAAAACTTGTTGATTTTGGAAATGAAAATGTAGATTTAAGAAGGCGGAGAATTGTTTTTTCAAGTATATTTTAAGAAATATTTTATATTCTATTGAAAGTACCTAATTATCTGTGATTTTGGATTTGTGTTTAAAATAGTTGATTTTGAAAATAAAAATAGTAAAAAATAATGTTTGTTTAATTTTCTACCAATTTATAAATATTGTAACTCTCTCGTTTGATTAACCCTACGTACTTCTATTTTTTAATCAGAAATTTAATAAAATTAACATTCTTTGTCATTCCAAAAAAAAAATAAAGATAATAGGTAGCATACCTAGTTTTTATGTTAACTATATTTAGGGGTGGCCACTGGGATTTTTACTACCAACAATCCCGCTTGCCCCCGGAGGTGGCGACTGGGATATTTTTTTAGAATAATTCCCAGTCGCCACCGGAGGGGGCAATACTGGCGGTGGCGAACGGGAATAACCGCCACCAATTAGTTAAATCATTCACACCGTGTCACAGTGGAACGAATGTATGGGAGCGGTTGGACGTAGACATGTCCGAAAAATAAGAGTAAAATTATGACAAACTAATGATGCCATCTTATTCGATTACTTAATGCCTTCATAAATTGTGGTGATGAATTTCTTCATAACTCCCATATTTCGGGAGTAATTTGAGAAAATGTGAAATTTTACTATGAAAATGAGTGTATCGAGCTCTCTCCCTCCTGATTCCGGGCTTGTTTCAAGTAGCGGTCTCTAATATCGTAATGCTATTACTAAGAGCTATATTTAATACTAAGACACATAGTGCGCCAAATGTGCACTTTCTGGGATAAAAGGAAATGAAAATTTAAAAAAAAAAACGTTTTTTCCCCATTTGTATTTACTTTAAACCGCAGACAGACTTATTAAGAGGTCTATAAATATATTATATATATACAGAAATATATATTAACAAAAATATTCACAAGAACTGATGAGAGTATGACTTTTAAGTAAGTTGATAATAAATTACCTAGTTTCATTAAAAGTACAATAAATAATTAAGATGTAAGCTCTAATTTACTAAGTTACACATTTTAAAACAATAACATCATTTAATTATCTTCGTCATCATCATCATCATCAATTAATTCAAATTCAGAATCGATGTCCGCTAAATCATTTATGTTAACAAATTCGATATCACTTTTCTCAGAATCCGTAAGCTCATAAAATTCCTTAAAAGAAGATTTTTTTACAAACTTATTTCCTTTTGGACGGATACTTGTAACAAGTGGATCAGAAGACAGTAAAAGATTGTGCATAATATCTTCATTGCATGAGATACTGCTATGCTTTCGAGAATGCCCCTCTCTATATTTTCTAAAATCTTTATTTCTAGCCTCAGATGCCTCTTCGGATAGAAAACCAATGGGCACAATTGACATGTTCTGAACTATGTCTGGCCCATGCATTAAAATTTTATGAAGTGAAGAAGGCATATAATACCATGGGTATAACTCCACGTAAAGCTTAGCAGTATCAAAGCAGAACTCTCGGAATTTAGTTACGTTGATCTTCTCTCCTGATGAAATACACTGCAAGATCACACAGATTTTTCTTAAAAGCATAGCATCTATTCCGGTCAGTTCAGCAGATTTAGTGTAGTTTTCAAAAAATCTCCTTGCCGAGTTGCCATTGTTGGTGGATCCACTGCCTTGTTTCACAACATCGAGAAGTAAGCCTGTTTCTCTTCTTACAGCCTCTTGAACTCTTTTCTTCCTGTCATCAACTTGCCTTTTTGCTATATCACCCCTTACTTGCCATGATTTTATGTCTAATTTGTAGGAAATGTGTAATAAGCATTCCATTGAGCGAATCCAAGCGTGAAGGGTGCTTAAGCTATATTTATACATGTCCTCGTTTGCGTGTTTATCTTTGATTAACTCTAAAGTATTCATTTCTTTAGGACAAGCCTTGCATATGTCACACACTGAAGCTGCTGTATTGGATATAATGGAATGAATTTTACCATCAATCATTGTCAACAGCAGTTGGTGTTTGACACTAATTCCATCAGTGATGGTGGATGGAGTTAAGGCTTCAATCTCTGCTTCGATTTCAGCCATCTCTCTGTGCACATTTTCTTTGGTTTCCTTTATAAACTTAAACAATATTGGCCGGCAAAATGAAGTGGAAGATGGTCGCTCGTTTTCCCAAATTGTTACACCTTTTGAGACGAGCCGCAGTGGTACAAGACTAATCATAAAATTACTAGCAAGATCGATTTGCTCATCTTCACTCGTCCTTTGATGATAAATGCTTTGGCTAGATGATCCGTCAAAACCCCATTTGCTGGTCAATACGAGCTGTTGATTGGGATCAACAGGGGTTTCTAACGACCTAATAAGTCTTCTTGAGGTTAAATCCATCAAGGCTTGTAATTTGATTTTTGCAGAGCTCTCTGTAACTGTGAGATCTTCTTTGGCCGGATATCGAAGGCCGGATAGCACTTAATTTTTTCTTTAACCAACATGTAGTAACTCGGGTATTGAAGAGCTCCTTCTTGAGTGTTGAAATCCCGAAGAGTGTTATAGCGCCATTTCGATAAGTTCATCGATACATAAAGAGCCAATGCCTTCAAAGGGGATATTTCCCGTACCTGAATTGATTTACCTTCAATGAAGGCTTTGATTTTTGAGGCCTCTTCTGGATTCTCCGTCAAGTATTTCATAACATAAGCTGTATCGCTTTGTCCTGCCTTTTGAAGCGCCCTTTCGGCCGAAAACATAATTTCAGCGCTGCTACTGCTGCATGAAAGACTATCTTCAGTGCGTCTTCTTTTTTGCCGGTTACTAAGGCAAGGGCGGATCCAGGGGGTGGGTCATGGGGGTCATGACCCCCCCCTGGGCTGGGTCCACCGTGGACCACTATTTAAAATTGTTAAACATAGGTAATGGTTTTAAGTAAGGATATATTTTTTTGTCACAATATAGATTTTATGTAAATACCTTCAATATTTAATCAATTTATTATAAATTAATATTTTGTATGATGGCAAACGCATTATTCGGGAACGAACGCATCGAAAAGAACAGTGGCGAACTACCAAACAAAGGAAATTGTCCAGACTTGGCCATTTTTAAACACGCTGCTATACAAAAATGTAATTTATCAATAAATTTAATTCTATTTTAGTAAATATCTGATGCTAATAACTTTGTATGATTATGCACTGTAAAAACACTTTTTTCTTGGTATTTTTATGATGTGACCAAGTCTTTGGCTTTGAATTTGACTTCAGTGTTGCCAAAAAAACTGCATAAACAATAAATTCAAATCGATTTAAAGTGTAGGGTAATCTCTCCACTGTATTTAACGCAGTTTTCATTTAATCATATTATTAAAAAATACTAATATACGATATAAATGATTAAAGACTTAAAAATGATAAATTAAAGAGTGCATTATCAAATCAAATCAATTTATTTCGGGCTACAAAGACCAATATCATAAATACCTTACATATTATAAATATACACATCGATAAAAAACAATGTAAACTATCACTAAACACGAAATGATGACGGCGTCGTGTCCTGCTTCGTGGTGTCGCGTAACGGTCCTCGGAAACGATGATACTAGACACCTTTCGGCCAAAAGCCCTCTCTCAGGCAGGTCTGTAAAAGGTCGGTTGGAACTCGTACCATAAACGACTTAAAATTGACGTTGTGGCGTGATTCCAATCTTTCAACCCTCAGAGTCCAATTGGTCTTTACTGCACAACTTCCTCAACAGTCGTGGAGTGATGCAGACGTAAAATATACAGCTGCGTCGTAGGCACAGCAGGGCGCAGCAGCATGTTGGGTCCACTTGGAGCTGTTCCACACTGGTTTCGTGAACAGGGCTTCTTCTTCCTTTCCACTTTCGTGAAACCCTCTTCATCAACTTGGCCCGTTCTCGGCAACGGGCTACGGACCGCAGCCAGGGCAGGTTGTGCACCCTTCATCTGGTCTTCCCCAACTTTATTCTGATGCATAGACTGCGATACACCTGATTTTCCGCTGAAAGAAAGAAAGAAAGAAAAACAACAAAAGCGGCGTAGGCACGTTTTGGGGTCGACGTACCTACGTGTGACGTTTCCGCAGCCGGTGTTGTGGCGCGGGTGACGGCGGCGGCGGGCAGTGCTTGGTCAGCATTATCGGTAGCCGGAGACGCACTTGTGTTCGCCGATTCTAAACTGCCGATTGATGCGTTTTGCGCCCCTCGACGTGTGTTCACCTTAGAGGCCTCAGGCGACCCAATTACTGAATTGACTTTGCGCAACAGTGTTATTTCTGCTCGCAGTTCATTGTTGGTTTTTTCCGTAACCTCCATACGGGACTGCATCTTGGTCATCTCCACCTTCAAGGTAGTGATGTCCTTTAGCAGCCGTGTAACGTCGACGTGATCGAACGTGATGGGAGGCAGCTTACCCAGCTCCTTCACCACGAAATCTGGCACATCGTCCGGGTCGGTCTTCTTCAACATATCAAGAACTAGCTTCTGCCCGCGACTTCGTCCGCGTCAAATTTTTGGTTCCCTGACCCTTCCCGTCGCATCGATTTGCCTGCTAGTTTTCGTCCATTTTTCGTTGCTGCTCGCTCCTTTTGAGTTATAGTGAGTCAACCTTAAAAGATAGACATATGCTCTCGCGGACTTTTTTTTAGAACTTTTTAAAAGGAACAATTCCGTCATACATGATTTTTGCGTTACTTTAACCGTTTACGCAGCGCACGCAACGGAAACTCTCAAAAGGAATAAATTTTCCCCGTTTTTGCAACATTTTTCATTACTGCTCCGCTCCTCTTAGTTGTAGCGTGATGTTATATAGCCTATAGCCTCCCTCAATAAATAGGCTACCCAACACAAAAAGAATTTTTCAATTCGGACCAGTAGTTCCTGAGATTAGAGCGTTCAATCAAACAAACAAACAAACAAACAAACAAACTCTTCAGCTTTATAATATTAGTATAGATATAGATATCTTGAATACTCTTAGTTCCATCTCTGCGGCGAGACGGCATCTGGTCCAGCTTTCCAAGTGACTGGAACAATAGCAGCTTACCACTGCTGATCTCGTCCTCCTTGTAATTGGACCGGCATATCTGCAGGATGCTCACCTCGTCCATGTAGTCGATGGCATGGACTAGGAACGCCAGCAATTCATTGACTATGAGCGGTTTGGAACTCATAGTGACAGTACGGGCAGCGGCTATGGCCGCGCGACACGCGAATAAAATTCGTTCCGTGCACAGTGGAAACACGTCCGAATTCGACCGCGCATCGCACTGCACTCCTGGAGAACTTATAAAACAATAATCGATTCCATATGTATCGATACAATTATCTTTTTTTTTTGGCAACACAGTGTTTTAAAAATGTTGTGAAAAAAAATGACGAGTGCAAAAAAAAACAAAGTGAATGATAACTTCATTAACTTTGTTTTTTTTTTTGCATTATGAGTGTTGTTTTTGTAAGTTTTATTGCGATTACTTTGGCTGTTTCTAAATGGATTCCGATTCTCCCCTTCTTGTAGACCCCGGCACTTCCATGGACCAAGGTTCAGCTTTGTATTTATGATGAACCTGGCAAATCTAAAGGAAGTTTTATAATAAGCATAAACAATTTTAATAAAATGTTAAAAATTATGTAAATACAAATCTTGATACAAAAACTAGGTTTATATTGGCAGTCTTACTGATAAGAACTATTAAATCAATCATATATTATTAGCTGAACTGTTTGTTTATAAGTGGCCAATACCCATAGAAGTTGGTCAGTGCCCTTTTAGTTGCAGTTTCTATCCGTTTTTGCCAGACTATAAATACATTAATAAAATACCTACTTTTTACTTTTATGTATGATTATTAAAATTAAATTATAACTTCTTGTGACTTGATCACGACTATGTGACCCCCCCCTGGCACCAAAGCTGGATCCGCCCTTGTACTAAGGTCCTCAAAAGATTTACGAGGACTAGGATGTGTACAAGTTGAAGCATCAGATTTAGCAGGAGAAATTATGGGCTCGATGACGTCACTTATATTTTCTGTAGAAGGTTCCATATTTTCATTCTGTAATTCCGGCCATTGAATTGCAGCCTGTAGCCAAATCTCATGTTTCTTCCGAAACTTATCTGTGCTTCTTCCAGACTGTGTCCATTTTGCATAAATGCGGTAGCAAAATCGACGACACCAGTCTTTTAAACTTGTTTCAGCACTTTCACATAACTGAACACAACTGTTATCTTTTAAAACACTGAACAAATAGTTAAAGTCGCGTAAATCTTTATGTGCGCGTGCGCATAAAGCAACGTGAGATTTGTATTAAAATTTGGAAAATACATTGCGAGATTAGCTTGGATACAACGAGGTGTAAATCAACACTGATTTTAAAGTTACTAATAGTGACCTATTTATATAAAATCCAGGAATCCCAGGTATTTTATTTTATTTTATTTGTTTGGGACAAAAAACAGTTATACATTAGAGCATTTACAAAAACATTTATAATTCAATCGAAAAAACGTATAACCCACAATATTGTCCACGAGGTGACATCAAAGTATGAAAGCAAACGCATGTTATATAAAAAAGGGGGAAAAAAAAAAAGAGAAGTACAAATTTAGGTGAAAACACTATATGTCGATTTGATGGAAGCGGATGACAAGAGCATCCGTGTTATGGGCGACTTGCAAGGGATTGCGTAACCATTGTTTTGAACTTAGACTTTGACAGCGCAAAAATATCAATGTCAACGAATTGTGAGTTATAGGTTTCTAAAAGTCGGCGGAGAGGGGCTCGCACCCCAGCCTTCGTTTTACATTGCGCTATGTAGAATAATTGGGGCGCGCGCACCTCCCGCCGAATGACAGTTCTAGGTACTACGTAACACAATCTATTCGAGAGCTCAGTACAATTAAATTTGTTATTACATATACCGTGAAGCATCACAACCATGATCATTGAACGTCTGGAATCCAACCTTAAAATCTTATAACGCTTTAGCAAATCTGCATAGGGAATCCTTGCACGGAAGCACTTGTAGTGTGTGGCACGAAGAAATTTTTTCTGAACCATTTCTATGGCTTGCTTATATTTATCATAATACGGGCACCAGATGGGTACCGCGTATTCCAACTGTGAACGGACTAGTGTTTTGTATAAAAAGAGAAAAGTAGAAGGCTTTTTGAAGTCATTACAAGACCGCATAACGAAACCATACATCTGAAAGGCTTTGTTAATTATGTTATTGATATGGGTATCTAGATGTAATTTGCAATCAAGCAGTACGCCAAGATCATGTATGCACTCATTTTTTTTCAATTGTATGTCGTTCAAGGTATATGGGAAATTAATAGTATTTTTGTTTTTCGTAAAAGAAACAAAGCAACATTTAGGAAGACTAAGATGAAGTTTATTGACTAGACAGTATTGTGAAAGCCTGCATAAGTCTTCCTGGAGTAGCAAACAATCTTGAGTGTTCGCACAAGCCTTAAAGATTTTAATGTCATCGGCGTACATTAAGAATTTAGAGTTGACTATGCAGGATTTTATGTCGTTTATAAACAAGATAAAAAGCAATGGGCCCAAGACAGATCCTTGAGGCACACCTGATTCGACGACCACATAATCACCTTCAAATCCATTGATGACTACCTTTTGCGTCCTATGAAATATATATGAGGCAAACCATCTGAGTAAATTGCCTCTTATGCCATTAAAAGCGATTTTATCGAGAAGCAATTTGTGGTCCACCTTGTCAAAAGCTTTTTGAAAATCAGTGTATACAGCATCAACCTGCGCGCGCATGTCCATGTTTTCAAATAAAAAATGTGTAAAAATGATTAAATTTGTGGTAGTAGATTTGGATTTAACAAAGCCATGTTGTTCGGGTATAATAAGGTGATTCAACTGTGGAAATATGTGGCTGTGTACTAGACTCTCAAAAAGCTTAGACAAGGTGGACAAGATAGAGATGGGTCGATAATTCTCAACGTTTCTTTTGTCACCACTTTTGTGAATGGGCGTGATGAAGGCCCTCTTCCAAACACAGGGGAAAATCCCTTCCCTGAGACATTTATTGAATATTATGTGTAACGGGACGCAGATGGTTTGCGCAGTATTCTTAAAGAAAGAAGGGGGTAGGCCATCCGGACCAGCTCCTTTAGCTATGTCTAATGAGGTAATTGCCTTAAGTATGACACTATTTTCGAGGTAAATATCCGCAATGCATACAGAATTCTCGTCAAGGGTTTCTGGGGCTGTCCAGGTGTTAGGGTCAAAAGTTGAGGGCTCGTACACCGAGTTAAAAAAGGCTGAAAACAGTGAACATATCTCAGCGGGGCAGTTAGCCGTTTTATTTTTGTACTGCATGTTAGTTGGAATGCCAGAACCTTTCTTTCGGTTAGAGATGTATGTCCAGAAGTGCTTGACGTTAACAGGTATACTTTCTTCAACAGTTTGCATGTACTTGTTGTAACACTGTTCACAAAGTAGTTTGAAACGCTTACGTTGAATAGAGAACTTTTCATAATCAGATAAGTTGCGCAATTTTTTCCATCTTATCCACGCGCGTTCTTTATTTTTGAAAGTTTTAATTAGGGAAGCGCTAAACCAGACGGGAAAAGTGGTTGATTTTTGACGTGAAAGTGGAACATGTAGTCTAACGATTCCATATATAAAATCATAAAAAGCATCAACGGTCTGTACACTGGACAGATTAAGAAACAGTTCGTCCCAGTTAAACTTCTTTAGTTCTACATTAATTTCTTGGTAATTGGCTTTAAAGAAATTATATTTTAATGTAACATGACGCTTCATGGGCGTGAATGGTGTCTCCAGGGAGGTTAAAACAGAAAATGGAGGGTGGTGACTATCAGGCTGCAGCAGTAAAATATCGGACTGTATCTGACATTCAGTATTGCTAATGAATAAGTCCAAAACCCGACCCAAATGGTTTTTAATTGTGTTGTATTGAGAAGCATTCGTAATAGCCATTAAATCCAATAAAGATCGACCTACATTATTTTGTGACTGAATGCTCATATAACTAGTACTGTCTGACCACTCAATGTCGGGCAGATTGTAATCACCGGCCATATAAAATGATTCAATACAGGAAGCCGTAACAATATTTTCTAATATGGACAGATGTGACAAATAAACATCTTCCTGTGTGCGTGGTGGTATGTAGGCAGCGCTAATGACGTGGTGAGTGTTGGAGCGCGATGCGGGCACTTGGATCATAACGTGCTCGATACCAGTGGGAGAGGAACACGTTAATATCCTCACAGGCCGAAGCTCGCGTAGCACGGCTATCAGAACACCCCCACCCTCGCGCTTGTTTGTAGCAATGCGGTCACGATCATCTCTAAAAACTAAGTAGCGGTCATCAATGAATTCTTTGTCCATTATATTAGGTGTTAGCCATGTTTCAGATAATATGATTACGTCAAACGACAAGGAAAGAATGTTGGTGTAAAGCGTGTGTAATTTAGTGCGGATTCCTCTACAGTTTTGATAAAAGAATGACAAATCATTTTTACTAAGCATTGCATATAATTACGTTAAAAATGGAGTAAACAACAGAAATAAAAGTGAAGCAAATAAAGGGTATATTTAAAAACTTGGATTCTGTTCGAAGTGGGTAGTGGTATAAAGTTGAGTTACGTACTACTAAATGGTTATGACTAATAACAAAAGCTAATGAGCGAGTATTAAATAACAAGTTTTGTAGACAAAATACTGACATGTGCGGCATATAAACTAGGTTAATATCGTTCACGTACTTATAAGAACAACAAAAGAAAGAAAAACAAAGCAATGAAATTGAACCTATTTTAGTGATTAATACAAATATGACACATTGAAGGCATGCGATACAAGTTTTAAACATTTTTTTAGAGCAAGCCTGGGCAAGCATTAGTTTGTAATCGATATCTGTGTAAACATAACAAAAATCTAAGCTATTCATTCTGACGATTACACTGCGCAATCTTGTTGACATCATTTTGACAGCGAACAGCAAATGTTTTAGAGCTATCGGTAGCTTTAACAAGTACAGTGGCGTTTCTAATCCAGACATATTTAACGTTATGTTTCCTAGCCATCTCACGACATGTACGAAATAAGTTTTTGTTATAGAGAGTGAGATGCTCGTTAATACCTATACAATTTACAGGGGGTACCTGACATCCCGATTAGGTCGGATGTAACATTTTTAGACAAACGAAAGGCACTTAAGATATTATCGCGAAGGGTGCGTGAGGCTAATTTGACGATTATATTCTTGGGTTTGTTACTTTCCTGTGTACGTGCGTGGGGGACACGGTGAATGGCTAGTACATCTTTACGGGGAATCGCGCACTTGATGGTACCACCGATCTTTTCGACAAGCCCAAGAAGGTCTTCATCGCGTTTCTCTGGCAGGTTGCAGATCTCAATGTTATTGAGTCGGGCTTGCTGTTCCAGCGACTCAATTTTTAGTTCCAATTCGGATAGTTTGTCACTCAAGTCGTTATCCGATGAACGAGACGACAATTGTAGATCTTCGACTTTCCTCTCGAGATTGTTTATGGAATTTTTGTAAGCTTGGTTTTCTTTCTGCAGATTATCCATCTGCTGTCTCATCTCCTCAAACTTGCTGTTCATGAAGTCCACTGAATCCCGAATTTCCTGGTTAATAGTCTGAATCGAAGAATTTTGTGTTTTCAAGGCCTTAATTTCAAGAACAAGTGCTTCCAGCGCTGATGTTTGTTGCTCCACAAGTTTCTGCACATGCTCCTCTTGTTCCTGCTTCCAGGTTTTTAGCATGGTTTTTAGCTCCAGATTGTGTTCAACAAGCACCTTGTTGGGTGAGAAGTCACAACGAGGTCGTTGACGGCGAGACGCGGTGTTTACGTTATTGTCACTGCATACAGCTGTTGGAGTGTCCGAGTCTGACATTGGTAAGTCACTCGTCAGGCTATTGTTCATAGCTCCCGATGCTGGAGGCGTACGTTGCATAACGATGCTGATGAGTACTTGTATCCTTTGTTAAATATTGCAAGGTAATTAGTTATTGTGATAATTAGTAAATGATGCATGCTAAATTAGTGTATTAAGAGCCATTTAGTAATTAAATAATAGCAATGTTCTTATCAGTAATCATTAGTGCATCAGTTTTATATGTAAACCTTAAGTCCCTAATTATATATCCTAATTAGCTTATATCTTCTCTAATTGGCTGCTCAGAAATGTTATTGTAATAAGGTAAACCTTTAGAAAAACGGTTTTAATCAACAAAATAAACAAAAAATAAAAAAATTGTGTTATAAAATAAACATCACTCTTTATCCCAGAAAGTGCACATTTGGCGCACTATGTGTCTTAGTATTAAATATAGCTCTTAGTATTAGCATTATGATATTAGAGACCGCTACTTGAAACAAGCCCGGAATCAGGAGGGAGAGAGCTCGATACACTCATTTTCATAGTAAAATTTCACATTTTCTCAAATTACTCCCGAAATATGGGAGTTATGAAGAAATTCATCACCACAAGTTATGAAGGCATTAAGTAATCGAATAAGATGGCATCATTAGTTTGGCATAATTTTACTCTTTTTTTTCGGACATGTCTACGTCCAACCGCTCCCATACATTCGTTCCACTGTGCGTGTGGACAATAAGAACAAACACTACTTACACTTGTATCAAACGTAATCGCGGACGACACGAGATACGCAATAATGAGAAAGCCGAAGTCTACCCAATTAAGTAAACTTGCACAGAAAAACCAGCTAAAAAAAACGAATTGACGCGGCACTACCACGTACAAGAATTCAAGCCAACCTACAAGAAACAGGGATGAATTTAGGAACATTCAGCTACACTACACATACCACGATTGGCATCTCTCCGAACCGGTAGGTAACACGCACCAGGATTTTGCAATTTTATTAAGACCGTATTCCCAAATTGAAGTAGTTAATAGTACAAGTGAATTAGCTACAGTTAGTAATACAAGGATACTAGGTCTACTATTGGCATGGGAAAAGACTTGCCAACTCCTCTGCACTTATTCAACTCCCACTTCAACAGTTGTTCCCCGAAAGCAACCAGACCCTTCACAGTCTTATTAAACTTGATTAGACAAAAAGTACGCTAATAATACTCGGAAACTTCAACGTCCATATTGGTCGACAAGATATTCTAACCAAAAGAAAACGCAAAGGATCCAACAAAACTTTCAGCATAAATTTCCCAACTACAAGGCGAACTATTAAAGGATAAAGCCTACAGAGAAAAACTTCAAACAGAAACGACAAAAGGTTGATAATCCATTAGAATAATATGGTCAAAAGGCACTCAAAAATCGCAATTTGACTATATCATCACGCCACAGGCAACAGAAAAACTCGTCCACGTTGACGAGACGGGACTATAAGATCAAACAGAATTGAAAACAAAAACGAAAAAAAAACAAACACAAAAGCAACAAAAAGGAACGAAGGAAACAACAATGGATGCTAAGTATTTCAATCATAAACAATGCAACTATACCGCTCTCAGTCGAAAACATATCAAAATAAAATATCAAGATCGCATATAAAAATAAAAAAAAACAACTAGCAAATATAGGTATCATTCCAACGAATGAAAACACCGAAATAACATGGAACAACATAACGGAGGTATTAAAAGCCGCTGCCCAGGAAACTCTCGAGTCTTCAGCCAATTTACTCAAGGGACCATCGAATAACCCTCGCTAACCTACAAAAGGCCAAAGCTGGCAACTGGATAACCCAATAGGCATAATCGCGTACAAGAATGCCAGACGATACTCCAAAAGGTTAAAAATCAGTACAAAAATAGGCAGAGCGTACTTTTGCGTAACCAACAAAACCGATAACCGAAGCACAATAGACCGACGGTAAAGGAAATAATGGAAATCATCAATTGGGACTGCAACATTTCACTCCCTTTGTTGAGCTAGAAGGACTAGAATGCATCCAATACCAAATTAAAACCTCGGTAAATAATGTAAGCCTCCGAATAAACGAAACAAGGATGAAAATTCTAATTGGAGAGGGGGTCTCTAATTAGAATTTATATTTTCGTTTCGTTAGGACAACCACAGGATTTGCTACCTGGCACACATTTTCAGACGCTCTGAACCACACCTGTTACAAGCAGCAATGCAGTACAGGGCAAAACCTAAGAAGGTCGGATGACCTATTTACACATGGAATGACAACCTAAAACAGGACATGAAATACTTCGAAAAGGAACTCCAGTTTTGAAGGGACACGGCTGGAGACAGAAATAAGATCAAGAAAGCGGCTCGTGATATCTACAAAAAACCAGAAACTGATAGCAGCGAAAACGCAGAAGACGACCAAGAAAACAACAACACGGAACATAGCGAACCCTTGACATAGAAAAGAGCCAGCAAACGGTTAACCCCACCAAAACATGCATCGGTGAAGCTCGACCTGGATCAACATGCCGGCGACGACGTGAAAAGATGCCCTCCTATAGACAAATATCACCCTTCTCTCCACTAGTCCAATGCTTACTTAAGGCTGCATAGTCGGTAGGCTCGTAATCCTTTCCTATCCTATGGGCACGTCTTCCCTACCATTACAGCGCCCCCCGGTCTACTTCTTGATATGCAATGGCCTATGTAGCACCATGAAACATGAGGCTTCAAAGGCTAGTGCCTATCTTGGGGTTCATTCGATTAATCGAGTCTGGTCAAACCACGCTGGGATCGGTGCAATTCATTTCATCATTTCATTTCATAGGTACTGTAATGTTGGTGACGTGAAAAGTAAAATGGCGCGCGCAAAGCAAATGAAAAAAAAAGTATATCAAGAAGGTTCCAAGTCTAAGTTTTACAAATTAGAAAAAGGTTGAATGATAAATTCGGCACCATGGAGATAGAAGTAAATAGATTTAATGATGTTTTTAATTCACAAACTTAGTGCACACGATGTTCTAAATTCAATTTACTTTATCCTCTAGAGAATAAAAAACGGCTTTTCCACTCAGATATTGAAGATTAAAAATACTCTTTCCGAGATGGTAGGATGAAAAAAATATTAGACATCCGAAAGCCAACTACAAGTCCTCACGTATAGACTTATATTAATACTAGGTTTTGCCCGCGACTTCGTCCGCGTCAAATTTTCGCTCTCCTTCCCGTCGCAACGAATCGCCTGCCAGTTTTAGTCCATTTTTCGTTTTCTGCTCCGCTTCATTTGAACCGTAGCGTGATGTTATATAGCATTCCTCGATAAATAGGCTACCCAACACAAAAATATTTTTTCAATTCGGAGCATTCGTTTCTTGGATTAGCGCTTCGATAAATTCTTCAGCTTTATAATATTAAGTATAGATGTGCCTATGTAACGGAAACTTTGAACATGATTTTGTCTCCCTTTCGATTATGATGGGACTCCCTTTTTCGCACTTAGACCCGAATGAGGGTCTTTTTTTTAGGGTTCCGTTGCCATTTGGCAAAAAACGGAACCCTTATAGATTCGTCATGTCTGTCTGTCTGTCTGTCTGTCTGTCTGTCTGTCTGTCTGTCTGTCTGTCTGTCTGTCTGTCCGTCCGTCCGTATGTCACAGCCACTTTTTTCCGAAACTATAAGAGCTATGCTGTTGAAACTTGGTAAGTAGATGTATTCTGTGAACCGCATTAAGTCTTTCACACTAAAATAGAAAAAAAACTATAAATTTTGGGGTTCCCCATACATAGAACTAAAACTCAAAAATGGTTTTTTTCATCAAACCCATACGTGTGGGGTATCTATGAATAGGTCTTCAAAAATGGTGATGAGGTTTCTATTATCATTTTTTTCTAAACTGAATAGTTTGCGCGAGAGATACTTCCAAAGTGGTAAAATGTGTGTCCCCCCCCCCCCCCCCCGTAACTTCTAAAATAATAGAATGATAAAACTAAAAAAAAATATATGATGTACATTACCATGTAAACTACCACCGAAAATTGGTTTGAACGAGATCGAGTGAGTAGTTTTTTTTTTAAAACGTCATAAATCGTAAACCGCAATTTACCTTACATTCAATCAACTGAAATATAAAATAAAAAAAAAACATTTATTTTTAAACCGAGAATACCTACAGGTTTGTACGGAACCCTCGGTGCGCGAGTCCGACTCGCACTTGGCCTGTTTTTTTTTATATTTATTTTATTCTGACTAACAAAGCCAGTCTAGCTTCGCCTAAAAGCGCAGAAGCTTCCTGGGAGCATCAGAGGCTTTCCGAAGCGATCTCATTGTTCCGTAGATTGGACTGCAGATTGGAGTCAGCACTTTTCGATGACAAAATTACATAAGACAGTTCCCAAAATGCCCGCCCTTCACCACTTCCTAGTGCTTTAGTTGGGAAGAAGACAGTCCCCCGGCAAGCTGGGAAGAAAAACTGACGCAACAAACTCATCAGCAGCTCAACTGTCTCTTCACTTAGAAGAGCTTGATCATCATAATCAGCCTATATTGTTCCCACTGCTGGGACACAGGCCTCCTTCTGGTGACAGGGAGTGGGCCGTAATATACCACACGGGCCCAGTGCGGGTTCGTAGATGTCACATGTCTTCAAATTTTTGGTTCTAGGACATGCTGGTTTCCTTACGATGTTTCAAGAACTTGATAAAATATAATAGGTACTAATAGCTGACCCGGCGAACTTCGTACCGCCATATTTTATTTCTCTAATCGCAACTGAGGAAATAAAACCCTTCCGGTAAAATCGAATTAGCTAGATTGAAAATAAAACTGGAGTACTCAATTGAAAAATTAAATACATACCTGATAAATGATAAATGATAAATGATAAATGATTTTATTTCTGTAAGTAGGTTTGTACAAACACTTTTACATGTCAATTATATTTTTTTTTTAACTAGATGAGTTCGGCGTTTCCTAACTGACTACTCTGAGAAGAAAGGCCGAAACAAACTCAGAGGTCACAGTCTCTTTTAAAGTCCAGACAATCTTGTTCACATCATGTGAAGATCATGTAGATTGGTGACTGAAATGGTCTTTTGAAGAAAGAACCACACAGATTGAGTGGACCTGTCCAGTCAGTGCAAGCATTTGTCACTAATCGTTTAGCTCAACTCGGAAGATAAGGAGCCCAACGCTTTGACGAACAGTACCAAAGAAAGGACATTTGGGTAGGCCACATAAATTACTCAAACTGCCAGATCGTGATTACTGAGAACGAAAGAAAAAAAAAAAATAATTAAAAAAGACCCACATAGTCTTCACATTCACAATAATTAAAACAATACGATACTTTACAAAGTAAATAATCATGTCATTGTATATATAAAAATTATCAATGTCAATGTGTATATAAAAAAAAAAAGAAACGGATATAATTTTGTTGGTCAGATCATTTGATGACCATGTAGATCGGTGTCTGAAATGGTCTTTTGAAGAAAGAACCACACAGATTGAGTGGACCTGTCCAGTCAGTGCAAGCATTTGTCACTAATCGTTTAGCTCAACTCGGAAAATAAGGAGCCCAACGCTTTGACGAACAGTACCAAAGAAAGGACATTTGGGTAGGCCACATAAATTACTCAAACTGCCAGATCGTGATTACTGAGAACGAAAGAAAAAAAAAATTTAAAAAAGACCCACATAGTCTTCACATTCACAATAATTAAAACAATACGATACTTTACAAAGTAAATAATCATGTCATTGTATATATAAAAATTATCAATGTCAATGTGTATATAAAAAAAAAAAAAGAAACGGATATAATTTTGTTGGTCAGATCATTTGATGACCATGTAGATCGGTGTCTGAAATGGTCTTTTGATGAAAGAACCACACAGATATTGCCACTAACTACTCAAACTGCCAGACAATAGTCAAAAGTGAAACAGTGACCCACATAGTCCTCAAATTCTCAATAATCAAAGTAATATTCATACAATTAATATTCATGTCATGTGAAATAATAAAAAAAAGAGTAAAAAATAGCAAAATAATAATAATAAAACAACAGTCAGTGTAGATTTATTGGAGCAGTTCAATCCCAGGCCGTTTTATCCTCAATATAGTCTTTAACAGTATAATAGGCTTTCTGACATAATTTACGCTTTATAAAAGATTTGAATTTATTTAGGCTTAGTTCTTGAATGAGGCTAGGAAGTTTATTATAAAAACGAATACATTGGCATCTAAACGAGCCACCTATTTTCTTGAGCCTGGTCTTAGGAACAACAAATTTTTGTTTGTTTCTAGTATTGACATTATGGATATCACTGTATCTTTTAAAGAGATTAATATTTTTATGTGCAAACAGCAGATTTTCATAAATGTACTGAGAAGGCACAGTCATTATATTAATCTCTTTATATTTGTCTCTGAGTGAGTATCTGGGACTTAATTTATAAATCGAACGAATTGCCCTTTTTTGTAAAACAAAAATTGTCTGAATATCGGCGGCATTTCCCCACAGCAGAATACCGTACGACATCACGCTATGAAAATAACTAAAGTAAACTAAACGGGCTGTCTCTAAATCAGTTAAATCACGAATTTTTCTAACAGCGTATGCTGCAGAGCTAAGTTTTTTTGACAATTTACCTATATGGGGGCCCCATTGAAGCCCCATTGAAACCTGTTTGACTATATCAATCAGCATTCCAATTTGCTCACGAAACTCTTGCTGTGTGGTATTTTTTTTAGCTTGTTTCAAAGCCTTATGTTCGCCGCGAGCAGTCCATCGTTGAAAATTCAGATTATAAGATATATGGAGAAGACATTCCATACACCGAATCTTCATATGCAGTGAAGAAATTCCTTGTTTGTAAATTTCTTCACGAAGTGGTTTAGAAGTCAAAGCGTCTAAATTATTCATCTCACTTGGTTTTGCCAAGCAAATGGGACACGTTGCATATGATGGTACTCCAGCAATAATATTGGCCACTTTTCCATCAATCATGGTCATATGCAATTCATGTGATACAATATTATTTCCACACTTTTTTTCATTTCCACAATTATTTCATCGCCACTGCTCTCAAAAACGGTGAAGGAAAACATCGTGAGGAAACCGGCATGTCTTAGAACCAAAAATTCGAAGACATGTGACATCTACCAACCCGCACTGGGCCCGCGTGGTGGATTATGGCCCACTCCCTCTCACTGAGAGGAGGCCTGTGTCCCAGCAGTGGGAACATTATAGGCTGATGATGTGTGTAGATATTCGTTCATCAATTTGTCTTTTCATCTCAGACTCTTCAGACTTTATAAAGTCAGCTGTCTCCGAAGTGAAAGTGAACTTCACTGGTCGACAGTACAGAGTTGAGCAAGGTGTGGGGTTCTCCCAAACTAGATTTTCATTCCCAGATGATGGCCTAGTAGACACTAGCCGAAGAGGGACGTGCTTATCATGACTACTGATGAATCATCGAACTCTGTAGCTGTTTGACGTTTTCTGTTTATAGTTACTCTGCGACGAAGAACCATCAAGTCCCCATTTCCAGGTCAACTTGAGTTCTTCATTTTGAGACCTATCAACAGTATTTATATCAAGTAATATCCTCTCCACTGTGTGGTCCAATAGCGCTTGCAATTTAATGTGAGCTCCGTTTTCGGTAATCTCCATACTCTCTTGTGGTGGGTAACAACTTTTCTTGGCATTTACAAGCTTTGGATAAGATGGAAAGGCAGCACAGTTTTCTTCTTTCAGAAATTGTCGAAGAGCTAAGTACTTCCATTTCGAGAGCGCAACTGATGTATAAAGAGCTAAACACTTATCTTCAGAGACAGCACTTAAGCTCTGCTTTTTGAATAGTCTCTCTTCTACTTCGGATAGCGCATCTGGATTACTGGAAAGGTATTCGACCACTTTTGCCAGATTCGTTTTGCCGTTGTCTTTCAATTTTGTTATGTACCAGTGCTGCAAATCTTCCTCGGAATTTTCTTCTACTATGGAAGTAGAGCTTAGCCGAGTGCACAAACAAATGAGTCATCAATCACAATGCAGGTGCTACCGATAACATGCAATAATAACTAAATCTCTACCAGAATTACTAGTTATAAGTACGTATGCGCTATTAAAACTATTTATTTAACTAAAAAGAAGGTGAAAACAGCCAAATGAGACAAAAAATATGCTTTGAATTTATTTTAAATGACAAAAAAAAAATCCAAATCATTTTTTTTTTTTACCGAATGATTACTCGCGCTGCCGCAGATGGCCGGCGCTGATTTTGTTTTTCATGGATAGAGAATGACCCTAGCTATCATATACTCACGCCACACACTCAACATATTAGTACAGACGCCACCAGGTCAAGCTACCCCAATCTGTCAAATTTTACCAATCGAAAATTAACCTTCCACTATTGTGATATAAGGTTGAAAATCTATTAAAGAAATTTGACAGATTGGGGTAAGTTGATGTGTTGGCGTCTGTACAATTGAAGAAAAAAAATTAAACGTGATTCGCTCCATACAAAAAAATCGAATTAATTTTTTTCAAGACAAACTATCAACTTTAGAAGAAATTTTATAAGAATAAAAGTTGTCAGGAATAATATAACACGTCATATAAAAAAAAAATCACATCGATATAGGAACTTTGTTGCCTAAGTCCACTAATTTTCAGTATGGGCCCACTGTGCGGCGTGGCGCTCGGTGCCCGGACTGTGGCGCGCGGCGCGGGCCGCCGCCTGCTCGCTGGCGCGCTCGGCGCTCGGCCGCAGCACGTCCAACCTACCGCGGAGCCGCCTGCCCAGCAACGCGACAGCAGGCGCGACGCCTGTTGTCGTGTGTTCACAATTGCGATATTGAAATAAAAATTTTGTGTCTGCTGTATCGACATCGACGTTCTCGTGCACGGCTTTCTTCATTGCGCGCTTTACTAGTTTCACCGCGTTCTCGGCTGCTCCGTTACCCGCCGGTCTATAGGGACTAGTATGTGGGTGACAAAATTTCTTGTAAAAAAATTTGCTAGTTCAGCCGATCCAAAAGGCGGGCCGCCATCGCTCACAACCTGTGAGGGTAGAACGAAACGAGCGAATAATTCCCTAAGTTTACCTATCGCCGCCGTGGCGGTAGTGCCTGACATTTTCTGCACCTCGATCCACTTACTATAAGCGTCCACGGTGACGAGATAATGTTTTCCCTGAAATTCACCGAAATCGATATGTAGTCTTTGCCAGGGTCGGGCAGGGAACTCCCACGGATGTAGTAGGGGGGTGTTTCTTCAAAATGAGCGAAAAACATGTTCAAGTCTAATAAAAAAATGTAGGCTGTAATTTTTTTAGAAAAAAGGCATAACTTAGCTTCCTATTATAATTTAAAAAAGAGGCACTTCCTCTTTGTGAACATAATTAGTTTAATTCTGATTCTATTTTATAAAATATTTACCAAACGTCATCGCCCACAACGTTCAAATCACGCACATTCTTAGTTTATCAAAAATAATTTATTAATGGTGCCTGAATAACCAATTTAATGTACGTAAGTTTTATAATAGTAATATATGTTCTTATTTTATGCATAAATAAGTGCCGATTCAAAAAACAGAATATATTATTTTAGTCGAAAAACGTTTGGCATTTGTTTTCTGTCATTACACGCAACAGGACAAAAAAAGTTTAAAAACTGACACTTTGCTATATAATTCGCAATCCTGCGTGACGTCCCCCCGCACCCCCTTTCGATAGTTAGTCGACCTTGAGTTCTCGTCCGGCGTGCGCGTGTAGTTTGTGAATAAAATTGAAAAAAAGTGTTTCTACGCAGCCTTCGTCAAGAAAAACATCATTACCGGAATTTTGGATTACTCGGTGAGTTATTTATGTATGCATTTTCATTATTTCAGTGTTTAACATGTAATATTAAACCTAAAAAACTTCCACTGAATATATTATTCCTCATCAACATTTTAAACAAGTTGAGACATATTTCAATTGAAATCGTCATTACGAGTAACGTCATTGCCGGGATATTTCATGTTGTGGGTAGTGACGAATTGTTGCGGGTAATGACAAATTAGTTGAATTTATGTTTTAACCGACTACGAAAAAAAGAAGAAGGTTTTATTCTATGTCCGACTGTATTTTTAACCGAGTATGGTTATCATAATTCGCCTTGAAGTCATTAAACTAGAGAGTGGGTCATTTTATTCACAGATTTATGGCGAAAACGAAGAAAGGAAAAGAAGAGCGCCTTGCTCAGCAGAGGATGTGCAAAAGACGTCGTTACGCTGAAATCAAAAATGATCCTAGATTATATACTATTGAAAAAGAAAAACAAAGAGCACGCTATTTGAAAAGAAAAGCAGAAAAGAATATTACTTCAGTTGCAGAAAAAAATAAGGATAAACAGAAACTACAAAGAACAAAATGGAAAGAAAATTCAAGACGTTACAGGCAAAGCAAGAAAGAAGAAAGACAGAAATTACCAGAACCAGTACAAATTGAGACCCAAGAAAACCAAGAAATCATTATTAAAGAAAATTCAAGAGATCCATTGAAAGGAGTTGGCGATCGGGTTTACACAGCTAAAGAAGATTCATTGATTTTAAGAAGAGTCGTTACAAGGAACAGAAAAAACAGGGATATTTGAGAGAAATAATTAAGACATTTAAAAGCCAAAATGCCTTGTATCGAATGCGAGAACTTAGACGTCGACAAAGTGAAGAAAATATGAATAAGGCACCTAAAGAGAATAACAGCTTGCAATCAAAGAAGCCCAGAGCTATAAACGTTTTACCAAAATTTAAGAAACCAAAGAAAACACCAAAAAATATCAGATACTATTCGTGAGGCCATACAAGCCTTTTACAATGATGATAATAACAGCGTCATTAGGGCAGGAAAAAAGGAATTCATAACAAAGAATATAATATGACATCGAAAGATTTCTAACGGCAACTTTAACAGAACTATACAAAAAATTCATAAAGGAAACAAACATTGCCATTCAACTTTTTGCAAAGAAAGACCTTTTTGGGTCTTATTTCCAAAATCAGCCAAATATAAAAAGACAGAGTTTAGTTAAGAAATTTTAAGAAATAATAAAAGTTAAGGATTAGCGTAGAAAGAAGACAATCTAAGAGACTGAAATAATGAATAAATAGTGATGTTAACAAAATGTTTGTGTTGATTTTATTGCTGATTATGAAAATTTTCAATAATGCGTACGAAAAAAAAATGTTATTTTTGCCTATTTTACTTTGGGTGGTTACTGAAAACAAATTAGGTAATAATATGTTGATTTAATACTTTAATATATTTTGGTTCTACAATAAAAACAAAGTTTTGTTAAATGCTTTTCTTTTTTATCGTCATTCCCAGGAACATAAAATCATTACCAGCAACACAAATTTCATTACCAGTAACATAATGTCATTACCATCCCCAAAAGATTTCTTCGATGCTATTTTTCTCAATTTGTACTGCGGAATCTTCAATGCCCTAGACACATATCCTCACTGCCTCCAATGTAGATTTATATCCGACTACTCTTACTTTTAAATTAGACAAAATTATAAAATTACAAAAAAAAGTGCAAAATAAATGTAAACTCGAAGAAACACCCAGGGACCGTGGTGGTGCATCACGCTGCTGGCGACAAGCACTACAATTTCTCGCGAGAGTCTCAATTTCTACATCTAGTGTTGGCCAATAAACATAACTTCTTGCTATATTTTTCATTTTAACTACCCCTAAATGCCCTTCATGTAATTCGGATAGAACTGCTTTTCTCAATGGTTCCGGCACGATTACACGGTGATTATATAGAATACAACCGCGATCCAACAATAAGGCTTTTCAAGCTCGGCAGTTATTTTTGTTGGCCAGCCAGTGATAAGATATTTTTGTATTTTATTTAGAACATTGTCTTTTGGTGTCCATGAAGCCACCTCTTTTGCACTGATCGGGATTGATTCCTCGACATAATTTACATATGATACCGAACCCAGGTCATTACAATATTTCCGTTCATATGGCAGCGGCAGTCGCGACAGTGCATCTACATTGCAGTTATCACTTAACAAATTCAATCTCAAAATCATAAGACGCCAGCCTGGTGGCATATCTTTGCAGTCTACTGGCTGCTGTTTGCGCTAAACCAAATTTCGATCCAAAAATAAAAGATAAAGGTTTATGATCCGTTTTAATAATAAAATGACGGCCATAAATATACTGGTGGTGCTTGATCACGCCAGCGATAATCGCGAGGGCCTCCTTGTCCAGCTGACTATATGACCGTTCGGCTGCATTTAACGTCCGCGACGCGAAACAAATTGGGCGCTCGTCGCCGTTAGGAAAACGATGTGACAGGACACTGCCGATACCATATGAACTGCTATCTACGGCTAATACTAAAGGTAGTTTTGGATCATAGTGTACCAACACCTTGCTGCTAAGAATAGCCGCTTTTATATCTTGGAATGCCTTTACACAATCTGCTGACCAGACCCAGACACTTTCCTTACGTAATAAACTATGTAGGTAAAGGATGTAAAATAGTACTCAGATGCGGTATGAACTTGGCATAATAATTTATCATACCAAGGAATGATCTGAGCTGAGTTAAATCTTCTGGAGGTGGTGCATCCACGATCGCTTTTATTTTGTTTGAATCTGGATGCAAACCCTGCTTATCGATAATAAAACCTAAATAAGTTATGCTTTCTTTCATAAAACTACACTTATTTAGTTTAATTCGCAAACCAACCTCACGTAAGCGTGACAACACAGCCCTTAAATTAGCAATATGTTCTGACCTGGAGGCGCCTGTGATCGCCACGTCATCCAAAAATACTGCAGTTCCCTTCAAGCCCCTTAGTGTTTCTTCCATAAACTTTTGGAATTTTTCTGGAATACATGTCAAACCGAAAGGAGTACGAAGGTAAATAAAAGTACCTACATGCGTCGTTATCGCAGTACACGCCCGCGAATTCTCATCCAAATATAATTGTTGGTACGCGTTGGTTAGGTCGATTTTTGAATACAGTTCGCCACCACTTAGCGCAGCAAATAACTCCTCGATTCGAGGCATAGGATACGGGTCGCGAATCAGCTTTGGATTAATGGTGACCTTATAATCACCGCAGATACGTATTTCACCTGATTTCTTTATAACTGGTACAATAGGTGTACCATAATCGGAGTAATCGGTGTACCATAATCGGAGTAAGGAAGTGGGAGAGGGCGCTGGCGTGCGCATAGTAAACATTAGCTGCGTATATTTTAATTGTCTAAAAATATAAACAACTGCTATTCAGTGACGAAAACTAAATCAAACAATAGTTTATGAATACTGTCAGTGATTAAAGTTAAAGTTCACAAGTTTACATCAATATCCCGGTAAAAAACACAATAAACAAAAACAGTGCAGTGTAACGACCAAAGATTTTTGAATTGGGAAAAACAAAAACAACTGGATTGGACACAATAAAATAAGTTTTGAAGTGAAAGAGAACGACAAAGATGTACTAAACCATACAAGGTACGATCATAATTTACTTACCTATCAAATTAAACATTAATTAATTACTAAAAGTGCAATATCATCCGCTAAATATTGAAAACAACGCCATCTGTGTTCAATACATGTCCGAGATATAACTACATTGACAGAATCAATAAACCAAACTGGCTTTCGATAGTAAATTTATCCTCGAGTTAGCTACACTCCATACCAACAGAGGGCGCTGGCTAAAATTGTTAGAAGAAAAATAGAGAGATGGAGTCACAGTGCGCTGGATGTCTTCAAGAATTGCCAAATAAAGAAAAACTTACGTGTAAATTATGTAACAAAGAATATGATTTACATTGTGCAAATATTACTGTAACATGCTTCAATAAAACTATGACAGTAGCGCAAAAGAGATCATGGAATTGTCAAGCGTGCAATTGTAAAATACCAAAAACCGGGAACACAAACACCCCTATACGCGCACCTATAAATACTGAAATACAACCTATAAATACTGAAATACAACTTATAGATTTACCTTCTGAAGAAAATAATGTCACAATTAGGAAAAGGGCTACAAATTCCCAGCTAAATACAACTTTCTCGCAAGATTTGAGCTTATCAGGCGATACGCAGTACTCAGAAGACAACGAAACTCCTTTAAACAAAATAATTCAAGGCGAACTAACATTACAGAATTTAAGTGAAATGATAATTCTCCGTTTACGGGAAAACAATAAATCTATCATAGCAGAGATACAAAACACTATTCAAATTGAAGTTAGCAAGGCGATTACCAAAGTTAAAGAAGATATTTATAGAAAAACAGACGCACTTTCTAAGGAAAACGACCAAAGACGAGAGGATATAGAAACGATAAATAAGAAAATAGATAATTTAACTACAGAAAACGAGAAACTAAAGAAAGAGATTAAAGACTTGATGATAACAAAAACGACTAAAGCTTTTAAATGTACTGAGAACAACTGCAAGAAAATTGTACTCTATGGGTTTCCTGAATATTATGAAGAGCCAGATTACGATCAACAGTGTAGATTAATTGACCTTTGTTATGAAAAATTAAACATAGATATATCAGGATACATTGAAGAAACACATAGACTAGGCAGAAGTTATAATAAAACCCGGCCCTTAGTGATAGAACTTATTAGCAAGAGAATGGCCAAATATATAATAGAAAATAGACACTGTCTCCAAGGAACACGACTATACCTGTCTGAGTTTTTAGATGAAAATGCTAGATCAGAAAGAAAGGAAATGCGTGAAGAAATGCTGAAAGCTAGGAATAAAGGATTGTATGCAATTATAAGAAATAATCAACTGTTTATAGAAGGAAAAAGAATAGATTTAAAGAAGGAACGAGCCAATATATATTTCAACAATACGCAAGCATTAAACGACCAAAACCAAACCCATAACCTAAATTGCATGAATACAAATACCGAAAGTCGTACTTTTCGAAACTCCAGACCAACAATTTAAAATAATGTTTCAAAATATTCAAAGCATCTCCAATAAACTGCACCTTCTTGAGTCTTTTACCAACGAAAACCCCACTTATAAGGCAATATGCATGTGTGAGACCTGGCTAACCAAAGATAAACTAGAATGTCTGAAATTTAGTGGATATACAACTGCAGCATCGTACTGTCGTCACTCTCGAAGTGGTGGCGGTGTATGTATTTTATTAGAAGAAAATATAGAATCCATTGAATGTTGTGATATTAGAGATATGACTATTGAATATTGTATAGAAGTATGTGCATGTAAGCTACCAAAGCAAAATCTAGTCTTAATTATTATGTATTGGAATAGAAAAGAGGAAGAAATTTTCATTAGTCAATTAAAACAAATAATGCAATATATAAATAATAAATATAAAAAATTTAACGTCATAATAGGAGGAGATTTCAACATAAACATTTTAGAAAATAACACAAAAACAAACCATTTCATTAGTCTCATGTTAGAATATAAATTTGTCCAACACATAAAAGAACCAACACGAATCACACATAGCACTTCCACATGTTTAGATTTAATTTTCACAAACTTCACCGACAACAATATGTATACAACCGTAGAAGAATTAGGGTTTTCAGACCACAGTAGCACCATCATACATATGGTACACAAACTACAAGAAAAACAAGCCATTTGGTTTGCTAACAAAAGACTATTTAACAAAAGTAACATACAAAAATTTAAATCCAAACTAAATTTACAAAATTGGAATAATATCATACAGCCTAATAAAACAGTAGATGAGAACTATCAGTCGTTCCACAACATACTGACAGATATCTTGGACGAATGTATACCTAAACGTAAAGTTAAGCTAAACATAACACGTAATAACTATTGACTAACCGTTGGTATAAAGCAATCCTGTAAAAACAAAAGATTATTAAAAATTTTATCCCTTAAAACAAATAACTCTACACTTACGAAATACTATAAAAAATACGAAAAAATCTTAAAAAATTCTGTGACAACGGCAAAAAAATTACACTTCATAAATAAAATGAAAAAATCAACAAATAAAGTAAAAACCATGTGGAACATTGTAAAAGAACGAACAAACAAAAAAACCATAAAGGCCAAACAAAACATAACATTACAAACTACAGACCTAGTAAGTGAACCTAAACAAGTAGCTAACTATTTCAATAATTTCTTCGCATCCATTGGTGAAAGCACCAGCAATACACCCGACTTCGAACCAAGAGAAACATCAGTGATCAACCCCTCGGAAAATACTATGTTTCTAAGTCCAGTCGATGGGTACGAAGTAAATAAGATCCTAAAAAACCTAAAAAATAAAAACAGCCATGGCATAGACGAACTCCCCCCAACTCTTTTCAGACAGTGCGCTGACGAACTTACCTTACCATTTTATAAGTTAGTTAATCAATCGTTTGAAGAAGGTATGTTCCCCAATCTATTAAAAACATCTTTAATAAAACCTATCCACAAAAAGAACGCTAAAACAGATGCAAATAATTATAGACCAATTGCCCTTCTACCCACAGCATCAAAAGTTTTCGAAAAAGCAATGTGCGATCGCGTAAATTCCTTCTGTGAAAAATATAAGATATTCGACGACTGCCAAAATGGATTTCGTAAAAATAGATCGACGACGTTAGCAGTGTATAAGTACATTCAAGAAGCCCTAAATATAATCAACAACAAACAGTATGCAATAGGAATTTTACTCTATATGACAAAGGCGTACGACAAGGTCCAATTTAAAATACTCTTAAATAAGCTACATGGAATTGGAATTCGTGGGAACGCTTATGACTGGTTTGCGTCATATTTAAAAGATAGGGAGCAATTCGTTGAGATTGAATATTATAATCAATTAACAAAAGAAACACAACTGGTAAGATCAGACGTCAGATCAATATATGCTTCAATTCCCCAAGGAAGTGTCGTGGGTTGTTTCTTATTCCTTGTATACATAAACGACCTCCCCAAAATCATAGACGGCCCATGTGTAGTTTTTGCAGACGATATTTCTCTCCTCACCTCATGTCAGACACCGGCTAATTTGAGTGAAACACTGGACACTATTCTAGATAAAACAAATAACTGGATGAGTAAGCATAATCTTGAAATTAACTTTAATAAAACAAAATTAATAACTTTTCATCCTCGACAAAAAAAACAATTAAATATACACTTCACATTTAAACAGCACACATTAGAAACAGTTAACAATTTCTCTCTTCTTGGATTAACAATAGACACACATATAAACTGGAAAGCGCACATACAGAAAATTAAAACAAAAATATCAAAATTCTCATACGCCCTCCGCGAAATCAAAAAGACCACCAACCAGGAAACTGCTCTAATCACATATTATGCGTATGCCCACGCTTGGTTTAGCTATGGCATCATTTTATGGGGCAACAGTACAGACGCACCCTCACTATTTATTCTACAAAAAAAGCTTATACGAATAATAACTAATATTGAACAAACAGATAGTTGCAAACCGTACTTCCAGAAACACAAAATTCTAACCCTAGTGAGTATTTATATTGTTGAATTATGTAAACTAGTCCGCAAACACCCAGATTCTTACAAAACACGGGAAGAAATACAAACTAAATATTCGCTGCGCCATAAAAACAGACTTAATTTGCCTCCTTCCCGCCTTAAATTGCATTCTTCTAGTCCACATTCTATGTCTGTAAAAATATATAATAAATTACCGGAAAGTATAAAACAAGAAAATAAAATAAATATATTCCTGAATAAGTTAAAAAAATTCTTAATAAATAAATGCTATTACACAATAGACGAATATCTATCTGATAAATTCAATAATAATACACACACACATGACATATAATAATTAGGTATAATATAATATAGCACAATAATGTCAATAATAAATAAATTAATTAATAGTAATAATAAATAATAATTAAATAATATAAACATGATTAAAATAAAAATAAAATTCTTATTAAAATACAGAAACTAAATATACGAATTACAGTATGATTTTTTTTAATAAATACGTAATAAACAATAATAATATACAATAGTGTTCAAAATACAGACCAATATTAAGAATTCATAAGAAAATAATTAAAGCGCTCTTCCTCTATTCTAATTAGAATTTAAAATGTTGCTGTGCCCTACAGGGTCCATAATTGTTTCTATATATATTAATACCCACCACCTGTATACATTATGGAATGCAATAAAGATTTGAGATTGAGATTGAGATTGAATCCACCTTACGAATAGTACCCTCAACCTCGAGTCGTCGTAACTCAAGTTCAACAGGTTTACGTAAAGCTAGCGGCAAAGATCTCGCTTTGATAAAAACGGGAGTCATGTCGCCCAATCTTAGTGTTAGTTGCTTGGTACATGTCCCAAGACCTGGGGCAAACACGGTGGGGAATTCTTTTTGCAACGTATCAACAAATTTGTCGTCTGATAAGTTCATCATCAATTCTTTAATTTGAATTTGATCGATAATTAATTTACTCAACCAAGATCTACCCATTAAAGGTGGTCCACCATTCTTAATAACAAAGAATTTTAAATCTCCCGCCGAGTGTGACCCGATCTCCACATTTACCACAATATAACCGATCACTTCAATGCGTGTACCGTTATAAGAATGTAAACAAATATCCTTTTGGATAAGCAGCAACGCCTTGAAGTGTTCATCAAATGAATGAGTACTAATTGCAGACAACTTACTGCCAGTGTCCAGTTCAAACGTCATCGCCTTACCGTTAACTTTTACGCTCACATTGTATGGCCGATCACTATTATTGCACACATTTAGCTTATACACATCTGAGTCCAAATCGCTGTCACTATTATCCATATAATTTTGACCTCCCCTCGACGACCGCACCTCGCCCTGACGGGGATTTCGTTTGCACATCGCTTTGAGATGGCCTTTTTGCCCACACACGTCACATGAATAATTTTTAAAACGACACATGACAGCTCGATGACCCTTTCCGCACCGCTAACAAGGCTGTTGCGGCGCGCGCTGCGCCTCGCTCGCTGGCGCGGCTGAGGCGCGCGTTCCTTCGATGCTGCTGCCGCTGCTGCCGGTGTCCGCGCGCGCCTTACTTCGTCCCGTCGCGAGCCGGTGCATCGGCTCCGCCGCCCCGGAACTCGTCGACAGCGCAGACGCTGCTCCGCTGCACGTGCCGCTCGCTTGAGCGTGCCGGTCAGCCGCTTCGAGTGCGAAGGCCAACTCCACTGCCCTCTTGTACGTCAGTGTCGGCTCGGCGAACAGTCGCGATCTCATGTCATCGTCTCACAAGACCAGACACAAATTGGTCTCGCAGGTTTTCTTCGAGACCACTTTTAAAATTGCACGTGCTGGCTAAATGTTTGAGAACTTGCAAATAATCGCTCAGACTTTCGCCGCCATTTTGACGTCTCATTCTAAATATATGTCGCTCAGCTATCTCTGAGCGCTTCGGTTCGAGATGGTCGCCAACTATGTTCACTAACTCCTTAAAACTTTTGGTCTCTGGATTGTCTGGCGCACACAGATCACACATCAGATCATAAGTAGCTTCACCCACTAACGTGACTAATGTAGCCACTTGTAATGTCGGTTTGATTTCGTTGAGCGCCATAAACTGTTCCACGCGTCGTATGTATGCCAACCATTTTTTGCTCGATAAATCGAATTGTTCGATTTTTCCGATTGGCATTTTATTTTATCTTCAATATATCACTTTACAGTAACTGTTAGTGGTAATTTAAGTTAGTTTTCCTCGTCGCCAGTAGTGTTTAACAAATATTTTCGGGAGCGCACACAATGAAACACCAAGTTAACGAACCAACTGTTTATTAGCGGCCTACCCGCTACTTATAATTATTACACAGATACCACAATATACTTAGTAAATGCACAGGTATATTTACGTAGAGACTGAGTACTAAGACTTGCACTGAGATTTTACTGAGACTATCACTTTCCGGGAGATAGTATTAATTCACTCGTTTAAAAAGGAACTGTACTGCGGTGACACTCGGCGCCAGTATTTATACCTGAACATTGAATTTCCCGAACGTTCTAGTTCGCATTTGAGACTTTGATTAAAATTTGGCGCCAAGACTTTAATAATTCTCTAACAAAAATAGTACATTTTTTTTTGTTATTAATGGTAATAATATTGTAACATAATACGCAGTATAATTATAAAAATATCAGTCACAAACCATTAAAATAATACGGTTATATCGTGAACATAAATAAATATTACGTGAAATAAAGTAATAGAATTTATATTCTAAGAAACAGAACACAGCGCCATCTATTGGGTGTCTTTGTAACCTAGATGTCAAACAATATTGAAGAATTTTATTGATGAATCAACGTACACCGCCATCTTTTAGTTTTATGAAGTTCTCATAGATGGCGGTAAATAAACACTTGCTTAAGAAACAATTAATTGATACATTTTATTCGTTTACATTCACGACATAAGCGAATAATTGAGATGATAACTATCATATCCAGTAAGTTAGACCAAAATACGGGTACATGTGAAATTTGATTGAAATCGGTTCAGTAGTTTTGGAGTTTATTGGCAACATACATCGTGACACAAGATTTTTATATATATAAAGATTATGGTGTGAGCACATAAACAAAAAACACATCATCTTAATTCAAGAAAAAGTACTTAGCATATGACTGAAATAATAGTGAAAAAAAAAAAACAAATAATAAAATCTACCGCTACTTGAAAAATTAACATCGCGCTTGGAATAGCAGCAAAACTTCTAATTGAAGTGGAATCGTATTTATTTAGGTTCACTAATGTTTCACCAAAATACAATTGACAATTTTTTAGTTTACAACCAACGTTTCGTATCCTATTTATTTCACCAACAACTTATTCCGCACCGAGCAGAGCACCGCGGCGCGGCGCGAAAAACAAGTATGAAACGACAAGTGCCGGGTGGCGCGTGGCAGCGAGTGAAACAAAAACAAAACTAGATATCGACGGGTTCCGGGCTATTTGTATTAACCGACATTTTTGAAACTTTACACCAGCACCCCTAGCCAAGTTGATAATCTGCAATCGTTAACGCTAGTCGCTCAACGTTAAGTCACGTGGTTAGAACAAACGAACAAAAAATTCGTAGCCAAATTCACATCGTTCAAAATGATAGAATGTTTTTTTATCGTTTCTACAATGTTCAACGCTAAATCCTTTGTTATAAGGTGTCGTTTTGCTAAAGACATTGTAGAACGAGCGGCCGAATCAGGCGCTTCAACATGGCTACCAACTTATCGTTTTCTACAATTGCTGACACTGAGGCGTTACCGATTGTAGAACGGTAAACGTTTGTGACTTGGCTAGGGGGGCAGAGCAGTTTAAAGTTTCGATTTTTAGAAAAAAAAAATAACTTTAGCAAATCGCATTATTTCTTTAAAAAGAAGGATATTACTGTTTTTATAACATATTCCCCATAATCAGATTATTATTTTTTTCTAATATCCCTATTGTTAACGAAGATAAATGTCGCTTAGTACAAAATGACCCATATTTTACTTTTTTTTGTTCCAGGCTAAATGACTTAACCGCCTATGACATTGTTTCTTATTCCAGGCTAAATGACTAAACCGCCTAGGTTTATTATTTCTTGTTCCAAGCTAAATGACTTAACCGCCTAGGCTTGCAAATAATGGCTTTAAGCTAAGTGCTTTAATCAAAGAGTTGGTCATATTTCAAACCCAAGCTAATTGATTTAAATACCATATCTTAAACTTATTAATGTATGGCTAATTAGTTTATGCAACTGATTTTTTTAAAATAAATTGGTTGTAATCATACTTGAATAATGAAGTTTGCAGAAATTGGCGGTTAAAACATTGATAAATTAAAAGGTACATACATAGGGTGTACCTACCTATCTTGTTAATAATTATGAAATGAGAAATAAAACACATTATAAATTGTTTAAAGATAAGTTTTTTATTTAAAATGACAATCACCTAGGAACAGCAGTAACTTCTTAGCTTACCAAGGTAACAACTAAAGTTTTTATCACAACTGTATAGGAATCAGAAGTTAAACAGTCTTTTCATTACGTAGCCTCACGATTGCGTCAACTAAAACGAGGTGGGAGACGCCTGAAGCGCCCGCGCGGGGTGGCGAGGGCATTTAAACTCGCGCGGTTTATCGCGATGGCGCCAATATCATTGTTTTAACCAACGTCATAATAGTCAATCCATATAAAATTTTGATTGTATTAATGTGTATACTATTCTTATTCCGTTTAAGTTAAACTGTTTGAAGTACTAGAACTTTACTTTTGATATAACTGAAACGACACTGCTAATCAAATATTGAATAAAACAAATAGGTTTAACCATAATCTTTAAATGTTTACTGTTGAAATCCTAAATAGTTCATGCGACCGACATATCATTATCGACTGCAAGCTAAATGGTTGAAGTGACAACATCTAACATTTCATGTACAGAGCTAAATGTATGGATTGACACTGGGTATGAATTTGACAAAGTGGCTAAATGTATTAAACGACATTCTTGTATATTAACAAGGTAAAGCTAATTGTATTAAGCGACACTGGATAAGAATTTAACAAAGAGGCTAATTGTATGAAGCGACATTTCTATATATTTATAAAGTCAGGCTAAATGCTTTAACGTACGTTGCCTGTAAATTGTTGCTCCAGGAAAAAATGTTTGAACGACTGCCTGGTATTTGGTAGTCAGCTTAAGTACACAGCTCCTAAATTTGTCCATATTTTATGTCGCTTCATTCATTGCAGTCCAAAATAGGCCCCAAAAATGCGGTTGTATTAAGCGACAAAAAAGTGCTCCGATCGTCACCAAACCCAGCTCAAATGACGCAGAAAAAATCGCTGATTCCAAATATGTATAAAAGTCTATATCGCTCAGAGTGTCGCTTAATACAATTAGCCCGGAACCCGTCGATATATTTTGCCGGCGCGTGTGAGTGAGAAACGAACTGCGAAGAGATGTGTTTCGTTTAATCATTCCATTATTTAGCGCCGGTGCTTAGAGTGACGAGTGTTTTGTTTGTTGTTATTATAAATTACTGTCAGTGATCATTTGCGTGTTGATAAAGAAGAGTGCAGTGTAATTTAGTTAGGTAGAAAAAGCATACCTACTGTGCAGTATATTATAGGTAGTAATTAAAACCATATCATGATAGACATGGAATAGGATTCCAGCGGTCATGATGAGAATCCATGGCCACATTTGACTGAGTATGTGGAATTTATATCCAGATCGGGCTGGCAAATACTTTTTGCGTGTAAGCGATGCTTGCCGAAAGACACCAAGAAAAAAAGATTAAATCACACATTTTAATTATTCAAGTATTTTGTTTTGTTCCAATATCCTGTTAACTTCCAGAACCTAAACCAACAAATTTTATTAGTTCACTAACGCAACGATATAAAAATGCAATTTTACACATATTAACGGATTAACGATTAACGTTAACTTGCGTTAATTCTTCCGAAATGTAACGCTTTAACGTTTAACGAAGCTAACTTTTTTTGTAGCGGATTAACGATTAACGAAGTTAACTATTTGATTAACGGTGCCCAGCTATACCAATATGGTATACAAGCGATATATTATGTAATAAAAAATATTCAAATTAAAGCTAGACTTCATAAAAAATTCAAAAAGTCGTAAGTTGAATAGTGATTATCACCTATTTGCGGAGTGTAGACATCGTATAAAAAATTTAATAGATATTGCTCACATAGAACATAGTAATAAAATTCAATGTTAATTCATAAAAGATCCTTATCTAATCGTTTTGGTAATATATTAGGTCAAAGCAGAAAAACGCTAATAAGCACAGTATTATAAAAGACGGTCAATATGTAACGGATGATGAGTGTGCGGGGCAGTTCGCAGACTTTTTTGAGTCAGGGTACAGCAAAGAGTCACCCCAGACAATTTTAACAATCGTCAGTTTCACAGATTCGTTTGAAGGATTTTCAAAAGGACAGTCGGACTCGTATGTACTTCTCTCTTCTTAAAAATTGTGAGGGTTGTGTAAATATGTCATTGTATTCTGTATTCTTCTTTTGAGTGATACTAGAAGTTCATTACTGATAATGCTATCTTTTTGCGATTTCTGAATCATGAATCGTAACGCTGTGTAAGCAGTTAGTAAGTTTGCATCTTCTTCACAGATCGCTTCTACCGTAGCTTTAATTATATTAAGGGATTCCGAAATTCTTCATGATGTTGTAATTCGTAGGTTTGCCATTTCGAACATTGCTGATGTCAACCGAAATCAATGATCGGCTTGACTAGTCAGCTATTTTGCAGCCGACTAGTCGGCTAAGCGGTCAAAGTCATAGTCGGCCCATCTCTAATATACAAGGTGCAGTTTTTGATCAGCAAAACATTTCAGGAGGTAATTATGTTAGTGATTCTCGACCCGATTCAACAATAAAATGGGCAGGTATTTTTTTTTCATTTTATTCTTATTTACGGAAATCGGTAAGTGCGAATTCCCTTTTTTAAAACGCGGCCAGTCTGTACGTGTCCTTAAACTACGCTCTTTCACACACGCAAACAAATGCAACCGACATATTTCTTTCATAGATTTTTTGAAGAGGGTTGTTACGAGAGTTATTCTGAAAAACAATAAAATTGAAAAATCTAAAATAAAAAGTATTATTCATTATTGATTTGGTATCGTATTGTTATATGATTATTTACGAGTCTCATAACAACCTCCTGAAATGTTATGCAGGTTCAAAACTGCATCTTGTATAACGTATTAACAGTTATGTACTCCACAGTTGGCAGCTTTTTATTTAATATTTAAAAAATAAATACAACTATCCGTAACATCCGAAAAATCCGAATGGTGATGCTAGTAAAACCAAATTTGAAAATCGGCGGATATCCGGATTGCAAGTCCTACTTGGCATATAGTATAAAAAAAATATTGTAAACTAGATTTAGCATACCTACTCATATTTAAAGCATTTAACCATAATTACAAATAAATGATTCTATATCTATGTGTAAGGATATAATGGCGAACCTTATGATTCCAGAGATAGCCTAATGTTTCATGTCAGCCCCATACAATTTTTTCTTAAAAAAAAAAATATAACTCCTTCATTAGTACACGCAATTGCCCCACACGAAATTTCATAGAATACTAATGATCAGCAGAATAAATTTCTAGCCAAAAAAGGACCCTTCAAAAGTGTAGCCTCTATGTCTATGAAAGGCGATTTTCAACCGACGAAAAAAAACGGAGGAGGTTATCAATTCGACGCGTATATTTTTTTTTTTTTTTTTTTTTTATTTATGACCACGCATAACTTTTTACATAGTGGTCCGATTGTGACAATTCTTCTTCTATTGGAAAGGGTATACTCCCAAGGTGGTCCCATATTAATTTGGTAAACAAAATCGAACCCTAAGGGTCGGAAAACAGGGGATGATTGATTGTTCACTCACTGATTGTATAAACACGCATAACTTTATACAGAGTAGTCCGATTTTGATAATTCTTTTTGTGTTGGATAGTGTATATCTTGCCAAGTATTATTAGTACATTAAAGCCACAAAAAAATATATAATAAAAACTTTTTAACAAAAAATTAAACCGCCGAAAAACTGAAAAGCATAAAATAATACTTAAACCTTAAAATTTTGAGTCGGCGCTGAAAAATCAATGAACAAGGATCACTCACAGCGCCGAGTCATAATTTTAAGGTTTAAGTATTATTTTATGCTTTTCAGTTTTTCGGCGGTTTAATTTTTTGTTAAAAAGTTTTCAGCCTACCGTGCGGCGGCTGAAGGCGACGCCACCAGTGCACGTGTGCATATTGAGACGCTGAGTCTTTCAGAAGTTCAGCAGGCGCTTGGAAGTCTCAAGCCAAAAAGTTCGTCTGGCCCAGACGGTATACCAGCGTTTCTGTTCCGGGACTGTGGGAGGGTACCGGTGCGGCGGAGCCATTACTTCACATTTTTAATACATATTTAGAACAAGCAACATTCCCACACCTAGGTAGAATATCACGCGCGTTATTCCGGATCCTAAAGGAAAACCTGGTCCAGATATCTGTAACTACAGGCAGGTAGCTGTACTATCGACGCCTGTCAAAGTACTGGAGTCAGCAATTCAGCGCTCAGTGCAGGGACAAGTGCTCGCGCGTCTGTCAGATGCGCAACATGGGTTCCGGCCGGGACGCAGCACTGTCACTAACCTACTAAACTTTATGGAGCAGGTGGTACCGTCTGTAGACTCTGGAGTAGATACAGGTAAACGTTGCGTATTTCGATTTTAAAAACGCGTTCAATACGGTTGATAATGACGTCTTATTGGGGGAGGCTTGCGAAAATTGGATGTACGCTGCCTCTGCTGCAGTTCTTCGCTAGCTATTTATGAAGGGTTGCCAGCAATTTGTCGATAACAATGACCCTGAATCTCGACCGTATTACAATAGATCCGGCGTGAGCTAGGGCAGCAATGTAGGGCCTCTCGTGTTTATTATAACGATAAATGACTTACCGGAAGTCGTCAGACTTGGGACTTGTTTATTGTTTGCAGATGACCTGACATTGCTGCTCGAGGTTAGAGATCAGTCGGATTGTGAACGCCTGCAGAACGACATCAACTGAGTGGTAGAGTGGAGCATTGGCAACAAACTGCATTTTAATGTAGCTAAATGCTCGGTGATGTCTTTCACTCGAGCCCGGACTCCTTTGTATTATCAATACAAGGTAGAGGATGCGCAATTGCAACGAGAGTCCCAGGTACGAGACTTAGGGGTAATCTTCACTCAGGAACTAACCTTCCGTGAGCATATCAATCCTTCCTACTAATATTATAAATGCAATAGTTTGTATGTATGGATGTGTGGATGTTTGTTACTCTTTCACGCAAAAACGACTGAACGGATTTGGATGAAATTTGGAACACAGTTAGTTTATAACCTGGATTAACACATAGACTATGTTAGCGCCATCTATTTTATTTGTTAAACTATTACGCAAGATGTCAAGCTAGTCCCTTCCAGCCAATCAACATCGTGCACCTGGCGAACCCCTTCTCGCCAATGAGCGTCGCCTTCTTTATGGCTCGCTCGGAAAAGACATTATGACAGTTCAAATATGGATTCCGTCGTCATCGCATCCCCGCTGTGTTTTTTTTCACCCGCTGTGTTAATTTTATCGCAGAACGATATAATATGAATATTATAAGTTCATAACAGTCCCGCTGTTTCTTTAGTGGTGTTTTTGGGGCTTCGACGGTTGTACTGAAGTGCTGTGTAGTGTCTCTGGACTTTGTTCGACACGTGGTGAGCCGAACTCTGCGAAGGCTCCGGAGCTCCGAGATTCTGCTGGAGGATCGAGCGGTTTCACGAGGAGGTAGGTGCACGGTTTCCCTCATCCCTTAACCCGTAGGCGAGACACTTGCGTACATCAGTTTTTCTGTCCGCGTCGAAGGTTCCTAGTTTCGCCTTCCGTCGGAGCCCCATCATTATTGTGGTCCTTCGAACCGTAATGATACAGTTTCCGCCCCTTTTAGGTCACCTAATAGGAGATTTAGTGTTAAAACCCGCCGTTTTTAGGTCTTCGTTAGCCTAGAAAACATACCGACGCCATTACGCTCGTTGCGTACCGCGAAGGTAATTATTTCATTTTGTTACCGCTTATCACTAAATACTTATTTTTCCCGCTGTCATACTAATATTTAATCTTATTATTCGCTGTAATATTCATATTCTCAGTGGTATTCGCGAAATAAGGTTCTATTTCGAAAATTTTCGCTGAGATTTGGTAGATACCTACCATAACTGACGCAAGCAACCGTTGCTGTCGTCTCTTTCGCACCCGTGCCCGCGTATAAGTCGGTACGTGTCGTCGAGCCGCGCTCGGCGCTCGCCACGCACGATTCTCGCTAGGCACGCTAGGTAGGTACGAGTACCCACTTACTTTTATATTATTCGCAAACTCACAAATAAATTATTTTGTTACCTTCAATTTAAAATTCTCATTTCAAAATGAACAAAGCTATTAAGTCTGGTAGTACGGAGTTTTCGTTGTTGGCGTTGGAAGCCAAATGCTTTATTCGAGTGTTTACAGTCTGCCTACGATTTATCTAAAGACATAGGCACGGGAGATGATGCGAAAGAGGCCTTTCTGGACGCTAGCTCAAACATTGACGCTATTCGTTCTGAATTTCATGAAGTTATGGATCAGTATAATAACTGTCTACTGACAGCTGACCCCACCGCGCGCGCTGACTACAAGGCGCTGGTTTCGTTTGAACAGTTATATAGTCGCTTAAAACGTTTGGTTGCTACCAATGCAGACGTCATTCCGTCCATCTTAGAGAAAAAATCTTCTTTCATTAAGTTACCGCCGATTGAATTAATGAGTTTTAACGGTGACATTCGTTCATGGCCATTGTTTTACTCAAATTATAAATCCGCTGTTCATGATAATCCATCTCTCTCGGATCATCAAAAATTACATTATTTACAGGGCAAATTGACCGGTAAAGCGCTAGCCGCATGCGCCGGCATTGTACCTACCGCTGAGAATTACGAACTCATTTTCAATACGCTAGTGAATCGGTATGAAGACAAACGCACACTAGCGGCCACTTATTTAAAACAGATGATAGATTTTAATCCGTTAACTTCCGTTACTTCCGATAATTTGGACATTTTTAATGATAAGTTTGTTAACGCCGTCCGTGCCTTACAACATTTAAAAATTCCAGATTTATTGAATTTAATTTTCGTACAAATAGCTGTTACCAAGTTAGACAGCGAAACTGTTCGTAACTTTGAAAACAGTCAGGATCAGTCTGATATTCCTTTATTTAATGATTTAGTCGATTTCGTTAATAAACAGAGTAAAATATTGTATCGCACCCACGCTTTAACAGCCGGCGCGCAAGTACATAATCCCGCAAAATCAGCTGATCGTTCCCGCAGTTTTAATGATAGTAAAAAACCGCAGTCCTCCCCGCGTTATAACGCGTATGTAAGCACGGTCAAATCTGATTCAACAGATAAATGTTTGTGTACTAATGTCACACATCAACACTTATTTAAATGTCCTGATTTTCATAAATCAACTTCGTATGAACGCTTACAGGTTGTTAGGAAAATTAACGGTTGCGTTAATTGTTTAAGTATTAAACATAAAATATCGAGTTGTCAATCCGCATCTGGCTGTAGAACGTGTAAACGTCACCATTCACTATTACATTTTACTCGGGATTCGAACCCACGGACCGCGGAAGTGGCGAGTTACACTAGATCTACGCCCAGGGCCGTCTTAAACTAGGCTGTGGCCCTTGGGCACACAAGAATTTGGGGCCCTTTTGGAAAGTAAAAAAAGCGAATTATAATAACGTTTTTTTTTACTAAATATGACCATTTATTATAGGTAATCAAATATAGTATGATATATTATGTCATGAATGATATTAGAGTGCTGCTGGTTTTTTTGGTTACGATTACGATAACGGTTTCCTTCGGGATTTCTGTTGAGCTGTCTTTTATTATATCTTTATAGTGAATTTTTTGAAGGATAACTCAGTCGTTCTTGTTACATTGTTGTTCGCAATTCATTTTTTATTCTCTTAAGCTGCGAAAATGACTGCTCTCCACTACAATTGGTAACCATTAGGCATAGGAATATTCTTGTAGCAATTTCTACGTTTGGAAAAGTTTCTTCCAATTTATCTGATTTTATTTGGTTATGTAAGGTTGAGATATTTAAATCCGCTGATTGCTTTGCTATGTTTTTAAATATTGGCTTAAATGAAAACATTCTGTTTTGAGCTCATCTGCATTAATGTCTTCATGATAAAATTCTGCAAATTCTTTGAAGTTTTTGGTCAACTCACCGGATTCGATTGTTGTTAACTGACAAAGAAAACTAAATCGACTATCAATTTCTTGGTATGCTGCCGAACGTTTTTTTTAATGTGTATTTAATGTGTCAATTATGGGAATGAAAGTATCTACACGAAACTTTTCCTTGCCTCTCAACTGTGCAGTCTCTCATGATCCTTTAAAAAAAGTGATGTGTGTGCTGCGAAATCTTTTTTCTTTCAAATTTATCTTTGTAGTCAGCATATAGATTTTTTTCTTTAGTAGCCGTTTCGTTTTGATCAAAATTATTGCGTGTGGTATTGACATAACTGATCAGAGATTCGTAAAGTTTCGTTACAACGTCCATGGTTATAGTGCTATTCTGTAAATTTAGACTTGTTTTATTCATAATTCCCAAAAGATCATTCTATATTTCCGTTAAGCTAGCTTCCCACGGTCCGTGATATCGCGGACGGACGCGGACCATCTCGCACAACACACCGTGGGAAGGGTCTCGTCTGTGGTAGCGCAGGACGTCTGTGGCGGTGCGCCGGTATCCGTCGCGAGTTGGTAACTTCAAAGGTGCGGTGCGATGCGATCCGTGCGCGTATGACGTGGTTTGACAGACGTCCTGTGCTACCACGGACGAGACCCTTCCCACGGTGTATCGTGCGAGATGGTCCGCATCCGTCCGCGATATCACGGACCGTGGGAAGCCAGCTTGAAAGAGCCTTGTCTGTGTGCGTTGCCGTCCGTAGTCGTTGGGTGTGCGTGATAATCCGCAGAATCACGCACCGTGGAAACCCAGCTTTAGAAGAGCAGTCTCAAAAATTCCCATTTTTTTTTTGCCAGGCTTTGGGCTTCCATTCTAGTGTCTCCTGGTTGATTGATGTCACTTGTGATTGAAGACAATGCTTCAGAAATATTTAAATTACCATTTTGCAAAGCATTAATAGCATTGGCGCGTGCAGACCATCTAGTTTCCGAAAGAGACTTCAAGACTCTATTTGCACCTAAATGCTCTGTCAAAATTTCCCATCGCATTGTCGAAGCCGAGAAAAAAATTAACAATTTTTGTAAGTTGAAAGAATGTTACTGCTTCAGTAAAACACTTACAGCCTGAACATCCACTAAATTTAGCGAATGTGCCGCACATGGAACGTTAATCGCAAATTCGCAAACTTCTTTTATTCTTGACTGAACACCAGAGTACTTTCCAGACATATTTGATGCATTGTCGTAGCTCTGCCCGCGACAATCTTTTATAGGAATATCAGGCTTTCAAAAAAGTTTAAAATGGTATTTGCTGGGCGTTGTGTAGACTCTACACAACGTCATTTTTTTTTCTGGGTCTCTTCCCACCTCCCATTAGGCCTGCAGCGCCCACAAGGGAGCGTTATCGCCCACTTAGGGAAAGGCTGTCTACGCCTTGTTTAGACAGTGCAGCGTGACTTTGGAATCGGAGGGATTGCGTGAGTGATCGCTGATTGTGTACTTAGTAAATTAGGGAGTATGCGTTCGGAAATATTATTCATTAGTACAGTAGAAATAGGCGCAGTCATCGACATAATGGCGTAGTATGTGCCTTCTGATAAGATTACTGATTTGTGAAAAAAGTGTTATGTGCCCCACAATTTTTTTTTTTTGAGAATAAATGTGTGAGGGAAATTGTCGGTCCTTCGGGGCCCCTTGACAATGGGGGCACTGGGCACGGGCCCCGTGTGCCCTTATGGTAAAGACGGTACTGTCTACGCCGCAGCGCGAAGCGCCCGATCCGGTGACGTCAACGCAAGCGAGCGCTGCTGTCGTCCCAATCGCACCCGTGCCCGCGTCCGAGCCGGTGCGCTCCGCCACGCAGCCTGATGTAGCTTTGTGTTCGATGTCCGTTGACGCTCCGCGTTCTGTTTCCTCTAATGCCGCTTGCAGCGAGACGCCGCAATGTGATTCGCATACTACCGTTTTGCTCGCGACTGCTCAAGTCGTGGCGTACGATAGTGCTGGGCGTGAGCATTTAATAAGAATTTTACTCGATTCCGCCTCGCAAAGTCACTTCATTACTAGGGAATGTTGTGAACATTTACGTTTACGTCAAAACAATACACGGTCTACGACCGTAAGATGTTTTGGAGGCACAGAGAGGACGTCGTTCAGGACAGTAAATTTACGTATATTTTCACGCTTTAACAAAAATATCCGATTTGATATTGACTCGTTAGTAGTTGATCAAATTACGGACAACTTACCTTCCGCTTTTGTTGATATTAAGGCCCTACCTTACTCGAATAAACTTCAGTTCGCTGATGATAGTTTCGCTATTCCAAGTAAAATTGATATTTTGATTGGAGCATCGCTGTTCCCGCATTTACTTTTGCCTGACGTGGTTCCTGGTGGCCCGTCAGTGCCCGCCGCTGTCAATATGGTGTTAGGCTACGTACTCATGGGGGTCGTACCTACACTCAGTAACCGCCCAGCATGTGTCACATCGTGCTGCGCCATAGTCCCTTCGCCTATGGATAACAATTTGATTTCCCGCTTCTGGGAACTTGAAGAAGTTCCTAGCCCGCCCGTTCAGCATCCTGCTGATGCTGAATGTGAATATTTTTATCATTCAACTACGCAACGGGACCCAGTTACTGGTCGCTATACCGTGGGTCTACCGTTTGATAAGGATGTGTTCACACTGGGTGACTCATTCAATATCGCTCGTAGACGTTTTTTATGGTTAGAGAGGAAGCTTGAAGCTTCACCTGAGCTACGCGCCGCTTATGACGAAGTTTTAAATGATTACCTTTCTAAAGGTTATATCTTGCCCGTCTCAGTTCTTCCGCATGAAACTGCAGATATGTACCCTACTTATATAATCCCACATCATGGGGTTCTCCGCCCAGACAAGTCTTCGTCTAGGTTGCGTCCCGTGCTGGATGGCAGCTGCAAAACATCGTCCGGTGTTTCGTTAAATGATTTGCTGCACAGTGGGCCCAACCTACAGGGTAATTTATTCAACATTATTTCAAATTTTCGTCTACACTCTGTAGCGATGACCGCTGATTGTAAACAAATGTTTTTACAAATTATGATTCGCGAATCTGATCGACGTTATCAGAGAATTCTTTATCGTTTTAATCCTAAAGACCACCCTCCGTGGTCCCAATGACCCCCCTGGCTAACATTACATCCGTCGCAGTGGCCTATTACTGAAGGTACGGAACCGCTCACGTTGGACGAGATACCTGAACAAAAGAAACTCGTTAACGCTGTTTTAATTCCCGCTGACGATTCTTATGTTTATGATACTCTTTGCCGCCTTTCGTCATGGAGTAAAATACTCCGTACGATTGTTTACATTTATAGATTCGCTAATTTGTTACCACGTCGCGATTCCGTACATATAACCGCAGCTGATTTGAGTTTTGCAGAAAACAAATTGCTGAAACTTATCCAAAATAAACGTTTCAATAAAGAAATTCTAAATTTAAAACTGAACACGCAGGTTTCATCATCTCTTAATAAATTAAGACCGTTTTTGCATAACGATTTAATCAGAGTTGGTGGACGTCTCACCCATTCTGATCTAAGTTACTCACAGCAGCACCCGGTACTTCTGCCAAGCCATGACTTTTTTGTTACCTTATTAATTGAATATTATCATAAGAAATATTTACACGCTGGGCCTGAACAGCTCATGTCACTATTACGGCAGAAATACTGGATACTGTCTGCTCGTCGTGCTATTCGTAAGGTAGTTCACGATTGTAATATTTGTTTCCGCGCTCGACCGCGTCCCGTCTTCCCGCTCATGGCTGACTTGCCGGACTGTCGGACGCGTCAGGTTATTAAGCCGTTTACTCACACGGGCTGTGATTACGCAGGTCCTATATCTTACACTCCCATTCGCCGTCGGGGTGCAAAGGCTTTGAAAGCATATTTTTGCGTGTTCACTTGTCTCACAACTCGCGCGCTACATATTGAAGTAGCCACTGATCTTAGCACCGCCAGTTTTTTAGCTGCACTCAAACGGTTCTTGTCTCGCAGGGCATTGTGCATGCAATGTATTAATGCACTCGGACAGAGGCACTAATTTTGTAGGCGCTAATTCTTATTTACGCGACTTATATAAATTTCTTAATAATGTCGAGTTCCGCTCTCGCTTCGAAGAAGAGCTTGCTGAAAACCGTATCACATGGAAGTTTAACTGTCCGGCCGCCCCACATTTTGGCGGATGTTGGGAGAGTATGGTGAAGGTCGTCAAGACGCACCTTTTCAAGGTCATCGGTCAAAAGCTTCTCTCTTAAAGAGCTAGTTACAGTGCTCGTTCAGATCGAGTGTTTGTTAAATTCTCGGCCTCTTACGGTTCTTAGTGCCGATCCCGCAGAACCTACCGCGTTAACGCCAGGTCATTTTTTGCATACCGCTCCTTTACTCTCATTGCCCGCGCCTGAAGTAGAATCAGATAATCTCAACTTGCTTCAGAGACATTCTCTGCTTGATAAATTAGTGCAATCTTTTTGGAAAAGATGGAGAATGGAATATTTACATAGTTTACAAACCCGAGAGAAATGGAATACTCCGTCTGTGCCAATCAAGCCTGGCACGGTTGTTGTTATTATAACTGACAATTCACCACCTTTATCGTGGCCATTAGCGATAGTAGAGAAGATTCTTCCTTCCAACGATGGTATAACGCGTGTAGTTTCTGTAAGAACAGCTAAAGGTACATACGTGCGTCCGGTCGTACGTTTGTGCCCATTACCTACGCAATAAGATTTTTATTTTTTTTTTGTAACCACAGTAGTTTAAGTGCTAGCAGTTAGTTAGTTTAAGATTGTCGCAGTTTATCTTATATAAATCGCAGTTTCAATATTATATTTTCGCAGTTCTTTATTACACTTTATGATTGGATTTAAAGGTGACCCTTTAAAAGGGGGAGGAAATGTTATCGCCATCTATTTTATTTGTTAAACTATTACGCAAGATGTCAAGCTAGTCCCTTCCAGCCAATCAACATCGTGCACCTGGCGAACCCCTTCTCGCCAATGAGCGTCGCCTTCTTTATGGCTCGCTCGGAAAAGACATTATGACAGTTCAAATATGGATTCCGTCGTCATCGCATCCCCGCTGTTTTTTTTTTCACCCGCTGTGTTAATTTTATCGCAGAACGATATAATATGAATATTATAAGTTCATAGCAGTCCCGCTGTTTCTTTAGTGGTGTTATTTGTGGCTTCGACGGTTGTACTGAAGTGCTGTGTAGTGTCTCTGGACTTTGTTCGACACGTGGTGAGCCGAACTCTGCGAAGACTCCGGAGCTCCGAGATTCTGCTGGAAGATCGAGCGGCTCACGAGGAGGTAGGTGCACGACTCCCTCACCCCTTAACCCCTAGGCACGACACTTGCGTTTATCAGTTTTTCTGTCCGCGTCGAAGGTACCTAATTTCGCCTTCCGTCGGAGCCCCATCAGACTACTTTTCATCCCGGTAGTACGTTCCCGCAGGATAATTTCCGACCTCCACGCGGGCGAAGTCGCTGGCAAAAGCTAATAAGATAATAAAGTAAGAAGGCATACAGAAACCTAGGCTTCGTACTCAGGCAGGCTCAGGGGTTTACCAACATCACGACACTCAGGGTGTTGCATGACGCACTAGTCAGGAGCCACCTTGAACTTAGTGCAGTCACATATGGGCTCCTCATGAGGCGAAATATAGTGTCATGTTGGAACGTGTTAAAAATAAGTTCACAAGACACTTGTATTTCAAGCTGTATGGGGGTATATCCATTTTACCTAGACATAAGGACAAACTAGTTGTAGTTAACTCAAGACAATGTTTATTTTCTTTCAACCAGAACCAGAATTAGCTTTCCTACTGACAGTTTATATGGGTAGTTCATATAATTATTTTTATTTAACTGCTTATGTTAAATTAATTTATCGTTTGTTTTTTACTGTGGACATAATATACTCATTACAATGATTTTAAAATGAGTTGTATTGCAACATGCAGTTAGCTAGTGACCTCGTCAGCTGTTCATAATATTCTTGCCTGACCAACCGGCAGCAAGTTCGTCACTCCCTTAGATGTCTCTGCTTGCGGTAGCGTCGGGGGTCGGGTTACCACCTTCCCTCAAATATGGCGAGGGGGGTAATGGCTGACCTTTGTGTTATGCTCGTGAACGGGTGCTGCTTGTGGTGACTGGTCGTCCTGCTGACCATGGTTTTTGTTATTGTTATTTGTATTAACTGTTATTTTATTTTACTGCGGAGGTCCTAGTTTAACAATTGTTACTTCAACTTAGCTATATGCCTCAATGTATATGTAGGTATATGTAACATTTTGCATCGTTGTGTATGTAAGCGGGCACGCCCTTTATGCCTGGAGGCTCTTATTTAGGTTTTAAAATCTATTTACGATTTTATTATTTCAGCTTGAGTTTAGTTTTCAATGTTTTGTTGGTATACGAGGGCGGCACTGAAAATTTCGGGAATCAAGGAAGTGACACAACATTACTATTTAAAAATGTATTAATTGCTTTTCGAAGTATTCTCCGCGAAATTTGACACATTTTTCCATACGATGGAAGTTGGAACCAATCATTGAAGCAACCATTCCATTCGGAAGTTGGGGTCTCCAAAATGACCGTTTTGTAGGCGTCCACAGCTTCTTCAGGTGATGAAAATCTCTGACCACGCAAGTTATTCTTTATTTTAGGGAAGTATAGAAATCATTAGGGTTTTTTTTTTCTGGATGGGAAATCATCAAATGACTTCTTCCGCTCTGGGCGGACCGGGAGGGCGTGTCAGACTTTTACTGACTAAAACCCACCCGTGTTCCTTCAGTTGCCCAAGTGCCGGGGCCACGGTATCTCAATCATTAGGGCTTAGGTTTGGGCTGTACGGCGGATGGTCTTATAATTCTATGTTTTCTTGCTCTAAAAACTCTTTTGTTCTGTGCGCGGTGTGAGAACTCGCATTGTCGTGATGGAGGATGATGCGGCGGTTGCGGTTCTCTTTACGGATTTCAGAAACGACCTGTGGCAAACAAATGCTAGCATAACATTCTGCATTAACCGTTCTTTGTCCCTCAAGAGGAATAGTCGCAACATGGTCGGTTTTGGAGACAAACGTGGCCACCATTTTTTTTGCAACACTCCGTGAACGTACAATTTTTGTTGGCTTTAACTCGTGACTGGTTTTTTGTTTCGGGTTCGTACGCGTTTATCCAGGATTCGTCACCTGATATGATGTTGTATACAGCATTTGAGGACCCTGCGTGGAATCTATCGAGAGTTCTAACACACCAAGTAACGCGAGCCGCTTTTTGCTCCTCACAGAGCGAATACGGTATCCATCGGGAAAACAACTTTTTTACACCTAATTGTTCATGCAAGATTATTTGTATTTGACTCATGCCAATGTCTAAAGTTGCCTGAATTTCGCGGTATGCCACATGTCGATCTTCCTCAATCAGCTTACGCAAAGCATCAACGTTTTCTTGGGTGACTGCAGTTTTTGGACGACCTTGACGGGGATCATCACTGAGCTTGACACGTCCACGTTGAAATTCAGCAAACCAGCGATAAATTGTGGTTTTGAATGGGGCTTCATCACCAAATGCAGAAATCATCCGGTCAACACACTGTTTTTGTGTTAAACCACTTCGAAAGTCATAATAAATCATCGCTCTTGAATTTTCTCGAGTCAATTCCATTTTCTCAACGACTAAACAAGTTTGACAAAACCTTGTGACAAGACCGAGAATCTTTTTTTAAATAAATAAATGGTATTCGATTTTTAAAACCATGGAGTTTTCAATTAAAAAGATTTTAATATGACAGGAACACTGGAAATATTCCATTCCCGATACTTTTAGTGCAGCCTATGTATTGGCGTGTGCTAGCTGACATATGGCGAATAATTTGATGTATGTTTTGTTTTAGTAAGTCTTTACCTATGAAATTGCCGTTCTGCAGTACTGGCCATTTCAAATCAAAATATTTTTTGTTTGTCTAAGAATTCTAACTTCAAATTAATTTTATTTTAAAAACATGGAATTCTTTTTCCAAAAGTAGTCATTTGTTTATTGATTAGTGTTACATTTTCATCGCATTTCAATCTTTTTCGTCATCATGGATACGTTAAAAATTCGAGTAATTATGGAATATGAGTACCGTCGTGGCAGCAACGCGGCACAAGCGGCACGCAACATCAACGACGTTTACGGAGCTAACACTACAAACCAACGCACCACCTGTTATTGGTTTGCTCGCTTCCGTTCTGGAAATTTCGACCTGTAAAATGAACCTCGCGGTCGTCCGAAGACTTTGGTCGACAATGACGAATTAAAGGCGATTGTGGAAGCTGATGCTACACAATCTACGGCTGAATTAGCAGCAGCTTTTGACGTTAGCGTCAAAACAATATTGCTCCATTTGCGTCAAATTGGCAAGGTAAAAAAGCTTGACAAATGGGTGCCCGACGAACTCAATGATCGCCAGCGCGAAGTACGCGTCGAGACGTGCCTTGCACTGCTCAACAGACACACATATGAAGGAATTTTGAACCGCATTGTTACCTGCGATGAAAAATGGATTCTGTTTGATGAACCGCAAGCGCTCAGCAAGTTGGTTGGATCCTGGTTCAGCACCTAAACAATGCCCCAAACGAAAACTTACCCCTAGACAAGTGATGGTCACTGTTTGGTGGTCTAGCGCCGGTGTGATTCATCACAGCTTCTTACCAAACGGGGTGAGCATTACTGCAGATGTGTACTGTGAAGAACTGAACTCAATGATGGAGAAGCTGGCACATCTCCAACCAGCATTGGTCAATCGCTTGTGTCCGCTGCTCCTGCACGACAACGCGCGACCTCATACTGCACAGCAGACGGTCTCCAAGTTGCAAGAACTGGGGTTGGAAGCTCTCCGTCATCCGCCCTACTCAGCAGACCTTGCGCCTACAGACTACTACTTTTTCCAGAATTTGGATAACTTCTTGGCGGAAAAAAAATTCAATACCCGAGAGGCAGTACAAAATGCCTTTGAAGAATTTGTTGCCTCCTATCCAGCTGATTTTTTTAAGAAGGGCATCAATAAACTGCCACTGCGTTGGCAAAGATGCATTGATTGCATGGGTGATTATTTCGATTAATACAAATAAAAAATACATGAAAAAAATTCGTTTAATTTTTTTCATACAAAACGGCATTTTCATAGGTATAGACCTATTATAATATTAATTACTTACATAATACTGTATAGAATCAAGTTCTTCTAACTTAACAGACAACTGTGCTTCTGGGGATTTTGTTGCGCGACTTCTTCATCCCAGCTAAAGCACTAGAAAGTGTCGAAGGGCGGGCGTTTTGGGGGGACTGTCTTATGTAACTTTGACGTCCAAAAAGTGCTGACTCTCAGCCTAGTTTGACTAAATGACTTTTGAATTTTATTTTGATTTTTACCCATTGATGTACCCTACACTATTTGCAGCGTATGTAGTGAAGCTACTGCGTGGCGGGGCGCATAACCCGGGAGTGCTGCGGCACCTGGAACTTTGCGTGCCAGACCGGTACGTGTGGAGGCGGCGACGCCCGCCACTGCTTGCTGTGCCTGCAGCCAGAACCAACCTACTAGCGAGAACTCCTCTCACTAGAGCCATCCGCGTGGTGAACGAGGTTCACGAGAGGGTTGATGTTTTGGTGGTGCAACTTTGAATTCGCAAAAGTTACGGTTACGGTAAAATGTAGATTAAGATTTAGGATATAGTATGTGAGTTTATCGCAAGCTCTTTTATCATCCTGCTTAATGCCTCTGAAGTTTTTGCAAATAGGACTATGTCGTCTGCGAATCTCAAATGCGTCAGTGATACACCGTCTACATTGATCCCGAGATGTTCCCAATCAAGTCTTCTGAAAATTGATTCCCATGCAGCCGAGAATAGTTTTGGGGATAGCGGGTCCCCTTGTCTAACACCTTTCCCAGCTTGCGACGGAAAGCGAGAAGGTAGGGTTAACAATGAACTCGGAAAAAACTAGAGTGATGACAAACGGGATTAAAAATACGATACAATTATCAAACACCGATATCAAGTATACCGATGAATATATTTATCTAGGACAGGTCATAGCTCAAAAAGAACCTATGCGCAAAAAAATAGAGAGAAGAATAACTAACGGCTGGAGGCGATACTGGAGCTTGAGAGAGTTAATGAAAGACAAGAAACTCCATGTAAATATAAAAAGAAAATTATTTAACACCTGCATACTACCCGTTCTTGTGTATGGGTGCCAATCATGGGCTCTAACTAGAGAAATGGCAAGCAAACTCGCATCCTGCCAGTACGCAATGGAAAGGAGTATTTTGAACGTCAAGAAATCAGATAGACTAAAAAACTGTGTCATTAGAAGTAAAACTAAAACGACTGACGTAACCTTAAAAATCAGAAGACTCAAATGGAAATGGGCAGGGCATGTGATGAGAGGTCCAGAGAAATGGAGTAAAACAGTGACAAGATGGTATCCCAGAGACGGTAAAAGGAAGAGAGGTAGACCGCAAAAAAGGTGGGATGATGATATAAAGCTAGTGGCAGGAGTGATGTGGAACAGAGTGGCTCACGAAAGGTCTGAATGGAAGAGGTTGGAGGAGGCCTTTGCCGATTGGCAAACAGATCTGCAGAAAATTGTTAAGCAACAAATAATAAACTAAGTTCTAGTGTAAACTTTTTATTTTTCTTAAGTTATATATGTTGTAAGTTGTGTTAGAAATGTAATCTGTTAGATCTGATTAAATGGCTATTTATTTTATTATGTGAGTTTATAATAAACTTAATACTTATATTAAGGATTTAGCATGTAAGTCCATTATTACAGTGTAAAGGTAGTGTAAGTTAGAATTGCGTAAATAAATAAATCAGTTCTTCTATCCATCCTTGACTATGCTGATGCCAGCTATCTTGACCTTACCCAAGACCAGCTGGAAAAACTTGAGCGCCTTCAAAACTTTTCTATAAGGTTCATATTTGGTTTGCGCAAATATGACCATGTTTTCGAATTTCGAGTGAAGCTCAAGTGGTTACCAATTCGCCTTCGCCGGAATGCTCGTATTCTTTTTCTTTTGTATTATGTGCTATTTTCCCCCTCCACTCCTCTCTATCTCAAGAAACGTTTTCAGTTTCTTTGTGACTCTCACACGGAAATTTTTAAGGACGCTATAACATTTTTGAATCGCTCAAGTTTAGGTACCTGAGTCGCCACACAACAACATTCCGCGCACGCACACACTGAAATCATTGTTTGCTCGATTTTAAACATTACGTAACTAATCTTGATACTCGAAGGCATTATTTATTTTATTTTATTAATACTGTTGAGCAAAGACTAACTTTACTTTCTACATTTGGTGACAGTAAATAAGTTTTATTACCATGATCATCATTATATTTGGAATAACGTATATAATTTGCCAGTTCATAAAAAAAGAGGTCTAACAATAAAAATCTTTAATAATATTTTTGGATAATAAACAAATATAACGGATGGTGATTGTAGACTATCGGTGAAAATATACACGATATTCAGAAAACTAAGCAAAAATTGTTTTTTTTTTTTTTGTCTGGCATCTCTTAGTTAACCTGAAAGATTTTTACTACTTAAACGGATGGTAGGCCGGCGATTTCTAAAAAGTTACCTTTTTAGGCCTCCAGCCGGGGCTTATATACTTAAACAACTAAAGCGAAAGCTCCAAGGGTTACCCCGAGGGGGGTACGAACCTCGGCTTAGGCAATCACTGGTGGGGGGGACAGCAAGAGACTGGCTGGATCTGGGTTAAATTATTTAGGGGCTAATTTAACCTTTGGTATGCCACAACCGACACAATTACGGTACCGCTGTATGCCGCGAATATACGGAGATCGCGCGGCCGCGCAACATTAAGTTTGACAACAAATATCATTAAGATTAGAAAACATATCTTCTACCTGATTTTTACATTGCGGGCGTGCGCGTTTACCGTGCGGTCGTGTCATTGACCTTCTAGCTAGAAAAATGACGTCTCAAGTTATTAAGTGTAATAATTGCAACATAGTGATTTGTGAAGTACTTGCATTCGTACAAAATAAAATGCAAGTGATGGATGAGGAGAGTTTGGTGAGGTTGTGCACCACAGCTTTCTCTGTCGAGGATATAGAAGCCGCGAAAAATCTGCTTTTTGACTCGATCGCTACATCGAAGCGCAAAATCTCGCGAAGAAGGGACGGAAAATCGAAGAGAGATCTATCTGATATTATAGCGTTGCTTAAAGTGTTTGATCCAGAAGAAGTACCGATTTTTGTTGCTCGAGAACTGCAAAAGTTACCACCGGTTACTTTCGATCACATTGATGTTACAAGGCTATTGAAAGATCTTTTATTGTTGCAAAATGAGCTACGGTCAGTGAAAGAATGCTATGTAACCAATGAGCAATTCGACGAATTCAAAAAAGAACTCAAAACTGAACTGACAATAAACGAGAATCCACCTTGTAACGGTTCACAGAAAATTAATTTCAAAAGAGGCGGTGGTAGTAGAAATAGTTTCTATTTGGACAGTGGGCCAATGGGCTTACCGCACTATACAGAAAAATCATACCGAAGTGCGATATCAGCTGATAACGAGATTGTCATTGATCATTTATCCTTGTCGCCCGCGAGTGACAAGCATGAACCTAGCTCGCTCGTGCAACAGCTACCTACACACATCGAAGCCCCCACCGCTACTACGAAGCAAACTGATACCGTGCAGCCTACAGTGTTGAAGTCGTCGGTGCAATTAATTTCGCAACCACATATTTCGGGCAATAAGTGCAGTAAACAGGATGATAATGAGTGGACTATTGTACAGGGAAAGAAGAAAAAGTATCGCTTTTCTGGTAGCAGAGGGAAGGCTGCGTTGGAGCCTAACTCTAAATTCCGAGCAGTGGATATCCAGATTCCTTTGTTTATAACATATGTCGATAAGCAGGTATCTGAAAGTGACATCACTGAGTACATTCTATCTAAGACACAGACTACAGTGACACTTAAGAAAATAAACATGATCAAGCAAAAAAGTTACAACAGCAAGTTGACAGCCTGTGGCCAGAAGGTGTGTCGTTTCGTCGTTTTGTTTACTTTAACAAAACGAATAATTTTATGAATAGTGTGAATGGTGAAACAACTAAACAATGATTATGAATGTACAAAGCAACACCAAAGCTACGTTTATAAGTTTTAACTGTAAATCTATCAAAAGATCAATTGACTGTGTGAGAAGACTGTGTGCGTCGGCGGATATCGTAGCACTACAGGAGACATGGTTGCTCCCACATGACATCTCACTGTTGGGCACGATTGACCAGGAGTTCGCGTACACCGGTACATCGGCCGTCGATACGTCTTCAGGTATCCTGAGAGGAAGGCCGTTCGGTGGCGTGGCAATATTGTGGCGCAAAGATAGGTTCAGCGAAGTATCTGTCATTGAGTGCAATAATCCACGTATTTGTGCAATAAAAAAATAAAAAAAAATATACACGTCGAATTGATAACCTCCTCCTTTTTTTTCGTCGGTTAAAAAACTACTGCAAATAACCGCGTGAGTGTTGTGTTATGTGTTAACATGCCGACGGACGGGACGGATAATTTACCCGAGTTTACGGATTGTTTCAGCGAGGTATGTGCCATAGTTGAAAATATTATATTTCTGTAGAGGCTATATATGTCCTAGGTGACTTTAATGCACACCCGGGTGAACTGTTCGGAAAGGAGTTAAATGATAAATGATTTTATTTCTGTAAGTAGGTTTGTACAAACACTTTTACATGTCAATGATATTTTTTTAAACTAGATGAGTTCGGCGTTTCCTAACTGACTACTCTGAGAAGAAAGGCCGAAACAAACTCAGAGGTCACAGTCTCTTTTAAAGTCCAGACATAATCTTGTTCACATCATGTGAAGATCATGTAGATTGGTGACTGAAATGGTCTTTTGAAGAAAGAACCACACAGATTGAGTGGACCTGTCCAGTCAGTGCAAGCATTTGTCACTAATCGTTAGCTCAACTCGGAAGATAAGGAGCCCAACGCTTTGACGAACAGTACCAAAGAAAGGACATTTGGGTAGGCCACATAAATTACTCAAACTGCCAGATCATGATTACTAAGAACGAAAGAAAACAAAATTAAAAAAGACCCACATAGTCTTCACATTCACAATAATTAAAAAAACCGGCCAAGTGCGAGTCGGACTCGCGCACCGAGGGTTCCGTACAAATCTGTAGGTATTTTCGGTTTAAAAATATATATATTTTTTAATTTTTATATTCTCAGTTGATTGAATGTAAGGTAAATTGCGGTTTACGATTTATTTGCGGTTGACGTTTTAAAAAAAAACTACTCACTCGATCTCGTTCAAACCAATTTTCGTTGGTAGTTTACATGGTAATGTACATCATATATTTTTTTAGTTTTGTCATTCTCTTATTTTAGAAGTTACGGGGGGGGGGGGGGGGACACACATTTTACCACTTTGGAAGTGTCTCTCGCGCAAACTATTCAGTTTAGAAAAAAATGATAATAGAAACCTCATTACCATTTTTGAAGACCTATTCATAGATACCCCACACGTATGGGTTTGATGAAAAAAAGCATTTTTGAGTTTCAGTTCTATGTATGGGGAACCCCAAAATTTATTGTTTTTTTTCTATTTTAGTGTGAAAATCTTAATGCGGTTCACAGAAGACACCTACTTACCAAGTTTCAACAGCATAGCTCTTATAGTTTCGGAATAAAATGGCTGTGACATACGGACGGACAGACAGACAGACAGACAGACAGACAGACAGACAGACAGACATGACGAATCTATAAGGGTTCCGTTTTTTGCCATTTGGCAACGGAACCCTAAAAATACGATACTTTACAAAGTAAATATTCATGTCATTGTATATATAAAAAAATATCAATGTCAATGTGTATATATAAAAAAAAAGAAACGTATATAATTTTGTTGGTCAGATCATTTGATGACCATGTAGATCGGTGTCTGAAATGGTCTTTTGAAGAAAGAACCACACAGATTGAGTGGACCTGTCCAGTCAGTGCAAGCATTTGTCACTAATCGTTTAGCTCAACTCGGAAAATAAGGAGCCCAACGCTTTGACGAACAGTACCAAAGAAAGGACATTTGGGTAGGCCACATAAATTACTCAAACTGCCAGATCGTGATTAATGAGAACAAAAGAAAAAAAGATTTAAAAAAGACCCACATTAAAACAATACAATACTTTACAAAGTAAATATTCATGTCATTGTATATATAAAAAATTATCAATGTCAATGTGTATATATAAAAAAAAAGAAACGGATATAATTTTGTTGGTCAGATCATTTGATGACCATGTAGATCAGTGTCTGAAATGGTCTTTTGATGAAAGAACCACACAGATATTGCCACTAACTACTCAAACTGCCAGACCATAGTCAAAAGTGACACAGTGACCCACATAGTCCTCAAATTCTCAATAATCAAAGTAATATTCATACAATTAATATTCATGTCATGTGAAATAGTAAAAAAAAGAGTAAAAAATAGCAAAATAATAATAATAAAACAACATTCAGTGTAGATTTATTGGAGCAGTTCAATCCCAGGCCGTTTTATCCTCAATATAGTCTTTAACAGTATAATAGGCTTTCTGACATAATTTACGCTTTATAAAAGATTTGAAGTTAGATAGTCTATGGGAGGACCAACAGTGGATATGTGCTGACATTATGAAGTTAGGATGTGTGTCTGATAACTATACGTTTGTTAGTGACGTGCATAGTTGTACGCGGTGGCTCGACCATTGCGTTGTTAGTCGGTCCGCTTGGCAAACCATTACAAATGTGTTTATTAAATACGACACTTTCTGGTCGGATCACCTACCACTTGTTGTTGAGTGCGACTTAAATTTAATTGTAAGTAAAACTAGTTTTAATAAGGTTAGGTGTAAGAAGGTTGCGTGGGGCAATAAAAGTAATGAGCAAATTGATAAATACAGAGACTATTGTAATAGTAAACTACTGGATTTTCCAGAAGAATTTAGGCAATGTAGTTTTGATGTTTGTAATATCATGGAGCACAAAAAAAGTTTGGACGCAATGTACGAGAATATCGTCACAATATTATCCGAGGCATGTTTACGCAGTCATAAGTATGAAAATAAACCACGTAGAAATCGTACAGTAATTGGTTGGAATAAACATGTAAGCGAGGCGCACAGGGATGCCAGACTTAAATTTATTAATTGGGTTGGGCATAATAGACCAAAAGAGGGTAACGTTTATAAAGACATGTATAAGAGCAGAAAATTGTTTAAAAAAATGTTGAAATGGTGCCAAGACAACAACGACCAAATTAAAATGGACATAATTGCTCAACATCGTTCCTCAAATAATTTTAGCGATTTTTGGAAGGCAACCAATAAGTTGAATCCTAGGCCTGGCATACCTGTGAGCATAGGAGGTGTGAGTGACAGTAAGGCCATTGCTGAGCTGTTCAGAGAACACTTTAGGGTGAGTTCCCCACTTGGCCCATCAAATATGATGCCTGATGGTGAGCCAGTCGTTACCGGTGATTTATTCCGTGTTACAGCCAAACAAGTGTCGGACATAATTATGAAAATGTCTAGAGGTAAGTCACCTGGTCACGACGGGCTCAGCATCGAGCATCTAAAGTATGCAGGCGTTCATTTGCCGCGCGTTCTGGCAATGTTCTTCACTCTATGCATGAGCCACTCATACCTGCCCCCCGACCTCTTACGAACTATTATTGTTCCTATTGTAAAAAATAAAACTGGAGTATTATCCGATAAAGAAAATTACAGGCCAATTTCACTGGCGACAGTAGTAGCTAAGGTGCTGGACGCTGTGCTTGACTCAGAACTTGAGAAGCATCTCAGCATTCATGATGCGCAGTTTGGGTTCCGCCCCGGACTTTCTACTGAAAGCGCCGTTCTGAGCCTCAAGCACACCGTGCAATACTACACGGAGAGGCGTACACCTGTGTATGCATGCTTCCTTGACCTTTCAAAGGCTTTTGACCTGGTGTCATATGACCTGCTCTGGTCTAAACTTAAAAAAACGGGCATTCATGCACAGGTGCAACGGATCTTCCACTACTGGTATGCCAACCAGACCAATAATGTCAGATGGGCAGACAGCCTCTCCGATGTGTACGGTTTGGAGTGCGGGACGAGGCAAGGTGGTTTGACCTCCCCTAAGCTATTTAACCTATACATTAACGACCTGATAGCTGAGCTCAGCAGCACACATGTCGGATGCTCAATTGATAATGTATGCATGAATAATATTAGCTACGCAGATGACATGGTTCTGCTGAGCCCAGCTGTTAGTGCAATGAGGCAGCTCTTAATGGTCTGTGAAAAGTATGCCCTTAATCATGGTCTGTTATATAACGGTAAAAAAAGTGAGTACGTGGTGTTCAGGGCCTCTGGCAAGTGTCCACCTAGTGTGCCCGCCATAAAACTGAATGGTGTTGAGCTAAAACGGGTCTACTAGTTCAAATACCTAGGGCACTATGTCACTGAGGATCTTGATGACCATGTTGACATTGAAAGGGAGCGCAGGGCATTGGCGGCAAAAAGTAATATGCTGTCACGCAGGTTCGCTCGCTGCAGTAAACAGGTAAAGGTTACACTTTTTAAAGCTTACTGCCAAACTTTTTACACGAGTAGCCTGTGGGTCAGCTATACTCAAAGATCGATCAATGCCTTGCGTGTCCAGTATAATAATGGATTCAGGATGCTGCTAGGGCTGCCCCGCTTTTGTAGTGCTTCGGGTATGTTTGTGGAGGCACGTGTTGATGGCTTCCATGCAATAATGCGCAAGCGAACCGCCTCCCTACTAAGCAGAGTGCGGGGCAGCACTAACAGCATCCTACAAGTAATTGCTGAGAAGTATGACTCGGCAGTCATGAGGGCTTTCGTTCGGGTTCTGGTCGGATAGCGTGGCCATCTATCCTGAACTCGAGCGGGAGGTGTCATGACTTCACACCTTATTTACCTCTCTTTTTGTAATATGTCTGTACTAACATAGTTTGTTAGATATTTTTTTGTAACTAACAATTATGGACTTTGTCTGAATTAATAAATAAATAATAATAATAATAAAAGACAATGAATCCAACTTTTTTATGTGAATAATTTAGTAGATCAGCATGAGTGGTGTATTTATTATAAATCATTATTTCTTACGACACGGGAAAAAAAATGTTAATACTTTGGTAAAACGATAGTAGCAGATAGTTATTTTATTTTGACATTTCTTGTTTTATTATATTCTTCGACATATTGTGTTCGTAATAACACTATAAAATACTCATAGTTAACCCTCTGGTAAAATATTTTAGAAACACATTAGTTTCTTTATTGCAGATTTTTGTTGAATATCCATTAAGCGCGGATCCGCGTTCCGGTAGTATAACGGGATTGCGCGGTTCCCCGTTCCGGCATACCAAAGGTTAAAGCTAATGGCGCAGCATCGCGGGCTGGCTCTTGCATGGGTCGGGAGGACTATTAAGTCGGGGTCGCGACGACGGACCTCGGCGGCGAGGTCGGTACGGTTTGTGTCTGTGTGGTTTGCTCACTGTACTGGTCTCTTTTCGACTCTCCTGGATGAGAGTAGTGGGATCGTCAGGTTCGGATAGAACGTGCCGCGAACGGCGGACTTTACTGGTACGGGAGGGGGTTTAAGTGGCTGTCGCGACAACCAGAGGGTTGCGGTGGGATACGGCTAGAGGATACAATCCCGGGATCCCGAATCTCGGGATCCCGGGATCCCGACCTTTTTCTGGTCCCGGAAATCCCGGTACTGTACTTGGCTAATCCCGGGATTTTCGGGATTGCCACAAACAAGTCTAATTTGTATCCCGTAGTCCGTTGCGCCTTGACAATAACCTTGCCTACATTATATGAATAGCATTTATTACATAACGACAAAAAACAACCCTTAGATACGCCGTCGTACGATACGTACCTACTATACACAGTACGCACTAAACAAGTACAGTCCTAATATACATATGTTTGTCGTAGAACTTAGAAGGGACTTAAAGGAAAAGTTACAGCTGGAAATTAACAAGAGTATGAAATCCCCAGATCCTGAAGTACAAGTACAAAATGAATTGGGGTTGGCAAATATTTGTAGTATTAGACGTGAAATGACCCTGTTCAAAAATGGAGGAGTTCGTGGATATCACTTAGAAACAGCATATAAGTATCTACACGTATTGTCTATTGCTCTAACCAGTGTAGAACCTGAGCGAGTGTTTTCAGCTGCTGCTTATGTTGGCAATAAACTACGAAGCAGGCTTGGAAGTCAAAGATATTCATATTTTTCTGCGCTTATATTTTCGTTTTCTTTTTGTGTTGTCTTTTTGATTCCTTGCAAAAGTGTAGTTTTTTTTTGTTTTGTCTTTATCTATTCTTATTATATTGTGATTTTTGTTGTGCAAAGACATTAAAAAGATTTTTTTTTAATTATTTAAGTTAATTTTTAATTTTAGCCCAATTAGAAACCACATAGTCTAATCCCGGGATAGGCCCGGGATCCCGGGATTACGCTTCACAAATCCCGTAATCCCGGGATTGAAAAACATGCTCGGGATTGTATCCTCTAGATACGGCCCTATCGAAGAAACGCTTTGAAGCGCGTTTCATGAACTGCAAAAATTATGTGACGCCCGATCCTTTATAGGAGGCCTTCATTTTTGTATGAAGGCTGTTTTTGTACTCTACTATGTATTTATAATTCGAAATGACTTAAACATTTTTGAGAAATGATGATTACACAGGCCTACAAATTTTAACCCAGAGACTAGACCTATCGTACCCGAAGGATCTTGATGCATTAAATCCAAATCCGTGTTCAGAATGGTTCCTGTACGTCTGGTTTTTGAGATATCCTAACCTAAAAGTGCAAAAATGTGGTTTTTTGCAGTTTTTGAGGTTACGTGACAGAAGGAAATAAATGATAATCAAAAAACGTTGTAGGGCAATTGAAAGTACCACCCTTCCCCTTTTCAAGCTATTTAGATTTTTTCGAATATCTTCTTTTTCACCAAATTATCGCTATTTGAAATTTTACACTTTAGCGTATTAACGCAACCACAAAAAAAAAACGAGAAAATTCTGCCCGAGACCAGACCATGTTGATCTTGTGTTTTTGGGGTCGCTGATTCCAAATCCGAGTTTGTTAGTTTTGAATTTTTTTGTTTAAAGAATAATAAGTGCTGTGTTGGTTAGCGTGCTTATGGTTACTTACGAAAAATTCTGACCTTATACGGTGAATTGGACCTCGGATTCCGAATCAGCGACCCTAAAAACACAAGATCAACATGGTCTGGTCTCGGGCAGAATTTTTTCGATTTTTTTTTTGTGGTTCTGTTAATACGCTAGTGTAAAATTTCAAATAGCGATATTTTGGTGAAAGAAAAAAAGATGTTTGATAAAATCTAAATAGGTTTAAAAGGGACAGGGTGGTACTTTTAATTGAAATACAACGTTTTTTGATAATCATTTTTTTTTCCTTCTGTCACGTAAACTCAAAAAGTGCAAAAAAAACGCGTTTTTTGCTCTTTTAGGTAAGGATATTTCGAAAACCAGACGTATATGAGCAATTCTGAGCACGGATTCGGATTTAGCGCATCAAAATCCTTCGGGTATGTTAGGTCTGGCCTCTGTGTCTGGACTTTTGTTAAATTTTGTCGGCCTGTGCATGATTTTCAATTTATGTAAATAATGAAAGTTACGTTAAAAATTTTGACTATAGACTAGCAAAACTCCCAAAATTGATACCCATGTCGATATTTCATCATAACAGTACATCAGCCATTTTAAATTAAAAATCGATGATTTCATAATGCCTACCCCCAATATGGATATTTTTATAAAATATTTGGATCAAATTTGGATGAAACATTCGTAATCACTATCCTAAAATTACCCAAAGTTGATAACTATGCCCACTTTTCATTTAAAAAATTTAAATATTCGGCGTTCTGAATGAAAAACTTGTGGGGTTGGTGGACTTCCCGTCAGGAAGTATGTTCATTTGACTCCAAATGTAATTTGTATGGAGTTTTCGGCTTCAGCACCTTCGAATATACTGAAAACAACACCCATGATGAAAACTTTGATAATTTTCGCAACCAGCATTTTTTTATTTTGATTTTTACCTCACAATCGGCTTCAGCACCCTTGTTTACCCCTACCACAAGCTACATTAAAGAATTTCATTCCAAAAATGAACGAAATTTGCATAATTTAATTACCACATTAAAAATAGATGTTCATATAACTTTTTATTGAATAATCATTCGCCATCTTGAATACATATTCATAATCATCACTACTCCATAATTCCTAATAGAATTTAAGTTATTTATTTTTAAACCAAGTTCTGGTAATAAGTTCGGTACTCATACTTTTGGTCCGAAAATTATCAAGATTTTTCAACCGCAGTATAAAGCACGGCACTTACTTTATTATTATTTTGATCGTATTTATTTCGTACAAAAAAGCGATACGCCCGTGCTTCCTAGGGCGCGTCTGAGCGCGGAATGACAAGCCGCGAGTAGAAAATGTATGAAGAAATTTGGGGGCGTTCTTTATTTTTCTCATAAATAAAAAAGTTACGTATTTAATTACAAAATATTCAGGCAAAACGTAGAAGATTATACTAACCATAATTTCCTGTCATTTTGAAGTTAAAATATACAGTTGATCTCACTATACACTAGATATGAGCGCCGATGGCCAATCTTCCGGCGGCGGCGCGCCGATTTTTTTAAGTCGGCGGCGGCGGCGTCGGCGGCGTCACCTTAATTTTAACTACCATAATTGAATAAAAAAATAATACACGTATAATCAAGATTTTCGTTTTCGAAAAGGCTTCAGCACCACAGACCACATCCATACTGTTCGGCAAATTGTACAGAAGACCGAGGAGTACAACCAGCCGCTGTGTATGACATTTGTGGACTACGAGAAAGCCTTCGACTCCATCGAAATTTGGGTAGTTTTGGCCTCTCTGCAACGATGTCGAATTGACTGGAGATACATCGAGGTGATGAGATGCTTGTATATGACACTGCAACGATGACTGTCCAGATCCAGGATACGAAAAACAGCCCAATCCAACTGCGCAGGGGGGTGAGACGGGGGATCTGATATCCCCAAAACTGTTCATCAATGCGCTGGAGGACATGTTTAAGACGGCGGACTGGACTGGACAGGGAATCAATGTGAACGGCGAGTACATCTCACACCTTCGTTTTGCCGACGACATTGTCATAATGGAAGAGACGCTGGAACAGTTAGACCAGATGCTGCATAGCCTAAATGGAGCCTCACGGCGGGTAAGCCTCGGCATGAACTTGGACAAGACGAGTCATGTACAATTCGCATGTCTTGCCGAGTCCAATCCGCATCGAAGGGTAGCTTCTCAAGGTTGTGAAGGAGTATGTCTACCTTGAGCAAGTCATACAGCTTGGTAGACAACTTCGAGAAAGAAACCAACAGGAGGATCCAGTTGGGTTGGGCAGCGTTTGGAAAAGTTCTTCAAGTTTTCTCGTCGCCGATACCGCAATGTTTGAAGACCAAGGTCTTCAACCAGTGCGTCCAGCCCGTCATGACATACGCTGCCGGAACGTGGACACTGATGGTTGGGCTGGTCCACAAATTTAAGGTCGCTCAGCGCGGGTAAGCAGGCTGAAACCTGGGCTGTACTGCAGTCTCTTCAACGGTACCAGATCGACTATCGGTAAATCAAGGTGCTAAAGTGTCTGTACGAAAACGCCACTATGTCAGTCCGACTTCAGGACCAGACCTCGAAACCTATCCTTCTGCAGCGAGGGGTGAGACAGGGAGACGTTATTTCTCCGAAACTGTTCACCGCTGCACTGGAGGATGTCTTCAAGGTTCTGGACTGGAAAGGCGCTGGCGTCAACATCAATGGCGAGTACATCACTCACCTTCGATTTGCCGATGATATAGTTGTCATGGCTGAGACTATGGAGGGCCTCAGTACAATGCTCGATGACCTCAGTAGAGCTTCCGGAAGAGTGGGTCTCAAGATGAACATGGACAAAACAAAGGTCATGTCCAATGCTCATGTGATACCCACTCCAGTGAAGATCAGAGGCGCTACACTCGAAGTTGTAGACGAATATGTGTACCTAGGACAGACTGTCCAGTTAGGTAGGTCCAACTTCGAGAAAGAGGTCAATCGTCGAATCCGACTCGGCTGGGCAGCTCGCAATGGGCGTCATTAGAAAGCTGAAAGTCACCCAAAGGGCGATGGAGATTCCCTACGCGATCGAATCAGAAATGAAGAGATCCGTAGGAGAACCAAGGTAATCGACATAGCCCGAAGAGTTGCTAGAGTCTGTCAAGCGAGTCGAGTCCACAACCATTTTACTGATTTCTTATAATGGCAATACTATTATCTGTCAAACAGATTGTCACAATTTCTGTTCTAACCTCGAGCATGCCGGTTTTTGTTGAATTTTTTAATGTTATAATGCCAAAACCTATTAAAAGTAGTGTCAGGAGCCTGCTGTTTACAATGATTAATAAATATAATCATGTAAAGATTGAATCTGATGACGTGTTAACAGAAAAACGACGACTTTTGGATGAAATTGTTTCAACAACAGGTAGGTTGGCTACAAAATGTTGATACTTTTAGCACAATTGTCTAATTTTGTTTATTTTACTATGATGTGATCACGATTTCGGTTTTGGTTTAGATTCAGACGTCGTATACATGACATTGAATCTCAATGGGGCACCTATAAGTGAAAAGTATTATAAGAGATTGTTGTCATCTTTTTTCAGCCACCTTGGATGATGAATTAATAAAAAGCACAATTGATAATTTAGTTAAGAAAGTCATAGCCATAGATGAGAATAAAAAAATGAAATCTGAAACAGACTATTTGACAAAAATTGCTGCTATGACAGGTTAGTACAGATTTATTTGTTTACATTGTTTGCATTTTCTACAAATATTATCATAAAATTTGTGCGTTTGATACTGAACTGACATATTGAACTTTCAGATTTATGTGTGAAAACACTGCGAAGAATTAAAAAAGAAGGTGCTATTAACCAAGGCGAGTGGAACACACCGGGGAAAAAACGTCCACGACAGCCAACTGTAGCCAATCTGGATAATTTTGACTTATCAGCCATACGCAATAAAATTAATGAATTTTACTGTGTGAAAAAGCAAGTTCCAACTCTACGAAGTTTGCTTGCAGATTTAAGAGAGTCAATTGGATTTACTGGATGTCATGAAACATTGAGATAATTATTACTCAAAAATGGATTTGAATTCAAAAAAAATAAAAATGAGAGATCTCTTCTTATTGAAAAGTATGAACTAGCTGCATGGCGACATAGGTATCTCAGAGTTATTGATGAAAAGCGGAAACAAGGAAAATTAATAGTTTATCTTGATGAGACTTATGTCCACCAAAATTATAAAGTTAAAAAATCATGGCAAGGGCCATCAACAAGCGGTGTAATTGACAAAATATCGTCAGGCAAAAGACATATTGTTGTTCATGCTGGATCCGAAAAAGGTTTTGTTCCCAATGCATTATTGGTATTCAGTACTAAATCAAAAATGGCAGATTATCATGATGATATGAACAGAAATAATTTTATGAAATGGTTACGTGAAAAATTAATACCCAATTTAAGTCAGCCCAGTGTCATTGTTATGGACAACGCTAGCTACCATGTAACACAAATAAATAAGCCACCATCTATGAATGATTTAAAGGCTGACATTCAGAAATGGCTAACTGAAAATGGAATTCATTATGAAGAATTCTTTACAAAGGCTGAGCTTATGTGCCTTGTGAATGAACATAAAACAACTCCAATGTATGAAGCTGAAGAATTTTTGAAACAACATGGCCATGAGGTTTTGAAACTTCCGCCATATCATTGTGACCTGAACGCAATTGAACTCATATGGAGTTTGGCTAAAAGAAAAATAGCCAGCAAAAACTTAGGGATTCCAGGTAAAGAAATGGAGAACCTTATAAAAGAATGCTTTAATAGTGTCACAGCCAATGATTGGAAAAAATGCACAGATCACACTATTAGTGTCGAAAATAAGTATAAAGTAAGAGACAGGATATCCGAAACCGAGTTGGAACCCTTCATCATTTCTGTGCGTAATGATTCTACTGACAGTGATTTCTCATTTGAAGGCATTGAATTTCTTGATTCTGATTTTAGTTCTGATGAATAAATACGTACATTGAAATGCTTTTTTTTTAATTTATCCCAAGTAATTTTTTTATCAAAATTCAAGTATCAACAAGTTTTCAGCGTGCTATATCAGTGTTGACACCTGAAAGATTTTTGAATTTGCCGCCTTTTTCATGGGACTAGAATCGCTTGACGGACTCTAAACTGAAGTGGCAGTGGGCAGGGCACATTGCTCGCAGAACAGATGACCGATGGGGTCAAAAGGTTCTGGAGTGGCGACCGCGAACCGGAAGACGTAGATTTGGAAGGCTTCCAACAAGGTGGACCGATGACCTTGTGAAGTCCGCAGGAATCCGCTGGATGCGGGAAGCACAATACCGGCGGAATGTGCGGAGCTTGGGGAAGGCCTATGTCCAGCAGTGGACGTCTTTCGGCTGAAATGATGACTTGTCCGACGTGCGTACGGTTCGGTCAGCGTATTTGGTTAAACTGAATGCCGTCGCTCGGGCTCGGCGCGCCGGTGCCTAGGATCAGCGGCGCCGGCGCGGCGGAAAACGTGGCGGCGGCGGCGCACCGGCGCGGCGCTCATATCTACTATATAGGTACCGATACAGACCCCATTATTTTTCATTTTCGTCGATTATTGCGGTGGGGAAAATGTATTTTAGTGAAAATATTGTATGGGAATATTATATAGCAAAATCTCGAAAGCGACAGCTTTGGATGACTGATGATACTCTTGCGTTGGTTGAAAAAAGACGGGATATGAAGGCGAAAGGAGCAGACATCCGGGCTATAAATGGTATGTCTGCCCAAATTCAGACTGCATGCCGTAAAGACCAAAACGCCCAATATCAGAGAATATGTCAGGAAATAGAAGTACACTCGGGCCGCTGTGAATCACGAGACCTCTACCAGAAGATCCGTTCCCTAACCAAATCACTGACATCTAAAGCTTGGGCAATTGAAGACAACAATGGTGTCATCGTGACAGAACTTGACCAAATTTCTGAGACCTGGAAGAATTACTGTCAATCTTTATTCCACGACCCCCAATCACAAAATTACCCTACAACTGTGCCCAATGAACTGGAACCAGACGTACTGAAGTCAGAAGTTAGAGCAGCAATTAAGCACCTGAAGAACGGCAAAGCTACAGGCAGAGATGCAGTTCCCATTGAGACTATAAAAGCCTTAGGAGAGCAGGGAGTTGATATATTCTTCAAAATATGTAACAAGGTATGGAGGACTGGAATTTGGCCTACTGATTGGACCTGTTGGGAATTGCATCCAACATACACGCAGACGGCACGCGCAGGCAACGTGACCGACCTACGCGTCATCGCCATCGGCGAGTGAGCAGCGCCCGGCTGTTGGTAATCGCATCAAACATACACGCAGCCGGCACGCGCAGGCGACGTGACCGACCTACGCGTCATCACCATCGGCGAGTGAGCGGAGGTGCAGCGTGTGGCACCGGCGGACACTCGCTTCCACGGACTCCACCGCGACGGACGATATTCCCTTCCTATTAACTGTTTGTCCGGGAACGTTGTAATTGGAAAATAATCACGGCATTAAACCATTGCCTAAAATACAGTCCACTATTTTTATTGCTCCCCGCGCTAACATGGTCCTTCAAGGATCTCGCCGGTATTTTTTCAAAAATTAACGGTCTCGGGCGAAAAACTTCAAACTCGAAGCTCTTCGGCTGCGGTCTTCAGCAGCACCAGTTCCTGCAGGAGTCGTCAATTTCCTGTCGAAGAAACTACGCATAGCTACCGCACACGCCTAGAGAAGAAGTCGTCTAGAGGTCGGCCGTACAACGGACTTTGGACCCGTCGAAAGTTCGAGTCATCGTCAAGGACAAGGAGGAACTTGAAGCATCATCGGTTATCCTGTGGATGGTTAAACATTTAGTGAGTTCGTTCCAATTTGTCCCTTATATCTTTTCCTATTCTTTATCATATCTCATTTTGAATAGCAATAATTGAGTGAGTGCTTTCCATTATTTCATAGCCTTGCATTTCCTAAAACTCACCTATTCTTCTTATAAAGCTACTATACAACCTTTAAATTACCCCATCTTGCTACGTTTAATCCGCTTCTTATCTATAACAGCTGATCGCTCGACGACATACCTGCGCGTCAGATGTTCCTTTGTTCGCATATTGAGTCATACCTACCTCATTAGCTAGCTACGCTATTTTTTTTCTTCGCATTTTGTAAACTGGTTTCTTATCTTTCGTTAATTTATTTGTGATCATCGCTTGTGTGCGCGTAGCTATGACTGACGAAAAAGTCGAAAAACTCGTTAAAAAACGCAGCTGTATGAAATCTAAGCTCACTATTTTTGCCAACTACCTTCACATGCTTGAAAGTTGCGACGAACTTAGCAGATTACAACTATTAGATTTAGAAACTAGATTTAATAAATTTGATAGCTTATATGTGGATTTCGACAAATTACAGTGTGACATCGAGATATTGTTGGAGAACCCCGATGACGAGAACAAGGAACGTGAGCAGTTTGAAAACCAGTATTATAAACTGGTGGCGACGGCGCGGAGTCTGCTCGGTGCTCGTCCCCCCCAGTCTGGCAGTCAGCAAGATGGTTACGTAACGGGTGACGAGGATGTACAGGCAGGTGGCTTTAAATCCAATTGTGTTAGGTTGCCAAAAATTAATTTACCAGTTTTTCATGGTCACTATCAACACTGGCTTGAGTTTAGAGACACTTATACTTCACTTATTCATTCACGAAAGGACATGGACAACGTTAATAAGTTGCACTACCTACGTGCTTCTCTTAAAGGTAGTGCGTTACTAGTTATAGATAATTTAGATTTTACAGCACGGAATTATGAGTCCGCTTGGAATTTATTGTGTGAAAGGTACGACAACAAAAGATTGCTCGTTAATAATCATGTTCGTGCATTGTTTAGCGTTGAATATATGCAGAATGAATCGTGTTCTGCTATTCGCAACCTTATTGATGTCACTAGTAAAAATCTTCGTGCCTTAACAACGTTAGGTCAGGACACTGAATTTAATTTACGAGATACCCTCATAATCCACATGATGTCCGAAAAACTTGACAGTGTCACACGTAGGGAATGGGAAGAACATCGAAACACGTTAAATAATCCACCCCCCTTAGATTTTTTTTTAAAGTTCTTGAGCAACAGAGCTGATTTATTAGAAACTTTGCAAGAACATAAAACAAATAACAATAAATTGCAACAGGCAGACACTTACAAACATAATTCTAACCTACTTACAGCTACAAAATCAGATCAAAAAATAAATGACAACAACCATAAGAATAAAAAACACAATAACAATAAAAAAATGTATACATGTCCTATGTGCACTCAGACTCATTTCTTATTCAATTGTGAGGCCTTTAGAGCCCTGTCTGTTGAAGCTCGTTTGCAAAAGGCCAAAGAGGCAAAGGTCTGTCTTAATTGTCTGCGACCGGGGCACGTAGAATCAAGATGCAATCTTGTACCTTGCAAATATTGCAAAAAGAAGCACAGTACCCTGCTTCATTCACATGAGGCAGAAACAACTCATACTCCAGTTATTCCCGTCAACAACTTTGCCGGTTCGACTAATGTTCAGCAGTTTACTACTCCTCCGAATGTTTTGCTTTCCACAGCGATCGTGAGAGTGGTTGACAGCAAGGGCGACGTGCACACTGCCCGAGTACTGCTCGACAACGGTAGTACGAGCAACTTTGTAGATGAGTCACTATGCGGTAAGCTGGGTTTGTCGCGACGTAGTGCGAGCGCCACCGTGACAGGTATAAATAATAATACTTCTTATTGTACACAGTCTTGCAACCTTACTATTATGTCCCACTATAATGACGACTATAAACTTACTATAGACTGTCATATTTTGCCTCAGATCACTAGAGCTTTGCCGTCTTCATTCATAGACATATATAATATCCCTATTCCATTGGGAATAAGTCTGGCTGACCCAACATTTAATATACCGTCAGCTATTGATATCCTTGTTGGAGCCGAAGTATTTTGGTCCGTCTTATGTAATAATTCTATAGACTTAGGTAAAAATCAGCCTAAGTTATATGAAACGAAACTGGGTTGGTTAGTGTCAGGGTACATTGCCCGTCACAAGTCACACTCTTCTTCTCCCGTTTGTCATTTTTTAAATGAGAACGCCGACCCAGACTTATCTCGTTTTTGGGAATTAGATACCATTGCAGCCAAGCACTCCTTATCTCCTGAAGAGCGTGCCTGTGAGCAGAGCTTTAAGAAACATACCACTCGTAAAGACGACGGACGCTTTGTTGTAACCATGCCACTGAAGAAATGTCCTTCAGTCTTAGGCGATTCCTTTTCAAAGGCAAAGTGTCGGTTCATGACATTAGAGCGGAGGTTTCTTAGAGACGCTGTCTTCAAAAGCAGGTACGTTGAGTTCATGCAAGAGTATGAACGCCTTGGTCACATGACTGAAGATAAGGAGTCTTCGCCGGGCTGTCTTCAGAAAAACAGCTATTTTTTACCACATCACGGCGTCATACGTGAGTCAAGCACAACTACCAAGCTTCGTACAGTTTTTGATGCATCGGCCACCACTAGTACTGGTGTGTCACTAAATGATATCCAAATGGTTGGTCCGACTGTACAAGAAGATATTATTTCGATACTGCTACGCTTTCGCCAGCATAAATATGTTGTAACTGGTGACGTAGAGAAAATGTACAGAGCGATTGAACTTCATCCTTCTCAACGCTCACTACAAAAGATTATCTTCCGCTCTGATTCCGAAGAGCCTTTAAAAACCTACACCCTCAACACAGTGACATATGGCACGGCAAGTGCGCCTTACTTAGCCACCAAATGTTTGGTTAGTTTAGCATCCAGCGCCCCTGATGATGACGTCAAACAATCAATTCAAAGAGACTTTTATGTTGACGATTATCTAGGAGGCTCTGATTCTATAAATAAAACAATCGATATTGCTCAGGGAGTCATATCTACTTTAAAATCAGCCCAATTAAATTTAAGAAAATTTATATCAAATAATAAATTTATTTTAAAGCAAATTTCGTCCTCTTATAATAATATAGATGACAATATTTTAGATTTTTCACAAACAAACATGGATGTCTCAACAAAAACTCTTGGTCTGAACTGGATTTGTGATTCGGACACTTTGTCGTTTTCAATTAATATAAAGTTAAATAAAAAAGTTACAAAACGACATATAGGTACTTTCCATTATAAGTCAGATCTTTGACCCATTGGGACTCGTCGGCCCATGTATTGTTGAAGCCAAACTCATTATGCAGAGATTGTGGATCAATCAATACTCATGGGATGATGAGGTCTCACAAGACACCAAACATTCATGGTTTGCATTTGCTGACACTTTACCTCTTCTGAATCACTTAAGAATTCCTCGATGGGTTCTTAGTGACAGCTCAGGAATTCATGAAATTCATGTTTTTTCAGATGCTTCAGAGCGAGCGTACGGCGCTTGTCTGTACATTCGTTCTGTGGATCAATCAGGTTTAGTAAAAACACACCTCTTAACCTCTAAAAGTAGGGTAGCGCCGATAAAGCCTACGACGATACCTCGTCTGGAGCTTTGCGGAGCCTTGTTGGCTGCCAGGTTGTGTACAAAAGTATTAACCTCTCTTACTCTAAAGGTAAGCAAATGTAGATTTTGGTGTGACTCTACTATAGTTCTAGGGTGGTTATCTACACCCCCACTGCAACTAAAGAATTTTGTTCGGAACCGAATCCACGAAATACAAGAGAGCACAGAGGGTCACGTATGGGGCTACGTACCGTCGAAGGACAACCCGGCGGATCTTGTTTCCCGTGGGCTGAAGGCTGATTCCATCAGTGGTTCATCGTTGTGGTGGTCTGGTCCCACTTTCTTAGAGAAAGATGAACGTGAATGGCCAAGAATGCCCAATCACAACGAGAAACACGATCTACCAGAATTGGTTTCTTGTTCTGTCGTAGTAACTAACAGTATTTCTAATGTAGATTCGATAAGTAGTTTGATTAACAATAGATCTAATATAATTCATTTACAAAGATCAATAGCATATTTACAAAGGTTTATACACAATTGTCGTAACAAAACCAACAAACGTACTGGTCCAATTTCAGTTGTCGAACTTAAAAATTCTTTAAATTTAATATTGCACAAAGTTCAGTTGGAAATGTTTCCTGACGAATATGCTATTCTTAAAACGGCGAAAGCACTGTATAAAAAGAATAGACTTAGTTCCTTGTCCCCATTTCTAGACCCCAATAACCTATTACGTGTCGGTGGCAGATTAGACAATTCCCCATACGTGTACGATACAAAGCATCCTCTCTTATTGTGTAGTAAACATCATTTTACTAAGATACTCTTTGAGCATCTACACTTAATTTATTTACATGCTGGTCCCCAGCTCTTATTAGCGAACGCTAGGCAAACTTATTGGCCCTTGGGCGGCAGAAGCTTAGCTAAAGCCATTGTAAATAAGTGTGTCCGATGTTGTCGGTACAAGGCGGAATCAGTGCAACCCATTATGGGACAGTTACCGACAACTCGAACTGAGTTAGAGTACCCTTTCTTACATTGTAGTGTTGATTACGCAGGGCCAGTGATGATCGCAGACAGGAAAGGCAGAGGTTGCAGACTTATTAAATCATTTTTGGCAATCTTCATCTGTAACTCGACAAAAGCCTGTCATATCGAGCTCGTTACTGCACTATCTAGTGAAGCCTATTTAGCCGCTCTTAACCGTTTTGTGTCACGTCGGGGGAAACCGCAAAGTATTACGTCCGATAACGGCACCAACTTTGTCGGCACTTACAATGAGCTATCAAAGTTTCTTGTACAATCAGACCTTGAGGGTCATATAGCTCAAGAAGGTATAGAATTTAAATTCGTACCTGCATATAGTCCCCACTTTAACGGCTTAGCCGAGGCAGCTGTTCGTTCCACAAAACACCATCTTAAAAGGTTATTGCAATCCACTCATCTCACCTACGAGGAAATGGCTACGTGCCTCACGCAAATAGAAGCTATTTTGAACTCCCGTCCTATTACTCCTCTTTCCTCAGAACCCCTTGACTTTTCCGCTCTGACACCTTCTCATTTCCTAATTGGACGGCCACTTAATGCTATACCTCATCCACAGGTCTCTGATTGCAATATTAATCGCCTGGAGCGCTTCAAGAGAATAGAGCACATCAAGCAGCACTTCTGGCAGCGTTTCTCACTTGAATACGTAGCTCTACTGCAGCAGAAGGTGAAGTGGCGCTCCTCGAAGACAGAGCTGAAGTTAGGCTCTCTCGTCGTCATAAAAGATAGAGCTCTTCCTCCTTTACTTTGGTCTTTGGGAAGGGTCACAAAGGTTTACCCTGGCAGCGACGACATAGCAAGAGTTGCAGAGGTAAAGACAAGGAGGGGCACCATAAGGAGGGCTTTCAATAATATTTGCCCCCTTCCAGATTTTTGAAGCCTTCACTTCAACCCGGGCAGCATGTTGGGAATTGCATCCAACATACACGCAGACGGCACGCGCAGGCAACGTGACCGACCTACGCGTCATCGCCATCGGCGAGTGAGCAGCGCCCGGCTGTTGGTAATCGCATCAAACATACACGCAGCCGGCACGCGCAGGCGACGTGACCGACCTACGCGTCATCACCATCGGCGAGTGAGCGGAGGTGCAGCGTGTGGCACCGGCGGACACTCGCTTCCACGGACTCCACCGCGACGGACGATATTCCCTTCCTATTAACTGTTTGTCCGGGAACGTTGTAATTGGAAAATAATCACGGCATTAAACCATTGCCTAAAATACAGTCCACTATTTTTATTGCTCCCCGCGCTAACAGACCCATACAGTATTTACACCGTTGCATAAAAAGGGCTACACTAAGATATGTAGCAATTACCGCCTTATTGCACTCATCTCACACGCTAGCAAAATAATGCTTCATATTCTTAACGAACGTCTAAAGGTTTACTTATCCAAAGAGATTGCGCCGGAACAAGCTGGATTCGTGAAAGGGAAAGGCACCCGCGAACAAATATTAATTGTTCGTCAGGTTGTTGAGAAAGCACGAGAATTCAACAAGCCAACTTATATCTGCTTTGTGGATTTCTCCAAGGCGTTCGATTCAGTGAAATGGCCAGTGTTGTGGAAAACCTTACTGGAAATGGGTACACCAGAGCAGAGCAGTGGTGGCCCGGTGGTAACGGCCGCGACTTACGATTAGTAGGTCGTGAGTTCAAACCCAAGCAGGCGCATTACTTTGTGTAAATAATTTCATCACCACTGCTCTCAAAACGGTGAAGGAAAACATCGTGAGGAAACCGGCATGTCTTAGAACCAAAAATTCGAAGACATGTGACATCTACCAACCCGCACTGGGCCCGCGTGGTGGATTATGGCCCACTCCCTCTCACCGAGAGGAGGCCTGTGTCCCAGCAGTGGGAACATTATAGGCTTATGATGATGATGAAACACCTAGTGCATCTGTTAAGAATGCTAAACGAGACAGGTACAGCATCAGTTCGAACCGATGGAATGTTGTCGAATAATTTCCATCCTAGTGCAGGTGTCCGTCAAGGTTGCATAATATCACCGCTCCTTTTCAATGTTTATACCGAACTCATCATGCGCATTACTCTGGAGGACTGGACAGACGGTGTCTCAATCGGTGGCTACAGAATTGCAAATCTGCGTTACGCTGATGACACCACGCTATTTGCGACTACCGCAAGTCATCTAGAACAACTACTTCGTAGAATGGAGAGCGTGAGCATCGCCTTCGGACTAAAGATTAACCGCAAAAAAACAAAAGTAATGATCGTGGACCGTGGAAACAAAAACTCGCCCGAAGTCTCTAAAATTGCGAACTGCGACGTGGTCCAGTCCTATATTTATCTTGGAGCGTTAATCTCGAACGGAGGTGGGTGCATTGACGAAATTAAGCGACGTATGGCAATAACCAAATCATCGATGGACACTCTGAAAAAGGTCTGGAGGAACAGAGATCTAACAAAAGCCACCAAGGTCCGGCTTGTTCAAACACTGGTTTTCCCTATTTTCCTATACGCTGCTGAAACGTGGACGGTTCGCGATATTGAGAAGAAAAAGATAGACGCTCTGGAAATGTGGTGTTGGAGGAAAATGCTTGGGGTATCGTGGAACGAGTTTCGTACCAACGCCTCGATACGCCAAGAGCTCAAAATCAAAAAGCGTCTATCTGATCTGGTTCAAACGCGCATCCTAAAATACTTCGGACACGTCTCGAGGCGTGACGGTGACTCGCTAGAACGCCTTGTCGTACAGGGTAGAGTGGAGGGCACTAGACCACGTGGACGGTCACCCATGAGATGGACTGACCAAATAAAATCAGCAGTGGGCGATCCATTATATAAGTGCACCCGCAATTCTATCAATCGGATTGGATGGCGAGAAATCGTGAGGCGAATCACATCAGCCCCTAATCAAGAAATTTCATGAGGACCACGACCGCTCTGACAAGAGTGTTACGAAGAAGAAGAAGATACAATTTGTGTGGTTCTATCATCGAGTTGATTAAATTATCTTTAATTTGAGTTATTTGACTTCGCAGTTGTGATTCCTCTTGATTTAATTGGTACCGGAAAACCAGCGATATTTGTAGAAAAATGTTATAGCGTCCTTAAGGTCATCAGATAAAGCTTGAAGCTTAAAATGCAATACATTCCACAACCGTATAACATAACTGTAAAAAAACCGTTTTCAAATGACGCAATGTACTTTTTAAATAACAAACGTTTTGTAATTGTACCTTTTGCCTCCTCGAAGCTCGTCAGGCTGAAGATCCTAACGTAACGGCTCATATGTATAGTCTTAGGTGTTCTGTCTACAACAACTCAACAAGGTAAACCGAAGCTAAGCTGAGATGAAGGTCTTTTCGTAGAATAGAAGTCCAGTTGCCGATGGTAAGTTATTTATTTATAGGTATCATGTAATACATATATTGTATACAACAACGTCGTACTGGCGCGGCGGTCACTGTGACGTCAGCAGCGTGAGCTTCTCGTTGAGCTGTAGCTGCGTCTTGATGAGCTGTGCCAGCGTCACCACCTGCCGGGACACGATTTTAGTTATTAAAAAAAACTTAAAAACGAATCATCAAAATCGGTTCACCCAGACAAAAGTTCTGAGGTAATAAACATAAAACAAATAAAAAAACAGTCGAATTGAGAACCTCCTCCTTTTTTTGAAGTCGGTTAAATATGTTGTTTGCCTCTATTCATTCAGTACTTCATTATTAAAGGGTTTTTTTATCTTGACAAATTACTAGAGTCAACGCTCCAAAACATTTGGAATTAGATGACTTCATTGTATTTGATACCCATATTGAGTTAAGTGATTGGTTACGAAAAAAATATAGAATCTGCCATTTTGTCAGCCATCTTGGATTTATAATGATACTAAATACATTTTTTTTTTTTTATCGGAATCCAAGGTGTACCAAATTTGCCTCGGGCGTCGGGAGTCTATAGCGGACTCCCGGCCACCGTAGGCGCGAGCTTGCGGGTGGCGAGCAATGGGTAGCTCGCCGCCCGGTAAGGACCAAGCTCGGGTCGACGGCGCGCAGTGTTCCACGCGCGCCTCAAAGGAACACGGGTGGGTTTTAGTCAGGAAAAGTCTGACATGCCCTCCCGCTCCGCCCAGAGCGGGAGAAGTCATTTGATGATTTCCCATCCAAAAAAAAATTTCAGATCAATCTGGAAACAGGAATTGGGTTAAATTTTAAGGACTAAATTTGACCTAAAACATCAAACGGGGCAAGCTTAATAAAACCGCTTAAAAACCTACCAACCTAATAAGTTTCTAGGTTACATCTCATCAGGTTTAAACTGATATAAACAGTGAATACCACCATCATAACATCACATAGAGCAGTGGTGGCCCAGAGGTAAAGCGCCGCGATTTACGAGTAGTCGTGAGTTCGAACCCAAGCGGGCGCTTTACTTTGTGTAAATTATTTCATCACCACTGCTCTCAAAACGGTGAAGGAAAAAATCGTGAGGAAACCGGCATGTCTTAGAACCAAAAATTCAAAACATGTGACTTCCACTAACCCGCACTGGGCCTGTGTGGCCCAGTGGGGCCCACTCCCTCTCACCGAGAGGAGGCCTGTGTCCCAGCAGTGGGAATTTTATAAGCTGCTGACGATGACCATCATTTAGTTAGAGCAAACAACTTTATCATAAGATCTGACTGAAAGATGTGTGGTAAAAAATGAGGGCAAATCGAGAGGGCAACACACCTTATTAAGACCAAAATTCCTGCAATCTAATAGAAAGCAATGGTTATGTAAAGAACTGATAGCAGTAGGTGCAGTGTACTGCCGCTCCTGCTAGCTTACCATGAGCAAGTCCTTGACGCTGGAGGCGAAGGCGGCGGCGAAGGTGTCTGCGGACAGGTTGGGCACGGAGTTGACGAGCTCCAGCAGCTGGCGCCCGGCCGCGTTGTTCACGGCGCCGCGCTCCGCCAGCACGTCCTCCACGTACGACAGCACCTGCACACAACGCCACACTATCACCTCAGCTGTGGGAGGGCTGTACTCTTTTAAACACCACAACATCGTTTACACTGAGAAAAATGTCATTTTGGCATAATCTTAAAATATCGTGACGTTGGTTTAAAATAGATGCGTTGTCTTATAATATGTTGATAATAAGTAAATATTACGCTAGAACTGAAATGTGTTAAGATGGAATCGAATTTTTTGGGTAAATAATGCAATATTATGATACTTGTCATCGTAAAAATTTGTAATTATGAAATAACATTGTCTTCTTCAAATAATAACACAATGTAATAGAAAATGGTCCACTGTCCCATAAATTAGTATGATAATTATAAATAAGATTCTAATTAAAAAACACAATGACAGTCACCGTAATATAAATAGATTTCATAGTTTAATATGAAGAAGTATCTCTAAAAATACGATGACCTCCCCCTAATGTACTATATTAAATTATAATGCTTTAAACTTATATTTTTAAAGTAAGCATCATTTTTTAATATTACAGTCATATTATTTTATGTGAATCCTATGATAATACGATTAAATAATCTCATATTTTTAGAGTAAGCATCAAAGTTCAATAATATAGTCATATTATTTTATGTGTATCCTACTAAATTATTATTACAGAGACCCATTTATGAGTAGCATTTGAATGATGTCCTACAAATTTAAGGTGACGGCATTATATAATGAGGTCTCCCTCTCTCACTTCATTCCGCCGCCGCGCCATTTCGGTCGGCCATTTGTATTTCACCGCTACAGCCGGCAAGTCACGACTCACGACTCGTTTAATTAATAGCAATAACAATTCCATTAGTGCCAGTGAACGTGTTTGATCAGTGCAAAAATGGATATGGCTACGCGTGATCTTTTGAAGAAGTGGAATTTGGAACGCTACATCGATCGTTTTGAAAGTAAGTTGACAAACCTACCTAGTAAGTTGCTAGCATGAGCTCACACATTACATTCACACATTCTAATTTCTAGCAAGAATAGGGTCAGAGTGTCGTCTTAGAGGCACTATGAAAATATACTTAAAAAAATTTCGCGACCAATTTCAAGGTCACAGTTCTAACATAACCTTACCTATGGATCCCTTCGACATCGTTTTTACGACAAACGGTTGGTCGGAGACAAAAAACACCCAGACACTTTTAGCCTTTCTAGGTGTTACATACTATAGAATCGAGAAAATAAACGATTTGCGAAAATAACACTTTTTTGGCCGCTGTACACTCCAACCAAGAATAGTCTTGTCGTATGGTACCTACCCACCTACCTAGATATACGTTCATATTTATATTATACACTAGATTCGATGTGCAACTGCAACCCAAAAAAAAACAAATAGGTAGAGTGCGTCTAAACTAAAATGACGCGCCCCACTACCGCATTTACCGTAGTGTACGTATACAAATTTAAGTAGTGGGGCGCGTCATTTCAGCTTAGACGAGCTCTACCAACCTACATTTTATAAAGTCGATGCGACGTAGTGCATTTCACAGCTGCAATCAGGGCGCTGTTAAATTTACCTTTTTTTTTCAGCTGAACGAATTGATATCGCAACAATGCAGATGCTTAGTAAACAAGACATACATAGTATGTTCCCTCAAATAGGGGACAGACTCCGGTTTGAAGCAGCTCTGGCCATGTTAAAAAGCGACCAACCAAAAGATATGGTTTGTTTTCATGTTAAATTGTATTTCAAAAAAGTAAATTTTGTTTTAAACTTTTTGCTTACACATGCCCTGCGTCGCTTAAATGCACATTCTCCTACTTGCATGTAGGTAGGTAGGTACCTACTTATTAACTTTTATTATTTTAGTCTTCTTAAGATACCTAACAATTTAACCGGTGCAGTATTTATTTAAAAAGTGGAATAAAATCATAACTTTTCATCAGTCTTGTTAGTTTACCAACTAAGTACATTATTATTACCTTTTTAAATTTCTTGTTAAATTTCAGGATAACTCCTACAATTCATCACTCTTTGAAGAGGTCCTGAGGAATGACTTGTTAACTAGTCTACCTTGTAACTTAGAGCCTCTGCCACCGTGTGAAGGACTGCAAAGCTCAATCCTCAACCAAGACTGCGAAGCAGGACTTAACCAGGAAAATTTGGTAAGTTCTGCAAAATTGTAGAAAAGTACTCGTACTTACTGTTTTTTGGTTCAAGAGCAATATGTATTAATTTGTAATTACATCCATACTAATATTATAAATGCGAAAGTAAGTTTGTCTGTCTATCTGTCGGCTGGGGCAGGACCTTTTCACATTTTCATACCTAAGACACTGAACCGATGCAAAATTTGGTATAGACATTCTTTGAGACCAGGATCAGTCCTGATCTTGATCGATTAGTTTTTATCATGGCCGGATCAAGGGACGAGGGCAGGACCGTTCACACCTGCAATGCTGAACCGATTACTAGTAAAAAAATATAACACTTCCCTTGAGTTATCTCCGGCTAGGGCTAGCTATAGCCTGTTAGTTAACGGTCGCACTCGGACACATTTAGTGATTATTTCAACGATTATTGAGGTTAATTGACCGTACATACTCATATTATCACACCTTTTTGTTACATGTACTATTATAACATTGTCTCAAAGTAAATATTATTTTAGGATGGTGACATACTGGTGATACCACTGGACTCGTCGTCGTCAGTGGGTGAAGCAGTTAGACAAGAGTCCACCGGGAGCAATTTAGTAAGTTATTGCCTATTATCCTGTACTTTTGATAAGGAATTTAAATTGACATTTAATATTGTTAACCCCCGGCGTAAACAGATAAGTTTAACGTCTGTACCTGTCCTGTCCTGTATGTGTGTACGGACGGCCGTTTAGGAGCTATACTATATGTCACAAAGATCAGTAATATATTTGGAGTTGGTGACAGCTATAACTAACAACTAAATGCATGATGCCTAGACTGGCACCGACTCCAACTGATCATTATACTGAATGGAAGGTAGGTATTGAACCTGTATTTTCAACATTTTAGTGACATTTTTTTTTAACTTTTACCTTGCATATTTAGTTTGTAATGCCATACTTATACTATTTGTGTTTCAGGTGAATACCATACTGAATTCATCAGTCGAGGGAAAACAAATAATAGCAATTGGGCAGAAAACGGGCACCTTACCCTCAAACGTGCGTGGGCGTTTATGCAAGCTGCTTATGGAGAAGCTCATTACGGCCGAAAACCCGGTACTTCTGACAGATTCGCAGCTGCTTGCTCTATCCTACGACATTGGCAGATTATTTAAAGAGGAGTCACCACCCCTATACTACGCGCCGTACCTGCCGGCTGATGCTTACCAGGCTAAGCGCAATATCTCTGGCTGGTTAGTCACCGCCAGAAGGGCTCGACGGCAGCATTTAGTTTCGTTGGGCCTTATTGAAAAGCCCAAGTCACGTTCTCGCTCCAAGTCCAGTCCTAGGCTAGACACCCCTCCACTCGCTGGAATCGACCTGACCGGACTTAAAGAAGGTAACTCCTTTTCAAGAAATTTTATGTTTTCAGATTGAATTAAATTATCAAGAACAAAATTATTGAGAAAAATATCTGAATTAGTATAAATTTTCGTTACAAATTACAAAATATCTGAATCTAAGAACCGTTATTGTCATTGTACTAATTATTAATCGTTTTAATTTTTGTGTGCAGGTGAAGTGGAGGACGTAGCGTCAGCATTAGAGCAGCTGTCAAGTCCTTCAGCTGGTCCGTGGCAGGAGGTCAGTGCCCTGTGGCGGGAGACGGTGCGAGCTCGCCTCCGGTACTTGTACTACGAGGAAGGGACATTACAGGAGTACTTCAATAAGTATCCTATCCTGAAGTCAAGTGATGGATGGCGACTCCTGACTCATGACTACGAAGCACTGTTCCCTGATAAATCCGGGGGCCTCGACGCCTTGGATGCTTCATCGGAAAACATACTAAAAGCTGCTCAGCAGAAGCTTAACACCACAAAGGACTCGTTTCTTCGTCGAAAAATAGCTGATACATTGGCAATTTGTGACGGTAAGGAAATGATTCTGTTATATAGTTCTAGGTGCTCGACCTCCCTGGGTCGGTGAACCCGTTATAAAATATATAGACAAAAAAGAATTTAAAAATTATCTAACATGGTGCAGTCGTTCAGAAGTAACGGGCGGGCGGACACACATTTCGGCAATTCATTTTTACTTATATAGATAGATTTTATTTTGTTCTGATACTTTTCCCTATTTGCTCAGTTAATGATGATGTGTTGTGTCAAATATACTATTATTATTTTCTTTCCAGATGAACAACCGGAGACAAAATTAATAGCAGCGATATTGCTACTCGGCTGTCTCTTTAATATTCCTCCTGCCCGTCGATCTAGAAAAGACTGGCAAGCTTCACGAGCGGAGATATTGGATGGATTTGTGACCATCGTGGATGATGACGCAGACGTGCAAGTGGTAATTGAGGAGCGTCGCCAAAAGCTTCAAAACCTAGGTATTAGCCTCCAACCATTTATAATTTGGTGCCGCCAGTCAGGTGTCTCCTTCACAGTATGTGACAATACGTTTTACAAGTTCACAACACTAACTGAGGCTGTTGATGTGACTTTTAAAATATTTCATGCTACTGCGGCTAAATATCCTACTGAAAGCTATAACATTTGGCTTATTATCCAAATTGGTTTTTACAAAGTCAAAACATCGTACGATCGTATGTCACAATCTGTGAAGGAGATATTAGTTACTCTCGGAGTCACAATTTAAATTAAGATGAAGTGTCACAGTTGTAAAAGGACTTTTCCCACGTTTTCTTCACTTATTACCCACATAAGGAAAGAATGTGAAAAAATTGATATTACTGGAGTTTATAAATGTGGTGAAGACGCATGCTACCGGTATTTCACGGACGTTAGACAATTTAGAAAACATGTTAACTTAAAACATTTGAATAAAGTAAACACTCATTATTTGCCATCCACCTCAAACGAGGCTTGCGTAGTTCCTATGTGTGAAACAGAGACTACCAAAGTAGCAACTGAGCACATATACATTGAAGCTGATAGTGAACCGGAAGTCCTTGATAATGCTGATAGTATTATTCATAAAGAAGTTTTGAAATTTATTTCAACGCTCTATGTAAATCCCTCTGTATCTCGATCGTCTGTACAAGCTATGGTTAGTCATTTGCAAACCCTTCTTGACAATATCGCACCGTCTTTAATGTCCGTATTCGGCCCTGTGCTAGCTGATGAGGAAAGCATGTCTGGAAGCGAAATTAATAAACGACTTCATAAGTTCAACACAGCTTTGAAGGGCATCTTTTTTCCGTTTCGTTCAGAATATTTGAGATTCCGAGAATTGAATTTATTAGGTTCTTTTATACCACCACATGAAGTAATCGTTGGTTATTGTCCTGACATTTCACAAAGGAGTAACACTTTAACATTACACACCAAGCCACGTACAATGCAAGTAATTCAACTTCGCCAGGTTTTGAAGAATTTTTTTTCCATTGACACTATTTGGAAAGATGTAACGGATTATTTGAACCACCTAAGGGGTAATTTAATAATCCGTGAAGAAAATCCGATGAGGCCAATGTGTCTAGAAAATGTAATGCAGGGATCTGTATGGCTGGCAATGTGTACACCGCAGGCGTCGGACATTATTCTTCCTTTAGTAGTATACTATGATGATTTTGAAATTGGAAATCCTTTGGGGAGCCACGCTGGGGTGCATAAGCTTGGTGGTGTATACGTTTCCTTGCCAGCACTCCCACCACATTTATTTTCATTGTTGAATAACATTTTGCTGTTAGCTATTTGCCATTCTGCTGACAAAACTAAATATGGAAACAAAGCTATTTTTGACCCTGTTATTGAGGAATTGAATTACTTGCAAAACAAAGGAATTTTTATAGAAAATAAGTTTTTTAAAGGAACCGTAAAATTGAAGGTTGTTGCTATAACTGGCGATAATTTAGGCCTGAATTCAATTCTCGGGTTTACTGAAAGTTTTTCAGCTAACAAGTGTTGCAGAATCTGTAACATTGACAAGAAAGGTTTGCAAACTGCTCTATATGAAAACAGTAACTTGCTTAGAAATATGACTTCATACCACGCTCAATTGCAAGAAAACGATACACCTAACACGGGCATTAAAGAATCATGCTGTTGGCTTAAGGTGACAGGATTTGATTTATTTCAAAATGTAGCAGTAGACCCAATGCATGATATATTAGAAGGTGTAGCTCGTTATGTAATGACCTTTGTCATAAACCACTTCCTTGCCGAAGGTCTTTTAAAGATCTCAGTATTGCAACAAAGAATAATTTCATTTGATTATGGACCAGATAGGAATTCAAAACCAAGTAATTGTTTAGTTGTCCAAGGTTCGAAAGTAAAATTGAAAACTTCAGCATCAGAAATGCTTACCCTTATTAGATACTTCAGCCTAATAGCCGGGTTTTACATTCCTTTAGAAAATAAAGTATGGAAATTATACATTATGTTGCGGCAAATCACCGACAGGTTATTAAGTCATAGGGTCTTCAGTGACACCAATATTCAACTCCGGGTTATAATAGCAGAATTTAATCAATTGTACACGGAGCTAACAAAATCACCCCTGCAGCCAAAGTTTCATTTTCTGACTCATTATCCTACCATGCTAATGAAGTTCGGCCCCGTACGTAACATGTGGGCTATGCGTTTTGAAGCCAAGCACAGGGTATCTAAGTTAGTGGCTAGATCATCTTTTAATCGAGTCAATGTTTGCAAGACTAGCAATAAAATGTCAACTTATGCTCAATGACTTGTTTGTGAAAAATACAATACCTACAACAAAAATACTAAGAAAAAAATCTGCATTAAATTCAGGAGACACTGTCAAGTTTTCTCTCGGCACTGGCGTTGTCCTCAAATATTCGGTTACTTCCGCTACAATAGCTGGTGTTATATGGCAGCGGAACTCTATTGTTACTGTAGATATAGATGATGAACAATTCTTACCCACTTTTGGCCAAATTGATGCAATTTTGGTGACAGATACTGAAGAGGTTTTTTTCCGTTGCTGTATGTTTGAAACTATTGAATTTAATTCTCATTACAATTCTTATGAAGTTAAACGTGGTAATGATTATCTGTGCTTTCCTTGCCAAAATGCCGTTTCTCCGTGTCCTAACACGCTCACTCTAATGCGAGGTAACACGTCATATATTACAAGTAGATGGTACCTAGAGTAAAAATTTCAAAATTCTGTAGGTATTCTAACGGCTTACGGTCGCTGCTATAATACCTTGAAAATGCGCAAACGAGTTAACTCGTTTGCTCATTTTTAAGGTGTTTTTACTTTGAATCCAGTAATATCAATTTTTTTTGGAAACGTTTACATAATTATTAATTATGTACTTATACCGTACGCGGCGTTGCTAGTTTGAGGCACTGCAGAGTCCAAGGGCAGTTATTTTTTTATAGCAGAGTGCGCTCAACTAGTAATCTACCCTTAGTTACGGTATTTATCGGATATCCCTTTAGGATATCCTATAAAGACGGCCCGATAACGGTGTCCGCATAAAGTAATGGTATGAGCCAGCACCAATAGCTGGTTTAAGGTGAACGCACACTTATCAGAGCCGAAGGAGGCGAAGCACAGTGGAACGAATGTATGGGAGCGGTTGGACGTAGACATGTCCGAAAAAAAAGAGTAAAATTATGCCAAACTAATGATGCCATCTTATTCGATTACTTAATGCCTTCATAACTTGTGGTGATGAATTTCTTCATAACTCCCATATTTCGGGAGTAATTTGAGAAAATGTGAAATTTTACTATGAAAATGAGTGTATCGAGCTCTCTCCCTCCTGATTCCGGGCTTGTTTCAAGTAGCGGTCTCTAATATCATAATGCTAATACTAAGAGCTATATTTAATACTAAGACACATAGTGCGCCAAATGTGCACTTTCTGGGATAAAGAGTGATGTTTATTTTATAACACAATTTTTTTATTTTTTGTTTATTTTGTTGATTAAAACCGTTTTTCTAAAGGTTTACCTTATTACAATAACATTTCTGAGCAGCCAATTAGAGAAGATATAAGCTAATTAGGATATATAATTAGGGACTTAAGGTTTACATATAAAACTGATGCACTAATGATTACTGATAAGAACATTGCTATTATTTAATTACTAAATGGCTCTTAATACACTAATTTAGCATGCATCATTTACTAATTATCACAATAACTAATTACCTTGCAATATTTAACAAAGGATACCTGGGATACCTGGATTTTATATAAATAGGTCACTATTAGTAACTTTAAAATCAGTGTTGATTTACACCTCGTTGTATCCAAGCTAATCTCGCAATGTATTTTCCAAATTTTAATACAAATCTTGATATTCACGTTGCTTTATGCGCACGCGCACATAAAGATTTACGCGACTTTAACTATTTGTTCAGTGTTTTAAAAGATAACAGTTGTGTTCAGTTATGTGAAAGTGCTGAAACAAGTTTAAAAGACTGGTGTCGTCGATTTTGCTACCGCATTTATGCAAAATGGACACAGTCTGGAAGAAGCACAGATAAGTTTCGGAAGAAACATGAGATTTGGCTACAGGCTGCAATTCAATGGCCGGAATTACAGAATGAAAATATGGAACCTTCTACAGAAAATATAAGTGACGTCATCGAGCCCATAATTTCTCCTGCTAAATCTGATGCTTCAACTTGTACACATCCTAGTCCTCGTAAATCTTTTGAGGACCTTAGTAACCGGCAAAAAAGAAGACGCACTGAAGATAGTCTTTCATGCAGCAGTAGCAGCGCTGAAATTATGTTTTCGGCCGAAAGGGCGCTTCAAAAGGCAGGACAAAGCGATACAGCTTATGTTATGAAATACTTGACGGAGAATCCAGAAGAGGCCTCAAAAATCAAAGCCTTCATTGAAGGTAAATCAATTCAGGTACGGGAAATATCCCCTTTGAAGGCATTGGCTCTTTATGTATCGATGAACTTATCGAAATGGCGCTATAACACTCTTCGGGATTTCAACACTCAAGAAGGAGCTCTTCAATACCCGAGTTACTACATGTTGGTTAAAGAAAAAATTAAGTGCTATCCGGCCAAAGAAGATCTCACAGTTACAGAGAGCTCTGCAAAAATCAAATTACAAGCCTTGATGGATTTAACCTCAAGAAGACTTATTAGGTCGTTAGAAACCCCTGTTGATCCCAATCAACAGCTCGTATTAACCAGCAAATGGGGTTTTGACGGATCATCTAGCCAAAGCATTTATCATCAAAGGACGAGTGAAGATGAGCAAATCGATCTTGCTAGTAATTTTATGATTAGTCTTGTACCACTGCGGCTCGTCTCAAAAGGTGTAACAATTTGGGAAAACGAGCGACCATCTTCCACTTCATTTTGCCGGCCAATATTGTTTAAGTTTATAAAGGAAACCAAAGAAAATGTGCAGAGAGAGATGGCTGAAATCGAAGCAGAGATTGAAGCCTTAACTCCATCCACCATCACTGATGGAATTAGTGTCAAACACCAACTGCTGTTGACAATGATTGATGGTAAAATTCATTCCATTATATCCAATACAGCAGCTTCAGTGTGTGACATATGCAAGGCTTGTCCTAAAGAAATGAATAATTTAGAGTTAATCAAAGATAAACACGCAAACGAGGACATGTATAAATATAGCTTAAGCACCCTTCACGCTTGGATTCGCTCAATGGAATGCTTATTACACATTTCCTACAAATTAGACATAAAATCATGGCAAGTAAGGGGTGATATAGCAAAAAGGCAAGTTGATGACAGGAAGAAAAGAGTTCAAGAGGCTGTAAGAAGAGAAACGGGCTTACTTCTCGATGTTGTGAAACAAGGCAGTGGATCCACCGACAATGGCAACTCGGCAAGGAGATTTTTTGAAAACTACACTAAATCTGCTGAACTGACCGGAATAGATGCTATGCTTTTAAGAAAAATCTGTGTGATCTTGCAGTGTATTTCATCAGGAGAGAAGATCAACGTAACTAAATTCCGAGAGTTCTGCTTTGATACTGCTAAGCTTTACGTGGAGTTATACCCATGGTATTATATGCCTTCTTCACTTCATAAAATTTTAATGCATGGGCCAGACATAGTTCAGAACATGTCAATTGTGCCCATTGGTTTTCTATCCGAAGAGGCATCTGAGGCTAGAAATAAAGATTTTAGAAAATATAGAGAGGGGCATTCTCGAAAGCATAGCAGTATCTCATGCAATGAAGATATTATGCACAATCTTTTACTGTCTTCTGATCCACTTGTTACAAGTATCCGTCCAAAAGGAAATAAGTTTGTAAAAAAATCTTCTTTTAAGGAATTTTATGAGCTTACGGATTCTGAGAAAAGTGATATCGAATTTGTTAACATAAATGATTTAGCGGACATCGATTCTGAATTTGAATTAATTGATGATGATGATGATGACGAAGATAATTAAATGATGTTATTGTTTTAAAATGTGTAACTTAGTAAATTAGAGCTTACATCTTAATTATTTATTGTACTTTTAATGAAACTAGGTAATTTATTATCAACTTACTTAAAAGTCATACTCTCATCAGTTCTTGTGAATATTTTTGTTAATATATATTTCTGTATATATATAATATAATTATAGACCTCTTAATAAGTCTGTCTGCGGTTTAAAGTAAATACAAATGGGGAAAAAACGTTTTTTTTTTAAATTTTCATTTCCTTTTATCCCAGAAAGTGCACATTTGGCGCACTATGTGTCTTAGTATTAAATATAGCTCTTAGTAATAGCATTACGATATTAGAGACCGCTACTTGAAACAAGCCCGGAATCAGGAGGGAGAGAGCTCGATACACTCATTTTCATAGTAAAATTTCACATTTTCTCAAATTACTCCCGAAATATGGGAGTTATGAAGAAATTCATCACCACAAGTTATGAAGGCATTAAGTAATCGAATAAGATGGCATCATTAGTTTGTCATAATTTTACTCTTATTTTTCGGACATGTCTACGTCCAACCGCTCCCATACATTCGTTCCACTGTGCGAAGGAATCAAATTTTAGAATTACTTAAATGAAGTCCAATGTAACTTCGCACACTTATCCGCACCGAATCGTACGACCTTATTCGTCCGATTCGGTAAGTGTGCGAGGTTCCATAGGATTTCATACAAGTAATTCTAAAATTCGATTCTTTCGCCTCCTTCGGCTCTGAAAAGTGTGCGTTCACCTTTAGTAATAGATTTTAAAGTAAAGTATTTGTATGAGGGATAGATTAGTCTCATCGGAGTGTTTATAGTAGCACTTTACTTGAAAATAGATATTTACTATAATAATATAACCAATTTATTGTATGCAGCTTTAAGGTGAAAGCGTCAGGGTAGCCCGCGAAATTCAAATTTTCTTACGTTTTTTGCAATTTGCAGGCCAGTGCTAGGTTTTGATTGAAATGTTAGACGCGGGTGTAAGACGTATGTAGTACAACTTATGTACTTACACCCGCGTGCAACATTTAATTAACATACAACCTAGCACTGGCCTGCAAGTTGCAAAAAACGGCTACCCTGAAGCAATCACCTTAAGGGCAAAAATGTTTTAGTTATAGGTACATTAATGTAAAGTTTGTTATTTTTTGTAAATTAAATTTCTACTCGTCTCAACCTTTATTTTAATTTGTAAAAACTAGAATTATTGAACATAATGTATATAATGATTCTTTATAATGACCGACAAATAGATACTGTAATCATTAAGGCGAGGATGTTTCTAAACAAAACAGTCTTCTTTTATACTGAATATAAATGTTTAGAGTATATAATAATTATTCATTCATACTATGGAAATAAAAATACCATTCAATTTTCTGTTTAATTTATACATACATCCCTTTTCACCTTCTTACCATTCTTGCCAAGGTACTTTTTTCTATTTTTTTTACTTACTCTCCATTTTTTTAAGGTTCAAGTTTAGGGTTCTTCAGTTTTTTTTAATGTTGAGCTCACACCTAATAATATTTAAAAGGAAAGAACCAATATTGGATACTTAAAAATAAGGGGATCATGTAAGTCCAGTGGCGCCCTCAATTATAGGAGGATTGTGATTTCTAATAATCCAAACAATTTCTGTGTAATCCACCAGTATTTAGTTGTAGTCCTACTGATGGAGAATGAGTAGAACTACAACTAATCACTGGTGTATTATAGAGATATTAATTGGTTTATTAAAAAACACAATCCTCCTATTGAGGGCGACCTCCGTAAGATAATAGGCTATAACCAGAGATATGAGGAAATAGTAGGAAAAGTAAGAGGACCTAACCTAAAATACGAGGAGGTTACCGAAAAATAGTAGGAAAAATAATAGGATATAACTGGATATATGAGGAAGGCACCGAAAAATAGTAGGAAAAATTGTATGACATAACTGAATATGTGAGGAAGTCACCGAAAAATAGTAGGAAAAATAATAGGATATAACTGGATATATGAGGAAGGCACCGAAAAATAGTAGGAAAAATTGTATGATATAACTGAATATGTGAGGAAGTCACCGAAAAATAGTAGGAAAAATAATAGGATATAACTGGATATATAAGGAAGGCACCGAAAAATAGTTGGAAAAATTGTATGACATAACTGAATATGTGAGGAAGTCACCGAAAAATTGTAGGAAAACTAATAGGATATAACTGGATATATGAGGAAGGCATCGAAAAATAGTAGGTAACTAAAACTAAATCCATGGTGACACATCATCTTAAATACTGTTATCATCAACATCAGTATTATCATCGTTCTTTTTGGTGAATCACTATGCTCCGTCCTTTGAGTGAATTCATCATACTTTAAGCTGAATTCACCTCTTTTATGATTGTCAGTTTTCTCAGTGTATGTTACTTATGTTATTCGACCACTTAGTCATCCACTTACTACTTTATCCACTTAACAGGTATATCATTCCCGTCGAAGTGGATAATATGACTAGAGTTTTGCCGAGTTCTGTAAATGATAATTATACATATTTAATATTCGCATCACACCAAATTTACTAAATAAAAATTCATACATGGCGGGATTCGTTTCGTAATCACCTTTTTTTCCTTTCATATGTAACAATGATAGCAGTTTGGAAAACTCTTCTTAAAACAGTAAATACAAACTCTTAAATATTTGTAGCACGCATCAAAAAACTGCAATAAATAAAGCTCACTTATAACGGAAACCAAGACACTGTTGACAGCTTCATTCTTTTTTTTTTATTTGACATATATTGACATATAAATCAGTCTTGCGACACGCGCGCCGCCGATTAGTCGCGCTGTGTGTTGTTCGTCTGCTCGGGTTTTAGAAGTCATTGTGTAAACAATGGCTACTAATGTTGTAAAGTGTGCTAGCTGCAATGTCGTCATAAATGAGACATTGGCATTTATCTGCAATAAATTGGATGTGATGGACGATTTCGGAAAGTGAAATTTTGAACGCCAAAAACTTGTTGTTTGATTCTATTCCGACAACAAAGCGCAAGAAGATAAAAAAAGACAGGGGAAAACATTACGTGACATTGATGACATTGTCGGCCTGTTAAAAGAAACAGATCCCGAAGAAATCCCTATCTTTGTCGCTCGGGATTTACAAAAACTACCCCCGGTTTTGTTTGACCATGTAGATGTGACGAGACTTCTCAAGGATCTGTTGCTGATGCGAAGCGAGATAGATCGTATTTCTGAGGAGTATGTGACAGTGAATCAGGTTAAGGAGCTGTCAGTAGAACTGGAAGCACTAAAGAATGCGTCTATAGTTAACAATGTCTGTAGAAACATTAACTTGAGACGGGGTGCCTGTGCATTATCGAGCTTTGAGCATGAGAGTGGACCAATGGGTTTATCTCCCGTATGTGTTCCATCTTATAAGTCTGCAGAAAAACAGCCTACGACAACACCTTTAAAAGAGCAATCTAACATTTCGTCGGAAGTGGGTAGCGCGATAAAAACACCGCGCGTAGTTATGAACGGAGCGACGCCAGCTAGGGCGAAGCTATCAGCTGATCGCGCGCTGTCTAATGCGAAGCTGAGTCACATAACATTACCGACTTCTGCCGTAAACAGTGCGCAATATCCTGAGCGACCAACCAGTGAACAGTTACAGGTCGAGAGCAAAAAGAGTTTTTCTGTTATTGTACAGAATGGAGTGTCTAATCCAAGGTCTAAAACTCAAGTGTCTCACGAGGAATGGACCCTAGTTCAGAAAAAGAGACACAGATTGAGAAACCGCTTTGTAGGAAATACAGGGAAGGCTATTATTGATTCGGACAATAATTTCAAGGCAGCGAGTATTAACATTCCGATCTATGTTTACAATGTATCTAAAGAAACATCTGAAAGTGATATAAAATCTTATCTGCTGAAGAAAACAAACTTAGACATAAAATTAGAGAAAATGAATATGAAAACAAACAAGGACTATAATGGATACATTGTTTTTGTGCCTAAACACAAATTTGAAATGTTTATGACAGATGACTTTTGGCCCGACGACGGGGTACTATATCGCCGTTTTATTGATTTTAGTCGCAACGCGGACAGGCCTTCCTACCGGGAGATAAATGGAGTATTATCGTCAGTAAATGGATAGTACAATTAAGCTTGTTACGTTCAACTGCAAGAGTGTCACTAGGTCGGTGGAATGTGTGAAGGGTCTCTGTCAGACGGCGGACATTGTGGCACTACAGGAGACATGGCTTTTGCCCCACGACGTACAGTTCCTGGGCAGCATTGATGACGCATTTTCCTTTACTGGAAAGTCTGCTGTTGATACATCCGCAGGAGTGCTTAGAGGAAGGCCGTATGGTGGAGTCGCGTTGTTGTGGAGGAAGGCAATGTTTCCAACGGTGTCTGTGATCGCGTGTATTAGTGTGCGTCTCACTGCAATAAAGGTAGTACTTCAAGACCGGTCTATGCTTGTGATATCAGTGTATATGCCTACTGACTCGGTCGAAAATCTGACTGAGTTTACAGAGTGCCTCAGTGAGTTAAATGCGATTATTGAGAGTAATGATGTGGAATCTGTGTACATTCTCGGAGACTTCAACGCGCACCCGGGTGAGTTGTTCGCTAATGAATTGTTAAACTTTTGCACGGAACAATCGTGGTCGTGTCTAGACATTGAATGGCTGCCCCGCGATAGTTATACGTTTGTAAGTGACGCGCACGGGTGCCAGCGATGGCTCGATCACTGTATAGTGACAGGTGCGGGGCGGCGCACAGTCGTGGATGTGTGCGTACTGTACGATACATACTGGTCTGATCACTATCCGTTAATGATTGAATGTAATGTGAATAATATTAAACCTAAAGTTACGACCAGCCCATTAACTTACAATTATATAAAATGGGGAGTTAGGGACAGTAATCAAATACAGGAATATACTAGTTACTGTAATTTAAGATTTAAGCAGATTGACTTCCCATCTGAGTTTTGTAATTGCGCAGATGGATTGTGTAGTGATCAGAACCATAAAATGATAATAAATAGAATGTATAATAATATTGTAAATATTTTGACTGAAGCCGCTAAGAGAAGCTGCAGTGCACCTAAGTGTAACAATTTTAAGTATGTTACGGGGTGGAACAGGCATGTTAGTGATGCTCACCGGAGGGTCAGGCTTTGTTTTCAGACCTGGGTATCTTATGGGCGTCCTAGATCTGGCCATGATTACAATAATATGTGTGAGACTAGGAAAATATTTAAGGAAAAATTAAAATACTGCCAAAATAATGAATACCAGATTAAGATGGACATCATTGCGGAACATCATGCAAATAAGAGCTTTGGTGATTTTTGGAAAAATACCCATAAACTGAATCCAAGGTCGGGCTCTCCGGTGAGTGTTGGTGGTGCGCATGAGCCGCGCGACATAGCCTGCGCCTTTCAGCGGCAATTTAGTGTAGTGTCACCGCTCGGGCCCGCGTTGCAGGTGCTCGCGGCTGATGATCGCCCTGGGCATGTTAACATTCGATTCTCCGCCAAGAATGTGGCCCAAATTATAAAGAAGATGGTGAGAGGGAAGTCCCCAGGCCGCGATAGTCTTAGCATCGAGCACCTGAAGTACGCGGGCGTACACCTGCCAAGAGTCCTTGCACTGTTGTTTAACTTGTGTGTTAGTCATAGTTATTTACCCGATGATTTAATGCACACAGTCGTAGTGCCAATTGTTAAGGACAGGACGGGTGACTCATCGGATCTGTCTAATTACAGACCAATCTCACTTGCGACTGTCATAGCCAAGGTGCTGGATAGTTTGCTTGACCAACAGTTGGAGAAGCACCTCCACTTGCATGACGCTCAGTTTGGGTTCAGACCCGGTTTGTCAACTGAGAGTGCTATCCTCTGTCTCAAGCAAACTGTCCAGTACTATACGGACAGAAACACACCAGTATACGCATGCTTCTTAGATCTTTCGAAGGCTTTTGATCTGGTGTGTTATGACAAGCTGTGGCAGAAGCTACAGTGTGACACAGATGTGCCACATGAGATAGTGACTTTGCTCCGGTACTGGTACAGTAAGCAGCAGAATACTGTTAGATGGGCGGGTCGGACGTGTATGGGTTGGATTGCGGAGTGAGACAAGGGGGTTTATCCTCGCCTCGCCTCTTTAACCTGTACATGAACCAGCTGATCGGTGAGCTCAGCAACACTAATATCGGATGTTCCATAGACGGAGTATGTATGAACAACATTAGTTACGCGGATGATATGGTTTTGCTGAGCCCATCGATCGGTGCATTACGCAAACTTTTACGCATTTGTGAGTCATACACGGAGGCCCATGGGCTCAGGTACAATGCCAAAAAGAGTGAATTTATAATCTTCAAAGCCGGTACCAAATGTTACTCATCCGTACCTCCTGTCACTCTTTGCAGCATTCCTTTAAAAAGGGTGCAACATTTCAAGTACTTGGGCCACTGGGTCTCTGACGACTTGTGTGACAACCTGGACATCGAGAGGGAGCGCAGGGCGCTGTCTGTCCGGTGTAATATGTTGGCTCGCAGGTTTGCGCGATGTACAGTACCTGTGAAGGTGACCTTATTTAAGGCATATTGCCAGTCATTTTACACGTGCAGCCTGTGGACCAACTTTACGCAGCGGGCGTACAGCGCACTGCGCGTGCAGTACAACAACGCCTTCAGGATACTGTTGGGGCTTCCGCGGTTCTGTAGTGCTTCGACCATGTTTGCGGAGGCCCGGACCGATGATATTTTCGCGATCATAAGGAAGAGGAGCGCTTCACTTCTAAATCGCCTGCGAAGCAGCTCAAACAGTCTCCTGAGGGTGTTGTCCGAGCGGTGGGACCTGTCCCTGATACAGAGGTGGATGCAGCTTCATCTTAGCGCTTCTCCTCGTATTATTTGACATGCGTTTGTAAATTAATTGTGTATGTCTAATTTTATAATTGATTGTTTTTAATGTGTGTTATTTTATTTTAATTTATATTTCTAATTTCAATTAATTTAATTGTAATTTTTATGTGTAAATGTAATTTTATTTATTGGTGTTTTTTTTTTTAATGTTATGTTTTTTATTGAATTGGATTTTTATAATTTTAATGGATTTATAACTTATAATTATGGACTATGTCTGAAATAAATGAATTAATAATAAAATCACTTTTATGGCTTGATCTTTCTAACATTACTTTCAGCTAGGTAAAATATTGAGAAATATATAAAAAAATCTAAACATGAAGGCCTCAGAATAAAAAATTGGCTAATTTTATGAAATTAGCCAATTTTTGGCCTTGGTAATGTTTACTATGAAATGACCCTTTACTCATTTTTGTTTTTTGTTGTAGATCTAAAGATATTCAATACCCTTTGATGGTAATGCATCATATCTGTTTTTTTTTTTTTTCATAAATACTAATGCTACATCATGATAATTTTGTGATATGCAGCAACTGACGCTCCTGCTACTGGTACACGGTTAACGTCGCTCATCGCCCGGGTGAGCCAGACGAGCGTATAGTGTAATGTCACCTGGTCCAGCAGGCCGGCCAGCTTGCAGGCTGCCTCGGCCGGGTGAGCCAGACGAGCGTATAGTGTAATGTCACCTGGTCCAGCAGGCCGGCCAGCTTGCAGGCTGCCTCGGCCGGGTGAGCCAGACGAGCGTATAGTGTAATGTCACCTGGTCCAGCAGGCCGGCCAGCTTGCAGGCTGCCTCGGCCGGGTGAGCCAGACGAGCGTATAGTGTAATGTCACCTGGTCCAGCAGGCCGGCCAGCTTGCAGGCTGCCTCGGCCGGGTGAGCCAGACGAGCGTATAGTGTAATGTCACCTGGTCCAGCAGGCCGGCCAGCTTGCAGGCTGCCTCGGCCGGGTGAGCCAGACGAGCGTATAGTGTAATGTCACCTGGTCCAGCAGGCCGGCCAGCTTGCAGGCTGCCTCGGCCGGGTGAGCCAGACGAGCGTATAGTGTAATGTCACCTGGTCCAGCAGGCCGGCCAGCTTGCAGGCTGCCTCGGCCGGGTGAGCCAGACGAGCGTATAGTGTAATGTCACCTGGTCCAGCAGGCCGGCCAGCTTGCAGGCTGCCTCGGCCGGGTGAGCCAGACGAGCGTATAGTGTAATGTCACCTGGTCCAGCAGGCCGGCCAGCTTGCAGGCTGCCTCGGCCGGGTGAGCCAGACGAGCGTATAGTGTAATGTCACCTGGTCCAGCAGGCCGGCCAGCTTGCAGGCTGCCTCGGCCGGGTGAGCCAGACGAGCGTATAGTGTAATGTCACCTGGTCCAGCAGGCCGGCCAGCTTGCAGGCTGCCTCGGCCGGGTGAGCCAGACGAGCGTATAGTGTAATGTCACCTGGTCCAGCAGGCCGGCCAGCTTGCAGGCTGCCTCGGCCGGGTGAGCCAGACGAGCGTATAGTGTAATGTCACCTGGTCCAGCAGGCCGGCCAGCTTGCAGGCTGCCTCGGCCGGGTGAGCCAGACGAGCGTATAGTGTAATGTCACCTGGTCCAGCAGGCCGGCCAGCTTGCAGGCTGCCTCGGCCGGGTGAGCCAGACGAGCGTATAGTGTAATGTCACCTGGTCCAGCAGGCCGGCCAGCTTGCAGGCTGCCTCGGCCGGGTGAGCCAGACGAGCGTATAGTGTAATGTCACCTGGTCCAGCAGGCCGGCCAGCTTGCAGGCTGCCTCGGCCGGGTGAGCCAGACGAGCGTATAGTGTAATGTCACCTGGTCCAGCAGGCCGGCCAGCTTGCAGGCTGCCTCGGCCACCTGCGCCAGGTCCAACATGGGCTGCACCTGCCGCGACCGCCCGCCGCCGCCCATTGTCTTTTGGCACAGATTTAGTCCTACAATCTGCAATCATCAAAAAGGATACATTTACTTTTTGTCAAAGTCATAGAACACTAAACTGGATGCACACACATTATATTATTAGCCACTTTATACCCGATGGTAATGTGGCATTAATATAAATCAAAGCAAAAGTCATTTATTTAAATTAGGCTGAGGATCAGCAGTTTTGGAATGTCAAAATGACATAAGACAGTCCCCAAAAAGCCCAGCCTTCGCTACTTCCTAGTGCTTCAGCTGAGAAGAAGAAGTGGCGCAACAAACTCCCCAGCAGCACAGCTGCCTGTAGTATAGGCAGTCACCTCAGGCTCGTAGCAGGTGAGGCCGACGTCGATGGGCGTGAACATGCAGCCCTGCTTGCCGCGCGGCACGCCCAGCGCCACGCACACGTAGGCGCGCAGCCCCATGCGCGCGCCCTGCAGCGACGTGTCCAGCGTCACGTGCACGGGCTCGCGGCACTCGCGCGAGTAGTACTCGTGGATCACCGACGAATGGTTCGTCACCTCGTTGCCTGTGGCCCACCAGCCTGGAAACAGTTCAAATCAAATCAATTTATTTGCAATAAGCGTTGGTACAATTACGGTCTTAAGATAAATAATTACAGATCCAAAACACTTAGTCATAATCAGAGACCGGAATTGGGTGTGTGAAAATACCTAAAGTTTGCAGCGAGACATAACATAGAGCTGTTACAACCACTTAAGTTAACCGGTTTTGAATTTTACCGGTTTACTTTCTGTTTTTTGTTTTACATGTTCTTTACCTTTGAAAAACCGAACTATAAACATTAGGAAGCTGCTAATACAGTTTACATGTGTGAAAATGTTCGTTTTCCTTGAATCTTGAGCAAAACTTTTTAACTTAAGATACATATCAAAAGACGCAATTAAAACCGCATTAGCATTTTGCAGATATGTAAAATTCTGTGTTTGACCGACAAAGAACAATTAGTACTAAAAACAGAATTTTAACCGGAAAAGTACAAAACAAAAATTAATTTAGAATGGTATTAACAGCTTGTAAATGTTTATAGTTTTGTATTTCAAAGGTAAGGAACATGTACAACAAATAAACCGAAACTAAACTGGTAAAATCCAAAACCGGTTTAACTTAAGTGGTTGTAACAGCTCCATATTATGTACCGCTGCAAACTTTAGGTATTTTCACACACCCAATTCCGATCTCTGGTCATAATACTGTGACATGCAAACATTTGGGTTTATACAAGTCATGATAAATTATATTCATAGTTAAAATTAAATTAAACTCGCAATATTATTATAATTATTAAACACATTAAAAGGGAAAAAAAAATGTCAGAGAAATGTCAGATTGTTATTAATTTTTCAATCTCTTATTAAATATGTCGTTTACTGAGTAGAAATTCTTTTCCCTTAACCATACTTTAAGACTCCTTGTAAATAAATTAACCGGTAAGATTTTAATGTTGACCACACATTGCATAGCTATTCTTACTATATAATGCTGTCCTGGGCATAATGGGCAGAACTACTCTATTTCTGTGTCTAATGCTTTTTGTAAACACTTCATGAGCTTTTTTGCATAGCTCTGGGTGCATTTTAACAAATCTAGCGCATTCAAAGATATATAAACTTGGAAACGTTAGTATCTTGAACTTTTTGAAAAAAGGTTTGCAAGATTCCCATAGGCGTATTCGCGCTATGGCGCGGATGCATTTTTTCTGTGCGATGAAAACTCGTTGACTGTCTGTTGAGTAACCCCAGGTAATAAGACCATACCTCAATACCGAATCAACATACCCGTGGTATGCAGATAATACGGTTTTTAAAGCCGAAGTTTTTGAAAGTTCGTATAGAACGAACACAAATTTATTTATTTTATTGCATACTTTGTTTACGTGTGCCTTCCAGTTACAGTGTTTATCAATCATTATACCGAGAAATGTTGTTTCGTTTACTTCTTTTAATTTAAGTCCTATAAAATTGATGTCTAAAGCTTTGTCTTCGCGTCCATAATTAGTAAATTGGATAAAATTAGTTTTGTTAGATTTACACGTAGATTATTTTCGTCAAGCGATGTTATTATTGATTCGATTGTATTATTGATGTCAGTTGTATATTTATTAATGTCATTATTATTGGAAGTAATTATTAACGATATGTCATCAGCGAATAAAAAACAGGGGTGATTAGTAACTTCAGGAATGTCGTTTATATATAGTAAAAACAATAGGGAACTAATCACACCCCCTTGGGGCACACCGGACCTGTTATGTTTATAGTTTGATCTATATGACTTTAGTTCTAGTTTATTATCAATTTTTTAAATTTCTACGCGTTCTGTTATTTAAATAACTTTCTATCCATTGAAGTGCTGGGCCTCGTATCCCATATTTTTCTAGTTTATCCACTAGCAATTTATGTGATACGAAGTCAAAGGCTTTCGAACTGTCAAAAAATAAGCCTGTTGTCTGAGTTCGCTTATCTAAATTAGTGACGATTGTGTCAATTAGGTTAAAACAGGCCAATGTTGTGAACTTTCCTTTTTGAAAACCGTATTGTTCTTTTCTTAATATAGCATGCTTATCTATGAATTGGGTAAGGCGTTTATGCATGGCAGTTTGAAATATCTTTGACAAGATCGGTATGAGAGTCTGTAGTTGAGAGGTCTGTAGTTATCTAGATCTTCCTTGTTACCTTTTTTATAGAGAGGTTTTATAACGGACTGTTTAAGAAGGCTAGGAAAACATCCAGATTCAAAAGATAGGTTAACTAAGAATGTTATTACTGGTGTTAATTCAACTGAACAACTCTTTAGAATTTTTGTTGCTATTTCATCATAACCCACTGAGTTTGTGTTGTTTAATGATAATATAATTCTGTGGATCTCTTCATATCCATATGGTTTTAGAAATATGCTATCACTCGGATTGTTTTAGGCTAATACGAGTATTTTTTTGTGTATAGATTAATCCAATAGTCATTGAATGTTTCAGCAATTTTGTTCGGGCTATTTATTACAGTACCTTTATTCTTTACGTTTTCTATGACTTGTTTGTGCTTAGCACCGATGGACTGGTCTTTTATCAGTTGCCATGCTGCCTTGCATTTGTTCTTCGAATGATTGAGAAACAGATGATTCATTCTTTTAATAGACCCTTGTATGCAACGCCGTAAGAGTTTAGAGTATTTTTTTAACTTTGTTTTATTTTCACCAGTTTTGTTAGCGTAGTATTGGTTTCGTAATGTTTATTTAGTTTTGCAGCTTGCTCTAATATAGGGATGTTATGGATATGAAATTTCGGATACGGATTGGATACGGATGTAGGAATGATTACTATACCGGATACGGATATGAAATTATTTCGGATTATCCGTTAGTTTCGGATAATTTCGGTTACGGATATTAAACTTTTAAGGAATTTCAAAAGTAAAATACAAATAGCTAATAAAATGGTTTTATTTATATGTCACCATTTGGTAGGAATTACAATCAGTCGGTGAGTAATTATTACAGCTATTTAAAATAAAAATGATTTTAAATATATATTGAGTGGTATCTAATCTACCTCAAATAAAAATGTACTTAATAACAAATCCGATATTATCCGAAACTTTTATTTCGGATTCGGTTACGGTTACGGATAAATTTTTATATCGGATATCCGATAGTTTCAGTTACGGTTACAGAGCTCCCTAACATCCCTGCTCTAATACCTTTAGATATCCATTTTAGGGGTCGTTCCCTATTTGTTATCTTTATTCTTCTGATAGGGAAGCATAATTTATAAAATAGGTATATTAACTGGTAGAACTTTTCGTAGGCTACGTTAACATAGGATTCATTAAATACTTCTGAGAACGTCAGTTCGGGCATACATTCTTTAAATTTAATAATGTGATGTTTATTAGAGTCTCTCTTAAATATGAAATATTGTGCCAAAGCTGTTTCCTTATATCTTACAGGTATATTTAATAACTGTGCAGTATTGTGATCAGAAAGACCTACGTGTAAGAGTTCACCTTTTGCAGATTTGATATTGCTGATTATGTGATCTATACAGGAACTTTGTTGTGTTGGTTCTTGAATATGGAGCATTAGATCATAATTTTGAACAATTTCGATTAACGCCTTAGATTTATTATTTATTTGTAGTGTGTTGATGTTCAAGTCACCTGCTATGACAATTTTTTTTTTTTAATTTACGTGATATAAATTGAAGCACTGTTTCAAATATTTCAAAAAACTTTGTAATGTTAGAATTGGGAGTTCTATATATACACAAGATAAATAGATTTTGGTTCGTGATCTCAATGCCACAACACTCAAAGACATTATCAATGCAATGCTGATTCAAGAATGATATTTCTTTATATATAGTACCCTTTTTTACGAGGATTGCGACTCCACCGTGCTTTTGTTTTTTTGTCCTGCAGTAACAGGTTGCCAAACTATAGCCGCATATTTTTATAAGGCTTTCATTACCTCGTTTTATGAACGTTTCCGACAGACAAATAATATCTGGGCTCATTTTCATATCCGAAAGCTCCGACAAATGTATTTCTATCAGATGAATTTTGCTAAGTAAGCCAGCGATATTTTGGTGAACTACCCTTAAGTAATTAGTCTCGAAAAAACGTCTGCGTTCCTGCGATACAGACGTCGTCCTTTTGGGACATACTGATTTGATTACCGTTAGAGGTACTAGCTACGACCTCCTCGACGGAGACCACATCATTTGAGTACTAGAGTCTTTTAGTGTGAGTTTCAACTCCGTATGGCGTCTTTGTGCAGGAAGATTATGAAATTGAGCCGGGGGATAGTTTTTAAGATTTAATATTCGCTTTGTATGTTCAGAGTTTTTATAAAAATGTAAAAATTTTGAACCATAGTCAATTTGGTCTACTTTGAATTAATCTTGCCGCATAGTTCGTAAATATAACTTAAAATGGGAGATCATGCAAGGTGCAAACATCGAAGTAATTTGAAACTTTGCACACTTAACAAGATCTGGTGACAATACAATAATTTCATAATTTTGTAGCAATATCCTGGGCCAGGATCACCAGGACAGCAAAAAGAAACGAAAAACCCATTTTTGTAGCTAGACAAAATAGAAAATAAAGAATAGAAAAAACCGGGCAAGTGCGAGTCGGACTCGCGCACCGAGGGTTCCGTACAAACCTGTAGGTATTCTCGGTTTATAATAATATAATATTCCACAACTATCACACAACGCCATCTAGTCCCAAGGACTATGCATAAGGTTTATGTTTATGAAAATAAATGTTTTTTTTTTATATTTCAGTTGATTGAATGAAAGGTAAATGGCGGTTTACGATTTATGACGTTTTAAAAAAAACTACGTACTCGATCTCGTTCAAACCAATTTTCGGTGGTAGTTTACATGGAAATGTACATCATATATTTTTTTTAGTTTTATCATTCTCTTAGTTTAGAAGTTACGGGGGGGGGGGAGACACATTTTACCACTTTGGAAGTGTCTCTCGCACAAACTATTCAGTTTAGAAAAAAATGATAATAGAAACCTCAATACCATTTTTGAAGACCTATTCATAGATACCCCACACGTATGGGTTTGATGAAAAAAAAATTTTTGAGTTTCAGTTCTATGTATGGGGAACCCCAAAATTTATTGTTTTTTTTTTTGATGATAAAACGAATGATAAAACTAAAAAAAATGTATGATGTACATTACCATGTAAACTACCACCTAAAATTGGTTTGAACGAAATCGAGTAAGTCGTTTTTTTTGAAAACGTCATAAATCGTAAACCCCAATTTACCTTTCATTTAATCAACAGAAATATAAAAATTTAAAAATAAACATTTATTTTCATAAACATGAACCTTCTGCATAAACCGAGAATACCTACAGGTTTGTACGGAACCCTTTGTGCGCGAGTCCGACTCACACTTGGCCGGTTTTTTTAACTAGAAATTACAGGCATACATTTACAATCAATATAGGCAAGTTACAATTGATCAATATTAATTTTAATTTTGATAACTCTAACTCTCACTCTCTTACTCTCTCTCTCTCTTTTAAATTCTATTGGGTCTATTAACACCCAATAGAATTTGTTAACTGAGCGTCCAATATCTCATCTATACTAATATATGCGAAAGTAACTCTATCTGTTACACTTTCACAACTAAAACAGGGAAACGATTTTGATGACATTTGGTACGGAGTAAGTTTGAACGCCAAGAAAGGACATAGCCTAATTTTTATTCCGCGACTTAGTCTGTGTTTGCGATAACCGACATTTACGGGAACGAAGTCGCGGGCAAAAGCTAGTACTTAATCATAAAATTAATTTACTTATGACGCGGAGTTGCGAACACTATCCAGTGGTAGTATAACTGCCCATATAGATTAATGTTAATATTTTTAAACCTGAAAGAAACAAATTACAACATACCAACAATGTTCTCTGACGCGTTGACTCGTCTGTTCAGCTCATACACGTCCATGGCATAGTTTAGCTCGGCCTCCACTTGGTCGGCATGTTCCTTGTGTGGCACACAGAAGCAGTTCGTCACTTCCACGATTCCCTTGTCGCAAGTGCCTATGCATCAAAACAACATAACCTCAAAACTATGTTAAACATTAAAAGTTTTACCTAACATAATGATGGCGAAATAATAGTATTTGACATAAATCCTGCTGTTTCATTACAAGCAGGTTGGACATATCAAGTCACAAAACTCTAAAATTACAGCTAGTAAGAATGTGTAACCGATGAACACATGACAGAAGATATCGGTAGAAAGCTGCCATTACATGCAGAAATTGTTATAACTATCGAAGTTAATGTATATTTAATACTTACCCAACAAGGTACCAATAACTCTGTGCGAATCTGCATTTCGGCGCTCGTATGCATCTACTATTTGAAATAATACTACGGGGTGAATCTTGACACTTAAGTTGAGCGCCATGTTGATTTTGTAAAGGTTTATTTTTAACTGCGTTCCATATCTAATAATCTCAAGTTGTCAACAAAATAAAATAGAACGATATCTTTAGCATAATGCAAGTCCATCTCACAGCCATAGTGTGACTGATAGGCATGGGCAAAAAATATCGAAATATCGATATTTTTCCATACATTTATCGATATATATCGTCGATATTTTTAATCGCGATATATATATTCGATATTTATTTTAGAGTATCGAATTCGTATCAATTTCGATTTTTTTTTTAACGTAGCTTTGGTTTTGTGTTTAACCTCTAAGTCCCTGAGATACCACATTTGGTATCGACACAATGGTTTTTTAATTGTGTCTGTAATTACGGTAATTGACTGGTTAATGTTATTAAGTACTCCTTGCATGCTCCTTGCGTATCGTTAACTTTAAAAAATCCCGCCACGTTCACCTGATCTAAGAACAATACAAATAGTACGAGCGCAAGAAAACTCTGGGACTTCTTCAATTTGGTCTAGGCATGAAAAGTTATTATCTCTGTCGTCAACAACTATGCCTGTGGTTCGAAGCTCTGCCTCTGTGCCCAATGAGCTAAAACAATACCTCAATCAACTTCTCCTTGAGAGAAAAGCTGACCCATTAAAATTTTGGATAATTTGCCAGCATTTCACGCCGGTTCTTTCAGAAGTCGCCCTTAAATACTAATTTTTTTAGGCTTCTTCATTGTCTTCCGAAAGGGTTGCTTCAGCCGTGAATCTGACAGTACCCAACAATAGAAAAAAAATGGACAGGCGAGCATATCAAACACAGGGTGTTCCTAATGTCCATATCTGATGACTGTAGGCTCGAGCATTAATAAAAAATACAATTTTCTTCTATTTTCGTCTATTATTTTTTACGAAGTTTGAATGCTTTGGGAATATGTATGAATAATCATGCGAAAACTGACGATATATCGATACAACGATATTTTTCACTCGATAATTATCGATACTGTTTAAAAATATCGATACGATAAATATCGATATTTTTTTTTCACTTACCCATCCCTAGTGTCTGACACTGGCATGGTCACCATCAGGCGGCCCCTAAACGATCAATTAAATTGTGCAATATTACGAATTGTGCAATATTATTGACCGTATAGGAATAATATTGAATGAAAGTTTGAGCATGTTTAATTTTTATTGCACCATATTTTTCCATTGCATCGTGTAGGGTCAGTATTGCGCAATATTTTTAGTATGTGTTTTGTCTTGAACGACGAGTACACGGGAATTTCTGGCGGGAAATCAGACGCGTCGCTTGGGTTTTTGTTATATTTTTCCAAAAACTGAATTGTGATGAATTTTACGGCAGAAAGTGGTGTAGTTTTGTGTTGTAAACTGTATTAATACTATTCTCCGACTGAACACGAAAACATTGTGCAATTCGTATTATTGTGCAATATAATTGATCGTTTGGATTCAAAGCGTCTCTCAATCTTATTGTACAATAAAATGTATTGTACAATGTTATTGTAGGTCTAGGGGCCGCCTCAGGGATTTTAATTTTTATAACATAATTTTTTTTGACGCTATGGGCATAGCCAGATTATAATGGGAATTGTGCCCCCATGGCTTTTTTGACTCATACGGTCGATTTGGTGTCGAATGAAAATAATTCACATCAAGTTTTAGCTTTTTAACTCAAACGGTATTCGAGAATAAAAAAAAACCTGTTTTTTAGTAATTATTTTTATAGTCAAACTAGCTTTTGCCCGCGGCTTCGCTCGCATTAAATTCGGGATAACACGGTTCCCTTTTCCTGATTCAGAACACAGAAGAGAACTCGGAACAGAATATTATTTTAATAAATATCTTAACTCTACCCTCTCTTTTTCTCTATATTTCTTACTCTACCCTCTTCTCTCTCTCTCTCTTTACTTCTTTCTATCTTATCTTATCTTTATATGTCTTTCCATTTGGGGATAGAATGTAATAGATTCTGGGTATTGGACACACACACACGCGAACATGCTACATACTTATTACATTATTTATTATCCATGGGAAAAGCACGGCTTTACTGAGTTCAGCCCAGCCACCTAAAAAAGAAAAAAAAACCGGCCAAGTGCGAGTCGGACTCGCGCACCGAGGGTTCCGTACAAACCTGTAGGTATTCTCGGTTCAAAAATATTTTTTTTTTAATTTTTATATTTCAGTTGATTGAATGTAAGGTAAATTGCGGTTTACGATTTCTGACGTTTAAAAAAAAAACTACTCACTCGATCTCGTTCAAACCAATTTTCGGTGGTAGTTTACATGGTAATGTACATCATATATTTTTTTTAGTTTTATCATTCTCTTATTTTAGAAGTTACGGGGGGGGGGGGGGACACGCATTTTACCACTTTGGAAGTGTCTCTCGCGCAAACTATTCAGTGTACAAAAAAATGATAATAGAAACCTCATTACCATTTTTGAAGACCTATTCATAGATACCCCACACGTATGGGTTTGATGAAAAAAATCATTTTTGAGTTTCAGTTCTATGTATGGGGAACCCCAAAATTTATTGTTTTTTTTTCTATTTTAGTGTAAAAATCTTAATGCGGTTCACAGAATACATCTACTTACCAAGTTTCAACAGCATAGCTGATTCGGAATAAAATGGCTGTGACATACGGACGGACAGACAGACAGACAGACATGACGAATCTATAAGGGTTCCGTTTTTTGCCATTTGGCAACGGAACCCTAAAAAATAGCCTATGTCACTCTCCATCCCTTCAACTAAGTCCACTTAAAAATCACGTCAATTGGTCGCTCCGTTTTGCCGTGAAAGACAGAAAAACAGACACACACACTTTCCCATTCATTATATTAAGTATGGATTTGGAATTATTCAATGATGATTTTTTTCCTAATTTTTACGAGTCCAAAATATGAAAATTGCGGACTCCCGGCCACCACAGGCGCGGGCTTGCGGAAAGGACCAGCGGCCTAATTGCGGAACACATTTAATTTCTGATAGCAATTCCGAATTTAAACAAACTCCAGTCGATTTCGGTTCCCATAATCGGAATTGTGTAAATAAAATGAAACAAATTCTGCCAAATTGACTAGGTAGGGTACCAAAATCTTACCCAATCGTTATCACATATGCGTTTTGTTTCATCAAATATGAACTATTTGCTTGCGAATAATTTTACAATAATATAACATTGTTTTAATGACAACTGATGGTCTACTACTGCTTATAAATGAAAAAGTACAATGATTTCTTAAAAAATTAAAAACCAATTTATAAAACACTTTCTACCAAAAACTACCATATTTGAAAAACACAACGAAACGTCATTGTCTTCACGTTTTAGTTATCTGTGGCCAGTGGAAAAATAGAAGAAAAGCAGGGTTGTCAACTTATTGAGCTTTCCACTAATCCCGGGTTGGTCGGTATGGACACCGCAACTGGCGGACTATTTGTTTCTAGCTGGTGATTTTGTTTTGGTTAGTCTAATTTAAATTGTTGAAAATAATAAAATTCACTGGTAAAGCTTTGACTCGAGAAAATATTATATTAACACGATACTGGCAAGCTGTTTTATTATTTTCAAGAAGCCTGTGGCACTTATGATTATTTTTAAATGCCGAAACCACTTTTGGTACAAACGTTGATTTGGAAAGATAGTTTGGCATGACAAATATAGTGAACAGCGCCAGTGTGAATATCGAAAAACGTGATTATGAAAAAAATATTCCATGGGAACCTACTTTAGGGATAGTAAAATTAACCATTATTCCATTATTGTGTAGCTAACAATCAAAGAAATATCTTCACTTACTCACATCTACAGTACATTATGTTATAACAAAGACATGATAAGTTTTATTTCATCCTCAAAACGACGACCGAATGACAGTAACAGGAATAAATAATATAAAAATTGCGAATATAGTTTATTTTAGTCGTTTGCAGAACCGCTATCAGTGTGAGAAAAACATTGACACGGGAAAAAAATGGCAATGGCAACACTGAGTAAAAAAAAACCGCCTTTTGTTTGTTTTGACTTGAATTTTGTTGCAACTTGTTGTTTTCATTATACATAATTATATTTACTATTCGCATACAGATACATGGGCTTCAGCCGATGAAAAGCAGTTTTGGAACATTTCTAGTGGCACAGAATATTTAACTAAATGTTCACCAACCCTCGAGTAACTCGAGTGTTGGTTTGGAAGACCTTTGGCAAGAATAGGGCTCTGTCTTCGTTTTGTACTGGCTGCATTAGGACTTACACTGTTCTAAGACGACCCACTGACCCTGTTTTGCTCCAAAACGAAAAGGACAAGTCAGTATCACCACTGCAAGTAAGTACGCCTATGTAAATAAGAGTGCAGTGCGATTCCCCGTTTCAATCGGACGCGCTTGCACTGTTAGCGGAAATTATTATTTTGCGCTGAGCGTGGCGAATGCCGCTGTCACCATGCGTTCGGAAGAACTTGTGGCGAACGAGATCCTGGCATTCCTGCAGTACCAGCTGGATGTCATGGACGAGGTCAGTGTGATCCAGATATGCAAATCTAACTTCAATGAAGAGGAGATACGCAGTTCTATGATTATGCGTGTAGAAGTGATTATTTGTAGCTGTAGGTACATTATTGACCAGACGGACAACCATTCTTTTACTGTGTAGACTTCTGCAACTTATTTCTAGTTATTTTAATGATTATGTATGTCAGCCTCACATTCTAACAAAAGAGATATATTGTTATTTGATATTTTTGTATGTATGTAGATGCTGATGCAAACTAAAATAACCACTGAGTAACGAAGTAAAAACAGTACATTAATCATATTTTCGCAGAAGGTGCTAGAGCTGAATCTACATGAATGGAACGCTTCCCTACCAACATCAATCTAGTTGACATACAGGGGATTTTCCTACAAAGAATTTGCTGGCAACGCTGGACATAGAAATACAATCTTCTGTGTCAATCACTGGAGGTGAGCCTTTTGTCACAGTTAAGAACAAGAATTAAGTATGCTTTGATGGTTTAGTCTGGAGTGGATGAATGATAGGTGGCTAACAACAAGTATTTACAAGGCTGATGTGACTGGACACGCCAGAACACTGGGACACCTTAGGAGGACATACCTTTTTGGTGCTGTTCAGAAAGGTCAGGTGCGTAGTACTGGTAACCGGCATGCATGTATGACCAGATGTATGAACGTAAACAAAGCAAAAACAGTATGCAAGGATCGTAGGTGGCATTCTGTACTTTCTGCCTACCCCCATGGGATAAAAGCGTGAGTTTATGTATGGATGCTAAGAATCAATTGGCAACTCATAATTATGAAAACTTTTATTTAGGCAAATTAAATAAATCACATCATATATTTTACTAGCTTCTGCCCGCGACTTCGTCCGCGTCATATTTTTGCTCCCCTGACCCTTCCCGTCGCATCGATTTGCCTGCTAGTTTTCGTCCATTTTTCTTTGCTGCTCGCTCCTTTTGAGTTATAGTGAGTCAACCTTAAAAGATAGACATATGCTCTCGCGGACTTTTTTTTAGAACTTTTTAAAAGGAACAATTCCGTCATACATAATTTTTGCGTTACTTTAACCGTTTACGCAGCGCACGCAACGGAAACTCTCAAAATGAATAAATTTTCCCCGTTTTTGCAACATTTTTCATTACTGCTCCGTTCCTCTTAGTTGTAGCGTAATGTTATGTAGCCTATAGCCTCCCTCAATAAATAGGCTACCCACCACAAAAAGAATTTTTCAATTCGGACCAGTAGTTCTTGAGATTAGCGCGTTCAATCAAACAAACAAACAAACAAACTCTTCAGCTTTATAATATTAGTATAGATGTATAAGTATTGTTTGTCATTCTAATTTAGTGTTATGTTCAATAGAAATAGAAATAGCTGATCAATAAAAATTGGCGAAACAACTGCCAGCAATGACTAGGCCTAGAGCTTTTGCCCAGCCGTGGGTTGATGAAAGTCTAGTTAATGAGCCTAGTTTGCTGCATTATTTATTAAGTACTATAATTGAGTAGAAAATAATTTGATTTTGTTTTAAAACTGCAGGAGAGTCCTCAGGCGTTTCACCTGTGAAGATTTGAAAGCAGCATGAATGATGCTGTTGCTATTTCCTTCGGCCACTGTTGAGATCTACTTCTGACTGCACTGTTACTGCTGCTCCGCAACTACTTCAGTTTTCAAGCTTCTCAAGGGCAGAAATAGGAACTGAATATTGTTCATTAAAGATAATAAATGTGTTTAAGAAAACCATTCAATGTTAATTCAACAGCGATAAATTATGTAATTATGTTTTGACGGGCCTGTTAGTCTAGTAGTTAGTGACCCTGACTGCTAAGAGTGAGGTCGTGGGTTCGATTCCCATCCAGGACAAATGTTTGTGTGATGAGCATATTCATTTGTTCTGTGTCTGGGTGTAACTTATCTATAATATGTATGTATTTAGAAATATATAAGTATATTTATCAGTTGTCTGGTTACCATAGTACAGGCTCTGCCTAGTTTGGGATCAGACAACTATGTGTGGTTGTCCTAAGATATTTATTATTTTTATTATGTACTTACTGTGTTGATTAAAAACAGTGTTAACTTTAATAGTGTTTCATTTATGAACTATATAGCTACAAATAAAAATAACTTGTTATGAAATATTTAAGCATTAAGTTTTTTTTTATTATAAAGACTACTTATGGACTATTTGATACTGTTTAGAAAAGAATGGTGTGTAACTTAATTAACTGGCATTCATTATCACCTTGAGGTAAACAGAAACAAATATATGGTCAAAAAAGACATTTTTATTCATATAATTACAACTTTCAGACAACAGTATTTGTAAATTCTTCCTCTCCTCTTGAAGTGTTTTCTTGTGGAAGTCATCATTTATAATTTAAATACAGCTTAGTAATGTTTGTTGTGAGGGCAAAAGAGAAAGTTTACAATTCTCCTGTTTAGTGTGGTTGACCTACCTGAAAGATAAAAAATGAATTTAAGTACATCCATCATTATAATTTAGTCTAGTATTAAGTATTAGATAAAAAGGTTGATGGACCTATGATATAACTACATACACTGCTTTATATCAACAAAACCTATTCAATGCGAAAAACTATTTTGAAGGGCACCTCATAATAAACAGAAATAAAGTATTATGCCATGAGATCATGTAAAAAAGTAGCAAAATCTTGGGGGAAAAAAAAAACTTTGAAAATTTGTCTAAGTCCTTTGCCCCTAAGAATACTCAAGCTGAAACGACGACCGACACTTAGAAAAATTTTGATGTTTTTTTTTTCCAAGATTTTGCTGCTTTTTTATATGATCTCATGGCTTTTGAGTAGAGTAACAATTTCTTTCCCGAAAACAATCTCATCCGAGCTACCATTTTGGAAATATAAATAGTTTTACATAAAATAAAAAAAGTAAAAGACCCATAACTCGGAAACGGTGCGTCGTAGGGTCATGCTACTCAGACCCTAAATGGTTTTTATGGATAATTTTAATCATTTGCTGCAATTAAAACGGTCGAATTCTATTTAAAAAAAAAAAATCTTCGAAAAATTGACTAAGTCCCAAAAAAAAAATTTTATTAATTTTTTTTTTTTTTTCTTTGCTGCTCATAGTGCCCCTAAGCGTATACTCCAACTCCTACACTCCGCCCCTAAGACGACCCACTGACCCACCTCGCTCTTTCGATATTCATAATACCACTAATAGACATTTATTAATGGAGTTTTACACAAAATCACATCCACAATTTATCAGGAAGACTATCACTTACATTTTTTCGCTATAATTTAACAGATTTTACGTTTAAATCATAAAATATGTGGAACGGAAAACGATAGCGACGACTAGCTCGCCTTCTGCTTCAATACAACTAGCCGTTTGTTTCATGACAACGATTTAAGCAAATTGTCGCTTGTCAAATAAGTTACGCAATTCCAAAAATAGACGTTTGCCCATTTTTTCTTGACATATCGTTCACTCTTTATCGTTCAAACCAACTAGCCGTTGCTTTCACACTTTAAGGGAGTAACGCAATACCAAATTCGTAATTTTAAACAAACTGCGATAAAAACGAAAGCAACTAGTCTCAATCATTTGCCAATAATGCGTTCCGCAATTAGGCCGCAGGGCCCGTGTCGACGGCGCGTAATGTTCCACAGGCGCCTCAAAGAGATGTCAGCAAACTGAAGGGCTCTGCCAGGACTGATGCCTGCCAAGGTCGCGAGATAAGTTCGAAAGAGGTATCACGGCCCTGGCATATGGGCAACTGAAGGAACATGGGTGGGTTTTAGTCAGTATAATAGTTAAAAAAAATAAAAAACACGCTTATATAGAAAACAATGGGAAAAAGTAATAAGTAGAAAATAATGGGAAAAAAGCGTGGGGTGCCTGATCAATAAAAAAATAGCTTAAAAAGCACCCCACTCTTTTTTCCCATTATTTTCTACTTTTTAGTTTGGTTTTCTAAGGAAGCGTGTTTTTTAGTTTTTTTAGGGTAGGTTTTAGTTTCTATTTTTTAGGGTATTCGAATTTTAAGACGTATGTCAGCGTAGTTCTCGAAGACAGTTTTTTGCTGTCCGCGGCCTAATTGCGGAACGCATTATTGGCAAATGATTGAGACTAGTTGCTTTCGTTTTTATCGCAGTTTGTTTAAAATTACGAATTTGGTATTGCGTTACTCCCTTAAAGTGTGAAAGCAACGGCTAGTTGGTTTGAACGATAAAGAGTGAACGATATTTCAAGAAAAAATGGGCAAACGTCTATTTTTGGAATTGCGTAACTTATTTGACAAGCGACAATTTGCTTAAATCGTTGTCACGAAACAAACGGCTAGTTGTATTGAAGCAGAAGGCGAGCTAGTCGTCGCTATCGTTTTCCGTTCCACATATTTTATGATTTAAACGTAAAATCTGTTAAATTATAGCGAAAAAATGTAAGTGATAGTCTTCCTGATAAATTGTGGATGTGATTTTGTGTAAAACTCCAATAATAAATGACTATTAGTGGTATTATGAATATCGAAAGAGCGAGGTGATCTTATAAGAAAAACTGAAAAGCAAAAAACTTTTTAACTTAATTTTAATTTTTTTTTTTGTTAAAAAGTTTTTATTTTATAATTTTTTTGTGGCTTTAATGTACTAATAATACTTGGCAAGGTATACCCTATCCAACAAAAAAAAAAGAATTATCAAAATCGGACTACTCTGTACAAAGTTATGCGTGTTAATACGTTACAATCAGTGAGTGAACAATCAATCATCCCCTGTTTTCCAACCCTTAGGGTTCGATTTTGTTTTCCAAATTTATATGGGACCACCTTGGGAGTATACCCTTTCCAATAGAAAAGAACTGTCACAATCGGACCACTATGTAAAAAGTTATGCGTGGTCATACATAAAACGTCCAGTAAATTAATTATTATTTGTCTTTATCGTACACCTACATCAGATCCAACCCAATTCTTAACTAAACTTAATTGTCTTTTACATAAGTTATATAAAAAATATAAACACAATACAAACATAGTTTTAGCTGGTGATTTTAATATTAACACATTAAAAAAAGGCAAGATCACAAGTGAGTTACAAGACCTATCCTATAATTATAATATGAAAATTCACATCAATGAACCCACACGTAAATCCACCTGTATTGATCACATTTTAAGTAACATACCTAAAGCGACTGCTTCAGTACTCCCGCTGCATCTTTCCGATCATGATACAGCACAAAAATGTTAAGCTTTCCTTTAAAAAATAAAACACTAACAAATTCAACATATTCAATTTATAAAAGAGATTTCAACTGTGATAATATTAGAAAATTTAGGCAATGTTTACAAAGCCTGGCATGGTCAGAAATATACGCCGAAAATGATGTAAACAAAGCATTTAGTTCATTTCATGAATGGCTATGCCTGTTCTACAATCTTTGTTTCCCGAAATTAAAATTAAAATAAACATCGAAAATAAAAAGAAACAAAACTGGATTAGTAAAGGTCTGAAACAAAGTTGCAAAACAAAACGGAATTTACGCTATAATTATTACACAAGTAAAAACGCTGCTAATAAAACAAAATATATGACTTATTCAAAGTTATTACAAAAATGTATCTTCGCCTCAAAAAAGAACGCAAATATCAAGTATATAAACAAAACTGGCAACAAATGCAAGGCCACGTGGAGAGTGATTAAAGATGAAATTAGTAACACTTATTTTAAAGACAATATAGATAACATCAAAATTAATAACACAGTATTAACAAATCCAGTAGAAATAGCATCTGCTTTCAATAACCACTACATTAATATGACACATAATTTCACCAGAACGAAAACAAAAGACAAGTATTCCAATGAAAGTTCAACAGTCCACTCAATGTTCCTCAAACCTGTATCTGAAAGCGACGTTCGAACAGAGATATTATCACTAAATAACACAAATTCTGAAGGTTATGATGAAATTAACACGAAAATCATAAAAGTATGTGCAAATGAAGTCATTGTAATTTTAACGTATCTAATAAATTTATCGTTCTCAGTAGGCACATTTCCCGAAGCATTGAAACGATCTATAGTCAAGCCGCTCTTTAAAAAGGGAGAAAAATCCGATGTCAGTAACTATCGCCCTATAACATTAATACCTATTCTGTCAAAGATATTCGAAAAATGTATGTATAGGAGATTGATTAACTTCTGCAATAAATTCAATATTATTAAAAAGGAACAGTACGGATTTCAAAAACAAAAATCTACCACAACAGCTATCTTCTCTCTTATTAGTATAATTTTAACGAATGTTAACAAAAATCATTTTACTACAGGGTTATTCTTCGACTTATCAAAGGCCTTTGACCTAGTGTCCCATGATTTATTATTGCAAAAGTTAGAAAAACTCGGGATTAGGGGGCCAGCACTTCAATGGATATCATCGTATCTTAATAACAGACAACAGCGGGTAACCATTACTAAAATAGACAAAAATAATGATATGGTACCACACTCATCCGAATATAAATGTAACAAATTTGGCGTCCCCCAAGGAAGTGTCTTGGGGCCAATCCTATTTCTACTTTATATAAATTCCATAACTGATATTACAAATCATAAATGTATATTATTTGCCGATGATATTTCTATAATTGTTACATCCGATAGAAAAAATAACACAGTTAGTGATCATGAAACTGACATAAACAACACAATTGAAAAACTAATTGAATGGCTAACCATAAATAACTTATCAATAAATCTAAACAAGTCCATCTATATACAATTTAATAAATCAAATAATCCCAAATACGATATAAAACTGAATATACCTAAAATTGAAGAAGTATCTCAAACTAAATTTTTAGGCGTATATATAGATCAAGATTTTAACTGGAAAACACATGTTGATAATGTCTCAAAAAGAGTTAATAAGTTTGTATATGCACTCAAACAGGTTAGAAGTATAACTAACATTAAAACGGCAATAACATCATATCACGCATATGTGGAGTCGTTGTTGCGATATGGGTTAATAATGTGGGGTAACAGCACCGATCATGATAGAGCATTCGTTGCTCAAAAAAAGTGTATAAGAGCAATCTACGGGCTCCAGCCAGATGAATCATGTAGACCTGTGTTTAAGAAACTTGGTTTGTTACCACTGCCTTCTCTTTACATCTATGAGATATGTATGTTTGTAAGGAAACATCAAAATTTATTTATTAAAGCTGATGATGTTAATGTCCGTAACCGACGAGATCCCAACAAGTTCGTACTAAGCGAAATTCCAAGAATAACGAAATATAATAAGAGTTGCCTTGCAATGTGTGTACGCTTATATAATAAGTTACCAAATGATCTCAAAAATCTAAACACTAGATTATTTAAAAAAAGGATTTATGAATGGTTATGTGTTAATAGTTTTTATAGTGTTAAAGATTACATTGATATAAAATGTTAAATAATGTAACCTACGAAAAATTTGCATGCCGATTACTATATTGGCAAAACATGTATTGTTCTAAGTTGTAATTTTACCATCTTTGTATACCGTGTTTTTATGCAAATAAATATATGATTATGATTATGATTATGATTATTAAAAAAAAAAAAATATACGCGTCGAATTGAGAACCTCCTCCTTTTTTTTCGTCGGTTGAAAATCGGAAGTTTTCTTCTGTGACAAGTGTATACAAGGCAACCGCAAGTTATCTGCATCATGTGCATGATATTTAAGAACCGAGATAAATTAGTGGCATTTTTACGAAAGAAAAATTCGTAACCCGTATCCTATTATGCTTAACCTGTGGCAAGCTGAGCAAGCCAGTCGAGCTGTTGCTTATTTGGTAAAGCAAAAAGCGATCAATGCAAAGAGGAACAACTATAGAAAAAAAATTGAAGCAGTAAATGTCAATGATTACCTACCTCTATAGGTACGACTTCGATGAACATGGGTGCACACACACAATACCTACTTAGACTTATTTCCACAACATGTCTGTTTAAGGTACTTACTTAATTTTCAATATTATTGTCTTTAAAAGTGTTTAACATTGAATATTCTCACTATAAGTAGCTACCTACCTAAATATTGTATGTACCTTAAATGTTTTTCTCATTATTAAGGATATCGAAGACAATAATTGTTTGTCCATGGATTACAGCCCACTCCATCTCACAGAGGAGGCCCGTGTCTCAGCAGTGAGAATTATATAGGCAGATTATGGTAATCCCTGTCAAGTTTATTGCACATGTTGCAAATCAATTCAATCAAACAGTAAGTATTATTCTTTTCATTCGATGGATATGAACATAATCAGTATTGTAGTTCATGACTACAATACTGATTATGTTCATATCAGACTATGGTAGTCTTCAAAATTGTTTTCTAAAGATTGAATTTTAATGTTACTGTAGAGCATCATAATACTTTATTTCTGTTTATTATGAGGTGCCCTTCAAAATAGTTTTTCGCATTGAATAGGTTTTGCTTGATATAAAGCAATGTATGTAGTTATATCATAGGTCCATCAACCTTTTTATCTAATACCTAATACTAGACTAAATTATAATGATGGATATTCTATAATCCAGTTCGAGGATGAGGATGTACTTAAATTCATTTTTTATCTTTCAGGTAGGTCAACCACACTAAACAGGAGAATTGTAAACTTTCTCTTTTGCCCTCACAACAAACATTTCTAAGCTGTATTTAAATTATAAATGATGACTTCCACAAGAAAACACATCAAGAGGAGAGGATGAATTTACAAATACTGTTGTCTGAAGGTTGTAATTATATGAATAAAAATGTCTTTTTTGACCATATATTTGTTTCTGTTTACCTCAAGGTGATAATGAATGCCAGTTAATTAAGTTACACACCATTCTTTTCTAAACAGTATCAAATAGTCCATAACAAGTCTTTATAAAAAAAAAACTTAATGCTTAAGAGCGTTAACGTCGATTTTGGTTGTTTGACCCAAAAAACGTACTTTTCAAACCATTTAATCACCTCATAAAACGTATCTAACGAAAGTGTGAATTACTAAATATTGTTGGAAATATTTCGGTCTAAAAAGTTGACTGAAAACCTTTTTACATTAATAAAGTATTCGTGAATTCTAACCAGATAAACAAACAGTGTTTTCTAAAATCCTTTTACAGTAGTCATTTCGAAGCTTAAAATATCCGAAACCACTAATAAAATTGACAAACTAATAAACATATTTAATTGTTCACATCCTTGAGCAAAAAACTGAGAGAGACTTTTTTGATTTTCAGCGCCTAACATAATAAATAAAACAATAAACAAAGTGAAATTAACAAGAAAAAGCAGTTGCTAAATTCATTATTTCTTCCAATAAATCTTATTTAATTTTACAAAATAAAGATGTATTGTAATAGAAGAACATCTTCTTTAAAACTTGCAATAAAAAAATTCAACTAAATTAGTTTTATTATTTTTCTACAATTATTTTAAAACTACTATAAAACCGTGCGCGGTAATAATTTTAAATCAGTCCGCCGCACAGTGGAACGAATGTATGGGAGCGGTTGGACGTAGACATGTCCGAAAAAAAAGAGTAAAATTATGCCAAACTAATGATGCCATCTTATTCGATTACTTAATGCCTTCATAACTTGTGGTGATGAATTTCTTCATAACTCCCATATTTCGGGAGTAATTTGAGAAAATGTGAAATTTTACTATGAAAATGAGTGTATCGAGCTCTCTCCCTCCTGATTCCGGGCTTGTTTCAAGTAGCGGTCTCTAATATCATAATGCTAATACTAAGAGCTATATTTAATACTAAGACACATAGTGCGCCAAATGTGCACTTTCTGGGATAAAGAGTGATGTTTATTTTATAACACAATTTTTTTATTTTTTGTTTATTTTGTTGATTAAAACCGTTTTTCTAAAGGTTTACCTTATTACAATAACATTTCTGAGCAGCCAATTAGAGAAGATATAAGCTAATTAGGATATATAATTAGGGACTTAAGGTTTACATATAAAACTGATGCACTAATGATTACTGATAAGAACATTGCTATTATTTAATTACTAAATGGCTCTTAATACACTAATTTAGCATGCATCATTTACTAATTATCACAATAACTAATTACCTTGCAATATTTAACAAAGGATACCTGGGATACCTGGATTTTATATAAATAGGTCACTATTAGTAACTTTAAAATCAGTGTTGATTTACACCTCGTTGTATCCAAGCTAATCTCGCAATGTATTTTCCAAATTTTAATACAAATCTTGATATTCACGTTGCTTTATGCGCACGCGCACATAAAGATTTACGCGACTTTAACTATTTGTTCAGTGTTTTAAAAGATAACAGTTGTGTTCAGTTATGTGAAAGTGCTGAAACAAGTTTAAAAGACTGGTGTCATCGATTTTGCTACCGCATTTATGCAAAATGGACACAGTCTGGAAGAAGCACAGATAAGTTTCGGAAGAAACATGAGATTTGGCTACAGGCTGCAATTCAATGGCCGGAATTACAGAATGAAAATATGGAACCTTTTACAGAAAATATAAGTGACGTCATCGAGCCCATAATTTCTCCTGCTAAATCTGATGCTTCAACTTGTACACATCCTAGTCCTCGTAAATCTTTTGAGGACCTTAGTAACCGGCAAAAAAGAAGACGCACTGAAGATAGTCTTTCATGCAGCAGTAGCAGCGCTGAAATTATGTTTTCGGCCGAAAGGGCGCTTCAAAAGGCAGGACAAAGCGATACAGCTTATGTTATGAAATACTTGACGGAGAATCCAGAAGAGGCCTCAAAAATCAAAGCCTTCATTGAAGGTAAATCAATTCAGGTACGGGAAATATCCCCTTTGAAGGCATTGGCTCTTTATGTATCGATGAACTTATCGAAATGGCGCTATAACACTCTTCGGGATTTCAACACTCAAGAAGGAGCTCTTCAATACCCGAGTTACTACATGTTGGTTAAAGAAAAAATTAAGTGCTATCCGGCCAAAGAAGATCTCACAGTTACAGAGAGCTCTGCAAAAATCAAATTACAAGCCTTGATGGATTTAACCTCAAGAAGACTTATTAGGTCGTTAGAAACCCCTGTTGATCCCAATCAACAGCTCGTATTGACCAGCAAATGGGGTTTTGACGGATCATCTAGCCAAAGCATTTATCATCAAAGGACGAGTGAAGATGAGCAAATCGATCTTGCTAGTAATTTTATGATTAGTCTTGTACCACTGCGGCTCGTCTCAAAAGGTGTAACAATTTGGGAAAACGAGCGACCATCTTCCACTTCATTTTGCCGGCCAATATTGTTTAAGTTTATAAAGGAAACCAAAGAAAATGTGCAGAGAGAGATGGCTGAAATCGAAGCAGAGATTGAAGCCTTAACTCCATCCACCATCACTGATGGAATTAGTGTCAAACACCAACTGCTGTTGACAATGATTGATGGTAAAATTCATTCCATTATATCCAATACAGCAGCTTCAGTGTGTGACATATGCAAGGCTTGTCCTAAAGAAATGAATAATTTAGAGTTAATCAAAGATAAACACGCAAACGAGGACATGTATAAATATAGCTTAAGCACCCTTCACGCTTGGATTCGCTCAATGGAATGCTTATTACACATTTCCTACAAATTAGACATAAAATCATGGCAAGTAAGGGGTGATATAGCAAAAAGGCAAGTTGATGACAGGAAGAAAAGAGTTCAAGAGGCTGTAAGAAGAGAAACGGGCTTACTTCTCGATGTTGTGAAACAAGGCAGTGGATCCACCGACAATGGCAACTCGGCAAGGAGATTTTTTGAAAACTACACTAAATCTGCTGAACTGACCGGAATAGATGCTATGCTTTTAAGAAAAATCTGTGTGATCTTGCAGTGTATTTCATCAGGAGAGAAGATCAACGTAACTAAATTCCGAGAGTTCTGCTTTGATACTGCTAAGCTTTACGTGGAGTTATACCCATGGTATTATATGCCTTCTTCACTTCATAAAATTTTAATGCATGGGCCAGACATAGTTCAGAACATGTCAATTGTGCCCATTGGTTTTCTATCCGAAGAGGCATCTGAGGCTAGAAATAAAGATTTTAGAAAATATAGAGAGGGGCATTCTCGAAAGCATAGCAGTATCTCATGCAATGAAGATATTATGCACAATCTTTTACTGTCTTCTGATCCACTTGTTACAAGTATCCGTCCAAAAGGAAATAAGTTTGTAAAAAAATCTTCTTTTAAGGAATTTTATGAGCTTACGGATTCTGAGAAAAGTGATATCGAATTTGTTAACATAAATGATTTAGCGGACATCGATTCTGAATTTGAATTAATTGATGATGATGATGATGACGAAGATAATTAAATGATGTTATTGTTTTAAAATGTGTAACTTAGTAAATTAGAGCTTACATCTTAATTATTTATTGTACTTTTAATGAAACTAGGTAATTTATTATCAACTTACTTAAAAGTCATACTCTCATCAGTTCTTGTGAATATTTTTGTTAATATATATTTCTGTATATATATAATATATTTATAGACCTCTTAATAAGTCTGTCTGCGGTTTAAAGTAAATACAAATGGGGAAAAAACGTTTTTTTTTTTAAATTTTCATTTCCTTTTATCCCAGAAAGTGCACATTTGGCGCACTATGTGTCTTAGTATTAAATATAGCTCTTAGTAATAGCATTACGATATTAGAGACCGCTACTTGAAACAAGCCCGGAATCAGGAGGGAGAGAGCTCGATACACTCATTTTCATAGTAAAATTTCACATTTTCTCAAATTACTCCCGAAATATGGGAGTTATGAAGAAATTCATCACCACAATTTATGAAGGCATTAAGTAATCGAATAAGATGGCATCATTAGTTTGTCATAATTTTACTCTTATTTTTCGGACATGTCTACGTCCAACCGCTCCCATACATTCGTTCCACTGTGCGCCGCGAGGCTGTTCAAAGAGTGGACGTATCGCTCAGTGCTCTACGCGTGACCTCTCCCGACCCTTGGCATCGAGTGAGTTTATAGTGCGATATAACGATCTTGGGTTGGTAAGTAAAATAATTATTTTTTATTTAGATAATTGAAAACAATGTTTTTCGAAACAACAAAAATTGTTTCAGGTGCCATGGGGAATAAGAGTAAAAAAACGAAACTAGTTTTATCGATGAAAAGGAAGAGACTCAATCAAGAGGTTTTAGCTAAAGCTAGGGCTAAAAGGTTGGGTAAAATAATATTTTGTATAGAACTTGATTTGTTATCTTTGTTGATCGAAGTTTGCTATATAAGGTCCTCGTTTATTAATTTATTTCCTTCTAGGGGGTGATTGTACTACTCAAATACATTTTTTTTTTTCTAAACGATCAATTTCGAAATTGCAAAAAACAATACTTCCTCAAACTAAACCGTCGATCATCTGATTTTTTTTAACTTGCATTGTAGTAATAATAATTTAATTGATTTGATTTAATTTAAACTTTATTTCTTCTTTTTAGAGAATTTAACTAAAAGCTTGTTTTTAAAAATGTTTTTAGGGTTCCGTAGTGAAAGAGGAACCATTTATAGTTTCGCTAAGTCTGTCTGTCTGTCCGACCGCGGCTTAGCTCAGCGACCCTTAGTACTAGAAAGCTGGAATTCAACATGAGTAAACATATTAATCACGCAGACAAAGGGGTAAAATAAAATCCTGTTTTTTTATCTTCAGGCATTGTAAAGAAAATAATGTTGTTGTGAGTACGGAAGATGTTAAAATCCAAAATGAGGTAAAGGTAAAGCACAACTAACGTATTTTTTATTTACAATTTCATATTTACGTATGGGATTACATCTATCTTTTTTTTCAGGACTTAGCCTCGTCTTCCAAAACCAGCTTGTCGATGTGTGGAACACACGTGTCGGTTATCTTTCAAAGTCGGTAAAGGAAAACATTTATTTAAATCTACATACAAGTGCTATATATAATAAATATAATATTATAAATAAAGAATTCTTCGATATTGAAATATTTTATTTTAAAACTAGAATACTTAATAATTTGCTAGAGGACCATCGCGACTTCCTACGACTTCAAAATGATGAACCCCCTTCATTATGATTTTTTCATGTACTTTTTTATCAAATGAGCAATTTTTAATCAAAATTCATTTAGTAGTTTTTGTGAAAGAGTAACAAATATACATCTACTCATCCATAAATAAACTCTCAAACTTGCGCGTTTATAATTATTATTTGAAAATATGATCTGTATGGTATTCTGATGTGTAATCGATATGAATTGAAGTTTCATCAAAATTCGTTCAGTAGTTCTTACGGTAAATTGTTAAAATCATTCATCCATACATCCTCACAAACCTTTGTGTTTATAATATTATTCGTAGCAGGATTTTACATTTGTACAATATTTCTAACTTTTCTCCCCTAAATAGTACCTACTTACTATACTACGTATCCAAAATTGCCTTTTTATTTCACAAGCATGTAATAAAAATAAGAATAGTAAATAAAAATCAACTGACGATTAAATAAGTAAGTATCATTAAACATTAAGGATCAACTTGGGTTAGTTTGACTATAATGACGGGCAGCACACCAACTCTACGCACACAGTTATGCGCGTATCTGTGTGAGTGGAAGGAGCACTGCAATTACCTAAACTTGGTGCCGTGGATTTCACGTTAACGCTCTTAAATATTTCATAACAAGTTATTTTTATTTGTAGCTATGTACTTCATAAATGAAACACTATTAAAGTTAACACTGTTTTTAATCAACACAGTAAGTACATAATTTATCGCTGTTGAAATAACATTGAATGGTTTTCTTAAACATTTATTATCTTTAATGAACAATATTCAGTTCCTATTTCTGCCCTTGAGAAGCTTGAAAACTGAAGTAGTTGCGGAGCAGCAGTAACAGTGCAGTCAGAAGTAGATCTCAACAGTGGCCGAAGGAAATAGCAACAGCATCATTCATGCTGCTTTCAAATCTTCACAGGTGAAACGCCTGAGGACTCTCCTGCAGTTTTAAAACAAAATCAAATTATTTTCTACTCAATTATAGTACTTAATAAATAATGCAGCAAACTAGGCTCATTAACTAGACTTTCATCAACCCACGGCTGGGCAAAAGCTCTAGGCCTAGTCATTGCTGGCAGTTGTTTTGCCAATTTTTATTGATCAGCTATTTCTATTGAACATAACACTAAATTAGAATGACAAACAATACTTATACATAAAATATATGATGTGATTTATTTAATTTGCCTAAATAAATGTATTCATAATTATGAGTTGCCAATTGATTCTTAGCATCCATACATAAACTCACGCTTTTATCCCATGGGGGTAGGCAGAAAGTACAGAATGCCACCTACGATCCTTGCATACTGTTTTTGCGTTGTTTACGTTCATACATCTGGTCATACACGCACGCCGGTTACCAGTACTACGCACCTGACCTTTCTGAACAGCACCAAAAAGGTATGTCCTCCTAAGGTGTCCCAGTGTTCTGGCGTGTCTAGTCACATCAGCCTTGTAAATACTTGTTGTTAGCCACCTATCATTCATCCACTCCAGACTAAACCATCAAAGCATACTTAATTCTTGTTCTTAACTGTGACAAAAGGCTCACCTCCAGTGATTGACACCTTCTGCGAAAATGTGATTAATGTACTGTTGTTACTTCGTTACTTAGTGGTTATTTTAGTTTGCTTCAGTATCTACATACATACAAAAATATCAAATAACAATATATCTCATTTGTTAGAATGTGAGGCTGACATACATAATCATTAAAATACCTAGAAATAAGTTGCAGAAGTCTACACAGTAAAAGAATGGTTGTCCGTCTGGTCAATAATGTAACTACAGCTACAAATAACCACTTCTACACGCATAATTCCTATTTACATAGGCGTACTTACTTGCAGTGGTGATATTGACTTGCCCTTTTCGTTTTGGAGCAAAACAGCGTAAGTCCTAATGCAGCCAGTACAAAACGAAGACAGAGCCCTATTCTTGCCAAAGGTCTTCCAAACCAACCCTCGAGTTAACTCGAGGGTTGGTGAACATTTAGTTAAATATTCTGTGCCACTAGAAATGTTCCAAAACTGCTTTTCATCGGCTGAAGCCCATGTATCTGTATGCGAATAGTAAATATAATTATGTATAATGAAAACAACAAGTTGTAACAAAATTCAAGTCAAAACAAACAAAAGGTGGTTTTTTTTTTACTCAGTGTTGCCAATTTTTTTCCCGTGTCAATGTTTTTCTCACACTGATAGCGGTTCTGCAAACGACTAAAATAAACTATATTCGCAATTTTTATATTATTTATTCCTATTACTGTCATTTGGTCGTCGTTTTGAGGATGAAATAAAACTTATCATGTCTTTGTTATAACATAATGTGCTATAGATAATATAACACTATAATTACTGGAAAAGTAAGTGAAGATATTTCTTTGATTGTTAGCTACACAATAATGGAATAATGGTTAATTTTACTATCCTAAAGTAGGTTCACATGGAATATTTTTTTCAAAATCACGTTTTTCGATATTCACACTGGCGCTGTTCACTATATTTGTCATGCCGAACTATCTTTCCAAATCAACGTTTGTATCCAAAGTGGTTTCGGCATTTAAAAATAATCATAAGTGCCACAGGCTTCTTGAAAATAATAAAACAGCTTGCCAGTATCGTGTTAATATAATATTTTCTCGAGTCAAAGCTTTACCAGTGAATTTTATTATTTTCAACAATTTAAATTAGACTAACCAAAACAAAATCACCAGCTACAAACAAATAGTCCGCCAGTTGCGGTGTCCATACCGACCAACCCGGGATTAGAGAGGTTGTCAACTTATTGAGAGAAATCTCAATAAGTTGACAACCTTGCTTTTCTACTATTTTTCCACTGGCCACAGATAACTAAAACGTGAAGACAATAACCGTCAATAACGTTTCGTTGTGTTTTTCAAATATGGTGGTTTTTGGTAGAAAGTGTTTTATAAATTGGTTTTTAATTTTTTAAGAAATCATTGTACTTTTCATTTATAAGCAGTAGTAGACCATCAGTTATCATTAAAACAATGTTATATTATTGTAAAATTATTCGCAAGCAAATAGTTCATATTTGATGAAACAAAACGCATATGTGAAAACGATTGGGTAAGATTTTGGTACCCTCCCTAGTCAATTTGGCAGAATTTGTTTCATATTATTTACACAATTCCGATTAAGGGATCCGAAATCGACTGGAGTTTGTTTAAATTCGGAATTGCTATCAGAAATTAAATGTGTTCCGCAATTATAATGGCACAAAGGAGGGGTATCGATAAGCTAAGGAAATTGACCCCATTTTGACCAAAAATTTAACAATATGTTATTTTATTTTTAATTTTTTTTTTGTAAAATACAGGACACTAACTTTAAGCTTAAATAAAATAAAAGTCCAAATAATTAAGTTTTGCTCACGAAACAAATCAACAAACTGAGGTCAAAATGGCTTTTTTTAGGAAAATTGTACCTTTTTTAGCAGTATCAATTTTTTTCAAACATGAGCACATCTTTTTAGCAGTTTAATTTTTATGTGTATAGGTTGGCAAAAAAGAGTCTGTCGTGGTAACCATTGGAACTAAAATATTTTTTTGGTGGCAGCACTGCTTTGTTTATCATCAACAAGTAGCTAATCTGTCATTGTGTTATGTTCCTAGTTGTATTTTACTTATTTCTAATTAACTATCAATTATTAATGCTTTTGAACATATAAAAAATGAATAAAACAATAAGGAGTAGTGTTGTGAGCTGTGACATACTAAGTTTTCGTAAGAAATTTGGCGAAATCTGAAGCGGAACAAATTTTGTCTCCGATTGACTATGTTTACGAAAGAACTGCCGACATGACAGGTATTTATCCAAGAAATTTATTTTTTATTCAATGCCAGTCATTGTTTTTCCTTTCTAATACTAAGTTTTATCGGTATTATAAGTTTCAAGTCATTTTATTGTTTTATTTAATAATAGATTATTGAGGTTATGTTTTCTAGTTTGACAAATCGCGTGTACGTGAACTCTTGATGTTTGATACTTGAAATTGAAAAATTTACCTACATGGAATTAATATGATTGTCTTTATGTTTTTTAAAGGTAGATCTCACAGTACAATTAGAGAAATTGTTAATGAAGGTGAAAAAAATTAAGGATTTTTTCTACACCTGGAGGAACACCAAAACAGTTGGCGGAAGAAAGAATTAGACGATTTTGATCTGTGTGCAATTAGACAAAAAGTTCAACACTATAAATAAACAGGCAAGTATTTTTTTTTTTTGTTAATGCCATTATCGCATACCACTGTAAAAAAAGTATAATTTATATTTATAATTTTTCAGGTGCCTATTCTACGTAATATATTACCTATAGTTTGAGGAAACGGGTTGTAATGGGAGCCGTTAACGTGTAAGAAAGATTTTTACACTATTTAGATTTCATAAATAAGAAATATAAAACTGACACATCAGTTTTAATGGAAAAAATCTATCATAGCACCGAAAAGGAATACATGTATGATGTTATGTCACGTTTTTCTTTTTAAATAAAATTTAAATTTTAGCGTGTTATTTCATTTTCATTGTCATGTGAATAGTGATAATGTTATGTACCCCACATATACATACCTGACGCTTTCATTAGTCAACTGTTCAAGTTTATTCGATATTGCCCGTACCTTTCGAATGCGACATATTATATGTACTCTCTTAAGCAGCTGTAAGACGCCTTCTTGTCGGCTATAAACTGTCAGCATTAACAGGATTCGTTCAGTATCATTAATGTCAAATTTGATACAGGCATACCAACCATCGAATGGTTGTGAATACCCTAGATGGTGGCCGCAAATGCGATTGCTGAACATTATGTCTTGTGTATCGGGTTCAATCAACAATCCCTGAGTGTCATTTAATTAATTTTTAAACTGAACAAGTTTGCATTATGTTATTATGATGGCACTTTTAGATAAAAGGTTATTCCAGCGAAATAATGCGCAATCTACTAAATACAATGACAGTAAAAGACTGTGTGCAGTATGTCTATCAAGTCTTGAAATCTTGATTGATGAGAATTTCCGGGATCTCGTGTTTGTGGATTAAAACAACAAGTATCTTATCACTTTTAGTCCTAGTATACAGGGTGGCCATACCTGCTAAGCAGGCGCCCTCATTTTTTCCAGACTCTTTTTTGCCAAGCTGTATGTATTTGTTAACGTCTAAAGAACAACATGTACAAAAATCATCATGCTAAAATAATGTGCTCATAGTAAAATAAAACTTTTTAAATCTTGAGCAGTCGTACTCAAAAAATACACAGCCCCGCGAAAAAAAACATGTACTTGAAAAACTGGAGGGTGGAGGGTTAATTCTGTGTCCAGATTCGGATTCGGCAGCTCAAAATCCGTAAAGACCATTGGGTTTAATAACAAGTACAATTTTTTTTTTTGTGGTGCTGCTTATGTTATTACTGCTATTTTCATTTCACCTTGACTCCCCACTCTTCATTTAAATCGTGCATTGGTACTGTCAATGTAAGGTAGGAGCTCGTACTGTTGGTTGCTGTGCTCACATAGCATCAATACTGTGGTATTTATCATATCAAAGACATGTACAACATGAACAACCAACGTACAGCGTGACATTCATTACAGTCAGTTTGTGCAGGACGCAGCAGTGAACACTTCCAAGTGCGGGTGGTCAGATGATTCTGATACAGAATAGATATCATTTTTTAAATATTTTGTTTAATTTTTCTTGTGAGTTTTAATTTATTGCATGCTAAACCTACAAATATAAGTAAAATTCAAAATATCTTATAATGTTGCATACTTATTTGAATTGTGTTCTAAAAAAGAATAAAAGATTTTTCTGGAAAATGAATTGTATTTTCTTTACGTATAAGGCTCATGCTATTCAAAAAACATAGTTTTTAAAATTTTCTAGATGGGTCATTTTTCTTAGCTTATCGATACCCCTCCTTCATGAAATTATTGCATTGTCATCGGTCTATGACCGCCATGGGATCTGGAGGCAACGGTCCTCGCCCACATGTGGGAGTGGCGCGAGGAGGCAAAACGCCGGGGCGAAACTCCGCTGCCGCGACAAATCGCGACACGGCGGACAGGTGTACGTTACCCTAGCAAGAAAGTGTCTCCTAGAGTTATATGAGTAGAACGTATAATGTGTGCCTTATCTGCTGTAAATGTGCCCCCAAATAAAAAATGTGTGCCCCCTGTCGTTTTGGAAAAAAAACGGAAAAAACGATTCTTGCTGGGGTAACGTTTTTCTAGCAGGAAAATTCTAAACGAATGATCGGAGAGAGAAAAATTGTACATGGTCAGAGAGCTTATATGTGTGCCAAAATGTGCCCCCAAAAATAAAACTGTGCCCCTTCAGGTTTTCGAGATATTGCATTTCCTGCTGGAGTAATGTTTTGATGAATCGTAATATCTCTAAAACCATTGCATGTGCCCCTGTAGAATAAACATACACGAGTACCTCTTAATGTGTGCCCCTTAGTGCCCCAATTAGATTTAAGAAAATATTTATAGTTTTCAAGTTATCTTGGTTTTACGAAAACCCGAAAAACATCGCAGCGCCTAAATGAGACAACGCACGAGTTCGCTGAAAACTGTATTCGGTCCTTCTTGACCCTAATAATAACCATACAAAGTTTCAAAACTGTTCATCTATGCGTTTTTGAATAATCTTGCTAAAAGTCAAAACGATGGTGTCATAACTTTGACGGCAAAATACAAGGAACTGGCTCAATCCTAGATGTGTAGGTGTTAACCAAAATCTTGTGCCTTTAGTCAAAAATATATGGTGAAAATATTCAGCTTGGAATGTTTCGCATTAAGTAAATATAAACAAAAAACCAAAATATGTAAACAACGGCTGGTTATCCGACCAAATTCCAATGACTACTAAAAAGCGACTGATTCATACATATCGATGACCTTCTTTATTGGACGTATTATACCTAAGCTGTTGTCCGTACAGTCGCGTTCAAAAGTTTTGGGGGTTAATTAAAAAATATATTAAATGCACCTTGTGACCATATTAAATGAAACAGCTTGTTGATGTGGAAATTATTATTTTTATTCCCTTAATTTTAATTCTTAAAGTAATTGTTGCATCAAATGACAGATTAAATTTCCTACCTATAAGTAAGTATTAGAAATTATTTGCACGTTGTGTAGTCATTATTATTTAAATCACAGATCAGTTTTTCATCCAACAAGGAGACCGCCAAGATTGTCCGCCTCCGATTTCAATGATTTTTATATATGTTGTTATGTTTGAGTAACTGAGTAATTACCCAAAAGGAATTCACTCAATGCTGAATAGTTTCAGAGTTGCTTCTACCGAGCAACTTAAATATAAGTTACGTATACAAACTCAAAAACATTTGCAACTCTATCTACAGAGATATAAGGTTCAAATTTCTTGCAATTTGTATGTTTCTTGATGAATAAATATTGTGATTTAATAAGAAAAAAAAAAGAAAGAAAAAAACGTTAGCAGGAATCGAACCCTGACCATCTGCGTGCCAGCCACGTCACCCTGCCTACTAGGCTACGCACCGCTATGCAATTTCAATTTAAATGATTTTTTAATAAAATTATCATCAAATCAAACATTGCAAGTTTGAACCTTATATCTCTACAGATAGAGTTGCAATTGTTTTTGAGTTTTTATACTGAACTTATATTTAAGTTGCTCGGTAGAAGCAACTCTGAAACTATTTAGCGTTGCGTGAATTCCTTTTGGGTAATTACTCAGTTACTCAAACATAACAACATATATAAAAATCACTGAAATCGGTGGCGGACAATCTTGGCGGTCTCCTTGTAAGTCTAAAATATAATTATAAATCCCTCATAGGTACGTAATACGACATAAAAAATGGAAACACGTTGTTGTAACACAGATCATTGTGCGGTTGACTATAGGAATACACTAAATACAACTCTCAAAACTGTAGGTACCAAGATTTATTTGGTAAAGGTGAATGCTCCAACCAACCCGTGAAATTCAAATTTTATTACGTTTTTTGCAATTTGCAAGCCAGTGCTAGGTTGTACAACCTTACTACCTCTAGGTATTCATCACACATTTCATGAACTATATTTTTTTTAAACATCGGGACCAATCAAATTTTGAGTCAAAGACCTGGCAAATGGCAAATATCTGGATATTTGCCATGTCTTTCGTTCACACATAAATTACTGGAGGTATTTTAATGAAATTTAGAATGGAGAAGATAGCTTACCTTGGAAAAGCACTTAGGCTACTATTCATAATGTACTTAATAATGTTTATGGTCATAGAAACAGATAGTAGAATATAATCCAATTACAACTTTATTTTATTACTTATTACTTTTCTACTTCAGTGTACTCAGGCACAGCACGTGTGAACCGGTTAGTGAGTAAAGTAAAGAAGGTCATCGATATGTATGAATCCGTCGCTTTTTAGTAGTCATTCAAATTTGGTCGGATAACCAGCCGTTGCTTACATATTTTGGTTTTTTGTTTATATTTACTTAATGCGAAACATTCCAAGCTAAATATTTTCACCATATATTTTTGACTAAAGGCACAAGATTTTGGTTAACACCTACACATCTAGGATTGAGCCAGTTCCTTGTATTTTGCCGTCAAAGTTATGACACCATCGTTTTGACTTTTAGCAAGATTATTCAAAAACGCATAGATGAACAGTTTTGAAACTTTGTATGGTTATTATTAGGGTCAAGACGGACCGAATACAGTTTTCAGCGAACTCGTGAGTTGTCTCATTTAGGCGCTGCGATGTTTTTTCGGGTTTTCGTAAAACCACGATAACTTGAAAACTATAAATATTTTCTTAAATCTAATTGGGGCACTAAGGGGCACACATTAAGAGGTACTCGTGTATGTTTATTCTACAGGGGCACATGCAATGGTTTTAGAGATATACGATTCATCAAAACATTACTCCAGCAGGAAATGCAATATCTCGAAAACCTGAAGGGGCACAGATTTTATTTTTGAGGGCACATTTTGGCACACATATAAGCTCTCTGGCCATGTACAATTTTTCTCTCTCCGATCATTCGTTTAGAATTTTCCTGCTAGAAAAACGTTACCCCAGCAAGAATCGTTTTTTCTGTTTTTTTCCAAAACGACAGGGGGCACACATTTTTTATTTGGGGGCACATTTACAGCAGATAAGGCACACATTATACGTTCTACTCATATAACTCTAGGAGACACTTTCTTGCTAGGGTAACGTACACGGCGGACAGAGCTCCGGTGTGATCTCATGGCGACATGGCGGGTACGATTGTCGCAACCCAGTGCTGGGCACGCCACAATTGCAGCGGTAAGTCCCCTCTTTGAGGAGTGGATAGAGAGGCTCCACGGCGTCCTCACCTTCCACCTGACGCAGGTTCTCACCGGGCATGGGTGCTTCGGTGGGTTCCTGTTCAGGATAAAGCGGGAGGATACGCCCGGGTGTTTCCATTGTGAGGATCGTCTAGAGGACACGGTGGAGCATACGGCGGAAGTTTGCCCTGCCTGGGCGGAGCACCGCCGTGTCCCGGTAAGGATCAAGCTCGGGTCGACGGCGCGTAGTGTTCCACGCGCGCCTCAAAGAGATGTCAGCAAAACTGAAGGGGTCTGCTAGGACCGATGCCTGCCGGGGTCGTGTGATTGCTCGAAAGAGATACCGTGACCCTGGCACATGGGCAACTGAAGGAACACGGGTGGGTTTTAGTCAGTAAAAGTCTGACATGCCCTCCCACTCCGCCCAGAGCGGGAGAAGTCATTTGATGAATTCCAATCGAAAAGAAAAAAAAAACGGTCTTTGACAGGTGTGCAAAGTTTGAATGAAATCTGATCGTTTAAAGTGGGTCAAATCACTCAAAATCGCACTATAAGGAGTCGGTTACAAAGAAACATACTAACATACAAGTGAAGCTAATATAAAGCGTGTAAAAAGAATCGTGTTTACCAAATGACCAAATTTGTTACGAATTTACTTGAGTTTGATGACCACAAACTGCAGCGGAGAACGTTCTTTTTCAAAATTAAAACGAATAAAAAATGTGTTAAGCAACACGATGGGACAAGAACGTTTTGAAGGACCTCACTATGAAGAGCATAGAAAATGATTTACAGAAATATTGATTTGACGAGTGTTATTTCGAAAGTTGCTTACATTAAATAACGAAAAGCGTTTTTCTAAATATTTTGTTTTATTTATATCCTTTTCAATAGGTAATGCAACTCAAGGGGCCCCCATCCTGCCAGGGTCGCGAGATCTGTTCGAAAGAGTTCACGGTAACTCTTTCGAACAGATCTCGCGGCCCTGGCATATGGGCAACTGCCTTCAGTTGCCCATATGCCAGGGAACACGGGTGGCTTTTAGTCAGAAAAAGTCTGACACGCCTTTCCACTCCACCCTAGAGTGGGAGACGCCATTTAATGATTTCACACCCACAAAAAAAGGGCCCCATCACAATTTTGCTACGGGCCCCGCGCTGGCTTTATCCGGCACGGACGTAGCCAGGTACTTAGGTTAGGTAATAGTCAGGTACTACGTTTTAGAATGTTTTGTTTTGGCAGGTGGTGGAGGCCAACCTTACAAGATAGACATATGCTGATTTTTTAAGAGGAACAATTTCGTCTAACATGATTGTTGCGTTACTTTAACCGTTTACGCAGCGCACGCAACGGAAGCTCTCAAAGGGAATACATTTTCCCCGTTTTAGCAACATTTTTCACTGATGCTTCGCTCCTATTAACCGCAGCGTGATGTTATATATTCATTCACTAAAAGAATTTTTCAATTCGAACTAGTAGTCCCTGAGACTAGCTCGTTCAACCAAACATACAAACAAACTCTTCAGCTTTACGCCGGCTCCACACGTTGGCCCCAACGATGGCCCCAACGCCACTCACCCGACGCGCGACGTGTGGATCTAGAAAATAGCATTGGCCCCAACGTTGGAGCGCCCGTTGGTAGTTGGCCGTTGAGTGTCGGTTTTGCCAAAGGACTCTGTGCCAACGTTCGCGTGCCGTCCACATATTGGCGATTTTCTCAGTCCACTACTGCGCCCTCCCTCCTACGGGGGGAACCGACTTAAATACTAATATTAACGTAATTAAAATTTTATCAGCCTGGGGTAATTGTGGTACAGTCACATGATCGTTGAACACTTTGCCAAATGATCATCATTATCAACTGTCAACAGAGATACGCAATAGCCCCAAGTTGGTAGTTTCTTCAGCAGAGAAAAAGCTATACATGGTGGCTCACAAATTTTAGTAAATAATCAGCTTAAATTTAAAGACCGCAAGGATATTGTGAGCCTCTCTGTTGAGCGGACAATTGAAATAGCCTGTATTGAATGAGGATCAATTCGACAAAAAGATATAGCAATGTTGAATACTAATGATTTTACTGTGAATTTTACTATAAAGTTGATTTTGTTTTAAGGCCTGAATACTACTGAGGGAATCTGAAAAAATTACTGCTTTTTTAATTTGACGTGATTTGATATAGTGTATGGCTTTTAAAACGCCAATACACTCTCCTGTAAAAACGGATGTTTCTGGTGGACATTGAAAAAGTAGGGCAATTTTTGAATTTTGAAAGTATACCGCTACTCCTGTACAATCTTTTGGTGATAATTTTGAAGCATCAGAACGAAAAAATTCCATCCTTCCCAGTACCGTTTGACGGCTAACTCGAAGTCGCGTCTAGCGTTTTGAGAATTCCTCGAGATGCCCAGTCCCAAAACGGCCTTTGGTTCGAAATGGATCGTTTCATATGCAGCGGAAAAGACGGGGAGGACTGGATATTGACAAACAGGCGAGGAGAGGTTTTTAAGCTCTCTGTACTTACCTATTTATCAATAGAGGAACTGTTTTATTTTTCCAATGAGGACTGTTATTGAAAGAAAGGTCGATTTGTTCTAAAATTGGGAGTAAAGGATGGGATGAAAGAGAGAATACTTTGGATAGGAAACGATCTGCCAAATATTGTCTTCTTAGGAATAGGGGTGGTTCTGTACATTCATTTTGAAGCGCATTTATGGGAGAGGATCTCATGGCACTAATAATCATTCTCAGGCATTTGGCCTGGATGCTGTCTAGCCTCTTGAGTGCTTCTCTGTTGCAGGGCTCTAAGAGAAAGCAACAGTAGTCCAATGCGCTCCTAGTCAGCGCATTATAGACCAGAGGGGTAATTGCGGAACTTTTTATCGGTAGGAATTGGTTTAATATTCATAGTTAAACAACATTCATTGCGTTATTTACGTTGCTGAGCCGACAATTTATTCGAACAAATGACGCAATGTTTTAGAAATAATCTTCAATCCCATTCAGATTCTGATAAATTGTGCGTTTCGCAATTAGGGTGCAGTTTAAGGGTATAACGGTGAGCTCCCCACCACACCCCGGCCAAAGCCTTAAGGATCGACACAGAGCGTTCACATTTTTTGACCGTGTTGTTAATGTGGTCAATCCCAGACAATCTCGAGTCCAGCGTTACTCCCAGAAACCTCGCCTTATCCTTAACTGGAATGATTTGTCCATCAATATTTGAGGAGTTTCAAAAAAATGGTACAATTGTCATTTTGGCATGTCCCTCAAGTTCATATTTTTTTTACTGAAATTCGGAGCATTATTATAAGTTGACTTGTTACTTATCTGGTTATTCAACTTTTGTACTTGGGTTTTAGTTTAAATTTGATATGATTAAATGAAAATTGAATTTATGTAAACATTTTTACTAAGCCGGAGCCTTTACGTTTCGTATGTCCCCAGTGTACTGTAACATTTTAGATTGAATATTACTGAATTTTTTCTTAAAGACCTTGACATGATTTGTTATTTTTTATAAAACTTGAACCTTGTTCTTATTGCTAAGTGTTCTATGTATAGCTTAAAATAACTTTAATCTATTTAAAATCGCGCCTAAATGTTGTCCCCGAAAATCGTTACTTCTGGACATGTCGGTTTTGTTATCTCATTTTCTTTAAAAATATTCTACCAAAATAATTTTATGTTTCGCAAAGGCCAGCCACATTTACATTAAATCGGTAATTAATTAAAAAAAACTTCAGTGTCATTTTTTCGGTGATGTGAGTGAGTTTATGCGGCTAGCTGGACTGGAGAGAAAATTGTGTCCAGGTTTGTTATATTACAATCACAACTTATAACACATTTTTTACTTGAATGTATTTTCTAAAGAAATACTATGTTTTAAATGAATAACTTGGTGCATGCTGTTTAACTTACCGAGAAACTGTGCTGCTAATATATTTTTTTGAATTGAAGGTAGACACATTGTGTTACTTCAGTTTTGTTACTAAAAGTACAGTAACATAGAGACTGACCGACAAAGTAACAAAATCGATAGCATAAAGCTTGGCAGACATGGCATTTGAATCTGAGATGATTATTCTCTTTATGAAGTGAAAAGTTTGAATAATCGTGTTAAGATTTTTTTAACTGACTTCAATAAAAAGGATTACCCCAAATTCAACTGTTAGTTCATTAATTATCAGCTAGGTTTTCGCCATTTGGGGACCGATTTTAATATGTTTTTTAAAGAATGCTTTCCCGATATAGTCTTATTTAAAATTGCTGAAGATCCGCTGAAGATCTTCAGAGATAGATAATGGAACTCTTCAATAAATGACACAAATGTGAAGATTGCGTCGCTCCTTTATAAAAACGTCCAAAGAAGACCGAGTTTATAATCAATGTTGAAAAATTAGAAGTAAGTACTTACGGATCTCCTACATGTTAATTTAGAACAAAGTATATTTTTAAGTAATAAATGTTTTTTTTTAAACTAATTGCAATGTTTCATTTGCCTTGAGGTTATGTGAACCGTGCTTTACAATTGTGTCCCCAAATTTTTTAAAGAGTTTAACGGATTTTCTCATAAATTACTACACTTTTACACATAATTTGGGTTTTGGTTCAAAGTAATGAATAATTGGCGTTTTTTGGTTGGGTCGTTGGTATTTTTTTGCCCATTTTACATCGATAGCATGAAAAACAAATGTTGTTTTGGAACCTATGGTAACAAAACCGTAAAAAAGTAGTATTTTTTAAGTATTCCAATACTTTATTTTCCTTATTGATTCATCTAGCAATACAAAATAACTGTATTTATCCAAAAAAATCATTGGAGTGGCAGAATTCATCATAGTTTTTTTTTTATATTTGACCTTATTTGTGGTAACAAAACTGACACCTAATCAACACCTTACTATCATAATGCCTATTTTTTTCCTGAAATAGTATTTTCTTTTAAGAGAAATAGTAATTTTATTAAATTAGAGAGTATTAACTTGTAAATGTAGTTCATCAACAGACTCTACCATGAAGTTATATTTTAAAGTCATGTTTTTACCAGTTGTACCATTTTTTTGAAACTCCTCATTTATTATCTACTTGGGGAACTGAGCGCTTGCGGGTAAAAATGACCGCTGTACTCTTTGGAGCACTTAGAGATAACCCGTGATCACGGAGCCATTGGTTTAGTTAGGATAGAGAGACATTCATTGATAGAGCGGCATCCTGGATGGAATTGCCAGTGACCAGTAAAGCAATATCGTCAGCATACTGAAGAATTTTGCAGTCATAATTTAGAGACGAGGCCAAATTCGCTGTGTAGATATTATACAACATTAATTTTTGTTTATGCGAAACCCGAAACACGGGTCTAGTATTTTTATGTAAAGAATCTATGAAAAAAATTTCAAAACTGTATCATTAATAATCACAAAGTTATAAGCTTGATAAGTTACCTGGTTGTCCACGCAAAAACATATGCAGATCACACACAAACAGCTAGTGTACGTACCATCTCCGTGTAATGGACGTTTGAGTACGAGAAAGACATGATAATTTTAAAATCGAAACAAAACACTAAGGCCCGCGGCCGGTGCGCGCGCGCTCGCGATACGTGCTCATCAATCGGTGGCATTCGGACGACTGAGGGAGCTGAGGGAGGGAGTTGTTAGTAACAACTCCCTCCCTCGGCTCCCTCAGTCGTCGACGGTGACGGTGACGACGGGTAACAACTTGTTACCCGTCGTCACCGTCTCGCTGTGCGCCCACGCGCGCTATGAACTGCCGTGACCCGCACAGATGATTGTGGATACGTATTGTCGTTCGGTGTCCTACTTGGAAGCGTAATTAAATATTTTTGGTACAAAATATAACAAAAAAATTGGTGTAAAAATTATTGGAATCGATTCAGTTACTGATTCTGAACAAACTATATTCAGGTTTCGCATATACTAAAAATAATCTTGTATAACGGGGGACTCAAAACAGATCCTTGAGGTAAGCCTCTCCATACTGTTCTTTGTTCAGAGTCGACCCCAGGAATTCTTAATTGGATGACGCGATTGGCAAAGATGTTACCAATGATACAGCAAAGCCGGAATTCTCAGCTCGTGCAGCTTTTGCCTGAGAACAGGGAGGAGGACCGAATCATATGCAGCTGATATGTCCAAGAAAACTGCCACCACAGACTCATTCCTGCTGAGGGCCAGCCGGACCGCTGACGTGAGGATACCAACACTATCAGCTGTGCCCAGACCTTTCCTGAAGCCGAACTGAGTCGCCGGAAGCAGCCTTCCACTCTCCACCAACCAGTCTAAACGGTTCTTAATTAAATGTTCTAATAGTTTGATGAGTATGGACGATAAAGCGATAGGTCGATGTTCCGGACCGTATAAATTAGTTACTTTATGCGCCTACGTTTCTAAACGTGTAACAGAATGACATCTGACTTGTCAGTTTGATTTTGACACTTGACACTTCTCTTGGATTTGGCGCTCCGATTTGTCCGTCGCGTTTTGGGACCCCGCGACGCGTTTGTTGAAATAAATCCTTTTAAATCGATCCGTTTGTGACAATTAGTCGTGATCCAATTGCTTTGATTGTAAATAACCCCAATTTGGTGTAATAACACGGGTTGAGTTTTGGATATATCTTGTTGAAATAGTTTGAAGGTTAAGCAAAATGACGCTTATTGGAACCGCATGCTGTGATTGCCTCCAGCCTTATTGCAGCGGATGGTAACCTGGAAAACCCATTTACAATGTCACTACACGATACATATACACTCACCTACATACATAACTCCAGGTAGGCACCAGAACAGGTGTTCTTCTACCACAGGTAAGTTCTTTTGTTCGTATATTGTACCTATGGCTTTGAATTGTACTTGTATTGTCTGCTCCGCGTACGGCGGACTAGTTTCGCTAGCCACTTCTTGTCTCCTGGACCCCACCATCATAACTTCCACTGCGCTATTGAAATGCTATTGTAGGGGGTCTAGCCTGGCATTGAACATTTTTGGTAGCAGAGCGTGGTTATAAGACATATAACCACCAAATTGGTAATTTACAGTAGGCTAATTACTTGGCAGTCTCTATAAGGGAAGTAGTAATACGCTGTAAATATTTGTTAACTATGATTGCTTGTTTATTTGAAATAATTTGTAAACTTGTTGAGACGAGTAACTCATGTTACCATAAGTCGGCCCGGGTTGCATATGCTAGTAGAGTTGAATGAATTGGGCTATGTTACAACCCCTTGTTTGTGTCGGACCTCTGTTGAATGTCAGGAAGACATTAAAATATTGAGTTTGTACCATCAATATGGTAGTTTTGTTGAAATTGGCATTTCTGAGTATTACCATTGATTTAAATTGGAATAAAGGTTCATTGGATTGGAACCAATATTTGTGTAGTAGTCTTGAATTGGTATCATTTGGAATTGGATTTGAATTTGAATTTTGAATTGAATATGAAATAGAATTTTTGAACGTTGATATTGGTTTTGAATTAAAATAAAAGTTTGTTGTTGAATTGAATTGAAACCAATATTTTGTTATTTCTTAAGTTGCTGACTAACAGTTTGGTAGTTTGATTGTTTGCTTGTAGTTATTTTGTAATTGATTGTTTGAACTTTGTTATTTGATTATTTGGTTTATTTGAATTGTATTGTTTGTGCAATGGCATACAAATGGAAATATTGCAGTGCCGGACACCTATCCAGGTCAAGCCGGAGACCTCGGTTATTTCAGGTCCCGGACTATTGAGTGGATTGCCTACTTTGGAACTGCCACACTTTGACGATCGCTTGGACCACTGGTACGGTTTCCAAAACCTGTTTGCAAGTTTGGTTGATGCACGCTCGGACCTCAGACCCGCCCAAAAGTTGGCCTATTTGTTGTCTGTCCTGGAAGGTAAGGCCCGAGCCTTGGTACAGCATCTGTCGTTGACTGACTCAGCCTACCCTACCGCTTTGGGACTACTCACCCAGCGGTACCAAAATAAACGTTGTTTGGCTGACGTTCATATTGAATTGATTTTGGGGTTGCCGGTCATTACTAGTTTGTCAGCATTGCGTACTGACCTGTTGAACCCGTTGGTGGTAGCGACCAACGCTTTAAAGAGATTGGACTTGCCGGTCGACCAATGGTCTTACCCTTTGGTGCATGTTGTGCTGCAACGGCTTCCTGCCGATTTGAGGGCTCATTTCGAGCAAAGGTATGGTGTGGTTAGTGTCACACATCTCCCCCCATTTGGTGACCTCATCCAATTTTTGGAGGACAACTCTGGCGTTGCCACTGAGTCATGCCAGCCGTCTTCCCGGCCACGAGACCAGGGACGGACTAGGGCTCGCGGGCCTGTTGATGGTCGCCCCGCCGCTCGTTTTGCTGGCACCCAGAGTCGTCCTGGTTGTGAGTTTGTAGGGACACGGGGCATGGCATGGCAACTTGCGCGGCCTTTTTTGAAATTGCACGTGAGTGCCCGCCGCCGAATTGCCAATGCACGCCGCATGTGCTTCTCTTGTTTGGGGGCTCACTTCCATCGGGACTGCCCCAACCCCCGCCCTTGTAGAATTTGTGGGGGGTCCCATTTGGACATATTGTGCGCTAACGCGAACCACGCTGGCAGACCAGCCTCTGATGAAGGTTCGCGTACGGGGGGGGTACCATGGAGTTGGTCACCGGGCTTCTGCCTCGCCGGTTCAGAACCGGGGAGAGGCCCGCAATTTTGAGCGCCGCACTCCACCCCCCGCGCAAGTTGATCGGGAGCCGCGCGACCGCCATTTGGTCTCCCCGCGTAAAGGCGATTACGCAATTGTTGCTAGGCAGCGCTGGCCAGACCAGCACCGCCTTCCCTCCCCTCCATTGGCGGAACGTCCCCGGTTGGAGTCACGCCCCCCGCCATTCAGGCATCCGGTGGGATATGCCCTTCCAGCGATGGCGCGTGGCTCGGGACACCGCGCGTACGAGGAATTTGAATTCCATCCTCGTCGGGAAAGACTTGGGCCTGGGTGCGGCGATCGGTCGCCGCCCAGGCATTGTTAGGACATTGGCGCCTGCCCCGCTAAGGTACACCTCAGATCGACACGGTTTTGTTACCAACGGCATCGGTCGGGTCTGGGGGCCCACGGGGGACTCTGTTGTGGTCCGTGCCAGTTTGGACACGGGAGCCCAGGGTTGCCTTTTGTCTATTGTTTTGTTGTTTTGTTTGTATTGTTTTGGGCAAAATTGTTTTCTTCAGCGCCTTTGGACTGCGGAACTTGGTTGGGACGAGCCACTTCGGGAAACCCTGTTGGAAGATTGGCTCCAATTTGTATCCGCACTCCCCGCAGTCAACGAGGTCGTGTTACCCCGTGCTATCCTCCCCCCTGGGGCTACACTGCTACCCTTGTTTGTGATGCGTCTTCGCACGGTTATGCAGCTGTTGTTTGTCTGCGCAACAGGCCAGGTGAATTTGTCACTGGTCTTGGCCAAGAGCAAGGTGGCCCCCCTCCGGATGGCACTGACCATCTCTAAGTTAGAATTGTCAGGGGCGGCGCTTCTTGTGCGTCTATTGAACCACGTTGCTCACACTTTGGGTGGAACTGTGGACATTCGGGTTTCTTACGCCTGGACGGACAGTCAAATTGTTTTGTGTTGATTGAAGACGTCCGTCCACTCTTTGGAGGTCTTTGTTGCGAACCGAGTGTCCCAGATTCAAAAGTCTAAAACGCATTTGATTTGGAGGCACGTGCCTGGAGATTTGAACCCAGGCACCGTGGCCTCACGTGGGTGCATGGCACCCCGCTTGTTTGCTTACCCCCTATGGTGGGGACCAGACTGGCTGACTCATCCCGAGGATGATTGGCCTCGATCGCCAGTCTTGATGTCGGGTCCTTTGCCCGGGGTGAAGGTGTTCGCTGTTGGAACGAAGGACCCTGATTTTTTGTTGAGTCGATTTAGCTCCCTCGACAAATTGTTGAATTGTTGTTGTTGAATTGTTGGTGACTGATCGTCACATTATGAACTCGCATGCCGGTTGCAATGCGCTGTTGGCCATTCTGCAGCGAGAGTTTTGGAAATTGTCGAGAGCCGTTAGTAAGTTGAACCCCCTTTTGGACGATAAGGGTCTTTTGTTGTTTGGTTGTTAACGGTTGAGGCACTCTAGCCTTCCTTATGGGGCCCGTCACCCCCTTTTGTTGCCTAAGGAGGGCCATTTGGTTAAACTGTTGTTGTTGTTGTTTGTTATTGTTTTGATCCGCCAGCCTGCCCCCATTGGGGGGATATTTTTGAGGCCGCGGTGAAAGCGGCACAGGGACTCTGGCGCAGATTGTTGGGAGACACCGTTCTTACCTTTAAGGAGTTAGCTACGGTATTTTGCCGTTTTGAAGCTGTGTTGAACTCGCGTCCATTGTGCCCGCTGTCTTCGGACCCGAACGTCTTGGAGGCCCTGACCCCGGGCCATTTTTTGATTTGACAGCCACTTGCCGCCCTGCTGGAGCACCCTTTTGTCGATGTGAGCCAAAATTGGCTATCGCGGTTTCAGTTGGTGCAGCAGTTCGCTCAGAGTTTTGGAAGCGTTGGAGCTTGGAGTATTTGCACATCCTCCAGCAGCGCGTCAGGTGGACTGATAAAACGCAACCTTGTCGGGATTGCCAAGTGATTAGCGGACGGGAAGGCCCGTCCGGGGGGGGTAGATGTTCCGGACCGTATAAATTAGTTACTTTATGCGCCTACGTTTCTAAACGTGTAACAGAATGACATCTGACTTGTCAGTTTGATTTTGACACTTGACACTTCTCTTGGATTTGGCGCTTGAAAAGGTCCGTCGCGTTTTGGGACCCCGCGACGCGTTTGTTGAAATTAATCCTTTTAAATCGATCCGTTTATGACAATTAGTCGTGATCCAATTGCTTTGATTGTAAATAACCCCAATTTGGTGTAATAACACGGGTTGAGTTTTGGATATATCTTGTTGAAATAGTTTGAAGGTTAAGCAAAGTGACGCTTATTGGAACCGCATGCTGTGATTGCCTCCAGCCTTATTGCAGCGGATGGTAACCTGGAAAACCCATTTACAATGTCACTACACGATACATATACACTCACTTACATACATAACTCCAGGTAGGCACCAGAGCAGGTGTTCTTCTACCACAGGTAAGTTCTTTTGTTCGTATATTGTACCTATGGCTTTGAATTGTACTTGTATTGTCTGCTCCGCGTATGGCGGACTAGTTTCGCTAGCCACCTCTTGTCTCCTGGACCCCACCATCATAACTTCCATTGCGCTATTGAAATGCTATTGTAGGGGGTCTAGCCTGGCAGTGAACAGTCTATATGAGCAATGATCGTTAGGATCTTTGCCAGGTTTTAAAATCGGGATGACAACTTGAACCTTCCATTCTGAGGGAATCTATCCGGAAGTAAAGCAAAAAGGAGCCAAGTCCAAGTAGTATTGGTGGGTTTTTGGTCCAGCTTTGACAATAAAAGAGTACGGGAATCCATCCACCCCTGGGGCGGAGTCTTTAACATGAGATAGTATATTTTTTAGCTCTTCCAAGCTAAATGGTCTGTTCATTGGGTCACCAGTGTTGTCCACATCATCAATGCCAACACAATTGTCCTCTATACCCGGCAGTAGCGGCGTTAGGGTAGGGCGTGGTTGGGCGACCGCCCAGGGCGCCAGATTTGAAGGGGCGCCCCAGGCGCCCCTTTTTCCCGCTCTTTCAGTGAGCGAGTCCTATTACTAGTAAATTCCCTGAACCTAGCTAAAAAATCGTTATAATGGCAATACCTACTAGAATCAAATGCAGTGTCAAAGATTACTAAATATTATTCAGTTCCTTATACCTGACTGCACCCCGGACATTAGTCATGTAGAACAACTTTCACTAACAATACGATTTGTTGACTTATCATCAGTTGACGACAAAATATGAATAAAAGAGCATTTCATAGAATGTATACCTGTCAATAAGTCAACTGGTGAAAAACTGACTGAAGTTATTATTAAAGTTTTAAATAAACACGGACTGGAATTGAAGAATTGTAGGGGTCAGGGTTATGATGACAACGGAGCGAATATGAAAGGAAACAATATTGGGGTTCAAAGAAAAATTCTGTACCTAAATCCCTTAGCTATTTATGTACCGTGTGGCTGTCATAGCTACAATCTTGTACTATGCGATGCCGTTAAGTCGTCCGTAAAGTCAGTTGCTTGGGGTACTTCAGAGGTTGTTCATATTGTTTTTTTTTTTTGAACCGAACCGCTTCGCTCAGAGCGGGAGAAGTCATTTGATGATTTCGTGTCAGACTTTTACTGACTATAACCCACCCGTGTTCTTTCAGTTACCCATATGCCAGGGCCGCGGTATCTCGTTTGAACAATCTCGCGACCCTGACATCTCTTTAAGGCGCGCGTGGAACACTATGCGCCATCCACACGAGCCTGGTCCTTACCGGGCGGCAAGCTAGCCATTGCTCGCTGACCGCAAGCCCGCGCCTACGGTGGCCGGGAGTCTGCGATCGACTCCCGACGCCCGGGGCGGTTAGGGACGTGAGGGCGCAGAGACTGCCACTCCCTCAAGCGCCCCGCATCCTCCTTCGCGAGCATTGCTGCTTCGCAGAAGAAGGTGACGGCTTCCCATGGCCCGCCGTGGCTTCTCTATCCAGTCCTCATAGAGGGGACTTACCGCCGCAATTTTGGCGTGCCCAGTTTACATTGTTTTCAGCTTCTGTTCAATCACTTGGTTTTCACACTGAGCTTTTTTAAAGAATATACCTACTTTAAAAACCGGCCAAGTACGAGTCGGACTCGCGCATCGAGGGTTCCGTATAAACCTGTAGGTATCCTCGGTTTTTTTTAATTTTTATATTTGAGTTGATTGAATTAAAGGTAAATTGCGGTTTACGATTTATGACGTATTAAAAAAAACTACTTACTGGATCTCGTTCAAACCAATTTTCGGTGGAAGTTTATATGGTTATGTACAGACGCCAACACATCAAGCTAATACAATCTGTCAGATTTCTTTGATAGATTTTCGACTTTATTTCTAGAGCATTAGGTTCAAGGTGCATTGGGAAAAATTGACAGTTTCGGGTAGCTTGACCTGGTGGCGTCTGTACATCATATATTTTTTTTAGATTTATCATTCTCTTATTTTAGAAGTTATGGGGGGGGGACACACATTTTACCACTTTGGAAGTGTCTCTCGCGCAAACTCTTCATTTTAGGAAAAAATTATATTAGAAACCTCAATACCATTTTTGAAGACCTATTCATAGATACCCCACACGTATCGGTTTAATGAAAAAAAAAATTTTGAGTTTCAGTTCTAAGTATGGGGAACCCCAAAATTTATTGTTTTTTTTTCTATTTTAGTGCGAAAATCTTAATGCGGTTCACAGAATACATCTACTTACCAAGTTTCAACAACATAGCTCTTATAGTTTCGGAGAAAAGTGGCTGTGACATACACGGACAGACAGACAGACAGACATGACGAATCTATAAGGGTTCCGTTTTTTGCCATTTGGCAACGGAACCCTAAAAAGCTAGGGATGTTATGGATATGAAATTTCGGATACGGATTGGTTACGGATGTAGGAATGATTATTTTACCGGATACGGATACGGATACGGATATTAGATTATTTCGGATTATCCGTTAGTTTCGGATAATTTCGGTTTCGGATATTAAACTTTTAAGGAATTTCAAAAGTAAAATACAAATAGCTAATAAAATGGTTTTATTTATATATCACCATTTGGTAGGAATTACAATCAGTCTGTGAGTAATTATTACAGCTATTTAAAATAAAAATGATTATAAATATATATTGAGTGTTACCTAATCTACCTTAAATAAAAATGTAATTACAAATCCGATATTATCCGTAACATTTATTTCGGATTCGGTTACGGTTACGGATAAATTTCCAGATTTTTTTGATGGTTTATATTTATTTATTAAAAAGGAAAGATCAGGCTTCCTGGGAGTAATACTCCTCACGTTCCACTGCAGGAATGTCAGGGGATGGAACATTGTGAATGTAATTTAAGATTGAGGTCAATTTTAAGGCAACGTGGTCAGGTATTGATTGGGTAGGATTAGTAGGACACTGAATTTTATTTTTTTATTATTATTATTTTGCTATTTTAATATTTTTTTTATTATTTCACATGACATGAATATTAATTGTATGAATATTACTTTGATTATTGAGAATTTGAGGACTATGTGGGTCATTGTTTCACTTTTGATTATGGTCTGGCAGTTTGAGTAGTTTGTGCGGCCTACCCAAATGTCCTTTCTTTGGTATTGTTCGTCGAATCGTTGAGCTCCTTAAGTTCCGAGTTGAGTTGTACGATTATCGACAAATGCTTGCACTGACTGGACAGGTCCACACAATATCTGTGTGGTTCTTTCATCAAAAGACCATTTCAGACACCGATCTACATGGTCATCAAATGATCTGACCAACAAAATTATATTCGTTTCTTTTTTTTATATATACACACTGACATTGATATTTTTTTATATATGTAGGTATACAATGACATGAATATTGTAAAGTATCGTATTGTTTTAATTATTATGAATGTGAAGACTAGTCTTTCTCAGTAATCATGATCTGGCAGTTTGAGTAATTTATGTGGCCTACCCAAATGTCCTTTCTTTGGTACTGTTCGTCAAAGCGTTGGGCTCCTTATGTTCCGAGTTGAGCTAAACGATTAGTGACAAATGCTTGCACTGACTGGACAGGTCCACTCAATCTGTGTGGTTCTTTCCTCAAAAGACCATTTCAGTCACCAATCTACATGGTCTTCACATGATGTGAACAAGATTATGTCTGGACTTTAAAAGAGACTGTGACCTCTGAGTTTGTTTCGGCCTTTCTTCTCAGAGTAGTCAGTTAGGAAACGCCGAACTCATCTAGTTTAAAAAAATATCATTGACATGTAAAAGTGTTTGTACAAACCTTCTTACAGATTCTATATAAAATCATTTGAATTATCTCCAATTTAATATTATTCATATATCCGTATCCAGAGGGAGGCCAAAGAAATGGTGTACGTTACCCTAGCAAGAAAGTGTCTCCTAGAGTTATATGAGTAGAACGTATAATGTGTGCCTTATCTGCTGTAAATGTGCCCCCAAATAAAAAATGTGTGCCCCCTGTCGTTTTGGAAAAAAACGGAAAAAACGATTCTTGCTGGGGTAACGTAATAACGTAGAAAAATTGTGCATGGCCAGAGAGCTTATATGTGTGCCAAAATGTGCCCCCAAAAATAAAATCTGTGCCCCTTCAGGTTTTCGAGATATTGCATTTCCTGCTGGAGTAATGTTTTGATGAATCGTATATCTCTAAAACCATTGCATGTGCCCCTGTTGAATAAACATACACGAGTAGCTCTTAATGTGTGCCCCTTAGTGCCTCAATTAGATTTAAGAAAATATTTATAGTTTTCAAGTTACCGCGGATTTACGAAAACCCGAAAAAACATCGCAACGCCTAAATGAGACAACGCACGAGTTCGCTGAAAACTGTATTCGGTCCTTCTTGACCCTAATAATAACCATACAAAGTTTCAAAACTGTTCATCTATGCGTTTTTGAATAATCTTGCTAAAAGTCAAAACGATGGTGTCCTAACTTTGACGGCAAAATACAAGGAACTGGCTCAATCCTAGATGTGTAGGTGTTAACCAAAATCTTGTGCCTTTAGTCAAAAATATATGGTGAAAATATTTAGCTTGGAATGTTTCGCATTAAGTAAATATAAACAAAAAACCAAAATATGTAAGCAACGGCTGGTTATCCGACCAAATTTGAATGACTACTAAAAAACGACGGATTCATACATATCGATGACCTTCTTTACTTTACTCACTAACCGGTTCACACGTGTTGTGCGCCTGAGTACACTGAAGTAGAAAAGTAATCCATACTAATATTATAAACGCAAAAGTAACTCTGTCTGTCTGTCTGTCTCGCTTTCCTGCTAAAACTACTGAACCGATTTAAATGAAATTTGGTACACAGATAGTTGAGAGCCTGAAAAAATAAAATAAAGTTGTAATTGGATTATATTCTACTAGCTGTTTCTATGACCATAAACATTATTAAGTACATTATAAATAGAAGCCTAAGTGCTATTCCAAGGTAAGCTATCTTCTCCATTCTAAATTTCATTAAAATACATCCAGTAATTTATGTGTGAACGAAAGATATGGCAAATGGCAAAAATCCAGATATTTGCCATTTGCCAGGTCTTTGACCCAAAATTTGATTGGTCCCGATGTTTAAAAAAAATATAGTTCATGAAATGTGTGATGAATACCTAGAGGTAGTAAGGTTGTACAACCTAGCACTGGCTTGCAAATTGCAAAAAAACGTAATAAAATTTGAATTTCGCGGGTTGGTTGGAGCATTCAACTTAACCAAATAAATCTTGGTACCTACAGTTTTGAGAGTTGTATTTAGTGTATTCCTATAGTCAACCGCACAATGATCTGTGTTTCAACAACGTGTTTCCATTTTTTATGTCGTATTACGTACCTATGAGGGATTTATAATTATATTTTAGACTTACAAGGAGACCGCCAAGATTGTCCGCCTCCGATTTCAGTGATTTTTATATATGTTGTTATGTTTGAGTAACTGAGTAATAACCCAAAAGGAATTCACGCAACGCTCAATAGTTTCAGAGTTGCTTCTACCGAGCAACTTAAACATAAGTTCAGTAGAAAAACTCAAAAACAATTGCAACTCTTATCTGTAGAGATATAAGGTTCATAGTGCATTTAATATATTTTTTTATTAGCCCCAAAACTTTTGAACGCGACTGTACGGACAACAGCTTAGGTATAATACGTCCAATAAAGAAGGTCATCGATATGTATGAATCAGTCGCTTTTTAGTAGTCATTGGAATTTGGTCGGATAACCAGCCGTTGTTTACATATTTTGGTTTTTTGTTTATATTTACTTAATGCGAAACATTCCAAGCTAAATATTTTCACCATATATTTTTGACTAAAGGCACAAGATTTTGGTTTACACGTACACATCTGGGATTGAGCCGGTTCCTTGTATTTTGCCGTCAAAGTTATGACACCATCGTTTTTCGGATTTTCATAAAGCCGCGATAACTTGAAAACTATAAATATTTTCTTGAATCTAATTGTGGCACTAAGGGGCACACATTAAGAGCTACTCGTGTATGTTTACTCTACAGGGGCACATGCAATAGTTTTAGAGATAAACGATTCATCAAAACGTTACTCCAGCAGGAAATGCAATATCTCGAAAACCTGAAGGGGCACAGATTTTATTTTTGGGGGCACATTTTGGCACACATATAAGCTCTCTGGCCATGCACAATTTTTCTCTCTCCGATCATTCGTTTAGAATTTTCCTGCTAGAAAAACTTTACCCCAGCAAGAATCGTTTTTTCCGTTTTTTTCCAAAATGACAGGGGGCACACATTTTTTATTTGGGGGCACATTTACAGCAGATAAGGCACACATACGTTCTACTCATATAACTCTAGGAGACACTTTCTTGCTAGGGTAACATACACAAAGAAATGATGGATGGACTGTGTAAATTATGATATGGATAGAAAGGGGGTGACTACTGGTGTAGGCGACGCATCACACATTCATACTTACCTGTAATGTGTACCTACTTAAGCTAATAAACTTATAACTAATCCTAAAACTATAACTTAAAGCTAAATAACCTAAATGTGTCTTAATACTAAATACTTACCTTGTATGTTGCCCATGCCTATATCATGTATTTATGTGTGGAACTATTGATGTTATCAATAAATTGAAATGCCCGCGCGAGCGTCCCGTTCGCGCCTGTGCTCATTCGGTCCGCGATTCGCTCCTACATTCAATCATTCGCGGAAAGGGTTGGCGCGCCATCGCGCCCCCTCGCCCCGGCAGTCAGACGTTAGATTCCAACACGCGCACACGCACTGCGACACAACGCGAAGGACGCTCGCCCGCCGTTTGTTTACCGATGAAAACCGTTGTTTCCGTTCATCCCCCGGCCTCCCAACACACCAGCGACCTACCTACGAACTCTATACTTTACAATCTGGTCCTTCTAACCGGATCTAGGCCGGGGACGCGAAATCGCAAACGGGAGTGAAAAGACAAAATGGCTACCGAGCCCGTGAAAAGTGTAAAAAGTGCAGTGACTCTGGCATCGTCTGCCTCAATCTCATGTCGCCTGAAACGCCAGCAATTGGAGCTGGCCGCCGCTGAAGCCAAGGCAGCAATTGATAAGGAGCTCATCGATAAAAAGCTAAAATGCGAGTTAGCTCTGATTGAAGACGAACGCGTGTCTCGAACTCACTCGAGAACCTCTGAGCTTGTGACTATTGATGAATGGCTGGACCATACGTTAGAGCCGCCGGCGACACGCGCCGCGGCAGCAATGTTGGAGCCGCCGGCGACGCCCGCCGCGGCAGCAAAGATGGCAGCGCCGACGGAGGCCGCGCCGGCACCGAATGAAAAACATGGCCGCGCACCCGCCTCCGCCGTTCCCGCTGATAGTATTCTCCAGCTAGCCTACGCACTCAGGGACTCCATGGACGCCTCGTCTGCCAGAAGAGAGGATAGGTTACTGACACGCCTGTCCACGCCACGTGAGCTACCTACTTTTTCCGGCGACTGCATAGAATGGTTGCACTTTAAAAGTGCATTCGAAGAGTCGTCCCATATTTGCAACTACACCGATTCCGAAAACTTGTGGCGACTGCGCCGAGCATTGAAAGGTGAAGCCAGGGAGGCGGTCACCGACCTACTCATCGGCAATACGTCACCAGCCGTCGTGATGGAAGCCTTAGAATTGAGGTTTGGGCAAGCTGATATTATTATTCAACATCTCTTGTCACAGATAAGGAAATTACCTCATTTACCTACCAATTATCATCACGAATTAATTAACTTTGCAACTAAAGTTAATAACTGCATAGCTACGTTGGACTCACTAAACCAACGAGACTATCTACGAAGCCCCGAGATTGCCGCTACCATAATATCGAAATTACCTAGCGTGCTACTCAGCCGGTGGACGGACTACGCCCACGATAAAGTCGTACATAACAACATACCTAAACTTGAACTACTTGGATTGTTCCTGAAAAGAGAAGCAAAGATGTTGTCTGTTGTTGGTGTACCACAGACACGGGATTACAGAAAACCCGACCCCGGGCCCCCCAGCCGTAAATACGACGAGAGACAGCGCCACTCCACGAGCCGACCAGTGTTTGCAACAACAGCCACGCCCGAGAGTAGAAGTAATAATAATAATACTTCGTGCCCGCTTTGTAAGAAACCTCACATTCTTACTGAGTGCCGTACCTTCAAACGCAAACTGAAGAGGGACAGATGGAGATTTGTAAGATCAGAAAATCTTTGCTACTGCTGCCTGTTATCACGACACGGCCGTGACACGTGCCCGGCGCCCGTATGTGACATCGATAGCTGTGGGATGGCACACCATCCGCTTCTGCACTACAAAGCCAGCAACCCAAGGAGTGCGGTACCTGCGCCTACGTCACCATCACGCGACGAGACCGTGGCGCACGTCGCGACTACGGCCGCGACGACGCGCCCTCCCGCGCCCGCCGTTTCGGGCTCCGCTGCCGCGCTTGGCGCGCGCGCCCCGTCAGCCCCGACTTCAGCGGTTAGTGAAGTGATGCTAAAGGTAATAAAAGTGAATCTAAGTGGCCCCAAGGGCACCGTTAGTGCGTACGCGTTACTGGACGATGGCGCTTCTATTTCTATGATTGATAAGACTCTAGTTAACGAGCTAGGTTTAGAAACGTTACAATGTAGTCCGATTAAGTTCATAGATGCATTCGGCATCGAAATATTTCAGTCAGAAGTACCTAAAGTTTCTGTTAACATTTCTGGTTGTATGCAAAATGCTGAAAATTACAATGTAACCTTACGTCAAGTCGATAATTTGAATTTACCTAAACAAAATTTATCTTGCGTCAAACAATTGCAGTGTAATCATTTGTTAGGTATCAAAGATTATGTCTGTAGCGAATGTGTGGTGCCTCGTTTACTGATAGGGGAAGATAATTACTTTCTTTTAGCCCCCCTACAGATTCTGCATGGTAACAAGCAGGAACCGTATGCAACGAGATGCAGGTTAGGATGGTGCATTCATGGCTGCTATGATGGTCTCACTCACTCTCCCGTGAACGCGCACGCCTTCCATATCGCTCACTCGATGCATCCACAAGCGCAGCCGGAGCCGGAAGCTAGCTGTGACGTAAGTAAATTAAACGAATTGGTAAAAATGTCGTTCGAGCTTGACTCCATTGGAATTTCGACCGTACGTCGTGAGAATACGGCACATTTGAGAGCGGTAAAGATTTTGGACGAAACATCGCGAAACATCGGTGGTCAATGGGAAGTTGGTTTACCGTTTACTAAAGACCATCTTTCTCTCCCGGACACTTTTGATTATGCACATTCTAGATTAAAGGGTTTATTAAAGAAATTTCAGGCTGATGGTAAGTATGCTGAAAAATATTGTCAGGAAATGAAGCGGCTCTTCGACAACGCCTACGCGCGAGAACTAGAGGACAATGAACTTTCGCCGAGTCATACATGGTACCTGTCGCACTTTGGAGTCCAGCACCCGAACAAACCCGAAAAATTAAGGTTAGTGTTTGATTGTGCGGGAAAAGTTAAAGGTGTCTGTCTAAATGATTTTTTACTTACCGGCCCCGATTTGTATAATTCTTTACTAGGAATTATGTTACGTTTTCGTGAGCATAAAATTGCATTAATTGCCGACATTAAAGATTTCTTTGTTCAAATTAAAATTCGCCATGAAGATAAACATGTTTTTCGCTTTCTTTGGCAAGAGAGCCCGGATATGCCTTTGAAAAAATGTGTAATGGAAAGTTTACTTTTTGGCGCCACTTGTTCTCCTTTTGTCGCACAATACATTAAAAATAAAAATGCTCTTAAATACCAGGATATGTACCCCGAAGCCGTCGATGTTATCATCAAAGACCATTATATGGACGATTGTCTTCACTCATGTGAGGACGAAAGTCAGGCTATCCGATTAGTGCGCGAAGTAACCGACATACACAAATCAGGCGGATTTGAAATTACGCGCTGGTCGAGCAACAGCCGCTCGGTTCTCGACGCAATCCCGCCCGCCGCTCTAGCGCCTGCCGCCATTGAGCTCACACAAGGAGCTACGAATACGCATGAGCGCACGCTCGGTTTGATTTGGTATCCGAGCGATGACTGTTTTGGTTTTAAAATTGCGTTAGATAGAATACCTCCTACTATTTTAGATGGTTCCGAATCACCTACTAAAGCACAAATGTTAAGTATTTTAATGTCAGTGTATGATATTCACGGTTTCCTTTCTCCGTTTACAATAAAAGGTAAAATTATTTTCCAAAACGTTCATCGCAGCGGAGTCGATTGGAATTACCGCATCCATTCTGAGGAACATACTCTTTGGATAAGTTGGCTCGCCGACCTACGTCAGCTGTGTTCGCTTCGTATTCCACGGCACTATGGCAGCGCACACGAGTGGATTGATTGTTATACTGGCGAGCAGTGGTCATCGAACATTTCGGATTCGAACCAAAATGATATTGTTGACGTACAAATGCATGTTTTTTGCGACGCTTCATCAAAAGCGTATGCAGCGGTAGTATATTTTCGTTTTACACGTGCAGATGGCCGTGTACTAGTGTGTTTTGTAAGTAGTAAATGCAGGGTAAGCCCGTTACGACCCGTGTCTATTATGTGCATCTGGATTGAGGGCCCATTTTTTTAACCCTTGCGTACCGAAATAAGATTTATAGGGAAATTAGTTAAAAATAGTAAAAACTTAAAGCAAAGGGTCATAAATTTCTTAAACGTGAATTAAAACTGTTATGATGAAATAACTTGGGCCCTCAATCCAGACGCGTGCATAAAGTGGCATAGCCTAAATCTCAGTAAGTACTATCTCTGGGTTAATAATTTTTGTTTAAGAATTTAGTTAAGAATTTCTTAAATATTTTAAGAAATCCCTAAATCTGTAAAATATAACGTTACCGATTTATGGCGGCATATCTAGGGCCCTCACTTCATTATTGTTTGTACTGAGGAATCTGCAAAACATGAATATATCTGAAGAAATACATAAATACGACTTTAACATGTTTTACTTACATACCTATGTGAATTAGTTAAAAAGAAGTAAGGACACAAAACTTAATTGTTAAGAAGTAAATGAAAGTCGAATTTTACTAAAAAGTCTGAACTGAGAGCCCAATATTTTCGGCTTTATTGACTAGGCTCAACCTCATAGATTAACGCAAATTAGAATAAGAGTTTTAACTATTTCTTAAGTAAATTGTGACATATCGTTCGTTCTTCTAAATGTCATACTTTAAGAGAAAATTGATTTTCAATTTTTTGTAAGAGAATTATTTGTAGGGTGACCATAATGTTCAAAGTAAGTACCTGTTCATTTTGTAAAGTGCATTCGGAAAGTCATAATATTTGCAGCTAAAAGTACTATATACCTGCTAATTACAATTTGGTTTTCCTTATTTTTAATGTAATTTCTATTTATGTGATGTTACTCTGTAAGGTAACATCACATAAATAGAAACGATGAGCTAAGTTGCCTAAAGCAAATAAAAAATAAAGTTAAAGAAAAACGAAAATGGTTTTTTTTTTAATAAAGTCATAATATTTGCAGCTAAAAGTACTATATACCTACTGTTAACGCCTGACACTTTAATGAATATAGTGTCGATGTCAAATATCTGTCAACGATATTTAATTAGGCGTTTATGAGTGACGGTAGGTCACACAAATTTAATAGTCCGAAGAAAAACTTCTATACTATAATTTTTCTATAAGTCAGGTACTTATAGAAAAATTATAGCATAAGAATTCTGAACCACGGACGAACATCGGTCCACACATCTTCCTTTAAATTTATATTTAATAATTGTTTTAACTACGTAATAGAACAAAGTGTTACTTTTCTACTTTTGTAATAATTAAATTCATAGTTTAAAGTGAAGTCCTTCGTTTTATTGAGCACCAAGCTCCAGTGTCTCATCGTAGACACCTACTAATTACAATTTGGTTTTCCTTATTTTTAATGTTATTTCTATAAAAATAAATAAAACTAGAACATTTATTTAGCTTCAACAGTGCTTGCATAAAATGAAAGGCAAACTAACCGACTAGTAGTATGTTATACATGTAAGTAGTCATCGTATCTATGGATCACTGTAGCACCAGATCAAACAAATTCATTGTGATAAATAAAACACGATCGGTATAATTATAAAAAAAAAAACTATTTACTTCACATAAATGTTACCTTAAAATAGTCTTATATCCTAAAAATACGAAATTGCGAGAGAGCGAAGTAATTTTTAGTGATGAGTGCAACTATAACTCTGATTAAAAAAAATAAATAATTTCCATTTTCGTTTTTTTTAAACTATATTTTTTATTTGCTTTAGGCAACTTGGCTCATAGTTTCTATTTATGTGATGTTACCTTAAGGAAAACCAAATTGTAATTAGCAGGTATAGTAGTACTTTTAGCTGCAAATATTATGACTTTCCGAATGCACTTTACAAAATGAACAGGTACTTACTTTGAACATTATGGTCACCCTACAAATAATTCTCTTACAAAAAATTGAAAATCAATTTTCTCTTAAAGTATGACATTTAGAAGAACGAACGATATGTCACAATTTAATTAAGAAATAGATAAAACTCTTATTCTAATTTGCGTTAATCACTGAGGTTGAGCCTAGTCAATAAAGCCGAAAATATTGGGCTCTCAGTTCAGACTTTTTAGTAAAATTCGACTTTCATTTACTTCTTAACAATTAAGTTTTGTGTCCTTACTTCGTTTTAACTAATTCACATAGGTATGTAAGTAAAACATGTTAAAGTCGTATTTATGTATTTCTTCAGATATATTCATGTTTTGCAGATTCCTCAGTACAAACAATAATGAAGTGAGGGCCCTAGATATGCCGCCATAAATCGGTAACGTTATATTTTACAGATTTAGGAATTTCTTAAAATATTTAAGAAATTCTTAACTAAATTCTTAAACAAAAGTTATTAACCCAGAGATAGTACTTACTGAGATTTAGGCTATGCCACTTTATGCACGCGTCTGGATTGAGGGCCCAAGTTATTTCATCATAACAGTTTTAATTCACGTTTAAGAAATTTATGACCCTTTGCTTTAAGTTTTTACTATTTTTAACTAATTTCCCTATAAATCTTATTTTGGTACGCAAGGGTTAAAAAAATGGGCCCTCAATCCAGATGCACATGTGTCTATTCCAAGGTTGGAGCTGCAGGGCGCGCTACTGGGAGCGCGGCTCGCCGCCGCGACGCAGCGCGAGCACAAAGATGTTCAGCCTGGGAAGAGGTATTACTGGACGGATTCCAGCACGGTCCTACAATGGATCCGCAGCGACCCACGTAATTATAAGCCTTATGTGGCTCACCGACTGGGTGAGATTGATGAGTTGACGAAGTCGTGTGAATGGCGACACGTCCCAACGGTACACAACGCGGCGGATATCGCCACGCGTGATGACGCGCCCCCGCTGGCGTACTCCAGTACCTGGTTCCAGGGTCCTACGTTTTTGAGGCTGCCAGAAGATCAGTGGCCTAAGGACCGTAAGTTTACCAAATTGCAGGAGGACGCCGAGTGTGAAGTACGGGCGGTAAATGTAGTTGTTGCAGACAGCGGTTCGTCACCGGTTTTGCCTGATGAAGGTAACATTTCTAATTGGATTACTCTTGTCCGTGCCACCGCTAGAGTTTTGTTGTTCATTAGAAAATGTCAGCGTAAGACCTGCGAGCTTGACATTGTTCTAATGAAGGAGGCAGAGGACCTACTGATTCGAAAATCACAATTAGACAGTTTTAATAAGGAAATGGCATGTTTGAAGCAGAACAAACAGCTGCCACCTAGCAGCCGCTTGCGTCAACTTACGCCGTACTTAGATGACGCAGGTATTTTACGTGTTCATGGTCGTATCGACTCCGTTGCAGGAGTCCCTGATGACGTACGGCGACCAGCTATTTTAGACGGACACCACAGGATTACCCGTTTGTTGGTGGAATACGCACACCGGCAAGCACTACATGGCGCGAACGAGCTGGTTGTGAATAATTTACGGCAGCGCTATTGGGTGCTGCGACTGCGGCCGACCGTCCGCAGCGTTGCGGCCCGTTGCTTGTTCTGCCGCCACAGACGCGCCGCGCCGCAGCCGCAGCGCATGGCGGACCTGCCGCCGGACCGGCTGCAACACAATAGACGTCCCTTTACGTACACAGGCGTTGACTTTTTTGGACCGCTGGAGGTAACCATCGGTCGCAGCAGACCTAAAAGGTATTGTATGCTCTTCACGTGTTTGACCATACGCGCGATACACATTGAGGTGACCGAGGACCTCACCACAGACTCCACCATTATGGCGCTTAGGCGAATGGCCGCTCGTCGTGGTATGCCCCAGGTAATAATATCGGACAATGGTACTAACCTGCGTGGCGCCGACACGGAGCTGAAGCGTAGCATGGCTGACCTACACCAGGAGGCAGTGCGCGAGGCTGGAGCCATACGTGGAGTAGAGTGGAAATTTATCCCCCCTGGCGCACCCGAGATGGGTGGTGCTTGGGAGCGCATGATCCGCACCGTCAAGTCGTCCCTAAAGGTAATCTTGAAGGAGCGTGCTCCGCATCCTGACACGTTGTTGACATTGATGGCTGAGGTTGAAGCACTGGTTAACAGTCGCCCCATAACGCACGTTTCTGACGACCCGTCCTACCCAGAGGCGCTCACGCCCAATCATTTTTTGATCGGCTCATCATCCGCTAGCCCACAGTTTGGTAAATATGATAATTCTGACTTATTACTTAGGAAGCGCTGGCGGGTGGCACAGCGACTGGCCGACATGTTTTGGTCACGTTGGGTAAAAGAATACCTACCTACTTTGATACCTCGTCAGAAATGGACGTCAGAGTCCGAGGGTTTACAGGTTGGCGATTACGTGGTGCTCGTCGAACCCAACTTGGAGCGCAGCTGCTGGCGACACGGAGTGGTGAGTGAGACCCATGCAGGGAGAGATGGCCGCGTCCGCGTTGTAGATGTGCGCACTCGCACTGGCTTGTTGCGTAGGCCTGTAACTCGCGTCGCTCTACTTACACCTAGGGTTAGTGATAGCGCTAACTAGTTAGCACTAAGGAGGCAGATTGTAGGCGACGCATCACACATTCATACTTACCTGTAATGTGTACCTACTTAAGCTAATAAACTTATAACTAATCCTAAAACTATAACTTAAAGCTAAATAACCTAAATGTGTCTTAATACTAAATACTTACCTTGTATGTTGCCCATGCCTATATCATGTATTTATGTGTGGAACTATTGATGTTATCAATAAATTGAAATGCCCGCGCGAGCGTCCCGTTCGCGCCTGTGCTCATTCGGTCCGCGATTCGCTCCTACATTCAATCATTCGCGGAAAGGGTTGGCGCGCCATCGCGCCCCCTCGCCCCGGCAGTCAGACGTTAGATTCCAACACGCGCACACGCACTGCGACACAACGCGAAGGACGCTCGCCCGCCGTTTGTTTACCGATGAAAATCGTTGTTTCCGTTCATCCCCCGGCCTCCCAACACACCAGCGACCTACCTACGAACTCTATACTTTACAACTGGGATGATGACTAATAGAGAAGTGTAGACCCCAAATAAATTGGGATAAGGGCAGTAGAATGATGATCCATATCCAGTCTTACCAAGGAGTATCATATTACCCAGTACCCGAGTTGTGGAGGTCAGATAGGCAGTCGCTCCATGTAAAATACTGGTACTCAGCTGCATCGGTTAGACTGGAAGCCGACCGCAACATAGTCGATATATCATTATAGATGATGATATCCATAAACTAGTAACTTGCTAAATATATATATTAGAATCACACAAGCTTTTGTTTTCACAGAATACATATTATTATTAAATACCTATCTACTTTTAATGTACAATTGGGTCAACATAACCAGTAACTATCAACACAACTCCTATGGTTGAACAATCCATTACTTTTTTGTTCAATTAGAACAAAAAGAAAAGCATAAAGCCAGTAATTATACAATCTTCTAAAAAACAAGCTTGTCTGTTCAAGTATGAACAAACTCTTAGAAGTTTTATATCTATGCATTTATTATATACAAATAAATATCACACTTAGGTTATTTATCACTAGCTCCTGGTATTGTAGTGTGTATACGGATACCGTGCATCTCAGCAATCTCACTCTTCAGGGTTTCTGTTACCAGACGGTGTTGTTTGACTCGAGATAAACCTATAAATTCCTTAGCTTCCACATTCACCTGAAAAAGTAGATTTATTGAGTATAATTAGTAGTGATGTCTAGCTTCATGTGGCCAATCTTAGCGCACATGGAAGAAAAATAAATAATGATAAGTAGTTATAGCATTATTGTGCTTGTTGCAGCATAAATGACCAGCTCACAGAAGACTGAATAAGTACCTCATACATGGCGCCACATCCACCTGAGATGTCTTCGACGCTGACGTACGTGATGCCGGGCAGCGAGCGCTTCAGTGCCTCTGAAAGCTGCTGCTCCTTGGACGCGCTGTTCCGCTCGAACGCGGTACCGCCGCCGTCGGCCGCGCTGCCCACCCGCGCCTTCCGCAGCTGACAACATACACACATTAGCGGCAGACACAAACACACAAGTTTTTCAAGTTCTAAAGTTGTATTTATCACGGGTTATAATGGTAATCCCGTGATAACAGTTCTTACCAGCTGATTTCTGACAGGTTCCAAAATCTTAGCCAAGTTACGAAACATTTTGCGATCTAAGATTTGATTTTACAAGAGAAGTACTAAAAAAAGAATATTTTTTAAATTTATTATGTGCAATACATCGGTTTTATTATGTCATTTTTTACATATTAATTTTGACTTCAGGTATCAATATGCTTTTCTTCCTGCTAATTTCATTATTAACTTTGCACAACCATAACCTACAAGAAAACTAAAAATAAATGATGCAAATTCACGTTCCGTACTCGCCTGAGAAGGAGGATCGGCCATCGAATACGAAAACATCAAAAAAAAAAAAATGTCATTGTCAAAACTAAAAATCTTTTAAAAAAAATATTTTCTGGTTAGATATTGATTAATACCAAATGATGCGTATTTATGGAATTATTTACGTTTTAAAAAATTGCAATAACTTCTTCGGTTGATGAGAGACACGCTCAGCGGGAACTTTCAATATTTCGAGTTTCGAACATTACTAATACTAAGTCAGACTGCAACCTTTGTTGTTAGTTACAAGTGGCCCGTACCTTTCGAATGCTATATGTAGTCATAGCCATGTTATATATGTAGTCTCCGCACTGACCTCTATCTAATACGCTGGACTGGCTATCCCATACAAAATGACAACTATTTGCTGTGCCGATTCAAAGCGCCCCCAGTGAGAGTTCTAAGAACTAATAAGATTGCAAATGGCCGTTGTTTGTTGTATTTGAGCTAAGCGTCTCTGCGAAATAAAAAGTTTTCTAAAGTATTTACTGTGATTGTGATTTAGATTAAAGTGTTATAATAATGACAGTGATTATAACATAGCTTGTATTGTTCGTCCAACATGAAATCGTGCGTATATTGTAAAACACGATACGAAAAAGGCAGTGGTGTCACTTTTCACAAGTAAGTGTATCTAAATCATAAATACTTATTAGAAAACCGCTTAAAGCAGTGTATTTTTACAATAATAAACGTTTACGTTTATTATTGTAAAAATACACTGCTTCTGTTCGAGTTTACGGGATTTTACGAACATTTTTACTTAACCAATAACTTTTGTTAGGGATGTCAAAATTCATATCGATACTTTCGTAATATTATATTAAGATGTAAAAAAAAAACATGCTTAACAATAATGTTTATCATCTTTGTTAAAATAATAATACGCACATTATTATGATCTGTAATAATAGCAAAACACTTTAAGGTTTATTATTATTAGAGTCAATAACAAATAATTTAACACCTATGATTCATAATTCTCATTAAGTGTTCTATATAATTATAGATATACTATATTATTTTAATTTTTTACCCATACCTACTATAATGTTTCTTTTAATTACAGGTTCCCCTCCGATTACACTCTCAAACTTTGGTTAAAAAATATGAAGGTTGTCAATTGGACTCCAACCATGTATCATTATGTTTGTTCTAAACACTTCACGGATGGATGTTTCATAAAACTTCAGTCACGGACTACATTGAAAAAATGCAGTATCCCCACAATATTTCTTGGTGAGTGTACATTCATAGTACCTAAGTAAATACTTTGTCGGTATCCAAGAAATATTATTGATTATCTTAATAAAATAAAACTTTTGTTTTTCTCAGAAACTAATTTGTCCTTGGTACAAACTGAGATGCTTAAAGACGCTGACCAACCAACGAGATACCAATGCCAGAGTGATATTGAAATGAACTTGGATAAATTTAATTTACCTTTAGTACCTGTGCAAGTCGGGTTAACAAATTATGATTGCAAATATATTGAAGTTAATCCAAAAGAAATATTGCCATGTGAAGCCCATGCAGGTAGTTATGTAAAAAAAATTTATCTAAAATACTGAACATGGTTTACTGATGTACTAAGTTGGCGACTAACAGTGGTTAAATACTAATACTAAACAATGTTTAATTTTGTGCCCTTGTGTAATTTTTTTTTTTAATATACGCGTTCATATCGCATGTTCTTTGCGTATCGGAAAACGTAAAGGTGGACCGATGACCTGATGAGAGTCACTAGAATCCGATGTGGCGACGCTTGGGGGAGGCCTATGTCAAACAGTGGACGTCTTTCGGCTGAAATAATGATGATGACATACCTTTCCAAATTATTTTCAATGATATTTTCACTATCTAATCATCCTTCTTTGAATAATATAAGTAATGAAATATAATTTCTTGTTACAGTTCCAAGCACAAGTTACAACACAAGCAACTGTAGTACACCAAAGATATCTAGAACTTTAGCGGAAATCTGTTCTAGTGTAAAATTAGATCACCGCTACGAGAAAGCTTTCCTGAGCTAGAAGATCATTTTAGAGATAGTTATGTCTCAGACAATTTTCACAGTCATTTAAATATTCTTTTAAAAGAAATAATAACTAAATATGTAAACATCCGTTTGTTCGCAGAAACAAAAAAATATTCTTTATTAATAACTGGAGAGAAGGTTAGACATTTTTTGACTCGGCAAATAATATGGGCTCGACAGTAAGTTTTAATTAAACAGTTATTAATCCATCACGAAATAAAAACTTCTACCGGCAACGTTCAGGACAATAATGTATCCATATTAACTAATTCTAGTGCAAAGCGTGCTAAAATAAATAAATTTAATGTTGATGATTTTACGAATGCTGAAAATATGCGTACTACGAAGAAATACCGCCTTGACGACGATGATCCATCCTCGTTACAAACCGAGTTAGGTGAATTTTTACATATATTTTGGGCAATACCCGACTCTAATATTAATGAGACTTCCAAACAATGCATTGGAAAACTTTTTATTTCGCAGAGACGCTTAGCTCAAATACAACAAACAACAGCCATTTGCAATCTTATTAGTGTCAAAAAAATATTCTTTATTAATAACTGGAGAGAAGGTTAGACATTTTTTGACTCGGCAAATAATATGGGCTCGACAGTAAGTTTTAATTTAATAAAATATGTGATTTCAGAATGCTTTTTTATTTCCCTGTCCCCCTCCCCTGCGGTAATTAAGTTGTTACAAGTTAATTACCGTAATTACAGACCTAATAAAAATTTATTGTGTCTCGTACCACATGGCGACATACGGTATCTGACTAGTAAAAGATAATCCCTTCCTTTAAAGAGTGCACGATAAGACAATTAGAGGTACTTAATTTACTATTTTACAGAATTTTATTATTTATTGATCCGATAGTTAACTTTTATCCGTTAAAGGGCGAATTTCACCAAACTTTTATACCTAGACGAATGTTACATGTTAATAATTATCTAAACCAATTTAATTTATAGAAAATAGTAACAAAAATAGCGTTGGTAATATTTCTATCATTGTAGTCGATATCAGAGAAGTTTTTATCGATAACAAACCATTTGTTGTACATCACTAGTATTAGTTCCATTCCCCCTCACTGCTGCCGTCAGCGCCAAAATGGCGATTTTCAAATAGGCACAATAAATTGATAGCGGTAGCCAGTCCAGCGTATTAGATAGAGGTCAGTGAGTCTCCGACTTCCGATTAGTTTTCGATAGTATAAAGCTGTTATTAGCCTTCTTGTCGACCATAAACTGTCAGCATTAACAAGATTCATTCATTATCACTTTTTCTAGATGGTGGCCGCAAATGCGATTGTTGAACATTATTTCTTGGGTGTCGGGTTCAATGGACAATCCCTGAGTATGTATTAATTATTTTTTTATTCTGAATATGTTTTCATTATGTTATCATGATGGCACTCGCATCTCTTAGATAAAAGGTTATTCTAACGAAATAATGTGCAATCTACTAAATACAAGCCTGTGTGTCTATCGAGTCTTGAAATTTTGACTATTGAGAATTCCCGGGATCTCGTGTTTGTTGATTAAAACACCAAGTTTCTTATCACTTTTAGTCCTAGTAGACAGGGTAAAAAAATGAGGGCGCCTGTTTAGCAGGTATACCCATACCTGCTAAACAGGCGCCCTCATTTTTTCCAGACTCTTTTTTGCCAAGCTGTAGTTTCTGATATTAGTCAAGCTTGGCAAAAAAAGAGTGACGCGGTGACAATTGGAACTAAAATATATTTTTTGTGGCAACACTGCTTTGTTTATCAATAACAGGTAGCTTCTCTGTCATTGTGTTATGTTCCCAGTTGTATTTCTAATTAACTATCGATTATTATTGCTTTTGTATGTACTTATACGAGTACAAATTACAAAATAAATAAAACAATAAGGAGTAGTGTTATTAGCTATGATATACCAAAATTTTGTAAGATATTTGACGGAATCGGAAGCGGAATAATGTTGTCTCCGATTGACAATGTTTTCGAAAGATTTGCCGATATGACAGATATTTATCCAAGAAATGTATCTTTTAGCTTTTTTATACCAGTCATTGTTTTTCTTTTCTAATGTTAAGTTTTATCGGTACTATGAGTTTGAAGCCATTTTGTTGTTCTATTTACAAATGGATTAATTGAGGTTAAGTTTACTACTTTGACAAATTGCATGTACATACGTTGACTCTTCATGTTTGATACTTGAAATTGAAAAATGTGCGTGGAATTAATACGATTGTCTTTATAATTTCTTTAAAGTAACTTTGTCAAAACAGTTAGAAAATTTGTTGATGAAGGTGAAAAAAATGTGTTTTCTTTTCTACACCTGGAAAACACCGAAAAGGTCGCTCGAAGGAAGATTTGAATGATTTGTGTGCAATGCGATAAAAAGTTCGCCTTCTGTACACTGTAAAGAAACAGACAAGTATTTTTTTGTAAATGCTTTTATCTCATACCACAGTGAAAAAACTATGATTAACACTTTTTATTTTTCAGGTGCCTACTCTACGTAATTTACTACCTATAGTTTGAGAAGGCTTGTGTTATAATGGGAGCCGTGAACCTCTTAGAAAGATTTTACACTCTTTAAGTTTTGTAAATAGGAAATATATAAGGTGTATCTATTCATACACGAAATATTTTAAGAGGTACACCTGTAGGTGGTAAAAAAGCTATAGCACCGAAAAAAAATTTTGTAAGGGTTTTTCTTTAAATTTAATATTTATAAATTATTTGACGCACATAAGAAATATTGGCTCCTTCTTATTTTTTATGGCCCGAGACACCGCGGCCATGCTCGTGCCGTCCGGTCGCCGCACTCGCAGCGTCAGGTGGGCCATTCATAGAATTTGGAGTAAAGGTTTTATGCAAAACGCCTCAAGTAGTTTTAAAATTATAATAATATTACGAAAATTTAAAAACGCTTAGAAAAAATTTTCTTTGTGCATCTATAGTTTCTTTACCACCTACAGGTGTACCCCTTAAAATATTTCGTGTATGAATAGATACACCTTATATAATGTGCTATAAAAATATCTGCCACGGCTGCAATGGGTGTTCCGTCCCGTTTGACTTGTTTACTCTATGCGCCTACGTTTCTAGACGTCACGGAGTGACAACTGTCACTTGTCAGTTTCATTTTGACTTTTTTTTGGTCTTGGAAAAATGGAGTTCGTCGCCGCTTGTATCTCGCGACCTTTGAAAGTAATCCTTTGGAACCTTTCCGTTTGTGGACAATTTGTCGTGATCCAATTGTTTGATTGTAAATAACCCCTTTTGAAGAAATAGAACGGGTGTATCTTTGTACTTTGATTGAAATACTTTGAGGTTAAATGACAGTGATTGACCGCGTGCTATGAAAACATCCTCTGGCGTATTGCAGCGGCCTGATATCCTGGAAAACCCAAGTGGGTTTTCCAGGCTGTAAGTACAGCGTCACTACACAATACAATATACACTCATTTACATACATAAATCCAGGTAGGCTCCAGAGCAGGTGTTCTTCAACCAGGTGAGTCTTTTGAATATTGTATTGATTAGCTCCGCGCACGGCGGAAGTTCGCTTCGCCACTCTTGTCTCCAGGGCCACACCATCACGTTTCCACTGCGCTATTAAAATCCTATGCTATTAAAATCCCCTGGCCTGGCGTCGAACAATGGGAGACAGTATTGTGTCTATAGATTACAATAGTAAAGATAAATTATTGTATATTGGTCAAAAAAATTTTGATACAAAAAAAGTACGTATAAATTTGAATTGATTTAATAGTATAAAACCATCCCGCCGCCGCGCCGGCGATGATCATGCACTGTTGCCATTCATATCAAACAATATCGCCGTGCGCGGCGGCCGATCTGTCGTAAAAGCCCGCCCCGCGCGCCCGTACCACCCCGTTCGCCGCACGCGCCAGCTGACCGCTCGCGCCCGCTCGCCAGTCGTGAGTCACCCCCCCCCCCCGCGGGGATGTTTGTTTTAGCGGTCAGCGACGGGAATTTCGCGCGCTTTTATTAAAAATGCCTCCCAGATGACGATATTCTAATCAAGAATATCTTGAAATGGTGTTGTGCTACCGCGAGTGTAACTCCATAACTGCGCATGCAGTGAATTTATACCATCGGAGGTTTGGTGTGCGAGTGAGTCATCATACCATTCTGGATGCCGTGTAGAGATTCAGAGAACACGGCCGTATTTCACCGTCAGCGTACGGGAATTTTTAAGCGGTGTGTGGTAAGGTGGTGAAAGGTGGATAGGCCGAGGAGGGCCAGTGCCGTGGCCTCCTCGCTCGCCGGATTTAACCCCTCTAGACTTTTTTTTTGTGGGGTCGTGTAAAGGACCTTGCGTACGGCCAAACCGGACATGACATTAGAAGTGTGGAAGAACTAAAAAGGACGAGAAACGGACACATTAAATAAAGTGAAGAGACACGTACGTAAGCGTGCGTACATTTGTGTGCAACGCGAAGGTGGCCTTGTGCAACAGTTTTGTAGATAAGTAGGTAGGGATTGTGTAAATAACTGTAAATACGGTGCAATATTAGTAAATAAGATGATTAACTTTTAAACACGCCAAGTTACTGTAATTTATCGTTATTTGAAATTAATCTAAGTACCTATTGTTTAAAAATAATAAGGTAAAATAATAAATTGCAATTCTTACACTAACTTGACAGTCCAAAGCCTGTTTTAAGTGTGATGGGAAGTTTATCATCTTATTTACGTCAGTTTTTTGGAAGAATGCGGTAGCTGGTAAGTAATTGCATTTTTAAAACACTTGGCGTATTATTGCGTACCTAGTAGATTAGGTAGTGATGAACTAGTCAGCTGATATCAGTTTTTATTCACAGAACAGATGGAAAGAGATAGCAGTTGTTTTCATTGACGAAGCGACACATCGCGCGTAATTTGTGAACCACGTTATGCAGAGTAGAGTCAGTGTTTATTTAACTACTTTATTTTCTCAAATTGAATTTACTGTTCCGGGGTACCAAAGTTCTTCACTATTGAAATCTATAAACACGATACTACCTCCCATTAAAGCCGTGACAGGTATTTTTATAGCACTTTATAGAACTGACAGATCAGTGTTAATGGAAAAATCTATTACAGCAGCAAAAAGGAATACACGAATGATGTTTTTCTTTTAAATAAAACCTACATTTTAGCGTGTTCTTTCATTTTCATTGTCATGTAGATAGTGATAGTGGTATGTACCCCACATAGACATACCTGACGGCTTCATTAGTCAACTGTTCAAATTTATTTCATATGGCCCGAGTACCTTTCTAATGCGACATGTTATAGATAGTCTCCGACTTCCGATTAGTTTCCTACAGTAAGCAGCTGTTCTTGTCGACTATAAACTGTCAGCATTAACAGGATTCATTCATCATCATCATTCACGTCAAATACGATACAGGCATACGAACCGCAAATGCGATTGCTGAACATTATAAAAAGTTCACCGTCATCATTTCGACCGAAAGACGTCTACTGCTGGACATAGGCCTCCCCCAAGCTCCACCACTTCGACCAGTTTTGTGCTTCTCGCATCCAGCGAATTCCTGTGGCCTTCACAAGGTCATCAGTCCACCTTGTTGGAGGCCTTTCAACTCTACGTCTTCCGCTACGCGGTCGCCACTCCAGAAGTTTTAAGGTTGTTCTAGCAAAATAATGCGCAATCTACTAAATACAATAAAAGTAAAGGCCTGTGTGTTGTGTCTATCAAATCTTGAAAATTTGACTGTCGAGAATTCCCGGGATCTCGTGTTTGTTAATTAAAACACCAAGTATCTTATAACTTTTAGTCCAAGTATACAGGGTGGCCATACCTGCTAAACAGCCCTCATTTTTTTCCAAACTCTGTTTTTGCCAAGCTGTACACGCGATTTGTCAAACTAGAAAACATAACATCAATAATCCGTTAGTAAATAAAAGAATAAAATGGCTTGTGAAACTTAATAGTACCGGTTTACAGCTTGGCAAAAAAGAGTCTGGAAAAAATGAGAGCGCCTGCTTAGCAGGTATGGCCACCCTGTATACTAGGACTAAAAGTGATAAGATACTTGTTGTTTTAATCCACAAACACGAGATCCCGAAAATTCTCATCACTCAAGATTTCAAGACTTGATAGGCACACAGCCTTTTACTTTCATTGTATTTAGTAGATTGCGCATTATTTCGCTGGAATAACCTTTTATCTAAGAGTGCCATCATAATAACGTAATGAAAACTTATTCAGTTTAAAAATTTGTTAAATTACACTCAGGGATTGCCAATTGAACCTGATACACAAGACATAATGTTCAGCAATCGCATTTGCAGCCACCATCTAGGGTATTCACAACTATTCGATGGTTGGTATCAAAGGGAGACGCCCATTCTTGGCCATGTCCTGCCCATCAATGTGGTAAATACAGAAAAAATATCCATTTAATAACTAAAATATTGCTATTACTTATTTGTTATGAAAACTCCGGAATTAAAAGCCGATTTAATAAAAACATTCAATAGTTTATTATATTATCTAACAGTTCCGGTCGATTGTCAATCCTGAGTAGGGATGGCAAATATTACTGAAACACACAATCGATACACTAAATAAAACCGGTTACCAAACATAGATTTTTGGAAAACCTTCTTTTATTATATAGTTGTTTCGCCTTTGTTGTTTTATTTAGAAACAAAAAAGATGTTTGTTCATTTCCAGGCTTCTAAACGCGATCTATTGAACCGATTCCGTGTCTCCAGTTTTTTTTAAATTGATTTACAGATTTTTCGGTAAATCGATGTCATATCGCATCCCTACGTCAATAATAATCGTAGTTGACAACTAATTGACATTTCACATTTTGTTTGGTGTTGTGTGTTCTTGCGAATCGTGATTTATTTTCTACTGCGTTTTTCTATTTGATTTTCGACGACTTTAATTACGAATATGGACCCTGTAACCGCTCCCGATGATGACCTTGGCTTTACTTTGGATTCTGTACCCGCCTCCCACGACGACACCGGCTTGCCAAGGGTGCCGGACCTGTACCTGAACCTGATTTACACGAACTTACTAGCTTACCACGGAGCCCTCTCTGTGTCAATTGTGGCGTAGATACACGAAGACTTAAGAGATTTACCTTAAGCAATGTGGAAGTTCGGTCTATATTACAGCAATGGATTGCACCACATAAAGTAAGTTACTATAAAAACATGCAAGGTCCATACATACTCAGTAACTTATATTGTATAGCTATGTAAGATAGATTTGAATTAAATAATTCGGTTGTTTAGTGACAAGGAAACCATGTAAATAGTTGCAGTTTGTTTTGTCTCAACTTAAGTTGTATTTTGTAGCTGTATATTGTGAACCCAATTCCTAGATGGCGTGCTTGTCATTTATTTAAATGAGGACGAATAAAAAAACTAAAAGTGTTTTTTTATAACCTTTAATTTTTATATATGGTTTCTAAAAGTCCCACCAAGTTCTATGCAAAAAATAGTGGTAGTTTCTTTATCTGTGATGTCAGCCCTAATGCCTATAGTTTATTTCTTTCGTGGGCATCACTTGGCCAAAACCTCTTTATTAAATGGGCTTTTCCCTTTGACATGAATGATACAGAACGAATCCTGCCAATGCTGACAATTTATAGTCGACCAGAAGGCGATTTACAGCTGCTTACTGTCTGAAACTAATCAGAAGTCAGAGAGCCTGCCGGGGTCGCGAGATTGTTCAAGCGAGATACCGTGGCCCCGGCACTTGGGCAACCGAAGGAACACGGGTGGGTTTTAGTCAGTAAAAGTCTGACATGCACTCCCGCTCCGCCCAGAGCGGGAGAAGTCAGAGAGTACCTATAACATGTCGCATTCGAAAGGTACGGGCAATATCGAATAAACTTGAACAGTTGACTAATGAAGGCGTCAGGTATGTCTATGTGGGGTACATAACATTATCACTATTCACATGACAATGAAAATGAAATAACACGCTAAAATTTAGATTTTATTTAAAAAGAAAAACGTGACATAACATCATTCGTGTATTCCTTTTCGGTGCTATGATAGATTTTTTCCATTAACACTGATGTTTCAGTTTTACATTTCGTATTTATGAAATCTAGGTAATATATTACGTAGAATAAGCACCTGAAAAATAATAAATATAAATTATAATTTTTTTTACTGTGGTATGCGATAATAGCATTAACAAAAAAAAAATACTTGCCTGTTTCTTTAGTGTTGAACTTTTTGTCTAATTGCACACAGATCGAAATCCTCTAATTCTTTCTTCCACCAACTGTTTGGTGTTTCTCCAGGTGTAGAAAAAATCCTTAATTTTTTTCACCTTCTTTAACAATTTCTCTAATTGTACTGTGAGATTTACCTTGAAAAAAATATAAAGACGATCATATTAATTCCATGTCGGTACATTTTTCAATTTCAAGTATCAAATGTCAAGAGTCAACGTATACGCGATTGGTCAAACTAGAAAACATAACCTCAATAATCTATTAATAAATAAAACAATAAAATGACTTGAAACTTATAATACCGATAAAACTTAGTATTAGAAAGGAAAAACAATGACTGGCATTGACTAAAAGATAAATTTCTTGGATAAATACCTGTCGTGTCGGCAGTTCTTTCCAAAACATTGTCAATCGGAGACAAAATTTGTTCCGCTTCAGATTCCGCCAAGTTTCTTACGAAAACTTGGTATATCACAGCTGACACCACTACTCCTTATTGTTTTATTCATTTTTTATATGTACAAAAGCATTAATAATTGATAGTTAATTAGAAATAAGTAAAATACAATTGGGAACATAACACAATGACAGATTAGCTACTTGTTGATGATAAACAAAGCAGTGCTGCCACCAAAAACATATTTTAGTTCCAATGGTTACCACGACAGACTCTTTTTTGCCAAGCTATAACTAAGTATTAGAAAGGAAAAATAATGACTGGCATTGACTAAAAGATAATTTTTTTGGAGAAATACGTGTCATGTCGGCAGTTCTTTCGAAAATGTTGTCAATTGGAGACAAAGTTTGTTCCGCTTCCGATTCCGCGAAATATCTTACGAAAAGTTGGTAGATCACAGCTCCTTATTGTTTTATTCATTTTGTTTATGTACAAAAGCAATAATAATTGAGAGTAAATAAGAAATAAGTGAAATACAACTGAGAACATAACACAATGACAGAGAAGCTATCTGTAGGTGATAAACAAAGCAACAAAAAATATAAATTAGTTCCAATTGTCACCGCGTCAGACGCTTCTTTGCCAAGCTGTAGGTGTCATAGTAGTCTCGTGAGGTGGGGAAAAAACCCGTAAAAAATATCAGTGCATATCGTAAGTAAGTAGGTATGTACTGTTTCTTATTTCGTACTTGTTTTTTATTTACGTTGTGTTTTTGGCAGTGCTTGTGGTGATATTAAGAAGGCATGGTCTACGTTATCGCAAGATGTTGTTCCGTTGAAGTCGCGCTAATGCTAATTCCGAACGTGTGTTAGCAAGCTCAAATCGATTACGGTGTATGTAACTCGGATTACAGCAAATATCACCTACTAATGTCAACTGACTGTCAGTGTTACTGACTGACAGTGCTGCCAATTTAGCATTTTTATGGCAAAATTTAGCATTTTCCCTAGTCATTTGGCATGCAAAAATTCAATTTAGCATTTAGCATATTATTTAGCATTTTATTCGGAAAGATTTATTTAAACTTGAATTTCCAAAACTTGAATGGCAGTGTACTTCCTCTACTGTTTTTTGGTGTGAAGTCTCAGACTACAAGGACGCTGCTGAAAATAATACCTTCAAGAAACTGGCAGCATTTGCAACAACGTTATTAACATTACCTCATTCGAATGCAGACGTAGAGCGTGTATTTAGCCAAGTTAATTTGGTAAAAACTAAACTCAGGAACAGTTTATCAATTTCAACCTTAAATGCAATCTTATACGTAAGATTCGGATTAAAAAGGGTTAACAAATGCTGTCACTTCTACGAGGTTCCTGACCCAATGTTGCGAAAAATAGGGACAAATGAGGCCTATATATCTACATCTTCCACTCCAGTTGCAATTATTGAAGGGGATACAGACGACTGTCTTCATATGTTATTTGTGTCACAAAATTAGTTCTATATTTTTTTTTTTTTTTTTTTTTTTTTTTTTTTTAATAAAGGCTCTCTCTTTCTGTGTTGGCACTTTTTTGTAGCATTATCCTAAAATTTTAGCATGTTTTTGGCATTTTCTGAATATAGATTTGGCAGAAAATATTATTTGGAGTTGGCAGCACTGCTGACTGACAGTTGACAGTGGCCATTATACATTGACGAATTGATGGTGATTGGCGGGAAAGATACAAAAAGTTTTCAATAATTTTATATTTATTAATATAATTCAAGATATGGATGAAAAACCAAATAATGTTGAAGAAATTGATGTTAACAGTTCAGATTTCTACGAAAATGTTAACATTGAAACAGCTGCTTTATTCCACGACGAGATCTATGATTTGCTACTACTTAATTGAGAACGAATCACACGAAAACTTTGAAGATGAAGAATGTGAAGATGAAACGGAAGAGAATACAACAAAAACATAAATACATATTTTAAAGTAATTACTGAAGACATTGAAGCTAAGATTCATCTGTGAAAGCAAATGTACCTATTGTTCTGAAGAAAATGCGGATATAAAACACGTTAGACTGTGAATCGTTCGCCATGCAAAGACTGTTACTTGTCAGTGAAATTCAAAGAGTATAATAATGTGAAATTAGTGATATAGCAGAACAAAACTCTTTTATGTGTTCCCCGCCACGTTCAGGAATTACTTTCCAACACAGTTTATTTCAATTCATTATTTAGATATTTACTGAATACTGTAGAAAAAAATTAATTGTTTCGGGATGTACTTAGCTGAGAATAAGAGTAGTATGTTTAATGATTACGACTGAAGGACATGTATCCATGGTCAGGAATAAATAAAAAAAAAAAAAAAAACAGTTGACAGTACTTTCTTGTTTCTTTCTACTCTGTTTGTTGGTTTATCAAAGTCAAAAACACGTGTGATTAATTTTAATAAATGATAACATATAATAATAATTTAAAATGCCGCCATTCAGAAAAGGACTTCTTAAAAGAAAAGCTGGGTCTGAAGATTCCAAAGAAAATGTGCCTGTAAAAGCTTCTGACGAGGTAAGGTTTATGATTTTTAAGCTGTCGCATTGTTGCACCACGCTTTTTACACCGGCGCGTTTATAAATGATCATTAAAAGGATCTTTTGTGATTCATTTCCAGCACCACCACGGTGGTTAAGCTTTCTTGTTTTCAATATAGTTTTGGAGTAAAACAGGAACAAATTGTTTGGAGGTTTTCATGTGTCACGCTCGATAAATTTATTTCATGTGTAAATTTGTAATAAATACCGTAGAATCTCACTAATTTGGCACTTCAATAGACCGATACGTCTAATGTCCCTCACCCTCCGCCCACGCCACCCTTACCTCTTCCTATAGAATTACGACAGTTTTTAAGCAAGGATTATTTTAAAACTATGTAATTATTTAGTTGTGAGATATGTTACAGTTATAAAAAAGACGTTAAGAGCGTTAATACAAATATTTTATATTCTCTTTATGAAATTCTTTATTTAATTTATTATGATTTTTTCTATATAATCCAATCATATGAACATTACAATAATCGGGCACCCGCAGGTTTTTAATAGTGCTGATTAGTGAGATTCTTCTGTAGTTGTCAAGTATTGTTATGTTTTCAGTCAAAGGAGGGATCAGAAGATGAAGAGTTATTGATTGGAGAGCTGGATGCTGCCGATGACGCAACTGACTCTGAGCATGAAGATGTGGATGGAGCCGCTTCTGATCATGAACAAGATGTATTGCAATAACTATTGTTTTTTTAACTTTCTGTTCTATAATTTTATTTGTTGACAATAATTGGAACCATCATCATCTGCTCAGCCTTTTCCAACTATGTTTGGATTGGCTTCCAGTCTAACCGGATGCATAATTGGCACCAATTTCCTATAATCTATTCTTTTTAAATTTGGTATTGAGTTTCCTTAAAGTTTATTTAATTTTCCATTTGAAATGCCATAGAATGCATGATTGTAAAAACCCTCCTCAGACCACTTTTTCCGAAAACTTGTTTATGACGGATTTGTTTTCTGTGTGGCAAAACAGCAGTGATGGCTTAGTGGTAATGGCCGCAACTTACGAGTAGTAGGTCGTGAGTTCGAACCCAAGCAGGCGCTTTACTTTGTGTAAATCATTTCATCACCACTGCTCTCAAAACGGTGAAGGAAAACATTGTAAGGAAACCGGCATGTCTTAGAACCGAAATTCAAAAAGCCATGTGAAATTTATCAACCGCACTGGGCCCGCGTGGTGAATTATGGTCCACTCCCTCCCACTTCCTCTCCGAGAGGAGGCCTGTGTCCCAGCAGTGGGAACATTATAGGCTGCTGATGATGATGATGATGATGGCAAAATAAACCTTTTGAGTGTAAAAACACACCTTGTAACAAGATGATTGTAAAAACCCACCTCATCACAAAACTTGAAAAATAAATTTCAAAAAAACTATGTAATATTTATGCAACCAACTTTTAACATACCATATTTTAAATGTTTTTTTAATAAAAAAAAGTTTTTTTTTTAATGTTCCAGTTATATTTTTTACACCAGACAGTTTTCTTTGATTTTCTGAAACTTTTGCATTTGGTCTCAGGTGGGTTTTTACAATCATGATGTAGATAGACGATAACTGCTTACAGTAATGGCCTCCCCATCAGAGACCTCATTAATTAACAATATTGGTATCAGAAAGGGGTTGTTAATTCCACAGGAAGTTCTGTTTGGTGACAGTGGTGACTCCACCTTTGGAGATGATGACCAGGCAGACATTGCTTCAGAAGGATCATCAGTAAGTGCTTTTTTTGTCATGTACTCTGCATACATTACTTGTATTTGTGTTAACATTTAATGTAGACTCCTTTACTTATAATGTGATATATTGTTCATTAGTAACTTCAATAATTGAGCCATCTGGTTGCAAATCATGCTAAAACGATGCAATAATAATTTGCAGAAACATAAAAGATAAATAAAAATGTTTGAAACAGAAACAACTTTATTAGACGATTTTCATTTACTTCTATGGCAACTAAAGATACCTTTAAAATAAAATGACAAAAACTGCCAGAGCTACATAAAAACTAGCTAAAAACCAGTTTTCATTTTAAATATGGCAGATTTTGAAACTAACTAAGTGTTTCGGAGGCATTGGCTACTGAACTTTGTGAAATAGCGGGATTTGAAACTATGGCATTCTGTGGTGATAGTCAATGTTATGCAACAACACCTGAACAGTAAGTAAATAAAAATGTAAAACAGCAATTTTAATTCATAATATGATTTAAAAATAAACTATATTAGAAATCAGGTAAGCACAAAAAGTTAAATTATACTATTAGTTTTGATCACAAGACCTTCTATCTTCCACTGTTTTATGAAACGCTCAAGTTTAAATGCTCACCATATGTTCTTTTTCAACCGACGAAAAAAAACGGAGGAGGTTATCAATTCGACGCGTATATTTTTTTTTTTTTTTTTATGTATGACCACGCATAACTTTTTACATAGTTGTCCGATTGTGATAATTCTTTTTTTATTGGAAAGGGTATACTCCCAAGGTGGTCCCATATAAATTTGGACAGCAAAATCGAACGCTAAGGGTCGGAAAACAGGGGATGATTGATTGTTCACTCACTGATTGTAATGTATAACCACACATAACTTTATACAGAGTAGTCCGATTTTGATAATTCTTTTTTTATTGGATAGAGTCTACCTTGCCGAGTATTATGAGTCCATTAAAGCCACAAAAAAAATATAAAATAAAAACTTTTTAACAAAAAATTAAACCGCCGAAAAAACTGAAAAGCAAAAAATAATAAACCTTAAAATTTTGAGTCGGCGCTGAAAAATCAATGAACTAAGATCACTCAAAGCGCCGACTCATAATTTTAAGGTTTATTATTTTTTGCTTTTCAGTTTTTTCGGCGGTTTAATTTTTTGTTAAAAAGTTTTTTCTTTAATATTTTTATATGTACTCTAATAAAATAATTAAAAAAAAAATTGATGTTCTCTGCCAAAGCATTCTTGAACCACTATGTTCTATGTTATGGGGGTTTGGTTTCCGCAGTTAGTCCTTTGAGTGGACAATTGTGCGTGGGCCATGGCGGCCGTCGGTGTTTACTCCAACCAGCCCTCGTTCCAGAAGTTGGTTATGTCTCCTGGTCTGTTGAGAACGTCCGTGTAAGATTTGGGTCTCCCAAGGGTATCTGTCCTAATCTGGGTGACGCCTGTACATTCGAAGAGTACATGCGCAACGGTTACCTCAGCCTCCATGCAGGCCTTGCACAGGGGGCTGTCCGTTATGCCTATTGTGTAAAAGTGTTTGTTTAGCAGGCAGTGTCCCGTGATGTTCCCCATCATGAGACGCAGACCATCCTTGTCCAGGCATAGCAGACGTGTGATTAGCCTGCTATCCAGGGATGGCATAGCTTCCCTGGACTGCCTGCAGCCTGGTGCCGAGGTACACCAGCTCTCTGCTTGTGTGTGGGTAAATTCCTGCAGCCACCTGTGTAACTGGTTGAAGGGGATGGGCACGATGGGCTCGGGGCCGCAGACTGACGCGCTGGATGCCTTTCTGGCCATTTCGTCAGCACCGTCGTTGCCTAGTGATCCACTGTGTCCTTTTTATCCATTGCAGTGTCACTTTGTTGCGATTAGAAACTGTTACCCGTTCTAATGCGTTGTGACATTCTAGTGTAAAGCTCGAGGTTACGTACCGTTTGTTTAGGGATTGAAGGACTGAGGCGCTGTCGGAGAGTATACGTATATGGGTGTCCGTAACTCTTCTGGCTTCTATCCACTTGACAGTCCGTGCGCGTGAAAAAATATACCGTCAACAGTCCGCGCCCGCGGGACACGATTCAGTTGCATATCGCCGGACGCCGTCGCGACAAAGAAATGTTTATATCTCGCAAACTATATAAGCTTTGTCAAAATAAAAGCTACAATCGGAAAGCTGATTTAATAAAGAATTTGGGAATGATAAGAATATAAGCCAAAATCTATAAAATAATATGGTATTTTTAACTTGAATCAACCATTCTGACTATTTTTTATAAACAAATATATTTATGATGATAATAGTACAATTTATCGTAAAGTCTATAATTAAACTATTTTAGTAAAAACTAGACTAATTCTTCTATCTGGTAGTGCCAAAATCATTAGTTTCGGTAATAATTTAAAGTCAAAACTATTCAAACAAAAGACACCGTCGGACCCTAACTTTTATCGGGGATCGTAAATCGATCGTGCTTAAAGTCTAACATACTCCTTCAAAAATGATGCAATCTGCTATGAATGTAAAATATTTGTTTAACTGCATTGTAATAAATAAATAACACTTCAAATAATCTTATTTTGTGAGTTGTGAAGTAATATTACACACGAATGCCGCCCACTGGAAACATCAGTTTGGTTATAATTTTTCAATCAACTTATTACGATAGTAAATTATTTGTTGTTCCATCTTACAACATTATCACAAAGCCCAAATCTTAAAGATCATTTTAGTATATAATTTAAGTACTTACGACACGATAAATATCCAAAAATCGACACAAACACTTCGCATTCACAACAACACGACAGCCGCGTACCAAAACTGACGTTCTGGCGCTTTTTTTCGCTACAACTTTCACAAGAAGTATGGTACTGTTCACACACAAGCATTCCGTAGTTGCTGTAGAGTGACATAGAAATAGACGTTTTGTTCAATTTGTTCTCATAGTATCGACAAATCGGCAAAATCGGGACCGTGCCGTGATGACATAGAAATAGACGTTTTGTTCAATTTGTTCTCATAGTATCGACAAATCGGAAAAATCGGGACCGTGCCGTGAAATTTGAAACTGGCAACTAAAGTGGCCACGGGCTGCTGAGAGTAGTTTCACTTTGGCAACTATAGTGGCCAAGGACTGTCAAGTGGCTATGGCATACGCCGCTTGTATAATGCCCACGCATTGCGCCTGATAGAAGGTGTTGAGCACTCCCAGCGGGCTGGATATTTTTATGTTAAGGTCGCATGTTGAACCACTTTCTGGCCCTGTTTTGCTTAACAATTGTTGAAATGGTATTTTACGAACTGTTTAGTACATGAAAGAAATCAACTTTTTTTCACACTATAGTACACGTTTCCACTTTGATATCTTGCGTATTTTACCGAGAAACTCTACTCTACTCTTGGAGTAGGACTGAATTTGTACTACTCCAAGAGTGCTTTCAAATGTCATAATAGGCTAAAATTTGAAATAAAAGCGTTTTCGAATGGGATTTGAAACTAGACGACGTAATTGTTTACTGTTGTGATTTACTTATAAATTAAAATGCTTGGCTTCAGGATCTCACAGATTCAGAGGCTGATGATGAGTCGGAGGAGGATGATGATGACAGTGACAAACAGGAGGGCAGTGATGATGACGAGGACAGTGTGGACAGTGGGGCAGAGTCAGGCGTTACTCACACTCACTCTGGTGCCAGCGACTCGGAAACAGAGAAACCTGCCAAGGAGATGAAACATAAAGGTTCCAAGGACACAAAACAGAAACCTGTCAAGGAAATGAAACAGAAAACAAAAGAACCAAAGCAAGACAAAAGAAAAAGCAAAACAGATGCCAGTATTGATCGCTTAGCAGATACAATTAAGAAAGCGAGTGTAAATATACAGCCTGTAGGAAAAAAAGGTAAGTCGGAATTTTATTATTCCTTCATTTATGTGTCACTGTTCCTTTCAATTAGTAGTTTTTTGGCAAACCCCTTGTTGCGGCACAGCAACAAATGTCAATGAAACAATGTGTGTTTATTGCGTGCAGACGAATACGAGTCGGGCGACACTTCGGACGAGGAGGACCGGCGCAACACGGTGGGCGACGTGCCCATGTGGTGGTACAACGAGTACCCGCACGTGGGCTACGACCTCGACGCGCGCCGCCTCGTGCGCCCGCCGCAGCGCGACCACATCGACGACTTCCTCAAGTACGTGCGCGCCGCCCGCGAGCCGTGCCGCGCGCGCCACGCTCCTAACCGTGCCTTGTGCTTGTAGGAAATGTGAAGACCCCGACTTCTGGCGCACAGTGCGCGACCCCAGCACGGGGCAGGACGTGGTGCTGAGCAAGCAGGACCTGGAGCTCATCCACAGGCTGCGCGAGGGACACGTGCCCGACGCCGCGCACGATGACTACCAGGTACCGAATGTACCGATACAAAACATGGGGCCATTGTCCCAGCAATAAAATATTATGTACACCCGGCTACATATCAAGCTAAACATTTCCATTTTTTTTTTTTTTTTTTTTTGTTATTTCTGCTTCATGGCAATCTGTTTTCCAACAATAAGCCACTTCTTTGTTTGATATTTCTCTGTTTATGTTTTTCTCAAGAGCCATACTTGTGTGAAAATAATTTTCACACGACTCTTTTGATGTCAAGTAGTAAATCTTTTATGTAGGGTCGCTATGTCACTTCTTTTTAGCCGGGTATGCTGAAGCGCGCCTTCTCCACTCAGAGCATGTGCCAGTTTGTTTACATGGATGGTCAGTTTCTCCTGGTATTTCAGGCTGTTTTGAGCTATTTCCTGCCGAACTGTTTTTAGGCCGAGGTCGAGGTATATGTATCTATCAAACATTGTCCTCAGAGCTTTGGTCTGAAATCTCTCCAGGATATCTATATTACTGTTGCTGGCCGTTCCCCACAGTTGTATTCCGTAAGTCCAGATTGGTTTTATGGTAGTTTTGTACACTAGCATCTTGCTGTTAGGATTTAGTTGTGATTGGCGTCCCAATAACCAGTTCAGTGACGCAGTTTTCCATCTAGTTGTTTGCGCTTTGTCCAAATATGTTTTTACCATGTAAGTTTCCTGTCTAGGTGCATGCCCAAGTATTTTGCGTTATTATCTTGAGGAATAATTTTGCAGTTTAGCGTTACCGGTGGACATGTTTCTCTTCTAAGTGTAAATGTTACATGTACTGATTTGCTCTCATTGGCTTTTATTCTCCAACGCTTCAGCCACTTCTCAACTTCTGTCAGGTGGTTTTGCAACTGTGATGATGCCGTTTCTGGGTTGCTATGAGCCGACAGTAGCGCCGTATCATCAGCGTATGTCGCAGTCGTGGTGTAGTCAGTTGTTGGGATATCTGCTGTAAAAATGAGGTATAGTATAGGGCCCAAGATACTGCCCTGAGGAACACCTGATTTTATTTCGTGTACTTCTGAGAGATCATCGCTGTACTTCACTTGATAGCATCTTTTATCTGAGTAGGATTTAAGTATTTGGAATAGACAATGCGGGAGATGCTTCTTTAGCTTGAACAGGAGGCCGTCATGCCATACCTTATCAAACGCTTGGCTGATATCCAAAAAGACTGCAGAGCAATATAATTTATCTTCAAGGCATCTGCTAATGGTGTTTTTATTAACAGACCTCGCATTGTATAAGCCTTCGGTACAATAAGAAGTCAGCTTATACTGGTTATGTAGCATGATTTGTCGTCGTGCGTACATATTTTTATTAAAAAAATTACGAAACAAATATGGTGATGTTAGTTACAAGAGAAAAAAAAACAGAAAAACCCGGAAAAGAAAACATTTATTTTCGTCCCAGCGACTCAACAACTAGTAACTCTGGTATGCAAATACCTGAGTTAAATCATGTCACAGTTGAACTCATTAATTTTTAATTCCCGACGCAAAACGACAATTATCGCTCGGTACATGTCCACATTCTGTCCATGGTCAGAAGATGGCATAGTTGTATTGGGGCATAGCTAAGCGTGTGTGTGTCGCAGCCGTGGGTGGAGTGGTTCTCGCGCGAGGTGCTGGCCACGCCGCTGCGTGCCTTCCCCGAGCATAAGCGGTCCTTCCTGCCGTCGCGCAGCGAGCAGGCGCAGGTGGCGCGCGTCGTGCACGCGCTCAAGATGGGCTGGACCAAGACGCGCAAGCAGCTCGCCGACGAGCGCCGGAAGAAGAGGGTGAGTGCGGCGGACTAGCCACTGCTCGTTTGTAATCGAATCTGCGCAACTGTGATTCTAAGCCACACAATTTCAGGAGAAGAACTTCTACAACCTGTGGGGCTCGGCCACTAGCGAGGAAGAGGCGCGACAGCGAGGCATACACAAGCACATCCCCGCGCCGCGCCGCGCGCTGCCCTCGCACGCCGAGAGCTACAACCCGCCGCCCGAGTACCTGCTCGACGCTAAGGAGGTACGGTTCACATTACATACAGGTCTGCCAAAGTGATAATGCGCATAGAAATCCTCGGCACTGTTCGGCAACGGTCGTATTCCCTGAGCGTCGAATGACGTCATAAATCATCGTTATAAATCAGTAAACTGTGGACACCCTACATATTTCGTACCTAATATGATATCGACAATAGGAATAGGTCAGTAACCGCTCGACGGCATAGGTACTTTGAAATTCTTAGAATTTAGACCGCTCGAACATTTGGTAGGTACTAATAGGTCAGTAACCGCGCGCCGGCGTAGGTACTTCGAAATTCTTAGAATTTTGACCGATTGAACAGGTCGTTCACCTTCGCTGCCGCGCCGGCGCCGCGCGCAAGTTACCATAAAAACCAGTTTCAAAATAGACATCTTTCCTTACTGACAGACCTTTGACTGACCGGCGACTGCCGCCGACCGCCCAAATTGTTTTCGATTGTGTACACATGATATTGACTCCTATTTCTTTCGAACAAGGTGCAAAATGCAAGTGCATTGTTTAGGGCTCTTATGATTCAATGATTCGGGTGTTTCCGGGAATACGACAATTAGCGAAGATCTGCATGCGCATTATTAATTTGGGAATACTGTACACGAGCTGCCGCCAGACTACTACCGCTACTGATGAATGATATCGTTTCAGCTGAAAGAGTGGAACAAGCTGAGCGAGACGCCGTGGAAGCGCAAGTACACGTTCGTGCCGACGCGGCACGCGAGCCTGCGCGCCGTGCCGGCCTACGAGCGCTTCACGCGCGAGCGCTTCCTGCGCTGCCTGGACCTGTACCTGGCGCCGCGCGCCATCAAGATGCGGGTACGTGCCGCGGACCACCTGTATCTCCTCACTTGTTTCTTGTCCCTTCAGTAGCGCCAGGGTAGCCCCCAACATTTAGTTCATAATAACGGGTGCTCAATTCACAAGTTCATCAACCCAATACCATTTTATTGACATTGGGTTATTTGATGAATTTAATTATTATAATTCTGTAAATACATACTTGTAACGGTTATTATCCACTTAAAACGTGACACTATCTAGCGTTTCCTTCACTTTCATTTCGGAGTATTTCCTTTTAACTCTTTCCAAACCATCCGTTACATTCACACGCGCTATTATCGATATCATATTACGAAATAGGTAGGGTCAGTACATTTTACTGATTTAAGGTCGGATAAAAATAAAAAATAAAATATTGAAAATTAATTTAAATGTGTTCTATTACTGGTTCAGAACCACCAAAAAAAAAAACCGGCCAAGTGCGAGTCGGACTCGCGCACCGAGGGTTCCGTACAAACATGTAGGTATTCACGGTTTATGCATAAGGTTTATGTTTATGACATGAAATGTTTTTCTTTTTAAATTTTATATTTGAGTTGATTGAATGAAAGATAAATTGCGGTTTACGATTTATGACGTATTAAAAAAAAACTACTTACTAGATCTCGTTCAAACCAATTTTCGGTGGAAGTTTACATGGTAATGTACATCATATATTTTTTTTACTTTTATCATTCTCTTATTTTAGAAGTTACAAGGGGGGGGGGGGGGGACACATTTTACCACTTTGGAAGTGTCTCTCGCGCAAACTATTCAGTCAGTTCAAAAAAATGAGATTAGAAACCTCAATATCATGACCTATCCATAGATACCCCACACGTACGGGTTTGATGAAAAAAAAATTGAGTTTCAGTTCTAAATATGGGGAACCCCAAAATTTATTGTTTATTTTTGTATGAAAATCTTAATGCGGTTCACAGAATTCATCTACTTACCAAGTTTCAACAGCATAGCTCTTATAATTTCGGAAAAAAGTGGCTCTGACATACGGACGGCCAGACAGACAGACAGACATGACGAATCTATAAGGGTTCCGTTTTTGCCATTTGGCTACAGAACCCTAAAAATGATATATCAATACAGGATAAGTTTTTAATCAGTGCGCAAATAACAAATTAAACTTAAACGAGTTGTAATAACCATGCAATTTTTATTTTGATATATCTTAGTACAAAAAATTTACTTATCGTTAACGAAAGACGTTTACTTTAAAACTGGTGTTATGGTAGGTCGGGCGCGGCGAACAAACGCGCGTACCTACCTTCAATACAGCTGTTCACGCCGGTCAGTTTTATCAGATTCGAACTGAGGTTGGACTTTTAATCCTATTCACTAACTTGACAATTGGAGGGATACCAGGTTTTGACAAAAAAAAGATAGTGAGGTGGTGCAAGAACGAATGAAATTGAATGAACTTGAAATAATGTACTTACATGCACACTTTGTAATTTAATTTTAATAACTAGTCTTAAAACAAGATGTGTACTTTATCAATATATATGTAGTCTATGGCTGTCAGAGGAAATAAAATGACTTTATTAAAAAAATAAGCAAAATGACATGATTTTTATATTTAGTTTTGTTTCTATCAGAAGAAAATAAAAAAATGAAATAACTGTTATCAAAAATTATTAATTATTCTTACAATCCACACCTAAAAACGATTTTTTTAAGTTTTATTTAATTTAAAACATTTTTATCATTCATTCTTTATGCGAAATCGTTCACTACCCCGACATTTTTAGAATGGTATCATTATTTTGCATTGAACTGTCAAGTTAGTGAATAGGATTAAAAGTTCAACCTTAGGCTTTTTTAAGTTAAGGCCGTGACCTAAAGTTGTTTGAAGGATAATACAATTTTTTCTCCATACTTTCATGGGTTTAGGACCATTAAATACAGAAAATAAATCACGTTGATCAATTAAATAACATTACAGTAATGTTCAATCAAAAATAACCTATTTGTAAAAAAAGTCATTAAAACGAATTGCTTACCCCTACAACTCACGAATCACTGTATTTTAACTGTTGTTGTTGATCTTATTGCGTACTGGTTCCCACCGAAGCGACATGCCGTTTCGTGGAAATTGAATGTCGGTCAAAGAAATCAAAAATGGTTTCTTCGACTTCGACTGCTAGTTGAGATCTGCCAGATCCTTGTACATGATTCGGGGTCCTGAATGGCCCATGATCAAGCAGACTTTGAGTGGCTGCTAAAATGGTCCTTCCTAATGGAAGGACCATTTACACCGACGTCCCTAATAGGACGGCGGGGTTACGGATCCCATGAACTCGCATACTAGGTGTTGGGGTAGGTAGCGAGGTGTCGGTGTTTTTGAGGAGAAACAAATATTTATGTAGAACACAATTTATTGATTCCACTCAAAACTGTTCTTAATGTTAAAATCTTTGAATACACCCGGCTAACGCGGTAGACGAAAGTGCACTGAATCTAATATAAATGATTAGTAATAAAGTAATAAAAAAGGTCAACGCGTCGCGCCGATATTACTAAGGTGTTCGGTGAAAACACCGAACACGAGGTCTACTCCTCGCATACATCGTCCGCTCTGCTCGTAAATTTTCACCACTTAATAGGCACACTCGCACTTTCTCATAAAACTCACGCTTGAGGTAGTCTGACATCGCGACCTACGAGTTACGACACGTTTGGCGCGGCGTTTACGCGGGAAAACGTTAGACTCGACGTCTCGACAGCGCATGCGTGCGCAAACTGTCGCTGCAACACCGCCGCGTGAGTCACGTTGTGCCACGCGCTATTACATATGTACATACATACAATCACGCCTTTTTCCCATGGGGGTAGGCAGAAATCACGGAACGCCACCTGCTACGATCTCTACACACTCATTTTGCCTCGTTTAGGTTCATACAATTGGTCATACACACACGCTGGTTGTGAGTACTACGCACCTGACCTTTCTGAAGAACATCACCAATAAGGTCACTATATGTCCTCCTAGGGCGTCCCCTCCCGGTGTTTCCACTCACATCTGCCTTGTAAATACCTTTTGTGAGCCGTCCTTCATTCATCCTCTCAACATGACCAAACCATCTAAGCATACTTTTTAAATTTTTGTCACATCTTCTTTTAAACCACACCGTTTTCTTATCACATCATTCCTCAGCCTATCATTCATAGTCACACCACACATGCTTCGCAAGGAACGCATTTCCACAATATTTATTCTTTCATGCTTCTTTTGCCACACCCAACATTCACTTCCATACATAAGCGTAACCAGTACACCATTGTGAACAGCCAGTCGAGCCTTATCGGACATCAACTGGTTGGTCACAATCGCATGTAAGGCACCATTTACTTTATTTCCCGCATTCAATCATCTTTCCATATCTTTATCAATCTTTCCATCCCTTGTAAACAAACTCCCCAAATATACGAACTCACTTACTTGCTCCACACTCTCATCATTTATTTTCACATCACACACCGATACGTTCTCTTCTCTTTCAAAAACCATGACCTTCGTCTTATTCACATTTATATTCATCCCCTTCATCTTAAATGCTTCATCCATTACAGTCACCATGTCTTGCAACTGTTCTGCTGACGATGCAAATAGAACTTGATCATCTGCGTAGAGAAGGCATTTGACAGGCAACTCACTCATTGTCAATCCACACTCACCCTCTTTCAAATCTGACAGACAACTATCCATGTACAAGTTGAATAGTCACGGTGACGCTACACAGCCCTGCCTGACACCCCTCGAGATGCAAAACCAGTTCGTGTATGCCCCATTTATCCTAACACACTAGAATCCTTGTATAAAGATTTCAGTGCCCGTACCAAGCGCCAATCCACACCGTACATGGATAGTGTTGACCACAGTTTTTCTCTGCACACACTGTCATAGGCCTTCTCCAAGTCAATGAAAGCGCAGTATACTTTCTTGTGATGCCAGATGTTTTTCGGCTATGCACCTTAGGGAGAAGATCCGATCCATACAGACCATCCCTTCTTTAAATCCTGCCTGCACATCCCATATTTTCTCACCGGTCATTCCTATCACTCTATCAAAACCTTTGCATACAGTTTGCCGACAACACTCAAAAGACTAATGCCGCGATAGTTTTTACACTCCTGCTGTGAGCCTTTTCCCTTATATAGTGGTACGATTACAGCCTTACACCAATCATCCGGTACACGGCCATATCTCCAACACATATTAAAGATTCGGCACAACAGGCTTGCTACCACCCCGGCACCGCTCTTCAGCATTTCAGCGGACACTTGGTCATATCCTGCAGCTTTCCCAACTTTCTATACCTTTCAGCGCTCGTACTATCTCCTCTATTTCTATTTCATTATCTTCATCTACTTCTAAGTTAGGGTCTTCTAAACTGGCATCTGCCCAGTTGTCCACTCCTTGCACACTGTCCTGACAATTGAATAAACTTCCAAAGTATCCCTTCCAGCGTTCCAAGACCTTACATTCTTCATTTAGTAAACATCCATCTTCTGCTCTTATAACATTCATACTAGATGTTCCTGTCACTCCGCGAGCCAATCTTACCTGTTTTCAAAACAGCTTAACATTGGCCCTGAAGTTATCAGAGAACTTCCTGTTATACTTTTCTTGCCTTTCATCCTTTTTCATTTTTACCATCTCTTTCACTTTCACTTTCATTTCGGAGCATTTCCTTTTAACTCTTTCCAAACCATCCGTTACATTCACACGCGCTATTATCGATATCATATTACGAAATATGTAGGGTCAATACATTTTACTGATTTAAGGTCGGATAAAAATAAAAAATAAAATATTGAAAATTAATTTAAATGTGTTCTATTACTGATTCAGAACCACCAAAAAAAACCGGCCAAGTGTCAAAGTCAAAGTCAAAGCATTTATTTCAAATAGGCTCAAAAAGGCACTTTTGAACGTCTACAGTTACATGAAAATAGAATTGATTCTAGTTGCCCCTTCCAAAAGGTAGATTCGTATGGAGAAGAATGGGCAAGAAACTCCACCGTTACTCTTTTAAAATGTTTTCAATATTTGTATACAATATTTATATAATTATATGTGAAGACAATGCACCTAAAATAAAATTACCGTACTACAACAGGTCAAAATTTAAAAAGAAGCAAAGAGAGATAAATTTATTATATGATAGATACATGGTGCCCACATACTTACAAACATTGCAAAGGCAAAAATACATGGTAGTAGTCAGACTCGCGCACCGAGGGTTCCGTACAAACCTGTAGATATTCACGATTTATGTTCATGAAATGAAATGTTTTTTTTTTTTTATATTTGAGTTGATTGAATGAAAAGTAAATTGCGGTTTACGATTTATGACGTATTAAAAAAAAACTACTTACTAGATCTCGTTCAAACTAATTTTCGGTGGAAGTTTACATGGTAATATACATCATATATTTTTTTTATCATTCTCTTATTTTATAAGTTACGGTAATTCGTTTATTTTTTAGGGTTCCGTTGCCAAATGGAAAAAAACGGAACCCTTATAGATTCGTCATGTCTGTCTGTCTGTCAGTCTGTCCGTCCGTCTGTATGTCACAGCCACTTTTTTCCGAAACTATAAGAGCTATGCTGTTGAAACTTGGTAAGTAGATGTATTCTGTGAACCGCATTAAGATTTTCACACTAAAATAAAAAAAACAATAAATTTTGGGGTTCCCCATACATAGAACTGAAACAGAGACACTTCCAAAGTGGTAAAATGTGTGCCGGGGGGGGGCACACATTTTACCACTTTGGAAGTGTCTCTCGCGCAAACCATTCAGTTTAGAAAAAAATGAGATTAGAAACCTCCGTACCATTTTTGAAGACCTATTCATAGATTATCTATCACTAAATATTTATCACCGGCAAGTTACCACTTTGGAAGTGTCTCTGTTTCAGTTCTATGTATGGGGAACCCCAAAATTTATTGTTTTTTTTCTATTTTAGTGTGAAAATCTTAATGCGGTTCACAGAATACATCTACTTACCAAGTTTCAACAGCATAGCTCTTATAGTTTCGGAAAAAAGTGGCTGTGACATACGGACGGACGGACAGACTGACAGACAGACAGACATGACGAATCTATAAGGGTTCCGTTTTTTACCATTTGGCAACGGTACCCTTTTACCATTTGGCAACGGAACCCTAAACAATTGCGCACTGGTTTAAAAAATGTTCGTGTATAAGTGAGTACATGGCGCGCCTGGCCCCGCAGCTGACGATCGGGGCGGCGGACCTGGTGCCCGCGCTGCCGGCGCCGCGCGACCTGCAGCCCTTCCCCACCAGCGAGGCGCTGGCACTGCGCGGACACGTCGGCCTCGTGCGCTCCGCCGACTTCGACCCGTCGGGCCAGTACATCGTGTCCGGTGGAGACGACGCCACCGTCAGGGGTGAGTCGACGTCTGCACGGCGAATCTAATGACTATGTTTACGACTTACCTGTCCTACCTACCTAACGTAGGTACTTCGATAAAGGAGTTATTCCGTTTTGGTAGAACAGAGTTCGGGCAACTACGTCATATCTTCTCTAAGCTACGTCATATCGTCATATCTTCTTAACTAGTACATGTTGTCACTTATGAATCTATGCCACTGACGCGTTGTTGCTTCTAAACTCACCCAAAGGGCTATGGACAGGTCTATGCTTGCTATCCCTATGTGATCAAATTAGTAATAGAAAACTCGTTATCGGTAACCGCCATAGCTCAAAGAATTGCTAAACATGTGGCAGTAGGCACGACACAATGCTTATGGAGCACATAGCTGATGGGGCTAAATTCCTGGCTCATGGTTATCGTGGCTACCGTGTATCGGAAGAAGTAGTGTTAGAAGGCCTTTCACAAGGTGGACCGGTGACCTAAATCCGCTGGTTGCGAGAAGCATAGAACGGGTCGAAGTGGCGGTGCCCGGTGGTGGTCTATGTCGAGCTGTGAATGACTTTGGTCGGATATGATGGTGATAGTCGTACTAGCGCTCGATGTGTACATGATGTTGTGACTGTGCGCAGTGTGGGAGACGGCGACGGGGCGCTGCCTGCGCACGCTGGCGCTGGAGGGGCCCGTGTCGCGCGTGGCGTGGATCCCCACGGCCGGGCTCAGCCTCGTGGCGGCCGCCGTGGGACACGACCTGCTGCTGCTCAACCCGGGCGCCGACATAGGCGCGCACAGCGTGGCGCGGCGCACCGACGAACTGCTGGACGAGCCGCCGCCGCAGCACGACGTGCAGGGTATGTACTACTGAACCCGGGCGCCGACATAGGCGCGCACAGCGTGGCGCGGCGCACCGACGAACTGCTGGACGAGCCGCCGCCGCAGCACGACGTGCAGGGTATGTACTACTGAACCCGGGCGCCGACATAGGCGCGCACAGCGTGGCGCGGCGCACCGACGAACTGCTGGACGAGCCGCCGCCGCAGCACGACGTGCAGGGTATGTACTACTGAACCCGGGCGCCGACATAGGCGCGCACAGCGTGGCGCGGCGCACCGACGAACTGCTGGACGAGCCGCCGCCGCAGCACGACGTGCAGGGTATGTACTACTGAACCCGGGCGCCGACATAGGCGCGCACAGCGTGGCGCGGCGCACCGACGAACTGCTGGACGAGCCGCCGCCGCAGCACGACGTGCAGGGTATGTACTACTGAACCCGGGCGCCGACATAGGCGCGCACAGCGTGGCGCGGCGCACCGACGAACTGCTGGACGAGCCGCCGCCGCAGCACGACGTGCAGGGTATGTACTACTGAACCCGGGCGCCGACATAGGCGCGCACAGCGTGGCGCGGCGCACCGACGAACTGCTGGACGAGCCGCCGCCGCAGCACGACGTGCAGGGTATGTACTACTGAACCCGGGCGCCGACATAGGCGCGCACAGCGTGGCGCGGCGCACCGACGAACTGCTGGACGAGCCGCCGCCGCAGCACGACGTGCAGGGTATGTACTACTGAACCCGGGCGCCGACATAGGCGCGCACAGCGTGGCGCGGCGCACCGACGAACTGCTGGACGAGCCGCCGCCGCAGCACGACGTGCAGGGTATGTACTACTGAACCCGGGCGCCGACATAGGCGCGCACAGCGTGGCGCGGCGCACCGACGAACTGCTGGACGAGCCGCCGCCGCAGCACGACGTGCAGGGTATGTACTACTGAACCCGGGCGCCGACATAGGCGCGCACAGCGTGGCGCGGCGCACCGACGAACTGCTGGACGAGCCGCCGCCGCAGCACGACGTGCAGGGTATGTACTACTGAACCCGGGCGCCGACATAGGCGCGCACAGCGTGGCGCGGCGCACCGACGAACTGCTGGACGAGCCGCCGCCGCAGCACGACGTGCAGGGTATGTACTACTGAACCCGGGCGCCGACATAGGCGCGCACAGCGTGGCGCGGCGCACCGACGAACTGCTGGACGAGCCGCCGCCGCAGCACGACGTGCAGGGTATGTACTACTGAACCCGGGCGCCGACATAGGCGCGCACAGCGTGGCGCGGCGCACCGACGAACTGCTGGACGAGCCGCCGCCGCAGCACGACGTGCAGGGTATGTACTACTGAACCCGGGCGCCGACATAGGCGCGCACAGCGTGGCGCGGCGCACCGACGAACTGCTGGACGAGCCGCCGCCGCAGCACGACGTGCAGGGTATGTACTACTGAACCCGGGCGCCGACATAGGCGCGCACAGCGTGGCGCGGCGCACCGACGAACTGCTGGACGAGCCGCCGCCGCAGCACGACGTGCAGGGTATGTACTACTGAACCCGGGCGCCGACATAGGCGCGCACAGCGTGGCGCGGCGCACCGACGAACTGCTGGACGAGCCGCCGCCGCAGCACGACGTGCAGGGTATGTACTACTGAACCCGGGCGCCGACATAGGCGCGCACAGCGTGGCGCGGCGCACCGACGAACTGCTGGACGAGCCGCCGCCGCAGCACGACGTGCAGGGTATGTACTACTGAACCCGGGCGCCGACATAGGCGCGCACAGCGTGGCGCGGCGCACCGACGAACTGCTGGACGAGCCGCCGCCGCAGCACGACGTGCAGGGTATGTACTACTGAACCCGGGCGCCGACATAGGCGCGCACAGCGTGGCGCGGCGCACCGACGAACTGCTGGACGAGCCGCCGCCGCAGCACGACGTGCAGGGTATGTACTACTGAACCCGGGCGCCGACATAGGCGCGCACAGCGTGGCGCGGCGCACCGACGAACTGCTGGACGAGCCGCCGCCGCAGCACGACGTGCAGGGTATGTACTACTGAACCCGGGCGCCGACATAGGCGCGCACAGCGTGGCGCGGCGCACCGACGAACTGCTGGACGAGCCGCCGCCGCAGCACGACGTGCAGGGTATGTACTACTGAACCCGGGCGCCGACATAGGCGCGCACAGCGTGGCGCGGCGCACCGACGAACTGCTGGACGAGCCGCCGCCGCAGCACGACGTGCAGGGTATGTACTACTGAACCCGGGCGCCGACATAGGCGCGCACAGCGTGGCGCGGCGCACCGACGAACTGCTGGACGAGCCGCCGCCGCAGCACGACGTGCAGGGTATGTACTACTGAACCCGGGCGCCGACATAGGCGCGCACAGCGTGGCGCGGCGCACCGACGAACTGCTGGACGAGCCGCCGCCGCAGCACGACGTGCAGGGTATGTACTACTGAACCCGGGCGCCGACATAGGCGCGCACAGCGTGGCGCGGCGCACCGACGAACTGCTGGACGAGCCGCCGCCGCAGCACGACGTGCAGGGTATGTACTACTGAACCCGGGCGCCGACATAGGCGCGCACAGCGTGGCGCGGCGCACCGACGAACTGCTGGACGAGCCGCCGCCGCAGCACGACGTGCAGGGTATGTACTACTGAACCCGGGCGCCGACATAGGCGCGCACAGCGTGGCGCGGCGCACCGACGAACTGCTGGACGAGCCGCCGCCGCAGCACGACGTGCAGGGTATGTACTACTGAACCCGGGCGCCGACATAGGCGCGCACAGCGTGGCGCGGCGCACCGACGAACTGCTGGACGAGCCGCCGCCGCAGCACGACGTGCAGGGTATGTACTACTGAACCCGGGCGCCGACATAGGCGCGCACAGCGTGGCGCGGCGCACCGACGAACTGCTGGACGAGCCGCCGCCGCAGCACGACGTGCAGGGTATGTACTACTGAACCCGGGCGCCGACATAGGCGCGCACAGCGTGGCGCGGCGCACCGACGAACTGCTGGACGAGCCGCCGCCGCAGCACGACGTGCAGGGTATGTACTACTGAACCCGGGCGCCGACATAGGCGCGCACAGCGTGGCGCGGCGCACCGACGAACTGCTGGACGAGCCGCCGCCGCAGCACGACGTGCAGGGTATGTACTACTGAACCCGGGCGCCGACATAGGCGCGCACAGCGTGGCGCGGCGCACCGACGAACTGCTGGACGAGCCGCCGCCGCAGCACGACGTGCAGGGTATGTACTACTGAACCCGGGCGCCGACATAGGCGCGCACAGCGTGGCGCGGCGCACCGACGAACTGCTGGACGAGCCGCCGCCGCAGCACGACGTGCAGGGTATGTACTACTGAACCCGGGCGCCGACATAGGCGCGCACAGCGTGGCGCGGCGCACCGACGAACTGCTGGACGAGCCGCCGCCGCAGCACGACGTGCAGGGTATGTACTACTGAACCCGGGCGCCGACATAGGCGCGCACAGCGTGGCGCGGCGCACCGACGAACTGCTGGACGAGCCGCCGCCGCAGCACGACGTGCAGGGTATGTACTACTGAACCCGGGCGCCGACATAGGCGCGCACAGCGTGGCGCGGCGCACCGACGAACTGCTGGACGAGCCGCCGCCGCAGCACGACGTGCAGGGTATGTACTACTGAACCCGGGCGCCGACATAGGCGCGCACAGCGTGGCGCGGCGCACCGACGAACTGCTGGACGAGCCGCCGCCGCAGCACGACGTGCAGGGTATGTACTACTGAACCCGGGCGCCGACATAGGCGCGCACAGCGTGGCGCGGCGCACCGACGAACTGCTGGACGAGCCGCCGCCGCAGCACGACGTGCAGGGTATGTACTACTGAACCCGGGCGCCGACATAGGCGCGCACAGCGTGGCGCGGCGCACCGACGAACTGCTGGACGAGCCGCCGCCGCAGCACGACGTGCAGGGTATGTACTACTGAACCCGGGCGCCGACATAGGCGCGCACAGCGTGGCGCGGCGCACCGACGAACTGCTGGACGAGCCGCCGCCGCAGCACGACGTGCAGGGTATGTACTACTGAACCCGGGCGCCGACATAGGCGCGCACAGCGTGGCGCGGCGCACCGACGAACTGCTGGACGAGCCGCCGCCGCAGCACGACGTGCAGGGTATGTACTACTGAACCCGGGCGCCGACATAGGCGCGCACAGCGTGGCGCGGCGCACCGACGAACTGCTGGACGAGCCGCCGCCGCAGCACGACGTGCAGGGTATGTACTACTGAACCCGGGCGCCGACATAGGCGCGCACAGCGTGGCGCGGCGCACCGACGAACTGCTGGACGAGCCGCCGCCGCAGCACGACGTGCAGGGTATGTACTACTGAACCCGGGCGCCGACATAGGCGCGCACAGCGTGGCGCGGCGCACCGACGAACTGCTGGACGAGCCGCCGCCGCAGCACGACGTGCAGGGTATGTACTACTGAACCCGGGCGCCGACATAGGCGCGCACAGCGTGGCGCGGCGCACCGACGAACTGCTGGACGAGCCGCCGCCGCAGCACGACGTGCAGGGTATGTACTACTGAACCCGGGCGCCGACATAGGCGCGCACAGCGTGGCGCGGCGCACCGACGAACTGCTGGACGAGCCGCCGCCGCAGCACGACGTGCAGGGTATGTACTACTGAACCCGGGCGCCGACATAGGCGCGCACAGCGTGGCGCGGCGCACCGACGAACTGCTGGACGAGCCGCCGCCGCAGCACGACGTGCAGGGTATGTACTACTGAACCCGGGCGCCGACATAGGCGCGCACAGCGTGGCGCGGCGCACCGACGAACTGCTGGACGAGCCGCCGCCGCAGCACGACGTGCAGGGTATGTACTACTGAACCCGGGCGCCGACATAGGCGCGCACAGCGTGGCGCGGCGCACCGACGAACTGCTGGACGAGCCGCCGCCGCAGCACGACGTGCAGGGTATGTACTACTGAACCCGGGCGCCGACATAGGCGCGCACAGCGTGGCGCGGCGCACCGACGAACTGCTGGACGAGCCGCCGCCGCAGCACGACGTGCAGGGTATGTACTACTGAACCCGGGCGCCGACATAGGCGCGCACAGCGTGGCGCGGCGCACCGACGAACTGCTGGACGAGCCGCCGCCGCAGCACGACGTGCAGGGTATGTACTACTGAACCCGGGCGCCGACATAGGCGCGCACAGCGTGGCGCGGCGCACCGACGAACTGCTGGACGAGCCGCCGCCGCAGCACGACGTGCAGGGTATGTACTACTGAACCCGGGCGCCGACATAGGCGCGCACAGCGTGGCGCGGCGCACCGACGAACTGCTGGACGAGCCGCCGCCGCAGCACGACGTGCAGGGTATGTACTACTGAACCCGGGCGCCGACATAGGCGCGCACAGCGTGGCGCGGCGCACCGACGAACTGCTGGACGAGCCGCCGCCGCAGCACGACGTGCAGGGTATGTACTACTGAACCCGGGCGCCGACATAGGCGCGCACAGCGTGGCGCGGCGCACCGACGAACTGCTGGACGAGCCGCCGCCGCAGCACGACGTGCAGGGTATGTACTACTGAACCCGGGCGCCGACATAGGCGCGCACAGCGTGGCGCGGCGCACCGACGAACTGCTGGACGAGCCGCCGCCGCAGCACGACGTGCAGGGTATGTACTACTGAACCCGGGCGCCGACATAGGCGCGCACAGCGTGGCGCGGCGCACCGACGAACTGCTGGACGAGCCGCCGCCGCAGCACGACGTGCAGGGTATGTACTACTGAACCCGGGCGCCGACATAGGCGCGCACAGCGTGGCGCGGCGCACCGACGAACTGCTGGACGAGCCGCCGCCGCAGCACGACGTGCAGGGTATGTACTACTGAACCCGGGCGCCGACATAGGCGCGCACAGCGTGGCGCGGCGCACCGACGAACTGCTGGACGAGCCGCCGCCGCAGCACGACGTGCAGGGTATGTACTACTGAACCCGGGCGCCGACATAGGCGCGCACAGCGTGGCGCGGCGCACCGACGAACTGCTGGACGAGCCGCCGCCGCAGCACGACGTGCAGGGTATGTACTACTGAACCCGGGCGCCGACATAGGCGCGCACAGCGTGGCGCGGCGCACCGACGAACTGCTGGACGAGCCGCCGCCGCAGCACGACGTGCAGGGTATGTACTACTGAACCCGGGCGCCGACATAGGCGCGCACAGCGTGGCGCGGCGCACCGACGAACTGCTGGACGAGCCGCCGCCGCAGCACGACGTGCAGGGTATGTACTACTGAACCCGGGCGCCGACATAGGCGCGCACAGCGTGGCGCGGCGCACCGACGAACTGCTGGACGAGCCGCCGCCGCAGCACGACGTGCAGGGTATGTACTACTGAACCCGGGCGCCGACATAGGCGCGCACAGCGTGGCGCGGCGCACCGACGAACTGCTGGACGAGCCGCCGCCGCAGCACGACGTGCAGGGTATGTACTACTGAACCCGGGCGCCGACATAGGCGCGCACAGCGTGGCGCGGCGCACCGACGAACTGCTGGACGAGCCGCCGCCGCAGCACGACGTGCAGGGTATGTACTACTGAACCCGGGCGCCGACATAGGCGCGCACAGCGTGGCGCGGCGCACCGACGAACTGCTGGACGAGCCGCCGCCGCAGCACGACGTGCAGGGTATGTACTACTGAACCCGGGCGCCGACATAGGCGCGCACAGCGTGGCGCGGCGCACCGACGAACTGCTGGACGAGCCGCCGCCGCAGCACGACGTGCAGGGTATGTACTACTGAACCCGGGCGCCGACATAGGCGCGCACAGCGTGGCGCGGCGCACCGACGAACTGCTGGACGAGCCGCCGCCGCAGCACGACGTGCAGGGTATGTACTACTGAACCCGGGCGCCGACATAGGCGCGCACAGCGTGGCGCGGCGCACCGACGAACTGCTGGACGAGCCGCCGCCGCAGCACGACGTGCAGGGTATGTACTACTGAACCCGGGCGCCGACATAGGCGCGCACAGCGTGGCGCGGCGCACCGACGAACTGCTGGACGAGCCGCCGCCGCAGCACGACGTGCAGGGTATGTACTACTGAACCCGGGCGCCGACATAGGCGCGCACAGCGTGGCGCGGCGCACCGACGAACTGCTGGACGAGCCGCCGCCGCAGCACGACGTGCAGGGTATGTACTACTGAACCCGGGCGCCGACATAGGCGCGCACAGCGTGGCGCGGCGCACCGACGAACTGCTGGACGAGCCGCCGCCGCAGCACGACGTGCAGGGTATGTACTACTGAACCCGGGCGCCGACATAGGCGCGCACAGCGTGGCGCGGCGCACCGACGAACTGCTGGACGAGCCGCCGCCGCAGCACGACGTGCAGGGTATGTACTACTGAACCCGGGCGCCGACATAGGCGCGCACAGCGTGGCGCGGCGCACCGACGAACTGCTGGACGAGCCGCCGCCGCAGCACGACGTGCAGGGTATGTACTACTGAACCCGGGCGCCGACATAGGCGCGCACAGCGTGGCGCGGCGCACCGACGAACTGCTGGACGAGCCGCCGCCGCAGCACGACGTGCAGGGTATGTACTACTGAACCCGGGCGCCGACATAGGCGCGCACAGCGTGGCGCGGCGCACCGACGAACTGCTGGACGAGCCGCCGCCGCAGCACGACGTGCAGGGTATGTACTACTGAACCCGGGCGCCGACATAGGCGCGCACAGCGTGGCGCGGCGCACCGACGAACTGCTGGACGAGCCGCCGCCGCAGCACGACGTGCAGGGTATGTACTACTGAACCCGGGCGCCGACATAGGCGCGCACAGCGTGGCGCGGCGCACCGACGAACTGCTGGACGAGCCGCCGCCGCAGCACGACGTGCAGGGTATGTACTACTGAACCCGGGCGCCGACATAGGCGCGCACAGCGTGGCGCGGCGCACCGACGAACTGCTGGACGAGCCGCCGCCGCAGCACGACGTGCAGGGTATGTACTACTGAACCCGGGCGCCGACATAGGCGCGCACAGCGTGGCGCGGCGCACCGACGAACTGCTGGACGAGCCGCCGCCGCAGCACGACGTGCAGGGTATGTACTACTGAACCCGGGCGCCGACATAGGCGCGCACAGCGTGGCGCGGCGCACCGACGAACTGCTGGACGAGCCGCCGCCGCAGCACGACGTGCAGGGTATGTACTACTGAACCCGGGCGCCGACATAGGCGCGCACAGCGTGGCGCGGCGCACCGACGAACTGCTGGACGAGCCGCCGCCGCAGCACGACGTGCAGGGTATGTACTACTGAACCCGGGCGCCGACATAGGCGCGCACAGCGTGGCGCGGCGCACCGACGAACTGCTGGACGAGCCGCCGCCGCAGCACGACGTGCAGGGTATGTACTACTGAACCCGGGCGCCGACATAGGCGCGCACAGCGTGGCGCGGCGCACCGACGAACTGCTGGACGAGCCGCCGCCGCAGCACGACGTGCAGGGTATGTACTACTGAACCCGGGCGCCGACATAGGCGCGCACAGCGTGGCGCGGCGCACCGACGAACTGCTGGACGAGCCGCCGCCGCAGCACGACTCTCAGTTTTTTCGTGTTTTCTAACATGGAAATGCAGCAAAGAAACAAAGTACAACGAAACAAAAATAGGGCTACTGACTATGTTTGTTTCTTTCGCGTTTTCGATGCAGCCATTGTCGGTTGTTCGGGTCAATCACCGAACAATAATGAACATGTCAGCGTAATTGCGACACCGCGCTGTATGTCTTGAATATTTTATGTATAATTATTAATCTAAGTAAAACAGTCAGTACGTTTCGGACAGCAAATCGGGCGCGACTCAGTCTCATCCTATTCACCTCATTAGTTTTAATTGTTATCTCAATTGTATTACTGAAATATAGTTTATATTCTTATATAGTTATTATATTTTTATATAGTTTATTATCTTTATAATCTTCAATCTTAGTTTGTCTCAATCTCACCTCAACCCCGAACATTGGTCCTTCGAGCCGGATATGAACCAGCGACCTATGGATATGGCTTGATGGAAGCTACATAAGTGCTGCTAAACACGTGTAAAAATACCGATACCGTTACTGTACTGGTAACGGTATCGGTATTTTTACCATATTATAAAGCTGAAGAGTTTGTTTGGTTGTTTGATTGAACGCGCTAATCTCAGGAACTACTGGTCCGAATTGAAAAAAACTTTTTGTTTGAGTAGCCCATTCATTTAGGAAGGCTATAGGCTATATAACATCACGCTTCGGTTAAAAGGAGTGAAGAAGCAAACGAAAAATGGACGAAAACTGGCAGGTAATTCAATGCGACGGGAAGGGGAGTGAAAATTTGATGCGGTAGAAGTCGCGGGCAGAAGCTAGTACTATTATAAAATGTGTCATGTGTCGCGCAGTGGACCCGCGCACGGCGGCGTGCGCGTCGTGGCAGCGCGTGACGCCGGAGCAGTGGGCGCGCGGCGTGCGGCTGTGCGTGCGGCACTTCCGCGGCGTGGCGCACGCGGCGTGGCACGCGCGCGGCGACTACGTGTGCGTGACGCTGCGCGACGCGGCGGCGCGCGCCGTGCTGGTGCACCAGCTGTCGCGCCGCCGCTCGCAGCTGCCCTTCGCGCGCAGCAAGGGGCTCGTGCAGTGCGCGCTCTTCCACCCCACCAGGCCGCTCATCTTCGTCGCCGTGAGTGCTAGTTTACACCGATGCGGGTTTCGCCGTGCACTAGGATCTACCTAGCGAGCTCTACCTGGATGTAAACCGAATGTGACTCCCCCCCAGACGCAGCGCGTGGTGCGCGTGTACGACCTGGTGAAGCAGGAGCTGGTGCGCAAGCTGCTGACGGGCGCGCAGTGGGTGTCCCACATGGCCGTGCACCCGGCCGGAGACAACCTGCTCGTCGCCTCCTACGACAGGAAGTGTATATGGTGAGTGCGCGCGTTGTCTCCCTGCTCGTCACCAATGCTTAATCTGTACAAACATAAAGAAGTCGCTTTAACAAGAAAAACAACTTAAGATGATGGCCGAAACCTTTTGCCTAGTAGTTTACCCAAAATAAACGCTGTCGGATATTTAGCTTCGCACATTGGTCACATGTGCGAAGCTAAATATGCTCGTGATATAGGAACCTAATGTTTTTAAAACGCTTAAATCTTAAAACGCTTGTGAAAACTGGGGCAACTCCATTAAGCTTCTAAGTAATATAAAAGATATCGTGGTCCCTTATCTAGTGGTTAGTTTTTTAATATATGGTTGATTTAGGAGCTTTTCCCTACCTCATGAAGAGCAATAAATATGAATTTATTGCTCTTCCTGAGGTCAGAAAAAGTCAGACCTTTTAATTTAAATAGCTTTCTTCACGATGAAAAATTCGTTTTACAAAAGGTGTTACGACTTCAGATGCGATTGTTGCTCTGCTAAAACACATATTTAACGCATTGGAAAACTCTCTAAATACTATTGTAGTTTTCTTTGATCACTCCAAAACTTTTTACTTTTGTTTATTCTCAAAAGCGTGTCATGGTGGACGACCATGACATGCTTTTGCGTAAACTACGTTATCCAAAATGAAGCTCTCAACGTAATAGATCCCTATTTACATAATTGCGTTCAGTGTATAAATGTTAATGCTGCGAAATCTTCCGGGCTACCAGTTCAGTTAGGTACAGTAGCGCTCAAAAGTATTTTGACAACAATAAATTATTAAAAATAAAACAAAATAAAAAGAATATTGAATTGAATCAAATTATTTATTCATAATAACGATATGTTTTACAGATTGGGAACACTTTGATATTAGGAATTGCTTAAGAATAAGAAATATTAAATTTTTCTCTGATTGTTGTGGATCAAAAGTATTTTGACAATGAAATAAAAAATCTTTTCTTGATCTTATTTTTTAATATTTTTGACATTTAATAATCAGCATTTAGTTGCATATCCATTTGCCTTTAAGACAGCTTCGCATCGTTTCGGCATTAAGTCTACTAATTTTTGTAAGTTGATTTTTGGAAGATGGGGATTTTGCTCCATAACTGCCATAGTGCTTCATATAAAGCCTCCTTATTTGAATAATTTCGACATCTCACCCGACGATCCAGCTGCTCCCAGAGATGTTCTATCGGGTTTAAATCAGCACTTTGGCTTGGCCACTCCAATAATTTGATTTTCTTGAGAGCTATGAAGTTACTAACATGCTTAGATTTGTGTTTCGGGTCATTATCTTGTTGGAAGTACCAACCAGGAGGCATATTATCTCGAGTGTACGGTCGCATTTGCTCCTCTAATATCTCAGCATATTTAAAACGATCCATAGTCCCATCTATCTTAAATAAAGGTCCAACTCCGTGACGAGAAAAACATCCCCAAATCGTAACATTACCACCTCTATCTTTCAACGTGGGTATTTGGTATCGAACATCAATTTTTTTGTTTGTCGGACGTCGAACATACCGTATTCCATCAGATGACACCAAATTAAACTTACTTTCATCACTCCACGACACCTTGGACCATTCTGAGCTAGTCCAGGATCTATGCCGTTTCGCAAATGCAAGCTGCAGCTTCTTGTTCTTTTCAGAAATCAGAGGCTTTTTGGCCAGACGTCGTCCATGTAGTGCGAAGGCTTTTAGCCGACGTTTCACAGTTGAAACATGTACATTCACGTTATAGTACTCTTGAAGTTAATTTTTTTTTGCACAGCGGATTTTTGCACATCACTCTTCAATAACTTTTTTACTAAATGGTTTTCATGGGGAGTCGTTTTTTGGGGACGGCCATTTCGAGGCTTATTTTCTACTGTCTTACGTTTAGTATATACCTTATTCCGCGCACTGACTAGCTGCCGAGACACATTAAAGTTTCGACCATCTTCTGCTTGCGTCTTTTCACTTTTCAAAGCAGTTATCACAGCATTTTTAAAATCACTTGAATATTCTTTTGTCATAGACATGTTTAATAGATAATAACGATATTATGAAAATAAAAAAATAATAGCTAGGGCTAACTCTGTCAGAATAATAAGAACACAATATTTGTCAAAATACTTTTGAGCTGAATATGAACACATTTCTAAGAATATACGGAAAGTAAACAAACAAGTTACAACTTGTTTTCATTAATATTTGCAGGCTCTTTGGAAGGATTAGTGTAGAATAAAATTTGTTTACCTAGGGGTACGCGACATTGAGATATTAACGGAAATATGCTTGTCAAAATATTTTTGAGCGCTACTGTATACTTCAACGCTCAATTCTGGGTTCATTCTTATTTTGTTGTATATCAATAACTTACCATTCTATTTAAAGAATAGAAAACTTTTGTGTTAAATCATGAGCATAGTTTGACGTTTCATACAATCTTTCAACCATTACTTTAACCCCTTAGAATTTCCTAATTGGATAAGAGAAAAAGATATAGGGGAAGAAAGTTTGAATTGCAAACCTAGCATATATTAAGTTAGGGATAGGAAAATCCTTTGCCGAACGTAAATAATAGAATTATCCCATTTCTTCCCGTGGCTTTATTACTAAAGACCCATTCTTTAGTATTAATGTAATAAGAGTGGTGGGTCCATTCTTATTCTAAGTGTATATTAATGACTATTATTAGTATTGAGCCTTGAGGTACACCTAACTGAACTAGTAGCCCGGAAGATTTCACACCATTAACATCTACACATTGCGTCGTCGAAATCATGTATATTACTGTCTACTTTAAAAATAAGAGAACTTTCGTCTGCAATTAGAACTGCAACGACACATATACCTATAAAATAGAATAGTTAGTCATTTATATACACTAAGAACAAGAATGGGCTGAGTATTGAGCCTTGAGGTACACCTAACTGAACTAGTAGCCTGGAAGATTTCACACCATTAACAGCTACACATTGCGTCGTCGAAATCATGTATATTACTGTCTACTTTAAAAATAAGAGAACCTTATCTGCAATTAGAACTGCAACGACACATATACCTATAAAATAGAATAGTTAGTCATTTATATACACTAAAAACAAGAATGGGCCGAGTATTGAGGCTTGTGGGACAACTCGTCCGGACTACCGTCCGGACGAGTTTACAGCATCAATTTCTACACAATAGAACCTATGTGTACCTATTATGTTAATTAGAGTGTATTACGTTTATAACTTCGTTTTGGACACCGTAATGACGTAGTTTACGCAAAAGCGAGTCATGGTGCACGCAATCAAAGGCTTTAAAGAGACCACTGAAAACTCCAAGAGCATTTTGCGAGTTCCCCCAAACGCTAAAAATGTGTTTCAACAGAGCAACAACCGCATCTGTAGGCGAACAACCTTATGAAAAGCTATATTGCTCACCATGAAGGAGGCTATTCAAATTAAAATGTCTTAGCAAATGCTTGAGTATTAAGTTTTGAAATATTTTGCTAAATGCAGATAAGATAGAAATAGGTCTGAAATTACAAACTTCAGTTTTATTAATTCAGTTTAAATTAAATGAATATTAAATATATAAATGTATAATACATTACGATATTAGTGCGTTATGATGGTTATAACATGCGAGGCGGAATTTCAGTAATTGTGAATTGTGCGTAATTGAGCTGAGCATGTTATAACCAATACGCACATATATCGTACGACGTTTTTTAACACATTTGCGAGGAAACAGAAAAAAAAAACATTATTTTAAATAAACTCAATCTGTGAATGCACACTGTTGCTTTCCCGCCATTTTAACAGCGCGCTAGCGCTGCCTACTGACTGGCGCCGCGCCGCGATTAGTTCGAAATTTGAATAGCGACAGCGCACTGCTCACTAGCTGGAGTCGTGCGGCGGCGATCAGTTCCATATTTGAAATGGCAAATAATACTGTTATGGAATTTGTATGGACTATTTGCTTTGGTAACACAAGCGTTTTTATGACCCGCTTTACATGTTTAAAACCGGTGGAATTACATCAGCTTTACGAGCAAGGGTGTTAAAAAATATATTAAACGATTGGTCGGGTGTGGCTCGTAGGTTCGACCTGGAACTGTCGTCGAAGCCGTACCAGACGCTGCGCCTGCACGGCAGCGCAGTGCGCAGCGTGGCCTTCCACCGACGTTACCCGCTGTTTGCGTCCGCCGGCGACGACGACAACATCGTCGTGTCGCACGGCATGGTCTACAAGTAAGTGGAACCCAGTCACACACATAATATTACGCATTTATTCCCCGAAGGTGTACCCTATTCTGAAGAGACTGAAACAGGAGGAAATCTGAAGGTCAAGGAGGGCTACTTGGTGAATGCATTAACACTTCACACCCAAACTGTGTCAATTTGTGTTATGTAAAAAAAAATCTGTATGGTCTGGCGTTATCATGATCAAAGACCATACCCTTTCTTTTAATGAGCTTGGGCTGCTTTTCACAATGAGGATCAGCAACGATTTTAGTTAAATATGTAGAATTACAGTCATACCTTAACCAATTATTTCAGTGAAAGAATGATTAAAATTGGACCAAAAATGATGAAGTTAGAGCGGTTTTAATTTTGCATTTTCAAAAACGCTCGCCAATACGCACAATTCGTTGATGACGTCATCTTCCACGTTCGCGTCCGCGGCACCGCCGCGCACGTTTTTTCTGCCTTTAGTTACGTGACTCGCAGTACATTTAAACGAATAATGTCTTCTTAAAATATTGTATCGTGCCACGATGCGAAAATACAAGTGGTGCTACACCGAACAAATTATTTTTTGTCCCAAAAGACCCAAAAAATAGAAAGAACCTCCTCATGAAAGTACACCACGTACTTTCATGAGGAGCGACGGCGACGCCCTATGTCTCCTTAGCTAAAAGTACTTTATACTGCATTTCAATTTAAAATTTGTCCGGAAAGATATTGGTGCCGATTCTGTTGTCACAAAATTCTTTAAACTAAAAATCACTAAAATTTGGCTTATTCCTGTCAAACGACGATTTCCTATTCTGAAATAGACTAAAGTGACACAACTCAACTATATTTTAGTTTTGACAGTACTAAGATTGCACTGAGTTATTAGTTTAGTGAAAATGACAATTTTGCTATTCTGAGTTTGCCGGTTTTCACCAAAAATTTTGACTATAATAATTTATTTTAACTAAATCTGACTATTTTTAATCGCGATTAAAAAGGGATTGGTATAAAACCAGTGGTCATGAACTAAAATTCACACCAACGAACGCCTCGCCTTCACGTGCAAAAACAGTACTGTATTTTTGTTTTCCTTTTCTTTTGCTTATATCTCGAAAATGGCGTTTCCTGTCGCAAAAATAATGAAATTTTCGAGACCCTTTACAACCACCTTTTTTTTTTTTTTTTTTTTTCAGGATGGGAAATCATCAAATGACTTCTCCCGCTCTGGGCGGAGCGGGAGGGCGTGTCAGACTTTTACTGACTAAAACCCACCCGTGTTCCATCAGTTGCCCATGTGCCAGGGTCACGTTATCTCTTTCGAACAATCACGCGACCCCGGCAGGCATCGGTCCTAGTAGACCCCTACACTGCTGCTGACATCTCCTTGAGGCGCGCGTGGAACACTGCGCGCCGTCGACCCGAGCTTGGTCCTTACCGGGCGGCGAGCTACCCATTGCTCGCCACCCGCAAGCTCGCGCCTACGGTGGCCGGGAGTCCGCAATCGACTCCCGACGCCCGGGGCGTCTCCTCCTGCGGCGGCTAGGGGCGTGAGGGCGCAGAGACTGCCACTCCCTCACGCGCCCCGCCTCCTCCTTCGCGAGCATTACTGCTTCGCAGAAGGAGTTGACGGCTTCCCATTCCCTCTCGCTCCGTACCATGGCTCGCACCAGGGCCGGACGCGAGAGGTCGCCGCCGCCGATCGCCTCCACGAGGACACGGCGGTGCCCCGCCCAGGCAGGGCACACCTCCACCGTATGCTCCACCGTGTCCTCCAGACGATCCTCGCGATGGAAACACCCGGACATATCCTCCCGCTTTATCCTGAACAGGAACCCACCGAAGCACCCATGCCCGGTGAGAACCTGCGTCAGGCGGAAGGTGAGGACGCCGTGACGCCTCTCTATCCACTCCTCAAAGAGGGGACTTACCGCCGCAATTGTGGCGTGCCCAATTTACAACCACCTCACATGTAAATCTCAACACGTGGGTAATATTTTTTTTATTTTTTGAAGAAAAAATGAAAAATTCCATATAAAACATGCCCCTTGCGCGCGCCTCGCGCCTCACCTTCACGTGCCTCGCCTTCATGTGCAAAACAGTACTGTATTTTTGTTTTCCTTTTCTTTTGCTTATATCTCGAAAATGGCGTTTCCTATCGCAAAAATAATGAAATTTTCGACCCCCTTTACAAGCCCCCTTTTTTTTGGATGGGAAATCATCAAATGACTTCTCCCGCTCTGGGCGGAGCGGGAGGGCGTGTCAGACTTTTCGGTTTAGAACAACTTTATTTCTCATAAAGAATTGCAAAACAAATTCACTTACTGAGAAACAATATTAAAAACTAAGATTTATATTAGAGCGCACAGATGTACGTATATAAAATAACAAAACAAAATAGAAAAAAAAATGAAACAATGTGGGTAAACAGAAAACAACTCGATGGTAACTTAAACAAAACACAACATGGATGTTAGTTTGATTTTTACTGGATGTGGCATTGATGGCATAGTCTGATAATAGTAAGTTGGTCGGTTTATTATAACAAGACCATTTTATTTTTAGTTTATTACTCTTTTATATTTCTCGTTTTATTGAATTGGATTTTTGTAATTTGAATGGATATAAAACTTATAATTATGGACTATGTCTGAAATAAATGAATTAATAATAATAATAAATATACATTTTGGGTACTTATACAGTTCATAAAAATATTTTTGGGATTGGATTTTATTTATTTTTGTTTCAGTAAAGTAATTACGAATGTATATTTAAAATTTAGAAGCCTATAGTTAATTTATATATTTTGTGTATTTTATTTATGCTAATATACATTTTTATTTTTGCTTATTCACTCTTTTACTGACTAAAACCCACCCGTGTTCCATCAGTTGCCCATGTGCCAGGGTCACGGTATCTCTTTCGAACAATCACGCGACCCCGGCAGATTTCACATATAAAGGTACAAGTTGTTAGCTGACGACATGAAGCTGCAGCAAACGACGTGTCGCAGTGACACTACTGGTTTCTACGTATTTCTATGAAATTCCCTCCGTAGTTCGCGACATGAAGCTAGCGACGCGTCGTCGAGCGGCTGACGGCAGTGTCGTCCTACCGCAGATCAGTAGTGCCGCTGACGCCCGGGCAACGACACGTCGAGCGTGTTTCTTTTCAAAATGAATTTTTCCGATTCTGAAGAAGATAAACTCATAAACCTGGGTGCTTACTCTCGAATATAATTCCAATAGATCGACATTAGTCAAACGTCAGTTGGTTGAGTTAAAGGTCAGGGATTGGCTAGACCCAGTGAGTCCAGCCAATCCCTGACGTTTGACTGACAATTCCAATGTCGATCTATTGGAATTATATTCGAGAGTAAGCACCCTGGTTGCCCAACATCCTGCACTATACGATGCATCTCACAAATACTTGCTCGTTGGCGTCCACTAAAACTTGCTCTGCATTTAAGCATAGGACGTGTGGCTTTTCTTCTTTTTGTGTATAATAAAAACAAGTCATCATCGTTTTCTTCCTCTTCTAATAAAATATATAAAAAAATGCGATCACTATTCTCGAACACGTCAGACATCTTGTTTCACGGAGCACTCGGAACCAACTGGATGCCATCTGCTGTTGCCGTCTGCAGTCGGGTTCGAAATCATGACTGCAGCGACATGACGCAACGACGTGTCGTGACGACATGAAGCGACGACATGTCGTCTGCTGCTGCTGCGTGCAGTCGGCTACCAACTTGTACCTTAAATCTCAACACGTGGGTAATATTTTTTTTTTCGAAGAAAAAGTGAAAAATTCCATATAAAACACGTACATTGCGCGCGCCTTCGTCTCTCAAAAAATTCATTGCGTAGCGCACCCAAGTAAAAGCTGAAGAGCTAAGTACGTTTAGTGTTGGATAGCCCATTTATCGAGGAAGGCTATAGACTATATATTATAATAACGTCACGCTAAGACCCTTAGGAGCCGAGCACAAAGAAAAACGTCACGCATACAAAGACCAGGGGGGTGAGACAGGGGGATGTGATATCCCCGAAACTGTTCACCAATGCGCTGGAAGACGTATTTTGACGCTGGACTGGACTGGACAGGGAATCAGTGTGAACGGCGAGTACATCTCACATCTTCGTTTTGCCGACATCGTCATAATGGCAGAGACGCTGGAACAGTTAGACCAGATGCTGCATAGCCTAAATGGAGCCTCACGGCGGGTAGGTCTCGGCATGAACTTGGACAAGACGAAAGTCATGTACAATTCGCATTTCTTGCCGAGTCCAATCCGCATCGATGGGTCGCTTCTCGAGGTTGTGAAGGAGTATGTCTACCTTGGGCAAGTCATACAGCTTGGTAGACACAACTTCGAGAAAGAAGCCGACAGGAGGATCCAGTTGGGTTGGGCAGCGTTTGGAAAACTTCGTCAAGTCTTCTCGTCGCCGATACCGCAATGTTCGAAGACCAGTGCGTCCTGCCCGTCATGACATACGCTGCCGAAACGTGGACACTGACGGTTGGGCTGGTCCACAAATTTAAGGTCGCTCAGCGTGCTATGGAGCGGGCTATGCTCGGAGTTTCTTTGATGGATAAGATCAGAAATGAAGTTATCCGGAAAAGAACCGGAGTTACCGACATAGCTTGCAGGGTAAGCAGGCTGAAGTGGCAGTGGGCGGGCCATGTTTGTCGAAGGACCGATGGCCGATGGAGCAGACGAGTCCTGGAGTGGAGACCGCGTATCGGCAAGCGTAGAGTGGGACGCCCCCAAGCTAGATGGACCGACGACCTTAAAAAGGTGGCTGGGACAGACTGGATGCGGAAGGCGGAGGATAGGGTGTTGTGGCGCAACATGGGAGAGGCCTATGTCCAGCAGTGGACTGCGATAGGCTGATTTGATTGATACAAAGACCTCGCACGAGCAGGCGATTCGATGCGACGGGATGAGTTGGGGGAGCAAGAAATTTTACGCGGACGAAGTCGCGGGCAGAAGCTAGTAAGAAATAATATTTAAAATAGGTAGAGAGGTGCCTGCACATTGTAGAAACACGGTAAAAGTACCTACCTGCCAAATCAAAACATTCTAAAACGGTGGGTGGCAGGCGATCGTAGCTCGTGACGTCATCACATGATCCGCGCGGCCGGCATGCGTTTTAAAACTCCGTTTCTGAAAACTTTAATATCTCCGTAATTTCTCGATGGATTCTAGTGATTCAAAAAGAAATGAACTCAGTTATTTATATTGTATTCGATGTATTATAGTATTCAAAATTGCTATATCCTTTTGTCGAATTGTTCCTCATTTCTGCTTGAGTTTCATCAGCTGTGGGCAGTAGAGATCCGAATCGATGGTTTTGCCGCGCGGTAAAAGCTCATAGTGAACGATTCCCTTCCAGTCCCACCATACACACAGCATTACCTTAATGCGTGTTAATCCGGGTCTCATTAGTCTGTGGGGCTGGACTGCCCTGTGACCATGATCCTTTTCGCACGTTCTTGTCGTAGGTGACCCACTTTTCATCACCAGTGATCAATCTTTTCAAAAATGTTTTGGTTTTATTCCGTTTCAATAGAGAATCGCTAATGACCTACTCATTCACCATTTACTAGCTTCCTTTTATTGAACTCGTGTGGCACCCAAATATCGGGCTTTCTTGTTTACCCAGACTTTTTCAGTTGTGTCAAAACTGTTTTCTAGTCAATCACTAACGCTTTACATCTATACTATATACTATAATAATATTATAAAGCTGAAGAGTTTGTTTGTTTGATTAAACGCGCTAATCTCAGGAACTCCTGGTCGGAATTGAAAAATTCTTTTTGTGTTGGGTAGTCCATTTATTGAAGAAGGCTATAGGCAAAGGTGCAGCTCGCACTGCAATGGTATTCAGTAAATATCTCACCGTGAAAACTTAAGTGAAGTGCCACCAGGTGGAATAATAGTTCACTGTACCTATGTTCTCACGGTGAGATCTTATAGAATAGACCGTCGGTCACTCTGTACAGTTCGTAACAATGCGAACTAAGCGAGCTGCAACTTTAACGTCAAAATTCCCGACTGAAAACCTTTGAACCAACTTTGAGCTACTCTTACAGACACAGCGTTAAGTGCACAGAACTTCGCATGTGGTTTCGTGGCTTGCGTCGCTTTTTTTGTAAAAAAAGCTTCACAATGTATCGATCTTCTTCGATAGACTCAATAATTTTGGCAGACAGAAAAACAATTGAAAATTGCGAGAAATCGTTTTAAGTTTTTATTTTTCTAATGTTATCATTTTGTGATATCAAAAACTTTTTAACAAAAAATTAAACCGCCGAAAAACTGAAAAGCATAAAATAATACTTAAGCCTTAAAATTATGAGTCGGCGCTTTGAGTGATACTTGTTCATTGATTTTTCAGCGCCGACTCAAAATTTTAAGGTTTAAGTATTATTTTATGCTTTTCAGTTTTTCGGCGGTTTAATTTTTTGTTAAAAAGTTTTTATTTTATATTTTTTTGTGGCTTTAATGTACTAATAATACTTGGCAAGATATACCCTATCCAACACAAAAAGAATTATCAAAATCGGACTACTCTGTATAAAGTTATGCGTGTTTATACATTACAATCAGTGAGTGAACAATCAATCAACCCCTGTTTTCCGACCCTTAGGGTGCGATTTTGTTTTCCAAATTGATATGGGACCACCTTGGGAGTATACCCTTTCCAATAGAAGAAGAATTGTCACAATCGGACCACTATGTAAAAAGTTATGCGTGGTCATACATAAAAAAAAAAAAAAAAAAAAAAATATACGCGTCGAATTGATAACCTCCTCCGTTTTTTTTCGTCGGTTGAAAACAGCCAGATAGCGAGAATGATAAATGATAAATGACTTTATTTTTGCAAGTAGGTTTATACAAACACTTTTACACGTCAATCAATTCTTTTTTTAAACTAGATGAGGTCGGCATTTCCTATCTGACTACTCTGAGAAGAAACGCCGAAACAAACTCAGAGGTCACAGTCTCTTTTAAAGTCCAGACATAATCTTGATCAGATCATGTGAAGACCATGTGGATTGATGGTGTCTGAAGTGGTCTTTTAAGGAAAGAACACACAGCTTGAGTGGACCTGTCCAATCAGTGCACGCATTTGTCAGTAATCATGTAGCTCCACTCAGAACTTTAGGAGGTCAATGATTCGACGAACAATACCAAAGAAAGGACATTTGTGTAGGTCGCACAAATTACTCAAACTGCCAGACAATGTAAAAAATTAAATTTGAAGAAAAAAAAAAAAAAAGAACACCCACTTCGTCTTCACATTTACAATAGGTAATTAAAACAATATAATACTTTAAAAGTAAATATTCATGTCATTGTATAAGTAAAATTCATCAATGTCAATGTGTATATGAAATCAGGAAATAGTCCCGATCTGATCATTTGAGGACCATGTACATGGGGGTGTCTGAAATGGTCTTTTGAGGAAAGAACCATACAGATTGAGTGGACCTGTCCAGTCAATGCACGCATTTGTCAGTAATCTTTCAGCTCAACTCAGAACATAAGGAGCACAACGATTCGACGAACAATACCAAAGAAAGGACATTTTGGTAGGCCGCATTAAGTACTCAAACTGCCAGATTATCATTAAAATGGAATGAGTAAGAGAGATATAAAAAAAAACAAACATCACCTACATAGTCCTCACATTCAAAATCACTTAAATAATAATAATAATATTATGCTTCTGAAAGTATACATTCATGTGATAGTGTAAACCAGGGATGTTGCGGATGCCGATTTATTCACATCCGCGGATGCGGATGCGGATATTTGAAAGCTCACATCCGCGGATGCGGATGCGGATCTTAAGATTTATTATAAGAAACAATGTGAGTGGAGAAATAAAATAATAAGAGAGTAATTATTCATATTTTAATAAAATATTTAGTAATTTAAGTTGAAAATTAGAGCATTATCTATACATATAATAAAACAGTAAAAAAACTGTGTCTGTACATTGAATATATTAAAAAATAATAATTGAGGGAGGTTTAGAAACAGTAATAGAGCACGAAACCAAAAAAAAAAAATCTGTCTGTTTGTCTGTTTGTTTGTACACGCTAATCTTCGGAACTACTGGACGGATTTGAATGATTTTTTTTTTGTTGTATAGGTATTAAATCTGGGCAAGATATAGGCTATAATTTATCTTGGAAACTTGAACACCTGATGCAGAACCGCAACAGACCAGCTGAACTATAAGAGATACAAAAATGGTACCGTAGCAAAAATTGTTTCACGTGATGAGCATTTTCTGCTAAGAGAATAAATTTGAAGATCTGGAACACCTGATGTGGAACTCCAACAGCCCAGCTACACTATAACAAATATAGGAATGACGTCTTAGCAAGAGTTGTTCAACCTGATGAGCACTCTCTGTTGTCGTATAAAATTTGAAGATCTGGAACAGCTGATGTGGAACTCCATGAGCCCAGCTACACTATAACATATATAGGAAAGACGTCTTAGAAAGAGTTGTTCAGCCTGATGAGCACTCTCTGTTGTCGTATAAAATATGAAGATCTGGAACAGCTGATGTGGAACTCCAACAGCCCAGCTACACTATAATATATATAGGAATGACGTCTTAGCAAGAGTTTTTCAGCTTGATGAGCACTCTCAGTTGCTGTATAAAATTTGAAGATCTGGAACAGCTGATGTGGAACTCCAAGAGCCCAGCTACACTATAACATATATAGGAATGACCTCTTAGCAAGAGTTGTTCAGCCTGATGAGCACTCTCTGTTGACGTATAAAGATTGTAGATCTGGAACACCTGATGTGGAAATCAAAGCTACCACTAATTTCACTGTATAATTATAAAATAACATAAGCTGGGAGTACCTCCACGCGGTGAAGGCAGTAACAGTTTAGGACTGATTTTCGATGAAAATTCTACGAATCATTGAAAATTTGACTCTACTGGCTAAAACTCCCATTTATTATTTTATATTATCGAAGAAATATGCCTTCGGGCTTATGGTATTTGAGTGTTTAATTTCCTTTTCCATTTATCTTCGTGACACGGTAGCCTACCCGGTAACGCAGGCGAGCAGTCACTTAGATTTTAATTGATCGGATATCTTCAGAATAAAACTATAACCATGCCTAGAAAGAGGTCAAATCTTTCCCAACGTTCCAAAGGAGCTAAAAGATTGAGGATCATAAGATCCCAAGAATCTACCGAAGAGCGTCAGGATAGACTTGATGCTGTTCGAGAACATCAGGCTGCAACTCGCTCCGTAGAAACATCTTCGGATCGCGAAGCTCGCTTGCGTTCTCAGCGTATTTATGCATCTACATCCAGGTCTCTAGAGACCAGTGAAGAATATGATGCGCGACTATCCGCTGATCGCGAACGTTATGATTACCCAGTTGAGTTTCTCAATTCACTTACAGCGAGTGGTCTCCCTGCTCATAAAATAAGACTTAAAGTCGGTGTTCCCATAATGCTGATGCGAAATTTAACTCCGCCAAAACTGTGCAACGGAACCCGTCTTATTGTCAACGCTTTACAACGTAATATAATTGTTGCTATAATACTCACTGGGTGTGGTGCCGGTGAGACTGTGTTCATACCGCGCATACCCCTCATCCCCAACAATTTCCCCTTTCAATTTAAGCGCACACAGTTCCCTGTGACTACGTGCTTTGCCATGACAATAAACAAGTCACAAGAGCAGACGCTTAAAGCCGCTGGTGTTGACCTGGCAACCGACTGTTTTTTTCATGGCCAACTTTATGTTGCTTTTTCAAGGGTCAGCAACGCTTCCGGTCTTTATATATTAGCTCCTGAAGGAAAAACCTCAAATATAGTTTATAAAGATTTTTTTAAAAGTTATTTACAATATTATTGTTAATTCAGAGTACCCTTGGAATCCGCTGCGGAGTAACGGGAAGAAAAGTTTTTTGTTGTAAAGGTATTAAGTCAGGGCAACATATAGGCTATACATAATTTATTTTGGAAAATGAACACCTGATGCAGACCGCAACAGACCAGCTAAAGTAAATATAAAAGATATAAAAATGGTGCCATAGCAAAAAATATTCCACGTGAAGAGCATTTTCTGCTGTGAGAATACATTTGAAGATCTGGAACACCTGTTGTGGAAATCTTAAGTAAAACTCTTAATAACATATTAAGGAATGACGTCTTAGCAAAAGTTGCTTAGTCTGATGGGCATTTCCTATTGACATACAAAAATGAAAGATCTGGAACGACTCCAATCGTCTCGCTCATCCCGTTGTTTTCCCTTCCCCGGGCCTTAGAATTCTACATCAGACTTTTCAGTCTTTTCAATCTTCGATTTTGACGACCCCGTTGTCGCTGGCATAAGCAACAGGATCCGCGTACGAAGTTGCGGGCAGAAGCTAGTATTTAATAAATAGTAAAATTGTCGCCTTTTCGGGGTCTAGTCTGTTACGCAGAGGTTCATAAATTAAACCTGCTCTTCTAAACAATTGTTTGCTAGGAACACTGGCTGGTGGTGTCGATAAAAATCTACGTGCTATTGGTGATAATAGTTTAAATTCTTCTCGATTACGCTCCACCATTTAAGAGCACAATGCTGTGTATATTCACAATTTTACAATACACTCGAAAACTTAAATGTTCGTACGATAAGCGCAACTAAACAACACCATACGACGGATTTACTAACCAAAAACAAATGATACACCATGATAACAAACGCGTCGGATCTTGTCACCGAGCGAAATCTTCGCTCCTATTGGCCAATGATCACATGCCTACGGCACGCGCCAGTCCGGCTACGTCTATTTTCTTTCTTGTCGTGACCTGTGCAACATCTGCATCCGCATGAACATCCGCAATGATTATTACGGATGCGGATGCGGATGCAGATGTCCAAATCAATGCGGATGCTCCGCATTTGCGGATGCGGATGCGGGTATTCGCGACATCCCTGGTGTAAACAATAATCAAATGTCAAATAAGGATGGTATTTCTTTGGCTGTACTGTTTTACTTTGGCTGTCATCATCATCATCATTTCAGCCGAAAGACGACCACTGCTGGACATAGGCCTCCCCCAAGCACCGCCACTTCGACCTGTTCTGTGCCTCTCGCATCCAACGCATTCCTGCGGCCTTCACTAGGTCATCGGTCGATCTTGTGGGAGGCCTTTCAACGCTACGTCTTCCAGTACGCGGTCGCCACTCCAGAACCTTCCGGCCCTATCGGCCATCTGTTCTGCGAGCAATGTGCCCTGCCCACTGCCACTTAAGTTTGGCAATTCTTCGGGCTATGTCGGTAACCTTAGTTTTCCTACGGATCTCATCATTTCTGATTCGATCACGTAGGGAAACTCCAAGCATAGCCCTCTCCATTGCTCTTTGGGTGACTTTAAGCTTTCTTATGAGGCCTATTGTGAGCGACCACGTCTCAGTTCCATATGTCATCACTGTGGACACTTTGGCTGTAATAATATTTTATTACAACTTCATACATAAAAAAACTTTTTAACAAAAAATTAAACCGCTGAAAAAAAATGAAAAGCAAAAAATAATAAACCTTAAAATTATCCGTATTTATGCAAAATGGAACCACACGACAAATTTAGATTTTTACTTTTTTTGAAGAATACTAATTTAAAAATGGTCTAAATTCTTATACAAAAAAACACATGATTTTTCCCTTGGAAATAAGGTATACTAAAAGCAGAATGGAACCAACAGCAACAATAAATATTACATCCGAACCACAGCACAACGGGACTCGATTGTTCAAACAAATAAACGATATTACTACTATGTCATTTTATACAAAACAGATCCACACATACTTGGTACCATTATACATTACACATATTTCTATTATTAAGAGCCCTCTTACAAAATTTGAACGCTCGAGTTTAGGTAAAAGACGGCAATCTTATGTATGTGTGCGTAGCTATCCACACATGCACAATACAAACAGTGTAACGCGAGTGTCGAGCCGGTCTAAACAGTCTTGATCCGTTAGAATTATAATGCGGTATTTAGATACCTATTTATGAAAATACTTATTTTATTTATCCAGTCTAATAAAGATTTCTAGACTAATAAAAAAATAATACAACTATATGTTATGTAAAGTATACAATAAAAATAAAAAATTAAAACAATTACATATTGGTGCCGATTCTGTTGTACACCGAACTAAACTAACAAAACTATCTCTAAAATTGCTTACTTTTAGCTATGAGAATTGTTACGCTATTCTGCAAGAAATAATCTCTTTTAAAAATTATTTTGACACGACTAAAATCAAATTTGACAATCGCGACTCAACGTGGTATTTTTAGGGTTCCGTTGCCAAATGGCAAAAACGGAACCCTTATAGATTCGTCATGTCTGTCTGTCTGTCTGTCCGTATGTCACAGCCACTTTTCTCCGAAACTATAAGAGCATGCTGTTGAAACTTGGTAAGATGTATTCTGTGAACTGCATTAAGATTTTTACACTAAAATAGAAAAAAAAAAACAATAAATTTTTGGGTTGGAATTTTTTTTTTTGAGTTTCAGTTCTAAGTATGGGGATACTTAGAACTAAAACTCAAAAAAAAAAAAATTCATCAAACCCATACGTGTGGGGTAAAATGGTATTGAGGTTTCTAATATATTTTTTTTTCTAAACTGAATAGTTTGCGCGAGAAACACTTCCAAAGTAGTGAAATGTGTGTCCTCCCCCCCGTAACTTCTAAAATAAGAGAATGATAAAACTAAAAAAATATATGTTGTACATTACCATGTAAACTTCCACCAAAAATTGGTTTGAACGAGATCTAGTAAGTATTCTTTTTAATACGTCATAAATCGTAAACCGCAATTTACCTTTCATTCAATCAACTCAAATATAAAAATTAAAAAAAAAAATAATTTCATAAACATACACCTTATGCATAAACCGAGAATACATACAGGTTTGTACGGAAACCTCGGTGCGCGAGTCCGACTCGCACTTGGCCGGTTTTTTTTCTTTTGGCTTCGCAACTTAGTACTTGTGCGCATGTGCATCTGGATTGAGGGCCCATTTTTTGTACCCTTGCGTACCGAAATAAGATTCATATGGAAATTAGTTAAAAATAGTAAAAACTTAAAGCAAAGGGTCATAAATTTCTTAAACGTGAATTAAAACTGTTATGATGAAATAACTTGGGCCCTCAATCCAGACGCGTGCTTAAAGTGGCATAGCCTAAATCTCAGTAAGTACTATGTCTGGGTTAATAATTTTTGTTTAAGGATTTAGTTAAGAATGTCTTAAATATTTTAAGAAATTCCCAAATCTGTAAAATATAACATTACTGATTTATGGCGGCATATCTAGGGCCCTCACTTCATTATTGTTTGTACTGAGGAATCTGCAAAACATGAATATATCTGAAGAAATACATAAATACGACTTTAACATGCTTTACTTACCTACCTATGTGAATTAGTTAAAAAGAAATAAGGACACAAAACTTAATTGTTAAGAAGTAAATGAAAGTCGAATTTTACTAAAAAGTCTGAACTGAGAGCCCAATATTTTCGGCTTTATTGACTAGGCTCAACCTCATAGATTAACGCAAATTAAAATAAAAGTTTTAACTATTTCTTAATTAAATTGTAACATATCGTTCGTTCTTCTAAATGTCATACTTTAAGAGAAAATTGATTTTCAACTTTTTGAAAGATAATTATTTGTAGAGTGACCATAATGTTCAAAGTACCTGTACATTTTGTAAAGTGCATTCGGCAAGTCATAATTTGCAGCTAAAAGTACTATATACCTACTAATTACAATTCGGTTGTCCTTATTTTTAATGTAATTTCTATTTATGTGATGTTACTCTTTAAGGTAATAGGAACCTTAAAGTGGCAAAAGGACTGTGTAGAGATCGTAGCAGGTGGCGTTCCGTGGTTTCTGCCTACCCCTATGGGAAAAAGGCGTGATTGTATGTATGTTGTTGTGTAATACTATGAGCCAAATTGCCTAAACAAATAAAAAAAATATTAAAAAAAACTAAAAACGAAAATGGAAGTGATTTTTTTTAAATCAGACATATAGTTGCACTCATCACTAAAAATTACGTTGCTCTCTCGCAATTTCGTATTTTTAGGATATAATACTATTTTAAGGTAACATTTATGTGAAGTAAATAGTTTTTTATAATTATACCGATCGTGTTTTATTTATCACAATGATTTTTTTTTGATCTGGTGCTACAGTGATCCATAGATACGATGACTACTTACATACTACTAGCTGGTTAGTTTGCCTTTCATTTTATGCAAACACTGTTGAAGCTAAATAAATGTTCTAGTTTTATTTATTTTTATAGAAATTAAATTAAAAATAAGGAAAACCAAATTGTAATTAGTAGGTATATAGTACTTTTAGCTGCAAATATTATGACTTTCCGAATGCACTTTACAAAATGGACAGGTACTTACTTTGAACATTATGGTCACCCTACAAATAATTCTCTTACAAAAAATTGAAAATCAATTTTCTCTTAAAGTATGACATTTAGAAGAACGAACGATATGTTACAATTTAATTAAGAATTAGTTAAAACTTTTATTCTAATTTGCGTTAATCTATGAGGTTGAGCCTAGTCAATAAAGCCGAAAATATTGGGCTCTCAGTTCAGACTTTTTAGTAAAATTCGACTTTCATTTACTTCTTAACAATTAAGTTTTGTGTCCTTATTTCTTTTTAACTAATTCACATAGGTATGTAAGTAAAACATGTTAAAGTCGTATTTATGTATTTCTTCATATATATTCATGTTTTGCAGATTCCTCAGTACAAACAATACTGAAGTGAGGGCCCTTGATATGCCGCCATAAATCGGTAATGTTATATTTTACAGATTTGGGAATTTCTTAAAATATTTAAGAAATTCTTAACTAAATTCTTAAACAAAAATTATTAACCCAGAGATAGTACTTACTGAGATTTAGGCTATGCCACTTTATGCACGCGTCTGGATTGAGGGCCCAAGTTATTTCATCATAACAGTTTTAATCCACGTTTAAGAAATTTATGACCCTTTGCTTTAAGTTTTTACTATTTTTAACTAATTTCCCTATAAATCTTATTTCGGTACGCAAGGTTTCAAAAAATGGGCCCTCAATCCAGATGCACATCTTGTGCGCTACGCAATGAACTTGCCGAGATACGAAGGCGCGCGCAAGGGGGCATCCTGGACGTGTTTTATATGGAATTTTTCATTTTTTTTTTTGAAAAAAAAAAAAAAATATTACCCACGTGTTGAGATTTATATGTGTGGGCTTTTTAAAGGGGGTCGAAAATTTCATTATTTTTGCGATAGGACACGCCATTTTCGAGATATAAGCAAAAGAAAAAAAAAATACAGTACTGTTTTTGCACGTGAGGCGAGGCGTTGCCGTTGGTGTGAATTTTTGTTCATGACCACTAGTTTTACTCCACACCTTTTTAATCGCGATTAAAAATAGTCAGATTTAGTTAAAATAAATTATTTTAGTCAAAATTTTTCTACAATCTATTAAAATAATGCTTTACTTGATAATTAACGAAACTCTTATTCAAAAAAAAAAATAAAATGCGAAAAGTAGCAAAATGTTGTAGTCGTAGTATATTTTTGCCTTCACGATACGAGTACCCGTAAACTGAGACGCGGGAAAAATTGACATAGGTCCTTCCCCGTTGGGCGCTTGCGCCGTACTAAACGCTGCCCGCTTGTGCATCGTAATTTATTCTAATTTAGAGTGATTTCAAAAACGATATTATGTCTAATTAAATAAACAGATTTAAATAAAACTTGAGAATTCGATTTGTTATAGAGCATACTTTATATTGACATGAATTTTTTAATGTAATTATGCTTTATTCAAACCAAAAAAACGCGATAAACTTGCGAATAAATAAGATTGCCATAAGACTTTATTTTTTACTAATTAATGTTATTAAAAATCAATATTCTTGTACTAAATGTAACAACTAGATTATATGTCTGTTGTTTTGTGTATTTTTTTTACTCAAATTTCTACATATTAATGATAGAAATAGGAGTCTGAAATTGACCCTGCGCTGATTTTTACGAAAACTAGTTGTGGGAGATTAATTACTACAAAGTAAACAAATAAGTTTTTGTAAATGTTCTATTAAAAGTGACAAAACAAAAGATTGATCTATTTTTACATGTATTCGTCAATGCCAGCGTATTTATAATGATGAGATGAGAGGTAAATAAGGCGACTAAAATCTTAGATATTCGCGCAAAAATGTAAAATGGCTCTTAACAATTATTTTAAAAACAGCAAATGGAACCAAGTTACATAGTTTCATTGATATCAGTAAATCCCTGGGTTGTGGTTCTTTTTTTGAATGAGAAAACCTATCAATTAGTAAATGTTAAAAGGAAACACATGCACATTTTCTTAATTATCTAGTACGTTTAAGAGTATTCAGAGCAAATTTATACACGCATAATTAAATAAGTAATTTATCAATAAATTTAAATAAAATAAATAGGAATTATACTTCATCTAACAGAGCTGCACATGTTTTTGTAAATCCTTTGATATCTCAGAAGTGCGTTTTTGCTGGGTGGTTTCTTTTTGCATAAATACGGACAATTATGAGTCGGCGCCTTGAGTGATCTTTGTTCATTGATTTTTCAGCGCCGACTCAAAATTTTAAAGTTTATTATTTTTTGCTCTTCATTTTTTCGGCGGTTTAATTTTTTGTTAAAAAGTTTTTATTTTATCATTTTTTGTGGCTTTAATGTACTAATAATACTTGGCAAGGTATACCCTATCCAATAAAAAAGAATTATTAAAATCGGACTACTCTGTATAAAGTTATGCGTGGTTATACATTAGAATCACTGAGTGAACAATCAATCAATCCCCTGTTTTCCGACCATTAGGGTTCGATTTTGTTTTCCAGATTTATATGGGACCACCTTCGAAGTATACCCTTTCCAATAGAAGAAGAATAATTACAATCGGACCACTATGTAAAAAGTTATACGTGGTCAGACAATTCTAAAAAACAACTCTTATTTATATTATATATTTTTTTATACATATAAAGTGTGAAGTGAAAGTGAACAGTGATTTTATTAAAAAATACAGTTAGATAAATTATAGAGAGGCATTCTACCATTTTTTTTTCAGGGCCAAAGCCACCAGGATTTTGCTAAATTGGTAGAATTTCAAAGCGATACACGCCAAAATTGATTTGAGTCTGCATTTCTGTTAAACTTTTCAGTAGGCTGAATATTACGAATTGGCAACTCGAGGTTTACGAAATCCGGGACAATTAAGGCTAATTCCTGGACACGAAACAACACGTAAAATTCCGGGACTTATGCTGATATATATGCGAGGCCATATAGCTCACCTAGAATGAATGCATGAAACAGTTTATTACAGTTTATTTATTTTAGTTAAGCTAAGTTATAGTCACAATGAGTAAGAAAAAACATAAAAAGACAAAAATCTGTCTTTGCTCGTTAAATAATTTATAGTTACGGATAGCTTCCCCTAGAGTCAAAAAGGATAGTCGCCCAAGTTACTTTTGCGGATAGTCGCCGCAAAAGTAACTTGGGCGACTATCCTTTTTGATGCGGATTCTTGCCCTTTTCATTTGCAAAATAAATAAAAACAATTCAACTATAAAACGCAATAAACAGTGTATTTTAAACCCCAATGCATGTAAAGAAACAAAAATTTTACGGACACCAGAATCAATATGTAATAAAAATATTCAATAGAAATCAGCTACCGATATAATTTTGACGGTCGTCGAAGTTACGTTGCGGAAGATTTTCGCTTATACGGACGAAACGTGTGCGGTTATACTGACGGTTTACATGACACTATGGTCTGCGGGAAAGCCGCTTCCAATTACACTAAAGCACTAAAGCCATTAACACTCCAAGTAACCCGCAAGGGCAACTATCCGGCTTTTACCCTATTGAAATCCGTCTGTGAGGAACGTGCATTTCGCTACGGGGTATGAATTATTGAATTTTGGACTGGACAACGTCTGACACTCAGTAATTATAGTAATGAATACCTACTCGCGATTCAATTTTATACTAAGACGAAGGGGTAGGGCGAATCAGTATAAAGACAAGTAAACTTATTTTTGCATACTACCATTTCATATTCGCGACCTGTTGACCAGCTTAAATTGCATTGTCAAAATAACTGTAAACGATTTTGTCTATCATTTGTTTGTTATCAAGTTACTCTGTGTGTTTGTCTCATATTCATGATTAATAGTTATTTGTTATACAAGAGTGCAAAGTTGCTTTTTAACCGCGTGCTCAATTTTGATGACCGAGCAAGCGAAGGATTCGGAACGATTAGAATCCTGAGCGTTAGCGAGGGAATCAAAAGAGCACGAGGTGAAAAATCTTTGCACTCGAGTGCAACACGTAACTTTTCATTCCACCTCAGCGAGGAAAGAGTATTTTTAATCTTCAATATCTGAGTGGAAAAGCCGTTTTTATTCTCTAGAGGATAAAGTAAATTGAATTTAGAACATCGTGTGCACTAAGTTTGTGATAGTGCACACGATGTTCTAAATTCAATTTACTTTATCCTCTAGTGAATAAAAACGGCTTTTCGGCGAGATGGTGGGATGAAAAGATTATTTTCTGATTAAATGCCAATACATTGCCTCGCCCGCAGCGACCTGCTGCAGAACCCGCTGCTGGTGCCGCTGAAGCAGCTCCGTGCGGGCGCGCGCGCCGCACAGCTGTGCGTGCTGGAGCTGCGCTGGCACCCGGCGCAGCCCTGGCTGCTGGCCGCCGGCGCCGACAGCACGCTGCGCCTGTACACGTGACGCCGTGCGGGCGGGAGCTAAACCAATAAAACTGCTACATTATTATACCGATCATCTTTTATTTCACACGAACCAAAACAAAACAAACTTTTTAAGGCACCAGTCCCACCGTTGGCGATCAGCTAGAAGCGTAGAATAGAATTAATGTTTGATAGAGCTCTTACCGACGTAAGTAAACAGTCGGCGATTAACTATTACGGACGCATTTACAAAATTGATAGGTATAGAACACGGCGCAAATAACCAGTTGAGAGAACGTGTAATAGTAAATTCTGTATATAACTATAAGTATTATATATATTTATACCAAATAACAAGCTTTGTGTATCAGAATGGTTACGGCTTATTTACTGTGTATGAAGGTTTTTATGCATATTGTTTGTTGGGAAAGGGTTTCATTAAGTAAAGCACAGAAATACAAGACTAGACATTTATTTCAATTAGGCTTGTTGTCAGTATTAATCAGAAAGCTAGTTGTCTGTTCCAAAACTAGGTCATCATGGAGAAGAAGGACAAGAAACTCAGTATTAAAGTATTATATCTACACACTTCTTACATTACCATAAATTATCAATATCTTAAATACATTTAATTCTATTGTACATTTAATTATATCTTGGACCATTGTCCAAGAAATCTCAGAATAATATCAACATAATCACAATAACAATAGCTAGGAAAAGAATATGAAAATTCCATTTTATATGATTTAAAACATTAGCAATAATGGCAACAATATAAATGGTACAACAACATTTTCATAATAAGCAATAAGTGTTTACATAATACCAAATTACTTAACTTACGTGACCTCTGGTCGATCTTTTCCACACAACAACAGCACTAGAACTAAACATCGTCCGAAGAACTGCCCCGATAAAATAATTACAATCCTTTTTATATCCTATAAACGTCAATTTAACAAAATCGTCAGACATCTCCCGCCATTTTGAACAAATTACAGATCATTACACATTTTGGCTTAATAACTTCTAAAACAGATAATAATAAACCATTGTTATGTAGAGAAATAGTGTAAAAACATTTTAAGGTAATTTAGTCATTTGATAAGCACTGATTCGCAGTGACGAAGGGTGATTTTATTAGAGAGGTAAGCCGGAGCAAAAATAAAAAAAATGCTTACCTAGGCCTGACGTGGCGCACGTAGTCCAGACTTACTTAGAGAGTTACTTAAAAACTTATTCCTACAACGATACTGGTCAAGTATTTCTAACAACTGTTTGGATAAAACTTCAGCAGTTCGACTTCCGCTAACATCGTCAAAACCTAGGAATCGTTCTTCGATTCCAGTTTCAGATAAATATCGAAAAATTACAGTCAAATGCTCCCTATGACTGACATCGGGAGTTTCGTCAATCATTACAGACAGAAATTGAGCTTTATCTATCTCTTTTCTAATGTGGTCTCGTAAAACGGATGCAATACTATGTATTAAATCATTTTGAATATCACTAGAGAGACTAGAAAACGCGGGGTTCTGAACTGAAGAACATACTTCCAAATGAGAGTCCATTACGGTGTCATACTTGCTCAGATAAAACAAGGTTTCAATATAGTTACAGCGGTTATCAGAATTCGGACGTTCATCATGGCCGCGGAAAGCTACTTCTTGTTTACCTAACAAAATAACGGAGTCAATAAACCGTTTCATTAAATTCCTATTTCGACCTACTTTCCTATTATGACCTTCATGCGAATTAGTGAAAAATGGTTCTATCCTACTATTCCCGAAGTTATGTAAATCTAAACAGCTACGAATATAAAGCATATTTAGTCTGTCATGTCCAGAGGTCGGAGTAGGTAGATTGAAATGGGATCAATGAACTGGCACGTATATATTAGTATGGATATGCCTCCGGGATTCCGGGATTTTGAAATTAATTTCAAATGTTGTAATGTGTAGTCTAAAGAATACATCAATATCAATAAGAAACGTTTAACTCTTTTGCTGTCTTTTTAATAGTATATAGGTGATCGGCCTTCTACAGTAAGAAAAAAACAATTTTAACCAGTCAATTACCGTAATTACAGACGGTTAAAAAACGATTGTGTCTATACCAAATGTGGTATCTCAGGGACTTAGAGGTTAAATGTTTATCTATCGCATTCTATAAATTTCTAATATAGTACCTAGTTTAAAAATTCCTTCCTCATCTACATAAATAATATTCAGGAACTCAAATTACATGGCCATCTTACTCTTTACGCAGATGACACTTGTTTATTTTATTTCGGATCTTCCATCCATGATTTAGTTGCCCAAGCACAAGAAGATTTAAACACCCTTTTTTCTTGGTTTAAATATAATCTACTTACGATAAATACTTCTAAAACATGTTATATATTGTTTAAAGCAAAAAATAAAATAATACCTCCATTTAATCCATTACTTATCAACAATATACCCTTGGAGCAAAAATCTTGTGAAAAATATCTTGGACTTAGAATGGATAGTTCTCTATCGTGGTCTGTTCACATAGATCATATAAAAACAAAACTGACGTCATTACTTGGATCCCTCCGAAACATAGTTCGATGCATTCCACATAAACTGCGTCACACCATCTATAACGCCTTAGTAAAACCACACCTACTATATCTGGTTGAAATTTGGGGCAGTGCGGCCAAAACGAAGCTTGCAAGCCTCCAAGTCGCACAAAACAAAATAATAAAACTGATTTTTAACTACCCGTATTTAACATCAACATGCAAAATTTATGAAGAAACCCAAATAATGAACATTAGACAGCTATATGTTTACAACACATGCATTTTTATTCGTAAGGCAGTAAACAAAAGTATTCAGACCAATTTATCGTTTACAAAAGTCAAACAAGTTACACAACGTAGCAGTCGCAGGGCTAGTTATTTGATTTTACCGAAGACGAGAACGAAGTTTGGCAAAAAAATGTTAAGTTTTGAAGGAGCACAATTATACAACAAAATACCCTCACATATAAAAAAATTGCACTCATTCCATGCATTCAAAACACAATTAGCTGCATATTTAATGAAAAATACTACCTTTCCCAAAAGCTGAATGCATTGGATGGGTGTAAAATTATTTCAATAACGTCTGTGACGAACGTTTAATAATTTACTGTAAGCATTGTTCTCATGTAAGTGACTTTGTGTCTTTTTTGAGAATAAATTTCTTTAAACCTAAACCTAAAATTACCTTACTTTCACAATATTTGATTCAATCCCGTAAGTACCAAAATGAAATCCCGGAAAAAAGGTTTATCCATGTCGCGATTTCTATGACTATTCATGATGCGAGTACGTAAAATCAATCTACCTAATCCGACCACTGGTCATGTCAGTATGAACATGTTTTTTTGATGAATTCGTCAGATTATGAACCCCTTGAGTTACACAGTTCGACATAAGCAATTGTCTTTCTATTGTGTCTCTTATAACGGCATTCGATGAGTTAATATCTGTAAAGTCCCCTTTATTCCATAAACTACTAGAATCTGAGAAAAGTAAACATGGAAAACAAAACATCTTATTCAATTTACAACTACCAGTCAGCCATTGATATTTATCGTAAAGGGAAACATTAAAATGTTTGAAAAACCCATCGCACGACCTAACCTAATTATGTGTTTCTTATTTTCAAAACTAAACCCTGAAAAGCATGTTTCCTCACGAAACAAATAATCTGTTACACAATAATCTAAAACTATTAATGCCGCCATCCTACTAATAACTTTCAAATCTTTATATTAGAATTACTGAGTGCAGTAGCCCAAAATACTCATAATAAAGATAAGACCATAGCTATCTTCCTTGATCTCTCTAAAGCATTTGACACTGTCTCTGTACCCCTCTTAATTACTAAAATGGAAAGGATAGGTATAAGAGGCTTACCGCTGGATATTTGCAAAAGTTACCTCAGTGGTCGTTCTCAAATAGTAACAATTGAAAACCATTACAGCAAAGAAGCATTTCTCTCCTACGGTGTCCCACAGGGTAGTGTTCTAGGACCCACTCTGTTTCTAATATATATTAACGAGCTCTGTAAACTTACGCTTGTCAATGCCAAAATTATTACCAATGCTGATGATACCGTAATCCTTGTCAATGGCAGTGACTGGAACGAGGTATGCAAATTTGCAGAGTCTGCACTTCGTACTGTCATGACGTGGTTAACACAGAACTTGCTCACACTTAACCTAGATAAGACTAGGTACATCACATTTAGTCCGAGGAAAGCATCACAGCCATCTCCAACATACTGTTTGATAGCTCATGTATGTGGAACAATCTATATATATAAAATTCAAAGTCCTGAGTGACTGACTGACTGACTGATATATCAACGCACAGCCTAAACCGCTGGACCTAGAGACATGAAATTTGGAGGGTTTGTTCTTTGTAAAGAGTAGGTATCCACTAAGAAAGGATTTTTTGAAATTCCTCCCCTAAGAGGGTGAAATGGGGGGTTGAGTTTTCTATGAAACTTTTTATTCTCTGGGTCGATTGACACAAAAATTGGTACACATACTCTTCAAGTATAATTATGTGACACGTGTATCACAATTTTTCAAAAATCATCCCCTTACTGAGTCAAATAGGGCTTCGAAAATCCTACGTGGAATGGTAGACGTGTGCATGGCGTGTGGGGCAGCCCGGGAAGCGCATTGTCGTCACCGGTGTCCAATCTCAACCAAGGTATCAAGAAGTATCAAATATGTAGCTGATATTAATATGAACTAACTAGCTTTTGTCCGGGACTTCGTCCGCGTAAATGTCGGTTATCGTGGACGGAGACGAAATCTCTGAATAAAAATAGGCCTATGTCCTTTCTTGGGGCTCAAACTTACCCCGTACTGAATTTTATCTTTCGCAATTATTTTTTTTTTCATAAAAAATATCTTGTGTTACTTCTAATACCTCTAAGAATATGTGTACACCATGATGATCGGTTAAGTAGTTTTCGCGTGAAAGCGTAACAAACAAACTTAATATGTATTAGTAGGGATATTTGCAAATTATAACAGCCGCACGGGTCGATCTTTCAGGTTAAGCTACGCTTGCCGCGGTTGGTCCGTGGATGGGTGACCATCTTTACATAGTAAGACCCTTCTATGCCTCGGAAAGTACGTTAAGCCGTTGATCCCGGCTGTCTTTCGTAGATCTTAGACCGTCGTTACGGGTCGCCGGAAGCCCGAAAGTCTGACAACCAGTCTTACCAAGGGGTATCGTATTACCCAGTAACTGGGTTGTGGAGGTCAGGTAGGTAGTCGCTCCATGTAAAATACTGGTACTCAGCTGCTTCCGGTAAGATAGGAAACCGAACCCCAACATACTTGGGAAAGGGCTATGCAGATGACGATGAAGTAAGTGCATTTAAAAAAAACGCGTTTGTTTCTGTATTAGATAAAATTGAATTACTACACTAACTATTCTTTAATAGATAGGTACCTATGCAACTTTATAAGTAAAAAACTTTTTACAAACAAATAACAACTGACTTCTTTAAAACAACCACTACAAAGTCAAAAATAAGTTTAATTTCGAAAGTCGGTGTCTTAGGATCTGTAATTAAGGATTTTTTGCCACCGACTTCCGAAATTAAAGTTATTTTTGACTTTATAATGTTTTTTTAAGGAAGTCGGTTGTTACTTTTTGTAAAAAGTTTTTATTTTTAACTTTTTAGTTATGGTAGATATCCCGCATTAATCTAATCGCGTTATTCGTTCATTTGTCGCGCAAATATTTAATGCAAATTTAAGACTTTGGTTTTCACATGGACCCCATTGTCTGAATGGAACTAAATTAAAATGGGACTATTCGAGAAGCACCAGCTTTAAAAAAAAAAAGAATCATTAAAATCGGTTCACCCAGTTAAAGTTATGAGGTAACAAACATAAAATTAAAATTAAAAAAACTGTTGAATTGATAACCTCCTCCTTTTTTTGAAGTCGGTTGAAAATGAATTGGCTATAGAAGCATAAAGAAATTTTTTATCTAAGCGTTTTTGAATTTTCGTAATTATTATAATTTTAAAACTGCTTGAGACGTTTTGCATAAAACCTTTACTCCAAATTTTATGAATGGCCCGCCTGACGCTGCGAGGGCGGCGACCGGACGGCACGAGCATGGCCGCGCTGTCTCGGGCCGTAAAAAATAAGAAGGAGCCAGTATTTCTTATGTGCGTCCAATAATTTATAAATGTTAAATTTTGAAAAAAATACATTTAGAAATTTTTTTCGTTGCTTCTTTACCACCTACAGGTGTACCTTTTAAAATATTTCGTGTATGAATAGATACACCTTATATATATATCCTAAGGAGCTCTTAAATTTATTCAACCCATCTGATCTTTGCCTCACACACATATCCTCAAAGTGGGTGCTCCAGTAATGCTACTACAAAATCTTAATCCGGCTAAGTTGTGCAGTGGGACCAAGTTGTGTGTGAAAACCTCACATCAAAATGTGGTAGAGGACACGCCATTGTATTTACTGGCTGTGCTCAAGGTGAATCGGTGTACTATATACCGCAGATACCACTAATACCGTCGGAGTACCCATTCAAGTTTAAAAGGCCGCAGTCCCCTTATGGTATGTTTAGCAATGACGATTAATAAGTCTCGGGGGCAATCACTGTAAACAGCGGGATATGATCTTAGAGGGGACTGCTTCTCGCACGGCCAGTTATACGTGGCCTGCTCGAGAGTGAGCTTATCTAGCAGCCTGGTTGTATTAGCAGCTGAGGGCAGAACCTCTAAAGTAGTATTTAAAGAGATACTTTATGTATAGACTAAAAAATAAATAGTCTTAAACCCCTGTGAACAGCAAGTTAAGTAAAATCTTCATTTTAATAATAATTTAGGTAAAGTCCGCTTTGGTTTTGCTTAGCCTTGAATCCTCTAAGCATACTGCTGGAGGATTCAGGTCTAGGCTATCGATTGAGAAGAGGTGGTCAGGTGATATCACACCTCCTTTACATGGATGATCTGAAACTCTTTGCCCCCAACAATTTGCGACTGATGGAGCTATTGAAGGTAACAGAAACATTCAGTAGTGCCATCAGGATGGAATTTGGTGTGGACAAATGTGCAGTCATGCATGTAAAGCGAGGGGGGATTGTAGAATCCGTGGGAACCGAACTTACGGATTCTATACACCTTAGATCCCTCTCCTCAACCGAAACCTACAAATATTTGGGTATGTCGGAAGCATTAGGCATCAATGCTACCGACATGAAACAATCGCTGAGGGAACGCTTCTTTGGCCGCCTGAAAAAAGTAATTAATAGTCTTTTATCAGGCGGCAACAAGGTGCGTGCCTTCAACGATTGGGTCATGCTGGTTTTGATGTATTCTTTCGGCATATTCAAATGGACTCAAACGGAACTAGACGCTCTGGATAGGAAGGTCCGTACATTGCTGACGGCAGATCGGATGCATCACCCACAGTCATCAGTGATGAGACTGTACATCCCGTCCCGCGGAAGTGTGGGGGTCGAGGTTTCTTAAACGCTAAAACCCTCCACAACCGCGAGATCTGCAGTCTCAGGGAATATTTCCTTCAATCTGACGTGGGGATGCACCGAGATGTGGTTGCAGTGGACAAGGGCCTCACCCCGCTCTCCTTGGCGAACGAGAACTGGCGCAAACCTGCAGTATTAGATACTAAGGATCGTAAGGAAGTATGGCAAAGCAAAGAGCTTCACGGTCGCTTTTTCCGGGCTCTCCATGGGCCTGATGTAGACTTTCTGGCGTCCGTATCCTGGCTGCGTTTCGGTGACCTCTTTGGGGAAACCGAAGGTTTTGTCTGTCCGATTATGGATGAAGTTATCATGACGAATAATTATCGGAAATACATTGTTAAGGACGGTACGGTTGACATCTGTCGGGCATGCCACCGTCCCGGTGAATCCATCCGACATATTGTTTCCGGTTGTTCTCGTCTTGCCGTCTCGCCTAATAGCGAAGAGCCTCGACCAACACCTCAGGAGGCTCTCATTACACGGCTGGATCAAGGGCTTGATTCAGAAGGCAGTACTCCTGGACACGGCACGCATAGTCAGGAGGTTCCTCTCTCTAGAGCCCTGACCACCGGCAGCTTGGACCCTGTTCCCGATGCCGATGGGTCACTATTTTTTATATTTTTAAATGTTTTTTTTTAGATTTTTGTTAAAATATTTAAAAATATAATTAATATGTTAGAAAATGAATAAATGATATAATAATTTAAGTAGGTAACAATTTTTTTTCGAAATTCCCAGGGAATAAAGAGAATTTATATTTTTGCTTTAAAGTTGCCTTCAAATTTGTCGTGCAAGTAGGTAATTTGCCGTTTCGTTATATATTCCGGCACTATTGTTAGGTCTTAAGACTAATTATCCTACATCAATCATTTATCAATCCAAGCTCTGCTCCTTGGATAACACAAAGCAAGCAATGCAATAACACATTGTTTACCTGGATTAACACATAGGGTACTTTCAATCCCGGTAGTACGTTCCTGTGGGATATTTTTCGACATCCACGCGGGCGAAGCCGCGGGCAGAAGCTAGTCTATATATAAAATTCAAAGTCCTGAGTGACTGACTGACTGTCTGATATATCAACGCACAGCCTAAACCGCTGGACCTAGAGACATGACATTTGGAGGGTGTGTTCTTTGTAAAGAGTAGGTATCCACTAAGAAAGGATTTTTGAAATTCCACCCCTAAGAGGGTGAAATGGGGGGTTGAATTTTCTATGAAACTTTTTATTCTCTGTATCGATTGACACAAAAATTGGTACACATACTCTTCAAGTATAATTATGTGACACGTGTATCACAATTTTTCAAAAATCATCCCCTTACTGAGTCAAATAGGGCTTCGGAAATCCTACGTGGAATGGTAGACGTGTGCATGGCGTGTGGGGCAGCCTGGGAAGCGCATTGTCTTTTGAACTAACTAGCTTTTGTCCGGGACTTCGTCCGAGTAAATGTCGGTTATCGTGGACGGAGACGAAATCTCGGAATAATAAATTTATAGTTTGAAAAATCACTAGAAAAACACGCTTTTATAAATGCACGTTAAAACCAAAAAACCTTATCGTGGTCTAAAGCTCATTACAAGACCTTTCTAACAAGTCCAAACACAGCTATGATACGATATTCCATCATGGAATGCCAGTGCCTATCTTCCGGCTTCATCATCAGACCTTGAAACCTAATCGTGGTCAAAGTTCATTACAAAACTTTTCAAACAAGTTCAAACACAGCTATGATGCGATGTTCCATCATGAAGTTCTAGTTCATATCTTCCGGCCCCATCATCAGATCAGTTCGACAGTACCATATTTATGTATTGTCATCAGAACTACGTACAGCTGCCAATTTTCATGACGCTACGATCCTTGAAAGTTGGTTAAATTAGTTACCTAAGATTCCATTACATAGTTAGTTACATACAAGTCGACCTAATAAAAGCGTGTTAAAAATAGGCCTATGTCCTTTCTTGGGGTTCAAACTTACCCCGTACTGAATTTTATCTTTCGCAATTATTTTTTTTCATAAAAAATATCTTGTGTTACTTCTAATACCTCTAAGAATATGTGTACAAAAATTTTCATGATGATCGGTTAAGTAGTTTTCGCGTGAAAGCGTAACAAACAAACTTAATATGTTAGGGATATTTGCAAATTATAACAGCCGCACGGGTCGATCTTTCAGGTTAAGCTACGCTTGCCGCGGTTGGTCCGTGGATGGGTGACCATCTTTACATAGTAAGACCCTTCTATGCCTCGGAAAGTACGTTAAGCCGTTGACCCCGGCTGTCTTTCGTAGATCTTAGACCGTCGTTACGGGTCGCCGGAAGCCCGAAAGTCTGACAACCAGTCTTACCAAGGGGTATCGTATTACCCAGTAACTGGGTTGTGGAGGTCAGGTAGGTAGTCGCTCCATGTAAAATACTGGTACTCAGCTGCTTCCGGTAAGATAGGAAACCGAACCCCAACATACTTGGGAAAGGGCTATGCAGATGATGATGAAGTAAGTGCATTTAAAAAAAACGCGTTTGTTTCTGTATTAGATAAAATTGAATTACTACACTAACTATTCTTTAATAGATAGGTACCTATGCAACTTTATAAGTAAAAAACTTTTTACAAACAAATAACAACTGACTTCTTTAAAACAACCACTACAAAGTCAAAAATAAGTTTAATTTCGAAAGTCGGTGTCTTAGGATCTGTAATTAAGGATTTTTTGCCACCGACTTCCGAAATTAAAGTTATTTTTGACTTTATAATGTTTTTTTAAGGAAGTTGGTTGTTATTTTTTGTAAAAAGTTTTTATTTTTAATTTTTTAGTTATGGTAGATACCCCGCATTAATCTAATCGCGTTATTCGTTCATTTGTCGCGCAAATATTTAATGTAAATTTAAGACTTAGGTTGAACTTTTAATCCTATTCACTAACTTGACAGTTCAATGCAAAGTAATGATACCATTCTAAAACTAATAGTGTCCGGGTAGTGATCGATTTCGCATAAAGAATGAATGATAAAAATGTTTCAAATTAAATAAAACTTAAAAAAATCGTTTTTGGGTATGGATTATGAGAATAATTAATAATTTTTGATAACAGTTATTTCCTTTTTTATTTTCTTCTGATAGAAACAAAACTAAATATAAAAATCATGTCATTTTGCTTATTTTTTTACTACAGTCATTTTATTTCCTCTGACAGCCATAGACTACATATACATACATGTATATTGATATAGTACACACCTTGTTTTAAGACAAGTTATTAAATTTAAATTACAAAGTGTGCATGTAAGTACATTATTTCAAGTTCATTCAATTTCATTCGTTCTTGCACCACCTCACTATCTTTTTTTTGTCAAAACCTGGTATCCCTCCAATTGTCAAGTTAGTGAATAGGATTAAAAGTCCAACCTTATATGGTTATCACATGGACCCCATTGTATGAATGGAACTAAATTAAAATGGGACTATTCGAGAAGTACCAGCTTTTGAATAAAACAGAATCATTAAAATCGGTTCACCCAGTTAAAAGTTATGAGGTAACAAACATATTTTTTTTTTAAACTGTCGAATTGATAACCTCCTCCTTTGTCTTAAGTCGGTTGAAAATGAATTGAGCACATACATACAAAGAAATGCTGTGGTAGGCACAGTAGGGGAGCCCGGGGCTTCAATTAACAGAGGTAAGTATTAACAAGCGAATTTCTAAGAAACTATAACTAGCACGTCACTAACGATTGCTGGTACTCGTCCCCGCGACAGCGCTGTACAGGTTGAGACTCGTCAGTACCGCTCTGTGCGTCGTGGGTACGAGTTGTGTGATGTGCGTCTATTTTGGCCAGGTAACGAACTTTTTTTACTTTACGATGTTTTGATTTACGTGTTGAATATTTGAGTTTGCCGTAATATTTTTTTGTTTCGTGGTGGCTAGTTTTATTCCTAATAATGCTACATAACTTTACTAACGCTAATGTAAACAATTTCTTAAATATAGTTTTTATTATTGAAAAAGTATCCATGGGGCTAAAATTAACAAAACACACGGGGCAAGTATTAACGTGTTAATTCTTGCCCCATATGCGGGGTTAGTATTAACAGTATATACCTACCTATAGATTCTATTATTTTGTGTATATTCACTATTGTATCTAATTACTATTTAACTTAAATGTTTACAGCATGAGGACTTATAAGCGAAATACCACTCGAGGCATGACTTCGCTGGCGGTCTACGAGTCAGCTGCTTTAGAAATAATGGAGAAGAAGAGAAACTACAGGGAAGTAGCCACAGAGTTTCAAATCTGTCACGTAACGCTGTTCAAGTTTGTGAAAAAGAAGAAAACAGGAGTTCCAGTAGAAATAGGCTACAAAAAGACCCGGTTAGTAATCACTTCTGAGCAGGAGAAAAAAAATACAGACTATTTATTAAAATGTTCCAATATTTATTTCGGGCTGCTACCTACGGAAGTAAAAAAATTAGCCTACCAGTGTGCTATTTTTTACAAAATCCAGAATTTGACAGAATCATGGAGGGTTAAGGAAATGGCAGGTGATGACTGGTTCACGAATTTCATGAAAAGAAATACAATGTTGTCGATTAGAAGCCCCGAAGTGACAAGTTTAAGTAGGGCGACATCCTTCAATAGAACAAATGTGCACGCATTTTTTGAAAAGTTCAGATCTGTGTTAGAAAGATACAAACTTAGCCCATCCCGGATTTGGAACATGGATGAGACGGGTGTAACTACAGTCCAAAAGCCAAAAAATGTGGTTGCTGGAAGGGGCATAAAGCAGGTCGGTGCTGTGACATCCGCCGAAAGGGGCGTTTTGGTTACATTGGCTGTAGCCGTAAATGCAATAGGTAATTCGATTCCCTGTATGTTCGTCTTTCCCCGTGTTCGTTACAATGATTTGTTTGTTCGAAACGGACCACCAGAATGTATTGGCGTCGGTAATTCATCAGGATGGATGACTCAAAAAGAGTTTCCGAAATTTCTGGATCACTTCATTCATCATGTGAAGCCGTCTGAAGAGGATCCAGTTTTGCTTTTACTGGATAACCACAACTCGCACGTAAACGTTGAAGTCGTTGACAAAGCGAAGAGAAACCATGTCGTTATTTTGTCGTTTCCGCCACATTGCTCGCACAATCTGCAGCCTCTTGATGTGGGAGTATATGGTCCTTTAAAAAATTACATAAGCAGGAGTCAGACCAACTGGATGACCAACAACCCAGGAAAAACTATGTCAATTTACGATCTTCCAGAGGTAGTGAGAGATTCGCTGCCGTTGGCATTAAATCCCACGAACGTGACAAACGCATTTAGGAAAGCTGGTATCTGGCCTTGCAATGAGGACGTCTTTCAAGAATCAGACTATGCACCATCTTTTGTCACTGATCGTCCAGATCCCACCAGAAGCAGCCCTAACGTAACGACTACACCATGTGTAGAAGGTGACAACTTAATTCTTGATGACGTGTCATTAAATTTAGAAAATCCTGAGATTTTAAATGACATGCCTAGTTTAGATATTAGCGTTTCTGACGTGATAGCACAAATGTCTAATGAACCAGTGCCCAGACCCTCAAGCATGCCAAAAGATAATGATTGTACACCCATTTTAGGGATAAATGTATCTGTGGTAAGAGATCAAATACCTATTGAACCAGTTGCTATACCTTCAGGCTTCCAAAAAGAAAATGGTTTAAATTCATCCAGTAAACATGTAAATTTGTCTGAGGTACGATCGCAAATACCTATAATACCTATGGAAGCGGTTGCTGGTCCTTCACGTACTAAAACAGATAACTGTTTTCAAATCGAATCCGTGCGACCTCTCCCAAAAGCTCAGCCACGAATTCAATTGAATCGTAGACGCCTGAGAAAATCTGCCATACTAACCGACACACCGGAAAAAGAAGCACTAGAAGAGGAAGAAAATAACAGAAATTTAAAAAGAAAAAAGTCACAGAATAAAGACGATAGAAAAGGACAGCAAGCTAAAGAAAAGGGTAAATTAAAGGGTAAAGGAAAGGGTACAGGCAAGGTTAAAGGAAAGGAGAAAGGAAAAGGAACATCACAAGTGGAAAAGGCAAAGAAAAGGATATTGGAAGAAAGCAGCGACAGTGCAGAAGATGAATATTTCTGTATCGTTTGTGGTGTCTCATACAATGAAGGCACATCTAGTGCAGACTGGGTACAATGCATATTGTGCAAGCAGTGGGCCCAGTCTGGATGTATCAGAGGCGATACTATTTTATACATTTGCCGAAATTGTGATTCAGACGATGAATATGAATAAAAATGCAACATAATTATTGTGATTAGGTAGGTAGGTACCTACCTACCTCCCTAAATGAAAATGGTTCCTATTAGATTATAATATACCTAGATAAGATGTTGATTTTATATATGAAACTAAGCTTTATTGAGACTGCTTTAGACTATACACATAGGTAGGTTATAGCGTTACCTATATTGTTATTCGATATCATAAGTCTGATTAAAGAACATATTGAAAATATGATACTTAAAAGACTGTTAATATAACAGTAAAAGGAGTTTTTAATTAGAAATTATTTAAGGATTTGTTGATTTTTGTTCTTCTACAAAGAGGTTTTGTTTGAGTTTTTGTTTCTATACTTACATGTATATCGCTGAACAAAGTGTTACAACTTTTAAGATTAATGTTTATTGTTTCACTTAGTAAAAAATGTGATTATTGAAAACTGACGTTTTCTTCAATAATAATAACAGTAAAAGTACTTAGCTGTTAATAAGAAGTCATTCAGAGATTTGTTGATCTTCTTCAATTGATTTTTCTTCTCTAAAGAGAGGTTTTGTTTGGGGTTCCATTTCTTTATATTTACATTGCTAAAATATTGTTGCGTAGACAAAGTGCTATAATTGTTTAAGCCTAATGTTAATTGTATAGCTTATTAAAAAAAATATAATTTTTATTTTTTATTTTCTTTAATTTTAGAGGAAAATACCAAGAACGTTAATTGTTGCCCCTTTTGTTAATACTTACCTCGGAACCGTTAATTCTAGCCCCGACCGCGGGGTAAGTATTAACTTCTGACTTTTCTGAGTAAAATTGACTTTTAAAAAAAAGTACCAATTTCTTGTCAAATTAAAACCAACGATATGGGTATTGAATAGTTTGGACGTCATTTAACACAAAAATCATATCAAAATGTTATATGCGTTTGGAAGATACAACTGAAAATATAAATTTTGTTAATTCGCGCCCCGGTCTCCCCTATTTCGAAGTAAAAAATATTAATTGTTAATTATCCACTTCTGATTATCTCATAAATAAATCTTTTCACATACGCTCTGAGTTTTATTAAAACTACTACTCTCATCCCAGAGATTAACATAACATAAAATTATATTTATTTTCTCATCACAAATGTTGCAGGTTGGTACATAAAGTGCTTAAACTAATTAAAAATATATAATAACATTTGTGAGAGACTGGTGCCCGAAGAAGGTATTGAATACCTGTGTTACGGGTCACCAGGCCCCCCAATTCTTACAGTTAGACTTTGTATATTATTAGATTAAGACAAGTATGAGCTAAATGTGTGATGGAGTTTTCACTGTTTATTTTGTGATATAACAGATTAGTTTAGTTTTACGAAGAACTTCGTTCTATTTGCTTTGTTTGGGATATTGTCAGTTCGTATATTAACCCTTAAAGTCGCAATGTAGTTTCTAAACTACGCAATATTTTAATCGATATTACATACCTATTAAATTACCTATTATCGATTTAACCATAAATACTAGTACCTTGAACCTCTAAATATTTATTACGACTGGCACCTTTGATAATTTTATATTTTTTTATTACTTTTTTTCGGCTGTCAAAATTTTGGCGGGTAAAGAAAAAGTGTGAAGGTTTTTGTGCAAATTATATTGTGAATAAAAGTTTTAATTTTCGAGGTAAGTTCAATATTATTTTTGATTATTGTAGTCTAAATGTTTGTTTTGCGGTTTTAGTTTAGAAATAATATAATCGAAAAATTAAATTGTATTAAAAAGTTATTTATTTTTGTGTTGTGTAAAAACAACATTGCGCCTTCCGCGCATGATGTAAAGTATGACTGGAAGAGTAAAACGAATTTTTATTTTTTACAGTATGGCTGGCTTATCGCAAAAAGAGATAAGTGATTTTTTGCATAATTGGGACGACTCTGAAGACGGTTTAGATTCTTCAGACTCTGAAGCTGAAGATGAAGTAAACTATTACCGGTCTGCGCGGGAAATTCAACAAGACATTGAAGACGCCATCCTTGAGGAAGAAAACAATGAAATTGTTGGAGAAAGCCTTGTTTTTCCTGTTACGTCTGAAGATCAAAATGATGAAGACCCCGCTTTACTTATTGGTGACGACGAAATTTCCGATCCCCCCCTCATTAGTGACGAAACTCAGGGTAACACTTCTAGTAGTGGACGTAGTCAATCAAGACCTCTTATATGGCGAAAAAGGAATCTTATTACCAGTGATGAGGATCTTGTATTCAAGGGAAATACTCAAATGCCCTCTGACGTGCTAGAATGTCAGTCCCCTTTAGAATTTTTTCGTTTCGTATTCCGACATTCACTCGTGACAAAGATTGTTGAGGAAAGTAATTTATATTCTACTCAGAAGCAAGTATCAAATCCTGAACACATAGATGAAAATGACCTTTACAAATTTATGGGTATTCTGATATATAACTCTGTAATCCATTATCCAAATAGAAAACTGTACTGGAATAACAAATTTGGCTATGATCTCATAAAAAATACAATGCCTTCAAAGAAATTTGAGAAAATGTGTTCCATAATTCATTTCAATAACAAAGATAAAAATTTACCCAATACACATTCTGATTATGATAAGCTTTACCTTGTTAGACCTCTTGTAGATTCTCTCAACGAACGATTTGGCTTGATACCCATGGAGCAGAGACTGTCTATTGATGAGCAAATGTGCTCGACAAAGATGAGTCATTACATGAAGCAGTACATGCCAAATAAGCCACACAAGTGGGGTATCAAGCTCTTTCTTATATGTAGTATATATGGTTATGCCCATAGATTTGAAATTTATACTGGTCGTGGCAAAACTGATGTGGCTTCATCAAATGAACCAGACTTGGGAGAGGCTGCAAACACTGTTATAAGACTATCCCGCATGGTACCTCGAAGAGTCAACCATATAATATATTTTGACAATTTCTACACGTCATTACAGCTTGTGACATATTTAGCGAAAGAAGGTATTTATTCTCTGGGAACGGTACGCACTAATCGTCTTCGTAATTGTAAACTTCCAGACAAAAAAGAAATCATGAAGAAAAAAGTGCCTAGAGGATTTTACGAGGAAAATGTAGCTAATGTTGATGGTGTAGATGTCAGTGCCATTGTTTGGAAAGATAATAAAGCTGTAAATTTGATTTCCACATTGGGAGCAGAACCTGCAACGTCTGTAACTCGGTTCGACAAACAAAAGAAAGAAAGAGTTGCTATTTCCTGTCCAAAAGCAATTAGAGAATACAATATGCACATGGGGGAGTAGACTTGTTAGATTCTTTTATCGGACGTTATCATATTAGAATAAAGAGTCGAAAGTGGACTATGAGACTATTTTATCATCTTTTAGATGTTTCTGTCGTAAATGCTTGGCTGATATATAAAAAAGTCGGAAGACAAAATGATGTGACTTCATCCAAACTCCTAAATCTATGTGAGTTTAGGCTAGAATTAGCAGATTCACTTTGTCGGGTTGGTATTCCTATAAATAACGGTGGAAAACGTGGTCGACCAGCAAGTTCTACTTTACAGACTGAAATTGAGCAGAAAAGACGTAAAGGCCAGGTTCAAGCGGCGCCATCTAAAGATATCCGAATGGATCAAATATCACATTGGGCTGTTTGGACTGAAAAGCAAGAAAGGTGTAAATACCCCGGTTGTTCTGGATTCACTTATAGAAAATGTATGAAATGTGGGGTTTCTTTATGTGACACAAAATCAAAAAGCTGTTTTTTTAAATACCACAATGAATAAAAAATAGATAATTTCTTTCTGTTGGTTGCCATACTTCGTGTTCCCTACTGAACGCGCATTGTAGTTTTTAAACAACACAATGTTTTTTTGCGAAAAAGAATACCTTTTTTCAATAAATATTTTTTTCAATATTTTTTTGTGTTTTTTATTGTTATAACTAACAACATTTATTTATTTTACATGAAATAAAAAAATTGCGACTTTAAGGGTTAAATTGAGAGGTAGTGAGAGCGCGTATGTTTGTTTCTGAAAAAAAAAGAGTCATTTGTTTCTTGTAGGCCACGCGGGTAAAGCCGCGGGCAGAAGCTATTCAAAATAAACCAATGAAATAAACACAGGCAAAAAAACATCTGTCCTTATTATATTACATGCATACGTGTCGAATTCATAAGGATGATGCTATATATACTATATAAGGTGTATGTATTCATACACGAAATATTTTAAGAGGTACACCTGTAGGTGGTAAAGAAGCTATAGAAGCAAAAAGAAATTTTTTATCTAAGCGTTTTTTAATTTTCGTAATTATTATAATTTTAAAACTGCTTGAGACGTTTTGTATAAAACCTTTACTAGTTTACTACTAATTTTATGAATGGCCCGTCTGACGCTGCGAGGGCGGCGACCGGACGGCACGAGCATGGCCGCGGTGTCTCGGGCCGTAAAAAATAAGAAGGAGCCAGTATTTCATATTTGCGTCCAATAATTTATAAATATTAAATTTTGAAAAAATACGTTTAGCAATTTTTTTTTCGTTGCTTCCTTACCACCTACAGGTGTACCTCTTAAAATATTTCGTGTATGAATAGATACACCTTATATATATATATCCTAAGGAGCTCTTAAAGGGTATAGCAGGTTAACTATTGAGAATGTGCCCCCAGAGCCAAATGTAATGAATATGATATTGTTAAGTACGCTGCTCAATTGCATTACTATTTATGTAGTTTTTGACTGCCTAGCTCTAACTGCCATTGAGTAACCTTGGAAATGTCCTAATAACAGACAATTTTTTAAACATTTCATTCTCTAAAGAATAATATAGAGCTAGGAATGTGATTCCAAAGCCAAACTAGTAGGGTATAATTGGGGGTTCTGCATCACTTGCTCTCGCTGCGCTCGAGCTGCGCGATGCAAAAGCCCCCAATTCTACCGCTAATGCAAACTGCATTGTCAAATGCATATCATATTCAATAACAATACAGCCGAATAAGTATTTGGTCCGATTCGCAACTGTTCACTCAACGGGAATCCGATTTCTTAGAACCGTAATGCAATGCATAGTAGATTGTTGTACATCTGTTATTCATTATACGTAGTAAAGATGGATCGTTTCGTCTACATTTAAACTTGCGATATCGCATATAGAAATACAATCTGTTAAGATATTTATTATACTTACTTGCATTAATTAACAGTTGCTCATGCCTCTGTTAAAATAAAACATTGGATCGCAATTATGTTCCCTGACGGAGTAGGCAGAAGGTAATTGTATACCGCTATGCTTAAGTCCAGGGGCGTAGCTACCGCCGTATCTGCCGTATCAATTATACGGGGCCCCCGGGCCACGGGGGCCCCCGACGTGCGTAAGCAAAAATTAATAAAAACGTCGTGATTTTTTCGTTTTCTCGTTTTTAAAAATATACACACTTGGTAAAATAACTTATTAAAACTGGATAACAGTAGAATTATGTATTATCTTAAGTTTGCTGAAAAAAAGGCAAGGAGAGTTATTTAATTTGAATTGTTTGTAAAAGTTTTGAAAAAGTGACAAATAGATAATTATAATAAATAAATATTTATTTTAATTTTATGCAAACATTTTTTTTTCTTTTGTGAGAAATCGTTACCCTTCATAAGGGCCCCCAAACAAATTTTTATACGGGGCCCCGCCAAGGGACGCTACGCCACTGCTTAAGTCCCATGTAATAACACCGCATGAAATCTTTCGCATAATGTTTTCCTTCACCGTTAATGCAAGTGATAATCATTATTGTAATTTACACATGGCTTCGAAAAGTAGTCGGGTAGATTCAAACTCGCACCCATTTACATAGTAGGTGAGCGTTTAAACTACTAGGCTATCACTGCGTACAAAAGTAAATACATTTCCTTTTTAGAATTTCATCTCAGGTATCCGCGACGCTGTGGCGCCGTTTCCTAATTACGGAAAGAAAGATATGTGTGCTACATATTATCAAATTAAACTCTATTTTTTAGTACATAATGTTTAATTTTGTGACAATGTACTGCTTTATTTATGATTCAATACGGCTGCTCTATTAAGTACATGTAGCAACATGTCACTATAGATTTTTCATATATAAGAGTGCAATTAATTAAAGAGTGCATTTAATTTGTAACAATTACTGTGAGCGTTCGTTCGAGATAATATACATATTAAAATATATATAAAATGTCGGTGAGTATTTTTTCTGCTTTTTTATGTTATCGTATAAAGTTATCTTATAATACATTAATAAATTGTATTTTTTTTTTGTTTCAGGACTCTGAAGACCTTTTTAATTTTATCCCATATCCACCAAAGGAACCGATTGCAAGCGAGTCACCTAAACTCAATTTAAAGAGAAAAGGGGAAACCTCGTCAACTCAACAAAAGCGCAAACGAGTTCAAGTATACTCGTATACTGAAACGAAGGTTCAAAACGTATCTGCATCATCAAGGACAATCAAAATTGAAATTTATGAGGGTGATAACCAGCCTGAAAAGCCTTGCGAGTGCAGCGCGGACACATGTGTGCAATATGTAATAAAAAATATAAATTGTGATGATACTTATTTAGCTCTAGAAAATATAATTGGAAAAATACATGAAAACATACAATAAAATTGTATTTTAATAATTGTATTCATAGTCTTTCATGATTGTGTAGCATTTTTTTTTTCAGTTATAATTATCTTAGTTAATGCTTATAACGACATTGTACTTACAAAATTAATGTTATGTTACATAATTACGTAGTAATAAAATTATATAATAATGTAAGCTTTTGGAAAATATATAAAAATGTATTGTATATGATTTACACATAAAATAATAGTAATAGTTAAAATTATGTAAATAATTTATATATAAATATTATAACATACCTATGTATGTGAATTTTAAAACAAGTTAGAAATGTTGTAGTACCTTAAAAAGTTCTAATAAATTTGTTGTTTACTTTGGGTATGTACCAATAATTATTTGGTTTTATTTGTAATTAACTCTTTCTATAGCCAAGCCTGTTCTCAATGATGTAGAAAGTACACGTGAATTGAAAAAGTTACTTTGGTATTTGCCCAGTTTCGAACCCACAACCTCATACATGAGAGGCGGGTCACTTAACCACTAGGCTATCACGATAATTAATATGCATCTCCCTGTGTAAAAATAAAAGTGATCTAGGTCGAAAAGTCCGTAAGACGAAATTACTACCTAATGACTGCGTGTTAAGGTCGCATTTCCTGTGTATTTACTATTTCACTTATGTCAGGTTACAATTAAAAGAGCGACTATCGTTCTTAGAAACATGTATGAGGCCTCTTACAATTAGTTTTACAAAAGTTTAGTGTTAGTGACCGCAGTTAATTGAGCTCTCATTCCTTATACGATTTTCATCTCGAATTGCTTGATGAAAAGCTGATATGGACAATATGATGAGCAGACATATCCCATATCTGTATTACTCGGAAGCATTCATACCTGAGACTAGTATGAGTTTGTTCAATTAAAAGTATGCTTTAAGTCCATCTGTCATAGGAACCAAATAACATCAATATTTATTTATTGTAGTTTTTTTTTTGCTATAGCTTGTTACATTGAGTTTGTATATGAACACGGCTTAAGTTTTAAGGTCTATAAAAGTATGCACTCAGTGAATTCGTTCACTTTACTTTCTTACTCATAAGAGTGCATATTTAATTTCGGCCGAGTTCGTTATTGTTACGAAAATTTCCTGTGATTATTGTGCCAGAATCCTGCAACAGTAAAGTATGTAAGTACGTATTTATTAAATATTTTCTGAAATTCAACATCATAAAATCTTGCCTATTCCCCACTGACTGCCTAAAAATAAAACAGTAGTTAAACATTTACATTTCTATCATTTCATTAATTACTCATTTGGCTAGTGGTTTCCAGCGCAGCTACTAAGCGTGAAGTTTTTGGATTCGATCTCCAGATCATTCCAGCCAATTCCTAGGTTCAGTATTTATTTAGATTTTTTTTATGTACGTATTTACACTTTGAAATCTACGTCAATCGTACTGACACGAAGTCAACTTTTGATTCCCCATCATACATGCATCCGTGACAGGTGTGATTTAATCTTTTTTTTAATTACTTTTCAGGGCTCAAGTTAACAATCCATGTTGGTTGCATGAAGAGGATTTGGAGCAACCTTCAACCGCTGCTAGCAGCAGTTCTAAAAAGAAAGCCGAACCGGCGAAGCGGGCTAAAAAGGCTAATAAAAAAAAAAAGAACTGCTCGTGAAAAATCCATTTGCTGAGGAATCTGATTCCGACGATGCGTTAAAGCTTACAGAGGTTACTTGCTTTGTTTGGGATATTGTCAGTTCGTATATTAAATTGAGAGGTAGTGAGAGCGCGTATGTTTGTTTCTGAAAAAAAAAAAGAGTCATTTGTTTCTTGTAGGCCACGCGGGTAAAGCCGCGGGCAGAAGCTATTCAAAATAAACCCATGAAATAAACACAGGCAAAAAAACATCTGTCCTTATTATATTACATGCATACGTGTCGAATTCATAAGGATGATGCTATATATACTATATAAGGTGTCTACCTCACCACCTATCAAACGAAAGAAAATTGGAGTGTTTCCTGACTCTGAGGTAAGTTTGTGCTATACTTTAAATGATGATGATTTTTATTTCATTTCAACTTCTGTTTACTTAGATCTATCTCGATCTATAAACCCAGTCTTTCACAGCCTTGGATATATTGCCTCTCCAGGCACAACAAAGTAAAAACTGTTTTCCCTTATTTATAATCATATTTCTTTTGAAACGTTAAGTGGCGATACACGCCTTGAATTCAACCTAGATCCTTAGAATCGATATTTGCACATAGTAGATGTTAAATTGCAATTTTATTATATTCCAGGATTAATTACCGCAACAACCGATTCGAGCAGAGACTTTAAGAAGTGCTTTCTCTCAGCGCATAGCTTCGGGTCATAGCTACCAGTCAGATCCGACGAAAACAGGGCAATACTACTTCGAACTGAGAGTGTACAACACTCGCGAAGCGGAGCAGCTATCATACAACGAGCGCTGGAAGCAGGCTCTCGTGACTTTGAAGCTTGCTACTGACCAGAACACTGGGCCTCAAGTCTGCTATTTTTTATTAATTCGTCATTCCAACACAATCCCAGTGTCATTTTGCTAAAAGTTCGTAATCTGCTAAATCATAATGGTGGATCATTGGTCGGTCAGTGGTCTCGTAATAGAATCGTGGTACAATGACATTGTCGTATTGCCATTATTATAAAACTCGTTAGTAGAAATGATTTTCTAAAAACTACTACTAAATTTGAACATTTAATTATGCCAGATTTCATTTTTATATAGTATATTTACATATTATTTATTAGTGTTTTAAACAATCTGAAGTAGTAAGAAGTTCGTAAATAGCAAAAACATTGCATTTACACGTGTAACGTGGATAAATGTGAAAATAGACAACTCAATATTTTATCTGTTTAGCTGTCAAAGTCAAATGTGGCATTACTGCTTACTGACTAGGCTTGGGCATAGTAGTTCGCGACTGAGATCGCTCAGTTTAGTTCACCGCTCCTTAACGAACTAGTTCGCTCTTCTAGTTCATCCGCTCTTCAAGTTCATCCGCTCTTCTAGTTCATCCGCTCCCAGCTCGAATCAGAGAGGCAGATCGTTCGCTCCTTCGCTCGTTAAGATTTTGCACGTACTGCATGTGGCAAGATTATGGAATGTTCTACTTTTGCCTTCAATTTTTGGACTCTAAAAACAGCAAAAACCAATGAGTGATAATTCATAAAAAGATCATGATTGTAAAAAATACCAAGGTTTATTGTTGCAATAAATAACTAGTTTAGTGATTACAAAAACCTTTTTGTATTTTGTCCCGTGTATCAGTTTGGTTGACGCCATCCTTCGCCATTCGGTCGCGAACTGATGAACTAACGAACTATGGATCGGGAAATGAGCGAACTAGTTCGCGTAGTTCATCTATGGGAGCGCTCTTACGAACTAGTTCGTTCGTGAACTACACAAGACTATTACTGACGTTAATCTGTTTTTATTTCCAGCGGCCGTTGTTTTGTGTGTTAATTATTTATTCAGTTTTCTCACCTTAATTTCTGCCGATACGCTAACGTTTCGACGCGGTCTGGCCATAAAAGGAAAAAATTAAAAATTCCAAATTCCGCTTCGGAAATATCAATAAAGGGGTTTGTATTCATTCTCGTCAAGCGACGGGCTCGACGACGTCTTTTGCATTCTGTCCATCTTCTTTCTTTAGCATCCACGGCGTTTGGCTAGTTCGAGAATATTTGCTCGTAGTGAATACATTTCTCCGTTCAATATTCCACAAACACGATAGCTAGCAAACACTTTTTGACAACCGAGCTATTACAATACAAGCAATGACTGCACAATGACGGTCCAATGGTAGGTCACTGATCAAAGGAACTGTCAAAATTTGAGCAGATTACCGCATAAGTCAGTCATTCATTTGTCATTATGTACGAGATTACCATTCTAAGCCATTTCTTTCAATGGAGTGTCAGTGGTTGACCATTGGAAAGTCATAATGACGCCATTATATTAGTAGATTACTAAACTTATCAAAATCAACAATTATGAAATCAATGATAGACCATTCTGACACTATTGTAATAGCAGACTTGAGGCCCTGGTGTTTGGGCTGCATTAACTGGTCTAGTTAATGCGGGTCGAAATGAAATGAGGGATATTCGCCCGGTACTGTATCCTAATTAGGATATTATCCTAACTTGATATTTTCTTAACTTTTAGATTCATGTAATCCCGTCTTATGTTTATAACCATTTAACTTTATAGCAAATATTTTACTATACCTTGTTATTGTCTATGTTTCACTTATTTTTTTTTATTATTCATTAATTTAAAAATAAACCTTACAGGCTTTACAAATAACAATTACATTTTAATCTTTCTAATTGTATTAATATGTATTTTCTTGCAGACATTTTACACATGACAAATAAAAATTGATTAAATTTACAAATGAGATAAGAAACTGGTTAAAATTAAACTTGAGAATTTATAGAAGATTAACTTTATTTTATGATAAAAATTAAACTTCTAATTGAATTTAAGTGTATTCTTTTACAGACATTTTACACATGAGAAATTAAAATTGACTAAATTTACAAATGAGAAAATAAATTGAATAAAATTAAACTTGAGAATTTAAAGAAGATTAACTTTGTTTTATGATAATATTTATACTTCTAATTGAATTTATGTGTAGGTATTCTCTTACAGTCATTTTACACATGAGAAAAAAAATTGATTAAAATTACAAATGAGATAATAAATTGATTAAAACTAAACTTGAGAATTTTGAAGAATATTAATTTTGTTTTATGATAAAAATTAAACTTCTTATTGCATTTATGTGTATTTTCTTACAGACATTATACAAATGAGAAATAAAAATTGACTAAATTTACAAATGAGACAGTAAATTGATTAAAATTAAACTTGAGAATTTAAAAAAGATTAACTTTGTTTTATGATAATAATTAAACTTATAATTGCATTTATGTGTATTCTTTTACAGACATTTTATTCATGAGAAATAAAAATTGATTAAAATTTACAAATGAGATTATTGATACATTGATTATTAATTAAACTTGAGAATTAAAAAAAAAAAACTTTGTTTTATGATATAAATTAACTAAACTTCTAATTGCATTTATGTGTAATGAAACAGACATTTTACACATGAGAAATAAAAATTGATTAAATTTACAGATGAAATAAGAATTTGGTTAAAATTAAACTTGAGAATTTAAAGAAGATTAAACTTTGTTTTATGTAATATATTTGTTTATTTAACTTTCATAGAATTATAAAATTCTATATTATAATTGTGTAGAATAACTTTTATATATATTTCAATAATAGAACTGCCTATACTTTTGAAATGTTTTTTTGTAAAGATTGTAATATTTATGTTTCAAAATTGACATCACACAATAGAACTAATATTAATAAATTAAATCGCTTGTCAAGTTCTGAAATTGACAACGTTCAAGTTATAGCTTCTGCATTTAAAAAAATGATTATAAGTTATAAAATTAATGCGACTGTTTGCACTATTACTCCCGAAACGTTTTTAAGTCAAATTTCAAACACTGTGTATGATATCATAAAAAATGCTATTAAAAAACATAAAGCAATTAAAGTAAATTTTGAACTGTTTGTTTCCTACATTTTGCCCAAAAATGATGAAATATCGATGAAATCATTTAACACAAAATTTAATATTATAGTGCAAAGTACTGATATTCTTGATATTTACCATATGTGTTCTGAGAAATTATTATCAAAATGTTCCGAGTTTGAACTTTCAGACTCAGGTTGGACAATTAATTTTATAAGTCATTTGGAAGTAAATATAAATAAGTACAATCCTCTAAGAGCTGGAACTTACTTACAGTTACCCACTGTTATAAGAAATACAAAATCTTGTTTAAACATACATAACAATGACAATAATTGTTTTTTGTGGTGTCTTGCAGCTCATATGTATCCAACTGCACGGAATCCTAATCGTATCAAATCGTATCCACACTATACGAAGATATTTAATATAACACTGTTATAAGAAATACAAAATCTTGTTTAAACATACATAACAATGACAATAATTGTTTTTTGTGGTGTCTTGCAGCTCATATGTATCCAACTGCACGGAATCCTAATCGTATCAAATCGTATCCACACTATACGAAGATATTTAATATAAATAATTTATCGTTTCCTCCGAATTTTAATGATATTAAAATATTTGAGATGAATAATCCATTTATAAGCGTGAATGTTTATGGTATTGAAGCTAACAATCATGTTACTGGTCCTTTATATTTGACATGTAAACGAAAGCTTATCCATGCTAACCTGTTATACATATATAAAAACGGAAAAGCGCATTTTTGTTTCATAAAAGATTTTAGTCGCCTTTTGCATCGTCAATTAACTAAACATAAGTCGAAAGTATTTTTATGCGATGAATGTTTTTTATACTATGACCAAATAAATAAATTGATGAATCACAACTGTGGTAGAAAACAAACTGTTTTACCTGAAGAACATAGCAAATTGCATTTTGTGAATTTTGAAAGAACACAAAGAATACCTATTGTGATATATGGCGATTTTGAAAGTTTACTTTGTGAATACTCAGACAAAAATAAATCTCTTTTTACTGAGAGTGTACAAACACATAAAGCATCCTCGTTTGCTTACCGTATTTGCTGCAAGTCTAAACCCGAACTGAATGATTTTGTTAGTTATAGAGGTCCAAATTGCGCCCAAACATTTGTAAAAACAATAATAAATAATGTCAAAAGGATTCATAATATTTTACAAGAGGACATACCTATGTTACCTCTTACCCCTGAGGAGTTAACTGTTCATAATAAAGCTACAACATGTCATATATGTAAATCTCAATTTGTTAAAAATGATAAAATAGTTAAAGACCATGATCATTTCACAGGTAAATACAGAGGTCCCGCACATAATAATTGCAATTTAAATTTAAAAAAAATGTCAGTTTATACCTATAATATTTCATAATCTATCTGGATACGATTGTCATTTATTTATTAAAGAATTATCTGGTATCCTTGGTGGAATCAATTTAATTCCTAAATCAAAAGAAAAATATATATCGTTTACAAAGTTCATACCGATTGATAAAAGAAATACAGCACAGTTAAAATTCATAGATTCATTTAATTTTTTAAGTACTAGTTTAGACAAATTGGTAAAAACTTTACATTCAAACGATTTTCATCACTTGCGAATGTATTTTCCTAATGAAGACTTATTTCAATTAGTTCGTAGAAAAGGTGTGTACTGTTATGACTATATAGATACATGGGAAAAATATAACGAAACTCAACTGCCTGAGCAATCTAATTTTTTTAACAAACTTACTGGAGAACATGTTTCAACAGATGATTATCAGCATGCCGAAAAAGTTTGGACAAGTTTCAAAATAAAAAATTTAGGAGAGTATACGGATCTGTATTTGAAATGTGATGTACTTTTATTGTGTGATATTTTTGAAAAATTTAGAGACATGAGTTTAAATTATTATTGTTTAGATCCATGCTTCTATGTTTCATCCCCATCATTAAGTTGGGATGCTATGCTGTTATACACTAAAGTTGAACTGGATTTAATTTCGGATGTTGATATGTACCAAATGTTAGAAGATGGAATTCGGGGAGGTCTTGCTCAGTGTTCACTGAGATATGCTAAAGCTAATAATAAATATCTATCGTCTTATAATAATGAAGAGCCAAACTCCTATCTGATTTATTTAGACTGTGTTAACTTATATGGATATGCTATGATGCAAAAACTGCCTATGCGTAATTTTAAATTTATGAATGAAAATGAAATAAACAATTTCAATGTCATGAATGTATCTAAAATGAGCAAACAAGGTTATATTCTTGAAGTAGACTTATGTTACCCAACTAGCATTCATAATTCCCATTCAGATTTACCTTTTGCAGCTGAAAAGTTTGCGCCCTTGCAAGGTCAATATAAAAAATTTATAGCAAATCTGTATAACAAACATCGTTTTGTAATCCATTATTTGCATTTACGAGAATGTTTCAAAAATGGATTGATATTACTTAAAATACATAGAATACTAACATTTTACCAGGATAACTTTTTAGAGCCATATGTTTCTTTGAATACTTCTCTAAGACAAAAAGCTAAGTCAGATTTTGAAAGAGACTTTTTCAAGAAGCAAAACAACTCAATTTTTGGGAAAACAATTGAAAATAAACGCAAACAAGTTGATGTTCGACTAGTTCAGTTATGGAAAGATAAATTAAATACAACTAACAAATTACATGGGGCCGAAAAATATATAAGTGCTCCAAACTTTAAGGACTTAGCAATTTTTGACAAAAATTTAGTGGCTATTCAGTTAAATAAAACAAAAGTAATTTTAGATCGCCCTATTTATATTGGATTTTCTATACTTGAAATATCTAAAAGACATTTATATAACTTTCATTATTCTGTTATGAAAAAAATCTATAAAGATAATATAAAACTGTGTTATACGGACACCGATAGCCTTCTTTATCATATAAAAACTGACGACTTTTACGCTGACATGAAAAATAATATTATGTATTTTGATACAAGCAATTTTGTGGAGAATAATATATATAGTATGCCAAAAGCTAACATGCAATTACCGGGTTATTTTAAAGACGAAATGGGTGGAGATGTTATTTCAGAATTTGTTGGTTTACGTGCTAAATTATATTGTATACAGTCAGAGAAGGAAACCATTAAAAAGGCAAAAGGGGTTACAAAGTCCGTAACAAAAAAATTGGATATTGAAAAATATAAACGAGCTTTAAAATATAATGAAAATTTAAGAGATGATATGTATGTTATACGATCAAAAAATCACTTCATTTTTACACAAAAATTAAATAAGTTAATACTTAACAGAGACGACAATAAAAGACAAATGATAACAAATCGGTTTGAGACTATACCATGGGGGCACTGTAGTACAATACTTTAGTAAAAATTAGATAATAAGTACCTACTATGTATATTATAATCTATTGTGTGAATGTTAAAAAGAAATCTTTGTAGATAATAATGTGTAGTTTTATGCTTAGTAACAATGATTAAATTTATACTTTGTTTTTTCTTTTTAATTATACACACCTACATACCATTACGCCTGTATTTCCCGAAGGATAAAGCAGAGGTGTACCAATGTACACCCACAGTTCGTTGGTATGTTTAGGTCTCATGTAATAGAGGATGAGTCTGTTGCCATTAACCGGGGCCACAAATCCTAACTCCGAGCTGCTACTGAGAATTTTATAGAAAACCCAATAACACTTTTGCTCGACCTGGGAATCGAACCCAAGACCTCTAGCATAGCATTCGCGCTTAGGACCACTAGGCTATCGAGGCAGTCACTTATTTTATTTATAAGGTAAATAAACGGAGATACGGAATTTTGTAATATTTATTTATTCAACAATAAGTAATAAAATAGCAAAATAAATATTTAGTACCTACTCTTGTAGAAATAAGATTCACAATCGATTAGACAAGCTAATTTTTTTAACTATTTTACTGATCAAATATTCAGTTTCATCCATAATATCATCACTATAGTCTTTCACTAGGTATTGAACACTTACACGAGCATTATTATTTTCACTGCAATTCACAACGGTATCACAACTCAGATCATCAACTGTTATATTTATCAAATGACGAGCATTTCCTGTTTCATTTCGAATAACATAAGACGAAGATGGGCCAAGCTTTCTTTTTTTCGTTTTCTTAGAAGTTTGAACCTGGTTATTCTTGGGGTCTTTAAATGATAAACGTTGCTGATCTGTCAAGCTTTCAAAATATGTGTTGTAGTTTCCCTCAGAATAAAATAGCGGATTTCCTCCATTGAGATTCTCAGAATTGGGCTGTAAAAAAATACAATTTATTATTTAAAGAATAGGGCTAAATAAAACGATATTTTGACTTGAGAGAATCTGAATTATTACTTACCTCTGATAAATTCTCTGAAATATCTTTAACCGGACTGTAAGACGGTGAGTGTGACATGATTCTGTAAAAAAAATAATAAATAATAAAATTAAGTAAGTACTTATATCTAAATAATTTAATATATTATTTTATGATAAAAAAATACATAGGTACCTCAGAAATTTTTATTCGCCAGCAAGCAAACAATACCTACTTATGGATAGGACAAACTTCAAGTGAGTGCCTAAATAAATGACATGACATTCGATATCTAATGATCTCAATTATTTAGTTTGAATCATCTTTCTTTCTTTCTTCAACATGTCTAAACCTGCACAGAAATAGTTACAATATGCCATATTACGTTTTACGTAGTTCATGTGTTTTAGTATAAAAAGTAAACATAAAAACGTATGTTAGCCATTCTTTAAAATCATTGACAAGATGAGGTTGATTAAGCAACCCATATCCCTAAAAGTTAACAGTATACAATTTAATGAACCTTCTGGCCAAATCAGACATAGTGCTTTATTACCAAATACGATTCGTTGTATAATATGTGGCCCATCAAACTGTGGTAAAACAAACGTTATGATCAGTTTATTGTTGCATGAAAATGGTCTCAAATTTAAAAATCTTTATCTTTACTCCAAAACTGCTTTTCAACCAAAATATCGATTCTTGAGCGAAGTATTAAAAAGAGTTCCTCAGATTAACTTCTATGAATTCAAAGAGGATAAAGAAGTTATAACTCCGAATGAAGCTTTGACTAATTCTGTATTTATTTTTGATGATGTTGCATGCGAAAATCAAGTTAATGTCCGTAATTATTTTTGTATGGGCAGACATAAAAAAATTGATTGTTTTTATTTATCTCAAACCTATTCTAAAATTCCGAAACAATTGTTACGTGATAATGCAAATTTTCTCATATTATTTAAACAAGATGATATGAATTTAAAACATGTTTATGAAGAACATGTCAATTCTGACCTACAATGGAAACAGTTCAAAGACATTTGTAAAACTATTTGGAGTAACCCCTATAATTTTATACTTATTAATAAAGATTCTTCCATAAATAATGGAAGGTACAGAAAGAATTTCGATATCTTTTTAAAATTTTGATACTTCGAAGATTCATACAAATTAATATAATTATGAATAACACGCTAAAGGAGGCTAGTGTCAATTCTTCTTTAAGCTAAAGCAGACGTTGAACATAAGATGGAAAAAAATATTAAAATTGAATTAATGAAGTCTGTAGACTCCATCAAGAATAAAATAAAACAAATGAAGACCCAGGAACATGCGATGAATTTGTCAGTTGATAAAATGCTAAAACCTGTCACAGATCCTCTTAAAACCCTAGTTAATTTGAATACATGTATTGAAAACAATAAAAATGAGGAAAACCTAACATTCACTAATTCTGACAATTTTGAATCTGATGACAATAACACTAGCTCGTTTATGAAATTTGAAGACTGTTACGATCCTACACCAAATTCTGCACGATTGATTAAAAATACACCTCAAAATCAATTACTAGATGATTCAGAAATTTCATTAGAGGGTCATGACATCCATGATATTTATGATGGTATAAATATACCGTTCGGAATAAGAAGTGAAAATAAAAAAATATTCATGGGCAATTCAATAGTATCTTTTTCTAAAGTAGACAGTTTGAATAACGATAATGTAATTTTAATTAAAATTGGTGACAGAGCCTATAATTTGACCCCTGGTCTAAAAGAACTATTACTTCGAAGAAAACCTGATTTAAAATTAATATCTAACAAAGATAAACTTGTCTATAAGGATATGTTACATTTCACAAATGCACATAAAAGAGATTTTAATCCTAAAGGTCAAATAAGAGGTGATAAAGGAATTAAATACCGTGAAATCATCCGACCACTGTTTTCCGAAATATCAAATATTAAAGTTCCCACTAAAATTGGAGGGAAACTACCGAAGCTAAAGGAATACAAAAATAACACTGACTTAGTATATTGGGATGACCCAAACGAATTGGTTGAGAGATTACGATTATTAGTTGCTTCAAGAGATGCTGGTAATACAAATCATGATAATGAAATTTTATCAATAATTGAAGAATTAAAAGAAGCTAACATTATTAAAGAATAAATAGTGGGAATAATGTGCCTTTGGCTCAGTATCACGGAGGACATGATAATAGACATAATTAAATTGAGACAAAAAAAATGAGTAAAGCTGACGTGGTCAACGAAATTCATAAAAATGCAAGGGTGAACTTTCCACGAAAACACGTTATCATAAAAGATTTAGATGACCTGTGGCAAGCGGATTTAATTGATATGCAATCTAAGGAAAACAAAAACTTTAGATTTATTCTCGTAGTTATTGACACATTTTCGAAATATGCATGGGCCTTTCCTTTAAAAAGTAAGACCAAAGATGTCGTATGTGATCACTCTTAAGATTTTGTTAGATGAGGGACGTGTGCCTAAAAATCTTCAAACGGATAATGGAACTGAATTTTATAATAATAAATTTTTAAAGCTTATGCAATCTCATGATATTAATCATTATTCAACATTCTCGACAAAAAAAGCTTCAATAGTTGAGAGGTTCATCAGAACATTGAAATCTAAACTGTATAAAGAATTTAGTTTAAAAGGAAATTATAAATGGATAGGTAATACTCTTGATAGTGTTGTTTATAAATACAATCACACTTACCATCGAACAATTGATGAAATCCCAGCAAATGTTGATAATAAAAATAAAAAACGTATACTGGAAAAATATGTGAGTTTGATAAAAAACGTTAGTACAAGTATAAAAAGCAAGTTTAAAGTGGGCGATTACGTGCGTATCAGTAAGTATAAGGGAACTTTTGAAAAAGGATATACGCCAAACTGGTCGACTGAAATATTTAAAATTAAAAAAATACAACTCCTGTCACTTATTTAATTGAAGATACAATAAGAAGTCGACCTATTTTAGGAGCATTTTATGCACAAGAGCTTCAAAAAACTAAACATTCCAATGTATATCTAGTCGAGAAAGTTCTTAGAAGTAAAGGACACCGGGTTTTAGTGAAATGGTTGGGTTTGCCTTCAGCTGAAAATAGCTGGATTGATAAGTCGAATAAATTGTAACAAAATTAAAAGATACTTAACTTCACAGACACTATTTATTAAGGGTTTAGTGTATTGTTCATCAGTCGTATGATGTGTATTGCTGAGAGCAGTCTTCTCAATTGGTTAATAAATCATTTACCAGTTGAATTGCACTTACCAGGCTACAATTATTGTGGTCCTGGCACGAAATTAATTAAAAGGCTTACACGTGGAGATAAAGGTGTTAATAAGTTGGACGAATATTGTAAAGAGCACGACATTGCCTATCACAAGTCTTCAAAGTTAGAGGATCGGCACAAGGCAGATTTGATTTTGTTAAATATGGCGAAAGAGCGTGCAGCTGCTCCGGATGCTAGTCAAGGTGAAAAACTCTCTGCATTTTTAGTAAGCAATGCTATGTCAACGAAAATTAAAACTGGTTCTGGGTTAAAAAAAAAGTAACAAAAAGTGTTCTCGAAAAATTACATCTGGAAAAGGGTTAAAAACAAAATTTAAAAATGTTGTAACAAAAACAAAAAGACATATAAGAAAATTAAAACCAAAATGTAGAAAAGTAGCAATAGAATTAGCTATGGCTGCTGCCAGGGAGTTAGCTGATGATTCATCCATTAAACTTCCTCGTGTTAATCCTATACCAAAAACTGGTGGAGTATTACCTTTAATTCCTATTTTTGCTGGATTATCTGCGGCTGGAGCCTTAGCAGGCGGCGCAGCTGGTATTGCTAAAACTATTAATGAATTTAAGATGGCTAAAAAGCTGTATGAAGAATCGAAGAGACACAATGAAAAAATGGAGGCACTTTGCATCGGAAAAGGACTACATCTTAAACCACATAAGAATGGTCTTGGTATTTTTGTAACAAAAGAAAAAAACTAGTATATCGGCTACCCAAACGAGCCTTAACTAATCTTGATATTTTTAGGTATGGAAATGATATTCCCTATTTCAGGGGCGTCTTTATGAGAGATGAGTTAGGGAGCTCATTCATATTCATTAAAAAAAGAATGTGGGGTTATTAATTTAGATAATTCTAAAAATCCTGGTTCTCATTGGGTAGCCTATGCAAAACACAATGATTATATTGAATATTTTGACAGTTACGGTAATCTTAAGCCCCCCAAGGAATTTATAAAATATTTAGGTTCTAAAGTCCACTATAATTATGAAAATATACAAGGTGATCACCCTTTTAACTGCGGCCATCTTTGTTTGAAGTTTTTAAGAAAGTTTTGGTGTAGGCAAGGAATAAAATAAATAGTTTTAAGAAAAAGTGATCAGTATGCAAGTATGTCTATAACAGTGACTATCTCTGGCAAGAAATCAGAATTAGAATCGTTTTTTCAACCTCCTCTGGTTTTATCTGGGAAATATGAGTGTGGATTGCTAAACATTTCAATATTGAATTCAATACCAAAAGTGCATTTTAATAAAAATAATTATAGTAACTTACCTGTAATTAGAATTGAATGTGATTTAATATACGGATCCTACAGTAACGGATTACCAACTCATATTATTCATGAATTTATATCTAATATTGCTGCAGACCATCAGTACATAGAAACACCTGCAAACGTTATTTACTTTCCAGTGAACAAAAATATCATTTCATCTATATCTATTAAAGTTGTTGATCAGTTAGGCTACTGCATTGATTGGATAGAACATATTCAACTGCGTATTCACTTAAGGAAAATAAAATGATATTATATAATATATATCCTCCCATCAAAATAAAACGTCTTATTTCTTCTACAACCACAAAGGTGCTCAGACGTAAGAAAAAAGTTAAGACCTTAACTAAAACAAATATAGATTTTCTTAAAGCCCTAGGTTTTAAAGTATGAATATACTACAGATTAGTGACTTGCCGCACTTCGATACTTCGATCGAAAGCTATGAAGTCCATTCTTACAACCCCTACAATAACTGCTTTAGAGAAAATGATGAAATCAGAATTCCCATTCACCAGCAAGACATATACGTGCTGCCATCAGCCAGCTCAATTTATATCGAAGGTCGGGCAAAGCTCTTCGGTAAAGATGGAAAACCGCTCGAAAAGACTATTTCGTTTATCAATAACTCTGCTATGTTCTTGTTTCAAGACATCAGGTACGAAATAAACGGCATTGAAATAGATCGTATAAAAAACTCTGGAATAACTTCGACAGTAAAATCGTATATTTCATTAAATGAAGCTGAAAATAAAGTGGCTGCCCTATGGGGCTGGAACTTAACTGGATTTAAAAGTGATGGTCATTTTGATGCTTTGATACCATTAAACAAGGTTTTAGGATTTGCGGAAGATTATAATAAAATTATAATAAATTGTAAACATGAGCTTATATTGAATAGAAGTAACTCTAATTTAAATAGCGTTATACTTACTGAAGATATTGCACATTTTCAAATAGAAATAGAAAGAATACAATGGAGGGTACCACACATAAAAGTGTCAGATCGCGTACGATTGACTCTATTAAAACATTTAGAAAAAGATAAACCTATTCAAATGGCATTTAGAAATTGGGATTTGTACGAATATCCTTTACTACCTAAAACCACAAAGCACTCATGGTCCGTTAAAACTGCATCACAATTAGAAAAACCGAGATATGTAATTCTTTGCCTACAAACTAATAGAAAAAGCAATAAACTAAAAGACAGTTCACTATTCGATCATTGTGAAGTGACAAACGTCACTCTCTTCTTAAATTCGCAATATTATCCATATGAACCTTTATCTTTAAAGTTTTCTGAGAACAAATATGGTATATTATATGGTATGTACGCTAAATTTCGTCAGCCTTATTACAACTGTCCGGCAGGACCGTTGCTTAATCTAAAGGACTTTAAAGAAAAGGCTCCCCTATTCATCTTAGATTGTTCAAGGCAAAACGATAGTTTAAAAACAGAGGGGTAATTGCGGAACTTTTTATCGGTAGGAATTGGTTTAATATTCATAGTTAAACAACATTCATTGCGTTATTTACGTTGCTGATCCACAATTTATTCGAACAAATGACGCAATGGTTTAGAAATAATCTTCAATCCCATTCAGATTCCGATAATTTGTGCGTTTCGCAATTAGGGTGCAGGTCCAGTAGACGTTCGGTTAGAAATTGAAAGTACAGCGCCAATACCAGATAACACCGCTGCATATTGTTTGATTATAAACGATAGACTTGTGGAATATAAACCTCTGAGCAACATAGTACGTCGATTATCATGACTGCCATTGTAGACGTCCAAGGCTTCAAAACGGAAGCAAATGAATTTGTGCTAAAAGAAATTGCTATATTGTGTAATGACAAATTACAAGTATTTTTAATTAAGCCACCATTTCCATTTTACGATTTGACAAAACAAGAAAGACGGCAAGTTGCATGGATTGAACGTAACAGGAAGATACGCTGGGGTGAAGGATTTATACCTTATTCAAATTATCAATATTTTATTTCAGATATTTTAAGAGATAAATGTATTTATATTAAAGGTCTTGAAAAAGTGTTATGGTTAAAAATATTTTAAATAACAATAATAATGTGATTAATTTAGAAGATAAAGGTTGTCCTAGTTTGCTAAGTCTGTATGATCGATATAAAGATTCTGAAGATTTGTATAGTTGTATTTATCATAATTCAATATGTGCTTTAAAAAATATATTGTGTTTAAAAAAATGGTGCTCTGATAATAAACTATTAATATAATTTATTTTTCATTTTTTATTCATTAAATAACCATCCCTTCCTTCTAACTCATATTTAAAAAGATATTTATAAATTGGTTGTAACAGCTATGAGAGTTCATTACACTCTCATAATTGTAACAATTAACAAGAACATTAAGAGAGTATAAACAAATAATCTAAATCTATTCAAGTCTCTACTATGAGTACTAAGGGGAAAAATGTAGAGGAAGAGTTAAGAAAATTGGTTGACGATTCAATAAAAGGACGGGACGAGTGTGGTTTGGGATTATTATCGCCAGTGACAAACAAAAGAACAGTCTCACCGATGAGTGAACTTAATTTGAGAGAGAGACCTCAGCATCCAGATTTCAGTTCCAAATCAAGACAATTGATTAGTTTCTTAGACTGGCCCCAACAAAAGCGACAGAAACCTGAGGATTTGGTAGAAGCTGGTTTCTTTTACACCGGCCGGGGAGATAAGACTGTGTGTTTTCACTGTGGTGGAGGTTTAAAAGATTGGGAAGATAATGATGATCCCTGGCAGCAACATGCGCTGTGGTTTAGTCAGTGTTCCTACCTAAAATCCTAAACGCGTCATATAATACTTGTTCGGCTGTATTATTTTTGAATATGATAAGCACTTGACAATGCAGGTTGCATTAGTGGTAGAATTATATCCAGTGTAATGATGATCCCTGGCAGCAACATGCGCTGTGGTTTAGTCAGTGTTCCTACCTAAAATCCTAAACGCGTCATATAATACTTGTTCGGCTGTATTATTTTTGAATATGATAAGCACTTGACAATGCAGGTTGCATTAGTGGTAGAATTGCAGCGAGAGCAAGTGATGCAGAACCCCCAATTATACCCTACTCAAACTTTAGACAACATTATGACAAATATTACGTATATCGATCTTACTTAGTTTGCTAAAAATAAATAAAAAAAATTAAAGGAATATTTTTTTTTTGGCTATTATTAGTAAGTTCTAACAGAGTGACCACTTTAAAAAACATCTCAGAAATAGTACTTAGTGTGTTGATTTTACTGTTATAAGTTTCATCGAAATCCTCCACCTGCAACATATTAAAAAAAAAGAAGAAAATACATACAGTTTTAAAATGATATGTTTAATAATAATAATAATAACGAACAATTACCGGAGATTTATTGTGAAAGACGGCACGGTTGACATCTGTCGGGCATGCCACCGTCCAGGAGAATCAATTAGACACATAATCTCCGGATGTTCTCGTCTAGCTAACGAAGAATACTTGCATAGACACAACCTAGTAGCCAGGATTATCCATCAGCAACTTGCTCTTAAATACAGCCTTGTGGAATCGGAAGTGCCGTACTACAGGTATGTGCCCGACCCAGTTCTCGAAAATGGAAATATCACATTGTACTGGGATCGATCCATCATCACTGACAGGACTATTACCGCAAATAAGCCTGATATAGTGGTGGTGGATCGAGTAGAGCGGCGCACAATGATTGTTGACATAACGGTCCCACATGACGAGAACCTCGTGAAAGCTGAGAAAGATAAACAGATCAAGTATCTTGACTTGGCTCGCGAGGTTGTCGACATGTGGGATGTGGATTCAGCGATCATTGTGCCGATAGTCGTCACAGCCAATGGGTTGATAGCCAAGAGCCTCGACCAACACCTAAGGAGGCTCTCGTTAGGCAGCTGGGTCAAGGGCTTGATTCAGAAAGCGGTACTTCTGGACACGGCTCGCATCGTCAGGAGGTTCCTCTCTCTGGAGCCCTGACCGCCGGTAGCTTGGACCCTGTTCCCGATACCGGTGGGCTACTATTTTTTATATTTTTAAATGTTTTATTTATATTCTAATATTTAAAAATATAATTTATATGTTTATATACTGAAATAAAGGAAATAATAATAAATAACAAGAAAAAGTTATTCTCCATCCACTCTGCTAGCCCCGTAAGAGTTTGGCGTGCAGTTAAGTACGCAAATCGAATTCAAAATAATGCAGATCCAAGTGAATTTTTATTCAAGACCCTTTATACAGACTGTGCCTGTATACCTCGTGGCACACTTATTGAACACCGATTGATATACCCTTCTCGCTCTTCCGCATTGGCGAGAGAACACACAAGAGCGAAAGAGTATATCAAACAGTGTTCAGGATGTTTGCTGGGACCTATACAGTGTTACGTAAACGTAAAAAACATAAGTAGAGAAACGATAGATTTTCATTCACTTATATATTACTGTCTATAAAAGATGTAAACTCTGTTTACGGATATTTTACACTGTACACACTTCATGTATGTTATTTAAAAACGTTTGTGGAATCTTGGATTCCCTGTGTTCGATTCAAATGTTACCGCAAAGCGAGTTCAAACAACCTTGTGAATAGCTTATCAATACTTTATTTTTCTACAAAGTTGATGTTATAACTATTCGTTTTAAGTGTGTATAGTGCAAAATATCCGTAAACAGATTTGTCATGTTTTGTAGACAGTTATAAGTGAATGAAAAATCTATCGTTCCTATACTAACGTTTTTAACGTTTACATAACACTGTATAGGTCCTGTCAAACATCTTGAACATTATTTGATATGAGCAACTTTTTTTTTTAATATGTTGCAGGTGAAGGATTTCGATAAATCTTGTAACAGTAAAATTAACACACTAAGTACTATTTCTGAGATTTTTTTTAAAGTGGTCACTCTGTTAGAACTTACTAATAATAGCCAAAAAAAATATTTCATTAAAAAAAAAAAAAAATTTTTAGCAAACTAAGTAAGATATATGTAATATTTGTCATAATATTGTCTACAGTTTGGCTTTAGAATCACATTCCTAGCTCTATTAGTTTTAGAGAACGAAAAGTTAAAAAAATTGTCTGTTATTAGGACATTTTCCAAGGTTACTCAATGACAGGTAGAGCTAGGCAGTCAAAAACTGCATAAATAGTAATGCAAATGAGCAGCGTACTTAACAATATCATATTCATTACATTTGGCTCTGGGGGCACATTTTCAATACTTAACCTGCTATACCCTTTATTCAACCCATCTGATCTTTGCCTCACACACACATCCTCAAAGTAAATAAATAAAATAAAGTTTATTTGGAACAACTTAAGTTTACAATCATTTACAAAAGAAAACGAAGATAGCCACAAAAGTAAAATACTGTGGCGCAGCTATCAACGCCCAATCCAAAAAAAATATACACAATTACATTTTTCCAGAAAAGACAAAAAATACAAACAAAGTTAATAATACCGTAAAATGAGGTTATTTTGCTCCGTGAAGATAAATATGCTCCAAATTTAAAAAAAGTTTATTTCGATTAAATCTCTAAATTTAAAGGGACGTCTAAAAAATTTTTGAACGCATCCGATAAATGATTTATAAAATTGGCAACACTGAATGAGAACTTCCGGTTTCTGACATTTCTTTTCTTTTTATCAGCCATTATTAAAAAGTGTGCGTTTCGTAAAAAAAAAAATAGTCTGCAAAATCCACCTTCATCGACGAATGTACTTGGATATTTGAGGTAAGGAGGGTTTAATGCAAGTAGGTATATAATTAGCTAACAATTACAACTAATATTTAGAAAATATGTACATTAATTTAATTTTCTAACCTCTTTTACTTTGTCGTTCCTACTTTGCGCCATGTTTGGGGATATTTTGCTCCTGGAGCAAAGTTACAATTATGTTTTTGAATACTTGCTATTGTAACTGCCACATAGCTCATACTAAATTCAAATCGTTTTTCTGTAGGAAAATGCCTCGGAATTATGTAAGGAAAATGCCTAAAAGAAATTATAAAAAATATTCACAAGAGACTCTTCGAGATTGTCTAGCAGCAATAGAAAACAAAGAATTAACGCAAAGGAAAGCTAGTGAAATATACAGGATTCCACGAAGAACTATAATAAACCAACTCAGGCTTCTACGGCGCAACGAAACACCAAGGCCACCAGGAGCACCTACTACATTTACAGAGGAAGAAGAAAAAATATTCGTATCATGCATACAAAAATTGAGCGAGCATGGTTTTCCTCTTACAAGTTTCGATTTGCGCATTGTAATACAATCTTATCTGGAAAAAATTGGGAGAAGAGTTCCCAAGTTTAAAAACAACTGCCCAGGCTTGGAGTGGGTGTCGAGTTTTTTGAAAAGAAATACTGAATTGTCACAGCGCCTCGCTGCTAATATAAAGCGCAGTAGAGCTGGCATTGATCGGGAAACTCTCTCAGATTATATTCAAAATTTAGCGGAGGTGTTAAAAGATGTTCCTCCAGAGAACATTTGGAATTACGACGAAACGAATTTATGTGATGACCCTGGGCAAAAAAAGATTCTGACGAGAAGAGGCACCAAATACCCCGAAATTATAAGAGATACATCCAAAAGTTCTACATCGATCATGTTTGCTGGAAGTGCTGAAGGAGAGTTACTTCCGCCATACGTCGTCTACAAATCTAAGCAGCTGTGGAATACTTGGACAGAAAATGGGCCGAAAAATACTCGCTACAATTGTAGTCCTTCCGGTTGGTTTGACATGAACATATTCAATGACTGGTTTTTCGCACTTGTACTGCCAAAGCTCAAAAAACAGGAAGGCCCTAAAGTCCTCATAGGCGACAATCTATCGTCACATATTTCAGTGGATGTTCTTAAAGCTTGCAAAGACAATAATATAAGGTTCGTGTGTCTTCCTCCGAATAGCACCCACTTGACGCAACCCCTCGATGTCGCCTTCTTTCATCCAATGAAAGTTGCATGGCGGAAAATTCTAACAACATGGAAGCAATGCGAACAAGGCATACGGGAAAAAACTGTTCAAAAGAGCAGTTTCCCAGTCTTACTTAAAAAACTTCTTAGCGATTTAGAAGAAAATAGAAAAGAAAACTTGAAATCCGGTTTCAGAAAATGTGGGATTTATCCGACCGACGCAAATGCCTTATTAGAGAGATTGCCTAAACCTGTTGATAAGACTGCGGCAGAAAACTCTTTCCTGGAAACACTTCAAGCGAAGAGAGTGGAATGGACTGGAGGCGTTAACCCGAAAAGACGGCGTACGAAACTCGACATTATTCCGGGAAGAAGTGTTACGGAGCTGATAGATAGTTCACAGGCGGACAAAGAAAACGAGGAGCCATGTTTTGAAATAGAAGCACAGGCGTCGACTTCAGAACCCCGTCGTACAAGAATTCACAGCGACAGTACATATGCCGAGAGTGAAATATCTCTTCATGACTCTTCAAACGAAGAAACATTAAATGATATGCTGGAGACAATGTTAGAAGAAGAGACAAACGTAGGCACTGACAAGGAAAGTTCTAAAACAAAAAATCTAAAACCACTCATAAAGAAAGAAGGAGAATACGTAGCTTTCACATACGAAGGGGAGTTTTTCCCAGGTATCATCACGAAAATTAATGATAAAGGACCGTACATATCCTCAATGAAAAGATCTCTCAAATATTGGAAATGGCCAAAACCAAAGGATGAGATCCAATGCAATTGGGAAGAAGTTCTTGGATGTATATCTGCACCGAAGAAAATTGGTCGACGTGAATTTTATACTGTTCCTGAACTCGATCAAATTTGGGGAACCTAAGATCTCAATAATAATATTATTGTTGATACTCATAAGTTTTTTTAGATGGTATTTTTAGTTTCACTGTCACTTTTAATGTCTCTAATTTCCAGTGATAGAATTTTGTTTTTTTTTCTAAAAGTTTACATGTTTCTTGACACTTATGTGGCCTTTGGTGGTTTTAATAGTTTATTAGACTTAAGAGAAAATGATTCTAAGACTGATTTATCCAGAAAGTACAAATAAAAAAGTTCCTTGTACATTTTCAGTTTTATTTCCATTCAAACCACATCAACATGACGAGAAAGACACAAAATTTGCTTCATCACTATTTATTTTTGGAGTAATTTAACAGCTGCGGCTGTTAACATTGCCTCTGTTTTTTAAATGTGCCTGTTTTAGTGCAAGGTAAATGTAGGAGCAATGTTTCCAAAAGGCTGGGCAACATTGCTCCATTTTTGAATAAAAAAAAATAAAAATAAATAAATTAAACAACTATGTTTGTCATTTAAATATTGCATCTAGAAGGATAAATGAGCCACTCAACGTTTTCTGAAAAGCCGTATTAAAGAAGGATTTTACGTGAGTCACACTTATCAAATTTTGGAGCAAAAACCGGAGCAAAGTAGCCTCATTTTACGGTAATTAATTTCGGAATAACATTTTTTTTTTTAAGATAATATAAAACAGAAAATACTCTATGAGGAGTACTATGTAGTATAAGTGTAGAGTGGAGGTGGGGTGATGTGTGTATATGTGTGAGTGTGTGTGTGTATGTGTGTGGGTGTGTATGTGTGTGTTTACCGTAAATATGATACCATAAATTGCTCAGTTTCTTGATAAGACAGGGATTTAAGCCAGTCAGACAGTTTTCTCTTTAGCAGACTTTTAGTCATAGGGTAAATACCAAATCTTATATTTATGTCGTTGTAAAGTTTAGAGCTGATATGATTGAAGTGGCGACTAACTAAGGCTAATCTGCAAGGCTCACTCTTACAAACTCTGTCGGGACGCCGTTTCTTTGTTAGGGGCTGAGGGACGTAAGGCAAAAGCAGGTGTTTCTTAAAGACTGTTTGTAGGATGAACAACTGTCTCACTGTGAGGACCTCACAAAGTGAGTACAGTTCAGAGGTCGGAAATCTAATGGGTTTTTTTGCCAGTACCTTTAAAACTGCTCTCTGAGCCCTCTCTAGCCGCAGCATGGTTGTCTTGTGAGTTCCCCCCATGTAGTTATACAGTAACTGAGAATTGATTGAGCGAGGGCGAAGTAAACCATTTTCAGGGACTGGAAATCAGCAGCCGCTCGGAGTTTTTTAAATAAATAAATTAATCTCCTGACTCGAACCAGAACAGAGTTAACCTGTTTTTCCACGACAAGAGACTATCCAATATAACCCCGAGGTATTTAATGCTGTCAGACCTTTCTATTTGGGCACATTTACAGTGGTTGGCCATTGTACACACATGAGCCCTGATCTCAAACGACAGTGGTGGTTGACTTTTGATACTCGGAGTAAAAGAGATGAACTTGGTCTTAGAGATATTGAGCGTGAGCAGATTCGAGGTTAACCACTTCATAACCGTTCTAAGAGCCAGTTCTGCCCTCTCACGAGTCTCAGACCAGTCTTTGCCATGGATTATTAGAGCTGTGTCATCGGCATATGTGATAATTTTTGTGTTTGGGATAGATAGCTGACACAGCTCATTGACATAAATGAGGAAGAGGGCTGGTCCTAGGACACTGCCCTGGGGAACCCCAAAAGTTAAATTTTCCTCATTACTGATGTATGACCCAACCTTTACTACCTGTTTTCGTCCGGAAGTGTAGCTACGAAAGATATCGAGGGCAGTGCCACGAATTCCAATATGTTCCATCTTGTCAATTAGTTTAGGGACTGAAACGGTGTCGAAAGCCTTCGAAAGATCCAGGAACACAGCAAGAGGTTTCTGCTTATTATTGAGATGTTCGACTAAAGTGTTTGTGAGATCCAGAGTAGCATCTTCTGTTGATTTTCCCGCTCTAAAACCGTATTGATTTCCGGCCAAGATGTTGAATTTTGCGAGGAATTTCACGAGCCTCACGTTGATAACTTTCTCGAATATTTTCGAGATAGTTGTAAGGACGGATATGGGCCTGTAATTCGAGACAAGATCCTTGTCTCCTCCCTTGTGAATCGGATGGACTATGGCAGTTTTGAAGGCATCAGGAAAAATACCAGAAGATAGGGAGAGATTAAAAATGTGAACAAGGACAGGGATAATTGTATTTTTTGTAGCTTTGATAATTGTGGAAGGGATTCCATCACAACCGACAGCACATTCATCTTTAAGATTTAAAACGATGCCCTCGACTTCAGCGTCGTCAACATCAGACATGACCATCGATTCCAACGGGGCTGTAGTGGAAGAGTTCGCTACCTGGGGTGGCAAGTGAAAGTCTGGACAGTTATTTTGTGATGAAGAATTGGAAAACTTTGATGCGAGGGTACTGCCCACATTCGCGAAGTAACTGTTTACCACATTGACTGAGAGGAGAGGGTCTTCTTCACATTTCAGTAGCTCGGAAGAAAACGTTTTACCCTTGTCCATACAAGATATTTCCCTGATGACTTTCCAGGTTGCCTTAGGATTCTTCCTGGCCCTCTGAAATTCTGACCGTTCATATTCCCGATAAACTTTTTTTAAATAAATTATTGCAAAATGTACGATAGCGACGGTACATAGTTTTATGTGTCTCATTTTCTGGGTGTTTTTTGGATGTTTTATGTAATTTATCTCTTTGCCGGACACATCTGAGAAGGCCGGGGGTAATCCAAGGCTTGAGGATGCGCCGTCTACTAGGAATTACCGAAGAACTTGTATGCAGATTGACGGAAGCAGATATAAGAGATACAAAAGTTTCGGCAGCAAAGATTGCGTCATTGGATTTAAGTATATCAGCAAAATGTGTGTTCCTGAGGTCAGATTTCACTTTTGCAATATCAATTTTTGAGACTGAGACCTTTGGTGTATTTGTTGTAATATTGGGGTTGCAAAAAAGGATAACGGGATAATGATCTGTTATGTCACATTCTAGTACCAAGGTTGTAGCAGTGTTTGTCGACTTCAGCAAAACATGGTCAAGACAATTAGCAAGCCTGGTAGGAAAAGAATGTGCGGGGAGCATAGCATGTGATGCAGTAATATTTAAATATTCATCACAGTTTGGATCTACACTTGTCGGAGCAATGTTAATATTTATGTCCCCGATAAGAGAGATAGTTTTGAATGTCCGTAAGTGGTGGAGCAACATATCTAGACTATTTAGAAATAGATTTGGGTCTTTAAACGAGGGTGATCGGTATACCGCGACAACTGCAAACTCATCAGAGAATTTCAGCAACAGACAGTTTGCGTCATTAACCGAGGGAGTTTCGAATGAGTATTGCAAATCCTCTCTAATATAAGCAACTACTCCATCATTTTGGTTTTTAAAAGAAGTAGTGCATGTATTGTAGCCTGATAAAGGGGGAACATTTGGACATTTACTCAGCCAACATTCAGACAACAAAGTAACATCCAGTGTGTAACTCAATCTACCTAATAATAATAGATAGTAGTTAATCAAAGTTACAGTTAATGCTACGAGCCGGGGTCGCGTGATTGTTCGAAAGAGATACCGTGACCCTGGCACATGGGCAACTGATGGAACACGGGTGGGTTTTAGTCAGTAAAAGTCTGACACACCCTCCCGCTCCGCCCAGAGCGGGAGAAGTCATTTGATGATTTCCCATCCTGAAAAAAAAAAAAAAAAAAAAAAAAAAAAAAAAAATGCTACGAATATTGACATGTATGATTTTAAGTGTAGACTGGTTTTCTAAGAAACTTAGCACTGGATTCCGGAGAGCAGACGAAACATTCTGAGACCGACAGATTTTCGATCTCGGTATTAATTACATTTAGGTCATCCATTGTGATTATAAAAACTAAAAAGTGAAAGTACTTGTAGGTTCAGCTCAAGGCTTATATCTGAGTAGTCTATGGTTTTAGATGGTGGTATTCTTATACAGTTAAGGGTAAAACTATGTGTTATATAATTGAAAAATTTGCGGTATATGAGATGAAGTGATATTTCTTGTGTGCAGTAGTAGAGTTGTGTGTCGAGTAATGAGATAGTGTACAATACATTGTTAGTAAACAAAATGTAGCTAAATAATGTAAACATAGAGACATACAGACGACAATAATGAATCAAGAACAAAAACAGGTGAAATAGATACCAGTTATAAATGGTTAACGACAAAGCAAGTAATATGTTGTGGAAATGAGAAACTGGGCATAGTCAAACGGACTTTACAATGGTAGAAAGGTCCGCATCAGTCTTAATTTCAAAGTGCTTGAATCCTTCTCTCTCGCGTACGAAGATTTTGCCATGTTTAATCCAGCAAAATTTGTACTCGTTAGACTTAGCCGCATCACGTGTCAAGAAATATAGTCTCTTCTTTCGGGATATTAGATTTTCAGAGACGAATATCGGTTTGGAAGGGCCATTAATTTTAAGGTGCTCCGTTGTCAACTTGAATGAGTTCCTGTTGTGTTTACGGAAGTTTTCCAAAAAATCATCCTTGCGTAGAACCGATGTAAAATCGACTATTATGGTTTTATTAGCCGGATCTCTTGTCTGAACACGAAAAAAATCTTTGATTTCATGAGCTTGAATTTTTAAGCTGATGAGATTTCCCATATCAGTCACGGTTTTCAATAAGGAAGTCTTTGTCTCAGATTTAACCACTGGAATATTGCGTATCTCTATACAGGAGGATCTAGAACTCTGTTCAATGTTTTCAAGCTTAGCCTCCAACTTTTGGATGTAGGACTGGTTCTCCTTCCGCTCGGTTTCCAGTAGCTCAACTCGTGAAGTTATATCGTTGAATTTAGCAGCCATAAAGTCAATAGTGTCCCGGATTTCGTTCACCACAGAGTACAGATTAATATACTTTTCCTCTTGCTGTTGTTTGAACTCGCGAAACATTTCCTTTAGCTCTAACATAGTCGCAGACAGGCTATATTCCTCGTCGCCTGTGTCGAGCAAAGTGGGTGCTCCAGTAATGCTACTACAAAATCTTAATCCGGCTAAGTTGTGCAATGGGACCAGGTTGTGTGTGAAAACCTCACATCAAAATGTGGTAGAGGACACGCCATTGTATTTACTGGCTGTGCTCAAGGTGAATCGGTGTACTATATACCACAGATACCACTAATACCGTCGGAGTACCCATTCAAGTTTAAAAGGCCGCAGTCCCCTTATGGTATGTTTAGCAATGACGATTAATAAGTCTCGGGGACAATCACTGTAAACAGCGGGATATGATCTTAGAGGGGACTGCTTCTCGCACGGCCAGTTTTACGTGGCCTGCTCGAGAGTGAGCTCATCTAGCAGCCTGGTTGTATTAGCAGCTGAGGGCAGAACCTCTAAAGTAGTATTTAAAGAGATACTTTATGTATAGACTAAAAAATAAATAGTCTTAAACCCCTGTGAACAGCAAGTTAAGTAAAATCTTCATTTTAATAATAATTTAGGTAACAATTTTTTTTCGAAATTCCCAGGGAATAAAGAGAATTTATATTTTCGCTTTAAAGTTGCCTACAAAGTCATGCAAGTAGGTAATTTTCCGTTCCGTTATATATTCCGTCACTATTCCCGGCAGGCATCGGTCCTAGTAGACCCCTACACTGCTGGCTGACATCTCTTTGAGGCGCGCGTGAAACACTGCGCGCCGTCGACCCAAGCTTGGTCTTTACCGGGCGGCGAGCTACCCATTGCTCGCCCCCCGCAAGCTCGCGCCTACGGTGGCCGGGAGTCCGCTATGGACTCCCGACGCCCGGGGCGTCTGCTCCTGCGGCGGCTAGGGACGTGAGGGCGCAGAGACTGCCACTCCCTCACGCGCCCCGCCTCCTCCTTCGCGAGCATTACTGCTTCCCATTCCCTCTCGCTCCGTACCATGGCTCGCACCAGGACCGGACGCGAGAGGTCGCCGCCGATCGCCTCCACGGCGGTGCTCCGCCCAGGCAGGGCACACCTCCACCGTATGCTCCACCGTGTCCTCCAGACGATCCTCGCAATGGAAACACCCGGACGTATCCTCCCGCTTTATCCTGAACAGGAACCCACCGAAGCACCCATGCCCGGTGAGAACCTGCGTCAGGCGGAAGGTAAGGACGTCGTGACGCCTCTCTATCCACTCCTCAAAGAGGGGACTTACCGCCGCAATTGTGGCGTGCCCAATTGTTAGGTTTTAGGATTAATTATCCTACATCAATCATTTATCAATCCAAGCGCTACTCCTTTGATAACACAAAGCAAGTAATGCAATAACACATTGTTTACCTGGATTAACACATAGGGTACTTTCAATCCCGGTAGTACGTTCCTGTGGGATATTTTTCGACATCCACGCGGGCGAAGCCGCGGGCAGAAGCTAGTAAATAATATTGGTTGTAATTGTACCAAAACTATACGGACGGATTCCATAAAATATCTTGGAGTTCTTATTGACTGACATGGGGTGAGCAAATAAAATAATGTTCTGGTATCCAGAGTGAGAAAGTTAATTTTTGTTTTTAAAAACCTTAGAACCTCCGCCAATTTTTCCGTATCATCTCATAATGTCAAACTCTCAAAATGACAACCAGACGCAAAATGTCCACTTCTCAGAATGTCAACTTCTTGGAATGTCAAATTCGCATTATGTCATTTTCTCAAAATGTCGAATTCTCACAATGACAAATTCGCATAACGTCAACTTCTCACAACGTCAACTTCTTAAAATGGTAAATTCGCTTAGTGATAACTCTACGTCTACTTTAACAATGTCTTTTAAGTAAAACTAGGTATACATATACTAAGGGATATATTAAGGTAGGTATCTGTAGACTTTAAAAATTAAATATTAAAATTTATAATCAATCAACTGTATGGTGTGTCATCTTTTACATATACAAATTAAAAACCAAACTAAAAAAAAGAAGTTGGTTTTCTGTGAAAGCGTGTTTTTTCGTTTTTTAAAACTATTACTTATTTTAAATTTTTTAGTGTTTCGAATTTTGCAACGTATGTCAGCGTAGTTGTTGCTTTCCTGGTAACTCTGGCAAGGATAATGGCACAATTTATGAAATTATTGTATTGTCATTAGTTCTTGACAAGTATGGTAAATTTCGAGTTAATCCGACGTTTTGAGGGGGGTCAAAGTCATGTTCATACAAACATAGTAGCATACGTATGAAGCTAATAAAAGCGTGTTAAAAAAACGACTGTCATCAAAATGTCAAAAAAAGAAGCAAAATGTTGGGATCAGAGAATAACGAACCGTCTATTTAAAGTTTTTAATTTGTATATGTAAAAGATGACACACCATACAGTTGATTGATTATAATTTTAATATTTAATTTTTTAAATCTACAGATACCTACCTTAATAAATATCCCTTAGTATATGTATACCTAGGTTTACTTATCACCATATTTAAAAGACATTGTTAAAGTAGACGTGGAGTTATCACTAAGCCCTGCCGAGGTCGCCTGATTGTTCGAAAGAGATACCGTGACCCTGGCACATGGGCAACTGATGGAACACGGGTGGGTTTTAGTCAGTAAAAGTCTGACACGCCCTCCCGCTCCGCCCAGAGCGGGAGAAGTCATTTGATGATTACCCATGCTGAAAAAAAAAAGAAAGGTATCTCTAAGCGAATTTACAATTTTAAGAAGTTGACGTTGTGAGAAGTTGACGTTATGCGAATTTGTCATTGTGAGAATTCGACATTTTGAGAAAATGACATAATGCGAATTTGACATAATGCGAATTTGACATAATGCGAATTTGACATTCTAAGAAGTTGACATTCTGAGAAGTGGACATTTTGCGTCTGGTTGTCATTTTGAGAGTTTGACATTATGAGATGATACGAATTTTTCTACCCTGAGAACAGTTTACTTTGCTCTTGCTCACTCTATCTTAACGTATTGTATATCATCATGGGGTGGAGCTGGAAAGTGTCTGCTATTGCGCTTAGAGAGAGAGCGCAAAGGGCTGTGCTCAAGGTCATGGCATACAAACCCATTCGTTTCCCTACATGTGAGTTATATCAGCTATGGAAGTTACCTACCGTTAGACACTCCTTCGTATTGAGCACGGTACTAAGGAAACACTGTGACCTGCCGTTTAACCATGATTTGAGCAGACAACGACGAAGGACTGCCAGAGTCTGCGGAACAGTTCCGGCTAGACTTGAAACTGTCCGGCGACAGTACATTTTCTTTGGTCCCGTGCTATACAGTAGAGTACATGACCAACTTAATATTTATTCTTCCTCTTCCCGAGATTGTAAAAAAAATAACAAACGATTGGCTTTGCACCCTGACTTATGAAGAGTTGGAGACTTTAGTTAAGCCATAAGGATATCCTGTGTTAGACTTTTCTTCCGTAATAGATACGCACATCACGAACACCTCACTAACTCACACTACATGCACACACACACATACGCACACCACACCTCGGTACATATCTTCCATCTACTCATCATACACGCACCCTCACTACTCAAACAAACTCTACATATTATACTAACTTTTTTACTTTTAATCAGTTCAGTTTTATTCTGTAAATTAATTTTAATTTGTAAACCATTAAATCTGGAACACTGTCATCTTCCACATGGAGGTGGGCGTACGCAATTAATTTGTAAATGTACTGTTTCTGGTTCCAATAAAGATATATATTATTACTAGTGTTCGCTGCCAGGCCAGGCCTCACCATAGAATTTAATAGTTTTGTGGAACCGCGATGATGGGCCCTGGGTGGCATAGCGAACTTGTCCGCCGTGCGCGGAACAGAACAATAATATCAAACAAAAGAACTCACCTGGTGGTAGACGAACACTGCTTCTGGGGCCTACCTGGATTTATGTATGTAAGTGAGTGTGTATTGTATTGTGTTGTGACGTTATGAGTATTCTCCAGGATACCACACGGCCGCTGCAACACGCCTGGTACCAGGACATGCGGTCTCCAAATCGCGTTCTCCAATAGCGTCACTTTCACTTCAAAGTATTTCCAACAAACAAATATGTCCAAACTCAACCCGTATTATTTCGTCAAACTGGGGTTATTTACAATCAAAGCAATTGGGTCATGACAAATTGTCTACAAAACGACCGGTTCTAATGGATTAATTTACAAACGCGTCGCGGAAACCAAAACGGCGACATTTTTCCATGATCAAAACCCAAGTGTCAAGTGTCAAAGTCAAAACTGACAAGTGACAGTTGTCGCTTCATTACACGCGCGTTCCGTTAGGCGCACAGATTAATCAAGTCAACGGGACGGAACAATTAGTTATTTTTACTATGTAACACGAGTCATTTTTGTAAACACTTTATCTAGTCAAATTAGGTACTTCTATATTGGTTCAATGCTTCGTTAATGTGACAGATGTCATTATCTACCCAACAATTATAAAATATCAAAATGAAATATCAAACACGGCCAGACTGATAAGTACTCCGTCCTCGAAGTACCTATGAATCCACCTTACAAAATCAATTCTTGATAATGAGCAATTCAACAGAGTAAAATATTAATTCTCATTTTAAATACTTGGAGCTTAATACAACTTATCTACCTATGTTTCGACACATTTTTTTTTCTATACCTCCCTAATAAATAAATAAATATCTTAGGACAACCAACGCAACGTTATATGATCCCAAACTAGGCAGAGCCTGTACTATGGCAACCAGACAACTAACTGATAAATATACTTATATATTTCTAGTTGACAAATAATGCATCACTTACCGGTATAGTTTAGTTTTATGAAGCAATTATTATAGCAACAATTCAAAAAGCCTTTCTCATTCAACAGCCGTTGAACTGAAGCTCTAGCCAGTGATCATGAAAATAATTCCAATAATTCATCGCTCGGTCAATCTGACATTATTACCAAAACCCATATTTAACAAACATTTACTATTAACATTTTCACAAATTTTTGACATGAACATTCTGACCAATTTTTTCCTTTGGAAGTAATAACTTTAAATAATACCTGACACACCAAAGTAAAAACAATTATTTCGCAGAGATTAATCTCAAGAAAAAGCTTTTTTTTTTCGTATTATGTTATGTTCACTACTTTGGCTAAAATAAAGAATTAATCCAAGCAAAAGAAGCCACTCCACAAATTAATTTCAGCAGGTGGTGTTAGCTACTTTGGATCAGAGTCAAGGGAGCCTGACTGTCCGCTTAATTGGGTCCAGTGACCACGGTCCCCAGCAACAAGGGACCGATTGAAGAAGAGATGGAGAATCAATCCGAAGTATAAATTGAGTTTTCAGGACGTTAAACAAACTACCAACAATTTATTCCGATGTTTATATGTACATACTTGGTGTTGTTTTCTACGTTAAAATTATCTTTGAAATAATTTGTTAACATCAGAACCGTATATACAAATAAAATTACCATGAACATTTGAATGGCATTTAAATATCCCTCAAATAATATCGTTTATAAAGTACTTGTACAGTCGGAATGAAAATATGTTAGTACAGCTTTACCGACTCAACATTTTATAAATATTTGTATATATTTTTTTAAATTCTTTTTATTTTATTTATATTTCATCAAAAGGCCAGGCCACTGAAAATAAAACATTTGGAAAGATTCATCGGTTATCGTTGTAATGCAATTAAATGTAATTTTCTATTTCATAATCTGATCAGTACCGTAGCTTAAGGAGGTACGTACGACACATCTTGACATGATTAAGGAAATAATTTGAGAACTGAAGAAGAAATAAAAGATCAGACCATACCTATAAACGGCCATTACAACTGTTACTTTATGTTTTTCATTAGTATTCATAATACGTTTTTCTTCATGTTACAAAATAATTATCCTATAAATCATAATATCGAATCTTTGTCAATGTATAGTTTGAACGTTCGGTTAAACTGAAATACACCAAAATGCGAATAATTTGAAAATAGCCTCACACGGCCATGCTGAACTGTACTTCGCCTCGAAGTACAAGCCACAAAAGCAAAAAGAGGAACATTTATATTGTTTTCAATGGTCTATGACCCAAGTGATGTTATGGCCCCACCTGATTTACGTGAGTCCGCCTAACACCAGGCCTACGACCCCAGCAGAATTTTTTCATTGGTCTTTGACCCAAGTGATGTTATGGCCTCACCCGCTGTACGTGAGTCCCCTAACACCAGGCTTATGACCCCAGCGGAAAGTTTTTATTGGTCTCTGACCCAAGTGATGTTATGGCCTCACCCGCTGTACGTGAGTCCCCTAACACCAGGCCTATGACCCCAGCGGAAAGTCTTTATTTATTTCACAATTAAATTAACCTCTAATTGTGTAGCCTAATCATTTTTCACATCAATTCCTTTTAAATTTATTTTTGTTGTTTTATAAATCCGAAATAATAAAGTTTGGTCTCAAGCCTCATCCCTGTGAGCACTGATAATTCCAATCCAATTCATCATAAAACTTCATCATTACCTATGTCCCTATAATGAAAATCTCACAAGCTAATTCTAAATATCTTTAAATTCTGTAACCCCCAAAAGAAATATAATTACATTAAGTACTGTGATCTACATAACCACTTTTATAATTAAACAAAGTATTATCTATGAATTCTGGGTTTACTACCACCTCAAATATTTTTTCATACTTATTCCGTTACTAGGTTGATTTAAAAATGCTAGAACTACCTTGGGCATATACCGTCTGTGACATGTTCCAAAGTTAATACTGAACAAGCTGTGAAGAATAAAAACTTTTAAAATAGAATAAATAAACCCAGAACTAACTATGGAAGGAAAAATATACTGTACGAGGGAGCAAAACTGTATAATGCACTACCTGACGATATAACCAATAGGGACACCATATTTAATTTTTTTAAAAGGCCTAGAAGAATACGTTATAAAACAACATTAAGAATATTAATCGTCACCTTGTTGCCACCTTATTGTGAGCAAAGAGAATCAAACTTACTTTTAGTTTTATATTTACATTTCTCAATATTTTAAGTGAACTGTAATGTTCTTGTTTTTTGAGAAATAAAATAAATGTCTTTCAACCGAAAATATATCTAATGTCGGAGCAATAAGTCGATCTATAGTGTATTCAAATCCTATTATCAAATTGATGATAATTATAGAAACTTGAATATCTACTTAGCTTTACGTGTAGGTAATAACAGTATTATTTTTGAACTAATTTTTTTACAAGTTTGAAATTAAATAGCTAACTCAGATATGACAAATTGTATGTATTTTTCAATGCTAAATCATTACAAAATAAAAATAGAAAAAAATGGCAAAAAATAAAATAAAAATGTTTAGGGGTGACCCCCTTATCATTTAGGGGTATGAAAAACAGATGGTGGCCGATTCTCAGACCTACCCGATACGCACGCAAAATTTCATAAAAATCGGACTAGCCGTTTCGGAGTAGTTTGGTAACAAACACTGCGACACGAGAATTTTATATACCTATTAGAAGAAGATAGAATATAGTTGACTTGACTTATTGTTACTTAGCTCCATATGCAGCAAAAAAAATGTATAGATAAAGTACTCGAGAACTCAAAAGACACTTATTACTTGCTTATTACGAAAACTAGTACAATTCCCCCAATTTGGGGGGCTTTGCCTATCGCCACGTTTGGCAGGCGGGTTGGCGATCGCAGTATGGTGGTAAAATGCATAGAGAACGTTGCTGCCATTCTCTAGTAAGTCCCTTAGTCGCCTTTTACGACACCCACGGGAAGAAATGGGGTGGTGTTATTCCTTACGTCCGACACCACACGGTACTAAGTACTTAGTAAATACTTATTCAAAATAATCCATTTTAAAAACCAGCCTTGTTTTTGTTGAACAAATATAATTGGTAAATAAATGTATACCATGATTTGGATTAGGATGTAGGTTGTGGGTTTTATCCTGATATTCCCACGGGATCGAGACTTACGGTCACAGCACACATATCAACTCGGAAAGGGATCGTCACCGTATCGCCTTTCGCCTCGCCGTCAAACAGGCGTCAACCTAACGTAACCACCTAACGTAAGCGGATCGGAAGCTCCGGCACGTCGACTCGGCTACAACTAGGCGACGCCGCGCTTACGGCTCGCCGACCACTGGTTGACGGCTAGGCGCACTAGTTCAGTCATTTTGAATCTGAACGTTTTGTGTCGCGTGGACAAAGAGACGTAAGCTAGGGTACAGAGAGCCGTAAGCTGGCGTACGGAGAGCCGTAAGCTAGCCTAGCTTACGGCTCTCCGTACCCTAGCGTCGCCAGGGCCGTAAGCGCGGGGACCGCTTGTTGCCACGCGCCACATCGCGGTTCGTGACTAGGGCTTCCATTACGTAATTACGTAATTACGTAATTACGAACTCATTTTAAAGTATTTTCAATTCCGTAACTGAAGATGTCAATTCCGTACTTACGTAATTATTAGTATCATCAATCCATCAAAATAGTCAACCAATAAAAAAGCATTATACGTACACATTTATAATGTGGCAACACTATAAATGTGTACTAACATATACTATATACCTACATCGAAACTGTACAAATAGGGTATTCCCCGCAGTTTATTTTATATCTATTTTGCAAAAAATAGTTCTAAGACGTACAGAATAGAGTTCAAATATATCAACTTGGCGAGTCGGCAAGGCCGGGGAGTCCGTGACGAAAAGTCCCTACGACCACGGGGAACTTAGGGGAACTACTATGCTCCTCACATTCTTAACTAAAAAGAAAGTAGTTTCATTGCTCAATTGTCGGTTGTTCAGTTCACATCGCTAGACTCTCGGCACAGTTGACACTTGATCTGATACTTAATTAAAAGTTGGTGGTAAATGCGCGCAAATATTAACAATTTGTAGCAGTTGTATCTTTATCGTGGGTGACTTTGAAATTTGAATGTGTGGATTATCTCTTCAAAGATGTAAGTACTTAAATCGGTCTTATTTAGTATTAAAAGGGCATTAAAAACCTCATGGGGCGTGGAGCATGCATAGTTCGTACAAAATAATTTGTAAATCAAACATTTTCTTAAGGTGTATTTATTCCGATTAGATTATAGAATATCTAGGTTCCCAAATATATATTAATTAAGAACACTGATTAAAACATAAAAGGTCGGTACCTATCAAAAATTTGAAATTCCTCATAGTTCGTCTCTAAATCAGGTATGAATGAACTAAGCATGCTCTTTCGCCTACTATAGAAGAAAAAAACGTTTGGCTACAAAATAAGTGTTTACATTATTTTGTAATGAGTTGACAACTATGTTTAACCAATATCATTTTAACCTAACTTCCTTTTATTTTTTTTCGGGTCTTCTTCAAATAAGACTGTATACAAGGAGTTTTTGAACAAACGCACACAAAGCTCTATCTGGGAACATTTCTGGAAATATAAAAATTTGGGACTTGTACGGATACAGGGATCAATGCCAGCTGAAGTAGGCACTCAATTATTACAGCAACATTTGAGTGACTTCGGTTTAAGTCTGGAAGACGACATAATTGCTTTCACAACAGATGGAGCGAGTGTTATGGTCAAAATGGGTAGAAATTTTGACGGCCACCACCAATTGTGTATGGCTCATGGGATACAACTAGCAGTCCTGGATGTTTTATATAAAACACAAAAATCTCCAGAACCTGAAGTCCAGGAGGATGTCTCAAATACCGGCGCTGAAGAAGAAGAGGAAATTGAAGAAGATGAGGATGCGTTTATTGTAGAATCGACCAGAGTTCCAGAATCGGAGTTTTTATACAAAGGCACTATAAAAAAATTAAGAGATCTAATAAAATCGTTTAATAACTCCCCTTTGAAAAACGACTTGTTGCAAAAGTACATTTTAAAAGAACATGGTAAAAATATTGACCTAATACTAGACTGTAAAACGCGATGGAACAGCTTATCAGATATGGTAGGCCGATTTCTCAAATTAAAATCATGCGTTACTAAGGCGTTATTAGATTTGAAATCAAATGCGAAATTTACAGACGAAGAGATCCAAGACCTTCACGACATTCATTACAGATTATCAATTATTACAGCAACATTTGAGTGACTTCGGTTTAAGTCTGAAAGACGACATAATTGCTTTCACAACAGATGGAGCGAGTGTTATGGTCAAAATGGGTAGAAATTTTGACGGCCACCACCAATTGTGTATGGCTCATGGGATACAACTAGCAGTCCTGGATGTTTTATATAAAACACAAAAATCTCCAGAACCTGAAGTCCAGGAGGATGTCTCAAATACCGGCGCTGAAGAGATTTCAATAGAAATAAGCATTACCTTTGTACATATTTTTCTGTTCCTTTCTATTTGTCTATTTATATGTGTGCATAAATGGTTAAATAAATAAATAAATTAGAAGAGGAAATTGAAGAAGATGAGGATGTGTTTATTGTAGAATCGACCAGAGTTCCAGAATCGGAGTTTTTATACAAAGGCACTATAAAAAAATTAAGAGATCTAATAAAATCGTTTAAAAACTCCCCTTTGAAAAACGACTTGTTGCAAAAGTACATTTTAGAAGAACATGGTAAAAATATTGACCTAATACTAGACTGTAAAACGCGATGGAACAGCTTATCAGATATGGTAGGCCGATTTATCAAATTAAAATCATGCGTTATTAAGGCGTTATTAGATTTGAAATCAAATGCGAAATTTACAGACGAAGAGATCCAAGACCTTCACGACATTCATTACAGCTTGGATGTAATAAAAACTACAGTTTTGTCATTATGTCGCCGTGATTCAAACTTATTGACGGCCGACGCTGCGCTTCGATTCATGCTAGAGAAACTTAATCTTCAGTCAAACGATCTCAGTGGAAAACTAGCCACATCTCTTAGAAAGAGAATTAAGGAAAGGCGAACAAATGTATTCGGTGTTTTGCAATATTTGCATAACAATGAGGAATTTTTAAAACAGCTGCCTCAGAATATTTCACGAAACCATCGTCGGATGATATATGAATGTACATAGTGGAACTTTTGGAACGGTTGAAATATAATTCTACTCAAAAAAGCACTAATTCACAACCACAACCGAGTGCATCGGACGCAATTGCTACCAGTGACGATGATGACGAGGACAAAGAAATAAACAAAGTGACTGTAAATAAAACAATTTCAACAGTAAACACAGATCTCCATTCCATTATTAGGGTAGAAATGTGCATTTACGACAGCGCTGGCGGCGGTCGCGAAGTTTTTTTGACTGCAGCGTATAATTATTTACTTTCGATAACGCCTACAAGTGTTGAAGCCGAGCGAGCCTTTTCATCCGCCGGATATTTTTGTAATAAACTAAGAAGTTCCCTAGGTGACAAAACTTTAAATGCCTTGTCATTTATGAGATCACATTTTCAAGAAGAAAGATTATATTCGGGACGATAAAAAATGGTTTGACTTAACTAAGTTCTTGAATAATTCATAACAAATAAATAAAATTAACCACCTCTTTAAATGAATCAATAATTTGACAGTACAGTGTTAGATTATTTTGTCATGGAACTAATATATTTTTTTTTTTGTATCTATCTGTGGAGGCTTGTTATTAGCAATTTAGTTATATATTCTTGTTACTATAGTGTTATTAGTCTGTAAGCTTTCTAAAAATTAAAAATAAAATAAATAAATATTTTTTTGTTTAAATATTGTGTTTATTTTGATACATCCTTGAATTTGAGATAGTAAAAGATAACTGTAAAAATTGTAGATACTCTATCTACAATATTTACAAAAATTCATAATCAATTTAAAAAAAATAGGAAAAATTACGTAATTACGGAATTGGAGAAAAAAGTTGCGTAATTAGTTACGTAATTGACATTTCCGTAATTTTGGAAGCCCTAACTGGGATGGACTGTGGTGATGGCGGCGGCGGTGAGCTATCTGACTATTCACCTTATTTAAAACCAGACTATAAAAGACTATATCCAGAAAATGCCACTTATGTAGACTTTAAAGTGTTCATTGAAGCTTCAAATAATAAGGATAGAATAGGCAATAAGAGCCCTATCTATCTCAATCATATATTCTCCAGCGAAATAAAAGGGGTGACGGCTATACAACGAATAAACGCAAATAAAATAGCAGTAATATTTAAACAGTATAATACGGCCAATAACTTTATTAACAACAGCGCTTTTCTTAACAAATATGGCTTGAAAGCATTTATTCCGGCTGCGCAAATAGAAAAAACAGGTATAATTAGATTTGTACCAGCAAACATTTCGAACAAAGAACTATACACCAAACTATCATCAATATATGAAATAATAGCTGTAAGAAGATTCACAAAGAAGGTAGGACAGGAGCGAGTACCACTACAAACAGTTAGCATTACTTTTCTATCGAATATTCTTCCAGACAATGTACAATATGATTTGTTTTCATACAGAGTTTTTGAGTATGTACCCCCATTACAGCAATGTTTCCGTTGCTTTAAATTTAACCACTCTGCTAGAATATGCAATGGCAAACAAAGATGTTCCATTTGTGGAGGTGAGCATTTATATAAAGAATGTGATAGACCAACAGAGACCTGCTGTTGCAATTGCAGCGGGCCTCATCTTGCAATTTCTAGATTATATCCAATTAAGTTGAATAACATTTTAGAAAAGAAAAATAAGATTACCTATGCAAGTGCTACATTGACGAAACAACACATGAGTGATAATACTGAATTTCCACCTCTGCTACCTCCAAAAATGAAACCAACTGACACTGTAAATAAGTCTGTAAATAAGTCTGTAGATACATCTGTAAATAAGTCTACATCTGTAAATAATACTGTACATAGTGTAAATAAATCCAAAGATGTCCCGAAAGTAGACATCAAAGCCCAAATAGTTGCCAACAAAGATGTACTTATGGCCCTGGTACAGACGTTGGTAGAACTGGGTAATAAGGGAGATAATACGCCTACCACCGTAAATAGTATTAAAGAAACCCTACTTAAAAATCTCAAGTAATGGATCCAAGTCACACACTGTCTAAGCTACGTATTGCTCAATATAACATTCAAAGTGCTAATAGTAAAAAACCCTTATTGATTCAATTCTTACAAAAACAAAATATTGACATTTGCTTACTTAACGAAACATGGTTTAAAGATTAGTTTTAGAATACCTGGATATAATATTTATAATAAAAAATCCAAAAATACTCATAATGGTGTAGCAATACTGATTAAACCATATTTAAAGTACAAAGTTTTAAACACTAGATTTTATGAAGACATTCAAACTGTTGCTCTGTCCTTATCTACTGTACATGGTAGCTTGACTATTCTTTGTGTATACTGTCCTCCTACTAGTGGACATATACGGATCAATAGATTACATAATATTATTAATGATCTTCCAAAGCCCATATTTGTCAGTGGTGACTTCAATGCACACCACATTGCATTTGGTTGTCTATCCACTAAAGGCAGAGGTCATGATTTATTTAATATCATCGATGACTTGGATTTATGTGTTTTAAATGATGGTAGTTTTACAACTGTTAACAACCCGCGACGGAATCCGTCTGCAATTGATGTTAGCTTTACTAGTGCTAACCTCGCAGCAATATGCGAGTGGTCTGTACATGATGATGCCATGGGCAGCTATCACTACCCAACAATAACAGAGATTTCACTGCATATAGATAAATATCATATTAATCCCCCCGTTGATAGGTTTATATATAAAAAAGCAGATTGGGAAAAGTATAAAACTATTTCTAAAACAATATTCAATGATTTAGTCCTAAAACTGTATGACCCTATTTCAACCTATAATAATTTTTGTTCTCGATTGGATACTTTAAAAGATATGACAATTCCTAAACTTAATAAACCAAATAATTTTAAAAGCAGACTTCCAGCTCCATGGTGGAATGACATTTGTGAAAAAAGTGTAATTGCCTCCTACAATGCATTGAAACTATATAGAAGTGAACCTAGTATGGAGAACTATTTAGATTATAAAAGAAAAGATGCACTTAAAAAAAGAACCATATCGGAACAAAAAGGAATAGGTTGGAATAACTTATGTAACACATTTAATAGAACTACTCCTATAAGTAAGATTTGGAATCTTCTAAAAATGTTTAAAGGTATAAGAGCTGGCAATAAATCATATAAAGATGAGTTTATTTCCCAATTTCTAGATAAATTATCCGACAACAGCAATCTAAATAATATTAATAGTTTAGGCAATATTTTCGAATCAAATAATGATAATCTAAATTCCAAATTTTTGCTAAATCCTTTTACATGGTCTGAATTTAAAATGAGTTTGTTATCTCGGAAAGACACTACACCCGGTTTGATGATCTCCCCTATTGTACTATTAAAAATTTAGATGAATCAGCACAAAAAATGTTTCTTAATATTCTTAATTTACTTTGGCATTGTAAATGTATTCCACAATCATGGAAAACACAATGTGTCATTCCGATACTCAAACCAGATAAACCTTCAGAGCTTGCCAGCTCTTATAGACCAATATCACTGTCTTCATGTCTAGGTAAATTATTTGAAAACATGATTAAAAATCGTTTGGATTGGTATATGGAATCTAACGGCTTCATTCCACATGTACAATATGGATTTCATCGAGGGCGAAGTTGTGCAGACAGCTTCACTTCCTTAGTGTCAGACCTGAAACATGCAAAGGATAAAAAGTTACACACTGTTTGTGTATTCCTAGATGTTCAAGGTGCTTTTGACAGTCTGGATCCAGCTATACTTGTAGAAGTTATGTCTAGGTTAGGTGTGCCTGGCCAACTATGTAAATGGATATATAATTTTCTGACTAATAGAACACTCTATGTAAGACATAATAACACATTGCATGGACCAAAATGTGCATCTAGGGGTACAATGCAGGGTGCTACACTATCTCCTTTGTTATACAATATTTACACAAGTGAAATCTGTAAATTTGTTAATAGTAATGTAGATATTCTGCAGTTTGCTGATGATATTGTTTTGTACAGTAGTAATTATAATGTAGAAATTGCAATTGACAATATTAACAGAGCCTTGTCCCAACTATTTCACTGTTACAATGATGTGCTACATATAAAAATTAATCCCTCCAAAAGCAGTGTTATGATATTTGGAAATGAGAATACAAATTCAAAAGTAGTTTATAACGGAGAATCTATAAATCCAGTAAATTCAAAGAAATTTTTAGGCATAGTAATAGATAGGAAATTAACCTTTGAGGAACATATTAAATACATATCAAAGAATGCTCTAAAAGGTTTAAATGTAATTAAATGTCTTGCAGGTGTCTCATGGGGAGCAGACCCGAAAATATTATCAATTTTGTATAAAAGTATAGTTAGAAGTCATTTTGATTATAGTTCACTAGTGTATATAAATAGTACTCATGTAAATAAACTAGATCTATTGCAGACCAGGGCTTTAAGAACAATTTCTGGTGCAATGTGCTCTACTCCCATAAGGGCCATGGAAGTGGAGACTAAAACTATGCCTTTAATTTTGAGACGCATTCTACTTGCAGAGAGATTCTGTCTTAAATTAATTGCTGCAAATAACAGGAAAGTAACAAACAAAATTGTACCTTCTGTAAGTAGAACTCTTGGGCCTCTAACAACAGGAGAGGATCTCTTGAATGGTAAATCCCCAACATTGTCCAAAATATTGCTGGAAACAGAAAACAGTTTTATTGGTATTAGAAAACAGTGCCCATGGCCATGTTACTCCTTCTCTTATCAGTGTATTTCGCATCCCGTTAAAGAATTACAAAATCCCATTAATAATAATTCAGATATGTTACAGTTTTTGGCAGATAATAAGAATTATCACGTTATTTACACTGATGGCAGTAAGGGGAGTGATTATGTACGTGCTGCTATATATGATCCACATGCTAAATTCTCCCAAAGCTTTGTTCTGTACAATTCATGTACTATATTCACTGCAGAGGCATATGCAGTTTATCAGGCATTATTATATATTCGCCAAATTAACAATTGTAAATACTTCTTGATTGTTTCTGGTTCACTGAGTTTTATAAAAGCCCTAACTAAGGTTCGACTTTTAATCCTATTCACTAACTTGACAATTAGAGGGATACCAGGTTTTGACAAAAAAAAGATAGTGAGGTGGTGCAAGAATGAATGAAATTGAATGAACTTGAAATAATGTACTTACATGCAAACTTTGTAATTTAAATTTAATAACTTGTCTTAAAACAAGATGTGTACTATATCGATATATATGTAGCCTATGGCTGTCAGAGGAAATAAAATGACTTTAGTAAAAAAATAAGCAAAATGAAATGATTTTTATATTTAGTTTTGTTTCTATCAGAAGAAAATAAAAAAGGAAATAACTGTTATCAAAAATTATTAATTATTCATATAATCCACACCTAAAAATGATTTTTTAAAGTTTTATTTAATTTAAAACATTTTTATCATTCATTCTTTATGCGAAATCGTTCACTACCCCGACACTATTAGTTTTAGAATGGTATCATTATTTTGCATTGAACTGTCAAGTTAGTGAATAGGATTAAAAGTTCAACCTTAACCTTACAGTTTCGTTTAAGTCAAATTATATTCTGTATTTCATCAAAGAAATAATTCATCAATATTACCTTAAGCACATAAAAATTGTATTCCTGTGGGTACCTTCTCACCGAGGCATCTCTGGCAATGAAGTAGTTGACTGTAGTTGATAAAACCGCTTAAGAAGGTAATAATGCTATTGATGTTAGAAATGCAATGGACATTCCTATGACTGACTTCCTGCAATGCATTAATGAAAATATATGTAAGTTATGGTTAGAAATGTGGAAGAAAGACCAAGACATCAAAGGAAAGTGGTATGGAAGTATTCAAGAAAGATTACCTGTTAGACCCTGGTACAATAGATTGAAGGAAGCCAGCCGAGACTTTATCACTACGATAAATAGATTGCGCTTTGGCCATAATACTGCTCCATCACACCTTGCTCGACTAGGCATTATTACAAGCAATACATGCCCACATTGTGAATCCCAAGAAGGAACCATTGAACATCTTAATTTTTGACTGTCAAAACTTCTTGCTTGACAGATTAGTGTTGGCTAGTGAACTTAGTGAAGTGAACAAGTGCGATTCTTTATCCCGCCCGCCGCCACTTGAAGAGTTATTAAAAGACAAAAATACGTACAAACCGATATATAAATACATTAAAAATACTATTAAAACAATTTAAAAATGAAGTGAAGAAGTGATAGTGCAGTGTTCGATAATAAAATAAGATTTGACCTAAAGGTCCAGTTACCAGGTCATAAAATTCCAAAAAAAAAAAAAAAACTGTTCAACTGACAAACTTGAATTGACAATGCTTGCTTGACAATTTGACATAACTAGTTAACCAGTTTGAGTTGAGTTGTGTTTGAAAGTGATCCCTTTATTTAATAATAATATGAAATAACAATTTCCGTCTTTCGATTGTCTGTTGGTTTCCCAATGAAGATAATTTTATATTATTACTCGAAAGTGATTTTAACAAATTGATCTAGATTGTAGGTAATAAATTATAATGAATCGGTGAGCTCAAAATCTTGAGTTGAGTGCGGTGAACGAACGTTATTTTTGTTTCATTACTTAGATCGTTGATGCCGGATGTAATCAAATACGGCATTTGGGTGCTGAATTTCATCTAAGTTTTAGTACATTTATTTAATAACAACACGCAATAGAACTCGTGAAAAGAAGTCGAATGGATATTGTAATGGTGTTTCCAAGGAGTGCGTGATTCAGCCGCAGCAATGTCGGGACCGACGACGCCGACAGCGACGGAGGCGCCGGCGGCGATGGATGACCGCGACGTGGAACCGCGCACGCCTATGAAGCGCCTCGGCTCCACCAGGAAACTGGCCGCTTTCAACAGTGAGTACCAAACTACGTCAGATGAGCGACCAGCACTCTTACTCATGCATGCCTACCCTACGGCCGTGTGGCCTTACGCGCCGGGTGTAATAATAATATCTTAGGACAACCAACACACCGTTATCTCATCCCAAACTAGTCAAAGCCTGTATTATGGCAACTAGACAACTGATAAATATACTTATATATTTCTAAATACATACATGTTATAGATAAATTACACCCAGACACAGAAAAAATAATTGTGCTTATCACAGAAAGATTTGCCCTGGGTGGGAATCGAACCCACGAGCTCCGTCTTAGTAGCCAGGGTCACTAACCACTAAACTCAGCCCGTCAAAATGAGGACAATGCTTCTATATGCCATTTATCACGCAGACATCATTTTGTTTTGAATGATTTTCCTTGTTTCATTGCTTTAATTTAATAATTGTTGCCTGTCACATAAAATATTATTTCTGAGTTTTTCAAAGGACCACATGTTAACACTTTTAGTGCCCAGCACCTGGCTCCCGGGTAGAATGATAATTCGTTTGCATGCCCACAACTCGCCTCCGAGTCCTACGTATAAGTAGTTATAAGTGTCTTGCGACTATGCTCAGCAGGTGCTGGGCATGGTCGTAAGACACATAACTACCGGCCTACCGGGGGCACATCGCAAAAATAAGCTAGGTGTGAACAGTGTGTACTTTTGATGAAGTCTTTTTTCAACTGGGCACTAAAAGTGTTAAGGCTCTCTTCTTCGTTGTTCTGCTATTGTTATGCTGTCTCCAACAGCTACAACAAAAGCTGAGCTCTGCGATGATCGCAGTTTCCATAGAGACAAAGGCTCTATACACACCATATAAATGATGAATTATACCCCAACTTTTAACATAAAACATCTCACAGTACAACACAGTCTTCAGAGAATACAAAAATATTGTACTTTTAAAATACTTATATTTTAAAAGTACAATATTTTTGTATTCTTTATTGCAACTTAATTCAAAGTTACCAACTAATTTGTTAATGTTCAGGGCACACAATCTGTCCACGATTTGTTATTCAATGTTCAAAGTCATAGTGATTGGCACAATGAAGTGGGCCAGTTATAGCAAAGAAATAACTTACAGTGAAGTTAGGTACCCGGAATTAGTTTTAACCAAGTCATTATACTTTTAAAAGATAATGATAGCTATATCATTGTCATACTGGGCACTAATCCAGACTACTACTTAGAAATTCTTGATGGAAAAACCCAATATCACTTTGCCTGACCCAGGGCTTGAACCCAATACCGCATACTAAGCAGCAGCATTCACAGCCACTACACAAACACAGTTAATCACAGTCAGTTGTGGAGTATTCAGTTTATTTGCAAACAATGCTGCTGTGTTACTATTGCTATAAGCAGCAATCTCATAATTTATTTACCAATTTCAAAATAAAGGATTTTTGTTGTTTGTTACCTCATAAGTTTTGACTGGGTGAACCGATTTTGATGATTCTTTTTTTATCGAATGTTGGTGGCAAAAAACTTAAACACAAATCCTAAGACATTGATTTCCCAAATTAAAGTTATTTTTCACTTTGTAGTGTTTTTAAGGAAGTCGGTTGTTATTAAAAAAAAAGGTTTTATAAGTATCCTGACTATCCAGTGCTCCACTATCCAGTATCATTGGTCCATAGGTAGAACGGGCTGGTGTCCGCAACTCCACGTCTGAGCGCGTATTTTGCGTACGGGTGGGAAATCGGTTATTCGATCCACCCCAGCTCCTCGAGAAAGGCCAGCAACGCCTTGCTGTTGCTGACTATCTCACGTAGGGTACCTGGGTTACCGAAGTCCTTGGCCCTGTATGTGGCGATCGCCGGGCAGTTTAGAAGCACGTGCGCTGCTGTCTCGTCGTCCTCAATGCAGGCCCTGCACAGCGGACTGTCTGTAACTCCTATGACAAATAGATGTTTATTAAACGACCCATGGCCAGTTATTGCTGCCGTAACCATACGCAGCTGTCGTTTCTCTAACCGGAGGACCTGTTTAGTGAGGCGGGCATCGATGGTGGGAAGTGCTTCCTTGGCCTGCCTGCACTCACTTTGGTCCACCCATAGCTTACAGTGTAGATCCCTGGTACGTTTTCTTACCAGAGAGCGTAGGAACCCAAAGGGGAATGGCGCGATGGGTTCTGGTCCCACCGGTGTCATGCTCGACCCCCTTCTGGCCAGTTCATCGGCGGCATCGTTACCTAGCGAACCGCTGTGTCCTTTTATCCATTGAATAGTTATATTATTGAGGCTACCCACCTGGTTGAGGCGCTGGTGGCACTCGTATATTAGCCCAGAGTCAATCGAGTGACTGTCCAGTGCTTGCAGAACAGCCATACTGTCTGAGAGTATGCGGATCGAGTGGTCTTTAACTGCCCTGTCCATAATGGCTGAGGCGGAAAGAGTGATCCCAATGCATTCCGCCTGGAACACTGTATTGTGGACTCCTAATGGTGTGGCTATATGTATGTTGAAGTCCTGCGAGAAGACCCCAGCACTTGTGCCACTATCTGTTTTTGATCCGTCCGTGAAGATGCGCAGCTCAGTGGGGCGCAGACCCTCACACCGGCGATCTTCATGAAGCTGGATTCTGTATTTTTTATCAAAAATGAACTGTTTGGGTACCCGGTCATTTATAGCCTTGGTGATGGGGAACTCATTGTTGAGTTCCTTAAGTAGCGCGGTGTGTTGTGTGTCTCTCTTTCTCAAGAGGTTGGTTGCGTCCAGACGCGCCGCCGCCATCGTGGCTTCCTGCTGTATGAACAGGTGGAGCGGTGGTAGTCCCAGCATGGCGTCCATGGCTGCAGTCGGAGTAGTCCTCATGCAGCCCGTGACCGCCATGCAGGCTAATCTTTGCATGCGTTGCAGTTTGTTGCAGGCTGTAATAAGCTTGGTGCGGGGCCACCAGACCACGGCCCCGTAGGTGATCATGGGTCGGATCACTGCGGTGTACAGCCAAAGTATGATTTTGGGGGATAGGCCCCACTTCTTACCTATCATTTTCCTGCATTGCCAGAATGTGATGCAGGCCCTGTTTAGTTTGCTGTCTAACTGACTACTCCAGTTTAACTTACTGTCAAGAATGACCCCGCTCAATAGCGGACTCCCGGCCACCGTAGGCGCGAGCTTGCGGGTGGCGAGCAGTGGGTAGCTCGCCGCCCGGTAAGGACCAAGCTCGGGTCGACGGCGCGCAGTGTTCCACGCGCGCCTCAAAGAGATGTCAGCAGCAGTGTAGGGGTCTACTAGGACCGATGCCTGCCGGGGTCGCGTGATTGTTCGAAAGAGATACCGTGACCCTGGCACAATGGGCAACTGATGGAACACGGGTGGGTTTTAGTCAGTAAAAGTCTGACACGCCCTCCCGCTCCGCCCAGAGCGGGAGAAGTCATTTGATGATTTCCCATCCTGAAAAAAAGAATGACCCCGCGGTACTTGACTTCGTTAGCCAGCTGAAGTTCTGTATTGAACAATTTCGGTAGGCGGAAGGGGCCTAAAGATCGCTTATGGGTGAACATGACTAGCTCAGTTTTAGTGGGATTCACTGAGAGGTCATATTCTCTGCACCATCTCTCTACGATACGTAGTGCTTGTTGGGTGAGGTAAAAGATCGTGCTCGTCACCTTCCCTGAGACAAGGATGGCGAGGTCGTCCGCATAACCTATTGTGTAGAAGTGATTGGCATTGAGTCTGGCGATTAACTCGTTAATCACCAAATTCCATAGAAGGGGTGACAGTACCCCTCCCTGGGGGCAGCCTCTGGCAATCATGGCCAGTTGCTGCTCATCCTCTAGGTGAACCACGCGCTTGCTTAGCATGTTTGTGATCCAGTCTATGAGTACCTGTTCAACTCCATGTCTGGAGAGGGCGCTGCTGATGCTGGAGAAATTTGATTTGTCGAAGGCTCCTTCGATGTCTATGAAGGTACCCAGGCAGGTCCCTTTCTGGTGAATCGCTTCCTCTATCTGGCTAACTACCAGATGAAGTGCCGATTCGGTGGATTTACCTGAGCTGTAAGCGTGTTGGTTACCGTGCAGCGGTAGGGTTTTCAGAGCGCCGTCCCTCAGCTCCCTGTCGCACAGCCTTTCCAGGGTTTTTAGCAGGAAAGAAGTCAGGCTGATGGGTCTGCGGGATTTGGTGTTTGTGTAGTCGCCCTTACCTGGTTTAGGGATGAATATTACTTTCACTTCCCTCCATCCTTTGGGAACGTATCTAAAGGCCAGGCACGCTCTCATTAAAGGCACCAGTCTTACTGCGATGAGGGTTCCACCCCACTGTAGTAGGGCGGGGAACACCCCATCTGGTCCGGCGACCTTTAACGGATGGAAGCTCCGGATGGCCCATTGGAGTTTCTCCAACATGATCACCTTGCTGGCATAAGACCAGTCATTATCTGATGGTGTTTGAGTTGCTTCTTGCCAGTCGATTACTTGCGAGAAAATACATCCAGAGAAGTGTGTTTCAATAAGGACGCGTTGCGTTTCTTCTGGCGCGGATGTGAGTGTGTTGTCTGGTTTTCGAAGGGTGGTAGGCCCAGTTGTGGTTTGTTGTGCCAGTATTTTCCTTACCCTGTTTGCTTCCTGGCAGGACTCAATGCTACCAGTGTATTTTCGCCATCCCGAGGTGCTCCTGAACCTGATGCATTTTTTAGCAGGATTTGGCTGCGTAGTACTCATCCCAGTCCTCATCCGCACATGTATTCATGGCTCTATTCAGAGCTTTCCTTACCTTCCCGCGTTTTCGCTCCAGATCAGCACCCCACCAGGGCTGTTTGCCCGGTGTACTACGAGGAGTCGTCTCTGGGCAGGCATCATAATCATATCATAATCATAATCATTTATTTGTCAGAATATGGTACATTATAGGGTCTTAAGATTATTAAATGGCATCATCACATTCTGCCAAGTGTGGCGTGCAAATATTAATTACATACATTATTACAGATAAAATATTATTTGGTAAGTATTAATTAACAATTATTCATTGCATAACTATGAAATAAAATTACAATTTCAGGTAGTCAGCTAATAATAACATGTTAAACACACAATTTATTTAGGATGTCAAAGTATAATTAAAATGTCAGATTGAATCAAAAAGTCAAAGATGTCAAGGAACAGAAATTGTAATTAGAAAGTCAGAGTGTCATTCAAAAACTCATTTAAATTATAGTAACATTTATTACAAAGAAAATCTTTGAGTCCCTTTTTAAAACTATTTAAATTTAACTCTTTGAGTGATTTCGGAATTTTTTTATAGACTTGCGGGGCTATGCAGAATATGCTTTTCCACATTAGAGTTGTTTTGGCTCTCCGTCCGCGTAACATATCATTACGCCTGTTACGTTTAACAGTATCGGATAAGTGAGGAAACAAATGTGAGTTTAGTTTTACAAATAAGGCAGTTTCATAAATATACAAAGCCGGTAGTGTCAGAATTCTGTGTTTTTTGAAATATGGTTTACAACTTTCCGTTACTTGCAGTCCAAACATGGCTCTGATTGATCGCTTTTGCGCTTTAAAAGCGGCTTCTTTGTTCGTAGAATTACCCCAAAATATTAAACCGTATCTTAATACCGATGCTACAAGACCATGATACGCTGTGAGAAGAGCATCTATGTTGACAGTAGGAGCAAGTTTATACAGGGCATAGGATGAACTACTAACTTTTGAACATAGCGCTTCGATATGATCCTTCCAATTGAGTTGCCTGTCAATAATTAAGCCTAGAAATTTAGCACTATCCACATCATGGATTTTGTTATTCTCATATTGAACCTCCATTTTTGAACTCGGTTTTTTATGGCCGAAGTGCATTATTTGGGTTTTCGTGAGATTAATTTTTAAATTATTATTATTTAGCCAGGAGATTAATGAATTAAGGGCTTTATTGACATCAGATTCATAAAATTCTGGTTTATTACAAGGTATTGTTACCGTACTATCGTCAGCAAAGAGTGTTATGGGGAAGTCTATGGCTTTGGGCAAGTCATTAATGTAGATTAAGAACAGCAAGGGACCTAGTACACTACCCTGTGGTACTCCAAAATGTACCGTACGTTCTTTGGACAGGTATGTAACTTCTTCTTTATTCTTTAAATTTAGGTCTGTTATAGCAGTAAGTTGTTTTCTTTTTGAGAGGTAGGTGAATAATAAGTCCAAAATGTTACCTCTTATACCATAGGATTCAAGTTTGTTTCTTAACATATTGTGGTCAACATAGTCAAAAGCTTGCGTAATATCACAATACACAGCACAGACAGGTGTCTTAGGCAGTTTGGTAGCTGTCTATTATTGATTTAGTGAGGTATTCTACTTGTACCTCAATCTGTGTAGTGTCCGCAAATGGCGTCGGATCGCTTGATGTCGCAAGTCTGGATTCTAGGCTGCGTGTGTAGGTACCACGATCTGTGTTCCGCGGTTTGCGGCGCGGAGCTGCTGGTGGGACAGAGGCCTGGATGTCGAAGCGGATCCATCTGTGGTCGGAGCAGGAAGCCTCCCTGGAGACCTGCCTACCTGTGGTAATTTCCGCCGCGACCTCTGTTGCCAGAGTGAGATCTATGATTGTGCGGCTTCGTCTGGTTACGAAGGTCGGTTCGGAGCCAGTGTTTAGTAGGGATAGGTTAGTCGAGAATAAGTAATCAACCAAGGCCTTACCCCTTTCGTTTTGCGTGTCCATACCCCACAGCTGGTGATGAGCATTGGCATCAGCACCGATGATGACTTCAAGCCCGGATCTTTCGCAATGGCTCTCGAGGCGAGCGAGGTCATGCGGGGGCGGCGCCTCCGCTTCAGGCATGTAGACCGAAGCGAAGACGATTGCCATCTCCATGGTGCCGTTACGCTGTATAAGCAGCTTCACTGCAGAGATGTCTCTGCAACAGAATTCAGTTAGAAGCTGTGTTTTAAGGTTACCTGTGACATAGATACACGACCTGGGTTGGTCGTGATCAGTAGTGACCAGGAGCTTACCTCCTAGATTGGAGAGTCCTTGTATGCGGCCCGCTCTAATCCACGGCTCCTGGATCAGGGCGATGGCCGTGTGTTGAACCTCCAACCACTTCCGGAGCTGAGCCGTTGCGGTCTGACTGTGGTGGAGGTTTGCCTGGAGGATTTTACAATTTGACGAAGAGGACGCCATTGCTGGTCGGTTCCTCATCGTCATCCTCCAGGTTGAGCCCGGCAAACAGGCCACCCTCGTCGAAGCCATCCTCCCCCTGGCGCGAAGCCGGGGTTATGTCGTCCGATTCCGCGCCCGAAGGAGGGCTAGCGTCCAGGGTGGCGGCAGTTGGAGCAGCCGATTTCGCTGCAGCGGGTTCGGCCACGACTGCCTCCGGGTTGTTTGCTGGGGGAGTCGACTCCCCCGCTGGTGTCTCTGGCTGCTGCGCCAGAGTCTCGGAGATGGTGCCGGTGGCGGGGTCCCATCCCTGGGGGACGTCGGTGAACCTGCCGTTCCTACCTTGGAACTGCAGGTACACCTCTCCTGCCCCCAAAGATAGACGGCGCCCCGCACCCATCAGGGTCGGGATTTGGTCTACCGGGACACCGACCACCACGAACCATGCCGAGGCCTGTTTGTCGGCATGCAGCAGCAACCAGCGCTTTATGTCGACCCAGGGGTTCTGGTAACTGAGAGCACGGCCAATATTGGTCGGCTCTCCGAGGACCCCCTGCTCGTCGGGGATCACGATGCCACATCGTGCCCGTCTTAGGATCTCCGACTGACTCTTGACTACTAACGTTAAGTTAGTAGGGAGAGTCATATCGGAGACTGTTTTCCTTAGCCAGGCTAAGGTGTGGTCGTTCTCGCACCACAGTTTTAGGACACCACCGGCGAATAGCGGCTTTGCGTTGAAAGTCGGCGCCTTGGTGTCCTGTTTGGGGGACCAGTCATTGGTCCATAAATCACTGACACCAATCTCAGATTTCAAATTGTTTTATGGTCAACAAATATAAACAAGGCTTAGTAGTAGCTTTTGTATTCAGAATGATGATGAAATTATTTTATTTCTGCTTTGTACATACTTTCACTTTTCAATTATATTTTTTAAACTAGATGAGGTTGGCGTTTCCTATCTAACTACTCTAAGATGAAAGGCCAAAACAAACTCGGACACCACAGTTCATTTTAAAGTCTTCACATAATCTTGGTCAGATCATGTGAAGACTGTATAGATTAGTGTCTGAAATGGACTTTTGAGTAAAGAATGGATTGAGTGGACCTGTCCAGTCAGTGCATGCATGTTTAAGTATACCCATAGTATACCTTTTAAGCAATAATAAACATCCACATATACCGTTTTCTTATTTTCTTTGCTAAAGTCATACATAAAGATGTATAGTTGCCTTAGACGGAGTATTGTATGACATAATTTCAGCCACAAGTCGTCCACTTTCGTCCTTTGTTGGACATAGGACTCCCGCAGTGTGGGAGGGGTTTGCCATAATTGTTGTCTGGTACATGGTCTGGTTCAATGGTTTTCGCCCGTTTAAAATATTGCGAGATTTGGGCATTTTACGGTGCTTGCAATAATTATCCAATGACCTCAAGACTTAGGTGCCTTCCGTAACCGAATTTCAGTTGAAGTCCATCCACCGGCTCACATTCGTTGATACTGGTGCCGATTCTCTTATTCACAAACAAAACTAAATTTAAGTTCAGTGCATCTTTTTCTTTCTATTTAATTATGGAAAGGACAGAAGATAAATTTTAGTTTAGTCCTGTCAAATTAATCAGCGCTTGACGTAAATTGACGTAATTTTAGTAGGCAAGTTTTTAATCACGTCTAAACTTGTATGGAGTAGTGACAGGCGCTGATTAATTTGACAGGACTAAACTAAAATTTTTCTTTTGTCCTCTTCATAATGAAATACAAAGAAAAAGATGCACTGAACTTAAATTTGGTTTAGTTTGTGAACAAGGGAATCGGTACCACTGTCAACTTACTAATGCATGCTAGCTGTTTGTAAGCATGAGGCTCTTTAACGCCGAAAAAAAGTATGATGTTATCAAGATGTATATCCGTAATCGGATCGAATTCGTAATAACACAACGATTGTTGTATGTCGACAGGCTGTGTAGTAGACTATAATAATAGAAACGTATGAAATACGCATTGTTGGAGTATCAACTCTCGGCGTTTGGAAGGGCATTGAACACCCTAAGCGCGTAAAACATCGCCTGTGGGAACGAGGGCTTAAGCTTCACTTGCTGCGGTTACATCCTGGTTGAATGGGTGACCATACTGACCGACCCCCACGACCCCCCCCCCGACCCCTACGTGCCTCGGAAAGCACGTTAAGCTGTTGGTCTCGGCCGCCAGCAGTCGTTACGGATTCAGTCCTTTCCCAGTTTTTTTTCCCCTGATTTTGCATCACAGTGGTTTTTATTTTCGTTGCCATAAAATAAGATAAAATAACTGAGAAAGCACTAGTCACAAGCCGAAAGCCTGACAACCACTGTATCGCACCAAGGAGTATCATGTGCGGTAGACTGGTAGACTGGGCTATGGAGATCAGATAGGATGTTGCTCCATGTAAAGCTCTGACATTCAGTAGCATCCGACTAGACTGGAAATCAACTCTCATTTGCATCGTTGGGAAAAAGCTAGGCAGATGATGATGGACATAGTGGCGGTGGAGTGAATGACGATGTTTTGTGTGAGGACCCTAGCGGGCCATTGTCTCAAGAAGCAGCCTTATATTTCCGTCGTGAGGAGCATTTCCTCTGCAGCGGTTACGATAATGATGTGATGCGGCACATTAGTGCTATGTCGTCACACGGGCGTCTTGTTCATTGGTGACTTCCTTCGGCCGGCGGCAGGCGTCGGCACCTACGCAACATTTGTTGGATTCACCTCGCTCTCAAACACGATTGTTTTTTTAATCTTACTCTTAGTAAACACAACTGCTTAACCTAACTCATTGAAGCCGGTGATTTTCAAACTATAAACAGAAATAGAAAGATGTTCTAAACACGTGTAGCGCTAAACGCAGTTTCTTCATGTGTGGTGCAAGCGGGCCTTACACTCGGTGAACGTGAATGCAAGACCAGCTTGCACCACAAATTAGCATGCACCTCAAAGCAGTATTTTTCCTTATTCGTTGGAATAAAATACATACATTAACTAAAGGTTCGATAGTATAGGTGCCGTGCGTTTTTTTTACCGCAAAATCGGGTGAAGTATGAAATGTCATACAAGTGTGCGCAATGCGATAACAATAAAAACTTTTTAACTAAAAAATTAAACCGCCGAAAGAACTGCAAAGCAAAAAATAATAAACCTTAAAATTTTGAGTCGGCGCTGAAAAATCAATGAACAAAGATCACACAAAGCGCCGACTCAAAAATTTTTCCGTTTTTTTTCGTTGGTTAAGAAAAAGGATTATCACAATCGTACTACTATGTAAAAAGTTGGGCGTGGTCGTTGAGGAATTCCCTCAACTGTCTATGGTCTCGATCATCAGACCTGTAATGGCACTTATAACCAATAGAGTGCAAAGTTCTCATCAATAGAAATGAATTAAGTCCAGACACCGGGTAATTGCTGTAAGTCGTTGAGGAGTTCCCTCGACTGTCTTTCGGCTTCATCTTCAGAGCATTTCAGACCTTCATTAAATAGTAGCGCTTTAAGATAATTAATGAAAAAATCCTGGTTTGGATCAGATCCTGGTTTCCTTATCATGGTACCACCCTTGGAATATCTCCTTTCCAACAAAAAATAATCATCAAAACGGTTCATAAACGACGAAGTTATCCACAAACACAAAAAAATATATATACGGTCGAATTGAGAAACCTCCTCCGTTTTTTCGTCGGTTAAAAACGCATGCGGTTGATTCACATTGGGCTTCCCGCTGCAAATTTGCAGCGACTCCGCCGCATGTATTTTTTATCACATACAGATACCGCAGTGCAGTGAAAGAAACGCACAGATAGCGACCAAGCCATACTAGAATTTATTTTTTGGAAACGCCCGTATTATATCTTGCTTAAAACTACCTTAATAGGCATTAAGGCCTACTAGGCATGCTCCATAAATTGCTCGGTAAACTCATTGCTTTTTTGCGGACCCGTGATTTCATTTGCTATACCGTATAGCAGCAATTGTACCGTGTGGCGCCGGACGTAAAGAATAGCACGATCCCATTTCTTCCCGTGGGTGTCGTAAGAGGCGACTAGGGAACTTACTGGAGAATGGGCGGCAGCGTTCTCTATGCATTTTGCCACCATACTGCGATCGCCAATCCGCCTGCCAAGCGTGGCGATCATGGCAAACCCCCCCGAATTGTGGGAGGCCTGGGTCCAGCAGTGGACGTCTTACGGCTGAAACAACGACAGCAGCAATAACGCACCGTATTCCACCGCACCGTTGCCGCTGTTCCCGCTAGCCCTAAGGAAAAGTTTGATTCATTTGTAATAACTGCGAGGCCTCTATTTTGATGAAAAGTAGGGATGGGCCGAAATTCTTCTTCTAGTATATAACATCCAATAGAACTAGAGGATTTTTTACCTTAGATTAATCTCTATGAAACTGAAACTAGCAGCCACAAGACGAGCGTCACCAGGGACGAAGAAATTAGTGGGGCTAAGACCCCAAACTATATTTTCGATGTGAAATTATGTTTCACTGCAATAATAAGCGTTCGTGTGTTTGCACTTCTTTCAAGTAGGAAAAATATAAGGTGTAATTTCAGCCAAGATACTCTAAAAGTTTGGTTGTAAAAAAATATTTTGACTAAGGAGAATGATTTTTTATTGTTTAAAAAACTATATCTTTCCTTCTACACATACGAACTTGCTGAAAATTGTCCCACGACTTCTTATTAGTGTGAAAAAATTGTGGTAGTAATTTCAGCCAAGATACTCTAAAAGTTTGGTTGTAAAAAAATATTTTGACTAAGGAGAATGATTTTTTATTGTTTAAAAAACTATATCTTTCCTTCTACACATACGAACTTGCTGAAAATTGTCCCACGACTTCTTATTAGTGTGAAAAAATTGTGGTAGTAATTTCAGCCAAGATACTCTAAAAGTTTGGTTGTAAAAAAATATTTTGACTAAGGAGAATGATTTTTTATTGTTTAAAAAACTATATCTTTCCTTCTACACATACGAACTTGCTGAAAATTGTCCCACGACTTCTTATTAGTGTGAAAAAATTGTGGTAGTAATTTCAGCCAAGATACTCTAATAGTTTGGTTGTAAAAAAATATTTTATCTGAAGAAAATGATTTTTTATTGTTTAAAAAGCTGTATCTTTCCTTCTACACATACGAACTTGCTGAAAGTCCCACGACTTCTTTTTAGTGTGAAAAAGTTCAAGTACGAATTTCATTAAAATTGTATATTTAGGAGAGGAGATAAAGGTACCTACCCAAACTTAACCTCTTAAAAAAGTAAAAGGGATTGATTTTTCACCTGAAATTCCAATTATTTTTAATAAGCAGATGTCATATTAATTTTTAATATTATTTGTAATTTTGCAATGACAAATTCTAATTTTTCAACCGACGAGAAAAAACGGAGGAGGTTCTCAATTCGACGCGTATTTTTTTTTTTTTTTTTATGTATGACCACGCATTACTTTTTACATAGTGGTCTGATTGTGACAATTCTTCTTCTATTGGAAAGGGTATACTCCCAAGGTGGTCCCATATAAATTTGGAAAACAAAATCGAACCCTAAGGGTCGGAAAACAGGGGATGATTGATTGTTCACTCACTGATTGTAATGTATAACCACGCATAACTTTATACAGAGTAGTCCGATTTGGATAATTCTTTTTCTGTTGGATAGGGTATACCTTGCCAAGTATTATGAGTACATTAAAGTCACAAAAAATTATAAAATAAAAACTTTTTAACAAATCCCCTAGGCCCAAGCCTCCCCCCCAAGGGCCCTATCTGCTATGTTTCGTCCGTGTCGGCTGCTAGCTGGTGGCTGCTAATTTCAGTTTCATTAATCTGGCGTGTGCTAGTTAACATAAGGCAATTTTTTTATTTTTTTTTTTGGTTTTCGTAATGTTAATTACTTAATATTGTATAATCGTCATCATCATCATCATCAGTCTAGAATGTTCCCACTGCTGGGACACAGGCCTCCTCTCGGTGAGAGGGAGTGGGCCATAATCCACCACGCGGGCCCAGTGCGGGTTGGTAGATGTCACATGTCTTCGAATTTTTGGTTCTAAGACATGCCGGTTTCCACAAGATGTTTTCCTTCACCGTTTTGAGAGCAGTGGTGATGAAATAATTTACATAAAGTAAAGCGCCTGCCAGGGTTCGAACTCACGGCCACCACTCACGACTACTCGTAAGTCGTGGTGGTTGAATCTCATTAAGATCTACCTATCTATAAGTATAGATACATTAAAACACGAAACCACGATTTCTTTAATGAGGAGACATTTATACAAAGACCTTTGACACAATTGATGACCAATAAGGAGCTTGTTTCCGGTTGGTAACGCGTATCGGTCATTACACTTTTTGATTGTGAGTTTGTTTCATGGTTACATGATTGAAAAGTAAACAAAAACGATTACACAAGTATTAAATTGTGATTGGAAAACTTAGGGAACTTAATCATTGACTAAGTCACAGCCAGATGATATCTCAGTGTACCTCAACATTTTGCGTCGTGTTGCAATGATCGAAGCCACATAATAAATAGGTGACGCATGCTTTGAAAAATTACGATACGCATAAGTAATTAGTGGCTGCCAGTGCGCACGACGTAAATAAATATTATTCGTCAACTAGGTGTGGCTGCTAGTTGTCGGTGAACCCTCGCCGTCTGACACCACACTCCACACCGCTTGATCACATCGACCTCTTGTTTTGTATTTCATCGAACATTTATATTTTACCAATTAAAAACTATGAATAAGAGCTGATAATTAACGCAGTACCGGGTAACTGGCAATCGGCCTGAAGCGGCCATCCACCATAACCCGTGCGCCATCGCGACTGTCTAACACGTTGTTTACTGATAGTTCAGTTCAGTGCGTGTTTTATCTATTTTCCTTAACTAATTATAGAAGCAAAAGTATTACAGTAATGACGCAAACAAAATGATTGTTGTAACTGTACGGTACATACTTATTCATTAAGTACTAACTTTTTCCCGCGGCTTTGCCCATGGATACTATCCCATAGGACTGTATTAGTAGTGCAGTATTGGGAAGTGGCGCCGTCATGTAGGAACCATAATATGTTTGTGAAATCCAGACCATCTATCCTAGACCACAAAATGTTATCATCATCCGATATCGGTGACAGTGAGCGCGGCTCCTTGGACATCTTCGACGAAAAAAGGGATAATGATACCACTGGACGAAAATCCATACCTACCAGTGACTTTTCGAAGTTTAGAGGCACCTGATAAATCTCCCGTGGATTTTCGTCGCTCCAAATCGGACAATTTTGTTTATTAGCTAGCGAACCGATGCGTCATCAGTCGGAAATTGGCCTGCCCCCCCCCCCCCCCCTCCGTCGGTGTTGATCACGATGGACTTGGACGAAAAATTAATTTACCTGGTGCAAAAATATGAATGCCTATTTAATCCAATGTCTACCATTTTACACACGTTTCAGCTACAAGAGTCAACTGGCAAGTGATTCAATAGCACTGCTGTGATGCCCGTAAAAGTTACTACACGTAAAAGAGTGCGCGCATATTCTGGCGAATACGCGCGCATTCGTGCGGCTTCGCTTTAGTTGTAAAGAATTTGACGCTTCGATGCGCTTCGACTCTGCGCTAGTATAAATTGACCCTTAGTCCACGTACCCACGAACGTTATTAAACCGCGACGGAAAATTTTCGTGCACTGGACTTTCAAAGCAGGGGCGTAGCTACCGCCGTCTCTGCCGTATCAATTATACGGGGCCCCCGGGCCACGGGGGCCCCTGACGTGCGTAAGCAAAAATTAATAAAAACTTCCCAATTTTCTTTTAATTTCAGAAATGTCAAAAGTCACAAAAAGCAATTTCTTTTTTCCCGCGTAAAGCGTGCGTTCCAAAGTTGGCAACACCCTACATCGGTTATGGTAGGCTGCGGGATTTCTCCGCTTATAGTCATTTTCACATAGGATGGGTACAGTGACACTTAGTCACGTGACTTAAATAGCGAGGTCTGTGTAATGAATTCGATTATTAGCAAAAATCGAGAAGTTTTGCAATTGAACATTAATCCATTTTTTTTTAAATAGATGTGGTTAATTATGAATAATTTCTAATATAGATTATGGATGTAAAAAGAAAAACACAACAGTTCATAAAAATCATTTTAATCTAATTCGTTGTCAGATTGCATTGGCAAAGACGATCAGTCATCCGAATCACTTAAGTCAATAATGAAATCATCTCCGCTCTAGTAAAGTCGTCCTGCACAGATAACAAAACTTGATAATTTTACAAAATTCAGTTTAAACAACTTGAACAATAAGAAACACACGGAAAGCATTCGAAGCAGACGCACTCGTAAAATAGCCGATCTGATTGTATAACGATTATGGTGCGTCAATCTCTGTTACTGGTCGGCTCATTTCACGCATCAAACGCCTAAGTTATTTTTTTGTTTTCTCGTTTTTACACATACACACTTGGTAAAATAACTTATTAAAATTGGATAACAGTAGGATTATGAACTATCTCCAGTTTACTGAAAAAAAGGCAAGGAGAGTTATTTAATTTGAATTGTTTATAAAAGTTTTGGAAAAGTGACAAATAGATAATTATAATGAATAAATATTTCTTTTAATTTTATGCAATTTTTTTTTCCTTTTGTGAGAAATCGTTACCCTTCATAAGGCCCAAACAAATTTTTATACGGGGCCCCGCCAAGGCACGCTACGCCACTGTTTCAAAGCATTGCTTTGCGCCGAAATAATAAAAAAAACCGGCCAAGTGCGAGTCGGACTCGCGCACCGAGGGTTCCGTACAAACCTGTAGGTATTCTCGGTTTAAAAATAAATGTTTTTTTTTTAAATTTTGTATTCAGTTGATTGAATGTAAGGTAAATTGCGGTTTACGATTTGTGACGATTTAAAAAAAAAACTACTCACTCGATCTCGTTCAAACCAATTTTCGGTAGTAGTTTACATGGTAATGTACATCATATATTTTTTTAGTTTTATCATTCTCTTAGTTTAGAAGTTACGGGGGGGGGGGGGGAGGATACACATTTTACCACTTTGGAAGTATCTCTCGCGCAAACTATTCAGTTTAGAAAAAGATGATAATAGAAACCTCATTACCATTTTTGAAGACCTGTTCATAGATACCCCACACGTATGGGTTTGATGAAAAAAACATTTTTGAGTTTCAGTTCTATGTATGGGGAACCCCAAAATTTATTGTTTTTTTTTTCTATTGTAGTGTAAAAATCTTAATGCGGTTCACAGAATACATCTGCTTACCAAGTTTCAACAGCATAGCTCTTATTATAGTTTCGGAGAAAAGTGGCTGTGACATACGGACGGACGGACAGACAGACAGACAGACAGACGGACAGACATGACGAATCTGTAAGGGTTCCGTTTTTTGCCATTTGGCAACGGAACCCTAAAAACGTGAAAAAAGGGAGTAGTAGGAAGTACGCAGAAGCAGCGACAGTGTGTAGTGTGGTGCGTACCCGCTAATAGTAGTACGTACTACGTGGTATGACGGAGTTCGTACACACTGCACAGCACACATCTACAGCTACACATACACGCCACATGTGGTGCGCAACTGCTGCTTCGTCGTAACTGATTTTAACGAACCACGAACACACTTCCTACTAAACTTACTCTGAGAACTCGACAAACTGTACGTTTTGTTTGACTGTTTTATAAATTCACTAGCTTCTGCCCGCGACTTCGTCCGCGTTAAAGGACATTGCCCGCTGATAGGCCCCTTATTTTCGGTGCCGGGCAGAGACTATTTACTTCTCAAAAATTAAGTCGTAATTTTATAAGTCCAATTTTATTTTATCAACCTCACCCTAGCATTAGAAACCATAATTAATAATTATTTTATTGAATCAAAGGTAGTTCTGCCATTAAAACTTAACCTGAATGTTTCCAAGATAGACCACAGATTATGTCAATTAAATGGTAGTAATCGATTGAAAATATCGATATATTACTATTCCGCCGACTATAAGTACCGAAGATGTGATGACAATAGCTTTTCTCCGGTCATAATCTAGGTGTCGTGTAACTGATTAGACGTATATTCAAATCGCGGATTAAAATAGGCAGCGCGCGGGCTAAAATAAAAAAAATAGAAGTAGGTAGTAAATAAACTAAAACACGAAGGAATTATAATCTGAGGATATATATGTCGTGGTCAGATCGTAGAATTGATCACTTTATGATGTGACTAGCCATTTCATGAATTAGTTGCATTTCATGATATGGCCAACTAAAACTGACTTTGTATGATAATAAAAGGTCTAAATAAAGTAGGAACGTACACATTTCTCTTGTAAGAACAAATATAAGCTTAAAATTAAAACTCTCCATTCAAATGAAAACTAATTGTAATTAAAAGAGTTATTTTAAACTGTGCATCAAACTAAAAATACTAATTCTGTACCAAATAATATACTTTTTACAACTATTGAGAGAGTTGGTAGGTTACGTTAGAAGGGGATGATGGGGTCTAGTGAACGAGTAAAGCGTGATAACACAGACCCTGCCATTTCTATTTTTATTTTAAAAACTCGATAAAGCATATTTTAGTGCACAATCAGTTTTTTTTTATGGAATAAAGGCATACTTTGTAGTAGAAAACAGGAATAAATTGAGGAATAATTAAATAGTACTCCAACTCAAATCGTATTTACTAATGTCGGTGGCAAAACTGCACCATGCATTAAATTATTTCCATCAAACATCACAGCTTTGTGTCGTAATTATATTTCACTACATTTCTATCTTCGATTTGAAATTGTTATTCACTTTTAGTAAAGAATATAAATCATATGCAAAAGTATCTCTTTAATTATGTAAATAGAAAACGAGAAAAAAAGAAAGAGAAACTGTTTTTACTGTTGCACAAACAGCAAAATATCAACACTAACAAAAGTTACCACAAAACGATTACACCACAATTATTAAATGATATTACTTTTATCAAATCGATTTGGTAAATCGATTAACAAAATAGTTAACATGGCCACACCTACCCGCGTTCCGAATCACAATAACATCGCTGTTAGCACGTCAAGAAATCGCCACGCGCTCTACAGAAGGATTGTTTGGCGCGCTTACATCGATTTTGCGTAACTCGGAACGCGAGGAGAGTATAGATTTGACAGATTAATCTGTCAAATCTATACATCATTCAAATTGTTTATAAGTGGTTAGGGCACAGCGCAGTTAATGCAGTCAGCATGGGCATCGGGTGGTCAGTCCAAAATAATATCTAGCAACAGAAGATGCTATGTAATGTTTTTATTTCATTCTGGAATCTGTATTTATACATAAACAATATTATTTTATTAAACAAATAATAGGTCTTTACCTATGAAAATGCCGTTTTGTATGAAAAAAATTAAACGATTTTTTTTCATAAGTATATAGTTTTTATTTGTATTAATCGAAATAATCACCCATGCAATCAATGCATCTTTGCCAACGCAGTGGCACATTATTGATGCCCTTCTTAAAAAAATCAGTTGGACGGGAGGCAACAAATTCTTCAAAGGCTTTTTGTACTGCCTCTCGGGTATTGAATTTTTTTCCCGCCAAGAAGTTATCCAAATTCTGGAAAAAGTAGTAGTCTGTAGGCACAAGGTCTGGTGAGTAGGGCGGATGACGGAGAGCTTCCAACCCCAGTTCTTGCAACTTGGAGACCGTCTGCTGTGCAGTATGAGGTCGCGCGTTGTCGTGCAGGAGCAGCGGACACGAGCGATTGACCAATTCTGGTTGGAGATGTGCCAGCTTCTCCATCATTGAGTTCAGTTCTTCACAGTACACATCTGCAGTAATGCTCACCGCGTTTGGTAAGAAGCTGTGATGAATCACACCGGCGCTAGACCACCAAACAGTGACCATCACTTTTCTAGGGGTAAGTTTTCGTTTAGGGCATTGTTTAGGTGCTGAACCAGGATCCAACCAACTTGCTGAGCGCTTGCTGCGGTTATCAAACAGAATCCATTTTTCATCGCTGGTAACAATGCGGTTCAAGATTCCTTCATTTGTGTGTCTGTTGAGCAGTGCAAGGCACGTCTCGACGCGTACTTCGCGCTGGCGATCATTGAGTTCGTGGGGCACCCATTTGTCAAGCTTTTTTTTTTGCCTTGCCAATTTGACGCAAATGGACCAATATTGTTTCGACGCTAACTTCGAAAGCTGCTGCTAATTCAGCCGTAGATTGTGTATCATCAGCTTCCACAATTGCCTTTAATTCGTCATTGTCGACCAGTCTTCGGACGACCGCGAGGTTCATTTTTCAGGTCGAAATTTCCAGAACGGAAGCGAGCAAACCAATAACAGGTGGTGCGTTGGTTTGTAGTGTTAGCTCCGTAAACGTCGTTGATGTTGCGTGCCGCTTGTGCCGCGTTGCTGCCACGACGGTACTCATATTCCATAATTAATTTTTAACGTATCCATGATGACGAAAAGATTGAAATGCGATGAAAATGTAACACTAATCAATAAACAAATGACTACTTTTGGAAAAAGAATTCCATGTTTTTAAAATAAAATTAATTTGAAATTAGAATTCTTAGACAAACAAAAATTATTTTGATTTGAATTGGCCAGTACTGCAGAACGGCAATTTCATAGGTAGACCTAATATTTAAAAAAAGCGTTAAAATCTCTCAATTTCATCTTTAAAAATTAATTTCCCCGGAAACTAGGGTGAAAAACTGAAAATTGATTTCGGGATCTGAAAAAGTAATTTTTGTTCTTCAAAACCAAGTTAAAACCACCGTTGCCCGCTTTTATTTTCTAGGGGCTCAAATCTCCTAACAAAATGGGCATTGTCATTTCTTGTTTCCCCGACCACCCTTCCCGTCGCGTCGAATCGCGCCTACCCGTGTGATTTTCCCCGTTTTTGCAACATTTTCCATTACTGCTCCGATCCTCTTGGTTGTAGCGTAATGTTATATAGCCTATAGCCTTCCTCGATAAATAGACTACCTAACACAAAATGAATTTTTCAATTCGGACCAGTAGTTCCTGAGATTACCGCGTTCAATCAACCAAACAAATAAATAGGTTAAAAACCAAACTAAAAAGAAGAAAATAATGGAAAAAAGCGTGGGGTGTCTGATATCAATAAAAAAATACCTTAAAAAGCACCAGGCACCCCACGCTTTTTTTCCATTATTTTCTACTTTTTAGTTTGGTTTTTTATGGAAGCGTGTTTTTTAGTTTTTTTTTGAACTATATTTATTTTCTATTTTTTAGGGGGTGAATTTTGAGACGTTGACATACATATCAAAATTCGAAACACCCAGCGTAGTTTGTGACGTATGTCAGCGTAGTTTTCGAAGACAGTTTTTTTGCTGTCCTGGTAACCCTGGTCAGGATAATGGCATAAATTTATGAAATTATTGCATTGTCATCGGTCTTTGACAGGTGTGCAAAGTTTGAATGAAATCCAGTCGTTTAAAGTGGGTCAAAATCGCGCTATAAGGAGTCGGTTACAAACAAACATACTAACATACAAACAAACAAACATACAAGTGAAGCTAATGTAAAGCGTGTAAAAATTGACGTGTGGCACTCGGGGACTGCCGCGGCACAGTAAAGATATCTATACGGTAAAGCTATTGCATAGCATTTTTTGTCAACTTATGCAATTATAATTATTTATTTAATAATTTTTTATTTGACCGATAAGAAAACATTTTTTTTTCTTTTATTGAATAAATGAGAAGTTAATATCGTTTAAAATATTTTTATTATCTTACAATACATGTAGGTTAATCAGGAATTTTTATCATTGAAACTAGGGATGTTAGGGAGCTCCGTAACCGTAACCGAAACTATCGGATATCCGATATAAAAATTTATCCGTAACCGTAACCGAATCCAAAATAAAAGTTTCGGATAATATGGGATTTGTTATTACATTTTTATTTTCGGTAAATTAGATAACACTCAATATATCGCACATCCTCTAAAAAACTGTCACAACACAAAAACGAGCAAGAACACAGACAAAGACACAGTCAAAATATGACCGCGTTTTTTATCTGTGTTCTTACTTTTTTTTGTGTAATGACAGTTTTTTAGAGAAAAAAAAGTAAGAACACAGATAATAACACAGTCATATCCCGACTGTGCCCCCATCTGTGTTCCCACTCGCCTCCGCGTTATGACAGTTTTTTAGAGGATGTGCGATATATTTAAAATCATTTTTATTTTTAATAGCTGTAATAATTACTCACAGACTGATTGTAATTCCTACCAAATGGTCACTTAAATATAACCATTTAATTAGCTATTTTACTTTTGAAATTCCTTAAAAGTTTAATGTCCGTAAACAAAATTATCCGAAACTAACGGATAATCCGAAATAATTTCATATCCGTATCCGTATCCGGTATAATAATCATTCCTACATCCGTAACCAATCCGTATCCGAAATTTCATATCCATAACATCCCTAATTGAAACTAATAGGTTTATGGTAACTGAAATAAGAAACATAAGTTTGAGACTTGATATCCTCTAAATATCTGTAAAATACCGCGTCAATGGTGATCCCATATTTTGTTGTGGATTCTTGTGGATCATTATTCATTTTCAAATTAAATTTTTCCGAAAGAAAAGTTGTCAACCGCTCTGATTTTTTGTCAGCGAAGTTGATGTTGAAATTAGTCCAGTCATTTAAGCTTAAATTAGGTAAGAATCTCGGAATTCGAGATACCCAGCTGTAAGTCTGTAAATACTTGTATATTGACACCCTAAAAGTTGTCTCAAAACCTACATATGGTAGGGTGTAAGCAACTATTAAATTTCAAGGTCAAAGCTCACAAAAATCGGTTTTTTGCGCTTTTTTTGGAAATATCTCATTTCCTATGGGTTTTTTGCTATTTGTTTTTATTATCAATATTGTAGAATACAAAATTCTCTACAAATTTTGTTTAAAAAAAAATTTTATACCGTGAACCGTATTCGAGATAGAGGGCGGAGAACGCGCAGTCACAGCATCACTTCAGGTCAACCGGTGCCTCCGGTCGAAAACGCGCCATATATAGTTGATGAACTATCGATAAATCAATGATTATAAATATTTGTCAATTTTTATTAACTATTATATTATATTTTATCATTTTTTCCTAACTTATCCACTTTTTATTCAGTATTAATTTATTTAACAACACTTACCTGCCCATGTAATTGCAGAATTGTTAATGAAAATATAGGAATTGTATTTGAATTTTAACCTAATTAATATTAATAACTTCTTACATGATGAAAAAAAAAAACAAATAAATTGTTAAGATGGAACCTTTGACCCCGAAATCATGGAAGAACTTGAGACAAATGTCGTTGAAGACGATAATGAAGACCAGTTTGAAATTTACCAGCAGCCAGAAGACGACGATGAAGAGGAAGAAGATGATTAAAATTATAAATTGTAGTTTTTGTACCCTTTATTCCATTTTTTTACTTTCAATAAAAATAAATGTATTCAATGATATTTTTTTATAAAAAGATTAATTCATAATTTATTTGTTTTTTTTTTTCATCATCTAAGAAGTTATTAATATTAATTAGGTTAAAATTATATATTCATGAACAAAACTCAGCAGAACGAGAAAGTTGTTGTCTTCGCAGATGACACAAACATAATACATTGGGGCAAAAGACATAGAAAAATTGACATTAAATACAAATCTAATTATAGAAAAAATTTGCGAATGGTTTACAGCCAATAGCTTACTGCTAAATACAGGTAAAACTAACCTATTATTATTTAAGGCTACGAGTCGTCATAAGGATAGCTTAGATATACAAATAAATGGAGACAGGATTGAACAAGTGGATAAGGTTAAATTCTTAGGGATACATATAGATTCGCTTTTAAATTGGAAACCGGAGCTTGCTGTTATTGAATCGTCCATATCGTCAGCATGTTATGCACTCAGGAGCCTTAGGGACTATTTGAACACAGAACAGTTAAAGGCTGTATATTACGCGCTGGTCGAGTCTAGGATAAGGTATAGCGTCGTGCTCTGGGGAAATAGTTACGATTATAACAGGCAGAGAGCGTTCATCTTACAGAAACGAGCCATAAGGACAATAGTCGGAATTGCACAATGTGTCTCATGCAAAGATTACTTTAAACAATTGGGAATATTAACAGTACCAAGCTTATATATATTGGTGCTCTTAAGTCATCTTGCTAAGTATCTACATGAATTTGAATCACAAGAAGAACGTGAAATTAGAGAGAGCACGCGAAGAAAAATTTTTAAACAACAAATAGCACCAAAATTTAAAATAGTAGAGCATTGCTCGAAGTACCAAGCTGTAGAGATATTTAATAAATTGCCTCCTGAGCTAAAGATTCTAATTTATAACACCCACTTGTTTAAAACAAAATTAAAAGCCTTTTTATTAGAAAAATGTCTGTATAATAATATCTGAACTAATGTCAAATAATAAATGATCTACTTTTAGTTTTAATTTCTGTTTGCCTTTTGACATTATATAATTTTTAGAAAGCTTTAGACATGTAATTTTTTGAAACTTTTGACATTATATAATTTTTTAGAAACTTTTGACATTATGTTTTGAATTTGCTTGACATTATATTGGGAACTGGTTGATATTATATTTTACACTTGTTTGACTTTATATTGAAAATTGTTGACATTGCGTTTAAAATTGTTTTTGCCATTATATTCGAAACTGTTTTTAGCTCTACAAATATTTGAATTTTCACTGGGAGGATAATAGTTTATTTATTTATTTATTTTATTATTTATGTACACACAGTAAAAAAACAAAGTGATAAGGATAGTTCATAGTTCTCTGTATTTTTCTATGTTTATGTTAATTGCATGTGTACATATTCAACACAATGGAAATTGTTTAAGAATAAATGAAATGAAATGAGCCAAGATAAGTGGAAATTTATTACCATTTGTACCAGATATTTTCGACCATTCTTCAGTGTACTCCAGTAAAGTGCGATGAATAAAATGCTCTACCTCGTCCAATTTTGAATTCGGGGAAATGTAAATTGCTACCGTGACTACGTGTAGGCCATTTCTAAGTTTGCATAAGCACGCACAAATATCCAACAAAATAATGAGCACCTAACATTAACATCGCTAACGTGTGCAATATTTATTTAATAAAAATATTCGGAGTCATAATATTAGTAACATTATTATTATTTTGGTAAATAGCTACCCCACCTTTTGGAACAGTATCTCGTTTGAATTGAACAATGCAACTGAAATTATTATAATAATATTATTATTATTTTAATTATTATTATTATTTATTATTTCAATCGAATTAGTATTAGTAAATAAGCCCTTATTTCTCGTAAAAAGTAAAGGATAAAAAATGCTTATTGTGGGTTATCCCTAAGAGATAGACATATACCATCGCGGACTTTTTTGTAGACCTTTTTAAGGTGTACAATACTGTAGTACATTATTTTGATCTATTTCGTAGGGTTCAGCCAGCGTTAGCAAAGTAAGCGCAAAAAAATCTGTTTGTTATGATATCACATTAGAAACCCCTAAAATTATCAGCGTTTCTTTACTATTATGCATGTTATATACATATAAACCTTCCTCTTGAATCACATCCGTTTCCGTTTCAATCCGCATCAAAATTTAAAGTTCTAAGCATACCTACATAGGGCCAGACACACCGGCAAGTGACTTGTGTTAGGTTTTTTCGTTACGGTATTTCTTGATTCCGCGATAAAAGCTTTGCAATAGCTTAAAAAATCATTCAAATCGGTCCATCCGTTTAGGAGGAGTTCAGTGACATACACACGTACAGTAGAATTACATATATAAAGATGCAGTATAGGTAACCTGATCAAAAAGGGGTTATATTTTCACAAGCTTTTTACTGTTGCCGTGTATCTATGCGTGAAGGTGTTGCATGCGCAGTGGGGGACAAACGGGAGTTTGTTACTAGACGGGCAAGAGGCTAGAGGTTCCGACTACATGGCACCCGAGTACCACTACCAACGCAACGATTATAAATAAAGCCCCTATAGCTTTCTTAAATCGTCGAGTCCGTACAAAGAATCGATGCTGATGATGTTGTGCGACTTGTGCGAGGCCCGCCTCTGATCATGGCGGGAGATATTCCACCAAGTGAGCATCTACTCGAGGAAGGAGTGCAGTATAGTACAGTACTTGGTCGCCGCGGTGGATGCAGCTGAGCACCCCTTGCTTCCGATGGTTCATTCCTTGGCCTAGGAAGGGTGGCACTAGGAAGCGCGATGATTATATTGATAGTCGATAGTAGTGCCTACTTCGTAACATTTTCAAGCCTATACTTGTAATTACCTGTTCAGGCAGAGGCGATGGGTGGCGGCGGTGGGTAGTGTTGCAAAGGACTCGAGTCTTCGAGTCTTAATTTTAGAGACTCGACTGCTCGTGTGATCAAAGGCTCGGAGTCTAGAGTCAAGCCGAGCCCGAGTCATTCTTAAAAAGGACTCAAAGACTGGAGTCTTAAAAAGGACTCGAGTCTTATAATGAAATCGAGTCTTAAAAAAAAAACTCGGAACATGAAGATGAGACTTGTAGCTCATCATTCGAAAAAAATCGAATAACGTCAGATTTTTAGGGTTCCGTTGCCAAATGGCAAAAAACGGAACCCTTATAGATTCGTCATGTCTGTCTGTCTGTCTGTCTGTCTGTCCGTCCGTCCGTATGTCACAGCCATTTTATTCCGAAACTATAAGAGCTATGCTGTTGAAACTTGGTAAGTAGATGTATTTTGTGAACCGCATTAAGATTTTCACACTAAAATAGAAAAAAAAACAATAAATTTTGGGGTTCCCCATACATAGAACTGAAACTCAAAAATGTTTTTTTTCATCAAACCCATACGTGTGGGGTATCTATGAATAGGTCTTCAAAAATGGTAATGAGGTTTCTATTATCATTTTTTTCTAAACTGAATAGTTTGCGCGAGAGACACTTCCAAAGTGGTAAAATGTGTGTCCCCCCCCCCCCCCCGTAACTTCTAAAATAAGAGAATGACAAAACTAAAAAAAATATATGATGTACATTACCATGTAAACTACCACCGAAAATTGGTTTGAACGAGATCGAGTGAGTAGTTTTTTTTTAAAACGTCATACATCGTAAACCGCAATTTACCTTACATTCAATCAATTTAAATATAAAAATTAAAAAATATATATATTTTTAAACCGAAAATACCTACAGGTTTGTACGGAACCCTCGGTGCGGAGTCCGACTCGCACTTGGCCGGTTTTTTTTGTATCATAACCACTAATTTGAACTTATCACCTTCTATTCAAGGCTTTTCGAATGATGAGCTACAAGTCTCATCTTCATGCTCCGAGTTTTTCTTTAAGACTCGAGTTCATTTTAAGACTCGAGTCCTTTTAAGACTCGAGTTCTTTTTAAGACTTGAGTCTTTTTTAAGACTCGAGTGCTTGACTCTAGGCTTCGAGCCTTTTGAGCACACTGAGTCTTGTATAATTGACTCAAGTCTTTAAAATTACGACTGGAGGACTCGAGTCCTTTGCAACACTAGCGGTGGGTTGGATTCTAGTATACGAGGATCATCGATTGATTCTGTGCCTTTTCAGGGAAAATGTTCGAAATGTCAATGACGCGATCTACATGAAGTGACGTTATTTCAATACTAATATAGTGCGGGCATTATCTTCGCTGGTTGCTATTGTGTCCAACTACCTACTAATAACCTAGAAATTCTGGTTACGATTGGAAGTGGGAATTCAAACTTATTACTACACGTACGCTATTGTTATTGTGTATAAGCTATAACTATACTTATAATTAGTTTGGCTAAAATGAATAGATAATAAGTAGCCTCATAACATGGAGGACAGCCATTACAATATGGTATAATGGCCTCGCGTCAGCGTGCCGCATTTGAATAAATCGCAATGCTATTGTTTTTTACCAAAATTGTTAGCCTTTTCAATATTCTAGTATGATTAATAGCCTGGACTACCTTTTCACTAGCACTTACAAAGCCTGTCCACGCTAATTTTTGAGAAGTTTTCGAATAAGGATATTCATGTAAAGAACTATTAACTTCTGTGCATTTGACTATTGACGAGAGCTCAAAATAATGTTGTTATCCGTGGCTTCCGCTTTAATGGCAGTCAGCCGGCTGCTTGGAGATATCAAAACGTACTGAAGTACATCGTGATGCATTAGCTGTTAGCACGCGGCGCTTACGCACGATGATACATTTTTTTTCATTCATTAGTCAGGTTTGTTTCCGAAACATAAGATTTCGTGACCTTGCGAATTAGATGACTGCTTTCCAATCGTCAGTCAGTCCGTGTCAGTCAGTCCTTTTTTCCATTGTTATAAAACCAGAATGCTTAAGATGCGCTGAAGATCGTGTTTGTGCGCAGTCGTTGGTGTCGAGCTATGTGTGAATCAGAGGCGGGCGGCGCCGGCGCTATATTTAGCATCCGCCGCCTGCCCGCCATGGCGGAGCCGTCTGCTGCTGCCCTCTGCCCACAGCGAAGAAACACTAGTACGTACGTACGCCGCCTGGCAACGTAGTACAGAGGGCGTGAAATGGAACCCCAATAAACGTACTACACTATTGTACGATACAAAAGAAGTAGGAAGAAGAGCGCTGGAGCATTGTTCGGTTGATGCGCTTTTAAAAACGAGACGCCAGTAGGGTATGTGACTGAATTTTTTAAAATTAGATTTTTTGAAACTGAAAATATATAAGTAAAGCCACAGTTTTTTTTTTAAGAATCTACAAAAACGGCGAAGTCGTATGCGTTTTAAAGTCGATGCTAGCTAGACTGAAACCATAACAAACAAGCGTCACAAGCACAACACACGGGCGTAATAGTAACTCCGCGCTATTCAGTACAACGAAAGCGACAAGGGTAGAAGAAGCTTCATTAAAAACCCCTCCCAATTACAAACGAGGGACCCAGGGACAGTGATTTAAACATGTCTTACTTACAGCATTTGAAATTGCCATCGTCTATAAAAAATACGCGTCGACTTGAGAACTTCTCGTCTTATGTTTTCGTCGGTTAAAAGCGTGTATCTTCTCTATTTTTCCACGGTTGTATACACTAGTCTTTACTGTATATTATGGTATGCAACATCTTTAAAAGTATCAATTAATGTCAGTATACAAATACCCTATTGAAGCAAGACTACTATCCTTTTTAGTTCGCAAACGATAGTACCGAAATGTCGGAGGTTCTTAAATCCGTTGTTACAAGTTTCTTTTCGTTGGCTGAGCGAGTCACTGAATGCGACGATCAGCCACTCGAGCCAGACGAGTACCCGGCGTAGCGGCGCACAGTGGGTTGAAACTGCTATATGAAAGACATAGGACTTTTTTTTAGAAATTTCATTGAAAATAATATCTATCGAAAGATTTCATCATAACGTTTTTCTCTAAACCTGAAGGTTACTCGGGAAAAATATTTTCTATTTTTGTTCTATGGGATGAAACAAAAACGGCTAAAATTTTGCCAGGTATTGACAGATCTTGCTATAAAACTACTTAGTCTTCTGTGGCTTTTTGGCTATAATGAGGATCAATTCGACAAAAGGATATAATATCAATTTTGTATACTACATCGAAAACAATATAAATATCTGAGTAAATTTATTTTTGAATCAGTCAAATCCATCGAGAAATTACGAAGATATTAAAGTTTTCAAAAACGGAGTTTTAAAACGCACGTCGCCCGCGTGACGTCACGAGCCACGATCGCCCGCCACCCGCCGTACTGATTTGTTATTTTTTTTATGTATGACCACGCATAACTTTTTACACAATAGTCCGATTGTTTTTTATTGGAAAGGGTATACTTCCCAGGTGGTCCCATATACATTTGGAAAACAAAATCGAACCCTAAGGGTCGGAAAACAGGGGATGATATGATTGATTGTTCACTCACTGATTGTAATGTATAACCACGCATAACTTTATACAGAGTAGTCCGATTTTGATTATTCTTTTTTTATTGGATAGGGTATACCTTGCCAAGTATTATAAGTATATTAAAGCTACAAAAAATTATAAAATAAAAACTTTTTAACAATAATAAAACCGCCAAAAAAACTGAAAAGCAAAAAACATAGAGCAACACGGACTCCGGTCCGCCGGTGGTCCGTGTTGCTCTATGGCAAAAAATAATAAACATTAAAATTTTGAGTCGGCGCTGAAAAATCAATGAACAAAGATTACTCAAAGCGCCGACTCATCATTTTAATGTGTATTATTTTTTGCTTTTCAGTTTTTTCGGCGGTTTTATTTTTTGTTAAAAAGTTTTTATACACTATCAGTGCGCACCCATAGTTGCCCATTCAAGAGTTATGAGCAGTGATCGGAATAGGTAGACCTAATGTGCCTAAAGTTTAAAGAACAGAGACAAAAAGCGGGGAGTTCCTGACGACAATTTTTTTTTTCGGAAAATTTGTTCCGCGTTTCGGAACATCACTTATGTACATTTAATATTAATGTTAATAAATACAGTAAACTAATTGGATTCATTTTCCTTTTTAAGCGACTTAAAAAAAAGAGAACTTTCTTAAAATACAACCATACAACAAAAATAGAAAATATTGTCCTGGCAAACCGGTTCGTTTTAGAGAAAAACGTATCATGACAATTATCCATCGTAAAGACGAGATCTGTTGATTTAATTACTTTTTTAATGTCCCTCATATAGCAGTTTCGAGCCAGTGTTCGGCGCTCCCTCGCCTGTCGCCCTGCACCTAATTAACTAGTGGGCAACCCGCCGCCGCCGCCGCGCCGCGCCTACTGCCGTATAGCACGCAACCGAACTTTAATATAAACTGCCGTATAATTGACTTCAGAGCAGTGGTAGCCCAGTGGTAACGGCCGCGACTTACGAGTAGTAGTAGGTCGTGAGTTCAAACCCAAGCGGGCGCTTCACTTTGTGTAAATTATTTCATCACCACTGCTCTCAAAACGGTGAAGGAAAACATCGTGAGGAAACCGGCATGTCTTTTTTTTTATTTTTGGATGGGAAATGTTCAAATGACTTCTCCCGCTCTGGGCGGAGCGGGAGGGCATGCCAGACTTTTACTGACTAAAACCCACCCGTGTTCCTTCAATTGCCCATGTGCCAGGGTCACGGTATCTCTTTCGAACAATCACGCGACCCCGGCAGGCATCGGTCCTAGCAGACCCCTTCAGTTTTGCTGACATCTCTTTGAGGCGCGCGTGGAACACTACGCGCCGTCGACCCGAGCTTGTTCCTTACCGGGCGGCGAGCTACCCATTGCTCGCCACCCGCAAGCTCGCGCCTACGGTGGCCGGGAGTCCGCAATCGACTCCCGACGCCTGGGGCGTCTCCTCCTGCGGCGGCTAGGAACGTGAGGGCGCTGAGACTGCCACTCCCTCACGCGCCCCGCCTCCTCCTTCGCAAGCATTACTGCTTCGCAGAAGGAGGTGACGGCTTCCCATTCCCTCTCGCTCAGTACCATGGCTCGCACCAGGGCCGGACGCGAGAGGTCGCCGCAGCCGATCACCTCCACGAGGACACGGCGGTGCTTCGCCCAGGCAGGGCAAACCTCCACCGTATGCTCCACCGTGTCCTCCAGACGATCCTCGCAATGGAAACACCCGGGCGTATCCTCCCGCTTTATCCTGATCAGGAACCCACCGAAGCACCCATGCCCGGTGAGAACCTGCGTCAGGCGGAAGGTGAGGACGCCGTGGCGCCTCTCAATCCACTCCTCAAAGAGGGGACTTACCGCCGCAATTGTGGCGTGCCCAGCACTGGGTTGCGACAATCGTACCCGCCATGTCGCCATGAGATCACACCGGAGCTCTGTCCGCCGTGCCGCGATTTGTCGCGGCAGCGGAGTTTCGCCCCGGCGTTTCGCCTCCTCGCGCCACTCCCACATGTGGGCGTGGACCTTTGCCTCCAGATCCCATGGCGGCACTCCGGCAAGGAGGCTCGCCGCCTCGCAGGAGACCGTGCGGTATCCCCGTATTAACCGGATGGCCATGACCCTCTGGGCCGCAAACAACCGGCGCGCTGGGCGCAGCCTCAATGAGGGCGCCCACACCGGTGCCCCGTAGAGGGCCATGGACCGCACGATCCCCGTGTAGAGCCTCCGTCAGGAGGCGTTTGGACCCCCCAGATTGGGCAGGAGCCGCTTTAACGCAGCCCCAGCCCGCTCCAGTCTGGGAGCCAAACGTCGGAAGTGCTCGACGAAGTTCCACCGGCTATCGAGGACAAGTCCCAGGTACTTCATCGTCGACTCGACGCCGATGTGAACCCCTCCCACCGTGAGTTGGGAACCCGCAGGTGGCGCGTTCCGAGGACCATGAAAACCCATGGCCTCGGACTTGTGCAATGCCACCTCGAGTCCCAATTGCCGGATCCTATCGACGATTGTCGCAACCCCGCGTGTCATAAGTTCGGCCGCCGCCTCGTGCGACCTCCCCTGCGCCAGGACAAGCGTGTCGTCAGCGTAGCAAACTACGCTGACGCCGCTAGGGAGGTCGGCGCGCAGCACCCAGTCGTACCCGATGTCCCACGGATGCGGCCCCAAGACCGATCCCTGTGGGACACCGCACGACATCACTCGCCGGTTTCAGTCTCCCTGGTGACCGGGGTAGATGACGGCTCTATCCGTCAAGTAAGCCTCGACTACGCGACAGAGGTAGGTCGGCATCCGGTGATACCGGAGTGCCTCCCTAATGCGGTAAAGCTAAAGTGGTAAAATGTTTGTCCCCCCCCCCCCCCCCGTAACTTCTAAAATAAGAGAATGATAAAACTCAAAAAAATATATGATGTACATAACCAGGTAAACTTCCACCGAAAATTGGTTTGAACGAGATCCAGTAAGTAGTTTTTTTTTTAATACGTCATAAATCGTAAACCGCAATTTACCTTTCATTCAATCAACTCAAATATAAAAATTAAAAAAAAACATTTATTTTCATAAGCATAAACCTTATACATAAACCGAGGATACCTACAGATTTGTAACCCTCGGTGCGCGAGTCCGACTCGCACTTGGCCGGTTTTTTATATATTTAGATTTAAAAACTTCTTACCAAAACTTGCACGGCGCATGATAATCCGATTGAAATACCTAATTTCAATTTTATTGTTCAATTCAAACGAGATACTGTTCCAAAAGGTGGGGTAGCTATTTACCAAAATAATAATAATGTTACTAATATTATGACTCCGAATATTTAAATAAATATTGCACACGTTAGCGATGTTAATGCTAGGCGCTCATTTGTTGGAGATGTTTGTGCGTACTTATGCAAACTTAGAAATGGCCTACACGTAGTCACGGTAGCAATTTACATTTCCCCGAATCCAAAATTGGACGAGGTAGAGCATTTTATTCATCGCACTTTACTGGAGTACACTGAAGAATGGTCGAAAATATCTGGTACAAATGGTAATAAATTTCCACTTATCTTGGCTGGAGATTTCAACATCAACTTCGCTGATAAAAAATCAGAGCGGTTGACAACTTTTCTTTCGGAAAAATTGAATTTGAAAATGAATATTATCCACAAGAATCCACAACAAAATATGGGACCACCATTGACGCGGTATTTTCCAGATATTTAGAGGATATCAAGTCCCAAACTTGTTTTGACGTGACAACGTCTTATAAATTGGTTTGCCGGGTGACACTTCAAGAAACTGCGTTACGCTCCGCTCACGTTATGCGCTCACAATGAGAGCGAGTGAGAGGCACGCGTCCCTTCCACTCGGGCATGGTTAGCCCGCCTAAGAGCGAGAGAGACAGACATAAAAAGTGAAAGGCACGCGTCCCTTCCACTCGAGCACAGTCAGCCCGCCTAAGAGCGAGAGAGACAGAGCGAGAGAGAGAGAGTGAGAGAGATAGGCATACACACCGGTTCATGTCTTGCGCTTCTATTTCGCTTAGGCGCCTGCATACAAGTTTACACGTTGCCAGTTAATTGTAAAACGATTGTGTAGTGATAATGTGAAGGTAGTTTCGTCCATCGCAACAATTCAAACAGCAAAGGTAAATAATTTCAGACTGATAATATAACATGATGAAATAAATGACTAAGACATAAGTGAAACAAGTTTCTCAAATTCATTAAAGATACGTTTAATCTTGATTGCGTATCAGATATGTCTATTGTCTAAGTCTACTACGTTAAAAGGAACAACCATTGACTTGACATTTTCTAGGCACATTACAGCAGAAACACTTCCTTTCATTTCATATTTCTCCTATCATCGCCCTGTCCTCAACAAAATCACTCAGATAGGAACAAGTTAAGTTGTAGTAAACGCTGTTTCATTGTACGCAAATGTATTGCAAGTTATTGTATGTATATTTGTATATAAATACGTATGTATGTGTAAAGGTAAAAATAAAATTTTGTTAATATGAAATTCAGTGCGAGATTCTTTGTATAAATTAATGTTTTAAATATAATTCTTTGTATAAATAAATGTTTTAAATTGTTACCTACTATTATTTCATCCTTCTTCCTACTATACGAATGAATATTCACATTAAAATTATTTTACCACTCAAAGTCGTTGTCACGTAAAACTTTCGCCCGTATACCGACTTTACAAGCAACCAATTTTTTTTATTTCAGTTACCATAAACCTATAGTTTCAATGATAAAAAAATCCTGAATAACGTACGTGTATTGTAAGATAATAAAAATATTTTAAACGATATTAACTTCTCATTTATTCAATAAAAGAAAAAAAATCTTATCGGTCAAATAAAAAAATAAATAAATAATATTATAATTGCATAAGTTGATAAAAAATGCTATGCAATAAATAGGTTTTTTTTTATTGAGTTGGAGGTTTAAGGAAAACAGGACAACATGACGATCGACTTTGTACGTTGCGCACTATCTTCGGTATTAGTTCTTGGAAATAATATGAAATGTGTAATGAATTCAGTAGTGGTTGGTGTGGGGCAGCCGGGCCGCAGCCGGCGCGACGCGGCTGGCGTCAACAATCGATGCGTGTGCGACTGTGCGCAGCTCGGGCTTCCGGCACGCGCGCCTCGTCGCAAGCTAATGAGCCGCGCACGAATTCTCCCCCCGGCGAGGCGACCTACTGTGACATCGCTTGAGTCACGCAATTTATCACAGTTTGGGCGATACAATTGTTCTGCCTTAAATGCACTAGCATGGTGGTGTGAGAAAATTTCTTCACATGTGACATAACTTGAATGAGGATTTTCAGTCACTATTTCCTTCACTTTTGCTATGTTAACTTCAGTTGCAGACGTTGATGGCCTACCAGAGCGAGGCAAATCGTCCATCACATCTCGACCACTTTTGAACGCTTTGTGCCACTCATAAGCACGTGTATTTGATAAAGTCGATTTACCATAAATTAGCCTTCTGTAACATTTTCAGTGACTCCGAACACGAATTTCCATTGGCGACGCTAAGACAAACTCTTCGATGCACTGTATTTAATCTAAATAACACATGGAACTCAAACTCCGCGCCAGAATGGAAAACGGTAGTCAATCTAACAAAAAAACTATTTTGGAAACAGAAACATCCATTCCCGAAACTTTTGACTAAATGTATAAAATAAATGTAAATCACGGCTGCAAAATCACGTACATCAGCGAAATCGGATAAATTTCGTATACCGTCTGTTAAACAACACTCACATTTATGTACATTTACCAAACGACTATTGTGTTTTGTTTTTTGGAAATTTATGTTCCACGAAACATTACAAAAATAGCTTATCGATTAAGAGCTTCAGCCCATTGAACGATGAATTTTTTTTTTTTTAGTTTGTCCTTTATATTTGATATCGATACCCAAGACGTAGGTAAAATATTTCAGCTAATTTGACTCTGTATCTTCTTTACATATTATAAAATAAAGTCACTTCGCTGTCTGTCTGTCCCTATGTATGCTTATATCTTTAAAACTACGCAACAGATTTTGATGCGGGTTTTTTTAATAGATAGAGTGATTCAAGAGGAAGGTTTATATGTATATAACATCCATAATATAGTAAAGAAACACTGATAATTTTAGAGGTTTCTAATGTGATGTCATAAATAAACACATTTTTTTGCGCTTACATTGCGAACGCTGGCTGAACCCTTCGAAATAACTCAAAATAATGTACTACAGTATTGTACACCTTAAAAAGTTCTACAAAAAAGTCCGCGATGGTATATGTCTAACTCTTAGGGATAACCCATAATAACCATTTTTATCCTTTACTTTTTACGAGAAATAATGGCTTATTTATGAATGCGATTTTAAGCAATACAGCATTAATCCTTATCCAATTAAGTACCTTAAATAAATTGTGCATTTCATGTAGATCAAAATTGCCCTTTACAGCATATCATTAAAATTAATATTTTAGAAGATATCAGAGATTATAATAAAATAGCCGCAGAGCGGCTAGCGGGCCGTTCCACGTCCGGCCATCTCGCTTGGTAGCGGTCGGGTATTGCAGGATTAGTAGGATTGTAATTCATATTACTTTGGCTTCATAGTAAATGCGAATATCATGTGTGTTCGAAGTACTCAAAATAAACCTAATTATTCCAAGTAAGAGACCGTGAAATATGGCTTAGATGTTTAGATTTTTGGATGGATTTGGATTTTTGGTTATCCTGGATACTTACCATATAGGATACTTTATCCCGGTAGTACATTCCCGGGTGATATTTTCCGACAGCTATACGGGCGATGCCACTGGCCAAAGTACTATTCTTATAACTATGTTTAATAATTGAGTGTCTGTATAGGTAGAATAGGAGCGTTAAGAAAAACCAGGAAGACTTATATTCAATTCAATCCAGCCCTATGTCGCAGTCTTCTTACTCTGAATACTATTAGTTTTATTTTAAGTACATCAAACACACATGATATGTAAGGACCGTAGCAGGTGGCGTTCCGTAGTTTCTGCCTACCCCCATGGGAAAAAGGCGTAATTTTATGTATGTTAAACATGGATTAATACATTCTTACCGCGGTAATACGTCCTCTTGCGATAATTTCCGACATCTACGCGGGCGAAGCCGCGGGCAAAAGCTAGTATATCTATATTTCATGAAAGATGTGATAAAATATGTAATTTTGTTTAATTTTGGAAATACCTTTATATTGGAACAATCGCAAATTAGACCTACCGCGAATTGGACCAACCGCGAATTGGACCGACTGCGAATTGGACCAATCGCGAATAAGGTGAATGAGACCAATCGCGAATTGGACCAATCGCGCCTAAACGATACTTAATATGTATTATAAAGCTGAAGAGTTTGTTTGTTTGATTGATTGATTGATTGATTGATTGAACGCGCTAATCTCAGGAACTACTGGTCCGAATTAAAAAAATCGTTTTGTGTTGGGTAGCCTATTTACCGAGGAAGGCTATAGGCTATATAACATCACGGTACAACCAAGAGGAGTGGAGCAGTAATAAAAGCGTTGCAAAAACGGGGAAAATCGCACGGATAGGCGTTTCGACGCGACGGAAGGTCGGGGGAACAAGAAATTTAAGGGGTTACATTTAGTTAATGGCCGAAAAAAAACGTGTATTTTGTGATTTCTTTTTTGGTAAAACGATTGCAGGTTTCAAACTGTTTTTTTTTTCATAGTAAAGGGTATATTTTTGATTATGTTTCGTAATTTTTTATTGCAAAAAATTCACAAATGTGTCAGATATAATAAATTTCCCGGACCTTTCGCGGTGACCATTGTAACTTTTCTACCGATAATCTGAAATCAAAAAATTAAACGAATTACGTTTTTGTATTGTATTATCTAATCTTTAATCGCAGGATTCTTTTTTCGATGCATATTTTGGAATGAGTGATTTTTCCACCAAAATCTAGACTCACATTCCATCGCCAACCATTTTTTAGAAAATTGTTAATTTTTCAAATCCTTCTACTTATTAAAGACTGGATAATACAATACAAAAACGTAATTTGTTTTTGTATTGTATCCCCTTTTAATATAGTGGTTTGTTCGTTAAAAGAGTAGATAATTAGTGCCAATCGACAATCGGCATTTTGTTTTTGTTTTGATTGTGTGATGTAATTGCCAATGTTGTAACATATTCTGTTTTGCCTTTGGTCACTAGTCCTGACATCACAAGCAGTGTCAATATTGTTAAACTGTTAAAAAAAAAATTTACTTAAATACGGGGCTTTTGGCTACGTTGTATTTTTTGTATCTTTTATAAAAATGTTATCTTTTAATGTGCGTTTTGTTTGTGCAGAATAAACAATTTTTCTTTGTTTCTTTTGCAGAAGCTAGTGTACATATGTGATATGACAACATTTTATTACGAAATACTCAGTACGGTCGTAGTTTTTGTTTTGTTTTTAAAGTCGGTTGGGAGACCCTCGTCAGGAATAAAGTTTCTTCTAACGTATGATTTAAAACAAAAAGAAAATTTTCGTAACCACCATCTTGAATTCACATTATGACCAAAGATCTCTCACGGAGGGGGCATAACATTTGTATGAACGCTTTTTCGCGTGATTATTTCTACCAGTCAGCTCGGCCGCAAATTGTGTCAAAGAACTTCGTTCTATTATCACTTCTCAATTTTACGAAAACTAACAGTGACAACCTTAACGCTTCGATGGAGCGTAGGTAGTGATGGGCAGTGGATAAATACTCGGAGGATAAATACTCGAGTTTTTATACGAAACGGATAAATACTCGTTTTTACTCATTTTTGTCGGATAAATACTCAAAATGATGGATAAATATATTTTTTGCGTTTCGGATGCTTATTTTAAAATGTTAATGACTTTTATTGTTTTTCTTTGCAAAAACGTTTTTTGTCTTTTCAAACGTTGTTTGGCTTTTCAAAATACTACGTTATTACATTATTTAGTTCTAATGTCAATTGCCAGGGCTGTAATTGTCGTCAGGAGCCGAAACGTCTTTAATAGAGCATGCTCTTTAGATACAAATTAGAATCTTTCTTTGTTGAGAGTGTAGAGAATAGCCCTTAATTTAATATCTCCGTGAAGAGCTTCTAAAAGTCAAGAACAATGCTGCGGTGACAAGTTTGTTGTTGTTGTTTGCCAACGCTATAAACATGCAAAGGGCCTTTCAATTAGTTAAGGTCTTGAGCCTTTAAACTATGCAGCACACACTATTAATTTACTGGCACATGGTGCACTGAAATGCGGTAGTTTTTAAAATTTATAAACTATGCAGATATGATAAAATCTTTAAAAAACAATTGGTTGTCTGTTATAAAGTCGGTTTACAGACGATAATTTTACGTGATAATGTCTAAGTTTCTTCGACTCGGACGCATTGGCTGATGGAGTGGAAGAGAGATAGATTTCACAAGTCGAACGCTTAGGCCGATCGTGCCTCTCTATCGCTTGTTTCGCGCTCTCGCTTACACGCTCGGTTCAGGCAGAACGTGACAATGAGTCATGCTTTTCCGTGCGTGCAGCCAGCGTTCATCGATTTATAAGACAGTCAAAAAATCACAAGAACTAAACCCAAAAACCACGATCAAAGCGACAATAAATCGTAAAACAAAAGGTAACGGGAGAAAAGTTTAACCTGCCATGCTACACAAGATAGGGCAGCTATCTACGATCACTAAGGGGTATGAAAAATAAAAAATGAAAGTCTCTCAGCGTTAGCAAAAGAAAAATATATCGTCAAGACAAATGCCACCAGCAGCTTTGCTTGATGATAACTTTTGGGATTAGGCATATCTGTATTTGAACCCATAACAGAAGCTGAATCAACTGAGGAGTGTCTTTTCAAAAGGCTTTATTTCTCATTTTGGAAAAGTTCTTTTTTTTATGCCATTCGATCCTAACACTATATTCTCAATGATTTTCAATGATATTTTGGTTCTAAGTAGCTTATTTCCTTTTGAAAATCGATTACAAAAAACTTTTTAACAAAAAATTAAACCGCCGAAAAACTGAAAAGCATAAAATAATAAACCTTAAAATTATGAGTCGGCGCTTTGAGTGTTTCTTGTTCATTGATTTTTCAGCGCCGACTCAAAATTTTAAGGTTTATTATTTTATGCTTTTCAGTTTTTCGGCGGTTTAATTTTTTGTTAAAAAGTTTTTATTTTATGATTTTTTGTGGCTTAAATGTACTAATAATACTTGGCAAGGTATACCCTATCCAACGATAAAAGAATTATCAAAATCGGACTACTCTGTACAAAGTTATGCGTGTTTATACGTTACAATCAGTGAGTGAACAATCAATCATCCCCTGTTTTCCAACCCTTAAGGTTCGATTTTGTTTTCCAAATTTATATGGGACCACCTTGGGAGTATACCCTTTCCAATAGAAGAAGAATTGTCACAATCAGACCACTATGTAAAAAGTTGTGAGTGTCAGTGAGTGAACAATCAATCATCCCCTGTTTTCCAACCCTTAGGGTTCGATTTTGTATTCCAAATTTATATGAGACCACCTTGGGAGTAAACCCTTTCCAATAGAAGAAGAATTGTCACAATCGGACCACTATGTAAAAAGTTGTGAGTGTCAGTGAGTGAACAATCAATCATCCCCTGTTTTCCAACCCTTAGGGTTCGATTTTGTTTTCCAAATTTATATGAGACCACCTTGGGAGTATACTCTTTCCAATAGAAGAAGAACTGTCACAATCGGACCACTATGTAACAAGTTATACGTGTTTATACGTTACAATCAGTGAGTGAACAATCAATCATCCCCTGTTTTCCAACCCTTAGGGTTCGATTTTGTTTTCCAAATTTATATGGGACCACCTTGGGTGTATACCCTTTCCAGTAGAAGAAGAATTGTCACAATCGGACCACTATGTAAAAAGTTATGCGTGATCATACATAAAAAAAAAAAAAAAAGCATTTTAGTCCATTGAATCAATTTAAACATTCTCTTTCAAAACAGCTTAATTATAATAGAAAATAGTTTTTTTCTCGTATTTACGGAACAAAAAGGCTTATATAATTTAAATATATACACCGCTGTCTCGAAATTTTGAAAAGGCAAGGAACTTTGAAATTATTAAGGCAAGATTGGCATTTTAATAACTTAGAGGAATTGCAAAAAATGAAACGAAGTAAGATAGAAAAAAAAAGTCAAAAGAGGAATGACAGTAGGCTGTGAAATAAGAGCTTTCGAAAAACTACAGATATGAGACTAATGAAGTCGCTCAAACACTGTTGAAACAGGGAAAAAGAATACCTAGAGAAATATGTACTGCTTTATTTGAGAACAAGGAACTATCCGTAAATAAGAAAAAAGATGTAAATAATTTACTCACTAAACAATTTGGGAAAGAATGGATCAATATACAAGAATTGGCTTGGTATAAAGATACAAGATGAATCTATGTGTAATTGCCTTGATGATGTAGGAGAAGTGCGTATTTAGGTTACAATAAATAACTTAATTTTTCTTTCTAATTGTGAGACTTAACAAAAAGTAATTCATTATGAAAGGGTTTTATTAATACAGATCAAAACAGCTTATTTCCAACAGGTACTAAACAAAACAGCTTAATTTTAAATGTCTTTGTCAAAAGTGCTTATTTCTAAGATACAGCCTTAAATATATATTTTCGTGGGGTCGGTGGTAAAAAACTAACAGTGTTATAAAAATCATGTCAACATTATGTAAACATAGTATTAAAATTCAAAATACATTTAATCACCAAATCATTGTTTGAAGTTTTTTTGATTTTCTGAAAAATATGTTAGTGATGAAATAAGCCCTTTTGAAAAGACACTCCTCACTGGAGTCCAACAAATGCAATTCCCTTCTAGTGTTTATAATATTTAAGGATATGAATTCAACGCAAAATGGACTTTATTTTCACCTACTATTGCGATTCTTGATAATAAAGCCAAAATTCAAATTCTCCCAGCAGTGGCAAAAAACAGTGAACGTCTGCTGTTAAATTTATCCGCCTATCTGTTTGATACCATGTTCTTTGGCAAAGTTTATTAGGAAACTTTAAACATACTTTAGTACACACGCAAACATGTTCAGCAAAAAATATGATTAAAATATAATTGGAATATTTTTAACAAAAGTAAAGAGTGCAAATGGGGATGGTGATGATGAAGATATTAAATCACCATGTTCAGTACAGACAGGTACTGATAATGAGTCAGTGGATTTGAGAAAATCTAAAAGCAGGTTTCAGTAAATTTTACCACTGTGTAGATCGCCTGGAGGACACGGTTGAGCATACGGTGGAGGTTTGCCCTGCTTGAGCGGAGCAACGCCGTATTCTCATAGAGGCTATCGGCGGCGGCGATCTCTCGCGCCCGGCCCTGGTGTAGGCCATGGTATGGAGCGATAGGGCATGAGAAGCCGTCACCTCCTTCTGCGAAGAAGTAAAGCTGGCGAAGAAGGAGGTGGAGCGCGTTAGGGAGAGGCAGTCTGTGCGCCCTCATGCCCCTAGCCACCGTCGGAGGAGACGCCCCGGAGGTCGGGAGTTCTTTGTGGACTCTCGGTCACCGTGGGCACGGGCTTGCGGGCGGCGAGTCACCCATTGCTCGCCACGGTAAATAACAGGCCCGTGTCGACGGCGCGTTGTGTTCCACGCGCGCCTCATGGAGATGTCATTACATATTGAAGGGGTCCATGAGGACCGATGCCTGCCAGGGTTGCGGATCTGTTTAAAAGAGGTACCCTGGCACAGGCAACTAAAGGAACACAGGTGGGTTTTAGTCAGTAAAAGTCTGACACGCCTTTCATATTGGCGATAGCAGTGGTGGCCCGGTGGTATCAGCCCCGACTTACAACTTGTAGGTCGTGGGTTCGCACTCAGGCAGGCGCTTTACTTATGGTAAATAATTACATAACCACTGGTCTCAAAACTGCACATTGCTCGCTCAATCCATATCCTACAATGTCGACAACCTCGCGAGCCAAGTCAAGATATTTGATTTGTTTATCTTTCACGACTTTCACGAGGTAGTTTTTTTTATTATTACAATAATCTAATCGTTACTTAAATAGTTTCTGCCTACCCCCATGGAAGAAAGGCATGATTTCATGTATGTATGTGAAAAACCAATGCACACATGCATAATTTTATCTAACTTTGACAGTGATTGACGAATTGTATTCATAGTTGAATGAAATTATTGTCAATATCGGCGTTTTGGTATTGTTAAAATGTTTAATAAGGTACGATACCAATCTGCATTGTCCGTTTTTCATTAATTTTAATCCTTTTGTTAGTAAAATTACAAAATTTACGTTACGAAAACTTAAAATAGTATTTATCCGCTGTTTTGGATAAATACTCAGTAAAAATGGATATTTATCGAGTATTTATCCATTTTGAGTATTTATCCGGATAAAATCCCAACACTAAGCGTAGGTAATATAAGTATATGGATATATCAACAAATAGGCCTAGTTTCTATACTGTACATATTATTACTAAAATGAAGGATCGTATTGTATTGTAGTTTTTTTTTTGCGCACGTCTGTTTGAGTGTGCCGTTTTGACGTTGTTTCGGTACTGTCCATATTTATACTGAGGCATAGGTTTAGGCGCGGGCTGCGACCGGTTCGTAGCGCCCCGCACCCACTCCCACGCCGCGGCCCTGCTGCCGGCTCCAGTGACCGCCGCCGCTGGCAGGCAAGCGACAGTGGTGTGCGTGGCGAACGTGTTGCGACAACTACTGATCCCCTGGCAGATGTTTTACGCACCGGTTCCTTATGCACCGGTATGCAGATGTGCAATTTTGTTAGCGGAAATTTAAGACACCTGTTTTAATGGAATCTTTTTAACAGTCTTTTGCAGTAATAATAATAAAGGGTGCCTATACGTAGAAGAAACGCAAGATCGTTGGAGAATATTGTTGCTGTTCGGGACAGTGTGCAAGAAACCCCAGACAGTCAATTCCGCGTCGTGCACAAGACCTGCACCCTATTGCGAAACGCACAATTTATCAGAATCTGAATGGGATTGAAGATTATTTCTAAACCATTGCGTCATTTGTTCGAACAAATTGTCGGCTCAGCAACGTAAATAACGCAATGAATGTTGTTTAACTATGAATATTAAACCAATTCCTACCGATAAAAAGTTCCGCAATTACCCCTCTGGGTCTTTATGCGACGTCAGCTTGGTGCATTTTGAGTCGAGACTTGGGTTTTCATCCATACAAAGTTTAATTAAGTCGAGAGCTAAAACCCAGCGACCACAGACAGCGCCGAGTATGAGCTGATTGGGCTTTAGAACATTTGCCGGCTGACCTTTTGAAATAAAAATAAAAACTCATCTTCATTTGTGGTTGAGTGGTCTTGTTCGTATATTTGGAGCGACGTTAATCCACGGGCAGATTCATCAGGTGCCTCTAAACTCTGCAAAACGACTGTTTGATGTGGATTTTGTTGGTGGTCGGTGGTATCATCGGCCCTTATTCCGTCGAAGATGCGCAACGAGCCGCGCTCACTGTCAATGGCGACCGATATCAGACGATGATAAGACATTTTTGATGGATCTGGTATGGATCTCACAAACATATGGGTCCAAAAGGACGGAGCCACTTGCCATACTGCACGGGTAACAAATATTACATTTATTGTATGTGAAGTTCGCGGGCTTCGTCATCTGGCGTGGTGGCGACATCAACGGGCCACCGACATCGTGTGACTTAACACCGCTCGACTACTTTCCGTGGGGCTAAGTGAAATCTGTGGTCTATGCAGACAAATTATAAACATTTGCCACCCTGAAGGCCCACATAACTCGCGTTCTTCGTAAATTGAGCTCCTTTTTGCGAACATGTCCAAAATTGGTCTTTCAAGATACACACCTATAGCCAGCGCGGCGGCCATTTGGCCATTTTTATATTCCTTATGTAATGTCATCTAATCTTTACATATTATAAAATAAAGTCACTTCGCTGTCTGTCTGTCCCTATGTATACTTAAATCATTAAAACTACGCAACGGATTTTGATGCAGATTTTTTTAATAGATAGAGTGATTCAAGAGGAAGGTTTATATGTATATAACATGCATAATATAGTAAAGAAACGCTGATAATTTTAGAGGTTTCTAATGTGATGTCATAAATAAACACATTTTTTTGCGCTTACATTGCGAACGCTGGCTGAACCCTACGAAATAGCTCAAAATAATGTACTACGGTATTGTACACCGTAAAAGTTCTACAAAAAAGTTAGCGATGGTATATGTCTAACTCTTAGGGATAACCCATAATAACCATTTTTATCCTTTACTTTTTACGAGAAATTTATGGCTTATTTATGAATGCGATTTTAAGCAATACAGCATTAATCCTTATGCAATTAAGTACCTTAAATAAATTGTGCATTTCATGTAGATCAAAATTGCCCTTTACAGCATATCATTAAAATTAATATTTTAGAAGATATCAGAGATTATAATAAAATCGCCGCAGAGCGGCTAGTGGGCCTTCCCGCATCCGGCCGTCCCGGTTGGTAGCGGTCGGGTATTGCAGGATTAAGGGCCCACCTTCAAAGTGAATGATAGTAGGATGGGCGTGGTTTATGGCGGGTCAACCTAAAGTGGCCGGCCGCCACAAACTTATATCTGAACCGTTTATAGAGAATAGGAAAACCAGCGGCCAAAAGTTGAACTAATGACAGAAAATTTCTCGGTATAAAAAACGTTACTAACTTAGCATAGCCTTGCTGTAAGCACTATTCCTGTCACTGTTGCACATCTGTCAAACTGCAATACAAAGGTAGAGACGGAAACATCTTAGAAAAAAGTACGTGAAAGTAGCATTAATTTAGTCGGTCTATGAAATTTTTGCACATAGCGTGCGATGGAGTAGACAAATAATACAAATATTTAATTATAAGCAATAAAACTATCTTACAGCAAGAAATTATCTTCTTTATCTATATGTAATATTATAAATACGAAACTAATTCTGTCTGTCTGTTACTCTTTCACGACTAAACCTTATTCGTTACCCATTAACCCTATTTATTCCGCGACTTCACGTGCGTCCGCGTAACGTAAGATTTACGCAAACGAAGTCGCGGGAAAAAGCTAGCTAATATTTATGTACGGATGTTGGGTTATACGAGATTGATTAACTCAACATAATTAAAAATATGTAATAAACAATTTAAGTATTTATTAATTACTAGTGATCGCCCATTGGTCGAAATTCGACCGTGCTTCATTTGAATAGAAATACATTATTAAGTGAAAATATATATATATACAATAATAAATATAAAAAAATAATATGGTTAAATTTGACATTCAGTAACACTATAGACAGATAATATTACAGACAAATATTCTCGATATGATCATAGATTGAAAAAATGAAATAGGTTATATATCTATAAAATTAATTTATTACCTATATTTATACGAGGTCTGTTCAAAAAATAAGGTGAATTTTCAAATTTCGCGGGCTACGTACATTCGATTTTCGATTTTTTTATTTTGTTATGTTGGTACACTTATCTCAAACATTATATTCACAGTTTAAACTATATAGCACATTTAGTTTGTTTGTGAGAGGAATAAAAGTTAAAAGTGTTTTGCGTGTTCGGCGATTTTCTGCTGTCGAAAAACATGGATCAAAGAGTTTGCATTAAATCTTGGGTGAAAAATGGAATCAAGTGCTCCAAAACACTTGAAATGTTGGAAGTGGCATACGGTGGGTCTACTTTAAGCCAAAAAAACGTTTACAAGTGGTACAAGCTTTTCACAGAAGGTTGAGAAGATGTGAATGACGACGCTCGCCCTGGACGCCCCAGCACATCAACAACCGATGAAAATGTTGAGGAAGTGAAGAAAATTGTTATGGAGAATCGTCGAATCACTATTAGTGAAGTTGCTGAGGATGTCGGCTATCGGTTGGCTCATGCCATGCAATTTTTTCGGAAATTTTGGGCATGAAGCTTGTGGTAGCGAAGTTTGTTCCAAAATTGCTGAATTTTGACCAAAAAAATCGTCGCATGAGCATCGCTCAAGAATTGTTAAATGACGTCAACGGCGATCCAGATTTGCTTAAAAGGGTCATAGCTGGTGACGAATCATGGGTATATGGTTATGAAATCAAAACCAAAGTCCAATCGTCCCAATGGAAGAGCCCAGAAGAGCCAAGGCTAAAAAAAAGCACGCCAAGTTCGATCAAATGTGAAGGTTTTGCTGACTGTTTTTTTCGATTACCGTGGCGTAGTGCATCAGGAGTTCTTACCATATGGTTGTACGGTCAATAAGGAGTATTATCTTGAAGTTATGCGTCGCTTGCGAGAAGCAATACGAAGAAAACGTCCGGAATTGTGGAAAAACAATTCATGGCTTTTGCATCACGATAATGCACCTGCTCACTCGTCATTGCTTGTTCGTAATTTTTTGGCCAAAAACAACACCGTAATCATGCCTCAGCCACCGTATTCACCAGATTTGGCCCCCTGCGACTTTTTCCTGTTCCCAAGATTGAAGAAACCCATGAAAGGACGGCGTTTTGAGACGATTGAGGAGATACAAACCGAATCGCTGAGAGAGCTCAAGAGCATACCAAAAAGTGCATATCAGAACTGCTTCGGGGATTGGAAAAAACGCTGGCACAAGTGTATTATATCTGAGGGGGACTACTTTGAAGGGGACAAAATAGAAATTGATGAATAAATAAATATTTTTCGAGAAAAATTAAAATTCACCTTATTTTTTGAACAGTGTACTTGACAATAATACAAACAAATAAGATCTTTATATTTTACCTATATTAACAAATAAATAAACTGAACTGAACTGACATTCAGTAAGACTATAGACCACAGATTTGGACCATAAACAAAAGAATATCTATGCATGTGTGTATTATTAAATATACGGTAATGAATAGTAGTGTGTGTAACGTGTTATTTATTGAAAATAATGTATTTTTACGCACAATTAAAAAAAAAATATTAGCATTCGTCACTTCTTCTCTGTATAAACTATACGTCTGCGAAATTTCATACTCCTCCGTCCGCCCAATTTTCGTAAAAAGGGATCCAAAGTTTTCGCTTCACGTATTAATTAATATATAGATTTACAGCATGAAATTAAAAATAACGAATTAATCTTCTAGAGCTCTATAAATAAAATATATGATGGTGTTTAAGAGATTAATAAACTTCAATTTCGTTTCACCGATCACTATACATTTATTTGGTAAATGACAATTACAATATTTTACATAGACTTCGTCCATTACGTAATACTAGTTATGATTTTTTTTTTCACCTTATTTTACAAGTCATTTATATTTCTTTCAAGGTCAATTACGTATGGCAATGTGAATGATAAATGTCAAAATTACTTGACGTATACATATATATTTTAGTAATTACGTGTGACTGCGGTTAGAAAACCAAAACCGATATTTTGTAACTATGTCTAGATTATATCTTTTTATTTGGGTGTTTTACCCGACTGCTGAGAGCAATGTGTTAACAGCCTATTAACTCGTATGTATATTTGTTCTTTTATTAACTTTATTTTTCATTACATTTACTTTGGGGTTAGGGGTAATTCAGAGATGGAGTACACAAATAATTTGCTAAACAGTCTTCATAAGATTATAGAAGTATGTTTAGTGTTATTCAAAACAGAGTAAAACACCATTGTTTTGATCATCCAATTATTTGATTTTGATTAAAATCTGGTAGGAATGAAAAATTATAAGTAGCCAATATGTTTTCAGAAAGCACTCTTGTAGACCTTTGAATAGATATCAATTAGATATCGAGAAGCAGTGGTGGCAACGGCTACTACTTACGAGTTCGAACCCGAGCAGGCGCTTTACTCTGTGTAAATTATTTCAACACCACTGCTCTCAAAACTGTGAAGGAAAACATCGTGAGTAAACCGGCATGTCTTAGAACCAAAAAAATTCAGACATGTGACATCTACCAACCCGCACTGGGCCCTCGTGGTGGATTATGTCCCACTCTCTCTCACCGAGAGGAGGCCTGTGTCCCAGCAGTGGGAACGTTATAGGCTGCTAATGATTAGGTATCAAACACGGTACATATAGGGTTCGAAACACCTAGGCCTGGCTTCAGGCCACGTGCCTGACATGGATGGCTTCGTGAAGGTAGAGAGAAGCTTCGTAGTCGGAACCAGTGTGAGACCGCGCTAGCAGGACTCAATATGCTGCTGCGTCCAGCTACACTAACGACGCAGCTCTATGTGTCCCGTCTACATTACACCACGAAGGTTAAGGAGATCGTGGAGTTTGTAAGTGTTAAGTCCAACTGGACCTTAAGGGTCGAGAAGTTGGAACCGTGCCACAACACGAACTTCAAGTCATTCGTGGTGCGAGTTCCAACTCATCAAATCGAGACCTTCCTCAAGGAAGAGTTTTGGCCGAAGGGTGTCGTGTATCGGCGATTCCGCGGAAGGCTACGCGATACTACACAGCGCAACACGTCGCCGTCACTTCGTGTACAATAATTATGTTGACGTGGTTTTTATTTGTATGTATGATAGTCTGTATGGTATTATGATTTGGGTCTTTGTAGCCCGAAATAAACTGATTTGATTGATATATGAAATTAAAATTTATATTTTCAATAAAACTTCACATCTGCTATAAATGATAAATGATTTTATTTTTGTAAAAGGTTTGTACAAACACTTTTACATACCAATATTATGATAAAAATATACTAGTTCGGCGTTTGACACAGCCTGTTTAAATCATTACCCTTCTTTGGCCTGCTGTCAAGTAAAACCTCACCTTTTTTACAATTCTACTACTCCATTCATTCGTTGTGCTCTTGCATTTGAAGTGACAGTACTTGACATATAGATATATTGTTGACATAATTCAAACCTAAAAACTAATTATATATTTTATTTTATTTCTAAATGAATGATTATTATAAGTTATTGGGATAAAACAGACGTTCTTCTCTAGAAAACAAGGTGTTTACTCAATATTATTTTACAAAGTGAGAATAGATTGTTGCTGTAATGCTTTAGTGAAGGTGGTGAATTCGATTTATTGTTATCATCATCTTATCGGTATTTCATTCTTGCAAAATGAATAAATTAATTGCCCTGTGCAGGCACTCCTAACCTTTAAGGTACTGTTCAGTTTTGGTTTATGGTTCTTCCCATTTTCATACATAATTTAGGTCGTCTCTAAATGGTAATAGAGAAAGAATGTTATATTGTTCACAGTTACAAAAATAGACACATATACAGACGAAATACAAAGTTATTTGGAAAGCCAACACTTATTATATTAAATAATTACAGCAAAATGCTTAACTACTACCTTTTTCTGTGAACACAAATATTTAAAAAACGTAATTTTGATCGCACCGATTTGTAAAAAAGTGACATAGGTTCGTCGTCGATGAGCCCTACTGGGCGACTGATTTATGAACGAACGAGAGTGATGACACTATTTATGATAGGCAAAAGAAGAGATGGCGATAATGTGTCTGCGCTTGGAATAAAATAACGTATGTGCCAAACCGAATCGCCGTTTTTTATTAATGAAAAGTATTATTAAAACGAAAACTGTTTTACAAAAACTTAGATACAATTATAATCAATGTTTTAAAGTAAACTATATTTAATAATACATACGCATCGCGCCTTGAGGCTAAAAAAATCATAATCATAGATAGAATTTTGCGATTTTTTTGTATCGAGAAAATTTCATCGTATCGTGTATTCCTTTTACAGGATACTAGATCATATAGTCAAAAAACATACACTAAAAGATTAAGTACGGAAGTCATACGGTAAGAAAGGTACGCTAAAAAGAAAAAGCACGTTTATCTCGCTACGTCACCTTAATAGGATTGTAATATTGTAATTCATATTACTTTGGCTTCATAGTAAATGCGAATATCATGTGTGTTCGAAGTACTCAAAATAAACCTAATTGTATTATTCCAAGTAAGAGACCGCGAAATATTGCTTAGATGTTTAGATTTTTGGATGGATTTGGATTTTTGATTATCCTGGATACTTACCATATACATAGGATACTTTATTCCGGTAGTAGGTTTCCGAGTGATATTTTCCGAAAGCTATACGGGCGAAGCCACTGGCAAAAGTACTATTCTTATAACAATGTTTTATTTGGTGTCTGGTAAATAATTGAGTGTCTGTATAGGTAGAATAGGAGCGTTAAGAAAACCAGTAAGACTTATATTCAATTTAATCCAGCCCTATGTCGCAGTCTTCTTACTCTGAATACTATTAGTTTTATTTTAAGTACATCAAACACACATGATATGTAAGGATCGTAGCAAGTGGCGTTCCGTAGTTTCTGCCTACCCCCATGGGAAAAAAGCGTAATTTTATGTATGTATAACATGGATTCATACATTCTTACCGCGGTAGTACGTCCTCTTGCGATAATTTCCGACATACACGCGGGCGAAGCCGCGGGCAACAGCTAGTCTTATATATATAAAAATTTTGTGTCACGATGTATGTTGCCAATAAACTCCAAAACTACTGAACCGATTTCAATCAAATTTCACATGTACCCGTATTTTGGTCTAACTTACTGGATAGGATAGTAATCATCTCAATTATTTGCTTATATCGTGAGTGTAAACGAATAAAATGTATCAATTAATTGTTTCTTAAGCAAGTGTTTATTTACTGTTTAGTTTTATGAAGTTCTCATATATGGCGGTGTACGTTGATTCATCAATAAAATTCTTCAATATTGTTTGATATCTAGGTTGCAAATACACCCAATAGATGGCGCTGTGTTCTGTTTCTTAGAATTTAAATTCTATTACATTATTTCACGTAATATTTATTTATGTTCACGATAGAATCGTATTATTTTAGACATGTGACATCTACGAACTGGGCCCGCGTGATATATTACGGCCCACTCTCTGTCACCGGGAGGAGGCCTGTGTCCCAGCAGTGGGAACAATATAGGCTGATTATGATGATCAAGCTCTTCTAAGTGAAGAGACAGTTGAGCTGCTGAAGAGTTTGTTGCGTCAGTTTTTCTTCCCAACTTGCCGGGGGACTGTCTTCTTCCCAACTAAAGCACTAGGAAGTGATGAAGGGTGGGCATTTTGGGGACTGTCTTATGTAATTTTGTCATTCGAAAAGTGCTGACTCCAATCTGCAGTCCAATCTACGGAACAATGAGATCGCTTTGGAAAACCTCTGATGCTCCCAGGAAGCTTCTGCGCTTTTAGACGGAGCTAGACTGGCTTTGTTAGCCAGAATAAAATAAATATAAAAAAGACCCTCATTCGGGGACCCACCCGAATGAGGTTCTAAGTGCGAAAAAGGGAGTCCCATCATAATCTAAAGGGAGTCAAAATCATGTTCAAAGTTTCCGGTACATAGGCACATCTATACTTATAATATTATAAAGCTGAAGAGTTTATTTGTTTGTTCGATTGATCGCGCTAATCTCAGGAACTAATGGTCCGAATTGAAAAAATATTTTTGATTTGGGTAGCCTATTTATCGAGAAAGGCTATAGGCTATATAACATCACGGTACGGTCCAAAACAAGCGGAGCAGCAAACGAAAAATGGACTAAAACTGGCAGGCAATTCGATGCGATGGGAAGGAGAGCGAAAATTTGACGCGGACGAAGTCGCGGGCAAAAGCTAGTTATATTATAATAATCTATACTAATATTATAAAGCTGAAGAGTTTGTTTGTTTGTTTGTTTGTTTGATTGAACGCGCTGATCTCAGGAACTACTGGTCCGAATTGAAAAATTCTTTTTGTGTTGAGTAGCCTATTTATCGAGGGAGGCTATAGGCTATATAACATCACGCTACAACTAAGAGGAGCGGAGCAGTAATGAAAAATGTTGCAAAAACGGGGAAAATTTATTCCTTTTGAGAGTTTCCGTTGCGTGCGCTGCGTAAACGGTTAAAGTAACGCAAAAATTATGTATGACGGAATTGTTTCTTTTAAAAAGTTCTAAAAAAAAGTCCGCGAGAGCATATGTCTATCTTTTAAGGTTGACTCACTATAACTCAAAAGGAGCGAGCAGCAACGAAAAATGAACGAAAACTAGCAGGCAAATCGATGCGACGGGAAGGGTCAGGGGAGCAAAAATTTGACGCGGACGAAGTCGCGGGCAGAAGCTAGTATTATACATATAGCTGAAGAGTTTGTTTATTTGTTTGTTTGATTGAACGCGCTAATCTCAGGAACTACTGGTCCGAATTGAAAAATTATTTTTGTGTTGGGTAGCCTATTTATCGAGGGAGGCTATAGGCTACATAACATCACGCTACAACTAAGAGGAGCGGAGTAGTAATGAAAAACGTTGCAAAAACGGGGAAAATTTATTCATTTTGAGAGTTTCCGTTGCGTGCGCTGCGTAAACGGTTAAAGTTACACAAAAATTATGTATGACGGAATTGTTCCTTTTAAAAAGTTCTAAAAAAAAGTCCGCAAGAGCATATGTCTATCTGTTAAGGTTGACTCACTATAACTCAAAAGGAGCGAGCAGCAACGAAAAATGGACGAAAACTAGCAGGCAAATCGATGCGACGGGAAGGGTCAGGGGAGCAAAAATTTGACGCGGACGAAGTCGCGGGCAGAAGCTAGTGGTTGTATAAACGCGAATAAAAAGGCCTCCAGAAAGGTATATATTGCAGAAATAATCACCAGAACCGCACCTGAGGTACAAAAGTAATCGTTTCGGTCCTTACGCAGGATAGCGTCAGTATTCCAATCTTTTCAATTTATAAATCGAGAGTTCAATGTATAGCCTGGTAGAATATGGATTCTCAATCATTGGCTACACAGGGAGACTATTGGCCAGCGTTTGTTTGTAGGTGGGGTATCTATTTGGTATTTAATATATTACCAATTTCATATTATCGGGCTCCACCGTGTGCCTGGCGCGCGGCGCACTGTGTGTGCCCCTGCCGCTCGCTCAGCTGCAATGATTATTGGATCGGGTGCAGTCTGCAGCATCGCGTTACTAGTCATGCTTTCCTAACAGCCAGCAGCTGACGTTACATTGTGATAATGTTCGATGTCGTCTTGTGTACTGTTTACAATTGCTCGTTACTGTTTTTATGCATGACTCATGCAAAATTGGAAAAACTCACTTATCTGAAAATGCTTCATTCAATGGATACTTCAGTCACTCAATAAGTTACGTAGTTAAGTTTTTTTATTTATGCACTAACGTAACTCCGAGACCAAGATGAAGCCCTACTTCGCGTGTGGCTGGTGTCAATAATTTGTTACCTATTTATTTTTAAATCACGTAACGTGATGTGGTCGGGCGTTAGTGAACCGCTCAGAGGTCACGTAGTGTCGTGACGTAGGAGGGTGCAAGGCGGCGGCTCGCGGGAGGGGCGGCCGGGGCGCATCCCGCGGAGGCTGCGCGCCAGCCCGGAGCCGCCTCGCCGCCAGTCGACCGCCGGCGGGCGCGAGCCGCGTCTGCGATGTTCCACTGTATCGTACAGCCGCGCCACGACTGGGGCCCGCCCGACCTCGCCAATGCCTTCCCCGGTACGAGCGCCGGGAGCCGCGCACGCCGCGCACGCCGCACCGCAAGCACTTCGATAACTCCGTTATGTTCTATTAATGGCTACATAGACGCTTTGTGTTAAATGCCAATAACTAATTATAACTGTTCTTGCAAGAAATAAATCGTTTGTGGTTGCTACCGGAGTGAAGAAGCGGCGCGGCGGGCGGCGGTTCCGCGACTCTGTGAAACTGTGTTATTGTTGTCGTTGCATTGTGTCGGATGCGTGAGAAGGCGGACCGCTTGGGTCGCTGTCCGCAGTACGATGCCCTTACATGTATGAGGCGTTCGGTGGCTGTCCTTGACAGGGATGTTGATCATGTTTTGTACTTTTGTATTGTATAATGTATATTTTTTGTGGTTCAACCGGAGCTCGATACAATGCTTAGCATTGAAAGTATAACGCAGGTGTGATAATAAATTATATGAATAGAAGCTCAGATAGCTATCAATATCAACAGGTAGGCAATAACATTTAATTAACTGAATAGATCATGTGAAAGATTGTACAACAGCACACTGTTTATTTTGAGTGTTATGAATCTCAACATTCTCGGCGTATCCTTGGGTAAACAGTAGTCGAGTGCAGCATGCACCAGTCGCAGCGCCAGTCGGGAGAGCGTGGGGTGGCCCCTCGCACGGCGCGGGTGTGGTGCGGGCCCCTCGCCCTCAGCCGCCGCTCCGACATGGCGACACGCTCGCCTTTTGTTTTTGTTTGCCGTTCGCCCTGCTCTCCGGGCGGCGTATTTACAAAGGCTATACTATTTTAGTCACGAGTCAGACTCTAATCAGTGAGCTTTTGTTTATGCATATTACTCAACAATACCTAGTCTATCTCAGTAAAAAATTGACTCAAATAGACTAGCTTTTTGTTTAATATTTTCAAAGAAAATGCACGGACAAAATCTAGTTCTATATAATACATATCACTCGAATAGCTAAGCTTTTGTCGAGATATTTTTAAATTTATACACGCAACAAGTGGGTAGTGTTCTTTACCTAATAAAAGTACTTCTCGTTTGTTAATTCGTTTTATTTTTGTTTATCAAATACATAATAGAAACGAGCAATTAAAATGATAACAGTTGCCATGTAACTATCAACCTATAATTGAAGCTTATCTATTTGATTAATATGTATTCAAAATTAATATGTATGTATGTATGTAATGTATGATTGCCACCTGCGCTAAGATAGGTTGACGGAGCCCCGCCTTGCGGGGCTCCTATTTCTGGGTGGTTTAAAAAAAAATAACCACGAAGGCTAAGGCGGGAGCTCAGCTCCGCTTAACTCCCGCCTTAGCCTTCTAACCTTTTTTTTTTTTTTTTTTTGATCTCGAGGTGGAAATCCTCATGGATGTCCTCTGCCCTGGGGTGGGCAGAGGGGTCTGTCAGACTCTTACTGACTAAAACCACCCCGGTGTTCCGTCCCACACCTACGTCGGGGACCACGGGAACCAATGTGTCTTCCGCGATCCTCGGCTGGTGCCGGCCCGCCATTGCGGGCCTCCTCACGTTGGGGGGGAGTGAGGTGTTAAACTCCCCCCCATACATCACAGAGAGGCGCGCGTGGAACACTACGCGCCACCATCTCGGGTCCTAAGGAATAGGGGGCGACGGATGTCCCCAGATCCGTCGCCCCTGGACCCATTTAGGGGGGCTGGAAGAGGGCGTTGTCCGCCCTCCGCCGACGCCCGGTGCGCCTGCTGCGGGCTGGGTGGGCGGAAGATATTTCCCGCTCCCTTTCCGCAGCCTCCTTCTGCGACATGACTGTTTCGCAGAAGGATACCACCGCGTCCCAGGACTCCCCGCTACCGACCATGGACTCAACCACAGCCGGCAGCGATAGGTCATTGCCTATTTCTGAGACGAGGGCACGACGCGGCTCCTCCCAAGCGGCACATTCTGCCAGCGTATGCCGCGCCGTGTCCTCCCGGCAGTCGACGCAGTGGTGACACCGGGCGTCCGGCTCCCTGTTTATGCGACACAGGTACTTCCCGAAGCAACCATGCCCCGAGAGCACCTGCGTCGTCCGAAACGACAGGGAGCCGTGCCTTCTCCCGAGCCATTGCCCGAGTACTGGCCGGACCGCCTCGACGGTGGCGAGGCCGGCGGTAGGGCGTGAAAGCCTATCCTGCCAGCTTGCCACCAGGGCTGCGCGGAGCTGCGACCGACGAAGCTCCATGTGGCGGTCCGTCAGTCGCTCGTCCCGCTCCCGCGCTTCCTCGCGCCACCGGTACAGTGACGCGAGTACTTTCGCCTCGAGGTCCCACGGTGGGGATCCAGCCAGCACACAGGCCGCCTCGTAGGAGATCGTGCGATATCCCCTGATGACTCTGACGGCCATAGCACGCTGCGGTCTTCGCAAAACAGCGATGCTGCCGGCCGTCAGGTCAGCCGCCCAAATTGGGGCCCCATACAGGGCCATGGATCGCACGATCCCCACGTAGAGCCGCCTACAGGCGACGCTCGGGCCCCCCAGATTGGGAAGCAGCGTTGACAGCGCCCCAGCCGCGCCCATCAACTTGGGCGCCAGCCGCCGGAAGTGGGGGCCGAAGTCCCACCGGCTGTCGAGCACCAATCCCAGATATTTCATGGTGGACTCGACAGCGATCCGACACCCCCCGACCACGATGTGTGATCCGGCCGGCGGCGCCCGCCGGGGGCCATGAAAGACCATGGCCTCCGACTTGTTAAGGGCCACCTCCAGGCCTAGGCGCCGTATGCGGCTCACCACAAGTGAGACCGCAGCCGTCGCCAGCAACGCTGCCTCCCTGTACGAGCTCCCCCGGGCCGTGACCAGCGTGTCATCAGCATAACACGTCAGTTCCACGCCCGGCGGAAGCTCGCCCCTCAGCACCCAGTCGTACCCGATGTTCCACAGGAGTGGGCCAACGACCGAGCCCTGTGGAACACCGCACGACATGCGGCGCTGGTTTCCGCCATCACGTCCCATGTAGGTGACACCCCTATCCTCGAGATAAGCCCCAACGATGTGGCAGAGGTAGGAAGGCACCCGATGGTACAGCAGTGCCTCCCGAATGCAGCTCCAAGGCAGGGTGTTGAAGGCGTTAGATATGTCCAAGGACACCGCCACCATCACCCCGCCCCGGGACACTGCTTCCTCTGCCAGGACTCTCACCCGCGATATCGCGTGGATGGTGGAGCGCCCGTGCCGAAAGCCAAACTGACTCTCGGCCAGGTCAGGCCCCTCTCTGCACAAGTGGTGGACGAGGCGGGCAGCGATAATTCGCTCGAATAGCTTCCCGACCTCGTCCAGCAACACTATGGGCCTGTACGCAGACGGTGAGTCTGCAGGGCGCCCCGCCTTCTTGAGCAGGACCAGACGACCTGTTTTCCACAAACTGGGAAACTGGCCCCGCTCAAGGCACGCTGTGAAGAGTCCTCTCAGTTGGGGCTCTAGCTCTTTCAGAGCGAGGGCCAACGCACAGCCGTGTACACCGTCGGGCCCCGGAGCCACGTTCTTGGCCCGGAGCCGCAACACGGCCGCCCCCATCTCTCCTTGTGTCACCTCTGGGACGCTGATGGCGTTCTCTTCTGTAGGCTCTGCGGCCGTGGGCAAAGCCATCGGCGGCGGAGTGTGCTCCGCTCTTGCCGGGAAGAGGGCTGCGACGACCTCCTCTAGCAGCTCTGGTTGGAGACTCTCCGTGAGTGGAGGCGCTGCGGCTCGAAGTTTCCCTCGAACCGCCCGATAGGGGCGCCCCCACGGATCTCCATCGAGAGTCTCCAACATCTCCTCCCTGGCTCGCGTCCTCGCTTCGCCGATGGCCAGCCACAGAGCCTCCTTCGCCGCGCGGTACACCTCATACAGCGCGGCTTCTTCGTCAGGGACCCGACGACGTCTCCTGCGGTAGTGGGTGTACCGGCGCCTGACCGATACGCACGCGACACGTAGCCGCGCGATCTCGGCAGACCACCAGTACACCTGGCGCCTCGCTGATTGCGTGTGGATGCGGGGCATGGACGCGTCGCAGATGTGCGTCATCGCCCCGCGGAACCACAGCGCCTCCTCTTCGACGTCAACGGGTCCGTCCGTTGCCGACTCCCGGCTCCAGGCCTGGACAATTGCAGCCTCCTCGAGAAGTTCCCTGTCGATGCGCTTACGCGCCCAGCGCGGGCCGTCCATTCGCGGGGCCGATGGACTACGGCCGCCGATGGTCTGGGTGGAGACGTCGAACCGGATGTATCTGTGATCCGACAACGTCTCCACCCCCACAGCGACACGCCAGTTACGGACACGGCTTGCGACAGCAGGGCTAGCGAACGAGACGTCCACTATCGAGCCGCCCCGCTGCCGCACGCACGTGTGGACCGAGCCCCGGTTTAGAACGACCAGGCCCGTCGTGACCACCCACTCTTCCAGCGCCTCGCCCCTAGCGTCGGTCACCGGAGATCCCCACGCCGATGACTTGGCGTTGAGATCCCCTAGCAACAGCACAGGGCGAGGGTGGAGTCGGCCTACGACGGCGCCCAACTCGACAAGGAAGTTCTCGAAGTCGGCGAGACTCTTGTTGGGCGAGAAATACGCCCCAACCGTGCCAATGCCGTCCGCGAGGGCGGCTACCCAGCCGTGACCTCGGGACGGGTTGACAAGAGCCCTGCCAATTACGGCCACCGAGCCATCCAGGTCTCCCACCCAGTTATCTCTGGGGGGGACAAAGTATGGCTCAGCGACCACAGCCACGTCGATCGACCACTCTGCCATGCTCTGGAGCAAGAGGTCCTGAGCTCTGGCAGCGTGGTTGATATTGCCCTGGAGGAAATGGTAAGGCGCCATTATGCGCAGTCCATTCCCTCCACAGCACCATTCCTAGGCCGGGAGTCGGCCGTTGAGCACCCAGGCTGAGGGGGGGGTAAAGAGCCCCCGGCAGCCTTGGCACCCCTTCTTCGCCTCCTCTTCTTGCCCTTTTTGGTGGGCGCGCCACAGGCTTTGCCACCCGCTCTGTGCCCAGCGGGCCTCCCTGCAGCAGCACAAAGGCTGCAGTTTGGCGCGGCGGAGCACTGGGTGGCCTTGTGGCCGGGCTGACCACAGCGATAACACAGCTCGCTGCGGTCTATTTCTGCGGTGCACCGTGCCCTGACATGCCCCATGTCCAGGCAACGGAAACACCGCAAAGCCCTGGGTTGCAGCAGCTTGACCCTAGCTGCAACCCACCCCACCAACAGACGTCCAGCGTCGGCGACCTTATTGGCCGCCGCCACCGGGCACTTCACCCAGATCGCACCGAGCCCAGAAGCGTCGGTGCGGATCTCGCCCGTACGCACATCGTCAGGTTGGCATCCACCAACTCTGGCGACGGCCGCCGCGACCTCAGCCGGGGTCGTCGAGTCGTCCAGGCCATCGACGCGCAGCTCACTCGTCTTCATGGGCCTGGACACACGAACGTCCTCCGGGTTGAGGACTTCCCTCAATTTGGTGGCCAGGATGTCCGCTTTTTCGCTGCTACCAGCACCGGAGACCTGTAGCAGCCGCGCCCCCGTAATGGCCGGCCTCAGAATGAAGCCAGTCGGTGTGCCAAGGTCGGGGAATGCGACTTTGGCCTTCGCCTCCGCAAGGACCGCCTTATACGAGAGGCCCCTCTCGACGGCTCCGGGCTGCAGAGTAATTACCACAGCCGCGGAGCGTGGGGCTGTCACCCTAGGCGGCCCCTGGGTCTTCCTTCTGGCTGGCGCCGGTGCTCTTGCGGGAGCTGGAAGCGCCGTCTTCTTCTTTTTTTTCTTCTTTCTGACGACCGTCGTCCAGGCCTCCGTAGAAGGTCCGGGCGCAGTCGCCGGGGGAGCACTCGCGGAAACCGCCACCTGGGAAATGGGCGTGGCCTTTGCGGGCTTATTCGCCACCTCTGCGGGCTTTCTGGCCCCCATTGCGGGCTTTGTGGCCCCCTTCCCAGACTGGCTTGGCTCAGCCACCTTGGCCGCTGCCTCTCTCCTCCGCTTATCCGCAGCGAGCGGTGGACGGAGAGTTTCGGCTGGGAGGAGCCTCGGCTCTATGGCCTCTAGTCGAGCCCCTACCATCTGCCCGCACTGCAACAAACAGATGCGAGCGATCTTGTCAACCTCCGCATCCGCAAGTGCAGGGGTCGACGATGGGGCCGACTGTGGAGCCAGCAACGGCACTGGCGATGATCCGGTGCCCGGGGCTTCCCGCAGGTTGGCAAACTTCCGCTTGAGGTCCTCCAATTCGGATCTAAGACGGCGGTTCTCTTCGCAAAACTCCGCCGTCTTTTCCGAGCCTGAACCATTAAGGAGGACCTCAGCTCCCTCCTTGATGAGATCAGCCACCTCTTTAAGGGCGCGCGTGAATGTGCCCTTCAGGTTGCCGGATTTTGTGGCAACCTTCAGGATCACATCTACGCCGTCGAAGACCTGGCGGCAAGATGCCACCGGCGACAAGCCCCCTCCGGCAGCCGTCCGGGCTGAGCGCCGCTTCAGCATCTGACGAGTCAGCTCGCTGACCTCGTCTTCCGCCACAGCCTTGCGCTGCGCCCGCTTTGCGGCGTTGGCTTCTGCCTTATTAAGCCCGAGCAGGGAGCCCTCGCTAGTCGGGTCACTCTCCAACATCTCTACGTGCTCCACTGAAGCCGGAGTGTCGGGTCTGGACACCGACGCGAAGCGCCCCCGCTCGTCGCGCTCCACTGAAGGAACAGCAGCTCTACCAGCCACCGCTCGACCTCGTCTATTGCTGCCCGTCGGCACCTTAGGTGCCGGCAGGCTCTCCTCGCTAGAGGAGCGTGGCGAGCGCTTACCGCAGCGCCTTGCCACCCCCCCTTCCTTCCGCGAGCGCTGCGAGCTCGCGCTCGCCACGCTCATCCTGTCAGACGCAGCGTCGGTATCCGACGCCGCACCCGACCGCATACGCTCGACCACAACGGTCGGCACCTTCATCAATGAATTTGTTTTATTAGGTTCCATATGAGTCCCACGAGTGTGGGGGATGTAAAAAGTCCGCCTAGGTTCACCCCCTGTCCCTAGGTAAGTGTAAATTTGTAACCCAACCAGGGGGTCCACTGGTACCCTGGCTGGGGGTGCGCTCGTGACTGATGCGCCACCTATAACTAAAGTTACAGATGACACTACTCCTCAGCCATTCATACCCTCGCCGCACACCAAAACTTGGTATTAGAGGAATTTTTTATAGAGGTTATCTTCCTCGCGATCCGGGCGGTTAAGCCAAGATCCTCGTCCCGTTCCAAGTCATAAAACATGACCATGATCTCGTCACGGATTACGATTTCGACGGATGCAGTCAGGAGGATCAGATCCCCCGCTGCTAGCCCGTTGGCAGGTGAGTGCACAACGAGCGCCGCCGTCGTCACCAAACAACCTGTCCTCTGGAAGCAGAGGGAGGAGTGGATGACGGTTGGTCGGTCCCGATGAACCGACCCAGGAGCATGAAGCTCCGCCCCCCCACGCAGAAATTCGCCACAGCCAATATTGTCACCGACATGGAGAGAATATTGACTGTACCCAGGGTGCACCGGCCCAACGGCTGCCCTTTCCCCCGAACGTATCCGAAAGGAACGAGCAGCAATCAAGGCACACGAGGAGGTTTTCTGCACGCACCCCAGCCTTCTAACCTAACCTATCCGAGTCGGGGTATTAACTATGGATGGGATTTCGTCCACGCGTGACTGAAATGGTACTAGATTTTGTCCGTGCATTTTCTTTGAAAATATCAAAACATAAAGCTAGTCTATTTGAGTCAATTTTTTTACTGAGATCGACTAGGTATTGTCGAGTAATATTCAGAAACAAAAGCTCACTGATTAGAGTCTGACTCGTGACTAAAATAGTATAGCCTTTGTAAATTCGCCTCCGGGCGCGCTCCCGGAAAGTAGAGCTGCGAGTTGATTGTGTTGTGAGCTAGTGCCTGTGAGTCGCGCATCAAGCCATTGTACATTGTGCCGGGAGCGCGATGTGGCACGAGGAACGTGTGGGGCTGCTAGTGTACTCACGGCTTAACCGCTTCGACCCTCTGTACGCTAGAAAAACAGATGCTAAGAAACTCAGTTTCTTTGTGTCTGTGTACATACACATAGGAACCGGGTTTCTTCGTAACGGAGAACATACGAGGCGTTCCGCGCATAATGGTACCAGTAGGGAGGTATTGAGTTAAGGTCGGATGTAGAATCTAGAAGAGTCCCTTTATTATGCCGATGACAAAAAAACCTAATACTTTTTTTGTAACAGACATCCAAAGTTGAAATTCTGAAAAAAACTAGTAAACGAGAAAATGGATTTTGAAAGTTAAGGTTACAAAAAACAATGTTCTACTCGTTTATTACATAGATTTTTCCACATAGATCCCAACACATTGAGGGTGTTTGGCGCATGGACCGACACAATTTTTTCAGGGATTTGGGAGGTCATTAGCTAGGTTCTACCCATACACCCTTTGTCCCAAATGTCACGGTTGGTTACATATGACTTTTTTTTAAAATGAAAAATGTCCAAAATGTTTCTTTTAATTCGAAATAACTTTTTTGTTTGTGGGTGTAGTGGCACAAAACAAATTTTGTTGCATTCTCCAGAATTGCAGAGTTCTTTTCAAAGAAAGTTCAGTGTCAACGTTTGGGCTGGTGTTATTGGACGCAATCTCATCGGCCCATATTTTTTGCCAGAAAGGTTGAATGGAGACATTTATTTAAATTTTTTAATCAATGATCTACCCGAACTTGTTGTGCCAGTTTTGAAAGAAGGTGTGCCGATAGTTTTCCAAAATGACGTCTGTCCAGCACACTACCAACTGAACGTGCGAGAGCATTTAAATAATGCCTTTCCAAACGCATGGATTGGTAGAGACGGCCCTATTCCGTGGCCCGCACGGTCCCCAGACCTGATGCCTTTGGATTTTTACATCTGGGGACGTGCAAAAGACTTGGTTTACCAGACAGAAGTGCCCACTAGGGAAGTTCTGATTGAACGAATAATCGGCGCGTTCCAAACTATGAAAGAAGAAATGCGACTACGTACAACGACAGTTGAAATAAGAAACAGATGTCGTGCATGCATACGAAATGGAGGAGGTCAATTTGAACAAGATTTATAACTTTTTTTTTTAACTAGCCTATTCTGTCCCACTGCTGGGCAAAGGCCTCCCCCATTACTTTCCACCTCTCCCGGTGTTTTGCCACCTTTTTTATGACTTTAGTTTAATAAAAACAAAATAACCTTAAAAAGTCTTTTCTTAACCCTGACTCTCCTAATTAGTATTTTGACTACATTATTAATAATTTCTATGACATGTAGCATACCGTTAGAAAGGGTATCAACTAAAGAACTTTTTAAAATAAAGCTAAGTTCAAAATGGCTTTTAGTTTTTTTTTTATATAATTAAGTTGCAAAATTTCATTCATTAAATAAAAAAAAAATAACTTTGGAAGCTTGTAAGGAATCTTCTTGAAACCAGTTGTATAAAACAAAGATGTTTTTAGATTTAAAAGACTTTGGAGAATGCAACAAAATTTGTTTTGTGCCACTACACCCACAAACAAAAAAGTTATTTCGAATTAAAGGAAACAATTTGGGCATTTTTTTCATTAAAAAAAATCATATGTAACCAACCGTGACATTTGGGACAAAGGGTGTATGGGTAGGACCTAGCTAATGACCTCCCAAATCCCTGAAAACATTGTGTCTGTCCATGCGCCAAACACCCTGTATGCATCAATGTATCACTAACATAACCGAACCGCGATACTGTACTGCCAATATACAGATAGTATTAAAATTCAAAAAGTCAACATAATAATTATGAAAATATCGACATTTTATAAGACCTATCAACATCTGGTACCTTTTTAGGGTTCCGTTGCCAAATGGCAAAAAACGGAACCCTTATAGATTCGTCATGTCTGTCTGTCTGTCTGTCTGTCTGTCTGTCCGTCCGTCCGTATGTCACAGCCACTTTTCTCCGAAACTATAAGAGCTACACTGTTGAAACTAGGTAAGTAGATGTATTCTGTGAACCGCATTAAGATTTTTACACTAAAATAGAAAAAAAAATTAAAAATTTTGGGGTTTCCCATACTTAGAACTGGGGGTCTAAAAAGGCCACTTTGGTAGAATCATAAGAGGAAAATATTATGAATCATATTATAATCCGTAAAATGGTCACATACTGACAATTCATAATATGTTCTGCGTACAATTCGTTTAACACAATTCATCTATTTGACAGTTTTGTATGGAGATTCGTAAAATGGTACACTTAATATGAATTGCTATATTGAAGTTTTATGTCAAATAGCAGAATCATAAGAAGATAGTCAAGAGGATCATTTTACAAATCATATTTGGGATTTTGTGAAAAAATATAGTAATAATGGCAAATTTAGGCCTTAAGAAAATTTTCTTGAGCACGCTCGTGATATGTAGTCCATTTTAAGTCATCAACGAATTGTGGCACTTCGAAAAATGGACATAGCGTTTCAAATGTGGGTCCTCCAGGTTTTTTGGGTTCTAAAGGCAAAATATATGTCGTGATAAGGTCCATGAGCTGGAGCCGTACATATGTACTGCCGCGCTGGCATGAGTAGGTACTACCTACCTTCAAGAATAGTAATGAAGTACTTAGTCAGTTTTATGGTAGTTCCAAATAGACACTACCATCTAGTGTTGTCATCATCATCATCATCATCATTTCAGCCGAAAGACGTCCACTGCTGGACATAGGCCTCCGCCAAGCTCCACCACTTCGACCGGTTTTGTGCTTCCCGCACCAGCGGATTCCTGCGCCCTTCACAAGGTCATCGGTCCACCTTGTTGAAGGCCTTCCAACTCTACGTCTTCCAGTACGAAAGTGTTGTTCTAGTTCTACTGTTGTGAATGTTACAAATTACCACAATCTTCTATTCTTATTTTAGGCACTGAGTAGATCCAATTAGTACTTAAGCATCTAGATCATACCACAGGCTAATATGGGCGCACACCATATACACAACACAACATATATCGCACACCTAGATCTAAAGTAAGACAACTCAAAAACGCACAACAACGCAAATTGTGATTTTTGAGTTATGATTGTGAATACAAATTACTACGAACACAATTTTTGAGTTGTCTTACTTTAGATCTAGGTGTGCGATATGTATATACAACAATTAAATTTAAATATTGATTTAAGATGAACAAGTATTGGCTTACTCTGTATTAAAGACGATCAAACTTACATTAAATAAACATACAACCTACCTTCAAGAACAGTAATGAAGTAGTCAGTTTTAATGAAGCAGTTCTAAATGGACATTACCATCTACTCTTGTGAATGTTACAAATGACTTCAATCTTATAATCATACTAGCTTCCGCCCGGGTCAAATTTTCGCTCCCCTTCCCGTCGCATCGAATTGCCTGCCAGTTTTCGTCCATTATTCGTTTACTGCTCCGCTCCTTTTGATCGTAACGTGATGTTAAATAGCCTCAATAAATGGGCTACCCAACACAAAAAGAATTTTTCAATTCCGACCAGTAGTTTCTGAGATTAGCGCGTTTAAACAAACAAACAAACAAACAAACTCTTCAGCTTTATAATATTATAAGTATAGATTTCAGGCACTGAGTAGATCCGCTTAGTACTAAAGCATCTGGATCATACCATAGGTTACCAAGGGTGTACACTATATGAAACACCAAGTTAGTGTATAAAACAATGTGATAGCTGTAGATTACCAGTAACTCATTACACTTCAGTGCCCAGTTGAAAAAATACTTATTCAAAAGTACACACTATTCACACCTAGCTTATTTTTGTGATTTGCACCCGGTAAGTAATAAACATTTCCAGAGGAAATATGTAGGTATATTTATTTTCCACATCATACAGCCTGCTCACAGACAGACATATGAACGGACCAATGGACAGCGGAGACTTAGTTATAGGGTCCCGTCCTGGTTACGGAACCCTAATAAAAATCTACAACCTACGTGGGACATAGGCCTTATATTACTTTACTTTCACTCCAATTTCATTAGGTAGTGTGTACCTATAAAATAGGACATACAGTTTACCTTTATACCTATCATTTGAATAAAACAATACACAAAGTTAAAATATTTTAATAAATTTACAATTCTCATGTACTGTATAAAAATCTAGCAATAATCAAATAATGAAACTAACATATACACTATAGTACATCAGTTTATTTTTCTATGAACATTTTATGTGTTGATGGTAGTCACGGAGCTGCGGAGAGGCAAACAATGACTGCTTGGAACAACTTCACCAGGCTAAAAAAGAAAATGTGTGGTTTTTAAGAAAGTCAAATCATCAGTCAATAATTAACATACCTGTGAAATAAAATGAAATTGAAAATAATAATATCATTGTTTAAGACAACCTAAGACCAACAGTAATGACAGGTTGACAACAATAGTAAACTTGGAGCCCAATAGCTCTTTGTGTTTAGTTAGTGTTTAGTTAAATGGTAAAATTTAGTTTATTTTCCTCTTTGTATTTCGTTATATATTTCATGAATGTTAACGATAGTAGGTACTCAATTTTATGTCGAGCCAGAGGGCACATAAAAACGTTATATAAATAACATCATAATCATTTTCAATCGTTAGTCTCAATAAAAATAGCTGTAGGGTTATAAAACTCCACTCACTGCGGTATCTTGATTGTCGAGTTCGAAGAGTCAAAGCCGCTGTTGTAGCATCGGCAGGGGTAGAGCTTGGTGCTGGCACACGAGTCTGGTCAGGAGTAGACGCTGCAGTGATCTTGATGAAGGGTTTAACAACGACAGAACTTCCACTATCAATGCACAAAGACGAGCAGAATTTTCATTCCATGCCTACAAATTATTACGTCCAATTAAATACCTTTTGAACAGCGATACAATTAAAATTTATAAATTACCCAATTTGCATGAAATAATTAAATTTAATTTTGTTGATATTTATTGTTGACATAACCACAGATTATTAAGACCACAGACTAATTATGACATATCTGAAGGGAAAACTTTTATGTATTCGTTGCCAGCTTATAAAGTTTTTGTTGTTTCTAGTTTCCCTTTTCAGGGCTTATTTGTGACATTTTTATATTTTTTATGCATACTGTAATTAAATAACATTTCAACAGTTAGAAATAATCACTTGTATTTATTAAATCTTCAAAGAAATATTTACCGGTAAAATTACGGTCTTTATTTTTTTCATGCTGCAACATTTACACCAAATGTGATTCGGATATGAATTGAATTGATTAGGATATCGCTAATATGTGTCACCATTTTACGAAAGTTAGAGGAATTGCTAAGGTATTGCTGGGAATTCACAATATGAATTAGTTTTAGCAGAAATGCTTAATGTGGCCTTTTTAGACCCCCTGAAACTCAATTTTTTTTTTCATCAAACCCATACGTGTGGGGTATCTATGAATAGGTCTTCAAAAATGGTATTGAGGTTTCTAAAATCATTTTTTTCTAAACTGAATAGTTTGCGCGAGAGACGCTTCCAAAGTGGTAAAATGTGTCCCCCCCCCGTAACTTCTAAAAAAAGAGAATGATAAAACTCAAAAAAATATATGATGTACATAACCATGTAAACTTCCACCGAAAATTGGTTTGAACGAGATCCAGTAAGTAGTTTTTTTTAATACGTCATAAATCGTAAACCACAATTTACCTTTCATTCAATCAACTCAAACATTAAAATTTTAAAAAAAAAACATTTAATTTCATAAGCATAAACCTTAAACATAAACCGAGGATACCTAGAAGTTTGTACGGAACCCTCGGTGCGCGAGTCCGACTCGCACTTGGCCGGTTTTTTACTAAACATTTCCTTTAAGGGGCCACACCTAGTGTAACGGCCTTAAAAAAGGTGATTTTTGGGAAAATTATTTAAAAAACTACTTCATTAATTATTTCAAAATTTTAAGAGCATTTAAAAAGAAATCGGTAGGGATCGGATCATTTGTCTTTGAGTAATCACTGTAGCAAATTCGGAAAATGCTGTTTCGAGAAAAAACGTGCTAAATGTGTCTGGCTCCGAAAAATAATTCCGATTTTGTTTTCTAAATGTTCTTTAAATAGTTCTCCATACAACGACCTATCGATTTTTAGAACTGATCAAAAATTGAATTTTGGCAGGCCAAAAACGACCAAAAGTTTGGTTGTAATTCGACTTTTTTTTAAAACGCCGCCATTTTGTCAATTTTTAATAATTTTTTTTTGATCATAAGTCATTGTACGGACAATATCTTCTAGTTTAACGAGAAATTCATTTTTGTACATTTCATTCACGGAGAAGGCCGGAATTACTGCCGCAGTGGAGGACCTTTTTTTTCGCGCCGTCGGAGGACGTGTATAAGCGCTTAACAGTTTATTTTGTAATGAAAGTTAAAAAAACGTGCTTTAAATAACAAAACTTCAACGAATATGTCAAGTTTGATGATTTTTTTATAAGACTTGCAATTTTTTTCTTACTATTTTAGAATAGATGCAAAGGTCGATACCTAAACTTTACATAACGCAATAACATGACGTCAATAAATACTTTGAATTTTCAACAGTCATGATAGGCGACGAATGTTCTAAACTTTACCCACCTCCTTTGTTGTAGAACAATAATCAGTAAGAATCACAAAATTTATTTTATTTTATTTATTTTATTTTCACCCGATTTTACAAAATCGCAAATAACTCGGTAACTAAGGGCGAGCGCGCACTGCGTTTTGTTACCGCATAATTTGTGAAGTATGAAATTTCATAGAAGTGCGCGCACTGCGGTGAAATAAACGCATGCGGTAGAATCATCGCTGCAAATTTGCGGTGATTCTACCGCAATTTTTTTTGTATCGCATAGTGTTCTAAGAAGTACCGCGCACTGCGGTGAAATAAAAGCACTGAGACACGCTCAGTTGCTGTTGGGTTGCGACACAGATATGTCGTTACTTGGCGTTTGTCCGGCGACGGCGGTGGCGGTACGAGAGTCAATCGCAGAATTTCAGGACCAGCAATTCTTAACCAACTATTATAAGACTAGCTTCTGCCCGCGACTTTGTCCACGTTAAATTTCTTGCAGCCACGACTCCCCTCGTCAGCTTTATGATTTGAATACAGTTAAAAACGCTATAGTGAGCCAACCTTAAGATAGACATATGCCATCGTGAATTTTTTTGTAGAATTTTTCAATAGGAACAATTTCGTCATAAATAATTGTTAAGTTATTGTAACCGTTTACGCAGCACAGCTCTCAAAAGGAATAACTTTCCTCCGTTTTTTTTGCAACATTTTTCATTGATGCTCCGCTCCTATTGGCCGTAGCGTGATGTTACATAGTCTAAAGCGGGAATACTCAACCTGCGGCCCGCGGGCCGCATGCGGCCCGCCGGGCCTTTGTTATTGGCCCATCTGACGATTGTTACAAAGGATGGGTGTCAATAACCAAGGTATTATAATTTCCATAAATCACAAAAAATAAAATAATACCGCAGAGCCATAGAGAGGTACCTTTATGCGCAGAACGCCACATATGTGGAATTTTGGAGTGTTGTTCCCTAAAAATATAAAAGCGTCCAAAGATGTGACCAAATCCTCCTAACCCCCTATTTATAAAATAAATAAATAAATAAAGTATGTGTGCGAATCGCCTTTAAGAAAAATGAAATACACAAAGAACGTTTACAGAAACAAACTTACAGATTCTCATCTGGATGATGTTATAGCTAAAGCGACAAGGCAGATCTTGATAAAGTTTTGAGAAAGTGTTCACAGTATCATAAATCGAATTAAAACATATAAACATCTTTGTAAAAACTAATTTTTTCATTAATAAAGTAACTGCATCGTTTTAATTAAGACCTAAATAATTTTTGCTTGCGGCCCTCGACACCATGACTGCAACGTGTTTGTGGCCCTTTTAAAAAAAAGGTTGAGTATGGCTGGTCTAAAGCCTTCCTCGGTAAATGGGTTACCACCAAACATTAATTATTTTTTCAGTAGTTCTTGAGATTAGTGCGTTCAAATAAACAAACTCTTCAGCATTATAATATTAGTATAGATATATATACAGATAGCGACTCTTGTATTCGTTCATAACGACATATGGTGTGGGCTGCACAGTTGTAACTTGAATGACAAAACGTGCGTTTTTTCCACCGCAGTGCGCGGACGCGGACTGCGTTTATTCTACCGTGTGATAGAATAAACGCACCGCAAGGCAGTGCGCGCTCGCCCTTAATGCCGACATCTTGTACCTTTATGCGCGGAACGCCACTTGTTATATATTATGTATGTATATGTATTAGATTTTTAAATTTGGTGAATGTTAGCTTTTATTCTATAACTTAGATACCTATTCTCGGAATTACCTATTCATACATAATGGTAAACTCAATGTGAAGTGTTCAAAAATATGTCAGAAGTCAGCCAAACTAGCGGTGTTGACTGTTTACACGAAGTAGTTATAAATAAACTAGTTATGTTCACGTGCTCTGACGTCGCCTCACGCTTGTCAATCATTACATCTCTCTCCGGGCCTGTTCGCACTGCACCTACAGTGTGCAGTGCGAACAGTGCACTCGCATGCCTAGTTCCTACTAGGCACTAGCATAGATGCACTAGGTACCAGGCAGTCGGCAGCTGGCAGTAGGCTACTTATGTCTGCTGAACTCCGTCATGTAGGTACTTATGTCTGTGTAAATGTGGTTCTACACAGCATCCGATCGGAAACCGAGAAATGTTGTTCCGAAGCAGCTAAATTACTATTTGTATGATGGGTTGCGCCTCAGTTCCGAACTCTGTCCCTCCAAATTTAGAACATTTCACATTCGGATTCAAATCCAGATCTTGAATTCGGATTCGTATCGGGTGCAGTGCGGAACCGCTTAGTGTTAGGTGTTCCGTCCTAAGGTTGCTTAGGTTGTTCGTATAGATAACATTCTTCTGTGAGTGCTACACGGGACATTTTACTTTATTGACAAATTATTAGAATAAAAACAATATTTTCGTGTTGGACAGCCCATTTATCGAGGAATAGACTAAATAACATCACGCTAGGACCCTTAGAAGCCGAGCAGAAAGAAAAAAAGATCAATCATCAATCATGAATAAATAAAATAAATAAATATCTTTGGATAACCAACACATCGTTGTCTGATCCCAAATTAGGCAGAGCCTGTACTATGGTAACCAGACAACTGATAAACATATTTATATATTTCTAAATACATACATATTATAGATAAATTACACCCAGACACAGAACAAATGATTGTGCTCATCACACAAACATTTGTCCTGGGTGGGAATCGAACCCACGACCTCAGTCTTAGCAGTCAGGGTCACTAACCACTAGACTATCAGGCCAGTCGAATACGAAGACTAGTTATGGGCAGGCGATTCGATGCGACGCACAGTGGTCTGAAAATCGAGCTCCAAACTCATAGAAACTCAAAGTCAGGAAATAAAAAAAAATGCAATGTGTCTGGTATACATACCTTTATGTAATATTAACGTATGGAAGGTATTAGTAACTCCACGCGTGAGAAAAAAAGGTTTAAGTTTTTTTTTTTGTATGGGAGAAAACACTTGAAGTTAATTTATTTGAAACTGAATGGAACTGAAAGGCTGGTGCTCACACGAGGTATTTTACCATACACGAGCTTTCAATGCCGCTTCGCGCGTAGCAAATTTTTTAATTTTTAACCGACGAAAAAAAAACGGAGGAGGTTATCTATTCGACGCGTATATATATATATATATTTTTATGAATGACCCCGCATAACTTTTTACATAGTAGTCCGATTGTGATAATTCTTTGTTTTATTGGAAAGGGTATACTGCGAAGGTGGTCCCATATAAATTTAGAAAACAAAATCGAACCCTAAGGGTCGGAAAACAGAGGATGACTGATTGTTCACTCACTGATTGTAATGTATAACCAACCAATAACTTTGTACAGAGTAGTCCGATTTTGATAATTCTTTTTTTCATTGGATACCTTGCCAAGTATTATTAGTACATTAGAGCCACTAAAAATTATAAAATAAAAACTTTTTAACAAAAAATTAAACCGCTGAAAAAAACTGAAAAGCAAAAAAATTTTGAGTCGGCGCTTTGAGTGATCTTTGTTCATTTATTTTTCAGCGCCAACTCATTTTTTTTTTGCTTTTCAGTCTTCGGCGGTTAAATTTTTTGTAAAAATATTTTTATTTTATCATTTTTTTTTACTCAAAATTTTAAGTTTTGTTATTTTTTGTTTTTCAGTTTTTTCGGCGGTTTAAATTTTTATTAAAAAGTTTTTTCGATAGGTGATTTTTCAAATCTTTAACCAATTTTATTTTTCTATACTGGATAAGTTTTTAACCAGTGCGCAAATTTTAACAAATTAAACTTAAACGAGTGATAATAACCATGCAATTTTTATTTTGATGTATCTTAAGTACAAAAAATTAAGTTATCGTTAACGAAAGATGTTTATTTTGGAACTGGTTTTTATGGTAACTTGCGCGCGGCGGCGGCGAAGGTGAACGACCGAGCATAGCTACAAGTAGGTATTTACCAGCTGTTCGATCGGTCAAAATTCTAATAAGTTTAAAGTACCTACGCCGCACTGTGGATCGAAAATCGCCTCTAGAAGACTTAGGGATTTCAATTTGCAAGTGCCGGATTTTTTACCGGTTATCGCTTCTATTAGTTATTACTTTATTCAAAAATGACACCCGAGTTAATCCTGCACAAAAACGAAGGAATTATAATTTTTTTACGAAAAATTTGTATGAAGCTAGTATGAAAAAGTTAATTATCTCGTAAACAGCCAAGAAAACCGTAATATCCTCACAGGTGGTTATAGTACTAATTATTTATGATTTTTCGACATATGTCATGTCATATAACGGTTATCGCTGCAGATTTTTTTTTTAAATCATCAAAATATTTTATTTATTTTTGCATATGAAACGGTTCCTTTTAGTGACTAAATTAAGATCATTGTTAATTATGAAGAATTTTACTGACCCAAATATTAAGAATATATAAAAGGCAAAATATTAAAAAAAATAATTCAAACATTATTCATTTTCCTTATTTGTGTCGTTGTCGGACTCCAATTCTGAGTCAGAATCCAGATTGGATATATCTAAAAACTCGAACTCACTTTCCTGAAACTGAATTAAGTCTAGAGTTTCAGCAAAAAAGCTCTGCTTTCTCTTGGCATCTAACTTAGTTAGGCCTTTGTGCACTTAGGAAAGGATCCGAAGAAACAACAAGCATATTTAAGATATCTTGATTAGAATCTTGTCTGCTTCTTTTCCGCGAATGATGTTCCCGGAACCTCCTAAAATCTTTGTTTCGAGACTCTGAGGCTTCTTCCGAGAGAGTCCCAATCGGCACAATATCATTTTTCTCGTCAGCCCCGTGTATTAATAATTTATCTACGGTTGACGACATGTAGTACCAGTCGTACAATTCCACGTACTTTTCTGCTGTTTTTCGGGCAAAATCTTTAAATCTTATTACGTCGATCTTCTCGCCAGATGTTATCGCTTGCAAAATCACAGCAAATCTTTTAATAAGATCTTCGTCCAACCCGGTAATAGCTGCAGTTTTATTGGGAAACTCGAAAAACTTTCTTGCGGTATTCCCGTCATTGGTAGTTCCCGAGCCTTGTTTCACAATATCAATCAACAGATTGAGCTGATCTTTGAATTTATTTTGAATACATTGTTTTCTGTTCTCCAACATTTCTTTGTCCTCGTTACTTCTCGCTGCCCACCGTTTGAAGTCGAGTCTGTACGCAATATGTAACAGACATTCCATACAATTTATGCGTGCGTGTAGGGATGACAAGCCAAATTTGTATATGTCAGCACACACACAGTCTTTGATGTTACAACATCTAAGCGGTTCATTTCCGTAGGTTTTGCTAAGCACAGGTAGCACGATGCATTTAATCTGGCCTCAGAAAGGTACGTGCAGACTTTGGCGTCGATCATTGTCATCATTAGTTGATGAGTTACCATGTTATTATTACTGCACTCTGTCGGGATAAGGGCCTCAATTTCATCATCCATTTGTCTTTTGAGACCAATGACAACTGCTTCGCTCTCCTTTACAAAAGTAAACTGAACTGGACGACAATACAGAGTTGAGCATGGTTTTGGGTTCGTCCATACAGTATTATCTCCATCTGTCAGTTTTAGTGGCACCAAGGAAGTCATAAAAATGCTTGCATCATCTTGCTCACCCTCCATTTTCTGCTTGTATCGGCTTTGGTTGGAAGCACCATCAAATCCCCACTTGGATATCAGCTTTAGCGGCTTATTTTGCACATCGGCATAGTCAGAAAGACTTTGAAGGATCCTCGTCACCTTGATGTCAAGTAAAGCTTGAAGTGTAATCCTAGCCAAGGAATCCGTAACTGACACTGATTGCTTCGGAGGGTAGCAATCAAGCTTAGTTTGTTGCACTTTATAGTAGGATGGATAAATATCCTTAGCACCTTCCCGAATGGCAGCCTCTCGCAAAGTAATATATTGCCACTTTGACAGTTTTAGTGAAAGAAGCAATTCAAGCGCTTTCTCTGGTGTAAATATGACTGTTTTCACTGGTTTCTTAAGCGTTTCTTTAATTTTTACGGCTGATTCAAGATTATTCATCATGTATTCGTTCACAGATGCGATATCCTCTTGTCCTTCTTCTTTCAAACGCGCTGCAGCTGCATATGCCAATTCACTGGAGTTTTCGCCTGTATGATCATCAGATCTTCTCTTTTTCTGTTTACTTCCCAAATCTTCGAATGGTTTTCGGCACCTTTTTGTCATTGTTCCAACGGAAGATGATGACGACGGTTCTTGAGAGTCTGATCGTGCTCTTGGTATCTCATCAACAGTTGGTTCTTGATTAACTAAAGTTTGCACACAACTTGGCCAATGAATATTTGCCTGCAGCCAATTTTCGTACAGTCTTCTGAAGTGATCAAGGAATCGGTTGGATTTCTGCCACCTCTGTAAAGCAGCTCGCGTGAATTTCCGACAAAATTCTTTGAGAGTTACTCGATCTTCGGCAGAAAGGCAATCGCCTATGCGGGGTACAACTCACTTTTTAGAAGAACAAACAAGTCTAAATTGGTGATTAAACTTTCCATTTTAAGATGTTGTAGTCGCAGAGCAAAAATTTGGTGTTAGCAGTTACACAGTTGTGAACAATCTAAATTATAAAGCAAAATGTTAGCGCTTTAAAACTCATTTTGTATTGATGAATATCTAGCTTAAACATAGTTGTCTAAGTGTGGATGTACTATAAACCTCTGTCTACTCCTTCGGGAATATAGGGGTGATGCTATTTTATGTTACGTGTTGTTAAAAGTCTGTTCCTCAACTTAAACACTAAAAGGAACCGTTGCATATGTAAAAATAAATAAAAATATTTTGACGATTTAAAAAAGAAATCAGCAGCGATAACCGTTACATGACATATGTAAAAAATCATAAATAATTAGTACTATAACCACCTGTGAGGATATTACGGTTTTCCTTGCTGTTTATGAGATAATTAACTTTTTCATACTAGCTTCATACAAACTTTTCGTAAAAAAAATATAATTCCTTCGTTTTTGTGCAGAATTAACTCGGGTGTCATTTTGAATAAAGTAATAACTAATAGAAGCGATAACCGGCAAAAAATCCGGCACTTGCAAATTGAAATCCCTAAGTCTTCTAGAGGCGATTTTCGATCCACAGTGCGCCGGCGCGGCGGCGAAGGTGAACGACCGAGCGTAGCTACGAGTTAGTATTTTTCCCCATAAGTCCAGCTTTAAATTTGGGAACAAATAATAATCCCACGGGGCCATTTGTCTGGACTATACGGTGGATGCTCCAGCTCCGTGAACCGGACGCGATTTTGAATACTCACAGTTTGGGTATGTTTCCTCATTTGATAATGGCCGGCAACACCACCAACAAATAACACTGATCGACAAAAATGACCTTGATGAAAGTTAAATGAAATTGAGTGGGTTATTTTGTATTTACAACTGGTCAGTAGTAGATTTGTATTTTCAAAAAAATTCAGTCACCCTCAGGTTTTTGAAACAGCAGCTAATTTAAAAAATTAAAATATTGTCAAAAATTGTATCCAATAAAGGAAAATAATTTACATTTCACTTTTATTCAGGATTTTCGGGAATATTTAGCGTCAGGTACATCTCTTTTGAGTGTCCAACAGTAGTCAGCTAACATGTTCGGACTTCACTTGCCTTGGTACCGTTTTTCCATGTTAGATATTTCCTGATGGAACCGCTCACCGTGTTCGTCGCTAACGGCCCCCAAATTGTTAGAAAATAAATCCAAATATGAGTGTAAAAAGTGTATCTTGAGCGACATATTACTTCCCATATCCTTATAAGCTGTTAAGATTTTGTTGACCAACTCTTTATAGTTTTTGGTCCGATGGTTTCCGCACTGGAAAGCCAAAATAATTAAAAAAACATTTTTTAACTAATGGTGTCAAACTACGACGTTGACTTTTAACAGTAAGTTCACCGCAAATATAGCAAAAGTTATCAGGATGATTTACACACAGTCTGGGCATCTTATCTATACCTCTATACTAGGGATGTTATGGATATGAAATTTCGGATACGGATTGGTTACGGATGTAGGAATGATTATAATACCGGATACGGATACGGATACGGATATGAAATTATTTCGGATTATCCGTTAGTTTCGGATAATTTCGGTTACGGACATTCAACTTTTAAGGAATTTCAAAGTAAAATACCAATAGCTAATTAAATGGTTTTATTTATGTCACCATTTGGTAGGAATTACAATCAGTCTGTGAGTAATTATTACAGCTATTTAAAATAAAAATGATTTAAAATATATATTGAGTGTTATCTAATTTACCGAAAATAAAAATGTAATAACAAATCCCATATTATCCGAAACTTTTATTTCGGATTCGGTTACGGTTACGGATAAATTTTTATATCGGATATCCGATAGTTTCGGTTACGGTTACGGAGCTCCCTAACATCCCTACTCCATACTAATATTATAAAGCTGAAGAGTTTGTTTGTTTGTTTGAACACGCTAATCTCAGGAACTACTGGTCCGAATTGAAAAATTCTTTTTGTGTTGGGTAGCCTATTTATCGAGGAAGGCTATAGGCTATATAACATAACGCTACAACCAAGAGAAGCGGAGCAGTAATGAAAAATGTTGCAAAAACGGGGAAAATCGCACGGGTAGGCGATTCGACGCGATGGGAAGGGTCGGGGGAACAAGAAATTTAACGCATACGAAGTCGCGGGCTGAAGCTAGTTACAATATATAGAAATACTAGTCACAAGCAAAAGCCGTTTGATTTCAATAAATTTATCGCAAACACACGTCGGTACACAAAAGTCGCGTGAAATTCAGTGTAGGTAATCGATGTTTCAAAGAAACTAAGGGTGATTGAATAAAACTAATTATGAGGTTTACTTATGGGTAGGTAGTAGTGTTTAATAAAGTAACTGGATTTTATTTAACAAAATCACTGTTTACCAGTGTAATAATTATTATCCACTGTGAACGAGTTATCACTGCACTGAGAAAAACGCGCAGTGGTGCTCGGGAGCGGCCGCACTTGGGAGCCGCCGAGATAAGATAAAAGGCCACGCGGGATGCAACCCCCAACACTCCAGCTTTTTGTTTTAAAGCACAAAACAAAGCAGCATTCTGCTTTGTTTATGTCGGTACATACACATGCAATACACTTTTACAAAAAGGTGTACACTACTGCAGCTGGCAATTGTACAATTCATAGATGGCTCCGCTCTGGAATGCAAATGTGGTACTGTCCCACAAACAATGCAGCACTTAATAATTTGTCCCGCATGTCCTGCTGTTTGCACGCCACAGGAATTGACGGATGCCTCGGAAAGTGCTAATCTCGTAGCCAAATTCTGGGCTGAATATATTTAGATTGCTATCGACACGCTAAGAAGAAGAAGAAGACTGCAGCTGGCTATTTCGGCGTTATCATGATGGGTCATAATATTAATCCCGGTGCTGACACGAAATTAACATTATGGCCCATCTGCTCTCCCGGCGGGTCATCTAGTCTAGTAAATAAAACTTCTGTACGCATGTTGATTGTGGTGAGTGACGAGTGGGTACTATCGGCAGACATCCGCATGCAGCTGTCGGAGCAGACGCGCGTGCTGGAGGCGCGCGCCGAGGCCACGGCGGGCGTGGCGGGCGAGCTGCACGACTACTGCCGCCGCCGCGCCGACGCCGAGCACGAGTACGCGCGCGCGCTCGACAAGCTGGCGCGCGCCGCGCACCAGCGCCACAAGGACCAGAAGCACAAGTCAGTGCCACACCCACGTGCTGAGCAGCATGTAACAAAAACAGTGGCCCGTGTCCGAGCCTGTGTTGTTAGAGTATCGTGCTAAGAGTCTATTTGTGTCGTTATTTTCTATTAAGGCCTGCGCAGACGAGGGATTTTTGTCCGCGGACTTTTTATCCGCTAAAAATTGATCGCTTACAACTGTATCGAGTAACGCAAACGAGGGATTAAAAGTACCGGTACAAAAAGTCCCCCGAATAACCGTACGTGCGTACTTTTTTCTCCGCGGCGGAGTTTTTTTTTTTTTTCTCCGCCGCGGAGAAAAGTCCGTCGTCTGCGCAGGCCAGGCCTACGCAGATGACGGAGAAAAAAGTACGCTCCGCGAATAAAAAGTCCACCGCGGATTTACCGCGAACTCAACGCATACGGTGTGCGATCATTTGTTGCCCGGAAATGTAGAGAAGTGCACGCTATGGAAGCAAATATTCAGAGGTTACGCTGTGTTGCAATTTACATGCAGTTTAAGAAAAAGAGAAGACATTTTAAAAGAAAATACTCGGTCCATCCCCTTATATCACTCTCGAGCGCACAACGCGGACTAAGGCCTCCCCCACTCTCTACGGGGCACCGGTGTGGGCGCCCTCATTGAAGCTGCGCCCAGCGCGCCGGTTGAGTGGGGCCCAGGGGGTCATGGCCATCCGGCTAATCCGAGGATACCGCACGATCTCGTGCGAGGCGGTGAGCCTCCTTGCCGGAGTGCCGCCATGGGATCTGGAGGCAAAGGTCCTCGCCCACATGTGGGAGTGGCGCGAGGAGGCGAAACGCCGCCGGGGCGAAACTCCGCTGCCGCGCCAAATCGCGGCACGGCGGACAGAGCTCCGGTGTGATCTCATGGCGACATGGCGGGTACGATTGTCGCAACCCAGTGCTGGGCACGCCACAATTGCGGCGGTAAGTCCCCTCTTTGAGGAGTGGATAGAGAGGCGTCACGGCGTCCTCACCTTCCGCCTGACGCAAGTTCTCACCGGGCATGGGTGCTTCGGTGGGTTCCTGTTCAGGATAAAGCGGGAGGATACGTCCGGGTGTTTCCATTGCGAGGATCGTCTGGAGGACACGGTGGAGCATACGGTGGAGGTGTGCCCTGCCTGGGCGGAGCACCGCCGTGTCCTCGTGGAGGCGACCTCTCGTGTCCGGCCCTGGTGCGAGCCATGGTACGGAGCGAGAGGGAATGGGAAGCCGTCACCTCCTTCTGCGAAGCAGTAATGCTCGCGAAGGAGGAGGCGGGGCGCGTGAGGGAGTGGCAGTCTCTGCGCCCTCACGTCTCTAGTCGCCGCAGGAGGAGACGCCCCGGGCGTCGGGAGTCGATAGCGGACTCCCGGCCACCGTAGGCGCGAGCTTGCGGGTGGCGACCAATGGGTAGCTCGCCGCCCGGTAAGGACCAAGCTCGGGTCGACGGCGCGTAGTGTTCCACGCGCGCCTCAAAGAGATGTCAGCAAAACTGAAGGGGTCTGCTAGGACCGATGCCTGCCGGGGTCGCATGATTGTTCGAAAGAGATACCGTGACCCTGGCACATGGGCAACTGAAGGAACACGGTTGGGTTTTAGTCAGTAAAAGTCTGACATGCCCTCCCGCTCCGCCCAGAGCGGGAGAAGTCATTTGATGATGTCCCATCCAAAAAAAAAAAACCCTCTCTCACATTAGGCGCGCGCGTTCCTCGGGCGTATGAGCGACGCGGCCGCCGCGTGCGCGACGCGAGCGTGCTGCGTAAGCGTCGCGTGTTGCCGCCGTGTGACGTGTGTGCAGCGAACGCGCGGCTCGCACGCGGCGCTTGCCCTGGCGTTTAACCCCCTTCAGTCAAGTCAGTCACAATTTGGACAATTTTCGTTTCAAAATCTTTTATAAATAAAGTTCAGATTTCTTCCCACGCCTTTTTTTTGAAATACGATCACTATACTCCCGTGTAGTCATGTCCCATATCGCAGGACGATTCTGTATTTCTAGGATAAAGCTTTCGATATTAATTTCACTCGGTGACTCCATTTTTAACGCGTGTCAACACAACACTGCCCACGATGTGACTGACCGAAACAGTAGCTGCCGGGATAGCGGGCGAAGGGGTAAGAACGCGACTCGAGCGCCGCGTGCGCGCCGCGCGCGCTGTTTGCACTCTTCACACACGCTGCAGGGCAGCAAAACGCAACGCTCACGCAGCGCGCTCGCTACTCACACGCCCGAGGATCGCGCACGCCTAATGTGGGGTCAGCCTAAAGTCCGCCATGTGCGTTGCTTCGCCTAGTCACACGAGTTCTATTTTTTTCGGGGACTCCCCCGTACTTTTGTCCGGTCTGCTCTCTGCATGTCCTCGGTTATTCGCGGACTTTTTGTACGCGGTACTTTTAATCCCTCGTTTGCGTTACTCGATACAGTTGTAAGGGGCCATCCATAAATTACGTCACACGTTTAAGGCCCCCTCCCACCGAGGGGGCTGACGAAGTGTGAAATTGTGTGACAAGGGGGTGGGAGGGCTCCTAAATTACGTGACGTCACGTTTCAAAATCTATTCTAATCTAAGTGTTAGGTACAACACGAACTTCGAACTATTAACGAAAAACTTCTTTTAACTATTAAAAAAAAAAATCTTGCAATATTTGATTTGATGTTAATTTTAATTAATAAATAGTCTAAATTGAAATAAAACTAATTTCGGAACTGCTATTTTAATTCAATAATTATTTTTAGATGTAAAATTGTAAAATATGTGACGTCACACTAGGGAGGGGGGTCTCACAAATGTGACCAGCTGTGACAAGGACGAAGGGGGAGGGGGGGGGGGAACAAAAATCATGAAATTCGTGTGATGTAATTTATGGATGGCCCTTAAGCGATCTATTTTTAGCGGATAAAAAGTCCGCGGACAAAAATCCCTCGCCTGCGCAGGCCTTTAGGTACACCCTGTAGCGGGTCGCTACTAGTGTTGCAAAGGACTCGATTCTTCGAGTCTTAATTTTAGAGACTCGACTCAATTGTACAAGACTCACTGTGCTCAAAAAGCTCGGAGCCTAAAATCAAGCCGAGCCCGAGTCATTCTTAAAAAGGACTCGAGTCTTAAAAAGGACTCGTGTCTTAAAATGAACTCGAGTCTTAAAGAAAAACTCGGAGCATAAAGATGAGAGTTGTAGCTCATCATTCCAAAAAATTCAAATAACATCAGATTTTTTTGTATCATAACTACTAATTTAAACTTATCACCTTCTATTCGAGTTTTTCGAATAATGATAAATTCTCATCTTCATGTTCCGAGTTTCTATTTAAGACTCGAGTTCATTTTAAGACTCGAGTTCTTTTGAGACTCGAGTCCTTTTTAAGACGCGGGTCCTTTCTAAGACTCGAGTGCTTGACTCTAGACTTCGAGCCTTTCGAGCACATTGAAGTCTTGCATAATTGAGTCGAGTCTTTAAATTAGGACTCGAGGACTCGAGTCCTTTGCAACACTAGTCGCTACTTACTAGGCATAACTTATTTATGATTAATGGCCTCTGTTGCAAATGTTTGATAAAATTGGGGTTGACGAGACATGTAAAAAAAATTGAGGTGGCTATATAACTTATTCAGTTCTTAAAATAAAATAATTTTTGTTTTGGACACCTTAAGGGTCGGTTCACATCTGACGGAAGATGCGTCAGCGTATCATCGGTCGCGTCTATTCGGTCAAACAGTGTGTTTTCATATCTGACGGAAGATGCGTCGGGCGTAATTTTGCATTTCCGTGATAAATCGTTCTGTATCAAACATTTTCAATGCAAGAAAACTTCGAACGGTCAGTACACAAATATCTCCGCAGATTTTACGTCTAATCTGAATGCATCAGTCAATATACACGTGGCGGAACGTTGCCGCTCTTTACGTCGGCCGACAATGCGTTGACGGAAACGGAACAGACGCTGTACGCTCGACGCACTAACGCATCTTCGATTAAGTGTGAAAGGTTGAATGTTTTCTCATATAATTGTCTGTTCTGGCGTTACGCGACCGATGATACGCGACGCATCTTCCGTCAGATGTGAACCGACCCTATATTCATAAATTGTTTTTGTTACATGCTGAATAATACCGATGAAAGGACCATTTTTTTTTGTATTTCGAGTCATTTCTATTAAAATAAAATAATAAGTTTAATTGGCTGCTGACACTGTACGCATGTGGCATTGAACTCCGCAGACGCGAGCAGTGGTCGCTGACGGGCGCGTACGCGTGCTGGCAGGCGGCGCTGGACAACACGCGCGCGCTGTCGCGCGACCACGCGGCGCTGGCCGACCTGTACGGCGGCCCGCTGGCCTCGCGCCTGCAGCGCGCCGCCGACGATGCGCTGCGCCTGCACCGCAAGTGTCGCGACATCGGTACGGTACTGCGTGTCTCTGTTCAGGACTGCGAGATAACTGACCCTTTGCTCTCGTGGCTGCCGAGCTTTTTGGAAGTTTGCAGTGTGATACCCTCGGTGCGCATGTTAAGTCATCGAAGACACTCGTGCACTATAATAGCTCCTTGTGCCTACTGCCGCAGTGTCGGAGCGGCACGAGGAGGTGGGCGCGGCGCTGGCGGAGGCGGCGGGCGCCAGCAAGGCGCACGCGGCGGCCGCGGCCGAGTGGCGCGCCGCCGCGCTCAAGCTGCGCCACGCGTACGACCAGCGCCAGCGCGTCGTGGCCGCCGACCCGCCCCGGCACAAGAAGCTCAAGGCGCTCGACAAGGAGCTCGATAAGGTAACGTCCTACTTGTCTTCGCTCCTGAGTGTCACATCGCTCAAGCTGCGCCACGCCTACGACCAGCGCCAGCGCGTCGTGGCCGCCGACCCGCCCCGGCACAAGAAGCTCAAGGCGCTCGACAAGGAGCTCGATAAGGTAACGTCCTACTTGTCTTCGCTCCTGAGCGTCATGTGGCTCAAGCTGCGCCACGCCTACTACCCAAACGGGGTGGCGATTGTTTGAGGAAACGGTTCTGAATTCAGGATAACGGGCGATAAAAATGTAATGTTTGTCCTATTTAGGTGAATTCCCTTGATTTTACCCAAATGTAATCTCTAATGTAACTTGTGACAGCCCTATGCAGAAAGCCTTTAATTAGTAATTTCGTTCGGGCCGCAGAGACGCGCGCGGCACAGCGAGGCGCGCGTGCGGGCGCTGCGCGCGCGCGCCGACTACGTGCTGAGCCTGGAGGCCGCCAACGCCACGCTGCAGCGCTACTACCTGGACGACGTCGCCGACATCATTCTGGTAACTCGTACCACCCGTGCTCCGCGACTGTTGGCGCGGCCTGGTTTCGAATACAATTAAAAATAAATAATTACCAAGTAACATACAATCAATGAACGCTCGATGATTTGGGAGATCGCTCGGGAGAAATAATCTAAGAAACCAAAAGATTTGTCCGTCGCAAGTGGCCGCGCCGCACAGGCAGGTAATGGACCGGATAAAACGTGGTTTAACATTTGGTGGAGCCGCGTGTAGATAGCAGGCTCCATGCGGGGACCTTAATTATGAAAATTATGGTTTGATAGTAATTATATTAATTCCTATGGAGGGTTCCCCTGTGAACTGAAGAATGATAAATGGTTTCGACGTTAACACTGAAACTATTGGCCCACACTAACCTTAGACCAGCTCAGGAACGCTTTCACCAGCTACTGTCAGCTGCTCACACCGTGAAGCACTTTCACGAAACAGATTGTCAAATCACTGTTGGATATTTATAACGAGTCTCTTCAAAACTTCAGCTGTCCATCACGGTAAAAAACCAACTTCTCCTAAAAACTACAGGAGAGTGCACCGCTTGTGACGCTCGAAAAAACAGACTGCCGGTTACACGTTAGTCCGCGCTCGGCGCGGGGTGGCCATACCACTATATGGCACCAGTGCTGCCAGGTTCAGCGGATCAACAGGCGCGCGAACCATAGCCACAGATACTAACATATCGAAACCATTTGAAATGAATTAATTATTACTAGAGAAATGACCTAACACTTAGGTATAACAAAAATAAGTATTAAAAAGTCAATTTGGGTCACTTAAGGTGGCCAACCAACATTTTTTTTTTATATTTCTGAGATTAAATAGCAAACATTATTGAGAAATTATGATTCGAAACGCAAAATATCAATTGGAAAGGAAAAAGGTGTTTGGGAAAAGATAAAGAAAAAAATATGTCAAATAGTTACATTTTAATTTTATCAAACATTAAAAAACACTGCTTATCTTCTTAAACTACCTTGTTCGAGTTTCCACAGTCGTGAAATGGTCGTAACATTTCTTTTACCGACGAGATAAAAAGGTTTAAAACTTTTCTTAGGTTACCTGTTCGAACTAGGACGTTTCTGATGTAGCAGCAATTTATATAAAATATCCCTATTAGTGGCGAGGGGTGGTATTGTGGCCAGAGCAAGCTGTTCCAAAAAACAACACACCACGTGATGCAAGCTTAAAATTTCTTCAGTATATAAAGCCCTACTTCCATTGATACTGAGTTGAAATCAAAGAATTTTATCATGAGAGATTTGTTTCAATAATACTATAGAAACACATAAAAAATAATTGTACTTTAAAATTATGGATACTGGATCGGTGGCAGAGGAGGGACTCCTTAAAGGGAAGCCGATGGGAATCGGCTTGCATTGACCCGTAGCCACCGATCCCTATTACAGTCTTCACAAGAAAACTTTCACAAATAATTTTTCTTATAACAAAATAGTTTTGAACCTTTTTATCAATGCCTCATTGATGCCAGTTATAGAGAAAGCCTCTAGATCCGTCATTGGCATTGCCAATATCCTGAATAGTCCTGGGGGTCTAAAAAAGCCACTTTGGCAGAATCATAATAGGAAAATATTATGAATCATATTATAATCCGTAAAATGGTCACAAACTGACAATTCATTATAAATGTTCTGCGTACAATTCATCACAATTCATCTATTTGACAGTTTTGTATGGAGATTCGTAAAATGGTTCATTTAATATGAATTGCTTTATTGCAGTTTAATGTCAAATAGCTCATAAGATGTTAGTCAAGAGCATCATCTTATAAATCATATTTTTGTGAAAAATTATCGTAATAATGGCCGTAAGAAAATTTTCTTGAGCACGCTCGTGATATGTAGTCCTTTTTAAGTCACCAATGAATTCTGGCTCTTCGAAAACTGGACATAGCCTTTGAAATATGGGACCTCCAGGTTTTTTGGGTAATATAGGCTAAATATATGTCGTGATAAGGTCCATGAGCTGGAGCCGTACATATGTACTGCCGCGCTGGCATGAGTACAAGATTTGAGATACCTTTAAGAATCTTCAAGAATAGTAATGAAGTAGTCAGTTTGATTTATAGACACTACCATCTAGTATTGTGAATATTACAAATTACTACAATCTTCTATTCATATTTTAGGCAATGAGTAGATTCACTTAGTACTTAAGCATCTGGATCATACCAGAGGTTAATATGGGCGCACACCATATGATGCACCAAGTTAGTGTTTCTAACTGTGCGATAGCTGTAGGTACCAGTAACTCTTAATAATAAGCATTTCTAGAGGAAATATATAGGTATATTTATTTTCCGCATCGTTATTACGGCTCATGGGATACAGCCCGCTCACAGACAGACAGACAGACGGACCAATGGACCGCAGAGGCTTAGGAGTAGGGTCCCGTCCTGTTTACTCTTCGGTACCCTAAAAAAATATCTACAACCTACATGGGTCATAGGCCTTATCTTACTTTACTACTATTCCAATTTTGTTAGGTAGTGCGTACCTAAAAAACAGGACATACATTATGTCTTAATATCTATCTAGACAAATAAATAAAATTGGCGTGTCTGTTTGTAATATTAAAATAACCGCTTTTTACTATGTGTATATGGGTGTATACACGGTACATTTACCAAAACAACATTTTTTTAAATTTTTGTCTGTCTGTCGGTCTGTCTTTCTGTCTGTCTGTCTGTCTGTCTGTTTGTTCCGGCTAATCTCTGAAATGGCTGGACCGATTTTGACGGGACTTTCACTGGCAGGTAGCTGATGTAATAAGGAGTAACTTAGGCTACTTTTATTTTAGAAAAAAATCTTTTATTTTAGAAAAAATACTTGCGTTAATTTCCGACATCCACGCGGGCGAAGCCGCGGGCAAAAGCTAGTTATTAAAATAAAACAATACACAAAATTAAAATATTTTAATAAACCTACAAGTACAGACGCCACCAGGTCAAGCTACCCGAAACTGTCAATTTTTCCCAATGAACCTTGAACCTAATGCTCTAGAAATAAAGTCGAAAATCTATCAAAGAAATCTGACAGATTGTAGTAGCTTGATGTGTTGGCGTCTGTACCATCTTATCTAGTCTAGACAAATAAATAAAATTGGAGTGTCTGTTTGTAATATAAGGATATCCACTTTTTACTAAGTGTATATGGATGTACACACGGTACATATACCAAAACGAAATTTTTTACAGCTTTTGTCTGTCTGTCTGTTTGTTCCGGCTAATCTCTGAAATGGCTGGATCGATTTTGACGGGACTTTCACTGGCAGATAGCTGATGTTACAAGGAGTAACTGAGGCTACTTCTATTTCAGAAAAAAAAAAAAATAGAATCTCACGAAAAAAATTAAACGAATGAAAAACTTTTTTGTTAAATAACAGGCGAACGAAGTCGCGGGTAAAAGCTATTACTATAGGTAATAGCTTTTACCCGCGACTTCGTTAACCTGGATTAATGCATTCTTAATACATTAACCGCGGTAGTACGTCTTCTTGCGATAATTTCCGACATCCACGCGGGTGAAGCCGCGGGCAAAAGCCAATGTTGTAGCATCGGCCAGGGACGTTATTGGTGCTGGCGCACGAGTCTGGCCAGAACTAGAGGCTGCAGTGATCTCGATAAAGGGTTCAACAGCAATAGAGTGAAGAAGTGTGGATATATGCGTGTCATGCTGTGTGAGTCACTGGTTCTATCCAAGCTGAACTACGCTGACACTGTGTGGGGCCCCTATCTCAGCATGATGCTGCGACACTTATTTTTAAGTGTCGCAGCATCATGCTGAGATACCCTTTGGCCTCGCACAGGACTTTCTGTTTTGTTTTTTCTTTTAAATTTTGTTTTTTATTTGTTTCTTTTGTTTATAACTGATTCATTGTTTGTTAAGTATTGTTTTTTGTATGGTTTCTGTGCGTGTCCCAATAAATACTTTTTCTTTCTTTCTTTCTCTTTCTAGAGCTCCCACTTTCAGTGCAGAATGTCGAGCAAAATGTTCCACTGTGTCTCGAATAGTGTAGCTGCACGCGTTTCCATGCCTACAAAGTATTGTGTACTTTTGCACAGCGATACAATTAAATATTTATTTAAGATAAACAAGTATTTACTTACTCTGTATTAAAAACGATCCAACTTGCATAAAATAATTAAGTTTTAAAATAAACACAAGTTTTATTGGTGTTTATTGTTGACATAACCACAGATTACACATATCTCAAAGGAAAATCTTTCAAGTATGCCTTGCCAGTTTATAAAGTTTTTATTGTTTTTAGTTTCTCTTTTCAAGGCTTATCTATGATTTTTTTAGAAGTTTTCATGGATATTATAATTAATAACATTTCAACATTTAAAAATAGTCAATTGTATTAATTAAATCATCGAAGAAATTTTTACCGGTAAAATTACGGTCTTTATTTTTTTCATGCTGCAACATTTACGCCAAATATGATTTTGATGGGAATTGAATTGAGTGTGATTCCGCTAATATGTGTCACCATTTTACGAAAATTAGTGGAATTACTAAGGAATTGCTGGGAATTCAGAACATGAATTTGTTTTAGAGGAATTGCTTAATGTGGCCTTTATAAGCCCCCTGTGTTTGCTGCTTGCCATCTTGATTTAAAATCATGCTTGAATGTAACACCTTTATGGCGCTAGGCTTTTTTCGTCGTCAAAAGAAGAATCATTTACTAACTTTCCTTTAAGTTTTATAGTCGTAAACTCGTCAGAAAAATGACTAATAATGTTGTAAAGATTCATTCGCGTCAACACTCGAGCCCTTGACGATTCTAGAATACCTAAAATCCAAAAATATAATTACAACCGCAAAATAAAGTTTGTCGTACGGAGATCTTAAAACATAAAAACCGGCCAAGTGCGAGTCGGACTTGCGCACGAAGGGTTCCGTACCATTATCGGCAAAGTAATCACATTTGTTGTGTGGGAGCTCAGATTAAATATTTGTTTTATTTTAATTTAATTTTGAAAGTCAATATATGTATATGTATAACTACATATTCAGTGAATATTTCAAGTGTCTACTTGTTGCCGTTATCAATATCGAGCAAATAAGTCACGTTTGTTGTATGGGAGACCCCCTTTTTTTTTCTGGATTGGAAATCATCAAATGACTTCTCCCGCTCTGGGCGGAGCGGGAGGGCGTGTCAGACTTTTACTGACTAAAACCCACCCGTGCTCCTTCAGTTGCCCATGTGCCGGGGCCACGGTATCGCTTTCGAACAACCACGCGACCCCGGCAGGCATCGGTCCTAGCAGACCCCTTCAGCGCTGCTGACATCTCTTTGAGGCGCGCGTGGAACACTACGCGCCGTCGACCCGAGCCTGGTCCTTACCGGGCGGCGAGCTACCCATTGCTCGCCACCCGCAAGCTCGCGCCTACGGTGGCCGGGAGTCTGCTATCGACTCCCGACGCTCGGGGCGTTTCCTCTTCGGTGGCTAGGGACGTGACTCACTTCCTCACGCGCCCCGCCTCCTCCTTTGCGAGCATTACTGCTTCGCAGAAGGAGGTGACGGCTTCCCGTGCCCTCTCGCTCTGTACCATGGCTTGCACCAGGGCCGGACGCGAGAGGTCGCCGCCGCCGATCGTCTCCACGAGGACACGGCGGTGCTCCGCCCAGGCAGGGCACACCTCCACCGTATGCTCCACCGTGTTCTCTAGGCGATCCTCACAATGGAAACACCCGGGCGTATCCTCCCACTTTATCCTGAACAGGAACCCATCGAAGCATCTGTGCCCGGTGAGAACCTGCGTCAGGCGGAAGGTGAGGACGCCGTGGCGCCTCTCTATCTACTCCTCAAAGAGGGGACTTACCGCCGCAATTGTGATGTGCCCAGCACTGGATTGTGACAATCGTACCCGCCATGTCGCCATGAGATTCTGCCGGAGCTCTGTCCGAGTTTCGCCCCGGCGTTTAGTGTCCTCGCGCCACTCCCACATGTGCACGAAGACCTTTGCTTTCAGATCCCATGGCGGCACTCCGGCAAGGAGGCTCGCCGCCTCGCACGAGATCGTGCGGTATCCTGGGATTAACCGGATGGCCATGACCCTATGGGATGGGAGCCTCCTTAAATATTTATTTATTATGTTTTTTAGTATTTGTTGCTATAGCGGCAATAGAAATACATTATCTGTGAAATTTCAACTCTCTAACTATCTAGTTGAAAATGTAATATTTAAGATATAACTACTTATTTGAAAAATACATAATTGGTTTTGTCAAGTGTGGAGTAAAAAATATGGTCGGTCATCGTTTCGTAGTCCGTCGGGTATCGGCAGGAAGGTAGTTTGTATGAAGTGGGAGCTTTATAAAAGTGACTCGTGACCACGTTTGAGAGTATAGTATATCGGTGCGCGTGTCCGCAGTGCATGGAGGTGGGCTTCGAGGCCGTGGTGGGGCGCTGCGTGCGCACGGCGGGCGCGGGCGAGGCGGGCGCGGCGCGCGCGGCGGGCGGCGCGGCGGGCGCGCTGCGCGCCGCGGCCGACGCGCTGGACGCGGCGGCGGGGCGCGCGCGCCTGCTGGACGCGCACGCCGCCGCCTTCGCGCCGCCGCGCGCGCTGGCGTACGCGGGCGCGCCGCCCGCCGCCGCCGACGCCGAGCTGCGCGCGCTGCTGGCGGACGCGGCGGAGGCGCCGGACGAGGCGGGCGCGCGCGTGGCGGCGGAGCTGGCGGCGCGCCTGGCGCAGCTGGAGGCGGGCGCGCGGCGCATGCGCGCCGAGTGCCAAGAGAACGCCAAGACGCTGGACGCCGCCGAGGCCGAGCTCGTCAAGCAGGTGCGTGCGTCTCCACTGCTCCCTACTGCTTTCCTTTGGGGTTTGGCTCCCCGGTAGCTCTCGTAAATAGGTGGGCGTTTCTCTTCTTTTTGCCATATTTTTAAAAAGACGCCACGTATAATTTTCTTGATATCGAATATTTGGTTTTATTAATATTTGGATTTTTCACAAGAAATTATATTTTATTTAAGATTTATGTAAAAACATTTAAAAATTATGAATGAAGGTAGGCTAATAGCTCTTATTTTGTTACTACTTAATTTTGAAAAAAATACTTAAAAGTCGCTTTTTCTGTGGTTAAATGATATATTATTCTTAGACTTCATGATAAAATGAATAACATCATCGTAAAGAAATACAAAGAAAAGTAAAAAATAATTTCCAATTTAGGCGCTTAGATATTTTTTGTAACTTTTGACCAAAAGTAAATTAAAAGCTTTGATAATTCGAAAAATAAACAAAATTGAAAGATTTTGTTTATTTCTTATTAAAATGTTGAGCAGTCTTGAATTTCTTTTAAAATTACATTCATTTATAAAAACTAGTGATCGCCCATTGGTCGAAATTCGACCGTACTTCATTTGAATAGAAATACATTATTAAATGAAATAAATATGTAATAATAAATATAAAAAAAATAATATGGATATTTGACATTCAGTAACACTATAGACAAATTGTTATATTTATAGAATTTTCCCTATTATTTTTAATTAATTATGCCAGTTCAAAATGTCATAATTATAACCAGCCTGTACAATCGTGAGGCATACAACCTCTATAGTTTGCACACGACACTAAGTTTTGTATGGGAAACTTACTAATGCCATACTTGACACTCCCCATAAAACCACAAAAAATATTTCTTATAAATCTAAACTAAATTCCTATCGTCGCTAATACAAATAACATTAAAGACAAATATTCTCGATATAATCATAGATTTTAAAAATGAAATAGGTTATATATGTATAAAATTAATTTATTACCTATGGTTATACTTGACATTCAGTAAGACTATACACACAAAATATTAAAGACAGATATCTATGCATGTGTGTATTGAATACACGGTAATGAATAGTAGTGTGTGTAACGTGTTATTTATTGAAAATAATGTATTTTTACGAATAATTTAAAAAAAATATTAGCATTCGTAACTTCTTCTCTGTATAAACTATAAGTGTGCGAAATTTCATACTCCTCCGTCCGCCCAATTTTCGTAAAAAGGGATCCAAATTTTACGCTTCACGTATTAATATATAGATAAATAAATACATAAAACTAAGTGTAAGAACGGGAGATATTTGGGACAGTAACACAAAAGGAGTAGTTGGTAACAAAATAGAAAACATTAGGCTGAGTGTATAATGCATATTTAAAAGATTAAAGATATGAATAAATAAAAATACAGATTAGTCATAATCAACGTTTAATAAACTTAGTTTTCTAATCAGAGTTTTTGTCTTCGTGTTTCTCACATTTATTTTTAATACTTAAGGAACATTTTCAGGACAACATGACAATCTTATAAAAAAATTGTTATCTTAGTACAAATTAACAACATTGAAAACTTACATAAAAATAAAAATATTTAAGTGACCAAAAGCCACATGACATTCATAATAGGTAAAACAGTCGACACCGGTTTTCCAGCTATAGAGCCTATCCAAAGATCTGCAGCATATCTGGATATGCTCTAAAGTTGGAACTAAATAGTAATTTAATAACACTTATTATAATCAGGAATATTGTCACTATTAATAAGAAATTAACATTATTGATGGTTATCAAACATTTTTACAATGTTAGATTCCGTGCATTGATATTAAACACATGAAACAAAATGTAAAGTATGTTCCTAAATTTGACCACCAATATCAACACTTTATGAAAGAAAAAAAAAACCGGCCAAGTGCGAGTCGGACTCGCGCACCGAGGGTTCCGTACAATCCTATAGGTATTCTCGGTTTAAAAATAAATGTTTTTTTTTTTAATTTTTATATTTCACTTTATTGAATGTAAGGTAAATTGCGGTTTACGATTTATGATGTCTTATGGATCAGGCGCTCATTTGACTTTTTTAAAAGAAAAGCAAAACTACCTAGAACTATTTATTTAAATTTAACGGACTAGAAAATAGATCACAACAACGTGAAACGCTTAGACATCGAAATAATAAGAATCTACAGTTCCTAGTACACGTCCGTCGCTTCCGAGCTCTCGAGCAAGTGGCCGAGGTGCCTGTGCGCCCCGCTCACGCTGTGTCGCCCCTTCCATTCGGCGCGTCACCATGGTCACGTGGTCTTCCTTCTGTCAAACTTGACAAATCCTCTAATAGATGTTTAAAAAAAAAACTACTCACTCGATCTCGTTCAAACCAATTTTCGGTGGTAGTTTACATGGTAATGTACATCATATATTTTTTTTTAGTTTTATCATTCTCTTATTTTAGAAGTTACGGGGGGGGGGGGGGGACACATTTTACCACTTTGGAAGTGTCTCTCGCGCAAACTATTCAGTTTAGAAAAAAATGATATTAGAAACCTCATTACCATTTTTGAAGACCTATTTATAGATACCCCACACGTATGGGTTTGATGAAAAAAAAAAAATTGAGTTTCAGTTCTATGTATGGGGAACCCCAAAATTTATTGTTTTTTTTCTATTTTAGTGTGAAAATATTAATGCGGTTCACAGAATACATCTACTTACCAAGTTTCAACAGCATAGCTCTTATAGTTTCGGAAAAAAGTGGCTGTGACATACGGACGGACAGACAGACAGACAGACAGACTGAGAGACATGACGAATCTATAAGGGTCCCGTTTTTTGCTATTTGGCAACGGAACCCTATAAACAACATACACACATTTTTGAGACTGTTGGATATGGTTCAATTTGAGTAAATGTAAAATTATCATTATTTCTTCTGTTTTCTATGTCATTTTCATGTGATTGTTGAGGTAGATCGTCATCTTCAAAGCATATTAATGGCAAGTCAGTAGTCATGTTAATATCGTTTATGAAACAGTGATCAGTGTTATCATTTCTGGATTTAATTGTGGATTATTAAATGAGAGAGTATAAACTTTTAAATGTAGTTCATCAACAGCTATACACATACCATGAAGTTATATTTTAAAGTCATATTTTTACCAGTTGTACCATTTTTTTGAAACTCCTCGTAAAACTCATTCCGCCTTTGTTATCGCTCTTCCAAGGTAAGTTGACAATATTTACTACCTTTTTTTATCATAGCATAAAAGTTAGTAAGTTCTATTAAAAAAATCGAACACTTATTTCGGTTTTTTTTTTTTTTTTGTTACTTTTGGGTGGTAACGTATAAGCGAAAAATTTAAGTTACAAAAACGGAATTATAAAGCTATGTTTATATTTAACAGCAAAAGAACATGTCACTAACGCTTGTAGAAAAAATGAAACGATATAGAGAAAAATTAAAACAAAACCCGGATAAGTTAGAACAAATAAGACTGAAAAATTCAGAAAGAATAAATCGAAATATAAATATAAAAAAATATCTGAAATGATTGAAACAGAACGAGAAATCCAGAGAAAAAAGTGGAAAAAAGAAAAGAAAAAGGATAAAAGAAGATTTTAAAAAACAGCAAGTAGTTGAAGCTCTTCAACGATTACAACAGATAATATAACGGACACGCCAATGGGAACGTCCGCTTCGGAAATAAAAATGTCAGAGTCGTCGACTGATACACAATCCACAATATTAAGATTTTCAAAGACTGACAAGTCTACGAAGGGCTAGAAATAAATTAAAAACAGAATATGATAAAGCAAAATGTCCTATTGTTTATCTAGAATGCGCTAACGAAACTGCAAGAAAAAAAATATCGGCTTCGAAAAAGCATATCGGAAGAAAAAAACGCAGTTTGAGACTGATTTAAATAAAGTAAAAGCCAGAAATGAAGTCTTAGAAGCTTCTTTGAAGTTCACTTACAAAAATTGTGGGAATAATAAAGAGAGAGACCACATTAAGAAAATAGCAAAAATTTATCTGGTGATAAATAGTAAAACACAGACGTCTGTTTCGAAACAAATAGGTGTACGCAATAAAAATATAAAATCTGTTAAACTTCAAATTTCGGAATTAAAAAAAAAATATTATAGAGTTTTACATTCGAGACGATGTTAGTAGAGCCACTGCAGGCAAACGTGAGTGCAAAACATTAAAGAAAAAAAAGAGAGTGTTCGTTTGGTAATACGGTTTAGTTTAGTTTGTAAGGACGTTGATTTAACTTAAAGAGGTGTTGCTTCTTATGGGTTTATTTCAATACTAATTAGCTACTTGGTAATACAGATATTAAAAGGATCGTTTCTTACACACACATAGATACTATTACACACATGCATGCAGTATAGTTTGAACCGTTCGAACAGAGAGCAAATAAGATATCTTAATGGGTCTTTGCGAGCTTTACATGAGAAGTACAAGAAAGAAGGTGGTATTGCAGCATTTTCAACATTTTGTCGATTCAAACCTTTTTATACTTTAAGGCCCACTATACACAACCGAAATAGTGAGTGATCTTTGTTCATTGATTTTTCAGCGCCGACTCAAAATTTTAAGGTTTATTATTTTTTGCTTTTCAGATTTTTCGGCGGTTTAATTTTTTGTTAAAAAGTTTTTATTTTTTGTGGCTTTAATGTACTAATAATACTTGGCAAGGTATACCCTATACAATAAAACAAGAATTATCAAAATATGACTACTCTGTATAAAGTTATGCGTAGTTAAACATTACAATCTGTGAGTGAGCAATCAAATCGGTCGGTCGGTTAATAATGGTAAATTTCATGTTTATTATTTGTGGCCATTGTTTAAAAATGAAATATAAGGTATGTTATGTCCGCAGATGGAGGGCAGCGACTCCATGTGGGACGTGAGCAACCTGTTCGGCGCGGGCGGTGCGGGCGCGGCGGGCGTGCCGCCCGGCCCGCCGCCCGTGCCCGACGACCAGGAGGACTACTACCTGGCGGTCAGTACCACTGTGCGCGACCGAGCACTACGACACACCGGGCGGCTCGTGACCGGAGCGCGTGGCGTTGGTTGCAGAAGTTCCGGTCGTACGTGGCGTGCGCGGGGCGCCTGGCGCGTCTCGAGAGCAAGGGCGCCGCCGTGCGCGGCCGCGTGCTGGGCGCGGGCCCCGCGCGGCCCCCGCCGTCGCCGCCGCGGCGCGCGGGGGCCCGGGCGCGCGGCCAGTTCGCGGGCCCGCTGGCGCTGCGCCTGCCGCGCGTGCTGACGTCGTGCGTGCGCGTGATCGCGCGCTACGGGCGGCGCCACCAGGGCGTGTTCCGCGTGTCGGGCTCGCAGGTGGAGATGCAGGCGCTGCGCGCCGCCTTCGAGCGCGGCGAGGACCCGCTGGCCGACGTGCGCGACGCCTCCGACATCAACTCGGTGTGCGGCCTGCTCAAGCTGTACCTGCGCGAGGTCAGTGCTCACCGCTCACCGCTCACCGCTCACCGCTCACCGCTCACCGCTCACCGCTCACCGCTCACCGCTCACCGCTCACCGCTCACTCCCGCCCGTTCGGCTCGTTAGGCCGCACACGATGCTACCGAAACCGACGGCTCTGAACATCACTTTAGTTTTGGTCAAATTTCGATATCTTTAAAAGGTCTCTTAACCACGGAGCTCTTATGCCTCAGCTAGCAACTTACCGTCCCGCACGTGCTTCTCCAAAACCCCAACCCCTAACAGATTGTTTTATCATGATATCATTTTATTTTTATAAAATATTTTTTGAATTCGTCTTTTCTTGAAACATTTGACAATATACTCAATTTATTTCTAACTCGTTCGTTTAAGAATAAAATAAACAGTGTGTTAAAGATAATCGTAGAATGGTTGATAATATAATTTGCCAATAAACTCAATTGTAAGCAGACTTATCAATGGCTTGTCGTAATCATTCTCTCGTATTTAACATTGTTCACTGGAATGCACAAAGTCTGCGGCCGAAATCTACATTATTCGAACAACTTTTTGTGGGTGCGTGTATATTGTCACACACACCGTGTGTGTACGGTGAGAAATCAAATGCGGATTTGAATATGTACTTTACTTCACGAAACGAATTACATCACGAATTTGGTATAAAGAACGTAAGCGCGTCTATAGGCGATGGTGTCTGCGGGCGAACTGTCCGTCGCCGGGCACTGTGTGCATTTAACTCGAATACAAAATGAAGCGTCAGCGCCACTATACTATTCCTCCCTGTTTTTTTTTTAAAACATGGCTTTTTTACAAAATACTATCATCATTCTAAAATCGAATATGTAATAACATCACCAAATACATTTCTGACTAACAGTACTACAAGTTACAAAGAATTTGCTTATACATCTTTTAAGTTCTATAAACTATGTCGTAAGCTGATATCTGTGCGCCTTTGCGCAACTTACAATGTACACTTTAAACAATGTTGTGACTACTATATTGAAAGTTTTAAGTTTTATCATCCCGCTACGATTACAAAAGGGTATCAGCAGTGTATATCTTTTTATTACAAAAATCTTTTCACTTATTTCTAGCATGAAAATACAATTAATGTTTTGTTAAAACAACATGAATATAAATATCCACAATAAAAAAAAAATAATCTTATGCTAACAACGATATAACCTTAATACTAACAGTTTAAAGGTAGTCACCCCTGAGAGTCCACAGTATTCTTCATGATGACGCCAAATAAAAACACATTCACACTTGCGTTTCACTTACACGATTACACACATTAATGTATTAAAAAATTACACATATGTACTTCGCATCACTTGACTTGAATGGACGATGGATGATGTTTTCTGAGCCAATTATCTTAATACTGCTAATTTAACGATATTTTAATGGTCTTTTGCTTACTCGACCAGTTTGCGTATCATTACTAGGTTTGCTTGTTTGAAAAGTTACTGTTTTCGGATTTTTATCTTTTTTAATGTCAGTTTTATCTGTTATCTGTTTATCATAATTCTCCAATGGCGATTAATTTTCTATCAATATATATGCTGGTTTTAAACGGTCTATGGATACATTAGTTTGTCTGTCTGGCAACTGTACACGATATACTTTATCATTTCTGCTGATGACGCGATATGGTCCATCATAAAGAGATTGTAATGGTTTCCGTTTTGCGTCATTCCTAATGAATACATAATCGCTAGTGCATAAATCTTTGTGTACGAAAATCTTGTGGGGTGACTTGTTTTCCCTACAGGACGGCTTTATTCCATCTATTACGTCCTTTAATTTTTTTTACAAAACTGTTATCATCGTAAGATTTCACATAACTGGCGTCGTAAAAGTCACCTGGTAACCTAATATTGCTACCATACAACATTTCAGCTGCGGTTACGCCTGTGTCAGACCTAATTGTTGTGCGTAACCCTAACATTACCGTTGCCAATTCGTCTACCCAGCTTTTGGTATCTAAACGTGCTTTTAACGCAGATTTTAATGATCTATGCCATCGTTCTACCGCTCCATTACATTGAGGATGATAAGGAGTGGTACGCTTTTTTTGAATTCCCATTAACAACATTAGCTCTTTAAATAAATCACTTTCAAATTGTCTTCCCTGATCACTTGTGAGCTTTACTGGACAGCCATAACGACTAATCCAACCATCATATAACGTTTTGGCTACTATTTTTGCATTTATTTCTTTTATCAGAAACGCCTCTGGCCAACGAGTGAATCCATCTATGATTGTTAAACAATATCTAAATCCTTCAGGTGACGTTGGTAAAGGTCCTACAATGTCTATATGAATATGTTCAAAACGCTTACTACTCGTAAAAGTTCCTAAATCTGAACTAGTATGTTTTTGAATTTTCGCTTTTTGACATATAATGGAAGTGTTTGCCCAATTACCAACATCCTTATTCATATTTGGCCAAAAATATCTATTACTAACCAATTTCCTACTTCTCTTAATACCTGGATGGCTCAAATTATGTATCGAATCGAAGGCTAAACGTCGGAATTTTCCAGTCAGGAAAGGACGTGCGGTATCGGATGACATTTCGCACACTACGTACTTATCCGTTTCAAATAGAATAACACGTTTCAACAACACGTTGTTATTGTCATTTGAAACGGTTCGCATTTTTGCAAGCTCAACGTCCGTTTCCTGTGCAGCTGCAAGCTCTGAGAAATCTAGTATCGTGGGACACGATATAGTTGATACTCTAGATAAAGCATCTGCTACTATGTTATCGTTCCCTTCAATGTGCCTTATTTCTGTAGTGAATTCGCTAATGAACATAATTTGCCTAGCCCGTCCTGAGGTTTCTCTATTTGTACCTGTTTTATTAAATGCAAAAGTTAAGGACATATGACCTGTTAATATAATCAACTCTTGACCTTCAACCATATTACGAAACAGAATTATAGCCAAATAAATTCCTAATAGTTCTCTATCATAAGTGCTATATTTAATTTGAGCATCTGTCAACTTTTTAGAATAATAACCCAATGGTTTCCACTCGTTATTAACGTTTTGCTGTAATACTGCACCTACACAAGTGTCTGACGCATAGGTCATCAATGCCAAAGGGGTATCATTGGATACGATAGTAAAACTACATTTCTTAGGTCTTCTTTGCATTGCTCGAAATTGCGTTCGGCGTCTTCTGTCCAGTTAATTTTAGTTTTATCTTTACGCCTAGAATTTCCTAAGTACTTGTTTAACTCTATTTGATGATCAGCTGAGTGAGGAATACTTGCTCTATAAAAATTCAACATACCCAAAAACCTTCTTAGTTCCTCAATAGTTTGTGGTTTGGGGAAATTTAAAATAGCTTGAACTTTATCTTCTAGGGGTCTAATTCCCTCTACGGATACTTCATATCCTAAAAAATCGAATTTTTGTTTAGCAAAACTGCATTTAGAGAAATTAATAGTTATACCATATTCATTAAACCGTTCAAAAACTTTTCTAAGTGTTGTTTATGCTGCGTTTCAGTGTCTGACGCAATTATTACGTCATCAATAAGTATAGTTAAATAAAAAATCTAAACCTAAAACATTATGATGCATGGAAACGCTGAAAAGTTTGTGCCGCATTACGTAATCCGAAAGGCATGCGCATGAATTCATATGAACCAAAGGGTGTTATAACAGCGGTATTTTCAATGTCATTTTCCACGACAGGTATACAATTGTATGCTCGATTTATGTCTTATTTAGAAAAAATCTTCTTATTTGCCAAAATGTATGTAAAATCATGAAGACGGTGCACGGGGTAGCGATCAGGTTTATTAATCGCATTTAAATGCCTATAATCTCCACATGGCCTTATATTACCGTCCTTCTTGTGTACTACGTACAGGGGACTTGCCCAAGCGCTCGTCATATAGCTCCCATAGCTCGGCCTACAGATCCCAAGCGCTTGCATAACCCTAAATTCATTTTTGGCTTTAACATACCTGTCCGGTGGAAGCTGTCTGGCTTGCGCGTGCACTGGAGAACCTGTTGTCTCTTTGTGATGACAAACGCCATGTCTAAGTGCCTCCTTATATGTATACTATCCACTCAGTTAAGTTGCTTGAAATGTTTTCTCTGGAGACATGGGTCAGCAACATCGATGTTCATAAGACTATTAAACATAATATTCCATCTATAAATAAACCTAAACGACAGTATGACGGCAACCGTCTGAGACAAATCTGCACAAATTTTATAGAGGAGGCATATGTTGATTTCCATAAGATTTACAGAGACGGTTCTAAGAGTAGAGCTGGTAGTGGCACTGCGGTTTGGGATCCACAATTAAATTCACATTTCAAACTTGCAATAGACTCTGATATCTCCATTATGCATATCGAGTTAATTGCAATAGCAGAGGCTCTATCAAATATTGACTCAATTCATCACAAAAAAAATTGTTATTCTAACAGACTCAAAGAGTTCTCTGCAACACTTGGCTCGGTGCACCTCGTCCGTGCGAGGAGTACCATAGCCTACATGATTTTGGAGTCTATACTCAAATTAGGTCAAAAATCTAAGTCCATAGTTTTACAGTGGATCCCGTCTCACGTTCAGATTCATGATAACGAAAAAGCAGATCTTTTGGCCAACCAAGCCGTATCAGAAGGCATTTCTGTAAGCGTTTCTCCTTAATACACAGATCATATAAAAAAAAAACAATAAAACAGCAGTGTACAGATGAGTGGAGTGAATATTTTAACCAGAGGTCAACAGAAAAGGGAATTTGGTACAAGACTATCCAACCACAGCTTCCTCTGTTTTATTGGACGGATCAAAATATGCTTAGCAGAAGAGATTTAGTTATGGCGCTAAGACTTTGATTCGGACACATTCCATCAAAAAAAATTGGTTTTCTGATGAAAAAGGTTACGTCACCCAACTGCGACGACTTAGAGCGTTTCAGCGACTGACAGATGACAACTGTCAGTGACTGACAGATGTCTACCGTCAGTCATGTGACGGCTGTCAATTAAATGTCACCACATCTGCATCGACCATACCCAAGTGTCACACTTGACGTTTCCGTTTGACGTTTACATTATTTACTTCTTGACTCTAAATCAAAATAGCAGATGGCGCCACGGTGATGCCGTCGCTGCGACATATATTGTAACGTGTGGGAGTATTTAAAATAAAATGAAACTCTCACCAACGCTTACAACAATAAAATTTATTTAGGGTCGTGGAATTACAAGGCCGTCACTTAGTACTACCCTGGCTTAACGCGTAGCTGGAGCGACGCGACGCCGAGGAGTTGACCCCGAGGTGGAAGAGGCCGCAGAGACGAGATGGTAAGGCGCGCAGGTGGGTGCCGCCAGGTGACGTGTGCGCAGGTCTTGAACGTTCGGTAAGGGTGAGTCAGCTGAACTCAACGAACGTCGATGAGGGTAATTTAAAACCCAATCTTGTTCCCCTTCACGGGAATAAACACTTCACTTGTGAAATATATTTGATTAATACAACTTAAGTCACTACAAACTTAATAAAAATAAAAGTCTGGACACGGGTAATGTCGCAAGAATCTAATACAGCGAGAAACTATTTTGCGAACGTGTAACCAGAAAGTTTTAGTAATAAAAGTGAGCTAACGCGTCCTGTACGAGCATATATATACTCCTACGCGCTTTACTTCGGTTAATGTCGAGAACATTCGTCCGACTACGACACCAATAGGAAGTGACTGATTCAGAACTACCCGCCTAAGATGACTTTTCGTCACTACACGATTAAAGACTATTTACTGATACCCACAATGACATTCCTTTTATGACGCAGAACATCACGACGTACTGCTCCAACACCAAAAAGAATGTGTAGGCATTCCTTGCATTCCATTGACGATATTACGGTAATGTTTTTATAAGTTAAGAATTAACGTTGATTATGAATTAATTGAATATGTGGATATTCACACAACGTTACAATATATAATAGGTCTTTACCTATGAAAATGCCGTTTTGTATGAAAAAAATTAAACTAATTTTTTTCATGTATTTTTTATTTGTATTAATCGAAATAATCACCCATGCAATCAATGCATCTTTGCCAACGCAGTGGCAGTTTATTGATGCCCTTCTTAAAAAAATCAGCTGGACGGGAGGCAACTAATTCTTCAAAGGCATTTTGTACTGCCTCTCGGGTATTGAATTTTTTTCCCGCCAAGAAGTTATCTAAATTCTGGAAAAAGTAGTAGTCTGTAGGCGCAAGGTCTGGTGAGTAGGGCGGATGACGGAGAGCTTCCAACCCCAGTTCTTGCAACTTGGAGACCGTCTGCTGTGCAGTATGAGGTCGCGCGTTGTCGTTCAGGAGCAGCGGAGACGAGCGATTGACCAATGCTGGTTGGAGATGTGCCAGCTTCTCCATCATTGAGTTCAGTTCTTCACAGTACACATCTGCAGTAATGCTCACCCCGTTTGGTAAGAAGCTGTGATGAATCACACCGGCGCTAGACCACCAAACAGTGACCATCACTTTTCTAGGGGTAAGTTTTCATTTAGGGCATTGTTTAGGTGCTAAACCAGGATCCAACCAACTTGCTGAGCGCTTGCGGTTATCAAACAGAATCCATTTTTCATCGCAGGTAACAATGCTGTTCAAAATTCCTTCATTTGTGTGTCTGTTGAGCACTGCAAGGCACGTCTCGACGCGTACTTCGCGCTGGCGATCATTGACCAATATTGTTTTGACGCTAACGTCGAAAGCTGCTGCTAATTCAGCCGTAGATTGTGTATCATCAGCTTCCACAATCGCCTTTAATTCGTCATTGTCGACCAAAGTCTTCGGACGACCGCGAGGTTCATTTTTCAGGTCGAAATTTCCAGAACGGAAGCGAGCAAATCAATATCAGGTGGTGCGTTGGTTTGTAGTGTTAGCTCCGTAAACGTCGTTGATGTTGCGTGCCGCTTGTGCCTCGTTGCTGCCACGACGGTACTTATATTCCATAATTACTCGAATTTTTAACGTATCCATGACGACGAAAAAGATTGAAATGCGATGAAAATGTAACACTAATCAATAAACAAATGACTACTTTTGGAAAAAGAATTCCATGTTTTTAAAATAAAATTAATTTGAAATTAGAATTCTTAGGCAAACAAAAATTATTTTGATTTGAAATCGCCAGTACTGCAGAACGGCAATTTCATAGGTAAAGACCTAATATAACGGATGTTCGAGCGGCTGAGACACCACGTGTCGCTGCTGATCCATCTCCTGTTCGTCCCCCATAGCGGGCGTGTACTTGCAGGTGTTTTAAAAACAATACTCGCAAATAACTCACTTAATTTAATTAAAATAATTACAATAAAACTTAACGATAAGAAGTAACGATTGTAAAGATAAACACTGATTTAAATAAAATCACATTAATTGTTCAACTGAAGTTTAGAGCCAATGGATTTATGCGTGCCCACCGCGTAGCGATCGCATCAAAAGCGATCGCTTCCGCCGCCATGACACTCACAACCCCATTCGGTGTTACCCGCTCTAAATTAAAATTACCACTAACGAAATAAATTCTCAACCATAGAGTAAAAAATCGATTACAAATTTTAAAAAGTGTTACAAATAAATCGCCTAAATCACCACGCGCCGTTATATATATTTATACTATATATTGTTACTCAATTACTTTGTACATTAAGTTTACTTAAATAAATAAGATTAAACACTTACGTGATGAGCTGGTGTCCATCTTAGTATAACATTCCTTTGAGGATATTCTTGACTAACTCTGTGAGTTCTGCGACTTGCAATTGACAAGCCACATGCAAAACTAGACTTGTGTTAGATGATGTCCGGTTTTCTAATAACACTGGTCAACAAGGTTTTTTCCCAATGATAATGAGTTGTAATATCAAGAAGTACGAAGGAACTACCCATCAACCATATACGGTTCGCAGCTGGCTTAGCTCGAATTTTTGTGATAATATGCTCTTGGTGTGCACGCTGAAACGCTGCTTGTTCAATGGACTATCTCATATTGAGGGTGATACACAAAAACAAACTTACAGAGCACTTTAATTAAACGTGTTTATTGTTACATGTCTAGCTAATACATGGTGTGAATTGTGTATTAACCGAATTTAACCTGTTTTAATTGAATTTTGTATATTTATTTTCATTTATGCCGATTTGTATCGAAGTATTTCATGAATATAATGTCTCGTAGTTGTTTTAATAATCTAGACACTCATTGTAATGTGTGCGGTAATTTTACTACGAAAGGGAAGCATGAAAAATTAGATCAGAGAATTTGTCGAGCATACGAACTATACTTTGACGAAGCAGTTAAAAATCAAGGTAAACCGTGGGTTCCACACGTAATATGCTCAAGTTGTGCTAAGAATTTGAAGGATTGGCTGTCCCACCGTTGCTCAAGTTTATCTTTTGCAACACCAATACGGTGGAAAAAAACAAAAATAACGTCTTCAAGATTCTTATTTTTGCGTGAATAAAATTACAGGGCTATTTCAAAATATTACAGATAAGTTCCCAAAAATTTCAGATGCAAAATTAAAGGAAGGGTTTTTTTGGACCTCAATTACAGGTGTTGATTAAGGACAATACATTTAACAGTAAATTATATAAAAAAGAAAGTAAGGCTTGGAAATCAATGGTACAAAATTTTCCTAATTTCCTCGGAAATGTGAGAGGTGAAAACTATAAAAAGCCTGTGAAAGATATGATTGAAGCCTTGCACGCATATGGACTGTAAAATTACCCTCAATATGTTTTATATTTTGGACTCACATTTAGATGTTTTACCTCAAAATATGGGAGACGTTAGCGATGAGCATGGTGGGCATTTCCTTCAGGAAATAGCGGACATGGAACGGCGATATCAATGAAAGTGGAGTCCTGATATGCGAGCAGATTATTGTTGGACGTTAAGAAGAGAAGCTGTAGATCTCAATTATAAAATAAAAAGTAGTTCAACTGTACACTTTTAAAATTATCAAAATTTATTCCTGTTCATATTTTTTAACTGGGTGGGGTAAGTCTTTATATCGATATCCACAAAAAACCCGAGCTAACCAAAACGTAAAAATAGTATCACTGTGAACGCTTTTTAATGCTCTCTTAGAATTAGTTCAACTTATTTCATGGGCTTAGAAAAGTTGTGATTTTGTTGACCAGTGTAATACAAAACATTCAGCACACAGGATGTCAACAGAAGACATCTGAAAAGATAACAAAAAAAAAAAAAAATAATTTACAAAATAGTTTTACCACAAATGATAGACTATATTGTAAATCTATTTTATAATATAAAGGGAATAGTTAAGCGGTATATCTAGAGGATAGGTCTAAGACGAATACATGATATATGACATGAATATATGACATTTTGTTTATAAATGAACATAAATGTATGATAACATAAAAAGTTCAAGTAAGCAGACAAAAATCCTACTTTTTACACTATGCCGTCGACATCTATTATTACTATTGTGTGCACAACGGCATAATAACCTTAGGACATACAGAAAGCTGATGTCTTTTCAAAGAAAGCACACTTCTAAAATTGCTTAAAACTAATAGGAATTTAGCTGTCTGAATATTTACCTGTTTTGTCAGACGATGACTCCTTGATTGACCAGGTAGGCATCATAAGTATTCATATAAATATTGTAAATGACATATAAACTTACCAATGTTACCCACGATCTCAGAAGGACAAGCATTGGTTTTCATCTAATTCTTCGATTTGACGTCTACGAAAATTAGACGCCAGACGTAAAGAGCAATTGACACATCGGCGAGACAAAGAGTAGTTTACCCAATCTCTACCAGCACGCGTAGCATGACCACCGTAGAAAGGGGTTTTGTCGAAGGAAGAATAGATAAAGTAACGTTTCGGGTACACAGTACGACGGCAGCAAAGTAGAAATAGTCAACTGCACTTTTTATAAAATTTGCTCTTCGACATGATTCGACTCAGAATTATATTTAACCGACTTCAAAAAAAGGAGGAGGTTCTCAATTCGCCTTTTTTTGTGTGTGTATTTTGTTACCTCATAACTTTCGACTGGGTGAACAGATTTTGCCACACAAACTAAATGGTCACCCATCCAAAGGCTGATCTTGAGAAGGATAGCTTAACCTAGCGAACCTGCGACACAAGGCAAAACAAAAACTACATGGTCACCCATCCAAAGACTGACCTTGTGAAATGCAGCTTAACCTTGCGAACCTGCGACAAAACGCCACACATAAAGTAAATGGTCACCCATCCAAAGCCTGACCTTGCGAAGTGCAGCTTAACCTAGCGAACCTGTGACAAAACGCCACACATAAATTAATTGGTCACCCATCCAAGGGTTAACCTTGAGAAGTGTAGCTGAACCTAGCGAACCTGCGACACAAGGCAAAACAAAAAAAATATTTTGTAAAGGTAATATTTATAAAGCATGCTTTACGAAAGGAAATAAATATGGTATGATCAAAAAAAATCATCATTCGATCGATATTGATCATCCATATTGAAACTTTGTTGCCTAAGTCCACTAATTTTCAGTATGGGCCACTGTGCATGGCCACGCTCACCACGCCAAGATTTAGGTTTACCCTCGCCTATAGATGTTTCACATCAAAAGTGCAGTTGACTTTTTCTACTTTGCTGCTGTCGTACTGTGTACCCGAAACGTTACTTTGTCTAATCGTCCGTCGACAAAACCCCTTTCTACGGTGGTCATGCTACGCATGCAGGTGCAGATATTTTTCAGAAGTAAAACAAGAATATAAGGCTTAACTAAAAACGAGTCAATTTGCTTACTTATCACTAAGAATCCAAAGCTCACTTAAACTAAATAGAGTCAATTTGCTCACTTATCACTAAAAAAACCGGCCAAGTGCAAGTCGGACTCGCGCACCGAGGGTTCCGTACAAACCTGTAGGTATTCACGGTTTATGCATAAGGTTTATGTTTATGACATTAAGTGTATTTTTAAATTTTTATATGTATTTGAGTTGATTGAATGAAAGGTAAATTGCGGTTTACGATTTATGACGTATAAAAAAAAACGACTTACTTACTTATTTTCCTTGGAAGTTTATATAGCAATGTACATCATATATTTTTTTTAGTTTTATCATTCTCTTATTTTAGAAGTTACAGAGGGGGGACACAGATTTTACCACTTTGGGAGTGTCTCTCGCGCAAACTATACAGTTTAGAAAAAAATGATATTAGAAACCTCAATATCATTTTTGAAGACCTATCCATAGATACGCCACACGTATGGGTATGATGAAAAAAAAATTTTTGAGTTTCAGTTCTTTGTATGGGGAACCCCAAAATTTATTGTTTTTTTTTCTATTTTTGTGTGAAAATCTAATTTGGTTTACAGAATACATCTACTTACCAAGTTTCAACAGCATAGCTCTTATAGTTTCGGAAAAAAAATGGCTGTGACATACACGGACAGACAGACAGACAGACAGACAGACAGACAGGTTCCGTTTTTTGCCATTTGGCAAAAATGGCGGTGCGCGAGTCCGACTCGCACTTGGCCGGTTTTTTTTTGTTATTGTTACTTGTATTAACTGTTATTTTATTTTGGTCCGGACGTCCTAGTTTAACTATTGTAACTTCAACTTAGCTGTATGTATCAATTTGCGTCGTTGAATATGTAAGCGGGCACGCCCTTTATGCCTGGAGGCTTTATTTACGTTTTAAGTTCTGTTTACGATTTTGTTTTATTATTTATTTCAGCTTGAGTTCAGTTTTCAGTGTTTTGTTGGTGGTATATTGGCGCGTGCTAGCTGACATATGGTGAATAATGTATGTTTTGTTTTATAATATTAATTACTTACACAATATTGTATAGAATCAAGTTCTTCTAACTTAACAGACAGCTGTGCTGCTGGGGAGTTTGTTCCGCCACTTCTTCTTCCCAGCTAAAGCACTAGGAAGTGTCGAAGGGCAGGCGTTTTGGGGGGACTGTCTTGTGTAACTTTGACGTTCAAAAAGTGCTGACTCTCAGCCTAGTTTGAATAAATGACTTTTGATTTTGATTTTTTGATTGTGACATACGGAAGGACAGACAGACAGACAGACATAACGAATCTATAAGGGTTCCGTTTTTGCCATTTGGCTACGGAACCCTAAAAAAGAGTCCAATATCTCCAAACAAACCCACTGTTTACGCAAATTGGAAGTAAATACGGAGGAATAAATTCAACTCTACGCATAACGACCGGCGCGAAAACAATTTGTATGATCTATTGATTTGACAGATTAAACTGTCTTAGGTCTACTCTCCTCGCGTTCCGAGTTCCGCAAAACAATCGTCGCGTCAAACAATCCTTCCGTAGAGCGTGGCGATTTCCTGACGCGCTAACAGCGATGTTATTGTGATTCGGAACGCGGGGTAGGTGTGGCCATGTTAAATATTTTGTTGATCGATTTACCAAATCGATTTGATAAAAGTAATGTCATTTAATAATTGTGGTGTGACCGTTTTGTAGTAACTTTTGTTAGTGTTGATATTTTGCTGTTTGTGCAACAGTTGTAAACAGTTTCTCTTTCTTTTTTCTTGCTTTCCGTTTACATAACTAAAGAGATACTTTTGCATATGATTTATATTCTTTACTGAAACTGAATAACAATTTCAAATCGAAGATAGAAGTGTTGTGAAATATAATTACGACACAAAGCTGCGATGTTTGATGTCAATAATTTAATGCAGCTATGGTGCAGTTTTGCCACCGACATTAGTAAATACGATTTGAGTTGGAGTGCTATTTAACTGTTCCTCAATTTATTCCTGTTTTCTACTACAAAGTATGCCTTTGTTCCATAAAAAACTCATTGTGCACTAAAATATGCTTTATCGAGTTTTTAAAATAAAATTACCACAAAAGAAATGGCAGGGTCTGTGTAAGCACGCTTTGCTCTTTCACTAGACCCCATCATCCCCTTCTAACGTAACCTATCCGAGTCGGGATGCCCCAACTCCCTCAATAATTGTAAACAGTCCATTATTTGATACACAATTAGTATTTTTAGTTTGATGCACAGTTTAAAATAATCTCTTTTAATTGCAATTAGCTTATGTTTGTTCTTACAAGAGCAATGTGTAAGTTCCTACTTTATTTAGACCTTTTATTATCATAGAAAGCCTACATTAATGATATGGCCAAACGTCGATTGAGATATCATCAAACGTTAATTTTTAACGATAGTTCCTTCGTGTTTTAGTTTATTTACTACCTATTTCTATTTTATTTTTATTTTAGCCCGCCCTCTGCCTATTTTAATCCGCGATTTGAATATATGTCTAATCAGTTATATGAGACCTAGATTATGGCCGGAGAAAAGATATTCTAAACATCTCCGGCGGAATTACTTTTATTAAGAATATTGATATTAAAAGCAAATAAAACAATGTTCTTTACAAAAATAATAACTTTAATGATTAAACTAAAACTTTATCACAACGATTATTGATTTCGGTCTGCTTGAACACTTAACAACAAAAGTAATATTTATTTTATACGATACGTAAGTGATGCGCTAGTCCGCGGAGCTGTCACCAGCAAAAGTGAACGTCGAACGAAGTTATGTTGGATCTGTCAGATGATTTTGACAGTTAAGCTAACTTCACTTTGTTGGTGTTTCCTTACACGGCCTCTCCTGACATCCTGACGTCCTCGGCAGGTCCAGCACCCTCAACATCTTAGGCTAATTCCTCTGCTTTATTCCTCTGGCTAAGTTCCATCATCTATTAAAGGCATGGTCTCATCTGATTGGTCTGCACCTGAAATGTACATCTACACAGAAAGAGCTAAGCAACTGTTAGGAAGGAAAGACGGAAGACTAGACATGCCAGGCACAAGGTCTAGTGTTCACACAAGACTAGACATAATCCACAAGGTCTAGTATTCACACAAGACTGGACATCATCCACAAGGTCTAGTATCCACACAAGACTAGACATAATCCACAAGGTCTAGTATTCACACAAGACTGGACATCATCCACAAGGTCTAGTATCCACACAAGACTAGACATAATCCACAAGGTCTAGTATTCACACAAGACTAGACATAATCCACGAGGTCTAGTATTCACACAAGACTAGACATAATCCACAAGGTCTAGTATTCACACAAGACTAGACATAATCCACGAGGTCTAGTATTCACACAAGACTAGACATAATCCACGAGGTCTAGTATTCACACAAGACTAGATATAACCAACAAGTTCTAGTAGGTACACAAGACTAGACATAATCAACAAGATCTAGTAGACACGCAAGATTAGACACAACCAACGAGGTCTAGTATACGCACAAGACTAGACATAATCAACAAGGTCTAGTAGACACACTAGACTAAACATAACCGACTAGGTCTAGTATACGCACAAGACTAGACATAATCAACAAGGTCTAGTATACACACAAGCCTAGACATAATCAACAAGGTCTAGTATATGCACAAGACTAGACATAACCAACAAGGTCTAGTATACGCACAAGACTAGACATAACCAACAAGGTCTAGTATACGCACAAGACTAGACATAACCAACAAGGTCTAGTATACGCACAAGACTAGACATAACCAACAAGGTCTAGTAGACACACAAGACTAGACATAATCAACAAGGTCTAGTATACAACAAGACTAGACTTAATCTGCAAGGTCTAGTATTCACACAAAACTAGACATAATCAACAAGGTCTAGTAGACATACAAGACTAGACAGAATCAACAAGGTCTAGTAGACACACAAGACTAGACATAATGAACAAGGTCTAGTATACACACAAGACTAGACATAATCCTCAAGGTCTAGTATTCATACAAAACTAGACATAATCAACAAGGTCTAGTATTCAATCATGGCTATACATAATACACAGGGTCTAGCATTAAAACAAGGCTAGACATAATACACAAGGTCTAGCAGTCACACAACGCTAGATATTATACACAAGGTCTAGCATTCACACAAGACTAGACATAATACACAAGGTCCAGAATTCTTACAATGCTAGACATAATACACAAGGTCTAGCATTCACACAATGCTAGACATAATACACAAGGTCTAGCATTCACACAATGCTAGACATAATACACAAGGTCTAGCATTCATACAATGCTAGACATAATAAACAAGGTCTAGCATTCATACAAGGCTAGACATAATAAACAAGGTCTAGCATTCACACAAGGCTAGACATAATACACAAGGTCTAGCATTCACACAATGCTAGACATAATACACAAGGTCTAGCATTCACACAATGCTAGACATAATAAACAAGGTCTAGCATTCATACAATGCTAGACATAATAAACAAGGTCTAGCATTCACACAAGGCTAGACATAATACACAAGGTGTAGCATTCATACAAGGCTAGACATAATACACAAGGGATAGCATTCAAATAAGGCTGAAGGGAACAATACATCAGAAACATCTAATGGCTACTCACATGCAAAGAAAGTAGCACATTCCATTCCAAGATACCGTGAATTGCGCCGCGGCGTAGGTCACCTTGTCGTAGGCTCCAGGAATAAGCTTCAATTCGTTTCGGCCATTCTACAGTACTTTTGTCACCGTATACGAACCGCGCATTCCAGAATACAATTTACTTTGGATTGTATTGAAGACTCTGATTATCCTTAAAAGTCTAGCTGGCCTCTGCCCGTCGACTTCTCGCAAGGATCGGTGATCACTATTTACACAGTCTATAGCGACATCGCGGATTAATGATTGTAGTACGGTTGTACCTTCAATACTGATCAACAAATTGATCTGAGATGCTTGAATGATCTTTTATTTTCTATTGTTCACTACAAGCGCAAATGCCGTAACTCTTCGGACCACTTTTCTTACTATTAAGTCTCGACACGTAACATATTAAGAGGAGCAGTCACGCATATTTTACCTGGCCCTTAGAATGGCGCATATCAGGAGTTATACAATACATGGTGCATCCTAAACCTTTTAACAGAATTTGTGAATTCAAACATGCGACCTTGATCGATATCTTTATGGTGTGGAGTTAAGGAATGAGCGTTTTTTATTTAACCAGTCAATTACCGTAATTACAGACACAATTAAAAAACGATTGTGTCTATACCAAATGTGGTATCTCAGGGACTTAGAGGTTAAAGTTGTCATGGTCCTGTCTATAAAGGGCATACGTCAAATAGTGCTTAGAAAAAACATCAACCAAAATTAAAATGTGCTTACAGCATTGATTGACTCCGGTAAAGTGCCCAGGACATCAGTACACGTACGTATATCCTACGTACTTCATAACAAAAGCATGAAAACCAGGAAACCATAAGTAATTTAAAAATAATCCTGTCTTGTGTACCCGTATATGACAACTGTCATCATGAAAGATTCTTCGTAAAAATCTGTGACCTTTCTCTGTATAGAACAAAGTAACTATGATCGCTCTACTGGCAAATATCGATAGTAAAGAATTTCATTGTTTTTAATCATTTTTTTTTTCACTGTCTAATTAAGTTTTATGTTTTCTGACTTGAACATAATTTCTCGGCATATCAAAAGTGTGTGGTTATCAAGATCTAAGTCTCAATAAATTTAAATCATTCATTAAACGTAAGTTGTGCCAGAAAGCCTTTTACACTGTTAAAGATTATATTGAGCACAAAAAGGCTTGGGATTAAGCTGCTCCAATTTTTATTTTTAAATTCTTATTGTACTGAATGATATTTTTTTATTATTAATTACTTTCCATTTTTATTAATTATTTATTGGGAATATACACTTTGACATTTTGATTATTGCTTATACACTTTGACATTTTGATTATTGTTTAACTATGACATGAATATATACTCTGAGGAGTATACTATTATTATTATTTTAATAATTTTGAATGTGAGAACTATGTAGATGTTTGTTTTTTTTTTTTATATATATCCCTCTTACTCATTTCATTTTAATGATAATCTGGCAGTTTGAGTACTTAATGCGGCCTAGCAAAATGTCCTTTCTTTGGTATTGTTCGTCGAATCGTTGTGCTCCTTATGTTCTGAGTTGAGCTGAAAGATTACTGACAAATGCGTGCATTGACTGGACAGGTCCACTCAATCTGTATGGTTCTTTCCTCAAAAGACCATTTCAGACAACCCCATGTACATGGTCCTCAAATGATCAGACAGAGACTATTTCCTGATTTTATATACCCATTGATGAATTTTACCTATACAATGACATTAATATTTACTTTTATAGTATTGTATTGTTTTAATTATTGTAAATGTGAAGATTAAGTGGGTGTTATTTTTTTTTTCTAGGTTCCTTTTCTTCTCATTTATTTTTTATCACAGTCTGGCAGTTTGAGTAATTTATGCGACCTACACAAATGTCCTTTCTTTGGTATTGTTCGTCGAATCATTGACCTCCTTAAGTTCTGAGTTGAGCTGCATGATTACTGACAAATGCGTGCACTGATTGGACAGGTCCACTCAATCTGTGTGGTTCTTTCCTTAAAAGACCACTTCAGACACCAATCCACATTGTCTTCACATGATCTAACCAAATTATGTCTGGACTTTAAAAGAGACTGTGACCTCTGAGTTTGTTTCGGCCTTTCTTCTCAGAGTAGTCAGTTAGGAAACGCCGAACTCATCTAGTTTAAAAAAATATGATTGACGTGTAAAAGTGTTTGTACAAACCTACTTGCAAAAATAAAGTCATTTATCATTTAACAACGTGGTTGAAATAATAACTACAATAAGAGGCAGTAAATAATAAGTCAATTGTAAACGCGAAATCTTGAAGGTACACCCAGCTAACTACAAGAGGCCGCAGCAATGCGCAGCCTTCATCTTACCATTAGCGTGTACGGCCAATAGTACACGGGCGCATCATTCTACAAACGAATGCACATGCTACCAGTGGTCACGGTTGTGGTAGCAGTTCCAATTATTATGAATGAAAAAGAAATGTAATTTAATATTTTGATAAGTTTGGACATTTCGCTGGCAGCGAGCGACGTCTGGATAGAATGCTCATTCTATTCGATAACTGAGACTTTTGCAGAGTCAGCCCTAAAAGTTACACGTTGGTTAAACTTTGCGCATCCCATACCTCCTACGATAGGTTCATTGATTCTTTCACTTAACGCGATCATTAGGTGCACTTCAAGTGTAATTTATTTAAACCAAAGAGATTTAAGACAAATAGAGAGGCCATCTGAAGAAATGTCAAAGAAAAATTGTGATCCCATGACTCAGAAACGCCATCTAGCATAGTATAGCAAAATTAGAATAGCGTCCAGCGTCTCTCCAGCGTCGGTAACGCCATCTAGCTTTGAATAGCAAACATTCGAATACAAAAACTTGATTAAGGCTGAATTTCATCAATTCTCTATCGATATAATATATCGATAATATTGAAAAGTGACTACATTTTTTTCACATTTGAAAAATACCAGACAATTTGGAATGATTACTAGATTCAATGTTTAAAGTTATTTATTTATAAAAATCTTTTTACAGACTAATTACTAAATTATCATTATTATGGGCACTGTCAAGTGAAAAAAAAATAAGATTAACGTGTGTGTGTTTTTAGACGTGTCAACGTCTAAAAACTTTTACACGTCTATCTTATTTTTTTTAAATTACATGAGGTCGGCGTTTCCTAACTGACTACTCTGAGAAGAAATGCCGAAACAAACTCAGAAAAGAGTCTGTGACCTCACATACTCTTTCACCGATCACTAATGTCAATGTGATAAATTAAAATTAAAGCTTAATTAAAATTAAGGCAAAAGTTAACAAAATTGATTTTATTTGATGGGACCTAAGTTAGGTCCCATCAAATAAAATCAGTTTTGTTAACTTTTAAAAAGGCCTAAAATAGTGGAGCTGACAGATATCAAAAGTCAAGTGAGTAGTGGGAATTATAGGGAATGTTCTAGTTTACCATACATACATAAAGAACGACTACGAAAAATGTATAAACTTCTCTTGTAGTACAAGGTACCGATCCTTTTTTTTAAATTGATCGACCCGTCTTTCCAAAGTAAATGTCTCCGCTTTTAAAATGCATACAAAAGTAATGCTTATTTCTAAAAAAATATCTTTCAGCATACCTCTGATAGAAGAGAAGATAAAAAGATGTAGTCACCGTGTGTAAAAGTAAAAGAGAAAATAAAAAAACATTTCACTTAAAAAAATAAAACAAATAATATGAGAATAATACTTACATAGGTACATAAACACAAACATATTATATACATACAGAGTTTTAAAATAAATATCTACGTGAGCGAACAGCACTATTGTTGCTAAATTGATATTAAAATTACATAAATAAGTTCAAATATTTTGAATTTTACTAACCTAATTAAATATTATCGATAACAAAGTCGATAAACATCATAACATCTCTGCAAGGCAGTAGTAAAGCTACTCAGCAATAGAGGGCATTTATTACAAAATTATCGTATGTTCTAGAACCATCCATGAATATTATTTAATTAAATTACTGAAAAATATTTACGAAAACAAGCCGAAGCTAGGTCCAGACGTTTTACCATAGCGTGATTAGCAATATCGTAAAGCGCAACTCGGCATATTTATTTAAGAAATGTTTTTCTTTTCTTGTTAAACGGACACAAATGCGTGTTGACATGCAGACATGCCATCCTAGACTAAACGCCATATGACCACTAGGACACAAGTATTGGATTACGAGTTTGTTCGTTATGTCCCGTCTATATAATTTAATGTCTTTGATTTAAACTTAAAAGTGTCACATATGAAAACACCCGAATTATCGTTTTCCCAACACCATTTAACTCTCGATTAGTGGTTTTATCAGCGCTCGACTAATTTTCGACCATAAAGGACGAAATAAGAGAAGCATCTAAAACAATCAGTATATCAATGGGCATCCCTTGGGTTATTCCAAATTTCATCTTTATAACTATTAACTAGTCAGGTAAGGAACAAATTGACGTTGCTATTTCTATTAATTATCAGAAAGCTGATAAGCGAAACAATCGTTAATATTCCAAGTT